>OX493397.1:7591285-17591285 GCA_950371165.1 Lacanobia oleracea
TTCCGACTTAGGACAAAGTATCTCTGAGCTAGAAAGCAATGTTTGCACAGGATTCCGTATTGGGAATAACAAATATGACGTCGAAATATGTAAAAGTGGTTATACTCAAATGCCTGGAGGGGGAATATTCGGAGAGTCTGATTCAGCTGGCCCACTGAACTGAAATGCCATTTGATGCGAAATTGACAGACGGAAAACTAATGGCTAGTAAACCTATATATATGGTGAGTTATTTAATAAACGCGTGAATTTGCAAAACCAAATATTTTCGAGGAATCATTATTGGTAAAAATATTAGTAAGTGTAAATGTGACGATACCATATAGAAAAAATCATACCCAAAGAAACCATTAGTTCTTTGGGTTTTGATTTTTTCTATGTAACTGATTTCGAATAAGAATAGCATGCCTTGTCATTTTCAATCTAAAAAATACAAACGAAAACGGGATATGCGCGTACGAAGTCGCGGGCAAAAGCTAGCATAAATATAAACATTGTATGAATTTGACATTCCAAACCCAACTTTAATCATCGTAGTTCAAAGTGATCTGAGAGAAAAGGGTAATTTCATAGGTTAAGACCCACTATTTTTTCAATCTATGGTATTTTCATTAATTTGATTGCTTGATTAGATTCTTAGTTTCATGCTATATTTTCTATTCTCCTTTTCATTACTCCTCAGGTATCTCATTATTCGTACAACTCATTGGTATGCAGAATCCATGGATAAGTAAAAAAATAAAATAAAAAATGTTTTGCCTTGATGTGATGAGGGTTACAAACTCTAATAAAGCTTTGTACAACTCACAATGAATTTCATCGATAAATAGAATAGAGCTGAATAATATTAAACATTCAGTACCGTACAATACTTTGAGAATAGACCAGAGTAATAATTCGGGCGTTCACACACTACACTTGCTCTGCATTTTACCACGGAGTCGCGAATATATTTTACAAATGCTTTATAAAGCGCGATACATACCGATGTAAACCCGTGTGTCGTGACCCTCGTGGAGTTATGCCATTGTCTTTTGTGATGTTGACGTATTTTATATTAAGCTGTTATTTTGACTATATTTTTCTATTTGTGGGAGTTTTGACAAGAGTTTGTCTCACTTTGTTCTTTGTGAAACATGGTTAAAAAGATAATTTCTGTCTTGATTTAAAGCGTGTAAAATTGAAGGAATTGTTTTGTTTCAGGGAAAATGTTTCTTCAAAGAGCACCACATTTCTATCCGCTATGTATATTCGAATCTTTCTAAAACATACCTAACGTATTAATTTAGAATTTTCTTATTCAATCTGCCAACCCTGAAAGCGGCTTATCAGCTGAATTTCAGTATTTTACATAGAACAACTGTTTCTTTGATCTCCACAACCACAATATTATCTGGTTAACACGATACGTCTTTACTTATACAAAAGATTGCAATGCGCGTATGTTATCTAGTAAATTGATTTCCCAATAAAAATAAATCACTTCGACACCTAACCCGTGACAGAACACCGCATCCCATAAAAAGGACAGTTACAAAAGACGTAAACGGTTTTTAACCCAAATGTGACATAGGTATAATGGCGCACCACGCCTTTGGAAATCCTTTGAGCACAATACGTTTAGCAGGCGGTCATCAATCACGATCACAGGTCGTCATGATACCAACATCAGGGGTCACGGGATCTTTTCCTTTTTCAAATAATTGCTGAAACCTTTTTAATCTTTTTTTTCTTGGAAGTCCTAAAGGCCCATAGTCCAAGTCTGCTTAAAGGAATTTCTTTTTCTTGAATCATTTGCCATGACAACTTCATCTATTAGTAAAATATTATTTAGATCGTCAAGCGAACTATCATTTTGATGATTCGGTGGTGTCAAGTTGGAAGACATGCCATGAAATACAGACTTTAGGGACAAATACCAGTAAAATTACATTAAACCTATTTGATGGTTGCTCAACCATACAAAAGGTTTTATAATTTTAAGGTCTCCTTTATTGAAATAAGGTGTGGTCAAAGATGAGTCAGGAATTTGGCAGAATACACAACATATCTTTGCTTATAGTTACGTAAAATTGAATTGTCATTACCGATTATTTTTTTGTAAATACCATAAAACCGGTATGCGATCATTCTGTATTTTAAAGCGGATTGGTTAGCTGTTTGTCTGTCCTTGTTTACAAATATGGCATCTTAGATTATAAAAAAAATCGTCTGTTCTTCCGAGAATTCGATTACGGTAAGTCGGTAAAAATCTTGACCGTAATACGTTGACCACAAGTTTGGTTGACGTAAGAAATCAAATATGGCCGAATGACACGCCAAACGTTGGGTCACGCACGGACTCATTGTTAGATGTGTTGAGAAACCGTGTTGCTTTTAAAACGTTTTATATTTTAACAATAACGTTATTTTGTGAGGATTGAACACAAAACAACTAGCCAGGGTTTAGGTAAGTTACACCAACCAATAGAACTTAACTTGCAGCAGGATCTTCTATAAATGGGTGATTTAACTGTGCTTTTTTAGAACATTTGAAGTCAAGTTTCTGGCGCCATCAGTCTAAGTTTACTGGAAAAACAAAACCCTCTTTTTTTTTTTTTTTTTTTTTTTATAAGCATTTTATTTCAAATAAACCATTCACAGGCACTTTTGAAACGTCAAGGTCGGTCAGTCAAAAACATGGAAGCTATTTGCACGTTCCAAAGCGTAGATCTCTATGGAGAAGAACGTGCAAGAAACTCCACGGACACTCTTTTAAATCATGTTCTGTTTTACAAAATTCCAAGTTACATATACTTGTTGCTTCTGCATGTGAGGACAATGCAAAGAAAAAAAAAGGGCTTATTATAAGAATTTTAAATATAAAGATTAAAATAAGCCAATGGCAGTTAAGAGATGACCAGTCTCAACCGACGGCGCCTGTTCACGAACATGACGCGTGTATCGGCACCCTTCAGCTTAACAATTTCGAAGGGAACCGAATGATCAAACCCACGCGCCGCCATCAGCGAGACATTTGAGTGAGCATGACATGCTCTCAACCACCATGCTCGTTCAAGTCCAACAAGTAAAACTATAACTACTCACATAAAATGTAAATGGTTTCATGGTACTCACATTTACAAAATTTGAAAAATATGCTTCTACTTTACACAAAACTATGGTTGTCAATGACCAAATAATGAAAAATAAATTAATAAAGAGAACGATTAAGTTCTTACATCAAAAAGAATAAATAAGTAATTAATATAATAATATAATTTGTATGTATATAAGAATAAATAAACGAAATAATGTAAGAACCTCTAAAAGGAGCGAGCATCTCTTCCAAATATGAAAACATAAAAACCTAAAAAGTGGACCTAAGCAGCTGTGACTGTGGAGCAGGACCAGCATTTAGCCAAGCGTTTTTATCGAGGATATAATCTTCCAGTTTATAATACGCTTGCCTACATAGTGTGCGTTTTATGCATGCTTTAAATTTTCTCTCATTCAGTTCGAGAATATCAACTGGTATTTTATTATAAAATTTAATACAGTACCCCATAAAACAAGTGTGTACTTTGGCCAATCTGAATCGGGGTTGATCTAATTTGTTCCTATTTCTAGTATTAAAATTATGCCTGTCACTAATCTTGCTAAAGAGATGAAGATTTTTCCGAACATACATAATATTTTCGTAAATGTATTGACAAGGTACCGTCATGATGTTGATATCCTTAAACAGTTCTCTTAGGGAATCACGCCGACGGAGATTGTAAATGGCTCTGATGGCTCTTTTCTGCAGGATAAATATAGACTCGATGTCTGCAGCACGTCCCCATAATAAGATACCGTAAGACATGATACTATGAAAGTAACTAAAATAGACCAGCCTCGCGGTATCTATATCGGTAAATTGACGGATTTTTCTGACAGCGTATGCTGCTGAACTTAGCCGTCCCGCAAGAGATGTTAAATGAGGACCCCATTGTAGCCTTGAGTCAAGCGTAATCCCCAGGAAAACCGTGTTTTCGACGAATTCAAGTTTCTCCTTGTTCAATACTATGTCGCAATCATTTCTTTTAACGTTCGGTAAGGCAAATCTGATGCATTTAGTTTTTTTCCCATTTAATACTAAATTATTAGCAGTAAACCAATTTTGGACCTGCTGTAGGGCGTTATTTACGTCGTCAAGATTTATGGAACGTCTATCTATCTTAAAAATTAAGGACGTATCGTCAGCAAATAATACCATATGAGGGTGATTTTTTAAAAGATGGGGTAGATCATTAATATATACTAGAAAGAGGAAAGGACCCAAAATAGAGCCTTGAGGTACCCCCATTTTGACTTTTAAACCCCGTGAATTGACACCATTTATTTGAACTTGCTGCTGTCTATCATTTAAGTAAGATTTTATTAGACTGAGTGCAAGTTTACTTAGTCCGTAATGTCCTAGCTTTAGGAGCAAGGTTTCGTGATTTACACAATCAAATGCCTTGGAGAGGTCACAAAAGATTCCTATGGCATCTTGTGCCTCTTCCCACGCTGAGTATATGTGTTTTAACAACGTGGCACCAGCGTCAGTCGTACAACGACCCCTGGTAAAACCATACTGTTGATCGTGTAAAATTTTATTGATGTTAAAATGATTGAGCATCTGATTGAGCATTACTTTTTCAAACACTTTGCTAAAAACCGGCAAAACAGATACAGGTCTATAATTATTGGTGTCTTTGCTGTCGCCCGATTTAAATAGTGGTATAAACCTACTATATTTCATTATATCCGGAAAGACTCCTTGGTCCACACATAAATTAAATATTAAAGCCAAGTATGGTGCTATAGTTTCAATTATGGACGTGCACACTTTAATAGACATTCCCCATATGTCTTCGGTCAATTTGATTTTGATTTGCCGGAAAGCTTTTATGACTGTCACAGGGTTGATATGTTTGAACTGGAATTCAACCGTACAACCTGGAACGTTAGCTTTTAATAAATTATATGAGACCTCAGGTGAAGAATTTAAATATTCCGTAGTTTTGGTTGGTATATTGGTGAAAAAATTTACAAATTCTTGAGCTACTTCTAAATTAGAGCTTTTGGCACCATGTGTAGTCTCCAGTAAATAATCAGTGTTTCGTTTTTTATTTCTATTAGTTTCATTATTAATAACTTTCCAAACTGTCTTTATTTTATTTTCTGACGATTTGATCTTATTGCTAATATATAGGGCTTTAGCTACCTTGCAAGTATTTCTGAACACTTTAGAATATTTGTTTACAAACTTATTAAAAGAATCAGTGTTTATGACAGGCTTAAGGCCATATAGCTCATATAGTCTTTCCCTACTTATCCTAATGCCTTTAGTCGCCCAGTCACTAAATACATACTTAGGGAAAGTATCCTTAGACTTCTTTTCAAAAGTTGCATTGAATTCCTTTAGAACCACTGAAAAGAAATTATCATAAAATTTATTAGCATCTTCAATGTTATGGCCTAGAAAATTTAACTTATTTTGTAAGGTACCATTGAATTTAGCTAGTTTTCCAGTTGTAATTGGCCTATATTGTATATGAATTTTTTCCAAGGCTGCTTTAAACTGAAATGTTACCATTTGACCACTATGATCAGAGGGAAGGTAATTAACTATGGCTTTATCTAAATATTCACAATCGCAGAATACATTATCTATACAGGTTGAAGAAGTTGGTGTTACCCTAGTCGGTTCTGTAAACACATTAGACAAATTAAACGATTTAAAAAGGCTTATAAATCTGCTGCTATTTGAATTAATTTCTAAAATATTAATATTAAAATCCCCACAAATAATCGCGGGCTTGTTACCTGCTGCAAGTTTCGCAAGGATATCTTCCATTGTTGACTCAAATAAAATAAAGTTTTGAGGGTTTGGGGGTCTGTACACGCACACTATGATATGCTTATCTAGCTCAACACAGGACAGCTCGATGCAATGTTCCACTGATAAGTTAACGATGTCATTACGTTGCTTAAATTTTAAGTTTTTTTTTAATAAGATGAGGGAACCACCACGTAACATAGATTTGCGGTTAAAACAACTGCCCACATTATAATTTTCATAACTAATTAGCATCTGGTAATCCTTCAACCAGTGCTCACTAAAACATACAATGTCAAACATGGTTTTTTCTAAAAACATTTCAATTTCTAATAATTTGGAAGAGACACCTTGAATATTTTGATGAAATAATTTCAAGGCATGCTGCTGACTCCCTTTTTGACAACTATTTACTAAAGAGCAAGAAGATACCTTGTTAATGGTAGGCATAACTATTCTGTCGCTGGTATCCTCTGTTGTCTTATGTACTAGTTTAAATGAGTATCCATAGAGATACATCATCATCCTCAGAAGTAGAGAAATAACAGATTCGGAAAAATAAATGATATTGCTTTATTATAAAGCTAATTTTAATAGAGAATTCTAAGTCAATCCAAAGTTATCATAGTTCAAAGTGGCCTTAATAAAACGGCAAACTTATAAAAGACCTAATAAAACTATAGAAGCGAAATATATTGTACCTACTCTTTTTTAAATTAAGACAAAACCGCGGCCCTTTGCCGCTCGTAAAACGTATTCGTCAGTAGGCAGAAACTAAAACTACACCATTTCTCCTGGAATAATCCCTTAGTTCACTTTTACGATGCCCATAGGAACCGTAGGGATTTGGCGCGGAACTAAGCAGTATACGGTCAATTTCGAATTCACGTGCCAACAAAACATGGGGCACTTCAAGTTTAAGCAACGGATGCTGAGGTCAGTTCAAGGACAAGTTACATGGATCCATGACATTTCAAGACTCCTGCGTGGCTGGGAGAGGTAGCTGTCATTTTGAGATCTTTAGTAGGTAGTCAGAAGTCAGACGATCTAACACCAGTTTTGCTGAGGGTTATCGTGTTCCCAGTTAATGGGATGTCTTAGAGCCTGTCGCTCCAAGTAAAATCTGTATTTTGATAGTGTATCGAGCTAGCAATAATACTAATACTGGTGGTATCCAGTTAAATCTGGCTTATCTGGAAGCCGACCCAAATATAGTTGGGAAAAGGCTAGGCAGATGATGATCCAGCATCCAGATACACTGGAAGACGTCCCAAATATATTTGAGAAAATGTTAACTAGGTCGATTGCGTAGCAACAAAACATTACCCTCCTTTTTGGTTCCGCCGCAATCAGGCAAAAAAGATAACAGCGTTTTTACGAAAGATTGATTATTATGTTCAGTGTTCTGCTATACCTATTGAGATGTTAGTGATCAATCAAATGAAATGGATATCTCAATGATATCTCGTATTCGTTTCATTTAAATGGCGTATACAACTTTCTCTTATTGGTTTCTGGGTATGGACAAATAAGTGACAGTCGTTTCGCGATTGCATAATTATGTATAATATCTTTGTAAACAATTGTATTTGAAGTATTAATATAAATGTTTTGTCACCTTAAGGGATGCTTATTAATAGTCACATTTTTGTATGGAGAATAAATTTGGCCGTTTGACATACTCTCCGTACAAAAACCATCAAATCGTAATTTTTATTCTTCAGGTAAAAGTTATGCGAGTGTTGAAAAATCTCCCATTAGAGTGGTATTCTTGTTCATATTGTTTTCTCATGGGAATAATTCGCTGGTCCATAACTTTGCTCGTTAAGTAGCTACTGCATTAACGTAGCAGTAAAAAGTTATGTCGGCAACCATTATATAAATAACTATGATTTAACCGAGATTTATCAGTAAAAGTAACTTGTTACCGTGAAAATCTAATTAGATTCGATTTCGTTGTATCATTATGTCGAAGCCCGATTCGATCTTATACAATCTAACAATATAAAGAGTCATTTATTTTTCCATTATCTTTTGTATTAAAGATGGAGGCGGCAAAAGCTTTTATCGTCGAAAATATAGCGTTACCGGTGAAGGGGGAATTAGGGAACTCGTTGCGTAGCGAGACGAACCCTTAAAATCTTAAGCTAAATGTTTTTTTTATGAACGCGGCGTACGATATTAACTTCCGGTGTTCCGGTGTCTGTCACATCAAAATTTCATTATGAATAAATCAAAAAATATCTAGAGTTCAATTTGTGGTTGAATCACGAATCCCAAAAAGATACACAAGGTAACAAATTGCCAATAAAAAGCTAACAAAATGCTGTGGGTAAGCATTTCGGTCAAAGCTGTAAATCCCGGGGTTAGGGCAATAAATCCGGGGAAAAAATATCGAAAGCTGTGTAATACAGTTAGACTCGTATTGTGCTTGGATAAGGGCCGTAGGGATACACCGACCATATTTGGGGGGAGTTTATCCGTCTATTCTGAGTATTGGAAGCGAGTTTGATGATCGGGCCTCTCATTTGGTATTTTTAGATGTGTTTGATTTTGCGGGTATTGTTTAAATTAACCGGTCATTGTGAGGTTTTGCGTCTCTATTTTCTGAGCAAATGTTGGAAATTAATTTTAAAATAAAATTTTGATACTAAACAACCCTTTATTTTCACTGCTTTACAATGCTCGCCCTATAGTTAACTAACACTCTAAAGACAAATCACCTGTCTTGTTAATGTCCTCGCAAACGTAGCGACTAGATCCAAGATGGCGTTCTCGAATCACAAGTAGTTCGAAAGTATTACTCGGCACTCTCCGTGTCATCCGAGGCAGGGCAAGGTCTGACAAACCGGTTGGACTCGTCTCCGTCATATGTGACCAGTTTCAATGCCACAGGCGATGCCGGCTGTAACAGTTAGCTCTTTAAGCTCAATTTAGATCCTTTAAGTCGCTTATGACCCTTTTGTCTTTTAGGGTTTGTAACCCAGAGCGCGATTGTGCCAATTTACGTTGATTTGTGCATATCTAAGATCAGTTCATGCCATAGTGCAATGAGGTCATTGACTCATCGTATCATGATTTACTTATTAACACCCTGCAACCCGTAGGTAATCCTTGAATGTATTAAGCCTGCCTATCTTTCTTTCCTATTATATGCCGATCCTGGCCAGGTGTTCAGAATTAAGTGGAATGTAATGGCAGGTAAAAAGAACCATTTATTTCAGGTTAAGACCCATAGGTATTCAATTACCTACTATCGAAACACATTCTACAGGCTGTTGCTATGTTGGACAACCGACAATAGTAGGGTTGTTCCCGTATTTTTAGGAATGTTCAGAATCGAATTTCAGTCGTACACTGTCAAAAACACTTCCAATTTCCCTAAGTTTTGACAAGCTTTTAACATTGATTGTGTTGACTTGAACATGTGAACGTCTTAAATGTAAGTCCGAATATTGACCTTCTGATTTACATATCAGAAACTTGATTAAACTTCCGCTGAATACAGGCAAGGTTTTATTTTACAACGCAAAGAGGTTACACCTGTTTCATATAATGTGCATTCCAGCTACATAATCATAGTATATTTATTTTAATAAGTGTCATGATCTCGCTATTTTAATGCTCAGTGAAATCTGTAATTATGTCCAAGTCTTGTTTTTTGTGGGTCATTTTATAAAAGAAAATGGTTCATGTGTGAAGATAATTATTCTATTAAATTCTATCTTTAATAATATAGTTATTAATATAAATGAAGGTTAATAGATCGTTTATTTTCTTTGTGAAAATGTCCATCACATTTAATAACTCTGTTCTCTGTAGATTAGTCTAGGTCTGAAAATTTTCGTGTAATATTTTCAGAATAGAATTAGATTCTGAGAATAATTCCGAAAGAATTTTTGGTAGGTATAACTAGAGAAAAGCAATTTAGTTTTAATTGAGAAGTCGAATACATAAAAGATATTTACTTATTTTATTAAACGTGGACCTGAAGATGGCGTGGTTACTAAGGCAGCTTGAAAACGTTTTCGTGACCATTTGAACTTGTTCCTGACATATTAGAAAATGACCGTAGAAGATGGAAAACTATAGGAGAGGTCTCTGCCCAGCTGTGGGATAGAATAGGCTAAGTAAAACAAACAAATTAGTTGTAGCACAACGTTTTATTAAAACCCAAATAAAACATCTACCCGAGTTGTTTCAAAATACGTTTCTGTCGTCAATTCGACTTCCATTAAATTAAACGAGAGAGAAACGAAGGCGGAATCATTTAAATTAGAACGTCTAGTGAACCGAAATATTTACAAAGCGACAAAATGATGAAAACAAAATGTCCTACTAAGTGTTGTGAGTAAAAGCCAACACAGCGCTCAACTAGACATCCGTAGGGTTGCCAGGTCACAATTAACCCGAAAAACGTTTTAAGTTATCACTGTAGGGCTTTTTACAGTTATAATCAACATCCCAAATTATTAAAGAACTATAATAAAAACGTGTTCTCTGGTGACTAAGGGACCCACCAGAGAATGGGCAGCAGCGTTCTCTGTGAATCACAACACCATAACTGCGATCGCTAACCCGCCTGCTAAGCGTGGCGATTATGGCGAACTCCCTTCTTTGGGGAGGCTTATGTCAAGCAGTGAAAATTTTTCGGCCATATTTGTACATTGTGTGTTATCATCTGCCTAGCCTTTTCCCAACCATATTGGGATCGGCCATCCAGTACCGGATTCAGCTAATACACACAGTTAATCAATGGAGTGAAATAACAAAGGCTATAAAGTCTGTCAAAATACAAAGGCTTAGACACGATCAGTTTCTGCATCTTACTGACCTACTATTCGATTTTCAACACACAGCACCTGTTCCGTTTCCAGCACAAACATTCATCACTACTTTGTCTAATAAAAACGGTAGGTAGTAACAGGTTTGGGCCAAAGCCAAAAGGCTAATCAATCAAACTGTACAAGTAGTCAAGTACAACGGTGTACAATGGCGTACATAATTCGTTTGCGCGCCATCCCTATAGGCAAGTGTGGCACTCGTCTCTGGTTTGAGCAATTACCGCTATTGGGCTGGCTGGAGAGCGGACCGAGAACCTTGTTTGCCTAACTGTACGTAGCGCACCGAGTCTATCGCCTAATGTGTTGATTGTACTTTGTGACGCGCGACTAGGGATGTGCCTAAGTGTATTTGAATGTGCCTATCTGTTTTGTACCTACCTACAACATGAGCATTGTTTTTACTCAGATAAACTACAAACTGATGAAAATAATGAATTAAGAATGATAATCTGTGATAAAAAAATTTGTTCATCATTCCTTCGCCGGTTTTAGTTAGTACAATCTTGTATTTAATTTTGCATTGAAATGACAGTAAACTACGCAAACTGATCAAAAGCCATGAGTTCGACATAAAAAACTCTCAGCTATAGAATGTAATTAATACGTAGGTATGACAAATCTACATGAACGACAAACTTTTCGGCCGCTGCAATTAGTGACCCGCCTTCAGCATACATTTTATTTTAGTTCTGTGCGACCTACATTTTTATTTTATTAGTCAAGTTAATTTAGATCGAATTGAAGTGCTGAATTAAATATAGAGAGTTCCTCTCTTTTATGTGTTGTCGTTTGGGGATTTTGTGTATAGAATGTGAATATTGTTAATAGCAATTTACCACGTATGTAATTTTAAAATGTGGATGTATTGTAATTGCCCAGAAACGAGATTTACTAATTGTTTATTACATTCGTGAGTCTCCATTTTTTTTAGTAATTTGCAGATATACAAAAAAAAACTTGATTTACAGGAAACGACGTAATCCGGCTACAATTATAGATCTTTGGATGGTGAAAAACACTCGATTACATTCCGTTACGAAATATAAATTGAATAGGATATTTATAAAAGTTTGCACTATTGGAGTTTGAAGTAAAACCGAACCACTAATTAAAACGAATATTTGCCGCTCGAACATATTTCTGTTCCAGGTAATAAATGAGTGATATTTGAAATCAGGAATTCTCGGAAATACAAAATTGCCATAAAACCACGAACGGATGACAGAGAACAAATAAAGGCAAAATGGGACTTTTAGGTCGTGGATTAAAATAAAAAAGACAAATAATGTTGATGTTGATTTAAAAAAAGAACGCGATCAATTACAGCCAGTATTAAACGAGCGCCTATTTCAATAAAACTTATTGCAGAGAGAAAGGTTGACATCTAACCTCTTTACCTCAGCAAGAATTTGTTCGACCAACATTTCGTTTGCTTAAAGTTAAATATTTACAAGTTCTGTGTCTACAGTTAATACTAATTGTATACTTTGTATCAGTAAGTCTATGCAGCAGTGTCCGTTATGTAAAACATTTAAATTCACTGAATATTTAAGGCTGACGTCGCCGACGCCGATTCTACGTTGAACACGGAGTAAATTGTTGACTTCGTTTTGAAGTATTGTGGAACCGTTCCTTCAAATAACAAGGATTCAGAGCTTCCGAATTACTTTCGATATTCTTTTGGAATTGGACTTGTTTTGTTGTTGTTTAAAGGTGTCTCTGGGCGCGGAGTTTTTAATAAATTAAGCTCTGTACCTTCATTTAAATATCAGGAAGAAGCTTGTCAATATGAATAATTCTGGCCTAACGAACTTATAATAATGTTGAATAATGGCGCGCACTGTTGATGT
The DNA here is from genome assembly GCA_950371165.1 of Lacanobia oleracea. Classification (NCBI taxonomy): domain Eukaryota; kingdom Metazoa; phylum Arthropoda; class Insecta; order Lepidoptera; family Noctuidae; genus Lacanobia; species Lacanobia oleracea. The sequence goes on from OX493397.1 coordinate 7,603,825, forward strand.
CGATATATTTTATAGGATTCGTTGATTCAGTGGTTATGTTAACTGAAAGATAATTGAGTAACATAGAGTTGATGTGAGCTAAACGGTGACTAGTTTTTCAAAAATATAAATATCTACACCATTCAAAACGACATTGATACTGTTAAAAATATCACTTTAAATATAAATTAACTTTAATTTTAGTCGACGACCGTTGTGACTGCAAATATCGATTTCTTTATGAATGAAATACGGTTCCGTAAGTCATTACGGGTAGGATGCACTGGTTTTAAACCCTGGTCTTAAGGGATTGAGGGATCGACGATTCAAAGATATCACGCAACTTCCCGAATGCCCAATCGTATTCTTCTGGCCGCCTTCTCAAAGTTGTGCCACCCCAGTTATATATAACCGAAACGTGGCCACTCACCATAGGCTTGGTTCACAAATTCAAGGTCCAGCTTGCAATGGAGAGAGCAATGCTCGGGGTTTCTCTGGTGGATAGAATTCGCAACAAATCATTTACCAGAGAAGTAAAGTCACCACCAGATAATACAGTTACATGGTTTCTCCATGATTGCTTCTGGTTTTCAGAAGTTGTAGTGTTTGGGCGTAGTGTCTTGTAAAAAATGGACATTCAATATTATTCATTTTGCCCGCGACTTCTTACACGCACATCCTTTTTTTCCCGTTCCCGTATAATTAGTCTCACAATAGGGAATATCCATACGATTTTTTTATTTGCAAAATGAAATACTTATTAGCTCTAGTAAACAATCATGAAATTATTTTTTAAATACATTCATCAGCGATGAAGTTATAAAGCTTCAAAGATTACTATTAGAAAGAGAAGCCCGATATAAACTTTGACGTCATCGTCTATGACGCCTATACATCTGCCATAGTAAACAGCGTTTTCGCGAGAGGGACAGATATATCTGTTTAAAATAATTATATCTCCTTCGTTTTTCGGGTAATTTTGATTCTATTTTCACTGTTAGTATTCTATTTTTGTATATTTTTATATAAACTGTATAGATGATACATATATTTTTCATGCATATTCCCTATTTCGGGACGATTTATACATATACACCTTCCTCTTGAATGACTCTGTCTATTGACGAAAACCGCATTAAAATCCGTTGCGAAGTTGAAAAAATATAAGCAAACAGACGCGAAAGTGACTTTGTTTTATCGTATGTAAAGATTTTCAGCGTGTTCTGTTGTCCCATTGCAAGGCAAAGCCCTCTCTTTCTTCCTTCATTTCTTCTGGCTATAGCAACCAATCTTTTGGGTATCCTTACATGAAATACATATAAACCGTATAGTGGCGGCCGGTGCCGTAAGGTGAATAATATCATCCCATCACTTTCCGTGGGTGTTGTAACAGGCGACTAAGGGATTCACCAGAGAATGGGTAGCAGCGTTATCTGTAAAACGCAACACCATACACTGCGATCGCAATTTCGCCTGCCAAGCGTGGCGATTAAGGCAAACCCCTCTTTGGGGGAGGCCTGTGTCCAGCAGTGGACGTCTTTCGGCTGTGGTGATGATGACGACATGAAATACGTAAGGTGTAAATTCTAAAGAATGCAATCGCCTTAACGTATTTGGTCCGTCGTCCAAGAAAACAACAATAAACTGTAATACGTTTGTAAGTTATGTTTTATTTATTTGAACCATTTGTGAAAATTGCGACGGAATTGTCTTCAGAGCTCAGTGTGCAATGTTGGCTGGAAGACAAATTACTTTTTATGACATTCTCTCATGCTATAACATGAGCGTTTTAAAATGTTAGTTTTTAGGTACCTAGACTAAATTATATCATAAAAAGTAGTAGGTACTAACGTTGTGACATTGTTGCGGGATTAGTTCGAAAGAGACGCCGCAGCCCTGGAACGCAAAGGGCATTAGGAGGAATACGGATGGGTTTTAGTCAGTAAGAGTTTGACACTCCCTTCCACTCCGCCTAAAGTCATTTGATGATTTCCCAACCTTAAAAAAAACCCGGCCAAGTGCGAGTCGGACTCGCACACGAAGGGTTCCGTATCATAAACCTAAAATTTTATTATTTGTGGTTATAACGGCAATAGTAATACACAATCTGTGAAAATTTCATCTTTCTACCTATTCGGTTCTTGAGATACAGGCCGCTGACAGACAGACGGACGGACGGATGGACGGACGGACGGACGGACGGACGGACAGCGAAGGCTTATTAATAGGGTTCAGTTGGTTACCCTTTGGGTACGGAACCCTAAAAACAAATAAAAACTTTGGAACATTACATAAGAAGTTGTGATTTAGTATGTCAAAAGCGATAATTGAATTAAACATGTTTTACGTGAAAAATATAAATGTAAGTTTATATTTTTCACGTAAAACATGTTTAATTTAGTACCTACACCACCGTCACCGTAGACTTTTAATTTCTTTAAGACCGTCCAAAGGATGTCCGTTAGATATCGCTGGAAGTGTTATTATAAGACCGTCATTGTACAATAGAATCAAGTTTGAGAAAAGAGCCGTGCAAGTATTTTGGTGTACATTGAAGTACACATCTTCTTCATTTATTGCTATTCTTTATTTTAAAAACGGAATCGTTCATTTAAGCGAGAGACACACAGGTCCGACGAACGCAACGTATGTAACGCTTTTGTATGGTATCGTGGGTTGCGTTGCATACGATAAGTGTGTTTCTACTGCATAGTTTTTCAAATTCAAATTCAAAGCATTTTATTTCAAATAAACCATTCACAGGCACTTTTGAAACGTCAAGGTCGGTCAGTCAAAAACATGAAAGCTATTTGCACGTTCCAAAGCGTAGATCTCTATGGAGAAGAACGTGCAAGAAATATTTTTCATATAAAATCAAGAGTCCAGATATCATAATACGTTGCGTACGTGGGACCATTTTGTCTATCGCTTCATTATGATCCTCAAAATGTGTCATTAACGAAAAATATTATCTTGGTTTTATGAAGAAGATATGTAAGGCAAAGAGCAATGCACGCTACCTACATAATATTACAACAGTTTTATATTTGCTCTAAAAATTACGAAAAACTCAGTGGTACTACAATGTCAAGCAAGAGTAAAAAGAACCGTTATGTTCGTGTACTTTGCACAAAACGAAAAGAGTGTAATTTGTCATATCATGCTCAATTTTGAGCTGTAGGTACTTAACCTATAAATAAACACGTTTAAGAAAATAATGTGACGCTAAAGGGCTCTAACGGTTAACTCATCGTAAACATAGTAACAGCAAAAGTAAATGCGTAATATAGGTTGCCTTAAATTATTATCATCATCCCATTTAAGCATGTACATAGTTGCCATACTTAAATATTGCGGGTTATTTTTAGTAATTTTTTGTCAGTCTCTACCACTTTTCACTTCACCAGCACTAAATCGTAAAATGTAGTTGATTTAAAATGAGTGTACTTCGTAATCCTTTTTGATAAGAAAAAGTCACCAGTATTGAAAAAGTATTACTAAAAAGTAAAAAAAATCAGTACTGTAAACAAAACTACGACATACATACACCATCTCATTGTGTACCCTATCTTTTTGGGCTTGGAACATAAATGAAAATCTTAGAAACCTTCTAAGATGTTAAAAGCTAAATTTTTTTCTTCACTGACCTACTCTTTATTCGTTACAGCTGCTGTTGTACATTTTAAAGTCTTATATTTTTACTAGTTTTTGCCCTCGACTTTGTACGCGCATATCCCGTGTTTTCTCGTTCCCGTAGCAATTTTCCAGGGCCCCTAGTCTGCTAATTTTTATAAATTCGTCATTCCAACACGATGTCATTGTCATTTTGCTAAAAGTTCGTAATCTGCTAAATTCATAATGATCCTTCACTGATCGTTCAGTAGCATGTCAGTGGTCTCGTAATGAAATTGTAGTGGAATGACAGTGTCGTATTGCCATTATTATAAAACCCGTTTGGAGAAATAATTTTCGAAAAACTGCTATTAAATTTGAACATTAATTTATGCCAGATTGCTATTGTATATAATTTTACATATTATTTATTAGTGTTCTATGAAATCTGAAGTAGTAACAAAGTCGTAAATAGCAAATACGTAATGAAACTCATTTATATTTTATCCGTTTTGCTGTCAAAGTCAAATGTGACATTAGTGACATTAGGCACTGTTTACTTTACTGACGTCGACGACTGTTTTATTTGTTTTGAAGCGACCGGTGTTTTGCAAAGAGCTAATTGAATTTTAACGTGAGCGTCATTATTAAATCAAATAATTAATAGATTTGTTTATTTCTCTTTTTTACTTCTCAATAACGACATCATGAGACTGTGCATCAATTGCGGAATAGCAACGGAACGCTGCAATACAATAGGAAGGTGAATATTGGAAATGAATCATTCTTCCTATTGTACAGGAATGGGTGGGTTAGTATCTGATATTTCTAAATCGTAAACGTTTAACATTTTTGTACGCAATATTTAATGTAAACAAACTAAATGGTGTAATAGGTTCTGTTAAGTTTTCTTTTAATGGTTTTATTTTTAAAAATAATACCAGAATGTGCAACAAATTCAAATTCAAAACATCACCAATCCAGACTAAATCTGTATGGTCAATTACAACCTATTCTCTCTCTCAGAGGGGAGGCCAGCGTCCCTTCAATGGAAATGTAATAATTATGGCCACTTATGTTTACCAAAAATAGCCACTCAGATGTTTATTTCTAAATGCTAGTGCTAGACCTAATAGTCGAATGAAAATTGTTTGTTTCAGATAAATGAAAATGACTTCATCTTCCAAGCTTGCTCTTGATGAAAGTAGACCAGATGGAAATGAACAGACACTAGGACACCGATGAGTGTTATTCAATGTGGATGTTGTCTTCTGAAAAAAGTTTGTCCTCATCAACTTGTAGAGTACAGAACTGGTACAGTGCAAGAGTGTAATATAATGGATTCTACCGTGCTTGGTTAGTTTACTAGTTTTATTCACGGGTTATGAAAAACATTATTTAGTTTAGTTTTGTTAACGAGGGCATAGAGAGTGTTATTTTCATTATCTATCTATACTTATATATAAAGCTGAAGAGTTTGTTTGTTTGTTAACTTGAACGAGCTAATCTCAGGAACTACTGGTCTGATTTGAAAAATGTTTTCAGTGTTAGATAGCCCATTTATTGAGGTAGGCTGTAGGCTGTATATCATCACACTAAGACCAACAGGAGCGGAGCAGTAATGAAAATTGTGACGCAGATGAAGTTGCGGGTCAACTAGTACTAATATTATAAAGCTGAAGAGTTAGTTTGTTTACTTGAACGCGCTAATCTCAGGAACTACTGGTCCGATTTTAAAAATTATATCAGTGTTAGATAGCCCATTTATCGAGGAAGGCTATTGGCTATATTATCACGCTAAGACCAACAGGAGCGGAGCAGTTACGAAAATTGTGAGGCAAACGAAGTTGCGCAGGTCAATTAGTATTTAATATTAGTCAAGCTCTTAACATGAACATTTCTCATTTGCAGGATTTCATTAATTCAGTCATTTTCAAAATGGGCACACACATACTCAATGTCTCTGTGTAATGGCTTCCTGTAATGTGGATAAATTATTTTCAGGTGGGTGTTTCAAGTGTGCTTCTTTTGATGGGTGCGAGCAAATAGAGCATCCCGGTATTTCCATTCAGGCCCCTCACCATCTGGGGCATCTTCATCAGCTGTCAATGAGCGGAACAGTCAAGACATTCCTCATTTAGAAGAACCTACCTACACACATATTATGATAATCCTAATGAAGAAGATGATTAAAACGATTTACTTACTGCTATGTTTTATTTTTATTTTAATATAATACTATTTCTGATTACTGTACCTGATATAAGTTAGCACCCTATTAAATACAATATAAGCAAAAGCAAGCCAGAAGTGATGCACATGGCCCTTGTCTAAAAAATATAGTTTTCTGAAAACTTCAGCTTAAAGAAACTGAAAGCCTGAGCACTTTTATAAAAAATCATCGTTATAGGATGCAAGCACTGCAGCATAGCTGCAAGTGCATTCTAGAGTATATAGTCTTAGATCTCTATAACGACGAATGTTTGATAATATTTAGTGTAGGAAACATAGCCACAAATATGCATTTTTCGTTTGAACGAGCTAATCTCTGGAATCAGTCAGATTTGAAAAAATATTTTTATATTGTTAGGCTATATGGGAACGGAAAAAATCGAGATATGCGCGTACAAAGTCGCGAGCTAAAGCTAGTAACTTATTTAAAAATAATAATATTATCTGATTTGGTCAGTGGGTCAAAATTGGGCTCGTGAAACCTTCCTAAATGCTCTAATTTATGGCGAAATCCAGCTCTGTAACGCCAGGCCCAAGTTTTTATGGAGTTACGGTTTCTCCTTTCGGCTCTCATTGAGTTTCTCGAAAACCACTGACACCTGGCGCTTGGCTACAGCAGCCGCACCAATGAAGGGCGAAGTTTGTCCAAAAAATATTGGATGTAAAACGTCGGTAGAATGGCGCAGTGACTGGAAAAGCAATGACTACACAATTACATAGGTCACTGATCGATGGAACTGTCAAAATTTTAGCAGATTACCGCATACGACTGTCATTATGTACGAGATTACCATTTTATGCCATTTCGTTCAGTGGAGTGTCAGTGATTGTTCATTGGAAAGTCATAATGACACTATTATGTTAGTAGATTACCAAACTTGTCAAAATCAACAATTATGCGATCAGTGATCGGCCATTCTGACACTATCGTAATCTTATCTTATCGTAATCTTACCCCCTACACTCACCAAGGAACGTAGGGTCTGTGACCATCATTATCTAACCCACTTCACTATTAGCGAATAATAGTCAAGTGGGTCAGATAATGTTGGTCACAGACTGTACATGCCAAATTCAGTTCCGAGAATCAGCTTTCTGCGACCAGTAGTTACAGCAGTAGTGTCAGTCACTCGGTCAGTCACCAGTAACGGAAGAATTTTATTTATATTGATGTTTTTATCAGAGCAACAATTCTCTTTAGCTTAGTTCAGTACCTGGATACCCCCCATACCTAATCTTTTTGGGGTCAACTTGACTCTTAAACGCTTGAATTTGTACTCCAAGCAACTATCTAAGATTTAAGTTGTACCTACATCTTACATTCGCAGATCAAGGCCGTAACGGTACATATCCGGACCGCCATAGCGTCGTTGGCTCTTTAAGCGCACGCGCACTCTAGGGACCGACTCTTGCGCAGAACTCAACGGGACCGCATTTTTCTTGTTAGCTTCGTGTTGGTATTGATTGTGTGTACTGGGGGTTGGCAGGACTGGTTATAGTTTGTAATGATAAGATCGGTGATGGTTTTTATAGCAGTGTCTATGAAATAATTGTTGTGTGAAGTGTGTGTAGCGACAAGAAACTATTATTCAAAACTATCTTTTGCCTACAACTTCGTACGTGCATATACCATTTTTCCCATTCCCGTAGGAATTGCGTGTCGAATTTTATACATATAAACCTTCCTCTTGATGAAAACCACAATAAAATCCGTTATGCAGTTTAAAAGATATAAGCGAACAGACGGAACAAGCGACTTGGTTTTATACTATGTAAAGACTATGTATTTTATTAACCAGAGCTGCAGAAAGCTAATTACTTACACTGATTTATTGGACCAATAACACAAAGAAATATCAAAAAATGGTTTATTTTAAAAGTTTTCTCCCAAATCGCGAAATATTTTAACACTGTCACCTTCCATTCTTCAGCGAACAGATCTAGTTCGTTTTTAGATTCGAGAAGAGAACCGAGAGAATTCAGCACTCGCGGCAAAGGTGATATTCGTAGCGTTACCGTAATGTGGCACCAGAAACATGGTATTTAAAGTATGTCGGTTAATGGAAAAGGCTGGTTTTACACCTCATGTTATGGCACTTTTAACAGACCATGCTGGGCGTGTATGTGTGTCATACTTCGGCTCAAACCTGTCGAGAATACAGGCGTTATGTTTTGATTACGTAAGTTATTATTTAATACTGCCTAGTGTTATGAAGTATAAGACTTATGGAAGAGTTCGTCCCCAGAGAAGAATTACATACACACTTATATCGGTCGTAAAATTGTATAATGCACTAGAGACGCCAACTTTAGTTAGCAATCCACGAGGGCTTTATTTGTCCATATTGTTGCACCACTTCTTCCCAGCTGAAACACTAGGAAGTGGTGACGGGAGGTTTTTGGGGGACTGTCTTTATGTAGAACTTTGACAAAAAGTTCTGGCAATCAGCCTAATATGAATGCACGATTTTCTGATTTTGTTTTTGATATTGTTTGTAGGTACTCATTGCGTTGAGTTGAATGTCAGCTTATAAGACTGATGGGAAATAATCCTAACACCTCATCATCTGCCTAGCCTTTTCCAAACTATATTGGGGTTGGCTTCCAGTCAAACTCGATTTAACTGAATACCAGTATTTTACGCGGAGCGGCTGCCTACCAGATCTCCACAACCCAGTAACTGGGTAACACTGTACTTCATGGCAAGACTGGAGTCAGATTAACTGGTTTCTGACTATCCGTAACGACTGCCAAACATCTGGTCACCCACCCACAGACCAACTTTGGCAAGCGTTGCTTAACCTTGAAGATCGACACGTGCGGCTGTTATTATATAGCCACGAGCTCCTCAAATTATCCTAACACCTGTATCTCCTTAATTACTAATCCAAATATGATTCGCTCGGAATTCGCATGCAAAGGGATGCGAGGGTTTCTTCACTCCACTTCTCCACTGGGTTTCTTCAGGTCGTCTTTAACTTAATCTACAGCAGTTCAGTTTCCTCTAATCGTTTCCTCGTGTCTTCTTCAATCTAAAAAAATTGACGTTTCCAGTTACAACAGTTGTTAATGAAGGCTTACAAAGAGATCAACTATTTACTACAAGATTCTCAGTAGCCATTGTAACTTAATGATTGAATTTGTCAAGTACCTAAATGATTTACTGTAAACTATTGCCAACAATTACCTTCAACGGGGAATAATTGCAGGAACTTGGTAATTAGTTCAGAACCAATCTCCAACAACAAGAATGTTTTAACTTGAAACTTACAATTCTGTTCGTATCCGACTCGAAACAATAGCGTTTTAATTCAATTCACACAGACTTGCTTATTATTAATAGTGGTTATTATTGCCGATTCACGTATTTCGACCGCAAAAAATTAAAATGTAACGTCCTGCAAGAAGCGTAAATCGAAATATGTAATTTTTTTCTGTTACTGAGTGAATAAGCATCGCTAAAACTCCTGGTTGTAGAAAGTTGAAATTGCATGCATGTTCTTTGGGAAGTGTAGGAGAGCACTAAGAAAGCATTACCCGAAATTTTTACGGGAACGGGAAGTAACGGGATATACGCGTACGATATCGCAGGCAAAATCTAGTACATAATATTAATGTCATTAGACATTCAAGTTTTGTAATTATACAAAACTTGAATTTTCTAGGGGTCAAAAATGGGTTACAGTTAGTCTAGCTCGAATAAATAATGATTAGTGATGCATAATCATCACTCATGATAAGAAAAAATGGTTTTCTCATCCCATAATCCTGACGACCGTGTTTTGTTTTCCTTCCATCCACGAAAAAAAGAAGTGTATTCTAAACAGACAGCTCACATGTCGGAACATAATATACTCGTACATATTGTCAAATCACGCCTCGCAATACCAGAGGCGCACATTACCATATACCATGTATATGTAAGCAGACATGGCCGTATGATAAAGTATTCATCGCGTACCTACGCGTCCGAAACGAATTTTCCAGTTTTCCGCACCAACGCTAAGCTAAATGAGACTTTGCCCCTCTATCGTAATCCGGGCCCACATAATCCATGTCCTTACCTATTAAGACTGCGAATTTGAATGGACTAATAGTGTCAAATATAGGATTTGTATGCCAAACGCCGTAATCCGAGCTCTTGCGTACCCTGTAGTGGGATTAGGACAAAATGCAAAGTTTGATAGTTAAATGACGGTTCACGGGTTGAAGTAGTGGGTCACCTGACATAGCTGAGGCAGTATTTAATCATGATAGGTGCGCTCGGAAGATAATGAAAGTATCGTCTTTTGAGAGGTAATTCTGTAGTATCTTTCGTAATGACGGTTGGTTGATGTACGGGGTATAATTCTATCATTATCTGCATAGTTGTGGTTTATATCTTTATTGTAGTTGCAATATTTTAAACCTGGTTTTGGTTTAATTAAAGAGCAAACTTGAGAGTAACGAAATATTACATATAACTTAAATTGGCTTGAAAAATACGAAGCTCCATTTATTCCTTTCATGTTATTTGAATAAAGCAATCGTAATAAATATAGATATTTTTATTTATGACATAACGAGGACATGGCGGAGTTTGTTTCGTAATTGCGTTAATATAAACGTGACTGTTTTTAATTTGTAGGTCCAATGCCTGAGGCTTTGCCCCGAATTTATTGCGGAAAAATGATGATGTGTAAATTGGGATTTTAAAACGGTTGATTTTGTTAGGAATTGTCGATAAAAATTGTTAGCACTGTTTATAAATTAAGTTTTAATTTGGATCGTGACATTCTGTTTTTTGACACTGTGTTAATTTAACAAGTTAGCAATACTGAGTCATTCATTCAAGGAGGAATGATCAAGGTAAATAATGATAACTTAAAGTCACGAACTTTATCCTTTCTTAAATACTTACAATAAAGTGTCTCCTTATTGTAATTTATAAAAACGAAAAATTATAAGAATTGTTTTGATTCAGAAATGATAACCTGATTATGGCATTTAGGTACCGGAAAGGCAGATTGATTTTTTTTTAAACGACTGAATACACAACCCGGAAACCGAAAAAAAAAAGATTAATAGGTACCCTTACGTGACCATTGACTAGTAAAACCAATATGCATATGATTAGATGCTTTGAATTTACTTGAAAGCTCAGTAAATGACAGCAAGTCAGGAAAGCTGAATGCAATAAGCGTTTAGGGCATTTTTTCAAAAGTCATTCGGCTTACGAAAAATCCGTTCACGATATGCACAACGTATTCGTACATTGTATTATTTATTGTACTATGTTCTAATAAAGAGTTTAGTATCAGTAAAACTAAGAATAGAACAGGCAATCAGGGTGCTTGATGGTCTGTTCTATTGTTTGTTTGTCATACTTGCGCGTGTAACCAAACAGAACTGCAAGTATTCCACACGGCTCCCAACACTGACAATGACGCTCTGAAATCGACGTCCGTTTAATCCTGATAATTGCACGCATCTGTACAATACGAGCGAGCGTTCGCTTGTCTGTATCTTGAAGTTTTTGTGTATTCTATAGGATCAGAGGTGGCACCATGCTGCTTTTGTTTTAGTTAATATACTATTATTTGTTTTATTATTTGGTTTATTTATTAACTAGTTCAGCATTAGTAAAACCATGAATAGACCAGGCTATCAAACACCCTCATACTTCCGTCTATAACCAAACAGAACTGCAACCATTCCACACAGCTCCCGACACTGACAATGACGTTCTGCAGTCGACGTCCGCATCGATTGCGGCTGCAGAGTCAAAGAGCTGATAATTGCACGCATCTGTACAATACGAGCGTCCGATTGTCTGTGGTTTGAAGTTGATGTGCTTTCTATAGGGGCAGGGGTGGCACGCCACTTTATTTGTTTTGGTTTTGTGAACAGCTCTTATCCACGGAAATAGGTAAAGGAGTTTTTATTCACGATAGTAGATAAGTGAAAAATAAACCAGCCAATCGCGAGTCTGACTCTCACACAAAGGGTTCCGGTTCCGTTACATAAACTGGAAAGAAAAAAAACTATTTATTGTATAGGGTTCCGTTGGTTATCCAGAACGTACAGAGCTTGAAATCTGTACGTGTTTTAAAACAACAGTCATTTTCGCCGCGATATTCTTCGAACTACTACACAACGCATTTTAATGCTGTTTTACTTTATTTCGAAAGATTAAAGTAAATATGTATATAGTAATTAATATTAGACCTACACATAAAGCTGTTAGTTCTTACATAAACGCTTAGTTTTGTACAATTGAGTACCAATTTGATCGACGACACAAGATCCAATATGTCGAAATTTACTACGAACTACTCATCGAAACCACACAATCAATTTTAATAGAAAGTCAATTATCACAGCGGGACACTAATAATTCCATTAGCCCACAATAGAAAACAAGTCGATCAATTAAAACTTTCAATTAACTTATGTTTCAATTAAAGTCGGGCTACAGTTTGTATTGTTTGTCAATAAGTCTGTGTCCTTTAAACCTTCAGTTATCAAAGACAAAGGCTGGTATCCAAGGTCGGACTATCGACTAGTATAATTAAGAAAGCCATGAAGTAGTTTAAAATATTGTTTTGCCTCTATTAATGATCATGTTTTGTATTGAACCAGCTTTTACCTGCAGCTTCTCTCTCATTTTACGAAAAAAATCCTGTCCCGGTTACATCTATCTCTGTAGCAAAATCCATCAAAATCTGTTCAGCGGTTTAGGCATGAAAGCATAACAAACAAACAGCCTTTCGCATTTAAAATGTTTGTTAGGATTGGGTGAATCTTGTTACGAATGATATGAAAGAAACGGGAGCCTGGAATAGTTTGGTGGTTGACAGGTCCAAATGTACAAAAAATACCGGACAAGTGCGGGTCGGAGGTCGAGCTCAAGAAGGGTTCCGTACCATAAACCTCAATTTTTATTTGTTGTTTTAGCAACAATAATGAAATAAAAGAAATAAAGACGGATGGACAGATAGCGGAGGCTTAGTAATAGGGTTTCGTTGGTTACTCTTTGGGTACGGAACCCAAAACCTTGATGCATCGACTACAATTATTAACATGAGACAAGAGCAGTTATATGATGGATAAAATATTGTTTAATGAAGTTTTGAGTGTATTTGTGTGTGCTAAAACATTCATCTTTAAATGAAATTGAAAAGCAGACAACCCTACGAGAGGTGAAGTGCGGTGCAAAAGAGTAGATGCCTTTAACAGTAGTAGACGATCTATTCTTCGTCGCAGTGTCGGCGATCTCATTTGATTTTGATCGTGAATAATGTTCCGTGTGTTATGTTTTATTGATGTTCCTCTTACAGCTGCATAGATGACGTTTATTTGGAATGCTGTGGAATATTCTTTGCTTTGTAGCTTGAAATGTGTGAAGTATGGTCGGGTCAGAGTGGTGTGTTGGTTTTCAGTTTCTTATTTGTTTTGTGCATTCCGATTATAAAGGTCTGTTTTTGTTGAGATAATTATTTCTTCAAAATTCTCAAGTAGACCTTAGTTTCTGGTAGTCAAATTAGCTGGTTTTAGTTGTGGTTGCTATCTAAATGCCCAAATTCGGTTGCCCACGTAACCGATTTCACTAATGTAATTATTTTGAATTTTTGCGGTCCATTTGTTGAAAAAACATGTAGATCAAATATTGAAGGGCTATATCTATCTTGTCAACCAGATATATTTTCTGAAGAAAAACTTGCAATAAATATGTATCAGTTTTTGGTACAACATGCAAACATTCCTCTTTCCCGAGTATCGCTACACCAACTGTTCCACATTATTCACTTGCTTCCATTAAAGATGAGACGAAAAAGTAGAACGTCTTCCCAATATTGATTCTGTGAAAGAATAGACGGAATATTTTATAAGTTTTGACAACTATGAAACTACTTCAGGAGGTACTTTAAAGTTTTTTTTTTCACTTCATTTGTAAGGTAATGAAGAAATTTGTGATAAAAGTTTTAACTGAAAATTGAAAAGTTGGTCAAGTGATTGGCGATTTTTAGGGTTCTGTACCGAAAGGTACCATCGGGACCCTATTACTAAGCCTCCGCTGTCCGTTCGTCCGTCCGTCCGTCGATCTGTCAGCGGGCTGTATCTCGAGAACCGTAATAGGTAGACAGTTGAAATTTTCACCGATTCTGCATTTTTATTGCCGCTATAACAACAAATAATAAAAAAATGAGGTTTATGGTACGGAACCCTTCGTGTACGAGTCCAACTCGCACTTGGCCGGTTTTTATTTTCTACTGCCTGCAGTAAATATGTCATTATCATGAGAAATTGTATCATCGTACATTTTCATTTATTTTCCACACACAAAGGGTTTATTTTATTAAATTAAATATTTTACCAAAATAAAATATTTAATTTAAGGGTTGATGGTTCTCGTATCTTCTGTTTTGTATGCTCAATCTTCACTATGGTTTGAATCATCGTAACCACCCATGTTTGGTATTCAGTGGTATTCATTTGGTGGTAATTTAGCCAAATCTCAGCGGGTTCGTACGCTCGCTCGCTCGTTTTTGGGTTCCGTAGTTAACAAGGAACCGTTATAGTTTCACCATATCCGTCTGTCAGTCTGTCCGTCTGTGGTTTAGCTCAGAGAAGCTTAGCACTAAACAGTGGAAATTTAGTATAAGTATGTTAATCACGTCGAGAAAGTGGTAAAATAAAATCCTGATTTTTTTATGTTACCTATACATACAAGTGGCGATTGGTGATCGTGGCTAGATAATAACAGCCGCACGGGTCGATCTTCAAGGTTAAGCAACGCTTGCCAAGGTCGATCTGTGGATGGATGACCATCTTATCATAGCAAGTTTCCTCCGTGCCTCGGAAAGCACGTTAAGCCGTTGGTCCCGGCCCTCATTTGTAGATCTTTGGCAGTTGTTACGGATAGTCAGAAGCCAGTAAATCTGACTCCAGTCTTGCCATGATGTACCGTGTTACCCAGTTACTGGGTTGTGGATGTTCGGTAGGCAGCCGCTCCGCGTAAATACTAGTATTCAGCTAAATTCGGTTTGACTGGAAGCCGACCCCAATATAGTTGGAAAAAGGCTGGGCAGATGATGATACAAGCAAGTGGCGATGATTTTTTTTGCGCTCGCTTTGCAGTTTGAGTAATTTTTAAGTTCGATAATAATTGGTTTTCTAATTTCTAATGTGCTTGTGGGTGAATTATAAGTAAAATTTATGCCTAGCTCTTCGGGGAATTCAATCTACCTAAGTGTTGTGTCATTTTACGTCAGATTATATTATACGCCCCCTGAAGAAACAAAGAGAATCAGGAGGCCACTAAAACGTTATGGTTACTCAAACTTGTGCATGTCATCAAATACTGAGAGTCAAAGTGATCCAGTTACATATTCCACTAGTTGACCCGCGCAACTTCGTCTGCGTCACAATTTTCATTACTACTCCGCTCCTATTGGTCTTAGCGAGATGATATATGGCCCATAGCCTTCCTCGATAAATGGGCTATCTAACACTGAAAGAATTTTTCAAATCGGACCAGTGGTTCCTGAGATTAGCGCGTTCAAGTAAACCAACAAAGAAACTCTTCAGCTTTATATATTAGTATAGAAGTATAGATTTTATGTCAGACTACATAATATATTCCATTTTCACCAATCGCCTCATAGAGCTCTTTAAACGCCGTGTCACAATTTTACGGGCTATATAGCTTATGTTCCACACAAGAACTAATAACGTGGTGTTTGCGCGGAAGCACACTGTTTTCCCTGAACTTTCCACTAACGTGCTTAGACAAGTTTGATGCTTGATTGAGTCGAGTTCGTGTGGAAGTTCATCCGTGGAGAGATGTTCACGCTATTCTATTAAGTGGTGGCCGCGTGATTTGTTGTACGAGATACCACATATTATGTTTATTTATTTAAACTTCATGTACAGTAGTGGTACATAGGCGGACTTAATGCAACAAGGCATTTTCTACCAGTCAACCTTTGGGTTAAAAAGACACACAAACAAACACACTGTGATAGGTGTACAGCAAATAAATAAAATTTAAAATATAATATTTTTCGGGAAAAATAAATATACCGACAAAGAAATAATTTCACTATTTCTCTAAATAGTTTAAAAAGTCTTCTTTCTTCTTCTGAACCAGGCAATGTATTTCGATACTTTTTAGGGTTCCGTACCTAAAGAGTAACTAACGGAACCCTATTACTAAGTCTCTGATGTACGCCCGTCTGTCCATCTGTCTGTCAGCGGGCTGTATCTCAAGAACCGTTATAGGTAGACAGTTGAAATTTTCACAGATTGTGTATTTCTGTTGCCGCTAACAAATAAAAATTAAGGTTTTTGGTACGGAACCCTTCGTGTGCGAGTTCGACTCGCACTTGGCCGGTTTTACATTAATAGAAAGAGCGATAGTGAGGATCGTTTGTGATTATTTACACACGTGCAAAACTAATGCATGAACCTAATGGGAAGCATTGGGCAAGAAAATCATTTTTTTATTTTTGATCGCTGTCTAGACCGAGTTGAACGATGTTATGTTTTTTGTACAAATTTAACGTTTTAATTTGTCCTGCTGAAGGCAAAGTAAATTTCTGTTAGCGATTACAATCGTAACAGCACAGATACTATAATACTAGCATAACAGTTAGATTGAACAGTTTGTCAATTAAAATATCACACGGCGTTTAGGAAGCCTGTGTCAATTTGAACGATAATATTCTAGTATAATTATGCATTTTAATTATACTAGAATATTATCGAGGAGCTCGTGGCTAGATAATAACAGCCGCACGGGTCGATCTTGAAGGTTAAGCAACGCTTGCCAAGGTTGGTCTGTGGATGGGTGACCATCTTAATTTATCGAGTTTCCTTCGTGCCTCGGAAAGCACGTTAAGCCGTTGGTCCCGGCTGTCATTTGTAGATCTTTGGCAGTCGTTACGGATTGTCAGAAGCCAGTAAATCTGACTCCAGTCTTGCCATGAAGTACCGTGTTGCCCAGTTAATGGGTTGTGGAGGTCTGGTAGGCAGCCGCTCCACGTAAAACACTGATATTCAGCTGAATCCGGTTTGACTGGAAGCCGACCCCAATATAGTTGGGAAAAGGCTAGTTAGATGATAATTATGCATTTTAAGTTTTTCTGTTAACCAATCGTTCTTACTGATAGAATATCACTTTGCCTCGCTTTCTAGTCTATGCACTTTAATAAGTGGCTTTTTATTGAATGATTGTCTTGACACTAAAGAAAGAGGCGATGATCTACAGAGACTGTAGATATTCGTCTCTTTCAGTCATACCTGTTTAAAAAGTGTCACAGTATATAACGCCATTATAAGTTACGGGTGCTTTATTATTATAATTTATCTTTTCCGTCATGAGTACAATATAGATCCACGTGCTTCATGATTGAGTGAACTCATCGCGGGGAAGTTGTGCCGCGGTTTGGCACATATTCGCGCCAAGCTATTAACTGGCAACCACATGATTTAAACTTGGAACAGTCGAGGAACGCCGCCATGCGTTTGAGATTGATTTGTTTTTTTTTTTAATATACGGCTAAATAATTAATTTCTGAGCCGCTTAGATCAAAACTTATTAGAAGTATTTTCTTTATTTGTGTATATTTTAATCTTTGGAAGTACTGATTCGATATATTTTTTATTTAATGAAAATATCGAATAATTTTTTAATTCAAGAAAGAATCACTCTTGTTGAGTGGCATAATCATAAGTAATTTATTAAGAGGTCCTATGGGACAGGCCACGGGAGCAAAAGCCGCGAGAAAGACTTAGTCTTTAATAAAATAACATGACTCATTAGATTGATTTCCAAGCACAAAATACCTAGGTATTCATCGTCTAAACCAATCAAAACACTTTTAGCTTGACGCCATGGCTCACAAAATCCCCACGTGAATTTTATACAAATCCGATAAGCTTTTAAAATGTTTCAAACAACTAGCTCACACACAGTTTTTTAGCATTTACCGTTCACTTTAGTAAAATACACTTGTAGTTCTGAGTTGTATCTAACTGTGAATCCGAAAATGTTTCTCTACAATTATTTATATTACAGTTTAATGCATGTTTATGTATAGGCATCCTTCTAGGTCGAATACCATACTCGCAACTCGAATCGCACTGCACTATCTCTAGCCAAAAAACCAAGGACTCAGTTCTTTACCAGCCAGTATTTTTAAAGGTTTTGCCTTCCAAAAGCATTGTTTATAATATTATTTTTAAGTCTCATTACTTTGTTTCAAAAGAGTTTTTATTTTAGAATAATCTACTTCTATTGTACGAACGGAAAGCACAGTAATATTTTATACAGAAGTGAGTAAATTATTTATGTATTCATTTTTGTTGCAGATAAACCACACGGACAGGCTGAATAAGAGGTCAGTATACTGCTTAGTCAGGTAACAAAGAAGTTTTTATGCATTGTGGTTTGCAAATGAAGAAACAAAAGTAAAACTAACATGCAGTTAAAAATAAAATAGTTAATATTCAGAAATTGTCAATGGTTTGGTTTGGTTGCTTTATGAATTAGTAGTAGGTATTCACCTACTACAAATTCATAAACGCAAATGAAAATATAGGTAGGTAGTAAAATTGTTATTGTTCCGCTTAGAAAATTTTAATAAAAGAAAGAAAAGAATGAAAGAAAGAAAGAATAAATGTTTATTTGGGAATATGTTACGAATTTATATTTTTATATTTTTTTTTAAGTTTCACGTCCTAGTAGTAGTTATTTTCAGGTATCGACTGGGCTATCCATTTCTTTTGATGTAACATCTGCCATATTTCTTTTTTCCTACAGACCTGCATAGCCTATGCCACCGAGATCATAATAAGGAATCGATTGATAGTTCATCCTTCAAAATCGGATCAGTATGTTAAGCACTATGGTGAAACATACACAGTCTGGTACAATCATAACCCTTCCTTTTGGTTTACGCGTAGTCGGGTAAATCATCGGGCTATAAATTATTGTCGACGGATTAAGCTGAGCATTCGCTGACAAATCGACTATTTGTTAGGCTTCCAATTAGTCGAGCGGCGTTCTAAAATCAAATGGAATTAATAGTAATGAAGTTCTGTTTTGTTTCGTTTGTTTTCCCGGCTCATTGTTGTCGCTGCGTTCGTAAATAGAATAGCTCATGTTTTTAAATAGGGTATTTAAGTTTTAATTAGTTATTTTTAAGAATAATTAGGGCTAGGTGGGACTCGTTTACAATTTGATGACTCCGACGGGCGACAACGATTTTCCATAGAAGTTTTTCTAAGGGAACGATTTCCATAATAGGTCCTTACCTATCATGGAAAGTTCGTGCATCGTTGTTGCAGGTATATAACAGTGCGTTCCTTTAAACGACTACACATTGTTATCACCTGCATAACTGTTAATGACATCCGCAAATAAGGGAAAGTGCGACCGCGCCGTTGATAAACGACATGGCGACGGCGACGTATGCTTTCACGCACAATCGGAAACGCAGTGTCGTTAAATAATTGTCTAATAGTCGGAAGTGTACCTTACTTACAAGTAAATATAAAGAAAGGCTGTCTGATAGATTTCTGAAAACCATAATCTTCTCGCTGACACCGATATCTCAACCAAACCAATAAGTGAGAGGTATCCAAAATTTTACGAATAACGATATGACACATAGATAATTGCGTTCTGTACGTATTTCACGATAATACCCCTGAATATTTATTACGTTCATCAAAGTGGTAAATAAATAACAACTTTTAATGAATTACTGATTGATCATGTTTCGAGGACTCGTGGCTCTATTTTCATGATATTCGACACGGAGAAATTATGTTGACATGATACCTACTATTAAAATGTTGAGGCTGGCTGGTTTATTTATACAAAATGAATCTATATGTATAAAAAAAACAAATGCCTCTTATATGAGAGATCATCACTTGAGAACATGTTGACCTATGTTTTTTGTTATCAGGCCAATATTTTGTACCTACAGAGATTTTGTTTGGGAAACCCACGTGCGGAATCCACTGTTGAAAGTACTTATAAAAAGAATTAAGCTATAATGCGTCGACCTCTATTAAATTTTCATTAGGAGATTGATGAAGGCCGACCTTATATGGAGCCGAGGATGATTTTGTTTCGTTTCCATTTTTTAATGAAAATCATATTATGTAGGTAAGCCTAAAAGCCCCAGATTTCTTTGATAGTCTAACCTACAGAAATCATTAATAATAATAATAATAATAATAAGACGTATATTAAGACGTAGACCAACTAGCGTCCGTAGCCTGGCTGCGTTTCGGTGATCTCTTTGGAGAAACCGAAGGTTTTATTTGTGCAATTATGGACCAAGTTATCATGACGAATAACTACCGGAGATTTATTGTGAAAGACGGCACGGTCGACATATGTCGGGCATGTCACCGTCCGGGAGAATCAATTCGCCACATTATCTCTGGTTGTTCACGTCTAGCTAACGGAGAATACTTGCATAGGCACAACCTTGTAGCCAGGATTATCCATCAGCAACTTGCTCTGAAATACTCTCTTGTGGAGTCGGAGGTGCCATACTATAGGTATGCGCCCGACCCAGTTCTCGATAATGGCAATATCACATTGTACTGGGATCGGTCCATCATCACTGACAGGACTATTGTTGCCAATAAGCCTGATATAGTGGTGGTGGACCGAATTGTGAGGCGTGCAATGATTGTAGACATAACCGTCCCGCATGACGAGAACCTCGTGAAAGCCGAGAAAGACAAACAAATCAAGTATATTGACTTGGCTCGCGAGGTTGTCGACATGTGGGAAGTGGACTCCGCAATCATTGTACCGATAGTAGTGTCGGCCAATGGCTTAATAGCCACGAGCCTCGACCAACACCTTAGGAGGCTCTCGTTGGGCAGCTGGATCAAGGGCTTGATTCAGAAAGCGGTACTTCTGGACACGGCTCGCATTGTCAGGAGGTTCCTTTCTCTGGAGCCCTGACCACCGGTAGCTTGGACCCTGTTCCCGATATCGGTGGGCTACTATTTTTATATTTTTAAATGTTTTTTTTTTTATGTATATATTGTATAAAAATATTTAAAAATTTAGAAATAAGCGAAAATGATGAATAAAGGAAATAATAATAATATCACAACTATCAATAATAATAATATAACATTGAGGAATTTACGAAAAGTAATCCGGGAGGCTTTAATGCGTTGTGCAAAATAAATTGTTATGTGTTTTTTAGTGTTTCTTTGCTAAATACCCGCTCAGCGAGGTCAAGCACCTCTGCTTACGACAATCCTGGATTCGCCTCTGAAAACCTTTTAATATCGGGAAATTGGTCGACTTATATGACATCTACGATATTATCGTAAACACGTTTATCTAACACCGGCCCGTATCTGAAAGCATTTTCATCAAAACTCAAATATAGTGTAACATTAAAGACAAACACATTCACGACGCTATGCTAGATAAATATTGTCTATGAATGAATGTCACACAATTACTTTTTATTTATTTTTTTCCTTTTATGGCAACTGTGTACAATGAACTGCCTAATTTATACTTTATTAGGGTGCGTTGAACTTTACGACTAACCGACACATAATAAAAGACATCGCCAGTAAAAAAAAACTAACAAAGAAATTATTGCCGTCGCGAAAACAAACCCCAAAAGTATTCTCAAGAGGATTTTCTTACAACGTTTTCTGCATTAGCATTTTATTATTAGAATTGCATCGACTGGCGTTACATTTCATATTAATTTTGACGTTAAAATGCAGTATTTAAATTCTTCAATATCGGGCTGAAAGTTGCACAAAACGAGGGTTATAATCGCCGCTGATTCGACAGATTCAATGAGTTATTACACTTTGATAAATTTAATTGAATTGCAGTCGACAATTCAGTTCGTTAAATCGACGCTTAGTGTCAATTATTATGATTATAAATAAAGTAAACGATTTATATACTGATTAAATAATGCTTTATGAAGCTTTTGACTTTGGTATTGTGGTGAGTTATTATTTTAATTTATGTATTTTTTTGCTTTTGTTTTAGTCACAATAAAAATGTTGATTTTAGAGCATTTAATTTATAGTAACTTATTTAATTTTTCATAGACGGTATCAGGTTGTTTAAAATAAATTGAGCCTTTTGTTACATATGACAAGCGGCTGGTTCTTGCAATGTCAAAGATTGAAGTCTTTCAGGGAAATAGACTTGAGGTTTACCACTGCACTTACGCACGCACAAAGCACGTTAAGCTATGACTGCTATTTGTTGATCTTAGACAATAGTTAAGAGCAATCTGAAGTCAAAATATTTGACACCAGCCTTTTCAAAGATTATCGCGTTATCCTGTTACTGGATTGAGAGAGGTCATAGGCAGTCGCTCCATGCAAAGTTCCGTTATGCACCACAATTTTAAAACAAGTGCAATGAACTATACGCTAACCGATGTGTCAGTCGAGAGTGAATTCCGTATGATTTGAACAGCCGGTGGTAACACAATACTTAGCTCAATGGAGTGTGGACGCATACAATATGATCTGACGACAAAGCGGCCTCTCGGATTGTGTGTCACAGCCCTCAGGGCTGGCCTGGACATGGTTACAGAATGGTTATTGCATGATTGTGGTCAATACACAAATAATTCCAAAAATGACATTAAACTCAATATTAATAAAATCAATGAAGTAACCCGTACCAGATTTTTAGGTGTAATAATAGATAAAGACATAAACTGGAAAGAGCACATAGACAATGTTAGCACTAAAATTAATAAATTTGTTTATGCATTAAAAAAAGTAAAAAATATAACTAATATAAAAACTGCTGTAATGTCATACCACGCATACGTCGAATCGTTGTTACGTTATGGACTAATAATGTGGGGTAACAGCACTGACTTCCAAAGAGCATTCATCGCTCAAAAAAAGTGCATGAGAGCAATTTGTGGACTTAAGCCCGACGACTCATGTCGACCAATATTTAAAAAACTTGGTTTGTTACCGTTACCGTCGCTTTACATTTACGAAATATGTGTTTTTGTTATGAAAAATAAGCAACTATTTAAGACTGCAAATGATGTAAATCCTCGGAATCGACGAGATCCATATAAACTAGTGTTAAATGATTTGCCTAGACTGTCTAAATACAATAGTAACTGCTTGGCAATGTGTGTGAGCATTTATAATAAAATACCAAGGCATTTCAAAGCTTTAAACACAAAATTATTTACAATAAAATTTCATAAGTGGTTAATCGAGTGTAGTTTTTATAGTTTAAAAGAATTTATAGATAAAAAATGTTGATGTTTTAAAAAAAATAAAAACGGTTGTTGTTGCTTAACTTGTTTTTTTAAATTTTGCATGCTATGTTTTATCCTAGCTAAACATGCTTGTGCCTCAATTTGTATATAACACCCTTGTATACCATGTTTTACGCAAATAAATATTCTATTCTATTCTATTCTATTCTTTTTCGTTGACGTGTGAAGGAACCTTCAACGTTTTCGATTCGTAGACATTTTTTATTTGACTGCTGTGAAGTAGTGTATCTAATTCGAGGTTCTCCGTTCAATGATTGAGGTTTTATTACCATGAAATACATCATAGAAATGTTTTATGAAAAATACAGTTTAATAATAAGATTTTGTCACCACAACCATTTTGTATTCGTTACGGATTTCTGTTTCTCATGTGAATAAACTATCTGAAACTTTATCAAAACTACCCTTCCTCAATTATCATACCAACATGCAGTGTGATCCCATATTTACAATGCATATAAATTCCGCACTAACCCATCACCACGGCCCAAGGCAGGGCGTCGTAAAATATCTGAATATTCATTACGTCCCACCCAGTCGTTTACCTTGCAGATCGTAGACTAGACACCATGTCCACCATAATTGATACTAGTTCAGCATTTTGGGCCCATATTTCGAGTCCGTTTGAATGTGTCATGGCGGCTGGGTCACTCCTCTCCATGATACGATACCAACGGAAATCTATATTTACTTATATTATAAAGCTGCAAACTTTGTTTCTTTGGTTGAAAGCGCTAATTTCAGGAACTTCTGGTTCGAATTGAAAAGCTATTTTAGTGTTGGATAGCCCATTTATCAAGAAAGACTTTATAACATCACGCTAAGAACAATAGGAGCAAAGCATTAATGAAAATTGTGGCGCAGACGGAGTTGCCCGGGACAGTTAGTAACCCCATCTAAATGATAACAAGCTAGTAGCATTGAGCCGCCTATGTACTATTACTGTACATAAAGTTCAAATCTATCTGTACTAAAATATAAAGCTGAAGAATTTGTTTGTTTACTTAGACGCGCTAATCTCAGGAACTACTAGTCCGATTTGAAAAATTCTGTCAGTGTTAGATAGCCCATTAAATGCTATCATCATCAACAGGAGCGGAGCAAACGAAGTTGCGCGGGTCAACTAGTTGCACATATTTCTGATAAGGGGCCGAATCAGATTTATAGACACCTGGTGACGTTAGTAGGTAATTTAGCTAATATTTGATTTTGTGTTGAACATTTTTGAGGCCGAAGTTGTTAACAACAGAGGTCACGACCACCAAACAGCCACTTGCAAGATTTTAATGAATAAAAAAACAAACTAGAGTTTATATCACATATAATCACAGTAAGACCAATAGGAGCGGACTAGACTTCAGTACGGAGTAGACTTCAGTACAGTAGAACTAGTAATAAAATAAATTTGTTGATGCGAGGTGGAGTCTAGGTCTAGTTCTCAAAAAAATGTTAATGTCAACTTGAAATACCATATTATAAAATCAATATATATATAAGCTACTGAAATATGTAACCTACAGCTGAAATACCTAAAGATCTCTAAAGACTTCAGTATTTTCTCAGAAAATAGATTTGCCGCCTCTGCGGTCTGCATATTTCGAAATATCTAAATATTCCAGCAGCTTGATACACGCTGTTGAATAACGAACGGGCTCAAAATATCATAAATTGATGTGGCTCAACACTCTAGGGAAAATGTTTTTGAGTATGAATAAGGCAAGGCTTTGACCGGAATGACTTGGGGAATTTGGCAAGTATACTAAGCCAGTTGGGAGATTCAACGTCAATCATTGTTATATTATATGTTGTGCCTAATAAAATAATAATCTATGCCTTTAAAATTAATTTATTCTCAAGCAACTTTGGCCCATAGCCAAAAGCATAGGAAAATATTACTGTCTAACTTGTATGATTTATAAAACGGTACGTACAGATTTCTATTACTATGCTCAATCAAATACCTACTGGTTACACTGTTACCTGCAAAGTTAACAAAGTTTATAATATAAGTCCTGTCATCCTAAAATCTATATAACAATAATACTAATAAGTTTAAGTACTGCTTGGCAAATTTTAGAATCAAACTCTCCTTAATTTGAATTGGGTATAATTTAGACGGGCACCAAAATGGATCAACGGTCACCAAATGGGTATAATTTAGACGGGCACCAAAATGGATCAACGGTCACCAAATTCTATCCAACTCAACTGTGATTGCCATAAAATGTAGGCTTGGGGTTACAAACTGGATAAAATAGGTTAGGTTAGGTTAGAATTGTGACCAACCGCGCGCGAGCCGAGCGAGCGAAGCGAGCGGTGCCGCGGCAGCGGCCGGCGAGCGCTACTTCTCGAATATTATTTGGTGACCATTTATCCGTTTTGGTAACCGTTTAGAACTTTTTTGGTAGTAAAATAGGTACTTTTTTGGGCGGTGTTTGAAGCCATTTGAATTAAACCAATAATATGGGGAGAAAGTATTTATAAGGCCCATTATTTTAAGCTAACAACTCATGCTTCCCTTAGCATCTGCAGTGGCTTGTCTCATTCATCCTCTAAAGCCAATAACTCTCGACTCTAGGTTGATGAGAAGCGGCTATTTTTCGGTAGAGTGTAGATACCGTGAAACGTCTGTATTTAGTTGCGGCAGCCCTGTAGATGTTGCAGCGCCGGCCTCTGAATGTGCCGCAAATTGATTTAGCCCCCTTTATCTCAAGACTAGTGCTGCGACCTGATTTGAGCTGTACCTACTTGTAATTGAGTTCTAAATTGGTGAATAAGAGTAATGTTGTGGAGGGAAGCTTTTGAGGGAACGTTAGTAATACACCTACTTTGAAAAAGATTTCCATTTTGAAATGCCCAGAGCTGGGTATTTTTTTTAGCATAGAATAACTGAATACTTGATCTTACTATTCCTACGAAAATGGAGCATAACGAACAACGTTAAAAGGATAGATACAACACGATATTTAACGCAAATATTATTTTTTTGTTGTTCTACTTTTGCGTATTCTAACGATAAACTATAAGAATGTCATGATCACCATTTCTCCCGAAAGACGTTTGTAAATTAAAATTTTCCCTAAAGCAGCAGCATTACACTATTTAAAATTCTCTACTTCCTTTTAATTTTTCCCTACATTTTAACGACGTACATTCAAAGCCTTTATCGGGCCTCAAATATGGCTATTTCTGAAATACTTTCATAATAATAAAGTGCCGGAGTAAATAGCCATCCGCAGTCTAGATTGAGTAGAGAAAGTTCTAGAAGCGAGCAGTTGGATTCACAATCATAGTTTAGAGTCCAAGTTATTGTACTGTAACTTTAGCTCTGATTGTTGAAACGTTCTGTGAAATGACCCAGTTTTATTATGGTCTTTAGTTGTAGGAAAAACCATCTGGTTTGTTAAGCTGAAGCTTTTTGAACAAGCCCTTTTATAAAGGTTTTCCACAATGTTTTGACAATGAACACGACGTGTGTGTTTTTATGTAATTGTATGTGAATGGCTTAGATTACTGTGTCGTCATCCATCATCATCATCATATCAGACGAAATGTCGCGAATTATTTTATCTCAATGGTTCCTCCATTAAGGATATAGCGGTAATAGAAATATACACCTCGTGAAATGTTTAACTGTCTACCTATTACGGTTCTTGAGATGCAGCCCGCTGGCAGACAACAGCCGGACGAACGGACTAATAGGTTTTCTATTGGTTACCCATCGGGTACGGAACCCTAAAAAGGAACATCTTATTTATACAGTCTAACAGACATGGATTCTTTTCCGAGTTTTTGTATAGACGTTTATCTTGAAGTCCGTCATACCCTATTTTTTTTTTTTTTTTTTTAATGATGGGAAATCATCAAATGACTCCTCCCGCTCTGGGTGAAGCAGGAGGGAGTGTCAGATTCTTACTGACTAAAACCCATCCGTGTTCCTCCTAGTGCCTTTTGCGTTCCAGGGCTACGATGCCTCTTTCGAACAACCTCCGCAGCCCCAGCGGGCACTGGCTCTAGTGGGCCCCGTCTTATATGCTGACAGCTCTTTGAGGCGCGCGTGGAACATCGCGCGCCATCGACCCGGGCCTGGTTCTGATCAGACGGCGAGCCACCCAATGCTCCCCGTCCGCAGGCCCGCGCCTGCGGTGGCCGAGAATCGCCCTGCGACTCCCGACGCCCGGGGCGTCTTCTTCTGTTGCGGCAAGTCCGTCATACCCACGAAGGCAATTAGAACAGTCAAGAGCAAGTTTATAATTGAATTGAAAACTAAACTGACGGAAAGTGAAGTTTTGTAAACAGGCATTTTGACAATTAGATAGCGTCTTTCTAATAATGAAAGTTTAATTAAAGTTCGTACTTCAAGATAAGACACGCTAAACGGCCGTAACTTGATTTGAAGTTGACCTTTATTGAAATTGGGTCAGTCGTTTTTGGAAAAAAACCGGCCAAGGGCGAGTCGGACACAAACGGTTCCGTATCATAAACCGAAAAAAAAACCAGTTTTCTTGTACTGGCAATACAAGAAAAGTATTTCTTTTTCGGTTTAGTTTTCCCTTTAGTTTTTAATTTAATTTAGTTCTTATTATTTGTTGTAATAGCGGCAGCAGAAATATACACTGAAAATTTTAACTGTATACCTATGACGGTTCTTGAGATAGGTACAGCCCGCTGACAGACAGACGGACGGACAGCGGAGGCTTAGTAATAGGGTTTCGATGGTTACCCTACAGATACGGAACCCTAAAAAGGATGGAAAGATGAGTTTGTGACAACAAATTAAAACAATAAATTAAAAACGAACATAATAAAGAAGTAATGAAAGCTAACAGCGTAAAAATCCTGTGCGAGGCCAAAAAGGCTCCCATCTCAGCATACGAGTATGCATATCCTAACTATAAATTGATAAATGTGAAGGTGAGTTTGTTTGATTGTTAAATCTTATCGTATTAACCCCTATACGAATTTCGATATAAATAATAATAATAAAGAGGCTCTCGTTGGGCAGCTGGATCAAGGGCTTAATCCAGAAAGCAGTACTGCTGGACACGGCGCGCATCGTTATGAGGTTCCTCTCTCAGGAGCCCTGACCACCGGTAGCTTGGACCCTGTTCCCGATACCGGTGGGCTACTATTTTTTATATTTTTAAATGTTTTTTGTATTTTTATAGAAATATTTAAAAATGTAATTAGTATGTATATATAAATGAATAAATGGAATAATATAATCAAGTATATTGACTTGTCTCGCGAGGTTGTCGACATGTGGGATGTGGATTCCGCAATCATTGTACCGGTAGTCGTATCAGCCAATGGCTTAATAGCCACGAGCCTCGACCAACACCTCAAGAGGCTTTCGTTAGGCTGCTGGATCAAGGGCTTGATTCAGAAAGCGGTACTTCTGGACACGGCTCGTATTGTTAGGAGGTTTCTGTCTCTGGAGCCCTGACCGCCGGTAGCTTGAACCCTGTTCCCGATACCGGTGGGCTACTATTTACTATATTTTTAAATGTTTTTATACTTTTTTATATTTAAAAATGTAAGGTGTGGGAATATTTATTGAATAAAGGAGATAAAAACATTTATTGCAGAATCTCTTCCATAATTTGTTAGTAACAATGTAAACTTATGAACTAGTGTTAGTAATATTTTTATTATGAGCCTGCATGAGGCACACCGATCCTGGAGAATGTCTACTTGACTGCATGCAGTCGTATCCATCGCCCCAAGATCGGAGAGTCCCACCTTTCAACCAGCGTTCTAAGGATGATGTTGGGGCTGGCGCGAACACAGCGCAACAGAGATGCGCATCTCTTGCGCATAATGGCCGACCAAATGGTCCAGTAGATTTTAAGTTTATTCGTTACATACAAAAATACAAACCATTCTTCTTTATAATATTAGTATAGATATAGATAAAACAAAACAGTAAAATAATACAGTGAAATTGTTTTCAGTAGTTTAAAATTATAACAGTTTTGCTTATTTAAATACCAAAAGATATTTAAATAGTCCTTTGTCTAACAAAAATCTGTAAATTATGTTTTTAGTAGGCCATAACGAGTTAGCAATTAATATAATTATTTTAAGACTTTATATATACAATGCTTAAACACACTGCGAAGCATTAGTTTTAAAATAACATTTTAGAACCTAATCAATACATTCAAAAATTAAAATATTCAGAGTAGGTATATTAGCTTAAGCGAGAGTTTCAGACCTAAAACAATATCGAAGAGCCACACGTTCGAAGCTGTTATTAGGGATGGAACACACCTTAGTGCCAATTGAGAAAAGAGATGTAAGACGGAAAATAAATAAATAAAAATTCAACTATTTTTTAAGCAACGTTCGAATTCGCACGTTATTCGCAATCTGTCAATAATGTATAGAAATTAAGACTTGTGACCGATTGCGTTTGAGATGCGAGCTAAGTAGGGCATTCTCTATGCATCCCAAACGCAGTGCCAGTGGAGCCCCTTCACAAGACATGCATAACCTCCTTAATTGCCCGTCATGCACAACTACCTGTTCCATCGATAGATACTGGTCGGACAAAATTTAGTGAGAGTCAATCGACACGAAAAGAAGAAGAAGATGAATGCGAAAGTCGTTTAAAAATTTGCAGAATAGGCCCTCTGGAGGAGTCTAGCGCGGCTTTGACGGCAAAACTAGAGCTGTAGTCTGTGAAAGTATATGTCAAAGTGGACGGAGGTTTAGTTAAATTCTTCATCATCAAGTTATCCTGTTACCCCTTTTCTTATAATGCGGGCTATATGGTTCGTTGTGTCCTCAATGTTCGATTTATTTATTTTTTTACTTTTGTATACAACGTGTAATAAAACAAAAGCTGTACCTCTATAGGGGTTATTGTACTAATCATTATAAACAATTTTTACTATGGGACCAAAACTGAATTTACGAACAAAAAATCAGCGTTTGAAATTAGTTTTGATCAAGATCTACTTTAGGTTTTTTTTTTTTTTAGGGTGGGAAATCATCATATGACTCCTCCCGCTCTGGGTACAGCAGGAGGGAGTGTCAGACTCTTACTGACTAAAACCCATCCGTGTTCCTCCTAGTGCCCTTTGCGTTCAAGGGTATGGTGCCTCTTTCGAACGAAGTCCGCAGCCCCAGTAGATCTACTTGAGCCTGAAATCCTAATATTTGGCATTAATGTATGGTTTGACACATTCTGACCTACGGATACTCAATTCAGAAACCTGCCCAAAATTACAAAAAAATGTTATCTCAGATTCCTTTAATAAAGAGGTTCTATTTACATTTAAATTAATACATATAATTAGGTATTAATTTTTGTTTGGTTTTGTTAGAACAATGACAGAAGGAAAGTTTAGTGGAATTCCTAGAACGTGGTAACTTACCATGCCCGCAAGCATGGTTTTCTAAGAAATGGATGACAAGAACTTTTACTTGTATTAAAGTGATTTCCTTTCCTTATTCATTTGGCAAAATTTAAATCGTATTATTTCTCTCCCTGTTTTTAAAGGTAAGTTTTTACTATGCAACGCATTTCAATGGGGTTTTCATCAATAGACAGAATTTTTCAAGACGAAGGTTTATATTATGTATAATTCGTCCCAAAATTCTTGCGGAAATGAGAAAAATGGGATATGTGCGTACGAAGTCGCGGGTTTAAGCTAGTTCTCGATAAAAATGGAATCAAGAATCTGCTACTCAGTATTTAAACTACTCATTTAGTAAGTTTTTTTTTAAAGTCTGTTAAATTGAATGTATTAAACGATCGAAAATACTCATCAACCTATTGGGAATCATCATCTGCTTAACCTTTTCCCAACTATATTGGTGTCGGCTCCCAGTCCCTGAATACCAGTATTTTACGAGGAGCGGCTGCTACCAGACCCCCACAACCCATTAACGAGGTCTCATGGTACTTCTTGGCAAGACCGGTGTCCGATTTTATGGCTTCTGACAATTAGCAACGACTGCTATCAACCAATTGGGAATAATTCAATCAGAATATAATATTAGTTTATTAAAGAGTGGTTAACGGTGTACAAATAAAAAAAAAATAGACAGAAAAATCCCAATCCAATCACTTAAAATACAATAACATTTATAAAATAAACAACCAATACAATAAGTTGTAGAAACAATCAAGCTAAGTGTGGCAGACGACACAAGAGATGAACCGAGATAAATTCTATTTTCGCTAGATTTAAGCTGCAATCCGCTCGGTCGGGCGAAGCCAACGAACTGAGAGGTATAGCGTGTCTTATGGACAATACTGAGAGTTGACGCGGACTTATAGAATAAGTTTTATGATTTTGTAACCTATTAAAGGTGGTAACCATTTTTAGTATGGATGTAGTTTGGTTTGGTGTGATAAAGGGGTAAATAATATACAGGTGGTTAAATGGATGCCTAAATTATTATTTACACTAGATTTGAGCTGCAATCCGCTCGATCGGGCGGAGCCAACGAACTGAAAGATATAGCGTATCTCATTGACAATACTGAGAGTTGAGGCGTACTTATAGAATAAGTTTTAGGGTTTTGGTAAGTTATTAAAGGTGGTAAGAGTTTTCAGTATGAATGTAGTTTGGTTTGGTGTGATAAAGACGTGTGGTAGGTATAAATCGATACTTAAATTTATTATTTATGCTAGATTTGAACTGAAATACGCTCGGGTGGGTTTGCCCAGCTAACTAAGATGTTTAGGATCCCCTAAACGTCGCATATTGCTTATGGACAATACTGACAGTTGAAGCGGACTCGGATCATTGATAGTGATGTCTTTTCGCGAAAAGACCGCCCATTGTTACATTCAATTATTTTTAAGTCTTTATTACAATTTTGATAGGCTGCACAATTAAGATTCACTTTTTTTTTTTTTTTTTTTGTCGATGGCCACTCGCAGTTTCAACCCTAGAGGTTTGTCAACTACTGAACCGGACTTGCCTGTGTGGGCCTCAAGAATTTAAGGCCCCCAGCCGAGGCAACAAAAACACAAAATTTATATATACTAAAACTCCGCTCGCTGAGGGCACCCCCTGTGGGGTACGGACCTCGGCTCAACGGCGTCGTTTAGGGGGGGGCAGCAAGAGACTGGCTGGGTCATGTCATTATTTAGGGAGATATTTGTCACTACTGGCTCAGCTTCGCGGGCTGGCTCGTTTGGCAAAAGACGGGGGGGAGCGTTACTGGGACGTCGCGACGGACCTCGGCGGCGAGGTCGGAATGCGGAATACGGTCTGTATTTGTGTTTCTTGAGAGTGCTGGTTTCCCTACAGCTTTCTTGAAGGACGGTGATTGGGTCGTCAGGGTCGACGAGGGTATGCCGAGGACGGCGAATCCTACTAATCTTGGAGGGAGCGTATCGGGTAGCCGATACGATTAAGGGATTCTGGTGCTTTTCTGCAGATTCGATGAAGTGCTTAGTAAGACGCTTCATGAATTGCTTGATGGTTGGGACTTTGAGGTCGACATGTAGTCGGTCATTCCTAACGAACCACGGAGCGCCCGTGGCTTTTCGGAGAAAACGGTTTTGGATGGTCTGCATCCTATGGATATGTCGATCCTTTGTGTGTGCGAAGACGGCACACGCATAGGTCATTATCGGACGTATGCACGTGGTATAAATGCGCAGTTTGCATTTAAGGGATAGCTTGCTGCGTGCATTCAGCATTGCTGCGTGCATTCAGCATTGCTGCGTGCATTCAGCATTGCTGCGTGCATTCAGCATAATTAAGATTCACTCTAATATGTTTAAATAAATACATCTATCTTCTCACAAAATACTGCTTGCAACGCTTACCAAGGTTGGTCTGTGGATGGGTGACCATTTTAACATACTTACCGAGATTCCTCCGTAAGTATAAGTCCCGGTTATCATTTGTAGATCTTTGTTAGTCGTTACGGATAATCAGAAGCCAGTAAATCTGACTCCAGTCTTGCCATAAGACAAACAGTTAAACAGTTTATGGGTTGTGGAGGTCTGGTAGGCAGCCGCTCCACGTAAAATACTGGTATTCAGCTAAATCCGGTTTGACTGGAAGCCGATCCCAATATAGTTGGGAAATGGCTAGGCTGATGATGATCTTCTCATAAAATACTACTAAAAAATTAAGCTTCTTATGAATTCTTATGCTGTTTATAAATGCGTTTATGTATTTTTAAAAGTACTATCAACCACAAATAACCTTATAAACAAGGTTTCGTGTTTCTTGTAATTGGAAAAAAAAACCTTTCATAAAAAAACGAATCATTGAATAGTAGGCGTGGCACATAAGTACCGCTAAATCCATGTACAACTTTTTATTGCAACAAAACAATGGTACAATATGTAAATCACGACAGGTTTGTAACGTAGAGCGAGCCTAAATAAATATACGTGTGTATGTGGGTTAGTATAACAACACATACCCGTATTATTGTTCTTTCCCACCAAAACGTTTCTATTGCCAAAAATAAAAGATAAAAATACGCTAACGGCTAACCCCTATAAATCCGCCCACATGGATCCGTAACAGATGTTAACAGAATCATAAAGAAAACAAAACACTGGCCTCGACAAAGGAACCCCATAAAACAATAGAGAAATAAAAATGGATGCAGTATCGGCAAATATCAGCAGTCTATTTGTACAGTCAGAGTCAAAAATATAGTAACAAAATTAAAACGTCAAAAAATTAAAAACACTTTTCTTTAAGTAACTCATTAATTTAAAAATGCTGCTCACTCTGAAGGAAAATATATTTCTTTGGAATCAGTCACACCAAAAAATAAATACATATCGACTGCCACAAATAAGTTGCTATACTGATGTAAGACTTCTGGGAGTTTTCAGTCGCTTTGATTTTTTTTGTGTTGGTATTTTAGATCGATAGTCCTATATTTCTGCCGCTAACTGTACCTATGTCTGTGTGTGTCACGGGCTTGTCTTCCCGTCAGCAATACAGGCCCTGTGGGAGACACCGCTCGAAATTGAAAACTGAACGAATCGTACTTGTCGCATGCTCGCATGTTGGGAAAATTGCACATGCAAGTGACTAGCCTACGAGGCACGTGACTGTGATTGGACGTGATGGCGTGCGTAGGTTTTATGGTTTTATTTATGTCCGTTTATAGGTCTAAGATGTGTATAAGAATGGGTTGGGGTGCGATAGGAATTTCTTTAGGAATAAAGTGCACTGAGTATTGAAAGTGTTTAGGAGATATTTATACCTCAAATGTCGTGTGTATGATCAAGTGGAGGGATAATGCAAGTCAAGTTATTTAACAATGATCTTAAACAAGAAGTAAGTACAATGCAATAGATAAACACATCGAAAAGTGAGATTGAACATTTAGAGCAAAAACTTCGTCTAAAATTATATTTGTTAAAAGTCCCAACACCTATAGAAATGAGATTTTAAAATACTTGAGGGAAACACCTTGTAATTATCAAAATATCGAAATTTCCTGGCGTCTCCCATTCAAATATTGACACCAACTAAAAACACAGATCTGAAAAATACCAGAAAACGACAATTACTGTAAAATGTTTTCAACCTTACTTTCGTGAACCTTCCTATTTGATGGAACTTTATTTTTGTTAGCAAATCTACTTTAAGTTTTTTTTTTTTAAATAAAATAAGGGAAAGCATCCTTTAATTACCAAAACATTGAACACTTCCGTGTGTCCGCATCCAAATATTGAAAATAGCTAGAAACACAGAGCTGGAAAAGGCCACAAAATGACAACTGTGACACGTTTCCAACCTTGCTTTGGTGAATTTGTGTTAGCGTTTGGGGGGAAGGTCGTTTGACAGAACAGTGGCGGTCTTTTTGTTCAAAGCTTCTCTACGCTTTCCTAGCCAAATACAAATGTTAGAAAATGTGACATGGTACGTGAAAATGGGCTTAGATATCATTTGGTGTGATTATGTCGTTGGTAACATTGTGAATGTCAGTGTGTTGGTCTTATAGAGTCCAAATAGAATTCATGAAATTTTGTTGTAATTTTTTTGTGATATTTCTTAGTTAAGTTGGTGAGTATTCTGAATTTTTACAGCAATCCTGCTAACTTGCATCATAGTGCGCAAAACTCAGAAAATTTGTGTCTAAACATTATTGTTTTAAGTTTTGCGCACACATTAACCAAGAAAACTTTAAGTACAGTCATAGGACTGAGCTTAAACTTTTTGCAAGATTCAAAATAAGATTATGAAGCACACAAAACAAAGCCCAATTCCTTCATTTTATATGCAAGCTCCACCATTTATGGAAACGATCAATACAGTAGGTTTTACGCTATCATGGATATTTACGACGTTTCAACACCGAATAGCTAAAAACAAGCCGCTTGAATAGAGGCCCACGGGCTTAAACGAAAAAGCTTTTACTCCGAAATGTTGGCACCCTGCCACCATGCCCTTCCCCCACTGATCCGTAATTACGTTTTGTTTACACACACAACAAAACCTGCAATTAGAATAAACAAAAGACAAATAAAATGTTGTTTTTTAAAACAAAACAAGCCTCGGACGTCGACGGAGGTAAATCGCGTTACAATGCGAACGAATTTTATTTTATGGAAAAAAAGTTGATTCTGTTTGAATTTTGTATAAGTGAGTTGTTGGTAACAGATTTTATGTAGACTTTTGTGTAAAAACAATTTTAGCATTGAATAAATGGGACGTCTTAAATGGAAATAGGCTGGAAAGTTACGTATTTGACGATTTTAAATCAAAATCTTAGTAAATGTTGGTAGATTTCTTAACCTTTCTTTGTAAATGTAAATTATTTAAAATCACAGACGAAGTGGTCATGAATAATCTCCGTCTGGGAGAACGTAGAGTGATGTTGGACTTCTACCGACTAAAAAGTTCGTACTGCTATCATGAGTCTTGGGCCCGGGATACAATTAAATCCAGGCGCGCCCGCGACACCATTTTATAACCTAGTTTATAAAAAAAGTAATTGTCAGGCTTGCGTTTGACCATTAATTCATCACATAGAAAGTGATGACTTGGTCAACGATGGAGCACCCTTGCCTAAAAGTACCTATTCACTCTTGACTTCAAGTCCTCCAGCACCGGGTCGTAGCTATCAAAAATAAGACTTGAGCAGTAAACCAATCTTCTATACTAATATATTAGGTCTTTACCTATGAAATTGCCGTTTTGTATGAAAAAATTTAAACGAATTTTATTCATGTATGAAAAAAAGTTAAAGTTAAAGTTAAAGTTTTTACTTATATTAATCGAAGTAATCACCCATGCAATCAATGCATCTTTGCCAACGCAGTGGCAGTTTATTGATGCCCTTCTTAAAGAAATCAGCTGGACGGGAGGCAACAAATTCTTCAAAGGCATTTTGTACTGCCTCTCGGGTATTGAATT
Organism: Lacanobia oleracea; assembly: GCA_950371165.1. Taxonomy (NCBI): domain Eukaryota; kingdom Metazoa; phylum Arthropoda; class Insecta; order Lepidoptera; family Noctuidae; genus Lacanobia; species Lacanobia oleracea. The sequence continues at coordinate 7,640,330 of OX493397.1, forward strand.
TTTTTCCCGCCAAGAAGTTATCCAAATTCTGGAAAAAGTAGTAGTCTGTAGGTGCAAGGTCAGTTGAGTAGGGCGGATGACGGAGAGCTTCCAACCCCAGTTCTTGCAACCGTCTTGGAGACCGTCTGCTGTGCAGTATGAGGTCGCGCGTTGTCGTGCAGGAGCAGCGGAGACGAGCGATTGACCAATGCTGGTTGGAGATGTGCCAGCTTCTCCATCATTGTGTTCAGTTCTTCACAGTACACATCTGCAGTAATGCTCACCCCGTTTGGTAAGAAGATGTGATGAATCACACCGGCGCTAGACCACCAAAAAGTGACCATCACTTTTCTAGGGTTAAGTTTTCGTTTAGGGCATTGTTTAGGTGCTGAACCAGGATCCAACCAACTTGCTGAGCGCTTGCGGTTATCAAACAGAATCCATTTTTCATCGCAGGTAACAATGCGGTTCAAAATTCCTTCATTTGTGTGTCTGTTGAGCAGTGCAAGGCACGTCTCGACGCGTACTTCGCGCTGGCGATCATTGAGTTCGTGGGGCACCCATTTGTCAAGCTTTTTTACCTTGCCAATTTGACGCAAATGGACCAATATTGTTTTGACGCTAACGTCGAAAGCTGCTGCTAATTCAGCCGTAGATTGTGTATCATCAGCTTCCACAATCGCCTTTAATTCGTAATTGTCGACCAAAGTCTTCGGACGACCGCGAGGTTCATTTTTCAGGTCGAAATTTCCAGAACGGAAGCGAGTAAACCAATAACAGGTGGTGCGTTGGTTTGTAGTGTTAGCTCCGTAAACGTCGTTGATGTTGCGTGCCGCTTGTGCCGCGTTGCTGCCACGACGGTATTCATATTCCATAATTACTCGAATTTTTAACGTATCCATGGTGACGAAAAAGATTGAAATCCGATGAAAATTTAACACTAATCAATAAACAAATGACTACTTTTGGAAAAAAAACCATGTTTTTAAAATAAAATTAATTTGAAATTAGAATTCTTAGCCAAACAAAAATTATTTTGATTTGAAATGGCCAGTACTGCAGAACGGCAATTTCATAGGTAAAGACCTATTATAAAGCTGAAGAGTTTGTTTGCTTGAACGCGCTAATCTTAGGAACTATTGGTCCGATTTGAGAAAAATCTTTCAGTGTTAGATAGCCCATTTATCGAGGAAGGCTATAGGCTATTATATAATCACGCTAAGACAAATAGGAGCGGAGCAGACGAAGTTGCGTGGGTCGACTAGTTTGTTATTTAACTTGATATTCAAAGTCTAAAAAAAGTGCAGCAGCCACGGAAACTGCCGTACCTTCATCCTATTTAGATTATGATGATGTAATGCACCTACACGTTCTGAACTACTCTTGGTGGTACGTCTCACAGTAATACGCAAGTTTACGCGCTGCCGCATGTACTCGTAACTAAGTTTACGTGCTTTATGAGAATTTATCACGACTTCAGCGAACTTCCCATGCTAGTTTCTTAAGTAATATCGGTAGGAAGAAATTTCAGTTTATGTGCAGGCGAAGTAATACGATCATATGCTAACTGAGTCATACGAACTATTATGTTCTATTAAAAAAACTTTTAAGTTCACTTTTTTAATAGGTCTTAAAAAAAATAAAAAATATTGTTTATTTCGAACAACAAAGGATCTACAATTTTATACTAATAATATTATAAATGCGAAATCAACTTTATTATCAAAATCTTTAGGTACTGAATGATTTTCTTGAATACAAAATAATCAATTCAACATTACATATGTGTGTGTGTATGGTCATATAAAATTTATCGATTCGAATTGACGATATTTAATGACGACAACACAATAATTAAGTAAAAGAGCTTATTAACAGTCCAACCTTCGGTTCTACTCTATGTCTTTTTGTTAAACGATTAACTGGTTATTGCTTATAAACAAGAGCTCTAGGTAAAAAATCTTTATTAGATAAATTTATATGCATAAAAAAGGTCAATACCTACTTAATATAAACCAGTGTACCCCGAGAGACGTTATTTTATTGCAAAATAAAATTTAAATCTTAAAAGAATTGTCTAAATAAGAAAATAATAACTAAAATCGAACCAAATCCATGGAAAGACACGAGTCTAAAATCCAAATGAAAATATGGAACCAGTGAACTGTGAAGTTAAAATGTATGACGAAGTAGACAATATTGAACTTTTATTGTGAACATCCTTTGTGCTGAAACTTGGCACTGCATTGAGATAAGATCACTCCTTCAATACACGTTTGTCTTTAGGCACGAGTATCCATGGACACGGGTCAGGGCTTTTATCAGATACCAATGACTGTGAACTTCGATGATATATTTATGATGTCTGTTGTGTGAGAACTCAGATTATATGTATCTAAATCAGCACTACATAACGCAAGCGTTTTTGTGTATGCCAAACTAGAGAACACCACATGTTACCTACCATCTTTAGATTATTGTTTTGTAAAATACAGCCTATTTTTTAGGAATGGGAATTCATCAAATTAATCCTTCCGCTCTAGACGCAGCGGAAGGGAGTGTCAGACTCTAACTGGCTTTATTAAACCCATCCGTGTTCCTCTTAAGGCTTGTATATTAGCCAATGACCTTGTGCATACAAATGAAGCTAACTACACCTCGGCGCGCCACTCCACTACCCGTGTTTTTAATTTTTTATAGTAAAACAAATACATATTTTTAAAAAGTAACAAAATCAAGTTATTTTCGTTTGTATTGCACAGCAGTAGATTTTTTTTTGGTCTTTTGTTAAACAATGAAGGAGTAAAATGGTTTAATCTCAACGATTTGGAGGTGATGTGGTGATTTTTTTTCCTGTTATGTGATACCAATAAATTCTGGCTAAACCAAGTAACGTACAATATCATGTAGATTATTACCTATTTTTTTCAGATGTAATTTTTCAGTAAATGTCTACGAAAATCTGTTTCATCTGCACGCTATTTTTAAGCTTTTCGAGAAAGCACCCTTAATGCCCTTTGCGTTCTAGGGCCGCGGTGACTTTTTCGAACAAATTCCGGAACCCTGGAAAACAGAGCTCTGACGTGTAATTTTGTTTTTAAAAATAACCTTAACAAGCCCGAGCCTAAATGAGCATTTTTAATAGATCATTATTTAATCAGTGGATTCATCAATCTCATATTCTTTTAATTAATTACATACACAAATACAAACACAAAAGGAGGCGTGCTAAACCCAAAATAGAGGTCTTTAATAGTAAGATATACCAAGTAACTTAGCCCATACTGTGGTCTGCAGCTCACCAATTTCATAAATACCAGCGGTTTAGTAACTTAAAGTCCCTGATAAAACTCCCTCCAGCCAGTTTACACAAAAACAGATTGCAACTGCAGTAGACCCAGAAATACAGCCAGAGGATAGATGTTAAAGTAGGTGATATTGAATTCTTATCTGGGTGTCATTACGTCGGAACTAGCTGGCTGGCTTGTTGCGGATATTGCGCTACCGATTGCGATCCGATACATGTACTGGTGGCAGAAGAAGTTGGTGTACAGGCAAGTGTAACTGGCTATTTGGAGCGACTTTTGGTGCGTGGTATTCCATTTACATTTTGTTTTCAATCGTTAGTGAGTTATTAATGTTGGTTCCTCCTGTGTGTATTATACGGATAACAATAGTTTTGAACCTGCGTACAGTGCATTCTGGGGCAATAACGTTGCTACGTGGCAGGTAGTCTACGTCAGACCCAGAAGAAGTCTGTGTCAATCTCTGCACACTTATCTCTTTTGCCATGAGTACAAGTATCGGTACTTGTACTGCATGATGCGAGAGCAATATTTTCAATGCTTGTTTTATTCTCGCCCGTTCGAACTTCGGCGAACAGTTCCGTTTTATACGATTTTATCGTCTGCAATGTGATTCTGATTAACTTAGTTCGGTACCCTGGAGTTTACACAAGCAGAAAAAGCTTTTTAATTTTTAATAATAATCACAATGAACTAGTACATAAGGCGTCTTCTTGGAAAATATATAATTTACAACTGATGATTTTCTTTACACATTTTATGTTTCATTTGGCCTTTGACTTTCTGATATCTCTTCATACAATCAGCTATTTATTTCTTCACAAGTAGACAATGCTTTCTCATTTAATGACCCCCCTCAGGAAAAGGGTGGGTGGGTTGGCCTCATTACAACCAGGAACCACAATCCATACAAAAGCTGCGAAGTAATAATTCTATCGTGTCAGAAAGGAAATTAAAACAAACGATAACTCTGTCGACAAATAATTAACTTAGGGGTTTAATTAACGGAAAAAGTTGGAAACAAATGTTTCCACGGGGCGCCGTGAGAAAGAAACAATAAAGGAATTATGGGCTATCTTCAAGCAATAATTAGATCTTGGCATTAAAGTCGACTTCCTAATTGATGTTCATTCATGGCCAGTAGAGTACCTAATTGACGTTTGCGCTTTCTTTGACATAATGATTGGATGAATGCGACGGCGGCGGCGGTCGTACGTGTGTGAGTAGTTGAGTACTGACAGAATTGGATACCTATATATGTATACAAGGTGTTCCTTTTGATATCCCATAACTATAAGGTTATATTCTATTAGTAAAAGTAATACAAAAAGTTCTAGATCCAAAAAATTCACTAGACTCGATATATTTTAATGAAAAGTACGAGGAAATAATTTTCATTCAAATCATTCAATTTAATCTGATGAAAATGCGACGTTGTCATATTTCACGTAAGAGTCATCATCTGCCTAGCCTTTTCCCAACTATATTTGGGTCGGCTTCCAGTCAAACCGGATATAGCCGAATACCAGTATTTTACGCGGAGCGGCTGCCTACTCTGGTGGGCAGCCGCTCCGCGTAAAATCATACCGTATTACCGTACATACCGTACAGTATAACCCAGTTAATGGGTTGTGGAGGCAGACCTGCACAACCCATTAACTGGGTAATACTGTACTTCATGGCAAGACTGGAGTCAGATTAACTGGCTTCTGACTATCCGTAACAACTGCCAAAGATCTACAAATGACGGCCGGGACCAACGGCTTAACGTGCTTTCCGAGGCACGGAGGAAACTTGGTATGTTATGATGGACACCCATCCACAGACCAACCTTGGCAAGCGTTGCTTAACCTCGAAGATCGACCCGTGCGGCTGTTATTATCTAGTAACGAGATCCCCAACTTTCACGTAAGAGTGTTTTACATAAAATTTCACATAAGAGTGTTTTACATAAAAATCGTGACTTTGACGAATTATTTTGAATGACAAATGAAAACGAAGAAAAATAATTCATGTGTCAAGTGATTCTTTGACATGGTCTATTGATACCCTAGAGTTAAGGGATATAAAAAAGTGCACGTTGTATCTCTCGCTTAAAATACTTTAGGAAAATATAAACCAAATAATATTGGTAGTCTGGTCAGCTAAGGGTAGATACATGAAGTATATCTATGTTATCCACCTTGTATTATTTTATGATAGGTACTAACAAGAAATAATATGTTAGATCTAACGATGCTAACAAGAAAATATTAGGCAGAAGTATGTATGTACCTTAGCTATTTTTATTTGCGATCGTAGGATAAAGTCGAACTCCGTACCTCCTTATGTAGGTAGGTACCTACTACTCTGCTGGAAGTTTTTCTTAACTAAAAGGTAGAACTTTATTCTAGCGGTTTTTCCTTAATAGAGATAAAGTCTTCTTTAAGGATTCCCTTTCATCAGTTTTGTAGATGTGCATCTAAAAATCTAGCCATCTGGCATTTTCGTAAATGATCGTGAATGAGATGAAATAATTAATTTTGTAAAAAATAAACACGATATGCGAGATATAGAGTATAAAGTTGTTGTCCCTCTATATTTTAACTTTATAACGACGAAAGCAAACAACGGTGACGTGCAAAATATTATCAAAAGATTAAACTGAAAACTGTGGAGGGGAAAATTATATGAATTTAGTTATTTATATTGTTTGGGGTCGTTTTTAAGCCCGGGGTCAAAGTAAATGATTAAATCCTAAAGCCGTAACAAATTGTGTGAGGGTCAAGCGGGGTTATTTGTTATAAAGAAGGGTTTAAACAAAATGCCCGGTTATTACGCGAAATACCCGCTGAAAATGTGTTTAATTTCCTTTCTCGTTTATTTAGAGTATCATAACATCAAATATTAATATTTTTTATGACTTTAAAACAAGGTGGGGAACGTTTTATTGGGTTTTTGATTTGATTGGGATAATTAAAGCTTTTAAACATTAATTTGTTCTGTGACAGGAGATGAAATGGGTTATGACGTAAATTGACAATTTATTAATTTCCGTGACACAATTAATAATTAGGAGGTTATTGGAACAGTGACTTGTTTTGACAACAAATTAATTTTTTAATTCTTGCTGTATTATTTGGGATATCTTGAGTGATTTGTGCTCTCGATTAGGAGTAAGATTTTTTTTTTCATTTGGCTAAAGTATGAGCCGGACTCGCGTGTAAAGGGGTTCCGAACGAAATTCATTTTTGTAACATGTGAAACCCATGGAAAACCTATAAAAAAGCCTATAATTTAAAAGAATTTAAATCTCAGGGTTTTTATAGGTTTCCGGTAATCTGTAGGTGAAGGGGGAATTGTCTATTTTCACCTATTTTCTTCATAATGGAATTTAATTAAATGCTGAAAAAAAAATTTTGAACTCCTTACGATAACCCTTTTAATTTGATATGTCTATACGGTACACTTGGAAATATTTTCTTTATTAATTTCTTGTTACCCCCAAAAAGTGACCCAATTTACAATATTTATTTATTTTCGTTACGTTTCCTTGTTTGAGTCACACAAGATTATATTATGTGTATAAAAATTCAACTGAAACGGTTCAGTAGATTCGGAGTGACAGCAGTGAAATATTGATATGGGTCCCTTGTTACCCTAGAAACGAAAGGTCATAACTATCTACCAAAGTGACAATACCTATTGGCTTGTTTACAAGAGTGTCACTAATGAAAACTTTACTTCTTAACTTAGATGGTCAAATGACTTTGAAAATGTGTTTCCTGATAGCTACGACCTGGGAGTCTTTAAGTCAAGAGTATACTTAGAATAGGTTACTTCTAGACAAGCGTGCTCCATCTTCGACCACATCATTGCTTACCATCAGGTGAGATAGTGGTCAAACGCGTGCCTATCTATAGTAAAAAATAATACACTTTCGATAGATCCATTAAAAAACTTGTTATTCATTTCGAGCAAAAGAAAATTTGTATGGATAAAGTTGCGGACATTTTCTTGGCAGTTTTGAACCCATTTGAGGTCAACGCCCTGTTCTCAAAACTAACGTTGCAAAATAAATACCTAAATATTTGTTACTTTAAAACGTTTTAACTGCTGAAACAAACCTAAGTCAACATAGACTGCTTCAATAAGACTGTAGAGGTAAAATATCTCAATGGCTATTTACAGAAACTTTAGTAATTTAGCTGCCTTGTTAAAGAAAGACTTAAAGTTACGATAAGTCGATAAAAATACTGCTTCGAATTGATAAACGAAGTATTTGTTATCTGTAAATAAAATCTGAGGCTCAGGGCTAAATTGATATTGACTTACAAAACTTGTAATAATGGCGGGATTTTGAAGATTTTTAATGAGAATTTATTAAAATTGATGATCGTTTTATTTACATTTGTCTTTATTTGCTTTGTTACCTCTATTTTTGTTACCTCTATACGTCATAACGGCTGTATATTGATGGAGAAAATTTGGTGCGCGGGTTGACTATGTCCTGGATCAGGACACAGGATATTTTGTATCCCGGTGTTACAGTTATTTGTGGTTTAAAAGTAAAAATGCAGTGAGGTTACACTGCATTTTTAGGGTGCCGTACCCAATCCGTCCGTCCGTCCGTCCGTCCATCCGTCTGTCTGTCAGCGGGCTGTATCTCAAGAACCGTAGTAGGTAAACAGTTGAAATTTTCACAGATTGTGTATTTCGAATTTGAAGCTTTAACAACAAATAATAAAAAATAAGGTTTATGGTACGGAACCATGTGCGAGTCAGACTCGCACTTGACCGGTTTTTTAAAACACAAATAACTGTACAGCATAACAATATGTAACAACTTGTATACACGTTGTACCTATAATTATAGCATTGGACATCCAAGCGCTAAACCTATTGATTGGCGTTAAGTGGTCGAGTTTAGAGGCTAAAATAGAAATAGATCAAGTTCAAAGGCTTAAATAGAAATGAACCTAGATGTCAATTTCAACACTGAGAACACACTTCCTAATTATAAAATTGTGACTGTAGAAGTATAGTTGCCCTGTTTTACTTCCATTTTTATTTGTTTTATTTTAAAACAAATTGGAATCCAACGCCGTATCTGTTTTTGATTTTTATTTTTGACACGCAGTGATTCTAACTTAAAAGCACTTCTTTTTTTTTCGGTATGTTTCAGCTCACGACCTAGATCTCGCCTGATGGTAAGCAATGGATCAGGTCTATGATGTACCGAGAGTTTTAAAGAAGATACCTGTTGGCTCTGGTTTTGATGCCTGTACCTATCATCTTGTTATCCTGCCATTAGTTATTGTTATAATCTATATCTATACTAATATATAATCTATACTAATATATAAAGCTGAAGAGTTTGTTTGTTTGTTTACTTGAACGCGCCAATCTCAGGAACGACTGGTTCGATTTGAAAAATACTTTCAGTGTTTCACTGCCCATTTATCAAGGAAGGCTATAGGCTATTTATAATCACGCTAAGACCAATAGGAGCGGAGCAGTAAAGGAAATTGTGACGCAAACAAAGTTGCGCGGGTCAACTAGCTAACATATAAAGCCGAAGAGTTTGTTTGTTTGCTTGAACGCGCTAATGTCAGGAACTACTGGACCGATTTGAAAAATTATTTCAGTGTTAGATAGCCCATTTATCGAGGAAGGCTATAGGCTATATATCATCACGCTAAGACCAACAGGAGCGGAGCAGTAATGAAAATTGAGTCGCAGACGAAGCTGCGTGGGTCAACTAACATCTAATAAAATTTTATTCAGCGTACAGGCGTTTGGCAACCATGGAATTACAGCGGACACCCAGCGTTGTATGATACGAGGCAAATCTGCTCACACATGTTCGTTCTAGAGGTAAAACATACGAGCACTTAAACGCAAGTGCCGTTACAACACATAATGGTAGTGGCCATAAAAGTAAGAGGTTTTATGTAAAATCATATCGCTACCATAACAATGTTAGCTCTCAGCTGTAAGCCTGGCCCTGTAGCGTAGACGAGTCGCGTCTAGGGAAATATGTGAATTGGACCATTTTGCACTGAAACTACACGGACCCGGAGATGTTTAGTACTATTTATTTATTTATGATGCCGTAGTGGTAGGTTTGGTGTTGTAATGTCTTTATTTATCTTCGTCGTATAAGTTTTATTCCCACATAAAGACTTCAGATAGTCCCGCAAGTTGGGTTTTTCTTGCGTGAAAGAACTGTTTATGATAGTTTGTGAAAGCGTTTGATTGAGTCTGTTGTCAAATGTAATGTGATTGATTGTTGTCAGTTTCAATGACTAATAGGTAAGAGAGTTGACAGCAGAGGGGCAATCACGTAATTAAGAAGCGTTCGCATTGGCATCGCAGTCAAAAATACCTCTAATTTCCCTACATTTTGACAAGTTTTAAACATTGATTGTCGCTGACATAATATTGAGATTTGAATTTGAACGCTTTTTGTGTACTGGAATTGTCTTTCTGATTTGCTGTAGGCGAATTTTCGTCAGTTTTTAAAACGTTGAAATCGAATTCTCAACTCGCGGACACTCGATGTCAAAAACTTGTCAAACATGTAGAAAAATTAGATTAGCGACCGTTTCTTTTAAATATGGGAACCTATCTACACTAATATATAAAGCTGAAGAGTTTGTTTGTTTGCTTGTATACTTTAATATATAAAGCAGAAGAGTTTGTTTGTTTGTTTGCTTGAACGCGCTAATCTCAAAAACTACTGATCCAGTTAGAAAAAATAATTCAGTGTTAGATAGCCCATTTATCGACGAAGGCTATAGACTATATATCTAACGCTAAGACCAATAGGAGCGGAGCAAACGAAGTTGCGCGGATCAACTAGTTGCACATATTTCTGATATGGGGCCGAATCAGATTTATAAAAACCTGGTGACGTTAGTAGATAATTAAGCCAATATTTGATTTTGTGTTCAGAGCACAGAGGTCATTAACAGAGGTCATGTCCACCAAATAGCCGCTTGTAACATTTTAATAAATAAAAAACAAACTAAGAGTTTTAACACTAATTTTATAATTGGTCCATGATTAATACAATCTAGAAGGAGCAACACAAACTTCGGTCTTGAGTCAAAGTTTTCCGTAACAGTTCCCGCTAACGAGGTTTCACTTAAGTTTATCAAGTAAGACCGGCTAATGGAAAATGTTGATTTTTGTACGACGGCGGAGGGATGAGCTGAAACGTTGCCTGGAAGAAAAACCCGAAGGTTGTTTTTGTATCGTAATGGAAGTAAGCTTAGGAAAAATGTTATCAATATAACTTGGGAATTGCTGTTTGGTTTCAGGATAAGAAAACAGCACTTTCCTTTCGTTGTAGTAGAAAAAGGATTTTGAGATTTTCCCATTATATAACAAAAATATAGTAAAACACCAATGTATCTGGCCCTCAAGGTAAAGCAATGGATGGAAAGCCATCAAAATGACTCCTCTCGCTCTGGGCGGAGCAGAAGAGAGTGTCAGACTCTTACTGACTGAAACCCATCCGTGTTCCTCCTAATGCCCTTTGCGTTTCAAGACATAGTAGGCTCAGTTTTTATTAATTTATCAAGCACTAAAAAGGTAAAATGAAAGCTGCATCGTTTATGAATTTAACAGGTTCTGCGAAACTTTCCAAAAAAACAAACACCTTTTAATTAAAGGCATAAAACATCAATCATAAACTTCCAAAGACTTTCTTCTGTTTCAAATTAATAGCTAATGTCTGTTTTTTAATATCAGAGACTAAATTGACAAAACTGACTTAAATTCTATTGAAATCTGTGTCAGTTTGTCATTTGCACTTGTCAATTTATTCTCCAATATTAAAAAACACCCTATAGTTTACTCAATGCGAGCTGCTGACTAGACAGTAGACAGATACTCGGATTGTTAACTCGTATGCCAGTAGCTCGGCTCGCCTTAGCTGTCACGATAATAGTAGCTGCTCAGTCTCTTGCGAGGCACAGAATACAAAAAAATACAGGATCCGCTCGTAGCTGGCTGGCTGACACTGGCGAGCTACTGCCGAACGCGTCCGAGCGATGCGATTGACAATAACCGACCTCTGGCGAGTCCACGTGCGAGTTACTGTCAGGCGAGCAGGCAAGTGAAAACAAATAAGGTACTCGGATGCGAGCTACCATCCAACTCGACCTTGGCAGGAACCCTTAAGATACGTCCATACAATGCGAGTGACTGCAGCTACTCGGCAGGCTGATTCGCACGCTAGCTCGCACTGTAAACTAGCCATAAGATGTCATCGACACTAACAAACCGTCTCATCTCCAAAGTAGTTTTGAAGAAAAATGTCGCGATTCGATAAGAGTGATCGGAAAATCGGGGCAGCACGAGGACCTACAATCAATTTAGCGAAGCTGGAACCGAAAGGACGAGGGATGGCGAGATATCGGCAGTGATAGCTGATCGCGCTCTTGACTCCGGCGACAAATAGAATGAATAAATCTCACTTAAACTTTGAATAGAATAACAAATCAATTCTATGGGATGAGAGCGCTGATAGCTGTCGATGAAAACTGAGCGGGAGGTTTTGTATTTCGGATATAATATGCTTTGTTAAGTTTGTATAAAGAATCTGGGATGGAGAGTTTACTAATATCGAACACATGTTTACGCAATGTTGGGAAGTATGATCCTATTGACATATCCACAAAAAAATATGTCAATAAATAAATTTATAAAATATTGCTGAACTGATTTAGATGTGTACAGAGATAGATGGGGGGGAGACGTTTAAAGGCAAAATCTATATTAACGCGAGCGAAGTCGTGAAGCCAAAAGCCAGTGTAGAATATTCTTGTATATGTTACATAGATATAGATATAATGTTTTGTTACCCTGATAACAAAACATTATATCTATAGCAAAACGAGTATATTTACGACATACCAAGCACACGATGTACTTGGCAATTTTTGTTTAATCCAATTCATAATATACAAACCGCTGTGTACTAGGGACAAAGCCGTTTACAACACATTTCCTTTTACAAGATTCTGACCGCGGTTCACCGCAACTATGAAAGCCTTCAGCGCATTGCTTGTACAAAGTGAAATATTTTCCAGTGAAAATACAACGTGACCGGCAAATAACTTGGTGTTAAATGCACGCGGTTTTTCAAAAATGTTAAGCTGCATTTTTATAGGAGTAAGGGTTTAAGAGCTGGTACTCAAAATACAATTTTAATGCATTTCGAAAGTGCTCTGGGGCTCTTAGATTAAGTCATATTCAAATGCTTGTTAGAGTCCAAAATGATTGAGATTAACGTTTTACGAGACATGTCGATAGAAAATCCCACTATCGCCCGTTTTACTACCGGAATACCAGACGTCCTGCAGTACTTGGTCGATATCCCGACTGGTCGTACCCAGCGCTTCGTCTCTTCGACGTGATTATGGTCAAGAGCAAGCGTATTCCTAAAAAAAAAAAAAAATCAGTTTCTTCACTAAATCTTTGGTAGATACCAGAAGAAGAGGAATTTCCTGTGAACCTATGTGTTCACAGGATGTTTGCATCTTAGTCGAAAAGTGTGAAAAGCCGAAATGATATTGCATTTACTGCGAACGTTTTACAAGTAAGTACGAGAATGGGTCTTTAGGTAAAACTATTTTTATCTCCGATGAGACTAGTAATTTTCAAGGGACACCAAAGGAGACGTCCCAAGACATATAACAATCATAACTTTAGTGAACAAACGTTCTAACTTGGACCTGAGACTAAAGTAAGTTCCCTTAATTAACCGACGTTTACCTAAACTGAGTTTAAACAGGAGAAGGACGTGACGCTTCCAAGTACCGTGATGTATTTGTGAAGACCTTCAAATAGTTACTTTTGATAATAATTCACATTTATCATCACACTTGTCGCCCAAGAGGAATGGAATAGAAGAGAATTCTCTATATTATGTACACCATATAAGTAATAAAAACAGTAAGTAATGCAATCGGAGTAGTGTGCACATATTTCGCCTCCATGCAATGTTTTGGTCTCACGTGGATCCCTAATAGTGACCGAAATGGTTGTCAGCAACCGAGGACAAAAATCCAGTTTTCCGAGTAATAGGGCAACCCTGTGATCTATCTGCAGTCATGTCCGAGCCAGCCGCTTAAGAACTGGTGGAGGTGACGGAATTTGATGAGATTTTCCCACATACATTGGCAATCTTCTATTTGACAAAAGTTCCTCCCAGACGGTCAGTCTGTAGTAATAGTAATCTAGGGATCTTAGCGCGGTCGTGTTGCGGTAAAAAGTCTGGGTCTGTGATCTTCGGGCTGCTTGCTGATACCGAAAAAAAGTAACGGAAAACCATATAAAATTTTGCCCAACTCGGAGACCAAACCGAAAACCAGGCTCAACAGTGCCAACCCAGAGGTTGCTGCAGTCACGTATTTGATTAATGTCGAGGAAACCAATGGTAGGTAATTAGTAAACATTGTACGTTTAACCCGTCGCGAGGCGGCGTCGTTTGTTACTGTCATTGACACATTGATGTTGTGAAGTGGCGCGGAATTAGCGGCTTTGTAAAATGGTGTACAACTTCTGTAGATAATTAACAGAATTAACTTAAAACTTTATTCCGTTATTGAAGCTATTGCAAGTTAACCCCGGTTTTGAAAAAAACGTTCAAAATGCTCTTGATGTGTCTTCTGAGTTTTGTAGCGGCGATGGTATTGAAAAGCCTCTGTCCTTGCCGACAAAATGGCTGACAGCCTATTTATTAATGTCATCTGTGATCTGTAATTTTCAAGAACTACAAATACTTACCCCCTTTAAAGAAGATTGTCACTGGTTCTAACCCACCCCGACAATAGTTTTGAATAAAAGTCTAATATAAAAAATTATGAAGATATTACAAGAGCGTTTAAGTTCAGAGAAAATATACTAACTTATGTAAAAATTAACCCTTAACCCCATTTTAACTCTATGCACGAGCAGCTTAATCTCGTAAACTTGTACAACCAATTCAAATGGCATAACTTCATTGCTTATCGAATGAAACGGGTTCCGGTGTCAATTGAAATTACCCGATTACCGAATTATGTATATAAACGTGTGGCGAACTAGCGACGGAAGCGATGATGGTTAAATACTTTTTGTTCTTTCCTCTAACGCAGTGGAAAGACCTTTTTTTGAACCGGGATCACTTTTTTTAGCAGGGACAGGAATCCAGAATAACATTAAGCTGTTTTAATCTAAGAAAAAACTTTTATCATAAAGATATTCAAAACTTGTAGCATAGGTATTCCTTCAAATCTAATGTAAAGAGCATGTAATAGAAAACATAACTTTTCTGAAGGAAACTTAAAACGAGATCGGATCAATGACTTTTTTTGTGGTGAAAAGATTGAAATTTTAAATCTTTTGTGGACCATAATTTAGCTCTTGCGGACCACCAGTGGTCTGCAGACCACAGGTTGGGAACCATATATTGCTCTACCGTTTCTGTTTTATTTATCCATGGCGACTGAAGTTCAATTCCATTAATAGTGGTTGTTCGTTTTCGAGTTGGAGAGTTCATTTAAACAATGGAGAGGGACTTTAGGTAACTGGAACTAGCCTTGGACAGGTTTAAGTGAGTGCGTTTGACCTTTATATCAATGTAAGTTTGCTTATATGACACTGGCTGAAACACGCAACTTGGTCTTCGTCGACATTTTTCATAATTGCAATTTATAATATTCTAGCTATTCTATTTATTGCTAGCGTGAGACAAATTAAAAAAGATCGTGAAACATATAATGCACTCATGTACGACTCCTCCTTGCCTCGGAAAGCACGTTAAGCCGTTGTTTCTAGTAGTAAGGTAATCCTTACGAATAGTCTAAAGCCAGAAAATCTGACTCCAGTCTTGCCAAGGAGTACCGTGTTACCTATCCAGTGACTGGGTTGTGGCCACTCCACGTAAAGTACTGGTATTCAGCTGAATCCGGCTTGACTGTAAGCCGACTCCAATATAGCTGGGAAAAGACTAGGTAGATGATAATGATGTTCGTAAAAATATGATCTTTCCATCTCATTGATCAAAGTGTACCTAATCCTATCGAAAGTCGGTGGGAAGTCAAGCGAAAACGTTAAGTTAAGCCTAGTCCATATACCATAACGAATCATTGGACGGGTCCAAGGCGACCCACCTGTCGACTGCAGGGTTAATGGCCATCGGTTTCACATAAATTATTCACGCATAAAATGCGGTTTTCCGATGTCAGAAATTAATAAAAGAGATTTGTAACGACCGCGCATTTGAGGGTTGTAATCATTATTATCTTACAATTTATGTTCAACGTTTTTTGTAATGAGGACTTCGAATCGCTACGAAAGGTATTTAAAGTAAATGATTTTTAATTGGGGTTTTAAGTTTTCGATTGAGCAAGTGTGGTGATTTTGACTGATGCTTGTAACTAAGTTTATTCGGATAATTTAGTGCAGGAAAATTAGCTCAATTAACGTCGATCAGAGTGAATAATGCGTGTAGTTTTAAAAATTGGTACAGTCTAGTTGTTCTTTGAGGTGTCCAGATGAACATACTAAAAACCTACCTTAACATACCTTTTTTCAGGTTTTTGCTTATATCTACAAAACCATTAAAGATAACTCCTTGCTCACATCTACATTAATTATCTACATTAAATTTTCTGTACATTATGTCATTTACCGTTTTTTAAACCGTAGGATGAAAACTTTAGGAGATAGGGTACCTAAAATTGATAAAATATTTTTTTTTCATAAATCATACAAAGACGAATGGTAATTTCTGACCTAGAAGCCGACTGAGTTGAGACCTATCGTAGTTTTTTGGTCATCTAAAGTAGAGCAAGAATATCATTTTTTTCCGATTTCGATGGCTAACGCATAATATGTGACAATTCAAAATATATGAAACCTTGAAAGGTTATTTTACATTCATTCTTACGAGTACGCCGGTCGTGTTTGAGCTCATTAGAATCGTTCCGATGGGTTTTATGCATAATTGTTAACAAGGGTCTATAATAAATTACCAAAATGTATAAAGAGTGAACATAATGTCCGCAAATTCAAAAGCAAATTATTTTCATTTCTAATAGATAAGACGTATTACTAGTAGGTACTCTATCGAAGAATTTTTAAATGATAAAATATATGTATGATATGACATGCATGTAAAAATGAATTATAATTGATTAATTATATTAATAATAAATTTAGTTGACTGATTATTTGACATTTAATATAATATACAAATGAAATACATGCAATAAAATAGAGTAGATTAATGATTAATTTATAACATTTAATTTATTTTGTTTACTCGAACTTGACCTTGTATTATTTAGATCCAAATTTATTGCTAAAAGCTAATTAATATATTTTTACACCAATTTCATTGGTAGGCTCGACGAAAATATTTACATAAGACCTTTATTGTAATACCTGTGTTCAAAAATAAAGATTGATTGACTGATTGATTGAGGGTCTGATGATAATGAGCAGAAACCTGAAAAGTGGTCGTCGTCATTTCTTACCCAGAGTCCGACAGGATTGAGACCTATCGTATTTTTTTCGTCATTTGAAATAGACCATGAATATGTATTTTTTTTCGATTTCGATGGCTAACATATAGATATTATTATGTGAGCTTGAGTATTTCTTTAGACAAAGTATAGAAAAGTAATTCTTTATCCACTCTTACAAGTATGCCTGTGAATCGTACTGTTGAGTACCATTCACTGGAGTTGGTAACAAGTGTCCCATCCTGTTTGGGCTCATATGAATTGTACGGGGCGGTACTATTCATTGCAGCTGATAACGACGACCAGCTGATGGAAATCATGAAGATCAGTAGTGACTGTTTTAGTTGACTACTTCTATACCCATCCTGTTTGGGCTCTTATGAATTGTACGAGGTGGTACTATTCATTGTAGCTGATAACAAAGATTTGCTGATATAAATCATACAGGTGAGTAGTGGCTCTCTTATTTACCTACTCTTACACACACCGAGTTTGGGCTCCTATGAATTGTACGGGGCGGTACTATTAATTTTTAATAATATATGTCAGGGGTATAAGATTAGTCAACTTAGTGAGCTACTTCTCACCTTTATGGTTTCCATAATCAAATTGTTGTTACCAAGTGCAATGAATAGTACTAATCAAAAGGATTAAAATAAACCGAAACACGATGGTTATAGGAGTAGTCAACTAAGAGAGCCACTACTCACCTTTGTGGTTTCTATCATCAGAGTATTGTTGCTAGCTACAATGATAGAACCCATCTGTACAATTCATATGAGCCAAAACACGACCGGCATTCTTGTAAGAATGGATGTTAAATAACTTTTCGACTTTTCGTCTACAGAAGAAAAGGTCATATATTTAGCCATCGAAATCGAAAATAAAAGTTTACATTCCTGCTCTATTTTAGGTGAAAAAAAACACTACGATTGGTTTCAACTCTGTCGGCTTCAGGGTCAGAAATTACCATTCGTCTTTGTATGATTTATGAAAAAACACATTTCGTCTATTTTAGATACCCTCTATCTCCTAAAGTATTGATCCTACAGTTAAATGTGAAAAACATAATGTATTGAAAATTTAATGTAGATAATTATTGTAGAAGTGAGCAAGGAGATATTTTTAAAGGTTTTGGAGATACAAGCAAAAAACTGAAAAAGGTACCTTTCCCCCTCCCCACCTCCGGCTCACCTCCCACCCTCGGGGATTTATGGCACGTTCATCTGGACACCTCAAAGAACAACTGTACCTATTTTCAAAACTACACGAGTTATTTACTCTGATTTCCTTAATTTTCCTGCACTAATTACCTTAATTGAGTATTTTAATAGGTTTATAGACGTAAAAAGCTTGTTTGTTTTTTTTTTAAATGTAACTTCTGGAAGTTTTGATCCGATTCAGATATCCGCTCCGATCCGCTCAGCGCAGTGGTTGAGCGATTGTCTGCTGCGCTGTGTGTCGCGGTTGCCATTCCCGCACGGAACAAATATTTGTATGGCCTACAGATAAAAACAACGGTTTGCACTACGGGAGTGCCGGCAGAAGTGAAAACTTGAATACATACTTATCTCCCTCCGTATGAATTTTCGATCAGGTCACGTGTCCTGACGCGGGTGTAATATTTTTTACACATCACAAAAAAGTGCACAATGCCGCTAAAGAAGTTTTCACTTCAAAAAGAAAGTCGCACTATCTGAGTGCATTTCGGAATAATTCGGGATAGTCTATGGAAGTGAAGCCGTGGCTACAAGCTGGTCCTTCTTGTGAAAATAGACTTTTGTTGAGCCTTCATGCATTCAAAGCTTGCAAGCCATATAAGTTATGCCAGAACTGCATGTTTTAATAACATCCAGGAAAATTTAATTTAAATGCGCAATGCGTGCTCATAGCGTGCGCATGACTGTGGTTGTACAGTGTAGATAGAAGTTGCGCGTTGTTTCATATTCGCGCACGTTTACAATGCAAGAAATTTCTTATTACGTTAAGCACGTTGCAATTTTCGAAAATTAGTTAATTTTAGTACCCTAATAGTGGTTTATTGTTCACTGTCATCAGTTACTTTTGATTCCTGCGTTTAAGTTTGACAATGTCTTTCCAGATCTTTGAACTATACAAATTGAAGGTTCAACATCTAGCCCATCCGTTCCATTTTTGGAGATTGCTTCTAAAAAACCAGCCAAGTGCGAGACGGACTCTCACACGAAGGGTTCCGTACCGAAAAAAGATCATATTTCTTGTATGGGAGCCCCCTTTAATTTATTTTTTATTATTTGTTGTTTTAGCGGCAATAGAAATGCATACTCTATGAAAACTCAACTGTTTACTATTACAGTTCTTGAGATACAGTCCGCTGGTAGACAAACGGATAGACATAGACAGACGAAAGGATAATGGAGGCTTAGTAATAGGGTTCCGTTGGTTACCCTTTGGGTACGGAATCCTAAAAAGTATCATTTAATAAGACATCATTGATAACATGACATTAATCTAAAGTTACAATTTTAAATTACTTTCACGTACTAAACGCTTTGCAGAAGGCACATTACAGGTGACTCTAAAAAAAGCTTCTACGCAACAAAAAACATTGGTATCTTAATAATTCTCTTATCCACATTAAAACACGGAAGTACATGAATTCAGTTAACGTTACAATTAATCTTTAACTCAATTTGAGCGAGATTAACATATCAATTTACGCCATTACGTAAGATAAAGACAGTTAAATCTAACTGCAATAGTTACAACCACGTCGATTAGTCATGGTGATCTGCGCATGAAAGGGAAACACCGACTATATCTGTGTTTACTTCCTCGTAAGGGGAATATTAGTTATCATAACGCTCATAGATATGGCTGGTTGTAAAATTTTAAG
The DNA here is from genome assembly GCA_950371165.1 of Lacanobia oleracea. Taxonomy (NCBI): domain Eukaryota; kingdom Metazoa; phylum Arthropoda; class Insecta; order Lepidoptera; family Noctuidae; genus Lacanobia; species Lacanobia oleracea. The sequence goes on from OX493397.1 coordinate 7,659,991, forward strand.
ACGATTTCGAATATCATTTAATTTTATGTATGGTGCGTGATGTTTGGTTCAAGATATTGTGTGTTTGAATGTTAACCAATTTGAATATTGTTATAGTCGATAACGAAAACGCTTGTCATGTCAACGCAAGTCGATGCTTTGTTTTCTATGTCAACTATTTTTTCATTATCGGGAGCATACAACCTCCCTTCCTATCCGGAGCAGACGCATCTATCGTTGGAGGGCGTCATGATCTCTTGTCACCATAGGGCTGGCCTGTAGGTGAACTTGGGGAGGCTGTTTCCTGATCAGATACAGGCCCGAGACAAAGACGTTGTCAATACGGCCGCAGATGGTGACGGGATGCATGAATAAATGGGTGAAGCGTGACGAACTGCACGTAGGTAAGTATTTTTAGTTAGTAAGAGTCTGAATGACCTCTCCGTTCGTCCCTGGTAACTAATGAGGATTTTAACGAATGTTTACCTGTTGATGGCCAGTCTTTTGGAACCTAACTAAAACACCTCTATTTTTTCGGGAAATCATTAAATGACTCCTCCCGCTCTGGGCGGGATCCTCCTGATGCCCTTAACGTTGCGCCCTGGAGCCACAGTGACTCTTTCGAAAAAAATCCGCAACATACTGCATCTCTGCATATACCATCGAGGAATACAGGCGTGATGATTTATAGAAAATTCAACAATGATTCATCTCCTGATCTATTTCTCTCCACTTCATCTCCCTTTTGTTTCTCCACTGTCACTATAAACATAAAGCCACGCACACACAGCCCGTAATCTCCACTCCAATACGTCTGGGGAGCGTATCTAAACAAAAGACACCAATTTTCTAAAGAGTCTCGACATCAACAATACGCTTATCTATCTCGGCAATGTTCCACCGACTGCGCCGTACGTCCGAGGTGCTTGGTACACTGTATACTGGGAACGTTTCGAAAGATATTGAAATTCGCTACCCTCTTGTGAGTTTTATTTGTAGTGTTTGTATGTGCTATGCCTTACATCGTTTGTGTATCACTATTTTGTGGTTTCTTTGCGTATGTGGGTAGTCAATATACGAGCATCTTTTTGGCAGTGAAAATTGCAGTGTTATGAAGAGATATTGTATGACAAGTGTTTATCGAGTTATTGGTTTTCATTTAAATTTATTACACAATTATTTTGTCGGTATTTGCGAGTTGGTATATTAAGAAATTTTGAATATTTCTTGTATAGAACACTTCTGAAATTCACTAAACAAAGCTTTGTAAATTCTGTAATTTACGAAAATATTTTAGATACCTTGTCCACATATAATGTCATACAATCATCAATTTTTCGACATACTGTGTCAGTATTTGCACAATCCCAGTCAATGTATATTTAGGGCATGTTTACACTAGCATGTTGAACGGGTAATATCACGTTAAATACGCCTTAATCCCAACTCAGTCGACCGCGGTCGGGTCCCGGACTCCCGGCCCACACGCGGTAGATTGAAAGTAAACTTAGACCCTGAAATAACTTCATTGTTAACTTAGACTTGGACTTATGGTAGGCGCCAGATAAATATGCAATAACGGTCACTAACCCACATATATTTATTGACTTCTTAATATTAAAAACAGAAATCTTTACTAATATTTAAAGCTGAAGTGTTTGTTTATTTGTTTGCTTGCTTGAAATCACTAATCTCAGGAACTACTTGTCCGATTTGAAAAAATGTTAGATAGCTCATTTATCGAGGAAGGCTATAGGCTATATACTCGTACCTTCACGCTAAGACTAACAGGAGCGGAGCAGTAATGACAATTGTGATGCAGACGAAGTTGCGCGGGTTAACTAGTAAAGACATAAAGCCGCCGGTCGATTCTGTAAACCTTTCACCTTGAAAACTCAGGTCTCATCGCGAAGTGAACTGTCATTCCATCTTGATAGTTCACTTCGTGATCACTTCACCCAAGCCTTCACTTTGACATGTTAACAGCCGGTCTATTCTGTCGACATTTCACCGTGTACACTCAGGTGGAGTGAACGACGAGTGAACTGTCATTCCATCTTGTTTGTATGGTTTGACAGCTTGTCGTTCACTTCACCTAAGTTTTCACTTCGAAATGTTTACAAAATCGCATTGCAGAATCGCACTGCTGTCCTAAATCGACTTCTATCGTGATCCTTTACGTTCTGTAGTAATGAAAAACGGTTTCAGGAGCTCGTGGCTAGATAATAACAGCCGCACGGGTCGATCTTCAAGGTTAAGCAACGCTTGCCAAGGTTGGTCTGTGGATGGGTGACCATCTTAACATAGCGAGTTTCCTCCGTGCCGGCTGTCATTTGTAGATCTTTGGCAGTCGTTACGGATAGTCAAAAGCCAGATAATCTGACTCCAGTCTTGCCATGAAGTACCGTGTTACCCAGTTACTGGGTTGTGGAGGTCTGGTAGGCAGCCGCTCCGCGTAAAAACTGGTATTCAGCTAAATCCGGTTTGACTTTAAGCCGACCCCAATATAGTTGGGAAAAGGCTAGGCGGATGAGATGAGTAATGAAAAACGGATCATAATTTATTGTTCGGGTATCTACGAAGAGATATTAGGGAAAGGTCATTGTACTTTGCAGCAAGTTTATCTGGCGCCTACCATAGTCGGCGAATGATCGGGTCTTAGGAACAATTATATACGTAGGTAAAATAATATGTGGTTCGAACAAAGGTATTGTTATGGAAATACAACGTTCAGTATGTTTGGGTAAATGTAACCGGTTTGGAGGTGTATTTATATCTGTATTATTCTATTCATTCGGAAAATCTGTGTATGTTTGTGTCAGTGGCAGAATCATGTGTTTTATTTTTAGAACGAGCGAATGAACACAATAGAACGTATGATTTATGTTAACAATCAACTTAAAAAGTTGCTTGTAATTCTCTATTTTGTCCAAGTCTTCGAATAAAAATTTTAGCGAGAAATAAGCCTATAATCATCTACTAATCTATCTTTGTCCAACATTCATAAAAATCGGTGTGGCGGTTTACGCGTGAAAGCGTAGCAAGCAAACAAACTTATTTTCTCATTTATTATGCTTATATCTGTAGTTAGGATTGTGGGCAAACAGCACCGCTCTATCCAATAAAGCATAATTAATGCAACATAATTTTTCTCTAAAATATGCACCAATATACCAGACGCAAAACTATTGTAGCTTAGCCAGCAACAACACCACATAAAATCCGTTAGAAAGCAAAAAAAAAAAATAACAATTTTTGTTTAATCCTTTCATCAAAATACCAAACTGCAAAAACAACTAAAAGTTCCTAACAGGTCACCTCAAGTCGGCTGATGTACTTGGAGGATTTGTTTTAGCTCAACTACAGATTTACTCTCTATCTTGGATAGTCGTGTTAAATTTGATTATAATCTTTTGCTGGCAAAAACTCTCAAACATCACTACACCATCCATTATTGCATAATGCAACATCCATTTTCTTCTTAAATATGCACCAGAGTAACAGACGCGGATCCTATAAGCCACAACACCACATAAATCCGTCGGAAAGCAAAAAAAAATATTAAAGTTTTGTTAAATCCTTTATTTTTATTTTTTTACTATAGATAGGCACGCGTTTGACCACTATCTCACCTGATGGTAAGCGATGATGTGGTCGAAGATGGAGCACGCTTGCCTAGAAATAACCTATTCACTCTTGACTTGAAGACTTCCAGGTTGTAGCTATCAGGAAACACAGACTCCGGCAGGGAATTCCACACCTTAGCTGTACGCACTATGAATGTGTTACCAAAACGTTTTGTGCGTATGGTTGGTGGTTTGTCCTTTCATCAAAAAACCTGTTTGAAGCACCTGAAAACCAAACATGTCACTTTGAAGAGGAAAAACAGCTTACCCGACTGGATCATTCGACAAAAAACTTGATTATAATTTACAGTTGGCCAAACCCCTCAAACATCATCACACGAACCATTATCATCATCATCATCATATCTGGTGAAAGACGTCCACTGTTGGACATAGGCCTCCCCCAATGGGGCCAAATCAAAAGCCATAATCGCTACGCTTGGCAGGCGGGTTGGCGATCGCAGTATTACAGAGAACGCTGCTGACCATTCTCTGGTGAGTCCCTTAGTCGCCTCTTACGACACCCACGGGAAGTGATGGGATGGTATTATTCTTTTACGGCACCATACGGCACACCATCCATTATTGCATAATGCAACAACCATTTTCATCTAAAATAAGCTCCAGACGCGGAACCTATTAGGCTCAGCTAGCCGCAACACCACATAAAATCCGTCGGAAAGCAAAAAAAAAAACATATTAAAGTTTTGTTTAATCCAAGGACTGCCGCAACGTAGCCTCGTCGTAATATGACAATGAGTTTGAAAGTGCCTACGGGGCGGCGTCAACAAACTTTGATGAAGTTCCACTTGATTTAGATTCATAGCTTTTCTGATGGCATCTGGATTGCTTACTTATGCTTTGATGTTAGTTTTCAGGGGTAAAAGAAGAATGCTGGAGATGGGAGATTTTGAATTAATGATTTTGGGTATGTTATCAGGCAGGCATGTTAGGAGGATTATTTTTCTACTTCCATAACGATAAGGCGGTCATTAATCGGTAGGGTCATTACCTTTAACTTATTTCACTGTACGGTATGCAGAAAAGAGGCGTGGTGCAGAAAAGAGGCTGTTAGATTCAGGTGGGGTTGGTTTTTAACAGATTTCTTCAAAAAGGAGGAGGTTTTATGTTCGGCTGTGTTTTTTTTTTAATGTATTTTCACCGATTTCTCCGACAATTCTGGACCGATTTAAAAAAATATTTTTTTATTCATAAGCCTATACTCTTGAGGTGGTCCCATTGTCAGCAAGTTAGGATCTGATAATGGGATCCCATGAAAATCGAGGGAAACCCTCAAATTTTATAAGCACATACAATGTTTTTTATAAACTTTCCTACGCAATTAAAATATTTGTGCCTAGTAATTATCATCTCATGTTGCTGAGCTAATGATGGAAGTTATAAGTCAGGATCTGATGATGGGATCCCATGGAAAAAGTTTGTTCAGCGATATTTTCACCAATTGTTAACCATTTGGATGATTCTTTTTTTGTTTGGAAGAATATTCTCTCGGTCTGGTCCCATTTAAATTTGGTGAAAATCTGATGAAGAACTTCGGAGGTAGGCAACGGAACTCTTTAATAAATGATAGCAAATGGATTGGGATTTCTGAAATCGCATGTCTGTTGATTGTTTACACCAGTTCATAACATAACATCACGCCGGCACGCTGTGTTTGTGGTAAAAACTTTTTAACAAAAAAATATAACCGACTTCCAAAAACAAAACACCACAAAGTAAAAAATTACTTTAATTTCGGAAGTCGGTGTTTTTGGTTATTTCGTTTTTGAACACTGACTTCCGAAATTAAAGTTATTTTTTTATTTGTGGTGTTTTGTTTTTGGAAGTCGGTTTTGTTCTATCAAATCATGGTCCTGTTAAGAAGAAACATAATTAATTGCATGTTTTTTTGTATCAAAAAGGAAGAAAATATTTCTAGATGAACAAATCTTTGTCAGCTTTGCTGTTTTGTAAGGTTCTAAGAGGTGTCTTTTAATTAATGCGCTATTTTTCTAGGGATCAAAGTATCAACCTATAATTATAAATAACCTTTACTATTTATAAGATTAATTCTAAAAAACACTACCCTTCAAACTCATTGGTACTTTCACCCTCTGAAAGTCATCCTAACTTTTTAAACAACTTCCAAAAAGGAGGATGTTCTCAATTCGGTTGGTATTTTTTAAAATTATTTTGTACAAAGGTGGGCATTGAGAATTTCTCTACCATTTTATTACAAGAATATGAAATCTTACAAGTTGCAGGCATTAGAAATCTATAGTAATAACTATACGCATTTTATAAATTTTCACAACGAATATAGTTTTTTCGAAATTGTTGCGTTTCTTTTGTTATATTTTAACTATTCATGGAATAAATTTATATTGAGGCTATCGAGAGAATGAATGGCATAGCGTTGGCTTTACTTTATTTATAACTAGTTTCTGCCAGCGGAAACCGGAACATATTCCCGGTACGAAAAGTAGCCTATGTGTTATTCCAGACTATTATCTACCTCTGTGCCAAACATGAAGATCCTTTCAGGCGTTCTGACGTGTAAGAGTAACAAACATTTACCCATCCTTACAAACTGTCGCATTTTTAATAATAGTAGTAATTTTTTTTTTAATTCTGTGATCTGTTTTAAAAGGCAAATAGCTTGTTTTAATGGTTCATAGATTTTTATCATTAATATTTTTATTTAATATTTCTTTTCTTGGCAATACTGGTATTCAGCTGAATCCAGTTGGACCGGAAGCCGAACCCAATATAGTTCGAAAAGCGCTGGCATCAAAATAAACTAAGGAAAGAGGAACAACTTTAAGTTTATTTTGATATAAGTAAACCAAACCTTCTTTTACCGTAACTAATATTTAATTTAAAATCAGTAAAAATCGCAGCTGTTTATTTTTCGAGTAAAATATAAAAAATATGCTAAATCTTATCGATCCAGTTATATCAAAACCTCGATAAGATTACTTAATGAAAGTTGTAATATCGTCCGCCATTTCCGCACCGGACGGAAAACACCAAATATGCTAATAGGTTTAAAATTGACTTTAAAATTGTGTGCCCCGCTAAGTTGAACTTGTTTTAGTTATATTGAGGTTAAAACATGGGTATAATAAGCTTAAAACCATAAAATTAGTTGTTGTATTTTTTGTTAAACTTAAATGATGATTGCCTGACTGTTCGGGAAAGCCGAACTACTGACTAGCCAACTAATAATGACCTACTAATAGAAAAATAGAAATAAAAGTGGGGATAAATCTGGGCCACTGGGTCACTGAATATCTGAAAGATAATTGTGACATTGAAAGGAAACGTAGGTCGCTGGCTGTCCGCAACAGAAGAAGACGCCCCGGGCGTCGGTAGTCGCAGGACGATTCTCGGCCACCGTAGGCGCGGGTCTGCGGACGACGGCGAGCATTGGGTGGCTCGCCGTCTGATCAGATCAGGCGGCGCGCTGCCAACGCGCCTCAAGGAGATGTCAGCAAGCAATAGGGCCAGTGCCTGCTGGGGCTGCGGACTTCGTTCGAAAGAGGTACCGTACCCTGGAACGCAAAGGGCACTAGGAGGAACACGGATGGGTTTTAGTCAGTAAAGAGTCTGACACTCCCTCCTGCTGTACCCAGAGCGGGAGGTGTCATTTGATGATTTCCCATCCAAAAAAAAGGTCGCTGGCTGTCCGTTGTAACATGTTGGCCCGTAGGTTTACACGTTGTACGAAGCCAGTTAAAGTAACGCTTTTCAGAGCTTCCTGTCAGTCTTTCTACATGTGCAGCCTGTGCCACGCTGAAGTTTAGTTGTATATTTTTATGTGTCTGTAACCTACTAACACTAGAATTTAAGTAAAATTGTAACTAACCCTATGGACTCCGGTCTGAAATAAAAACTTTCTATTCTATTCAATTATAGCGCATTATATATGCAGCGGTGGATGTTTCTGACAACAGCGACATTCACCTAACTGTGGCAGATTTTATTGGAATGAATTCTGAACCTAGATATTATACTAAACTAGCTTTTGCCCGCGACTTCGTACGCGCCTATCCCGTTTTTCCCGTTCCCGTAGGTATTTCGGGAAATCCTCTCTACGACCAGTAGTTTCGGCTGTGCATTGTCTGTCAGTCAGTCACTCACACACTCAGTAATGGAAGAATTTTATTTATGTTGATTAGGATACGTGGAACCGAATGATGACTGGAATTTTCCTAACTAAATAGTTTTATGAACTTTCTTCACTGACAGCTTTGCTTTTAGATATTATTTAGGTATCATATCATAGCTACTAATGTTATCCTTAACCGATCATCTTTATGAAACTTTTCATTATTTATTTGTTGTACCTACGTTTATCACAGTAGGCTTTTAACCGACTTCCAAAAAAGGAGGCGGTGTATGTACACCGATTACTCTGAGGTTTCTGAACTGATTTCTGTGATTCTTTTTTATTTTGATGCGGTATGCTTGTCATTTGGTCCCGTAAAAATTTGATTCAATTTGGTTTAGTAGTTTTTATGTTATGAGCATTTCCGCTTATTTCAATTTCAGCGTAGACGAAAACGTCGTCCAAGAAGCACCACTAAAAAGTGAGAAATAAAAAAGTTTTTCACAAAAAAATTTAGATATATAAATATAGTTTTTTTTAGAACCTACAGTTTAATTGGTAGACGAATGTCTTGCTGCGTTAAGTACCATCTAAATGTACCCGTACTATACGTAAAGTTTAATATCATATATGACTACATCGCAACAACCCATATGTGTTGCTATTCTATTTACGTAAACCGAATAAATCTTGTACTACCCACATACTCAAGAATGTCTGCAGAAGGATTCGACCGTCGAAGGCATTCGCAAGTATGCAATAGACTTCGGGCCCAGAATAAAGTACTAGGGGCATACGTCAGGGGCCGCTGTGACCGCCATATAATAAATTGGTCTATGGCAAGGGCTGGCAGATAGGGGACAACGCTTCGGGAATTCAGTATACATTGTTAAGAAGAGGATCTTCTCCTATTAAGGATCTATTCTGGGTTCTTATGTTGAATTATTCCTCCGTAAGTTGATAGTAAAGAGAGATAATTGAACATAAGATGAGTATCTTCTAAAGCCGACTAATGGCAATAGGCGCGCTTATAGTACCTATCTGGATAGACAAGCGAAAGGGCCAAACCAGGGTTATTTGCAAACAATCGGGCATAATCTAGATTTTGGGATTCTATCGGATGACCATTGGGAAACTCTTGAAGATATCACATATTCGTTATTTAAAATTAGTTATGAATCAATAGCCAATTTGTCCAAAAATAATTAACCTAACAAACTGTCTCAAGGACCGTGACAAAAAAAGTGCAAGAACACTTGGCGCCTAGTCTCAGGATTGGTCCACATTTGGACAAAGCTGATAGGAACGGAGCGGGCTGAAAATAAAATATAAGATAAAATGAATAAGAACGATTGAACAGAACTATTTTCTTTTGCAAACCAGCCAGCCCTGCCGATACAGCGGTATATGTCTCCATAAAGGCTTTATGTCGCGTGAAGTGGACGAGCGACATTCCAGCCGCCCGCAGTGTGAACGCGGCATTACCACGGAAAAATGTGTCAGGGTTTGCGTTCTCATAAACTGTTGAGGCACCAATGGGTAGTGTATCATTGGGCCATTGTTGTTGGATAAAGGCTTAGATGGCCTTTCTTCAGTACAATGATTTGTGTGTACGAATTTGGGCTCTGAGCTAGGAATTCCGAGAGAGAATTATGAGTCTACTTTTTTGGGTGCAACGATTTATGACTTGTCGTGCTGTAGCAAGAAAAGTGTAACAATTCAAAATGGTGCTGCTCGTTTTCACGTCATATTCGTGTTCCGAAAAACTGAATTTATGTAGGTGTCCACTGCAGGATAAAACTTTGCTGACCACACCTACACAAAAAAATGTGGATGCCTGGGCACTTACATTTTTCAAGTAAAAACCTGATGCATTTAACATGTTCCTTGATTAAATTATCCCGAAATATACCTTTTCAAGCCTACTTTCAAAGCACGTTTGTAAACCTTCGAGCCACCAAGACTCTTCTATCTCACCACAGGAGTAACACAAGTAGAACAAATTCATTCAGTAGTATACCCCTGTTCAAAAATAAAACGCACGTTAGCACAGAGCTCATATCGTATCGTGAACGTGTAGTATACGTGTCGTAACCGTGTAGTATACGTGTCTTGTTAGGTCGCATCCTACGTGCTATCACCGACTCGCCATACGTATTGCTTGTCGAAGATATTGAGCGCCCGACCAACATACGGAGCTACAGATAAACAATTTTAAATCTGATAAAGAGAGAGAGATTCAATGGTTTTTGTTTTGTAGCCACATACTGATTGGTCTGGTGGTCAAAGCATCATGTGGCTACTATTTTGAAATAGACATAAATTGTGAACATCTAAACTAAATCATAATTGTAGATACGTAATGTATTTGTAACCACAGTGAATATCATTGTGACGCCAAAATCGCTATGGACCTATAGACCCACTTTACAATTAACATAAATGGACATTGTGCAACTCCCTTACACAGTACTTACAAGGTGAAATAGAGACTACAGCTTAAAACTTCCAAAAAAAAACCTCCGTTTAAAAATTTGCCACGGGGATTCACATTATCTCACTCGTATGCACTTAAAAACTGCAGAAATGCAAAATCTAGCTCTTTATTGCCTTGATTGATTGACGACGTTCATATTATGCTTCTACAATTCAAGTAGTAACAGGCCAATAAACGTTAAGCCAATAACACGGTTTGAAATCCCCACAGAATTTGTAGATCGCCGGCATAAATCGCTCGCTGGCCCATGCAGCGCTGCATCGCCGCAATCTACGGCTGCACTCGCTCAATAAGCCAGCCCGAAAGGCGAATGACGTGCCCTATCTCTCGGCTTTGGATTTATAGGCAGAGTGATAATCAAAGGCACAGTTTTTAAAGCGCTGCAAAATAGAGCGACTGACTTTTGAAATACGAATGTTTTTTTGAATTTTGAATGTTATACGGTTTTTTGGCGGCCATATTTCTTAGTCAGTTGGGGAGTGAATAACGTTGATGTAGTTTAAAATATCCATATTGAACGGCATCAAAATTGAAGATATTCAGTCATTTTCCCTGCAATTTAGTTTTGAAAAGGAATATGATAAAAGTATCGCTGCTGAGTTGCATGAGGAGATTGTGCCACCTGCGCGGCGTTTTATAACTTTATTTCTTCCTTAAAAATAGAAGAGAATTTTCCTGACATTGATTCAAAAGGTATAAGATGTATATAAGATGCAATTTCTTTATCTTTATTTCGAAACCCAAATGTTTCAATGTCTGTTTTTGAATTTTCAACAGCTGCTTTGAAAGCGCTTTTCCGGAACTTTTCCGCTTGATTTACATGCTCGATCACAGCATGTTGGTTTTTCCGTTTTTCCTCGGGAACGTGACGAATGGTTTTATGCTTCACTCCATGCTAATGGTCTGCTGTAAAGACGAAGGGGATTTGAATGCGAGTGAAGATGAATGATGAATTTTGGTGTACTGCCTTTCTGTGTAAGAGAGGACTTAGATTACCTGTTTTCAGTAAATAAATGTAAAAATTGTAAAATAAAAGATCACATTTACAGTTATTTTTAACAAATAAGCAATACTTCAGGGGGTAAAAGATTTAAAAAGATCATGGACAGAAACAGCTTACCAGCTTACCACACACACTTTGAAATATGAAAAAAAGAGGTGTTCTGTTTGAAAACCCATCAATTTGAGTAAAAAAAATCTAAAAAGCACATAATTTGTTTTTTTTTACTATTATGGGTTTGTTCCCTCATTTTTTTTTCTTTTTAAATATTGCTGTTGGTATACAATATAATGTGTTCTGTTACTATTTTACTAATAAGATCTTATTTCTTTTGTTTACAGGTAAAATACAGTTCCACCTCTAACATTTCTGGTATGAGCATTTCTAGAGTACATATTCCGAGAATGCAACAAATCGGTATAGATATTAGTTGTTAAGAAACTCCCGTGCAAGTTGCAACGTGTGACCGCAAACTCGACGCATTACATCAAGTTTCAAGACTTGTACTGTAATAACGACTATCGCACAATATGTTTGTAGGAGAGTACAATTCAACTTATGTAGGTTGAGACTTGTATGCTGAAATGGTTTGAGTTAGTTCGGAAAGTGGATTTAGATGTGCTTCTATTGAAAATGCTCTGTTTTGTTAATATAAGAACAGTTTCATTAACATTTATTAAATCAGGTTTTAACGTTAATTTATGCATAAATCTATTCTTTTAACATTCATTAAAGGAATTCGTGACTTCTTTCACTAGTTCTCTTCTTTTGACATCTTAGTTACCCCAGTTCACATAAGAACATCAAAGTTGCGGAATTTTCCAAGCAGTATTGGTATTCATAGAGCTTAATATATTAAAGATTTAGTAAGGGTTGCCCTCTCCTCATGCGCGTCTGTAAGTGAATATACCCAATGGAAATTAGGGCACATCTTATGTCTTTACCTCAAATTAGAAAAAAAAACAGACCAGGGATAGCTGGGGCACCGGGAATTTAAGCCAGGAGGCTTGCTATCGAAATAATTAACTTAACTTATTAATTCCTCCATCATCACCATAACTCATCAGGTAAACTAATTAGTATTCTAATTTACGCGGTAGGCCCACTTTAATTAATCAGAAGTGAGCAAGGGTCATTCACCGGTGACCTGCTCCGTTGTCAACAGGTTCTCAAATGAATACCTAAACTGAGGCCGTTGTTCTGTGGAACAATGGACGGCGCATTACGCTGACACGGCTATAAGGGTGTGATTTGCCCTTTGCAGTCTCGACAGTGTTTTGTTTTTTAGAACACCTTTTGACTATTATTTATTTATTTATTTATTTATTTATTATACCCTTTATTGTACATACACCAAAAGTAATACAAAAGGAAACTTAAAACTAAAACACATACAATGGGCGGTCTTATCGCATTCCGCGATCTCTTCCAGACAACCTGGGATGGAAAGTATTTGTTTGTTTTGTAGTTTTTGAACTATGTATTTGATGAAAATGATAAAAAATAAAAAGTCTTTTGTTCGGGTACCTACGAAGAGATATTAGGGAAAGGGCGGATTTGAAATACTTAAACGAGAATAATAATAATCAAAACGCTGAGTATATACCTTCGTCTTATTCGAGTGGAAAGTTTTCATTGAATAAGCAATTAATACAATTAACATTTAATACTTACTAATAACAAAACTCTCTGTAGACATACCTACTATGTATTTGGTGTGTGTGTACTATGTAGGACTATGTAGTTGTAGTGATGTTATGTAATTCGTTGCTAAGTAATTTGATACAAAAAAAAAAGCAGAAAGTGAAATTCAAAAGCGACAATGCACTTTTTTATTAGCAATGAAAAAAGTACGTTTTGCTTCATTTACAAGTTAAACACGAAAAATCAATTATGTTTAAAACCGAAACCGGGACCAAGTTAGGCTTACCGGTTCTTTTAGCTGTGAAATTACCGCTATTGGTTGGTAACGGTTCTTTATTTTGAGACAGAATGTCAAACTGGATTGAGGTTTGTGATTTTAAGCGTTACTTTTTGTCGTTTTTTTTAAACATACCTTTAAAAATCTGTCCTATAAAATATTACAGGTAAAAGTTTTTTTTAAAGGACATACCTTTAAAAAAAACTTATATCTTCTCTTTAACCTGAAATTAACCGATATGGTGTCTGATCCAGGCGAAGGATTTGATTCCTGTGTTGGATGTGATTCCTTTGCTTGGTCTTACAATTTTCGTTTTGTTACTTATAGATCTTGTTTAAAATTGTTATAAAATATTATTTAGGTGAAGGTCTTTCCGGGGATATTTTGAGAGGAAACAAAGCTCAGTATTTGATTGACCCAGATCCTGCCATTTCGAAATTAAAATCGGACACGGAAACAATTTTATAAATTACTTAGCAGTTCACGAGCAGTCCGCACACTGATTTCATTACAGAGTATCCTTGTTCGTTAAAATAATATTATACAGCATTCAGATTATTCGTAAAAATAGAAAGAAAAGTCGTTAATCCTGTGTATATGTAGACAAACATAATTTTCTTCTACACGTATCTTAAAAACAAAGTAAAAATTGGAAAAGAGAATAGGCGTGTTTTATCTTTTATCTGAAGCAAACCAGTGAAATTCAGTTAATCTGTTTGGCTAGAGAAAATATTTGTTGTGTAGGATAACAATCTGTTTGCAACGATTTTGTTTGTACTTTGATCTCGACGTAAATGAAAAATACTGATTGTTTGTCTTGTTATAAGGCTCCCACAAATAGTGTTGATGGTCGCAACACTATTGCGACCACGTTAGGATAATGTTTTCGACGTGATAACGTCAAAAATCGATGAACGCCGGCTGTACACTCGAAAAAGTGTCACGTTCCGACTGAGCCGAGCGTGAAAGCAAGAGCGCGGAACAAGCGATAGAGAGGCACGATTGGCCCAAGCGTTTGGCTTGTTTGTTAAGGTGGATGCTCCAGGGTAGCCCGCGAAATTCAAATATTTTTATGTTTTTTGCAATTTGCCGGTCAGGGTGAAGCTGTATGTGGACCAAATGCGATCTGCGACCGTAACGCGTATTTATCTAAAGAATTATAACCATTTTAATCATCAATATAGCCCTCTAAGTTCATGTAGTTCGAAAGAATGAATATTTCAGAAATAATCATTCTTGGTCCACATACAGCTTCGCACTGACCGGCAAATTGCAAAAAAACATAAAAATATTTGAATTTCGCGGGCTACCCTGGAGCATTCACCTTAAGGTGGATACAGATATGGCGAGGCATGCGCCGCGCACGCCTCGCGAAGCACACGTTTTGAAGTAAATTTGCCTGGGTAGCCATGCCTCACCACGAATATGAACGTTCACACATTGCGAAGCATGCGATGAGCGCCCGTGCGCTGCGCATGCCTCGCAATGTCTGTATTCACCTTTAAGAATTCAATTGTTTTCTTTTGACGTTATTACGTAAAATTATCGTAAGTAAATCGACTTTACGGACAATCAATTTTTTATAGAAATTGTCGTCTCTATAGAGCAATGTACAATTTCTATGAACACGCAACCTCGCTTCGTTATTCGCGTCGCATTCGTCCGCGGAACCCTTATCATCCTGTGCTTCTAAGAGAACATTTATCTACACTAATATTGTCTCTCTATTTTTTACCTCTTCACTTTTTAACGCATTTCAATGAAACTTGGAATACGAATCGATCATGTCCTGGAAGCGGATACTTTCCACTTCGGAAGTATGTTCCCTTGGGAAGCCGCTGGCACAAGGATTTTGCTACTTTCTGACAAGATATAGACTACCCCCTTGTGATGCCTAAGTGGTCACTGCCACAAAAGTGACTGAGTGACTTTTTAAAAGTTTTTAAATAAAAACTTTTAAAAAGTCACTCAACGACGGTCGTCTTTAGGCTAAAATAATGATTGTAAAATCGATTCTTGGGAGTATTTTACCGAACCTTCGGCTTACTCGTAATGAAGTACATATATGAAGAATATTTATCTGAATCATTAATAATTTGAACACCAACAATTAGCATCGTGTACCAACGATACAAATAAAGTAAAATACGCCTCTGAAATAAATGCGAAATGAGTTTAATGTTTGGCCGCTTCAGTTAATAATCATTTTTGTAATTGCATACATTCTCATTCGTAAAGCGGAGTATAATATCAAGGATACCTACCTACCTACCTTTGATTTGGAGAAAATAATTGAGGAAATGTGTTTTCCCCAAACATAAATATAATTTAACTTCTACGTGCACCGGTGGAACCAAAAGGTTCCATTTGCCATACAACGGTGGGGCATTGGTGAGCCAAGAGGTTAAAGTCTGTAAATTGATGTGAATGTGTAATGAATAACTTCATTCATTTTACAATGTTATCATGATTGGCGATGTTTGCAAGTTAAACTTATACAGGCAATAAATATCTTTTTTTATTTAGAACGTGTAAGACACTCTAAACCTGATAAGGGTTTATTATAGGTAATCATGATAATGAATCACTTTTACAATGGGACCAAATATATAATCGAAAAAAAAAAAAAATTGGTTATGTTAATAGGGCTCAGGAGTAGTAACCGACTACCAACTGTTATTTTTAATTGTCCATATAATTAGTACTTATTAATTCCATGGACTGTCTATAGTAGATACTTTCAGATTCCATGCAATAAGGAAACAACATACATGGAATAATACAACAAATTCAAATTAAGAACCCAGATTTCAAATGGGAGGGGCTGTAGTTCTATTAATGGTTGATGGACAGCATCACGTGTCACGATGGTGACCTCAACACTCAAGACCTACATAATTTATCCTCTGAAATATCTGTTGATAATCTGTAGTAGATCTATACCCGAAAGAGCCGCTTAAAAGCTAGAGTATAAACTATAAATCAACGCAACAGTGGCAGTTCAATAAAAGGTTGGACGTATCCATCAGGTCGCTACGCTTGTCCCGCCCGAATCGATCAGACTGACGCTCACAAATAACTTCCATACAAACGATACTACCAAATGTAGAATTGGATTCTGCACTTTTACAACGACATAGATTTTTTGCGATAAATGTCCGATTCTGTTTTTGATTGGCTCAATGAAACTGGTCTAATATAATATAGGTAAAATGAATAAAACCTCCACCGTTTCAGTCATATTATAGAAGCAGGCACTTATTATCTGAGAAACAAAATTAGAAGACAAAAAGGAGCCTAGTGCGAGTTGGACTCTCACACGAAGGATTCCGTACCATAAACCGAAAAAAAAACAAGTTTCTTGTATGGCCTCCTTTTTTTCATTTAATTTAATTTTCATTATTTGTTGTTATAGTGGCAATAGAAAAAACATACACTGAAAATTTCAACTGCCTGCCTATTACGATTTGTGAGACAGCTCGCTGACAGATAGACGGACGGACGGACGGACGGTCGAACGGACACCGGAGGCTTAGTAATAGGGTTCCGTTGGTTACCCTTTGAGTACAGAACCCAAAAAACCACCACCACACCATAGCATTTTGTATAAACGGGTGGTATAGAATACAAGAAATAGTACTAGTTAGGACTCCAGAGTCTGTATACTGGATTATGACCGACTCCTCTTAACACACAGATGCGTCTGTCCCAGATTCCTAACTGTGGAAACGTTATAGGTTGATTATAAAAAAACCGCAAAGACCGCTAAAAATAAAGACCGCTTCTAATCATTACAAGAACACCTTTAAATTTATCAAACGAAGCATCGAAATCGAAGAATCTAGATTTGATTTCATGTTGTTTCATTTGTTAATTATTCAGGAAAAGCGTTATTGAATTGCGCTGATTTCAATGTAGACTGTGGAATATACCTACAGGCTGTTTCAATGTGGTTTCAATGCAGCTTAATTACTATCTGTGCTTATATATTGTGTGTTCGATGTAATATGCTGGCTCGCAGGTTTGCACGCTGTACAACACAAGTAAAGGTAACGCTTTTTAAGGCATACTGTCAATCCTTTTACACGTGCAGCCTGTGGGTTGGCTATTTGCAGAGGGCATACAGTGACCTGCGGGTGCAGTACAATAATGCGTTTAGGATGCTGATGGGACTGCCGCGGTATTGCAGTGCCTCCGGCATGTTTGCCGAGGCCAACGTCGACAGTTTTGCGACAATCATGCGTAAACGTTGCACCTCGACCCTGACTCGCGTGCGAGCTAGTTCCAACAGCATCTTGAGCGTATTGACGGACAGGTGGGATTGTCCGATGCTTGAGCGCTGGATACGACTGCACGCAGTAAAATAGCATGTTGTATGCGTTCTGGTGTCGGATTCTCCCAAAATCTGTATTATATTTTTTTTGTCATACTCCACTTGTTTTGTTTACTAACATTAGTTTCTAAGTATTTTCGTGTTACTAACAATTTATATGGAGAAATCTGAAATAAATTATTATTATTATTATTATATATGTCGCTAACTGAAACAATAGATCGGAATCATAACTCGATATCAAACACATGACGAGACCGATGTGTGAATTTATATCTTACGATTCGATTGTCGTTTTGAATGTTTATCTTAGTTCTAGTCCTCGTAATAAGTATGTCCCAGGTTTTTATGTGATTCGTATTGCGGATTTTTTTTTGTGGGAAGCGTAGCTTTACCCATTTGATTTTTAGTTTTTTTTTTTATCGTAATAAAGTGTGTCCTTTGGCACTTAACCATGGTGAAACCAATTTGCAAAATTGCATCAGTAATTCCAGAGCTAACCTTCTTCGAACCACGTCTTTAAAAAAAATGTTGGCTGGTTTGTGATTGTTAGTGAGATTTAACTATGAAAAGTCAAATGAAAGTATGGAAATCGAATAATCCAACTACTTTATTTATTTACTACTTATCAACAAAGCATAAGCTTGACCTCGGGGGCTACTTTCTAAGCCCGAAGTCAGTAGTTATGGGTTTTGTTGGGTATTCTTCTCCGTATTACCTAACCACTAAGAATTGACAGTACTTATACGATTTGACAATTACTGGCGAATACGCCCGCGACTACGCCCGAAACTACGGACTTCGTGCTAAGAGATTAGCCCTCAGATTCAAAAGTAAAGTCCTCTAATAGAGCTCCAACATTTCTTTTGTAGTCAAATTAGTTAGAACATAAAACTTTAAGCTACTTGAAACTGTTCAAAAGTCGATATAAAAGACTCCATCGGATCGTTTAGTCTAAACAGCATCGCACTGCAACCATTAACAAGACTACGTATAGGCTCGTCCTTGCTTATTGTACTTTCCACAGAACCATTGAAATTGTAAGCTGTTATCTGTGACTGCACGGTGACGTTCCTGCGTTTGACAGCAGTTCAGCGCAGCCTGCCACACAATGGCCTGTGCTGGTGCGTTATTTCGTATAAAAGACTAGCTTCTGCCTGCGGCTTTGTGCGTTTGGTATGTTGATAAAAGTATCATGTGTACTTTTTAGGTCCTAGGCTTTATGTTCATATTTGTGGTTAGGACGAGTAGTTACCAACAAAAAAAACCGGCCAAGTGCGAGTCGGACTCGCACACAAAGGGTTCCGTACTATAAACCTTATTTTTTATTATTTGATGCTATAGCGGCAATACAAATACACAATCCGTGAAATTTTCAACTGTCTACCTATTACGGTTCTTAAGATAGAGCCCGCTGACAGACAGACAGACGGACGGATGGACGGAAGGACGGACGGACGGACGGACCGCGGAGGCTTAGTAATAGGGTTCCGTTGGTTACCCTTTGGGTACAGAACCGTTCCACGCGCGCCTCAAAGAGCTGTCAGCAAGGGAGACGGGGCCCGCCAGGGCCAGTGACTGCCGGGGTGCGGAATCCGTTCGAAAGAGGCACCTTACCCTGGAACGCAAAGGGCAGTAGGAGGAACACGGATGGGTACAGAACCGTAAAAAAACGAACTTTTGCATTTATTATGTCTATGGACTAGTGGACTATGGACGCACAGGACCGGTTGTTGTGAAGGGAGGCCTATGTCCAGCAGTGGACTTCTTTCGGCTGATATGATGATGATGAAAGACTAGTGAATTGACTTGCTTAGATAAGTCTAGCGAGAGTCCCAGTCCAAAAAGCCCAGAAGCCATTACTAATTCTAATATATAAAATTCTAACGTTACTGAGTGACTGGCCTCCAACAAACTTGGCCATATTCTTCAGTTCAGCGTGTCGCCTCCAGCATATTTCCAAGAGCTTCACTAAGACTTGCTTGTGAGAGGCTGTTACGTTATCAAAAATAAAAAAAAACCTATCAGCACTAATGATAGTACATCGGTTACACTGAAATTGTTGGTGGAAAAATCTAGAATTGTAGAACAAAAGTCAATAGCAACGCAGACATACTGAACCATCCAACAACATCCTAAAGTATTTTTGTTAACACCATAAAAGCTGTATCTTCAAGAATTTTTATCATGAAAAGTATGAAAACATTTCATAATAAAGTACAAGAACGCAGTTATATCTGCAAGCTATTATTCTTAGAAAAATTACGGCCGTTTCAACGTTAAGAAACAAAGTTCCAACAAGATTATTCTCCGGGGCCTGCTGGAGTTGAATGAACGCAATTTGTAACAAATTACAACTTAACAACAGTTTGTCTTTATTTCTATCATTTCCGCTTTTTATTAGAATAATAAAGAACATTATACAAAAGGGAAATTAATTTTAAAATATTACTGTAACTTAAATGGAGTTTTAGATAGGGTTGAGTTTTAAAATGTCTTCCTCGGTTTTGGTTCAGTGATAGCAAAAGCTACTGACCCAAACACACACACACCGCCAAAAAGACACACCCCACCTATATGCATATAACATTTTGGGGATACTTCCATTGTGCGTACAGCTAAGGAATGGAGAATTCCCTGCCGGGGTCTGCGTTTCGTCATAACTATAAGCTTCAACCTGGGGGCTTTCAATTCAAGAGTGGTTAGGTTCCTTCTTTAAATGCTACCATAATTTCCCTAAGGTGGCTAATTTCAGTTTTCTACGACTAGTAGTTTTGACTGTGCGCGTCTGTCAGTAACGAAAGAATTTTATATAGTGTGTGTTTTCTATGAGAATTGCTTAGTAGCCCAGAGTTAAGATCTTGTGCCTTATTAATGTCAATACCGAGCGCATACTATTTATAGACTTAATTATGATGTTCTTTATTGTGCACCATATTATACTTGTACAGTCAAGAAAGCTATTCGGCAGCTTACTTGCAACTACTTTTAAACAATGTTGTGAATGTGTTGAGTAGACAATTATAGTACATCACACTCGTGAGTATGTTGAGGAGCTCGTGGCTAAAGAATAACAGCCGCACGGGTCGATCTTCAAGGTTAAGCAACGCTTGCCAAGGTTGGCCTGTGGATGGGTGACCATCTTAACATACCGAGTTTCCTCCGTGCCTCGGAAAGCACGTTAAGCCGTTGGTCCCGGCTGTCATTTGTGGAACTTTGGCAGTCGTTACGGGTTGTCAGAAGCCAGTAAATCTGACTCCAGTCTTGCCAAGAAGTACCGTCTTACCCAGTTAATGGGTTGTGGAGGTCTGGTAGGCAGCCGCTCCACGTAAAATACTGGTATTCAGCTGAATCTGGTTTGACTGGAAGCCGACCCCAATATAGTTGGGAAAAGGCTAGGCAGATGATGATGACTCGTGAGTATGTTATAAGCTTAAAAAGTTATAATGCACTCATTAAACATAAATATGGGTAGGTCCAATGGAAAAAAAATACTTTTTTGCCTGATTACCAAATAGCTTTGTTGACTGTACATCAACAAAAGGAAAATAAAACACATGCAATGGGCGGCCTTGTGGCATTCCACTATCAACAATTTATTAATTATGATGTACTTTACTGTGTACCATAATTATACTCGTACATCAACAAAAAGAAAACAAAATACATAAAATGAGGGGCCTTGCAGCATTCCATGATCTCTTGCTGACAACCTGGAATGGACAGTAACTACCCGGTTATAGAACTATAGGTACTTATACTACTTATATATGTATATATATATATACTTATATGAGGAGCTCGTGGTTCGATGATTTCAGCCACACGGGCCGATCTTCAGGGTTAAGCTACGCTTGCCAAGGTTGGTCTTTGGATGGGTGACCATCTTAACATACCGATTTTCCTCCGTGCCTCGGAAAGCACGTTAAGCCGTTGGTCCCGGCTGTCATTTGTAGATCTTTGGCAGTCGTTACGGATAGTCAGAAGCCAGTTAATCTGACTCCAGTCTTGCCATGAAATACCGTGTTACCCAAATAATGGGTTGTAGAGGTCTGGTAGGCAACCGCTCCATGTAAAATACAGGTATTCAGCTAAATCCGGCTTGACTGGAAGCCGACCCCAATATAGTTGGGAAAAGGCTAGGCAGATGATGAGAACTATAGGTACTTAGGACTGAAATGACTTAATGTGAATGTAGCTTTTGCATCGATGGGCTGCGTTTGTTCGAAAGAGTCACCGCGGCCTGCATTAGGAGGAACGCGGATGAGTTTTACTCAGTAATAGCCCGACAATCCCATCCGCTCTACCTAGAGCGGAAGAAGTAATTTGATGATTTGTTGTACATATTATGTACAAAAAATTGTCTACCCGAAAACTAAAATACGCTATGAATACTGCTTAATCAACAAAATATCATTGCAATTGATTATGTGATTTTGTGCTTACGTAAATAATAAATATCCCGCAGTACCAACCCAGGCAGTTATAAACATACTGTACAACCGTCGTTCGCAAACCACGATCTATTATATCATACAAATAGTCATCCAGTTCAAGCGCCATCATAATAAACTTTTATATGCCATACACGACGCGTTCGCTTGACTTCAGAGCGTCTAAACGTACTGAGCGTTTATCAAGTATAGTTCGTGTATTACTACTAAACTGCTGTTCGGAGTTTAGTGCAGTTTTTAGGATTCCGCACCCAAAGGGTAACCAACGGAACCCTATTACTAAGCCTCCGGCTGTCCGTCCGTCCGTCTGTATGTCAGCGGCCTGTATCTCAAGAACCGTGATAGGTAGACAGTTGAAATTTTCACAGATTGTGTATATCTATTGCCGCTATAACAACGAATAAAAAATAAGGTTTATGTTACGGAACCCTTCGTGTGCGACTCGCATTTGGCCGGTTTTTACTTGCGTTATGGAGCTTTATAATGTAGTTTGTCGATTTATGTGAACGATATAGTTTAAGAGTAGTTTAATGGCGTTTTGCTGTCAGCTTATAGAGTACCCCTGCTAGCAAGTAATGGTTGAATGGGTACTAAGTATTAGCTGCCTGATAGATGTTTCAGGTAATAGATAATTTAAACAAATTGTAACGTAAAACTGGTGAATGCAAAGCTACATAGCTTGGCTCATCGCCGTAAGGTTGCCTGCTTGTCGGTCTTCTACAGATTGTACTTCGGTGAGTGTCCCCAAGAACTCCACGACCTCATCCCACCGGCCCCCTTCTACCATCGGACATCCAGACGCACTGCATCTTACCATCCCTACCTTGTAGCAATTCCACTAATTCGCACTAAGCGTTTCCAAACGTCTTTTAAAATGCGTGCAGCGAAGGAGCGGAACTCTCTGCCTGCGTCTGTGGTTCCAAAAGCTTGAACAGCTCCTTCTGGGTAGGCTCGCTCCATCGAAGACTTTGTCTCTGTCATCTCTGACATAGACTAGAGTCAAGAGCAAACCCATAATAATAAAAAAAAAATGGTTTAAACTTGGGATACTTGGTTGAAAACATTAACTGCTTATTAAAAACAAAAACTGTTCAATTGTGACTTGTTTTTAGAGTAGATTTTTATTAGGAATCGATAATTAATATTTAAACTAGTCATCTTAGTTTTTAAATAATAATTTAATTGCTTCAAAGATTGGTGAAGGGTAGTTGGTAGATACATGGTCACATATCAACTGGTTATCCCTTCTTAGGGTTCTGTACCCAAAGGGTAACCAACGGAACCCTATTACTAAGCCTCCGCTGTCCGTCCGTCTGTCTGTCTGTCAGCGGGCTGTATCTCGAGAACCATAATAGGTAGAAAGTTGAAATTTTTACAGATTGTGCATTTAAATGCACAATCTGTAAAAAAAATTATTATTTGTTGTTATAGCGGCAATAGAATTGTATTGCCACTATAACAACAAATAATAAAAATTGAGGTATATGGTACGGAACCCTTCGTGTGCGAGTCCGACTCGCACTTGGCCGGTATTTTAAGGTATACATATGCGTGAGGGAAACATTTTACTGGCCTAAAATGGCTTCAAGTATCCCAAGACAGAACCAACTGGAAAGATTTGGAAGAGATCTTCACCTTCCAGCTAAACAAAGGTGATCAATTTAAATTACTTACTTACCTATCTATTTTGTATTTAAGAAGGAAATATAAGGCTTTTTTATTTATATGCGTAAGGGTACCCCATGTGATGTGTGACTGTTCCTAAGTTACCCTTGGCTGATTAAATTTTCGTTTTTCTTGAATTATCCTATTTTTTAAGGTCGGTCCCGCCCAATCGCTGAACATATTTATATAAATAGAAAAATCTGTTATTCGCGGGCTGGCTATAATAAAGTAAACATTAGATATCAGAAACAGTTTGTTTTCTACATTGGTGCATTTTTCACAGAAGAAAAATGAATAAGAATCGAGAGCTTTGTCAAACATATCACGTAGTCTGCGATTTGATTATATTTGACCTTATCTATTTAAGTTTATCTACACTGAAAATAACATTGAGCAAACATTGTAACTTTCATGTCAGCTATTTAGTGGCACAATTTCCAATCTCTAATATGAATGGTCAGACAGTAAAATCTATCGATTGAAATATTAATGAATCGCAGAAATGTATGCACGCGCATAACTTCATAACGATTGGCCCAAACTAGATAATTCTTTTTTTTTGTGGTGGTAATTATCAGGGAGAGGTTAATATGAAAGAAAATTTTGAAGAAAAAAAAGTACATCCGGGCGAAGCCAGGGCGGACCACTAGTATGGAATAAAATATGAGATCATATTACGTTAAATTTAAATATTTAGGTAAAACTGCAAAATTGCGTTGCCTTTCTCCGTGGAAAAAATGGTTTGTATAATGTAAAACAATAACCTATAAACATAGCAATAAAAAACACTTTAATAAAAACTGGCTGCACTTTTTCTCAGGCCAATTTTGTGGTAATCCACTAAAAGACCACAGATAAAGACAATACTGCACGCACGCTGGTATGATCAATAGAGGTTAAGTGAAGCAATATGACCGTTAATGACACTACACATAAGAGCTATTACATAATTATGGTCTGTAATTTTCGTGTACCAGATAACTATGCGGTTCAGGAAATGTGTCTTTGGAGGTCAGGTTGGGCTGTTCTTGTCAAATATTTGTATTATTTTTCTTTTTGAGTGACTTTTATTAAATTATAAAAATTTTAAGCCTTGTGATGGAATACACCTATCTTATTACTTAAATGAACGAAATGTTTGAACGAAACAAGTAATTTGTGGCTTGTATTTTACTGTTTATGTTACAGGCAAAAACTTTGATCGTGTAAATTGAGCTTTTGGTACTTACAAACATTATAAAACAAAGAAACCGACTCCTACAAAACCCGTACATGGAAACCAAGCCGTGTGGTCTCCGTCTAAAAATAGATACCAGTATCTTTATTATGATAATATTAAAATGCAAAGCCCACACATGGCTTGGAGGCTAAATTTGGTCATAAAGGATAAAGGAATTACTCGTAGGCTCACTAATGAGAGCTCGACTGAGCTCGGGACACATAGCTTTGTATATTTTAATCGCAAACGGTAATGACAAGAGGTGACTGACTTAATAATTGACTGGCGTAATCTACTCGTTTTTAATAGGGCTGGTTTTGCTCTGAAGTCGGAACTTATTACTGGACCTTAATTAACTATTTACAAATTACGATTACACATAAAACATTTACAAAGCATGTGCGATTGCACCATAGCAAGTGACTAATGAATAGGTTAATTAATGTTTAATTGGACTACGAAATGCTTCAATAGCACAGAATGCGGCAGCAAATCCAATATTTGTTCGCCATTAGTGTTGCAACAAATTAACCTGTCGAACACGAATAACAGATTCAACATTATTTGCATTAGAACTGTTTGGTTTGCTACCAAAGACAAAGTTCCGCGAAAGCAGTCCACATCACATTACGCTTCAACCGCACTGGCTGGATTTAAAACTATATTCGTGAACATTTAATTCAAAAAACGAATTTGATTCGCGGTTTTGGAATATTTTTAGCGGGAAATCGGGAATGTTGGCATATTTTGTGGTCGGACTTGTGGTGGTAAATCAATCGATACGATTTGTTCTTGTAATCGAATAGTAACAGAGTGCAGTGGAAGTATTGTGTCGAATATAAGTGTTGAATTAGTTGGTGAAATAATATCTCGATGTGAGTGAGTCTTGATACAGGTTGGTTTGTTATTTACGATGTTTTGACGATGCATTTATAAACTTTACACAAAAATCTTGCATAAATTTCAATATTGTAACACTCGCTCTTGACCGGTAGTTCATTTACCCAGTTACAATGCACTTTTTTGCAAGCGCATCCACCGTGAAACAATTTTTCGTACAACTACCAATTTATTGTTACATAGTCGTTACGAATATGTAATTACATCTATCATTATATATGTTAAACAGGTTTGATAATGTTGTAGAGTAATACAATATGTTTTAATTTGTTTGTTACTAAATGTTACTTTGGCGTTTGCTTAGCTTAGTTTTCTTAAATACCTAGTTGTTTCTTTTTCGCATCGCAACCGTGGATATTACCCTCTCCGTAATAATATCTCTTGGATGGGTCCCGAATAATTAAATTATGTCTTTCATCTTTTATATTTTAAATCAACAATATTTATAATTTAATGTGGGTCAGTGACCGTTTTTACTATTCTAAAACGCCACAGCTATAGTATAATAACAACATCAATAATAGTTTGTTGTTTTCTTCATTGCTCTAGTTTTAAGCGTTTTCTTCCTATAGTTAGGTAAGTAAGAGAATGCTTTCTGAGAAGTTTCTGCTCATTGATTGCATTACAGTGCGCGGTTATGACCACTGGTGAGCTTCCTTATAATCGTAATAAACCGTTATGATTCTTGCAATAATCAACTTGAATACATATCTTGTTTTCCATTTGGCATCGCGGCGCCTTCGTTACTTCTGCTATACCTACAACGTTTAACAGAGTAAACGCAACACCTATCAAGGAGCCATTGCACTCATTATAATGAACAACTTTCACTACAAGACTAACACTGAAATCGCGAAAAAGAAATTTACTGCCCCATACATTTACGTGCGCAAAACTCGACAAAATATACTGAACAGCTGATTTTATTTTTACAATTTCGGGGTTTGTCCCATAGTAAATATTTTCTTAATCATGAGTACGACATCGGGAAATCCCACCGATCTGCGAATACAATAAGAATACTGTTGGTGCCGCCGCGTACTCGAGTCATAGGGATGTACATCTTTTCCTAATAATGGCGGCAAAACTATCAATATTATTATATGCAAACATCCCTGACGCACTACAACGCCACAGCAGCCGCAGCAGCACTCTCAGTGCATTATTATATTGAACGCGTAGGTTGCTGTATGTCCGCTGAGTGAAGTTGACCCACAGGCTGCACATGTAGAAAGACTGACAGTAAGCCTTGAAAAGCGTTACTATAACTGGCTTCGTACAACTACAGAGTGCAAACGTACGGGCCAGCATGTTACAACGGACAGCCAGCGACCTACGTTCCCTTTCAATGTCACAATTATCTTTCAGATCTTCAGTGACCCAGTGGCTTAGATATTTTAAACTTTTCTACCCTTCGCAGTGGTTCTCCAAAGTGCAACAGTTGGAATACATGAATATGTCACACTGACAGCTTATAGATGCCACTGTCAAAACTTTTCTAACATAAAAACGTGACAGTGAGATAGGTATTTATAGAAATTGATCTTGATAATCATCGCGCTCATGCCGCGAGCGGGAATATTATTCGTAATGGCGTGTCTTGTCACAGGTTGCTGGCCTGGCGGTTTCGCGCTCATTGGTTTTAGGTCCCGGAAACAGTAAAAAAATACCCTGTTTGGCCTAGTTTTGAATTAATATTTGCAATTCACGTAGGATTGCTAATTTGTATTTCAATCAATCCGCATACGCCCACGCACTAATGAATTTTTAATTGGTTCCTATATCGTTATAATTTATTTTCATTTCCTATTCAAATGCAGCAAGCCAGTATTCATATCAAATTCACATTTTATTAGTTAAACTAGTTGACCCGCGCAACTTCGTCTGCGTCACAATTTTCATAACTGCTCCGCTCCTATTGGTCTTAGCATGATGATATATAGCTATAGCCTTCCTCGATAAATGGGCTATCTAACACTGAAATAATTTTTCAAATCCGACCAGTAGTTCCTGAGATAAGCAAGTTCAAGTAAACAAACAAACAAACAAACTCTTCAGCTTTATTTTTTGTAGAATTAAGATACTAGATCTTTTTTGCGGCTTCGCCCGCTTGGTAACATATTTAACGGAAACGTATAAGCGAGATAAAAGTAAGCACTGTCGTTATCGTGTCGTATATGGTTTACCCATGTCTTTCATGCGAATTCGTTCAGCCGGTGACATTTGTGATCGATTGATAAGTAAACTAACATCAGAACATCAAAACTTACAATACAGAGTGAATTTTTCAAGTATGCGTGGAAGGCGTAATTCGAATCTATGAAGAATAACGAAAATCTCTGAAAGCAGTCTCGAGCTCGATTTTGATTAATACTAAAATTGCATCATTGGATTTCGGAAAAATCGGTAGTCCTTCCCAGAATTTGATTCTTATTAGCGACACTTTCAAATGGTGTAATATTACAAAGAGTATTGTTTTTTCCAATAGCAACCGTTTCGATTCCTGGTTAGGAATACTGATTAAAAAAAGAATCCAATGATCAAAATCAGGCTCGAGACTCCTTTCGGTATATTTCGCTATTCTCATAGTTTCGGATTTGGCCAGGCACGTCCACTTTAAAATTCACCTTTCATCATCTGCCTAGCCTTTTCCCAACTGTATTGGGGTCGGCTTCCAGTCAAACCGGATTTAGCTGAATACCAGTATTTTACGCGGAGCGGCTGCCTACCAGACCTCCACAATCCATTAACTGGGTAACACGGTACTTCATTGCAAGACTGGAGTCAGATTTACTGGCTTCTGACTATCCGTAACGACTGCCAAAGATCTACAAATGATAGCCGGGACCAACGGCTTAACGTGCTTTCCGAGGCACGGAGGAAACTCAGTATGTTAAGATGGTCACCCATCCACAGACCAACCTTGGCAAGCGTTGCTTAACCTTTAAAATTCATCTATATACTTACATATTTAGAATTTCAGTAGTATAACAACTGCACGTAACTGCGACTAAGTTTTTAATTAAAGTTTATATCAAGTTAAACCTTAGCGTGGTATAAATAATTTAGATTTAGCGTCAGGTGCATGAATAGGTAAGTTAGTAGCGTGCACACATGCTATGGAAAACTGCATTACGTACGAACTTAGGTTCTAAGTGGGTGGATGAAGTTACAGAATAACTAAGTTAGTTAGATCGTGATAGCACGCATTTAGGTTTTGTTGATGAACTTTGCTACTAGCTTATAAGGTTCTAAAGGTTTCTAAGTTGGTTATATTATAAGGTTTCACTACAACATTTCTTCTAAGTAGGTGTTTACCGAAATATATTTTGCTAAATAACAGATTTTTTTACATGTCTCTATATCATCATCATCTGCCTAGCCTTTTCCCAACTATATTGGGGTCGGCTTCCAGTCAAAGTGGATGTAGCTGAATACTAGTATTTTACGTGAAGCGGCTGCATACCAGACCTCCACCACCCATTAATTGGGTATCACGGGACATTCAAGATTCAAGGTTCAAAGCATTTATTACAAATAAACCATTTACAGGCACTTTTCAAATGTCAAAGTCGGTCAGTCAAAAACATGGAAGCTATTGCACGTTCCAAAGCATAGATCTTTATGGAGAAGAACGTGCAAGAAACTCCACGGACACTCTTTTAAATCATGTTATGTTTACAAAATTCTTAGTTACAGATCCTTGATGCTTCTGCATGTAAGGACAATGCAAAGGGAAAAACACTAATTACATGAATTTAAAATGTCTCATTTTTATACTTTCATTTTACATGTCTCTAAATAGTAGTACCTACTTAATAAGTAATAATAATCACCTTATTCCAAAAATATCGGCAGTTAGACGTGTAAGAATGATTTTACTAGCGATTATCAAACGTCTAAATGTTTGGGATTAAGAGCTGAAATTTGGGCAGTGTATGTAAATTCCTATAGGTTTTGGGTTTTCGACAATCGTTGCTTGATAAAATATCTGTGATGGTGTGTTGGTGAATGTGAAACAATTTTTAGCTAAAGAATAAAAATATGGCAGTTACAATAAAATGAATTCTATGCAAAAGCTGTCAAAACGCCATTCTATTCTTCAGGTAAAAGTTACCTAACTATTAAAAAATCGGCGCACAATAAAAATAAGTGTTGCCAAAATCCATTTAAAAACTTGTTCGCTAGCTCTACACTGCATAGCAATGCAGTATCTTATAATGAAATCAAGGCAATGCAGTGTCTCAGACTACGAGAACTTAACTCCTACATGCTAATATGCATCAAATATTAGCCTAATGCAACCATTTGGCGTTGTCCCAGCAGATTTGGCTCAGCTACGTCGACTTACTTTATTTGTTGCTGCGATGTTGCACACACCGAGTGTTGCCAACATTAAAATGTTTCTCCGGAGAAAATAGGAATACCCCGAATGGTATGAAAGTTTTGTAAACTTTTAATTTATTGTGGATTGTTTTGTGGGTTTATTTTGAGCCAAATAATGGTACTACAGTAACACTATATCTTGAAATCTACGGTGGTTTTGTTAACTTACTTGGTGGTGGTGGTGGACAAGTCGGCATTAAAAGTTCAATGTCCAGCCAATAATTGACAAAACCAGCGTGTAATTAAAGCATGGCCTCTTTCTATTGAGGCCTATTCCTCTTTATAATCTTTTCCTCATCCATATTTAGTACCAAACTTCCAAAAATATTCAACGGGAATTATCAAAATCAATTATTTGTTGAAGTTTGGTTTCGAAATGTTTTCATTTCAATCTCAGTCTTAATGAGTCCAAAAAATCTCGTAATTAGAAAATCACGAGATGATTTGGACGGATTCTACTTAACCATTCCATTTCACTTCATTTTGAAATTGATTGGCCTCCAGATCAGATAATTTTGGTCCCACAAATAAATAAAACAAAATTTCGGATAGATTCTGAATTAAAAATACAATAAAACAAAAGTTACCACAGCACTTGTTACACACATGTCCCAGATTTCGGGGTAAAACTCGGATGCAGGCGACACTGTCGCGCTCGCAACCCGCATAGTTTATTTGTTGCACAGCATCGTTGCGTTGTGACCCGCAACGTTGCGCGCAAGATTTGTTGCACTGTCCCTTACTCTGAGTAATGGTCTTTGTTTTAGAATAGTTTCATAGCCATCCGGAATAGCGCGGTATCATGATGCAGTTATATTTTTATTGTATTCGTTGAGATATTATTATGTATGAAGTTTGCTTGGAATTTAAAAAAGAATGGATATGATCATAATAGTTGGGTTAGGTAGGGTTAGTAGCTGATTCAAGGAAGACTGAATTAAGAAATAAATGAGAAAACGAATGAAAACAGATCGTTGATCTGTTAAGGTGAATGTTACGGGTTGCTCATTGCCATTTTTACGCCATACTTCACGAAAATAATATCTAACTCGCTTATAGTACCGTTTACACACACATCGACATGATTGAAAGTATGATTTGAAGTATGGCGAATCAGAAGGGTTTTTATGCCGTATTTTGACTAATTTCGATAAAGTGGAATATCCGATTGTCGCACCATTATTTCTGCGACTTAATATTGTTCCAATTACACTCGAAACAAAATAAAACTGAAAATGTTGACTTCAGCGCCATCTCGCGGGAAAATGGCAATGAGCAACCCGTAACATTCACCTTAAGCTTTAATTGCAGAATAAAAATAAGCCTATTTTTAAAAGCGTATTTATTACCTCAATCCTTGTTTGTACAAAAACAACTTCCTTCAAAAAAACTGATAAGCTGGATCTCCGTCACCATAGTTGGTGACCTCCCTGTTTTTATTTACCACAAGATCAAAAGTTCAAGAAGAACTCTCAAGAAAAGAGGTTGAAAGTTATATTCGGATATATCAAAAACTGTGTTCGGAGAGATGAGAAGCCGATGATGGTACAGAAGAAGAACTTCCAAACAAACTATGCTAGTTTCGGACGCGCTCGAACAAACTTTTCACATAAATCGAGCTTCGTTAATAATTTACCCATTCGGAATTCGCACGATGATCGCTTTCCAGCTACAGAACACGGAGCGAATTTCTCATATTATGAAGAGAGCTCCACTCGTTTCGCTGAGACAAATTATTACGGTGTGACACTGAGTCCGACACAGTATGTAATGGGGACGCGCCATGCGACAACTCGTTAGCGGTAGAACGAAGTATCGGAAAATTTTATAAGTTATTAATTTATCGTCTGTTGGGAGTTCGACAATGTATGGAACGAGAGAATTTGTTCGAATAACAGACAATGAAAATTATTATCAGAGTTTGAAACATAGTATTTTCATTGTCTGAAGAAAAATAAATTGGATATCAAAGCGAGAACGAAAAGTTAGACAATACGAAGCAACAAACGCGACTTTCAAAGTCGTAATTGTTGATTCACGTCAAAGTCGAAGTAAATTCAAAGTTATGACTAGTTTACGTATTCATACAAAAAGTGAGCACCCTTTTTCTTGTTAACCAGCCAATTATCGCTTGCAGTCTAGACAATTCGCTGAAAACTTTGCAGACAATGTTATAAAAATGGCTTTTCTCGCGGAATATATTGTGGCAATTTTCAGAATGTCGTGCGTTAAACAAATGTAAAAGCTTTGACGCTTTCAATCACACGTTTATGAGGATGACAGGCGGGGCGGGTTACAGCGACGAATAAAACTTTGATAAACCTTGGAATTGGAAAATAGCTTTATTGACTTTCGTCCTGTTAATGAACAAACTGCAGTGACAAATAAAGTGTAAATCAGATTGAAAAATACGGAAAAGCTTACAATTTATGATTGCGACGGGAACAGGGTAACGAACCAAGCAGCTGTCTTCATTGCAGTCCATGTTATCTACCTGTACAATTCGCATTATTGCAACAAATCTAGCGTGTATTTCGCCATAGGAAGTCGCTCGAAAAGGAATAAGCCGAATAAGCCACGTCGATTGAGACCATTCGTAGGAGGAAACAAAATTACTACTATTCCGTTTCGATGTGTAGCGTAGTAGTTTTACACATGACATTTGTTGCATAAAATTCTAGTTTTAGTTTTTGACCCGATTGTACAAAAACTGTGGCAAACATTTTAAACGGGTTTAAAATTGTTGACCCAATCCACAGTTTTACAATCACACTTAATAGGAGAGTTAAAATAATCTATACCAAGATTACCTTTACAAAGCTGAAGAGTTTGTTTGCCTGGTTGAACTCTCTAATCTCTGGAACTAACGGTCGCATTTGGATTTTTTTTTTTTGTATTTTGAGAGCCAATTTCATAAGGAAGGCTATAGACTATACGGGAACGGGAAAGTACGGGATACGCGCGTACAAAGTCGCGGGCAAAAGCTAAACCTAGAATTTTATGCAAATAGGTTAATCCGCGACATTGGGCATCTATTACAACAGTACTTAGTAGTCACGGGTATCGAATTTCATGATTGCGAAATGTTACAAGAGCAAACTCCATTGACTTCTAGGCGACCTTGGAACTATTCAAGCCACTGTGACATTGACACGATAAGTTCTAGTTATGCTAAGCATTAACTTGAAATACAATTGGTACAAGCGTGAAAATCACAGACCATGGAGATGCCTCAGAGCGGTGCTTGCTAGAAGCCGCACTGAGGTGCCCGCTAAGTTTTGTACATAAAATGTAGACTTTCCGTAGGCGTAAACGCCAGATACATTTGCAATAAAGTACAGTGGCGATGGATCGATGATTTAAATAAGGTGGCTGGCAGCGGATGGATGCGGACGGCTCAGCACCGGGATGGTTGGCGTTCTTTGAGGGAGGCTTACGTTCAGCAGTGGACGGATATTGGCTGTAATGATAATGATTATGGCAGTGGCCTTTCCCTGTTATCATCTCTTCGAAGGTTACTGAAAAACAAGTTATACATTTTTTATTACTAGAAAATGCAAGGATCACGATAGATTTCGATTCAGTTATTTTCGTTCATGAAATTAAGAATGTCGGCTGGTCAATGACCCTTATTGCAAATTTATTTGTCACTTACCATAATACTGCGATCTCTAGTCGCTGCCGGGTGTGGCGGTTCCTTGCTCTGTCGTGAAAACACAACTAAATGATGGGTACGGAACCACAGTCAGTCTTCCACCGACTTATTGTCTCAGTTGAAAATGTCCAGACAACCTTTTTCGAATTTCCTTTGTGGTTCAACATCGACATTAATCCTATAAAAATTAATACGATATCTGTGAACGAAATAAAGGTCGACCGTAAATTTGTCGACAGCCTATTTTACGGTCCTTTTACTTGTTTAGTACGTTTTGTCGGTAAGCTCTTAAGTAGACCTAAGTTGGAATTTGGAATTTTTCAGAAAAGATGTTAGGTACCGACCTACTTTATTATGGGTCTACCTTTTATAGCAGAACTTTTTACGTCATAATATTGTTTTGCATAACAACGGATAGCATAAACTTCATTTCGCAGAAAACCATTTCGCATACACTCAGTTGTCATACATTCAAAACTCATAATTTTGTTAGTCAGAATCATCTTTAGGCATAATGTTTATATCCATAATAATTAAAAAGCAGAACCATCATATCGCAGAAAATTCACAGTCAGAATCGTCTTTTGGCATACATTTTATATCGATAGTCATTAAAAGGCAGAACTGTTTTTTTTCGCCACACACATAACCACCACCTAACCTAAATGCTAATTACAAAAATATTGTCGGCTTGGATGCATGTAGCATGCAAACAGGCATACAACATGCAAGCAGGCATGCAACATGCAGCAAGCATTGTTTCTGTCACGGCTCCGGCGCTGCGGGGTTTGGGCGGCGCCACGCGAGCTTATCGTCACAGATGGTTTTAACGCTCACCACCGCAGCTTCGGCTTGCTGGCCGGCTTCGCCGGCCAGCCTCAGCCGCGGTGGCGGGCCTTCAAACCACCTGCTCCTCAGCTCGCGGGCCGCCCTACCCCTCCGCGCCTACGCGGGTTTAAATTACACTCTAGGGGTAGGGCAGACAAGACTGCGTAAAGTCGGTTTCGCAGCGATTCGTTTCTGTCACAAAATTTTGCAGCACAACGTATTGACTTTTTATGACACAAATTTAATTTAATATTGAAAATGCTACCAATACATGCTATATTTAGAACATTCTATGTCACTTTTGCAGACCATTCGATTTTAAATACATTGCACGTAGGTTATCTAACCATTCGACAGCATAAATTTACTTTATTTAAATTATCAGTTTTATTCCATATATTATAAGTTTTTGATGTTTTGAACACTAATTTTTACAAGAAGATTCATCTATTTTAATTTTTGATGTTCAAATATGCACCCATACCAAATAATCGTATCTCTAAATAAATGTTATGCTAAAAAAAATTATGCATAATATTAATTATGGCAAAGGTAATTATGCGAAACAAAATTCTGCCAAGATAAAAGTATGCCATTGTAAATTCGGACACGTAAATATTCTGCCAAACAAAAGTTATGCTAAATAATTTTTATGCCTTAAAAATATTCGATTAAATAAGATTATGCCATGTGAGTTATGCCAAATAAAAATCGGAGTATCAAGATTATTATTATACTATTTGGCAGAATAGAAGGAACCCCTTTATTATATTATCGTTGAAAAAACCAGCCAAGTGCAAGTCCGACTCGCACACGAAGGGTGCCGTACCATAAACCTTAATTTATATTATTTGTTGTTATAGCGGCAATAGGCAACACAATCTGTGAAAATGTCAACTTTCTACCTATTACAGTTCTTGAGATATAGTCCGCTGACAGACAGACGGATGGACCGACGGACGGACAGCGGAGACTTAGTATTAAGGTTCCGTTGGTTACCCTTTGGGTACGGAGCCCTAAAGGTACGTTCACTCTAATGAAGCTACTCTGTCTTTTGGAAATAGGTTTATTAAAGCTGAGACAGTACAATTAAAAACAAAAATCGATTGACACGAGCGCAAGTCATTGATGCAGCAGCGCTAAAATAAAATACCTTTCATGCATTTGAGATCTTTTGTCATATTTTGGCTATGGTTGTCGAAGAACATTCTTCTAAATTGTCCATTAAAAATGATCCAATTAAACCACCTTACTGTAGCTCTTAAGTCTGATTGTTTGTCTATTTCATGTAGTACAATCGCCATCAGTATCAGAACCGTGAAAAACAGACTTGGCCAATTTTAGCAATTCTGCAACAATTTTTATGTTTATGGGATATCGACGTTTTGTTTACGGTAATGACCTACGATGGTTTTACTCCGAGCTCAAATAAAAAGTGTAAACATTGAGTTATTGACACATTCATTTTTACGAGTTGATTCTTTGATAAAATATTTATTTGCGAAAGGTAATTATTTTAACTGAGGTATAAAGAAAGGAATAATGTTATATTCTGTACCTTCATCAAAGTCAACTCTTGATTTTATTTATAAACAGTAACTTTGAGAAAATTTTGAGTTCTCAGAGTAAAGGGGTTCGAATTTTTTTCTAGGGCAGCTGGTATAGCCGCCATTTTGAATTTTTTTTCAAAGTTGCGGCGCACGTTCTAGCGTGCATATATGGAGAGACACTTAAACAAATAAAACATGTTAGCAACATGGTGCCCCAAAGTGTCACGTTGCCGAGATACATATTTGAAGTAATATGAGTATATGCAATGATTCCCGCAAATATTTTATTCCGCATACTTTATTCTTTAAAACGTACAGTAACATTTTTCTTAAAAAATACAATTTATTTTATTTTTTCTCGTAAACAAGTCATTAAGCTCTACAAAGGTAAATTTTTATCTCTAGGTATTTAGGCCTATGTAGTAGTACAAGGCAAACATGTCTGGGCTCTGATTTAGTGTTTTGATCCTATTAATATCGCGTTGTCATCATGTTACACTCTTTCGAAATAAGGCTAAAGTCGTGACAGCCTCAGATGTGTTGGACAGTCCTTAAACACTTAATCAAAGTGATATTTATTCAGCAATAATGATTTTCTAAAATGTGTGTGGAATTAAAAAACCTGTTTACCTGTTTATCATAACATTTGAGTAAAAAAAAATAAGCACCTTTGTTAATTTAATTACATGAATAAAACACAAAAGCTATATACTAGTTTTTGTTAATAATTAAATCTAAAAGTTTTAATATCTTTATTTAACGACTTTTTATCCCTCGTAAAAATCAAACAATCGTTTGATTGTAGGTGTATAATCAAAAGACTTTTCGGTCTTAAATAAATATCCATGAGTCTTTTTGTTCGTGTTTAAAATTGATTTTTTTTTTGTTTCAGGATAAAATGCGGCTCCTTCTACTTCTCTTCACGATCCCCTACATTGTGGGTCAGCAGCAATGGGTCCCCTGCTCAGAATTGAATGATGACCTCCGTTACCCCTGCCGGTGTAAGGTGCAGGTGGACCGGGCACTACAGCTGAGGATCCTGATGAACTGCGACAGGGTTGTGTTCCCTGGTGACTTCCCGACCTTGCCTTATGGAGCGCCTATTATTTCGTTCAGTCAGAGGTTTGCTGGACAGCAGACCTTGCCTACACAGGTTAGTTGTGTGTTTTTTATTGTTATTTCTTATCCAGCAACCCAAATTGGATGAAATATTAGCGAAGACCACGTGTGGTTCATGGGATTGTGAACCGGTTAATTATGCTTATTGTTGTTTGGAAGTGTTTTAGTCCCAGGTTAATTGCCAAGTCTGTGGGAAGTGCCACGATGCTAAGTGTTTACGTCTCTATCTTTGTCATACGTGTTACCGAATTGTTTAGTGCCCTAGGTCATTAAGGACAGTTAAGTTAAACAGATGTTGTAGTAAATGATTCTATAAAACATGTAAAATATCAGCCAATAACTATTTCACAATATTGAAGAGGTTCCATAGATTCCCTCTCTACATAACCTAATTAAAACTACGTGTACTCGTCGTGAGAACGTTCACGTCGACATCGTATCACTAATGCCAAAGGTTATCTACATTCCGAAATCAGAACATGTATCTGTTTTAAATTCAAGCCACCTTTGCTGTTTTCAAATGGGATGGTTTGTCCGATGGAGCTCTAAATATCTCCCTGGAGATAAAAACGGCTTGGACTCTCAATGCTTGGACTTGTTATCTTTCGCTTCTGGTGTGGTCTACACCATCTGTAAATTGAGTTTGGGCCTTATACTTCACGTATAAGTAAGTCATTTCCGGGCCACTGCCCGAATTCAGAATAAAATAGAAAAATCATGACACTTTGTAAGGTTTTTCTATTTTATTTTGAAAAGTAGTATGTGCATGGAATTATGCTTTGCCTATTATTCATGCCTTATGTCTTCCGTCCGAAACATTTATTTGCCACAAAGTTGTCAAGATATGCTAAAAAATATGTCAAAACAGACATTTACAAAGAATTTGCATCTGCTAAATCATCTGTGACACAAAACAACGACTGTTCCCGTTTTATATTCATATAATATTCTCAACAAAGCAAATCTAACATTAAATCTATCAAAATTAATACAGCGCAATTTTCACTAAATACACAAGATAAATTGGTACAAATTAGTTCACATTATCGCGGTATGCGTATGATTTCTATTCGCGAGATCAACATGCGATCGTTCATGATCTGATAACTGAAGCCGCGGGACGGAACGAGTGGACTGATTGCATGATTTGCTGGCTGTACTACTTCCAAATGTGTTGCTTTTATTGTAGTTTTATCGTGATTGGCGATTTGCTCCCTTGTTTTCTGTATTTAAAATTAATCATT
Source organism: Lacanobia oleracea (assembly GCA_950371165.1). Lineage (NCBI taxonomy): Eukaryota > Metazoa > Arthropoda > Insecta > Lepidoptera > Noctuidae > Lacanobia > Lacanobia oleracea. Next base: position 7,698,478 of record OX493397.1, read on the forward strand.
AAAAAAGATTGCGAATTGCTTGCTTTTTTTCTGTTTTTTCAAATTTCATTATTGCAAATAATGTATCTTTATTACTGTATTATATGGTGATAAAAAAATCTGACTGTTCGGGAAGAAACAAGATATTTAGTAAAAAAATTGCTCCTTTAATGTCATATAATAGAATTTATTAACGTCCAGCCGGTATTTAAGCAATTACCTAAATAACCTGAGATACTGTAATAGCTAGATAAGTGGCTAATCATAAAAATGACAACATTTTGATTACAAAAATAAGCTCAAGTGATCAATTTGACCAAACCTTGAAAAGACGATCAAAGACATGAGTAAAATTTTTAAAACCAAAGGAACCCTATTACTAAGCCTCCACTGTCCGTACGTCCGTCTCTCTATCAGCGGGTTTTATCTCAAGAACCGTAATAGGTAGACAGCTGAAATTTTCACAGATTGTGTATTTCTAATGCCGCTATAAAAACAAATAATAAAAATCAAGGTTTTATGGTACGGAACCCTTCGTGTGCGAGTCCGACTCGCACTTGGCCGGTTTTTAAAACCAACTATTCGTAAACTGATTAAAGAGCATAATACAGCCATTAATATTAAAATGCACAATCAATTTGTGGAATCATGCGGCGTTTCCCATTTCAGCGCGTTGCTCGTATTTATCGCCTCATTTGTTTTATGTGACGTGGCTGCCCTTATTGTGACGTCAGACAGCATACGCGCTTGAATTTATACCGATTCATATCTATAGAGGAGAAGCCGGTGTAAGTTGACCTGGCATTTTGCAGAAAGCGTATGTTATGCGAGACCCATGGTATCCTGGATTTTTATATTGTGCATGTATTGCTGAAGTATTTTGGTTAATATCGATATATGGTAATGATAGATGATGATGATATAACGGTTCTATAGAATTACAGGCGCATAAGCTGTGTCTCCGAATGAAAAAGGTAAATTTCATTGCACATAGTTCAGTCCGCGTTCTAGCTATGTAATAGTCAGCGTTAATAGCCCTTAAAACATATGTAGGTATGTGCGACAGAGGCTAGTTTCTTAGTTACGAAATGCAAGACAATTATTGGGAAACCGTTGGTAGTACACTTCCATATTAATCCACAGTAAATGAGTGAAAATAACAGGAATTGTCACAACCTGGGAGTCTTTGAGTCAAGAGTGAATAGGTTACTTCTAGGCAAGCGTGCTTCATCTTCGACCACATCATCGCTTACTATCAGGTAAGATGGTGGTCAAGCGCGTGCCTATCAACAGTAAAAAATAAAAAATTGGTAGTCTGTCAGTCTGTCAGTCTGTCAGTCTGTCAGTCTGTCAGTCTGTCAGTCTGTCAGTCTGTCAGTCTGTCAGTCTGTCAGTCTGTCAGTCTGTCAGTCTGTCAGTCTGTCAGTCTGTCAGTCTGTCAGTCTGTCAGTCTGTCAGTCTGTCAGTCTGTCAGTCTGTCAGTCTGTCAGTCTGTCAGTCTGTCAGTCTGTCAGTCTGTCAGTCTGTCAGTCTGTCAGTCTGTCAGTCTGTCAGTCTGTCAGTCTGTCAGTCTGTCAGTCTGTCAGTCTGTCAGTCTGTCAGTCTGTCAGTCTGTCAGTCTGTCAGTCTGTCAGTCTGTCAGTCTGTCAGTCTGTCAGTCTGTCAGTCTGTCAGTCTGTCAGTCTGCCAGTCTGTCAGTCTGTCAGTCTGTCAGTCTGTCAGTCTGTCAGTCTGTCAGTCTGTCAGTCTGTCAGTCTGTCTATCTGTCTGTCCGTCTGTCACAGCTAGTTTTCTCCGGATCCACTGGACTTATTCTGTTGAAATTTGGTACATGTACCGGACGGTCGTGATCGACTGGAACGGGGTTGTGATGGGGTAGGTCTATCTTTTTTCTTCACCTCCGAAGTGAACTGTGACCGACCGACGGCGTCCAGCCGCGCTGACGTACAACGTTCTTCTATCTTGCCAAGTACTTGCTGTCTTCGGGGTAGATTGGGGTGCAGGGTGAATGCATACCAGGGTTAAATAATAGGCAGGAATTTGACAACACTGCAGCTAATGGTTTAAGGGCAAAGTCGCGAGTACTGTGATTCTATTTATAGATTCTATATTTCTTCTGCCGGTGACTACGAGTTTGCTATTTTTTGGCAATTTACTAAGGTACGAGGTTACCTTACCGTAACGAGGCCCAAAAACCACCAACTGCTTCAGTTTATTTTAACTGCGAAATTTATCTAAGGTTCTACAATATTTTCGGCTATATCTAGGTCTATTCTAGGTCTGGATAGGGGTTGATGCACCTCTATACAAATCCCCCGAAATTCCCCGTCGAAAATCGAAAATGTTACAAGTTTTGAACTTGTTTACTATTTAGGGTTGATTTCCCGGAAAACTGTGCTCCATGGGCTATGAAACTATTTATATTCGGGTAGGTGCATCATCCCTCTATCCAACTACACAACTTACCAAGCCACCCCTCCAGGGGTGGAGGTACTATAGGTCAGGAACCCGGAAGAGGATAAAAATCTGTGTTTATCTTCTTATCTATTTTGCGGCTTTATGCCTTGCCTGACCATGAAGATGTGTACATATCTGGATAGGGCTGAGTGCCAGGTTTCCAGTGCCTATGGTTTAAGACCTAAATTCCTAGATGCCCTAAAAACTTAGCACTGAAGGTGCGTGTACATTGTGGTTTTCTTCAACCACCCTACTATGTTTGAATGTGAAATGACTATTTTGTATGTACCTTCGATTAGGCTGATTTCCATCAGCCAATCAGAACACGCCCTCAGGGTGCTATCGGGAATGTGTAAGGGAAATGTGTAGCCCTACCTATTGATCATAATTTTTCTTTGAAAATAAGTTTTCCCCAGAACATCTTTTACGTGTTTGGGGAAAACGACAAACATACGATTTTAAATCGATTACATAGCTTACAAACTATCACTATGCAAGTACATAAGCTCCTAAGTTCAGTACATAGGCCTACAACTATAGGTACATAAGTACTATCTATGCGAGTTACACAATGTTAGATGCGTCTCCGCGAATATTTCTATGACTATTTGACTATATAGGCTCCTAACTTTAAAATATATAAGCTTACGATTATAGGTACATAAGGCTGTCTATGCGAGTTATACAAAACAAAATGCTCCGTCGCGAACAGTAGATACATACATTCAGTCAAAAACGTATCGGGAATGGATGATTTGTGTATGGTTCCAAATTCAAATCTTTGTTTTTTTGTAGTTGTTAGATTGGCACAACTGTTTTCCATTTTGGCGCGGAGTTTGAGTTGCATCTGTTATTTATATTAAATACAGTGCTGGTTTTAGTAATATCATATATAGTGTGTCTTGCGAATTTCATAATGGACAAAAATATCGAACAAAGAGTTTGTCTTAAATTTTGCATCGCCAATGGAATTTCGTGTTCGGAGTCACTGAAAATGTTACAGAAGGCTTACGGTAAATCGACTTTATCAAAAACTCGTGCTTATGAGTGGTTCAAACCGTTCAAAAGCGGTCGAGATGTGATGGAAGATTTGCCTCGCTCTGGTAGGCCGTCAACGTCTGCAACTGAAGTTAACATCGCAAAAGTGAAGGAAATAGTGACTGAAAATCCCCATTCAACTCTGAGAGAGATAGCCGCCGAACTTTCTGTATCTCACGAGTCGATCCGTACCATTTTAACTAATCATTTGGGTATGAAACATGTTGCTGCTCGGCTAGTCCCAAAAGTCGCTGAGGACATGCTAGAACGAGTCAGTTCGGACCCAACATTCATGAAACGCATTGTTACTGGTGACGAGACGTGGGTTTACGAGTTTGACATGCAAACTAGTCAACAAGCTGTGTGTGTGGCACCCGTTTTCAATCGATAGAAGACATAAAGGAGAATTCGCGGCGAGAACTGAACTCAATTCCGGAAGCAGCGTTTAACCTTCAAGCGGTCGCGCGGCGTCGAATCGACCGCGCTCGATAAGTTTTCGCTGATTACATCGAGATTTCTCGCCACAAGTATTTCTCTTTACCAGTAGCTTTTCATTAATTCACTATGCACGAAAATGAATGCATTCCACTCTTCTCCGAACCTTTGTAGTTGAATAGAATGCATTTGTTTAGGTCGCGGCGCAAGCGTCGAAACGACTACACGCGCCTGGCTCTTTCTTTTACCTTGACGAGATGACTAATTTCGAAGTAAAATACCTGAGTTGATAAAATAAACACTTTGATAGTAATTATTCGATTGCATAGAACTAATAAAATATAAAAATATCTAAATAAAAATGAGAACACAAATCATTCTCCCAAGAGAACAAAACTTTGGTTTGGCGGGTCTGGCGTGCATAGCTGGTTTGTAATCGTACGATAGTGGGTTGTTTTAAATTTAATTCCAAAAAATTGTTGCCTAGGTAAAAATTGATAATGTCTGAATATAGAACATAAATAATTATTAATTTACCAGTATTCTAAATTCCTGAAATCTCACATAGGTCTTTTAGGTTACGCGCGACCGCTGTCGCTACAAATACCCACGCGCCCGCTTGAAGGTTAAAAAATGTTTTGATGAATGGATTATTTGTTGGCGCAAGTGTATCGTTTCTAAAGGAGCATACTTTGAAGGTGATAAATTAAATTTGGATGAATAACAGACATTTTGTGTATTATTGATCTTTTCCCGGTACTTTCTTAACAGAGTAGTACTTTGAAGGTGATAAAATAAATTTGGATGAATTACAGACATTTTGTGTATTATTGATCTTTTCCCGGTACTTTCTTGACAGAGTAGTATATGAATTTCTTTGATTCAAACACGTAAGCGTTACGTAAACTATATAATTTTTAGTATGGGGGTCAAACTAGAAAATTAAAAACAAGTTTTTTGAAAAATATCGTGTGACATATGAATTGAAAGGGCTGTGAGGGTTTTAATTGTATATTTTTCATTATTTAAAATAAATGGTTTTGATTTATTCAAGAAATTAGACGAAAAATTACCATTCCCCCCTTTTCTCTGAAACTACTGAGCCTAAAATTTTGAAAAACTGGAGATAATAGATCTTTTCCAGATTACAACAAAATCTATAAGAATTCTATAGCGTTCAAATAACATGTTAAAAATAAAAGAAGTTCGTTCGGAACCCTATGCACTTGGCCAGTTTTTTTTTAAAATATCCTGCGTTAAATAATAATAAATTATGGTTAATAATTCAGGTAGACAAGTTTCATACAAATTAATTTATTAACACACGTATCATGATTGATTAACACACGTCAAGCCTTTCACAGTTATAATATTCGTAGTATATTCTTGAAGTTCTGTTTTCAGACAAAGTTACCCTATTTCTCGACAGATTACATCCAAAGTAGAAGAGAAAAAAACGATTGAACTGTCGTAAAAGAATCCAGTCCTGAAACGATCAACTAAAGTGTCATGAGGCGATTTTAATATAGCCCGATTCTTAACTAATGTGAATATAATGTCGGTCGCTTATAAAAGTAGTTTGGTTTACCAAGACTTCGAGTAGTTTTTGTAGAACTTCACGTGGACGCAGACAACTCCGGGATAGTTTTTGCATGTCTAATGACCGATTCTATTATATTAAATAAAGTTTCTGAAAGCATTTTGCAAAAGTTTTCATGAATACTAAGAGGTGTTTTTAAGGAGTTCGGTTGAATGTTTTAGTTACAATTTGCTATATCAGGAGGTGGGTATACGTATTTTTAGATAATGGTAGGACATGTATCCGGTTTGTTTCCCTATGTTCTAGCCCCGCTGTGCTCAGCTCGTCAAATACCTATTAAAAAGTTTCACTAAGCACGAAATCACGTTCGCGGGCGGTAATGGAGAAAACTGTAACAGTGTAATATTTTATTTAACCAAATAAAAAGTTTATTTTAGAGAACCAAGTATGTAAATATGGTTAAGCACCAAGCATGTCAAGGTTTACACAACTTATAACCAATTTGCAAAAAATAATAACAAATCTATTGCCAGAAACCCTAGCTTTCTATTATTTCTGCAAACAATCGCAAATTACGCCTGCCACTATGATATGAAACAATCCAAGTAACGATGTAAACTTATACGAATAGCGCTATAAAAATGTTAACTTGAATTCAAACACTTTTCTTTTTAACTGTATCTTCCATTGTTTACGTGGAATCGAAGAATTTCATGCATAGTGAAACTTTTTAGCAGGTATTTGACGAGTTGAGCATAACGGGACTAGAGCATAGGGGGACTAACTAAATATACTGTGATTAAAATAGAGCGTACTTCACTTCTAAGGAAAGCACTTCTGTCTCCTTCTTCACCTAGTAATTAACATTATATATATATAAAAATGTATCGCCGAAACGTATGCATGCGCATAGCTTCGTAACGATTGACCCAATCTGGATAATTATTTTTTGTTGTGATCGTAATTGTCAGAGCGAGGTTTGTATATGGTGTAAATCAAAAAATATTTTTTTTTTGGAAAAAAGCACTTCCGAGCCGGAGCGGACCACTAGTTACAGTTCTCGTCACGCAAGTTTGCCTCCGCAAAGTACGCCGCAATCGGCTGCGCAGGATGTCAATTTGACAACAAACATACAACCGCGCATGCGCGGGTAGCTCGCGCATGTGCGGATTAGCGCAAGCGCGCGGGTGTAATGGCATCTCACTCGCTCGTATACGTTCGATCCATAAGCGTGTCCCGCTTGCTCAATGCAATACGACTGTGGATGCGAAAAGTGTTACATGTTGTTTTTATTTTTAATGATTTATTTTGGTTATTTCTTACAGTTTGATTTGTGTTCTTTTGGTGTATGTGTTTGTTGTGTTACTTTTTGATATTTTATTGTTACTGGTAGTCTTTGTTACTTGTTTATAGTATATCTAATACGTATAAACAAAAAAATATTTTAGGAACGTAACACTTTTTTACGCGATTGCAACTGTGCGGACTTCACTCAAACCTAACTTCCGAGGGGCAAACCACGCTGACGCGAACTGTAATTATAAAAGACGGCGCGGTTGGCGCAGAGATTGAGCGATCGACTGCTGCGCTGCGTGTCGCGGTTTCGATTCCCGCACGGAACAATTATTTGTATAGCCTACAAGTAGTTGTTCCGGTTCTGGCTGTGTGTGTATGTGAGATTATATGTATTTAAAAGCACCCACGATACAGGAGAAATTCCCACTATGGGGCAACGTTTTTTTAAAATTAAAAATTTAAAAAATAATTTTACGATGTTGTTAATAAGCAACCGAGTAACAAAGCACAATCTGTCCTCCGCTATTCGCTTCGTCAAATATGGTGATTAGTTGATTACGTTTAATTAACCGTTCGTCTGTCACGACTGTGTCAGTGATTCGATTACGAATACATCAAACATTACTAATCGTCAGTGTCTACGGTGTCGCGGCACGACTGCCTGACTAATTGCTGTTCGTAGCTTGATTAGTAGGGACGAGATTGGGTTGGATCAACTGTTTTAAAGATGCCCGCCGTATGGTGTCGGCCGGTGCCGTGTGGTGCCGTAAAGAATAATACCATCCCATCACTTCCCGTGGGTGTCGTAAGAAGCGACTAAGGGACTAAAACTCATCAACTTACACTGCGATCGCCAACCCGTCTGCCAAGCTTGACAATTATGGCAAACCCCCCCATCTTGGGGGAAGCATATGTCCAGCAGGGAACTTTTTTCGGATGATATGATGATGATGAACTGTTTAAAATAACAACTCAACGGTTTGCTTGTAGAGCCTAAAACAAAATGAAAAACACAATAATGATTTATTAACTTAACGAACTAATTAGGGCCTTATGTACCTACTTTTTATGGCCTCAATCAGGCACAATTGCCATCGTAAGGATCCCTTAGGAGCCACATCATCCACATATTAGATACTTCAACTTGTAACCCACACAACAAAGCATAGACATGCGACCATCGCTAAAAAGTGTCAAAAAACCAAAATGTTGAGATTGACATATCCTAGCGGACCACGTGACATTTTGACTGTTCAACAATCGCTTTTGTGTTTCCCTGATATAATATAATTTTGTCTAGATAGTTTAAGGAGTATTTTAGTTAAGACTCAGTGAGTATGGGCCATTAATCTAGCACATTTTTTCGCGCTGCTACTGCGAAATTTCAGATAGAAAAACCCAAAAATTTGCCCGGCCTTGGAATCGAACCCACGATCTCATGCCATATCATGCACGCACGTGATCATGCACGTAAACCTTTTTCATCGCAACGCTAGCAAAAAATAATAGAACTTTCTTTTCGTATGAAAAATAATCCCCAGCTAAAGTTGAAACATAAATCTGTTATTTGACAAGTCTTGAGTGTAAACCTATAAGAAAAGCTAAGTCAACTCTCAAGTTCAAAGTAATAATACTATAAAAATATTTGGGCAAATTTTGAACTTTTCAGCGTTGACTATTAAAAGTAAACAACGTAGAGTAATGAAACTTGTATTAAAATACTTTGCCTGCGGCTTTACTTGCTGAACAATTCGTACCTACTTTTGTCAAGGAAACAAAGAGTGCTACTGTTTTTAAACGAACCTTATACCAAACGAAAAAAAAAAAGCGAGTTTTGCAACAAGGATTTTAAATCTCAACATGAGCACAAATAGATATTTTATAGGATAATTATGGTGTTAAGGTTCAATTTTATGGTTCCGTACTCGAAGGGTATGCAACTGAACCCTACCAAGCCGCTGCTATCGATTCGTCTGGCTGTAAGCGAACTGTGTCTCATGACTCATTATTACGGGGTCTTGAGATATAGTCAACCTATCTAGTTACTTATTGGTATTCAATTGAAATGTTCACATATTTGTATGATCTGTTTTTTTTCTTGCTGCCTCAAACACAAAACTCTCCTTTCCCCAAAATATAATCATGTATCATCCTTCCTCTTCAATATTATTTTTTATATTTATGTTGGTACAGCTAAAGCCTCTCACCCACAGGGTAAATCTGTTTATAATTTGTTTCAGAATGTAAATAACTTCACTTGATCGGAATTCTGTTTGATATTTATTTGTGATACGATAACTTTTTCAATATGTTTTTTTTTTATATATATTTTATCCTTATCTGATACACGTTCTAATTTTTTTGACCTCGGTCTTTTGCTATGGAATAGGAAAATACAATTATAATATTTGTTGGAATTTTTCTTGTTCGGCTGTTCAGACTAAGTTAGAATGAAATTATGTTGTGAGTATTAAATCACGCTCAGAAACTTTAGGCTTTATTTTAAATAGAGACTATATGTCTCTATTTAAAATTTTAATTGGTTTGCGAGTTTTTATAAATATTGTGTTATTTTCCAACACGCACTAGGCCGTCATTATTGTGGATTAAATATTTAACTCCCTCTTACAGACAGGACTTAGATTCCACTGTATGGCACGACAACATTAAAAACATACACTTTTTTTTTTTTTTTTTGTAATGGGTTTGCTCTTGACTCTAGTCTATGTCAGAGATGACAGAGACAAAGTCTACGATGGAGCGAGCCTACCCAGAAGGAGCCTGTTCACTCTAACTTTGAAGAGATTAGGGTTGTAAGCTTTCGGAAACACAGACGCTGGCAGAGAGTTCCACTCCTTTGCTGTGCGCATTATAAAAGACGTTTGAAAACGCTTAGTGCGAATTGGTGGAATAGCCACAAGGTAGGGATGGTAAGATGCAGTGCGTCTGGATGTCCGATGGTAGAAGGGGGCCGGTGGGATGAGGTCGTGGAGTTCTTGAGCACACTCACCGAAGTACAATCTGTAGAAGACCGACAAGCAGGCAACCTTACGGCGATGAGCCAAGCTATGTAGCTTGGCATCCACCAGTATTATTTATCCATTATTTATTAGGATATAATTTATAATGACTGGTCTTACGGTGGAGATCCCTTCTGGGAAAGTTATAAATATTGGTCCTACAGTTCCGAAGGAGTCACTTTTTTTTTTGGAAATTTTCTCCTATTTTAGATTTAAAAAATATCGATCAGATTTTAAGATATTTGCAGAAACCCAAACCCTTCTTTTTTCAGTAAATTGTTTATAACTTTTGCAATTTTTATGAGCGGAACTTTTTTTTTTTTTTCAAAAATCAGCTACATGCTCTTCCAATTCTAATGACACCTCATTCATATTTTTGCCGCGACTGCTGAAAAAAGTTGAACAAAAATGCATTTGTTGACTAGACTGTTGTCATGTTACCTTTACTTATTTATTTTATTTAAAGAAACTTGACTTTACAACCTAATACACAAATATCTATTTAAAATTCATAATCTTCCATTCCTCTTTCAGCTAACTTAGCACTATCCAGTGGTATTGTCATCGGGCACTTCAGCGAATTACAGTCTTGAGATAATATATTCGTGATCATAAGTTCAGAAACTGTTGGACCTTCGGGCTGAGCACTTTGTCTTCAAGATTCAATGGTATTCAACCTAGAATGAACTTGGTCTTTAAGTTTCAAGTACGGGTTGCATGCAAGTGAGGTTTTGTGGCCTTTTGAGTGGAAATTATTATTAAATGTATTTACTCACGACTTCGTAGTTGCATACCCATTTTTCCCATTCCCGTAGGAATTTCAGGACGAAATGAATCACCGCATTAAAATCCATTGCGCAGTTTAGAAGATATAAGCTGTGGATGGGTGACCATCTCAATATACCGAGTTTCCTCCGTGCCTCGGAAAGCCCAACATAGTTGGAAAAAGGCTAGGCAGATGATAAGGTAGAAGATATAAACGTACAGATGGAAAAATCGATTTTGTTTGTAATATGTAAAGAAGAGGAGCTTGTAGCTTAATAGTAATTAGGCAGTTGCTCTATATTAAATACTAGTATTCAGCTGCATGTAGTTAGACTGGATGCTGACTTCAACAAAATTGGGAAAGTCTTGGCAGAATGATTGAGTGGAAATTTCGATTGTTACGAAGTGCAGCTTAGAAACTAAAGATGCATGACTTTTAAGCATTCATCCCATTTGTTGAGGCTTGTGGGGGTGATTTTATTTCAGAAACTAGCTTTTGCCTGTACCTTTTCATGCACATATTATGTGTTTTCCCATACCCGTAGGAATTTCTTGAAATCCTCTCTTAGTCTTCCACTGCTGCAGCTGCTTAAATTTGGCCAAACTTTAGCTTTCTACGATCATTAGTTTCCGCCGTGCTTTGTTTGTCAGTCACTCAGTCAGTCAGTCAGTAACAAAAGAATTTTATATTATTGACAACCTTTTGCCCGCAACTTCGTATGCGCATATCCCGTTTTTTCCCGTTCCCGTATCAATGCCGGGAAATCCTTCAGCTTCCTACGACCTGTTGTTTCGAAATAATTTTATATACGTGGATTACCAACTACCTTCATGAACTTTTGATTTATCTATCTCTGTCAAAACTTAATATAAATTGAGTTGCTTGCATCGACTTCAGAAACTCACTGACCTTTCCCGTTGACTGGGTTCCTAGTAAGTAATACAGGAATAGCAGCTGTTACACTTTTGTTTTCTCAGAAATAAATAGGTTGAAATCTGTGGCGAACGGATATTTTCTTTTACGATAAATAAACACTTGGATATCGAACGCTGGGTGCAGAAATGATTGATTGTTGATTTGAAATATCTCTGCAATCTTACACACAATAACTTACCTTATTATACTAACATCAATCGAGGACCTTTGTTTTGAGATGATACCTGTAACAAATAAACCATAATATGTAAAAAATATAAATAGGAGTACACACTAAAACTATAATTTAATTATAAATGTTAGTGTGACGAAAATCCTAGAATCTTGTATCATACTGGGACCACAATCATTTTATCTAATCACCGTGCTTTTTCATCCAGATCTTCTCATCCTACGGTCTTCCGCTAAAAGAACTGGACTTCTCCCACAACAGTTTACGAAGACTTCCAGACAGACTGCTGGCTGGAGTCAGAGGAAACATCACTCGACTAGCTTTGTCAGACAACTTGCTCGGAGATAACCTGAACCCTATCTTCTCTACTGCTGAACTTCACAACTTGCCAGCTTTGGAAGAACTGGATCTGAGTGGTAACAGTATTCGAGGGTTGGAAGAAGGTCTTCTGATTGGATGCGAAGTTTTGAAGGTGAGATATTTCAGTTTTTTTTTCAGCTAATTAATGGTTGTATCTTGTTAAACTGTATCTCAAATCATAATATCGTTATCGTATATTCCTTATTGTGGCAATTTTTGGATGAGGCTTATCAAGGACAGCGGAAATCTTGAGTGGTATGATGATAAGTGTACGACATGTATTACTGAGCACTGTCAGTACTTGCTTGTTTATTCTATAAACATTTCACCTATGTGAACGTGAAGTGTGCCCTCATTCCAACTGAGGCTACGGGTTGACAGCATAGTGCTCCTAATTATTCACGCTGAAGTGTTTATAGACTAGCAGAGCTGTATGTAGCATATCTGACCGAAGTCACAAAAGCCAGTGTACTGAATAATTGTCCAGTAAAACAGAACTTCATCAATCAAAACTACGCTTGTCCAAGAATGTGGTTTACAGAACCCGGATGCTATGCGCTTCCTCCAACTAACTCAATACCAAACGTAAACGCAAAAGTTAAAGTTTGTTTAGTAAACATAAATTTTCTCCGCAGATCTTGAGACTGGACCGTAATAACATGAACTATGTTCCTTCATCTTCCTTAAACGGACCGCAGGCCTTGAAAGTTCTGTCGCTCCGAGAAAATAGAATAGGTAAGATTTATTTTTCTCTTTTCGAATGAGTTTTGCAAGTAAACTAGATTCATATCATTATGCTTGTATTATACTTCGAAGGTTTAGTCAAAGTTGCATCTTTTGTAGACCCACATTTTGCCACTAAATTTTACTTATCACATAAAACCCTCTACTCCGTCCACCGTCTCTCCGTCTTTCTCCCTCTAGCTACTGAAGAATTCCAGGCTTTATAAAACCTAGCCTTACACAGGAATCAAGCCTGTGGTCGACGCTAGATTATTTTGCAATAACGATGATTGCCGTTTCCTGGACAATAAATTATGCATAAATGACGATTCAGGACAACTTTATGTATTTTTTCTGTTTTCGAAATTACGTTACTGTTACGGAATTTAATAGAAAGAGTCACCGCGGCCCTGGAACGCAATAGGCACTGTGAGGAACACGGATGGGTTTTATATATTTATACCTACCAATTCGCACTAGGCGTTTTCAAACGTCTTTTATAATGCGCACAGCAAAGGAGTGAAACTCTCTGCCTGCGTCTGTATTTCCAAAAGCTTACAACCCTAATCTCTTCAAAGTTAGAGTGAACAGGCTCCTTCTGGGTAGGCATCGTAGACTTTGTCTCTGTCATCTCTAACATAGACTAGAGTCAAGAGCAAACCCACTACAAAAAAAAACCGTATTATTATACCAACGGTTTATTACGCAAGTAATGTGTTTTAGGCAAAAGAGGTGTTTTATCACTTCGTGTTTATTAATGAAAGACCTCAGTTTTGAATTCAAACCTAAAAGCCGTGCCTCGTTTAGTTGCCACAGTATTTAATTATACCGTTTTGCTAGTCGTTAGGTTTATTCGAGAGTACATAGTTTTGTACCATATTATCTTATACTTTGAAACTCTTTTGCTGTTTTGAATAAAGAAAAAGTGTAACTGAGAGCCAATTCTTATATTTCATAATCGTGTAAATTGATATCGAATGTAAACTTGCAATAACGAGATTGACCTTATCCTTATATCCGTTTTTCATTACTAGAGAACGTAAAGGATCACGATAGAAGTCGATTCAGGATAGCGTTTTTAATTGATATTAAGAAAGTCAATGAAGGAATGACCGTTATTGCACCCAGCAAGTTTTCAACTGTACCGACCAATCAAAATATTAAGTCACTGTCTGCCGTTAATAATATATCATACACACTTGATTCTCCGATACATTTAGACATTGGCAGAATAGTCGACATCGGCTTCCTTTGCCATATCTATATAGATAAAAATCTCGTATCACGATGTTTGTTCGAGATAAAATCATAAACTGCTGGACCTGATTTTGATCAAAGTTCGTAACTATCTGTTATTTGATCTAACTTAAAAGATAGAATAAAACTGTATGGAAGGGAAAAACGTGATATGCGCGTACGAAGTCGCCGAAAAAAGCTAGCAAAAATATAGAATAGAATAGATCGTTATTGTACATTTATCCGGCGCCTATCATGACAATATCGTCACGGCGATAGTCAATTTCAAAATCATATCGAACAGAAGATGAAAAAGTTCCATAGATTTTTCTTGACCCTCTGTTGTAAACAATATTATTTATCGAACCAAACCTAATACGCTCATTTCTATTCCAGCATTAATACGACAAGGGTCCTTCGTGTCGCAAAAAACTTTCGAAGAAATTGACCTCCACGCGAACATGATATCTACAATCGAAGGTGGCGCGTTCATAGGTCTGGCAGATTTACAGGCCCTTGATCTCGGCCGTAACAGGCTCTCCAAGTTCAATAGCGACGTTTTTCAAGGAGCAGAGAATTTGGAGAAATTAGACCTCTCGGAAAACTTTATCACGGACTTCCCAACGGTGGCGATGAAATCATTCGTCGCTTTGAAACACTTGAATCTTTCCAGCAATATGATCACGGTGAGTCCCTATTGAAATTTCAAGAAGTTTGTTTTTGATTGTTATTTCTGTAATGATCTGGAAATCGGAAACGGTTCTTGTTGTTTTAGGATGGTTGTAATTGTTTAAGATGTCGCAGTGTATTACAGTAACGAGATTTTATTTATAGACCCAGGAATGTTTTTGCTATACTAAATCAAGATCTAAACCAAACTTTACGACTCATTTTGCGCATTGCATATTTGCTGTCGCCTATGGCGTAGCAGCACTGCTACGTCGTAGCACCACTGCTACGCCGTAGCAATTCAATGTAGTGTCGTTTTATAATCTTTCATTTAAGTAAAATCATTCAATTGACAGTGTGGTATAGAATATAATAGAATACTCTTTATTATGTACACCATATAAGTCTACTGTTATATGACTACATCTAACGTACGCTCTTATTGTATTGAGTGCCAATACATAAGATATTGGCACTCAATCACATCGCTAAATCTACATAAACTTATTCAAATTATCCCTGGATAACTCGAGTAGATAGTCAATCTTGCAGAAATTTGCCTAACCCGTAATTTCTCGTTAACAAGTTAATCAAACCCTTTGACACGGGAACTAATATCGGCGTTAATAACTGATTGAACATTCATTCCGGCAATTTTAGACTTAAATGATGCTGTATTTGTGTCTGGCTTGTTTTTTATGTTTTTGTAGTGACCTTTGTTTTGATTTTATATAGGTATTTTGTAAAAAGAGTCCTACATTAAAACAAAAAGTACCTATCTTTTTTAGTTGATGTATGTCTTAGTTTTTTTTTTCTTAGTATACCTAAGTTACAAAATATCCTACTTTCTGGTATAATAATTTATACTACAAACAAGATGCTATCGACCATTTAAATACCGCAATATTTATATGAAGTATAAAATAAGATTAAATAAATAATCGTCGGTAAATTTAAAACCTTTGTAGCTTTATACCATGAAATATTCTATTTAATACGTCATCAGAGGGCCTAGCACGAATGTTTTGACGTGTAGTAACGTTACAGTGTCGTTAACGTAAGTGAATATAAAAACCTTCAACCCCATAGTATTTTGGTTTAATTTAATGCAACATACACAATTTGTATCATAAAGAATATGAACGAGAATTATAGTAATACGTAACGTTACTAAACGTCAAAAACCCTGAGACCCTCTGCACTTGCAAAAACCATGTTCTAAGAAAACTCGTTTCCACGTTTTTTTTTTGAAAAATTTCAGACCATAGACAACAGTCACCTGAGCTCTTTAGTATCGCTCCAAGTGCTGGACCTTAGCAGAAACAACCTGGTGAAGCTGGCTCCGGGCACCTTCGTGGGGCTCACTGAGCTACGATACTTGGACGTTGGAGTCAACGCACTTCGTACTGTAAGTACTTTTTGTGGCATCACTACTTGGGCTTGTTTAACGCGTACTTTTTGTGGCTTCACTACTTGGGCTTGTTTAACGCGTACACAACCACTACACGTGGTGGGGCGCTTATTTGTGTACGAAATTTAATAGTTAAATTCACATGGAACACATTTTGCTGTCATTATCAACCGCGTGTGTGATACCGACCACATTGCAGCCACGTTATAACCACAACGCAACCACCAGCGACACCGCGAACTAGCGGCCGGCCACATCGCAAGCACATGAGAAACATTTCTCCGTTTCTGCGCTCCGCTGCCTCGCTCCACTGTAATGAACAGACACCTTTAAATTGAAAATAAAAAATAATAGTTCCTTGAGTTATGAAACTGTTCTAAATGGTAAATTTATTTTTGATTCAAAATAGATCCCACAGTTAAAAAGGCTCTCTGTTGATCCACTCACATACAATTCAATTTTGGCAAGTTACAGTTTTATATTGAGTGCGTAAGCTAGTTCGATACGTGTTTCAAACTAATAGGATTTCAGTGGATTTATTTTTGAATTTATCAATTTATATTCCAGCTCGTAGTAATGTTTGGTCTAAATTTGTTTGTTAAAAATTTTAACTAATTCTTCTAATTTTTAAGTAAAGATCGCATTCTTCTAAAAGTTCGAATGAAGTTTTTTTGATAGATTACGACTGATATAATCTATCAAAAAACCCTCTATTTCCATACATTTTAACAGACTGACAAACTGAATGTATGACATGTCAAGATATTATTTTTAACTTCATTCTATTTTTCTATCATTCTTAACGAAAACTTTATGTATGTTTCAGGTGGAAGATGACGCTTTCGATGGTCTAACAAGTCTTGAAACACTGCTTCTACGGGACAACAATATCCTACTGATTCCTGCCACAGCACTCTCCCGGCTCCCTAGCCTTGTATCAGTCCATCTTGGCTACAACAGAGTAACAGCACTATCCAGTGATATCCTCAAAGCAGTATCAGAAAGGGTCACGTCACTAGTTCTGTCACGAAACGTCATCAGAGAACTACCTCCGGCAGCATTCGATCATTTCACAACATTACACCATTTAGATCTCTCAGGAAATCTTCTAAACTCAATTAGTGCCGAAGTGTTTAGCGGATTAGAACAATCTCTACAATTCTTGTCGCTAAGCCAAAATAGGATACTTGAGTTTGTCGGCGAGCCGTTGAAGTTCGTCAGCCTCTGGTTCCTCGACATCTCAGATAACCAGATTTCTGAAATACCAGTGGATGCATTCCAGTTTATTCCAAGCCTTACTCATCTAAATCTTAGTCGTAACTCCCATATGAACGTATTGAATCAAAATGTATTTCAAAATAACCAAGCGTTAATGAGCATTGATTTGAGCAACGTCGGCTTGAAAGCACTTCCAGTCAATTTATTCTCCAAGAACTTCAATTTACAACAGATTTATTTATCGAACAATCTTTTACAAGAAGTTTCTGAAAACACTTTCAAAAATCTTAGAAACTTGACGCATTTGGATTTGTCTTACAATAACATCGTGAATATAAGGACTCCATCGTTCGTGAACGTGATGTCTATACAATACTTATCTCTGAAGGGAAACCAGCTGAACGCGTTTAAAGGGGAGTTCTTCAACACCGGAACGAGTCTCGAAGTTATAGATCTCTCTGACAACCAACTCAGTTACTTGTTCCCGTCCTCGTTCAAGATCCACCCACGCTTGAGAGAAATCATACTTACAAACAATAAGTTCAACTTCTTCCCGTCAGAACTTATAAGCACTTTACAATATCTTGAATTAGTCGATTTATCTGGTAATGCTCTTAAGAACGTAGACGAACTCGATTTTGCCAGACTTCCAAAATTAAGGACCATCTTGTTGGCTAGAAACGAACTTGAGTCAATAAGCGAAATGGCTTTTCATAACTCAACGCAAATCCAGTATTTAGACTTGTCAAACAATAAAATCGATCGTTTGGGAGATAGACTCTTTGAAGGATTAATTCGACTAGAAGTATTGGATTTGGGCGGCAACCTTTTGACTGAACTGCCAGACAATATTTTTGAGCGATCAAGATTACACATGCTTGAAAATATTAACTTGAGCAGAAACTTGTTTGAGCACCCTCCACTTAGAGCTTTGCAGAAGCAGTACTTCTTCGTTTCATCGGTAGATTTATCTCGTAATCAGATAATCGATATACCAGCTGAAGACAGCGTAATGGTGAATATTAAAAAGTTGGACTTATCTTTCAATCCTTTGTCTGAGAAAACGATCAATAATGTTTTGACAGAGCCAAAGACAGTTCGAGACCTTAATCTTGCTGGTACCGGAATAAAATCATTCGGCCAGCTGGAGACGCCATTTTTACACAACTTGAACCTATCTTTCAATAACATTACCAAGTTGTCGGAAAAAACTTTCACCCGAACAACATTATTAGAATCACTGGACCTCTCTCACAATCAGATTAGTGACGTCACGGGCTCGCTCGCCGTCTCGTGGCCCAAACTTAAGAATCTTCTGCGACTTAATATGTCCGGAAACCCGATGGTAATGATCATGGACGGGAACTTTGAAAATCTTTCCTCACTCCAAGTTTTAGACATTGGCAATCTGGAAAAATGTACCAGAATAGAGAAAAATGCTTTCCGATCACTCCCTAATTTGGTCGAGCTTAGAGCGTATGGCTATCCTAGGTTAGGATATTTTGATGTTCAAGGAGCTTTACAATATTTACTGGCTCTTGAGAAACTGGACGTTGAAGTCAAGGACACAACAATTGGCGCTGATCAGTTACATTCCATATTACATCCACGATTGGAAGAACTAGGCATTAGGGGTTCCAGGCTAAAAACGGTATCTTCCGGCGTTTTAGCCGGTTTAAAAGCACCAGCAATCACTGTCAAGTTCAGGAACACTTCGATCACTAGTTTGCCGCCCGCATTGCTCTTCCCCTTGCCGAGATCTTCGCAAATAACTATTGACGTCGCCGGGAGTCAATTGACAACTTTGCAGCCGCAGCTTTTGGTGTCTTTAGACGACAGGCGAGCGGATCTCTCGATGTTTGGCTTGGACACTAATCCGATCCGTTGCGATTGTAATGCTCGAGCGCTCAGAAGATGGCTGCCAAATGTCGGAGTGAACGACGTAAGATGTGACTCTCCGGATCATTTGTCAGGATTTCTGTTAGTAGAGATTGGTGATGATGAATTGACATGTGAAACGAGGCGTAGAACTACAGCCACTTTTAGTAGCATGTCTACCACTCTCGCTCCACGTCTTATCCGTACATCATCAGAGCCTGATATCATTTGGTCCGTAGCACCTTCTCATGACCGACCTAAAGTGACCGGAGAGCCGAAAGGAGCTCCAGTGGTCGGGGTAGCAACTTCAAACAACGACGACAATCTGATCATTGGCATTGTAGGAGGTGTGGTCGCATTCATAGCAATTTTGATTGTTGCGATTTGTATCGTTCGACTGAGGATGACGTCAACGTCGTATAGAGGTGGTCCGCTGGCCAGTAGCCCTACAGCTGGTGGTCCCCCGATGTGGGGTCCCCCCTGGCCGGGCTACGCGGGCACTTTGCCCCCACCTTCACTGTCCAACGCCACATTGCCCCACAAGGTGCAGTCTGGCCCCGGCTCAGTACGGTACATGCACGCTCCACCCCCTCCTGCGCCATATTTTATAAGCTTGCCACCTGATCACGACAAAATATATCGGTAAGACATCATCCCAGTTATAGATTTTAAGTTATGAGAACAATGTTGTAAATATTAGTTTTTCTTCGAATGAAATTATCATATCATATTTTAAACG
The DNA here is from genome assembly GCA_950371165.1 of Lacanobia oleracea. NCBI lineage: Eukaryota > Metazoa > Arthropoda > Insecta > Lepidoptera > Noctuidae > Lacanobia > Lacanobia oleracea. Next base: position 7,718,351 of record OX493397.1, read on the forward strand.
AAATAAAATTGCGCCTTAAACTTGTGCAAAGCTCATATCGTTGTAGATATCATTATACCCCTTAAGTTTGTAAGCTAATATGAATTGTAATAGTTTTATTGTACTTTTTATCGTAACATGGCTTGGACTAGGTTTGAATGCATCTAGTCAACACTGACAGACTTTAACGTAGCTTAATCTGAATAATTTAATATTATAAACGGGTCCTGTATGTGCTTGAGTGAAAAGGGCAAAATTATATTTCTGTAAAATACTTATTTATAAAACTAAAACCTAAGCGATGCGCAAAATCGACCACAATTCATAATTTTGCTTGGATGTGGCGAGATGACATCGATTTTGCGCATTACTAACATAATGTTAATTAGCTAGTATTATCTAACAATATTTCTGAAATAAAATTGGATGTAAGAATATGTGTTGCTTGTTTTATTTACGTCAGTAACGTTTTAAATTACAAAGTGTCTTGCGAAGTAACATTAGAAGTGCGTACACGTGAGCGATCACAGAGCGTGCGTGCGGCGCTCGCTCGCATCGCGCCCTTCAAAGCAAACGGAATTAGGCAAAGCAGCCCCCCCAAGCATGACTCTCATTAAGTCTCAAAAGAAACGCTGCCAGCCCCGAGGGGCACTCTTTGAGAAAACCGCCGACGCCTTGAGAAAACACAATCTTTTAATGTTGCTCTACATTATTAATTATACGGTGGGCGCGTTTAATTTCGGATTAAGTCTGTAATGGTGGTACATTGCGGTAATTCCGGCCCAGTTGTTTTTATCACCTACTGGGGGTACTAACAAAAGGGTTGTACTGTAGGCAAACCTTGTTTATGATGAGAATATTTGCATAAAATCATGTAGCGTGTCATTTTTTCGCTGACGCGTAAATGGGAATAGGTCTGGTAAACAATGTAGCGGGCACGCTTTGTGAACGTATTCCAAAATTGAATTGTGCCGTTCGCGGCGCCGGCTGATTTGACGAACGGCATTTATGTGCATGTAGGTATTGTGCTGGACCGGACGGCCGAGTTGCCTCGACGTGCGTACGATGTGGAAACTGCATTATGTATGTAGATCTAGGCGCACTAATCTGAGTATGACTGCCCTGACGCAATTGTATGGGGATTTGGAATACAGATTTCTGAGGACAATGGGGCAAGTTATTGTATAACTTGTTATTCCTGTCCATGTATTAAATCTTGGAATTTTGAACAAGCAAATCGAGCAAAACAACAACATTTTACTTGATATTATTACCTAATTAATGGCCCGCATAAAGTTTGAGAGTCTTAGCCCAGCAATCAGCATTAACTTGAGATAGTAGCTATGTGATTAATGAAAAGAAATTTGAAATTTTCAAAGAGAAAACGCAATCAATCGCAAAAATTTTAAAGCACAAAGATGTAAAAAAACTCTAAATAGGAATTCACTAAATAGGCTCACAAAATATTTCCTTAGTTTTATTTTTAATCGACTTCTTCAAAAAGGAGGAGGTTCTGTGTTCGGTTGTATGTATTTCCTGAGGTAGTCCCATTGTTACCAAGTCAGAATCTGATGATGGGATCCCATGAAAATCGAGGGAATCCCTCAAATTTTATAAGCACACTCAATGTTTTTCATAAACTTTCTAACGCAATTGAGATATCTGTGCCTGGTAATCATCATCTAACGTTGCTGAGCTGATGATGGAAGGTATAAGTTAGGATCTGATGATGGGATCCTATGAAAAATGTTTGTTCAGCGATATTTTCACCAATTGTTAACCGATTTGGATGATTCTTTTTTTGTTTGGAAGAGTATTTTCTCGGACTGGTTCTATTTAAATTTGGTGAAGATCTGATGAAGAACTTCGGAGGTAGGCAACGGAACTCTTCAATAAATGATAGCAAATGGATCGGGATTTCTGAAATCGCATGACTATTGATTGTTTACACCAGTTCATAACATAATATCACGCCGGCACGCTGTGTTTGTGTTATTTTTTAGTGGTACGCAGGTACCACTAAAAGGTGAAAAATAAAAAAAAAACTTTTTTACAAAAAAATAAAACCGACTTCCAAAAACAAAACACTACAAAGTAAAAAATAATTTTAATTTCGGAAGTCGATGTTTAAAACCGAAAAAACTAAGAACACCGACTTCCGAAATTAAAGTTATTTTTTACTTTGTAGTCTTTTGTGTTTGTAGTATTTTGTGTTTTGTCTTTGTTTGTGTTTGTAGTGTTTTGTGTTTTTTTAGTTTGTTTTTGGAAGTCGGTTTTATTTTTTTGTAAAAAAGTTATTTCTTCGCCCGCGACTTCGTTCGCGCGATTTGTAGTCTACGATCTTCATCTCCCCTTAACCTCCTTAATAGGGTAAAATGTAAATTACTTATTAATAGATTAAACGAAGGGCAGTTCGCTCAAATTGCCACATTTTCTTACTTAGCGTATTTTTATAACCGTCGTAACTTTTAAACGAAAGGTTCGATTTGGATAATTTAAAGTGTAATTTACACGTTTATAACCAACCTTTATTATCAAACAATTTAAATGGATAAGGATAAATATCATGATACCAAAATCACCACTATTCCATTCCATCCGGGTTATGATGGAATAATTTGAACAAAAAGCGGTCATTGTGACTTATACCATGATAGTTAGATATATATCCTTGAAATTTTATTGTAGGTATTGATGTCTTCTATAAAACTGTAGTACATCACTTTGCTCTATTGTCAATAGTTTCCGCAGCGTAAGCGATATAAGGCTTTTTTGGTGTTTTTTTCACACCTTGGGTTACATTATCGAAGTTTTCATACGATCCCTAACTTTTTGAAAATATTCTATAACCCATGTTCATCAGGGATAATGTAGTATTTTAATGGTGAAAGAATTTTTGAAATCGATCCAGTAATTTCGGAGCCTATTCAAACAAACAAACAAATCTTTCCTCTTTATAATATTAGTGAAGATAGATAACTAGCGACCCGCCCTGGCTTCGCACGGGTGCAAATTATATACTAAAACCTCCCTCAAGAACCACTCTATCTATTAAAAAAACCCGCATCAAAATCCGTTGCGGAGTTTTAAATATAAGAGAGAGAAGGTAAAAAAAACCGTTTCTTTAAAATATATCAGTCAATACTACCTTGAAAAAGAAAATTCAGAGAAAGGTTTTCCGGTTTACTCGTCCAGAAAAATCCTACACAAAAGATCTGAAAACTATATTCCATTGTGTAGAGCACTATTGCAACCTTTTATGCAAATTGGTTTCATGAAAACGACCTTAATCCTTGACAGCGACGAAACAGAGTAGATATTGACGAACGCTGTACCGCTGACGAGGCAGCCATTTTCCCGACACAGTCCAATGTTTACCTATCTTTCGTTCATACGGTTATTCAAAAAATTCTACTGAAAAATCCTACGTGTATTTTTGATGGAACTCAAAATAGCAACGTTGTTCAAACTCGACGGATTGCAGCAAAACATGGAATTTCAATTTAACATCACCTGCATCGGATTAGGTGTTAGCTGGGTTCGTATACTCCCGTTTTGAAGTTCTTTCAATACATTATTGAGAGTACTTTGTTATTATTTTGAAGTATTTTTGCATGTCAAAGGTAGATAGAGTAGGATTTTTTCTTTAATAATTATATACCTAGAGCTGACGCTATCAATGGGTGTCAATAGCTCCGAGATAAATCAATGGTTCGTTAGTTAAGCCTTTTTAAGTGCTAAAACATATTTATAGTGATATAGACATTAATGTATGGATCAGAATGTTGGGCTGTGAAAAAGACGGATGAAAATAGATTGCATGTTGCGGTGATGAGAATGTTGAGATGGATGTGTGGAGTAACGAGAATGGATAAAGTGAGAAATGAGTACATTAGAGGTAGTTTAAAAGTGGCGCCAGTGACGGAAAAGTTAAAAGGGAATCGCTTGTCTTGGTATGGTCATGTGAAGACTAGAGATGACACGCATGTAACTAGAAGAGTTATGAATATAAATGTGGATAGATGGAGGGGGACAGGAAGGCCGAAGAAAAGATAGATGGATTGTATGAGAAGCGATTTGAAAGAGATGGGAGTTAGTGATAGCGTGTCGGCTGATAGGACAGAATGGAAGAAAAAAACGTGTTGCGCCGACCCCATGTAACATGGGATCAAGACAAATATGTAGGTACTTTTAATTTACCCAAAGAGTTACCGCGGCCCTGGAATGTAAAAGACATTTGAAGGAATAAGGGTGGGTTTTAGTCTGTAAGAGTCTGACGATCATCAAATGACTCCTCCCGCAGTAGGCGGAGCGGGAGAGACAATACTTTCATGATTTCCCATTAACGGAAAAAATATACCTATTGCGGACGGCCCTTCAAGGCTACCGCAGGCAGCTGTGCGAAGTATTTCAACACCGATGCGATGGCTATTTTCATTAGAATTTTTTGAGAGGAACGGCAGAATAATATGTTTGTGAAATACCTTGAAAACCAACGAACAAATAAAAAGCTTCTTTTATTAAAGGTTACAAAATAAATTTTACTCAAACTGCTCACATTTTGTACCGAAATAACATTCGTAAGTAAAATTCTTGGATTCAATAAACGTACCCGAACAGCGAACCTGTCTCGCTAAAATGTTTGCAAAACTATCGCAAAGTTATGCGAGAGTGGCGAAATCTGAGTGAAGCAATGTGTTATGTATGGCTTCCAGATGGATATGAAACATGAGGAAATGGTGATAGAAATTGGAGTTGTAAAAGTTACGATTTATGTAGATAAGTAAGTGGGTGTGAATTATGGAAGAAAGTATTTTTATTTATTCAGCCTGTGATATTCTACTACTAGGCAAAGGCCTCTCCCAAATCCTTCCAGGAATCCTTTTCCCGAACCTCCCCTCGAATCACCCTTCTGGTAGGTGCCTAGATCGACTCGCCACCTCTTCCTAGGTCGACCTTGGTGGCGCAGCATGGTCCATCTTTAGGTACTTTATGAAGACCGGTGAAAATTATTAACTACAGCAAGATAGATAAGATAGCTTCCCACTTTTCAAAAGCTTATAATATTGGAAGATTAAAGGTAAAAAAACCTTGTCTCTAACTACAAAAAAAAATTGAATCACGTAATTTTCACCCCTGTAGGTGCATAAAAAGCGAAGTTTCGGCACAAAGTTAACTGTTAAATTTTTGAACTAGTCACCACAGTATTGATTCAAAACAGTAACTCAACTCAGCAGTACTCTCTGAACACTTTAGCGGCGATTATAGAGGCGTGCGCTTTAATTCACTCATTTAGGTAGTCTGGGGTTCCTAACTATCCTTGTCCATTATAATCAGTGACATAGTAATTATTGTATGCATACTCTATATACTAATATATATATAAAGCTGAAGAGTTTGTTTGTTTGCTTGAACGCGCTAATCTCAGGAACTACTGATCCGATTTGAAAAATTCTTTCAGTGTTTTTTTTTTTCTGTTGTGTGCGAGTCCCAAATAAACATTTTTTCTTTCTTTCTTTCTTTCTACGACCAATAGGAGCGGAGCAGACGAAGCTGCGCGGGTCAACTAGTTGTTAATAAAGTGGTACTTTTCGAGCGGGGATGGCGTTAAAGCAAGTTATTTCTGTATGCGTGTATATATTCACTATGTAGAAGCTTCATTATATATATACCTGTATAGCTTTAGCTGAGTCAAAGACAGAGTGACAAGGAAATACCTCGTCAATTTATTTATTTACTTAATGGCACTCCAATTACAAAGTCACAGAGACATCCTTACATACAAAATTTCTTAAATGAGTACTATTGTGACCTTATCACTTAGGTGTGTACAGCTTTTACATTATGTGCTACAATTTTGAACATAATTGTACACAAAGTATTGTAGGATCGTAAGTTAGGTTAAATTACATTAAATTATTACATTGCCATTACATTTCATTTCAGAACTTGATAACAATTTGTATGATGTATCTATTGGAAAATAACCTGAAGTATAGAGAAAAATAAATTATAATGACAATATTTTAGAAAAAGGAAAATTACGTTGCAATGAAGGTAAGAATAGACAACGGCTCCTTCATATCGAAAGATTCTGTTTTAGAATTTTAAATTAAGTTGCAAAATAAAATCATTCAGTTACATGAAAATTGATTAAAATTGTCAGTCGCGGGCGCGCACAAAAAGAGAGAGCTTAATCTTAACACTACTTAAGATCCTAATTCAATTCAATTGTATAAAATTACACTTCAAACCATATTCTGTAGACTCGCAATCTCGAGTCTGTAATAAAAGCGTTGGTAATGTCGCAATTTATTAGAAAACGAAGTTTTATGCGGCCATTTTTCAGCAATCATTCGCCTCGCTGCACCCCATTGCGTATGATAGGTGATTTTTTGAGCAAGCACCGATATTCCGCCTACATCTTAGCGGCAGAAGAGAGATAGGAACAGAAGGTAAGCTTCATACAACGAGTGAAAACGAACGGTACATAAAACCGGTTTAAGACTAATAGCTAAGCTTAAAAAATATCCTCCCGACCGAATTTTGATTGCGTTTCACAGGACAATCGAGTATAATAGAACACAAGTGTGTTAGCAAACATACACATCTCTTTGTTCCTTTATGCACAGTCCGATGAACGGCAATCCGGAGAGATCACTCTTCGGTCATGATCAGACGCAGGACTTTACGTTTACGGTTGTACGCTTACCGAGGCATGGGTCACACCGGAACCGTCGACTTCCAATTCCGGGTTGCTTATGAGATATTTGTAATGAAAATAGAATAAAACTTTTCCTGACCCGGGAATCACGCTTAAGACCTCGCGTGACCATCAGACCAACGAATTGACTGGCATTTATTTAAGTGAATGCAAGTCTGTAACACGGGTCTGTGTGTGATTGTGATTCTATGAGATTTTGGTTCTATGTTTGGAGTCAGCCTACTGTATCTCTACTATAGGCTGGTCGTGCTAAAATTTATGGCGAAACCATTTTATGTGTTCACGGCAGATTGTAGGCGTATCGCGGATAATGTTGGATTAAACGTTTGAAGGTCAGGTCAAGTATAGATGAAGTTTAATGGGGCTCGATGCTGTTGCAATTGCAATTCAAATTCAAATTCAAAGCATTTTATTTCAAATAAACCATTCACAGGCACTTTTGAAACGTCAAGGTCGGTCAGTCAAAAACATGGAAGCTATTTGCACGTTCCAAAGCGTAGATCTCTATGGAGAAGAACGTGCAAGAAACTCCACGGACACTTTTTTAAATTATGTTCTGTTTTACAAAATTCCAAGTTACATATACCTGTTGCTTCTGCATGTGAGGACAATGCAAAGGAAAAAAAAGGGTTTATTATAAGAATTTAAAATATAAAGATTAAATTGAGCCAATGGCAGTTAAGACATGACCAGTCTCAACCGACGGCGCCCGTTCATGAACATGACGCGTGTATCGGCACCATTCAGCTCAACCATCGAAGGGAACCAAATGATCCAACCCACGCGCCGCCATCAGCGAGATATTGAGTGAGCATGACATGCTCTCAACCACCATGCTCGTTCACTAATCACATAAAAATGTTAATGGCTTCATGGTACTCACATTTACAAAATTTGAAAAATATGCTTCTACTTTACACAAAACTATGGTTGTCAATGACCAAATAATGAAAAATAAATTAATAAAGACAACGATTAAGTTCTTACATCAAAAATAATAAATAAGTAATAATAATAATAACCGACGGTCTATAAAGTTCTTACATCCATTTTGAGAGGAAAGATTAACCATCATATTGATAGTAATTCAATAATGTCTTCTTCTCAGAATGGATGTAGGAACGGGTCCCGCGGTACTAAGGAGCTGCTCCTCATCGACATAGCCATTAGCCAACAGGTTCGACGTTCCCGAAGAGATCTGTCGACATGCTGGATAGATTATAAGAAGGCCTATGACTCAGTGCCACATACATGGCTCATGAGGGTGCTGGAGCTGTACAAAGTTGATGCAGTTTTACGCACCTTCCTGATGTCGTGTATGGGGCAGTGGAGGACGGTTCTTCACTATCCAGGGTGTCGACAGACCCAGGCGAACAGCGAACCGATAAGGATCGAGCGTGGCATATTTCAGGGTGACAGTCTGAGTCCACTGTGGTTTTGTCTGGCCCTCAACCCTCTCAGTACATTGTTGGAGGGTTTGGGCCAAGGCTACCGGTTGAGAAGAGGTGGTCAGGTCATATCGCACCTCCTTTACATGGATGACTTGAAACTCTTTGCTCCTAACAACTTGCAACTGATGAAGCTACTGAAGGTAACAGAAACCTTCAGTGGCGCCATCAGGATGGAATTTGGTTTGGACAAATGTGCGGTCATGCATGTAAAGCGAGGGGAGATTATGGAATCCGTGGGAACACAACTCTCGGATTCCATAGACCTTAGGTCCCTCTCCTCAACCGAAACTTACAAGTATTTGGGTATGTCGGAAGCGTTAGGCATCAGTGCTACGGACATGAAACAATCGTTGAAGGAGCGCTTCTTTGGCCGCCTGAACAAAGTACTTAACAGTCTTTTATCAGGCGGAAACAAGGTGCGCGCCTTCAACGGTTGGGTCATGCCGATTTTGATGTATTCTTTCGGCATACTCAAATAGACTCAGACGGAACTTGACGCCCTGGATAGGAGGGTACGTTCACTGCTTACCGCAAATCGGATGCATCAACCACGGTCATCGGTGATGAGGCTGTATATCCCGCGGAAGTGCGGGGGTCGTGGCTTCTTAAATGCTAAGACCCTGCACAACCGCGAGGTATGCAGCCTTAGGGAGTACTTCCTAGAGGCCGACGTGGATATGCATCGAGATGTGGTAGCGGTGGACAAAGGCCTCACCGCGCTCTCCTTTGCTAACGAGAACTGGCGCAAACCTGTGGTATTAGATACTTACGACCGCAGGGAGGTATGGCAGAGCAAGGAGCTTCACGGACGCTTTTATCGGGTCATACATGGGCCCGATGTAGACTTCTTAGCGTCCGTAGCCTGGCTTCGTTTTGGTGACCTCTTCGGGGAAACCGAAGGTTTTGTCTGTGCAATTATGGACGAAGTTATGATGACTAATAACTACCGGAAATACATTGTGAAGGACGGTACGGTTGACATATGTCGGACATGTCACCGGCCCGGGGAATCCATCCGCCACATTATTTCCGGTTGTTCTAGTCTGGCTAACGGAGACTATTTGCACAGGCACAACCTTGTAGCCAGGATTATCCACCAGCAACTTGCTCTTAAATACAATCTTGTGGAATCGGCAGTACCGTACTATAGGTATGTGCCCGACCCAGTTCTCGAAAGTGGTAGTTGCACATTGTATTGGGATCGGTCTATCATCACTGACAGGACTATTGTTGCCAATAAGCCTGATATAGTGGTGATAGACCGATTAGAGCGTCGCGCAATGATTGTTGATATAGCAGTCCCTCATGACGAGAACCTCGTGAAGTCAGAGAAAGATAAACAAACGAAGTATCTTGACTTGGCTCGCGAGGTTGTCGACATGTAGGATGTGAACACAGCAGTTATTGTGCCGATAATCGTGACGGCCAATGGCATTATTGCCAAGAGAATCGACCAACATCTCAAGAGGCTCTCGTTGGGCAGCTGGATCAAGGGCTTGATCCAGAAAGCACATTCCTGGACACGGCGCGCATCGTTAGGAGGTTCCTCTCTCAGAAGCCCCGACCATCGGTAGCTTGGACCCTGTTCCCGATACCGGTGGGTTACTATTTTTTATATTTTAAAATGTTTTTTGTATTTTTATAGAAATATTTAAAAATGTAATTTGTATGTATATATAAATAAATAAATGGAATAATAATAGTATAGTATATAATTATTATAACAATTATATAAAAAAAAGAGAGCGAGCATCTCTTCCAAATATAAAAACCTAAAAAGTGGACCTAAGCAGCTGTGACTGTGGAGCAGGACCAGCATTAAGCCAAGCGTTTTTATCGAGGATATAATCTTCCAGTTTATAATACGCTGGTCTACATAGTGTGCGTTTTATGCATGCTTTAAATTTTCTCTCATTCAGTTCGAGAATATCAACTGGTATTTTATTATAAAATTTAACACAGTACCCCATAAAAGAAGTGTGTACTTTGGCCCATCTGAATCGGGGTTGATCTAATTTGTTCCTATTTCTAGTATTAAAATTATGTCTGCAGCACGTCCCCATAATAAGATACCGTAAGACATGATACTATGAAAGTAACTAAAATAGACCAGCCTCGCGTATCTATATCAGTAAATTGACGGATTTTTTGATAGCGTATGCTGCTGAACTTAACCGTCCCGCAAGAGATGTTAAGTGAGGACCCCATTGTAGCCCCCAGGAAAACCGTGTTTTCGACGAATTCAAGTTTCTCCTTGTTCAATACTATGTCACAATCATTTCCTTTAACGTTCGGTAAGGCAAATCTGATGCATTTAGTTTTTTTCCCATTTAATACTAAATTATTAGCAGTAAACCAATTTTGGACCTGCTGTAGGGTTTTATTTACGTCGTCAAGATTTATGGAACGTCTATCTATCTTAAAAATTAAGGACGTATCGTCAGCAAATAATACCATATGAGGTTGATTTTTTAAAAGATGGGGTAGATCATTAATATATACTAGAAAGTTGAAAGGACCCAAAATAGAGCTTTGTGGTACCCCCATTTTGACTTTTAAACCCCGTGAATTGACACCATTTACTTGAACTTGCTGCTGTCTATCATTTAAGTAAGATTTTATTAGACTGAGTGCAAGTTTACCTAGTCCGTAATGTCCTAGCTTTAGGAGCAAGGTTTCGTGATTTACACAATCAAATGCCTTGGAGAGGTCACAAAAGATTCTTATGGCATCTTGTGCCTCTTCCCACGCTGAATATATGTGTTTTAACTACGTGGCACCAGCGTCAGTCGTACAACGACCCCTGGTAAAACCATACTGTTGATCGTGTAAGATTTTATTGATCTTAAAATGATTGAGCATCTGATTGAGCATTACTTTTTCAAACACTTTGCTAAAAACCGGCAATACAGATACAGGTCTATAATTATTGGTGTCTTTGCTGTCGCCCGATTTAAATAGTGGTATAACCTTACTATATTTCATTATATCCGGAAAGACTCCTTGGTCCACACATAAATTAAATATTAAAGCCAAGTAAGGTGCTATAGTTTCAATTATGGACGTGCACACTTTAATAGACATTCCCCATATGTCTTCGGTCAATTTGATTTTGATTTGCCGCAAAGCTTTTATGACTGTCACAGGGTTGATATGTTTGAACTGGAATTCCACCGTACAACCTGGAACGTTAGCTTTTAATAAATGATATGAGACCTCAGGTGAAGAATTTAAATATTCCGTAGTTTTAGTTGGTATATTGGTGAAAAAAATTACAAATTCTTGAGCTACTTCTAAATTAGAGCTTTTGGCACCATGTGTAGTCTCCAGTACATAATCAGTGTTTCGTTCTTTATTTCTATTAGTTTAATTATTAATAACTTTCCAAACTGTCTTTATTTTATTTTCTGACGATTTGATCTTGTTGCTAATATATAGGGCTTTAGCTACCTTGCAAGTATTTCTGAATACTTTAGAATATTTGTTTACAAACTTATTAAAAGAATCAGTGTTTATGACAGGCTTAAGGCCATATAGCTCATAAAGTCTTTCCCTACTTATCCTAATGCCTTTAGACGCCCAAACACTAAATACATACTTGGGGAAAGTATCCTTAGACTTCTTTTCAAAAGTTGCATTGAATTCCTTTAGAACCACTGAAAAGAAATTATCATAAAATTTATTAGCATTTTCAATGTTATGGCCTAGAAAATTTAACTTATTTTGTAAGCTACTATTGAATTTAGCTAGTTTGCCAGTTGTAATTGGCCTATATTGTATATGAATTTTTTCCAAGGCTGCTTTAAACTGAAATGTTACCAATTGACCACTATGATCAGAGGGAAGGTAATTTAACTATGGTTTTATCTAAATATTCACAATTGCAGAATACATTATCGATACAGGTTGAAGAAGTTGGTGTTACCCTAGTTGGTTCTGTAAACACATTAGACAAATTAAACGATTTAAAAAGGCTTATAAATCTGCTGCTATTTGAATTAATTTCTAAAATATTAATATTAAAATCCCCACAAATAATCGCGGGCTTGTTACCTGCTGCAAGTTTCGCAAGGATATCTTCCATTGTTGACTCAAATAAAGTAAAGTTTTGAGGGTTTGGGGGTCTGTACACGCACACTATGATATGCTTATCTAGCTCAACACAGGACAGTTCGATGCAATGTTCCACTGATAAGTTAACAATGTCATTACGTTGTTTAAATTTTAGGTGTTTTTTTTTTAATAAGATGAGGGAACCACCACGTAACATAGATTTGCGGTTAAAACAACTGCCCACATTATAATTTCCATGACTAATTAGCATCTGGTAATCCTTCAACCAGTGCTCACTAAAACATACAATGTCAAACATTGTTTTTTCTAAAAACATTTCAATTTCTAATAATTTGGAAGAGACACCTTGAATATTTTGATGAAATAATTTCAAGGCATGCTGCTGACTCCCTTTTTGACAACTATTTACTAAAGAGCAAGAAGATACCTTGTTGATGGTAGGCATAACTATTCTGTCGCTGGTATCCTCTGTTGTCTTATGAACTAGAATGCAATGGATGGGATGTTCGTGTTGTTTACTGCCAGTCTATTCTGTCTACGTTCCATCGTCTAAAATTAACTAAAAGTGAGCGTGTGTGCAAATATGTGTCATGTTATGACTCTCACAGTTCAATATTTCGCGTCGCTAAAATTTCCGTTAAAAAAAATCTATTTGCTATTAAAACGTCGTTTTTTGTTAGTTAATTATGGATAAAAATATGTGTTTCGATGAGTATAATTTTAATTTTAATATTATACCTATATTTTGATAGGCACGCGCTTGACCACCATCTCACCTAATGGTAAACGATGATGTGGTCGAAGATGGAGCACGCCTCGCCTAGAAGTAACCTTTTCACTCTTGACTTAAATACTGCCAGGTTGTAGCTATCAGGATAAACAGACTCCGGCAGGGAATTCCACTCCTTAGCTGTACTCATTATGTATGTGTTCCCAAAACGTGTCGTCGTGTGGGTGGGATGTCCACCATGTACCGGTGGCGCATCGCCGTTCGTCTTGTGGTCTGATGATGGAACGGGCTTGGCGGAATTAAATTATGCAATTCCGTCGCATATTCCCCAAAATGCAACCGGTAGAAAACCAGTTTTCATCTTTTTTACTAAAACAGTTGTTATTTTAACATCTTCAGTAAGTCGATCGTCTCCTTTAGGGATTTCTCTGCAACATAGGCACACTCTGTAAAAGTTTGTGGTAGTACATGTAACAAACGAACTCTATGTTACTGACATCTGCTGGTCCGTGGTTTGTTTGAGATACACGGTCGAAAAAATATATTATGTGATTAGTTCTCTAATAGGGCTGAGTTTAGCATATTAAGCAAACATATATTTTAATCAAGTAATAAATTAACAATAATAATATTTTTTTTAACTAAAATGAACAAATACACTAAACTAACAACAAAATAAAATATGGCATCAAAAAATCTCCCTCAACGCTGTCAGCTGGTAATGTGTCCAAGAGACTGGCGGCATTGCAATGTTGAATGGCAATACTTAATCTCTGGCCAAAGTAAAAGCCAGCTCTTGGGTCACGGGAAGTGTTAACCAGCCGTTTTGAAATTTCTTTGAAAAGGCTGTGAGCACAACGGCCCCACGGCCCGAGGGTTTCAACCCCAAACGGCTCGAAAATATAGTTACCTATAAGGTTACTATATGCCGCTAGAGGTTTTCCGCAGCCGCAGCGGCGACATATACTGATTTATAATACTAACTAATTTGTGCATTTATCGTTTCCTATGAAAGTAAAACTAAAATATGAAAATCTCTTTAGGATAAAATCAACAAATTAGGCAGACAGCCGATTTTATTACGCGATTTCAAGACTTAGACTTTGATTTAGTTACATCAGCTACGCTATAGTACAATACCGTACGCTACGTTGCTACGCTGCTCCACCATAAACACGAATTTATTTTATTATATTTATTTTCAGCAAGTTCTGTTCCAATGTACGGCAAAGAACTCATTTTCTTCTTTGCATTCCTTCCGGCTTTGAGCAAATGAGTACTAATTCTGTCGATAGGCGTCAAGCTTGTCCCGCTATCTTCTACTGGGACTGCCGCGATGTCACCCTACATTTTAGCTTGGCTGCTTTTTGATTGACGTTGGTGATTTGTGCTCAGCTCCATAAGACAAAACAATAAATTTTTTTCAGTATCCTTCGTTACACCACGTTTAGGCAATCGTCTCACCTGGAAGCGATTAGCTATCGACTATTTGCTCGCTGAAGAAAGGGATAAAAGATATAGATCTGGTGCGAGTAAAAGATACACATACATTTATAGTCGATGGCTGGCTGTTCACACTGCCGGCGAGCCGGCTCTTACCACTAGTTGATCGCAGCAAAAAGAGCTATCAAATATTGTACTCGCTCAACGATACTCGCTTGGCGGTCAGAACTCACCAACCAGCGGTAATTTCTACTTATAGTGCGGGCCGGAGCGAGTATTGCGAGTAATCACCTATCGCAAAAAAGCAATAAAGTCAAGCTACAAAACTACCGAAATTTTTCACTCGCTGCTCGCCAACTCTTTTCGAGTTTCAAGCTTTACTAGCTACTCGCGATCAGCGAGTAGCTAGTAAAGCTTGAAAGCCGGCTTGAAAGCCGGTTGATAAGCCGCTAGTATGCAAGTTTAATTACATTGCGGGGTACGATCGAGCAATTAATCATTACATACCTCGGTAGCCCGCGATGTAAAGCAACTTACATACGAGCTAGTTGCATGTGGAAACGTGCTCTTAATCACGAATTATGTTCTGAAAAATGTACTCGCTCTTTTTGTCAGTAACAGTTTTAATGGTCGTGTGTATCAGGTGTTAATGGTGAGCCATTTGTGCCAAATTACGTTTATGGCTCACATGTAACTTGTTTACACGTTAAAAAACCCGTCCATTTAAAAGTGTTTGCCTAGGTATGGAAGGTTATTAAATGGCTATAAATTTTTGGATGAGAGTTATATGTACCTGCTAGCTGTCACCGGCGGCTCCGCCCGCGTGAATGGCGCAATAAAAATGTTTTGTGTTATTCCAGACTATAATCTACCCCTGTGCCAAACATCATGAAGATCCTTTCAGGCGTTCTGACGTGGAATAGTAACAAACATTCATTGATGAGACATTAAGTAGGAAAGTAGGAAGTAGGAAGTAGGAAGTAGGATAGTAGGATTAGTAGGAAGTAGGATACAACGTGAAACGTTGCACAAAGCTGTCCTAGATGTAGAAGGTTTTTTACCGAGGTCCTGGAACGCAAAGACCATCTGAAGGAATACGGGAAATTTTAGTCAGTAGCAATCATTTGACACATAAAAAATGTTATCGAATATGCAGCTGAAAATTCCAAATTAACTCTCGTACCCACTATTTACATACACATCAAATCCAACTATTTTGGAGCGAAATACGATTCTTTTCAAATTAAAACAAGTTAAAATTGGTTCGCCTGAAACAAGCTGAAGTTAAAAGCGACTACAAAAGAGCAGGAAAGATCTTGTTAAACAAGAACTCTTAAAAGGGGAATCAGCGAAAAAGTTAAAATTAAAACTCATTCGTGAGCCAACGACTGTTGAGCAACGTCCACTGAATACCGAAGTAAGTGAAGTACAGAGGTAGGTAGCGATGAGTTTTGAGTTGTTTAGTAATCAGTAAATTGTGGCACTTCAAACGATGGGTTGAGTGATTACTGTTTGTTGGGAAAGGTAGCGGTAAATATTAACAGAGCCTAGTTATTCAGTCTATATGATTTTTTTTTTAATTTCTTTACGGTGAATGTGACTTATACAGAATGAATTTTTAAGTGTGCGTCTATGACCAAATCAGGCCTTATGAGGAGCATTGAAAAACTAAAACTGCATTATTGGATTTTTGAAACATCGGTATTCATAGCCAGGCATCGAAACAGTTGATTTGAAAAAAAAACGAATATCTTGGGCCTCAAGTCTGCTATTACAATATTGTCAGAATGGTCTATCACTGATTTCATAATTGTTGATTTTGACAAGTTTGGTAATCTAGGCTACTAATATAAAAACCGACTTCCAAAAACAAAACACTACAAAGTAAAAAAATAACTTTAATTTCGGAAGACGGTGGTTTTGGTTTTTTTGTTTTTGAACACCGACTTCCGAAATTAAAGTCATTTTTAACCGACTTCTTCAAAAAGGAGGAGGTTCTATGTTCGGCTGTACGTACCTATCTTTTTTTTTATGTATGTTCATCGATTTCTCCGCCAATTATGGACATATTTTAAAAATTTTTTTTCGAAAGCTTATACTCCTGAGGCTCCATTGACACCAGGTCAGAATCTGATGATCGGATCCCATGAAAATCGAGGGAAACCTTCAAATTTTATAAGCACACTCAATGTTTTTCATAAACTTTGTAACGCAATTGAGATATTTGTGCCTGGTAATCATCATCTCATGTTGCTGAGCTGATGATGGAAGGTATAAGTCAGGATCTGATGAAAAATGTTTGTTCAGCGATATTTTCGCCAATTGTTAAACGATTTGGATGATTCTTTTTTTGTTTGGAAGAGGAATTTTTACTTTGTAGTGTTTTATTTTTGGAAGTCGGTTTTATTTTTTTATTTTTCACATTTTAGTGGTTTGCAGGTACCAACAAAAAGTGAAACCACGAACACAGCGTGCCGGCGTCATTTTATGTTATGAACTGGTGTAAACAATCAACAGACATGCGATTTCAGTAATCCCGATTCATTTGCTATCATTTATTCAAGAGTTCTGTTGCCTACCTCCAAAGTTCTTTATCAGATCTTCACCAAATATAAATGGGACCAGTCCGAGAAAATACTCTTCCAAACAAAAAAATAATCATAAAAAACGGTTAACAATTGGCGAAAATATCGCTGAAACAACATTTTTCATGGGATCCCATCATCTGATCCTGACTTATACCTTCCATCATCAGCTCAGCAACATAAGATGATGATTACCAGGCACAAATATCTGAATTGCGTTAGAAAGTTTATGAAAAACAACATACACTGTTTTTCATAAACTTTCTTAATGAACATTAAGAAAGAAAAATTATTATTATTATTTAATTATTTTTATTTATTATTTGAGAATTATTATTATTATTAATAAAAATTCTTTTTATTAATGTTCATTAATATACATATAATAATAACCATTAATAAAAAAATATTTTTATTAATGTTCAAATATAGTAGTAGTTTTTTGAAAATCATTTCTAATAACGGGTTTTTTATTAATGGCAATACGAAAATGTCTTTCTACCACGATTTTATTACAACGATTTTAACACGAATAAACTCAATCATAAGCCTAGCGTGCCTGTGTGCGTCGACGGTGTGAGTGATGCGCAGGGAATAGCTGAACTGTTCAAAGCTAAATTCGAGATAAAGTCGTCCTTGGGACCATCGCAGGCGGTGATCGATGTTGAGCCCAAAGGGGAATTAGGAGTCAGGGTCACTGCCAGAGACGTTGCGACTGTCATCCAGTCAATGTCAAGGGGGAAGTCTCCTGGCCATGATGGGCTCAGCATCGAGCATCTTCGGTATGCGGGCCCTCACTTAACGCGTGTTTTGGCTTTACTTTACAATCTTTGTCTAATGCCCGTTTTCACCAACATCCCCTAAGTTTACGGGATCCCCTAAACATGTTTAGGGGGCCGTTAGAGGATGGTTTCTGTTTCACCAACGTTTAGGGGTCAACTAAACGTTAAAAGGTCTGCTAAATTTAGGTGGTCGAAATTTTGCCCCATAAACCGGCACCTACGTATGTGATCGTTTAAACAACGAAGATGGATAGTGATTTATATGATTTTTTTGAATATATTGAAATTGTTTCGACGCAAATAATAGCCGTAGACCAAAATATATCGAAAACGATCAAATTACTTTGAATTTTTTGATGAAACTGACTTTTCGGAGATATAGGTTACGTAAATTTTCAGTGTTGTATTTATTGGAAAATATTGAACACGCTTTAGAATTTCCTGATAATAGGTGAGTATATATTAACTAATCACATTTTTTTATACTACGTAATGTAGCCCGTAAAATAAAATAACAAAAAACTATGCGCATGGTATTTTTTTTAGTTGACGATACGACAATGTTTCCTTGTGTTTATTTGATTTGCATGATAAATTTTATTTTATTCCAGGAATAATTCTATATCTCCAATAAATCAGTTATTAATAGCATTGAGATTTCATGCTACTGGTAATCATTTGTTGGCTGTGGGAGACATGGGTGGGATCAGTGTGGCTACTTGCAGTCGAATAATAAAAAGAGTGTCTAATGTACTCTGTGGAGTGTCTGCAGCAACGCTTCCTTTTTTCTGCCATTTTATTATACCGTAACTAAATACGTAACGTTAACGAAACAAAATAAGATGCAAGCAAGCGATCACATCAAACTATCCACGAAAACAAACGAAAGTAAAGTGTCAAATTCAAATATGACCACAGATTAAACGTGAGTTTCGTAATGTATCCACAGAGTAAATATGTAAGAAAATATGAAATTAATTAAAAATATGAAGGAATTAATATTGATTATTGCTATTAAAACATAATTTATTATAAACTGTATCTATTTATGTATATACTTTAGAGAATTTGTTAAAAAACTATATTATTTCAAAGTATCGATAAGTTTAAAGACGAATCATTCACTATTATCGAAAACAAAACGTCACATAGTTATGTGTCCCCTAGTTAGGTGATAAAAACGATGGTGAAACGAAATTTCATTTAGGGGCTAGTTTAGGGGTACTGTTAAGTAAAGGGCCCCATACTTAGGTGGTAGTATAGGGGATGTTGGTGAAAACGGGCATGAGTCATGCGTATCTACCCCCAGATATGTTAAAAACAATTGTTGTGCCTATTGTTAAAAATAAAACTGGACTATTGACTGATAGGAATAACTATAGACCTATTTCACTGGCTACGGTTGTGGCTAAGGTATTAGACAGCGTGCTCAATGCGCAATTAAATAAACACATTAGATTGCATGACAACCAGTTTGGGTTTCGACCTGGGTTGTCTACCGACAGTGCTATTTTGGGCTTTAAGCACGCTGTGGAGTACTACACACGCCGTAGCACCGCGGTTTACGCCTGTTTCCTCGACCTGTCGAGTGCTTTTGATCTGGTTTCATACGATACTCTGTGGAAAAAGCTTAATGATGCGAAGCTACAACCTGAAATCTATACATATAATAAAATCGCAAACCAACCGTGTCTGTACATTCAATATTTTTGCATAAAAATTACATAGAAAAGTTAGGAAAAAGATACAAAAGACAAATATACTATTTTTGAAATTTTTGTCTGTTTGTCTGTTTATCTGTTTGTCTGTTTGTCTGTTTGTCTGTGCGTTTGAGGGAGCATCACGCATAAACTACAGATTGGGTTACAAATCTAGGTACTTAAAAATATTAAGTGATAACCCGAATAACATTTAGCGTTTATTTCATCAAAATCGACCCACAAAATAAAAAGATATTGAATTTTTAAGTTTAGGAAGAAACTTCATCAAGCGCTAAAGTAGGTAGTTTTCATTGAGACTCCAGAGACTTGCAATGGCATCTATTGAGAATAATAGTAGTAACAAATGTGTGAAACGAACTTCAAAACATATTGTTGAGTTATTGATAAACTCAAAAGAAAAGTGAACATGTTATTATCATAATATTATTATTCATCGTAACATGTGGGCTCCTAAGTTCAAACTCATTTTTGACAGTTTAACCACATTGTCGATAGATGGCGATGTACTGATGACGCGTTTTTCTGAATCGCGGTGTTAAGATTCTCCTCAGGAATATGACCTCAGCCCATGAGCATTATTTTTCTTACGAGTTTGTTATTCCACGGGACGATCAAGGTTAAGCTACGCTAGCCAAAGTTGGTCTGATGGATGGGTGACCATTTAAATTTAAACATGCTGTGTCTGAGACTACGAGTCTCCGAGATTCTAGGCGTGCATTGAATATAACAGTGAACCAGTCACACGGGTTGATCTTCAAGGTTAAGCAACACTTGCCGAGGTCGGTCTTAGGATGGGTGAACATTTTAACACATACACAGGTCGATTGACACTCGAATATAATTATGTGGATGGATGGAGAGGGAGAGGAAGGCCGAAGAAAAGATGGATGGATTGTGTGAGGAGCGATATGAAAGAATATGGGAGTGAGTGATAGCGTGATAGCTGATGGGACAGATTGGAAGAAAAACATGGGATAAGGGCAGGAAGATGATGATGACGGGTTCATCGACCCGTGTGACTGTTATAACTTAGCTACGAGCTCCTCATTCAATCAGTCTCCTCATTCAGTACCTACTAAATATCTTTGAAAAAATCGATTATACCTACACAGTAAATAGATTCTATGAAACCGGTTAAACTGTAATTCTAATACATTAAATACTCCTCTACTGAGTGATTGCCAGAAATGCCTTGCCAGACAACGCACCGCCGAAACTACAGGTCGTAGAACGCTGAAGTTTGGCGTGTAGGTTCCTTAGGGAGTGAAGGCGAGAACTAAGAGAGAATTTCCCGAAATTCCTACAGGAATGGGAAAAAAACGGTATATGCGCGTACGAAGTCGCGGGCAAAAGCTAGTAGTAAATATTTTTAAGTTTTGGTACGGGAACCAGGTCAATAGTGTCAGGTGGGACGGGGCGTTGTCAAGTCCATATGGTCTTGAGTCAGGTGTAAGGCAGGGGGGTCTGAGTTCTCCTACACTCTTTAACCTGTATATGGACCAGTTGATTGTGGAGCTGAGTAGCACCAGAGTCGGATGTTATATTGATGGCATATGTGTCAACAACATAAGCTATGCGTATGACATGGTGCTGCTCAGTGCCTCAGTCTGTGGCCTGAGGAAGCTTGTGAGTGTATGTGAGAGATACGCCAGTGCTCATGGCCTGTTGTACAATGTACAAAAGATTGTCGTTATGGTCTTTGGGGCTGCTGGGAAATGTCCAGAAACGGTATCCCCAACAAAGTTGAATGGTGTACCGTTATCGAGAGTGCACTCTTTCAAATACCTTGGGCATGTCTTGACCACTACCCTTAAGGACGATGACGACATTGAGAGGGAGCGAAGGGCGCTGTCGGTCAGAGCGAATATGATTGCCCGCAGGTTTAAGCGTGCTTCTACGGAGGTTAAAAAAACACTGTTTAGAACCTTCTGTTCCTTGTTTTACACCTGTAGCCTGTGGGTACATTTTACGCGAAGATCGTACAGTGCCCTTCGCGTTCAGTATAATAATGCATTCAGGGTGTTGATGGGGCTGCCTCGCTTCTGTAGCGCATCAGGGATGTTTGCGGAAATGCGTGTTGATTGCTTTTATGCATTAATGCGTAAAAGATGTGCGTCCTTGGTGTGCAGGGTGCGAGCCAGTTCCAACAGCATCCTGGGTATGATTGCTGACAGGCTGGACTGCAGTACTGTTAATCATTGCTCCAGTATCTCAGCTGGGATGCTGAAGCGGTGATAGTTATGTTGTGTGTGTTCATGTAGTTGTTGTTGTATTGTGTCACTAACATAGTTGTAAGTTTATTTATTGTACCTACTAACACTATGAGTCTTAGTTGCTCGTAATAAATAATTGGATTGATTGATTGATTGATTACAAGACCATTGACCGACTAGTGATCGACTATTATGAATTAGCAGATTACGAACTTTTAGCAAAATGACAATGGGATCGTGTTGGAATGATGAATTTATAAAAATTTGCAGACTTGAGGCCTTGTATATTACACCATACGACAGTATCGCTAATAGGTTCATATTCTGGGAAGTAATAACATATCTATACTAATATATAAAGCTGAAGAGTTTGTTTGTTTGTTTGAACGCGCTAATCTCAGGAACTTCTAGTCCGATTTGAAAAATTATTTCAGTGTTAGATAGCCCATTTATAGGGGAAGGCTATAGGCCATATATCATCACGCTAAGACCAATAGGAGCTGAGCAGTAATGAAAATTGTGAAGCAGACCAAGTTGCGCGGGAAAGCTAGTGGCAAAATAAAGGAGTGCTCATGTTTAACAAAATTCACGACGTAGTGTGATAATCTCTGTTTGTGTTTCACGTGGGCATGGTCAATAGTCGTAGAAAGATTCATAAAAAAAATCTGTTTGGCACAGCCTAGATTTGCTAACTCAAATGTATATTTGCCGTAGTCATGTGCTATCGTCATTTGAATAATTTTATTGTGTAACCAATCTCCTAAATAAATGTTGCCAACGGAACCCTATTACTAAGCCTCCGCTGTCCGTCCGTCCATCCGTCTGTCTGTCAGCGGGCTGTATCTCAAGAACCGCAACAGGTAGACGCTTGAAATTTTAACAGATTGTGTATTTCTATTGCCGCTATAACAATAAATAATAAAAACTAAGGTTTATGGTACGGAACCCTTCGGGTACGAGTCCGGCTCGCACTTGGCCGGTTTTTTATTTTTGCTTTATTCTACGTCGCAATATCAACAAGACAATACTGTTGGACAATGCCTGTTGGTATCCATACTAGTACAGTTAGTCAAATTTTGGCCA
Source organism: Lacanobia oleracea (assembly GCA_950371165.1). Classification (NCBI taxonomy): domain Eukaryota; kingdom Metazoa; phylum Arthropoda; class Insecta; order Lepidoptera; family Noctuidae; genus Lacanobia; species Lacanobia oleracea. Next base: position 7,741,136 of record OX493397.1, read on the forward strand.
GCGTTTTCTTCTTCTGTATTAAACCTCAGAACATCTCATTCAATACTTTAGACTCTAGGTACAAGTACAAAAGCGATTCGCCGTTCTCAATTTGCACTAAAACGCGCCTATTCCCCGCTATGCCATAAGAAAATATACGGAGAGGAAAAATTGATGAGTTTTCAATGTCTATTACATATAAACGAAGGATGATCAATCTCTGCTTCATTCCAGTCGTGACACACTTTTACGGAAGTTCGTTTTGACTTTAGGACAATCTTATACTTGACTGCTTATCTTTAAGTGATCATTTCAAAATTACGTAACAGGGGTATAAATTGTATCATTCTGATAAAATTCTACCGTTACTGACTGACTGAATGACTGACATACAACGAAAACCGAAACTACTGGTAGTAGGAAGCTGAAATTTGGCATGTAGGTTCCTTCCTTAGGGGAGTATACGGAATGATTTCCCGTTATTCCTACGGCAACAAAAAAAAAAACGGGCTATGCGGCAAAAGCTAATAAACATTTATATAAAATTAGCTTCCGCAAGCGGATTCACCCGCGTGAATTTTAGATAAATATCCCAAAGGCAAATACTTCTGGGATGAAAAGTAGTTAGTTTGTCCTATTCTTAAGACATGGTTTATTCATGAGCCAAGTTTTATTCTAATCCTTTCAGCCATTAAGACGTAAAAATTTAAGAAATAAACAAACATAGTTTCTTTCGGTTATAATATTTTTTAGAATTTAAAATTAGTTTACGGATATTCAAAGTGGTTTAATGCGTAATTTTAATGTTTTTTTAAGGTATTTCTTTCTTTCTATTATTCGGTTTTTCGCGGTTATTGGGATACAATAAATTAGCAAAATTTTTGTACGAGTACCTAGGTTTGGCCCCAGCCCCTTGCTAAGCTCCGACCTTGGTCACCACCAAGGTCGGAGCTAAGTTTGCAAGGGGCCAGAAATTACAACTTTCCAAGAAACTATTAAGTGAGCAACAAGGTCACACCGGAAAGAACGGAGGTACGTCCTGTTGCTAACCCTTTATAAAACAAGCGGCCTAGTGATCATTTTCCAGGATTTAATTACATTGAATTCGAGAAATATGGTTTTACAAAGTATTTTCAAAGGGTTGATTATTTTTGAAACGTAGTTAAAAAAAATAAAACAATGAAAATTATACTCGAAGAGACGTCTAAAAATCAAAGTCAACGATACGCTTCGGATTACCAGAAATCGATCTTCTTCAGTTGGCATCAAGTTATTTGTTTGAGCCAAAATTTTTGCGTACAAGGGGACGACTGAAAAAGGAAAATAAAATAACAATCTTATTGAATGTACTCAAGTTACGTGGTACCATACAAGCAGAAGAAAAAAGTAGAATCTACGTAACTTTATTGACTCTTGAAACGTTCATGGCCCGAAAAAATATAACATTCTACTGGGTACAGCAATTTTTAAAGCACAATATGTCAGCCAATCCCATACATTTTGGAGAATGATAATCATAGTCGCTGCATAAAGACCAAGTCATATTCTATCAGATTTTAAAGACTCAAATATGTTGGATGTTATGAGTGGACATGTTTCGCCAGAAATGATGATGACAATGAATGAAATTTGTTTAAAATGATTAATTAAGGTAATTTAAGTACAATAAAATTAAATGATGCGATGGCATTATGCAACACCCTTTTAAAAATGTTTACATAACTAAACATTGTCGCCATTTCATTCTGCGTCGTCCTTGGAACACAAGGCGAGGACTGCGCTAACAGCATAATCAGCCTGTAATGTTCCCACTGCTGTAACACAGGCCTCCTCTCGGTGAGAAGGAGTGGGCCGTAATCCACCACGCGGGCCCTGTGCGGGTTGGTAGACGTCACATGTCTTCGAATTTTTGGTTCTAGGACATGCCGGTTTCCTCACGATGTTTTCCTTCACCGTTTTGAGAGCAGTGGTGATGAAATAATTTACACAAAGTGAAGCGCCTGCCTGGGTTCGAACCTACGATCTACAACTCGTAAGTCACAGCCATTACCACCGGGCCACCACTGCTTAACGTCATACGTCATGGTAATGAATAATATTTTATTTTTTAAATAATTCTTTTAGTTAAAAAAAATAATTAACGCGCTAATCTCAGGAATTGCTGGTCCGATTTGAAAAATTCTTTCAGTGTTAGATAGCTCATTTATCAAGGCACGCTAAGACCAAAAGGAGCGGAGCAAACGAAGTTGCGCGGGTCAACTAGTGAATTATATTCTTAACTAGAGCTATAAACTAACCAGAACTTAATTAAGTCTGCAGTCAAGCACAGTATTATGAAACTTACAGGTGTAGTTACTACTTAACTTCTTAGCAAGAAACTCGCGAAAACCTGAAGTACTAATACCGGATAAAATTAGTTCAGAACTTTTGTAGCTTTATTTCAGTAACTGGTTTTTAAGTTGCAGTGGATATTATTTTTGGATTTGGTTTCACATCGTCTTACAAATTACCTTTTTAACCGACTCCGTCATTTATGAACCGATTTGAAAAATTTTTGTTTCATCTGAAAGGATATTCATTGCTTCTCGATTGGTCCCATTGTCACCATGTTAGAATCTGATGATGGGATCCCACGAAAATCGAGGGCAACCCTCAAATTTTATAGGCACATACAATGTTTTTCATAAACTTTCTAACGCAATTCAGATATTTGTACCTGGTAATCATCATCTCATGTTGCTGAGCTGATGATGAAAGGTATAAATTAGGATCTGATGATAAGATCCCATGAAAAATGTTTGTTCAGCGATACTTTCGCCAATTGTCAGCCGATTTGGATGATTCTTTTTTTGTTTGAAATAGTATTTTCCTGGACTGGTCCCGTTTCAATTTGGTGAAGATCTAACGAAGAACTTCGGAGGCAGGCAACGGAACTCTTCAATAAATGATAGCAAAGGGATCGGGATTGCTGAAATCGCATGTTTTTTTAGTGTTTACACCAGTTCTTAACATAACATTGCGCTCGTACGCTGTTAATGGGTACGCAGGTACCTAGGTACCACTAAAAAGTGAAAAATAAAAAACTTTTTACAAAAAATACAACCGACTTCCAAAAACAAAACACTACAAGGTACAAAATAACTTCAGTACAAAGAAAAGAACTTTAATTTTGGAAGTCGGTGTCAAAAAACGAAAAAATTAACCAAAAACACCGACTTCAGAAATTAAAGTTCTTTTCTTTCTACTGAAGTTATTTTGTACCTTGTAGTGTTTTGTTTTTGGAAGTCGGTTGTAGGTATTTTTTGTAAAAAGTTTTTTTTTGAATTATCCTAATATATAAAATTCTTCCATAACTGGTGACTGACTGAGTGACTGAGTAACGACAACGCACAGCCGAAACTACTGGTCGTAGAGAGCTGAAATTTGGAATGTAGGTTCCTTGGGGAATGTAGGAGAGCAGGATTTCCAACCCAACGATGCTAGAGATTAACCGCTCTCGTCCAAATCCAACTGTTTAAAAATTTTAGTTTCGATACTTCTTAAAGTATTCATTTTTCACATTTCCATCTATGCACACTATGCACCCTGTACCTCAATAATTTTCCCTCTGCTCCTAAAATATATCAGCCGAAAAAAAAGTTAAATTTTCAGTAGACTTAGCGCTTAGTCCGCTACTCGGAGTCTTCCGTAGTAAGATTATTGAGCCAGCCAAGCCACGGTAAGCCAATATCGGTTCATGAGTAAGCTTGTTCTTCCTCCACTATGCTACGAGTATTTCGTACCGTATTTTTCTCCTGGAAAAGTTAAGCCGTAACCGATATTTTATTTGAAAATAAAAAGGATTTTGTGAAGTGACAGTATTATTGAACTTTATGCAGGTGAGCATGAATAGTTTTTAAAATGCGGACAAAATCAACATCATCAATATTATCATTTCAGCTTCTTCTTATCGTGTGAGCAGTAAGGTCTAACGACTCCCCACACACCTAAACCGCCTCAAGGGCCTCTGATATGGTTTCTTTGACGACCGCCATTTGGGGGCCGGGACCACCGGCTTATACGTGCCTTCCGAAGCACGGAGGTATCTTTTTATCAGACATTCAGGTGAGTCAAGCCTGCAAAGTCCTAGGTAAACTGGAAACAATCAATAATTTCAGCTGAAAGTCGTCTATCGTTAGTCACAGTCCTCCCCCATTTATTGATTGGTCTTGTGTTTTTTTATCCTGCGTTTCCCCGCGGTCTTCACCAAGGTATCAGGCGCTCTAATATGACCGATGATATAATGATTCTGGTTTGGGAGGGCGACGGAGCTATACAAGACGCACAGCGCTATCCCTTTTTCATAACGGAATTATGATAGCATTAGCACATCATAGACTAAATGCCATCCTTAATTCCTTACTAATATTATAAATGCGAAAGTAACTCTGTCTGTCTGTCTGTCGCGCTTGCACGCTAAAACTACTGAACCGATTTAAATGAAATTTGGTACAGAGATAGTCTAGAGCCTGAGAAAGGACATAGGCTACTTTTTATCCCGGGAGTATGTTCCCTAGGGACCACGCGGGCGAAGCCGCTGGCAGAAGCTAGTTTTCTATAAGGCGGACCATGAGTGTACCAACTTAGCCTTGGATATTAAACTCAGCTGTTTTCCTTACGTCACTGCCACACCGCATTATTTCTGCTGCATACCTCACTCTTCAAACCTACATTACCGCAATAGCGTAACAACAGCCCGTCTCTACCGCATTCATTTGAAAACTTTCACAAAGTCACGTACAGTTAAAGTATAAAAGGCATGAATACATTTACGGTTTGCCAGCCCATAAAAATTATTAGTGGGCTTGTTAAAAAGTTCCAGACGGGATGCACAAAGTGTCCTGTAATGTAAGGGACTCAATTTATGGAGCAACTTGCTCCGTTATGGCGAAGCAATAAATAAACTTCGTTCCGTGTCGCTTGTACAATTTATTTGATGTTATTAATACAAAAATATTTTGTTCGGTGTATAAATCAAGTTCGGCAGATAATTTGAGAGGGTAGGATACAAAAGCCACATTTTTTTCGCGTGATTGTTAAGGATTTATTGTTGGTGTATTATTGGAAAATTTTGTGGAATTTTCGTCATTTTTTATTAAGAAAAGTTTTATCCACTAATAAATAAATCTTACGTCTCCAAAGCTAAAAATCCTGACTGTTAATCCAATTTTAGTCGTTGGTTAAGTAAAAATGACTTTCTTTCTTTTTTTTTTGAAAGGATGGGTAATCATCAAATGACTCTTTCCGTTCTGGGCAGAACAGAAAGGCGTGTCTTATTGACTAAAAACCCATCCGTGTTCCTACTAATGCCGGCCCACCCTGGACTCATCACTCACCCTGCGACTTCCAACGCCCGGGGCGTATGGTTAACTACGAGTATCTGGATGGTTAATTTCGGCCCAGAGTTGCCTTGTAAATACCAGTGACAGTGGCTGTCTTTATGTCCTCAAAGGTGCAAGTGTAAAATTATGATCTCCAATTATGACCTCAGCATGTAGGTCATGGACTGAACATGACCATATAAACATATAAACTTTTGTGCACGTATACCATCGATAAAAAATTACTGAAACATTTACCTGTAACAACAAATACAACCGAATTCCGTTCGTGCACTTCAGTAAAATAAAACAAACAAAAGTTTATTATCGCATAAAGTTCCGAATCAACATGTGAACGGGAGTTTGATGCCGTTGAATATGTATGAGCGTACAATTATACGTTTTAACATCACGTATTTTATTATAGGAGTTGGCATATAATATGGCAAGCTGAAATCCTGCACTATTTGGAGGGAAGTGGAAATATGCTTTTTCTACTCCTTCGCTATTGTTTACGATTAATTGCGTTGTGGTATCTAATCTATACTAATATTTTAAAGCTGAAGTGAATATTATAAAGTTTGTTTGTTGGTTTGGTTTGAACGCGCTAATCTCAGGAACTACTGGTTCGAATTGATTTTCTTTTTTCATTTGGATAGTCTATTTATCGAGGAAGCAAAACGAGCTATTTAACATCACCAATGAGAGCGGAGCATTAATAAAAATATGACGGAAACGAATTTGCGCGGTTCAGCTAGCATATATGGTGGTGGTTTTTTGTTTTTATGGTTTGTTTGTTTGTTTGTATTTGTGTCAGGAACTGAAAGGATTGACATCTATCACTGACAGTCGCTGTCGCGGCCACAGATGTTAGTGTATTTTAATTTTTATTTACTTTGTCCATGGTTTGTCTATGATGTGGATTTTCTTATAATGCCCGTCCCTGTCACAGGCAGTAGTTTCTACGGACGAATTTTTATCTTATTTTGTTTTATAGCTGTTTTTATTTGTGTATTTTAAAATAATGTAATGTTAATGTGCGTCTGTTTGGGCGGAATAAACTGTTTTTCTTTCTTTCTTTCTTTAGATGCGTAACTCGCACTCTGACATGGCAACACAAGAAGAAGTTAAGTAACGCGATCCCCCTCGTGAAGATACGGTAATATCTTGCAACCGAAAAGTAATTTTCAATCATCTACAGTGGTGCAAATAAAGTGGCGAACGCGCCTTTTGGGCAAATTTAAACTTTATTTTTGGGAAAAAACACGTACACAATTTCCTGTCGATGCTTTTGCAGTAGTCTTCAATCTGTCCACGGCTTGCAGAGTCTACGTTTTGTTTCCCCAATCAACGTAAAAATAAAACGAACATACGCTCACTCGTTTTTATTATTGTTTTACTCACACGTCTGTCGAACGTTTTCTGTACCTACTCCAATTAATGTCTGATGTTTAATAAACGAAGTGATTTTCCATTGAACTTTATATTGATTTTGTACAGCAATGAGTCTGAGTGTTTATAATGTGCATATATGAACATGATTCGTTTTCCGTTGATAAATTTAAGCATAGTTTCCCTCATATACGTATGTGCACAATATACAGACTTACACTGTATTAAAATGAGCTTTTAAAGTAGGTCATATTATATAGATAGCAAAAGGCTATATGTATGATGTAAAAGCATAAAACAACGTTATTTAAACATTTCCTTGAATCAGTCTTGAAAGAGAACTCACACGATAAAAAAATAAGCCAAGAGCGAGACGGACTCTCACACGAAGGGTTCCGTACCATAAATCGAAAAAGAAATCGTTTCTTGTATCACTAAGCCTCTGCTGTCCGAAATAATCGAGGCTTAGTAATAGGGTTCCGTTGTTGGCCCTTGGGGTACGGATCCCAAAAATAAACCTTAATAGTAATTAATAATAAGTAGAAGATTGGCTTAGACATGAAATGAAAACTAAAAATGTCATGAAAGGAAAACGTTAAAAAAAACGTATTTCCCTTAGCCTGAGGGCAGAATGAAAGCTTGTTCGGGTATCGTTCCTTCAGTCGAAGAACCTTTCTTGTTTTTCCCTATATACTTTCATCATCTAAAGACAAAACCACCTAAATTAGTATCTAACAGGAAGTGACAACAGAAATCAAATTATTGCTTGCGGGCAACATGGAAACTACCCCACATTGCCTTCAAACGAATGTTTTCCATCTTGCTCATATGCTCCCGGTCAATAATAATGTTAATACTTTGGAAATCCTTATTTTCCATAAAATCTGTCCCTAACAGCTTTGTATATAAAACCGGCCAAGAGCGAGTCGGACTCGAACGAAAGGTTCCGTACCATAAACCTTAATTTTCATAGCGGCAAAAGAAATACACAATCTGCGAAAATTTCAACTGTTTATCTATTACGGTTCCTGAGATACAGCCCGCTGACAGACAGACAGACGGACGGACAGATATCGGAGGCTTAGTAATAGGGTTCCGTTGGTTGGCCTTTGTGTACTGAAACCTAAAAATAATTTTCACATTATTTTACTGACCTTGTGCAATAAATAGTGTCCAGTGTCCGTGGAGTTTCTTGCACGTTCTTGTCCATAGAGATCTACGCTTTGGAACGTGCAAATAGCTTCCATGTTTTTGATTGACCGACCTTGACGTTTCAAAAGTGCCTGTGAATGATTTATTTGAAATAAAATGCTTTGAATTTGAATTTGAATAAATGACACTACATAAGTCCAGTGCATGCCGAGGAGAAAAAAAGAAGGTTGTTTAGCCCTCGTTAGGTGGTGTGAACTGGACTGAGTTGCCGTTTGTAAATACTAGATGGTTCATTGTTTTATGTGCATAGAGAGGGACTCGGGAGCATCGTTGCGAGGTTTAGGATACGTAGGAAGTTTCCTTCTTGCCCAACCCGGCCCTTCCCCTACATGACTCAAGCTTTTTGGGCGGCCGTGTAAAAATGTCGACCTTGTTGAACTTCGTTCTCTGTAAAAAATGGTCATTTCATTTATTTTTTGCTATTCTTTGAAGAACAATGACCTTTGTTGTATAGGTTCTGTTTAATGATGCTGCTCGATTTTTTTTTACAAATAATAAAAGAATTTTGTCAGTTCGTAGGTGTGCCTCACACGTGCGTTCTTTTTGAAAAACATATCTGGAATAAGGGCCAAATAATGGCCCTTATTCCGGTTATATTTTTACTGTCATCATCATCTGCCTAGCCTTTTCTCAACTATATTGGAGTCGGCTTCCACTCAAACCGGATATGGCTGAATACCAGATTTTTACGCGGAGCGGCTGCCTACCAGACCTCCACAACCCATTGACTGGGTAACAAGGTACTTCATGGCAAGACTGGAGTCAGATTACCTGGCTTCTAACGACTGCCAAAGATCTACATATGACAGCCGGGACCAACGGTTCCAATTCAGATATTTGTGCCTGGTAATCATCATCTCATGTTGCTGAGCTGATGATGGAAGGTATACGTCAGGATCTAATGATGTGATCCCATGCAAAATGTTTGTTCAGCGATATTTTCGAATTGTTAACCGATTTGGATGATTCTTTTTTTGTTTGGAAGAGTATTTTCTCGTACTGATCCCATTTAAATTTGGTGAAGATCTGATGAAGAACTTTGGTGGTAGGCAACGGAACTCTTCAATAAATGATAGCAAAAGGATTGGGATTTCTGTAATCGCATGTCTGTTGATTGTTTACACCAGTTCATAACAAAACCAAAAAACGAAATAACCAAAAACACCGGCTTCCGAAATTAAAGTTATTTTTTACTTTGTAGTGTTTTGTTTTTGGAAGTCGGTTTTATTTTTACTGTAGTTTTCAAAATATAATTTCGTCTGAGCTTATTTGGCTCCAAATAACGTACTACCAATAGCTATTTTGATACTTATTTTATTGAAAATGTAAACTTAATGTAAACTTTTTTGGAAAACAAAAAAACCGTCACATAAAAAATGAGAAAGTAGCGAACACTTGAAATAGAACAGAAAAATACAACACGCAAATGAGAAAAAAATACATTTCAGGATTAAAAAATCTGTGACTTTTGATTCGACGCTACACAATTTTACGGTTATTTTATTTTTAAAGTCTTACAGATAGCTGTAATTAAAAGCGAACTTATGCGGTGGAAACCTCATTAAAATGGGGTTTGTATAAAATACGTTGAACAACATAGAATAAACCTGCAGCATTGAATGAAGGGGTCTCGTAACGAATGCCCGGAATATTCAGCGCGCCACGGATTCTATGTCATTTTTGAATTCGTACGAGAAATGCGGGCATTTTATTATGTCAAAAGACCGTTGAATGCGGAGTTGGACAGTGGTCGGGCATTTTTTAGCAACTGTGTTTGCATAAATATCATTCATGCTTTTCAACTTGCGGCATTGAAGTTGTTTACTGAAAATGGGGATCCTATTCTGAAATTCCGAATACACATAAAAAGTATAAGTTAAGTAATTGGTTTATAGAGTGAAATTCTCTTTGAAATATACTAAAACCGGCCTTAGAGAAAGATCTAAAGAAAATTATCCAAATATCTTCAGGTATTCATTTCTCGGGAATCCCAGAATAATAACTCGGAATGTTTACACAAAATAACAGCACTTAGATAATAAGAAGTTCAAGAGAAAACGAACATCAGCTAAGTACCTTTTGGCAGCGATTACGAGATACGAAGGAAGATAATAAAAAAATCCGTTATATTTTTGCACAACGGTAAAGAATATTTAGCGAATTGCTCGCGGAGGCATTTCGCGATTTCAAATTGTACGCATTATGTTTGCGAAAACGTCGCTATCTCTGTTATTACATTCCAGCGTAAGCTCCTCTCGAATATACTGAAGGAGCATGTCTTGCCGACATATTGCAATATTTGAGAATCAGCAAAAATATCGCATTATCATCGTTACGTCGGTTGAGGAGCTCGTGGCTAGATAATAACAGCCGCACGGGTAGATCTTCAAGGTTAAGCAACGCTTTCCAAGGTTGGTCTGTGGATGGGTGACCATCTTAACATACCGAGTTTCCTCCGTGCTTCGGAAAGCACGTTAAGCCGTTTGTCCCGGCTGTCATTTGTAGATCTTTGGCAGTTGTTACGGATAGTCAAAAGCCAGTTAATCTGATTCCAGTCTTGCCATGAAGTACCGTGTTACCCAATTAATGGGTTGTGGAGGTCTGGTAGGCAACCGCTCCGTGTAAAATACTGGTATTCAGCTAAACCCGTTTTGACTGGAAGCCAACCCCAATATAGTTGGGAAAAGGCTAGGCAGATGATGATGATGATCGTTACGTCGACACAAATTGGAAACAAATAAACAAGAGGTTCGGTAAGTTTAACGGTGTCAGTAATTTATTCTTCAATAACATCCACGCCTTGTCTTGGGTGTTAATGAGAATCATTTCCATCAAAGTGATCCAGAAATGTTTTGTGCCAATTGATGTCAAAATATGAGTTCAGGATTAGATTTCGCTGTCGGATTTATTCGTGCAAATATTGGTGTTTGTTAAAATTGGCTATTCAGACGTGTTTAATTACAGACGAGAATGAATTTAAATGGCTTTCTTCTTCTTTACTCGTGCTTGATGAGCCTCGAGAAAGCTGAGTTTCAAATTGGATCCTCTTGGAGTATTGTACGTCATGATTATTATTAGTTACCGTAATTGAAATTAAAAGTAGGTCAGTGAATGTTCTGCCAGGATTGTGGAAATTGTTCGAAAGAGTCACCGCGGCCTTGGAATGCAAAGGGCATGAGGATGACAGGAATTGTCTTTGGACAGTAAGAGTTTGACTCTCCCTTCATCTCCACCCAGAGCGGAAGGATGGGATAACATGAAATCTAATTCCATAATTAAAAAAAGGTATGAATCGTTTCTCCGGGTCTCGTCGGGTTTCATTGGCTCGGCGTTTTTCTGGTGGTCGCCACTGTTGATTCTGGCTTTCAGGAGTTGCAGTGGTTGGGAATGTGTGGCGGGCTGGTCCCAAAAAAAAAAATTAAATGAATTTGATCTGAATGGATACTAATAATATTATTAGACAGCTTAAAATCACTTTTTATTTTGGCAACCAAAAGTACTTCTGTATTATGTTTAACCCTTCTTCTTTACATGAACATACAGATTGTTGCTTTAATTCAATTAAATAATATTGTTTTTAGTAAATAAAATGCTAGTTTTGTACCAAAATAATTATTATTTTATCATTAAATCCTTTATAAATTATGGATGATACGAGTCCTTTAAAATGCAATGGCTGTTACTAAATTATCGAAAAAATAAAAGCTCTTTTGAAACTGTTTGTTTGATATTTTCTTTTAGAATTATTTATTTCTCTTTTGATCTCTAAAAAGGCTTATATTATGAGAATATCTTTATGTGTCTTTTTTATTTTAAATATGTAGTTAATGTTTTACTGCTGATGTCTGACCCTCAAGTGAATTAGATTCAAAACTCAATTTTTTAAATAAAAAAGAAGAAGGGAAAAACACTAATGTAATTTTATTCCAAAGCCTTTTTATGTTTAGTTCTGTACTAATAATGCATTCTTGAAGTAATATTAGTGTTTTTAAAATAAATAGTTGAACTATTCTATTTTCCCCCACTAATAGGGACCATGCGATATTTTTATTTTTGCTTTCATTTTAAAGAACTCCGTCCAGAATAGACCGCCACATAAATAAAAAATGAAATCGCTTTAATTTATTGCTAAAATTGCGTTATAAAACCGACAGTTTAAATTTTCGCGCCAAAACGGACGATGACGTCACTCATGTCTGTCACTAGTCAAGAACTGTCATAATTCAAAGTAATAGAGCAAGATCCCAGTGCTTCCAGAACTTACTTATTTTATCAGTAACAAAACGTGGAAAGTATGTAGGTACTTTGAACATTCGCTTACCTGCAAGTTTGAGTTGACGCGACCGCCAGTTTGTGAGTATCATCATCAAATGCTAGCTATGAAACGACTAGATCATTTTCACGATTTTCACAAAACACATACTCTTAAATAATTAGTAATTTAGTAAAAATTTAAATACTAATTAGTCATTGTAATAGTGTAAGATCTGATCGCTATCTCCACTGAGAATTGAGATCCTATTCATAAGTATCTTTTGGACATAGTCATACCTACATACATCACTAAAAACAAATTGCCCATTGGATGGAGCTAGCAGATACTTATTACGCGTACGTTGAAATTACACTGGCACTACTCTATTCAAATATTTTGATACTGCGAAATAAGTAACGGCTGGGAGCCCTGGGATCTTGGACTATAAACTAACACGAGTGACGTCACCAGACGCTGATTGGTGTATTAAAATACGTTCCGTCTCACGTTACTTTAAATTTGTAATTATTGTTAAAAATCAATATTAACTGGAAAAAAAACGGTGCACTGGCTCTTCTCTTATGCTTTTTTACATTTTAGCCACAAAATATTGATAAATATTAAATCTGTATCTTCCCTTTTATGTTCCATGTGTGGAAGTTATCAGTTGAATAGAGTCCCTTACCGCAACAAAGGCCAAACTAATAAAAAAAAGAAAAGTTCCCTTTGTAAAATGCAAACAAAAAAGTATGCAAAATATTTGGCCGCAGCAAAGTTAGGTGTGTGCCCGAGAGACTGAATGCATCGCCCGAAAACTGCTGTAACTGAGTATTTATGGAATAAGTTACAGGACAAGCTGTAACCGTTCCTATGTGGGACTGAAAGTTGGGTTTCAGTGGGAGGCTATGAAAGGAAGTATGGCTTGATGCAATTTTGTTGAGGGACTTATTTTGGAGGAATTTTGGATGACATTTAAGTATCAGTAGTATTTATGAACTAGCTTCATAAGAACATATATTATGTATAACTTGTATGTACAAGTATGTTCACTTGTTTTTTTTTTTTTTTTTTTAAGAATCCTCATTTTTCAAAAATAATAGTCGACGTCAAAATCGGCCCTGCTGTTTAGAAGATTAGCCAAGCAAACATACAGACAGACAGACAGAGCGAACCCCTAAAAGATAAAATAATAAATAAAGAAAACTGTGTACGTTATACGTAAGTAGCCTATACTACTCTGTCAAGAAAGTACCGGGAAAAGATCAATAATACACAAAATGTCTGTTATTCATCCAAATTTATTTTATCACCTTCAAAGTATGCTCCTTTAGAAACGATACACTTGCGCCAACGAATAATCCATTCATCAAAACATTTTTTAAACGCTGCTTCCGGAATTGAGTTCAGTTCTCGCCGCGAATTCTCCTTTATGTCTTCTATCGATTGAAAACGGGTGCCACGAAGTGGTAATTTGAGTTTAGGAAAAAGAAAAAAGTCAGCAGGAGCCATAATATATCTGGTGAATATGGTGGTTGCTGGATGGTATTTGTTGAGTGTTTGGTTAAAAATTCGTTCACAATGATAGCCTTGTGCGAAGGCGCATTGTCGTGGTGCAAAATCCAAGAATTTTCTTTCCACAAATCTGGCCTTTTTCGTCGAATTTGCTCTCTTAAACGCCGCATAACGCTCAAATAATATTCTTTATTTACCGTTAGACCTTCCGGTAAGAATTCAGAGTGCACAACACCGCGATAGTCAAAGATAACAGTCAACATGACTTTGACTTTTGATCGACTTTGGCGTGGTTTTTTCGGTTTTGGTTCAGTTGGAAGGCGCCACTCCGAAGCTTGTTGACTAGTTTGCATGTCAAACTCGTAAACCCACGTCTCGTCACCAGTAACAATGCGTTTCATGAATGTTGGGTCCGAACTGACTCGTTCTAGCATGTCCTCAGCGACTTTCATGCGATTGAGTTTTTGGAGAAAATTCAGATCTTTTGGGACTAGCCGAGCAGCAACATGTATCATACCCAAATGATTAGTTAAAATGGTACGGATCGACTCGTGAGATACAGAAAGTTCGGCGGCTATCTCTCTCAGAGTTGAATGGGGATTTTCAGTCACTATTTCCTTCACTTTTGCGATGTTAACTTCAGTTGCAGACGTTGACGGCCTATCAGAGCGAGGCAAATCTTCCATCACATCTCGACCGCTTTTGAACGCTTTGAACCACTCATAAGCACGAGTTTTTGATAAAGTCGATTCACCGTAAGCCTTCTGTAACATTTTCAGTGACTCCGAACACGAAATTCCATTGGCGATGCAAAATTTAAGACAAACTCTTTGTTCGATATTTTTGTCCATTATGAAATTCGCAATACACACTATATGATATTACTAAAACCAGCACTGTATTTAATATAAATAACAGATGCAACTCAAACGCCGCGCCAAAATGGAAAACAGTTGTGCCAATCTAACAACTACAAAAAAACAAAAATTTGAATTTGGAACCATAAACAAATCATCCATTCCCGATACTTTTTTGACTGAATGTATAGTACAGCATAATAGCATAGCATAATCAGCCTATAATGTTCCCACTGCTGGGACACAAGCCTCCTCTCGGAGTTCATTTACACAAAGTAAAGCGCAAAATCATATATAACATTATAAAATATGTATTTATTGAAAATTTGCTATTTGATATTATAAACTCACATAAACTGAAAATATATTTATTTGTTTAGAAGATCAGTTGCTAATTGCTTAATTTAAATTAATTAGAGAGCGATGAGACCACGTTTATTTTATAAGAAAATTATAGTACGTACATTTTAAAAGGGTTCTGGCTATGCAAGGCGGAGGTCAGGTGGGGTCTTATGTCCAGCAGTGGACTACGATACCTTCGTAAGCTGTAAGTTGATTTATTTTGTTTAACTAACATAGAGATACTCGTATAACTGTTTGAGGATGATTGAAATAAACAATTTTATATTAGAATTCAGCCTTCCCTAGCATCCCTTTCAGACATACCTCCCTTTTTTATTAAAGACAACTGTTTCTCTTATGTTCTGATATTATTAGACTTTAAGTTATAACCTCAAATTGGGATGTTTTTTGTGTTGTTTTAATTCTTCAGTCACAATTTAAGGAGAAGTAACGAAATCATGGTTTAACGCAACCTCTGCGCCGCAAGTTAGTGTGCACGGTTAGGTTTTGTTTTTAAAAAAGTTAATGGATACTGGCCACAGCGTAGCGTAGAGCTTAAGGCTGTCTGTCCCTTGACGCGGAGCGAGGCAGTAGAGCGGAGTGAAGGAGTAATGTACAGTGAAGTTTCGGATTGTGTCTGTTCATTGATACGGAGCGATCTAGTGCTGAGCAGAGTTGCGGACTGAGTAACGATTTCACGCGAAGAGTTAGTAATTTGAGCGGGCTTGCGGTTTTTTTAAACTTCCCCGCTCCACTTCCCGGGTTTGTATAAATTTTTAAACTTGTTCACAAATCCCTGTCTACTGAAGCGGAGATTTTATACATTTCCATTGGTTAATATAGGCACAGCTCCGCACCGCACCTCTCCTCTCCTATCCGCTCCAGTGGACAGTCAGCCAAAAGGTCCTTTACCAAAAAACGGGCAGATTGACTTACGTGGAGCTTGTTAAGCAAACATGTCCCAGTTGTCGGTTAAAGCGGTTCTGCAAATCATTGAATTGGGGTTTGAGAATATCGGGGTTTATATAGATGCATTAAGGCCAGGTAAGAAAAACTTATTAACAAAAAAATATTTTTTACTTTGTAGTGTTTTGATTTTGGAAGTCGGTTATATTTTTTTGTTAAAAAGTTTTTTTATTTTTCACTTTTTAGTGGTACGCAGGTACCACTAAAAAGTGAAACCACAAGCACAGCGTGCCGGTGTGATATTATGTTATGAACTGGTGTAAACAATCAACAGACGATTACAGAAATCCCGATCCATTTGCTATCATTTATTGAAGAGTTCCGTTGCCTACCTTCGAAATTCTTCATCATATCTTCACCAAATTTAAATGGGACCAGTCCGAGAAAATACTCTTCCAAACAAAAAAATAATCATCCAAATCGGCGAAAATATGGCTGAGCAAAAATTTTAACGGGATCCCATCATCAGATCCTGACTTATTTATACCTTCCATCATCAGCTCAACAACATGAGATGATGAATACCAGGCACAAATATCTGAATAGCGTTAGAAAGTTTATGAAAAACAGTGTATGTGACAGTAACAGTGACTTGGTGACAATGGGACCAACTCAGAAGTATAGGCTTTCGAATAGAAGAAGAATTTTTAAAATCGTTCCAGAATTGGCGGAGAATAAAAAATAAGATACATACAGCCGAACATAGAACCTCCTCCTTTTTGAAGAAGTCGGTTAAAAAGGATTACTCACTTAAAAACATTCAAATACAGTATCATCTCAGCGACAATCTTTGTCAAAAACTTAGGATACTTATAATGTTTTTTTCACAAGGATAGGAAATCATCAAATGACTCCATCCGCTCCGGGCGGAGCAGAAGGGAGTGTCACTCTTGCTGACTAAACCCATCCGAGTTCCTCCTAGTGCCTTTTGCGTTCCAGCGCTGCGGTGACTCGTTCGAAGAAATTCCGCAAAACTGGCAACTGCGATGGCAATGCGTACGTTCCTTAAAATGAGGGAGATAGCCCCTCTGATCAAATTCGCGCCTCTGTGTTAGTTGTGACTGGTCATCTCCAGCAGAAAAGAATATTTTACAAAGGTTTTTCTAAATATCTCAATTAAAATACTTTTTGATAAAAAGATACCATATAATAACCAGTGTTTTTCATAGCCCCAAAAAGAACCCATTTTTGATTCAAGCCATCTATTTGATCCGTCCAACATAGGGTTTTCTTACAATTTCATAAAGTTTTGTGGGTATTAAAGTGAAGGCACTTGAGGGTTGCAATTTGGATCGCCGCCAGCTGTTATATTACTCGGGTCGGCGAAGAACCCCTTCATTTTAACTTATTACGTTTTAATAAACGCTTTCGTATTTTTAGATCTTATGTACCGGAAATGAATTAGTTTTGTGTGAGTTTCAGAGTTTCTAAAGAGCTAGTCAAAGTGAGATTCCTTCAACGATAATGATTGTTTAACCATCTGCCTAGCCTTTTCCCAACAACGTTGGAATAAATTCTAGTATAACCAGATGTAGCTGAATACCATTACTTTAATTAGATGCCTATATGACCATATCTGTCCTCCACAGCCCATTAACTGGGTTACCTTTAATACCTTTTGGCAAAGGTTGGTGCGAGATTTCTCGGAGATCAATTAATAAATAAAATAAGCCTTTATTGCTCTTTGACAATAATTAAAATGTATCTGGCTTGTCGCGTACTGGAAGACGCAACGTTGGAAGGCCTCTCACAAGGTGGACCGATGACCTGGTGAAGGTCGCGGGTAGCCGATAGATGCGGGACGCGCAGGACCGGTCGTTGTGGCGTCGCTTGGGGGAGGCTTATGTCCAGCAGGGGACGTCTTCCGGCTGATATGATGATTATGATGATGGCTTATCGATTTGTCAATCTACAAATGACAGCTGGGACCAACAGCTAATTATTGTCAAAGAGGTCAAGAGGGTAAACCAAAGTGTCATAATGTAACCTTGTTCAGACAGAGAATCGTTTTACTCAGTAACGGGATTGTGGAGGTCAGTGGCTCCATGTAAAGTATCTACTGGTATTCAACTGTTAGCGGGACGGCTGATAGAACAGAACGAAAAACAATCGTTTTATGCCGACAATAAGTAACAAGGAATAAGGACAGGAACATGACGATGATTTATCTGTGTCCTTTTCGTTAGGGAGACGACTCCGAAATAATTAACAAATACCTAAGCAGATCATTAATGTAGGCTAAATTAAAACTGTGGTGAATGGTAGACATTGTTAAAAGTTTTAATTAGAGTTTGACCTCGAAACATTATAATTATGGTAGGTACTGGCTAGAATTTGACCTCCAACAATTATAATAATAATTAATAGTTGTAGTAAAATATGAACTCCTTGTGAACGACCTCGTCTGGATTTGCTTGATTTGAATTTGTCTGTTAAGATGTCAATCCAGAGCGGGCAGTCAATTTTTTACATAACTGTTATGTTTCTTCTTTTGCTTTTAAATTATTGCAGGCTCAGAAAATGGTGTGTCAATACACTAGTTCTTTCTCATAATTGCTTTTTCTGGGATAATTATGATAACAAATAAAAAAAAAAACAATTAACCATGTGAGAGGCCCTTGAGAAACTGACATTAGGGGTCGTTAGACCTTATTGCCCACACGATAAGAAGAAGAAGAAGATGATAACTCAGTCTATAGTACAGCTTTCTGTTAGTGTAAGTAAAATACTCGTAGCCGGATTGGGGGCCCTACTATAAGGGTGCCTGTCTTTACAGAGGGACGAGGCAGCAGAGCAGAGAAATGGAGAAACTGAAAACAATGGAATTACATAAAATCTACGCACCAAGTGAGTCACTGATATTTTGACTGACATGATTGGTTAATATTTCTCCGTTTCTCCAACCTCGCTTCGCGCAAATGGACAGGCACTCAACGCCTTAAAATTGAAATTATTTAAAAAAAAGGAGACTGAGCTAAATAAGCAATGTACTAAATATCCCTTTTTTACAACGGAATTATCACGTCCTAGTAGGGCTGCATTTTATTCGGAACACTTTTTACACATCATAATCGTACCTATCTATTTATTTATAGTATTAATTTCGATAAACAACACTAAATTTTTTGTAGGTTTTAATTTGAAGACATGGTTGGCGCAGAGGTTGAGCGATTGCTGTGCTGCGTGTCGCGGGTTCAATTCCCGTACGGAACAAATATTTGTATGGCCTACAATAGTTGTTCCGGGTCTGACTGTTTGTGAGTTTGTATGTTTGTAAACGCACCCATGATACAGGAAAAATTCCTAGTGTGGGGCCATGTTTTATTTTAAATAATAATAAAAAAACACATCTGAGCTCTTTTCAGTAGCAATAATCAAAATTTACCAAACGATACATGTTTCTTCTAAAGTCAAATAAAAATAAGCCCACACACTACCAGCCTGGTTTCAAAACTGTGTCACACACGCGGGTACCAGGATATTATAAAGTTACAGTATGAATAATTAGTGGCTCCACCCAGGGATGTTGACTAGACCTTAATTCGCTGAAGGCGGGAACATTGTTGATTCAATCTAGGCCTCATCTCCTGTCCTCGCCGCTAACAAGATTTTGATTAAAAAATGTAATGAACGCAGAATTGTTTTTAATTCTGTTGTTAGATGGTTGGGCTTGGGGGGCTTAAGTGGTTCATAAGATGTGATTAAATAATATCAGGAGTATCAGCTGGCTATAATTTCGTAAGTAGATTTGTTCGATTTATAAAATTCTGGAGTCGTTTTTGCGGTATAATTTACTACAACAACCCATTACGTCCCACTGCTGGGCTGGGGTCTCTCCTTAATAAGGAGGATATAGTCTTCTGATACCACGTTGGCTAGACGGGTTGGTGCATGGTTTTATTTCAAGTTTTCCTCCTCTTTCACTGGTTGTATAGTGAATGTTTCCCTATATTAATAAATAATAATAATAATTTATTTCAGATTTCTTCCCCCCCCCAACCTCCCCCCCCCTCTTACGAAATCCTGGGATGAAAAGGAGTAGTGACATATTGTATTATTACTCCGACACCACGGAGCACTGTACAATTTATGTTTCCAAAAAAAAAAATCGTTAAATAATGAAATTAATTGTGATCTATGGAATTAAACGGTTTCCAAGTAAAATATCAGAATATTGCAAAATAAAAATGAACTCTTCACCTAGTTACTGGGTTGTTTGAATCACATATGGAGTTGCACTTTGTAAAATACTGGTACTCAACTGTATCCGGTCAGTATTTCATTGTCGGCCAACTCCAAAATAGTTGAGAAAAGGCTAAGCAGATAGACTGAAATAATGAATTAGGCTGTATTACATCCAAAGAACCCTGTACCCTTTTTTTAACAAAAATGGGAAATCATCAAATGACTCCTCCCGCTCTGGGCGGAGCAGAAAGGAGTGTCAGACTCTTACTGACTAAAACCCATCCGTGTTCCTTCTAATGCTCTTTGCGTTCCAGCCCGGTGACTCTTTTGAACAAATTCCGCAACTCTGGCAGGCACTGACCCTGGCGGGCCCTGTCTGCTATGCTGACATCTCTTTGAGGCGCGCGTGGAACACAACGCGCCGTCGACCCGGGACCCTGGACCCTTAGAATACAGCTTACCTTTTGACCGTACACGAAAATCCCGAAGAGTAAAACCATAAATATTTACTTACTGAATATGATAAAATGTTTAAACGCTCAAAAACAATAGAATCGATAAAGAAACAATTAATTTTGTTTAAATTACTACCATTGTCAAATACAAATCACTAATACCCCACACAAAGCCACGGCTATTAACTGTAGTATTGGATTTCCTCAGTGTTTGGTTACGCCGACCATCCGGTTGCCCATTGTCCCCATGGGAGTCCTAAGATGGCGGCCAAGGGATTATCCGGAGAGGAAACGCTCTCATCTGTGAACTAATTACATCTTGATTATCGATTTGCCGGCTAAGCGTGATTGTGATGTCCCTAAGGAGCTATCTTAGATTGGTAAATACTGGACTTTCGGCAGATTGACATGGATTATGCTTATGAGTCTGTCCAGGAGGTCTAAAAAGGCCACTTTAGCAGAATCAGAAAGCAAATCACGCTACCCGTCACTGTCAAATTTTCCCAATCAACCTTGAACCTAATGTGTTAGCGATTAAGATGAAAATTAAATTTCGACCAAAAAACATGGCGGCCGCCGATTATTTTTCAATAAAACTATTAAATTTTTGTTGCGTCACTACGGCTATTGTGCCCGGGTGTGTTCATTGCAATGTCATTATCAGTCTGTTAAATCCATCCAGAAGGTTAAAGGAATCTTCTGGGCACGGTTCCTTCATCGTGATCTCGCCCAACGCGTTCCATCAGGCGGGTCGAGGTCAAGAGCGGCTCATTGTAAAAATAATATGCAGTTCGTATTACACAATAATACAACCGTGTTATTCTGAAAACATCTCACCGTGAAAGTTAAGGTCAGGTAAGGTGAAGGTAAACCATAGCTTGTGGACTGACAGTTCACTTCACCTGAGTGTTCACGGTTTACACACCACCCATCCTCACATATTTTATCACAAAACATAAACACATCACCTACACAGTTGGTTAACTTTGCATGAATTAATTAATTTTATTATTTATAAATTAATTGTTTTTTGTTGTTATTTCTAGGCAAGCGTGCTCCATCTTCGACCACATCCTCG
Source organism: Lacanobia oleracea (assembly GCA_950371165.1). Lineage (NCBI taxonomy): Eukaryota > Metazoa > Arthropoda > Insecta > Lepidoptera > Noctuidae > Lacanobia > Lacanobia oleracea. Next base: position 7,762,729 of record OX493397.1, read on the forward strand.
CTTACCATCAGGTGAGTTAGCGGTCAAACGCGTGCCTATCATTAGTAAAAAAAAAAAAAATTATAATATTTTTTTCGAAGAAATTTTAACAAATGGATTTGCATAAAACCTCCGCACCACGTAGGTCACTGATATGACTGTATGTAGGTGACTGATTTTGACTGACATCATCATTTCAGCCAAAAGACGTCCACTACTGGACAAAACATTACACACATTTATTGAATAGATTTTTTTTTTAATCCGTGCGCATTATGTGTATTACTGCTTTTGTTTTTTTTTCTTTATTATAATAACTGTCTAATTGTTTTTTTTTAAAGTGAATATGGATCTGGGATGGTTTGAAATAAAGTTTTATTATTATTATTATTATTTCCTTTTTCATTTACTAAACTATATTATAAAAATTATATTTTTAAATATTTGAACAAAATAAATAAAAAAGCATTTAAAAATATTAAAATAGTAGCCCACCGATATCGGGAACAGGGTCCAAGCTACCGGTGGTCAGGGCTCTAGAGAAAGGAACCTCCTGACAATGCGAGCCGTGTCCAGAAGTACCGCTTTCTGAATCAAGCCTTTGATCCAGCTGCCCAACGAGAGCCTCCTAAGGTGTTGGTCGAGGCTCGTGGCTATTAAGCCATTGGCCGACACGACTATCGGTACAATGATTGCGGAGTCCACTTCCCACATGTCGACAACCTCGCGAGCCAAGTCAATATACTTGATTTGTTTGTCTTTCTCGGCTTTCACGAGGTTCTCGTCATGCGGGACGGTTATGTCTACAATCATTGCACGTCTCACAATTCGGTCCACCACCACTATATCAGGTTTATTGGCAACAATAGTCCTGTCAGTGATGATGGACCGATCCCAGTACAATGTGATATTGCCATTATCGAGAACTGGGTCGGGCGCATACCTATAGTATGGCACCTCCGACTCCACAAAAGAGTATTTCAGAGCAAGTTGCTGATGGATAATCCTGACTACAAGGTTGTGCCTATACAAGTATTCTCCATTAGCTAGACGAGAACAACCAGAGATAATGTGGCGAATTGATTCGCCCGTACGGTGACATGCCCGACATATGTCGACCGTGCCGTCTTTCACAATAAATCTCCGGTAGTTATTCGTCATGATAACTTCGTCCATAATTGCACAAACAAAACCTTCGGTTTCTCCAAAGAGATCACCGAAACGCAGCCAGGCTACGGACGCTAGTTGGTAGACCAACTAGCGTCCGTAGCCTGGCTGCGTTTCGGTCGGGCCCATGTCGGGTCCGGAAAAAGCGTCCGTGAAGCTCCTTACTCTGCCATACCGCCCTGCGATCGTTAGTGTCAAGCACCGCAGGTTTGCGCCAGTTCTCATTTGCCAAGGAGAGCGGGGTGAGTCCCTTAAGTCCACCGCCACTACATCTCGATGCATATACCCACGTCGACAGCTAGGAAATATTCCCTGAGACTGCATATCTCGCGATTGTGGAGAGTCTTAGCATTTAAAAAGCCTCGACCTCCACACTTTCGCGGGATATACAGTCTCATTACCGACGATCGTGGGTGATGCATTCGATATGCAGTAAGTAGTGTGCGGACCCGCCTATCCAAGGCGTCAAGTTCCGTTTGAGTCCATTTGAGTACGCCGAAAGAGTACATCAATACTCTCTACTCTAGTTAGGTATCAATGTTACTGACATGAAGCAACCGTTGAAGGCACGCACCTTATTTCCGCCTGATAGAAGGCTATTAAATACCTTCTTCAGGCGGCCAAAGAAGCGCTCCGTTAACGATTGTTTCATGTCAGTAACATTGATACCTAACGCTTCCGACATACCCAAATACTTGTAAGTTTCAGTTGGAGAGAGGGATCTCAGGTTTATGGAATCCGAGAGTTGAGTTCCCACGGATTCCATAATCTCTCCACGCTTTACATGCATGACCGCACATTTGTCCACACCAAACTCCATCCTGATGGCGTTACTGAATGTTTCAGTTACCTTCAGTAGCTCCATCAGTTGCAGATTAGTGGGGGCAAAGAGTTTCAGATCATCCATGTAAAGGAGGTGAGATATAACCTGACCACCTCTCTTCAACCGATAGCCTAGCCCGTAATTCTCCAGCAGTGTGCTAAGAGGATTCAAGGCTAGACAAAACCAAAGTGGACTCAAACTATCGCCCTGAAATATACCCCGCTCGATCCTTACCGGTTCGCTATTCCTCTGGATATTTCGACATCCTGGATAGCGAAGGACTGTCCTCCATTGTCCCATACATGACATCAGGAAGGTGCGTAGCGTTGCATCAACTTTATACAATTCTAGCACCCTCATGAGCCATGTATGAGGCACCGAGTCATAGGCCTTCTTATAGTCTATCCAGCATGTCGACAGATCCTTTCGGGAACGCCGAACCTGTTGGCTAATGGCCATATCAATAAGGAGTAGCTCCTTAGTACCGCGGGACCCATTCCTACATCCATTTTGAGAGGCAGACATGATTTTGTTGTTGTTAATATGACTATTAATCTTTGCCCTCAAAATGGATGTAAGAACTTTATAGACCGTCGGTAAACACGTGATCGGTCTATAATTTTTAGGTTCAGCAGTACTACCTGATTTATGGAGCAGGTGGGTTATTCCTGTAGTTAAGAACTGGGGTAGCGGCCCAGACTCTAAGGCAGACTGGAATTGAGACGCCAAGCAAGCGTGCGATCTCGTAAACCATTGAATCCAGAAATTGTGCAGCCCCTCCGGCCCTGGAGATTTCCAGTTAGGCAACGGACGGACTGCACAAGCTACATCTTGGGGGCTGATGGTAATTGCCCCCATTTCTGGTATCGGATCGCACACACGCTCGACCTCCCGAGTCCAGTCACCCTCAGTATGACTGACAGGAACCGACCAAGCACACTATCATCCAACATACGGTTACGCTGGATGACGCGCACCTGATCCGACAGTCGTTGGGCCGATACGCTGACAGCTGGTTCAAGTACCTGAAACAGAGAGAGCATCCGACCACGGTACGCAGTCAGGTTAGTTCCCCCCTCTGTAGCCCCAAAGTATGAGCGTATTACATTCTCATTTATGGTTTGAGTCCATTTTATACGCTGCACACTTCCACCGATAGCGGGGATGTCAGAGACCGGTGGGCCTCGAGGTCCTAAGCTGGCCGGTGCTCGGCCTCGTCCGCGCCGACGCGCAGCTGGTGGTGTCGTCGGCGGCGAGAAGTATTCGTCGCTCGAACTCGACGCAACTGCAGCTACCGGAATATCAGGATTTACAGGTGGAGCGGCTGCGAGGCGGAGCTGAGCGACGAACCCGAAGATGTTGGCTGTGTAGTTAGCAAACGTGCCCGGCTTCTTGTCAGCATTTAAATTTACCTTCGTTGAATTATATTTCCATATTGTATCAGGGTCGTTTTTTTGTATTGTAGTTTACTGTTATTTTTTTGTTGTATCCAGGATAATGAGCATGTTTTTGTTTGGTTTTGAAATTAAATTATATATAAAAAATACGGAATGAGAAAAATTTTATGTCATTCAAGTTGACAGCCAGGCCACAGATTATTATTATTTATTATTATAAGCCTCCCCCAAAACGGGGACTGACATGATTGGTTAATAATTCTCCGTTTCTCCGCTCCGCTGTATCGCTCCGCTGTAATGGACAGGCACCCTAATAGACCAACAGATTTGATGTGACCTTTGTATAACAAACGTTCCAAAAGTTGGTTAATTTATAAAAGACGTTCAAAAAGACATTCATTTGAAACTATTGAGTTCTGTAAATGTTTGCATAATTAATTGTTGTTTTAAACTGAAACCGAAGCGTTCTAACAAGGCTGACAGCAGTAGTGTGTGCGTTTATTAATTATAATACTAGGCATTAAAAACTTTTCATTTTATATGCAAAGTTTTGAACGGCGCTAATATAATTTTAACAGCAGTGAATAAAATAATTTTAGATGTTTAATTTAATTTATGCTCTTTGGGAGGGTAGTTTTATACTGGGCCTTAATTACCAACGATTTAGTGAAGTAGAAAAAGGTTTTTAAGAAAATTAAAATTGTAATAGTTGGTGTTCTCGTCATGACTTTTAGAAGTTAGTTTTTGTTAAGTTTAAGTTAATTAGCATTAAGGGTTGTTACGTTAAAGATTTGGTAATAGAGACTAAGTAGAATACCGAGTTTCTGGTCTTAAGTGCTGTAAGTATTGTGATTAGAATATTGGATAAATGGACCCTAAAAACTGATTTCGTTTGATTAAGCACCATCTTTTGTACCTTTCCTTTATTTTACTTTTACTAACGAAAATTAGATCAGCTAATAAAACTCCAGACATACTGGCATACCTAATCGTCTTCCATTCTTCCGCTAACACATCGCAGTCGGATTCGCGTCCAAGAGAACGTAGCCAGTATCAGTAGCTTTTCTCGTCAATATTTTAATTATGTATCCCCAATTTTGTTTTTCAATCTTCCACTGCTCACAAAACTTCCCATCCCAGTCCTCTTATTATACAATTAAGCGAAACAAGCAGTAAATCCAGCGGATAACAAGCGCTGAATCCAGCGGTATCGATCAGAAGAAACAAACGTAGTTCACAAACAATTTGCACTTCATTTGCTGTAGAACTTGAACGTCGGTTAGAATCAAGGAAGTCTTAGTTAAATCTTTAGTTGCTATACAGTAAATCTGTTTAATCTGTTCTGTAAGTATAGTTAGCGGTATTTGTTTGATGTCTTGTTATCTTTGAGTTTAACGACTGGTGGTTTCTTGTTGGATGTTAAACCAGCCAGGCTCTGCAAAAGTAAGACAATAGATAGTTGTCCCGAAAGGGACTTACGGAGATTGACTGTATCTTGAACATAAACATCTGGAAGCTATAGAAAGAGAACTTTGCCCCGCATTGGGAAGATACTGAAACCAGTTTGCTATGTATAAAAAGTGTTCTATCAAATAATGCAGGGCAGGGCATCACATACGGGTGTACCTATAATAAAGAGTATATATCTATGTACTAGGATGTTGGAAGGGTGAAGCTGGTCGTTGTGGTGACGGTTAAGGCATTTGTACTCTGGTTTTATTTTAAAAGAAAAATATTCAGGTCCATTTTTACAATAGTAATAAATTCGAATCTAATACGAGTGGATGTGCAAGGCGATGCGCCTTCAGGAAGGCCTATCCAGCTGTTCAGCAATGGGCTGAAAGATTGTCATGACAATGTTTTAAGAAAGCGGATATGATACAAATAAACTGTTGTACTAATTGCTTTTATATGTATATAAAAAAGTAAAAAATCACAATCTATGAGTTACAACGAAAATATGACTCATTCAAGCGCACGAAATATTAACTCCCTGAAGCCCACAGGCAACCATTTCCGAATTTTATGAAAACGAACTTCAAAAGCAATTCCAGGGAAAAGTATGAAATTTTTAATGACTCGGCGCATACATGCAACGTCATTAAGCATTGTTCGCGTAATTAAACCCTCACAGAATCAGGCTCCATGCCTCTCTTATCAGACACCATTATCGGGTTTTCGTTGCAATTACACAGGATCTACGATACTACGTTACGATATTGTGTAGATGTTTGTGCAGAAGGTACACTCCTACAAACTTTCGCACTTAGAATAGATATCAGGATAACGATTATCATGTTATTAATGTCGTTAATATGTATTGACCTAATAGGTATAACTTGGCATGCTTTTGTTTCTCCTATTTACTATACAACTTTAACATTATTTACGCATAAGAGCTTAAGCATGCAGCAAGCATACAGCATACAAGCAAGCATGCAGCACGCATGCAGTAAGCATGCAGCATGCAAGCAAGCAACAACATGCAACAGGCCTGGTTTCTGTCATGGCGGCTGAGGCTGGCAGGCGAAGCCGGTCAGCAAGCCGAAGCAGTGACGTCAAAGCCCTCACTCCAGAGGGCCTAACAGTTACCACGAATATTTTGAAGTATAGTAATGTTAAAGTAAGTGAATTTTGAATGTGAAAAAAATAACAAAACTTTGTAGTGTTTTGTTTTTGGAAGTCGGTTTTATTTTTTTGTCAAAAAGTTTTTAATATTTTTCACTTTTTAGTGGTACGCAGGTACCACTAATAAGTGAGACCACAAACACAGCGTGCCGGTGTGATATTATGTTATGAAATGGTGTAAACAATCTACAGACATGCGATTACAGAAATCCCGATCCATTAGCTATCATTTATTGAAGAGTTCCGCTGCCTACCTCCGAAGTTCTTCATAAGATCTTCACCAAATTTAAATGGGACCAGTCCGAGAAAATATTCTTCTAAACAAAAAAACAATCATCCAAATCGGTTAACAATTGGCGAAAATATCGCTGAACAAAACATTTTTCATGGGATCTCATTATCAGATCCTGACTTATACGTTCCATCATCAGCTCAGCAACATAAGATGATGATTATCAGGCACAAATATCCGAATTGCGTTAGAAAGTTTATGAAAAACAGTGAATGTGCTTATAAAATTTGAGGGTTTCCCTCGATTTTCATGGGATCCCATCATCAGATTCTGACTTGGTGACAACGGGATTTGCTTTCGAATAAAAAAATAATTTTTAAAATCGGTCCCGAATTGGCGGAGAAATCGGTCAACATACATAAAAAAAATATACATACAGCCGAACATAGAACCTCCTCCTTGGTTTTATTTTTTTAAACAAAAAAATAAAACCGGCCTCCAAAAAACAAAACACTACAAAGTAAAAAATAACTTTACGGATGTCGGTGTTCAAAAACGAAATAACCAAAAACACCGACTTCCGAAATTAAAATTATTTTTACTTTGTAGTGTTTTGTTTTTGGAAGTCGGGTTTTTGAAGAAATCGGTTAATGAACGCATTAGCTCTTCACATTGCACCACAAACTAGCATTGCCTCTCTAACCTTTTGCATCCTCTTACCCAGTGTCACAACGTTTTATTAGCATGTAAATTTGCTCATCAATTAAGTCGCTATACGCTCCGTGTTTCGCGTACATTTCATATGAATTTGCATAATGAAATTGGCCTGGCATGCACCGACCTTGCGATCGCTGTACGCTGTACGGCCTGTAGTCTGTCCGTAATATAATGCTGTAATCATTTTGATTGACGGCAAAGGCAACTTTTATGCCAGTAATCGGAAGTTCGGGGAGATATTTATAATATTTTATCGCTGAATTTCCATCGGGTATTATGGTTGAATTTAAGGGAGAATTTTACAAGAAGCTATAGATATTTCGGTGATACACAGGACGTATTTCAGGTTTACAAAAAAAAAAGAAGGTAGAACAACTTTCGAGCAAGGGCTAATATTGTAAACGTGCGTATTGAGGTTGACTGGTAGAAAATGACTAAGGCATTCAGTCCGCCTCTGTACATTTGTTTGCATGAAGTATTAAATAAATATACCTATAAGTCAGATTGATGAAACACGATTAAATAAAATGATAGGTAATAATATTTAGAAAATTAACTTTTACAAGCCACCGCTTCGAAAAGCATACCATCCTTCTGCCACGATCCCAGTTTATTTGGGCTTTCATTCATCTCTATTGGCCGTCATATCATAATATCTTACTATCAAATAGTACATTGTTCACCGAGAGGAGAAAGTGAACCGATTACCGTCGATTACCTCTCCCGCTCAGATGCGTTTTCTCGCCGCATATTTGTTCGATATGCAATGACGTACTTTCTACCGTAAATTTGATAAAGTATCAAGGTACTTTCCGAGCAGGTGTAGTATAAATCATATTTCACCTTTCATAAAATGTCATCTTTATTTCTGGAGTCTTCTTTTACTTTCAAAACCTTCAAAAAGATCCTAAAGATCACATTTAATACCCAAAACAAATTGCCCGTACCCAACGACTAAGATTAAACTCAAAAGCTAAGCGTAAAATAAAAGTGTTGGATATAAACATTGAACCCTTTAAATAGCGAGCGAGGGACCGCCCTATACCCGTATAGTTCACTCAAGATACTGATGGCAGCCCTATCATTATCCTTAAAGGATAAATACCCGGAACGGGAATTAAAAAAGGGTAATTTGATGGAGTTAATTAAAAGGATGCGCTGTTTGTTTAATTGTAAGGAGGATAAAAACCTTTGGAGTTAGTGGGCTTTGAATTGAAAGGATTTCCTGAGTTTAGTTGTGAGAGGGATGGTGCATTGTGTGAGAAATGGAATTACATATCCTTTTTTGGTTGGTTAGGTAGAAGTTTTGGATACAGCCGATGATGTGAGACGCACAGGACCGGTTGTTGTGGCAACACTTGGGGAAGGCCAGGTCCGGCAGTGGACCTCTTTTGGCTGATATGATGATGAGGCGAGATGAGAGTCGATATTGTTGCCATCATGGGTGGAATCTGAATGATGAATCTAAAAAGCGAGGTCTATGCTCAGCAGAGAGCGAAGTCGGACTGTAGATGATGATAATGACTAAGGCAATAACTCCACTAAAAATATAGGATTGGGAATTTGAACCGTCTGGAAATTAAGAATGTTACAATCTATATTTAAATTAATCATACGGTAAGTCCTTACTAATACCATAAATAAAAAACCGGCCAAGCGCGAGTTGGACTGTCACACCAAGTGTCCCGCACCATAAGCCGAAAAAAACACGTTTCTTTTTATTTTAATTTAATGATAATTTTTATTGTTATAGCGGTCATAGAAATACACGCTCTTTGAAATTTTTTTGAGACATTGCCCGCTAACAGATAGACGGACGGCCGGACAGACGGACGGATGGACGGAAGGACAGACAGCGGAGGCTTAGTAATAGGCTTCCGTTGGTTACCCTTCGGTCACTAAAAATGTGGACTGGACAAACCTCTGCAAATTTTGGGCATTGCAAACTGAAAGCCCGATTGAGACAAAAACATTCAATTGTTAACAATTATTTTAATATTCATATTTGAATCGTTATCAGGACGTCGCAGCGGGAATTGTATCGCCCCGATTACGTATTGTCAACTATCATAACACATTTTATTTGCACGACATAATGGTTTTATGCAAATGTTCCGTGGTGTGGTCGTCAAGCTGATGTTGTGTTGGTAGATTATTTTTATGGAGTGCTGAGTGATATTAATGGTCATTTCATTTTTAGGGTTCCTTAGTCAACAATGAACCCTTATAGTTCGTCATGTCGATCTGTCTCTCTGTCTGTCTGTCTGCGGTTTAACTCAGAGACGCTTAGAACTAGAAAGTTGGAATTTGGTAACCCTATAAATACTAATCACGCCGACAAAATGATAAAACAAAATGCCGAAAAAAAAATTTCGTACAACTTCCATTGAAAATTAGTTTGATAAAATTGTTAATTACGTAAAAAAGATAGTAAATAAGTAAATATGAATTCAAAGAATAAAAAAAAAATACCATTCTAATTTGGCCATTGTGTCGTGCAACTACTGAACCCTACTTTATTTGGGCTTCTTAACGTCAATCCACAATAAACTCCCACCATCTTCTCTGTCATTCTCATGTGAGTAAGATTTAATTTGTGTGGTATTTTTTGTAAATAATATGAACGTCATAATTGGTCGTGTTTTCTGAGTGTTTTAGTATTTTCTTCTTTTTTCTATGACATAAGTTTGTATGAAATTATCCGCAGGAGAATTTAATGTTACCGGCATAGTCCGGAGAATCATCAAACTGAAGTGGTAGTAGGCAGAACACATTGCTCTCATAACAGACAGTCGAAAAGGTCGAATAGTTCAGCAGTGCGATTCTGAGCTGGGGCGAAGTGATCACGAGATGAGTTATCAAATCCTTGTAATCAAAATGGAATGACACTTCATTTCGCGCTCACGTTACCTGACTTTTTACGGTGAGAGGTTCAAAGAATCTGCCGGCTTTTTTTAAAGGATGGAAAATCATCAAATGACTCCTCCCACTCTGGGCGGGGCAGAAGGGAGTATCAGACTCTTACTGACTTAAACCTATCCGTGCTCCTCCTAGTGCTCTATGCGTTCCTGGGCCGCGGTGACTCTTTCAAACAAATTCCGTAATGCTGTCAGGAGAATCGACCGGCTGGAGAGGTGACCGCGAACCGGAAGACGCAGCGTTGGTGCATGCATCTGGTGAAGGCCGGGGAATACGCTGGATGCGAGACGCAGAGGACCGTGGTGAGACTTGGGGAGTCTTAAGTCTAGCAGTGGACGTCTTTCGGCTGAGATGATGACGACATAGGAACCTAATTCTAACATCAGTCTTTCTTTACTAATCTTAGTTTTGGCAGTGGAAAATGGAAGTTAAATACAAATGAGGAACAGTTTATATGTCTACACATTTACATCTAACACCACTTCTAGTACCTGCAGTATAAAATTATTTCTGATACCAAAGTATTTTCCCTGCAAAAATAATACTTGTCGAACTTAAAATCTAATGATCATTAAAATGCTTTTACCAAGAATTAAGTACGCTGCAGATAATTATAAAATTCTCTTTCTCTTTAATATTGAAATATACTTGTAATAATTATACGTTTTGCAGAGTAAACATGATTACTGAGACTCAAATGAGATATAATTTTGAGAAAATAAGAAAATATTTCAATCAATATGATTCTCTATATTGGGTTTCTATAATAGATTGCTATAATAGATTGGCTTTTTATCTAGCTTCTGCCAGCGGCTTTGCCCGCGTGGTCTAGGGAATATACTCCCGGGATAAAAAATAGCCTATGTCCTTTCTCAGACTCTAGACTATCTGTGTAGTTGTTTTGGCGTGAAAGAGCGACAGACAGACAGCCAGAGTTACTTTCGCATTTATAATATTAGTAAGGATTATATTTATTTTTTCTCATGTTTCTTTTGAGATAATATTCTTTTCCATTGGATTAGGTAATACATTTTGAAATGTACATTTGCTCTAAAAGAGATAAATTTTCCAAAGTGTCTATATCCTGATTTCAAACTAGTTTAATAATAATATATAAATTGTTGGTATTTTATATATATTTATTAACTTTGCGTAGACGCCGCGTAGTTGTTGCACAGCAGTGCTATGTAGTGTTGTCCGTTTACACTGTACAGGGTGTAACAGATATTTAATCAGATATTTACACCCCGTATAACTGCTGAACTTGAAAAGGGTTAGTCATCTTTTAAACAATTTCTTGTTACCAACCCTGATTTTTTAACTAGGAGCTCATGGCTAGATAATAACAGCCGCACGGGTCGATCTCCAAGGTTAAACAACGCTTGACAAGGTTGGACTGTGGATGGGTGACCATCTTAACATACCGAGTTTCCTCCGCGCCTCGGAAAGCACGTTAAGCCGTTGGTCCCGGCTGTCATTTGTAGATCTTTGGAAGTCATTACGGATAGTCAGAAGCCAGTAAATCTGACTCCAGTCTTGCCAAGAAGTACCGTGTTACCCAGTTAATGGGTTGTGGAGGTCTGATAGGCAGCCGCTCCTCGTAAAACACTGGTATTCAGCTAAATCCGGTTTGAATGGAAGCCGACTCCAATATAGTTGGGAAAAGCCTAGGCAGATGATGATGATGAACCCTGATTTTTTAACAATTTCGTGGTTTGTCGCTTAACAAACGTTTTACATAATGATGAGTACAATAATCTATTTTCTGGTTTTGCGGCCATTCTGCTACACGTAACTACAATAAACAGGTAAATTGTATAAATATCGTGTTTTAAGCTTTAAAATAGAAACCCGTATCCTATCTCGACGTGTGAGACGTGGTGGAAGTTTTGGGAACGATTAAAACTTGTACTTACGAGTCGCATGTTACATCGTCTAAACCTGTTATAAGACGCTTGTAAGGAGCTTTGGTTGCCGTGTGTTTTGGTAGTGTGTTGACAAATTTACGTAGTTGTTACGTGAATAGAAGGTAGTTGATTGTTTAATTTAAGTTTTTAGGACTTATGAAACAAATATAAGACATTTTCATTTTTTTTCAGAAGAATGGCTAGTTATTCTTATACTATCATCATCAATCTTTATATATAATTCTACTGTACGTGTGTATGTCGCTGAACTCCTCCTAAACGGCTGGACCGATTTGGGATATGTGTGTACAAAATCGCGGGCAAAGCTAGTATTCTAGAAAACAATAGTGACCTACCCCGGCTTTTCACGGTAGTATGTATAGCTTATGTACATTGGAGGTACATAAGCTATACATTGGACACAAGTAAGTCCCCATAGTTAAAATTGGTTCATGGGACACTTGCGGACTGTTATCTTTTCATTACAGCACTAGTCCTAAGTAAACTGAGCTTTACAAGTTAACTTTCGATTAAATAACACCCCTTGTAGGGTTGTCAGTTTTGTGATACTGTTTGAAGATGTCTTATTTACTAACCTAGTCTTATGAGAGGAGTAAATAATTGACAAGTTGCAGATATTCATAAACCTTTCAGCTTAACCTGTCATCATCGTCATCATATGTCGAAAGACGTCCACTGCTGGCATCCTCTAAGTGTCGCCATAAAAACTGGTCCTGTGCGTCTCTTTCATCGGCTGACCAGATCATTGGTCCACCTTTTGAGAGGCCTTCGAAAGCTGCGTCTTCCGGTAAGCGGTCGCCACTCTAGAACTATTCGACGATCTGTTCTGTGAGCAATGTGCCCTGCCCAAATCAACTTTAGTCTGGCGAATCTTCGAGCTATGTTGGCAACATTGGTGCTCTTGCGGATGTCATCATATAAGTATTATCTTGACATCAAGAAGAAATAGAAAACGGATTTAAATGGGACCAGACAGGACATGGGGTGCTGAAGACCGAGATGATTTGCGCTCTTTGGGGGAGGCTAACGATCATCAGTGGCCGGCAATAGGCTGATTATATGATGAGGCAGGACATATTTGCCCCATAAGCTGTAGACCCAAACTGTGAACACAAGGTTTGTGGTCTGAAACAGCGCCACTATGTCGAGGAACACCGCTGGTCGAGGTGATCAAATACTCTGGATGTCTTCCCAGGACTGTACAGGCTAATAGGCACTACAATTTGAATCAAGAACCATTGAACCAACTACAACAGGCTATTGATTAAGTTTTTCAACTCAGAAAGATATACATAGTTTTACAACAGTACTCTGATTAATTGATTACTTATACTCAGGTGTTAACCATTTCAGCAATATTACGACTTAAATTGCTTGCCTACAGTTAGACAAACTAACAGGTCTAGGCTAAAACTAGGTCTCAATTTAACTTAGAAGTTGTAGTTATGCTTACCATTCTATCTTTGAAGAGAATCCAGTGAGAATGTTACGAGGTCACTCCCACTGACCTTTGCAGGCTGAATAGATATAGCTTTTAAAGCTAGCAAGTCATTCGTAGACGGTTCATTAGAATTAACTGTAGAGAGTTATTTTAAGAAAGCTATCTGCCGTTCTACAATCATCATCTGCCTAGCCTTTTCCCAATTATATTAGGGTCGGGTTCCAGTCAAGCCGGATTTAGCTGAATACCAGTATTTTACGTGGAGCGGCTGCCTACCAGACCTCCACAACCCATTAACTGGGTAACACGGTATTTTAGGGCAAGACTGGAGTCAGATTTACTGTCTTCTGACTATCCATAACGATTGCCAAAGACAGCCGGGACCAACGGCTTAACGTGCTTTCCGAGGCACGGAGGAAACTCGGTATGTTAAGATGGTTACCCATCCACAGAACAACCTTGGCAAGCGTTGCTTAACCTTGAAGATCGACCCGTGCGGCTGATATTATCTAGCCACGAGCTCCTCTAATCTGCCGTTCTACAATGTTATGTCGAAAACATTCAGTTCACAAGAAGTTTATTATTAATTACTATCCTTTACCCGAGAATTCGTTCGCGCATATTCCATCTTTTCTCGTTCCCGTCGGAATTTCGGGAAATCCTCTTTTAGTGCTCCCCTACGGAGTGTAGGGAAGCTACACGCCAAAATTTCAGCTTTCTACGAGCAGTAGGTACCTAGTTTCGGCTGTCCGTTGTCTGTTAGTCACTCATCAGTAACGGGAGAATTTTATATGGGATTGTTGCAAAAACCGGCCAAAGAAAGAAACCAGAAAAAATAGTCCCAAAAACTATAATTTTTATTATTTGTTGTTATAGCGGCAATAGAAATACACAATCTGTGAATATTTCAACTGTCTACCTATAACGGTTCTTGAGATACAGCCTGCTGACAGACAGATGAAAAGACGGACGGACGGACAGCGGAGGCTCAGTAATAGGGTTCCGTTGATTACCCTTTGGGTACGGAACCCTAACAATGAATTAGTTGATGCATAAAAATGAGCATGAGATATGATTCCAGTGCCAGGCAAAGTTCAGGCAGGTTTCGACCTGGGATTGTATACCTACAAGCGGGAGTCTTTTGTGCTATTAACAATAGGTTTGCCTCCTAATAAACATAACTAGCGATAGGTATGACGGGCTACAACAAACAGATTATTTTCTTAAGTATAAAAATCAAACACTCATTTCCCGCCACTACTTTTAAGTTTATATCCCATACAACCTCATCTGCCTAGCCTTTTCCCAATCCCAACTTAATTGGGGTCGGCTTCCAGTCAAACTGGATTCAGCTGAATACCAGTGTTTTACGTGGAGCGGCTGCTTACCAGACCTCCACAACCCATTAACTGGGTAACACGGTACATCTTGGCAAGACTGGAGTCAGATTTACTGGCTTCTGACAATCTGTAACAACTGCCAAAGATCTACAGCTTTCCGAGGCACGGAGGAAACTCGTTATATTAAGATGGTCACCCATCCACAGACCAAGCTTGGCAAGCGTTGCTTAACCTTCAAGATCGACCCGTGCGGCTGTTATTATTTAGCCACGAGCTCCTCATACACATCCCAAACAAACTCATACGTTAGTAATTAGTGTACCTATTCCATAGATGCGGCTTTGCCTCACGTTATGGATAATAATATGATGCTTCAACTTACTGTGTGCCTACATAAAATATTATTTTTAATATGGTATCAACCAGTAAACGAGAATATAAATATATTTTTTATCAAAATCAGAGAAACTACTAAGGCTATATGGTTATATACATATAGAAATATACAAAAACAAAATAAACCTAAGCGTCGAAGAATTCCTCCGCATCGCATTCATCCGGAAACGTGCCCAGAAGACTGGCAGCATTGCCACGTTAAATGGCAAATCTATTTCTTTGAGCAAGAACCGAGCCAGCCCTCTGGTCACGCAAAGTGTCGATCATACGGCGAGATATGACCCTAAAAAGGAGACGAGTATATTAGATGCAGACGTTAATCCAAGGAAAAATTCAAACACTTGATAATAGCCGGAAATATCTCCCGATTTACATATAACTCGCATCAATCGTACACGGGGTTCTGTAAAAGTGGCCCCCATTACACGCTGTAATAAATCATTTTATCTCACTCACAGAATGACTAATGAAGAAGGGGAAGAGTTCTTATAAAGAAGTGTTACCACCGTGTTGTGATGTTTTCTTGAAAGATGATATATTGTTTGTAGTTATCAGGCTACCACAAGGTGGACCGATGACCTGGTGAAGGTCGCGCCGATGGATGCGGGATGCGCAGGACCGGTCGCGGGTAGCCGATGGATGCGGGACGCGCAGGACCGGTCGCGGGTAGCTGATGGATGCGGGACGCGCAGGGCCGGTCGCGGGTAGCCGATGGTTGCGGGACGCGCAGGACCGGTCGCGGGTAGCCGATGGATGTGAGACGCGCAGGACCGGTCGCGGGTAGCCGATGGATGCGGGACGCGCAAGACCGGTCGTTGTGGCGACGCTTGGGCTTAAAGACGTCCAGTGCTGGACATAGGTCTCCGCCATGTCCTGCACTGGACGTCTTTCGGCTGATATGATGATGATGATGACTTATCAGGCCTAATGACAATAAAATTTACATTGGTCAATAGGGAAGATGCAGATACAGAATTTATGAGAAGGTTGTCAGTAAAATGATAAAAAAGTATAAAATAAAGGCCATTTGTAACGTTTTTATTTTGGTCAATATCGATTTTTAACAAAAATAATGAATTATAGTAACGTGAAACGGAACGTATTTAAAAACAACAATCACGAACGTCACTAGAGTGACGTATCTGCTGTTATGACAACGAAAACGCAACCTTATGTCTTTGAGTTAGGACAGTTCTTGACCAGTGATGGACACGAGTGACGTAACTGTCGGTTTAAAAACGCAATTTTTGGCAATAAATTAAAGCGTTTTCATTTCTTATTTATGTGGTGGTCTATTCTAGATGGAGTTCTTTAAAATTAAAGCAAAAATGGAAACCTTGCATGTTCCCTACTGCACCATAAAATTATCAAGTATGATAGTTTACACTGCCCCGTGGTATCAGCATTGTTCACATTTATCAAAATATCAATGTGAACAATGTAAGTATCAGCACCTAACATAGCGCAATTTCGACTTTCCACTAGAATAACACTTAAAAAAAATAAACACACAAAAAGCGAATACATCTGAAGAATTTCACTGTGAACCAAGCTGTGTTATATCGTCTTAACAAGGATTTTTAATTACATCAAGTTTGTGTTTGCTCGTTAGAGTAAAAACGAGGAAAATTGTGTTGGCTTTATTATTTTTTAATGTAATACAGGCAGGTATAATGGAGAAAACACTCGTTTAGCTTGGGAGTTACAAGTATACTTTGCAGTACTTATGGAGTGTGTAGAAACGGATTTACATCATCATAAATGTATAGGATTAAATATGTAAAAAGCGCTACGCGTTACTTTCAAGTACTTCCAACGTTTCATATTTCTTGGCAGTTTCTAAGTTTTTTCCTTTTACCTGACTAAAAATGTGACCACGACCACCTTACACCACCTATATGTACATAATATGGATGCAATAAAGTATTGAGTATTGATCAATTTTGTACCTATATCGACGTATATACGAAAGATTTGTGTGTGTTTGTAACGAATAAACTCAAAAACGACTGGATCGATTTCAAAAATTATTTCTCCATTAGAATGCTATATTATCTATGAGTAACAAAGGCTATATTTATTACTAGAAAAAAAGAGATTTCTAAGAAAATTGCAGCGCGGACTAAGTCGCGGGCGAAGTGCTAGTCTATTAGAGTATATTCCTGTTTCGTACTTTTTAGGGCTTCGTACCCAAAAGGGTTACCAATGGAACCCTATTGCAGAGCCTCCGCTGTCCGTCCGTCCGTCTATCTGTCTGCCAGCGGGCTATATCTCAAGAACCGTAAGACAATTGAAATTTTCACAGTGCGTATTTCTATTGCCGCTATAACAACAAATAATAAAAAATAAACTAAACAAAAAATTAAAGGGGTCCATACATGAAACGTGTTTGTTTCAGTTTATGTTACAGAACCCTTTGTGTGCGACTCGCACTTGGCCGATTTTTGATTTTTCCGTGGACAAGTTAGTTTTTAAAACTTATTTTTTATTCATCAATGAGGAGCTCGTGGCTAAATAATAACAGCCGCACGGGTCGATCTTGAAGGTTAAGCCACGCTTGCCAAGGTTGGTCTGTGGATAGGTGACCATTTTAACATACCGAGTCTCTTCCGTGCCTCGGAAAGCACGTTAAGCCGTTGGTCCCGGCTGTCATTTGTAGATCTTTGGCAGTCGTTATGAATTGTCAGAAGCCAGTAAATCTGACTCCAGTCTTGCCAAGATGTACCGTGACCCAGTTAATGGGTTGTGGAGGTCTGGTAGGCAGCCGCTCCACGTAAAACACTGGTATTCAGCTGAATCCGGTTTGACTGGAAGCCGACCCCAATTAAGTTGGGATTGGGAAAAGGCTAGGCAGATGATGTTGTATGGGATATAAACTTAAAAGTAGTGGCGGGAAATGAGTGTTTGATTTTTATACTTAGAAAATAATCTGTTTGTTGTAGCCCGTCATACCTATCGCTAGTTATGTTTATTAGGAGGCAAACCTATTGTTAGTAGCACATAAGACTCCCGTTTGTAGGTCACTCGTTCGTTACGTTCACACGAAGTGTGTTTTTAATCGAAATAAAAAAAGGGAGGAGGTTTTCATTTCGACCCGCGACTCATCTATATTTATAATGGTATAGTATGCTTATATTTATTTTCACAGATAAAATTGGTTCCATTCAGAATCCTTAAAAGCAAGGTTTATTATTACTACTTTATACATCGAAATTAAAAACATCACATGAATAATAAATAAATTGATGATCCGTGATGCTATTTTTATCCTTTGTAATCCCGGGAGATTTTACAAAATTGATATTATAAGTAGCTTGTTCCTTTCCGGGACATAAGCTCCACACAATTTTTATGAACCGCTGCCCCATTAACTTGGTATCTGAGTTGGATTATATGATATAAAATATAAAGTCTAACGTCCAAGTGTAATGGTTCTGTGTCATATAAACCAAATTATGTTTTGTTTATTTTTTGCCATAAACGTATGAGTTGAAAGGGATTTGCTGTCATCATGGCCGTGCTGTAATTTTCGTTTGTTGTTTTGTGTTTTTAGGATTGTGAAAAGTTGAAGTAAGCTCAACAGGCAAAAACAAAAACAACAAACATATTATTATTATAAAGGTATGGTTAGTTTAAGTGTAGATTCTGCTTCAAAATGTCTGTAGAATAAATAATTAGTGTTTTTTTTAATGATATTATTGATAGGCACGCGTTTGACCACTATCTCACCTTTTGGTAGGTGATGATGTGGTCGAAGATGGAGCACGTTTGCCCAGAAGTAACCTATTCACTCTTGACTTAAAGACTACCAGGTTGTAGCTATCGGGAAACACAGACTCCGTCAGGGAATTCCACTCCTTAGCTGTACGCATTATGAATGTGTTCCCAAAACGTTTTGTGCGTGTGGGTGGGATGTCCACCATGTACCGGTGGCGCATCGCCGCCCGTTCGTCTTGTGGTCCGATGATGGAACGGGCTTTGTCGAAATTAAATTATGCAATTCCGTCGCATGTTACCCAAATAATTAATAATTAAAGGCTTGTGTTTAAACACCGCCCAAAAAAGTACCTATTTTACTACCAAAAAAGCTCTAAACGGTTTCCAAAACAGATAAATGGTCACCAAATAATATTCGAGAAGTAGCGCTCGCCGGCCGCTGCCGCGGCACCGCTCGCTTCGCTCGCTCGGCTCGCGCGCGGTTGGTCACAATTCTAACCTAACCTAACCTATTTTATCCAGTTTGTAACCCCAAGCCTACATTTTATGGCAATCACAGTTGAGTTGGATAGAATTTGGTGACCATTGATCTATTTTGGTGCCTAGGCTAGTCTTAAAAATATTATTTTTGGTGACCGTCTAAATTATACCCATAATTAAATAATCAAGTGGTTATTTTTAGGGTTCCGTACCCAAAGGGTATCCAACGGAACCCAATTACTAAGCCTCCTCTGTCGGTCCGTCCGTCCGTCCGTCTGTCTGTCAGCGGACTGTATCTCAAGAACCGTAATAGGTAGACAGTTGAAATTTTCACAGATTGTGTATAGCGCTAAAACAAAAAATAATACAAACTAAGGTTTATGGTACGGAACCCTTCGTGTGCGAGTCCGACTCGCACTTGGCCGGTTTTTTTATGAACAAGTTTGTATGTAGTTAAGTAACATAGTGCCAATGTATTCCACAGGCAGGAGAGGCGGAGGCCTACATATGTCGAGCGGTGGACGTTTTTCGACTGAAATGATATTGATGATAATTTATTCAATGGCACATAATATTATTGAAGCCCGTACCTATGAATAGTTAATAAAGTAATCCGTATTCAATAGATAAAGTAACATCAATTTATTATGTAGGCGGTAAGTAAACTGAACGCCAATAATATCAGAAAGTCGAAAATAAAAGGATAAAGAGAACGTTAATATTACAGATTTCATCTTATAAATAACGTTTTCCAAGCGTAAATATACTCCAGTAATTTGTTTCACGTTATAAATAATAAATCTGTCAATATTCCTGAAGGATACATCATACTATATATTAAACTGTCTAGACATTTGATAAATTACCGCTCTCGAAAAGGACTGAACGGAATTGCTAGCTTTCTAGATCTAATGGAAGTAGGCCCTTTGCATCATGCTTAAGCGATCTTCAAACGTATACGCTGCGTAGACGCGACGTTTCTATCGATAAATTCATCTTTATGCGAAGCTACAATAATTACGCTGCATATACGCGTCATCTACGCGGCATGTACGTTGAGACTACGCGGATTCAACGCGGTGTAAATTCAAGCCTTATCAGCTAAACTAACGATGGATAAGCTAAGGATTTGTTAAGGTTAATATGCTTGTCGATATCTACCCGTTAGGTGTTTGAGTGTTTCTTCGAAGGACTGGTCGTCACAATCATAGTTGGTTGTTTGGATTTCTTTGGCTGACTTTCCAACACTGGAGAAACCCCGTTTCCTAATCATTCATCAGTCAGAGTTAAATTGAATCTTAAACTTGAGCCTCTGTAGGTTCATTTTTGTAATTTCAAATAGCCCATAATATTTAATAATAGCAATATATTAGGCGGCCATTACAATTGATCTACTTAGCTAATGGGCAATACATTAATACCGGGATATAATTTATTTATAGCCAGGGCTATTGTTGTTGCTAGACACGTTGGCTATATCTCGTAAATATTCATTGGATTATAATATTAAGAGCTTTCGTGTACCTAAATCCGGTGACGAACAATACTGAGTACCTACGCGGCCTTCATAATTTATTTTTCTCGCTAAGGAATCCCGAGAAGCTACGTGTGGCAGTGTGTCGAGATTTTGTGTTGGAGCTTCGGCTTTACAATTCATTTTACCAGCATATAAATAAGCGCTCACTGAAATAAAACAAGAAGTATAAATACTAAAATCCAATGAAACCTGAGCTAGATTAAAAAGGACGATTACAACCGCCTAACCGAAGCTAGAAAGCATAGTTGAAAAACCGGCAAACTGCGAGTTGTACTCTAACAAGAAGGGTCCCGTACCATAAATCGAAACAAAACACGTTGCTGGTTCGGGAGCCCCTTTATCAATTTTTTTATTTAATTATTTGTTGTAGACACTCTGTGAAAATTTCAACTGTCTACCTATACGGCTCTTGAGATATGGAGGCTATAGGTTCTGATAGTTACTCTTTGGGTAAGGAACCCTTAAAAGCGTCTGACAAAGTGGCGACGCCAAAACAAAACGCACCCTGATAGTAATTTTATGGCGCTTTTTTTTTTTTTTTTAAGGGTGGGAAATCATCAAATGACTCCTTCCGCTCTAGGCGAGGCGGAAGGGAGTGTCAGACTCTTACTGACTAAAACCCATCCGTGCTCCTCCTAATGCCCTTTGCGTTCCAGGGCTGCGGCGTCTCTTTCGAACGGATTCCGCACCCCGGCAGGCACTGGCCCTAGCGGGCCCCGTCTCCCATGCTGACAACTCCTTGAATTTTATGGTACTGCGGCGTTTTCGACAGAAGCATTATATTAGAGTTTACAAGACCAAAATAGATTAGAACTTTGGGAATTTTATGGGTTGCCAGAACCTGTTCTAGTTTACTTTTCGTAGTATAGTAGCTGGAATTTATTGGAAAGAGTCACCGCGGCCCTGGAACGCAAAGAGCAATAGGAGGAACACGGGTGGGTATTAGTCAGTAAGAGTCTGATACTCCTTTCTGCTTATATCCTTATATAAGTCGTATAGAGCTCGTTACGACTGGTATACGAAAACCACCCGGTTTACGTCTTGGACTCCAGAAGGATATTCCGACCACATTAAAATACGAATAGTTTTAAGAGACCAGTGGTTGGTAAACTTAGTAATTATACAGATCGAACGACCAGCAGATGGCGTCACGGGCTACTGAAACCAGTGGCGTGTCCACGTAAAACTTTGCAGATATGATTTAAATTCCTGAGTTCTTAAACTTGCATCTTGCATGGTGAAAGTTTAAATGGTTCAAGGAGTTTTGTTTGATTTATATTAGTCTGGGGGTTGAGTAGTTTTAGATTAAAGTTAAGAAGTCTGGATTTGTTTTCATTGTTGAAGTTGAGTATTGGCTATGTCCTTGTAGTTAAACGTCCTGAAACTCTTAAGCAATGGTTTCCTCTAATAGCAGTGCCGTTATATATAGCGGCCGTAATACAGCGGTGAATGACGACACTAGAACGTTGTCTATGTAAACAAAATGGCGTGGTTTCCTAGGGACCACCGTAACGTCAATAAGCGGTGTCAGATAGTCTATGAACGTTTTTTTTGATAGCCGTGAAGCCATTTTCAAAATATTTTATGATTATAACTGAATTCATGTCTTACTTGATTTAATAATCAAATAAAACTGGTTCAAGACAAAAGTATTCCATAAACTTTACGCCATTGCAGTACAAACGACGACGCACTAAAATTTCAAAAGCACCTTAGGTTACAAATACAAAAATACAAAATAGTTTATTGTGACAAATAGAAATTACATCACATTTGAACGTGTTCGGAGCCTCCAGTTAAGCAAACAATGCCTGTATTAGAAGGCTCCGCTCTTTCATATCACTGTAGTACACTTATACTAACTAGAGTTATAGTGGACTGTGACCTTAAGGGTAATTATGCAATGTAAGTACATTTCCATTTATTGAGCTTCTATATTTTTACTAACTAATCTTAAGATAACTAATAAACAAAATGTAAATATTTTAGTTAAATTGCACTTTAAATTATTTACAGTAGTGAGTGTAGTGCGTCGTGGGAATTGCGTACGATGTGGTGCGATGAAGGGCGTGTGGTGTGGTGTGGTGTGATGTAGTGTGATGTGGTGTGGTGTGGTGTGGTGTGGTGTGGTGTGGTGTGGTGTGGTGTGATGTGATGTGATGTGACGTGACGTGACGAGACGTGACGTGACGTGACGTGACGTGACGTGATGTGATGTGATGTAATATGATGTGATGTGATGTGATGACTGTGATGTGATGTGATGTGATGTGATGTAATGTGATGTGGTGTGGTGTGGTGTGGTGTGTGTGTTGAGTTGCGTGGTGTGGTGTGGTGTGGTGTTTTAATTAATAGTATATATATATAAGTCATTTATTTCGACTATTCAACGTGTTCCAGGAGTGCCTCGGTTTCCTCATAGGTTAGTGTTTTTATCCAGTCTATAATCCGTTTTTTACAGTCGTGGTAACTGATATTATATATATATACCTGTTTATTAATTTTGTTATAGAGCTGAGCAGAGCGTTTGTTGAATTGTTTGCATGCTAACCTTGTTTTAGTTTGGGGAACTTGAACAACTAAATCTTTTCTCCTTTTAGATTTTTGTTTATCAAATGGTAAGGTTTTATGTTTTTTTAGTATGGTTTGGGTTACATACAGTTTCCTCACAGAGAGTACGAGGTTGTACGAGTTTTGTATAAATCTCTTTCCTCCAATCAATTTTTTTCGTCTTCTGATGATTGCTCATCTTCCAAATATACGAGTAACGCTAAATCAAGGTCGTCCATCTGCAACCGTTGACACGTTATTTGTGGTCTGTTCACCGTAAAAAGACGGCCATCATATTGCGTCCGTTTAATGACGCCACCGCTATTGGAGGGAACCATAGCTTTATTGATATTCTGTCAGCGGCAACGGTAACATGGAAACTCGATGCTTGACACATTCTGATGACATTCTCTTTTTCTAGAGCCTCTGGACTCATTTTAAGTAGTTAAGGGTCTGTTTACAAACTCTGAATCAAACGGACTTTCTTTATTTGGCAATTTCTTCTAGCATGAGCTTCCATGTTCCACATATCCATCAGTATGACAAAAAAACAGGCCCTTAAAATATTTTTGTACTTCCAAGTTCAAGGATTTTTAAATATGTAGTTTCTAAATTACAACCTAGACAATCTGTCACGAAAGGAAAACCGCACATTATTCTTTAAGGCTATAATTCTAAGCCTTACCTAACCGTCTCGTCAACATTTCCCACCCCTGACCACGAGCAACCACGTCTAGTTTCAGCTGCGGCCGATGTTCAAAAAGCCGTAGCGGCGAGACACGTCACCGCCATTACTCTGGCGACAGATGCAGCGCCAGTCGGCCGGAGTCGGCTCCATTACTGGCGGCCAGCGGCGAGGTGTGCGTGGACGGGATACGACTTCATTATGGGGTTGACATCTGGCTAGGGTGTAGGTTTTGGGTAGATTGTAACGTATTTGTAAGAAATGAACTGGAAGGCATGTAGGAATAACAATTTAAGTATACGACAGTAAAATGGACAGGTAAGCTTCAAGTTCAAGTTTACTACGCCGCGCAGTGAATACCTTGTAGCAGATTTTTTTTTTATTAATCTATGTGACGAAGAAAAGGGCTCGTAATGCGTGGTACCTACTATAACTAAAGTGTTAGTGTAATTGTCATAATACTAATTAAGCGCAAAAAATGTAAGTTACTTTTTCTTTATTTTCTTTCTAGATACATATTCAAATTCTTTTCGCTTATTGTTATCACGAGCTGTTTTACTGAATGCTGAGTTTACAGGAGCATCAGTTCTGAAATGCTTTTGGATGCACAAAAAGTAGTTACGGTCCGAATGTAAATTAAAAAATAACTGACCATCGCTCTGATCGTCCAAGGCTCATATTTTAGCGTTCGATGACGGCATGACGACGGTTAACCAATATTCAAACTATCTTCAACCAGTAACCATTCCACTTGATAGAAATCAACGTTGTTTGAGAACAAAGATAGCTCTTCAAAAGCGTAGTGCAAGCAAAAGATCGATTCCTCGAACGTCGTGACAATACGTGTCAATTCCTCAAGTGATTTGCACTTGGTCCTCCAGAGAGAGTGTATTGGGTAACCTCTTGGTACCGTCGCAAACATTTGTTTAATTAACCACCCGACTGTACCTCAGTGGAGGTAGTCTAAAGGTGCGACTAGACTGCGGTCAATTGTAAGGAATTGACATTTATGTTTGTCGTTGACGTTGTCATGTTGCTCAAAAATCGTGTTATAATCGACGTCTTTATAATGAAATGTTAATGAGGATTTTGGTTAAATACATGCGCAAGCACTGGTCGATCGCCACGTTTCCCAAGGTCAAACTCAAACCAAAGGATATGTTTCAATTAGACCATCGACAGGCACTTTTTGAATTGTAAAGGTCGGTTAGTCAAAAAGATGCTATTGCACGCTCAAAAGAGTGGCGAAGAACGTGCAACAAACTCCACTGACACTTTTAAAAATAATATAAGTATTGTTGCAAAGTTCTGGTTACTTCAATCATGTTGAAGTTATACAAATATGTGAGAACGATGTAAAAAACGTGCAGGATAAAAGCGTCCGGAGTTAAAAATAAACATTTTTTTTAAAGAAGCCGTGTCTATTGAGAAATGGCCAGTCTCAGCTGACGGCGGCGCCCGTTCACGAACATGACGCATACGGTAGCACCATTCGGCTCAACAGGTGCAAAATTCTGGTACCTACTCAGCAGCAGTCTGGAAGCCGATCCCAACATAGTGGGAAAATACTAGGAAGGGCAAACGATTAAGGTCGCTAAAAATACTAGTCGATGATCAGTGTGAAATTCACTCATAGCGATTATCCATATCCATTGATGATATATCGACCATAAATAAACTATCGCTCGATATGGAACATCGAATAGGTACGTTTTGAGCTAATCAAAATCGGCATCTCGACGCACGTCTAGATCGTCCGCAGTCTGGTTGCACCTTCACAGACTTAGTGAAGCGTGCTCGTGAGGACATTCGCGTACACAATAGATTAGACGAGCGCTCACTAGATAGCTAATCTAACTTTAGTTTTAACTCAGTGCACTTCGTAAATGGTTTTGTTTGAGAAGCTTCGACGGTTTTAGCAGTACGTGCGAGATTCTCGTTGGTAGGTAGGTATTTATTTTTGTACATGAAAAATGTGAAATGCATAACAAGGCCCGTTTTTGTTATTTTGTGCGTGATATTTTTTTAAGTTTTGTACTCCAAAATATGCCAACAATGCTATTGTTAATACCCAATGTTTTAAATTCCCCAATGTAAAATTAATATTCACGTTTTATTACACAAAAGAGTTAAGGCGCAGTTGTGTAGTTTACATTTTAGGCAACGTTCATAGCGTCGGTATGCGGACGCGGGACGACGCTAATAAATCATTTTCCACCATAAAAGAGGAATATTAAATCGAAGGAGGGGAGCGAAAATGAACGAACGACTGAAGGGAACGGGGCGATGTGAAAAATTGGGCCGTAAAAAGGCAATCCCCAATGCGCCAAAGCGATGAATAGTGAGCTATTTTCAATTACCTACGGCTAGTGTCCGCATTGTCTGCGCTGGAAAATTGCCCGCATATTAATGACTTGGCGTTTTATTATTTTTTGAATATTTAATTGGTTTTTAAAGAAAGTTAACGGGGAGTACTTCCTTAGGGATATTGCTCAGGTAATTTATTTTTCGCATAGATAATTTAGTTTTTAAATGAAAAATGATGTTAAAAGTATAAAAAATTACTGTGTAACTACGGCATAACGCGAATGCAGGTTAAACATTATGAAAGTGACATTATTTTACTGAATTGATTTTGATCTTGAGATCATCATCTGCCTAGCCTTTTCCCGACTATTTTGGGGTCGGCTTCCAGTCAAACCGGATTTAGCTGAATACCAGTATTTTACGCGGAGCGGCTGCCTACTAGACCTCCACAACCCATTAACTGGCAATTTTTACCCATTACTTCTTGGCAAGACTGAAGTCAGACTATGGCTTCTGACTATTCGTAACGACTGCCAAAGATCTACAAATGACAGCCGGATTGTCAACCAACTTTGGCAAGCGCCACTGGTCGATCATCAATCGACCCGTGCGGCTGTTATTATCTAGCAACGAGCTCCTCAATTTTGAACTAGAGATGGTTTTGTAAAATTTTACTTGTAACAAGCAACGAAACAGCTTAGCAAGACAAGCGAACTAAACCTTACGAAGAGAAACTATAATTCATTCCGACTTAATTCAGTACAAAATCAGCTGAACACGAAGCAAAAAGAAAACTGTTTGGAGATACAAACTGATGGACTTTTCCAAGACTTGGCTTTATCGGCTTAGGTATCACTTTTTAACCTCTAGCTTCTGGGAAAGATCTAAATATAACTCACTATGGAACAATTATAGCCTGAAAGTTGTTCCTTGAATATTGTTGGCATGATTTAGGTTAAATTAGTTTTCGTCGAGCTGTTTTTGAAAATACAGAAAATGACGTAAAAAATACAAAAAATTTAGTTCTAGTCTTTTTGTTAGCTTACAAATTGCGGGACAAAACTCTGCTGGGCAAAGGCCTCACTTTTATGCTTCCAAACATACAGAACGCACACCATCACCTTTACCGCGGTCAACTTTGACTGCAACGTCCGACACAAAAATCCGAGAATTTATAAAATAACAAAGCTTATGTGATGTATATTTATTTCATCCTTTTTTCAAACCTAAGTAAGAAGATCGTATTATTGACGATCCCAAAAAGAAAAATAAAAGTCAGAGTTTCATAACAATAATATTCCCTAAGTTGTACAATAGCAGAAAGGACAATATGGGGCGTCAATATTTAGGGAACACAGTAATAAATATTTTCGTCAAGGCCAATGTCGTATTAGGTACGGGTGGAATAGAAATTATTTTTATGACAACTGATATGATATTAGACCACTGAAGTATTCATATGTATATTTTCTTGTTCTGTTTTAATCTGTGTTTAACTTGCCCGATCGAATAAGTAGTTAACTGCATTACTTGCGTCATTGTTGCAACAGACTCTCTCCTAGTTTTATGGTGTTCGTAACCTATGGGCTAATCTCAAGTACGAATGCAACATTTGCTTGTGTTGGATAGCCTATTTATCGATATATTTTTTTTAAGATGAGAAATCATCAAATGAGGCCTCCCGCTCTGGAAAAAGCAGAAGGAATTGTTAGATTCTGACTGACTAAAACCCATCCGTGTTCCTCCTAATGCTCTTCGCGTTTCAGGGCCGCGGTGACTCTTTCGAACAAATTTCGCAACATTTATCGGTATATGATATAAATATGCTATATATAACATCACACTACGACCAATAAGAACGAAGCAAAAAAATGTAATGCAGACGAAGTTGCACAGGTCAGCAATTTTCTTATAAAACCTACAGTTATTCGTTCGACTATAATTATTATAGATTACTGTTAATGGTTTTTCGATCTTCGGAAAGCTTTCTTCGAGGGATGTTAATTGTATTTTGACAGTTTTTACATAATATTTAGATTACATTCTCCATTGCATTTACATCCTTGCATTTTAGCTTTAAATCATTTTAAGTATCGCAATCACTTACCAATCATCCTGTATAAGTACCAAATAATTTATCTTCACATTCAATCTAAAGGTTAAGCAACGCTTGCCCAGGTTGGTCTGTGGATGGGTGACCATCCTAACAATTTCATTAACATCAGATTCCTCCGTGCCTCGGAAAGCACGTTAAGCGTTGGTCCCGGCTGTCATTTGTAGATCTTTGGCAGTCGTTACGGATTGTCAGAAGCCAGTAAATCTGACTACAGTCTTGTCATGAAGTACCGTGTTACCCAGTTAATGGGTTGTGGAGGTCTGGTAGGCAGCCGCTCCACGTAAAATACTGGTATTCAGCTAAATCCAGCTTGATTGGAAGCCGACTCCAATATAGTTAGGAAAAGGCTAGGCAGATGGTGATTCAATCTATATTTGTAGCAATCTAAGAAGCGTGATTTGCCAGCTGAGTAGAGAGGGATCGCTTTACCACTAAGTGCTAAAGAGATTTATTTCCATGTCTCGTACTAAATACTATTAAAGCAATGTTGTATCCTGCTGTCAAATTCGACTTCTTAGATTGTCACAAATATAGCTCAAAAACAAACAGAAACAAAAAAAAACTTAAGAGGTGTCAAGGGACACCCGGATGGAACGAAGTTCCTACGCCGCATGGCTTACAACTATAGCAAAAAGTGTCGTTACAACTTTTGGTCTTAATGTGTCGTTACAACTTTTAGTCTTAATTTTTTCCGTCTAGCCCCCCTTCTCAACGCGCGAATTGTAATAAAACTAGAAACATAACTGTGTTTTACGACTTTATCCTTTTCCCTAAGATGGTATCGTATCGTTGGCAACTAATGACCCACTGTTTCTCATCTCAATCAGTCCCTATTGAGATGAGAAATTCCACTCCATTCCATTCCACTCCATTCCATTCCACTCCATTCCATTCCACTCCATTCCATTCCACTCCATTCCATTCCACTCCATTCCATTCCACTCCATTCCATGCCATTCCACTCCAATCCATTCCATTCCATTCCATTCCATTCCATTCCATTCCATTCCATTCCATTCCATTCCATTCCATTCCATTCCATTCCATTCCATTCCATTCCATTCCATTCCATTCCATTCCATTCCATTCCATTCCATTCCATTCCATTCCATTCCATTCCATTCCATTCCATTCCATTCCATTCCATTCCATTCCATTCCATTCCATTCCATTCCATTCCATTCCATTCCATTCCATTCCATTCCATTCCATTCCATTCCATTCCATTCCATTCCATTCCATTCCATTCCATTCCATTCCATTCCATTCCATTCCATTCCATTCCATTCCATTCCATTCCATTCCATTCCATTCCATTCCATTCCATTCCATTCCATTCCATTCCATTCCATTCCATTCCATTCCATTCCATTCCATTCCATTCCATTCCATTCCATTCCATTCCATTCCATTCCATTCCATTCCATTCCATTCCATTCCATTCCATTCCATTCCATTCCATTCCATTCCATTCCATTCCATTCCATTCCATTCCATTCCATTCCATTCCATTCCATTCCATTCCATTCCATTCCATTCCATTCCATTCCATTCCATTCCATTCCATGCCATTCCACTCCATTCCATTCCATTCCACTCCATTCCATTCCATTCCATTCGCACAGCTTACAATAGCTTACTATAGCAAAAAGTGTCGTGACAACTTTTCGTAAGATTTTTTTCCGTCTAGCCCCCTTTCACAACGCGCGATAAGGAACTTCGTTCCAAAAATACATTATCTTAGAAACAATTTCCAAGACAAGAATATAAGGTTATAACAGCAAAAGGAAATTCTTGAACTAAAACCTGAGAGGATGACTCCTGAAGGCTTCAGGCCAAACCACTTACAGGATTATGAAGTGAACGTAAGTTGTTCGACTTTCTTGAAAGTTGGAGCTCATTTTAAAGAGTGATGAAGGAGTTAATAATACCTGCTTCTATGGTAGTTAGCTTTCTCATTATTAAGAATTCTTAATTATGCAGATGGTGTTGGGTTTGGTCCGAACAGAAATGTAAGTTCCTATAGTTAGTTAATTGGCAAATATATATAAGTACGATGATAGTACGATTATAGCTGTTGCGTTTTATCATAGAAATATGAAGGTGTCGTTGACCTAGGTGTATTTATAAGTAAGAAGAGATAAAGTGATTATAGATGAGGATTTTGCCGTATGGTGCCGTAAAATAATAATACCATCCCATCACTTCCCGTGGGTATCGTAAGAGGCGACTAAGGGACTCGCCAGAGAATGGGCAGCAGCGTTCTCTGTAAAACGCAACACCATACACTGCGATTGTCAACCCACCTTCCAAGCATGGCGATTATGGCAAATCCCCCTTTTGGGGAGGCCTATGTCCAGCAGTGGACGTCATTCGGCTGATATGATGATGATGAGATGAGGTTTTTCAGAAAATTGCATATGTAAGAAATGGCAATACATAATAAAATGTTTTAAACAACTATTCATGAAACACTCACGGTACACTCAAAAGCAACAAAAGACGGTACACCTTACAAAATTATGATTTTATGTTTTGCGTAAAAATAATAATATAGGCCACAATGGTACCTACCAAAACTATTATATTCTCAACAAATCTTTCTTTTAGCTACTCGTATAAAACCGTTCACGAAACCAGATCTCCCAATCTATCCAACATCTTGTTGTCCCGTCTCTCGTTATTTGTTCCATTAGCCAAAGATTCAAATAATTAAATATTCGCTTTCGGAAGCACTGAACACTTCGATAGCTTCATTCACTGCCTCCGCTGTATTATGACTCTTTGAGCTTCGAGGAAGTTCCAGTTTCCCCTCGCATTTCTTGACTCCATTCATTATAGAGCTGTTAAATAGCTGTACCTAGAAGTACAGTCGAACAATGTGGTCAGTATACCGGCAGAGAATCAGCAATTAGTTTTGTTTTTAGGGTTCCGTACCTCAAAAGGAAAAAAACGGAACCCTTATAAGATCACTTTGTTGTCTGTCCGTCTGTCTGTCAACACCTTTTATCACGAGAACGAGTGGAGGTAACGAGTTGGAATTAAAATTATATACCATCTAATAAACACGCGGCTTATTATTTGTATGGATTAGTAAAGCAGCACAGCAGCAGCGCTGCAGCCGTGCTGTTGCCGCGCGGCACTTGCGACAAATTTTGAAGGCAAACATAGGTCAAAGTCTGAAAACTAAATATGTGTAGTTAAATCTTAATAAAAATATATTCTTTATTTAAAATAATAATTATGTAACTACAGGATTGTTTTTTGAGTGTGCTGAGGAGCTATAATACAAAAAAGCAGATCCATGGTTATTTTTTTTAGTTTGACGTTTCCATTGCTAGGAAAGAGGTCTCAGTACGCCGCAGCGGAGTGTAGTTCACCATTTGGTTCCAGTACTGTTTGGTAGTCTTCAAATTGGAGGTTATATTTAGGTCTGTCATGTCTCACGTCTGTAAATTGCCTGCCTTGGTTCCCACGGCCTACACTTTGTGGAATGGTGGTGTGGTGAGTATGATGGTACAGTGGCCCTATTGGTCCATCATCGCTTCATTTAACAATTTGATTGCTATAAAAACGAGCTACACGCTTTGTAAATTGAAATCATGAGGTGAACATTTTGAAAGGTGTTTTTTTTGCCTGTACACTAAACTCTTTGGCCCACTGTACTTACAACTTGCAGTAGAAAGGAAACTGAGCAAGTTTTTGCTGCTTTATACTTGCAACTGTGGAATTGTTGCCTTTATTAGTCAATTTCTGCTACTGTTCTTTGGTACAACTAAGGACTGTTTCACGTTTGTTTTTGCTGTTCTATATGGACTTTGGACTGTTAGTGTTGTTTGTGAGAAGTGCTATGAAGAATTTTTCTGGAAAATTCTTCATCTGCCTAGCCTTTTCCCAACTATATTGGGGTCGGCGTTCAGCCAAACTGGATTCAGCTGAATACCAGTATTTTATGTGAAGGGGCTGCCTACTAGACCTCCACAACCCATTAACTGGGTAACACGGTATTTCTTGGTAGGACTGGAGTAAAATTTAGCGGCTTCTGACAATCCGTAACGACTGCCAAAGTTCTACAAATGACAGCCGGGACCAACAGCTTAACGTGCTTTCCGAGGCACGGAGGAAACTCGGTATGTTAAGTTGGTCACCCATCCGCAGACCAACCTTGGCAAGTGTTGCTTAATCTTGAAGATCGACCTATGCGGCTGTTATTCTTTAGCCACGAGCTCCTCAAGAATTGTTGGAAAATTCTTACTTATTAGCAATAACTACGTTGCTGACGTCTTACTATATTTTTCAACATAGATTATATTAGTACCTAGTGATCTCATAATACAACATTTATTAAAATCGTCCTTTCTGAACGACATAAATTACAAAAGTCGAGTTAGCGTAATCGCCCTCCGTCACCATTTACTATTGTTAGATGGTTAGAAGGTGGAGCAAGAAATATCTTACTCTTGCTGGGAAGGGAAGTCCCCAAGCAAATATCGAGTGAACGTCAACAAAGCTTTACGCAGGCAGCTAACTTGCAACCATTTTTTAACCGACTTCTTCAAAAAGTAGGAGGTTCTATGTTCGGCTGTATGTATTTTTAAACCGACTTCAAAAAAAGGAGGAGGTTCTACATTCGGTTATATTTTCTTTTTTTTTATATTTGTTACCTCATAACTCCGTCATTTATAAACCGATTTGAAAAATTCTTGTTTCATCTGAAAGGGATTCTTCCCGATTGGTTTCCCATTGTCACCAAGTCAGAATCTGAAGATGGGATCCCATGAAAATCGAGGGCAACCCTCAAATTTTATAGGCACATACAATGTTTTTCATTAACTTTCGAACGCAATTCAGATATTTGTGCCTGGTAATCATCATCTCATGTTGCTGAGCTGATGATGGATGGTATAAGTCAGGATCTGATGATGGGATCCCATGAAAAATGTTTGTTCAGCGATATTTTCGCCAATTGTTAACCGATTTGGATGTTTTTTTTTGTTTGGAAAAATATTTTCTCTCACTGGTCCCATTTAAATTTGGTGAAGATCTGACGAAGAATTTCGGAGGTAGGCAACGGAACTCTTCAAAAAATGATAGCAAATAGATCGGGAATGCTAAAATCCAATGTTTTTTAGTGTTTACACCAGTTCTTAACATAACATTGCGCCGGTACTCTGTTAATGGGTACGCAGGTAGATACCATTAAAATGTGAAAAATAAAAACTTTTTCACAAGGAAGAAAGAAAAGAACTTTAATTTCGGAAGTCGGTGTCAAAAAACGAAGAAATAACGAAAAACACCGACTTCCGAAATTGAAGTTCTTTTCTTTCTTCCGAAGTTATTTTGTACCTTGTAGTGTTTTGTTTTTGGAAGTCGGTTGTATTTTTTGAAAAAAAAGTATTTTCATTTATTTTTTTATGTATGTTAACCGATTTCTCCGACAACTGTGGACCGATTTAAAAAATCTTTCTTTATTCGAAAGCCTATACTCCTGGATGGTCCCATTGACACCAAGTCAGAATCTGATGATAGAATCCCATGAAAATCGAGGGAAACCTACAAATTTTATAGGCACACACAATGTTTTTCATGACATTTCTAACGCAATTCAGATATTTGTGCCTCGTATAATCATCATCTCATGTTGCTGATCTGATGATGGAAGATATAAGTCAGGATCTGATGATGGAATCCCATGAAAAATTCTTTTTTATTGGAAGAGTATTTTAATTTAGTGAATATCTGATGAAGAACTTTGGAGATAGGCAACGGAACTCTTCAATTAATGATAGCAAATGGATCAGGATTTCTGAAATCACATGTCTGTTGATTGTGTACACCAGTTCATAACATAACGTCAGCTATGCTCAGCTTATTTTTCCACAAACACAGCAACGTACGCTATGTTTATGGAAAAATAAAAAACTTTTTACAAAAAAATAAAACAGACTTCCAAACTTTTTTGTAAAAAAAATTTAAACAAAGTTGTGATTGTGCTGAGTAGACAATTGTTGTACTCCACACTTGTAAGTATGTAAGCTTAAATAGTTGTAATGCGCTAATTAGAAATATGTTGGGAGTGCAGTGGAAAATGAATAATGTTGCCTGTATACCAAAAACCTGTATATTTCCACAAAGTGCAACCCCATTTCGTGTCCAAGCTACCTCTATGCATTTCAGGTTGCCTGTTATCTTTTCGCATTTCGCGATCTGTTATCGCAAAATGCAATATCAGGTTAAAATCATCATCATCATATTAGCCGAAAGACGTCCACTGCTGGACATAAGCCTCCTCCAATTGTCGCCACAACAACCGGACCTGTGCGTCTCGCAACCATCGCCCGCGACCTTCACCAGGTGATCGGTCCACCTTGTTGGAGGCCTTCCAACGTTGCAAAAAGATAATGTTGTATGTTTTGTTTATGCAATTATTTACTTTGGTACATCAGTGTCACCTGCCCAGCCATTTCCCAACTATATTGGGGTCGGCTTCCAGTCAAACCGTATTTAGCTGAATGCCAGTATTTTACGTGGAGCGGCTGCCTACCAGACCTCCACAACTATTAACTAGGAAACACGGTACTTCATGGCAAGACTGGAGTCAGATTAACTGGCTTCTGACTATCCGTAACGACTGCCAAAGATCTACAAATGACAGCCGGGACCAACAGCTCAACGTGCTTTCCGAGGCATGGAGGAAACTCGGTATGTTGAGATAGTCACCCATCCACAGACCAACCTTGGCAAGCGTTGCTTAACCTTGAAGATCGAACCATGTGGCTGTTATTATCTAGCCAATAACAATATAATTAAGGTTTATAATAACTAAATTATTTTATTAGCAGCAGATACAGTAAAGCAAATACAACTCTTTCTTCTTTCTATTATTCCCTTGCTTATAACGTCTTATTGGAGAATACAAAAGTTGTCTGGCAGCAAATAATGCTCGAGATTGAACGGTTTGTTATCTATGATATGTTCTAGCTACACACACGAAATGATATTTGTTGCATAAAATGCGAATGTATTCCATTCTCCGAGTTATTGAAAACGAGGGATACCTACTCATATTCGTGAATCTATAATCCTTTTTTAGAGCAGATCATATTCACTGCATCAATATTGCAACGCTAGAGCGTCATAAAGTGGTTGTTCATTTGTTTTCACTATAAGAACTAGGTTATATTAATTCTCTAAAAATAAGAACTCTACGAGTAGGTACCTTTACTCAAAAGGGCTCAAAATTTCCCACATAAATCTTCTAAGATATGGTTAATTTTAAATGAGATGTGAAAAACAGACACTAAATTACCTAACTCAATACACGTCTAAACCCAAAATACTGCTTATACATAATTTTCTGTTCAACAAATCATAATAACGTTTTACCGTTTTCCGTGTCGCCCAAGTAAACCCTATCTTAAAAGCGATCTAAAAACAATATTTCTTGTAGATACTTAAAAATTAATTTACGTGGGCCGAGTTCAAATAACGGCCTTCGGAAAACTTTCCCTAATGGCTTCCCCGCCCGGAAGGCCAAGGAAAGAAAATGTGTACTGAGGACAGAAACCTATATAGATAAATGGAACGATCGCCAGCCCTTACGCGATTTACCAATAAATAAGAGGATATACGCAGTCCCAACGATAAATTGCCTCATGAGAACTTGTATCGAGCGATATCCCGGAATACACATGTTTTCGTATCGGGTACGGGGAATATCTGACCTTAACTTATATATTTTACGTATTTTCTTTGATGGGACCGTGTTTGTCCACTATCTTACCTGATGGGAAATTACCTAAAGATTTCATCGTCATCATACCAGCCGAAAGACGTCCACTGCTGGACATAGCCCTCCCCCAAAGGGGGCGGGTTTACCATAATCGCCACACTTGGCAAGCGGGTTGGCGATCTTAGTGTATAGTGTTGCGTTTTACGGAGAACGCTGCTGCCCATTCTTTAACAACTAAGCATTACGTAGGCTATCCCTAAAAAACCGTTAGAACGCTGGATAGCAACAACAGTGTGCCTGTAAAGTCGGATAGATTATTTATTACATTACCCAGAAAAACTTATTAGTAGAATTAATAACAAATATCATATAATATTCTCCTTAATAATAAAATTCTGCGTATACAGGGTGTTACGAAATGTGTAAAAAATGTGTACTCCCATTCTTATTTTGATGATAACTTTAGAAGGAAAACTAGTTTTTGCCCGCGCCTTCTTACGCGCATATCCCGTTTATTCCCGTCCCAGAAATAATTTCGGGAAATCCTCTTAATGCTTCCCTTAATGTTCCTCAAGGAACCTACAAGCCAAATTTCAGCTTTCTACAATCAGTAGTTTTGGCTGTGCGTTGTGTCAGTCACTCACTCAATTAATCATCATCATCATCATCGTATCAGCCGAATGACGTCCACTGCTGATAATAGGCCTCCTCCAAGTGTCGTCATAATAACCGGTCCTGTGCGTCTCGCATCCATCGGCAAGACGCGACCTTCACCAGGTCATCGGTCCACCTTGTGGGAGGCCTTCCAACGTTGCGCCTTCCGGGACACGGTCGCCACTAAAAACTTTTCGGCTCCATCGACCATCTGTTTGGCGATCCTTCGGGCTATGTCGGTAACTTTGGTTCTCTTGCGGATATCATTATTCCTGATTCGATCAGTCAATTAGTAACTTACTTTACATTGTTTTTTTTTGCGAGTTGACAATAACATTCTCGAAAAAATTTGTTCATTTACACGGGCAGAAGCAGTTTTAATAATATGACCACGTTTCTCTGTAACACCCTGTATAGAACAAAAAAGAAAAACAAATAATCTTTTGATTCACTCTCGTATGTTTTCTTTTAATGTTTTAAGCTTCTAAAGCCGGACTCGCTACTAATAACATTGAATGTACTTGTACTTTAACAAGCTCATTTTCCTTAGACTGAGCTCCCAGTCTCGCCTTAAGCTATGACACAGAAAAGCACTAAAGATATTAGATTTACTACTGCTCTATTTTAATGTTTATACTTTTTTGATTCAGTTCTCCTTGAAGCTTTTTAAAACTCTAAAAAAGTGAATGAGTTGTGTGCGTCATGAAATAATTTATGTTGTTGTTTGATATTTTCCTGATATCCAATCTAATTTATTAAAAAAAAAATCTTCAAACGCCAGCCTATTTAGCATTGAATACGTCTTGTAAACTGAACTCCATCAAACAAACGACCAGAATCTAAACATTAATAGTAACATAAACTCCTTTTCTCTTAGTTAACTAAGGTTCCAGTATTAAACGCGTTTTTGTCAGAAAACAATGCTCGTTCCTTTAAAAAAGATTCCCTTTCTACTGTAATGAAAAAGTTTGACGTTTAGCTTCGGGATTGTTCTGTGTTTCGATTAAAGAACTTGTTACTGGTTTAATTACTTTTTCTGTTGATTGGATGCTTCTGGTTCTAAATTGACATTTGGAGCAGTTTGAGTGCCATCGTCGACCACGTCATTACTTACCATCAGGTGAGATTGTGGACAAAGACGAGCGTATTAATAATAAAAACCGGCTAAGTGCAAGTCCGACTCACATACAAAGGGTTCCGTACCGAAAACCGAAAAAAATACCGTTTCTTGTAGAAGCTTCCTTTAATTTAAACTGTTGGTTGTTACAGCGTCAATAGAAATACACACTCTGTGAAATATTCCAACTGCCTACCTATTACGGTTCTTGAGATACAGCCCGCTGACAGACAAACGGACGGACGGACAGCGGAGGCTTAGTAATAGGGTTCTGTTGGTTACGCTTTGGGAACGGAACATTAAAAAGTTATGTTCAAGTTTTGTTATAGTTCAAACTAATGTTATAAAGAAGCAAAATTCATATGATATGAGCAAAATTATTACTGAATGCTTTGAGGTTATAATATTTTTAAACCCAGAAACATGTGTGGATCCTTTGGGAGCCACGGAGCAAAGTCGTGGGAAAACTAGTAAATAATCTGTGTGAGTAACAAAACAAACCAATTTTGAAAGTACATTTGAAATTTACGTGTCGTAACCACTGTTATACCTGACTTCAAGTTACTTGCTGATGTATTAAACTTATTAGCTAATCCAAAATAGAGAAAGTTAGTATTATAGAAAATCGAAACTGAGGACTCATTAAAGCAACTTTAAAACGGTAGCAATACTTTGAATGTAGAGTAACAGTCTTTCCATCATTAATATTATAATAAGGTGTACCGAAGAACATGAATGGACCCAGTAAATCGCTTCCATCCTTCTTATGTGACCCTAGGGATGTTTTGACCTGATCTTATTCCTCACTGAGGCCATATGCCAGCGGTGTTTCCTCTTAATACTCCTTTGCTCGAGATACACGTGTTCCTGGTTTAAAGGGTTTTTACCTGTGAATGTTAAGAGCGTTTACTCCTCAAGAAATTACTTTAAAACTGTCAAGTGTTTAATCTTCGAATTGAAATCTTATTACGCATCCACTTTTTACTTTCTTCTTTGTCAACCTTGTCTCTGTTGCCTCTGACCTAGACAAGAGTCAAGAGTAAACCTATTTCAAATAAAAAGAACCGGCCAAGTGGGAGTCGGACTCTCACACGAAGGGTTCTGTACCATAAACCAAAAAAAAATCATTTTTTTTAGATACCTTGGTCCCCTTTGATTTTTTAGTTAATTAAATTGTTATTAGAAATAGACTCTGAAAAATGTGAAATTTTCAACTGTCTACCTATTACAGTTTTTGAGATACAGCCCGCTGACAGGAAGACGAAGGACGGACAGCGGAGGTTAATTTTTAAGGTTCCGTTGGTTACCCGCGGAATTTTAAGAAAATAAATGAAAATCATTCATTCTGTCATTTTAAACTCTATTTCGTTCGGTAGGTTCTTGCAGGTTTTAATGATAAGAAAAACACAGCTAGCAGGATAGTGGTTGATCGAACAGCACTGGGTACTGACGTTAATATCTACAGTGAATGGCACATCAAAGAAGTTCGGCTTTGCCTATACATTGTCATCTAAGTCCCATATTCCAAGTCGTTTTGAAGGACCTCCACTCAACATATTCGCCGCGAAAATGAAAAAAAGGGCCTTCGATTAATTTCAATAAATAACTGTTAATAAAATTTCGAGGTCCCGAATATTCCAAGTCATAAACTTATGAGTCGCTTGTGTTATGTGTTAATCTTTTTAAAGCTGCGTCATTTATGGTCACCTGCAGTGCGATTCTGCAAACATGTCGAAGTAAAAACTTAGGGAAGTGAACGACAAGTGAGCTGTCAAACCATACAAATAATATAGAATTAAACCTTATTGTCGTTCACTCCACATAAGTGTACACGCTGAGATGTCGGCAGAATAGACCGGCTGAATAATGGCTATTCATTGTTAGATAATATAATGGTAATAGAATTTAAGCTTCATAAACAAAATAAAAATCGTATAAAAACCTTTCAAATCTCAAGCGTAACGAAAAATGAACAGAGCCTGTCATAAAGAGCTGTCTGACTGTAAATGAGTGCCGCTTAAAGGTCACGAGATCCATTCATTGTTTTATAAAGCGAGAATATTGGCATAAAAAGGCTAATAAAACATTTATGAAAAATAAAATCTCGTATTCGGAAATCTATCGTCAAGCCTGTCGAGGTGTCAATTCTGATTTATAGGAGGCCGAATTAAAAAATCACTCGATTCGGTAAAATACCGATGACGCTTTACCGGAGTTCGTTCGCTCATTCAGTGTAATCCCGAATTATTTATGGTGTTATTATCGCTTACAGGACCGATACCCGGTGTCGATATTTGTAGGGACCGTAAATTGGTAGGTGGGGAAATAATTCTGATGGATGTAGCGAACGGCCTTTTCTTTCTGAGTTCTTTTTTGGTGTTATTAAAAGAATAATGTCGGTATTGGATTGGTCTGCTTTATGAAAGACCTATTTTAGTCACCAGTAGTTACTGTACAACGTATAAAAGAATTAACGCAATACCTTTTTTTAAGGGGTATTACACTGCACTACTAATACTTATGAAAAACTTTTACCACGAAAATAAATATCAGCCATTCAGTACACTTTGTCGAAATATGCGCACCTAAATGTAGGTATAGGGCAGTCATTTTTTTTCGCGTTTTCAATATTGGTTCTGTAGTGTTAGTTATTCTTAATGATAAGCACAATCTCTTACGATGTATTGTGTTTATTCTGTTACCGGTTGTATACATAAACTGACTACTACTAATCCAACTGCTACGATCCTTATTAATAAATTAAAATTCAAAATTCAA
The DNA here is from genome assembly GCA_950371165.1 of Lacanobia oleracea. NCBI lineage: Eukaryota > Metazoa > Arthropoda > Insecta > Lepidoptera > Noctuidae > Lacanobia > Lacanobia oleracea. The sequence continues at coordinate 7,803,369 of OX493397.1, forward strand.
ATTCAAAGCATTTTATTTCAAATAAACCATTCACAGGCACTTTTGAAACGTCAAGGTCGGTCAGACAAAAACATGGAAGCTATTTGCACGTTCCTAAGCGTAGATTGGAGAAGAACGTGCAAGAAACTCCACGGACACTCTTTTAAATCATGTTCTGTTTTACAAAATTCTAAGTTACATATACTTGTTGCTTCTGCGTGTGAGGACAATGCAAAGGAAAAAGAAGCTTATTATAAGAATTTAAAATATTAAGATTAATATGAGCCAATGGTAGTTAAGAGATGACCAGTCTCAACCGACGGCGCCCGTTCACGAACATGACGCGTGAATCGTGATACTTTTCAGCTCAACTATTTCGAAGGGAACCGAATGATCCAACCCATACCGATATTGAGTGAGCATAACATGCTCTCAACAACCATGCTCGTTCATGTCCAACAAGTAAAACTATAACTAATCACATAAAATATAAATGGCTTCATGGTACTTACATTTACAAAATTTGAAAAATATGCTTCTACTTTACACAAAACTATGGTTGTCAATGACCAATAAATGAAAAATAAATTAATAAAACAACGATTAAGTTCTTACATCAAAAAGAATAATATAATAATATTCAAAAGAACTACAGCCCACTTATTAAACAATCATGCTAGCAGATTACGAGCAAAACCAATATCTCCACAGCTGTCAAAACCACAATGAGATAACCCCAACCAAAGTCACAGGCATCAATAGAACTCAATACTGTCATTCACCATTAGACATTCGGTAATTGGAACATGTCGGCGAAGTTCCCAACTCTAAAGCAGTGTAGTCTGTAAGTACGGAACCAAAGGCCCGGGGCTAATAATTTCAAATCGGAGCAGTTACAAGTTCGACAGACTAGGTAATGGTGGGACCTCAGGGAAGAACGATTCAATCGATGTGGCACGTTTCTGCGACGGCTGAACGGGCTCCCAGAGGAGTGCTATGTCGGGGTGTAAATAATGCTGATACGATATCTTGGCTATCGTGAAGTTTCATGTTATTCGTGGCAGGTAGTTTTGTTTTATGGGCTCCGGTTTGATCTTCGGATTATTTACATAGGTTCCATGAATTTGGATAGGATGGATAATTTCTGTGTTTTGATATTGTATTTGTTTTTTGTTGATGTTGTTCGAGGAAAGGAAGAGGTTTTCATTTTAGATCGTTTTGATAGTATTTTGTTACTACAACCTTATGCTGCTGATGTTTGGTTCCAGGAAAGAAATAATAATAATAATTTATTGTACGAATTTGAGACAACCATACATAGTAACTTAATAATAAACACAGTATAGTCAAAAGAGAAAATCGTTCACAGTTATTTTGACAGTAAAATTTATTAGGCAGGTTAACAGTAGAAGAATGTGAAATAGTTTATTGTAAACATGGTTTGGTTGTCTTAAGACTGATTCGCCCTATCCTCTCGTACTAGTATAAAACTGTATCACGAGCGGATAGTCTTCCTCAACCCTAGAAACAGCTGATTCCCACAGGGTTCCAGTTACAAGTCACATAGTTAAGCAGATGGATTTCATACTGTTGGTCAATAATATAATAAATCAAAGTACAGTCATTAAGATCCATTAAGTTACATGATTGGATTTGTCCGTGTTTGTTTATGTATGTGTTTCTATATATGTTTTGTATATCTGTATGTGTGCTTTATTATTTATGTGCCTCTCTCTATACCAAATTTTTCAGTAGATTTTCAGTGTTGTTGTAGTCTAGTGTTTTCAAATACTCTTCTATAGATTTTTTACATGTGTGGCTATCAAGCTTCATTAATTTTAGATCTCTACTTACTTTGTTGTAGAGGCTAGGACCGAGATAATTGTGAAATTTGTGTGCGAAAGATGTTTTATACTTGGGTATGTGGTAAACTATATCTAATCGTCGCCTTTTTGCAAAGTGTGGTTTTACTCTATGTTGTGCCATGATCTCAAGTTTGATGAATAATTTCAGTTCTGAGTAAAGTAGGTGTGTCGGATAAGTGTATTTTTTGCGAGAAATAACCTTAAGTACCATGCGTTGGGCTCTTTCGACCAGCAACATGTTGGTTTTTGAAGTTCCTCCCCATACATTCAAGCCGTAAATCAGTATAGACTGACATAGTGCTAAGTATATATTTGTCAGTAGCTTAATGTCACATGCATTTCTAATAGTTTTGAAAATGTAAATTAACTTTCTTGCACGATTACTTACCTTTGTGACATGCTCTTTCCAGTTCAGGTTTTGGTCTACTATCACACCGAGATATCTTATAGAATTAGTTTTAGTGATTGGCTTACAATGACAGGTACCTTGATTATTGCAATTGTGAGTTTGAATTAATATTGAGTTAGGAGAAGGTTGAGTTCTAGCGTTAATTGTAAATGTTAAATATTTAGTTTTGTCAAGATTAAGTGTCAACAAATGATTATCTAACCATGAGGTTACCAAAGCAAAACCTTGATTAGCAGCTTCGGTCACATCTTTCCACGTGCTGGAGCGATATATAATCGACACAAATTCAACGCGATTCAATCGAAGCAATAGGAGGTTCAGATTTCATTCAGTGACAGTTTGTCGCATGACTTTCGAGATATATTACAATCTAAAAAGTGAGCAAGAATCCTTTTAAACAAATACGAGTATCTAAATAGAGTGGTCCTGCAGAGGCAAATATGCAGCATGTATAGTTGCAGCATGAATGTATAGATATGTTTATGTATTTTATGATATGGGCCCCAGATACCTGAAATAACGGATTAAATAAATAAATGCGAATATTTTTAAACTTTTTTGACCTTTGATGACCATAACTTTTCTCAGGGACTTACATGGTCAGATTCATCTTCCTCATCCTCAACTCAAACTCAAGAAGTTAAGTTTTTTCTCCGAAATCCAAATTGATCCCGAATTCAAGAGCTCTTGACGGTTCTGGAGAAGAGCGGTCGAGCTACATCATACAATCAATACAGATCTGGGTCACTTCGGCACAGTTCGGGTCAGTTCGTTATTTACCGAATACTCGCTTTTTGATAATGATATTTGAACGATATGATTTCTTTATTTGTCAATAAAAATACTAGCGTATTAATTTGTAAATAAATGTACCTACTAGTGTTGGGTCATTTTATTTTAGGTAGTTATAACGAAGAATAACCCTACCATTAAAAGGAATAAAATTAAAATCTGGTTTTGTTTGCAGTATATCCGTTAATGAGCTTGGTACTAGTTTCACAATAAAAAAGATTAAAATTAATTGAATTGATTTTGATCCTTATTGAAGTCCAATCTTTTGATTGAGTTAAAAAAACCGAAAACAGAAATATTACTTCAGCTATTCCCCTAAGAGCGTTTACTCTTAACGGTATTTCATACTAATCGTGTGTCGTGGAAATGAATGAACCAATTTTTCATTAAGTAAAAGGTCTAAAAAGTCAGTAAAGAACTTTTTTGAAAAATACTGTAGAAAGAAAGTGATTTTAATTTTCTATAGAATCTGATAAATTACTCTCTTTTTCTCTATAATTTAAGCAACAACTTCGAATCCACCAAAGCAGAAAATATCTCTTTCATTGTTTATTTAGCGTATCAAAGCTGCTTGCATTTTTTTAATTGCGCAGAGAAGTAAATTCAATAGTAACAGCCACTCAAAATTCCAGTAACTAAAGCTTAAACACAACTGCAAACAATCTTTTTTTTTTTGTCGATGGCCACTCGCAGTTTCAACCTCTGGGGGTTGCAACTACTAAACCGGACTTGCAGGCCAACAATCTCCAAAACGCACGTCTAATATAACATACAACCCGCTCCCTTCCCCACGTAACATTCCAACCATTACCTAATTACTCCTACAAAAGTTCACAAAATACAATCGTGTCAAGCTTTACTTACCTAGCAAGAAACGGGCATCTGCATTGAAATATCGCACTCATTCTGTACACCGCTTTTTTATTTCACGAACAAAAAACAAATGCTATTTTGCAGACCGCGCCAGCACTTAAGTAGTGGAATTGAAATAGTAGCAACTTTATTTTCTCTCTCATTATTAAGGTCGGAATTTAAATCGCTTTTACGATTTTACGAGAGCAATTTCAATGTTCGAAGCGAACAGGTAAACAACGATGATCGATGGTTGGGAGGAGAGATAGAGGGAACTTTATCAGGTATTGAGAAGGAAAAAATAATAATTGGTGTATTTTTGTTGATTGTGTAATGAAAAGGTATTTTGCTTGGAAGTTGTTAAAAGTTTTACAGAGAGCGGGGGTTAAGTCAAATGTTAAAGGTTTTTAATTTATGTACAAGTACATAGATTAAACATGGCGAATAGGAATTAATTAAAAAAAACCGGCCTAGTTCGAGTTGGACTCTCACACGAAGGGTTCCGTACCACAAACCTCAATTTTTATTATTTGTTGTTACAACGGCAATAGCAATACACAATCTGTGAAAATTTCAGCTGTCTACCTATTACGGTTCTTGAGATACAGTCCGCTGACAGATAGACGGATGGACGGACGGACGGACAGACGGACGGCAGAGGCTTAGTAATAGGGTTCCGTTTGGGAACGGAACCCTATTACTAAGCTGTTTGGAGCGACAATATTACGAGTAATATTAAAACAAAACGACTTCTTTTCTTGATGGAACACAGTTAAGTGACAGATTTTAAACAAAAATTGAATCTCAAAACATTGTCATGTAGGTATACAACCTCCATCAATTTCAAGCGTTATTTAGAATTTGTCATAAGATAATTATAAATGTAAGCGAAACAATTTTCATAACAATAAATTTTCAACATATATTTTTTTAACCATAAAAAAAAACAAAATTTTCAGCCATTCAACATCACAATAACAATTTTAATAATTGAACAACAGTTTCAGTATGTAAACAACAAAATCACAACACAAACTGGACATTATAATTTTACAATAAAATTTTCACTGCGCAAAAACAAGACTCAACCCTAAGCCTGCAGATACTTTTCAAACACCAACTTTTCTTATTAAGGTCAAGTTTAAAAACGGAATGGGGGGGACGAGGCACGGGAGTGTTAGGGGTAGAAGTGTTTGAGGTACAAAGTACACAGGTACACAAGTACACAGGTAAATAGAAAGACGACTGCAGGTATATCCGATGTCGAGTTGTTGGCTAACCTTCGGATTTCGATCTTGTTTCATTTGACTGACCCCAGCTATTTGCTTTGGTTTTATTTATATTTATTTATGTGTAACCCTCGCTCTTTTTCTATAGGTATAAGAAGAAGGTCGCTGTTTGATGTAAGGTTCAACTGTGACGGGTTGTGGAATATTTTATTGATTTTGCCAAATGGAAACTAGGCTCTGATTTTATTATTACGATTGCCAAGGATGGGATATTTTTTTCGCGCGAATTTTGTATGTATGTCGGAGCAGTGGTGACTCGATGGTAATAGCTGCCACTTACGAGTTGTAGGTGTGGTGGTGAGTGGAGTTGGTGGTGTGTGGTAATGTAATAATTTACTTTGTGTAAATTATTTCATCACCACTGCTCTCAAAAAATTTTGTGAGGAAACCGGCATGTCCTAGAACCAAAAAATTCGAAGACATGTGACATCTATCAACCCGCACTGGGCCCGCGTGGTAGATTACGGCACACTTCCTCTCACTAAGAGGAGGCCTGTGTCAATAAAATTATAGGCTGATTATGCTATTGTAAGTTTCTTGATTACCTCATATCTTCCAAACAGCTAGTGTCGTTAGATTCGTTTCAAAAACTCAAGTGTCCTTAGATAGGTGTTTAAAAAAAAAGCAATATGGCGGATTTTGGGTGCTAAAATATTATAAGTCGTTGGTAATTTTTTTACCAAACCTATCGAGTATGGTATCAAAATGAAGGAAATTAAATGAAATTTACGAAAATAAATATAAGCTCATGTTTAAATTCAATTAGGAAACAGTTTTTGTTCATAAAAATGTCTCGGTTGACTTTTATGCAGTCGGGGTTTTTTGTTATTTTTTTTTGTGACTTGTTTGTTATGTTTTCTGTAATAAAATGTATCTGGCCCTAGCTTGCTTGAGCATAAAAAACTGTGTTAATTTAATAGTTACTGTAGCAATAAACAAAAGTTTTCTTTGTTTTAACTTTATCTTTAATTTTGTTTAATGACTCGATTCGACTTACAAACTAACAATATTTCTTTGCGAAACAAAATAAACAGAATCGCTTTGATTTTCTCTGAAGTTTTAAACAAATCTTGTTAGTAAATTATTTAACTTCACAACAATGAAAACTAAACGTTTTAATAGCTTACTGATTTATTTACCCGTATAGTCGTCCCTTTTGTTTGCTCGCTTTGGAATGGAAAACTCCAATTTGAAAATGGTTTCTAGTTTTTATTCGGAGTTATTGAACGGTTAGATTTGATGTCATGCAGTCGTGTATGTCAGCGTAGGAAAGTTGGTACCAATTTCGAAAAAAAAAATAAGCTCCGAGTGCATTTAAAATACATAATGCTATTAATATCCGTATTGCATAGTTTTATGTACGATTAACCATCTTTATTTTTATTAATTTTACGAAAACTTACAACTAGTACATAACAATTTAAAGTATCAATATGGTAAAAAAGATTCACCATAAGCTGTTTTAATAGAAAATAGGTATAAGAATAATAGATAGAAAGACTACAATTCAAGGTGCTTAATATCTACGCCCCATCATCATCTGCCTAGCCTTTTCCCAACTACATTGGGTTCGGCTTCCAGTCAAACCGGATTCAGCTGAATACCAGTGTTTTACGTGAAACGGTTGCCTACCAGACCTCCACAACCCATTAACTGGTTAATATATACGCCCCGTTTTGACAAAAAAAAAATTAGCTCTTCATAGGCACACGTTTGACCACCTATCTCACCTGATGGTTATATTTAGAATAGGAAAACGAAAAAACCTAAAAACACTTTTACTCACAATAATTTTATTTCGTAGTATTTTCTTTCCAAATATATTGTCAAAGTAAGAGAAAAATGTGAATGTTGACCTACTAGTAGACTATTCCCTTGGGCGTCGTACTCGTAAGAATCGGCTGAGACATTATATCAGCTAAATCTGAACCCTCTAAGGAATGCGGAATATAGAAGAAGATCGGTAAATTACTGGTTTTCAGCGAGTTTTGTGGCTTAGTTCTGGAATAACTTTTTATATGAGGTTAGGACTTAAAGATAGGCTAAAATTCCTCTGTGAACTTTATTATTTGTTCTACCTCGATATTCAAATGAAGACCTTTTTTCTGCCGTGAAACACTACATTGTGAAAACCTAAATAAATAGTGAAATAGTTTCTCCCGTTGTCTAAAACCTCTTTTCAAAAGTGTTCTACTATAAATGAGAAATTTACTGAACGGTAACCTCACTAGTGATGTGTCAAGCAATATTTCGTAAAGGCCGAGTGTATAATTCAAATTCACCACCACGCTAAATGTAGGGGAAAACACGACCAGAGATTGATGTAGGTATGCTGCCACTCCTTAAATCATATTGTCAGCCGAAATGATTTACTCCTAGCAACACTCGATAGACCGAACAGCTTCACCTAACTCATGTCCACAATTTACGCCCCTATCGCCACACATTTAAGACGATATCTGCCTGCATTATTTTGACAAATAGGACTCACTATCAGTAGTCCTGTACACTGGAGTGGTCCCAGGAGACAATGCGTAAATCGCTGCATTTCATGGCTCTATAAAGATAGTGTACCGTTCGGATACAAAGTTGATAAACAAACGGTCTGTAGTTAAATTTGATGTATGGACTACGCACCGGCAAGAATAGCTTTACAGCTATCAAATAAATTCGGAGATTGATTTTGAGCTCTATTTCTAGGGCAATAAAGTTGGTCAGTGATGAAAAATTACTTGCTTGAAAGTTATTTTAAGTTTGAAATAGCCGGTATCACGAAACCCGGCCTAGGGCGAGGTCGTCACTCAATTTTTTCTACCAGCCTTCGAACTGTGTTTACTTTAGCAATGAAGATACAAAATTTTGTTTGCCCTATATTGAAAGAATCCGGTCTAAGCTGGATTTGCAACTCTTTTGTATAGTTTCAAAAGAAATATTGGCTCTTAGGAATTTTATGCTGTACTGAATACACTTTAGAAAGGAAGGAGGTTACCTATTGTATCTTTAAATCTGCTTAAAGGGTATATTACACTGAAGCTGTGAGAGAGAAACGGCAATGGAGTGAGATGCAAAAACAATAATAAAAATTTACGTAAGTTGGTCGTCAGTCGATTCACTAAGTCTACCACAAAAAACAAGTACAAAAAGCTAGACCTACAATACATTTAAAATTTTCAAAGACCTTAAAATGAACAACAGAACCCCACGTCCCGACATGAATAAATCTAAGGAACACGCATACCCAGTATATATACCAAGTCAGTTGCGATTTTTACAGCGTTACCTTTGCAACGTCCCGCAACTCGGTCCTTTACGTGACCAGGCCCTCGTATAAACATAAATAAATGTATTCTTTTTGGGCAGCTCCCAATTTTACCGAGTATCGTAAAAAAACCTACAATGACAGCTCTCCGATCTATAATATTGATACTAATATTTGTTTTATGAAAGGTTTCTCGGTATTTCTCCGTATTTCTCGGAATTCTTCGGCACTAGCAGTACCGCTAGAGTGAATTTTCGGTACTCAGGACCAATCATAAGGTGATACGGAGTAGAGTACGCCCGCAACTAAGCCCAAAACTACGGACTTCAGGCTTAGAGAGTAGGCCCCCTGGCCCGAAGCGTGTGTTCGTATTTTTGCAGCATAATTTGCATTAGTGTGCAGTATCTTCAATTTTTTTAATATGAGTAGATATCAATCAATGTCGGTGGTTCAATGACCGCTATTGTCATCCTAAAATGATACAACTATAACTAAAGTTTACCCAAATAGTAACGGATTTGCGGAATTTGTTGATTGTGGTCTCGAGTTTCGATATCTATTCAGTGATTCCTATATTCGAACTACATAATTTGTTCGCCAAGTTTCGAAGTGGAGTCGTGATTTGAAATTGAATTCCTCATTGAAGATAGTTTGGGAGGTATATGGTAATCTGAATACTTAATAACGTATTATAATCGATCCATCGATATAACCGGAATCGGATTACCGATTTCTATATGCATTGTTATTCTAAGCTATGTATGCAAACGTCCGGAATATTCAGATGGAAATAAATAAAGTCGTTAAAATGTCAAATTGAAATTAAATTTTTAAATCAACCATTCGATAATATGTTCTCGGCCAATAAATAATTAATATATAAATAATTAAATTAACATTTAAACATCCAATGTTGCGGAAAACCACTGCAGCTTAACATAGTTCCACCAAATGCAGATAAATATAGTAATTTACATGTGTCACTTTGAAATATTAAAATTTGGTTCATTAGCAGAGTACAATTTGGAATCTACTGTAATAAGTGGGTATTGAACGAATGCACCAGAAAGGAAAATGTGCATAAAGAGTGTCAAGTCAAAAATGCTACACAATCTTAAAGACGACCACTACAACTCTGTCAAGAGTGAAACGACGAAGAAGGGACCGTCAAACGTCGAAACGCGAAGACGTACGGAGGCATTCGGCTTCGGAAAACATATTGCAGAACTAAAATGGAGCTGGCAGGACACCTGGCAAGGCGCGGTGATGACAGGTGGAGTAAGGCGGTAACCGGGTGGCGTCCGCGGACTGGAAGAAGTAGTGTTGGTCGGCCGGCGGCGAGATTGGCGGACGACATTGTTGCCATCACGACTTGAACCTGGAGTAGGCTGCCACAGGAACGTGGGGATTGGCACAAGAAAAGAGAGACCCATGCTCACCAGTGGGCAAAGTCAGGCTGTGATTGATGATGATGATGATGAAGGATACAAACTCTTTAAACTTAAAACAATCAAATTTGAAAATTCTTTTACTTCATCTGAGTTTTCAAGGCTCTAATCACAGGTGTTTGGAAAGAGGTTATCGATTTGTTGTTAATTAAACACAAGTCATGTGGTGCGATTGACTATTGAAAACTCATTCAACCAATCACAATTGCGAACGCGAGTTTGACAGATTGTCGCAATAATTTTGCAAAATCTTTCAGGCTAGATACTGTGCCTAAGTAGGAAGTTACTGTACACAGAATTTGTAGCTGGAAGCTTGCCAAAAGCTTATCATGAAGCTGACTACCGAGAAAGACAGTAACCGATCGTTTCATCGTAACTACATATAAATACTTCGAACAAAAACTGATACCGATTCATAAAAATAATATTTGCACTTATTCTACATGAAAGGGTTGCCGAATCTTGCCAGAGTTGCGGAATACTGCCAGGGTTGTGGAATCCTGTCAAGGTTGCGGAAACCTGCCAGAGTTGCAGAACTAGTTCGAAAGAGTCACCTTCTCCCTAGAACGCAAGGAGCATTAGGAGGAATACGAATGGGTTTTAGTCAGTAAGAGTCTGACACTCCTATCTGCTCCGCCTAGAGCAGGAGGAATCATTTTATTTTGATGATTTCCCATCCTTAAAAAAGGCACTCATTCTAACAGAATAAGGAATAATAAAACCTCAGGGCCTCTGACAAGGAGGACTGATGACCTGGTGATCCGCTGGATTTTGAAGCACAGGACCGGTCCATGTGGCGACACTTGGGGAAGGCCTAAGCCTAGCAGTGGACGTCTTTTGGCTGAAATGATGATATTATTTATTAATAACTAGCTGACCCGCGGAACTTCATCCGCGTCACATTTTTCACTAATGCTCCACTCCTGTTGGTCGCAGCTTGATATCTTATAGCCTTCTTCGATAAATGGGTTATCTAACACTAAAATAAATTTTCATTTCGAACCAGAAGTTCCTAAGATTAACGCGTTCAATCAAACAAAGTGTTCAGCTTTATAATATTAGTAGATATAGATGGATATACTCGTAAGTAGATAAGTTTAGATGATTTCATGCATCTGAGTTGATCCTCTGTTTAGGCAGGACACTTTTGAAACGAGTACAAGGTTATTTTACCACTTTTAGACATACGTTTTACCACTATCTCACCTGATGGTAAGCCATGATCCGGTCGAAGATGGAATGTTTATTTTGACACTGAACATAGTACTTACTTATTTTTTTGTTTGAAGAGGGTCCTATAGTACTCTGCGATATATCGCGACAGACCACATTTATACAAAATTTCGCCTAAAATAATTTAGCCCTACATCAAAAGTCGGCGTGTGGCAACGCCACATGTCTCATCGGATATACGTATATTTACCACGAACCACGTTTAGGAGAATCCTGGCTCAAATTGTCCACGTACAGATAAAATTAATAACCCTTTTCAAATGTCTTTCAAGCTTAGAACAATTTACGACTGTGTTTTGTTTCTGTGTAGAAAAAAAAAGGATTATGAAGCTTTGATTTTTAATTTTACAAGCTTACCGGCTTTCAGCTTTCGTTTTTTGGCTTCACGTATTTTTTATTACGGTATTATTTTCTTCTACTTTCGAGGGAGGACGGAAACTGTAATGTTTTATACATTACAGTTTAAGAGGCAAGCGACAATCTGACAGTTCGACCATTTTGTACCTACGTTTATTTCATACATTCTCTGCTTTCTTAAACAAAACACACCTGTCACGAAATAGGGGACAATAAGGGCGTCTGTCCATTACAGCGGAGCTGAGAAACGAAGAAATTTTAACCAATGTAACCGTATAAAATCTACGCGTCATGTGAGTTACTGACATGATTGGTTAATATTTCTCCGTTTCTCCACTCCGCTGCCTCGCTCTGCTGTAATAGACAGGCACCCTTATTTAAATTTGTCGCATTTTCAGTTACAAAATGCGTGCGGAAGCGTGGCGGAGGCGATTGTCAAAACGTCAAAAATGTATGGCATTGAAAAAAGCTGCCGAAATGACATGGGATCAATTCCTTTTTTTTTGAAAAAAATCGCGTTCGCTAATAAATTGGCACTTTATCTAAGGTGTCAATTCTACTAATTTTAAAACAAATTCAAATACAACAAATTTTCGCATTTGCGAACTCTGCTTAAAAAATAGTGGAATTGGCCCGTAGAGCCTCAGTTTTCATATCACCTTGCCCAAAGCCGACATTAAAATTTGAGTTTTGCTCTCTCATAAAAAGTCACACTAGCAAAATCTCCCCAAAGCAATCACCGAAAATAACATCAAACCCTAAAATACGGGACTTTCAATCGGTTATTACATTACAGGTGTATTAATATAATGCCTCTTTAATCCGTTTGAGGCACGGTTCAGATAACGAAGTTTGTGGAACATAATTGGAGAGTATTAATATCAAGTTACCGAGTTAAAGTTCGGATGAACTTAGTTGCGACTAATCGCCTCGTTGCGAGGGTCGACGTCACAGTGTTACTTCGCGAAGCCTCTTTAATGTAGTGGTTGTACCTATGTTTGCCATGTACATGTTTACATAGCGCCTTTGATATAAGGTAGATGTAGATTTTTAAACAGTAGCACGTGTTCGGAAGTCTGTGATGTGTCACCCACGTGCCTCAGAAAAGACGTTCAATCGTTAGTCGCGCGCCTGGTCGTGAGTTTCTGTCCCATCGCACTTTTCGAGTAAAATAACACAGTGCCCCTGTGTTTGTGCCTCTTGCACATTTGGCCATTCAAGCCAACAAGTCTTCTTTCTTTCTTAGGTCACTGTGACTGAAATTTGACTAGGATACCAATTGAACAGTAGAGCGTGGCAAAAAAGAAAGTAAATCTATTTCCCTAACATGGGTGAATTGTACAGCCTTATTAGTTGCTAGTAGCTGGATAAACATAGGTTTGACCGTCGTGAATCTTGTCACGAACCAATAAGAACTTACATACTTTAATTGTACTTTAATTGTCTCTGCCACTGCAGATTCTGGTTTACGAAACATTCTAAAGATCCGTATACCGCAACTCCTGTATGCAATGTAAGGATCTTTCGTATTTGTCATCCAATCCAACCGATAGAAGCTATCTGCTAACCAGATCGTGAGCTAATTTTAGAAACTCCTTTCTCAAAAATAGGAAATCTGTGACCTTACTTCGTTAACAAGTTAAGTCTTAGAGAATGTACTAATGAGTTTCCTGGAACGTGGGTAGTTCCGTTTATCATTCACCGCAGTACGGGGTCGGGAGGAAATTCTCCGAATGAAATACTTAACCGACCAGCGCTTAGTATTCGTGAGGTGTTCCTCTTATTTTAATGAGTGAATTTTTATTGTTTGAAATCGTAGTTATGCTGATAATGCGGTTTAGTGGTGGAGATATTAATCGTAAAATTGTGAAGTCAACGCTCGTTTATTCATTCCTGAGGACGTCGTTCTTGGGTGGATGATTGACCTTTCAAATATTAAAAAAAGAAGGCACCCAACGACGCTAGCTAGCGATGGCCCACCCACTGGCGCCCGAAACCAAAGACGCATCTATCTGTAGATTTTTCTGCAAGAAATGGGAATTTGACAGTACTTTAAGGATCTTTTCTGAAAACTGTATTTTTAGTAGATAGTCATAACTAGCAATTGAGCAGCTCATGGCTAAATGATAACAGCCGTACAGGTCGATCTTTAAGGTAAAGTAACGCTTGCCAAGGTTGGTATGTGGATTTGTGACCATCTTAACATACCGAGTTTCCTCCGTGCCTCGGAAAGCACGTTAAGCCGTTGGTCCCGGCTGTTATTTGTAGATCTTTGGCAGTCGTTACGGATTGTCAGAAGCCAGTCAATTTGACTCCAGTCTTGCCAAGAAATACCGTGTTACCCAGTTAATGGGCTGTGGAGGTTTGGTAGGCAGCCGCTCCACGTGAAACACTGTATTCAGCTGAATCCGGTTTGACTGGAAGCCGACCCCAATATAGTTGGGAAAAGGCTAGGCAGATGATGATGAGTCATAACTAGCTATTCGCCCGCGACATCGTCCGCGCGGAAATTTTCTTAAGGATCCCTATTATTTTTCTAAACAAATTATATATTAAAACCTTCCTCGAAAACCACTCTATCTATTGGTGAAAACAACATGAAAATCGGCGAAGCAGTTTTTGAGTTTATCGCAAACAAACAGAGGCGGCGGAGGACTTTGTTTTATAATATGTAGTGATTATCTACGGTCAGATTTGTATTTGGGTTCGGCTATTGATCGATAAATATAATAGAATATTATACGTCATGATCATAGGTACTTACCTTTTTTAAGTATGGGAAATCATCAAAAGACTTCTCTTCCACTATTGGTGGAGTAGAAGAATCAGACTCTTACTGACTAAAAGCCATCCATGTTCCTTTTAATGCCCTTTGTGTTCCAAGTCCGCGGTGACTATTACGAAGAAATTTCGCAACCCTGGCAGGATAGGCTGATTGGATAGGTTAACGTGGAATACTGACTGTCTAGTGCCAACCCTCCATCAATAATGGAATGATGCTTGATCATAAGTAAGTAATATTGTAAGTTTAGATAAATATGATGCTTAAAACTTAGTCTTGGAAACACATTGTCTTATTTTTTGAACTTTTGATGGCCATTATGATTAGATTAAATACTGTAAACGTTACTGTAGAGAATTTAGAGTAATCAATATAAACATGGTTTAAACTTATAAAAGACGTTCTTTTACTGCAGTGGAACACAAACAAGATAAGTTAATCGTGGTGTAAAAATTGTTGCTCGACAAAATCCTTTCCGGAGAATCTGATCCAGCGTTTAAAAATTCCGTGTATTTAACTGTGGTTTATAGTTTAAAAAGCAGGTTAAACCAGTGCCAGTTGCATTTTGAATCACTGCCAATGTTTCCCTGGGAATAGCCGGGAGTGATACTTGTTTTTAGTACGTTTTTTGTTTTTTATTATGTTGTAGAATTTTGCTACTGCGAGGGAGAATTATTGGTGTTGTCTTATGTTACCTTCTTTGTGTGCTAAGAATAGAGTATTGTGCCCTGAGGTGTAATTTGATTTGTTTATTGTGTTAACCGTGTTTTTTTTTTTAATTTTTAAAGCTGCTGTAATAAATACTTAACTAACTATATACACTAATTAACACGAAATTATGTACAAACGTGTATAAAAACAAAATTAATCATTGGGCATCAAAAAAATAATCCACATCGCTGTAAATGGCAAAAGTGCCCAGAACACTGGCAGCATTGCCGCGTTGAATGGCAATGCTGATTCTTTGGCCGAAATAAAGCCCAGCCTCTGGTCACGTAACCCCAAACGGCGTAAATATAATAACTTAATTGGAAGTTACATATTTGAGCCGTTTGGCGTTGAAACACTAGGCCCATGGGGTCCGAGTGCGCATCGAGTCTTTCGGGACATTAGCAAACAACTCGTCGACTGTTCACGTGACCAGAGGGCTGGGCTTTTTTTCGGCCAAAGAATCTGCATTGGCATTTAACCGTGGTTATATTTTGGCCGTCGCGGCTAGTGTACAAGATAGAGTGTAATCTGTCTATAAATTTATCTGTTTTTGAATTTACTACTCTGTCAAGAAAGTACCGGGAAAAGATCAATAATACACAAAATGTCTGTTATTTATCCAAATTTATTTTATCACCTTCAAAGTATGCTCCTTTAGAAACGATACACTTGCGCCAACGAATAATCCATTCATCAAAACATTTTTTAAACGCTGCTTCCGGAATTGAGTTCAGTTCTCGCCGCGAATTCTCCTTTATGTCTTCTATCGATTGAAAACGGGTGCCACGAAGTGGTAATTTGAGTTTAGGAAAAAGAAAAAAGTCAGCAGGAGCCATATCTGGTGAATATGGTGGTTGCTGGATGGTATTTGTTGAGTGTTTGGTTAAAAATTCGTTCATAATGATAGCCTTGTGCGAAGGCGCATTGTCGTGGTGCAAAATCCAAGAATTTTCTTTCCAGAAATCTGGCCCTTTTCGTCGAATTTGCTCTCTTAAACGCCGCATAACGCTCAAATAATATTCTTTATTTACCGTTAGACCTTCCGGTAAGAATTCAGAGGGCACAACACCGCGATAGTCAAAGATAACAGTCAACATGACTTTGACTTTTGATCGACTTTGGCGTGGTTTTTTCGGTTTCGGTTCAGTTGGAAGGCGCCACTCCGAAGCTTGTTGACTAGTTTGCATGTCAAACTCGTAAACCCACGTCTCGTCACCAGTAACAATGCGTTTCATGAATGTTGGGTCCGAACTGACTCGTTCTAGCGACTTTCATGCGATTGAGTTTTTGGAGAAAATTCAGATCTTTTGGGACTAGCCGAGCAGCAACATGTTTCATACCCAAATGATTAGTTAAAATGGTACGGATCGACTCGTGAGATACAGAAAGTTCGGCGGCTATCTCTCTTAGAGTTGAATGGGGATTTTCAGTCACTATTTCCTTCACTTTTGCGATGTTAACTTCAGTTGCAGACGTTGACGGCCTACCAGAGCGAGGCAAATCTTCCATCACATCTCGACCGCTTTTGAACGCTTTGAACCACTCATAAGCACGAGTTTTTGATAAAGTCGATTCACCGTAAGCCTTCTGCCACGAAATTCCATTGGCGATGCAAAAAGACATGGCCTAATTCTGCCCTTAATCAATCCAGAATACATAAATGTACAGCAATTATTAATATGTGAAAAGTACTTACAAAATAAACAAAAATAAATCGCAACAATTACATTTCTCTAAAACAGGCGACAAAAAATGACAAAAAAATATGTGTGTTAATTGATTTTGTGTGGTTTTTGATTTCGACATAATTCTATGCATTGCAATACAACTGCCTCTCTGTTTGGATACACGCATATGACAAACAGTATCTGTAGCAAGCCTGAAGATCAGACTAAAATAAAAAATACCCGCGACTGCCAGAATCGTCATCTGTAAAAGTCAACAGTCACTATTATCGCAGACACCATTTTTCTAGCTGCATGCCGCGTGTCATGATGCCTATCACGTTACGCATTATACATCGATAATATATTCAAGTGTGTGGATCCGAACATAATGTATAATCTATGATCCGAACATTCCAAACGTCATAGTTATGTTGACATTTCTGCTTGCGTTGATCTTGTTACGTATTATTGTGTTGTCTTTTCGTCTCTGTTGGGTATTTTTACTTGACCCCACGCTATCGTTCATCGGACTTTCGTTTACTGTGTATATTGTACTTGTTTGTTTGTTATTTGGATTCTGACGCTCACGATGTCAAGGTGCTAAATTGTAGTGTGGCCACTAATCGAATGCGAAGGCATAATTATGTAACAATTTTAACACCGCAGTTACAAAAGACATTGACTGAATGGTTATCTATACAAGAGGTACGTACCTAAGTTGTAATTATTTTCATACTGCTAAAATATGAACTAAATTGCAATAGAAGTTGGTAAACTTCACCTACCATTTTAAGCAGTTGAGTTCCTTATTCGGAAAGAATGTTAGCATAATATAAGTACTAATCACGTATGTATTTTATGTTTTTCAGCTTCCTTCAGATGGACTGATTTGCATGTTATGTATTGTTAAACCAACGCTCAGAAGAAGCATACCAGAGACATAGCAGAGTACTGAGCTACCCAATGGTGTGTATTGATTGTGGATGTTCTATTATGGGGAGGCGCTACCCAATGCGATACCACACCCTTGAAGAAAACAGTCCATTAATTGATATTTTCTTCTCATGGAAAACCCACAATCCGGTTAGTGTGTGCTTTCGAACTTATATAATTTATCCTGGCTTTGCCCTGGCTGCTGTAAATTCCGATGATGAAAAAAAACCTTATAATTAATGAGTAAGGGTGCAGTCTCACTTGGCATATAGTCTGCCAACGATTTGCCCATCCGTTACTATTTCAATGGTGCGGTCATTCTGCAAACGGTGTACTGTATGCATAATATAGGCATTCTATTGAATATAGTATTGGGCGCTAACTCAGGCTATCAGTCAACCGTAAACTGTATGCCAAGTGAGACTGCACCCTAATAATTACCAGTTATTATTTAGACTTACCACATTTATTACACTGGCCGTAACAGTTCTACCATTTCCTTTAAAAAGTAAAGGTGAAGATTTCATAGGTATAATGTCAAACATTTTTACAGGATCAGAGGGCAAATCTACAAGCATGTCATCCCTGTTGGATGCAAGCAAATCGGCACTTAGTACTGAATAAACATAGATAGAAACTGGAGGAAAATGAACCTGGATTGCCCAAACCACCTCCACTTCCAACAGATGCTAATCCTATTGTCGCACATGAACCACCACCACCACCTCCACCAGCTGATAATCCTGCTGAAGCACGAAGAATTGACCAAATGAATTATCTGCCTAGTTACTAACGTGTTCCGAATACTTCTAGCCATTGTATTTTTAAGGAGTGTAATAGTCAATCAGGGCATTTTTGAATTCCTACTTTTGTTATGTTAATTATTATGTTCCCATCAGTTGCCGAACATGAGAGATATATTTATTTGCTAATGAGTGGCATTTATTACCTGAGAACACAAATACGTCGTCTTATTTTACTGTTCAACAATCAGAAGATTTAATAGAACTTCTAAAAAGAGATCTAGTAACTTTTGATTTAAATAATGTGGATCAAATGCCGCAGCACATTTGTCACTATTGGACAGGACTTAAAGTGACAGAGTTATAATCACTATATATTGAACTTCCTTTGGAAAATGCCCTTAGCCCTTATCTTTTGAGGGGGCGAATAAAGTCATGGCACATAAGCTGTAAATAATATTTTTCATCTATTTTGTTTGATAGTGAGCCATCCAGCCCCAATCCCTTGGATGCCATTTTAGGCTATTGTTGTAGCTGCCTAGTTGGAAATCAAACAGTTGGGTGTTGTTGCCATGTCATGACGTTGTTATGGTATTTGGGCTGGGCCAGGCACCAAGCAAATATAACGGCACCAGCCTCATTCCTCGATAACATTTTATTGATCTTTGAAGATGAATAGGGTTCTAAGTGGATCAAAACATTGAATGTGTCTCTGACTGATTGCAATGATGTTTTTCTTAAAATGTCTGTAAAAGAAGTAGGTAGAAGTAGATATATTTAATAAGCAAATGTATATCATATGTACCTAATTAATTTTATACTTAAATAAAAATTCAAGTGCTATTTTAGTGTGTTATTGCCTACCCAATTCTTCAAATCTTTTTTTGCACTGTCTACGAGCAAGTTACAATGTCCAGATTTATGTGTAGATGACGAACTTTTCTTTGCTAACGCGGCCTTTCTATGACGAGAGGCTGATTTGATGAGAGACTAATCTATCTATAATATATAAAGCTGAAGAGTTTGTTTGTTTACTTACTTGAACGTGCTAATCTCAGGAACTAGTCAGTTTGAAAAATTCTTTCAGTGTTAGATAGCCCATTTATCGAGGAAGGCTATAGGCTATATATCATCACGATAAGATCAATAGGAGCGAAGCGGTAATGGTATTTTCATTTTTGGCTCTTTACTCGTAATTCTGTGAAAATGCATGGAACACTGACATTGAGAGTGTTCCATACATTTTCATAGAATTAGACGTTCCCTGATATCGATGTAAATGAATGTCGTATCGGGTTAGTGAAGAAACTGTCTTTATATCCATTGTTAACAGTAATTCTTGCATTGTTTTGTGTACAAAAATCGAAATGTTGTATCCTATTTATCGCGTCTCTCGCTTCTTCTCTAATCATAGAACTCAAATTATTGCAAAGACATACATGTAAGCTTTAATATGATGTATTGTATATCAATGTACATGAATCTTTTTTTTAGGGCACGGCTCTATACTAATTCCGGCCATGTCCTTTAAGACAAACTCTTTGTTCGATATTTTTGTCCATTATGAAATTCGCAATACACACTATATATGATATTACTAAAACCAGCACTGTATTTAATATAAATAACAGATGCAACTCAAACTCCGCGCCAAAATGGAAAACAGTTGTGCCAATCTAACAACTACAAAAAAACAAAAATTTGAATTTGGAACCATAAACAAATCATCCATTCCCGATACTTTTTTGACTGAATGTATAGTTTGAGATAATTTGAATCCATGGACTTTAGCGTTTTGGATTTCAAGTAGATATTTTTAGGGTTTTTAACTTGTATTAAAAGGTCCTAAAAATATGAGTTCTACTAGAATTTGAAGTAAGTAAGTTCCAAAATTTTATTAAAATCTCAAATCCGACTTCGAATGAACGAGTTTCTACTTTGTTATGTTTTACTGGATTTTATTACTTCTGATTGGATTTTGTCAGAGATAATGCAAGAAAAAGGGACTGTCACTGTCCCATATTCTCCAATACTCAATCCTATTGGAACAGCAATACTATTTTCAAACTTTATAGAATAAAATATCCCCTCAACATCTTTCAAATGAACAGAAAGTACCCGACCACCGTACATAATCCTCTAGACGCCTTACTAACCGACCATGCAACAAAAATAAAAAGAACTAAAACAGAGGAAGCTGAAAGGAGCGAATGAATACAGGAAACCGATATTTCTTCTGTATCCACGTTTAAAGTGAAACGCTAGGAGGTTCTACCTGACACATACAGTGTAAAATTGAAACTTCTACGGCCAACGCGATCCTTTTCACAAAGGAACTCAATATATATTGAAAACTGTGAATCGAGAATATTGTGAAAGCATACGGCGATATATCTTTGCTTCTGTACCGATGTGAATGTATGTAATTTATATGTAAGGAAAGCTATTTTTGAAATAAAGTGTTCATGTAGTTTGCTGATATTATCGGTGGCTGTCTGTTGTGGAGGCAAAACGTTACTTTAATGAATGTGGCGCCTGTGATGATGTCTAGCATTGCGGAGACGGATTTAATTTTGCGTCTTGAAAATCTAATCTTCGAAACGTTTGAGGATAGTTCCGGCCCTATTAATATTCCGGGCCTATTTAATAAAACTGACAGGCGACAATCTGACAATTCGACCATTCTGTAGGTAAGTTTATTTCATACATAATCTGCTTTATTAATCAAAACCTGTCACTAAATTGATACAATTCTGCCAGTTTTTGACGGATTTGTCGCATTATCAGTTATATTACTGACTAAGGCTGCTTATCCAGAATGCGCCAACGTATGGTTCATTTAAGAATGGATATTTATGGAAACATATTGGTTATTTCTTTAATTAGTCGATAGATTGACAAGTGGTGTCACCTTGAAAGTATTATCATAATTTGGTTTTTGGGGGTCGACAGGCAGTTTGAAATCCAGTTGCAGCTAGCTAAACTTATAGCTGACCCTTTAAACACCAAGAAAAGCCAGATTTTAATCACATGATAAGTGTATTCACAGTACATAAAACTTACACTCGGCTCAGATTAAGTGAATCCTTAAATGTTATATGACTTAGTATTCAAGTTCTGCTTGTTCTGTAAACTTACTCAAGTGTTTTGTTATACAAGTATTCGTAATTGTATTAGATATCCGTCGAGCTTAACACACTGATAACACTAAGACGTTAAGAGTTCAGTGGATCAGAATGATGCGGTGTCTTAGTCGGTCGAATTGGTTGGATTGGTGCGAAACAGTCTGGGTGGTGCAGTGGTACTCTAGTGGTAAACGGCCTAGCTATAAAACTACTACTACTTAGGTTCCAGGAACCCGATTCCCGGCCACCTAAGGCGCGGGCCTGCGAAAAGGTCACTGTGGGCCCTGTAACGTAAAGGGCATTAGGAGTTAAGAGTCTGGCGTATAGTTATTTAATGATGTCCCATCCTTAAAAAAAGAGGTTTAGCTTCTGGTTTATTGATTGAAAAACTAACGAGGTATAACAATTTTTTAACGAATTTACATTTCAAAATAGCCGATTTATGTGGCACCTGTATTGACGTGACGGCTTTTGACTTTGTCCTATATTAACTTTAAGTCTTAAAACTTCGTGGCAATGGAAGATATTTAAACAACTCTTTCATAATGAATTGCAAGAGCAAATAAGTATTTTATTTTGCAAATTAAATAATTACATGAATGTTTCCTATTGCTAAATCATTAGATATTCACAACCACATTTAAAACTGCATTTCCATTCAATCACGTTTGAAAACGAGTTAAATTGTAAAACCTGCATCGATTACCGCGAACGGGAAGAGTGTAAAGGAACTAATGACTCCTAAAAAATTAGATTGACTGCCCGTCGGGTGTTAATTGGCAATTAGGTCAAATGGTGGGTTCAGCGCTGGCACGAAGTTTTATCTATGAGAGTGTGTTTTTATAGTTGAAATAGCGAAATGGATCGTAAAAATGGGGCAGCCATGACATCGGGCTAACTATGCTGTAATTCCTTCAAGTGTTTGAGAGTTTTATTGAATTATCTTTCTAGCAGCAATCATCTATACCTAATAAAACGTAAAATACTGGTATTTAGCTAAATCAGGCTTGACTGGAAGCCAACCCCAATATAGTTGGGAAAAGGCTAGGCAGATGATGATGATGATGTCTATACCCAACATAATTTAGCTGTGCACGTAACCACGTACCCAGTTACTGGGTTGTGAAGGCCAGATTGGAAGCCGCTCTGGTAGTCAGCCGCGTCCAGTTGAATAAGACCCCAACATATTTGGGAAATGGCTAGGCGTTTTATTGACCCAATCACGACTTAGCTAAGCGCTTCTACGACCTAGTGGCAAGCCGTGGGGGAGACCAACCGCGCTTTTCCAGTTTAATATATAACCGCTTGTCATTTAATGACGGTTAAGTGCGTACAATCACTAGCGGATATATATTAAACAGGAAAAGCGGTCAGCCGCCCCCGCGGCCTTCTACTAGTGCGTAGGAGCGCTTAGCTACGTGGTTGCGTCAGTAAAATTTGCCTAGCCTTTTCCTAACTATGTTAGGGTCGACATCTTATCCAACTGGATGCAGCTGAATACCAGAGCGGCTGCCTATCCGGCCTTCACAACCCAGTAACTGGGTATGTGGTTACGTGTTATTATTATGTTGGGTATGGATATAATAGGGACGTGAACTGAGCAAAAACAATACTCACTCGCTCACTCACTTTGTATCGATAAATTCGGAGACGTTTTTACTATGTTTGTCGTAAACCACGAATACGTAAAACAAAATAACAAATTAGTTCATAAACGCCCCAAGGCCGCTAGTACCTAATTTGAGTTCTACAGCAAATCGTAAGATTGTTTTATGGTGACGCACATATCGTCACGCACACAAACTTGCTATGACGTCTACGTCTTTACGTTTACAACTTCTCCCACAGTTATAATGTTAACTATGTAATGACGTCATAATCCAAAATATGCAGGGAATTGCCTCTAACTTTTGATCTTTTTGCTCGAGCGCAGTTCTTGCTGATCAATTTTCAAGGTAAAAGAAGATTACATTGGAAGTCAGCAGTAGCTCCCGTGACATCTTATCAATCGAGGCAGTCTTGTGCTCTCTTAGTTTTAATAAGAGCTGCTAAAACTAAAAGATATTTCTAGGTCTCGTAAAAGATATTTGCATCCTTAAGGTCACCAAATTATCATTAATCATCAAACAATTTATATAAAACTAGTTGACCCACGCAACTTCGTTTGCGTCACAATTTTCATTACTGCTCCAAACCTATCGGTCTTAGTATGATGATATATAGCCTATAGTCTTCTTCGATAAACGGGCTATCTAACACTGAAAGGTTTTTTCAAATCGGACCAGTAGTTCCTGAGATTTAAGTAAACAAACAAACAGACTCTTCAGCTTTATTATATTAAGTATAGGTTTTCCCGTTACTGAGTGACTGACAGACAACGCACAGCCAAAAGTACTGGTAGTAGGAAGCTGAAACGCATGTAGAAGTTAGCACAAATATAAAAACATACAACTTGACAGACAAGATCTCTTTGAAACTTGAAAGATCCTGAAAAAAAAACAGCTACACTTACGCAAAACTCCATGAATAAATTGAAAAAAAAGTACAATAAAATAAAACGAAATGCGCAATCCTAAGTGAAAAAATCCCAACTTTCCTCAAAGAGATGATATATAGAAATGGTTGGCACAAAAACTTGTAAGGAACTATTTCTATTCATATTACGTCATCGCTATTGACTTGACATCTGTCACCGGTGCGGTGCCTTCGAATTTTGAATATGTTTTATTTATTCATAACTCTAGCTTATTCATTGATTTCTACTGGTTTGGCTTTTTCAAGTAGCTCATGGCTAAATAACAACAACCGCACGGTTTGATCTTTGAGGTTAAGCAGTGCCTGCTGAGGTCAGTCCCTGGATGAGTCACCATTCGTTACTTACCGAGGCTCCACCATGCCTCAGAAAGCATGTCCCGATTGTCATTTATAGATCTTTGAACGGTCAAACTGCGCGTGCGCTACTGTGCATTTTTTAGGATAGTCAAGAGGCAGTAAATATGACATCAGTCTTGACAAAGTGTAGGTACCGTGGTACCGTTGTCCGAAACTGAGTTAAAAATGGAAATCAGAAAGACAGTCATTCCATACAGAATAGTCGTATCTGATTAGTTAGTAAGATTAATTGATTGATAAATGATTTAGGTTTTTTTAACGATCAAGAGGATCAAGAATGAGCAAATAACTCCTCCCGCATGACTGATATATTATTTAATTAATTGTAACATCTTGCATGCCATATGTGTGTATACTCATGTTTTGGACAAATAAATTATCTTATCTTATCTTATCTTATCGCTTTGGGCGGAGCAGAAGGGAGTATCAGACTCTTACTGAATAAAACACGGCCGTGTTGCTCCTAATGCTAGGGCCGCGGTTATTCTTTCTAGGAAATTCCGCAACATACAAATCCCTCCCTCATTCATTATTTTTGCGCCATGCAATTTCTGATTTAAAAAACCCACGTTACACATTCACGCGGAAAATCCACATTGTTAAGCAACTTCATTGTCCCGTTTAAGCTACACATTCATCGCTCCAACAGCGTATTTAAAACACGCGGTCCGGTAACAAAAGTTCACATTTATATTAACTGTTGGCAAATTGTCAATCGGTTTTCCGATTCTCTGGTGCGGTTTGCATGAGAATTGAAACACTGAAACCAACAAACTCTGTAACGATTACTTTTTGAGTGAATAGTCGCCGCAGCACTATTCAAACTTAATCAGTTGTGGCTTCCGGTGTTTTACACTGTGTGGGACAGAGCTGGAGGTGAACTGGAAGAAATAATTGGTTTGAGGGTTAGATTTTTTTAGAGTGTCAGTTTGTTTTTGATTTGACAAGAAAGTAAAACGTTAGGAAACTGGAATTTAGAAGATCCATGTTTAGTTAAAGTGTCCCCACACAAGTGTGATGTGACAGCACCACGATGATGCAATACATACGTGAAAAGTTTAAAAGCTCCAGAATCAATTATTAATCAAAAAGACGTTATATAAAGTCAGTCTGAGCATCCTTGTCAGAAAGAATCCCGTGCTTACCCTCTCACCGGGGTAAGTAAGGATAAATTAAGGGATATCTACGTCAATAAGTGTCTTTTTCTGAAAAAATAATCATTACAACATCGCATAGCCTAAACTAACGCTTATTACCATCTAATTTAATTAATTCTAAACAGACTTTGATCACAAGCCATCGAGATCGTCAAGTCAATTGACGCGCCAAAATTACGTACGACACGCCCAGCTATCAATAATGGCGCCAATCAAACGTCAAAGGGTTCCCTTAATTCACCGCATTAATTAATAAGAACATTGCTCTGTTAATTTTGATACGTCCGGATAATCTCTGTGAAAACGAATGCGGTTGAGGATCAATCGGTCCTCGTTAGCGGAGATTTGAGTGAATGAAACTATGAACTATTGAACTGCTTTTAGTTAATTTGTCAGCGGTGATTTTGCACCATTCTGACGTGTAGCCCTTTTTTATTGGATATTGTGAATGTGTAAAGGAAAATATTTTGGTCAATTCTGAAGATGCGGTTACAATAGAAATAGAAATATAATAGGAAATTATGTCAACTATGTTTTATTAGAAGACTAAATTATGTGGGCGATATAAAATATGTGGTGATACTATCCAAGTATAACTAAACATGTGTGACACGCCTAGTTGATAATAATCTATACTTTTATACTAATATATATTGCTGAAGATTTTGTTTGCTTGAATGCGCTAATCTCAGGAACTACTGGTCAGATTTGAAAACTTATTTCAGTGTTAGATAGCCCAATTATCGAGGAAGGCTATAGGCTATATATCATCACGCTAAGACCAACAATTAAGCCTCAAATTGATCGCGAATCATGATATGAATTAATAAATTTTGGAAGAGGCTGGCACGAGGGCCACCTCGTAAAAATACTTGGAAGGATTTGGGGGGGGGGGGGGCTTTGCCCAGCATTGGACAGTACAGGCTAAATAAAAAAATAAATAATTTCCGAAACCAGTACCAGTAACCAGTAGAAAGTTGATGATCAAAAGAACCCCTCCGATTTAGTAGTAATCTGACTGAAAATCGAACTGCCAAAAGGTTTGACGCGCACCTGTCTCAATAAATTTGGCCTTTTGAATTTCTGCGTGATTTATCCGATGAGTGTTAATAATGCGTCAGTTCGGATGCTGCTAACGACTGAATTGTATTTGTTGACATTTCAGAATGTGTAGCGCATAGACTGGAATGTCACCAAATCATCCCATGGCGGATTAGAATGAATTCTGACAAAGCACAGATTTAAGGTTGAAAACGTAGCGTGTTACTTAAATTGCGTAATTACTCAGACGCCCATGTATGTGAGTGAGACCATTCTTTCAGTGACGTCACTCCTCATCAAATGACATTGTCTGCTTTTCTTTTCTTTTCTCAGGAATTTCCTGATTTCCTTTCGAAAATTCTTTCACTGAGAGTCAGCTAATCTAACACTTAATAATTTTTGGATCCTGTAGAATAGCCCCACGGTGAAGCCGCGGGATGAGCTAGTCCGTTACAAGGACTTGTTTATACCTCCAAATATGTCTTTCACTACCCTAAACACTCGTGTAGATGACACGACCGACGACATAAACATATGATAAACTGAAAACGGTCAGCCAAGCTACAATATCTGCGCTCGTTTGGCGTGGGACTCTAGATCTGGTTATAATAACGTCGTCCGAGAAAAATACACAAAACTCTGATTACAACTCTTCCCATCAATCGAAAAGACAATTAATTACGTGTAATGTGTACCAGGACATTAGGCATCGCAGCAGGTATCGATTACAATGATCATTTTACTAGCCACGCGATGCGGTGATCAGTTGCGTCCTTTGTGTATTATCTTATAAGTTAATGATATTGATTGCCTTGTGGGTAGATATTGATTTGTGAGTGCTCTGGTTTATTTTCATGGTCAGTTTGTTGGTTGTGATCTCCTTTGTTTGACTTCTACAATTTTGTAGCCCGGCTCATAAATTTGACTTAATGATAGTTAGAAGTTTATACGAAATTATAATAACTAACACAAACAAAACCAACGGACTAATAACACTGCAATAGACCAAGCAACATTGAAACTATTTTTTAGTATATACTGAATGGTTATGTTATTGGTCCCAACTCATTTCCCTGCGGCACGCCAACTAAATTATTCAACTACAAATTAGTATTATACTGAGTAACAATATTCACTGCCCAGAAAATTGTAATCTATATCTGTTATAGTATATTCAATTACAAAAAGACACACTAGGTATCGTACCAAGCGTTCATCAACACTTTGAAGAGATGTTGCGTGATATCAAACACTTTTCATTAGTTCACCACCCAGACTGCGATGCGTAGGAACAGATAAGCCTCGAGCTACATGCAGATATCACGCCTAGACGCCTTAGGACGAATAATGAACACGTCTGAAGTTTACTGTAGAGACGTGAAGATGCAGATATTGCGATCCTCTGATTGTACGTTTCTCTTAGTAGTCGAGATGAACATGTAGGAGTTAATAATATTACAATTTACGAAGTTATGAAAGTAACTACGTTGTAAAGGTGGTTCGAAGAATAGTCGTAATTTAAATGTACAACATACGAGTATATGCAAACATGCAGCAAAATAGTGAGTATTGATTATTTTAGAGGTATGCGGAACACAGATTAAAGTCCCGCAAACCTTCATTGTTAAGGGAGGATAATCCCATCAGACGGTTTCTGTGTCTGGTGGGCAACTGCCCGATATTTGGACTGCTGTATTCAAATATAATTGTGTAAGTTCAAATGCGATGCAGGATTTTGTAGTAGCAGTTCGCTGCTTGTTGGATAAATGATTTTGCGGTTTTTTTGTTGCGAAGTAGATTTTTCTGGAGACCGGAGCTTGATAGTGGATGAGTCATCCATAAATCATGAGATGCTGGTCGGGCCAGTAGAAGGTTTGTTCCAGTGAGTCAGAACCGGAAGTCAGAGTTCACGGTGAGTCGGAACTGTCTGTCCCAGTGAGTCAGAACCGGAAGTCAGAGTTCACGGTGAGTCGGATCGGAACTGTCTGTCCCAGTTAGTCGGGATGAAATTGAATATCATAACAACTGTTTACTTATTTATTAGTATCCCTATCTGTAAACAAACAATAATATCCAAATAGGACCTTTCCCGTGCCCAACTTTAACGAAGGTACAAAACACCGGGTTTAATTAATAGTCCCCGGGGCTAAGCAATTGATACTTTGTGTATTTAATTTAGTCAGTTTTATTTAAATTAATCGACTCCAAAGAAACGACTCATGGATTGTGTAAAAGTTGTTTTTAGTGAAGTTTGATCATCAAGTTCTGACTTGGTGACAATGGGACCACTTCAGGAGTATAGGCTTTCGAATAAAAAAATATTATTTAAAATCGCTTCAGAATTGGCGGAGAAATCTGTGAACATACATAAAAAAAAGAAAGATACAAACAGCCGAACATAGAACCTCCTCCTTTTTGAAGAATAAACAATTAATGTGATTGAGCACAAAAACAAAGTCCTATCAGTTTAATTAAAACTTGCGACTAATAGTGACCAACGCCGATAAAAGTGAGCGATAAATTATTTCAATAGGTCTCGAACGATCCCATGAATATCGAATGCAAATGTTTGCGATCCAATTTCGAATCGATTCCAGTAATTATTACAGTGATGACAACGTTAACTAGCTAATGCTTAAGTTGTTCTAGTTGCCTGTTATTTGGCATGTAATTAACGCAAAATTGCTACATAGCTGTTGACAAGTCTGTAGTTTTGAATGGTTTGATTATAATTATTGCAATCGCTGCGGGCTGTTCAATTAATTTTGGCTTTTCTAATCAAGTTTTGTTATTGTTCTGAATATTGCTTTTAGAAAAATATTCAGTTGAAAGGTTATTGAATGAAGTGTTGTTTTGTTAATCTTTGCATCTGACGGCCATTGTTTCTCGTGCTTGCAATTTTATTTCAGTTTTTTATTATTTATTTTTGGCCTAAAATGGCTTTGATTATTTTTTAGCTCTTTTTATACCTATATTAATTTCTTAGTTAGTGAGGAGCTCGTGGCTAAATAAAAACAGCCGCACGGGTCGATCTTGAAGGTTAAGCAACGCTTGCCAAGGTTTGTCTGTGGATGGGTGACCGTCTTAACATAACGAGTTTCATTCCCGGCTGTCATTTGTAGATCTTTGGCAGTCGTTACGGATTGTTAGAAGCCAG
Source organism: Lacanobia oleracea (assembly GCA_950371165.1). Classification (NCBI taxonomy): domain Eukaryota; kingdom Metazoa; phylum Arthropoda; class Insecta; order Lepidoptera; family Noctuidae; genus Lacanobia; species Lacanobia oleracea. Next base: position 7,833,060 of record OX493397.1, read on the forward strand.
TAAATCTGACTCCAGTCTTGCCAAGATGTACCGTGTTACCTGGTTAATGGGTTGTGGAGGTCTGGTAGGCAGCCGCTCCACGTAAAACACTGGTATTCAGCTGAATCCAGTTTGACTGGAAGCTGACCCCAATGTAGTTGGGAAAAGGCTAGGCAGGTGATGATTAATTTCATAGTTAGTAATAATTTTAATGTAATTACTGCTAATGAAACTCAAAAACGCAGCTTAAGCAGTTCTCCCCATAACAAGATGAACCCTTAACCAGAGTGTCAATTCTACTAATTTTCATGTAACGTTCGCATTCGCATGTTAGTCGCAATCTGTCAAAAATGTATGAAAATTAAGGCTTTTTTAACCGACCCCTTCAAAAAGGAGGAGGTTCTATGTTCGGCTATAATTATGTGTTTTTTTTTATGTATGTTCATCGATTACTCCGCCAATTGTGGACGGATTTAAAAAAATCTTTTTTTGTTCCAGAGGTGGTCCCCTTATTACCAAGTTAGAATCTGATGATGGAATCCCATGAAAATCGAGGGAAACACTCAAACTTTATAAGCACATACAATGTTTTTCATAAACTTTCAAACGCAATTAAAATATTTGTGCCTTGTTATCATCATCTCATGTTGCTAAGCTGATGATGGAATCCCATGAAAAATGTTTGCTCTCAGCGATATTTTCGCCGATTGTTAACCGATTTGGATGATTCTTTTTGTTTGGAGGAATATTTCCCGGACTAGTTCCATTTCAGTTTGGTGAAGATCTGATGAAGAACTTCGGAGGTAGGCAACGGAACTCTTCAATAAATGATAGCAAATGGATCGGGATTTCTGAGATCGCATGTTTACTGATTGTTTACCCCCGTGCATAACATAACATCACGCCGGTATGCTGTGTTTGTTTGAGAAACTTTTTACAAAAAAATAAAATCGACTTCCAAAAACAAAACACTACAAAGTATAAAATAATTTTAATTTCGGAAGTTGTTGTCAAAAAACGAAATAACCAAAAACACCGACTTCCGACATTAAAGTTATTTTATACTTTGTAGTGTTTTGTTTTTGGAAGTCGGATGTATTTTTTTGACAATTTACGACTGACATGCGAATGCGAACCTTTTTTAAAAATGAGAAGCATTGGGCTTCTGGTAAACAACACAGATATTCAACTGGATGTGAGATGTACAAAGCCGACCCTGACCGGCGACGACGGTTAGGTGATGCCTATCAACGTGAAATGATGGTGGTGATGGAGCATATATTGTTAAACAAAAACAAGTATTACTAGCTAGTAGACGTTAATAATAATATTTGTAATGATTACCGACAGTTTATAATTAAAGATTCCAATGGCACATATTTCCATTTACCACTCAATCGTAATCACATATTATGTTAACCAAACAAATCCCATCTAAATTCCGATTCAACACAAAAACAATCAGTTACTTAACCGCGAAACAGGATGGTTTGTATCAAAACTAGTGCAGACCACAAAAATCAACCGGTACAGTGAGCGAATAAGCTCTAACCAACCTCATCGATTCAGGGCCTATGTTAATTATCAAATGTAATTGCGTCAGCCGCAGCTGAACAATCGTTTCAGATTTATTAGAGTTACTAATTAAATTCTATTTGTATGGACTGATTACGTTGTGGTTTTAGGAAGCAGATTTGATTCATTGTTCTGGTTTGTGACTAATTACGTGATTGTTTATGCGGGAGTTTACTTAAAACTGCATTATACTGGGTTAGTGTAACCTGACTGAATGTTGGATTTTCAATCAAACTTAGATCGTGTAGCTTTTTCCAGCTTCTTCGCTCGTATGATAGCGGAAACTATTGTAATATATGGGAACATATCCGGGATAAAATGAAGCATAATTATTGTGCTTTTCTAGACTGTAATCTAACTTTCTGCCTTACATCTAGTAACCATCCATCCATTTATTCAAAGTTTTGCATTTATAATAGTAGACAATGTTGTAAAACTTATAATCAAAATGGAACTACTTAAAGGACCTAACTACAAAAAAACCAACCAAGTGCGAGTCACACGAAGGATTCCATACCATAAACCTTCATCATCTGCCTAGGCTTTTCCCAACTATATTGGTGTCGGCTCCCAGTCAAACCGAATTCAGCTGAATACTAATATTTTACGTGAAGCGGCTGCCTACCAGACCTCCACAACCCATAAACTGGGTAATACGGCAGTTTTTGGCAAGACTGGTGTCAGATTTACAGGCTTCTGACATTTTACGACTGCCAAATATCTACAAATAACAGCCGGGACCAACGGCTTAACGTGCTTTCCGAGGCACGGAGGAAACTTGGTATGTTAAGATGGTCACCCACCCACAGATCAACCTTGGTAAGCGTTGCTTAACCTTGAAGATCGATCCGTGCGGCTAGTATTATTTAGCCACGAGCTCCTCCATACCATAAAGCTTAATTTTTATAAATTGTTGTTATAGCGGCAATAGAAATACACAATCTCTAAGTGTCTACCTATTACGGTTCTTGAGACACAGCCTACTGACAGTCAGGCGGACGGACGGACGGACAGCGGAGGCTTAATGATAGGGTTCTGCTGGTTACCCTTTGGGTACGGAACCCTAAAAGTGCATCAAAAGGCCAACAACAGTTGATGTCGGACATCACTGACCATAACGCGACGTCTAGCCTTATCTCCTTCAAAGTACTGTATAAGGACCTAACAATGAGTATAACATACCCGGATGACGTGTTTAAGGGCTGTTCCACATATCAGGCGAGTGTGATCGACCTCAAACGACGCCATCATCGTTAACCCATGGAATAACATAAGATAATGGTTCTGAGAGCAATCAGCAGATTGATATCTGTAGCCTGTATGTTTGTATGCTAAGTACTTGCGCGTTTAGTGGTCAGGGGAGGTTCTATAGAGATGTTGGTTCCGTTTTATTTGTTGTGTGTTTTTGTATGTTTTAATAATATAATTAAACAATATCAAAGTAAACATAAAACTCGCGTGTATTCTCTAAAGAGTTAAGCAGAGGTTTATCTACAGTATTGTTAAACCCAAGTTTTTGTATTATATTTCACAAGAATAATAAAATACAAGACAGCTTATTTTTCATGATAGCTGTTTAGTAACATAAAGTATCGTAAACCACACTAACTTCATCCTTTAGTTTAAAAATACACCACAAAGGTACCACTTGGGCATACTAAAAGTTATCTACAAAGTTTACTAAAGTATGTATATTAGAGGAGGGAAGCAAAAGGCTGACGTGTAAAAAGGCTTTGTAGATGTAAACTTTGTGAAATTCGTAGTGTATGGGAACGTAGCCTGACAGGAGGGGGAGGGGCAACTATGGCAGAACTAAAGTTTTGACGTGCCCGGAATAATTGTTACTATAAACACGGAAATGGTTTTTTATGGACTTAGTTTTGTGAATATATATTTTTTTGGGATATTCCAGAGGTTATTACTTGTTTTTTTAATCATCAAGTTACTCCTCCTGCTCTGAGCAGAGCAGAAGGGAGTGTCAGAATCTTACTGACTAAGACCCATACGTGTTCTTCCTAATGCCTTTTGCGTTCCAGAGCGGGGTGATGACTTTTTTTGAACGAATTCCGCACCAAAGGTTTTCACGTGTTCAAAGAATAGTTGTTAATTTTGTGAATTACATTTACATTGAAGACGAGACTGGAAACTGACCCCAACGAGTTGTAAAAAGTATAGACAGTTAATAATGATTGATACTGATAGCCTGGCTTTTGGGTCTTCTTCATCTTTGTCATATGAAGGCTTCGCAGAGGATCGTGACCTGATAAGATACGTTTCCAAGTTATGCGGTCTTCTGCAGTTTGATAAATGGTGCCTCCAATAGTTCTCATACGAGATGGTCGAATTCGAGAACTTTGCCTGGGTGAAAGCCCAGGTGCCGGAGCCTTGGGCGCTTTTTCTGTCCGCCCGGCGCAGTAATCAGTATCATGAGTCATTATTTACGGTCTATTATATTATTATTTAATGTCGCAGAGTATAATCAAAATCTGACATATAACAAGTAAAATCACTGGTTTTTCATAAAGTATCAAAAAAATTGAAAATATCGAGGCATACATTTTCTATTTGGTGTATTAACAACTCTATATCGATAAATTAGTCACAAATAGAATATTCTTCGGAGCAATCAAGATATGCTAATAGTCATGTTTGATAGTCAAACTCGTGTGCAGATGACTTCTATCTACGGTCATCAGCAGGGATATCTGACCGTGACGGGTGGAATGGAGATAGTAATTGTGCATTTGAAGCTTGTGACGTCACTTAATGGAGATGATTGCTGTAGTATTGCATTACTGTGTATATGTGTGGATGAATTGCTGAGGAGCAAAGCATAGGTACTGATCTAAAATCATAGGTACATCTGACATTTTTTTTTTTTTTTTTTTTTCATTTTAATATGTGTATTTTATTGGTAATATATATTTCGTTTATTCATTAACTTGTATTATATATATTAATTCTTTGTAGATTTCTTTTTCCGAAAAATATTCTATTTTGTATTTTATTTATATGCTGGTACACCTACCACAGTGTGTTTCTTTTTAACCCAAAGGTTGACTGGTAGAGAATGCCTTGTTGCATTATTTCCGCCTATGTACCACTATTGTACATGAAGTTTAAATAAATAAATAAAACATTTTCTTCACCTCCTCAAATACATATAGCTGCCTAACAAGTACAAAAAATGCCTTTGACTTCAACTGACCCAAATGACCACACACTCTGTTTCAGACCTTATCGAAGTTGATGATTGTTATTTACAACACACTACCCGTATTTTTTAAATGCGATAGTTTGAATGTTTGTTACTCAATACCTGTCAGAACGGCTGAATGAATCTGGATGAAATTGGGCAAAGAGTTAGATCATAGTCTGGAATAACACATAGGATGCACATATTTCTATTCCGGGAATATGTTTTCTTGGTATAACTTTCGATGTGAGCGACAGCTAGTAGGTGTAAACCCTTGAAGATATCTTAAAGACAACAATAAAACAAAGCAGAACCCAGCGAATCAACATCAACCCAGATTTTGATGTCCCTCCCATTAGTAGACAAGTGACGACAGACTTACAAACGTTAAAGTTATCCTTCTGGCCTTGTAGGACATTAAGTAAAGCCTCAAATTTTATGTTCTATACAGATGCCAGTACTGCACAAACGAAGTACCCATTCACCGCATACGTCGCCTTGTTTTACGGTACTTCGAATTTCTGACATTAATGTTGTAGCCTGATTGAAGTGCCGGCAATTATTTAATATTCCTCTTGAGTTATGGATGTTAGACCGGGTTTGTGGAATTGTTTTGTCAGATGTGGAAGTTTACACGTTCGTTTGGTGCATACACCAAAATACCTCAAGATTTTCGAGATGGAAAGAAACTGCCAATGTCACTAGACAAGAATCACACACGCATCACAAGTGAAGTGAACTGTCATTCCATCATGTTTGAATGGATTTACAGCTCACTTCATGTTCATGTTCTTCATTAAAAAAATATATATATATATTTCTACTTTTTACACATTTATTTTAACGCGAACAGGCATCTTCTGAGCACGCTCGCTTCATGTTCGACCTCATCTATAGCGATAGACCACATGCACGCCTGATGGAAAGCGTTCCATCAGGCGTGATTGTGGTCAAGAGCATGTCCACCATCATCATCATCATAACAGCTGAAAGACGTCCACTACTGGACATAGGGCTAAACCTCTGTAATCGGCACGCTTGGCAGGCAAGAGCAAGTCCATTAATAAATAAAAAAGGACTCGCACTTTGGCCTCTAAGTCGAGGAAGAGACGTTCTTTTAAAAGACTCAGGAATATGAAGAGGAATAAGAACGGGGAGATATTAACTAATGGAGCTGCATAATGCATCCGCTTCGATTCAGTGGACACTGGCAGGCAAGAGCAAGTCCATTACTAAATAAAAAAGGACTCGCACTTTGGCCTCTAAGTCGAGGAAGAGACTTTCTTTTAAAAGACTCAGGAATATGGGACTGAAATACGCTTTTATAATTTTAGTTTCTACGGCAAAAGCGCAGCGACAACATAATACTTTTTGTATTGTGTTCTGGTTGCATCATAGTTCGGTGGACCACAAGTTACTGTTCAGTGTAGTGAATTTAAAAACTCGGCGAGTTGTATTTTAGAACTAGCGGGCTGCGTATTAAATAAAAAATATGTTTTGCTGGGTTAATATCACTGCCCCACCAAATCTAAAAATAAATCAGGTATTGACCATAAATATAAGTACTTACTATTTTCGGTGTAAAATTACAAGAGGGTCTTTTTTTTTTACTATTGATAGGCACGCGTTTGACCACTGTCTCACCTGATGGTAATAACGAATATGATTGCCAAAAAACCAAAATGTGTCTATGGGACTTATATAAGTACTCCACTGGAATGACACGTGGTCAATCTGTCGTCAATTCTATTTATTTTTGATATTTCTATACTCAATAAGCAATATCTTTACTGACGCAAAGGTTTTAGTCAGTAAGAGTCTGACATTCCCTTCCGCTCCGCCCAGAGCGGAAGGAGTAATTTGATGATTTCCCATCGTTAAAAAAAAGTTGCTTAACCTTCTTCCGACTGCCCCAGATGGAAGTAATATTTATTAAAAGCAAAGAGCTTTACCGAGAACAACATGGCACTCACGCTATGTTTAAAGTCGACAAAAGAACAAGTTAATATTTTTTGAAAATACCTGATCTCTGTCTTTAAAGCATTTTATCGTTAATGTGTCACAAATAAACTGTCGAAATTGCTTTATCAAATGAAACTCAATCATTTAGTTCCTCGAAATGTTACTGTAAAGTAAAATTACCCTTGAAGATTATAGAATTGCCTTTAGAAACGTAAAAGCTAACTATGACTTAATATTCCACAAAGATTAACGTAACTAAATTAAAGGAACGTCTGAATTATCTAATTTTAGTTAATTTTATTGCGGTTTGGTTTCTCTTTGTGCTGGTAAGCGAGTGTCTAGGCTTTATGTTTATTAATAGATCGTTATTTAGTTTAAGATATTTTGATCTTCAAATGTTAAGCTAAATTAATTTAATTATTTGCTCAGGTTTAGATGAGAGGGAATTTTACAATGCAACTTGAAATGTGTTGTTAGGCTGAATGTCCACTGAAGCAGAGAGAAGAGGAACCGAGAGATAATAACTACTGGAACTGCATAATGCATCCGCTTCGCTTTCGTGGACAGGGATTTGCGAACTAGTTAAAAAAAATATACAAAACTGGGAGGCAGAGCGACGTAGCAAGGCATAGAAGAGGAGTGGAGAAGTGGAACGGGGAAACGGGGCGGAGAAGCGAAAATCACAAACTCACTCCACCTAAGTTGGTGAGATGTTGACAGAATGGACCGGCTATTTATTCCATGTCCACTTTTGCTAACATTGCACGGGAAGATTTTACAATAGACCGGCAGTACTGTAAAAGTGACAAGTGGGTTCTCTGTCCGTCCACTGACCTCAGGGAAGTCTGCAGTGCCATAGTGATCATGTTATGATGTCTCAGGGTGATCTTTTAAAATTTTACGGTGCCCTTCAATGTGCTTACGCTGAGGGTGACCAACGGGGTGATTTTAGTGAGGTAAGAATCACCAGCCATACACGTTCAAGTCATCATCATCAGTCGAAAGACGTCCACTGCTGGCCATAGGCCTCCCCCAAGCGTCACCACAACGACCGGACCTGCGCGTTCCGCAACCATCGGCTGCCTAACCGCGACTTTTACCAGGTCATCGGTCTACGTCCATATTGGTTCTGCGAGCAATGTGCAATGCCCACTACCACTTTAGTTTGGCGATCCTTCGGGCTATGTCGGTAACCAAAGTCACAACTCCTCATTCACTACACTCACACCTTTTGACCATCTGATGTAACTTTTGATGTAAAAAACTAGCGTGAGAATCCTGGTACCCATAACACAAGTTAAATCTTTCCTTGGATACCAGAATTCAATACAAATACTACTGACACGATTGTTACTCTCTAATATGTCTTAGTTCTTGTTGCAAAATAGTTGTTCGTAAGTGTTTGATTGTACAACATTTCTATTTTATTTACTAAGGAAAACTAACAATTACACACTAAACATGGTTGACAATAACTTATAATCTAGGTATATCAGTGCGTAACTAACTACGTTATCCACATGTTACGAGTACATTTCGAATTTAAATTAGGAAGACCACGAGTACAAAATTACTTATTAATAAATCTTATTCTTATAATACTTAAATATGCATATTTAATAATACGGTTAATCTTCTGTTTTATCAATTATTTTAAGAAGATAATACGTTTGTTGGCTGATAAAAAACATATATTAGATTCTGAAAAAGGGAATTATAAGTTCTTGCTTAACGTCGTAGAAGTGCGCGGACACCCTGTTGCTGCGACAAGAGGATACTGCAAATAGCGGCCGTACGCACACTTCCCGTCGCATAACAGTTCTAGGTACTTACTATATAGCACAATTTGTTACTGATATTACACGTTATTATACTTGTTATTACACGGCTCATAATATACACTTAGTTTCCAAAAGAATGAGTTTGTTATTTAAATTAGTTAGTTTATAATATTTCATTGAATTAGCGTAGGATGTTTTTTTTTCGGAAGCAACGATAATGGGTAGCTTTAAGGAATTTACATTGAACGATTTCAAGATTGTCTACATATTTTTTGTCAAGGGGCTCCATACCATTACGGCATACTCCAACTGAGACCTAACCAAAGATTTGTTTATCTAAGTGAATGTACGTGCGCGTACGTTTAAACTCGGTCATGCATCTCATCACAAATCCATACATGCGAAACGCATTACTGATAATATTATCAATGTGTTGATCCGGGTGAAGTTTACTATTCAGAAGTACTCCAAGGTCTCTGATTACAGTGACTTTATGCAACGAGGTGTTATTTAGGTTGTATGTATGAGTTATAATATCTTTATTATTAGTGAATTTTATAGACGAGCACTTTAGGATGTTTAACTTATTTTTTATGAAATATGCCAAGAATCTATCCAAATCGTCTTGGAATAAAATGAAATTAGTTTGATTTTGATTTTTTTCTGAAAATTTTAAGGTCATCGACATATAGAAGAAATTTAAAATGTCTGAAACATTGATTCAACTCATTAATAAGAAGAACAAATAGAAGAGGGCCTAAAATTGAACCTTGGGACACTCCGGATGTGACATGTATAGATGTGGGTTCAAAGCCTTTGATGACTACTTTCTAAGTTCGATTAGTGACGTATGATGCAAACCAGCGTAATAAATCACCTCGTTTACCGTTGAAAGCTATTTTTGTCAGAAGCAGTTCATGATCCACCTTGTCAAAGGTTTTCTGGAAATCTGTGTAAACAGCATCTTCTTGCAATTTATGGCACCTTTTTTATACAAATACATGTTGCTGCTTAATTATTGAGTGGTGTAAAATAGGATAGAGCTCGACGTAAACCAGTCTCTCAAAAAGCTTTGACAAGACGGACAATATGGAGATGGGACGGTAGTTCGCAATGCTTTGTTTAGAACCTGATTTATGAACGGGCGTTATGTAATGTATTTTTAGTTCAATAAACCATTATTATTATTTTTTATTCTCTTGCGGATATCATCATTCCTGATTCGATCACGCAAGGAAACTCCAAACATTGCCCTTTCCATTGTCCCTTGAGCGACTTTAAGCCTTCTGATGAGGCCCATTGTGAGCGAACACGTTTGAGTTCCGTCTGTCATCACTGGCAACACGCACTGGTCATAGACCTTCGTCTTGAGATACTGTGGTATGTGGGACGAGAAGATGCCACGATACGATACAACCCAATCCCCGCCCAGCCGAGTTATACGTTCAAGTAATTTGACCAAACAGGCTGTTTCTGTTCGATCAAATAGAAATACAATAGAAATACTTCATGCCATTTGACGATTTATTTTTATCAAATTTCCCCACAGATATCCATGCCAATTTGATCAAACAGTTTGAACCAGCCTGTTTTATCAAATTACTTAAACGTTTATGGCCCGCTTCATACGCAGATTCCTTGCGCCTTTTCACGGTTTCCCACTGAAAATAAGAATGGTGTAGAATTGTAGATAGTATACAGACACAGAGGAACTTGTACAGAAAATATGTCTTTTATTTCGAATTTCCATAAAATATAAGATTTAAAAATTAAACTTATAAGGTTATTGAAGAGTAACCTGAGCCAAGCTTGTTAAGTTGTTCAGGTAGGGATCGCCTAACCTTCTGCGAAATGTCGACATAGAACACCCTGCGGCCACAACTCTTCAAGGAACGGCTCAAGAAGTTGAGTCAGGGCTCGAACAACTGAAAGATGATGCATAACCTTCGCAGAATTCTCTCAACAAGGCAGTCATTAAACTTATACAGGCTCAATAAGATACTAAGTTTCTATAGTGTGAGGTATAAAAAATGCAGTAAAATGTTATGTGAATATTTAGAGTCTCTACATTACACAGACGCAGAACAACTTCTAGAAATCTAGGCATAATGATGTTTGTTTCCTTCGTGATCGTTTACTTTTGTAAAATTACATAGGCTTAGTTATAGATATTAAGGTAATATTAAGCCATTTCTCGTAGTTGTTAAAAGATTATTTATTTTTATCTAGTTTAACTTTAAATTGTATTGCACCAATGTAGTTGAATTGTAAAGTGATGGCCTGAAACACAGGTTTAAATTAACCTAGAGCGGGCTGGTCGCTAACTTTTTTTTTTTTAAACGGTTTCATTTGATTTTTTTTTTTATATTTTTTACTATACTTTTACTGTTCTCATCTAGATGAGCACTTTTTATTAACTTATATAGGTTTCTACTTTATAGAGGAATCATTTTTGTCTTAATTTTGCAGATTAAAATGTTGCTGATATGTGTCTTTTATTCTGTGGCAGATGTAATTATTGTATCTTCATAAAATCGTTCGTATTTTCAAAGAAATATAATTTATACCTACGATTTTTTTAAGAGTATATCGAACAATTAAATGTGACAGGTACCTATTTGTTGTTAAACATATGCAGTGGGCAAAGTGTCATTGTTTTTTCATTAAGAATTTTTCTGTGACAGTCCAGAGTTAGGAAGTTGGTGGTATGACATTTCCGTAAGCCGTTGGTTCTGCGCCAGATCTCTCTCCGGTGATGTCGGGTTGCCGTCCCATCAGAATATGAGAGTCAAAGTCAAAACGTTTATTTCCATTAGGCCATAAATGGCACTTTTGAACGTCATCATTAAATTTAAAATAACATAGTGACTCCTGTCCACTCGGAAGGGTACATTCTTATGGAGAAAAACGGACAAGATACTCCACAGTTACTCTATTCAAATAAATGTTTTACATGTGCTGGGTATACAAAACTTTTCTTAATATATGTGAGGACCATGAACCTAAAGTATGCAGAGGTAGACTTATTAATTTTCTAAGTAAGTACATGGTACTCACATATTTACAAATATTGGAACCATCAATTAGCAGAGTGTGAGTGAACAGAAAAATAAAAACACTAAAATGAAACAGTAGGTACAACTATAAAGTAAATACATAAACCAACCAGTTTTATCTTGTCTACACCATTGATTGTCCTATGGAGCAGGATCAGCATGTTTGCAAGCATTCTTATCCTGAATGCAATCTTCTCATTTGCAATATACTTGTTTACAAAGTGTATTTTTAATATTGGTTTTTAAATTTTCTTTCAGTTAGTTTTGATATGTCACAAGGTATTTTATTGTGTGTTACAATAAAATACCTTGTGACATATAATGTTAACTATGTAATGACGTCATAATCCAAAATACGCAGGGAATTGCTTGCGTCAGAGCCTCTAACTTTTGGTTTTTTTGCTCGAGCGCAGTTCTTGCTGATCAATTTTCAAGGTAAACGAAGAGTACATTGGAGGTCAGCAGTAGTTCCCGTGACTTCTTATCAATCGAGGCAGTCTTGTGCTCTCTTAGTTTTGATAAGAGATGCTAAAACTAAAAGATACTTCTAGGTCTCGTAAAAGATATTTGCATCCTTAAGGTCACCAAATTATCATTAATCATCAATCAATTTATATAAAACTAGTTGACCCACGCAACTTCGTCTGCGTCACAATTTTCATTACTGCTCCGCTCCTATTAGTCTTAGCGTGATGATATATAGCCTATTATAGCCTTCATCAATAAATGGGCTATCTAACACTAAAATATTTTTTCAAATCGGACCAGTAGTTCCTGAGATTAGCGCGTTCAGGTTATTTGTAAACAAACAAACTCTTCAGCTTTATATATTAGTATAGATTTAACACAGTACCTACCCCATGAAAGATGTGTGTACTTTAGCTAATCTATAAAATGAGTGTGATGGAAGAGGAAGTGCACGTCTTGTGTCGTAAACATTTGTGCACTAATCGGTCAGGAGGGCTATATATTATATGCAATGGTAAAGTGTACAGAACTTTTTACAACATAACATCATAACTACTGTATAAAACTACATTCTGAGGAATAAATAAATTCTAATATTAATTTGTCCGTGTACTGTTTTTATCAAACATAGATACATTTGAAAACCAGAGATGTGCGAGGTTGCATAGCGAGGGATGGTGTTTGTTAAGAACCAATAGAATCGCTTGCCTGTAACGAAACTAGGTAAATGAAGCAATTCCATTGGAATATCATCACATCTCTTGTGTAAACGCACCCTTAAGGTCTTTGAAACTGGCGGGGAAAGAGCAAATAATTATATCTCCTACCTAAGATCACTCGGACATGAAATAAAAGGCACTTGATTAACACAGACCCAGACTTGTCAAGAAATATAATAACATTTATGACGATAAGATGAGTCGGGACAGAAGGCCTACACACAGGCCCTAGCTTCGTAATTAATTATTAAAGCGTCCTAATTACAAGCATGACAGGTATAATCTTTGTCGCCTGTCTTGTATTATTTACATTCGATGGATTATGTGACAAAAAATAATATATGAGATATTTTTGTTAAAGAAATACTAAAACATATAGCTACACTGTTTAGCGCGGGTCGTCCCCAGTTTGATGGGCGGATGTCTTTTAAAATGTACCTAATGGTTCATTAACATTACGGCGTTTTGATCGATTTTGTTGCAGCCCGTATTCGGTCACCGACTAAAGTGCAAACAGGTTTTCTATGACTGAACACTGCTGATTTGTTAACAAGCGCCATTCGTTTTTCAGCTGATGCGGGCGCTGAATCCGGCAGAACGACAACTTAATCGTCGCCGCATTCGGTAACTGACTTAATGTAATGCGCCATAATTTGGCCAGGTTCACATTATTGTGTTGTGATGTGTCGTGTCATGGCGCCTACTGACGTAGTTGATTGGCTACAAAACTCGTTGTGAAATAACGTAAGCTTAAAAAGATACGTTTGATAGGTGCAACCCACGCGGTTGTACCGAAAAAGAAAGTGACCGAAAAACGCAAACCCCGCACAAAGTGGTGGTTGCTTGATGGTCCTAGGCAGTCGGACTTCATCGCGGAGGTCGAGCATCTCGAGATCAGTGCTCCGCATGAGTCCGCTCAAGAGATCTGGAGTAGGATCCATTCAGCAATCACCGATGCGGGTAAGCGCGTCCTTGGCACTTCTCGTGGTGGCCGCACCATAGAAAAGGAGACGTCGTGGTGGGATGACGGGGTGCAAGAGGCGACTCGGAAGAAGAAGGTTTTATTTAAACAGTGGCAAGGGTCCAACTCTCCGGATGACAGAGAGGCATATGGAGCGGCTAAGCGCGCTTGCAAAAAAGCTGTAGCCAGAGCCCGCAGCAAAAGTCTGGCGCCCTTGTACGACAAGCTGGAAACTGCGGAGGGGCAAAAGCTTATTTTTAAGCTGGCGCGTGCCCGGGAGAAAGCTACACGGGACATTAGCAAATGTCTCTGTGTAAGGGACGCCCAGGGTAAGCTGCTCTACGATGCCCCCTCTGTTAAGGAGAGATGGTGTACATACTTCGCGGAGCTGTCTAACAAACAGCATCCCCATAACCTTCCTCCCGAACCGCCTCCTAACCTTGGACTTATTTCCCCTATTTCCCCCGACGAAACCCGCATTGCTCTTCGCCACATGAAGAACCGGAAAGCGGTCGGGCCTGACAATGTGCCAATTGAAGTGTGGAAGGCGATGGGCCCACATGGCGTGGACCTTCTGACGGATCTTTTTAACCGCATCCTGATCACCAAGGAAATGCCGAACCAGTGGCGATTTAGCCTGATTATCCCTGTATACAAAGGCAAAGGTAGCGTACAGGATTGTAGTAGCTACCGCGGTATCAAGATCATGTGCCATACCATGAAGCTCTTCGAGCGCATCATTGACACACGGCTCCGTAGCGAGTGTACTGTCTCTGAGTGTCAATATGGCTACGGGTAACAGCACCATGAACGCAGTATTCGCCTTACGGAATCTGGCTGAGGCTTACAGAGAGAGAAGGAGAGCTTTGCATATGGCCTTTTTAGACCTGCAGAAGGCCTTCGACTGTATACCTCGGCAGTCCATCTGGTGGGCACTGCGCTTCAGGGGCGTTCCCGAGGCCTATATTGACATTATCAGAGACATGTACCGCGATTCCGTGTCCTCTGTCCAGACCGCTGTTGGCGAATCGAATGGCTTCCCAATATCTGTTGGCGTTCACCAAGGCTCGGCTCTTAGCCCGTTCTTGTTTAACGTAGTGCTCGATGTAGTTACGGCAAACATCCAAGATAAGCCCCCATGCCTAATGATGTATGCCGATGACATCGCCCTCGTTAATCAGAACAAAGCCCATCTTGAGCGCAAAGTCAACATTTGGAAGGACACGCTTGAAAACGGTGGTCTGAGACTAAATGTGGCGAAGACTGAGTACATGTCCTGTGGCGGCACGGATTCAAATAGGTTCATCCGAATAGGTTCGGACCTGATCAGAAAGTCCGATACGTTCAGGTACCTTGGATCCGTGCTGCACGAGTCTGGCAACGTGGACGACGATGTCCAAGCACGTATAGGCGCGGCTTGGGCGAAGTGGCGCGAGGTAACGGGCGTTGTATGCGACCGCAAAATGCCTCCGAAGCTCAAGGGGCAGATATATAAATGCATCATACGGCCTGTCCTACTGTACGGCGGTGAATGTTGGCCAGCACTAAGCAGACACACCCAGGAGCTTCGCGTCACGGAGATGAAGATGCTGAGGTAGATGAGAGGCGTAACGCGATCCGATCGCATACGCAACTCTTTCATCAGAGGTAGTCTTGGTGTCCGTGACGTGGGGGAAAAACTGCAAGAGTGTCGTCTGCGATGGTATGGCCACATCATGCGCCGCCCTATGGAGTACGTTGGTCGGGGATGCATGAATATGGCTGTTCTTGGGGCTAGGTCCCGTGGTCGCCCTCGCAAGCGCTGGTTGGACGTCGTTAAGTCCGACATGAGAGCCAATGGCCTAACTGAGAAGGATGTTCAAGATCGGGCAAAGTGGAGGAAGCTAAGTAGGAAGGCGGACCCTGGCAATAGCCGGGATTAACGCCAGGTAAAAGAAGGTTCCGCAGCTTAAAAAATGAAAACTCCTAAAATAATTAATACGTTTGGTCCAAAAGAAGTACTCTCCTTTGTCGTAGTTTCGTTCGAGCCGATTTTTCTAGCAAAGAAAAAATCTCATTAATATTTTTTTATAGATGGACAAGGGAATTTTGTGGCGGGAATGAGAATGATTGGTCGGACAGGCAGGTACATACCTATAGATATGATACGTTTTTAATCCCTGTAGAAAAATACAGTGGAACTATATTATTTTGAATTTGATAATCAATCTGATTATGCCCGGTATTCGTCATAAGTCTAAACGCCATTGTTTTGGTCTGTGGTTAACGGACAGATAAAGTATCTCTACATACTTTAGGGTTGATTATCAGTGTAACCGGATGCAGCTATTAGAATACCAGTATTTTTCATGAAACGACTGCCTAATGGCTGGTGACAGAGTTTCTGGTTTCCCGTAACGACTGCCAAATATGTTAAAATGGCAACCGGGACCAGAAAAATGGCTTAACGGGCTTTCCGAGGCACGGAAGAAACTCGGTCTCATCCATCCATACAAATCATATTCATATAAATATTATATTTCATATAAAATCAAATATTCATCCCGTTTTTAATCCAGAAACACAAATCAAACAGAGTGAATGGACCCTATGCAAAACAAAAACCTAGTTATAATATTATTCACTCGTGTGACCTTTTCAAGAAAAATATTTAAAATGCTTACCTCTATCTTTTGGTCCATTACACATTCAAAGATAAATTTTCCATTAGATGGCACAAAGAAGGCGTCACACCGGTCGAGCAGGTAAATAGGCGTTTGAGCGAGAGTCCGCGCAAAATCGGCATCTTCCCCCGTCCGAGACCCCAATAATGGCCTGTACGTCCGAAATGTGGCCTCCGAATGTACCAATTTACCCTTCCAGTGGCCCGGGCGGTATCTCCGGGCAAAAGAGGCCATTCAATCTCCAGTATACCGGAAGGATCGCGTTATTTTTAAATGAAATGCGTAGATGACGCCCCCGTCTTTTTTTTCAGGTACGGTGTGACAGCGCCGAGGTTTCATTACGTCATAACCATTGGATTATGGTTATGTTAGGAGGATGTTTTTGCTGGAATGTTATGCGGAATTATAAATAGATTTTGTGAGGTTGTGTGGGTGTATAAAAAGGGGTTCAAAATCATATGATTAGCGGCTTTGTCTTCAACTTCTCGTGTTTAATGTTGCTGAGACAAATGTTTATTTTATTCAAACTTTGTATTTTAACACCAAAGCCAACAAAGTATTGAGCATGTGAACACCAATAATTAATATTAAATCCCGAAACCAAATAAAGTTTACTAATAAAGATGTTAGTGAATTTCCCACGCCGAAAATCACGGTTAATAGAAATATTTAATAACAAAACACGATATTACTGTTCAAAATTAAACGGCACACAGTAAAGGGTTTCTGTGCCCGCGCCGGGTGGGACTAAAAGCCTGTCAGGGTTACTTTACCAACCTACTCACAGCGGCTTTGCATACCATTTACGTAAAACTACATCACTTACCATCGACATACATACATTTTATCTCGACAACCCTAATACATTGCGGGCTTCACTAAGTCAAACAAAACAAACACTCTGGCTAAACTTCAATGTATTTTGAACCCTGTGTAAAGCACAGCCGCTGTGTTGTTAGTCTTTAAGCTTTCTTGGTATGAATATTATTTTCAGTACAGCGACCCAACATTTGTGCCATCTGTTGCTGGCAAATTTTATATTCTATACTGCGTTATTAAAAACTAAAACATTATCTTGAATTTTGGTCTGAATTTATTTTGTTTTTGAGAGAAATCATTTTAACTTTAGTTCACTTACAAAAATTAAGTGAATTTAATATTCGCTTGATATCTAAGGACCTTACCAGCATGCAATTTGTGTCTGAATTATAAACGTAAGCCATTAAGCAGATTAGCTGTCACATTACTATCTTATTTTTTATTGAATCGTAGTATGTTAGCCTACAATTGTTTCTATTCCGTCTCGGGCAATCTCTGATCAAGTTTGCCCCGTTAGTATGAAGAGGTATTAGTTCACTAAAGTTTTTATTTCTTTTAACAACGTCCTGTGAGTCCATTTACAAAAAAAAACAGACCTAATACTCGCAAGAGCACACCTTAACTTAGAGGGAGAAAATTTAACTCCCGGAATACTTTCCTTTATCCCATGTTTATAAAGACTTACCAACCTTAAGCACAAAAGCCAATTGTCGATAAAGGTTCACAATATTAGATCTGTAGCTTTTTTGCAGCCAGTACTAAATTCAAAAATTTCTTACAAACTGTACAGGGGTCGGTCTTTAGTTAAAGGAGATGCATGTGAATACCAGTATTTTCGTGATATGACTACCTATCTGACCTCCACGACTCAGTTACTGAGTCGGTACTCAGTAACTGACAGCCACTGGGAAGACCGCGGAGACCAACGGCTTATTGATAACGGCTAATTGATGGTCAACGGTCACCCATCCACCGCAAGCGTTGCTTAATCTTGAAGATCGACTCGTGCAAATGTTATTATCTAGCAATGTGCTGTAAAACGCATAACATTCAAAAAATCATATTCGAAAGTTCATATTTTTTGTCTGGACAGAGCTAATTAAGCAACTTACTGTTTATAAAGACAGGTGAACTGACGTTGCTAATTAAAATTCCCACAACGACATTATCTTTGATACTACGAGTAAGCGAGTCTGGTCGGACAGAACGTAAAAGATTAGCTTGATAGTACGTTGGCCTTTTCTAAAAACTAACCAGATGGACTCGCGCACTGCGGGTTCTGTAGCACATAACTATTACCCTCTATAATATTAAATGCATAAGATTTGTTAAATTATGCCTTGAAAAATGTATGGCAAATCTCGAGATTTCTTGTTCATTTTTCTTTTTAGTCATTTATTATGACAACGGCACTGTCTCGTTTTTTGTGCCTTGACAAGCCCGCCGCACTATTCCCAACCACTGCAACTCCTGAAAGTCAGAAATGATAGTGACGACCACCAGAAAAATGCTCAGTCAATGAAGCAACTAAATTAACAAGTAATTGAAATGAATAATTATTAAGTCAGGAGATACAAACTGTCAGACATGCACAGACCGTGTTATATCGGGTTCCCGTTGTCATATTTTTTAGCTATGGACCCCTAAAACCTGGACGAGGTACGAGCAAAAACCTAACTTGTTTAGCAATGCTGTAATTGCGAGGGCCTGCCAAGATAAGCTCGTTTCTTTTTAATTTTCCTTCTGGAAATTACTTCAATTCCCCCGTTGAATAAATGAAGACTGCACTACCTACTTAGAGCGTTTTTTTCTAATTTATTTTATTACCGCGAAAGAGATCTGGGAAAGTTCTCGAGAGCTTTTAGTTCAAGGTTTGATTAACTAGCCTTAAGACGGCTAAGAAAAGATCTTACTAAGAGCAACTGTGGATCGTATTTGTACAATGGAGTTTAAGAGCAGATTGGAATTAAAAGTTGTGCCTTTTGTCATAGAACCTCAGTTCCGTGGATGTCAGCTGTTTAGGGCATCGCACAGTAGATAATACGGTAGGCAGTTGACATTTTTATTTTTTTAAATTTTTCAGTGGATGACTCTGATTTAATATTTTTATTTTTTATTCGACCTATCATTTAGCATCACTATTTTTATTGACATTCAGACATTAGATTATATATTTTTTAGTGTAATATTTGAATTGTTAATGCTTATTGTTTTTGATAGGTAGTATTTTTTGGCATTTTATATATTACTAGCGGACGTCACGCGGTTTCACCCGCGTTTGTCCCATTTCCGTGGGAGTTCGGGAATAACTATGGCCTATGTTACTCCCTGATAATGAAGCTATCCATTGCTGAAATAATTTTTCTGTAAAAATCGGTTCAGTAGTTTTTGAGTTTATTCATTACATTACAAATTTTTCCTCTTTATCGGGAATGGATGATTTGTTTATGGTTCCAAATTCAAATTTTTGTTTTTTTGTAGTTGTTAGATTGGCACAACTGTTTTCCATTTTGGCGCGGAGTTTGAGTTGCATCTGTTATTTATATTAAATACAGTGCTGGTTTTAGTAACATCATATATAGTGTGTATTGCGAATTTCATAATGGACAAAAATATCGAACAAAGAGTTTGTCTTAAATTTTGCATCGCCAATAGAATTTCGTGTTCGGAGTCACTGAAAATGTTACAGAAGGCTTACGGTGAATCGACTTTATCAAAAACTCGTGCTTATGAATGGTTCAAAGCGTTCAAAAGCGGTCGAGATGTGATGGAAGATTTGCCTCGCTCTGGTAGGCCGTCAACGTCTGCAACTGAAGTTAACATCGCAAAAGTGAAGGAAATAGTGACTGAAAATCCCCATTCAACTCTGAGAGAGATAGCCGCCGAACTTTCTGTATCTCACGAGTCGATCCGTACCATTTTAACTAATCATTTGGGTATGAAACATGTTGCTGCTCGGCTAGTCCCAAAAGATCTGAATTTTCTCCAAAAACTCAATCGCATGAAAGTCGCTGAGGGCATGCTAGCGAGTCAGTTCAGACCCAACATTCATGAAACGCATTGTTACTGGTGACGAGACGTGGGTTTACGAGTTTGACATGCAAACTAGTCAACAAGCTTCGGAGTGGCGCCTTCCAACTGAACCGAAACCGAAAAAACCACGCCATAGTCGATCAAAAGTCAAAGTCATGTTGACTGTTTTCTTTGACTATCGCGGTGTTGTGCACTCTGAATTCTTACCGGAAGGTCTAACGGTAAATAAAGAATATTATTTGAGCGTTATGCGGCGTTTAAGAGAGCAAATTCGACGAAAAAGGCCAGATTTGTGGAAAGAAAATTCTTGGATTTTGCACCACGACAATGCGCCTTCGCACAAGGCTATCATTGTGAACGAATTTTTAACCAAACACTCAACAAATACCATCCAGCAACCACCATATTCACCAGATATGGCTCCTGCTGACTTTTTTCTTTTTCCTAAACTCAAATTACCACTTCGTGGCACCCGTTTTCAATCGATTGAAGACATAAAGGAGAATTCGCGGCGAGAACTGAACTCAATTCGGAAGCAGCGTTTAAAAAATGTTTTGATGAATGGATTATTCGTTGGCGCAAGTGTATCGTTTCTAAAGGAGCATACTTTGAAGGTGATAAAATAAATTTGGATGAATAACAGACATTTTGTGTATTATTGATCTTTTCCCGGTACTTTCCTGACAGAGTAGTATATTGCATTTCTTAAATTTTCAATATTTATAATTTTGTGTAAAATTTCGACACAATGTAGACGTTGTTAAGAATTAAATAAAATGAAAACGCTTTTTTTTGTGTTGTTGGTGTTTATGTTATTGTAACCTAAACAGTTCCGTTGTCCACTTACCGCTCAGCGGTGTCTCTAGCATGCACTTCGCAGTGCAAACACAAACGTGTATGACCTTAGTGTTTGCATGAAATTCTCATAATATATTCAAGGAATGTTAGCATTAAAATCAGTCTGTATCTGTCAAAATAAATTTAAGCCACATTTTCTCCAAATTGAGTGCCAGAATATTCAAAACTGGCTCATTTGCCATAAAAACACATTTTAGTATGGTTGTTTTTTAATTGATTGACCTTCTAAAAATATGGCTTATAGTTTGCCCTCAACCATCACTAAGAATTTGTGTCTTATGTTGGTGGCTTTGTATTGACATACAAGTCCTTACTGATAGTTGGGACTTTATTCTCTAGTCAAATCAATCATTTGACTTTGAGAAAACAAAGTACGAACGTTCTAACACAATAGGTACGTGCATATCTACAGCATAGCATTTACGGCCGCTGCCTGTCTTTGTGAAACAGAATTGATTAAAGTAAAGTAGCTCCTTGCTCAATTGTATGAGCAAACAAAGGACGTAACGGCTGTTTTATACGGTTTTATGTTACTTTTTGTGTATTAACTTCGTAATTATGCTGATTGCTTATTTTTTTTTAAATGAAAATCTGGGGCGAAAACATTAGAAGGTGTTTAACTCTTGTTAAAGTCCTTCTTACCTTAACTACGAGATAAAGAATCAAGACAGTATATTTAATTAAACCAGTACTTGCAAGGTAGGCCATTCCCTGAAATGACGATTGTTAGTAGCTCTATTAAAAACGTGTCTATCAATACGGGAGCATCCAAGGCATAATAATTGGATTGATAAAGAGCTTGCTATAGCGTTACTACATAAACCGGTACTGTGCTTGTGACATCCATGATTCATGTGAGCTTCACCAAGACATCGGTAAGTTCTTCCAGTGTTACATATTCCGGTACGTGGCCGCCACTGCAGAACTTTTCATTATTCGAACACGCAGCGAAACTCTGATCAAACTCGTAGTCCCCATGACGCTTTCGGAGTATTTCAGCGTTCTGATTCTCATCTCGTCATGAATAAGAAAATAACATTATTTCGAAACTGTTAATCTACATATTTATTTACATGGATGGAAATAGAAAGTTGCTAATTACGATACACCAGCTCTGTCCTCGTAAAGGTTTCATTACCATCATCTGCCTAGCTTTATCCCAACTATATTGGGGTCGGCTTCCAGTCAAGCCAGATTAAGCTGAATACCAGTATTTTACGAGAAGCGGCTGCCTACCATACCTCCACAACCCATTAACTGGGTAACACGGTACTTCATGGTAAGACTGGAGTCAGATTTACAGACTTCTGACTATCCGTAACGACTGCCAAAGATCTACAAATGACAGCCGGGACAAACAGCTTAACGTGCTTTCCGAGGCACGGAGACCAACCTTGGCAAGCGTTGCTTAACCTTGAAGATCGACCCGTGTGGCTGTTATTATCTAGCCACGAGCTCCTCGTATAGGTTTCATTACGAATTTGTGCTAAAGAGAGCAAAATAAGATAAAACCAATAATTAATATACATCCGATATATTTCAAATGATATTAAAAAAAATCAATTTATAAACAGTTGTATTAAACTTCGTTTCTCTTTTCAAACATCGTTTGTTTTTAATATTTGAAATTGATTTTCATCGGAGCAAAAAGCAACACCTGCGCTATTTGGCGTCTGTTTTTCATTAATATTCTGCTTCAAATTGAAATGTAAGGCCAAATGTTAAAGAAATTTTCGTTTATTTATTTTTACAAACACTTTTATATCTCAATACTTAAATATAAGGGCGAAAGGTATGTAAAATGGCGCTCTATGAGCAGCTTTGGTATAGTAAATAGATTACTTTTGTGGATAAAGAAAATTAAAATGCTACAGGCAAAAATAAAATACCTTTTTGTTGTTATTGCAGTTGGACGATGATATGATTTTGGCCGCCAAATAGTTGCTGTTACGAAATAGTCAGCTATGTAGATAAATATAAACATGTTCAAAGAAGTACTGTTCGCCCATTAGAACCAGGGGCTTTACTATGTCGTCTAAAATCCATCATGAATCCGATGCGGTACAGAGGGGCTCTCTAAGCCCGAAGTCCGTAGATTCGGGCTTAGTTGCGGACGTATTGTAATCCGTATCACCTACAGACTTACAATTAGTCCTGAACCTGAACCTCGAATGAATTTCAACACGATTTAACAGTTCGTGTCACATCGTGTTATCATTAATTGTAATTAGTTAGGTGATACGGAGTAGAATACGCCCGCAACTAAGCCCGAAACTACGGACATCGGGCTTAGAGGGTAGCCCTCTAGAAACGGAGCTTGTTCACAACGGAAGCAAGATTTCATAGGGTACATCCTAGTAATGTCAAATCGTAACAAAACACAATACTTTTAGTACGTTGTTTAAGGCACCTTTACCTACAATTATACTAAAATTCGCAAAAACACGAATTATTTCCCCTATTTTTCCTTCGTTGGGTGGACTAATAATGAAGATATTTGAGTTCAGAACAGACAGCTATTTTTACTGCATTTTTAGAATAAACTTCGACAGGTGTGCTTCCTTTTGCATCACACAAGGTTGGCAGAGGTCCAGGCAGCATCAAGCCACTTCGGATCAAAAGAGCATCAAAAACGCTTCTAGGAAAATAGTATTCTTGTGCAGTTTAAACGACGGATTTTTGTTGCTGTAAAAGTAGTTTTCACGGATGCTTTTTGTTTTTGCCGAAAATACGAAACTATGGCTCGATTGGCAATTCTCAGTTTGAAAGCGCACTGGGTATGGATTTCATAAAAACAATATACACAATGTACATATAAAATGCAATCGGTCTATGTGTAGTAGTTAGTTTTTTCTGTGAAAATAAAGAACTGTGGAATATTACCTACGTAATGGTACCATAGTTGGTCTACAATTTTGATGTACTTTTGGAGTTTTCCTTGGTAATCCTTTAATCAATGCTAACTGCAATCCAATTACTTTAATCAGGTTTTATTCCTAAAACGATATCAGCCTGCTTCAGAGAAATAAAGATTTTATATGGAAAACTTCACAAAACAAAATCTACATATCTAACAGACTTTACCTTGAAAGCCAATAGGAAAAGCCTTTGTTACCTCGTTCAATGGAGTTCAATGGATTGGGTTTACAAAAACAGCCTCAATAAAATTGGATGTATATTTACTGCTTGATGAACAGAAATAGGAAACTTACCTACCTAAATATATGTGTACACGATACTTATTTACATACAATTTGATTATTTTTCCACCAATATAATCACCACGTTTCCGATTCTTTTTACCAAATAAAAAAAAAATATCAGACATCATAGAAATATTTACAATCTGCATATTAAGGTACTTGTCCGCACACTCGTGTGCTTTTATCTACAACGCATTTTTTGACTATTGCTTACATTTTGAGTTGACCCAAGTTGCTCTGTGAACTATTTTATTTAACCGATAGAGTGCCTGTGGCGTCCCCGGTAATTATATCTGGCTGTCGTTCAACTACCGTCGAGGATAATATGGCAATACACGCATGCTTTAGGTATTTAAGTAAAACACAGGATGAGAGCACCCGATCGGAAACATGTATACCTTATTACAGAAACTAATAAAACTAAAATAATCTTCTAGACTACATTGAGATATAACTTTGATCTTCTGAGGAAGGTTTGTTCGAAAGAAGATTATCGAAGAACGAAGAAAAGTCAGGAACAGATTCCCTACTATCAGGAACGGTCTCCCTACTGCCAGAAACGGTCTCCCTACTGCCAGGAACGATCTCCCTACTGCTCCCATAGTACGTATCTTTTTGTTTGTATCCCATAGGCGTATGTATTGCTTCATGGGAGTATTTGTTATGTTTGTGGCAGTTTCTGTCTCTCCATTTCGTTAGGTCAGGTCCTTCGATGTGGGAGCACGGGACTGGCATGTTTCTGAAAGAAAGTTAACTTTGAATTAAGGCTCTTGCAGACAGAATCCCTGTGCACTTCAAAGCAAACGATCAAGGATAGGTGCGATGCGATGGTGAGAAAAAATCCATGAACATTCTTTTCTCGTCACACCTAACTGTAATCTTCTTTTGTGGTCCTTTGGGATTACTTCTATCAAATAAGTGGATCTTAAACCTAATTTTTCAATAGTCAGATAATTTTAAACTGAAGGATAAACATGATTGTTTGACATATTTTTCATAATAAAGCTGTCAAACAGACATTTTTAATGTAAAATCTCCGCTGTAATAACAGCGGAGTGTAATAATATTTTATTTTAAATTATTAATAGGTATTACAAGTATTTTGAGGAGTCCTTCTTTTAAGTATAGAGAGAGATACCTGTAACGGAATACCCCGTTTTCGTGCAAATGAACTACTGCACTCAGCTATCTGAATCACTCTAGGAACAATCCTCGAATGGCCTATTAGTTTCCAAGTCTAAATACGCTACGTTTAGACTTGGAGTTAATATGTAATAATGTGCCAACTGAGCTGTATAGTGAAGTAAGTAAACATACCCTTTTTTTTTTTTTTGTTGCCGGGGTGGAAAATCCTCATGGATGTCCCTCGCCTGGGGCGGGCGAAGGGGTCTGTCAGACTCTTACTGACTAAAAACCACCCCTGTGTTCCATCTCACACTTGACCGAGGATTGTGAGAGCTAGTACGCCTTCCATAATAAGTAAACATACCCTGGTCTAACACTCATGAAAGCCTGAGGTTGGAGATATTTGATTCCTTCAGCGTTGTCGCAGGCGAATCGCGCCATGTTGGTTTTTCTGATTTCATGTAATTGACCTGTGGACAGGTTGGCTGCTGTAGAACTTCGAATACATTTGTTTTTAAGTTATCTTTAATGTTTGTTTTTATGTTGAGATTTAAACTCTAGTTAAACGTTCTTTATCATAAAAACAGTTTTTCTAATAATTATAACTGTAGAAAAAGCATATTACACAGTGTTTCAGACACAAAAATCGGAATAAAACTTAAGATTATGCTTTTTATTAATTAACGAGAATTGGCCTTCATTTTTGCATAAGGGCACATCTTTTAGCTTAGCTCAGTCAAATAGAATTCTTGTGATTGACGATTTGTAGCATTTATGTTGATTTTGCAGAACACCTTAATTTTTCAGAAACTTACAAACATTTTAATAAGAGCCAAATTAATACAAAAGAACCTCCTCAAATAAATCGATCACTTACCCAAAGTAAAGCTGTGAAACTGATCACCCCTCTCAAACCAGAACCTGTCAGAATACCTAAAGATCTGGAGTTGTTTGGTCATGATGCAGAACAGCGTGGGGCCCACATGGATGCCCTGGATGTCATTTTCACTCATGATACCAGCCAATAGGTCTATATCGTCCACTTTTTCGTATAATTTCTTTAGGGCTTCCACTTTCTAGAAAGAAGATTATTACAGAAAGGATTAATTGGGCTTTATTATGAATGAGAACTACGGCCAAGGAAAAAAACATTTTAGAACTATATTTCCTAACGACAGAAGAAAAGAAAAGTATGCCGAAGATACCGCCTCTATCAATTGTTAGGTACATGACCTTAAGGCTTTTGTCACACTGCGGCTGTTAATATATTAGGCAATAGATTACTTTCTACTTTTATAAATTCCCGGGTATAATTTAGACGGTCACCAAAAATAATATTTTTAAGACTCTAAGCCTAGGCACCAAAATGGATCAACGGTTACCAAATTCTATCCAACTCAACTGTGATTGCCATAAAATGTAGGCTTGGGGTTACAAACTGGATAAAATAGGTTAGGTTAGAATTGTGGCCAACCGTGCGCGAGCCGAGCGAGCGAAGCGAGCGGTGCCGCGGAGCGGCCGGCGAGCGCTATTTCTCGAATATTATTTGGTGACCATTTATCTGTTTTGGTAACCGTTTAGAACTTTTTTGGTAGTAAAATAGGTACTTTTTTGGGCGGTGTTTAAACACAAGCCTAAATTCCCGATATAAGCACGAAAATTAGTTTTAGCAATTAATCCATCAAATGAGTATATTAACCTGATTTTACTATCTCCACATCGATTTGGTTTTAGATATTTTAACTGAAGATTTAGTAGAACTTAGCGATCTCATGTTGTTGGATCTACTTCATAGATTGCCTTAGGAAAGTTGAACTAAATTGAGAATGGCGTTTGGCCAGTATTATAATATCAATTGGTGACGATTTGATTTATATTGCGACGTAATATGATCGAATGAGTATATAATCGTAATATGTTTAAGTAAAGTTAGAATAGTTTATTTTAAGTTTCCTTCTCTGTTTCTTTACACACTTTGTCTACTTTCTTATCTAGTTCTTCTGTCGCAGGTCTGCTGGAAGAAATTTCTGTAGAAATAAGCAGTATCTTTGTGCTCTTTTCTCTGTACAAAATTTTCTTTTTAGTTATATTATGTGTACATAAATAAATAAATAAATAAATAATCCTGATTTTACTATCCCTTCACATTTTATGACTCATAGTCATAATTTATGAAGGAAGTCTCTTTTTAATACTTAATAATAATTTTACCACTCTCACAAAATTTGTTACCAAGTAATACCGAAACAATTTTCTCTGAGAAGCTACGTGTAATGTGACATAAACAGTCTCGAAACGTTCGTCTAAGACTGAGGCAGCTTTAGTTAATGTTTAGTCTTAGTAATAAGATATTACTGCAGACTTGATAAGCAACTTGATATAAGGGAATGCAATTTAATTAAAGAGGAAGCTTAAGACGAGCTTGGCGAAGACTAAGTAACAAGACTGTAATCTGGAAGACTTGGGTACTGTTGGGAAAAAATTAAGCGTCTTACTATCGTCCGTTCATTTTAGAAGCTGTCTTAATGATATGCAAAAAATACCTTCTGCTTCTAAGACTAGGATTCATTACATTGCAATGCATTCATAGACTAAATCATCATAAAATATGTAGATAGTTTTAAAATATACTTGGTTAGTGTTTGCAACAATTGCATCATGTAACACGAAAATAAACTTAGAGTTAGTCCCCATTGTACTGTAAGAAAGTAATTAAAGCAAAATGAGTTGTAATCTGAATATATATCTCGCAGTGTAGCTAAGTGGAAACTTTCCGTCAGAACAACAACTAGTATTGCGAATTATGTGTCATATATAACATACTAAAATGCACCCATTAAAGGACACTTAGGCCCGTATTACAGAACCTTACTCAAGTACTACTTAAACTGCGTTCAACCGATTACTACTTGAGCAAAGAATCTCGCCTCAAGCATTCAGTTTATTTTAGAACTATCCTCAAAATCAAATCAAACGAAACTACGCTTGAGTAGAGATTTTGATCTCTGATTACGTGAGTAAGCAATCATTATGGTAACCCTGAACAATAGTTTGTTTTCTATTGCAATTCTTTTTTTTTCGTACGATCACAACCGGAGTAGGCGGACGCCACGACGATACTGACACTGACAGCCACCCTTAACCCTTCAGAGTAGGTACATATTATGTTCTGTGGACAGAAAAACTGTGAAACAGAGTGTTTTTGGCGGGATTATTTCGAGTGAATTTCAGTGGCGGTTTTAATTAGTCGCAAATTGATTCCTAGTGGTTTTGTTTTGTTGGTATTAACTACCTCAGCAAAGTTTGCGAGAAGGCTGACTCGATACATTTGCTGCCAAATACTGCAAAAAAAAATAGAATTGTTGCACCCGCATTCTAATGAAACTCAAAAAAGATATAAATTAAAATAAAGAGGTCTCAGGTAAAACTAAATGTTTCAAGACATCTTGTGAAAACCTGTACTTCTACTTAAAGTTTTCACAATAAGCGTCCTGCGTATCTCTTAAATATCTCAGAGGAACATTTAAATTCGATTTAGTCTCATTATTAAAAAAAAAAATATAATAATCTACTTCTGTAAATATATCCGTTTTGATTAGGTAGGTACTCGATTTACTCCAAATCGACAACAATTTTCATGAGAATCTATGCTCAAGCGGGGTCTCGACTACACTTGCGAAAACAAAGATCAAATCTCGCCTCAAGCAGTGATTCTGAGCTGATTGTGCTTTTAAAATAAGGACACATTGAGTAGAGCTCAGTGAAGCCTCAAGCACTGTTCTGTAATACGCAAAAAAAATTAATTTTAAAGTGACATTGCTCAGGTGATTATTGATTGTAGTTTCTCTGCTCAAGTCAAGTTCTAAAATTAGAACTCCAACTGAGACTAGTTTTAAGTAATGCTTGAGTCTTGATTGTAGTTCTGTAATACGGGCCTTAGTACAACAAATATTCCGAAAATACTTCGCACACTTCAATATGCAACCGGTAAAAAACCGACAGACTAACAACTCGGCGTCAATGATCAAGACTTTGGAGCTTCGACTAGACGATCCTATCAGCCAATATAAATGTATCAATCAACTACCAATACAATTATCAATTTAACCACTATTTTAATAATTGGTTGAGAAATACACGCACATTGTTGTTCATAATTGCAAGTAATACTCCTCACAGTAATTAGCCAACCGTAAATCGGTTAATACAAACTTATGTATCAGTCAATAATGTAACGTAGTCTGCATTGAGTGGCCGAGTGTGCTCGTCTATCTGCGGTTTACGACTGGTTGAACAGTTCGATATTCTTGTGTGATGGATCCAATTGAAATCGTTGTACTCCACAACGATTTAGTTTTCGATATTGTAACTGCAGATTTAGTAGCACTTAACTTGTGTACCTGCTTTATATTAAATAGCTAGCCACAATTTTTTTATCAACGGCTAAGCGACCTCATGTTTTTGGATGAACTTCATAGATTGCTCTACGATAGTTGAATTACAAAGAGAATCGGGTTTGGCCGGTATTATAATATCAATTAATAACGATTTGGTATTTACTGATTAATATAGTGCAACATATATTCTTCTTTCCAGCTAAAATACTAGGTTAATATTAGGTAGGATTAATAATTGCGAGTAGTGACGGACGTCGTTTTGTGGGACTGTCTTTTTGTAAAACTGACATTCAAAAAGGGCTGGTTCTCTACCTCATTTGAATAAATGACTTTGATTTTTAAAACCGTTTTCTCCATCATTTTTTTTTAAATATCTGGGATAAGAAAAGTGTTCGTACTTCAATTTCCATAACGTCTATGAGGTCTCGAAACTTCTTGGCAGGTTTCAAGCCACACATGTGCCTATAATCATTGTAGCCTCGAACTCCCATATCTCTGCCTCTCTGTATGTCTATAGCTGGTAAATCATGGGCCCTTTGGAGTTTCTTGCCGTAGTAGTTTTCAGAAATCTAGAAAATAAAGGGATCCAATTATTAATGATAAAAAATGCTACAAAAAATTACCCTGAGTCCGAGAGAGACGCCCTATATAATTAAAAAATGAAACAGAATGTGCACTTTTTGTACGCCCTTGATAAATCTGTCACAAATGCCCAAATTTGTAAATGTCAAATAGTGGTGGATTCAGGTAGTGGATCCTGATTATGATGAAGATTATCAAAAAAATGGTGAGACACGTTATTGATATGTGAACCTATAAAAACGTACGTCAGGGTCTTGAATGTCGTCAATCTTTGCAGCATACTGATGGAATGTTCCTCGGTTCAGTTCTTCTAAAATTTTGCCTTTTTCAAGTAAACCTGATCTGAAGAGTGTTTCACTATAGGAATACTCGTCTTTGTAATGATAGCTTTCGGTGTATGTCCTGAAATATAAACGTTACAAAGTAAATAGTGTTGTAATACTAGCCACAAGCGTTGTTGTAAAATGCGACCATGCATGCAATGCAACAATGGTTTGGGTTGAAAGAACTCAATTGCCAATTCATTCATTCATAATTTTTCTTCATAAATCTTCATTCTTTGTTGTGATTTAGTTCTAGTTAGAACTAGTTAAATTCTAATAATCGAAATACAATTGAAAAAAGAAATATATTAAACTAACTTGATCCTGCCATCGAGGAAAGTGTGGAAGTATCTGACAGCGATGTCATACTCCGCATACACGAGGGGCACCGCTTCTGCGTCATACGTACTCACATGCTCCACATTTTCCGATAGAAGCCCATAGTTCACCATGTTTCTGTAACCTTAAATAATAAAGTTAAAATAATAATTAAGAGCCAACATTATTTTGGGAAAATCTCAATTAAACGCTTTTCTAAGAATTGCCATTAGCAATAACGTTGTATCTTGCAAGTGTTTATCACAACATGCTACAAATTTCCTTCCTATGTGTTTTACTTGTTTTCTACAGTCAAGTTCAAGTTTTGATGACAAGGTGTAATTAACGAAAGCTGAAGTCGAGAAATTCAATTCATTAAAAGTTTTGTCGAGACAGTATTCAGGAAGCAAAATAAACTTCATCAGTCTTGAGACTTACCTAATAAAGCAGGTAGCAATTCATACATAAAGATGTTGGAAGCTGTAGCGATGTTGATTTGTCTAGCTACCTTGAAGAGACGGTCATCTTTCCAACAGGGATTGATCTCGTGGAGAACCTTGGCCAACCTATTGTGTTCTCTCATGAAGAATATTGTGAAGGCTGTCGTTCTAAGGTCATAGTTGCCTACTTCTGGGAATCCTGTGAAAGAGTATGCAATTTTTGAATTATATATCTTTATGAAGTCCATCACTTGTGTTTTTTTTTCTCAAAATGGAAGCAAATGGCTATTGTATTCTAGTGGAAAAGTATGAAAATTAATACCACTCACCAAATTGATAACAAACGGGTTCAGTATCATTATTTTGTATGCAAACGTTTTCTGAAATATTCGGTGTTACCTTTGATATCATATCCGATACCATACCGACCATTGAATTAGCCAATACATTTGCTATCGTATCGACCAGTATATCAGCAGTCATGTTAGCCAAATTTTTCTTATCAATATTTTTATTCATGCTCCTTGTAAAATTCGATATTATTTTCGGCATAACATCATACATCATAACGTTGTAATTATCCGGCATGATTTCTGGCATCATATTAGGCATGTTAGGAGCCATATTTCCCAATAAGTCGGATGACATATTAGCCAATAAATCGGTTGTCATATTTGCAACAGTATAGTTCTTATTAATCATCGACATTGTTAATTTTATCATCATATCGTCCTTTATATTCGATATTATATTGTTCTTCATATCTTCCAACATTTCGGTAGATAAATATGTTTTATTAGCTGTTATGTTTGTTGGCACATAACGGTTCTCTCGATTCTCGAGTATCAAAAGGCCGTGTTCATATTTTCTTACTTTAGCTAGTTCTTGATAATCAACTCCGTAAATTGTTGAGAGATCAATGACCGGTGTTTGGTAGTTAATCTAGAATTTTATACAGGTACGGGTTACTTATTATATGACTTGATTGTCTTGTTGTGGTGAGATACGAGATTTTTGTTCATCATAACTAAAAAAAAACATTACTTCTGGGACACTCTGTCAAAAGTAACACAATTTCATTAGTATTAACCTACATAGTTCTTTACTGTTTTTGCGATTTGTTCAGCTTAGTGTTTATGTTTATTTATAAGGGTTTAAAAACAGCCACTCAGACAGCGACAGCACCCCACGCCCCCCTCTTGCGAGGGGAGTGAACGATCATCGAGGGCTGATGGTAGGTCTACCACCGCCCGCCTCACGCTCAGGGCACCGCGCCACGTCTCATCAACGTGACTTGTGAGGACTCACATAGTGTGAAAGTCTCGCGAAGAGCTTACTATAGAAATGATCCTATGAAGTAAGGTCTTGATTAGGGACACGAAATCGGCGAGGGTCATTCACGCGCGGAGAATCTTAACACCGCGATTCAGGAAAACGCGTCATCAGCACAGCGCCATCTATTGATACAGTTTAGAGGTTTCTTGTGATCGATATTGACCTCGATCTCTTCACAAGGCCAAGGCAGCCACGTGGGGTTTAAATTTACATTATTTATTTTGCTTAAGTTTATTACAAGTTAGTACGGTCTCGATTTAATGACAATTTGTTTTAAAAGTTAAAACCATTGGGTAATGGTGACAGGTTTATTTGATATGATAAAGACAGATAGATTTAATTTCTTAATATAAAACTGCCAAGATTAGCTGTTAGATTACTGAACACTGTCATAATTAAAACAAATCTCTAAATACTACAATATTGAATGATTAAATGAATGTGGTCAAGATAAAATAATGTTACCTACAAGAACTGATATGACAACCACGTGGGGAATCCCTACATTTAATATTGATTTAGCATGATTTTGTTCAGAGTACGAGTAAGTTCGATCCCGATAAATCATGATATTATTTTAAAAACATAATTGTATATTTTTTCACTTGTTTTATATGTTAAGACTGCATAAAACGGGCTGTTTAAAACTAAAACAAGAAACTTAAAACATTGTCCAATGTAATTGTAGTACCTATATCGTCGAAAATAAAGTTAATCCTGAAAAACTTTCATAGTGTGAAATAATTTAAATAGGTGTAATAAAAGGTATAAAGCAAGATAGAATGTTACCTATAAGAGCTACAAGTAATCTGACTACATGCCATTTCGTGTTTATAAGGGTTTAAAAATAGCCACTCAGACAGCGACAGCACCCCACGCCCCCCTCTTGCGAGGGGAGTGAACGATCATCGAGGGCTGATGGTAGGTCTACCACCGCCCGCCTCACGCTCAGGGCACCGCGCCACGTCTCATCAACGTGACTTGTGAGGACTCACATAGTGTGAAAGTCTCGCGAAGAGCTTACTATAGAAATGATCCTATGAAGTAAGGTCTTATTTCAAAACACGAAACCGGCGAGGGTCGTTCACGCGCGGAGAATCTTAACACCGCGATTCAGGAAAACGCGTCATCAGCATAGCGCCATCTAGTTCAACTTTGTTAAATTAAAAATGTAGGTATTGATAATTGAATTTGATATTGGTCTACATTATTAATCAATATAACTGCAGGCAAAAAGCAGCAAACTAAATTAATCAATTAATAACACTGACAGATCCTAGAAATGCTTCGGATTGCCGAATATTCTCTAAAATATGACATCAGTAGCGACATCTAGTGAATCACGTTAAAACGTTTAGTTTCTATAGATCCCGTTTCATCATGGCGGTCGTGACAGCTGTGCTCTAGCGCTGTTGCGCACACGTCATAGTTGTAAAGCGATAGTGGAATGTGGTTATTAATAGTTTAAGCCCATTTATTGTTTTATGTTGACGGTTCATGTTAAGTAATTTTACTTTATATATTTATACAAATGGTTATTAGTACAAGCACTAACTATCGCAAAAATAATGTGGAAAAAGACTATATAATACTTTTAGGTAATTATGAAAGATCATTTTGGTTGTTATTACCGCAAAAACCAAGTGAGATAAAGGCCCAAAAAGAGGGTGAATACCGAAGTAACAGTTGCTGAGAGATGAATTCAAGAAGACCCCAAATAAATTGGGATAAAGGCAGAATGAAAATAACGATAAGACTAACCGAACGCTTCTTATTTAAACTGTCATCTAAAAGTAATAATCTTTGTTCTTTAAAACATTAGGCTTTGAATAGGTTCCTTAAGTGTTTTACCGATACCATTCAGTTATACTCGCTGCAGTTGAAAATATTAAACACAGCTAAAATTCTCATAGCTCGATTTAGAGAAACATTTCTCGGATCTGTTATTAAAGCAAAAACTGTAAAATTTTATTTCCATAGACTCTTTATTTCCTTTAATGGGCTTAATAAAAATATGACGGCTGAGAAAAGTGTAGAAGACAAAGAGAAGACAATAATTTTAACTGTTTGGACGTTTGCTTTCAATTCCGTTATTTCATTTTCTTATGAAAACATCATTATTTTGAAGATAAAATAATATTAACGCATTTTATCCTTGGATACCTAATGATGTTGTCCGTATTTGAGATAAACAAAACTCAGATGATGTCAAAAATAATTGGTTTAGGTATCGAATAAATGAATTTATCAAAATATCGCAAAATTGGTCAAGGGATCAAAGGAGATGTTTCAAAATGGGCCAGGTCTATGTACATCACCTCATAAAAAAGAGAAAAATCCGTAGAATTGGGGAAAAATACATTTAATTCATTTAAATGTTTACTGTTGTGGTATCTAGTTAATTAATGTTTATAAATTACTTTTATCGATTTTCAACATGGCGCCGCACCGATTTAGTTACAGATCATAGAAAAATAACTGTCAGCTGTCATAACAATGTCACTTTAGTCACTTTCGTCTCGTTTCTGGAAAATAAATATGTCAAACGTCATTAATCAATCAAAATGACAGCTTACCGCCATGACGGGTTTTGATGCGTGTTGCAATTTCAAGTGTAATTTCTTTTGTTTTACCAGCAAACAAAGCCATTTTAAAGAAATTGGACAGTCGAGAACTGTTTTAAATATATTTCTCTATTTTTAAGTATAATGTACAAGGACATGGCCCAGGGTCCATACATTTTGGAACATCTCCTTTATTTATTTATTTACTTAAGCTTTATATACAATAGTGGTACATGAGCGGACTTAATGCAACAAGGCATTCTCTACCAGTTATTCTTTGGTTTGAAAAGACTACACTGTGGTAGGTTTATAACAAAAACAAAGTTGTTTTTTAAATGGTATCTCAAATCATGAATATCCTATATTAATCATCCATATCATTGATATCAAACGTGTTTCTTTTACATTTTAAGATGTAACGCATTAGCACATATAATCAAGTTCCTGTTAATGTTTTCTTCAACGTAACTACGTAAGTATTATTTTTTCCCTAGATATTTCCATTGAGGTAGTCAAATCGCTAACATTTCCTCCACGCAACTAAGTATTAGCCTCGTATTAGCATTCCGTCCTCATGCCCCAAGAAGGGTAAAAGTCACAATTTAAGTCACTTAATATTGAAACGTTCGCATTAAAACAGGAGCTCAAAGTGAGATCATTTTCACACGTATCACAGAATTCACAGAACTTATACATACGCCCTATCTCTATGTTAAATTGTATTGCCAAGATTTTTGAACAAATTATCGTTACTAATATTTACCCAGTTGTTAGTCTCGGCATTCCGGAATCTCAGCACGGATTCATGCAGAGACGTTCGACGGTTTCAAATTTGGCTTGTTTTACAGACTATGTGGTGGGTGAAATGGAAAATGGTGGTCAGGTTGACGTGATCTACACTGATTTCGAAAAAGCTTTCGACCGTGTGGATCACGTCATCCTGTTACGCAAGCTGTACGCGTTGGGAATTCATGGTGATTTGCTCAGGTGGATTGAATCGTACCTAACTAATCGATCTCAAGCTGTTGTACTGGGCGGGTTTAAATCTGACTTCGTATCCATCCCTTCTGGTGTGCCCCAGGGATCGCACCTTGGCCCTCTCTTCTATAACGCCTATATTTTTGACATCACTCACCACATTAAGCACTCACATCATATTCTCTACGCTGATGACAAAAAGATTTACACATCCATCAACTCTTTATCTGACTGTGTCTTGCTTCAAGAAGATCTCAACTCTTTATTTGACTACTACACTAAAAACAATATCAAGGTTAGCATAAAAAAATGTCAAAGTATATCCTTTACTCGTAAAAAAAATCCGATCATATATCAATACAGTTTCAACGGCGTTGCAATCGAGAGGGTCAAGTTGGTGCGGGACTTGGGTATTCTATTAGACTCGGAGATGTCCATGCGACAGCACATCGATGCGATATGCAGCAGGTCATTTCGCAATCTAGGTTTTGTTATAAGATCTTGCCTACCTTTCAAGAGTTTGTTAAGCTTAAAAGTAGTTTATTTTGCTTTTGTCCGTAGTATATTGGAATACGGTTGTCAGATATGGTCTCCCGGCTATGCAATACATAAAAATAGTCTTGAACGCATTCAGAAGAAGTTAATTGATCACCTTAATTTCAAATTTCATCACTGCTCACTTGATTACAAAGAGAATTGTCGGTTTTACAATCTTTTAACTCTGCAAGAGAGGCGTATTCTCATGGATATGGGGTTGCTATATGACATATTACGGGGACGGACCGATTGCCCTATGCTTTTAAAGAATATCAAGTTTAACGTTCCAAGAAAACGCACTAGGCACACTACATTATTTTGCACTCCTTTTCACTCCAGTAATTATGGTAAAAATAGCGTAATACCACGTTTACTTGACTCTTATAATAAACACTTTAACAGTGTGGACTTATTTATTGGCTCTAAGAATGATTTCAAAAAACGGGTTTTGCTTGATTTATTATCAAAATAGGCTATTTATTTAACTCATCAAAATTATACTACGATTAAATGGCTGGTTATTTAATTGGTATATTTTAATTTCTATATATATTGTATTTTTCTTCATATATATATATATATATATAAATGTTTATGTATTTGCATATGTTATTCTGTAATTATATTTATTTATTATATCTTAAATAAACTTACTCGTATCTCTTCAAAGTTTCCCAATCATTTTTAATGTTGTTAGGTTAATCTTAGTTAGTCTAAATAGCATATCCATCCACCCTGTGTATCTGCCGTGGATAACTATTATTGGCTAGTCATGTAATCCTAGATAAGTACCTAGTTAAGTTTTGGAAGCTGTTGTTATCCCTAATAATAAATAAATAAAAAATAACTTTGAGAGTTGTACACATGAGGAGCAAAATCAACCTGTACAAAACCAGTATTAACTGACCTCTCACTGTAAAGAAAGTCTGTACAGTGAGAGGTCAAATTTGACTGGAACTTGTAGCTTGCTGTGTCATGGTGTGGACGAACTTAGAGTAAGTACTAACCTGTTCGGGAAGTATTATTTCGGGAGTACAACCCGAGTCTTGGAAAGTTTCCGCCCGAGAGAAGTTAAGACAGCGTATATCCGTCACTTTGAGATACGGGTCGTCTTCGGGCACTCGTATAGGGATACACTTTGGGTCCTTCTCACCTATCGTCGAACAGCAATATTGCCTGCGTTTGAGGTAGTCGACTGGAAGAGAACTTGCTGATTGATATTGGAGTTAAGATGAAATATGTTGGCAGATACAGTACCTGCATTGCTGCTAAGTCTTTAGAATTCTATTAGTAAAGATGATATAAGGAGATTGCAGTAATATACAATGTTATAAAGCTAACTCTAAGAGTGCTTAGTATTCATGGTATATCGTACAATCCACTCGTATTCGTACCAACCGATTTAATAAATCTTGATACGAATACTTAAGATAACGGGGCCTAAAAAGTAGTTTAAGAACTTTTTCAAAAGAGAAAAAGAGATTAAAAAGTCTTTCTATAAAAAACTAAATTTGCTCTCACTCGTCTAGCATATGCATATCAAGTTTTATAATCAGGTCTACGAAACAGAGCTTATTTAGAAGTAAATACTCTTAACTATAAAACATACTTTTAAGAAAGTGCTTGGAAAACAGTCTTTAATTTATAAATTGTCATGAAGATTTTGCCGGTTATAATTATTAAGAATTTTCTTGTCTGCATGGAAGTCTGTTCAATCCTTGGATTTCGTAATGATAGCGGGTTCAGTAAAATTAATGACTTTTGAACAATTCCTTAAAACAAACCTTGGCTTATGGCACCCATTAACCGGCTGATGAAAGGTTACAACGAGATCAGTACACGTACCAATGACATCGACATTTATTCAACAATTCACTATCACAATTTCGCAAGCATGTACTGGCCTCTAAACAGAATAAAAATTTCTAAAGGCTTGGTTCACATTTTTAATTTTTATTTAAAATTTTTCTATTTTGCTTTTTTTTTTAATTTTTGTTTTCTTTTATATATTTTTTTTATCTGAAGTTTGCTTTCGCTGGCGATTGTGTTTCAAGCTGTACGTATTTAGTGACAAGTACACCCTACTACATTACATCTTTCTTTTGTGTAAGTGTTAGTGCATAAGTTGTTGGAAAACGATTATTAATTAAATACGTTCCAGAGATGTATTATTGATTATATTTTTAAAACAAAATAACAAAATGCGATGCACACGCATCATGGCTGATTCTCCCAAGGTTGCCAGTCTCTTTCCGCAGATTAACAAAAACACACACAAATATTAAGACATCAGTGTTGCAAGGAAATAAGAACATGTTAATTGTATTAACACCAATGTTACAAGACTAGGCGAGTCCATTGGCAGGCATAAATCTAAACTGGGATGCCACAAG
The DNA here is from genome assembly GCA_950371165.1 of Lacanobia oleracea. Taxonomy (NCBI): domain Eukaryota; kingdom Metazoa; phylum Arthropoda; class Insecta; order Lepidoptera; family Noctuidae; genus Lacanobia; species Lacanobia oleracea. Next base: position 7,872,325 of record OX493397.1, read on the forward strand.
AAATTCCAAATGCTGCAAATAAGCTTATGCAAATAACGATCGCTTTATGACATTTTCTCACGTTTTCTCTCTGTGATCATCTAAACGCAATAGCCTTCGCGACGCAACAACAATTTAATAGTTTTTTGTGAAAAAGTCGGCGGTCGCCATGTTTTTTGGCCGATTGGGGGCCATATGATATTAAACAATGAGTTTAAAAAAAAGAAGTTTAAACTGCGTGATTTGGTATGCCATTATGCGTCAATTTCAGTTGACGCCCAATGGCACACCCGTTTGCCGACGAAAACTCACAGGTTAACAAAATAGACCCTTTCCCAAACAATAGACCTTATAAATAAATTAACACAATCGGCTTACGCGGCCCATCCATAATACTGATATCTCGATGAATGAACTCCATCATATGCACAGCAGCCACATTGAACGTGACCTTATCTTCGACGCGGCCGGTGGAGTGCAGTTCCGTCCTGACCTTCCGGGCTGAGGGCAGTGGCTCACCATGTCTGTTCATTCGGATATCGCGATCTGTAGGGGACATATTGTTCTTGATACGTATGTTATATAGGAGTTCAGAGCTGGAGCTGGCTTACATAACATAACATAATCAGCCTATAATGTTTCCACTGCTGGGACACATACCTCCTCTCGGTGAGAGGAAGTGGGCCGTAATCCACCACGCGGGCCCAGTGCGGGTTGTTAGATGTCACATGTCTTCGATTTTTTGGTTCTAGGACATGTTTCTAAATTCAAGTTCTCTATATTCTCATATAAAATTTTAATTAACGGTCTCCGAGGAAAAATCCACCAATAATATCACTTCATTTTCCTAGCCTCGCTCAGCTGAGCTCTGGTGGAAAAGCGGAGGGAGGTGTTTGGACATACAAAATAGGCTAGAATGTGTGCCAGCGTGGCATGTACGCGAGGGACGCGAGCATCCGCTACACATCCTCGTACCGCTGATCTGCCCGTTTCATAGCTTCGTTACGCATTAACGCATCCGCACACCTGTCTGGTGCAAATGCTCCCTCCCACGTTTCACAGCTTCCTTGCGAATCTCGGGTGAAAAAGCAACGTTATGATTTTTCTAAGTCTCCAATTTTAAGCTTGCATTCAACAATGTCCCTCTAAAATTTTGATGAAGGGTATTTCATGACGAAGTCCCTTTGGGTATGTTGGTACTAATGGACGCCAAGATTTTCGCATGAGCATACAACGGATGTCGTATTCACAAATAGAAAAAGTATTTACTCTTAAATCCTGTTATGACAGATATTTTAGTTAGTTATTTCTTTGTTTCCGTGTAGGAAGTACACAAGGCGATCACAAAAGTCGACCATAAGCACTTCCAGGAAATGTGCATCCACCTTGTTACGTTACTGAAAGTAATTATATTTCTATTGAAAATGTTATTGCTTTGTTGTTAGATATTTGTGGTTTCAATCGGAAATTGTGCCAAAAAAAAACCGGCTAAGTGCGAGCCCGAATCGCACACGAAGGGTTCCGTAACATAAACCTTAATTTTATTAATAAATTATTTGTTGTTAAAGCGGCAATAACAATACACAATCTGTGAAAAATTCAACTCTCTACCTATTACGGTTCTTGAAATACAGCCCGCTGACAGACAGACGGACGGATGGACGGACAGCGGAGGCTTAGTAATAGCTTTCCGTTGGTTATACTTCGGGTACGGAACCCTAAAAAGGGTGTTTTATTGTGCCATTACATTGACCAGTCGCTTTGTCTTGGTAAAATTTAACAACGAAATAATGTTTCAAGAACGATAGCCCAATAATATCATCTAGGATCCAGCAACACTGATTCTAATCTACCAATTGTACCACTTACCGTTGGCATAGTCTGGCTTGAGGAGCCTCAGATAAGGTCCTTTGGCAGACCCTCTCGTTGGATACTTGTAGTTGTTACAAGTACCATCAATCCGGCTGCCTTCGTGGGGTGTGCACGGCTTTATGTCTATTGAACATCGTCTGGAAAGATAGCAAAATAATAATTAGTATTGTGTCCCTATGTCAATACCTAAAGCATTATTGAAGATTGTGATGGCTATCAACGGGTTTGAAATTCAGCAAGGTAAAACTAGAGTTTTGTAAGATAAAAAGCTCTCAAATTCATACGGTTTAATTCGTAAAAAAATAATAATGTGACTAGTTTTAACTCACTAGTAGTTTCTAAAATAAATTCTCTTCAGTTAATTTTTGAAAGTATCTGCTAATCAGTAAATCAAACTAACAATGTGGTTATATTTTTTGAGAATATTTCTGAATCGTTATTCAGCCGAAGCAAGAAAGAGTTTGCTTTTATGTCGGTACTGGAATGCTAAAATCACAACCAAGACAGAAGCCATTACAAAAATTAAAAATAAACATCTTACTCAGTAGCGTTCTTCAGCCTCAGTTCCTTCACTTGGGCTAGCTCGACTTTCTTTCCGGAATACCTATCAAAAAGTCCAGAGTCCACTCGACAAATCACGGTAAATATTAAAAGGTTAAATAAATAATACATTTCGTACCGGACGACTTAGTAGTGCCCTTTGATACAGTATACTAAGCAGTACCGGCCGGTTTTGTAATCCCGAATGTGTTTCGCAAAGTTAATCGATCGGTTACCGCTTGACCGTTTCCGTTCGTGAATTAAGTGAAGGATGTCTGAAAAACGGCACTGTCCTCTTTCGCAATTTTTCTTCGTGTTTATTGTTAGTGCTACATTCTGTGAAATGTCAATTTGCATTGTTTACGTATGCTGGCTGCTACTTATGTACTGTGCCTTTCAACATAATGTATCGAGCGACTGCGATTGATGTTACTAGCAGACCCACGGGCGCTAAGCGAAAAAAAAAAAAAATTCAACCGAATTGAGAACCTCCTCCTTATTTTGAAGTCGGTTAAAAAGGGATATTATAAATTGCATATCAAATAAATAATCGCCTATCAATACATACTCATCATTTATATTCTTTTTTACATCAAATAACTTACTTCACTACAAATAAACTAAATGTTTAACAAAACTCAAACTGCAGATAATTCGAAATCACACATCAATATGACATTACTTTTTTCCTCATAATGCAATACAGTTAAATTTATTTTTGTACAAAAATACTACATACATAGCATAAATACTGACTGCACAGCAAATTTTCCATATTTCATAGGTTAGGTTAGGTTAGGTTGGTAATTAATAAATAATAAGTCGACTGTGACTAATAAAATGCTGTTTTATTTAGAAAAACTGCTGTAAATAATATAAAAATAGAAGCTATATTTAAAAGAAAAAGAGTTAACATGTATAATGTGCATTAAGATTATTAGCTGTGCATTGATGAAACAGCTTTTGCTTTAGGAAAAATCGCTGTACGCTGCGAAAATAAATTGTAGTGTGTTTAGTGATATTTTGAGTTGAATATTTTGCTGTGCAATCAGTAATTTTGATGGGAATTCGGAATCTTATTGCATAGAAAAAGGATATTTTTTGATTTGCGTTTAAATACTACCCAGCGAAAAATAAGGCCGTTTTGAGAATTGTTTTTTCTCGTAAAGTATCTGTAATAATTAGTTGATATCTTGGTTCATGTTTTTTGACCATATGATTAACCTAAATTCTAAAGGAATTTACGATGCGAATAAATTTTCTCGGCAGAAAAAAAAATACAAAGATCGATCTGTCTTTTTGCCATTTTCATTATCATGACGTAATGCATTAGATTGATGTTATGAAAACTGCTTTTAAACATAGAAAATAACTTTATCTAGCTAAATTCACAATTGGTTTTGATTTCATAATATTTTTGTCTTATACTATAAAATCCAAAATTTACTTTTGGCACTTATGTTATTTATTCTGAGCCACCCTCATTCTATCGACATCTCTTCTTTTGCCTTTTAAAAGTGTTTGTGTCACTGTCGATAAAGATCAATTCAGATGTTCCGTGGGCTTTGTCAAGGTAATACTTAAGTCACTTTTTTGCAGATCAGAGCTGTCAGATTTTCGTAATTTAATTTTTTATTAACGACATTTTAAATAGATCAGCAGCTTAAAGTTGTTATTTGTTAAAATTAGTGATATAAAATTATTTTCGCCGTGTGAGTGTGTATTTTTGTGACCTTGGATAATATTTAGTCGTATACATTTTATAATCGTACCAAAATTATGAAATTATTTATAAAAATGTTATGAAATAAAAGACTAAAAGTGTCTAAAGCACAACATTTGGGAACATACCTGAACACAACAAAGTATTCCTATCACAGGAAATTAATAGTGGCTAATAACACCAGCAAATGATGATAAAATCAACACATCCACAAACATTATTTTTCCCTCCCGTAAAGTAATATAGCAATAGCATTTTTTTCTAGACTGGAGTGTCTGTTTTTTAAAGCTTTTATCTCACATATCTCAAGAAACAATTCAAAATAAATTTATTTATTTCATGTTTTGAAATACGTCAAACATAATTTCAAACGTAATTAAACTTGCCAGTTTACGAAAAAAAATAAGTTTAGATACTGGCTTCTGCCCCCGACTTCATCTACGTGAATTTTAGAACAAGGTTAAGAGGGAAGTGAGAATAATTAAAAATGTACCATACTTATAAAGAGGGAAATGAGGTCAGTGGCCTCAAAACTTACTTAAAAAGAAATGAAGAGTAAATGAATAGTCGTTAGTCCCAAAAAAAATTTTTCTTCATGATTCTGACCTCCTTGTAGTTTGTAAGCCTTTAGAGTCTCTACTGCTCATAATTCTAGCTCCAAGCATACTTATTCGTGATTCTATTAGACATTGACGCCTTTATTTAGATGATTTGATGAATATTATTTGATTTAAAATGTTCTTGCGGTACAAAAAATTAAATATATAGTCAAAACCAACCAATAGGTATTAGTGCTTATTAGTACTAAAATGGAGTCTGACGAGACAGCACTGCTTACGCTGGCTTTATTACTGATAGTATAATAATAAGCGTCATTTTTTGATAAACACATTGATAAGCAAAAGAAGATTGAGTGATAGTCATTTTAATATAATTTTCAAAACATTGCCCAAACATAAAAGATGGGAGAAAAATTCGAACTGCTACCGGAAGTCGTGTGAGTGACAAGTGAACCATACACCCTCCCCCACACCTTTCTCCGACAATTAATAAACAATCTCGATACACACGAACTTTGAGTGCGCTTGTCGCGCGCATTTGTATCGCTTTTTACGCGCGTTTGAATCGATACAAATGCTACAATCTGCTTTGTATCTATAGCGCCGTGAGTCCGCTTTCGCAAAACGTGTGTCTTGGGCGCAGTAAAAATACACCGACTGCATAGGCTCTTGCATTATTACTTACCATCAGCGATGAATTTGATTTGGAAGTTCTTCAATTGTATTAGAACTTTCGAATGAAGTTAATGCAATGATCAATGTCTTGAAAACTCTCCAAAACAAAATTTGAACTGGCCTTAGCTTGGTGGCAAAATCAAGTTGAACATCTGATTTGACCACCTTATAAAACACGAATGGAGGAGGTCGTGCCTAAAGAATAACAGCCGCACGGGTCGATCTTCAAGGTAAAGCAACGCTTGCCAAGGTTGTTCTGTGGTTGGGCGACTATCTTAACACACCGGAGTTTCCTCTATGCCTCGGAAAGAACGTTAAGCCGTTCTTTTATGTAGGTCTTTGGTAGTCAGAAGCCAATAAACTTGAATCCAGGCTTGCCAAGAACTTCCGTGTTACCCAGTTAATGCCAGGGTTGTGGACGAGGAGGTCTGGTAGGCAGCCGCTCTACGTAAAATACGTATTCAGCTTAATTGGGTTTGACTGGAAGCCAGCCAGAATATACCTAGTTGGGATAAGGCTAGGCAGATGATATAACACGAATAACTTTGTTATTGGTCTACTTTGAATATTTATTTAATTCTACATTTAAAAAGGTTGTTAATAAGAGTATCGATATATCTATATCTATGCTCATATATAAAGCTGAAGAGTTTGTTTGTTTGTTTGCTTGAACGCGCTAATCTTAAGAACTACTGATCCGATTTGAAAAATGATTTCAGTGTTAGATAGCCCATTTATTGAGGAAGGCTATAATAGGCAGCAATGAAAATTGTACTGCAGACGAAGTTGCGCGGGTCAACTAGAGTTACTATAATTTGCTTGCGAGCAACCCTGAATCATTTGGCGGTTTAAATTAGTTAACGGGGTGTCGCTACATTTGATTTTTTGAACTTTCCATGCGGGAGTACGAGGAGAGTGTGCAGTTCGCTCGGGGAGAGGGATGCTAAGCCACGCCTTTCGAACTGTCAGAAATTATTAACTTAGGCTCTTGTTGGTCGGAGCGTGATGTTCGAGAAATGGACTATTTTTTTTTATTTAAAGAAATAAATAAGAACAAATTACACTGGCAACAACGCCAATTTTACTAAATTTTCAGCAACATTTGCATCTCATTCGAATTCGCGGGCCCAGTGCGGGTTGGTAGATGTCACATGTCTTCGAATTTTTGTTTATAGGACATCCTTCACCGCTTTGAGAGCAGTGGTGATGAAATAGCGCCTGTCTGGGTTTTAACCTACGATCTACAACATATAAAGTAATTTACAGCCATTATCACCGGGCCACCACTGCACTCACATTACAGTAAAATCCACGACTTTACGGTACCTGTGACTATTGTCTGTAGATACCTTAATGCAACGATTGATCATTGAGCCAGAACGATGGAAAAAATCCAAATACAAAAAACTTAGTTCCAACAACCAATCAATCACTATAAATCGATACTTTCCTGTATATGTTTTATCAAAAAACTTCAAGTTAAACATCCACTCCCCCACAAAACTGCAAACATCAAAATAAATTATAAAATTGAAGAAAAATTAATTTAGAAACGACTCAAGTTTTATTTTGAAGGCGGACGTCGCGTTGTATCTTTGAGAAAAAACTTTTAATGAGTTTCTTTTAGAGGGAGTGCAGGTACCGACTGGCGGGTGTAGTGAAAGAAAAGGTCGCTCCCACCAGGGCAAACATTCCGGGGAATCAGCTGACGGTAGGGTTGGGTCGGATAAAGAATGTTAATTGAAAATTTCCTTAATTCTTACATTCATTCATAAATTCATGCTTTTTGCCATAGGTGTAGGATGAAAATGCAAAAAGATTAGGCACTTGTCTCATCGTCGGCGAAGAAGCGAGTAGATATCGACTATTTGCTCGTTGAGGAAAAGGGACAAAGATATAGATCTCGTGTGACTTAAAGAAACACATACGTTCATAGTCAATAACTGGCTGTTCACACTGCCGGCGAGCGGCTCCTGCCTCTAGTTGATCGCAGCGACAAGAGCTATCAAAGATTGTAATCGCTCAGCGACACTCGCTCGGCGATGCTCGCTTGGTGGTCAGAACTTACCACAGGTAATTTCGAACTATAGTGCGGGCCGGAGCGAGTATTGCGAGTGAAAGCCTGCCGTACAAAAACACTCGCTGAAAGCCAAGCGACGAAACAATGGAAACTTTTCATTCGCTACTCGCTGCTCTCCAACTCGATTCATCTCATCGTGTAAACTTAGATACGGATTGACAGCTCACTTCATGTTCACTTCATCTAAGCAAGCACGGTGAGATGTTTACAGAATCGCACTGCTGCGGTCTAAAAAGGCCACTTTAGTGGAATCATAATATTAATCATACAATAATCTGTCAAATTCAATTTCATCTTTATCTCCTAAGTATTAGGTTCAAGATTGAGTGGGAAAATTTGAAATGACAAAAGTGGCCATTTTAGACCCGCTCAGTGACGTAAGAGTATCACGATGGTTTTACACTACGCACCTCGCCTTTTTGTACTTTTAAAGAACTAAATAGGTTATACCCAACACAAAACTCAAGGTTGATTCAAAGACAACAATGCAACTGAGTCAAAATGTTTAAACAGTTTGTAGCGTTCCGTACCCAAAGGGTAACTAACGGATCCCTGTCCGTCCGTCTGTCTCTTAGCGGGCTATATCTCAAGAAGCGTAATAGGTAGACAGTTCAAATTTTCACAGATTGTGTATATCTGTTGCCGCTATAACAACAAAAAATAAAAATTAAGGTTTATGGTACGGAACCCTTCGTGTGCGAGTCTGACTCGCACTTGGCCGGTTTTTATTTACATTGTTCTAAACTGTTTAGTTTACCATTTTCCTAAAGGCGAACCAGTAGTAGTTTTACTAACAAGAAATAATATTAAACGATTATTTAAAACATTTAAACTAGCTCAGTTTTATACTGCTCTAAGCCGGAATAAGGTTTAGCTTTTATAAGTAAAATTAAACAGATAATTATGATTAAAGCCACGATAACTCTCAAACGATCCACTTTCTCTACATTCAAGAATGTGTAGCTTAAATGTAACAGCCCTAAGCTTTCCTTGTTTCTTTACAACCGTAAAAATATGATTTTACTAAACCAAATTATGATGTAACATAAATTAAATGTGCATAAGTTTTCATTAGCTTCATGACGGTCATTACTTTTAACGTAACTACCTGCTTTTAAACCCAATAAACAAATAGATATTTTTAAAAAACTCCCGAGAATTGGCTCATACTTTTTTTTTTCATACTATTTTTAGGCATACGTTTGACCACTATCTTACTTGATGGTAAGTAATATTCACTCTTGACTTAAAGACTCCCAGGTTGTAGTTATCAGGAAATTCCACTATATTACCGGTACGTTCAGAATGCATTGCTTTTTACACACGTGTTATTGTTCCTGTTATTCTATAAGTGCTATATTTTTTGGCCATAGATAACTTAAGCTGTAGTTAATATACGTAATTTATTTTTTTATTAACAACATTTTAATAGATCAGCAGCTTAAAGTTGTTATTTGTTAAAATTAGTGATATAAAATTATTTTCACCGTGTGAGTGTGTATTTTTGTAATCGTAGTCATTTTATAATCGTACCAAAATTATGAAATTATTTATAAAGATGTTATGAAATAAAAGACTAAAAGTGTCTAAAGCACAACATTTGGGAACATACCTGAACACAACAAAGTATTCCTATCACAGGAAATTAATAGTGGCTAATAACACCGGCAAATGATGATAAAATCATCACATTCACATCCACAAACATTATTTTTCCCTCCCGTAAAGTAATAATAGCAATAGCATTTTTTTTTCTAGACTGGAGTGTCTGTTTTTTAAAGCTTTTATCTCACATATCTCAAGAAACAATTCAAAATAAATTTATTTATTTCATGTTTTGAAATACGTCAAACATAATTTCAAACGTAATTAAACTTGCCAGTTTACGAAAAAAAATTAGTTTAGATACTGGCTTCTGCCCCCAACTTCATCTACGTGAATTTTAGAACAAGGTTAAGATGGGAAGTGAGAATAATTAAAAATGTATACCCCATACTCATAAAGAGGGAAATGAGGTCAGTGGCCTCAAAACCTACTTAAAAAGAAATGAAGAGTAAATGAATAGTCGTTAGTCCCAAAAAAAAATCTCCTTCATGATTCTGACCTCCTTGTAGTTTGTAAGCCTTTAGAGTCTCTACTGCTCATAATTCTAGCTCCAAGCATACTTATTCGTGATTCTATTAGACATTGACGCTTTTATTTAGATGATTTGATGAATATTATTTGATTTAAAATGTTCTTGCGGTCAAAAAATATTAAATATATATTCAAAACCAACCAATAGGTATTAGTCCTTATTAGTACTAAAATGGAGTCTGACGAGACAGCACTGCTTACGCTGGCTTTATTACTGATAGTATAATAATAAGCGACATTTTTGGATAAACACATTGATAAGCAAAAGAAGATTGAGTGATGGTAATTTTAATATAATTTTTAAAACATTGCCCAAACATAAAAGTTGGGAGAAAAATTCGAACTGCTATCGGATTTCGTGTGAGTGACAAGTGAACCATGCAGTCCCCCACACATTTCTCTGACAATTAATAAAAAATCTCGATACACACGAACTTTGAGTGCGCTTGGCTCGCGCGTTTGTATCGCTTAGTACGCGCATTTGAATCGATACAAATGCGACAATCTGCTTTGTATCTATAGCGCCGTGAGTCCGCTTTCGCAAAACGTGCGTCTTGGGCGCAGTAAAAATACACCGAGTGCATAGGCTCTTGCATTATTACTTACCATCAGCGATGAATTTGATTTGGAAGTTCTTCAATTGTATTAGAACTTTCGAACGAAGTTAATGCAATGATCAATGTCTTGAAAACTCTCCAAAACAAAATTTGAACTGCAATCCTTGGCCTTAGCTTGGTGGCAAAATCAAGTTGAACATCCGATTTGACCACCTTATAAAACACGAATGGAGGAGGTCGTGCCTAAAGAATAACAGCCGCACGGGTCGACTTCAAGGTAAAGCAACGCTTGCCAAGGTTGTTCTGTGGTTGGGCGACTATCTTAACACACCGGAGTTTCCTCTATGCCTCGGAAAGCACGTTAAGCCGTTGTTCCCGGCTGTCATATGTAGGTCTTTGGCAGTCAGAAGCCAATAAACTTGAATCCAGGCTTGCCAGGAACTTCCGTGTTACCCAGTTAATGCCAGGGTTGTGGACGAGGATTTCTGGTAGGCAGCCACTCTACGTAAAATACGTATTCAGTTTAATTGGGTTTGACTGGAAGCCAGCCAGAATATACTAGTTGGGATAAGGCTAGGCAGATGATATAACACGAATAACTTTGTTATTGGTCTACTTTGAATATTTATTTAATTCTATATTTAAAAAGGTTGTTAATAAGAGTATCGATATATCTATATCTATGCTCATATATAAAGCTGAAGAGTTTGTTTGTTTGTTTGCTTGAACGCGCTAATCTTAAGAACTACTGATCCGATTTGAAAAATGATTTCAGTGTTAGATAGCCCATTTATTGAGGAAGGCTATCAGCAATGAAAATTGTACTGCAGACGAAGTTGCGCGGGTCAACTAGAGTTACTATAATTTGCTTGCGAGCAACCCTGAATCATTTGGCGGTTTAAATTAGTTAACGGGGTGTCGCTACATTTGATTTTTTGAACTTTCCATGCGGGAGTACGAGGAGAGTGTGCAGTTCGCTCGGGGAGAGGGATGCTAAGCCACGCCTTTCGAACTGTCAGAAATTATTAACTTAGGCTCTTGTTGGTCGGAGCGTGATGTTCGAGAAATGAACTATTTTTTTTTATTTAAAGAAATAAATAAGAACAAATTACACTGGCAACAACACCAATTTTACTAAATTTTCAGCAACATTTGCATCTCATTCGAATTCGCGGGCCCAGTGCGGGTTGGTAGATGTCACATGTCTTCGAATGTTTATAGGATATCCTTCACCGCTTTGAGAGCAGTGGTGATGAAATAATTTACAAAAAGTAAAGCGCCTGTCTGGGTTTTAACCTACGATCTACAACATATAACGTAATTCACAGCCATTATCACCGGGCCACCACATTACAGTAAAATCCACGACTTTACGGTACCTGTGACTATTGTCTGTAGATACCTTAATGCAACGATTGATCATTGAGCCAGAACGATGGAAAAAATCCAAATACAAAAAACTTAGTTTCAACAACCAATCAATCACTATAAATCGACACTTTCCTGTATATGTTTTATCAAAAAACTTCAAGTTAAACATCCACTCCCCCACAAAACTGCAAACATCAAAATAAATTATAAAATTGAAGAAAAATTAATTTAGAAACGACTCAAGTTTTATTTTGAAGGCGGTCGTCGCGTTGTATCTTTGAGAAAAAACTTTTAATGAGTTTCTTTTAGAGGGAGTGCAGGTACCGACTGGCGGGTGTAGTGAAAGGAGAGGTCGCTCCCACCAGGGCAAACATTCCGGGGAATCAGCTGACGGTAGGGTTGGGTCGGATAAAGAATGTTAATTGAAAATTTCCTTAATTCTTACATTCATTCATAAATTCATGCTTTTTGCCATAGGTGTAGGATGAAAATGCAAAAAGATTAGGCACTTGTCTCATTGTCGGCGAAGAAGCGAGTAGATATCGACTATTTGCTCGTTGAGGAAAAGGGATAAAAGATATAGATCTCGTGTGACTTAAAGAAACACATACGTTCATAGTCAATAACTGGCTGTTCACACTGCCGGCGAGCGGCTCCTGCCTCTAGTTGATCGCAGCGACAAGAGCTATCAAAGATTGTAATCGCTCAGCGACACTCGCTCGGCGATGCTCGCTTGGTAGTCAGAACTTACCAGAGGTAATTTCGAACTATAGTGCGGGCCGGAGCGAGTATTGCGAGTGAAAGCCTGTCGTACAAAAACACTCGCTGAAAGCCAAGCGACGAAACAATGGAAACTTTTCATTCGCTACTCGCTGCTCTCCAACTCGATTCATCTCATCGTGTAAACTTAGATACGGATTGACAGCTCACTTCATGTTCACTTCATCTAAGCAAGCACGGTGAGATGTTTACAGAATCGCACTGCTGCGGTCTAAAAAGGCCACTTTAGTGGAATCATAATATTAATCATACAATAATCTGTCAAATTCAATTTCATCTTTATCTCCTAAGTATTAGGTTCAAGATTGAGTGGGAAAATTTGAAATGACAAAAGTGGCCATTTTAGACCCGCTCAGTGACGTAAGAGTATCACGATGGTTTTACACTACGCACCTCGCCTTTTTGTACTTTTAAAGAACTAAATAGGTTATACCCAACACAAAACTCAAGGTTGATTCAAAGACAACAATGCAACTGAGTCAAAATGTTTAAACAGTTTGTAGCGTTCCGTACCCAAAGGGTAACTAACGGATCCCTGTCCGTCCGTCTGTCTCTTAGCGGGCTATATCTCAAGAAGCGTAATAGGTAGACAGTTCAAATTTTCACAGATTGTGTATATCTGTTGCCGCTATAACAACAAAAAATAAAAATTAAGGTTTATGGTACGGAACCCTTCGTGTGCGAGTCCGACTCGCACTTGGCCGGTTTTTATTTACATTGTTCTAAACTGTTTAGTTTACCATTTTCCTAAAGGCGAACCAGTAGTAGTTTTACTAACAAGAAATAATATTAAACGATTATTTAAAACATTTAAACTAGCTCAGTTTTATACTGCTCTAAGCCGGAATAAGGTTTAGCTTTTATAAGTAAAATTAAACAGATATGATTAAAGCCACGATAACTCACAAGCGATCCACTTTCTCTACATTCAAGAATGTGTAGCTTAAATGTAACAGCCCTAAGCTTTCCTTGTTTCTTTACAACCGTAAAAGTATGATTTTACTAAACCAAATTATGATGTAACATAAATTAAATGTGCATAAGTTTTGCATTAGCTTCATGACGGTCATTACTTTTAACGTAACTACCTGCTTTTAAACCCAATAAACAAATAGATATTTTTAAAAAACTCCCGAGAATTGGCTCATACTTTTTTTTTCATACTATTGTTAGGCATACGTTTGACCACTATCTTACCTGATGGTAAGTAATATTCACTCTTGACTTAAAGACTCCCAGGTTGTAGTTATCAGGAAATTCCACTATATTACCGGTACGTTCAGAATGCAGTGCTATATTTTTTGGCCATAGATAACTTAAGCTGTAGTTTAATTATCATAGTCAGCAGTAAGCGATTTTTATTTAATCTCATAAATAGGCGCAATCTTTTCAAGGTTTTATAGTTTTCTGAACATTTACGCCAGGCTAATAAATTGAACAGCATTCATAAGTATTAAATTTCATCATATTACTTTCTCAATAAATTCATATTTATTTATGTTCTAAGTTTACACTTGCATCCAAAATTAACTGTTCTAAAGGTCCTTGATATTAAATCTTGACATCTTAAATGCTTCTCATATTATATGAAAACTTGGAAATGTCTCCTAATTATTTAAATTTCCTTTCTTTATTATCCTTCTAAAAGTGACGCCCTAAAAATAAGCAACAACTTTTCCTTAAAGAAATTAGAAAAATCTATTGCCTGACTCTTAACAGAAAGTTAAAGTAGGTACACAGAGGCCATTTAATTTAGATCGAAGTCGTCGCCAGTTTTCATTCCGGCTTCTCTCTTTTCGGAATTTTTACCTTTGAATACTTTTCGTTTTGTTGACCTCGGTCAAATAAGATCACAAATTGGACTCCGAATGGTCGACGATTTCAAAAGGAATTTCGTATTAATCTACGTTGAATTAAATTTGAATGGTGATAATAATTAAAATGATTATTGAAATGAGTTCCTTGACGTACAATGAATTAATCGCTGAGTGGGCCTTTAAGGGCTGCTTCGTTAAAGTTAATTGAGATCTCTCTGCGGTTGTTAGGAGTCTTCGTACCTATTTTTGTATAATTTTGGTCGCGAAAAATGTGAGAGTAATATTAATCTTCTCCGGTTATAATTACCACGCAACGTATTCGTTCAGAAAGAGATATACTTACAGGTGTCTGATTGAACGAAAAATAGTCAGGGAATTTGACTTGCTTGGGTTCGAGTACCGACTGTTGTAGCTGGCATATCTATTCTTTATCTATATTTATGTTATTTTCGTCGTTATTATATAAACTAGCAGGCTTGTTCATAACTTTATTTTAACCACTTGCCATGTTTAAACTTTAATTACCAGATTCTTTATCCAAATTGTCTCTAGAGAATTATAATTTAGAATTAGTATTTAGACTAATCATGTGGTCACTTTTTTATTAATAACCCTGTAGGTGTACCTTATCACAGAGACTACATGGGAGTATACTAATTAGAACCTACCTTCCCACAATTAAGCACCAATATAATTAACAACCTCAATATACCCAGACAGCCAAGACGGGCATACTGTCGAGAATTCAGTGCACATTGTCAGGCCTATTAGCTGTGACAAACAATGTACATTCAATGACCACTTCTGTGGTGTGGTCGTGAGATAGACCGACTATGTACCATGTGTGGAGGACGATTGAATTCTGGATGACCGTTTGTGTATGTGTTTGTGTGTTGTGGGTAGTATAGTGAACTTGTGGTAGTATGTGTGGTAATTTTTTTATGAGGTATTTTATGGATGTTTCTCAGGTGAATCAATAATATTGGGTATTTTCTGATAGCTATAACCAGGGTTTTATTCTGTAAACATAAGCTGTAAATGGCGGACGATTGAATTCTGGATGACCGTTTGTGTATGTGTGTTTGTGTGTTGTGGCTAGGCTTTTAATATGTAAACATCTCACCGAGTAAGCTTAGGTGAAGTGAACGTGAAGTTAGCTGTCAATCCTCTCAAACGAGATGGAATGACAGTTCACTTCACGCTATCTCCAGCCGGTCGATTCTGTAAACATGTCGAAGTGAAGGCTTGGGCGAAGTGAGTGGCTAAGTGAGCTGTCAGTGACGCTAGGGATGGACGAAACGTTACATTTCTAATCTTATCGACATCGACAATAGAATTTATCAACAATTTAATTAATTAATTGATTTTCATATATATTTTATGCTAAAGCTATAGAAAATTTCACATTAATTAAAAACTGTTATTTCTGAGACTAAAAATAAATAATTAAGATCGTTTAATACTCAAAATATTTCATACTGGCTAAACCTTACTTTTGGAAATTAATAAACCGATTTTAAAACGAAACTTGATAGGCCAACGACGCAAACTCATTTTGCGCATGCGTGCACAATTCCAACCATACATTTTTGAATCGCGGACAGATTCATAGGTGGGTATCTAACATGAGTAGGTATCTAACTAATATTATTTTATTTAGCGTGTTAAACGTCACTCTGCCTTGCGCTTGCGTAGAAAGGTAGGTAGCTAAGTGGCAATTGAAACGAGTGAAGTGTTCCCTTCACTGTATTCCGCTGACTTTAAGGCAAGTGAGGTGAACACGCGAACTATCCCTTCACCCACCGATGACAGCGCGGGAATTTCTAAAATCATTGAAAGTATTGAAGTATTTCATATTCAAAGCTTTCAGATAATAAATTTACGTAGTAGCTAAATGTTATTTTTTATTTTGATTAGTCATTTTTGTGCCTGACTTCATTTTTTTTTTCCAAAAGTAGGTAATCAATAAATTGAGGGGTAATGTGCTTAAACAAAATAAATAAGATTATAAAACTCGGTTCAGTGGAATAATTAAACTCGTCGGCCGCTTTTTTATGAAATCAGGCTTTAATTATTCCACTGAACCGAGTTTTATAATCTTATTTATTTTGTTTTAGCACATTACCCCTCAATTTATTGATTACCTACTTTTGGAAAAAAAAATGAAGTCAGGCGCAAAAATGACTAATCAAAATAAAAAATAACATTTAGGTACTACGTAAATTATCTGAAAGCTTATAATACTTCAATACTTTCAATGATTTTAGAAATGCCCGCGCTGTCATCGGTGGGTGAAGGGATAGTTCGCGTGTTCACCTCACTTGCCTTAAAGTCAGTGGAATACAGTGAAGGGAACACTTCACTCGTTCGAATGATCATTTAGCTATAAGTAAAAATCAAAGTTTAAAAAAAGAATTCCCGCGGGGAACGTTCGCGTGTTCACCTCACTTGCCTTAAAGTCAGCGGAATACAGTGAAGGGAACACTTCACTCGTTCGAATGATCATTTAGCTATCAAGTAAAAATCAAAGTTTAAAAAAAGAATTCCCGCGGGGAACGTTCGCGCGTTCACCTCACCGTCCCTAAAAGTCAGCGGAATACGGTGAAGGGAACACTTCACTCGTTTCAATTGCCACTTAGCTACCTACCTTTCTACGCAAGCGCAAGGCAGAGTGACGTTTATTAACACGCTAAATAAAATAATATTAGTTAGATACCTACTCATGTTAGATACCCACCTATGAATCTATCCGCGATTCAAAAATGTATGGCAGGCATCGTTTTTTTTTTCATGCAGTCTTTTAGTTAAATATAAAAATGTATTAACAGTAGCATTCAAATTTGGTAAACTCGATTATCGATATATTTCTTTAACATATTATCAATCACTAGTATTTTTGACAGCTAACTTCATGACACGCTCACTCCACCCAAGCCTTCACTTCGACATGTTTACAGAATCGACCGGCAATTAAGTTTACACGGTAAGACGTTGACAGAATATACCGGCAAGCGTGCGTCGTCGACAGTATCGTCACTTACAATCAGAATGCCAATTATTTTTACTTTCAAGTACCTTAGTCGAAATCTGACAAAAAAAAGAAGGATCATGGTCTGTACAAAATTAACCCACGTCCTACAGCAATGAGAAGTACCTCAATTTTTTTTTATAAAAATGGGCATATGAGTATAGCTGCTTTAGAGGCTTTCTTCCAGTCTATTGATATCGTGAAAATTCAGCTTAGGCGGAACAGTAGAGTAACGTTCGGTTGTTTTTCCAGCTAATTTGTTATTTATTTTTTTTTACCGTCTGTCCCGCACTGGGAATTTCTAAAAAACAATTTAATCTCACATAAACAAACGGCCTGACCCGGAACAACTATCTGTAGGTCATACAAATATTTGTGTCGCTTGGGAATCGAACCCCCACTGCGCCAATAGTGCCGTCAAAGCTATCATTCTTCTGTTTGTCTAAAAAATACAAAGGGTACTTAAATTCAGACTTTATAATTTCTCTATTAAGGAAAAGACCGGAAAATATAAATCGATAAATTTTCCGCCTGGTCGGGCCTGTCAGCGGCAATTTCTCCCGAGGGTCTTAATCTTCTTTATAAAATTCGTATCCCTAAGCTGTGTTGACACGAACCGACTACATTTGGACTGAGCGAATCAGTAATGAGACCCGTTTTCCTCTTCAACTTATTAGATATACCGGCAGAAACTCATTTGGATAATTTTGTTGTGTTTTAGAATTTTATTTAGCGGGCCTTTGATTTATTTTATGTCCGATATCACAAACATACATTTTTGTAAGAAAATAAAATCAGAACAAACAGTATCGCCTACGGATTTACGATTAGTCCCGAACCCGAACTAAAAATGAATGACAACACGATTTGACAGTAACTGTCAAACCGTGTTGTCATTCATTCTTAGAGGTTAGGAGATACGAAGTAACTACTTAACCCGCAAGTAATGCCGAAACTACGGACTTCGGACTTAGAGAGTAAACTGCCCGTGGGTGCGTTTCATCTAACATACCTCCTAAATCTATTTCTCTTTTTAAGAATCGTCTTAAAGAGCACTACCTTTCCTCTCAACTAGGTATGATAGTTAAATAGTATATATTTATTTATTGATATAATATTGTATTCGGTATAGGTATATATTTTATGTATATTTTATTTTTATCTGTTAATTTAATTTTAAGTCTTTACACACTTCTTGTTTTGTTCTTACACACTTTTGTCTACATTTATTTTTCATTTCTCCTGTCGAAGGTCTGCTGGAAGAAATTTCATTAGAAATTAGCAGTACCTTTGTACTCATATTTATAATGTTAACTTTTATTATTTTTCTATTTTTTGTGTGTGTATGTGTGTGTACAACATAAATAATAAAATATATAAAATAATAACTTATACCTAAACAGCCAGACCCGGAACAACTATCTGAGGCCATACGAGAATCGAAACCGCGACACGCAGCGTAGCAGTCAATCGCTCAACCACTGCGCCAACCGAGCCGTATTTTTTTTCTTATTTTGTCCATTAAAATCCAACCATATCCAATTACGTCAGTCTTCCTTTACACTACACCTAGGTGCAGAAAAAAGGACCTAATTCTCCATTACGGGACCACAAACCCAGGTACAATCGAAACGAAGGTGGGTCGCAGTAAGTGCGGATCATTGTATCGGAGAGAGGCACTTAAGCACCGCATGTGTTTGATTAGTGAGTGTAGTGGCTGTTTCAGAAAGTAATCACTATTGTTTTGAGAGCATTTGAGAGCGTGTTCGTAGCAGGATGAGGAAGTGTTCCGGTTTTTGTGGCATCGAGTGTATTTTGAGATGGAATTGCAATTTCAATTGGATTTACTTTACGTTGGACATAAACTTGAATTTCGGAAGTCAGTGTTAATGGTTGTTTCTTCGTATTTTAACACCGACATTCGAAATTTAATTACAATAATAAAAAAAAAACAAATCGGTTCATAAATGACGGATTATAAGGTAACAAACATAAAAAAATTACAACCAAATATCGATGTGTCCTGAATAAAAAAATATTATTCTATTTAGTTCTTCAGTTAGATTATCGAAAAATATTAGACACGTATTTTTTTGCTTTGTCAGAATAAAAAAACAGACGAAGAAATAACATATTCAAGATCTGTGTGGGGGCTTGTGTCGTCACTTATCGTTAAAAAGTATACTGAAATCAAATGATGTGACGTTACACGATTTTTTTAACGCACTGTATCGTCTTAATTTTTTGTTAACGTGAAAAAAGAAAAAATACGAGTCGAATATTTTTTGAAAATCTAACAGACGGACTAATTAGATTTTTTTAGTCCAATAACCTATTGGGAACGTCCTTTTTTTGAAGTCTGTTAAAAATACATGAACATGAACATGTAATGAATCTGAGGAGTTCTTCGCTAAATAATAACAGCCGCACGGGTCGATCTTCAAGGTTAAGCAACGTTTGCCAAGGTTGGTCTGTGGATGGGTGACCATCTTAACATAACGAGTTTCCTCCGTGCCTCGGAAAGCACGTTAAGCCGTTGGTCCCGGCTGTCATTTGTAGATCTTTGGCAGTCGTTACGGATTGTCAGAAGCCAGTAAATCTGACTCCAGTCCTGCCAAGAAGTACCGTATTACCCAGTTAAGGGGTTTATTGAGGTCTGGTAGGCAGCCGCTCCACGTTAAAAACTGGTATACAGCTGAATCCGGTTTGACTGGAAGCCGACCCCAATATAGTTGGGAAAAAGGCTAGGCAGATGATGATGATGACAACATGTAATGAATCTAATCTCATAGAAAAGTAGTTATACAACTACTTAAACTACTAGATAATGGATTTTAGTTTAAGTTAATTATTTGTTTGTGTATTTTTGTTTCTGACAGTAAATACTATTTCTGTTTATTTCTAGTAAACTTGCAGTGTTTTAGTGAAACATTATAGTTTGTCCTTAATTTCCAAAGTTTTTTGAACCGAATTTCTGCTAGAAAAATAGATAAAAGTATTATAGTATGCTTTCATTAATTTTACTTTCGAACATTTCAAGGACATTCAAGTACTTTAACCCCAACAAAAAATGAAACAGCGACAGAATAAATGGATGTAGGTATTAGATATGTCCCTAACATAAATCTTAATCAGAGTCAGTGGGAACGGGGGCTAATCTTTAGAGCTCAAAAGAAAAACCGGGTGAGAAGAGCTTGCTAAGCCGGCTCAATTTTAATCTTAGTTGAAACGTTCTATACTAGGTTAACACCGTCAGGCAAACTGGGTGACTGCCATTAAATACTTAGATAGTTTAAAGTTTCATTTTGGGCTTGCTTTCGCCAGCGACTTAGTCCGTGTAAATGGCGCAAGTTATCGCAGAAGGAGCCGTCTTAATCCAAGGCAGACAACATGGTCTACTCGTTGCTAAATTTCATCTAAATCCCTACAGTTATTTAGGTGTAATTGATTAAACTGATAAACCTAATGTTTTAGAAATATTGTTGGCATTAGTAGAAAGAGAATTAGAAAAAGGTTTCGGCTGTTACTTATAGATCTTTGGCAGTCGTTACGGATAGTCAGAAGCCAGTAAATCTGACTCCAGTCTTGCCATGAAGTACCGTGTTACCCAATTAATGGGTTGTGGAAGTCTGGTAGGCAGTCGCTCCACTTAAAATACTGGTATTCAGCTAAATCCGGCTTGATTGGAAGCTGACCCCAATGTAGTTGGGAAAAGGCTAGGCAGATGCTGAATTAGAAAAAGGTTTTATGATTCCGTATTAATATTTACATATTTTCTTTTATTATTTTACTAAGACCGAGGGTCTCAACAGTGACTGCTGCAGTTTTAAGGGTTAGAAAAACTGTCAGGATTTTTTTGTCTGGAAATATTAAGTTAAGCAGCCAGTCTTAGTTTCGAACTGTGTGGCAATAGGCTTTAGGTGGATACAGACATTGCGAGGTACGTGCAGCGCACGGGGGCCCATCGCATGCTTCACAATCGGTGGATGTACAGTCAACAAAGCTATTTGGTAAAAATATTATTTTTTTACTGCACTGCCAATATTTATTTCTAATAATGTGCATTATCACTTTTTAGGCTTAAGACAGATTTACGAGTGTGCTGTATAATAATTGTCAACTCAGCACACTTACAAAATTGTTTAAAAGTAGTTGCAAGTTAGCTGCCTGCATACCAAATAGCTTTGTTGATTGTACATATTCTTAGGGAGCATGGCTTCCCAGGCAAATTTACATCGAAACGTGTGCGGTGCGAGGCGTGCGGGGCGCATGACTCGCAATGTCTGTATCCACCTTTCTAAGACTGTCTAAGACTGTCTAAATATGGTTGTAATGCACCCCTGCTAAACCGTATAACCGAGAGAGGTGTAATACTTTGCAGATAAGTTTATTTAATTTAAATAAACAAGCACAAGCACACTATTCTGTTTCTAATTAATACTGCACTCGACGAAAGCTTCGAAAATAAACACTCAATTTAAACTTAATTTCATGTTTGCGAGCGTTTTTTTTTTTTCAATTCCTTTTAATTAGATGAGAGAATCGCTGTAGCTGATTAAATCAATATTTGGTACAGACAGCAGCATCGATAAGTAATTTGTGAGTTTTTTTAGTAAATGAAAGAGTTTGCTAGTCTATCCACCAGTTTTTGTTAGAATTTTAAGATCTTGTCAATCTCTATTAAAAGCATAAGCATAAGCAATCTCTATTATCCTTCCTAATATATAAAAATCTTCCGTTACTGACTGATTGAGTGACTGGTAGACAACGAACAGCAAAAACTACTGTTCGTAGAAAGCTGAAATTTTGCACGAAGGTTCCTTAGGAAACGTAAGCAAGCATTTAGACAGGATTCCCCGAAATTTTGAGAGTTTTTTAGAGTTTGACAAGTTTTCATAGTTACGTAGAGTTTGACAATTTTTCACAGTTACGTAGAGTTTGACAAGTTGGTAAGTCAAGTATGGTTATTTCATGAAAAAGTCTTTCTATAGGGCTTCATGAACTTAGAGGGCTATATTAATGATTAAAATGGTTATAATTCTTTAGATAAATACGCGTTACGGCCGTGAATCGTATTTTGTTCAACATACAGCTTCACACTGACCGGCAAATTGCAAAAAACATAATTTAATTTCGCGGGCTACCCTGGTGCATCCACAAGGTTACAAGGCGTACGAAAGAAACACTCACACATGGACAGCCGAGTAAAAATGCCAATTTTGTATAAACCATCAGGTACCATATGCAGTACAAATTTCTTTTCGTAGAGCAATTTCTATCAAAACGCTCTGTCACATTGTTGTGACGTACTTAGCTTTTGCCCTGGTTGCTTTGTCGACCGTACACTTGCTTCGATAACATTTCGCCAATGCAACCAATACGAGTTGCACTGAAGCGTCAAATTTTCGCATTGCATCGCACGTGTAGAACACCGTAACATTTTAATTAATTTCTAGATCACTGTGTAAACAAACACGAATGCAAAAATAACATGCAATATTTTGTTTGTTAATTTAGTTTAACAGGCACTGAAAACAGTTCAAATGTTAAATTATGCGCACAGCTAAGAGTCCCCGCACACGGGCCACCGGCCACAACCACAAAACGACGCCACCGACATATTTCCTATAGTTTTCATACATTTTATATAGACGGTGGCCCCCACACGTCACAAATCGTCGCTGCTTGCTTCTTGTGAAAACTACAGGAAATATGCCGATGGTGTACTTTAAGTTGTAACTGCTAGCGTCTAGCGTCAGTAGGTATAAGGCACTGCATAAACGGACCACTGACCACTTGTCGCGCGCCACGTCGTAACGCGCAAACGAAGGTAGTCGGTGGCTGTCATGAGTGGTCGGTGGCCGCTACTAGTAGTCGGTGGCTGCCACTAGTTATACTAGTTGGCGGCCGCTACAGTATGTAACGCTCTCCTCCTGTATATTTTCAAGATGGATTAAAATCTTATCTTGTATTGAAGTGTCCGGCCCCGACAGCTAACTGAAGGCTGGAAGGGTGAGAGAGGTGCGCAGGGACGGCGCATGAGTGGCAAGTGTAGCGAGTGGCCGCCACTAGAGACATGTCGCGGACACTGAGTCATGAGTGACCGCTACCGGTGGCATGTTGCGGACACTGAGTCGCGAGTGGCCGTCACTCGCTATACGTGCACAGAAATTCCATACAAAACGTGTTAAAAATCAAGCAAGCAGCTTGTTGCCAGACACCAGTGGCTGTCACGTCGTCGGTGGCCCGCTTGCGCGGAGCCTTACCTGTCAATCTTTAAAGCAAGGAGTCTAAACAATCTTCTGGGCGAGCTTGTTCCAACACTTTCCATCATAAGAGTCCGTGAGGTTGAGCTGACTTGAAACTAAGTCAATCAATATAACTCCCTAGTCTTTTCCCAAAAATGGAAATAATAACAAAATGTTCGTTGCTTATAATGTGCTCCCGATTAGTGCTGGTTTACTTTGAATACGTATAAAACATTTGAACCTTTTGCAGTCCGGCTCTCACTTGGCAGGCTTTGTTTTGATAGAACTTTGATATAACTAACCTTTTCTCTATTAAGGTAAGGTCGGGGTCTAGTCTACCGGATACACATGAATCTGTCCCCTACAACGTTGTTTTCAGACTTTTTGCTTCAGCCGAAAACATGCTTTCCAAGGCATATCTAGATATTATGTCATGTGTTAATAGATGATCACTGATCACTCATTCGACCTCAGTAAGCATTGCTTAACCATAATATGGACCCGCGCTGCTATTATTACTCAGCACAATTTTCACTCCCAGCATCTAAAAACATAAAAATAACTATCTAGCAATTCTACAAATAAATTGTTACGTAACAGCCATATAGGTCAATCGCAGTGCTTCTTTTTCGATTAAATACAATCGATGTAGGTACGTACATCATTGTACGGTTTTATCGATACTAATGCGTCTCGCTCGATTTCATGTGGTCACGGAAAAGAGTAGTCACTGTAGCAGCTAGGGCTGTCTCACGTATCCTGTTTACGGATACTGTTCGTCGTTTAGCCGAATCAATTGCTTGTTTTCGGCAATTCATTTCTGTGCTACAAAAATATGTTGTTAGGAAATGTTCTTGTCTGCGTTATTTTTTTAGTTTTTGCTGTTTTGTCGATTTTTATCGGCTTTTCTCAAAGTTTAATTGGTATTTGTTTTTTGGGATTTTTGCATAAATTTGAAATTGTTATGCGTTAAATTGAAAAGAAAGAAAAATGTTTTTTTTGGGGCTCGCAAAAGACACAATAAAAAGTAAAATAAAGTATATCTAACAGTAATCAAATTATGTAACAAAAACTACATCATGAATTTAATCTGTGCGAGACCAAAATGGAACGTTTTGTTTATTTGCAAAGTTATCCAAAAATAAAATAATCTACTTTTTATATCAAAAAACCCAATCCCAAGAATCCCAAATTCCCATCTTCACTTTTTCAGTTCATGCCAATTTCTTCTCTTTTTTTTAATGTGTAATATTTTCAACAAGAGAAATTTAAATCCAAATACATTTTATCGACAGCAGCCCTAATAACGTCTATGCATTCGAGTGCATCGAGTCCACTTTGCACAGCACTAGTGTAAATGCGGGTCGCTGCGGACGACGGCCGGGAAATAAGAGGATTGTCGGCTCCCCGGACCGCTGTACCACATATACACATCACTAGCCATATGTTATGTACTTAGCTATAGCGCCTTGGAAGTTTTAGTAGCGTTTTTGAGAAGCTCTTTGGCTAATTCTCTAGTTTCAGTTTTCACTAGTCTAACAGTGAGAGGCTCTTGGCTTCGTTATATTTTTGACCACTTACAGTGAATAGTAGTCAAGATTAATCAAGATTTCGGTCGATAGGTAAATCTGCTTCTTGAGGGGCTCGTGGCTAAATAATAGCAGCCGCACGGGTCGATCTTTAAGGTTAAGCAACGCTTGCCAAGGTTGGTCTGTGGATGGGTGACCATCTTAATATACCGAGTTTCCTCCGTGCCTCGGAAAGCACGTTAAGCCGTTGGTCCCGGCTGTCATTTGTAGATCTTTGGCAGTCGTTACGGATTGTCAGAAGCCAGTAAATCTGATTCCAGACTTACCAAGAAGTACCGTGTTACCCAGTTAATGGGTTGTGGAGGTCTGGTAGGCAGCCGCTCCACGTAAAACACTGGTATTCAGCTGAATCCGGTCCGACTGGAAGCCGACCCCAATATAGTTGGGAAAAGGCTAGGCAGATGAGGTAAATCTGCTTCTTCCAATCATTTGACATTTGGCAAAAGGTCAAACCAAAAATAAACCGAAGTTTCTGAGAATCATACGAGTACTCATAACATTCTCGTTTACTCGTATACACGAAACTCTTTGAACCCGTCCCAGTTTCCTCACAAACAGCGCTTCAAGAAATCTCAAGATTTTCCCTTCCATGAAAAATAAATTGACTTACTATCACAGTGCTCGCAATCTAAACAAGCGTCCAGCTGAATTAACATCGGGACCTTTAGGGAGCTTTTCCTCTGAAGATATGCAAGTTTGCTAGGCGGTGCGAGGATGTGTAGCGGCAGACAGAAAATGTGTGATTTTTACCGCCAAAGCTGTGCAAGGAGCTTGCGTGGTGCAAGAATGCGTAGCGAAGCTGTGAAACGGTGTGTTGATAGGATCCGTAGCGTAGTATTTCAGTTTTGCATGCACATATTACTTATTTGCGCACCTCCCGCACCTTCCTCGATTGCGTCCCTTACACACATCTCTCGCTTTTATTGCATGTACAAAAACCTATCTCAGCTAGCCCTTTTCCACTAAAGCTGCTCTACAGCTCGGGCTATATTAGGTACTGTGTTGTGTCGTGTCTTGGCGCCTTTTGTCGCAGATGATTAGCTGAAAAACTCGTTGTGATATGACGTAGGCCAAACAGATTTGTTTGTTTTGTGTTTCTCGCACCACGAAATACTACAACATACTTAGTGATGTAAACCTAGCTTCCCACGCGAAAACCACGGGTTTTCTCTTCGCGCACTGTCTTCCTCGCTCATCTCTTGTGGAAAAGCATCTTTTTCACGAAACAGAACGGTATAACTGGAAAAGTCCAGGATCCATTCTGTTTTATTGCAAGTCTGTGGTAAGCAGCACCTAGGGGACCATTCATTTAATCGAGTAACCTCAACATTGCGTTTATCATGTTGTTCGAGATTAAGATTTTATTAATCTTTAGAGGGAAGCGGAGGTACTTAATCTTTTGGTTAAGTTAAGGGGTGCTTTCGTCGTTTGTTTAGTGCGTTATACGGTAAATCTTCATTAAAACGTACATTTTTAACCAAAAAATGTAAAGAATGTAGCGAAACATGACTTGCACGTCTGGCTCACTACGGGCTATTAGCCCTGAATACCCATTTTACCAAAGTATGTACTTAAAACTTGTTATACATCATCATTTTCATTATCATTTCAGAGCCTGGACATACCTATAGATGGCTCCACCAAAGTCGACTCATCGACCGGTCTTGTGCGTTTCGTTATACCATTATTTTTTCTTTGTTTATTTGTGTGTATTACAAACAATATTTCAAAAACAATCAATCAAACTCACAAGAAACAAAACAATACCAATACGACCATTATAACATTTAGTATAGAAAGACCCACTATAACCCAACTCAAGGGGCTGTGTAAACGTAGTGTTTTTGTTAGAATCTTGCCATGTTCTCGGTGTAATCAAAGGATATATCCTCACACGTTTATTGTTCCAGTGTCTGTATTGTTTCAGTCTCTTCACCTTTGGCAGAACAAAAGGATCCCGTTTGAGACGGCCGGTATTCCGCCGTGTTCCAAAGGAGTTGATATTAAGTGTTTTGTTGATCTTAGCAGTTTTTGTGACGTTATTATGTTGCTGTTGTCGATTAATGGTTTATGATGATTATGTAAGGGATTACATATAAACATGCATACATAATCAGCCTGTATTGTTCCCACTGCTGGGACACGGGCGTACTCTCTTTCGAGTGGGAGTGGGCTAAAATCCACCACGCGGGCCCAGTGCGTGTTGGTAGATGTCACATGTCTTCGAATTTTTGTTTCTACAATATGCCGGTTTCCTCACGATGTTTTCCTTCACAACTTTGAGAGCAGTGGTGATGAAATAATTTAAACAAAGTAAAACACCTGTCTGGGTTCGAATCTACGACCTACAACTCGTAAGTCGCAGCCATTACCACCGGGCCACCACTGCACTGTAAGGGCTTAAATAGAGTTAACTAAGAAATTACATTCAACATTAATTACACGCTACGTTACGAAGGCTATTCGTACTGTAGTACTGAAAATATCGTAGTAGTTTTGACCTTAGGCTCTGGACGAAGTGAAATTTCACCATTTTGTTTATATTCACTTTTAGACAATAGTTTTCTATTGTCGAAAAGTGATAGGCATGCGTTATCAAGGTCACATCGAAAAAACTGGCCATGCATGTGCGAGTCGGACTTTAACGCAAAGGGTTCCGTACCATAAACCGAAAAAACACGTTTTTTTATGGGATACCACTTTGTTTTTAATAAAATGTAATTTTAATTATTTGTCGTTATAACGGCAATAGAAATACACCATCTGAAAAATTTCAACTGTCTACCTATTAAGGTTCTTGAGGTACAGCCCGCTGACAGACAAACGTACAGAAGGATGGACAGCGTTAGGATTAGTAATAGGGTTCCGTTGGTAAACCTTTGACTACGGAACCCTAAAAACGAGGTTTTCCGTTATAACCGCCAGACGCCACTCATTCAGGTTAAATATTATGTTTTTAAACTTGTACTAAGGCCAAAAGCTGTTTTTTACCCGTCTCGTTAGTGAAAACCTGACTTTTGCTAGCGGCTTTACCCGCGTGGTCCCTAGAGAACACACTCTCGGGATAAAAAGTAGCCTATGTCCTTTCTTAGGCTCTAGACTATCTGTGAACCGAATTTAATTTAAATCAGTTCATTAGTTTTGGCGTGAAAACAGACAGATAGACAAAGTTACTTTCGCATTTATAATATTAGTAAGGATTTTTATTTATGATTTCCGAGAATCATCATCTGCCTAGCCTTTTCCCAACTATATTGGGGTCAGCTTCCAGTCAAACCGAATTGGGCTGAATACCAGCACTTTGCGTGAAGCGGCTGCCTACCAGAGCTCCATAACCCATTAACTGGGTAGCACTGTACTTCTTGGTAAGACTGGAGTCAGATTTACTGGCTTCTGACAATCCGTAACGACTCCCAAAGATCTACAAATGACAGCTGGGACCAACGGCTTAACGTGCTTTCCGAGACACGGGTGATTTCCAAGAGTATTAAAAATAAATCTTTATGTAGATTCGCATGATATTGAATACCTATTCGTAAAGTTAAATAAATCAATCACAATTTGTTCAAAAACTCTAAAAGATTTACAAGAAAAAAATAGTCTACTGTCCTAATTTTATCCTAGTAATTGGTATAATAATTTCTAATGAATATTAATAAATACAATCTTATTCAGCCTTGATTCGGTCATGACAGCTAACGAACGAATGTAGCAATTACTTGTCAGATTATCTAGTTGCCCTGTGATTTTCGGTTAGTAATTCAGGTTCGGCTAAAGCCTTGTGACGTCATCAATCAATGATGGCTCATTAATTAGGCCTTCGGTCAGCTAAAACGCTTAGCCGGGGTGACCTAATTCTTTGGTAGATTGTAGCCTGCTTATAAGTATTAAAGATTGGGTGGCATTTGTTCTTGGTCAGTTAGACTTGCTATAGTTGCTATGGGCAGGTGTTATGATAGGTGCCAGATAAACTTGCAATAAAGTACATTAACTGCCTACGTGGTCGACAGGTTTAGGCGTTTGGCTTGTGATCCGGTGGTCGTGGGTTCGTTCCCACGTGAAGCATACTTTGTAAAGTTGTTTCTAGTTTAGATAAGACAATGCAGGCTTGAATCACCTGATTGTCTGATAAAAAGATGATTCCGTGCTTCGGAAGGCACGTATAAGCCGGTGGACCCGGCCGCCAAATGGCAGTCGTCAAATAAACCATGTCAAAGGCTCTTTAGGCGTATTAGAAACTAGGATGTGTGGGATCATTAGACCTTACCACACGATAAGAAGAAAAATTAAGTACATTGACCCCTTCGGTTTATAATTTATTTTTCTACGAATGTATATTCTAAATAAATTCTTAGGAAAATAAATTATGAACCGTTTTTTCATAACTAGAGAACACAAATGATCACGATAGAAGTTGATACTGTTCAGCTTTATGTCTTTATTTCTGTTTTTGATATTAAGAAAGTCAAATAAATGTATGTGGGTCAATGACTGTTATTGCACATTTATTTGTTGTATACCATAGTCCTAATAAAGGTCTTGAAATTCAAATTGAATGGGTTACTTATAGGCAAGCTTGCTCCATCATCAACAACATTATCACTTTCTTTCTATCAGGTGAATTTCGGTCAAAAGCGAGCCCGTCAATTTTATAACAATAAAAAAAAAAAAATCTGTTAACCCGCCTTTTCATAACGTTTCTGATAACTATGCTAGTTTGGTATTAATGCATAAATTTATACGAAATAATTCAATACATGATAGTTAGATCTTATTCCGTGTGGTGACGGAGTAAGAATACAATATGTCACCACTTCTTTTCATCCCAGGATTTCGTAAGAGGCGAATAGGGAAACATTTACTATACAACCAGTGAAAGAGAAGGAAAACTTGAAATAAAACCCTGCACCAACCCGTCTAGCCAACGTGGTATCAGGAGGCTATATCCTCCTTATTAAGGAGAGACCCCAGCCCAGCTGTGGGACGTAATGGGTTGTTGTAGTAGTAGTAGATGGCTAGATGACAAGACCTCATCAAATTATGTTAAGTACCTAATTTATAAGAAGAACCAGACCAGACAAGATTTCGTAAGAGGCGAATAGGGAAACATTCACTATACAACCAGTGAAAGAGGAGGAAAACTTGAAATAAAACCCTGCACCAACCCGTCTAGCCAACGTGGTATCAGGAGGCTATATCCTCCTTATTAAGGAGAGACCCCAGCCCAGCTGTGGGACGTAATGGGTTGTTGTAGTAGTAGTAGATGGCTAGATGACAAGACCTCATCAAATTATGTTAAGTACCTAATTTATAAGAAGAACCAGACCAGACACGGACAGATACGAGAGTCGATTTTATTTGGTAACATATTACGATTTAGATTGATTGAAGTGCTGCTAAGTATCGTCAGCAGTTATTCTTCTTAAGTTTTCCTTATTATATTTTCTTTATTATACAAATCATCATCATCATCATAACAGACAAAAGACGTCCACTATGGACATAAGCCTCCCCCAATGGGTTGCCAAAATGGCCACGGTTGGCAGGCAGGTTGGCGATCGCAGTGTATGGTGTTTCGTTTTACAGAGAACGCTACTGCTCATTCTCTGGTGACTCCCTTAATCGCCTCTTACGATACCTACGGGAAGTGATGGGATGGTATTATTCTTTTACGGCTCCATGCGGCACCGGCCGACTCCATACGGATATTACACAAATCAAATATAAGAATATTACATTGCGATTAGAACAATAAAACATAATACAAATTACGTACCTACATAAAAAGTGAAATTCAAATAAACAACACATTCAACGAGGTCCACCAAGGGCAGAAAATGATTATTTCGGCACGTGTATCGTTGTAGTAATTAATTAGTACGGAACTTGCCCTTGAGTGACCTTTGTGCCGTTGTACACTGAGAATTAAAGCGTTAATTTGACACCAGGGACCACCCACTCTGTGCGACATTCTAAGAGGAAGTGGCTGTTCACTGAAAATATACCTGTGTTTTTTTTCCTTACGTCTTGTTGTCAATGTACAATTTTCCACGGAATTTATTAATTTTTAATTTTACGTAGGTACTAAAGTCACCAAAATATTAGAAGTCCGATTTGACAGCTGAGTAGAGAGGGATAGAAGATTGCTTTACCACTACTTATAAATTTCAGCTTTATAGGTCAAGCAGTTTTTGAGATTTTTTTGTTAGTTTTTTCCACCCCATTTCTCCGTTAAGGGTAAAATTTCCAAAATGAAGAAACACGTTTTCTTTTAATTATGTTCCAGAAGATTTAATAAAACCATATAAACTTTCAACTGTTATTTCACCCTCAAAGGGGAGATTTTCCAAAAAGGTTCACATTCATTTTTATTCATTCTATTACATTTTTATTTATTTCGAAACAGAAACTTCTATCATGCTTTTTGGTAAAATTTCGGTCCGGAGCGAGGAGGCATGGGAAGCGGTCACCTCCTTCTGCGAAGCAGTAATGCTAGCAAAGGAGGAGGCCGAACGTGTGAGAGAGAGGGAAACCTCACGTCCCAGTCGCCGCAACAGAAGGAGACGCCCCAGGCGTCGGGAGTCGCAGGGCGATTTCCGGCCGCCGTAGGCGCGGGCCTGCAGTCGGCGAGCAGTGGGTGGCTCGCCGTCTTATCAGAACTAGGCCCGGGTCGGCGGCGCGCTGCGATCCCAGCGCGCCTCAAAGAGACGTCAGCGTGGATGACGGGGCCCGCTAGGGCAAGTGCTTGCTGGGGATGCGAAATCTGTTCGAAAGGGGTGCCGTAGCCTTGGAACACAAAGGGCACCAGGAGGAACACGGATGGGTTTTAGTCAGTAAGAGTCTGACACTCCCTCTTGCTTTACCCAGAGCGGTAGGAGTCATTGGATGATTTCCCATCCTTAAAAAAAAAGGGGTAAAATTTCGGAAAATCCTATCTTATTGGATATTTACATCGTCATACAAGAAACACACCTTTCAAGTCTCCTAGGTCTCTACGATCAGTAGTTTAGGCTGCGCGTTGACCCGTCAGTCATTCAGGACAAAGCATTGAATATTTATAGCTAATTAGATACCTTTTAAATGTATTGTTGTTATTTAAGTAATTATGTGTATTATTGCGTGCTTTTACTTACTATTCCATATCAAATCTAACTTAAAAGAACTTATGAAAATAAAAAATGAAGCTTTTAATCTATGTATTATTTTTCATTTTTTTTCGATCCATTTATTTAGCCGAATTGTAACTTTATGCGCACATGTTCATAGCATCAAATGATAGTAGACTAGACAAGGTATGAGAAAAATAAAGTGCCAAAGCGGGATCAAACGCTACTTAGCAGGAGTTTAATTTAATTTGATTCGCCCCATACAAAAAAAAAGTAACAAAACACATTAAATTTTTTCTACCCAAAGTATAAAGTTTACGGAAAAAAACATCAGCATAATTTTTTTTTTACTTTCTCGGGTCCCTCTTCCTAGAGACCCGGTCCTTTGATAGGCGTACGAGGGGTCGAAGCCAACTTGCAGAGGCATCTTTAGACATTTCAAATGGAATGGGACACCAACCGACGATTATCCCTGTATGCACTGTGAAAGTATACCCAAGGACAATCCCCGGTTGGAGCAGGACTATTGCAGAATATGGAAACAAAAGATAAAACGCTTTGGGTTTGGCTGGTTTAGTGGACTAATAATCGTTTACTATGGAAGAACTATTGGCCCCTGCCTGACCATTGACAATTAAAACGGCTTTAAAATGGCAGGGGGTGACTTGCACACTCAATAAATGGGCCCCCCGAAAAGGGTCGCTAGCACAAAGTAACGTAGCGCCTAAGGGGCAACATATCCTGAGGTGCTAGAGGAGTGGAGAGGTATACCACGGCTATCAGGACAATCCCGGAAGTACGGTCAAGATCCCTACCAGCACCTTACTGGATTATAAATCCTTCTCCCGAGCATGTTTGCTCTTGCGAATCTCCACTCAGACCGGCCGATTAAGGCAAGAAAGAAGTGGAAGCTCTGTTCCTCGTCAGTTTTCACCCCGGCCAGCCAATAAAGGTAAGCCGGAAATGAGGAACAAGAATTCTCCCTGGAGATCAAGTCCATGGGGTCGCCAGTGCCCAACAGTTCGCCACAATTATTATTGAGGTTAATGAGTTCTATCCATCCGCATAAAGAAAAAAGTGACAAAACTAAAGTTGATCTCTATGTTACTAAAATCATAGTTTCGATCCACTGTGCGGCGGCGCGTTCAAATGCATAGATATATTATTATGGAACTGACCACAAAGACAGCGGCGCGGGGAGAATACAAACACTATGTCACGAGTATTTAGGTCCTATTTTCAGTCAGAATTATACAAGTTTTTGTGCTAACTGAAAGGACTTTTATTTCAGCATTTCATCAAGTTTATTAAGCATGAAGTTTAAGTACTCGTGAGATAAAAATATTTTTGTTGAGCGAAAAAAAGAGTAATGTTTTGAAACAAAAAATATGTGGGGTTGGTACTCCGGTCACTTTTGTCGTAAAAAAGCACAAAGCAGTAATAAAAACTAAATAATGATAAGGGACGGCCGAAAGTACCAGGGAAACAGAATGTTGCAGGAGTTTAAAACATTTTGGATTAGGGATATAATTCAGTCTGCGAAGTTGTCTCCTGCCGAATGACGTAGTGTAAAAATGTCATTGTTCTTATCTACGCCTTTATTTGCTCGGGTTTAGGGTGGCTTCAGAAAAATATGGAGGCTGTAAATAAAACTTTGTTTCGCTCTGCCGCCTTTTGTTTTTCCTACAAAGGTGTTAGCACAGGAAAGATAGGCAGTTATTCACCAAGGATCAAAACATTTACAACAAAAATAATGAGCAGATTTTGTACAATTTTCCTCCATGTGTTAAATATGGTAATGGAATTTGAAATGAATTTATTACCATTTACTCCGAAATGTATGAAGGTACTCGGTCATGGTAATAAATAAAAATGTTTCGTATTCTGTTTTTCTTATAAAAGCAAATTACTAACGTGTTAAAATTAAAATGTTTTATGCGGGAAATTATTAAGCTTTTTATTGTCTCACCTAAAATTAGACCAATAAAACAATATTTTGATACTTATAAAACAATAAAACACTTCAATGAAATTAAATGGTTTCTTAAATAAAAGGTTGTTAAAGATATTTAACTATAGCCACTTAAAACATTATTTAAATAACGCCTCAATTTGAGTTTTCAATTACATTCAATAAAGCTTTTCCGCCTGAAAATGGCGCAAAAGTAAGAATAATGTAGGTATTTTTTCCCCTTAAGGAAAAAGAGTGCGCCATACATTGTAGCATCGTAAAAACATGATGACGTTAGGCAAATGATCGTATATTAAGTTAAATCCAAGAATGATAAGGAGTCGTACGTTGTAATGTAGCTTGTCTGGTGAATATGTATGATATATTAATTTTGAGGTACTGTGAGGAAGGTAACGGGTAAGATAATGAAAAATAAGTACCTAACTTGCTATTAAAATAAACGTAGAGGTTCAGACAAAAACAATCCGTCATCAATTGCCTGTGATTAAATCCCGATTTCAAACCAAAGACGTCCACTAGACATACGAGCTGCCTCCGAGTGTTCTCACATCGGCCAGTTCTGAGCTTCCAACGGACTCCCGCGGTCGTCACCAGGCCACTTTGTAGAAGATCTAAATGCTGCGTTTTCTGGAACGCTATCGCCATTTGGTCTCATCGGCCATCTTTTTTGCGATTTGAATAGTAATTGACTATCAATAAACAAGATTTTCGACTTTTATGTTTAACTAAGAAAAAAATACCGACAGCAGACGATAGAATAATGTTGCCCACCACTAAGAAAACGCAGGCCAAAAATAAAATCTTTTTAGCCACAAAAAGTAAAAAAAAAGTAGGTGCCACTTCTCATTACTTCAAGACGTCATCTAATTTACTTTTTTCATAATATCACACATGAATAACGTTCCACTTGAAAATAGAATAGTCTCGTTTATAAGTTGAATGATGTGGCTCAATTACTCACTCGCATTATGTTTGCTAAGCATTCTTTAGTCGGTAATGGTTCGCGAGAGTCTAACTCTGTATGAAAAACGTTATATTTGCCGACGTAATAGATAGGCTTAGTAATGGCTTTATTTTGATTATGATCATGGAGTAGGTAGTGACTATGGAATGATGAGCATCAAGTCTAGGTAAGGTGGAGTACTTTTTTTTTTTTTTTGTAATGGGTTTGCTCTTGACTTTAGTCTATGACAGAGATGACAGAGACAAAGTCTACGATGGAGCGAGCCTACCCAGAAGGAGCCTGTTCACTCTAACTTTGAAGAGATTAGGGTTGTAAGCTTTGAGAAACACAGACGCATTTTTATACATTATCTGGTAAACTATACTGGATTATGGAGGTCAGATAGGCAGTAGTTCTATGTAAAATACTAGTACTCAACTGAGTCCGGTTATACTGTAAGTCGATCCCATTGTAGCTGGGAAGAGGCCAGGCAGACTGACTGGTAAGCAATTTTAAAACTTCAACTGCGCACGAAACTATGAAGTGTGCTGGCTACGAAGGGCTCCGTATCCAAAGGGTAACCTTATTCCTAAGCCTTCGCTGTCCATCCGTCCGTCCATTTTTCTGTCTGTCAGCAGACTGTATCTCAAGAACCGTAATAGGTAGACACTTGAAATTTTCACAGATTGTGTTTCTATTGCCGCTATAACAACAAATAATAAAAATTAAGGTTTATGGAACGGAACCCTTTGTGTGCGAGTCCGACTCGCACTTGGCTGGTTTTGTTATGTTCGTAATTGTCAGAGCGAGGAAAAGAAAATTTTGAAATAATATACATATCCGGGTTAAGCCGGGACGGGCCACTGCTATAAAAAAAAAAAAAAAAACAGTGAAATCTGTTCCTGTAATAGGTATCTGTCCCTCTTAGGGGACAAAGCAGGATGATAGATCAGAACAATTCTAACATTGACACTCCATTTGTTACTTTACCCTGGAGCAAAATATAATGATACAAGCTAATGTTTGCGGGCAATTAGTTATTCTAGACCGCGTATTATTTGCTTGATATTTGTTAGATTCAATATACCAAGGAAAAAACCTAAACATGCTCTGTAATTACTTCGGTCTGAGAACTGGTATTTTCTAGGATATTAATCTCGGAACTAGAAAGCATTCAGCGTAAGTAATTTTTTGTCCGGCAATTTACGACTATTGTATTTTTACTTATATTATGGATTACTAAATATGTATCTACTTACAAACAACTAGACTAATGACCACGAAAATATTTTGTATTGGAACAAACATTAAACATAGATGATTTATTTGTGACCTTTTTTTCCTATTACCCTTCCAAATTCTCGCACTTGTCTCAATTTTTTTCTACAGGCAAGGAGCCTTGAACAGAAGAGTCTCAATCTTACCATGTAGACCTCATCTATCGGACGGTAACAGTATTTTCAGTGTATTCGCAATCGGTGGGATTCCCCGATTTTGTAGAGACGGATGCGGCTCCACGCTGAACTTTAGTTGTATATTTTTATGTGTCTGTAACCTACTAACACTAGAATGTAAGTTAAATTGTAACTAACTCTATGGACTTCGGTCTGAAATAAATACTTTCTAATCTATAACGAATAACAACCAACCACGTGCAATTCGAACTAACACGCGAAGGGTTCCGTACCGTAAATGAAAAAAAACACGTTTCTCGAATGAGATTCCACTTTAAATTAATTCAATTTTTGATAATTTTTTTATACTCTGTGAAAAGTTCAACTTTCTACCTGTTACGGTTGTTGAGATATTATAGCCCGCTGATAGACGGACAGACAGACGGACGGAAAGCGGAAAACTTGGCCGGCAGGACAGATTAAGAGATTTTTATTCCATCTCAGTATTTACCCTTCTTTACGCCTTTCAACAAACACAAAATACATCCATGAATTCCAAAACCAACGACCAAAAAAACAGAAAACACCAAAAGTTTATCCCTACATGACCAAAACTGGTCAATTTATTACATCCACAAAATTTTAAGATTTAAAGGAGGTTGACCATTGAATGGATGCCTTGGTCTGGAAGCGGCATGAAATATGGTTCGTAAGGAACGTTTTAAGACATCACCAAAGATATAAAGATGTTTTCAAGGACCCGTAGTTTTCTTCTTGTTCATAAATATAAAATTTTAAACCGTAAAGCTCTTTATCTACTTCTGGAAGAACAGGGAACAACAGATTCTATTGTGTCTACTGCATTGTGTGCAAAAGCTTAGGAAGAATGGAATGGTGGAGAAATAAAACGTTTTCCCAAATCCTGTAATAAAAATACATTGAATTAATGATCAATTAAGGTAAGTATTCAAGGATCGAGTTAAATAAATGGCAAGCAATTAGAGCGAAGTGGTTTTTGACCAATATCTAAAGCTTGTATACAGTTGCATTAAAAATTATGGAAAAACAAAAGAAAATCAGCTTTCGGTTTGATAATTTTTTTCAATAATCTTTAACCAAAAATGTCTGATCCCGTTACCCATAAAATAATAAGCTTTTGCACATACTTACATTATTATATTCAACATTCACTGACATTATAATGATCCACATGCTATTCAGAATTTATGTTTTCTACGTCCATTATTCTGCATATTTTCTCTATAATAGTTTGCTATGGCTAGATTTTCATATATTTTGTAGCTAAAATTGCTCAATAAATTACTTTTACAGCGTTTTATAGATTTATGGCCATTTTAAATGTTGGAAATGATAAATTACTGTGTGGGGTTATGGAAAACATTCTGCCGAAAGACGTTCACTGCTGGACCAAGGCCTTTCTCAAGCGTCGACACATCGACCGCTTCTGAGCTTCTCGCATCCATCAGACTCCCGTGGCCCTTTGAATAGAATTATCTTATACGTGTCAATGGAAGTTGATTTTCTTAATTATGCCGATCGCGATTTAATTAACAAGATTATAATAAATAGTAAAATGTGCTATTTTTGTGCCCGGTCTAAACACCGAAAATATGGGTTAAGCTTACTATAATTCGTGTAGAGCTAAAAATTGGTAGGAATGTTCGGGACAAGATTCATCATTCTATTGTACGCCCTAAGGGTAGGACATAGCTGGTCCTAAATATTTAAATAACACCATCTGTATTATGTACCTATGATCCACAATAAAGATGATTTGATTTGATTTGATTTGAACATTTTAAATGAAATGTGGAAGTCACCATCGATGGGGACTTTTCACAGAGCTAAAAATTGGTACCGATGTTGGACACACCATTATGAATGGAATGTGATGAAATATATCATCCCCTATTTGCAAAAAAATATGCTAGGTCATAGTTCGCCAAACTACAATAGTAACCATATATGTCCTTTTTGACAGGACCAAAAACTTTACGGTTACAATTCAGTCAATTCTAGTCACCATTTGCCAGAGGTTGACTTCTTTTTTTTATAAATAATAGATATTTAAAATTTGGTAGTGAGCGAACACAAAGAGATATCACGTTGCTAAAACATGACGTCATACGCATAGTCCTGATACAGTTCAGCAATTTTGTCTGAGCTATCGCCAACGTCCATTATACTACGTTGAATACACCGGTTCTCGTCCGATCACCGAAGTTAAGCAACATCGGGCGTGGTCAGTACTTGGATGAGTGACCGCATGGGAGCACTGCGTGACGTCGGCTTTTTGCTTTTGCCAACTTTAAAGTCATCCATGTATTTAATGGGTGCTTAATGGTTACACTTATCGCCTACTTTTTAAATAAGTATCCTAATTCGGCCTAAACTCGTCAAAGTTAATTTTTACAGCTTTTTATACCGACTTAAAAAAGCCGGCCAAGTGCGAGTTGGACTCGCACGCGAAGGGTTCCGTACCATAAACCTTAATTTTTATTATTTTTTGTTATAGCGGCAATAGAAATACACAATCTGTGACAATTTCAGCTCTCTACCTATTACGGTTCTTGAGATACAGCCCGCTGACAGACAGACGGATGGACGGATGGACGGACAGCAGAGGCTTAGTAATAGGGTTCCGTTGGTTACCCTTCGGGTACGGAACCCTAAAAAGGAGGTGGTTATCAATACGGTTTATTTTTATGTTTAAACTCCGTCATTTATGAACTGATTTAAAAAAAATCTTGTTTTATGTGAACGAATATACTTAACGATTAGTCCCATTTAAATTTCATCAAAATCGGTCTAGTAGTTTGGATTTTTAATCAAAATAGCTGTAATTCGTTTAGTTAGATGACGTATTTGATTTGTCATTCTAATAAACGAAATTGCGTATTTTGCTTTCCTGCGACTTTCCAGTGATGGTGTTGTTAGGTATGCGGTACCATTAAAAAGTCCAAAATAAAACGAGTTTTTTTTTTAATCTAGATTCAAAAAAAATCCAGTAAAGACTAAATATAAATTTAAACACTTTACACCTAAAAAAGACATCGAAAAGACAAAGATTAAATTATTGAAATACAAGGTAATTATTTAGTTGTTAAATAATTACTCCGTATTTCCACTAAGACCACTCGTTGCAGGCGACCAGCTCAAAGGCTTGGCCGCTTTTGTGTCGCCAGCCAAGCACTCATCACCGGGCTGAGAATGGTAGCCCACTAAACCCCCTTTACAATAAGCCTTGAGATCACCATAGTTAAGCAACATCGAGCACGGTCAATAATTAGATGGATGGCTGCCTAAGATCACCTCGTGAATTTGACTTTTTTAACTGATGAAAAAACGGAGGAGGTTCTCAAGTCAACGCGTATATGCGTATATTTTTTTTTTACTCAATCTAATTGGTCGCCCTTTCGGGTAAATATTATTTTGGTGTTTATTCAGTTATGTGTTTATTTATGTATGGTGCTATATATAGCTTACGTCTAAAATTTCATAGCCTCGGTTGGGGGCCTTAAAATCACTTGAGGCCCACACAAGCAAGTCTGGTTAAGTAGTTGCAACCTTCACAGGTTTGTAACGAGAAAAAAAAAACGTCTGAAATCAAAATATTCCTTCCTTATCAAGCCAAAAATGCGGTCAACCAAAATACAAAACATCGAAGCCTAATTTAACAAACACCACAAAGATTCGTTGAACTAAATAATTACCTTGTATTTCCACGAAAACCACTCGTTGCAGGCGACCAGCTCAAAGGCGTGGCCGCTTTTGTGTCACCAGCCAAGCACCCTCATGACCGGGCTGAGAATGGTAGCCCACTTAACCCGCTTCACAATAAACGTCTTAAGCTAGTTTTTAAATAGGTTAACTTGAAACGGTACGCTGAGCTTGAGGGTTAAAAGACTTGCTAAATTACCTACCATTATTAACTGTGGTCTAGGGGTTACAAGTTACAAGAGTAGTTAGTGGTTGCTAAGTTTCTCGGCCATTTTGATTTGTAGATTCCGAGACTTTTGTTACAGCATTGTAAGAGCCTGTCCATTACAGCGGAGCGAGGCAGCGGAGCGGAAAAACGGAGTTTTAACCAATGGAATCGCATAAAATCTCCGCACCACGTGACTCACTGACATTTTGACAAGACAACTTGGAATGACAATTATTGTGATTCTCAACATCATCACTGCAAAGTATAAAATCAATTGCCTGTCTGTCTCTATGTACACGATAAACTCAAAAACCACCAAACGGATTCTCATACGGTTTTCATCAATGGACGAAGTTAATCACGAGGAAGGTTTAGGTGTATAATTGTGTAATTCATTAGGAGGTGTATAATTTTTTCTTTTCTGTTTTGTTTTATTTGTTTGTTTGTTTCTATCTTTCTTTCTTTCTTCTTTAGGGTTTTGTGTAATTGGCTGAAATATGATGATATTTGTTAAAAGTGTCGGAACAAGTCATGCTGATAGAATAAAAGCATGCCGACCTGAGCCTGCCCGTGCTACCCGTGTGAAGCCCTGGCCAGTTGCTAGTTGCGCAGCATAATCTATTGTACGAGTTCGTATAAAACTGCGGCGTTGTGTGAAGATTGTGTGTGTGACCATCAAGCTGAATTTCGATTCCTCGCTGGGCTTCTGTGGGCTGACAACCGTTTCAAACTGCCTAAACCGTGATGTTGGTTCATCACGCCAAAACGTTGGGACACGGGCTTTGACGGAGATAGTCTATCTCCGTTCGGATTCCATCTTAGTGACTGGAGAGCGTTGGTTGGGGTCACCAATTTACCTATTTACCAAGGGTAGTGGTAATTAAAACAGCGTTAGTATAGTAATTCACAAACTATAGATTAAGGAAAGGAATACCGTTTAAATACTGCTACTGCTAAGTTAAAATGGTAGCTGTGTTTAAACGGTAACTGTAGTCAAAATGTATTTTTAGGCATTTATGTACGCTTAAATGTTTCCCAAATTATAGTCAAGCGGATAAAATGAAAGCGTTTAGCAAAATTATGCCATCACAATCATTTTTGTATTGTCTCCCGTTCCATTTGCGCGTTCAATCGTGATTGCTGTCTCTCCACCGTTGATCGGTTTTTATTATTTTTATAATTTGGCATTCATGGTTCATTTTGTTTGTCCGACTACGATGCTTTTATATTGGTGTAGTGAACCAACGCCACTGCAGGTGTTCTGGGTGGGAAGTCTGGACATAGTTGCCGATGGTCTACGACCGAATTCAGTTTAATCCTAAGGCCACCCGTACACAATCAATCTCGATCGCGACTACGGATCAGACTGATTTTGATCGTGGATCGCGTTCAAGATTGACTATGTAGGTACTGATTTGTATCTCTCAATAGCAGTCCAGTGTCTGGAGTTGATAGCAATTGGCTCTCCCCCAACTCTGAGCTCTCTATGCCTGGCTCTTCGGAGAATAATAATAGCTTTATGTATTCCTTACACCAATTTTACATTTCTATACATTATTGGTTGTGTTAGTATTCAGCTTAATGCCACTATTTCATCACTCCATTTTTTAATTGGCCTTTCTTTTCGTCTTTTCTTGAATATGGGATTTTGGATTATTTGTTCCCTAGTGATTTTTAGATATGCCCCATACATGGCAATACAGGCGTGATATTATGCTATGAAACGGGAGGTACATTGTTAATTTCATCAGCACGATACTGTACCTTGAATAACAGCCTCGATTGTTCGATAACAGTCCGCAAACAAAAACTGCGTTTTGTTTGCGATCGGTTTGATTTGATTACGTTCTACTTGTATACCCGGTGATTGTACATCCTAGCGTAGTTGTTATTTGCATTCAAGCTTTTATATCGTACAAAACACACATCAGCCTATTGTCCGCATGGAGAGAAGATATTGTCTGTAGGGTTATGTACCTGTACCGTCGTGTTGCTAGCCTTCAATAAGAAAAATAAGGTTCTTTTCTGCGAAATTACTCTCAGTATACAGGGTTATTTGTAAAATACCAACAAGCTCTTAAGGGGTGAAAGTGCACATGATTATAACCAACTTTTACTTTAAGACCAACCCTGAAAACTCGAAACAAATGTATGAAAGGCTGGTATTTTTTTTGATTTTTTAGTGTTGGACTCAAAGTGAAAGTTGTTTATAATCAGGTGTACTTTCACTGCCTGAGAGGAGGACTTAAAAGTGAAAAATAAAAACTTTTTCTAAAAACTATAACCGACTTCCAAAAAAAAAACACTACAAGGTATAAAATAATCTTAATCTAGAAAAACAGTTTAAATTTTTCACTTTTAAGTGGTGACACTTGGACGACATCTTCGTCTACGCAGAAGTTGAAATAAGCAAAAGTGCTCATAAAATAAAAACTGCTGAGCCAAACTGCATTCACTTTTTACGGGACCAAAAGGCAAATATTCTGCATCGAACTAAAAAAAATCACACAAAAAATAATTAAATCGGATCAGAAACCTCAGTGTAACCGATGTACATACATAAAACAAAAAAAAAACAACGGCTTGCACTCCGGGAGGGCCGGCAGAAGTGAAAACTTGAATACGTGCAAATTTTCGATCAGGTCACGTGTCCTGGCGCGAGTTTAAAATTTGTTACCAATCACAAAAAAAGTTCACAACGCCCCTAAAGCAGTTTGCAGGACACGTGACCGTGTCAAGAGTTTTCGATCAGGACACGTGACCGTCTTACGAATTTTCGATCAGGGTCATGTGTCCTGACGCGAGTTTAATATTTTTACCCCTGGCAAAAATGTGCACAACGCCGCTAAAGAAGTTAGCAGGACACGTGACCGTCTCAAGAGTTTTCGATCAGGGCACGTGACGGTCTTACGAATTTTCGATCAGGGTCATGTGTCCTGACGCGACTTTAATATTTTTACCCATGACAAAAAAAGTGCACAACGCCGCTAAAGAAGTTTTTACTTCAAAAATACCCGCCGAATTGAGAACCTCCTCCTTTTTTGGAAGTTCGGTTAAAGACTACATTCATCCATACACTGACTTAGTTAGCCACATACAACCTCATTTAAAAATACAATTCATCATCATCATCGCATCCATAAAAAATATGTTTTATTTTAAAGACTGATTAGCATATTTATAATTCAAATTCAACTAAAAACCCAAAAGTGGATTGGTACAGACGCCAGCATATCAAGCTACTCGAAACTGTCAAATTTTCCCAGTCAACCTTGAACCTAATACATTAGAGATAAAGTTGAAAAGCTATTAACGAAATTTGACCAATTGTTGTAGCTTGATTTGCTGGCTACTGTACAAAATGCCAGTCTCCTAAATATTCTCTGCCAATCAACGTTGAGGTATGTATTGAATTAGAATCACGAATTAACTGTTCCACAATTTTAAATTTTATTA
This sequence comes from Lacanobia oleracea, assembly GCA_950371165.1. Classification (NCBI taxonomy): domain Eukaryota; kingdom Metazoa; phylum Arthropoda; class Insecta; order Lepidoptera; family Noctuidae; genus Lacanobia; species Lacanobia oleracea. Next base: position 7,916,100 of record OX493397.1, read on the forward strand.
AACTGAGTGAGGATTATCCAAAAACAGAACCAACATCTTTTATATCAAACAAGACTAATTGACAAAGACCGCTTGCTGGTAGCTGAGACAAAAGCCAGTGGCAAGACACGGCATGCATAATAAAGCAAGCAGTCCAACTGGCTAATAATGCATGCCTAGCTCCCTCCCGTGTCTAGAATATGAACTAACTGCTCAAACGAGACACTCGCTTACACAAAACATTCTGCCAATTAAGCTGGACGTTTTTAAATTAGCCATAAAAGGAGGGAAGCGTGTGTAGCTCCTAAACTAATATGTACGATATAAAAAGGTGAGGTTTTATATTTTGGGTGAGACGAAACTGGTTTTTTAGTTGACCGCAATAACGATGCAAATTACGCTGGAAAAATGTTGTTAGTGGACATAAAGTGTTTGGCTTTAACTAAGTAACTGTTACTGCAATTTTTAAAGCAGCTTTGGTTGTTTTGAGAATAAACATCATCAGGCCCTGGTCAAATCATTATTTTGTTTTATCTCAACTTATTTGCGCTCATTGCAACATGTCTTCTTCCATATATCAATCAAATTAAAAACCTTACATTACGATGTAGTTGCTAACTGTTAATAAAGTTTCAATACGAGGAAATTTAAAATAAAGAAGTTATAAACTCTTACAATTAAAAAAAAATCATTTGTCACATTGTTCATCCATCTAAATCCTGTCTTTGGTTTTACCTATATGTTATAGCTGTCCACATTACTTATAATTTTACCTTTTTATCAATAAATTGATTGATGAGCGTCGTGATAAATAGCTTATATTAAAGTAAGATTGTAAGAGACTTTTTTAACTTTTTTATCTCAAATTTCCTCGTGTTGAAACTTTATTCACAGTAAGCGTTACCAACTACATCGTATTCTATTACCTTTCTCTATAAAATCAAACTACAAGGTCCGGAAACCCTCCACGATCGCTAACCCTGCAAATAGAACAGTAACACAAATCGCAGGTAACTTAATTCAATAAAGTTACCCTAGTATCTCCGGTATTACATAATATCGCCGACTACGGCTGTACCGAGGGCGCACAGAAACGCTTTTTGCATATTTCATATCAGATTTCATGAGAGAAAACCTTGAAAATGTCGACTGGGTTTGTTTGCAGGAATATGGAGCCAGTGTTGTTAAGTTAAGCGAGATGTATAGAATTAAATATTCTATAAATAAAAATAGAATGCGCTTCCAGCTGGTTTGTTTAATCCATGGTTGGTTTTCACCAGATTACGCACCCAGATGAGGGTAACGTGTAGGTCCAAGTATATTATTTGTTTTGTTAATAAAGGAGACAAATAGGTAGGCGTGATTTGAGCCAAAGTGAATAAGCGTATTAAATTAAATAATCTTTTGATCATAATTAAAATTTAAACCACACTAAGATAAAAATAATAATTAATAAAATAAATAAATCCGCAAGGCAGTTTTGTGGCGAACTGTTGGGCAATGGCGACCCCACGGACCTGATCTCCTGGGAGAATTCTTGTTCCTCATTTCCGGCTTGCCTTTATTGGCTGGCCAGGGTGAAAACTGACGAGGAACAGAGCTCCCACTTCTTTCTTGCCTTAATCGGCCGGTCTGAGTGGAGATTCGCAAGAGCAAACGTGCTCGGGAGAAGGATGTATAATCCAGTAAAGTGCTGGTAGGGATCTTGACCGTACTTCCGGGATTGTCCTGATAGCTGTGGTATACCTCTCCACTCCTCTAGCACCTCAGGATATGTTGCCCCCTTGGCGCTACGTTACTTTGTGCTAGCGACCCTTTTCGGGGGGGCCATTTATTGAGTGTGCAAGTCACCCTCTGCCATTTTAAAGCCGTTTTAATTGTCAATGGTCAGGCAGGGGCCAATAGTTCTTCCATAGTAAACGATTATTAGTCCACTAAACCAGCCAAAACCCATTGCGTTTCATCTTTTGTTTCCATATTCTGCAATAGTCCTGCTCCAACCGGGGATTGTCCTTGCCTATACTTTCACAGTGCATACAGGGATAATCGTCGGTTGGTGTCCCATTCCATTTGAAATATCTAAAGAGGCCTCTGCGAGTTGGCTTCGGTCCCTCGTACGCCTACCAAAGGACCGGGTCTCTAGGGACCCGAGAAAGTAAAAAAAAAAAAAAAAAAAAACGTGTGGCACTCGGAGACTGCCGCGGTAAAGCTATTGCATAGCATTTTTTATCAAGATATGCAATTATAATTATATATTTATTTTATTTATTCAGTATTTTATTTTTTCTTTGTTTTTTTTTCTTTGATATTAATTCAAGTTACACATTGAGCTAAAAAAAAGTAAAAAGTAAAAAGTAAAACTAAAAGTATCACCGCTGTGCCGGTCGGAGTTAGGTTTTTTTCGTTACGGAATTTCTGGATTCGGTCTCCACGCTCAAGGCCCGCGATAGAAGCTATGCAATAGCTTAAAATAAAATAAAATAATATAAATAAAATTTGAAATTCTTAAACCAAATCCTGATCTAAATTAAAATCATTAAATAACATAAAATCACAAAATAAAATAAAATTAAAATCATAAAATAAAATAAAATTAAAATCATAACAAAATTAAAATCATCAAATAACATGACAATTTTAATAATACACCTGCGTCTGAGTCTTTTATTTTTTATTTGTCAACGATTTGTTACCCGAACGCTGAAATAATCAATCTGAAATTATAATTTATTGTATTTCATTTTAATCATATTTTAAATTGCACTCACACATATTTTAACCTTCTCATATCTTTAGTTTACACCTTCTCCTGCAATTGTGTATAGTAATGTTGTGGTTGTATGTAGGTGTTGCAACACTAGAATATTTTTTATTTCTTTTTTTTTTATTAGCTTAGCAGATTTAAATACTACTTACCTAAGTACATAGTAGAGCTTTTATCATCGATAGTCATAAGGTTATCAAAGTAGTCTAGCTCTATTCTAGCCTCTATCAGCACTAGTCTCAATAGCGACGACCGATAGTGCTAAGACATACTCATAGTTTACGAGCCGTTAAACATTGAAACATTTTACGTCCTGCAAACGACGGACTTGGAGATAGTGCCGATAAAGACGTCATCACACAACCGATTTCTTCGCGTATTCTCGGTCACTGGACAAGTGTACGGTTGAGAAACTGACTCGTTTATTATTACGCTCTCGAACATAAGATATATTTTTTGAAATCTTTGGATTTCTCTTAAGTTTAAAGCGTCAGTTTTCTAGCGATTTCGGCAATGCCTTCTTTGGAACCATTTGTAAGTTAAGTTTGAAGAACTTGATATTACTGGCAGCACTTTTTTCATCCTCTGATCGGTACTCGTACTGATCAGAGTATATCGAGTATTCGTATGTGCCATGTTTCCCTGGTCTTTAGAGTACCAATGTGCCTACGGTCTCGGATTTGTGATGGTACTCCACTCTTTAGTGATTATTTATTATTAATAACAATAACTTCTTTATTTCTGACTACTTTGGCCCACAGATAATATCTATGGGCCAAAGTTGTCTTATATCACATTGTCACTTGCCATCACTACGTCTATGCAATTATTCAGCTTTGTTCAGTCCAGTTCTGAATTATGGGTATAATCATACCATATCAGAACTAATCGAGTCTTCTAGTATTTTATATTAGTAGACTTTCTAAGTGATGGACTCGGTGTTTCTATGATCATCCTAATATGGCTCCTGATAGCCTTTAGTATGGTTGGTATTTATGTTAAGGTTATACCGAGGTCGTCAGATTGTTGCTGGGTTAGGGCGCCTTCAGCGCTACAGCCGCGCTGCTGCCGCACGACACTTTGCGCCAAATTTGAAGGCAGCCCTTACTGAAAGCGAACAATAAATGAGTATAATTTAATTTGAATGTCTTAGACAAACAGTGTTGTTAAACTTGCATCGCTAAACGAACTTGAACTAGTTTTGTTCTCTCTGCGATTATGTTTGTTAACTAGAAAAGTTACTAAAACTTTATATCCATAAAAATAATTTAAGTTTGTCTGTTTTATTGGCATACAAAGGTTTCTAACTACCTAACATTATGATGATCTGTGAGAATATAATTCACAGTTAAATTTCAAATGATCTATGTGTATATAGAAAGGTTTATTTACCCGTGACTTGCATGAAAACTAATATCATCTAATGATATTAGCTTACCAACGAATTAACGTGCGCTTGAAGGCACCCAACGGATCAAGCCGACGAGGCTTACTTAGCTCAAAGATTAATGGACATTATTATCATTTATCATATTATTTACCTAGTCAACGTGAATAAACGTTAATGAACTTGACATAACGTTCTACTATTTATTCTATAGAGTACCATTAAATTGGAGTCAATACATTGGAATCTTTTGTTAGATTGATGATAAACCAACCATGTTATAATGTTAGTTAATACATTGATCAATATATAGTACAGTTTGATACTAGTGGGGAAAGTTATCAATTGCAGTTGAGGCGGAGCCGAAGGCGAGGCCGGTATTTATGGAGCCGAGAAACTAAAATAACAAATTAATGCTTTTTATTCAAACGCAATAAAAAAAATATATTTCATAAAAACATAATCTCTAGTAACAAATTATACGGACAAATGGCATGCAATTTTTTTTCGGTTGCTGACATTGATTTTCGTGGGGGTTGACGGGCGACCAGTGGAACCAGACCGATGTGATAAATACACAAATCGATAAAATATAATCGATATAATCGATTGAATATGCCATACCAGACCAGCGACTTTTTTGCAATAGTGCACTTCTTGAGTAGGCAGTTTTCGAGTGTCTCGAAAAAATGTTCTATCATCTTTTATCTATGGTTCTTAAGTTTATACCAATCGACGAACAAATGAGCAAAATAACACTACGTTTTGAGTAAGGGTGAGGTCTAATTGTGACGGGGATCGTATTTAATCATTGGGATCATTAACTGGTCGGGGGAGCTTGCCGAACTGTGCAAATTCTCCAGTGCTTCAGCCAAAGATAGTTTTAGAGTACCGTGTAGTTTTAATCAGTAAGAGTCTGACTAACCTCTCCCATCTCAGAGCGGACACACATCCATGTGGGTTTCCAGGGCGGGAAGTCTCAAAATACTATTACCAATCGCTTTGCGACCGAATTTGTTAAAGTCACCCGTACACAGTCAATCTCGAACGCATTCCACAGTCAAAATCAATGGTATGATCCATGGCTCGCATTCGAAATTTAATGTATACGGCTAAGGCCACCCGTATTCAGTAAATTTCGAACGCGATTTTGGACTGAATGACCAAAATCGGTCGCAATGCGATCATTATCTATGTCGAGACTGCAGACCCAGATCTCGAAAAAGGGTGAAGGGTGGGATTAATGAACTTCAAGCAGAATTAACTCAATAATAGCATCCTTAATTGCCAACTACTCGACTAGTCAGAGATTATATTAAGCTACCACTAAGTGTGTGTACTATAGCGTTTCTGTAATATGCTGAACTGTCAGTAATACGACCTAGCTTTGCTTTGTAACCAAAATCTAAGAGCCTGATGACGTCACAGACGGCATTGTTGATGTATTGATGCAGTTTGAATCACTGAGCGGAACTTGTTCATAAATTATGTACATGGATTTTCACGCTGCTCCGCTTCCGTTACTTTCCACGGGTATCGTGCATATTTTCCGAGATAAAACTTAAGGTAGCACTCAGCAATGTACTAAAATTCCTTTAAGAAAAAGATCTAGGTACAGGAATCGGATCTGACGTCCAGTGAAAACATATTTAGTTTAAAAGACTTAGAACATTTTTAAGACGTTTTCTGGAAACTAAAGATATAATTATCAGATTGGCCTTACCGTTAAGCAAAAATATACTCATCAGATTGACCTTGCCGTTAAAGCAAGACAATACTAGACCACCTCTCTGTGTCTAGGAATACGTTTAATTCCCCACGGTTCCGTTACAGAAGTCACATTGCTACAGTCACGTCTTCGGTTCTTTCAGATTCCTTGACGGCGGTTATTTCAATGTTTTACATACAGACAGCCTCATACATAGGTTATATTTCCATTATTCCTTATCTAGTTTCTTGTAAATTCAACCGCGTCGAGCTCATAACTCAGCACAAATGCCAATAAATACTAATAATTTTGTTCTTTCGATTAATTCTGGAACGATCTTATTCAGTTAATATTTCATAATAGGTATACCTACTGCACTAACAATTAACAAAACAATTCACTTAACCCTAAAAGGAATTAACCACAGCCAATTGTAGATTGAAATGAACTTTACTGAACCATGAAAGGGTTAGGTCAAAACACTCAGACAGAACAGAACCGACCAAATTCATTGAGATTCAGCGAAAACTGTTCTTATAGGCTTCAGTGAGCTGTCTGTCTATTATTCGATGCTTTCCGAGAATCGTAATATCTGGTAGAGAGGAGCTTGTAGGCCTGTATAATAGAATCTCTTAGCACATAATGTTTTAAACATGAGGGATATCACGCATTTGTATGAAGACACGGTTCTATTTTGCTTTTGATGTAGGAATGACAGATGTAGATTTTTTTGTCAGTTTCTCGTTTTTTTGTAGGTAAATAGTTTATTTGGGATATTTTGATAGGTTACTAAAAACCTATCGCGGACGGCCATACAAACGGACATGGCGAACAATAAGGGTTCTTTGTTTACGATTGGAACTTTAAATAGGCACCTACAAGTCTAGAAACTATAAAGTAAAACATCTTCGTGGTGCCAAACAGGAAAAAAACAAAACAGTGCGGGATGCACTTCAAGGTTGGACCAAATGGAAGTCCAGCTCAGGATGTGTCAGGCAAATATTTATAGGATGGGAGACTTTTTATAGGATGAGAAATCATCAAACGATTTCTTCCGCTCTGGGCGGAGTGGGAAAAAGTGTCAGACTCATATTGACTAAAGTCCATCCGTGTTCCTCCAAATGGCCTTTGTTTACCAGGCTCGTGGTGCCTCTTTCGAACAAATTCCGCAAAGGCAAATATACCTGACGCTGATATTCTGCTGAATCCTTGCGGTGGCACACGGATGTCGAGCTGAATTTATGGAAAATCTATAACCATCAAAGGCATTCCTACCCTGTTTAATAATGGAACCTGATAAAACAAATGCAAACAAACGGTACCCTTTGTTGTTATGAGCGACACGTGCCATAAGTGATTTTTTTCGCACGCATGATCAATACGAACAAATATATAATATAACACAAAAGGAAACTTGTGCCTGTCACTTTGAGCCCATCTTGGACCGATGTAATGGGGATACTTACTTTATGTAGATATAGTTATGTTATGTGTTGTTATTTTTCTTTTTATATTGTGTTCTGATATTTGTGAACCATCTTTTGGTCAATATTTCTTGCTACAACTACAGCAATAAGGTTTCCAGTGCATTGGCAACAGCTTGAGATTATAGTCAATCAATCAATCATTTATTTATTTATTCTTTTTTTGGATGGGATATCTAAAACCCATCCGTGTTCCTCGAAATACCCTTTGCGTTCGCTGTAAAACCGACCCCACGTTGTCTTGTCTGCCCTACCCCTAGAGTGTAATTTAAGCCCGCGCAGGCGCGGAGGGGCAAGGCGGCCCGCGAGCTGAGGAGCAGGTGTTATAACGCCCGCCACCGCGGCTGAGGCTCGTCAATATGAGATATTGTCTAAATAATGCACTCTCTTGAAAAAATATATATAATCCAATATCATCTATTACTAATCTATTACTTCTATTATTACTATTATATAAAGCTAAGGAGTTTGTTTGTTTACTTGAACGCGCTAATCTCAGGAGCTACTGGTCCGATTTGAAAAATTACTTCAGTGTTAAATAGCCCATTTATCGAGGAAGGCTATAGGCTATATATCATCAAGCTAAAACCAATAGGAGCGAAGCAGTAATGACAATTGTGACGCAAGTGAAGTTGCGCGGGTCAACTAGTTATCTACTAATACGTCTATTTAGTCACTAATTGAAGCTTAGTACAAAGTCTTTGTAATTTGCCTCTTATGTCTTTAATTTGATCAGGATTAAAAACCAAATGAATGATAGAAACTCATTCCTCAACGGCTCTATCAAATAAAGCTCTACTTATTACCAAAAAGACCTTAACGTTCAGTTTCAAACGAACTACAAGTGAACTAGTTATTAGCTAAATTTTCACTCGCATATGAATTCCTTGTGTCGCTCTCTCTCAATATCCTTTGTGCCTCGCGACATGGCAACAATTGTGTTCAATTTGCAAGTGTATTGTACCTGATTTATTGGTTCTCTATTATTCTGGGAAATATTGACGTTTAGTTCGGGTGTCATGTCTTGCCATGAAGTACCGTGTTACCCAGTTAATGGGTTGTGGAGATCTGGTAGGCAGCCGCTCCGCGTAAAATACTGGTATTCAGCTGAATCCGGTTGGACTGGAAGCCGACCCCAATATAGTTGGGAAAGGCTAGGCAGATGATGAGTTCGGGTGTCATGATTGGTTGGACTGAGCAATGGTGTTAACTGAACACGACACGGATGGTGATCGCGTACCCAAAGACGCAGCGTTTGAAAGCCTCCACAAGGCGGACCGATGACCTGGTGAAGGTCGCGGGTAGCCTATGGATGCGAGACGCGCTGGACCGGTCGTTGTGGCGAGGCTTGGGGGAGGCCTATGTCCAGCAGTGGACGTCTTCGGCTGATATGATGAGATTTTTGACGCGTCGTTTGGAGGATGAATACAAGTGAACCTAGGGTCTGATCTAGAGAAGGGTCACGTGGGAACAAGCTCAATGAAAATTATGAGGAATGGAAAAGCGATATTTTGTAAACAGATTTTTTTAAATTTATGCATTCTGTTTTGTCCGTTTTGACCGTTAGTATGTAAATACTGAGGTTAAATTCGAGTGCCATAATAGAGGATAGCACTGGTAGGTTAGGGACTGACAAATGTGATTATGTGCTCCGATGTTATGCACTAAAGTTTGATTAGAACATCATGTGATGCGGGGGATAAGTTAGGAACACAAGGTAGAATGTTATTAATTTTCAAATTGAGGTGAATTTGTTGAATGTGGAAACTATGAATTTGTGGACATTATCTATAATTAGTCATTGGGTCAATTCAAATGGCACCGAGACGTGTTACAGCTACTGCTAGAGAGGACTTTACTCTTTGTTCCGTATTACAATTAGTATTCTCTAAACTAGTATTACAATGTCGATCATTGCTATACCACAAATTCTGTAGCAAACTCTACGAACAATACATCTGTATGTAGCTTCACAGTACATATTCGTGCGACATGAAATGCAATTATGGATTATTAGACGGATCTGGTTCGAAATTAATACAGTAGTGGCTTGAGTGCGACACTAATTATCTCTTATTTACGACTAGCCTTTGAGCCAGGCGACGCTTGTGAGGTTAACCAAAAGTGTGCCGTATTGCTCTGTTCTCCTTTCTGTAATCCAAAGCTAAGTTATTAGGTATACGTAAACTAGGTTTAAGAGATTGCAAATGTTCTTAGAGAGTATTTTAGTGGGTGGTAGCTTCCGGATGAGTTAAATGGTACCATCTATTTGGTGAGTTAGATTATACGGATTGAGGCACGTGAGGAATAATAATTCAGCTTGGAAAAGTATAGTCAATGTCAAAGTCAAAAACGTTTATTTTAATTAGGTCAAAAACGTTTAATCATTAAACGGCACTTTTGAACGTCATCATTACATTTAAAATAACATAGTGACTCTACTATAAACTTGTGTGACCATAAGTTGGATTGTTTCGTAAAGTTGAAGGAAGTAAAATAGTATTTATTTCACGGAAGAAATGTATAATGACAATTATTTAACATAATCAAAATTAACTTTTATGGAGTACCATTTTCTTACGCTTCAAAGTTTACTGTATAATAAAAATTTATTCTTTACCAAACTTAAAAAATCAAACCCTTAAAAAAACCTAAACCATAAAATTATCTAAACTTATTATATAAAGCTGAAGAGTTTATTTGCTTGAACAATGCTTTAATCTCAGGAACTACTGGTCCAATTTGAAAAATTCTTTCAGTGTTAGATAGCTCATTTATCGAGGAAGGCTATAGGCTATATATCATTACGGTAAGACCAATAGGAGGAGATATTTTTAAAGCAGTAGTAGTATATGAAGTGTAGACTGTGTCAGAGTCACGTTATGTATAGTTAGGACACTAAAATACATTTATATATAAACTTTTTGTCCAAACAACAAAAGCGTAGCCGTCGGCTGAACCTAAGTATTTGCTGATAATTATATTCACGCTCCTGCAAAAAGGTCAGCTCTCAAAAAAGGGTAAACCAACTTGAAACACAGAACACGTGTACGCAAAATTCGGGGAAAAACGGGCCAGTCTAAAAAAATCACGCATCCCGTTGTTGCTTGTTAAATAAGTCTCTACAACGGACAGTGAAAGAAAGAAAGAAAGAAAGAAAGAAAGAAAGAAAAATTTTTATTTGTGACTCGCACAAGACACATAAAATAAAGTAAAAAAAACTGTCATAAAACATATGTTTACACAAAACTAATATGTGCGAGGCCAAAAAGGTCCCTGTCTCAGCATAAATGCTGCGATATTTAAAAAATAAATATCACAGCTTTGGTCTTATGATCGGGCCCTGTCATAAGACCACGTACACCTGACATGTACATAAGACACCTGTGATGCCACGGATACACATATGAAACACACCAGTAATACTCGTATATAAAAACAAATAAAATAATGAGTATGAAAGTTTCATTAAAAATAAAATAAAATGTGGAATACGCACATACAATAAATAGTCAAAAAAATTAACCAAACCCCAAAGGCCCAGTGCTCCAGTATCATTTGTCAGTGTCATAGACAAATGACGGAACGCGCGGGCGCACTGTTGGAGGCTATGGTTGGTTGTCAAAATAATGTCAGAAACACAATATAACAGTGTAACCAAAGACTACAATAATGTAACTAAATAAAAGAAAACAAAAGCCTTATAGAGTGTAGCATCTAGAATAGGGAAACTATAGTAAATATTAATGAATAGTTGAGGACTGTGTGTAGTATTATGTCATAAAAAAGTGTTATACTGAAAACATGGGACAAAATCACCAATACTAGCTGCGTGCATACCCTGGGTAAGTTCATGTAATTTCTTTTTGAATGCGCAGTAGGTGTTGCTTGAATTTTGCGCTAAAAGTACCAACTGTTTTTATAGCACGAAACGGTGGTGGCAGGTCGTTCCAACAACGAGAAGCCGCGAATTTAAAACTTCCCTCGAATGCAGCAGTCCTATGGGGCAATGTCAATAGGAGGTAAGCAGATGCTTTTGTTTTGACCTTGTTCACATCTCGCGACCAGGTTAACTTACTATACAGATAGCCTGGTTTTTTTGTGAGAATTATGCCAAATAACAGGGTAGCCAGAAGCTTTCTCCGCTCTGACATTCTCATCAAATTACCCTTGTTTAAAAATGGAGTTATGTGAGATCTAGGAGGGACATTAAAACAAAATCTCGCACAAGCATTCTGTACCCGCTGGATCAACCTTTCGCTCCTCCCAAGAATGCACGCCCCATACACAGTGTCAGCATAGTTCAGCTTGGATAAAATAAGTGACTCACAGAGCATGCCACGCATATCCACACTAATATAGGGACGAACATGGTATAAGAGTTTGAGGCGGTAGAAGCAGTTCCGCCTCCATAACGTGAGTCTCAAAATGCAATTGCTCATCAAATACAACCCCAAGATTACGGGCTTCTTGCACTTAAGCTCTTTATATGATTCAACATGTCTTAATGCTTTTGTAGCTTTTGCCTTATTATGACTCCTGTCTCGCAGTTTCATCATTTCCCTAACAGTGTCTGTTATCCATGGCAAAGACTTATCGCCTTATCTTATTTCATTGAAAGATTAAGGAAATCGAAAAAAAAAAATCGAAGAAATTCAAAATATAATTATTGAAAGTTTCTACCATAGTATTAACATCCTCCAGGCTTTCAATATACTTCCAATACATCTTTTTCAAATCCTTATTAAATTGGTCTAGCAGTATATCTTTAAGGGGCCTGTAGATGACCCAGTGCGGGGAAGGCTTCTCAATCTTAAAATTAAATTCAACAGGTATAACTGCATGTTGGCCAAGCTCTGGTATGTGAGATACAGAGACTTCGCGTACACGGGCATCAGTGCATACAACATCAATTAGTGTCTCACTGTGATCTGTAAAATGTGTTGGGTCAGTAACAATTTGCAGGAGACTAAGAATTTGTTGAGTAGCTTGGTTTTATTTTCTGATTGGTTTAACATGTTAATATTGAAGTCACCCAACAAAATAACTTTATCTGTTGTGAAAGAGAAAAGAGAGTCGGTAACCGCATCTAGTAAAACATTAACATCTAGCCACGGTGGCCTGTACGCAGTGCCAACGATAACCGAGTACGAGTTGACGTTCAGTCGGAGCCACATCTGCTCGATCTGCGGCGCGGGTGGGTGCGGCAAGGTGCGCGCGCGCACTCCGCGCCGCACGTAGAAGCCCACGCCGCCCCCGCGACCGCCGCGCACGGACCGCGCGCGCGGCACGTGCCGCAGCCGGTAACCCGGCACGCCCGCACGGAGTCAGGTCTCGTTTATCGCCATAATGTCCACCGCAATGTTTTCCATGGCTACAATAAACTCGTCATGGCGAGAACCTAGCGACCCCGCATTAAACAAACCAACTTTAAGGTATTTGGTCTTAGCCATTGACATGGTGGGTAAAGTATATAATGTATAAAATGTAAATAGTGTGTGATGGTGATGAAATATATAATTTAGTTAGTAAAGTATAGTGTAGCTGTATAGTAGTCATAATTATAATAATAGTGTAGCATAAGCATAATAGTTTTACAAATAAATAATGTGTGTATGTGTATTTAGTCAATGCTCGGGCAGCCGGTCTAAAGAATGAAATAATTAAGTGCTGAGACAGGAAAACTGCTGACCTCGCACAGAGCACACTAAAAATTTTGAAAAACCATAAAATATATTCAAAAACAGTAGAACTTAAAATTAAACCCACATGAAACATACAGTTCACTATAAACCTAGACAGCCTTCTCTGCAGATACATCCTGGCCAAAAACACGATTCAGATCCTCCATCGTGCGGATGCAGTGAGTCGGCTTGCCGTCACCTTGCTTGGCAAGGATACGACCGTTCTTCGTCCAAGTGTATCGCCACCCAAGACGACTGCCAGCCTCACGCACACGGTAAAATAGGTGCTTGTTAGTTCGCGTGAGCCTCTCGTTCATAAAGAACCGACGCGGGGGCGCCGTCATCATCGTATCAGCCGAAAAACGTTTACAGTTGGACATAGACTTCCCCCAAGCGTCGACACAACGACCGGTCCCGCGCGTCTCGCATCCATTGGCTACCCGCGACCTTCACCAGGTCATCAGTCCACCGTGTGGGAGGCCTTCCAACGATGCGTCACTCCAGAAATTACGGTCCCATCGACCATCTATTTTGCGAGCAATGTGCCCTGCCCACTGCCACTTTTTTAGTTTGGCGATCCTTCGAGCTATGTCGGTAACCTTGGTTCTCTTGCAGATATTATCATTCTTGATTCGATTACGCATAAACATTAAACATCGCCCTTTGAGTGACTTTAAGACTTCTGATTAGGTCCATAGTGAGCGTCCTATCAGTCATCACTGGCAATACAACAGCACGACAAACCACCAGAAGATACCACGCAACTTCCCGAACGCTGCCCAGCCGAGTCGGATTCGAACTTTTTAACCCCTTGATCATTACATACACATGCAGAATAATAAAAAAAAATCTCACCCGGAATCTCCGTGCACCATATTTGTTTACCAAAAACACATGTAAGAAAAACCCCACTATAGATATAACTGCCATCACACTCAATCCAATTCATAGTTTCTATGCTATTTGAATAAAAATAGGGCATACATAATCTCCACACGTACATGTGGCACGGCTTAAATGTGTGAGCAAGGGTGCGTCTACATTTGCCAAATGTGTACATTGTCTTTATTAGTATGGGTTTCTGTTATTCTTATGCTGAGCTGCGAATGGAAATGTTGGGATCGTTTCTTGTTTTTCTTTCTTATTTTTACTATAAGGGCTGTTGTAATCAGCAGCTATTGGGCTGCCTTCTATTGACACGGAGCGAGGTGCGCAGAGCGGAGAAACGGATCAATTTCAATCAATGGAATTGCATAAAATCTCCGTTACATGTGATTCACTGACATTTTTACTGTCATGATTGGTTAATATTTCTCCGTTTCTCCGCTCCGCTGCCTTGCTCCACTATAATGGATAGGCACCCTTACAAATGTACATTTATCCATAAATTTATAATTCGAAGTAATATCAATTTATCGCCGCCAACTTTTGGAAGGATTTTAGCGTTGTGTATTTTAAGTGGATTTTGAAATAAACTTTCTTATTAAAAAGTCATATTAAATTACCTATTGGTTGCAAAGGATTTTGGACATTGTTGTTTGTGATATCGAGTTTTTTGTTCCAAAGATATGATCTCGAACACTGAATTGAAAATAGATAATAATCTCTAGGGTTATCTCCATTAAAAATCGCCAGAATAATTGGTACTGCTAAGATTAGCGTAGGAACCAAATAACCTCAACCCCTCGGTCACCCGAAGAAAAAAGTTAAGTAAAGCAAAACCTTTTACGAAACAACATTCGTTTACTCCACTACGATAAACCCTAGAGATTTGCCAGTCATCCTCTTGTCTTACAAATACGATTCTAATAACACAAATCTGGACGCGGTCTTACCCTGTTTCACGGTGGCTACTCCCGAGGACCTCCCTTCGCGACAGCTGCACAGATTCCATGTAGAGACTATTTGAAACCCCTTCTGCATATTTCATTGCAAGTGTCCTAGTAGTGGGACATGTCGTCGCCACGCGCACTGCCCGTTTATATTTTGTCCTCATATTCAAACTGAATTTATGAAGCATTTAGAGATTTTTTTCCAGCACTTACGCTGAGAAATGGCCGCCCGTCTCCTGAAATACGCGATGTTCGTAAATGTTATATTTTTGCATACCTACTAGCCTTGTTGAAGTTTGTGAGTGGGGCTGAGATTGGAATCTCAAATGGAGCAAAGCGGCCCACATATTTTAGGGTTATTTATTCCACTACAGTCGGTGTTTGGGCTGGCACGAATATAAGTGAAAGTTGGAATATTAATACGGCCTACTTACATTATTGGTGATTTTCAACGCTGCTTGAATTCGTTGGTGTATTTACAGTCGATTTTCCAAAACGCTGAGCTCTTAATGGCTAAATTACATTTCCGATTCTAAGTGAACCAGATAGTCAAATTACACAAAATCCCCCCAATCATTTCCTGCTCTATCCGATTGGATCTTTAAAATATTTTACCGAACAACAACCCCTAAAACGACCAATCTGGTCTTAAGTATCATTAAAAATGGGATTAATTTTTAACCTCATTGGTATTCAGCTCAGATGTGGTTTACTAAACAGGGCTCCTGCATTGATAAACAGAATCGACCGCACTAATTGCCAATTACGGTGACATGAATGAAGGTACCATTTGGCCCCAATAAGGGTGGAATACCTACCACCAAAGAGCCCAGATTGTTTGAGAAATGGTTCAGCAGACTCGGTGTGTTTACTTTTAATTAGAGGAAAATCTACGGGAAATCAGGTCAGTAAGGTTTCTTTGAGAGCAATCAACAGTTATCTTAATTATAATGAATCTTGATTAGGTTGGAATTAAGAGATTTGAATTATTAATTTGAGATTATGAAAGAAAGTTAAGATACTAAGTAGGCACTTTGTTTCCAAGCAGAAATTAGGAAAATTACTCACAGAAAACTGTAGTATAAAAAGAAAATCTTTCCGGAAAACATTCGAATTCTATTAACTTACCGAAATGCGGAAACAATTGAGACAAAATCGTGTAGGAAAGTGCGAACCTACGCGGCTTAACGCGATATAAGATTTTTATCCTGATGGCTTTCTTGAAGCCGACACTAAACCCATTACGGGACAAAGGAGTTCCGTACAAAAGATAAGGAGACGTAAGTTGGAAGGATCGTCATCTGCGACTAATGATAATAGCTCACATAATTCCGGACAAAGGTTCGGACGTGCCGAAAACAGACGGAGAGATGATATCGGATCAGTCTGACGATAAGAAATTATTCAGTGGTGGTGTGCTTGTGATTGTGTTGTGTTGTGTGTGTGTGACTTTGGAGGGTGGGGGTTGTTGGTAAGAGAAGCGTGTTTAGGAAGGAACTAAACGTTTAATTTAAATAGTTTATTGGAAGTCATTTTCTACGAGTCATAGTTTGTAATCTACAAAAAAAAATAGTTTTGAATAAACACGCAAATTAATGTTATTGATGCTCGATTGCCTATTTTCTGTGTCTAAGGCAGCCTAGTCAGCAGATAAAAAATCAAAAGTTAGATCATTTTTAACTGAAGAATACTGAAATATGGTTGCTTGACATATTTTCTATACAAAGCTGAAAACCGCAATATTTATTCTTCAGGTGAAAGTTATTTACGTACTACTGAAAAATATATTTTATTTCCATACTGATATAAAAACAATGGTAGGTTAGGTAACATGAACAATATTATTTTACTGTTTATTTTCCAAACCTGTTTTGCTGGAAACTATAAGGAAATTCATTTTATCTTTTCCGCATAAACCTAGGGAAGCAATTTATAAATACAGTTCTGTTTGAATAGTAGAAAATGGAAGACTATTCAACTTCTCGTCGATCCGATTATTGAATAGAAACCGAACACAATGGAACGATAGCCGTACTTCAAGATGTCTTTAATCAGAGCAGTGCGGGTACCCACGCGTTGACGCACGGACGTGTGAATGATGGCTTCCAAATTGTTAAAATGTTCGAGTTGCAATATAGTCATTAACGAGGTTCTAGCCTTTGTTAGTAATAAAATCGATGTGATGAATGAGGAAAGCATAAGTCATATTTGTGTGAGTGCATTTTCTGATGACGACATTCATAGTGCTAAAGATCTTTTGTGCGAATCGTTACCTACAGAGAAGCGTAAGAAGGTGAGGAAGAGAGATGGAAAGAAGCTTCGTGAAATAGATGACATAATATGTATGCTGAAGGAGTCCGATCCTGAGATTTTACCAGTTTTTGTGGCCCGTGATCTCCAAAAGCTGCCGCCGGTGCTTTTCGATCATGTCGACGTCACTCGGATTTTAAAGGATTTGGTGCGTATGCAGGAAGAGATGAAGCTAATCAGAGAACAGTGTGTCACAAAGGAAAGCCAAAATACGATTAAGTCTGATCTTGAAAACTTAAAGAAGGCATCCATAGTGAACAATTTTGCTAGTACCGCCTGTAACGTAAATGTTAAGCGGGGTGGCTTTTTGTTGGATAGCCATGACGATTACTGTAGCGGTCCTAGGGGACTTGAATACGTGAATGCTGAACATAACACATTATGCAAGGAGCCTAAAGAGGTACAAACAGAAACCAATTATCGGGAGATTGCTCAAGATTGTTCTACAAGTGAGGGTAGTCGGGAAACTGGTGTTCATCTAGCGATGAACCATAACAAAACCAAAGCGATGACTCACAGGCAATCAGCTGCGATCGACACAACTAGTAAGACGGGACACACGGATGCGCCGACCGTAAGCAGTGATGTATTCGCTAAAAATAAATCTTTAGCCGATGTCGTACGCGATGGCGACTGGAAAACACCCGAAGAAGACAAAGAGTGGACTTTAGTACAGAGGAGACGTTTAAGAAACAGGTTTGTTGCCAATAGAGGGAAAGCAGTTTTGAGCTCAGATGCGAGTTTTAAAGCCGCGGACATAAATATACCTATTTATATATACAATGTGGCAAAGGACGTGCCCGTGTGTGACATACTGAGCTATATTGCGAGTCAAACTGATGTTACTGTGCACCTGGAAAAAATGAGTATGAAAGTGCCGAAGTCGTATGATGCGTACAAAGTTTTGGTACCAAAGCATAAATTAGAAACTTTTTTGAATGATGATTTCTGGCCAGAAGGCATCGCATACCGTCGCTTTGTTGACTTTAAAACAAAAGGTTATGGTATAAGGAGTGGGAAATAATTGGTATGTGTGTAGTGTGTAGTCGTCATTATGGATAATTACGTCAATCTCGTCACATTTAACTGCAAAAATATTGTAAGATCAGTGGAATGTGTAAGAAAAATATGTGAAACAGCTGATTTTGTTGCACTCCAAGAAACGTGGCTATTGCCGCATGACATTCCATTCCTGAGCAGCATCAGCGACAAGTTCGCGTTCACTGGCAAGTCTGCCGTGGACACGTCGGCCGGTGTGCTTCGCGGCCGACCATACGGAGGCGTGGCACTGCTGTGGAGGAAGTCTTTGTTTCCGTCAGTGTCAGTGTTGCAGTGTGCTAGTGATCGTATAGCAGCGATTAAGGTTCAGATACGTGAGCGTTCGATGTTGATTATATCTCTGTACATGCCTACGGACTCAAAAGATAATTTGATTGAGTTTACAGAGTGTTTAGGTGAAATTAATTCTATTATTGAAAATAGTGATGTGCAATCTGTGTATGTGTTGGGAGACTTCAACGCGCACCCGGGTGAGTTATTTGCAAATCAACTCTTAGACTTTTGTGCGGATCAGTCGTGGACTTGTGTTGATCTTGATTTATTACCGAGCGATTCGTACACATTTGTTAGTGAGGCACACGGATGCCGTCGGTGGCTCGATCACTGTGTGGTCACGAGCGCGGCGCGCTCGACTATCGATAACGTAACTATATTGTACGATACCTACTGGTCGGATCACTATCCGATGCAGATTACTTGTAATATAGATTTAATAAAACCAAAAGTTGTGATGTCTAGCGTGTGTAAGAATAAAGTGATATGGGGAGAAAGGCAGACCAGTCAAATTGAAACATATCATACTTTTTGTCATAATAAGTTAAGGGATATTGACTTTCCGGCGGAATTTGCTATTTGTGCTGATAAAATATGTAACTGTGCAATTCATAAATCATTAATTAATGACATGTATAAAAGCATAGTGCGTATTCTGTCTGAGGGCGCGAAGTATTCTTGTGGTGTGATTTCAAATAACAGAAGGGGCAAACACATAATAGGCTGGAACAGACACGTGAGGGAGGCTCACGGTAAGGCTCGGCAATGTTTTCAGACTTGGATTTGGTATGGAAGACCTAGCTCTGGTCAGTTATACAATGAAATGGCCGAGTCGAGGCGACTATTTAAATTAAAGTTAAAATGGTGTCAAAGTAACCAACAACAAATTAAGATGGATATTATAGCGCGACACCATAGCAATAATAATTTTTCAAAATTTTGGAAATCAACAAATAAGTTGAATTTGAAGCCGAGCCGACCCGTGAGTGTCGATGGTGTGCACGAGTTAGGTGACATCGCGAAATTATTTCAGCAGCATTTTAGGGTTGAGCCGTTTATGAAGCCTGCTCCGTCTGAGCTGCTGTCGGTGTCTGGTGATGGAGCTGCACCTAGGCATGCCTCAGTTAGGTTCACTGCAGAGGATGTAGCTTTGGTTATTAAATCAATGAAAAGAGGAAAGTCTCCAGGACATGATAGCCTCAGCATTGAGCACCTGCGGTATGCTGGGGTACACTTGCCTAGGGTCTTCGCTTTGCTCTTTAATCTGTGTGTTAGCCACTCCTACTTGCCGGACGATCTCATGTACACTATTGTTGTCCCCATTGTAAAAAATAAGACCGGTGATGTCTCGGATAGGTCTAACTATAGGCCTATCTCCTTAGCCACGGTTATAGCCAAGGTAATGGACAGTTTGCTTGACGGCCACTTAGCAAAAAATATAAAACTGCACGACGGTCAGTTCGGCTTTCGGGCTGGCCTATCAACGGAAAGTGCAATCCTGTGCCTCAAGCAGACTGTGCATTACTACACCGCGCGTAAGACGTCATTATACGCGTGTTTCCTGGACCTCTCCCGGGCTTTCGATATGGTGTCATACAATCTGCTGTGGACAAAAATGCGTCAAGACACTAGTCTGTCCCCTGAGATTATATCTATATTTGAGTACTGGTATAATAATCAGCAAAATACTGTAAGGTGGGCGGATAGTAAATCAGACATGTACGGGTTGGAGTGTGGGGTAAGACAGGGCGGGTTGACCTCACCGAAACTGTTTAATTTGTATATGGACCGCCTGATAGAGGAGCTGAGCAGCACTGGAATTGGATGTCATATAGACGGAATTTGCGTGAATAATATTAGCTACGCGGATGACATGGTGCTGCTCAGCCCTTCAATTGGTGCGTTGCGCAAGCTACTTCGTATATGTGAAAGGTACGCGGAGGCCCATGGGCTCAGGTACAATGTGAAGAAAAGTGAAGTTATGGTTTTTAGAGCACCTAAAAAAGATTACTCTGAGATACCTCCCGTCTCACTCTATGGTTCACCATTAAACCGAGTCACTCACTTCAAGTACCTGGGACACTGGGTCTCCGAAGACCTTAAAGATAACATGGATATAGAGAGGGAGCGTAGGGCGTTGTCTGTTCGCTGCAATATGTTGGCTCGCAGATTTGCACGTTGTACTAATCAAGTGAAGGTCACACTATTTAGGGCATTCTGCCAGACCTTCTACACGTGCAGTTTGTGGACTAAATACACGCAGAGGACATACGACGCCCTGCGTGTCCAATATAATAAAGCGTTCAGGATGTTGATGGGGCTGCCGCGGTACTGTAGCGCGAGTACCATGTTCGCGGAGGCGCGCGTGGACGGCTTCCACGCGATTATGCGTAAGCGATGTGCGTCGACAATGGCGCGGGTGCGCGGCAGCCCCAGCGCCATCCTGGCCGCGTGCGCCGGCCGGTGGGACTCGGTACTGATGGCGCATTGGATAGGCCTACACGCGAGAGTAAGCGCCTAACTATTTGTACTTACTAACACTAGGCTAAGAATATTGTTACTAACAAACGTATGGACAAAGTCTGAATTAAATTTATTATTATTATTATTTCGTTTATTTATTCTTATTACATACAAAGTATATTTTTAAATATATCTCTAAAAACCATAAAAAAATACATTTAAAAATATAAAAAGTAGTAGTCCGCCGGTGTCGGGAGCAGGGTCCAAGCTACCGGTGGTTAGGGCTCCAGAGAAAGGAACCTCCTCACAATACGAGCCGTATCGAGGAGTACTGCCTTCTGTATCAAGCCCTTTACCCAACCGCGTAATGCCAGCTTCGACAGATGTTCGTCGAAGCTTTTGGCCATCAGGCCATTGGCCGTAATGACTATCGGCACAATGACAGCTGAGTCCACATTCCACATGTCGACAACCTCGTGCGCTAAGTCGAGATACTTGATTTGTTTCTCTTTCTCGGCCTTCACGAGGTTCTCGTCATGCGGGATGGTAACATCAATTATCATTATGCGGCGCGCTAATCGGTCTATCACCACTATATCAGGCTTATTGGCAACAATAGTCCTATCAGTGATGATAGATCGATCCCAGTACAACGTGACATGGTCATTTTCGAGAACTGGGTCGGGCACATACTTATAATACGGTACCTCAGCATCCACAAGTTTGTATTTCAAAGCTAGTTGCTGATGGATAATCCTGGCCACTTGGTTGTGCCTGTGCAAGTATTCGCCGTTAGCCAGACGAGAACAACCAGAGATAATATGTCTGATGGACTCACCCGGACGGTGGCATGCCCGACACACGTCCACCGTCCCATCCTTCATAATATGCCTCCGGTAGTTATTCGTCAAGATAACTTCGTCCATAATCGCACAGACAAAACCTTCAGTCTCCCCGAAGAGATCACTGAATCGTAGCCAGGTCACGGACGCTGAAAAATCTACATCGGACCCATGAAGAGCCCGATAGAAGCGCCCGTGAAGCTCCTTGCTTTTCCATACTTCCTTGCGGTCATCTGTGGTAAGTATCACAGGTTTGCGCCAGTTCTCCTTAGCCATGGATAACGGGGTGAGACCCTTGTCCACTGCGACAACATCTCGGTGCATACCCACATCAGCTTTGAGAAAATATTCTCTGAGATTGCACATCTCGCGGTTGTGGAGAGTCTTGGCGTTTAAAAAGCCTCGACCTCCACACTTTCGCGGGATGTACAATCTCATCACCGACGATCGTGGGTGATGCATCCGGTTTGCGGTCAGCAGTGTACGGACCCTCCTATCCAGGGCGTCAAGCTCAGTTTGAGTCCATTTGAGTATGCCGAAAGAGTACATTAATACCGGCATGACCCAACCGTTGAAGGCGCGCACCTTATTTCCGCCCGACAAAAGGCTATTCAAAACCTTTTTCAGGCGGCCAAAGAAGCGTTCCTTCAACGATTGCTTCATTTCAGTAACATTAATGCCCAACGCTTCCGATATACCCAAATACTTATAGGTTTCGGTTGAGCTGAGGGATCTAAACTGTATGGAATCCGAGAGTTGAAATCTCTCAGATTCCATAATCTCCCCTTTCTTTACATGCATGACTGCACATTTGTCCACACCAAATTCCATCCTGATGGCACTACTGAAGGTTTCAGTCACCTTCAGTAGCTCCATCAGTCGCGAATTGTTGGGGGCAAAGAGTTTCAGATCATCCATGTAAAGAAGGTGAGATATGGCCTGACCACCTCTTCTCAACCGATAGCCTAGACCTGAACCCTCCAGCAATGTGCTTAGAGGATTCAGAGCTAAATTAAATTATTATTATTATTATTATTTAATTGAAGTCTTGAAATTTATACAAAAAGATCTTGTGATAGTTACGGGAGTTTAGACAAACTACATTTTCTATCCATTGGAGTCGTTAGCCGTAATTTTTATGTGAATAAAAGCTGTTCTGTGATGTAAAGTAGAATGATTAAATATGCTATATCTAGGTCATCTATATAGATATTTTCCCTGATAATACCCCTGTAGTGCTATATATACAGGGTTATTTGTTTGATACTTACAACCCCTTAGGTATTGAAATTACACAATTAATTTAAACAACTCGAAAAAAGACCGGCTGTTTTACACATTTTCATCGGTTAAATTTTGCATTTTGTATTAAACAGTCGGTATATTTTTTGAGTTTTCAGAATTGCGATTGGTCTAAAAATAAAGTTGACCTATGAAGGTTAAATTTTGCACGGAGGTAGATTAGTGAATAGGAGACGTCAACTAAGGAAGGAATTTGGGAAACTCCCCCATAGAGTCACCCCTTTATGGGGGAGTTTCCTAAAATCCTTATTATTCAGTGGTGGTGTGCTTGTGATTGTGTTGTGTTGTGTGTGTGTGACTTTGGAGGGTGGGGGTTGTTGGTAAGAGAAGCGTGTTTAGGAAGGAACTAAACGTTTAATTTAGATAGTTTATTGGAAGTCATTTTCTACGAGTCATAGTTTGTAATCTACAAAAAAAAAAGTTTTGAATAAACACGCAAATTAATGTTATTGATGCTCGATTGCCTATTTTCTGTGTCTAAGGCAGCCTAGTCAGCAGATAAAAAATCAAAAGTTAGATCATTTTTAACTGAAGAATACTGAAATATGGTTGCTTGACATATTTTCTATACAAAGCTGAAAACCGCAATATTTATTCTTCAGGTGAAAGTTATTTACGTACTACTGAAAAATATATTTTATTTCCATACTGATATAAAAACAATGGTAGGTTAGGTAACATGAACAATATTATTTTACTGTTTTTTTTCCAAACCTGTTTTGCTGGAAACTATAAGGAAATTCATTTTATCTTTTCCGCATAAACCTAGGGAAGCAATTTATAAATACAGTTCTGTTTGAATAGTAGAAAATGGAAGACTATTCAACTTCTCGTCGATCCGATTATTGAATAGAAACCGAACACAATGGAACGATAGCCGTACTTCAAGATGTCTTTAATTGAAGTCTTGAAATTTATACAAAAAGATCTTGTGATAGTTACGGGAGTTTAGACAAACTACATTTTCTATCCATTGGAGTCGTTAGCCGTAATTTTTATGTGAATAAAAGCTGTTCTGTGATGTAAAGTAGAATGATTAAATATGCTATATCTAGGTCATCTATATAGATATTTTTCCTGATAATACCCCTGTAGTGCTATATATACAGGGTTATTTGTTTGATACTTACAACCCCTTAGGTATTGAAATTACACAATTAATTTAAACAACTCGAAAAAAGACCAGCTGTTTTACACATTTTCATCGGTTACATTTTGCATTTTGTATTAAACAGTCGGTATATTTTTTGAGTTTTCAGAATTGCGATTGGTCTAAAAATAAAGTTGACCTATGAAGATTAAATTTTGCACGGAGGTAGATTAGTGAATAGGAGACGTCAACTAAGGAAGGATTTTAGGAAACTCCCCCATAAAGTCACCACCTCCGTGCAAAATAAGTAGGAGTGGAAGTTTGTATAAAAAAAATATCCACAACTATCCCGGACCGAATTTCAATCACAATGGCCAATCTCAACGGAGATTAAACAAGTAAGCAGGAGATCTTTTGTTATTTAACTTCCATTGTCCATAACCATAGGTGTCACTCTTTTAGCACATCACACACCTAACCGTTGACATACAGTAAGGACAGAGCGAACCGCATATCTCTCTGAACGCAACAAATTGGCCCGCTTAGACCGAAGCTGCGAAGGGAACTTCGCAATTGATCGTTTACGCTATACATTGCAACAAAGTTCGTACAATAGATTTTTACTTAATTGTACAAAAAAAAATACTCTTAAACTCAAGCTTGGTTCTATGCATACAATGACAGTAGAAGGTGCTAGTAAATTTTTTCAACTTAAAGTTCAGCTTAAACTTAAAGTTTTGTATTAAAAATCTCCCCCTTTCCTTTTTAACACATGGTCCTAATACGCTGTCAAACTTTATTTTTAACTGACTATAAAAAAGGCGGTTCTTAATTCGACCGCGTATATATTTTTAATTTTATCCAGCTTTGTACAATCATAGAAATTCTGAAAAGTAACACCGTGCGCAAAATCCTATTAAGTATTTCTCCATAACACCATCACAGCGCAAGGTCTTTTGGGAGACTCAATGTTTGGTCAAGATAATATATCGTTTGCTCAAGACACGAGGCGTACTCAGGCGATATAGAAATGGTTCCCAAGGGATCAATGTTATAGGCACTCCGAGTTTGTATCTCCGTGTTTGCGTGTTCTATTGACTGGAAGTCATTTCTGTCGACTGCGTTAACGGTATGGAGTCAAATTAACTTTTATGCATGCTATTTTATTTATTTGAAACAAATGCCAGTTATTCATCATCATCTTATCAGTCGAAAGACGTCCACTGCTAGACATAGGCCTCCCCCAAGCGTCGCCACAATGACCAGCCCTGCGCGTCTCGCATCCATCGGCTACCCGCGACCTTCAGCAGGTCATCGATCCACTTGCACAATGACAGTCTTACTATTTTGAAAATGTCAGTCACGGACACAATGACAGTTATTGCTATTTTGAAAATATGTTTAACTCATACCCGGGGCTTTTGAAAGGCGTACGAGGAGCCGAAACTAACTTACGGAAGCCCTTTAGACAAATATACATTTTAAATGGATCGAGGCATGATGATCCACTCCTGAATGCATCAATATACAAATGTTTATCATTTTTTGTTTTATTATTGCAAATAATATTTGATAAGGACAATACTGAAAGTATAGATCAAGATCCTTACCGGAGTTTACTTACCTCACTTCCTTTTTTTAAGCACATTGCTGCGAAGCTCCACTCAAACCGACCAATAGAATCAAAAAGAGATGAGTCTGTCCTACCACGGAGTGTCAGTGCTATCAAGATACTGCGGGTCTAAAAAGGTCACTTTAGCAGAATCAGAAAGCAAATCACTCTAACCGTCACTGTTAAATTTATCCAATCAACCTTGTAATTCGATAGCGATAAAGATGAAAATGAAATTTGACAGACTGATTGTTGAGCAAGTCCGTCTTAGTAGTTGACAACCCTCTGAGGTTGGAACTGCGAGTGGCCATCGACAAAAAAAAAAAAAAAGATTGTTGCGTGATTCTCCTAAAGTGGCTTTTTTAGCTCCCCTGATGTAAAAACCTCACCCAAATCCGATCAATATCTAGTTTTTGAGAAACTTTCGGAAACAGAAAAATACATACCTACCTAATACACCTTCTTATCGTGTGGGCAGTAAGGTCAAAAGACCCACACACCCTAGTGTCAGAGTTTCTAAATAGCCTCAAGGGCCAATGACATGGTTTATATGACGACCGCCATTTGGCGGCCGGGATCACCAGCTTATACGTGCCTTCCAAAGCACGGAATCATCTTTTTATCAGACAAACAGGTGATTCAAGCCTGTAATGTCCTAGCCAAACAGATTAGATAAGTTTTTTTTTTTTGTTTTTTTTAATTATGAATAATAATATGAATTTTTTATGAATTTTAATTTTTTTATTGTATTTTAATTTAATTGATTTTGTAACCGTTTTTTTTTTAATTTCTAATTGTATTTTTATTGTAATTTTTTAATTTTATTCTGTTTTTTTTATATTTTTTTTTTAATTTTAATCTAATAATTTTGAATTGCATTTTATTGGGTATTGAATTTGTAATTCTAATAGTTTTTTGTAATCTTTTATTTTAATAGTTTTATTGAATTTTATTGATATTTGTATTTTTAATCTAATTGTATATGATTCTTTTTTTTAATTCTTTTTAAATTGTATTTTTTGTTCTTGTGATAACATCGAATTGGCGATATGTAAGCTGTAAGATGTTATTTACATTATGTTAAATAAATAAAAAAATAAATTAAAAAAACTGGAAACTACTTTACAAAGTATGCTTCCCGTGGGAATCGAAACCACGACCACCGGGTCAAAAGGCAAACGCCTAAACCACTCGACCACGGAGGCAGTTAATACCTATTACTAACATCGTATAGCTCCGTTTCTCTCTCACAGCGGAATCGTGATGGTACTCGACATAGTGGGAGGAGCTGTTCCTCGGCAGTTTTATTATTTATCCAAAAAGTTTTTCGTACCTTAAAGTTTGTTTTCTCCCCGTGGGACCTTCGTGCAATTATATTAAGTCGCTAAACGTATATAAACTACGAAACCACAGCCGCTGGCGTTTGGGTACCAACCTACCGATATGAAAATATTTACAAAGCCAATTATTCCAACACAACCCTCATAGCAATCGTTAACCGAACAGAACTCCGTGATATATTTTCTTGAACATTTTTATTCTAGAACTAGCTGTGTAACATAATAATTACGAGTATGTATATATATGATATTCTGTTGTCAGAGTTACTTTCGCATTTATTTAATAGATGAATTTTCTCCAACATTTTTATTCCTGAATTAAGATACCTTTTTATGAGCAAAAGGGTTGAATGTCCTTGAATGTAGCTTTGTGGTCGATCTTTTGATGTTTTATAAGGCTATAAACAGTTGTATCCCTCTTTATCTGAATCTTATGCAGATGTAATGAATCGTAGTGGCAGTATTGGAATGAGTTTAATTCAATTTGTTTTCATTGGAGTAACATCGCCTGCGATTTCAATTGCTAGCCCGGAAGCTTTTATTAATTTCCTCAATTAATTCATTTACATTTTCTGTTCGTAAGTTCGGCCTCCAAAGGTTTCGACTAAACAGTTGAGTTTGTGATAATAAGAAGAGTTAAAAGAATAATAATAAAAAAAACCGGCAATGTGCGAGTCGGACTCTCACAGGAAGGGTTCCGTAATGAAAAGAAAAACGTGTCTTGTATGGGTGCCCCGTTAATTTTTAATTTAATTTAATTTTCGTCATTTGTTGCGGCAATAGAAATACACTTTTTTCACTCTGTGAAAATTTTAACTGTCTACCTATTAGGCTGACTGTCCAATGGAGCGGAGAAGAGAAGAGCGGAGAAATATTAACCAATCGAATTGCATAAAATGTCAGTGACTGACGCGGAGCGTAAAAGCCCGCTGTCAGACAAATGGACGGACGGAAGGACAGCGAAGGCTTAGTAATAGGGTTCCGTCAGTTACCCTTAGGATACGGAACCCCAAAAACGTTACTACTTAAACAAATAAAAAGTTCCGCACAAAGCCACTTTTGTCTAAAGAGTCAGTCGTTTGAGGCAGTTATTTTTTTTTAAATGTTACTGTCCTTCTGGAACAGTCGGGTAAATCTTCTAATATATAAAACATCTCTAGTCACAGTGTTTCTTATCGAACTCCTCCGAAACGGCTTGACACGCTTACGAAATTGCTTGACGGCTTGACGGCTTATTAATTTTTTTGTGAAAATTTGGTAGGTCTGAGAATAGGTCGTAGGCTTTTTATTTTATTTCATATACTAAAACAACGTTTGTCGGGCCAGCTTGTATATAATAAAGGGCAACGACCTTGTAATAATGCTACAATTATAAACACGTTCAACTTTGGCACAATGCTCGGTTTTCTTCAGTTACTCATAGACACTTGTCTTCAACATAAACTTTATAACAATATTATTACGAACGAATATTACATTGTACGTCTATCGCAAGTGTTGCCAACTAAATTTAACTTTGCCCTTATGAGATACATATTTTTAGCACAATATGGTTATGACGTAGGATGGTACTCGAAGTCTTTCATTTCCAGACAATAAATATTATCTATAGCGTGATCTAAAGATTCCATAATTTATTGCTCCCACATAATACTTCAATTCAAAGCTTTTTAAAATATATAGATATAGTAGTTTGTACACAATATTTCGTATAATAGTGCCTTTTATAAGGCCCGAGCCGCCGACCCAAATGAAAAGGTTAAATAATATTTTGTTGTGCCCGAAAACCCCTTCAATGTTCAAGTTGGCCACTCCGGGAGATAAAAAAGCAAGTCTCCTGGGCCATTTACGTCACCCCTGAATTTTGGCGGAGACGAACGGCGGGCAATAAAGCTGAATGTTATCTCACTAATTTTTTCCCCTGCCTCCAAACCCGCTATTCGTTCGCTATAGCCGAAATCTCTCGAGTTTCAACGATTATGGCTCAGGTTAACGAAAATTCGTAGACGAAAATCGAAAATTCGCAACGTCACATTCTCGTCAATCGAACGTGATGATAGAGAGAAATGGTTTCGATAGCTGATTGGCTATAACCCTAACAGAAGCGGTTAGGTCTTTAAATTTTATGGGTTTAAAACATTTTTAGTTTTACAGTTCGAACTGTATCGATTGGTAGCCAATTTTATTTTATTAGCATTCCAAGTGCGGGTACTTGTGAAAGTTAATCAAGAGGGAACGTGTTTCGTGCAATTTGTAGGGCTATTCGACCCTTCATAACAGTCAACAGGGTCCTTAATGACGCTTTCGTTTTAAAAACGAGCTCGGACTAACTAAATATTTGAGTCTAACATGCGACGGCTGACGTCTGAACTAATTGGAACCAAGTTATTTTAGTAATCAGTATTTCATGCTAGCATTGTAACTTCATGTTAAATGATGATGAACATTTTATTGATCGAGCATGGTATTTATTCCTAGGCAACTGCTACGTCGTAGCAAACGACTACGCCGTAGCAACCACTGAATAGTTTAACAAAAACGATTTTAAAATATTATTTAATTTATTTTAAAAACACATATTTTTATATACAGCTTATACCTATGATCGTTACTGTCTAGTAAAATGCTCTTATTTCGATAACACGAGAATTCGATGCCTAAATAAACTATTATTAAAAACCACGCTATTTCCAAACCTTAAACCAACTCAATGTTACTTCGAAACCGATCTTTGCGATTCAAAACTTTGCAAATATTCCCATCTCAATTTTTCAGTCGAAAAACTTAGAGAACTGTATAGATATAACAAGATACGTAGTACATAAGCTCATATAGCTCAGAGGCAAAGACATATTGAGTCTAATCACCCCTCCCAGAGCGTAAGTGAATTCATTCTCCCTAGTCAGCTGAAAGAAGGCTTTCACCTTACGCCGCTCGATTTTATCTGAAAAGAAATAACTTCATTGATTTGTAAAGGCTTTAGACTTTTCTTCTTTATTGTGGGAAGATTTGAACAGGTGAGGCGGAAGATCTAGGTTTATAAGGCCCTTTATAGGCATGAAATGCTCTAGGGATTTATTTTTTCGGGCGCAAAAATCTAGAATATACCAGAGGGGACGCGATCATGTTTTCAGCTGAGTCATCTTAAGCCTTTGGGTGGGCTGTTTCATTACAATATCGTTTTACTTTGCATATCAATTTTCACCGTAGATAAAGTTTTTTTCCAGAACTATACAGCCTGGTCTACGCTTTCACATCTTTTTTGTACCTAATTTCCTAAAGATTGGTCATAGTTAGTCGGAACTATATAAAATCTAAGTATTTCAAGTTCTAAGAGTGGGCTGTAACTTACCCATAGGAAACGAATTGACAGCATCGTGCAAACAGGTCCGGATAGCAGCAACCTGCGAGGATGTCACCCTGGAGTAGTAGCAGGGAACCACCACCAGCCCAGTGTACTTCATACCGCGTCCAAACAAGTATATTATTGTCGACTTACCGAACTGTAACAGAACCATTAAGTAACATAGCGAGCCTGTTATTGACAATATTTTCAGGCAGCGTCAAGAATGGACCTAGAAAACCTCTGTTTTTTATACGGACACAGGGATAGGGACACCAATTTAGTTGGGAAAAGGCTAGGCAGATGATGACAGGGATAGGGACACAAAACGACTAGGTATATTGTTATTACGATGGTTGTGGGCGCGTCTCTGAGGGTTTTTATCCGACGTTTATCTATCCGTTAACGCTATTTGTCATATGGCCATTGGTTGGTTAGTGGTTAAAGGCCAGATAAACGACCGAAAAAGTATCTCAGAAACCGCTTGCATAAGAAATGATCCAGTAATAAAGTAGGAACAAGAAAACAAAGTAATAACGGTCAGGTACATAATTAATAGATAACTCATCATCATAATTTTTATTTTATTTTATGTATTGGGACATAAAAAGCTACAATATACATATTTACAAAAAGTTACGTTAAGTGAACGTTTACAATATTGCAGCCCACCGCATTATCCACATATTCACGTACAATAATACCGGCAGAAAATGTCGCTGGACAAACAAATATAAAATACTAATTCAATTAAAAATAGATTACTATAATCATAGAATTTTGCACACGATACAGCAGCATACAAAAATAAAGTTGTATAGCTCCTATTATTTATAAGTATAGTTGGCAAGTCTTCTGCTGACCCAAATACTGTTAAAAGGTCACACCACTACCCCGCTATCTCTTTTATTTTGAAGTGATGATGATACCCCAGGGGAATAGTATTTAACCTGAAAACCACTATTCAGTAATCCCTTAGCGAGTTTGTGAGCAAATATTGACGTTCCTACCTTTCGCTCTCTGTAAGTTATAACCATCTGTGTAGTTGTTCTTGTTTGAGTAAGTTAAGTGTGCTGTAGACAAAATCGTTGTGTTGGGATTTCTAGGAATTAGGATTTTATTTCGAACTAGTTGATCCGCACAACTTCGTCTGCGTCACAATTTTTATTACTGCTCCGCTCCTATTGGTCTTAGCGTGATGATATATAGCCTATAAACTTCCTCGATAAATAGGCTGTCTAACACTGAAATAATTTTACATATCGGACCAGTAGTTCCTAAGATTAGCGCGTTAAAGCAAACAAACAAACAATCTCTTCCGCTTTATATATTAGTATAGAGTATAGATATATTTCGAATGTGAGTAGAACTATTTTTAAAATAATATTTCATATTCGTACTCAACTTCACTTTGCCCTGACGCTGTGTCATCTAAAACCCTATAAATCATGGTTTTTGACAGTAAATTACTTGTAATTTATTGTCGAAAACCGTGATTTATAGGGTTTTATAACCGTCAATTTGGGTGCAGTCAAATTACTGAAATATAGTAGGTACACTAAGTGTATAAGTTTTTTTATCGTACTTACGGTATTGCTCACAGTGACTGTTTGAATTACTTTGACCATCATTTTCAGTAACATTGTCGTTGATAATCCCGCAGTGAACAGTATCACCATCATCTGCAAAGGAACATTATAAAAACGTTTTAAAACGGTTGGTGCTTCACCCATGTTAATACGGTTTAGAGTTCTTGAACACTATAAAAGGTGCATTTACAAACTTCAATTCGCAAATAGTTCTTCGTAAAACTTACCGGCAGAGTCATAATAGAATTGAGTTGTTCGGCACACTTGTGAAGCAAATCGTAGACCCGGTGCAAGGAACTAATATCAAGCTGCGCATTGTTCGATAGCGCTTCAACTTTATTCAACTTCCTTCTATAATTATTCGTGTTGTTCTCCGAAGAGAACACTTTAAAAACATGGGCTTTAATTACCCGAAGTCTGGTGTAAATAGTTCGTAGAAGAACAAAGAATAAGATCTGTTCACAATCGTGAGCTAACATCATAACATAGAAGCAGTAAACGGTTCTATCAATGAAGAAGGAGAGGTAGAAATAGCACCCGATGTATTCACATAAACTGTAGAAAAAGCAGCCAGAAAGCCAGTAGATACTCGAGTACCCAGAATCAATGACATTCAAGTCTTTACCGATATTCAACAACTCATCAAACTTGTCGAGATCACGAAACAAATTGATCAACTTATTCTTGCTGGCAAACAGGGTAATTGTTATAAGCAGAATATATTCAGTACAACACGTATATTTGAAGACGAAGTAAGTAGCAGATAATTCGTCCGCATTGAACATAATATACCACACCAAAATCGGCATGAAAATCGTGTGAACGTAACTCAAGAGTATAATGATTTTGTTGGGTTTGAGCAGGTAGAATCGGTTGATGGCGAATATTAATGCCGCACATATTTGATATCTTATTGCCTGTATTGAGGACAGAGTTTTGTTCGGGACAAAATTATTCCGTTTAGGCTGTTGGATAATGATGGGTGTGACTTTTGAACTACGCACTGAACTAATTTTGGCATTCGGTAACACGTTAAACAACATGATTTGACCAGAATCGAATATCCAATGACATCAATTTCGAAGGAAACAAACAATATTTTATTGTCATTACCCTAAACTGTCTCAATGGCATCAAACATTGATAAAATCTTTAATCCACATTGATTGATGTCAATCTAATTACTAGATACTTCAACAATTTGTGGAATACTTTTCAAATTGGTCAGACAGCTGAATAATTCATTGGCTATCGTTTCATCAAAATTAGTTTAATTAAAGCAATTTCATCAAATGTAACAGTAACTGCTGTTATTTGTATTCCAATCTCCTGAACCAATCAGCATAATTAGAATTAATTCAATTTGTTAGATATTCTTTTTATAGATACAGCTAATATTGCTGGCTTTAGAGAAACCAAATTGCGTGGATGTAAAAGTATCTACCTATATTTTTTCCGGTATACTGGTTGCGAAAAACAAAACTAGGTTTCCTGTTTATGCAGGAGTGCGGAATCCGTTTGAAAGAGGCACCGACAGATTTCCGGTTTATTGAAAAACCTTGGCTTTTTAATCTGGATTGGTTCTACGACGAGCTTTAAGAACTTACATAACATACGACCGACTGAAAATGTTGCATGTTGTATATTTTATATAGAACTGAGCATAATAATTCTAAAATTCAAAAAGCCGGCCAAGTGCGAGTCGAACTCGCTCACCAAGGGTTCCGTACAAAATTGTCGGTATTTATTTATTAAATAAAGACTATATGTTTTAAGTATAAGACTAAAAATTTCATAGTTCTAGGTCAACGGGAATACCCTATACATTTTTATTTCCTTGAGAGTGTCGAAATACACGTTTCTTTGCAACATAAACGGCCATATCTTTTTTACAAAGCTTCAAGGGACTGTGTATATGGTTTGAATTTGAATGGTTTTAACCTTCACGCGTTCCCGAGATAAAAAGTTTTGACAGACAGACGGACGACAGCAAAGTGATCCTAAAAGGGTTCCGTTTTATCCTTTTGAAGTAAGGAACCGTAAAAATTGCCTAACGGTGCGTAGGTTTTTCATTTTGATTGCTTTTACTTATTAACCTCAAATCATTTTAGTCGTAAATTAAACGATTCATTCACTATTAATATTTATCATGCTTGGAGAACTTAATCGCATTAGTGACACTAACTTTTTTTGACGTCACCGTATTATATTTTCAAACAAAAAACTTCAGATTTATTTCGAAAGCATAGTCTTGATTTATGCCTCTATTTTGTTGAATAGAAAAATAAAATATAATAGTAGCCCAGGGGACATTTTGACGTAATCAGAGGCTATTAGGGGCATCTATCATCTGAAGTCTGAACGCATGACATTCTAACGTTACATTATGTGGGATATTTTTATCTTCACGCTTTTTAGTTGGATAAATATTTTATTTTGTGCAATGTACGAGTATGTGGGTATTTTAATACAGTGGTTCTTTTATTTATGGAGAAAACGTCAGTGAGTACGATCTATTTTTAAGGTTCCTTGTCCAACAGATAAACAACAGAACCCTATTACTTAGCTTCCGCTGTCCGTTCGTCCATCTGTCTGTCAGTGGGCTGTATCTTAAGAACCGTAATAGGTAGACAGTTGAAACTTTTATAGAGTATTGCTGCTATAAACAAACAAATAACAAATTTAATTAAAAACTAAAGACCATACAAGAAACGTCTTATGGTACGGAACCCTTCGTGTGAGAGTCCGACTCGCACTTGGCCGGTTTTTATAGTAAATCAAAGTGACACCATTATGTTTTTTTTTTTAAGAAATGATTGTTATTTGGAAATTATGTTGTGTTGGGGGCTAGGTGCAGTGACCAGCGGCGAACGCATTCGGTTTAACCGAATTGAGTCAACGAATTGCGCTATTTATATTAAGTTGGTCACCGAATATGGTGACTGTATTACTTAATTTCTTGGTTTACCGGATTCAGAAAACGGTATGTGGCCGAATACGTCTAACCGAAAACCCATTTACACTAGTCGGTAACCGAATACGGGCTGCAACCGAATCGGTCAAAACGACCTAATGTAAATGAGCCATGATTCGAGTGGCTACTGTGTCTCACTTAGATGCCCTAAGGAAAGCCACGGAAACCCAATTGACGTTAGAAGCATTGTTCTGCTCGATGTGGAGACTGGGGAAGGCCTGTCCAAAAGAAGACGACTATCGGCTAAATTGATGATGATGATGTTTGTAGCTTTTATTGATTAATGGTGACTATATTTTATAAATAAAACACAAAAAGTCCTAGATAAATGGCCCGCCAAACCAAGTTCATAGTTCATCTTTTACATACATTTTCCCCAACAACAAAAATCAAATTCTTAACAAGCGAATAAAATATTGCCTCACGTCCTTCATAGGTAAATAGGTAATGATTGATGAACAAGTTATTTACAAAGGGAGCAACAGTTCATAAGTAACCTTGACACCTGTGACGTCATAGGGGAAAAGATTGATTGCCCGAAAGCCAACAAAGCTCTTAAAGAGGTTATATTCGTATGTTAGTCGGTTTTGTTGGGCAAGGGACGCAGAGCACGGAACGCTTGCTCGGGCAACCCCTTATAAGGGTAGCTTATAACACATACAAGGGTATCAACAGGCACCAGTGTGTGCCAACATCGACTAGAGACAACTAGAGAACACTAGCTAATATATTCGTAGCCAAATAATTCTGCAGAGTACAAGTCTTGGCTGTCATAGCCATGGTCAGAGTTCGAGTATTTGACTTTTGTTTTATTACATTTCTCAAAATATAGAATAAAAAAACTATTTAAAAAATCGCAAAGAATAACGTCACTCACAAAGTCATGCCACAATCAATTTACGCCATCCAGTGCAAACGAGGTTCTGCGGGAAAAGGATAAAAGAAAAACTTAAATAGCGTGTAACTTTTCTATTTTTCTACCAATGTTATTTATTTTCTCACATATTCATATTTGTACATTTTTTTTTTATATTTGTCACACACCATACTGACACCGGCTACTCTCTGACAGATTTGGATTCATCCAAAGTTTTTACAATTGGTGCCGCCAAGCTGCCTCAGGCGACGTCCTCATAGGAAGCGATCCTCGTACAAATACGCACATCGTAATAATCAACGCGATCATTTGATCGGCAAATCCGAACAGCGCCCAGACGTGCCGACAGAGGGCGTCTCCCAGTTTTGTCGAACGATTGTGGCGAGTATTTGCGCAATCTCTTTTTCTTTATGGACGACGACGCGACGCCTCTGTACTCTGTGGACAACGGATTATGGCCAACTTGGTGAAGGGACAAAACTATCTCACGACTTACTCTAAAAGCCTACAATATGTTAAGTCGTTAGGGGTATGTAGGATTGTAGATGCCCTTAAGGTTCCATTCGCAGTTAGGATAGGCCTGTTATTTATTTTTCCGGTATGGAGTAATTTCTTGGATGTAATTGTTGATACGATTTTCAGGTCGGTTGGGTTAGTCGAATAAACTTGATTACTGGATATATTATACTCTTTTGCCTTATAGGACGGCAATACGCGAACATAATTTGTTCGCGTATTGCCGTCCTATTGTGTGTTTATGAGAGTAAATGTCACTCTCTCTTGTCTTTACTAACATAATTTAGGTAACTAAGTACTAAACTACGTTGAAAGCTTTAAAACTGATAAGTTTATAAATTCATATCAGCTCTCATCATCATCTGCCTAGCCTTTTCCCAACTACATTGGGGTCGGCTTCCAGTCAAACCGGATTCAGCTGAATACCAGTGTTTTACGTGGAGTAGCTGCCTACCAGACCTCCACAACCCATTAACTGGGTAACACGGTACATCTTGGCAAGACTGGAGTCAGATTTACTGGCTTCTGACAATCCGTAACGACTGCCAAAGATCTACAAATAACAGCCGGGACCAACGGCTTAACGTGCTTTCTTAGGCACGGAGGAAACTCGGTATGTTAAGATGGTCACCCATCCACAGACCAACCTTGGCAAGCGTTACTTAACCTTCAAGATCGACCCGTGCGGCTGTTATTATTTAGCCACGAGCTCCTCGTATAAATCGTATAAATTCATATCCGCTCTATGAAAATATAATATTTTCTCATTCTTCAACTTCAACATTTTTTTTTCAAAGAATGGATTTTTACCGTTTTAGTGAAACCATTGCCTATTTAGTAATTTCATACAACATACTACCAGTCTTGTTAAAATTAATATACATAACATCACAAAAACTAAGTATGAGGAACCTCAACTTACTTTTCTCAGGCGCATAAACACAATTTTTGCATTAGACTTGAAAAAGATTTATCTACCGACGCATTCTTTGAAAAGTAATGGGTGAGACGTAGCAAAAAGCGATTCCTTGTACCGGAAAGTCTTCGTTGGATGAATAATAAAGGTTGTTGAATACATTTAAATATGAATGTAGTTTATTCGGAGTATCGACGTATCGGAGTTTCATGTTTGACGTAATGACGGATCGGAGTTATTCGATTTATTTGCGGAAATATTTTGCGACAGCCCGTTGGACTTGTAAAGAGCGTCCAGTTTGGTGGGCAGTGCCTAGTGAATTGCATGAATTCGAATACTTTTGAGTCATGTTTTATAAATTGAGAATTCGTGCAGTTCGCTAGTAAAAATTCTGAAAAAAGGAGATAGAAATATAACATTTAGATTTTTTTCAAATTTACGAGGTTGTCTAATGATTTTATGCAAAAATAATTCTTTGGAATAAAGTTAATCAAAACGGCGATTAAGCTAATGAATCCTAATCGTCCTGAATCATTATAACCATGGTATACTTCACAAAGTATGACAACGCAAAGATTCGTAAAAACCGAATGATTTATTATACAGAAATTCCCTTCCACGAGGAAATTATTATCTTAACGAGCTCTCATTAGCCGTGGTTAGCTTTTGTTTTGCCCGGACTACACTCACTGTGGATATCTTTTTTCTCATTTTACCCTCCTGTTTTTCTTAATTAAATAATTATGTTATGCTAATCCTAGTTCGTCCTTCTCAAAATAATTGCCCTTTGTACCCTCAATTTAACAGTATAAGCATGAATTTGTCGTAAAAAACGTTCCGCTTGTAAAATTACATAGACATCCAAATTCTCTGGAGCAGGGAGACCTCTGCTTCATCGTCCACAATTATAGCACACCAGAGCTTTCAAAGGTAATTGAAATAATATTCTTTCGGTTTTCCTTATTTAACTTTTTGCCGGGTGCTGTCTGGTAAGCCGTTCTCATCCGCGCATTATCCTGCATTTCCATTTTAAAACGAAACATGAAGCTGAGATTTAAGTGGGGATTTTATGTGATTCCCTTCCAAAGGTAGCTTAAACACTGTCCAGCCGCACAAAAACACCGCGTATATAAGTAAAATAGTTTTTCATAGAGTAGACGTCAGATACCCGTGCATAAACGGTCATCGACCCACATACATTTATTGACTTTCTTAATATCAAAAACAAACATAACGACATAAAGTTATCCTCTCTTTTCTTCTTCATCTTTTACGTTCTCTAGTAATAAAAAACGGTTCATAATTTTATTAATTGTTCAAGTATCAACGAAGGGATATTAAGGAAAGTTCAATGTACTTTATTGCACGTTTATCTGCCACCAACTATAGTAGCGTGAGTCGCGGGAGAGAGATTTTCCTTGTAGATAAACAAAAAAATATAACAAGGCTCTCAGTAAAGCACAAATACCATTGGAAAGTATGGAAAGGCTGCAGGAGTCCAATTTCTGAAATTCTTCTACCTCTGTAAAACGTTGCTGTGAAAAGAATTTTTTCGCTGAGCCCGTAACAGTCGGATAATATTAGCGCACTCCAGAACAGAATAACATAATATACTGGAGGGATCCGTTTGAGTTCGCTTTGTTTTCATTCTGCCTCTTGTTTACTTGTATATGAGAGGGTAAACGTCGGAATGTTTCATATTATTAGCTATAGCGGATGGATTGTATTTTTAGTATTCTCCTTTGTGGAATACTGCTATGTTTGTAACTCCTGTGTATGCGTTAGCTTGTAAGCCGACAGTTAAATTAGCTTGCTTGTTTTTTTTTCAGTTTTTACCATTGCGTACACCGAGATGTTGGTACCTGCCTCAGGTGATGGATGAAAGCTTTTTGCCACAGGATGTGGTATTCCGCCGCTTTCGCGGACAAGTGCCACCGGAACGCACAAAAACTTAGTGCAACTAAGTGATACTAACATTTTTAAGTTTTGTTTACTATCACTTATAATTATACATATTTCGTTTTGATTTTTTTTAATCTTGACTTTAATTTTGATTAACTTTTATTAATGATTATTTAATGTTAATGATTATTTTATCTTATTTTATCATTATTCTAACTATATTAAATTAGTTGACCTGCGCAACTTCGTTTGCGTCACAATTCTCATTATTGCTCCGCTCCTATTGGTCTTAGCGTGATGATATGCCTATAGGTAACTATCACTGAATTTTTCAAATCGGAACAGTAGTTCCCAAGATTAACGCGTTCAAGTAAACCAACCAAACAAACTCTTCAGCTTTATAAAATATTAGCATAGATGGATTGTAATTTTATATTTATTAATGTTGAATTGTAATATTGGGACTTAGTGCCCTAAAAAAGAAAATTTTATTATTATTATTGAAACTGAAAATAAATTATTTATTATTATTTATTGTATTGTATCATCATCGTCATCTACAGCCCGAGCTCGCCCACTGCTGAGCAAAGGCATCTCAATCATGTCTATTAAGTATGCAATTTTTAGTAGAGTGAGTTGCTAGAGATGGTAATGAGTTCTGCATGAAGAAAAAGAATTAAAAGGTTACGGAATTATGAGAAATGATTGATGGAGTGGTTAAGAAATGTTGGGATAAATTGATAGTAGGTAGGCAAACAAGAAGACAACTTGATTTCATACGCGCTATTTTTGTAGGTTATTTTTATTATTTTTTTAAAAGCTACTATCTCATCAGATGTTAAGCGAATGTGATCATCTATGGAACACACTTGCCTAAAAGTAACCTCTTCGCTCTTTAAATGAGTTTTCCAACTTGTAGCTACCAGGAACCACATGTTCTGACATCTGATTGTTTATGTTTTGCTTCTGGCAAGCTATTACTTTTCAAGGTTCCGTGCTCGAAAGGTAACCAACGGAACCCTATTACTAAGCCTCCGCCGTCCGTCCGTCCATCCATACGTCTGTCAACGGGCTGTTTCTTAAGAACAATAAGTTTTCACAGATTGTGTATTTCTATTGCCGCTATATCAACAAATAAATTAAATTAAAGAATTTGCATTCCGTCATAAAGCAGAGAAGCGGCTAGTCGTGTTAAAAGCACTCATGCATTAAAGGGATAACATACAAGAAACGTGTTTTTGACATACAATAAGAGTCTGACTCGCACTTAGCTGGTTTTTTTACTGACATTGTCAGTCACTATTTTATACCCATTACAATACATGATCGTCCGAGGTGACTCTTGACACGAGCGCAGTAAATCAAACGACCCCGGTTTTTATACCTAAAAAAATAGATACCCCAAATCCCAATAAAACGAAATAAAGGCAACCATTTTCTCAGTAAATTCAGTTTCCAAGATAAACTTGGTGAAGGTAATCGACACCGTTTGTCCATTATCATGTATTTATTAGAAGACTCTCTCTACAAATACTTGTAAGTGAGGTATATGGGGCCTGGGTCTTTATAGGATTTTGAAACTTGATGTCTAAGTAAATAGTGGGTTTTGAAGAGTGGTTTTCCTTTAAATAGAAATAAGATGACGTGGAGTGTATTTTCTGTTTGAGAGTATTTCTAGAAATGTACCTAATGAATCTGAGTGATTGTATTTGCAATCAAATATACCGATGTTTAGAGTGGCGCATTTTAAATTAACTGAAGCTAAAATTCAGCACATAAAATTAGAGTAAACAAGTATGTAATCCTACTATGATTTCTAATAATACATGGCCTTTTTTGTGACTACAGCATGACACCTTTTTTTTTTTTTTAAGTATGGGAAATCATCAAATGACTCCTTCCGCTCTGGGCGAGGCGGAAGGGAGTGTCAGACTCTTACTGAATAAAACCCATCCGTGCTCCTCCCAATGCCCTTTGCGTTCCAGGGCCGCGGCGGCTCTTTCGAACGGATTCCGCACCCCGGCTGGCACTGGCCCTAGCGGGCCCCGTCTCCCATGCTGACATCTCCTTGAGGCGCGCGTGGAACACAGCGCGCCGCCGACCCGGGCCTGGTTCTGATCGGACGGCGAGCCACCCAATGCTCGCCGTCCGCAGGCCCGCGCCTACGGTGGCCGGAAATCGCAACAGCATGACACTTGCGGCATCTTTTGAATACCCAAATCAATATCAACAGCCAATATAAAAATCCGAGGCGACGAAGCTCGACGTGTCTTGGCTATTTAACTGGCTCCCGCAACGAAAAGAATCAGAAAAAAACCGTAAAGGAGGAAGAATAAAACATAAATAGAAACATAGTTGCCACTAATAATAGATCGGATATTTTAAATGGAATTTTCTCCCACAGGACACACCACAGAGGAATCATAGAAGGGGCACCGATGCGTGACACCAAATGTCTTAGAACCATCTTCATTTCTCCGATATTCGTCGAGCTTCATTGACTCGGTAGTCGCCACTGACAATTATAGCTCTCGGGATTTACAGTGTTTGGGAATAGTTTGACGGGCTTGCCCCATAAAGAACCCTGTGAATAGTTCAAGAATTGGCATAAAACCTAAAAAAAAATTACATAAAAATACCTAAAACAAAACCAAAGTACCTCTTACTTATCAGTAGCTACAATTTAAGCAACAAACCGTCTCTGGCGTAATAAAAAACCTTAAGAAAAACGCAAGAGTGTAGAAACCTAGATACTCAGCCAAGTACAAAAGATCGAGAGCCTTATTTCAAGTTATTTCTTGTTACGTGAGGACGACTCCCGTAGGGGATGTGTCGGCATAATTGTTGAGATAACCGACACTTCTCAAGTACTAAAGCTTGGGATTTCAAGTTAGAACGTTTAGTAGAATTTCTTGAATAGCTGAGCAGTTTTTGTAGGGGAGTGATAATTGGATGAGTGGGAGTTAGTCGCGGCGAGGTCAAAAGGCAAGGCAACGGCACCGCTCTAACCCAGCAATTTACTTGTTATTCAAATTAGAGCATTAAATCGTGTGTCGTATAATACATTTCATAATGTCAGTATGGAAACGAACGGCAGTCAACGCGCTTGCCGCTACCATACAATTCGACTCGAAGTCAGCGCGTTTCAAGCGTGCGGACCGCGTGCTGCTGCTGTGCAGTTGCGGAGCCGGGATAATGTGCCTTACCTTAAGGCCGCGGATACAAACTCAGCGGCGCGGAGGGCGGCGCGGGCAGTTACAATATACTACTCTGTCAAGAAAGTACCGGGAAAAGATCAATAATACACAAAATGTCTGTTATTCATCCAAATTTATTTTATCACCTTCAAAGTATGCTCCTTTAGAAACGATACACTTGCGCCAACGAATAATCCATTCATAACATTTTTTAAACGCTGCTTCCGGAATTGAGTTCAGTTCTCGCCGCGAATTCTCCTTTATGTCTTCTATCGATTGAAAACGGGTGCCACGAAGTGGTAATTTGAGTTTAGGAAAAAGAAAAAAGTCAGCAGGAGCCATATCTGGTGAATATGGTGATTGCTGGATGGTATTTGTTGAGTGTTTGGTTAAAAATTCGTTCACAATGATAGCCTTGTGCGAAGGCGCATTGTCGTGGTGCAAAATCCAAGAATTTTCTTTCCACAAATCTGGCCATTTTCGTCGAATTTGCTCTGTTAAACGCCGCATAACGCTCAAATAATATTCTTTATTTACCGTTAGTCCTTCCGGTAAGAATTCAGAGTGCACAACACCGCGATAGTCAAAGAAAACAGTCAACATGACTTTGACTTTTGATCGACTTTGGCGTGGTTTTTTCGGTTTCGGTTCAGTTGGTAGGCGCCACTCCGAATCTTGTTGACTAGTTTGCATGTCAAACTCGTAAACCCACGTCTCGTCACCAGTAACAATGCGTTTCATGAATGTTGGGTCCGAACTGACTCGTTCTAGCATGTCCTCAGCGACTTTCATGCGATTGAATTTTTGGAGAAAATTCAGATCTTTAGGGACTAGCCGAGCAGCAACATGTTTCATACCCATAATGATTAGTTAAAATGGTACGGATCGACTACGTACGGAGTGAGATATAGAAAGTTAGGCGGCTATCTCTCTCAGAGTTGAATGGGGATTTTCAGTCACTATTTCCTTCACTTTTGCGATGTTAACTTCAGTTGCAGACGTTGACGGCCTACCAGAGCGAGGCAAATCTTCCATCACATCTTGACCGCTTTTGAACGCTTTGAACCACTCATAAGCACGTGTTTTTGATAAAGTCGATTCACCGTAAGCCTTCTGTAACATTTTCAGTGACTCCGAACACGAAATTCCATTGGCGATGCAAAATTTAAGACAAACTCTTTGTTCGATATTTTTGTCCATTATGAAATTCGCAATACACACTATATATGATATTACTAAAACCAGCACTGTATTTAATATAAATAACAGATGCAACTCAAACTCCGCGCCAAAATGGAAAACAGTTGTGCCAATCTAACAACTACAAAAAAACAAAAATTTGAATTTGGAACCATAAACAAATCATCCATTCCCGATACTTTTTTGACTGAATGTATATCTCTGCATTTGATGTGACCAGCGCTGCAGCGGCGCGTTCAGAGAAAAGTGTTTTATTCAAAGCTATTACGAGTAAGTTTGTGAGCATTGCATAATGATATAATTTTCTTAGGAAGATATTATATTGTACTTCCTCACGGTATGATACAGAAAAAGAGTGTTAACGAAGAGTCACCAGAGATTAAACATGGTAAACCTGTCATTATTATAAACCACTTCTGTGAGACCAATCTTGAAACAGCGAATGACAACAAAATAGCAGTGCGATTCTGTAAACAGGTCGAAGTAAAAACTTGGGTGAAGTGATCATTAATTGAGCTGCCAGTATAAGTAGGAGTAAATAGTAATAATAGTATGTACTCGTAGTTTAAGTAATCATGATGGAATGACAGCTCACTTTATGATCACTTCACCGAAGCCTTCACTTCGACATGTTTGCAGAATCGACCGGCTGTACCTAGTTATCATTGAAAATACAACAGCCGGTCTATTTGTCGACATCTCACTGTGTTAAGTTAGGTGAAGTGAACAGCAGTGCGATTCTGTAAACATGTCAAAGAAATGATTCGACAGCTCACTTCCTGATCACCTTACCCAAACCTTTACTTTGACATGTTTACAGAATCGACCGGCTGTCAATCCATTGTATTTGTATTGACTGACAGCTCACTCCATGTACATTTCACCTAAGTTTGCACGGTGAAATGTTTACAGAATTGCACCGCAGAGACCTACACGACTTCCAACTTCAAAATATAATTATTTCATTAAAACCTTTTAAAACATTTGAACAAATAAGTAGTCCTTGTCGAGTCTTTGACCTTAACCGAAGCGAATCTTCGTTAAGTGCCTCGCCTTGGGGAGTAATTAATTAAAAACAACTAAAGCTGGGCCGCGCACCAGTGCTAGACGGTTTTCTGAAAACGACTGAATAAATAATTTTGCTCGGATGTGTACTTGCTTTGGTAATAACATGTTCTGCTGCAAACACAGGCTTTACAGTCTTAATGTTAGTCAACAACATACAGAATTGCGGAAAAAATAGCGCGTGAATAAAAATCGCAATGCGGACTGGACCTTACAGATGCTCGGAAAACCTAAAAAATAA
This sequence comes from Lacanobia oleracea, assembly GCA_950371165.1. NCBI lineage: Eukaryota > Metazoa > Arthropoda > Insecta > Lepidoptera > Noctuidae > Lacanobia > Lacanobia oleracea. The sequence continues at coordinate 7,961,049 of OX493397.1, forward strand.
AAACTCTAATTTTTATACTTTACTACTTGACCTAAAGCCATCATCGATGAATGGGCTATCTAACACTGAAAGAATTTTCCAAGTCGGACCAGTAGTTCCTGAGATTAGCGTGTTCAAGCAAACAAACAAACTCTTTAGCTTTATAGGTATATTAGTATAGATATAGAAGTATAGAATAACGTTTTAGGTATCAATGTATTTACTCATTTTTCTTTCCCATTTCATCATCAGTCCTTGATTCCAATTTATTTATAACCTGTTCATTGAAATTATTTAATGAGTCCAATCATAAAACATTTGCTGTAAGTAAGTGAGGAGTTGGGTATCCTGCAAACTCTGAAATCAAAACCAGTTCATCCGTTTAGGAGCTGCCATGACACAGACAGACACAAAGATACACACGTCAAACTTATACCACAGCTTTTTTTATTGGAGCACTTTACGGCCGCGAATCGTATTTTGTTCAACATACAGCTTCACACTGACTGGCAAATTGCAAAAAACATAAAAATATTTGAACTTCGCGGGCTACCCTGGCGCTTCCACCTTAAAAACGCACTTCATATGGTACACTTACAAACAACAATATACCTAGATCATCTCCATCATTTACCCAGTAGTTGCAGCATTGCACTTATTTTGGCATGCTCCCGCTTGGCATCCTGCCGAGATGGTCACGGAGTACGGAGCATATCAGCACTACACCGAGTTATTTATTAACCTTAGAGGAGTAATATGCTCAAATAAAAGTGTATTATTGTTGAATCCTGAACTGTCCGGAAGGGATTTTGTTGAGGATTTAGATAAGAATGTGAGGGGAATTTTACTCTTAGCTGTTCGTTTGAAACTGTAGGGTTTTAAACAAATATTATTTACGTTTTGATTCCAAGTCCATATCCATATCTATACTAATATATAAAGCTGAAGAGTTTGTTTGTTTGTTTACTTGAACGCGCTAATCTCAGGAACTACTTGTCCGATTTGAAACATTCTTTCAGTGTTAGATAGCCTATTTATCGAGGAAGGCTATATGCTATATATCATCACGCTAAGACCAATAGGAGCGGAGCAGTAATGAAAATTGTGACGCAGACGAAGTTGCGCGAGTCAACTAGTAATATTATAAAAGCGAAAGTAAGTCAGTCTGTCTGTTACATCAAAGCCGCAAAACTGACATAGCCTAGAACTTGGAGAAGGACATTTAATAATATTATGAACCAGCTTTTGCCCGCAGCTTTGTCCGCGCAAATTTCGTTTGTTCGCGTTCGCTTGGGAATTTTGGGATATGGTCTCTTAGTGCTCCCCTGCACTCCTCAAGGAATCTACATGCCAAATTGCAGCTTTCTACCATCAGTAGCTACGTCTGTACGTTGTTTATCTGTCACTCAGTCAGTCAGTAACTGAAGAATTTTATATATTAGGATATACCTACCATTTTTTTTTTTTGGGATGGGAAATCATCAAATGACTCCTCCCGCTCTGGGTGAAGCAAGAGGGAGTGTCAGATTCTTACTGACTAAAACCCATCCGTGTTCTTCCTGGTGCCCTTTGTGTTACCTCTTTCGAACAGATTCCGCAGCCCCAGCAGGCACCTGCCCTAGCGGGCCCCGACATCCACGCTGACATCTCTTGAGGCGCGCTGGGATCGCAGCGCGCCGCCGACCCGGGCCTAGTTCTGATCAGACGGCGAGCCACCCACTGCTCGCCGTCCGCAGGCCCGCGTCTACGGCGGCCGGGAATCGTCCTGCAACTCCCGACGCCTGGGAGGATATACCTACCATACAGGTGACGTCTCGGCAGAAGATACCCGAGATCAGAAATTAATCCAAAAAAAATTTACTGAAACAACCTCAATGTAAAACTTAAACATAGTTGAACATGTACATCGTTTCAATAACACATTTTTCGATGTAAAATGCGAATTTAATTAACATAAAATGCTATTCAAAATATGCTTAGTATCTGTTCCAATTTCACCTTAATTGCATTGTCAGCAATTCAATTAAACGCTTATTGTTGGTTTACCGTAGATTTAAGGGCGTTTTCACACAATTTACACTGACGTACAGCGACAAGGTTTGTCTCCCCTCTGCCTTAATTGCGTGATAAACTGTAAGCCACAATATTTTACACTGATTTACGCTTCAACGTTAAATACAAGGGCTCAACCGCTTAAGGAAATAATTACTTACAATATATTGTACAAGTTATTAGAGGAAAAGGATTACGAAACGCCATTTTTGTCGGAAAAAGGCGTTGTTTCTAGACTAAACTCGTTGTAACAGATACGTATGGTCAGCAAAAAAGGATTTAGCTAGCACGTTTTAACCTTCCTAACAGCCTAGCGCAAAAACTTTATTCATGAGGCTGTATAAACAAAAAGTTGCAATATATGAAATACTAACAAAACAACTAGGCCATCGCTATTTTATAAATCGAAAGGATTTTTATTTTATTGTCTAAAAAGGCAGTTTAGTCATATTACGTTAACGTTATTCCATAGACATTGTGGGAAACTATAAAAGGCAGCAAATTCCTCAAATACCATGGACGATTAGGTATTTTTTTTTTAATAATCTATAACTCAAGAGCAGAAGTGCACTTGTGACAGTTGAACAGACTTATCAATTTTATCTGTAACAGCTGATAGACGTCCACTGCTGGACATAGGCCTCCCCTAAGTGTCCCCACAACAACCGGTCCAATGCATCTCGCATCCATCGGCTACTCACCAGGTCATCGGTCCACCTTTGAAAGGCTTTCCAACGCTCCGTCTTCCGGTACACGGTCGCCACTCCAGAACTCTTCGGCCCCATCGACCATCTGTCGCTGGGGCAAAACTTGTAATGTTATAATCTTTGTAGCCCTTTCATTCCGTTGCTGTAGCTGTTGTGTGTGTGCAAAGCTGGATAAATAATTTTTTCTTTTCCTTCTTTCTAAAAGTCAACCTCACCAAAAAGTCGCATAAAGCGCATGCAGACGCGTGCAACGTGTTCCAACGATAAGTCCTACCTTACCGCTCATTTGATTTACCGCCGACCCGCCGTACCGCCATATCACCAGTCTCGGCAAACAACTCCAACTTGCGGGGATAAATTCGCCCTCATGAGTTTTGTGACACAGGTGTCTAGAAGGCTTCTTTTGCACTATTTCTTGCTGGATTTCTGAGCAGAGTTTAAGTAGGGAAGTTAGGGTTTTGTGCTAGGAATTTTTGTTTGTGACACAATTGTTACTTTGAGCTACTGGCTGCAGCTGACAGTACGATTTATTTTGAGCTCTTCAATTTTTTAGCAGAGATAATGAATTATAAAGGTGTGTACTTACCGGTGGTATGAGGCGTAATGTAACATGTTACAAAGCTAGCATTCGCGTAGTCTGCATGTGGAAACGAATACAAACATGCGAGCAACGAGTCGCTCGTTGCTGGTTTCATGTGTTCTGCCCGCTGTCAGTTTCTTGGCAAATCCCTATGAGTGTTACGCAGTTTAGTCAGTACGCCGCGAAGCCAGAGCACTGGTGAGCAAAGAGTTAGAAACGAGCATGTTACAAGCATTTAAGGACACGGCGTAACGTGAAATGCTCGCTGCGAATAGTACAGTATATCCTGTAACACAGGTCAGTACCTATCTTAAGGGGTTTTGTACTAAAGAATAAATAAGTTACCACAAATAAAAAAACAGAACCATAGCAGGTGGCGTTTTATACTTTCTAAGCCCCATAGGGAAAAGGCGTGAATTTATGAATATGTTTGACTTACTGTTAGAACCATAAATACGAACTGCAACAAAGAAGAACTTATCCAATTTTCTTGATTATTATCAACTAAAAAAAAAACAAAACTCCTGTCATTCATTTTACAGTGTCATTTTATACTGCTTTTATCTTTTATTTTAGGTTACAATTTTTACAATTTTATAGCATATTTTTTGTAAATTTTTCCATAAAATCGATATGGACTACGAAACCTTTATCGTGGAGAAGATACCAGAGGCTCAGACATGTTTTCCCGGCTTCAATGTGCGCTGCGGGACCCGGCTCATCACTATACTGGGAATTGTAAGAACATCTATTCTTCTTTGATAATTCCGTCTTATCTTGGAACGTAAACGTCGTTAGTAGAACAAAAGGCCCGTTTTATAGCGTCCTTAGTCTGAAATCTAGGATAATGGTTTGGCATGGCTGACGTGACGTAGGCGTAGGTAGAAATGTAACCGTTTTGTGCGTACGGCTGACACTGCTTTTCCTTTTGTTTAAAATTCCGGCCAAGTTTCACTTTGTATCATAAGAGCGAATTCTAAGAAACACAACACATACAATTCCAACCTAATTTAACAAGAAGTAGCCTGGAGGGTTTCAAGAGTAATTCAGTTATTTTGTAACAGTTTCCGTGTCGCTCGTTCTAAGCCACGTAGTACCCACAAACAACATTGAAATTTTGCGGTAGGTAGTAGAGTGCCAATTAAAAGTGTTGAATAATAAAGAAAGAGACATATTTCTAAGGGTTTGTGTAACTTCTTTGGTACTTACTTGTAAAGTTGTAAGTCACATGAGAGTTGTCAAGTGGTTGGTACAGCGATGCTAATTGGTACCTAATTATTTGTATCTTTCATCTAAAGTATGATATCTTCTATACTAATGATGGCTAAATAGGCTTGATTATTATTTCAATATTTCGAGACAAGCCAGATAATATTACTCATTCCTTACATATTATTGTACTAACATTACGCATTGCCCGTAGGTTACCTTTAAGCTCAGACTTAGTATCTAAACACAGATTGATCCCCAATCTGATGTGTGGCAAATGTGTGTTAAATATTAATTGGGATCTAGTCTTGACATTATAGTCTATATGTGTCTAAACAAATCATAGGTAGGATAGCTTGAAATTACTTTATGATTATGACAGTCTATTGTAGAAAGTTGTGGATATATAGCGTGACGGCTGATGAACAGAATGGAAGAAAATAAAAAAAATGACTTTGTCAAAAAACCCGACCGCTAAAAACGACTAAAAAGTTCGAAACAAGTCGCTTTTCGAGCAGTCTGATGCAGTTCAATCACTGATCCAATGCCACCAACAGAATTGCGAGTTTACATTTTAGCGAGTTACTTTTTTGGAATCGTCTCGTCGAGCCCTTTATCTTGATGCCCCACTCGATAGGTTTTGAAAGCTTTTTTTTTTGTAAGGATAATTTGGCGCCAAAAATCCACTATTTTGTTTTTTTTTATCATTTTGTTATACCCAGTGTCATTCTCGCAGTAAATACGAATCTAACGACACCTCTCAAGCTAAATCCATCGAGCCGTTTAGGCTCTAGGGCGTGCCAAAGAAATATACATACATACATACACTCGAAAAACATAACCCTCCTTCTTTCGCAGTCGGGTAAAAACGGGTAGGGTAGGAAGATGATGATGTTCTAATCAAGGACAACTATGGTCTATTCCATACTTTCGCATTTATATTATTAGTATAAATATTGGATAACTTAATTAATTGCCAAGAAATTTGAACTTGAAAAGTCATCTTAGTTATCAAAACTTAAATCCTCAACTTACATAAATATTTTAAATCGTAATTTCTCTTCTAAATTTTTTGACTTCGGTGGCAACGACCCAGCTTTTCAAACTACGACTCATGCATACGTTTCAAAGTTTGTAAAGTTGTAAAGAGCATAAGTTTACTCAAACAAGCTTTGTGCTATGAATGGAAAATTGTTGTTTCTTTTGCTTAGCTGCTGACCTTTAAAAGTTGATTGCGATACAACATTTGTATGAAAACGGAATAGTTTATAATGTAAAAGTACGTATGAAAGGAACAACAGACACAAAAAGATAACAATGTATTGTGAAAGTAATGGTATGGAAGAAAAGAAAGTCAGTGATGGTTGGTGGAACACAGGATTGCATGAAAGAGGCTCCCAAGGAACATGAGACAAAGATAGAAATATGTTATGAAAGAAAAAAGATTAAATGATAGCTTGACGGCTGATGGGAGAATCGAAGAGGAAAACATACTGAAACCTTTTCACTTGTGAAAACAAACCTTTACTTGTGATGATGATTTTAAAAAGAAGGAAGCAAATATAAACGCAGAAAGGCAGAATAAAGTAAAAGGGATGAATAACAATGACACGGTAGATGAGAAGAACGGTAGAAGAAAATGTGTTGAGACGTTTGAAATTTTAATGCCAAATTTATTTGAAAGAGGATGCCAGAAAAGTGGGTGAAATAGCGAGTCAGTAGGCATTTGAGAATTGAAGAAGAATTTTTTTTTTTGTATTTTGAATCCATCTGTTTCTATTAAGGGCAACAGTTTTATCATTATCTAAGAATTAATTCGCTTAGCATTATTTTCTTTTATAAATTATGTAGATATATAAAGGAAATACGGAATGTAAACAGGGACTTCTGCCACGCGTAGAAAGTCCTTCGCTTTTGTTTAATATGGGAAAGCTACTAGTGATGTTGATAGTTGTCAGGGCTTAAATGACGGAAGTATTACAAGTATAGGAACAAAAAATGTGTGTCTGTCTTGGTTGATTATAAGTCTGGCTATACTGGGAATGGATGTGGAAACCTCGCGGCGATGTATTTTTATAGAAAACAACGAGCTGTCACACGTACATTAAAATCTGCCCTACCATGACGCGCCACTGTCAACATGATTTTATTGATAAAAATTTATAGTGCTATGCGTCTTGTACAACTTTGTTTTTCTCCCAAACCAGAATCTTAATGGTTTTAAGACACCAAAGTAGGGCCAGATAAGTAGTTACGACAGTTAAATAATTTCTTCAGCTGTAATATCTCTTACATCTTCAAACTTTTATGATAATGTTCTTTGTTTCAGTTATTTGGCTTCACATGCGCTGTTATGTTACTACTAAAAGACAGAAAGAACTTGACGACCACTACGTTAATACTAATCGTATCTCTATCAGTATTTGTCATAATCACAGTCATGTTTGTCCTGGTATCTGTGTTACTTCTTATGGCTGCGTTAGATGTGAGTATTAATTGCTTCCATCATCATCATCGTCATTTCAGTCATAAATACATCCACTACTGGACATAGGCCTCCCTCAAGTATCGCCACAACAACCAGTCCTTTGCTTCTTCCTGGCATCTACCGAACTCTCGCGGCCTTCACCGGATATTCGGACCACATTGAAGCAGGCTATTGCTTCCAATCTAAACAAATTAAAAAGTTAGAATCGTTTACATAAAGAGCTGGTGGCTAAGGTATTATAGCCGTATAGACCGAACTTCAAGGTTTAGCTATGCTTGGTGGTGTCTGCCCGCAGATTGTTGACCACCTATTACAGACAGACTCCATTCCTCGGATAGCACGTTAAACCGTTGGTGCCGGCTGTCATTTATAAATTTTTTACAGTCGTTACAATAATCAAAATCAGATAAACTGACACCAGTATTCCCGTGTTGTGTAGGTAAAGTAGGCAGTTGCTCTATGTAATATAAAGTAACTCAGCTGCATCCGTTAAGATTTGATACCGACCCCATCATTACTGGGGAAAGGCTACGCAGAGCACACAACTGTCTAGATGACTAGATCATACAAATGAACGTCAATGTTAGATCATACAACTGAACGTCAATATTTACGAGTAACAAGAAGCAAGCTTTATATCCTTGAGTTCATAGGATTAAAAATGCATTGACCGCAATATTTATTTATGAGGCAGTTATTCCCAAACCGCAATTAACAGCTTCCTATACTTATCCCTAAACCACAATTAGCTGAAACAGGATCCGCAACCATATTTGATTGAGTGACCCCTTTGATCCCCAAAACGTGGCTGCTCCTGATTCCTATTATCGGCATCAAATGGTACTCAATAATGTCTTTGGACCAAATTATATTAGAAGATCATATTGTGAATATAACATAGGGAACTATTTCCTTATACTTGAGAAGATTTCCGGGAAAAATGTTGTGTATTTTTTTCCTGTGTAGACATATTATATTTACAGTGATTTTTGCCGTAACCATTTCTTGAATAAGGAGCTCAAGGCTAATAGTGCCTAGATATGTGATTTTCTGACTCCTGGCTACCCGTAATGTCGGGCAAAGATTTTCAAATGACAGCCAGGACTAACAGCTTATCGTGGTTTCCTAATGTTAAGATGGTCTCCCATCAACGGACTGACCTCGGCAAGCGTTGCTTAACCTAAAAGATCGACCCGTTACCCGCTAGTATTATACTGTTACGAACTCTTCGAATGATCTAACTGAAGTTATTGTAAACATGGACGAGGCATTTTATTTTACCACTGACACACACATGCGTGGAACTGCCTGGCTAACCATTAACACTTCAAAACTTTCAGGAGGACCCAGATCTAATGTCGTACTACATTTGGCTGAGTATTGTGTACTTATGTATGCAGTTAGTACTTGCTATTTTCATACCGCTGGTGTTAATAGTGGATGGACAGTACCCTGTCGCCGTTGCGCTAATATGGATGGTCATCGTCATGATCGTGGGTCTTGGTAAGCTTTTTTATTGTTATTGTGTCTGAAATTTTCCGCATATAGACAAAATGCTTAGTGATAGGCACACGTGTGAAATATACTGCATGGAATCCTAAATCCGGAGCAGATAGATCCACTTTTCTAAAAAGTGTGTTGAAAAAAAGGAAGTAAAATATTTCAAACGCACAAAGCCTTGGCTTGAAAAAACCATCTGTAGGAACGCAATGCAAATATTTTACGTGGGGCAAGGAATTAAGTCTGCGACCCGTAGAGGAAAAAGCCAATAGCTTTAGCTCTCACTAATCTTGCTATCACTTTTTGTTGAAGGCTTACGTACCCAACGAGTGTATTTGTGCATTTTAGACTATGTTTTTCCTGACTGGTGCTGTTCGACCGATATAACAAGTCAATTGAAAAAGATACATCCATCTTTAAGGATTTTTCTTACCCCATCATTAAAATACTAAACGATAATTTTATATTCAAATTCATCTTTTGATCTCGTAGAGATATTAAGAAGATATTTCGGCAATCTTCCGAAATATATTTTTAACTGTCCCCCGCGTCCTCGCTCCCGTCAACTAGCTACCCCGCAACTTTCTTATTTTTTCTTTCATAAAAACCAATCAATTTTGAGTTAAGCTCGCCTTTGTACATGACCGTTTTTAATCACTGTAAATTAATTTCGTTGTTATGTTGCACAATAAAGAATTAATTAATGACCTTCCTGACAATAACAAACACAACAAAAATGAATTAGCGAAATCAGCCCTACCGTTCACGCGTGATGCCGTGACCAAGGGAAATAGAATTTAACTTTTAAATATAAATTGTATCAATTTAAACATTCTAGTCGTTTTATTATGGAACGTAAAATAAGGTTTTTATTTCTTTCAGGATGGACGCATTTTATATCTGTGGTCAGTTCGTACAGGATGAGTCTTTTAAGCATAGATGAATATTAATAAATCATACATCGAAATTTTCATGTTTTTTTATTTTGTCCATAAACAACATAGTCACAAGACTTGAAGCGCGGAACAGTTGTTACATGTTGATATAACAAAACGTTTATTTTTTAAGGGTTTTTATTTTTTATTTGTAATAGGTTTGCTCTTGACTCTAGTCTATGTCAGAGATGATAGAGACAAAGTCTACGATAGAGCGAGCCTACCCAGAAGGAGCCTGTTCACTCCAACTTTGAAGAGATTAGGGTTGTAAGCTTTTGGAAACACAGACGCAGGCAGAGAGTTCCACTCCTTTGCTGTGCGCATTATAAAAGACGTTTGAAACGCTTAGTGCGAATTGGTGGAATAGCCACAAAGTAGGGATGGTAAGATGCAGTGCGTCTGGATGTGATAATTAGTTTAGAAGGTACTACGCTCTTTTAAGTTGGACTTATTGCTTAAATAATAAACTATTTGACGCCGCAAATCTTCTTATCACCAAGTACTTACTTACTCAAGACTTCTACCAATATTGTGATAGATAAGGCATAATATCGAGCGGTAGCACCCCCATTCTTGCCTCCTGGCAGATACCCACCTTCGTCAAGTGTTTATTGGCCTGAGTTGAGGCCAGAGATACTCCTCAAGTAAGGCCCCAAAGTAACACAGAAAAAAGCTTTTATTTACTTAGGATTTTTATCAAGAATTACCTTTCGAGGGATATTTTTAAAAGAGTTTTTGAGTGGACTGTAATGTATTGAGTGAGGGCGGTACTTATTTTCAGGGTTTATTAACTTACAGTAAACAAGAAATTACAGTTGAGGTTTTAACTGAATATTACGTACTAAGTGTTTTAAGGATTTGTAAGTAAATACTGAGACATTTATTTATATTTTTTATAGCCTCACTGTGACAAACGATTTTTTTTTTAATATGTTTAGTTTTTTTCATATATTGCCACTTACGTAAGCAAACAGTATTTACGTCTATAAAATATTACTTGATTTCTTAGAAAAAGTCTAGACTAGATTGATTCTGTTGACGCAACGTCTCACATTGCGTAAATTATGTTCGATGCAAACTGTTGTAAATTTTACGCTCTACAATTTTGAACCGGTGTTAACATCATTGGACCTATAAACACCGAGATAATAGCAAAAAAAGCAATTTTTGTGACTTTCTAAATTTATGACGCAGACTAGATTTTATGAGAATTTTGACACAAAATTTAGAACGCCAAAATGAAGGTATATACAAGTTTCCAGTTTCTCATTCCGAGGTAAAACTCTAATTTGACTGGAAAAGAAGCTAAGTTTATCAACAGGATTATTTGAAACAAAAAGCAAAACAATGTATTATTATCTTGTACCAAACGCAAAAACGAAGTCCACTATAGCATGAGGATTTCCAAGAATCTCGTGGGAGCTAGTCGGAGCTTATTTATATTCTCCTGATTAAAGAGAGACCGCGTTTGGAACGAGTGTATGGTAAACAGAGTGTTTTATTTTTCACGTTATTTAGTTAAAATGCTGTGTTTATTGTAGTCGTTGTTTTTGAGCGACAGTGTAGGAAAATATTACAGTGATGATACTGTTTGTTGAATTTAAATATGTAGTGTTTCTACCTACCCTTATTTATTTATTTATTTATTTTATTATTTATGTACACACAGAAAAATAGTGAAATTTAACATTATAATATTAGTACAAAGGTACTGCTTATTTCTAATGAAATTTCTTCCAGCAGACCTGCGACAGGAGAAATGAAAAAGAAATGTAGACAAAAGTGTGTAAAAACAAGATAAGAAGAGTGTGTAAAGCCTTAAAATTAAATTAACAGATAAAAATAAAATATACATAAAATATATACCTATACCGAACACAATATTATAAAATAAATATATACAAATATATATATATACATATATAACTATCATAGTTGAGAGGAAAGATAGTGCTCTTTAAGACGCTTCTTAAAAAGAGAAATAGACTTTAAATCTCTAATGCTAGGCGGAAGTGAGTTCCACAACCTAACTGCATGGACAGAGAAAGAGTAAGAATAGTAGCTGGATTTATGAGGATGGGTGTTAAGGATAGATCTGAGGTGTGATCTGCACGGAGCGTCACTAGGCCGAGCGTAAGAAATACGCTCACGCAGGTAAGAGGGATAAGAAGGGTTATGAAGGATGTTGAAAAGGAGACAAAGAATCCGAGTGTTCCTGCGAAAACGGATAGGGAGCCACTTGAGTTCCTTGCGAAGGTGAGAAACATGATCATACTTGCGTAGACCAAACACAAATCGAATACATAAATTTTGCAGTCGCTCAAGCTTGTTTAATAGCTCCTCAGTAGCATCCAGGTAGCAGGCGTCGGCATAATCTATAATCGGCTGAATTAGAGTTTGGGCCAAAGAGATTTTCGTCTTTAAAGGTAAGACAGACTGAAGGCATTTCAGCGAATGAAATGAAAAATACACCTTTCGGCTAACCTCATTGACCTGCGCACGCCAGGAAAGATTGGAGTCAATAATAACACCCAGATCTTTAGCAGTATCGGTGTAATCGATACGGACACCATCGAGATATAAGGGCGGAATCGATGAAACAACAGCAGCAGTGCGAACGTATCTGCTGCCTATGATCATGGCCTGAGATTTCGTAGGGTTGATCTGCAAGCCAAATGACTTGGCCCAACTGCCGATAGAAGACAAGTCATGATTCATAGCAGCAATGGCCGAATCCATGTCAGCTAGAGTAAAGTGTCGGTAAAGCTGCAGGTCATCTGCATAAAGATGGAAACTGGAAGAGATAACTCTGGTAACGAAGTTAATGAAAATCGAAAAAAGAAGAGGAGAGAGAACGCTACCCTGAGGAACACCCTCAGTGAGGCTACTCCAATCAGAGAAGGACTCATCAAGGCGGACACACTGAGAGCGATCCCGAAGATATGAATTGAACCAGGCTATAGCGGAAGAAGAGAGATTAATAGATTTGAATAAACCCAGCAAGATGTCGAAATCCACTGAGTTGAAGGCGCTACTAAAGTCAAGCAATACAAGGACAGTCAGCGATTTATTCTCCATAGCCCAGCGGATATCGTCAGTTACTTTAATAAGTGCAGAAACTGTACTGTGACCCGCTCTAAAACCGGATTGAAAGGGGGATATTATTGAGTTTGACGTTAAGAAAAAAGATAGCTGTCTATGAACCAAGTGCTCAAACACTTTAGAAAGAAATGGAAGAATAGAAATAGGTCTAAAATGAGTTAATAAAGATGGATTATTAGTTTTGGGTAAAGGTATAATGTGAGCCTGTTTCCAGACCGACGGAAAGGAGCAAGCGGTAAACGAGTGATTGAAAATGTGAGTGAGAACAGGAAGTAATGAAGGAAGGATAAGAAAAATCATTCTGGAGCATAATTTATCATTACCAACCGCAGAAGAAGTAATAGCAAGAATAGATTTCTTAACGTCATCCTCGGTAACATCGCTAAATTCAAAGTGAGGACATTGTGGCAATGGCAAACCAGAAATACTTTCCAGTGTCGCAGCTTTAACACAAGGATCAAGAGAAAAGGGAAGGTGAGAGAAATGCTTATTCAGCTCATTGAGGTTAACATCCTTACACTGGCTGATAGAAGATTTGCCTATGCCAACAGACTTCAGAAATTTCCATACATCGGAGGAACTGCAGTTGTCGAGTTGTTCATGAAAAAAGCGTCTTTTAGCATCTTGACACAGATGCCTGCAGCGATTACGTAGTGATTTAAAATAAAAGAGGTTCAGCTCTGAAGGTCTGCGCTTATATCTGCTCTTAGCTTTATCCCTACGAGCCATAAGCTCTCTTATTTGAGGCGTAATCCATGGTGCAGGGTTATGTTTTACTTTGATGCGTCGGATTGGGGCATGCTTGTCATACAAATCGAGGACAGTCGTGTTAAAGAACTTCACTTTTCCATCGATGTCCCCGATCTCAATCAGAGGGGTCCAGTCAAGATCGCCGGCATCACGCTGCAATGCCTCTAGGTCCATGCCCTTGTAATTACGGAGGTATAAAAGTTGGGGCTTACGCTTGGGAACACGGATACGATACGAAAGATAAATGAGGTCGTGGTAAGAAAAAGTAGCAGTAAGTTGACCATGGTTAAATACATTAGTGGGAGAGGAAACAATCATAAGATCCAATAAAGAGGGCGTACAATTAGGAGAAAAGTGAGTTGCAGAAAGAGGCAAGACTTGAAGATTGAAAGAAGACAGGAGTGAAAGGAGCTTTTGCGAGCGCGAGTCATTTTTAATCAAGCAAGTGTTAAAATCACCCATTAAAATAACGTGCTCATACATGGGGAAAAGATGGCTGAGAGTGCAGTCAAGGGAGTCGAAGTAGTCAATGCGAAGGTTAGGGCTGTAAAGCACTGCAAGCAAGACTTTAGTGTGATGAACAGAAATTTCGACAAACAAAAATTCAGCCGACTCAGAATATGAAGAGGGAGATGAGCTGACAACCTTATAGGGAAGGTCAGCGCGTAGGTACATAGCTACACCTCCTCCACCCTTGCCGGTCCTATCGTTGCGAATTAAGACAAAGCCAGGGAGTGAATATTGAGTAGAGAGTAGAGAAGGCTTCAGAAAAGTTTCCGATATCAATAGGGCATCAAGGTGAGCACTGCTAAAGGATGCCAGAAGATCAGAATAGTGGCCAGGAACACTCTGGGCGTTTATGTGCGCTATATGCAGATTTTTAGGATTATTAGAGAAAAAAGAAGACATTTGTTCTTGTAAAGTGAGCAGAGCGGAAGGGTCACTGTCCGCACTAGCAAAACTATCAGAAGAAGAGCACGAGAAAAAACTGTCGTTAACAGCTACATCGTTCATATTATAAATAAATATATATATAAAATAATAATACAAATATAAAACAATAAAATAAAAATTACTAACTTATGCTAAAAACACTAACAAAGATTTACTTTCAAATATATAACCACCCCAACTCGCAAGGTATATTGGTAGAAATTTACTAAATATAACTAACACAAAACACTATATAAAAGTAATAACGCTAAAATGCGGAAACTTAAAAACAATGTTAAAACAAACTTTCTCTTGGCAAAACGGAACGCAACTACAGATCAACTGACAGATGACAGCTGTCACATTCTCATTGGCCTGGCATAAAAAAATAAAAAAACTAAACACCGGCTATGTAAATAAATTAAAGTTAAAAGTTTAAAGGTGAGACCGTTAAAATGACTTTAAGAACTACCGGCTCACGAATTATAATACTGAATGCCAGTGCAAAGAGGCAAAATTCAGAAGTAATGTAAATGCATTGACAATAACAACAACAACAACGAATATGTTACTTGCGCAAACGCGTCTTCCTCAAGTTCTTAGCCGGCGGAGCTGCTGTTGTGACCGTAGGAGATTCGGGTTCTTCAGATTGCGCAGAATCCCCGGTGTCGACTGTGCAGGACGGGAATTTGGCGATGAGATCGTGAAGTTCGCCTGTCGATTCGATCTTCCTTCGGGATTTGTCAGGGCAAATTACAATGATCCTGCCTTCCATCCCAACTAGCACCAAAGCGTTAAAAAAACCTATATAAGACTCGTATATCAGTTCCATTTGAGTATATATAAAAGTGTTAACGCATACCTGTGCAACTGAGTTAGAGCATGCTCTAACTCACTTATAACCACGAAAGAGGCCCACAGTTTTACAGGTAAAAGTTATAGAAAGCCTATAGTACGGTGTCACAAAGATATTAAAGCTGCACAAAAGCGCTTATTCATCGTCAGCTACAACTTTAATCTGTATTACCGTTGTAAAATAGAGTTGGTAAACGCTACAGGTGCTATAAATCCTATAGTAAGGTGTCAAAAAGATCTTAAAGCTCCACAGGAGCGTTTATTCATCGTCAGCTACTACTTTAACCGGTATTACCGCGTTAGTGAGCACTACAGGTGGTAAAAAGCGCACGTCAAGATAAAAAAGCCTGTAACCTTACTAAAATTAAATCTGTTCGTAATGGAAGTGTTATGTCATCCATTATTCAACACAGCAGAATAATATTATGGAATATTGTGTTATTTAAGTATGTGAAGTGAAAAATGACTGCCCTTATGATTTCACAGTAAATGTATACCATGTTTCTCATCTCAATTTTAACGCGCCTAGGATTTATTAAAGATTTAAAAGAAAAATTATGATAATAAAATAGGTACCTCAAGCTAAACATTACTATTCATTCCTGCTTCTTGAGCAGTGGTATGTAAAATTAAGTGGCATTCATGGAATGCTTCAAATAATGTAAGAAATGTTTTTTATTGTAGTCAAATGTTGAATAACTCGAAATAATATTAATTGTTAGGTTACCAAAACAATGGCGAACTTTACAAAAGTGAGGTTAGTGTTAATAACGACCCATACTTGCGTTGTTTGACACCAATACCTTTAGAACGTCTGTAAAAGAGGACTGCTTAACACAATAAGCTTTAGTTAAACCCTTTATTACAGGTTAAACCTAGATAGAGGAGTTGTTTGACACCTTTAGTTTCTCGTGTTACTAAACTCTCGATAAACTCTATTTTATAGCTTATGACTGCAATAATAGTCAATATAGCACCTTAAGTGATATAAAAGAGTTCATTGCAATAACTATACAACAATAAGTGTTAAGAGGTGTCGGCGAACACTTTTATAACGACTTGGGTGTCACAAAAAGGTTAAAGCTATAACGTATTAAGTATACTTGCTGCTACTAGCGCCATTATAACTCTCAAAGCTGTATTACATCGTCCATTAACACTATTGTGCTGTGATTGGGGCTAAAACTTGTATGTTAACTCCTCTATATCGTCTTTAGTAATAACTGAGATAATTATAACCCTGTTATATTACTCAAAGTCATAAAAAAGCCTGTAACTGACACCAAAATGTTAGTTGGGATAGACCAGCAGTTTAGCATGCCGAAATGCTTACGAGCAGCTGCAAACATACGGTGCCTAACTTGCGTTAAGAACTCGGAGATGGTAATCCCAGTTCCCTTGAGTGCTTTCTTGCTATCCCATACCAGCTGTCGGTTTTCCATTTTGAAGAAACGGACTAGTATGGGACGAGTCTTCTGCTTTGAGAATCCGAGACGATGACAAACATGGATTATATTTTTGTCCTTACTGAATTCGGACAATTTAATTTGGTTGGCTAATATGTTATTGACCACATCTAACAAAATTTAACGTTGCCTTAGTTAACGTTGCCAAGCGTCCGGATAAATCCGGACAGTGTTAGGCTTTTTTATGCGTGTCCGGATAAATAACACGGTGTATAGCCTTTCCAGGCACTTCAGTACTTGACTTTTGAAGTACCTCTAGCAGCCGCCTCTGGCTCTGCCCGCGTAAATGTCGAAAATTATTCCAAGGCAACATACTCTCGGGATTAAAATAGCTTATGTGTTATCCAGACTAAAAATATCTGTGTGCCAAACATCAAGATCCGTGCAGCCATTCTGACGAGATTGAGTAACAAACATACAAACTTTCGCATTTATAATATTAGTTAGGATTCATCATCTGCCTAGCCATTTCCCAACTATATTGGGATCGGCTTCCAGTCAAGCCGGATTTAGCTGAATACTAGTATTTTACGCGGATCGGCTGCCTACCAGACCTCCACAACCCATTAACTGGGTAACATGGTACTTTATGGCAAAACTGGAGTCAAATTAACTGGCAAAGACCGCCAAAGACTGCCAAAGATCTACAAATGACAGCCGGGACCAACGGCTTAACGTGCTTTCCGAGGTACGGAGGAAACTCGGTATTAGTTAAGATAATGCCCTATAAAAAAAAAAACAACAAAAATATATTCGCTCCTAGCTGGCAGATGCGTAAGTTCCAAGTACATGTTCCATGCGTACGTTAGTATTTTATCTCACACATTTTGTTCTTATTCAGAATTACTCAGAAAAAAGGGTAACGTCGGGCGGCTCTGGGATATTAGACAATAGAACTTTTTTAATTTTCAAAAAAAAATTTGTCAATTTTCATCCACAGTCAACAAAGCTACTAGGTATACAGGCAAAATAATAATTTTTCCACTGCACTGCCAATATTTACTCCTAATGTGTGCATTATAACATTTTAAGCTTATTACATGGGAACTTGCGAGTGTGGTGTACAACAATTGTCTACTCAACACACACAACATTGTTGCAAGTTAGCTGCCTGCATACCAAATAGCTTTGCTGACTGCATTTAATGAGGTAAACCACATTGGCTTAAACAATTTTAATCATACCAAATATTAAAATAAACTTAAAAGATTAAAAGGCCGTCTAACTTCTAATAATGCTAGCCCTATTAATTCTGACCTGTACGACGACGTCTAGGTAATATATAAATTTTTAATCAGTATTCATACTGTTTTTACTCTGATTTATTATTTATAACTTTATTTACATTCAGAAGTAATTATTCTTCGAAGCCGAAAAATTTGGAAGGTGACCAGTCGCTTTTATTAACTTCTACGTGCACCGGTGGAATCAAAAGGTTCCATTTGCCATACAACGGTGGGGCATTGGTGAGCCAAGAGGTTAAAGGCCGGGATTAATATTTTCTGTTTACGTATTGGAAAAAACTGCCTAAGACAGGGTTTTAAAGCTTTTGCGAAAAAACTCGTAGCAGCGGGATTACTAGGGTCGATATTCGTAGGTATCAGGTACCTATGTCATTAATTTTCGTCTTTCGATGTATAAAGGGACTGGATTTAAAGCCTAGATTGAAAACCCGACTTAGGTTTATCTGTTTAGCATTTTTCGCGTCATTTGCTGTGGGACCATTTTGCTGTGGCCATATTTTTGTTGGTTTACACAATGGATGTTTTCGATTCGTACCTAATTTTGTTCGACTTTTGATAATTGTGAACAAAATACCCATACAAAAAAAACGAAGTCCAACTGTAAACTTGATGAATAGCAGTTTGTTTTGCGAGTTTGCCAATATTGAAAAATGTTGCCAGCAAGTATGTTTGATATAGTTGAGTTATAAAGGGATGAAAAACATACTACCTCTTTCAAAAACTAAATGTTCTATAAAAAGTTACTAGCTGATCCGGCAAAAGTTGTTTTGCCATATTAAAAAAAAATAGCCTACAACCTATTCTCAGACCTACTAGACCTACAAAAAAAAAAACATGAAAATCTTTCAAGCGAACAAACACCGTGACACGAGATTTTATATATCTATACTAATATATAAAGCTGAAGAGTTTGTTTGTTTACTTGAACGCGCTAATCTCAGGAACTACTGGTTCGATTTGAATCAAATTCTTTCAGTGTTAGTTACCCCATTTTTTGAGGAAGACTGTAGGCTATATATCATCACGCTAAGACTAATAGGAGCGGAATGAAAATTGTGACGCAGACGAAGCTGCGCGATTCAACTAGTATATTAGATAAATATAAACGCGTTATCAAACTTAAGCTTGCAGCATTATAATTTACCAAATGAGAAGATTTAAGCGTAACAAGGAAGTTAAATATAAACCTCCTTGCTCTTTGATAATAATGAAGGTGGGTGTTAGTTAAATGAGTCGTCAACGGTATCAGTTCCATTCCATTTAACGATAACAATCTGTTGCGATGGCGTGCCAATAAGTTTAGGGGTGGCGCGGATAGAGAGCTAATAATTTTAGCGGATATTTCTGTTTGTTTGAGTGAAAACAACTTAATTCAGCTTTGTGTGTATAAATCACCTGGTTTATTCTATAAAACTCACCGTGGACACTAAGGTGAAGTACGCTTAAAGTGACCTGTCATTCTACACCATGCTAGAGATTGATCGTAAGGCACATGTTTCACCGCCGGCGATCAGCAAGTGGCGAGTAAAGCTTCAAACTCGAAATAGTTGGCAATCGGTGAGTAGCGAGTGAAAAGTTTCGATAGTTTTGACGCTCGGCAGTCAGCGAGTGCTTTAGTGCGACGGGCTTTTACACGCAATACTCGCTCCGGCCCGCACTATAGGAAGAAATTACCGCAGTTAGTTGTTCTGACCGCCAAGCTAGCATCGCCGAGTGAGTGTCGCTGAGCGAGTACCTACAATCTTTAATAGCTCTTGTCCCTGCGATCAACTAGAGGTAAGAGCCGCTCGCCAGCAGTGTGAAAAACCCAGCTATCTACTATGAATGTATGTGTCTCTTTTACTCACACGAGATCTAGCGAGCAAAAGGTCGATAGCTACTCGCTTCCTCGCCGCGGTGAGACAAGTACCGTAACCGAGCCATCAACAGATTTTCATGACCATGTTCCTCCCGGACGAGAATCTGTAAAATGGTTAAGAGAGCTTTATCATGGATCTCTGTGAACGTCTGCTGCGATTCGCTGGGTGGGTTAAGCAGAGGCAGGCTCCCAAACACGATGAAAAAAATAATTGTCTACTCTCTTAACCATTTTACAAGTTATCGTCCAGGAAGATATTTATGACGAAATTTCAGCCTGGCTTGCGGTCTATCACTTCAACTGAATTTTTGGGAACGTTTACAGACCGGCAGTTTGTGTTTGCGAGATCGACAGTAATTATATATTACAAATGTAAAGATATTTTGTCCGGTTTCTTATCAAACACGGCTCAACGACTGAACGGATGTGCAGGACATTAGTTTTGTCGTTTTATCCATCATGTAGACTTCCACGAGCGCAAGACTCTCATCCCATAATATGCTTTTCAAAAGTGCCGAATAGTTTTAGATAAAAGAGTGACTTTCCTACAAATCGTATTGACATTCATGCGAAAATTAAAAACTAACAGGTATACGTTCAATTGATGATGATGTTTGATAAAACGAATGAATTGGACTCCCATTGTTTGAAAATGAACGAATGAAAGCATATTGCTGTTTTATTTTCCGATACATTCCACACACTTCCTTGATTTTATTTTTATTTGCCGATTTGAGTTGCTGATATAAAAATCTGTTCGTATTTGCGTTTTTTATCGATCTAAATTTTAAACTGGGTAAAACGGGTCTATAAATTGAACCTCCACCTCTGATACGAGTGGGTAGATTGTCGGGTAGGTGGGTCGGAGTGCTTATTCAAATCAAGAGTGAACAGGCATCTTCTATAGTCCTGTTCTATAAAAAACTCACGGTTAAAGATTTGTGTAGGGAACATGAAGTGAACCAATTTATTTATTTACTAGTCATATTCAGCGCTTCTCCTCTACATTTATTTTGGAACTCTCTACCAGCGTCTCTCCCTTCCACATGAAACCGTCTGCCTTTAAAAAAAGAGTGAACAGGCATCTTCTGGGCACGCTCGCTCCATAGATCCGTCGCTTTCCATCAGGCGTGATCGAAGTAAAGAGCAAAACCATTTCTCAAAAAATAAAATATTTCTACAAAATTATATTGGTTAGGTACACTTTCGTCAGAAGCACTAAGTTATTAAAACACTTAAGGAAATCGATGGAATTGTATCGATTGCAGTATGAAAATATATTATAACTAGTTGACCCGCGCAACTTCGTCTGCGTCTTAATTTTCATTACCGCTCCGCTCCGGTCATAGCGTGATGATATACAGCATATAACCTTCCTCGATAAATGAGCTATCTAACACTGAAATATTTTTTTAAATCGGCCTAGTAGTTCCTAAGATTAGCGCGTTCAAGCAAACAAACAAACAAACTCTTCAGCTTTATAAATAATATTAGTAATAGATGTATTTTATAGGGAAAATAAACAGAGCAGTATACTAAAAATAAACAAAGTGTCTTAAATATTTGATTTAATAAATATACCACCCACTACATTTTCCACAGATTACTACTTACATTAATACAATTACAAACTGATAAACAAGCGTTAATTGTAGCCAGAGTATGTAGAATCATTAGAAGCTACAGTTGATCCTTCAAAATTATATTTATGTATTATTTTATTTTTAAAGTATATTTGCTTACAAATATATCAATTGCACAAAATAGCTTATAGTATGTGTCTACTAAACGGCGCAGCGGTGAGCGCACACCAGCATTAGATTTGCAAGAGCTAGTAGCGAATAGTTAGTTGCCTGGGAGGCCCAGGGAAGGAAGTGCACATTCCCTCCCCTGCACTATCCAAGAACCAAGTAAATCTATCTAGTCAAGATGGAATGGCAGTTCACTTCACGCCCCCTCCCCTTACTTCTAAGTTTTCAAGGTGTAACATTTAAATCGACTGGCTGGTATCACTGTTTTATTGCGTATACCTCATTCGTCACGTAAACCTCATTCATGGCTTTCTACCAGACAAAATCGAGGTCAAGAGCTAAAAAAATATAAAGCATGTTCCACGCGGATGTAATCCATTGACTCATCCGAGACCTTAGGTTGTTGCTATCCGCGTAGACGGCAGATGCAATCCAAATTCATACAAAATTCGCGAATGCAAACCAAGCTCCCACCAAGGTCACCTTGGATGGAACGTTGGATTAAATACGTGTGAAACATGATCAAATATTACTAAAATCACTGTTCGATGGTAATATTGCTCACTAAAAACGTTAATATAAGTGTGAGGAAGAGATAGTGCAACTCTGTTTACGTTGATAGCTAGTCTACACTGAGATTGGCCGCCATGACCGAAATTAAATTAGTAGAGACTAGCATCGCCCCGCGGTTTTTACCGCACAGTTTCTGTTCCCGTGACAATACGGGGATAAAATATAGCTTATGTTACTCGATAAAGAGGTAGCTTTCTTATGGCGTAATTTTTTACAAATCAGTCGAAGAGTTTTTGAGTTAAATTGTAACAAACAAAAATATTTTCTCTTTATATATACTGGCGACCCACCCCGGCTTTGCACGGGTGCAAATTATATACAAAAACCTTCCTCGAGAACCACTCCTATCTATTAAAAAACCCGCATCAAAATCCGTTGCGAAGTTTTAAAGATCTAAGCGTACATAGGGACAGACAACCAGCGGAAGCGACTTAGTTTTATACTATGTAGTGAATTAAAAATCAACTTTTTTAATAACTATTATTGATATTATTGACTCGTGTTTCACCACAATCTCACCTTTTGGAAAGCGATAATGTGGTCGAGGGAGCACTTTTGCTTAGAAGTAACCTACTCTTGACCAAAAAGATAGCCAGGTTTATTGTAGCTATCAGGAAACTCGATGCCGCGGCGTCTAGCTTAATTAAGTCGATTTCTAATAAGGACTATACTTATTATTAATTTAACAGTAGTTTAACAGTATCATTTATGAAAATTAGCTGACCTGCACAACTTTCTCTGCGTCACATTTTGCATTAATACTCCACTCTTATAGGTCGTAGCATGATTTTTTATCAGGAACTTTTGGTTCAATTCGGACCAGTAGTTCCTAAGATTAGCGCGTTCAACCAAACCAACAAACTCTTCAGCTTTATAATATTAGTATAGATTATTAATCTTTATTTTTAGAGTTCCGCACCCAAAGAGTAACCAAAGAAACCCTATCACTAAGCCTCCGCTGTCCGATCGTCTGTCTGTCAGCGGTCTGTATCTCAAGAACCGTAAAAGGTAGCCAGTTGAAATTTTCACAAATTTTGTATTTCTATTGCAGCTATAACAACAAATAATAAAAATTAAGGCTTATGGTACGGAACTCTTCGTGTGGCAGTCCGATTTGCACTTGGCCAGGTTTTTTTTTTAACTTAGCCTATACTGTTGGGCAAAGCTGCAGCTACCCCGACATTTTACCAAATCTTTTTTATATAAATTTGAAATGAGACACAAAAAACCACTTGGTGGCAACCCTATACAGGATATGTGGTTGCGTGACATTTAAGTTATTTGTTTTCATTGAAATTAATTAAGCTCTACCTACCTATCTTCGAACGCACATGGAGCGTTGTTGTATGGATAAAAGGTATTAAAATGTAATGCGGTATCGTTGCTGAGTAGGTAAATGATGAGATACGTATATATCTGCTATTGTGGAATGTTTAGGTTGTTATTATTTTAATTAGAAAATGGTTTGATATCATTTCTTACATTTTTGGCAAAGCGCTAAATGAACCATTTTAGCGTAGCCCCGCCACCATTATTATGTTTATTCAAAGTTGCGGCGCTCGATCTAACATGCATAAATGAGTAAAAGACACTCTGATAAACAAACAATGTTAGGAACATGGTACCTTAAAGCATGACGTTGCCGAGATATTTTGAAGTAAAGTCACCATAGGCTATGCCAGCTCTTCTAGAAAGTGTTTGAACATTAGCGATAGCAATACCTTAAGGTATATAAAGTGACTACAAACACTACCAACATTTCCTAGAATTTTATTGGTTATGACGTACTTAGTCTCACATAGCCCCACAGAGGTAATCTTTTTACCGCTTCAGCCTCCAACTCGCACCGCCACATCAATCAGTAGTATCGACTAATGCGAGTAACAGCCGGTAGAACACGATCATTTAAGTAGTGCAGCTTTCAAATTCTAGGTATTTGTAATAGAATGTTTAAAATGGACTGTTGCTCGTCAAAACACGACAAGACAGATGATTTAGTTCAAGATTAAGCAGACAATTTTAAAGTTTAGACATTTAAAAATACAAAGTAAAAGTACTCGTACAATGGAAACTGTAAGCTTATTAGAAATCAAATGTAATTTAATGTATGATGAACATTCATATTTTTAATCGTATTTGTATACAACTTAGGTGAAGTAAACTGACATTCTTAGTTTGATCTTCGTCATTATTATTATGAGTTCTCTTAATCAGAAACATAATTATAAAACAACATATTTATTAGTTTATTATTTTAGCATTATATATGTATTTTATATATAAAATATATATATTTATTTTGTATATTTTTACGTAACTAAATTCTGTTTTAATCTTATTTATTCGCTGTACACTTACCACAGTATATTCCTTTTTAACCCAAAGGTTGACTGGTAGAGAATACCTCGTTGCATTAAGTCCGCTCATGTACCACTATTGTACATGAAGTTTAAATAAATAAATAAATCTGACATTCCCTTCCACTCTGCCCAGAGCGAAAGGAGTCATTCGATGAATCCCGTTCTTAAAAAAAGGAATTGACAACTCACGTCAAACTCATTTCATGTAAGTTATCGCGGTGAGAAGAATAACTCTGATGGAATTATCTATGAAATTTCAACTAGCACAAATGAGTAAGCTGTAACGTAACTTACGTATCACTCACTGTACGTTATTGTCTTATTCTACAAAGTAATTCCGCGTCGGTTGCAGATAGCTTAAATACTACTGCTTCTGGGTAAGGCTGTGTTCCATTATTTAGCGGAAGTAAGGCGATAACGGGCGGAGAAATCGACTGCTCCAAACAGTTATGTGAGCATGGCTTGACAAAATGTACTAAACAGTAGATTATTTTTTTTGATTTTGGGATAATTACCATAGAAAAATTTGTTCATAATTATGAATACTATGACGTCTTTTCATGTTTAAGTACACTACACGTTATAAAAAAAAAAACAATTCAAATTCATTATGTGTAAAGCAAGTGAGTGACGAGTGCTTGTGTTTGTAGGTTTTATGAGCCAATGTTTCACCAAATTAGTGGTAAAAGCAAAAAAAAAAATACAAAATTATTACCTGGCTAGGCTTTAGCTTCATAAACGTTTCCTTTCAATCTCTTCATGAAAGAACAAACAATAATCTTCTGACTACCTTAACAAACATGGCGCTCTTACTTTTGAAACAAGCGACAGCGGAACGATACAACGAGCAATTCGGCCACTCCGCCACTATCCCTATACAGGACAATACCTTACCATTAGCATCTACAATATACGTGTTTCTTCAACACAATGCAGTGAGCGCTAACCAAGAGGTAGCGGGGCATCACAGCGACCGTTGCACCCGCTCCGCCAGAATATATATATTCGACGCTACCTTACCGTGCCTACATCTACGTTAGACGACGTGTTTGCGAATAATTAAATTGTGGCTTGTAAGCTGTGTAAAGGGCGAATGACGACCCTCGAGGAAAGAGAATGGGACTCGAGGTTGGTTCGAGATTATGTGTAAATTGTCATAGGCGTAAAGATGTTATTTTACTCATTATGAATGTGATAATTTTGTTCGTTATTAGGAAAACCCATTAAGATTTTAAAGGACAGTAATACGAGTATTTTCAATTTTTTTTAAATTACTATACCGCGATATGATAATAAAGGTTTCTAAGTTGAGTATTTTGAGTTACAAATGTATAAAACCCTGCTTTGAAGCCAAATATTGGCTAGTTTTCAGGCTAAAGTAGGTACAGTTTGAGGACATCTTATATGTTTTATTCAGAAATTGGGGCTTAGTGTTGGAGATTTATATGGCTTACTTTACAAGTTATAAACAGCCTTGAACTAACTCGATAGATTTTCAGTTGCGAACCTATGTCGACGTGGAAGACATTGGTGACGGTGGTGAAACGAAAGATTTGTGGTGCATAATCTCAACCAAGTTCCTTTTTGCCTAGTGTCATAGTATCCTCGTCCTAATTTGCATCGTATTTGCAAGGTCATGCAGATCATACCTTTTAGGGAATTCCACTTCAAATTTATATACCCTCCCCCCCCCCGCAATATTGGTATATTAGGCGCAACCATTTTTACTACCTTTTTTTTTATAAACATGAAGTAAACCGCCATTTCATGTCATTTGTATGGAATGGCAAGTCACTTCATGTTCACCTTATTATTGTGAGATGTTTACAGAATCGTTCTTAGTGCTGGAAAATTAGCTCAATTAACGTCGCAGATTCAGAAAAATTGACTAAATTCGTGTAGTTTTGAAAATTGGTACAGTTGTTCTTTGAGGTGTCAAGATGAACATACTAAAAATCCCCGAGGGTGGGAGGTGAGCTGGCGGTGGGGGAGTGGGTAAAGGTAGGTCAGTTTGCTTGACTTTTAGTATGTTCATTTGGACACCTCAAAAATCAACTATACTAATTTTTAAAACTACACGAATTATTAACTTGTTGTAAACAACTTAAGCGAGCTAGAAGTGAGCTGTCAATGTATGACAGTTCACTTCTAGATCATTTCACCAGATAAGATTTCATGTTGACATTTTTACAGAAAAGAAAGGCTGTCTCTGGGGGGCTAAAATGGCCACTTTAGGAGAATCATATTAAAATGATAATATTAATCACGCAACAATCTGTTAAATTTCATTTTCATCTTTATCGCCAACGAAGTAGGTTCAAGGTTGATTGGAAAAATTTGACAGTGACGGGTAGCGTGATTTGCTAAAGTGGCCTTTTTAGACTCGCTGAACTTTATATAGATCCCTTTAGATATACTCACACACCTGCCTACTTATACACCGGACATTGATGTACAGTTACATTCCCATGAACACGTACCAATATATCTGTTACATCTAAATGTTATTAATAATCAAGACGCCAATCCAATTGTATTTACGCATAAATTAATTTGATCAATAACTGTCTGTCGTGTCCATTACTTATGCACGGCCCGTCGGGTCCAGCGTATGTATAGCTTGGAGCAATGTTCGGTCCGAAACGTCTCGTTACGTTATATGTACGAGTATGTTTCTGTGAATATTACTATGTACTTGGGAAAAGCTGTTGGTTGGTATAGTGGTCATAATTGGCAACCGTGTTAAAACTACTGCTGAGGAGTGAAGTTTGATTTTAAATTCATATATCCTGTCCATGAGCATCTGACAAGTCAAACAGGTCTTATATACTGCACTATAAATGGAGCCATAATGGAGTGTGCCTGGATCAACAAATCGGAAACTAGGAGGAATATTGAAAAACACGTAAAGGAGTCTCACTCCCGATTTTGATGTAAATTAAAATCTCTTTATCTATTACGGTTCTTGAGATACAGCCCGCTGACAGACAGACGAACGGACGGATGCACTAACGTAAGGACGGACAGCGAAGGCTTAGTAATAGGGTTCCGTTGGTTATCCTTCGGGTACGGAACCCTAAAAACAGGTTCGATTCCTTCACACCACAGTAGGTACCTTCATAAAACCATCCTAAAGTGTCCCTACCTAGTAAGGATACAATTCTAAATACTTAGTAACATTTGGCAACCCAAAGAAAAGTACCCATTTTTAACGAAACACTTTTTTTAAATTTACCTGTATACTCTAGAGTTAGGGTTGCCTGTCCAATACAGCGGGGTGAGGCAGCGGAGCGGAGAAATAGAGTTACCAATGAATTTGCATAAAATCTCCACAGTCGCTGAAGTTTTGACTGACATCATTGGTTAAAATTTCTCTGTTTCTTCGCTTTCTAGTAGTAGTAGGCTTGCTGTAACAACTCCGATTTTTTTTTTTTTTTCTTTTGATAGGCACGCGTTTGACCATTATCTCACCTGTTGGTAAGCGATGTTGTGGTCGAAGATGTAGCACGCCTACCCAGAAGTAACCTATTCACTCTTGAATATTTATATAAAAAGATTATAGAAACAAGCCTTGTGGTGGCATTGACATCTCATAGATGTTACGTCATATAGATTTATCGAAAACCCATTATTTCTTCGTCAAATTTGGAGAGGTTCCCTTAAAGTAGGGAATTTCTTTGGTAAAAAAAAAATAAGTGGACTTTTTCAGGACTTAGCGGATATTATCTTGCTGTGATACAATTCATTGATCGTTCTTTTTATAACGACTCATTTTATTCATTAATGCTCTATCTAAATCAAACAATTTATCAAAAAAAAACTTAATTCCTCGCAAAGGAAAATACCAATCAATGCAAATCCCCTGACGAGTCGCTTGTTAAATCTATTCAAATCTCCTGCACAAAAAATATGAAGATAAGGTAACTTTGATGAAATGTATTTCCATTATAAATTGAAAACTTTGAAGAGTTATCGAAGCCTGTTCTGAATATTGCAAATATTTTTGTTATCCAAGAAAATAATGAGATTCGTTCATAGAGATTTGAAATTACTTTGCATATTATTTTCTTTGTTTTTGATGTCAACTAATATTGGAAGTTTCATTCATATTCATTTTTATAGAATAGATTTTTTATTTCGCAAATATCGGTAATACACAGTAGTTATTGTTGATATTTCAGAGCTCAGCCATATTTTACCATTCCGCATGCAAACATTTACATTACTTATACACATGACATTTCAAATAAAATTAGTTACTAAATTACCATCACAATTATCATACAATAGATTAATAAATAAATTATGACAAATTTAATCATTCAATACGTGAATAATCAATTATCGTTACATTTATCTTTCAATACATTAATTAACAAATATATTTCTTCACTCATAAATATCATCAAAATTATAAATCAATTAATAAATGATCATAGTTATCACAAATTAAACGACTGAAGAAAGGTAAAATGAAACGTGACATGAAGTTAAAAAAATACTGTCCACATTAGTTACAACGTGTGTCCACATTAGTTACAACGTGTGTTATATTGCATGATACATTGCACTAAATTGGACGGAATTTTCATCAGTCTATACGCAGCAAAGTGCTCGTATAAAAAGACGCGGGGCGTAAAGCGTGCGAGGCTGCGTGTGACGCCGCGTGCGTAAATCGCATCTCCGTAAACGCACTCGTACAACGCCATTTGTTTGAATTTAGTGCGGCTCGCCACACGCGACGCACAAGGCCTTCGTCTCCGTAAACGGTACTTAGGGTTTCTTCTCGAACGGTGGAGCATACGGTGGAGGTCTTCCCTGATTGGGTGGAGAACCGCCGGGTCCTTGTTGAGGCGATCGGCGGCGGCGACCTCTCGCGACCGGCCCTAGTACAATCTATGGTCCAGAGCGAAGAGGCATGGGAAGCGGTCACCTCCTTCTGCGAAACAGTAATGCTAGCGAAGGAGGATGCCGAACGTGTGAGAGAGAGGGAAACCTCAAGACCCAACCGCCGCAACAGAAGAAGACGCCCCAGGCGTCGGGAGTCGCAAGTCGATTTCCGGCCACCGTAGGCGCGGGCCTGCGGACGGCGAGCATTGGGTGGCTCGCCGTCCGATCAGAACCAGGCCCGGGTCGGCGGCGCGCTGTGTTCCACGCGCGCCTCAAGGAGATGTCAGCTTGGGAGACGGGGCCCGCTAGGGCCAGTGCCTGCCGGGGTGCGGAATCCGTTCGAAAGAGACGCCGCAGCCCTGGAACGCAAAGGGCATTGGGAGGAGCACGGATGGGTTTTAGTCAGTAAGAGTCTGACACTCCCTTCCGCCTCGCCCAGAGCGGAAGGAGTCATTTGATGATTTCCCATACTTAAAAAAAAAAGGGTTTCTTCTCAAACTAAAGTAAGTATTCCCGTATTTAACAACATAACATGTCGCCCTAATTTCCTAAATAACTATGCAGAGGTATACAATATTCACAAATTACGATTAATCCTTAAAAGCTTATTCTTGTAAAACTAGTTTGAACGAAGTAACAACTATATGCATCGAGAAAATAATAAAACTACTAGCTGACCGGGCAAACGATGTTTCGCCTTATAAAAAAATAGACAACGACCTATCCTCAGATCTACCAAATATTCACAAAAAAATCATAAAAATCGGTCAAGTCGTTTCGGAAGAGTTCGATAACTTATACTGTCAATTTATCCCTTTACTGCAGTTTTATTACGATATGCTGTAATTGTTAGATCCCAAATGTTTTTGTATGTTAACAGTATCCAAAATAACAGGTAAACAGCAGTAACATATCGTTTGCGAGTGTTAACAACTCTCTCTGCCAAGCCTTTTCCCAACTATATTCGGCTAGGGTCGGCTTCCAGTCAAGCTGGATTTAGCTGAATACCAGTATTTTAAGAGGAGCGGGTGCCTACCAGGCCTCCAAAACCCATTAACTGGGTAACACGGTACTTACTTCATGGCAAGACTGGAGTCAGATTTACTGACTTCTGACTATACGTAACGACTGCCAAAGATCTACAAATGACAGCCGGGACCTGCTTTCCGAGGCACGGAGGAAACTTGGTATGTTAAGATGGTCACCATCCACAGACCAACCTTGGCAAACGTTGCTTAACTTTGAAGATCGACCCGTACGGTTGTTATTATCTAGCCACGAGCTCCTCAAGTTGAATGTTAACAATTAATCTTAACATAATTCAAGTCAATCAAAAATCTCGTATGACATTGAATATTGTATGTTTGATTTTCTCTTTCAAACTTCATCTGCATGACTGAACGAATAAATTGTGAACGCAGCGTTCATCAGTATAATCGTGAATATTAATTAGGCATTGTTTTGCTAATAGTCAATAAATTTATGTAACAATGTTGTACGTATTTATGCACCATTTGCTGCATTCCTGTAATGGATGTGCCGATAATCGAATATCAGTTTGATGTGCTCAACTAATAAGATAAGGTTTTTCTAAAATATTACATAATCGACCTTTAAATCGCAAATTGCCAAGCTCTCTCGTACTCTATGACACAGGCTTGACGTAGTGTAGAAGTTGAAATAACAAGAGTTAACATCATATTTTATTCCTTCTTTTAGCAAACCCGTGACAAAAAATTTATTTCTTAAGCAAATCCCTGCAAATCCAAAAAATATTGATTCATTAGGCATTTGCTTAAAAATTATTAATTCTTAAGCAAATGCCTGCAAATGCAAAAAATATTGATTCATTAGGCATTTGCTTAAAAATTATTAATTCTTAAGCAAATGCCTGCAAATGCAAATAATATTGATTAATTAGGCATTTGCTTAAAAATTATTAATTCATAAGCAAACCCTGCAAATGCAAAAATTATTGATTCATTAGGCATTTGCTTAAAATTTATTAATTCTTAAGCAAATGCCTGCAAATCCAAAAAATATTGATTCATTAGGCATTTGCTTAAAAATTATTAATTCATAAGCAAACCCTGCAAATGCAAAAATTATTGATTCATTAGGCATTTGCTTAAAATTTATTAATTCTTAAGCAAATGCCTGCAAATCCAAAAAATATTGATTCATTAGGCATTTGCTTAAAAATTATTAATTCTTAAGCAAATGCCTGCAAATGCAAAAATTATTGATTCATTAGGCATTTGCTTAAAAATTATTAATTCTTAAGCAAATGCAAAAAATATTGATTCAGTAGGCATTTGCTTAAAAATGATTAATTCTTAAGCAAATGCCTGCAAATCCAAAAAATATTGATTCATTAGGCATTTGCTTAAAAATTATTAATTCTTAAGCAAATGCCTGCAAATGCAAAAATTATTGATTCATTAGGCATTTGCTTAAAAATTATTAATTCTTAAGCAAATGCAAAAAATATTGATTCATTAGGCATTTGCTTAAAAATGATTAATTCTTAAGCAAATGCCTGCAAATGCAAAAAATATTGATTCATTAGGCATTTGCTTAAAAATTATTCATTCTTAAGCAAATGCCTGGCCACGGCTATTCCGTTCGCTGACGCAGTAATTTGGTCTTCAAGTGAACAGGCAAACTTCGTGAACCCCCATCATAATCATCAAATCAGCCGAAAGACGTCCACTACTGGACATAAGCTTCCCCCAAGTGTCACTCCCTTGCGTCTCTCATTCATTGGCTACCCGCGACGCTTACCAGGTCATCGGTAATAGTGAAGCCCCTCCCCACCACACCTGTAGATATTTTCTTTGCTCCTATAAAAGCTATATGGAAGCAAAAACATTCTTTACTTTCCTTTTTTCCGAACCCAAGGTTTCCATTTACTTTTTTTTTGGAACCCAAAACAATTAAACCATGGTCGTTTTGTTGCCTGTGAATGGTCATATTTAAGGGCGATGTTGGGTAGGTGATATATATTAAGAAAACA
This sequence comes from Lacanobia oleracea, assembly GCA_950371165.1. Lineage (NCBI taxonomy): Eukaryota > Metazoa > Arthropoda > Insecta > Lepidoptera > Noctuidae > Lacanobia > Lacanobia oleracea. The sequence goes on from OX493397.1 coordinate 7,993,297, forward strand.
ATGGTAAACAAAAAAAAAAAAACTGGCCAAGTGCGAGTCGGACTCGCGTGCGAAGAATTTCGAACGATTGAACGATTTTCTTTTTTTCTAAAATGTGTTTTAATGCTATAGAATTCTTACAGATTTTTCTGTAATCTATAGATAAAAATCTATAAGAAGGGTTTTTATGCCGTATTTTGACTAATTTCGATAAAGTGGAATATCCGATTGTCGCACCATTATTTCTGCGACTTAATATTGTTCCAATTACACTCGAAACAAAATAAAACTGAAAATGTTGACTTCAGCGCCATCTCGCGGGAAAATGGCAATGAGCAACCCGTAACATTCACCTTAAACAGTAACTTTGTATTTTGTTTAATAAATATTTAAAAGTAATTTTTCTTTGTTTTATTCTTTGTAAGTTCTATCGTAGTTATAGGTAATAGTAACCTAAGTAGATATTAAACATAACTAGTAACTGATTACCACCTGCGCTAAGATAGGTCGACGGAGCCCCGCTTGGTGGGGCTCCTATTTCTGGGTGGTTTAAAAAGAAATAATGGAAAAGAAAGAAAGCCTAAAATTTTGAAAAAATAGATAAAAATCTATTATCTCCATTTTTTCAAAATTTTAGGCTCAGTAGTTTCGAACGTATAAACTCATTTGGTCTAATTTCATTTTATTATCGTTCATAAGATATAATCAACGTGAGATATACCAACTGTTGATATAATTTCTTTACATATAACATTTATTTATTCTAAGACTAAATTAATATAAAGTTATTTGATATAACGTTTATGTAGGTAATCGAAAATCATTTGGTCTAACGTTTAATATATATAAAAAACGTCATTGTGGTTAACACCCCGACTCAGAGTACCCCGACTCGGATAGGTTAGGTTAGAAGGCTAAGGCGGGAGCGAAGTGGAGCAGAGCTCCGGCCTTAGCCTTCGTGGTTATTTCTTTTTAAACCACCCAGAAATAGGAGCCCCACCAAGCGGGGCTCCGTCGACCTATCTTAGCGCAGGTGGTAATCAGTTACTAGTTATGTTTAATATCTACTTAGGTTACTATTACCTATAACTACGATAGAACTTACAAAGAATAAAACAAAGAAAAATTACTTTTAAATATTTATTAAACAAAATACAAAGTTACTGTTTAAGGCGAATGTTACGGGTTGCTCATTGCCATTTTCCCGCAAGATGGCGCTGAAGTCAACATTTTCAGTTTTATTTTGTTTCGAGTGTAATTGGAACAATATTAAGTCGCAGAAATAATGGTGCGACAATCGGATATTCCACTTTATCGAAATTAGTCAAAATACGGCATAAAAACCCTTCTGATTCGCCATACTTCAAATCATACTTTCAATCATGTCTATGTGTGTGTAAACGGTACTATAAGCGAGTTAGATATTATTTTCGTGAAGTATGGCGAATACGAAGTAAGTACGGCACTCGAAACAAAATAAAACTGAAAATGTTGACTTCAGCGCCATCTCGGGGGAAAATGGCAATGAGCAACCCGTAACATTCACCTTAAGTGAACTAAGTGACAACTAACAATAACTTTTGTTGAGCTACCCACAGGCTACATCATAAAAATAATATTAAATAAACTAACCCGTGTCTATGCAATTTTGCTTTGTGTTTTAAGTAGACGTTTTCATCATATTAGACCAAATAAGTTTTATATCTTTTGAGTGGTATGTCAAACGATTTTATATTTTATGTATGTTATGTCAAACGATGTTATATTTCATGTATGTTATGCTTATAAAAAATAGTTATTTTAAAATTGTTTCAATCGTTCATTATATTAACTAATCGCTATATTAAATAAAATTATAGGTTCCGTTATTATATGTTGTTAATATTAGAGATTGTGTTGTTATATCATCTATTACTTACCCGTTTCGAAGATAAGGGGGAATGGTCATTTTTCTTCAAAAATATTTATTTTTAAACTATGAAAAAAAAAATTAAATCTTCACAGTTAAGCCCTTCCACACGATATTGTTCAAAAAACGTTTTTTCAATTTTTCTAGTTAGACCCTCAAAAATTACCCCTAAAAATTAATAATTTACATAACGCGTCCGTGTTTGGGTCACAGATGTCCGTATGTGTATAAATTTCAACAGAATCAGTTCAGTGGATCCGGAGAAAACTGGCTGTGACAGGCAGATAAACAGACAGACAGACAGACAGACAACTGACAGACAGACAGACAGACAGACAGACAGACAGACAGACTGACTGACAGACAGACAGACAGACAGACAGACAGACAGACAGACAGACAGACAGAGACAGACAGACAGACAGACAGACAGACAGACAGACAGATAGACAGACAGACAGACAGACAGACAGACGGACAGACTGACAGACACCCGAAATTGGCAAACTGAACGCAATATTATGTTAGATAGTATTAAAGTTACATCTGGGGTTATATACGGATCTTGTTGAAACCAGAACAAATTTCCGTGCGTTCAGGCGATTTTGCCATACCTATTACTGGAATCAAAAATAGCTGACAATTTAGGACTCATTAGTTTAAGTGGTAAGATAATATAATCCGCTTAACCCAGTTGTATATTTTGTATCTTGTTGCCTATCGGCCTAGTTCTATTCTGTCTCCTGCTTGATACGGAGGGATGTGGAAATTATATTTTTCCTACTCCTCCGCTGTACTTTTCTGATTAATTTCGTTGCAGGATCCAAGACAGTTGAATCGTTTCTCCGAGACTCGTTGGGTTTCATTGGCTCGGCGTTTTTCTGGTGGTCGCCACTGTTGATTCCGGCTTTCAGGAGTTGCAGTGGTTGGGAATGTGTGGCGGGCTTGTCCCATAAAAAAAAATACAGACACCCGAGTGATCCCATAAGGTTTCCGTTTTTTGTTCAGAACCCTAAAAAAGAGACTTTAAAAAGTCCGACCGCAAAACCCGTCGATAAAGTTCCAAACTAATCCCTTTTCAAGCAGTCTGATGCAGCTTGTGATAACAAATCTGTGATTGAATTAAAGTGATAATGAGCCAGTCTCATAGACTACAATAATAAAGGGTACATTCTTTATTATTGTAGTCTCAACTGTCGCAAACTCCTTAAAAAGTTATTTGTTCAGAACTTTTTGTGTTTTTTTTAAACGCTTTTTTTATGTTTTTATATGTTTTCCTTATTGTATCTTAGCTACCCAACATCACCCTTAAATATGACCACGCACTTCTGGAACAGCCTGTAGAAAGAGAAAATAAAACAAAATTGTAGTACTTAACGAATGCTCTTCGTATGTGTAGATCAAATGTGACATTTTACGAGACGCTCCTGCCCAATGTCATAATAACCCTCTTAAGGCGGGACTTGGAACAAAGGAATTCTAAGTGACGTTTGTTTTTACGTTTTTACTCGAAATAAACTTATTTACATAATCTTGAAAGATATTTAAAACTCTCTTTTAATAGCTGCATGGTTAATTAAAGAACTAGATTTTCTTTTGGTTTATAAGCTTTTGCGTATTTGCTGAGCTTTTAGAACGACCTATTTATTTAGTTATAATACTTAGTGTCCCAAAAACATACTAAAAAAGAATTATCAAAATCAATTGACAATTGCAGAAGATATCGATGAACAAACATACAAAAATATTCAGTCGAATTGAGAACCTCCTTCTTTTCTCAAAGGCGGTTAAAAGAAGATTCTTCTATTATTATTAATGTGGAAGTCTGACTTTGTAGACTTTTGATTCAGGCCTGAACAACTAAACAGTTTTTACTGAAGTTGGAAGACCTTGCCTTAGATTAGGACATAAAATACAATTTTTATCCATGTAGATCCGCACGTGGGATTCTCTACCTCAACGCGGTCGAAGCCACTGGCAAAAGCTGGTTAATTTTTTTCTCTTTTTTGTTTGATTTTTGTGCGCACAAAAACCACATTTTGGTAAATTGGACTCTAAGCCGGTTAATAATAAAACCACAAAAGCAATTTTAAACCAATATAAGAAGTTATAAAGCCTTAGTAAACTTAGGAAAATTAAAGCACATATCAGCAAAAAATCTAATTTTCAAGACTTCCAGCGTTATAAGAATAGAATTTCTAAAGCCCTTTGCTTGCACATCTCGCTTTACGGCTTCAAGCAGCCTGCGTAGGCGGTATATCGAAAATTATTTGATTTAATTTCACATTTTACTGCGTAATAAAATTTGTACTTTGTGCTCACATCGTAGACTTCGTTACCCGTTAATACCATTTTCTCTAGCGAGCTGAACAGAATATTTTTAATATACTTACTTACTAGTGTGCCTTTAATGTTGTAGAAATGTAATGTGTTAACATCTACAGTTAAATTATAATAAAATCTTCTGTTGTCAAGGTACATTGGGAGGTCATCGTTTTATGGATTGAGAGAATATATTTTATTGTACACAAAATTATTACACAACACTTTTACAAAATTATTTTTCCTTTGTCCAGCAGTAGGCACTTGTCTCACCGCCGGCGAGGAAACGATTAGCTATGTACTATTTGCTCGCTGAGGAAAGGGACAAAAGATATAGATCTCGTGAGAGTAAAAGAGCTTCATCGTCGAGCTGACTGTTCTCATTGCTCTTACCACTAGTTGATCGCAGCGACAAGAGCTATGAAAGATTGTACTCACTCAGCTACACTCACTCAGCGATGCTCACTTGGCGGTCAGAACTCACCAACCAGCGGTAATTTCTGCGAGCTAGAGCGAGTATTGCGAGTAATCGTCCGCCGCACAAAAGCACTCGCTTAAAGCCGAGCGTCAAAACTATCGAAACTTTTCACTCGCTACTCGCTGCTCGCCAACTCGTTTCGAGTTTCAAGCTTTACTCGCTACTCGCTTATCGCCGACGATGAGACAAGTGCCGTAGGGTGATACAGAGTACCAGTGACCAGCATAAACCGACAAAAGCCTCAATAATTGTTGGCTTTTATCGATACTTTTACTCACTTACTACTTATTATCAGCAATTAGACTAAGTAACCACATTCAACAAACTAAAAATACATAACAAAACAAATAAAACCACCACATAAACAAAAACGTATTTCAGCACAGAAACGTTAATTTGAAATGTTACGGATTCACTGAGTACTGTTTATTTAATCATAATTTAGATAAACATACTACGTGATTCAACACGGGACTAACTCAAAACTACAGCTATTCAGTCGTGGAGAGACAACATCGTGAACACAAAGCCAGTAAAATAATTATGAGAGTACAAAGATAAAACAAGTCGCTTAAGTGCCCACGCATTACACACTATTTTATCCCCCATTCCACGGCCCGCGTTTAATTTAAAACTTTGTATGTGGGACTAATCTTGCTTCTCGTGTCAAGGGACCCCTGTCTCCGCCTGTCCCATATCCAGGGTCACTGCATGGATAATGACCACGTTTTAGAATTACAATTTCACACTCACACACACACCCTAACCCACCAGGAATGTTTGACCTCTTGCCCCCCGGATTTCATTTCGGTTTCGATTGTGAACAGCAAAGCTCGGATTTAGAAGATAGGTCTCTAATAACTGGTGATTCTACCATTTTAAAGGGCCACGGGTCAGTTTTACTTATTGCCTTCACAGGCGAATTAACGGCAATGTTTAATCCCAACGACTACCGTAATGAACTGAAGGACAATAGCTTTACGATGTCCTTATTTTGTTACGAATTTCATAAGAATATTAAAGCTATGTTAAGGATTTAGAAAGCCTCTTAACTGTCGACGAGTCTGTAATTTGTTCGCAAAATTATTTCGCATAAAATTATTAATTTGCAGCTATTGTTCGTGGCACATAAAACGCATAATCATTAATTCGAAGTTAATCAGCTATTACTGCGACGTGCCCCTAATGAATGCTGAAGAAAATTACAGTATCGCGCTGTAATTTAATCAAAGTTTGTTTGATTTATAACTTGATTAATTTGAGCTATTGAAATTAAATAATAGATTACAATATTTATTGCAAATAGGTTACAAATAACTCTTTTAATTGTAAATATTCATGTTGTCACATCAATCTAAATGAGGCCGGTGTTCCCTTGCTGACATGAACCAAAACAAATGAGGTTATAGTCTATTTTAATGTCCATACAATTAAAGTCGAAGGAATCGTAAATCAATTTAGTTAGCTAATAATCTGGTGGTCATAACTTAAGGTCGGGAAAACCCAAAAGATTATGAAGATAAATTGGCCTTTTTGTTTTATATTGAAAATCAATTCCGTTAGGTAAGATCGCAACTGCGCTACTAATAGAAAAAGGCAGATACGTCAAGATGAAATAAAATTTATTACGTTCTATAAGCCCTCGGGAAACTATTAGTTTGATTCCCACAAAAAGAAAATGGTCTCGTTATCAGGGGCACCGCAGTAGGATACCCTTAGAAAAGTCAGCAGAAATTCTCCGAAGAGATAACTTTGCTCACCTACGAACTGTATTCGTAGGCTATTTAAAAGAGAAAAAAAACTCAAAATAGAAACGGTAACTTATTAAATATATTCTTTAATTTTTTTTCGATATATGATATGCTAGAGAGAGAAAGAGTTGAGATTTATTTTGTGTTTCATCTTATCTACAAACATTTTCAGCAAGTAGGTATTGACGTTTATTCGTTATTTATTCAAATAACAAAAACAGTATTTGACATTCCTACTTAAATTCTTGTTATGAATCAACAAATTTATTCTTAAAAAAATAAACCAATGCCTAGTATAAATACTTATTAGAAAATTCGTTTTTTCAAAATTTTGATTTCAAATTCGGTAATTAGCATTTAAACTAATCAAATTAGTTTTTTTTTTATATGAACGAGCTTGTAAGAGTTAATAGATTAAAACTCAGAAGCATTTGAGCGTTCTCTTGCCAAATTTTATAACAAGTTTCTTCTTTACCTATATTGTTTTAGGGATCACTGGCCTGGTATGATTTCTTTCACTTAAAATGGATCCTACTATGAATGAACTGAACATGATAAAATATGTTTTACTTTGATCAAAATATAATTATAAGGCTATCACATAGGTGTCTATTAGGTACGTTCTAAAGTCAGATTAATTTTAATAATTTATCTTTACTTTAAGGGCCTGCAAAAATTGGAAGTACCTACTTGAAATATAGCGATTAGTTGAAAAACAAATGTGTTAGCTTAGTTTGGTACAGTCGCGTATCAGCCAGAATTCTACCAAATTTAAAAGTGATTTTATTTTTTAAGCAATAGAAAATACTAACACTTTGTGTTTCCTTCAATAAAAAGAAAACACGCTGGGTTCCAGAAAGCGAAGATTTTGTCACATTTTAAAAATAAATTAAAATCAGAGAAGCAATTGACGTATCTAATTTTAAGGAACTTCCGCCTTTTAATCTCCGTCGCAATCTGTCAAAGCCACCTAATTTTTCTACATTTTGACAAATTTTTGACAATGATGGTTGTGAGATTTAACTTTAATTTCAAATAAATCGTTTTAGTACAATATTTGATTCCATTTAAGACTTCCAGTTTTTTTTTCACACTTTTAATATTACATACTGCGTTGTCGAATAATTAAAATAATTTACAATTAAGGTTTTGCCGTTGATTGTCGCTAAGATTTAACTTGAGCTTAAATTATTTCATTTAATTTCATCATCACCATCGTATCAGCCAATTTCCGTTCACTGCTGAACGTAGACCTCCCCCAAAGAGCGCCAAATCTATATCATACTTATTACTTATCCATATCCATACTAATATATAAAGCTGAAGAGTTTGTTTGTTTGTTTGTTTACTTGAACGCGCTAATCTCAGGACTACTGTTCCGATTTGAAAAATTATTTCAGTGTTAGATAGCCCATTTATCGAAGAAGGCTATAGGCTATATATCATCACGCTAAGACCAATAAGAGCGGAGCAGTAATGAAAAATGAGACGCAAACGAAGTTGCGTGCGTCAACTAGTAATATATAAAGCTGAAGAATTTGTTTGTTTGTTTGCTTAAACGCGCTAATCTCAGGAACCTCTGGTCCGATTTGAAAAAATATTTCAGTGTTAGATAGCCCATTTATCGAGGAAAATCGTGATGCAGACGAAATTGCGCGGGTCAAGTAGTATCACAAATGTCTTGAGCAGTCTGCATTCATCCGCTGCCAGCCGCCTTTTTCAAATCATCGACCTATCGTCCCGCAGGACGTCCGACACTACGTTTGCCTATACCATACGTGGGTTCCACTCTAACTCATGTCTATTCCATCGTCTTTATGACCGGCCCACTTCCATTTCAGCATGCTGATTCTACGTGCAATGTCGGTGACTTTAGTTCTGTGGAGAATAACTTCATTGCGAATATTATTCACCAGAGAAACCCCGAGCATTGCTTTCTCCATTGCACGCTGAGCAACCTTTAGTGGACCAGGCAGGTCTATGGTGAGTGTCCATGTTTCTACTCTGTAAGTCATTCCGGGTAGGACGCACTAGTCCCCTGGTGTTAAGGGATTGTGGGATCAACTATTTAAAGACTATTATCCAGTAGTTGTTTTTCTATAATTAGTATGCAACTATCGTTCGCGTAAGCTTCCAAACCGCTTATTTTCCTTATATTTCCAGCCACAAATTATAATCTCTTCTTAACCCAAGTGATACATGTTACCTCGATACGCTTAGAACTTACCTAAGCACGAAATGATACAATATGTTTCTAAGTAATACTGTACTATTGCACTGCACTGTAGTATTGTATTACTCAGTTATGTGCTACAGGCTAATGTGTTTCTGGAAATTTATAGATATTAGACACACTTGGATTCATAAGTACTTTTCTGAATTCATTGTTCCACAACTAAAAGGTTTTAGTTTCTTAATTTCTATAAATCTCATTCATTTCACTCAGGTTTTCCTCAATAAAATTAATCTAAACCGATACTTAACTCACGAAAAAGAATTAAATCAAGAATTAAAAGGCAATTCGTAAATGCGTTCAGTTCCGCTCCGCATGCTGTAAACAAAAATTGCCAATTCTGTTGGCGATTGTACGATCCAAAAAGAATTTTTCAACAAAAAACGTAGCAACCACAGCCCGTGTCGTGTTTGAACGTATCTGAAACTCTTTCATCCGATTCTACCCAAGTGATGTTTTAATTATACGCGCCGCCGGTTACACATTTCGGTGTGAATATGTGTTTTATTTCTCCTTGTTTCGCATTAATTACTGGGTTCACGTGCCGTCTACGGCCCTCCTCTTTCGTGTACAAAAACGAAAAGTTCCTCTCGCATTTTAGTCGGATTTAACAAGACTCCTAGATATTGGAATTCGACGGCATTCGAATTTCCCGAGTACAATCGATCTTCAGCATTTACCGGAGATAGTTTCCTACGGTTCTGCCTTATTAAACTCTGATATGCTCAGCTCAGCTTCCATTTATTGTCCAGTTTTGTTTCAGAAAACTGAAGCCTAGTTTCAGGATTCCATTCATAAAAGTAAGACTGAGCTGTGATAAGAGGCTCAATTAGATGAACTGTTGATCTTACTGTGTGATACAGTCGCGCTAGATTTCGAGTAACAGTTAGTTACTCGATAGAAGAAAGAAGGAAGGAAGGGAGGGGATGTATTTATTCTAGTGCTTCAGTTGTGTAATTTGAGATATGTCAGGGAAGTCTATTTTGTGTTATTAACATTATTTTAAATAAATAAAAAAATTTTCGCGTATTAGTCTGTGACATTTTTCTCACTAAATTAAATAATTATAAATATAATGATTTGATTACAGCTTAATGCGTATTTAAACGTTTAAATAATTATAAATTAATTGACTGCTACACAACGAATTTCCCGAAAACACCACTTCCGATGAAAAGTGGTAAATTCCAGCATTACCATACATACCTCCGAAATGAAATACTGAAATCCAACCATATATTTTCCTTTAGAGCTTCGCCTGAACATCAGTCATGCCAAACCTTTGAGAACGAGAACAACAACCGACATAAAACAACGTTAATATTTTAGATAAAGACTTCACCGTGATTCAGTGCTGTGTATAAAATAAAAGCCCAATTCCAACGGCTGCGTCGTAAATCAGCACAATCTCAACAACTGCGGCTTTCTGTCATGATTCTGTCGGAACAACAAAAGGTAAGTGTCCCACACAAAAGCTATTGAATGCGGCGACGAAGCGAAACCCCCGCGGTGTAGGGCTGCCGTAAGCGACGCTCCATAAAACTAATTGGCCATTACAGGGGATACAGCCAATCCACTTGTCGTAAAATCTTGATAGAAAGTCATGCGATATGCAGATAACACGCTTGACTTGCATGAATTTCCAAAATGTATGTAGAATTAAGCGTCCGGTTATAAATGTAGGGCTGTTACGTAGTGTGTTTTTTTAAATTACTGTTGCTATGGTAAATAAACACTGGCTGGTTTTACTGTCATAATAATCGTAGACATCTCTTTTCCTTCCTCAAGCGTTAATTAAGCTCAGATTAGCTTAACGAAACCATTATTTTATCTCCCGGATGCATAATGTTTTTTTTTTATTTACTTAAACGTTTACGAGTAGTAAGTAGTGAATAGCATTGTATTATTTGGTAAGCTAATAAATAGCGTGCCGTTTATCAATACGTTCAAAAAATTCAGCCAAGTGTGAGTCGCACTCGCTCACGATGGGTTCCGTACCATAAACCTTATTTTTAATTATTTGTTGTTATAGCGGCAATAGAAATACACAATCTGTGAAAATATAAACTGTCTACCTATTACGATTCTTGAGATACAGGCCGCTGACAGACAGACGGACGGACGGACGGATGGACAGATGGACGAACGGACGTCGCAGGCTCAGTAACAGGGTTCCGTTGCTAACCCTTTTGGGCACGGAACCCTAAAAAGTAACTCAGCATTTCTATCCAGAACAGTCAAGGCAATTTTTTACACATTTTGCACACAAAAATCTTAAATCGCCAACCTTCTTACAGTACTCAGTTACCTATTCATCATCTGCCTAGCCTTTTCCCAACTATATTGGGGTCGGCTTCCAGTCAAACCAGATTCAGCTGAATACCAGTGTTTTACGTGGAGCGGTTGCCTACCAGACCTCCACAACCCATTAACTGGGTTACACGGTACTTCTTGGCAAGACTGGAGTCAGATTTACTGGCTTCTGACAAGCCGTAACGACTGCCAAAGATCTACAAAGGACAGCCGGGATCAACAGCTTAACGTGCTTTCCGAGGCACGGAGGAAACTCGTTATGTTAAGATGGTCACCCATCCACAGACCAACCTTGGCAAGCGTTGCTTAACCTTAAAGATCGATCCGTGCGGCTGTTATTATTTAGCCACGAGCTCCTCAAAGCTCAAAGTACTCAGTTACCTATTATCAATCGATAACTGTATCAAAACACATAAAAACGAAACAGCGAAATAAAAACGAAGTCGCGTGTTCATTAGTTGCGCAAGGCAGCCCTGCCCGAAGTATATCGAGCGTAGATGGTATCGCCGGCCGGGTGAGGTCATTAAAATGAAATTTGCTTCCATATTAGCTCGACATAGCATGGCGATGCGCCGCTAACGTTGTGTGCACATGCACGCGAGTTGCCGCAATTAGCTCCTCTAGTGCCAGCTCGATATAAAAGGAGATATTTCAAAATGGACCAGGTCTATGTACGTTACCTTATAAAAAAGAGAAAAATCAGTAGAATTTGGGAAAAATGCATTTAATTAATTTAAATGTTTACTGATGTGGTAGGTAATTGATGTTTATAAATTACTTTTGTCGATTTTCAACATGGCGTCGCATCGATTTAGTTACAGATTATAGTAAAATAACTGTCGGTAATAGTAAAAAAAAAAAAAAAAAATTCTGTCACAACAATGTCATTTCAGTCACTTTCGTCTTGTTGCCGGTAAATAAATATGTCAGATGTCAAACGTCATTAATCAATCAAAATGACAGCTTACCGCCATGACGGGTTTTTGTTGCGTGTTGCAATTTCAAGTGTAATTTCTTTTGCTTTACCAGCAAACAAAGTAATTTTAAAAAAATTGGACAGTTGAGAACTATTTTAAATGTATTTCTCTATTTTTAAGTTTAGTGTACAAGACCTGGACCAGCTCCATACATTTTGGAACATCTCCTTTACGGAAAATTGTTTGAACGAAACGAAAAATGTTTAGTTCAGACCGGCGTTTGACTGGATAGTTGATTTTAACCATCCTATCAAGATTCCACATTCATTCACATTTGGATGTCCTGCAGTAGACTACGATATTCTGAGTTGATCGTTGATTGATTGACAATACACCCGTGCACGATTGCACAGTCCGAAAGTTTGGAACCCATTTCATGGAATTCCCTGCCGGAGTCTGTGTATCCCGATAGCTACAACCTGGGAGTCTTTAAGTCAAGAGTGAATAGGTTACTTCTAGGCAAGCGTGCTCCATCTTCGACCACATCATCGCTTACCATCAGGTGAGATGGTGGTCAAGCGCGTGCCCATCAATAGTAAAAAAAAAAATAACTTCCGGCAATTAATTTTGGAAAAATAGAAAAAGAAAATTGTTCTGTTTGTGTAGCTTTGCTATAAAGATCGTCGAGAATCGAGGTGGAGAGAAAAAATTTGAAAAAACAGACACTCCTTTTTTGATGTCGGTTTAGTAGTAGACTCGAAGCTCGGAGGAGCTCGTGGCTAGATAATAACAGCCACACGGGTCGATCTTCAAGGTTAAGCAACGCTTGCCAAGGTTGGTCTGTGGATGGGTGCCCATCTTAACATACCGAGTTTCCTCCGTGCCTCGGAAAGCACGTTAAGCCGTTGGTCCCGGCTGTCATTTGTAGATCTTTGACAGTCGTTACGGATAGTCAGATAAAATCTGACTCCAGTCTTGCCATGAAGTACCGTGTTACCCATTTAATGGGTTGTGGAGGTTTGGTAGGCAGCCGCTCCTCCTAAAATACTGGTATTCAGCTAAATCCGGATTGACTGGAAGCCAACCCCAATATAGTTGGGAAAAGGCTAGGCAGATGATGGTCTAGTAGTAGACTGATTTGTTTTTGTGCTTTGTGATCCATACAGTAACACTTTCGGAAACCGCAATACCGCTGTAAACATGGATCACGTTTTCAATATTCAGTTATTCAAATACACGAATACCTACATTTTCTGTTGGATTATACTGTGAAATTCTATCAAAGCTTTGATATTGCATACAGATATCATCGATAGCCGTACACACATACAACTATACATCGGTATGTGTGTTTAAATGAATAAATACTGTACATGGGTATGTTGGTCAGGCTGTCAAAGAGATGATTCCTTTTGGAATCTCTCTTAGCAGTTCTATGGGGGTAGATATTATCTAATGGATGCCACACAGTTTGTTGGCAATATTCAGGCGGTGTAGTAAATACCGTGAAATTGGGTGAACAGGTGCGGAGGGGTGAATCGAAACAACATTTCGATAGAGATGTTTCACTGTAATATCATATTGTTGGTTGGTTTCCCAAGAAAGCAAGGTTTTTTTAAAATTGCCATTTATTGAAATACTTATTTCAATAAATGGCAATTTAAAAAAATAAACTTTGATTGTTGGCAGCATTTACGGTCAAAGTGACTGTAAATGCACAACAAAACAATCAACAAAAATAAATGAACAAACATGAATATATACATTCAGTCAAAAAAGTATCGGGAATGGATGATTTGTGTATGGTTCCAAATTCAAATCTTTGTTTTTTTGTAGTTGTTAGATTGGCACAACTGTTTTCCATTTTGGCGCGGAGTTCGAGTTGCATCTGTTATTTATATTAAATACAGTGCTGGTTTTAGTAATATCATATATAGTGTGTCTTGCGAATTTCATAATGGACAAAAATATCGAACAAAGAGTTTGTCTTAAATTTTGCATCGCCAATGGAATTTCGTGTTCGGAGTCACTGAAAATGTTACAGAAGGCTTACGGTGAATCGACTTTATCAAAAACTCGTGCTTATAAGTGGTTCAAACCGTTCAAAAGCGGTCGAGATGTGATGGAAGATTTGCCTCGCTCTGGTAGGCCGTCAACGTCTGCAACTGAAGTTAACATCGCAAAAGTGAAGGAAATAGTGACTGAAAATCCCCATTCAACTCTGAGAGAGATAGCCGCCGAACTTTCTGTATCTCACGAGTCGATCCGTACCATTTTAACTAATCATTTGGGTATGAAACATGTTGCTGCTCGGCTAGTCCCAAAAGATCTGAATATTCTCCAAAAACTCAATCGCATGAAAGTCGCTGAGGACATGCTAGAACGAGTCAGTTCGGACCCAACATTCATGAAACGCATTGTTACTGGTGACGAGACGTGGGTTTACGAGTTTGACATGCAAACTAGTCAGCAAACTGTGTGTGTGGCACCCGTTTTCAATCGATAAAAGACATAAAGGAGAATTCGCGGCGAGAACTGAACTCAATTCCGGAAGCAGCGTTTAAAAAATGTTTTGATGAATGGATTATTTGTTGGCGCAAGTGTATCGTTTCTAAAGGAGCATACTTTGAAGGTGATAAAATAAATTTGGATGAATAACAGACATTTTGTGTATTATTGATCTTTTCCCGGTACTTTCTTGACAGAGTAGTATAAAATTACTAGTTGACCCACGCAACTTCGTCTGCGTCACAATTTTCATTACTGCTCCGCTTCTATTGGCCTTAGCGTGATGATATATATAAAAAAAAAAATAACATTTTGATAAAGAATTTTTCAAATCGGACCAGTAGTTCCTGAGTTTAGCGCGTTCAAGTAAACAAACTCTTCAGCTTTATATATTAGTATAGACAGATAAGATTCCGTTAATGAGTGACTGAGTGACTGACAGACAACGCACAACCAAAACTGCTGGTCGTAGAAAGCTGAAATTTGGCATGTAGGTTCCTTGGCGAGTGTAGGGGAGAACTAAGAGAGGATTTCCCGGAATTCCTACGGAAATGGGAAAAAATGGGATAAATGCGCGTACGAAGTCGCGAGAAAAAGCTAGTATTTAAATTAAGTGGAAATGCACTTCAAAGTTTTGTTTCGAATCACCTCTGCATTCCTATTCACCCCTTTTGTAGGTACCTACTACAGGACATGCGTATGTTGGCCGTCAAAGCGTATACGGTTTCATTCTTTTTGGTAACCCATGATGAGATTGTTTTGATGCGTAAATTTATTAAAAATGTGTTTCATAATTCTAATGCATTATTTATTTTTATTTTACTCATCACCGTAATGAATTATTTATAAATAATCGCGCCTAGAGGTAGTTTATGTCGGGTACATTAAGTAGGTCGCCTTTATAAGACGACTAAAATGGCACAGTGTATATTTTTACACCCATCTCTAGCCGTAACATCTTTATTTCTGTAAAGTTTCATCAAAATCCGAACATCTATCAAGACTTTCTCTTACGGTGGATGCGCCAGGGTAGCCCGCGAAATTCAAATTTTCTTAGGTTTTTTGCAATTTGATAGTCAGTATTATTTATGTTGATTAAAGCATGATTCGCGGGCGTAAAAATAACTATTAAAGTCACGAATTAAAACCATTAAAGACAGCAAAAAAACTCCATAGGGCCAGGTAACCCGTAGAGAATGACTATTTCATGAAATCTTGGCATTTTAGGATTATACCGACTAATGGAGTTATTTTACTGATTATAATGGTTAAATTTCTTAAAATACATAATTCTTACGTCCGCGAATCATACTTTAATCAACATGTAACCTAATACTAACTTGCAAATTGCAAAAAACGTGAGAAAATTTAAATTTCGCGGCTACCCTGGCGCAACCACCTTAATATAAACACGATTTAGTCGACTATTTTCTCGAGGACACGGTCTTAGCAGCCCACTATCCCAAATACATGACAAGCTGTTCCACAGTGTTCTCGTCTAAGTCCCCGATCAACAAGGAAACAAGCTTGTGCTTCCCCTTATCTCTTCTCCGAGGGATTAACACAAACCCTAGCTAATTTGTATACAGTCCTAAGGCTGATACTACACTGGCTTACATCACTGTGACCGCGATAAACAAGATTCATTATATCATTAGTGTCCCTGATAAGACTTGTGTTTTGCGTCTCTTGTGTATGTTTTCTTAATTAGTTACTAAGAATTAGTGGTACAATTCCTGGCAGTAAATATGATAATTAAGTTAAAGAAATAGTACATTACTGCAGCGGCCACCAAAAGAGGCATTGATGGACGAACGTGTAAATCGTAAGTCCATCAATGCGTATTTGTGGCCAAGACTTGTACTTTTCTCAAAAATTTCGCAGAAATTAAAACCTTTTCTTTTCTAAATCAATGACGAACAACAACGTGTTTATTTGTTTTTTTATTCAATAGGTAAATAGTTTTCTATTTGCAAGCCAGTTCGAAAATAAAACCTTTGATAAGTTACCTCCTTGTTTGCCATGTTTTGGAGTAAAAGATCGTTCCATTTTTAAATTACACGTCAGATATGAGTTATTGTATTATATTTGGCCGCTAAACCATGACAGATATGGATTTTCATACAACTTTTGCCGGCCGCAGTACAGAAATTTTGATTTATCCCGATGAAGGCTGTCAAAATAATGCTCCAACCAAGCATGTTTGAGAAAAGTTATTTTTGTAGACTCTTTCTCAACAAAAATTAGTGTACAATATTTTCCTGAGCCATCGTCATCTTAGTTTCAGCCGAAAGCCACTAACTTCTGGAGACAGGCCTCCTCCAAGTGTTTGTTTGTCCGATTACGGAAAACCTTCCACTAATAAATGCGATAGTCTATCTAGCTTATACTTACGCGGATATCCTAGGATTAATTTTAATTTAGCCCGGAAAAATGCATGGTTCCTGTAGGAAATACAACAGCGAACTCGCAGAATACAGATAGCACATACAACGTGTAACAGAATAAACAGACAAGTTTCACTCAAATCTGTGTGGTTCTTTCTTCTAAAGACCTTATCAGACACTAATCTGCATGATTCTTAAAAAATGATGCATTGGAAGTGTGAGGACTATGTAGGTCGTTATTTTTAAGGATTGATTTCATGACAGTCTGGCAGTTTGAGTATACTATGCGGCGGCCTACCCAAATGTCCTTACTTTGGTATTGTTCGTCGGTTCGTTGAGCTCCTCAAAGTTCTGAGTAGAGCTGCACGACAACTGACAAATGCTTGCACTGTCTGGACAAGCCCACTCAAATCTGCGTGGTGCTGTCCTTAAAAGGTCACCTCCGACGTTAACCTACATGGTTTTCATATGTTATTAGCGATTGTATGGACTTCAAAATAGACTATATACCTCTGAGTTGGTTTCGGTGTTTCTTCTCAGGGTAGTCAGCTAAGACACACCGGCCTCATCTAGATTAATGTGACAAAAAATAAAAATTGACGTGTAAAAGAGTTACTTGTAACCTAATTGCATAAAAAAAAAAAAATAATTTAACCTAATACCCTTAAGGGGTCATTGTACTCATAATATAATTATGAACAACTTTTACTATGGGACAAAAAACCGGCCAAGTGCGAGTCAAACTCGCACACGAAGGTACCATAAACCTTAATTTTAATAGAAATACACAATCTGTGAAAATTTCAACTCTCTACCAAATACGGTTCTTGAGATATAGCCCGCTCACACAGAGACGGATGGACCGACAGACGGAAGGACAGCGCAGGCTTAGTAATAGGGTTCCGTTGGTTACCCTTCTGGTACGGAACCCTAGAAAAAATCAACTGTTCAGTACATTTTGTCAAGTTATGCGCACATTAAAAGTATGGGGCAATTGATTTCGAAAGTAGTTTTAATTATGAATACAATGATCCCTTAAGAGGTACGTTTATTCTGTTACACGTTTAAAGGGTGCATTTCTCTAGTATTTTTCCACTGCATTTACCTGGCAACTATACCCTCATAAAGTAGAGCAACAATTTGCTGGACATTGCCCTATATTGGTCAACACAATTTTAGTGGCTACGTCGAATATTGAGGGTAACGCTGACGTCACAATTGCCTTCATCAATCACGATTCGGGGAAGCGAGAAATGGGACACATGCGATTAAAATTACTAGTAATTCACTTGTATACTTCGAGTGTAAATATTAACGTGAACAGGTAAATATTTACGTGAAGGATTTGATATTACATTCCGAGGCATTCGGCGAAATTTCATCCGCTACACACTTCCTATTTTGGTGTTAATGTTTTATTATTTACTAGTTGACTCGCGCAACTTCGTCTGCGTCACAAATTTCATTACTGCTCCGCTCCTATTGGTCTTAGCGTGATGATATATAACCTATAGCCTTCCTCAATAAATGGGCTATCTAACACTGAAAGAATTTTTCCAATCGGACCCGTACCCCTATTCTGTAAACACATTTTCGTGGCTCGACAGCGGAATCCGAGGTGAGTATCAAATTACGTCAAACGTAAGACCTTTATGTTGTGTGCAATAAAGCTCACTTTGTGAAGTTTGTCACTCAGGTGAAGCTCGATATCGAAATGGTTACTTACAGAATAGACTAGCTGTAGTTCCTGAGATTAGCGCGTTCAAGTAAACAAACAAACTCTTCAGCTTTATATTTAATATTAAGTATAGATTTAATACTTTACGCACCCAGTTGTACAGAGGCGGACTTCATGCGTGTGTCTTGTCATACAATTTTTAGTATACAGAGGAAGGTTTTAACTAATATTTTTCAAACAACTAAAATTCTTTTGGTGAAAATGGACGAAAATAAAAAAAAAATACTCTGAGAACTTGCTTATGCCACTGATATGATTCATCTGAATATCGCCAAATACAACTGCGGCAGAACATTTTAAATTCATTCTCAGAGCTACATGTCGGTACGTTTGCCACGGACTCAGAGTCGTCCATTTTGTTCACATGGTTTATCTAGATTTTTTTGTTATTCTGCACAAGGGCGGGAGCTGACATCGTCATGTGTCGCGCTAGCCTTTACCATCTGTTACTGTATGGTGGAAAATACGAAACAATAAACCCTTACAAACTACATCGAACATTTTTAAGCTCTCAGATATTGGTTATTTCGGAACTTTTATTGGATGTTTGGTTCATTTCCATGTTTAAATATTTTTATTAATAAAAAAAACTGGCAAAGTTCGTGGTGGTCGTTCGTGTTTGTGTGTTGGATTGTATTCTTTTAATTTATTCTTGTTTTTAAAAATGGACTAGTTCTGAAATTAAATGATTTATTATTATTTATTATTATAAACCAAAAAAACACGTTTCATGTATGGGACCCCCTTTAAATTTTTATGTACCTAATTTCATTTTTATTATTTGTTGTTACAACGGCAATAGAAGTACAGACTCTGTGAAAATTATAACTTGAGATACAGCCCCGCTGACAAACAGACGGACGGACAGATTGCGGAGGCGCGGAGGCTTTGTAGTAGGGTTCTGCTGGTCACCTTTCGGGTACGGAACTCTAAAAACTGTCTCTAAGTAACAGCAAACATACATTTTTGACTCTTAGACGTAATTCTCTCTTGCAGTGTTATACTTCTGTTAAATAGTTTTATTTTATGAAATATTTACATATCGTAACTTCCGAAGTTCCCAGCATACCAATACTGTAGTTTAATCATCAAATTTAGTCTTTAAAACTTAGTTGATTTACATCCTCAAAACCTCATCAGCAAGCTATTTCATGCGTCCCATAGTCCAAATGTAGCACAAACTCGAGTGACCCGTCATTCTCGGCCACCAAACGTGATCGATGAGGTGCCTATCGCATCAAATTATCGCATCCCACCTAAAACAACGTTAGGACAACCCAAAACATCATTATAAGGTCCCAAGATCATGTTTACCAGAGTTCAGGCGAAGATTTATGCGCCTTACAAGATATTTCCATATTGGGCCAATGTATTGCCAACATTGGTGCCAGTGTACCCCTTGGACAAAACTTCTGTGTTGTTTGACACAAAAACTTTAAACCTAATTGATCGCTCGGTTCAATTTTTTTGCTAAATCTGTGTTTAAATACTTGTAACTTTGCTTGAAAGACCATCGTAATATTAAATAAACTGTTATATGAATCCATTCTCTTAAAATTGCCTCCATGATTATTTCAAGAACTACATAATTATTGCAACATACGTGTACTTAACGAACATTCATCAGCTTTGAGATTATTTGTATGAATTAGGTAGGTACATCATATTAATTAGTGAGAAGCTCGTGTAATAACAGCCGACGGGTCGATCTTCTAGGTTAAGCAACGCTTGCCAAGGTTGGTCTGTGGATGGGTGACTATCTTAATATACAGAGTTTCCTCCTTGCCTCGGAAAGCACGTTAAGCCGTTGGTCCCGCCTGTCATTTGTAGATCTTTGACAGTCGTTACGGCTAGTCAGAAGCCATTAAAATCTGACTTCAGTCTTGCCATCAAGTACCGTGTTAACCAGTTAATGGGTTGTGGAGGTCTAGTAGGCAGCCGCTCCTTGTAAAATTCTGGTATTCAGTTAAATCCAGCTTGACTGAAAGCCGACCCCAATATAATTGAGAAAAGGCTAGGCAGATGATGATCATATTAGTTAGTGACCATTAAGTAGATAGACAGCCACTAATCGAGTAGAGTTACTAAACTCAACTGTATAAATGTGTTTAGTTACGAAGATCTCCTGATAACTTGTAGGCTAGGTCAGGCAAGGTGAACTTGACCTCACCGATAATGACAAACACCTCACTATAGATGTTTATCTTGTCACTGTCAAGACTTCCCTGGAAAGGAAAATGATAAACCTGTTGGTAGGAATGCGCTTTTATTTTTTTATTAACCTTTATTGCAGACCATACAAGGTCAATATTCACATTTGCATTACGTAAAGTATAAAACAATTTTATATAAAAAACCGAACAAACAAAAGAAAAAAACGACACATACGTTGTTTGTCTTTCAAGAAAAATCTGCGAGAAGGCTATGTATACAGGTTAATTTTAAAAGTTTGCGTAGATAGCCAAATCTGAAACAATGAGAAAATATCGAAAAAGTCGGGACCCCGATTTTTATGAAAACTAAAAATTCACTATCGGATTTTAGAAAATCGGTATTCCTGGCCAGGAATCGAAACGGTTGATTTTGATAAAAAAAACACCCTCCCAACTAACACTAAAGCGTTAACCTATATAAGACTCGTATATCAGTTCCATTTGAGTATAAAAGTGTTAACGCATACCTGTGCAACTGAGTTAGAGCATGCTCTAACTCACTTATAACCACGAAAGAGGCCCACAGTTTTACAGGTCAAAGTTAAAGAAAGCCTATAGTACGGTGTCACAGAGATATTAAAGCTGCACAAGAGCGCTTATTCATCGTCAGCTACTACTTCAATCTGTATTACCGATGTAAAGTATAGTTGGTAAACGCTACAGGTGGTATAAATCCTATAGTACGGTGTTAAAAAGATATTAAAGCTGCACAAGAGCGTTTATTCATCGTCAGATACTACTTTGACCGGTATTAGTGAGCACTACAGGTGGTAAAATGCGTACGTCAAGATTGAAAAAGCCTGTAACCTTACTAAAATTAAATCTGTTCGTAGTGGAAGAGTTATGTCATCCATTATTTAACACAACAGAATAATAGTATGGAATATTAAGTTATTTAAGTAAGTGAAGTGAAAAATGACTGCCCGTATGATTTCACGGTAAATGTCTACCATGTTTCTCATCTTAATTTTAACGCGCCTAGGATTTATTAAAGATTTAAAAGAAAAGTTATGATAATAAAATAGGTACCTCAAGCTAAACATTATTATTCTTACCTGCTTCCTGAGCAGTGGTGTGTAAAATTTAGTGGCATTCATGGAACGCTTCAAATAATGTAAGAAATTTTGTATATTGTAGTCAAATGTTGAATAACTCGAAATAATATTAATTGTTACCTTACCAAAACAATGGTGAACTTTAGAAAAGTGAGGTTAGTGTTAAAAACGACCCATACTTGCGTTGTTTGACACCAATACCTTTAGAACGTCTTTAAAAGAGTACTGCTTAACACAATAAACTTTAGGTAAACCTTTTATTACAGGTTAAACCTAGATAGAGGAGTTGTCTGACACCTTTAGTTTCTCGTGTTACTAAACTCTAGACAAACTCTATTTTATAGCCTATGTCTGCAATAATAGTCAATATAGCACCTTAAGTGGTATAAAACAGTTCATTGCAATAACTATACAACAATAAGTGATAAAAGGATTCGGCGAACTACTTTTATAAAGACTTGGGTGTCACGGAAAGGTTAAAGCTATGACGTATTAAGTATACTTGCTGATACTAGCACCATTATAACTCTCAAAGCTATATTACGTCGTCCATTAAAGCTTTAGTGCTGCGATGCGGTCTAAAACTTGATTTTAACTGCTCTATATCGTATTTAGTTATAACTGAGATAATTATGACCCTGTTATTTTACTTAACGTCATAAAAAAGCCGGTAACTGACACCAAAATGTTATTTTGGGCCTGTATTATTACAACATCCGAAATTTTCGCTACTAAGGATCAAATTCAGACTTTTAAATTCACTTTGTATACTAACGTAACGACATCTAATGAGAAGCACAGCAATAAATAAAAAAAAAAGAAATTCATAGTGCACATGAGGATTGAACATTCATACAATTACTTTTGAAGTGTATTTTCAGTATTTGTTGTGGGACAAGTATATTTTACGATTTGCAAAGGATGTAAGCAATGATCACTTTCTTTTACTTTTATCATTTTGCACGATTGTACTTATTATATATCCCATGCGGACCACATCCGCAAGTGGGCGAAAATCCGCATGGCCAGAGAAGGGGCCATATTATTATGTCTAGTCCAGTTCTATACCATATCTTTACTTGTAAAGGCAAAAGATATCCTTGTAGGAAGGTAGTAGGTACTTGATTTCCAAGTAGGCGACGTTATTACGGATAACCTTTTCGTTTCTCGAGAATTTCCTACTAATGAGTATGTGAACATAAAAGAAGTACGCATTACCTGAAGAAAATGTCAAGTGTTGGAGAAAATTTTCATAATAACGATGTTCGTTTACTGGTTAAGGGGATTTCAGTATATACAGCCTTTTCAAGGTGGGTGCTTGACATTTTGATTATCTCTTATTATATTGGATTTTTTGGTTAGTGTGGAGTTGACTAAGTCAAAGTAATAAGCTGTACAGTGTACACCCAACGTGGGAAGAGTATAATAATAATTTGTTAGGAATTTTACTTCAGAAAAAATAATATTTTTGTCTCAGTGAAGAGCACCACTATGTAGTCTCTATATCTATCTATTTACCTTAAGATTAAAGTGAAAAAAATATTTTTTAAATAAATATACTTACAAAAATAAACTACACACTTCGGCCCATGGGGAACCGCACATTGTAATTTCTTTTTTTTTATGTAGGTAGGTAATCTGGTAAATTTCTTGCGTTAGTCATTGCCATATTTTGCCTATTTTTTTTTCAAGTTTTCATTTAATTTATTTGTATTTTCTAGAGTTATGTGCTTTTGTGTGTTGTGTTTCTGTTCTTGTCCTAATAAATGTTTTATCTATCTATCTATCTATCTAAAAACTACAGTATGCAACCTGTTACAAACCGTACAACGACTACTTTATATTTACGTTTTTTTGAAGAAAATCTAACGCAAATAATTCCTTAAAATTGACGCTATTTCATCACCATCACCTCATACACAAATGGACACGTAATTAAAAATCAATTAAGCCGCACTTTTCCAAACATATATCTTACTTTGTATACTAGCACTTCACCCGCGACTTTGTCCGCGCTGCAATTTTCTTAAGGATCCCTTTTTTTTCTAGAATTATAAACGAAAACCTTCATCGAGAACCACTCTATCTAATAATGAAAATCGGTGCAGTAGTTTTTGAGTTTAT
The DNA here is from genome assembly GCA_950371165.1 of Lacanobia oleracea. Classification (NCBI taxonomy): domain Eukaryota; kingdom Metazoa; phylum Arthropoda; class Insecta; order Lepidoptera; family Noctuidae; genus Lacanobia; species Lacanobia oleracea. The sequence continues at coordinate 8,017,224 of OX493397.1, forward strand.
CGCGAACAGGCAGACAGACGCGGCGGAAGACTTGGTTTTATAATATTAATTGTAGTGATTATTACGTGGGTGATATAATATATGTACTTTGCATAACATAAGTAGCATTTATTTAAAGTGAAACCAATAAAAATCCGAATCCAACATAACCAGTAGGTATAATGACAATAATGAACCACACAGGTCTATCAGACCGCACCACACTAACCGTGAGATCAATCACCGAACAGTCGGATTTCGTTACCACACAAATCGGTGCGTATCGGGAAAAATATCATCCATCCGATACAAATCTCTCGATTCATTGGTCATGTTAGGCTGAGATTACATTTGCGAGACCTAGGAGGAAATATGGCAAATATCTTCTTGTTGATTATTATTTTCTTTCGTAATATTTCGGTTTATTGCTTTTTGGTTTATTCTAGATTCATATTGACTGTTATTGGGTGTACTTCAGATATTTTTGATGATAAATAGATAGGAACCTTTTGGATACTGAGATTAAACATATATATACGTGTAGAGATATTCTACATCGAGAGAAATATTCGGGTGTCTCTCTGGCGCTATCGTGAATTATGATTAGGAAGCGGTCACCTCCTTCTGCAAAGCTGTAATGCTAGCAAAGAAGGAGGCCGAATGCGTGAGAGAGAGGGAAACCTCAAGCCCCAGCCGCCGCAACAGAAGAAGGCGCCCCGGGCCTCGGGAGCCGCAGGGCGAATCCTGGCCACCGTAGGCGCGGGCCTGCGGACGGCGAGCATTGAGTGGGTCGCCGTCCGATCAGAACCAGGCCCGAGTCAATGGCGCGTTTGTCAACGCGCACCTCAAGGAGATGTCAGCATAGTAGACGGGGCTCGCTGGGGTCAGTGCCTGCCAGAGTCACAGCGGCCCTGCAGCGTAAAGGGAACACGAAAGGGGTATAGTCAGTAGGAGTCTGACACTCCCTTCTGCTCCGTCCAGAGTGGAAAGGGTCACTTAATCCTTAAAGAAAGGAAAAAAAAACTGCACATCATAATTATAGACACCTACAGTATCATATAAGACTTAAGAGCGCTTTCACAATTTTTCTTGAATTTGAGCGTTTGAATCGAGTTTTGATGTCTGATTATGCTTTAGAAATAGCACAAAAAAAAAAAACAAAAATACGCCTAAGAAAGTTTGATAGTTGATCTTGGGAGTGTTCTAAATAAATATTTCAATTTGTTCACGTACATTAGTAAATTTTTTGTCTCCGCAAAGGGTGTTTCATAAAATTACGCTTTTGGGAATCTTTTGATGCTTTGGTACACCGAAGATATAATAATTTAATAAGTTTTAAAAATGTCCATGATACAACTGTACCTTCTACTTTGGAATGATCAAATCAATTTGTTACGATTCATGCACTAATAAACCAAAAATAATTTAGTAAAACTGAGAATTATTGTCAATTTTCCGTACGAAACTATATTTTTTATCTATGAAAGTATAATTCAAATTCAAATAAAAATTATTTAATAACTAAGGAGGTATTGTTATAATGCATGAAAAAAAATTGGTCTATTTAAAAGTAAACTCATATTTTTAAGCAATTTTTGTATACAGCCCCACAATCACTATAAATCTCGGGAAACGCGGTTTGTAGCTTTAGTCCGGGGCAAGCGCTTGATTTTGTAATAGCGCCCTTAATTTTGGCGTTGAAAACATAATCGGGAATATTTTACAGAACATTGCAAAGGTTTTTCCCGAAATTAAATTAATTCCGGTATAAGTAGCTCTACTAGCTAAAACAAGTCACCTTGTGACACAGAACATGCTAAGATGTATCAGACATATATTTTTAAGAAGGTCGTTCATATAGGTAACAAACCGACTAGAAACAATAGGGTATTGTACTAGATAGAAAAAGTATAAATCTGTTTAGTACTTACGTCCGTTAAATTTAAAAAAAAATATTGGTCACTTATTTTATGCCACTTCGAATCAATAAATAAAGATAAAGCGCATCAAAATTTAAGACCTCGCTCTTAAATTTTGCCGAGGTCACATCGCTATTAAAAAAATATATAATACTATAGTAGTGACGTCACGCGAATTTTCAATGTATTGTCTTCATTTTTTACCAGTGTGAAAAAAAAACAAACACTTGTCAAATATTTTTTGAAAACCTACCTACGGACTAATTGGATTTTTTCAGTAAAATATTCATGCCAAAAATAATACTCCAAACTTGAACAGCCTAATGGACAGTTTGAGGGCTTCAATACTCCATCAGCCAAACTATGTAGCAGGAGCTATGTTTAGCAAACCATTATCGAAACTAACCCTTGCCTCACCTTTCGGAAACCATTGCAACTTTGAATCAAAATTGATGAGTCCGATAATTCTGATTAAACCCCAAAATTCTTGTCTAATGGACAGGAATTTTGGGGTTTAATCAGGTATTCATAGCTCTATAGTTCCATACATTTATGTCATACTAGCTTCTGCTTGCAACTTCACCCGCGTGTAAGTTGGAAATTAACCTAAGGGAACATACACTCAGAATGAAATGTGTCTGGTGTCCTATTCTAGGTCATGTTTAACCAGTGTGTCGAGTTTCATCCAAATCCGTCAAGAAGTAACAATTAGACAGACAAACAAACAAACTTTAGCACAAGTAGGTAACTGGCTGACCCGCGCATCTTTGTCTGCGTCACATTTCTTATTAATGCTCCGCTCCTATTGGTCAGCGTATCGTGATGTTATATTAGTCTATAGTCTTTCTCGATAATGTAGCTATCAAACAATGAAAGATTTATCCAATACGAACCAAAATTTTCTGAGCCTGAGCTGGGTGAATTGAAATTTCGCGCTTATCTTAAATTCAAATTTTCAAATTCAAAGCATTTTATTTCAAATAAACCATTCACAGGCACTTTTGAAACGTCAAGGTCGGTCAGTCAAAAACATGGAAGCTATTTGCACGTTCCAAAGCGTAGATCTCTATGGAGAAGAACGTGCAAGAAACTCCACGGACACTCTTTTAAATCATGTTCTGTCTTTTAAAACATTCCAAGTTACATATACTTGTTGCTTCTGCATGTGAGGACAATGCAAAGGAAAAAAAAAAGGGCTTATTATAAGAATTTTAAATATAAAGATTAAAATAAGCCAATGGCAGTTAAGAGATGACCAGTCTCAACCGACGGCGCCTGTTCACGAACATGACGCGTGAATCGGCACCTTTCAGCTCAACCATTTCGAAGGGAACCGAATGATCAAACCCACGCGCCGCCATCAGCGATACATTTGAGTGAGCATGACATGCTCTCAACCACCATGCTCGTTCATGTCCAACAAGTAAAACTATAACTACTCACATAAAATGTAAATGGTTTCATGGTACTCACATTTACAAAATTTGAAAAATATGCTTCTACTTTACACAAAACTATGGTTGTCAATGACCAAATAATGAAAAATAAATTAATAAAGAGAACGATTAAGTTCTTACATCAAAAGTAATAAATAAGTAATTAATATAATAATATAATTTGTATGTTATAATATTATAAGTAAGTATAGGTACGTATTAGTATGGTTTTGATTGCGACTTTCAAAATATTACTAGGATTTCATTACTATGAAGCTGTCATAAATTCTAGTAATTATTTGAAATTGAAACCTTATTAAGTATTACTAACCTTATTAAGTTACTGTTAATATTTGAGTAATTTGATTTTAAGGAGTCTATTTAAATGAGCTAGTATTATGTAAATTCCTTTAATACTGATATTGACAAGTTATCTAATTGAAATATCTATTGATATTAGTTATGATAACAGTACATCATCATCATCATATCAGCCGAAAGACGTCTACTGCTGGACATAGGCCTCCACCTAGTGTCGCTACAACAACCGGTTCTGTGCGTCTTGCATGCACCGGCTACCCCCGACTCTCACCAGGTCATCGGTCCACCTTGTGGGAGACCTTCCGACGCTGCGTCTTCCGTTATGCGGTCGCGGTCAAAGGCTAATGTCCTCTACATTACCAATCGCAATGTTTGGAGTTTCCTCGCGTGGTTGAATCAGGAATGATGATATCTGCAAGAGCGATGGAGCTGAAAAGTTCTGGATAACAGTACCTACATATCTGTACCCCCGTGGTTACCCGGTCGCAATAGCTGTCGCGACGCAACAGCAATTGAATATGCAGTTTTATTGTAAACATGGCGGCCGCCTATTTTTTTTTATTTAAAAAAGAAGTTTAAACTGCGTGATTTGGTATGGTATGTGGGATGCCATTAAGCGACAATTTCAGTTGACGCCCAATGGCACACCCGTGTGCCCGCGACAACTGACAGGTCATTCTTTATAAAATTATAAATCCTTTTTCATTTTGAAAATTTTATGCTTTTGCAGCATGGGTTCGATTTTGAAAGCTGTAAAATACAGAATGTACATTGTAAAACCAATGCAATAAAAAAAACTATAATTGTGACGGGAACTGGATTTAGCGCGGTTACATTCTAAAGATTCTGAGAACCAGGAATCTCGCAAAATTAACCATAGAATTTACAAGTGGATTCTCAACTAGAAGGGGTTGACAAATCCGTAACTTTTGTTAGTCGGTAGAAGACTTGTCATATAATATGTTGAATAACTTTTAGATAGTAAAAATATAACCGACTTCGAAAAACAACACCACAGTATAAAATAACTAAAATTTTGAAAGTCGGTATTTTTGTTTTTTTTTGACACCGACTTCCGAAATTAAAGTTATTTTATACTTTGTATTGTTTTGTTTTTGGAAGTCGGTTGTATCTCCTTGTAAAAAAAATATTTATCACATTTTTAGTGGTACCTGCTTACTCATTCACAGCGTACCGGCGTGATGATGTTATGTTATGAACTGACGTAAACATTAAACAGTCATGCGATTTCAGCAATCCCGATCCATTTACTATCATTTATTGTAGAGTTCTGTTGCCTACCTCCGAAGCTCGTCATCAGATCTTCACCAAATTGAAATAAGTCCAGTCCAGGAAAGTACTCTTCCATGAAAAATTTAGTGGTGGAACCGGAAAATATTCTAGAACTAAATCGAAGACATGAGCTACCTGGGCCCACATGGTGGATTACAGGACACCTCAGGGAAAGGGTACCTGTACTCCAGCAGTAGAAACATTTTATATACTGAACAACTTTTGCCCGCGACTTTGTACGCGCATGTCCCAATTTTTCCCGTTCCCCTAGGAATTTTTGGAAATCCTATAAGTTCTCACCTCTACACGCTATGGAGTAAGTGCAGAAAGTGATTAAAATTAAATAAATAAATGCTGTGCGTTCCCTCAGTAACGGAATAGTTTTATATAATATTTCGATTGGTTTTGATTGTAACTACAATCAAAACTAACGACCATTACAGGTTACAGACCGCCCAAATCGTCAAACTTAAATGGCACTAAGTAAGCAGTGCACATTGCTAGCAGAACAGCTATCAATCCATATAATCAAGATAGTTTGACAGCTCACTTCGTGATCACTTCTCCCAAGCAGAATTGAGCAGTTTACAGAATTGACCGGCTGAATCGACCGGCAGATAGAGTTGGTGGGGTCGAAGATTTTGGAGTGTTGACCGCATACCGTAAGATGCAACGTTGAAAGCCACCGTAAGGTGGAGCGATGACCTGGTGAAGGTATCGTCGGTCACAGTCGGTCACAACGGGCATCAGAAGGCTTAAAGTCACCCAAAGGGCAATGGAGTGGGCAATGCTCGGAGTTTCCTTGCGTGGTTGAATAAGAAATGATGGTATCTGGAAAAGAACCAAGGTTACCGACATAGCCCAAAGGATCACCAAACTGAAGTAGCAGTGGGCAGGGCACATTGCTTGCAGAACAGATGGTCGATTGGGTTGAAAAGTTCTGGAGTTGCAACCGCGTACCGGAAGACGTAGCGTTGGAAAGCCTCCCACAAGGTGGACCAGTGACCTAGTGAGGGTCGCGGGGAGCCCATGGATGCAAGACGCAGAGGACCAGTCGATTTGTCGACACATAGAGGAGGCATGTGTCGAGCAGTGGACGTTTTTCGGCTGAAATGAATATCCACTTGGGATCTGGAAGTCCCTTTCGGGACAAAATCGTGGGCGCAATCACGCAAGCGTCGGCTTGCCCCGAAAGAAACTTACGGATTCTGATGGTTTGGAGCGTTTTGTCCCGACACGGGGACATGGATCCTGAGTGGTTGTCATTCTGTACGTCGACCATGAGTTTTATTAATCTATACTCGCAAGCAACTGTGGTTAATAAAATGTATGAAAACGTTTCTAATTTATTTTTTTAAATGTTAACTAACAAGCAAGCAATTTGCAAGTAAAACTATAGTTAACAACTAAAAAGATAAATTAAATACTTGTGTTTCAAAGTTTTCATACATTTTTTAACTACAGTCGATATGTCGAGTATATATTGATAAACCTCTTGGAGGTACTAACAGTCGTAAGTGAGCTATCATATATGTATATATATATTTATCACTCAACCTTGTTATGAAACCTTCTGCAATTCCACACCCTGTGACCAAAGCCATTGAAATTGTAAACGAGATACAAATCAGATCAGGTGATTTATTATGTAAATAGGCTCAACGACCTCCCTCTATGGGTTTATGGGTTTATTTGATTCCGGCTCTATCCTATCTCGATGGCTGTTTACACATTCACCCCGTTTTGAAGTTATTTGGGAGCCCGTGACGCAAATATTCCGTATTTATGTGTGTATGTCATGCATGGACACAGTTACCGCTGTGTACTATAAAATTTTATGTGTGACTTCAACAGTCACAAATAAAACAGTGAATGTATTTTTGCATGGACCGTTCATATTTTTATTGTTATTTGTATTCGGAATCGAATTATATAAATAATTCTGTGTGGGTACAAAAACAAAAATATTGTTTTTAAAGTTCAATTTTGTTAATAAATGGTTCCATTTGTTAAAAAACGTACTATTGATTATTATTATTATTTTAATTTGTAAGATCAAAGAGTGTGGAAGTTTCAGAAGATTACCCAAGTGCTATGAAATAATACAAATATTTATCATCTGCCTAGTCTTTTCCCAACTAACTGGATGCAGCTGATTAGGTTATTGTATTTCACATGGAGCATCTTTGTGTCTAATAAAATAGGGTTAAGTAACGTTTTACCCACTTAAAAGTTCCCAACAGGTTAAAAAGATACCCCGAAGTAAGATTACATTTAATTGTACCTACATAATCATTATTAACAGGCGCCTACAATCGTCAAAGACATTCCACATGCCCTTTTTCACTCACAATAGTATCGACCGACATACATTATTTCGCTCATTGAAATGCCGAAATCTGTCGAATAATTCGTGAACCTTTTGCAGGCATAATATCTCCAGATCTTATACAAGTGAATATCAAGACTAGGCATCGTATTACATCCAGAATTAATAAGATTAAAGCGTGTTCTTGTAACAGGTGCTGCTACCTATCATTTTGAGTGTTACAAGCTTCAAAATTTATTATTAACCTGTGGTTACCTCACTCCTACGAAGTTTAGTTTTTTTTCAGTCACTTTTCAAAGAGTTTATAGAGGTAGATCACTTAGTTTATGCAAAAGGATCTTTAGATTTATGCGGATATTTTATTTAAAAACAAGATGGCGGCTTTGGCTTCGATCATATTATTTTGAGGTTATGTTCTATCTATGAATATGAAGTTAAACTTTCTTAAAGTTGATTTTACAATAGTTAGATTACTAACTGAAGAAAAAAAAAATATTGCGTCTTTATTTTTAAAATATAATATCAAACCAACTAACTACTTATTCCTCAGATAAAAATTGTCTGACTTAAAAAGCCCTTAGCCACTTTTTTGCTCAACAGTCTTTTTGGAGATCTACTTGAGAGACTGCGAACCCCCCGAATTTTCTTCAGAGCAAACCGAGTCGGAAAAATGCTACTTAGCGTTTCGTTGAATCTTTGTTCAACCTGGAGTATTAGATATTGGTGTTCTTTTCTCAACAACTGGTTTTGCAAATGTCTTGATTGAAGTGTATTTATTTTTCTTCTCCATCGCCGTAAATTTCACCAATTTCAAGACGTATTTCCATTAACATATTATTTCATTAGCCTTTAATAACACACTGTCGGGAAAAGTCTCCATACCTAAAAAAACACTCTTTGATTGCGCCGCCTTGAGGAGCTCGTGACTAGATAATAACAGCCGCACGGTTCAATCTCCAAGGTTAAGCAACGCTTGCCAAGGTTGGTCTGTGGATGGGTGGCCATCTTAACATACCAAGTTTCCTCCGTGCCTCGGAAAGCACGTTAAGCCGTTGGTCCCGGCTATCATTTGTAGATCTTTGGCAGTCGTTACGGATAGTCAGAAGCCAGTTAATCTGACTCCAGTCTTGCCATGAAGTACCGTGTTTCCCAGTTAATGGGTTGTGGAGGTCAGGTAGGCAGCCGATCCTCGTAAAATACTGGAATTCAGCTAAATCTGGCTTGACTGGAAGCCGACCCCAATAGTTGGGAAAAGGCTAGGCAGATGAATATATTTTACTCAAAAAAATATTAATTAGTCCGTCAGATAGATTTAAAAAAAATTGGACACGTATTTTTTCTTTTTCACGTATTCGAAAAATAAAGAGGATACAGCGAGTTGAACACACGCGTGACGTCATGTGGCTTGGTAAAATTGTACCAAGTTTACCAAGCCAGATAAAACGTGTCCAATATTTTTCGAAAATCTATCTGACGGACTAATTATTTTTTTTAATAAAATATCTATTGCGCCGCCGCCTCGAACCAGCCTTCGTGATGCGTGTCCCTTGTCACCGCTTTCAGTGTTGGCTCCGGCAACGCCGTGCATACTCTGGCATTCACCGCGACTTAAAATCATACACAGTTTTATTACAGTACTGGCTTCTGCCAGCTGCTTCGCCCACGTGATCCCTAGGGAACATACTCCCAGGATATATATAGCCTACTAGTTGACCCACGCAACTTCGTCTGCGTCACAATTTTCATTACAACTCCGCTCCTATTGTTCTTAGCGTGATGATATATTATAGCCTATAGCCTTTCTCGATAAATGGTCTATCTAACACTGAAATAAATTTTCAAATCGGACCAGTAGTTCCTGTGATTAGCGCGTTCAAGTAAACAAACAAACAAACTCTTCAGCTTAATATAATATAATATTAGTATAAGATAAGATGTGTGTTATTCCAGACTATAATCTACCTCTGTACCAAATTTCATGAAGATCCTTACAGGCGATCTGACGTGAAAAAGTAACAAACATCCATCCATCCACCCTCACAACCTTTAGCATTTATAATATTAGTCGATCGATTTACAATATCAGGCAATCTGACGGCAAAGAGTAACAAACATCCATCCATCCACCCTTACAACCTTTCGCATTTATAATATTAGGCGATCGATTTACAATATCAGGCAATCTGACGTGAAAGAGTAACAAACATCCATCCATCCACCCTCACAACCTTTAGCATTTATAATATTAGTCGATCGATTTACAATATCAGGCAATCTGACGGCAAAGAGTAACAAACATCCATCCATCCACCCTTACAACCTTTCGCATTTATAATATTAGGCGATCGATTTACAATATCAGGCAATCTGACGTGAAAGAGTAACAAACATCCATCCATCCACCCTCACAACCTTTCGCATTTATAATACTAGGCGATCGATTTACAATATCAGGTAATTTGACGTGAAAGAGTAACAAACATCCATCCATCCATCTTCATAAACTCTTTCATTTTTAGTATTAGTCGGTTGATTTAGAATATCAGGCAATCTGACGTGAAAGAGTAACAAACATCCATCCGTCCATCCTCACAAACCTCTTCATTTATAATATTAAGTCGCATTCTGTTTAACAATTTTGCTCGATTGTTTTGACAAACCTCCTTATAAAATTGTACTTGCTATCCAAGGTTGTTAAGAAGATAGCCATACTTAGTTAATATTATCAAACATTCACGTAACGTGTCGTCTACAATAAATGCTAATAAACGCTATTGATTCCCCAGCGTACCGTTCAAAAGAGCTTTTGCTAACATCGACCAAATTCTTTCAGTCCTCATTACATTATCAGATTATTTTCTGAATCTCGTTGACATTTCTAGATAAGTAGGTACTGGCTCGTTTTAAGAACACAATGCTTTGATGAGAAGTTGGTGAAATTATACTATATCAGATTATAAAATCTGTTTTTATTATTAGATTTTCACCACCATAAACCAAAGGCCGTCTACTTCTTCATCCACTGCTGAGCATAGTCTTCTCTTGTACGAACCTTATCCAGGTTTCACTCGATTAAAATTATTATATTTCAGGATATTTAGTCACTAAATAAAGTGTATCAACACTAATCTTCTTACTCTCGCTCAGCATTATGCCAATAAGACTAAAGTAAGACAAAGCATTCACATTCTATAAAATATGACTGAATATTACATTTCTGAGATTGTTGATCGCACCCAAAGCTCAACCAGTTGATTCTCCCAAGCAATAAACACGGATTTACCCTACAAGCCCGGCTTTACCTTTAAAATATGGCTCGGTAAAATTTAACAGCGCTTTTAACTGCCCGTCCGCCGATACGTAACCGCGGCCTCGTGTCAAAACAATGTCGGAAAGTGGGGGAAAATGAAGATTACAGTTTTACCCCTGGTTAAAAAATGAACGCTTTATTTTAATTGCGTTAATTTACCTCCTGCTGTATAATAGGCAATCAGTGTTATTACGTCACGCTGGCGCATTTCAATTCGCCAAATGTACGAAGGGATTTTGCCACCGGAATATTTTCCGATCTGATTTCAGCGAAGTACAGCGGATGCCTCTCCGCCACCTTGTAATCAGTAAATAGCCTCAACGACTCCCGTGGGGTGCGATGAGGTAGTAATCTCGGCTAAGAATCTACCAGCAACAAATCTTCCTTTATTATTTTAACCAGATTTAATATACATTAACATGGATAACGATTATTTATGCAACGATCCTTTGATAATTTCCTTTAATTTATCACAAGCCTTTGGCTCTTGAACAAATAATATAAATGTTGAGTTATATTTTCCAGACGGTAATTTTAGTATGTAATTGAGATAAAAAAACAACATTCCTGTAATTCAGACGGACAAATTTGGTCCTTAATGGTCACAAAAGTCTGAATTATTTAAATTTAATTAAAATATTATAATGACTGGAAAATCTCACTCATTTTCCTTTGTAGCTAAGAATTGAGGTAAGAGTTTAGAATACGGTGTGGTTGCTCTATTATTATTTAGAAATCGTTACAAAACAACTGGCCAAGCGTGAGTCGGACTCACGTGCAAAGGATTCCGAAGTTTTTTTTAACATGTTACATTAACACTACAGATTTTTAGGTTTTCCTATTATCTTTAGGTATAAAACTATTAGCTTTACTTTTTTAATTTTAGGTTCAGTAATTTCGGAGATAAGGGGGGAATGGTCATTATTGGTCTAATTTCTTGAATAACTTCAAAACTATTGATTTTAAAACTATGAATATATAATATAAACCCTCACAGTAAGCCCTTTCATTTAATATGTCACACAATACAGTTTGAAAAACTTATTATATTACTTTCGGGTTTTACCCCCAACAATAACATAGTTAGAATTTATTAATTTCCGTAATACATCTATGTTTGGGTCACAAAATTCCATATGTAAACCAAATTTAAGCAGAGTCGGTACAGGAGATCCGGAGAAAACGGGCTGTGAGAGACGGACAGACAGACAGACGGACGGATAGACAGAAACCCGAGTGATCCTATAAGGGTTCTGTTTTTCAAATATTTTGAACCCTAAAAATGGATCCAACTTTGAGTTTTATTATTAGGTACCTTCTCACCAATTTTACAGAGACTCATTTTATATATATCTCTATAGCACGTTTAAAGATAGTGATGAAAAAATAACGAGAGAAATAGTTGATAGTTTATCGCCGACGTGAGACATAAACTGTGAGGACTTGTTTTACGATATACTTATCTTAAGCAACTTGGGGACTTTATGGTTTTATCACGAGGTAGTTCGTAAAAAACTAGTCGAAGTTTTATCTAATTCAGCAGAATGTAAAAGAAGTAACTCTGCAGATCGGTTGTCAGTCTACCCGGATGTAGTTGAGTAACTTATATTGTACCTATTTGACCTCCACAACCCAGTAACCATTTAGGTGACACGATATAATATTTGTTTTTTTTTTATTATGTAGATATTTTTAACAATTCAATATTTTTGCGTAAATAATAAGATCACTGCCATATTGTACTGATGCATAGGTACTGAATTCGTAATTTTACTATATCATTTTATTAGACAAAAAGGGTCACAAGGATAGGTGACATTCCCGACAGACTCAAATATTTGGTTGGGCTCAAAGCCGCAAATAATATCTAGTGGAGCATGACACCCGACTATGATTTGGGGTTTCGCACCTACCTAAACTTTAGTACCTACTGTAGCAATAGTTCAATGTCTTTAATTCATTTCCGATTATTACTACTCCGTCATCGTATCGAGAATGTCACCTCCAGTAATGCGAACTCATAAAAAAGTACTGATATACGTTTTGAAATTCAAATTTCGAATTTGTTTTGAATTGAATATTTTTAGTACGTTTCCTTCATTGGTGTGCTGCGCACGTTTGGTTATGAAGACGAGCATGCAAAAATACTTTCTGAATTTTATGCAATAAGATTTTCACATTGAAATACATATATTAGAGGGAGTTGAACGTGTTTATAATTTACATCATTGATTGTGACTTGACACCGGTGTAACGATGAAGCTGGGTAATTAAACGTAACAAACGTACAGGCTGGGAATAATCCTTGGAGTTGCTTCAAATTTTCAAATGAACATTATTATTTAACAAACACGTTATTTAACTATAAGGTTTTTGCGGTGGAATTATAACAAAAATAATAAAATATGTGTTGTGTATAATATGTGTTGTTTTCGTCATTAAACGACATTATTGATTCACAAAATTCCAATTACGAAAATACAAGATACAAAATACAATCTGCTATTATCTTAATAGTACCTACGAAAAAAAGGTAACCAACTGAAAACAAATTCATAAATGTTTTATCACCAATTCTTGCACTTTTTTCTTCCGTTTCCTAATGTCGCTATGTGATTGATACCAAGTAGATACGGCACATTTTTATTGATTCAAGAATCCAACAACAAACCCACTAGGGGCGGCAAATTACAAGAATTTTCCATTACCCTGATAATACTCACCAAAACAGTCACACCAACCTATTTTTATAAGAAAATAAATTGCTCTTGGAAAACAAACAAACATGGAACAGATTTTTAACTTATTTATTCAATATGTGCACAGTTAACGAGTAGCTCTGAATTATATACAACTTATTACATAGTTACTCAATATTTCAGGTTACATTTCGTTTAGATACGCTCCTAGTGCTGATGCCTAAAATTAGCAAACTAAAATCGATGAGTCTGGTTCCAATGATTATTCTCGTCGTCACGTCGGTCGGGGAAAGGTAAGGGGGTAATTTGGTAAAGTGGGGTAAAATGAACATAATTATTCGTCATTGCGTTATTAGTATTGTGTGACATCGCTACACCTTTAGAACATGAGCGATTGAAGCGAAAGCGAGTGAAAACTTCGGATATGTAAGTACAAAACTAAACTAGATTTACTGCTTAATCAGTATTTGAAGTCAATTTTATAGAATCAGTTTTTCATAAAACATCAATTTTCAACATCGATTTTAGTTACAAATTGCTCGAGAAAAATCATGTTTCCAGTATCATGAAGGATAGGTAAATGAGAAGTATGAAGCAAAATTAGATTTTGATCGAAAGTGATTTTTCGTTCCACGTGAAAATAAATTACGCGAACCGTCTGCAGGGAAATTCAAGATGGCGAAAGTTCTAATTTCAAAGCTCGGGGTATTGGAAACTGAAAATTGCTTCTCAAGTTACTGTAACTTAATATACAGCCTACATCAACCCAATCAGCCATACTACGTTACATTGGAAGGAAAACTTAATGAGATACCTACGACTAGAATACAATTTAGTACAGAAGCCCTTAAAAAGGAAACACGAGTACGGAAAATTAATAGACGTTACCTAATTTAAATAAAATGCTTTTTACAAAAACATACACAAACGCTTCGTAATATTTTAGGCTCCATTCAAACTAAAGTGTCGACATCATTATTATCTCTTCGATACGACAGGCTATAATAATAAATACATACAATTCCACAAAAATTGGATCGAAATGGAAACATATTGAGCGCAGAGTGGTATAGGCAATACTACAATACGAAATATATTATTTTTTCTTACAACTGATGGGGTACTTATTTCTAGAACCGTTTATTCCAGTATATGAACCTATACGTCTAAATATACATACAAGATAAAAATGCTATTCAGACCATATTTACAGAACTAAGAAACGTTTTATACGTACATTTATCAACTTAATTCTACATGTAACCTGGAAGCACACAGAAATATAGATAGATACACTTTTATTACAAATCTTTTTAATATTTTACAATTGTTTTTAGTACGTCTGTTTTTATTTTTACAAATATTTTTTTTATTGAATACGATTATGGTCAAACTGTTTTATGTTTTAAAATAGACTAATTCTGAATCAATTGAAATATTGCTAGACACACATTATTGTGTTAATATTTACAATTTGTCCAATGATTATGGTGGCTATCCACTAGAGCATGTCTTTGAAAATTGAACCTGTGCTTAAGCACCCGAAACGGATTGCTGTTCATTGGATTGTAACAAAATTGTAACACGTTTGTGATGTTTCAATTGCCACGTTTTACTCATTAAGATTTCTTTGACACTATATTGCTTTGACTAACAGTTCGTTAGGAAGTTTTAAGAGGGTTCAGTTTAAAAAAAATATTTCTCATTTATCTCACATTCCCTTGCTTTCACAAAATACCATCACTAAGCGGATTTAACCAGACATGCTCTATTGAAAAGGATTCGTTAATAATTAAAACGTAGGTACTTACAAAATATCATTATCATAATTTTACATTTATACATAATTTTAACGATGCCAAATTAAAATTAATTAATAATTAAATTAAAGAACTCGTATCTCGCATGGATTCCCTGGTAATTAAAACAGATGCCTTAGAATCAATATTGAACATTATATTTTATGCTAAAGAAAATAGTGTCCTTTTATATTTTACAGATTTATTTAAGCATATTATGACCGGGAAAACTTTTATGATAACATTTCAAAGGGAAAGTTGTAACACAAAAGCTATTGTTGTAACAACACATTTGATGTTAACGGAACATGTAGGAACTTTCCAAAACATCATCAGATAAAAAAACGCCTACGTGTCATGAAAAAAGGCCCATTCAAACATAATTATCCATGTGAATCTGGAAAAAGGTTACGTAATTTTCCGAGCGAGTATTTTGTCCTGCCCACATTAAACTTAAAAACCTTCATAATATATTGCAGAATGGATGTATAACGAGCGAACAGCGCAAAGATCTCGATGTTATCGTTTTACCCCGGGGTTGGGGCATTAAAATGAAATTTGCGTTCGTTCAGAGAAATAATCTTTACGTTTACACACATATCGACATAGTAACAATACTTCGTCCGTAATGTCTTTAACGTAGCTTAGCATTTTTATTGTCACCCAATATGAAGCTTGTACAGCGCCTAGTTCATGGTCCTCTCGTTGGCTACGTTGTGTGGGATATGTATTGTTTCTATCAACACTATACACATATTTTACAGGAGGTTCACTATGGTTCACGTGATGGGGGCGCACGACCCTTCGAAACACTTGAGTCCTGGCTCACAAGTCCCACTGAATCCGCCGCAGTCTTCTCCTAACGTTCTCGCGCATACTTTACAGCATCTGGAAAGAGAAAAGTTTCTTAGAACATTTTGCAAGTATGGAAACAGTTTTCGGTAAACCACGGTTTCAAGAATTTCATGTTGAGAAATTGTCAAGCTCTACTTTAACGTAAAAATTTTGAATAAATTAACTTAATATTTGGGTGTTATATCCGTCTTTTAATAAATGAGAATCGTACAGATGAACCCGATTATTACATCCTGCATACCATTGCAAGATAAAAAGCCTTCCAGATATTTCGATATTGCGAAAATATTTAAAATAAAACGATTTCCAGTTATGCGTTGAACGCGCTCGTTAACTTTCGAGGCTTTTTCGATAAAAAATAAATTAATCAAGTTTTCATATCCTCCAATATTCTGATAGTTCAGAAAATTACATATTGGAATATCTGCTCTACTTCACTCTGAAGAAAATAAACGGAAACTCTCAAAAGCAAGTACGTACTTGAATTTTCAAAGGAATTAGTCTATCATGAAACTGATCATGAACAAAAATTTGTAAACATTGAACTAAAAAATTGGCTCCGAAAGTTCAAAACAAAAAGTAAAAGACACGTAACTTCAAAATTGCTTTTTGATTTTTTGTTTATATTTATAAATCGTGGCGAACAAGTTTGCCGTCGGCTCCCAGTAATTGCATTAGCCGTTCGGCCGACTTCCTATTTTTGAAGTTCACGGACAAACTTCGACTAAGTGGATCATCCCTTGGCAAAGTTACGAAAGTTTTTCGGCAAAAGCCAATGTAATTACCTGAAGATAGAGATTTTGCGTCATAGACTAATTTGGTAGCACAAGAAATAATATCTTTGTGGTAAAGTAATATATTTTTATCGTTTATTAGAACTGGTTCTCCGTAGAAATGTAATTAAAGATTGTTTTTCGAGATAAAATATGAATGGTAACTCGTAGCGACAATCTTAATCGTTATATCGGTTTGGTAGTATTAGATCTGACGTAAAATACTGCAGTAAAAACTCTGCAGTGCTCTTATTCTTCACTGAACAAAATATTACGCTCATGTTCTCTGAAAAGATGGGCGAAAATATATCTAAAGTGTACACTTAGTTACTTTAGGTCCCATGTAATAGGTGGTGAGCCGATCGAATCGACCGAAATTATCGAAATTGGAGGTGGAAAACTTCGTTCAAACCGGGAAACTAATCCAGAACAGGAGGTTCTGGCTAGACCAAGGAAGCTATCTCGTTTCGTTGTTTAAATTACCTGATAAACTTGTAAAAGTGTTCCAGGTGAGCTCTGTTCTTTTATAGATCTAACCTATGACCTATTAAAAATAGCGTATTGACCTACATCCGACTCTATTGCGAGCGACAGCGCTCAACTAGCAACAGATATTTTTTTTATGTTTGGTCTATTGATCAGACAACATAGTAAATAAGTTTTTGTTGTCAAACAATGTGGTAAAGAGATGTTACATAAGTTTTTGATGCAAGACTCAGACCGCCATTCTATGATAGCTTGCAAATATTAAACATAAATTATAGCTTTACATCGCAAAACAAAGTTTGTAATGATGTTTACACAAATAATTAATTGTAAATCAAACAATCATAAAAGATTGGAATGGTACAACTTATTCACTTTAGTAAATGTGCTACAAATGTGACTACGCCATTAAAAAATTTTAAATCCTAAAATTTTGAAGTACCGCAATAAAGAAAATATAGTATTAATTAAATAAATCGAATCCTCCAAATCGTCTCCTCTATCCTTTCCTTCAAATGTGAAAATTTGTGATTTTATATTTTTTTCCTCTATACGTACAGGAATATGTAATATAACGAATTAAAATATATATATATATATTTATATATAATAATTACCGGTATCTACAGTTACTTTTCTTGACAACGCTTTACTAGCATTAATAATAATCGGAAATTCATAATTATGGTATAGTAGAACTTCTAATGGCTAGTTTACACAGTGCAAGATAGCGTGCGAGTCAGTAACTCGCATCGTTTAGACGTATCTTACGAGTTACTGCCACGTATGAATTAAATAGTAGCAAAAAAAACGAAACCCTTATAGGATCACTCGGGTATCTGTCTGTCTGTCCGTTTGAATGTCTGTTTGTCCGTCTGTTACAGCCAGTTTTCTCCGGATACATTGGACCGATTCTGTTGAAATTTGATACACATATGGACTTCTGTGACCCAATCATGGAAGTGTTACGTAAATTATTAAATTTTTTGTATGGTCACTTTTGGGGGTGAAACTAGAAAATCTAAGGGGCACGGGCTGACTGTGAGGGTTTTATTTATATTTTTTTTTATAATTTTAAAATTAATGGTTTTGAAGAAATTAGAAGAAAAATGACCATTCTTCCCCCCCCCCTCCTCTTATCTTTGAAAGTACTGAGCATAAAATTTTGAAAAAATGGAGATGGATCTTTACCTACAGATTACAGGAAAACCTATAGGAAGTCTATAGTGAAAAAACATGTTAAAAAAAATCGTTCGGAATCCTTTGCAAGCGAGTCCGACTCGCGCTTGGCCAGTTTTTTGTTTTCGCCTACCGCTTGACAATAACTTGCACATGGTAGCAGCAGGGACATCACTCGCATCGTTTGCACGGGTTCGGCAGTAGCTTGCCAGTGTCAGCCAGGCAGTTGCGAGTGGAACTTGTATTTTTGGTGTGGTGCGACTCGTAACAGGCTGGGGAGCTGCTATCATCATGAAGACAGCTAAGGCTCACCGAACTACTGGCATACGCGTAGACAAACTGAGTAACTATCTGTGTAGGCAGCAGCTCGCGCTGTGTAAACTAGCCATGAGGACGTCTAACTAAGAATGCTGATAACATTAACGGCCGTGGTCACGTGGCTTAGCCCATATAAAAATTAAACCCTTCAATACTACCATGCTTTGTACCGATTTACAAGTAAGTATTTCTGTTTTCCGCCCTGGACCTGTTGTTATACAAAGCTTATCTCTTCATGTATTTCTGAACGGTTCCCTCTTATATTTTTCACACAAATCCTATCCCACGCTCAGCCATTTTGTTTTGTACATAAGAAGGATAAAAGGGGATGTCTAAATAAAATGTACGTTTCAAGCGTGTAAGTGGTTTTGTTCTTAATATTTTGAAAGAATTCTGAATATTTAAGATTTTTTACAATATCCAGGTACACAATGATAACAGGGTTATTTCTTAAAAATATCTTATTTAGTATGTTAGTCAAATTAAACAAAAAATATTGGACTGCCACGTAAACAGACAATGAAGACGGTACACTCCTTTATTTCGATGTGTTTTACTATTTATCTTTGTCAATTTTACTGATTGAATAATACAAAAGTACGTGTCTAATATTTTATTGATTTAATATCCCTTAAGAAGAGGTAGAAAATGTATGTGAATTCAAAATTCAAGATTTTCTCACTTTTGGGTTCAAAGTCTATTGCAGTCAATGATTTTTGTTGTAAAACTTTAGTATTGTGTTTTAAGGTCTATCGTTTTCTTTAAGTGACCATATTAAGAAAAAACACTCATATGTCGCTAGTTTTGAAATTCATGGTACCTGTTGGTTTTGAGTCTAAATTTCGTGCTTGTTACTAAGAATTTCTTAAAGATTAAATTCCATTACGGTAATTGAATTCAAAACCCGATACTGATTGTATCAAATTATCAAATAAATAATTGTTTTCTTAGTAGGTTTGAAGAGATAATTACAATTTTGAAAATTGTCACAGTCAAAATTACAATTTTGACTGTGACAATTTTGAGCATTTCGCTCAAAATTGCTACAGCTGACCCGCGCAACTTTTTGTCTGCGTCACAATTTTCATGAATGCTCCGCTTGAATAGGTCGTAGCGTGATGTTGCCTATAGCCTTCCTCGATTTTGCTATCAATCTTAAATATTTATTAAATTCCAACCAGTAGTTTCTGAGATTAGCTCGTTTAACCAAACAAACAAACTGTTTAGCTTTATAATTTTTTTTTGGGACAAGCCCGCCACACATTCCCAACCACTGCAACTCCTGAAAGCCAGAATCAACAGTGGCGACCACCAGAAAAACACCGAGCCAATGAAACCCGACGAGTCCCGGAGAAACGATTCAACTGTCTTAGATCCTGCAACGAAATTAATCAGAAAAGTACAGCGGAGGAGTAGGAAAAAAAAATATATATAATTTCCACTTCCCTCCGTATCAAGCAGGAGACAGAATAGAACTAGGCCAATAGGCACCAAGGGACAAATACAACTGGGTTAAGCCCAGTTGCCAAGCACCACGGATTATATCTTACCACTTAAACTAATGGGTCCTAAATTGTGAGCTACTTTTGATTCCAGTAATAGGTATGGCAAAATCGCTTGAACGCACGGAAATTTGTTCTGGTTTCAACAAGGTCCGTATAGTAAACTACCCCAGATGTAACCTTAATACTATCTAACATAATATTGCGTTCAGTTTGCCAAAGACTACACTCCCATAAGATGTGATGTGCGGATTGTTCGTATTCATGGTCAGCTGTAGAACATTGACATAAAGGCGAGGCCACAAGCTTAAAGGAAAATAATTTACTCTTAAAGTTGCCATGACCTGTGAGAAATTGGGCAACACAGTGATCCACCTCCAGCCATGTCCTGTCCAGCCGCTCACGAACAGATGGAAAAAACTGGTGGAGGTGACGGCTTTTGATGGAATATTCCCACCTACATTGCCACTCGGATAAAAGTTCCTCCCAGACATCAGTCTGGGGTTTTAGTAATCTAGAGATCTTAGCACGGCCGCGTTGCGGTAAGAACTCTGGGTCCGTAATCTTTCTAGCGTAGTAGTACATTGCAGCACGCCGCTGCACTTCTAGATCGACTGGGAGAACACCCGCCAGCACTGGTAAGGCTTCAGTACTAACCGTCCTATATGCCTTGCATAAGAATATCAAAACCAAACGCTGGCTTTGAAGCAATTTACGTCGTACCGCACCTATGGTGGCCCTATCGGCCCAGACAGGTGCCCCGTAGCACATACAACCCAAGTAGGTAGCCCCATAAATAGTTTTTAAGGTTTGAAAAGATAGACCCCAAGTAGCTTTGGATATTCTCGTCAAGGCGTAGAAGTTCTTTTTTGCTTTCTCACCTACTGTTTTTATATGATCAATAAATGAAAAGTTATTTTCTAATAGCATACCGAGATAGCACACGGATTCTTTTCTTTTAACGGGTACGTTATTGAATTTAATACTAGGCCAGGATTTAAGAATTCCTTTTAAAATAAGTTGATAGGTTTTATGCGGTGTTAAGGTCAGACGGTTTCGATCGCCCCACTGAGATATTAATCGTAGGCATGTGTCAGCCAAATTCTCAAGGCCAGCACGAGTACTTGCCTGAATGAGAAGCAAGCCATCGTCCGCGTAACCGGTTAATGAGCAGCCGCATGGGAGCGGAAGCGCGAGGAAATCATCGTAGCCAATATTCCAAACATATGGACCGATAACTGAGCCCTGAGGACTTACTACTTAGCTTTATAATATCAGTATAAAAGTAAACAAAGTGTAACAGAACAAACGCAATACCTTTACATCATTATGAACAACTTTTACTATGTAACTAACCCCGAAATCGCGAAAAAAATATCAACTGTTCAGTACATTTGGTCGAGTTATGCGCACGTAAATATATGTGGCAGTCGATTTTTGACGTGTCCTCCGGGCGACCCTCGCAAATTTGACAACCGGCGTATTTATCCTCCCGCCGAATCCGAAACAGGTACCTCCCAAAACAATTGTGTCCGGTGAGAACCTGCATCAAGCGGAAGGTAAGGACGCCGTGGCGTTGCTCTAGCCACTCCTCGAAGAGGGGACTTATCGCAGTAAATATGGCGTGCCCAGCGCTGGGTTGCGACAGACGTTGTCTCCATACTGCCATGAGATCCTGCCGAGGCTCCGATCGCCGTGCTGTGATTTGCCGCGGCAGAAGAGTCTCACCCCGGCGTAGCGCCTCCACGCGCCATTCGTAAATGAGCACGAGGGCTCTCGCCTCCAGATCCCATGGTGGCAGTCCGGCAAGGAGTCTCGCCGCCATCGGCGCGCAGCACCCAGTCGTAGCCGATATCCCACAGGAGCGGCCCCACAATGGAACCCTGTGGAACACCGTACGACATCTATCACCGGTTCCACTCTCCCAGGTGACCGGAGTAGATGACAGCTCTGTCCGTCAAGTAAGCCTCGACTACGCGAAGGAGGTAGGTCGGCACCCGGTGATACCGAAGTGCCTCCCTGATGCAACTCTAGGGCAGGTTGTTGAAGGCATTGGCGATGTCTAGAGACACCGCCAAGACGACCCCGCCCCGGGAAACCGCGTCCCCCGTCGAGAGGGCTCGCACGCGCATGATGGCGTCCACCGTCGAACGTCCCGTGCGGAAACCGAACTGGTTCTCCACCGATACCGGCCCCACCCTCACTAGGTGCTCGACGAGGCGGTTTGCAATTACTCTTTCAAAGAGCTTGCCCACCTCATCGAGTAGCACAGTGGGCCGGTATGTGGACGGAGAGTCCGCAGGGCACCCCGGCTTCTTAATGAGGACCAGTTTTCCCGTCTTCCAACGGCAACTGGCCCCTCTTCAAGCATGCGCTTAGGAACCCTCTTAGTTGAGGCCCGAGAGCCTCCAAGGCCAGGACCCAGCCTTTTCTAGGTAAGCGGTCGGGTCCTGGGGTGGTGTTTTTGGCCTTCAGCTTAACCATCACTTTCAGGTCTACCTTAGTCACCCCAGGAGCATCGTCATCATCGTCATCAGTCCGCATTGGGCACCGCAGGTGGCGGAGTCATAGGTGGGGGAGTATGCTCCCCTCGCGAGGGGAACAGAGCGCTCACCATGTCCTCCACTAGCCCGGGTGCGGAGTTTATTCCGCACCATTTTGTAGGGTCTTCCCCACGGGTCCCCGTTCAGAGACTCCAGCATTTCCTTGCGAGCCAGATCCTTGGCCTTCAAGATCTCCGCTCGGAGGGCGGCCTCCGCCACTTTTTACTCCTCGTACAGCTCCGCTTCTCTGACCTGCGCATCCAGAGGACGAATGCGGAGCCTACGGTGCCTGGTGTACCGGCGCCGTCGTAGCGTCGTCAGCTCTTGCGACCACCAGTACACCGTGCCTCGGGGCATTGCCACGTCACAAATATCGGACATGGCCTCCCGGAACCACTCCGCTTCGTCGTTGATGTCAGCAGGCCTGTCCGGAGGTGGCACCCAGGCCTGCACGATCGAAACTTCCAGGAGGAGCTCCCGGTCCAGCTGTTTCAGCGCCAACCGCGGACCACTCGGGGCCTGCCGGACTGGCGCGGCTGAAGTCTGGGTGGAGACGTCAAACCGGATATACCGGTGATCGGAATAGGTCTCTACCTCCTATAATACGCGTTTGATGTTAGCTTGGAGGAGGCGTAATGGAGCCGTTATTGGCACTCCATTTCAGCCTCCTCCTGAGTCCCTTGTGAGAGCTGACTCGCGGCAACGGAAGCGACGGCGGCAGAAATGACGGCGGTGGTGGTGGCGGCAGCGGCGATAACAGTGGCGGCGGCGGCGGCAGGGACGGCGGTGGTGGAGAGCTTCTTTTTGCGCCCAGTCCAGTGATCGGCCGGTTTGCCAACTGCCGCACATACAATGCAGTGCGGCGTGGCGTTACACGAGCCGGCTGTGTAGCCGGGCTGACCACAGCGGAAACAAATATCGCTGCGGTCCACCTCCGAACTGCGGTCCACTTCCGAGTCACCTTTGACCTAGACGTAGAGTATAGAGCAAACCCCATACCAAATAAAAAAAAACTTTTCAATGAGGTAAAAATACCACTTTAACTTTGACTCCAACAAAATAATACCTACTAAATATCGCTTCATTAACATTTGCAACCATCCAATAATCAAGCGAATATCGTTATTTATTTGCTATTGCACTTCAAGCACAAAATAAACGTTTTGATAACTGAAAACTGCTGAATATGTCCTCGATAATCCATTTGATGTTGATTTTGATAGCTGTGTTTTAAAGTAAAGTAAAGTAAAGTATTTATTTATTTCTCAGTATGTGGTACATTGAGATCTTACATACACATTAACAATGTTAATGTGTATGTAAGATCTCAATGTACACAGCAATAATAATAATAATAATAACTGCTTACTGCGTATCGAATGCATCACCCACGGTCGTCGGTAATGAGACTGTATATCCCGCGAAAGTGTGGAGGTCGAGGATTTTTAAATGCTAAGACTCTCCACAATCGCGAGATATGCAGTCTTAGGGAATATTTCCTAGCTGTCGACGTGGGTATGCATCGAAATGTAGTGGCGGTGGACAAGGGACTCACCCCGCTCTCCTTGGCAAATGAGAACTGGCGCAAACCTGCAGTGCTTGACACTAACGATCGCAGGGCGGTATGGCAGAGTAAGGAGCTTCACGGACGCTTTTTCCGGGCCCTACATGGGCCTGACGTAGACCAACTAGCGTCCGTAGCCTGGCTGCGTTTCGGTGATCTTTTTGGAGAAACCGAAGGTTTTGTTTGTGCAATTATGGACGAAGTTATCATGACGAATAACTACCGGAGATTTATTGTGAAAGACGGCACGGTCGACATATGTCGGGCATGTCACCGTCCGGGAGAATCAATTCGCCACATTGTCTCTGGTTGTTCTCGTCTAGCTAACGGAGAATACTTGCATAGGCACAACCTTGTAGCCAGGATTATCCATCAGCAACTTGCTCTGAAATACTCTCTTGTGGAGTCGGAGGTGCCATACTATAGGTATGCGCCCGACCCAGTTCTCGATAATGGCAATATCACATTGTATTGGGATCGGTCCATCATCACTGACAGGACTATTGTTGCCAATAAGCCTGATATAGTGGTGGTGGACCGAATTGTGAGGCGTGCAATGATTGTAGACATAACCGTCCCGCATGACGAGAACCTCGTGAAAGCCGAGAAAGACAAACAAATCAAGTATATTGACTTGGCTCGCGAGGTTGTCGACATGTGGGAAGTGGACTCCGCAATCATTATACCGATAGTCGTATCGGCCAATGGCTTAATAGCCACGAGCCTCGACCAACACCTTAGGAGGCTCTCGTTCGCCCTTGATCCAGCTGCCCGCTGGATCAAGGGCTTGATTCAGAAAGCGGTACTTCTGGACACGGCTCGCATTGTCAGGAGGTTCCTATCTCTGGAGCCCTGACCACCGGTAGCTTGGACCCTGTGCCCGATATCGGTGGGCTACTATTTTTATATTTTTAAATGTTTTTATTTTTCTAATGTATATATTGTATAAAAATGTTTAAAAATATCTAAATAAGTAAAGAAAATAAATAAAGGAAATAATAATAATAAATTTGTTTATTAGGGCACTATGTCCCAATATTACAATTAAATGAAAACAAAACATTAACATGGTGTTATTCCTGATGTAAAATGTTTTGATATACTGCAATTATTATTTTTTTACCGGTCAATGTTATAAAAACAGCAGATGATGAACACGTAGCAAGTATTAGCATTTGAAAAAAATTACAGACATGTAAAAATTAAAGGCAACACAAGTGACGCAATTAGCTATTGTAAATTCATTTAAACAATCATAGCCACGAATGTGTGATTTACAATTTCTCAGATTTACAAAAACTTTGGCTAAGTAAGCCTAGCATAACATCTAACTATTACACTCCCGATAACCGATTCCGACGAATCTTGTGCACTCCTTCTTATACACTTAAGAAAGATTTCTTGCGTCAAAGTATGCAAAATAATTAAGATTTTTATTAAGAGGATTTACGTCAATTAAGAGTTTTATTTAAAGAGCTAGCTAAACGTTTAGTTGACAGTTCGTGTGACCCAAGTGCTGGCCTCGGACAAAGGATTAGCATTGCCATACAACGTGGCAATGCCGCCAGTCTTTTGGGCTCACTTCCAGTCGACAGCGATGAGGACGAATTTTTTGACGCCATGTTATATTTAGGAGTTTTATTTTCTATTGTATGTGTATTTAGTTTGTTTTTTCTATCTAAGAAAATTCATAAAGAAAATCAAACATTAATCATTTAGTCCGAATTACAATAAATAAACCCCTTTAATATCATAATAAAGTATCTTTATCATAATAATCCTTGAGATACTCTCGGTTCATAACACCCTTGGGTCGAAGGATGCTAATTTGATTGATTCTATTTTAGTCCTTACAAATTACTTGAACACCGAGGCTTGATTGGAAACTAATACCAATTAATAAAGGATAGTTACCTCATGAAAATATCGGAAAGAATTTTGTTATTGGAAAAAAGTGACGGAATTTTCTTATTACGTCATTAGCCCGTAATTTTTTCTTTTAGATTGTAATTTATCTGACCCTTATATTTTGAGACCAATCGGATTCAAGTCACCATTACAATAGATATGACTTTCTATTAATGTTTATTATTTCTTATTCCCCAATGGAAATTAGCGTGTTAGACCAAAGACAATAAATAATAGCCATAACTGTCAATTTGATAGACCCGAGTTTTTTTTTTTTTTGACAGGCTCTGATCGACGAGAACTTTTTACATTTCATTTATGATACTGTTCAGAACAATCCTATTTTGTTGTCCAATTTGACCGGACTACAAGTCTGTAATCAAGGCAGCCGTTACTCATTAAACATTCCATAGAAAATCGCTCTCCATTGTTTCCTGAAAAATCTCGACCCTTTTTCATAATCCTTGAGTTGTTCGTACTAAGAACCGTTAAAAGCGTACTTATGAAATAAACTTCTTTTATAATAATTATTAAGTAGGAAGTTCTTACTTTACTTAGGAATTAAAAATGTAAAAAGAGGCCAAGTAAAAGGGTTAAAAGTTAAGATCGAAAGGACATGACTTGGTGAGAGGTTACAGAAGATTTTAGTTATAAAGCGTTTCCACTTTGTTACTTAGTCTTAATGAAGTTAAAACATTGATTGGTTAGGTACTTTAAACTTTTAATTAATTCGATAAGTGATTTGGGGAACGTGTTTATCCGACTATTTTGGTTATAGAATTAGGCCCGTCACGTATACAGTATACATTCGATAGCCATTTGTGAATGACGTCACAAATGGCTATCGAATGTATCGCTGTTTTGATTAATTTGTCTTTACATAAAGAGATATCGGTCAATTAAATAGTGTACTTGAACATTGATTATTATTTAGTATTAAACTGCAGTAAATATTTGTTAATTTGTTTAGATTGCTTTAAGTTTAAAACAAGCTAGCCTCATCTAGTTTATAATGACCAAAAAAGTTTGACGTGTTATGTTTAACCTATTTACAAAATAAATATCATTTATCATTCAGTACCTATAATATCGATGGTACCTAAAAACGTTTTTGTTAATCTCTAACTAGTTTCACTGCCCGGGTCTCCTATGATGGCAACTTTCTCGTTGATCTCGCGGTCGCATGTGCGACTTTTGCGCGTCGGGTTCTGAGTTTGATTTCCAGGTTGGGCAAAAAGTGTTATTGGGTTTTTCCACTATTTTTTTTTTTGTGACAGCCGGAGTTTGGAAGTTGGTAGTGAGAATTTCTCGGTTTCTCATTGAGAAACCCGCGTGCCTCGGAATACTTATTAAGTTTCGGGTTCAGCTCCAGTTTTCTCTCTGAGAGTGATGGAAAAGAAAGTGCACCTATGTTTGTGCATACACTTTTGCACTGTAACAGGTCCCGCCGATGGCTCAATTCGGTAAGGACGACAAAATGTATCGCTCACCTGCAAGGGTCCCACACGACGATCCCCATGCCCGGACACCCACTGGGCTCCAGCACCTCGCACTCCCGGGGGTTGCACACACAGTCCCACCCCCGCACCGCCCCCGCTACCACCACCACCGCCACCATCGCCAGCCAGCTGCCTCTGCTCATAGTGTTGCGCACATTTCACCAAACGACACCCACTACACTACTATAGCGTCCGAAGCACATTGTCACACATTTGTGTTCTTCAGTCAGATTGGTAGACAGGTTTGGCGCATTCTGTAACAAGAGAGAATTTTGAGTTAGAAATTACTCAACTAATTGTTACAATAATTATTGTATTTTTCCGGGTGGAGGCTCCGGCGCAGTTGATTGGCTATAAAACTTGTTATGATATGACTTAGGCCTATATAGGTAGGTATATTGGTTTGATTGGCAGCCGACAGAATAACTAGAATCACGCTGTTTCTATTATTATATAGCATTATATTATTATAGCCTTCCTCGATAAATGGGCTATCTAACACTGAAAGAATTTTTCAAATCGGACCAGTCGTTCCTGAGATTAGCGAGATCAAGCAAACAAACTCTTTAGCTTTATATATTAGTATAGATAAAAAATACACAATTCACAAATTCTGGGCGAACCGAATTCAGTCGTAAACTCCCAAGGCCGCCCCGTGCACAGTCAATTACACACGCAAATCACGGATCAGATCATTGATTTTAATCTTGGATCGCGTTCGAGGCTGACTGTGTACGAGTGGTCTTACCGAATTCGGTCGGTAGGCGATCAGTAAATATTCCCAGAGTAAAAAATTCCCCACAAGTAGCTTCTATTCCAATTCTGTCTTAGCTGAAATTAACTTCAAAGAATCAACAGCTGTCAACATTTGGCCTTTGTATTTCCAGGAAAATTATAAATGTCAAATCCGTCGAAGCCTTTCCAAAATAATTAATTTCGTGCAAAATGAATTGATTACCTAAAACAAATATACCTAATCTTACAACGGACGCCATAGCAAACAGCAACTGATTTCTCTGAAATCGGAAGGTCGTCCTACCCCATCTTAATATAATATTACTTCAAAGAGATTACTTAACACCAACGTGATAAGCTAAGCTTGCAAAACCCTCCCAATGAAACAATTTAATTTTGAACACAAATAAGTACTTTAATTTCAGAAGCCGTCGAATTAATGAAGATCGAAGTGAATATTTCATTAGGCTTTTAGTACAGTAAGTAACCTTATCAGAACCTATAAGTTTATGTATACCTATAGATACTCAGTTAAAATAAGGTTCCTCTTAATTTTGTGAAGAAGATTCTAAATATTATTCATCCAAATAATCTTCAAAATTTTATAATCATTTATTTCATTAAAACCATTTGTGTGTTTCACCAGGCACCTTCACCAGGTCGTCGGTCCACAAGGAGGACCTGGTGAAGGTCGCAAGTAGCCGATGGATGCGAGACGCACGGTCGTTGTGGCGACTCTATGGGGAGGCCTATGTCCAGCAGTAGACGTCTTTTGACTGCTATGATGCTGATAATGATGATTTACCAGGCACTTTCGAACTATTAAGAAATCTGCCTGTCAGCGTCAACAGTACAGACGATTCTTCTTTTTTTTGTTTAGCTTACTAATATGATTTCAGCTTGTATGTATAGTGTGACAGCTCCAAAGTATTACTATGAATACAAGCCAAAAGCCAACTCTTTTAGACTAACCATCCAAATTCCCTGCCTTGGAGATTGACATTAACATACATACATAGGTACCGACTCTTACCTAAGACAACAACTGTTGACCGAAGTTCGTGCTAGTATGTGATTAAGTTTACCAAACACTTGACCGGATCAATGACTTTCAAGTTGTTGACGGTTACCGATCGACTATCTGAGTTGCATCTAAGTTGGTCTTATTAGCCTAGCCTTTTACGGCTTCCAATCAAACCGGATTCATCTGATACCAGTACTTTTCATTGAGCGACTGCCTATCTGACCCACACAACCCAGCAACTTGGTAACACAGTAATTTTTTGGCAAGATTGGCATCAGATTTACTGGCTTCTGACAATCCGTAACGACTACCAAAGATCTACAAATGACAGCCGGGACCAACAGCTTAGCGTGTTTGTTTTCGAAGGCACGGAACAGTCTCGATATGTTAAGCCTATCTATACATAGACCAACCTCGGCAAGCGTTGCTTAACTTTAATTCTGTGTTAGCTGGCCACGAGCTCTTCATCTAACATAGTATAGATGGATAAAAAGAAAAAACATAATCGCACTGACAACAAAAATTGTTAGTACGGGAGTAGGTAGTGTGTGTAGTTGTTTCCTTTAAACATGGCAACATCGGCCATTACTCTTCCCCAAATATCTCTTCGTAGGATTCCCGGCAATAAACCATGTGTCATTTCTCATCAATAAAAAATGTGATGGATCACGATAGATATCGATTCAGGACGGTTTCGTGTTGGTTTCGTGTTTACTTACCTCTGCGAGCGACTTTGCCAGCGTGAAATTTGTAAGTAAACAAACAGGGAATATAATTACTCTCGAGAGCAAAAGTAGTATGTCTGTTTCCGGACTTGAAATACCCGTGTGCCTAGTGTTATCCTAATCCCTTCAGCTGTTAAGGCGTGAAGATGTGACAAACATACAGACAGAGTTACTTTCGTAGTTTTTAGTATGGATTTTTGTTATTGAAATGAAGAATGTCATTATGCGTAAAAGGACTGCTTTTCATCATTAACATTTTCATCATTAGCTGAAAAACGTTCACTGCTGGACAAAGGCATCTCCCAAGTGTCACCACAACAACCGCTCCTGTGCGTCACGCATTCATCGGCTACCCGCGACCCTAACCAGTGACACAACGACACGGTGGTCACGGTGACTGCTATTCATCATCTGCCTAGCCTTTTCCCAACTATATTGGGGTCGGCTTCCAGTCAAACCGGATTTAGCTGAATACCAGTGTTTTACGTGGAGCGGCTGCCTACCAGACCTCCACGACCCATTAATAGTGTAACACTGTACTTCTTGGCAAGACTGGAGTCAGATTTACTGGCTTCTGACTATCCGTAACGATTGCCAAAGACCTGCAAAAGACAGCCGGGACCAACGGCTTAACGTGCTTTCCGAGGCACGGAGGAAACTCGGTATGTTAGGTCACCCATCCACAGACCAACCTTGGCAAGCGTTGCTTAACCTTGAAGATCGACTTGTGCGGCTGTTATTATTTAGCCACGAGCCCCTCGCGGTGACTACTATTGCCATGCTACAACGTAACAACTATAGGTGTGAATTGAAACTGTATAATCATAAGCACTTACCTAAGTGTTTCGTTCTAAAAAAGTAAACTTACTTTATTGTTTTTTTACAGTAAGTAAACATAATTACTTAAGTTCAAAAACAGAAAATGTATCGGACAGTCTAATCGCTCAGGGCGTTTGTGCCAGACAGCCTTGGCTTCAAACTTAAACCTTTAATAAACTTAACTATTTTAAAGTGTGTAGGCAGTGGAATAGTTCCAGTCAGTTACAATTAAACTGTTAACTTCATAGTCTACATAAACGACGAGCTTCTTGTCTGTGGCTTCACTGCTGCGGGCATCCACAGGAACAGTGAAGTTTTTCGAGACAAAAAGTCCGTTAACAGACTCTATTAGCACACAACACGAAGTAGGTCAGTCAAGAGCCTTACAATGACGTCTTAAAACCATCATGATTTCAGTGTGAGATAGAGACGGAGCTAGACAGTTCAAATAGCTCTATCTCTTTTTCAAGAAAATGATTACGTCATGAAAAAGAGATAGAGCTATATGACACATTATTATATGGCACTAGCACTTCTTTATATGTGCTCAGGACTTAAAAGATTGCCTTTTATAATATTGATTCCCAATAAGCGGGCCATACACGTTCAAGTAATTTGATCAAACAGGCTGGTTCAAAATTTTCTTCATGCCATGTGACGACCCTTTTTTATCAAGTTTTCCCACAGACATTCATGCCAAATTGATAAAACGGCTTGAACCAGCCGGTTTGATCAAATTATTTGAACGTGTTAGGCCCGCTTTAAACGGTAGATAACATCGTGGCAGACAAAAGCGATGATGGCGGGACGAGATTGACTCCTACCGACAGGACTAGCTCGCACTAGTAGAAGACAGAAAATTGTAGAAAAGAAAACGGGAAATATAAACGGGTATAAAAAGGGGTAGTAGACAATCTCATTGGCCAACAAAAATAAACCTCCGCAATCAATCTAAAAATTGCCCAAAACACTGACAGCTTTGCCGCGATGGTTGTTAATACTGATTCTTTTACCAAAATAAACCAAACCCTTGTTTCAGATATGATAAAATTACCTATTTTAGCCTTTAAAGTACAACAAAACTAAATAGTCTACCAGCAGGAATCGGTTTAAAGTAAACATCTAAGGTACACGTTTTGAAAGTTTGTTAACAGATGTACCTACATCGAAGCTATATTTCTAATTAACGATATAGTTCTGAAGTTCAACAGTTCTCCGAGCCCCTATTAACTTCTATTTGCACTTGGGAGTTTTCGATTGTTACTTAGTGTATTATGTTACGTTAGATGGCTTTTGTAATGTATAGCTTTCTCAAATATGTGCTTTGTGAGACAATTTATAGTGGAAGTTATGAAACTATATCGTTATGATAGGTCGTATGAACAAACGTGAACTGTTGTGTCTACCTACAAGTAGCAATAGGACACCTTGTCCGTGTCGATAAAGCGTGCTATCTTTGTCCACGTTTAACGAAAAATTTCTACCCTCATCAATTGTGTTTAGTTAAGCACAGTTTGTCTACACTTCTCTCTTTTAAATGTATCCAAAACTTGTCTTTAAAATATTGGTTTTAGCGATAATTTCACTATTGTGTTACCTTATGTATGTAATGTAATGTTTTCTTATTTTATTTTTATGCATCTAACTTATATGATGTACGTAAATAATAAAGATCATTGTATTCTTTTCGGTTGCCAAACGTTCAGAACAGATACAACTTTATCTATGCGATTGATTTTGAAAAATTCTAACTGCTCTTTCAAACAAAAGTAAATCGTAGACGTCTATGCATCGTGAATACCTCCAAACTAAAAAAAAAAAACACAAAAAGAAAACGTATGTAACTAAAATCTCGGGGCACCGATTTTTCAGTTTTTTGTTAAATTTAACTTCAAATAGTCTTCCTGCCTTCAGGGACTCGTGTGCAAACGTCTGTTGTCACCTGAAAATATTTTCACAACCTTTCCACAATGTCTCTTACAAAGGAAATACTGAGAATTCTTTTGTTTTATTTTTACTTTTCTCGGGACATAGGTGAAAAGAAGTCCGTGACCTTTTTAACTTTTTCTATTAATATACATTAAGTTTTCTGAGAAGAGAGATTTCTTTGGTGTTATTAGCTTAGTATTTTAAGTTAAAAGTAAAATGGCACGTCAGGAGGGAAATGCTCTTATTTTTAACTATCTGACCCGCGCAACTTCGAGGAGCTCGTGGTTAGATAATAACAGCCGCACGGGTCGATCTCCAAGGTTAAGCAACGCTTGCCAAGGTTGGTCTGTGGATGGGTGACCATTTTAACATACAGAGTTTCCTCCGTGCCTCGGAAAACACGTTAAGCCGCTGGTTCCGGCTGTCATTTGTAGATCTTTGGCAGTCGTTACGGATAGTCAGAAGCAAGTAAATCTGACTCCAGTCTTGCCATGAAGTATCGTGTTACCCAGTTAATGGGCTGTGAAGGTTGCTGGAGCAACCTCTGCTGATGCTGAAGCCGCTCCTCGTAAAATACTATTCAGCTAAATCCGGCTTGACTGGAAGCCGACCCCAATATAGTTGGGAAAAGGCTATGCAGATGATGATGACCCGCGCAGCGCAACTTCGTCAGCATCACATTTTATTTATTTAAACTTCATGTACAATAGTGGTACATAGGCGGACTTAATGCAACAACTCATCCACACAACATCATTGCATCATCTGCATCATCTGTGTATAATTAGTACACAGCTCTTATTAGTCATAGCATGATGTTATAGACGTTGTCTATAGCCTTGCTCGATAAATGGGCTATCTAACACTAATTTTCAATTCGTAACAGTAGTTCTTAGTAGCTTTCTTTCTTTCCTTTTTAAAAAAAACGTTGTCCCACACTAGGAATTTCACCTGTATTGTGGGTGCGTTTACAGACATATAAATTCACATACACAAACAGCCAGACGCAGAAAAACTATCTGTAGGCAATACAAATATTTGTTCCGTGCGGGAATCGAAACCGCGACACTCAGCGCAGCAGTCAGTCGGTCAACCATGTCGTGTCGTGTATATTATTAGATATAGTAGAAATATAGAAGAGCGTTTACATTCGAATCGCAGTCAAAAACTTTCAAAAACACCTCTAATTTTTCTTAATTTTGACAGGTTTTTGACATTGACTGTCACTGCTGATATTGAACGCTTGTGAAATACGAGACAAATTCTCCATTTGGACTGTGCTGTTTTTATAAATTGTGGCCTCACCACAATAAATAAAAAAAGAGTTATATTTTACAGTGAAACAAAATTAGAAAAATATAAATTAAAACCGTACAAGAAACCAAAAACCTTACAAGCAATACTAATACTCAATTCACAATATACTTGCACAATGTATGAAGAATCTATAACAATAGTTTTCAAAACTAAATTCCGAAGCGAGTCACATAATATAATACCCTTGAATAATCGCTACACGTGCGTTCCATTTAGAAGCACCTACGTTATATCAATGTTCAAATAGTCGTATTTATCGAATATATTCCAATTTAAAACCGATATACTTACTAACTTGCAGTAATTTGTTTAACCACAGTCAAGATATGTGGTCTCGTTCATCAGAAGATAATGTTTAGTTGTCTTTTGGGACTTTAATATCATACATCATACCTGTCTTTATCCTAATATACCGCGTGGAATACCATTTCAAAACATCACTAGCTTTAGCCCGTGATTTCGTACGCGCATATCCCTTTTTTCCCGTTCCCGTAAGAATTTCGGGAAATCCTCTCTTAGTGCCCCCAAACACTCCCCAAGGAACCTGCATGCCAAATTTCAGCTTTCTTCGACCCAAATTTCGACTTTTTTTTTTGGGGCAAGCCCGCCACGCATTCCCAACCACTGCAACTCCTGAAAGCCAGAATCAACAGTGGCGACCACCAGAAAAACGCCGAGCCAATGAAACCCGACGAGTCCCGGAGAAACGATTCAACTGTCTTGGATCCTGCAACGAAATTAATCAGAAAAGTACAGAGGAGGAGTAGGAAAAAAAAAATATATAATTTCCACTTCCCTCCGTATCAAGCAGGAGACAGAATAGAACTAGGCCAATAGGCACCAAGGGACAAATACAACTGGGTTAAGCCCAGTTGCCAAGCACCACGGATTATATCTTACCACTTAAACTAATGGGTCCTAAATTGTGAGCTACTTTTGATTCCAGTAATAGGTATGGCAAAATCACTCGAACGCACATAATTTCGACTGTGCGTTGTTTGTCAGTACTGGAAGAATTTTATATTTAAGGACTAGCTTTTGCACGCGACTTCGTACGCGCATATCCTGTTTTCACCCGCTCCTGTTGGCATTTCGGGAAATTCTCTCTTAATGCCCTGGTCGGCCAAAATCGGACAGGACCGTATATTTTTTTTTCCAAGAAGCTATTTCAGAGGCATGCAATGATATAACTGTGATATAATTTCCTCGCTGGTAATATGTGTATACTTATGCCATAGGGTATAAGTTTATCAAAACTGATGAATGGAATGTAAAGAGGACGGTATGGACTTGTGATGGCGACTTGGAGAAGTTTGGGAGAAGAAGACATGTTGCACCGATTCCTTATAAAATTCGGAAATAGGCTATAAATTCAAGGAGATAAAAAATCCGCCAAGTAAGAGTCGGATTCTCGAACGAAGGGTTCCGTAAAATAAATCGAATAAAACACGTTTCTTGTAAGGGATAATCTTATCCTTTTTATTTTTATTATTTATTGTTAATGTGGCGATAGAAAAATACACTAAAAATTTCAACTATCTACCTGTTACGGTACTTGAGATACAGCCCGCTGACAGACAGATGGACGGACGGACAGCGGAGACTTAGTAATAAAGTTCCATGGTTACCCTTCAGGTACGGAACCCTAAAAACTGTTGGCCATATTACGGCTTACACCAATAAGGATCCACTATAATGCTCTTTCAACCGAAGTCAAACAAAGACGAGTCCATTACCAATGAAAACCAACTATTGCTATCAGAATGGAGCCGTTTGTTCGCGGCCAGGCTCGCTTTCACGATGTTCTCTTTGTGTTGAATTGATGGAATATTTCTACTTTGTAGTTGTGTATTACTCGGTTCATTGCGTACATTCTTGTTATTGAAGTTGAAAATTAATGATTTAGAATAGTTTAGCCACAGATAATAGCATGCAAGCGTATATAACGTTAACATTCGCCAGTTTATATTTTTTTGGATATTGCAAGTGGAAAATAGTTGGGATCTTTATTTATTAAAACTTCATCTTCAACAAACTAACGCTTTAATTCTCTACCAGTCAAGGACGGGTGTTGAAATGTAATTGGTATTGGTACGATATAATATTAATGTACACGACAATTTCCAAGCTGTAATAAATTTGGATACACCAATATGTACAAACAGGCACAGAGAAATTCCAACTATCCCAAAATTCAACATTACCTCCTTAACTCAAGCAAACCGTCTTATATTTAGAACAATTAAACTAATTACACAGAAAGAGAAATGAATTACTATCCCCGTCTGAAACATCTGCATAATATTACTTCAAAGACAGATTCCCGAAAGGGAGAGACGGGCGAGTGAATCTGAATGGCCCTTAGGCTCCTTAGGCCTTGTTGGGAGCCTTTGGAAGACGGGCGACAGATGGTATTCATAGTCCGAGTTACTGCCAAACTCGTGTACCTATAAAAGCAGAATTTATGGCTGCAACTGTGTCAGGAGCGATCGGGTTTATTGTTACTGGACTTTGGCAGCGTGGATGACGTTTATGTATCAATCTGGGCCAACGTGCGTGTGTTTCAGCAAGTTAATTATTTCTAATATATCAGTGATGCACTAGGTGGAATTGTTATACGCAGCCATTCGTTTCTGGTGTTTTATTAAGAGATCTTTTTGCAGGGAATGTATGATAGCCAGTCAACTTTAGTCAAGTTGACATTGTACAAAAGCAAGCGAAGCTGCCCGCTACGAGCGTAGACGTTCTACGGCGTAGCACAAACGGTGCTAATACTTTTTAACTTCAGCGCTCTATAGGAAAAAACTCTGTGACGTGTGAAAAAAGGGAAATGGAGTGAACTCGTCAGTATATCAGCGTTACGTTTTTGGGTTTATGTGAATTCTATATTACACTTGGAAAAGCCTATCAATGCATTCAGCCTTAATATTGTAACGAACATCACACAAACCTACTAACATTTGTGTTTATGAGATTTTCTCTCGTTACAGTGCACACGACGTGGATGCAGTGCAGTGTCATATTAATAGAACTAACACCCAGCCTCTAACCTCATTATGCGATGTGTTTGTAAAATCAAACAAGTGTTTAATTTGCAAATACCGACTATTTAATTATAAAGTACATAAAAGCTAATGAAAAGTATGATTATGTTAGAGTGGGAATAAAGGGAAGGGGAGGAATATTTTAGGATATGAAAAAAAAATCCACATTGCTGTCACGGAAAAAAAAACAAAAAACTGGCAGCATTGTCACTTACTAAAATACGCCAACTATATAACTCAAATAGCACATAATCCAACATATCATCTAGCTTGCCTTGACTGTCCACCAAAGCAATGAGCGAATGCCCTTGTTACGCACGTAGACAAGCTACGGCGTAGCACACACGGTGCTACGATCGTTTAACCCGAATTCGGCGCGCTATAGAAAAAAAAAACTCTTTGCCGCATGATACTAATAAAAATGTAAGAAGATACGAATTGAGTGACATTTAGAAAAAAATGCCTATGGGCAGGTTTGTGACTTGAGTTATAACCAACCAGTTTTTAGAGCCTTGTGTAGGCTAAAGTTGCATTTAAGTAAAACTCAATTCAAATTCTGAAGGTGGGCGGAGAAAGGGCTGTCTTTGATTAAATCATCTCAAATCAATCCAACATCTTATGTATCCAGATACATTCAGCCTAAATATTTTAAATAAAATCACACAAGCCTTTGAGCACCGCCAGCTAACATTATATGTGATGTGTAAGAGATTGCACCCAGCACGGATGCAGCGAGGCATCATACTCATAGAACTAACGCTTAACCTCAAACCTCATATAGCGCGGTAGTCGTGCAATCAATCAAGTGCAGCTATAATCATATCGTTCTGTTTGAGGCTTATTAATAAAGAGTTATTGAAATACTAGTCTTACAGAATCTCGAGCCTTAACAACCACATCACGGGTCAAGTTCAAGGTTAAGCAACGCTCCAAAGTCAAAGTCAAATGATTTATTTCAACTAAACCTTTTTTAGGGCACTTTTGAACGTCAAATTAAAATAAAATATTATAGTGACTCTAGTCATCCATTCTCAAAAGGTAGATTCTTATGGAAAAGAGCGGACAGGAAACTCCATGGTTACTCTTTTCAATTTGTTTACTGAGGTGCTTGCTGAGGTCGGTCTGTGGATGGGTGACCATCCGTTTTATACGGAGTTTCTACTGTACTTCGGAAAGCACATGCAGCTGTTCGACCCGGCTGTCAATTGAACATCTTTGGCAGTCGTTACTCAGTCGTTGCCAAAGGATATCGTATTTCCCAGTTACTGGGTTATTGAGGTCAGCTAAGCAGTCGCTACATGTAAAATAAAATAAGATAAAGATTTATTTCTCACCGCAATATAAGGTACATTTAACATGGTATCAAGAACAATATATAACAGCTACAGTTTATCAAATACTAGCGACCCGCTCCGGTTTCGCACGGGTGCAAGTTATATACTAAAACCTTCCTCGAGAACCACTCTATCTATTAAAAGAACCCACATCAAAATCCGTTGCGTAGTTTTAAAAATCTAAGCATACATAGGGACAGACGGACAGTGGAAGCGACTTTGTTTTATGCTATGAAGTGATATTGTGGGAGACTGGTGCCAAAGCTAGACGTAAGGCATGTATTTCAGGACACTCCGGTGAGATATTCAATCAATTAGGTTCCTACTATTTACAATATGAGTACTGTAAATAGATGGAACCTTATACGTAACTAGAAGGTACCTAGTATGTCACTAGTGGGTACCTGGGACTACCTTCCACATCAAACAACATGGCGTATTGAAATACACAGGCGGTACGATTAAATAGGAAATGCTCGTACGACTGAAATCAATCAAGCGTTACCTTCATAATGATGTCGTTAGGCAACGTAGATGTACTAGCTATGCTATTTTATTAATACAGTTGTATGTAGGACTTTATAATTGCTGGTGACGAGGGAGTATATGTACACTTACGAAGGCAATTTGTAGAAAGACGAAGAAAGTTGAAACTTTATTACGTGGGTAAAATAAATTGGATCCAGTAAAAAACGAAGGTTATGTAAAAATAAGTCTAGCTTAGAGTAATATGTATTACTTTTTTATAATTTTACTTACTATTAAATTATAGAAATAAGAATAACACACATTTTATTTCACAATGAGTTAAGGGAGACACAAAGACTGATCACTCCGCTCGAGTTGGTTTGCTGTCCCACAGGACTATAAGAATGGGGGGTTGATAGTTTACCTGTTTTTTCGTGCACACAATTTTTGCTTTTCAATGAGATTGGTGGCCATGCCCGAAATTCAGTCAATCGAACCACAATATAATAATACCTATGCGAAATTTGTTCAAAGATTATTTTGTTTATTTTTGTAGTCAAGTCACATTAAAAAACCAGTTAATATTTACCATAAACCAGCAAAAAATATCCATTGGTGGAAATGATTTCAGAAGTCAGACAGGGGCCAATAGTTCATAGAATCCGGTAAACACTCTACTAAACCTCTCTACTAAATCTTTTGTTTCCATAATAGTCCTGCACCAACCGGGGATTGTTCTTAAGTATTTCTTTCACAGTGCATATATTACAGGAATAATTATCGGCTGGCCTAAATTCCATTTGTAATGTCTAACGGGCCTCTGCGAGTTTGCTTCGGCCCCTCTTCAACAAACCAAAAGAGTGGGACCCTGGGGTCTCGAACTGAACTGAACTACCTTCCAGTTCTGTTCG
This sequence comes from Lacanobia oleracea, assembly GCA_950371165.1. NCBI lineage: Eukaryota > Metazoa > Arthropoda > Insecta > Lepidoptera > Noctuidae > Lacanobia > Lacanobia oleracea. The sequence goes on from OX493397.1 coordinate 8,057,242, forward strand.
GTCAGGGATCCAGTGGCATTATCACTCCTGCCAATTACCCAGTAACTGGGTCGTGGCGGTTAACAGGCGGTCACTTCTTGTAAAATACTGATATTCAGCTGCGATTAGATTGGAAGACCCCAAAATAGTTTGGAAAAGGCTAGACGCATAGATTGGTTTCAAAACGCAAAAACAAAGAACGTTTCGTACTATCTTTGAAAAGGTTAGAAATTGAACGTGTGAAGAAAGGGAGAGAGTGCTGTGTGTGAGTCAGAGAGCGATGGAACGAAGAAGTAGGACGTCATATTGAGATAGAGATTTGCAACTTTACGATCATGTAGACGCTATGTAAAAAAAAATATAAAAAGGCGATCATTATTGAAGCCTACTATTTTATTGAAAAACCCTGTATCCCCACAGAAAGTTAGTTGGTAGGTACTTAGTAATAAAAATAAAAAATTGTCCTACATACCTAAGTCAAGATAGAAATTCGGTTCAATTTGATTAGTGAAGCACTACACTACTAGTTATAAAACCATCTCGCTAACTAGTTTGTGGATACCTTAGGAATTGCAATAGCAAAGTGTAACCACGCTGGCTCTAAAACATATGTAGGTGATTCGATTTCTTGATTACGTAAGTTAATTAGTGGCGAGGCGTTACGTTAGTCGTTAATCAGTGGGAGTTTAATTATTTTAATAAGGTTGGTTTTATTTGATTAAGTTTACGTAAACAGCTCTTAGCCAATCACGTTGTTTCGTTTTTTTTTCGAAAGAGTCACTACGGCTCTGGAAGTCAAAAGGCATTAAGAGGAACACGGATGGGTTTGAGTCAGTAAGAGTTTGTTACTCCCTTCCACCCCGCCCGGAGTGGAAGGAGTCATTTGATGTTTACTCATCCTTAAAAAAGGCCAATTGCGTTACACATTAGTAATTCCCGAATTTACGCTGTTTTAGCTCGCAATAGCTGTTGCGACGCGACAACAATTGAATAGTTTTACTGTAAAAAAAACCGCGGCGGCCTTGTTTTTTGCTCAATGGGGTTTTTTTTTTAAAAAAAAGAAGTTCAAAGTAAAAAAAAAAAACAAAAAAAAATCTGTTTTATTTTTTTTGTATGCGTCATGCTTGGCGCAAATAAACGCTTTTTCTTTCTTTCTTTCTTTCTTTAAACTGCGTGATTTGGTATGGCATGTGGGATGCCATTAAGTTTCAATTTCAGTTGACTCCCAATGGCACACACGTGTGCCGACGACAAACCACAAGTTAAAATTTACTAGTCATCTTTCCTGAGAGATTTACAGCTGACGTTATGTAAAACTTACGTGATTAGTAGCCGATATTATTATATTATCCAATACTTATAAAATTTGCATTATTTAGTAAATAAAACACAATGTTAAATTTTACATTGTGTTTATTTGATATGGTAAACATTTCTGATATATAAGGTGTAACTATTCATACACTAAATATTTTAAGACAATCATCTAATGGTTATAACGAAGCCATTTCAAAGTTTTTTTTTTAATCTAAGTATATTTTTTAAAATAATAATAATTTAAAATCACTTGACCCACAAAATAAATACTGGCTTCTTATTTTTTCAACATCCATTACGCCCGCGCATGACGGGCATCGCCCGTCGCCGTGTCGTCGGTGCGGTGCGTCTCATTCATAGAGTAGGGAGTAAAGGTTTTATGCAAGATGTCTCAAGAAAATGTAAATTTCGTAAAAACAAAAATACTTACATATTTTTTTTTTTTTTCGTTGGAATGGCTTCGTTATAACCGTTAGATGATTATCTTAAAATATTTAGTGTATGAATAGTTACACTATATAAGTTTTGGAATACTATATTGATACATGAGTCAACTTTTAACTTCTACTAAAGATACATAGTAATATTTAGTTCTATTCAGCAAGAACTTATCCTTGCACAAAGATTGACTACAGATTCAAGAACAACAGTCAAAGAGCACCAGCTCACTCATTCACTATCAAAATAGTTCTAAAACACAATAGATTCAAATTCAAATTCAAATTCAAATTCAAAAGCATTTTATTTCAAATAAACCATTCACAGGCACTTTTGAAACGTCAAGGTCGGTCAGTCAAAAACATGGAAGCTATTTGCACGTTCCAAAGCGTAGATCTCTATGGAGAAGAACGTGCAAGAAACTCCACGGACACTCTTTTAAATCATGTTCTGTTTTACAACATTCCAAGTTACATATACTTGTTGCTTCTGCATGTGAGGACAATGCAAAGGAAAAAAAAATAGGGCTTATTATAAGAATTTTAAATTTAAAGATTAAAATAAGCCAATGGCAGTTAAGAGATGACCAGTCTCAACCGACGGCGCCTGTTCACGAACATGACGCGTGAATCGGCACCTTTCAGCTCAACCATTTCGAAGGGAACCGAATGATCAAACCCACGCGCCGCCATCAGCGAGACATTTGAGTGAGCATGACATGCTCTCAACCACCATGCTCGTTCATGTCCAACAAGTAAAACTATAACTACTCACATAAAATGTAAATGGTTTCATGGTACTCACATTTACAAAATTTGAAAAATATGCTTCTACTTTACACAAAACTATGGTTGTCAATGACCAAATAATGAAAAATAAATTAATAAAGAGAACGATTAAGTTCTTACATCAAAAATAATAAATAAGTATTTAATATAATAATATAATTTGTATGTATATAAGAATAAATAAACGAAATAATGTAAGAACCTCTAAAAGGAGCGAGCATCTCTTCCAAATATAAAAACATAAAAACCTAAAAAGTGGACCTAATCAGCTGTGACTGTGGAGCAGGACCAGCATTTAGCCAAGCGTTTTTATCGAGGATATAATCTTCCAGTTTATAATACGCTTGTCTACATAGTGTGCGTTTTATGCATGCTTTAAATTTTCTCTCATTCAGTTCGAGAATATCAACTGGTATTTTATTATAAAATTTAATACAGTACCCCATAAAAGAAGTGTGTACTTTGGCCAATCTGAATCGGGGTTGATCTAATTTGTTCCTATTTCTAGTATTAAAATTATGCCTGTCACTAATCTTGCTAAAGAGATGAAGATTTTTCCGAACATACATAATATTTTCGTAAATGTATTGACAAGGTACCGTCATGATGTTGATATCCTTAAACAGTTCTCTTAGGGAATCACGCCGACGGAGATTGTAAATGGCTCTGATGGCTCTTTTCTGCAGGATAAATATAGACTCGATGTCTGCAGCACGTCCCCATAATAAGATACCGTAAGACATGATACTATGAAAGTAACTAAAATAGACCAGCCTCGCGGTATCTATATCGGTAAATTGACGGATTTTTCTGACAGCGTATGCTGCTGAACTTAGCCGTCCCGCAAGAGATGTTAAATGAGGACCCCATTGTAGCCTTGAGTCAAGCGTAATCCCCAGGAAAACCGTGTTTTCGACGAATTCAAGTTTCTCCTTGTTCAATACTATGTCGCAATCATTTCTTTTAACGTTCGGTAAGGCAAATCTGATGCATTTAGTTTTTTTCCCATTTAATACTAAATTATTAGCAGTAAACCAATTTTGGACCTGCTGTAGGGCGTTATTTACGTCGTCAAGATTTATGGAACGTCTATCTATCTTAAAAATTAAGGACGTATCGTCAGCAAATAATACCATATGAGGTTGATTTTTTAAAAGATGGGGTAGATCATTAATATATACTAGAAAGAGGAAAGGACCCAAAATAGAGCCTTGTGGTACCCCCATTTTGACTTTTAAACCCCGTGAATTGACACCATTTATTTGAACTTGCTGCTGTCTATCATTTAAGTAAGATTTTATTAGACTGAGTGCAAGTTTACCTAGTCCGTAATGTCCTAGCTTTAGGAGCAAGGTTTCGTGATTTACACAATCAAATGCCTTGGAGAGGTCACAAAAGATTCCTATGGCATCTTGTGCCTCTTCCCACGCTGAGTATATGTGTTTTAACAACGTGGCACCAGCGTCAGTCGTACAACGACCCCTGGTAAAACCATACTGTTGATCGTGTAAAATTTTATTGATGTTAAAATGATTGAGCATCTGATTGAGCATTACTTTTTCAAACACTTTGCTAAAAACCGGCAAAACAGATACAGGTCTATAATTATTGGTGTCTTTGCTGTCGCCCGACTTAAATAGTGGTATAACCTTACTATATTTCATTATATCCGGAAAGACTCCTTGGTCCACACATAAATTAAATATTAAAGCCAAGTATGGTGCTATAGTTTCAATTATGGACGTGCACACTTTAATAGACATTCCCCATATGTCTTCGGTCAATTTGATTTTGATTTGCCGGAAAGCTTTTATGACTGTCACAGGGTTGATATGTTTGAACTGGAATTCAACCGTACAACCTGGAACGTTAGCTTTTAATAAATTATATGAGACCTCAGGTGAAGAATTTAAATATTCCGTAGTTTTAGTTGGTATATTGGTGAAAAAATTTACAAATTCTTGAGCTACTTCTAAATTAGAGCTTTTGGCACCATGTGTAGTGTCCAGTAAATAATCAGTGTTTCGTTTTTTATTTCTATTAGTTTCATTATTAATAACTTTCCAAACTGTCTTTATTTTATTTTCTGACGATTTGATCTTCTTGCTAATATATAGGGCTTTAGCTACCTTGCAAGTATTTCTGAACACTTTAGAATATTTGTTTACAAACTTATTAAAAGAATCAGTGTTTATGACAGGCTTAAGGCCATATAGCTCATATAGTCTTTCCCTACTTATCCTAATGCCTTTAGTCGCCCAGTCACTAAATACATACTTAGGGAAAGTATCCTTAGACTTCTTTTCAAAAGTTGCATTGAATTCCTTAAGAACCACTGAAAAGAAATTATCATAAAATTTATTAGCATCTTCAATGTTATGGCCTACAAAATTTAACTTATTTTGTAAGGTACCATTGAATTTAGCTAGTTTGCCAGTTGTAATTGGCCTATATTGTATGTGAATTTTTTCCAAGGCTGCTTTAAACTGAAATGTAACCAATTGACCACTATGATCAGAGGGAAGGTAATTAACTATGGCTTTATCTAAATATTCACAATCGCAGAATACATTATCAATACAGGTTGAAGAAGTTGGTGTTACCCTAGTCGGTTCTGTAAACACATTAGACAAATTAAACGATTTAAAAAGGCTTATAAATCTGCTGCTATTTGAATTAATTTCTAAAATATTAATATTAAAATCCCCACAAATAATCGCGGGCTTGTTACCTGCTGCAAGTTTCGCAAGGATATCTTCCATTGTTGACTCAAATAAAGCAAAGTTTTGAGGGTTTGGGGGTCTGTACACGCACACTATGATATGCTTATCTAGCTCAACACAGGACAGTTCGATGCAATGTTCCACTGATAAGTTAACGATGTCATTACGTTGCTTAAATTTTAAGTTTTTTTTTAATAAGATGAGGGAACCACCACGTAACATAGATTTGCGGTTAAAACAACTGCCCACATTATAATTTTCATAACTAATTAGCATCTGGTAATCCTTCAACCAGTGCTCACTAAAACATACAATGTCAAACATTGTTTTTTCTAAAAACATTTCAATTTCTAATAATTTGGAAGAGACACCTTGAATGTTTTGATGAAATAATTTCAAGGCATGCTGCTGACTCCCTTTTTGACAACTATTTACTAAAGAGCAAGAAGATACCTTGTTAATGGTAGGCATAACTATTCTGTCGCTGGTATCCTCTGTTGTCTTATGAACTAGTTTAAATGAGTATCCATAGAGATACATGGACACTCCGTACAATTTTTATAAGTATTTGTAGCACTAGAGCTACCGTTACTAAGGCTCTCCACCTGATTCTTAGTAAAATTACTAAACATTGTGGATTTAATTATACAAGACTGCGACATACTACTTATGTCTGAGTTAATAAAATAAGCTAATAGCCTTGCTATTGTGTGTCTAAAACTAATTGGCAAATACACTGTATCCCTAGTCGATTTTAAATTTTCCACAAAAATGTTTGTGTCAAAAAACATAAACTTGTCACTATAGTGACTTACTAAAAAGTGCATGTGTTTATTTAAACTATGAATATAATTATTTTGTCTACTTGACAATTGTTCAAAATAAGGAAATGCACACAATATTATTTTATTACAATTTAACTTTAACATCTCAGTTAGATTGTCCGTGATATCTGCTTTTTTTACATTTAAACTATTCCCTATAAACACTGTAATATTGGTATTAGAACTAAAATTATTGTTTCTTAATGACGCCATAATATGCTTGTATGATGAACTTGGCATACAGTAATTTTGTATAGGATAACTCAGGTTGTTACTTAATAATTTACCTAAACCTCTTCCTATGCTGTCTGAGAACATAACTGAATGATAACCACTTTTCACAGATAAGAAACTATTAATCTTGGGCTGTTCAATTTGAGATAAATCCTGTTCACAATCAATTACAACTTGGTTGATGACACAGCCTTGGGATAAATTCTCCGCCTGGGACGGGACGTCCGATACCTCAGGCTGGACAGCATCAAGATTTGATACTGTCTGGCAAGTACACTGACACATGACTAACTCATTTGCAGCAAGAATGTGTTCTCTTATTTGGTTCTGAGATTGTATATATTTACTATTAAGAGAACTTAGTGAAGCTTCGAGTACCTGTATTTCAGACTGTAAGTGCTGTGTATCAATTTCATATATTTTTATGCTATCTTCAAGTTTAATTTGATAGTTATTTAATTTACTAATCAGGTCAACACGTTCCTTCCTGAGTGGAATATTCTTTAAAAACTGTTTATGTTGTATTTTGTACCGATAACATTTTTTAATAAACCTATTTAATTTTGCATACTTTTTTAACTTATTATGACTAGGATAGTTCTGTTTCAATAAGGAATCTTCAGTTAGGTCTATCGTGACTGTGGAATGAGGGTTACAATTATTATTTATACCTATTAATTCATTATATAAGTGGTAAGTTTCTTTAACCTGAGCACTCTGTTTTTCATTCTGCAATTTGATGATGCAACTGTTTGCAGTAATAAGTTCATCCTCTAGGTCCCTAACTTTACGTAAAGCCTCCTCATACAAGTTGCTACAGTTGTTGAAACCATCCGTGATTACCCGCAGTTGGTCACGTTCATCAACAACATCTTGAAATTGTTGGCTGAGGTCTACTAGCTCCCGTTTAAGGCAGGTGTTTGTATGGACCATTTTTCTTACTTCCACCTCATTATCCTCTCGTTCCTGTAACATTTCCTGACATTGTTCATTTGAGGCTTTTAATTCCTGGAGAGCCGTTCTCAGTTTAAGCTCCATATCCAGAGCTGTAGCTTTGCGGGTCATCACAGGCATGTTTTCAGGTTTAAGTACTGAAAATAGAGTAAAAGAAATGTGTGAGAATCAATAAAGACAAAATAAAGGAAAGTGGGAAATTAAAGAAATAGGTAATAAAAATGGGGATAAATTAGTGCAGTTAAGTGGAGAAATGAGGTAGGCTGCTGAATTAGCTTTAAAAGATATTGTTTATTGAATTTTCTTGCTTAAGATATCTTTTAAATAATGATTTCCTTAATGTGGGTAGGATGACTAGATTAAAACAAAGAGACAGCTCAAAGTTTAAATTAGACGATGGAACTAAACACAGCAGCATTACGCTTGCAAATGTGCTAACTTATGTGCAATGGGACATTCGAGCCGATCGCAGCGCCGCGGAATGGCAAGTGCTGACTTATTGTTAACTTGGCTGGAGTTATGGATACGTGTGTTTGATGGTGATAACTTGAGGTATTATATAACCTGCATTTACTGAATGTTAAGGCAGTAGCAGTTTTACACTCTAAAGCACAATTAGGTACTTAAACGCTGGGTATGTTTTTGATGCCGGAGGAGCTCGTGGCTAAATAATAACAGCCGCACGGGTCAATCATCAAGGTTAAGCAACGCTTGCCAACGTTGGTCTGTGGATGGGTGATCATCTTAACATACCGAGTTTCCTCCGTGCCTCGGACAGCACGTTAAGCCGTTGGTCCCAGCTGTCATTTGTAGAATTTTGGCAGTCGTTACGGATTGTCAGAAGCCAGTAAATCTGACTCTAGTCTTGCTAAGAAGTAAATGGGTTGTGGTGGTCTGGTAGGCAGCCGCTTCACGTAAAACACTGGTATTCAGCTGAATCCTCTGCCGGAGTCTGTGTTTCCTGATAGCTACAACCTGTTATTTCTAGGCAAGCGTGCTCCATCTTCGACCACATCATCGCTTACCATCAGGTGAGATAGTGGTCAAACGCGTGCCTATCAATAGTAAAAAAAAAAGTATCCGGTTTGACTGGAAGCCGACCCCAATGTAGTTGGGAAAAGGGTAGGCAGATGATGTTTTTGATGCCGGATATTTTATCATAATAATATTTGTACATTTATGTAAAGGAAAAGGCAAAAAAAACTTGTACCGTTGTTCTAGACAAAGTGAAATAAAATAGAATATGAGATAAAATCGCGCTACCGAAATATCCCCAACGGGTTTTAAAAGGTCACTTAGCAGAATCAGAAAGCAAATCATGCTACCAGTCACTGTCATATTTTCCCAATCAACCTTGAACCTAATGCGATAGCGATATAGCGATACAGATGACAATTAAACTTGACAGATTGCTGCGTGATTAATATTATGATTCTGCTAAAGTGGCCTTTTTAGCGCCCCTGGTTAATCTTGGCTTCGTCGTTATGCAAAGCAATCATCGTGCGAATACGCGTTGGTCACGCTAATTTGTTTGACAAAAATTATCGGCGCGACGGACGGTTTTATCCGGGACATTTAAAATTTAGCCATCAATTTCCCGTTTATTGTCGACTGTTATCAATCTGCGGATAAATGCAGAAGACTACATAGTATAGTCAACTGTAAGACTAAGTGTTTCCCTTCGCAACGTGTTCTACAGATTCTTCTAAATTTATCGGAAGACTATTCAGCATTTTTTCACATGATGATTTTCACATGGTTTTATCATTGACCTGCATGAGAGAATATTTTTAAACGTCGTAACAAAACAATTGTCTGTTTTTACTAACGAAAGTGTGTCATGAAGGCAGCTTCAAGCGTCATTGTCATGTTCAAAAATGGATGGAACTTTTGAACCCTCTTGTACAGAAAAACTATTCAGCTTTTCAAAAGAAAAGCTCTTGTTAGGCATGAGAACACACTTTTATTGATTTGAGTGTTTTTGGCCAAGAATAGTCTAGGCGGTCTTTTAAGTCAGCTAAAAAAGAAAGCCAAGAGGAGCCAAAAGGATTTACTATTGATACTCTGATGAGTGTTCATTGTCAATGTCTGCTGGAAAGCTTCAGAGGTAAGTTCAGCTTTTAAAGTTGCCAACCAGAACATTTTATCATCTTTTGATGATTGTGATTTCAATTAAAACTTTTTTATGTAATTTAAGTTTTAAATAAATGCTTCCAATTTCCATTTCTAGGCAAGCGTGTTGATCATAGACCACATCATTTTCGATCTGATGAAATTGTGGTCAAACGCGAGCGTATAATAAAAAAGAAGAATTACAAATACCAAGCATAACCTACAAACTACAGTTTACATAAATAATAGCAAACAAAACCGAAACAAAAACGTCGATAATAATCATCATATATAATGTACAATTGTTTCCACTACCTTTTATTTAGCTGAACCACCTTTTAAATTTGAATGTCTGGCCCGACTCCCGAGTAACCCGGTTTTCCCTACTTTATATACAGGCGGCATTTTAAGCACATTCGGAGGTTGTGTGCGAGGCTAAAGTTCACGAAAAACGAACACCGTTTAAGGCTATTCATATTATATAAGTTGAACATCGATCGTAGAGACGCCAATCACGACGACGACTCACGTACATATGGTGTGGTGACTAGTTCTTCGGACTTGTGTCCAAGTATGTCAACTTGGGTTCGGGTAATTTATTCATGTCCTCAGTTTGTCTTCTTTTTAGCGTAAATATTAATGGCAATTATACACACACGAGGCCATCTATTGGACCCAATCTATTTGGGGATTGGCAATTGATTTTTAATTCTGATAAAGTGACGTTCTATTAGCAAATTAATAGTAATCAATCATGACCATTTTGTTAAGAGTTGTTATAATACGCAACCAGTTTCGGGTCGAATCAAACCTTCAAATGTTGAGATCATTATGCGGCGACGAATAATACCAGAGTCAAGACATTTGGGTAATGTCTTGACTCTGGTATTATTCGTCAAATCGTTGAGCTTCTTCAAGTTCTTATTCTAAGCTACACGTTAACTGACAATTACTTGTAATTTCTGGACAGGTCCACTGACATTTGTGTGGTATTTTACTCAAAGGTTAACCCATCTCAGAAGTTAACCTACATGGTTTTCTTACGATTTAACTAACACGACTCTAAAAGACTTTGGCCTTGAGTTTCTTTCGGTGTTTCTTCACAGAGTAGTCAGCTAGGTAACATCATCCTCATGTAGCTTAAAATGACCAAAATCAAATTGACGTGTTGTGTTTAACCTATTTGCAAAATAAATATTTATCATTTATCAAACATTGCTTTTTTTTTAAATAAACCTCTAGCTTCTGCCAGCGGCTTTGCCCGCGTGATCCTTAGGGAACGTGAATATATTTAGCCTATGTGTTATTTCAGACTATAGTCTTCCTCTGTGCCAAATTTCATGAAGATCTTTTCATGCGTTCTGACGTGAAAGAGTAACAGACATCCATAACCACAAACTTTCACATTTGTAATATTATTATAAAATTATAAATTGTTATAAATATTGTAAATCATAATTATATAGTGGGATTCTAAACAACCTATATCCATGTATGTATCGGTATCATCAGTATTTCAGGCTGTATGTTGTCTTTCAGGCCAATCAGCTAGTCACGAAACTACTTGACAAACATGTATACCTCTCACAAATATATACACAGAAGATTTTGAACAATCAGTGTGCGTATTACGTACCCAACGCTGCAAATACACGAAATTATATGCAGAGAGTGTTTCACTTCGCTCGTTGAATAGTAATCTGGTATAAGGAAGTAGCTCGACTCTGTGGAGAGGGAAATTATAGGGACTATGTTTTGCGCTCGGACTGAACGAGGCATAAGATTAATTTGGTCGCGTTTTGGTTTCTATTACTGGGTATTGAAAGGACGGGGTAGAGCTAATCACATTGTATACTTACAAAACATCTAAAACATGAGAAAGCAATTTAATTGATTTGAGTGTTTTTGGCAAAAGATACACGAGGTTAAGACAAAATAAGAAAATATAATATTTATTTACTAAAACATGTGTCATACATACAAGATATGTATGCTAAGTGGTTGTCTTTTAAGTCCACTAAGGCCACGGACACGAACTCAGCGGCGCGGTGAGCGACGCGTCACGTTACATCATACATATCTGCATTTGAACGCACCGCTGCATTTCTGGTCGCGTCAAATGTATAATGTAACTTGCCGCGCCACCCGCCGCGCCGCCCGCCGCACCGCCCGCCGCGCCGCTGTGTTCGTGTTGGCGTCCTAAAGAATATAGCCAGTGGCAAAAGCACTTTCAATTGTTCTGTGAACGTTTGTGCCTTTAAGGTAGCAACATTTATTGTAACTGTCAGCTAACAAGCAACCTCAAAACGAAGCAAATTTACCTGGGAAGGTACATGCCTACACCTTTTGAGAAACTAAACATTTAATAATTCATTCTTCCAGGAAAAGTTTTATGACTTTACTAAATCAATAAATGAACAAAAATTTAGTTTTTATGTAATTTTAGATCCCATTTCCCTCCAATCCATAAGCCTAGTGTTAAATCTAGTGAGCTGACACAGAGTAAATAAACAGCTATGAAGCAGTGATCACTTTATGACGCGCTGTGAATAATGACGCGATTGTGACTACACGTGATTAACACTTGACTTGTGTTACTCACTCGCGTTTGGTTGAGATTACTAATTTAGCTTACTATATTTCATTCATCTGCCTAGCCTTTTCCCAACTATATTGGGGTCGGCTTCCAGTCAAACTGGATTTAGCTGAATACTAGCGTTTTACGTGGAGTGGCTGCCCACCAGACCTCCACAACCCATTAACTGGGTAACACGGAATTTCTTGGCATGACTGGAGTCAGATTTACTGTCTTCTGACAATCCGTAACGACTGCCAAAGATCTACAAATGACAACTGATACCAACGGCTTAACGTGCATTCCGAAGCACGGAGGAAACTCGGTTCGTTAAGATGGTCACCCATCCACAGACCAAACTTGGCAAGCGTTGCTTAACCTTTAAGATCGACCCATGCGGCTTTTATTATTTAGCTACGATCTCCTCAAGTTAACTATATTTCACTGTAATTAAGTAATCAATCGGTTAAAAAAATCATTATGTCTTTGAATAACAATAAGGCTCCAGGAATAGATGGAATTAGAGCCATGGACATAAAAATGTTGTGTACGTCAATTACCACAGCGATTTCTAACCTAATTAACCTATGCATACAAACAGGCAAGTATCCATCGACACTAAAAACAGGGATTGTCAGACCGATTCACAAAAAAGGAAGCAGGCTGGATTATAACAACTATAGGCCTATTACTATTTTGCCTTCGATTGATAAAATAATAGAAAAGTACATTTGTAAACAAATACACGACTTTTACGAAAATACTAACTGACAAACAATGTGGCTTCCAACCAAAAAAGAATACCACACAATTGTTATCAACGTTCGCAGATAGTATTCAGAATCATCTAGATCGAAAGGAGCACGTTTTAGTAGTATTTATAGACTACAGCAAGGCATTCGATACACTTAGACATGAGCGGTTACTGGAGTGTCTTCATGACAGTGGAATAAGAGGTAAACTACACGATTGGTGCAGAAACTATCTTGCTGACAGGAAATACATGGTCAGAGTCAGTGACGCGACTAGTGAACCCGTTATAGTAACAGAAGGCACGGCGCAAGGCTCGGTCCTTGGACCGCTGCACTACCTCACTTATGTAAATAGCCTGGTTAATGTCATAAAAAAATGCGAGATCTATCAGTTCGCCGACGACACGTGCCTTATAGCTGCTGGACGGAGTGTTAGTGATTCCCAAAGGCAACTACAAGAGGATTTCGACTTGTTGACCAAATGGTCTCATGACGCTGGTCTCGTATTAAACGCTAGTAAGACCAAATTAATGTACATCAGTTCCAGCCAAAATAGAAGCTCTTTTTTGCCTAAATTAACAGCTCACTGTCATGAGTGTTTGCATGACAATTGCACCAATAAAGTAGGCATCCCTTGCGGCTGTGTCTCCATAGATCTTGTTGATAGCCAAACTTATTTAGGACTTACCATTGATAGCCGACTTAATTGGAAGGAGCACATAAACGGGGTGTGTGATAAATTGAGAAGCATGCTGGCTAAATTTTCTATAATTAAATGCAAAATACCATATAAAACTCTGTTAATGCTGTACAAAGCCCTGGTAGAATCAACTATATCCTATGGTCTGTCGAGCTATGGTAGGACATATAAGACACACCTTAATCAAATTTACGCAATTCAATTGCGAATATTGAAAGCAATTGTTCCTAACAACATTAAGAAAAAATACAAAAATGACTATCACAAATTATTTAAATTTTGCAATATACTACCTATACATGAACAAACTAAATATGCGTTGTTAAAAGAAGAATTTTTTAATGAAAACCTAAAGAAAACAAAAAACGTAAATAGTACTGAAATAAGAACTCGTAGCGTCATTAACTCTCAACTGTTACTTCCAAAGTACACGAACTTACACGGCAAGAGATCATTAAAGTATATAATACCTTACTTTATTAATAAACTACCCATATCATTGAGAGATAAAATTACTCAGAAAAACATAAAAAACAAATTAAAGGAACATTTTTTACAAAATTTAGATACCTACCTAAGATAGATATACTAATAAAATACATTATTTAATTAATTATGGATAAAGAGTTAATAACGATAACAAAGCATAAAATAATGCCTCGCAATATTATTATAACGCAAATAAGTTTTAAAGTTAACTATAATTGAAAACATAAGTGATAATTTTTAGGAACAACCTGTATCAATTTAAAAACATACCAACACTATTTGTACTAACGATGGACGACCAGATTGGTAACTGATGACGCTCGTTGGTGTTTTGGATAATGTTTTTATCATATACCCGATGTAATTTTATATTTTTTCTGCTGATGTATTTTTTTTCTTGTTTTTTTCTAACTACCTACATAGGTATATTTTAGTCGAAATATGTAGTCGATGATTTTGGTGCACGGTAAAACTCTAATGAGTTTATGTTGGCATCAACCTAAAGGTATCAATAAATGTATGTACTTACTTTTGATTAAATAAATAAATACTAAATAAATAAATAAATAATTATAACAGCCGCACGGGTCGGTCGCCAAGATAACGCTTGCCGAGTTCGGTCTGTGACTGGGTGACCAACTTAACATACCGAGACTCCTCGGAAAGGTCGTTAAGCCTTTGGTCTCGGCTGTCAATTTAAGTCAAATGCTGCAGCTTGCAGCCAGTAACTATAGTTACGAATAGTCAGAAGCTAGAACATCAGACAGTTGAGTCTAATAAAAACCTTTTAATTTCAGTCCACACTTTCCCTCCAATCTAGCCGCCTAATGAGCTAACACAGAATAAATAAACAGCTATGTAGCAGTGATCAGCACTTTATGACGTGCTGTGAATAGTAACGCGGCTGTGACTACGCGTGATTAACACTTGACTTGTTTTACTAAATCACGTTTGGTGGAGTTACTAATCCGTTTTTCACTCTCATGGTAGTTTGAAATTATACGTGGAACAGGAACTGTAGTTTTAGTACATAGTTTATTATTTCCTGTTTTCATTCGGCACTTTTGATTGGGCTTTTATATATTTGATGAACGAGTGTTTGAACTAGTTTTGATTTGATCAGACTGTTCATAGGCAAAAAACGAATTGTTCACCTATTTAGTGTGGAATTTCGTTCACTCGTTACAGGTTGAAGAAACACCTATTACTTCTAGAAATCTAGACCGAGCAGTTTGATCAAATCATAGAGGATGTTCAAATAATATCACGATTTTATCATTTCCCTAAACAAATCTAGGGATTTGAACAAATACCGGAACTGGTTCCGTGAAATGAGAAAAAAAATTCAATGCTATTTTTAAACGTTTATTTGTAATTACATACAAAATTATAATAATTAGTAGGTGTAATATAATGTAACATTGAGCTCAAAAATCACCACTAGAACATAGATTCAAAGCGAATGAACCAAAATGTCTTAAAAACCTTGGATGGTAGAAATAACAATTTGTAATATAATATTTTATTTATTACAGCTGTCGCCCGCAGCTCTGACCGCGTGAATGACAAAAAATAAATTATCCTATGTGTTATTCCAGACTATAATCTACCTCTGTGCTTAATTTCATAAAGATCCTATCAGGCTGTCTGATGTGAAAGAGAAACAAACATCCACGCCCGTAATTTTAGCGAATGTTTACATACGAGTATTACAATGTTATTGTCCAGCAACGGAACAAAAATTAGGCAAGAAAAATAAAATTTAAAAGCGATTTCTTTTTCACGTCGAAAAATGTGTGTTGTTTTCCTTTTTCCCACCCACAATGAAGTTCATGCTGTCGTTGGCAGGCTGTCGGCCAACGCAACTGTGGCCAATTTCCTAGGAATTGAGGCTTGCCGTGTTTTTGATCATTTAAAAAGGTTGGAAAAATTGCAAAGCTTGTCAATTGGTTTGCCTTCGTGTAGGTAATTTTATTTTTATTTTGCAGACAGTACCAACTTCATAAGGGACATCTCACTTGTGTACGTTTTAATACACTTTTGCATTGGGTTTTTTTTTTCTTAACCTCAAGTCTTCACCATCAAGACTTGACCAGAGTTACAGTTCAGTTTAAAATTTCTGGCTGGCAAATATTCCATCTACACCATTATTAAAATCTTTATCATCATCATCAAATCAGCCGAAATACTCCTACTGCTGGACATAGGCCTCCCCCAAGTGTCGCCACAACAACCGGTCCTGTGCGTCTCGCATCCATCGGCTACCCGCGACGCTCAGCAGATCGCATTGTGGGAGGCCTTCGAACGTTGCATCTTCCGTGGTCGCCACTCCAGAACTTTTCGGCCCCATCGACCATCAGTTCTGCAAGCAATGTGCCCTGCACACTGCCACTTTAGTTTGGCGATCCTTCCGGCTTTGTCGGTAACCTTGGTTCTCTTGCGTATATTATCATTCGTGATTCGATCACGCAAGGAAACTCCAAGCATTGCCCTCTCTATCGCCTTTTGAGTGAGTTTAAGCTTTCTGATGAGGCCCATTGTGAGTGACCACGTTCAATTCCATAAGTTATTATTATAATAGTGGCTAGTAACTAAAATAAAATAAAAAATTCCGTGACTAAACAACTTACATAGCAAAAAAAATAAAAATAATATACCAACTACCTAGCCGCATATTGCCGTAAAGTTAGTTTTATTTCACTCTGTAGGGTTCCGCATTAATTTCAGAAAACTTTATTATACGGAACAGCTGCGTTTACTCGGTTTGTGTCGTGATGTGAATATTTATAGTTAGAAACATGAATGTGTACTGATTGCCATGCTGTTTTGGAAAATAATAGACTACGATTTTTTCCGTCCGTTTCATAAATTCTTCTGTACAAGGCGTATGTTTTGGTGGGTCAGTCCCTCTTATTAATAAACAAATAAGTATTAACGGGCAAACGACGTCGAAACACGAGTATGTAATAATATTTTAGTTTAGGTTTTTCCGTTGTAGGTGTGCATGTCAATACTGTGAAAATACAAACATTTTGTGTCTTGCTTTTTCTTTTTAAATAAAAGCAACATTTTAGTTTTAGGGAGTCATCAGCAGGATGGCCAAGCTTGAAATTCAACATTTCAAATTAGTCAACAAAACACAGTCCGATACCAAATCAAACTTAAATACCTACCCAAGAGAAAGACCATAAGAGAGATATAGAAACACCATTTTTTTTTTAAGGACGGGACATCATCAAATGACTGCGCTCTGGGCGGAGCGGAAGGGAGTGTCAGACTCTTACTGACTAAAACCCATCCTTGTTTCTCCTAATGCCCTTTGCGTTCCAGGGTACGGTGCCTCTTTCGAAACGTTTCCGCACCCCGGCAGGCACCGGCCGTAGCGGGCCCCGTCTCCCATGCTGACAGCTTCTTGAGATATAGAAACACCAGCCAATCAAACAACTCAATTTAAAAAAATCGTCATATTCAAACGAGTTGTCAGAAACTGAATATCAATATTTTAGCACCAAACGTGCTTCACAGCTTCTCTATAAAACATTTTATATCCCCAACAGTTGCTACACAACTTTATGACGTGTCGTGAATGGCAACAGTTTTACAAGCACGGCAACTAAGAGCAATTAAGGGGGGTGTACACTGAACAACAGCAACGGAACGCGTTCGTTACCAGCCTTAATTGTTTTAGAAACGATGTTTTTTTCCCGTGAAGTACATGCAAAGTTTCTGTAATAAATAGTGTAGCAAGGTTCAGTTAGTAATTTTAGTTCGCATGTTTGTTGAGTAATGGAGTTTTTTATGTTATGGTTTTAGTTTGAATAGAAAGTTGATAAATGTAGTGATTATTTTGTAAGTATCGGTAAAACGGGGTGAATAGAAACAACACTTTGAATGGTTTTTGCATTTGAATGCTACATTATTGGTTTTTTAAAATGCGTCTGCGTCACAATTTTCATTACTGCTCCGCTCCTATTGGTCTTAGCGTGACGATATTTAGCCTATAGCCTTCCTCGATAAAAGGGAAAAATATATTTTTGCGTGTATGTTTGTAATGAATAAACTCAAAAACTACTGGACCGATTTGAAAAATTCTTTCAGCAATGGATAGCTACATTATCAGGGAGTGACAGGCTATATTTTATCTCCCTACTCCCACGGGAACGGGAACTACGCGGGTGAAACCGCGTGACGTCCGGTAGTTTATTGTAAAGTTTTACTCCACTATACCTATAACTAAGCCTCTTCCACACAATTCCCACTTAAACGTTTCAAAATTCATGCCCAATTTGATAAAATATAATTTCTATGGCTTCCAAAGCGAGTTTTGTGTACCTATCATAACATTCAACAAAAGCACTACAATCTTTAATTGAAAACAATTCGAAAGCGCCTCTTAATTGAAACATTTAATTAATAGGAACATTTTCCGGAAAACATAAGTTCTTAGTTTGGATGTCTGAAAATAAACACCGTAAATATGACCCAAACATCAGAAGTGCTCCAGTTAAAGTATGTAAAGCTCCTTAAATTTAGCCTCCACTCCATTCTCTTCAACCTAAAACCACCTCTACTTTCACTTCTATAAGAATGAAAATTCCGTGAGCCAACTATCATAGTATATTGTTCCTTGGGCCGTCGGTGTAAATCGACTTAATTTGTAGCGAGTATTTCTACTTGAAACCTTGTCTAAGTGGACTGGTCTTCTACTAAATATGTCTTTTGTAAGTAATTATTTTGAACAGGTTTAACAAACAACTATCCGTTATGCTGTTCTTGGAATTGGGTTGGTACCAAGTGCCTGGTAAGTTATTTCAGTGTTATCATTTTCGTTCTAGCATAATAACAGCAAATACCGAATACTGAAGATTCTTATTACCTCTAGAACTCTACAATGACAATAGGATGCATAGGGTAAAACGAGTAGACTGTTGGTATACATTAAAAACCAGAGCTGATGCTGTTCAAGCTTGTATTAAAAAAAAACGACAAAGTTAAAAACAAAAAACACGCAAAGAGAGAGAGTCTAAGTGTATGGGACTCTTAGTTGTTGAGAAGAACTGGTAAGTAACGTCATTGTTTAACCTAGTGAGCACCTAGTTTAATTTAAACCTCAAAAAATACATGAACTAGCTCCTATAAAAATAACCACCAAATCACCAAAGGGTCGGTCACTGTCATTGATACATGCAACAAACCTCTGAAACCTCTTCCAAACACAATTTATAGCCACACCGATATTGTTCGGTTACATTGAAATGAGACTATTATCCGCTTAATGGTTTTACCAAATTGCTGATAGGCAAACTTGTTTCACAATAAATAGGGGTAATTTGTTACCCGACCCCAGCTCACTGGAGCGACCTATGAACTTGATCAACTTGCCCCTATAGCCTTGGGGGTACGGCACAGTAACAAGACAACATCGCACGGCCCATTTACGTAAAATATTGCCAGCGCAAAAATTTGCTTCTATTTTTTCAAGCAAAATCAATCACGAGAAGTTTGTAATGTAAAGTTATTTCGAAGATACTTCCCGTTTGGGATTTCATTTAATTTTTAATTAAGTTTAAGAGGCTGTATCTTTGTTGACCTTGGAGCGAAACAACAGGATTTAGCTCGTCAGTTGTTTGGTCTTGTTGGGTCGTGTTTATTTGGGCTAAGAATAGTCTATTATTTTCGTCTCTTTTATATTGTGAGTGCGACACGTGTATGTTTTGACAACATATTTTCATGTTTTTATGTTGTGAGTCCGGCACGTGTTTATTTTGACAGCATATTTCCATCCTTTTAAGGAGCAAACCCACCGCGGTGCACGCTGTGCACGTGCATTCGGCGCATTTTAGTTGCGTGGGTTCAATTGTTTCACAACGTGAGTCTACGTTTCCACTACAGTACACACTACATACCCACGACTATAAATAAATATAGCATGGCCCACTGCGACACACGGAGAGGCTACGCACGTTTTTGCAAGAATATGTTTTTGACGTAGTCGTGGGTTAACGTTCATCGGACCACAAGAAGAACGACGGCGACGATGCGCCACCGGTACACGGTGGACATCCCACCCACACGCACAAAACGTTTTGGGAACACATTCATAGTGCGTACAGCTAAGGAGTGGAATTCCCTGCCAGAGTCTGTGTTTCCAGATAGCTACAACCGTCTGTCTTCAAGACAAGAGTGAATAGGTTACATTGGCCAATGTGCTCCATCTTCGACCACATCATCGCTTACCATCAGAATTAATTGTAAAAAAAAAAAACACTTCTCACTGAACTTTAACAAAAGAATAAATAATAATTTTGTCCACCAAAGCAAAAGAAATCAGTCAAAGTCAAAGGCCAGGATAATCATTTATTTTAATTAGACGGGTACTTTAGAAAGTCGAGAGTTTCATCATCGCTTCCCAACGCTTAGAAGAAACAGAGTAAGTTTCCATAGTTACTAACATATTTGAATAAGATGCACCGACAAACTTCTCTTAATGTCGCAAGAACATGTAACTGTTTCAAGTAAAAGTAATTACAAGGCCTGTTTCATTATGTCGCACATTTAACTACCTTCCGTCGTCTTAATGCCGAACTGTTTCGTTTGCCGCACTATTAATTGCCTCCACGCCGTTACTTGCCTCCAAACTGTTTCTTGCCGCCACTTTGTTCAAATGTTAGGCTGTGTTCTCATCTTTGTATGCGCTAGAGAGTAGTTGGCGCGAAAGTCTTTATGAAGAACTTACAATGTTAGCTGAATTTGGGAAGTTTTGCAATGTTTAACTGTACAAAATTATGGCGTGGTCTAAAGGGCATTTAGAAACAGCACTATAGGGTGTCATACTGTAGGCGTTAATGGATGCGTTATTATTATAGCAAAAGTCAGAGCAAGCATGAAACACTTTGCCAGGGTTGTTTGGAGCATATGGTGGAGGTCTGCCCTGCTTGGGCGGAGTACCGCCGGGTCCTCGTTGAGGCGATCGGCGGCGGCGACCTCTCGCGACCGGCCCTGGTTCAATCTATGGTCGGGAGCGAGGAGGCATGGGAAGCGGCCGCCTCCTTCTGCGAAGCAGTAATGCTAGCGACGGAGGATACCGAACGTGTGAGAGAGAGGGAAACCTCACGACCCAGCCGCCGCAACAGAATAAGACGCCCCGGGCGTCGGGGGACGCAGGGCGATTTCCGGCCACCGTAGGCGCGGGCCCGCGGAAAGTGAGCATTGGGTGGTTTGTCGTCCGATCAGAACCAGGCCCGGGTCGGCGGCGCGCTGTGATCCACGCGCGCCTCAAGGAGCTGTCAGCATGGGAGACGGGGCCCGCTAGGGCCAGTGCCTGCCGGGGTGCGGAATCCGATCGAAAGAGACGCCGCGGCCCTGGGCATTAGGATGGGTTTTAGTCAGTAAGAGTCTAACACTCCCTTCCGCTCCGCCCAGAGCGGAGGGAGTCATTTGATGATTTCCCATCCTTAAAAAAAAAGGGTTGTGCATTTGTGCAATTGCTCGAAAGAGTTACCGTGGCCCTAGAACACAAAGAAAGAAAGAAATAAAAATGTTTATTTTGGAATCGCACAATACACATAAAAGTAAAGTAAAACACACCGTCATAAAAATCAAAGGGCATTTGAAGGAGCAAGGGAGGGTTTTAGTAAGGAAGAATCTGATACTCTCTCCTGATCTGCCCAAGATAGAGAGTCATTTGACGTTTTTCCATCCACAAAAAAGGCGTGAAAACCTAAATAAGTACTTACATAGTTTGCTCTATTGGCAGATACTATGTAAAAACGCGTGCGATAATTGTTTATGGTCTGCTAACCTATGTTTTTGTACGCGTAGGGTATCTCCATTGTTGCAGTATCAAAAACCGACAAGCCATTCCGTATGCGTAAATATAGACGCACCTTTACTTCTGTACACTCCAAGTTTTAATAACTTTGCTATGTCGAGAATAAATCTTAATTGTTTAAAGTAACGTTTTCTTAGAACTCATGTTGATACTTAATCAGATTACGCAGTTAAGAGTTAAATTGTTGCCTTGCTTGATGGAGTTTTTAACTCTTTTGATGTTCACTGTGTGTGATGCGAAATTGATTGAGTCAGTTAAAAGTTTTAATGATATTTTGTACGTCGTTATCGAATACACCCAATTTATTATTATTGAAAGTATTTATTATAGTCTTTTGATGCGATTTTTTTTTTTTTTTTTTTTTTTTTTTTTTTTTTTTTTTTTTTTTTTTCTCTCTGAATGGCGTTATATCCAGACAGTTGTCGGTGGTACACGGGTGTGCCATTGGGCGTCAGCTGAAATCGACTCATAATGGCATCCCACATACCAAACTCCGCAGTTAAAACTTCTTTTTTTAAGCCTATGGCCCCCGATCGACCAAAATCATAGCGGCCGCCGATTTTTTTTACAACAAAACTATTCCATTGCTGTGGCGTCGCGACGGCTATTGCGACCGGGTGACCATAGGTCGATGGGTTGAAAGAGTCACTGAACTACCAGCGGAAATGATTGGTAGGTTATTGCGGGCCTGCTAGGGCCAGTGTCTGCCAGGGTTGCGCAGTTTGTTCAAAACACACAAAGGGCATTAGGAGGAAGACGAATGGGTTTTAATCTGTAAGAGTCTGATACTCCCTTCTGCTCCGCCCAGAGTGGGAGGAGTAATTTGATGATTTCCTTTCGTTAAAAAATTAAAAATGTAGGTAATTGCGATATTTTTAAATAATACAATAACATAGCAAAATATTTTTTTGATAAAAAGCAGAGCATTGGTCATGTTACGATCACTGTTAACCAAGCTTAAAGGGCCCTATAACAGTCTTGCGTTTTCACTCGCAAAACTGCTGACTCCTCGTAATATGAATTTAGAAATTAGTCAGTTGCAATTACGTTTATTTTAGGATTTATTGTTAATCGTTTTAATAAATATTTAATACATTTTCATTTCTTATGAACTAAGGTTTATTTTTGTATAAATTTTACGTAATAATATTAATGTATTATGGAGAAATTGACAGTTAATTCTGAGCGTTTTTATGGATTTGAATAGGACTTTTTATACGGATATTCCATTCTTATTTCAAATTTCCGAGGCCACTATGCTGAAAAACTACTGTATAAGGAAAAAGTAAACTACTGTATAAGGAATATTAAGGTACATTTTTCATTCGATTAGTACAGTAGTTTAACCCAAGAGCTCAAAAAAGTGCCGTTGCGCTTTTCATCAGAAACATTCTTTGGAATTATGGCTTTTTACAAATAGATAAGAAAAACAAGCGAAACGTGAGGCCGCTATGCACTATACTTATAACTATTCTCAACTACCCAATAAGTCAAAGTTGTCTAAATATTTCAGTTTCTGAGAATAAGTAAGCCAAAATTGGTAATTTTACGCAAGAAATACAGTCAAATTGTAATAGGGCTCTTAACCAGAAACTTATTTTTAGCGATCGATCGAAACGCCAATATTATTCAGATACCAACAAAAAATCTTACCCTGATATTCCAATATTCCTTTTAAATGGAAGTAAATGAAAGATTATGTTCTCTTCAACAAAGTCGCTCTATTAATAGCACCATACTTCATCTGATTAAAGTACCTGAAACAAAAATAACAAGTTTAAATAAGTATATCTCAAGAGATTTATTAGAAGCAATGGCCCTACTTCAAGATTGAGCAATGGCCGCCCGCTCGCATTTTGTGAAACCAAATGAAGCTGCGATACTAACATAATTTATTCAATTAAATTGAGTATTGCTTGGGACGGTTGATTATGAGATTTTCTGGTTTATTAACAAAGCCAAGATACCAGCCAGATATTGGTTTTATTTATGTACTTACAGTATTACTTCTACGAGTGGAAAAAATACTTATGGTGTATTTAATTTATTTATTTTTTTGGTATGCGTAATTTTTCTGTCTTTCTTTTTAGAAATGTGAATATTTAAGATTTTTTCCAAACTTTTATTCTTTCTCATAGCTCATGGGAAACCACTTTAAAAAAAATAAAGCATGATAAAATGTTCATTGAGGAGCAGAGAATTAGTTGATGCATTGATACCACCTGTCCATATCCCGCCAAGCAAATCTTTAAAAACGTGTACATTATAATCTGCGACACTTGCTCTTCGTACATGCATTACAATTATAATTTATAACCTGCGACATTTAGCGAGGGAACTTAAGCCGGTGGCTTATCACAGATGTGTTAGAGTATTGGCTCAATAGCAAATAGAAGAACGGATCAGACGGATTAGCGGTACTGGCGCACCGCAAGCAGGCACATCACTACCCCATGGTTCAAAGGAATTGGAGAGTGGGCGATTTTTCTCACGTTTTCCTGGAATCACTAAAATAGATAACTTATAGCATTACATAATTCCTGCATTCTCCAAAGGATTTGACAAAGGTGTAACGATAACGTACACTCACTTTTCACCAATTATGTAGGTAGGTTTGTTTCTATATACTTAAACTAGGTACTTATCAAAAATTGCCTAGCCTGAGACCTGGTCGCTCATCGAAAAACCGATGGAGGGCAACATTCTGGAGTAAAAATAGAACAGAACAGTTCAGAACGGGAATAATTGGCATAGGTGCCTACCTACGCCAATTATTCCCGTGTTGAAAAGACCTGCCAGGCTGACGTGAGGAAACAGAAAATGAAAACATACATTCAGGAACTAGGTACTTAGGAAATACCTACATTTAATTATAGTGTTTAAATCAGGACAGCAAATTATTTTCGAATGCCAACAAAATAATTATATCTAAACGGTAAGGGACTGCGCAAACGTACTTAGACAAGTTTGTATCTTGTGTCGAATACAAGCTACCAACGAATATTTAATTTCTATATAACCAGTACGAAATCAGCCACTCTCTGCGCAGACGTTAAAGGACACAGCAACTACGTTTTTCTGTGATGGCGTGCCGTGTTGGCAACGAAAAGTATCTACGTTTGCCCCTTAATGTAATCAGATTGAGAAATTAGTTAAATCGTTTCAAAGTTAGAGTGGCTTCTTCCGGGTAGGCATAATCGCTTACCATTAGGTGAGATAGTGGTCAAACGCATGCCTATTAATATAAACAAAAACAAAACTCACTCCATCTTCGACTTTGTTATCTATGACCTAGACTAGAGTCAAGAGCAAACCCATCTTATATCTTATCTATACTTATATATAAAGCTGAAGAGTTTGTTTATTTGTTTACTTGAACGCGCTAATCTCAGGAACTACTGGTCCGATTTAAAAATTCTTTCAGTGTTAGATAGCCTATTTATCAAGGAAGGCTATAGGCTATATATCATCACGCTAAGACCAATAGCAGTGGAGTAGTAATGAAAATTGTGGCGCAAACGAAGTTGCGTGGGTCAACAAGTCTTAAATAAAAAAATGAGTTTATTAATAAATACTTAGGCCAAAACGCCGTCCTACATTCTAGTCTTTCCTAACTCCGCCCACTGCGTCCGTATCTCACAATAAACCCTAATAAATGTACACGAGCAACATGTACTCACATTCCCGAAACTTTTTTTTTATGAAACGATTCGTACAAAAAGTAGAAAAGTTCGCGAAAATCCACCTTTGTAATGAACTTTTTAACTTTCACAATATCACGTAGGAGTCTATTTGTATCTTTTTTTATCTTTACACTGTGTATTTGTACCTGAATTTCAACAAAGTAATTGGAGATATTCTGAAGCTTTGTAAAAAGCGGATTTTATTGGTTTCGTGCTTTTCAGCTTTTTTTTGGAATCGAGATCAATGGATTTGAGCTTTATTTCGCGAAAGGATACTAAACTTGGATATCTTATAATATCTGTTTGTTACACATATTGGAATTTCAGCTTGATTTTTCTGAAAATAGATGAGTGCCAATTGTGGAAATTGAGGTAGTGATGTTATGACAGATTGCGACTTATATGCAAATGCGCACGTTGCTTAAAAAATTAAGGTCTGGCCGACAATTTACGTATCCCACTAATACAAATGGTCTCACACTCACATATTGCCGGGCTAAAATCTAGGACCATAATGATTTTAAGGGTGTACGTGAAATTTCTTGTATGTTCTTAGTCAAGAAACAAGATCTAAGCTTTGGAATGTGCCACTTAATTTCTGACCGACCTATAAAAATCAAAAGTGAGCAATTGTTTATTTGATATAAATGCTTAGAGCTCTAATCACGAAGTATCCCGATATGATTCCGTTTTCAAAATGTTGGTATAGACATAATACATTACTAGTAGGTAACTAGTAGGTCCGAGCTTGCGAAAGGCGAGCATTGGGTGGCTCGTTGTCTGATCAGAACCAGGCCCGGGACGGCGGGCGGTGCGCTGCGATCCCTGCGCGCCTCAAAGAGATGTCAGCTCAGAAGACGGGGCCCGCTAGGGCAAGTGCCTGCTGGGGCTGCAGAGTCTGTTCGAAATAAGTACCGTAGCTTTGGAACGCAAAGGGCACTAGGAAGAACACGGATGGGTTTAGTCAGTAAGAGTCTGACACTCTCTTCTGCTTCACCCAGAGCGGGAGGAGTCATTTGATGTATTCACATCCTTAAAAAAAAGGTACCTTAAAAAACCCTTATTATGTAGATACCGCAGAAAAAATGGACGTGGATCTCGCCTAGTGGGCTTTATAAGAACGAAATCGACTACATTTTATCTAACAATCAAAAACTTTTCCAAAACATAACTATAATAAACAATCTGAATTTCAACACAGACCATAGAATGGTTCGGGTAACACTGACAGGAAGACGTCCCAAGAAACTAAGAAAATTTCACAATAAGTGTACCACTATTGAATATACAGGCAATACAGATTTACTTCTTGAAAACCTCCAAACATCACTAAAGAAAGACAGACATGGGAAAAAAGAACTTACATCAACTGAAGAAAAATACAACGGACTAATCAACCAACTAAAAACTGTAACAAGAAAAACCAACACAAACAATAAGAAAGAAATATCACTCATAACTAAACATTTGCTGCAAGAACGTAAAGAACTTATACAACAGAAGAAAAGTAAAGAAATCCGCCAAAAAATTACAGAAATAAGCAAAAAGATAAGTGAACAACTTAGAAAAGAAAGAAAAACAAAAAGACTATCTACAATAGAAAAATTTATAGAAAGAACAGGAGGAATAAAAAAGGCAAGGAAGGAACTAAACCACAAGAAAGAGTGGATACCAAGGATGAAGAAGAAGGATGGTATAACGACAGGTAACAGACTCGATATACTAAAGATTGCTACGGATTATTACCGCCATTTGTACACAAGCCAAAGATTTGAACAAACTCAAAAAGAATACAACATACCAACAGATGCAGAGCAGACACCGAAAATACTAACTATTGAAACAATGCAAGCAATTAAAACACAAAAACTTGATAAAGCACCTGGAGCAGATCTCATCACAAACGAGCTTCTAAAAACTACATTACCAGTGATTGCTCCAAAGCTTACGGATATATTTAATGAAATACTTAACACGGAAAACATCCCCAATGATTGGACTAAATCAACAATTATATTGCTCCATAAAAAAGGCGACAAAGGAGACATAGGAAATTATAGGCCCATTAGCCTGATGTCGAATATTTACAAGGTTTTCTCAAAAATTATACTTTCTAGAATTACAAATACCCTTGAAGAAAATCAGCCCAAAGAACAAGCTGGATTCCGTAGACATTTCTCAACTATAGATCACATTCACGCTTTGAGACAGATACTACAAAAATTTAAAGAATATAACAAAACTTACTACCTGGGGTTCATTGACTTTAACAAAGCATTCGACACATTAGAACACAGTTTTATTTGGAACGCACTTGAAGCACAAGGCGTCGAAACAAAATACATTAGAATACTTAAAAATATCTACACAAAAAGCACTGCTCGAGTGAAGCTAGAATCGACAGGAGACGAATTCCCTATTAAAAGAGGTGTACGCCAAGGAGACCCTATATCACCAAAATTATTTTCAGCCGTTCTTGAAATGATATTTAGGAACCTAAAATGGACAAAGGGACAAAATATAAATGGTGAAAATCTAAGTCATCTTCGCTTTGCAGACGACATTATTTTGTTTTCGGATTGCCCAAAAACTCTGGAAAGCATGTTGCAACAGCTATCGAATGAAAGTATTAAAGCAGGCCTGTCAATGAACTTAACAAAAACTAAAATAATGTCAAATTCTACAAATATAGAAATAAAAATAAATGACGAGGTAATAGAATATGTACAAGAATATATATATCTTGGACAACTTATATCTCAAGAAGACTGCATGCAAAAGGAAATAGAAAGAAGAATTGCTAATACCTGGAAACGGTTCTGGTCGCTAAGCGAAGTGATGAAAAATAAAGACATGCCTATAAAACAAAAGAGAAAAGTATTTAATATGTGTATTCTTCCATGCTTACTATACGGGTGTCAAACTTGGGCGTTGACAGAAGAACTATCAAACAAATTAAAAATTTGTCAAAACGGAATAGAGAGAAGTACAATAGGCGTAAAAAGAAAAGACCGAATAAAACTAAAAGACATAAAGAGCAAGACAAACTTTAAGAACGCATACACAACTTACAAACAACTAAAATGGCGATGGTCTGGACATATGATCAGAGAGAAAAAGGAGAAATGGACCAGTTTAATAACTGAATGGTATCCACGAGATGGTAAAAGGAATAGAGGTAGATAGACTAAAAGATGGGAGGACGACATTATAAAAATAGCTGGTACTACATGGACGCGTACAGCAAAGGACAGGACACAGTGGAAATCTTTAGAGGAGGCCTTTGTCGAAGGACAAGCTGCGATACCACAACCACCGTTTGCCGATATTTAATTTAATTCCATAAGGAACTCAGTATTTAAGTTTTGGCATGTTTGAGTAATTTGATATAGTTTGTAAAACTAAGAACAGCAATAAAGGCTTTTTTATTTTTTTTATTTTATTTTTATGTAGATACATAATAAGGGTTTTTTCAGTATCTACATATTTCGAGAGTTTTGGGTTGAGTCTGAAGAGAGTGACCTTTTCATTTTTGTTCAAGATAAAAATATAACCTCCCACATTTTCATAGTTGCACACATAAATAGCTCAAGTTATTTCAAGTTCAACTAACAAGCAAGAATAAATTGCTACTTTTAAAATTCAAACCATATTATTAGGTAGGTGTATTAGGTAGAGCCATAAATTATATCACAGTGTCTGAAGACGAAAGTCTATGTCCAGTGCGTGTTGCCAGTTATGACTTATGGACTCGAAGCATGCGTGGTCACTAACAATGGGCCTCATCAGGCTTAAAGTCACTCAAAGGGCTATTGAGAGGGCAACGCCCGAAAGATCGCCTTACTGAAGTGGCAGTGGGCAGGATATATTGCTGAAAACTTTTAGAATGGTGACCGCGTAGGTACCGGTAGACGCATTTTGGAAGGCCTCTCACAAGGTGGACCGATTACCTGGTGAGGGTCGCGGGTAGCCGATGCGAGACGCACAAGACCAGTTGTGGTGATGATACTTGAGGGAGACCTACTCGTATATCCAGCAGTGGACGTTTTTCGGTTGATATGATGATGATGATGATAATTAAATTAAATTGTGAAACTTTATCCAAACTCAGTCCAATAAGTTGCAAATTAAAATTTGCTCCTGTTTATCATTTTGTCCATTATAATTAAAGAGCGACCCTAATTAAGATCACAGACTGAAAAGAATTGCCATATATTTATAGAGTGAAATTATTAAAAGAATTATGGTAATGAATTCGTTGTAATTGAAATCTTAGAGATCTTTAAACCAAAGCAGGCTACGATGAATCATGTGTTTTTTGGTTTTTTTTTTTAGTTATGAGCATTGATATATACAATTTTATATATATCAATGGGTATGAGTCATGCTGGGCACATATGAATATTACCTTTTGCCCGCGACTTTGTTCACGCATATTCCGTATAGCCTTCCGTGATGCCTTCCTAATGAATGTGGCTATCATCATCCCAGCCTTTTCCCAACTATATTGGGGTCAGCTTCCAGTCAAACCGGATTCAGCTCAATACCATTGTTTTACGTGGAGCGGCTGCTTACTGGCTTCTGACAATCCGTAACGACTGCCAAAGATCTACAAATGACAGCTTCGACCAACGGCTTAACGTGCTTTCCGAGGCACGTAGGAAACTTGGTATTTTATGATGGTCACCCATACAACCTTGGCAAGCGTTGCTTAACCTTAAATATCGACCCGTGCGTCTGTTATTATTTAGCCACGAGCTCCTGCATGAATGTGGCTATGTGACAAAAATATTGTCTAAATCCAACTGGTAGTTCCAGAGATTAGCACACTCAAACAAACAAACAAACTCTTCAGCTTTATTATGTGAGTATAGATTTATCATTCATTCTTCCTTTCCATCCTCTTTATCCTACCAGTGCAACTTTTTAAAGCCAGAATCACCAAATGAGCGCCGAGGTACTTAATAAAACTTAACAAGTCCCGGATAAAGGATACAACTACCCAGACAACTACAAGAAAAGAACAATAGAGGAATAAGAAAAAATAGCCGGAGTTATAAATAAAGTAGACTGTAAATGTTATTTAGTTAAAAACATATTAAAATAATGACTGTTCTCAACCTCGCTCACAAACCAGAGCCCTTTACTTTCCCACCAAAATCCCTTGCCATAATCATAACGGAATTAGTCAACTCCAACATGTAATTACTCATGAAAAGGTCCCATAAACCGTTCCCAGCGTTTGTCATTTTACATCGTGACGTCACCTTTGGATGTAAACTCGGTTTGACAGCCCTTAAATTCACCGATAGACTTTATTCCCCGTCGTAACTTTGAGCCGTGCTTTTAATATTGATTTTAGGGATGGTTAGATGCATTCATTTTGAGGTCACTGTAGAGATTTATTTTAAGAAGTAAAATTTTATCCTAGTTATTAACACATCCAGTAAATCGCTTAAATTGGACTTATATTACTAAGCATAAGTCAAGAAATATTCATGTATCTACCACATTTTTAGTATCAAAGTGACATGCATGATACTTACTTCAATACGACACCGATGTGATGATCATGTTTCATAAAAAAAAATCTGAATTTGGGGAAACCTTAAGCTGTATGTTCTAAGTAATGTAATCGACTCAACTCAGAAATAATCAGGGGCGGATCCAGGGGAGGGAGTGTTAGGGGCTCAAAGACGTAGATTTATGAAATATTTTTTATGATTTCTTTGGTAGTTTAAAGACAGAAGACGGGAGTAATTTATGAAAAGTGACGAGAGGCTTTTTTTTTAATTTACTAGCTAAAAGCCTCCCTCAGCGGGTCAAGCTCCCTCCTAAACGACAATCCTGGATCCAAACTTGCTCCGAATTATAAATAATAAGCTTGTCAACACGGCAATTGAGTCGAGTGGACAAATATGGACTTTAAAACTGTCCATCAAGGTATAAACAAACCCTTATTTAAGTAAATTGATTTCAAAACAGCAACGCTTTTGAAAATTAAGACAATTTCCTTTACAAAAGAGACTTTTCTTGTAAGGAAGATGAATAAATAATTAATCGCTATACTGATACAATTTAATTACGGCCGTACGAAGGCATTATGAATGCAAAGCGCGTTTTAGATCGCTTCAGATTTTATGCGATCGAGAGGAACGGAATCTATAACATGGGTACTTAATTACATGGATACAATTTATATTTTAGCTTTTGATGAAATTAAATATTTATATCGGTATTAAAAAGTGGTACACTCGACCGAAACTTTGGACCGTACTCGTACGAAAGTTTTCGACGTCGGGAAACAATAAATAAAAAAGAAATAAATGTTAATTTTAAATAAAATATTAATCTTAAATTAAAACTCTTGAGGACCAACTGAAATGGAGCTGGGCAGGACACCTGGCAACGTGCGATGATGATAGGTGGTCCAAAAAAAGTCAAAAACGTTACGACCATATACCATGCCGAGGTAGACTTATTAAATATCTAAATAAGTACATGGTACTCACATATTTACAAATTTTGGAACCATCAATTAGCAATGTGAGTGAACTGAAAAATAAAAACCCAAAAAACCAAAAACCCAAAATGAAACAGTAGGTACAACTATAAACCAAAAAAGTAAATACACAAACCAACTAGTCTGATCCTGTCTCCACCATTGATTGCCCCATGGAGCAGGACGAGCATGTTTCCAAGCATTCTTATCCTGAATTAATAAAAATAATAAAAATTATGGTGGTTTTATGGTGGAGCGAGATGGGCAGACGATATTGTTGCAATTGCGGGTAGAACCCGGATGAGGCTGGCGCAAGAATGTGGGGATTGGCACAAGAAAAGAGAGGAGTATAATGCTCAACAGTGGGCGAGATCAGGATGTGGATCATGCTGATTATGATGAAACTTGTTTATCCTTAAAATATAGATGAGGCAGCACAGTGGAAATATTGGGCCTCACTTATAAAAAAATCTAACCATACGATTAGTTTAAATAGTGAGTAGTAGATACTTTATTAAATTTTTTAAATGAAGCTTTGAATTTAACCACTAATTTAGTATTTAGTAATTTAGCTGATAATAAATTAATTTGTCAATACTAACATTAGCGCTTAAGTATATTGTTACAAAAAGAATATGGAGCTAGTCTAAAATAAATGGTATTATTATTATATGTTCTTGTATTATTATTAATAATAATTAAGTGTCAAATCTCATGTATTTATTGCAGATGCGATCCGTGTATTTTCCTCTTTATTTCGTAGTGTTTAAGTATAAAATATATATAAATGCCTTCCTAAATGTTTTGCACTATGTAACCTTGTAAGTAAAGCATTAACTTTCAAAGCGTGATGTTACTAAGTAGACTTTGATAACGTTCATCGCATGCTTCGGAGCAATTCACAAGAAACAATTTTCTAGAATGTTATCAACTTATTTCTCCTAATCTCTAACCTTGGCGCTTGTTTTACACAAGTTAAGCCAAGGACGACGTACCCTTTGTTATATAAATAACAAGTAGGTTTACAAAGGTGGGTGGTTTTCACACAAATATATTTATGAAAAGGGGTCTATATGACAGTGGCTCAGGTTGTTTTTTTTTTCTAAAAAAATCTTAAATTTTTGACGCATGCTGGTGTAGAGATCCCGGGATCTCATAGAGAGAAGAAATACGACTTAGCAAATGGACAATTATAAGTATACCAGCTGCCACCCGCGGCTCCACTCGCGTGCAAGTTTAAAACTATCCCAAGGGGAATCCTCCAGGGACAAAAAGTATCCTATTTATTATTCCAGGTACTTGTCATCCCGGGTGCCAAGTTTCATCGTTTATTATATTGTGAAGAAGTAACAAAAAATACTTAACGATCCTTTATTTTTAATTTAATCTTTATTATTTTTTGTTGTATCGGCAATAGAAATATACATTCTGTGAAAACTTCAAATGTCTATCTATTACGGTTCTTGAAATACAACCCGCTGACAGACAGACGGACGGACGGACAGCGGAGGCTTAGTAATAGAGTCCTGTTGGTCATATTTTGGGTCCCGTGACCCTAAAAACAAACAAACTCACTTTCACACTTTATAATATTACTAGCTGATTCGGCAAACGTTGTTTTGCCATATAAAAAATATCTTACCACCTATTCTTATACCTACCGAATATACAAACAAAATTTCAAGAAAATCGGTCGAGCCGTTTCGGAGGAGTTCGGTAACAAACACCATGACACGAGATTATTATATATTAGAGATACTAAAGTTAGAACCATATTAAATAAGGGACTCCTTATTCGAAAATTGTGATTAGAAATTATAGGTAAGAAGTTCCTTCTTTATTCTCTTTAATTCAAAAAAATCAATCAAATAGATCGATTAAAGGCTGATAACGTACGTCTTCATCAGCTCTTGGCAAACGAATTGATGATCGCAGTAGGTTAAAAAGTCCGAAGTAGTAGTGTTCCTAATGGCTGCAAAATCTAACAGTAGTCACACTTTGTACAACCAGGAACTGCTCTATCATAAGGCAGAATTTTAATGGGCTTAATTATTTATTTTATTTTATTGGATTTTTGCTGTTGTTGTGCGTTGACAATTGGATTTAGAATGATTTTTTTTTACTCTCTTTGATTTTTAGGGTTCCGTACCCAAAGGGTAACCAACGAAACCCTATTACTAAGCCTCCGCTGTCCGTCCATCCGTCTGTCTGTCAGCGGGCTGAATCTCAAGAACCGTAATAGGTAGACAGTTGAAATTTTCACAGATTGTGTATTTCTATTGCCGCTATAACAACAAATAATATTTTTTTTATGGTACGGAATCCTTTGTGTGCGTATCCGAGTCGAACTTGGCCGGTTTTTTTTAAAGTTTCTAGTTTGTCTCCTCAAAAGTGGGGTACCCCCATCCATACACAAAATTTATTTATTTTCGTAATGCGTCCGTGTTTGGGTTTCCCAGAAGTTCCTAAGTGCACCAATTTTCAACATTTTTGGTTCAGTAGATTTGATGATCCCACATTAACCTACACACTGATATTATGTACAGTAAATTTAGTTTTTCGCTCTTAGTAATAGATATTATTATACTAATTATTACTGTCACCTCTAATTATAAATATTTTTTTCTACTTTCACCACAGTTTTTTTTTTTGCAATACAAAGAATACATATTTGTTCCAAACATCGAAATAATAATAATACTCAGTGAGATAAATGGCTGTGTAACATCCAGACAGACGGACAGACGGGCAGGACTGAAATTTAGGGTTCCTTTGTGCAAATGTTGGCTACGGAATCTTAAAACCATAGTGTCACGTTTCATTTTGTGTTATGCAACTACCATCGTGTTCCATCTTTGACCACATTAGTGCTTACCATCAGGTGAGAAAGTGGTTGGAAAGAGGAGCTTGTGGCTAAAGATTACTAGCCGCACGGATCGATCTTTAAGGTTAAGCAATGCTTGCCAAGGTTGGTCTGTGGATGGGTGACCATCATAACATGCCAAGTTTCCTCCGTGCCTCGGCACGGAGGAAAGCACGTTAAGCCGTTGGTCCCGGCTGTCATTTGTAGATCTTTGGCAGTCGTTACGGATTGTCAGAAGCCAGTAAATCTGACTCCAGTCTTGCCATGAAGTACCGTGTTACCCAGTTAATGGGTTGTGGAGGTCTGGTAGGCAGCCGCTCCACGTAAAATACTGGTATTCCATTGAATCCGGTTTGACTGGGAGAGCCGACCCCAATATAGTTGGGAAAAGGCTAGGCAGATGATGATGATCAGGTGAGAAAGTGGTCAAACGCGTGCCTATCAATAGTAAAAAAAAATATCAGCCGCAATTATAACACCACGTTTTAACAGTTTCATTTTATTTTAACACTTTCAATTTAAAAGATTGATCCAATTAAGAAAACGCGTGAAGGATTTATTTTCACTTTGAAATATTTTTTAATACTAGGAAATTCATATTTTCAGTAGTATCGGTTTTAAAAGCGTCCGTAAGTATAGGTATTTTCGCAGTGATTATAATTTCCTACTTGTTTGTTTATGCCTGTGCCTTTGTTATTTCACTTTACGGAAAAATATCGAAACAAGTGAAAATATTGCTGACAAAGTTAAAAGCAAAAAAAATAATTCAATTTTAACACAAATTTTATTCTATTCTATTCATGCTTCCACAAAATTTAGGTATGTTTTTACTAAAACTGGTCTCAATCTTAATCTCAATTAGTTTATTGCAATCCATAATGTACACATAGAGGTGGTATGAATAAATAGAAACAATTATGAACCCTGTGGGGCACAGCAAAACTCTAGAGAGAGGAAGAGCGCTTTTATATTATTATTTTTTTAAATATTTTTTTTTTGTAAAATAAATGTTTATTATTTCCTGTCCAATTCGTACCTATTATTCAACGTTTTTTGCACGACGTTATTATTATCTACATATTATCTATCTTTTGATTAAATTACTTTTTTAGTTGTTTTATTGTTTATTCCTTTGCATTTTCTATTAATTTTACAAAATAAAATAAATAGAAAAACTAATAATTGGTCGAAAAACATATAAGTACATACATACAAAAAACTGCAGCTGTAAATTAAAATGGTCATCATCATCATCTGCCTAGCCTTTTCCCGACTATATTGGGGTCGGCTTCCAGTCAAACTGAATTCAGCTGAATACCAGTATTTTACGTGAAGCGGCTGCTTACCAGACCTCCACAAGCCATTAAATGGGTAACACGGTATTTTTTGGCAAGACTGGAGTCAGATTTACTGGCTTCTGACAATCTGTAACGACTACCAAAGTTCTATAAATGACAGCCAACAGCTTAACGTGCTTTCCGAGGCACGGAGGAAACTCGGTATGTTAAGATGGTCACCCATCCACAGACCAACCTTGGCAAGCGTTGCTTAACCTTGAAGATCGATCTGTGCGGCTGTTATTCTTTAGCCACGAGCTGTAAATTAAATTGGTAAGCTAATTAATTCGATTCTAACGCCTTAATTAATTCGAAGGCAAAACCAAAAAAAGGCATCATGGAAACGTAATTTCAACACTAGAGGCTAGAAAATTATCTAATCTATTTTAATATTATAATAGAGAAAGTAAATCTGTCTGTCTGTTACGTTTTCACGCCTAAACCTCTGAACCGATAACATAGGATACTTTTATCCCAAGAATACGTTCCTTTTACATCATTTTCGACATTCATGCGGGCAGCAGATAATTTATTATAAAGTTTTGTAAATCTCCATCCACTTAATAAAAAACCCCTAAACTGTCATCAAACTTTCTAAAAACTCCGTACTTATACTTATATGATAATTATAGAAAACCCTTAAAACCCAAAGTAAGTAGAAGTTACTAATTAAACGGTACTGTCACCTATCTTACTCCGTCATTATCCTTAACGATACCTAAGGTGACTCCTGAAGGGTAAAATGAACACCTTAAGGTCTTATAAGCACCTTGAATATTATAGTATTGGAGATGGGGTCTCAAGCCAAAGGGTCAGCGCACACAGACGCGATGTGACGATGCTTGAAAAAAGAAAACAGGCCAAATGTAAGTCGGACACTCAAATACAGGGTTTTGTAACGTAAACAGGAAAAAAAACGCGTTTCTTCTATGGGAGTCCCCGTTAATTTTTAATTTAATTTAATTTTTTTTATGTGTTGTTACAACGGCAATAGAAATATATACTGTGTGAAAATTTTAACTGTCTACCTATTACGGTTCTTGAGATACAGCCCGCTAGCAGAAAGACGGTTGGATGGACGGACAGCGGAGGCTTAGTAGGGTTCCGTTGGTTACCCTTCGGGTACGGAGCCAAAAAACCATTTATTGTAACTGGACAGAAGAAGAGAACAGAAGGAGACGGATACGTTTCCGAGTAACCCAATCGCTATGCTTCAAGACACCACGGGAGGGGACCAGGGGGGTTGGAAGGGGGAGGCGCTGATCATCGCGCATAAACACGGTCGTAATTCATTTGTGCCAAAAGAAAACAAAAGGTGTCCCTGCCAGCGCGAACACGCGTTTGGATTTTCTGTTCAAATGAACGTGACGATCGCATATTTGTGCGATGATCGCTTTCAAATAGGATGTCGTCTGCCTAGTTGTTTTCTTTTGTTTCAATAAATTCTCTTACTGAAATGCGTACCCTGTCGTCTAAACAATAAAGTTCCATATTGCATCGTTATAATAATTTTTGCGCACAGCTTGACATTACGTCTCAGTGTAAGCTAACCCTAAATCTTCTACAATTGGCGCACTTTGATCCTCTTTACTTTATTATGTGTCTACATTAAATATGCAATTACCAATTTACAAACGACAAAGAGCTTTGTTATATTAAGTTATAATGTAATAATGAATTTAGTAGCGAGACTTAATTAAGCTTAAGTATTTTTTGAAAGACCTTTGATTGTTTGATTTGGGCAGTGGGATAAATTATTCGGTGTTTCTAATCTGTACCCAAGCATTACATTTTCTTTTTATTTTAGAGTCAATGCTTACTTATTCCACAGATTATTTGAGCCCAGAAGGTGGTTGTTGATTGCAGCACCAGGTGGCATTCATTAAATACCCCAAAAGTACTGGTGTATGGCAGCTTGGGGCACTTTAACGTATGGCTCATGATCTGAACAGGGCAAAATCTTATACCACTTAAAAGAACATTTATTGCAAGTAAAATAGATTAATATCATTACAATCAATATTCGAAATCATAATTTTCCTGCCCTTTCCCATGTTACTTGGGGTCATAAAATAAAAGTGATGCGCCACTTTTATTTTCTTCCATTCTGTCTTATTGCTATCAGTAACTCCCTTTTCTTTCATATCGCTTCTCACACAATCCATCCATATTTTCTTTCAATCAATATACAAAATCATCAAATTCAAATCACTGCACAGCTGTGTGTTCCGACTGTAATCTAAAAACCTCTACAATACCAAAACAAAACGCTGAACATCAATTAAATAAAGAAAAATAACACTATAATCTGTATGTTTCGTGTGTCCACAACATGCGAAAGTTTAATTAACAAGGTAAATAGAACTTTATTACCGTAATGCACTTAGTTGGAAACGACTTTTGCTCAAAATATTATGGTGACATGACAATGTTGATCGAAGCCAGTACCTATATAGTGAGTCTAACAAAGTTTAAATATTAATCCATTTGGAATATGAATGACCTTATTTTCAGGGAAATTCGTAAAGAAAAAGTAATATTACTAAAAGATAGACGATGTAGATATTTTTTTCAGTAAAATGAATAATTACCTAATGTATTCATCAGGACCTGAGGCATCGAAGGGGCAATATGGAAAACACGTGCACTTGGTCAATAGGTAATACTATACTTATGTACTTTTTTGCTGTCCCTCTTAGATTTGGCCGGACGTGGTTGGCCAAATTTAAGAGGGCAATATTCACCCTGGTCTACGGGTAAATGTCAACCATATTTACAGGAAATGTTACTAAACTAGAACTATATCCTTGCAACAAGAAAACCACTACATAATATATCAGTATCCAAACACACAACGTTAGTAAATATCCCTTTGTACATTACCGTTAACAGCTAAGCCGAAAGGACTCGCATACAAAGTCGCAACACCAAGAACACTTAACATTACCGTGAAACAATAAGGGCCAAACTTACAAGCGGTGGGCCCTTTAACCTTCCCAGAAACACCCAAATATTCTCAACAATCATTCTAAGGGCCATTTACTTAGAAGCTCTATCTAAACAGGCGAAACAATTAAGGAAGTTACTTTGTTTTTAGGTTAGGATGTCATCAAAATGACTCCTTCTGCTCTGGGCGGAGCGAAAGGTGTCAGACTCTTACTGACTAAAACCCATCCGTGTTCCTCTTAATGCCCTTTGCGTTCCAGGGCCCGGTGACTCTTTCGAACAAATTCCTCTTAACTATTTATGTTAAAACAGAAGAAAAGTAGGACAACGATCACACGGTTAAAAGCCAACCTGAATATTTTGTGCGTTCAACAAATACACCTTCCTAAAGCTCGGCAAAGACCTTTAATAATAAATCAAGCCCGTTAATCGGAGGCTATAAGCAACAATGGACGGTGAGTTGCGTTTTTGACAGCGGCAAACGGACCTATCTATGAGCGGGGAACGTTAACGTATGCGTTAATGAGCTAGCCGTGGTTGGCTTTACGTCGTCTTTGTGGGAGGTTTGAATAGAGAGGAAGGTAATTAGAGGGGTTCCTCTCCCTTGACTGTGTTAGATAATGTATTGTGTGTTGCTAATTCAAATTTCGTTGCTGATTTGGTACTGAGGCCAAATAGAGAATAAGGGAAAGCAACAATATTCGTGACTATCTAACAAGTGGGATTTGACAGTAGGATACATTGCTTTACTAGTACGTATAAAAGAGGCATGAAAATAAATCTCTCTTGCACTTGCTGGTAAAGCGATCTTCTATCCCTCTCTACTCAGCTCAAATCTAATCTAGGAAGTCGAATTTGACAGCTGTTAAAAAAATCCTTTAGCAGGGTTTTTTTATGATTTAACAGTCAATCGCCTCCCTTCATTAGTGACTAATTTGTGACGAGTTGATTTTTTTTTTTTTTGAGAATCCGGGTCGAAGTAGTGTTTCGACTGAAGATACACCGATTTTCAGTCTTGCTTTTGCCGTTAAAATATAATTTTCGAGCATTAATACCAGGTCATATAAAATCCGCCTGTAAAAGTATACAATCAGTTTTCCAGAATCACCTTGATTCGTGACTCAGCGAGCGTATTCTTCAGTTTTTAACGGTTTTCTGAACTAATTTCACTACAGATGACGTGGCTTAACGTGCTTTAATATCGACTGAGGTTAATGACCTGGCACTATTAGAGTTCATTGCTCTCGCGAGTAATTTTGCTAGCAAATCTTGATATAATATAGAATAGAATATATGGATAAGTGAAGGCGTAGGCTGGCATTCACTCACAGCTTATGATTCAAAATTATATATATTGAAGATATTATCCATGAAACTAATATTTGGCATTTGATATGGTATTACTTAGTAATTTTCTGTGAGTCGAGACGTAAATGTCAATCCTTAATACACACCTACACATTAAAATTTGTTGATACAACATTCATTCAACCTGTGTAATCGGACGACCTGTCAGGATCCGTTATTCCCTTTCGGGACAAGCCGACGCGTGCGCGATTTGAAACTTGATTATGTGCATCTTGAGGTTATTTTCGGTTGACCTATTAGGGACTTACGGGTTCTAATGGTTGGTAACGGTTTTGCCCCCTCGGGGGCTGACAGAAACCAACCTAATCATTGTAGTTCCTCTACCTCATCTAAGAATTACCAAAGAGATAAGTGTATCACCAAAAACATGTGCATATAACGCCTATACGATAAATATACGTTTGTAGACATTTATAATATAATATTATTGTGCATTCATCAGTTCTAAAGTCAACGCCTTGGATGAAAAAAAAACCAGCCAAGTGCGAGTCGGACTCGCACACGAAGGGTTCCGTATCGTAAACCTTAGTTTTTGTTATTTGTTGTTATAGCGGCAATAGATATACACAATGTGTGAAAATTTTAACTGTCTACCTATTACGGTTCTTAAGATACAGCCCGCTGACAGACAGACGGACGGACGGACGAACAGCGGAGGGTTAGTAATAGGGTTACGTTAGATACCCTTTGGGTACGGAACCCTAAAAAACACATGCAGGTACCAGACTCATTAGAGATCCTAGGCTTACTCTGTAAAAAATTATCAGATCTCATAGAGAGCCAAGCTCTTACCTCTACACGCCCTAACTACTTTACACACACTAACTATCATCATAGAGTACATATATCGTTCTGCATGAATCCTAGTCTTAACTTCTCTACAAACCTTACACCTGAGTCAAAATGGGTAGCCTGGTCGTTTCATTAGTCAAGGACCTCCTTGGCTAATGAAACGACCAAGCCATCCATTTTTTTTTAGCACAGAATTAACGCCTAGTGAATTACTTTCTGTAGATAAGCCCGTAGGAGTATCTACGTCTCTATCATGCTTTTAAACGGGCCTACGAGTATATAATCTGAATCTCGGAAACGGATCCAACGATTTTCATGAAATTTAGTATGCAGGGGTTTTGGGACCGGTATGCGGACGGAGAGTCCGCAGGGCGGCGGCAATCTCTCGCGTCCGGCCCTGGTTCAAGCCATGGTTCGGAGTGAGGAGACATGGGAAGCGGTCACCTCCTTCTGCGAAGCAGTAATGCTATCAAAGGAGGAAGCCGAATGTCCCAGCTGCCGCAACAGAAAAAGACGCCCCGGACTTCGCGAATCGCAGGGCGATTCTCGGCCACCGTAGGCGCGGGCCTGCGGACGGCGAGCATTGGGAGGCTTGCCGTCTGATCAGAACCAGGCCCAGGTTGACGGCGCGCTGTGTTCCACGCGCGTCCCAAAGAGCTGTCAGCACAAGTGCCTGCTGGGGCTGCGAACTTCGTTCGAAAGAGGCACCGTACCCGGGAACGCAAAGGGCACTAGGAGGAACACGGATGGGTTTAGTCAGTAAGAATCTGACTCTTCCTGCTTCACCCAAAGCAAGAGGAGTCATTTGATGATTTCCCATCCGTAAAAAAGGGGGTTTTGGGAGCGGTAAATCGATCTAGCTAGGTTTCATTTTTAGAAAACGTCGTAAAAAATACCGTGCAAAACTTGGTCATCCAGGTACTACAGTCATCTTACCTGTGTCTGCTAATCGAACTTTAAACCAACCTCAAAGTAGGTTCTCACCCTCATCTAAGAATTACCAACGAGGTCAGTTTATTGGCAGTACACTTAGCCTGATGAAATAGTACAAAACATAACCACAAATACCACAGAGTGCCATTATAGACTTGTGCCTTCGAGGTATTTCTTGTCTTTGAATTACATTCTACCTGGATGCCACCTTTCTTACATACTTTGAAAGGGTTTTCATAGCACTAATGAGATTAGTTGAGTTTTGAGGAGCTCGTAGCTAAATAATAACAGCCGC
This sequence comes from Lacanobia oleracea, assembly GCA_950371165.1. Classification (NCBI taxonomy): domain Eukaryota; kingdom Metazoa; phylum Arthropoda; class Insecta; order Lepidoptera; family Noctuidae; genus Lacanobia; species Lacanobia oleracea. The sequence goes on from OX493397.1 coordinate 8,099,677, forward strand.
ATGGGCTGTTATTGGTTGTTGTTGTTGTGGCCCCGGCTGTCAGTTTTAAATCTTTGGTAGTCGTTACGGATTGTCAGAAGCCAGTAAATCTGACTCCAGTCTTGCCAAGAAGTACCGTGTTACCCAATTAAGGCAGCCGCTCCACGTAAAACACAGGTATTCAGCTAAATCCAGTTTGACTGGAAGCCGACCCTAATATAGTTGGGAAAGGCAAATGATGATGATGAATGAGATTAGTATCCAAAAAAATTCTATAACCTTCTTCTTGTTCTTACTTGTTGATAAAATTCACAAGATAACAAAATTTTTATGGTGGTGAGCAATGTGCAAGGTGGTTAGCCCAAAATTTTAAACTCCATTGCATGAATTATCCAGAATAACAATGTAACTGTATTTATTTATTTATTAAAAACGGTCTACCTACAACTTCTGTGTACAAAAATCTTAAGTATAGGATTTTATGAAATGGACTTACACAGTCCCCAATTACTCATCAATTTTTTCTGTAACGTATTTTTGGTGTACATAATAAAGAGTATAATAATATTTTATTCTATTACTGGTTAACCAGCATTTAAGCCGTTAACCGTTAAGCCGTTGGTCCCGGCTGTCATTTGTAGATCTTTGGCAGTCGTTACGGATAGTCAGAAGCCAGTTAATCTGACTCCAGTCTTACCATGAAGTACAGTGTTACCTAGTTAATGGGTTGTGGAGGTCTGGTAGGCAGCCGCTCCGCGTAAAATACTGGTATTCAGCTAAATCCGGTTTGACTGGAAGCCGACCCCAATATAGTTGGGAAAAGGCTAGGCGGATGACTGGTTAACCAGCATTTACAAAAGGTAATAGAAAAAATACAAATTTAAATAGAAGGCTTTAGAATTAAAAACGCATTTTTTTTCTCATCTCTCCTGTATTTTTTTTTTGGTTTTCAGCAAAATGATTTATCTTTAATTAGATTTTTCCCGTGTCCTCGGTCGCAAACTGCATCCTACAAAAACAGTACATTTATTGTCTGGACAAAAAAGTGCTACACTTGACGACAATAGGTGTTTCAATAAAATAGTTTTCGTAATCTATCTAGTTTTTTCAGAGAGTACCTTCTACAAACAACCAAGTTTACATCTTTATAAACGTTACTTAAGATTAAAATTAAAGTACGATCTCTCACCAGGGCCTGCAGTCTCGACACAGATAACGATCGCGTAGTGACCAATTTGGTCGTTTGGTTGGTAAAATTTCGAACACGATCCACGGATCCGTACTATTGATTTTGAGATTACGTTCGAGATTGACTGTGTACAGGTGACTTTAACAAATTCGGTCGCTAGGCGATCGGAATGTCGTGACTTCCCAGGAACGTGTAGTTACAATCTGGGTACTTTCCTGAAAAATAATAATTAGACCGTCAAATATATTTCCAATAAATATTGGACACGTATTTTTCTTTTTTCACGTTAACAAAAAATTAAGACAGAATTAAAAGAAAAAATAAAAATTAAGATACAGTGCGTTGAAAACTCGCGTGACGTCACCTTTCAGTACTGATTTACTAAACATGTGACGTCACCAGCCCCCACTCTTGAACTATGATGTGCTTCATCTTTTTTTTAGTTTTTATCGTTTTGAAATGGCAAAAAACACGTGTCGAATATTTTTTCAAAATTTTACGGACGGACTAAATAGAATTATATTTTTTTAACCAGGAAAATACCCGATCGATTTACTTAATTCAAACCACGGAAACCCTATTCCAAAACCAGTTCCATGCATTGAAACTCGAAACAATTTTCCGTATTTTACAAAATCTAGAACCGTCAGAGTACCATTGGGATCGGATAATAAATTGGAATATTCGAGACGGGCTATCCTGTGGGGACGGTTGTCATCAAAATCGATGCGAAGGTGTACAAGACGGATAACGTGCTTATTGGAATACGGCTGGAAATTGTTTTCACGTACGAGTATGTTGTAGATATGGTGCGGGACGTGTACCTTGTACACGGGAATTGGGATTTGAATTTGGAAAACCCGACGATGCATCATTAATTATACACAGTATATACACTAAACCAGAATAGGGATCATAGTAGGTATTCATCATATTGGACCACTATTACCGTGGCACCAAGCCTGAAATCGAGAAAAAAAAACCAATGTTTAGTTCCTTAATTTTATCGAGTTACACAATACCACACCACACACTAACAATGTTACGGACCAAGTATGTCTGAAATAAAAATATTTAATATTTTTATTTATTTTAATGCACTAACAAATACAGGCTTACTTCGGAAATAGTGCGAAAATAGGTTTATCAAAACTTAATAATTAAAAAATTTGGTACGTTTTTTTTGTTTTACTATATTTCGAAAAAGAAAATCAAATTTCTTTCAAAGTGGCGCCTTCAAATGCATAGATTTATATGGAACTCTTCAGGAAAGCAGCGGCGCGGGAGCAGCGCGGCGGCAGCGTACAAGCCGTGCCCGCGACGCTACGATCCGCCTGCTGGCTTCGTGAACGGGTCTGCGTCGCCGCGCCGCTGCCGCGTATCCGCGGCCTTAGTTCTTACAAGCTGAGTTATAATCCAGTGTATGTAGTTCTTCCAGCTTGCGCTTAATTTTTTCAACGACAATTGAGTCTCTACTGAGTAAATGTTTCATAAATTGGTCATTGTAAAAGCGCGAAGCACTGGGCATTTTTTTTTTTTACTTGTCTTGCTACATATAAGTTCACTTTTGCAGACATCATTACTATCGACAGCCTGTTTTTAATCACTGATGAATATAGACCCCTTTTCCTACTGCGAGTTCTCAAAAGTCTGCCCTAGTCATATCCAGGTCAGGAAATAAAATACACGACCACCTCAAAACGTTTCAAAGCACGTCGCTACCTCTGCTCTCAAGTTAAACAAAAGCTAAACTCAAATATAACTGTACGATTAATCTATTACTGGAACTTTCCCTTCTCTAAGAAATGAGCCAGCCCCAAAAATACGATAAAGGTTTTGGCCATAAACGTCAAGTTAGCAGAAACTTTCCTAGCGGTCGAGGCCAATGGGCTAACCCTTTTTGTTGACACGGCAGAGGTAATTGTAAAATTGGGAAGTATTCAGTGTGCCAGCAACGTTAAATTAGAACGGGCAACGTTAAATTAGAACGATTACTGGGGTAGGCAACGTCGCATCGCTCTGGTTAAGCACGGTTTTGTTTTATGCCATGTTTTATGGAGTTAATGGTAGTCTGCTTCAGTCTGCAGGTTTATCTTGGTTGAGGGCTGTATTGGCAACTATATCGTGAGCTATTTTTCAGTAGGAGTCCTTGAGAAAACGTTACAGTTTGATCGTTTGTTGCTAAGTCTACACGGCTTTTAGAAATATCATAACCACGGCATAAGTATATGAAGCCTTAAATAGTGAGAAATTTTACTTCAATCTGGGAGACAGAAATCCTTTTTGTAGAAGGGAATGTACACCACGTAAGCCCAGTGTGAATCTTTAAATTTTCGGTTCTCGGTGACAGGCCGGTTTACTTACTGTTTTTTCCTTTTCTTTACCGTTTAAATAGCAGTTGTCACGAAATTATTTATTTTAAGTTCCTAACTGGTTTTACACCAGCGTTCTTCTACTAATTATTTCTCAACCGTTACCACTGGGTCGTGGGAAATCTACGGATGCGAGACGCACAGGACCGATTGTTGTGGCGACACTTAGGAGAGGCCTAAATCCAGCAGTGGACGTCTTTCGGCTGCTATGATGATGATGATGAGCCACATTGCTCGAGGTCATGAAAAGCTTAACATTTTTTCAGACTGACTAGAATAGTATTCGTAACTCACAAGATCTGAAAAAAAAGTTGACATAAACAAAAAATGGTTTGAAACTACTATCCAACAACAGCTAATTTGAAAATACAACTCTAGTGACCAAATATTCTGTTTCCAGTACAATCAAACCGATACTTACACAATATCTACGCCGAAGTCTAATATTTATAGAAGTTGACGATACTCAATTGACCTGCAGAATTGTTTACGTACGGGTGTACGCTCTCAGCTCGCCCACTCTCCCGCTATTATAGTTCAGGCTATTTTAGACTTTATTGAATTGGGTATTATATTTCTAGCAAAAGGTTAAAAGTTTTCTTTTAATTTATTTGTAACAACTCAATAAAGGTTTCAAGTGAAGTGTTAACAATTTCTATTTTTAGCCATTTATCTATCTATACTAATATATAAAGCTGAAGAGTTTGTTTGTTTGTTTGTTTACTTGAACGCGCTAATCTCAGGAACTACTGGTCCGATTTGAAAAATTATTTCAGTTTTAGATAGCCCATTTATCGAGGAAGGCTATAGGTTATATCATCACGCTAAGATCAAAAGGAGCGGAGCCGTAATTAAAATTGTGACGCAGACGAAGTTGCGCGGGTAAACTAGTAAAAGATAATTGGACAAAGTCACGATTATTTATGTACAACACCCCCACATGCAATATGACAACGTCGCATTACAGTTACTTCAGGGGAAATGTGGGCGGAGATACTTTGTGTGTTAAATGTCATAATTCGAGGTTTGGCTCTCGCCTGTTTCCTCCTCTACTACTTGTTCTTGGACTTTTTGTTGTATTACTTATACGTATAAAATTTAACCTCAGGCCTCTAAAGCAATAGTCTACGCCCCACATGTGGGACGGCCAGGCCTGACGAGCAGAGATTTATGTTTTTCTTATGTGTCATGAAATAGGGAGAGTAAGAGAGATAGATAGAGAGAGAGAAGAAGATACATTATCGAGCATCAAACACTGGTTTGAACTTAGGCTTGCTACTGAAGAATTTCGCAATGAAAACCCCAATAGTTTCTGATCTGGAATCAAACGAGGTATGCATGGATATTTTTAACTGGCCTTTTTTGGCGTGAAAATCTGACCGTGATATTGAATATTATTTGACCTATTCAAAACCATGGTCTATCTTTTTTTTTTTTCACGCCGTTTCATAATGTTGAAAAGTACCTGACTGACATACTCGTATATCCGAACGTACATCATCTGCCTAGCCTTTTCCCAACTATATCGGGGTCGGCTTCCAGTCAAACTGGATTTAGCTGAATAACAGTATTTTACGCGGAGCGGCTGCCTACCAGACCTCCATAACCCAGTAACTGGTTAACACGGTACTCCATGGCAAGACTGGAGTCAGATTAACTGGCTTCTGACTATCCGTAATGACTGCCAAAGATCTACAAATGACAGCCGGGATCAACAGCTTAACGTGCTTTCCGAGGCACGGAGGAAACTAGCCACGGTGTTTACCATTAGTAGTTAAATTAAATTCCAAATAGATTGATTAAAGTTGTATGTGTTTAGTCAAACTGGATAACACGGTACTTCATGGCAAGACTGGAGTCAGATTAACTGGCTTCTGACTATCCGTAACGACTGCTAAAGATCTACAAATGACAGCCGGGACCAACGGCTTAACGTGCTTTCCGAGGCACGGAGGAAACTCGCCATGTTAGATGGTCACCTATCCACAGACCAACCTTGGCAAGCGTTGCTTAACCTTGAAAATCGACCAGTGCGGCTGTTATTATCTAGCCACGAGCTCCTCGCGGTGACTACTATTACTATGCTACAACGTAACAACTATATGTGTGAATTTTCGAATATAGTATATCCGAACGTACAGACTTTATATTTCTTTCAGTTGTAGGATATAATAAGAATCGTAAAATTCGTAAATGTGAAAACCTATGTCACTTTTTCAATAATTAATTTAGTATCTAGTAAAATATGTCGTAATGAATTATTGAATACTGCTCCTAATTATTATGTTTTAAAATATGACCTCATTAATACATTATGAATTAATACAAAACTATAACAATGTTTTGCGTTTCAGGTTCTCTATGTAAATACATTTTTAAATAGGCATTGTACTGTCAGTTAGAATAATTAACAAATAATCACATAGACTTCTCTAATTATTAACCATATCACCATTTACTTGATAGAATAATCTATCAATGCACAACTTTACAAAAGAAAGAAAGTAAACTTGTTCATTCTCTTCAAACAAACGCACGTTACTAAAATAGAGTTCAGAAAGTATGGACTTTTTTTACCTTTTGGAAATACCTGAAACAAAAGTAAATTATGTTCTTGATTAATAAAAGCGAATAAAAATAGAAGTAATTTTAATTCAAATACATTTATAAAAACATAATTTATCCGTGTATTTGAGAGAACAATCGTAAAAAATAAGTCTGAAGTTTTACAGAAGAAAAAAAAAATTTATTTTTTTACGATAACAATTCATTTATTAGTCGTAAAGATTGTACAAGATCATGTTGCTTCAACATCACACGACAACGTTAAAAGTTGAAAAACAAAAAAGTCCCTTGATGCAGAGTCCAGTGACATTTTACAGGCAGCTAGTATGTCGCCTAGTTAGGACAAATTAAACTTTATAAAGCACTTTCGCCTAACATGATCAAATTTGATAGTGTCACTGTCTAGTCTATCGAATAATCTGCCATGAATATTGAATACACGTAGCCTTAATTTTTTTTTACACATTGGTAACTAGTTATTATATTATACCTACCTTAAATGTTTTACATTAAAACTCAAACTACAATAACCATGTTGCTATATTGTTCGAAAGTAATTCTTTCCGCGGCCGTGGAACGCAAATGGCATTTGAAAGGACACTAAACAATTAACAATGTACTATATATAAAATACAAAATAATTAATTGAAACGGTTCAAATCCTAAATATTTACAATCAAACAAGAGCCTCATTGTATGCTTTTATCAAGTCTCTTCATGAATACCAATCACCGTAATAAACGAAGATACGAATAATAAAAACATTCCGAAAATAAACAATCTCTCAAATTCACCGATTCATATAATATGGAAATCATATACCAACATTATAAAACAGAACGGTAATCAAACATTTTTCGACATTCAAATCATATTTACATTCTCAATATGGCAAGTAGGTACCAACATCATAAAAAATCACACGGTATCGTATCGTTCTGAACTCAAACGTATTTATTAAGAAGGAATGAACACGCTCCCCATTTTCCTTTTTCATCAGCGAACAAAATAAAGCCGTATACAAATCAGATTACATTTCGAGTTCGTTAAACTTTCATTTGGGGAGGTGCGGGACGATTGAAACGCTGACTATAAAGCGCAGTCTAACTGGGGCCAGAATTTTCTGGTTTCTAAGGCCTCGGTTAGGGTGATGAGCTGGCACGGTTGCTAAGGCGGACGCGAAAAGCTGCTCGATTCTGGGAAAAAACTTACCGTGAAAAATTTGGTGAAGTGAACAAGTCAACTGTCATTCCAATAGGGAACATGCATGCGATTTTTTTATTTGCAAAATGTTATTAGCTCTAGTAAACAATCATGAAATTATTTTTTAAATATATTCATCAGCGAAGAAGTTATAAAGCTTCAAAGATTACAATTAGAAAGAGAAGTCCGATATAAACTTTGACGTCATCGTCTATGACGCCTATACAGCTGCCATAGAAAACAGCGTTTTCGCGAGAGGGACAGATATATTTGTTTAAAATAATTATATCTCCTTCGTTTTTCGAGTTATTTTGATTTTATTTTCACTGTTAGTATTATATTTTTGTATATTTTTAGATAAACTGTTTAGATGATAAGTATGTGTTTCATGCATATTCCCTATTGATGCTAGGGATTGACAGTTCACATCAAACTCACTTCACATAAGTTGAGTTTGTTGCAGAATAGCACTGCAGTGATTATCGCAGGCACCTAGCGCAGCGTGAAGAAGCGGCTTTCCTATTAAGCAATCGTCTATTGTTTTTCCAGAGGAAGAAGCGTATACTAAGAAGCAGATGACGTAGCACAGCAAAGTACAGGGTAAGGTAGGCGACGCAAAAATAGACCACGAGTGCATGTCTGCGCCGCAGCGTACGCAGCTTTTAGTAGGTTCAATATAAAAACGTTCAAGATGTTGATGGGGCTGCCCCGTTTCTGCAGTGCATCAGGTATGTTTACACGCTTGTGTAAACATACCTGATGCACTGTTTCTGCCTTACAAGGTGTGGGTCAACTCCAACTCCATCCTGAAGACCATAGCAAGGAGGTACGACTCTCTTTTGTTAGGGGATGTTGTTCGAAGATGTATCTCGAACAACATCCTTGTCTCTAAATAGATTTATAAGTTTACTATCATAAGAATAAGTTATCTTTTTGTTTATTAACCCATATGGATGTTGCTAATCCGAATTGAAAATTATTTTATTTAACTTTTATTTTTTATTACATAATCTACTATACCCTGCGCTACGTGGACTTGCTTCACCTGCGTCTTAGCATACGCTAAGCTTTAGCCTCTACAAGAACTCGCGGTGCACCGTTGCCAACTATTCGCGCCCAACACAATGGCCACACCCGCTCTAGTCACAGCGCGTTCACCATAGACAAGGCCTATGATTGATAGTCACGTTTGTAATTTTGCTGCGAGTGTCCGACTGAGAAGTTTTTTTGTGAGTGTCCCTTTATAAAGGCACAGTTGTTATTTTTCCTTCCTGATTGACTTTGGATCAATGACGTCAAGTTTTTGAATTTCTAGTTGACACTTCGCGATACCCAAGTTCTGGCTTTTACCTCGGACAAAGGATAAGCATTGCCATACAACGTGGCATTACTGCCAGCCTTTTGGGCACATTACCAGTGACCAACGATGCGGAGAAATTTTGCGACGCCATATTTTAGTTTATTTCTAATTAGTTAAGAGTTTTTTTTTATTTAAGTGTGTATATAGCAATGGTAGTGAATTTATTTAAATATATTGAATGTTGAATAACCTCATCGGTAAATGATAAACTTTTTTTTCCACCTTCTTATATGATTGTAAAACAACTTTAAGTTTTGCTATTTCTGTTTTTTGTTTAAGTTTTAATTTCCTCTAATAGTTAAAAAAATATGAACAAGATACTATAAAATTATAGTCACTTACTTTATACGAAACTTACACTACAACAAATATATATTTAATTTGTAATCATTTAAAGCTTTATGCTCCAATTATAGTCACTTACTTTATACGAAACTTACACTACAACAAATATATATTTAATTCGTAATCATTTAAAGCTTTATGCTCCAATTAAATAAATGATGTACAAAATATTTGATCACATTTTGTTAGAACCAATAAAATATTTGTACAACATGTAAATTTATTAATTATTAACTTTATTCATGGTCTGCTACACAGTTTACTAACACCAATCATGTATTTAATTACTAATTAGCTGATTGAAAATTATATCAGTACCTAGTGAAATATAATCATGTGTAATTATTTATTTTTGTTGCTAGGCAGAATATTTCAGATTGAATAAGTTAGTTTTACATCTACATTGGATCTTCTGATACAAACATGTAATCCTTACTCCCTCGCTGATATTATAAATGCGAAAGTAACTCTGTCTGTCTGACGCGCTTTCACGCCATTGAAATTTGGTATAGAGATAGTCTAGAGCCTGAGAAAGGACATAGGCTACTTTTTATCCCGGTATGTTCCCTAGGGATCATCACGAAGCCGCTGGTAGAAGCTAGTTATAAATAACCAGCACCAGTCGTGAGCACCCTTTCTATTGGTTGGTTCGACGTTGACAGCTCTGACGCTTCACGTTATTGGTTCGTAAGTTAATGCTCATCGACTGTTGCGCTTGCAAGTTTCGTTTGCCTACCGTACATTGGCGAGATAACCCTGCTGCTATTCATCTATACTCACGACTCGTGCTGACACTACACTATTAAAGTTATGCAATCTGTCGAATTAAACACCTTGAGATCCTTTTCAGGTTTTCAGTCCTACCTACCCCTGTACATAGGTACTGTTGACAAAATAACTATTCTGTATTTTCCGATTTATATAATTCTGTACTTTTATTTTTTGTGTGTCTGTGTTTCGTAGTAGTTCTATGAGCTACATAAGACTAGTTTAAGCAAACTCACAAGGGTGTTGCTTATTGTATGAAGTTATTTTTAACCCTATGAAGATCCCAGAATATTATCATTATACTTTTTAATCTACTGAAACACGTATCTTTTTATAAAAAGTTGATTAATCAGTTTAAAAAAAATACCAGAGATAAGTCTCACAAAATAAATTATGTCTTATGAAAGTGTAGATAAACGATAAATAACCCAACTAACATCTAGAGTAAAATGCAATGAAATTGCAGATAATACAAAGCATTAAATTTTAAAACAAAAGAATTGCTTGAATGTTTACAATCTTGATTATTTTTTAATCTTTTTTAAAAATGAAATCAGCACTGGCTTGGAACTTTGGAAAATAAGAACGATACGAATAACTTGACCTGCCAGATTTAAGATATACCATAAAGCTAAAAAGAAAATCTCATTTAAGAAAAAAAAAACTGTTCAATGATATTTGTACAGCATAATATTTTATGGTAAATCTAAAGAACCTTTACTTTAATCTAACACCATACTATAACTTACATGCTGAGAAATAAATAGATTGCAATTCTAATTCTTTCATTTTTTTAAACATGGAATATACTCTTAACTGTACGCCTTATGAGACAAAAACTACGACTACGAACTTTACATAATAGGGTGTAAAACACACAAACACACATAAGAAAACATAAAGGTAAGTTAGTAATTTTTTTGTTTAAAATAGACGTATAAATGTACCTTTTAAAGCGTCTCACGCAGTTATGAGACGCTTTCAGAGCCAGTCAAAACTACTTCGCGAAAAATAAAACGAACACAAGTGTAGTTCCAGGTAGCCAAAAAGCCACGCTTACCAAACGGGTAGATGACTTATCAACATAAGTTCCTACTCGTTAGCTCTTATCTTTAACCGCCATCCGACGACGCAATTATGACAAACAAATTAGAATAACGAACTTGAGAAGTAATAGGGTGTCACACACACACTATTATCACAAAGTTACCTAAGTTAAGAATTTTGTAGATTAAAACATACAGTCGAATTGAGAACCTTCTCCTTTTTTTAAAGTCGGTTAAAAATAAACTTGAATTTGCTTGCGGTATTTGCGAGAGACGCTACGAGCTAGCCAAATCCACTTCGAGAGAAATTAAATGTTGAACACAAGAATAGTTCTAGGTGGCCAAAAAGCCACGCTTATCAAACGTGTAGGTGACTTATCAACATAAGATACCACTCGTGCATAAGATACCACTCGTGCGCTCCCGGCCTAAACCGCAGAGCGGGGATAAATCTTTAACCCCCATCCGACGACGTAATTATGACAAAAAAATTAGAATAAAGAACATAAGAGTTAACACACACACACACACACTATAATCACTAAGGTACCTAAGTTAAGAATTTTGTTTTTTTTTTTTTTACTATTAATAGGCACGCGTTTGATCACTATCTCACCTGATGGTAAGCGATGATGTGGTCGAAGATGGAGCACGCTTCCCTAGAAATAACCTATTCACTCTTGATTTAAAGACTCCCAGGTTGTAGCTATCAGAAAACACAGACTCCGGCAGGGAATTCCACTCCTTAGCTGTACGCATTATGAATGTGTTCCCAAAACGTTTTGTGCGTATGGGTAAATAAACTTGAATTTGCTTACGATAGGTATTTATATAACGAACAAATTAGAATGGCAAAGTTAAGAATTAATAGGCTACCAAATACACATTATAATTACTAAGGCACCTAAGTTAGGAATTTGATTACGGTATTTGCAAGAGACGCGGGACACTACGAGCTAGACAAATACACTTCGAAGGAATAAAACGTGGAACACAAGAATAGTTCCAGGAAGCCAAAACGCCACGTTTATCAAACAACTAGGTGACTTATCAACATAAATTCCCACTCGTCAGCTCCCGGCCTAAACCGCAGAGCAGGAATAAATCTTTAACCCTTCTCTGACGACGCAATTTTACGTCACATAACTCACTAAGTCCATACCTACGTAAACGTCATTTCAATTTGTACGGGGTCATGGCGAAATAATACGGAATTCAAATAAAAAACGTTTCTTTTTTTGTAAAGGACGAAAAGGTCGCGTTATTGCTGTATGTGTGGTTGAGGGTTATAATAGCGACGACCTTTGCTCTGAAAGTCTTAGAAGATTTACCTGGTAGAGAAAAGACGCGGAAAGTTATAACGATCTTTTAACTTTACTAGTACCAACATAATATATAGAGAGTGAAATGAAAAAAAAAGGAAACTTATAAACTAATAATCACTCTTTTTATTTATCTAACCAAATAACTTTGGTACCTACTAGAAATAAGGTTGTCCTGATATGATGAACGGTATAAAAGGCTTTGTTACTTATTTTTATTTTTAGTGTAGGTACTCTAGGCAAGCATTAATCCAACATCGACCATACTATCAGTAATTGTCAAACGCAAAGCTACCAAAATAAAGCTACTCTAAATGTCTTGCTTCTTTAGTTTTACTATACATATCAAACTAGCATTATTGATTTACTTCATAGACAACTTAAACCAAGATAAAAAAAACCGGCCAAGGTCGAGTCGGATACGCATACGAAAGGTTCCGTACCATAAGCCTTAATTTTTATTATTTTTTTGTTATAGCGGCAACAGAAATACACAATCTGTGAAAATTGCAACTGTCTGCCTATTACGGTTCAGAGATACAGCCCGCTGACAGACAGACTGACGGACGGGCGGACGGATAGCGGTTCCGTTGGTTACCCTTTGGGTACGGAACCCTAAAAATTGGAAATAATTGTAAATAAGCATAAATAAATATGGCAACATTACAGAAAAAAAAAACATACTCGAAAGAAAAAATTAAAATAACTGATTTTGAAAACACACTTTAAAATAAAAGATTATTTGGATTCATAATTTATATTATACAACATCTCTCATATCGTAGTCATTATTCTGAATATCATAGTACAAACGCTACCACCACATTTAATACGTCATCCCGTAGTTGAAAATAGTGAAGTACTAGCTCCTAGCCTAGAGGCACAAGAAACAACTGGGTAACCCACTTAGCTGAGAATAATATACATTTCTCTTGTACTCTAGATCTTGTAATGATATACCTTGGGGCTGTGCTACAATTTACATTAGATATTATTCTTAGTGGATTACTAGAACGCCAAAATGGTTGGTGGAATGATGGATTAAATAGCAAATACACGTGGATTGTAAGAACAATAAATTATCGTGTTTAAAAACATTAAAAAAATATTTTATTACTTTATAAACCATTAAAATCGCATTAAAATTTCACTGACAATTTAATATTAAAGAATATAAAAATTTAAGAAAATTAGAGAAGGTTTTACTCTTATGAAGAAGGACTCAGGTAAAGTGTCATTCTATTTTATTTATCATTCAAATTGAAAGTGTTAAAATAAAATGAAATTGTTAAAACGTGGTGTCATAATTGCGGCTAATATTTTTTTTTTATTGGCACGCGTTTGACCACTTGACTTTATACATTCTAATAGCATCAAAAAATTCCTTGTGTGATAAGACCGCCTATTGCACATTGTTTATTTATGTTGGCACGGTTCTTTGACATACGAAGCCGAAATGATAGATGGTCAATTTCGTTTTGACATTTTGATTACAGCTATACAGCCGATGGAATGGCACTTTGAGAGCAAAAGCAAAGACTAGATTCAAAGGACGACTAAAACATTAGAGTGCTATTCACAGAAACGTAATTTGAAGTTCATTCACATGTAAAATTAACTCGACTATCCAGCTAACAAAATTTTAACTTTATTTAGGTTGTGGTTAAAAACGTGGCTACATCGCGCTTGTGGCAGGCCGTTGAATATTTCAAATATGCCAAATACGTAATTTGGGGGAGAGCGGAATGTGCAACCTTTTATGTTAATATTAAAATATGTTAATCACGGCATTACCATGTGGTGCCTTACCCCTGCATGTATGCAGCTGGGCGTAATGTATATTGGAAAAGCCGTAGCAAATTTTGGGCTGAACAATTTTTGGTTTAAAAGGTACTAGATTCGCCCGCGTTTATGTCGGAATTATCCCAAGTGAACATTCTCCTGGCATAAAAAGTAGACATGATTGTATGTGCTATTCCAGACTATAATCTATCATGTGCCAAATTTCATCCAGATACGTTCAGCCGTTTTGGAGTGATTGAGTAACAAGCGTCCATCCAAACTTAGTAAGAAGCAAGTAGAAGCTGAAGTGGCAGTGGATAGAGCACATTGCTGGTCGATGGTTCCAAAAAGTTCTGGAGTGGCGACTGCGTACCGGAAGACGCAACGTTGGAAGGCCTAAGGCAAAACGTTGACTTGGCGGGGGTCGCGGGAAACCAATGGATGCGAAATGCACAGGATCGGTTGTTGTAGCGACACTCAAACTCAAAATATTTATTTCAAATAAACCATTTACAGGCACTTTTGAGTAGTAAATGTCGGTCAGTCCAAAAAGATGAAGCTATTTGCACGTTTCAAAGCGTAGGTCTCTATGGAGAAGAACGTGCAAGAAACTCCACGGACACTCTTTTAAAACAACTTGGGGTAGGCCTATATCCAGCAGTGGACGTTTTTCGTCTGATATGATGAAGATGAAGAAGTAAGATGAAATGTTCAAAATGGGGATTAAGAAACAATGAAAAGTATTTTCTAGTAAATTTTATAAATATAATAATGCGTAGGATGATGTAATTTGAGCTTGTTTGTTAATAAAAAGCTTCGAGATTGGATTACTGTATATTTTTGTTTCTACGTCAAATTAAATTAACGATTTAGTTTTATTTTGAGCACGAGTTTTGTTTCTTTGTGTATCTGAATTGTCATTTATCTAAACTAAAGAGTCCATATTAATACTAAACCGTGAAGGTGCGTTTACACGGGCAATGAAAAATTGATCAATTATAAGCGAAACTGGTCGATTGTGACGTCACGACATATCAAGCAATTTACGGCAACGGCAGCAAGCGTCAATTTGGCGATATGTTTTGCAATGGGTTGTGTGATATGGAGAAACTCCAAGAACGTAAATAAAGAAAATTTTATTTTATTTGTTCGGGAAAATAAACAATTAAGTACACATTAAGAATTACAAAAAAGGTATTATACAGAAATTGTATAAATGTGAAATCAACTACGTTCTCCACAGATACAAAATGAGACATTTTGGTAAATTTAAGACTAAATGAAATAAATAAATAAAACAAATTAATTTCAATTTAGCGAAAATATCGCTGAACAAACATTTTTCATGGAATCCCATCATCTGATCCTAACTTACACCTTCCATCATCAACTCAGCAACATGGAATAATGATTACCAGGCACAAATATCTGAATTGCGTTAGAATATTTATAAAAAACGTTGTACATAATATATGCCTCGATTTTCATGGGATCCCATCATCTGATTCTGACTTAGTGGCTTTCGATTTAAAAAAAAAAATTGTTTAAATCGGTCCAGAATTGGCGGAGAAATCGGTGAACATACATAAAAAAATACATACAGCCGAACATAGAACTTCTTTTTTGAAGAAGTCGGTTAAAAATGAGTTCATTTGCGCCAAGCATGACGAATACCATAAAAAAACAAATGCAAAAATTTAATTAGAAACTATATTGCCGAAACAAATTTTTGCATGTTATTGAAGTTGCTACACATTGCTCTACAAATTATTCCAGATTTGTCCATACGTGTTGACAAGCAATTATTGCTCAAAAACTTACCCGTGTAAATGCATGGTGCGTTTACACGGGCAAGCTTAGAAATCACGTATAGAAATAACAAATCATAGGCGCTTGAACAGTAATTAACCTCAATTAACGCAGACAATGATTACAGTCATAAAACTAAAACAATTCAAATGAAATCATTCCACAAATTAATAACCGAGTACTTAACATTTTCAAACGACGCCGATTTGAATACATTATAGCAGACTAAAACAAATATAGCGAATGTAACATACTTAACGGGCTAAAAGTCTATTACAAATTCATGTGATGCAAACCAGCATAGGGGAAGCACTCATCTGAATGAAGATATAATTGAATTTTCACGTCAAAATCAAAATCATTTTCCACTCGAGAGCTGTGTAGATCAGAATATGTTTTACTGAGTCTACGAAGGAAAATTCAGAATGGTTTATGATTTTATGTGGTATTTGGGTTTTAGATAAGTTAGCGTTGAGCTAACTGCCTCTTTTTTACTATTATTAGGCACACATTTGACCACTATCTCACCTGCATGATGTGGTCGAATATGGAGCACGTAAAATACTGGTTTTCATCTGAATCAGGTTTGACTGGAAGCCGACCCCAATATAGTTGGGAAAAGGCTAGGCAGATGATGAGTATTGAGGAAACGGTTTTTTTTTGTTTGATTTGAAGTAACTTAACCAAAAGTTTTCAAACCATTAAACTGTAAAATTAGGTGAATCAAAAACAAAAAATTGGATCGAGATAAAAAAGACGCTATTATCAATCGAAGAAGAAATAAGCTTAATTTTAAGTTACGAAACCATTCAATTACTATCATTACATTTAGGCAAAACCTGACCAGACCAGAAAACAGAATGAGAAAGCTATTCCACGTGACTAGAATGCACATGATTGTATAAGATTGACTACGTACAACACCCACGACCAACGCCAACAAGCTCGCCACAAAATTTCCAATTTAATGCAACTTCTAAAAGCTAGGACTGACAGTAGCAACCAGAAAAGCGGCAAGGCAAAAATTTCGGAAAACAACGATGAACTAAGAAAAACAACGTTAAATGTTCATGATTTACTTTCATCTTCATTCTCTTCAAACATACATAACAATATCTCCATGACAGGTAATCACATACAGATTCTAACGCCAATGTTCACCAAAGAACATAGATTGTCTACGTCTCGTCTCGTCATAGGCAAAGTGGGCAGTAGCCATTACACCAGGATATATGACATCGTAATAGCCAACTAAGGGATTATAACAGACAGCTGAATACCGGTACAGCGTACACTAATAGCCTGATACTGGGAAATCTAATTTGCCATGGGAGTGCCGATGTCAGATGGAAGCGGGAATACAATAGATGATGCAACTGGTTTGCACATCGGAGGAAGGTAATGTGGAAAGAAGATTGATTTTAGTGTATTCTTTATTATGTTCGGTATAATCACCATAATTATACATTGTTGAAAAGTTTGATAACGAAAACATTAGAAAGCTTTTACCGATAAGGTCACCCTATCTTTATTCATTTCATAATCTAAAGTCCTAATATATAAAAAAAATATATATTAGTTATGTTTATAAAAGGAGACCAAGAACACATCAAAATAATAAAAGATCTTATATTAAGAAGTTTTTTTTTCTTAATGGACAAAATGTATTAAAAAGAACCAGAAAAGAAGATTTATTTGTGAGAAGCGCAAACTTGGGAGGAGCCTAGGTCCAGAGGTGGACGTTTTTCTGTTGATTTTCAAAAATTATCAGGATTTCTGAATAAAAAATCTCTGCAAGTCCTGAACAGACTCCAAAAAAACTTCGTAAAGGAAAGCTGCAGTAATTCCATCTTTCATGGGATGTATGTTTGTATATTTTATGTTCAAAGAAGAGTCGGATAAGCAGCGGGCAGAAGTAAGTATAAAATATTTTGTTTTAAATGCAGCACAAATGTTTTAACTTTTATGAACAACAAACATCAAAGTAAAAATTAATGTATTTTTTGTTGATTTATTATAATAGCGTAGTCATATATCTGATACAGAATATATATTTACTTTGAAAGATACATAAACTCGCTTATCAAAGCTGATACAGCGTTTCGGGTTTTGTTGACGAAGCATTAAAATTTTAAAACATAATTTGGTATCTATTCTACGGACGCTTTTTCAAATTGATTGTTAAAATAACCAATTATTTATAAATGATCCAGCTTACATATTTATTGAAAAGAGCTCGTGGCTAAATAATAACAGCCACACAACGGTCTTAAAGGTTAAGCATCGCTTGCCAAGAGTGGATGGGTGAACCACTTGCCGAGATTGGTCTGTGGATGGGTTGTGTGATGTGATGGTGTGATGGGACTATCTTAAGATATTATCAAGATTCCTCTGGACCTCGGAAAGCACGTTAGGCTTTTGGTCGTGGCTGTAATTTTTAGATCTTTGGCAATCGTTTCTGATTTTCAGAAGCCAAAATATCTGACACCAGTCTTGCAAGACTGGTGTCAGATATTTTGGCTATCCGTGTTATCCAGTTAATGGCCTATGGAGGTCTGGTGGGCAGCCGGTCCACGTTAAATACTGTGATTCAGCTGAATCTTATTTGACTGGGAAACGCGCGCAGTATAGTTGGCAGAAGGCTAGGTAGACGATGATTTAATAAAATAGATGTTACCTTATGATAAGTTTGAAATACTAATTATTTATTGAGATTTGATTCAACCCATAAGTCGATTGGCAAAGAATGCCTAGGAGCTAAGGCATTCTCCACCAATCAAATTATGGTGAATTATAATTGTTCTGAATTATAATGGTTCGACTTTTTCACAAATTATATTGTTAAAATTCAGGTTCTCCTTGAAGAGAACAAGCATTAATTCTCAGATTTTTCTTTTTGATGAAGCTTCCTAATATCGACTAACACTGCTTTTGAGAACGAAAATATGTGAATACAATGTAAAGATAACGTCTACGTTATGAGACTTATATTCGTCTCTTTATTGTTACTAAGGCTTCACCCCAAAATACAACCTCATTCGTTTTCCTTTCTATACTATTATAATATTCAAAGAGGTTTTATATTATAATCACAAACTATATCGCTTTTATCGATTCCTTTAACATGGAATAAGTTATGAACTGCTCACGGAATGGCCCGATTCGTACGTGACCTTCACTTGTCGCCATTTTTAGTAATTCCTTCCTATAAATGTATGCTAATGTTTTTTTTAAGACGTGCTCAAAGATGTGTAGCTTTAGATGTGAATGTTAAAGAAAATTCAAACTCGTCGAAATGAATTTTCTTTACGGTTTTCGTAAGCAGAGTGTTTTCGTGGAAATATTGCCAAGGATTGTATCATCTTCACGTCTCGTGTTGAACCTCATTTCAATGATAAGTAACGTTGTGAGATTTTGAACTCGTATTATATTATAATGATATATGAAATCCTTCAAACGAACCGCGATCCACTCGTCTTTTAATAAAAGCTCTGTTTAGCGCAGCCTATCATGTTTCATTGTCATTTCTATTAACAAGATAGGAGTATACATAAGCATACTTCTATCTTGTAGTCGATTACCTGCCTCTCATTTCCACAGAAATCCTTTTAGCAAAGTAGCAAAAGCTACCAATTTATATTGGCACTGTTGCACTGATACTAACCGAAATGCTATCTTATTCTGTAGTGCTTATTTTGATCCGCTATCGATTCCCGCTCTTGTTTGGATTCGCCCGATCTATCCACTTGAAAAATGATTCGCTGAACCAACCCGTAGCCAGATACAGGATTCTTTGCAGTGTCGGTAAACTTACTTCTTTATTGTATTCCAAGATATGATGTTAAAATAGATGGCTTGAGATTACGGTAGAACGCTTGGTTATACATGTAACCTCATATTATGTATGTAGGTACATATAAAATCAACCAAAACCTTAAAACAAGCAACTTCACACTGACGTCCCATGCGGATACAGCAGAGTTTCCCAAACAACAAAAAAATAGGCAAATCAGAATATTTTTCTATATTTTATTGTCAATGAATAAAAAGGTTGCTCCTGTGAGTTTTTCTATTTCGCGAACATTTCGGCTGTGTCGTGGGAAATGTAAATATTATTGAATTCGTTCTATTCGATAGCGCACCGGATTTCAGACGAATCTGCTTTTCGTGACGCCGGAGGCTTGAGACAGATGTTTAGACGAGTGACAAGGTAAATCAGTTTTTATTAAACTGTGATTTTTTTAAGGTACTTTGAATTGTTAGGGTTTTAGCTGGATTAATTAAATTGAAAAAAGATCGGCCTATTTTAAGATTTTTATGGCTTTATTGCATTTCCATATTCTATTATGTGAATTTAGTTGGTTTTTACTGACGAATCACATACAGAAAATACTAGACCATTTTTTTCTCACAAAATACAAACAGAGAATAACGTCTAGATAATTTTAATCTGTTCACATCTCACAGTGAGCTCTAAACACAACATTACTTAGTTACCACTCACAAGATAGCGGATGAAATTAACTGCAACACGTCATAATCCCACGGTACGAGGTTTACGCTCCGAAAAGGTCCCTCTGCATTATTTACGAGACCTTAAAACCCCGCCTACAGCCTTACAACCTAACACACACTAAAACACTCAACAAGACGGATCAACGACTATTCAGAATGTTTAATGACAGTCATAAAAACTTCGGATAATTAATCACCGAGACCATTACCATAATATAATTACTCTAACAAACTGCAGTAATTAAACAAAATACTTCAAAGAAAATTACCTTTATAAAGTTCAATACATCCGTTGTTCACAATAGGGCTGGCTCACAAAACAAACAGCACACGGTTATATAATAAACGGTCGCGTACTAATACGTCAGGGTCGTAATTCCGCGCGCAGCACGACCTCCCCTCACGGCGGACAGAACGAAACTGAAACACGTCAACGTGAACCGGCAAGCTCGCGAAGAACGGTGTGAAATGCGCAAGTCACGCGGAGCTTAACTTATCTACCTACTTTTGAAATTCAAATTGTCATTTACTCGGTCTTATTATACATACAGTATACACGCAAAGTGGGGACCGCCGTTTGGTGAGGATAAATTTCCGCTATGCGGGTCTACGTGTTTTCAGGATTCGACCTCAAAATATCTGTAGTGAGGTTACTTTCATAAATCACTTGGAACATTTTCGTTGTTAGTTTTTTGGGGAGGAATATTTCGATGTCGTGTACTCACGTTCTGCGAGTGACTAGATTATTTTCGTAGCAACATAGTATCGTAGAGGGCTCGTAGCGTCGTAGCCGCGTAGCAATATTTCGTAGCAGCTACGCTAACTTTTTGTTCGTAGTTTATGTTGGATATGGCGCTAAAAAAACCTCCCCCTTTTTAAGTCACTTCAAAACTGTGCTACTACGCTGTTTGTTATTTTGTCTGCACTTTAAAATTATCAATCATGTTGAAAAAAATCATCTGCCTAGCGTTTTTCCCAACTATATTGGGGTCGGCTTCCAATCAAGCCGAATTTAGCTGAATAGCAGTATTTTACGTAGAGCGGCTGCTTACCAGATCTCAACAACCCATTAACTGGGTAACACGGTATGGCAAGATTGGAGTCAGATTTACTGGCTTCTGACTATCCGTAACGACTGCCAAAGATCTACAAATGACACCCGGGGCCAATGGCTTAACATGCTTTTCGAGACATGGAGGAAACTCGGTATGTGAAGATGGCCATCCATCGACAGACCAACATTGGCAAGCGTTGCTTAACCTAGAAGATCGACCCATGTAGCTGTATCTTATATTATCTAGCCACGAGCTCCTCTCGATCCATGATGAAAATGTACTCGTAAATCACAATAACGAACATCGTTCTCTCTTTAATGTCATGGCCAGTGTCTGAGGTCATACACTACCAATTTATTACAATATTGCACTTACCGACTGCACAATATTGAAACAAACCAAACGAAACGGTAATTAATTAATTAGTTTTAATTAAATGAGTGAATGTTTACTATACTGGCAATTATGACTTTAACGTAATTAGTTGTGTTGTTGATATTTCATTGTTATCCGTGAATATTAACTGGAAAAGGCTTTCTATAAATATATGGGTACTTTATTCTATCCGGTATTTGCGGTTCAATGCACTAATCTATCTATGCCTACTTATTAAAACGTTTGTTCAGACTGACTACCTCTCACAGCCAAAATGATAAAGTCTAGATAGCGCATCCGTAACGAAAGAATTATTGGGAATCCCAAGGGAACTTTGTACCGCAATAACCGACATCTTTGAGGACGAAGATGAGGCATCAGCTAGCTAAAATACATTTACTTACATAATTACCCAGAATGTTGAATATATTTGATATAAGGTACATTAATATCAAATAAATATTAATAATACCTCCTAAAACACATTTTTTTATTGTAAGCTTAGCACATTTGTAATTATAGTATGTCACTATTTTAGCTTAAAATAAAATATTTTCTGAAAAAAAAAACAGTAACATTGGTCGGTACTTTCTCAAATTAAAGTTTTGAGAACTAAAATAGAAATTAATTTACTCCATCCAAAATTTGCCCGTTGTATATCTTGTTTTTACAAAAATATTTGTCCTGTGCTTATTATGAGGTTTAGAATAAAGTACATAGTAAATAAATACATAGAAGACACTCGACCTCCCTATAAAAACACATTAAATATTCAGCACTCTACTTAAAGCAACCTACTTTATAACATTAACCAAAATACAAAAAATAAAAAACATTAGTTTCACCGTCCGTTCTATCGACTTACTCAGCAACCGTACAACTTCCATCAAATATAAAGAAAAACACGCCTGAAAAGTCCACGGGAAACGTATTTCTTAGATAATTTAATTTTCTTCCCAATATTAAGGCGTCGCTACATTGAGGGTATTAGCAAATTCGGACAAAATTGGGCAACTTTCTGCCCTCGAATAAGTTATTTTATTTTGTTCTGTAAGGCTGGAAAAAAGGTTTTATTTATTTATCGCGTCAGTGAAGACTCAAATAGATTTACTATCTACACATTCGGAGAATATTGTGTTGGTACGATGAGTGAATTGAGTTTTTATTCTTGTGACCTTAATAAGTTCGCTGGTGTCTGGTGTGTACTAGTCCTTACTGAGTCCGTCCCTAGTTTTTGCTATAGCCTCTACCTCGACAGAGAGAAACAAGAAAACTTACTTACCGTGGCTTTCCAGTAAAAACTTATAAAACAATATTTTGCTTTTTCTTGAGTTGATTTTCTTCTTTACAGTTTTTACAGGAAATGCATTATTTTTGTGAAACTGAAAAAAATTACAGTTAAATGGACGGCAGATTTATGGAAAAGCTACTAAATATTTCTGAATATGTATTATTTATTTTTAAACTTCTATTCTTACCGATAACCTAATGTTCAATTGCTTAAATATTTGTTGATAGATATTTGGGGCAATAATAACAGCCGCACGGGTCGATCTTCAAAGTTAAACAACGCTTTCCAAGGTTGGTCTGTGGATTCTCAGGTCTCGGAAAGCACGTTAAGCCGTTGGTCCCGGCTGTTATTTGAAGAATTTAGGCAGTCGTTACGGATTGTAAGAAGCCAGAAAATCTGACTCCAATCTTGCCACAAAATACCATGTTACCTTGTTAATGGCTTGTGGAGGTCTGGTAGGCAGCCACTCCACGTAACATACTGGTATTCAGATCACAAGCAGATCTTCTTTGAAGTCGAGAGATACAAGCCCGAACCTATTAGAAAAGTGAAATTTCAAGCTATATCATACACAAACTTATATAAAACTGTCGAAGACTTAGACTACGATAAAATCGGCGAGGAATATACCAAGTTAGAAGAAGCAATCCAGTCAGCAATCAACAGAAACAAAACAATTAAAAGTAAAATACTAAACCCTCCGAGGACAGACTGGATAAATAAGGACATAATTAATCAAATAGATAAAATAAATTAATTGCGGAAAAATTATAAAGATAATCTAAATAACATAGAATCAGAAGAAGCATTTAAAAAAGAGAGAAACAGAGTTTTTGAGAATATTCAAGCGACAAAAAGCAAATATTATCATAAATCTTTTAAAAAATGTGAGAGTTAACCCCTTAAGATATGGCAATTGATAAACAACTTGTCTAATAATAAATCAA
This sequence comes from Lacanobia oleracea, assembly GCA_950371165.1. Classification (NCBI taxonomy): domain Eukaryota; kingdom Metazoa; phylum Arthropoda; class Insecta; order Lepidoptera; family Noctuidae; genus Lacanobia; species Lacanobia oleracea. Next base: position 8,123,600 of record OX493397.1, read on the forward strand.
AGTAAAGTGTTACTCCCTCTAAATTACAATCACCTACAGGGCTGATTGTGTGTATGTGAAACTGGATAATGAATAAGACCTTAATGTACCATATGCTCAGAAATAAATGATCTTTATCTTTTTATTTTTATTACGTATGAACAGGAAATATGTGAGTGTTTTACCAACTATTTCGCCGGTATAGGTACATTTCTAGCTATTCAGATACCTGCTAAATATCATAATACCTAGACTGTCACTATAACGCTAAAAAAAACTGTAAATGCACCTACACTTTCTCAAATAGCACCAGCAACGGCAGACGAAATAAGGAAAATAATTGATGACCTCAATGCAAACACCAGCACAGATATAGACGGTACCAGTGCCAATTTTCAATAAACCGTTTGATACTGTTAGCCATAGCTTGTTAATGAATAAACTTGTCTCGATCGGTGTAACTGGAAACGCTTTCAAAATTTTTGAATCGTATCTACATGGACGCCGACAGGTCGTTAAAATTGGTGACAATGTTAGCGCACCTAAGTTAATTAATTGCGGCGTGCCCCAGGGATCAATTTGTGGTCCCCTTTTATTCCTAATCTACATTAATAATATAGACAAGATAGGCCTGAAGGGGCATGTATGTATATCTTTATATGCTGATGACACTTGCCTTTTTTATTTTGGTCACTCAATTGACTCAATAATATAGGACGCGCAAGAGGATCTCATTACCTTTGAAAGATGGTTTCTTAATAATTTGTTAACTATCAACACATCCAAAACCAACTATATAATGTTTGCAACTAAAAACAAAAAAGTCTCATATCACAAACCTCTTAGTATTAATGGAGTCAATTTAAATAAAGTCAATAAAGAGAAATATCTCGGACTTATTCTGGATAATCAACTAACATGGAAACCACATATAGAGAAAACCTGTTCTAAAATGTTAAGCCTAACGGGTGCATTACGTCGAATTGTGAAATGATTCCCTCTTAAAGTCCACCGCACTATTTATAACTCATTGGTGAAACCACACATTGAATATCTTATTAAACTGTGGGGTTCAGCAACTAAAACCAACCTAGAAAAGCTACAAAGAGCGCAGAACAAAATTATAAAAGTCCTATTTCACTATCACTATCTGACCCACAAAATTTACAAAGAAACCAAGCTATTGAACATTTCTCATATATATTTATATAATACATGTATTTTAATTCGCAAAATTCTATCCAAAGACACACAAATCACATTCACAAAAAACATACAAGTACAAAAACGTATTCTGAGGCGTGCACAAGACTTACTCACTAACAATAGACATAAAAACCACACAGTCGCTATCACTATTTAAAAAATTACTCAGATGTCACATTTTGACAGGTTTTAAAAAAATATAAAATTACTAATATAATTTATTTGCCTCTAGTGTAAACGAGTCCTTAGATTTCAAAGACAAAAACAAAATAACGAGATACCGCACGTCGATCGCGTCAACGCGTCGCACAGCGGTAGTCAAAACAAAATTCATAGAAATTACCTTCATAAATTTGTAATGTTAACACTAAAACTAACCTACTCGTAAATCTAGATAAGTTAATCATCATTTCGGTACAAGTGATTTGTAATCTTTAGAAATAAATGAATTCAAACGGTATTCAGGTAAATCCGGTTTGACTGGAAGCCGACCCCAATATAGTTTGGAAAAGGCTAGGCAGATGATGATGATGATGATTATGGAGAAATAACTGACAAGTTTTTGAGTCACAATTGCAATGGAAAACAAAACTGAAAATCTTGCTCCACACATAAAAAAAAACAAACGATATTACATCATTCACAACTACCAACAACACGTAACATTAAGCAATTTCAATAAAAAACGAAAACGGCTTCAGGCAAATCCTAAACTAAGAGATAACATTTTGCGCTACACCGTTTTTGTAAGCGCGTTCGTACACAAATATGACCAAAGTAATATCGATAAATGAAAACGGGGCTTCGAAAGCAATGTCCAATATTTTTTCTCGAGATAAGATACAGGCAATAATGGCATTTTGTTTATGTTGACGGCGGCCTAAGCCCGCAGGGATCGTGGGATCGACAAAGCCCCACTAGCTTACAAGAACTATCAGATATCCTGCCAATATATGTTGGCCTACCCTGCCTCCCTGTGACCGGAACATTACAGACAAAAGCTGGGAATAAATTCCTACTACAGCAGCTCATTTCACATCGGCTACCACATCAAATCTCACACTCTATACCCATGAGAAAACCCATGATATCATGTGAAGGACTTGTCCAATTCGACCTTTGCAAGAAGATTTTAATTAGTCTCCTATTTCTGAAATATGTATAACTTAAATAGAGGTGTTATTTCATAAAGGGTGTCGTTTTAGTAACAAGGGTTCTGCAAATATTTTGATACTTACTTAGCAAAGTGAAACTGTAAACTGATATAACTATGGCCTGAATGTAGCGTTAAATTAGAAAAGCCTTTAGTTTGAATAAATTGAGTCGTAACGACGGAGCTGTGTGTGCTATTTGATTTTCTAGTCTGTAAAAAGGTTTCAAAGTGCTTAACAGTGTCCATTTCACACCATGTATAAAACTGACTAAAGACATTTCTAGTACTTTCATTGAAATAATTAGTTTTTCGCACAAGTGCAGAACAGATGGTCGTTAGGGCTGAAAAGTTCTGGAGTTGCGACCGCGTACCGTAAGATGCAGCGTAGATAGCAGTGGACTGATGACCTGTACGTCTACCATGAGTTTAATCAATCTAAACTCGCTAGTGACTGTAGTCAAAAAAAAATATGTTATTGATTTGTTAAAATTTCTCCGTGTCTCCGCTTCGCTGCTTCGCTCCACTGTAATAGACAGGCACCCTTAATGTACCTTTCGCAGCGATCATGTTACGTTACACCGTGTCCTAAAATCCGTGTAACATGCTCATATAGAGCTCTTTTGTCACTTGACACACAATACACTATCAAACAAGATGTACCTCCTTGTCGCGTCGTTCTTCTTCTTTTCGGGTCGATTGACTCATACTAAATTTTGTCCGACCAGGGCCCCAAGTCTGCTATTTTTTATAAATTTGTCATCCCAACGCGATCCCATTTTCATTTTGCTAAAAGTTCGTAATCAGCTAATTCATAATGGTCGATCAATGGTCGGTCAATGGTCTCGTAATAGAATCGTGGTAGAAAGTTATTTTCGTATTGCCGTTCAATGATATTATAAGTAAAAAGGTGTAGATAGGTTACCTATACAACATTCGATCTTCAAAAACGGCACTCTAACGCACACATAAATAACTAAATATTGCAGGTAGCTTTGGGTCTTTTACTTTGAATGCTCTCAGTACCTACGTGACGTGCGTCTGTTGACGGCGCAACGCGACACTGAGGTCAAGTGTGGCTAGTTAGCCACATTTTAACATGCCGCTTGCTGAGCGCTTATAACCTATCTACACCTTTTTACTTATAATATCATTGTTGCCGTTATAATAAAACCCGTTAGTAGACATGATTTTCGAAAAATTACTACTTAATCTGAACATTAAGTTATGCCTGATTTCTTTTATAAATTTTTACATATTATTTATTCATTTGTCATTTTGTACGAGATTACCATTCTATGCCATTTCTTTCAATGGAGTGTCAGTGTTTGACCATTGGAAAGTCATAATGACGCTTTTATAATAGGTTTACCTATGAAATTGCCGTTTTGTATGAAAAATTTTACCGATTTTTTTTCATGTATTTTTTATTTGTATTAATCGAAGTAATCACCCATGCAATCAATGCATATTTGCCAACGCAGTGGCAGTTTATTGATGCCCTTCTTAAAGAAATCAGCTGGACGGGAGGCAACAAATTCTTCAAAGGCATTTTGTACTGCCTCTCGGGTATTGAATTTTTTTCCCGCTAAGAAGTTATCCAAATTCTGGAAAAAGTAGTAGTCTGTAGGCGCAAGGTCTGGTGAGTAGGGCGGATGACGGAGAGCTTCCAACCCTAGTTCTTGCAACTTGGAGACCGTCTGCTGTGCAGTATGAGGTCGCGCGTTGTCGTGCAGGAGCAGCGGAGACGAGCGATTGACCAATGCTGGTTGGAGATGTGCCAGCTTCTCCATCATTGTGTTCAGTTCTTCACAGTACACATCTGCAGTAATGCTCACCCCGTTTGGTAAGAAGCTGTGATGAATCACACCGGCGCTAGACCACCAAACACTGACCATCACTTTTCTAGGGGTAAGTTTTCGTTTAGGGCATTGTTTAGGTGCTGAACCAGGATCCAACCAACTTGCTGAGCACTTGCGGTTATCAAACAGAATCCATTTTTCATCGTAGGTAACAATGCGGTTCAAAATTCCTTCATTTGTGTGTCTGTTGAGCAGTGCAAGGCACGTCTCGACGCGTACTTCACGCTGGCGATCATTGAGTTCGTGGGGCACCCATTTGTCAAGCTTTTTTACCTTGCCAATTTGACGCGAATGAACCTATATTGTTTTGACGCTAACGTCGAAAGCTGCTGCTAATTCAGCCGTAGATTGTGTATCATCAGCTTCCACAATCGCCTTTAATTCGTCATTGTCGACCAAAGTCTTCGGACGACCGCGAGGTTCATTTTTCAGATCGAAATTTCCAGAACGGAAGCGAGCAAACCAATAACAGGTGGTGCATTGGTTTGTAGTGTTAGCTCCGTAAACGTCGTTGATGTTGCGTGCCGCTTGTGCCGCGTTGCTGCCACGACGGTATTCATATTCCATAATTACTCGAATTTTTAACGTATCCATGATGACGAAAAATATTGAAATGCGATGAAAATGTAACACTAATCAATAAACAAATGACTACTTTTGAATAAAAAAAACCATGTTTTTTAAATAAAATTAATTTGAAATTAGAATTCTTAGCCAAACAAATATTATTTTGATTTGAAATGGCCAGTACTGCAGAACGGCAATTTCATAGGTAAAGACCTAATATTAGTAGATTACCAAACTTGTCAAAATCAACAATTATGAAATCAGTGATCGACCTTTCTGACACTATTGTAATAGCAGACTTGAGGCCCAGTACAGTAGGCAACCTGTATCATTGACCTAGTCCTCGGATGGTGCAGGAAAATCGTGGATTGCAAGAAAATCCTGGATAGTGCAGGTAGTTGTGCATGACGGGCAGCAACATACGAGCTACGAGCGACTCAATGCTCGTGAGTTTATGCTCGTTTCCACGTACTGACTGCGCAAATGCTCGCTATGCAACATTTTACATTACGCTCCATAACACCGGCCAGTACCCGCCTGTAAGAATTTGTTTCTAGTGGAATGTTTTTCAGCAACAAACGTCACCAACATCTTTTCCTGATAGCTACGACCTGGGAGTCTTTATGTCAAAAGTGAATGGGTTACTTCTAGGCAAGCGTGCTCCATCTTCGACCACATCATCGCCTACCATCAGGTGAGATGATGGTCAAACGCGTGCGTATCAATAGTAAAAAAAACAACTTCATATCCATGTCCCATGGTACTCGGGGACAGCACAACACATTTTCTTCTCTCATTCCGTCCGCGTCCTGTCAACCGTCAAGTTATCACTCACTTATTTTGCTTTCATTACTTCTGATACGATGGGGCTGACATGCCTTACTTGGATGAAAGTCCCTAAAAAAGAAAAAGAAAAAGAAACATAATTTCCGATAAATCATAGATATTTCAATTTTACTTTTCTGCTTCTATTTGTGTACGATGTTTATTTTAAAATGGACTTATAAATAGAACTTTCTCTGCACTGTGGTGGGTTGATATTGAAATACCATTCCTCTTCATCCAATTATTTTCTAAAATTAAGTCTCACTTAATATTTTAAATTATTTGTAAGCGTTAGTAGTTTAATAGTGTTAGTTATATATAGTTATGTTAGATAAATATAGTTTCAAGAAACGTGTAGGTTTCAAATGTTAGCAAATAACGAGACGCGTGGGCTTCACTTGATTTTTCAAGCACTTTGAAGTGCTCCTATATCTTAGTAGGTAGGTACATATCTGTTTGTAACTTGTTTACGAAAATACAAAGCAATATTCTTAAGTTCTACTTAATTAGGTTTATATGATACGTATATCACTGTTATCAACAGCGTAAAAGAAGTAAAAGATTGTTTAAAATCAGCGCTGAACTTTCGGAGATTAATAATAATAATAAAACTTTATTTCAGACCATCTCAGATCCATATTCACATTAAAAAACCAATACCTTACCTCATCCAACAAACAAACAATATTTTTAATGTGCCAAGAGGCTCATCGGCAATGATGGGCTCGTCGAGTCGAAGTTCCAAAGTTTTGGGCATCGACGCCGAGTAGCTAGCCTGACAGTTTTCTACCGGTTGCATTTTGGGGAATAAAGATAAAGATAAATTTATTTGCCCAAACATGTGTACACATACAAGATTAGAAAACGTACATGCAGGATAACATTAGACTAGAAAAAGTTCAGACATGTTTGCCACATACTATGGCGTGCAAATATTATGCAAAGTAAAGAATTAATTACAAATTATTATATTTGAATTATTATAAATGTCAATGGTAAAAATGAATTAATGTCAAAATATTAATCAAATTTAAATTATGTCAAAAACTATTCAAATATTATAAATGTCAAAATCAATGCAAAAATTATGTCAAAATTATATAAAATGTCAATCGAACAAAAAAAAAAAAAAAAAATTAAATACCTATGTCAAATTTACCAATTTTAGCCCGTAGTAAGCGGTTAATAAGGCATCTACGTTAACCGTTCGTGACAGCTTATGCACTACTGCTTATTCTTTTAGTCAGGACATCAATGTGCGCCTTCCAATTTAAACTCCGATCGATTGTCAGTCCTAGAAACTTAGTTGTATTAACTGTGTCAATTGAAATGTCATTATACTTTATGTCAAGATTAGGAAGAGTCAATGAGCGTTGGCTAAAATGCATAATAACTGTCTTATTTAAATTTATTTTTAAATGGTTATTATCTACCCATTCTATAGTTTTTTGCACAGTATTAGTTATGTCCTCTTTATAAAAATCTATTTCATTGCAAGGTATTGTTATTGTACTGTCATCTGCGAATAATGTCACCGGATGTTTGATTGCCATTGGAAAGTCATTTATATAGATAGTAAAGAGCGGTGGTCCCAGTATACTTCCTTGTGGAACTCCGTAGACAACGTCGCGTTCATCCGATAGAAATACTTCTTCTCTTTTGGTGCTAGTATTTAGTCTGCTTATTTCAGTAATCTGTTTTCTGTCAGTTAGATACGATTTTAAGAGCTCAAGGACGTTTCCTCTTACCCCGTAAGCTTCAAGCTTTTTCAGTAAAATATTGTGTTGCACGTAGTCGAATGCCTGGGTCATGTCACAAAATATCGCACATACTGGTTTATTTGTATCCATATTTGTCATAATAGTATGCAAAAAGTCATAAATCGCCATGTTAATTGTCTGGTTTTTCCTAAATCCTTTTTGTTCGTTGCAAAGAATATTATTTTTCTCTAAATAAAAATTAAGTTCTCTATAAATGTACTTTTCAATTATTTTAGAGAATATCGGAATCAACGAAATCGGTCTGTAGTTTTCCATGAACTCTCTATCTTGTTTTTTGAATAGCGGCTTTATTACAGATTTTTTTAAGCAATCTGGAAAAATACCTTCGCTAATGCAAAAATTTATAATGTAGCTTAGCGGGCAACAAATTTCTTCAGCAACTGCTTTGATTATTTTTGTGCAGATGCCATCGTAACCGACACTGTTTGTGTTGTTAAGGGCTCGAATGATTTTTAACACAACGTTCGGTAAACATGGAGCCATAAATATAGAGTCCTTCCTGTTTATAATATGACTAGTGACTTTGTCTCCTGAATTAATAATGGGCTGAATTTTGTCAGTAAAATAATTATTAAATACATTACAAATGCTCTTTGGATCAGATATAACTTTATTATTATTAATTATAAGTTTATTAATATTATTCTTTGGAACATTTAGCTTTGACTGGTTTATAATTTGCCATGTAGTTTTAGATTTATTATACGATGTCTTTATTTTATGGGTATTTTGAGCTCTTTGAGTTAAATTAATAATCTTTTTTAAGAGTTTTGTATAGTTTTTAAATTTCATTTTATTCTGTTGAGTAGGTTTTAATCGGAACTGCCAAAGTAATTGCCGTTTTTTTACACTACATCTTTTAATTCCACGTGATACCCAGTTTTGTTTTTTATGGACATTAATCGAAATCATAGTTTCGGGGAAGCACTGTTTGTATAGTAATGAGAAGATATCTGAAAACGAATTAAACGCTACATTTGGTTCATTTGCTTCATATACTTCTGAAAACGACAGACTCCGCAGATAGGCTTTAAATTTATCAATGTTATCGTTACTGTAATCACGACTTCTCCTACTCCACCGACTAAAAGTACATAATTATCGTGTTTATTGGACACTTCAGTAGTTGGGCTGTGTGATCCGATAACGCTAATTCTAATACCGACGATTGACAGCGCCTGTTAAAGTTATGCGCAAAATTGTCAATGCATGTTTTGCTCTTAAGACGAGTTGGTTGATAAAGCACCAGTTTCAAGTTAAAGCTTACTAACATATTTTCGAATTCTATTGACTGATTAGTTCTTTTAAGTACATCTATATTAAAGTCTCCCGCTAAAACAATATTTTTACAGTCTGTTTTTATTAACATTTGTAATATCTGTTCTAATTTCTTAATACATTCATTGAAATTTTTAGAATTTGGTACTCTGTAAATACAAACACATACAATTTTATGCATAGTCAGTTCAATGGTGCAACATTCAAAGACACCACTTGCAGACATTTTTGCTATTTTTGGCAGTTCTCTCCATTGGTGATCGGACCTCACTAGTATGCAAGCTCCACCTCTTTTGTTTTCATTTCGACTGAAACAGGCTGCTAGGCAGTAATTGTTCAGCGGAATGTGCGACGGAATTGAATAATTTAATTTTGCCAAGCCTGTTCCATCATCGGACCACAAGACAAACGGTGATGTGCCACCGGTTCAAGGTAGACACACGCACAAAACCTTTTGGGAACACATTCATAGTGCGTACAGCTAAGGAGTGGAATTCCCTGCCGGAGTCTGTGTTTCCTGATAGCTACAACCTGGGAGTCTTTAAGTCAAGAGGGAATAGGTTACTTCTAGGCAAGCGTGCTCCAACTTCGACATCATAGATTACCATCAGGTGAGATAGTGGTCAAACGCGTACCTGTCAATAGTAAAAAAAATATACTTATATTTAAATTTAAATTTTCTGTAAAATATATACCTTTAAGGTTTAGGCAGGTCGTCTTCCTAAATGAATAAAACGGGCAGACAATTTCACCCGTCAGGATTATTAGAAAAAGACAGCAATATTTATTTATTACACACCTTTCTGGCTGACCTTTCCCTGGTTTTCCCTCGCAAAAAATAAACTAGCCCAAAATACTCTCAGGTCCTTAAAAATAGCCTTTAACTTTTTAGCCTTTATCAGCCCAAAACCCTTGTAGATACGTGAATTTCAATTTCTATATTCCTTTTCTACCCAAAACATTTATGTCTAGTAATGGAAATTCGACCCCTAAAGGGTAACAAGGGGTAAAATATGTTTTTAGGAGGAGACATGGGGGCCGCTTGTGTATTACATTAGTTTATAACCCACAAATTGAAACTCTAAGGTCTATTTTGTCGAATCACGTCCCCGATAATGTAATATTATAATAATAGAATTATGAAAGTAAATACAAAAATAATGACGCGTAATCAGCTTAGAGGTAATTTATTTGCAAAATCTTGTCCTGCAATTTGAAGCTCATGAAAAGTTTTTTCTACTAATAAGACCCTCATAGCCTGTATTTTAATAAAGTCCTTATTAGTAAATACAGGCATGTTTGGTCTCCTGATTCTAAAATCTTCGAACAACTATCCGATTAGTAATCCTGACAATATTTTAGGGATCCGTACCCGAAAGGTAACCAACGGGACCCTATTACTAAGCTTCCGCTGTTCCTGCGTCCGTCTGTCTGTCAGTGGGCTGTATCTCAAGAGCCATAATAGGCAGACAGTTGAAATGTTCATAGAACGTGTATTTCTCACAGAACAGATAATCTGTTCTGTGGCATTTCTATTGCCGTTATAACAACAAATAATAAAAATTAAAGGAAGCTCCTATACAAAAAATAAGTTTCTTATGACTGACTCGCACTTGACCGGATCTTTTTAATATTTGAAATGTTGATACAAAAAACACAAGTCGTGTGCTCAACAACCTTTGCATTTCTTCATTTTGTAATAGTATGAGTGTGAGGGACTTCAATTATTCCAATTTCAATTTTAACAACGGTCCCGAAAATTCCAGGAGTTCAAACATTTTTTGACAAAAGAAACGAAAAAGTATCCAAAGTCCTCGAAGTTGCGTTCCGTCCCACATAATTATGTACTGAACAAACATTTGTATATACTGCCCACATATTTGTTTCAAGTCCAAATGTGTGTGCTTTTGATCTGTAGCAAAAACACCCACGCCACAGAGTACTTAAGTTTGGGGTTGCAACTGTGAGGGACATTAGAAATTTATAGTGTAGACTGTGGTTACAGAGACATGTCCGGACGGTATGGCCACTTTATAGGGTCCCAAAAAATATGCTACGCTGTGCTTCATAAAACTGGACGTGAATTCCGTTTTAGTTATTTTAAGGCAAGTACGGTGTTTGTGATTTCAAATTTGATTTTTGTGTCAGAAGAGACCAAAAACTGGCTAGAACTTTCAAAATATTTTTTTCCGTGACGTCGTTTTTCTAGCCTCTGTACATTTTTTCGAGATAAAAATTAGGTAGCCAATGACACGTAGAGATTGTTTATTTTTATCAACTACTTAAGAGTAGCCCCAAAAAATTCATCATAACCGTAACATGACGTCAAAATATTATGATTTAATTTAAGAAATTCCAAGCCAACTTTAATAGTCCAATTTCCTTCAGCTAAACAACATTTTTTCATTCGCAAATTATCATGTAATGCCATCTAAAATTCCGTCACCGACCTAACTAATTCGGTGACGCAAATTGACGTCATTTCCGCAAAGGGCCGCAGGGGAGGGGGGTTGTTTTTAGAGACGGCAACACTGAGCGACGTGTAGCAACATTGGTAATTTCCTGGTCGTCTTAATGTCGACCGCCTACCTTTGGGTTTTGGCTCAATATCCGTTTTGACTGACCTGCTATAGATATGACGGATAATGGAGACAAATAATATTTTTTTGGTATATACTTTAATGGTTTGTGTTGTTAACAAAACAACGATGTAGTTTACAGGGTGAGAAGCACATTAATTCAGTTCTTACATGATTCTAGGTCAAGCTTTAAATTAAAAAAAACCAGCCAGGTGCGAGTTGGACTGGCACACGAGGGGTTCCATAGCATAAAACTTTATTTTGATTATTTGTTTTAAAGAAAAAGAAAAATCGTGTACAAAAATACACAATCCTTGAATATTTCAACTGTCTACCTATTATGGTTCTCGAGATACAGCCCAGATAGACGGATGGATGGACGGACGGACGGACATCGGAGGCTTAGTAATAGGGTTCCGTTGGTTACCCTTTGGGTACGGCAACTCAAAAACGTTAAAAACGTCTACCAAAAAATTGTAATCAATCAATCGGCCTGGCTTTTTGGGGGAGGCCTATGTCCAGCGGTGGACGTCTTTCGGCTGTTATAATGACGATGATGAATCGGCCTGGCCATTTACCATCGTTAAAATCGGTTTACAGGCTAACCGAATGTAAATGAGTACCTTTACTTGATATGGAACGACTCCTTCTCTGACCGAGAAGCTCGTGGCTAAATAGTAACAGTCGTTTGCCAAGGTTGATCTGTGGATGGGTGGCCAATCATAACATACCGAGTTTCCTCCATTCCTCGGAAGCACGTCATCATCTGTCTAGCTTTTTCCCAACTATATTGGGGTCGGCTTCCAGTCAAACTGGATTTAGCTGAATACCAGTGTTTAACGTGGAACTGCTGCCTACCATACCTCCACAACCCATTAACTGGGTAACACGGTAATTCATGGCCAGACTGGAGTCAGCAAAGCCAGAGCCAGAGTGAAGCATTTACTGGCTTCTGACTATCCGTAACGACTGCCAAAGATCTATAAATGACAAAGTGCTTTCCGAGGCACGGAGGAAACTCGGTATGTTAAGAAGGTCACCCAACCAGACCAACCTTAGCAAGCGTTGCTTAAACATGAAGATCGACCCGTGCGGCTGTTATTATCTAGCCACGATCTACTCCTCTTTGCGAATATTTATTGATTTACAAAAACAAAAAAACGTTTCCATTATTTTTCAATACCTTCTCTAACTGATAGATTAAATAGATTTACAATTCATTGACTCAAAACCTAGAGAAAACCTACGTCAGAATCCGTAAGGCCCTTTCGGGGCAAGCAAGCCGACGCTCGCGCGACTGCGCACGTGATTTTGTCCCGAAAGCGACGTACGGATCCTAAGTAGTACAAAATATTGGTTAAAAATCTCAAAAAATAGCAGTGCTATCAGCGTTTTAAAATCTATACTAATATATAAAGCTGAAGACTTTGTTTACTTGAACGCGCTAATCTCAGGAACTACTGGTCCGATTTGAAAAATTCTTTCAGTGTTAGATAGCCCATTTACTGAGAAAGGCTATATAATTATCATCACGCTTAAACCAATAGGAGCGGAACAGTAATGAAAATTGTGAAGCAACCGAAGTTGCGCAACTAGTCTATGATAAACAGAGACAGCACTAATGGCGTGTGCCGTCACTGTGAGTGACCTGTTATATTGAATTGGACCCAACCAGTAAAACTGACAATATCTGTAACAAGGACATAGGTAAGAACAACTTCAGAAGCGTATAACTTCTCTGTTTTTCCACCAATTTAATTTATTTTGTCATTAATCGTACTGTTTCAATATCATATATTAAATAAGTATTCATTCCTGTTATTAATCATAGTAGTTAAATACCCTATTGACCGCATCATCGTTTCTGCTAACTCTTTGAATATTGTGATCGATGTGATGTCGGTAACCACTTCATTTTAAGACGATGACGGGAGCAACATTGTCAATTTCCTTGTGGTCCTTGTGTCCGCCGCATGCCGCAGAAACAATATCCGTTCAGTAAAGACCTCTTCAAGATGTGACAGACGACGGACGCACCGTGGTCAACATTTTAAAAGTGGATGACATAAAATTTAGAGATACATTCCAATTATTATTATTTTTTTCATATTTTTTATCCTATGTACAGTCAACAAATCTATTGGGTATGCAGGCAGTTAACTTGCAACTAATTTTAAATAATGATGTGAGTGTGCTGAGTAGACAATTATTGTACAACACAATCGTAAGTATGTCAAAAGCTTAAAAAATGTATAAAGAACAAATTAAAAATAAACATTGGCAGTGCTGTGGAAACAATATTGTTTTTATCTGTGTACCATATAACTTTATTGACTGCACCTATCGAAAGCACTTCATGTTATCCACAGCCTTCTTAAACACTAGAATAAAGGTGAGGTAGAGTGGGATTGGTTAGCATTTCATAAAAAGTGGAAGTTTTCTTCCTACAGCAACAGCAGCCGTCTTAGGCCTCTAGAATCGCATGCTATTCATCTCAACTTTCAGCCACCAAACTCACTGCGAATACCGATGCTCCACCTAACCTGTGCCCATTGTACCTTAGTTCTGTCAATTTGGGGGCTCATCTCAAGAAAACGACCACCCGGTCATTGGTTCTACAACAATTCATCATCATCTGCCTAGCCTTTTCCCAACTATATTGGGGTCGGCTTCCAGTCAAACTGAATTTTACGTGAAGCGGCTGCCTACCAGACCTCCACAACCCATTAAATGGGTAACAAGGTATTTATTGGCAAGACTGGAGTCAGATTTACTGGCTTCTGACAATCCGTAACGACTGCCAAAGTTCTACAAATGACAGCCGAAACCAACGGCTCAACGGGCTTTCCGAGGAACGGAGGAAACTCGGTATGTAAAGATGGTCACCCATCCACAGACCAACCTTGGCAAGTGTTGCATAACCTTGAAGATCGATGTTTGCGGCTGTTATTCTTTAGCAACAAGCTCCTCTACAGCATTGGTTCTACAGAAATTATGCCTTCATAAAACGACACTGAAACAAAAGTGTTGCTACGGTGAAAATTCTTCCTCAAAACCCAACACAGTCCTCCAATATTTTACCTTTTCGTACAAAAATAATTTAGCTTAAAAAACAAAAAAGCTTAATTCTCGTTAAGTCCTGCGGAGGCTTTGTCGGGGAGACGGATGGGGACCGTGCGACGCTGCGGTTATTATCCACTAGCTCTGACCCCGGCTATTTTTCAGTCAAAATGGAGACCTTTTTGTGTTTAAATAAGATTACTTTTTTGTTGAAGAATAGTGATTAGTGCAACGCTGTTTGGAAATTGGAGTGGTGGTGTTAAAATGCCGTAGGAAGGTTCAATTCTCGCAGGTGACATAAGTAACTTTTTATGGCAGAAAAATGCACCGGAATATCTTACCAACTTTTATTATATTTGGTTGTTTATATATTCGGACGTTTGTTAATCTATGACGCCTCATTGATTGATTGATTGACTGATTTTCCTGAGCGATAATTTACGATCTTCTCGCGGGCGAAGCTGTAAGTTGTTAAATATGCCACAATACTTAATTCAAGTGCTGTAATAGGTAGACAGCTGTAAATTTACAGTGTGTATTTCTATCGCCGCTATATCAACAATTAATTTAAATTAAAATAAAAAGGGGCTCCCATACAAGAAACGTATTTCATTCGATTTATGTTACGGAACCCTTCGTGTGAGAGTCCGACCCTCACTTGACTGGTTTTTAATATCCTTGAATTTCTTGCCCATACAAATATTTTATTTGGGAGCAGTGCAACATGTCTTCTTCTCCCAAACTTCTCCAAGTCACCTTCACAAGTCTATGCCGTCTTCTTCACAGTACATTCATCAGTTGTGAACAAAACTTTAAGTAACTAAATAACCAGCAAACCTAAAACTAAAAAGTGACCTAAAATAAAGCATTACAAATAACGTAAAGCGTGCCCGACACAGCGTAGTTTAATAATTAAATTAACTTTTCACATAAACTGAGCCGGGGTTGCTATCAGTAAAATATTTGACAAGCACCTGTTTCGATAAGTGGTCCAACTTTGTTCCGTTATCCGAGCCAAAACTATTAAAACTTGGCAAGTGGTACGAATACACCGAAATAGTGTGCTATCCAAACATTAGGTGGCGGTAAATTTTGTAAATGTACGATACCCAACTAGCACCAAAGCGTTAAAAAAACCTATATAAGACTCGTATATCAGTTCCATTTGAGTATAAAAGTGTTAACGCATACCTGTGCAACTGAGTTAGAGCATGCTCTAACTCACTTATAACCACGAAAGAGGCCCACAGTTTTACAGGTAAAAGTTATAGAAAGCCTATAGTACGGTGTCACAAAGATATTAAAGCTGCACAAGAGCGCTTATTCATCGTCAGCTACTACTTTAATCTGTATTACCGTTGTAAAATAGAGTTGGTAAACGCTACAGGTGCTATAAATCCTATAGTAAGGTGTCAAAAAGTTCTTAAAGCTCCACAAGAGCGCTTATTCATCGTCAGCTACTACTTTAACCGGTATTACCGCGATAGTGAGCACTACAGGTGGTAAAAAGCGCACGTCAAGATAAAAAAGCCTGTAACCTTACTAAAATTAAATCTGTTCGTAATGGAAGTGTTATGTCATCCATTATTCAACACAGCAGAATAATATTATGGAATATTATGTTATTTAAGTATGTGAAGTGAAAAATTACTGCCCTTATGATTTCACAGTAAATGTATACCATGTTTCTCATCTCAATTTTAACGCGCCTAGGATTTATTAAAGATTTAAAAGAAAAATTATGATAACAAAATAGGTACCTCAAGCTAAACATTACTATTCATTCCTGCATCTTGAGCAGTGGTATGTAAAATTAAGTGGCATTCATGGAATGCTTCAAATAATGTAAGAAATTTTGTTTATTGTAGTCAAATGTTGAATAACTCGAAATAATATTAATTGTTAGGTTACCAAAACAATGGCGAACTTTACAAAAGTGAGGTTAGTGTTAATAACGACCCATACTTGCGTTGTTTGACACCAATACCTTTAGAACGTCTGTAAAAGAGGACTGCCTAACACAATAAGCTTTAGTTAAACCCTTTATTACAGGTTAAACCTAGATAGAGGAGTTGTTTGACACCTTTAGTTTTTCGTGTTACTAAACTCTCGATAAACTCTATTTTATAGCTTATGACTGCAATAATAGTCAATATAGCACCTTAAGTGGTATAAAAGAGTTCATTGCAATAACTATACAACAATAAGTGTTAAGAGGTGTCGGCGAACACTTTTATAAAGACTTGGGTGTCACAAAAAGGTTAAAGCTATAACGTATTAAGTATACTTGCTGCTACTAGCGCCATTATAACTCTCAAAGCTGTATTACATCATCCATTAATGCTATAGTGCTGCGATTGGGGCTAAAACTTGTTTGTTAGCTCCTCTATATCGTCTTTAGTAATAACTGAGGTAATTATAACCCTGTTATATTACTTAAAGTCATAAAAAAGCCTGTAACTGACACCAAAATGTTAGTTGGGTAAACATTGGACCTATAGTACGGTATACTAATAATGTTATAAATATGAAAATATTTGTTTTTTAAATCATAAAAACCTTTACTGAACGGATTCAGGTTAAATTTGGAATACAATTAGATCATAACCTCGTTTAACCATTAGGAATATTTTTATCCAACGAGCATCACTATTGCTCGTTGCTGTCTGATATTTTAATATCTAACTATCACCCGACTTCATCATCATCACAGTAAAAGACGTGCACTGCTAGACATACTATACGAGTAGACCTCCCCCAAGTGTCACTATCTCGACCGGTCCTGTGCGTCTTGCATCCAGCTAATTTCTGCCACCGATATCGGTCCACCTTGTGGGAGGCCTGCCAACGCTGCGTCTTTCGTCACGCGATCACTACTCCAGAACCTTGGTCATCATCATCTGCCTAGCCTTTTCCCAACTATATTGGGGTCGACTTCCAGTCAAACCGGATTTAGCTGAATACCAGTATTTTACGGGGAGCGGCTGCCTACCAGACCTACATAACCGAGTAACTGGGTAACACGGTACTTCATGGCAAGACTGGAGTCAGATTTACTGGCTTCTGACTATCCGTAACAACTGCCAAAGATCTACAAATGACAGCCGGGACCAACGGCTTAACGTGCTTTCCGAGGCACGGAGAAAACTCGCTATGCTAAGATGGTCACCCATCCACAGGCAACCGCTGCTTAACCTTGAAGATCGACCCGTGCAGATGTTATTATCTAGCCACAAGCTCCTCACTCCAGAACCTTCGTAATTATCACAAAAAAAGTAACATGAACTGGCTGTAGACAAAGAAATATGGTACAAGATAGTTCAAAATGAGCTTCCTCAAGCGCCCTGGTTTGACAGTAGCAGGTTAAGTAGAAGTTTTGTAAATATAGCTGTAAGATTAACAAGTCTGGACACTATTATAATTCAAGTTTAAAGCAATGCTTCGTAGTAGTCTGTTTAAGGCATGGGGTTAGCATATCCATTGGGATAAAACCCCAATTAAATCAATAAAAAAAGTAATTATTAAAAAAAGCAGTTTAAGTAGAAGTTTTGTAAATATAGCTGTAAGATTAACAAGTCTGGACACTATTATAATTCAAGTTTAAAACAATGCTTCGTAGTAGTCTGTTTAAGGCATGGGGTTAGCATATCCATTGGGATAAAACCCCAATTTAATCAATAAAGATTGGAAAAAAAGTAATTATTAAAAAAAGACTGGCTGCTAATAATAGGGTATTTTACTAAAAAAATCTAATTAGTCCGTCTGATAGATTTTCAAAAAATATTCGACACGTATTTTTTCTTTTTTCACGTAAACAAAAATTAAAGGAGATACAGCGAGTTGAAGACACGCGTGACGTCATTAGGCTTGGTAAATTTGGTACATTTTTACCAAGCCATATGACGTCACGCGTGTCTTCAACTCGCTGTATCCTCCTTATTATTTGTTTACTTGAAAAAAGAAAAAATACGTGTCCAATATTTTTTTTAAATATATCAGACGGACTAATTAAATTTTTTTAGTAAAATACCCCATTGGACTTCAGATTTATGTATTGTATATTGTCATAGCTGTGCTGAATTGTTTTAGTTTGTAGTCTGTCACTGTATTTATCAAAATAAAATAAAAATAATAAAATCCATTCCACCAATCACCGCACTTAACAATTTATTTCGAAACTAAATCACCCTTGTTTATAACATAAAACAAAGCTGTATAATTTTTCCCAATCTTCAGTAACGGCTCACTAAAATATAAACACTAACTTAAATAACTCACATTTACAAAGCGCTCCAGTATGTTGAAGTCTTTAGACGAAAATAACAGTTGACTGCGCTCCATTTCACATAACCTAGATATAGTTTACTAAAAGCATATTATGTTCCTATATCGAATAAACGATAACAGGTTTATGGGTCAGGGGTGAACTGAATTTGATTATCAATATAACAGTCCGGAAATGCAAACAGTTTGAATTTGGTATTTTGGTGTAACTAGTTATAGACTGGTTATGTACAGGGTTATTTTCAAGCATCAAGTGGCAATCAAAGACACAATTTATGCAAACATAATTCCCAAAAAACAAAACATAAATCAAAATAATTTATTGTTTGCCACAGTTTTAAAAGTAGTTCTTATCAAAATAATATGTAGACCGCTGTAACATACCCGTAGGGCGTACAATATCAATCTACGAGTATAATCTAAATTTTTTAATTAATAAATATAATTCAAATGTATTTTATCTTTCAAAAACACATTATCATTAATCATTACTATCGCTCATGTAAAAATACATTAAAATTCGTCAATATTATTACTCATGTCAAAATATATAATTTCGTCAATATAATATAATACTACTCATAATATATCATTAAATAATTAAATTATACATAGTGAAAATTCATTTAAGTACATACTAACAGTTAAATACAAAAATAATCAAAACAATAAAATAAATAAAACTAAAATACATATTACATGATCAAAATTTGTCATTTAATAGCTCCGTAATATTATAGTACCCTTTATTATTATTATTCCATTTATTTATTTATATTGTATACATACCAATTTCATTTTTAAATATTTCTATAAAAATACAAAAACCATTTAAAAATATAAAAAATAGTAACCCACCGGTATCGGGAACAGGGTCTTAGCTACCAGTGGTAAGGGCTTCTGAGAGAGGAACCTCCTAACGATGCGCGCCGTGTCCAGGAGTACTGCTTTCTGGATCAAGCCCTTGATCCAGCTGTCCAACGAGAGCCTCTTGAGATGTTGGTCGAGACTCTTGGCAATAATGCCATTGGCCGTCACGATTATCGGCACAATAACTGCTGTGTTCACATTCCACATTTCGACAACCTCGCGAGCCAAGTCAAGATACTTCGTTTGTTTATCTTTCTCTGACTTCACGAGGTTCTCGTCATGAGGGACTGCTATATCAACAATCATTGCGCGACGCTCTAGTCGGTCTATCACCACTATATCAGGCTTATTGGCAACAATAGTCCTGTCAGTGATGATAGACCGATCCCAATACAATGTGCAACTACCATTTTCGAGAACTGGGTCGGGCACATACCTATAGTACGGTACTTCCGATTCCACAATATTGTATTTAAGAGCAAGTTGCTGGTGGATAATCCTGGCTACAAGGTTGTGCCTGTGCAAATAGTCTCCGTTAGCCAGACTAGAACAACCGGAAATAATGTGGCGGATGGATTCCCCGGTCCGGTGACATGCCCGACATATGTCAACCGTACCGTCCTTCACAATGTATTTCCGGTAGTTATTAGTCATCATAACTTCGTCCATAATTGCACAGACAAAACCTTCGGTTTCCCCGAAGAGGTCAAAACGAAAGCCAGGCTACGGACGCTAAGAAGTCTGCATCGGGCCCATGTAGGACCCGATAAAAGCGTCCGTGAAGCTCCTTGCTCTGCCATACCTCCCTGCGGTCGTTAGTATCTAATACCACAGGTTTGCGCCAGTTCTCGTTAGCCAAGGAGAGCGCGGTGAGGCCTTTGTCCACCGCTACCACATCTCGATGCATATCCACGTCGGCCTCTAGGAAGTACTCCCTAAGGCTGCATACCTCGCGGTTGTGCAGGGTCTTAGCATTTAAGAAGCCACGACCCCCACACTTCCGCGAGATATACAGCCTCATCACCGATGACCGTGGGTGATGCATCCGATTTGCGGTAAGCAGTGAACGTACCCTCCTATCCAGGGCGTCAAGTTCCGTCTGAGTCCATTTGAGTATGCCGAAAGAATACATCAAAACCGGCATGACCCAACCGTTGAAGGCGCGCACCTTGTTTCCGCCTGATAAAAGACTGTTAAGTACTTTGTTCAGGCGGCCAAAGAAGCGCTCCTTCAACGATTGTTTCATGTCCGTAGCACTGATGCCTAACGCTTCCGACATACCCAAATACTTGTAAGTTTCGGTTGAGGAGAGGGACCTAAGGTCTATGGAATCCGAGAGTTGTGTTCCCACGGATTCCATAATCTCCCCTCGCTTTACATGTATGACCGCACATTTGTCCAAACCAAATTCCATCCTGATGGCGCCACTGAAGATTTCTGTTACCTTCAGTAGCTTCATCAGTTGCAAGTTGTTAGGAGCAAAGAGTTTCAAGTCATCCATGTAAAGGAGGTGCGATATGACCTGACCACCTCTTTCTCTCTCTCATTCTCAACCGGTGGAGATTATGATGGTTAATCTTTCCTCTCAAAATGGATGTAAGAACTTTATAGACCGTCGGTAAACACGTGATCGGTCTATAATTTTTAGGCTCCGCTGTACTACCTGATTTATGGAGCAGGTGGGTTATTCCTGTAGTTAGGAACTGGGGCAGCGACCCTGACTCTAACGCAGACTAGAATTGAGATGCCAAGCGAGCGTGCGATCTTTTGAACCATTTAATCCAAAAGTTGTGCAGCCCGTCCGGTCCCGGAGATTTCCAGTTAGGCAACGGACGGACTGCACGAGCTACGTCTTGGGGGCTGATGTTAATTGCCCCCATTTCTGGTATCGGATCGCACGCGCGCTCGACCTCCCGAGTCCAATCGCCCTCGGTATGACTGACAGGCATCGACCAGATGCTGCGCCAGAATGAACACATGGCATCATCATCCGGTAGGCGCGTATCAGTCACACCTTGGTCTGGTCGCTCCCAAGCCCTATAAACCCACCTCTCATTGCTTTGGAATGTGCAATTCTGAGTGTATCGCTCCACTCGCCGCTTGTACCGACGTATGCGGTTTGCCCATGCATAGACTTTCTGCTTCAGGAAGTCGATACGCTCTGAAACGCGGGTCAGATAATCCCGAGGACTAATATCAGTCCCCGAGAACGCCCGCCTTACAAAGCGCATCACTCTGCGGCGAGTGTTGCCCTCCCTGAAGCAGATTAGTTTGCCAATGAGTGCTCTAGCCTCACCGATACGACGCTCGATCCTGCACTGCCAAGCTGGTACAGCTGGTCGTGTAACTCTGTCACTACTACGAAATTTGACATGAGCTACACGACATGCTGCTGCAGCCGCACAGTACAAGATCGAGTGGGTATCGGCAAGGTCTTCGCTGCTATCAAAATAACTTGTTAGCTGCGAATCTAGAGCACACACCATCGCCCTATTTTTATTATGCATGGGCAAACGAGGTAGACGAGGTCTAAGCCCAGGCGGTGGGGTGATACTCTCTGAAGGCATCCTCCAAAGCGCTCCTCAATCGCTTATTGCATTGGGTACTCACGGACGTGGCCCCTTCATCATCATCTTCACCGACGTAGTTGGGTCGCGGTGAAACACTTGCACTGGGTTGTATTTGCACCGTGGCCGGTGGCGAAGTAGGTGAGAGGCTGCTCCGTGATTCCAGACGCAATCTATCAAGTACGGTGTCATCCAACATACGGTTACGCTGGATAACCTGCACCTGATCCGATAATCGTTGGGCTGAAACGTTGACAGCTGGCTCAAGTACCTGAAACAGAGAGAGCATCCGACCACGGCACGCAGTCAGGTTAGTTCCCCCCTCTGTAGCCCCAAAGTATGAGCGTATCACATTCTCGTTAATGGCTTGAGTCCATTTTATACGCTGCACACTTCCACCGGTAGCGGGGACCCTGTCGGAGACCGGTGGGCCTCGAGGTCCTAAGCTGGCCGGTGGTCGGCCTCGTCCGCGCCGACGCGCAGGTGGTGGTGTCGTCGGCGGCGAGAAGTATTCGTCGCTCGAGCTCGACGCAACTACAGCTACCGGAATCTCAGGACTCACGGCTGGCGCTGGTCCCGGCTATTAATATTATTATTATTACTTGTAGTTAATTAGGCAGTTTATTGTATGAGGAGCTCGTGGCTAAATAATAACAGCCGCACGGGTCGATCTTGAAGGTTAAGCAACGCTTGCCAAGGTTGGTCTGTTGATGGGTGACCGTCTTAACATAACGAGTTTCCTACGTGCCTCGGAAAGCACGTTAAGCCGTTGGTCCCGGCTGTCATTTGTAAATCTTTGGCAGTCGTTACGGATTGTCAGAAGCCAGTAAATCTGACTCCAGTCTTGCCAAGATGTACCGTGTTACCCAGTTAATGGGTTGTGGAGGTCTGGTAGGCAGCCGCTCCACGTAAAACGCTGGTATTCAGCTGAATCCGGTTTGACTGGAAGCCGACCCCAATGTACTTGGAAAAAGGCTAGGCAGATGATTGTATATTAGTGGGGCCATGCTATTACGTTTTTTCTCAGACATGCTGTTTTTGCGGAGAGTGATTATACCCAAAGTCTCACGTCTATTTCTATTATTAATCAGAGGGCGACACAAATGAGGATTGGATTTTACAAAGACCGATATTTCCAATTTATTATGTAAAGTAACGGAATTGTTAGAATTTTGTGCTGTATGAACATTAGTTTGCAACTGCAGTAGTTTGTAACCCAAACATAGCACGTATACAATGTTTTTGTGCTTTGAACGCAGTGTCCTTCTCAGTTGAAAAAGAAACAGCTGTTGCTCATTTTTGTATAAACTGCTAACTTGCTAGCATGACTCGGGATAATATAAACACACACACACAAACATTTATTTTTTGAGAAATTTGATTGGCTTTTGCAAAATAACCCTGTATAAGACGTTAAAGATGTCGAAAAATCACGAAGCTGTATTGTATTATATATTGTTGTACTATTATTTTATTATGATTAGCTTCAATTGTATCACTATCGCTTCACTATTATAAAACAAAGTCCGCCGCCGCGTCTGCCTGTCTACTGCACCAACTTCATGCTGTTTTCACCAATGGATAGAGTGATTCTCGAGGAAGGTATTAATGCAAAATTTGTTTGGAAAAAAATAGGGATACTATTAATAGGCACGCGCTTGACTGCCGTCTCCCCTGATGGTAAGCGATGATGTGGTCGAAGATGGAGCCGCTTGCCTAGAAGTAACCTATTCACTCTTGACTTAAAGACTCCCAGGTTGTAGCTATCGGGAAACACAGACTCCGGCAGGGAATTCCACTCCTTAGCTGTACGCATTATGAATGTGTTCCAAAAACGTTTTGTGCGTGTGGGTGGGATGTCCACCATGTACCGGTGGCGCATCGCCGTTCGTCTTGTGGGGTCCGATGATGGAACGGGCTTGCCGGAATTAAATTATGCAATTCCGTCGCACATTCCCCAAAATGCAACCGGTAGAAAACCGACAAGCTAGCAACTCGTCGTCGATGCTCAAGACTTTGGAGCTTCGTCGCGACGAGCCTCTCATTGCCAATGATCCTCTTGGCTGGTTTCTCAATTGACTCAAGGGCATTAAGCTGGTATCTGGCAGATCCGTTCCAAAGATGAGAGCAGTATTCCATACACGATCGAACTTGCGCTTGATAGAGTTTGAGCAGCTGTTCCGGCGTAAAGTACCGTTTCACCTTTGCTAGGATCCCCAACTTCCTTGCAGCCACTTGAGCTTTTGCCTCTATGAAAGGGCCAAAATTGAGAGTAGATGTTAATGTAACCCCAAGAAGTTCAAGTTGGTCGGTTATCGACACTGTTGCACCTCGGAAAGATGGAGCTGGGTGGAATTGGCTCCTTTTGGCGGAAAATAGACACGCTTGGGTCTTAGCAGCATTGAACTTGACCAGATTGGCATCACCCCATTCAGAGACAGCCTGTAAAGACACATTCAAGTGCTCAACCATAGGCTCCCGGAGAGACCGTATCTGCGACCCACCAGCTCATGTCTCTCAGCAACAGTGCTGTCGTCTGCATACCCAAAGGTACCGGGTTTAAGCAGACGCAATTGCAGCGCGGACGAAGTCGCGGGCAAAGTACTAGTCTAAAATAAAACAATCTCTGAGGCGGTATATTTTTATTTTTTCAGGACTGAAAAGAATGGGTTTATGCAAGCACGATGGACAAAGGACGTGTTTTTAATCATAGAGGATTGTCCTACGAAACGCAAACAATGCTTGAATGTAGGAAAAGCGATTGCTTTTAGCTTGCTGCATAAAGCGAATTTTTGTTCACACGTATATAGCTATTTACGCTGCCCGCCCACGTCAAACGTTTTGTAGAGCCGACTTTTCCTTACTGGGTAAAAACAACCTTTTTTTTTTTTGTAGGACGTGTGCGTTACGCTATTGCAATCAATACTCGTACGTTCCATTTTTCACCTATAAAAATCGGTCACCGACTATCGGACGTGGGCGCCCACGGTTTTAGGGTGCCGCACCTATAGAGTAACCAGCGAAACCCTATTACTAAGCCTTCGGTGTTCATCCGTCCGTCTGTCCGGCCGCCTGTCTGTCAGCGGGCTGTATCTTAAGAACCGTAATAGGTAGACATTTGAAATTTTCACAGATTGTGTATTTCTATTAATAAAAATTAAGATTTATGGTACGGAACCCTTCATGTGCGAGTCCGACTCGCAATTGCCTGGTTTTTTATAGGTTCGCGTTTGACCACAATCTTAGACCAATTTTTTTTTTAAGAAAGATTCGCGTTCGCATGTCAGTCGCAATCTGTACAAAAGACCTTATTTTTTACACATGTTACGACTGAGATGCAAATGCGACCGTTGCTTGAAAATTTGTGAAATTGGCACTATTATCGGTGAAGTAACTTATTCACTCGTGACTTAAACACCCCCAAAGGTGCTAAACTGCCAAACTATTACTGAATACGATTATCGAAATGCCAAAATATTTGTTCGTTTGTCAATCCCATACATTTTTAACGTTTTGATAATCACCTTCGCCACGCTACGGCTGAAAAAATGACACTTTTTTTTACTTTTGATATGCATAAGTTTGACCACTATCTCACCTGATGATAAGTTATGATGCGGTCGAAGATGGAATACGCTAGCCTAGAAGTAACCTATTCTCTCTTGATAGAAATAATCCCAGGTTGTAGCTCCACTTGTCTAGATCCCCAGGTTACAGCTATCAGGAAACATTTCAGCAGGGATTTCTTGCAAAATACAATACCATATTTATGAAACTATCATCGATAGCACTTTGTACCTCAACAATAATTTGTTTAAAACTGCGAAATTATTTGTCCTCAGGGTCTAACCATTGACTTCGTAGGTACTGTTGTACCGGGAGCCAGGAAATCGCAGTACCCCAGGAACTAGCTATCTAATCAACGCTGATTGAACTTTTAAGAAAGAATATCGAAAGGAAATCTTTAGGTTTAAAGAATTTTATTCTCATAAGAACTTAAATAACCGTTCACTTAAAATGAGATACATAGTGCTTACATCTAAAAAGCATATTTACTTCTAGGGTGTTGGCGACGTTACAGGGTACATATATGTTTCTTAAGCCTTGCTTTAAATAGGTTTATATTATTACACTTTTTTAAATCTCCTGGTAAATCATAAAATAATTTTGCTCCCTCAGCCAATATTATTTTCTTGCCGTAGTTAGTCCGTGCGCGTGTGGTCATTAGTTGATACTTGTTTTTTACTTCTTGTGTTGTATGTAGGTGTCTTTTTTGTAGTTTTATGTTGATTGTATAGAATTCGTGGTGTTTTTTTTTATTAGAATGCAGGTGTAATATGTGTACAGTTGTTTGAGATTTGGTAGATTAATTTTTTCAAATAATTTTTTTGTCATCTTTTACAGAAACATCATTTCAAAAGAACTAAATTCAAATGTCATTATTTGAATTATCTTCTAATCTTTTAACTCTTTTAAGGCTTTCATAAGTAATGAGGCTGCACATCCATAGAGGATGTACTACAGTACCGAGCAGTAAGAGGTAGGCAAACTCGCAAAAATCCGTTGGACACTGTTAAATGAAATGAGTCACCAAGCGAAGATTATCCCGCAAAGTCAACTGTAGAACTATTAAGAATATAAAAGAGTATTTATTAGCAACTTCAAGAGTAGGTACCATTTATTACCCCACAATGAATTGTCTAAATTTTCACAAAACCCTCAGGGTTCCTTTGATCTTGAAAATTAGGTCCAAAAAATGAGGATTCTAAGCATTATACCGATGTTAGAGACACATTACGTCGTCTAGACATACACTGCTAACAATACCTTCATGTACAATTATAAATTTCTATTACGTTTTGTCCAAACAAGAGTATATTACAACAATAGATTGTAATGTTTGTCAAAAATGAGAACTTTATATTTTTTCTACGAGTCTGTAGTAATTGTGTGGAGGTCGTCATTCGAAAAAGGACGATTATGTCGAGAAATAACTGGGCTGTAGTTAGACCAAAAACATTCAAGACAAGTAAGAAGCTGAGAGTGCAGAAGCTGGAATCACGTCGCAACGTTACCTATAAGGCGTTCAACGTGCGGGAACCAACATATTTTCTGCACCTCGTAATGGAAGAAGACTATTGGCCACAGGATGTGGTGTTCCATTGCTTCCGCAGACGAGTGCCATCAGAACGCACACATGATACATGCCGTAGTGCTAAGTGAAGTGAAGTATTTAGTAACATAGGTTTAATTTTCTATTTAGTAACACAATCTATATTATTATTCAAGTATCTATGGGCCAAAGTAGCCTGAAAATAAAGATATTTATTTTATTTATTTATTCATCGAAGAATTACCAATTTTAATTGGTTTTAAACAAATAAAGCACAATTATCTTCATTATCTGCTTTACCTAACTTTATTGAGGGGGTTTGTTGTAAATCTTCCAGTGCCAATAAAGAAAAACCTTTTTTCCATTCGATTTGACAAGCGTTCGTTTACGTTAACAAAATGGAGGTACGTTAAAATGCGCACTAGGCCCTCAGTTTGTATCCTCCTGCTGATGAACAGTAAATTTGCCGACTTTGCTTTTCTAAGCAGATTAAAAGTTGATTACAGCACACTAAAATTTCAAACAACATGTGGAAAATAGCCCGTCGTTGCTCCCTTGTTCGAATATGACGACAAAACGTCTGTCCGGTGTTTCCGTGGCACAAACTATGACAAATCAAATAATGCAAATTTAACGCAGTACCCATGTCACGTACGAGCGTGTCAACCAGTAGAAGTGTGTTTAGTCGGTCCACAAGCCCCGACAAATTTATGCAGAAATGTGCAAGGGTTAAGAAAGTGAAATTCTCCGTTGGGTACGTGACTCCGTTGGGTACACTCAGCCTCGCAATATTAAATAAACACAGAAAAAATTAAACGCCACCAGCGATGTTTAAATTAAATGTAAACAAATCTTTTAAAGCGTTTATTCAACTTCTATAAAGTGAACAAGATGAAATATTTTGTATGGATATCGCAAATGCGGTCGTTGATTTTTTGAAATTGCACTTTGATTGTGTTTGTGAATATTTTCTATGTAAAGAAATAAAACTACCAAAAAGTTGTAGAATTTTGAAAGAAGGCTTAACATTTTATTTAAATCTAAAAGATTTAGAATAAACATATTTAGTCCTCACTCTCATGCTAGTAGTAAGGTTCTACGAGAAATGAAAATACCGAAAGAGTTATTAAATATTTTCTTACAGACTAGACTATTTAGATTCAATATAATACTGAATTTCATCCTACACTACAATATATAATGATATTATAATACAGACTTTCGTTCTAATTCAGTTTTCCAATAACAACTTATTGTACAACATTTTCAACTACAGTTAAATTTAACTCAAATGATTGAGTGCAAGCCTCGAGCCTGTTGTTAATTCCATAAATGGTACTGAAATTATCATTGTGTGTGAAAAACGGGAATGTTTGGGGGTGCCAACATTTATACGAGTTACTTTTTATTAAAAGCTTACTGTTTAAAAATAGTGTGAGGTGTTTTATTGTCGATCATGGCTGAGGCGATATATTTTCTAGCAATCGTGTAAAATTATAAAGGACGCTTGTAAAAAAGGACCATGTCATCCAACTCGCATCGTCAAATCGACAGTAATAATTTGTTATTATTCAACATTAATCGAGCGTATTGTCGGTTGTCATTGCAATCGAGCAGAAGTCTTTTATCTAACTTGGAATAATTATGTGCCTATTAAGCAAATGTTTAAAAATCGACGTCTTTATTAAAAAAAATACAACACACGACCTAGAAATCTAACTAACATTTTTTTATGATAACAAACATATTTATCAACATACTTAGTTCCCAATAAACCTGCCAACTGACCTTGTATTAACACTCAAACGCCAACAAAGTAATTCACAACGGAGCAAGCGACCAACAAAACGTGTAACATTTTACTGCCGCCGACTGTACCGCACATTGCTCGCTGCCTGACGAGCTCGTAATTCACTCACTGGCGCTACATAACGAGAGCCGTCTTCCGTCCAAGGACCCGTAAAATTAATTAAATGAAATGCAAAAGGATTATTCTGCATGAGTTGCAGCGACACGATAATCCTTAGCTCCGTACTAATGTAGCGATTGTTCTTACGTGCTTGAGTAAGCTTTTTTGACAGTTGCCATCTTGGAGTTTTGTTTTGGGTTCTGTTTTGTTTTGGTTATGTTGGTATAATGGCAGAAGGTACGGATCCAATGCTGGGTCTTCTACGCAGCTAGTGTCATTATTTGCCTAGCCTTTTTCAACTTAATTGGGGTCGGCTCTATGTCAAGCCGGATCCAGTTCAATACCAGTATTTTACACGGATCAGCTGCCTACCCGACCTCCATAACTCTTAACTGCGTAACGCGGTACTTCTTGATGATACTGGAGTCAGATTATCTGGCTTCTGACAATGCGTAACGACTGCCAAAGATCAACAAACGACAGCCGATACCAACGGCTTAGCGTGGTTTCCGAGGTACGGAGGAATCTCGATATGTTAAGATGGTCACCCATCCACCGATCGACCTCGGCAAGCGTTGCTTAACCTTAAAAGTCGACTGTGCGCCTGTTATTATTTAAAACACTGTTATTATTAATATTAATGTAATTAATAAAAATTGGGGCCGTCCTTCAGGACTGTTCTTGTTGAATGCGAAAAGCAAGACCGATTGATGTGGCGATGATTGTGAAAAGCTAATGTCCAACTAGCCTTCGTACTCGCATAGCCCGTTTTCCAGTTCCCGTAGAAATCCTCTCTTAATGCTCCTACACTGCCCAAGGAACCTTCATGCCAAATTTCAGTTTACTTCGACCTCTAGTTTTCGGCTGTGCGTTGTCTGTCAGTCACTCAATTATATAATCACTCGGCAACGGAAGAATTTATATTTATATACTAATATATAAAGCTGAAGAGTTTGTTTGTTTGTTTACTTGAACGCGCTAATCTCGGGAAGTACTAGTTCGATTTGAAAAATTATTTAAGTGTTAGATAGCTCATTTATCGAGGAAGGCTATAGGCTATATATCATCACGCTAAGACCAATAGGAGCGGAGCAGTAATGAAAATTGTGACGCAGATGAAGTTTCGTGGGTCAACTAGTTTTATACATATTGATGATTAATTGATAGTGGTAGGTGTGAACGTCTCTCAACCAGAAAATTATGTATCTATTATATAGCGTAATATGTGCGTATACTGTGTACCTACAATTAAATTGTTTTTGTCATACCAATGACAGTCCCATGTCGTGACAAAGCAAGTATATAGTATAATGTTCACCTCAGGTTGTCTGGAAGAGATCGTCAAATGTGATACCTGCCCATTTTAATTATGTGTTTTAATTTTTTTTTTTTTTTGGTATGCGTCATGCTTGGGGCAAATAAACGCTTTTTCTTTCTTTTCTATTTGTTATAAATAAATAATAATTAACTAAAATGATAATATAACTAGTTTTACTTTTCTTTGATCAAAAAAACATGTTTGGGGCAACTGACAAGTCAGTCAGTGTTTTGGTTTTTTTGAACACCGACTTCCGAAATTAAAGCTATTTTTTACTTTGTAGTGTTTTGTTTTTGGAAGTCGGTTTTATTTTTTTGTATAAAAGTTTTTTTATTTTTCACTTTTCAGTGGTACGCAGGTACCACTAAAAAGTGAAACCCCAAACACAGCGTGCCGGCGTGATTTTATGTCATGAACTGGTGTAAACATCAACAGACATGCGATTTCAGAAATCCCGATCCATTTGCTACCATTTATTAAAGAGTTCCGTTGTCTACCTCCGAAGTTCTTCATCAGATCTTCACCAAATTTAAATGGGACCAGTCCGAGAAAATACTCTTCCAAACAAAAAAAAAAATGATCCAAATCGGTTAACAATTGGCGAAAATATCACTGAACAAACATTTTTCATGGGATCCCATCATCAGATCCTGACTTATACCTTCCATCTTCAGCTCAGCAACATGTGATGCTGATAACCAGGCACAAATTTCTGAATTGTGTTAGAAATTTTATGAAAAACATTGTATGTGCTTATAAAATTTGAGGGTTTCCCTCGATTCTCATAGAATGCCATCATCAGATTCTAACTTGGTAACAATGGGACCACCTCAGGAGTACAGGCTTTCAAATAAAAAAATAATTGGCAGATTTGGCGGAGATATCGGTGAACATACCTACATAAAAAAAAAAATACATACAGCCTAACATAGAACCTCCAGCTTTATAAAGAAGTCAGTTAAAAAGAAAGACCTACTACTAATACTTGTTGCCGTAACAGCTAAATATTTCCACCGATATCGACATGATAATTGTATAAGCTTTCAATCATATAATTTAATGATCC
The DNA here is from genome assembly GCA_950371165.1 of Lacanobia oleracea. Classification (NCBI taxonomy): domain Eukaryota; kingdom Metazoa; phylum Arthropoda; class Insecta; order Lepidoptera; family Noctuidae; genus Lacanobia; species Lacanobia oleracea. The sequence continues at coordinate 8,155,014 of OX493397.1, forward strand.
ATATACCCTTATCTCAATTTATTTGGTGTCGCCAAGCATTCCAATATAACTTGTAACAGAATAAACGCAATACATTTTAAGGGGTAATTGTACTCATCATTATGAACGACTTTCACATTGGGAATTACACTAGAAACGGGAAAAAAATCGACTTCCCCATAAATTCTTCTTCTACATACTTACCCCATATATTTATGTGCGTATAAATATACTGATCAGCTGATTTTTTTTTCGCGATTTCTGGTTTGGTCCCATAGTAAAATTTGTTCATAATGATGAGAACAATGAACCCTTAAGATGAACTATGTTTATTCTGTAAACCGTTATACATTTGCGGTTATCTCGCAGATCCTCTTTTTTACTATTGATAGACGCACGTTAGAAGCCAGTAAATTTGACTCCAGTCTTGCCATGAAGTACCTACTCTGTTACCCAGTTAATGGGTTGTGGAGGTCTAGTAGGCAGCCGCTCTTCGTAAAATACTGGTTTTTTCAGCTAAATCTGGCTTGACTGGAAGAAGACTCTAATATAGTTGGAAAAAGGCTAGGCAGATGATGATGATAGACGTACGTTTGACCACTATCTCACCTGCTGGCAAGCGGTTATGTGGTCGAAGATAGAACGGCTTGCCTAAAAGTAACCTATTTTTTTCTTGACTTAGACTCCCAGGTTATAGCTAGTTAGTTTTATCATTCATTTATTGAATTTGAAAACTGACTACTTTAGATGGCCGTTCAATTATGGCTTCCAAAGACAGTATTTGTCTACGGTTGCATCACTGCAACCACTGCAAGCATTTGAATAAATATTATTTTTCTATCACGCTGGCTACGACCGCAAAATGGTAATGCGACGGCAAAATGACGACATTATTTCTAAGACAAACTCTTTTCAACTTATGACAGCGGCTGCATTCTAAATGCGCTCTGCAAAATGATTTTACTCTTTAGCATTTGCTACCAAGGCTTTGACCTTTAAGTATTAAAATAATCATATTTTTGCTTGGTCTTACAAACGTCTTTAATAAAAAATCTTGTCGACAAACATGGCTCTGAAAATTCCCATTTAAATACAAGGGATAACATTGAAAACAACATTAAAAAACAATTATCCAAACTCAATTTGCGAACTCCATTAATAAAGAATTAATTAACAAAACGAATATATTATGAAAGCCATTATAACAAAACACATCAAATCAGAACCCTCTCATTGAATTTGTACTCCCAGCAATAACGTAACCAATTTATTTAGGACACATGAACACAACCGTAATTTGTATTAAAACTTTTGCAACAGACAAATGAAGGTAATTTATAGCGAACAGTTCCGAACTGTCCCGAACAGTTCCGAGTAGTTCCGAACACTTTGATGAAATATAAATGGAGAAAATTGTAAAGTTGTGTTTGTGCGTCGTTCTGTCCCTTCAGCGGATCAACTTGAAAGGGTTTAAGTGTTCCGGTCGAAAGCATTTTAGCTTTTGGATTATGTTAGCCCCTGTATAATTTTGTTGGTAAAATTCTTTGTATGGAACATCGTGTGTCCAGTTTAAATGTTGTTAGAATGCTTGTTTGTTGGAAAACTTTGACAAACGAAGTAGGTTTTATTTGTTCATGCAGTTTATTTATTTCTAGTATTTTTCTATCCAATGAATTTTTACAGGAATTTGTCCAGAACTATTTGATTTTGTTGAAACTATCATTCACTGTAAAAAGGAAAAAACAAATTATATAGGAAATTGTATTCAAGGCACAAACATTTAACCCGAAAGACGAACTCAATAGTAAACAAGACTCGTTTTACCCAGTCCTTAAAAATAAGGCTTAAAAGGTCATAAATTATGGGCCATCAATTTGCATGCTAATACAGCGTGGCTGTTAGGGACAAGTGAGTGACAAGGGCGAAACTTTACTACCGCCCCCGGGCCATATAAACGACCCCGTGGGTATTAAGACATTTTTCTTCTCTCGCCAATTATATTAAATTTAGAACCTTCAAAGAATCGTTCCAGCCAGCGCCTTATTAAAAAAAAAGTTGAGTGAATAAGTTACGAGCCTCGTTTGTGGCCCGTGGGCCAATTTATTTTATCTGGTCTTGTCTATGGATACTTAGGTTAAGTGTAGGTCTTAAAGTTACCGAGCCAAAATGATCTTTGCTTTATGTTGATAAGATTTTTTTAAAGATTCTCTTAACTGTCTTAAAAAGTCTTGCTTTTATTAAACTGTACATAAAAGAGTATGATTTTATTCAATTATACTACATTTAAAAAGTTTAATGGCTCTGAATTAAATTTAAAATATTTTAATGGAAAATCCATTAAAATATTTTAAATTTAATTGTGAAACTTGTTTTTAACAAGAATAATATTCTTTAGAAAGAATATTATTCTTGTTAAAAACAAGTTTCTCGATAACTTTAAGAACCAAGTTCTGTGCAAATGGTGCATCTTTAATAACTGTCATAAAGACTGCCGAGCCTTTAAATGCCCTGAATAAATCACAACGTTCTATAAATTATTTAATTCTAGGTATTATTACTACTTATTGTTACGAGCGATTAGCTGGCCCCGGAACTTCGTCTGCATCACATTCAACATTAATGCTCCGCTCCTTTTGGTCGTAGCGTGATGTAACATAGCCTTCCTCGATAAATGTGCTATTCAACACTAAAATAAAAAAATAAATTCGAACCACTAGGTAGTTCCTGAGATTAGTGCGATCAACCAAACTCTTTAGCGGTGTGCCCAGTGGCACCTAATTTACAAATGACAGCTTAGGTTTGAAGTCAAGTAAGCGCACTTTTGTTCTTGAAAATTATTTCATCACCACTGCTCTGAGGCAATGATCTCACCGCCGGCGAGCAGCGAGTAGCGAGTGAGTAGTTTTGTCGTTCGGCTTTAAGCGAGTGCTTTTGTGTGACGGGCGATTACTCGCACCACTCGCTCCGGCCCGCACTATAGGTAGAAATTATCGCTGGTTGGTAAGGATCACCGAGCGTAAGCGTAACCGTAGTGGTAAGAGCTGGCTCGCCACCAGTGTGAACAGCCACCTATAAACTATAAATGTATGTGTCTCTTTTACTCACACGAGATCTATATCTTTTGCCCCTTTCCTCAGCGAGAACATAGTCGGTAGTTAATCGATTCTTCGTCAACGGCGAGACAAGTGCCTAAAACTGGTGAACGAAAACATCGTAAGGAAACCCACATAGGTACCAAAAATTTAATCTATCTATCCTTTTTCCCAAGACGGATGCACCTAAGAAGTAATATTCTACATCGATCCACTGCTTTATCTGACCTCCATAACCACGGACATTTTGGCAGATCTTCTTTCAGACATCCTCTTCCTGGTACAAACTGTCGTTCTATCGCTCAACTTCTTTCCGAGTAGTAATGTACATCATCCATGTAGTTTGCAACTCAACCAAAATTCATCGGTTCTATCTACCCTACCCTACCTACCCTACCCTACCCTACCCTACCCTACCTACCCTACCATATAAAAAAAAAAAAAAAATAGATGTTGGCCGATTCTCAGACTTACTCAATATGCTCACAAAATTTCATGAGAATCGGTCAAGCCGTTTCGGAGGAGTACGGGAATGAACATTGTGACACGAGAATTTTATATATAAGATGACCTGGTGAAGGTTGCGGGTAGCCGATGGATGTGAGACGCGCAGGAGCGGTTGTTGTGGTAGGCCTTGGGGAGGCCTATATCCAGCAGTGGACGTCTTTCGGCTGATATGATAATGATGATTCACCTATGGAATTGCATGAAATTTCCGATCCGCGTCAGTACCCATTTCTATTGGTTAATATTTCTCTGTTCTTCTCTCCGCTTCAGTGAACCAACCAAAGAGTTTCTAGGGCAGAATCAAAAACATTACTATAAACGGTAAGTCAATTCGTAGAGTGAAAATGTTTAAATATCTTGGGCATTATCTTACTGACGACCTCAGTGACCACGTTGAAATTGAACGGGAGCTCTGGCGGTCAGGGGTAATATGTTGACACGAAAATTTGCTCGGTGTACTGTCCAAGTAAGGGTAACGCTTTTTAAGCTTATTGTCAGAGTTTTTACACTGCTAATCTTTGGGTCAATTACCCGAAAAGATCGCTGGATGTCCTACGCGTCCAATATAATAATATTTTTAGGATGCTGTTGCGATTGCCTCGTTTTTGCAGTGCCTCCGAAATTCTCGAGGTAACCCATACCGGTGGGTTTCATGATACGCAAGAAAACGGCCTCGCTCCTGAGCAGAATAAGAGGCAGTCTCAATAGCATCCTGAAGGCTGTGGTGGCTGAAACTTCTTCCACCATAGTAAGGCAATTGGTGAGAAGACTTATACCCTAAATTTTGGTGTTTGGTAGATGTGTGGTCCTCTCATTAATTCGCCTTTAGTTAAGTTACTAACAATAGTGTATAAGTGCAAACCTGTTACTAAAAATTTATGGATCGCTTAGTTGTCCGAAATAAAAATTTATGGATCGCTTAGTTGTCCGAAATAAAAATTTATGGATCGCTTAGTTGTCCGAAATAAAAAGTTTTTTTTTTCATTACTCTCCTTCTGGGCAGTCGGGTAAAAATTCAAAGAATTAGTACCCGCGTGATGGAATACGGCCCACACCCTCCCACACAGAGGAACATCATAAGCTTATTATTTAAGTACGGTCTACTATAAAATTCAAAACCGAATTTAAAATCCAAATGCTAAATTATTCTGTGAATATTATAGTATGTTAATAATTATGAAACCACACGACCCAAATCATTAATAAATAAACTCCTGCATTTGCTTAGGTTAAAAACCATCCGAATTTGTTTGTTAACAATTATTTAGTTAGGTTAATTACAACACATTGTTTATTTATGTGGCAAAAATATATTTATATAGGTAAATAAGTTAATAGAAAACTCAGTGATTGTCAAGCAAGGGGCAAGCCACGGTTGCCTACAAACATCACACAAGTCTTTGCCACATGGAGGGAAGTACCTTAAATATTTTAGATAGAAAAATTAAGTGACGGATGATTTTATTTTAATTTTAAACTAGCGACTCGCCCCGACTTCGCACGGGTGCAAATTATATACTACAACCTTCATCGAGAACCACTCTATCTATTAAAAAACCCCGATCTATTAAAGATCTACGCATACATAGGGACAGACAGACAGCGAAAGCGACTTTTTTTTTATACAATGTAGTGAAGCAATACCAACTGCATTCAAATAATTGTTAGTTTGAACCAGGAATCGAATCCGCTAAGTGTGAAAAAAGGGTTCCTTCTATTTGGCAGAATCTTGATACTCCGATTTTTATTTGGCATAACTCACATGGCATAATCTTATTTAATCGAATATTTTTAAGGCATAAAAATTATTTAGCATAACTTTTGTTTGGCAGAATATTTACGTGTCCGAATATTTTGTTAAGCATAACATTTATTTAGAGATACGATTATTTCGTATGGGTGCATATTTGAACATCAAAAATTAAAATAGATGTATCTTCTTGTAAAAATTAGTGTTCAAAACATCAAAAACTTATAATATATGGAATAAAACTGATAATTTAAATAAAGTAAATTTATGCTGTCGAATGGTTAGATAACCTACGTGCAATGTATTTAAAATCAAATGGTCTGCAAAAGTGACATAGAATGTTCTAAATATAGCATGTATTGGTAGCATTTTCAATATTAAATTAAATTTGTGTCATAAAAAGTCAATACGTTGTGCTGCAAAATTTTGTGACAGAAACGAATCGCTGCGAAACCGACTTTACGCAGTCTTGTCTGCCCTACCCCTAGAGTGCAATTTAAACCCGCGTAGGCGCGAAGGGGTAGGGCGGCCCTCGAGCAGAGGAGCAGGTGGTGAGCGTTAAAACCATCTGTGGCGATAAGCTCGCGTGGCGCCGCCCAAACCCCGCAGCGCCGGAGCCGTGACAGAAACAATGCTTGCTGCATGTTGCATGCCTGCTTGCATGCTGCATGCCTGCTGCATGTTGCATGCCTGCTTGCATGCTGCATGCATGCTGCATGTTGCATGCCTGCTTGCATGCTACATGCATGCTGCATGCATGCTGCATGTTGCATGCCTGCTTGCATGTTGTATGCCTGTTTGCATGCTACATGCATCCAAGCCGACAATATTTTTGTAATTAGCATTTAGGTTAGCGTTTTGATATTAGTAGTAATATCATGGTGTATTCTTGTTTGCATGTTTGAATGCTTCTTACAAGGAACTAAAAACAACTTATTTTCACAATCAACTGTTTTATTTAGTAAATACATGCAGAATCAACTGTTGTATTGAATAATGATAATTAAATAATAAATAAAACAAAATATATAGACAATTTAAACACTTTTAAATGACTTTCTTCTGACTTTTCCATATTTAATATTAATATACTTTAACTTGGTTTTGATCAACACAATAAAACGATTTGACAAGGAACTAATAAAAACTACCTCCCACTGTAAAACTAAAAATAAATGATTTCATTAACGCCTGATCAGAAAGAGGTAGCAATTGACGTTATCGTCGCATGTGTGTGGCGAAAAAAAACAGTTCTGCCTTTTAATGACTATCGATATAAAATGTATGCCAAAAGACGATTCTGACTGTGAATTTTCTGCGATATGATGGTTCTGCTTTTTAATTATTATGGATATAAACATTATGCCTAAAGATGATTCTGACTAACAAAATTATGAGTTTTGAATGTATGACAACTGAGTGTATGCGAAATGATTTTCTGCGAAATGAAGTTTATGCTATCCGTTGTTATGCAAAACAATATTATGACGTAAAAAGTTCTGCTATAAAAGGTAGACCCGTGAAAAAAACCTGTAATTTTATATATAAATATACATTTATTTCTTCTAAATAACACGGCATCCAAAATACCTACAAGAAACATTATGAAATTTAACATTCATTTCCAAGAGGATTTTCAAAACTAAAAGATACAGTTTTCCTTCTCTATTATTGTTGCTATGTCTGAGTCTGTTCTAAGCGTAAATATGAATAAAATCATTGAATTTACAACAATATCAAATACGTTGTCATTCTTTTCTCCAACCGAAGAAAAAACAAAATCAAGTTTTTCTGTATTTGCATGTTTATTAGTTATCGCAGCATCTGCAGGACCGGCAAAAAATATATGAAGTAATGCATAAAACAGTAGCCTCCTGTAGAACCGTTGCTAAGTAACTTTTCTCTCACTGCGACCTAAACGATTGCGCAAAAATAAACACCCTGTACGTTTCATGTTGCTACTCTTTTGAACAGCAATGAATAATTTAAAGCCATGTTTTTGTTTAGAATACCATAACGCATGTTTTTTTATACAATGTTTTATTTAGAACCATGCAAAAATAATACCTATCAGCTGCATGGTTCGTACTTCAAAGTTAAGCAACGCCTACTGAAATAGGCAGAAGGTTTAGTGCGAGTTTTGTAACGTACTCGATCGCGTTAACGTGAAAGTGCGTTTATGTCGAATTGTATAAAAAAGGCTATCCTTTACTGCCTCCGTGGTCGAATGGTTTAGGCGGTTGCCTTGGTCGTACCCGGTGGTTGTGGGTTCGATTCCCACGGGAAGCATACTTTGTAAAGTTGTTTCCAGTTTGGCTAGGACATTCCAGGCTTGAATCACCTGATTTGTCTGATAAAAAGATGATTCCATGCTTCGGAAGGCACGTATAAGCTGGTGATCCTGGCTGCCAAATGGCGGTCGTCAATAAATCATGTCAGAGGCTCTTGAGGTGGGTTTGACACTCTGACACTAGGGTGTGTGGGGATCGTTAGACCTTACTGGCCTCACACGATATGAAGAAGAAGAAGACTGCCATCAAACAGCGCTTTTTCAGTTTCAACACAAATTATCATTTATTAAAATGATCATAGTCAAGAGGAATGTGAAAAGGTGGAAATTTCCGTAAACATCATTGGAAAGGGTCATCCTCCGTCCAGATAGGTGTTGTTTCTGGTAGGCCATTGCCCAATGGATATTTTTAGGCTGTTGTAAGAATATGGCTCTTGCCGTATGGTGTCGACCAGAGCCGTATGGTGCCGTAAAAGAATAATACCATCCCATCACTCCCCGTGGGTGTCGTAAGAGGCGACTTAGGGACTCACCAGAGAATGGGCAGCAGCGTGCTTTGTAAAACGCAACACTATACACTGCGATCGCCAACCCGCCTGCCAAGTGTGGCGATTATGGCAAACCCCATGTAAGAACATGTTCTAATAGTGCAGAGAACGCCTTGATAGTGCGATATAGGATTATTTTGACGTTAGAGGGCCAATTCTAGTCATTTTTAAGCAACGTTCAAATTCGTATATCAGTCTCAATCTGACAAAAAAGCCACAAATCCATACATTTTTGACAGACCTGCGAATGCGATCGTTGTTTATTTGTAGAATTGGAACTCTGTGGGTCTTAAAAGGCTACTTTATCAGAATCAGAAAGCAAATTTTCTCAAGTAACCTTGAACCTAATGCGTTAGCGATAAAGATGAACAGTTTTGAAAGATTTTTGTGTGATTAATAAAATGATTCTATTAAGATTCTCCAAAAGTGGCTTTTTCAGCCCCCCTGGTCTCTTTGTAGTTCATACGTTTGTTTGGGGCAGAGCCGCTAATGTTTTTATTGTAATACTTGAAATTTTTACTAATATTTTATTTAATTATTTTAAACTGTTTTTTTTTTTTTACTTTTTTCCACACTATCACGTGCAGCGCTCTTTATATTAAACAAGTAGTAGGTCGCGTATCTAATAACAGCAAAGTTGCGACCTGATCCGCCGCCGCTTTGTTTCATCGCATTTACATTTATATTACTTGGAGTTTTAAGCAATACTTGCATGTACTCACTGTTCCAACCTACCCAATGTTTCAACCTACCCACAGTTGAAATGAAAATCTTAGTTTGTAGTGAGTGTGTCAATGTTTGTGTTGCTTGGCGATATATTGCTGAAAAGTAGAGAATAAAGAAGAACTACTTTGTACCAAAAACTGATATGTTAAGTGTATGGCAAGTTTTCTACAGTTTAGTGCCTGGGATTTAAGCTCGTCAGATTTAGTTTCAATTGAAAATAGCTGGGTAAAGTTATCTATTTCATAACAATGGACTGTTTGCAAGATACGAACTACTTAAATAATAATATCATCAAGTTTTTGTGACACTGCTGCATTAAACGCTAGCTCCAGATTGATTGGCGAGACCAGATTTATAATAATTTGTTAGGTTTGCAAATAAATACTACTCTGTCAAGAAAGTACCGGGAAAAGATCAATAATACACAAAATGTCTGTTATTCATCCAAATTTATTTTATCACCTTCAAAGTATGCTCCTTTAGAAACGATACACTTGCGCCAATGAATAATCCATTCATCAAAACATTTTTTAAACGCTGCTTCCGGAATTGAGTTCAGTTCTCGCCGCGAATTCTCCTTTATGTCTTCTATCGATTGAAAACGGGTGCCACGAAGTGGTAATTTGAGTTTAGGAAAAAGAAAAAAGTCAGCAGGAGCCATATCTGGTGAATATGGTAGTTACTGGATGGTATTTGTTGAGTGTTTGTTTAAAAATTCGTTCACAATGATAGCCTTGTGCGATGGAGCATTGTCGTGGTGCAAAATCCAAGAATTTTCTTTCCACAAATCTGGCCTTTTTCGTCGAATTTGCTCTCTTAAACGCCGCATAACGCTCAAATAATATTCTTTATTTACCGTTAGACCTTCCGGTAAGAATTCAGAGTGCACAACACCGCGATAGTCAAAGAAAACAGTCAACATGACTTTGACTTTTGATCGACTTTGGCGTGGTTTTTTCGGTTTCGGTTCAGTTGGAAGGCGCCACTCCGAAGCTTGTTGACTAGTTTGCATGTCAAACTCGTAAACCCACGTCTCGTCACCAGTAACAATGCGTTTCATGAATGTTGGGTCCGAACTGACTCGTTCTAGCATGTCCTCAGCGACTTTCATGCGATTGAGTTTTTGGAGAAAATTCAGATCTCAAAAGATAAACAGCAGCAACATGTTTCATACCCAAATGATTAGTTAAAATGGTACGGATCGACTCGTGAGATACAGAAAGTTCGGCGGCTATCTCTCTCAGAGTTGAATGGGGATTTTCAGTCACTATTTCCTTCACTTTTGCGATGTTAACTTCAGTTGCAGACGTTGACGGCCTACCAGAGCGAGGCAAATCTTCCATCACATCTCGACCGCTTTTGAACGCTTTGAACCACTCATAAGCACGAGTTTTTGATAAAGTCGATTCACCGTAAGCCTTCTGTAACATTTTCAGTGACTCCGAACACGTAATTCCATTGGCGATGCAAAATTTAAAACAAACTCTTTGTTTGTTATTTTTGTCCATTATGAAATTCGCAATACACACTATATATGATATTACTAAAACCAGCACTGTATTTAATATAAATAACAGATGCAACTCAAACTCCGCGCCAAAATGGAAAACAGTTGTGCCAATCTAACAACTACAAAAAAACAAAAATTTGAATTTGGAACCATAAACAAATCATCCATTCCCGATACTTTTTTGACTGAATGTAAGAAAACCCAACACAAACTCATTACAAATATATACAACTGAATAAAGCTGAAGAGTTTGTTTGTTTACTTAAACGCGTTGTTCCAAGGAACTAGTGGTTCAATTTGAACGGATTAGGCTATATAACATCACACTACGACCAAAAGGAGTGGACCTAAGCAGAAATGACCTGATATTTTGACATGATTTTATTAAATGGATTTTTATTGTTTTGGTTTATCACATCAATTCAATTCAATTCAATTCATCATCATTCATTCATCATTATTTTTTCTGGTAAATGTCCACCTTAATGTTGCCTAAAACTCGCTGGGGGCAGGCGAAGTCGCGGGCACAACTAGTCTGGTTTAGATCCATTAAATTATAAACACGCGCAACCCCGTAGATACTATTCCAATTTCGATCATGAAACTACCTCCAAGCTTCAATGCTTAGCGCCCAATACAGGGGCAGCTCCGAAATTGGATAGATCCATCAGAACTCGATCCATCAAGTTATTGTTGACTTTTTAGCCAATAACCTGATTATGCCTTTCAAACGGTACTGGGAAACACAAAGCTTCACGACTGAATAGTCCCTTGTGAATTTCAGCGTGCAAAGTGCTTCGTAAAGTGGAAAATTTCTAATATTGTGTATAGTGCTTAGAACTTCTATTCTTAGCTATAATAACTATGTTCGCTGCAGAGACCGAATTCTTGTTTCATAGAAATGAATGAAAAACCGTATGTGGGAAGTATCATCATATCAGCCGATAGACGTTCACTGCTGGACATAGGCTTTCCCCAAAGGGAGGGACGTTGCCAGTTTGCCACGCTTGGCAGGCGGGTTGGTGATCGCCGTGTATCGTGTTGCGTTTTACAGAGAAAACTGCTGCCCATTTTCTGGGTCCCTTAGTCGCCTCTTACGAGACCCAAGGGAAGTGATGGGATCGTATTATTCTTTTACGAAACCATACGGCACCGGCCGACACCATACGGTAATACCGTGAGTGGGAATAGTCGGAATTAAATATCAGGAAAAGGTAGAATTAGGTTAAGAAATCAGACAATGTGAGCTCAAATAGACTGCATTAATTTTTACTACTTTGTTATTAATTTATCTGCTTGCAAAAAAAACTCATTCATTCAATTACACACAACGCACAGCCAATCTGTTAATTGGTGTCTGGTGGCATGGATTTTTCACTTGAGGTTAAAATAAAAAGAGGATGAATGTTTGCATAGAAGTTCGTCATTTTTACCGATGGGAAAGCCTATCCGGGAGGCTAAAAAGGTCACTTTAGGAGAAACATAATATTAATCACACAACAATTTGTCAAATATAATTTTCATCTTTATCGCTAACGCATTAGGTTCAAGGTTGATTGGGAAAATTTGACAGTGACGGGTAGCGTGATGTGCTTTCTGATTCAGCTAAAGTGGCCATTTAGGCCACCAGGTGCACGACTTTATTCATAGATTATTAAAATTTGAGAAGCATTGAATGCAGCTTGAACTGAAATATTTTACTACCAGCTCCAACACAACTACTTCTGTAACTTACAGGGGCTGCCATTGAGGCACAAGTATGCTCACAATGTCTTTTTTTTGCTATTGATAGGCACGCGCTTGAACACCATCTCACCTGATGGTAAGCGATGATGTGGTCGAAGATGGGGCACGCTTGCCTAGAAGTAACCTATTCACTCTTGAGATGAAAATATTTTTTTTTTTTTTTGTATTTTGTATTTACTTGCTATATTTTATTATCAAACATCGGCCAAGTGCGAGTCGGACTCGCCCACCCAGGGTTCCGTACTTTGTAGGTACAAATTACTTTAAATAAAGACTATATTTTGTTATGATTTAATTACAAATTTATAGTTTTCAGACGTTTCCCGATACTTGTAGTATAAGATGGTATTACTTGCCAAATTTCATAGTTCTAGTTTAACGGCAAATACTCTGTACATTTTGATTCCCTTGAGAGTGTCGAAATATACGTTTTTTTGCGACATAAATAAATAAATAAAATATCTTTATTTCAGACAAAATATGCCGTAAAATGCCGAAGTGATCGTATCTTTTTATTACGTTGACTTAAAAGTTTGATTTTTTCACTGCTGCAAGGGGCCATAGACCTGATGGTTCTTATTTGGTTTTAATTTCAACTCGATACCTCAACGCGTTCCCGAGATAAACGGTCTTGATAGACAGACGGACGGACAACAAAGTGATCCTACAAGGGTTACGTTTTTTCCTTTTGAAGTACGAAACCTTAAAAATATAAATTGTAATTTACAGAAACTATGTACATCAACATGCCATTATTTTCTAACAAGTATATATAACAAGTAAAATATATATAACAAATTCAAATGATGTTATGTAAAAGAAATAGGCTCTTTCATCTGAAGAAACTAACAAAAAAAGTTAAGATCAAAGTATCGAAAAGGCTGTCTAACAAAAAAAAATATGAAAATACTTGCGTAAGTAAGTATACCTATATTTATTATTCACTGTTGTACAAACTCAGTACAAAGTAGAAAGTTAGTGAAGCAAATTAGTAATTAAATTCGGTTTACTTGAAATAAAATATTCAGAGGAACTGTAGTACACCTAATACCTACGTACTTTGTAGTATTACTTTGTGTTATAATATAATATTTATTATTATATACTTGCGAAGGTAAAGTATTTAGGTGGGTAATATAACGTCGATAGCTATACTTGTATATCACATACTTACAAGGTTTTGACCGCGTCGCACACCGTTTTATCCCGGTCCCATAATAATTTTGAGAAGTCCCCCTTACTGCTCCCGTATACTTCCAAGGAGCCGTTTTTTTTTAAGGATGGGAAATCATCAAATGACTCATCCTGCTTTGGGTGAAGCAGAAGGGAGTGTCAGACTCTTACTGACTAAAACCCATCCGTGTTCCTACTAGTGCCCTTTGCGTTCCAGGGTACGGTGCCTCTTTCGAACGATGTCCGCAGCCCCAGCAGGCACTGGCCCTAGCGGGCCCCATCTTTTGTGCTGACAGCTCTTTGAGGCGCGCGTGGAACACAGCGCGCCGTCGACCCGGGCCTGATCCGAGCCACCCAAAGCTCGCCGTCCGCAGGCCCGCGCCTACGGTGGCCGAGAATCGCCCTGCAACTTGCGAAGCCTGGGGCGTCTTCTTCTGTTGCGGCTTTCTTATATCAATGGTTGCGGTGGTTGGGGCGTGAGCATTGATGTGGGCGTGAGGTTTCCTTCTCTCTCACACGTTCAGCTTCCTCCTTTGCTAGCAGGAGGAGTTGACCGCTTCCCATGTCTCCTCACTCCGGACCATGGCCTGAACCAGGGCCGGACGCAAGAGGTCGCCGCCACCGATCGCCTCGACGAGGACACGGTGGTGCTCCGCCCAAGCAGGGCAGACCTCCACCGTATGCTCCACCGTGTCCTCTGACTCCCAAGGAGCCTACATGTCGAATTTCAGCTTTCTATGACCAGTAGTTTCGGCTATGCATGCATGTCAGTCACTCAGTCATTTAGTAACGGAAGAGGTGTATTATGTAACTAACGACCCGCCCCGGTTTGATTTGATTTGGTATGGCATGTGGATGCCTTTAAGCGTCCATTTCCGTTGACTTCCAATGGCACACACGTGTGCCGACGACGACTGACTGGTTAAATATTGTAGATAGAAAAATTAACTGACGGATGATTTTATTTTTATTTCAAACTAGCGCCCCGCCCCGGCTTCGCACGGGTGCATATTATATACTAAAACCTTCCTCGAGAACCACTATAATTATCTATTAAAAATACCTGCATCAAAATCCGTTGTGCAGTTTTAAAGATCTAAGCATACATAGGAACAGGCAGACCGCGGAAGCGACTTTGTTTTATACTACGAGTATGTAGTGATATTGATTTGCGATTTGACGTAGGAAATATTCCTATTAGTTCCATTACTTTTACGTACGTAAGCGTAATGACGCTTACGGCCTGTCAGCAGTCTGTCTGTGAGTCTTAAAAGATTCAAAAAAGCTATAGTCGCGTTAATATAAAGCGACTATAGCGCGAATACGCGATCATCGCGTTAATCCTAACTAATCATAGATATAAATGAGAAAATAAGTTTGTTTGTTTGATTTTTAGGCATTCAGGTATAAACTGTAGAACCAATTTTGATGAGTGTTGGTACGAATATAGATTACCTTATATGTCCGTGCCCCGAAGACGGTTATAAGCTACTATCTTGCGAAAATCTTTGTTTTTTAAAACAAAACATTATATTCTACGTACCTGTAACATTAGATAACACTAAACTTGCTTTCGCCACGTGCCTTATTTTATATTTCAGTCGTTTTGTTGTTTTCAAGGAGTACAATAAATACTTATAAACTTCAGTAGAAAAAAAGATATATTAATCTATTCAAACACGTGGAGCCGTTAATAGAATCTGTTTATAAACTTCAATGTTAAGGAAACCTTTTAAAGTTAAATCCCTATGATTAACAGTTGAGCTTACTCGGAGGAAGTATTCTGGTTTGTAAAGACCAAGTTTCTATAACTCGCCCACTTAAAGGTACACGATTGAATTGTATTTTGGTCTTAATTAATATTTAAAATCCTACTTACAGTCGTTTTAAGGCGAAAGATGTCTGTAAAACAATATTGTCGTCGAAATTTTTCCACCGATAATATCGGTTCTGCGTATCAGAAATTGGTAGCCTATTGAAGAGCGTTTACGCTGTAGGTACGGAATTTCATACAAACTTTCAAGTCCCTATTTTTCGAAATGAATGAACCGATTTAATGAAAACTTCCTACGCATAGGTATGCAGAATACATAGCTCTAAAATTGTAGTAGAGTATTTTAAATTCCATAGAAACAGAGATTCCCAATTGTTATTTTTAAAGTTTTACAATAATAGTAAAAAGGATCCCTTATAGTGTGACTAAGTCTGTCCGTCTGTCCCAGCTGGATATCTAGAGAACTACGAATGCTATCAACTTGAAATTTGTAATAGTTTTAGATAATGTATGCTCAACTATTTTACAAATTAGAAGGAAATAATATATTTTATTTGCTTCACTTTACTTATAGAATTTTTAGTACACTCATTTTTAAAAAGAACTCGAAATTTTGTATGAAATGCCGCAGGCGTCAAAGCGTAAACGCTCGTTTATATAACGCATTCTAAATTCCAAAAACGAAAAATGTTCAGATAACGTGATCCTTTCAAAATAACCAGATAACAACACAATACCGCAAATCGTGTGTGCGTACCCTCGGTGAGCGAGTCCGACTCGTTCTTGACCTGTTTTTACATAAGACATTTCAAAAATATTCTCAACTTACCTTTTAGACCTTTGTATCCTGCTTATACGCAGGAAATTTAATTAAAATCGCTTCATACATTTCGAAAAAGAAGGACTCGAAATTTTGTATGAAATGCCGCAGGCCTACAGGCGTAAGCGCTCGTTTATATAGCTGTATGAAAATGCTTTCGAAATTCAAATAGCAAAAAAATTTCAGATAACATGATGCTTTTCAATAACAACCAGATACACAATAAGGCGAATCGTGTGTGCTGCCCTCTACATTTAAAGTAACTTCGCAACAGCGATTTCGGCTTCGATAGTTGCCAAATAATTCGCTTAACAGCCGAAACTAAGAACTAACCTAGCGATAAAGGTAATTGCAGCACTAGTGCCCAATTCTTTTTTCACACAAGCGATTGGCGTAAAACCGAGCTTCAGGCGCCTATAAAATAAAATACAGTTCCAAATGAGCCCACTGTAATAAAGGTAAACCAAGTACCGTAAAATTAGACGTGTGTTGCTTTTGGGAACGTTAAATATTCGTACCTATACTGTGTGAAAACCTTTCGAAGGGATTTTGTGATTCTACGAAAATTTATTTCGATCACCTGGATTTTTGTTATTTTTTTTTCATTTTATGTGTGTTGAGCTCCTGTGAAATGTGGAATTAGGACGCCATTGGGAATGAAGACATTACGCGTGTATATTGTAATGTTTAATTAGGTCACCTCTGGGAATTGGAGCAGTGTTTGTTTATTTGTTGAAATATAACGTTTACATTTGGAAACATATTTTATTTGCAGGGCCAAATTCTGGCACAGAATAATTATAAATATCATGATATTATTCTAAGAATTGAATATTGTTTGCTAGAGCTTTGTTTAGTTAAGTCGTAATTTATAATAAATAAATATTTTTATTTCACGCTTCACAAAAGTTCGCATAGTTTACTACATATTTCATTAAAAAAAACTTTTTACAAAAAAATACAACCGACTTCCAAAAATAAAACACTACAAAGTATAAAATAACTTTAATTTCAGAAGTCGGTGTCAAAAAACGAAATAACCAAAAACACCGACTTCCGAAATTTGCTATCATTTATTGAAGAGTTCCGTTGCCTACCTCTGAAGTTCTTCATTAGATCTTCACCAAACTGAAATGGGACCAGTCCGGCAAATACTCTTCCAAACAAAAAATTGAGGGTTTCCCTCGATTTTTATGGGATCCCATCATCAGATTCTAACTTGGTAACAATTGGACCACTTCAGGAATATAGGCTTTCAAATGAATAAAAAAAAAATTTGAATCGGTCCACAACTGGCGGAGGAATCGGTGAAAACACATAAAAAAAACATACATACAGCCGAACATAGAACCTCCTCCTTTTTGAAGAAGTCGGTTAATGATATTTATTTTGCAAAAAGGTAGTAACCATCAATATGCAATCACACGACAATATTTTTTCGTCATAGGCATGTTACAAAATACAGGTAAAATAACACACAACTAGGCTCCTAATATATTATGATCCTTTGTGACAGACTAGAGTCCATACTAGGATACCCTCTCTGACGGATCATCAGGCTCTCGCTCCGAATATGCGTGGAAAGCATTTTTATAACTAGACAAATTGTATAACGTAGGGAATATGCATGAAATACATATTTATCATCTATACAGTTTATCTAAAAATATACAGAAATATAATACTAACAGTGAAAACAGAATCAAAATTACTCGAAACACGAAGGAGATATAATTATTTAAAACAAATATATCTGTCCCTCTCGCGAAAACACTGTTTTCTATGGCAGCTGTAGGCGTCATAGACAATGACGTCAAAGTTTTCATCAGACTTCTCTTTCTGATTGTAATCTTTGAAGCTTTATAACTTCGTCGCTGATGAAGTTATTTAAAAAAATAATTTGACGATTGTTTACTAGGGCTAATAAATATTTCATTTTGCAAATAAAAAAATCCCATGCCATCTCTGCCCCTATGCCTATACCTGCCAAAAAAAAACTAAAGCAGTGAAATTATTATAAATATTATTAGAAACTAACAAATAAAAAAAATGCTTTTAGTTTTAACAAATATCAAAAATTATAAGTAAATTAACAACATAACTCAATTAAATTACGGTTTTATGACAACGTTTTGCATAACATTACATATAACGTAATAAAACCTACAAATAACGTTCTACCAAAAACATCTCTTTGACTGTCTTCCAAATTGAAACCAGTCACTTCGGGGGCAACAATACAATTTCCTGTTCAGAGATAGAAACACAAAACCTGTTAAATTCAATATAAAAACTTTTTGGTAGGTATCTTAAAAAGATACAGGAAATTCTGTGAGGCGGAGCGGCCTTATCTCCGAGGCGGGAAAATAGTTTTTATTTTTTTCAGGAACCCTTTTGAATGGCAATCAAATTCGACCGGTGCCCGCCATATATTTATTTTGTTTTTGCTTATCATAGCTATTCAGTAGGTATTGAAAATTTCACGTGGAAAGAACTAATAAAATTGGCATGTTTGATGGTGGTTGGTAATTTGGGTTAGTAAAGTTTTTGCGATTACACTTCGGTAGATATATATATTTTAACATAATATCACGTAAAATACACCTACATCTTCTTATAAAAATATTTTTTTTGCCGGATACCCTGCTACTCCTGTCGTCTTTAGCTCAAGAGTGATAGGTTACTTCTAGGCAACGACGATATAACCTGCTTCTAGGCAAGCGTACTCTATCGACGCACACATCATCGCTTACTATCAGATGAGATATTGATGCAACGGGAGCCTACCAAAAATAATTAAAAAAATACCAGGTAAATATATTTTTACAGTTTCTGGTCTTATCTCGTAATCATAACTCATCCTATTAACACTGCTCAACCCAATAACTCAAGAACAAAGCATATTTCTCGAGATCAAGCAAAGATTTCGGTTGCAGATAAACTCAAGCAGTGTTGGATAAGACGAAGAATGTTCCAGGCCCACAAAAGTAACGGAACCGACTCAAGGGCGTCTCATCTCGGCTTGGATTGTTATTTATTCCCTCATGATTTTATTTCCATTTGCTACTGAAACAAAGGGAAGTGGAGTAATAAAGTATATCAAGTGTTCCTACGTATATTGTGGGGAGAAAAATTCACGTTATGAAATAAATAGTGCTTGGATTATGGGAGGTAGTTTTTATAAATAGAAACTTCAGGCGAGTTATCTGTTTGGAGCTAAAATACGGAATAAAATCTGTTTCTTGGATAAATCTTTTACATTACTAAAATTTTCCAGCAGTAAAAAAAACTTGGAAAATTAAATTCCCAGGACAAAGCATTACATTTTAGTATTGGAATGCCATCTGCACATGTTTTTTTTAGTTTTCCGTATCTCAATAAAGCAAAAGCGGTGCCCTTGTTTGTAGGATCACTTCACCCGTGACTTCACTATCCGTGACACTATTTCTCAGGAACGCGTGTAGGTATAAATTTGGAATAAATTTTAAATATTAAGCAAGCATTTACAATTGGAGAAGTAACAGTTCACGTATGTGTAACGGAACGGTATGTACTCCCATACATCGATATGTATGGGAGTATACTTTTTCAACTACAAAATTTATTTATTTATTTATATTGTACACCAAATTAAAATGAAGGAAACTTTAAACTAAAAAATATACAATTGGCGGCCTAATTGCATTCCGCGATCTCTTCCAGGCAACCTGGAATGGATAGGGATAGCCTGGACATGAAATGGGGTTGCACTTGGTGCAAATATAAAGGTAATAAAAATTGTTATAGAAAAAAAGCAATACAAAATACTAAAATAGATTCACAAATACATACATATTATATACACATTCAAAGAATATAGGAGTCAATTTTTAAAAATCAACATCGAAAAAGTTTATTTTTGTTTTTTACAATTTACGGCATTTAATTTTAATGTTGACTTTCTCTTCTTTGTTATTGGGTACATGATTCAGAAAGTCCTACTCTATTTTCTTGAACTTTGTTTCAGTTTCCTATAGGGAAATCGAATTATTGAGAATGGATGACTTTTGTTTCGGGTCATTATCTTTTATGTTCGTCGGACGTGATCTTATTGGAGTTACGAAAGGGATTAGTGTATTGGGAGCCATGCAAACTAAGGAAATTATACTTATCGAGATGTTCTTCCAGAAGGGCTGTTATGGGGATATTAAAATATTTTAATGTAATCTGTACTTGATTATTTATGTACCTATCTTTCAGAACTCTGATTTAAAAAGTGTGTTACGATCTTAACTGAGCTTCGCGTCTCTTGTTCTAGGTCCAACAAAATTGAAATCTGATTAACCACTTTTGTTCACATTAAAATATTATACTCTCGTCTGCATAGATTTTTAGATAAGACCATCGGAACGATTGCTTGCACGCGTTAACTATACAGCAAACATGACATGTTTAAAGTCTAGTGCAACAACTGTTCTTGAAGATGCCTTCTGTTTGGCGAGTTCCTTTTGGTCTATATTCAAATTTCTGTCTGGCAAATTTTAAAGTCAAAATGACACACAATACTCGTCTGTATATTTTTTTCGTTCTTCGCTCACTCCAACATCAACAAAGTATTTAAAAACAATTGCAACGATTCACAACAAAACAATGTCGGTTTACATTTTTATAAAATACTAGTTGACCCGCGCAACTTCGTCTGCGTCACAACTTTCGTTACTGCTCCGTTCCTATTGGTCTTAGTTCCTGAGATTAGCGCGTTCAAGCAAACAAACAAACTCTTCAGCTCTATAACATGGTAAACATGTTAGCACAACTCTAGGTACTTTTATCACCTTGCATGCATGCGTTTATAATTGTATGTACACACATGTTTGAGCAAATAAATTTATCTGAATCTGAATCTGAATATATATTAGTATAGATTTCAGGAATCATAACAAAAACACTGAAAATCCTCATAATCTTACCAAAAACAAACCAATTATAAATATAATTAAATTTCAAGCAGAATTGATTTAAATTACCTTTGTTTAATCGATTGTCTCAATAATTACGTCGGTACTCAGTTCCCATTCCGAAGTTAATAGCTATCAAATTACAACATTTCTCCTGATTGGATATTGGCTTACATGAGAATTATTTATTTATTTTCAGCTCGTTGAATGCATTGCAATGTCAATTATGTAAATAAATTGGAAAGTAATTATAATAATTCTGCGTATCGTTAATCGGAATTCAAACGTAACTGTTTTGTTTACCTTCCATTTTTTATTTCAACGGAACAGAAATATTTTCGCAGATCTGTTTTTACGTAGGAACGTAAAACGTATTTGCCAAGACTTAAACCCAGTTTCTGGAACGATAACAATATATATATTTTTATTGAAAACGCGTGTACGCTAACTTTACTAACACCTACGTTTATGATCAGCTAGTCTATTCTGTAAGTAACCATTTCGATATCAAGCTTCACCTGAGTGAGATAGTTCACAAAGTGAACTTTATTGTACGCAACATAAAGGTGTTACGTTTATACTCACCTCGGATTCCGCTGTCGAGACACGAAAATGTTGTTACAGAATAGCACTACTGCACAGAAAGCTCAGTGTGAGTTTTTAAACGTTCTCGATCGCGTAAGCATAAACGCCAATTTGTATTGAAACTGAATAAACGCCGTCTGGTGACAAAAACGGTTATCATTTTTTTTCTATACAATTTGACATAAGTGAACATTTACGTTAACGAGATCGAGAACTTTAAAAAACTCACACTAAGCCCTCAGAACGATTCAACGTTTATCCTGTTTCTATATTTAGCTACCTACAAGATAGGAACTCCACAAAATTGAATTTGCAATGGACAGGTACTATAAACCAATAACGCCAACCTAGATTACAGTACCTACGATGAATTTTATTCTCCTTGCACATTATTATCTACACTCTTTACCAGATTACAGGAGCGCGGGTTTCAATTAACATAAGTGAAGTACTTGAAGGTACTGTTAAAGTTTTAAAGCCTTAATGGAAAATTCTTGTAACAAATTATGCCTACGCTCTTAACTTCATGATAATAAAACCTATTTTAAATCGTCCGAAAAAATTAAGGGACTAGACGAGTCAGTTTGAAATGTTTCAAGTTCTTGCTTAATTAAACGGCCTTTAAAACATTTTGGCTGGGTAACTTAACATTAAAAGCCACTAAGTTTTTAGTTAATGCGTCTACAATTTTTATGACCTGTATTTTGGGAAGTCTTAAGACGGGCAGTAACGTTTTAATAGGTTATAGGTAACTTAGTGACTCGTTCCGGCTTTGCACGGGTGCTTATTGCTTTTTGTATTAGTGAAAACTGTTTCCAAATCCAAACACTTTCATACAACTTCCTCCATCCCTCCATTTTTCCTGAAAAGGGTTTTCGGTTAGCCGTATTCGGTCACTGACTAGTGTAAACAGGTTTTCGGTTAGCCGTATTCGGCCGCAGACCGTTTTTGGTGGCAGAACACGTCTGATTTGTTGAAAACTGTCTCTTATTGTTCAATCGAATCGTTTTCGCTGTGAATGCGATCGCCGAATCCGGAAAACCGACATCCTAAACGAATACGATCGCCGCATTCGGTAAGCGACTTAATGTAAACAGCCAAATTCGATAAATGAATTCGGTGAAGCCAAATGTGATCGCTGCATTCCGTTTGACCGACTTAATGTAAGCGCACCATTAGCTTGCTAAGGGGACACTTATGTTAGGTACAAAATAAACTTGCATTCCCAGCTTTCTTAGAAGTTATGACTGTGCGTTGATATTAAAGTTAGCGGCTAACCACCAATACGTAGGAGCACTTAGTCAGGACAAACGAAAGTTTTATAAGTAAGGATCCCATAACATACCTAATTATAGTACCATTAGCCTGATTCGTTATTGTATATTTCATATTTTCCTTTTATAATGCTACTTACATTACGTAATTAAGAACAAAGTTAATGTGCCTCAAGAACCCAAGCTCTTCACACTACCATATTGTATGTGTGATTGTGTATCCCTTCCTCATTCGTTCATTACCGATGATAACTCAAACGCCCGTCTTCCATTATGTCGGATGCTTGCAGTTTCGTCTCGCAATCTACGCAGATACGTACCAAATTGATTGCTATAAACATTTGCCATATGTAGCGTCAGATAGGATAGATAACAATGGATTGTGTGTTGGTTATACGTATTCATTTGTTATTAACGTGATCGGAGTCTGAAGATTGATAACAATGACTATATAACAATTGACTGCTATGATTGATACTTTTGACTGATAACTCTTGAAGTCTTGACAATTCAAAAGTGCAAATGGTTAATCTTCTTTTCAAGTTATTTATTATTTTAATTGTAAAAAAGTACTCTAGATTTATTTATGAAACAAGAAAGACCGCACAAGATTTTTTGAACTGGATACCTTATTAACTGGCAGCAAGTGACCTCTGTAACCAACAATAAATTTAAAAATGTGCCCAGAGAACAAATAAAAATAAACCAAGTCTTTTTAAGTATAAATAACTTGGTCTAACCCCAGTTCTCTTCCACAAAACAGTTAGCGCATCACTAATTCCCCATCTTTATGAGCCAACTAAACCTCCCATTCGGTTTACTTGTTACAGAACAAATAACACGTCGTATTTCAGGCCATGTACCTGCTCGAAATGGCTCTAAGCATATTAGGCTCCCTACATATGACCCTTCACAATTCGAGCTTTAATTTGAGCACGATAAATTTCAGTGCTCGTCTTATTACAGGTACGACTGACAGGTTGATTAAAACTTGCAGGGTAGGTGCTTTTTTAAGACCTGTAGTAAAGTAAGGAATGTTACGAAGAGACGCTTGCTATGTCAGAGAACAATTCTTTTTGCTTTTGTATATCACTTGTGTAATCATCACCTTGAAGAAGACTTATGACTCAAAATTAAGGGGTTCGATTTTTTTTATTTTTTTTTCAGTTAAAAAAAAATCAAAATGGCGGTGTGGCGACTCTGCCACAAAAGTTCTTTCCCCTTTGGATAAGGGCAGGTTTATGAATCATAATAATTCAAGACGAGCCAACGCAATCGTAACAAGCGATTCACGACGACAGCTCTTGACTCCAGTCTTGTCTATCGGAAAGCGATGAACAAGATCTTCAGTGAGCCGGACGTGCCAAGATGATGCTTGTTCTCTCTTGATCCGGTCCCCGGATAATAGATATCTATGTATTAGGGTCTTA
Source organism: Lacanobia oleracea (assembly GCA_950371165.1). Taxonomy (NCBI): domain Eukaryota; kingdom Metazoa; phylum Arthropoda; class Insecta; order Lepidoptera; family Noctuidae; genus Lacanobia; species Lacanobia oleracea. The sequence continues at coordinate 8,179,155 of OX493397.1, forward strand.
GAGTACGGAGACTCTAGGATGAACTGAATATGGGGCCCGCTAGGGCCAGTGCCTGCCGGGGTGCGGAATCCGTCCGAAAGAGGCACCATACCCCGGAACGCAAAGGACAGTAGGAGGAACACGGATGGGTTTTAGTCAGTAAGAGGCTGACCCTTCCTTTCGCTCCACCCAGAGCAGAAGGAGTCATTTGATGATTTCCAATCCTAAAAAAAAAAAAAAAAAATATTAACTGAATGAACTCCACATTATGGCTGAGCGCATAGTACAATGTGAAGGATAATCCGCGACTACCGGGCAGTTTAGAAGCAGGTGTGCTGCTGTCTCATTTCTTCTCCATGCAGGCTCTACATAGCGGGATGTTTTTATTTTTTATAGTAAAATCAAGGTAGCGTAAAGTACGACTAATCGAAACATTAACCAAATGCTGACGGCTTCATTTGAGCACACTTATTACAACACGGTGTTCATTTAAATATTAACCCGACCTCACCCACGTAGATTGAAACACTTGCCAGTAACTAGTAGTATCTGACCGTTGAATAAAAATTTTCTCAGAATTTCATGGATTTTTAAGAGGGCTTTATTATTTTTATAAAAATATTAGAAACATGTAATAAGAAAGTACAATAAAGGAAAAAGCCGGCCAAGTGCGAGTCGTTCTCGCACACGAAGGGTCCGTGCCATAAACTTTTATTATTTGTTGTTATAGCGGCAATAGAAATATACAATCTGTGATAATATCAACTCTCTACTTTTTACGATTCTCGAGATACGGCCCGCTAACAGACAGACAGACGGACGGACGGACGGATAGCGGAGGCTTAGGAATAATAATAATAATTTTATTCAGCCAATAAAATTACAATGTTATTATAAAAATCATAAAATATTAGTTTTTAGTTACATTACATTACATTTAAAATAACAAAAACTGGTTGGTGTTGCAACCAGCACCCTTACTAAGTTACTGAATAACTTGTATTAAGGGTAGTGGCACAAGCCCATACATTCATATTCTTTACATAATAATTAAATGCAGGTAGAGCAAGAAAGTTAACGTAAGCATTGTCTATTTTAAAAATTATTGAACTATTTTATTTTAACAAAAGTTCATTCATTCTATATTTATGTATATTATTTTCTAAGTGTGACCATTTATTTATTATTTGTGTGTGTATTGTCGATGGTGTTATGATATGTGGTGAGTAAACTGAAAGTTTTAGGGGTTATTATCTGAAAAAAGCAGACGTTCTGTATCTAAATAATTCTGGGTAAGCAGAACGTTTGACACAGACTTTTTAAGAGAGAAGATCGTAAAAGAGTAAAATTTCAATTTCCTATTTAGTTTATTGTACAATTGAGGACCTTGGAAGCAAATAAATCTTTTAGTAAATGAATATTTACATCTGTAGTGTTGGCAAATTTGATCCTTGCGTCTTTTGGTGATTTCAGTGTAGGGGGTGTATTTGTGTTGTAATACGACCGTACTAAGAATAAAGAGCTGTCTGACAGAGAGCACCCCACAACACTTATATAGTTCCTCCGTTGGATAGAGTATCGGAAGAAAAGTACTCACCTTTAACACAGCTCTTTGAGCTCTTTCCAATTTTAATAATATGGTCTTAGGCGCACCACCCCAGGCCGAAACACAATATGACAACAGTGATTGGCAAAGGGCGAGGTAGATCCTTTTGACTATCTGTGCTCCAGCCACGTGTCGAAGAGTCTTAAAAACGAATATTAGTTTTTTTATCCTTGCTGTTAAAAGATCTATGTGGGCTGAGAAGCTCAGATTGCCATCAAGAGTTACCCCGAGGTATTTTATTGTGGGGGTACGTGCGAGTTTGGGGCAAGAGCAGGTACCGTCGTTTGGACAGTTCATTGAGTGAGCTATTAGGGAATATGAATTTGGAGGCTGTGTAGATTGGCGTAAGGTGAAGCAGATAATTTTTGTTTTGTCCGTGTTAAGGGTAAGATGGTTATCATTAAGCCATTTTAAAACCTTATCTAGTCCCCTTTGCGCCGCATCAAATGCTTCATGCCAAGTATCGCCAGTGAAGGTAAGTGCTGTGTCGTCAGAAAAGGCCGTGATTTTTCCATTTTGGAGAAGAAGATTACACAGCTGGTTAACGTAGACCAAGAATAGTGTGGGCCCAATCACACTTCCCTGAGGAACGCCAAAAGTGACAGGTAGCTCCCCGCTCAGGTAACTATCAATCTTTACGCACTGAGTCCGGTCGTTGAGGTAGTCCGTTAACATTTTTAGTGGGAGGCCTCGTATTCCCAGTTCTTCCAGTTTTAACACTAGGATGGGAATAGAAACTGTGTCGAAGGCTTTTTTCAGGTCTAAGAAAACTGATAATACCTTCTTTTTTGCATCAATTTGCTTGACGATGTGAGTCGTCAGCTCCAGAACAGCATCATTCGTCGACTTTTTTCGTCGGAAGCCAAACTGGTTGGGAGATAAAAGCTGATTTTTCTCAAGGTATTTAATAAGTCTCTTGTTTATGATGCGTTCTAAGATTTTAGAAATTGAAGGTAGGACGGCAATGGATCGGTAGTTGTTGACACAGCTTCTATCCCCAGCCTTGTGTATAGGATGTACTATGGCTTTTTTCAAATAGATGGGGAATACACCGGTATTGAGGCAAAGGTTTAACAGGAATAACGTTCCGTTGGTTACCCTTCAGGTACGGAACCCTAAAAATTGGAAGTAGTTTTGTGGGCTGTAAATCAATATTTTCGTATAAATAAATAGATCTACAGTTTCTCACAATTGTGTCCACAAAAATGCACATAATAAACACTACAACAACATCAAAACCATATTTGTTTATTTTAAATTGCCGACAAAGTTCCGTTTTCATTTAATTTTTCTTTAGATTCGCTTGAAAGATAAAGTAACGGAACTGAAACACTTCCTACTACTGAGGAATCAGATTAAGCATAAAAATGTTACCACGAACAAAAAATGCATTCTAGTATTAAAAATTACGTAGTTTAGTGTTATCTTCCGTATCACTGTGTAGTAACAATACAAAACTATTTTTACAAAAATACAACCGACTTCCAAATAAAATAAACACTACAAAGTACAAAATAACTTTAATTTCGGAAGTCGGTGTTGAAATACGTAGAAACAACCAAAAACACCGATTTCTGAAATTAAAGTTATTTTATACTTAGATAGTAGTATTTTTTTACTTGGAAGTCGGTTTTATTTTTTCCCTTTTTTGTGGTACCCACACCTAACAACACCACTGCAAAGCAAAATACGCAATAGAAATAAATTTGCTACATTTTTACCAAGCTAGATGACGTCACGCGTGTCTTCAACTCGCTGTATCCTCTTTATTTTTTGTTTACGTGAAAAAAGAAAAAATACGTGTCCAATATTTTTTTTTTCAAATCTATCCGACGGACTATTATATTTTTTTTAGTAAAATACCCCATTTCGTTCACTTGAGTGACGAACCAAATACGTCATCTAAGTAAACGAATTCCAGCTATTTTGATTTAAAAGCGAAACTTCTAAACCGATTTTGATAAAATTTAAATGGAACCAATTCTCCTTTCACGTGAAAGAAGAATTTTTCAAATCGGTTCATAAATGACGGAGTTAGGTATAAGGTAACACACATAAAAAATATAACGAAGAACCTCCTCCTTTTTTTGAAGTCGGTTAGAATGACTAATTTGAAAAGCAAGGTAACTAAGTTTTCTTGGTTTATTTCAAGGAGAAGGCAATAAATATGATATTTTGGTGAATTTTATCCTTCTCTTATTCAGCGCGATCACGAATATTGTAAATTCTTTTTTGTGCTACTTGATTTTCCAAACAATCTTTCAAGCAATTCTCGGACATATGCATGATGCGTTTTTTTTTTTTAAATTTAAATCTACCTATTACCTTTGTGCCAACATTGAACCATAGATAGAACTCTCAAGAGATTAGAGTATGTTTTCCGTATTACAATTATAATAGTCATAACTATTACCTTCGCTTATTAATTTAACTTCCTCTATTACCTCAAATGTTAACAATGAAAGGCAATTCCTTTACTTCATTTAACCCTTTAGAATTCCCAAGCGTGCTATGCAATATTTGAATAATTCTCGACAAAATCGTCGGCAATTTCGTGGAGCAAGTAACTGTGGCTTGTCTAAAATGTTTGTCGACATACCCTCAACGGGTTACTGCCGGCCGGTGTCAAATCTATTGGGGCAATACAAACCTAACTGTGTAATATAATACAGCTAGGTTTGTATTGCAGACAGTTGTGTTCATAGACTACAATAATAATTTAGGAATAGGGTTGTGTTGTCAATTGGTGAACAAGGAAATTCAGTGCAAAAAGTAATGCAAACTTATTTTATAGTAGCCGATTTTTTCAAGCGTGGTTAATCCTGCCATAACTGAATACTGGTTGAAAACTATAGTATAATTGATACCTTAAATAGAAGGGACGCACAATACCGGTTGTTGTGGCGACACTTGGGAGAGGCCTATGTCCAGCAGTGGACGTTTGTCGGGTGATATGATGAAGAAGAAGTAAAGCGATATGGTCAATCGTTAGAAATGCATTATCCACATATTCATACAGATTCTTTACTAAGAAGACCGAAGCCTGAGTTGACAATCTGTCAATACAGGGTTATTTTCAACACCTACAACCTCTTAGGCAGTGAAGGTACACATGATTATAAACCACTTTTACTTTGAGAAAACTCCCGAAAACTCGAAAAAAATATCAGCTGTTTCATATAAAATGCAATATTTAGCCAATGAAAATGTATGAAACAGCTGATATTTTTTTCGATTTTTCAGGGTTGTTCTCAAAGTAAAAGTTGTTTATAATCATGTGTACTTTCACTGCCTAAGAGGTTGCTGGTGTTTTACAAATAACTCAGTATACTCTTATCTCCAATGCTCTGCAGGACACAGCTCTCTTCCTAAATTATCCCGCTATAATCTACCATGATCCAAACAAGAGCTCTTCATAAAATTACATTCTTCAAATCCGTCCCAATTTCAGTAACGTCGAATTTTATTGTTTGTTTCCCCCCTCTCCCTAATACATACGACAGAAAGCAGGAAATGTGCGAAAAACAGCAATCTATTTAATGGCACTAAAACGCGTTACCCTCAGCGTTGCGAAGAGGGCTGTCTCGTGAGTGACGAAGATTTGATTCCATTCTGAGTGATATATGTTACACGGTTACCGCCAAGCCGGCTGGCTGCGATCAAAGGAATCTTACAATGAAGGGCATTCGCTTCTGTCTAACGTATCTGTGTTAAGGAAATTTATTGCTGAGAAAATACGGTCTGTTTTTGGTAAGAATTTTCTGGTAAACTGGTAGATAATTTAGTAAGGAAATAAAAGATTTACTTACCTTTTTACGAGTAAATAACTACAAATCAATAAAATTTATCCAACTCCATCAATTCTGACAATGTTTCATTTTAGTGTCAGAACACATTTGAATTGACAATAAAGTTTTACTCTGGAATCATCTCCGTTGGTGAATCTAGAGTAGAAAAAAGGGATAAAATAAAATATTGGACACGTACCTAAGTACTTTTTGCTTCATCAAATCAATAAAAATTGACGAATTCAAAGGCACTAAATATCAGAAGGGGCTTTGACGTCACTATTGTTTAAAAAGTGTACTGAATTGTGATGTCACACGAGTTCCAACGCCCTGTATCGCTTTTTTTTTTTTTGATTTCGTGAAAATAAGTGGTCAATATTTTTTGGAACTTGATCTGACGGACTAATTACATTTTTTTACTTACGTTACCGTGCGAGTTTCATATAAGAGCTAAATAAATTTGATTCTTTCGCTCTTTCTTTCTTTTATCTTTTAATTTTTTATTGAGGCGAATGTAACTATTTACATAAATCCACAACAAGTTATCCTGACATTCAGCAGCATCTAGCAAGGAACTTCCCCAAGTCATTTGGAACATAACTAATGTTTTGTATTTAGATCACTGATTTAAGTCACATATACGCCACAAGTTTAACTAACACAACTGAGGCATGCTGGAGGGGTGTCAGAACTTCCCGCATGATGATAAGCGCGAATAGGGTTGCCAGGTCTTCAAACCAAAAAGCTGGACAGACCATCCAGTTTAGCCGGACATTTGGTTAAAAAGGCCGGACACCCTTAATGTTTCGACCTATTAGACGACAATTTTTAAAAAAGTAAAACAACGTTTTTTTCATTTTTTGCCATAAAGTTTGCCTAAAACTCAAATGGAACGTCAATGAAATTGAATGAATCTGTCTTCTTATTATTAATCATTCAATTATCATTACTGTATGTTTATATGTAAAGCAAGCGATACAAGGTGAGGTAGGCGAAGAGAAAATCAACACATGACAAAATGCTAATAACTGCTCAAATTCAAAAAGCCCAACAAAAGCCGGACAGGCCGGATACCGTCTAATTTGGCCGGACACACAACCAAAAACCCAGACTGTGTCCGGCTTTATCCGGACGCCTGGCAACGCTAAGCGCGAACATTGTTGAGAACTCTAACTAGCATCCCGACACATTGCAAATACTCTGCCAAACTAAAAACGGTGAAACTACTGCAAGAGTTTCAACTTGTTGAATCTCGGGGAATTTTCGTCCAAGCATTCTAGAAGTTATGTCCAGATTTAACATAGCATTTCCATAAATATCTACGTCATTTTGAAGGTGTGGTCTCAGTTATTCATACTTTTTGTTTAGATCCTATTAATATAAAACAGGATTAATAATTCTAAAGGTTATCATAATCTAATTAGCTCGTCGTTTTAAAGCCCACATATTCCACCTCTAATATTATTAATGTAACAATTTTAATTAGATGTTAATCAACTGGTGAAATAATTTTGTTTAATCAGCTGGATATTATTGTTCCACCTTGTGAAATGGAAAATTGATAAGTATTTGTGAAGAAGATTTTTCGTATTTCTTTAGCACACACTGTCGAACCACATTTTTAGGGTTCAGTACCCGAAGGGTAACCAACGGAACACTATTACTAAGCCTCCGTTGTCCGTCCATCCCTCCGTTCGTCCGTCAGTTTGTCAGCAGGCTGTATCTGAAGAACCGTAACCAAGGACTGTCTACCTATAGACAGTTGAAATTTTCACAGCGTAGATTTCTATTGCTGCTATGACAAAAAATAATAAAAAATATAATTAAATTGAAAATGAAAGAGGAGCACCCCTTTAGAAGAAACTTGTCTTTTAAAGGTTTACGGTACGGAACCCCTCGTGTGCGAATACAGCTCAAAACTGGCCGTTTTTTTTACCTCCACCAGTTTCAAGCACTATGCCGGACGGTATGCAGCTAACGGGTTAACTCCAAATGTAATCAACTTAAGTTTCCTTAAACAAAAACACAAACAAAAAAGGCCTGTACATTCAACAATGTTAAACGTTCTACGCATTGTGGCCAGATTTACGATACGCACGATAGTTCGTCCCTTCGCCGGAGCCCGGAGGCCGGGGGCCCGGGGCGCACGTACAACAACCTCAAAAACTTCCCTTCTGCACTGCGGGCAGCCTGCTTAAAATTCCACAATTGCGCTGCGTACAATAAATTCAAGTCGAGAGACTCCCGAGCGCAGTAAATTTCGCGCTTATTTTCTACAAATTATTTCAGTTAAGCGCTCCGCTTCCTAGACAACAGTGGTTATAAAGCATAGCTTTTCCGCCATTTTCTCGGTGCCAGTTATTTCAGAATTGCTCGAGTTAATCTGTTTTGATGTATGCGAGGATTGTAAACTACGCGGTTATTTATGGCGTTCGTAAATCGGTTTGAAAATGACGAAAATTATTCGTGTTGGAGTTGCTGTTACGCTTAAATACTTCAGTTTTATTATTATGTTATTAAAGCCCATTTCTGCCCGCCTTAATCCAGTTCAAACTTAGCTCACGACTTAGATATAATTACGCTAAATTGACACTAACACATTAACTAACGCATTTATACAATTCCTTGAAACTATGCCACCAAACTAACCATTTGTCCCAACAGACATCAACGTAAACATACACAACTCCCAAATTCTCTGAGGTCTTTAACTGTAAATCTTATTACATCAATGATAAACTGCCTAACATCGTACATTAACATAACGACCAAAGTTTACGGAGGAAGTAATGTCAATATTATACATGTTTAAGCGCGGCAGTACGTAGGAACCTTACATGGGATTAAGGAACCATCGCTTTGGTTACAAACCGCACATAATGGTCGATTCTATGGCCAATTCTTTTCTCGCCGCTGCGCTAATAGCTGAAACGAGCGGTTACCGACTGTGTACGAAGTTTTTTCTTTATTTTCGCACTGAAAAATTTCCGCTAAATAAAACTGGTTTTCCAGTTATCCTTGAACTCAGTGACCGGTTAACGAAAAGGGTGTCTGAAATTGATTGTGTTTAAGAAATGGATTTTGCAATTGGTTTTTTTTTAGGTAGGTAAATATTATGCCGACAATACGAAGAATGTCCCCCCTTCCCCCTTCCCACCCAATAACAGGGATCAAAGGGATGGCCAGTTATGTACTGTTGATACTAATTACAACATAATTAGCTGACGCAAGCAATCAATCATGTCGAACGTAATAATTATGGCAACACTAGCTTCTTGCCAGCGACTTTGCTCGCTGAATGTCGGAAATTGCCCCAAGGGGACATTAAAGCCTAGTTTTACTCCATACTACAATCTACATCTGTGCCAAATTTCGTCCAGCTCTGTTCAGCCGTTCCAGCGTAATTAACAGTCATGCATCTATACAAATATTAATAATGTGATAAGAGATATAAATCTTAAACAGGCCGATATGGTTTAATTATTTCATGTGAAAATTCAAGAATAATATTCTCTATCGCATAAAATGCCCGAACCCCTCTTAACCTAAGAAAAATTACCGACCCGGTCCCAAAAGTATCCATCGCTGAAAAAACATAAGTTGACACAATATCGGACCCTCGTGTAGACATAATACGTGCCAAAGTGTCTGTCAACACGAAATGCCATCTAATCTTGACAATATTTCTCGGACCAGCCCCCTTGACCTGGCTTCGAAGCCACTTCAGGGGCTCTTGAGAGGGCTTATTTGGCTTGGGGCCACTGCATTGTGACCCAACTATGGACATCAGTTTGGATCCCAAGTTCTTCAGTTTAATCTATGTGCATTACATTTTAGCGGACCCTCTTGCTTGAGATCGAGGGTTGGAGGAAAATCGACGTTTTTTTAACGAAAAAACGGAAGACGTTATTTTATTATGTTGGACTAGCGACCTTGTGACTAGCAACTTCGTACGCGCATATCCCGTTTTTCCCGTTCCCTTAGGAATTTCGGAAAATCCTCCCTTCGTGCTCCCAAAATTTTAGCTATCTAGGACCAGGAAATTGAAACAGAAATTGTTACATAAGGTCCAAAAATAATACTTTGACAAACTTTTAGAGATTAAAGTATATCATGAATAAGAAAACAGCTGTTATAATAAAGGATCTATCCTCTGAAATATGAAAGAAATACATGGTGAGCAAAACCCAAATAAAGATGGGGTATGGGCGGGATTACAAAAATCTTGCCATCACGAGACGTACCTACGGCAGATGTGAAACACCTATGTTAATATTAACATTCATTTTTATAAAAATCTGTAAATTATTTTCCAAGTTCACAGTCCAAAAGAACTTTAATTTCGGGAGTCGGTGCCAAAAAACGAAAAAGTAACCAAAGACTTCCAAAATTAAAGGTCTTTTCTTTCTTCCGAGGTTATTTTGTACCTTGTATAAGTGTTTTGTTTTTGGAAGCCGGTTGTATTTTTTGTAAAAAAGTTTTTATTTTTCACTTTTTAGTGGTATCTACCTGCGTACTCATTAACAGCGTACCGGCGGCGCTATGTTACGTTAAGAAATGGTGTAAACACTAAAAAAACATACAATTTCAGCAATCCCGATCGATTTGCTATCATTTATTGAAGAGTTCCGTCCGTTGCCTACCTCGTTTTACGTCAGATTTCACCAAATTGAAAATACTCTTCTAAACAAAAAAAAAATCATCCAAATCGGCCAAAACTTGGCGAAAATATCGGTGAACATACATATTTCATGGGATCTCATCATCAGATCCTAATGTATACCTTCCATCATCAGCTCAGCAACATGAGATGATAATTATCAGGCACAAATATTTAAATTGCGTTAGAAAGTTAGTGAAAAACATTGTATGTGCCTATAAAATTTGAGGGTTGCCCTCGATTTTCTTAGGATCCCATCATCATATTTTGACTGGGTAACAATGGAACCAATCGAGAAGTATACCCTTTCAGATGAAACAAGAATTTTTCAAATCGGTTCATAAATGACGGAGTTATGAGGTAAAACATAAAAAAATACAACCGAATTGAGAAGCTCCTCCTTTTTTGAAGTTGGTTAAAAACAGGCGGCGTCGTGGGGCATCACGACATGACAGCGTCATTTTCATCATGGCTGTCATACGAATTTATTTGCCAAGGCACGCCTATAGATGTTTCACATCAAAAATCCGTTGTTGTTGCCATGCGCATATCCCGAGCGCTCATCGAGTTTTTCATGAAATCAGCAAGCAGTTATTCAACTCATAAAGTTATTAGAGAGCTAGTGTTTTCTTCGAACAAAAAATCGTGCTAATCATTTCTATTCAACGTGACAATGTTGCCAGGGTTCTTGACACTTTTGCCGTTGTCAACGATTTGGACAAATTTTCGATGCCCCGTTTTTATTCCGCTTGTATATTATCTACCTGTAAATACTATGGTATTATACACCCTGTATAAAATGTGGAATACCATATGAAAAAATAGTTTTTATTGCTCAAAAAAATAGAAAAATGCCTTACCTCTCTATCAACAAAAACTTATACAAGTACCTATGGTATTAGAATAAAGTTATCAAGCTCCTCTATTTTATTTATGTAAAATCGAGTTGAAAATTATACTTAGAAAATAATTGCTTCACAATAATCAATAACCTATGTATTTCATATTAAACAGTTTTACGGTCCAAAGCAGGCATGCACTTGGCTTATCAATTTAATTAAAAATGTAACTCATAACATTACCACGTCCTGGTATGAAGTAATTTCGGAATGTGTTTAGCTAAAATTGTGTTTGCCGTGTTCGTTTGTACTTCGGTGATAAACAATGTGTTTGTTTCCGGTGATGATGATGGTTAGTATACCTGTAATAGATAAGAAAATTTTAAACCTCACACTTAAAAAAATAAAAAAGATGCCAAAGGGCGATGGTGGGGTGGGGCGAATTCAAAACTAAGTTTTGAATTCGCCCCACCCCACCATCGCCCTTTTACTACCGAAATACTAGACGTGCGGCGGGGTACCATCCGTACTTGGTCGATATCCCGTCTAGTCATACCCAGCGCTTCTCTTCCACATTTATTATGCGCACGGCTTAGGTGTGGAACTCTCTGCCGACTTGTGTTCCCGTCCGCATATAACCCGTCTGCCTTCAAAGCAGGAGTGAACAGGCATCTTCTGGCCACGCTCGCTCCATCATAGACCTCATCTATCATTTTACATCAAGCGTGATTGTGGTCAAGAGCAAGCCCATTACCAAATAAAAAGACAAATAAAATAAATTCGCTGTGTAAAAAATCTAATTATTTGAAAATTGATCAAATATTACAGTTTGCCTATGCCCAGCAGTGGACGTCGTTCGGCTATTATGATGATGATGATTACAGTTTTGTACGTCAATCTTTTTAGACAAATTAAAAATAGATGAGTGGTTTTTCAGATAAAAATAGTGTTTAGAATTATTTTCACGATACGAAACTTAGATCAGTATCGATAGGAACGTGCAATAAATAAAAAACACAACCGACTTCCAAATAGAAAAAAACACTACAAAGTACAAAATAACTTTAATTTCGAAAGTCTGTGTTACGAAGAAATAACCAAAACACAACATTTGGAAGTCTGTTGTATTTTTTTTGTAAAAACACCTACAACCACTGGAAAGTCAAGCGTGCTCCATCTTCGACCACATCATCGCTTACCATCAGGTGAGATAGTGGTTTTTTAGTTTTTTTTTAGGATAGGGCCACTCGCAGTTCACCTCTAGAAGGGTGGCTGCTGCTTAACCGGACTAGCCTGTGGTGACCTTAAATGATTCTAAGGCCCCCAGCCAAGGCAACAAAAATTAAAACTACAACTCCGCTCGCTGAGGGCACCCCCTGTGGGGTACGGACCTCGGCTCAGGAGCGTCGTTATCGGGGGGACAGCTAGGGACAAGCTGGGTCATGATTATATTATTTGGGGAGTTTAAAGCTAAAGGCTCAGCGACGCAGGCTGGCCCGTTAGGCAAAAGACGGGGAGTATTTTCTTTACTGGGACGTCGCGGTGGACCTCGTCGGCGAGGCCGGAAGGCGGCGGGTCGCGGTCTGTGTATCTGTGTCCTAAGAGTGCTTGTTTCCCTACAGCTTTCTTGGATAAGGGTAATGGGATCGTCGGGTTCGACTAGGGTATGACGGGGACGTCGAATCCTACTGATCCGAGAGGGAGTGTATCGGGCGGCCGAAGCGATAAGTGGGTTCTGGTGCGATTCGGCGGTGTCTATGAAACGCTTTGTAAGGCGTTTCATGAATTGTTTGATGGTAGGGACTTTGAGGTCGACATGGAGTCGCTCATTCCTAACGAACCACGGGGCGCCCGTGGCTTTTCGGAGAAACCGGTTCTGGAGGGTCTGCATCCTATGGATCCGGTATGACTTTGTGTGGGCGAATGCAGCACACGCATAGGTCATAATCGGGCGAATGCACGTGGTATAAATGCGCAGTTTGCATTTTAGGGAGAGGTTGCTGCGTGCATTCAGCATGGAGTGGAGTCTACTGAGAGCGAAGGCGGCACGCGAACGCACCGCCTTTATGTGCTCTCCGAAGGTGAGGGATTGGTCGAGGATAACACCAAGATATTTGGCTCGCTTCTCCCAAGGGATCGGCTTACCAAACATGGTGATCTGTTTTGGAGTCGGGGGGGGTCTCGACTGCGGTTTGCGGAACAAAACTGCCTGACTCTTTTCGGGGTTGACCTCGATCCTCCATTTCCGGAACCAATCGCCTAGGCGTTTGGCGGACTTTTGGAGGTTTTGAGCAATGGCATTGCTACTCTTGCCAGAGTAGTAGATGGCCGTGTCGTCGGCAAAAAGCGCTAACTGCGACTTGGGGTCGGAGGGGATATCGCTAGCGAACAGCGTGAAAATGAGTGGCGAGAGCACACCGCCTTGCGGTACGCCAGCGCGGATGGGTCGGGGGGTGGAAAGCGCACCTTCGATGCGGTACCGAAAGGTGCGGTTCGACAGATAGTCTCGTAAGATGAGCACGAGACGATCTGGCACACCGAGTTGATACAACTTGTATATCAGACCGTTGTGCCAGACCTTGTCGAAAGCTTTCGCAATGTCGAAGAACAGGGCTCCCGTCATCTGGCCGCGTTGAAAGCGGCCGTTGATATGCTCAACGATGCGGTAGACCTGTTGGACACACGAGTGGTCGGCCCTAAAGCCAAACTGCTCGTTAGGGATGAGGCTCTTGCGTTCGATGTAATCTCTGAGACGCTTATAAATAAGCCTCTCATAGATCTTGCCGAGAGCGCTGAGCAAGCTGATGTGGCGATAGGAGGACGGGGAGGACTTGGGCTTACCCGGCTTGGGAATACCAATCACGGTAGCCTCTTTCCACTCTTGCGGGAACATGTTGTTGGACAGAGCGCCATTGAAAATGGCGGTCATCAACACGATGAGTGTCTTGGGGAATAGGCGGAACACCCTGTTGGTTATTCCGTCCAACCCAGGGGCTTTCCTGGGTTTGAGTCTTCCGATGATCTCCTCCACCTCGTCCGGAGTGACGGGGGGGAGGGGGTCATCGGGGTCCTCGACGGGTGGGAGGGAGGTCCTACGTTCAACCTCGGCGTCAACCTCAGCGAGGTGGGCCGGGTCGGCTGGGTTCGAGCTTGGGGAACACTGGGACTCTAGGCTGTCAGCCAGGCATTCAGCCTTCTCGTCGTCGTCAAACGCGAGAGAGTTGTCGGGCCGGGTGAGGGGAGGCATTGAAGTAACCTCAGAAGCGCGTAACTTCCTCTGAAGTTCCCAGAATGCAAGGTGGTTGGGCTGGAGTTCACCGAGCATCTGTTCCCAGTTCTCGCTACGCAGCTCTTTGATGCGTCTGCTTACTTTACGCTGTAAGTAGCGCATAAAAGCTTTGTTGCTAGCACAGAGAAAAGCGCTGTAGGCCCGGACGGCCGCGTTCTTCTCGGTCAACAGCTCACGCACATCGTCCGGGAGTTTCCAGCGACGATCGTTCGTCGCCGGAGCCTCCCTTGAACATTCGTTCAGGACGGATTGCACGTGGTCAGTGAGCGAGCCGATCGCGGCCGCCGTGTCGGCAGCAGACTCGATGTGGTCCGGGATCTTGTCCAAGTGATGTGACGTGGTGGTTTTCAGTTTTTCACTTACTTTCCGCCAGTCAGTGATCACTCGGGAAGGAGGGGGTTGAGAGGGGTCTATTGGACCATGTCTGGGGATGAGCTCCAGAACTACTGGCCGGTGGTCGGAATCGAGCTCGTCAATCGTCTCAACAGCCTGCAAACGTAAGTTTACATTCTTGAGGAGGGCGATGTCGAGCACGTCCGGTCGGCAGTCAGGGTTAAAGGGGAAATGGGTAGGATGCATCGGTGCGATGACATCAAAATTGAGGGGGCTGCATAGCTCGAACAGAGCTCTGCCTCTGGGATTAGTCGTAAGACTATTCCACGAGGGGTGTTTGGCGTTGAGGTCCCCCGCCAGAAGGACGGAGTCGCTCAAACCAAGAAGTTTGGAAAGATCATCTCTTATGGAAGGGGAGTTAGAGGTGGCGGGAGGGGCGTAGGCAGAGATGACCGTTATGGGTTGATGTCCTGTCATGCCCAGCCGACAGACAGAGACCTCAAGCTCGGTTAGAGTGGGTGGATCCATAGGGATGCAATAGAGGGACGATTTATAATAAATAAGAGTACCTCCCTTGTGACACCGAGTCCTATCGTTGCGAACTATACGATAATTGGCAATATTAGGGTCTCGGTGATGGGGCTTCAGGAAGATCTCCTGCACCAGAAGTATGTCTAACCGATGATCGCGGAGGAAGGTGGCGATCTCATCGCGTTGGTTGGGAAGACCGTTGGCATTGAAGGACCCTATCCGGAGGGCCTTCGGTTTGAGCCTACAGACTTGATTTGGCCTAGCCATGGAGGGTATGGTAAACGCCAATATCAGAGACTACATCGCTGAAATCGCGATATATCGACGCGGTTTCAGCGATATGGGAAGCTTTTAGAGCTCTGGCCATTTCCAGGGCTCTGGGGGAGTAAAAGGCTTTGTAAAAAGCCAAATTGATTTGAAAGGCCATATCGGCCTCGCTGGCTGCTGCTGGAGCAGCTATGGGTGCAACCTTTGGCGGGGGTGAGATAGTGGTCAAACGCGTGCCTATATATAGTAAAAAAAAAAAGTCGCAGGAATGCAAAATACACAATTTCGTTTACGTGGATGACAAACAAAATACGTCATCAAAGTAAAGAAATTCCAGTTATTTTGATTTAATAGCCAAACTACTAAATCAATTTTGATGAAATTTAAAAGGGACCAATCGTAAAATTTATATTCTTTCACTTAAAGAATTTTTCAGATCCGAACAAAAAAAAAAATACAATCGAATTCGGAACCTCCTCCTGTTTTTGAAGTCTGTTAAAAAACAAAGAGTATATACAGAAAATAATATTTACCGATTAAAATAATAGATAGAAAGACACAACAAGAACGACGACGATAATAGAATCGTCAGTGTTCTTTCTGAAACATTAAAACCGCTTACTTCTTTAAACAGATGAAGATACGGAAGCACCAGAAGAAAAGACGGAAGCTCCTCCACTGGAAAACCATTCTTTTGTGGCATTAATTGAGTAAGTACCCATTTTTCAGATTATTTATTTTGTATGAGACTTCTCATTTAGAGATAAATTAAACAAAGGAAGAGACTTAGGTTTGAGCACAGTGACATGCACTGACTGGTTACAGTCAACCAAAAGGCTGATGATAAATATAAAAACAAAACTGGCCAAGTGCGAGTCGGACTCTCACAAGAAGGGTTCCCTACAATAACCGAAAAAAACATGTTTCCTATAAGGGAGCCTCCTCTAAAATTTCATTTAATTTCTACTGTTATACCGGCAATAGAAATACACACTCCCCTGAAAATTTTAACTCTCTGCCTATTACGGTTCTTGAGACATAGACCGCTGACGGAGTGGCGGATGGACAGCGGAGGCTTATTAATAGGAGTCCGTTGGTTACTTTTCGGGTACGGAACCCTAATGTCGATTTCTCCGGCGTGACAATAATCATTGCAAAGATCCCACCAAAGTTTAACGTAGAATCCTAAATATTTTACTACTTACAAAGCTGAGTCCACATACTAACACAATGACGTGTAACTCAAAAATGCCAAACTAGGTTCTACAGTTTCTAAAAGGTTTAGGATCAAACCCACAAATTTCAACTCTCACATTTCAACAGATTGGTGTCTTTCTTAATATTCAGAACTGTTAAAATAACTCTATTCTTTTTTTCAGCATTCTTTTCACAGATGGAAGTAAACGCATGTGTACTGGCACCATAATCCATGATAATGCTGTTATCACCGCTGCCCACTGCTTGTAAGTATCTGTTTATATTTATCCGTTTTAGTTTCTTTTATAATACTGTTGTGTTGATATTTTAATCTTTTGTGATGGGCTTTCTAAGATATTGCCTTAGATGTGGTTTTAATCGTTTTTAAAACTGTTTTTATTGGTAACTGGTGGTATCCACTTTTAACTTTTGGATTTTCTACCTATGGTGAAGCATGTTTTATCAATTATAAATTCGTCCATGAAATACAATTTAATTCTTTGATATCACAAACACGAATAATATTGCAAATAATTCAAAATTGACCTACATAATGCCTCACGAACAAGCAGTCCCTTAAGAGCCGCCCTCGTCAATAAGTAACAAGAGCCGTATGAAACACAGGAGTGATTTATATTGCTGAATTATGGACCAAAGTTTAACAATGCCTACAGACAATCGATGACAGTTACGATTTCGATTCTTGAGCTTGTTTGATGAAAATGTCGAAGCTTCTAGTTGACTTTATTTACTAGAGATGAGTGTGCTCTTGACTCTAGTCTAAGGTCAGAGTTGACACACGCAAAGTTGGCGATGGAGCGAGCTTAACCGGAGGAAGCCTATTCACTCTAACTTTGAAGAGTTTGAATGCGTTTGGAAACACAGACGCGGGTAAAGAGTTACACTCCTTTGCTGTGCGCTTTATAAAAGACGTTTATTGCGAATTGGTGGAATAGCAGCTAAATAGGGATGGTAACTTGCATGCGTCTAAATATCCGATGGTAGAGGGGTGATTTCCAAGAACGTCCACAATCATCGTTGTCAACTGGAAAAGTGTGGTAGAAAATGCTTATGGCATCAAGTACACTTCAAAGTGTTTTTTGTTGCCCAACCTTCGAAAAACTTGATGAAATTATTCATTGAATTAATTAGTTTGATTTTAATTACTATTATCATTTTACCCAATTAGGGTTAATTATAAAATAAAAGTATGGCGAGGCATAACAAATTAATGTCCAGCGCCCCACACAGGTTAGATTCTTGAGCAATGACCACCACAATAAGGGTGCCTGTCCATTACAGTGGAGCTGAGTGGAGAAACGGAAAAAAAATATAATAAAATTACGAGTAAAGCAATGATGTATTCTGCTGTCAAATCTGATTAAATGAAAGACAATTTTAAGAGCAAAAGCCCACTTTTTAAACAAGTTTATTACAAATTAGAAGAATACATTCAGAATAAGAATGCCTGGAAGCGTGCTGACCCTGCTCCATAGGACAGTCAATGTTGGGGACAAAATCAAACTGGTTTCTTTATATATTAACTTTATAGATGTTCTGTTTCTTTTTGTGTTTGTATTTTTCTTTTAACTCAAACACTGTTAATTAGTGATTCCAATATTTGTAAATGTGTGAGTATCATGTACCTACTTATTTAGAAAATTGATAAGTCTACCTCTGCATACCCTAGGTGCATGGTCCTCACATATAACTAAATTTTTGAATACCAAATATTGTAAAAGATGTATTTAAAAAGAGTAACTGTGGAGTTTCTTGTCTATTCTTCTCCATAAGAATCTACCTTTCCGAATGGACAGTAAAGTCACTTTGGATTTTTATAAAATTTGAAATGTGAATGACGTTCAAAAGTGCCGTTTAATGGCCTAATTAACGTTTTGACTTTGACTTCTGAGCTTGCCACGAATATAGTGCATACAATCTTAATAAAAAAACAATATTGTCCCCAGTTTAACCCACGAGCCTGGCTACGTAGATGTCGAAATGTCAGGCTCATTCGTGGTCATCGGGACGAAGAAAATGTTCGATACCGGATATGAGAACTACTTGCCAATAGAAAGAATTATAACGCATCCTCGTTACAGAGGTTGGACGGCAAACCTCGCCCTGGTCTTTACCTTCGCTGGGATGACCACAGACAAGCCAGGGAACGTCATTCCGCTAATAGGAGAAGGCTCGTCAACGCCCGTTGACTCGAATGTTACCATCCTTAGTTGGGGACGTTGTAGTAATGAAGAAGAGTCTGTAAGTTTTGTGGTGTTTTCGTAGCCGAATGGTAACCAACGCAAACCTATTACTAAGTTTCCGCTGTGTGTCCGTCTGTCTGTCAGCGGGCTGTATCTCAAGAACCGTAATAGATGGACTGATAAAATTTTCACAGAGTGTGTATTTCTATTGCCGCTATAACAATAAATTAAAAATGAAAAGGGACTCCCATACAACAATCGTGTTTTTTTTTCGGTTTATTTACGGAACCATTCGTTTGCGAGTCCGACTCACACATGGCCGGTTTTTACCTAATTGTTTTGGTTTTGAATGCTTTGTTACAGATTTTAATTTTCCTGCATTTGTAAATACTTTTAAAAAGGTTCGACAATTTAAAAATAAATTTGATAAATCACGCACAAATCTGAAACGTCGATGTGATACGCTTATGGGAAGCTTTTGTCCAGCCGTGGACGTGTTTTGGCTTAAATGATGATGGTGTGTGACCAAAATTTACAAAATATAATTATCATTAAAGTGGCGAAGTGGCCGCTTACCTTTCCCCTTATCGTTCCTCTATAAAAAACTGTACGTCATAATCTTTTGATTACTTTTTAAAGGTAACTAAATGGCAAGTCGAAAAAAAGAAACGGAAATGTTCTTCTTCCGAAGAAAATCACGTGAGTTCTTAATTACTGTAATTCTGTATTAAATATCGCACTACGGACGGATCATAAAAACACACACGCACGCTGTTTACTGCACATTCATTTAAAATATATATATATATATGTTTGTGAACATTTGATTTATTGAAAAAATTAAAATATTCATCATCATGACCACATCATGTCACGTGGCGTTGTTCAAAACATCCAAGAACGAACGCAGTCCGAGGCTTGTGTTCCAAAAACGGCGCGAAATGGAGCCGCGACATTGTATTGATACATTAGGATTATTAACAGTTTTTTCATAATTTTGCTTCAAATGCATTAATATATATTTCGGTTTTTTAGGTATTATATATTTCGTTTATTCATTAACGTATGTCTATGTATTATATATTATTTATATGTATATTTCTTTTTCCGAAAAATATTTTATTTTAAATTTTATTTATTTGCACAGTGTGTCTCTTTTTAAGTTTTTACCCAAAGGTTGACTGGTAGAGAATGCCTTGTTGCATTAAGCCCGCCTATGTGCCACTATTGTACATAAAATTTAAATAAATTAATTAATTAATTGATTTTATTCTTTCTATTATCGTATAAAAACGGTACGCCTAGAGGTAGCTTAAGTCGGGTACATTAAGTGGGCCGCCTTTGTAAGACGACTATAATAAACAAATAAATATGATGTTTAATGATTTATTTTTTGTAACTAGGAGTCTTGCGAACCGACCACCTACAAACCACGTAAAGTGGCGCGTTCCGGTTCCGCAAATCAGCTAAGTAATGAGGTAAGTATCATGGCATAAAAATAACATCTCCTTGTAATTTCTTGAAAATCGTAAAAAAAATTTAAGCCTGTTTGTTCAAAGCTGCAAATTAATTTAATTTCTTGCGATGTTTATGTAATAGAAAAGAATAGAAAATATGTATTCGACACGGTCGCAAAAGCAACAAATACATCATACAAAGAGAGAAAAATAATGAAAAACAAAAACGATGCGGTAAAATTGTGCTGAGCGTGCCCACACCGAAAGGCTGATTATGTTGCTTCTATTTCTCAATCATCAGTATCAGATGATACTGTAGAATTATGGAAGTGGAGGAAGAAAGTCTATAGTCAGAAAACTATTATCTGAGGCTTAATATTTCGGTTTGACAGATTTTTAAGCAGAAACAAAATTATATTATATAAAAGCTGTCATATCTACTCCTCACATAAGTCATATCTGACTGTTGAAAAATCAGCCCTAAGTTTTCTAAAACTAGTCTTAAATTACAGCAAACCAATTCACAGGAACGAATATTCCGAGGAGATAAAAAAGAAATAGCGCACCATGCTACGTCTGCAGTGGAATCGGCAAATATAAGCTCGCACCACTCTTCAAAAGCAGTTATAACTATGGAAATGCATAAACCGACAGAGAGCACTGATCCTCAAGAGTCCAAAGAGGCCAAGGTGTCCAAAGAGGCCAAGGGGTCCAGAGAGGTCAAGGTGACCAAACAGGCCAAGAGGTCCAAAGAGGCCAAAGAGTCCAAAGAGGCCAAAGAGTCCAAAGAGATCAGGGAGTCCAAAGAGGCCAAAGAGCGCCGTGATTTTGACGTGCCCATTGGAAAGAATAAACGGACCATTTCATTAAGGAGTGCGTTTTTGAGGACAGTTGATGAAAATGTGAGTGGTATAAATTTTGTAAGTCTTTTTTCCGGGTTATATGTGTTAACCTCCCTGGTATAAGTTGGGTCCTCTCAGACCCACTTGTTTCTTACTCCCTTGAGTCTCAGCTGGGTCCTTTTAGGTCCATCCGACCCAACGGATTTAAAACAATTTTCTTACAATTTTACGGTTTTTTTTTTTTCGTTTCTCAACGATTAAACTTTACAGTATATAATATTTTTCATCTGTGGACACTGTCAGAAAAAAAATGTTTGACAACATTACAAAATACGTATGTCAATTCGACCCGAACATTTGAATTGCATTTGAATTTTCGATTGTTACGTGTTTTTATTTATTTTATTTTTGTTTTTTGTTTTTTAGCCAAATATTAATAGAAATTCATAATTACTTTGTTCTTGTTCATTTTCAACTAATATTCAACGTCAAAAGTCTAAATTACCGGGTGAAAATTACGAAACAAATACTAGTTCCCGATTTCTTCCCGTACGTAAGTAATTATAGTGGCATATTGTAACGATATACAGTTAAAAATGAGTTGATGAATAATATGGCTAGTAATCTAGAAACATTACCACTAGATTACTAACGAGCATTATCACTAGATTATTTGTCTTTTTATAACTCAAATCTCAAAATTTCATATACAACAGTTTTGTCAGTAATCAACATTATACAACAACAAAACTGCTTTCAGCAAGTTCTCTCGTATCAATCCAAAATGTTTATATTCCGAGTTGTAATAAAATTTATGTTTACATTGTATATCATGTGGTTATTTAAGAACCCATAACAGTTTCAAGTGTGTGAATAGGTGCTTTGTGAGCGGTGAGATAAGGTTTTTTGTGCGGCGGGTCATATTACGCTTACGATAAGCGGACGCCCGCGATACGCGACGTATTTGACGTAAACATGAGAGTTGAGTATTGAGAGAGGCGCCTTTAAATTAGTCGCAAAATAACGCGCGATAGCAGCGCGGCTGCAGCGCTTCCGCCACGCTGCAACCGCTACGTTTGAGTATCATAGTGTTGTAAAAAACACTGCTGTTAGTGTTATAACTATTAAAACGAAAAAAGATTTTGGAAAAAGAAAAAAAAAGAAACCTAAGAAAACGTTGCCGTTATTTTGTAAGTCAACGAACTGAATTTTATATAGTAAAAGGCTACTACTACTTTGTCCAAAAGTTTCAGAATTACTTACAATAATTATCAATAATAATAAAATAATAATAAAAGTTTATTTTGGAACAATAACACATGACTAAGTACAACAGGTAAAACGATGATAGCTGCAAAAGTATAAACTGTAGCGCAGCTAACAACGCCCTTCTCCAAATACAGAACGGAATGATGTTCCATACAAAAAGTGTTAGACAGGTAAAAGTTAAAACCAAGCAAGATAAAAATAAGCAGTCTATGATCTATCATTGGGATGTATTTTGACGTTGAGTTAAAGTGGTGAGTGTTTCTGTAGGGTGAATGGGTGTGTATGAGTAATGAGTGTTATGAGTTATGCATGTATGTTGTGGTGATTGTGGCATGTCTGTTGTGTGTGGTTATGTTGGGGTGTATGTATATCAAGAAAACAATTCTACGAATTACTACCCCGTTTGGAACCGTATATTGGAAAATTAAATACCTTCGTTAATACTATTTGTGCTGAAGAAAGCCGAATAAACTACATGCACATCGTCACTAGTTGATCGATGAATTGATACGTGGCCGCAGCGCGAATGTAGCGTTTCAGTCGCGCATATTTTATTTAGATGGATTAACAAAGCAACGCTTTGCGGCAAACTTGAAGACGGCCCTTAGCACCAATAAGGTCAAAGAAAAGTTAAATGATTTATTTAAACTAGGCCATGAAAGGCACTTTTGAACGTCAAATGAAAATAAAATAATATAGTGACTCTAGTCATCCATTCGCAAAAGGTAGATTCTTATGGAGAAAAACTGACAAGAAACTCCATAGTTAATCTTTTCAAATATAAGCTTTACAATATTTGTATACATTAATCAATAATTGATTACATTTGAGGACGATGCTCCCAAAATAACACTTTAGATACAACGCTACTACTCACATATTTACAAATTTTGCAACAATTGATTTATTTAATTAACAAGAATGGATCAGTGTGTGAGTTAAATTAAATTTAAAAATCAGTAAATACACCTGTATAATCTATACTAATATATAAAGCTGAAGAGTTTGTTTGTTTGTTTGTTTGTATGTTTGTTTGTTTGTTTACTTGAACGCGCTAATGTCAGGAACTCCTGATCCGATTTGAAAAATTCTTTCAGTGTTAGATAGCCCATTTATCAAGGAAGGCTATAGGCCATATATCATCACGCTAAGACTAATGGGTGTGGAGCAGTAATGAAAATTGTGACGCAGACGAAGTTGCGCGTGTCAACTAGTAGGTAGTAAACAAATTAACACACATATCAACCAGTTTGACTATGTCTACTATACCCTAGATTGTCCTATGGAGCAGGACCAGCATGCGTCCAAGCATTCTCCCTTGAATATAATCATCTAATTTGTAACATGCTTGTTTACAAAGTTTTAAATTTTCTTTCATTTAATTCTAATACGTCAGAAGCAATTTTGTTGTAACATTTAATGCAGTAAGTACCCCATGAAAGATGTTCGTACTTAAGATAACCTAAAAAATGGTTTATCTAATTTATTTCTATTTCTAGTATTAAAATTATGTCTATCACTAATTTTGCTTAAGAGATTTTGATCTTTCCTTACATACATAATATTTACATAAATTAATTGCCGAGGGACTGACATAAAATTAATCTTTTTAACAAGTTCCCTAAGAAATTTGCGGCGACAAACATTATAACTAGCTCTGACAGCACGCTTTTGTAAAATAAATTAATATGAATTTAATGTCAGCAGTCCGACCCCACAGCAAAATACCATACGACATAATGCTGTGAAAGTAACTAAAATATACCAAACGCGCGGCTTCTATATCTGTTAACTGTTTTATCTTTCTAACAGCATAAGCGGCTGAGCTTAGGCGCCGTAAGAGATGTTTTGTGAGGTCCCCATTGCAATTTTTCGTCTAAAGTGATTCCCAGAAAAACCGTCTAACCGTCTAATCAATAAATTCCAGTTTTTGTCCATTCAATACGAAATCACATTTGTTACTTTTAACATTTAGTAAAGTAAATTCAAAACATTTAGTTTTTTTTTAACAATAACTTAGTTCTGAATGAACCTGATGAATAGATTTATTGACGTCATCAAGATTTTGTGACCTTCAATCTATCTTCAACATCAATGATCAGCAAATAACACCATCTTTGGTTCATTTTGGAGCAATCGGGGCAAATAGTTTACGTACACTAAAAAGAGGAATGGACCCAAAATTGTACCTTGTGGATCGCCCATTGTCATTTTAGACCCAAGTGAGTTTACACCGTTTACCTGTACTTTAACCGATCAGTCTTTTAAGTATGATCGAATAAAATTAAGGGATGTATTCCTAATCCCATAAGCTCGAGTTTCGACAAAATTGTCTCATGGGTAACGCAATCGAAAGTTTTCGAGAGGTCGCAAAAAATTCCAATGGCCTCTTGTGAGAGGTAATTAATACTAAGGTGTTAAAATTGTTCTTTATTAGAGTGACACCAGCATCAGTTGTACGACGCCCTTTGGTGAAACCATACTGTTGTTCATGAAAGATGGAAATTTTATTAAAGTGTAGTAACATCTGGTAAATATAAGTACAATCACTATAACCTAAAAAAATAAAGAAATAAAAAAAAAAACAATATCGTATTTTACAGTGTTTTTAGAGTTAATTTTGTTTTCTTTCTAAAGTTGCAATACATAAACGAATCAAACTAAATTTAAGTAAAAAAATTTCAAATGCGAATCAGACTCGAGCACAAATTTGTAATACACTATATGTCGCCCGCGGCTCCACCCGCGGAAATGGCGAAAATAATATTAGGTATGTTTTAACCAGACTATAATCTACTTCTGTGCCAAATTTCATGAAGATCATTTAAGGCGTTCTGACGTAATAGAGTTACAAACGTCCATCCATCCATCCTCACAAACTTTTTAACATTTATAATATTAGTAGGAAGTAGAATTAGTAGGACTAACTGATCCGCGGAACTTAGTCTGCTTCATATTTTTCGTTAATTCTCCGCTTCCTCTATGAAACAGGCTATTCATAATTCGAGCCAGTAATTCCTGAGATTAGCGCGTCCAATCAAACAAACAAAATAAAATTTCAGCTTTATGACAGTAGTATAGATACTCGTAAGCAATTTACGTTGGTATAATCAAGGTCAACGAATCTTAACCACAATTAAATTTTTATATTGAATTGGAAACAATGTAATTTTTGAGATTATTTTATAATTTTTCAGGAAAAAGAAAATTTGACAAAAACATTAAGACGACATCGAAAACGCCACCGAAAACATCATCTTAAAGCGACAACTGTTGAAGCTAATGTATGTACATAAGTTGTTAAGAGTAGGATTTTATAGATCAGTATATTCAATTACAGAAGACCTCTTGGCTAAAGAATAACAGCCGCACACGCCGCACCTTCAATTGCCGGAAATCACGTTAGGCCGTTGGTACCAGCTGTCATTTGTAGATCTTTGACAGTCATTATGGATAATTAGAAGCCAGTAAATTTCAGTCTTGCCAAGAACTGCCGTGTTATCCACATAATGGTTCGTGGAGGTTTGGTAGGCAGCCACTCCACTTAAAATACTGGTGTTCAGCAGAATCCGGTTTGCTTGGAAACCGACCCCAATATTTATTTATTTAAAAGGCTAGGTAGGTAGATGTTGATATTTATTTACACGTAGCAGTTTTCTTAAAGTAATAAGAACTATGGGCATTTTGGTATAAACCCCCTATCCTGTGGTATCAATAAGCTGTCGTATTACGTCATTTGAAAGGTCATAATAATAGCCTTATTAATTATTTTGCATGTGACAGTAACAGTCTGTAACATTTGCGGACAGAAGCTCTAGACAAAGTGCCATTATATAATGAGATGAGAAAAAGTCAAAATATAAGGGCTATTAGCTTTTGCCCACAACTTTGTTAGTGCATATCCCGTTTATTGCCCTTCCCGTAGGAATTTCGGGAAATCCTCTCCTAGTGCTCCCCTACACTTCCCAATGAACTTACAGGTATGCTAAATTTCAGCTTTCTACAACCAGTAGTTTCGGCTGTGCATTGTCAGTCAGACACTCACGCACTCAGCAACGGAAGAATCTTATATAACAGGATTGATCACGTGACATTTCCACAGCATTTACCTTTCCCAGGCGAATGTCAAAACGTCAAAAAAAATTTTTTTTCGTTATCGCCATTTTAATTCTCATCGTCGGGGTAGTAAGGTCTAACAAACTCTAGTGTCACAGTTTCTAAACCGCCTCAAGGGCTTCTACCGCTGAGTGGCACTTGTCTAGTCTCAGTGTAAACTTTCACATATTTGTGACAATGGTGTTCAAGAAGTTTACAGTTGACAATCTTCATATCTAAAACAGTGTAGCTTGCTCCAATTTTTTAAAATTAAAATCAGCCACAATGGCCCATGTTTTCCAATCACGAAATAAAACTCGACGAGGCGTGTTAAAAATTCGTGACAATAAAACACTATACTAATTGGATCCTACAGTTTTACATTGCTATAGTGTCGCGTGTGACTTACAATCACACTTTTCAGGGTTCCATTGTTAAATAAGAAATTGTACGAGATTTTAGAAATAGATCATCATAAATGGTAACAGAGATTGAACTTAGAATCTGCCAATCATTTGCTAAACAACTCAGATTTCAGGCACTTTAAGACTAAAAAGAGAGCCGATGGATGCGAGACGCACAGGACCGGTCGTTGTGGCGACGCTTGGGGAAGGCCTATGTCCAGCTGTGGACGTCTTTCGGCTGATATGATAATGATGATGATGAAGACTAATAATTAATTAAATTGATTAAATGATGGTGGTTCATCAAATCTTTCAAGAGTTTATGTTCGAACTCGACTACATAAAAACGTGTGATTTATTTAATTAACTGGAATACGGAACTCTAGTTCCCTGAACAGCAGGTTCATTTCCATTCTTTTTACCATAATTGCTGTTTCAATTAGTAGATGCGACGTGTTTCAATTGTCACTATTGTGGCGTTGCGTGTGACACTTATCGCTTCACTGTCATTATAAAATACCAAGCTTGACAATTGATATTTAAGCCGCGGACACGAACTCAGCGACGCGGCGGGCGGCGCGGGCAGCTACATTATACATTTCTGCATTTGACGCGACCAGCGCTGCAGCGGCGCGTTCAAATGCAGAGATTGAATAGATTTTTTTTTTATCCGTGCGCATTATGTGTATTTCTGGTTTTGTTTTTTTTTTATTATTTTAACTATTTTTTTTTTTTTTTTGAATATGGATCTGAGATGGTCTGAAATAAAGTTTTATTATTATTATTATGTTCTATGCATAGTATGCCTCTGGAATGTTACAATATCTAAGCGGCTATTGTGCTCTGACCGTACCGCGTACCATGCGGAGTTCCCCTCTATTTGAACAGAAGGAATGTCATACTACTAACATATAATTTTGTATTCATAATTATCCTTAATCATCTGCCTAGCCTTTTCCCGAATATATTGGGGTCAACTTCTTTTCAAACCGGATTCAGCTGAATACCAGTGTTTTATGTGGAGCGGCTGCCTAACAGACCTCCGCAACACATTAGGTAACGCGGTACATCTTGGCTAGACTTGAGTCAGATTTACTGGCTTCTGACAATCCGCAACAACTGCCAAAGACCCACAAATACCCGAGACTAACTGCTTAACGTGCTTTTCGAGTCACAGAGGAAACTCAGTATGTCAAGATGGTCACCCATCCACAGACCAACCTTGGTAAGCGTTCAAGATCGACCCATGCGGCTGTTATTATTTAGCCAAGAGCTCCTCGTATTCATAATAATTATCCTTATATAGTTAAAACAAACGAGGAGCTCGTGGCTAAATAATAACAGCCGCATGGGTCGATCTTTAAGGTTAAGCAACGCTTGCCAAGGTTGGTCTGTGGATGGGTGACCATCTTAACATAACGAGTTTCCTCCGTGCCTCGGAAAGCACGTTAAGCCGTTGGTCCCGGCTGTCATTTGTAGATCTTTGGCAGTCGTTACGGGTTGTCAGAAGCCAGTAAATCTGACTCCAGTCTTGCCAAGAAGTACCGTGTTATCCAGTAAATGGGTTGTGGAGGTCTGGTAGGCAGCCGCTCCACGTAAAACACTGGTATTCAGCTAAATCCGGTTTGACTGGAAGCCGACCCCAATATGGTTGGGAAAAGGCTAGGCAGATGAGTTAAAACAAAGTCATTTTTTCCGTCTTTACGCTTATATCCAACGGATTTTAATTCATCAATAGACAAATAAAAAGAAGATTCAAAAAGAAGGTTCAAAATGTATAATTTGTCCCGAAATTCCTACGGGTGCGCGTACGAAGTCGCGGGCCAAAGCTCGTGATAAAATGATGTATTCATACAGTATGATCACTTTTAAGGAAACACTAGCTTCTGCCAGCGGCTTCGCCCGCGTGATCCCTAGGGAACATACTCCCGGGATAAAAAATAGCCTATGTGCTATCACTATCTTACTATCTTGACTATAATCATCTCTGTTCCCAATTTCATCCAGATCCATTTAGACGTTCTGGCGTGCTTAAATAACAAACATCCATCCAAACTTTCGCATTTTTAATATTATATTAATATATAGTTAGATTATTAAAACCAATGTCAATAATTAAGGATCAAAAGTCGCAAAAGGAGCCTAGGCTTGTGCGTCGAAGAGGTGGAAGTAACGTTTCATCGGACAAGGTTCGTATTTTTTTTATAAAAAATTATGTTATTGCAAATGTCACTTTTCTTACATACCAATAATGTCAGCTTAAAATAAATGGAAATAATCCTACTCATTTTATTCTTATTTTATTTATATTAGTTATGATAAAAAATAAAGTTAACATACATAGATACGCAAGTATCTATGTATGTCAATATGTAATAAGTCAAAGTGCATCGCAATATAACATTCAAAGCTTCGGAAATTAAGGCCAACTATGACAGAACAGTATCGGAATAGTACCTTTGACTCCAGTGGAAGTAAAGTTGTGTCAAACTTACGTACAGACGCCAGCATGTTAACTGTCAAATTTTCCCAGTCAACCTTGAACCTAATCACTTAAGCAATAAAGTTGAAAATATTTTTATAAAATTAACAGATTGCTGTAGCTTGATGTGCTGGCATCTGTTCGTACACAGGCTGTACATATTGTGATTCTTTTTGCTTCATTTTACTACTGGTTCAATAAAAGGAAGAAATAAAACATACATTTAAGGAAAGAGACTCACTAAATTCTATGACAATACCTGTGGAAATTTTAATTAAATGAATTGTTTAACAGGACAAAGCACTCCAATATTTTTACAAGGATTGGCGAAGAAAATCTAAATCACATAGTCCTAAGGTAAATACTAACATTTTATTATATTTCACTTTTCTTCCTATCATAAATTAGGGTTGAAAATAACTATTACCTTGTAAAGCAATATCATATTAGGGTGAATTGCCCAAGCAAGCAAAATACACGGCAATCCTGCGAACGGTAGTGCAATGGTTTATGATTTTTTAATTTTTTTCTTGGTAAAATAGTTACTTTTCTACCTTGGCAAAAAAAATATATTGATTAATGGCCTCTATTACATAAAAAAAAATTACAAAGTGTCATTTTATCATCGCGGTGACCTGTTCTGAACCCAATTCCGCTCATAAAATATCTTTCCCTGCAATTACATTAATTATTTGGATTTATATCGTCTTTAGTATTATTAAATTATACTATAGTCTATCAACAAAAACTAAAATTGTTTGTTTATCTTCATTCTCATACATTTGACAGTCAACTTCTGTCCTGAAAAAAGTTATCATTTTAGTGGACAGTAAGTTTTAGTAAATTAGTTCCGTCAACATTGCGTTGTTGCGGCCCCATTGCCTTTCCTAACTTCGTATCAGTCCACCTCAACTTGTCGGAGTGCACGCACCGCCACCGGTCACAACGTCATTGTGAATTCCCGCCAAAAAGTAAAATCATACCAGTGGTATGGGGACAAAAATGGTTTCATTTCGGTGGCCGTTATAACTCGTGCCAGATTCATTAAATTTATTTCAAAATTGTGTTTTAAATTCGCTGTAAATACTATTTTGTTTGTTGACATTTTGATAATGATTTTAATTTGGAGTTAAATGTAAAGCTAACCTCTTTTTATCATCTCAGTGTTATCATTTCAATCGATTCGAGGGACTGTAATACCGATAACTGTCCACAGAAATGAAATGTACCTCCAAAATGATAAATCCATAAATTTTAAAAATCCTTGAGTCAAATATTAAATCATTTCAGTTTTGTGATATACTTTTACCTAGAATGTTCAATCAATCTAATTTTTTTTTTGTTATGTTATATACTTAAATATAAATTGATTAAAAGTGCTTAGCTCGTTTGATATACGGAGATATTTTTGTCAATATATAAGAGTTGATTTGGAAAATTTAAAAGTTTTACTTTGTATGTAAGAACACCATTCTCGCCTCGTTAACAATTTAACTAACTTATAGTTACTTAACATTTTTCTCTAAGGTAACAGTTAAATATTGTCGTCATAACACTAAGACACTACTAGATTTCTAATCGCGCTTTGTTCAGTCTTTTGAAAATAAGGTAAATTAGTAGTAACTACTACTATTATATTCATAGATACTGAATACTACTGTAATCAATTAGTATTATAAAATAACAAACAAGAATATTTACAAATAATGTAGTCAATGTAGATACATAACTAGATTCGTTCGAGACAAAGTAAGGAACCCTCCTAACTACGCAGACGATGTTCTTAGCTGTATCATTTCGGCGGGCTAATTTCATTCAGGTACACAGTCTAATCATTTCAGTGGCGTAATTATCATTTCGGTGGTCATTTTTATCATTTCGGTGGTCATTTTTATCATTTCGGTGGATATTTTTCATTTCAGTGTACTCCCAAAAATTCTACCTTAAATATTTTAGTAAGTTTTGATGATATTTGTCCACTCACGCACATGGTACAAATAAGGTTAAATTTATTTTTGTTACTAAATCTAATAACTTCCTTGAGAAAAAACCTGGCAGATTGTATCATATCGATTGTCAAATGTTTAGTGCTTAGTACCTATTATAACCTAGCCTGTGAATGCGCACACAAATGAGAATTAATTCCGGATTTCGACGATAAGCAAAGGGATTCATTTTTCTTGTGAATTGTACACACACGTCGCAGTTTCTTTTAAGGATGGGCATCAAATGACTCCTCCCGCTTTGGGTGAAGCAGATGGGAGTGTCAGATTCTTACTGACTAAACCCATCCGTGTTCCTCCTAGTGCCCTTTGCGTTCCAGGGTACGGTGCCTCTATCGAACGAAGTCCGCAGCCCCAGCAGGCACTGGCCCTAGCGGGCCCCGTCTTTTGTGCTGACAGCTCTTTGAGGCGCGCGTGTAACACAGCGCGCCGTCAACCCGGGCCTGGTTCTGAACAGACAATTTTTATTAAAATAATTTACATTAAGTTAAAAGAATATTAACAACTACTAGATACTTCCAAGTTGATTGAAAGCGTCCGGTCTGCGCCAAGTACAAAGGGCAACTGATAAAATTCCGACGACTGACGAAACACGAAGTTCGCCAAGGGACATTACGAAAATTAGGCTAGTTTCCACCATCAATAAATTGCAAATCTATTTAGCCCGTGAGTTAGAGAATTGAAAAATAACCACGATGTGACGTATTAAGAATAATATAAGCGTCGTATCTTCGTCAATTTTGGTTAACGTAACAAAAGAAAAAAAACGAGTCAAATATTTTTGATACCTAATCTAACTGATAAACTGATTAATTTTTTTCAGTGGACAAGCCTATTGTACTGTAAATTATTATTTTATTTTGTTTGCAGGAAAATAAATTAACAGTCGAAGCGTTCGGTTTCGTGAATGTGCAGACTTGTAAGAAAATAGTTGATAAGACAATGCCTCCGGAGTTCGCAATCAGTTAGTGTCTGTTATCTTTAATTAAATATATTAATGTTATTAAGCTCAAGAGCTTGTTTGTTTAGTTCAACGCCCATATCTCACGAACTACTGGTTCGAATTGTATTTTTTTATAGTGTTGGATAGCCCATTTATCGAGGAATGATTATAGACTATAACATCACGCTACGGCCAATGGAGAGAGCGCGGCTCATCTAGATTACAATAATACGAATTTTCCTGCAATTATAAACAAGTCAAATCAATTTAAAATTTTAATAAAGGAAGGTATCTAAATAATATTGTTAAATATGGAGTTTAATCTTAAAAAAATATTTCCTTGTTTGAGGTTTCGATAATATAATCAAAACACAAAATGAAATAAGACAACTTAGTATATATAAGTACTTTCTACTAACGCACTTTGTGAACCAAAGTTATCTTACACGAATACAATTTTATAATAATAGCTAATTGTCCCAAGTGATGAAAATAACGACTTTTAACATGGAATCAATAAGGAACAATATTTTATGTTGGTTTGTGTTTTACCAGATACGAATGAAGTCGTCTGTTATGCAGCTGAGGAGCATTACATAAGCGATGTAAGTAGTATCTGTTTGCTTTTGATGAAGAAAAATAGTCCTCCCGACGTAGACGCCAGATAAACTCGTAGCAAGAAAGCACTTCCCTAACTGCCCCCGTGATCGAGTGGTTTAGGCGTTTGCCTTGTAACCCGGAGGTCGTGGTTTCAATTCCCACGGGAAGAACATACTTTGGCACCTCATTGTCTGATAAAAAGATGATTCCGTGCTTCGGAAGGAACGTATAAGCCGGTGGTCCCGGTCGCCAAATGGTGTTTGTCAAATTAACCATGTCAGAGGCTCTTGAGGCGGTTTAGAAACTCTGACACTTGGGTGTGTGGGGTCGTTAAACCTTATTGCCCACACGAGAAGAAGAAGAAGAAGACCTTTTCCTAATATCCCTTCGTAGATACTCGAACAATAAATTATGAACCGATATTCATTACTAGAGAACGTAAAGGATCACGACAGAAGTCGATTCAAGACAGCTTTATGACTATTTCGGTAAATTAAGAAACTGGTTTGGATGGAATTTATCTGTAGTCTGATGTAAGTATCTAAAATTATCTGATAACAATATTTCAAAACTTTTTTTTTAATATAAGCAAGCGATACATACCAGCGCTGCGCTATTTATTATTTTAGGTAAGTATCGTAGAGGAGCTCGTGGCTAGATAATAACAGTCGCACGGGTCGATCTTGAAGGTTAAACAACGCTTGCCAAGGTTGGTCTGTGGATGGGTGACCGTCTTAACATAACGAGTTTCCTCCGTGCCTCGGCAAGCACGTTGTTGGTCCCAGCTGTCATTTGTAGATCTTTGGCTGTCGTTACGGATTGTCAGAAGCCAGTAAATCTGACTCCAGTCTTGCCAAGATGTACCGTGTTACCCAGTTAATGAGTTGAGGTCTAGTAGGCAACTGCTCTACTTAAAACACCAGTATTCAGTTGAATCTGGTTTGACTTTAAGCCGACCCCAATGTAGTTGTTAAAAGGCTAGGCAGATGATGATCATAGCCTATGTAGCGGAGACAGCAATTTGATTGGCCTTGCAAATGTATATGGAAATTTCTATTAAACCCGTATGAAATCAGCCACTTCCAGCGCATACGTTACAGGACACAGCAACAACGGTTTTCTGTGATAGACCGCTGTGTCGACATCAAAAAGTGTCGACGTTTGCGCAGCCCTTTTAGTAAATCTATGTTTACTTCGCTTATTCGAGTACCAAATAATTATTCTTCCTTTGCTTTTCTACAGGATGACTCGGGAGCCCCAGCTGTTCGTCAAGGGCACCTGGTGGCTGTGACCGTGGGTGGGGCGCAGTGTGACGGAGACCACGTGGCTATCGGCATGAGGATGAACTGCTTCTGCTCCTGGATCGTTGAGAACTTGCCGTGAGTAGAATTTTTCCATTTATTATCGGTAAAACCGGATTGAGAGAGAGATAGAGATCTAGAGAGCTTTGGAACGTTCAACCAGCTTCACGGTTATGACAGACCGACTTTGACAATTCAAAAGTGCCTTTAAACGGCTTATTTGAAATAAAAGCTTTGATTTGATTTGATTTGGATGTACATAAAGGTCAATTCACATACACGATGCGAAAATGCATTTTCATCGAAACTGTTCCACAGACAGTACGATTTATATGAAAATTGGCTGCCGCATTTTATATTTTTATTTTAGTGCCGCATTTCTCGTTCCACCTGCCTGCGAGAGCCTTTATTGTGTACTGTCTTGTCGTGCCTTTTTTCTGATAGTCATTCCAAGTATATGTTAGCCAGTCAGTGTCTGTCACTGCTGATATAAATATAGTCCGCGTATTATAAATCTTTAAAAAATAGAAACATGCTAAGAATCTAGCTAATAAAGTAATTAAATAGTGTGTGTAGTGAACATTGACTCTAGTAAATGCTCGCGGAGTGCTACATTGTACCCAAGTGAAGTAAACTTTAAAAAAAATCTTTTTTACAAAAAATACAA
This sequence comes from Lacanobia oleracea, assembly GCA_950371165.1. NCBI lineage: Eukaryota > Metazoa > Arthropoda > Insecta > Lepidoptera > Noctuidae > Lacanobia > Lacanobia oleracea. The sequence continues at coordinate 8,213,911 of OX493397.1, forward strand.
CCGACTTCCAAAAACAAAACACTACAAGGTACAAAATAACCTCAGAAGAAAGAAAAGAATTTTAATTTCGGAAGTCGGTGTTTTTTGTTACTTTTTCGTTTTTTGACACCGACTTCCGAAATTAAGGTTCTTTTCTTTCTTCCGAGGTTATTTTTTACCTTGTAGTGTTTTGTTTTTGGAAGTCGGTTGTATTTTTTCTAAAAAAGGTTTTTTACTTTTCACTTTTTAGTAGTACCTACCTTTTTAGTGGTACCTACCCATTATCAGCTTACCGGCGCAATGTTATGTTAAGAACTAGTGTAAACACTAAAAAAACATGCGATTACAGAAATACAAAATACCATATTAAATTTTAACTTAAAATTTGGTACCAGAGAATCAACGCATTTAGGTAGCAACACATGTATTGATAATATCATCAACAACATTAGGAGTAGCAAATGCGACTTCATCGACTTTGCCCTTTCGGACCATACTGCACAAATTCTATCATTCCAGTTAAAAAAACCTGTCGAATTAAACAGTGGTATACCTTTAGAAGAGATTTTAGTAATAGCAATAAAGAAAAATTTAAGCAGTGTATAGGAAATCTCACTTTTTCTGACGTTTTTGGCGAAAACGATGCAGAAATAGCTTTTAATAAAAAAAAAATATCACTTTCAGTTGTTCTATGATCTTTGCTTTTCTGTTATAAGAATAAGAAATACACCAAACAAAAAACCTACATGGATTTCAAAGGGCATAGCCCAATGCTGCCGAAAGAAGAGACAATTGTTATGGAAATATCGCAAAACGTGTAATATAACTGATCATCATAAATTCAAAAAATATTCTTCAAGGCTGAAGCGAATTATAAACTTGACTCAACAATCGCAAAATAACCACAGTATAATACTCGTAGGTACAATCTATACTAATATATAAAGCTGAAGAGTTTGTTTGTTTGTATGTTTGTTTGTTTGTTTACTTGAACGCGCTAATCTCAGGAACTACGGGTCCGATTTGAAAAATTCTTTCAGTGTTAGATAGCTCATTTATCGAGGAAGGCTATATATATATCATCACGCTACGACCAATAGGAGCGGAGCAGTAATGAAAATTCTGACGCAGACGAAGTTGCGCGGGTCAACTAGTCCAATAATAAAACTTAAACAACTTGGAAAATAATTAACTCGACAAAACACAATATTTCTAAACAAGACATTGAACGAATAAATGTAAATGGAAAATCTGTAACGGATCCGCAACAAATTGCTGAATGTTTTAATACCTATTTTGTTGATCTTGTTAAAACCACAAACCCTTCAACATCAAATAATTGACATCACATCATAATAAAACGCTGACATTAATTGGTAATAATTATAATTCTCTATTAATTTTTTTATTTTTTATTTCTTTAAAAGTTTAGGGACTTTTATAACGCACAGCGTATGTCAGTCCCATCGTACCCTAAGACAATTATTAACTAACAAACGAGATCAATGGATCAGGGTCATGAATTCGAACAACTTTCTTGCATCATCGGAAGTCGGCTTACTTAATATTTGGTGGAACGTACCTATATTGTTCTTGTTTAACTTTAAAACCCTGAACAACTTACTTCTATCAGCCTCATACTGAACACATTCCATTAGCAAGTGATGCATATCTTCTAAAACTCACAGTTGGGAGAGGTTATTATTTCATCAAAAAAGCGAATTTGTTACATGGAAAATGTCCCGATCTGAGTCTGTGAGCTGTTTATGAGTCCTACAATTCCAACTGACATTTTTAAAATAATAAAAAATCTTTAAAAATACACACAGTTCTGGATACGATAATATATCTACGTCAATTATAAAGTACGTAGCATCACCCATTAGCCCAGTTCTAAGCTACATGATTAATCTATGCATCCAAAGCGGAAAATTTCCCAGTAAGCTAAGTCTCAATCATCAAGCCTTTGTTCAAAAAGGGTCAAAAGGAGGATATCTCTTGCTATAGGCCAATAGTTTTATTACCAATTTTTTTCCAAAATTATTGAAAAAGTAATCTACAATAAATAGCATTTAGAATATTTTGAAAAACATAATCTTTTTGTGAGTAAACAGAATGGATTCCGTAAAAGCAAAACTATCAATATGGCCCAGCTACGATCTTCTTGTTGGGATTTACAAAAATATGAACAATGGGACACCAGTAACGACTATGTACATGGACATGACCAAAGCTTTCGACCATGTGGATCATAAATTACTGGTCGAAAAACTGTATAGCTACGGCATACGGGGTAATGCTCTGCTTTGATAAAATCGTATTTAAGCCAGAGGTTACAAACAACTGAAATAAATATGCTTTGTTTGGCGATGAAAACTGAAGTGAAATATTTATCAAGCCCCAGAGATGTTACATATGGCGTGCCGCAGGGAGGTGTTTTGGGGCCTTTGCTTTTCCTTATTTATGTAAACGATTGACCACGAGCTGTGAAAATTCCGTTAGTCCTTTTTGCCGATGATAGTACTGCTGTATTTTTTCCGACTGACATTAACACATTTGAAAATGACATAAACGATACTTTTAGTAACATTATAAATTGGTTGACATGTAATAATCTCGTAATTAATTTAGATAAAACAAAAATAGTAAGTTTTTCCCAAAGAAAAACCCCTTTGACATTAAAAGTAAATTATAAAATGAATAAAATAGAGGAAACAGATAGAGGCGGCGGGTCAGGCATTAGAACATTGTAAGCCGGAACGACCTTTGCCGGCAGAACGAGGGCTGCAGCATCTGCGGCCTGTAGCGTTCAGCAGTTAGTGATTGCCGCGCTTACAGTATGGCTATGAGAACGTCGTAGCGCTTTGGTCCTTATAAAAGCCGGCGGGCAACTGAACGAGTGATCATGAACTGCCGGCATGCCCCGCCTAACAAAGCCGGCGGGCCGCCGGCGGTGTATAGAGGCCTTAATATTATAAATGCGAAAGTAACTTAGTCTGTCTGTCTATTTATTACCTCTTCATGTTTTAACAGCTAAACGGATTTGGATGAAATTTTATTTCACAAGTAGAAAATGTCCTATAATAAGACATAGAATACTTTTATCTCGGCAATATGTTTTCTGGGAATAATTTCTAACAACCGGCAGAACTTTTCGGTTTAAAGAAATTTATTTCCCATAAGAACTAGTACAGTCCGCTTATAATGAGATACAGAGTAAATATGATAATACAGTACAATACAATTTCCTCCAGAGTATTACAAGTTATAATGTACATACATGTTATTTAAGCTTATTTTTAAATGTGTTCACGTTATCGCAATCTGTTATCTCGTCCGCAACTTTTAGCTTGATAAACCCCTAAGCGGTCGCATTGACTGAACTACCTTCTTCGACTATATGCCAGTCAAAACTATTGCAACTACGTTATTTATTCACCAGCTCATTATATTATACAAATAAATTCTTACTCTTTTAACTGCAAACAAACTCTATTTCTAATTTACCATTTCATAAACATGAACTAGTATCATCAACTCGTTACACACATTTCAAAGCTGCATACATAACATTTCCAACTACGTTTTCAAAACTATACTAATAAAACGAGATAATATTTGTGTAACTACTTCACTTATTAGGAACTATATATAAAAATAGAAAAAGGTAGAAAGCTTCCAGGCTTCAAAGTGACTGGCTGTTTACCGTCATATAATTTTATTTCCGCCTCTTTTCATGAAAAATGTCAGATGGAACCATAGCCTTGGAACATGGACTGAGTAATATCTCTCTCATTTACTACTCCCTAAAAAGAGTAGCGGCTGTGTAGCATGATACACCTGTCTCTGTTCTGTAGGTCGTAGGTATGACGTTAAAACTACAAGTCTGTGACGTGGCGAAGTCAGAATTTTAGAACAAAGAAACCTACTCCCTGCACTTGACATATATAGCAAGGATAGTTCGGACCGCGCATTTTTCTGACATAGTATATTGGCTCCTGGGAGAGGTCGTGTGCGCGAGACATTTAAAATTCAGTGTTCTTTGCATGGTGAACGCGTACAAGCAAACTTCCGGACGGCCCTATCTTTATTACGGCTTCGCAATATTGTTTCATCATTCACAATTATTTTCTTTTCTTATTCACTTCGTACCTGGATTATAAAGGCTCAGTTTATTTTCTATGTTCATGGATGGAAGCGTGGTAGTTACCGGTGAAGACTGTCTTAGCCCGTCACAGCGGATAGATCGCGTCCCGAGTGAGTAGCGTCGATCGACATTGTCGTCCTATTTCAATATTCGATCAAGGGCAGCGACTTTTAAAGCGGATCTTATCTTCGATTCAGTTAAGGGAATATTTTGGTAGGAGGAAATATGAGGGCTTTGCATGGGGGTTTTAGTTTGCATCGATTTTCAATTTTACGTAAGTATCGAGTCCGAGAAATAATAACTTAAGTTTTGCTTGTTTACATTTTTTTCTTTTTTTTCAAACCGGCTTCAAAAAATAAAATGGAGATTCTCAATCCTTCTGAAGGATTTTTGCATAGTGGAATTTTAATTTTCAGTCTCATGAAAAATTATTTCGTAAAGCATGCAAAATAAACAACGGCCACAGTTATTGAAAATATCGCCTTCGAGGTTCTATAAACAACCTCAAACTTATTTGTAGGCCCTTGTATTGGCAAAATAATGAACTCAACAAAATCACCAATATTTTAAAACATTGCCTTTTTCACTTTGTTAAAGATACGTTTTAAAATAAGCACCAGCAAAGCTGTCAATATCCCTAGTATAAGTATTTTTAAACTTAAATAGAAGTAGAACGCTGCTTATCAACGTGACGCTGTCAATTATGTGCTGTTTGGTTCCCGGAGCGCTGTCGTTTTACTCGCTATTATGTTTAAAAATACTTTAAAATATCCTTCCAGGTTGCTCTGCATAATATCAAAATAAAACACGATAATGCGACAACTTCTTTTAGTTTTTATTTACGGTGAAGATAAGTAATTTTTCGAAGTGTTTTAGTGTATTTATCCGGGGCGTGTACCGCAAGACTCAGACAAAAACACGTAAAACCCTTTGAGAGCAACCTGGAAAGGAACAAGACCTCAAATTACGCAAATAAAATAATATTATTAAGAGTTATACAGCATGAATTTTTCAAGTATTTCATGGCCAAATCCGAAACTATGAGCAATATCAAAAATCACTGAAAAGTCTTGAGTCCGATTATGATAAAAACTAAAACTGCATTTTCAGATTTTTGAAAAATAGTTATTCCTGTCCAGGAATCGAACCGGTTACTTTTTTGAAATAAAAATAAGTTTTAGTTTTTATCATAATGCTCAAGACTCCTTTCAGTGATTTTTTATATTCCTCATAGTTTCGGATGTGGCCATGAAGGCACACTTTAAAAATTCACCCTGTATATTCGAGCTGTCTCTTCTGGTCGTGTAAGTAGTAAGGTCTAACGACCCCACACACCCTAGTGTTAGAGTAGCCACGCAGAATGTAAGTTTGTTCGAGCTGTTAGGGGCTGAAACTCCGTACCACCAGGGGTCCAAGTGCCCATCCAGTTTAGCAAGACAACGCTAAGCGAATGATCGACTCTTCACGTGACCAGAGAGGGGTTTACTTTTTATTCGAACAAAGAATCAACATTGCCATTCAATGCAGAAATATTGCAAACGTTTTGCTACTTCTCATTTTCAACGATTGTTTTATTGCCCTATTAAAACTTCCGCCCATTTATAAATGGTAAATTGGCCTCTTAATAAAATCTAGTTTATCTCACATTTGCAGCATATTATATTGAGTTCTTGATTGCAGGCCAAGTGATAATACAATGGAGTGCTGTGAAGACTGCTGCAATGGAACCAAGAAAAAAGAGAGTAGCTACAAGGACGACTCGTACTACAAACAAAGGCATAGAAAGCACTCAATAGTGGAAGGAGACAAATAAACATGCACCGTATTTTTTTCTAGTAATAAATAGAAGTAAAAACTCTCCAAAATGTTTCATCATACACTCAAACACTAACATTTTTCTAACACATTAAACTCATGTGAGTTGATAAGATGCAAGATCTAAATTTAAAACGCACAGTCATTGTGCGTATAGCTAAGGACTGGAATTCCCTGCCAGAGACTGTGTTTTCTGATAGCTACAAACTGAGAGTCTTCAAGTCAAGAGCGAATAGTTTACTTCTAGGCAAGCGTGCTCCATCTTCGATCACATTATCGCTTACCTTCAGGTGAGATACTGGTCAAACGCGTTCCCATTAATAATAATAAAAAAATAAACAAATCGATCCCATTCGAAGCATCGTTTGAGTGATTGGCTGCTGCGCTGCGTGTCGCGGGTTCGATTCCCGCACGGTACAAATATTTGTATGGCCTACAGATAGTTGTTCCAGGTCTGGCTGTTTGTGTATGTGAGTTCGTATGTTTGTGAACGCACCCACGATACAGGAGAAATTCCTAGTGTGGGGTAACATTTTTTCCCACACGTTGGGACCAACTACCAGTCTAAGAGGATGCAAGCGAATACCAGTATATTACATAGTGTGACTGCATAACCAACCTCCACAACCCAACTACTGGGTGAAACGATACCCCTTCGTAATGATTTACAAAAGACAAGCAAACACACTGGCTTGTTGAACCCTACTAAAGTCATCATCATCATCAGTCTATAATAGTCCACTGCTGGACGTAGGCCTCTCCAAGTGCACGCCATTTGGCTCGATCTCCGGCAACTCTCAACCAGCTGCTGCGGTGCTGCCAGCCACCCTGCGAAGATCGTCGCTACACCTAGCCTGAGGGCGTCTTACCTTACGTTTGCCAATTCGCGGATTCCACTTAAGAAGTCATCTACCCCAACGATCATCGGTTCTACGGCTAATATGGCCAGCCCATTGCCACTTCAGCTTGCTTATTCTGTGAGCTATGTCCACAACTTTGGCCCTCTGTCGGATCACTTCGTTGCGGATTCGATCTCTCAATGAGACCCAAGCATAGCCCGTTCCATGGCCTACTAAAGTAGAAATCTTTATTTAAATAGCAAAAGTAGGTTTCAATCATAGCCAATTTACTCTAAGTGCTCATTACTCATTCTGCTAGTACTATCCCAATTTAAACCATGCCAATAAGTTTACAGTGTCCCTTAATAAGATTTATAGCGACAAGCTAATCCATTCGAAATCCGATTTGTCTGTTTAACACCGACTAAAAACATTTTATAAGAAATAAGTCACGAAAACATTTCGATGGGTATCGGATTAGGCTTTTCTTTCAGTTTGAAAAGCAAAATAAGCTGGTTGCAGATTATGAAAAAGAAAATAATCAGTTTCATAAGTTTTTTTTAAGGTTCCCTACCTCAAAAAGAAAGCACGGAACTCTTTGGGTCACTTCGTTGTCCGTCTGTCAAGAACCCATTTCTCAGGAACGTCGTGGCTTATAAGATGTGTGAGTTCGAACCCAGACAGGCATTTTACTTTGTGTAAATTATTTCATCACCTCTGCTCTCAAAACCACGAAGGAAAACATCATCAGGAAATGGGTATGTTTTATTGCCATAAATTCGAAGACATGTGAGATCCACTAACCCGTAATGGGCCGTGGCGTGGTGGATTACGGTCCACTTCCTCTAACGGAAAGCAGGCTTACAAAAAACCTTAACAATTCCTGTTACTATCGGTAGGGATAATCCATAACAATGGTATCGAAGTATACGTAGAACAATGTCGATGTTCAAATTCAGGCTGTTTTACACTGCCTCATAATATTTTATTTATATTATCCTTTGCATATTTGCAAACGTAACCATAGAAAAATAGAATAGTGGAAATTGCGCATTCACACAAACGCGTTGTCGTTTTGAAACGTAGGTAGTGTGGGATGTTACGACGGGGCCGTATAGTAGCTGGAACAAGTCATAAGCACAGATGAAGACAGCAGGGTGATCTCGCCAATGTACGGTGGGCGAACGAAACTTACAAGCCCAACACTCGATGGGTATTGACTGACGAAACTATAACATGAAGCGTCAGAGCTGTGTTATCATCAAATCGACCAATGGAGTGTGCTCACGACTCGTGCCGGTTATTATAATACACTATAGAATTCTTATAGATTTTCCTGTAATCTATAGGTAAATATCTATTAATCATCTCCATTTTTTTTTAATTTTAGGCTTTGTTTAAATATTAAAAAAAAAACATTTGATGAACTGATAAATGAATAATAAAGTTATTATTTCCAAGTGATACTCCTGCAAGCAAATATAAACCTGTTTGTAAAAGCACAAGCATAAGCATAATCAGCCTATAATGTTTCCACTGCTGGACACAGGCCTCTTCTCGGTGAGAGGGAGAGGGTCATCCACCACGCGGGCCTAGTGCGGGTTGGCTGCTGTTCACATGTCTTCGAGAAAAAACAAAGACTGGCAGCATTGCCACGTTGAATGGCAATGCTAACTCTTTGAGCAAAGAACGAGCCAGCCCTCTGGTCACGCAAAGTGTCGACCAGTCGGCGAGAAATGTCCTTAAAAAGGAGACGCGCACTCAGACCCCATGACCCTAGCGTTTCGACCCCAAACGGCTCAAAACTGTAATTACCAATAAGGTTACAGTATTTGCGCCGCTTCAGGGCCTCAGCAGTCGCAGCAGCAGCGCCGGCACAGCTTGCCGTACTCGGAACATATGATGATGCAAGGGTGTCGACACATGTTGCGTCCCACACCAGAGGCCTAACCACCTTCCACGGCACCAACGTCATACCATCTGGTCTCTTCCCATCGTCACGTACCAATCTACTAGGTTCTAGGTAATACTGCAGGTACGCCGGCGGTGACAAGAACTCGACGAATAATATCATTGATGCTAGCGTGTCGTGCTATGCGGCCTGTACTCTTGCAGCAGGAAAGACCATGGTGTTCGAGACTGTCGACAGGTACTCCGCAGTGACACCGATGCGGAGCAACACAAGGTGTGCCTAAGCGGAGACAGAACGCGATCCGAAACGATGCGTCATCCATCATACTACCTATGGTAGATGACGGGAGTGCTTGAAGCCACAAACCCGACTCGCACTCTCCCACAGCTAACAGACGCGCGCGCTCAGCAGTATTCGATGGTGTATGAATCAAGTTATTCCGTATAATACTGCAGAGCGGCTCATCCCATCGTCTCTGAGAGGTCAGGTTGTCTGGCAAATCCGTGTTGGGACAAGCTATTTTCCAAGCATTCAACGTATCGGTCAAACACGGTACCTCAAAATTAACCAGTGAGGATGAAAGAATATTCCTGGTTAATGTACTGTTAAGGTCCAGTACCGTGGACCGAGGAGAGGAAGGCTGGTAAACTAATACTTGTAATTTTGCGGACGCCGAGTCCACCCATGCGAATGGGAAGAGTGGCTTGCTGCCATGCTCGGTCGTCCAAGGCCACATTTAGGATTGAAGAAAGTGTGTTTTAATGATTTGGTCTACTTTTTCCAAAAGATGTAAATGTTTCCATAGATGAGAGGAGCGAAGGCTATATGTGAATTTTGGTCCAAAGCAACAGTATCGAATAAGAGTGAAGGCCGAATGCATATTAATTTTGAAAAGTCTTTCCGAGACATCATTAAAATTTTGTATTTTCTGCTCAATGAATGTTGAAAAGGATTCATCAAAAATTGGAGAGCCCAGGAGGTGAAGAGAATTTTTATCAGTGACTTTGATATTCGGAGCTATAGTGTTAAATTTTGCTAAGGTATTCTGTCTGTCAATCGTTTGGGGGAGGTAAATTTCGCATTTTGAAAGGTTGAGTTCTAGCCCAATTGAACTAAATTTATCCATCAAAAAAGTTAAATCTTTAAGGACTGTGTCTACATCACCTCCTAGAGTTCCGTCATCCAAATACCAACATTAAATTTAGAATTTAGCTGCCGAATTATGGGATTAATTGCCAAACTGAAAATGACTGGCCCAAGAGGGTCACCTTGTTGACAACCGACTGCTGACTCCAATAGGTTTTCTTTATATAGTAATTTAGAAGGATGCCTGTAACATTGATGAAGAAAACTGTAAATTTTGGGTATACATACTTAATATGAAAAGCGCGAATATTGTAAATTGGTAACAATTTCGCACTGTCTAGTGTCTAGGTAATGTAGCTGAATCAAAAGGAGAGATGAATGAAGGAATTTTAGTGATTTCTAACACCCAAAACCTATAAAAACTACAACAAACACAACCATAACTATAAAAATCCTTCAACATTGGAAACTGTGCAATTTTACACAAAATTCGCTGTTCAAAAGCACGTGTAAAAGTGCACATCGTGTGGGTAACAATATCACGTAAATACCTACGGATGCTAGCGTCACATCAAGCTTCTCATTTCTAATAAAAGCTGGCCTCGCATTGTAGGGTAAGCACATACAAAGATAGAGCAGCTTACACTGGAAAATATCGCTTGATATTTCGCCGTATGATGTCGCAGGATAATTGGAAAAAATGTGTTTGTTTTAAATCCTAGGTTTTTTGCTTAGGGCCAGCTTTCCTCTATGTCTATTATCTTTGACACGAACAACATGAATATGACCTTGACTAATAAGAATAAAGATGTTATGAATTAGCTCTGAGATTTGATCATACGCATTTATGTTTGCAATCGTCCTAAATAGACAATTTTTTTTTATTCATTCTGGTACTACTTTTTAATCATTCTTATTTTCCAATAAAAATACGCATTCAGGTCAGTCGCAATGAAGGCTACCGTTTTTGTACTCACTAGTTGGCGTCACTGTCGAGTAAGGTTCTCTATCATAGCAACAAAGTTGTTATTGCGCGCATGTGAATATAGTTAGAAGAAAAATAAAATCAAAACAAATAAGTAAAAAATAAACTCGCGTCAATGCCAATGCAATACCAACAGTGAAATTTGACATTTTAAACCTCCCGCTACACTAGCGCCTCTAGCGGTGAATCCAAACGTGATAGCCCGCCCTCATTTGATTTCGGCGACAATCAATGTTAAAAGCTTGACTAATTACGGGTTAACACAACTACAACTATAGTGGTTTTTAAGGTTCCGTAACCAGATTGCCTATACAACAAATAAAATAATAAGGTTTTTGGCACGGAACCCTTCGTGTGTGGGACAACTCGCACTAGGCCGGTTTTTTTTTACTATTAATAGGCACGCGTTTGACCACTATCTCACCTGAAGGTAAGCGATGATGTGGTCGAAGATGGGGAGCACGCTTGCCTAGTATTTTTAGGCATATTTTACTGAGATACGAATGGGGATGTTCCTTTATAACAAGGAATTTGGCTATCCATATGATCGCAAGCAATTCTAGAGATTTTCGCAAAACCACAATTTTCCAATTATCCTGCGACATTACAAGACGATGGCAACATTTTACGGCAAGAGTAGAAGCGACGTCGACGTCGTGAGTAAATGAGAAACGGGCCGGCACGGGACATTTCACATCATGATTGCTCAATACAGTTCCAATGTACGACCACTGTCAACCGTGAACGAATAGCTATCGAGTTTTATTTTGATTTTCTGTTTGAAGTTATATTGGTTGACTTATTTTGTGTTGATTCTAAGTAAATTTTTGTTTACTTGACGATGAACGTTGGTTTCGAGAAAATAGCCATCCTATCAAGTTATTTAACGATATTGTTTAAATAGTAGTTACATATTTAGCAAGTTTTGAAATTTTAAATGTTACAATATTTTTTGATCGTAGAAAATACCTGTATGTTATCTAGGCCGTCCTTTTCACAATGTCATAACAAAGGATTTAAGAAAAAAACCTTTTATAATTTGTGCACAAATGATATACTTATAAAAAAAAATACTGTAAAAAGAGCACGAAGGTATTGCTTATTTTAAAAGGTATTTATTCTCCTATTCCTTTACAATTTCGCTATGGTCAATGATTTTCTTCAGCTTCAAGACGAATTCATATCATTTTCAGACTAAAACTTCATGACAACATTTGTACAATTTTCTAGCTTTTAAACACGAAGCCACAAAAATACCACATAATATCCTGTGGACCGTACCCGCAGTGACGTCAAGGGAACTACTGCAATTTGGTCCTCTCTATCATTTCCCGTCTAGACCGACACAGCGATACAGCGATACATGGCAGATCAATACTCGCCATATGCGAGCCTTTTCTTCGACTGCCTTTGTACGACATGTGTACACTCGATCAAAAAGTCGTCTGCAAAATGTAAGACTGAAATTCGTTTATACAGTTCTTAGACTTAAAAATATCGTATCCTTATTTCTCGTTGTGGAAAAATTGCCAAACTCAAGACGCAGTTGGCAGGTCACAATGTTAAAAAAAGGTTCGCAACTGAGGTCGAAAGGTTTTGCGGCGGCGTCCGCGTTAAAGGCAACCTATAATACTCGTAAGATAGAACGATGACCTGGTACTAGTCGCGGAAGTAGGCTGGATGCCCGAAATTCAGAACCTGTATGTATGGCGACGCATAGGGAGAGCCTAATATGTCCAGCAGTGGTAGTTTTCTAGTTGAAATGATAACGACATAGGTAACGGAACTGAGTAACCTCACTCATCCTTACCAACCAAAGATTTATTTTACAAACACTTTCATGGCTGACTGTACATGCTATGTATTTGAAATACCATGTGGCGAACATTGAATATGGTCTAAGATCTAAGACATATCTAGATGTGGACCATTGAAACTGTGACAGGTGGTTATTGTATGGGAATATCTGGAATAGTGCATAGAATCGGATTTGAGACTGATTCAGTATAGGGGTGTCTTTGAGATAGCTGGAACTTGAAAAGGTGGAATAGTATAGGAATTTCATAGAAGTATAGGTGCATATATAGCAAACGCTGGACTGCAAATTGCGAGGAGTCATCACTGTGCTTGGGGTTTTGCCAGCTGCGCTCTAGTATTGAACCTTCAACATATTATTTTTTAAGCACTTGCCAAGTTTTTTCGCCACCAACCCAGGCTGGCTAGAAGAGAATACCTGAGGCGGAAAGTCCGCCTTTGTTCGCCATCCTTGTATTGCATGAAGCTTTACTAAATAAATAAATAGAGATACTTAATAAACCTGAATTAGAGATCTGTATTCCAGCAGTGGGAATATAAAATGCACAAGCCACGTTCTGTGAGAACAAGAGAGGCATTATCTACCAGATGGGATTATCTTAAGACCACTCTTGAGAAACATCAGAGTCATTGATCTCCATGAAAAATTACTCCATTACAGTACATCAAACGCCCACAAGATACCCACATAACTCTACCTGCCCCAATAAAACCTACACATAAGAAACGAAAACACTGGAAAGAAGAACAAGCGGAAAACACCAATAAAATGTAACGGCTACGCCAAATGACCCTCATTAATACGTGCAGATATCTATAATCCCGGCTCGCTGAGCTGAATTGGTTTATTCTCTACATCAATCTACTTCCCCGTAATCAGGCCGGACCGGAGTCCACTAATTATACTGTAAATACCCGTATATTAGGTGTATCTCTCACGATCGCAGCTTAACAGATTAGCAGGCTGGCATCGATATAGGGCGGTGAACACACTGGAGCTACGGGCTACGTACGAAGAGTTTATCCGCGCTGCTGAGTCCCGGCAATTGCCCTGGTAATCCGAGATCATAGCCCATATCCCAGCTCGCGACAATGCAGCGATTATTATCCGACCACAATGCTCTGGTATTAGCAACAGCACTACCCTCTCGGATTCGGATCCAAACGATCGATTAATCGTACATTTGCTAAGCGCCACAATGTATTTTGCAATAAGAATGTGGAATGCAATGAGCATTATGAGAAGTTATTGCTTTGTTTGTGAGGCCACGTTATTGTGAATTCTATCGAGAAAGAAATAGAGTACCTACAATTAAAATTGCCAGTTCCATTTTCAGAACTGTGTTAATTGAAATAAGTGATAGGATCCTTTTAACTAAAGTAAAGACTGAAGGAATGGACATTTTGGACAAACATCATCATCATCATCATCTGCCTAGCGTTTTCCCAACTGTATTGGGGTCGGCTTCCAGTCAAACCGGATTCAGCTGAATACCAGTATTTTACGAGGAGCGGCTGCCTACCAGACCTCCACAACCCATTAACTGGGTAACACGGTACTTCATGGCAAGACTGGTCATTTTGGACAAACATGACTGCAAAATAAAACTGCATACAGCCAAGTTGCAGTAAACGATTTAGTAGGAACCTCTCAACAGGGCCACTGTGGTATCGGAATGTCGGTACTATTGTAGTTACGAGTAAAAACTGGATGTTCCACGGGAACGACAGTTACTGTAACATTAAAGTAAAGTATTAGAAGATAGCCAAGCAAGGTCGTTTAAAACCGATAGTACAATTTTATTTCAATTTGGATGCGTTTTTCTCTCCTACTGGTAACCCACAATAACTGTTTATGTTCATAATGTGGAACCAACTTCCAATATTATACGTAGAATTTTAAGAAACTAGCTTTCTTTCTTCTTCTTTCAACACGGTACTTCATGGCAAGACTGGTCATTTTGGACAAACATGACTGCAAAATAAAACTGCATACAGACAAGTTGCAGTAAACGATTTAGTAGGAACCTCTCAACAGGGCCACTGTGGTATCGGAATGTCGGTACTATTGTAGTTACGAGTAAAAACTGGATGTTCCACGGGAACGACAGTTACTGTAACATTAAAGTAAAGTATTAGAAGATAGCCAAGCAAGGTCGTTTAAAACCGATAGTACAATTTTATTTCAATTTGGATGCGTTTTTCTCTCCTACTGGTAACCCACAATAACTGTTTATGTTCATAATGTGGAACCAACTTCCAATATTATACGTAGAATTTTAAGAAACTAGCTTTCTTTCTTCTTCTTTCAATAGGTATACCTACCTAAAAATGTAAACGCAACATTTCTGCCAGGGTTGCAAAATCTGTTCGAAAGAGTCACCGCGGCCTTGGAACGCAAAGGGCATTAGGAGGAACACGGATGGTTTTAGTCGGTAAAAAAAAAGGTGTACCAACATCACACATTTTTTAAGCATGGGAAATCATCAAATGACTCCTTCCGCTCTGGGCGGAGCAGAAGGGAGTGTCTCTTGACTAAAATCCATCCGTGTTCTCTTTACGTTCCAGCAACGTGGTAGTATTTAAAAAAAAAACCGCAACACCAATATTTCACTTGCATTCACAGAATCTAGTCCAATAAAAGAACTTTTTACCCTTGCTAGTCTAAAAGTGATTGAGGGCCACTCAAAACTTTTATAAATTAAAAAAATATAAAAACTCTATCAGTGGCCGCCAGAACGAACATAAAAAAATACACAAAAAGTCCATCAAAACCTCGCCACGTGTACACTGTACACAAAAAAAAACGACCCCAATAATAATATTTTTACCTTCCATATTTACGAACGAAATATAAGGCTAGTACTCAATACGGGCAAATACTCGTAACTTGTCCAGCCTAAAGCGGTATCTACTTAAAGGCGTGTTCGCAAAGCCTTCAGCCACAGGTTCTTAGGAAAATATTCAGAAGCAGGAGCGTGCCACCTTTACTTTGACTCTGAAAGGATGGTGTTGGAAAATTGTTGAATATTCTGATAAGCATGTGAAGTGAGTTTTGTAGAAATAGTTTGAGCGTGAATTTTTTATTCCGTTTAGTACCAACTACTAAGAGATTTAAATATTTTAAGTTGCTAGTAAAATGATTTGAGAAATGGAAAAGACTAAGTATGATGTTTCATGGGTTGTTGCAAACTAAGATACTGGTTCGACTCTGTTACATCTCAACATGGAAGTTAGGTGGAGTGAACTGTCATTCCTCTTTGAGCGAATTGACAGATTAACAGTGTGTTTTTTGTTCGCTTCACCAAAGTTTTTTTGCGGAGAATTTTTTACTATTTGGTTTAGCCAGAATTTATCGGTATCACATAATAAAAAAAAAAAAAAATAAAAAAAGCCTTTATTGCTGTTCTTAGTTTTACAAACTATATCAAATTACTTAAACATGCCAAAACTTAAATACTGAGTTCCTTATGGAATTAAATTAAATATCGGCAAACGGTGGTTGTGGTATCGCAGCTTGTCCTTCGACAAAGGCCTCCTCTAAAGATTTCCACTGTGTCCTGTCCTTTGCTGTACGCGTCCATGTAGTACCAGCTATTTTTATAATGTCGTCCTCCCATCTTTTAGTCTGTCTACCTCTATTCCTTTTACCATCTCGTGGATACCATTCAGTTATTAAACTGGTCCATTTCTCCTTTTTCTCTCTGATCATATGTCCAGACCATCGCCATTTTAGTTGTTTGTAAGTTGTGTATGCGTTCTTAAAGTTTGTCTTGCTCTTTATGTCTTTTAGTTTTATTCGGTCTTTTCTTTTTACGCCTATTGTACTTCTCTCTATTCCGTTTTGACAAATTTTTAATTTGTTTGATAGTTCTTCTGTCAACGCCCAAGTTTGACACCCGTATCGTAAGCATGGAAGAATACACATATTAAATACTTTTCTCTTTTGTTTTATAGGCATGTCTTTATTTTTCATCACTTCGCTTAGCGACCAGAACCGTTTCCAGGTATTAGCAATTCTTCTTTCTATTTCCTTTTGCATGCAGTCTTCTTGAGATATAAGTTGTCCAAGATATATATATTCTTGTACATATTCTATTACCTCGTCATTTATTTTTATTTCTATATTTGTAGAATTTGACATTATTTTAGTTTTTGTTAAGTTCATTGACAGGCCTGCTTTAATACTTTCATTCGATAGCTGTTGCAACATGCTTTCCAGAGTTTTTGGGCAATCCGAAAACAAAATAATGTCGTCTGCAAAGCGAAGATGACTTAGATTTTCACCATTTATATTTAGTCCCTTTGTCCATTTTAGGTTCCTAAATATCATTTCAAGAACGGCTGAAAATAATTTTGGTGATATAGGGTCTCCTTGGCGTACACCTCTTTTAATAGGGAATTCGTCTCCTGTCGATTCTAGCTTCACTCGAGCAGTGCTTTTTGTGTAGATATTTTTAAGTATTCTAATGTATTTTGTTTCGACGCCTTGTGCTTCAAGTGCGTTCCAAATAAAACTGTGTTCTATTGTGTCGAATGCTTTGTTAAAGTCAATGAACCCCAGGTAGTAAGTTTTGTTATATTCTTTAAATTTTTGTAGTATCTGTCTCAAAGCGTGAATGTGATCTATAGTTGAAAAATGTCTACGGAATCCAGCTTGTTCTTTGGGCTGATTTTCTTCAAGGGTATTTGTAATTCTAGAAAGTATAATTTTTGAGAAAACCTTGTAAATATTCGACATCAGGCTAATGGGCCTATAATTTCCTATGTCTCCTTTGTCGCCTTTTTTATGGAGCAATATAATTGTTGATTTAGTCCAATCATCGGGGATGTTTTCCGTGTTAAGTATTTCATTAAATATATCCGTAAGCTTTGGAGTAATCACTGGTAATGTAGTTTTTAGAAGCTCGTTTGTGATGAGATCTGCTCCAGGTGCTTTATCGAGTTTTTTGTGTTTTAATTGCTTGCATTGTTTCAATAGTTAGTATTTTCGGTGTCTGCTCTGCATCTGTTGGTATGTTGTATTCTTTTTGAGTTTGTTCAAATCTTTGGCTTGTGTACAAATGGCGGTAATAATCCGTAGCAATTTTTAGTATATCGAGTCTGTTACCTGTCGTTATACCATCCTTCTTCTTCATCCTTGGTATCCACTCTTTCTTGTGGTTTAGTTCCTTCCTTGCCTTTTTTATTCCTCCTGTTCTTTCTATAAATTTTTCTATTGTAGATAGTCTTTTTGTTTTCCTTTCTTTTCTAAGTTGTTCACTTATCTTTTTGCTTATTTCTGTAATTTTTTGGCGGATTTCTTTACTTTTCTTCTGTTGTATAAGTTCTTTACGTTCTTGCAGCAAATGTTTAGTTATGAGTGATATTTCTTTCTTATTGTTTGTGTTGGTTTTTCTTGTTACAGTTTTTAGTTGGTTGATTAGTCCGTTGTATTTTTCTTCAGTTGATGTAAGTTCTTTTTTCCCATGCCTGTCTTTCTTTTGTGATGTTTGGAGGTTTTCAAGAAGTAAATCTGTATTGCCTGTATATTCAATAGTGGTACACTTATTGTGAAATTTTCTTAGTTTCTTGGGACGTCTTCCTGTCAGTGTTACCCGAACCATTCTATGGTCTGTGTTGAAATTCAGATTGTTAATTATAGTTATGTTTTGGAAAAGTTTTTGATTGTTAGATAAAATGTAGTCGATTTCGTTCTTATAAAGCCCACTAGGCGAGATCCACGTCCATTTTTTCTGCGGTTTTTTTATATAAAAGCTATTCAGAATGCTTAATTTGTTTTCAGTTGTAAAGTTTGTCTTGTGCCGTTTTTACTTCTGAAGCCAAATCCATATCTTCCTATGATGTATTCTTCTCCATTTTTCTGTGTTCCTATCTGACCATTGAAGTCGCCCATGACAATTTTATTTTTGTGAGCGCTTTCCATAGTATTTTGAAGATCATTATAGAAGTTTTCTGTTTTTATTACATCTTCCTTTTTGTCCGATTCAGTTGGAGAATATGCCTGAATAATCGACCATTCTTCATCTTTTCTTTTTATAGATAGTTTGATATTAAGGATTGCAATACGTTCTGAGATTCCTCTGAGCTCTTCTATATTGTCTGCAAGATTTTTCCTGACCATGAATCCAACTCCATAGAGTCCAGGTGTCTCGCCTATATAGTGCAATATGTAGTTTCCTCGATCTTGTATGCCCTCACCAAACCGTCTCATTTCACTAATCCCAATAATATCCCATTTTATTTCTTTTACTGCCAGTTCAAATTCTTGAAGTTTTTCTGATGTTATTAGTGATCGACAGTTGATGGTTGCTATGTGAATATGTTTTGCCTTTATGTCTCTTCTCTTTTCCGTATCTATGATATTCATATCTGAGTGGTTTGAGGTATTTTTATCCATCTTTAGAGGGTGTTGGTCATTTTCCCCCACGAGGACCAGTCGGCTTGGGGGAGAGTGTTTTATATTTGTTAATTTGTTTTTTTGGTTCAGTGTTTGTTTTAGTTTCCGTTCGCTGATAACTGATTGCTATTTTTTATCTGTTAGGTAGGTTGTAAGGGAGTTGGACCGATTCCTCATCAAGTCAAATGCATTCATTCGGTTGTTCCTCGAAAAGGAGGCAGTTTGTTGTTTCTTTGGCTGTACATTAGTTAGCGGAGAAACTGAAAGTTCCCTTTTTCTATTTTCCTTGGCTTTTGTACCTTCCTTGACTATGAGTTTATCGAATTTTAAGTAGGCTATATTCCCTTTGTTTCGTTCTTCTATCAGTTGTGGTAATATTGCCTTCCTCTTTTCTAGAATTTCTTTAGAGAAGGCCTCCGCGACAAATAGTTCCTTAGATTTTTTTCTATTTTTCAAAACTTCGTTCTTTTTCCATCCACAAGTGAAGGACAAAAGTACAGGTCTCGGTTTGTCGCCTTTGTTTGGTTTTCCAATGCGATAGATTTTATTTATATCGTAATCCTCTAAGACTAAATTTAATTCCTTTTGGAATTTATTTTTCGCATTTTCTATAAGTTCTCTTGTAGATTTTTCCCCTTCTTTCAAACCATATATTATAATGTTGTTGCCTTTCTTGTCTCTTTCTAAAAACTCTATCTTCTTTTCCAAGTTTTCAACTTTAAATATTAACTTTTTGTTTTCCTCTAAGACGGGTTTTAGTTTTTCGTCTATTCTATCCATTATTGTATTGGATATAGAAACGGCTTGGTTCT
Organism: Lacanobia oleracea; assembly: GCA_950371165.1. Lineage (NCBI taxonomy): Eukaryota > Metazoa > Arthropoda > Insecta > Lepidoptera > Noctuidae > Lacanobia > Lacanobia oleracea. The sequence goes on from OX493397.1 coordinate 8,233,701, forward strand.
GCATTTCGATTTTCATTTTTTCAAAAAGAAGTTGAAATTGTTCATCCATTTTTTCTGCGTATGATAGAACGTAATTTAGTAGTAATTGGTAGGGATTAGGATATTCACGATGGCAACACTAAACTTTACTGGTAGCCGTCAATGTCAGTTGTCACTTCACTTTGTTTGACAGATCAATAGTGCCAACATTGTAATCGGATTCTTGCCACGGGTGTTTTGGTTAGCACGTGTGACTCGAGTTTTTTTAGCGTTTTCTGTGTGTTTATCGTTACTTTTGAACTTGTTATTGTTTAAGTGTGTTGTCCTTGTGTTTGTTATCAGGTTTGTATTGTGATTGTTATATCTGTAAGTCGTTCCATCAAAAATGGATAAAAACAAACCCCCTGACCCTGATCCCCCCGACATCCCAGCTTCCTTAACGCCTTTCCCTCTTACCATGAACCCTTTATCTCAGCTTGCTGACGTAGCTTGCAGCGCCTCAGAGATGGAGATCTCACCATCCCCACATAACACCCGCAAACGCCCCGGATACGAAGTAAACAACATCCCATCACCTCCAAGCAAGCAGCCAAAGAGCCAAATAGGTCGAGTTAGATACTCAGCGATGGATAAGGCCCCATATTTAGTCCACGTTTCACGCTTAGAAACCCAACAGAATGCAGGTACCACATTACACCCAGTAAACTTTGGCAAATTCCTTTTAACCAATAATGTTGCGAATGTTGTCCTAGGCGGCGTCAATAGAGTGGGCAGGAACCGCGTATCTGTGGAGTTTACATCCCCTCAGGATGCTAACTCTTTTTTAGTTAGTAGTTTGCTGGCAAAATATGGGTATACCGCATCAATACCCACTTATAATATTACAAGGATGGGTGTGGTTACAGGTGTTCCCTCTGACATCTCAGAGGAAGAGGCTATCACGTATTTGTCTGTGCCTTCAGGATGTGGGCGAATTCTCAAAGTTCGACGCATTAACCGCAAAGTACAGAAAGAAGGTATGACCGAGTGGAAACCTACTGAAACTTGTGTTATCACATTTGACGGACAAGTTCTACCAAAAAGGATCTTCTGCTGCTATACATCCCTTCCTGTGGAGCAATACATCTTCCCTACTATACAATGCCGCAAATGCTGTAGATTCGGACATGTAGCTAACCTTTGCAGATCAAAACCACGCTGCAGTAGATGTGGCCACGATCACCCCGGTGATGGTTGCAACATCTCTGAGGGCGAGGCATTTTGTGTGCTTTGTTCGGGGAATCACTTCGCTAATAGCAAGTCATGCCCTGAGCTTGGCAGACAGAAAGCCATTAAAACCATAATGGCAGAAAAATGCATCTCCTATGCTGACGCCACCAAAGCCATTCCAGTAGCTTCCAGGAACTACGCTAATGCCACTAAATCTTCCACCTCCTATAGAAAAACTGTAGTTCTCCAGCCTAAGACCCATACCCCTCTTTCACCATCATATGACAAAGCCGCTCACCAACAAATAGTTAGTACTCCCAAACCCTCACAGTCTAATGGCTGTGCCTTAAACAACAATAGTATTCCCTCAAACAATATTATTTCTATAATTGAACTTTTGTTAAAAATCTTACCAACTATTCTTTCTACATCTTCTAATTCTACCCAGTCACCGTCCAACGTTGCCGATAAACTTATTTCTCTCCTTTTAAACATCAAAAATGGCGTCCCGCCTAACATTTCTACAGTGGAATGTGAGGAGCGTGTGGCATAAGAAACACGACCTCATATTTCTCCTAAATAAGTACAAGCCATTGGCTTGCTCCATAGCTGAGACTTGGCTCACCCCAAGTCTTAGCTTCCGTATGCCACATTTTAACATCCTCAGATGTGATAGATCCGATGGGTACGGAGGCTCAGCCCTCTTCGTAAACAATCGGGTCCCACTTTCCCCTGTATCCTTTCCCTCCCTTGACGGTAATTTGAGTATTGTAGCAGGAAGGGTTGAAGGCATTACAGCGTTTTCCATCTATATTGCACACCCTCACCCTAGCTTCCTAAGTATTTTAAAAGACATTTTTACCAACACTCAAGGACCGATGTTAGTTATGGGCGATTTTAACTGCCATCATTACCGATGGGGGTCGGATCGCTGTGATGCCTTCGGTGTGGCTCTAGTAGACATCCTTGATGACTTAGATCTTTGTATCCTTAACAACGGCTGCCCAACTCGTAGATCTCCTCCCGGACAGCAAAAAAGCTGTGTAGATCTTACATTCTGTTCGGTCGAATTAGCAGCATCTGCCCTGTGGGAATGTACATCTTTATCGCATGGTAGTGACCATTACCCTATAATCACATCTTTTATTAACAAAATATCCTATTTAGAAAAAACTTCTCCTCCACTTCTGAAATATAACTTGTCCAAACCTGATTGGGCCAAGTTTGCGTCATTATTGGAGGATAAAATAGACCATCTTCCAAATTTAAATCCATGTTTGCCAGACCCTTCTGGTCACTGCCATGCCAAAAGTTGCTATGAGGGCTTTATTACAGCGGTTACCTCAAGTGCTGATTCTACTTTCCCACTAAGAAACAGTGCCAGAAACAAAATCCCTTCACCCCCGTGGTGGGATCCAGAATGCACTGCGGCAGTCAGAGAGCGAAATGAGTCCGAGAAGCGCTACAATATGGATATGTGCACCACAAACCTCTTAACGTATCTTCAGAGTAACGCCAGAGCCAAACGCCTCCTTCGTAAAAAGAAACGCGCGGGCTGGGTGAAATTCAGCACCTCCTTATCCCCTTCTACTCCGATCTCAATTGTCTGGAAACACATCAATAGATTCAGACGTGGGTGTTCTCCTTCAATCACTTCACCAATAACTAGGGAAACTGCTGAACTTTTTTTTGACAAAATAGCACCACCCTTTGTCCCAACCCTACCTGAATGTGTAAATATGCCCCTGACCAATATACTAGAAGATCCTTTTGATGCTCCTTTTACTTTAGACGAACTGAATGTGGTACTACAACATGTCCGGGACTCAGCCCCTGGTATTGATGGCGTGCCATACTCTTTTATTTCACACTGTAGCATTAAGGCTAAAACATACTATCTTAACATTATAAACTTTTGTTATAGTCATGATTGGGTTCCAGATCAGTGGAAGATACAGATTATAATCCCTTTATTAAAGGGAATATATAAGGGTAAAACCTGGTAAACATGCAGATGATCCGAATGGCCTTAGGCCTATTGCTCTATCTTCAGTCCTTTCTAAACTACTAGAACATCTAATTAAGAACCGTCTTGAATGGATCGTAGAGTCGAGAGATTTACTGCCGAACTACCAATTTGGTTTTAGGAAAGGGCTTAGTACAATGGATAGTGTCGGTGTTCTAGTTACGGATATACATATAGCCTTCTCCAAAAACCAATCCGTTGTTGCTGCTTTTCTCGACATCTCCTCCGCATACGACAACGTACTTCTTCCCGTACTCAGGCAGAAATTGCATCAGCTGAGTCTCCCGGCTAAGATGATACAATGCATATGTGGTCTCCTTTCTACCCGTTCTATGGTTCTGAGAGTCCAGGGAGAGGAATTTGATGAAAGGAGGACGTGGAAGGGCCTCCCTCAAGGCTTTGTCCTCAGCCCACTGTTGTATAATTTATACACGGTTGATATTAGGTCCTGCCTAAATAATAATTGTCAGATCTTACAATACGCTGATGACATTGCTCTATACGTGACAGATCCTTCCATTGTTGACGCTGCTGCTTCTCTATGCCTCTCTTTGGATTCCTTGAACCAATGGCTTTTAAACCATGGCCTATCACTCTCTGCACCAAAAAGTTCGACAATAATTTTCTCCCGAAAAAGACAGATTCCCCCAATCACAGTGAGCATTTCAGGCCATAATATCCCCATAGTAAGCAAAGCAAAATTTGTAGGCGTTCTTTTAGATTCGAAATTAAATGGCAAATCTCACATAAACTTTCTGGTCCAAAAATGTGAAAGAACTTTTTCTATTCTGAAAGTTCTTGCGGGTGTTTGGTGGGGTGCTCACCCCTACACCATGAAACTAGTCTACAATGCCTTAGTTCGTAGCGTTCTGGACTACGGTACATACCTCCTGATTCCTTGCAATAAGGGTGCTCTGGCGGGACTGGATAGAGTACAGTCCAAGTGTCTTCGGATCATTTCTGGCTGCATGAAGTCTTCCCCCGTTAACGCGTTGCAGGTCGAATGTGCTGAACCACCTCTGTCCCTAAGACGGCAATTCCTGGCCTCCCGTTTTCTGTCTAGATTAGTCTCTAGATCGTCCCATCCCCTTTTAGCTAGATTAACTGAGTTAGACGCCTTATGCAGAAGCTCTAATTACTGGAAAAATAAAGAATTTCTTTTAGTTCTTAAAACGTTTCGAAAAGTACAAAATTTAGCGTGTCCGATTTTCCAGTATCCGAGACTACCCCTATTCAACTTTTCTTACGAAACCTTATGTTTTATTCCCAAAATACTCTTTGATATTGGTATTTCCAAAAAATCTCCATCAGCGAATTCGACCTTTAATGCGGTGGTGGGGGAACGTTGGAATGGTTTTCAACTATTCTTCACTGATGCTTCTAAATTAAATAATGATAATAACACCGGAGCCGCGGTATATTACCAAAGCTCCAGCATTATACTTCAGTTCAAATGCCCTAAGGAGTCTTCTGTATTCACTGGGGAGTGTGTGGCTATATTAGAAGCTTGTCTTTTTATAGAGTCACACACTAACATTGGAAAAGCAGTAATCTTTACGGACTCCCTAAGTTGCCTCCAAGCTTTAAAACAAAGTCCTTTTAAAAGCAAATTACATAGCCCCCTTATTCTAAAAATCAAAAACTCCTTACTATCCTGTGCTAACAGTCAAAGGGAAGTTCAGTTAGTTTGGATACCTAGTCATTGTGGCATCAAGGGTAATGAACGTGTTGATGCCTTGGCTAAAGAGGCCTGTTCATCTGTAACGGCTGACCTCTCGCACAACACCCATCTGAGCTATGATCTGTTGTCCCTTCCAAAATTTGATCTCCAGTGTTCATGGCAGGAACAGTGGAATATGTCCAGCAAAAAGAAAGGCAGATTCTTTTATGCTGTCCAACCAATAATAAAACCAAAACCATGGTTTTTTGATTTTAGAAAGGCTTCCAAAACTGTCATATCAGTTATTTGTAGAATCCGTTTAGGTTTCTGCTGTACCCCCGTTTTCCTGCAAAAATTACGTATACGCGATTCCTCCCTATGCGAATGCGGCATGGGAAAGGGTACTTTAGATCACATATTCTTTGAATGTTCTAGAAACGTCCCCTCACTCGATCTATATGGCCGGCTCTCCAAATTAAAAATTCCTCTCCCAATTAACTTTCCTTGCCTTTTAACATATTCCTCCCCAGAACTGCTTGTGGCGCTGATGATCGAGCGAATGAATTTCTTGAGATCAAATTCCAACCTCAAAATTACTTCGGTTTTCTTCTCAAAATGATGTGAATTCCAGTATTTAGACCGCGAAGATGACTTCCAACACTCTGTGTCACTTAGTTTAACACTTAGAAACGATGTGATTGTGAAAAATTAGGTTCTTTATATTTAATTTTGTGGTTATTTTCGGAGCAACCATACTACGATGTTTACGAGACCAGCACCGGTATCACATAATAAGAAAAAAACACCGAATCACCTCCAAATCGTTGGGATGAAACCATTTTACTCCTTCATTTTTTTATCAAATGAGTATGAAAAATATATGTAGTGCTTTGCAATACAAATGAAAATGAGGTTTTGTAACTTTTTAAAAACAATTAATTAGTTTCTATTGTAAAAAATTGCGATTAAGGCACTTGCACACAGCGAGTAGCGAGTAATGCTTCAATGTCGAAACAGTTGGCGATCAGCGAGTAGTGAGTGAAAAGTTTCGATAGTTTTGACGCTCGGCTTTCAGCGAGTGTTTTAGTGCGACAGGCTTTTACTCGCAGTACTCGCTCCGGCCGCCACTATAGGTAGAAATTACCGCAGTTTGGTTGTTTTGACCGCCAAACGAGCATCGCCGAGCGAGTGTCGCTGAGCGAGTACAATCTTTAATAGCTCTTGTCGCTGCGATTAACTAAAGCTTAGAGCCGCTCGCTGGCAGTGTGGACAGCCAGCTATCGACTATGAAGGTATGTGTCTCTTTTACTCACACGACATCTATATATTTTTTTCCTTTCCTCAGCGAGCAAATGGTCAATAGCTACTCGCTTCCTCGCCAGCGGTGAGACATGAGCCTTAAGATATTACTTGCGGGTAGCCGATGGATGCGAGACGTGCAGTACCGGTTGTTGTGGCGACACTTGGGGGAGGTCTAATGTCCAGCTGTGGACGTCTTTCGGCTCATATGATGATGATGATTATAAAAAAATTAAAATGTAGGTAGCGGAGTGGCGCGTAGAGGGGTAGTTAGCTCCGTTTATATGCACAAGGTATGGTATGATACAAGCCTTAAACTGTATGTACAGTATTGGTACATAGGCGGTTTGAATGCAACAAGGCGTTCCTTACTGCTGGGTTACAAGTTACTGCACTGTGTATGCACCTAATTGATCTTCTGATTTGTATAAATCCGAAAATCCTCATTGCCATCGGCCCCCTTCTACCGTCGGACATCCAGACGCTCTGCAAGTTACCATCCCTACCTTGTCGCTATTCCACCAATTCGGTGTTTTTGGTTATTTTGTTTTTAACACCGACTTCCGAAATTAAAGTCATTTTTTACTTTGTTGTGTTTTGTTTTTGGAAGTCGGTTTTATTTTTTTGTTAAAAAGTTTTTTATTTTTCACTTTTTTAGCGTTAGCGTGGTGTTATGTTATGGACTGGTGTAAACAATCAACAGACATGCGATTCAGAAATCCCTATCCATTTGCTATCTTTTATTGAAGAGTTCCGTTGTCTACCTCCGAAGTTCTTCATCAAATTTAAATGGGACCAGTCCGAGTAAATACTTTTCCAAACAAAAAAGAATCATCCAAATCGGGTTAACAAATGGCGAAAATATCGCTGAACAAATATTTTTATGGGATCGCATCAACAGATACCTTCCATCATCAGCTCAGCGACATGAGATGATGATTACCAAGCACAAATATCTGAATTGCGTTAGAAAGTTTATGAAAAAAATTGTATGTGCTTATAAAATTTGAGGACTTCCCTCGATTTTCATGAGATCCCATCATCCGATTCTAACTTGGTGGCAATGGGACCACCTCAGGAGTATAGGCTTTCGAATTAAAATCGGTCCACAATTGACGGAGAAACCGGTGAACAACATAACAAAAAAAAAAAATACATACAATCGAAATGACGATCCACTTGTTTTTTTTTAACACTTGTTTTTATTTATTATTGTTTTGAATTTCTATGCTCGGCGGCCATACTCAAACTAAATTAGCCAAATTTAGACAATAATCGAATTATAGTGCACAACATCCTGTACGAACATACATTTATACCGTCTTTACTTTTACTCCCTTAAATCCGACTCAGGATCAACGGTCGGGGCAGGGCGGTGTTTCTCCGTCAACTTAAAAGGAAAAGGGGGCGGAGAGACTTTGTATTTAAAAAGTCATAATTCGAGATTTGACTATCACCTATTTCCTCCTCCAATAATGGACTAATTTAAAAGATATTCCATAAACTGCATAACAAGGATATATAGGTACTGTGCCGTTATGTTTTTTTTTTCATTAACAGTTGCCTTTGTACACTAGGGCTCTGTTGACAGCGGTTTGTAAATTGTGACAGAACAAAACAATGTACTACAGTTTTAGATAACACATCAATTCCCACGATAAAGCCCGCAATGGCATATGTCTATCTGTTATGGTTGACTCACAATAATTAATAAATATATTAGTCATCTTGAGTGTTTAGAGCAAAATTGCCGTTTACACCATTTAATTTGGATGAATATCTTAGGAGATATCTCAAAATTAAAGTAGGTCGCGCAACCAAGTAATTAAAACGAAGGTAGAGATGTCCCAAACTGGTAGACACCTGAGAGCAGACGTCGTTGACGGTTGTCTCTTGCACTTTTTATTTCAGCTGAACCACAATGTTATTGACTCTGGTAATTAGATGTTCACATTGTTAGTTTGGGCTGAATAAACATTTGCACCCATGCGTAACCGGGGCGGGTCGCTAGTAGATAATAGAAAAACGCGATTCCTAGCTTGGGCATAGTGTTATCGCGTTTATCTTTCGCTGGTTTCGATAAACCAGCACCAAATTCACGCTCAGCACTCAGCAGCCGTTCTTGCGATAACGTGGCCAATAAAGCAGACAAACCACTCACTAAATATCAGCTCCTACTGCACAGATACACACTCTTTTGATCTCAAAATATCAGTAGCATCATTTAATAGGTGAGAAGAAGACTTACGAGCCGTCTCTTTAGTGACGTCCCTTGACTGTCAGAGTAATTGTTTGCTCTGCTCCGTTGTGACATACGGCGTAAGGAGGCTACAGTTCTTGCGAGAAACATCTTGTTTTTGACTCACGAAACGAGGAAGAGGTTGCAAGCTTATGAAAAGGACTTAACATTATTTAAAAGTAGTTTTGCTTTGAAGGTAAAGTACAGTAGACACTTTATTTTGTTCACAAAAATACTGATGATAAATAATTTGTTAATTAAGAAACCCTTTCCTTTTCTATTTTCACATTTGACGAGGGCAATGAGAATATCTTGTAAAAAGGAGGCATGTTTTATTCCCATCAGTAAATCATCGACACTCACGAAACCACAATAAATACTGTCAAAGATACAACGAGTGAATGAAATCCATCAGTGTATTGTTTAACTTATCTGCTTCGCATACCGGAGTGTGGCCTCATTGTCTGCTTGTATGTCCATTGTCAACATTACCATCGCTCACAGAATCTCATTTTAATTAAATACTCCCAAGCCAATGAAATGCAGCAGAAATCCGCATATTGTTCTCAATAAATTAATTAATTTATTGAACATCATTCTGCCTGCGGTAGAGGACTTAAAACCAGACGCAATACACGATATGAGTGTTCAATTATTTTGTTGATAAACAAAGGAAAATCGTTGGAACGATAGATATTCGTGTAATGTGGCCATATTGGGTTCCGTATGTACAGGTGATAAACGGGTTTGATGGTTTACAGGGCAGGATGAAAGAAGAAAATGTGTTGCCCCGGCAGTCATGTCATGTAGTCGCTCCCTGTAAAATAGTGGTATTACGTTGCATCCTTTTTTAGTGAGAGCTGACCTCAATATAGTTGAGAAAGGGCTAGACACCTTGATTGATATCAGAAAACCATAAATAAAGCTGGAAGCCCAAAAAATAGTAAAGCTGCGTGGTGATAAAATATTAGCTGAAAAACGAACATGTAGAGAGTGTCAAAGCACTTCTCATATAAATAAATAAAAAATTACCCCCTCACAAGGTTATGGCGCTCGGAACTTCTGGTCGTACAAATATTGCACGGAACAAACTTCGTCCAATATCTTTGTTGTGAACCTCGCGATTAACTTGGTTGCGTCGTTCGCCTGCTTTATTTCTTGCTACATACGAGTACGAGTTTAAAACTGTTTGTTTATTTTTTTTGGTAAAAAAGTTGTGAAGTCGATACGGTGTTTTTTTTACCGGGAAAGTTCTTTTTTTTGGTAGGGACATGCAGCGTGGTAGGAGCGTGTCTTTGTTATGTTGGTAACAATGTAAGGCAGTGTGAGGTAATGATGTCGAAGCGCCACGGAGAAAAATTCTAGAGTTTTATTTGAAGAAACTATCTGACCTTCACAGCCAAGTAACTGTTTACTTTATCTCATATTCTGACTAGTATAAGTAAAATGTAATCACCAAGCTCAAGCAATGAAATCAACTGTGACATTTGGTTTATATTTATCGACATACACAATAAATTACACCACTACTGATAGTACACCAATACTGTACTAGTAGTGTACTACATCGAGAAGTCTCAGAGCTATTGCTGCAGCGAACAAAGTTAAATTCAGTATATTTCTCAAGCCAGTCAAAGGCTAGATGAAAACTGCCGTGTGGCTGCACTCTGCAGACGATCTGAGATACATGCTCTTAGCACGCTGTCCAACGTAGTCACACTGTTAGCCACGTCGCGCGTCGTCTTGAGATAGTATTAATGTAAGAAAGGTTCACTTTTGGCCAACAGCCCTTTTTTATGGGAAATCATCAAGTGACTCCTCCCGCTCCGGGCGGAGCAGAAGGGAGTGTCAGTCTCTTACTGACTAAAACCCACCCGTGTTCTTCCAAATGCCCTTTGCGTTCCAGGGCCGCGGTGACGCTTCCGAACAATTTCGCATATCTGGCAGGCACTGGCCCTAGCGGGCTCCGACCATAATGCTGACATCTTTTTGAAGCGCGGGTAGAAAACAACGCGTCATCGACCCGGGCCTGTTTCTTATCGGATGGCGTACCACCGACTGCACAGGCTGCACCCAAATGAGGATATATTTAAAAGCATATTTAAAGTAACAAGAAGGAAAAGCAATATAAAAAAAAAACATACCATTTCTTACACAGCACACGAAAATTGTAACCTATATTGAAAAATAGTTCATAAAACCTACACGAATTTACGTTAGACCGTAGCATAATTATTTTAATACGGCAAAGTTGCAAACTTTCCTATCCAAATATATTGCGTGCAGATAAGCGGTATTGCGGTAATTTATGAATAGATTTACTGAGCGGCCCCGGCGTGCATTGAACGTGCTATTCCAGAGCGCTTTGCTTTGCCAATTTACATTTTTATTATCCACGCCGTGTGAGCTGTTTGCACTGTGACAGTACAAACATTTTCCCAAGCTTGTGTCGCTCCAATTTGCGATACACCAAAGGTTTGAGCCCCTGCTAACCAAACTAGTGTGTTTTTAATTTGAAAGCGTTCGGCTTGTTGCTCTCTCGGTCGGAAGAATTAGAAAAACGAAGAGATTTCCGTTTGTTAAGTGAGCATTTCCGTGTGCGCGCGCTCAACGCACGGTTGTGTGTACTATCGAGTTAAGTGAGTAAGCAGTGAACATTTACCAATCGCATAAATAAAAACCTAAGGAAAGTAAAAATGGTGCAATGTAAGAAATGCAAACTGTTTCTTTCTTTGGCTAAAGATGATGTAGTGAGATGTAAGGGTGAATGTGAAAATGTTTTCCATAAAAAATGTGCAACAAAAAAGTTCCTAAGCAGTACACTCTGCGACGACTGCCAGACAAATAAGAGCAGCCCCAGACAGTCTGCAGATGATACGAAAATCACATTAAACCCTAGAGAAGAGTCTGGAGAGAATGTTTTGGCTGAGGTAAATAAAAAATTAGCAGTGATTTATAATCTGGAGAAGAAAATAGAAGAACTTACCAACAACGTTGAATTCTACGCTGAAATGTATCAAACATTACTCAAATTTAAAGAAGAATCTCAGAAGAAAGTCAAGGCATTAGAACAAAAAAATGTCTATTTGGAGAAATGTAACAAGGCATTAGAAGAACGAGTACAGGAGTTGGAAATAAAAGACAAAGAGAAAAACATTGAAATTCACGGATTAGAGAATCACGGAAACGAAAATACTAAAAAAGTAGTCCAAAAATTGGCACAGAAACTAAATTTAGACCCAAATGAAATTCAAGATGCACAGAGGGTAGGCCAGGAAAAACCAGATGACACAAAGCCCAAGATTGTGTTGGTCACGCTTCGATCTAAATCTGCTCGCAGCAGCTGGATGCTTGCAAAGAAAGAAACAAAAATAACGAATAATAAAGTCTATGATAATGGCAGTGAAAATCGAATATACATTAACGAAGATTTACCAAAATACAAACGACAGCTTCTTTGGATTGTTAGAAATAAACTTAAGCCCAAAGGTTTTCAATATATTTGGGTGCAGAATTGTTGTATTCTGGTCAAAAAGAACACTGACGAAAAAAAGATCTATAACATTAGATCAGAGGAAGATCTGATGAAGTTCGATGAATGTAAATAAACATGCGTAAATGACGCGGCGAGTATACACGAGGTGATTTCTAAGTACAAAATTCGATCAAATAGATAGTTTCACAGATAATTTTAAATTTAAAAGATACAATGATATAATAGCTCTAAATAGCGACCTATCCCAACATGTATGGAATACCCACATATTACATATGAACATAAGATCTCTGCGAAAACACTTCAACGAGTTATTAATATTACTCGATAAAAATAAATATAACATAGATATATTAATATTAAGCGAAATAAATATAAAGAAGGAAGAAATCTCATTTTATCAGATAGTAGGATATAATACATTTATACATACTAGAGAAACGAGAAGAGGAGGAGGAATATTAATATATGCTAAGAATGAATTGAATTTCGAAGCTACAATAGGAAACACAGAAGCAGTAGAAACACTTCATGGTCAACTGAAGTACGGGAAAAATAAAACGCATATAATTGCGATTTATAGACCACCTGCCAAAAATAAACTAATTTTTATTCAGCAGTTAGATACTTTAGTGAGATCCATTTCAGCATCTGACAATGTTATAGTGATTGGCGACACCAATATAAACATATTAAACGACCCGGTTAATCCTACTGTATCAAGGTACAAAAACGCCCTGTGTGAATGCGGCCTGTTGTGTGCAATACAGAGCGAAGAGATAACGCGCGAAGCGATCGTGAACGGCCGGCTTGAGGTATCTTGCTTGGACCATATATGGGTGCGAGCAGGACGGAGCGAGCATGACGCGTGCGCCTATGTGCTTGAGTCACGCATCGCCGATCATCATGGGGTAGGTATAATGTTGAACTTAAGCGTGAGTGGAAGCGAAAATCAATGTGTTAGTGGTAATTTCAAAAATAACAGTACGCGCGAACTGTTATGCGACAAAGCTATTAAACAAAAGCTGGATGATTATGACTGGTCTCAGTTAATGACTATAAAGTGTCCGTTATTATTGTATCAGACAATTTGTAGTGTATTTGATCGCATTTACAAGGAAAGTACAATTACGATTAACACATATAGTAAGAAAGTAATAAGACAGCCATGGATAGATAGATATTTATATGCAATGTTAGTGCGAAAGGATAGCTTATTTAGAACTTGGAAAGCGGATCCAAAGAATATGAACAAGCGATTAGACTATACAAAATTTAGAAATAAAGTAAATAAATTAACAAATGTGGCAAAAAATAAATATAGACAGGAACAAATTTTAAAGTGTAATGGAGATTTTAGGAAGATTTGGTCAAATATAAACACATGGTTGGGTCGAAAAAACACTAGCTTGGACGATATTATTTTAAGGCATTTAGGGAAAACAGCATGCATAAAACAAATTTGTACAAACTTTTCTAAAACATTCACTGAGGAAATCAAGGGAATTAAACATGATTGTAACTTAAAGTTTTTAGATAGAACGAAATATGTAAAACCTAGTGAAGTAAGCTATAGATACAATAAGGTGACTTCGTCAGATGTAGAAAAGGTCATAAGAACATTGTCCTGTGAGAAAGCACCCGGTTCAGATGGAATACGGGTGCAAGACATTATGTATTTATGTAAACAAATAAGTCCTGTTCTAGCCGCATTTGTAAATATGTCCATATCCAGTGGTATCTATCCTGACCAGTTAAAAAATGCAATTATACGTCCTATATACAAATCAGGAAGTCATTTAGAATATGTGAATTATAGGCCTATCGCAATATTATCTGTCATAAATAAAATAACCGAAAAAATTATTGTAGGACAGATAAGCGCGTTCTTAGAACAACACAACATATTATGTGACACTCAGCACGGTTTCCGGAGAGGGCGCAACACTGTCTCTGCCCTGTTAGGATTTTCAGATTATATTAACGAATGTTTAGATTCTGGTAAACAAATTATAGCACTATTTATCGATTACAAAAAAGCGTTCGACACTTTAGACCATGAGATCTTATTACAGGCAATGGACGAATGCGGAATACGCGGTCCTACAAATAATTGGTTTAAAAACTACCTCACTAATAGAAAAATAGGCACAATTATCTCTCGTGTGGTTGGGAAAGAGGTCGATGTCGAGTTGGGCGTGCCGACTGGATCGGTTTACGGTCCAGTAGGATATATAATGCATGTGAACAGTGTGGCAAATGTCGTGCGTAAGTGTAAGGTTTTCATGTACGCTGATGACATGTGTCTTGTTTACGCCTCCAAAGATATAGCTGAGGCACAAAAGTGTATACAAGATGATTTCGAAAATATTAGCAAGTGGGCACATGACAATGGTATCATATTAAACTTTTCTAAAACTAAATGTATGTATCTACACTCGCCATATAACCGAAATGCTAAATCTGTAAATCATGAATATCTCACAGTGATAGGACATACATACGAATGTTTGCATAGACATAAATGTGATTGTAACTGTGCAAAATTGGATTATGTAGATACATTTAAATATTTAGGTCTGACAATAGATAAGAACTTTAACTGGAGATTTCACGTAAACGACATTTGCAATAGGTTAAGATCGGTGCTAAGTAAGTTTTATCACTTAAAAAATGTACTGAACAAAAAGACGTTAAGAATGGTTTATTTCGCACTAGCCGACTCGTTAATAAGTTATGGTCTCCTTGTGTACGGGCGAACCTTTATTACATATTTAAGAGAAATAAAAGAAATACAAATAAGACTGATAAAGTTCCTAGTTAGTAAAAATGTTAATGATAAGTGCAACAAAGAGTATGATAAGTTATTTCCAATATGTAAAATAATGCCGATAGATAAAAAAGTAGATTATTTGGTAGGTCTAGAATATTATGTAAGTGATCAATATAAAATTAATGTTAAAAACAAGTACAACACACGTAGGGTCAGAGAGAACAAACTGGTTCAACCACAGGTAACAAACTATTATGGTAAGAGAACACCTAAGTATCTGGTACCTAAAGTGTTTAATAAAATAGATTTATTAAGAGAAAACGTAAAAATTAGTAAAGGATCACTAAAGTCAAAATTAAAAAACATTATACTGGATTGAAAACAGAACTAAAAAAAAAAAAAAAAAAATTATAAAATAAGTTGTTTGAACAATGTAATATTAAGTAGTAAGTATATATATACATAAGGTGGTTTACTGTTATGTAAAAGAGCGCTTCTCGCCATCAAACGTAAAAGTTTGGCGAGTTTAGAATTAAGTGACACCTCTGTATTATTTTTCTTTAAATAAAATGTTAAAAAAAAAAAAAAAATTTCTATATTGGAAAAATGTTGTTGCTTTTTCTGTTGCGAAGTTTTTATTTAGTAATCGTTGCCAGCTCGTGGAAGAGGCACTGTGTCTTTTATGGTGTTCCGTTTCAATATTGGATAAATGTGATCTGGATTTTTGCTAACTTTGATTTTAAAAACAATGTTTTGGTACCTTGACTTAAATCGATGAACAATCATTCGCAAATGAAGAAAAAACCTGTTTAATTTTATTTACGTAATAACTTTATATTCCTTTCCATTACTAAATTGCAATAATCCACCCAATTTTCTTGAAATATTCTAACTGACTTCATATTCTAGGTAGACAGATATTCCTAGTACCCGACACATGCAGCTGGCAATCTCCAAACATCCTTCGGAGATAGCAACTGAAGCTTCAATATCCGGACCATGCACCGATCGCTTTAGCTTCATATTTCATGTAAAGGTGTCCATCAAATTTGTATCCGTCTGCTCAAGATTTCAAGCTTGAGGTAGCACCTATAAGTTCTACCTTCGATATTGATTGATTGTTTGCCTCGGAAAGATAGGTGGAATATGTGAATACCTATACTAGGGTTTGGTTATTCTAATGATGTATCCGCATGTCCAATTACAGATTGTTTTATATCAACTTATCTTGCTTAAATTGCTTTCAGGACCAGTAAATTCTACAGTCAACAACAGATTGTATGTATACAATCTGTAGCACCAGTTTTCGGAATCCTAAAATTGAGTTCCCATTCGGGGAATTTGTAACAGCCAGTACAGTTCAAATAAATATAGTTCACAGGGAAACTTTTTGAATTCAGAATCCAGTCACTTTTCAGGGAAGCAAATAAGCGTTGGATTTTTTGCAATGGCAATGCATCGGGGACTGATTAACGAGGCCGCGTCGCGTTTCGCGACTCCTGACGTTTTAAATGCTGCTCTCGTTTACCGCGTGACTGAGAATACGCGCCACGTTTTGATTTTACCTTCCGTCTTTTGTTTTTGCCTTCCCCTCTTTTGTTTTTCCGCGTTAGGTATTTGTTTGTGCCTCTAGGGTTTTTGTATGCTTAACGTGTAGTGACATACTTTCGTTGTTCAGTTTGGTTGGGATTTGTTTAAGGCGTTTGATTTTTGCTTTGTATTTGAACAATTCAAGTGTTTCAACGTTTTGACGCATGTTAACCGTTTGAATTAAAGTTAATTTACCGACAGATTCAGTAGGTAAGCTAACACATTTTATGGTATCGGAATTAATAGAAAAAAAAAACCCAACAATAATAATGGAAGTTCATAATTATGTATCATTATTTATAATAATAACGTCCGGTAACTGAAGGCCAGGACAAAATAATTCAGCGGACTTCTATGCCAAATATTGATACTGAATAATAATGAAAAGATAAACTTACTGCAGTGATTGAGCCGCACCTAATTATGGTGCCTTCATTAAATTGAACACGATAATAATCTACGACGGCCACAAAGAGTATCCGAGCATAAAATTGAAGCGAACAACGTTTACCAATTATTAATGACAAGCTTCAATGAACCAGAATCGAATTCTGGGCAGAATGGGATTCTGACCAGAATGGCCAGAGAGCAACAAATGGTGTCGAATGCAGAAACATGCCAATTGAATTTAATAGAAAAGTAATTAAGCTGATCTTTAAAGCGGCGGTCAATTTATTTTATCGGACTGCGGGAAGAGGAAACGAACGTGTCCGCCGCGGGAATTGTAGGGTTAACTATCTGTTTCTAACGTTACTTTTAACTGGCAGAGAAAGATTAGCCCAGATGCAGACCTCGATAGGGGATTGTTTTTAATCGAAATTGAATCTGGCGAAGCTTATTTATAATTCATCAATAATAAAAACGTTTTATAAAAGCATGAGCATTATGGTAATTTAGCTTTTAGCTACATCGTATTCTTAAGCAAAGATAATAGAATCTAGACTTCAATCTAAAATATTTTCGTTAACCTTAAAAGGTATGAACAAGAATTTTTACTCTTTCGTAAATCCACATTTTAACGCTTAGCTAATAACTCAAATAATAAAGGGTTCCGATTTTACGAAAAAGGCGTAAAATGGTGGCTTAAAACTTTTCCGTGAATTTGCTAAAGTAGGATTTATCCGATAGATGGTGAGTCGCAAGTGGCTTGTTTGTGTCTTCCAGCAGCATGGCAATCCCGTCTTCCCATAATTGACTTTCCTTGTATTCCTTCAAAAGTTATTCTAACACTCGAGGCAAGCGCTGAAATTCTAGTAAAATGTTAGATAAGAACTCTTTAAGTAGCTAAAATGGAAGTGTTAAGAAATACGTAATAGGCAATCGTTTCAAGGAAGCAGGATTTAAACTTAAGTTTTGATATAAAACTTCTAGACGTTTTATAGAGGAATGAAAATTTTATTTATGTGTTTAGCAGAACGTTTGAGCAGTCTACATACCATAATATTTTTACGCGTTCAAATAAATATAGCCGTCCGTTTATGAGAGTCAGGGGGAGAATTTGAAGTATTACGTAACTAAACGACATGAGTACATCGTCTGCGTCACAATTTTCTTTACTGCTCCGCTCCTATTGATCTTAGCGTGATGATATAGCCTATACCTAGCCTTCCTCGATAAATGGGCTATCTAACACTTAAAGAATTTTTCAAATCGGACCAGTAGTTCCTGAGATTAGCGCGTTCAAGTAAACAAACAAACAAACTCTTCAGCTTTATATATTAGTAAGAAGATGTGTTTATGTTTTTCATAAACTTTCTAACGCAATTCAGATATTTGTGCCTGGTAATCATCATCTCATGTTGCTGAGCTGATGATGGAAGGTATAAGAAGGATCTGATGTTGGGATCCCACGAAAAATCTTTGTCCAGCGATATTTTCGCCAATTGTTAACCGATTTGGATGATTCTTTTTTTGTTTGGAAGAGTATTTTCCCAGACTGGTCCCATTTTTTATAATTTGGTGAAGATCTGAAGAAGAAGTAGACAACGGAACTCTTCAATAAATGATAGCAAATGGATCGGGATTTCTGAATTCGCATGTCTGTTGTTTGTTTACACCAGTTTATAACAAAACATCGTGTTTGTGGTTGCGATTTTTAGTGGTACCTGCGTTCCACTAAAAAGTGAAAAATAAAAAACTTTATACAAAAAAATAAAACCTAATTTCGTACCGAATTAAATAACTTTAATTTCGGAAGTCAGTGTCAAAAAACTAAAAAATACCAAAAACACCGACTTCCAAAATATTTTTTTTACGTGTTATGTATTTGGAAGTCGGTTTTATTTTTTGGAAAAAAGTTATTTTCCTTTTCTACTACACTTATTTATTCACACGGAAGATTTGTACAAAACTAAGCGGTCGAGACACGTATGCCAGTGACGTTTAAATAAAACTTCCGCCATATTTCCAAGTATAGTCTCGAATGGTAATACAAGCGCGAGGAAATGGCAAGAGTTCGCAACTTGCCCCGAGGCTGTGCTAAATAGGGAAAGTTTGTGTTAATATGAGATATTTTTAAACTGTCATGTCGCTTTAGTATCGAGAGAGACCGTAACGACGGGAATATCGTATTATCTTAACAGTTTTTTAAGTGGGAATCGTGGGGGATTTGCATTTTCTTATAAAAGTTAGCGTAAAAGTTTTTCTTGTAATGTTTAACATTCTTTTTATTCAGCAAAAGTTAATCCAGACGATTAAAATTGATAAAAAATGAACTATTAAACAAATCCCAAGCTAAAAATAAACCAAGAAAGAGAAAAAACAAACAGAATTTAAATCACGCCTTAAAATAACAGCACAACATCGCGTTACGGTCGACTGAATGCGCTCCAAGGAGAAGAACACAAATTATGAGGCTCTCCCTGCGGCCGTTTAAATAATCTCGGGGTGCAATAAAAGCCGTCTAGGCTATATATTGCAAGTACACCGAACCCATTAGAGGGCACAGTGCAAACATCCTCGCAAACTAATGGCCCGGCCATGTGTAAACTGTGTCCTGACCGTGTACCAAGGAACACGATGTAAGAACCTTAAACTGTGTGCGTTGCACTCGATTATTGGCGGTCGATTAGAACTAGTTGGTAAACATCGCTATTTAAGCTGTTTGGGCCCAGTTTCTGGAACGAAAACGATCGCAAAATTAATGTGAGAAACTGTCAAACTAGCGTTAGGTGCTATGGTAAGCGTCAGATAAACTTGCAATAAAGTACATTGACCTTTTTAATATCCCTTCGTAGATCCTAACAATAAACTATGAACCGTTTTTCATTACTAGAAAACGTAAAGGATCTCGATAGACATCGGTTCAGGACAGCTTTATGTCTTTACTAGTTGACCCGCGCAACTTCGTCACAATTTTCATTACTGCTCCGCTCCTATCGGTCTCAGCGTGATGATATATAACCTAAACCCTTCCTCGATAAATGGGCTATCTAACACTGAAATAATTTTTCAAATCGGATCAGTAGTTTCTGAGATTAGCGCGTTCAAGTAAACAAACCAACAAACTCTTCAGCTTTATATATTAGTATAGAAGTATGGATTTCTGTTTTTGATGTTCAGAAAGTCAGTCAATGTATGTGGGTCAATAACCGTTATTGCACATTTATCTGGTGCCATACTTGACCTATTTCTAGCTGTAAAAGTCTTTCGGCTGCCATAATGGTGATGATGATGAAGAGATTTAAGAATGTGTAAAAGAATTATGTAGCAATTTTTGGTATACAATAACGTCTTAGTATATTCTATCTATCTATACATATATGATGATGAATCGCATCAATTGACTGTAGTTGAATTTAATACAAATCAATCTTGTATTTCCAGAAACCAATGGTTAATCAACTAGTTGTATACATATATGTAGTAAAGCTGTGGTGGTTTGTTTACGTAGATTAAATAAGTTAGCTGAACTTTTTCGTTTGATCCCTTTTTAGTTAACATACAGATTTAGTTCATGGACGATGTACTTGTGAGCTTTGTGTGTTTTGTGAAGAAGAAAAATAGAAACGATTTTTTCACGGTCGGTAACAAAACCTGTTTGTGTCTATTTTTGGTATACTCTTGTTATTCAATGTTTGGACTTTTGTTATCCGTCGTGTCGAGAATGTTTCGGTTTCTATCAACCGCGAAACATGGTTATTTATTTGGAAATTCGTCTGTTTGAAGATATTTTAACAAGAGCCGTGTGCCTGATGAGATTTCTCTGCACCAAAAATGACGAAGTTCCTCACAAATTTATGCATTTTAAATTATTTAATGGCCTAAATTTAAAAAAACCATCACTGAGTGCTCACCTTTTTTACAAAAAAATCTCTAAGACTACTTTTTAAGAGACTCTAAGACTAATTACTAAATTGTTACTAAGCAATTTAGATTGTTCATTACCTGACAGTTTATTTAAAAAATTGAAAACGTAGATATTATAACATTAAATTAAAAAACGTCCAGAAAATTTACATTGAACAACTAGCGCCTACTTTTAAAGCATTTAAAAAAATTACACTTTTTGCCACAAAAATTCCATTTTCAAACCACTCATTACACTGACCAGCTACAAAATTACCAAAAAGGTCCGCATTCATTACCCGCGTGCCTACTCAGATATTGCATATTTTCTATTTTCCACAGCAAATGGCTGGCTGGTTACTGGCTTATCACGCCGTGTCGTGCACTTACATGTTAACATCTACCCCGGTCACTCGATACTAACATTTGCATACAGCCCCGCCGGGATTAAGCTGTGAAAGCAACGTTATAATATAAGTAACAATCTTTAAAATTTAGTGGTCGCGTCGGGCGCGGATACGGTTTCTTTGGCGAGCGTTGTAAAATTAAAATTATAATAAAATGTTAATGTAGTTTGTGTTTGTTTACACTAACTGTTTTGGACTTCCTTAGTGTTTTGGAGAGGCAAAATATGATAATGCCATAATAAGAAATAAGTCTGCGGTTGGTTGTATAAAGAGACAATGACAAAATTGAGAATATAACATTGACTGTAAAGTAAATATGATAACATTTATAAGGCTTTTTACCGTAGGTATATGCGATTTGGAGAAGGCCATCACCTGTTTAAGGGGTTCCTGCTAAACATAAGTGTTAAATTGAAAGTAATTACTTACCTAATTATTTTGTATTTAAGAAGGAGGTAAAATGATTTTTTTTATGTTTTTGTTTTTTACTTTCTCAGGTCCCTGGAGTCCCGGTCCTTTAATATGCGTACGAGAAGCCGAAGCATACTCGCAGAGGCCACGTTAGAAATTTCAAATGGAATGAGGCACCAATATGAGACACAATTATTTTATGTTATTATTATACTGTATAGACACTCAAAATTCTCATTACAAATTTTTGTGACACAATATGCAAAAATAATTAACGACTGATGATTTTCTACGACATCCGTAAAAACCGTAGCAAACATACGATTGTGTCAGCTACGGCGTAGCACCAGCAGCATAATCACTAACTATTATTTTCAGATGTAATTTATCTGTAAGTGCCGACGAAAAGCTCCTTCATCTGCACGCTGTTTTTAAGATTTTTCGAGAGAGCAGCCTTAAGTTAATCAATTCCTACTATTATGGTTTTCACTCGATTAATAAAACAATACCTGCATTGTTTAGAATCCATATTAAAACTAGAATCACCTCAAACTTACAATGTAGTCAAAAGAATCCCAAACTTTTTTTAATATCGGTATCGCCGGACGGTAAAAGCTTGCTTTGAAGCAGCACTCGCTCGTTACATCAGGTTTTGGGAAGTTCATCGTCGGAACTGAGGAACGTTGTTTATAAATGAAGTATCGATTAGACTGTCAATTACTTGAAACTAGGCAAAATATAGGAGTAAAAAGGTGCTCTAGTTTTGGTGATCCATTCTATTCATACATCATTTATTACATTTTTTTTTATTTAAACTTCATGTACAATAGAGAACGTATGATTTTAAAAAATTCCATCTAGAATAGACAACAACACAAATAAGAAATGAAAACCGCTTTAATTTATTGCCCAAATTGCGTTTTTAAACCGACAGTTTCAATTTTCGCGCGAAAACGGACAATTACGTCCCTTCTGTCTGCCACTGGACAGTTCTTAACTGTCCTAATTCAAAGACATAAGGTAGCTTTTTTGTTGGCATAACAGCAGTGGCGTCACTAAACGCTGATTATTGTTTTTAGATAAGTTACGTTTCACGTTACTTTAATTTATTATTTTTGTTAAAAAACATTATATATTAAACGTTGCAATGGCCTTTATGTTTTACTTTTTATCATTTCATTATGAGCATTCTCATAAATTCTGTATTTGCATATTCCCTATAGTGGTACATAGGCGGGAATTATTTATTATTTGTTTATTATATACTTTATTGTACACCTCATAACAAGCACAGTAAAAACGCTTATAAAAACTAGTGTACAATGAGCGGTCTTATCGCACAGGGCAATCTCTTACAGACAACCTTTGGATGGACTGAACTAAAGAAGTTAGATTTAGGGCGGTCAGTGTACAAACATCATAAATAATAACTGTTAGGTAGGTAACGTATGGACACAAGTGAAACTACTGACTGGTATAAGCACACTGATTTATTTGTAGAGTGTGCTTATACCAGTCAGTAGTTTCACTTGTGTCCATACGTTACCTACCTAACAGTGGCGACGAGTTGACCCACAATCGTTAAAATATCAATAAAATCCTTTGTTGAAAAATGGCACAGTCATTTTGTGGGATTTTATCAACTTTCGATCATAATGTCAACGATTGGAAGACATACAATAGAGAGAAATACATAATAATATAAAACAAATACATACAGGAAAGGAAACAGAGAGGAAAGGAGACAAAACGTTATAGTGAGAGGTAATGTTCCTTCACCAATTTTTTAAACGTTGGTAGCGTTTGAGCGCGCCTCACATCTATTGGTAATGCATTCCACAAACGAGCTGCTTGAATAGTGAAAGATTTGTCAAAGAAGGATGTGGAATGCATACGAATACTTAATTTAAGATTTTCCGATGATGAGCCAAAAGACGTCCACTGCTGGACATAGGCCTCCCCCAAGTGCCACCACGACAACCATTCCATCGGCTTCCCGCGACTCTCACCAGGTTATACATACATGTTATAAATGCGAATGTTACTCTGTCTGTATGTAACCTCTTTTCACGTGTTAACGACTGAGCGGATGTGAAAGAAACTTGGCGCACGGGTACATTTTCCTCTCGGAAGTATGCTCCTTGGGATAATGCTTGACTCTCTACCCTGGAGAAGCTGCTGTCAGAGACATTTAAATTTAAGTAGGTTTTAAAAATCTGGAAACACCAAGGTTGAACAAAATCTTTTTTATTTTATTTTATTTATTTATTTAAGGAACTTTTAACAAAACGTTACATCAGTTCCATCGTAACCTTACCCAAAGACATCACAATTACAAATTAACCAATGAATAAACTAAAATAGCTGCTGGCGACATTGGTTTGGTAAGAATAACATTAAAGCTACCTAAATCTAGCTTATTAATATTCAGTTCACTGATTACTCTACTTCTTTCAGACTCATTCCTGACACACTCCAACAAAATGTGATGGACATCTTCTACTTTATTGTCACAAACTAAGCAATTCGGATTATTTACCTTTCCCATTCGAAATGCAAAGGCTCTTAATGGTAAATGTCCGGAACGAATTCTGAGAGAAGTTGAACAAAATCTTGCATCCACAAAATACACTTCATCTGGTCTGCTTTGCAATAAATCGATATAATTGTTTTGGTTACATCTGTTACTAAAAAACGCATTTAGGTAAGGTATCATAAAAGGGAAAAATCTGCCATCAAATCCTCCGCTCCTGTTAAATATTGACGGACAAAGACTTCCAAATAAAAATCACTCTCACCCGGTAGGGTGAGAGTGATTTCTTGGTTCTAGGTTTAAAAACCTACCCACCTTCCCACCCCGTCTAAATTAATTTTCGTTGCAAAATTACTTAGTCTCAGCTAATCAAAGTCACATTAAAAGCAAAGTATAATTTTGGAAACGTTTACGTGTTTCACCGTTCCCTGTACGCTCGTTAAAACTAATTGCTCAAAAATAACCGTTTCATATTTTCTGAAACGGATTTTTGTTTACCCACCTTGACGAATTATGAAGCTCTAACGGGATTAGGCAGACTGAAATTAATTTAACCAATTTGCATTGATGTGACTTTTTTATTCATAAATCATTATTATTTTTGTGTCGTTCGTTTCGGCAGTTACAGGTTGTTTTAATATTTTCACCTTATGTAGCTTTGTTATTAGCGATGTTTGTGCTTTTTTGGCATCGAATTGGGTCGCTTTTCACCTCTCTTTTTTCTGGTTTTTATAAGTAGTGGGTGTATTAGCCTGTGTGTTTTTATTTCCTAAAAAACCCCTTGTTCGAACTATAACCTCAGTTCTATCATCATCATCGTCATCACAGTTCAATATCGCCCAATGCTGAGCATAAGCCTCTCGTTTCTTGTATTTATTCCCACATTTTAGTGTCTGCCTAGTTCAACGCTATGTCTATTGAAATTAAGAATAAAGAGAGTCAAAAGTTTATTTTTCACGAAAATTAAAACAACTCTTATTAAAACTGCCATTTGCAGGCGCAAAATACAATCGCA
The DNA here is from genome assembly GCA_950371165.1 of Lacanobia oleracea. NCBI lineage: Eukaryota > Metazoa > Arthropoda > Insecta > Lepidoptera > Noctuidae > Lacanobia > Lacanobia oleracea. Next base: position 8,258,625 of record OX493397.1, read on the forward strand.
CGAATTAATTTCAACAGTAACTAAAGAAAACAGCTGAAATGATATTTTGCTGAACTGGGCCAAGCGCCGTCATAACCAAATGCGCTTCTGGTGGAAACAGATTCACCCGATTCAGAAGATCTCGCTCTTTGCTAAGACCTGCATTGTTGTGTGAATTTTCAACCAAAATCTAAGAACATCTTAGTTTAGCTGAAATTGTTCTACCGTATCGCAGTTTTACTGACGCTTCTGGCCGTAAAGACGATAAACAAAAGACAGTCGTAAAAAAAAAGGTTGAAATAATCTAACCAGTCTTCATTTTCTTTTATTTTTTGCAATACGACATCGTGTTTTAAAGATTAGCCAGTAAGTTCAGCCATTTAGTTTTGAATTTAATATTATGTGCACTGTGCAGCCTACGATAGCTACTAAAATACGGGCCTCTGTATCTTTGACAAAGTGGTCTTCGCCACTATTGCTAAGCCGCTGAGCATCAGGTTCTAGGTTGGATTCTGGGTCGAGTAAAATTTTCATTGATTTTATCCTCATGTGTTGTTTTGTAGCAGCCAGGAGCCTAGATGCATGCTCGTTCTATGTTTGTATGATATAAAGTGTTGTTCCATTTTATTAGTTATATCCTTACTTATATTATAATTGCGAAAGTAACTCTGTCTACCTGTCGCGCTTTCACGCCAAAACTGCCACCGATTTAAATGAAATTTGGTACAGACATAGTTAAATAGGCTACTTTTTATCGCGGGACTATGTTCCTTAAGGGCTACGCGGGTGAAGCCGCTGGAAGAAGCTAGTTACTAATAAAGCTCCCATAATACGATCTGCGTTAACTTTTTATGTTTTGAAAACTACCTTTCCATACTAAAGTGATACGATAACCTTCAGATAATCTTCTGAAGGCAATTCCGGGACCAAAGTTATTTTCTAAAAGGTTTTTCTAGCGGCTGACTTACCTTTTGAGTTCATTTTTAAAAGCTTCCTTTATAGAATGTCCATCCATCTATCTAGCTATATTTTTGAACAGTTTAATAAAAAAAAATTAGTAAATTTGGTACCAGTTCCTGTAAACATAATGTGTGCAAAAAATCTTTGCTCTATTTTTTATTCGAATAGGCTGACCTCGATTTTTATCATAGATATCCATAGTCAGTATCATTTCGAGTGCATTGATTGGCTGTTACATTTTTGAAACCAAGCACATCAATTAACTTGAGATTCCATAACGTATGAGAAAACTTTTGGAATTTCAGTATCATTCAGAAACGTAGTACTAATTTTCAACACAAGAATTAAGTCCTACGCATATCTAAAAATAGACACAAACTACACATAGGCACATCAGCATCTTTATCAAGATAGATGAGTCCGGCATCTGTCAATTTGGCAGCTAAACGTCAATCTGACAGCGGCGAAAAGACTGGCCAGCGATCCCTTTTCAATTACTGGCACAAACTCGCCTTTTACTAAGGTTGGGCACTGACAGCTATCGGGGGCTTGGTGAAAGGCGAGCTGCCGAAGATAGTTGGAATGTTCGTAACATAATATAGTAAGGCAGCCATTTTATTGGCTTTTAGATACGAATAAAACGAGGGTTTAGATTTTTCTTTGTAGTATTCTAACCTATGCTTGTAGTATGTGTAGTTATAACGGTTTTTTTACCTTACTTACTAACAAGTTCTCGCTAGTCAGCCTCACGTCCTTACCGCAAATCTATTAACTAATATGATGTTTCTGAAGTTTTTACTAACGATTTTAGCTGAAAGACATCCACTGCTTCCCAAAAAGCGTCTGGCATTCAGCGAATTCCCGCGATCTTCAACATGACATCCTGTTCACCCTGTGGTAGACTTACCTCCTCTACACCTTTCAATACACCTCAACCACGTTCATAATTTATATATGTGATATTGATCTCTACAAATTTTAATAGTTATGCTCGTGTACGAGTTACGCTCCATAAATGCTTTACAATTTCAAATCCACAGCTATCCCGCGCATATTGATAAGAATGATTGAAAACTCCGCACAAAACAGTTTCGACTGGCATTCCACTCTTTGAGCTGGATTCAATAGAATCCATCAACGTACACAAACAGACCGCAAACAATTCCGCTAATCATAATAAAGTGCCCGTGACGTTGTTATTTTTACCGTTATCGAAGTTCGGAGTTCCCTCTCATTTTGCCCCCTTTTTAGGGTTCCGTGCCCAAAGGGTAACCAACGGAACCCTATAAATAAGCCTCCGCTGTCCGTCAGTCCGTCCGTCTGTCTCTCAGCGGGCTGAATCGCAAGAACCGTAATAGGTAGACATTTAAAAATTTCCTATTACCGCTTTAAGAACAAAAATAATAAGAATTAAAGGAGGCTTCCATACAAGAAACGTTATTTTTTTCGGTTTATTGTACGGAACCCTTCACGTGAGAGTCCGACTTGCACTAGGCTGGTTTCTTTGTAAAGCCAATCTCACATCACCCGCTCCCCTGCATCACAACAGTTTAACTTCATTTCCGATTTCCATACAATTACGAATGAACATTTTGACATAAAGCACGTTAAATAAAAGGATAAAAGTCGTTGTTCGCAACAAAAATAATTCCGGTAACTTTGTATACGGAAAACTGAATAAAAAGAAGCAAATGAAATAATAATTATTTTGTGCTGAAGATAAAACGTATTTTTGCAGTATTGTGTAAGATCCGGTGTTCCCGATTGTCGGAAAGTTATGAGAGAGGCTGAATAATGGAGGAGTGGTAGTGAACCTGGCTCTGAGATACCAGACTGGAATGCCTCTATGTTGTACAAATGTATTAAGACTGATGTTCCTGAATAGCAATAGATACTGCTATTAAAATCATAATCCTTATATATATAATTCTTTCGTTACTGTGGTGACTGACTGAGCAACTGACCGACAACGCTCAGCCGAAACTGCTGGTCATAGAAAGCTGTAATAGAAGGACATGTTTCTTCCCCGATTCGGAAAAATCATTGCCTTCCAGCTAGGGCTGGCTTACAAAATTTTCGAGCTCGCTTCGCTCGTGCTCTTGTATTCTTCAATTGCAATTTTTTTTTTATAGTACCTATAAGAGGAGGAGAGTATACTTTTATGGCTGTATTAATTCTGCAGATTCAGCATTAAGAGAAGGTTTCCTGAAATTCATACGGGAACGGGAACAAATGGGATATGCGCGTACAAAAGTAGGCAAAAGCTAGTGTGTAATAAAAATACTTTGTGTGAACTTTTCACAGTTTCACTCTCGCATACCTATGTGTAGCCAGGTGAATAAAGACATTCTGTCAAATTCTTTGAGGTAAAGTCAAAGCAAAATGATCGGTATTTGATACGTTATAATTCCCTGAACGTTCAATATTTCTCTAAATCTTTATTTACATAAGAAAATAATACTTCAAAGAGAACAGAAAATGTTTTACCTAGAACTCAGTGACCTCTAATGGTTCTTGGAATTTTGAATAGTAGGTAATAAAAGATCAAACAAACCGAGAAATTGAAGTTGACTTTCTGAAAATTTAAAACAATAATTATGTATTTTTAAACTATTCTAGCTGTTATAGTTTAAAAATACAATACATTTAAAAATAATACCCCCCGCGGCTTCGTTCCCGTCCACTGTTGTTAACTTTTTTCTTTCATAAGAACCTTCTCCTGACAATAACAAAATACAACAAATAAATTATTTGCGAAATCGGTCCAGCCGTTCACGCGTGATGCCGTGACCAAGGGAAATAGGGATTCATCTAAACTAATATATATATAAAGCTGAAGAGTTTGTTTGTTTGTTTGCTTGAACGGGCTAATCTCAGGAACTACTGGTCCGATTTGAATCTATCTATCTAACACTGAAATTCTTTCAGTGTTAGATAGCCCATTTATCAAAGAAGGCTATATATAGACTATATATATCATCACGCTAAGACGAAAAGGAGCGGAGCAGTAATGAATTGAAATTGTGAGTGAGTGTGCGCGGGTTAGCTAGTTTTTTATATACTCAAAAAAAATATCAGATGTTTCATACATTTTCATTGGCAAAATATTACATTTTGTGAAGTGATGAAACAGCTGATATTTTTTTCGAGTTTTCGGGGTTGTTCTCAAAGTAAAAGTTGTTTATAATCATGTGTACTTTCACTGCCTAAGAGGTTGTTGGTGTTTTACAAATAACCCTGTATACTAGCGGCTTCGCTCCCGTCAAAATTTCTACCTACCTACCCACACCACAACTTTCTTATTGTTTCTTTTTTTAAAAAAAAAACCTTCTCCTGACAATAACAAACACAACATAAAACAAATTAGTGAAATCGGTCCAGCCGTTCACGCGTGATGCCGTAACCAAGAGAAACAGGGATTCATTTTTATACACAGGCCGTCCCACCGCTATGCCACATGTTGCGGGTTTGATTCCCGGTTCAACCATGTACCTAATTATTTAAAAATCTATGAATGCAGTTGAAATTGTTTTTTAAATTAAAATAATATCTCTTTTCAGTAAAATCTACAATATTCAAGGTACTTTCCGTCCATTTGGCATAGTCGTGGACGCCCTGTACATAGATTATAAATTCTCCCTTATTTTCCATTCAAAACCTTAAAAACATTTATTCCTAAAATTAAAGTAATATGAGAAATGCTAATGAAATATCTCTCTGGGTTCAATTATTTATGTCCTCATTTGATTTCTTTGAAGTATTCTCTTGCAGTTTAATGTAAATCAATCTCCTCGAAATTGTTAATCAAAATATTATGTTTCGCTGCCGCATCATACGATACTTGTGAAGTACGAGATATATTTTTTATGTTTTCTATTTAAGGCTTGTATACATGCCAATGATCTTGTGCATACAGACGTCACAAAGTCATTGGCATGTAGTGGCTCGTAGAGGTGTAGTCACTTCGCTACCCGTGTTTTTAATTTTTATTATAAAAATAGTATTTTTTTTTAAAGTAACAAGACTAAATTATTTTCGTTTGTATTGCAAAGCAGTAAATTTTATATATTATCTTAACGATTTGGAAGTGATTTTGTTTTTTCTTTTCTTATTTTATGATAGCGATACATAAATTCTGGCTAAATAAAATTACGTATCATATCATGTAGATTATTACCTATATTTTATTTCAAATGTTATTTCTCAGTAAATGCCGACGAAAAACTGCTTCATATGCACGCTATTTTTAAGCTTTTTTCGAGAAAGCAGCCTTAAATATTATACGTATATTTTTTTCGTGAATTGTGCTTTCGATTAGTGTGCAAGGAGTGGAAAATGGCGTGTTTCTTTTAGTTTCGTATGCAGCGCGTTAGCATGTACACTCAGGTAATATAAATGTAAATTCACTAAAAAGAAACGCGGCTGGGTGCCATCACCAATTGCGCTGGCAACTAGCAACACTGCTCCCATATTTCAGCATTTTTTTTTTCAGTGCGGACACAGAAAAATTTTCTGGTGAAGACATAGGATGCAGGATGGTAGATAAATATTTCTGGCTGGATTTGGGCTAATTTGAAGTTTGAAAAGAAACTAATTGAACGCGTCATTTTGATTAAACTTTACGAAATTTAAAAATTGCTTCGATTACTATATAATTTAGGTTTCTGAGACTTGGATGTGCCAGTGTGTGTTTTCTCGCGGAATATGTTTAATACATTCGTGGAATTCCCTGCCGGAGTCTGTGTTTCCTGATAGCTTCAACCTGGGAGTCTTTAAGTCAAGAGTGTCTAGGCAAACGTGCTCCATCTTCGACCACATAATCGCTTACCATCAGGTGAGATAGTCCTCAAGCGCGTGCCTATCAATACTAAAAATAAATTAACCCTTCAATGAATGAAATTGCGCCAAAAAACAAAATTGAAAAAATTATGTCTCATGCCTTTTCGAAATGACGGCTTCAATTACAAAACAGAGAGCCGTACGATGAAAATTATGTTAAAGTTTATTTTTCTTTTATTTTTTTTGCTATTTTTTTTATTTTATTAGAATCTCCAACAAAGAATACCTACACCTTACATGATTTATTATAAAGGACAAGAGCAAAAATCTCCTTAATTATAGGAGACCACATCATGCAATAGAGAACAATCAGTATGTAATATCTAACATAGAAGACAATATAATCGTTTAAGGATTAAAAAAAAATCATTAGTGATTAGTGCCAACTTTAATAGCAATAACTCCAAAAGTATATACCATTAATGATAATAATCATTTTGAATTATCTCTAAAATAATTAGTATTGACGCTGGCAATTTTAATTTTAATTTAATAAAAAAACTAAGACAAAATAGCAAAGAAAACAGACGAAAAAGAAATTGCTAACAGACAAACAAAAAAAAGCAAAGCAACAAAACACTACTAGGCAGGCAGTTCAACACTTACAGAACATTCGACTTTGTACGGATCAGTGACTTATATTTACCCAGTAAAAGACGTCTTTGTCTCCTGATATACATGCTAAGGCATTGTACTGCTGGTACATTGTATGCTAAGGCATTATACTGCTGGTTTATAAATTTTATTGCAGTAATATAAAAAAAATCCCTATCCTAGCGCTAATAAGCTTACTTATTACTGACACATAACTTTAAACTACCTACCGCTTTCACCTTTATATTAGAATATATAATATATATCTTCGGTTGTATGTTGACTTCGAGGAAACCTCTAAGCCGATCAAAAACCCTTGTCAAAGAGATAATCTGAGTGAGGAGGTCTTAAGGTGTGTTTAAAATGTTCTTTAAATACATTTTAAGCTCTGGGTAATCCTAAACCTGACTTATATTCTTCCATCATTTTTGTAATTTAATAAAAATATTTCAGAAATAAAATAAGGTATTAAAACAAAATGAGACGGATATGACGTTGTCAAAGCAAAAAAGAAAATTAAATAAAAACCGTTCCCTTCGAAGATTTGAGCAAAAGTAACATAATTTAAATTTGGAACAAAAACAAACCTGACAGAAAGCTATTGCTTAAGACAGGGATCCAGTTATGAGGGTGAATCTAATAATAGAAAGGAAAATAACGTTTCAGTGCTATTTCCACCCTGATGGCAATAAAAGAAAAACAGAGAGGTCCTAGTACTATCTGCTCGCACACAAGTGGCTGGTCCAGTTTTATATTTGGATCTTTGAAAATTTACTTGGCTCATCTCAGCGTAAAGTTATCGATACAGAGTTGAGAGTAAGAATCATAAGTACTTTTTTTTATTTGTAATGGGTTTGCTCTTGACTCTAGTCTATGTCAGAGATGACAGAGACAAAGTTTACGATGGAGCGAGCCTACCCAGAAGGAGCCTGTTCACTCTAACTTTGAAGAGATTAGGGTTGTAAGCTTTTGGAAACACAGACGCAGGCAGAGAGTTCCACTCCTTTGCTGTGCTGTGTGAATTGTTGGAATAGCCACAAGGTAGGGAAGGTAAGATGCAGTGCGTCTGGATGTCCGATGGTAGAAGGGGGCCGGTGGGATGAGGTCGTGGAGTTCTTGGGCACACTTACCGAAGTAAAATCTGTAGAAGACCGACAAGCAGGCAAACTTACGGCGATAAGCCAAGCTATGTAGCTTGGCATCCACCAGTTTTACATCGCCGATGAGCCTCTTAGCTCTGCGTTCCACCGAGTCAAGCGCGGCAAGCTGATACTTAGCTGAGCCATCCCAAAGGATAAAGTACATAAATATGACGAGGTAGCTACATAAATCCTACTTCCTACTTATAAATAATAATAATAAAATGAATCATCCGCCTAGCCTTTTCCCAACTATATTGGGGTCGGCTTCCAGTCAAACCGGATTTAGCTGAATACCAGTATTTTACGCGGAGCGGCTGCCTACCAGACCTCCACAACCCATTAACTAGGTAACACTGTACTTCATGGTAAGACTGGAGTCAGATTAACTGGCTTCTGACTATCCGTAACGACTGCCAAAGATCTACAAATGACAGCCGGGACCAACGGCTTAACGTGCTATCCGAGGCACGGAGGAAACTCGGTATGTTAAGATGGTCACCCATCCACAGACCAACCTTGGCAAGCGTTGCTTAACCTTGAAGATCGACCCGTGCGGCTGTTATTATCTAGCCACGAGCTCCTCAATAATAATAAAATGAATAATAACATATATATAGTATATCCGCAAGGCAGTTTTGTGGCGAACTGTTGGGCAATAGCGACTCCACGGACCTGATCTCCAGGGAGAATTCTTGTTCCTCATTTCCGGCTTGCCTTTATTGGCTGACCGCAGTGAACACTGGCGAGGAACAGAGCTCCCACCTCTTTCTTGCCTTAATCGGCCGGTCTGAGTGGAGATTCGCAAGAGCAAACGTGCTCGGGAGAAGGACGTATAATCCAGTAAGGTGCTGGTAGGGATATTGACCGTACTTCCGGGATTGTCCTGATAGCCGTGGTATACCTCTCCACTCCTCTAGCACCTCAGGATATGTTGCCCTCTTGGCGCTACGTTACTTTGTGCTAGCGACCCTTTTCGGGGGGCCCATTTATTGAGTGTGCAAGTCACCCCCTGCACTTTTAAAGCCGATTTAATTGTCAATGGTCAGGCAGGGGCCAATAGTTCTTCCATAGTAAACGATTATTAGTCCACTAAACCAGCCAAACCCATAGCGTTTCATCTTTTGTTTCCATGTTCTGCAATAGTCCTGCTCCAACCGGGGATTGTCCTCGGCTATACTTTCACAGTGCATACAGGGATAATCGTCGGTTGGTGTCCCATTCCATTTGAAATATCTAAAGAGGCCTCTGCGAGTTGGCTTCGGCCCCTCGTACGCCTACCAAAGGACCGGGTCTCTAGGGACCCGAGATAGTCAAAAACATGAAAAAATAATAATATAATGTAATAATATTATATTATGCGAAAGTTTGTGAGGATAGAAGGATGGATGTCTGTTACTCTTTCACGTCAGAACGCTTGGCAGAATCTTCATGAAATTTGGCATAGAAGTAGATTATAGTCTGGAATAACACATCACGCGGGCCGATGCCGCTTGCAAAAGCTGGTATTATAATAAATCTGATGAATTGTGACTTGCCCAATATAAATGACCTATAGAAGGATTAAGTATCTTAGTAAAAACCAGTGCCAACAACCTCTTAATGTAACCAAAGAAAATTTGTCAACAGCGCGTTAGCCGCTGCGTATAGGTGTGATCAAGATATATGATTTTATCTTGAAGATCCGTTATACCTGTAACATATCACCTCTCAATTACCAAGTTGATCGAAAACAAAAACCTACCTACAAAACAAAACACGGTAAAAATGCTCAAGAACGCATCGAACTATACCAACCAATCAACCACACGAAACCGATTTTTGTCTGCGCAGTCTTTGAACTCTGAGCAAAAATGTCTGCGCAGACTTTATTTAAAGTCTAAACAAAAATGTCTGCGCAGACTTTGAACTTTTAAAAAAGATGTCTGCGCAGTCTTTGAACTTTGAGCAAACAAATGTCTGCGCAGAGTTTGAACTCTGAACAAAAATGTGTGCGCAGAGTTTAAACTCTGAACAAAAATATCTGCGCAGACTTTGAACTCTGAACAAAAATGTCTGCGCAGAGTTAAAACTCTGAACAAAAATGTATGCGCAGAGTTTGAACTCTGAACAAAAAACGTCTTGACGCAATATTGGTCTCAAGACTTTTGTAATCTCCCAGTTTATTTTTAATATTATTTGGATTAGATTTGACTTTAGTTTTGTTATATTAGTTGAAAAATATAACATTAGGTAAAAATTAACACTTTGATTATTTTTTATCTTATCGATTTGAGCCCTATATTATTTTAAAGTTCTGAAGAAAACTTGTCGCAAACGTTTCGGACAAATTAGAAGTGTTTTCTTTTTGGTTTTTTAAAACAAGATTATTTTCATAATATTCAGAAATTAAAATTCGTTTATTCAAATTAGGCTGAGAGCCGACACTTTCAGAACTTCAAGTTTTACAAAAGACAGTCCCCCAAAAACGTCCGCCTGTTACCACTTCCTAGTGTTTTAGCAGAAGAAGTGGCCAACAAACTCCCCAGCAACACACCTTTCAGATACGTTTTAAGAACCTTAATTTATACAATAAGTATGCAACGTAATAATATTTAAAACGAAAAAAGAAAATAATAATAAGTAAATATTGGGTAAAGGGCCTGATACAGAAGGCTCCAAGATACGGCTCGTATTGTGAGGAAGTTCCTTTCTCTGGAGCCCTAACCACCGGTAACTTGGATTTTTTATTTTTTTGAATGATTTTTTTTAAAGATATATTTATAAATGAAACATATATGTATATAAAAATGAATAAACGAGTAAATATCATTTATAACTTGTTATTCAAATTGAATCTCAGGATGTACTGACATACCGTGTAGACTAAGTGTTTGTATAGAGATTGTTTTATTGAACCTAACCAACTATTGATTTAATTTGCCTTGCGTATCAAAGCTCTCATAGCAGTCTGCTCTAAACAAACTACATTCACTAAACCTATTCGCTTTAATAATTAAAGTTTACACTCGAATACTTATCACCCAGACACTTAACCGAATGTGCATCGGTATACCAAATCACTTAACATTCCTACTTAAAACATATTATTCGCCTTTTCGGTAAATTAATACCTATTCTGAAGCCCAGTTTCATTAACACTAAGCGTTACGTTTTACCATTTTTTAAGGATGGTAAATGATCAAACGACTCCTTCTACTCTGGGCGGAGCAGAAGGGAGTGTCAGACTCTTACTGACTAAAACCCATCCGTGTTCCTCCTAATGCCTTTTGCGTTCCAGGGCCGCGGTGACTCTTTCGAACAAATTCCGCAACACTGATAGTTCTGCAACACTAAATGTAGTAAAGCAGTTTTGCCATAACTGCTTTAATAGAACATTTTATGTAATTTTAAGAACTTAGTCAAGCAACAAATTCATAAAAAAATATTGACACTCACCGAATCGGGCTTAAAAATATTGACACCCACCGAATCGGGCTTGAAAAATACAGAGAAGTGTCAACAATGTAGTTTTAGGACTAGCTTTCGCCCGCGCCTTCGTACTCGGGTATCACGATTTTTTCGTTCCCGTAGGAATTTCGGGAAATCCTCTGAAATTTCAGCTTTCTACGACCAATAGTTTCGGCTGTGCGTTTTCTGTCTGTTAGTCACTCAGTCACTCAGTCACTAAACAGGTCAGTAACGGAAGAATTTCATAGACGTTGGTTGATGACAAACAGAAAATGTTGAAACTAGTTGAGTTGCTTAGATAACTGTTTATTTCATACATTAGCTTGCCCGACGTTGCTATTTGATGTTATTGTAAAAGGGCAATAACTTAGTAAATAACATCATCATCTCATCATCTGCCTAGCCTTTTCCCAACTATATTGGGGTCGGCTTCCAGTCAAGCCGGATTTAGCTGAATACCAGTGTTTTACGAGGAGCCGCTGCCTACCAGAACTCCATAACCCATTAACTGGCAAAACTGGAGTCAGATTTACTGGCTTCTGACTATCCGTAATGACTGCCAAAGATCTACAAATGACAGCCGGGACCAACGGTTTAACGTTCTAAACTTAGTAAATAATCATCAGACAGTTAATTGTATTCTAAGTTAGTGACTTTAAAGAATCATGATTAAAAGTGCAAAGAACCCTTATCTAACCACCAGAGTTGTCTGAACAAGGCTTTAATTAAAACTACTAACAACTGTTTAAAAGTAACGGGTTCAGTGTGATTTGAATCAGAATTTCTTTTATAAAAAACACAAACCACTCCTAAGCACAATTTTAACATGAAAATTAAAGTTCATAGACCTAAAGCAAGATAGACTTACATTGTTTATGGAATAAAAAACTTTTTTAGAAAAACAAAACCGACTACCAAAAAAAAAACACTACAAAGTAAAAAATAACTTTAAATTCGGAAGTCGGTGTTTTTGGTATATTTTTTTGGTTTTTTGACACCGACTTCCGAAACTAAAGTTACTTTTTAGTGGTACCTGCGTACAGTTATGTTATGAACTGGTGTAAACAATCAACAGACATGCGATTTCAGAAATCTCGATCCATTTGCTATCATTGATTAAAGAGTTCCGTTGCCTACCTCCAAAGATCTTCATCAAATTAAAATAAGACCAATCCAAGAAAATACTCTTCCAAACAAAAAAAGAATCATCCAAATCGGTTAAAAATTGGTGAAAATACCGCTGAACAAACAGTTTTCATGGGATCCCATCATCAGATCCTGACTTATAGGTACCTTCCATCATCAGCTTAGTAACATGAGATGATGATTATCAGGCACAAATCTGAATTGCGTTAGAAAGTTTATGAAAAACCTTGTGTGTGCTTATAAAATGATTCCTTCGATTTTCATGGGATCTCATCATCAGATTCTGACTTGGTGACAATAGGACCACCTCAGGAGTATAGGTTTACGAAAAAAAAAGAATTTTTAAAATCGGTCCACAATTGGCGGAGAAATCGGAGCGGGAAATACATAAAAAAAAAACATACAGCTGAATATAGAACCTCCTCCTTTTTGAAGAAGTCGGTTAAAAAATCATTGTTATTTTTATTTTGACTAGCTTTTTGATCGCGACTTCGTCGTTCGTTCATTAGTCGTAGTGCTCCCCTACACTCCACAAGAAACCTACATGCCGAATTTCAGCTCTCTACGACCAGTGGTTTCGGCTGTGCGTGGTCTGTCAGTCACTCACTCACTCAGTAACGGAAGAATTTTATATATTAGAAAGAAAGAAAGAAAAGAAAAAGCGTTTATTTGCGCCAAGCTTGACGCATACCAAAAAATAAATAGAAATTAAATAAAACTATATTATAAAAATTGGGAAGATATGCGTCATATTCGCGCAAAACGGCCATCGCTCAGCATAATGCTGGGACTCGTGTGCGAGACAGAGCCACAGCGCTGGTTTTCAGCGACAGCCGGCGTTAAGTATGACGTCGATCTGTGCGGCATAAAAGTAATTAAAACGTGATAATTAAACAGAAAAAATAAATACATAAGGGTAAAATATAATAAATAAGACGGTGAGGAGATGGCAACACACTGTTGTGCAGACGGTGGAAAGTGGCTGATTAGTAAAGGTGCGCACAAATCGGAAAAATAATTAAAAGAATAGCTATGTTATCTGAGCGCACCAAAGACAACAAAAACTAAAATCCATGCAATGCGCACGCCCACAATATGGCTGACAAACGAAGAAATGCGTCTTGACATTTCCATAAAGTTATTATTCAATGAAGTTCTTGACCTGCGCAATACACGTATTATTCGGTAATGTTTCTGTTATCACTTAGTAAAATGTGTTTAAAGTGAGATTTGTTATGTGTTGTTGATTAGGATTGATGATTAGTTGTAGTTCGTTTATTTTCAACCTACTTGTGTTAACATAAGGTCAACCTAATTACTTCGATAGCAATCACTTAGGTACTGTAAACAAAGGTAGGTAAGTCAGGCCCCATAATATTATGTTGAACTTCAGACCTAAACTCCGTACCAAAAGGGTAACCAACGGAACCTTATGACTAAGCCTCCCCTGTCAGTCTGTGCGTCTGTCTGTCAGCGGGCTGAAACTCAAGAACCATAAAATTTTGTTTACATTTTTGTTGAATTTTTCACAGATTGTGTATTTCTATTGCCGCTATAATAAAAAATAAGTTTATGATACGGAACCCTTCGTGTGCGAGTCCAACTCGCACTTGGCCGGTTTTTTATGTAGAGAATAAAAAACTTGAGATAAATTTAGTTATTTTCGCCCTAAAGCCCCAAGTTCGCAAGACCAACAATATAGAAACAAGTACATGACTAAACAAGACCGAAAGACCAACTTTTATACTCAAACAGAAAATATTTCTGAACATAGTAAAGTAATTAATTTTGGCTCACGTGTGACTGGTATTATTACAACGATTAATGGCCTCCATAACTCTTTTAATTATTTTCAGAATTCCTGTAAAACATGAAGGAATTTAGGTGTCATTTTACATTACCGTCTCATGTGGAAAGAATTTTAATGTGAGCGAACAAGAAAATTTCTCTGTAGTAATTTGAAGCGCTCGCGTCTTTTTATTTTTATGACTATTGCAGTGGGACTGTTTAATTTTAATTACGAATGTTAAATGGTACTGCTTTCTAAGTGTTATGTCGCGTACGTTTAAATTGTTGTTTATTTTTAGCTAGAACTTATTCATTATATACCTACAATATTTCCACACTATAAGAAAAACAATTTCTACTGTTTGATTTAACAATAGTATTTTCTATATTTCGACATAATCACAAAAGGTTGTCATGGAAAACTTTAGTAAAGAAGTGTGTTGATTATTTTTTTGTCTAACGTAGTTTTCAGCATAACATTACTGTTTTTTTACTATTGATAGGCATACGTTTGACCGCTACCTCACCTGATGGTAAGCGACGATGCGGTCGAAGATGAAGCACACGCTTGCTTGGAAGTAACCTATTCACTCTTGACTTAAAAACTCCCAGGTTGTAGCTATCAGGAAACCCAGACTCTGGCAGGGAATTGTTACTGTTATTTATTTATTTAATCTTTATATATAATCGTAGTACTTGGGTGGACTTGCATACAACAAGGCAAACCCTGACAGTAAAATTTTGTGTTAAAACACAACATAGTTGTAAGTGTAAACACTGTACACTGTACAATAAATAAATAATATTTAAAATAAAATTTAGATTTGTCAACAGAAATTATGAGAAAAATAAACAGCCGAAACTGCAAACTTATAATAACACTAATTGACCTGCGCAACTTCGTCTGCTTCGCTTCTATTAGCCGTGATGATATATATAGCCTATAGCCTTCCTCGATAAATGGGCTATCTAACACCGAAATATTTTTTTAAATCGGACCAGTAGTTCCTGAGATTAGCGCGTTCAAGCAAACAAACAAAATCTTCAACTTTATATATTAGTATACCAGTTGACCCGCGCAACTTCGTCTGCGTCACAATTTTTATTACTGGTCCGATCCTATTGGTCTTAGCGTGATGATATATAGCCTATTGCCTTCCTCGATAAATGGGCTATCTAAAACTGAATGATTTTTTCAAATCGGACCAGCAGTTCCTGAGATTAGCGCGTTCAAGCAAACAAACAAACAAAATCTACAGCTTCATATATTAGTACTAGGTGACCCGCGCAACTTCGTTAGCGTCACAATTTTCATTACTGCTCCGCTCCTATTGGTCTTAGCGTGATGATATATAGCCTATAGCCTTCGTCGATAAATGGGCTATCTAAAACTCTAAGAATTCAAATCAGACCAGTAGTTCCTGAGATTAGCGCGTTCAAGTAAACAAACAAACAAACAAACTCTTCAGCTTTATAGATTAGTATAGATATAGATTTTATAACCACGCGAAAACTGTACTTTGACCCAAAACTAAGAGACCACGTAAACAAACCTTGAATATGTCAGCTCTAAGCTAGGCTTCAAGTGCTGAAAGCGACTTAGTTGGAAACACTCCAACAGCAATAGATAATACATTCAAATGAATACTCGATGCAATTTAGTTGAAATTTATAGGTTTTCTAAGTGATTAGAGCCATCGTTAGGGGAATTAATATCATATTTTGAATAGATTGGTGGTTTTGGCACGGAGTTAAACCTACTGCTTAGTGATATTTAGAGGCATAATATTTCACTACTCTAGTTGAATAGCCGCATTGTTCTCGGGTCAATCCCTGGGTTTGATCAAATGGGACTGACTGTTTAGTCCCATTTATTTATGCGTGAAATAATCAACATTTCCTGCAGCAATTGAAGAAATAGCCTATTTCCAGAGTTTTTAATTTATTTTCTAGGTATTTAAAATTAAATATATTGTATACTTGAAAGAAAAATTGTTTTTTTAACAAATCTGTAGTGAACTTAGATTGCTGAAACCTACGAGTTATGGAAATTAGTAACAACGGATGTCAATCTAAAGGTTTGACTAAAAGACTTTAACGAGCGATTTTCGTATAAATTCTCAAAATATTATGCTTTTAATTGTAGTTAAAAATATTGTTTTTTTAAATATCTACTTAATTCAACAAAAAACATTTTTTTTATGTGTTTTCAACAATTTACGGCGCTATAAATAAGCTGTGTAACATGCAACTTATCTAGCAATTTATGAAGTAGTGTTATTTATGAAAAAGCATATCCAATTTATTTTGTTTTGTAGTTTTATTTGTTTTATTTTATTTCTCTATGGATGCATTCCTGAAACAATCAATTCTATTCTATTTTATTCATTGCTAAAGCAAGATATGTATTTTCAACAATTTACGGCGCTATAAATAAGCTGTGTAACATGCAACTTATCTAGCAATTTATGAAGTAGTTTTATTTATGAAAAAGCATATTAATTTTTTTTTTTTTGTAGTTTTATTTGTTTTTTTTTTATTTCTCTATGGATGCATTCCTGAAACAATTAATTCTATTCTATTTTATTCATTGCTAAAGCAAGACCAAACAAGTTCATTTCGATTTTCTTTCAATTGGGAGGTATCGCAGATCCCAATACAGGGAACCGATTATTTATCCGATTTTTTTTTTGATCGAATTTCATTTTTTCGAAAACTGACGTCTTATTCGCTATATGCATTATTTGACATATTTTTAGATTATCGAAGTATCATGTGTCATAAGGTATTATTTTACCAAACTACATTTCGCCGATTTACATACTAACTTTTTGCTATTGGCCGAAGCCCTTTTGAACTTATTTCATTTGCCATATTTTTACCACACCGAAACAACATTTTACGGTATATTCAACACAAATATATAGCCGGTTACTTAGCATTTTCAATTTTAAATTAAAATAATGTCATTAAAATTCAAAATGTTGTGCTACAATATTTTGTTACAGAAACGAATCGCTGCAAAACCAACTTCACACAGTCTTGTCTGCCCTACCCCCAGAGTGTAATTTAAGCCCGCGTAGGCGCGGAGGGGTGGGGTGGCCAGACCATCTGCGACTATAAGCTCGCATGGAGCCGTAAAATAAATAATGCCTGCTTGCATGCTGCATGTCTGCTTGGACGTTGCATGCCTGCTTGCATGCTGCATGCCTGCTTGCACGTTGCATGCCTGCTTGCACGCTGCATGCGGGCTTGCACGCTGCATACCTGCTTGCACGCTTTATGCCTTTTTACATGCTTCTTACTTGGACCACTTAAAACCACTTTTGTTAACCATCACTATTACCACCACCATTACACCACTTAAATAATTAAAACAGTGTTATATTGAATGTTCGGAAAAATGATACTTCGAACAAATGTTATTTCAGCTAAGTGTAACTCGGTAAAAAGCTTTTCGAGCAAATAAAACGTCGGAGTGACGTTAAAAATCGAATTGATACAGTGGCAGACAAGACTTCGATGAAGTAAAAAAAAAACGAAACGATACTTTAAGTTGAAAAGTTTTAGGTGAAATGAAATTCGCACAAATGTTTTTCAAACTTATTATAGGTAACCCCAATACAACTAAAAACCTGAAAATATCTAGAAAAAAAAAGATAATTGAACAAGTTAAGGCCCCAAGCACCGCTATCGCGACTCTCAAGTGTGTACCCGCACCCTCATGTCCGTATTTAGGCCCGTTTTATATTGCTCAGAAGACAAACGTGGGTTTTGCCTATCGCAGGCAATCGCGGACTGTAAGCCACTTTAAGTATTTCTCTAAATCCGACCTCAGGGAATCTGCAAAATCTTTGTCCTTTTCAATGTAATTCAATTTCGTTGTATGCGAGCATTTGTTTTTTTCTGTGTTATCGCAGGCGTGGTTATCGCTTATTTGTTTCAGAATATTTACCTACCTCGGTTTTGGTTCTGGGTATTTTGTAAGGTATTTCTTTAGTAAACTCTTCAACAAGGTTTGGTGTCTCTAATTATAATAAGATGCTATTCTAGAGTTACATGGTTGGTAGTTCGGTGTGTTGGCCGATTCAAGTGTGAAAGCAATTGGAAAGATAACAAAATGTGATTTCATTTGAATTTGAAAATCCTTCTCAAGGTGTTTTTCTCATATCAACTGATGCCCTTTTTTTTTAAAGGATGCGACATCATCAAATGATTCCTGCCGCTCTGGGTGAAGCAGGAGGGAGTGTCAGACTCATCATCTTCCTGCCCTTATCCCATATTACTTGGGGTCGGCGCAACACGTTTTATTCATCCATTCTGTTCTATCAGTCGTCACTCTATCACTGACTCCCTTTTCTTTCATATCGCTCCTCACACAATCCATCCATCTTTTTTTTGGCCTTCCTCTCCCTCTCCATCCATCCACATTTATGTTCATAACTCTTCTAGTTATATGCGTTTCATCCCTCCTCTTCACATGACCTTACCAAGACAAGCGATTCCCTTTTAACTTTTCCGTCACTGGCGCCACTTTTAAAGTGCCTCTAATGTACTCATTTCTCACTTTATCCACTCTCGTTACTCCACACATCCATCTCAACATTCTCATCTCCGCTACATGCAATCTATTTTCATCCATCTTTTTCGCAGGGAGTGTCAGACTCTTACTGACTAAAACCCATCCGTGTTCCTCCTAGTGCCCTTTGCGTTTCAGCAATCAACTGAGGGCCTAGCACGAATATTTTGACGTATAGTAACGTTAACGTGAGTGAATTTTGAATGTGGTAAACTACAGCCTATAGTATTTTGGTTTAATTTTATAGTATCTAATTTAAATAAATATTATGTGCAAAAGAAGTATTGTAGCTATGGTAAAATTTTACGTTACGTTACTATACGTCAAAAATATTCGTGCAAGGCCCTCTGGCTCATTTGCTACTCGTTAAACTTTTTCTGTGTTATCTATTATTTCTTATTTATTTAGATATTTACCTACCTTAGTTGTGGCTTTGGGTATTGTGCGCAGAATTTATTTGGTAAATGTGACTTTATAATAAGACTAGTTGACTCGCGCAACTTCGTCTGCGTCACAATTTTCATTACTGCTCCGCTCCTATTGGTCTTAGCGTGATGATATACAGCCTATAGCCTTCCTCGATAAATGAGCTATATAACACTGAAAGAATTTTTTAAATCAGACCAGTAGTTTCTGAGATTAGCGCGTTCAAGTAAACATACAAACAAACTTCAGCTTTATATATTAATTAAGTATAGATGCTGTTCAAATGCCAAAGTTGGTCAGTAGTTCAGTGTGTTGTCCACTTCTATTGTGAAAGCGATTGAAAAGATAACAGTAATTTGATTTGATATCGACGAAAATTATTTAAGAAAATTTCGTCTATTTTATCCTGATTGTATTTAGATTTGGGTTAGATACAAAGCCGCTTTGGCATAAGTCCTTTGGTCATGACACAGACACGCCGAAACGAGATTATTTAGACACTAAAAACTCTTCTATGTAGCTACATAATTATGTCATTTCAAGTTATAATATGTTTTAACCCCCGACCAAAAAAGAGGGGTGTTATAAGTTTGACCGCTATGTGTGTCTGTCGGTGGCACCGTAGCTCTTTAACGAGTGTACCGATTTGGATGCGGTTTTTTTTTATTTGAAAGCAGGTTTTCCACCGGTGGTTTTTAGACCGCTAATAATTGACAGGTACTTAATAAATACAAAAATTTGCGGTCTCCCGAGGCAAAGACGCTTGACCCAAAGAATCGAAGCTATATTAAAGTAAAAGGATCAATCAATACGTATAATTCTTTCACTTTATAAAGTTATTTTTTGTATGGTGTTTTTATCAGAAAGACGTCTTCTAGTTGACATAAACCTTCCCCAAACGTCACTGCATCAAATCCAGTTTTGTGCTTTTCGCATCCATTTTCTTTATAGCTTTTATTAAAAGCCTTTCCATCTCTTTAACCAATAGACCACCACCCTCATTACGATAGTAGGCGGCTTGTAAAGTACCAAAGCAAACGTAAACCTAAAGTTTTACGAGCGGCCATTTTATTGTGGCTATAAACGACCAAGTCACAGCTTCGCGAATAAACTGGGAACGTTCAACTGGTAATTGCATATGTGAGCAATGCTGCCTTCCAAAGCGAAAGGGGCGCATCTGGACTTTTATGTAAAACTAGCACTTCGCCAGCGACTTCGTTTGCGTGGTTTTAGTAATGCAATTTTCGTAGGGGTCTCTATTTTTTTCGAAAATAAATTATAGATTTTGTTACTCAAGGATAATGTAGCATTGTAGTGGTGAAAGATTTTTTTAAATCGGTTCAGTGGTTTTCGAGTTTATTCATTACAAAATACAAATCTTTCCTTTTTATAATATTAGTGTATATTAAGTTGTTTACTAGTTATTAGCTTCATCTTTCTATCTGACCGACTCCTTGTCAATTCTATGAGTTTTGAATCAGATAGACAAGGCGCATGCATTAATATGTTATATTTTTAACCGACTTCTTCAAAAAGGAGGAGGTCATAATGTTCGGCTGTATGTATTTTTTCTTTTTTTTTCTTATGTATGTTCACCGATTTCTTCGCCAATTCTGGAACGATTTAAAAAAAATATATATTCGTAAGCCTATAGGTACTCTTGAGGGGGCCACCCATTGTCACCAAGTTAGAATCTGATGATGGCATCCCGTGAAAATCGAGGGAAACCCTCAAATTTTATAAGCACATACAATGTTTTTCATAAACTTTCTAACGCAATTCAGATATTTGTGCCTGGTAATCATCATCTCATATTGCTGAGCTGATGATGGAAGGTGTAAGTCAGGATCTGATGATGGGATCCCATGAAAAATGTTTGTTCAGTGATATTTTCCCCAATCGTTAACCGATTCGGATGATTCTTTTTTTGGTTTGGAGGAGTATTTTCTCGGACTGGTCCCATTTAAATTTAGTGAAAATCTGATAAAGAACTTCGGAGGTAGGCAACGGAACTCTTCAATAAATGATAGCAAATGGATCGTGATTTCTGAAATCGCATGTCTGTTTTTGTTTGTCTTTTTAGTGGTACCTGCGTACCACTAAAAAGTGAAGAATAAAAAAACTTTTTTACAAAAAAATAAGACCGACTTCCGAGAACAAAACACTAAAAAGTAAAAACCGGTCAAGTGCAAGTCCGACTCACACTCGAAGGTTTCCGCACCATAAACCTTATTTTTTATTATAGCGGCAATCGAAATACACAATCTGTGAAAATTTCAAGTGTCTACCTGTTAGGGTTCTTGAGATACAGCCCGCTGACAGACAGACGGACGGACGGACGGACGAACGGACGGACGGACAGCAGAGGCTTAGTAATAGGGTTCCGTTTGTTACCTTTTGGGTACGGAACCCTAAAAAGTAAAATTAATTTCGGAAGTTGCTATTCAAAAACGAAATAACCAAAAACACCGACTTCCGAAAGTAAGTATTTATAAATAGTAAATTATCAGGGTTCCTTTCCCAAATTACTCAAGTAAAAATTATAGTTACTGTTTGGACTCAAAACTTTAAGGCATCTATAATCAACCTGCGGTCCGCGGGTCGCATGGGGCTTGCGAAACTTTTCTGTATGGCTATTTAGCCTACCATATAAGAGCACAAAAAAAAACGAAAACGTATTTATCAGTATCGTAGGTAGGGACGGCGGGGATTGCAGTTATATCTTCTTCAGTACTTGACTTTACCTGCATCAGTCAAAGTTAATTCCATTTGAGTGTTAACGACTATCAAAACTATCTGAGACGGGATTCAAAAATGCATGCAACATTTATGTATTTTCTTCATTTTGTGACTTATTAAGATGCGCCTCTTTTACTATTGGCGACAGAATATGCGCCGTAATAGTCCCTAGGGAAACATCACACGATTAGTTGGGTGGAGGATTATAACCATTGTAGTTCTTGAAATTGTTGTTAGTGATTTTCAGTTTGTTTACCGTTTTTGGTAAAGTTTTGTGAGAGAGATTCTTGCTAAATGGTTTTATTTGCGTTGTATCGTTTATAGTTATAGGACTCAGTGCCAAAGAGAGGTAGAATTGTTTTAATAGCTGCTTTTTAAACGTATTATTACTTAAAGATTAAATATATATTTTGAATGGGTGACATGAAAAAAGACAGTGTATTACAGAAAGATGAAAGAAAAAGATTGAAGTAAAAAAACTCGGGCGAATGGAAAAAGAGAAGCTGTTGCGCCGGCCTCAAGTATCGCACAAATACGGGAAGATGTCGCTGAGATAATAATAACTAAACAACTAACTTCTGGTTAAGACCAGTTTTTTCTTCTTACGGCTTTTAATACAAATTACAAAAAACCTGCACGACAATGCTAAAAAATATCGTTCAATAAAAATGTTGCCTCATCATGTCATTTTCGCTTTAAAAGGCGTCATTAGAGCCAAGGTGGTGATACATCAGCCGCTGTCCGGTGTCCGGCGTCAGAGAGGTCGGTTAACTGCCGGACAGGCGGCACGGCACTCGACTACAAAACAGGACCCTTGTCAGAACTGATACATGGCCCCCAAAGATTAAAATGCTGTGTGCATTCGACAGCTCTGTCATGGATACTTGTGTCAACGGTGTGAAGACCACTTTAGTTTTGGAAGAGAATAAATTGTGTAATAATATAGAATTTATTTTTTTACTTCCCTTTCAGAATTATCTGCATGCTTTTTAGGGTTTTCGGTATTTGAAGGGTACAAATATAAAATCATTTTTTTTTTCCAAATAGACCAGTTGCAGACACATTTGAATAGTCAAGGTCGGTCAGTCAAATAGATGAAGCTAATTCTGTCGCGACAAGGGCAGCAAGTTGCTCTGCAGCAAAACAAACTTCACCGACTCTATCTGCAACGCGGCAGTTGCACTAATTGAACTCTATTACCGAAATCTCTGCTGACTGTCCGTCAGTCCGTCTACCAGTGGGTATATAAATACAAACAACAAAAATGAAAATTAAAGGGTGCCTCTTTCGAAGATACACAATTTCTTTTCGGTTCATGGTACGAAACCCTTCATGTGTATCGCAAATCCTAAGAAAAGAAGCTGAAAAGTACGGAAAGTCATCCCTACTTTTCAGCTGTTATTCTTATTTCGCTGAAAAGGCTGCGTATTTTTTTCAGGATTCTGGAGAAACAAATAAAATTCTAAATAAGTTTTTATTTGTCTTTTTATTTTACTTCCGAGTAGTAAATATAAATCAGCGTGTGTGAGACGTAAAATGAAAACAGTTTTAGTAAACTTTTGTTCGAAAACATTTTTACTTTTGTATTCAAATGTACCTGCCATTTTCTATTTTATTGCCCAAGGTTTGAATGTATTAATTTGTTTCAACGACAGTTTACGAACTTGTTTGCGAATAGGACTGGTACAATCGTGGAGAAAAATAAAATAACATTATTAACGGTGCGGTGTTATAAAAAATGTTTCAAAGTCCTAGATTTTATAGTGCTTTTTAAAATGCATCTGTGTATCTAATTTTTTAAATAATCTACTAGTTACAGATATTCAGAACCTTTTAAAACTATCAAGAACTCATCTTAAACTGACAAAATGGAATTTAGAACTCTTTGAGATATAAAATTGAATCGTTATCATCAAATCTTTTATCTATTACGTTGAAAAGGCCCTTAAAAGGGCTATTTAAACTTAATCATGTTTTACTATATCTAAAATATAAAAAGGCTCATATAACATTACTAGCTGACCCGCGCCACTTCGTCTGCGTCACAATTTTCCTTACTGCTCAACTCCTATTGGTCTTAGCTTGATGTTATATGTATAGCCTATAGCCTTCCTCGATAAATGGGCTATGTAACACTGAACATTTTTTTTTCAAATCGAACCAGTAGTTCCTGAGATTAACGCGTTCAACCAACAAAACAAACTCTTCAGCTTTACATTTTAGTATATGTTATAGACTAGTTGACCCGCGCAACATCGTCTGCTCCGCTCCTATTGGTCTCAGCGTGATAATATATAGCCTATAGCCTCCCTCAATAAATATATAAGGTCCAGTAGTTCCTGAGATTAACGCGTTCAAGCAAACAAACAAACAAACTCTTCAACAAACCCGCGCAACTTCGTCTGCGTCACAATTTTCATTACTGCTCTGCTCCTATTGGTCTTAGCGTGATGATTTATAGCCTATAGCCTTTCTCGATAAATGGGCTATCTAAAACTGAAATAATTTTTCAAATCGGACCAGTAGTGGTAGTAAAACCTGAAATTAGGGCGTTCAAGTAAACAAACAAGCCAACTAACTCTTCAATTATATATATTAGTATAGATTATGACGTAGACAAATAGGCATTTATAAATCCAGCGAATGTATTTTCTGAGGGTCTGTTCAAATATTTCGATAATAAGGTCAAAAAAGGGTCGCTTTTAAATTGGTCTAGTAAATTGCCGATATCATTATTTAGATCACTATTATTATCAAGCTCTTCAGAAGCTTCAATATCTGGGCAAGATATAACAATGCAGTATTGTGGATTCTATTCAATAATTGTGGGACCACTATTGTTAGGAGTACAATGAGTTGAATGTGTATAACATAGTTCATATAGTGTGACATGTAAACTAAAATAGGTAAGGCCACGATATCTGTGACGTGGCAATGCCCCGGGTTAAGCCAGGATACGCCCGCCGCCAGGTGTACTGGTGGTCGCAAGAGCTGGCGACGCTGCGTCAGGCATGCGTTGTCGCACGGCGCCGGTACACTAGGCACCGCAGGCTCCGCATCCGCCCTCCGGATGCGCAAGTCAGAGAGGCGGAGCTGTACGAGGAGTACAAAGTGGCGAAGGCCGCCCTCCGAGCGGGAATCCTGCAGGCCAAAGATCTGGCTCGCAAGGAGATGCTGGAGTCTCTGAACGGGGACCCATGGGGAAGACCCTACAAAATGGTGCGGAATAAGCTCCGCACCTGGGCCCCCCCGTTGACGCAGAGTCTCCGGCCCCAGCTGGTGGAGGACGTGGTGAGCGTTCTGTTCCCCTCGCGAGGGGAGCATACTCCCCCGCCTATGGCTCCGCCACCTGCGGTGCCCTATGCGGACTACACCGATGACGACGATGACGATGCTCCGGAGGTGACTGAGGTAGACCTAAGAGTGGCGGTTAATAGGTTGAAGGCCAAAAATACCGCCCCAGGACCCGACGGCTTACCTGGAAAAGCCTGGGTCCTGGCCTTGGAGGCTCTCGGGCCTCGACTAAGAGGGTTCCTAAGCGCATGCTTGGAGAGGGGTCAGTTCCCACTTCGTTGGAAGACGGGGAAACTGGTCCTCATTAAGAAGCCGGGGCGCCCTGCGGACTCTCCGTCCGCATACCGGCCCATCGTGCTGCTCGATGAGGTGGGCAAGCTCTTTGAAAGAGTAATTGCAAACTGCCTCGTCGAGCACCTAGTGAGGGTGGGGCCGGATCTGGCGGAGAACCAGTTCGGTTTCCGCACGGGCCGCTCGACGGTGGACGCCATCATGCGCGTGAGAGCCCTTTCGACGGGGGACGCGGTTTCCCGGGGCGGGGTCGTCTTGGCGGTGTCTCTGGACATTGCCAATGCCTTTAACACCCTGCCCTGGAGTTGCATTAGGGAGGCACTTCGGTATCACCGGGTGCCGACCTACCTCCGTCGCGTAGTCGAGGCTTACTTGACGGACAGAGCCGTCATCTACCCTGGTCACCTGGGGGAGTGGAACCGGCGAGAGATGTCGTGTGGTGTTCCACAGGGTTCCGTTGTGGGGCCGCTCCTGTGGGACATCGGCTACGACTGGGTGCTGCGCGCCGACCTCCCTTGCGGCGTCAGTGTTGTCTGCTATGCTGACGATACGCTAGTCCTGGCGCAGGGAAGGTCGCACCAGGCGGCGGCTGACGCTATGACACGCGGGGTTGCGATAGTCGTTGAGAGGATCCGGCAATTGGGTCTCGAGGTGGCCCTTCACAAATCCGAAGCCATGTGCTTCCATGGTTCTCGGAACAGGCCACCATCTGGATCTCAAATAACGGTAGGAGGGGTTCACATCAATGTCGGGTCGACGATGACGTACCTGGGTCTCGTCCTTGACAGCCGGTGGAACTTCGTCGAACATTTCCGACGTTTGGCTCCCAGACTTGGGCGAGCCGGGGCTGCCTTCAAGCGGCTTCTGCCCAATCTAGGGGGTCCAAATACCTCCTGCCGGAGGCTTTACGCGGGGGTTGTGCGGTCCATGGCCCTTTATGGGGCGCCAGTGTGGGCGCCTACTTTGAGGAAGCGACCAGCCCGTTACCTTAACGCGTTTCAGAGGGTCATGGCTATCCGGTTGGCCCGGGGATACCGTACGGTCTCTGGCGAGGCGGCGAGCCTCCTTGCTGGACTTCCGCCATGGGATCTGGAGGCGAGAGCCCTCGCGCACATTTACGAGTGGCGCGTGGAGGCGCAACGCCGGGGCGAGACTCCTCTCCCGCGGCAAATGGCAGCAAGGCGGACGGAGCTCCGGCAGGATCTCATTGCGGTATGGAGACAGCGACTGTCGCAACCCAGCGCTGGGCACGCCACAATCCAGGCGATAAGTCCCCTCTTTGAGGAGTGGCTGGAGCGGCGCCACGGCGTCCTCACCTTCCGCCTGACGCAGGTACTCACCGGACACGGTTGTTTCGGGAGATACCTGTTTCGGATTCGGCGGGAGGACACGCCCGGGTGTCATCACTGTGAGGGTCACCCAGAGGACACGGTGGAGCATACGGTGGAGGTCTGTCCTGCTTGGGCGGAGCACCGCCGGGTCCTCGTCGAGGCGATCGGCGGCGGCGACCTCTCGCGACCGGCCTTGGTTCAATCTATGGTCCGGAGCGAGGAGGCATGGGAAGCGGTCACCTCCTTCTGCGAAGCAGTAATGCTAGCAAAGGAGGAGGCCGAACGGGTGAGAGAGAGGGAAACCTCACGTCCCAGTCGCCGCAACAGAAGGAGACGCCCCAGGCGTCGGGAGTCGCAGGGCGATTTCCGGCCGCCGTAGGCGCGGGCCTGCGGTCGGCGAGCAGTGGGTGGCTCGCCGTCTGATCGGAACTAGGCCCGGGTCGGCGGCGCGCTGCGATCCCAGCGCGCCTCATAGAGATGTCAGCGTGGAGGACGGGGCCCGCTAGGGCAGGTGCCTGCTGGGGCTGCGGAATCTGTTCGAAAGGGGTGCCGTAGCCTTGGAACACAAAGGGCACCAGGAGGAACACGGATGGGTTTTAGTCAGTAAGAGTCTGACACTCCCTCTTGCTTTACCCAGAGCGGGAGGAGTCATTTGATGATTTCCCAACCTTAAAAAAAAAAAAAAAAAAAGGCGGCCTCTATTATTTTTAGGCCAGTGAATATTTTGAGTGAACAGAACTCGGATAATGACCGAAGTTATTTGAAATGCTTTTATTGTACTGATACAGTTACCTACTGCTATTCAAATCTCTGTTTTTCATATTCGTCCGCTGTTACTTTTTATAAATTTCGTTGCGAATCCAAGAACTCGTCGAGATTTATTGCCTCGGCGCTTTTCTGTTCGTACGATTTTGACTTTCAGGAGTTGAGAGACTCTAGTAGTCTTGATATTTTATAAAAATACTAGTTGACCCACGCAACTTCGTCTGCGTCACAACTTTCATCACTGCTCCGCTCCTATTGGTCTTAGCGTGATGATATATATATAGCTATATAGCCTATAGCTTTTCTCAATAAATGGGCTATCTAACACTGAAAGAATTTTTCGAATCGGACCAGTAGTTCCTGAGATTAGCGCGTTCAAGCAAACAAACAAACAAACTCTTCAGCTTTGTATATTAGTAAAGACCAGCTTTTGCCCGCGACGTTGTTTCTATGACCAGTAGTTTCGACTGTGCGTTGTCTGTTAATCACTCTGTCTCATCCGTAAAGGAATTATTGTAAATATATAGATGATTGATTAGTATAAGGTATTTATTAAAAAAAAAAAAAACAAAATTGTTTAAAAATATCATTGAACTGATCAAAAATTTGTCATCAAAATATGAAGTAGTTATTGTCCAGTGCTCTTCCTGACTGTACCAACTCAAAAACAGCAATTGTTTCCAAATCAAATAACTGAATTTATAGATATTCCAATTGGAACCTATAAAATAGTTGAATTAATAAAACAATGTTTCAGCGTACTCGTAATGCTATTTGCAATTTTAAACATTTCAGCTCGGCTGCAGTGAAAAGGAAAATAACATTATGTACACGTTAGTTCAAATAAACATCAAATAACAAAAAAAAAAAAGAATCCAAAATAAAAGCACATTTCTCAATAAACTGGCTGTCAATAGATATTTGAGCTTATTAGAAGATAACAGCTGTACTAACATATTTTAAATTGCTTTTAAAAATACTAAATCCTTTATTTCGAATAGACCAGCGGGTCTTATAAGGCCACTTTAGTAGAATCATAATATTAATGACACACATCAATCTGTCAAATTTAATTTTCATCTTTATTGCTAACGTATTAAGTTTAAGGTTGATTGGAAAAATCTAAAAGTGACTGGTAGCGTGATTTGCTTTCTGATTCTGCTAAAGTGGCTTTTAAGACCCGCAGTTACAGGCACTTTTGAAGTGTCAAGGTCTGCCGTCAACTACATAGATAAAGCTAATTCTACCGCGCTAACGACAACCGCAGCAAAACACTCACCGACCCTATCTCTAGCGCGGCAGTTGCATGTTCTAAAGAGTAGATCGATCCTATGGAGAAGAACGTGCAAGGAACTGTGGAGTTCCTTGCACGTTCTTCATTCTCTACCATTTCTACACACTCTTTTAAATCAGTTTTTAAATTGCTTTTAAGTCGTTGGGATTCACCTCATTTATTGGCACACAGTGTAAATATTGATGTGTATGTTGCGTGTACTTAGAGCTAATAATGTTCAAATATTGGCAAATGAATGCATGAAGTCTGTCTTAATTTATGACTGTTTTTTTTTGTTCAGTTTATAACCTTTCCTGATATAAATGTTTTTTTTTGGATGGGAATTATCAAATGACTCCTTCTGCTCTGGGCGGAGCAGAAGGGAGTTTCAGACTCTTACTGACTAAAACCTAACCGTGTTCCTCCTAGTCCCCTTTGCGTTCCAGGGCGGCAGTGAAACAAATTCCGCAACCCGTGCAGGCACTGGCCCTAGCGAGCCCCGTCTACTATGCTGACATCTCCTTGAGGCGCGGGACTAAACAGCCTAGGCTATTCTTTAATAGTCAACCAAGGGTGAACAAGAGAAATCATGTCAGGTGTATTATTCTTTTGATTTTGTAATGCACTTTTTTCTTTTCATTATTGTATGTTCGGTGAAAATTGTTACCTGATATAAGTTGCACAGACAAATAAATTTTCATATACATAAGGAAATCGAAAATGTATTTGCAACTACAGTAGGAACGTATCAGCCCCTACAAATAAGGTCACTCGCAATGGGTCGCAGACTGTAAGTCACCGAAAGGAAGATAACTACGCTTGGGGTTGCCTTGCATGAACGATCAAAAGAGACCAAAGATAACGGACATAGCCCAATGAACAGCCAACTTTAAATGACAGGTTGCAGAACAGAATGGCGATATTGGCGAAAGGCGTATTGGAAGACGTATGCCTCCCATAAGCTAGATCGGTGAAATGGCGAGGGCAGTGAGAATCCCCTGACTGTAAGAATCACGGGATCAGTCCATGTGGCGACGTTGAGGGACTATCAAAAATCTAATTATTTCTAAAAATACAATCTGTAACAGAATAAACGAAACACCTGAAATGGAGACATTGTAGTAAAAATTGTTCATAATGACATTATGAACAATTTTTATTGTGGGATCAACACCGAAATCGGACATTAATTGATTTATTAGTCGATTTATCTAAGGATTTTTGAATCGACGTTCCTCACGATCTGATCTGCTTAGCCTTTTCTCAACTATATTGGAGTCGGCTTCCAGTCAAGCCGGATTTAGATGAATAACAGTATTTTACGAGGAGCGGCTGCCTACCAGACATCTACAATTCATTAACTGGGTAACACGGTACTTCATGCAAGACTGGAGTCAGATTTACTGGCATCTGACTATACGTAACGACTGCCAAAGACAGCCGGGACCAACGGCTTAACATGCTTTCCGAGTCCCGGAGGAAACTCGGTATGTTAGTTAAGATGATCACCCATCCACAGACCAACCTTAGGAAGCGTTGCTTAACCTTGATGATCGACCCGTGCGGCTGTTATTGTCTAGCCACGAGCTCACAGCCATTTATACTACACAAATGCAATCAAAATGAAGCCTTTCATTAAACTACAACTAAAATAAATTTCCTTTGGAATTATAACGTACTTTAACAATAACTCTCCCTTCTCCTAAATTGTGAAACAGTTTATTTTAAGTCTACGTCATTCAAGGAGCTGCAAAATTAATATTGGGTCATTAAACCCCTACCAAGACTTACTCGGAGTGGTTAAGATCTCAAATATAAATAATTAATATCATTTATTTCTCAGTCTGCTTATATTATTATTTATTTTACGAGAGCGGATAAATAAGAGAAAATCATGATTTGCTAGCATAGCTGGTAATTAATTCGAAGAATAATCTCAAGGGTCTATTTAAGCCTTTGTTTGACTAGTAAGTCTAAAAACCGACTTCAAAAAACAAAACACTACAAAGTAAAAAATAACTTTAATTTCGGAAGTCGGTGTTCAAAAAGGAAAAAACCAAAAACACCGACTTACTTTGTAGTGTTTTTGGAAGTCGGTTTTATTTTTTGTTAAAAAGTTTTTTTATCTTTCACTTTTTAGTGAAACGCAGGTACCACTAAAAAGTGAAACCACAAACACAGCGTAGGTACCGGCGTGATGTTATGTTATGAACTTGTATAAACAATCAACAGACATGCGATTACAGAAATCCCGATCTATTTGCTATCATTTATTGAAGAGTCCAGGACCAGTCCGAGAAAATACTATTCAAAAAAATAATCATCCAAATCGGTTAACAATTGGCGAAAATATTGCTGAACAAACATTTTTCATGGGATCCCATCATCAGATCCTTACTTATGCCTTCCATCATCAGCTCAGCAACATGAGATGATGATCACCAGGCACAAATATCTGAATTGCGTCAGAAAGTTTGTGAAAAGCAGTGTATGTAATGTAGAAAAGCAGTGCTTATAAAATTTGACGGTTTCCCTCGATTTTCATGGAATCCCATAATCAGATTCTATCTTGGTGACAATGGGACCACCTCAGGAGTATAAGCTTTCGAATAAAAAAAGAATTTTCGAAATCGGTACAGAATTGGCGGAGAAGTCGGTGAACACACAAAAAAAAAAGATACATACAACATAGAACCTCTTTCTTTTTGAAGAAGTCGGTTAAAAAGACAATCAATATCCGTGGAGTTTCTTGCACGTTCTTCTCCATAGAGATCTACGCTTTGGAACGTGCAAATAGCTTCCATACTTTTGACTGACCGACCTTGACATTTCAAAAGTGCCTGTTAATGGTTATTTGAAATAAAATGCTCTGAATCTTTGAATAACATAACGATAAGTGGGTAATTTTCTAGATAAAAAATATTGGACACGCGTTTTCTTCAATTCCAAAACGATAAAAATATATAAAGATAAAGTGGTAGACATCCCACCTACACGCACAAAACGTTTTGGGAACACATTCATAATGCGTACAGCTAAGGAGTGGAATTCCCTGCCGGAGTCTGTGTGAGTCTTTAAGTCAAGAGTGAATAGGTTACTTCTAGGCAAGCGTGCTCCATCTTCGACCACATCATCGCCTACCATCAGGTGAGATAGTGGTCAAACGCGTGCCTATCAATACTAAAAAAAAAGTGTATTGTTCAAGAGTGGGGGTTAGTGACGTCATATTTGAGTAAAAACGGTACAGAAATGTGACGTCACGCGAGTTGTTAACGCAATGTATCTACTTAATTTTTATTAATGTGAAAAAAAAACCTGTTCAATATTTTTTTTGGAAATATTGAACACGTATTTTGGGTTTATTAGATTTTTTTCAGGAAAGCACCCAACTGAAAGGTATTTTCATGAAGTTATAAATATAAGCCGGTAGTCCTGGCCGCCAAATGGCGGTCGTTAAATAAACCATGTCAGAGGCCCTTGAGGTGGTTTAGAAACTCTGACACTAGAGTGTGTTGGGGTCGTTAGACCTACAACGCATTTTCTGCAAACATAGTCCATAATCTAGTAGATAGGCGTATTAACCAAATTAGCAATGCTCAGAAGACACTCTTTAACTATATTACAAAACCAAACTTAAAAACTTAAACCCAACTTAAAAGAGGTACGAAAAATAAACCTTAAAACTAACATCACCATATCCCGAACAACAGCAATTCAACAAAAACTAATAACAAGACACTACTAAAACTGAAACTTCAACACCTAAAGGTCAAAAAAGTACAATAAATAGTAAGTATGCAATTCCGTCGCAATCCGTGCGGGTGCCTTAGGATGCTTTTCAAACAGAACTGTACTAAGCGGTAGAGTAAGAATCCACCAATAGAAGCACCTTATTACCTAGCTTATCTTAGCGCAGCTTTGGTGTACAATGGTTAGCAGAGCTAGAAATTTGTAAAAAAAAAGAGTTGGCTAAAAAATTGCGCCAATAAACCGCACAAGATCCGATTCAGTTGGTGACTTGAATAAAAATAAAAATTCCGTCTTTTGGTCACCATGTTGAATTTTGATTACCTACTGTCATGTGTTTAGTGACACTCGCAAGCTTAAGACAAATCTGTCCACGTTTTAGAGCGCCATAAAAGAACAAACATACATAAATAGTCTGATGAACATTTTACCCTCCTTTGCGTTGTGCAGTCGGGTAAAAAAGCGATCACTAGCCTCCCTACGCATTCTCGCACCGCGCCAGTTCCTCACACACCTGTGTAGGAAGCAATCACACATCTTCGTAGCACCACTACGCATCTTCGCACCGCCTAGCTCTCTCCCCTATCTCTGTTGAAAAAGCACCTTTATTCCATTGTACCGAGCATTCGAGCAAACGACATGATGTGCGCCAAATGTGCCACATTAGGAACATTAGACGCTCAGTGGGCAAATTAGCGGTCACACGAGACAGCTGCCGGAGACAAGAGACGCAATAATAGTGACGTCACAGATAGGACAGGGTAATTGAGAGTATTGTTAGCTTGGATTAAATAAGACGAGGAAATTCGTCGCTTTAGGCCGGTTAACTACGATAATAGTATGAAAAACCGGCTAAGTGCGAGTCGGACTCTTACACAAAGGATTCCGTAAATTGAACCTAAAAAACACGTTTCTTGATTGGGAGGCCCCTTTAAAAAGGTTCCGTACCAAAATAGTAAAAAGGAGGGGCTTATGGTGTGACTAAGTTTATGCGTAAGTCACAGCTGGATATCTGAAGAATTACTTATGCTATCAACTTGAAATTTGTAATAGATTTAGATGCTATTTGCTCGACTATTTTGCAAATAAGAAAGAAATAAAAATGTTTATATGTCTTTACCAACAGCGACTTAAAGGGGTTCTTAAAAAATCAAAGTGGGGCTACTAGGGCATGTGAGGTATCACATGAAAGAACGCTATATGCACATTCTCAAACATTTTTTCCTTCTTTTTAGATCGCTTGTTATTTTTTTTACCGTTACCTCCGAAGTTCGCATACAGAAAAATCTGAAATTATTCTATGCGATAGAAGTTTATGATAAAGATTACAGGAAAAATAAAACGATGTCTTTAAATAGCATACTCTTTCAGATATCATCAACTAAAACAACTAAAATAACATTTAGTTTCATTATCGGTCAAGAGATGGCACTGACCTAAACTACGCAGTGTTAAAAATCTCTGACGCATATTCGGCCTAGCCGATGAAAATTTTAAAACATTTCACGTTTTATATGATGGTACGGAACCTTCGGTGCGGAGTCCGACGCGCTCTTGGCTGTTTTTTGTTTTAGTTTATTGATATTTTATCATCTATGAAGTTCAGTTCACGCTCACTCCATCTATCTATGTAAGTTTACACAGTGAAATATTGACAGAAAAGACCAGCTGCCATTTGGAGTTCAGTCATCCTAAGTCTCTTACTCTTCACTATCACCTGCCTAGACTTTTTCAATTTGGAATTGGCTTCCAGTCTAACCGTAGCAACCAGCATCTGAAGACTGTAATGACAAGACATGACTGCTTATTTGCCCTCCACAACCGATTAGGGTTACATGATAATCTTGAATAGATGGTCGTCAAGCGCGTGCCTATCAATAGTAAAAAAAATGGTATGACTGGTACTACTTTGGTCCTACGCTCGCTTTGGGGACTCTGATTATCCGTAACTATTGCATTGGGTTACTGTTATGATAGCTTGTATGTATACCTATCCGTAATAAATAAATCTAAAATTCTCTGTATCTTCCTTGGAAGAGTAATATTGTGCTCGGAAATCTAAAATATGCAAATGAATGAAATTATGTTACCTTTCCGGTTTTTCAGTCTGCAAACAATACAATAACAAAGACTACACGGAAAACTAAACTTAATTTTAACTAACTACGATCGTGTTCTCTTTAGTTTGTATACAAAATAGGTAATACAGAAGACGGCGGCTAGTAGGCGCGGCTGTGCAATAACTGACGTACAAGCAGCTAACAAGGAAGACAAATGCTGCTAATGAAGCGAGCTTCGGGGACGTACTAGTGCTGCGATGTTGTGACTAGAATGAAAGATATGATACGTATCTATAGAATATAAGGTAAATGTTTTATCATAAAACTCACAGAATTATTCCACTTTGCCCCACCAATAAGCTTCACTAGTGGGGCAAACTGAATTGGTCAAATTAGTATCCACTACCTCAGTAATTGATTTTGGCTTGGCAAATTACACTCGCATAAACGCTGAGTATGCTCCACTAATCCTAATATATAAAATTCTTCCGTTACTGACTGATTGAGTGCGTGTGTGTGTAGGGGAGCACTAAGAGAGTATTTCCCGAAATTCTAACGGGAACAGATAGAACCGGCCAAATGCGAGTCGGGCTCGTACACGAAGAGTTCTGTACGGTAAACCTTGGTTTTTATTATTTGTTGTTATAGGGGCATAGAAACAAACAAATCTGTGAAAATTTCAACTGTCTACCTATTACGGTTCTTGAGATACAGCCCGCTGACAGACAGACAGACGGATGGACAACAGCGGAGGCTTAGGAATAGGGTTCCGTTGGATACCCTTTGGGTACGGAACCCTAAAAAACGATACATGCGCGTACGAAGTCGCTGGCAAAAGTTAGAGGATTTAATAAAATTCTGAGGTTAAAATAAACACTAGGTAAAGTATCTAAAATTATCTGCAAACTAGAAATACAAAAGACGGTTGGCTATGCAATAACTGGCGTACAAGCAGCTAACGATGAGGACAAATGCTGCTAATGAAGCGAGCTCGAGGACGTACCAGTAATGTTGTGATGCTACAACTAGAGTGAAAAGATAGACATGATTATTTTAATCTTGTAGATAAATAAATGTAACGTTTATCATCATAATTACCTACTGTGGTAGACGCCAGATAAACTGACAATAAAGTACACTGACCTTTCCCTAATAACCATAAACATAAATTAATTACAATTTCATTCATTTTACATTATTACAATTTCATTAATTTATTATTTAATTGTATATAATACAAGTAATTTATCATTTATTTTTATTCTAAAATAATTATAAAAAATTTGGCTTACCGACACCTGTCTGCTCTTGTTAGCAAAGGCTTCCCCAACTGTTTCCAATTCTCCCTGTCGTTGGCTATTGATGTCCATCCACCACCGGCCATAACTTTTATCTCATCCACCCATCTTCTTAGTGGCCTACCACGTTTCCGTTTCATATGACTTGTGAACCATTGCATTGTAAATTTTATTTTTTTGAAAATCTTCATAGATACCCGAACAATAAATAATGAACCGTTTTTCATCACTAAAAAACGTAATGGCTCACGATAGAAGCCTATTGAGGACAGCTTATGTCTTTATTTCTGTTTTTGATATTAATAAATTCAACAAATGTACGAGTATGTGGGTCAATAACCGTTATTGCACATTTATCTGGCGACTTTCATATCTTGTTCTCGCGACTTTTTTTTTCATTTTTTTTTTTATTTATTCCGGGATTAAAATTACCCCAGCAATAGCTAGCTTAGTATCAATGTGTAACCAGCCAGGTTTGCGAATTTTTTCAAAAGAGTTATTTTTGTCCTGGAACGCAATGGACGGGCATTTGGAGGGACACTAGTGCGTTGTAGTCAGTAAGAGTTTGACACTCCCTTCCACTCCACCCAGAATGGAAGGAGACATTTGATGATTTCATATTCAAGGCCGGCCAAGTGCAAATCGGACTCGCACACGAACGTTCCATAAACCTTAGTTTTATTGTTTATTGTTATAGCGCCAATAGAAATACACAATCTGTGAAAATTTCAACTCTTTATCTATTACAGTTCTTGAGATACAGCCCGCTGATAGACAGACGGACGGATGGACGGACGGACGGATAGCGGAGGCTTATTAATAGGGTTCTGTTGGTTACCCTTCGGGTACGGAACCCTAAAAGTATCCATGTATTGTCGTATTACACACAAACAAATAAGTTATTGACTTCTTTATTATTTTAAACATAGAGTATTTCATGTCTGTTAAATAAAAAAGAGTGATAATATCACTCTTTTTTATAATGATAGCTCTGAAAGAATATTTATAAAAGAAAGGTAGGTAAATAGATGACAATTTTATAAAACATCAAATTCAAGGTTTCGCATTGCCACCGAAAATTGCCTTGCTTTACTTTTGCGCAATATGTTTAATAAAAACGAAATTCTGTAAAGTTTTGACCAGCCTCGCAATGAAAGCTGAAATTATGAAAACGCAAACCCGCATCCAAATGAGATTTAATTTTAAAGCACTCAGCTGCCCTGTACACATCAAATTATCACGAACTTTGCAATATTTCATATAGGTAATTTTCGTATAACATAATGCTGCGTACAGACTAACGAAGGGTACCTTGCATGAAACGGAAGAATTTGCGTCCACATTTGTTACAAAGTATGTTACATTGCACTTATAGGGTATTTTACTGAAAAAAAACGAATTAGACCGTCAGATACATTTCCAAAAATATTGGACACGTATTTTTCCTTTTTTCACGTAAACTAAAAATGACGAAGATACAGTACGTTGAAAACTCGCATGACGTCACTTCGATAGTACAATTTTTACAAGTAACGTGACGTCACTAGCCGCTCTTCAGAGTTTGATGCGTTTTATCTTTGTCAATATTCATTGATTTACATAAACAAAAATTACGTGTTCATTATTTTTAAATACTCTGACAGACTAAATAGATTTGCAATTTATTGATGGTGGAAACTAGCCTATTTGGACGGTTAATTCTTTCATTTCATGTTTTATGCAAACCTTTCATCAGTCTGTACGCAGCATTAACCTTTACTTTATCACGTATATCCAGCCAGTCTTTTTTAAGAATTTCATCCACTCGATTCGGTCGCCATGACAACATAAAATAGCCTAGATTAATACATATAAATAACTAGCTAAGTATAGCTATGAATTTAATTAAACATGTAAGAAAATTACTTAGAATATGTTTAAGTGTTTCTATTATTCGACGAAGCATTTGAGAAAGAATTCTCTTTCAAGACAGTGTTACTAGGTAACAAAAAGAATACGAAATTGTTTTAAAGTTTGAAGCAAGCAGACCGTTAAGGGGTTTAAAAATGGAACAACTCAATACTGAACTAAATCCTTATCGAGCCCGTAATGGCAACTAAATAATACAAAACAACATCTTTTATCTGGAATCTTAGACAATGTGAGCGTGGAAGTTCAGCGGGAAGTGTGTGGTGGCCATCTTTGTGGATGACAGTGGAGATTTCCTGTTGGGTTTATTATGTTTTTTTTTACTATTGAAAGGCACGCTTTTGACCACTATCTCACCTGATGGTAAGTGATGATGTGGTCGAAGATGTAGCACGCCTGCCTAGAAGTAACCTATTCACTCTTGACTTAAAGACTCGCAGGTTGTAGCTATCAAGAAACACAGACTCCGGCAGGGAATTCCACTCCTTAGCTGTACGCACTATGAATGTGTTCCCAAAACGTTTTGTGCGTGTGAGTGGGATGTCCACCATGTACCGGTGGCGCACCATCCCACCACCATCACCGTCTTGTGGTCCGATGATGGATCGAGCTTGGCGGAATTAAATTATGCAATTCCCTAAAATTCAACCAGTAGAAAACCAACAGGCTAGCAACTCGTCGGCGATGCTCGTTACGTCACATAAATTCACACAGTCAATGACAAAGTCACTGTTACGAACAACAAACGAGTATGAAGCGATGGATGAGCAATTTCACTCGATTGTACGATTATAATAGTAACATAACTTTCATCTAAAGAATAAATATGGTGGTTTGACTCATTTTCTAGACAAAAGCTGATAAAATGCAATGTTATTCCTCAAACTTTTATTTTGGTTTCAAAATAAAAGTTCAAAAACTATTTAATAACCCGTCCTAAAAATGTTAAGTAATGTATACACTTACGAAACGATGGTTTAAGCATTACCTTACCTATTTTGATATCTTGGTGGGCTCATGCTACCGTTGTACACTACGTGTAGTACAATGATTTCAATAAAAAATATGAAAGAGAATGATAGTGGTAGAATATATGTCTTACCAAAGTAAGTAGGTATAAACAAGAAAGATAGTTACCATTAATAATGACGTAAAAACATTTTCTCGTCTGGCAATTTGACAAAGTAGGCTCTCAGCAACTGAAACGATGCCTAATGTACTTCCTTTGCGGACCCGGAGTCAAATGATGCGTAAAAAAATACCGAAAGCAAAATTGTAAGTAAAATATTTCAGAAGTGGAAACTAGCTACGTTTACTTTGACGTAGGTTGGGCACAGTCACTTAACATCATTAAAAAACTGTTTCTCTGTCATTTTATTCAGTATTTACGAAAGGTTTATTAAACAGTTATTAGGTAGGTAACTTTAGCTAAAAATCATTTCTGAATTCCACAATTTTTTTACATGTAAATTCATTATACAATTTGATACATACCTAACAATAATATCATCAATTAAATCGCGTTATAAATCATCATCATCATCATCTGCCTAGCCTTTTCCCAACTATATTGGGGTCGGCATCCAGTCGAACCGGATTCAGCTGAATACCAGTATTTTACGTGAAGCGGCTGCCTACCAGACCTCCACAACCCATTAAATGGGTAACACGATATTAAAAAATCGCGTTATAAATGACCTTGCTTTTTTATAGTTAAAAATTGATCTATGTAAACTTTAAAAGCCCTAATCACAAACCACCTTAACAAAAGATTCCTGCATTCGGTTCAGTCGGTAGGTAATAACATCCCGGCCTCTCAGCAAAACATGGCGACCGCACAAACGTCGTTACCAGACTGCAGCCGTGAGATAATGGAATGAAAGTACTTAGCCCCCTCATGCTCTTTCAAATTTCCGACCGTGTGTAGTACTTTATGTCTTAACATCTGTGCCAGCGGAAATGTGGCGATACCTTTATTACCTGTTCATCTCCTTTGAAGTTCTTTACATGGATGCTGTGTTGCCATGTTTTATTTACTTGCTTGAGTTCGTATGAGACGTTTGTTTTGTTTAGTAAAGTAAGATAATGATGTTGTTTGCAACGTGTTGAGGCCGATATGCTTACGAAATGTGGATTACTGTTCTAGAGGCTCTAGTAACCACAAGTAAGGATGGCGAACCTTTATTGGTAACCGTGCCATTTCTTCAAATAATAATAATGTGTCCATGGGTGTCACTAAAGAATCTTGACTTGATAATTTAATGGACAAAAACAACAAACTAGTTCCTATTAATTTAACTCTTTATTGGGAACCTATACATAGGGATATTGCAGTTCAAAAAAAGGAAAAGTCAGTGTGATTATTTCTGTTACAAATTGTCTAGCTGCTAAGTATCTTACATTGGGGTGCCCAAATTATCTTTCTGCGTGCCACCACTGGCACGCGTGCCAAATATTCGCCATCCCTGCTCTAGACAAAAGACATTCTGTCAGCGGTAGCGTGACGAAGGCGATTGTCAAAACGTCATACAATGTATGGGATTGACAAACGCAGTTGATGTATCACATGATCATGATCCCTCGTCTATTGGCTTTTCGTCAATCGCATTAGCTAAAAAAATGGCACTTTTTCTAGAGCCTCTGGTCTTCCTACGACAATTTTCCAAAAATATTTAAGACAATTACAGCAAAGTGGGGTACTTGCGAGCAAACTTTTAACCAATAGTAACACAGTACGTAACCACGGTGTGATACGTTCCTAATGAGTTATGGCCAAAGTTATAGTCCCGGGCCAAAATAAAACCGAGTTTACGGTATCCAAAGGTTTGGGAACTAAAATTAATGGCTAATGGTAGTGGGTATTGGTGGCAACCTTGGCCAATGCCAAGGTTGCGGAATTGGTTCGAAAGCGTCACCGCAAGCCCTGAAACACTGAAACGCAAAGAGCATTTGGAAGAACACGGATGGATTTTAGACAGTAATAGTTGGAAACTCCCTTTCGCTCCGCCCAGACCGGAAGGAGTCATTTGATGATTTTCCATCGCTTAAAAAAGCTAAATAAACTATTTCAATAAAGACCCAAAAAAACAGACAACCGAGGCAATAAAACTTTATTCTGAAACTAGGACACAGACTCCAGAATAAACTGGCTATATTTTGGGACAGAAATACAAATCAATAACCTGTCGAAGGCCAATACAATCTGAAAAACTAACCTTGGAAGTTACAATTACTTTGAAAGGTCTATCTTCATAATGCAAAATACCTTTCTCAACCTTTAAAATACAACTCTGGTCAGTCAATCAAGCCACCAGCCCCAGTAGTCTCCAGGGCTATATATTATTCAGTCAAGGTAGTTGCCGTGCTTAAGTAAAGAGCTGTAACACTCATGTTATTGAATTTTGACCTACTTACTAACCCCTTTTAACGATGAAAACCGAATTAATATTAATTTTCGTCGACAGTTCTTTGGGACAGTAATTTGAAGGAAGATTAGTTTGGGTTTTGAAGAAGTTTGTTATTTTCACCACATTGAGTTTAAGACAGGAAAAACTTGGAAAAATATTCACCACTAGCACTTCGCCCGCGATTTCGTTCGCGCTGATTTCATTCACGATCTTCATCTCCCCTCTACCAATAATACAGTAATAAGTAATATGTAAATTACTTATTAATAAACTAAAGAAGGGCAGTTCGCTCAAATTGCCACATTTTTCTTACTAAGAATATTTTTATACCCGTCGTAATTTTTAAACGAAAGGTCCGATTTGAATAATTTAAAATTTAATTTATATGTATATAACCAACCTTAATTATCAAACTATTTAAATGGATAAGGACTATAATCACCACTATTCCATTCCACCCGGTTTTTGATTGAATAATTTGAACAAAAAGCGGTCATTATGACTTAACCATGACAGTTAGATAAATACCTCCGCAAAAATATTTAAGACAATTACAGTAAAGTGACCCCACTTTACTGTAATTGTCTTAGATTCTTTGGTAGATATTGGTGTCTTCTATAAAACTATAGTAGATCACTTTGATCTATTGTCAATAGTTTCCGCAGCGTACGCGATAAATACCTCCGCAAAAATATTTAAGACAATTACAGTAAAGTGACCCCACTTTACTGTAATTGTCTTAGATTCTTTTGTAGATATTGGTGTCTTCTATAAAACTATAGTAGATCACTTTGATCTATTGTCAATAGTTTCCGCAGCGTACGCGATATAAGGATATTTTTTTAGTATTTTTGGGTATTTTTGGGTTACATTATCGAAGTTTTCATACAGATCCTTAACATTTTTGAAAATATTCTACAGCCTATGTTCATCAGGGATAATGTAGGTTTGATAATGTAGCTATTCTAATGGTGAAAGATTTTTTCAAATCGATCCAGTAGTTTTGGAGCCTATTCGATTCAAACAAACAAATCTTTCCTCTATAAAATATTAGTGTAGATGTAGATAGTGTAGACTAGCTGAACCGCGTCACATTTTTTATTAATACGATGCAAATGAAGCCGCTCCTATTGGTCGTAGCGTGATTTGAGATTGCCTATAGTCTTCCTCGATAAATGGGCAATTTAACACTAAAATAATTATTTTTAGTCACCTCGAAATAGTCCTTTCGATAGGAGTCTAGGTCGTCTCGTCACCTCCACCTAGGTCGGCCTTGGACTATAGAATGCGTGCGAGGAACATGACCTCGACTGGAGCCCTCTCTAGTTTGGGTGACCAAGAAACTATAATTTTTAAATCACCTACTGGTACCTACATCACTCTAAAGTCAAACCAGCAATCTGATATAGATACGAACCGCCCCTATTCCTATTGCATGCGTATTTAATTAAAGTTATATAGCAACTTCACAAGAAGAAAATTCATAAAGTCTTCAGACCTCGTAATTACTTTTAAAATCTAGCACCACACCCGCCAGAGGAATGATAAGCGGGCCATTGCTCCCCATTGTCCTGCCGCCGCCGCGACTTCACGGCTCCCGCTTCAACTTACAAAAGACCGCCAAACATAATTATGCCTCAATTAAAATACGCCCGCATTACGCACACATACACAACATCTACTCACAGACAGGGCTAGCAAAGAGAAAAGCTTTAAGAAAACTCAAGCTCCAAACAAAAGAAAATGCCAGCTGCCTCAAATAGGAAATAGCAGCTCAATAATGCTTCGGAAAATCTAATCAAAATTTGGAATTAAGGAAATCAATTCCCAAAACTCAAAGTGAAAAAGGAACTCAGTAAAAAAGGTTGCTTCAAAAATATTGCAATCAAGACTCCGCCTTTACTTCGATATTGAGTTGAAAAGGTTCATCGAATATCTGAATCAGCACCATCCGGCAACCCTACCTTTACCGCCGCCATTTAATGACAGACACTTTTATAAGCCTCGCATAATTCTAGCTCGTCTGTTCAGGTCTTAAACTCGCGAAATCTCCGTAATAAAATCTATAATGACGTAACATCAAACAAATTGTGGTCTCACCTAATCTTACGACCACTCTAAGACGTCTGAAAATTTCATTCTGGCGATGGCACTAAAATAGATAGGCATTTTTATACGTTGTAAGTTAAACGATCCTGTTTTCTCCCCTTTATGAAAACTCTGGAAAATTCAAGAGGCACGATCTTGTTACACGAAATTCAATTCTCAATTTTATAAAGAGTACACGGCGAAGCATGAATATAGAATATGCATTTCCCGAAACACAAACAAAGGTGGCCGAAATGTAGATAAAGATATTCGAATAGCGCTCTCCTTGACGTGAATTTTGTGACCAGCACTGCTGTGAACTCTGTATAAAATAAAATAACATTCCATTTAACAAGAACCGCGTCATAAAATAATAATTTATTAAAACGGTCAACTCAGAATGGCGTGAGCTTTGTCGGGATCGTAAACTCCCAGTAACCACAACTGTCACGTTCAAAAAGCATTTTCGACGTAGAAAATAGAAATTAACTCGACGGTCATTCACATAAAGCTGGGCACGTATTCTGGAATCAATACGCGACGTCGAGGCTCGTCGTGATTTCCCATTATTGGGCACATTCTTGGGAAT
The DNA here is from genome assembly GCA_950371165.1 of Lacanobia oleracea. Lineage (NCBI taxonomy): Eukaryota > Metazoa > Arthropoda > Insecta > Lepidoptera > Noctuidae > Lacanobia > Lacanobia oleracea. The sequence goes on from OX493397.1 coordinate 8,302,315, forward strand.
ATTGTCACGTTGTCGACGCCGTACTGGCAAATGGCCTATTTCGTGCATTCCCTTGAGCGAGCGCGGTCAACATTATCAACGTTTGTTACAGCTTTTGCGCACGATAGTGCTGAAGTTCTTGTTCATGGGCATTCATGGGCATCTGGGGGTCGATTCTAGAGAACCGCGTAATACTTACAAGAACGAAAGACGTATTAGACTTTACGCGACACTCCTTTTGTCCTAAACTTACTTTGGCGCTTCAGAGCAATTGAATGAAATAGCTTCATTTCGTATCGCTCGTCTCACTGTTATGTCAGCGGGGGTTTGTTCTATCTGCCACATTCAGAATAACATTTCAAATCGATTTTAGTTTTCACTTTGGACGCTCTTAGCTCTTATAACAACACCCTCGAGACGAGTTCATCTTTCAAATGTATTTTAAAGCGCATTGAAATTGATGTCTTTGTGAATACAAAATAACATTTTCATAGAACTATGAAAATAACCATAATTGGCTTCTGTTTTCTCAAGTTAAGATTATTGAAAGAAATCTAAATCCTTACTTATGTCAAACAAATCTGTACTAATATATAAAGCTGAAGAGTTTGTTTGTTTGTTTGCTTGAACGCGCTAATCTCAAGAACTACTGGTCCGATTTGAAAAACTCTTTCAGTGTAAGATAGCCCATTTATTGAGGAAGGCTATATCTTCACGCTAAGACTAATAGCAGAGGAGCAGAAATGAAAATTGTGACGCAGACGAAGTTGCGCGGGTCAACTAGTATATTATATATAGTATTATAAATGCGAAAGTAACTTTGTCTGTCTGTCTGTCGTGCTTTTACGCCAAAACTACTGAACCGATTTCAATTAAATTTTATACACAGATAGTCTAGAGCCTGAGAAAGGGCATAGGCTACTTTTTAATGATAATAATAATAAATTTATTTCAGACTTAGTCCATAACGTTTGTTAGTAACAATATTCTTAGCCTAGTGTTAGTAAGTACAAATAGTTAGGCGCTTGCTCTCGCGTGTAGGCCTATCCAATGTGCCATCAGTACCGAGTCCCACCGGCCGGCGCACGCGGCCAGAATGGCGCTGCTTTTAACCCCGGAGTACGTTCCCTAGGGACCACGCGGGCGAAGCCGCTGGCAGAAGCTAGTAAGAAATAATTAAGAGCGTGGTGTAGACTTGTCCTGCTCAGTAATTATATCGCCACCAAAAAATCTACATATTCAAACTCAAAGCAAGCACATCCACTTTTGAATAGTCAAGGTCAGTCAATAGTCAAGTCAATAGTCACGTCAGTTAGAAAGATGAAGCTAATTGCACGCTGTTCTCGCCCTCACTTTGCTAGAAATCTGTACTACTTAGGTAGCAAGTATTTTTAGTGATATATATAGGTTTTCATAAACTTATAGCACCACGATTGCCGGCTTTCTCGCTCGTACGTTGTCAGAAAGAATTTATTCAAGCCTTTTTCCAACTCCACTTTTCAAGGTATAATGTTTCCTGTAAAATGTCCACGTTTTTAAAGTTTAAATACAAATTACTAAAATTCCTTGTATTTTCTAGGATTCTTGTAACTTTAAAAATATATTTTTAACTAGTTGACCCGCGCAACTCCTTTTAGTCTTAGCATGATGATATAGGTATAGCTTATAGCCTTCCTCGATAAATGGGCTATCATCATCATCATCTGCCTAGCCTTTTCCCAACTATATTGGGGTCGACTTCCAGTCAAGCTGAATACCAGGGCTAAATGGACTATCTAACACTGAAAGAAATCAAGCAAACAAACAAACTCTTCAGCTGTATGTATAGATTATATACTTATTTATGAGGTACGAAAAAATCAATATGTCGATTTTAATGTTTTTTGCAAAGTTGCGACGCACGATCTATAGAGCACACTTAAACAAACAAAAAATATTGGCAAACTTGGTGCCCTAAAGTGTCACGTTGCCGAGATATTCGAAGGTAGAGTCGCCATATATTATGAAAACAATGACTTTTGTGACCTACTGTGGTAGCATAGGCGGACTTAATGCAAAAAGGCATTTTTTTAGTCAAACTATTAGTTAAAAAGTCACGCAAGCTACACCACAATGTACTACAAACAAACAATTATAGTTATTTCAAATCGATAGAAATTTCGTAAAGATTAATCTGTACTAATATTTACACAAAATTGAAATCTCTAAAGTCAAGAACTGCTTTTTCGGGTTTAAAATTTTCGTATTCTAATTAATGGTTGACTAAAACCTGGTTTAATTGTCAAAGCTGCACAGAAGTACATTGGCACACGTCGACAAATATTCGAAGATCGCAATTGTCGCACAGCGCACCATAGCGGATAGGGTTCGCAAAACCGGTCCAAGGATTTGTCAAACAGTAGCACGGAATTCGGACTAGTTTCCCACTTTAACTGTCGAAGTGATGCAGAGTTTGAGAATCTTTAGCAAGCAGGAATTTGGTCTATTTTTTCACTAACCAAAATCTGTGATTTTGGCAAAGAAACGTGTTAAACATAGAGCTGTATATTACCTTCAATCCTTATTTTATACTTATCCTTATTTAATAGTGTGAATAGTGTGCAGGGCACAGGGCAGATGGTTGATGAGGCCGAAAGAGTGGCGACCGCCTACTGGAAGACGCAGCGTCGGAAGGCCTCCCACAGGGTGGACCGATGGCCTTATGAGTGTCTCGGGTAGCCAATGAATGCGAGACGCACAGGACTGGTTGTTGTGGTGATACTGGGGGGAGGCCTATGTCCAGCAGTGGACGTGTTTCGGCTAATATGATGATGATGACGATGAATATTTAATATTATTAATGCGAAAGCAAATCTGTCTGTCTGTTTGTTTCTTCTTCACATCTTAACGGCTGATCGGATTTGAACGAAATTGTGCACCATGCATGTCCCTAAATAGGACTAGGATACCATGTCAATAAACTTTTATACTTAACATAGGCACAGTACACTCCACTTCAACAAATACGCTAAACTAACTTCTCGTCTTCTCACTAATTAGGTGCAAAACTTAAGTAAAACAAAGTGTTTATCACAAACGCTTGAAGTGACACCTAGCCCTCGAGACCGTCACACGGAATTCAAACACGCTCTGTGCTCGGAATTAAAGTCAACGCTTCGTCACACTACGAGGATAGACACGAGTATCGTACAAAAAAATCCTTGAATACATGTGTATGAAGATATGTCAAAACATCCTAGATACTGTGAAAGATGTTTTCTGTTGAGCTTACTTTAATAGGGTTCAGAGAGTCCACCTACAACTTATAAGTAACATCATACCTACCTCCCGTGATCTGAGGAAGAGATGTGTTTTAAATTAAAAATGAAAAAATTGCAATTTTTTTTGCAGCTATTTCAAAAGAAAAGTCTGATAGAAAATACATTTAATACAAATGCTTTTAATAAAATATGCTTAATACAAAGAGAAAGACACACAACTTGTTAACAAGTCAAACAATAATAACCATTTAACTTTTACTTACATACATTCAACAGAGGCATCGTACACACCACTTCTGCAAATACTCTAAACTAGATTCACGTCTTCTCACTTACTCAGTGCAAAACTTAAGTAAAACAAAGTGTCTACGTCAGCACAAACACGCTTCAAGTGACACCTAGCCCTCGAGACCGTCACGCGGAATTCAAACACGTTCTGTGCTCGGAATTAAAGACAATGCTTCGTCTCGCTGCGAGGATAGACAATTGTATCGTACAGTGGCGTCCTTGTGTTATCCTATATACCACATACCCATAATATTATGTGAATAATTTCGTGTTCTGAATTCGAAGTAAAAAATAGGAGCTTTGCTTGATCTGCGAAACAAACGAAAAGAAAAAGAATACAGTTATTTATTACAAATCTAAAAGGTGCACAACATGTTAACAGGAAAACAAAATGGTAAAAAATGCCTCATTATGGTGTCTCTTTAATACTTACCAGTAAAGCAATTCAATTCAAATGTTTCATTTCAGATACATACAATGTTAGTAGCAGTATAACTTAGTCTAATGTTGGTATTAAATTAAACTTAATACCAACATTAGACTAGAGTAGAGAGTAGATTGGGTAGAGTGAGTAGTTGTAACAGTACACAAAGAAAAATTGCTCCTATTTTTAATTTCAATATAATATTATAAAATCATTATTTACAAATATATATTTTAAAAGTTAACAGTTTGTACCTGCTGGTGTGGCGTTATCTTTTCAAAATTTTCCCACTATTATAAACTACAATCAATTTCACTTCTTCACTATGGATTCACTGGCAAACACTCTGAGTGAACTTAAGGAGGTATTCCAAACAAGGATGTCTGCCTTCGAAGAACAACTACAGAAGACTCCTCAATCACCCATCACAACTGCCAGCCTCGCTACGAAGTTTACTATGTTCCGAACTTTCGTCACAGAGGCTCTCAACAGTTTTCAGCTGCAGGTGGGTTTGCTGGCAAGAAGTGTGGACCAAATCGAGATGCGCAGCCGAAGGAAGATCCTACTGTTGCACGGTGTTGCTGAAGAGCAGAAGGAGGAGACTGCTAAGGTGATGGCTGAGGTGGTCCGTAACAAACTACAGCTGAGCGAATTCACTGTTACTGACATCAACCGATGTCACAGGATGGGGCGAGCAGTGCCCAGCAAAACCAGGCCTATCCTGTTCAAGGTTGGCAGTCTTGCGGTCAGAGACAAAATTTGGTTTTCCAAAGCCAAATTAAGGGCTTCAGGCGTAACCATGTCAGAGTTCCCTACAAAGGGGCGGCACAACGTGTTCCTGGCTGCGAGGGAGAGATGCGGCGTCGCCAGAAGCTGGACTAAAGCGGGCTGTGTGTACGTTCTTGGTCCAAATGATACGCGACACCGAGTTGATTCCCTCGCTGAGTTGGACAGGATTGCGCCTGTTCTTTTGGTTCCCAGTGAGACCGAGCATTGTGATCCGAAAACGGCTGTGCTACCTGCCGCTGCTGCTGCGAAGACTACACGGCTAAAGCGTACTGCAGCTTTAAAGAAGTAATCTCACAGACGCAAATATCATGAAGGTATAGATAAAAGTGGAGGCAGCACTCTAAATACCTAAGTGATGCCGACTGTGGTCTGATGCTCTCTTTCTGTATACTTACATAAGATAAAGAAAACAGATATTACTGTCTCGTTCTTATGTATGTATTCAGAAAGAGATCGTCCGACCACAGTCAGCTTCACTTAAATGTTTAGAGTGTTGCCTCCACTTTTACTATACCTTCATGGCAAATATAGAGGTGGTTTTGAAAGCGATCCAGCAGGGCCCTGACATTATACCTAACTGACAAATATGGGACAAATTTGTCAAAAACTGGCTTAATTGACAGAATTTTGGGACGGTTGTGGTTTAATAAAACAAATTGTCAGATTGTCGCCAATGAGTTTGATTTAATAGGCCCCTGATCCCAGTGACAGCTGTCTTCAATTTGGATGAAAGCATGCCTGTTTATATTTTTTACCTAGTCATCTCGCACTGCGCATTGACTGCTAATTAATAATGCATCAACAATATCAAAATACTCATATTTATTCAGCATAATTTGCATGATAAACTTTTCTAATTACGTCATCATCATACCAGCGTTTTACGTGGAGCGGCTGCCTACCAGACCTCCACAACCCATTAACTGGGTAACACGGTACATCTTGGCAAGACTAGAGTCAGATTTACTGGCTTCTGACAAACCGTAGATAACGGCTTAACGTGCTTTCCGAGGCACGGAGGAAACTCGTTATGTTAAGATGGTCACCCATCCACAGACCAACCTTGGCAAGCGTTGCTTAACCTTCAAGATCGACCCGTGCGGCTGTTATTATTTAGCCACGAGCTTCTCTCGAACTTTTCTAATTACGTCATAGCACATAATTACGTAAATTTTTAAATGTCAAAATTGTATGACGTCACACAGAAATGGTTTAAAATTAACACCTTGAAAGGTCAAAGCCTCATTAATATTGTATTAGGTCTTAAATAGAGCCTTCTTGAATTAGAGCGGTGGAGATTCGTAGGCGTTAATTTTATTAAGTAGGTAGGTGTCAGTGAAGTGGACGGCTACTTAGTGAATTATAATTAAAGATAAGGCACTTAGCAATTAGTTATTTTATTAGAATAGTACTTTGTACTTATTGTAACCTTAATCTCAAGTGTTAGAAGCCAGTTACGTAAGTACAGTACAATTAAGCTCGAGACAAACTGGTCCCACATACGCACGTATGCAACGCTTTTGTATCGTATTGTACGTTGCGTTGCATACGATAAGTGTGTCTCTTTTGCATAGTTTTTCATACAAAATCAATAGTCCAGGGCTACTACTACTACTACTACTACTACTGCTACTGCTACTGCTACTGCTACTGCTACTGCTACTGCTACTGCTACTGCTACTGCTACTGCTACTGCTACTGCTACTGCTACTGCTACTGCTACTGCTACTGCTACTGCTACTGCTACTGCTACTGCTACTGCTACTGCTACTGCTACTGCTACTGCTACTGCTACTGCTACTGCTACTGCTACTGCTACTGCTACTGCTACTGCTACTGCTACTGCTACTGCTACTGCTACTGCTACTGCTACTGCTACTGCTACTGCTACTGCTACTGCTACTACTACTACTACTACTACTACTGCTACTGCTACTGCTACTGCTACTGCTACTGCTACTGCTACTGCTACTGCTACTGCTACTGCTACTGCTACTGCTACTGCTAATTCATAATGGTCGATCATTGGTCCATCAATGGCCTCATAATACATAGAATCGTGGTAAAAAAACATTTTCGTACTGCCATTGTTATAAAACCCGTTAGTAGAAATTATTTTCGATAAACGACTACTAAATTAAGTAATGCCTGATTTCTTTTATGTATATATATTTTTACATATTATATATTCATTTGTCATTATGGCATAGAATGGTAATCTCACACCAATTACCATTCTATGCCATTTATTTCAACGGAGTGTCAGTGGTTGACCATTGGAAAGTCATAATGACGCTTTTAAATTAGTAGATTACCAAACTTGTCAAAATCAACAATTATGAAATCAATGATAGACCATTCTGACACTATTGTACTCGTAATAGCAGACTTGAGGCCCAGATATCATAATGCGTTGCATACGTTGAGTACGTGGGACAGTTTGTCTCTGGCTTTACTATTTTCTTAGTGTCCCTCAGCAAACATCGTGTCGCGTCGGTCATCTTTCTATCAGTTGTCCTTTGCATTTGGTGCAGACCGGACGCTCTCAATCAACCAACCTTTTAGCTTAACGTAATTTATTTAAAAAATGGGAGGAAAGCTCGTTTGTATTCGGAAATACGATTATTGCAGAAAAATATTAAGAAAATAATTTAACTAGTAATTAAATAATATAAACTTACCTGGTTAGACAGCCGCTGCTAAGTTTCCAAAGGCGTGTTTAATGTATACTTAACTTTACTTCTAAATTTGAAAGGAACTCTGTCTATTACCTTTCCACGTCTTAATGGCTGAAAGGATTTTAATGACACTTGGCACATTTGTTGACCATGTCCCGGAATAGGAGATAAGATACTTTTCATCAAGGTCAATTTGATTTCTTATTTACATTAGTGGAAGTATAATAGTCGGCATGAGTCGTGAACACAGATGCAGCAAGGCGATGCCTCCGATGTGCGGTGAGCGAACGAAACTTGCAAACCCAATAGTCGATGAGCATTGACTGACGAACCAATAACGTGAAGCGTCAGAGCTGTCGTCGTAAAACCGACCAATGGCGAGTGTGCTCACGACTCGTGCCTTTTATTTTGCCTATACTTCCTCTGATGAAATTTACAAAATTACTTAATCTAAAATTAAAAGTTGCTTATTTTTTAATATAATTTTTTTATAAATTGAAATTGATTTAAATTGAAGTGAATAATATAATAACTTACTGCATGATATATCTATACAATAATCTAATAATTTGTAAAACTGCATGGAAAAATGAGACATAATAAAAGGCTTATTTATTTACTTTTTATTTATTATACCTACTTCCTTGGTATAACTTTTATACGCGGCGAAGCCGCTGACTGAAGCTAGTTACAGATAGATATTAAATATGAAACAATAATAAAAGTAAATGAATGGGTAATTAAATAAACGAACAATGCTAGTTATTAAACAGCTGTGTAATTGGAAAAACAGACATCATAATTAAATCTCTAAGTATTTAATACCCTTAAGTCTAGTCTAGGTTTATAATTACATTTCAATGAATACCAAATTCTGCTTATTTCTAAGTAATTTAAATAGACAATACTTAGCACTCATTCAACTTTTGCTGACAAAGAAACGAAAACCAAACAAATCGCTATTAAACCCAACTTAATTTTGATCTATCTCTAGCAAGCATTCGTCTCACTAAATAACTCAAAGTAATATTTAACACGATTTAATTACAACGAGCATTCACGTAATACCTTAGCCATCAATTATAAAGAAGATAAACAGAATTGCAAAACATTAATTTACAACACCCAACTTGACGCACACTAAACTAAAATTATGTTTACAAAACTAATTTAATTCGAACTACCAATGCTTTTATTTCATCATTATTTCGCGGACTATTTTGTCCCAGAAGACCAAACTGAAACACTGTTGCCTCGGGAGAATAATTTTGTTTCAACCACTAACGAAATATTCCTTTTGAGAACTAACTAGCCTAATATCGCCTTGAGGATGAATGCGGTGCGCAACGGGTTGAATTTCACAATCTATACTAATTTAATAAATCTACATCTACACTAATACTACAAAGATGAAAGATTTGTATTTTTGTAACAAATAAACTCAAAAACTACTGGACTGATTTTAACCATTTTTCAATCAATACAAAGCTAAGTTATCAGGAAGAAAGCTATAATTTATTATCGAAATAATAGAGATCACTACGTAAATTGCAATACTATAATTATAATAAAGCTGACGAGTTTGTTTATTTGGACGCGCCTGTCTCAGGAACTGCTATTCGAATTGAAAAATTGTTTCAATGTTGGATAGCCTATATATCGAGGAAGGCCTAAGGCTATATAACATCACGCTTTAACCAAAAGGAGCGGAGCATTAATGAAAAATGTGATTCAAACGAAGTTACACGGGTCAGCTACTCTTTTAATAAAAGCGATTTTGTGTTCGTATTAATGCATAAAATGTCGAGCTTGAAATAATATCCTTTTGTCTTTGAATATTCTTGTGGAGCAAGGTTTCTTTTTATATTGAAACAATAAAAGACGGTCTCAACCCGCTGTTCTTGTTAATTAAATTAAAACAGATGTCAAGAAAGTAATATAAATTTTGTATGGTTTTAGTTGATTTAATATTTTAGTTTAACGGTGAACAAGTTATTTAAATAAGTTTTCAATTACATTTATGAGGTTAACTAGTCTTCGACTTCTTTGCAATCTTAAATAAACCCCTTATGGACCTCCTCAGATATGGGGTTTCTAAAAAAATACACAGAAAAATATTCTGTAGGCAGTGACAGCGTCCTTAACACTGAACCATCTAACGTTCCATCATCGGACCACAAGACGAATGACGATGCGCTACCGGTACATGGTGGTATTTTGTACAGCTAAGGAGTGGCATTCCCTGCCAGAGTCTGTGTTTCCTGGTAGCTACAACCTGCGAGTTTTTAATTTAAGGGTGAATAGATTACTTCTAAGCAACCGTGCTCCATCTTCGACCACATCATCGCTTACCATCAGGTGAGATAGTGGTCAAATATATGCCTATCAGTAGTAAAAAAAAAATTTCGTACTTATTTTTCCAATTTGAATATTTCCAACCCAGAACTCTGTGTACCATGATTTAATAATATACACCAAGTAACCAAATACTGTTCAGCATCTTTTGACCAAGTTACCATCCTTCACAAGATACTAAAATACCAAACATCTCCAGAATATTCCCCTCTCACAAGTAAACAGCGATGGCCACTCAATAAATCATATCAGCAAGCATTAGAAACTCGCTTTACCCTAAAATCACCGATAGCAACACAAAGCAACTATTATGGAGTCTCAGAGTCCCGGAGTCCGGAGTCCGGGGCCCGGGACTCTCGTCTTTATGTCCGGAACAGGCGCGTATTGTTTCGCCACTCAAATCATTGTTAAGTAACTGCAATGCTTGAACACCGGTTTAGTGAAGCTTGTTATATTTAGTTGGAGTGGTCTGACTTTGCTTTGCATTTGAAACTATTCAGTATCTGTTCTATTACCCGTCTACGGCGAAGCAAAGGAGGGTTATTACTGTGACCGGTATCATCTGGTTAGTGTTGTCGGAGTTCGGAAACACGGACGCGAGCAGAGAGTTCCACTTTTTTGCTGTGCCCGCTACTACGTACGCGCATACCCCGTTTGTTCCGGTTCCCGTAGGAATTTTGGGAAATCCTCTTAGTGCTCCCCTAGACTCCACGCGGACACAACTAAAACAATTCATTCTATTTTTTGTAAGCGACCACGGCTATCCTCTGAACATATATCAGTATGAATATTTTCTTGTTCTATACTTCTAACAGCGTGACTTGTTGATATTTTATTTTTTGCATGATTAGTTCTGACATCATCTAAGCTATTTTTTATGTCAAATACGGACAACATATTCCAAGTAATGATGTTCCCATTAGAAAAGGTAAAGGAATCGACAGAAAAAGTCCGAACAGTTAAACGGCTCTTAAATATTACTGTACACTGTCTAAATTAAAACGAATTTCTAAAAACTACAATATAGAAATGATTCAATGGATGACTTACTTTTAAAATACCTATTTATTTTGCTTGATTTTATTCAAATTAAATTCGATCTCAATAAACCATGACTAGCTATTTTAGTATTTAATTCATATGTCATGTTATGACTGCATAAAACAAGCTTTTTTAAAACTAAAACAAGATACTTGAAACATTGTTCAATGAAATTATTGTGCTGTGTCGTAGATTTTGGAAAGGTTACATAGTGTGAAATAATCTACATAGGTCCTAATAAAAAGTATAAAGCAAGAAAGAATGTTATCTGCAAGAGCTACAATGATCATAATCACATGACGATGGGTATTTTGTTTATAAGGGTTTAAAAATAGCCACTCAGACAGCGACAGCACCCCACGCCCCCCTCTTGCGAGGGGAGTGAACGATCATCGAGGGCTGATGGTAGGTCTACCACCGCCCGCCTCACGCTCAGGGCACCGCGCCACGTCTCATCAACGTGACTTGTGAGGACTCACATAGTGTGAAAGTCTCGCGAAGAGCTTACTATAGAAATGATCCTATGAAGTAAGGTCTTGACTTGAGACACGAAATCGGCGAGGGTCGTTCACGCGCGGAGAATCTTAACACCGCGATTCAGGAAAACGCGTCATCAGCACAGCGCCATCTAGTTCAACTTTATTAAATTAAAAATGCAGTTATTGATTCGTTTTATCTAGGTGTATTATTAATTAAGTACTGTAACTGCAGGCTAAAAACAGAATGTACATAATAATCATCAGTTTATGAAACGACTAAAAACCTATTGAAGAAATCTGCACAAATGTGTAACGTTGAAAACTAATCGCTCTAATAAATGAACACGATTGGAAACAGTTAATTTTCTCCAATAATCCTAATAAATTATTCTTACTAATAAATATACGGATAGGAAATTGAATGAACAACGCTGAACGATCGTCAAAATATTATGTTCACTTCAATTTCAATTTGACTTGACCTTTATTTCACTAACAATATTACATCAGTGATGACATCTAGTGATCCATTCTAAAAACGCTTAGTTTCTATAGATCCCGTTTCATTACATGATGGCGGCTATGACAGCTGCGCGCTTGCGCATAACTCATGTTTGTTAATGATGGTGCTTTATTATTCCAACAATAATCAACAACAATAATCCTTACCTTACCTTACCTTCCTTACTTTACCTTATATCAATATATAAGGTAGGTAGGTATATTATTGAAATTTAAGTGAACATAATATTTTGACGATCGTTCAGCGTTTTTCAGTCATTTTAGATCTGTATAATTATAGTAAGAATAATTTACTAGGATTATTAGTGAAAATTAACTATTTTCAATCGTTTTTATTTATTACAGTGATTATTACTCAACGTTACACATTTGTGCAGTATTTCTTCAATAGGTTTTCAGTAGTTTCATAAACTGATGATTATTAAATAACCACACATTCACATTCAACATTCTGTTTTGAGTCTGCAGTTATAGTGATTAATAATACTCCTAGATAAAATGGATCAATAAATCAATACCGGCATTTTTAATTTAATAAAGTTGAACTAGATGGCGCTGTGCTGATGACGCGTTTTCCTGAATCGCGGTGTTAAGATTCTCCGCGCGTGAACGACCCTCGCCGATTTCGTGTCTCAAGTCAAGACCTTACTTCATAGGATCATTTCTATAGTAAGCTCTTCGCGAGACTTTCACACTATGTGAGTCCTCACAAGTCACGTTGATGAGACGTGGCGCGGTGCCCTGAGCGTAAGGCGGGCGGTGGTAGACCTACCATCAGCCCTCGATGATCGTTCACTCCTCTCGCAAGAGGGGGGCGTGGGGTGCTGTCGCTGTCTGAGTGGCTATTTTTAAACCCTTATAAACAAAATACCAATCGTCATGTGATTATGTTCCTTGTAGCTCTTGCAGGTAACATTCTTTCTTGCTTTATACCTTTTATTAGGACCTATGTAGATTATTTCACACTATGGGACTTTCCAAAATTTACGACACGGCACAATAATTTCATTGAAAAATGTTTTAAGTATCTTCTTTTAGTTTTAAAAAGCCTGTTTTTTGCAGTCATAAAACATGACATATAAATTAAATACTCAATTTTTTTTTATTTGTAATAGGTTTGCTCTTGACTCTAGTCTTTGTCAGAGATGACAGAGACAAAGTCTACGATGGAGCGAGCCTACGCAGAAGGAACCTGTTCACTCTAACTTTGAAGAGATTAGGGTCATTAGGGTTGTAAGCTTTTGGAAACACAGACGCAAGCAGAGAGTTCCACTCCTTTGCTGTGCGCATTATAAAAGACGTTTGAAAACGCTTGGTGTGAATTGGTGGAATAGCCAAACTAAATTATATTTTATGTTTTTAAAATAGCTAGTCATGGTTTATCGAGATTAAATTTACTTTGAATAAAATCAAGCAAAATTAATATTTTAAATGTAAGCCCCACGTGGTTGTCATATCAGTTCTTGTAGGTTATAAATATTTTATTTTGGCCTATTCATTGAATCATTTCTATTTTGTAGTTTTTAGAGATTCAGTACGTAATTTAACAGTCAATCTTTGCAGTTTCATATTTTGTTTAGTTTTAAGAAATTGAATCTATCCGTTTATATCATATGAAATAAACCTGTCGACGAAAATAAATATGTTAATAATATCCCACGTGGTTGACATGGCCATGTGAAGGGATCGAGGTGGTTTAGTCTCAAAACATGCAAGTTGCAAAATAATTTGTGGTTGCAAAACGTTCAAATCTCATAAGATCTACGTCTCAAAACCACCAAGATGCAAAATATCTAGGTACATCTCTAAACGTTCAAGTTGCAAAATAATCAAGTCTCAAAACATCTAAGTATGTCTCATAATATGTTTTATTTTTGTATGAGTGGATGTGTAAGTGAAATATATTGTTCGCGACGGAGCATTTTGCTTTATATAACTCGCATAAACAGCCATATGTACTTATAGTCTTAAGCTTATATTATGTTTTTTAAGTTAGGAGCTTATATACTTAAATAGTCATAGAAATATTCGCGGAGAAGCATTTAGCATTGTGTAACTCGCATAGATAGTATCTACCTATGTACCTATAGTCGTAGGCCTATGTACTGAACTTAGAAGCTTATGTACTTGCATAGTTATAGTTTATAAGCTATGTAATCGATTTAAATCGTATGTTTGTCGTTTTCCCCAAACACGTAAAAGATGTTGTGGGGAAAACTTATTTTCAAAGAAAATTATGACCAATAGGTAGGGCTACACATTTCCCTTACACATTCCCGATAGCACCCAGAGGGCGTGTTCTGATTGGCTGATGGAAATCAACCAAACCGAAGGTACATACAAAATAGTCATTTCACATTCAAACATAGTAGGGTGGTTGAAGAAAACCACCATGTACACGCACCTTCAGTGCTAAGTTTTTAGGGCATCTAGGAATTTAGGTCTTAAACCATAGGCACTGGAAACCTGTCACTCAGCCCTATCCAGATATGTACACATCTTCATGGTCAGGCAAGGCATAAAGCCGCAAAATAGATAAAAAGATAAACACAGATTTTTATCCTCTTCCGGGTTCCTGACCTATAGTACCTCCACCCTTGGAGGGGTCAAATTCAAATTCATAGCCCATGGGGCACAGTTTTCCGGGAAATCAACCCTAAATAGTAAGCAAGTTCAAAACTTGTAACATTTTCGATAGTTAAATGCAACAAGCCCACTAGTGGGCAGGGTTAAAGGGTTGGTTTCCACCCCGTTCGACGGGGAATTTCGGGGGATTTGAATAGAGGTGCATCAACCCCTATCCAGACCTAGAATAGACCTAGATATAGCCAAAAATGTTCTAGAACCTAAGTTAAAATTTGCAGTTAAAATAAACTGAAGCAGGTAGTGGTTTTTGGGCCTCGTTACGGTAAGGTAACCTCGTACCTTAGTAAATTGCCAAAAAATAGCAAACTCGTAGTCACCGGCAGAAGAAACCCTAGAATCTATAAATAGAATCACAGTACTCGCGAATTTGCCCTTAAACCATTAGCTGCAGTGTTGTCAAATTCCTGCCTATTATTTAACCCTGGTAAGCATTCACCCTGCACCCCAATCTACCCTGAAGACAGCAAGTACTTGGCAAGATAGAAGAACGTTGTACGTTAGGTGCGGAAGAGCCACAGTTTCCGGTACAGGACGTCAGCGCGGCTGGACGCCGTCGGTCGGTCACAGTTCACTTCGGAGGAGAAGAAAAAGGATAGACCTACCCCATCACAACCCCGTTCCAGTCGATCACGCCCGTCCGGTACATATATTAAAAGGTTTAGTCTCAAATCTCATAAGATGCAAATCTCAAAACGTCCTAGTTGCAAAATCACCACATGTGATTTTGCAACTTGAACGTTTTAAGACTACCTAAGTACCTTTTAATATAATTCACTTACACATCCACTTATACGAAAAAATTAAAATCATGACACATGAATGTTTTGAGACTTGACTATTTTGCAACTTGAACATTTTGAGATGTAGATGTGATGTAACTGGATGGTTTTGAGATTTGCATCTCATGAGATTTGAACGTTTTGCACCCATGTGGTGATTTTGGAACTTTGAGAAGCTTATTGTGGCTAGATAATAACAGCCGCACGGGTCGATCTTCAAGGTTCAGCAACGCTTGCCAAGATTGGTCTGTGGATGGGTGACCATCTTAACATACCTACTGAAATACGAGAGTTAGATCTTTGGCAGTCGTTACGGATAGTCAAAAGCCAGTAAATCTGACTCCAGTCTTGCCATGAAGTACCGTGTTACCCAGTTCTTGGGTTGTGGAGATCTAGTAGGCAGCCGCTCCTCGTAAAAAATACTGGTTCATTCAGCTAAATCCAGCTTTACTGGAAGCCGACCCCAATATAGTTGACAAAAGGCTAGGCAGATGATGATGATGATGATGGTGATTTTGGAACTTGAATGTTTTTAGTCCGAAAATGCGATTGAACATGGGTGTCGACAAATAAGACTCATCATCTTCCTGCCCTTATCCCATGTTACTTGGGGTCGGCGCAACACGTTTTATTCTTCCATTCTGTTCTATCAGTTGTCACTCTATCACTAACTCCCTTTTCTTTCATATCGCTCCTCACACAATCCATCCATCTTTTCTTTGGCCTTCCTCTCCCTCTCCATCCATCCACATAATATGACGTTTTTCAAATAGGACGTTTTGCTAATAGAACGTTTTGAGGAAAGAACGTTTTGTTATGGAGGCGTTATTCGAGATTTGTTTGCTGTAGTAACTTCTTGCGATAAAATAATTATTGTAGATTCAATATATATTTGAAACTATTTCTAAACCCATTGGTGAAATAGTTCTCAAAGTTCCAAAATCACCACATGGGTGCAAAACGTTCAAATCTCATGAGATGCAAATCTCAAAACCATCCAGTTACATCACATCTACATCTCAAAATGTTCAAGTTGCAAAATAGTCAAGTCTCAAAACATTCATGTGTCATGATTTTAATTTTTTCGTATAAGTGGATGTGTAAGTGAATTATATTAAAAGGTACTTAGGTAGTCTTAAAACGTTCAAGTTGCAAAATCACATGTGGTGATTTTGCAACTAGGACGTTTTGAGATTTGCATCTTATGAGATTTGAGACTAAACCTTTTAATATATGTACCGGACGGGCGTGATCGACTGGAACGGGGTTGTGATGGGGTAGGTCTATCCTTTTTCTTCTCCTCCGAAGTGAACTGTGACCGACCGACGGCGTCCAGCCGCGCTGACGTCCTGTACCGGAAACTGTGGCTCTTCCGCACCTAACGTACAACGTTCTTCTATCTTGCCAAGTACTTGCTGTCTTCAGGGTAGATTGGGGTGCAGGGTGAATGCTTACCAGGGTTAAATAATAGGCAGGAATTTGACAACACTGCAGCTAATGGTTTAAGGGCAAATTCGCGAGTACTGTGATTCTATTTATAGATTCTAGGGTTTCTTCTGCCGGTGACTACGAGTTTGCTATTTTTTGGCAATTTACTAAGGTACGAGGTTACCTTACCGTAACGAGGCCCAAAAACCACTACCTGCTTCAGTTTATTTTAACTGCAAATTTTAACTTAGGTTCTAGAACATTTTTGGCTATATCTAGGTCTATTCTAGGTCTGGATAGGGGTTGATGCACCTCTATTCAAATCCCCCGAAATTCCCCGTCGAACGGGGTGGAAACCAACCCTTTAACCCTGCCCACTAGTGGGCTTGTTGCATTTAACTATCGAAAATGTTACAAGTTTTGAACTTGCTTACTATTTAGGGTTGATTTCCCGGAAAACTGTGCCCCATGGGCTATGAATTTGAATTTGACCCCTCCAAGGGTGGAGGTACTATAGGTCAGGAACCCGGAAGAGGATAAAAATCTGTGTTTATCTTTTTATCTATTTTGCGGCTTTATGCCTTGCCTGACCATGAAGATGTGTACATATCTGGATAGGGCTGAGTGACAGGTTTCCAGTGCCTATGGTTTAAGACCTAAATTCCTAGATGCCCTAAAAACTTAGCACTGAAGGTGCGTGTACATGGTGGTTTTCTTCAACCACCCTACTATGTTTGAATGTGAAATGACTATTTTGTATGTACCTTCGGTTTGGTTGATTTCCATCAGCCAATCAGAACACGCCCTCTGGGTGCTATCGGGAATGTGTAAGGGAAATGTGTAGCCCTACCTATTGGTCATAATTTTCTTTGAAAATAAGTTTTCCCCACAACATCTTTTACGTGTTTGGGGAAAACGACAAACATACGATTTAAATCGATTACATAGCTTATAAACTATAACTATGCAAGTACATAAGCTTCTAAGTTCAGTACATAGGCCTACGACTATAGGTACATAGGTAGATACTATCTATGCGAGTTACACAATGCTAAATGCTTCTCCGCGAATATTTCTATGACTATTTAAGTATATAAGCTCCTAACTTAAAAAACATAATATAAGCTTAAGACTATAAGTACATATGGCTGTTTATGCGAGTTATATAAAGCAAAATGCTCCGTCGCGAACAATATATTTCACTTACACATCCACTCATACAAAAATAAAACATATTATGAGACATACTTAGATGTTTTGCGACTTGATTATTTTGCAACTTGAACGTTTAGAGATGTACCTAGATATTTTGCATCTTGGTGGTTTTGAGACGTAGATCTTATGAGATTTGAACGTTTTGCAACCACAAATTATTTTGCAACTTGCATGTTTTGAGACTAAACCACCTCGATCCCTTCACATGGCCATGTCAACCACGTGGGATATTATTAACATATTTATTTTCGTCGACAGGTTTATTTCATATGATATAAACGGATAGATTCAATTTCTTAAAACTAAACAAAATATGTGTTCGCGACGGAGCATTTTGATTTATATAACTCGCATAAACAGCCTTATGTACTTAGATTCGTAAGCTCATATGTTTTTTAAGTTAGAAGCTTATATACTTAAATAGCAATAGAAATGTTCGCGGAGACGCATTTAACATTGTGTAACTCGCATAGATAGTACCTATGTACCTATAGTCGTAGGCCTATGTACTGAATTTAGAAGCTTATGTACTTGCATAGTGATAGTTTGTAAGCTATGTAATCAATTTAAAGTCATATGTTTGTCGTTTTCCCCAAACACGTAAAAGATGTTCTGGGGAAAACATATTTTCAAAGAAAATTATAGTCAATAGGTAGGGCTACACATTTCCCTTACACATTCCCAATAGCACCCTGAGGGCGTGTTCTGATTGGCTGATGGAAATCAGCCAAATCGAAGGTATACAGAAAATAGTCATTTCACATTCGAACATAGTAGGGTGGTTGAAGAAAACCACCATGTACACGCACCTTCAGTGCTAAGTTTTTAGGGCATCTAGGAATTTAGGTCTTAAACCATAGGCACTGGAAAGCTGGCACTCAGCCCTATCCAGATATGTACACATCTTCATGGTCAGGCAAGGCATAAAGCCACAAAATAGATAAGAAGATAAACATAGTTTTTTATCCTCTCCCGGGTTCCTGACCTATAGTACCTCCACCCTTGGAGGGGTGGCTTGGTAAGTTGTGTAGCTGGATGGAGGGATGATGCACCTACCCGAATATAGATAGTTTCATAGCCCATGGGGCACAGTTTTTCGGGGAATCAACCCCAAATAGTAAGCAAGCTCAAAACTTGTGATATTTTTGATAGTTAAATGCAACAAGCCCACTAGTGGGCAGGGTTGAGGGGTTGATTTCCAACCCGTTCGACGGGGAATTTCGGGGGATTTGAATAGAGGTGCGTCAACCCCCATCCAGACCTAGAATAGACCTAGATATAGCCGAAAATGTCATAGAACCATAGTAAAAATTTGCAGTTAAAATAAACTGAAGCAGTTAGTGGTTTTTGGGCCTCGTTACGGTAAAGTATCCTCGTACCTTAGTAAATGGTTAAAAATAGCCAATTCGTAGTCACCGGCAGAAGAAATTATAGAATCTATAAATAGAATCATAGTACTCGCGACTTTGCCCTTAAACCATTAGCTGCAGTGTTGTCAAATTCCTGCCTATTATTTAACCCTGGTAAGCATTCACCCTGCACCCCAATCTACCCCGAAGACAGCAAGTATTTGGCAAGATAGAAGAACGTTGTACGTGTGGTGCGGAGAACCTCAGTTTCCGGTACAGGACGTCAGCGCGGCTGGACGCCGTCGGTCGGTCACAGTTCACTTCGGAGGAGAAGAAAAAGGATAGACCCACCCCATCACAACCCCGTTCCAGTCGATCACGCCCGTCCGGTACATTTTTTGGTCCTTGCGAGCCGGATTTCTGTGCCGTCGTATCATGTTTCTTAACAGTATGTCAAAACGTATCCGTTCCCGAATCATCCCTTGAAGAATCAACCCTTGAAGAAACAAGCATTGAAGACTCAAGCCGAAGCCCTGCGATATAGTTTGGCACAAGAGCCAAACATACGCACCCCGTATCTTGTTTCTTAAACAGTATGTCAAAACGTATCCGTTCCCGAATCATCCCTTGAAGAATCAACCCTTGAAGAAACAAGCCTTGAAGACTCAAGCCGAAGCCCTGCGATATAGTTTGGCACAAGAGCCAAATATACGCACCCCGTATCTTGTTTCTTAAACAGTATGTCAAAACGTATCCGTTCCCGAATCATCCCTTGAAGAATCAACCCTTGAAGAAACAAGCCTTGAAGACTCAAGCCGAAGCCCTGCGATATAGTTTGGCACAAGAGCCAAATATACGCACCCCGTATCTTGTTTCTTAACAGTATGTCAATTGGTATCCGTTCCCGAATCAACCCTTCAAGAATCATCCCTTGAAGACTCATCCGAAAACAGATCCGAAGTTAGTCGTCGATTGACGTTCCTGTGAAGACGCCTCAAGCTCAGCATCGTGGTTCATCGTGAGGACTACCCCTTGAAGAAAACTACCCTTCAAGAACCAACCCTTGAGGACTCACCCTGAGGCGGATCCGAAGCTATCCGTCAACATACGTTCCAGTTAAGAAGCCTCAAGCTCAGTATCGTGGTTCATCGTGAGGACTACCCCTTGGAGAAAACTACCCTTCAAGAACCAACCCTTAAGGACTCACCCTGAGGCGGATCCGAAGCTATCCGTCAACATACGTTCCAGTTAAGAAGCCTCAAGCTCAGTATCGTGGTTCATCGTGAGGACTACCCCTTGGAGAAAACTACCCTTCAAGAACCAACCCTTAAGGACTCACCCTGAGGCGGATCCGAAGTTATCCGTCAACATACGTTCCAGTTAAGAAGCCTCAAGCTCAGCATCGTGGTTCATCGTGAGGACTGCCCTTGGAGAAAACTACCCTTCGGGAGCCACCCTTAAGGACTCACCCCGAAACTTTGGACTTTGAAAGTTTTCCTGAAACACTGAAGGATCGCGTCTGGACTTAGAAGATTTCTAAGGAATCCTGGACTTCGAGAAAATTTGAAAGTTGAACCTGGACTTGGGAAGATTTTGAAGACCAAACCTGGGACTTAGAAAAATTTTGAGGATTGAACCCGACACTTAGAAAATTTTTCAAACATAGAAGCTGGGACTTAGAAAATTCTTGAAGACAGAACCTGAGACTTAGAAAAAATTTTGAGGATTGAACCCAACACTTAGAAAATTTTCGAATATAGAAGCTGACACTTAGAAAAATTTCGCCACATACTGGGACTTAGAAAATTTTGATCATCTACACATAGAAGATATAGACAGATCCGGGACATAGAAAATTTTTGAAGAATTTGGACTTTGAAAATTTTGAGAAGATTCTACATATAGAAAACATAGATTGATTCGGGACATAGAAAATTTTCGAAGAATTTGAACTTTGAAAAATTTGAAGAAGTTTCTACACTTAGAAAATATAGATTGATTCGGGACATAGAAAATTTTTGAAGAAATTGGACTTTGAAAATTTTGAAGAGGATTCTACACTTAGAAAATATAGATTGATTCGGGACATAGAAAATTTTTGAAGATTTGAACTTTGAAAATTTTGAAGAGGATTCTACATATAGAAAACATAGATTGATTCGGGACATAGAAAATTTTCGAAGATTTTGGACTTCGAAAATTTTGAGAAGATTCTACATATAGAAAACATAGACCGATTCGGGACATAGAAAATTTTTGAAGATTTTGGACTTTGAAAATTTTACACTTAGAAAATTCAGAGCAACTCTGGACTTTGAAGATTGGGGACTTCGAAGAATTATCCGAGAATATAGAAATAGTTTGAAGAAAAAACTTTAGTTCAAGTTTTACTGAAGCCTTATCCAGGGACATAGAACAGTTTTGAAGAATCGACTTGAGGATTTGAATTATGTCAACCTCAAGAAAGGGAACCAGATTTGAAGCGCCTTCAGACAGTACACTGAAGCCGACAGATAGAAAATACAGTCGAAACCTGCCGGTGACTACCCGGGGTTACGCCCGTATCGAACGTATCGAATGTGACAAGCCGCCGTCGACCGTGGGAAGGACGACGCGGTCTTATAGAAGAGTCACAAAGGCACGCGAAGACTTACTCAAGATTAAGTTGGAGCTTGCACAATTAGCACTTCAGAGAGCCGAACAAGAATCGGACGACGAATATATAGAAGATAGAAACTCGAAAGACGAGTATGTGCGTTCCTGGCTGGAAGAGGCAGCTGAACCTGTTCCTGATCAGAGAGAGACCAACACCGCTGAGGGAGACATCCGTAATAGAACACATAGAAACTGCGAGCAGAATAGAATAGATAGAAACTGCGAGCAAAATAGAATAGATAGAAGTTGCGAGCAGCAACCGTCTCCCTCTATGCACTCCGTATCGATAGTGGACTCTCGTCGAGCGCAAGTACCGGAACTAGAGCTGAAAGTCGATGAAGTGACTAAACAGATGGCACCACCGAAGAAAATAGAAGACGACGGGGAAAACAGATTACAGCCGTCAATAACGGACCTTACAACAGCTATAGTATCGCAAGCTGATAGAAAAACAGAACAGAATTCGTCCTCGCCGTCAAAGGTCATCATGACCTTACCGAATTTCAATGGTGCACACACAGAATGGTTGTCGTTTCGAGCCATTTATGTAACAACTCGAAAACATTTCAATGATGTCAAGAATACAGCAAGATTCAGAAGGCAAAGACAGTATCAGTCGTTACCTGACCTATCGTTGTTCAGCGAATTCATCACTGAACAAGCTCGCTTCTGCAGCGCCTTTGCTCCCGCCGAGAATTTCAACGCAACAGAGGGCCCATCAAACAGACGTATAGCACAGAGAACCCACACAGCAACAGAGAAACCGGCCGATAGATGCCGTGTATGTGGGAAAGATGGGCACATAGAACGCGACTGTCGGAAATTCATAGAAGGCAACAGCGACAAGAGATGGAAGCTAGCAAAGAAGCTCAACTTATGCTATCGCTGCATGAAGTTACGACGTAAGCGGCACCAGTGCAAACCGAAGAAGTGTGGCATCAAGGAGTGTACAGCCACACACAACCGGCTACTTCATTTCGAGAAGAAGCCCGCTGCAGCGACTGCCGAAAAGCCGAAGGTCCTCGAACAGAAGCAAGAACCACAAGAAGTGGTTGCCAGTTCGCGAACATAGTCGAGTCATGCCTACCTCAAGATAGTACCGGTCCGGGTGATTGGACCGGCGGGAGAGGCATCTACGTTCGCCCTTCCCGACGATGGATCAACCGTATCATTGATCAGCGAGGACCTTGCCAGACAATTTGGAGCCGAAGGCCGCATAGACCCACAGAAGACATCTTGAAACGACACACCAAACAGATAGAAATGGGCATATAGAAACCGCAATTTGAAATGCCCGATAGTTATGGGACAGCCCACAAGCGGCTTGTCTCTATAGAAACTCGATAGAAATTCGACTCTTCGAGATAGATATACGGAACAGATGGACTCGTTCCTATAGAAAGGGTGCGCCGAGAAAGCGCCCGAAAATAGTACACCAGGAAGAACCTGGTACCTACCTCATATCGATGTCTTCAAGCCGATGAAGCCAGAGAAGTACCGTATAGTACACGACGCCGCAGCTAAATCGAATGGAATGTCTTTGAACGACTTCATACTCACAGGACCAGACCTGTTACAGTCGCTGTCCGGCGTCATGATGAGGTTCCATAGACACCCCATAGCCATTTCGGGCGATATTGCCAAAATGTTTGTGCAGGTGAAAGTCCGACAAGAGGACATGAATGCCCTCCAATGTTCGTGGAGAGGCAATAGAATTGAAGGGAGCCCCGCCGAATAGAGTGATACAATCATGTTCGGCGCGGCAAGCCCAACGTGCACAGCTATAAAAGCGAAGATGCACATAGAAAATGCACTTGGTTCAATAGAGACCAAGTGCAGACACGCTAGGTTTGAACCTGACCCTAGCGCGTCCATCGAGTGGAGTCTTAAGAAAAGACATAAAACCACAAACAAAGTCCAAGAAGAGGACATGAATGCCCTCCAATGTTCGTGGAGAGGCAATAGAATAGAGGGAGCCCCGCCGAATAGAGTGATACAATCATGTTCGGCGCGGCAAGCCCAACGTGCACAGCGCCAAAAGCAAAGATGCACATAGAAAATGCACTTGGTTCAATAGAGACCAAGTGCAGACACGCTAGGATTCAACCTGACCCTAGCGCGTCCATCGAGGGGCGTCTTAGAAAAAGACGTGCCCACCAAGAAGAGGCATTCGAAATAGTGCTTGGCGTAGCCTCAATAGTACAGTACGCGCCAAGCAAATGCTCCAAAAAGTATGGAGAAAACGAGTCGACTGCTATCAGTCACTCGACATAGAAACCGTACTCACAGAGAAACACCAACGAAGAGGTGTTGTCCACACTGTTGTGAGGCAGAGTACGGAAAACAGCCGCCCGCTGAAATAGGTATCAGTCGCCAGCGAAGGCGATGAATCCATCACGCCGAACCACTTCCTACTCGGTGGTTCGGCCAGACTGCACCGCACCCGGCGTGTTCACCGAGCAACACGTCGACACCACGAAACTCTGGCGGCGCTCACAAGCGCTCGCCGACCAGTTCTGGCGCCGCTGGGTGAGGGAGCACTTACCCGAGCTCCAACACCGGCGGGAGCGCCGCCACCGTGGCCCTGGTCTGCAGGTGGGCAACCCTGTGCTCATCGCAGACGGCCAGCTGCCTCGCAACACGTGGCCGCGAGGCCGCATCACCGCAGTCTTCCCTTGGGCGGACCACAGGTCCGGATCGCTGAGGTGCGCATATCTGGCGGCACTCTAAAGCGTCCGGCGAAGAGGCTGATCCCGTCATCGAAATGGTCCAGAGCGTCGGAGCTACGGGCCGGAGCGACGGGCGTCGCGCCGGCGAGCTTCGAGGCAACAGTCGCCGGGGCGACGAGCGTCGCGCCGGCGAGATTCGAGGCAACAGTCACCGTGGCAACGGGCGACGCAACTACAGTCGTCGCTCACCGGCGAGATGCAGCGCCGCGCCGACATCGCAACGAGTCGTCACTGCGCTGCACGGCGGGAGAAATGTTCGCGACGGAGCATTTTGATTTATATAACTCGCATAAACAGCCTTATGTACTTAGATTCGTAAGCTCATATGTTTTTTAAGTTAGAAGCTTATATACTTAAATAGCAATAGAAATGTTCGCGGAGACGCATTTAACATTGTGTAACTCGCATAGATAGTACCTATGTACCTATAGTCGTAGGCCTATGTACTGAATTTAGAAGCTTATGTACTTGCATAGTGATAGTTTGTAAGCTATGTAATCAATTTAAAGTCATATGTTTGTCGTTTTCCCCAAACACGTAAAAGATGTTCTGGGGAAAACATATTTTCAAAGAAAATTATAGTCAATAGGTAGGGCTACACATTTCCCTTACACATTCCCAATAGCACCCTGAGGGCGTGTTCTGATTGGCTGATGGAAATCAGCCAAATCGAAGGTATACAGAAAATAGTCATTTCACATTCGAACATAGTAGGGTGGTTGAAGAAAACCACCATGTACACGCACCTTCAGTGCTAAGTTTTTAGGGCATCTAGGAATTTAGGTCTTAAACCATAGGCACTGGAAAGCTGGCACTCAGCCCTATCCAGATATGTACACATCTTCATGGTCAGGCAAGGCATAAAGCCACAAAATAGATAAGAAGATAAACATAGTTTTTTATCCTCTCCCGGGTTCCTGACCTATAGTACCTCCACCCTTGGAGGGGTGGCTTGGTAAGTTGTGTAGCTGGATGGAGGGATGATGCACCTACCCGAATATAGATAGTTTCATAGCCCATGGGGCACAGTTTTTCGGGGAATCAACCCCAAATAGTAAGCAAGCTCAAAACTTGTGATATTTTTGATAGTTAAATGCAACAAGCCCACTAGTGGGCAGGGTTGAGGGGTTGATTTCCAACCCGTTCGACGGGGAATTTCGGGGGATTTGAATAGAGGTGCGTCAACCCCCATCCAGACCTAGAATAGACCTAGATATAGCCGAAAATGTCATAGAACCATAGTAAAAATTTGCAGTTAAAATAAACTGAAGCAGTTAGTGGTTTTTGGGCCTCGTTACGGTAAAGTATCCTCGTACCTTAGTAAATGGTTAAAAATAGCCAATTCGTAGTCACCGGCAGAAGAAATTATAGAATCTATAAATAGAATCATAGTACTCGCGACTTTGCCCTTAAACCATTAGCTGCAGTGTTGTCAAATTCCTGCCTATTATTTAACCCTGGTAAGCATTCACCCTGCACCCCAATCTACCCCGAAGACAGCAAGTATTTGGCAAGATAGAAGAACGTTGTACGTGTGGTGCGGAGAACCTCAGTTTCCGGTACAGGACGTCAGCGCGGCTGGACGCCGTCGGTCGGTCACAGTTCACTTCGGAGGAGAAGAAAAAGGATAGACCCACCCCATCACAACCCCGTTCCAGTCGATCACGCCCGTCCGGTACAATATGAAACTGCAAAGATTGACTGTTAAAATACGTACTGAATCTCTAAAAACTACAAAATAGAAATGATTCAATGAATAGGCCAAAATAAAATATTTATAACCTACAAGAACTGATATGACAACCACGTGGGGCTTACATTTAAAATATTAATTTTGCTTGATTTTATTCAAAGTAAATTTAATCTCGATAAACCATGACTAGCTATTTTAAAAACATAAAATATAATTTAGTTTGGCTATTCCACCAATTCACACCAAGCGTTTTCAAACGTCTTTTATAATGCGCACAGCAAAGGAGTGGAACTCTTTGCTTGCGTCTGTGTTTCCAAAAGCTTACAACCCTAATGACCCTAATCTCTTCAAAGTTAGAGTGAACAGGTTCCTTCTGCGTAGGCTCGCTCCATCGTAGACTTTGTCTCTGTCATCTCTGACAAAGACTAGAGTCAAGAGCAAACCTATTACAAATAAAAAAAAATTGAGTATTTAATTTATATGTCATGTTTTATGACTGCAAAAAACAGGCTTTTTAAAACTAAAAGAAGATACTTAAAACATTTTTCAATGAAATTATTGTGCCGTGTCGTAAATTTTGGAAAGTCCCATAGTGTGAAATAATCTACATAGGTCCTAATAAAAGGTATAAAGCAAGAAAGAATGTTACCTGCAAGAGCTACAAGGAACATAATCACATGACGATTGGTATTTTGTTTATAAGGGTTTAAAAATAGCCACTCAGACAGCGACAGCACCCCACGCCCCCCTCTTGCGAGAGGAGTGAACGATCATCGAGGGCTGATGGTAGGTCTACCACCGCCCGCCTTACGCTCAGGGCACCGCGCCACGTCTCATCAACGTGACTTGTGAGGACTCACATAGTGTGAAAGTCTCGCGAAGAGCTTACTATAGAAATGATCCTATGAAGTAAGGTCTTGACTTGAGACACGAAATCGGCGAGGGTCGTTCACGCGCGGAGAATCTTAACACCGCGATTCAGGAAAACGCGTCATCAGCACAGCGCCATCTAGTTCAACTTTATTAAATTAAAAATGCCGGTATTGATTTATTGATCCATTTTATCTAGGAGTATTATTAATCACTATAACTGCAGACTCAAAACAGAATGTTGAATGTGAATGTGTGGTTATTTAATAATCATCAGTTTATGAAACTACTGAAAACCTATTGAAGAAATACTGCACAAATGTGTAACGTTGAGTAATAATCACTGTAATAAATAAAAACGATTGAAAATAGTTAATTTTCACTAATAATCCTAGTAAATTATTCTTACTATAATTATACAGATCTAAAATGACTGAAAAACGCTGAACGATCGTCGAGATCGGGAATCGCACTTTCTCTCGAGTGATACATAGTGCTTTATACTACACCTACGAGGAAAATAAAAAACTAAATCTCTACTTATTGAAATTTATATTGAAATTGTTGCAGTTAGTGAAGCTTAATTTGAAAATGGCGCCAATGGCGTCTGCAATTTTCACATGTTCTTTTTTCAAATTGTTTGACACCATCCAACACACAGCTAGTGGCCAGTGTCATTTTGCGAACTTGGAGATAAAAACTCACTGTAAAAACTTTTTGGCTTTTGATATTTAGGTTACCAGCGCATAGTCTTACCCAAAATTAAAAAAGAAAAACCACGTAAGAAATGGATTTTCATACACTTTTCTCTCCCGCTCAGATGCGTTTTCTCGCCGCATATTTGTTCGATATGCAATGACGTACTTTCTACCGTAAATTTGATAAAGTATCAAGGTACTTTCCGAGCAGGTGTAGTATAAAAGATTTTTTAATACCTACCTGCCGAAAAAATAGTTATTATTTTGGTAACCTAACAGCAACTAACCTAGGTAGCTATCTTACCTACCCTACCTAACAACGATGTATTCTAAAGATAATAGAACAATAATGGCTGCCACAGACAGATGCGACGCAAATTAGAAAGTGTATTATTAAAGTGCTCTACAGATAGCACAGCACAATTTTATAAACAGTGTTTTCGCATTTCACGTTGCACCCGTCTTCGGGAGCCTTAACATTACACAAATATTTTAAATACGTCAAATATTCCCTGAAATATATTTCTTCACTTTTTATGACGCTTTCATGTTTCGTTCTAATATAAAGGGATGGTGTTTTACAACGGGGCCTGCCGATGTTTTCCTTTTTCGGGACACGCGATTGGCGGAAAATGCTGACATTTTCCTGGACACGTAGGTAATATGCGACTGACCTCCTGGTCAGTCGCATATTGTGGTGATTTGCCATGTTTCCTTTACAACTGGATTTTGTTTTCTGTATTACTTTCACGTGATAAATGATTGCAAAATTAATTTGAACGTTTTCTCTTTTAGTTAGTCGATTACGTTTACGGCTAAACGACAATGGCGTTTCATGTTTTTGTTGTTTCCAGTTTTTTTTATTAAAAAGGCCTACTTATTTCATTATCGTGATAAGAATAACTGATACTCCATTTCATTACCCCGTATTTAAACTCGGTGATCGAACCCGTTATTTCCAGAAGTACGCGACATAGTTTATCATAAAGTATTTTCGCTCGCAAAAAATAAAGAAGGGCTGTGAACAACAAGAGCCGTGAAAAAGTTTCAGGAAGTCAAGAGGCCATTCATCTTGTTCTAAACAACGCCTAACAAATATTATTGTTGAGCTCGTTGAGAGGAGAAAGAATTTGTCAAGTGTACACCGTCCTTGTTCATTTAATTAAAAAAAATTGAAACAAGAACGAATTTTATGTAGATAAAAATAATAATAAAATAAGTTATTGTTATATTTTTCTTTTAATATTACCTACTAGATTTTGCTTGCTACTTCGTACGCGTAAATCCTGTTTTTTCCCGTTCCCGTAGGAATTTTGGAGAATCCTCTCCAAGGAACTGCGTTGTGTGTCAGACACTCACTTACTCATTCAGTAACGTAAGAATTTTATAAATTAGGACAGGTACTAGCTTCGTTTGCATGATAGCCGAATCCACGACCTCTTCCCACCGGCCCTCTCAGAGGCGGCTCTACCTATAGTGCAGGGTGTGCGGTGCACCCGGGCGCAGGAGTGCTGGGGGCGCCGAGCGTCGCATACGGCGCGCCGGCGCTCTCAATAACCTTGCACCCGTGTTATGTCGGGCGCATATTGTCCGAAATTTTGTATCAGAAATTTCTGAAGTCTGCCGCTGATGCACTGGACTCAAACATTTTGTTCTAGACCCCGAATACTGTTAGCCATATGTCAGAATTCCACAGTATGCAGAGCCTAAAACAAAATGTTTAGCAATTTTCATCGGATTTCCTCGACGAGGTGGGCAAGCTCTTTGTAAGAGTAATTGTAAACCGCCTCGTCGGGCACCTGGCGGGGTTGGGCCCGGAATTGGCGGAGCACCAGTAGGTACGGTTTCCGCAAGAGGCACTCGACGGTGGGCGCCAGCGTAGTCTGCTACGCAGACAAAACCCTGGTCCTGGCGCTGGGACGGTCGCACAAAGCGGCGGCCGACGTAATGACACGCGGGGTTGTGACAGTCATTGAGAGGATCCGGCAATTGGGTCTCGAGGTAGTACAACACAAGTCCGACGGTGCGTTGTGTTCCACGCGCGCCTCACAGAGATGTCAGCGTAACTGACGGGGAACGCGGCCCTTGAAAACAAAGGGGATTTGAAAGAACACGGATGGGTTTATTCAGTAAGCGCCTTACGCTCCTTTTCGCACCGCCCTGTGTGGAAGGAGCCATTTGACGACTTCCAATCCTAAAAGTAAGTGAAGTATACCTACTATACTGGTAATATTGTAACGAACAATGGCTGAACAGGTAACCTATGCAAGTTATTAAAAATCTTACCTTTTGTTAGGGTTCCATACCCAATGGGTATGGAACAGGTAGGTAAAATGAAAGGAAGTCTCATACAAAAAACGTGTATTTTTTTTCGGTATTACGGAACCATTCGTGGGAATCTGACTCGCACTTAGCCAGTTTTGTTTTTGTTTTGAGGGAGAAACCTTTAATGGCGCTTCGACTTTTAAGGAAAAGGCCAAGGAGTGTGGGATTTTTCCCATTTCCTTTTAAAAGATGACTCCGTGCATCACCAGTCAGGGTACATCCTTTGGTCTCCCCAAGGATGTGCCGTAACAGGTTTGCTGTAAGAGGGTCCCCCCTAAGCCACAATATGCACGGCACCACGTGATCACTGAGCCAGAATGTGAACCTACTAAAATGATGTGATTTCGTCGCACGACGAGATTAAACACACACGTTTCTTTAGTGTCCATTCCAGTCCAATCAACGCGCGAGCACAGGAATCATTTACACCGCGCGACGAAATTACATCGTTAACCCTCATTCGTACCAACAAATAAGCCATTGCTATTAGACCTTATACAGTAGATGGAATGTTTTCATAAACATATAAACCACCAGAAAAAAATAAATTTTGGTGAAAAACGTTATATTTTTTATTAAAAAAAAATACAAAAAAGCATTATTTGCAGCTAAATATTATAATAACCTTTAAAATTATTATTATAATATAGACCATTAATATTATAAATAATGAAGAATAACTAACTTCTGCCCCTGACTTCGTCTATGTGGACTTCAGGTCAAAATAAAAAGAATTTTATGAGCTTATTCAAATTTTAGACACCAACAAACATTTATCCATCCACAGAAACTTTCGCATTTATTATAGTACTTAATAAGATGTAAAAAAAAAACATGCAACATATCCACATAATAATGAGTAATCATACAAACGTTACGTACAAAACATATGATAAACGCAGCTGAATCGTTAGCTTTAGTATAATATGAAACGCTTGCTTATAAGAGCTATGTCCTGAAGACCCATTTAGAAAAACTAATATTATAAAGACGAAAGGTTTGTACGTTTGTAACGAATAAACTCAACTACTACTTGACCTATTTTTAAGCGACTTCTTCAAAAAACAGGAGGTTTTATGTTCGGTTGTATGTATTTTTTTTTGTATGTTCACCGATGTCTCCGCCAATTCTGGACCAATTTCAAAAAATATTTTTTTATTCAAAAGCCTGAGGTGGTCCCATTGTCACGAAGTTAGTGTTCGCGACGGAGCATTTTGATTTATATAACTCGCATAAACAGCCTTATGTACTTATATTCGTAAGCTCATATGTTTTTTAAGTTAGAAGCTTATATACTTAAATAGTAATAGAAATGTTCGCGGAGACGCATTTAACATTGTGTAACTCGCATAGATGGTACCTATGTACCTATAGTCGTAGCCTATGTACTGAATTTAGAAGCTTATGTACTTGCATAGTGATAGTTTGTAGGCTATGTAATCAATTTAAAATCATATGTTTGTCGTTTTCCCCAAACACGTAAAAGATGTTCTGGGGAAAACATATTTTCAAAGAAAATTATAGTCAATAGGTAGGGCTACACATTTCCCTTACACATTCCCGATAGCACCCTGAGGGCGTGTTCTGATTGGCTGATGGAAATCAGCCTAATCGAAGGTACATGAAAAATAGTCATTTCACATTCGAACATAGTAGGGTGGTTGAAGAAAACCACCATGTACACGCACCTTCAGTGCTAAGTTTTTAGGGCATCTAGGAATTTAGGTCTTAAACCATAGGCACTGGAAAGCTGGCACTCAGCCCTATCCAGATATGTACACATCTTCATGGTCAGGCAAGGCATAAAGCCGCAAAATAGATAAGAAGATAAACACAGATTTTTATCCTCTCCCGGGTTCCTGACCTATAGTACCTCCACCCTTGGAGGGGTGGCTTGGTAAGTTGTGTAGCTGGATGGAGGGATGATGCACCTACCCGAATATAGATAGTTTCATAGCCCATGGGGCACAGTTTTTCGGGGAATCAACCCCAAATAGTAAGCAAGCTCAAAACTTGTGATATTTTTGATAGTTAAATGCAACAAGCCCACTAGTGGGCAGGGTTGAGGGGTTGATTTCCAACCCGTTCGACGGGGAATTTCGGGGGATTTGAATAGAGGTGCGTCAACCCCCATCCAGACCTAGAATAGACCTAGATATAGCCGAAAATGTCATAGAACCATAGTAAAAATTTGCAGTTAAAATAAACTGAAGCAGTTGGTGGTTTTTGGGCCTCGTTACGGTAAAGTAACCTCGTACCTTAGTAAATGGTTAAAAATAGCCAATTCGTAGTCACCGGCAGAAGAAACCCTAGAATCTATAAATAGAATCACAGTACTCGCGACTTTGCCCTTAAACCATTAGCTGCAGTGTTGTCAAATTCCTGCCTATTATTTAACCCTGGTAAGCATTCACCCTGCACCCCAATCTACCCCGAAGACAGCAAGTACTTGGCAAGATAGAAGAACGCTGTACGTTAGGTGCGGAAGAGCCTTAGTTTTCGGTACAGGACGTCAGCGCGGCTGGACGTCGTCGGTCGGTCACAGTTCACTTCGGAGGAGAAGAAAAAGGATAGACCTACCCCATCACAACCCCGTTCCAGTCGATCACGCCCGTCCGGTACATTTTTTGGTCCTTCGATAGCCGGATCTCCGCACCCATACATCTTGTTTCTTAACAGTATGTCAAAACGTATCCGTTCCCGAATCATCCCTTGAAGAATCAACCCTTGAAGAAACAAGCATTGAAGAATCAAGCCGAAGCCTTGCGATATAGTTTGGCACAAGAGCCAAATATACGCACCCCGTATCTTGTTTCTTAAACAGTATGTCAAAACGTATCCGTTCCCGAATCATCCCTTGAAGAATCAACCCTTCAAGAAACAAGCCTTGAAGACTCAAGCCGAAGCCCTGCGATATAGTTTGGCACAAGAGCCAAATATACGCACCCCGTATCTTGTTTCTTAACAGTATGTCAATTGGTATCCGTTCCCGAATCAACCCTTCAAGAATCATCCCTTGAAGACTCATCCGAAACAGATCCGAAGTTAGTCGTTGATTGACGTTCCTGTGAAGACACCTCAAGCTCAGCATCGTGGTTCATCGTGAGGACTACCCCTTGAAGAAAACTACCCTTCAAGAACCAACCCTTGAGGACTCACCCTGAGGCGGATCCGAAGCTATCCGTCAACATACGTTCCAGTCAAGAGGCCTCAAGCTCAGCATCGTGGTTCATCGTGAGGACTACCCCTTGAAGAAAACTACCCTTCAAGAACCAACCCTTAAGGACTCACCCTGAGGCGGATCTGAAGCTATCCGTCAACATACGTTCCAGTTAAGAAGCCTCAAGCTCAGCATCGTGGTTCATCGTGAGGACTACCCCTTGAAGAAAACTACCCTTCAAGAACCAACCCTTAAGGACTCACCCTGAGGCGGATCTGAAGCTATCCGTCAACATACGTTCCAGTTAAGAAGCCTCAAGCTCAGCATCGTGGTTCATCGTGAGGACTGCCCTTGGAGAAAACTACCCTTCGGGAGCCACCCTTGGGGACTCACCCCGAAACTTTGGACTTTGAAAATTTTCCTGAAACACTGAAGGATTGCGTCTGGACTTAGAAGATTTCTAAGGAATCCTGGACTTTGAGAAAATTTGAAAGTTGAACCTGGACTTGGGAAGATTTTGAAGACCAAACCTGGGACTTAGAAAAAATTTTTGAGGATTGAACCCGACACTTAGAAAATTTTTCGAACATAGAAGCTGGGACTTAGAAAATTTTTGAAGACAGAACCTGAGACTTATAAAAAATTTTGAGGATTGAACCCGACACTTAGAAAATTTTCGAACATAGAAGCTGGCACTTAGAAAAATTTCGAAGATTCATACTGGGACTTAGAAAATTTTGATCATCTACATAGAAGATATAGACAGATTCGGGACATAGAAAATTTTCGAAGATTTTGGACTTTGAAAATTTTGAAGAGGATTCTACACTTAGAAGATATAGACGGATTCGGGACATAGAAAATTTTCGAAGATTTTGGACTTTGAAAATTTTGAAGAAGATTTCTACACTTAGAAGATATAGACAGATTCGGGACACAGAAAATTTTTGAAGAATTTGGACTTTGAAAATTTTGAAGAAGATTCTACACTTAGAAAATATAGATTGATTCGGAACATAGAAAATTTTTGAAGAATTGGACTTTGAAAATTTTGAGAAGATTCTACATATAGAAAACATAGACTGATTCGGGACATAGAAAATTTTTGAAGAATTTGAACTTTGAAAATTTTGAGAAGATTCTACACTTAGTTAATATAGATTGATTCGGAACATAGAAAATTTTTGAAGAATTTCGACTTTGAAAATTTTGAGAAGATTCTACACTTAGAGAATATAGATCGATTCGGGACATAGAAAATTTTTGAAGAATTTGGACTTTGAAAATTTTACACTTAGAAAATTCAGAGCAACTCTGGACTTTGAAGATTGGGGACTTCGAAGAATTATCCGAGAATATAGAAATAGTTTGAAGAAAAAACTTTAGTTCAAGTTTTACCGAAGCCTTATCCAGGGATATAGAACAGTTCGAAGAATAGACTTGAGGATCTGAATCATGCCAGCCTCAAGAAAGGGAACCAGATTTGAGACGCCTTCAGAAAGTACACTGAAGCCGACAGATAGAAGATACAGCCGAAACCTGCCGGTGACTACCCGGGGTTACGCCCGTATCGAACGTATCGAATGTGACAAGCCGCCGTCGACCGTGGGAAGGACGACGCGGTCTTATAGAAGAGTCACAAAGGCACGCGAAGACTTACTCAAGATTAAGTTGGAGCTTGCACAATTAGCACTTCAGAGAGCCGAACAAGAATCGGACGACGATTATATAGAAGATAGAAACTCGAACGACGAGTACGTGCGTTCCTGGCTGGAAGAGGCAGCTGAACCTGTTCCTGATCAGAGAGAGACCAACACCGCTGAGGGAGACATCCGTAATAGAACACATAAAAACTGCGAGCAGAATAGAATAGATAGAAACTGCGAGCAGAATAGAATAGATAGAAACTGCGAGCAGAATAGAATAGATAGAAACTGCGAGCAGTATAGAATAGATAGAAGCTGCGAGCAAAATAGAATAGATAGAAGCTGCGAGCAAAATAGAATAGATAGAAGTTGCGAGCAGCAACCGTCTCCCCCTTTAGACTCCGTATCGATAGTGGACTCTCGTCGAACGCAAATTCCGGAACTAGAGCCGAAAGTCGATGAAGTGACTAAACAAATGGCACCACCGAAGAAAATAGAAGACGACGGGGAAAACAGATTACAGCCGTTCATAACGGACCTTACAGCAGCTATAGTATCGCTAGCTGACAGTAAAACAGAACAGAATAGTTCCTCGCCGTCGAAGGTCATCATGACCTTACCGAACTTCAATGGTGCACACACAGAATGGTTGTCGTTTCGAGCCATTTATGTAACAACTCGAACATAGTCGAGTTATCAGACCTCAAGATGGTACCGGTCCGGGTGATTGGACCGGCGGGAGAGGCATCTACGTTCGCCCTTCCCGACGATGGATCAACCGTATCATTGATCAACGAGGACCTTGCCAGACAAGTTGGAGCCGAAGGCCGCATAGACCCACAGAAGACATCTTGAAACGACACACCAAACAGATAGAAATGGGCATATAGAAACCGCAATTTGAAATGCCCGATAGTTATGAGACAGCCCACAAGCGGCTTGTCTCTATAGAAACTCGATAGAAATCCGACTCTTCGAGATAGATATACGGAACAGATGGACTCGTTCCTATAGAAAGGGTGCGCCGAGAAAGCGCCCGAAAATAGTACACCAGGAAGAACCTGGTACCTACCTCATATCGATGTCTTCAAGCCGATGAAGCCAGAGAAGTACCGTATAGTACACGACGCCGCAGCTAAATCGAATGGAATGTCTTTGAACGACTTCCTACTCACAGGACCAGACCTGTTACAGTCGCTGCCCGGCGTCATGATGAGGTTCCGTAGACACCCCATAGCCATTTCGGGCGATATTGCCGAAATGTTTGTGCAGGTGAAAGTCCGACAAGAGGACACAGACGCCCTCCAATATCCGTGGAGAGGCAACAGACACCCTCCAATATTCGTGGAGAGGCAATAGAATAGAGGGAGCCCCGCCGAATAGAGTGATGCAATCATGTTCGGCGCGGCCAGCCCAACGTGCACAGCTATAAAAGCGAAGATGCACATAGAAAACGCGCTTGGTATAGAATGAAGACCAAGTGCAGACACGCTAGGTTTCAACCTGACCCTAGCGCGTCCATCGAGTGGCGTCTTAAGAAAAGACATAACCACAAACAAAGTCCGAGAAGAGGACATGAATGCCCTCCAATGTTCGTGGAGAGGCAATAGAATAGAGGGAGCCCCCGACGAATATCGAATATCAATCATATTCGGCGCGGCCAGCTCACCGTGCACAGCTATAAAAGCGAAGATGCACATAGAAAATGCGCTTGGTATAGAATGAAGACCAAGTGCAGACACGCTAGGTTTGAACCTGACCCTAGCGCGTCCATCGAGTGGCGTCTTAAGAAAAGACATAACCACAAACAAAGTCCGAGAAGAGGACATGAATGCCCTCCAATGTTCGTGGAGAGGCAATAGAATAGAGGGAGCCCCCGACGAATATCGAATATCAATCATGTTCGGCGCGGCCAGCTCACCGTGCACAGCTATAAAAGCGAAGATGCACATAGAAAATGCATTTGGTTCAATAGAGACCAAGTGCAGACACGCTAGGTTTCAACCTGACCCTAGCGCGTCCATCGAGGGGCGTCTTAGAAAAAGACGTGCTCACCAAGAAGAGGCATTCGAAATAGTGCTTGGCGTAGCCTCAATAGTATAGTACGCGCCAAGCAAATGCTCCAAAAAGTATGGAGAAAACGAGTCGACTGCTATCAGTCACTCGACATAGAAACCGTACTCACAGAGAAACACCAACGAAGAGGTGTTGTCCACACTGTTGTGTGAGGCAGAGTACGGAAAACAGCCGCCCGCTGAAATAGGTATCAGTCGCCAGCGAAGGCGATGAATCCATCACGCCGAACCACTTCCTACTCGGTGGTTCGGCCAGACTGCACCGCACCCGGCGTGTTCACCGAGCAACACGTCGACACCACAAAACACTGGCGGCGCTCACAAGCGCTCGCCGGCGCCGCTGGGTGAGGGAGCACTTACCCGAGCTCCAACACCGGCGGGAGCGCCACAGCCGTGGCCCTGGTCTGCAGGTGGGCAACCCTGTGCTCATCGCAGACGGCCAGCTGCCTCGCAACACGTGGCCGCGAGGCCGCATCACCGCAGTCTTCCCTTGGGCGGACCACAGGTCCGGATCGCTGAGGTGCGCATATCTGGCGGCACTCTAAAGCGTCCGGCGAAGAGGCTGATCCCGTCATCGAAATGGTCCAGAGCGTCGGAGCTACGGGCCGGAGCGACGGGCGTCGCGCCGGCGAGCTTCGAGGCAACAGTCGCCGGGGCGACGAGCGTCGCGCCGGCGAGATTCGAGGCAACAGTCACCGTGGCAACGGGCGACGCAACTACAGTCGTCGCTCACCGGCGAGATGCAGCGCCGCGCCGACATCGCAACGAGCCGTCACTGCGCTGCACGGCGGGAGAAATGTTCGCGACGGAGCATTTTGATTTATATAACTCGCATAAACAGCCTTATGTACTTATATTCGTAAGCTCATATGTTTTTTAAGTTAGAAGCTTATATACTTAAATAGTAATAGAAATGTTCGCGGAGACGCATTTAACATTGTGTAACTCGCATAGATGGTACCTATGTACCTATAGTCGTAGCCTATGTACTGAATTTAGAAGCTTATGTACTTGCATAGTGATAGTTTGTAGGCTATGTAATCAATTTAAAATCATATGTTTGTCGTTTTCCCCAAACACGTAAAAGATGTTCTGGGGAAAACATATTTTCAAAGAAAATTATAGTCAATAGGTAGGGCTACACATTTCCCTTACACATTCCCGATAGCACCCTGAGGGCGTGTTCTGATTGGCTGATGGAAATCAGCCTAATCGAAGGTACATGAAAAATAGTCATTTCACATTCGAACATAGTAGGGTGGTTGAAGAAAACCACCATGTACACGCACCTTCAGTGCTAAGTTTTTAGGGCATCTAGGAATTTAGGTCTTAAACCATAGGCACTGGAAAGCTGGCACTCAGCCCTATCCAGATATGTACACATCTTCATGGTCAGGCAAGGCATAAAGCCGCAAAATAGATAAGAAGATAAACACAGATTTTTATCCTCTCCCGGGTTCCTGACCTATAGTACCTCCACCCTTGGAGGGGTGGCTTGGTAAGTTGTGTAGCTGGATGGAGGGATGATGCACCTACCCGAATATAGATAGTTTCATAGCCCATGGGGTACAGTTTTTCGGGGAATCAACCCCAAATAGTAAGCAAGCTCAAAACTTGTGATATTTTTGATAGTTAAATGCAACAAGCCCACTAGTGGGCAGGGTTGAGGGGTTGATTTCCAACCCGTTCGACGGGGAATTTCGGGGGATTTGAATAGAGGTGCGTCAACCCCCATCCAGACCTAGAATAGACCTAGATATAGCCGAAAATGTCATAGAACCATAGTAAAAATTTGCAGTTAAAATAAACTGAAGCAGTTGGTGGTTTTTGGGCCTCGTTACGGTAAAGTAACCTCGTACCTTAGTAAATGGTTAAAAATAGCCAATTCGTAGTCACCGGCAGAAGAAACCCTAGAATCTATAAATAGAATCACAGTACTCGCGACTTTGCCCTTAAACCATTAGCTGCAGTGTTGTCAAATTCCTGCCTATTATTTAACCCTGGTAAGCATTCACCCTGCACCCCAATCTACCCCGAAGACAGCAAGTACTTGGCAAGATAGAAGAACGCTGTACGTTAGGTGCGGAAGAGCCTTAGTTTTCGGTACAGGACGTCAGCGCGGCTGGACGTCGTCGGTCGGTCACAGTTCACTTCGGAGGAGAAGAAAAAGGATAGACCTACCCCATCACAACCCCGTTCCAGTCGATCACGCCCGTCCGGTACAGTTAGAATCTGATGATGGGATCCCATGAAAATCGAGGAAAACTCTAAAATTTTATAAGCACATACACTGTTTTTCATAAATTTTCTAACGCAATTCAGATATTTGTGCCTGCTAATTGCTGAGCTTATGATGGAAGGTATAAGAATCTGATGATGGTATCCCATGAGAAATGTTTATTCAGCGATACTTTTGCCAATTTATTGTTAACCGATTTGGATGATTTTTTTTTTTGTTTGGAAGAGTATTTTCGGACTGGACCCATTTAAATTCGGTGAAGATCTGATGAATAACTTCGGAGATAGGCAACGGAACTCTTCAATAAATAATAGCAAAAGGATCGGGATTTCTGAAATCATCGCATGTCTGTTGGTTGTTTACACCAGTTCATAACATAACATCACGCCGGCACGCTGTGTTTGTGGTTAAAAAGTGAAAAAAAAAATTAACAAAAAGTAAAACCGACTTCCAACAACAAAACACTACAAAGTAAAAAATAACTTTAATTTTGGAAGTCGGTGTTCAAAAACGAAAAAAAACAAAAACACCGACTTTTGGAAGTCGGTTTTATTTTTTTGTTAAAAAGTTTTTTTATCATTTCTTCATCATCATCAATATAAAGCTAATTTAAGTTATCAGGAAGTAAGCTATAATTTATTTTCGAAATAATAGAGATCACTACGTAAATTGCAATACTATAATTATAATAAAGCTGACGAGTTTGTTTATTTGGACGCGCCTGTCTCAGGAACTGCTATTCGAATTGAAAAATTGTTTCAGTGTTGCATAGCCTATTTATAACATCACGCTTCGACCAAGAGGAGCGGAGCATTAATGAAAAATGTGATTCAAACGAAGTTACGCGGGTCAGCTATACCTTTAATGAAAGAGGTTTTGTGTTCGTATTAATGCATAAAATGTCGAGCTTGAAATAATATCCTTTTGTCTTTGAATATTCTTGTGGAGCAAGGTTTCTTTTTATATTGAAACAATAAAAGACGGTCTGAACCCGCTATTCTTGTTAATTAAATTAAAACAGATGTCAAGAAAGTAATATGATTTTGTATGGTTTTAGTTGATTTCATATTTTAGTTTAATGGTGAACAAGTTATTTAAATAAGTTTTCAATCACATTTATGAGGTTAACTAGTCTTCGACTTCTTTTGTAA
The DNA here is from genome assembly GCA_950371165.1 of Lacanobia oleracea. NCBI lineage: Eukaryota > Metazoa > Arthropoda > Insecta > Lepidoptera > Noctuidae > Lacanobia > Lacanobia oleracea. The sequence continues at coordinate 8,342,788 of OX493397.1, forward strand.
TCTTAAATAAACCCCTTATTGACCTTCTCAGATTTCTAAAAAAAATACACAGAAAAATATTCTGTAGGCAGTGACAGCGTCCTTAACACTGAACCATCTAACGTTCCGTCATCGGACCATAAGACGAATGACGATGCGCTAGCGGTGCATGGTGGTATTTCGTACAGCTAAGGAGTGGAATTCCCTACCAGAGTCTGTGTTTCCTGGTAGCTACAACCTGCGAGTTTTTAAGTAAAGGGTGAATAGATTACTTCTAAGCAACCGTGCTCCATCTTCGACCACATCATCTCTTACCATCAGGTGAGATAGTGGTCAAACATATGCCTATCAGTAGTAAAAAAAAAATTTCGTACTCATTTGCCCAATTTGAATATTTCCAACTCAGAAATTAAGATTATGCTCTGTGTACCATGATTTAATAATATACACCAAGTAACAACATACTGTTCAGCATCTTCTGACCAAGTCACTATCCTTCACAAGATACTACTCGTAACACACCAAACTTCTCCAGAATATTCCCCTCTCACAAGTAAACAGCGATGGCCACTCAATAAATCATATCAGCAAGCATTAAAAACTCGCTTTACTCTAAAATCACCGATAGCAACACAAAGCAACTATTTCGGAGTCTCGGAGTCCCGGAGTCCGGAGTCCGGGGCCCGGGACTCTCGTCTTCATGTCCGGAACAGGCGCGTATTGTTTCGCCACTCAAATTATTGTTAAGTAACTGCAATGCTTGAACACCGGTTTAATGAAGCTTGTTATATTTAGTTGGAGTGGTCTGACTTTGCTTTGCATTTGAAACTATTCAGTATCTGTTCTATTACCCGTCTACGGCGAAGCAAAGGAGGGTTATTACTGTGACCGGTATCATCTGGTTAGTGTTGCCGGAGTTCGGAAACACGGACGCGAGCAGAGAGTTCCACTTTTTTGCTGCGCCCGCTACTACGTACGCGCATACCCCGTTTGTTCCGGTTCCCGTAGGAATTTTGAGAAATCCTCTTAGTGCTCCCCTAGACTCCCCGCGGACACAACTAAAACAATTCATTCTATTTGTTGTAAGCGACCACGGCTATCCTCTGAACATATATCAGTATGAATATTTTCTTGTTCTATACTTCTAACAGCGTGACTTGTTGATATTTTATTTTTTGCATGATTAGTTCTGACATCATCTAAGCTATTTTTTATGTCAAATACGGACAACATATTCCAAGTAATGATGTTTCCATTAGAAAAGGTAAAGGAATCGACAGAAAAAGTCCGAACAGTTAAACGGCTCTTAAATTACTGTACACTGTCTAAATTAAAACGAATTTCTAAAAACTACAATATAGAAAAGATTCATAGGATGTGGTTAAAATAAAATATTAATACCTCTACTTTTAAAATACCTATTAATTTTGCTTGATTTTATTCAAATTAGATTCGATCTCAATAAACCATGACTAGCTATTTTAGTATTTAATTCATATGTCTTGTTATGACTGCATAAAACAAGCTTTTTTAAAACTAAAACAAGATACTTATAACATTGTTCAATGAAATTATTGTGTTGTGTCGTAGATTTTGGAAAGGTTACATAGTGTGAAATAATCTACATAGGTCCTAATAAAAGGTATAAAGCAAGAAAGAATGTTACCTGCAAGTGCTACAAGGAACATAATCACATGACGATTGGTATTTTGTTTATAAGGGTTTAAAAATAGCCACTCAGACAGCGACAGCACCCCACGCCCCCCTCTTGCGAGGGGAGTGAACGATCATCGAGGGCTGATGGTAGGTCTACCACCGCCCGCCTCACGCTCAGGGCACCGCGCCACGTCTCATCAACGTGACTTGTGAGGACTCACATAGTGTGAAAGTCTCGCGAAGAACTTACTATAGAAATGATCCTATGAAGTAAGGTCTTGTCTTGAGCCTCGTAGAGTAGTCGCGGCGCCCCCGCAAGGGGGCGCGGCGAGCGGGCATAGGCTATGCCTTTAATCCCGCGGGATCAATATGCGTGCCCGTAGCGACGGGCACGTCGTTGGGTTGCCGGTTTAGGCGCAGCTGATGGCAGCGCGACTTTATGTCGCTGCATGCCTGATATGTGTATCTGTTGAGTGTCGGCAGAGGGCGCCACGGCACTGTCCCACAGTGCCGTCTCTTCACGACCCTACGGCGGTCAGTCCCCGCCGGGTGAGACCTCCGGTTGCCCGGAGGAGGCCCAGCGAGAGACGACCAGCGACGTAGGCGCCGACTTTAGAGCGCTCCCTGCCGAGGGTGCTGATCCCCCGCCTGTCCTGCTTCCAGAGCGAGCCGGTCACTCTTCAGGCTGAGGGACCGTAGTGAGTGTATGAGCGGCAATGGAATGTGAGACACCGTCTCATGTAGCGAATGAGACGTACGTCCGCGCCGTACGTTCATCGCGTGTGTTTGGGCGCATGGAGAGTCGTGTATGTATGGGGTTCGACGCACACTATGCCTATATTAACCTAGCACACAGTGCGCGCCGAGTGCATGTAGTGTTGTAGAGTCGATAGTGAGGGAGAGAGTCGCGTGTCGGTGTTGCGACTCACTCGGCGTCAAGTCCGGTGGGTTAGGTGGGGTCGTCAGCGTCCTGCACAAGGTCACGCGGCAGGCGTCTCGCGTCAGGTGGCCGCGCGTGCCAGGGCGCTATGTGCTTGATATGAGACCAAGCGGAAGCGTCGGCACGCGCGAACATAGTGGACGCGAGGCGGGCGCAAAACTCGTCCAGGCTCTCTATCCTGAGGTCCCGCGTGATGACGTTGTTCCTCACGAAGCGAGGGGCAGCTACAATTTTCCGCAGCGCCAGATTTTGCTGCGCGCGGAGGATTTTTTTGTTGGACTCGCTCGTGAGGGCGAACCAAGCAGGGGCGGCATAAGTAAGCAGCGGGCGAATGTATGTTTTATACACGCCCAGCTTGGCTCGCAGCGGGAGGCAGGATGAGAGCACTGGGTGGAGCAGAGCGCGGGCCGCTCTACCCTTCGCGGCGACCTGGCGGACGTGACAACCCATGGTGAGCCGACGATCGATGGTTATTCCCAGGTACTTGACCTGGGACGACCAGTCGATGTCGACTCCTTGCAGCCGGAGAGGTGGTGGGAGGCGGGCGCCCCCGACGAGCAGCGCCTGAGTCTTGCCCACGTTCACCGACAACCGCCACTTCGACAGCCACTCGGGAAGCATGTCTAGCACGCGCTGCATCTTGACAGCCGCGTGTCTTGCTTTAAACGAGGTGCAGATGTACGCGGCGTCATCAGCGTACAGCGCGAGCGTGCATTCCTGCGAGGAAGGGATGTCGTCGGTGTAACATGAGTAGCAGAGCGGCGAGACGCAGCTGCCCTGCGGGACTCCGGCGGCTATGGGTCGGGGGCGTGACACGACACCATCGACCACCACCTTGAAGGTCCTGTCAGTGAGGAAGGAGGAGACCACCTTGACAACGCGACGGGGCGCGTCGCTGAGCGACATCTTATAGATCAGACCGGCGTGCCAAACCCGGTCGAAAGCCTTTTCCATATCGAGGAGTACTGCAACTGCGTGCTCCTTCTTATTTAGCGCCGCTGTGAACAGGTGCAGTACTCTCGATAGCTGGAGCGTCGTGGAGTGTTCCGAGCGGAACCCAAACTGTTCCGGGCGAGGAGTCAAGTGCGGTGTTAGGTGCCGCAGCAGGAGTTGCTCAAACACCTTGGAGATAGTGGGCAGTAGCGTGATGGGCCGATAGCTTTCCGGCTTCAGCACGTTCTTATTCGCCTTGGGCAGCATAATGACGCGCCCTTCCTTCCAACACCTCGGGAAGGCCCCCGTGCGCAGTATCCCCGTAAACAGGCGCGCCAAGGCCGCTACCATACGGAACGGCAGGTGGCGCAGCACTGTATTGGTGATACCGTCCGCCCCAGGGGCCTTTTTAGGCTTGGTCCTCAGGATGGCGCGTCTCACTGCGTTAGGCGAAAAGAAAATGGGTGCTTCATCGGTAGCTATCGGCGACGCGAAGTACTCCTCCAGGTGCCTCTCGACTGCTGCGACGTGGTCGTGGTCATCAGTCGGGTTCGGCTGGAATTGACGCTCCAGGTGTTCGGCGAAGATCTCCGCACGGTTTGATGCGGCGTATCTAGGCGCCCCGTCGCTGTGTAGGAGCGGGCGCACCGGAGCTGGGGTAGTCGTGACTTGCCGGCACAATCTGTGTATTGCCGGCCAGTCACCGTCGGTCGACTCTACGTAGGACTCCCAGCTCTCTGCGTTGTGCTCCTGGAGCTTGGCCCTCGTCTTTTCCGCAAGACGGTTCAGTTCCGTCTTCATTGTGGGGCATTTCGTGATTAGCCACTGCTTGCGTAGTCGCCTAGTTCTGGCGACCAATTCGCGTAGGTGGCGGGGCAAGGGCCTGTGAAGCAGACCCTGCGAGTGCGATAGGGTTGTAGTCGCCTCTTCATAGGCGCATTGGATGCAAGCAGTGACCTCACTAGCCATCCTGTCCACGTCTGCGGCGGTGGCTAAGGGCCAAGTCGGTGTGGTGGTCTCCAGCGCTTCCTGGAAGGAGCTCCAGTCGGTCCTTCGACGTGGCGCTGGCGGCGGAAGTCGGACTGGCATTCCTGACAGGACGACGAGAACGGGTTGATGGTCGGACAGCATCTCGTCGTCCAGTACTTGTTGGGCGATCTGGCAATGTAGGCCCCTGTGGACCACGATGTCCAGCACGTCCGGCGCATGCCGTTGCTGGTCCGGGTAATGCGTCGGGGTTTCCGGGCCGGACACCACGTACCCGTGGGCCTCCGCGTCATCGAAGAGCTGTCTGCCCCTGGGCGTTGTGGTTCGGGAGTTCCACGCTGGGTGCTTGCAGTTGAGGTCGCCGGCAAGGATGGTTGGGTGCGGCGACCTTAGCATCAGGGCCCTCAGCTCAACCACGTCAAAGGGAGCCGAGGGCGGAATGTAGGCCGCGTAGACGTCTATGTCCTCGCCGGCGACGTGTAGTTGGACACCCAGCGCGTAGAAGGTGCTGAGTGAAGGCAGGGGCAAAGGCTGGTGGACGACTCTCCGCTTGACTAGTATCGCCAGACCGCGATAGTTCACACCGGCGTCCGACTTCTCGTCCCGCCTATAGCATAAGTATCCCGGGACCCGTAATCTGTCGGCTGGTCCCAGGAATGTTTCGCTGATGAGCGCCACGTCGATGTCCTGTTCCTTGAGGAGGAGGCGGAGTGGAGCGACCTTGTTCCTTAGGCCGCGGGCATTCCAATGAATGACCCTCAACGGCTTAGCCATGATAAAGCGTCAGAAGGGCGGCCAAGCCGTCGAGGATCACCAGCTCCGCGTCCTGTCCCTGCCTGATGGCTTTAATCAGGTCCATCAGGAGTTTTATGGCGCAGGCGGTGAACTCTTTCTTGCGCTCGCGCTCCTCTTCGGTTGGAGCGCAAGACGTGTGAGCGCGCTGTCGCTGCTGGCTAGGCGCAGCGCTGGCGTGTTTTTCAGTAGCTGTCTCCGCCCCTGGGACGGCGCTCTTTGCCTCTGTGCGCTGCGCCAATTTCACAACTTTCTTGGTTTTGGCGCCAGCAGCGACAGTGGTTGTGGCGGTGGTGATGGTGTGTGACGTCGCCTGCGCCTGGGATGGAGCAAGGTCGGCCATTTCACTCTCGGTAGCACTGGTGGTGGGGGGAGGTGTAGGCTTCTTCCCCTTCTTTCTACCTTTCCCCCCTCTCTTTCTCCGCCCCCCGGAGATGGCAGCGTCTCTGTCTGTGGGCCCGTTTGCTGCCGCCATCAGCGTAGCGCTAGGCGCCTCGCTGTCATTAGCGCACACAGGCCTCTCGGTGGCTGATAGCCGGCTCTGTTGCCGCGTGATGGCGACAGTGCCCGCTCTTTTGTTTTGGATTTCCCGCTGGAACACGGGACATTTGCTGTTGCACGCTGGGTGGTCCCCTGCGCAGTTGGCGCAGGTGGCCGGCTCCGAGCGTGGGCGCGGGCAATCCCTGGCGGCGTGGTTGTCCCCGCATCTGACGCATTTGAGCGGGCGGTGGCACTGGTGCGAGCTGTGCCTGAACTGCTGGCACCTGTGACACTGGGCAGGCCCTCGCTTGCCTCTCCACGCCTCGATTTTGACACCACGCATAAATAGGAGGGTCGTGATGTCGTAAATTCTCCTAAAATCGGGCGTCCTCTTCAACACTGCATGGAAAATGCAGCCGGGTCGTCCTTCGCGCGCCTTGATGTTGCGCACGTACTCCGGCTCGAATCCATGCAGGCGGAGCTCCTCCTCGATTTCCTCGGGATTCGTGTCCGCGGGCAGCCCACGGATGGCCACCTTGGCACTCCTCTCCGCTGGCAGCGAATAGGCGAACCAGGAGAGACCGCCCTCCCTCTCCAAGTCGGTGAGGTATCGCTGGACCGCCCTGTACTCGCCCTCACTTTCGGGCAAGAACCGAATGCCGCCCTGATACGGACGGGCATTCGGTGGGTGACCCAGTATGGCACTCACCGCTCTAAAGTGAGCGGTCCAATCTGGAAGCCTCTCCACGATCAGCGGAGGGTACCGGGGTGACTTCTTCTTCGGCGCGGGGGCTGCCGCGGCGGGTTCTGGTGAAACGCCAGTGGTGACGCTAGTGAGTGTGGCGCAGATGGCGCTAGTGTGCACTTCTCCAAACATTATAGTTTCAGTAGGCGCAGGAGGTGGGCACGCCGTGACGGTGTCGGCGGACCGCCCTCCCCCGCCTGGACCGCGCGTTACGCGCTGCGGTAGTGGCGGGTCAGGGCAGTAGCGCTTTGCTTCTTCGGTGGCCTCGTCATCTGGGCTTCTGGGTCGTCGCTGGGGCCTGGCCTCGAGCGCAAACTCGAAGCCAAAGCCCAGGTTGTCATCGGTGGGGTAGGTGGGGCGGTCAACGTCCATGGCGCCGGCTCGAACGGGCGTGTCCGCAGACACGTCGCGTCGACCGGCAGTGGAGCCCCCGGACGAGGCCGACATGTCGGACCCTTGACGGGATGAACATGCCGACATCATGGCAGGGGAGTCCTGGGCGGCGCCCCTCGGTGGAGTTGGGGAAAATAAAAACTCTGACCTTTGACGGGCAGGCGGCGTCGATGGCGCAGATTGGGTCGCGCTCGCCAGCAAGCGGCGGGGAGCGGGCGACGCATTGCGGCGTGCTGTGGCGGCGTAGGTAGCCGCAGTCGTCTGGGTTGTTGTGGGGAGCGATGCGGTGCGCGCAGGCGGCGCGGCGGCAGCAGGCACTTCAGACACCGTGGGTTGAGTTGCTCTCGCGATCGGGGCAGGCGACACGAACGCGGATGTGCGCACAATAGGCTGCGCCATCGGGTCGGGCTTCGCCGCAGGTTGCTCGGGCTGCGCCCCGGTCCGCGCAGTTTTGGTGGCGGATGTTGCTGTTGGTGGCGCCACTTGACGTACAGGTGGCGCAGCCCGGTGTGCGAACGCGGTAGCAGACGATGCTACAGGTGGCGCCGCCTGCCGTACAGGTGGCGCACCTTGACTCGCGAGCGCGGATGCGCCTGCTCTCGGTGCAACGGAGCGCACGGCGGGAGCGGCGGCGCGCACAGCGTGGGCGCGGCTTTTGACGGCGGGCCCCGGGGCCTGGATGGGCACGGGGCGAAAAACCGGAGGGCGAACCGGAACGGCCGGCTGCCGGCTCGACGACGGCGCCGGTGAAACGCGCGCAGTCACCGGTGACGTCGGTGGGCCGGTGGTGGTCGTCCCTGATGGAGCTGGAGCGGCAGGTGGAGCACCGGGCGCTGCTGTGGCCGCGACATGCGGCATCGACTGCGTCCGGTCCCCCATCGGTCGGTCAGGCGGGGTGCCGGCGTCGTGCCCCAAGGAGCTACGACTGCCGGGTTTCTTGGGCGGCATGGCGTGGCGGGAGCCTCCGTGACCGCTACGGTGTGTTGCCACACCGGGCAGAGACGGGGCGGCCTCCCCTGTGTGCTCCCACGAGTGTTAGTCGAGACTATCACCCGCGACAACACACAAGGAAAACCGAGTTGAAAACTAGGTGCGGTCCGGACGGAAAATTTCGGCAGGAGCACTCGCGCGCAACACGTGATACTGCGAATAGGCTCCGGGCGAATCCTTGTCTTGAGACGCGAAATCGGCGAGGGTCGTTCACGCGCGGAGAATCTTAACACCGCGATTCAGGAAAACGCGTCATCAGCACAGCGCCATCTAGTTCAACTTTATTAAATTAGCAATGCAGTTATTGATTTATTTATAGTTTAGTTATTGATTCGTTTACTTTTTTTTTTTTTTTATATTTATAGGCACGCGTTTGACCACTATCTCACCTGATGGTAAGCGAGGATGTGGTCGAAGATGGAGCACTCTTACCTAGAAATAACCTATTCACTCTTGATTTAAAGACTCCCAGGTTGTAGCTATCAGGAAACACAGACTCCGGCAGGGAATTCCACTCCTTAGCTGTACGCACTATGAATGTGTTCCCAAAACGTTTTTTGCGTATGGGTGGGATGTCCACCATGTACCGGTGGCGCATCGCCGTTCGCCTTGTGGTCCGATGATGGAACGGGCTTGGCGGAATTAAATTATGCAATTCCGTCGCACATTCCCCAAAATGCAGCGGTAAAAAACCGACAGGCTAGCAACTCGTCGTCGAAGTTCAAGACTTTGGAGCTTCGACGCCACGAGCCTCTCATTGCCGATGATCCTCTTGGCTCGTTCCTCAATTGACTCAAGGGCATCAAGCTGGTATCTGGCAGATCCATCCCAAAGATGAGAGCAGTATTCCATACACGATCGAACTTGCGCTTGATAGAGTTTGAGCAGCTGTTCCGGCGTGAAGTACCATCTCACCTTTGCTGGGATCCCCAACTTCCTTGCAGCCACTTGAGCTTTTGCCTCTATGAAAGGGCCAAAATTGAGAGAAGATGTTAATGTAACCCCAAGAAGCTCAAGTTGGTCGGTTATCGGCGCGGTTACACCTCGGAAAGATAAAGCTGGGTGGAATTGGCTCCTTTTGGCGGAAAATAGACACGCTTGGGTCTTAGCAGCATTGAACTTGACCAGATTGGCATCGCCCCATTCAGAGACAGCCTGTAAGGACACGTTCAAGCGCTCAACCATTGCCTCCCGGAGTGACCGGATAAAAAAACACTTCGATTCTCTAATTTTTGTAAAACAAAAAATCACTGTTTCTGTAGCGGGAGCGAATCCCTGGGAAAACCTAGTCACGATCTATTTCGATTATGTGTAGATAAATATAACTTCATCTTTCTCATTTCCCTTCATTTTAGTAAGAACGCTTTGACATACGTGTTGCAAATAAAATGAGTCTTAATATCATAATGAAACTTAGAAAAGGGTTCCACGGCCACCGAAGACATATTCCGACGGTTATTTCCTTACCCTTTGGGCTTACATCTAGAATGAAACTTCTGTATGATTGCTTTTACCACTACACTAGTTGCTTCATTGAACTTCACCCGTTTTCTATTAGGTAATTCATAAACTTTACCATTCAGAACGCAGAGTATTTTCGCATTTTTCTGACTTATTGTTTGATCGAAAGAAGATAAATGGCAAGTGCATAAATTAAAAAATATAAATACTCTGTCCTTATTCTAATTTATTTGTGGTTTGTGCAACACTTCGTTTTCTTCCATACCAACGGAGAGATACTCTTTCCAGCTTTATGCAATTTCTCACAAAAAAAACTACCATTCTAGCAAAATATAAATCAGCGCATTTCTTTTTAAAGTTCCCATTTCACAACTAACATACAAAACTTCCATCTGAACATTTTTCTGAATCACAATTTTATAATGCCAAGAATCCAAGATGGAAGCGTCTTGGCTCACATAAAGCGTCGCGGTCGGACGTCGTCGGCGGCCAGGGGCGAAGGGGCACAGCCTATTCAAATCCTCGCGGGTCGGCCATATGCTTCCGGATCCCCGGATACTCCCGAAGACATCTGCGGCCATCCGCAAACCCAATTTAATGCCTCACGAAATCTTCACAAAATAAATGGAAAGAGTATCCTTCTCACAATACTCAAATGTAGGCGCCCATAAAACGGACGACGAAGTAATGTTTACGCTATGAATATTAGCTTTTGTTTGAATGTGGTTAGATTAGAGTTTTATGTTTCAAAGAATGAAATGTTTTGTTTCTGTAGTTCCCAAGAGCATTTATAAGAATTGCAAATTTGAAATATGACAATGAAGTTGCGCTAAATAGCAAGCAACATCTGTGTGCTAAATAACTGACTTAGAACCAATTGTAAAAAAAATCGGACAAGTGCGAGTCGGACTCGCCCACTGATGGTTCCTTAGGAATTGTAGATACATACTTCAAATAAAACTATATTTTTTATGATTTAATTGCAAATGTATAGTTTTCAATCTTTTTCCTATTACTTGTAGTATAAGACGGTATTATTTGCCAAATTTCATAGTTCTATGTCAACGGGAAATACCCTATAGGTACATTTTGATTCCCTTGACAGTGTCGAAATATACTTTATCTTTATCTTAATTTTTTTGTTTTTTTCACAGCTTCAAAGGTCCGTAGACCTGAGTATAATGGTTTTTATTTCAACTCGATACCTTCACGCGTTCCCGAGATAAAAGGTCTTGACAGACAGACGGACGACAACAAAGTTATTTTTTATGGGTTCCGATTTTTTTCTTTTGAGGTACGGAACCCTAAAAATAACTGGTTTGTGCAAGCGGGCCTTGAAAATATTAAATTACAGATTGCTCAACACAAGCAAAAACTATACAAATTACTAAAACAAGCTAATTTATCTATATCTATACTAATATATAAAGCTGAAAAGTTTTTTTTTTGTTTACTTGAACGATCTAATCTCAGGAACTACTGGTCCGATTTGAAAAATTCTTTCAGTGTTAGATAACCCATTTATCGAGGAAGGCTATAGGCTTATCATCATGCTAAGACCAATAGCAGTGGAGCAGCAATGATTATTGTGACGCAGACGAAGTTGCGCGGGTCATCTAGTAATAATATATTCAGAAATCTTCACAGTCAACATAAAACATCTCAAGAACGCTACAACATTCTCGACTCCATTATAACAATCTAGAATCGTTCAACATTATTAACAAGCAAACGCATGCAAAGAATCCCAATCTAATCTGTTGTTTCAAAGAAGTTGATAAAACTGGGAAGTACTCGTAAGTATTAAATGAAATTTCTGAAGCGTGGGAGCGTTTCATGCAGGCGACCTGAGCGGAGCCCCGGCAAATCCATTCTGTGGGGATTTCCGCAGCGCCGGTACTCAGCGAGACTTATGTACGCGAAAAATTTAATTTAAAAAATAACTCCGCCAGTGTTTGTTGCCTTATACATTATTCTTTGATTAAACGTACTTGGAGGATATATTCGGTTCTATTGATGGCCTCAAATGAAGCCCACGCGCTGAAACAATTGAAAACGAGGTTTTTACAGCAAAAACTTTTATACCTACCCAAGTGTTTGAGTTGGTAGAAGAACGACCATGTAGGTATGTACTTCAGATAAAATAAACGTAGCAGCTTATTTAGCGACGGAAATGTAGCGGGAATTAGACGGCACATTGTTGCCAGACCCCTCCAACACGTTATGGAAGGGCATCATACGAAATGTGACACTTCACCCTCATTAATATGATAACAGCGTGATAGGTAACACGCCCAACGTACCCAAGACGTAACACAATAAGGGTATTTTCCACGCGAGATGCCTCCGAATTCTTCATTTGTCCCCAATACTCTGGACTAAATTGATAACGGTACTCCAACCTAACTAGCTATGAACGGAAATTGGATTAAGGTCTCAACAGACCTAGGCCTTCAAAAGACCCTTTTTATTTTTCTAAAATGAAGCACTGGCAATTTCAATGCGACTAGATAAATGATTCCCAATAAAATAAATGAGAAAAGTTTATTTTCCGATGAGGGTACCTTCTTAGATTTAGTGAGGACACATTTTTCAGTTCTAGAGATCTTTTATTGTGAAAAAATGGTGTATTCTTTTGATAACTTTTCGGTATCTAAACAAAATTCCAGTCATTGCTATTAATTTCGAAAGTTGGAGCAAAGATAACCGCCATCTCAATTGGCCCACCACAAACTTTACTTGATTGAATTGGCCCCCTCATTACCCCCCTCACCCCCACTCAATTCAATATGCCATGGTCCACTTGCGGCTTTTTAAATATTTTTTTTTTTAATAGACGTTTGAGTAAATTATAGCACTCTTTATAAGTTTATGAATATTTTAAATTAGGTTAGGTTTATCTCAATCAATGTTGGTTTATGATTGGGGTTAAAATTTGTACCGGACGGGCGTGATCGACTGGAACGGGGTTGTGATGGGGTAGGTCTATCCTTTTTCTTCTCCTCCGAAGTGAACTGTGACCGACCGACTGCGTCCAGCCGCGCTGACGTCCTGTACCGGAAACTGAGGTCCTCCGCACCTAACGTACAACGTTCTTCTATCTTGCCAAATACTTGCTGTCTTCGGGGTAGATTGGGGTGCAGGGTGAATGCTTACCAGGGTTAAATAATAGGCAGGAATTTGACAACACTGCAGCTAATGGTTTAAGGGCAAATTCGCGAGTACTGTGATTCTATTTATAGATTCTATATTTTGGCGCATTTACATTAAGTCGGTTAGACCGTATTCGGCTGCAGGCCGTATTCGGTCACCGATTAATATAAACAGGTATTCGTTTGACCGTATTCGGTTTGGCCGTATTCGGTCGAGCCCGTTGTCGGTGTCGAGTGCGCCGTGCGTGCGTGTGACTGTTCAATATACAATCGCCGCATATCAAGTCGCCGAATTCGGTTAACCGACCAATGTAAACAACTCAATTTAGGTAAGCGTTTCAGTTAAACCGAATGCGGCCGCCGCCTTCGGTGGCCGACCTCAAACCGACCTAATGTAAATGAGCCATTACTTCTGCCGGTGACTACGAGTTTGCTATTTTTTGACAATTTACTAAGGTACTAGGTTACCTTACCGTAACGAGGCCCAAAAACCACTAACTGCTTCAGTTTATTTTAACTGTTAAATTTAACTATGGTTCTACTACATTTCCGGCTATATCTAGGTCTATTCTAGGTCTGGATAGGGGTTGATGCACCTCTATGCAAATCCCCCGAAATTCCCCGTCGAACGGGGTGGAAACCAACCCTTACTAGTGGGCTTGTTGCATTTAACTATCGAAACTGTTACAAGTTTTGAACTTGTTTACTATTTAGGGTTGATTTCCCGGAAAACTGTGCCCCATGGGCTATGAAACTATCTATATTCGGGTAGGTGCATCATCCCTCTATCCAGATACACAACTTACCAAGCCACCCCTCCAAGGGTGGAGGTACTATAGGTCAGGAACTCGGAAGGGGATAAAAATCTGTGTTTTCCCTTTTATCTGTTTTGTGGCTTTATGCCTTGCCTGACCATGAAGATATGCACATATCTGGATAGGGCTGAGTGCCAGGTTTCCAGTGCCTATGGTTTAAGACCTAAATTCCCAGATGCCCTAAAGACTTAGCACTGAAGGTGCGTGTACATGGTGGTTTTCTTCAACCACCCTACTATCTTTGAGTGTGAAATGTCTATTTTGTACCTATGTACCTTCGATTTGGTTGATTTCCATCAGCCAATCAGAACACGCCCTCTGGGTGCTATCGGGAATGTGTAGGGGAAATGTGTAGCCCTACCTATCTGTTACAACTTTCCATGAAAATAAGCTTTCCCCAGAACATCTTTTATGTGTTTGGGGAAAACGACAAACATACGATTTTTAATCGATTACATAGCTTATAAACTATCACTATGCAAGTACATAAGCTTCTAAGTTCAGTACATAGGCCTACGACTATAGGTACATGGGTACTATCTATGCGAGTTACACAATGCTAAATGCTTCTCCGCGAATATTTCTATGACTATTTGAGTATATAAGCTCCTAACTTTAAAATATATAAGCTTACGACTATAGGTACATAAGGCTGTTTATGCGAGTTATATAAAGCAAAATGCTCCGTCGCGAACATTTCTCCCGCCGTGCAGCGCAGTGACGACTCGTTGCGATGTCGGCGCGGCGCTGCATCTCGCCGGTGAGCGACGACTGTAGCTGCGTCGCCCGTTGCCACGGTGACCGTTGTCTCGATGCGACGCTCGCCGCCCCGGCCCGTAGCTCCGACGCTCTGGATCATTTCGGCAGCGGGATCAGCCTCTTCGCCGGACGCTTTAGAGTGCCGCCCCAGGGAAGACTGCGGTGATGCGGCCTCGCGGCCACGTGTTGCGAGGCAGCTGGCCGTCTGCGATGAGCACAGGGTCGCCCACCTGCAGACCAGGGCCACAGCTGTGGGGCTCCCGCCGGTGTTGGAGCTCGGGTAAGTACTCCCTCACCCAGTGCGCCGCCAGTGCTTCCTGCTGTCGACGTCTTGCTCGGTGAACACGCCGGGTGATGGCAGTCTGGCTGTCTTCGCTGTCGACTGACACATGTGTCAGCGGGCGGCTGTTCACCGTATACTCTGCCTCACACAACAGTGTGGACAACACCTCTTCGTGCGGGTGTTTTTCTGTGAGTACAGTGTACAATGCGGACTTCACGCAGCGGACTAGGCGCTCCCAGGCGCCTCCCATGATAGGCGCGGACGGAGTTATGAAGCGCCATGTGATGCCTCGACGACTAGCCTCTTCTCTGCAGGCGTCTCGAAGCTCGTTGTCGGCGCCGTGCATGTTGGTGCCGTTGTCGGAGTATATTTCTGTTGGGCAGCCCCGGCGCGCAGCGAAGCGGCGCAGAGCTAGAATTGCCGAGTCTGCACTGAGGTTGGCAGCAATTTCGAGATGTACTGCCCTGGTGGTGAGACACGTGAATAGGGCCACGTACCTCTTCTGGTGCTGACGACCGACGGTGCCGGACAGTGGACCAAAGTAGTCGAGTCCAGTGTACGTAAATGGCCTCTGGAGATGAGCCAGGCGAGTCTTCGGGTGGTCGCCCGTGGCGGGCACAGGAGCGTGTGCCTTTCGAATGCGACACTGCAGACAGCGTGTCACCATCATCTTCGCTGTGGGCCTCAGCTTGACAACCCAGTAGTGTTGACGTACCTCGTCGATTGTCATCTCTGTTCCACTGTGTTGCAGACTTCTGTGTGTCCAATCTATGTATAGCTGAGTGATGCGGTGATCGCCGTGCAGTATAGGCGGACGCTTGACTTCGTCGGCTATCTCGTCGGTTTTTTCTATGCAACTTCTCAGATGTATGACGTCATCTGTGACTTCTATTTGCAGCGGGCGCAATCGACTGTCGTTTTCTATCTGTTTGTTCTCTCGCAGACTCGTCAGTTCTCGGTCGAACATTTGTTCCTGTACTGTTTGCACGAGTAACCTCTCCGCTTGTCGGAGGTATTTGGCTTCTATTATATTATATTTTGACGTCACTGTGGACGTCACTGATGCTTTAGGAGGGGGCTTAGCCGTCTTTGTACGTTTCCTCCAATCTGGATCCGATTCCTTGCCTTTCTGTGTTCTTTTGTAGAACGTTTTCTCTGTTGATCCTCGAGTGATTGAGACGAAGCGCAATACGTTCGCTGTCGCTCTTAGGAGTCGTTCCCACTTCGAGAATCTGGCCGGATCGGGTATGACCTCGGAGAGTCTTCGATCCGTTTTCTGTTTGTCATTGACGGTAAGGGTTCTCTCTTCACCCGTCTGATCGTCAATCGGCGGTTTTTCTGTTGGCCACGACATCGGTTCTTCATGGAGAAAGCTGGGGCCACGATACCATTCATGCGACGAATTGAATTCTAATGTCTGCCACGTTCCTTTTGTGGGTACCCATCGCCAGTCTCCGACTTTGCTATTTTCTTCTATAGCGGCTATTCTGTGGGCTACGAAGGGCTTGTACACTCGAGCTCCTCTTCTAATCCAGGTCAGCACGGTTTTGCTGTCTGACCAGTAGGTTACGGAGTCCGGTTTTACTCCGTGCTCGCGTATCACGGCTGCAGCCACGCGGGTTCCCATCACCGCGGCCTGCAGTTCGAGACGAGGTATCGATTGCAGCTTGAGTGGTGCCACCTTTGCCTTTGCCATGACGAGGCTCACGTGCGTCATGCCATCTGACGTAGAGATCCGCCAATATACTGCTGCGGCGAATGCTTTCTCGCTGGCGTCGGTGAAGACATGGACTTGGGTTTCTGTTGCTTCGCTATATCCCGGGTAACATCTCGGTACTGTGATGTCTTTGAGGTTTTCCAAGTGTCGGATCCAACTTCTCCATGATGTGGCCAGGTCTGTATCGAGTGACTGATCCCAGTCGACTCCATGCTTCCTGGAGTATTTGCTTGGCGCGTACTGTGACTGGTGAGGCTAAGCCAAGCGGGTCATACAATGACATAACTATTCTGAGTGCCTCTCTTTTAGTGGGTGCGTCTTTTTCTAAGACTCCACTCGGTAGACGCGCTAGGGCCAGGTTGAAACCCAGCGTGTCTGCACTTGGTCTCCAGATCAAACCAAGTATCTTTTCTATGTTTTCTGTGTCGCCGATATTAACGACATCTGTTGGCGTTTGCGACGGCTCTATTTCTTTTATGACGTTGGCGTCATTCGATACCCATTTTTTAACCTCAAAACGGGCCTGTTGGTGTATTTTCTTCACCGCTTTTGCTATGCGCGTCGCTTCTTCTGTGGTTCTGTAGCTATCCAGGTAATCATCCATGTAATGATTATGAATGATGGCTTCAACTGCTTCTGGGTGCTGTTCTATGTACATCTTCGCGTTCCAATCTTTTGCGAAGATAGCTGTACATGGTGAGCTGGCCGCGCCGAATATGATTGACGTCATTCTATATTCTTCGGGAGCTCCCACTCTTCTGTCGCCTCTCCACAGATATCGGAGGGCGTCTCTGTCCTCTTGTCGGACTTTCACCTGCATAAACATTTCGGTAATATCACCCGAAATGGCTATGGGGTGTCTACGGAACCTCATCATGACGCCGGGCAGCGACTGTAACAGGTCTGGTCCTGTGAGTAGGAAGTCGTTCAAAGACATTCCTTTCGATTTAGCTGCGGCGTCGTGCACTATACGGAACTTCTCTGGCTTCATTGGGTTGAAGACATCGAAATGAGGTAAGTACCAGGTTCCTCCTGGTGTACTATTTTTGGGCGCTTTCTCGGCGTACCCTTTCTGTAGGAGCGAGTCCATCTGTTCCGTATATCTATCTCGAAGAGTCGGATATCTATCAAGTTTCCTCTCTATAGAGACAAGCCACTTGTGGGCTGTCCCATAACTATCGGGCATTTCAAATTTTTCTTGCTTCCATAGCATTGCGGTTTCTATACGCGCATTTTCTATCTGTTTGGTGTGTCGTTTCAAGATGTCTTCTGCCTTCTTTTCAGGGTCAGAAGTTGGACGTTGCGGGTTAACTATTAGCGATTCTAATGCGAAATATTCACGGAGCTGTTCATCAAGGTTTTCGTCTCTCGATGCTGTGTTGTTCACGTAGTGCACCTGTTGACCCAATATTCTATTGTGCGCGCCATGCAGAGTCCATCCCAGAGTCGTGAGTGACGCTATGGGCTGGTATTTCGGGCCTCTTCTTACTTCACTGGCTAACAGTAAGTGCCAGTTGTCTTGGCCGATCAGAATCTTGGGCGCGCCGACTTCGTAAACCAGCTGTTGTTTCAAGTCGGTGAGATGCTTGCAGTTTGTGACATCTTCCTCTTTAACTGTTTGCGGCGTGAGGTTGAGCTTCGGTATGGTGCGCGCTCTGAACGGCACCCTGTTCTTTAGCTGGCTTGCGAGCTTTACTGTGACTCTGCGTGAGCAAGGAGTGTCGATCATGGTGTCACCGATCGCTCCAATCTTGAGCGGGTCGATGCGGCCTTCGGCTCCGACTTGAATAGCAAGGTCCTCGTCGATCAATGATACGGTTGATCCATCGTCGAGAAGGGCGAACGTAGACGCCTCTCCCGCCGGTCCAATCACTCGGACCGGCACTATCTTGAGGTAGGCGTGACTCGACGATGTTCGCGAGCTGGCAACCACTTCTTTGGTATCTTGTGGTTCGAGGATCTTCGGCTTTTTGGCGGCCGCTGTAGCGGGCTTCTTCTCATAATGGAGTAAGCGATTGTGGCTGGCTGTACATCCCTTGATGCCACATCTGTTCGGTTTGCACTGGTGTCACTCGCGTCGAAACTTCATGCAGCGATAGCACAAATTGAGCTTCTTTGCTAGCTCCCATCTCTTGTCGCTGTTGCATTCTTTGAATTTCCGACAATCGCGTTCTATGTGCCCATCTTTCCCACATACGCGGCATCTATCGGCCGGTTTTTCTGTTGCTGTGTGGGTTCTCTGTGCTGTACGTCTGTTTGATGGGCCCTCTGTTGCGTTGATGTTTTCAGCGGGAGCAAATGCGCTACAGAAGCGAGCTTGTTCAGTGACGAATTCGCTGAACAACGATAGGTCAGGTAACGACTGATACTTCTCCGTGTATATTCGGTACCATTGAACTCGAATAGAGTTTGGTAGCTTCTCTATCAATGTTCGCATTAGTTCGGCATTGATCAAGTAGTGATCTTTCTTCAGTGCTCGTAACGTGACGATGGCACATCTCACTCGACTTGCGAATGTGCAAATATCTTTCGGATTCTCGCTGCACCGTGTCAGTCCGCGCAGTCCATCTGTTTCGGCTTGCGCTATCGAGTCCGGTCTTCCGAATTGCAGCTCCAGTTCCTTCATAATATCGTCTGGCCTTGCATGTCCGATGAGTTCTGAGCTCACTGTATCGAGTGCACGTCCGTGTAGGCTCCTTCTGAGCCTTGCTGTGTTCTCGACATCGTTGAAATATCTTCGAGTTGTCTCGTAAATCGCTCGAAACGACAACCATTCTGTGTGTGCACCACTGAAGTTCGGTAAAGTCATGATGACCTTCGACGGTGAGGAAGAATTCTGTTCTGTTTTCCTGTCAGCTAGCGATGCTATAGTTGCTGTTAAGTCCGTTATGAACGGCTGTAATCTGTTTTCCCCATTGCCGACGTCTTCTGTTTTCTTCGGTGGTGCCGTCTGTTTAGTCACTTCATCGACTTTCGGCTCTAGTTCCGGTACTTGGGCTCGACGAGAGTCCACTATCGGTACGGAGTCCACGGGGGGAGGCAATTGCTGCTCGCAGCTTCTATCTATTCTATTCTGTATGTCTCCCTCGGCGGCGTTGGTCTCTCTCTGATCAGGAACAGGTTCCGGTGCCTCTTCCAGCCAGGAACGCACGTACTCGTCGTTCGAGTTTCTATCTTCTATATAATCGTCGTCCGATTCTTGTTCGGCTCTCTGAAGTGCTAATTGTGCAAGCTCCAACTTAATCTTGAGTAAGTCTTCGCGTGCTTTCGTGATTTTTCTATAAGACCGCGTCGTCCTTCCCACGGTCGACGGCGGCTTGCTACGTTCGATGCGTTCAATACGGGCGTCACCCCGGGTAGTCACCGGCAGGATTCTGCTGTATGTTCTATCTGTCGGCCTCAGTGTACTGTCTGAAGGCGCTTCAAATCTGGTTCCCTTCTTTGAGGTCGCTGGTGGTTCTGTTCGCTCCTCCTGTTCAACTGGAGCGGGGGGTGAAGACTTTTCTTCGCTGTGCGACTGCAACGGCTGTGTTCCCTCAGTCGTGGATGGTGAACGCGGCGGTAACTGGTGACGGGTGATGGGAACCCTTTCGGTTGGTTCCCTATTTAGGTCTACCACCCACGCCTCAGATGTCTTCCCACGCGACCTCGTGATCGGCATGATTCAAATCTTCAAGTCGATTCTTCTTCAAAATTTTCAAAGTCCAAAATCTTCAAAACAAATTTCTATGTCCCGAATCGGTCTATGTTTTCTATATGTAGAATCTTCTCAAAATTTTCAAAGTCCAAAGTCTTCAAAAATTTTCTATGTCCCGAATCGATGTTCAAATCTTCTATGTTCAGATGATCAAAATTTTCTAAGTCCCAGTATGAATCTTCAAAATTTTTCTAAGTGCCAGCTTCTATGTTCGAAAAATTTTCTAAGTGTCGGGTTCAATCCTCAAAATTTTTCTAAGTCCCAGGTTTGGTCTTCAAAATCTTCCCAAGTCCAGGTTCAACTTTCAAATTTTCTCAAAGTCCAGGATTCCTTAGAAATCTTCTAAGTCCAGACGCAATCCTTCAGTGTTTCAGGAAAATTTTCAAAGTCCAAAGTTTCGGGGTGAGTCCTTAAGGGTGGTTCTTGAAGGGTAGTTTTCTTCAAGGGGTGTCTTCACGATGAACCACGATGCTGAGCTTGAGGCTTCTTAACTGGAACGTATGTTGACGGATAGCTTCGGATCCGCCTCAGAGTGAGTCC
This sequence comes from Lacanobia oleracea, assembly GCA_950371165.1. Taxonomy (NCBI): domain Eukaryota; kingdom Metazoa; phylum Arthropoda; class Insecta; order Lepidoptera; family Noctuidae; genus Lacanobia; species Lacanobia oleracea. Next base: position 8,363,107 of record OX493397.1, read on the forward strand.
TTAAGGGTTGGTTCTTGAAGGGTATTAGTTTTCTTCAAGGGGTGTCTTCACGATGAACCACGATGCTGAGCTTGAGGCTTCTTAACTGGAACGTATGTCGACGGATAGCTTCGGATCCGCCTCAGGGTGAGTCCTTAAGGGTTGGTTCTTGAAGGGTAATTTTCTTCAAGGTGTAGTCCTCACGATGAACCACGATGCTGAGCTTGAGTCTTCTTAACTGGAACGTATGTTGACGGATGACTTCGGATCCGTCTCAGGGTGAGTCCTCAAGGGTTGATTCTTGAAGGGTAGTTTTCTTCAAGGGGTGGTCCTCGCGATGAACCACGCTGCTGGGCTTAAGGCGTCTTCACAGGAACGTCAATCGACGACTAGCTTCGGATCTGTTTCGGATGAGTCTTCAAGGGATGATTCTTGAAGGGTTGATTCGGGAACGAGTACCAAATGACTGACTGTTAAGAAACAAGATGCGGAGTACGTATGTTTGGCTCTTGCGCCAAACTATATCGAAGGGCTTCGGCTTGAGTCTTCAAGGCTTGTTTCTTCAAGGGTTGAATCTTCAAGGGATGATTCGGGAACGAATACCAATTGACATACTGTTAAGAAACAAGATAGGGGGTGCGTATGTTTGGCTCTTGTGCCAAACTATATCGCAGGGCTTCGGCTTGAGTCTTCAATGCTTGTTTCTTCAAGGGTTGATTCTTCAAGGGATGATTCGGGAACGGATACGTTTTGACATACTGTTAAGAAACAAGATGTACGGGTGCGGAAATCCGGCTCTCGAAGGACCAAAAAATGTACCGGACGGGCGTGATCGACTAGAACGGGGTTGTGATGGGGTAGGTCTATCCTTTTTCTTCTCCTCCGAAGTGAACTGTGACCGACCGACTGCGTCCAGCCGCGCTGACATCCTGTACCGGAAACTGAGGTCCTCCGCACCTAACGTACAACGTTCTTCTATCTTGCCAAATACTTGCTGTCTTCGGGGTAGATTGGGGTGCAGGGTGAATGCTTACCAGGATTAAATAATAGGCAGGAATTTGACAACACTGCAGCTAATGGTTTAAGGGCAAATTCGCGAGTACTGTGATTCTATTTATAGATTCTATATTTCTTCTGCCGGTGACTACGAGTTTGCTATTTTTTGACAATTTACTAAGGTACGAGGTTACCTTACCGTAACGAGGCCCAAAAACCACTAACTGCTTCAGTTTATTTTAACTGTTAAATTTAACTATGGTTCTACTACATTTCCGGCTATATCTAGGTCTATTCTAGGTCTGGATAGGGGTTGATGCACCTCTATGCAAATCCCCCAAAATTCCCCGTCGAACGGGGTGGAAACCAACCCTTCAACCCTGCCCACTAGTGGGCTTGTTGCATTTAACTATCGAAACTGTTACAAGTTTTGAACTTGTTTACTATTTAGGTTTGATTTCCCGGAAAACTGTGCCCCATGGGCTATGAAACTATCTATATTCGGGTAGGTGCATCATCCCTCTATCCAGATACACAACTTACCAAGCCACCCCTCCAAGGGTGGAGGTACTATAGGTCAGGAACTCGGAAGGGGATAAAAATCTGTGTTTTCCCTTTTATCTATTTTGTGGCTTTATGCCTTGCCTGACCATGAAGATGTGCACATATCTGGATAGGGCTGAGTGCCAGGTTTCCAGTGCCTATGGTTTAAGACCTAAATTCCCAGATGCCCTAAAGACTTAGCACTGAAGGTGCGTGTACATGGTGGTTTTCTTCAACCACCCTACTATCTTTGAGTGTGAAATGTCTATTTTGTATGTACCTTCGATTTGGTTGATTTCCATCAGCCAATCAGAACACGCCCTCTGGGTGCTATCGGGAATGTGTAGGGGAAATGTGTAGCCCTACCTATCTGTTACAACTTTCCATGAAAATAAGCTTTCCCCAGAACATCTTTTATGTGTTTGGGGAAAACGACAAACATACGATTTTTAATCGATTACATAGCTTATAAACTATCACTATGCAAGTACATAAGCTTCTAAGTTCAGTACATAGGCCTACGACTATAGGTACATAGGTACTATCTATGCGAGTTACACAATGCTAAATGCTTCTCCGCGAATATTTCTATGACTATTTGAGTATATAAGCTCCTAACTTTAAAATATATAAGCTTACGACTATAGGTACATAAGGCTGTTTATGCGAGTTATATAAAGCAAAATGCTCCGTCGCGAACAAAATTCAAGAATTTCATGTTTGTGGGTTAAAACCTAAGTAATCTATTAATTCAAATGCGAGGCAAAACTACTCGTATGAAATATTAAGCGAGCTTGATGTGTCGAACAATGGAGCTCGTGGCTCGATAATAACAGCCACACGGGTCGATCTTCAAGGTTAAGCAACGCTTGCCAAGTTTGGTCTGTGGATGGGTGACCTTAACATAGCGAGTTTCCTCCGTGCCTCGGAAAGCACGTGAAGCCGTTGGTCCCGGCTGTCATTTGTAGATCTTTGGCAGTCGGCAGTCGTTACGGATAGTTATAAGCCAGTTAATCTGACTTCAGTCTTGTCATGAAGTACCGTGTTACCCAGTTACTGGGTTGTGGAGGTCTGGTAGGCAGCCGCTCCACGTAAAATACTGGTATTCAGCTAAATCCGGTTTGACTGGAAGCCGACCCCAATATAGTTGGGAAAAGGCTAGGCAGATGGATGTCACCAACACAGATCTCTAAAACAGGTCACCGACTGTTTACATCTTGATTATAGGTACAATATAGTTTTTATCATTTGAAACCTCATGAAAATTTAAAAGTTTACTTATTTATTAATAACCTTTCCTTTGGGCTTTGTCGTAATCGGATAAAAAGTAAGAATTTTAATATAATTTCAATAAATGAAATCATTCTGTTGCAATGTGGGCTGAAAGCGGTCATCACTTGTTACAAAATTGTCGTTCAAAATCAAAATAAATTTTGAGCATTGGACCAAATAAAGCAATATATCTGACCAATTTTAAGTACCTACCACTCAGTTCAGAAATATGTCGTACGACAAAGTTGCTGACTTTCTGAACACACAACTATTGTCCAGTTTCTCTTGTGATACACTTAATGTGGGGGCCACACGTACGACGCGTTTTGTTCGGCTCCTCACGAACTCTGCCGAAGTATTTATAATATGAGCTCTGTATGTCCAGTTGTAACAGTTCTATACTATACTGGTAATATTGTAACGAACAATGGCTGACAAGGTAACCTATGCAAGTTATTAAAAATCTTACCTTTTGTTAGGGTTCCTTACCCAAAGGGTATGGAACAGGTAGGTAAAATGAAAGGAAGTCTCATACAAAAAACGTGTTATTTTTTTCGGTATTACGGAACCTTTCGTAGGAGTCTGACTCGCACTTAGCGAGATTTTTTCTTTTTGTTTTGGTTTTGAGAGAGAAACCTTTAATGGCGCTTCGACTTTTAAGGAAAAGGCCAGGGAGTGTGGGATTTTTCCCATTTCCTTTTAAAAGATGACTCCGTGCATCACCAGTCAGTCATTAATATTATAAATAATGAAGAATAACTAACTTCTGCCGTCGACTTCGTCTATGTGGACTTCAGGTCAAAATAAAAAGCATTTTGTGAGCTTATTCGAATTTTAGACACCAACAAACATTTATTCATCCACAGAAACTTTCGCATTTATTATAGTAATAAGATGTAAAAAAAAACATGCAACATTTCCACATAATAATGAGTAATCATACAAACGTTACGTACAAAACATACGATAAACGCAGCTGAATCGTTAGCTTCAGAATAATTTATGAAACGCTTGCTTATAAGAGCTATGTCCTGAAGACCCGTCAAATCCCCATTTAGAAAAACTAATATTATAAAGACGAAGGGTTTGTACGTTTGTAACGAATAAACTCAACTACTACTTGACCTATTTTAACCGAATTCTTCAAAAAACAGGAGATTTTATGTTCGGTTGCATGTATTTTTTTTTGTATGTTCACCGATGTCTCCGCCAATTCTGGTCCGATTTCAAAAAATATTTTTTTATTCAAATGCCTATACTCCTGAGGTGGTCCCATTGTCACAAAGTTTGAATCTGATGATGCGATCCCATGAAAATCGAGGAAAACCCTCAAATTTTATAAGCACTTACACTGTTTTCATAAATTTTCTAACGCAATTAAGATATTTGTGCCTGCTAATTGCTGAGCTTATGATGGAAGGTATAAATCAGAATCTGATGATGGTATCCCATGAGAAATGTTTATTCAGCGATACTTTTGCCAATTGTTAACCGATTTTAATGTTTTTATTTTTTTTTTTGGATGAGTATTTTCGGACTGGACCCATTTAAATTTGGTGAAGATCTGATGAATAACTTCGGAGATAGGCAACGGAACTCTTCAATAAATAATAGCAAAAGGATCGAGATTTCTGAAATCATCGCATGTCTGTTGGTTGTTTACACCAGTTTATAACATAACATCACGCCGGCACACTGTTTGTGGTTAAAAAGTGAAAAAAAAAATAACAAAAATTAAAACCGACTTCCAACAACAAAACACTACAAAGTAAAAAATAACTTAAATTTCGGAAGTCGGTGTTCAAAAACGAAAAAAAAAAAAAAAACAAAAACACCGACTTTTGGAAGTCGGTTTTATTTTTTTTGTTAAAAGTTTTTTTATCATTTCTTCATCATCAATATAAAGCTAATTTAAGTTATCAGGAAGTAAGCTATAATTTATTTTCGAAATAATAGAGATCACTACGTAAATTGCAATACTATAATTATAATAAAGCTGACGAGTTTGTTTATTTGGACGCGCCTGTCTCAGGAACTGCTATTCGAATTGAAAAATTGTTTCAGTGTTGCATAGCCTATTTATCGAGGAAGGCCTAAGGCTATATAACATCACGCTTCGACCAAGAGGAGCGGAGCATTAATGAAAAATGTGATCAAACGAAGTTACGCGGGTCAGCTATACCTTTAATGAAAGAGGTTTTGTGTTCGTATTAATGCATAAAATGTCGAGCTTGAAATAATATCCTTTTGTCTTTGAATATTCTTGTGGAGCAAGGTTTCTTTTTATATTGAAACAATAAAAGACGGTCTCAACCCGCTGTTCTTGTTAATTAAATTAAAACAGATGTCAAGAAAGTAATATGAATTTTGTATTGTTTTAGTTGATTTAATATTTTAGTTTAACGGTGAACAAGTTATTTAAATAACTATACTACTAGTCTTCGACTTCTTTTGCAAATTTAAAATGCGTATAATTGACCTCAGAGATGGAGTTTCAAAAACATTACACAGGAAAATATTCCGTACGCTGTGACAGCGTCCTTAACACTGAACCTTCGTACTTATTTTTCCGATTCGAAATAAATTTAGATAATGCTCTGTGTACCATATAATAATAATATACACCAAGTTACGAAAAATACTCTTCAGCATCTTCTGACCAAGTCACCATCCTTCACAAGATACTAACACACCAAACTTCTCCAGAACATTCTCGTCTCACAAGTAAACAGCGATGGCCACTCAATAAATCATAACGTTCCATCATCGGACCACAAGACGAATGACGATGCGCTACCGGTACATGGTGGTATTTTGTACAGCTAAGGAGTGGCATTGCCTGCCAGAGTCTGTGTTTCCCGGTAGCTACAACCTGCGAGTTTTTAATTTAAGGATGAATAGATTACTTCTAAGCAACCGTGCTCCATCTTCGACCACATCATCGCTTACCATCAGGTGAGATAGTGGTCAAACATACGCCAATCAGTAGTAAAAAAAAATTTCGTAGGTACTCATTTTTCCAATTTGAATATTTCCAACTCAGAAATGAAGATTATGCTCTGTGTACCATGATTTAATAATATACACCAAGTAACCAAATACTGTTCAGCATCTTCTGACCAAGTCACCATCCTTCACAAGATACTAAAACCCCAAACTTCTCCAGAATATTCCCCTCTCACAAATAAACAGCGATGGCCACTCAATAAATCATATCAGCAAGCATTAAAAACTCGCTTTACTCTAAAATCACCGATAGCAACACAAAGCAACTATTTCGGAGTCTCGGAGTCCCGGAGTCCGGAGTCCGGGGCCCGGGACACTCGTCTTTATGTCCGGAACAGGCGCGTATTGTTTCGCCACTCAAATCATTGTTAAGTAACTGCAATGCTTGAACACCGGTTTAGTGAAGCTTGTTATATTTAGTTGGAGTGGTCTGACTTTGCTTTGCATTTGAAACTATTCAGTATTGTTCGCGACGGAGCATTTTGATTTATATAACTCGCATAAACAGCCTTATGTACTTATATTCGTAAGCCTATATGTTTTTTAAGTTAGAAGCTTATATACTTAAATAGCAATAGAAATGTTCGCGGAGACGCATTTAACATTGTATAACTCGCATAGATAGTACCTATGTACCTATAGTCGTAGGCCTATGTACTGAATTTAGAAGCTTATGTACTTGCATAGTGATAGTTTGTAAGCTATGTAATCAATTTAAAGTCATATGTTTGTCGTTTTCCCCAAACACGTAAAAGATGTTCCGGGGAAAACATATTTTCAAAGAAAATTATAGTCAATAGGTAGGGCTACACATTTCCCTTACACATTCCCGATAGCACCCTGAGGGCGTGTTCTGATTGGCTGATGGAAATCAGCCAAATCGAAGGTATACAGAAAATAGTCATTTCACATTCGAACATAGTAGGGTGGTTGAAGAAAACCACCATGTACACGCACCTTCAGTGCTAAGTTTTTAGGGCATCTAGGAATTTAGGTCTTAAACCATAGGCACTGGAAAGCTGGCACTCAGCCCTATCCAGATATGTACACATCTTCATGGTCAGGCAAGGCATAAAGCCACAAAATAGATAAGAAGATAAACATAGTTTTTTATCCTCTCCCGGGTTCCTGACCTATAGTACCTCCACCCTTGGAGGGGTGGCTTGGTAAGTTGTGTAGCTGGATGGAGGGATGATGCACCTACCCGAATATAGATAGTTTCATAGCCCATGGGGCACAGTTTTTCGGGGAATCAACCCCAAATAGTAAGCAAGCTCAAAACTTGTGATATTTTTGATAGTTAAATGCAACAAGCCCACTAGTGGGCAGGGTTGAGGGGTTGATTTCCAACCCGTTCGACGGGGAATTTCGGGGGATTTGAATAGAGGTGCGTCAACCCCCATCCAGACCTAGAATAGACCTAGATATAGCCGAAAATGTCATAGAACCATAGTAAAAATTTGCAGTTAAAATAAACTGAAGCAGTTAGTGGTTTTTGGGCCTCGTTACGGTAAAGTATCCTCGTACCTTAGTAAATGTTAAAAAATAGCCAATTCGTAGTCACCGGCAGAAGAAATTATAGAATCTATAAATAGAATCACAGTACTCGCGACTTTGCCCTTAAACCATTAGCTGCAGTGTCCTCAAATTCCTGCCTATTATTTAACCCTGGTAAGCATTCACCCTGCACCCCAATCTACCCCGAAGACAGCAAGTATTTGGCAAGATAGAAGAACGCTGTACGTTAGGTGCGGAAGAGCCTTAGTTTTCGGTACAGGACGTCAGCGCGGCTGGACGTCGTCGGTCGGTCACGGTTCACTTCGGAGGAGAAGAAAAAGGATAGACCTACCCCATCACAACCCCGTTCCAGTCGATCACGCCCGTCCGGTACATTTTTTGGTCCTTCGATAGCCGGATCTCCGCACCCGTACATCTTGTTTCTTAACAGTATGTCAAAACGTATCCGTTCCCGAATCATCCCTTGAAGAATCAACCCTTGAAGAAACAAGCCTTGAAGACTCAAGCCGAAGCCCTGCGATATAGTTTGGCACAAGAGCCAAATATACGCACCCCGTATCTTGTTTCTTAACAGTATGTCAATTGGTATCCGTTCCCGAATCAACCCTTCAAGAATCATCCCTTGAAGACTCATCCGAAAACAGATCCGAAGTTAGTCGTCGATTGACGTTCCTGTGAAGACGCCTCAAGCTCAGCATCGTGGTTCATCGTGAGGACTACCCCTTGAAGAAAACTACCCTTCAAGAACCAACCCTTGAGGACTCACCCTGAGGCGGATCCGAAGCTATCCGTCAACATACGTTCCAGTTAAGAAGCCTCAAGCTCAGTATCGTGGTTCATCGTGAGGACTACCCCTTGGAGAAAACTACCCTTCAAGAACCAACCCTTAAGGACTCACCCTGAGGCGGATCCGAAGTTATCCGTCAACATACGTTCCAGTTAAGAAGCCTCAAGCTCAGCATCGTGGTTCATCGTGAGGACTGCCCTTGGAGAAAACTACCCTTCGGGAGCCACCCTTAAGGACTCACCCCGAAACTTTGGACTTTGAAAATTTTCCTGAAACACTGAAGGATCGCGTCTGGACTTAGAAGATTTCTAAGGAATCCTGGACTTCGAGAAAATTTGAAAGTTGAACCTGGACTTGGGAAGATTTTGAAGACCAAACCTGGGACTTAGAAAAATTTTGAGGATTGAACCCAACACTTAGAAAATTTTTCAAACATAGAAGCTGGGACTTAGAAAAATTTCGAAGATTCATACTGGGACTTAGAAAAATTTGATCATCTGAACATAGAAAACATAGATTGATTCGGGACATAGAAAATTTTTGAAGAATTTGGACTTTGAAAATTTTGAGAAGATTCTACATATAGAAAACATAGATTGATTCGGGACATAGAAAATTTTCGAAGATTTTGGACTTTGAAAATTTTGAAGAGGATTCTACACTTAGAAGACATAGACAGATTCGGGACATAGAAAATTTTTGAAGAATTTGGACTTTGAAAATTTTGAGAAGATTCTACACATAGAAAACATAGATTGATTCGGGACATAGAAAATTTTCGAAGATTTTGGACTTTGAAAATTTTGAGAAGATTCTACATATAGAAAACATAGACCGACTCGGAACATAGAAAATTTTCGAAGATTTTGACTTTGAAAATTTTGAGAAGATTCTACATATAGAAAACATAGACCGACTCGGAACATAGAAAATTTTTCGAAGATTTTGAACTTTGAAAATTTTAAAGAAGAATCGACTTGAAGACCAATCATGCCGATCACGAGGTCGCGTGGGAAGACACCTGAGGCGTGGGTGGTAGACCTAAACAGGGAACCAACCGAAAGGGCTCCCATCACCCGTCACCAGTTACCGCCGCGTTCACCATCCACGACTGAAGGAACACAGCCGTTGCAGTCGCACAGCGAAGAATTGTCTTCATCCCCCGCTCCAGTTGAACAGGAGGAGCGAACAGAACCACCAGCGACCTCAAAGAAGGGAACCAGATTTGAAGCGCCTTCAGACAGTACACTGAGGCCAACAGATAGAACATACAGCCGAATCCTGCCGGTGACTACCCGGGGTGACGCCCGTATTGAACGTATCGAACGTAGCAAGCCGCCGTCGACCGTGGGAAGGACGACGCGGTCTTATAGAAAAGTCGCGAAAGCACGCGAAGACTTACTCAAGATTAAGTTGGAGCTTGCACAGTTAGCACTTCAGAGAGCCGAACAAGAATCGGACGACGATTACATAGAAGACAGAAACTCGAACGACGAGTACGTGCGTTCCTGGCTGGAAGAGGCACCGGAACCTGTTCCTGATCAGAGAGAGACCAACGCCGCCGAGGGAGACATACAGAATAGAATAGATAGAAGCTGCGAGCAGCAATTGCCTCCCCCCGTGGACTCCGTACCGATAGTGGACTCTCGTCGAGCGCAAGTACCGGAGCAAGAGCCGAAAGTCGATGAAGTGACTAAACAGATAGCACCACCGAAGAAAATAGAAGACAATGGGGAAAATAGATTACAGCCGTTCATAACGGACTTAACAGCAGCTATAGCATCGCTAGCTGACAGGAAAACAGAACAGAATTCGTCCTCACCGTCAAAGGTCATCATGACTTTACCGAACTTCAGTGGTGCACACACAGAATGGTTGTCGTTTCGAGCCATTTACGAGACAACTCGAAGATATTTCAACGATGTCGAGAACACAGCAAGGCTCAGAAGGAGCCTACACGGACGTGCACTCGATACAGTGAGCTCAGAACTCATCGGACATGCAAGACCAGACGATATTATGAAGGAACTGGAGCTGCAATTCGGAAGACCGGACTCGATAGCGCAAGCCGAAACAGATAGACTGCGCGGACTGACACGGTGCAGCGAGAATCCGAAAGACATTTGCACGTTCGCAAGTCGAGTGAGATGTGCTATCGTCACGTTACGAGCACTGAAGAAGGATCACTACTTGATCAATGCTGAACTAATGCGAACATTGACAGAGAAGCTACCAAACTCTATTCGAGTTCAGTGGTACCGAATATATACGGAGAAGTATCAGTCATTACCTGATCTATCGTTGTTCAGCGAATTCATCACTGAACAAGCTCGCTTCTGCAGCGCATTTGCTCCCGCTGAGAACATCAACGCAACAGAGGGCCCATCAAACAGACGTACGGCACAGAGAACCCACACAACAACAGAAAAACCGGCCGATAGATGCCGCGTATGTGGGAAAGATGGGCACATAGAACGCGATTGTCGGAAGTTCAAGGAGGGCAACAGCTACCAGAGATGGGAGCTAGCGAAGAAGCTCAATCTGTGCTATCGCTGCATGAAGTTTCGACGCGAGCGACACCAGTGCAAATCGAACAGATGTGGCATCAAGGGATGTAAAGCCAGCCACAATCGCTTACTCCATTATGAGAAGAAGCTCGCTACAGCGGCCGCCGAAAAACCGAAGATCCTCGAACCACAAGATACCAAAGAAGTGGTTGCCAGTTCGCGAACATCGTCGAGTCACGCCTACCTCAAGATAGTACCGGTCCGGGTGATTGGACCGGCGGGAGAGGCGTCTACGTTCGCCCTTCTCGACGATGGATCAACCGTATCGTTGATAGACGATGACCTCGCTACTCAAGTCGGAGCCGAAGGACGCATCGACCCGCTCAAGATTGGAGCGATCGGTGACACCATGATCGACACTCCTTGCTCACGCAGAGTGACAGTAAAGCTCGCGAGCCAGCTAAAGAACAGGGTGCCGTTCAGAGCGCGCACCATACCGAAGCTCAACCTCACGCCGCAAACAGTTAAAGAGGAAGATGTCACATACTGCAAGCATCTCAGCGACTTGAAACAACAGCTGGTGTACGAAGTCGGCGCGCCCAAGATTCTGATCGGCCAAGACAACTGGCACTTATTGTTAGCCAGTGAAGTAAGAAGAGGCCCGAAACACCAGCCCATAGCGTCACTCACGACTCTGGGATGGACCTTACATGGCGCGCACAATAGAATACTCGGTCAACAGGTGCACTATGTGAACAACACAGCATCAAGAGACGAAAACCTTGATGAACAGCTCCGAAAATATTTCGCATTAGAATCGTTAATAGTTAATCCGCAACGTCCAACTTCTGACCCCGAAAAGAAGGCAGAAGACATCTTGAAACGACACACCAAACAAATAGAAAATGGGCACATAGAAACCGCAATGCTATGGAAGCAAGAAAAATTTGAAATGCCCGATAGTTACGGGACAGCCCACAAGCGGCTTGTCTCTATAGAGAAGAAACTCGATAATAATTCGACTCTTCGAGATAGATATACGGAACAGATGGACTCGCTCCTACAGAAAGGGTACGCCGAGAAGGCGCCCAAAAATAGTACACCAGGAAGAACCTGGTACTTACCTCATTTCGATGTCTTCAACCCAATGAAGCCAGAGAAGTTCCGTATAGTACACGACGCCGCAGCTAAATCGAATGGAATGTCTTTGAACGACTTCCTACTCACAGGGCCAGACCTGTTACAGTCGCTGCCCGGCGTCATGATGAGGTTCCGTAGACACCCCATAGCCATTTCGGGCGATATTGCCGAAATGTTTATGCAGGTGAAAGTCCGACAAGAGGACAGAGACGCCCTCCGATATCTGTGGAGAGGCGACAGAAGAGTGGGAGCTCCCGAAGAATATAGAATGACGTCAATCATATTCGGCGCGGCCAGCTCACCATGTACAGCTATCTTCGCGAAAGATTGGAACGCGAAGATGCACATAGAACAGCAACCAGAGGCAGTTGAAGCCATCATTCGTAATCATTACATGGACGATTATCTGGATAGCTACAGGACCACAGAAGAAGCGACGCGCATAGCAAAAGCGGTGAAGAAAATACACCAACAGGCCCGTTTTGAAATTAAGAAATGGGTATCGAATGACGCCAACGTCATAAAAGAAATAGAGCCGTCGCAAACGCCAACAGATGTCGTCAATATCGGCGACACAGAAAATATAGAAAAGATACTTGGTCTAATCTGGAGACCAAGTGCAGACACGCTGGGTTTCAACCTGGCCCTAGCGCGTCTACCGAGTGGAGTCTTAGAGAAAAACGTACCCACTAAAAGAGAGGCACTCAGAATAGTTATGTCATTATATGACCCGCTTGGCTTAGCCTCACCAGTCACAGTACGCGCCAAGCAAATACTCCAGGAAGCATGGAGAAGAGGAGTCGACTGGGATCAGTCACTCGATACAGACCTGGCCACATCATGGAGAGGTTGGATCCGACACTTGGAAAGCCTCAAAGACATCACAGTACCGAGATGTTACCCGGGATATAGCGAAGCAACAGAGACCCAAGTCCATGTCTTCACCGACGCCAGCGAGAAAGCATTCGCCGCAGCAGTGTATTGGCGGATCTCCACGTCAGATGGCATGACGCACGTAAGCCTCGTCATGGCAAAGGCAAAGGTGGCACCACTCAAGCTGCAATCGATACCTCGACTCGAACTGCAGGCCGCGGTGATGGGAACCCGCGTGGCTGCAGCTGTGATACGCGAGCACGGAGTAAAACCGGACTCCGTAACCTATTGGTCAGACAGCAAAACCGTGCTGACCTGGATTAGAAGAGGAGCTCGAGTGTACAAGCCCTTCGTAGCCCACAGAATAGCCGCCATAGAAGAAAATAGCAAAGTCGAAGACTGGCGATGGGTACCCACGAAAAGGAACGTGGCAGACATTGCCACTCGTGACGTACCATTGGAATTCAATTCATCGCACGAATGGTATCGTGGCCCCAGCTTTCTCTATGAAGAACCGATGTCGTGGCCAACTGAAAAACCGCCGATTGACGATCAGACGGGTGAAGAGAGAACCCTAACCGTCAACATCAAACAGAAAACAGACCGAGGACTCTCCGAGGTCATACCCGATCCGGCCAGATTCTCGAAGTGGGAACGACTCCTAAGAGCGACAGCGAACGTATTGCGCTTCGTCTCAATCACTCGAGGACCGACAGAGAAAACGTTCTATAAAAGAACACAGAAAGGCAAGGAATCGGATCCAGATTGGAGGAAACGTACAAAGACGGCTAAGCCCCCTCCTAAAGCATCAGTGACGTCCACAGTGGCGTCAAAAAATAATATAATAGAAGCCGAATACCTCCGACAAGCGGAGAGGTTACTCGTGCAAACAGTACAGGAACAAATGTTCAACCGAGAACTGACGAGTCTGCGAGAGAACAAACAGATAGAAGACGACAGCCGATTGCGTCCGCTGCAAATAGAACTCACAGATGACGTCATACATCTGAGAAGTCGCATAGAAAAAACCGACGAGATAGCCGACGAAGTCAAGCGTCCGCCTATACTACACGGCGATCACCGCATCACTCAGCTGTACATAGATTGGACACACAGAAGTCTGCAACACAGTGGAACCGAGATGACAATCAACGAGGTACGTCAACACTACTGGGTTGTCAAGCTGAGGCCCACAGCGAAGATGATGGTGACACGCTGTCTGCAGTGTCGCATTCGAAAGGCACACGCTCCTGTGCCCGCCACGGGCGACCATCCGAAGACTCGCCTGGCTCATCACCAGAGACCATTTACGTACACTGGACTCGACTACTTTGGTCCACTGTCCATCACCGTCGGTCGCCAGCACCAGAAGAGATACGTGGCCCTATTCACGTGTCTCACCACCAGGGCAGTACATCTCGAAATTGCTGCCAACCTCAGCGCAGACTCGGCAATTCTAGCTCTGCGCCGCTTCGCTGCGCGCCGGGGCTGCCCAACAGAAATATACTCCGACAACGGCACCAACATGCACGGCGCCGACAACGAGCTTCGAGACGCCTGCAGAGAAGAGGCTAGTCGTCGAGGCATCACATGGCGCTTCATAACTCCGTCCGCGCCATTCATGGGAGGCGCCTGGGAGCGCCTAGTCCGCTGCGTGAAGTCCGCATTGTACACCGTACTCACAGAGAAACACCCACACGAAGAGGTGTTGTCCACACTGTTGTGTGAGGCAGAGTATACGGTAAACAGCCGCGCGCTGACACATGTGTCAGTCGACAGCGAAGACGACGAATCCATCACGCCGAACCACTTCCTACTCGGTGGTTCGGCCAGACTGCCAACACTCGGCGTGTTCACCGAGCAAGACGTCGACAGCAGGAAGCACTGGCGGCGCTCGCAAGCGCTCGCCGACCAGTTCTGGCGCCGCTGGGTGAGGGAGTACTTACCCGAGCTCCAACACCGGCGGGAGCCCCACAGCCGTGGCCCTGGTCTGCAGGTGGGCGACCCTGTGCTCATCGCAGACGGCCAGCTGCCTCGCAACACGTGGCCGCGAGGCCGCATCACCGCAGTCTTCCCTGGGACGGATGGAGAGGTCCGGACCGCTGAGGTGCGCACATCTGGCGGCACTCTAAAGCGTCCGGCGAAGAAGCTGATCCCGCTGCCGAAATGATCCAGAGCGTCGGAGCTACGGGCCGGAGCGACGGGCGTCGCGTCGGCGAGCATCGAGGCAACGGTCGCCGGGGCGGCGAGCGTCGCGTCGAGACAACGGTCACCGTGGCAACGGGCGACGCGACTACAGTCGTCGCTCACCGGCGAGATGCAGCGCCGCGCCGACATCGCAACGAGTCGTCACTGCGCTGCACGGCGGGAGAAATGTTCGCGACGGAGCATTTTGATTTATATAACTCGCATAAACAGCCTTATGTACTTATATTCGTAAGCCTATATGTTTTTTAAGTTAGAAGCTTATATACTTAAATAGCAATAGAAATGTTCGCGGAGACGCATTTAACATTGTATAACTCGCATAGATAGTACCTATGTACCTATAGTCGTAGGCCTATGTACTGAATTTAGAAGCTTATGTACTTGCATAGTGATAGTTTGTAAGCTATGTAATCAATTTAAAGTCATATGTTTGTCGTTTTCCCCAAACACGTAAAAGATGTTCTGGGGAAAACATATTTTCAAAGAAAATTATAGTCAATAGGTAGGGCTACACATTTCCCTTACACATTCCCGATAGCACCCTGAGGGCGTGTTCTGATTGGCTGATGGAAATCAGCCAAATCGAAGGTATACAGAAAATAGTCATTTCACATTCGAACATAGTAGGGTGGTTGAAGAAAACCACCATGTACACGCACCTTCAGTGCTAAGTTTTTAGGGCATCTAGGAATTTAGGTCTTAAACCATAGGCACTGGAAAGCTGGCACTCAGCCCTATCCAGATATGTACACATCTTCATGGTCAGGCAAGGCATAAAGCCACAAAATAGATAAGAAGATAAACATAGTCTTTTATCCTCTCCCGGGTTCCTGACCTATAGTACCTCCACCCTTGGAGGGGTGGCTTGGTAAGTTGTGTAGCTGGATGGAGGGATGATGCACCTACCCGAATATAGATAGTTTCATAGCCCATGGGGCACAGTTTTTCGGGGAATCAACCCCAAATAGTAAGCAAGCTCAAAACTTGTGATATTTTTGATAGTTAAATGCAACAAGCCCACTAGTGGGCAGGGTTGAGGGGTTGATTTCCAACCCGTTCGACGGGGAATTTCGGGGGATTTGAATAGAGGTGCGTCAACCCCCATCCAGACCTAGAATAGACCTAGATATAGCCGAAAATGTCATAGAACCATAGTAAAAATTTGCAGTTAAAATAAACTGAAGCAGTTAGTGGTTTTTGGGCCTCGTTACGGTAAAGTATCCTCGTACCTTAGTAAATGGTAAAAAATAGCCAATTCGTAGTCACCGGCAGAAGAAATTATAGAATCTATAAATAGAATCACAGTACTCGCGACTTTGCCCTTAAACCATTAGCTGCAGTGTCCTCAAATTCCTGCCTATTATTTAACCCTGGTAAGCATTCACCCTGCACCCCAATCTACCCCGAAGACAGCAAGTATTTGGCAAGATAGAAGAACGCTGTACGTTAGGTGCGGAAGAGCCTTAGTTTTCGGTACAGGACGTCAGCGCGGCTGGACGTCGTCGGTCGGTCACGGTTCACTTCGGAGGAGAAGAAAAAGGATAGACCTACCCCATCACAACCCCGTTCCAGTCGATCACGCCCGTCCGGTACAAGTATCTATTCTATTACCCGTCTACGGCGAAGCAAAGGAGGGTTATTACTTTGACCGGTATCATCTGGTTTGTGTTGCCGGAGTTCGGAAACACGGACGCGAGCAGAGAGTTCCACTTTTTTGCTGCGCCCGCTACTACGTACGCGCAAACCCCGTTTGTTCCGGTTCCCGTAGGAATATTGGGAAATCCTCTTAGTGCTCCCCTAGACTCCCCGCGGACACAACTAAAACAATTCATTCTATTTGTTGTAAGCGACCACGGCTATCCTCTGAACATATATCAGTATGAATATTTTCTTGTTATATACTTCTAACAGCGTGACTTGTTGATATTTTATTTTTTGCATGATTAGTTCTGACATCATCTAAGCTATTTTTTATGTCAAATACGGACAACATATTCCAAGTAATGATGTTTCCATTAGAAAAGGTAAAGGAATCGACAGAAAAAGTCCGAACAGTTAAACGGCTCTTAAATATTACTGTACACTGTCTAAATTAAAACGAATTTCTAAAAACTACAATATAGAAATGATTCAATGGATGACTTACTTTTAAAATACCTATTTATTTTGCTTGATTTTATTCAAATTAAATTCGATCTCAATAAACCATGACTAGCTATTTTAGTATTTAATTCATATGTCATGTTATGACTGCATAAAACAAGCTTTTTTAAAACTAAAACAAGATACTTAAAACATTGTTCAATGAAATTATTGTGCTGTGTCGTAGATTTTGGAAAGGTTACATAGTGTGAAATAATCTACATAGGTCCTAATAAAAAGTATAAAGCAAGAAAGAATGTTATCTGCAAGAGCTACAAGGATCATAATCACATGACGATTGGTATTTTGTTTAAAAGGGTTTAAAAATAGCCACTCAGACAGCGACAGCACCCCACGCCCCCCTCTTGCGAGGGGAGTGAACGATCATCGAGGGCTGATGGTAGGTCTACCACCGCCCGCCTCACGCTCAGGGCACCGCGCCACGTCTCATCAACGTGACTTGTGAGGACTCACATAGTGTGAAAGTCTCGCGAAGAGCTTACTATAGAAATGATCCTATGAAGTAAGGTCTTGACTTGAGACACGAAATCGGCGAGGGTCGTTCACGCGCGGAGAATCTTAACACCGCGATTCAGGAAAACGCGTCATCAGCACAGCGCCATCTAGTTCAACTTTATTAAATTAAAAATGCAGTTATTGATTCGTTTTATCTAGGTGTATTATTAATTAAGTACTGTAACTGCAGGCTAAAAACAGAATGTACATAATAATCATCAGTTTATGAAACGACTAAAAACCTATTGAAGAAATCTGCACAAATGTGTAACGTTGAAAACTAATCGCTCTAATAAATGAACACGATTGGAAACAGTTAATTTTCTCCAATAATCCTAATAAATTATTCTTACTAATAAATATACGGATAGGAAATTGAATGAACAACGCTGAACGATCGTCAAAATATTATGTTCACTTCAATTTCAATTTGACTTGACCTTTATTTCACTAACAATATTACATCAGTGATGACATCTAGTGATCCATTCTAAAAACGCTTAGTTTCTATAGATCCCGTTTCATTACATGATGGCGGCTATGACAGCTGCGCGCTTGCGCATAACTCATGTTTGTTAATGATGGTCCTTTATTATTCCAACAATAATCAACAACAATAATCCTTACCTTACCTTACCTTCCTTACTTTACCTTATATCAATATATAAGGTAGGTAGGTATATTATTGAAATTTAAGTGAACATAATATTTTGACGATCGTTCAGCGTTTTTCAGTCATTATAGATCTGTATAATTATAGTAAGAATAATTTACTAGGATTATTTGTGAAAATTAACTATTTTCAATCGTTTTTATTTATTACAGTGATTATTACTCAACGTTACACATTTGTGCAGTATTTCTTCAATAGGTTTTCAGTAGTTTCATAAACTGATGATTATTATGTACATTCTGTTTTGAGTCTGCAGTTATAGTGATTAATAATACTCCTAGATAAAATGGATCAATAAATCAATACCGGCATTTTTAATTTAATAAAGTTGAACTAGATGGCGCTGTACTGATGACGCGTTTTCCTGAATCGCGGTGTTAAGATTCTCCGCGCGTGAACGACCCTCGCCGATTTCGTGTCTCAAGTCAAGAAGGAGCGCCGCCCCACGGGCGGAGATCGCTCAACAAGCCAGCGCTGCGCCTAGCCAGCAGCGACAGCGCGAACGCGCTCCTACAGAAGAGGAGCGCGAACGAAAGAAAGAGTTCACCGCCTGCGCCATTAAACTCCTGATGGACTTAATCAAAGCCATCAGGCAGGGACAGGACGCGGAGCTGGTGATCCTCGACGGCTTGGCCGCTCTACTCACACTCTACCATGGCTAAGCCGTTGAGGATCATTCACTGGAACGCCCGCGGCCTGAAGAGCAAGGTCGCTCCTTTCCGCCTCCTCCTCAAAGAGCAGGAAATCGACGTGGCGCTCATCTGTGAAACGCTCCTGGGACCAGCCGACCACCTGCGGTTCCCAGGATACTTCACATACAGACAGGACGAGAAGTCGGACGCCGGCATTACTTATCGCGGTCTGGCGATATTAGTCAGGCGGAGGGTCGTCCACCAGCCTCTGCCCCCGCTCTCACTCAGCACGCTCTACGCGCTGGGTGTACAGTTGCATGTCGCCGGCGAGGACATTGATGTCTACGCGGCCTACCATCCGCCCTCGGCTCCTCTGAACGTCACAGAGCTGAGGGCCCTCATGCAGAAGTCGCCGCACCCTACGATCCTTGCCGGCGACCTAAACTGCAAACACCCCGCGTGGAACTCACGCGTCACTTCGCCCGGGGGCAGACGACTCCTCGCCGACTCTGAGGCCCATGGATACGTGGTGTCCGGCCCGGAGACCCCGACGCACTACCCGGACCAGACGCAGCATGCGCCGGACGTGCTGGACATCGTGGTCCATAGGGGCCTCAATTGCCAGATCGCGCAGCAGGTGCTGGACGACGAGATGCTGTCTGATCACCAACCTGTCCTCGTCGTCCTGTCAGAGATGCCGGTCCGACTCTCGCCACCAGCGCCACGTCGAAAGACTGACTGGAGCTCCTTCCAGGAAGCGCTGGAGACCACCATCCCGACTTGGCCCTTAGCCACCGCCGCAGACGTGGATGCGATGGCCAGTGAAGTCACTGTTTGCATCCAGCGCGCCTATGAAAAGGCGACCACCACACTAACTCAGTCGCAGGGCCTGCTACGCAAGCCCCTGCCCCGCCACCTACACGAGATGGTCGCCAAAACCAGGCGCCTTCGCAAACAGTGGCTCATTACGAAATGTCCCTCCACTAAAAGGGAACTCAACCGTCTTGCGGAAAAGACGAGGGCCAAGCTCCAGGAGCACAACGCAGAGAGCTGGGAGTCCTACATGGAGTCGACCGACGGTGACTGGCCGGCAATACACAAACTGTGCCGGCAAGTCACGACTACCCCAGCTCCGGTGCGCCCGCTCCTCCACAGCGACGGGGCGCCTAGATACGCCGCATCAGACCGTGCGGAGATCTTTGCCGAACACCTGGAGCGTCAATTCCAGCCGAACCCGACTGACGATCAGGACCATGTCGCAACAGTCGAGAGGCACCTGGAGGAGTACTTCGCGTCGCCGATAGCTCCCGATGAGGCACCGATCTTCTTTTCGCCTAACGCAGTGAGACGCGCCATCCTGAGGACCAAGCCTAGAAAGGCCCCTGGGGCGGACGGTATCTCCAACACAGTGCTGCGCCACCTGCCGTTCCGTATGGTAGCGGCCCTGGCGCGCCTGTTCACGGGGATACTGCGCACGGGGGCCTTCCCGAGGTGTTGGAAGGAGGGGCGCGTCATCATGCTGCCCAAGGCGAATAAGAACGTGCTGAAGCCGGAAAGCTATCGGCCCATCACGCTACTGCCTACTATCTCCAAGGTGTTTGAAAAACTCCTGTTGCGGCACCTAACACCGCATCTGACGCCCCGCCCGGAACAGTTTGGGTTCCGCTCGGAACATTCAACGACGCTCCAGTTATCGAGAGTACTGCACCTGCTCACAGCGGCGCTGAACAAGAAGGAGCACGCAGTTGCAGTACTTCTCGATATGGAAAAGGCGTTCGACCGTGTTTGGCACGCCGGTCTGATCTACAAGATGTCACTCAGCGACGCGCCCCGTCGCGTGGTCAAGGTGGTCTCCTCCTTCCTCACGGACAGGACATTCAAGGTGGTGGTCGATGGTGCCGTGTCACGCCCCCGACCCATAGCCGCCGGAGTCCCGCAGGGCAGCTGCGTCTCGCCGCTCTGCTACTCATGTTACACCGACGACATCCCTTCTCCGCAGGAATGCACGCTCGCGCTGTACGCTGATGACGCCGCGTACATCTGTACCTCGCTCAATGCGAGACACGCGGCCGTCAAGATGCAGCGCGTGCTAGACACGCTTCCCGAATGGCTGGCGAAGTGGCGGTTGTCGGTGAACGTGGGTAAGACTCAGGCGCTGCTCGTCGGGGGCGCCCACCACCCACCACCTCTCCGGCTGCAAGGAGTCGACATCGACTGGGCGCCCCAGGTCAAGTACCTGGGGATCACCATCGATCGTCGGCTCACCATGGGTCGTCATGTCCGCCAGGTCGCCGCGAAGGGTAGAGCGGCCCGCGCTCTGCTCCACCCAGTGCTCTCATCCCGCCTCCCGCTGCGAGTCAAGCTGGGCGTGTATAAAACGTACATCCGCCCGCTGCTCACCTATGCCGCCCCAGCTTGGCTCGCCCTCACGAGCGAGACCAATAAGAAGATCCTCCGCGCGCAGCAAAACCTAGCGCTGCGGAAAATAGTTGCTGCCCCTCGCTTCGTGAGGAACAGTGTCATCATGCGGGACCTTAGGATTGAGAGTCTGGATGAGTTTTGCGCCCGCCTCGCGTCCACTATGTTCGCGCGTGCCGACGCTTCCGCTTGGCCACATGTCAAGCACATAGCGCCCTGGCACGCGCGGCCACCTGACGCGAGACGCCTGCCGCGCGACCTTGTGCAGGACGCTGACGACCCCACCTAACCCACCGGACTTGACGCCGAGTGAGTCGCAGACACCGACACGCGACTCTCTCCCTCACTATAGACTCTACAACACTACATGCACTCGGCGCGCACTGTGTGCTAGGTTAATATAGGCATAGTGTGCGTCGAACCTCATACAAGCACGACTCTCCATGCGCCCAAATACACGCGATGAACGTACGGCGCGGACGTACGTTTCATTCGCTACATGAGACGGTGTCTCACAATTCCATTGCCGCTCATACACTCACCACGGTCCCTCAGCCTGAAGCGTGACCGGCTCGCTCTGGAAGCAGGACAGGCGAGGGATCAGCACCCTCGGCAGGGAGCGCCCTAAAGTCGGCGCCTACGTTCGCTGGTCGTCTCTCGCTGGGCCTCCTCCGGGCAACCGGAGGTCTCACCCGGCGGGGACTGACCGCCGTAGGGCCGTGAAGAGACGGCACTGTGAGACAGTGCCGTGGCGCCCTCTGCCGACACTTTGACAGATACACTTAGGCATGCAGCGACCTTCTGTCGCGCTGCCTTCATCTGCGCCTACATGGCACCCCAATGACGTGCCCGTCTTCACGGGCACGCAATGATACCGCGGGAGAAAAGGCACAGCCTATGCCCGCCTGCCGCGCCCCCTTGCGGGGACGTTGCGAATGCTCCAAGCTCAAGTCAAGACCTTACTTCATAGGATCATTTCTATAGTAAGCTCTTCGCGAGACTTTCACACCATGTGAGTCCTCACAAGTCACGTTGATGAGACGTGGCGCGGTGCCCTGAGCGTGAGGCGGGCGGTGGTAGACCTACCATCAGCCCTCGATGATCGTTCACTCCTCTCGCAAGAGGGGGGCGTGGGGTGCTGTCGCTGTCTGAGTGGCTATTTTTAAACCCTTATAAACAAAATACCAATCGTCATGTGATTATGTTCCTTGTAGCTCTTGCAGGTAACATTCTTTCTTGCTTTATACCTTTTATTAGGACCTATGTAGATTATTTCACACTATGTAACCATTCCAAAATTTACGACACGGCACAATAATTTCATTGAAAAATGTTTTAAGTATCTTCTTTTAGTTTTAAAAAGCCTGTTTTATGCAGTCATAAAACATGACATATAAATTAAATACTCAATTTTTTTTTTATTTGTAATGGGTTTGCTCTTGACTCTAGTCTTTGTCAGAGATGACAGAGACAAAGTCTACGATGGAGCGAGCCTACGCAGAAGGAACCTGTTCACTCTAACTTTGAAGAGATTAGGGTCATTAGGGTTGTAAGCTTTTGGAAACACAGACGCAAGCAGAGAGTTCCACTCCTTTGCTGTGCGCATTATAAAAGACGTTTGAAAACGCTTGGTGTGAATTGGTGGAATAGCCAAACTAAATTATATTTTATGTTTTTAAAATAGCTAGTCATGGTTTATCGAGATTAAATTTACTTTGAATAAAATCAAGCAAAATTAATATTTTAAATGTAAGCCCCACGTGGTTGTCATATCAGTTCTTGTTGGTTATAAATATTTTATTTTGGCCTATTAATAATAATAATAATAATAATAATACAAAAAGAACTGCATGGTAGACATCCCAATGACTTACACCAAACATACATCGACAAAGAAGCTTCTAACAAGTGGTTGGAGTTAAGTGGGCTGTTTCCTGAAACAGAAGGGTTTATGCTGGCCATCCAAGATCAAGTAATTAACACCAAGAATTATAGAAAATACATAATAAAAGATAGGACAGTAAGGAATGATATATGCAGAAAATGCCATAGCAAACCTGAAACAATACAGCACATTACAGGAGCTTGCATGACATTGACCCAGAACGACTACACTCATCGACATAATCAACTCGTTAACATTATTCACCAAAAACTCGCCATTAATCTTAAACTAATGCAGCATCCATACACACCTTATTACAAATATACACCAAGAGCTGTTTTGGAAAATAATTTATACAAAATATATTATGACCGCACCATAATTACTGATCACACTATATACAATAACAGACCCGATATAACACTTGTTGATAAAGAAAACAAACATACGTACATAATAGATATAGCCGTACCAAACACTAACAACATACAAAAAACTATCACTGAAAAAATCAGGAAGTACACAGAACTACAAGAGGAAATCACCAGAGTTTGGAAAATGAATAGAGTCACAATTGTCCCAATCGTAATTTCAACAACAGGTGTTATCCCAAAACAAATATTCAATAGTTTTAATGTTCTCAATCTATCAAAATACACATACTTAACACTACAAAAAGCCGCCATTTTAAATACTTGCCGAATAGTTCGAAAATTTTTACAACTTGATTGGGATAACAGTTTTAGTGCAGCACAAAGTAATTTACCATCTCAAAGTAATAACTAGGATCTCACCTTGGTTCACACCCGTGAGATTCTAGCAAATACCAGGTACTAACCTGAGAAATTAAATAAAAAATAAATAAATAATAATTTATTTAATTCAGACCATTGATCCATATAGTGTTAGTAAAATCTTAACCTATTGTTAGTACATAAAAAGCTTAAATTAATTGGCGACATGTACGCCAGTACGCACATGCCTAGCTGCCCAGTGCCTAATGAAAGGCCCATCAATTTTGTCCGCCAGTGTAGCCAGTATGTTGTTGGGGCTACCCCTGAATCGCTTCAGCATACTCGCACATCGCTAGCGCATAACGGCATAAAAATCATCTAATCTCGCTTCAGCGAACATGCCAGACGCGCTACAAAACCGAGGTAGCCCCAACAATATCCTCAACGCATTGTTATACTGAACGCGCAGAGCGTTGTAAGCCTTCTGCGTATACCTTACCCACAGGCTGCGTGTCATTTCTATTTTGTAGTTTTTAGAGATTCAGTACGTAATTTAACAGTCAATCTTTGCAGTTTTATATTTTGTTTAGTTTTAAGAAATTGAATCTATCCGTTTATATCATATGAAATAAACCTGTCGACGAAAATAAATATGTTAATAATATCCCACGTGGTTGACATGGCCATGTGAAGGGATCGAGGTGGTTTAGTCTCAAAACATGCAAGTTGCAAAATAATTTGTGGTTGCAAAACGTTCAAATCTCATAAGATCTACGTCTCAAAACCACCAAGATGCAAAATATCTAGGTACATCTCTAAACGTTCAAGTTGCAAAATAATCAAGTCTCAAAACATCTAAGTATGTCTCATAATATGTTTTTTTTTTTGTATGAGTGGATGTGTAAGTGAAATATATTGTTCGCGACGGAGCATTTTGCTTTATGTAACTCGCATAAACAGCCATATGTACTTATAGTCTTAAGCTTATATGTTTTTTAAGTTAGGAGCTTATATACTTAAATAGTCATAGAAATATTCGCGGAGAAGCATTTAGCATTGTGTAACTCGCATAGATAGTATCTACCTATGTACCTATAGTCGTAGGCCTATGTACTGAACTTAGAAGCTTATGTACTTGCATAGTAATAGTTTATAAGCTATGTAATCGATTTAAATCGTATGTTTGTCGTTTTCCCCAAACACGTAAAAGATGTTGTGGGGAAAACTTATTTTCAAAGAAAATTATGACCAATAGGTAGGGCTACACATTTCCCTTACACATTCCCGATAGCACCCAGAGGGCGTGTTCTGATTGGCTGATGGAAATCAACCAAACCGAAGGTACATACAAAATAGTCATTTCACATTCAAACATAGTAGGGTGGTTGAAGAAAACCACCATGTACACGCACCTTCAGTGCTAAGTTTTTAGGGCATCTAGGAATTTAGGTCTTAAACCATAGGCACTGGAAACCTGTCACTCAGCCCTATCCAGATATGTACACATCTTCATGGTCAGGCAAGGCATAAAGCCGCAAAATAGATAAAAAGATAAACAGATTTTTATCCTCTTCCGGGTTCCTGACCTATAGTACCTCCACCCTTGGAGGGGTGGCTTGGTAAGTTGTGTAGCTGGATAGAGGGATGATGCACCTACCCGAATATAGATAGTTTCATAGCCCATGGGGCACAGTTTTCCGGGAAATCAACCCTAAATAGTAAGCAAGTTCAAAACTTGTAACATTTTCGATAGTTAAATGCAACAAGCCCACTAGTGGGCAGGGTTGAAGGGTTGGTTTCCACCCCGTTCGACGGGGAATTTCGGGGGATTTGAATAGAGGTGCATCAACCCCTATCCAGACCTAGAATAGACCTAGATATAGCCAAAAATGTTCTAGAACCTAAGTTAAAATTTGCAGTTAAAATAAACTGAAGCAGGTAGTGGTATTTGGGCCTCGTTACGGTAAGGTAACCTCGTACCTTAGTAAATTGCCAAAAAATAGCAAACTCGTAGTCACCGGCAGAAGAAACCCTAGAATCTATAAATAGAATCACAGTACTCGCGAATTTGCCCTTAAACCATTAGCTGCAGTGTTGTCAAATTCCTGCCTATTATTTAACCCTGGTAAGCATTCACCCTGCACCCCAATCTACCCTGAAGACAGCAAGTACTTGGCAAGATAGAAGAACGTTGTACGTTAGGTGCGGAAGAGCCACAGTTTCCGGTACAGGACGTCAGCGCGGCTGGACGCCGTCGGTCGGTCACAGTTCATTTCGGAGGAGAAGACAAAGGATAGACCTACCCCATCACAACCCCGTTCCAGTCGATCACGCCCGTCCGGTACATATATTAAAAGGTTTAGTCTCAAATCTCATAAGATGCAATCTCAAAACGTCCTAGTTGCAAAATCACCACATGTGATTTTGCAACTTGAACGTTTTAAGACTACCTAAGTACCTTTTAATATAATTCACTTACACATCCACTTATACAAAAAAATTAAAATCATGACACATGAATGTTTTGAGACTTGACTATTTTGCAACTTGAACATTTTGAGATGTAGATATGATGTAACTGGATGGTTTTGAGATTTGCATCTTATGAGATTTGAACGTTTTGCACCCATGTGGTGATTTTGGAACTTTGAGAAGCTTATTGTGGCTAGATAATAACAGCCGCACGGGTCGATCTTCAAGGTTCAGCAACGCTTGCCAAGATTGGTCTGTGGATGGGTGACCATCTTAACATACCTACTGAAATACGAGAGTTAGATCTTTGGCAGTCGTTACGGATAGTCAAAAGCCAGTAAATCTGACTCCAGTCTTGCCATGAAGTACCGTGTTATCCAGTTAATGGGTTGTGGAGGTCTAGTAGGCAACCGCTCCTCGTAAAAAATACTGGTTCTTTCAGCTAAATCCAGCTTTACTGGAAGCCGACCCCAACATAGTTGACAAAAGGCTAGGCAGATGATGATGATGATGATGATGTTGGTGATTTTGGAACTTGAATGTTTTTAGACTAAACCGAAAATGAGATTGAACAAGGGTGTCGACATAGTTTGCGACCATACCAAATGTATAACTCCATTTCGTTTGACTAATAGGTACTTTTTAAATAATAAGCCATGACAAAAAACCGCTAGTTTATTTTACAATAAGGCTCATCATCTTCCTGCCCTTATCCCATGTTACTTGGGGTCGGCGCAACACGTTTTATTCTTCCATTCTGTTCTATCAGTCGTCACTCTATCACTAACTCCCTTTTCTTTCATATCGCTCCTCACACAATCCATCCATCTTTTCTTTGGCCTTCCTCTCCCTCTCCATCCATCCACATAATATGACGTTTTTCAAATCTTGCGTTTTGCTAATAGAACGTTTTGAGGAAAAAACGTTTTGTTATGGAGGCGTTTTTCGAGATTTGTTTGCTGTAGTAAATTCTTGCGATAAAATAATTATTGTACATTCAATATATATTTGAAACCATTTCTAAACCCATTGGTGAAAAAATTTTTTCCACATGTCTAAAAATATATTGTTTAATACCTACGTACCGAGAAAATAGTTATTATCTTGGTAACCTAACAGCAACTAACCTAGGTAGCTATCTTACCTACCCTACCTAACAACGATGTATTCTAAAGAGAACAGAAAAATAAAGGCTACCACAGACAGATGCGACGCAAATTAGAATGTGTATTATTTAAAAGTGCTCTACAGATAGCACAGCAAAATTTTGTAAACAGGGTTTTCGCATTTTAGCGTTGCACCCGTCCGCGGGAGCCTTTATTCTTTATTAAGGTAACCAACGGCGATACTTAAAATATATTACAGATTATTCGTACAAATGTATTGTATGGCTAATAATAGGTTTCCCTCTGTAACTGGGATTCTTTATGTATACGAACGGACTAACAAGATACAATAAATATAATAATAACAAAATTACTTACGTTAAGTTTAAAATTTTGAGAAAATTATACTTAAACAAAAGAGACTAAAAGATTGGTTGTGATTTGCCTTCGCTTATACTTCTTAGTATTTGTTTCCTGAATAATGTTTTATTAGAGTGAAATATATCAACTTGAGAGAAGTTTGTGTTATAAATTCGAGCGATGCGTGTCATTACACAATTTTTGGCATAATTAGTGGAGTGAGTAGGCACGTGTAACATTGACGTGTGACGAGTGCGTCGAAGGGGAGTGTTAAAAGTTACCAGTGCGACCAACTGCGAGCAATCCAGGCGTCCATTGAGAATATCGTAAAGCAAACACATATCCATAACTATACGCCTTTCATCGAGTGTTAGCAGACCATATGTCCGACAGCCATCTTCGTAGGATAACGGAGGCTTACGGAGGCGGTAGTTAAACATAACTTTTTTTTTTTTTAATAGGTATTGATGGGCACGCGTTTGACCACTATCTCAACTGATGGTAAGCGAGGATGTGGTCGAAGATGGAGCACGCTTGCCTAGAAATAACCTATTCACTCTTGATTTAAAGACTCCCAGGTTGTAGCTATCAGGAAAAACAGACTCCGGCAGGGAATTCCACTCCTTAGCTGTACGCACTATGAATGTGTTCCCAAAACGTTTTGTGCGTATGGGTGGGATGTCCACCATGTACCGGTGGCGCATCGCCGTTCGTCTTGTGGTCCGATGATGGAACGGGCTTGGCGGAATTAAATTATGCAATTCCGTCGCACATTCCCCAAAATGCAACCGGTAAAAAACCGACAGGCTAGCAACTCGTCGTCGATGTTCAAGACTTTGGAGCTTCGACGCGACGAGCCTCTCATTGCCGATGATCCTCTTGGCTCGTTTCTCAATTGACTCAAGGACATCAAGCTGGTATCTGGCAGATCCGTCCCAAAGATGAGAGCAGTATTCCATATACGATCGAACTTGCGCTTGATAGAGTTTGAGCAGCTGTTCCGGCGTGAAGTACCGTCTCACCTTAGCCAGAATCCCCAACTTCTTTGCAGCCACTTGAGCTTTTGCCTCTATGTAAGGGCCAAAATTGAGAGAAGATGTTAATGTAACCCCAAGAAGCTCAAGTTGGTCGGTTATCGGCGCGGTTACACCTCGGAAAGATAAAGCTGGGTGGAATTGGCTCCTTTTGGCGGAAAATAAACACGCTTGGGTCTTAGCAGCATTGAACTTGACCAGATTGGCATCGCCTCGTTCAGAGACAGCCTGTAAGGACACGTTCAAGCGCTCAACCATTGCATCCCGGAGTGACCGGATCTGCGACCCATCAGCTCGTGCGTCGGACACGTATCTCTCAGCAACAGTGCTGTCGTCTGCATACCCAAAGGTACCGGGTTTAAGCAGATCATTAATATGCAGCAAGAACAGTGTTGCCGAAAGCACCGACCCCTTAGGAACCCCGGCATTAATATCCAGCAGTCCAGACGAGCAGCCATCTATGACCACTCGGATAGACCGATCCCTCAGGAAATCTGCGATCCAATCACACAAACCGGCGGGCAGACCGAAGGAAGGAAGCTTACGAATAAGGCTATCGTGCCAGACCCTGTCGAAGGCCTTCGAGATGTCAAGGGAGACCGCCAGTGCCTCCCCGTGCTTCTCTATGGCCTCACTCCAGATGTGAATGGCATACGCTAGAAGATCCCCAGTTGACCGATTTCGGCGAAACCCGTATTGTCGGTCACTAAGGATATCATTCGCTTCTAGGTACGCCAGGAGCTTATGATTCAGCACGCGTTCCGTAGTCTTACCGAGATGGGTCTATAATTCGACGGGTCAGCTCGACTACCCTTCTTGGGCACGGACTGCACCACGTTAGTTTGCTTCCAAGCCTTCGGCACTTTTCCAGTCTCGAACGAAAGGCGAAATAGGCGTGTCAAGATCGGAGACAGCTCAGGCGCACAAGTCTTCAGAACAATTGCCGGTATCCCGTCGGGACACGTCTAGGTTACGCAGTACCCTACGGACGTCCTTCTGATGAATGCGAATGTTCGACATACTCGACTCGCATTCACCAGGAGAGGCGGAGGGCGTCGCGCCACCAGGATCCAGACGTGAAGATTCCGCAAACAAAGAAGCAAACAAGTTCGCTTTCTCTTCAGCGGAGTGGGCCAGCGTCCTGTCGGGTCTCAGCAGTGGTGGTAGTGAGGGGCGGCAGAAGTTCGATTCGACCGACTTAGCCAGGGACCAAAAAGCCTTACTACCTGCTGGGTATGAAGCAAGTTTGTTCCCTATTCGGCTAATGTGGTCAAACCGTGCCCTCCGCAACAACTTCTTGCAGGACTTGGCAGCCCTGTTGAAGGCTCTCTTCTTCTGACTCACGTCATTTGCTTTGCGCGTACGAGCGTCGACCCATGCTAGGTACGCCGCGTGCTTATGCGCATCAGCGCAATCGGACTCGGCACCAAACCAAGGACGAGCTTCGCCAGATATTGCTATGTTAGAGAACGGAATGTAGTACTCCATTCCCCTCCGCAACACATCCGTCACGGCGTCCGCGCACGACGTAGCATCAGTGGAAGAAAAGCAAGTAGGCTGCCAAGGTAACATGCGAAGAAAGATCGCATGCCATCCCAATCTGCTGACTTGTATCGCCATACCTGCCGGGTGCCTCTTGGGCTAGGATCGGGCGGAGAGTAGACAGACACAGACTTCACCAGGCAGTGGTCGGAACTACCCAGTGGTGATGAAATCGACACCGTGTATAACTTTACACAAAAATTTTAAATACGTCAAATATTCACTGAAATATATGTTTTCACTTTTTATGACGCTTTCATGATTCGTTCTAAAATAAAGGGATGGTGTTTCATCCATAAAAATACATTTTACATTATTATAACAACGGGGGCTGCCGATGTTTTCCTTTTTCGGGACACGCGATTGGCGGAAAATGCTGACATTTTCCTGGACACGTAGGTAATATGCGACTGACCTCCTGGTCAGTCGCATATTGTGGTGATTTGCCATGTTTCCTTTACAACTGGATTTAGTTTTCTGTATAACTTTCACGTGATAAATGATTGCAAAATTAATTTGAACGTTTTCTCTTTTAGTTAGTCGATTACGTTTACGGCTAAACGACAATGGCGTTTCATGTTTTTGTTGTTTCCAGTTTTTTTTATTAAAAAGGCCTACTTATTTCATTATCGTGATAAGAATAACTGATACTCCATTTCATTACCCCGTATTTAAACTCGGTGATCGAACCCGTTATTTCCAGAAGTACGCGACACAGTTTATCATAAAGTATTTTCGCTCGCAAAAAATAAAGAAGGGCTGTGAACAACAAGAGCCGTGAAAAAGTTTCAGGAAGTCAAGAGGCCATTCATCTTGTTCTAAACAACGCCTAACAAATATTATTGTTGAGCTCGTTGAGAGGAGAAAGAATTTGTCAAGTGTACACCTTCCTTGTTCATTTAATTAAAAAAAATTGAAACAAGAACGAATTTTATGTAGATAAAAATAATAATAAAATAAGTTATTGTCATATTTTTCTTTTAATATTACCTACTAGATTTTGCTTGCTACTTCGTACGCGTAAATCCTGTTTTTTCCCGTTCCCGTAGGAATTTTGGAGAATCCTCTCCAAGGAACTGCGTTGTGTGTCAGACACTCACTTACTCATTCAGTAACGTAAGAATTTTATAAATTAGGACAGGTACTAGCTTCGTTTGCATGATAGCCGAATCCACGACCTCTTCCCACCGTCCCTCTCAGAGGCGGCTCTACCTATAGTGCAGGGTGTGCGGTGCACCCGGGCGCAGGAGTGCTGGGGGCGCCGAGCGTCGCATACGGCGCGCCGGCGCTCTCAATAACCTTGCACCCGTGTTATGTCGGGCGCATATTGTCCGAAATTTTGTATCAGAAATTTCTGAAGTCTGCCGCTGATGCACTGGACTCAAACATTTTGTTCTAGACCCCGAATACTGTTAGCCATATGTCAGAATTCCACAGTATGCAGAGCCTAAAACAAAATGTTTAGCAATTTTCATCGGATTTCCTCGATGAGGTGGGCATGCTCTTTGTAAGAGTAATTGTAAACCGCCTCGTCTGGCACCTGGCGGGGTTGGGCCCGGAACTGGCGGAGCACCAGTAGGTACGGTTTCCGCAAGAGGCACTCGACGGTGGGCGCCAGCGTAGTCTGCTACGCAGACAAAACCCTGGTCCTGGCGCTGGGACGGTCGCACGAAGCGGCGGCCGACGTAATGACACGCGGGGTTGTGACAGTCATTGAGAGGATCCGGCAATTGGGTCTCGAGGTAGTACAACACAAGTCCGACGGTGCGTTGTGTTCCACGCGCGCCTCACAGAGATGTCAGCGTAACTGACGGGGAACGCGGCCCTTGAAAACAAAGGGGATTTGGAAGAACACGGATGGGTTTATTCAGTAAGCGCCTTACGCTCCTTTTCGCACCGCCCTGTGTGGAAGGAGCCATTTGACGACTTCCAATCCTAATAGTAAGTGAAGTATACCTACTATACTGGTAATATTGTAACGAACAATGGCTGAACAGGTAACCTATGCAAGTTATTAAAAATCTTACCTTTTGTTAGGGTTCCATACCCAATGGGTATGGAACAGGTAGGTAAAATGAAAGAAAGTCTCATACAAAAAACGTGTAATTTTTTCGGTATTACGGAACCATTCGTGGGAATCTGACTCGCACTTAGCCAGTTTTGTTTTTGTTTTTGTTTTGAGGGAGAAACCTTTAATGGCGCTTCGACTTTTAAGGAAAAGGCCAAGGAGTGTGGGATTTTTCCCATTTCCTTTTAAAAGATGACTCCGTGCATCACCAGTCAGGGTACATCCTTTGGTCTCCCCAAGGATGTGCCGTAACAGGTTTGCTGTAAGAGGGTCCCCCCTAAGCCACAATATGCACGGCACCACGTGATCACTGAGCCAGAATGTGAACCTACTAAAATGATGTGATTTCGTCGCACGACGAGATTAAACACACACGTTTCTTTAGTGTCCATTCCAGTCCAATCAACGCGCGAGCACAGGAATCATTTACACCGCGCGACGAAATTACATCGTTAACCCTCATTCGTACCAACAAATAAGCCATTGCTTTTAGACCTTATACAGTAGATGGAATGTTTTCATAAACATATAAACCACAAGAAAAAAAACAATTTTGGTGAAAAACGTTATATTTATTATTAAAAAAAAAAACAAAAAAGCATTATTTGCAGCTAAATATTATAATAACCTTTAAAATTATTATTATAATATAGACCATTAATATTATAAATAATGAAGAATAACTAACTTCTGCCCCTGACTTCGTCTATGTGGACTTCAGGTCAAAATAAAAAGTATTTTATGAGCTTATTCAAATTTTAGACACCAACAAACATTTATCCATCCACAGAAACTTTCGCATTTATTATAGTACTTAATAAGATGTAAAAAAAAAAACATGCAACATATCCACATAATAATGAGTAATCATACAAACGTTACGTACAAAACATATGATAAACGCAGCTGAATCGTTAGCTTTAGTATAATATGAAACGCTTGCTTATAAGAGCTATGTCCTGAAGACCCGTCAAATCCCCATTTAGAAAAACTAATATTATAAAGACGAAAGGTTTGTACGTTTGTAACGAATAAACTCAACTACTACTTGACCTATTTTTAAGCGACTTCTTCAAAAAACAGGAGGTTTTATGTTCGGTTGTATGTATTTTTTTTTGTATGTTCACCGATGTCTCCGCCAATTCTGGACCGATTTCAAAAAATATTTTTTTATTCAAATGCCTATACTCCTGAGGTGGTCCCATTGTCACGAAGTTAGAATCTGATGATGGGATCCCATGAAAATCGAGGAAAACTCTCAAATTTTATAAGCACATACACTGTTTTTCATAAATTTTCTAACGCAATTCAGATATTTGTGCCTGCTAATTGCTGAGCTTATGATGGAAGGTATAAGTCAGAATCTGATGATGGTATCCTATGAGAAATGTTTATTCAGCGATACTTTTGCCAATTTATTGTTAACCGATTTTCGGACTGGACCCATTTAAATTTGGTGAAGATCTGATGAATAACTTCGGAGATAGGCAACGGAACTCTTCAATAAATAATAGCAAAAGGATCGGGATTTCTGAAAACATCGCATGTCTGTTGGTTGTTTACACCAGTTCATAACATAACATCACGCCGGCACGCTGTGTTTGTTGTTAAAAAGTGAAAAAAAAATTAACAAAAGTAAAACCGACTTCCAACAACAAAACACTACAAAGTAAAAAATAACTTTAATTTTGGAAGTCGGTGTTCAAAAACGAAAAAAAACAAAAACACCGACTTTTGGAAGTCGGTTTTATTTTTTTGTTAAAAAGTTTTTTTTATCATTTCTTCATCATCAATATAAAGCTAATTTAAGTAATCAGGAAGTAAGCTATAATTTATTTTCGAAATAATAGAGATCACTACGTGAATTGCAATACTATAATTATAATAAAGCTGACGAGTTTGTTTATTTGGACGCGCCTGTCTCAGGAACTGCTATTCGAATTGAAAAATTGTTTCAGTGTTGCATAGCCTATTTATCGAGGAAGGCCTAAGGCTATATAACATCACGCTTCGACCAAGAGGAGCGGAGCATTAATGAAAAATGTGATTCAAACGAAGTTACGCGGGTCAGCTATACCTTTAATGAAAGAGGTTTTGTGTTCGTATTAATGCATAAAATGTCGAGCTTGAAATAATATCCTTTTGTCTTTGAATATTCTTGTGGAGCAAGGTTTCTTTTTATATTGAAACAATAAAAGACGGTCTCAACCCGCTGTTCTTGTTAATTAAATTAAAACAGATGTCAAGAAAGTCATATTTATTTTGTATTGTTATAGTTGATTTAATATTTTAGTTTAATGGTGAAAAAGTTATTTTAATAAGTTTTTAATCACATTTATGAGGTTAACTAGTCTTCGACTTCTTTGCAATCTTAAATAAACCCCTTATGGACCTCCTCAGATATGGGGTTTCTAAAAAAATACACAGAAAAATATTCTGTAGGCAGTGACAGCGTCCTTAACACTGAACCATCTAACGTTCCATCATCGGACCACAAGACGAATGACGATGCGCTACCGGTACATGGTGGTATTTTGTACAGCTAAGGAGTGGCATTCCCTGCCAGAGTCTGTGTTTCCTGGTAGCTACAACCTGCGAGTTTTTAATTTAAGGGTGAATAGATTACTTCTAAGCAAGCGTGCTCCATCTTCGACCACATCATCGCTTACCATCAGGTGAGATAGTGGTCAAACATAACGCCTATCAGTAGTAAAAAAAAAAATTCGTACTCATTTTTCCAATTTGAATATTTCCAACTCAGAAATTAAGATTATGCTCTGTGTACCATGATTTAATAATATACACCAAGTAACAACATACTGTTCAGCATCTTCTGACCAAGTCACCATCCTTCACAAGATACTAACACACCAAACTTCTCCAGAATATTCCCCTCTCACAAGTAAACAGCGATGGCCACTCAATAAATCATATCAGCAAGCATTAGAAACTCGCTTTACTCTAAAATCACCGATAGCAACACAAAGCAACTATTTTGGAGTCTCAGAGTCCCGGAGTCCGGAGTCCGGGGCCCGGGACTCTCGTCTTTATGTCCGGAACAGGCGCGTATTGTTTCGCCACTCAAATCATTGTTAAGTAACTGCAATGCTTGAACACCGGTTTAGTGAAGCTTGTTATATTTAGTTGGAGTGGTCTGACTTTGCTTTGCATTTGAAACTATTCAGTATCTGTTCTATTACCCGTCTACGGCGAAGCAGAGGAGGGTTATTACTTTGACCGGTATCATCTGGTTTGTGTTGCCGGAGTTCGGAAACACGGACGCGAGCAGAGAGTTCCACTTTTTTGCTGCGCCCGCTACTACGTACGCGCATACCCCGTTTGTTCCGGTTCCCGTAGGAATTTTGGGAAATCCTCTTAGTGCTCCCCTAGACTCCCCGCGGACACAACTAAAACAATTCATTCTATTTGTTGTAAGCGACCACGGCTATCCTCTGAACATATATCAGTATGAATATTTTCTTGTTCTATACTTCTAACAGCGTGAAATTTTGATATTTTATTTTTTGCTTGATTAGTTCTGACATCATCTAAGCTATTTTGTATGTCAAATACGGACAACATATTCCAAGTAATGATGTTCCCATTAGAAAAGGTAAAGGAATCGACAGAAAAAGTCCGAACAGTTAAACGGCTCTTAAATTACTGTACCTACACTGTCTAAATTAAATATTAATACCTGTAAATTAAATTAAATAAAATATTAATACCTGTAATTTTAAAATACCTATTAATTTTGCTTGATTTTATTCAAATTAGATTCGATCTCAATAAACCATGACTAGCTATTTTAGTATTTAATTCATATGTCATGTTATGACTGCATAAAACAAGCTTTTTTAAAACTAAAACAAGATACTTATAACATTGTTCAATGAAATTATTGTGCTGTGTCGTAGATTTTGGAAAGGTTACATAGTGTGAAATAATCTACATAGGTCCTAATAAAAGGTATAAAGCAAGAAAGAATGTTATCTGCAAGAGCTACAAGGAACATAATCACATGACGATTGGTATTTTGTTTATAAGGGTTTAAAAATAGCCACTCAGACAGCGACAGCACCCCACGCCCCCCTCTTGCGAGGGGAGTGAACGATCATCGAGGGCTGATGGTAGGTCTACCACCGCCCGCCTCACGCTCAGGGCACCGCGCCACGTCTCATCAACGTGACTTGTGAGGACTCACATAGTGTGAAAGTCTCGCGAAGAGCTTACTATAGAAATGATCCTATGAAGTAAGGTCTTGACTTGAGACACGAAATCGGCGAGGGTCGTTCTCGCGCGGAGAATCTTAACACCGCGATTCAGGAAAACGCGTCATCAGCACAGCGCCATCTAGTTCAACTTTATTAAATTAGAAATGCAGTTATTGATTTATTGATTCGTTTTATCTAGGTGTATTGTTACTGTAACTACAGGCTAAAAACAGAATGTACATAATAATCATCAGTTTATGAAACGACTAAAAACCTATTGAAGAAATCTGCACAAATGTGTAACGTTGAAAACTAATCGCTCTAATAAATGAACACGATTGGAAACAGTTAATTTTCTCCAATAATCCTAATAAATTATTCTTACTAATAAATATACGGATAGGAAATTGAATGAACTACGTTAAACGATCGTCAAAATATTATGTTCACTTCAATTTCAATTTGACTTGACCTTTATCATATACATCAGTGATGACATCTAGTGATCCATTCTAAAAACGCTTAGTTTCTATAGATCCCGTTTCATTACATGATGGCGGCTATGACAGCTGCGCGCTTGCGCATAACTCATGTTTGTTAATGATGGTCCTTTATTATTCCAACAATAATCAACAACAATAATCCTTACCTTACCTTCCTTACTTTACCTTATATTAATATATAAGGTAGGTAGGTATATTATTGAAATTTAAGTGATCATAATATTTTGACGATCGTTCAGCATTTTCTGTCATTTTAGATCTGTATAATTATAGTAAGAATAATTTACTGGGATTATTAGTGAAAATTAACTGTTTCCAATCGTGTTCATTTATTAGAGCGATTAGTTTTCAACGTTACACATTTGTGCAGATTTCTTCAATAGGTTTTTAGTCGTTTCATAAACTGATGATTATTATGTACATTCTGTTTTTAGCCTGTAGTTACAGTAACAATACACCTAGATAAAACGAATCAATAACTGCATTTCTAATTTAATAAAGTTGAACTAGATGGCGCTGTGCTGATGACGCGTTTTCCTGAATCGCGGTGTTAAGATTCTCCGCGCGAGAACGACCCTCGCCGATTTCGTGTCTCAAGTCAAGACCTTACTTCATAGGATCATTTCTATAGTAAGCTCTTCGCGAGACTTTCACACTATGTGAGTCCTCACAAGTCACGTTGATGAGACGTGGCGCGGTGCCCTGAGCGTGAGGCGGGCGGTGGTAGACCTACCATCAGCCCTCGATGATCGTTCACTCCCCTCGCAAGAGGGGGGCATGGGGTGCTGACGCTGTCTGAGTGGCTATTTTTAAGAGGTATTCCTCGTAGCGCTCCCGTTTTGAAGCGCTCCCGTTTTGTTCCTCCATGCGCTCCCAAAAAGAGCGCTTTGAGGAACGATTAAAAATATTAAAATTTATTTCCTCGAAGCGCTCCCATGATTAACTTTCGGATAGAGATGGGACTACTAACTGAAATTATCGATAATAAGTAGAACACATTGTTATAATATACAACTAGCGGCCCGTCCCGGCTTCGCACGGGTTTGGTAATTAATTTTTGTTTTGTTTTATTGTAAATCCTTTAGTCCACCAAATAGATGAATATAATCTACCGACATATGTACCTATTCATATTTTTTTATTGTTTAGAAAGCTTATGATTTCTCTCCATTATGTTTCCCATTACTACCCCCTTCCCCGCACACCTTAATGTTTTTTTTCGGAAGTTTTTCGTAGAAATAAGGCAATGAGGTGTCTATCGTTTACGCCAATGGTAGAAATGACTTTCCTTGTCCTAGGCGGGGCGAGAGAGTGTCAGACTCTTACTGACTAAAACCATCTACTGACTAAAATCACCTGCTCTGAGCCGGGATCCAGTAACGTATTGCGCTCAACGGTGATGCTACCTATGCGATTGATAAAATGGTTAAAACAATTTTATAATTAATTTTTGCCAAAAATAGCGATACTATCTTCTTAACTAAGAGTTAAAGATGCGGCGCGCGCGGCGTGTGAGTCCTGCACACACACATACAAACCGTAACCCCGCCTCCCCATTGTATCCTAGAGAGTCGCGTTTAACGAATTCACACGAACCCAGCCGACCATTGCCCGAACTTGTGTTTACGTAAAATTGCGTTTTGTTGTTATCGCAAGTTGCGCGAATGTGTCACGGAAGCAAGTTTGTTTACTAATAAAGTTTGTGAAATAATTGTGTGAGCATGGAACCAATTGCTGGACCAAGTACTGGAAACGTGCTAATTAAATACGTCCAAAGTAAAAAAGGAAAGAAAGTGTTGTTATGTGATAATTATATATACAGACCTATAAAAGTTAATAAGAATGGGAACAGTGTGTGGCGGTGTACAATAAAGACGTGTGATGCCTTCCTAACTCTTAATAAATATGAAGATATTTTAAAAAAGAACGAACTTTCTTGTCGGCGTAATGAGGCATCACAATTTGTGCGAGAAGTAGTGGAGGATATTCACCAAGAAGCCATGTCCACCTTAGACCCTCTCCCTGAGGTTTATAAAAGAAAACTTAATTGTTTATTAGACCAGGGAATTAATTTGACAAATCAAATACCAAAGTTTGAAAATATTAAAACTGGACTTTATAATAAAAAAATAAAAGTTTTGGAGTTAAGCGTTTGTTTGGGAAATGTCTAACAGACAAATACTTCACTCCATAGAAAATTTATAAAACCTACTGCTATATTAGCCTACTCCGTCGCGTCAGCAACCACTGCATGCTTAAATGTGCTTAAATACTCAAGCGTACAGTTGTAATTGCTTCGCACCGAGCGATCCCACAGCAATCGCAGGGCTGCTCTTCGATAAAATTAATTTACATTACTTTTTGTGTTTATGTTATTGAGAACTGTGATTATGTTTTAACTATTTTTTTTATCAACACATCTAGATAAATAGAGGTCAGTATGAAGGTAAAATAAAAAAAATCTTTAAAAGTTACATGTGTTTTACATTCAGTCAAAAAAGTATCGGGAATGGATGATTTGTTTATGGTTCCAAATTCAAATTTTTGTTTTTTTGTAGTTGTTAGATTGGCACAACTGTTTTCCATTTTGGCGCGGAGTTTGAGTTGCATCTGTTATTTATATTAAATACAGTGCTGGTTTTAGTAATATCATATAAAGTGTCTAATTTCATAATGGACAAAAATATCGAACAAAGAGTTTGTCTTAAATTTTGCATCGCCAATGGAATTTCGTGTTCGGAGTCACTGAAAATGTTACAGAAGGCTTACGGTGAATCGACTTTATCAAAAACTCGTGCTTATGAGTGGTTCAAAGCGTTCAAAAGCGGTCGAGATGTGATGG
The DNA here is from genome assembly GCA_950371165.1 of Lacanobia oleracea. NCBI lineage: Eukaryota > Metazoa > Arthropoda > Insecta > Lepidoptera > Noctuidae > Lacanobia > Lacanobia oleracea. The sequence goes on from OX493397.1 coordinate 8,403,077, forward strand.
AAGATTTGCCTCGCTCTGGTAGGCCGTCAACGTCTGCAACTGAAGTTACGAGTAACATCGCAAAAGTGAAGGAAATAGTGACTGAAAATCCCCATTCAACTCTGAGAGAGATAGCCGCCGAACTTTCTGTATCTCACGAGTCGATCCGTACCATTTTAACTAATCATTTGGGTATGAAACATGTTGCTGCTCGGCTAGTCCCAAAAGATCTGAATTTTCTCCAAAAACTCAATCGCATGAAAGTCGCTGAGGACATGCTAGAACGAGTCAGTTCGGACCCAACATTCATGAAACGCATTGTTACTGGTGACGAGACGTGGGTTTACGAGTTTGACATGCAAACTAGTCAACAAGCTTCGGAGTGGCGCCTTCCAACTGAACCGAAACCGAAAAAACCACGCCAAAGTCGATCAAAAGTCAAAGTCATGTTGACTGTTTTCTTTGACTATCCGGTAAGAATTCAGAGTGCACAACAGTGCACTCTGAATTCTTACCGGAAGGTCTAACGGTAAATAAAGAATATTATTTGAGCGTTATGCGGCGTTTAAGAGAGCAAATTCGATGAAAAAGGCCAGATTTGTGGAAAGAAAATTCTTGGATTTTGCACCACGACAATGCGCCTTCGCACAAGGCTATCATTGTGAACGAATTTTTAACCAAACACTAAACAAATACCATCCAGCAACCACCATATTCACCAGATATGGCTCCTGCTGACTTTTTTCTTTTTCCTAAACTCAAATTACCACTTCGTGGCACCCGTTTTAAATCGATAGAAGACATAAAGGAGAATTCGCGGCGAGAACTGAGCTCAATTCCGGAATCAGCGTTTAAAAAATGTTTTGATGAATGGATTATTCGTTGGCGCAAGTGTATCGTTTCTAAAGGGGCATACTTTGAAGGTGATAAAATAAATTTGGATGAATAACAGACATTTTGTGTATTATTGATCTTTTCCCGGTACTTTCTTGACAGAGTAGTATATATATTATAATTATGTAGGTATCATGTTTAGATAAATTTTGTTTATCTAAACATAATCGTTATTTTCGTCAACGTTTTTGTAAATACCGATCACTGCCAATGACCATAAATTTCTTGTTTTAGGTGCCAAAATCATTTCACAACTTCACCCTTGCGGATTATGATGACGGTAAAAGGAGGATCCTTTTGTTTGCTACCGAGAAGAGTAGAGGGGAATTAGGAAGATGTCGTCATTTATACTGCGACGGGACTTTCAAAAGTGTGCCAAAACCATTTAAGCAGCTGTACAGCATCCATGGAGAAATCGATGGCGTTGTGAAGCCACTAGTATATGCTCTATTATGTGATAAAAAGAAGTCAAAATATAAATTATTATTTCTGTTGTTGAAAACAACAGTACCAAATATGCAGGTTGATTTTTTTAAAAGTGACTTTGAGGAAGCCGCAATCAGCGGTTTTTTAGCAGAGTTTCCAAATGCAGTTGCAAGTGGGTGTATTTTTCACTACAAACAAGCGCTTAAAAGAAAACCTCGAGACCTAGGTCTATCCAAAAATAGTATTTTTAGGAAGCATGTTGCTTTGTGTACTGTATTACCTCATTTACCTACCTCAGATTTAGATGATGCATTTCTTTATATAATGAGTCAGTCTCCACAGGACAAAAATATCACAAAATTCAATGATTATATGGTTTCCCAATGGTTAGAACAACGATTTTGGAAAAACAAATTTACATGTTACGGTGAAAAGAATAAAACAAATAATTTCGTGGAATCACATTATTCAGACATTAATAAAAAAATCAATCAAAAGCAAGGTGTAAATTTAGCCAAACTGCTAAGGTACTTACAAAACTATTGTAACAATTTTGCTAAAATAAGATTAAAAATGAACATTTCCGAAAATCAAAAACATGCCCAAGAACGAAACAATGTAATTGAAAATATATTACATCAATACGTGTCTGGCGCTATTTCTGTAGGACATTGCCTAGAGATGTTAAGATTTTAATAAGTATTTTTGCACCTGTTAGTAATGATTAATAAATCAGTAATAATTAAGATTATGAAACGATCCGTGAATTTTAATATTAAAGATTTTTATATTATTATACTACTCTTAGTAAGATTAATATTGTTTCAATGTGATTGTAACTGGAAATATTATTTTATATCCTATTTGTAATTTGAAATTGTTAAACATGAAGGAACCATCTGTGATTTTTTTTTTTTGAGCCTATGCTCGCGTTTGACCATAATCACACCTGCCGTTAAGCGATGATATGGCCTACGATGGAGCACGCTTGCCTAGAAGCAATCTATTCACTCTAGACTTGAAGACTCCTAGGTTGTAGCTATCAGGAAACACAGACTCCGGCAGGGAATTCCACTCCTTAGCTGTACGCATAATGAATGTGTTCCCAAAACGCTTTGTACGTACGGGTGGGATGTCGACCATGTAACGGTGGCGCAACGCCGTACGTCTTGTGGTCCGATGATGGAACGGACTTGGCGGGATCAAATTGTGCAACTCCAATGAACACTTATTAATTAGTCAGTAATAATTAAGATTATGAAACGATCTGTGATTTTTAATTTTAAAGATTTTTATAATATACATACTTATACTACTCTTAGTATTAATGTTGTTTTAATGTGATTGTAACTTGGAATATGTTTTTATATCCTATTTGTAATGGATAATATTACTTTGCCAAATCGCCTGAAAGTTTGTCATAATATAGCCTGTATGGATACAAGTCTTCTCTCAAAAATACCCAGTAGTTTTTATTTTATTAGCATTTAAAGTTTCGAAAAATATTCAGTCGCGCTGGCAGACTCGCTAATGCGTATGACGTCACAGTACCGTGGCGTGGAGCTAGTCGCCAGGGGTTATTCCCGTTCGTCCATACCCCGTCGCCAGTGGTACACACAAAGTACTAATGTAATTATTATGTAGGTCTACTGCAATGTGATTATTATACGTATATAATTTATATTAAGTATATCTATGCGTTTTATTTATAACATCCTCTTTGAATACCTACACAATAACATTGGTCCTTGTATACACATAAGAGTGCCGAAAGCAAAAAGATATTATTCTCTCAATTTCGTAATTTGGTTAAGCAACTTCGATGTCGATGATGCACACATGAGTTTTTAAAAATTATCGATATAATTCATTACTTCATGCTTTTCCCTATTTTTAAACGTGGGAGCGCTCGAGGGAATAAATTTTAATATTTTTAATCGTTCCTCGAAGCGCTCCTTTTCGGAGCGCTTGGAGGAACAAAACAGCGTTTCAAAACGGGAGCGCTACGAGGAATACCTCATTTTTAAACTCTTATAAACAAAATACCAATCGTCATGTGATTATGTTCCTTGTAGCTCTTGCAGGTAACATTCTTTCTTGCTTTATACCTTTTATTAGGACCTATGTAGATTATTTCACACTATGGGACTTTCCAAAATTTACGACACGACACAATAATTTCATTGAAAAATGTTTTAAGTATCTTCTTTTAGTTTTAAAAAGCCTGTTTTATGCAGTCATAAAACATGACATATAAATTAAATACTCAATTTTTTTTTATTTGTAATGGGTTTGCTCTTGACTCTAGTCTTTGTCAGAGATTAGGGTCATTAGGGTTCAAAGCTTTTGGAAACACAGACGCAAGCAGAGAGTTCCACTCCTTTGCTGTGCGCATTATAAAAGACGTTTGAAAACGCTTGGTGTGAATTGGTGGAATAGCCATACTAAATTATATTTTATGTTTTTAAAATAGCTAGTCATGGTTTATCGAGATTAAATTTACTTTGAATAAAATCAAGCAAAATTAATATTTTAAATGTAAGCCCCACGTGGTTGTCATATCATTTCTTGTAGGTTGTAAATATTTTATCTTGGCCTATTCATTGAATCATTTCTATTTTGTAGTTCTTAGAGATTCAGTACCTAATTTAACAGTCAATCTTTGCAGTTTCATATTTTGTATTTATCCGTTTATATCATATGAAATAAACCTGTCGACGAAAACAAATATGTAAATATATGTCCCACGTGGTTGACATGGCCATGTGAAGGGATCGAGGTGGTTTAGTCTCAAAACATGCAAGTTGCAAAATAATTTATGGTTGCAAAACGTTCAAATCTCATAAGATCTACGTCTCAAAACCACCAAGATGCAAAATATCTAGGTACATCTCTAAACGTTCAAGTTGCAAAATAATCAAGTCTCAAAACATCTAAGTATGTCCCATAAGTCATAATATGTTTTTTTTTTGTATGAGTGGATGTGTAAGTGAAATATATTAAAAGGTTTAGTCTCAAATCTCATAAGATACAAATCTCAAAACGTCCAAGTTGCAAAATCACCACATGTGATTTTGCAACTTGAACGTTTTAGACTACCTAAGTACCTTTTAATATAATTCACTTACACATCCACTTATACAAAAAAATTGATATCATGAGACATGAATGTTTTGAGACTTGACTATTTTGCAACTTGAACATTTTGAGATGTAGATATGATGTAACTGGATGGTTTTGAGATTTGCATCTCATGAGATTTGAACGTTTTGCACCCATGTGGTGATTTTGGAACTTTGAGAAGCTTATTGTGGCTAGATAATAACAGCCGCACGGGTCGATCTTCAAGGTTCAGCAACGCTTGCCAAGATTGGTCTGTGGATGGGTTACCATCTTAACATACCTACTGAGTTACGAGAGTTACATATTTGGCAGTCGTTACGGATAGTCTGAAGCCAGTAAATCTGACTCCAGTCTTGCCATGAAGTGCCGTGTTACCCAGTTAATGGGTTGTGGAGGTCTAGTAGGCAGCCGCTCCTCGTAAAAAATACTGGTTCATTCAGCTAAATCCAGCTTTACTGGAAGCCGACCCCAATATAGTTGACAAAAGGCTAGGCAGATGATGATGATGATAATGATGATGGTGATTTTGGAACTTGAATGTTTTTAGACTAAACCGAAAATGAGATTGAACAAGGGTGTCGACATAGTTTGCGACCATACCAAAGGCATAACTCCATTTCGTTTGACTGATACTTTTTAAATAATAAGCCATGACGAAAAACCGATAGTTTATTTTACAATAAGGCTAATATGACGTTTTTCAAATCTTGCGTTTTGCTAATAGAACGTTTTGAGGAAAGAACGTTTTGTTATGGAGGCGTTTTTCGAGATTTGTTTGCTGTAGTAAATTCTTGCGATAAAATAATTATTGTAGATTCAATATATATTTGAAACTATTTCTAAGCCCATTGGTGAAAAAGATTTTTTCCACATGTCTAAAAATATATTGTTTAATTCCTGCCTACCGAGAAAATAGTTATTATTTTGGTAACCTAACAGCAACTAACCTAGGTAGCTATCTTACCTACCCTACCTAACAACGATGTATTCTAAAGAGAACAGAAAAATAAAGGCTGCCACAGACAGATGCGACGCAAATTAGAATGTGTATTATTTAAAAGTGCTCTACAGATAGCACAGCAAAATTTTGTAAACAGGGTTTTCGCATTTTAGCATTGCACCCGTCCGCGGGAGCCTTTATTCTTTATTAAGGTAACCAACGGCGATACTTAAAATATATTACAGATTATTCGCATAAATGTATTGTATGGCTAATAATAGGTTTCCTTCTGTAACTGGGATTCTTTATGTATACGAACGGACTAACAAGATACAATAAATATAATAATAACAAAATTACTTACGTTAAGTTTAAAATTTTGAGAAAATTATACTTAAACAAAAGAGACTAAAAGATTGGTTTTCATTTGCCTTCGCTTATACTTCTTATTATTTGTTTCCTGAATATTGTTTTATTAGAGTGAAATATATCAACAATTCAGCTGTTCCAAATTCAAGAATTTCATGTTTGTGGGTTAAAACCTAAGTAATCTATTAATTCAAATGCGAGGCAAAACTATGAAATATTAAGCGAGCTTGATGTGTCGAACAATGGAGCTCGTGGCTCGATAATAACAGCCGCACGGGTCGAACTTCAAGGTTAAGCAACGCTTGCCAAGTTTGGTCGGTGGATGGGTGACCTTAACATAGCGAGTTTCCTCCGTGCCTCGGAAAGCACGTGAAGCCGTTGGTCCCGGCTGTCATTTGTAAATCTTTGGCAGTCGTTACGGATAGTTATAAGCCAATTAATCTGACTTCAGTCTTGCCATGAAGTCCCGTGTTACCCAGTTACTGGGTTGTGGAGGTCTGGTAGGCAGCCGCTCCACGTAAAATACTGGTTCATTCAGCTAAATCCAGCTTTTCTGGAAGCCGACCCCAATATAGTTGACAAAAGGCTAGGCAGATGATGATGATTTTAGAACTTGAATGTTTTTAGACTAAACCGAAAATGCGATTGAACAAGGGTGTCGACATAGATTGCGACCATACCAAAGGTATAACTCCATTTCGTTAGACTAATACTTTTTAAATAATAAGCCATGACGAAAGACCGATAGTTTATTTTACAATAAGACTCGTCATCTTCCTGCCCTTATCCCATGTTACTTGGGGTCGGCGCAACACGTTTTATTCTTCCATTCTGTTCTATCAGTCGTCACTCTATCACTAACTCCCTTTTCTTCCATATCGCTCCTCACACAATCCATCCATCTTTTCTTTGGCCTTCCTCTCCCTCTCCATCCATCCACATAATATGACGTTTTTCAAATAGAACGTTTTGAGGAAAGAACGTTTTGTTATGGAGGCGTTTTTCGAGATTTGTTTGTTGTAGTAAATTCTTGTGATAAAATAATTATTGTAGATTCAATATATATTTGAAACTATTTCTAAACCCATTGGTGAAAAAGATTTTTTCCACATATCTAAAAATATATTGTTTAATACCTACCTACCGAGAAAATAGTTATTATTTTGGTAAACTAACAGCAACTAACCTAGGTAGCTATCTTACCTACCCTACCTAACAACGATGTATTCTAAACATAATAGAACGATAAGGCTGCCACAGACAGATGCGACGCAATTTAGAATGTGTATTATTTAAAAGTGCTCTACAGATAGCACAGCAAAATTTTATAAACAGGGTTTTCGCATTTTAGCGTTGCACTCGTCCGCGGGAGCCTTAACTTTACACAAATATTTTAAATACGTCAAATATTCCCTGAAATATATTTCTTCACTTTTTATGAATCTTTCATGTTTCGTTCTAAAATAAAGGGATGGTGTTTCACAACGGGGCCTGCCGATGTTTTCCTTTTTCGGGACACGCGATTGGCGGAAAATGCTGACATTTTCCTGGACACGTAGGTAATATGCGACTGACCTCCTGATCAGTCGCATATTGTGGTGATTTGCCATGTTTCCTTTACAACTGGATTTAGTTTTCTGTATAACTTTCACGTGATAAATGATTGCAAAATTAATTTGAACGTTTTCTCTTTTAGTTAGTCGATTACGTTTACGGCTAAACGACAATGGTGTTTGTTGTTTCCAGTTTTTTTTATTAAAAAGGCCTATTTCATTATCGTGATAAGAATAACTGATACTCCATTTTATTACACCGGCGAAGTATCTCTTAACTAATTTAAATGGGTAAACCCCGTATTTAAACTCGGTGATCTAACCCGTTATTTCCTGAAGTACGCGACACAGTTTATCATAAAGTATTATCGCTCGCAAAAAATAAAGAAGGGCTGTGAATAACAACAAGAGCCGTGAAAAAGTTTCAGGAAGTCAAGGGGCCATTCATCTTGTTCTAAACAACGCCTAATAAATATTATTGTTGAGCTCGTTGAGAGGAGAAAGAATTTGTCAAGTGTACACCTTCCTTGTTCATTTAATTAAAAAAAAATGAAACAAGAACGAATTTTATGTAGATAAAAATAATAATAAGAAAACGTATTGTTATATTTTTCTTTTAATATTACCTACTAGATTTTGCTTGCGACTTCGTACGCGTATATCCTGTTTTTTCCCGTTCCCGTATGAATTTCGGAGAATCCTCTCCAAGGAACTGCGTTGTGTGTCAGTCACTCACTTACTCATTCAGTAACGTAAGAATTTTATAAATTAGGACAGGTACTAGCTTCGTCTGCATGATAGCCGAATCCACGACCTCTTCCCACCGGCCCCCTCAGAGGCGGCTCTACCTATAGTGCAGGGTGTGCGGTGCACCCGGGCGCAGAAGAGCTGGGCGCGCCGGCGCTCTCAATAACCTTGCACCCGTGTTATGTCGGGCGCATATTGTCCGAAATTTTGTATCAGAAATTTCTGAAGTCCGCTGCTGCCGCACAGGACTCAAACATTTTGTTCTAGACCCCGAATACTGTTAGCCATATGTCAGAATTGCACAGTATGCAGAGTCTAAAACAAAATGTTTAGCAATTTTCATCGGATTTCCTCGACCAGGTGAGCAAGCTCTTTGTAAGAGTAATTGTAAACCGCCTCGTCGGACACCTGGCGGGGTTGGGCCCGGAACTGGCGGAGCACCAGTAGGTACGGTTTCCGCAAGAGGCACTCGACGGTGGGCGCCAGCGTAGTCTGCTACACAGACAAAACGCTGGTCCAACCCTCATCTCTTAATGTTAGAGTGAACAGGCTTCTTCTGGGTAAACTCGCTCCGTCGTAGACTGTGTCTCTGTCATCCCTGACGTAGGCTAGAGTCAAGAGCAAACCCATCTCAAATATAAAAAAACACTTCGATTCTTTAATTTTTGTAAAACAAAAAATCACTGTTTCTGTAGCGGGAGCGAATCCCTGGGAAAACCTAGTCACGATCTAGGTAGACAAGTTCTATTAAAATAATACGTAAACCCACATCACATAGGTTCTCCAGACTCTTATTTCGATTACGTGTAGATAAACATAACTTCATCTTTCTCATTTCCCTTCATTTTAGTAAGAACGCTTTGACATACGTATTGCAAACAAAATGAGTCTTAATACCATAATGAAACTTAGAAAAGGGTTCCACGGCCACCGAAGACATATTCCGACGGTTATTTCCTTACCCTTTGGGCTTACATCTAGAATGAAACTTCTATATGATTGCTTTTACCACTACACTAGTTGCTTCATTTAACTTCACCCGTTTTCTATTAGGTAATTCATAAACTTTACCATTCAGAACGCAGAGTATTTTCGCATTTTTCTGACTTATTGTTTGATCGAAAGAAGATAAATGGTAAGTGCATAAAATAAAAAATGTAAACACTCTGTCCTTATTCAAATTTATTTGTGGTTTGTGCAACACTTCATTTTCTTCCATACCAACGGAGAGATACTCTTTCCAGCTTTATGCAATTTCTCACAAAAAAAACTACCATTCTAGCAAAATATAAATCAGAGCACTTCTTTTTAAAGTTCCCATTTCACAACTAACATACAAAACTTCCATCTGAACATTTTTCTGAATCACAATTTTATAATACCAAGAATCCAAGATGGAAGCGTCTTGGCTCACATAAAGCGTCGCGGTCGGACGTCGTCGGCGGCCAGGGGCGAAGGGGCACAGCCTATTCAAATCCTCGCGGGTCGGCCATATGCTTCCGGATCCCCGGATACTCCCGAAGACATCTGCGGCCATCCGCAAACCCAATTTAATGCCTCACCAAATCTTCACAAAATAAATGGAAAGAGTATCCTTCTCACAATACTCAAATGTAGGCGCCCATAAAACGGACGACGAAGTAATGTTTACGCTATGAATATTAGCTTTTGTTTGAATGTGGTTAGATTAGAGTTTTATGTTTCAAAGAATGAAATGTTTTGTTTCTGTAGTTCCCAAGAGCATTTATAAGATATGCAAATTTGAAATATGACTATGAAGTTGCGCTAAGTAGCAAGCAACATCGGTGTGCTAAATAACTGACTTAGAACCAATTGAAAAAAAAATCGGACAAGTGCTAGTCGGACTCGACCACGGAAGGTTTCGTAGGAATTGTAGATACATATTACTTCAAATAAAACTATATTTTTTTATGATTTAAATGCAAATGTATAGTTTTCAGTCTTTTTCCTATTACTTGTAGTATAAGACGGTATTATTTGCCAAATTTCATAGTTCTATGTCAACGGGAAGTATAGGTACATTTTGATTCCCTTGACAGTGTCGAAATATGTATACTTTATCTTCATTTTTTTGTTTTTTCACAGCTTCAAAGGTTTGTAGACCTGAGTATAATGGTTTTCATTTCAACTCGATACCTTCACGCGTTCCCGAGATAAAAGGTCTTGAACTCTTGACAGACAGACGGACGGACAACAAAGTTATTTTTTATGGGTTCCGTTTTTTTCCTTTTGAGGTACGGAACCCTAAAATAACTAGTTTGTGCAAGCGGGCCTTAAAAATATTAAATTACAGATTGTTCAACACAAGCAAAAAATAAACAAATTACTAAAACAAGCTAATTTATCTATATCTATACTAATATATAAAGCTGAAAAGTTTTTTTTTTGTTTACTTGAACGATCTAATCTCAGGAACTACTGGTCCGATTTGAAAAATTCTTTCAGTGTTAGATAACCCATTTATCGAGGAAGGCTATATAGGCTTATCATCATGCTAAGACTAATAGCAGTGGAGCAGCAATGATTATTGTGACGCAGACGAAGTTGCGCGGGTCAACTAGTAATAATATATTCAGAAATCTTCACAGTCAACATAAAACATCTCAAGAACGCTACAACATTCTCGACTCCATTATAACAATCTAGAATCGTTCAACATTATTAACAAGCAAACGCATGCAAAGAATCCCAATCTAATCTGTTGTTTCAAAGAAGTTGATAAAACTGGGAAGTACCTACTCGTAAGTATTAAATGAAATTTCTGAAGCGTGGGAGCGTTTCATGCAGGCGACCAGCGGAGCCCCGGCAAATCCATTCTGTGGGGATTTCCGCAGCGCCGGTACTCAGCGAGACTTATGTACGCGAAAAATTTAATTTAAAAAATAACTCCGCCAGTGTTTGTTGCCTTATACATTATTCTTTGACTAAACGTACTTGGAGGATATATTCGGTTCTATTGATGGCCTCAAATGAAGCCCACGCGCTGAAATTGAAAACGAGGTTTTTACAACAAAAACTTTTATACCTACCAAAGTGTTTGAGTTAGTAGAAGAACGACCATGTAGGTATGTACTTCAGATAAAATAAACGTAGCAGCTTATTTAGCGACGGAAATGTAGCGGGAATTAGACGGCACATTGTTGCCAGACCCCTCCAACACGTTATGGAAGGGCATCATACGAAATGTGAGACTTCACCCTCATTAATATGATAACAGCGTGATAGGTAACACGCCCAACGTACCCAAGACGTAACACAATAAGGGTATTTTCCACGCGAGATGCCTCCGAATTCTTCATTTGTCCCCAATACTCTGGACTAAATTGATAACGGTACTCCAACCTAACTAGCTATGGACGGAAATTGGATTAAGGTCTTAACAGACCTAGGCCTTCAAAAGAACCTTTTTATTTTTCTAAAATGAAGCACTGGCAATTTCAATGCGACTAGATAAATGATTCCCAATAAAATAAATGAGAAAAGCTTATTTTCCGATGAGGGTATCTTCTTAGATTTAGTGAGGACACATTTTTCAGTTCTAGAGATCTTTTATTGTGAAAAAATGGTGTGTTCTTTTGATAACTTTTCGGTATCTAAACAAAATTCCAGTCATTGCTATTAATTTCGAAAGTTGGAGCAAAGATAACCGCCATCTCAATTGGCCCACCACAAACTTTACTTGATTGAATTGGCCCCCTCATTACCCCCCTCACCCCCACTCAATTCAATATGCTATGGTCCACTTGCGGCTTTTTTAAATATTTTTTTTTTTAATAGACGTTTGAGTAAATTATAGCACTCTTTATAAGTTTATGAATATTTTAAATTAGGTTAGGTTTATCTCAATCAATGTTGGTTTATGATTGGGGTTAAAATTTGTACCGGACGGGCGTGATCGACTGGAACGGGGTTGTGATGGGGTAGGTCTATCCTTTTTCTTCTCCTCCGAAGTGAACTGTGACCGACCGACTGCGTCCAGCCGCGCTGACGTACTGTACCGGAAACTGAGGTCCTCCGCACCTAACGTACAACGTTCTTCTATCTTGCCAAATACTTGCTGTCTTCGGGGTAGATTGGGGTGCAGGGTGAATGCTTACCAGGGTTAAATAATAGGCAGGAATTTGACAACACTGCAGCTAATGGTTTAAGGGCAAATTCGCGAGTACTGTGATTCTATTTATAGATTCTATATTTTGGCGCATTTACATTAAGTCGGTTAGACCGTATTCGGCTGCAGGCCGTATTCGGTCACCGATTAATATAAACAGGTATTCGTTTGGCCGTATTCGGTCGAGCCCGTTGTCGGTGTCGAGTGCGCCGTGCGTGCGTGTGACTGTTCAATATACAATCGCCGCATATCAAGTCGCCGAATTCGGTTAACCGACCAATGTAAACAACTCAATTTGGGTAAGCGTTTCAGTTAAACCGAATGCGGCCGCCGCCTTTGGTGACCGACCTCAAACCGACCTAATGTAAATGAGCCATTACTTCTGCCGGTGACTACGAGTTTGCTATTTTTTGACAATTTACTAAGGTACGAGGTTACCTTACCGTAACGAGGCCCAAAAACCACTAACTGCTTCAGTTTATTTTAACTGTTAAATTTAACTATGGTTCTACTAAATTTCCGGCTATATCTAGGTCTATTCTAGGTCTGGATAGGGGTTGATGCACCTCTATGCAAATCCCCCGAAATTCCCCGTCGAACGGGGTGGAAACCAACCCTTCAACCCTGCCCACTAGTGGGCTTGTTGTATTTAACTATCGGAACTGTTACAAGTTGTTCGCGACGGAGCATTTTGATTTATATAACTCGCATAAACAGCCTTATGTACTTATATTCGTAAGCTCATATGTTTTTTAAGTTAGGAGCTTATATACTTAAATAGTAATAGAAATGTTCGCGGAGACGCATTTAACATTGTGTAACTCGCATAGATGGTACCTATGTGCCTATAGTCGTAGCCTATGTACTGAATTTAGAAGCTTATGTACTTGCATAGTGATAGTTTGTAAGCTATGTAATCAATTTAAAATCATATGTTTGTCGTTTTCCCCAAACACGTAAAAGATGTTCTGGGGAAAACATATTTTCAAGGAAAATTATAGTCAATAGGTAGGGCTACACATTTCCCTTACACATTCCCGATAGCACCCTGAGGGCGTGTTCTGATTGGCTGATGGAAATCAGCCTAATCGAAGGTATACACAAAATAGTCATTTCACATTCGAACATAGTAGGGTGGTTGAAGAAAACCACCATGCACACGCACCTTCAGTGCTAAGTTTTTAGGGCATCTAGGAATTTAGGTCTTAAACCATAGGCACTGGAAAGCTGGCACTCAGCCCTATCCAGATATGTACACATCTTCATGGTCAGGCAAGGCATAAAGCCACAAAATAGATAAGAAGATAAACATAGTTTTTTATCCTCTCCCGGGTTCCTGACCTATAGTACCTCCACCCTTGGAGGGGTGGCTTGGTAAGTTGTGTAGCTGAATGGAGGGATGATGCACCTACCCGAATATAGTTAGTTTCATAGCCCATGGGGCACAGTTTTCCGGGGAATCAATCCCAAATAGTAAGCAAGCTCAAAACTTGTGATATTTTTGATAGTTAAATGCAACAAGCCCACTAGTGGGCAGGGTTGAGGGGTTGATTTCCAACCCGTTCGACGGGGAATTTCGGGGGATTTGAATAGAGGTGCGTCAACCCCCATCCAGACCTAGAATAGACCTAGATATAGCCAAAAATGTTCTAGAACTATAGTTAGAATTCACAGTTAAAATAAACTGAAGCAGTTAGTGGTTTTTGGGCCTCGTTACGGTAAAGTTACCTCGTACCTTAGTAAATGGTAAAAAATAGCCAATTCGTAGTCACCGGCAGAAGAAACCCTAGAATCTATAAATAGAATCACAGTACTCGCGACTTTGCCCTTAAACCATTAGCTGCAGTGTTGTCAAATTCCTGCCTATTATTTAACCCTGGTAAGCATTCACCCTGCACCCCAATCTACCCCGAAGACAGCAAATACTTGGCAAGATAGAAGAACGTTGTACGTGTGGTGCGGAGAACCTTAGTTTCTGGTACAGGACGTCAGCGCGGCTGGACGCCGTCGGTCGGTCACAGTTCACTTCGGAGGAGAAGAAAAAGGATAGACCTACCCCATCACAACCCCGTTCCAGTCGATCACGCCCGTCCGGTACACAAGTTTTGAACTTGTTTACTATTTAGGGTTGATTTCCCAGAAAACTGTGCCCCATGGGCTATGAAACTATCTATATTCGGGTAGGTGCATCATCCCTCTATCCAGATACACAACTTACCAAGCCACCCCTCCAAGGGTGGAGGTACTATAGGTCAGGAACTCGGAAGGGGATAAAAATCTGTGTTTTCCCTTTTATCTGTTTTGTGGCTTTATGCCTTGCCTGACCATGAAGATGTGCACATATCTGGATAGGGCTGAGTGCCAGGTTTCCAGTGCCTATGGTTTAAGACCTAAATTCCCAGATGCCCTAAAGACTTAGCACTGAAGGTGCGTGTACATGGTGGTTTTCTTCAACCACCCTACTATCTTTGAGTGTGAAATGTCTATTTTGTATGTACCTTCGATTTGGTTGATTTCCATCAGCCAATCAGAACACGCCCTCTGGGTGCTATCGGGAATGTGTAGGGGAAATGTGTAGCCCTACCTATCTGTTACAACTTTCCATGAAAATAAGCTTTCCCCAGAACATCTTTTATGTGTTTGGGGAAAACGACAAACATACGATTTTTAATCGATTACATAGCTTATAAAATGTCACTATGCAAGTACATAAGCTTCTAAGTTCAGTACATAGGCCTACGACTATAGGTACATGGGTACTATCTATGCGAGTTACACAATGCTAAATGCTTCTCCGCGAATATTTCTATGACTATTTGAGTATATAAGCTCCTAACTTTAAAATATATAAGCTTACGACTATAGGTACATAAGGCTGTTTATGCGAGTTATATAAAGCAAAATGCTCCGTCGCGAACATTTCTCCCGCCGTGCAGCGCAGTGACGACTCGTTGCGATGTCGGCGCGGCGCTGCATCTTGCCGGTGAGCGACGACTGTAGTAGCTGCGTCGCCCGTTGCCACGGTGACCGTTGTCTCGATGCGACGCTCGCCGCCCCGGCCCGTAGCTCCGACGCTCTGGATCATTTCGGCAGCGGGATCAGCCTCTTCGCCGGACGCTTTAGAGTGCCGCCAGATGTGCGCACCTCAGCGGTCCGGACCTCTCCATCCGCCCCAGGGAAGACTGCGGTGATGCGGCCTCGCGGCCACGTGTTGCGAGGCAGCTGGCCGTCTGCGATGAGCACAGGGTCGCCCACCTGCAGACCAGGGCCACAGCTGTGGGGCTCCCGCCGGTGTTGGAGCTCGGATAAGTACTCCCTCACCCAGTGCGCCGCCAGTGCTTCCTGCTGTCGACGTCTTGCTCGGTGAACACGCCGGGTGATGGCAGTCTGGCCGTCTTCGCTGTCGACTGACACATGTGTCAGCGGGCGGCTGTTCACCGTATACTTTGCCTCACACAACAGTGTGGACAACACCTCTTCGTGCGGGTGTTTTTCTGTGAGTACAGTGTACAATGCGGACTTCACGCAGCGGACTAGGCGCTCCCAGGCGCCTCCCATGAATGGCGCGGACGGAGTTATGAAGCGCCATGTGATGCCTCGACGACTAGCCTCTTCTCTGCAGGCGTCTCGAAGCTCGTTGTCGGCGCCGTGCATGTTGGTGCCGTTGTCGGAGTATATTTCGGTTGCGCAGCCTCGGCGCGCAGCGAAGCGGCGCAGAGCTAGAATTGCCGAGTCTGCGCTGAGGTTGGCAGCAATTTCGAGATGTACTGCCCTGGTGGTGAGACACGTGAATAGGGCCACGTACCTCTTCTGGTGCTGACGACCGACGGTGCCGGACAGTGGACCAAAGTAGTCGAGTCCAGTGTACGTAAATGGCCTCTGGAGATGAGCCAGGCGAGTCTTCGGGTGGTCGCCCGTGGCGGGCACAGGAGCGTGTGCCTTTCGAATGCGACACTGCAGACAGCGTGTCACCATCATCTTCGCTGTGGGCCTCAGCTTGACAACCCAGTAGTGTTGACGTACCTCGTCGATTGTCATCTCGGTTCCACTGTGTTGCAGACTTCTGTGTGTCCAATCTATGTATAGCTGAGTGATGCGGTGATCGCCGTGCAGTATAGGCGGACGCTTGACTTCGTCGGCTATCTCGTCAGTTTTTTCTATGCAACTTCTCAGATGTATGACGTCATCTGTGACTTCTATTTGCAGCGGGCGCAATCGACTGTCGTTTTCTATCTGTTTGTTCTCTCACAGACTCGTCAGTTCTCGGTCGAACATTTGTTCCTGTACTGTTTGCACGAGTAACCTCTCCGCTTGTCGGAGGTATTTGGCTTCTATTATATTATATTTTGACGTCACTGTGGACGTCACTGATGCTTTAGGAGGGGGCTTAGCCGTCTTTGTACGTTTCCTCCAATCTGGATCCGATTCCTTGCCTTTCTGTGTTCTTTTGTAGAACGTTTTCTCTGTTGATCCTCGAGTGATTGAGACGAAGCGCAATACGTTCGCTGTCGCTCTTAGGAGTCGTTCCCACTTCAAGAATCTGCCTGGATCGGGTATGACCTCGGAGAGTCTTCGATCCGTTTTCTGTTTGTCATTGACGGTAAGGGTTCTCTCTTCACCCGTCTGATCGTCAATCGGCGGTTTTTCTGTTGGCCACGACATCGGTTCTTCATGGAGAAAGCTGGGGCCACGATACCATTCATGCGACGAATTGAATTCTAATGGTACGTCACGAGTGGCAATGTCTGCCACGTTCCTTTTGTGGGTACCCATCGCCAGTCTCCGACTTTGCTATTTTCTTCTATAGCGGCTATTCTGTGGGCTACGAAGGGCTTGTACACTCGAGCTCCTCTTCTAATCCAGGTCAGCACGGTTTTGCTGTCTGACCAGTAGGTTACGGAGTCCGGTTTTACTCCGTGCTCGCGTATCACGGCTGCAGCCACGCGGGTTCCCATCACCGCGGCCTGCAGTTCGAGACGAGGTATCGATTGCAGCTTGAGTGGTGCCACCTTTGCCTTTGCCATGACGAGGCTCACGTGCGTCATGCCATCTGACGTAGAGATCCGCCAATATACTGCTGCGGCGAATGCTTTCTCGCTGGCGTCGGTGAAGACATGGACTTGGGTTTCTGTTGCTTCGCTATATCCCGGGTAACATCTCGGTACTGTGATGTCCTTGAGGTTTTCCAAGTGTCGGATCCAACCTCTCCATGATGTGGCCAGGTCTGTATCGAGTGACTGATCCCAGTCGACTCCTCTTCTCCATGCTTCCTGGAGTATTTGCTTGGCGCGTACTGTGACTGGTGAGGCTAAGCCAAGCGGGTCATATAATGACATAACTATTCTGAGTGCCTCTCTTTTAGTGGGTACGTCTTTCTCTAAGACTCCACTCGGTAGACGCGCTAGGGTCAGGTTGAAACCCAGCGTGTCTGCACTTGGTCTCCAGATTAGACCAAGTATCTTTTTTATATTTTCTGTGTCGCCGATATTGACGACATCTGTTGGCGTTTGCGACGGCTCTATTTCTTTTATGACGTTGGCGTCATTCGATACCCATTTTTTAACCTCAAAACGGGCCTGTTGGTGTATTTTCTTCACCGCTTTTGCTATGCGCGTCGCTTCTTCTGTGGTTCTGTAGCTATCCAGGTAATCATCCATGTAATGATTATGAATGATGGCTTCAACTGCTTCTGGGTGCTGTTCTATGTGCATCTTCGCGTTCCAATCTTTTGCGAAGATAGCTGTACATGGTGAGCTGGCCGCGCCGAATATGATTGACGTCATTCTATATTCTTCGGGAGCTCCCACTCTTCTGTCGCCTCTCCACAGATATCGGAGGGCGTCTCTGTCCTCTTGTCGGACTTTCACCTGCATAAACATTTCGGTAATATCACCCGAAATGGCTATGGGGTGTCTACGGAACCTCATCATGACGCCGGGCAGCGACTGTAACAGGTCTGGTCCTGTGAGTAGGAAGTCGTTCAAAGACATTCCTTTCGATTTAGCTGCGGCGTCGTGCACTATACGGAACTTCTCTGGCTTCATTGGGTTGAAGACATCGAAATGAGGTAAGTACCAGGTTCTTCCTGGTGTACTATTTTTGGGCGCTTTCTCGGCGTACCCTTTCTGTAGGAGCGAGTCCATCTGTTCCGTATATCTATCTCGAAGAGTCGGATTTCTATCGAGTTTCCTCTCTATAGAGACAAGCCACTTGTGGGCTGTCCCATAACTATCGGGCATTTTAAATTTTTCTTGCTTCCATAGCATTGCGGTTTCTATACGCGCATTTTCTATCTGTTTGGTGTGTCGTTTCAAGATGTCTTCTGCCTTCTTTTCAGGGTCAGAAGTTGGACGTTGCGGGTTAACTATTAGCGATTCTAATGCGAAATATTCACGGAGCTGTTCATCAAGGTTTTCGTCTCTCGATGCTGTGTTGTTCACGTAGTGCACCTGTTGACCCAATATTCTATTGTGCGCGCCATGCAGAGTCCATCCCGGAGTCGTGAGTGACGCTATGGGCTGGTGTTTCGGGCCTCTTCTTACTTCACTGGCTAACCGTAAGTGCCAGTTGTCTTGGCCGATCAGAATCTTGGGCGCGCCGACTTCGTAAACCAGCTGTTGTTTCAAGTCGGTGAGATGCTTGCAGTTTGTGACATCTCCCTCTTTAACTGTTTGCGGCGTGAGGTTGAGCTTCGGTATGGTGCGCGCTCTGAACGGCACCCTGTTCTTTAGCTGGCTTGCGAGCTTTACTGTGACTCTGCGTGAGCAAGGAGTGTCGATCATGGTGTCACCGATCGCTCCAATCTTGAGCGGGTCGATGCGGCCTTCGGCTCCGACTTGAATAGCAAGGTCCTCGTCGATCAATGATACGGTTGATCCATCGTCGAGAAGGGCGAACGTAGACGCCTCTCCCGCCGGTCCAATCACTCGGACCGGCACTATCTTGAGGTAAGCGTGACTCGACGATGTTCGCGAGCTGGCAACCACTTCTTTGGTATCTTGTGGTTCAAGGATCTTCGGCTTTTCGGCGGCCGCTGTAGCGGGCTTCTTCTCATAATGGAGTAAGCGATTGTGGCTGGCTGTACATCCCTTGATGCCACATCTGTTCGGTTTGCACTGGTGTCACTCGCGTCGAAACTTCATGCAGCGATAGCACAAATTGAGCTTCTTTGCTAGCTCCCATCTCTTGTCGCTGTTGCATTCTTTGAATTTCCGACAATCGCGTTCTATGTGCCCATCTTTCCCACATACGCGGCATCTATCGGCCGGTTTTTCTGTTGCTGTGTGGGTTCTCTGTGCTGTACGTCTGTTTGATGGGCCCTCTGTTGCGTTGATGTTTTCAGCGGGAGCAAATGCGCTACAGAAGCGAGCTTGTTCAGTGACGAATTCGCTGAACAACGATAGGTCAGGTAACGACTGATACTTCTCCGTGTATATTCGGTACCATTGAACTCGAATAGAGTTTGGTAGCTTCTCTATCAATGTTCGCATTAGTTCGGCATTGATCAAGTAGTGATCTTTCTTCAGTGCTCGTAACGTGACGATGGCACATCTCACTCGACTTGCGAATGTGCAAATATCTTTCGGATTCTCGCTGCACCGTGTCAGTCCGCGCAGTCTATCTGTTTCGGCTTGCGCTATCGAGTCCGGTCTTCCGAATTGCAGCTCCAGTTCCTTCATAATATCGTCTGGCCTTGCATGTCCGATGAGTTCTGAGCTCACTGTATCGAGTGCACGTCCGTGTAGGCTCCTTCTGAGCCTTGCTGTGTTCTCGACATCGTTGAAATATCTTCGAGTTGTCTCGTAAATGGCTCGAAACGACAACCATTCTGTGTGTGCACCACTGAAGTTCGGTAAAGTCATGATGACCTTCGACGGTGAGGAAGAATTCTGTTCTGTTTTCCTGTCAGCTAGCGATGCTATAGCTGCTGTTAAGTCCGTTATGAACGGCTGTAATCTGTTTTCCCCATTGCCGACGTCTTCTGTTTTCTTCGGTGGTGCCGTCTGTTTAGTCACTTCATCGACTTCCGGCTCTAGTTCCGGTACTTGGGCTCGACGAGAGTCCACTATCGGTACGGAGTCCACGGGGGGAGGCAATTGCTGCTCGCAGCTTCTATCTATTCTATTCTGTATGTCTCCCTCGGCGGCGTTGGTCTCTCTCTGATCAGGAACAGGTTCCGGTGCCTCTTCCAGCCAGGAACGCACGTACTCGTCGTTCGAGTTTCTATCTTCTATATAATCGTCGTCCGATTCTTGTTCGGCTCTCTGAAGTGCTAATTGTGCAAGCTCCAACTTAATCTTGAGTAAGTCTTCGCGTGCTTTCATGACTTTTCTATAAGACCGCGTCGTCCTTCCCACGGTCGACGGCGGCTTGCTACGTTCGATGCGTTCAATACGGGCGTCACCCCGGGTAGTCACCGGCAGGATTGGCTGTATGTTCTATCTGTCGGCCTCAGTGTACTGTCTGAAGGCGCTTCAAATCTGGTTCCCTTCTTTGAGGTCGCTGGTGGTTCTGTTCGCTCCTCCTGTTCAACTGGAGCGGGGGGTGAAGACTTTTCTTCGCTGTGCGACTGCAACGGCTGTGTTCCCTCAGTCGTGGATGGTGGCGAACGAACGCGGCGGTAACTGGTGACGGGTGATGGGAGCCCTTTCGGTTGGTTCCCTGTTTAGGTCTACCACCCACGCCTCAGATGTCTTCCCACGCGACCTCGTGATCGGCATGATTCAAATCTTCAAGTCGATTCTTCTTCAAAATTTTCAAAGTCCAAAATCTTCAAAACAAATTTCTATGTCCCGAATCGGTCTATGTTTTCTATATGTAGAATCTTCTCAAAATTTTCAAAGTCCAAAGTCTTCAAAAGATTTTCTAAGTCCCAGCTTCTATGTTCGAAAAATTTTCTAAGTGTCGGGTTCAATCCTCAAAATTTTTCTAAGTCCCAGGTTTGGTCTTCAAAATCTTCCCAAGTCCAGGTTCAACTTTCAAATTTTCTCAAAGTCCAGGATTGCTTAGAAATCTTCTAAGTCCAGACGCAATCCTTCAGTGTTTCAGGAAAATTTTCCAAGTCCAAAGTTTCGGGGTGAGTCCTTAAGGGTGGTTCTTGAAGGGTAGTTTTCTTCAAGGGGTGTCTTCACGATGAACCACGATGCTGAGCTTGAGGCTTCTTAACTGGAACGTATGTTGACGGATAGCTTCGGATCCGCCTCAGGGTGAGTCCTTAAGGGTTGGTTCTTGAAGGGTAGTTTTCTTCAAGGGGTGTCTTCACGATGAACCACGATGCTGAGCTTGAGGCTTCTTAACTGGAACGTATGTCGACGGATAGCTTCGGATCCGCCTCAGGGTGAGTCCTTAAGGGTTGGTTCTTGAAGGGTAATTTTCTTCAAGGTGTAGTCCTCACGATGAACCACGATGCTGAGCTTGAGTCTTCTTGACTGGAACGTATGTTGACGGATGACTTCGGATCCGCCTCAGGGTGAGTCCTCAAGGGTTGGTTCTTGAAGGGTAGTTTTCTTCAAGGGGTGGTCCTCGCGATGAACCACGCTGCTGGGCTTAAGGCGTCTTCACAGGAACGTCAATCGACGACTAGCTTCGGATCTGTTTCGGATGAGTCTTCAAGGGATGATTCTTGAAGGGTTGATTCGGGAACGAGTACCAAATGACTGACTGTTAAGAAACAAGATGCGGAGTACGTATGTTTGGCTCTTGCGCCAAACTATATCGAAGGGCTTCGGCTTGAGTCTTCAAGGCTTGTTTCTTCAAGGGTTGAATCTTCAAGGGATGATTCGGGAACGAATACCAATTGACATACTGTTAAGAAACAAGATAGGGGGTGCGTAAGTTTGGCTCTTGTGCCAAACTATATCGCAGGGCTTCGGCTTGAGTCTTCAATGCTTGTTTCTTCAAGGGTTGATTCTTCAAGGGATGATTCGGGAACGGATACGTTTTGACATACTGTTAAGAAACAAGATGTACGGGTGCGGAGATCCGGCTCTCGAAGGACCAAAAAATGTACCGGACGGGAGTGATCGACTGGAACGGGGTTGTGATGGGGTAGGTCTATCCTTTTTCTTCTCCTCCGAAGTGAACTGTGACCGACCGACGGCGTCCTGCCGCGCTGACGTCCTGTACCGGAAACTAAGGCTCTTCCGCACCTAACGTACAACGTTCTTCTATCTTGACAAGTATTTGCTTTCTTCGGGGTAGATTGGGGTGCAGGGTGAATGCTTACCAGGATTAAATAATAGGCAGGAATTTGACAACACTGCAGCTAATGGTTTAAGGGCAAATTCGCGAGTACTGTGATTCTATTTATAGATTCTATATTTCTTCTGCCGGTGACTACGAGTTTGCTATTTTTTGACAATTTACTAAGGTACGAGGTTACCTTACCGTAACGAGGCCCAAAAACCACTAACTGCTTCAGTTTATTTTAACTGCAAATTTTAACTATGGTTCTACTACATTTCCGGCTATATCTAGGTCTATTCTAGGTCTGGATAGGGGTTGATGCACCTCTATGCAAATCCCCCGAAATTCCCCGTCGAACGGGGTGGAAACCAACCCTTCAACCCTGCCCACTAGTGGGCTTGTTGCATTTAACTATCGAAACTGTTACAAGTTTTGAACTTGTTTACTATTTAGGGTTGATTTCCCGGAAAACTGTGCCCCATGGGCTATGAAACTATCTATATTCGGGTAGGTGCATCATCCCTCTATCCAGATACACAACTTACCAAGCCACCCCTCCAAGGGTGGAGGTACTATAGGTCAGGAACTCGGAAGGGGATAAAAATCTGTGTTTTCCCTTTTATCTATTTTGTGGCTTTATGCCTTGCCTGACCATGAAGATGTGCACATATCTGGATAGGGCTGAGTGCCAGCTTTCCAGTGCCTATGGTTTAAGACCTAAATTCCCAGATGCCCTAAAGACTTAGCACTGAAGGTGCGTGTACATGGTGGTTTTCTTCAACCACCCTACTATCTTTGAGTGTGAAATGTCTATTTTGTATGTACCTTCGATTTGGTTGATTTCCATCAGCCAATCAGAACACGCCCTCTGGGTGCTATCGGGAATGTGTAGGGGAAATGTGTAGCCCTACCTATCTGTTACAACTATCCATGAAAATAAGCTTTCCCCAGAACATCTTTTATGTGTTTGGGGAAAACGACAAACATACGATTTTTAATCGAATAGATAGCTTATAAACTATCACTATGCAAGTACATAAGCTTCTAAGTTCAGTACATAGGCCTACGACTATAGGTACATGTACTATCTATGCGAGTTACACAATGCTAAATGCTTCTCCGCGAATATTTCTATGACTATTTGAGTATATAAGCTCCTAACTTTAAAATATATAAGCTTACGACTATAGGTACATAAGGCTGTTTATGCGAGTTATATAAAGCAAAATGCTCCGTCGCGAACAAAATTCAAGAATTTCATGTTTGTGGGTTAAAACCTAAGTAATCTTATTATTATTAATCTATTAATTCAAATGCGAGGCAAAACTACTCGTATGAAATATTAAGCGAGCTTGATGTGTCGAACAATGGAGCTCTTGGCTCGATAATAACAGCCACACGGGTCGATCTTCAAGGTTAAGCAACGCTTGCCAAGTTTGGTCTGTGGATGGGTGACCTTAACATAGCGAGTTTCCTCCGTGCCTCGGAAAGCACGTGAAGCCGTTGGTCCTGGCTGTCATTTGTAGATCTTTGGCAGTCGGCAGTCGTTACGGATAGTTATAAGCCAGTTAATCTGACTTCAGTCTTGCCATGAAGTACCGTGTTACCCAGTTACTGGGTTGTGGAGGTCTGGTAGGCAGCCGCTCCACGTAAAATACTGGTATTCAGCTAAATCCGGTTTGACTGGAAGCCGACCCCAATATAGTTGGGAAAAGGCTAGGCAGATGGATGTGTTGAACAATGTCACCAACACAGATCTCTAAAACAGGTCACCAACTGTTTACATCTTGATTATAGGTACAATATAGTTTTTATCATTTGAAACCTCATGAAAATTTAAAAGTTTACTTATTTATTAATAACCTTTCCTTTGGGCTTTGTCGTAATCGGATAAAAGTAAGAATTTTAATATAATTTCAATAAATGAAATCATTCTGTTGCAATGTGGGCTGAAAGTGGTCATCACTTGTTACAAAATTGTCGTTCAAAATCAAAATAAATTTTGAGCATTGGACCAAATAAAGCAATATTTTGGACCAATTTTAAGTACCTACCACGCAGTTCAGAAATATGTCGTACGACAAAGTTGCTGACTTTCTGAACACACAACTATTGTCCAGTTTCTCTTGTGATACACTTAATGTGGGGGCCACACGTACGACGCGTTTTGTTCGGCTCCTCACGAACTCTGCCGAAGTATTTATAATATGAGCTCTGTATGTCCAGTTGTAACAGTTCTATACTATACTGGTAATATTGTAACGAACAATGGCTGAAAAGGTAACCTATGCAAGTTATTAAAAATCTTACCTTTTGTTAGGGTTCCATACCCAAAGGGTATGGAACAGGTAGGTAAAATGAAAGGAAGTCTCATACAAAAAACGTGTTATTTTTTTCGGTATTACGGAACCTTTCGTAGGAGTCTGACTCGCACTTAGCGAGATTTTTTCTTTTTGTTTTGGTTTTGAGGGAGAAACCTTTAATGGCGCTTCGACTTTTAAGGAAAAGGCCAGGGAGTGTGGGATTTTTCCCATTTCCTTTTAAAAGATGACTCCGTGCATCACCAGTCAGGGTACATCCTTTGGTCTCCCCAAGGATGTGCCGTTACAGGTGTGCTGTAAGAGGGTCCCCCCTAAGCCACAATATGCACGGCACCACGTGATCACTGAGCCAGAATGTGAACCTACATATTCACATAATAATGAGTAATCAAACAAACGTTACGTACAAAACATGATAAACGCAGCTGAATCGTTAGCTTTAGAATAATTGAATTGTCCTGAAGTCCCGTCAAATCCCCATTTAGAAAAACTAATATTATAAAGACGAAAGGTTTGTACGTTTGTTACAAATAAACTCAACTACTACTTGACCTATTTTTAACCGACTTCTTCAAAAAACAGGAGCTTTTATGTTCGGTTGTATGTATTTTTTTTGTATGTTCACCGATGTCTCCGCCAATTCTGGACCAATTTCAAAAAATATTTTTTTATTCAAATGCCTATACACCTGAGGTGGTCCCATTGTCACGAAGTTAGAATCTGATGATGGGATCCCATGAAAATCGAGGAAAACCCTCAAATTTTATAAGCACATACACTGTTTTTCATAAATTTTCTAACGCAATTCAGATATTTGTGCCTGCTAATTGCTGAGCTTATGATGGAAGGAATAAATCAGAATCTGATGATGGTATCCCATGAGGAATGTTTATTCAGCGATATTTTTGCCAATTGTCAACCGATTTGGATGATTTTTTTTTTGTGTGGAAGAGTATTTTCGGACTGGACCCATTTAAATCTGGTGAAGATCTGATGAATAACTTCGGAGATAGGCAACGGAACTCTTCAATAAATAATAGCAAAAGGATCGGGATTTCTGAAATCATCGCATGTCTGTTGGTTGCTTACACCAGTTCATAACATAACATCACGCCGGCACGCTGTGTTTGTGGTTAAAAAGTGAAAAAAAAAATTAACAAAAAGTAAAACCGACTTCCAACAACAAAACACTACAAAGTAAACAATAACTTTCATTTCGGAAGTCGGTGTTCAAAAACGAAAAAAAACAAAAACACCGACTTTTGGAAGTCGGTTTTATTTTTTTGTTAAAAAGTTTTTTTTATCGTTTCTTCATCATCAATATAAAGCTAATTTAAGTTATCAGGAAGTAAGCTATAATTTATTTTCGAAATAATAGAGATCACTACGTAAATTGCAATACTATAATTATAATAAAGCTGACGAGTTTGTTTATTTGGACGCGCCTGTCTCAGGAACTGCTATTCGAATTGAAAAATTGTTTCAGTGTTGCATAGCCTATTTATCGAGGAAGGCCTAAGGCTATATAACATCACGCTTCGACCAAGAGGAGCGGAGCATTAATGAAAAATGTGATCAAACGAAGTTACGCGGGTCAGCTATACCTTTAATGAAAGAGGTTTTGTGTTCGTATTAATGCATAAAATGTCGAGCTTGAAATAATATCCTTTTGTCTTTGAATATTCTTGTGGAGCAAGGTTTCTTTTTATATTGAAACAATAAAAGACGGTCTCAACCCGCTGTTCTTGTTAATTAAATTAAAACAGATGTCAAGAAAGTCATATTTATTTTGTATTGTTATAGTTGATTTAATATTTTAGTTTAATGGTGAAAAAGTTATTTAAATAAGTTTTTAATCACATTTAGGAGGTTAACTAGTCTTCGACTTCTTTTGCAATCTTAAATAAACCCCTAATTGACCTTCTCAGATATGGGGTTTCTAAAAAAATACACAGAAAAATATTCTGTAGGCAGTGACAGCGTCCTTAACACTGAACCATCTAACGTTCCGTCATAGGACCATAAGACGAATGACGATGCGCTACCGGTGCATGGTGGTATTTCGTACAGCTAAGGAGTGGAATTCCCTACCAGAGTCTGTGTTTCCTGGTAGCTACAACCTGCGAGTTTTTAAGTTAAGGGTGAATAGATTACTTCTAAGCAACTGTGCTCCATCTTCGACCACATCATCGCTTACCATCAGGTGAGATAATGGTCAAACATACGCCTATCAGTAGTAAAAAAAAAATTTCGTACTCATTTTTCCAATTTGAATATTTCCAACCCAGAAATTAAGATTATGCTCTGTGTACCATGATTTAATAATATACACCAAGTAACAACATACTGTTCAGCATCTTCTGACCAAGTCACCATCCTTCACAAAATACTACTCGTAACACACCAAACTTCTCCAGAATATTCCCCTCTCACAAGTAAACAGCGATGGCCACTCAATAAATCATATCAGCAAGCATTAAAAACTCGCTTTACTCTAAAATCACCGATAGCAACACAAAGCAACTATTTCGGAGTCTCGGAGTCCCGGAGTCCGGAGTCCGGGGCCCGGGACACTCGTCTTTATGTCCGGAACAGGCGCGTATTGTTTCGCCACTCAAATTATTGTTAAGTAACTGCAATGCTTGAACACCGGTTTAGTGAAGCTTGTTATATTTAGTTGGAGTGGTCTGACTTTGCTTTGCATTTGAAACTATTCAGTATCTGTTCTATTACCCGTCTACGGCGAAGCAAAGGAGGGTTATTACTTTGACCGGTATCATCTGGTTAGTGTTGCCGGAGTTCGGAAACACGGACGCGAGCAGAGAGTTCCACTTTTTTGCTGCGCCCGCTACTTCGTACGCGCATACCCCGTTTGTTCCGGTTCCCGTAGGAATTTTGGGAAATCCTCTTAGTGCTCCCCTAGACTCCCCGCGGACACAACTAAAACAATTCATTCTATTTGTTGTAAGCGACCACGGCTATCCTCTGAACATATATCAGTATGAATATTTTCTTGTTCTATACTTCTAACAGCGTGACTTGTTGATATTTTATTTTTTGCATGATTAGTTCTGACATCATCTAAGCTATTTTTTATGTCAAATACGGACAACATATTCCAAGTAATGATGTTTCCATTAGAAAAGGTAAAGGAATCGACAGAAAAAGTCCGAACAGTTAAACGGCTCTTAAATATTACTGTACTCTGTCTAAATTAAAACGAATTTCTAAAAACTACAATATAGAAATGATTCAATGGATGACTTACTTTTAAAATACCTATTTATTTTGCTTGATTTTATTCAAATTAAATTCGATCTCAATAAACCATGACTAGCTATTTTAGTATTTAATTCATATGTCTTGTTATGACTGCATAAAACAAGCTTTTTTAAAACTAAAACAAGATACTTAAAAAATTGTTCAATGAAATTATTGTGCTGTGTCGTAGATTTTGGAAAGGTTACATAGTGTGAAATAATCTACATAGGTCCTAATAAAAAGTATAAAGCAAGAAAGAATGTTATCTGCAAGAGCTACAAGGATCATAATCACATGACGATTGGTATTTTGTTTATAAGGGTTTAAAAATAGCCACTCAGACAGCGACAGCACCCCACGCCCCCCTCTTGCGAGGGGAGTGAACGATCATCGAGGGCTGATGGTAGGTCTACCACCGCCCGCCTCACGCTCAGGGCACCGCGCCACGTCTCATCAACGTGACTTGTGAGGACTCACATAGTGTGAAAGTCTCGCGAAGAGCTTACTATAGAAATGATCCTATGAAGTTAGGTCTTGACTTGAGACACGTAATCGGCGAGGGTCGTTCACGCGCGGAGAATCTTAACACCGCGATTCAGGAAAACGCGTCATCTGCTCGTCGTCGTTTATTGATTCGTTTTATCTAGGTGTATTATTAATTAAGTACTGTAACTGCAGGCTAAAAACAGAATGTACATAATAATCATCAGTTTATGAAACGACTAAAAACCTATTGAAGAAATCTGCACAAATGTGTAACGTTGAAAACTAATCGCTCTAATAAATGAACACGATTGGAAACAGTTAATTTTCACCAATAATCCTAATAAATTATTCTTACTAATAAATATACGGATAGGAAATTGAATGAACAACGCTGAACGATCGTCAAAATATTATGTTCACTTCAATTTCAATTTGACTTGACCTTTATTTCACTAACAATATTACATCAGTGATGACATCTAGTGATCCATTCTAAAAACGCTTAGTTTCTATAGATCCCGTTTCATTACATGATGGCGGCTATGACAGCTGCGCGCTTGCGCATAACTCATGTTTGTTAATGATGGTCCTTTATTATTCCAACAATAATCAACAACAATAATCCTTACCTTACCTTACCTTCCTTACTTTACCTTATATCAATATATAAGGTAGGTAGGTATATTATTGAAATTTAAGTGAACATAATATTTTGACGATCGTTCAGCGTTTTTCAGTCATTTTAGATCTGTATAATTATAGTAAGAATAATTTACTAGGATTATTAGTGAAAATTAACTATTTTCAATCGTTTTTATTTATTACAGTGATTATTACTCAACGTTACACATTTGTGCAGTATTTCTTCAATAGGTTTTCAGTAGTTTCATAAACTGATGATTATTAAAAACATTCTGTTTTGAGTCTGCAGTTATAGTGATTAATAATACACCTAGATAAAATGGATCAATAAATCAGTACCTGCATTTTTAATTTAATAAAGTTTAACTAGATGGCGCTGTGCTGATGACGCGTTTTCCTGAATCGCGGTGTTAAGATTCTCCGCGCGTGAACGACCCTCGCCGATTTCGTGTCTCAAGTCAAGACCTTACTTCATAGGATCATTTCTATAGTAAGCTCTTCGCGAGACTTTCACACTATGTGAGTCCTCACAAGTCACGTTGATGAGACGTGGCGCGGTGCCCTGAGCGTGAGGCGGGCGGTGGTAGACCTACCATCAGCCCTCGATGATCGTTCACTCCTCTCGCAAGAGGGGGGCGTGGGGTGCTGTCGCTGTCTGAGTGGCTATTTTTAAACCCTTATAAACAAAATACCAATCGTCATGTGATTATGTTCCTTGTAGCTCTTGCAGGTAACATTCTTTCTTGCTTTATACCTTTTATTAGGACCTATGTAGATTATTTCACACTATGGGACTTTCCAAAATTTACGACACGGCACAATAATTTCATTGAAAAATGTTTTAAGTATCTTCTTTTAGTTTTAAAAAGCCTGTTTTATGCAGTCATAAAACATGACATATAAATTAAATACTCAATTTTTTTTTTATTTGTAATAGGTTTGCTCTTGACTCTAGTCTTTGTCAGAGATGACAGAGACAAAGTCTACGATGGAGCGAGCCTACGCAGAAGGAACCTGTTCACTCTAACTTTGAAGAGATTAGGGTCATTAGGGTTGTAAGCTTTTGGAAACACAGACGCAAGCAGAGAGTTCCACTCCTTTGCTGTGCGCATTATAAAAGACGTTTGAAAACGCTTGGTGTGAATTGGTGGAATAGCCAAACTAAATTATATTTTATGTTTTTAAAATAGCTAGTCATGGTTTATCGAGATTAAATTTACTTTGAATAAAATCAAGCAAAATTAATATTTTAAATGTAAGCCCCACGTGGTTGTCATATCAGTTCTTGTAGGTTATAAATATTTTATTTTGGCCTATTCATTGAATCATTTCTATTTTGTAGTTTTTAGAGATTCAGTACGTAATTTAACAGTCAATCTTTGCAGTTTCATATTTTGTTTAGTTTTAAGAAATTGAATCTATCCGTTTATATCATATGAAATAAACCTGTCGACGAAAATAAATATGTTAATAATATCCCACGTGGTTGACATGGCCATGTGAAGGGATCGAGGTGGTTTAGTCTCAAAACATGCAAGTTGCAAAATAATTTGTGGTTGCAAAACGTTCAAATCATAAGATAAGATCTACGTCTCAAAACCACCAAGATGCAAAATATCTAGGTACATCTCTAAACGTTCAAGTTGCAAAATAATCAAGTCTCAAAACATCTAAGTATGTCTCATAATATGTTTATTTTTTTGTATGAGTGGATGTGTAAGTGAAATATATTGTTCGCGACGGAGCATTTTGCTTTATATAACTCGCATAAACAGCCATATGTACTTATAGTCTTAAGCTTATAAGTTTTTTAAGTTAGGAGCTTATATACTTAATAGTCATAGAAATATTCGCGGAGAAGCATTTAGCATTGTGTAACTCGCATAGATAGTATCTACCTATGTACCTATAGTCGTAGGCCTATGTACTGAACTTAGAAGCTTATGTACTTGCATAGTAATAGTTTATAAGCTATGTAATCGATTTAAATCGTATGTTTGTCGTTTTCCCCAAACACGTAAAAGATGTTGTGGGGAAAACTTATTTTCAAAGAAAATTATGACCAATAGGTAGGGCTACACATTTCCCTTACACATTCCCGATAGCACCCAGAGGGCGTGTTCTGATTGGCTGATGGAAATCAACCAAACCGAAGGTACATACAAAATAGTCATTTCACATTCAAACATAGTAGGGTGGTTGAAGAAAACCACCATGTACACGCACCTTCAGTGCTAAGTTTTTAGGGCATCTAGGAATTTAGGTCTTAAACCATAGGCACTGGAAACCTGTCACTCAGCCCTATCCAGATATGTACACATCTTCATGGTCAGGCAAGGCATAAAGCCGCAAAATAGATAAAAAGATAAACACAGATTTTTATCCTCTTCCGGGTTCCTGACCTATAGTACCTCCACCCTTGGAGGGGTGGCTTGGTAAGTTGTGTAGCTGAATAGAGGGATGATGCACTTACCCGAATATAGATAGTTTCATAGCCCATGGGGCACAGTTTTCCGGGAAATCAACCCTAAATAGTAAGCAAGTTCAAAACTTGTAACATTTTCGATAGTTAAATGCAACAAGCCCACTAGTGGGCAGGGTTGAAGGGTTGGTTTCCACCCCGTTCGACGGGGAATTTTAGGGGATTTGAATAGAGGTGCATCAACCCCTATCCAGACCTAGAATAGACCTAGATATAGCCAAAATGTTCTAGAACCTAAGTTAAAATTTGCAGTTAAAATAAACTGAAGCAGGTAGTGGTTTTTGGGCCTCGTTACGGTAAGGTAACCTCGTACCTTAGTAAATTGCCAAAAAATAGCAAACTCGTAGTCACCGGCAGAAGAAACCCTAGAATCTATAAATAGAATCACAGTACTCGCAAATTTGCCTTTAAACCATTAGCTGCAGTGTTGTCAAATTCCTGCCTATTATTTAACCCTGGTAAGCATTCACCCTGCACCCCAATCTACCCTGAAGACAGCAAGTACTTGGCAAGATAGAAGAACGTTGTACGTTAGGTGCGGAAGAGCCACAGTTTCCGGTACAGGACGTCAGCCCGGCTGGACGCCGTCGGTCGGTCACAGTTCACTTCGGAGGAGAAGAAAAAGGATAGACCTACCCCATCACAACCCCGTTCCAGTCGATCACGCCCGTCCGGTACATATATTAAAAGGTTTAGTCTCAAATCTCATAAGATGCAAATCTCAAAACGTCCTAGTTGCAAAATCACCACATGTGATTTTGCAACTTGAACGTTTTAAGACTACCTAAGTACCTTTTAATATAATTCACTTACACATCCACTTATACAAAAAAATTAAAATCATGACACATGAATGTTTTGAGACTTGACTATTTTGCAACTTAAACATTTTGAGATGTAGATGTGATGTAACTGGATGGTTTTGAGATTTGCATCTCATGAGATTTGAACGTTTTGCACCCATGTGGTGATTTTGGAACTTTGAGAAGCTTATTGTGGCTAGATAATAACAGCCGCACGGGTCGATCTTCAAGGTTCAGCAACGCTTGCCAAGATTGGTCTGTGGATGGGTGACCATCTTAACATACCTACTGAAATACGAGAGTTAGATCTTTGGCAGTCGTTACGGATAGTCAAAAGCCAGTAAATCTGACTCCAGTCTTGCCATGAAGTACCGTGTTACCCAGTTCTTGGGTTGTGGAGATCTAGTAGGCAGCCGCTCCTCGTAAAAAATACTGGTTCATTCAGCTAAATCCAGCTTTACTGGAAGCCGACCCCAATATAGTTGACAAAAGGCTAGGCAGATGATGATGATGATGATGATGATGATGGTGATTTTGGAACTTGAATGTTTTTAGTCCGAAAATGCGATTGAACAAGGGTGTCGACATAGTATATACTAATACTTTTTAAATAATAAGCCATGACGACAAACCGATAGTTTATTTTACAATAAGACTCATCATCTTCCTGCCCTTATCCCATGTTACTTGGGGTCGGCGCAACACGTTTTATTCTTCCATTCTGTTCTATCAGTCGTCACTCTATCACTAACTCCCTTTTCTTTCATATCGCTCCTCACACAATCCATCCATCTTTTCTTTGGCCTTCCTCTCCCTCTCCATCCATCCACATAATATGACGTTTTTCAAATAGGACGTTTTGCTAATAGAACGTTTTGAGGAAATAACGTTTTGTTATGGAGGCGTTTTTCGAGATTTGTTTGTTGTAGTAAATTCTTGTGATAAAATAATTATTGTAGATTCAATATATATTTGAAACTATTTCTAAACCCATTGGTGAAAAAGATTTTTTCCACATATCTAAAAATATATTGTTTAATACCTACCTACCGAGAAAATAGTTATTATTTTTGTAACCTAACAGCAACTAACCTAGGTAGCTATCTTACCTACCCTACCTAACAACGATGTATTCTAAAGAGAACAGAAAAATAAAGGCTGCCACAGACAGATGTGACGCAAATTAGAATGTGTATAATTTAAAAGTGCTCTACAGATAGCACAGCAAAATTTTGTAAACAGGGTTTTCGCATTTTAGCGTTGCACCCGTCCGCGGGAGCCTTTATTCTTTATTAAGGTAACCAACGGCGATACTTAAAATATATTACAGATTATTCGCATAAATGTTTTGTATGGCTAATAATAGATTTCCCTCTGTAACTGAGATTCTTTATGTATACGTACGGACTAACAAGATACAATAAATATAATAATAACAAAATTACTTACGTTAAGTTTAAAATTTTGAGAAAATTATACTTAAACAAAAGAGACTAAAAGATTGGTTGTCATTTGCCTTCGCTTATACTTCTTATTATTTGTTTCCTGAATATTGTTTTATTAGAGTGAAATATATCAACAATTCAGCTGTTCCAAATTCAAGAATTTCATGTTTGTGGGTTAAAACCTAAGTAATCTATTAATTCAAATGCGAGGCAAAACTATGAAATATTAAGCGAGCTTGATGTGTCGAACAATGGAGCTCGTGGCTCGATAATAACAGCCGCACGGGTCGAACTTCAAGGTTAAGCAACGCTTGCCAAGTTTGGTCGGTGGATGGGTGACCTTAACATAGCGAGTTTCCTCCGTGCCTCGGAAAGCACGTGAAGCCGTTGGTCCCGGCTGTCATTTGTAAATCTTTGGCAGTCGTTACGGATAGTTATAAGCCAATTAATCTGACTTCAGTCTTGCCATGAAGTCCCGTGTTACCCAGTTACTGGGTTGTGGAGGTCTGGTAGGCAGCCGCTCCACGTAAAATACTGGTTCATTCAGCTAAATCCAGCTTTTCTGGAAGCCGACCCCAATATAGTTGACAAAAGGCTAGGCAGATGATGATGATTTTAGAACTTGAATGTTTTTAGACTAAACCGAAAATGCGATTGAACAAGGGTGTCGACATAGATTGCGACCATACCAAAGGTATAACTCCATTTCGTTAGACTAATACTTTTTAAATAATAAGCCATGACGAAAAACCGATAGTTTATTTTACAATAAGACTCGTCATCTTCCTGCCCTTATCCCATGTTACTTGGGGTCGGCGCAACACGTTTTATTCTTCCATTCTGTTCTATCTGTCGTCACTCTATCACTAACTCCCTTTTCTTCCATATCGCTCCTCACACAATCCATCCACCTTTTCTTTGGCCTTCCTCTCCCTCTCCATCCATCCACATAATATGACGTTTTTCTAATAGTACGTTTTGCTAACAGAACGTTTTGAGGAAAGAACGTTTTGTTATGGAGGCGTTTTTCGAGATTTGTTTGTTGTAGTAAATTCTTGTGATAAAATAATTATTGTAGATTCAATATATATTTGAAACTATTTCTAAACCCATTGGTGAAAAAGATTTTTTCCAATGTCTAAAAATATATTGTTTAATACGGTAGGTATTAAACAATCCCCACCGAGGGTGTTCCCACGTTGCCGTCGTGGTGGGGCTTGTGTGTCTCAATGATCTTGGAGCTCTGCCGGTAGAGTTACTCATGCCGGAAAGGTTCAAGTGAGAGACCAGACAAAGAGGGACACGAGAGGGGTACACCGTCCGAAAACCCGAGCTGTTGTGCTCGGGTTTTCGGACAGTGTGCGTTTCATAGGAAGGAATCTTGCTCACTGTTCTCTGGTACGCGTCTGGTTATCAGACGTGACTTTGAGGGCAGTGAGCAAGCAAGAAGGAAAGGAGAAGGGAGGAGAGAGAAGGGAGAAGATGGGGACCACACCCTTTAAAAGGAACACATCATGGAAAGGACAGACGAAAAAACATTACCCCAGGGCGGTACCAGCTGCTCAGCAGCTGGAGAATCCGCCACGCCTCCTTTGGAGGCGTCATGCCCCTCGTATTCTGGGGGGGGGCAACGTATGTCTACCGATTGCCAGTGGCAGCAGGAGCCGAGGAGGCTCCCGATCAGTATCCGTATCCGTATCAGTTTTAATTTAGAAACGCCCGAGAAGGTGTCGAGCGAGCGCAGCGTGGAGACTCCTTCCAAACTTTGGAGGAAGGGCTCGCTTGAGCGTCGAGGAGATGCGGGGTCAGATTCTGACTCTGCGTCAGGCATCAGCTCGGCGAGCTCTAGAGACGAGAGAGTGGGGGCTGCTGCGGAGAACTCTAAGTTTCTCCGTAAGCGGCCCAGACCGGAGGACGACCAGGGGTCGACCTCTAACGGAGAAGTGGCCTCGCCCCGAAAAATCCCCACCAGTAGGAGGGGAGACGGCCGAGAAGGGGGCAGGGGGAGGGGGCTCGCCTCCCAAGAGGCCGCCCAGCGAGCCGCAAGACTCGCCGAGGAGGGATGCCACCCTGGAGCGACCGGTCGGAGGGCTCTCCCTTCGGAATCTTCCGGCGGTGAGCCGGACACCGATGGCGGCTCCAATCTGGAGCGTCAGGCCAGGTTTGCGGAGGTCGTGGAGGCCGCGATCCGTGAGGTGGCCAAGAAGAGGTCGAAGGCTTCCAAAGACAAGGCTATAAGTACGGCCTCGGCCTCCATTTTGGCGGCAGCGAAAGCCAACCGTTGCGGGCCTCCGTCGGACGAAATGTCCAAGCTGCGGGCGGAGGTCACCCGCCTGGCGGCTGCCACGGACCTTCTCCGAAAGAAGAACGAGAAGCTCCAAGCAGACCTGGCCAAGCTCCGAGGAGACGGCTCCAAGGTACCTGAAGGGGGGCGCAAGCGCAGGCAAAGCCAGCCTGTGCCTGCGCAGGACAACTTGTTAAACCTGGTCCGGCAAGAGCTGGTTGCCTTCCAGGAGCGGTTCCAGGAACGATTCTCCACCCTGGAGGGCATCGTGTTGCGCCCTCCGCTAGCAGCGAGCCAGAAGGCCTCGGGCCAGAAGAAGGTGGCCTCGTACGCAGCCACCGTGGCTGCCTATCCGGAGTCCTCAGGCCAGGCCAACCGAGGAGCCGGGCCGACTCCTACGGCACCGGCTAGGCAGAAAAAGGGCGGAGCGGCTGCACAGGCACAAGCGGCGAAGGTTCAAAAGCCAGCCCTGACTTCCAAAACCCCGCCTTCAAATTCTCCTGCGGCCGAAGCCGGATGGCAAGTGACCGGGGAGAAAAAGAAGACAGCAAAGGCAGCCAGAGCGGCTAGAAAACGACAGAGGAAGCAGCAACACAAAGCGAGAAGCGTCGCGGCTATGCTCCGCACTCCGGAGACCGCTGCTGTGGTGGTCACACTACAGCCGGACGCGGAGAAGAGGGGTACGACTTACCGTGACGTCATCACGAAGGCAAAGGAGACGGTGGACCTGAAGGAGCTCGGAATCACTGGAGGCCTTCGGTTCAAGATGACAATGACCGGGGCTCGGATGTTGGAGATCCCCGGTGCAGCTAGCGGCTCGATCGCTGACGCTCTAGCCGAAAGGCTCAGGGCGTCCTTAAATGCGGATGAGGTCCGAGTGTACAGGCCCACCAAGTGTGTTGAGTTGCGCATCTTGGGCCTGGACGACTCCATCACGGAGGAAGAGGTTGTGGCCGCCATCGTCAGGACTGGGGAGTGCTCTGCTGAGCAGGTGAAGGCAGGCACTATACGTCCTGACCACACGGACATGCAAACCGTCGTGGTGAGCTGCCCTGTGACGGCGGCCAAGAAAATATCGGAGGGCCGAAGGCTCCTGGTCGGTTGGGTTTCTGCGCAGGTTAAACTGCTGGAACCCAGACCTCTGAGGTGCTTCCGTTGCCTAGTGGGCAACCACGTCGGAGCTCAGTGTACCTCGGAAGTGGACTACAGCGATCGTTGTTTCCGTTGTGGTCAGCCCGGTCATAGGGCCGGCTCTTGTAACGCCACGCCGCACTGCGTCATATGTGCGGCAGCTGGCAAGCCGGCCGATCACTGGGCTGGGGGCAAGGCCTGCGCTCCACCTACCAAGGCCGGGAGTAAGAAGAGACCCTCCACTGCCGCTGTCTCTGCCGCAGCCGCCACCACTGTCGCTGCTGCTACCCCCCCCACCACCGATGCCACTGCGGCTGCCGCAGTGGAGCCTTCACAGGGGGCTCAAGAGGAGGATGAAATGGAGTGCTAACAACGGCTCCATTACGGCTCCTCCAGGCGAACATTAACCACTGCGCCGCCGCTCAGGACCTGCTGGTCCAGAGCATTGCGCAGTGGTTGATTAACATCGCCGTGGTCGCTGAGCCGTACTTTGTCCCGCCCAGGGATGACTGGGTAGGGGACCTAAACGGCTCAGTGGCTCTAATTTCGTCGGCCACCGCTGGGACCCCGTCCCTCGAGAGTGTCAAAAGAGGACAGGGGTGCGTAGCGGCACGGTTCGGGGAGATTGTCGTGGTAGGAGTGTACTTCTCCCCGAACCGAACTCTCGCCGAGTTCCAGAACTCCCTTATGGAGTTGGGCGTCGTCGTCGCTGGTTATCGTTCCCTACCCGTGCTCGTTCTTGGGGACTTCAATGCCAAGCACTTGTCTTGGGGTTCCCGTTATACGGATACACGGGGCAGGATGGTGGAGGACTGGGCTCTGGAGACAGGCCTGGTTGTCCTAAACCGGGGTTCTGTCCCCACATGCGTGCGGATGCAGGGGGAGTCGGTTGTGGACATTTCGTTCGCTAGCCCTGCTCTGTCACCACGTGTCATTGACTGGCGCGTATTAAAGGAGGTGGAGACCTATTCCGATCACCGGTATATCCGGTTTGACGTCTCCGCCCAGACCTCAAACGCGCCAGTCCGGCAAGCCCCGAGTGGTCCGCGGTGGGCGCTGAAGCAGCTCGACCGGGAGCTCCTCCTGGAAGCTTCTATCGTGCAGGCCTGGGTGTCACCTCCGGACAGGCCTGTTGATATCAACGACGAAGCGGAGTGGTTCCGGGAGGCCATGTCCGATATTTGTGACGTGGCAATGCCCCGGGTTAAGCCAGGACGCGCCCGCCGTCAGGTGTACTGGTGGTCGCAAGAGCTGGCGACGCTGCGTCAGGCATGCGTTGCCGCACGGCGCCGGTACACCAGGCACCGCAGGCGCCGCATCCGCCCTCTGGATGCGCAGGTCAGAGAGGCGGAGCTGTACGAGGAGTACAAAGTGGCGAAGGGCGCCCTCAAAGCAGGGATCCTGCAGGCCAAAGATCTGGCTCGCAAGGAGATGCTGGAGTCTCTGAACGGGGACCCGTGGGGAAGACCCTACAAAATGGTGCGGAATAAGCTCCGCACCTGGGCCCCCCCGTTGACGCAGAGTCTCCGGCCCCAGCTGGTGGAGGACGTGGTGAGCGCTCTGTTTCCCTCGCGAGGGGAGCATACTCCCCCGCCTATGGCTCCACCACCTGCGGTGCCCGATGCGGACTACACCGATGACGACGATGACGATGCTCCTGAGGTGACTGAGGTAGACCTGAGAGTGGCGGTTAATAGGCTGAAGGCCAAAAATGCCGCCCCAGGACCCGATGGCTTACCTGGAAAAGCCTGGGTCCTGGCCTTGGAGGCTCTCGGACCTCGACTAAGAGGGTTCCTAAGCGCATGCTTGGAGAGGGGCCAGTTCCCACTTCGTTGGAAGATGGGTAAACTGGTCCTCATTAAGAAGCCGGGGCGCCCTGCGGACTCTCCGTCCGCATACCGGCCCATTGTGCTGCTCGATGAGGTGGGCAAGCTCTTTGAAAGAGTAATTGCAAACCGCCTCGTCGAGCACCTAGTGAGGGTGGGGCCGGATTTGGCGGAGAACCAGTTCGGTTTCCGCACGGGACGCTCGACGGTGGACGCCATCATGCGCGTGAGAGCCCTCTCGACGGGGGACGCGGTTTCCCGGGGCGGGGTCCTCTTGGCGGTGTCTCTAGACATCGCCAATGCCTTCAACACCCTGCCCTGGAGTTGCATCAGGGAGGCACTTCGGTATCACCGGGTGCCGATCTACCTTCGTCGCGTAGTCGAGGATTACTTGACGGACAGAGCTGTCATCTACCCCGGTCACCTGGGAGAGTGGAACCGGCGAAAGATGTCGTGCGGTGTTCCACAGGGTTCCGTTCTGGGGCCGCCTCTGTGGGACATCGGCTACGACTGGGTGCTGCGCGCCGACCTCCCTAGTGGCGTCAGCGTGGTCTGCTACGCTGACGACACACTGGTATTGGCGCAAGGGAGATCGCACCAGGCGGCGGCCGACGCTATGACACGCGGGGTTGCGATAGTCATTGAGAGGATACGGCAGCTGGGTCTCGAGGTGGCCTTACACAAGTCCGAAGCCATGTGCTTACATGGTTCTCGGAACAGGTTGCCATCGGGATCCCAAATAACAGTAGGAGGGGTTCACATCGGTGTCGGATCGACAATGACGTACCTGGGTCTCGTCCTTGACAGCCGGTGGAACTTTGTCGAGCACTTCCGACGTTTGGCTCCCAGACTGGGGCGAGCCGGGGCTGCCTTCAAGCGGCTTCTACCCAATCTAGGGGGTCCAAACGCCTCCTGCCGAAGGCTTTACGCAGGGGTCGTGCGGTCCATGGCCCTTTACGGGGCGCCGGTGTGGGCGCCTACTTTGAGGAAGTGACCTGCCCGTTACCTCAACGCGTCCCAGAGGGTCATGGCCATCCGGCTGGCCCGGGGATATCGCACGGTCTCTGGCGAAGCAGCGAGCCTCCTTGCCGGACTGCCGCCATGGGATCTAGAGGCGAGAGCCCTCGCGCTCATGTACGAATGGCGCGTGGAGGCGCTACGCCAGGGCGAGACTCCTCTGCCGCGGCAAATTGCAGCACGGCGGACGGAACTCCGGCAGGATCTCATGGCAGAACGACCATGTAGGTATGTACTTCAGATAAAATAAACGTAGCAGCTTATTTAGCGACGGAAATGTAGCGGGAATTAGACGGCACATTGTTGCCAGACCCCTCCAACACGTTATGGAAGGGCATCATACGAAATGTGAGACTTCACCCTCATTAATATGATAACAGCGTGATAGGTAACACGCCCAACGTACCCAAGACGTAACACAATAAGGGTATTTTCCACGCGAGATGCCTCCGAATTCTTCATTTGTCCCCAATACTCTGGACTAAATTGATAACGGTACTCCAACCTAACTAGCTATGAACGGAAATTGGATTAAGGTCTCAACAGACCTAGGCCTTCAAAGAACCTTTTTATTTTTCTAAAATGAAGCACTGGCAATTTCAATGCGACTAGATAAATGATTCCCAATAAAATAAATGAGAAAAGCCTATTTTCCGATGAGGGTATCTTCTTAGATTTAGTGAGGACACATTTTTCAGTTCTAGAGATCTTTTATTGTGAAAAAATGGTGTGTTCTTTTGATAACTTTTCGGTATCTTCACGGAATTCCAGCCATTGCTATTAATTTCGAAAGTTGGAGCAAAGATAACCGCCATCTCAGTTGGCCCACCGCAAACTTTACTTGATTGAATTGGCCCCCTCGTTACCCCCCTCACCCCCACTCAATTCAATACGCTATGGTCCACTTGCGGTTTTTTTAAATAGATGTTTGAGTAAATTATAGCACTCTTTATAAGTTTATGAATATTTTAAATTAGGTTAGGTTTATCTCGATCAAAGTTGGTTTATGATTGGGGTTAAAATTCAAGAATTTCATGTTTGTGGGTTAAATACCTAAGTAATCTATTAACTCAAATGCAAGGCAAAAAT
This sequence comes from Lacanobia oleracea, assembly GCA_950371165.1. NCBI lineage: Eukaryota > Metazoa > Arthropoda > Insecta > Lepidoptera > Noctuidae > Lacanobia > Lacanobia oleracea. Next base: position 8,444,209 of record OX493397.1, read on the forward strand.
ATGAAATATTAAGCGAAATGGATGTGTCGAACAATGGAGCTCGTGGCTCGATAATAACAGCCGCACAGGTCGATTTTCAAGGTTAAGCAACGCTTGCCAAGGTTGGTCTGTGGATGGGTGACCATCTTAACATAGCGTACCCAACGGCTTAACCGTACCAACGGCTAAACGTGCTTTCCTCCGTGCCTCGGAAAGCACGTTAAGCCGTTGGTCCCGGCTGTCATTTGTAGATCTTTGGCAGTCGTTACGGATAGTCAGAAGCCAGTTTTTCTGACTTCAGTCTTGCCATGAAGTACCGTGTTACCCAGTTACTTGGTTGTGGAGATCTGGCAGGCAGCCGCTCGACGTAAAATACTGGTATTCAGCTAAATCCAGTTTGACTGGAAGCCAACCTCAATATAGTTGGGAAAAGGCTAGGCAGATGGATATGTTGAACAATGTCACCAACACAGATCTCTAAAACAGGTCACCAACTGTTTACATCTTGATTATAGGAATAATTTTCATGAAAAAATGTAAAAGTTTACTTATTTACTTAAAAATAACCTTTCCTTTGGGCTTTGTCGTAATCGGATAAAAAGTAAGAATGTTAATATTATTTCAATAAATGAAATCATTATGTGGCAACGTGGGCTGAAAGTGGTCAAATCAAAATTATTTTTTGAGCATTGGACCAATTAAAGCAATATTTTGGACCAATTTTAAGTATCTACCACGCAGTTCAGAAATATGTCGTACGACAAAGTTGCTGACTTTCTGAACACACAACTATTGTCCAGTTGTGGGGGCCACACGTACGACGCGTTTTGTTCGGCTCCTCACGAACTCTGCCGAAGTATTTCTAATATGAGCTCTGTATGTCCTAATGATAGTTTGTAACAGTTCTCTACTGGTAACATTGTAACGAACAATGCCTGCAAAGGTAACAACTTGCTGATATTGCAACTTGACCGAAGCACCAGTTTCAGTTAAAGTAATGTCCGAAGGGTGTGGCATAGTTTTTTAGCTACCTGAACTGATTTGTACGATGGAAATCCAAGTAGCATAAAGTAATTCTGAAGTTGAAGTAGCTTCACGCAACTGCTTGGTCTTGGAATGCTTGCTATTTTCCGAGGAATTTTCAGTCGAAGTAGCCTGTCGCCGCGTTTAATTTTTGACACAAAAGTGATGTCTCAAGCAAATCTTTGTTAATTGTATTAATTTTTTCTTCTATTCTACATGTTTTCGCCCATCTTGACCTATATTGAAACTTGAAACTACTTTATTTCTTTTTTAGATCCTCGAAATCCTTTTATCAAACTCATACATGGTTTTTTGAAATTATTCCCCCAAAAGTATGCATTATATTTAAAAGTTCTTTTCTTGTTAAAATCAACGTAAGTATTTGAAAACGTGCCGAAAGGAAATTATTTTTTTTTATCAGAATGACAAATCGAGATGAGATTATTTTCTCTAAGTCGAGTACTGAAAATTGATGTAAACCAAAAAGTAGCAAAAAAAGAAGTAGATTCTAAAAGCCTAAATTGTAAAGATTATTTTCCGAATCCAACCATTCTTTAATAAAGCTTAGAACCTAATCAAAACACCTATTATTTATAATTTTTTCCAATATTTGACTAATATCCTAAAAATAATTAATATACAAAAATCATAGTCAAATACCTGAAGATGAAGGTTCTATAGCTGATTAATCAAAAACGAAATAGTTTAGCAGAAAACAAGGCTGATCATCATCTCATCTGCCTAGCCTGTTCCCAACTATATTGGGGTCGGCTTCCAGTCAAACCGGATTTAGCTGAATACCAGTATTTTACGCGGAGCGACTGCCTACCAGACCTCCACAACCCAGTAACTGGGTAACACGGTACTTCATGGCAAGACTGGAGTCAGATTTACTGGCTTCTGACTATCCGTAACGACTGCCAAAGATCTACAAATGACAGCCGGGACCAACGGCTTAACGTGCTTTCCGAGGCACGGAGGAAACTCGCTATGTTAAGATGGTCACCCATCAACAGACCAACCTTGGCAAGCGTTGCTTAACCTTGAAGATCGACCCGTGCGGCTGTTATTATTTAGCCACGAGCTCCTCCAGAAAACAAGACTGATATTGCACCTAAATCACTACCTACTAGGTACTGAATCGCTCAGTCTGCAAGACGTAAGTTTTCAATACTGGGAAATTGTACCTACCTCCCTTAGTATACAATATATTACAAGGATATCTTAAATAAAAAACATTTTATTTTTTCATTCCTCGACACCTTCTGTTAGTCGTTGCCCCACTGTGCAACGCCTCATATTTCACTAAATTCATGTTACTTTACCTACATAATCTGTACAATTTCGATGATGATCTTTAACGAAATTAGGAACCTTATTCTCATTACACCACTTCTCTCATTACAAGGTTCCTTATTTCGTTAATGAGAAATTAGCCGAAATCCACTTCTTCTTAAACCCATAACCGCAACTCATTTCAAATTCAACCCCGTAACACATTCGTATGTAAATAGAATTACTTTTTTGTCGCACAGAAAGCACATCATAAACACGGTGGCCGAGTCTATCCACACCGCGCCGTCGCCATTTTTCTTCCTCCATAATACTTAGGATGATTTATTTTTCGTCCAGGAATTTATTATTTTCATTACAGTACCAAATTTCTTTGGAGCACGTGACGCTTCAGACGTGGCCCACACCGACGGGAAATTAATTTCGCTGCTTTTAGATAAGCCCCTTGGAGAATAAACAATTAAAGTAAATAATTTGAATAATTGGTCCTTGAAAGAATTGGTGTTTTTAGTCGGATGCGATAAGTGGAGGACCAGGATTTTTACTACTTAAGAACAGATTTTTTGACGTGACAACGTCTTATAAATTGGTTTGCCGGGTGACACTTCAAGAAACTGCGTTACGCTCCGCTCACGTTATGCGCTCACAATGAGAGCGAGTGAGAGGCACGCGTCCCTTCCACTCGGGCATGGTTAGCCCGCCTAAGAGCGAGAGAGACAGACATAAAAAGTCGTTGTCACGTAAAACTTTCGCCCGTATACCGACTTTACAGGCAACCAATTTTTTTTAGTTTGTCCCTGTGTAAAAGATTTTGTGTACCTATACGTATTCATTGTAATATGAAAGAAAAGAATCATGAACAAAACTGACATTATTAGGATAATGAACTATTAACACACCTAACCAAGATAATTCGTCAAAAACAGAAATTATTCACACAAACATTAACAAAAACTGCACCATTTCATTCATTAACGTAGGTAACATTATAAACGTACAAAATGGCTGCTTACATTAGGATCCTACCAGTCTAGGGGACCACTCAAAGCCGAGCCACTGAATAAACACAGATGAATAAACTGGTAAAATGTGTTAGCTTTGAAACTACGTTATTTTCAGTGAAAAGGACGAGATGAATCCGGAGCAAGCTGATGTGTGTACAGTCCATGATATTGACTTACCGTCTGTTGCAGGAGGATATGGGAAGAAGCGGATATTCAATTTTAAAGGCAGAAGGATACAGCGAATAGAGGGAATGTTTTATAATAGTTAAATTGGCTGGGGAACGGAGATTAAAATTCTGCAGGCAAAATGAGGTTTTAGTTAGAAAGACTTGGGATTCGTCCTAAGGCGAAATCATCGCGTTCAAATGTACGGCAAACCTGACCGCATCGTCGCGCCGCGCCGCCGCGCCTGGGCCCCAAGTCTGCTATTTTTTTATAAATTCGTCATTCCAACACGATCCCATTGTCATTTTGCTAAAAGTTCGTAATCTGCTAATTCATAATGGTCGATCACTGGTCGGTCAAAGGTCTCGTAATATAATTCGTGGTAGAAAGACATTTTCTCATTGCCATTATTACAAAACCCGATAGTAGAAATGATTTTCGAAAAACTACTACTAAACTTGAACATTAGGTTATGTCAGATTTCTTTTATATTTATATAATTTTACATATTATTTTTATAAATTTGTCATTATGTACGAGATTACCATTCTATGCCATTTCTTTCAATAGAGTGTCAGTGGTCGATTGACGCTTTTATATTAGTAGATTACCAAACTTGTCAAAATCAACAATTATGAAATCAATGATAGACCATTCTGACACTATTGTAATAGCAGACTTGAGGCCGTCTAGGAGCGTCTCGGCTTTGCAGAACAAATTAACGCGACCATCGCGTATTTGTGCGTTGATAGCTTTGTACTACCACCGTAACTATTACGAAGCCTTATAATGTTTTACATAAAATGTTAAATATTTGTTCGGATATAAATCTTTCAGCAGATTTTAGATCCTCGTAAGCTTCATATTTTCTTTTATTGTCCACTCAGTCTGATGCCAACACACTCTTGGCGTCTGTCGCTACTACACGTTTTTACACCCATAGCCTGCAGTACCTACATTTAATGAAACACCACAGCTTATAATAAAACGTTGTTTTTATTCCGCAGACATGCAATAACGCGCAAAACTTTTCAAAATGAATAGAAACAGCTTGGGAACTTTGCGCGGTAAGATGAGCACTCGACTACGGCGCATGTTTGCAAAAATGTAATTTTAAAATAGCTCATGCAACGGTACACTGTATACACCGGCAAATTGTGAATTATTCGTAGAGTATTTTGAATATTTCGACAATAACGTTGGCAGAATGCATTTTCGAAGTATACAGAGGCTTTAATAAAAGTCTGTTGCTTTTTGTTTACGTACTCAGTAGTGAGCAGTTGAATCTGTCGACGCATTTATTTTTTAGTATTTCCTTATTAAAACGGACTTCTAACTGTTCCTTAACGATAAGGGTGCCTTTCCATAACAGCGGAGCGAGGCAGCGGAGCGGAGAAACGGAGAAAAATTTAATCATAAAATCTCCTCGCCACGTGGCTCACTGACATTTTGACTGACATGATTGGTTAATATTTCTCCGTTTATCCGCTCCGCTGCCTCGCTCCACTGTAATGGACAGGCACTCTTAGTCTGTGGTTTTTCATCAATAATTAATGTCAAATACTGACACGAGGGCCTACGTCCAACAGTGGACGTCTTTCGGCTGAAATGATGATGATGATGAAATGCTGCCACAAGCCGAGTACTAGAGTGCGCGCACGGTAAGTCTTCGCGCGGTTGAAACCGCAACTAAACGTGTTCATTTTATTAGTATGCTAATTAATATAATCTAGTAAATTAATTATACCTAGCTTGTTAATTCTTTCAATTACAATTCGAGTTACAACATATTATTTTTAAATAAATGATGGAAATGTATTTAATTAGACCTGCAATTTGAAGCAGCGCTACCGCACGGACTTATCATGCGCGCACTCTAGCAATCCTTCTGACTTTTCAATACAATTATGTTATTATAAGTCAATTTCCTCCCATAAAACCAAAGGACTACTGACTACCACACAGCTTAAATAAACATTCATTAGGCTAAGAGAATATTCAAGACAGAATAATATTATATTATACAGAAGCAACGTTCGACAATCCTTGAAGTCAGATTATACACGTAATACTTCAATGTATATTCCGAGGTATTCTCAGGTATATTGCAGTAGCGGTACACGTTCTGAAGTATCTATTACGTGTCTGGTGTCGGTAGCATTATTGTGTATATCTTATACGAGTACGGGATGAAATTGTAATACTATCTGTTAGACAGAATTTATATCTACTGGAGCTTTATTTACTTGGTTGTTTTAATTTGCATGCATTTTGTTGGCTTGAGCACATGAGAAATTGAGAATAATTAAAATGATGTGGAAAAAGGCCGGTTCTTCAAACAGCGAAGTAATTGTTATTACGACTATGAGCTACAACAATGTTCAGCTTAGATAAACCGTCGCTGTATGAGATATAGATGCAGTACGATGAAACAATTTTCTTATGCTACGGCCACACTACCGTACTGTGGCAATAATTGAAAGAAAACCAACTGTAACAACACCATTTATGGCCATTATTATTGCCATATTACGGTATTGTGGCCGTATTATTAAAGCTACTTAAAAACATATATGAAGAATCCGCACGGGACAAGAATAAAAGGTAAATAAACATGTAAGGAATATGCATGCGATTTTTTATTTGCAAAATGAAATACTTATTAGCTCTAGTAAACAATCGTGAAATTATTTTCTAAATACCTTTATTAGCGATAAAGTTATAAAGCTTCAAAGATTACAATTAGAAAGAGAAGTTTGATATGAATTTTGACGTTAAAGTCCATGACGTCTATACAGCTGCCATAAAAAACAGCGTTTTCGCGAGAGGGACAGATGTATTTGTTTCAAATAATTATATCTCGTTTGTTTTTGTAACAATTTTGATTCTCTTTTCACTATTAGTACTATATTTTTGTATATCTTTAGATAAACTGTATGGATAATAAATATTTTTTTCATGCAATTTATAAGTAGGGAATTTTCCCTACTTATAAATTCCATAACGTTGATATTAACGTCGACTGACACTAATAAATTCCTGAAATCCTGCATACCACGACTGTTAACATGAATATCGTTTCCTTTGATACAAATTTTCGCAAATGTAATTACAATATAACGAGTACGTTTGCAAATGTCGACTGTCGCAACATTCGGGATTATTTTGAAAGCAAAATAATGACATATGCCTCAGGGTACTGTTCCATCCATTAGCGAATCATATTAAAAGCTGAATTGAAATTCGATGTAGCTTATTATTCCTGTTAATGGATATCAGCGAATCATTTGCTTTTGGTCGCTTGATGGATTAATTATTTACGTAATCCGTCGATGCTGACATAGGAAACTGATTTATTAACAATGCTGTAAATGAAAACACACTGGTTTGCTAGTTTTTGATTGGTTAGCAGCTGACAAGCCTCTGTGTTGCCGCTAAATTAATCAATCAACATTTAATAATTATTTACATTAATTGTGTTGTGTTTGAATATTTATTTTTCGAATGTCATGGAAACAAGGTCCCTTGTTGTGTTTGTTGATTAATTAGCTTTGTTGAATGTTTTATTTATTTTATAGCAAGTTCTGTTATTCTCTCGGAGATCTGTTTTTTTGTTCCCCGGAGAGAAGAATTTAATATGATCAAAATATTAATATTGTCTTGGGAAAATAGAGACGACTCGAATTCGCGAAGCTTCTATGATATCAATCTTTTACGAGTATTATAAGTCGACTAGAGAAAATACTAATTCTGTTTTTTTATCTTTTGTTTACTCTTTTATACAGAAGATAAAAAAACAGAATCATTACAGATGGTTGGATGGCGTAGACCAAGCTGAAAAGAAAAATACGGTTTTTAGTTTCAGTTTCAGTATTTTTGAAACCGAAATTAAAATCTTCATTTTCGTTGTAAATTAAAATAACAACGAAAATTATCATTTGTCCTTAGATAATGATGAATTAATTTTCGTTGTATCTACAAAAAGGTGGAATCTCACAAGTACATTTCCGTCGTACTCAACCTACTTCTGACTCCATAAGTTTATTTTAAAACAGAATGTAACGAAGTTGATTCATTAGAATAAGTAATAACACAGTACTCAGTCAACACATGAGATATGTTAGCACGTGAGAACCTAAGTGGTCTTACGTTAAGAGGCCTATTACAATTTCACTGTTATTTGCGTAAAATGACCAACTTTGGCTTTTTTATTCTCAGAAACTGAAATATTTAGACAACTTTGGCTTATTGGGTAGTTGAGGATAGTTACTAGTTATGAACATAGCGGCCTTACTTTTCGCATTTTTTCTTATCATGAAAAGTGTAATGGCACTTTTTCGAGCTCTTGGATGGAACTACTTACCAAAGAAATGAAATCAGAAATCAGAAAATTGAAATAAGAGTGGAATATCCTTAAAAAAATCCCATTCAATTAAATATACTAAACACGCTCAAAATTAACTGTAAATTTCTCCTTAACGTTAACTTTAAACCAAAATGAGCCATGGTTCATAAATTATTTTATAATGTAATAAATATTCATTTAATAAATTAATAAAACTAAATCTAATTGCAACTGCCTAATTTCTATAGAATGCGATGAGTCAGAAGTTTTGTGAGTGAAAACGCAATTCTGTGATAGGGCTCTTAAGTACGCCAAGCTCAGTGCACAAAATATATATAAATTGTAGGGCAGGAGGAGACCTCATTGCATTTAAAGCACTCACCATCCCTTTCATATCTCAGTAAGGAATAAATATTTACAACCTCTTCACAGCACTGGAAAATTATATATTTTTTTAAAGGACATTGTAAAAAATGGCCTATGAATCAAAACGCATGAAATATTTACTATAATTACTAGTTCTTTTAATAATATACATTACTTATATTTTAATAGAACGGACTAATTTCGAAAACATTTTAAAAAGTATTCACTTTCGTCCTTAGCTGCCGTCATAATCCTCGGTGATAGTTCTATTATTTTTGGTTCAATTTGAGGTTTTTAATAGGCAAAGGTATTATAGCTCATACAGCCAAGTCTTTGTAACAGCACTCTTAATAGGAGTTTGACACAGACAAGCGTCAGTATTCTCAACACTTGATATACGATAATGATTTTTAGTTACAAAAAGACCGCTAGGATGTCGCGGAACCATAATAAGCCTTATCAAAAAATTCGATTGAAAGCGCTGTTTGAAACGAGCAATAATATCGACACTGACAGTTGACGAATTGACAGATGACAACATTTGACATTTGGTAGTAATGTCACTTGGCGCGTATGTACTACATATGCTATACCTACTTTATAATCACACGAAAATGAAAAAGTAAATCCTTAATAAAACCCTTGCATGTCCTTAAGACTCCCGACTCCTAGAGTTCAATGTCAAGAAGCGCGCATCTGTCGTACTTACATTCAGTAATAAATGCTAAGTTATTGCTACATACCTACCGAATGTTTTTATTTACGAAATTATAACCTCAAAATCATAAAGTGTTTTGATTTTTTCAGAATTCTCAAAAGTGTCCGTTGTATTAATTTAGGTTTAATCGAATATATACATTATCTAAAACCCAAAGAGTAAATACACCTCCCTGTTGGATCTTAGGCGAGCTATGTACCTATGTACGACGAGCAATCTCCTTTACTTAGTTCAGAAACAGGTCGTATTGAAAGCAGGATTTAAACTATCAGGAATCAAACAGAAACAAATTATGATGTTCTGAGTACGTATACTGAAAATATGTAAAATCCATAACGTATTGAATAAAATTATTGAAAGAGCATGTTGTATTTTTCACTTTAGGGTTCCGTACCCAAAAGGTAACCAATGGAACCTTATTACTAAGCCTCCGCTGTCCGTCCGTCCGTCTATCCGTCCATCCGTCCATCCGTCCATCTGTCCATCCGTCCATCCGTCCATCCGTCCATCCGTCCATCCGTCCATCCGTCCATCCGTCCATCCGTCCATCCGTCCATCCGTCCATCCGTCCATCCGTCCATCCGTCCATCCGTCCATCCGTCCATCCGTTCGTTTGTCCGTCCGCCTGTCTGTCAGCGGGCTATATCTCATGCATCTACTCTTATAGGTGACAGTTGAAATTTTCACAGTGTATTTCTGTTGCTGCTGTAACAACAAATAATAAAAATACGATGGTACGGAAACCTTCATGCGTAAGTCCGACTCGCACTTGGCCGGTTTTATACATTATCATTTAATTACTTGGTAAATTTTGGAAAAAATAACATAATCTATATACTAATATATAAAGCTGAAGAGTTTGTTCGTTTGTTTGTTTGTTTACTTGAACGCGCTAATCTCAGGAACTACTGGTCCGATTTGAAAAATTATGTCAGTGTTAGATAACCCACTTATCGAGGAAGGCTATTAGCTATATATCATGCTATGGCCAATAGCAGCGGAGCAGTAATGAAAATTGTGACGCAGACGAAGTTGCGCGGGTCCACTAGTAATAAGTATAAAATAACATGTCAAGTATAGTGCTGCACTGACCAAATTTAACACACTCCCGTCCATAGCAACACAAGAACATAATAAAAACAGCAATTAAACGGTTGCCGAACGTAACTGAAATCAGCCCATAATGCATAGGCACGTAATGCAGAAATATGAGCTGTATATGGCCGATTGGATCGCCGCAAATTTCCCCCGAGGTTGGCTCAGTTACCGCCCGCACTGAATTTGTTTGCTCACTTATCTTTACTCGACAGTTTTGAGCTATTTATTTATTAGTAAGCAAGTGTTTAGTGGTATCATAATTAATGCAAAATTAGGTTACGTATTTCGTGTTGAGCTTCTTAAAGTTCTAAGTTCCTATTAAGCTACATGATAACTGGCAAATGCTTGCACTGTCTGGACAGGTCCAGTCAAATCTGTATGGTACTTTCATCAAAAGACCACTTCATCCATTCACTTATTCATGGTAGAATTGCGTGAAGGTAGCGATGGAAGAATCAAGACTGAAAATGTCTTGCGCCGACCCGAAGTAACAATATGGGACAAGAGCAGGAAGGTCGACGAATGAGAAGGAGACAAAGGAAGCGACATATAGTTTCGTAAAAGATGAAGTAGATGGAAAAGTATGAAAGTTGCCCCCACATCCACTATGACGTACTATCTGATTCATACTATTTTGAAAGAGAGACGGAACAGTACAAACGAAAAGGACTATCTTTTTTTCACAATGAATTTATGATGGCAATTACAAGTCATAGTGTAAGTTCCTAACCTAAGGAAATTAATAAAGTTCAAGTTTTATATTTTTACTTTTTAAATGTTTTCTCTAAAGTGTAATAATGCACTTTGTTAAATCGTGAAGATTATGCCTTTATACCACTGGAAAAAGATTATTTCGGAATGTAGGTAAACGAACCCACGACAGTCGGTCTCTATGACTGATGAATTTTCGCAGCAAAACCAAATCTCGCTCAAAACCGTATTGACGTTTGTGACCCATGATTTCCTACGTTCGAGAGTTCCTTTGTGAACAAAAGCCACTACAGGAAAATCAAAACCGAAATCCACCGCCATGGAAAACTTTAGTTTCACCTGGCTTTACTGACAAAACAATATGGATGTTCTTTTGTTTTATGTTTATCTTTCTTCACGCACAAGTTCATGAGGAAAAGTTTGTGTGAGTATTTCTTAAGGCGATGTCTTCGCCATATTGTGATTTTCTGATCCGTTTTTTTTTTTTTAGTTTGTGATTAAAATTTAATATGTTGGTCCCGGCTGTCATTTGTAGATTTTTGGCAGTCGTTACGGATAGTAAGAAGCCAGTAAATTTGACTTCAGTCTTGCCATGAAGTACCGTGTTACCCAGTTAATGGATTGTGGAGGTCTGGTAGGCAGTCGTTCTATGTAAAATACTGGCATTCAGCTAAATCCAGCTTGACTGAAAGCCGACCCCAATATAACTAAAAAAGGGAAAAGGCAGATGATGATGAGAATGTCATATGTTATTTTATCAATATATATTGCAGCTATTGGCGTGTACTGTAGTGACTGCGTGACTGACAAACAACGCATAGCCGAATCTACTGTTCGTAGAAAGCTGAAAAAATCCTACGGGAACGGGAAGCTACGAGTAGTTTATTATTATTACACTGTTCATGACGATAGTAAAAAGGAAACAAAAACTGTATGAATTTCATTTGGCGCAACAGATATTTAGTTTTTTTTTTTATCAATTTTTATTTTCATTTCCATCGTGACTCCTTTTTGATTTTTACAGATTATTTTTTCTCGTTGTTAAGCATTCGAATTACTTTCAATTTACATTCTGCTTATTTTTGTGAAAAATTTACTTAACTATTTCTATGAAAATATCTCTCTTATATCCCCAACAGTCTTTTTAATATCATTTTTATATGAAATATCGCCGACATATCTCATCTTAGAATTTGCTCGCCATATTATCCAGCGCCTTAAGAGCCGCGTTTCTATACGTTCTTACCACTAATAACGTCATTTTGGGGTAGTTATGTTCATTTATCATATTTTTCTTGTTTGTATTGTCGTTGTTAAGGTTTTGGTAAGTTTTGTATTTATTTTTCGTGGAATTATTGGCGCGGTTGCAAAAAATGATTTGTAAGACTCGCTGACAGCTATGGCTCTATTTATACCCATTCCAATAGAAAGTACTATAAATAAACCATTTACTATTCAGTAAATCTGCAATCTAACAAAGTATTAACTCAACCGACTGTTACACAGAACCAACGTTTCATCAAAACGTCGAACGAATAGTTGATTTTTGGAATCCGAATAACACAGACAAATTACAGAGCAAATTCAAAGCAAAGCTGAATCCGCGGTACTGCAGTGTTCGAGCCACAGAGCGCCGAAGCGCCTGTGTGGCCACTGCTATAAACTGCATTTTTAATCATTTCTATACAAACCAAGCGTATCCTGTCAGTGGCTGTGCTCACTCACAGTATTTGACAAATTTTAAGCCTTTTCCTTCTTTTGTATGGAAAGGAGCATGATAGACGTTACGAAAAAAGATCGCATAAGATCAGAAAAAATAAGATCCATAACCAAGGTGGAAGAATAAAGAAAGTAAGACAGTTAAAATGGAAATGGACAGGACATATGACAAGAGACAGCAGAACAAAATGGACTAAGATCATCACGGAGTGACGACCTCGTAAAAGAAAAATAGACAGACAGGCAAAAAGATGGATGGATGATAAGGAAAGTCTGGTCGGGTCTGGTCAAGAAAAGCTAGAGACAGAAATGAGTGGAAGCAGCTGGCAGAGGCCTATGTGTCACAGGATACGCTGATCACTAAACGGGGGAAGAAATGTGTTGGTTTATAAAGTCAGTTTAATTTTTACTTTCTGTTTAGTTGCAGCAATAAAGGCTTAATAATAATAAGCCTTTTCCCAACTATTATCGGTTCGGCTGCGTTCTTACCGGACTTATACCAGGTTTTTACACAGAGCCGCTGCCTATCTGTGCTCCATAACCCAGTGAGTGACATGTTACACTTTGGCAAAACAGTTATCAAATTTTCTGGCCCCTCACTGTAACGAATATCATTATCATCACAAATTACCACCGGGACAAATACCTAGTTAAACCAAGGGCGGATCCAGCTTTGGTGCCAGGAGGGGGTCACGTAGTTGTGGTCAAGTCAAGAACTTATAATTTAATTTTGATAACAATAGATACAAATAAAAAGTAGGTATTTAATTAATGTACGTAAGTACTGTACTTAAAAATATTTATTCTTTATTGTACACTTCAAAAACTTAACACATAATAACTTGTACATATACACGTACATATTGTCATCTTCTCTTGAAGACATCCAGAGAAGCACTATCACGCACGGAATGAGGCAGCCTATATTTATATTCCATAACCGTGGTGAATGATTTGGCATAACAGCTAGAGGTAGGTATGTCGAGGGTGTATCTGTATGATGGTCTATGTGTATGACGCAAAACTCCGCAAAAGTGAAGAGGTGGTACGACAGGGTTTCCAACAAACAAAATAGAAACAGACAAAATACATATATTTAAATAACAAAATCAATTTTTCTTTTACGTCTTCTCCCGAAAGTCCCGAAACGCGTTATTACGTCATTTACGTCAATGGGTACGTTTTTATGAACGTGGAGAAGTGCCAGTCCGGTTAGGCGACCCTCAACCATTGAAGATCTTAGCCACGATTTAATTCTGCGCAACGTAGAGAAAGACCTTTCTGCTGTCGCTACACTGACAGGTAGTGTAGCCATAATACATAAAAAAATTCTTATATTAAGATACATATCGATGTCACAATTTAAAATAAGATCAGAAATCGACTGCGGTATGTCCTGGCACCGCTGCAACATTTAAGTTAAAACACACGCACTCACTGGAATAATGAGAAACTTATTACTAACCATTTCTTGTAATTAATGAATTTGCAGCAACAATTTTTAAGAATAGGTACTCATAAAGGTACACTTATAAACACATTAAAGGTAGAAAGAAATTTTAGTTTTTTAACTTAGAACTATGTTATGAAATGATATGTTGAAGTTTAGTTGAGGTTAGGTCTAGCTAGACGTTACGTAGTCGACAAGCGCGCGCAAGTGTGGCGCGGTAAAATTCAAATTTTCGATGCGTTTGTTCCCAAACGTTTGCCAACATAAAAAGTTATTATATTAAATTCATTAAATATTTAAGGTATATTGTAGTTACATAAAATCTGTATTGTGACAAAATTATAAATAAAATCATTATGTTTAATTAGTGGTCCACCTAAGTCCTGGAACCAGCTCAGGGGGGGGTCATGACCCCATGACCCCCCCCCTGAATCCGCCGTTGAGTTAAACATGATTTCCGATGCACAGAGGAGTCTCGGTATTTGTGCACCTAAAATTGTAAATATAAATCAAGAGACCCTACTAAATTGAACATTCATACTTCTTGTAAAAGCGCATTTCATAAAAGGAATAGTTAATAGAAGTTTATAATCACATTCCACATCTGTTGAGAGAACGTCCCCCATGTAAGTTTCAAAAGCAAATGAAATTATGGGTAATAGAGAGCTGCTTTTATACCTTAGTTGATTTTTTTACTGTAAGACCTAATCTCTGTAAATTGTGTTGGTCTCTTGTATTTGTGAACTATTTTACTGTACCTAGTTGCAAATTTTCGCATGCCTCCTATTGGTGAGATGTGTGAAACACTACCTACTTTCCTGAAATACCCATTGTACCATATCTCTGGCGAAATAAATCATCATCTGCCTAGCCTTTTCTCAACTATATTGGGGTCGGTTTCCAGTCATGCCAGATTTAGCTGAATACCAGTATTTTACGAGGAGTGACTGCCTACCAGACCTCCACAACCCATTAACTGGGTAATACGGTACTTCATGGCAAGACTGGAGTCCGATTTACTGGCTTCTGACTATCCGTAACGACTGCTAAAGATCTACTAATGACAGCCGGGACCAACGGCTTAACGTGCTTTCCGAGGCACGGAGAAAACTCGTGTATGTTAAGATGGTCACCCATCCGCAAACCAACCTTGGCAAGCATTGCTTAACCTTGAAGATCGACCCGTGCGGCTGTTATTATCTAGCCACGAGCTCCTCTGGCGGAATAAATGATTTGTGATTTTTATGATCTAACAAGCCATGGCCGAACTGGTCATCCACAAAAGGAACTGTGTTGCTTTACCTTGAAGATCGACTATTGAGAAACTATAGCTCCTCCACTTATACAAATTGACGACCTGTGCAAAGTCTGACTAAGGATAGAACTTTTGCTCTGCACACATTGCACGGCCACGAATATTATTTGTACCTTTTTTAAATCATCAAACTATTCCTTCCGCTCTGGGCGGAGCAGAAGGAAGTGTCAGACTCTTACTGACTAAAACCCATCCATGTTCCTCCTAATGCCTTTTGCGTTCCAGAGCCGCGGTTTCGAACAAATTCCGCAATCGTGGCTAAATATTATTTGTACCTAGCCACGGCCGGTGCGACTACTCCTTGCTCTGTGGTACGAGCAAAGAGTTTAATTTGTAATCGTTAGGAACTTCGTGAATACGGGCCAAAGTTAGCTGGCATCCGCTATTATATTCTATCACTTACCCATACCATTTTGTAAGGCTAGAGCTACAATTGTGTTGCGGAATTTGTCCAAAAGAGTTACCGCAGACCTGGAACGCAAAGGGCATTTGGAGGGACACATTTTTCATTTATAGTCAGTAAGAGTCCCTTCCGCTCCGCCCGGAGCGAAGGAGGCATTGATTTCCCATCCAAAAACAGAATGGCAACAGTTTTAGATTATAATAGTGATAGATGTATTAAGTATCACACACATATCATGAAAAAATTAAAAATTTCCTCTAAGGCATTTGCGCAAAGTTGAGTCATCTTTTAACTCAGTTAGTTAATGACACTGAATACATTAGTTAATAAACGTAACTCATCTTACTGGTTACGATCTTAGTACAAAACAAAACTAACTAACTTTAAAATATGTTCTGTAATTATTTAGTACCTACGTGATATTTGACGTTACGATTTAACTTCAAATATCATATCAACGTATCCACAGCTCAGTGTACCTGAATCAGCTGAAAGGCTTGGATATTCGGATACCTGCTGCAATCGCAAACAACAACACCAATACAAACATGAAAACAACTCTCCTTCGATTGAAACGAAACACTCCATCGAACTAACTTTAAAATAAACAAGTAATAGTTGTATAGTAAATGTTTCCCTATTCGCCTCTTACGAAATCCTGGAATAAAAAGGAGTGGTGACATATTGTATACTTAGTCTGTCATCACACGGAATGTGAAAGTTACATGTTACGGTTATTTTTCATTATTTGTCTTGTGTCATAAACGAATACGACGTCTGCAAGACATTCGTACATACCTAATTAAATATGAGTCACAACATAATATCATCATGCCTGTATGCCCGAGGGAACAGACAGAGGCGTAATGTGGTTACACAAAAAGTGGGCGCATCTACCTACATATTTTTTTTTTACATCTACCTACCAATGTAAATATAGTACTCCCACATGACTCCCTTTACCTTTAAGTCCCATTTTGTAAGGGCGAGCCTACTGTCATCGATCGGAAACTAATACAAGCACCGGACTGCTGCTTAAATAATCCAGATGTAACGTTCAGCAATAGCACCTGAGACCACTAGACGTACGGGAAAGACTAACGTCCAGTGGTCTGGATGGAAAATCATCTCTTATTGAGTAACTCATGCTCTTATTGAGTAAAACCCAGCCGTGTTCCTCCAAATGCCCTTAGGGTCGTGGTAACTCTTTCGAACAAATTCTGCAACTCTGGCAGAGCATAGTGGTCCTATTTTTTTTTAAGGATGAGAAATCATCATTCCGCTCCGGGCGGAGTGGAAGGGAGTGTCAGACTCTTACTGACTAAAACCCAACTTTGTTCCTCCAAATGCCCTTAGGGTCGTGGCAACTCTTTCGAACAAATTCTGCAACTCTGGCAGGGTATAGTGGTCCTATTTTTTTTTAAGGATGAGAAATCATCATTCCGCTCCGGGCGGAGCGGAAGGGAGTGTCAGACTCTTACTGACTAAAACCCAACTTTGTTCCTCCAAATGCCCTTAGGGTCGTGGTAACTCTTTCGAACAAATTCTGCAACTCTGGCAGGGTATAGTGGTCCAATTTTTTTTTAAGGATGAGAAATCATCATTCCGCTCCGGGCGGAGCGGAAGGGAGTGTCAGACTCTTACTGACTAAAACCCAACTTTGTTCCTCCAAATGCCCTTAGGGTCGTGGTAACTCTTTCGAACAAATTCTGCAACCCTGGCAAGGTATAGTGGTCCTATTTTTGATTAAGGATGAGAAATCATAATTCCGCTTGGGGCGGAGCGGAAGGGAGTGACAGACTCTTACTGACTAAAACCTAACCGTGTTCCTCCTAATGCCCTTTGCGTTCCAGGGTACGGTGCCTCTTTCGAACGGATTCCGCACCCCGAGGGTATAGTGGTCCTACCATTGATTTTTGTTCCGTGGCAGGTTTGTTAATTAAATTAGCATTTCCTACCGAGGCAGTCAAGTAAAACGAACCATTTATAATGACTTCGGCGATTCACAACATCACGACGTAACGATCAAAACTGCGAACAAAAACCTCAATGTTTAATTAATTCCCAAAATGGCGGGCAGACAACGGGTCTCATTTAATGAGAACGTTGATTTCAGTTCAATTTGACTACTTCGCCTCGCAGATGGAAACTCTTCACTGTGCAGAAATGTTTTTAGTTTACACAGGGAATTAAATGCATGTCTATGTTTAAAAGTTTTGCAAACTCGAGAGATAAAGTTATAGCTGTATTTAGCTTGGTAGTTAAGAAGATAAAGATGACTACCACAATAACAAAAGACACTACTAATTTGTTCAAATTAGTTGTCTTTTGTTATTGTGGCAAATTGTGTGTTGGGATAGTAAATAATGTGCGGTCGGGAAGCGTTTTAAAGCGGATAATAGACCATTTCGTTCATAATGCTTATTTTTGTTGAGCAAGAGGTCGTGGATTAGATCCCCAAGTCGGGCGGGTTTTTTTTTTGAACTTGTTTTTTTTACAGTTGAAGCCTGGAGTCTAGAATTGCGTCGTTGATTGCAATAGGCTCACACCCAAGTAGGAACATGGGACTTAAACATGAATGGTTAACTTCTTGGAGAGCACTATATGCACATCTCTGCCTAACCCTTCGAGAAATAGAGATGTCAACGTCATATCATGTTTCTTACAATTGTACTGCACTTTTCAGACCTAACTAAATCACTTTTGTACCTCCTACCTATTTGTATTTCTACTTCTTTGAAATTTCCTATCACTACAAAGTGCTCTAACCGAAAAAAGTGAAAACTCTAATCTTTTTATGACGTAAGACACTTAGAATAAAGGATATTTTTAAGATACGAAATAAACAATTTTGTTTTCACAGTTAACAATGAAACTGCACTTCACAAACCTCAATTACTTATGCAGTTAGCGATAAACTTGCAATTCCAGCTGATCAAAAGCCCGCAATAAGACGAGGATAGCCGATGGGCCGTCAATCACCGCGTCGCCGGTGTCACTGCCTATTGATGCGGTGCCCATCCACGCTCATGCTGACAGGTAATCACCGGGAAGGGAATACCGTAACAAAGTGTGTTTCCATCGCTTTTTTATTAGCTAGAATATAAAAGATATGTATCTACTATTGGAAAAGCAAGTCATCATCTGCCTAGCTTTTTCCCAACTATATTGGTGTCGGCTTCCAGTCAAACCGGATTTAGCTGAATACAAGTATTTTACGCGGAGCGGCTGCCTACCAGACCTCCACAACCCATTAACTGGGTATCACGGTACTTCGTGGCAAGACTGGAGTCAGATTAACTGGCTTCTGACTATCCGTAACGACTGCCAAAGATCTACAAATGACAGCCGGGACCAACGGCTTAACGTGCTTTCCCAGGCACGGAATAAACTCGGTATGTTAAGATGGTCACCCATTCATAGACCAACCTTGGCAAGCGTTGCTTAACCTTGAAGATCGACCCTTATCTAGCCACGAGCTCCTCACTATTGGAAAAACAAGTAATAATTACTAAATGTGACTTAGAAGAACGAATATAGGCTTTAGAATTATGTTTCTTCGTCATTCCCTCGCTCCAACATAACTTGGAGGACTCTAAGTTATGCGGTCTTCTGTTGTGTGGACCGCTCGGTAGAAACTGCCACCTGTAACAGTTTTTGAACAGCGTGCTTTTCTTTTTTACTAGTCACCATTGTCGCAATATACGTGTGGGAGTTATTTGAATCAATTTATACTTGAAGAAGAGCGGAAACTACACCGTCACCTACATCCCAACTTCGCCCACTACTGGGCTTTAACCTCTCTTTTCATGTGTCTATAATACGTTCCCGTACCAGCCTCATCCTGGTTCTCCATGCCGTCTGCTCATCTCACCGCCTGATGACCGAAACTTGTTTTTCTAGTCACCGCCTTACTCCACCCATCATCACCGCACCTTGTCAGGTGTCCTGCCCAGCTCCAAAACAATATATCTCCAACGAATATTGCTAGAATTGTAAATTGGAATCCCAACTACGACTAGGCCTATATTAATCATATTCCGAGCCACTCAGCTGTCACTTAGTATCTATTATGTTCTCAATATAACCCATTATAGTTACCTAACCGAAATCAGAACCACTATACGACACGATTAATCAAATTAAGGAACCTCCCCGTTCTACTCTAGACTCCTTATAGCACCATTTAGTCACACAAAACGCCAACGTTGTATTGTAAAGTTAAATTAATGAGAATAGCAATATTAATTGCCGCCGCGTCTGGCCAAATATTCGCGTTAAGGCGGTGGA
This sequence comes from Lacanobia oleracea, assembly GCA_950371165.1. Taxonomy (NCBI): domain Eukaryota; kingdom Metazoa; phylum Arthropoda; class Insecta; order Lepidoptera; family Noctuidae; genus Lacanobia; species Lacanobia oleracea. Next base: position 8,464,088 of record OX493397.1, read on the forward strand.
GTGCAGCGCCATCTCGTGGTAATTGCGACATTAATACTGGAAAGTTTGCCATGTGGATATGGCCTTCTTGATAAATTTACACCCTACTGTACTATAGTGCTGTTCTAAAACATTCCAACTAGTTTACACAGTGCAAGCTGTCGACTAGACTGTAGGCCGGATTACCTACTCGTATGCCAGGAGCTCGGCTCGCCTTTGCCGTCTTCACGATACAGATAATAGTAGTTGCCCAGTCTCTTGCGAGTTGCAGAGAACACAAAAAAATGCAGGTTCCAGATAAACGACCGACAAAGTATTTCAGAAACCGGGCATCAGTAAGTTTTATTCATTTTTTTAAACCAAACACACACACACATTTTTTTCAATCTTATTTTTGAAACCAAAATAAAAATAATTGAAACCAAACACTTCACGCATGATTTTTATGTAACTGTACAGTTATGCAACTTTTTAATTAGAAACACACTTAATATTATGCTAAAATTAATAAACGGGGAAGAACAAATTAAACACGAGTGGAGTCGCGTGCGGCAGTTAGTTTTTAAATAAATCTTCGTGAAATACCGTAAACATTATTAACCGCACCGTCTGTAAGCCACAAGTCCTCCGCCATAATATTATTATCAAGATTCATGTTTATAGCTGTGTCTTTGTGCGCCGGCCATTTTCTTTGAGTCATGGCTTTTAAAGTTTATATCAAGAGACTACGAAGTTCTTATCTGTTCCTAGGTTAGAACTCGTTTGTTCCAGGTTCAAGAATTCAAGATAATTATCGAAGAAAACTCGTCTTAACTTCAACCTTTTGGAAATTTAGTCCTTTTGTTCAATATTTATTGGAGTAATTTTGCTCGTATCTTATAGATTTTCTGTAGGAAATCAAATTGATTTATTCAACTTTTTATTTGACATCTATTTGATTAATAAAACAATACATTTTATTCAAAATAATTGCATATCATGTAGATTTGATAGTCACTGTTTATAGTAGAGATTTAAAAATAATACAATCTACTAGTTACATATTCATGAAAAACAAAGCGCCAGTATAGCTGTGCACTGATTAGCCATACTAAATGACAAACGCTAATGGCTGTGTGAACCATTAAATTTTGTGCAAAATTTTCAATTACCTAAATTAGAAATTTTCATGTAATTCCAATCGCCATCGGCTTACAGTGTCCATTAATTCACAAAATTCCCATTTACTACACAAATGTACACAACTCGGCGCTTAACTCTGCAATCGACCGAAATCACTCCGATACATCGATATAATGAGCAACAAATCGTTCAATAAGAGGCCCTCCCTCCATTATTGGTTACTAAATGGCGTACCGAAATTAATAAAACCTTACAGATAGCTCATTAGTTTAATTAAACGACGATCATTACCGCAACCAAAAGAATAAGGCTCTAATTTGGTCGTCGCACACTATTGCCACCTCGGGCACGTCCCTACAAATTGATACTGACTACGTGAGCCACTCAATTCGATGACGCTCATTTTGGGTTCCGTACACAGAATGACTAAAGAGAATTTAAGAGGAAAGTGATAAAGAACTATTCTGTCAAACGACGTTTGCCCTCATGTCCCCACTTATGATGCTGATGAGAATAATAAACAATCTCGAGTAAGCTCCTCAGGGTACCATATTATTTAGGCATTGGTAGGCTACTCGTTGTTTTCTTAATATATTTTGCTGATACGATATTGGTTACCCTTTTTCCAGGAAAGCTTTCAGGCTCGGGTATGAACAAACATTGGTTGTAATAGCCTATCCAAACCTCAATTACGAGTACGGCCAAGTTGTGTTTAAAATTATATTAATGATGATTCGTTATAAAGTGGGTTATACAAAAGTTTGTAAAAGACGAGACCGATGAAATTAGCATTACAAGTAATGTGCGTAGGGCGGGGAGGCGTCGCGAGAGGGTGTGGTGCGAGGGGGGGAAGCTCGTCGATCGTCAGACATCGTTAAAAGTCGCTTGTCCCGTCGTTTATTGCGAGTTTTCACAAGTTCCACAGTAAATGGGCGCCGACGCTCCCACCAGCTTCACAATTTACTTTTTCATCTCTCGCGAAGGGCTCTTGTTGTTATTTGACATTAGGTAGATACGCTTTCACGAAACAAGCTTTTAACCCTGTCGCGTTTGAGGACACTTAACGTCATTAAGTACACAACAGGCGAACTCCGAACACCCTCATCGGAATTTTTCACATTACACAAAATTATTTCGGACGTTTTGTGTATCTAAAGGGGTCAGGTACCGCTATTATTGTAACTTTATTGATTTCTGCACGGCACCGCTCCACTCATATAATTTTAGTTCGAGCCACTTAAAGTGGACAGTGATTATGTAACTAGACCTTGAGTGGACGCAATTTTGCGGAACCTCTATCAAGTGTAGTGTGTACAGATTGCTTATGTGGGTCACGTATTATTCAATAAACCCAAAATTAATACTAAGTACGTGAGCTGGTTGGGTGAATGGCACTTTTCCGTTATTTTGCTCTAATAAAGACAGCGGCCGAGCGCGCAACTATTAACTTAACTTTAGCAAAACTCCTGCTGTCATTGGGGGATAATTTATTGGAGTATAATTATTTCATTTCAGCGAAGTCTTGCAATTTGGTAGGAAAGTTTCTGAGGCGGCACGTTATAATTATTTAACCGCTATAATTAATAAGGCGCTATAATTTGGGAACAGCCGGCCGGACTAAAAGTCGTCATGGCTGCCGGCGCGCGTTGGTACGCGACGCACGTCCTTTATTAATTTTCAACGAAATAGAATCAAATTAGAGAAATTGTTTGCCGAGACTAAGTTTCAATTATGGTCGGACCCTGTCTTTAATTTGAAAGTTGCTTCTTTTATTTAATTTGTGGTTTGATTTGGGATCTTGAAAGTGTTTTGTGAGGATCTATCAACAAGATTTCAGTTCAATGAACTATGGTTAAGTCACATGCCTCTCTTTTGGATAGCGTGAGCAAGCATAATAGATGGCCATTTAAGGACTACAATTCAATTATAATAATAATCATCATCATCATTATCATCATATCAGACGAAAGACGTCCACTGTTGGACAAGCCTTCCGCAAGCGTCGCCACAACAACCGGTCCCGTTGCGCCTCGCATCCATCGGCTACCCGCGATCCTCACCTGCTCAATAATATCATTTAAATATATTTTTCAACTCACAGTAATAAAAACCATACAAAAAGCAGACTTCAAAACTTTCTTGGAACCCATAAACATTATTCTGTGAGACTCAAACTCACTAACTAGATGATCCCTACTCCAATTTATCGGGAAACCAAAAAAGTGTACTGATAAGTGGATGGGGGAGGAAATCGATGCTGACAGCCTCTGGGAAACATCTCGGGGGATAGAATTACGGGGGTCTGGCAGACGGCGAGCCACTCTCGATATTATCCTGCCCAAACTGATTGCGGCTAACGGCCTACCTATCACTACATAAGTAAGTACCTACCAACTGATGCCAAAGCTTTCGAGCAAAATTTCCGCTTATTGCGAGGAGCCGCGAATTGAAAATATTTGAGAAAATACACCCGACCGTGGAATAGAAAATGCGGAATAGAAAATTTTCGCTGTGGGTTTAATCTTGGATATTTTATTTTCTGAATATTCCAGAATTTACATTTATCCCGCCATCTGAAAATAAGTTATATTATTTGGAGGAAAATTGTCTATTTACAGAGACTTCTTTATTACTTGGTCCTATTCTTTATAATTTTAAGAATCCAATTGAGCCTGGTTTCTATTTTAAGCTCATAAAATTGCCGTAAACACACTTTTAGCCCGCCATTTTGTTAAAATCCATGCAAATTACAGTCGCGAACAAAATTTTCAATTCTGCTCAAATCAAATAGTGCTCGCGCTCATTCCGCTTAACTCCGTGAAAGTGCTCAACGAGCTCTCAAAACTTTATAACATTGTCTTAGAGTCTGAATGCATAAGCGAACAGTTCCGAATGCCCAGTGTACTAAACATAATTTTCTTTTATAGTACAAGTTTGTGCATAAGTGTACGTACACAAAGTAACGCCTGCAGTTGTTTTAGACGATCGTACTTGTAAATACATTGTTATGACCTGTTGTAGATTGCTGTGTGCTTACAATGTTTTTTAAGATGGGTCGTATGGCTGCTAGCCGGGTCTGACAGATAGTTTATTGCCGAACCGAAGTGGTAGACTCCTGGCTTTTTAATTATAAAGTCGTAAGATGATGATTGATGTTGATACTATTCAAATGTGTGTAAAGCTATACTAAATATTTTACCTACTAAATTTATATACCAGTGGTTTAAGGTCGAGGTTATTAAGGCACTCGATCGAATTAAAGTTAACGTCAATGTGTACCTAACAAATGAGCGCTGTCTGGTGAAAATAACGAAAAACTAACCTAACGAAAATCTTTTACTGTTAAGGTGGATGCTCCAGGGTAGCCCGCGAAATTCAAATATTTTTATGTTTTTTGTTCGAAAGAATGATTATTTCTGAAATATTCATTCTTTCGAACTACATGAACTTAGAGGGCTATATTGATGATTAAAATGGTTATAATTCCTTAGATAAATACGCGTTACGGTCGCAGATCGCATTTGGTCCACATACAGCTTCACACTGACCGGCAAATTGCAAAAAACATAAAAATATTTGAATTTCGCGGGCTACCCTGGAGCATTCACCTTAAAGTGACAGTAACGAGATCAAGTACGTTAAAAAACTCGCACAAGGCCTTCTGAGACATATTTGGAATGAACTGATAGATACTAATATTGAAAAAATCAAATATTCTTTATTCGTTCTTTCAATCAGCCCATAACTTGAAAATATCTCGAAAGATTTGCAATATTTTCACATGTCACATTTATGTCCAACATTTTGACGAAGAAGGCGCCATCATCGGCTGAAAAAAAAACACTCACAAACGCTATATTTTCACAATTTTATTTAATCCAACATTTTTCACTTTACAATTTTAAGTCATACATCGTCGAAATGATATTTAGTTCACAAATAATGTTTATCTACTATATTATATTGTTTGACTAGTGAGGTTATAACAGTTACATGCAGTATATTATATACTTCTTTTATTCTACGGGCTCCATATTGGTGTCTCCCCGAGGACTCTCGGTACTGAAACAAATATGAAAACATTTTCAAGTTGATGTTAAAACGAGATGAATGTTTCGGGATGACATGTTTGACGTTTAAGTACTCACAAAGTTTTGTTTTATAATTTGTTATTTGTTTTCGTAATGCTGTTGTACGTGCCTGTACATACGTACTTTTTTTTTAATTAATCGTATAAAAGGCATTTGCGCAGTATTTCTTTTCGGTCATAAAAACTAATTGTTTCTAACGAAATTGTAGTTCTACCTTACTTTTGAATGATTAAACGTGCTCCAAATATGTAGTAGTTAACAGTAAAATTAATGCGAACCTAATTTAACATGATAGCTAATTCGCTCTACTTTCTTAACTATTATTTTTATCGTAATTGCAAAGAGCTCATCAGTACGCATTAAATAAACTACAGCAAGAAGAGTTTTCAGAAAGACTAATTATAATTACACAATCCCAGAATCCAACATTTTAATTAAATCAATTCATCTGCAAGCACTGTGTGATCACTCAACCAACTTTTAAATAAATTCTAAGAAAGCAGACTCACAAAAGCTCTCAACCAACATGAACAGAAATTGAGGAAAAAAGTCTGAATTACCTATCACCACCGTCCCCGTTTGCCGTACGGACAATAGTGTCCCTCTTCCCTGCAATGTACACGACAACATGAATTGAGTAAAACTCCTGAATTATAAATAACTTCGGGAAAATCTTAGCAACGTGAGGAAGTTTTTAAATTTTTCTTTGAGCAGCTTCTTTGGCTCTATTCTTCACTTCCCTCGCCACGACAGTAAGTGTTGCCAACAATAGGTTGGATTTTCGAATATACTGCTTTTAAAAAGTTTAAAATGAAGTATTTTATGTAATAAAGAATTGAATGCAGCATCAAGTGGATTAAATAAAAATCGTTCACTTTTTAATTTAGATTGTTGTGAAAGCTCTATTAGAATAAGACTCACAGCCCTAGTGCCATGAGATTAAATCTTCGGCATATATCTACACTACAATATTAAGTATGTTTTTATTATTATTCTTTCATATTTATTATTATATTACTTATTGTACACGTCATAATTATAAGCACAGAAATCGCCTTTAGTCCTTGAACCATCCTGGTTAGTTAATGCTCCTACCGTGTGTACCTATGTGTGAGAAAAGCCCTTGCCCATTGTAATAGCTACAGGCTGGTATTATAAGCCTGAATGTGGCAAAGACAGCTATGCGAACTTATAAATAAAATGAAGGTTCAAATTTAGAACTGGGAAGTAAAGCTAACAGCAGGGTTGAAACAATAGGGAGGGAGTGCTCATCAAGTTTCTCGTAGCAGCAAGTAGTACATCGACTCTACACATGACCTCAAGACCTTTTTTCGGCAAATAAATCCATGCCATTCAACGTGGCAATGCTGCCAGCGTTTCGAGCACTTCTCCCATTGCCGTTTTCCGGTTGTACATATTTTCTTCATTAGCTTATTTGCATTTTTTTTAATTTAATAAACCGTATTTGCAGTAGGTAGAGAAAATTAAATCCCCCAGCTAGGCACATAGGTATTCAGCAGACAAAGCTAGCTAGCTTACTAGTGACTTGTTGAGTGCGATAACAATGCAGTGGCGGGTTCCGTACGGAAGTTAGACGACGAGCGTGCAGCTATGCCAGAATATTTCAAACAAACGCAGTGGTATCTCAAACGTGTTTAGAGCTTGTGAAACAGACTAGAGTCTGAGTGAAACGGTTCAACAGTCAAGTGGTTAAGACGGTCTTTGTCCGACCATGTTAAACAGAGAAAGAAAATGGGAAAATGTTTGCGAATTTATGTAAGACATACGCTGTTGTAAGTTGGAAGTCAGAAAAGACCTAGTTGTTACATACCTACTACAAGTAAGTCTGCTATTACATTAGTGTCAGAATGGTCTATCATTGATTTTATAATTATTGGTTTTGACAAAATTCGTAATCTACTAATATAAAAGCGTCATTATGACTTTCCAATGGTCAACCAGTGACACTCCATTGAACAATGACAAATAAACAAATAATATGTAAAAATATATATTTATAAAAGAAATCTGGCCTAACTTAATGTTCAAATGTAGTAGTAGTTTTTTGAAAATCATATCTACTAACGGGTTTTATAATAATGGCAATACGAAAATGTTTTTCTACCACGATTCTATTACGAGACCATTGACCGACAAGTGATCGACCATTATGAATTAGCAGATTACGAACTTTTAGCAAAATGACAATTGGATCAAATGTGTTAGAATGATGAATTTAAAAAAATTGCAGACTTAGGGCTATGATAACAGAATGTTACAAACAAACGCAGTAGTATCTCTAATGTTTAGAGCTTGTGAAACAGAGTGAGTTTGAGTGAAACGGTTCAACTGTCAGTTGGGAAGATGGTCAAATTTGTACATTTTAAATGATATAAGAAGCCGAAAAGTTTCTTGGGTTGGTTCATTGCTGCCATTTTTAAATATTGTGTTATGTATACAGTGTGTATCCCATAAGCAGTAGGTAGACGGTATTTGTCTGCTCATATTTAATGTAGAAAGTAAATAAAAAGTTTTGAAGGTTTTGTAAGATTGATAAGCTAGGCATACGTAAGCACTGTCACACACATCAGTACTTTTATTAGGTATGGACCTACAAACTTGTAGATATTGTAGACAGGGCGTTGTTTCCAACAGGAACAAAGCTTGGCCCTCATCGGCAAGAGTTACTAGAGGCTACCTAGTATACCTAATAAAATGGGGGCTTTAATTTAAAAAATAATTTGTACTTATTTTTACTTAAATACAACAATTACTTTTTCCAATGATATCGTTATCACAAATTAATAGAAGGTTACTTTGTGCGCTTTTCAATATTTTCTCTTTAAAATCTTTCAACTACGATTAATGAAAGAACTGACTTTGCTGACCCTAACCCTAGCCGTTTTGTAGATATTTCAAACTTGTATCTCTACGATATCCTTAAATTATCTTCTTAATAATACAGTAGTATAATCTTACGCGTAGTACGGATGTTTTCCTTGCATGATGAGGGAGATAGCAGTTTTGGTGGCGCGCTTGCCCAGTGTGTCACCTGCCCACAGCTCCTTACTTAACATGTGATCTGAAAGTATAAGATACATCCAATTAAAAATTTACTGTAGACAAACGTGACGTAAGTGCGGTAAATGGTCGGGCAGAGGTGCATCAGTTCACCCACATTTCGCCGATTATATTTAGGTTTCATGTAATGAGAAGCGCGCGCGTTACCATCAACTAGATACAAATTCCGATTCCCTAGCGAAAAATACGAATAAGAAATCCCAAGAACAGTTTGCCTGATTCAGGAATTAAACTCAGGAACGGTGACGGTCGGCAAAAGCGCTTGCAAACGCTAGAACAAAAGGCAGGTTCGCAATATTTAGATTCAGTTATCTTCATACAGCAAAATTTTATTTTTAAATCTTGCCGTGGTGCAATGCCGAGTGTTTCAGTAAATACCTTTTCTCTTTGGTATTCTCTAAAGACCGCAAGCTAAACCAACCCCAAAAATGCAAGCCACAATCCCGCCAAGGTGCAAAATGTAGAAAATAGCGAAGGTGGGAAAGAAACAGTTATATAAAACAAATAAAACCGCGGGACCTTAAGCCAACACTTATAAATGGAGCAAATAAATGCTGACCTGAGCTGCAGCGCTTTTCAACACATTTCTAATAAAACTGCTGAAAGTACCTACTACGAACGTTCAAACCGTGATTATTGCACATTATTTCTTAAGCTCAAGGTTTGCGGGGGCAATTGATCTTAGCGTTTTAGATGGTAAGCTGAAAAACTGGATTCGTGACCATAATTCGCTCCAAAACAGGGATCTATGCGCGCAACAAGGCTGAAGTAAGATTTGGCGGGTCATAATAAATAATGTACCTAAGTATGTAGAATGTACCAGGGCAGAATGGACCTTTGAGGAGTCTTTAGTTTACGCTGTGGGAGCCACAAGAAGGGAGTCGCGTCATGCGTCGTGTCGTTGCCGACGAAGACCTAGAAAATGCCGGCGTGTCTTGGGCCCGGTTTCTTAGTTTTTTTTCCGTCGTTTATCTGTCCGTTAACACTATTTGTCGTAACGCAATTGGAAAATACCTCAAAAACTGGGCAAAAGAGACGTTTATGGAAGAGGAGAGAACGCTATGGGGGAGACATGGGACAATATAGTTTGATCTAAAAAAGACATAGTGTGCTAAGTAAAATGTATTTCATTTTTAGTGCTTATATTGATCGTAATTTATTTTCTGAATGAGTAACTTCCAGTATCGGTTCGGTAAAATATTTCCCGGAAAGTAAATCAAATTCAAGCATTTTCTCTACCTGTGCACTTTGATTGAATTCAAATTCTATCCTTGAAGTGTAATAGATCGACATAAAATCAAATAGAGAGCTGGGAAGTGGGGTATTCAAACTGAATTTTTGTGCAGGATACCATTCATACTGAGTTTGGAATACATTTTTGTTCAGAGTAATATTAAACACAGTTCAGACAGAATTTCATTCAGCATTGTATTACAAAGGTCCTGATTATTAAAGTCCTGGTTCTAGATTACTAACCGAACTTTTTTTCCGAAGGCTTAAATAGAGGTGGACTGATAGATGCTTTTTTTTAAGGATGGGAAATTATCAAATGACTCCTTCCGTTCCCATTCGTGTTCCCTAATGCCTTTTACGTTCTAGGGCCACGGTGACTCTTAGAAACAAATTCCGCAAATATTGATAGATCCCACACCCAAATATATAGAGTTTTTTTTTTTCATAATATCTAGAACGCCCGAGATAAAAACGATGATCATTCTATACTTTGTTATTTCTTATTAATCAATCGAACCATCTGATATCATAACAGTTCCTATTAGATTTTTCTTAAAGCAACGGATATAAAAGATATCACGAAAAGAGAATTTCATTTCAATCTCATTATTTTATTATTGGAATATTGTTTCAAGACGCTATTATTTTATCTCAAAAAGATTTCGAGGACGGTCACCCTAACGACCGGGTTCTGACAGGAAATATTTTGTATGGCAACAGTAATTTCGGAAAATGTTAGATAAAATAAACCAATATTTTCAGGTCTATGTCACATCACAGCTAGTTTTGTAGCCTATCAACTGCATTAGAAGGCGTCGCGATTTGTCAGTCTATGACGCGAGAACACACACGAGAACCTGGCATTGCTTTTTAACTACTACTCCTCCTAGCCATTCTTCGCCAAGATATTCTGTCCAGAGTTGCCCTTCATGTCCTTATTTACAGCGGCTTTGACATTGCTTTTTCAAATTGGGTAAAAATCGGTCTTGAAAATACACCTTTACCACCTTTGGCCTTTGGAGCCGTTATGGGAACATTGAACCACTTAGAATCTTTGGTATCCAAAAACTAAAATACTCGAGGCTACGCACGTGTGTTGAGTTTCGTTTTCAAGAAAATGTATTTGATTGTGTCCGCTGCGACCCACGGACACGTTACCCATCAATTGACGTCATTGGCACATGCGTAGCGTACTCGAATACAGCGATCACATAGCTCAACGGTGTCAACGCCATGCACGCTGAGTATGCGTTACAGTGTTACACGCTATACACGAATATTAGTCCAAGACTACGTATAACTGTATCGCAGCAAAGTTTTGGCCTACGCCTAGCATACGTCTTGTGGAACGGAGGCGTGTGTAGTGTGTACTGCAGTGTAAAGTAGACTCAAGTGGTCAAACAAATGAATCCACGTCGCTAAAATCCTCTGCATGCCCGTGCACAGCATGCGCCGCGGTGGGTCTCCGCCTTAGATAATCAGTAAAGAGGTAATACGAATTAAATACTAAGAATAGAAAATAACTTACTCTTGAATGCGTTTCCTGTTCTCTTCCGGTACTCCTGCTCAACTGAAGGCAGGAGACCAGGGTACACTGACAGGGGAGTGCGGTAGAAGTCTGGGAATATAAAAAATAACTTGATAGTGAATCTTAATTATAACAATCATCCGATACTGAGGGAGTGACTGTCAGACATCGCACAACCGAAAATACTGGTCGTAGAAAGCTCAAATTTGGCATGTAGGGAGGGCCTTAAGGAGTGTAAGGGAGAATATTTTCCGAAATTCTTACGGGAACTCGCGGGCAAAAGCTTCTAATCTAGGTTCTCCTAATAAATACTCTTAACTCATAATAGCTACACATAATATATCTTCTTTAATCTATAGACGGTAGACGCATGTTTAAGGCTGAATTTAGATGGATTTTTTTTTCACGGTGTTTATTATTTTGCCCCTGTAAAGTCGTTTTAATTGAGTCTACGTTAATATGAGTGATTCCTTAATCACTCAAGTCTAAGCCACCCTTTATACCTACTTAGGTCTGAAAATATGTAGTGGACAGTGGTCGACCACATGTCAGAATGGCTTATTTAAATTATGATATCTATGTTACATTCAAAAGTCAAAACAATAAACGTCGCGCGCGAGTAGCGTCGCTGTCGTAATAGACGTTTCAGGGGAGCAGTTTTTTTTTTTACTATACTTTAGATAGGCACGCTTTTGACCACTATCTCACCTGATGGTAAGCGATGATGTGGTCGAAGATGGAGCACGCTTGCCTAGAAGTAACCTATTCACTCTTGACTTAAAGACTCCCAGGTTGTAGCTATCAGGAAACACAGACTCCGGCAGGGAATTCCACTCCTTAGCTCTACGCATTATGAATATGTTACCAAAACGTTTTGTGCGTATGGATGGGATATCTACCGTGTACCGGTGGCGCATCACCGTTCGTCTTGCAGTTAACCACAGTAAGCTCAAATTAAATTACTAAAGGCTTATAATGAAAACTTTTAATACAAATAATATTGAAATAATTTATACTTACATTTTGTTATTATTTTTTAATTACAAGGCAATATGTTAAGGAATATGCTCGTTTTGTAGCATTCAATAGTATAAAATTAACATGTTGGCTCAGCAACCAACAGACCAATAGAACTACTGAATATTTATTAAAGTTAATCGTGATTAAAATTCCCCTCATTTCGAGAAGAATGATAACTAAGTTGTAATCTTAACGTATCTATGTCGCAATTTGCTAATTATTTCCAACTCAACAAATCATCGAAAAATGTAATGTTCTAATAATCGAAAATACTTGTACCTGCTTATACACCCTATTCATCATCTGCCACCATCATCTGCCTAGCCTTTTCCCAACTATATTGGGGTCGGCTTCCAGTCAAACTGGATTTAGCTGAATACACACCCACACATACACATATAAGTACACCCTATTACAAAATAAAAATTAGAAGTATTTTTATTATATAATAAAAATACTCAACTTCATTTTTTTCACTAATTCACCATGTAAGTTACAGAAATGAGAGGTGAGGGAAACATTACGTAGGGTGACACAATGGGCGGCCTTATCGCTAAAAGCGATCTTTTCAAGACCGTCTTGTCTTGAGTATTTTTTCAATCTCTATTTTAGCCTTAAAACCTATCGAAACTGTCGTTAAAATAGTGTTTGACACGTTATTTACTCCTCTGAGAATCCTACCCATGGATATAATTTCGTCTACTCACATAGCATACGTTCCCCTGCCGCGGGTCCTTCAGACATGACGTCATCAGTTCGCGCCCGCAAGTAATCTGAAAATGAGAAAGACTAATCTGATTTTATCTATACACTAGTTGACCCGCGCAACTTCGTCTTCGTCACAATTTTCACTACTACTCCGCTCCTATTGGTCTTAGCTATTTGCCTTCCTCCAACCTCCCCCCTTTTTTTGAAGTCGGTTAAAAAAGACCTTGGAATGAAGAAATAAAAAATTAGTAAGGTTCTTTTTTCAAATTCCGTTTCACATTTCGAACCTGAAAGGCTGTCTTCAAATCATAATTAACCTTCCATCTTTTATTTTCGCTGTCGATTGTCGAACGATGGAAGCGAAGAATGAGGCGATCCGAGAGGATACCCAACGTTGTAATTAAAATTAACCTACATAGAAAATATTTGTCTGTGATATTAATAAATAATGAGGTTGTGCTTTATTGTCAAAATAGAAGCCGGAAAATACGCACAATTATGCAATTGGTTAGAAGAGAACGAAACTCAAATGTACAAATCTGCATGGCTTTTAAATCCCACTATGTTCTGGTCGACTTCCAGTCAAACCAGTTGCATCTGACTACCAGCACTTAAGATGGAGTACCTACCTGACCTTCACAACCCAGTAACTAGATGATACGGTACCCCACGGCTAAACTGATGTCAGATTTTATCGCTTCTGACTGCCAGAAAAAGCAACCTCGAATATAATGTTTCTGAAGCATCGATAAATACCTCAATCATTTATTTCATCTTACTTTACGCAAAAATCATACGAAGACAACAAAAAGCTCCAAGCTAACAACATTTTATTGCACCGCGTAAGATCCGCAAAAAGAACAAGACGATCGAGAACATACCTTTATAAAAATTGAAGCCGTCCTTGCCGACGTCTGAGCATTTCGCGCAAGGGGCCACAGCGAGCAGGGCCAGGATTGATATAAATGTTTCCCGCATTTTTGGCCGTTTATTAAGACTAATGAGCTAGCAGGACATAGGATCGCGGATGATGGGGATGGGGATTTATAGCCGGTCTGGCCGCCACTGCCGGGGTTAAGCCGCGCAACCCCTTTTTATAATTTCTATCTGATATGGAAGGGGTGGGTATGCGTAGGCTGGCGGAGGAAGCAGGTTCGATTCTGCGTTGGACATAAACGGCTTGAATAAAGGAAGTAGGTATTTGTTTCTTTCTGCGTTTAGGCTATTAAGTAACCACTTAATTGGAGAATTACGGCTGCAACAATAAATTACATTGCTGAAGTCATCAAAAATACTCAGTATCCCTAAACTATATCTACTATGCGTATGTTATAAGTGGAACTGCGCTCTCTCTCTAATCTGAAACCCGTAGAAACTCCGCATCATTCATGTTCAAATTATATACCTATAATCAAATCTAATAATATCATAATATTTTTTTAAAAATCTCAATCGAAATAACTCAACGCTGAATAAAAATCGCAGAAACGGTAAAAAAGGTTTAAATCTGAAAAAGTGAAGCTACTTGGAAAAAAGGTCGGGATTGTATGAAAATGGCAATGAAGTGTCGTAAAAAGGGCCAGTCCCTGCCGCGTCATGCAGCCGAGTTAATGCTGCCGAGTGTCCCGGCTTCCCGGGACTTTCCGATAGGTACTCACCTGATTTATGTCCCGGGTTTAGTTTACTCCGCGAATGATACAGGTGTTTTGTTACAATAAAGATAGTCTCTATATCTTTATTTTTCTTGATTCAGAAATAAAAAGACTGCAACTTTAGTTTTCTTTTCCCATATACTCGTTCATTCTTATCCATTTACCAACCTAACTTCCAAAATTACTTTTGTGCAGTGAGCCTGATTAAAAGAATTAACAATATTCTTCGTTCCTTCGTTCCAAGCTCTGGCAAATTCACTGAGACCTGCGGAAAGTACAAATAAGTACCCACTTAAACCAACAATTTTGTCGTCCTAAAATATTCACATCCCGTTTCAGTCCCGGTCCCGGACGTCTATAGTTACAGCACTAGTCGCGCCCGACGGGGAGTCCGCCGCAGTCGCCACAACCTTATGCAAATGACGTCCCAGACAGACCCGGGATATTCTTATATAAACGTGATTGTTGCGATTCTAATGGCTTTCTGCAACTGATGGACATCAAGGCTTTATTTACGTAAAAGGTTATGGATATAAATACATGGTTTGTTCTGTAAATGTCAAATTAGAGGACATTTTTATTGTTTTTAAATTGAAAGATTCGCTTGCGTAGCGTACATAAGTTATTTTGGGAAGAGTGTAGTGTACCTATGTGAACTTTTATCTCTTGTCGAAATTAAACGAAAAAAACTTAGGGTTACCCAATACTTGGGTCAGAACAATCTTCTACATCGAATTTCACGTTGTACAATCATCTGCCCGAGATCTGATAGCAGCATTCTTCCTACGAGTATCTAGAAAACTAGCACAGTCCGTTCTAATTCGTACTGCCTCGATTCAACGCTAGCTTTGCAGAAATAAATGCGCGAATCCTAACAAGCTTGGCACATTCTGCTTTATAAAAGACGCTGCGCAAATTCGGCTATCAAGGTAGGTAGTTACCATAGGTACCCGAAGTGAGATTCTGTATACACGTTGAAGTGCAGGCTTGGGTGAAGTGATCACGAATTTAGCTGTCAAATACTGTCAATCCATGTAATCAAGATGGAATGGCAGCTTACTTTGTGATCACTTCACTTCGAAATGTTTAAAGAATCGACCGGCAGTCACTACGTGATCACTTCACCCAAGCCTTCGCTTCGACATGTTTACATAATCGACCGACAGAATTCTTGTTGACGATGGTGCAAGCCATACCTACTTAAATTTATCGTCATTTCCGTAAAGCCGTTTTCCGCACAAAGCTGCTTTTCTGAGGAAAACGATTAAAGGCTGTAAGGAAAGGTTGTTATTTGTTTTATTATCAGGAATTAAGTGGGTAGGTACTTATTTAACCGAGAAATGGGAAGCAGATTACTATTGTTACTTTACTTATATCAGATGGCAAGGCTTCTGGGTAGTTAATCGGATTGATTGCTCAAAATTGCTCTGCTATTTAAAGCCGCCCTTTACGACGGTAGTTTGTATCTGGAATTATAGATGTAAATAGATACCTATTACGTTCATTTATCATACAAGCTCAATGCAAAAAACTGACACCATTTATTACTAGAACTCTTGGAACAATCAAAATCCTTATATTTATACCTAATTCTTCCGTTATTGTTGACTGACAAACAGACAACGCACAGACGATATTAATGGTCGTAGAAAGCGGATATTTGTTAAGTAGGTTCCTTGGGAGCTTAGAGGAGCACTAAGAGAAGATTTACCTTTATTAATAATAGTTTATTGGTCTTTTTTTGTAGTGCAGTTTCAGTGAGGAATCGGAGTGTCAGAAGTTTGGAAGTCCTACTCGAAATGGAAAAAAACGGAATAATTATATTATTATATAGCGAAGAGAAGTGATATTTTGCTAGCAACAATTGTCAAAAAATCTAAAATGTAGGTATGACATTAACAAGAGCTCTAGACAAGTGACAGTCAGAGGTAGCGTGGCGAAGGCGATTGCCAAAACGTCAAAAACAAGGGATTGACGAACGCTGTCATGTGACATTTCTCTCTCTATCTTCTCATCTATACTAATATTTAAAGCTGGAGATTTGTTTGTTTGATTTGAAAAATTCTTTCAGTGTTAGAGAGCCCATTTATCGAGAAAGGCTATATATGCTATATATCATCACGCTAAGACCAATAGGAGCGGAGCAGTAATGAAAATTGTGACGCAAACGAAGTTGTGCGGGTCAACTTTTCGTCAATCGCATTCGCTGATAGAATGGCACATCGTCTAGAGCCTCTGCGGGTCTCATAAAAAGGGCACTTTAGTACAATCATATATTAGGATCATAATATTTATCATACAATAATCTGTCAATTTTCATTTTCATCTTTATCGCTAGAGCATTAGGTTCAAGGTTGATTGGGGAAATTTGGCAGTTTCAGGCAGCTTGATGTGCTGGCTGATTCTACTAAAGTGGCCTTTTTAGACCTACAAAATTCCACGTGGTCAATCTCAAACATTTTGACTATTTGACAATCTTTATCGCTGGTGTCACTTTGTGTAAGGCCTGAAGGCTGTTTAGTTATCAAAAGTAAGGACTGATCCAAGCTTATGCAAAGTGATCACGAAAGTATACCTTATTCAGTTTATCCATCCAGTGCAACTCAGACCACCCCTCGCGTCTCAAGACCTGAATTTTAGTCTCCTCGCCGTGTCAGACCCAATTACGGTTAAATTGGATAATGCAAACTAATCTCTCGGTGACCCAGACTTTACCAATCTCTTCAGGCTACGATCCACTTCGTAACCCGAGCCAAGTAAACTAAAGCTTTTTTTCCTATTTGCCTTTCTTTTTGCTTCGCTGTAATCGAATTATTGAATTTTGTATTAGATGTCGAGAGTACAGACGTCTACAGCGATATCTCGATTGGCTAACGGCTAAGGGCACCTGACCAGTAAGAAAGCTTTTGTATCCATAATAAAAAACCTCTTTCTTTCAGCAGAAACCCCTAAATCAAAATGTTCGTTGCTAACACCCATCTTTTTAGAACAAATAGAAAACGGCTTTCAGAAATGCAAAACGAAACGAAAATGGCCGGATTTCTACGACACTTCGGGCGGGGGCTTTCAGCAAATGAGCGACGGCCTCCAGCGCTCCGAGCGACGCGGACAAAGGAGCCCTTCTCGCGTCCTCAGGTCTTACCACCGACCAGCTAGCCCTGACCCGCCGAGCTGCAAGAACTACTCCAAAACAACAACTCACAAGCTAAGGCCACGGCTCTATTTAAATTAGTTGGTTGCACGGTAAAATCTCTGGCGTTCCGTTGCACATTTCAGTTGGAAGCACTGTACCTTGTAACCTACCTATTTGCAGTTTCTTTTTTCAGTGCACGAAGTTTTACCGCATTTTCTTTTATTGCTGTTGTTAGGTTGGTCGTTTGCGTATTACCAACTGTAGCACGCGACGTTGTGTGTTCGCTATATTTTTAAACGCTCCCGCGTGCGCGATAACAGAAGTTTGCTTATATTGAATTTTCTTAGTGGACATGCCATTCGGCTATTTGGTATAAAATTGTCGTAGAGTTACTGCATTGACCACTGCCGTGGGTATCGTACAAGCGACTATAGACTTTATATATCTACTTAGACGGTGGTCTGTAGAGGCTGCAAATTGTACCCCAGATTCCAAACTATTTTACCTAAAGAGTCTTTAAACAAATTCAAAAGTTCTTCTCGAGAAGGTCTCGATCATCAAACGGTCTAAAACTTTTAGTTTCTAACCTAACCGTACCTACAGACGTAAAGCTAGAAAACTAATTCTTGTTAGTGAGTTTTAGAAAGTTCACAGAGGCTTCTAGCAAATAAATTACCTACAAATCGTCCTGGAATTCTGACGTCAAACGTTCAAATAGAAAATCAAACAAATTACTCTGAAACTTTTTCAGGAACCTTTTAATTAGGTACCTTTTTATCTTGAGGTGGGTTTGCTCTTGACTCTAGTCTAGGTCAAAGGTGACAGAGACAAAGTCGACGATGGAGTGAGCTTAGGTACCCAGAAGAAGCCTGTTCACTCTAACTTTGAAGAGACTACTAGGGCTGCATGCGTTTGAAAACGCAGTCACAGGTAGAGAATACCTACAGGCAGGCAGGTTTACCGTTGAAAGCTGTCTGTCATATCACATTTGACCGGAACCTAGGATTTTTGAGGCACCTGAACCATAAGAACTATCTCACTATTTTTATTATTATATTTTAGTAAATTTTTTCTTATGTCCAGAGCTTCGATTTAAAACCTAAGTCTGCTGTCTTAGGTTTATTGCCGGGCGCATGATGATCAAAGCATCGGGTCTGCTGTTGTGATGTTTTAACTTAGTACAACAGAATGTTTCTAGGCGTAGATCATCTCAGCTGATTGCGCCTGCTGAAAGGAAGAAATGAAATTGTTGCATTCATAAACACCAGACGAAAATACCATTAAGACGGAACAGGAGCCAGACTCGACGATCTCAACCTAGCCTAGCCGAGAATCATATATCAGACATTATTTTATTATAAGAGTTATCAAAGACTAGAATCAGTTATTTTATTCACAACAAACGCCAAAATTCCCTGACGGAGGTACGACGGAGCCTCTCACTCGCGTTTACAGACAAACAAATTAATTTGTATCCAGATACTGTCGGCTTAATAGGTCGTTAGTCGTGACGCCACTCATTGCGGAACAACAATGATTTATGTCCCCTCGACCAGCTTGCGATCTGTCGCCCATTGTACCCTTTGACGGGGTCGTGTCATCATTTGTACGCCAACTTTCGCTGAACAAATTATTATTAGTTGATGATCGATTAGATTAGCGCTTTTGAAGTGGTTTTTCAATTTTGGTGATGGCTTATCGCCTTTTGAAATGTTGAGGTATCTACATACCTAGGTACTCAAGTTTAAGATACCTAAGTACTTGGTTAGGTAGGTATGTAGGTAGGTCCTATGACCTGCCTAAGTAAGGATCTAGTCACCTAACCAGTACCCACGAAGAGGCAGTAAATTCCAAGTAGCCTAACTATTCCGACAACATAAGTATCTACTTATGTGACGTACAAACTCGTGTGACGTCCGTCGATACATATCTATACAAATTAAATATCACAAAAGAACAAAATTAATTGCAACATTTCAAGCTTGCCTGTTACATCGACACATTAACAAATTTGGAAAACGCTTGTTACCCCGTTCGCATTTTCCGCTCTACCAATCCTCCAACTATGCATTTATTGGCACGTACCTACGTAATCTCGCATCGGGCAACGCGCTTGTCGTGACAAATGACGCGTGACGTGCCGTGACGTGACGCCAACGGATCCGATGTGACAACGACACGGCGACGTCACGCGAACCCGATACGACACGCGCGTGATCGAATTTCGTATGAATGAAATCTCTTATTTATTGCCAGTGCCACAGTTGCCACCTATGACAATATTTCTAGAGATTTCAGTCGCAATATTCATAATGGATTTTTTTGACGTGGTACGATGCATCAATCATGCATGGATGATAAATAGACACAATTGGATTACTATTTTAAATGGAAAATATTGGAATGCACCTGAACCCAATCGTACCTACCCAAAGGACTAAGAAAAACTGCGCAGGTGAAGGTAACAGTGGGTTAAATGACGAGGATTTTGAGGACACCGAACACTCGAAAAGATAAGGGGAGGTTCCACTTAGCTTTAGAAGGCAGAGATAGGATTTAACTCATAGGTATCTGAATAAAGTTATATCAAACCATACCAAACAGAGTGAGTAGGTACAGCTAATGTACAATGGTTAAATGACGTGTATTTTGAGGACATGTTTATTTTCTACTAGTTAATTGTGCACCATCACCTTCCAGGACTTCACAGAACGACAATCAAACCGGTCTAAGGGACAAAATAAGTATGAGTCGTCGCAGTGGCGGAGCTATAGCATGACTGACACCTGCGGCGGACAATGTGGTGTCACCTCACTAATGAACTCCCAACCCCCATAAAAAAATATTAATTACGCCTTTCGTCCTGGTGACGACAGTCGCAAGACTTTTTCGGAAGGGCGGAGTTGTTTCATTTGTGCTGCAGGTCTTTTTTTTTCAGGAATGTTCTTCATCACTTACAAAAAATTTCGAAAATGTTTGCACCTTGTAGGTATCGTATTATTTGGGTTTTATTGTCATCATTATAAACCCAACTTTATTGACTGACGCAAGTAACATCAAGAACTTAGAGAGCTAGGACGCTAGGGCTAGCGAAGTGACCTCGAAATTTTTTACAAAACAGCAAAACCTATCTGAGGTGGGACCTTGGCTGTCCGAGGTCCCACCTCGGATAGGTTTTACTTTTTTTGTTATTCATACTTAAATCGAATTACCTAAGTTTATGGCCTGATGCAAGAAGGTTCATTAACTGAGAGAGGGCAGAACACAAGAACGAGCGAAGCGAGCTCAAAAATGTATGCACTCCACTTCAGACTGGTCTCATTGCGGCAAACATTTAGTATGGCACTCGACTCGAAAAACCAGTTAACGAACGGTCGGGTAAACTGTATCACCAGGTGCGCACCCCCTCGCTACGCTACTGAGTCTCTGACACGAGAAGAATTCTTTTAACACGGTTAGGTACCTATAGAGGTAATTTTTATTCTTACTAAAAAAACTGATTAATCCGTCAGATAATTTCTAAAAAATATTGGACACGTATTTTATCTTTTTTCACGTACCTAAACAAAAAATTAAGACAATACACACATCTGCAATGCGTTGAAAACTCGTGTGACGTCACATTCCGATACACTTTTTAGCGGAAAGTGACGTCACAAACCCCCTATTCTGATATTTGATGCAGAAAAAAATACGTGTCTAATGTTTTTTGGAAATCTAATCTGACGTACTAAGTAATTATTTACTTTTTACTATAATACCCTATTGATTAGATTTGCTTAGTAAAGGCCTTGCCTTAGAAGGGATTAAACCATGATTCCATTCAAACAGATGCTTACTGAACGTCCCATCCAAACGAGCGTAAGATGGATTACCTACTTTTATAAAAATCCTATAAAAATAAATTGAATTTATCCGATTAGAATTTAGCTGACGTCCCTCTAATTGGATGGAACGAAAGAACGACTGCAAATTGATGCGGTTTTTTTCGTCAAGTCATTGATGGTACCTATGTGTTGACAAAAACGATCATTAGGCTGTAGATAGGATAACAATATTGGGGTTTGTGGTACACCTACAGGTGACTTCTTATTCATGTGCAATCTGCCACGGATAACTCGATAAAATGTAGAGAACAGCAGATTATGCCTTTTAGGCAGAAACTACAGCGCCACCTACTACAACCTACCAATAACCAGCAAGGCCAGGGCCCTAGTGACATCACATCTTAAAACCATAGACATATAAATAGTATGGACTGGAAAAACCTACAAAAAAAAGGTGCATACCGTTTTTTTTTTTTTTTAATGATGGGAAATCATCAAATGACTCCTCCCGCTCTGGGTAAAGCAAGAGGGAGTGTCAGACTCTTACTGACTAAAACCCATCCGTGTTCCTCCTGGTGCCCTTTGTGTTCCAAGGCTACGGCACCCCTTTCGAACAGATTCCGCAGCCCCAGCAGGCACCTGCCCTAGCAGGCCCCGTCATCCACGCTGACATCTCTTTGAGGCGCGCTGGGATCGCAGCGCGCCGCCGACCCGGGCCTAGTTCTGATCAGACTGCGAGCCACCCACTGCTCGCCGACCGCAGTCCCGCGCCTACGGCGGCTGGAAATCGCTCTGCGACTCCCGACGCCTGAAAGGTGCATACCTGTAGTTATGCACCTTTCAGGCGTCGGGAGACTCAAAATGTCTCTTAAAATGGCTGCCAATGCTAGGGTTGTGCCTATCAGGGAATGTAGTGTTAAAGTATCGATACTAGTACCTACTACATAAAAGTATTACGAGTCTTACTAGGAACAACAGCCGCACGGATCGATCTTCAAGTTTAAGCAACGCTTGCCAAGGTTGGTCTGTGGATGGGTAACCATTTTAACATACCGAGTTTCCTACGTGCCTCGGAAAGCACGTTAAGCTGTTGGTCCCGGCTATCATTTGTAGAACTTTGGCAGTCGTTACGGATTGTCAGAAGCTAGTAAATCTGACTCCAGTCTTGCCAAGAAATACCGTGTTACCCATTTAATGGGCTGTGGAGGTCTGGTAGGCAGCCGCTTCACGTAAAATACTGGTATTCAGATGAATCCGGTTTGACTGGAAGCCGACCCCAATATAGTTGGGAAAAGGCTAGGTAGGCAGGCTAGGTATCACGTTTGAATCATAATTATAATTTAAATTCTTACAGTATGTTGTAACAGAAAAATGAGCAAGTTTAATTAATGCCCTTCTGATATCTGACAACTTATTAATGCAGTGATTTTCTGCACGGAATTTTAAAACACTTTCAGTTGCATCACTTTTGCGCTATCGCTACGTCCGCGCTGTACCTGTAACCTTAAGGATCCCTATTTTTTTGTAGACAAATTTTATACTAAAATCTTCCTCGAGAACCACTCTATCCATTGGTGAAGAGCATGAAAATCGGTGAAAGAAAGAAAGAATGAAAGAAAACAAAAATATGTTTATTTGAGACTCGCACAAAACAGACAGATGTAAATTTAATTAAATTAACAGAATTACTTAGTCTAAAAACATTTTAGTCTATGCGAGGCCAAAAAGGTCCCTATCTCAGCATAGGCTGCGAAATTTAAAAATAAATAACATAGCGCTGGTTTTATGATAGCAGTAGGTATTTGCTGACAGGTTAGATGGGACTACAATGGATAAGTTTATCAAGCTACATGTCAGACATGGGACTTGATGAATCTTCCTGTATGTTAGTGGATGCTGTCTTTTTTGTACTCATGTGTGCATCTGTGTTACTACTAACATAGTTTTTAAGTTTGTTTGGTAATACTAACACGCTATGGGCCTTCGACGCCTGAAAATAAACTTTTTTTTTTTTTTTTTTTTTTTTTATTATATTTTAGGTGCAGTAGTTTTTGAGGTTATCGCGAACAGACAGACACACGTGGCGGAGGATTTTGAAACATATAAAAAAGTTAATATTTCTTATTTATAAATCATTTACTTTGAGTTGTTAAAATATGTAATTAAAACAAATAACAAAATGATGTCGTCTTGTTTTCGGATCTTGTATAGCCAATCATCATTAAACGTCTGCGGAACAGTCTCTCGGTGCTGTGAACCGCGAGCCGGGCCTAGCAAGGTCACTCGAATCGCACACGTATTATACCGATATCGCATCAGCGCAGCGAAGGAACAAGTATCGGAAAATATAACCGTATCGGTACTAGACTATTCCATCATGACATATTATTGTAAACAAACGAATGAAATTATGAAATTAAATAAAGGGCTGTTGGACGGAAATATGCACAAATATGAACACTACAGCCATATACGATACATGATAGTTAAGCAGTTTTTTCATCGAAAATGTATTACTATGTGTAATATTGCATGAAAACCGGCTCCTAACCTGTGCAAAGACAATTGAGGTTGATTTTGCTTCTTTCTAGCACCACACTTCATGATACAACACACAGGCATCTAGGATGGCTGTTTACTAACATATGTGTGCAATTTTGAAAATAAACTCCTAGTAATTTTCTCACAAATCTCAACACTCATTTGACAGCAGAAATACCACGAAAGTCGTCGCTTCCCATATTATTATTATACTCTTTGGTCGTCGCATATTACGGCATATGCGACACTTACCTACAACTGTCACTATGTCACAACAAAATGTTGGCATTTTGAGCAACAACTGTAATACTGTTGTCTCTTTTATCAAATATGATTACTACATTAGATAGAATGAAACAGAACGATATTTCACATTCTGTTTCGTATTTCACCCATATTTGTATAAGGAAATGTAGGCATAGAATTTAGCGGCGCCTCCATATTTTTTCTATATCTATGCTTAAAACCATCCTAGGCACCCAATTCATCTCAAATATCTACTTAACTCGTGAGCGGAAGGGAGTGTCAGACTCTTAACTTAAAACCCATCTGTGTTCCTCCTAACGCCCTTTGCGTTGCAGGGCCGCGGTAACTTTATCGAAAAAATTCCTCAACCATTTTAGAGTCCCTGGTCATACATAGGCGTAGGTACGTCGGCTGTGAATCTTACGCAAATGACCTTTTTGAGTTTTTAGCTTGATTTATTCCGCATAAGTGTATATCTATGTATAGCTTGTCCCTCAGTAAAAGTTGTCCAATCACGCCCGGAAACATTGCCAACCAACGTCTATCTTAACTTGAAATTACCTACCTATAGATTCACGTACCTACCTAGTGAACTATTCCCAAAAACCCAGCAACTTTGTAAGTAGATAGATATACTTACTGTACTCTTTGGTAGATAGACGCGATGTCTGGACTTAACTTCGCTAAAATACAGCCGCTTGCCGTCTGACCTTTCCTTCTTTATAGTTTCAATAAACCCCTCATTCCCACAATCAGTATGTGTCCGAGCGTCTAAGTCACAATCCGGTTTGTCCGAGTCCATTCGGACCGTCCTAACTGAAACTAATGCACAATATCTGTCCAACTTATTAAAGTTTACGCCCTCGAGACGTGGGCCACGTGTCGAACAACTAAGTCTGTTG
Organism: Lacanobia oleracea; assembly: GCA_950371165.1. Taxonomy (NCBI): domain Eukaryota; kingdom Metazoa; phylum Arthropoda; class Insecta; order Lepidoptera; family Noctuidae; genus Lacanobia; species Lacanobia oleracea. The sequence continues at coordinate 8,489,151 of OX493397.1, forward strand.
TGTATTGCAACTGTGGGTAATGTACGCTAACCTTAATGTGATTGTAAATCTTGTTTTAATGGTGGCAACGTGGGTGTTGTGTTGGTACCTATGGCGACAGAGTATTGATTTATTAGTTTTGGTTCTAAAAGACGTAAGGAAGTTTCAGAGGGACATGCCTTTCCGCAACAGCAGCTAGCTTTTTACGTATCTACACAAAACGAAGTAGGTACATAACCGATTTTCGACTTAAGAAAAAAAACTTAAGATCGGAAATCGGTTACTTCGTTTTTCGTCGATATCATGTTTTCTTATAACAGCAGGATACTTTATAACTAACCCGTTAGTCTCCCAGTCGCAACAGAAAGCTTACCGTTACCGGCAATTGGGTTTTACAGGATGGCGGTGATACACCCGCGGGACCCGTACCCCGTACAGCACGTGGACCTAGTTTCTCTTCTGTCATCTGACGTTGAATGAAAGTGTGGCAAGAGAAAGATCATCTGTTTGCGCCCACCCTTGTGCACTATAAATATTTCCTGTTCCGATGGCAACTCTCGCCTGAAATGGGCTGCCACGAATAAGATTTGGTAAGTCGCCTTAGTGTGAGTTTGATGAGGTGAGTATATATAGACTACAACATTTTCTGGAGCATTTCTGTGTAATGTAACTTTCTTACGAATGGTACAATACAGGCAAAAGCACAGTTTCCAAAGCATTTCCATGTAATCTAACGTTCCTGCGAATGCTCGGCGTTATGTTACGGGTAAATGCTCACAGCGAGTGTGCATTTACCAACATTTCGTTGTACCTTGCGTTCATTCTTTTTGAAATGTCGGACCGACAAATGACAAATGACCGACCGAACGACCGCGCGGACCGCGTGCGTCTTTCGTTCTTCTCCCTCCACGTCACCCTGCAACCGCGCATCGCCCTCACTCGTGCCTTGACGAAATATTACACCAATACGCTCGACGTAATGTTACACCAATATGCTCGTTGGTTTGTAACAAAGAGGCGAGCGTGCTCGACGTTAAGTTCGTAAAAGGATGATACATATCATAGAGCGGCTCGTGGTTCTGTTACAAGTAAATATTGTAGTCTATACTCACCTTTAACGTTCTCGATCGCATTAGCGTAAACTTCAATTACTATTGAAGCTGAATAAGCGCTTTCTTTTTCCATACAATCTACGCGACCGAGTACATTACTAAACTCCCACTTAGCCCTCTGAATGCTGTATGTGTGGGCAAGTAGAGCAGCTTTTATTGAATACTGATACTTCAGTTAACTTCAGGTAAAAGTCAAAAGTCGTGGTCATATCATAACTTATACAGTCATTACGACGGTGACTAAATAAAAATATAAACTTTTGTACATACTTATATTTCCATACAAAATATTGATTTTAATTGTAAGTCATTTGAAAATTACATAAATACTACACCTACTTTATAAATACAAGGACATTTTACATCTGGCATCATAAAAGAATACCAGACTCTTGAATACTTTTTTAAAGTTTACAATGTAATACTATAAAATAAAAATACAATTTCAAAAACAAAAATAATATAATTTTATCAAGAACTTGAGATTATAATAAAACTTTTCTAAAAACAATTTGGAACCAAATGTTTAAAAAAAATCGAGTATATATTTTTTTTCTCAAAGACTAGTTTTCTGTACTGTAAACAAACTTATTGCATTGGGGCCACTTAAGTATAAAAGAATATAAAAATCGGCACTTAAAGAAAATAATGTAAAAGTAACTTAATTAAGATTATTAAAGTAATTGATTACAGATTCAAAAAATAAACGTTTTAAGTCTTAAAATTACGCAGTTGAATATTTTTAAACGGTTAGTAAAATGCACCCGAAAACCTCAATCTAAAATGAATTCTTTTAAATACAAGCAAATAATTTGTCGCAGTCAATAAGGCAGTGATATTTATGGCTAATAAATATACATTTTATCAAACAATTCGAGATATATTGCTATGTAGTTATAGGCACATAACAATGCCAAAAACATAAGGAATGATGATTCTGATTGAGATTATATTTTATGGTATACCTTCTAGTGTCAGCACAATGAGGAACACGTACTTAAACATCTATAAAACCAGCGTTAATTCCTAACCTACTAAAACAAGAACCATAATAAACATAGACTTTTGTAATACATAATGTCTAATTATAATTTGTGCATAAAACCTCAAAAGAGATCTATAACAAATACAAAAGCGACTTATAAGCTTTTTTTTAAATATGCAATACTTTTGGATAATGATTAAGTAAATCATTTTGTAATTTATAATAATAATAATAATTTTGTTTTTCTAAATGAGTATTACTTATCACTAATTTGAGTTTATAATAAAATATTTTATCTTAACACGTTACAATTAGGCAGAGCATCAACAGGCGGCGGACCTATGTCGGTGGAAATGTACTTAACTGAATTACAGTATAAAAGTTGCCATAATATTATTATGCAAGTACATAGCACTAAATAAAAAAAAAAACTATATTTACCGATTACTGGACGAAATAGAGAGAAAATATAATTCTAGATCGTTACTGCCTGTTGAGAAACTCCGTCCTATTATATTGTCAGCCATTATTCTCCTGCTGCAAAACACACGACCCTAACACGCCTACAACTGTCGAACACACAATGACATCTCCTACTTCGGTAACGAGATGAACTATACAACAGAGTTGCCACTTGATGCCAGCACCATTACATTTAAAAATGGAACTTAGTGACCAGTGTAACCATGAACAATTATTTCCGGATTGCAATGAGCGGAAATTGGATGGAATTCAAAGCAGTCGATAATTTCTGGTCACATTCATGTAACAATTTTTAATATCTGTAAGGAATATAACAATTAAATAGCTTCACTTGCATGAACAATTTTGTCAACCTTCTAATACTTATATATATATTCCAATACTAAATTCATCTCACAGCTCCCGTTAAGGCTAATTGGCCAATTTGAACACATCGCTTTAAAGTGGAGTTAGCTTTAAAAATATTTAGTTTATTTATACACTTACTACAAAATGTTTTATCATAGAGACATATGGGTCAGACACCAGGACTCAGGAACCTGAAATAAATTACAGCTTAATGTAACAATAACTTAACCAGCTGCCGTATTTCGAAGCTAACTCCACTATACAAGGACATACGCATTGGATAATTCTATCAACATGTTACAATGTTATTTACAAAGACAGAGATTCAAGAGTATCCAAGAGATTTGGAGGAAAGATGATAGAGTGCCAGTGGAAGGAAAACACGGAGTAGAGAGTTAATGGAGTGCTCAGATCTATAATTTATGAAACGAAACTAGTTCCATAAGGCTCACTTGTATCAAAAAATATTTAGCGCTAAAGTCATTCAAAACATTTTCGTACCTAGACGAGGAATTTGATATGCCTCAAAGTTAATTCGAAACGTCATTTGAAATAAATATACTTACAAAGAACATGAACTCTGAAATCAAATCGCATGAGTTTTGGCGTTTGAAAATAAGTTTCAGGTCAACCTTTGAGACGTGCGACGTCTCAAAAGTTGCCCTGTAACTTATTTTAGAGACATCAAATAACGATTGTGCGTAAATATTACATTATCACTCCATTCGCTTCCTACTCTGCGTCATAGTAGTTTTGAAAGTTATCCTCAGATAGCCTAGGGACAGTAAGATGAGCACTTGTGGTGTGTATAAATAATCTGCACGACATGAACATTAAACTAGTATGCAAATAAATGCATGTTTTATTTAGTTGATGTGCGGAAGTTCAAATAATATTAAGAATTTAAATAATTAGTTTTTACGTAACAATGGGGAAGTTCGGGTGTTATATGGGGCATGCTTTGATGACAACAGTAATTTCATCATTTGCCTTGCCTTTTCCTCGCTATCTCGAACAATTTGTTCTCACAATTTTGAAAATTAAATACATATTAGATACTTAGTGTCTTTTTATGGAACAATTATGATTGAACAACGAAACAATGACTATTGTTTGTTCTATGTTTAATTGTTAATGTTTTCATTTTGCTCGTAAAGGAGTTTAGCTTTAATTCTTCGTTCAAAACTGACCATTAAATTTGAGCTCTTGATTGCTCCACTAGTTTGTGTATTCCGCTTACATTGAAAGATTAATTCTAACTTCCCCATCATCACAGGAAAAATGATAAAAAAAAATAGAAGGTAAAAAAAATTGAAGGTTTCCAAGAAAAAGGTCACAGTTCAAGTAAGTTCAGCACATCAACTGGCATACAGTCCCCTCCCTTCGTAGTGTGTGTATGTGTTCGCACGCACGAGCGTGTGTGCGTGCGGGCGAGCGCGCGTGTGTGCGTGCGGGCGAGCGCGCGTGTGTGCGTGCGGGCGAGCGCGCGTGTGTGCGTGCGGGCGAGCGCGCGCGGCGCATGCGCGTCACACGGCGGCAGGAGACGCTGATTGTCAGTGCCACTTCGCCTTCTGCGCAAAGATGTCGGCTCGCAGGTTCTGGGCGAAGCAGATGCCTAAGATCTGTGGGAATTTATGGATTAGTTATTAGTAATACAAGCCGTATTCTGTAAAAAAAAGTTAAGTAAGTAAATTAAATAACTTTTTAATTATTTTTTTTTATTAAATCACGTATTTTTTTTATTTGCAAATTACGCATGAGATCAGGGCCCTTATTTCACTAATGATCAGTTTCTGTGGACCTACTCTATCGGTCGATTATCTGTCCATTTTTCACTATTTGTATTGATTGGTCAATGGTTAACGGGCAGATAAACGACCGATAAATTAACTCAGAAACCGGGCATAATTCACACACTTCAGTAGAATGTGGTTTATTTGACAGATTTTGGTTGAAAGATGATTCCATAATTATAAGTATCAGACAAAAAATCGATAAACGTAAATGGAATCAGGGCCCAGGTTTGCTACTACACTCTGTTTCATGAATGAGTCCTAAATAATTGCTTTGAAAGAGCAAGCCTTCTGAGAAAAGCCTTCAAGTAGAAACATAGGCATCTGGACAGTTAATCCTTACTATAAAAAATAATTAAATTTAAGATCATGTCTCACATCTAGCTTTGATTGAGACCAAGACCAAAACATAACCCCATCTTTCATAAAACAGAGCTATGCATACTTTAAAAGCTTAACAAAAAGCGCAGTACATCAACAAACAACAAATACATACATCAAGTGCATCTACAAACAAAAACTTACTTGTGCAAAAGCGGTACAAACAGCGGACGTGGCTACTATCAACAGGTTGTGGTCGAACCACTCCTCGGCCGCCTCTAAACAGCCCTTGTCATATATTATCTTTGTTCTATCAAAATTCTAGAACAAAAAGAAACGAAAAAACATCAACGGGAGGCCACTACATGCTACATACTGGTTACTGTACGTTCCTTGAAACAAGACATGAGATGAGACTTCGGCTTTGTCATAATAGAAAACGATAATCGAGCGATACTCGATCGTCGCGTTCATTTATAGGACAAAACCGATGGCGTCGTCTGACAGAAGGCAAAACGACAATCGCTTATTCGAGCGATTATAGTGCTTTCTATTAGGACGACGCCTTAAACTTTTAAAAACATAGTCCACTTTTGAAATAGTGTGAACTGTTCGTAACATTGATTTTTATAAAGTAGCAAGTCCTTTTAACCGAAATCGTTTGAACGTTGCTAGAGCAAACTACGTCTTGATTTAAGGAACATAACAGGTTCAAAATACGCAGGTAAGTCATACATAGCAAAACATAATTATGGTGGGCAGAACTACCAGACTTACAAACAAATTGGGAAAACGTAAATAAAATCAACCAGTCTTTCCAAGGGGTACCTGATGGTTACCTAGTAACTGTGTAATGGACGTCTACCAGCAGCTTGTCCAGGCAAAATACTGGCAACCACCTGCATCAGGTTAGACTGGTAAAGCTAGGCACACTAATTCATTTTATTTACATTTTACCACATACCTAAATACAACTCAACGAATACAATGCCAATTTCAACGAAAAGACTTAGTAATAAACCTTAAGTGCTAGGGGACCGAGTAGCAAGGCGGCCACTGGCGCGAAGTGCCTCTGCAGCCAGTCCTCGCCCGCCGCCATACAGCCGCGCTCGTGAATCACTCGCTCGCTCAGTTGCTAGTACAAGTGGCAAGTTAGTTTGAATGCTCCTCATATTATTAACATGTTTGAATACAATTCGAATTTGGTTCTCGATGTCGTTAGCAGTAACTATAAGAATGCGATAATTTAATATGAAATTAAAAAAGTTTTTCGATGCTCCGGACCCTAAAAAGCGAAATGCCTCTGCAGCCAGTCCTCGGCCGCTGTCATACAGCCGCGCTCATTAATCACTCGCCCGCTCAGTTTCTAGAAAAAGTGGCAAGTAAGATTGAATGCTCCTGATATTAACATGTTTGAACAGGATTCGATTTTAGAACTCGATGACGTTGGCAGTAACTTTAAGAATTGATGTTTTAATTTAAAATTAAAAGCTTTTATTGTTGCCCTGGGCTCTAAAGCGAAGTGCCTCTATCGTCAAGTCGCCAACAGCCATACAACCACACTCGTGAATCACTCGTTCGCTCAGTTACTAGTAAAAATTGGCAAGTCATTTCGAAGTCTAAAATGCTCCCGCTATCAAGTTCATTACGTCAAAAGATTTCGGAAGTCTATTAGAATTGATTTTGCATAATAAAACAAAGTTGATACGACAGAGAGGCTTTCCTTTAAACTGCCTATAATAGGTACCATTTTCAAGCTCTGTACCAAAACTCAATTAAATAGAAGCAGTAGTTTAGTCGCAAGTGATTTTTAAAGTTTTTGCACCGTTTGAACACGATGTACCTAAACTAACCTAACAGCTGATTATGTCTAAGCATAGGTCATGCACCTTACAACGATAAATCTACGATGCGTTGTTGCCGCTCTGACGCATGTCGCAAGTACATTTACTAAAAAGTTGGCAATGCAAACAAGGAAGCAATAAATACACACACACTTGCACTTTCACTACGAGAGTGACAAACATAGCGCGAGTAAGAGAAACATAAATAGGTCAGTTTTTATCGCAAAAAAATAGGATGCAACTATTTTTTTACGATCGGTAAGTGGGTCATCTAAAAAACTTGTTTTTTCAGTGCGCCGACGCTGGCCTTTCGGAACGTACGATGTATCAAATTCGCGCGCTGACAATTGTGATTTTGTTTTGTTATTGTGATAGGACTCTTCTTATTTTTATTGTGACAGGACACCTAACTTGGGATTATTATTATTTAGTATTAGTGTCTTTTTTGTGATTGACTGTTTTTTATGGTGGTAGGACACGTAATTAAACTTTGGTTGTGTGTGTGTGTGTAATTAAAGTGTTAAACAATGCCTCGTGTAACTTACACGGCGTCAGAATACACTGACATGAATTTAATTTATGGCGAATGCCGTGGAAACGCAGCTTTAGCCCTGCGAACGTACAGGGAAAGGTATGGTGACAGCCGAAATTGCCCAAAAAGTGCTTGGCGACGGACAGTGATTTAATTATAAAAATAAATAACAATATTCTCCGTCAGTATAATTTGTGCATTAATGTGAAGGGAGGACACATCGAGAATTTTTTTTTTTTGTAAAAGTTTGTTTTTGTGCGCGTACTTCAAAACCTTACCAAACATAAAAGCCAGCGCGAGCGGAGGCCTAAGTCACCGGCTGCCACACCGCCCCGGACCCCGCCGAGCACACGAGATAACGCACACCGCGCTCCGGTATGCGTTATGCGTCTAGGTATCTACGGTCAGTCTAATTTATTTACAAAGGGTGGTTGCGTTTTATTCTGATTTTTAAGCTATTTAGTTTGTTTGAAAAAAATATTTTCTAATTTTTGGAGCTCTTTATTTTTGTAAAATTAATACTAAACACGTATAGTTTAGGAAGTGTAATTTAATGCCCCTCTGTCGTATCAACTCTGTATGTGCAAACCGGCCATCACTCAGCATAATTCTGTGACTCGTGTGCGAGACAGAGCCACAGCGCTGGTTTTCACTACAGCCGACATAGACTAGATTAACCGTATAGTTAGGTACTAGTACCTAAAGGTACTAGACAAGCAAACCTCCGCCGGCTCGGTAGTAGTACCTTTAGGTACTAAGAATTACGACATTCGACATCCTTTTTATTAATGTCGTTATTGATTAAGTTACTTAAAAAATCTTATGTTTGAGTGTTAATTAAAACAATTGGATAAAAAGGACATATAATAGCGCTAATAATTCCTTCGTATTTAACCCGCAAGTTTACTATTTTTCATAAATAAAATCAAAGTGTATAATGTGTTAATCGCCATCTACCTTAAACCATGTTTATTTTTATTTTTGGGGTGCAGCAAAACGATTATGATAATCGATATTTTTTTCAAATTTGATCTTCCCGATTAATTATCGTAATTCGATAAAAAAAAAATACGCTAAAGGCATAAAATACATTAGGGACAAACACAGCAGGTTAAAACAGGAGGTTCTCATGGAATTTAAACAGGTTTTTTAACATTAGGAATAAAACTAACTCAACAAATTCATCAGACCCACGGCTAATTTCGCTAATTGCTTATATTATCTACTCAACATTTAAATTCAGAATGCACGCGTTATTCAAAAATATTTTACTAGATTGAAAATATTGAGAGTGTGTGTAGATATTTTCGGCATAAACTTATACCGGGCATTCTATATGAAACCCATACAGAATGCCCGGATTTTTGAAGGGGTTAGGGTTCTGTCCACAAAAATCAAAACCCATAAAAATAATAATAATGTGGGCGATGCCGCGGGCAGAAACTAGTCATACATAAAACTCGCAAAAATTCTAGTCTAATATTTTTTTTCTGAATTTCGAACACATTCATACAAAAGAAAATTCCGCGCGAAATTGATCATGGATCCAATGAGTTTCTCGAGTTGTTTTTTTTATTTCTCAAAACTTGTTGCCTATTTAAATGTAATAAGAAACTATAAAAATGATTATAATAAATAAGTGCTTATTGTATTTTAAGCCTTAAAAGTATTTTTTCTAGTTACCTACTAAGAATCGATTTATGAAAATCGTTCTTTTATACTCATCGAGTCGAATGAAATTTAAAAAAAATCGATTAGCATAATCGATATGCCACACACTAACAATTAAAAAAACAAAATGGTTGAACATTTTGAACACGAATTTAGTGTTAATGATAATGAAAGTGCGTGTTATTGGATCTTTGTTTGTAAATTGCATTTAGATCTGAGGTTTTTATTGATCTTCATGATATTTATTCATAATTATTGTCATATTTTTAATCGTGATTACATGCGAGTGAGTGATATATATGGAAAATAAAAACGTAAACAAACACAGTTGGCGCGAAATTTGACTTTGGAAATCAAAAAACTTCATTACCGCTACATATATCCTTAGAAATATGAATACATTCGTTGGATAATCAAATGATGAGCAAACCACTGCCCCCGTAATGGAGTTTGGGTGTCCGAAATCCACAATTTTCATGTTTTATAGCCTCAAACATCGCTGTCATCAAAATCGCAACGCAGATAATTTTGTGTCAAGATTCGATCGTATATTTAATTAACTTATGTATGAATAAGGATAAAACTAAGAACGCAAATAGAATGATTATGTCTTGATTTTGCCCTTTTGCATCTTTTTAGCAAGCGAGAAGTTTGTTTACTCATATATTTTCGTTGACTACCTTTTTGAAAAGTGAAGTAATTCATATTTAAGACACGTTTTTAAATAGACTGAAGCAGTTTGAACGACTATAACTTGTAATTTAAGATATTTCTCACAAGTTTATCGTATAATATAGCTACGGAAACAAATTTTTCATAGTAAATTCGATTGCCGAAATGTGATGAAATTCCTGAATTTGATGAAGTAATTCGCAAAATTCGATTCAGCTGGTGTGTCAAATGTCAAAATCTTGTCGAGTAGAGTGGTTAAACAACCATAAAGCAATTCCCACATAGGTAGGTTTCCTGACATCGTATCCGCACTGCTTGTTCCGGATGATGTCCTGCGGCTTGTTCCTACAGCAGCTGAAGGGCACGCCGCACGCCTCGCGCGACCCCACCGCGCCGCTCGAACAGTTGAAGTACGCGTTGTGTTCCAGTACTCACATAGGTAGGTTTCCTGACATCGTATCCGCACTGCTTGTTCCGGATGATGTCCTGCGGCTTGTTCCTACAGCAGCTGAAGGGCACGCCGCACGCCTCGCGCGACCCCACCACGCCGCTCGAACAGTTGAAGTACGCGTTGTGTTCCAGTACTCACATAGGTAGGTTTCCTGACAACGTATCCGCACTGCTTATTCCGGATGATGTCCTGCGGCTTGTTCCTACAGCAGCTGAAGGGCACGCCGCACGCCTCGCGCGACCCCACCGCGCCGCTCGAACAGTTGAAGTATGCGTTGTGTTCCAGTACTCACATAGGTAGGTTTCCTGATATTGTATCCGCACTGCTTGTTCCGGATGATGTCCTGCGGCTTGTTCCTACAGCAGCTGAAGGGCACGCCGCACGCCTCGCACGACCCCACCGCGCCGCTCGAACAGTTGAAGTATGCGTTGTGTTCCAGTACTCACATAGGTAGGTTTCCTGATATTGTATCCGCACTGCTTGTTCTTGATGATGTCCTGCGGCTTGTTCCTACAGCAGCTGAAGGGCACGCCGCACGCCTCGCGCGACCCCACCGCGCCGCTCGAACAGTTGAAGTATGCGTTGTGTTCCAGTACTCACATAGGTAGATTTCCTGATATTGTATCCGCACTGCTTGTTCCGGATGATGTCCTGCGGCTTGTTCCTACAGCAGCTGAAGGGCACGCCGCACGCCTCGCGCGACCCCACCGCGCCGCTCGAACAGTTGAAGTACGCATTGTGTTCCAGTACTCACATAGGTAGGTTTCCTGACATCGTATCCGCACTGCTTGTTCCGGATGATGTCCTGCGGCTTGTTCCTACAGCAGCTGAAGGGCACGCCGCACGCCTCGCGCGACCCCACCGCGCCGCTCGAACAGTTGAAGTACGCGTTGTGTTCCAGTACTCACATAGGTAGGTTTCCTGACATCGTATCCGCACTGCTTGTTCCGGATGATGTCCTGCGGCTTGTTCCTACAGCAGCTGAAGGGCACGCCGCACGCCTCGCGCGACCCCACCGCGCCGCTCGAACAGTTGAAGTACGCGTTGCGGTCCCAATCGCGCGGGCCTTCGACGCCGCAACATTGTAACTGGAAGATAAGAAAGTTTATCTTTATTAAATACCTAACGACCCGTACCTAGGGTTAAATTTACATGGTGCAGAAAAGGCCCCGGAACGCAAAGGGCGTTTGAAGAGACACGGGCTGGTTTTACCTATTCAGTAAGAGCCGGACACTCCCTGCCCTCCCTCCCCGCTACACACAGAGCGAGAGGAAACATTTGATGATTTACCACCCACAAAAAAGAAATACATATATTATAATCATGTAGCCTATGTGCATGTTGACTAATGTACGTTTAAAAAACGTGAATGAATATTCCAAATACAAGTGCAGTGGTTCCAACGATGACATGTAGATATTCAAAATTCGCACTCTTGAAGTACGTACCTACTACTTCCTTCTCAAAAACACTAAGTATAATTACAATATGCTGGCCTGTTGGTCTAGTGGTTAGTGACCCTGACTGCTATGCCAGAGGTTGTGGGTTCGATTCCCACCCAGGACAAATGTTTGTGTGATGAGCATGATCATTTGTTCTGTGTCTGGGTGTAGTTTATCTATAATATGTATGTATTTAGAAATATATAAGTATGTTTATCAGTTGTCTAGTACCCATAACACAAGCTCTGCTTAGCTTGGGACTAGATGGCGTTGTGTGATAGTTGTGTGGAATATTATTATTATTATTATTATTATTAATATTTACTGTGCATAATGACTAATGGTAAGAACAGCTTTTTCAATTAATGCGACTTCGATAACAAACTCTATTCTGAACCAAATCGTTCAGTTTCCATGTTTTTAATTAATGATAAACAAACCAAATTCCCTGTGATTCCGAAAAACCAGTATGAGTAATGTTTCCTCTAAAAAATACCACTTACCTGTAAAACTTGGTATGCCAATACCTAATAAAACACTATTAAAAGACATAATTATGACGCAAACAGGACATATTAATCATATCATTAAAAATAATGGTTTGTAAAAACCACAAATACGGGACTTACTGTAATCAAACTTAGAGGAAGTTTATTACATAGGCCACAGTTATTTATTGAGTAGTTAGGTACTACAATATGTATTGTTCCCTCAAACGTACGTGATACCGTATTTAGAATAGACTAGCGATTCCCCCCCCCCCCGTTTCAAGCAATTGTCTCACCGCCGGCGATCAGCGAGTAACGAGTAAAGCTTCAAACTCGAAACAAGTTGGCGAGCAGCGAGTGAAAAGTTTCGATAGTTTTGACGCTCGGCTTTCAGCGAGTGCTTTTGTGCACTGTAGGTAGAAATTACAGCTGTTTGGTGAGTTCTGAGTTTCTGACCGCCAAGCGAGCATCGCCGAGCGAGTCTCTGAGCGAGTACAATCTTTTATAGCTCTTGTCGCTGCGATCAACTAGAGATAAGAGCCGCTCGCCGGCAGTGTGAACAGCTAGCTATGGACTATGAATGTATGTGTCTTGTCTCTTTTACTCACATGAGATCAATATCTTTTGGCCTTTTTCTCAACGAGTAAATAGTCGATAGCTACCCGCTTTCTCGTCGCTGTTTTATATTATTCACAGAACATAATGTTTAGACAATCAGTGGTTTCGAACCTAACGAATTTTCAGTATTTCTACCAATTTAGTTGTGACTGAGTTCATTGACCCCGAAATCGGTAAAATATTTTTTTTTAATAATACGTATTAAGTACATTAGTATATTTTATATTAGTATATTATAGATTATACCTTTTTTGCAATAAATACCCTTTTTCTAGTTAAAATTAGTGCAAATATACATTTTTGGTAGGCAGATCTCAGATCACACCAACCACATCATCACTTACCATCAGGTGAGATAGTGGTCAAATCTATAGTAAAAAAAAAAAAAAAAAAAAAAAAAAAAACAATGATGGAAATCATAACAATGATTCATTTGAAACAATGTATTTCCTCCCTTAGTAATTTGTTACGAACTACTGAAATAAATGAATAATCCTTCCAGGAAAATACACTTTAATACTAATCAACTTGTTATAAAATAAATTGGGTAATAAATCTGATACCATCAATTAAGACCAATAATTCAATGTTTGGATAAAGTATTTGAGTGGTTTTTTTATTATTTCTGTTTATCTTGGCAAATGACAAGACAGTAAAATGGTGTGTAATGTTAGGTATAACTATTTTAACCTGTCAGGATCCGTAAGGCCAAATCGCCCCAACGTCAGCATCCGTAAGGCCAAATCGCCCCAACGTCAGCATCCGTAAGGCCCTATTGAGGCCAACCGACTCGCGCGGTGTAAGCGTTATTCGTATGCGTTTTGTGAATTATTTTCATTTTTTTCCCCAGTTAACAAAACAAAGGTCCTTATATTAACGAACCATATAATTTCGTTTAATATAATTTTCATTTGTCATACATAATAATTTTTTGATAATATAACAACTTATGATATACATTCAAGAGATATAAAATAATTTCAAATAAGCTTCAGCTGCTATATAACACTTAAACCAATGAATAAAAGATTAAAACCTATTGTATAAAAATTCATTGGAACCGTCAACGTGACATTTAAGCGAGAGCCAAACTGGTCCCACGTGCGCAACGTATGCAACGTATTATGATACCTATCTGGATTCTTTGATTTTATATGAAAAACTATGCAATAGAAACACACTTATCGTATGCAACGCAACATACGATAACTGTGTTTCTCTAAAGCATGAGTCCAGATATCATAATGTGTTGCGTACACACGTTGCGTACGTAAGACCAGTGTGTCTCTCGCTTTAGTTAGTAGTCAAATGCCTTATTGCTTTGAATTACTAGGGCAGATATATTAATTAGAGCAGATTTATCCAATGCAGAAATATGTATATATCAGGGGAACAATTCGAGTTTATCTATACACAAAAATAAACATAAATTTTATTGCACAGATAAAACACAAATCTGTGGTTGGAAAAATCAACCCACAGACAAAAGAAAATTCATATTGTGATTTACCCAGTCTTCTTGTATCCAGTCGATCAAGTTCTGTTGATCAGGGTCCTCTCTATAATGTGTGATGAATGTTTGGAAGCCGGTCGTTGCTTGTTGTTTTATCTATTAATTAAAAAAAAATAAAGAAAAAGCATATTTCATTAAAATGTTCTACACATAAACATGAATCATGATGCACTAGATCAAAGACAATTTTTTACAGATTATTATCATACTAATAGTTAGGTTCGAACCTATCATAAGTTCGAAAAACATTTGACCGAATTTCATTTCATCTAAAACTTTTTAACTATTATCGTTTCGTTTCTTTTTTCTTCATCGAAGTCACGTCTGCCACTGTATATCAATTGACCTATTATCAATTCGATTTTTTAGGGTTCCTACCCAAAGGGTAACCAACGGAACCCTATTAATAAGCCTCCGCTGTCCGTCCGTCCGTCGGTCTGTCAGCGGGTTGCATCTCAAGAACCGTAATAGGTAGACAGTTGAAATTTTCAGATTGGGTATTTCTATTGCCGCTATAACAACAAATAATAAAAATTAAGGTTTATGGTACGGAACCCTTCATGTGCGAGTCCGACTCGCACTTGGCCGGTTTTTTTTTCGTTACGCCGATGTTTCATTTGGTCGAAAAACTTGGGTCTACCTTTTATAGCAGAACTTTTTACGTCATAATATTGTTTTGCATAACAACGGATAGCATAAACTTCATTTCGCAGAAAATCATTTCGCATACACTCAGTTGTCATACATTCAAAACTCATAATTTTGTTAGTCAGAATCATCTTTAGGCATAATGTTTATATCCATAATAATTAAAAAGCAGAACCATCATATCGCAGAAAATTCAGTCAGAATCGTCTTTTGGCATACATTTTATATCGATAGTCATTAAAAGGCAGAACTGTTTTTTTTCGCCACACACATGCGACGATAACGTTAATTAAATGCTAATTACAAAAATATTGTCGGCTTGGATGCATGTAGCATGCAAACAGGCATACAACATGCAAGCAGGCATGCAACATGCAGCATGCATGTAGCATGCAAGCAGGCATGCAACATGCAGCATGCAAGCAGGCATGCAACATGCAGCAGGCATGCAACATGCAGCAAGCATTGTTTCTGTCACGGCTCCGGCGCTGCGGGGTTTGGGCGGCGCCACGCGAGCTTATCGTCACAGATGGTTTTAACGCTCACCACCTGCTCCTCAGCTCGCGGGCCGCCTTACCCCTCCGCGCCTACGCGGGTTTAAATTACACTCTAGGGGTAGGGCAGACAAGACTGCGTAAAGTCGGTTTCGGAGCGATTCGTTTCTGTCACAAAATTTTGCAGCACAACGTATTGACTTTTTATGACACAAATTTAATTTAATATTGAAAATGCTACCAATACATGCTATATTTAGAACATTCTATGTCACTTTTGCAGACCATTCGATTTTAAATACATTGCACGTAGGTTATCTAACCATTCGACAGCATAAATTTACTTTATTTAAATTATCAGTTTTATTCCATATATTATAAGTTTTTGATGTTTTGAACACTAATTTTTACAAGAAGATACATCTATTTTAATTTTTGATGTTCAAATATGCACCCATACCAAATAATCGTATCTCTAAATAAATGTTATGCTAAACAAAATTATGCATAATATTAATTATGGCAAAGGTAATTATGCGAAACAAAATTCTGCCAAGATAAAAGTATGCCATTGTAAATTCGGACACGTAAATATTCTGCCAAACAAAAGTTATGCTAAATAATTTTTATGCCTTAAAAATATTCGATTAAATAAGATTATGCCATGTGAGTTATGCCAAATAAAAATCGGAGTATCAAGATTCTGCCAAATAGAAGGAACCCCGAAAAACTTTTTACCGAAGTTTCACTTAACCGAAATAACATTTGTTAGAACCATTATGTTTCCGAACATTCATTATATCACTGTTTTATTTTAAGTAGTGTAATGGTGGTGTGGTAGTAGTGGTGGTAGTAGTGATGGTTAACAAAAGTGGTCTTAAGTGGTCCAAGTAAGAAGCATGCAAACAAGGATGCTTGCTTCCAACTTGCAATCAGCCTTGCAGCTTGCAAGCAGGCATATGGCAGCATGCAGTAAGCAGGATGCAAGCAAGCATGCAGCGTAGAAACAAGCATGCAACATGCAAGCAGGCATGCAACATGCAGCAAGCATTGTTTTTGACACGGCTCCGGCGCGTGCGGCGTTTGCGCGGCCACACGTGAGCTTATCGTCGCAGATTGGTTTTAACACTCAAACCACCTGCTCCTCAGCTCGCGGACCGCCCCACCCCTTCGCGCCTACGCGGGCTTAAATTACACTCTAGGGGTAGGGCAGACAAGACTGTGTGAAGTCGGTTTTGCAGCGATTCGTTTTTGTCACTAAATTAATTTAAAATGATACTATTTTAATTTAAAATGTTACCAAGTAACCGTAATATTTAGTAAAATGTTGTTTCGGTGTGGTGAAAATATGGCAAATAAATCATATGGCTAATGAAAAAATTTCAAAAGAGGCTTGGGCCAATATTAGTTCGGTAAAATAATACCTATACTTATCACATGATACTACGATGATCTAAAAATATGTCAAATAATGCATATAGCAAATAAGACGCCAGTCAATAGTTTTCGGTAAAATGAAATTCAAACAAAAAAATTCCCGGTTCAAACTTTGAGGTCAAGCAGCGCTTGCTGAGGACGGTCCCCGGATAGGTGACCATCCACTCCTATATTCTATGTTTTCCTTTTTCATGATTTATATTATCCATGATACGCACTATAACCCTCAAAAAATTTTCAAAATTGTCTCTCAGATCCCTGTGTACAAAGTCAACTATTAATGAAAACAGTTTTTTTTTTTAATTATGTTTATTAAAAAAAAAACGGACTTTGCGGTAGTTTTTAGCGTTCATTAAGATAATAGGTAGAATACAAATAAATTATGCATTAGAATTATGAAACACTCTGTTAATAATGTTTACGCATCAAAACAATGTCACCGTTCCATTCCGCGCCGTCCTTGGAACACAAGGCTCGGACTGCGTTCGCTCCTGGATGTTTTAACGTCTTGCGTCATAATAATAAATACAGTTTTAATTTTTTTTAAATAATTCAGATGTTCATAAATATCTTTTTTTTTATATATGAATGTGTAGTAAGTAGTCATTGGTTAGATGAAGTGAGCTGCCATTGTAAGACAACTGAAAACAATGGCACCGTGTAGTGTTAATAAAAAAACTGGCCAAGTGCGAGTCGGACTCGCGGTGCAAAGGGTTCCGAACGAACAATCTTTTTTTTTAACATGTAATTTTAAAACTATAGAATTCTTATAGATTTTCCTGTAATCTATAGGTAAAGAGCTATTGTCTCCATTTTTTTCAAAAATTTTGACTCAGTAGGATAAGGGGAAATGGTAAAGCAGATAAGGGGGAAATGGTAATTTTTCGTCTAATTTCTTTAATAACTTCAAAACCATTTATTTTAAAATTATGAAATAAATATAATTAAAACCCTCACAGTAACCCTTTCATTCGATATGTCACACGACAATATCGTGTGACATATCGAATGAAAGGGTTACTGTAAAAAACTTTTTTTTTAATTTTCTAATTTCGACCCCATACTAAAAATTTAATAATTTACGTAAGGCTTCCGTGTTTGGGTCACAGAAGTACATATGTGTACCAAATTTCAACAGAATCGGTCCAGTGGGTCCGGAGAAAACTGGCTGTGCCAGACGGACAGACAGACACCCGAGTGATCATATAAAAGTTCAGTTTTTGTTCGGAACCCTAAAAATCCTGATTTCTCTCCGAATTATTCAACCTGACTCAGTCAATAGGTACTAAAACTTACCCAATCTTTAAATACAAAGAACAGGATGCCCGTCGTCATCTCGGCCAACAGCAATAGAGCAAGGAATACAGCGTACTGAAACAGACGGGAAGCAGATTAGATCATGAATAAAATAAATAAGTATTTAAATATGATTTAAATATAATCGAGTTTTATCTCGCATGTTTTGTTCTCCACACGAAATGCCTGATTAAGTTAGGTTAGTCACAGTTATGAGGCAAAACATCCGGTGCTGCGTGTAGCTACCTACTGGGTTTCAATCACTGCGGATTTAAATAACTATATTATAATAATCATTGTCGTCCTGGTAGCCGTGGTATACCTCTCCACTCCTCTAACACCGCAGGATATGTTGCCTCCTTGGCGCAACGTCAC
Organism: Lacanobia oleracea; assembly: GCA_950371165.1. NCBI lineage: Eukaryota > Metazoa > Arthropoda > Insecta > Lepidoptera > Noctuidae > Lacanobia > Lacanobia oleracea. Next base: position 8,507,653 of record OX493397.1, read on the forward strand.
ATTGTGCTAGCGACCGTCTTCAGGGGCCCATTTATTGAGTGTACAAGTCACCCCCTGCCATTTTAAAGCCGTGTTTATTGTCAGTGGTCAGACAGGGGCCAATAGTTCTTTCATGGTAATGAATCCACTAAAACAAACAAATGGTAACACAAATAGTTCTGCACGGGATTGTCCTTGAGGTAATTTAATAGTGCTTAAAGGGATAATCGTCGGGTGGTGCCCCGTTCCATTAGTAATGTCGAACGCGGCCTCTGCGAGTTGGCTTCGGTCCCTCGTACGCCTACCAAAGGACCGGGACCAAGGTTCTCAAGATTGTTCAAGACATAATCATCATACCTAAATTAATTGCTGAACCAATTTCAATTAATTTTGGTACAGAGATAGATGATCGATAGAATGCTTTTGATAATATCCCACCCTTAAAAAAAAAAAGTAGGCGGAGAGGAAATCAACACATGACAACATTTTTTTTTCTTGTCCGGACAGGGCGGACACCGTCTAATTTAGCCGGACACAGAACCGATCGCCGCTATCCGAACCAATAATCCATAGGTATAAGTCAGCACACGTCCACTTGCTATATCACTCAGGCTTCCACAATATCCCACGCTTATTACACTTCGTATTGTCTAAAATAATCGAGCAGCAGGTACCTACAGCAACAAATGCCTTTGTTCTGCGATCTAAGTGAAGGTTCATTAAATCTTAACAAGCTTCACATGCGAGCGTAATGATTATAATCTAATTCCGATTTACTTTAAGACATTCTTGGAGTAGTGAGAGTGAAATGGAGTATCTATCTATCTATCTATACTAATAAATAAAGCTGAAGAGTTTGTTTGTTTGCTTGAATTTCAGGAACTGCTGGTCCAATTTGAAAAATTCTGTCGGTGTTAGATAGCCCATTTATTGACGAAGGCTATATATCATCACGCTAAGACCATTAAGAGCGGAGCAGTAATGAAAATTGTGACGCAGACGAGGTTGCGCGGCTCAACTAGTATATTATATGAAGAAATCGAAAATTTATAAATAAAGGTAGCTTCGCCTGCGTTGAGTCTATCCGAGTGTTATAAGTGTAATCAAAGTCTATTAAATCTTAAATCATTTATTTCGCCAGAAATATAATGGGCATTACAAGAAAGTAGTGCTTTAAAGTAGTATTCTGTAAACATCTGACCGTGATAAAATAGGCGGAGTTAGACTAAAGTGAACTCTATGTATATTCCATCTTGATTGAATGAATTGGCTCATTTCGTTCACTTCACCTAAGTTTTCAGCACACATTCATAATGCGTACAGCTAAGGAGTAGAATTCCCTGCCGGAGTCTGTTTCCCGATAGCTACAACCTGGGAGTCTTTAAGTCAAGAGTGAATAGGTTACTTTTAAGCAAGCGTGCTCCATCTTCGACCACATCATCGCTTACCATCAGGTGAGATGGTGGTCAAGCGCGTGCCTATTAATGGTAAAAAAGTACGATTCTGTAAACATGTCGAATGAAGGCTTGGTAGAAGTGATCACGAATTAAATTATCAAACTATGTAATCAAGATGGAATGACGGCTCACTTCGTGATCATTTCACAGAATCGAGTGGCTGGGAGAGATTTTACTGATTAAGTACATCGTGACCATGTCGTTATCATCTAATTGAACACGTGAGCTCTCGCCGCACGTCTTGTAAACCATACACAATCAATATAACATGGCTCGCGCACATTTTGATTGGTGTTTTGTAGTAGGAAAATTATAACCCCTTGATATCCTTAAGGACTTAATGAAAGTGCGATCAAATCATAACATTCCTTAGAGGTTGAAGTATTCTCCTTAACTTACTCGTCCTCCATTCTATAATTACTCTGTGTCTGCCACAAAAATAAAACAAAGGCAATACTCACGCATGCTAGCAGGCACGTGTTCTCACGCAAAGCGCCGACGCAGCCCGTGAAGCCGATTATAAACGTAATTGTACCTGCAATCACATCATCAACCAATAAATATTATAATACTGCACAAAATAAGTCAGTTCAATCACACTGATGAATTGATGATGTAGGTATACCAAAAAATAGCGTCAGGGAAACATCGATGTTAAAACTAGAATTCATAATTAGTAAAAATCCTATAAATTAGTTCCAAAGTCCGCCGTCAGTAACAGGCAGTGTAGTGGGGGCATCACGACATGACAGCGTCATTTCCGTCACGGCATGCATGCGACTTGGTTTACTGCCACGCCAATAAACGTATCACATAAAAAAAAATGGTACATCAGTGGTAATGCTTGCAGTATGTAAAACGCCCTTATTACTATAAAATAAAGGCGCTATCAATGTCAATGTTAAAATTGATTGAAACATGGTTGACAAGCATAGCAATCTTTGACCTTTGTCGATAGTCTTTTCTCTTACAATACCCAAGGTTATATTATAGGGAGTTTCCTTTTTAGCCCAAGGGCTACTAACAGCTACAAAACTCAATTTTTATAGCATTGTATGACTTGTGAACAAGAGCCCTTTGTGTCCCCCACGCCCAGAAGTCATCATAATGTACTACTAACTACAGTACTAACATCTGTCTGACTGCCAGTAATAAAATCTACTTTAAACAATTAAGTACTGGGTCATGTTTACTGTACAGAAATAACTTTCATGGGCCGAATTGGAGCTTCATTTTACAGTGAAGCATAGTATGAGAAATATTGTTGATACAGGAATAGAATAAAGACTTTGGTTTCAACAAAAATTAATCCACCACTTTATTTGTTCATCAGTTGCCTTATAATTTTGTCAATTGTGTCCTTCCTTAATAGATGACATCAGTCATTCTTCTTTCTGCAGATGTAATGTTTTGTTTTATTAATAACCAAGTATTTACTTCACATATACCAAAATTGGCTTTTCAATTCAGTTTGGCAAATAATATGTTTGGCTTTGATGTTCAGGTAACCATATAAGGGCAGAAGAAATTAAGTAGGGAAGTATAAATTACTTAATCAACACAAAAACATGTAGAATTTTAATAAAAAATTGTAGCCTCTGTAATCAAGATAAATATAAACTTGCATCTAGTAATTAATGCGTTTACTCACCCACACATATTAATATAAATGCTGGATCTAATGCAATGTTGGTGAGTCTGGACAAATTGTTGAATGTGTCCTTCTCCGTCCATGCCCAAATGCCGACTGCTAGCACAATCAGACCGAGGAACTAAAATGGTAAAGTTTATGATAAGCAGACAGAAGTATTAAAATAAGAAGTAAATAAAATATTAAATAGTGTTTGCGAATTTTCCATACCTTGAATAGCTTTGGAAATTTGCAAACACTGATCAACAGATATTTTTTTTAGAATAGACGAGCTTCAGGATATTTAAAAGCTATTGAAATTTAATAAAGCTAAAATGTAAGAGATATAACTAAAGCTATGTGGAAATATGTCTGTCGTCTTTAACACCATATCTTATAGTAAACTTACATCATAAGGAAAAATATTCTATGTTTATACATTTGCAAATATTTCAGTGATAAAAAGCTGGGTACCCAAACTCTTTTATACTTTAGAAAAATTAAAGTTTCCTGCCAGATAGGCCAGGGGAAGTAACTCATTTTTGTTCCTTACCTCTATGGTTATTTTAGTTATCTCTACAACAATATGACTGATTTAATCTTGTATTAATAAAATCCAAATTACAAAATTTTGTTTAATCTCAGTTAATCATTGCCATTTCCTTCCTTGTAAACTATTTATACAAAATTAACATTCCATGCAATATTATTCATTATCCTGCTGTCCTGATCTTGTTTGGTTTTTTTCCGTGTAGGCATTTGATAATGTGTCAATTTACTATTAAATACACTGGTATAAAATAACTCTGTGTTTTGTGTTTTACCTGAATTTGGATTACCAGGAAAATAATCGGGTATTGATGTTCTAACTAATATTGTTACTCAAAATATCAGCAAACAAATGCCAGAATACCTGATTATTCTAAATTGAAAATGTTTTATCTTGTTTTTTTTCTGATTCCATTATTATGACTTTGTATTAAGAGACTCATTGACTAAGGTACTGTGGTAACCTGATGATAATAAATAAATAAGTAAGTACTTGAACTGCAAACTTACTTTACCACAAACTTTTATAACATTATAATTTTATCAAACTAATATTAGTGTTCTGTTAACTGTTAGTGTTCTTAAAAATGAGAAGGTAAACCACAAGTGGCTAAAAAAATGGTAAGTTTAGCATTTATTTGTTGCGACTCGAGCGCAAATTCAAGGCTAATGTAATCACAACCTCTTAGAATTAAGTCTTTACAGCATATTGACAGGAAGCAAACAGTCACAGTACAGTTATGGCAATTATATGTAGGTGTCTCTAAACAAGTCTAAGGTGACCCCAATTGCCTGGCAATTTGCACAGGTGAGATGAAATCAATACCCACTCAGACATTACAAGTAAGTAATACGAGTGCAATGCATGTCATTCGCTAACTTTTGCATTTCTAAAACACCATATAACGAGAAATCTTGCCAAGCAAGATTGTGCGAATTTCAATTCCTTAATTAATATGTAAATTGTAAAACTAGATACAATAAAGGTCCACTTACCCAGAACAAAACATTCACACCAAAAATAACATACTTCAAACAACAGCTGACTTCGCTGGTGTCGCGTCGATATTTCCTTATACCAGGCATTTTAAGTATCACATAATCATGTCACTGTTTTATTTAAGTAGGACTGAACACTACATTTAAGAAAACTAAAATCTAATAAACTTAGCAACTATATAGGCCAAACATCGGCCAAATCAACGAGAGCGAGTGGAGTGAACGACCGTCAAACAAAAGAAAGGAAGTACAACAAGGATAAGTTACAAAATCCTTTACAGCCTCGTTGTAAACGTCAAAGTGATGATGCTATACATATATCAGAAAGAGGCAAAAGATGAAACGGAAAAATGAAAATTGTTCTCACTGTTTTGGTTGCATTATAATAGACGTTCCAATACTCGCAGGAATTATGCAATTTGTAAAATTTGATGGATTTAATTTATAAAGTTTTACTAAGGTTTTACTGTTTTGTAATTTGACTGTCAAAATATTCTATAGTTAAAAGTTAAAAACTTGTCTCCATCAACATAGGCGCTGCTTCAAACCGTGTCATACTCTTAAATGCAAAGTATTCGACAAACAAAGATGATTTTTTATTTATTTGAAATGGCAGGCTGTATGTTTATAGCAGTCTGGGGCTTTCTCAGATAAAATACAAATCTTATATTTACGAAATCAAAAGGATTTCGTAAATATAAGATTTCTATTGTTCGGCAACTATCCACTAATTAAAAAGTTGGAACTAGTCAGAATGGCCATTTATCACGTGTTAGTAGCAGCAAGCACACATTCTGGTGGCCCAGTCTATACTGAGTAGATATGCCTGGAAAATCATCAAATGACCCTCCCACTCTGGGTGAAGCAGGAGAGATTCTATATTTATGGGAGGTAGTGTCAGACTCTTACTGACTTTTGACATTTTTTTTTCTATTGATAGGCACGGGTTTGACCACTATCTCACTTGTTGGTAAGCGATGATGTGGTCGAGAATGTATCACGCCTGCCTAGAAGTATTCTATTCTCTCTTGACTAAAAGACTCCCAGGTTGTAGCTATCAGGAAACACAGACTGCGGCAGAGAATTCCACTCCTTAGCTGTATACACTATGAATGTGTTCCCAAAACATTTTGTGCGCGTGGGTGTCCACCATGTACCGGTGGCGCATCGCCGTTCGTCTTGTGGTCCGATGATGGAACGGGCTTGGCGGAATTAAATTATGCAATTCCGTCGCACATTCCCCAAAATGCAACCGGAAGAAACAAGCTAGCAACTCGTCGTCGATGCTCAAGACTTTGGAGCCTCGTTGCGACGAGCCTATCATTGGCGATGATTCTCTTGACTCGTTTCTCAATTGACTCAAGAGCATCATGCTGATATCTACTAGATCCGTCCCAAAGATGAGAGCAGTACTCCATACACGATCGAACTTGCGCTTAATAGAGTTTGAGCAGCTGTTCCGGCGTGAAGTGCCGCACCTTTGCTAGGATCCCCAACTTCCCTGGATCTGGATTCGGCGGGAGGACGCGCCCGGGTAACAACACTGTGAGGGTCACCCGGAGGACACGGTGGAGCATACGGTGGAGGTCTGCCCTGCTTGGGCGGAACACCACCGGGTCCTCGTCGAGGCGATCGGCGGCGGCGACCTCTCGCGACCGGCCTTGGTTCAATCTATGGTTGGGAGCGAGGAGGCATGGGAAGCGGTCACCTCCTTCTGCGAAGCAGTAATGCTAGCAAAGGAGGAGGCCGAACGTGTGAGAGAAAGGGAAACCTCACGCCCCAGTCACCGTAACAGAAGAAGACGCCCCAAGCGTCGGGAGTCGCAGGACGATTCCCGGCCGCCGTAGGCCTGCGGACGGCGAGCAGTGGGTGGCTCGCCGTCTGATCAGAACTAGGCCCGGGTCGGCGGCGCGCTGCGATCCCAGCGCGCCTCAAAGAGATGTCAGCGTGGAAGACGGGGCTCGCTAGGGCAGGTGCCTGCTGGGGCTGTGGAATCTGTTCGAAAGAGGTACCGTAGCCTTGGAACGCAAAGGGCACCAGGAGGAACACGGATGGGATTTAGTCAGTAAGAGTCTGACACTCCCTCCTGCTTCACCCAGAGCGGGAGGAGTCATTTGATGATTTCCCATCGTTAAAAAAAAAAGGACCCCAACTTTTTTACAGTCATTTGAGCTTTTGCCTTTATGAACGGGCCAAAATTGAGGGTAGATGTTAATGTAACCCCAAGAAGCTCAAGTTGGTCGCTTATGGGCACGGTTGCACCCCGGAAAGATGGAGCTGGGTGGAATTGGCTCCTTTTAGCGGAAAAGAGACACGCTTGGGTCTTAGCAGCATTAAACTTGACCAGATTGGCATCGCCCCATTCAGAGACAGCCTGTAAGGACACGTTCAAGCGCTCAACCATAGATTCCCGGAGAGACCGGATCTCTGACTCACCAGTTCGTGCGTCGGACACGTATCTCTCAGCAACAGTGCTGTCGTTTGCATACCCAAAGGTACCGGGTTTAAGCAGATCATTAATATGCAGCAAGAACAGTGTTGCCGAAAGCACCGACCCCTGAGGAACCCCGGCACGTACATCCAGCACTCCAGACGAGCAGCCATCTATGACCACTCGGATAGACCGATCCCTCAAGAAATCCGCGATCAAATCACACAATCCGGCGGGCAGACCGAAGGAATGAAGCTTACTATAAGGCCATCGTTCCAAACCCTATCGAAGGCCTTCGAGATGTCAAGGGAGAGCTAGTGCCTCCCCGTGATTCTCTATTGCCTCACTCCAGATGTGAATGGCATACGCTAGAAGATCCCCAGTTGACCGATTTCGGCGGATTCCTTTCCGTATTGTCGGTCACTTAGGATGTCATTCGCTTCTAGGTATGCCAGGAGCTTATGATTCAGCATGCGTTCCATACTCTTACAAAGTATGGACGTTACCGAGATGGGTCTATAATTCGACGGGTTAGCTCGACTACCCTTCTTGGGCATAGGCTACACGTTAGCTTACTTCCAAGGCGAAATAGGCGTGTCAAGATCGGAGACAACTCAGGCGCACAAGTCTTCAGAACAATTGCCAGTATCCCTTTGGGGCCACTAGCCTTGTTCACGTCTAGGTTACGCAGTACCCTACGGACGTCCTTCTGATAAATTCGAATGTTCGACATACTCGACTCGCATACATTAGGAGAAGCAGGGGGCCTCACGCCACCAGGATCAAGACGTGAAGATTCCGCAAACAAAATTCAAATTAAAATTTTTCAAATTCAAAGCATTTTATTTTAAATAAACCATTCACAGGCACTTTTGAAACGTCAAGGTCGGTCAGTCAAAAACATGGAAGCTATTTGCACGTTCCAAAGCGTAGATCTCTATGGAGAAGAACGTGCAAGAAAATCCGCGGACACTCTTTTAAATCATGTTCTGTTTTACAAAATTCCAAGTTACATATACTTGTTGCTTCTGCATGTGAGGACAATGCAAAGGAAAAAAAAAGGGCTTATTATAAAGATTAAATTGAGCCAATGGCAGTTTAGACATGACCAGTCTCAACCGACGGCGCCCGTTCATGAACATGACGCGTGTATCGGCACCTTTCAGCTCAACCATTTCGAAGGGAACCGAATGATCCAACCCACGCGCCGCCATCAGCGAGATATTGAGTGAGCATGACATGGCCTCAACCACCATGCTCGTTCATGTCAGTAAAACTATAACTAATCACATAAATGTAAATGGCTTCATGGTACTACATTTACAAAATTTGAAAAATATGCTTCTACTTTACACAAAACTATGGTTGTCAATGACCAAATAATGAAAAATATATTAATAACTAGCTGTGCCCGCGACGTCGTTCGCGTGCGCTTAGGTCGATGCCAGCCTATTATCTTACTTCTAATTTTTGTTTACTAATAAATGCGAAAGTTTGGCTAGCTGGATGTTTCTTACTCAATTACGACAATACGGCTGAACGGATCTGGATGAAATTTCGCACAGAGGTAGATTATAGTCTGGAATACCACATACGCATTCTTATCTCGGGAGTACCTACTTTGGGAGATATTCAAGATTCAAACCATTTATTTACAGGTAGATCAGTCTGTCAAAAACATGAAGCTATTTGGGATTTTTTAAACGTAAGTAGATCACTGTGTAAAAGAACGTGCAAGAAATTCTGCAGCCAGTCTTTTATATCATAATAAGTACCTATTATAAAAATACTGGTTTTACGGACAATAAACGAATCTAATTAAAGACAACACAGAGAACAGCGATATTGGTAATTTCGACCCTATAAAAGACTTTCAAAATCAAAACCCATAAGAGACCGAACCCAAACTCGTGTTTCTCCAGCAGAAAATCTTAACACCGCAATTCAGAAAAACGCGTCATCAGTGCAACGCCATCTATCGACCAAGTAAGTAAACTGACAAAATGATTAGCATTGGAAGACGTTAAATAAGGAGCCCGTATGACAACATAAATGTTCACTTTTATTTTGCTACGTATAAAAGTTCCACAAATAACTCAACAATGTGTTTTAGGGGTGCTGTTATTCATCCAAATTTATTTTATCACCTTCAAAGTATGCTCCTTTAGAAACGATACACTTGCGCCAACGAATAATCCATTCATCAAAACATTTTTTAAACGCTGCTTCCGGAATTGAGTTCAGTTCTCGCCGCGAATTCTCCTTTATGTCTTCTATCGATTGAAAATGGGTGCCACGAAGTGGTAATTTGAGTTTAGGAAAAAGAAAAAAGTCAGCAGGAGCCATATCTGGTGAATATGGTGGTTGCTGGATGGTATTTGTTGAGTGTTTGGTTAAAAATTCGTTCACAATGATAGCCTTGTGTGAAGGCGCATTGTCGTGGTGCAAAATCCAAGAATTTTCTTTCCACAAATCTGGCCTTTTTCGTCGAATTTGCTCTCTTAAACGCCGCATAACGCTCAAATAATATTCTTTATTTACCGTTAGACCTTCCGGTAAGAATTCAGAGTGCACAACACCGCGATAGTCAAAGAAAACAGTCAACATGACTTTGACTTTTGATCGACTTTGGCGTGGTTTTTTCGGTTTCGGTTCAGTTGGAAGGCGCCACTCCGAAGCTTGTTGACTAGTTTGCATGTCAAACTCGTAAACCCACGTCTCGTCACCAGTAACAATGCGTTTCATGAATGTTGGGTCCGAACTGACTCGTTCTAGCATGTCCTCAGCGACTTTCATGCGATTGAATTTTTGGAGAAAATTCAGATCTTTTGGGACTAGCCGAGCAGCAACATGTTTCATACCCAAATGATTAGTTAAAATGGTACGGATCGACTCGTGAGATACAGAAAGTTCGGCGGCTATCTCTCTCAGAGTTGAATGGGGATTTTCAGTCACTATTTCCTTCACTTTTGCGATGTTAACTTCAGTTGCAGACGTTGACGGCCTACCAGAGCGAGGCAAATCTTCCATCACATCTCGAGCGCTTTTGAACGCTTTGAACCACTGATAAGCACGAGTTTTTGATAAAGTCGATTCACCGTAAGCCTTCTGTAACATTTTCAGTGACTCCGAACACGAAATTCCATTGGCGATGCAAAATTTAAGACAAACTCTTTGTTCGATATTTTTGTCCATTATGAAATTCGCAATACACACTATATATGATATTACTAAAACCAGCACTGTATTTAATATAAATAACAGATGCAACTCAAACTCCGCGCCAAAATGGAAAACAGTTGTGCCAATCTAACAACTACAAAAAAACAAAAAATTTAATTTGGTACCATAAACAAATCATCCATTCCCGATACTTTTTTGACTGAATGTATAGATAGAAGACAACGATTGAGTTCTTACATCAAAAATAATAAATAAGTAATTATAATAATAATATAATGTGTATGTAAATCAGACTAATATAAACGAAATAATGTAAGTACCCCTAAAAAAAAAGAGAGCAAGCATCTCTTCCAAATATAAAACCTAAAAAGTGGACCTAAGCAGCTGTGACTGTGGAGCAGGACCAGCATGCAAAGAAGCAAACAAGTTCGCTTTCTCCTCAGTGGAGTGGGCCAGCGTCCCGTCGGGGCTCTGCAGTGGTGGTAGTGAAGGGCGGCAGAAGTTCGATTCAACCGACTTAGCCCCCTGGCTAAGTCGGTTGAATCGAACTTCTGCCGCAAGGTACCCAGCAGGTACCTAGTAAGGCGTTTTGGTCCCTACCAAAACGCCTTACTAGGTACCTGCTGGGTATGAAGTAAGTTTGTTCCCTATTCGGCTAATGCGGTCAAACGTCAACACCTTGTTGCAGTACTTAGCAGCCTTGTTGAAGGCACTCTTCTTCTGACTCTCGTCATTTGCTTTGCGCGTAAGAGTGTCGACCCATGCTAGGTACGCCGCGTGCTTAAGCGCATCAGCGCAATTGCACTCGGCACCAAACCATAGACGAGCTTCACCAAACATTATTATGTCAGAGAACGGAATGTAGTACTCTATTCCCTTCCGCATCACATCCGTCACGGCGTTCTCGCCCGCGCCAAGGGTAACATGCGAAGTAAGATCGCATGCCATCCCAATCTGCTGACCTGTATCGCCATACCCACCGGGCGCCTCTTGGGCTAGGATCGGGCGGGGTGTAGACGTACACAGACTTCACCAGACAGTGGTCGAAACTATCCAGTGGTGAAGAAATCGACACCGAATACCGGTCTGGATTTGTTGCCAGAAAAAGGTCCAAGCAATGGGCTGTGTGCGAATCCGGCACCCTCGTTGCCCTCTGGATCAGATGGGTAAGATTTAACGCAAGCGCTAGCTTTCGCGTCTCTCGCTTTTGTGCCGCATCTGCCGCCTCACTCAGGTGCTGTGTGAGCCCAGTTGTCTCCAAATCACCGCTGTGCGAACGGTAGACACAGGCGTAGACCATTTTGTCCAGGCTAACCCACAGCGTTGAGAACCTGGAGTCTTCAATGTTGCGGAGACGCCTATAGCAGATGCACATGCATACGCCCGCGCGTTGTCTGAAGTGGTGCTACAGGGTGAAGCCTGGGTAAGACAGGTATGACACGTCTGACGGACATCCGATCTGCGTCTCCGACAGGAATAAGAGCGCTGGTTTCTCAGTCTCTAGATTGTGATGGACTGCGGTGAGATTTAAGTGCAGACCTCGTAAAACACGTGATATTATACAGAGTTGATACGACAGAGGGGCATTAAATTACACTATGTATACTATACGTGTTCAGTATTAATTCGATACGGTACAAAAACAAAAAGCACCAAAAATTATTTTTTTTTTAACCTCCTGAGATTCCAATGCCCCACCGTTGTATCGCAAATGGAACCTTTTGGTTCCACCGGCGCACATAGACTAAATAGCTTACAAATCAGAATAAAACGCAACCACCCTTTGTAAATAAACTAGACTGACCGTAGATACCTAGGTAACACAGTGGCAACGACGCGCGCGCGCCGGAGCGCGTTGTGCGTTTTCTCGTGTCGAGGCGGGGGCCGGGGCGGTGTGGCGGCCGGTGACTTAGGCCTCCGCTCGCGCTGACTTTTATGTTTGGTAAGGTTTTGAAGTACGCGCACAAAAACAAACACACTAAATTTTAAATTCTCGATGTGTCTTCCATTCACATTAATGCACAAATTATACTGACGGAGAATATTGTTATTTATTTTTCTAAATAAATCACTGTCCGTCGCCAAGCACTTTTGTGGGCAATAGGGTATTTTACTAAAAAAATCTAATGAGTTTTGGATATTTAGTATTAATATTGGACTCGTATTTTGGCTTGGTAAATTTCGTACATTTTTAACAAGCCAGATGACGTCACGCGTGTCTTCAACTCGCTGTATCCTCTTTATTTTTTGTTTACGTGAAAAAAGAAAAAATACGTGTCCAATTTTTTTTTTTTAATCTATCAGACGGACTAATTACATTTTTTCAGTAAAATCCCCATTGCGGCTGTCACCATACCTTTCTCTGTACGTTCGCAGAGCTAAAACTGCGTTTCCACGGCATTCGACGTAAATTAAAACCATGACAGCGTATTCTGACGCCGTGTAAGTTACACGAGGCATTGTTTAACACCACACATACAACCAAAGTTGAATTACGTGTCCTACCACAATTAAAAACAGTCAATCACAAAAAAACACTAACACTAAATAATAATAATAAGCCCAAGTTACGAGTCCTCTCACAATAAAAATATGAAATACTATCTTAAACTTATTTAGTGTCCTATCACAATAACAAAACAAAATCACAATTGTTAGCGCGTGAATTTGACAAATCGTACGTTCCGAAAGGACAAAAAAACAAGATTTTTAGAGGTCCCACTTACCGATCCCAAAAATTAGGATGCAACAAACTGACCTATTTCTGTTTCCCTCACTCGCGCTATGTTTGTCATTTTCGTAGTGAAAGTGCAAGTGTGTGTGTATTTATTGCTCCCTTTTTGCATTGCCAACTTTTTAGTGAATGTCCTTCGACATGCGTTAGAGCGGCAACAACGCATCGTAGATTTATCGTTGTAAGGTGCATGACCTATGCTTAGACATAATCAGCTGTTAGGAAAGATACATCGTGTTCAAACGGTGCAAAAACTTTAAAAATCATTTGCGCCTAAACTACTGCTCCTATTTATTTAATTTTTGGTACAGAGCTTGAAAATGGTACCTAGTATATGCAGTTTAAAGGAAAGCTCCTCTGTCGTATCAACTTTGTATAATCTAAAGTAGGTGCCTAATAGTGTAGGTATAAAAGTATAAAATTACAAGAGGGAGAAAACATAATATGTACAAAAAATAATCTATACTTATTGTTAAGCTTGATTTTTTACTAAGGGTTTTTAAACTTATTATTTTTAAACCGTTTTGAGATTCCAGGTAGGTTACCAAAATTTTTAGAAGAAATGCAAAATCAGTGATCGCAAAATCATCATTCATTCTATTCTATAGCTTTTGGCCGCGACTTTGTACCCGCATATCCCGTTTTTTTCTGGTCCGGAAGAATTTCTGGAAATCCTCTCTTAGTGCTTTTCTACACTCCTCAAGGTACCTACATGCCAAATTATAGCTTTCTGCGACCAGAATTTACTTTCGACTGTGCGTACCTATGCGTAGTTTGTCAGTTATCTACTCATTTAGAAACGACAGAATTTTAATAAAGATTCAATCTTGCTTCTTCATTCCTTGTGGCCAGTCCAGAACTTTTCGGTCCCATCGACCATCTGTTCTGCGAGCAATGTGCCCTGCCCACAGCCACTTTACTGCCTTGCTCCTTTGTCGCCAACAAAAAACGCTGCATTTTTACTCTATTCTTCTCCACCCTTTATCCAACTGCGTAGCGCCAGCTTCGACAGATGATCGTCAAAGCTTTTGGTCATCAGGCCGTTGACCATAACGACAATCGGAACAAAGATGGCCTAGTCTACATTCCACATGTTGACAACCTCGCGTGCAAAGAGACTGCCTGTCTAAATTTTGTTGGATTTGTTTTTCTTTCTCAGCTTTTACGAGGTTGTCGTCATGTAGCATGGCTTTCCTTTTTTTTTGGTATAGTCTGTTGTCAACATTATCTGACCCACCCTAAAAACAAACGAATTTGGACCCTCTGACAGTAACAGTTAAGGTTTATTCAATTTATACGAGCTTATCAGACAAGTGCTCGAGGACTTGATGAACAAATACAATAATAATACAGACACGCGATCTTTAAAACGTTAGCATTAGGTTTTAAGTTATAACTACTTGTTATAATATAATTAGTGGAATAACTTGTTTTAATAATTGCGTTCAAGTAATTCTGGTCTCGTGGTCTGTGTATAAGACTAAGAAAAACAAGTTGCGAGATCAAATCCTGCGACGAAGATGTTGTTTTGCTTTCAATTAAGAATTTATTCCAAAACTATTATTTCTTGTATTATTGTAAAGAACTATAGACGGATAACCTTCAAATATAAACTTTCTAAAATGGTAATATTTTCGCATAACTTGTAATAAGTGGGAAGTTGAAAAATAAATATTTGTATTCATTATAAAACTGGTATTCAAATGCTACTAAGGGTATGCAGTGACTACGCGCAAACATATTTTACCTTGCCTTACTAAATTGCAAAAACAACGTCTCTTTACAATTTTTTATTTTCTATTTTATAGGTTGTTTTTTTATTATGATGTCTCAATGGAGTGATTTAAAATACAAAATAATCTATTTGCACGAGGAGACGGTTGGCTGCTTGTGCTGTGCAAGAATAAACTTTATGAAAGTATACTATACTACTTCCACTGATGCTACGTCGTGCGCGGACGCCGTGACGGATGTGTTGAGGAGGGGAATGGAGTACTACATTCCATTCTCTAACATAGCAATATCTGGCGAAGCTCGTCCTTGGTTTGGTGCCGAGTGCAATCGCGCCGATGCGCTTAAGCACGCGGCGTACCTAGCATGGGTCGACGCTCGTACGCGCAAAGCAAATGACGTGAGTCAGAAGAAGAGAGCCTTCAACAGGGCTGCTAAGTCCTGCAAGAAGGTGTTGCGGAGGGCTCGGTTTGACCACATTAGCCGAATAGGGAACAAACTTGCTTCATACCCAGCAGGTAGTAAGGCTTTTTGGTCCCTGGCTAAGTCGGTCGAATCGAACTTCTGCCGCCCCTCACTACCACCACTGCTGAGACCCGACGGGACGCTGGCTCACTCCGCTGAGGAGAAAGCGAACTTGTTTGTTTCTTTGTTTGCGGAATCTTCACGTCTGGATCCTGGTGGCGCGACGCCCTCCGCCTCTCCTGGTGAATGCGAGTCGAGCATGTCGAACATTCGCATTCATCAGAAGGACGTCCGTAGGGTACTGCGTAACCTAGACACAAGGCTAGTGGTCCCGACGGGATACCGGCAATTGTTCTGAAGACTTGTGCGCCTGAGTTGTCTCCGATCTTGACACGCCTATTTCGCCTTTCGTTTGAGACTGGAAAAGTGCCGAAGGCTTGGAAGCAAGCTAACGTGCAGCCCGTGCCCAAGAAGGGTAGTCGAGCTGACCCGTCGAATTATAGACCCATCTCGGTAACGTCCATACTCTGTAAGACTATGGAACGCGTGCTGAATCATAAGCTCCTGGCGTACCTAGAAGCGAATGATATCCTTTGTGACCGGCAATACGGGTTTCGCCGAAATCGGTCAACTGGGGATCTTCTAGCGTATGCCATTCACATCTGGAGTGAGGCCATAGAGAAGCACGGGGAGGCACTGGCGGTCTCCCTTGACATCTCGAAGGCCTTCGACAGGGTCTGGCACGATGGCCTTATTAGTAAGCTTCCTTCCTTCGGTCTGCCCGCCGGTTTGTGTGATTGGATCGCAGATTTCCTGAGGGATCGGTCTATCCGAGTGGTCATAGATGGCTGCTCGTCTGGACTGCTGGATATTAATGCCGGGGTTCCTCAGGGGTCGGTGCTTTCGGCAACACTGTTCTTGCTGCATATTAATGATCTGCTTAAACCCGGTACCTTTGGGTATGCAGACGACAGCACTGTTGCTGAAAGATACGTGTCCGACGCACGAGCTGGTGGGTCGCAGATCCGGTCTCTCCGGGAGGCAATGGTTGAGCGCTTGAACGTGTCCCTACAGGCGGTCTCTGATTGGGGCGATGCCAATCTGGTCAAGTTCAATGCTGCTAAGACCCAAGCGTGTCTATTTTCCGCCAAAAGGAGCCAATTCCACCCAGCTCCATCTTTCCGCGGTGAAACCGTGCCGATAACCGACCATCTTGAGCTTCTTGGGGTTACATTAACATCTACTCTCAATTTTGGCCCTTACATAGAGGCAAAAGCTCAAGTGGCTGCAAAGAAGTTGGGGATTCTGGCTAAGGTGAGACGGTACTTCACGCCGGAACAGCTGCTCAAACTCTATCAAGCGCAAGTTCGATCGTGTATGGAATACTGCTCTCATCTTTGGGATGGATCTGCCAGATACCAGCTTGATGCCCTTTAGTCAATTGAGAAACGAGCCAAGAGGATCATCGGCAATGAGAGGCTCGTCGCGTCGAAGCTCCAAAGTCTTGAACATCGACGACGAGTTGCTAGCCTGTTGGTTTTTTACCGATTGCATTTTGGGGAATGTGCGACGGAATTTCATAATTTAATTCCGCCAAGCCCGTTCCATCATCGGACCACAAGACGAACGGCGATGCGCCACCGGTACATGGTGGACATCCCACCCATATGCACAAAACGTTTTGGGAACACATTCATAGTGCGTACAGCTAAGGAGTGGAATTCCCTGCCGGAGTCTGTGTTTCCTGATAGCTACTCGTACAACCTGGGAGTCGTTAAATCAAGAGTGAATAAGTTATTTCTAGGCAAGCGTGCTCCATCTTCGACCACATCCTCGCTTACCATCAGGTGAGATAGTGGTCACACGCGTGCCTATCAATAGTAAAAAAAAAACTATATGGTTCAAATTGTTTAGAATATTGCGTCTAGAAATTACAACTAAGATCAAAGGAGATTGACCGAAAGCAGTCTAGCAAAGATGCATGAAGGAAAATCAAATTAATATAGAAATTATTTGCTTATTTTTTACAAGCTTTTCACTTCAGGAATTTTGTTTTCGTATCCGGAATTATGATTTTAACATAAACAGTAAATTAACGATTGCTAGGTACATAATATATGATTGACAATTCGTTCTCTTCATTTGTACGAGTTACGTAAGTATGAACCTTTAGACAAAATCTTCACAAAAATGATACTAAACTCATAAATAGCTATAAAATTAGTAACATCATAACCATATCGTACTGTATATGTATTTCATCATTCCAATAAGATAATATTTATTTTTGTGTTTCGTCTCACGCAGATGCAACTGTCAAGCCAGATGACAGACGGACCGGCCGATAGGGATGGCAATTCTTCCTAAACAAGAACGATTTTTAAATCTATTCGAATCGAAGTCTAAAGAATCGATTCATTAATAAATAAAGTCTATCTGACTGAAGTTGTCGTTTTATTTCGAAATTGTCACATCAACGCCGCAAGGCCATAAAAAGCATGAATATTACATTTTATTTTTCAATTAGCAACTGTTCACTTGTTTTGTTTTTAACTAACATTGTTGTTTTGTACCTCCATGAGTGATCTGTGGTCATTTTATAAGTTGCGAGTAGGTTAGACATAATTTGTAGGTTATCTCCGTATTTGTTTAATTACTTCAAAATCCGGGTATTTGTGAAAATTAACACTTTTGTTTAATAGTATATAAAGCGTAGTCTATAATAAATAAAGATTTATTGTGTTTCAACTTTAGACGGATTTCCATACATCGTTGGTCATGATCCTTTAATGCCCCTTATAAGAGTTGAGTTGGTCTTGCGGTCACTAAGGTAGTGCGATGTTCATCGTTATCTACGTTCGAACCAAGTTTAACCTAAATATAGCTTATTGCTCAGCTGTTTCTTTTTTTAATTATTTCATAACATTTATTTTACATTTCTTTAATGAACGACATAGGGTCTTGTCTTTTTAAAAGAGCAGTTTGTATAGGAATAAAACTAAACAATTGCAAGTTTAAAATGTTTATTATTTCATTAAAACACTTAGTTAAGATACAGTAAGTAAATGCTCATATATTTCCAAATTAATATACATTTTATATTAGTATGCCATAATCAAATCTAACCATTTATAAACATTAAAAAAGGTGTGCTTATGCTTAAATGTTTGTTATCGAGAAAATGAATTCTTCTGTGAAATGCTTTACAGATTTATAGCTGCCTATATGTAGTGAATAAACATGTGATTTAAATAGAAAAATCTATTTATAACAATAACATCACCACATAATCAGCAACATTTTAATGGTTTAACAGTCAATCCATTGAGCATTTACTTACATGGTGTCTTTAAAAATGCCTAGACACTAGATTAATTAGTAGCGGATTGGCGCACCGTCCCCTGCTATAACTTGCTGTAAGCGGCTACGCATACCGCGCACCATATTCCAACCCAAATCTTTGCCTCTCATGTGCTCCCAAGTCGATGTCACGATCTCAGCCAAGTTGTGTTTGTTTCGCACTTCCGTTGTGTCCCAATTTAAAACAATTTGACCCCATAGATTTTCTATAGGGTTCAAACCAGGACTTTTAGATGGCCAATTAATAACTGTCACACCTTCTTGAGCAGCTAACCAATCCTGCACAATGCCTGCACGGTGGATGGAGCAGTTATCGTGCATGAAATAAATATGTGATGTTGGATAGGCAACTCGCACAGTCGGCAGCATGACGTCACGCAGAATCTCCAAATACAAACTACTATTAAACCTACCACCAACTTCCACCAATTCACCAGGTCCCATAGACGACATCCAGCCCCAGTAGCCCAGGGTTATTCTACCGCTGGTTCTACAAGGTAGCAAGCACTTCTCATTGTAGCGTTCTCCTTTCCTTCGCCATAAGATTTTACGTCCATCTTTGTCCGATTTAAATGATTTTTCATCAGTGAAGATCACAACATTTTCTTCCCAATTAAAATTTAAATATTCCTGGCCAAAACAATGCAATTTTCAGTGCCGGTTTATAATTCCTTATCCCAGCAGCGTGTAAATGCCTTCTCACTGTTTCTACTGAAATATTGTGGTTTATTGCGGTTACACGAATGGGCAAAAATGGATTATCAACATGGCTTGAAACAATAGCCCGGTGGCGTTCGAATTCGGGACTATACTTGATGGCTTTTACTCCTGGACGAATCCGCTGAATATTTCCATTGTCTTCATAACGTCTTAGCCATAGCCTGACCGTATTTCTCTAAAACAAAAAAAAAAAACATTTTTGGAACCGTGTATGTAACTTGTAAGGAGTAAACTACGCGTTAATCACAATCAATAAAATAAAATAGGTATAAAAAAAACACTTACTGCTATATTAAGTCGACGACCAATCTCTCTAATTCCAACATTCTGCTCACGTAAAAATATGATTTCATGTTTGGTATAGTCATCAAGTTGCGACATGATGCTTTTTTACACCAAATTGTTAACGGGTTATGTGGAACGATTTACAAATGTGTGTGCGCAGTCACTGCTATTAATCGTAGTGTAACTTTTGTCACTTATATGAATTTATTATCTACCTCACAAAGCAAATGTATGCTTTACTTCGTATCCAACCATTCTTGGTAAATTTAAATTCTCTAAACTTAAAGTTTTTTTTAATTTACCCACCTGTTTACAAGATAAGTTATTAGGCGTAAATCATATTTGTCGTTCTTTAATCATGCAAGCAATATTGTAGTTCCTTTTTTAATTGATTGTCATTACAACTAATTAAAAAAGGAACTAATACTATGTGGACTGTGTTTTCGAACCCACATGTTGTTCGTCGCCAATCCAGCATCAAACAGCTAAGCCACAAGAACTTTCGAGAATACGCGAAATTAAAGATTGGGTTGTAATTATATAGAGTTACTTAAAAGCTTTTCAACTTTAAAGTCGACGAGATAATGATTAAAATAGCTTAACAAAATGATACATAATGCCGGTGGCTCCGACAATGTTGGGTGGGTTTACCTTAACGTTACGTGTTAAAGATCAAATTTGCGTGTCTGTATTATTATTGTATATGTTCATCGAGTCCTCGAGCACTTGTCTGTTAATTTCATATAAATTTAATGAACCTTAATGTAACAAGCAGAGGGTCCAAATTCGTTTGTTTTTAGGGTGGATCAGATAATTTTGACAACAGACTGTACGGGAAATCATCAAATGACTCCTCCCGTTCTGGGTGAAGCAGGAGGGAGTGTCAGATTCTTACTGACTAAAACCCATCCATGTTCCTCCTAGTGCCCTTTGCGTTCCAGGGCTACTGTCACTCTTTCGACCAGGTTCCGCAGCCCTAGCAGGCACTTGCCCTAGCGGGCCCCTTCTTCCGTGCTGACATCTCTTTGAGGCGCGGACATCTGACATCTCTGGGATCGCAGCGCGCCGCCGACCCGGACCTAGTTCTGATCAGACGGTGAGCCACCCACTGCTCGCCATCCGCAGGCCCGCGCCTACGGCGGCCGGGAATCGTCCTGCGACTCCCGACGCCTAGGGCGTCTTCTTCTGTTGCGGCGGCTTGGGCATGAGGTTTCTCTGTCTCTCACACGTTCGGCCTTCTCCTTTACTAGCATTACTGCTTCGCAGAAGGAGGTGACTGCTTCCCATTGATTAGATTGAACCAGGGCGGTTGCGAGAGGTCGCTGCCGCCGATCACCTCGACGAGTACCCGTGCGGTACTCCGCCCAAGCAGGACAGACCTCCACCGTATGCTCCACCGTGTCCTCCGGGCGACCCTGACAGTGTTGAACAACGGGCGTGTCCTCCCGCCGAATCCGAAACAGGTAACCGCGTCCGGTGAGTACCTGCGTCAGGCGGAAGGTGAGGACGCCGTGGCGCCGCTCCAGCCACTCCTCAAAGAGGGGACTTATCGCCTGGATTGTGGTGTGGCGTGCCCAGCGCTGGGTTGTGCAGTCGCTATACCGCCATGAGATCCTGCCGGGGCTCCATCCACCTTGCTGCGATTTGCCGCGGCAGAGGAGTCTCGCCCCGGCGTTGCGCCCCCACGCGCCACTCGTAAATGTGCGCGAGGGCTCTCGCCTCCAGGTCCTATGACGGCACTCCGGCAAGGAGGCTCGCCGCCTCGCCAGAGACCGTGTGATATCCCCAGGCTAGCCAGATGGCCATGACCCTCTGAGACGCGTTGAGGTAACTTGCAGGTCGCTTTCTCAAAGTAGACGCCCACACCGGCGCCCCATAAAGGGCCATAGACCGCACGACCCCCACGTAAAGCCTCCGGCAAGAGGCGTTTGGACCCCCTAGATTGGGCAGGAGCCACTTGAAGGCAGCCCCGGCTTGCCCCAGTCTGGGAGCCAAACTTCGGAAGTGTTCGACGAAGTTCCACCGGCTGTCAAGGACGAGACCCAGATACGTCATCGTCGACCCGACGCCGATGTGAACCTCTCCTACCGTTATTTGAGATCCCAATAGAAGCCTGTTCCGAGAACCATGGAAGCACATGGCTTCGGACTTTTGTAAGGCCACCTCGAGATGCCGGATCCTCTCAAAGACTATCACAACCCCGCGTGTCAAAGCGTCGGCCGCCGCCTGGTGCGACCCCCCCTGCGCCAGGACCAGCGTATCGTCAGCATCGCAAACAACGCTGACGCCGCTAGGGAGGTCGGCGCGCAGCACCCAGTCGTAGCCAATGTACCACAGAAGCGGCCCCAGTACGGAACCCTGTGGAACACCGCACGATATCTCTCGCCGGTTTCACTCTCCCAGGTGACCGGGGTAGATGACGGCTCTGTGCGTCAAGTAAGCCTCGACTACGTCCGACAGTTGTTCCCGACTAATATTATAACCCAAGTGCTAACGGGGCACGGTGGATTCTCGGAGTACCTGAATCGATTCAGGAGCAAAGAGAATCCATCGTGCATCTGCCAACCAGGGACACCCGAAACGGTGCGACACATATTAACCGAATGCCCGGTTCACGCCTTAAAACGACATGAAATAGAAAGTCTGTTGGATCAGAGAATGATAGTCGAAAACTTTCCGGGATTTATGGCCAACAGAAAAACTAGAGAGCTATTTATAGAATATATGATAGATGTTGCAAAAATAGTTTTAAAAAGAAATAAGTAGTAAATGTATGCTATATATATATTAATTTAGAATATATAAGATTAGCATAATTATAAGTATAGATGTAAAATTAAAAAATAAGGCAATAGAAAACTAAGGCAATAGAAGTAAGTACAAAACATAGGAAATATTAAGATAGAGTAGAGAATACATTATACTATAAGGATAGGTATATAATGAATAGAAGATTAATCATAAGGTAAAGATTGGAGTACGATGAAGACACCTGCAGACGCATTTCATCCATACAGCATAAAAAAGGACTCTGATTATGTCAGAAGGACACCTTGAAAGGCAGGAGGTGGTTTTAGCCGGTAAGAGTCCGGCACTGCCCCAACCGTGTCATTCGTGAGGCGGTTGGGGCGTCCATGAGGATTTCCCCTCCTGCCATACCAAAAAAAAAAAAAAAAAAAGCCTCGATTACGCGACGGAGGTAGGTCGGCACCAGGTGACACCGGAGTGCAATACCTTATGCAATTCCAGGGCAGGGTGTAAGGCATTGGCGATGTCTAGAGACAACAGCCAAAAATCGGCCTTTGGCGAAAAAGTTTAACGTGTTTGCGTGATATGGAATAATATTTGTTATTATTGGGTTAAACTTCCTTCCAATAACTTACGAATTTTATACAGAAATAAATCGCGAAGCGCTTGCACGAGTTGACCTATGCAATATTAATTCATGTGTTAATCAGTCAACGAACTAAAGGCTATTGCGCACGCATTATGTCTGTTGTTAAGGTTTTTAGACCAGGCACGTTATCAAGATCCCTGCGCTTTTGCATTTTTTTAAGGTTTCGCACACCCTCAAGATATTTAAACGATCTATCCAACGACACCCCACACTATGGAATAGAAAATTATAAAAAAACATCCCCACTTTACGTGTAGGGAGGTTACTTAAATATTATTTTTATCAAGATTTTGTGTTACCACTTTGTCGGCGTAATTGCTATGCCCATACCGAATTCCAAATTTCTAGTGCTAAATGTCTCTGAGCTAAACCGCACACAGACAGACATACGGACATGGTAAAACTATATAAAAGTTCCTTGTAACTACGGAACCCTAAAAACTAATGAAACCAACTGTGACTGTGGCGAACATGTCTATATACCCCTTTAAGGATTATAGTCATAAAGGTTCCGTGTGACGAGAACTTGGCGAACACTTTGCTTTCATCTCTTAAGGATAATTGCAACCAACTGTGAACGTTATCCTACAACAACACATGTCTGCATACCCCTTTAAGCATAGCGAAGGGTTCACCAAGTTCTCGACACACAGAACCATCACGTTCTGTGTGTCGAGAACTTGGTGAACCCTTCACTGGCATCTCATAAGGGCTAATGTAACCAAGATGAACTTTGGCATACAACAGCACATTTCTGCTTACTCCTTTAAGGATTGTAGTCGTGAAGGTGATAAGTATAGTAGTTATAGGTAATACTCGTAGAGTAGGGAATATCGTTTGCATATTTTTTGACTATTGATTTGCTTAGAAAAAGCAAATTCTTCTTCTTACTTAGAAGTATGAGCCATCCCATCCTTTATAATATGCCTCCGGTAATTAGGATCCGACAGGATAACTTCGTTCATAATCACACAGGACAAAACCTTCAGTTTTCTCGAACAAGTCACCGAAACGTAGCCAGGATGCGGACGCCGGGAATGCCGGGATGTCTACGTTGGGCCCGTGAGGCGCTTTGCTTTCCATGTACCTCCTTGCGATCATCTGTAGTAAGTATCACGGATTCCATAGTCTCCCCTCGCTTAACATGCATGCCTGCACATTAGTCCACACCAAATTCCATCCTGGTGGCACTACTGAAAACTTTAATTACCTAACTTCAGTAGCTCTATCAGTCGCTAATAGTTAAGGGGTGGAATTTCAGAATATTTAATATGTAAAGAAGGTAAAACAGGCCTGACCACCTTTTCCAAACCAACAGCCTGGGACTGAATCCACCAGCATTAGAGGATTCAGAGCTGAACAAAACCAAAGTGGACCAAACTGCGCCCTGAAATATTTCCTGTTTAATCAATATAGGCTCATCATTCCGTTGAATCGGTTGACATCCTGGTTAACTTAGCGAAAGAATGTTTTATATTACCTCATACATAACTCAAGGAAGATGCGTAGAATTGCATCTATTTAGTACAACTTCAAATTATATTTTTTTAGGTAAGTATGTATGTTCGGCCTTAACGGATTTGTAATTTTTTTTTTCGAAAACGAGAGATCTTATGAAGACCTTCGGAGATAAACAATTAAATATACATGGACCAGTTGGAATTTTAAGTGAAAAGCAATAAACTTTTTTGCAGAAAAATTCAATCGACTTCCTAAAAAAACACAACAAATTACAAAATGACTTTTATTTTAAAAATCGGTTTATCTGGTGGCGTTTCATCATTTTTTGACACTTCTACTACTAATATCTACTTCTGTACATACAGTCCTACCAACTACAACAGTTTTACCGTAATTGTGATCTTTAGATGAACCTGCATACACAACTTCATCCTGATTGTGAGGCCATACTCCGCTTATACCACTATCATCATTATCACTATCGCTTTTGGTTTCAGTGTCACTTACCACTTCTATAATAAAAGGTTTATCTAAATACAAATCATTTTTAAGTATTCTCCTTCTAACCTGCGAACGTGTTTACAATGCTGTGCCCACTCATGAACTGTAATAGCGATAAAAGCTTCTCTAACTAGGCGGGGAATTTCAGCATTTTTGTGCTCCATATGTTTAATAAACATATGGAGAACATATGCTCTCAATAAACTGACCTTAAATGCCACCAAAACTAAATATATTGAGTTTACAATTCACAATGTAGCATCACATGCTAATAATTTCAGTATTTATGCACACAAATGTAATCCTGTAACAACAAACTGTACTTTGTGCCCAATGATAGAAAAAACAGATTCAATAAAGTACTTAGGAATAATAATCGATAAAAACTTATCTTTCAAACAGCACATCTCACATCTGGTACAGAAAACAAGAAAACTCATTCATGTATTTAAAAATCTAAGGCATGTAGCAAGTTGGAAACTTGTTAAAACTGTATACGAATCCCTTTGTCAATCAATCCTTTCGTATGGTATTTCCACCTGGGGCGGCTCGTATAAAACGAATATCTTAAACGTCGAAAGAGCTCAGCGACTTCTCCTAAAAGTCGCTCTCTTTAAACCACGTTTATACACTACAACTACCCTCTATAGGGAAGCAAATGTATTGACAATCAGGCAGCTTTATGTGTTAATAACTGTACAAAAAAAACATTCCTCCATAGACGCTTCTACAGCTAAACAGAAGGTTGGTACTAGGCGTTTTTATGAAGTCTGTGAAACAACTGCGGTAAAAACATCTTTTGCACAGAACTTCTTTAATTTCAGAGCAAGCAGACTATATAATAAAGTTAACAGAGTGCTTACAATTTTTAATTTGTCTAGGGTAGAATGTAAAAAAAAGCTTACTCAGTGGCTCTTAGGACTTGATTATGAAGAAACAGAAAAACTGCTTACTATCCTATCCTAGTGTAGCGTTTTCCATAAAACCATACCGCCACCCCATCACGCCCAATTGCGTATACACATCCATCATTATACGTACGGGCACAACACAATACACTATCATACTCTCTCTCACATACACACACAACACACACATGACACCTTCCACTACACACTCACACTTCACACACTAATAAACACACCATCACTCACGCACGCAGACACACACACACACATACGCAACACACGCATTTTAATTTTGTTTTATATTTTGATTTTAGTTTATAAGTACCAACACACGCATTTTAATTTTGTTTATTTTTTTTATTTTGGTTGATAAGTACATTTTCTTGTATTCTTTTCTCACAATGGTTCCACAATTATTGTTGTAATCCTATTCTCGGCGAGGGGGGCCAGGAATCCATAGCACAGGGTATCCTAGTTTGGATTCCTGTCTCCCACAAACCTTTGTACCTCCTTTATAACCTAAAATATTGTAAATTGTAATTTTGTATTTTGTGGGAGAAAATAATAAAATCTTATCTTATCTTATCTTAATCTCATATACAGGTTCAGGCTTGTTTCTCTTAATTATTTCCAAAAGCTGAGGTTTAGTCAAATCGGAGAATATTTGACTAAACCTCAGCTTTTAGAAATAATTAAGAAACAATAATAAAGTAAATTGAATTTATTATGTGTATTTCTTATCGTATGTGTATTTTGTCATTATTTGATTATGTTTAATGTGTGTGCTATGATCCTCTGTTGGTCGAAATAAACGTTATTATTATTATAGGTCAACCATAATAAATTGCATATCTTTTTTTTAAGGAATTCGTTTTTGGGACTTTATTCACACAAATACGGTGATAAAGAGCATTATCCATCACTATTATGGATGGCTCTCGTAAATTAGGTACAAGTTTTTCAATAACCCACTTTGGTACTATTCATCTCTTCATGATAATCACCACTATTTGTGTTTGTTTTAAACACAAGTAGTGCATTTGTAACAAATCCAGTATCTCCTCCCGCGTGAACCATAATATATCCAGGCTCCAATACTCCGTCTTCACCCTCTCCTTGCCAACATTTATCCAAAGTATGCGAAGTGTGAATATAGGTCTCATCTAAATAAATTATGGGCCGGGGCTGAGAAGATTTATTATTTTATCCACTGCATGCGAGTACTTAGCTCTCCAAGCTGATATTTCATTACGCTACATAAGAACCTTTAAAACGAAATCCTGAGATTTTTAAAACGAAATCCCACCTTATGAAGCAGCTTTCGCAGACTCTCTCGCTGTCCTGTGTAATTATTTTCTGTCTTTAAGACCTCTAGAAGCTTTTTAACAGTAGGGACCTCTCTTTTAGCAGAATAAAATTTATGTACTTTCCTCCGTATAACTCCCATGTCAAAATCATCAACATGCACAAATCCACTTTTACGTTTTCTGTCCTTGCCTGGTGTCCGAATTTTTGTACCAGTTTCTTCTTCTGCGTGCCCTTCCTTAACTATTTGTATTAATATTGTAACCCTCATTCCACAGTCACGATAGACCTAACTGAAGATTCCTTATTGAAACATAACTATCCTAGTCATAATAAGTTAAAAAAGTATGCAAAATTAAATAGGTTTATTAAAAAAATTTATCGGTACAAAATACAACATAAACAGTTTTTAAAGAATATTCCACTCAGGAAGGAACGTGTTGACCTGATTAGTAAATTAAATAACTATCAAATTAAACTTGAAGATAGCATAAAAATATATGAAATTGATACACAGCACTTACAGTCTGAAATACAGGTACTCGAAGCTTCATTAAGTTCTCTTAATAGTAAATATATACAATCTCAGAACCAAATAAGAGAACACATTCTTGCTGCAAATGAGTTAGTCATGTGTCAGTGTACTTGCCAGACAGTATCAAATCTTGATGCTGTCCAGCCTGAGGTATCGGACGTCCCGTCCCAGGCGGTGAATTTATCCCAAGGCTGTGTCATCAACCAAGTTGTAATTGATTGTGAACAGGATTTATCTCAAATTGAACAGCCCAAGATTAATAGTTTGTTATCTGTGAAAAGTGGTTATCATTCAGTTATGTTCTCAGACAGCATAGGAAGAGGTTTAGGTAAATTATTAAGTAACAACCTGAGTTATCCTATACAAAATTACTGTATGCCAAGTTCATCATACAAGCATATTATGGCGTCATTAAGAAACAATAATTTTAGTTCTAATACCAATATTACAGTGTTTATAGGGAATAGTTTAAATGTAAAAAAGCAGATATCACGGACAATCTAACTGAGATGTTAAAGTTAAATTGTAATAAAATTATATTGTGTGCATTTCCTTATTTTGAACAATTGTCAAGTAGACAAAATAATTATATTCATAGTTTAAATAAACACATGCACTTTTTAGTAAGTCACTATAGTGACAAGTTTATGTTTTTTGACACAAACATTTTTGTGGAAAATTTAAAATAGACTAGGGATACAGTGTATTTGCCAATTAGTTTTAGACACACAATAGCAAGGCTATTAGCTTATTTTATTAACTCAGACATAAGTAGTATGTCGCAGTCTTGTATAATTAAATCCACAATGTTTAGTAATTTTACTAAGAATCACGTGGAGAGCCTTAGTAACGGTAGCTCTAGTGCTACAAATACTTATAAAAATTGTACGGAGTTTCCATGTATCTCTATGGATACTCATTTAAACTAGTACATAAGACAACAGAGGATACCAGCGACAGAATAGTTATGCCTACCATTAACAAGGTATCTTCTTGCTCTTTAGTAAATAGTTGTCAAAAAGGGAGTCAGCAGCATGCCTTGAAATTATTTCATCAAAATATTCAAGGTGTCTCTTCCAAATTATTAGAAATTGAAATGTTTTTAGAAAAAACAATGTTTGACATTGTTTGTTTTAGTGAGCACTGGTTGAAGGATTACCAGATGCTAATTAGTTATGAAAATTATAATGTGGGCAGTTGTTTTAACCGCAAATCTATGTTACGTGGTGGTTCCCTCATCTTATTAAAAAAAAACTTAAAATTTAAGCAACGTAATGACATCGTTAACTTATCAGTGGAACATTGCATCGAACTGTCTTGTGTTGAGCTAGATAAGCATATCATAGTGTGCGTGTACAGACCCCCAGACCCTCAAAACTTTACTTTATTTGAGTCAACAATGGAAGATATCCTTGCGAAACTTGCAGCAGGTAACAAGCCCGCGATTATTTGTGGGGATTTTAATATTAATATTTTAGAAATTAATTCAAATAGCAGCAGATTTATAAGCCTTTTTAAATCGTTTAATTTGTCTAATGTGTTTACAGAACCGACTAGGGTAACACCAACTTCTTCAACCTGTATCGATAATGTATTCTGCGATTGTGAATATTTAGATAAAGCCATAGTTAATTACCTTCCCTCTGATCATAGTGGTCAATTGGTAACATTTCAGTTTAAAGCAGCCTTGGAAAAAAATCATATACAATATAGGCCAATTAAAACTGGCAAACTAGCTAAATTCAATGGTACCTTACAAAATAAGTTAAATTTTCTAGGCCATAACATTGAAGATGCTAATAAATTTTATGATAATTTCTTTTCAGTGGTTCTAAAGGAATTCAATGCAACTTTTGAAAAGAAGTCTAAGGATACTTTCCCTAAGTATGTATTTAGTGACTGGGCGACTAAAGGCATTAGGATAAGTAGGGAAAGACTATATGAGCTATATGGCTTTAAGCCTGTCATAAACACTGATTCTTTTAATAAGTTTGTAAACAAATATTCTAAAGTGTTCAGAAATACTTGCAAGGTAGCTAAAGCCCTATATATTAGCAACAAGATCAAATCGTCAGAAAATAAAATAAAGACAGTTTGGAAAGTTATTAATAATGAAACTAATAGAAATAAAGAACGAAACACTGATTATTTACTGGTGACTACACATGGTGCCAAAAGCTCTAATTTAGAAGTAGCTCAAGAATTTGTAAATTTTTTCACCAATATACCAACTAAAACTCGGAATATTTAAATTCTTCACCTGAGGTCTCATATAATTTATTAAAAGCTAACATTCCAGGTTGTACGGTTGAATTCCAGTTCAAACATATCAACCCTGTGACAGTCATAAAAGCTTTCCGGCAAATCAAAATCAAATTGACCGAAGACATATGGGGAATGTCTATTAAAGTGTGCACGTCCATAATTGAAACTATAGCACCATACTTGGCTTTAATATTTAATTTATGTGTGGACCAAGGAGTCTTTCCGGATATAATGAAATATAGTAAGGTTATACCACTATTTAAATCGGGCGACAGCAAAGACACCAATAATTATAGACCTGTATCTGTTTTGCCGGTTTTTAGCAAAGTGTTTGAAAAAGTAATGCTCAATCAGATGCTCAATCATTTTAACATCAATAAAATTTTACACGATCAACAGTATGGTTTTACCAGGGGTCGTTGTACGACTGACGCTGGTGCCACGTTGTTAAAACACATATACTCAGCATGGGAAGAGGCACAAGATGCCATAGGAATCTTTTGTGACCTCTCCAAGGCATTTGATTGTGTAAATCACGAAACCTTGCTCCTAAAGCTAGGACATTACGGTCTAAGTAAACTTGCACTCAGTCTAATAAAATCTTACTTAAATGATAGACAGCAGCAAGTTTAAATAAATGGTGTCAATTCACGGGGTTTAAAAGTCAAAATGGGGGTACCACAAGGCTCTATTTTGGGTCCTTTCCTCTTTCTAGTATATATTAATGATCTACCCCATCTTTTAAAAAATCACCCTCATATGGTATTATTTGCTGACGATACGTCCTTAATTTTTAAGATAGATAGACGTTCCATAAATCTTGACGACGTAAATAACGCCCTACAGCAGGTCCAAAATTGGTTTACTGCTAATAATTTAGTATTAAATGGGAAAAAAACTAAATGCATCAGATTTGCCTTACCGAACATTAAAAGAAATGATTGCGACATAGTATTGAACAAGGAGAAACTTGAATTCGTCGAAAACACGGTTTTCCTGGGGATTACGCTTGACTCAAGGCTACAATGGGGTCCTCATTTAACATCTCTTGCGGGATGGCTAAGTTCAGCAGCATACGCTGTCAGAAAAATCCGTCAATTTACCGATATAGATACCGCGAGGCTGGTCTATTTTAGTTACTTTCATAGTATCATGTCTTACGGTATCTTATTATGGGGACGTGCTGCAGACATCGAGTCTATATTTATCCTGCAGAAAAGAGCCATCAGAGCCATTTACAATCTCCGTCGGCGTGATTCCCTAAGAGAACTGTTTAAGGATATCAACATCATGACGGTACCTTGTCAATACATTTACGAAAATATTATGTATGTTCGGAAAAATCTTCATCTCTTTAGCAAGATTAGTGACAGGCATAATTTTAATACTAGAAATAGGAACAAATTAGATCAACCCCGATTCAGATTGGCCAAAGAACACACTTCTTTTATGGGGTACTGTATTAAATTTTATAATAAAATAGCAGTTGATATTCTCGAACTGAATGAGAGAAAATTTAAAGCATGCATAAAACGCACACTATGTAGACAAGCGTATTATAAACTGGAAGATTATATCCTCGATAAAAACGCTTGGCTAAATGCTGGTCCTGCTCCACAGTCACAGCTGCTTAGGTCCACTTTTTAGGTTTTTATGTTTTTATGTTTGGAAGAGATGCTCGCTCCTTTTAGAGGTTCTTACATTATTTCGTTTATTTATTCTTATATACATAAAAATTATATTATTATATTAATTACTTATTTATTCTTTTTGATGTAAGAACTTAATCGTTCTCTTTATTAATTTATTTTTCATTATTTGGTCATTGACAACCATGGTTTTGTGTAAAGTAGAAGCATATTTTTCAAATTTTGTAAATGTGAGTACCATGAAACCATTTACATTTTATGTGAGTAGTTATAGTTTTACTTGTTGGACATGAACGAGCATGGTGGTTGAGAGCATGTCATGCTCACTCAAATGTCTCGCTGATGGCGGCGCGTGGGTTTGATCATTCGGTTCCTTTCGAAATTGTTGAGCTGAAGGGTGCCGATACCCGCGTCATGTTCGTGAACAGGCGCCGTCGGTTGAGACTGGTCATCTCTTAACTGCCATTGGCTTATTTTAATCTTTATATTTAAAATTCTTATAATAAGCCCTTTTTTTTTCCTTTGCATTGTCCTCACATGCAGAAGCAACAAGTATATGTAACTTGGAATTTTGTAAAACAGAACATGATTTAAAAGAGTGTCCGTGGAGTTTCTTGCACGTTCTTCTCCATAGAGATCTACGCTTTGGAACGTGCAAATAGCTTCCATGTTTTTGACTGACCGACCTTGACGTTTCAAAAGTGCCTGTGAATGGTTTATTTGAAATAAAATGCTTTGAATTTGAATTTGAATTTTTTAATTTAGTCCTTGACTCACACCTGAAATATAACATAGTAAAATAAATGTTAGTAGAAATTTTAAATCTGGCAGGTTAGTTGGCTCAATCACTTAGCAGGTTACCTTATAGATGTATGTTACCGTTACGCTAACCTGCAGCAAGAATAGAAACGAATATTTCGTGGACTTAAATAATTAGTTAAGTATCGGATAATTTATAACAAGAAAGTTGACAACACTAACCTGTCGCTGCCGAAATTCGTTTGTATTTTTGATTGAATGGAATAATCGGAGACCCCGCCCGAGCTTTTTGTTCAAAAAAGGTTTTAACCTTTAGAATAATGTTTTTTTTAAGGTTTTAACCTTTAGAATAATGTCTTTTAGCTTTCGGCATATCTATATATATATAAATGAATCCCTATTTCCCTTGGTCATCGCATCACGCTTGAACGGCTGGACCGATAATTCTTTTTTTATTGTGTGCGTTCTGGTCACGAGAAAGGATTAGGCAATATATTATCACGCTATGTGCTTTGGAGGATGAGCAATATTCAAAAATGTTCGTTTTAACGACAGGCACAAGGTTCGATCCCCGGCCAGCAACAGCTATTATTTTTGTATTTATTTTATCTTTTGAACTTCATTTTTGCACCAAAATATTTTCAAAATAATAATAATATGGGTATTTTTGCACTTATATAACATTTAAATTTATATTTCACATTTTGCCAAACAGTTTAGTGGAGAATTGTTATAAAAACCACAATATAACTTTGCAGATACTTATGCGTCTAACCTTAGCAATGTTTATCATCACACATCATCACATCATCACATCATCGTACAGCTAAGGAGTGGAATTCCCTGCCGGAGTCTGTGTTTCCTGATAGCTACAACCTGGGAGTCTTTAAGTCAAGAGTGAATAGGTTATTTCAAGGCAAGCGTGCTCCATCTTCGACCACATCATCACTTACCATCAGGTGAGATAGTGGTCAAACGCGTGCCTATCTATAGTAAAAAAAAAAAAAAACACGCTATAATTTCAAGGAGCTGAGCAGCGAAAAACCATGACATACTACTCTGTCAAGAAAGTACCGGGAAAAGATCAATAATACACAAAATGTCTGTTATTCATCCAAATTTATTTTATCATCTTCAAAGTATGCTCCTTTAGAAACGATACACTTGCGCCAACGAATAATCCATTCATCAAAACATTTTTTAAACGCTGCTTCCGGAATTGAGTTCAGTTCTCGCCGCGAATTCTCCTTTATGTCTTCTATCGATTGAAAACGGGTGCCACGAAGTGGTAATTTGAGTTTAGGAAAAAGAAAAAAGTCAGCAGGAGCCATATCTGGTGAATATGGTGGTTGCTGGATGGTATTTGTTGAGTGTTTGGTTAAAAATTCGTTCACAATGATAGCCTTGTGCGAAGGCGCATTGTCGTGGTGCAAAATCCAAGAATTTTCTTTCCACAAATCTGGCTTTTTTCGTCAAATGATTAGTTAAAATGGTACGGATCGACTCGTGAGATACAGAAAGTTCGGCGGCTATCTCTCTCAGAGTTGAATGGGGATTTTCAGTCACTATTTACTTCACTTTTGCGATGTTAACTTCAGTTGCAGACGTTGACGGCCTACCAGAGCGAGGCAAATCTTCCATCACATCTCGACCGCTTTTGAATGCTTTGAACCACTGCACGAGTTTTTGATAAAGTCGATTCACCGTAAGCCTTCTGTAACATTTTCAGTGACTCCGAACACGAAATTCCATTGGCGATGCAAAATTTAAGACAAACTCTTTGTTCGATATTTTTGTCCATTATGAAATTCGCAATACACACTATATATAATATTACTAAAACCAGCACTGTATTTAATATAAATAACAGATGCAACTCAAACTCCGCGCCAAAATGGAAAACAGTTGTGCCAATCTAACAACTACAAAAAAACAAAAATTTGAATTTGGAACCATAAACAAATCATCCATTCCCGATACTTTTTTGACTGAATGTAAATAAGATCGGCTATTTCAACCATTTGTCAACAGTACTCAAAGATCATCGGTTTAGAGACTGCCTTTCTAGCGACTTGGTGTGGGTTCGAATGCAAAAATTTATGATCATTTTTGAATTTTGTACATATTTTTAAATTATTCATTTCCTTTCTTTTTTATTTTTGCTAATATCTTTATACATTGATAACATGTTGTTATTGTATTTTGTATTTTTTTTGGCATTTATCTATGTCAAAATATAATGGCCCACATGTTAAATGATAATTAACAGAACGCATCGCGTTCAAAAGTACAAAACCATTGTAGATAACTTTTACACATAAACCGGATAGGAATTATGGCAATTTACATGAAATCAACATTATATAATGCAGATACCCATAATGCCATCTATTGACCTCATGACAGTATGAGAATTACGTCAAAACATATTTTTTAGTGGTACATTTAAGACGTCTGAAAAAAGAGATTCTTTTAATTCCTTAAAAATATCGTTCTGAATGAATTCCTATTCATAAAAATAAAACAAACTCAGAACTAATATTTAGACAGGTCAACTTCAGATTCCATAGATGGCGTTATGTATTTGATCTCATTTTTTCAAATCGTCAACGCTTAGATTTGCTAAGCTTAAAACTTGAGTTGCACAAAAATGAATCTTTACGGGTCTAGGGCCTGGGACCACCCGCGAGCAGCTGGCAAAGTCCCATGGTAGATGAGTCGCGAAAAGAGTTGAATTAGATTGGTTAATCGGATGTCTAACAGAGTTCTTTAAAACTTAAATCATTTCGATTACGTTCCCGATTCGAAATAAATTGAGAATTAACTTGATTCATCAAGTAGCAAGTTTCACTGGTGGTAGGCTTCGGCCGAAGGCTTGTGACCTTGGACTTGGTCTGGGCAAAGACGTACCGCCAAGCGGCCTAGCCGTGTTCCGGTACGATGCCCAGTGCAGCCAATACAGAGGAGTTGGGTCGAAATAGTTGTTCCAATGCAGGCAGACCGACCAGGCTCGCGTTGACATGGGCGTATCGGGAGACTAGTCGCGGAGGGTAGCGGGATCCGAGGCACGGTGCGCCACTGGCCGATCGCAGGTAGTGAGGGGCCCAAGTAGTGTGCTAGCCACACATGAAAGGCTGCCCCGCCAACTGTCGAAAAATCCCGGGGTGCGCCATCGTGCTGGCTGGCGTCCAGACGGGGGAGGACCCGATGGACATTCCCGGGGGGGCTCGGGCGTCCCCGCAGTCTCCAGACTAGTCCCCCAATGATGTCGTCCTGCCAGAGCGTGCCTGTGGGTAGCAGCATGGAACCTCATTTCACTTCCTTCTCCTCAACAACCTTCACTATAACATGACGAAAAGGAACAAAGTAAGAAAACCTGTACCGCGGCAGCACTTCCTCCCCCACAAAGTGCACCTCAGCAATATTCGAGGTCTGCACTCAAATCTCGCCGCAGTCCATCACCACCTGGAGACTGAGAAACCAGCACTCCTGTTCCTGTCCGAGACGCAGATCAGGTGTCCGTCAGTTGTGGCTTACCTTTCCTACCCAGGGTATACCCTGGAGCACCATTTCAAACCACGTGCGGGCGTATGTATGTACGCCCGTGACGACATCTGTTATCGGCGTCTCCGTAATCTTGAGGACTCCAGGTTCTCAACGCTGTGGGTTTTAGTGGACACTGGCCTGGATAAAATTGTCTACGCTTGTGACTACCGCTCGCACAGTGGTGATTTGGGGACAACTGGGCTCACACAGCACCTAAGTGAGGCGGCGGATGCGGCTCAGCAACGGTACCCTTCTGCCCAATTGGTGTTACTGGGGGACTTCAACGCCCACCATCAGGATTGGCTCTTCCCATACACCAGTGCACAGACCATGCTGGACGAGAGACGAGAAAGCTAGCCCTAGCGCTGAATCTTACCCAGCTGGTCCAGGGGGCAACGAGGGTGCCGGATGTTGATTCACACACTGCCGATTGCTTGGACCTTTTGCTGACAACAGATCCAGACCGCTATTCGGTCTCGATTTCTTCACCACTGGGTAGTTCCGACCACTGTCTGGTGAAGGTTGTGTCCGTTTACTCCCCGCCCGATCCTAGCCCAAGAGGCACACGGCGGGTATGGCGGTACAGGTCAGCAGATTGGGATGGCATGCGATCTTTCTTCGCATGTTATCCTTGGCAGCCTACTTGCTTTTCTTCGACTGATGCTTCGTCGTGCGCGGACGCTGTGACGGATGTGTTGCGAAGGGGAATGGAGTACTACATTCTGTTCTCTGACATAACAATGTCTGGCGAAGCTCGTCCATGGTTTGGTGCCGAGTGCAATCGCGCTGATGCGCTTAAGCGCGCGGCTTACCTGGCATGAGTCGACGCTCGTACGCGCAAAGCAAATGACGTGACTCGGAAGAAGAGAGCCTTCAACAGGGCTGCCAAGTTCTGCAAGAAGGTGTTGCAAAGGGCTCGGTTTGACCACATCAGCCGAATAGGGAACAAACTTGCTTCATACCCAGCACGTAGTAAGGCTTTTTGGTCCCTGGCTAAGTCGGTCGAATCGAACTTCTGCCGCCCCTCACTACCACCACTGCTGAGACCCGACGGGACGCTGGCCCACTCCGCTGAGAAGAAAGCGAACTTGTTTGCTTCTTTGTTTGCGGAATCTTCCCGTCTCGATCCTGGTGGCGCGAGGCCCCCTGCTTCTCTTGGTGGATGCGAGTCGAGCATGTCGAACATTCACATTCATCAGAAGGACGTCCGTAGGGTACTGCGTAACCTAGACGTGAACAAGGCTAGTGGCCCCGACGGGATACCGGCAATTGTTCTGAAAACTTGTGCGCCTGAATTGTCTCCGATCTTGACACGCCTATTTCGCCTTTCGTTTGAGACTGGAAAAGTGCCGAAGGCTTGGAAGCAAGCTAACGTGCAACCCGTGCCCAAGAAGGGTAGTCGAGCTGACCCGTCGAATTATAGACCCATCTCGGTAACGTCCATTCTCTGTAAGACTATGGAACGCGTGCTGAATCATAAGCTCCTGGCGTACCTAGAAGCGAATGATATTCTTAGTGACCGACAATACGGGTTCCGCCGAAATCGGTCAACTGGGGATCTTCTAGCGTATGCCATTCACATCTGGAGTGAAGCCATAGAGAAGCAAGGGGAGGCATTAGCGGTCTCCCTTGACATCTCGAAGGCTTTTAACAGGGTCTGGCACGATAGCCTTATTAGTAAGCTTCCTTCCTTCGGTCTGCCCGCCGGTTTGTGTGATTGGTTCGCTGATTTCCTGAGAGATCGGTCTATCCGAGTGGTCATAGATGGCTGCTCGTCTGGACTGCTGGATATTAATGCCGGGGTTCCTCAGGGGTCGGTGCTTTCGGCAACACTGTTCTTGCTGCATATTAATGATCTGCTTAAACCCGGTATCCTTAACCGGTAACCTTTGGGTATGCAGACGACAGCACTGTTGCTGAGAGATACGTGTCCGACGCACGAGCTGGTGGGTCGCAGATCCGGTCTCTCCGGGAGGCTATGGTTGAGCGCTTGAATGTATCCTTACAGGCTGTCTCTGAATGGGGTTATGCCAATCTGGTCAAGTTCAATGCTGCTAAGACCCAAGCGTGTCTATTTTCCGCTAAAAGGAGCCAATTCCAGCCAGCTCCATCTTTCCGAGGTGCAACCGTGCCGATAACCGACCAACTTGAGCTTCTTGGGGTTACATTAACATCTACTCTCAATTTTGGCCCTTTCATAGAGGCAAAAGCTCAAGTTGCTGCAAAGAAGTTGGGGATCCTAGCAAGGGTGAGACGGTACTTCACGCCGGAACAGCTGCTCAAACTCTATCAAGCGCAAGTTCGATCGTGTATGGAATACTGCTCTCATCTTTGGGACGGATCTGCCAGATACCAGCTTGATGCCCTTGAGTCAATTGAGAAACGAGCCAAGAGGATCATTGGCAATGAGAGGCTCGTCGCGACGAAGCTCCAAAGTCTTGAGCATCGAGGACGAGTTGCTGGCTTGTCGTTTGTCGCTGGTTTTCTACCGGTTGCATTTTGGGGAATGTGCGACGGAATTGCATAATTTAATTCCGCCAAGCCCATTCCATCATCGGACCACAAGATGAACGGCGATGCGCCACCGGTACATGGTGGACATCCCACCCATACGCACAAAACGTTTTAGGAACACATTCATAATGCGTACAGCTAAGGAGTGGAATTCCCTGCCGGAGTCTGTGTTTCCCGATACCTGGGAGTCTTTAAGTCAAGAGTGAATAGGTTATTTCTAGGCAAGCGTGCTCCATCTTAGACCACATCATCGCTTACCATCAGGTGAGATGGTGGTCAAGCGCGTGCCTATCAATAGTAAAAAAAAAAGGAGCTTCTTAACTTAGTAGTTTGAAGAATAGTACCATTCATATAGCGCAAAATAAATTTTATGATTTCTATTTAAATAATTAATTTATAAAAAACTTTGCAAAAGTACTTGGCTGAAAGTCACACGTATCCAACAAACTGACTTAGTAGCTGAAATAACATTTCGGTTGATCGTTCCGATATAGCTTAAAACTGTTCAATTCCCAGTGACGCAACAGTTCAGGTCCTCATCAGAAGGCTTAAAGTCACACATTCAACAAGACGGCCGTAGTTCCAATTTTCGCCATTTCACAGATAAGTTGGTGGGAGTGTACCTATACCCCCACCGAGGGTGTCCCCACGTTGCCGTCGTGGTGGGGCTTGTGTGTCTCAGTGATCTTGGAGCTCTGCCAGTAGAGTTACTCATGCCGGAAAGGTTCAAGTGAGAGACCAGACAAAGAGGGACACGAGAAGGGCACACCGTTCGAAAACCCGAACACAGCTCGTGAGCAAGAGCTGTGTTCGGGTTCTCATACGCGTCTGCTCATCAGACGTGACTGTGAGGACAGTGAGCAGGTAAGAAGAGAAAAGAGAAGGCAGGAGAGAGGAGAAGATAGGAACCATACCCTTTAAAGGAACAAAAAAATTATGAAAAAGACAGATGTAAAAAATCTTCCCCAGGGCGGTACCAGCTGCTGAGCAGCTGGAGAATCCGCCACGTCTCCTCTGGAGGCGTCATACCCCTCGTATTCTGGGGGGGGGCAACATATGTCTTCCGATTGCCAGTGGCAACAAGAGCCGAGGAGGCTCCCGATCCGTAGGTTCCTTTCAGGAAATGATCGGTTTTAATTTTAATAAAAATAATACCCCCGATAAGGTGTCGGGTGCACGTAGCGCGGAAGCTCCCTCCACGAAATTGTGGAGGAAGGGTTCGCTTGAGCGTCGAGGCGATGTGGGGTCAGACTCTGACTCCGTGTCTGGTGTCAGCTCGTGCAGCTCAGCAGTGGTGATGACACTACAGCCGGACGCGGAGAAGAGGGGCGTGACTTACCGCGATGTCATCCTTAAGGCAAAGGAGGCGGTGGACCAAAAGGAGCTCGGTATCACAGGGGGCCTCCGGCTCAGGATGACCATGACTGGGGCCCGGATGCTGGAGATCCCCGGTGCAGCCAGTAGCCCGACCGCTGACGCTCTGGCCGAAAGGCTCAGAGCGTCCTTAAATGCGGACGAGGTTCGAGTGTCAAGGCCAACCAAGTGCGTGGACATGCGCATCCTACCCACGACGACACACACGACGGCCTGGACGACTCCGTCACGGAAGAGGAGGTGGTGGCCGCTGTCGTCAGGACTGGGGGGGGGTGCTCTGCCGAGCATGTGAAGGCAGGCACCATACGTCCTGACAACACGGGCATGCGAACCGGTGGGCTGGGTTTCTGCGCAGGTGAAACTGCTGGAACCCAGACCTCTGGGCAATCACACGGGAGCTCTCTGCACCTCGGAGGTGGACCGCAGCGATCTTTGTTTCCGCTGTGGTCAGCCCGGCCACATGGCCGACAGACTTCAACCACGACAGTCCGGCAGGCCCTGAGTGGTCCGCGGTGGGCGCTGAAGCACCTGGACCGGGAGGTCCTCCTGGAAGCTTCGATCGTGCAGGCCTGGGTGTCACCTCCGGACAGGCTTGTTGACATCAACGACGAAGCGGAGTGGTTCCGGGAGGCCATGCCCGATATTTGTGACGTGGCAATGCCCCGGGTTAAGCCAGGACGCGCCCGCCGTCAGGTGTACTGGTGGTCGCAAGAGCTGGCGACGCTGCGTCAGGCATGCGTTGCCGCACGGCGCCAGTACACCAGGCACCGCAGGCGCCGCATCCGCCCTCTGGATGCGCAGGTCAGAGAGGCGGAGCTGTACGAGGAGTACAAAGTGGCGAAGGCCGCCCTCCGAGCGGGGATCTTGCAGGCCAAGGATCTGGCTCGCAAGGAGATGCTGGAGTCTCTGAACGGGGACCCGTGAGAAGACCCTACAAAATGGTGCGGAATAAGCTCCACACCTGGGCCCCCCCGTTGACACAGAAATCCGGCCCCAGCTGGTGGAGGACGTGGTGAGCGCTCTGCCATAGGCGGGGGAGCATACTCCCCCGCCTATAGCTCCGCCACCTGCGCTGCCCGATGCGGACTACACCGATGACGACGATGACGATGCTCCTGAGGTGACTGAGGTAGACCTGAGAGGGGCGCTTAATAGGCTGAAGGCCAAAAATACCGCCCCAGGACCCGACGGCTTACCTGGAAAAGCCTGGGTCCTGGCCTTGGAGGCTCTCGGGCCTCGACTAAGAGGGTTCCTAAGCGCATGCTTGGAGAGGGGCCAGTTCCCACTTCGTTGGAAGACGGGGAAACTGGTCCTCATTAAGAAGCCGGGGCGCCCTGCGGACTCTCCGTCCGCATACCGGCCCATCGTGCTACTCGATGAGGTGGACAAGCTCTTTGAAAGAGTAATTGCAAACCGCCTCGTCGAGCACCTAGTGAGGGTGGAGCCGGATTTGGCGGAGAACCAGTTCGGTTTCCGCACGGGACGCTCGACGATGGACGCCATCATGCGCGTGAGAGCCCTCTCGACGGGGGACGCAGTTTCCCGGGGCGGGGTCGTCTTGGCGGTGTCTCTAGACATCGCCAATGCCTTCAACACCCTACCCTGTAGTTGCATTCGGGAGGCACTTCGGTATCACCGGGTGCCGACCTACCTCCGTCGCATAGTCGAGG
The DNA here is from genome assembly GCA_950371165.1 of Lacanobia oleracea. Classification (NCBI taxonomy): domain Eukaryota; kingdom Metazoa; phylum Arthropoda; class Insecta; order Lepidoptera; family Noctuidae; genus Lacanobia; species Lacanobia oleracea. The sequence continues at coordinate 8,549,060 of OX493397.1, forward strand.
CTTACTTGACGGACAGAGCCGTCATCTACCCCGGTCACCTAGGATAGTGGAACCGGAGAGAGATGTCGTGCGGTGTTCCATAGGGTTCCGTTGTGGGGCCGCTGCTGTGGGATATTGGTTACGACTGGGTGCTGCGCGCCGACCTCCCTAGTGGCGTCAGCGTTGTATGCTATGCTGACGACACGCTGGTCCTAGCGCAGGGGGGGTCGCACCAGGCAGCGGCCGACGCTATGACACACGGGGTTGCGATAGTCGTTGAGGCAGTAGGAGGAACACGGATGGGTTTTAGTCAGTAAGAGTCTGACACTCCCTCCTGCTTCACCCAAAGCAGGAGGAGTCATTTGATGATTTCCCATCCTTAAAAAAAAGAGGAGTGTACCTATATGCTAAGTAATGGTTCTTATTTGGAAGGAGGTTGAATTTTTCTGTTAATAGTTTTTTTTCACTACAAAAAGTTTTTACTGTAAATATTAACGTTCATAAGTTCCTTTTGAACTAGTTAAAATAAATAATTTTACTTTGACTAGTCATAAAAAACTGACACTGGCACAGATCAAGGGCGTAGCTAACGCCGTATCAACTGATACGGGGCCCCCAGACTAAAGGGGCCCCGACGTGTGAAAGTAAAAAGTTTGAAAAGCAATCCGAGGTGAGTATATACATTCAGTCAAAAAAGTATCGGGAATGGATGATTTGTTTATGGTTCCAAATTCAAATTTTTGTTTTTTTGTAGTTGTTAGATTGGCACAACTGTTTTCCATTTTGGCGCGGAGTTTGAGTCGCATCTGTTATTTATATTAAATACAGTGCTGGTTTTAGTAATATCATATATAGTGTGTATTGCGAATTTCATAATGGACAAAAATATCGAACAAAGAGTTTGTCTTAAATTTTGCATCGCCAATGGAATTTCGTGATCGGAATCACTGAAAATGTTACAGAAGGCTTACGGTGAATCGACTTTCTCAAAAACTCGTGCTTATGAGTGGTTCAAAGCGTTCAAAAGCGGTCGAGATGTGATGGAAGATTTGCCTCGCTCTGGTAGGCCGTCAACGTCTGCAACTGAAGTTAACATCGCAAAAGTGAAGGAAATAGTGACTGAAAATCCCCATTCACCTCTGAGAGAGATAGCCGCCGAACTTTCTGTATCTCACGAGTCGATCCGTACCATTTTAACTAATCATTTGGGTATGAAACATGTTGCTGCTCGGCTAGTCCCAAAAGATCTGAATTTTCTCCAAAAACTCAATCGCATGAAAGTCGCTGAGGACATGCTAGAACGAGTCAGTTCGGACCGAACATTCATGAAACGCATTGTTACTGGTGACGAGACGTGGGTTTACGAGTTTGACATGCAAACTAGTCAACAAGCTTCGGAGTGGCGCCTTCCAACTGAACCGAAACCGAAAAAACCACGCCAAAGTCGATCAAAAGTCAAAGTCATGTTGACTGTTTTCTTTGACTATCGCGGTGTTGTGCACTCTGAATTCTTACCGGAAGGTCTAACGGTAAATAAAGAATATTATTTGAGCGTTATGCGGCGTTTAAGAGAGCAAATTCGACGAAAAAGGCCAGATTTGTGGAAAGAAAATTCTTGGATTTTGCACCACGACAATGCGCCTTCGCACAAGGCGGATCGGGCGGGATCTTTTCCCGGTACTTTCTTGACAGAGTAGTACATTAGACCTTTATGTTGTCTGTTATAAAGTTCACTTTGTGAGCTTTGTCACTCAGGTGAAGCTCGATATCGAAATGGTTACTTACAGAATAGACTAGCTGGTCTAGCACTCTGCTTCACTTCGGGTGAATATGTGTGCCCTGTGTGGCACCGTTAAGTAGATAATATATGTCGCTCTTAACAATATCGGAATCGACATCATGCGGTTGGCGTTTAGACAGCTTGTCATGGTGATTAGAAGCTGCCTCAACGCTGGCCCCGGTCACTCGGGTCAGTGCACTAGCTATATCACAGAGCCGGAATAGCGCAGTCGAGAAACAAAAATAAATAGGAGTTTGACACAAGACACCCACTATTTATGGTGCTCGCAGGCCCGAGATGGTGTCGCGTGGTGTTTCCGTACGCCTTTCACAGATGAAAGGATCAGCAAAAACTTAATCCCTCCCTACCCTTACCCGAGATGGGGTCTGCAAGCGCAAACTGTCACTGCCGGGGTAATTCTGCAGAATGCGAACGCTTCCAGCATTCCAGCCAAAAGTAACGAGGAGGAATCGTGTGTTTTTAGTCAGTAGGAGTCTGACAGACCCCTCCGTCTGCCCCAAGACGGAGGACATCCATGAGGATTTCCACACTTTAAAAAAAGCTAACAACACCACTGAAAAGTCGCAGGAAAGCAAAATACGTAATTTCGTTTACTGGAATGACAAGATATGGCACCCAAGTAGGTGAACGAATTCCAGCTATTATGATTTAAAAGCCAAATTACTAAATCGATTTACGATTTGATAAAATTTGTATGGGATCACCCCTAAAGTATGATCTACCAAACAAAAAAGGAGGTCGAAAAACATTTAACCGAATTTCATTTCACCTAAAACTTCTCAACTATTATCGTTTGGATTTTTTTACTTCATTGAAGTCACGTCTGCACTGTATCACTTGACTTAAGTTTTATCAATTCAATATTTTTCGTTACTCCGACGTTTCATTTGGTCGAAAAACTTTTACCTAAGTTACACTTTGCCGAAACAACATATTTTGTTCGAAGTATTATGTTTTCGAACATTTATTATACCACTTTTTTAATTTTAAGTGGTGGAATGGTGGCGTGGTAGCGGTGGTGGTCGTGGTGATGGTTATCAAAAGCGGAAATGGTTGGGACCATTTATGTAAGAAGCATGCAAACAAGGATGCTTGCTTCAAACATGCAGCATGCAAGCAGGCATGCAAGATGCAGCAGGCATTGTTACTGTTATGGCTCCGGCGCTGCAGGCTTTGGGCAGCCCCACGCGAGCTTATCGCCGCAGATGGTTTTAAAGCTTACCACCTCAGCTTCGGCTTGCTGGCCGGCGGCACTTTGGGGGTAGGGCAGACAAGACTGCGTGAAGTCGCTTTTGCAGCGATTCGTTTCTGTCACTAAATTTTCTAGCACAACATGTTGACTTTTTATTAACTATTTTAATTTAATATTGAAAAATATTATTTCGGTGTGGTGAAAATATGGCAAATAAATCATTTGGTAAATGAAAAAAAGTTCAAAATGCTTCGGCCTATTAGCAAAAAGTTATTATGTAAAATAATACCTATGACACATGATACTTCGATGATCTAAAAATATGTCAAATAATGCACATAGCAAATAAAAGGTCGGTCAATAGTTTTCGGTACAATGAAATTCGAACAAAAAAAAATCGAAAAAGTGATCGGTTCCTAAAAACATTATAATCGATTCATAATTAGGTATTGGCGGAATGATCGCGTGACATACCTACAAAAAAAACAAACAAAGTTTAATTGTGAACCTCCTCCTTTTTTTGAAGTCGGTTAAAAATGGGTGATCGGCGGCGCCGGCGTCTCCTAGCCCGAGTCGAGTCGACGTACCGGAGCTGCTGATCCGCTTCGAAAGACGATACGGTGACGATCCCTTTTCGAGTTGTTGATATGTGTGCTCTGACCTTTATGCATTGCAAAGTATGTTCTGGTAATATAAACAATAGGTAGATGGGTACTATTATAATTATTTACTTTTATTTTTATATACATACAATTTTGAACTATCTAACACACTTATTATGAAGAATTGCATCTGACTCCATCAGTCGTGTGCTGTACGATCCAGTCAATGTAGTCGGCGACCTTCGTGTACACACCTGTAACAAACAGTCACCTGTGAGAAACAGGAACACGGTAAAGATGCCATAATGTGCCGGGAATGACAAAACATAAAAAGAAACGTAGGTAATTAAATAGAGAACTACTTTACTGATACTTTACTATTTTCTGGTTTAAAAAAAAACGATAAAGCGAGAGGCACACTGGTCCTGCGTAGGTACTCAACGTATGCAACGCATTCCTCATCTGCCTAGCCTTTTTCCCAACTATTTTGGGGTCGGCTTCCAGTCCAACCGATTTCAGCTGAATACCAGTATTTTACGTGGAGCGGCTGCCTACCCGACCTCCACAACCTATTAACTGGCTGGACTGGAGTCAGATTTTCAGATTTTTGTATGTATGCAACGCATTTTGATATCTGAATAATTTTTGGTTCGATACTTTTTTCTCAGTGGGAGGACGTGATTGTCGTTTTTAGGGTTCCGAACAAAAAACGGAACCCTTATAGGATCACTCGGGTGTCCACTGAACCTTTCTGTTGAAATATTGTATAAATATGGACTTATGTGACCCAAACACGGACGTGTTATGTAAATTATTAAATTTTTAGTTTGGGGGTCACTTTTGGAGGTCAAACTAGAAAATTAAAAAAGAAATTTTTTGAACAATATCGTGTAAAAACCGACTTCCAAAAACAAAACATGTAGTGTTTTGTAAAAAGTAAAAAATAACTTTAATTTCGGAAGTCGGTGTTCAAAAACGAAAAAACCAATAACACCGTTTTATTTTTTTGTTAAAAGTTTTTTTTTTTTCACTAAAAAGTGAAACCAAAAACAGCGTGCACAATCAACAGACATGCGATTTCAGAAATCCCGATCCCTTCTATCATTTATTGAAGAGTTCCGTTGCCTACCTCCGAAGTTCTTCATCAGATCTTCACCAAATTTAAATGGGACCAGTCCGAGAAAATACTTTTCCAAACAAGCACAGAATCATCCAAATCGGTTTACAATTGGCGAAAATATCGCTGAATAAACATTTTTCATGGGATCCCATCATCAGATCCTGACTTATACCTTCCATCAACATATTTTTCGCAGCAACATGAGATGATGATTACCATGCACAAATATCTGAATTGCGTTAGAAAGTTTATGAAAAACAGTGTATGTGTAACTTGGTGTGACAATGGGACCACTTCATGAGTATAGACTTTCGAATAAAAAATATTTTTTTAAATCGGGTTTGAGTTATATTTTTTTCATAATATTAAAATAAATGCTTTTGGTCATTAAAGAAATTAGAAAAAAAATTACCGAATGAATCTCAAACTTCTGAGCTTAAAATTTACCTATAGATTGCAGGAAAACCTATAAGAAGTCTATAGTGTTAAAAAATGATGATAAAAAAAAAAATCGTTTGGAACCCTTTGCACGCGAGTCCCACTCGCACTTGAACGGTTTTATTGGTAGTTTCCTAGCCACCATAGGAGCCTACGCGGTGGGGTCAGAAAACGTGTGCAACGCGTCTAAACAGTGGCCTTAGTGCGAGAATTGCGTTAGCGTAAACGTCAAATTGTATTAAAACTGAATAAGTACCGTCATTATAGTGCACTTTTTTCAGAATTGGATATATTTTCTTAGTCAGCCAACAAATTTCGAATTTATCTTATAAAAATAATCGACAAAACAGATGATTAACCGTATTGTCTAATATGTATATCTTTTAGTATTATAAGAATAAGATTCATTAATAAATAATGTTGTGCTCGTGCTCTTCCAAATTTCAATTCGATTATATAACATGTGGATAACGTAGTTAGTTACGCACTGATATACCTAGATTATAAGTTATTGTAAACCATGTTTAGTGTGTAAATGTTAGTTTTCTTAATAAATAAAATACAAAATAAAATTATGGCAAACCGCCCACTATCCTGGGGTTGGTTTATGTCCAGTAGTGAACGTCTTTTGGCTGAAATGATGAAGCACCGTCTGGTGGCAATAAAGGAAATCCTTCATTTTTCACATGTAGGTACTGTAAGCGTCGTTTGAAATAAAATATGCCGTCATGATTATGAAGTCATAGCACATTACTTCCGCTGTTAAAATTCAACATGGCAATAAAATATTGCGTCGTTATAGGTATGTACATACCTAGGTATTCGATTGATAACGGCTTCAGTCACTATTTTCCTATGTTTATTGACCAAAAACGTTGGAGTTCTGAAATGCAGCATCATTATACAGAATGCTTTTTTTTTCAGATTTTTCTTCGGTATACCCTATTCAAAATGACTGTTACGTGTTGCCATAGCGAAGCGAAAGCAGTAGGTATGTGAGGATCGCAGCAGGTTGCATCTTATGGCTCATTTACATTCGGTTGATTTGACCGATTTTATTGCAGCCCGTATTCGGTCACTGACTAGTGTAAACGGGTTTTCGGTTAGCCGTGTTTTGCCGCAAACTGTTTTCGGTAACCATAATAATATTAAAAAAACCATAAACCTTATTTTTTTATATTTGAGTTGATTGAATGAAAGGTAAATTGCTGTTTACGATTTATGACGTATTAAAAAAAACTACTTACTAGATCTCGTTCAAACCAATTTTCGGTGAAAGTTTGCAGGGTAATGTACAGTATATATTTTTTTTAGTTTTATCATTCTCTTATTTTAGAAGTTACAGGGGTGAGGGCACATTTTGCCACTTTGGAAGTGTCTCTCGCGCAAACTATTCAATTTTGAAAAAAAATATATTAGAAACCTCAGTACACGTATGGGTTTGAAGAAAAAAAAATTTTGAGTTTCAGTTCTAAGTACGGGGAACCCCCAAAATTTATTGTTTTTTTCTATTTTTGTGTGAAAATCTTAATGCGGTTCACAGAATACATCCACTTACCAAGTTTCAACAGTTCTTATAGTTTCGGAAAAAAGTGGCTGTGACATGCGGACGGACAGACAGACAGACATGACGAATCCATAAGGATTCCGTTTTTTGCCATTTGGCTACGGAACCCTAAAAACAGATTTATGGTTCAAACACACCACTCATTGTTCAATCGAAGAGCGCTAATCCAGTAATCGACCACTTAAACGAACGCGGTCGCCGCATTCGGTGACCGACTTAATGTAAACAGCCCAATTCGATGAATTAACGAAACGCGCCATTATAGTTTCTGTTAACCTCCAAAGAGAAAAATCGTGAATATGAGTTGCGGTGACGTTCTTTAATGTACTCGTAAATTGTTTGGGTGGCGCACAAGCGTGACGCGACACACATACTGCGCGCATGTGACCGAATAAATCTACAACTGATAGGCGACGTGAGCGCGGGAAATATTTCCGAGAGCAGACTTCATTTTTGTAAAATATTCAACCTATTTTTTAAACCAATCGAATGGATAGTTATGGTGGGCGGATATTGCCGGGGTGCGGAATCGGTTCGAAAGAGGCACCGTACCCTGGAACGCAAAGGGCAGTAGAAGGAACACTGATGGTTTTTAGTGAGTAAAAGTCTGACACTCCCTTCCACTCCGCCCAGAGCGGAAGGAGTCATAGGAGTCGGTTTTTTTAAAGATGATTTCACATCCTTAAAAAAATATGGCGGATATCATCTTAGATGGGCCAAGTTCAAAGTTTAGATTATACTGTTTGTCACATAAAACCGTATAAACCTTCCTACTTAATATATTAATTATGCAACGTTTACAGCTCAGATTAGGTCACAAATAAAATCTTACATAAGCGCGTTCTGAAAATCGGCGTGGTTTAATAATTCTCGCTCTCCTATACTTACAAAGCGAGAATAGCTAGTTACTTAAGCATAGCTGATCGTCCATGGAACGATCCTTTAACAATCCGATAAGTTCTATGTAAGTAAAAAGAAAAAGAATACCAGCCTTCGGTTTCTCTAGGAACATTGACACGGTTTACTAAATGACCCATGTGTAGTAGGGTAGTCAAGAACACAACTTAATACTTTCGTCCTTCTTCCACTGAGCAAAATAAACAAGACTAGAAACTTACCAGGATACCTGGGGTCAGCGCATCCGATGCCCCAAGACACGACTCCTGTTTACAAGAAAGAAAATGTTTTAGTTGGGTCATAGTTCGATTGACTTTGATTTTGGTACAACACAAGGGACTGTGTTGGGAAACCATTGCAACTCCTGAGAGCCAGAATAAGTGACCACCAGAAAAGCGCCGATTCAATGAAGCTCATCGATGAGTCCCGGAGAAACGATACAACAGCAGTGCGATTTTGTAGACATCTCATCGTGTAAGCTTAGATGAAATGAACGTAAAGTGAGCTGTCAATCCATACAAACATGATTGAATCCATCTAAGTTTACACGGTGAAACGTTGATAGAATAGACCGACTGTCTTGGACCCTGAAAATGAGTGAAGAACATAATTGCCACTTTCCGCTATATCAAACAGGGAACAGCCGGCCGATCCTGTAAACATTTCGAGGTGAAGGCTTGGGTGAAGTGAGCTGTCATTTCATCTTTATATTTACAGAATGACAATTCGACATGTTTACAGAATCGCAGTGCAGGACAGAGCTAAGCAAATAGTGACCAAGGGGCATTTAGACCTTGGGTAAGCCCAGTTGCCAAACAACAAAAAACTGACTAAATTTGGATGATGTTAATGGTGGAAAACGCTGAAAAAGGCAATAGAGTTAGCTGGGAAAATATGGGGGAGGCCTTTGCCCAGCAGTGGGACCACACAGGCTATCAATAAAATGTTAATGGACGCCCTCAGGCTATGTGGAGCGACTATCTTCGCAGGGTGACTATGGGGTAGCAGATGGAAAAGAGTTGCCGAATTTCTTCTTTCCTATTTCCTTCTCCGTTCAGTTTGATTGACAGCAATAAACTTACTTACATGCCTCGTGCATGCAAATTCATTAATTACGTCTTACTAATCATCTCCTAATTACTTTCAATTTTATTTTTGAAAGGCACATTATCCGGTGATACAGCTGCCATTTAAATAATATTTAAACCTTTTTTATTCAATAATATTTTGCCATAAACTCTTCACCTCCGTTTTAATAATCAGCAGCTGTTCAGTGCATTTTTGTTCGCAAATCAGGACAAAATATACGGAACAGCATTTCGTTTCATAAGTTGGTTTTTACATTGATCCAGTCTTTGATTGATAGCTACCTAATGCCAATTTGGGATGATGATAAAAACATCACGTTGTATAGGAATGCGATTAAGTAAGTTAATCAACAAAATTGCAGCCGCATACCAATTAAAGACGTCATCCTCATAACTGTAACTCAGAAATGAACCAATTTACAACGGATGTTGTAAATGCGTGACGAAATTGTATTCCGATGACCTGTTTCTTGAGCACATGACCTTCTATGGTCAAGCAATAGACTAATTCAAGGGTAAGTTATCTGCCAGGGGTTGCGGAATTTGTTCCAAAGAGGCACCACGACCATGGAACGCAAAGGGTATTAGGAGGAACACGGATTGGTTTTAGACAGTCAGTCTGACCTTCTGCTCCGCCCAGAGGAAGGAGTCATTTTATTATTTCCCATCCTCAAAAAAAGAGTCAAGTTATACATCACAAGGAGATTCCACCACTGACAGCCCAAAGTCCTTCCTTACAGTCCATCCAAGATCGATTCAGATCTGTGAGTAAGCGCAGACAAACATGTCCTTTGTTTTTTTGGATTTTGAACTCTACAACTATGAATTTTTCATATTCGATCCATAATAACTGCTTTACTATTTGCAAGTTCAGAAAATGTTTGAGGTTTTATTACCTGCTTGAACATATTTCCCTTCAGGCTGAAAGACGAGTAACGGCCCGCCGCTGTCGCCCTGAAAATAAGCAATAGTGTTTATAGGGCTTACTTATTTTACTATCTGCAAAAAGATTGCGTAAAGATCATAGCGGGTTTGGTCTGTATTGAAAAATTTGTTCGAAAGAGTCACCGCGGCCCTAGAACGCAAAGAGCATTAGGAGGAACACGGGTGGGTTTAAGTCAGTAAGAGTGTAACACTCCATTCCACTCCGCCCAGAGCGGAAGAAGTCATTTGATGATATCCCATCGTAGTTAATAGCTATCCCATAGGAATGAGTTTGTATGCCTCTGTGTAATTATTGATAGTATTTGAACTTTTTAACCGACTTCCAAAGGGGGAGGTTCTCAATTCGGTAGGTATATTTTTACACCGATGAACGAGGTTTCTAATCCAATTTTTATGATTATTTTTTAGTTTTAAGGGTTCCGTACCCAAAGGATAACCAACGGAACCCTATTACTAAGCCGCCGCTGTCCGTAACGTCTGTCCGCCTGTCTGTCAGCGGGCTGTATCTCAAGAATCAACCGTAAAAGGTAGACAGTTGAAATTTACACAAATTGTGTATTTCTATTGCCGCTATAACAACAAATAAGCAATAAAATTATGGTACGGAACACTTCGTGTGCGAGTCCGACTCGCACTTGGCCGTTTTTTTATTTAATTCTGTTTGGTTCAGTAGTTTTTATTTTTGAGCATTTTGCTTATTTCAATTTCTGCGTAGACGAAGACGTCGTCCAAACGTTATTACCACTAAAAAGTGAAAAAAAAAGTTTTGTTTGGAAGTCGATTAATTATTTTGTCAAAAAAAGTTTTTCCCAATTATGGTAGGTACACTAGCTGTCGTCCGCAGCTCCGTCCGCGTGAATAGCGAAAAAACATTATCCTGTGTTATTTCAGACTATAATCTACCTCCGTACCAAATTTCTTGAAAACGAATTCAAATAAAGGAGGGAATTTTAGGCGATCTTACTTGAAAGGATAACAAGTGCAAATGTTTATTTAGCCCAAACTAACAAAGTGAACATCTGATTACCAGAATCAATAATATTGTGTTTCAGCTAAAATAAATAGTTATAGACATAACTACCTCCGCTATAATTATTTTTGAGATATGGAGATAAGATATTCATCCAAATTAAATGGTGTTAACAATTTTGCGCTAAATTAAACACTCAAGAAGACTGATATATTTATTAAGATAAGGATTTGTACTGTGTTGATGAAAACACCTCTGCCAATGAAACAGTATTTTATATCAAATTTGAATATCATAAAAATGGTTATTATGAGTCAACCATAAAAGATAGACATTTGCTATCGCGGATTTTTTCGTAGGTATTGATGTGTTATCTAAAACTGCAGTACATTGTTTTGTTCTATCATCAATAGTTTTTGCAACGCACACTTTTTTCCGACCTTTTCAATAATAATCTTTATATAACAGCCAATTTACACAAAACCTTGACAAATTATACACTAAAACCTTACTCGAGAACCACTCTATTTAAAAATAAAATCAAAATCCGTTACGTTGTTTTAAAGATCTAAGCATACAAAGGGACAGACATACGCGGGAAGCGACTTTGTTTTATACTATGTAGTGATTCGTGGGATAGTAGGAAGGATATGAAGTAGGATAGATGGATGGGACTCTGGAGATGGTTAAATGCTTCTTTTTTTGTGAAAATAATAGAATAAAAGAGAAACTTTTCTACTTTAAATAAGTACTAGATAATAAATAGGTTTATCTCAAAACCCGACGATATTTTTATTTAAGAAAATCGAATAATATCTAAGCAAGATAAGGGCAATAGGTATGTTTCGCTGTAGCCTTTAAGTGATCGAAACACGTCTTTTCCTCTAATTAAGTGAAAATTTCCGCTTAACTCTTGACTAATTAGGTACTCAGAATCTTAGATTTCAACAATAAAATTAACATACAATGCACAATGGATTCTTATTTCCATAAAGTAAAGAGTGAATAGATTACTTCTAGGCAAGCGTGCTCCATCTCCATCATTGATAGTCGACCGAGACTCTATGAAAAATAATAATTACAAAAAAACATACTTGACAGCCATCCTTTCCTTTCGAGAATGCGCACATCATGGTTGGCTTGAGATGTTGTGCCAGCTGAGAGTTCATACAGTCTTGATCCGAAAGTATTCGAAGACTGGCTTTCAGTAAAACTTTTGAGGAAGACTTCTCTACACCAACGCGTCCCCATCCAACTATAGTTCCTATTCTATTTGTAAAATCTTCACCTAAAAGGTTAAAATATTTATATTATAAAAAATAAATAATTATAATTTTAAATGACAACACTGACAAAATAAACCAAAATGCAGCATAGAGTTTTTATTCGATTTGTTCAGAGGCGTCACCAGTCAATCATGGCATGTTATTCCGAAAAGCTAGCCCGACGCCATTTAAAAACAAAAAAAACTTTATTTTCATTTTTTTTCAGATAAGGTTATCACCAGATTTTTAGCTTATTCGGCCACTGGAGGCAAGCGATTGAAAAAGGTTAGATATTATTTTTTATCATTGACATGATTTGACACCGATATTAATCTATATATATAAAAGAAAGTCGTGTTAGTTACTTCACTTATAACTCAAGAACGGCTGAACCGATTTAGCTGAAAATTGGCAGGGAGGTAGTTTAGAGCCAGGAGAAGGACATAGGATACTTTTTATCCCGTAGGGTAGGTAGGGTAGGTAGGGTAGGTAGGGTAGGTAGGGTAGGTAGGGTAGGTAGGGTAGGTAGGGTAGGTAGGGTAGGTAGGGTAGGTAGGGTAGGTAGGGTAGGTAGGGTAGGTAGGGTAGGTAGGGTAGGTAGGGTAGGTAGGGTAGGTAGGGTAGGTAGGGTAGGTAGGGTAGGTAGGGTAGGTAGGGTAGGTAGGGTAGGTAGGGTAGGTAGGGTAGGTAGGGTAGGTAGGGTAGGTAGGGTAGGTAGGGTAGGTAGGGTAGGTAGGGTAGGTAGGGTAGGTAGGGTAGGTAGGGTAGGTAGGGTAGGTAGGGTAGGTAGGGTAGGTAGGGTAGGTAGGGTAGGTAGGGTAGGTAGGGTAGGTAGGGTAGGTAGGGTAGGTAGGGTAGGTAGGGTAGGTAGGGTAGGTAGGGTAGGTAGGGTAGTTTGATGGACGGGAGCGAAGCCGCGCGGGTCAGCTAGTCTATATATATAAAAGAAAGTCGTGTTAGTTACTTCACTTATAACTCAAGAACGGCTGAACCGATTTAGCTGAAAATTGGCAGGGAGGTAGTTTAGAGCCAGGAGAAGGACATAGGATACTTTTTATCCCGTAGGGTAGGTAGGGTAGGTAGGGTAGGTAGGGTAGGTAGGGTAGGTAGGGTAGGTAGGGTAGGTAGGGTAGGTAGGGTAGGTAGGGTAGGTAGGGTAGGTAGGGTAGGTAGGGTAGGTAGGGTAGGTAGGGTAGGTAGGGTAGGTAGGGTAGGTAGGGTAGGTAGGGTAGGTAGGGTAGGTAGGGTAGGTAGGGTAGGTAGGGTAGGTAGGGTAGGTAGGGTAGGTAGGGTAGGTAGGGTAGGTAGGGTAGGTAGGGTAGGTAGGGTAGGTAGGGTAGGTAGGGTAGGTAGGGTAGGTAGGGTAGGTAGGGTAGGTAGGGTAGGTAGGGTAGGTAGGGTAGGTAGGGTAGGTAGGGTAGGTAGGGTAGGTAGGGTAGGTAGGGTAGGTAGGGTAGGTAGGGTAGGTAGGGTAGGTAGGGTAGGTAGGGTAGGTAGGGTAGGTAGGGTAGGTAGGGTAGGTAGGGTAGGTAGGGTAGGTAGGGTAGGTAGGGTAGGTAGGGTAGGTAGGGTAGGTAGGGTAGGTAGGGTAGGTAGGGTAGGTAGGGTAGGTAGGGTAGGTAGGGTAGGTAGGGTAGGTAGGGTAGGTAGGGTAGGTAGGGTAGGTAGGGTAGGTAGGGTAGGTAGGGTAGGTAGGGTAGGTAGGGTAGGTAGGGTAGGTAGGGTAGGTAGGGTAGGTAGGGTAGGTAGGGTAGGTAGGGTAGGTAGGGTAGGTAGGGTAGGTAGGGTAGGTAGGGTAGGTAGGGTAGGTAGGGTAGGTAGGGTAGGTAGGGTAGGTAGGGTAGGTAGGGTAGGTAGGGTAGGTAGGGTAGGTAGGGTAGGTAGGGTAGGTAGGGTAGGTAGGGTAGGTAGGGTAGGTAGGGTAGGTAGGGTAGGTAGGGTAGGTAGGGTAGGTAGGGTAGGTAGGGTAGGTAGGGTAGGTAGGGTAGGTAGGGTAGGTAGGGTAGGTAGGGTAGGTAGGGTAGGTAGGGTAGGTAGGGTAGGTTGATGGACGGGAGCGAAGCCGCGCGGGTCAGCTAGTATTATGATAAATTCTAATATTCTTTGACTATCTTTGTCAAATCGGTACCTATGTTTAATTTACTCCGTTTAATTTGAACTGAAGCTGTGAAGCAAATTAAGAAGCTGTTAAGGAAGCCTAAAAGTGTAGAAACAAACGTTATTAACTTGGTTTACCGACTAAACAAACGGTGATTAGAATTAAATACATTGCAAACAGTTGGAAAGTGTTTTTGACATGAGGAAAGTATTCTGTTCCGAAGAGACAATGAAGAGACACTAGTAAAAATTTTCGAAGGAACTAAGACTATAACATTTTAGTGTAAGTGGAGTAATTGAGGAGACAAAGGAACAAGGACCTCGAACTTTTTAGTCTATGAACATACCTGGCTGAGGCAAACATATAGGCACAATAGTCTCACTAAATACGACTGGCTTGTCCAACGTAGCTATCGCAATATCATTCTCGTCTCTAACCGCAGTCGACGTGAACATCTCGTGAATCACAACGTTTGAAATGTTTCGCTTCTCGACATTCTTCAAATCGTCTAAATTATCTAGTCCTATTAACACTTCCATTGTCAGGAAGTTATCCCTGAAATCAAAGATATGTTAATTATCAAGCCATTTCATTAAAAAAAAAAAGGAACATGTGGTGCTAAGCAGATATTAAATTCAAATTCTTTGAAGAAAATTTGAAATAAGAACCAATAAGTTGATTGGAAGAGATTGTCCATGTCCCTGGCCATAAACATTTGGGTTTTTGTTTCTCAAATTCGCATTATCAATAGTTAAACTAGGCGAATGGTCAAAAAGTTTTGTGAATAAGGCTGTAAAGCAAGAGACAGACTGGTCCCACATACGTAACGTATGCATTGCCCAAGACATCTGGACTATTGATTTTGTATGAAAGCCTAAGCAACAGACACACTTATATACGATAAGTGTGTCTGTACGCAACATACGATACAACACAAAAGCGTTGCATACGTTGCGTACGTAGGACCAGTGTGTCTCTCGCTTAAGTCTTTTGTTACTGACGCCTTATTGCTCTCGATTCAGTGTCGTAAGCGAGACGAATTTTCAAGCACGTGCGGTTACACACGTGGATTTAGTTCAATTTTTGCACTCATTAAATGATTAAGTCACAAGGTATCACCACCATGAAGCAGTCTTAGTTACTGCTAGTTCAAGGTCAATAGCTTGCCACCCGTTGCTGCCCTATGAGACCAGTAGAGTAGGCGTAGCAAATTCGTTTATCCTATTTCCGCCATATGCACCTGTCAGTTTATTCTGGCAACATAAACTTAGGTCTAACTATACTAGAAAGTTAAATAAACAATCTTGATGCGTATTTTTAATATTTTTGTTAAAAAACTCAGTTTGAAAATAAATTGCAACATTGGTTTTTACCAATGTAAATACAATAAAAACGATTACCAAATCAATTGAATCATTAGTTTAAGCATTAGTGTACTTATTTGTTTAAAAGTCACATCAAGATTGTTTAAATTTATTTAGCAACCTAAACCTTTATTGTATAGCACTACCTGCAGTGCAGTTCTGTAAACATCTCATCGTGTAAGCTTAGGTGAAGTGAACGTCAAGTGAGCTGTAAATCCATACAAACATAATGGAATGACAGTTCACTTCATGTCACTCCATCTAAGTTTATAGGGTGAGATTTTGACAGAACAGGGAGCTAAAAAGGCCACTTTAGGAGAAGCACGTTAGAATCATAATTAATATTATAGTAATAGTTGACCCGCGCAACTTCGTCTGCGTCACAATTTTTATTACTGCTCCACTGCTATTGGTCTTAGCTTGGTGACATAATAGCTTATAGCCTTCCTCGATAAATGGGCTATCTAACACTGAAATAATTTTTCAAATTGGACCTACTGGTCCAATTTGAAAAATTCCTGAGATTAGCGCGTTCAAGGAAAAAAACAAACAAACTCTTCAGCTTTATATATTAGTATAGATAGAAACCAAACCAACAATCTGACAGTGACGGGTAGCGTGATTTGCTTTCTGATTCTGCTAAAGTGGCCTTTTTAGCCCCCTGACCGCCTTTTCATCTGCCATCGCTTGCTCGCGTTTTTCATCTGCCATCGCTTGCTCGCGTTCTTGTGCCATTGCTATATTTTCAAATCATCCACGGGCAAAAGACCTATATTTATGCTCTCTTCCACCTCGACAGTTAAAAAATCAAATGCGTAAACTCTTTGCACACTCTACTAACTTACCATTTAAAGCAGTGGCCCGCACTGAGCACATGTTTGTTAGTGATCATAGCGCCCCCGCAGTGCATGCGATCATTTTTCAAGATGGCCACGGTCCAGGGGAACGAATGAGGTGCTGCTCTCCGCCCTCCCACTATCCTCATCGACACCACATTGTCGGAAGGCTTGCCACACTCTGCTCCGATCATAAAAATATTACCCTGAAGATTCTTACAATGTGTTGTCATATAAATATTTATCAAACAGTCTACCTAACTCTTTCCCAAATATGTTCCAGTCCAACCGGATGCAGCTACCTACCCATCTGACCTACGATACCCTTTTGTAGGTTTCTAGCTTCTGACTGCCCATAACGACTGTCAAGGATCTACAAATGACAGTCGTCGAGACCAACAGCTTAACGTACTTTCCGAGTTCATCTACCATTAAAAAGGAAGTGTCGTTTTAAGAAGGTAAATAAGCCATGGCCCTTGCTAAATGATACCACAACCATGATCAATTAAGTTTATTTTTTAATGTTTTTCCAGCCTATTTTGTTTATCAACATTTTTTTCTCACGTGTTAAGACATTGGTCTCTTAATACCTAAAGCCCTTGGGGTTCATTATCATTTGAAACCCTTATCATATAACTTTTAAATGACCTAACATGCAGATGTTGTACAACATTGAACATTATTGGGATTCTTCTCAAACGTGCCAGGTCGTAAAAATCGCATGATGGAAATGTTTGTAGCAATTAAAACGGCAGAGCATAGTAAACTAAAAAACCCACACAGGAAAATGTTATTCTTTTGATGTTCAGAAGAAGGACGATGAAGAACACTATAGCGGATGGAAGCGAAAACTTCTCATTTCACCACCAAAATTGACACCTGTGTAACATCAACTTAAATCACCCTCTAACTGAATTTGGTGTTACCCAACAGAAATGACGGTACGTCTGGTTAATTTAATGCAAACAAGAATTAAAAACCTTTGGTGAGTGCAATTAATGCATTTTTACGTGCTGCGGCAACTGATCAAGAATTTGGCACAGAGAAAGTTCATTAATTACAAAATGAGCATCAGATCATTCGGACGGCTAACTGTTCGGTCACAATCGGAACGGGTTCGAGTGGCACGTTTGTGGGGCGTCGCCACCGCTCCTGTGAATAGCAACAACGGTGCGGTGCGCGTGCGCAGCACAAGCAATGCAAGTACGCCGACTGCACCGAACACGTGCACAATACACACATAGGTACATTCAGAAACACTTAAACAAGGTAAGAATCACGAACAAACAGCAAACGAACCAAAAATATGTCTCCAATTTTGAAAAAACGATATCAATTCCAGCGGTTTACTTGCAATTAAGACTGTACTAATTTAATTTACAAATTTCGTCTCAGTTTTACATTATTAGTTCCGATGATATAGACGTTTATGTTTTTCCACTCATTATGGTAAATCGAAAGTATTTGTTTTTAATTTCGCTCGGACATTTTGGGCGATTTCAATCTTTTGAAGGTATAATAGTTATCAATAGACTTACGACATTCTGCGCTCCGCACCATCACCACCTAAAACATGATCACTTTGTGATATCGCGAGTACAGTAATTACGTCGATAATTTTGAATAATTATACAGACCTGACCGAGCCCGATTAACAAGTAAATAGTGCTTAGTATTGTGAACATTTCAGTACGTGTGTTGGACACTGCACTCACTCATAGCCCCTACCACCGCAACTGTTTTCTGCAACCGATGCTTGCTTATTTACGCTCTACACGGATTTAAAACGCAGAAATTATCCACGCGATAATATCCTTGTAAATTTAACACGCTGAAGGTTATAAATTTTATCGTGTACATTAGAACTATAATTTCGAAATGTCATAATTAAATCAAATGGCTACCCATTAGATGCTTTTACTGTAGCCCCCAAGAATTTATTAAAATATCAAAACAGCGTTCTATTCCTTCCTTAGTATTTCGGTAAATATGTTTTCTTAGGTCGTAAACTTGTCAAAATGTATTCACGATTTAATTTGTTTCTTGTAGCCAATTTACCTATTTTCTTATCGGCAAACGATACGTTCTCCGCAGAACTAACAACGAGAAAATTCTTCGTAATAAAACTTTATGCATCAAAAACGAATAAGAACTGAATCATGGCAAATTGTTTCTACAAGACAATTAGGCAAGGATTATTATTTCTTGGTTAAATAATAGTATATTTTTCCATTTTTATTGTCCTATGTTACAAAATGGTGACTTATTATGACTATGGACAGTATGCCCCCGTCTCCGTCTGTTTCTTGATCCAGGGAATGTAGTTTGCCACGATTGTGTAGACACCTGAATACAAAATAATGTCAATTAATTGAGAAAAACACCAAAAAAAGTACACGTTTTGAATGATTTTACCTGGATAGTCTGGCATGGCGCAATCTATGCCCCAAGATACAATACCTGGAACAGATAGTATTACATAAAATATTATGTAAATATGTTTCGAAGTTTTAGGAACCAACAGACAAAACAATAGATATAGGTAATAAAGAAGTTGTTCTTTAAACTCACCGACTTGATACCATTTTTTGTTATTAGATTTTTTGTGAGTAGAAAACAATGGTCCACCGCTGTCTCCCTAGAATGAATAAAAATAAGTTAGCAGTGGTGGCAGTACAACCCACTAGATTCTCGAGGCGTTTCGCTCTTGGACTCTCTACTTGTAAATTAAGAAACAATTACCTGACAAGCATCTTTTCCGAGACTGTAGGCGCACATCATAGAGTCACTGACCAGGTTGTCCTTATAAATTTTCGACTTTTTACATTTGTCGCTGTCCACAATTTGTACTTTAGTTTCGAGCAAGTATCGTGATGACGTCAATGATCCTTGTCTCGTTTTGCCCCAGCCGGCCACGGTCAAAGGCACATGTCTAAAATCCATTGCTAGAATGGAAAGAAAATAGTTTTAGATAAGTTCTCGGCCTGAAGGTTATTCCGTAAATCACTTGACTTGCGCCTTCAGCTTGTGGCAAGATTATCGAATGTACATTTCCCTTTCCTAATCCTTGATCAGTACAAAATTATTTACTCTTAATCGCTTTGGGGACCAACTTACTTTTCTCTGGTAAACATATAGGCCGAACATTTTCTGTGAAATGGAGTTTCTTATCGAGTGTCAGGATCGCGATGTCGTTGATATCCCGAACGGCATTGGACGTGAAGTGAGGGTGTTTCACACCGTTCGAGACACGCAGCGTCGTGTATGACGAATCCAGGCGATCGTGCATGCCCACATAAACCGTCAATTCACGGAAATGGACGCTGGAAATATAAAACAACAACAGGTACCAAGTAAAAATAATGAATAAGTTTATTTTGGACGCCATGTAACGGCTTTAAATTTGTCTAACCCGAAAGTAATGCAATGTCCCGCTGAGAGTACGTGCATGTCGGTGATGATGGCTCCCCCGCAGTGCAGCTTGGGTCCCAGCATGAGGGACACTAGCCAGGGGTACGCGTGGGGCTGCACTGTGGTGCCCCCCACGATCCGCCGGTTGGTCCCAGCAATACCGCATTCTAGAAAAACGGAAACATTAGAAAAGTCTACTACCTGAAAGAAAAAGACAATATTGAAAACTTACCACATGATAAATTAACGGAATTTCCGTGTGCCTTAAAACAAAAAATAGCCAATGAATGAAATAATACGAACGTGTGTGTGATGCATTTCAGTTGAACGTGTCACAGCGGAAAAATATTATTAGTACAGGCGCTTATGAGATTTATAAAAACTTAAAAAAAAAAATTTTTTTTTTTTTTTTTTATTAAAAATTTAAAGTTATGTACTCACCAAACTGATTACAAGAGAAAGTACAAACCATATCTGCATCATTTTATGGTCGTACTTAACCCCAGGTAAACAGTCCTCAAGAACTTCATCATCATCGGTATCGGAGGAATGGTTTCTTTGCCAATAAATTGTAATAGAAGTACATAAGAAATTAATTAAATTTCTGTTTTGATATCAGAGTTCATTCGAGCATAGATTACGGTCTGGACTTGATTGATTTTTCATTTTTTCATTATTTAGGCGAGAGCACGGCGTTGCAAAATTTATATTTAAAGTAAAACATTGGTATGATTTACATTACAAAATGCAGTCAACGACATTAAGTATTTGTATAATTTTATTCCGGTCCCAATTAAAATGAATTTATAAAAAGAAATTATAGAGGTAGGTATTCCAAAGTTGACCTTTGCTCTTCCTCTAGATTGTCCACGTTTCTCACATGAAATGAGATTAATGTCCTCGTGCCACATTAAACAAACATTACAATATCGAGAAGGCATCAGACAAAGTCGGCTGGAAAAATATAGGGAGGCCTTAGCCCAGCAGCGGGACAACATGGGCTAGCAAAAAAAAAAAACTGGCCAAGTGCGAGTCGCGCGTGCAAAGGGTTCCGAATGAATTTCTTCTTTTTTTATCATGTTATTTGAACACTTCTGATAAATTTTCCTGTAATCTATAGATAAAGATCTATTTTCTCAATTTTTTTTCAAAATTTTAGGCTCGGTAGTTTCGGAGATAAGGGGAATGGACATTTTTCGTCTAATTTCTTGTCTATTAAGAGGTCATTGTCATGTTCTGTTATTTTGTCTACCTTTGAGCCTGGTTTTTTTTTACTTTTGATAGTCATACGTTTGTAGAGACACAATGTAAGCGTGAATGGTAGTGCTGAGTAAGCAGAAATGTACGCGAGCGAGAAGTATGAACGGTGGGCCAGTTATTGCGCACTGGTCAATACCCCTAAACGTTTGACCACTATCTCACTTGATGTCTCTATCTCATTAAGAATCATTACTTCTAAGGACGAATTTCCTGTTGAGATGTTTTTAAGACAAATTATTTAAATTGTGAACATGTATGAATACTAGCACTTCATCCGCGACTTCGTTCGCACGGTTTTAGTATTGCAATTTTCGTATAGATCTCTATTTTTTTTTCGAACATAAATTATAGCGTAGGTTACTTTCTGATAATTTGGCTTTCTATTTGTGAAAAAATGGTTTAAATCAGTCCAATAGTTTCAAAGCCTATAAAACAACAATCAAAGAAAATTTTCCTCTTTATAATATTTTATACTACCGAACGTCAGGCGGTGTCACCCACGTAGTTCCCGTTCCCGTGGGAGTGCGGGGATAAAATATAGTCTATGTTACTCGCTGATAGTGAAGCTATCCATTGCTGAAAAAAAATTTCAAATCGGTTCAGTAGTTTTTAAGTTTATTCGTTGCATACAAAAATGCAAATCTTTCCTCTTTATAATATTAGTATATCTATACTAATATAAAAAGCTGAAGAGTTTGTTTGTTTGTTTGCTTGAACGCGCTAATCTCAGGAACTACTGGTCCGTTTTGAAAAAATATTTCAGTTTTAGATAGCCCATTTATCGAGGAAGGCATGTATCGCTAAGTCCAATAGGAGCGGAGCAGTAATGAAAATTATGACGCAGACGAAGTTGCGCGGGGCAACTAGTATAGAATATATTAATATAGATGAAATGAATGAAAAGTTGTAAGCTTGAAAGAGCACATTTACAAGAAGATGTAGCTTGCACTTAAGATGAACATGGTCGAGTGGCCCATCAGCCAAAAAATAGCATCGCATCGTTTAAAAAACCGGTCAAGTGCGAGTCGGACTCTTCTACCGAGGGTTCCGTACAAAGTAGCTACAAATTACTTTAAATAAAAATATACTTGTCATCAGAAAATTTGAAACACCTTGCAAGTTTATGTTTTGTAAGGATTATCAGAAAAATGTGTATATTTAGGAATATATGTCAAATGTCGTTTAATAGTGAACAATACGAAGTTTTCAAATCCTAATGTTAATGTTCTAAATTAAAATTAAATTTTCATAGGTTTCTTATTTTGTTTTACAAGTATGGAGTATGAAGGAAATTGATACAACAACTAAGAAAAAAACCGACTTCCATAAACAAAACACTACAAAGTATAAAATAACTTTAATTTCGGAAGTCAGTGTTTTTGGTGGTTTCGTTTCAAACGCCGACTTCCGAAATTAACGTTATTTTTTACTTTGTATTGTTTTGTTTTTGGAAGTCGGTTTAATTTTTTTGTAAAAAAGTTGTTTATTTTTCACTTTTTAGTGTTACGCAGGTACCACTAAAAAGTCGCTTTTCGGCACTTTGCGTTTATTGATTATATGGATTAACAAAAGCAGCGTTTTTGTTGCCGCGCGGCACTTAGAGACAATTTAGCAGTCGGATTTTTAGTGGACTATTTTTTTATGTTTCCTACATTTTTGTGAGTTACATTTTTTGAAATGGTCTCCTCGAACCCTTTACCTTGATACCGCACTCGATAAGTTTGGAAAATCACACATTTTTTGAAGGCAGTTATGAGAGTTATGGCACCAAAAATCGACCATTTTATACACAGTGTTACTCAGTCCAACAATTAATACGACTCTAACGACACATTTGAAGCTAAAATCCATCGAATGTTCAGGTCGCAGAACGTGCCAAACAATTATACATACATATATATAGGTACGCTCGATAAACATAACCCACCTTCTGGTACAGTCGGGTAAAAAGCAATTAAAACATAAGTATTTGTCACTGGAAAATTGCAAACTCCGTAAGATTGAAATAAATCTATCTATGAATGTTTTCTCGATATATTATGAACAAATAATTAGGAATACAATAAATCCTATCCAAAGGAGATGTTCCAAAATATATGGACCCTGGGCCAGGTTCTTGTACACTATACTTAAAAATAGAGAAATATATTTAAAACAGTTCTCAACTGTCCAATTTCTTTAAAATGGCTTTGTTTGCTGGTAAAACAAAAGAATTACACTTGAAATTGCAACACGCAACAAAAACCCGTCATGGCGGTAAGCTGTCATTTTGATTGATTAATGACGTTTGACATTTATATCTGACATATTTAAACAAGACGAAAGTGACTGAAGTGACATTGTTATGACAGCTGACAGTTATTATTCTATGATCTTTAACTAAATCGGTGCGCCGCCATGTTGAAAATCGATAAAAGTAATTTATAAACATCAATTATCTACCACAACAGTTAACATTTAAATGAATTAAATGTATTTTTCCCGACTTCTACGGATTTTTCTGTTTTTTATGAGGTAATGTACATAGACCTGGCCCATTTTGAAACATCTCCTTTAACAGTTTCCTATATATCGTGTCTTAAAAAGAAAAATAAGTTTGCTATTACACGCGATATTTTACAATCTAACGGCGCGCTTCTGCAAGTATCCGATGACTTATACACTGAATACGATTAGGGGTTACGCAGTTATCGGTTAAGGATGGTTTTTTTTAGAAAATGTGTGAAAGTGGAGATCAATAACATCAGTATAGCCAGTGAGTACATGATTTCAAGTCCAAAATTGAAATGTAATAATGAAACGATATGCGGAGCGCAAGATACGCGCCTGGGCTCATGCCGTCATCGTGTTTTTGTTGCAAAAAACGAAACAAAATATTTACCAAACAGCGCCTTGACAATGCCATTCAAACAAAAAGATACTTGTAGCACTGTCTAAAAAGATTGGTAGAAACTTTTTGGAAAAAGAGTTCTTTAAAGAAAACTCGTCGACGTTAATGTCAATTTATAAAAAGCTAGAACTGTCAATTTTATTGAAGAGCAGTAAGTTGTGTCTGTGAGTTGTATTTAAGGGAAAAAGTAAAGGCGTAAAATTAAAAAGTAGCTATTATAAACTAGAATACGGACTAACCAGATTTCCTTCTAAAATTATCTTGAAGAAGGTACAGTGAACGATAAATTGTAACTTGAAAACTAGAAGGTTCTTCGAGGGCTTCTATTCACTAGGACGCATCCAAGAACCGGTCAAGAATTAACCATCAAAAAGTCCGGACTACTTCAAAAACGTGGCCTCCTTGCTTATTAAGTGTGTGGTAAAGAAAAAATCAATAAAACAAAATTTCAAAGTTCATTTTCCTTGAAAACAATACACTTATTAAAATACAAAGCCCTTGAGCAAGCCGTTTATAAACGTAGGTTCTTCATAATATTCCATTAGTGAAAATACTAGCGGAGAGTAGAGTCAAGTGAAAAAACAAAGAATGACGGCCAGCGATAACCCTCGGAAGGAACTTAAAACAGGCAACGAAAAGGATTCTAGCCAGAAAAATCATGTTCCCGAAAATAATCTTAAAACTGATTGCGCCCCGGTTAGAAAATATATAGGAACTGATTACTCTTATAAGCATCAAATAGTTTGGAAAAATGTAATCGGATTTATTATTTTACATGTGTTTGCGATTTGGGGGCTTGGTTTGATGCTTACTGGGACAGTTTCGTGGAAAACCAGTTTATGGAGTAAGTGAAAATACTTTTTTATGTATTTTTTTTTGACCAACCAACAGTTTGTGTCCCGCTGCTGGGCAAAAGTTTCCTCCATAGCTTTTAACTCTTCCCGGTTTGTTGCCTTTTCCGACCAACCCGTCATGAACGCCACAAAGTTGACCTCTGGCTCCAAGGACGTATCGACTCTGTCCTGATTAATATTTATCAAATTATTTGTCTGTCGATTGTTTCAGCGGTTTTTGTGTTATACGTCGGATCGGAAGGTGTAACTATTGGAGCACACAGATATTACACGCACAGATCGTTCAAAGCCACGCCGCTTTTGAGAGCCCTGATGGTGACTACACAAACTCTTTCTGGACAGGTAAGTAAACAAAAAAAAAAATTGAAGAAAATTACGTTAACCTGTCGTTGGACCTGTCGAAATGAAGACCGCCCCAATTCCCAAACTGATTTCGAACTAGAATCTCAGAACCAGGTACAAACACTATCCAGGGTCAAATAGCCAAACGTAGAATTAAAGTCTAGGTAAATCTACTTTACAAAAGCCATGCCGTATTTGACAAAATAAACCCAAGTCTAGAATAATAAAGCTGTGCAGTTTTATAAAACCACGCAAATTATGCAACCAGATGTTTGCGGTTAGTTCTTTAAAGTGAGATGTTTCTTAATCTGTAATTTTAATGTTGTAAATTCACTATCGTATTAAAATTCTGAGATAAAAGTTTAGGTACCTACTTAATTTACTTTGGTCTAATCTTCGGAATTATGACATATACAACATTATTGAATTACTTCCACTATCTGCGGGTCTAAAAAGGTCACTTTAGCAGAACAGAAAGCACATCACGCTACCCGTCACTGTCAACTTTTCCCAATCAACCTTGAACCTAATGCCTTATAGATAAAGATAAAATTAAATTTGACAGATTGTTGTGTGATTAATATAATGATTCTACGAAAGTGGCCTTTTTAACCCCCTGACATATTTTTTGTCGCGCGCCTCGCCTTTGGTATCGCGCAAACGGAGATCGGTGGCCGCTACAATTTATATTAAGGTGGATGCTCCAGGGTAGCCCGCGAAATTCAAATCTTTTTATGTTTTTTGCAATTTGCCGGTCAGTGTGAAGCTGTATGTGGACCAAATACAATCCAGCTTGAGATGTACAGCAAGACAGTGTTAAGGTGGATGCTCCAGGGTAGCCCGCGAAATTCAAATATTTTTATGTTTTTTGCAATTTGCCGGTCAGTGTTTTGCTGTATGTGGACCAAATGCGAATATTTCAGAAATAATCATTCTTTCGAACTACATGAACTTAGAGGGCTATATTGATGATTAAAATGGTTATAATTCTTTAGATAAATACGCGTTACGGTCGCGGATCGCATTTGGTCCACATACAGCAAAACACTGACCGGCAAATTGCAAAAAACATAAAAATATTTGAATTTCGCGGGCTACCCTGGAGCATCCACCTTAACACTGTCTTGCTGTACAGTCTCAAGCTGGATTGTCTCACGTTATGAGTGGCGAGTGTCGGCGTTTTTAAGTAGCGAGTGGCCGCCATCAGTGACCTGGTCTCATGTCATGTCAGTAGTCACTAGTGGCCGCCACCCGTGGCGTGTCCCGGACACTGAGTCACGAGTGCACTGAGGTATTCGTTACACGTGTGCGGCGAGTCTATACAAAACGTGTTAAAAATCATGTAAACAGCTTGTCGCCAGCCACCGGTGGCTGTGGTTAGAGGCCTGTTTGCGCAGAGTCCTATCCATAACAGCCGCTCGGAACAAACTATGAGGTTAGGCTAGGCTTGCCGAGGTCTGGGTGACCATCTAATACATCCCGAGTTTCCTCCCTGCCTCAGAAAGCACGTCGTTAAGCTGTTGGTGTCGGCTGCCATTTGAACATCTTTGACAGTCGTTACACGGGGAGCCAGTAACCCAGTAACCAGGGCTTCAAGTCTGCTATTACAATGGTGTCAGAATAGTCTATCATTGAATTCATAATAAAATTGTTGATTTTGACAAGTTTGGTAATCTACTAATAATAGGTCTTTACCTATGAAATTGCCGTTTTGTATGAAAAAATTTAAACGAATTTTTTTCATGAGTTTTTTATTTGTATTAATCGAAGTAATCACCCATGCAATCAATGCATCTTTGCCAACGCAGTGGCAGTTTATTGATGCCCTTCTTAAAGAAATCAGCTGGACGGGAGGCAACAAATTCTTCAAAGGCATTTTGTACTGCCTCTCGGGTATTGAATTTTTTTCCTGCCAAGAAGTTATCCAAATTCTGGAAAAAGTAGTAGTCTGTAGGCGCAAGGTCTGGTGAGTAGGGCGGATGACGTAGAGCTTCCAACCCCAGTTCTTGCAATTGGAGACCGTCTGCTGTGCAGTATGAGGTCGCGCGTTGTCGTGCAGGAGCAGCGGAGACGAGCGATTGACCAATGCTGGTTGGAGATGTGCCAGCTTCTCCATCATTGTGTTCAGTTCTTCACAGTACACATCTGCAGTAATACTCACCCCGTTTGGTAAGAAGCTGTGATGAATCACACCGGCGCTAGACCACCAAACAGTGACCATCACTTTTCTAGGGGTAAATTTTCGTTTAGGGCATTGTTTAGGTGCTGAACCAGGATCCAACCAACTTGTTGAGCGCTTGCGGTTATCAAACAGAATCCATTTTTCATTGCAGGTAACAATGCGGTTCAAAATTTCTTCATTTGTGTGTCTGTTGAGCAGTGCAAGGCACGTCTCGACGCGTACTTCGCGCTGGCAATCATTGAGTTCGTGGGGCACCCATTTGTCAAGCTTTGTACCTTGCCAATTTGACGCAAATGGACCAATATTGTTTTGACGCTAACGTCGAAAGCTGCTGCTAATTCAGCCGTAGATTGTGTATCATCAGCTTCCACAATCGCCTTTAATTCGTCATTGTCGACCAAAGTCTTCGGACGACCGCGAGGTTCATTTTTCAGGTCGAAATTTCCAGAACGGAAGCGAGCAAACCAATAACAGGTGGTGCGTTGGTTTGTAGTGTTAGCTCCGTAAACGTCGTTGATGTTGCGTGCCGCTTGTGCCGCGTTGCTGCCACAACGGTATTCATATTCCATAATTACTCGATTTTTTAACGTATCCATGATGACGAAAAAGATTGAAATGCGATGAAAATGTAATACTAATCAATAAACAAATGACTACTTTTGGAAAAAAAAAACATGTTTTTAAAATAAAATTAATTTGAAATTAGAATTCTTAGCCAAACATAAATTATTTTGATTTGAAATGCCAGTACCTACTGCAGAACGGCAATTTCATAGGTAAAGACCTAATATAAAAGCGTCATTATGACTTTCCAATGGTCAACCACTGACACTACATTAAAAGAAATGGCATAGAATGGTAATCTCGTTCATAATGACAAAAGGAATAAATAATATGTAAAAATATATATAAGAAATCTGGCATAACTTAATGTTCAAAAGTAGTAGTTTTTCGAAAATAATTTCTACTAACGATTTTTATAATAATGGCAATACGAAAATGTCTTTCTACCACGATTCTATTACGAGACCATTGACCGACCAACCATCCGTCCGATCGCCCATTATGCATTACGAACTTTTAGCAAAATGACAATGGGATCGTGTTGGAATGACGATTTTATAAAAATAGGAGACGGGGTCCAGAAAACCTGACACCATTCTTGCCAAAGAGTGTTGTATTTCTGGGTTGTGGAGGTCAGATAGGCAGTCGCTCTAAGTACAGTACTGGTATTCAGCTGCATCCACATTGACTGAAAGCAGACCCCAACGAAGTCAATCATAGATTTTCGCTTTAACAGTTACTACAAATCTGGTAATTTTCTCGACTTTAAAGTTCTTCGCGGTCATTATTTATTCTTCGATTCTTCTTACTTAAAATTACTGATAATTTCCACAGAACTCAATGTTCATCTGGTGTCGCGACCACCGTCTGCATCATCGCTACTCGGATACTGATGGCGACCCACACAACTCCAAGCGTGGCTTCTTCTTCTGCCACATGGGGTGGCTCATGAGCAAGAAGCACCCTTACGTTATCGAGCTTGGCAGGAGGATCGACCTGAGTGACTTGCAAGCAGACTGGATGGTCATGTTTCAGAAAAAGTATGTCTGAGATTGTAAGGCTCAATCACAAGCTAAAAATGATACTACACAACAACAACTCACCAACTCGAGTCACATAACACTCCTCACCCACTCACTCACGACTCACATAATTATTATTTTGAAGTTAGCAAAATTCTCCCCTTTTTACCCAAACAACCCTTTCTAATTTCTATCATCTCTCTTCCTGCCTCGAGAAATTGCTTCTCAAAAGTATTATATCCAGCCTTCATCCTGTATTTTGTCTTGAAAATCACTGGCTAGTTGCCGACTCATACGAATAAAACTAGCTCTTTCATGATTCTGAATTCTATTGGGCACTATGCCTTGTTGTAATAATTCCGCCTATACACCATTACTGTACATCATCATCTGCCTAGCCTTTTCCCAACTATATTGGGGTCAGCTTCCAGTCAAGCCGGATTTAGCTGAATACCAGTTTTTTACGAGGAGCGGCTGCCTACCAGGCCTCCACAATCCATTAACTGGGTAACACGGTACTTCATGGCAACACCATTACTGTACATAAAGTATAAATTAATAAAAGCTACGTATGTAGCTATATCAAGATATTACAAACTAGTTTATTGCAGATACTACTACATTTTATATCTGCTACTGGCGATATACCTTCCTGTATGTGTGCCAGTACGTTACTTCGGGGAGACGTGGTGGAACTCTCTGCTAGTGAGTTACTTCGCTCGGTACGTTTGTGAACTACACGGTACCTGGTTCGTCAACAGCATCGCGCATCTCTATGGAACTAGACCATATGACCAGTAAGTAACATTATCATCATCATCTTCCTTCCCTTACCTCATGTTACTTGAGGTCGGCGCAACACATTTTATTCTTCCATTATTTCCTGTCAACAGTCACGCTATAACTGACTCCCATTTATTTCATGTCACTCCTCACACAATTCATTCATCTTTGACTGATGAATCAAAGACGTTTGAAAACGCTTAGTGCGAATTGATGGAATAGCAACAAAGAAGGGATTGCAGTGCTTCTGGATATCCGATGGTAGAAGGGGGCCGGTGGGATGAGGTCGTGGAGTTCTTGGACACTTCACCGAAGTACATTCAGTCAAAAAAGTATCGGGAATGGATGATTTGTTTATGGTTCCAAATTCAAATTTTTTTGTAGTTGTTAGATTGGCACAACTGTTTTCCATTTTGGCGCGGAGTTTGAGTTTCATCTGTTATTTATATTAAATACAGTGCTGGTTTTAGTAATATCATATATAGTGTGTATTGCGAATTTCATAATGGACAAAAATATCGAACAAAGAGTTTGTCTTAAATTTTGCATCGCCAATGGAATTTCGTGTTCGGAGTCACTGAAAATGTTACAGAAGGCTTACGGTGAATCGACTTTATCAAAAACTCGTGCTTATGAGTGGTTCAAAGCGTACAAAAGCGGTCGAGATGTGATGGAAGATTTGCCTCGCTCTGATAGGCCGTCAACGTCTGCAACTGAAGTTAACATCGCAAATGTGAAGGAAATAGTGACTGAAAATCCCCATTCAACTCTGAGAGAGATAGCCGCCGAACTTTCTGTATCTCACGAGTCGATCCGTACCATTTTAACTAATCATTTGGGTATGAAACATGTTGCTGTTCGGCTAGTCCCAAAAGATCTGAATTTTCTCCAAAAACTCAATCGCATGAAAGTCGCTGAGGACATGCTAGAACGAGTCAGTTCGGACCCAACATTCATGAAACGCATTGTTACTGGTGACGAGACGTGGGTTTACGAGTTTGACATGCAAACTAGTCAACAAGCTTCGGAGTGGCGCCTTCCAACTGAACCGAAACTGAAAAAACCACGCCAAAGTCGATCAAAAGTCAAAGTCATGTTGACTGTTTTCTTTGACTATCAACACAACACAACACAACAAAGAAATCAAGAAAGAATCGGTAAGAATTCAGAGTGCACAACAGTGCACTCTGAATTCTTACCGGAAGGTCTAACGGTAAATAAAGAATATTATTTGAGCGTTATGCGGCGTTTAAGAGAGCAAATTCGACGAAAAAGGCCAGATTTGTGGAAAGAAAATTCTTGGATTTTGCACCACGACAATGCGCCTTCGCACAAGGCTATCATTGTGAACGAATTTTTAACCAAACACTCAACAAATACCATCCAGCAACCACCATATTCACCAGATATGGCTCCTGCTGACTTTTTTCTTTTTCCTTAACTCAAATTACCACCTCGTGGCACCCGTTTTCAATCGATAGAAGACATAAAGGAGAATTCGCGGCGAGAACTGAACTCAATTCCGGAAGCAGCGTTTAAAAAATGTTTTGATGAATGGATTATTCGTTGGCGCAAGTGTATAGTTTCTAAAGGAGCATACTTTGAAGGTGATAAAATAAATTTGGATGAATAACAGACATTTTGTGTATTATTGATCTTTTCCCGGTACTTTCTTGACAGAGTAGTACAATCTGTAGAAGACCGACAAGCAGGCAACCTTGCGGCGATGAGCCAAGCTGTGTAGTTTGCCATCCACCAGTTATAGTTATGAAATGACTGTCCATGTTATAGCAGACCTGGTCACACAGCATCGGTCCGTTAAAAGCTCTAGGGTCGAAGAGCTTTTTTGAAATCACCATTATTCATTTGTGATAGTATAGACTTCCAATATCACATATTTAACATTAAGGGCATTTTCTTTTCAGAAACCTGCAGCCTGTGGAGTCGTCGTTCGTATCCTTCTTGAGTTTGGGTGAAGGCTGGCACAACTATCACCACGCGTTCCCTTGGGACTACAAAGCCGCTGAACTAACCATGCATTTCAACTTTTCCGCAAGTCTCATCCGGTTCTTTGAAAGAATAGGACTAGCTTATGATTTGAAATCTGCTTCTCCAGATATGGTAAGATCAAAAATATGTCAGCATAGTAGACGAGGCCTTTTTTCTTTTTTTTTTTGCGCTGGGAAAAGAGTCACCGCGGCCCTGGAACCTAGAACGCACAGGGCATTAGGAGGAACACGGATGGGTTTTTTAGTCAGTAGTCTTTGAGTCTTTTCTGCTCCACCGCGGGAGGAGTCATTTGACAATTTCCTATTAAAAACCTGACCAAGTGCGAGTCGGATTCGAGTGCAAAGGGTTACGAACCAATTTTATTTTTTTAACATGTTATTTTAACACTACAGAACAGACTTCGTATAGGTTTTTTTGTAATCTTTAGATATCTACGTTTGTTTTTGGCTCAGTAGTTTCGGAGATAAGGGAACACCCTCACAGTCAGCCCTTTCATTTGACCAACACACGATACACTTGAATTTTTTTTTTTTCTGGTTAGACCCCCTTGTACTAAAAATGTATTGATTCACGTAAATCGTATGTGTTTGGGTCACTGAATTCCTTATGAGTACCAAATTTCAACAGAATCGGTACAGTAGATTCGGAGAAAACTGGCTGTGACAGACAGATAGACAGGCAGACACACAGACAGACAGACATATGGATAGACGGACAGAAATCCGTATAAATATAAGAGTTCCGTTTGTACGGATGTTAGGAACCCTTAAAATGGTAAGACTAATCTTGCTAGCAAACAAAATAAGAATAGATAAAAATAAACTAGCACCGATATTTTTTTACTCAAAATAGGGTAGTAAAGCATTCTGAGAAACTTCATATTCCATGGCATTGTTTACCTAAGTGCCAAGTACCATCCAAATCGGTTTAGACGTGATGAGGTAACAAACGGACAGACAGCAGATAGGCGGACTGACTATTAGACAGACAGACTTTCACATGTATAATATTAATAAGATGGGATTATGCTTACGTTAACACTCTCCCTGCCATGGGGTCCGCTGGCGGGTCCCAACATATTTTATACAGGACGCCAGGTCTATTTTCTAGAAACTTGACTGGGAGGCCACGGGGTCTGCCGGCCGCCCCCAAATTAACTTATTTCTAAGGCCATCCCTATTTTGTTATGTTTTATTACTGCACGCCAATCATAAAAATCGTCAGTATGCCGCCGGCAGGACCCGTGGCCTGCTGTTAGCGCATTTTTTAGTAAACGCATACTTGATTTACAAGGCCAAAACAAATAACACCAGCAAACGGTACACTATTTCCCAGTTTCGTGAAAATCTTTGCACCCAATTGCTAAATTTACGAGAACGCACAGAACGCACAGCTAATTCCGACAATCCATTCGAGCACAAATTTGGAAAAAATTTCGTTATTTGACAATCGCAACCGACTGGTGTGTCGTAAGTGCATCCATTGCTACGACAATTTACGTAGACCAGGAAAATCAAGTCTGGAAGCAAAGAAATTTACTAAGAAGACTAACACTGTTTGCCTTATGTGTCCTACACAACCCAGCGTTTGCGCGCCTTGTTTTGCCAATATTCATACTAAAAAATAATGTTTTTTTGTACTTGTTGATTTGCAAACTGTAATAATTATTATAAAGGAGTAAATATAGACTGATATAAAACAATTTCATTTTCATTTTTACCAGTCTCATAAGTAGTCAACAAATGCTATACTTTTTATTTTTTTTTCAACTTAAAGGAAATTTTTCTCAGAGGCCGATAGTACAGTTAGATTTTTTCTATCTGCAAGCCAGAAGGTAGGAAAAATGTTTGAATTTGGGGGTCAATGCGGGTCCCACGGCCTGCTGTTTTAATTTTGATGGATACCGCCGGCGGATCCCATGGCTTGCTGGAATGATTTTGCAATTTAGGTCACAGCCTGTCAAGATACATTACATTGGGGGCCGCCCGCGTACTCCATGGCCTGCTGGACTCTAAAACCCTAATATATAGCTGGCAGGGAGAGTGTTAAAGACCAACTAATCATATTTTGTCTAATGCAGGTGACAAATAGAATTAAAAGGGTAGGTGATGGTAGTCACTACAAGCTGGGCACCGAAGAGGTGCAGGCGGCGGTGACCGCGTGGGGCCCGCTACATCCACTCAACCCAAGCTACAACTCCACCCTCAAGGCTCCAGATGCTATACTCAAACCTGAAGGACTACCATTGTACCATGAAAATGACGTCCTTAACTCAAGATCAAATAATTTAGGTTAAGCTAGACGTTTATCTCGTCTGTCGACGGAAATTTAAGCCAAATTAACTAACAATAATTATTCTTATTTAGGAGCAAAGAAAATAAAATCAGCTAAACACGCATTTTGTCTGGGGACTTGAATTAAGTCAAATATTTTACACGAATTATTTTAATTTAAGAGCAAAGAATTTGATTTACGAGTACATTTATGTTGTCTTTAGACGTGAAATTGTAAAAATTTCTTAAAGGAATTATTTTAATTTAAGATCAAAGAATTTAGGATAAGCTAAACGTGTATGTTGTCTGGATATGTGAATTTACGTAAAATATTCCATATGAATTATTTTAATTTAAAAGAAAATAATTTAGTTCAAACATGATTTCTGTTAACTTAAATTTAAGCAAATTTGACTTACAATAATATTTTTTATTTAAGAGCGAAGAATTTAGAATAAGCTTAACTTTTAACTTTTATGTTATCTCTAAACGAAAATTTAAGTACAAAAATTCTTAATCGAATTATTTTAGTTTTAAGAGCAAAAAAATAGGATAAGCTATACTTTTATGGGGTCTGTAAACGTGAATTTAAGTCAAATTTTCAATGATAGAATTTAGAATAAGCTTAACATTTATGTTTTCTATTGACGTGAATTAAGTCAAATTGTCTTAGGTGTTGTCGTAACTGAAAGCGATCATCGCGCGAAAACGCGATCATCGCGCGAAAACGCGATGGTCGAAATAATTTATTCGGCAAACTCGCAAGCGTTGTTTCGCCGACAGAGGGCGCAACTACGCAGTGCGTGAATTTAAGTCATAATATTGTTTCACCCTCATTATTCCTAGATATTTTTATTAATAAAATTGAACTGATGATGAAATTGATTTATTTGATTATTTCTTTCCAAGTAAAGTTAATAAGATGTGCACATGGAATGCACGGTTTTGCGTTCCATGTGCACATCTAACCGTGTCAGTCATTGTTAAAGTTATTGAAAATTGATGTAAAAGTATTTGTAATTTGCAACCTATTGTTTAGTTGGATGACTCGACAGCGGAATCCGAGGTGAGTATCAAATTAGTATAAACATAAGACCTTTATGTTGTGTGTAATAAAGCTCACTTTGTGAACTTTGTCACACTCAGGTGAAGCTCGATATCGAAATAGTTATTTACAGAATAGACTAGCTGGTGTAGGTCATTTCAGAAAACCCTCATTGTCAGATAACTTGTACCTCCTGATTGAAAATGGCGATTTGAATTTATTAAATGTACTACTTATACAAAAAAAAATCGCTGTTATGAATATACGCGCTTAACTTCGTAAAGACTGACCCAAACTGGATATTCTTTTTTTTTTGTGTTCGTAATTGTCTAGGGAAGTGTGTATGAAAGAAAATGTTGATAAAAATAATAAATCCGGGCGAAAACGGGGCAGGCCACTAAATAGTAGAAAATAATGCAATTTTAAAATTTATTCTTCAGATAAAAGTTATCTGATCATTGAAAGATCAGCCCTTAAAAGTTCGTAATCAGATCATTTCTTAAATTCCTAAGGTCATTTATTAGTGAAGATACAGCCACGATGAAATTAACAATCAGCAATGTCAAACATATCGAAACTAATTAGCATACAAGCAAAAGAGTTCAAGTTCTATCTATTGCAACACTGAATACAATGCCTAAAAAACAATGCCAACGATTTGATACATTTTGTTTAAAAGAGTCCGTATTTTTTAGACAAGGATCAATAGTGAAAAGTGTATCAGGAAAGGAAGAAGCACTTAGTTCAAACTCTCTCGAACCAGCGAGCAGTGTAATAGGCATTTTTAGAACGCAACAAAATCGAGATGGAAGGAGGGCAGGAAAAAAATAGGCAAATTCATAACGTGCCGCTGGTAGCTAAAAATATAGGAACAGATTATTCATACAAGCATCAAGTATTTTGGCCCAATGCAATAGGTTTTTTGATACTACATTTGCTAGGACTATGGGGATTGAAAGTGCTGCTAACAGGAGGGGTTGGAGTAAAAACTGTATTATGGAGTAAGTAAACAATGATCTTCTTTACTTTCGATATTCATTAAATTCCATTTCAATCACTTTCTTTCTCTTCTTCATCCATTATCTACACAATGTTTTGCCTGCAACTTTGACCACGTCGTTAGTCCACCTGATACAAGGACATGATCTGTCTACGCTACAGACCATTCGAGTGCTGGACTAATGATTGGAATCTTTTCAGCTATGTTCGTGACTTATATAGCGGCAGAAGGCATAACTACCGGAGCCCATAGATACTACACTCACAGAACATTCAAAGCTACACCGCTCTGTCAAGCGATTCTACTAACTCTGCAGACTCTAGCTGGACAGGTAATCCTTATTTATTAACCCTTAGATAACTGAATACTGTTTTATTTTTTCTAATAGCTTGCCAATACATCTATCAACCAATCGCTCGTGACTTCCGTACTTGACATTATAGCGACTTCTTTTGTTTTATAGAATTGCATGTTCATCTGGTGTCGCGACCACCGGCTGCACCATCGCTACTCGGATACTGATGGTGACCCTCACAACTCCAAGCGTGGCTTCTTCTTCTGCCACATGGGGTGGCTCATGCATAAGAAGCACCCCTACGTCATCGAACTCGGCAGGAAAATTGACATGAGTGACATGCAATCTGACTGGATGGTCATGTTCCAGAAAAAGTAAATTCCCGTTATAATTTACTAGTTGTCCCGCGCAACTTCGTCTGCGTCGCAATTTTCATTACTGCTCTGCTCCTATAAGTCTTAGCATAATGATATATAGTCTATAGCCTTCCTTAATAAATGGGCTATCTAATACTGAAAGATTTTTTCAAATCGGACCAGTAGCTCCTGAGATTAGCGCGTTCAAGTAAACAAACAAACAAAATCTTCAGCTTTATATATTAGTATAGATAGAACTTCCTTCGTTGCTTTAGAATTATCTCTATTGTTAACCTTATTCCCTATACCCTATTATCTCTATTGTTGTCTGTTGTTAATTGTTGTATTGTTACTAAAGATTTTAGTTTTGTTTCAGGTACTACTATCCTTTATATCTTCTACTTGCAATATTTATCCCAATGTGGGTTCCAGTACATTTCTTCGGAGAACATTGGTTGGACTCACTGCTTTTCTGCTATTTCTTTCGATACGTATTTTCACTGAATGCAACGTGGCTTGTGAACAGCGCAGCACATCTTTATGGGACAAGACCTTATGATCAGTACGTACCCAATTACCGCTAGCTTAATGCCCTTACCTTTACAGTCGCTTATGCTACGACCACACTATCGTAATATGGCAATAATTATGACCATAATTGAAATAACATCAATTATGGCCATAATTATTGCCACATTACAGTAGCAATACAATATTATCAAATCTATAACTACTTTTTCAGAAATCTGCAGCCTGTGGAGTCATGGTTCGTATCTTTCATGACACTGGGCGAGGGCTGGCATAACTACCACCACGCGTTTCCTTGGGACTACAAGGCTGCAGAACTGAGTGGTCTCATCAACCATTCTGCCACTTTCATCAAAGTCCTCGAGAGGATCGGACTAGCATATGACTTGAAAACTGCTTCTCCAGAAGTGGTAAGTTCAGCAAGTTTAGTTTTGTTTTAGAACAACTTTTATTCTGCCACAATGAAGTCGCAAAAAACAGGTGTTCAGGATATGTAGCACTTTTTATGTGAATCACCAAACCGGATAAGCACCTTTTAAGCATGACTGGGAAACGCTAGGCAGATGATGTTAGTATACATCATCTGCCTAGCGTTTTCCCAACTAAATTGGTGTTGGCTTTCAGTCAAACCGGATGCAACTAAATACCTTAATAACATTTTTTTGAAAAAACCTTGAAGAGGAGTAAACAAAAAACTTAATAAGTTTGTACTACTTGTAACCATAGACAACTTGGCAAGTATCATCATCATTTGAACCGAAAGCAAGAAATAGGCCTCAGTAGAGCGTTATCAGAAAGTATATTAAAACCTTTTTATGCAATTTACAGGTAGCCAGCAGGATAATAAGGACAGGCGACGGCAGTCACTACAAACTAGGTACGGAAGAGGCGCGTGCGGCGGTGACCGCGGTGGGACCGCTGCATCCTCTCAACCCAACCTACACCACAACGCTCAAGGCACCAGATGCCATCCTCAAACCTGAAGGACTGCCACTGTTCCATGAAAAGGATGTACTTAGCCCTAATGTATCGCAGAGAAACATCCGTTCTGCTTGAACTGTTATGCATAGAATCAAATCGATTTTTTTTGGTTTTAGAACTTTCGGATCTCGTTAAACATGATCAACATCATCATGAGCTACTAGTCATGTCTACATGTCTTTGATATGCATCACTGTTTGAACCGTGGGGAATAAAGTGCTAACAAGTATGTATTTTGGAATTTAGAAATGAAATATTTTATTAAATAGTTCCTTGTTTTAGAATTAAGATTTGTGATTTTTTTAGACATTACTACTGTTTAAGAATAACAACGAGAACATTTTGAAATAAATTAATTATTCAAATTGAACAGTACCTACTTATTAAAATAGAACTCCAATACTAAATAATTAATTAGTATAAAATGGGTCATTATCACGGCCATTGAATTTTTATTTAAGTGCTATTCTTCACCATTTATGCCGCAACAATATCCTGAGCGCTTTAGCTGATCGCTTTGACTGTCAGTTCGTGAACCACTGTTGCATGGTTCGTGTACGGACTGATATTGAAAGAAAAGAAACCTCGTTGTATACTTTAGTGTGGCAATATACAGAGAGATTCAAGTCACCACTATAGTAGGAGTAAGTTGCTCCAAGGTCAGCCTTACTATAATGAATATGAAATTCGTTTATTCAGGTCATTTACACCCATTTCAAAACAATTAAAATCACACACAAAAAAAAAAGAAAAATTAAATCAAAATTCAGAAATTAAATTAATGAATTAGTACTGAGAAATTAAATTGGAATCAATAAATTAAAATGCAAACATAAAATTACGTTATGCTACATGTACGATGTGCTACAGAATCGGGGCAGCCCCAGCACCGCCCGGAACGCATTGTTGTACTGGACACTGAGGGCACTGTATGCCCTTTCACTATAGTCAGCCCACAGGCTACACGTATACAGTGATGTGCAGTACGCTTTAAAAAGCGTGACCTTCACACCAGTAGTACAACGCGAAAACCTGCGGGCTATCATGTTGGCTCGCACCGACAGTGCCCTCCGCTCCCGGTCCATGTCAGCATGGTCTTTAAGGTCCTCGGTGAGCAGATGCCCTAGATATTTAAATTGGTCCACTCGTTTTATTGGAACACCATTAAAATTAACATTCGGAATGTTTATAGGGCTCGACACACCTATGGCCTGAAAAACCATGTATTGACTCTTCCTCCCATTGTATATCAACCCATGTCCATACGCGTATTCCGTACACGTACTGAGTAGCCTCCTCAGCCCATAGATCGACGCGCTCAGCAGCACCATGTCGTCCGCATAACTCAGATAATCTTGCCATTATTGAAATTAATCAATTGAATAATATAAGTAGTAAGCGAACGGATTCTGAGGTTTTTATCGGTCGTTAATCTGTCCGTCATTATTTGTCACATTATGAGGAATTCATGGCTAAAGAATAACAGCGGCATGGGTCGATCTTCAACACTTGCCAAGGTTGGTCTGTGAATGGGTTAATTAACACACCGAGTTTTCTCCGTGCCTCGGAAAGCACGTTAAGCCGTTGGTTCCCGCTGTCAGTTGTGGATCTTTGGCAGTCATCACGAATTGTCAGAAGCCAGTAAATCTGACTTGTCTTGCCAAGAAGTACCGTATTACTCAGTTAATGGGTTGTGGAGGTCTGGGAGGCCTCAATATAGTTGGGAAAAGGCTAGGCAGATGATGATTATTTGTCATAACGCCATTAGTTGGTTAACGGACAAATAAGCGACCGAAAAAGTACCTCAGACATCGGGCATTCTCAACGCGTCTCAGAGGGTCATGGCTATCCGGCTGGCCCAGGGATACCGTACGGCCTATGGTGAAGCGGCGAGCCTCCTTGCCGGACTGCCGCCATGGGATCTTGAAGCGAGAGTCCTCGCGCACATTTACGAGTGGCGCGTGGAGGCGCAACGCCGGGGCGAGACTCCTCTGCCGCGGCAAATCGCTGCAAAGCGGATGGAGCTCCGGCAGGATCTCATTGCGGTATGGAGACAGCGACTGTCGCAACCCAGCGCTGGGCACGCCACAATCCACGCGATAAGTCCCTCTTTGAGGAGTGGCTGGAGCGGCGCCACGGCGTCCTCACCTTCCGCCTGACGCAGGTATTCACCGGACAAGGTTGTTTCGGGAGAGACCTGTTTCGGATTCGGCGGGAGGATACGCCCGGGTGTCAACACTGTGAGGGTCACCCGGAGGACACGGTGGAGCATACGGTGGAGGTCTGTCCTGCTTGGGCGGAGCACCGCCGGGTCCTCGTCGAGGCGATCGGCGGCGGCGACCTCTCGCGACCGGCCTTGGTTCAATCTATGGTCCGGAGCGAGGAGGCATGGGAAGCGGTCACCTCCTTCAGCGAAGCAGTAATGATAGCAAAGGAGGAGGCCGAACGTGTGAGAGAGAGGGAAACCTCACGTCCCAATCGCCGCAACAGAAGGAGACGCCCCAGGCGTCGGGAGTCGCACGACCATTCCCGGCCGCCGTGTAGGCGCGGGCCTGCGGACGGCGAGCAGTGGGTGGCTCGCCGTCTGATCAGAACTTGGCCCGGGTCGGCGGCGCGCTGCGATCCCAGCGCGCCTCTATGAGATATCAGCGTGGAAGACGAGGCCCGCTAGGTCAGGTGCCTGCTGGGGCTGCGGAATCTGTTCGAAAGGGGTACCGTAGCCTTGGAACACAAAGAGCACCAGGAGGAACACGGATGGGTTTTAGTCAGTAAGAGTCTGACACTCCCTCTTGCTTTACCTAGAGCGGGAGGAGTCATTTGATGATTTCCCATCCTTAAAAAAAAAAAAGACAAAGCATTAATTAATGTGTTTTTACATAGTCAAGATTAATTCTGTCTCAGTTGAAACTCTCGTTATTTCAACTTGCCGCCGTTCGTATCTGGCCATGGGGCATGGATAATTCACAAAAGAAATATGACAACACCATTGCTACTGAATTGTGTTTATGAGATAAACCTCTTCGAATTATCTACAGATAATATGCTACAAGATAAATGTATATTCCTGTAGGTGTATCTATTTGACCAAAAAGTAGGTACATAAATTACAGTTGACACGTATTTAGGGAGCAATAAGACTAGGTACAAAAAAAAAACATGACCAATGACCCCCATGCTAGGAAAACCTGTGTTATGGGGTCATCCATCCATCCACTACGTAAAAAATTAGGTTGAGCTAGTAGGTTTTGTGCACTTTATCAATTAATAACAAAAAAATTAAGTAGGTTAGTACTATTTGGAAATTGGGAAGGGGAGAATAACAAAAGAAAAATGAAAAACTTAATTGAAATTAAGGAATAAGGGAATCTTTTGTAAATTAAAGTAAATTCAGTATCGTGTTAAAACCCTGAGATAAAAGTTTAGGTACCTACTTAATTTACTTTGGTCCATAGAGCAACACAGGCCACCGGCGAACCGGAGGGGAGTAGCCATTGCGTTTTTTACCGATACAAATATGTCTGTCATTTTTCGCGGGGGGAAATCACACATTCTCAAATTCTCGCACAAAAACAGTTGTCTGTCACTACGAAACTCACACCATAACAATTACAAAATACACTAACAATTTCACACACACATTGAATAAATCGTGTCATAACAGTATAATAATATGATGCAACTACACTGACAACTCCTTGCAGCCATAGCTGTAACAACTGTCGATACGCATTATCGATAAATTCAAGAAATCGGTTAAGGAAATTAGGTTTAATAAGTTATTCAAAAGTAGATATTATTATGATAGACTTTATTTATTATGTATCACAATAATCATAAAACTAATAAAATTAACGTTCATTTTTTTTTTATACATTTTAAAATGAACATGATAATAATAATGGTAATTTTTTACACAAACCTGTAAAGTTGCTTTTTAACCGCGTGCTCAATTTTGATGACTGAGCAAGCGAAGGATTCAGAAATTAGAATCCTGAGCGTTAGCGAGAGAATCAAAAGAGCACAAAGTGAAAAATTTTTGCACTCGAGTTCAATACGTAACTTTTCATCCCACCTCAGCGAGGAAATGGCTAAATGCAAAAAAAAAAAACATTTACAATCACAAGATACGTTTATTTCAGTTTAGGTATTAACTACTACATTATGATAGTATTACAGAATAATATTTAAAAAGCACAGATACATGTCTATAATTAGAGAGATCACTCTTACTACCTGATTTGAAAATTGGTATTACTTTACTAAGTTTCACTTGATCACGGAACGTACCACTGGCTAAACATTGACGATCTACACGGAGATGTCAATGAATTAGGAACAGTACGAGTGTCATTAATGGCATCATAAGATGATAGTCTCTCATCTGGCATATTGAATGTTTGTTGATGGTTCTGGAAAATTAGATTTAATATCTTTAATTGTAAAAATCTACGCTTCATGTCACTATGAATAAGTTCAACTAAGTAAATCATTACTAGGGATTGAGGTCCGCTTTCGAAAAGAAGGCTCGGTCCTGGTATTAAAGGCAACGAACGGGGTGGGTTGTTTAGTTCGTAAGAGTCTGACATACCCTCTCGCTCCACTCAAGGGCGGTGGTACGGTGTACGGTGGGTAAAATCATCAAACATGATCCCCTGTTTGATGATTTTACCCACCGTAAAAAAAAAAACTAATCAAATCATGTGGAATGTACGCTCGTTTACCTCGTTCATGAATAAATAAAACTTACGGAACAAATACAGGTCTGCGTCAGAGTTGGTTTGGCGCCATCAACTAATCTCCGTCTATTGTTCACCAACACTTGAAAGTCAGAAGACTTAAAATGGTTTGAGCAAATGACACTATTTCTCGTGGGAATCCAGGTTGGTCTGTTATTACAAAATGCCTTCCATGTATCCTTTAAATTTGGATCTTTAGGAAACCTAAAAAAAAATACATTTTAGTTGACGTTCTTACTGAGTAATTTTAATAAAATGTGCTAATACGCGTAAGTATTGTATTATATTTAATTTATGTATACAACTATAAATAAAAAATAAAAGCCCACAATATGATGGGTATTTAAATCAGAAAACCTAATCTCAAAAATTCCATTTTCATCGATAACTAGGTATCTACAAACAAATCGGCAACATCACTACCGCTCGGCGACAGCGACTTCTAGGAAAAAGACTCGGATCTGTCGTACGATCGATCGTTCGATTGAACGAAAACGTGCGGCCTTTGTAGGTAAACAAATCCGAACAACACGATTGATAATATTGCAGATTTTTTAATTTAAAAGAAGTAAATAGCAATAATGTGATTAAAAATTACTTACATATGAAAGGTAATGCCATCTTTTTGTAGACTTGACGTGGCAGATCTCTTTTTGCAGCAAAATACAGAACAATTCGGCATTTTTTTACGACGTCGATTCCGTTACGCAACTAGATTTAGTCTAGTGACCTGTGCGGTTGCAACTAGTTTTATTGTAGGCGTAGGACCATGTGGACGGGGCGAGACTCCTCTCCCGCGGCAAATGGCAGCAAGGCGGACGGAGCTCCGGCAGGATCTCATTGCGGTATGGAGACAGCGACTGTCGCAACCCAGCGCTGGGCACGCCACAATCCAGGCGATAAGTCCCCTCTTTGAGGAGTGGCTGGAGCGGCGCCACGGCGTCCTCACCTTCCGCCTGACGCAGGTACTCACCGGACACGGTTGTTTCGGGAGATACCTGTTTCGGATTCGGCGGGAGGACACGCCCGGGTGTCAACACTGTGAGGGTCACCCAGAGGACACGGTGGAGCATACGGTGGAGGTCTGTCCTGCTTGGGCGGAGCACCGCCGGGTCCTCGTCGAGGCGATCGGCGGCGGCGACCTCTCGCGACCGGCCTTGGTTCAATCTATGGTCCGGAGCGAGGAGGCATGGGAAGCGGTCACCTCCTTCTGCGAAGCAGTAATGCTAGCAAAGGAGGAGGCCGAACGGGTGAGAGAGAGGGAAACCTCACGTCCCAGTCGCCGCAACAGAAGGAGACGCCCCAGGCGTCGGGAGTCGCAGGGCGATTTCCGGCCGCCGTAGGCGCGGGCCTGCGGTCGGCGAGCAGTGGGTGGCTCGCCGTCTGATCGGAACTAGGCCCGGGTCGGCGGCGCGCTGCGATCCCAGCGCGCCTCATAGAGATGTCAGCATGGAGGACGGGGCCCGCTAGGGCAGGTGCCTGCTGGGGCTGCGGAATCTGTTCGAAAGGGGTGCCGTAGCCTTGGAACACAAAGGGCACCAGGAGGAACACGGATGGGTTTTAGTCAGTAAGAGTCTGACACTCCCTCTTGCTTTACCCAGAGCGGGAGGAGTCATTTGATGATTTCCCATCCTTAAAAAAAAAAAAAAAAAAAAAGGACCATGTGGACTTATACTTTGACAGAGGGGATCGCCTGCATATGGCTGCTCCCCTCCGGTTCGCCGGTGGCCTGTGTTGCTCTATGCTTTGGTCTAATCTTCGGAATTATTATATGTACAACATTATTGAATTACTTCCACTATCTGCGGGTCTAAAAAGGTCACTTTAACAGAACAGAAAGCACATCACGCTACCCGTCACTGTCAACTTTTCCCAATCAACCTTGAACCTAATGCCTTATAGATAAAGATAAAATTAAATTTGACAGATTGTTGTGTGATTAATATAACGATTCTATGAAAGTGGCCTTTTTAACCCCCTGACTATTTTTAGTCGCGCGCCTAGTCCTTTGGTATCGCGCAAACGGAGGTCGGTGGCCGCCACTAGTAG
The DNA here is from genome assembly GCA_950371165.1 of Lacanobia oleracea. Classification (NCBI taxonomy): domain Eukaryota; kingdom Metazoa; phylum Arthropoda; class Insecta; order Lepidoptera; family Noctuidae; genus Lacanobia; species Lacanobia oleracea. Next base: position 8,593,803 of record OX493397.1, read on the forward strand.
TCGGTGGCCGCTACTATTTATATTAACACTGCCTTGCTGTACAGACTCACGCTGGATTGTCTCACGTTACGAGTGGCGAGTGTCGGCGTTTTTAAGTAGCGAGTGGCCGCCATCAGTGACCTGGTCCCCGACATGTCATGTCAGTAATCACTAGTGGCCGCCACCCGTGGCGTGTCACGGACACTGAGTCACGAGTGCACTGAGGTACTCGTTACACGTGTGCGGCGAGTCTTTACAAAACGTGTTAAAAATCATGTAGACAGCTTGTTGCCAGCCACCGGTGGCTGTGGTTTGAGGCCTGTTTGCGCAGAGCCCTATCCATAACAGCCGCTCGGGTCAAACTATGAGGTTAAGCTACGCTTGCCGAGGTCTGGGTAACTATCTAATACATTCCGAGTTTCCTCCCTGCCTCGGAAAGCACGTTAAGCTGTTGGTGTCAGCTGTAATTTGAACATCTTTGACAGTCGTTACACGGGGAGCCTGTAACCAGGGCTTCAAGTCTGCTATTACAATAGTGTCAGAACGGTCCACAGACATATAAATAGTATCAGACCAAACATTCGCTAAAATTTGCGTAGCCATTACGCATACATAGGGAATGTTGTCATTACAGGGCCGAATTAGGACCGGTTGCCGGTATTTTCTAACTATAATGAACAATCCATATACTTTCTGAAAATCCGTGAAAATCGATATTCTCTGGGTACATGAAATATAGATTAGGTACTTATAAATAGTCTTAACGAATAGAACCACCCTTCCCGTAGTTATTGTTAGAGGCGACTAAGGGAATATTTTAAGAGGACGATGGGCTGCAGTCCACTCTACACCTTTTGTTTGTGTATACAAACCATTGACGGGCGTCAGTATCAGATAGAAGAACTGGCACTGCAGTCATTAACCCGCAAGCCCAATTTTGTAGAACCAAATTTGTATATATTAATTGTTTACTTGTTTTGGATAATACAATAACACAATTTTTTTAAGATGATTTCTTTGTGACCAATTTGTCTATTTGCATTCGTGTTTACATCTTAAATCAATGTAAAATTTCACAATAATTTTAATTAACAGATGTACATGGTTTTTACCATGCTCTGGGTCGTTTGAATCAAAAATTGAGTAATCGATATAATCAGCGACATATTTCATCAAACTATTAAATTCGTTCATCATTTGCCTAGCCTTTTCCCAACTATACTGGGGTCGGCTTCCAGTCAAACCGGATTTAGCTGAATACCAGTAAACTATTAAATTCGTTAATGTTGTTAATTTTAAAACACTCATATCATCTTGACACGATTTATTTTTTAATTCTGTGAGAAACCTTTTTTCTTAACCGTCTACGTTGTTGCAGTAATGCCTTAATTTTTTTATTTTTCAAGTTCATTTTTCTTTTTAACCTTTGCACTTCTTCACATCTGGTTGAAACCGGAACTGAAGGTTTTGAAGTTGTATCACTACTGTCATTTGAAGGACCCGGTATATTTACTTCATCCTGAATACAAAGCAAGGGTTTTTAGGGTAGCAAGAAATGAAAGAATTGATCGATTAAGTACAGATTCATTGTTGTTCTATTTCCAAATTTAAAGTGAAAAGTTATTAACCATTATAAGTTGAGCTTGTGCTTTCCAGCTTTTGAAATATACAATTTTATCTATGCTGAATATTCGATATAAGGGAAAACGTTTTAATTTAAGGCACATAAAAACATATAGTATAGAGTTGAACTTCAATGGGCAAATCTGCCATGCTCATGGATACTTAACACAATAATTTACTACTGAACTACCAAAATCATAGCTTGAGTTTTTGAGCACTGCAAATTCAGCCCCAAGCAATAAAAAAATAGAAGTCTCCATATATGCCTAATGGTCATACCTACATGAATAAATTTCATTTAAATTATGTTTCAGAATGTTACTGTCCTTTCCATGATATATGTATGTATCAAGTAGTTAACATACTTACTATTAAAGTAGTCTTAGTCATTTTGGATGTAAAAACAGCTGGCTTTATTGTATTATGTATGTCTGTAAGTACAGAAACATTTGCCATGTTTGCAGTTCGTTTTCTGGTCAAGATTTATTGTGGTGGATTAATTACATTTTTCTTTTCCTTCAAATAATGCAACAACAATTAATAATTATTTAAACGACTATTTAACATAAGTCGTGATTGTTATAACATACATTATAATATCTATAAAGCTTACATATGAAGCCACAGGCAATTCGTTAAACAGTGTAGGAATTGCTCCGGGACGTATTGTTGTTCGAAAAGCACTGGGATCGATCAAGTGATTCTCAAAATGTTTTGAACAAAGTACACTCGAAGGTCTTGGTTGCCAATCCTGGAGTTTCATGTTATTAATCCATGCTTTCCGTAAACTGTCATCCTTTGGAAACCTAAAAAAATATTAGTATGCTAAATTATTGCCTGCCGAATAAAAATTCATAATTATGTGAGTAGCCTATACTGTATTTATACATATGCCTATGTTCATGTTCTCCATAACACAGACACTGGGTAACATACTATTGATTTTATAATTTAATATTTATAATAGCGTGACATATGTACATACACTAAAACTACTACAGGTATTTTGGATTTATATCACCAAAAAAGAATTAAAAATCATACATTAAACTGAGGCTTTATTTGATAATTCAATGGAAATAAATATTTTACATACAACTAACTAAAAATTTCGTTGCGACGAGACTTAAAAAGGCACATATCAGCCATGACATGCAGCACCCTATTATCCTGCCGCACTGTGGACGTCTGACAGAATTAATAATAGAGGACGCACATCAAACCATGTTACATGCCGGAGCCCGGCTGACCTTGGGTTTTATCAGACAAAAATATTGGATTCTAGGAGGAAATGTCGCTACGAAGAGGCAGCTTCGTCGGTGCGTGCCATGTAAAAAACAAAATCCACACTGCCAACAACAAATTATGGGGCACTTGCCGGAGGCCAGAAGCAATCCATCCCGTCCCTTTACACACACAGGCGTAGATTTTACCGGCCACATTTATGTCAAAGCAAGCAAAGGACGAGGCGTCAAGAGCACTAAAGGATATGTGGCTGTCTTTGTGTGTATGTCTACAAAGGCCGTACACTTGGAACTAGTAAGTGATTTAAGCACAATTTCATTCATCGCAGCATTAAGAAGAATGGCGGCTCGACGAGGGACGCCTAGTCACATTTACAGCGATAATGGTCGCAATTTTGTCGGTGCTGACAAGGCACTACAACAGGAATATCAAACACTAATGAACATAATGCAAGATAAAGATCTAAAAGCAGAAGTATTAGATATGGAAATCGAGTGGAGCTTTAATGCGCCTGCGTGGCCTTCCGCAGGAGGCCTATGGGAGGCGGCAGTAAAAAGCTTCAAATACCATTTCAAGAGGGTTATTGGTGACCAGATTCTTACATTTGAAGAACTATATACGGTGCTTACACAGATAGAAGCTTGTCTCAACCAGAGGCCATTGTGCGATATATCAGAAGATCCAGACGATGTTGATTTTCTAACGCCTGCTCACTTCCTAACAGTTGGATCAAAGGTTTCCATACATGAAACTGAAACAGATTTAAGAACCCGATGGCAGTTGACACAAAAAATTGTACAGGATCTCTGGAAAAGATGGAGGCATGAGTACCTAGTAAAAATTACAGAAAGAAGTAAGTGGAGACAAGCTACGAGCAACCTCAATGTTGAGGATATTGTCATGATTCATGATGACAACCTTCCTCCAGGAAAATGGCTGATGGGCAGAGTCATCGAACAACATCAAAGTTCCGACGGTAAAGTTCGCGTGGTTACCGTAAAAACAAAAAATGGAACACTGAAACGACCTATCACAAAATTATCAAAACTCCCAGTTAACAATAAATCCCCGCAAATCAAGCAACCAAAAACTGCGGGTACGGGAAATTCTAACACAAATAAGCAGTCTGAAACAAGGAAAGGCACACGTTATAATATAACGTCAGTGTTTGCAGGAATCATGTTATTCTTTAGTATCATAACAACTTCCCAATGCGCACTTAACGTCACACAATTTAGAAATAATCAACATATTTACTTCGACAAACTAACAAACATGCAGATCATACGAGACGACTGGAAACTCATCATATACTACGATATAGATCCTTATTGGGAAGGAATTACCGCACTTAACAAAAGTATAATGGCCCTGGAACAAACCTGCAGCACAATCCATAAACAAACCCATTGTGACATAATATTATTGCAATTACATCACGGGTACAATGAACTGGATTACAATAATCATATGTTACTCAGTCAGCATTTTGCAAAGCAAACGAACAGGTGGCGGCGAGGTCTTATTGACGGTGTCGGTTACATAGCAAACGGCCTCTTCGGTGTATTGGACGCTCGGTTCGCAGAACAATACGAAAAAGATATCACCCTTCTACGCAAAAATCAAAAACATATTGTATCATTTTGGCAAAATCAAACTTCGGTCATAGAAGCAGAATTCAGTCTCTTAAAGAGGACGGAGGCTTCAATGCACAAACAACATAAAATGATTCATCAGCAGTTTGCAAACATCGAAAATACATTAGAAATATTAAAGGCTGAAACTCAAAACGTTTCGAGAGCAAACGAAGTTTCGATGGGAGCTATAGTCGCGAGCAATCTATTACGCGACTTAAAAGATTTACAGAACGCTTTAGTGGATACAATAACAGACGTCTATCATGGTCGATTTAATCCACATTTACTAACAGTGGAACAATTACAGGATCAGCTGAGCACTATAGCTAGTCATTTGTCTAATGACGTCACGTTACCTGTAGAAAACATTCATACAGATCTTGCACAACTGTATAAACTTCTAAGAGTCAAAGCAAGAATGCTGAAGAATTACTCAATATTTGAAGTACAAATAGCTTTGATTAGCAGGGACTCCTATGAAATGTTCAAGCTTATACCAATTCCCACAGAGAAACCCAACGGCACAATGTTGTCAATTAAACCAGTGTCAGATTTCATAGCTGTGAACTTGAAAAAGGATGCATACGTTATCATAACACAACATATCCTATAGTCATGTCTAGTGACAAACGTACACTTGTGTTATATTCATTCTCCTATTTACAAATTAAGCAGAGATAAAGACTTCTGCCAATCAAAGGCATCAGCGTGCGAAGTCAACGTCGATCCCTGTAAAAATCTTTGGGTGGAAAGTCATTCTATCAACAATTATATCTATTTTTGTTGCGGTCAATGCCACCTACGAACAGTATGTGGAGATCAAGTTACCGCACATCAGCTGACTCACTCCGGACTAATAACTATAGATTATGGCTGCATTATCAAAACAGAAAATTTTGAAGTGACTGCGCATCAACAAAGAACGAGCGATGTTAGTATTCGTGCTAACCTATACTCACCAGTCATAGCATCCATAAACCACGTTATAAACGTGTCGATTCCTCAAGATGTCTTGAACGACTCCAGCATAGAGAGCGATCGAGAGCTTAAAACGATTGAAAACAAAATCAGGATCATGAAAGAGAATGGATTGTTACTTGACAGTCTGTCATCTCATGACATTCATCATTACACCGCGATCTACTGTACGATTGGCGTGGTAGCAGCATGTCTTGGAGTGTTCGCGTGGAGGCGCACGCGCACACGCTGCGTCCCCGCGCCTGTCATGTAACGTGCGTGTGTTGGAGATAGTGTAGTGTATCAGTGTGACAGTGAAAGGGCGAAGGTGGTAACAAGTGCGCGAGTGTTAGATAAAGCCACCTCCCCTATATTAGGTTCTTATACAAGCATATCAAATTTGTGAACAGTGTCAGTGTTTAGAGACACTAGGAAATTAGATTAATATCAATCATTTATTATAATTGTAACTTGTTTCTTTGTTTTTGTGTCTTTATATCTTCCCTCGGGGAGCATGTACGAGCAAACCCGTACATATCAATTGTTTCATTTTTATGCTGACATCGACGCGCAGCGAATGAATAAAATCACACAATTGAGTAATCGTTTTAGTAGTTGCATAGCATCGGTGAAAGACTCATTCGCCGCGAGTCGATCATCTATCAGTTTTGGGTCAATACACAGTTTAACATAAAAACAGTTTATCATTTAAATGTACCTTTACCCGTACAATTGCTGTCTGCAAAGCCGAGGCAATAGGCATTGATACGCACCGTACATTTTATTGCGAAAAAGTGGTTTTAAACATCCCCCTAAACCTAAATCATGTCGAACATTGTTAAAGGCTGAGTGATAAACAAAAGTGCAAAATAATAATCAAATTCACAATAATACAGACATAAGTGAGCAAAAAACATTTTAAAACTACCATTCAAAATAGTAAAATTGGTGTGTAGTGACTGCGATCCGCGAGTTCGTCCTTCAAAAACGAAAGCAAGGTCAATTTGCCAGCACGATCAACGATTGTTTTGGGCATAAGCTGGTCTATTTGAAACTAGCATTTATACCACATTTGGTCTCGGGGCTGTGTAGTACGATAGCAAAGCCCGTTGGAGTTGGTTCGAATCCGGAACAAAGAAATTTTTGTTTTGTGGTTTATTGAGTACTGTATTTTTCTAAGGACAAATAGAAAGATTTCTGGTTAACTACGGCTGAGAAAACTTGTTTGTGCCGCACACGATAGATTGGAGCTGGGGTTGGTACTTTTTGCTTCCTACGGGTACATTGATCGCCTGGTAGCTGCATTGAGCGACAGAACGTCATGATGCGTCGCTCACCGCCTCTCCCGCCCGCTTCAACTCCCGGAGCGCCACAACATACGTATGATTCAGATACACCTTCTGAGCGGAGTGGTAGCAGCAATGTTGCCGTGCGACATAAGCGCACACGCGAATTGGACGACGATCATAGGCAACTTAAAGCTGAAATGACAAGCTTATTCACATCATTGTCAGCGATCAACATTTTACCGAACTTAAGCAGCAAAATGCTGAACTCAAGGCAAGCTTGCAATTTATGTCCGACAAGTACGACTCCGTTCTCAAATCTCTTGCAAACCTAGAAGAAGACAGGGCAAACGACAAAGAGCACATTATAAAGTTGGAGGAAAAAATAGAGCTTATGGAACGCAAAGTCAAGTCCACAGGACTAGAAATACGCAACGTGCCTGCCATCCTACATGATAGTACAAGGATAGAAACGAAGGAAGATGTTAGCAAGATAGTGATGTCCTTGGCTAAAGCTGTGGAGGTTGAGTTACAAGATTCCGATATCAAAGATACATACAGAATAATGACAAATAAGGAGAACATTAAACCTATTATAGTTGAGTTAAATAGAGTCTTAAAAAGGGATAAAATATTGCAAAGAGTCAGGAATCTGAATAAGGCGAAGAAACACGAGAATAAATTAAATACTGAACATATTAAAATCGCTGGACATGTCAGGCCTGTGTATATATCAGAGGCCTTATGATCCAAGGCCCAAAAGATATACTATCTGGCCAGACAATTTGCTCGAGAGAACAACTACTCCTATTGCTGGACTTCAAGAGGTTTAGTATACCTACGTAAAACTGAAGGAGAGCTACCACACCGGATTGAAAATGAGTCAGATCTTACTAAAATTGCTATAAAATATGACTATTTTGTGTAATTCCTTGAAATGTTATGGTAATAAGGCCAAACATCCCTTTATATGTAAACTCAGCAAAATCTATTTATGCTATCTATTTATAAATTCACACGAAATCAGGCATTGCACAAATCACATTACTTTTCACTTCTTACTCACACATGCACCCAAAATTCATACCTCTAATCCACTACAACAACACTACTACTTACGAAATATTTGGTTTAAAACCAGATCTTTTATTATAATGCACAAGGAAGTCCTAGAAACAATATCTATGCTTAATCTTAAAAAATTGGCTACCATAACGATCAGTTATTCCATATATCACAAATTCGATAGCCTAGACAATCACTCTAATAATATAGACGACCTTAGGATTTCGGATTCTCATAGATGCGAGCCTGAAGATTGTAATAGTATAATCACCCCAGGATCTCTAAAGATTTTAACTCAAAATATTCGGAGTATTTCGGCAAATATACCTAGCCTACTAACATTATTGTCCAGAATGTCTACCTCTCAGGACATACTTATTCTCACAGAGTGCTGGCTATCATGCAACCCAAATATACCCTCATTGAACGGATTTAATTCGTATTTTACAACAAAAAGATTAAACAAAAATGATGGAGTTGTGGTTTACATTCGAAGTAGTATCACTAATATAACAATAATTGAACCAAATTTTACAGGCGCAAACTGCATTGAAATAAGAATAGGACAAGACACCTGTATCTTTGCATTATATAGGCCACCGTCATTTAAAGAAATATAAAATTTTCTGTCCTCCATGGATCAGGTACTAACCACAAATTCATCATTTAGTAATATAATTATCATTGGGGATATAAATATAGATATTGCAGATGACAATATGGATGCCAGAACTCCGGATCATCTGACTCTGGCTGCTAGTCATAGTCTTTTGCCAGCACACACTCTGGTCACGCACGGTAAAACTTCCCTTGACCATATCTTACTTAAAACTAAACGTAAAGCTACAACTATAGTTATTGATTCTGTGGTCACTGGTCACTGACTATAATGTTTACACTTGACAAAGTTAAAGTGGACAGCCCTCTAGTCACGAAAACCAAAATTGATTATAATAAATTAGGAACCCAGCTCAAAAATACGAACTTTACTTATATTTATGAATGTACAAATGCAAATGTTGCACTGGAATACTTCGTAAATTCACTAACCAGAGCTTTAAAAATTAGTTCCAAGTGTGTTGCTGTGCCTCACCGCTTGAGAATTATTAAACCATGGATTACTCCAGGCATCCTAAGATGCATGAGAAATAGGGACCGAATGTATTTATAAATGATAAATGACCCCAATAACGAAATTATCAGGACTACATTTAAAAGATACCGCAATTACTGCAATTCTATTTTAAAAACCCTTAAAAGACAATATGAGAAAGACGAACTAGACAAAGCCAGGTCTAATCCCAAAAAAATGTGGAAAGTTATAAATCAAGTTACTCATACTACTAAATCTAAATCATCCCTTTGTGCTTTACTAAAAATTAAAAGATCTGTTGATGAGTCTATTAATGAAGGTAACGCATTTGTTTGCCAATATCGGGAAAGAGCTGGCAGATAAAGTAGCAAATTAAACTTTTAATGACCACAGTTCTCATACTGAACCACAGACACCATCCTCACTGGATTCTTTTGTATTTCTTGAAACCGATGAGCAAGAAATTGAGCAAATGGTATTTTCTATGCGCTCCGACTGTGCGGTTGGTATTGACGGTATTTCATCTAGCCTGCTAAAGCAATATAAGAACATTATAGTACCTCCTATAACATACACAATCAATTTGTGTATAACTAGTGGAGTCTTTCCGGACCTGCTAAAGAAGGCTCTGATGCCTCCTATTTATATATAAGTCTGGGGATGCGAATCGTGTCGGTAACTATAGGCCCATATCTGTCTTGCCGTCCCTGTCAAAGATCTTGGAGAGAATCATGAAGAATCGCCTAAACAAATACCTTGAAGCTCACAATATTCTTTTAAAAAACCAATATGGTTTTATGGCATGAGGAATTGATAGTTGAAGGTGATTTTAATGGGCATATAGGTGGAATGAAAAATTGCTATGAAAGAGTACATGGCGGATGGGGTTTTGGAAGTTCCAATAACGAGGGAGAGACGTTGCTGCAATCTGCTACTGCATTTGACCTGGCAGTAGCCAACACTTGGTTTCAGAAAAGAGATGAACACCTTGTCACATACAAAAGTGGTAACCACAAGACCCAAATAGATTATTTTCTTGTTAGGCGCAATAAGATAAATCAAGTCAAAGACTGCAAAGTGCTGCCAGGAGAAGACTTGGTCTCACAACACAGACTCCTGGTTATGGTATTGGCGATAAAAAAACAATTTAAGAAAAGCAAAGAGCGTCCACCCCCAAAAATAAAATGGCATATGCTAGAGAAGAATGATTGCGCGAAAGAATTTAGAGAGCGAGTGGTAGACCAAATGATACAAATGGCATACAGGCCCTTAAGGAGAAAGGTGCGCCTGGGAAGAATGTGCAGTTGATCCGAGCGATGTACAGTCGAAGCAGTACTCAAGTCCGGTCTACAGTGGGCACCACTGACAGCTTCAGTGTAGCAGTCGGTTTACACCAGGCCTCAGCCCTTATCTCTTCCTGATGATAATGGACGCTCTGACGTCGGACATCCAGGAAGAGGCTCCCTGGTGCATGCTGTTTGCTGATGATATTGTGCTGGTTGCAGAAAGCGGCCTAGAGGTCCAGAGCAAATTGGAAACGTGGTGGCAAAGACTGGAGAGTGTTGACCTGAAATTGAGCAGAACCAAAACAGAGTTCCTGTTCTGCGATTTCGGCGGTCTCTCCAGTCCGATACCTATAGCTCTCACCGGAACGCCTATACCGATTTGCTCCGACTTTCGGTATCTCGGGTCGCTTGTCCAGGGAGATGGCGATATAGACCGAGACGTAACGCACCGGATCAACTCAGGATGGATGAAATGGCGACAGGTCACTAGAACAACTTGTGACCCTCGGATGCCCCTCAAATTAAAAGGGAAAATATATAAGTCCGTGATAAGACCTGTCGTAATGTATGGATCAGAATGTTGGGCTGCGAAAAAGACGGCTGAAAATAGATTGCATGTAGCGGATATGAGAATGTTGAGATGGATGTGTGGAGTAACGAGAGTGGATAAAGTGAAAAATGAGTACATTAGAGGCACTTTAAAAGTGGCGCCAGTGACGGAAAAGTTAAAAGGGAATCGCTTGTCTTGGTATGGTCATGTGAAGAGGAGGGATGAAACGCATATAACTAGAAGAGTTATGAACATAAATGTGAATGGATGGAGAGGGAGAGGAAGGCCAAAGAAAAGATGGATGGATTGTGTGTGGAGCAGAAAGAAAAGGGAGTTAGTGATAGAGTGACGACTGATAGAACAGAATGGAAGAATAAAACGTGTTGCGCCGACCCCAAGTAACATGGGATAAGGGCAGGAAGATGATGTTGGTTTTAGGAAAAATATATCTACAAGTGACGCAGTTCATGATCTCTCTGATTATATTTTTAGAGCCTTGGACAGGAGCAACAAATGTTTGGGTATCAGAGATAAACAGCTGAAGCTGTTTCAAAATTATCTGACTCATCGAACACAGTACGTAAAAATCGGCGAGAATATAAGTCAAGGTCTTCCCATAAAGTACGGCGTTCCGCAAGGAAGCATCCTAGGACCTACGCTCTTGTTGGTGTACCTTAATGAAATTTGCAAATTAGATATCGCAAACGGCAAACTCCTGGCTTTTGCAGATGACACAGCAATTATTTTTACAGGGAGAAACTAATCTATATTTTCAAACATCTGAGACACGTCGCGGACCCTAAGATTTTAAAGATGGTTTACTATGCCTTGTGCCAATCTTTGATTAGTTATTGTATTTCCTCATGGGGCGGTGCCTGTAAGACTAATTTATTAGTTCTCGAACGCGCGCAGAGAGCGGTATTAAAAGTGTGTACCTTCAAACCTTTTCGTTACCCTACCAAGGAACTCTATGAGTACTGTGAGGTATTAACGGTGCGTCAACTCTTTATTATTCAAATAATTCTAAGGCAACATTCATTAAACACAAAGGGTGACCATGTTTCTGTGAACTCCCAAAGTCACTTTACTCGTAGGCTTAAACTTCCTTTGGGTGTCACTCTCAGGACTTCCTTTAGTCAGAGATTCTTCTGTTTCCTCGGACGATTTTTGTATGCCAAAGCAAACAAGTTATTAATTATTAATACTGAACATAAGCATGACTGTAAAAAAGCTGTGATTGATTGGCTTCTAAAACTTACCTATGATGAGACAGAGAATCTCCTTCATCCAATTAAATAACAAATGTAACAAACACACACGCACATATACACCTATATACATACACACACACACGCACACGTACACCTATACACATACACACACATACACACACGCAACACTCGTACACACAAATAACCACTCTCTCACTACCACAAGCTTAGTTTACTACTAGTTTCAAAGATTTTACTTTTAAATTTGGTTTTCCATATTATAAATTAAATGTATTGTCAGCAACTTCATTTAACATGTTTGCATGTAATATTACTAACTGCTTTCACTGTGTCACTTAAGGGTAGCTGGTACTTATAGCTCAGGGTTTCCTATTTTAAGTACCAGCAGTACATCGTCTGTTCATTCTTGCACATAAATTTGTACTAAGCATGTATGTCACCTAGTTTGTGAAACAATAAATACATTATTATTATTTATTTATTTAAACTTCATGTACAATAGTGTTACATAGGCGGACTTAATGCAACAAGGCATTCTCTACCAGTCAACCTTTGGTTATTATTCCATTTATTCATTTATATATACATACTCATTACATTTTTAAATATTTCTATAAACATACAAAAAACATTTAAAAATATAAAAAATAGTAGCCCACCGGTATCGGGAATAGGGTCCAAGCAACCGGTGGTCAGGGCTCCTGAGAGAGGAACCTCCTAACGATGCGCGCCATGTCCAGGAGTACTGCTTTCTGGACCAAGCCCTTGATCCAGCTGCCCAACGAGAGCCTCTTGAGATGTTGGTCGAGGCTCTTGGCAATAATGCCATTGGCCGTCACGACTATCGGCACAATGACTGCTGTGTTCACATCCCACATGTCGACAACCTCGCGAGCCAAGTCAAGATACTTCGTTTGTTTATCTTTATTGACTTCACGAGGTTCTCGTCCTATTATTATTATTTTATTGTCTTCGTGAGTATTATGTCCCAAACAAATAATATTTTTTAATTTTAACACGATTGAAACATAACGTATGTTGCTTATCAATATGTCGGCGCGGGTTAGACAAGCTACGCGTCAAATTTTGTCTATGTGTCAGTCAGTGTGACAACACGTGACAGAACGACACACTCTTATGACTTTTCACTGAGAAAAAAAAAGAATTAAGAATCATACCATATAAATAAATATACCTACTTATTAATGTTTGGTCTGCTACTATTTTTATGTCTGTGAGAACGGTCTATCATTGATTTCATAATTGTTGATTTTGACAAGTTTGGTAATCTACTAATATAAAAGCGACATTATGACTTCCAATGGTCAACCACTGACACTACATTAAAAGAAATGGCATAGAATGGTAATCTCGTACATAATGACAAAAGAAATAAATAATATGTAAAAATATATATATATGAAATCTCGCATAACTTAATGTTCAAATTTAGTAGAAATTTTTCGAAAAATTATGTCTACTAACAGGTTTTATAATCATGGCAATACGAAAATGTCTTTCTACCACGATTCTATTACGACCAATGACCAATGTTCGACCATTATGAATTAGCAGATTACGAACTTTTAGCAAAATGACAATGAGATCGTGTTGGAATGACGGTTTTGACGATGCCCAGAAAACCTGACACCATTTTTGCCAAAGAGTGTTGTATTTCTGGGTTGTGGAGGTCAGATAGGCAGTCGCTCTAAGTACAGTACCTACTGGTATTCAGCTGCATCCATATGACTGAAAGCAGACCCCAACAAAGTCAATCATGGATTGTCGCTTGAATAGTTACTACAAATCTGGTAATTTTCTAGCCTTTAAAGTTCTTCGCGGCCATAATTTATTTTTGGATTCTTCTTAATCCTTCTTAATTCTTAATCCGTGCAAAAACGGGGCAGGCCACTAAATAGTAGAAAATAATGCAATTTTAAAATTTATTCTTCAGATAAAAGTTATCTGATCATTGAAAGATCGGCCCTTAAAAGTTCGTGAATCAGATCATTTCTTAAAGATCATTTATTAGTAAAGATACAGCCACGATGAAATTAAACAATCAGCAATGTCAAACACATCGAAACTAATAGCACAAGCACTAGAGTTCAAGTTCTATCTATTGAAACACTGAAAACAATACCTAGAAAACTATGCTAAAGGTTTGATACATTTTGTTTAAAAGAGTCCGTATTTTTTAGACAAGGATCAATAGTGAAAAGTGTATCAGGAAAGGAAGAAGCACTATTGTCTTGAACTCTCGGACCAGCGTGCCGTGTAATGGGCTTTTGGAACAACAAAATCGAGATGGAAGAAGGGCGGGAAAAAAATAGGCAAATTCATAACGTGCCGCTTGTAGCTAAAAATATAGGAACAGATTATTCATACAAGCATCAAGTATTTTGGCCCAATGCAATGGGTTTTTTGATACTACATTTGCTAGGACTATGGGGATTGAAAGTGGTGCTAACAGGAGGGGTTGGAGTAAAAACTGTATTATAGAGTAAGTAAACAATGATCTTCTTTACTTGAGATATTCATTAAATTCCATTTCAATCACTTTCTTTCTCTTCTTCATCCATTATCTACACAATGTTTTGCCTGCAACTTTGACCACGTCGTTAGTCCACCTGATACAAGGACATGATCTGTCTACGCTACAGACCATTCGAATGCTGGACTAACGATTGGAATCTTTTCAGCTATGTTCGTGACTTATATAGCGGCAGAAGGCATAACTACCGGAGCCCATAGATACTACACTCACAGAACATTCAAAGCTACACCGCTCTGTCAAGCGATTCTACTAATTCTGCAGACTCTAGCTGGACAGGTAATCCTTATTTATTAACCCTTAGATAACTGAATACTGTTTTATTTTTTTAATAGCTTGCCAATACATCTATCAAACAATCGCTCGTGACTTCCGGACTTTGACCTTATAGAGACTTCTTTTGTTTTATAGAATTGCATGTTCATTTGGTGTCACGACCACCGGCTGCACCATCGCTACTCGGATACTGATAGCGACCCTCACAACTCCAAGCGTGGCTTCTTCTTCTGCCACATGAGGTAACTCATGCATAAGAAGCACCCCTACGTCATCGAACTCGGCAGGAACATTGACATGAGTGACATGCAATCTGACTGTATGGTCATGTTCCAGAAAAAGTAAATTCCCGTTATAATTTACTAGTTGTCCCGCGCAACTTTGTCTGCGTCGCAATTTTCATTACTGCTCTGCTCCTATAAGTCTTAGCATGATGATATAATTATAGCCTATAGCCTTCCTCAATAAATGGGCTATCTAATACTGACAGAATTTTTCAAATCGGACCAGCTGGTCGATTCTGTAAGCATGTCGAAGTGAAAACTTATGCGAAGTGAACGACAAGTGAGCTGTCAAACCATACAAACAAGATGGCATGACAGCTCACTTGGCGTTCACTCCACCTAAGTGGTCACGGTGAGATGTCGACAGAATCGACCGGCAGTAGTTCCTGAGATTAGCGCGTTCAAGTAAACAAACAAACAAACTCATCAGCTTTATATATTAGTATAGATAGATAAAACTTCCTCCCCTTTTCGTTGCTTTAGAATTACCTCTATTGTTAACCTTCAAAGTCTTCAAACTAATGATATTAGTTTTGTTTCAGGTACTACTATCCTTTATATCTTCTACTTGCAATATTTATCCCAATGTGGGTTCCAGTACATTTCTTCGGAGAACATTGGTTGGACTCACTGCTTTTCTGCTATTTCTTTCGAAACGTATTTTCACTGAATGCAACGTGGCTTGTGAACAGCGCAGCACATCTTTATGGGACAAGACCTTATGATCAGTAAGTACCCAATTATCTCTAGCTTTATGCCCTTACCTTCACAGTCTCTTAGGTTACAACCACACTATCGTAATATGGCAATAATTATGACCATAATTGAAACAACACCAATTATGGCCATAATTATTGCCACATTACAGTAGCAATACAATATTATCAAATCTACTACTCTGTCAAGAAAGTACCGGGAAAAGATCAATAATACACAAAATGTCTGTTATTCATCCAAATTTATTTTATCACCTTCAAAGTATGCTCCTTTAGAAACGATACACTTGCGCCAACGATAATCCATTCATCAAAACATTTTTTAAACGCTGCTTCCGGAATTGAGTTCAGTTCTCGCCGCGAATTCTCCTTTATGTCTTCTATCGATTGAAAACGGGTGCCACACACACAACTTGTTGAATAGTTTGCATGTCAAACTCGTAAACCCACGTCTCGTCACCAGTAACAATGCGTTTCATGAATGTTGGGTCCGAACTGACTCGTTCTAGCATGTCCTCAGCGACTTTCATGCGATTGAGTTTTTGGAGAAAATTCAGATCTTTTGGGACTAGCCGAGCAGCAACATGTTTCATACCCAAATGATTAGTTAAAATGGTACGGATCGACTCGTGAGATACAGAAAGTTCGGCGGCTATCTCTCTCAGAGTTGAATGGGGATTTTCAGTCACTATTTCCTTCACTTTTGCGATGTTAACTTCAGTTGCAGACGTTGACGGCCTACCAGAGCGAGGCAAATCTTCCATCACATCTCGACCGCTTTTGAACCACTCATAAGCACGAGTTTTTGATAAAATCGATTCACAGTAAGCCTTCTGTAACATTTTCAGTGACTCCGAACACGAAATTCTATTGGCGATGCAAAATTTAAGACAAACTCTTTGTTCGATATTTTTGTCCATTATGAAATTCGCAATACACACTATATATGATATTACTAAAACCAGCACTGTATTTAATATAAATAACAGATGCAACTCAAACTCCGCGCCAAAATGGAAAACAGTTGTGCCAATCTAACAACTACAAAAAAACAAAAATTTGAATTTGGAACCATAAACAAATCATCCATTCCCGATACTTTTTTGACTGAATGTATAACTACTTTTTCAGAAATCTGCAGCCTGTGGAGTCGTGGTTCGTATCTTTCATGACACTGGGCGAGGGCTGGCATAACTACCACCACGCGTGTCCTTGGGACTACAAGGCTGCAGAACTGAGTGGTCTCATCAACCATTCTGCCACTTTCATCAAATTCCTCGAGAGGATCGGACTAGCATATGACTTGAAAACTGCTTCTCCAGAAGTGGTAAGTTCAGCAAGCTTAGTTTTGTTTTAGAACAACTTTTATTCTGCCACAATGAAGTCGCAAAAAACAGGTGTTCAGGATATGTAGCACTTTTTATGTGAATCACCAAACTGGATAAGCATGACTGAGAAACGCTAGGCAGATGATGTTAGTATACATCATCTGCCTAGCGTTTTCCCAACTAAATTGGTGTCGGCTTTCACTCAAACCGGATGCAACTAAATACCTTAATAACGTTTTTTTGAAAAAACCTTGAAGAGGCGTAAACAAAAAACTTAGTAAGTTTGTACTACTTGTAATCATAGACAACTTGGCAAGTATCATCTTCATTTGAACCGAAAGCAAGAAATAGGCGGATAAAATTTCCATTATAGCCCGCTACTTTGGAAGTTCGTATTTTTTATGTAGATAGTACTCACAAATAGAAAGCTTTTTACAAAGTTTCAAGATTCGGGGAGTCACAATTTACGAGATAAAATTCATTAAAGTTTCAATAAAAATTGGACAATAGTGCGCCATTTGCAAATTTTTAGGTTAGATAAATTGTCATGGTAGACGTCAAAGTTGACCATTTACGTTCCGTTGACGTTAGAGGTATTTTTTATTAAATTATATGTCATGTTTTTTTCATAAATATAATTTTATTTTTACATATTCACAAACTTTTGGTGTGTAATAAATGTGCACAATAGTTGTTGTTGTATTATGCAATTACGTTGACTTTTTATTTACATTATGTGGAACGGAACGTGAAGCGACGCCATGCTATCTCTCAGCTGTCAATAACAAAAAATTCATAAATAAAATCCCCAATAAATCTCCACTGTCTTGATATTCTCGAGGCGCGATTCTAAGCGGACGTGTTTTGTGTTATTTGTCATGAATTGCCTCTAAATAATTACAAATATTACTTAACATAAAAACTTGTGGACTCAGTCTTAATGAGTAAAGTGTGTCGCGCGTGTTAATTTTGCAAGTTACAACTTTTTCACAGTGCACGATGAACTAATTACTTTTATACACAAAAATAGTGCTGTGTAAAATTCGCTTGGTATATTAATTCCATAGACTATGAAGGCGCCTAAGAGCGCCACCAAATATTTTTATAAATTCGCACATAAAAAGTAGATAAGTTAGTTTTAGTATTATGACTAATCAGCTAATCAGTGATCTAGACAGTTTTTCAGTGTCCGAAGCAAGAATTTGTAATCTTGAGGAGTGCAAAAATCTTCTTCACATAGGTAAGAAAATGTTAACAGTGCTCACACAAAATATTCGTAGTATAAACCGTAATTTTAACGGCCTTGAAGTGCTGTTACAGAATCTTGAAATAAGCTGTGACATTATTGTGTTAACAGAATGTTGGCTCTCCGAACAAACAACGAATATACCATCGCTAGAAGGCTACAACTTACACAAAACCAATAGCCACATTAATCAAAATAGTGGACTAGTTGTGTACATAAAAAATAATTTAGAAGCAGTGGTAGAGGAACCCTTATTTCAAGACTGTAACTGTTTGTTAGTTAAAACTTCCCCCGATACGGTATTTATGGCCATTTATAGACCACCATCTCAAAATATTGACAGGTTTCTTGACTCGCTTAACATAAACTTGGATATAATAACATCTTTTAAAAATATAATACTTTTAGGAGACATTAACATCAACATTGCTTCCGGGAAAATTGATACTCATGCACATAACTATCTGAACATCTGCACATTTCATGGACTTCTACCAGCTTATTATTACCCAACGCACCAGAGCGGCTCATGCCTCGACCATATCATTATAAAGTCAAAAGCGCCGTCCATAACACTAGTTACTAATACGTCACTTACTGACCATCAAGCTGTTTTACTAACATTGCAAATACCTTCACCTAGAAAAAATTGCATGCGCAGCTATTCTAAAGTCAACATGACTAATCTTGAAAATGACATACGAGCAATTAATTTCGACCCAGTTTATAGTTTGAGTGACCCAAATATTTCATTACAGTGTTTCATTGATTTGTTACAATATGCGATTAAGAAGAACACTTTAACAAAAGTAATACCTAGAAAGTACAATAACATTAAACCATGGATTACGCCCGGACTTGTTCGCTGTATCAGACATAGAGACCGACTACACCAAAAATGTAAACTTTCCCCTGAAAATGAAATACTATTAGTCACTTATAAGCGATATAGAAATTTCTGCAACAATCTGTTGAAAAAACTAAAAAAGCAATACGAGAAAGATCAACTACAGAAGGCAGGGAAAAATAATAAGCTTATCTGGAAATTTATTAAAAGTAACACATTTAGATCCAAAGACTCAGAGCCTCCGCTCGATCTTTTAATAACCGACCTTAACCCATCCGCAGCGACAAATAAAGCAAACAATTACTTTATTAACGTTGGGAAAAATCTGGCAGAAAAAAACCTATCGCACAGAATGTCTTCTTTTCAAAGTCCATCTATGCCTCATACTACACTGAACTCTTTTGTACTATTAGATACGGACGTGAGTGAAGTGATAGGTATAATAGACGGGTTAAAGGACGTCTGCGCCGTCGGTTGGGATGACATTCCTAATTCTGTACTTAAAAAACTTAAATATCAAATTGCCCCTCCACTAACTCACAGTTTTCAGATATGTTTAACCCAAGGAATATTCCCAAAATTGCTAAAAAAAGCAGTAGTCACCCCCGTTTTCAAATCCGGAGACAAAACCTGTGTTACTAACTATAGACCTATTTCAGTACTAACGGGACTTTCAAAGATTTTGGAAAGAATCATTAACAACAGACTAGTAAAATATCTTGAAAATAACAAACTACTGTCAGATCAACAATTTGGTTTTAGGCCTAAAAGATCAACGAGTCAAGCAGTACACAAATTGACAAATTTTATAAATAAAAATCTCGATAATGGCATGCATACCATCGGGATCTTTTTAGACCTTGCCAAGGCTTTTGACACTATTTCTTGTTCTCTTCTATTACTTAAGTTGGAAAAAATTGGCATAAGAGGAGCTCAGTTAAAATTGTTAGCTAAGATAGTCCTCTTAGCGACCGTTGCCAGTCTCTTAAAATCGGTGAGTACACGAGCTCTGAACTTAAAAATAGTAACTATGGAATCCCACAAGGCAGTATTTTGGGGCCCACATTATTTTTAATATATATTCATTTATATATATTTTATATTTTATCCTTTGCCGCTTACAACTTCAAAATGGTTTAATTAATTCATATGCGGATGACACAGCTCTACTGTTCTCAGGTAAATTAAGAGCTGATGTGTATGAACTTGTTCAGAATGGCTTTAATATTGTGTGTAATTGGCTACATAATAATCTATTAACGTTAAATCCAGATAAAACCAAATGTATTCTATTTTCAATGAGAAATACTAACACGATGCTTACTAACCAAAACATTCGCGCGCACAATTGTAACAAAAACGGTGACACAACATGCACTTGTCCTACTTTAACTAAAGCTGACCACATCAAATACCTCGGCGTCACGATTGACAAACCTAAATTTCCGTAAACACATCGATTTATTATGTACTAGAGTGCGTAAGTTAATATATATTTTTAAGAATTTACGGGACATAGCCGACTACAAACTAATTAAACAGGTTTATTTGGCTTTGTGTCAATCTATTCTTGCATACTGCATAACTTCTTGGGGTGGGGCCGCAAAATCAACTTTAATACTGCTAGAACGTGCTCAAAGAGCAATTCTAAAAGTCGCTACACGTCGCCCGTTCAGATTTCCTACACACCAGCTTAATATGGCATACAACGTCCTAACAGTTCGACAACTTTTTGTTCTAAGTATAGTTTTACTGCAGCACACTGAACTAGATTTTAAACCTGTACCTTCAGACAAGAGAAGAAAGGATCTGGTCTGCACGAACCCTCAGACTAAACATGCTTTCTCAAAAAGATTTTATTTATTTCTAGGACCTTTCTTATATAATAAATTTAATAAATTGCTTAAGATATATAATGTAAGTTATAATAGGTGTTACATAATGTTATTTGATTATTTAGCAAAACTAAATTACTCGGACACGGAAAAACTACTAGAAGTGTTAACCTAAGCAGCTGACTATACTGTAATTACTCTAATTTAATATCTATCATTTTATGATAATTTTAGTTATATATATAATATAAACATTTCCCATAAGCCTAGTTTGTAATAAGTTTTCGCAAAATATTGTATAGCTTAGATATTGAACATTATGTTAATTTAATTCATTGATTGAATATGTACTTACGTAGAGGAGATGGCCTGAAACACAGGTTTATATAAACCTAGATCAGGTAACGCACTACATTACCTTTAGAGTTCTATTTATGACTGTAATATTAAAATTTTGCAGTACCTACCATAGTATATTTCCAAATTATTATAATTCTATTATAGGCCTAGACTAATATATACCTACTACTGAACCATATGTACACTTTTTGTGAACTTGTTATTTCAATAAAATTTATTATGAATTATTATTATTATTATTACTGACTACTACTACTGCTAATAGGAGAACTTGGACGCAAGAGCGAGCGAAGCGAGCTCTGGACTTGGGGGCACCCCGACTCGGACAGGTTAGGTTAGAAGGGGATGGCGGGGTCGAGTGAGCGAGCGAAGCGAGCGAACAGACCCCGCCATCCCCTTCGTGGTTATTTTTTTATAAACCACTCAGAAGTAGGAGCCCCGCGAAACGGGGCTCCGTCGACTGGGCCTCCCGTGACTGCAATGTTGAGCGGCTATAACACGTTTTGAGGTTGGGTTACTATAATTATTTTTTCTCAAGAACAGTGCGTCGCCTTTACATGGGAGTGGTGCTAGGGCACAGGGGCACCTCCCCACTCCCTCCTCCTGCTAAACGATACTCAATTTTACCTATTTTTCTAACTCAAGTTCTATTCTAACCTCAAAACTTTAACCATGGATATCTCCATAACCATGGGGCTCCGGGGGGTGGGGGTGGTGCAGGGGGCAAACCTCCCTCGAACCCCCTCCCCTTCCCCCTCCCACCCCCCGCGTCCCTTAAATCAGCGGGCTATAATGGAAATTTTAACCAAATAGGCCTCAGTAGAGCGTTATCAGAAAGTATATTAAAACCTTTTTATGCAATTTACAGGTAGCCAACAGGATAATAAGGACAGGCGACGGCACTCACTACAAGCTAAGTACAGAAGAGGCGCGTGCGGCGGTGACCGCGGTGGGACCGCTGCATCCTCTCAACCCAACCTACACCACAACACTCAAGGCACCAGATGCCATCCTCAAACCTGAAGGACTGCCACTGTTCCATGAAAAGTATGAACTTAGCCCTAATGTATCGCAGAGAAACAACCGTACTGCTTGAACTGTTATGCATAGAATCAAATCGAATTTTTTTGGTTGTAGAACTTTCGGATCTCGTTAAACATGATCAATATCATCATGAGCTACAAGACATGTCTACATGTCTTTGGTATGCTGTTTGAATGCTGGGGAATAAAGTGCTAAAAAGTATGAATTTTGGAATATAGAAATGAAATATTTTATTAAATAGTTCCTTATTTTACAATTAAGATTTGTGATTTTTTTAGACATTACTACTGTTTAAGAATAACAACGAGAACATTTTGAAATAAATTAATTATTCAAATTGAACAGTACCTACTTATTACAATAGAACTCCAATACTAAATAATTAATTAGTATAAAATAGGTCATTATCACGGCCATTTAATTTTTATTTCAGTGCTATTCTGCATCATTTATGCCGCAACTGTTTCCTGAGTGCTTTAGCTGATCGCTTTGACTGTCAGTACGTGAACCACTTGCATGGTTCGTGTACGGACTGATATTGCCAAATTATTTTAATCTTGCCATTATTAAAATTAATAAATTGAATAATATAAGTAAATCGTTAATCTGTCCGTCATTATTTGTCACATTATGAGGAGTTCATGGCTAAAGAATAACAGCGGCATGGGTCGATCTTCAACACTTGCCAAGGTTGGTCTGTGAATGGGTCAATTAACACACCGAGTTTTCTCCGTGCCTCGGAAAGCACGTTAAGCCGTTGGTTCCCGCTGTCAGTTGTGGATCTTTGGCAGTCGTCACGGATTGACAGAAGCCAGTAAATCTGACTCGTCTTGCCAAGAAGTACCGTATTACTCAGTTAATGGGTTGTGGAGGTCTGGGAGGCCTCAATATAGTTGGGAAAAGGCTAGGCAGATGATGATTATTAGTCATAACGCCATTAGTTGGTTAACGGACAAATAAGCGACCGAAAAAGTACCTCAGACATAGGGCATTAATTAATATGTTTTTACATATTCAAGATTAATTCTGTCAGTTGAAACTCTCGTTATTTCAACTTGCCGCCGTTCGTATCTGGCCATGGGGCATGGATAATTCACAAAAGAAATATGACAACACCATTGCTACTGAATTGTTTTTATAAGATAAACCTCTTCGAATTATCTACAGATAATATGCTACAAGATAAATGTATATTCCTGTAGGTGTATCTATTTGACCAAAAAGTACACAAATTACAATTGACACGTATTTAGGGAGCAATAAGACTAGGTTAAAAAAAAAAACATGACCAATGACCCCCATGCTAGGAAAACCTGTGTTATGGGGTCATCCATCCATCCACTACGTAAAAAATTAGGTTGAGCTAGTAGGTTTTGTGCACTTTATGAAATAATAAAAATAAAAAAGTAGGTTAGTACTATTTGGAAATAGGGAAGGGGAGAATAAGACAAGAAAAAGAAAAAACTTAATTGAAATTAAGGAATAAGGGAATCTTTTGTAAATTAAAGTAAATTCACTATCGTGTTTAACACGATAGTGAATTTACCCTGAGATAAAAGTTTAGGTACCTACTTAATTTGCTTTGGTCTAATCTTCGGAATTATTATACGTACAACATTATTGAATTACAACCACTATCGTTGGTGTCGGCAGAAGCCCTGGTTACTGAGTTACACGGGAAGCCAGTAACTCAGTAACCAGGGCTTCAAGTCTGCTATTACAATAGTGTCAGAATAGTCTATCATTGATTTCATAATTGTTGATTATGACAAGTTTGGTAATCTACTAATATAAAAGCGTCATTATGACTTTCCAATGGTCAACCACTGATACTACATTAAAAGAAATGGCATAGAATGGTAATCTCGTGCATAATGACAAAAG
The DNA here is from genome assembly GCA_950371165.1 of Lacanobia oleracea. NCBI lineage: Eukaryota > Metazoa > Arthropoda > Insecta > Lepidoptera > Noctuidae > Lacanobia > Lacanobia oleracea. Next base: position 8,618,130 of record OX493397.1, read on the forward strand.
CAATAAATAATATGTAAATATATATATATATATATATATATTATAAGAAATCTGGCATAACTTAATGTTCAAATTTAGTAGTAGTTTTTCGAAAATAATTTCTACTAACGAGTTTTATAATAATGGTAATACGAAAATGTCTTTCTACCACGAGTCTATTACGAGATCACTGACCGACCAATGTTCGACCATTATGAATTAGCAGATTACGAACTTTTAGCAAAATGACAATGGGATCGTGTTGGAATGACGGTTTTGACGATGCCCAGAAAACCTGACACTATTCTTGCCAAAGAGTGTTGTATTTCTGGGTTGTGGAGGTTAGATAGGCAGTCGCTCTAAGTACAGTACTGGTATTCAGCTGCATCCATATGACTGAAAGCAGACCCCAACAAAGTCAATCATGGATTTTCGCGTTAATAGTTACTACAAATCTGGTAATTTTCTCGCCTTTGAAGTTCTTCGCGGCTTAATTCTTAATCCGGGCAAAAACGGGGCAGGCCACTAAATAGTAGAAAATATGCAATTTTAAAATTTATTCTTCAGATAAAAGTTATTCGATCATTGAAAGATCAGCCCTTAAAAGTTCGAGAATCAGATCATTTCTTAAATACTTAAGGTCATTTTTTAGTAAAGATACAGCCACGATGAAATTAAACAATCAGCAATGTCAAACACATCGAAACTATTAGCAATAGCACTAGAGTTCAAGTTATATCTATTGAAACACTGAATACAATGCCCAGAAAACAATGCCAAAGGTTTGATACATTTTGTTTAAAAGAGTCCGTATTTTTTAGACAAGGATCAATAGTGAAAAGTGTATCAGCGAACAGTGTAATAGGCTTTTGGAACAACAAAATCGAGATGGAAGAAGGGCGGGAAAAAAATAGGCAAATTCATAACGTGCCGCTGGTAGCTAAAAATATAGGAACAGATTATTCATACAAGCATCAAGTATTTTGGCCCAATGCAATGGGTTTTTTGATACTACATTTGCTAGGACTATGGGGATTGAAAGTGCTGCTAACAGAAGGGGTTGGAGTAAAAACTGTATTATGGAGTAAGTAAACAATGATCTTATTTACTTGAGATATTCATTAAATTCCATTTCAATCACTTTCTTTCTCTTCTTCATCCATTATCTACACAATGTTTTGCCAGCAACTTTGACCACGTCGTTAGTACACCTGATACAAGGACATGATCTGTCTACGCTACAGACCATTCGAATGCTGGACTAACGATTGGAATCTTTTCAGCTATGTTCGTGACTTATATAGCGGCAGAAGGCATAACTACCGGAGCCCATAGATACTACACTCACAGAACATTCAAAGCTACACCGCTTTGTCTAGCGATTCTACTTACTCTGCAGACTCTAGCTGGACAGGTAATCCTTATTTATTAACCCTTAGATAACTGAATACTGTTTTATTTTTTCTAATAGTTTGCCAATACATCTATCAACCAATCGCTCGTGACTTCCGGACTTGACCTTATAGCGACTTCTATTGTTTTATAGAATTGCATGTTCATCTGGTGTCGCGACCACCGTCTGCACCATCGCTACTCGGATACTGATGGCGACCCTCACAACTCCAAGCGTGGCTTCTTATTCTGCCACATGGGGTGGCTCATGCATAAGAAGCACCCCTACGTCATCGAACTCGGCAGGAAAATTGACATGAGTGACATGCAATCTGACTGGATGGTCATGTTCCAGAAAAAGTAAATTCCCGTTATAATTTACTAGTTGTCCCGCGCAACTTCGTCTGCGTCGCAATTTTCATTACTGCTCTGCTCCTATAAGTCTTAGCATGATGATATATGAGCCTATAGCCTTCCTCAATAAATGGGCTATCTAATACTGAAAGATTTTTTCAAATCAGACCAGTAGTTCCTGAGATTAGCGCGTTCAAGTAAACAAACAAACAAACTCTTCAGCTTTATATATTAGTATAGATAAAACTTCCTTCACTTTTCGTTGCTTTAGAATTATCTCTATTGTTAACCCTATTCCCTATACCCTATTATCTCTATTGTTGTCTGTTGTTAATTGTTGTATTGTTACTAAAGATTTTAGTTTTGTTTCAGGTACTACTATCCTTTATATCTTCTACTTGCAATATTTATCCCAATGTGGATTCCAGTACATTTCTTCGGAGAACATTGGTTGGACTCACTGCTTTTCTGCTATTTCTTTCGATACGTATTTTCACTGAATGCAACGTGGCTTGTGAACAGCGCAGCACATCTTTATGGGACAAGACCTTATGATCAGTAAGTACCCAATTACCGCTAGCCTAATACCCTAGCCCTTACCTTCACAGTCTCTTATGCTACGACCACACTATCGTAATATGGCAATAATTATGACTATAATTGAAACAACACCAATTATGGCCATAATTATTGCCACATTACAGATAGTGTGGCTGTAGCAATACAATATTATCAAATCTTTAACTACATTTTCAGAAATCTGCAGCCTGTGGAGTCATGGTTCGTATCTTTCATGACACTGGGCGAGGGCTGGCATAACTACCACCACGCGTTTCCTTGGGACTACAAGGCTGCAGAACTGAGTGGTCTCATCAACCATTCTGCCACTTTCATCAAATTCCTCGAGAGGATCGGACTAGCATATGACTTGAAAACTGCTTCTCCAGAAGTGGTAAGTTCAGCAAGCTTAGTTTTGTTTTAGAACAACTTTTATTCTGCCACAATGAAGTCGCAAAAAACAGGTGTTCAGGATATGTAGCACTTTTTATGTGAATCACCAAACCGGATAAGCACCTTTTAAGCATGACTGGGAAACGCTAGGCAGATGATGTTAGTATACATCATCTGCCTAGCGTTTTCCCAACTAAATTGGTGTTGGCTTTCAGTCAAACCGGTTGCAACTAAATACCTTAATAACATTTTTTTGAAAAAACCTTGAAGAGTTTGTACTACTTGTAACCATAGACAACTTGGCAAGTATCATCATCATTTGAACCGAAAGCAAGAAATAGGCCTCACTAGAGCGCGCGAGCGTTATCAGAAAGTATATTAAAACCTTTTTATGCAATTTACAGGTAGCCAACAGGATAATAAGGACAGGCGACGGCAGTCACTACAAGCTAAGTACGGAAGAGGCGCGTGCGGCGGTGACCGCGGTGGGACCGCTGCATCCTCTCAACCCAACCTACACCACAACGCTCAAGGCACCAGATGCCATCCTCAAACCTGAAGGACTGCCACTGTTCCATGAAAAAGATGTATTTAGCCCTAATGTATCGCAGAGAAACATCCGTACTGCTTGAACTGTTATGCATAGAATCAAATCGAATTTTTTGGTGGTAGAACTTTCTGATCTCGTCAAACATGATCAATATCATCATGAGCTACATGTCTTTGATATGCATCACTGTTTGAACCGTGGGGAATAAAGTGCTAACAAGTATGAATTTTGGAATATAGAAATGAAATATTTTATTAAATAGTTCCTTGTTTTAGAAATAAGATTTGTGATTTTTTAAATAATCTATACTAATATATAAAGCTGAAGAGTTTGTTTGTTTGTATGTTTGTATGTTTGTTTGCTTGAACGCGCTAATCTCAGGAACTACTGGTCAGATTTGAAAAATTCTTTCAGTGTTAGATAGCCCATTTATCGAGGAAGGCTATAGGCTACATATCATCACGCTAAGACCAAGAGAAGCGGAGCAGTAAGGAAAATTGTGACGCAAACGAAGTTGCGTGGGTCAACTAGTTGTAAGATAAACTAAATAATGCGTAAAGGTGACCAACAAGACGCACAGAGGGGTTAAATATCTAACTGATTTAAACTTTTCAATGTCATTTATATACATTTTCCTGTTTGTCAATTATTATATTATTAAAGTATAATTGTTGCAAATACTACTGTTGTGCGTGTTATGGAGAGGGTTCAGAAATAATTTTAGGCACTTTGGATTGGTACTGGATATGATAAAAGTTTATTGAAGGTTAACAATTACTCGGTTGTATTATTACAGTAAAATGTGACGTGGCTGAACGGAGGTATGTATGCGACTGGCGTGCCCGGCTCTGACGTTCCTGTATAATATCAAAAATGCAATTCAGCAAATCGCGCCGCTAGAGTCGCTATACTAAGTTGATTTTTATTATTTTATTCATGAATTTTGTCTGTGATTTTACTTGATTTTACTTACAGAACCTAATTTTAAGAATAAAATAGATTTTGACATCTCTGACCTAGACTAGAGTCAAGAGCAACACATAACAAATAAAAAAAGAATAAACGTTTAAACCTAATTGAACTGAGTTTCATTATATTTTGACTGTAAGACAGAAAAAGCGTTCACTGACTGAGTGACTGACTGAGTGTTCATGTAATATATACTACCTAATAATATTATAAAGAGGTAAAGTTTGTCAGTTTGTGAGGTAGAAGGGGATTAACTCTGGATCTACTTTACCGATTTTGGAAATTCTGTTACCAATAGAAATCCACGTTATTTGTGATTGTCATAGGCTATATATATCAATCCGAAAAATACCGCCAAACGAAGTGGGCACGGGTCAACTAGTTAATTAGTATAAAATGGGTCATTATCACGGCCATTTAATTTTTATTTCAGTGCTATTCTGCATCATTTACGCCGCAACTGTTTCCTGAGTGCTGTAGCTGATCGCTTTGACTGTCAGTACGTGAACCACTGTTGCATGGTTCGTGTACGGACTGATATTGCCATTATTGAAATCAATCAATTGAATAAGATAAGTAGTATGCGAACGGTTTCTGAGGTTTTTATCGGTCGTTAATCTGTCCGTCATTATTTGTCACATTTTGAGGAATTCATGGCTAAAGAATAACAGCGGCATGGGTCGATCTTCAACACTTGCCAAGGTTGGTCTGTGAATGGGTCAATATTAACACACCGAGTTTTCTCCGTGCCTCGGAAAGCACGTTAAGCCGTTGGTTCCCGCTGTCAGTTGTGGATCTTTGGCAGTCATCACGAATTGTCAGAAGCCAGTAAATCTGACTCGTCTTGCCAAGAAGTACCGTATTACTCAGTTAATGGGTTGTGGAGGTCTGGGAGGCCTCAATATAGTTGGAAAAAGGCTAGGCAGATGATGATTATTTGTCATAACGCCATTAGTTGGTTAACGGACAAATAAGCGACCGAAAAAGTACCTCAGACATAGGGCATTCTCAACGCGTCTCAGAGGGTCATGGCTATCCGGCTGGCCCGGGGATACCATACTGTCTCTGGCGAAGCGGCGAGCCTCCTTGCCGGACTGCCGCCATGGGATCTGGAAGCGAGAGCCCTCGCGCACATTTATGAGTGGCGCGTGGAGGCGCAACGCCGGGGCGAGACTCCTCTGCCGCGGCAAATCGCAGCAAGGCGGACGGAGCTCCGGCAGTATCTCATTGCGGTATGGAGACAGCGACTGTCGCAACCCAGCGCTGGGCACGCCACAATCCAGGCGATAAGTCCCCTCTTTGAGAAGTGGCTGGAGCCGCGCCACGGCGTCCTCACCTTCCGCCTGACGCAGGTACTCACCGGACACGGTTGTTTCGGGAGAGTCAGTAAGAGTCTGACACTCCCTCTTGCTTTACCCAGAGCGGGAGGAGTCATTTGATGATTTCCCATCCTTAAAAAAAAAGACGGCATTAATTAATGTGTTTTTACATATTCAATATTAATTCTGTGTCAGTTGAAACTCTCGTTATTTCAACTTGCCGCCGTTCGTATCTGGCCATGGGGCATGGATAATTCACAAAAGAAATATGATATGACAACACCATTGCTACTGAATTGTTTTTATGGGATAAACCTCTTCGAATTATCTACAGATAATATGCTACAAGATAAATGTATATTCCTGTAGGTGTATCTATTTGACCAAAAAGTACACAAATTACTGTTGACACGTATTTAGGGAGCAATAAGACTAGGTACAAAAAAAAACATGGTCAATGACCCCCATGCTAGGAAAATCTGTGTTATGGGTTCATCCATCCATCCACTACGTAAAAAATTAGGTTGAGCTAGTACGTTTTGTGCACTTTATCAATTAATAATAAAAAAAATAAAGTAGGTTAGTACAGTCTGTGACCAACATTAGCTAACCCACTTGACTATTAGCGTATAATAGTCAAGTGGGTCAGATAATGTTGGTCACAGACTGTACTATTTGGAAATTGGGAAGGGGAGAATAAGAAAAGAAAAAGGAAAAACTTAATTGAAATTAAGGAATAAGGGAATCTTTTGTAAATTAAAGTTAATTCACTATCGTGTTAAAACCCTGAGATAAAAGTTTAGGTACCTACTTCATTTGCTTTGGTCTAATCTTCGGAATTATTATATGTACAACATTATTGAATTACTACCACTATCTGCGGGTCTAAAAAGGTCACTTTAGCAGAACAGAAAGTACATCACGCTACCCGTCACTGTCAACTTTTCCCAATCAACCTCAAGGTTGATTGGGAAAAGTTGAAATTTAATTTTATCTTAATCTATAAGGCATTAGGTTCAAACCTAATGCCTTATAGATTAAGATAAAATTAAATTTGACAGATTGTTGTGTGATAATGATTCGATGAAAGTGGCCTTTTTAGTCCCCCTGACATATTTTTTAGTCGCGCGCCTAGTCCTTTGGTATCGCGCAAACGGAGGTCGGTGGCCGCCACTAGTAGTCGGTGGCCGCTACAATTTATATTAACACTGTCTTGCTGTACAGTCTCACGCTGGATTGTCTCACGTTACGAGTGGCGAGTGTCGGCGTTTTTAAGTAGCGAGTAGTCGCCATCAGTGACCCCGACATGTCATGTCAGTAATCACTAGTAACCGCCACCCGTGGCGTTTCGCGGACACCGAGTCACGAGTACACTGAGGTACTCGTTACACGTGTGCGGCGAGTCTTTACAAAACGTGTTAAAAATCATGTAGACAGCTTGTCGCCAGCCACCGGTGGCTGTGGTTAGAGGCCTGTTTGCGCAGAGCCCTCCTATCCATAACAGCCGCTCGGGTCAAACTATGAGGTTAAGCTACGCTTGCCGAGGTCTGGGTAACTATCTAATACAACCCGAGTTTCCTCCCTCCATCGGAAAGCATGTTAAGTGTTGGTGTCGGCTGTCATTTGAACATCTTTGACAGTCGTTACCGGGGAGCCAGTAACCAGGGCTTCAAGTCTGCTATTACAATAGTGTCAGAACGGTCTATCATTGATTTCATAATTGTTGATTTTGACAAGTTTGGTAATCTACTAATATAAAAGCGACATTATGACTTCCAATGGTCAACCACTGACACTACATTAAAAGAAATGGCATAGAATGGTAATCTCGTACATAATGACAAAAGGAATAAATAATTTTTGATTGATTTTGAACAAGGAGTACTTTGGTGACCACCATAACTAGCTTTTGATTTTGGTATTACACGACTTGACATACCCTAGTATCTTGAAATCCCTTACTACATTGTATAATGTTTGATTACCTACGCTGTAATTAGTCAACACAAGCACCTTATAATTAAGTAGTTTTTTAAATGTGGAAGCTTGTAATTAGCAAATTTTATAACTTATTTATGTTATTTCAATTAGGTTATTAGTCTGAAAGCTTTCTGTAAAACAAAATAAATAAATAAATATGTAAAAATATATATATAAAAAATCTCGCATAACTTAATGTTCAAATTTAGTAGTAATTTTTCGGAAAATTATGTCTACTAACGGGTTTTATAATAATGGCAATACAAAAATGTCTTTCTACCACGATTCTATTACGACCAATGACCAATGTTCGACCATTATGAATTAGCAGATTACGAACTTTTAGCAAAATGACATTGGGATGACGGTTTTGACGATGCCCACAAAACGTGACACCATTCTTGCCAAAGAGTGTTGTATTTCTGGGTTGTGGAGGTCAGATAGGCAGTCGCTCTAAGTACAGTACTGGTATTCAGCTGCATCCATATGACTACAAGCAGAGTCAATCATGGATTTTCGCTTTAATAGTTACTACAAATCTGGTAATTTTCTCGCCTTTAAAGTTCTTCGCAGCCATTATTTATTCTTCGATTCTTCTTAATCCTTCTTAATTCTTAATCCAAGCAAAAACGGGGCAGGCCACTAAATAGTAGAAAATATGCAATTTTAAAATTTAATCTTCAGATAAAAGTTATCCGATCATTGAAAGATCAGCCCTTAAAAGTTCGTGAATCACCGCAGATCCGGTCTCTCCGGGAGGCAATGGTTGAGCGCTTGAACGTGTCCCTACAGGCGATCTCTGATTGGGGCGATGCCAATCTGGTCAAGTTCAATGCTGCTAAGACCCAAGCGTGTCTATTTTCCGCCAAAAGGAGCCAATTCCGCCCAGCTCCATCTTTCCGCGGTGAAACCGTGCCGATAACCGACCATCTTGAGCTTCTTGGGGTTACATTAACATCTACTCTCAATTTTGGCCCTTACATAGAGGCAAAAGCTCAAGTGGCTGCAAAGAAGTTGGGGATTCTGGCTAAGGTGAGACGGTACTTCACGCCGGAACAGCTGCTCAAACTCTATCAAGCGCAAGTTCGATCGTGTATGGAATACTGCTCTCATCTTTGGGATGGATCTGCCAGATACCAGCTTGATGCCCTTGAGTCAATTGAGAAACGAGCCAAGAGGATCATCGGCAATGAGAGACTCGTCGCGTCGAAGCTCCAAAGTCTTGAACATCGACGACGAGTTGCTAGCCTGTCGGTTTTTTACCGGTTGCATTTTGGGGAATGTGCGACGGAATTGCATAATTTAATTCCGCCAAGCCCGTTCCATCATCGGACCACAAGACGAACGGCGATGCGCCACCGGTACATGGTGGACATCCCACCCATACGCACAAAACGTTTTGGGAACACATTCATAGTGCGTACAGCTAAGGAGTGGAATTCCCTGCCGGAGTCTGTGTTTCCTGATAGCTACAACCTGGGAGTCTTTAAATCAAGAGTGAATAGGTTATTTCTAGGCAAGCGTGCTCCATCTTCGACCACATCCTCGCTTACCATCAGGTGAGATAGTGGTCAAACGCGTGCCTATCAATAGTAAATAAAAAAAAAAAAAAAAAAAACAGATTATTTCTTAAATACCTAAGATCATATATTAGTAAAGATACAGCCACGATGAAAATAAACTATCAGCAAAGTCAAACACATCGAAACTAATAGCACAAGCACAAAAGTTAAAGTTCTATCTATTGAAACACTGAAAACAATACCTAGAAAACTATGCCAAAGGTTTGATACATTTTGTTTAAAAGAGTCGGTATTTTTTAGACAAGGATCAATAGTGAAAAGTGTATCAAGAAAGGAAGAAGTACTATTAGTTCAAACTCTCGAACCAGCGAGCAGTGTAATAGGCTTTTTAGAACGCAACAAAATCGAGATGGAAGGAGAGCAGGAAAAAAATGGGCAAATTCATAATTTTAATTTTAATTTTAATTTTAATTTTAATTTTAATTTTAATTTTAATTTTAATTTTAATTTTAATTTTAATTTTAATTTTAATTTTAATTTTAATTTTAATTTTAATTTTAATTTTAATTTTAATTTTAATTTTAATTTTAATTTTAATTTTAATTTTAATTTTAATTTTAATTTTAATTTTAATTTTAATTTTAATTTTAATTTTAATTTTAATTTTAATTTTAATTTTAATTTTAATTTTAATTTTAATTTTAATTTTGATTTTAATTTTGATTTTAATTTTGATTTTAATTTTGATTTTGATTTTAATTTTGATTTTGATTTTGATTTTGATTTTGATTTGAACTTTAATGAATATTTTATTTTATTATTATTTTAATTCGAAAAGATTTTGTAATTTTTTAAGTTTTAATTTTGTAATTTTATATTTATTAATGTTTTGTTTTCATTTAATTGTAATATTGGGACTTAGTGCCCTAATAAACAAATTTATTATTATTATTTCGTTTATTTATTCTTATTTACATACAAAGTATATTTTTAAATATATCTCTAAAAACCATAAAAAATACATTTAAAAATATAAAAGTAGTAGTCCGCCGGTGTCGGGAGCAGGGTCCAAGCTACCGGTGGTTAGGGCTCCAGAGAAAGGAACCTCCTAACAATACGAGCCGTATCGAGGAGTACTGCCTTCTGTATCAGGCCCTTTACCCAACCGCGTAACGCCAGCTTCGACAGATGTTCGTCGAAGCTTTTGGCCATCAGGCCATTGGCCGTAATGACTATCGGCACAATGATAGCTGAGTCCACATTCCACATGTCGACAACCTCGTGCGCTAAGTCGAGATACTTGATTTGTTTCTCTTTCTCGGCCTTCACGAGGTTCTCGTCATGCGGGATGGTAACATCAATTATCATTGTGCGGCGCGCTAATCGGTCTATCACCACTATGTCAGGCTTATTGGCAACAATAGTCCTATCAGTGATGATAGACCGATCCCAGTACAACGTGACATGGTCATTTTCGAGAACTGGGTCGGGCACATACTTGTAATACGGTACCTCAGAATCCACAAGTTTATATTTCAAAGCAAGTTGCTGATGGATAATCCTGGCCACTTGGTTGTGCCTGTGCAAGTACTCGCCGTTAGCCAGCCGAGAACAACCAGAGATAATATGTCTGATGGACTCACCCGGACGGTGGCATGCCCGACACACGTCCACCGTTCCATCCTTCATAATATGCCTCCGGTAGTTATTCGTCAAGATAACTTCATCCATAATCGCACAGACAAAACCTTCAGTTTCCCCGAAGAGATCACTGAAACGTAGCCAGGCCACGGACGCTGAAAAATCTACATCAGACCCATGAAGAGCCCGATAGAAGCGCCCGTGAAGCTCCTTGCCTTTCCATACCTCCTTGCGGTCATCCGTGGTAAGTATCACAGGTTTGCGCCAGTTCTCCTTAGCCATGGACAACGGGGTGAGACCCTTGTCCACTGCGACCACATCTCGGTGCATACCCACATCAGCTGTGAGGAAATATTCTCTGAGACTGCACATCTCGCGGTTGTGGAGAGTCTTGGCGTTTAAAAAGCCTCGACCTCCACACTTCCGCGGAATGTACAGTCTCATCACCGACGATCGTGGGTGATGCATCCGGTTTGCGGTCAGCAGTGTACGTACTCTCCTATCCAGGGCGTCAAGCTCAGTTTGAGTCCATTTGAGTATGCCGAAAGAGTACATTAATACCGGCATGACCCAACCGTTGAAGGCGCGCACCTTATTTCCGCCCGACAAAAGGCTATTCAAAACCTTTTTTAGGCGGCCAAAGAAGCGTTCCTTCAACGATTGCTTCATGTCAGTAATATTAATGCCCAACGCTTCCGATATACCCAAATACTTATAGGTTTCGGTCGAGCTGAGTGATCTAACCTGTATGGAATCCGAGAGTTGAATTCTCTCAGATTCCATAATCTCCCCTTTCTTTACATGCATGACTGCACATTTGTCCACACCAAATTCCATCCTGATGGCACTACTGAAGGTTTCAGTCAACTTCAGTAGCTCCATCAGTCGCGAATTGTTGGGGGCAAAGAGTTTCAGATCATCCATGTAAAGAAGGTGAGATATGGCCTGACCACCTCTTCTCAACCGATAGCCTAGACCTGAACCCTCCAGCAATGTGCTTAGAGGATTCAGAGCTAAGCAAAACCAAAGCGGACTCAAACTGTCACCCTGAAATATTCCCCGTTTAATCCACACAGGCTCATTGTCCCCCTGAATTGGTCGACATCCTGGATAGCGAAGGACTGTTTTCCATTGTCTCATACATGACTCAAGAAAGGTGCGTAGAGTTGCATCTATTTTGTACAACTCCAACACCCTCATGAGCCATGTATGTGGCACAGAGTCGTAGGCCTTCTTGTAGTCTATCCAACATGTCGACAGATCCTTGCGGGATCGACGGACCTGTTGGCTTATAGCCATGTCTATGAGGAGAAGCTCCTTAGTGCCGCGGGACCCCTTCCTACATCCATTCTGAGAGGTGGACATAATTGAATTAGTCTCAATGTGTTCATTGATCTTCACTCTCAGAATGGATGTAAGAAGTTTATAGACCGTCGACAAACAAGTAATTGGTCTATAGTTCTTGGGTTCCGCGGGACTACCGGTCTTATGGAGCAGGTGGGTAACGCCAGTTGTTAGAAACTGTGGTAGCGACCCAGACTCTAAGGATGACTGGAATTGAGTTGCCAGGAGCGCGTGTGAGCTGCTATACCATTTGAGCCAGAAGTTATGCAGTCCGTCCGGTCCTGGAGATTTCCAGTTCGGTAACGGACGGACTGCTTTGGCTACATCTAATGTGGAGATGATAATTTTTTCCATTTGTGGCATAGCATCACACACGCGCTCGACATCGCGCATCCAGCCATCCTCGGTATGACAGACGGGCACCGACCAGATGCTTCGCCAGAATGTATTCGTGGCGATATCATCCGGGCGGCACACATCCGTCACACTTTGTTCAGGTCGCTCCCAAGCTCTATATACCCACCTCTCATCGCTTTGGAACATGCGATTCTGTGAGTATCGATCAACCCGCCGCTTATACCGCCGAATACGGTTCGCCCATGCATAAACTTTCTGCTTCAGGAAGTCAATGCGCTCCGTGACACGGGACGTGTAATCTCGAGGGCTGATACCAGTCCCCGAAAACGCCCGTCTCACAAAGCGCATCACGCGTGGTCGTGTGTTACCCTCCCTGAAGCAGTATAGTTTGCCGATGAGTGCCCTAGCCTCATCGATCCGCCGCTCGATCCTGCACTGCCAGGCTGGTACAGCAGGTTTTGGTCGAATAGCTTCATCACTAGTATTTAACCTAATATTTGCTAAACGACATGCCGCAACAGCCCCGCAATACAGGATTGAGTGCGTATCAAGGAGGCTCTCGCTGCTTTCAAAGATGTTCTGCAGCAGCGAGTCCAGGGCACACACCAGCGCCCTATTTTTTTTGTGCATGGGTAACCGTGGTAAACGGGGCCTAAGTTCGGTCGGAATTGATCTATACTCCCGAAGCGCATCCTCCAGTGCGCTCCTCAGTCTATCGTTGCACTGGCTACTTACCGTGACAACCCTATCATCTACCTCATCACTGACGTTGTTGGGCCGCGGTATGATTGCGCCACTAGCTGGCGCCTGAACCGAGGCCTGTGTCGGAGTTGAGATGATAAAGTTGCTCAGTACCTCTGAGCGCAGCCTATCAAGTGCAGCATCGTCCAACCTGTGACTACGTTGGATAACCCGCACCTGATCCGACAATCGTTGGGCCGAGACGTTCACGGTTGGTTCCAGGTCCTGAAACAGAGACAGCATCCTGACACGGTACGCAGTAAGGTTAGTTCCCCCCTCTGTAGACCCATAGTATATTATTATTATTATTATTATTATAACGTGTCGCACGGTAGCTATAAATATAGGAACAGATTATTCATACAAGCATCAAGTATTTTGGCCCAATACAATAGGTTTTTTGATACTACATTTCCTAGGACTATGGGGATTGAAAGTGCTGCTAACAGGAGGGGTTGGAGTAAAAACTGTATTATGGAGTAAGTAAACAATGATCTTCTTTACTTGAGATATTCATTAAATTCCATTTCAATCACTTTCTTTCTCTTCTTCATCCATTATCTACACAATGTTTTGCCAGCAACTTTGACCACGTCGTTAGTACACCTGATACAAGGACATGATCTGTCTACGCTACAGACCATTCGAGTGCTGGACTAATGATTGGAATCTTTTCAGCTATGTTCGTGACTTATATAGCGGCAGAAGGCATAACTACCGGAGCCCATAGATACTACACTCACAGAACATTCAAAGCTACACCGCTCTGTCTAGCGATTCTACTTACTCTGCAGACTCTAGCTGGACAGGTAATCCTTATTTATTAACCCTTAGATAACTGAATACTGTTTTATTTTTTCTAATAGCTTGCCAATACATCTATCAACCAATCGCTCGTGACTTCCGGACTTGACCTTATAGCGACTTCTATTGTTTTATAGAATTGCATGTTCATCTGGTGTCGCGACCACCGTCTGCACCATCGCTACTCGGATACTGATGGCGACCCTCACAACTCCAAGCGTGGCTTCTTCTTCTGCCACATGGGGTGGCTCATGCATAAGAAGCACCCCTACGTCATCGAACTCGGCAGGAAAATTGACATGAGTGACATGCAATCTGACTGGATGGTCATGTTCCAGAAAAAGTAAATTCCCGTTATAATTTACTAGTTGTCCCGCGCAACTTCGTCTGCGTCGCAATTTTCATTACTGCTCTGCTCCTATAAGTCTTAGCATGATGATATATGAGCCTATATAGCCTTCCTCAATAAATGGGCTATCTAATACTGAAAGATTTTTTCAAATCAGACCAGTAGTTCCTGAGATTAGCGCGTTCAAGTAAACAAACAAACAAACTCTTCAGCTTTATATATTAGTATAGATAAAACTTCCTTCACTTTTCGTTGCTTAAGAATTATCTCTATTGTTAACCCTATTCCCTATACCCTATTATCTCTATTGTTGTCTGTTGTTAATTGTTGTATTGTTACTAAAGATTTTAGTTTTGTTTCAGGTACTACTATCCTTTATATCTTCTACTTGCAATATTTATCCCAATGTGGATTCCAGTACATTTCTTCGGAGAACATTGGTTGGACTCACTGCTTTTCTGCTATTTCTTTCGATACGTATTTTCACTGAATGCAACGTGGCTTGTGAACAGCGCAGCACATCTTTATGGGACAAGACCTTATGATCAGTAAGTACCCAATTACCGCTAGCCTAATACCCTAGCCCTTACCTTCACAGTCTCTTATGCTACGACCACACTATCGTAATATGGCAATAATTATGACTATAATTGAAACAACACCAATTATGGCCATAATTATTGCCACATTACAGATAGTGTGGCTGTAGCAATACAATATTATCAAATCTTTAACTACATTTTCAGAAATCTGCAGCCTGTGGAGTCATGGTTCGTATCTTTCATGACACTGGGCGAGGGCTGGCATAACTACCACCACGCGTTTCCTTGGGACTACAAGGCTGCAGAACTGAGTGGTCTCATCAACCATTCTGCCACTTTCATCAAATTCCTCGAGAGGATCGGACTAGCATATGACTTGAAAACTGCTTCTCCAGAAGTGGTAAGTTCAGCAAGCTTAGTTTTGTTTTAGAACAACTTTTATTCTGCCACAATGAAGTCGCAAAAAACAGGTGTTCAGGATATGTAGCACTTTTTATGTGAATCACCAAACCGGATAAGCACCTTTTAAGCATGACTGGGAAACGCTAGGCAGATGATGTTAGTATACATCATCTGCCTAGCGTTTTCCCAACTAAATTGGTGTTGGCTTTCAGTCAAACCGGTTGCAACTAAATACCTTAATAACATTTTTTTGAAAAAACCTTGAAGAGGAGTAAACAAAAAACTTAGTGAGTTTGTACTACTTGTAACCATAGACAACTTGGCAAGTATCATCATCATTTGAACCGAAAGCAAGAAATAGGCCTCACTAGAGCGCGCGAGCGTTATCAGAAAGTATATTAAAACATTTTTATGTAATTTACAGGTAGCCAACAGGATAATAAGGACAGGCGACGGCAGTCACTACGAGCTAGGTACAGAAGAGGCGCGTGCGGCGGTGACCGCGGTGGGAACGCTGCATCCTCTCAACCCAACATACACCACAACGCTCAAGGTACCAGATGCCATCCTCAAACCTGAAGGACTGCCACTGTTCCATGAAAAGTATGTATTTAGCCTTAATGTATCGCAGAGAAACATCCGTACTGCTTGAACTGTTATGCATAGAATCAAATCGAATTTTTTTGGTTGTAGAACTTTCGGATCTCGTTAAACATGATCAGTATCATCATGAGCTACAAGTCATGTCTACATGACTTTGATATGCTGTTAGAACCGTGGAGAATAAAGTGCTAAAAAGTATGAATTTTGGAATATAGAAATGAAATATTTTATTAAACAGTTCCTTAAACTAATGTAAGTAAGTATATCTAAGAAACTACACTAATTAACAAGAAATTATATACAAACGCGTATAAAAAAAATTTAATCATTAACAGTTCCTTATTTTAGAATTAAGATTTGTGATTTTTTTAGATATTACTACTGTTTAAGAATAACAATGAGAACATTTTGAAATAAATTAGTTATTCAAATTGAACAGTACCTACTTATTACAATAGAACTCCAATACTAAATAATTAATTAGTATAAAATGGGTCATTTAATTTTTATTTCAGTGCTATTCTGCATCATTTATGCCGCAACTGTTTCCTGAGTGCTTTAGCTGATTGCTATGACTGTCAGTACGTGAACCACTTGCATGGTTCGTGTACGAACTGATATTGCCATATTATTTTAATCTTGCCATTATTAAAATTAATCAATTGAATAAGATAAGTAGGCGAACGGTTTCTGATGTTTTTATCGGTCGTTAATCTGTCCGTCATTATTTGTCACATTATGAGGAGTTCATGGCTAAAGAATAACAGCGGCATGGGTCGATCTTCAACACTTGCCAAGGTTGGTCCGTGAATGGGTCAATTAGTACACCGAGTTTTCTCCGTGCCTCGGAAAGCACGTTAAGCCGTTGCTTCCCGCTGTCAGTTGTGGATCTTTGGCAGTTGTCACGAATTGTCAGAAGTCAGTAAGTATCTGACTCGTCTTGCCAAGAAGTACCGTATTACTCAGTTAATGGGTTGTGGAGGTCTGGGAGGCCTCAATATAGTTGGGAAAAGGCTAGGCAGATGATGATTATTAGTCATAACGCCATTAGTTGGTTAACGGACAAATAAGCGACCGAAAAAGTACCTCAGACATAGGGCATTAATTAATATGTTTTTATATATTCAAGATTAATTCTATCTCAGTTGAAACTCTCGTTATTTCAACTTGCCGCCGTTCGTATCTGGCCATGGGGCATGGATAATTCACAAAAGAAATATGACAACACCATTGCTACTGAATTGTTTTTATGAGATAAACCTCTTCGAATTATCTACAGATAATATGCTACAAGATAAATGTATATTCCTGTAGGTGTATCTATTTGACCAAAAAGTACACAAATTACAGTTGACACGTATTTAGGGAGCAATAAGACTAGGTACAAAAAAAAACATGGTCAATGACCCCCATGCTAGGAAAACCTGTGTTATGGGGTCATCCATCCATCCACTACGTAAAAAATTAGGTTGAGCTAGTAGGTTTTGTGCACTTTATTAATTAAGGAATAAGGGAATCTTTTGTAAATTAAAGTAAATTCACAATCGTGTTTAACACGATAGTGAATGTACCCTGAGATAAAAGTTTAGGTACCTACTTAATTTGCTTTTGTCTAATCTTCGGAATTATTATACGAGTATGTACAACATTATTGAATTACTACCACTATCTGCGGGTCTAAAAAGGTCACTTTAGCAGAACAGAAAGTACATCACGCTACCCGTCACTGTCAACTTTTCCCAATCAACCTTGAACCTAATGCCTTATAGATAAAGATAAAATTAAATTTGACAGATTATTGTGTGATTAATATAATGATTCTATGAAAGTGGCCTTTTTAGCCACCCTGACATATTTTTTAGTCGCGCGCCTAGTTCTTTGGTATCGTGCAAACGGAGGTCGGTAACCGCCACTAGTATTCAGTGGCCGCTACAATTTATATTAACACTGTCTTGCTGTACAGTCTCACGCTGGATTGTCTCACGTTATGAGTGGCGAGTGTCGGCGTTTTTAAGTAGCGAGTGGCCGCCATCAGTGACCTGGTCCCCGACATGTCATGTCAATAGTCACTAGTGGCCGCCACCCGTGGCGTATCGCGGACACTGAGTCACGAGTGCACTGAGGTACTCGTTACACTTGTGCGGCGAGTCTATACAAAACGTGTTAAAAATCATATAGACAGCTTGTCGCCAGCCACCGGTGGCTGTGGTTAGAGGCCTGTTTGCGCAGAGCCCTATCCATAACAGCCGCTCGGGTCAAACTATGAGATTAAGCTACGCTTGCCGAGGTCTGGGTGACCATCTAATACAACCCGAGTTTCCTCCTTGCCTCGGAAAGCACGTTAAGCCGTTGGTGTCGGCTGTCATTTGAACATCTTTGACAGTCGTTACACGGGGAGCCAGTAACCCAGTAACCAAGAACCAAGGCTTCAAGTCTGCTGTTACAGTAGTGTCAGAATAGTCTATCATTGATTTCATAATTGTTGATTTTGACAAGTTTGGTAATCTACTAATATAAAAGCGTCATTATGACTTCCAATGGTCAACCACTGACACTACATTAAAAGAAATGGCATAGAATGGTAATCTCGTACATAATGACAAAAGGAATAAATAATATGTAAATATATATATATACATATAAGAAATCTGGCATAACTTAATGTTCAAATTTAGTAGTAGTTTTTCGAAAATAATTTCTACTAACGGGTTTTATAATAATGGCAATACGAAAATGTCTTTCTACCACGATTCTATTACGAGACCATTGACGGACCAATGTTCGACCATTATGAATCAGCAGATTACGAACTTTTAGCAAAATGACAATGGGATCGTGTTGGAATGACGGTTTTGACGATGCTCAGAAAACCTGACACTATCCTTGCCAAAGAGTGTTGTATTTCTGGGTTGTGGAGGTCAGATAGGCAGTCGCTCTAAGTACAGTACTGGTATTCAGCTGCATCCATATGACTGAAAGCAGACCCCAACAAAGTCAATCATGGATTTTCGCGTTAATAGTTACTACAAATCTGGTAATTTTCTCGCCTTTAAAGTTCTTCGTGGCTTAATTCTTAATCCGGGAAAAAACGGGGCAGGTAAATAGTAGAAAATATGCAATTTTAAAATTTATTCTTCAGATAAAAGTTATCCGATCATTGAAAGATCAGCCCTTAAAAGTTCGTGAATCAGATCATTTCTTAATACCTAAGATCATTTATTTATAAAGATACAGCCACGATGAAATTAAACAATCAGCAATGTCAAACACATCGAAACTAATTAGCACAAGCACAAGAGTTCAAGTTCTATCTATTGCAACACTGAATACAATGCCTAGAAAACAATGCCAAAGGTTTGATACATTTTGTTTAAAAGAGTTGGTATTTTTTAGACAAGGATCAATAGTGAAAAGTGTATCAGCGAACAGTGTAATAGGCTTTTGGAACACAACAAAATCGAGATGGAAGAAGGGCGGGAAAAAAATAGACAAATTCATAACGTGCCGCTGGTAGCTAAAAATATAGGAACAGATTATTCATACAAGCATCAAGTATTTTGGCCCAATGCAATAGGTTTTTTGATACTACATTTGCTAGGACTATGGGGATTGAAAGTGCTGCTAACAGGAGAGGTTGGAGTAAAAACTGTATTATGGAGTAAGTAAACAATGATCTTCTTTACTTGAGATATTCATTAAATTCCATTTCAATCACTTTCTTTCTCTTCTTCATCCATTATCTACACAATTTTTTTGTCTGAAACTTTGACCACGTCGTTAGTCCACCTGATACAAGGACCTGATCTGTCTACGCTACAGATGATTCGAGTGCTGGACTTATGATTGGAACTTTTCAGCTCTGTTCATGATGTATATAACGGCAGAAGGCATAACCACCGGAGCCCATAGATACTACACTCACAGAACATTCAAAGCTACACCACTCTGTCAAGCGATTCTACTCACTCTGCAGACTCTATCTGGACAGGTAATCCTTATTAACCCTTAGAGAACTGAATACTGTTTTATTTTTTCTAATAGCTTGCCAATACATCTATCAACCAATCGCTCGTGACTTCCAGACTTTGACCTTATATCGACTTCTTTTGTTTTATAGAATTGCATGTTCGTCTGGTGTCGCGACCACCGACTGCACCATCGCTACTCGGATACTGATGGCGACCCTCACAACTCCAAGCGTGGCTTCTTCTTCTGCCACATGGGGTGGCTCATGCATAAGAAGCACCCCTACGTCATCGAACTCGGCAGGAAAATTGACATGAGTGACATGCAATCTGACTGGATGGTCATGTTTCAGAAAAAGTAAATTCCCGTCCATAATTTACTAAACTTCCTTTCCTTTTCGTTGCTTTAGAATTATCTCTATTGTTAACCTTCAAACTAATGATTTTAGTTTTGTTTCAGATACTACTATCCTTTATATCTTCTACTTGCAATATTTATCCCAATGTGGGTTCCAGTACATTTCTTCGGGGAACATTGGTTGGACTCACTGCTTTTCTGCTATTTCTTCCGATACGTCTTTACACTGAATGCAACGTGGCTTGTGAACAGCGCAGCACATCTTTATGGGACAAGACCTTATGATCAGTAAGTACCCAATGATCTCTAGCTTAATGCCCTTACCTTCACAGTCTCTTAGGTTACAACCACACTATCGTAATATGGCAATAATTATGACCATAATTGAAACAACACCAATTATGGCCATAATTATTGCCACATTACAGTAGCAATACAATATTATCAAATCTATAGCTACTGTTTCAGAAATCTGCAGCCTGTGGAGTCATGGTTCGTGTCTTTCATGACACTGGGCGAGGGCTGGCATAACTACCACCACGCGTTCCCTTGGGACTACAAGGCTGCAGAACTGAGTGGTCTCATCAACCATTCTGCCACTTTCATCAAATTCCTCGAGAGGATCGGACTAGCATATGACTTGAAAACTGCTTCTCCAGAAGTGGTAAGTTCAGCAAGCTTAGTTTTTGTTTGAGAACAACTTTTATTCTGCCACAATAAAGTCGCAAAAAACAGGTGTTCAGAATGTATAGCACCTTTTATGTGAAGCACCAAAATGGATAAGCCTTTTAAGCATAACTGGGCCACAGTAACATCATCTGTCTAATGTTTTCCCAACTAAATTGGGGTCGGCTTTCAGTCAAACCGGATGCAAGAAAAAAACCTTGAAGAGGAGTAAACAAAAACTAGTAAGTTTGTACTACTTGTAATCATAGACAACTAGGCAAGTATCTTAAAACCTTTTTATGCAATTTACAGGTAGCCAATAGGATAAAAAGGACAGGCGACGGCAGTCACTACAAGCTAGGTACGGAAGAGGCGCGTGCGGCGGTGACTGCGGTGGGACCGCTGCATCCTCTCAACCCAACCTACACCACAATGCTCAAGGCACCGGATGCCATCCTCAAACCTGAAGGACTGCCACTGTTCCATGAAAAGGGTGTACTTGGCCCTAATGTATCGTAGAGAAACATCCGTACTGCTTGAACTGTTATGCATAGAATCTAATCGATTTTTTTTGCGCAACATCATCATGAGCTACTAGTCATGTCTACATGTCTTTGACATGCATCACTGTTTGAACCGTGGGGAACAAAGTGCTAACAGGTATGAATGTTGGAATATGGGTAGGTAGGGTAGGTAGGGTAGGTAGGGTAGGCAGGGTAGGAAGGGTAGGTAGGGTAGGCAGGGTAGGTAGGGTAGGCAGGGTAGGTAGGGTAAGCAGGGTAGGTAGGGTAGGCAGGGTAGGTAGGGTAGGTAAGGTAGGTAGGGTAGGGAGGGTAGGTAGGGTAGTAAGTAATTAATTAGTATAAAATGGGTCATTATCACGGCCATTGAATTTTTAATTCAGTTCTATTCTGCATCATTTATGCCGCAATAGTATCCTGAGCGCTTTAGCTGATCGCTTGGACTGTCAGTTCGTGAACCACTGTTGCATGGTTCGTGTACGGACTAATATTGCCATATTATTTTAATCTTCCCATCTATTAAAAATAATCAATTGAATAATATAAGTAGTATGCGAACGGTTTCTGAGGTTTTCATCGGTCGATTATCTGTCCGTCATTATTTTTCA
Source organism: Lacanobia oleracea (assembly GCA_950371165.1). Classification (NCBI taxonomy): domain Eukaryota; kingdom Metazoa; phylum Arthropoda; class Insecta; order Lepidoptera; family Noctuidae; genus Lacanobia; species Lacanobia oleracea. The sequence goes on from OX493397.1 coordinate 8,640,048, forward strand.
CATAATGAGGAGTTCATGGCTAAAGAATAACAGCCGCATGCGCCGCCGGTTAGTCTGTGGGTGGATCACTTAACATATCCAGTTTTCTCCGTGTCTCGGAAAGCACGTTAAGCCGTTGGTTCCGGCTGTCAGTTGTGGAACTTTGGCAGTCGTCATGAATTGTCAGAAGCCAGTAAATCTGACTTGTCTTGCCAAGAAGTACCGTATTCCCCAGTTAATGAGTTGTGGAGGTCTAGGAGGCCTCAATATAGTTGGGAAAAGGCTAGGCAGATGATGATTATTTGTCATAACGCCATTAGTTGTTTAACGGACAAATAAGCAACCGAAAAAGTACCTCAGACATCGGGCATTAACTAATGCATTTTTACATATTCAAGATTAATTCTGTCTCAGTTGAAACTCTCGTTATCTCAACTTGCCGCCGTTCGTTTCTGGCCATGGATAATTCACAAAAGAAATATCACCACCATCACTACACCATTGCTACTGAATTGTTTTTATGAGATAAACCGCTTCGAATATGCTACAAGATAAATGTATATTCCTGTAGGTATATCTATTTGAGCTAACAGCAGTACTATTTTTTATTTTTTTTTACTATTGATAGGCACGCGCTTGACCACTATCTCACCTGATGGTAAGCGATGATGTGGTCGAAGATATAGCACGCTTGCCTAGAAGTAACCTATTCACTCTTGACTTAAAGACTCCCAGGTTGTAGCTATCGGGAAACACAGACTCCGGCAGGGAATTCCACTCCTTAGCTGTACGCATTATGAATGTGTTCCCAAAACGTTTTGTGCGTATGGGTGGGATGTCCACCATGTACCGGTGGCGCATCGCCGTTCGTCTTGTGGTCCGATGATGGAACGGGCTTGCGGAATTAAATTATGCAATTCCGTCGCACATTCCCCAAAATGCAACCGGTAGAAAACCGACAAGCTAGCAACTCGTCGTCGATGCTCAAGACTTTGGAGCTTCGTCGCGACGAGCCTCTCATTGCCAATGCTCGTTTCTCAATTGACTCAAGGGCATCAAGCTGGTATCTGGCAGATCCGTCCCAAAGATGAGAGCCGTATTCCATACACGATCGAACTTGCACTTGATAGAGTTTGAGCAGCTGTTCCGGCGTGAAGTACCGTCTCACCTTTGCTAAAATCCCCAACTTCATTGCAGCTACGTGAGCTTTTGCCTACATGAAAGGGCCAAAATTGAGAGTAGATGTTAATGTAACCCCAAGAAGCTCAAGTTGGTCGGTTATCGGCACGGTTGCACCTCGGAAAGATGGAGCTGGCTGGAATTGGCTCCTTTTAGCGGAAAATAGACACGCTTGGGTCTTAGCAGCATTGAACTTGACCAGATTGGCATCACCCCATTCAGAGACAGCCTGTAAGGATACATTCAAGCGCTCAACCATAGCCTCCCGGAGAGACCGTATCTGCGACCCACCAGCTCGTGCGTCGGACACGTATCTCTCAGCAACAGTGCTGTCGTCTGCATACCCAAAGGTACCGGGTTTAAGCAGATCATTAATATGCAGCAAGAACAGTGTTGCCGAAAGCACCGACCCCTGAGGAACCCCGGCATTAATATCCAGCAGTCCAGACAAGCAGCCATCTATGACCACTCGGATAGACCGATCTCTCAGGAAATCAGCGATCCAATCACACAAACCGGCGGGCAGACCAAAGGAAGGAAGCTTACTAATAAGGCTATCGTGCCAGACCCTGTCAAAAGCCTTCGAGATGTCAAGGGAGACCGCTAATGCCTCCCCGTGCTTCTCTATGGCTTCACTCAAGATGTGAATGGCTTACGCTAGAAGATCCCCAGTTGACCGATTTCGGCGGAACCCGTATTGTCGGTCACTAAGGATATCATTCGCTTCTAGGTACGCCAGGAGCTTATGATTCAGCACGCGTTCCATAGTCTTACACAGTATGGACGTTACCGAGATGGGTCTATAATTCGACGGGTCAGCTCGACTACCCTTCTTGGGCACGGGTTGCACGTTAGCTTGCTTCCAAGCCTTCGGCACTTTTCCAGTCTCAAACGAAAGGCGAAATAGACGTGTCAAGATCGGAGACAACTCAGGCGCACAAGTTTTCAGAACAATTGCCGGTATCCCGTCGGGGCCACTAGCCTTGTTCACGTCTAGGTTACGCAGTACCCTACGGACGTCCTTCTGATGAATGCGAATGTTCGACATGCTCGATTCGCATCCACCAAGAGAAGCAGGGGGCCTCGCGCCACCAGGATCCAGACGCGAAGATTCCGCAAACAAAGAAGCAAACAAGTTTGCTTTCTCCTCAGCGGAGTGGGCAAGCGTCCCGTCGGGTCTCAGCAGTGGTGGTAGTGAGGGGCGGCAGAAGTTCGATTCGACCGACTTAGCCAGGGACCAAAAAGCCTTACTACCTGCTGGGTATGAAGCAAGTTTGTTCCCTATTCGGCTGATGTGGTCAAACCGAGCCCTTTGCAACACCTTCTTGCAGAACTTGGCAGCCCTGTTGAAGGCTCTCTTCTTCCGAGTCACGTCATTTGCTTTGCGCGTACGTGCGTCGACCCATGCCAGGTAAGCCGCGCGCTTAAGCGCATCAGCGCGATTGCACTCGGCACCAAACCATGGACGAGCTTCGCCAGACATTGTTATGTCAGAGAACGGAATGTAGTACTCCATTCCCCTTCGCAACACATCCGTCACAGCGTCCGCGCACGACGAAGCATCAGTCGAAGAAAAGCAAGTAGGCTGCCAAGGATAACATGCGAAGAAAGATCGCATGCCATCCCAATCTGCTGACCTGTACCGCCATACCCGCCGTGTGCCTCTTAGGCTAGGATCGGACAGGAAGTAAACGGACACAGACTTCACCAGACAGTGGTCGGAACTACCCAGTGGTGAAGAAATCGAGACCGAATAGCGGTCTGGATCTGTTGTCAGCAAAAAGTCCAAGCAATTGGCAGTGTGCGTATGAACAACCGGCACCCTCGTTGCCCCCTGGACCAGCTGGGTAAGATTCAGCGCTAGGGCTAGCTTTCTCGTGTCTCGTCCAGCATGGTCTGTGCACTGGTATGAGAAAGGCCAATCCTGATGGTGGGCGTTGAAGTCCCCCAGTAACACCAATTGGGCAGAAGGGTACCGTTGCTGAGCCGCATCCGCCGCCTCACTTAGGTGCTGTGTGAGCCCAGTTGTCTCCAAATCACCACTGTGCGAGCGATAGACACAAGCGTAGACAATTGTATCCAGGCCTGTGTCCACTAAAACCCACAGCGTTGAGAACCTGGAGTCCTCAAGATTACGGAGACGCCGATAACAGATGTCGTCACGGGCGTACATACATACGCCCGCACGTGGTTTGAAATGGTGCTCCAGGGTAAACCCTGGGTAGGAAAGGTAAGCCACGTCTGACGGACACCTGATCTGCGTCTCGGACAGGAACAGGAGTGCTGGTTTCTATACTATTGTAGTCAACAAGTGCTTTTAATGTTCATCTTTTTTCAGCGGTATCGGAAATATATTAATGAGGTTTCATTCGATTCAGAAAAGCATGGGGGTCATTGACCATGTTTTTATTTGTACCTAGTCTTATTGCTCCCTAAATACGTGTCAACTGTAATTTGCGTACTTTTTGGTCAAATAAAAAAATAATATTACTTCACCCAAGCCTTCACTTCGATATGTTTGCAGAATCAACCAGAAATGTATTCCGAGGCTGCGATTATACTATTCAGAAAACAATACTAATATGTACTCTGAGCCTAGAGCGGTTATGAGATGAGAGGTTCGCTCTTACCTGTTGTTTGCCACGACCTCCTGTCGTACAAATGCTCTGCAGAGATTAGTCACTATTTACAATAATCATTTTAATCACATAGACATATTTAACCTAACAAAGGATTTTTTTTTTTTGAAAGAAATAATTAAATGCCTTCTGGTTTCTAAGTCAGAGTAAATAGTTTAAATAATAAATATTAGTCAGTTAATCATATATTTGGAAGATTAGTTTTTATTTGTTTTTGAGGGGCTCGTGGCTAAATAATAAGGCCAAGGTTGGTCTGTGGATGGGTGACTATCTTTTTATACCGAGTTTTCTCCGTGCCTCGGAAAACACGTTAAGCCTTTGGGCCCAGCTGTCATTTGTAGATCTTTGGCAGTCGTTACGGATTGTCAGAAGCCAGTAAATCTGACTCCAGTCTTGCCAAGAAGTGCCGTGTTATCCAGTCAATGGGTTGTGGAGGTTTGGTAGGCAGCCGCTCCACATAAAACACTGGTATTCAGCTGAATCCGGTTTGACTGGAAGCTGACCCCAATATAGTTGGGAAAAGGCTAGGCAGATGATGAGATTTTATTTATTTTTAACCGATTTCTTCAAAAAGGAGGAGGTTCTATGTTCAGTTGTATGTATTTTTTTTTGTTTATGTATTTTCATATTTTTCACCGATTTCTCCGTCAGTAGGGAAGATGCAAATTTATGAGAATGTTGTCAGTAAAATGATAAAAAAAAGTATAAAATAAAGGCCATTACAAAGTTTATATTTTGGTTTATATAGATTTTTAACAAAAATAATGAATAAAATAGAATAAAACTTATTACTATTTTTTCGTTTTGTGCAGCTTATTCGATGAACGTGTTTTTGTAAAAAATAATAATAATGCTTTTTGGAAGAACTTTATTGTAGAAACTTGAATGCAAAAATTGCAAATTCTCTGTCAAACAATCACACGATCAACGTGTTGTCATCTGTCAAATTGTCAAAATGTGCAAGTGACCCGTAACTTTATATAATTAAATTACCTATTAATGACCTCCAAATGTGTGAAAAGTGAACATTTTCTCATCAACTGGTCAATAATATAGTATACAACATGTCAGATAAAAGTTTCGGCGACTGCCCGAGCAGGAACATTGTTAAAAACCCGCTCTTGTCCACTGCCGTGACTGGGCTCTCGATGGAGGATTTGACGCATAACGCGGTTTTGAACGCGTGAAACGGAACGTAATTAAAAACAACAATCAGCGTTTGACGTGACTTATCTGCTGTTATGCCAACGAAAAGGCAACCTTATGTATTTGAGTTGGGACAGTTCTTGACCAGTGACAGACACGAGTGACGTCATCGTCCGTTTTGTTCGTTTCGGTTTCGTCTATCGGTAAACCCTATACTCCTGAGGTGGTCCCATTGTCACCAAGTTACTCGTAGAATCTGAAGATGGGATTTGTGCCTGGTAATCATCATCTCATGTTGCTGAGCTGATGATGGAAGATATAAGTCAGGATCTGATGATGGGATCCCATGAAAAATGTTTGCTTAGCGATATTTTCGCCAATTGTTAATTGATTTGGATGATTCTTTTTTTGTTTGAAGAGTATTTTCTTGGACTGATCCCATTAAAATTTTGTGAATTTCTGATGAAGAACTTCGGAGGTAGGCAACGGAACTCTTCAATAAATGATAGCAAATGGATCGGGATTTCTGAAATCGCATGTCTGTTGATTGTTTACACCTGTTCATAACATAACATCACGCCGGCACGCTGTTTGTTTGTGGTTTCACTTTTTAGTGGTACCTGCGTACCCCTAAAAAGTAAAAAATAAAAAAGCTTAATAACAAAAAAATAAAACCAAGTTATTTTTTACATTGTAGTGTCTTGCTTTTGGAAGTCGGTTTTATTATTTTGTTTAATTAAGTATACATACATGTATTAATAACATCTGCATTCAATTCAATTTCAATTTCAAACTTTATTGCGAAACACAGTACATAGTTATACATTCCAGGTGTTAGGTGAATGCGCAGTTCACTGTGTTTTACCAATTTCTATCCTACAATAGTAAGATGTGGAAACGTCATGGATTATACTTTTATCTATAGTTTAAACTATCTCGATGTATTAATACAATGTACGATTGCCTGTTTTCCCAAATGAAAAAAAAAGGATTAGAATTATGCTATTTTGAACTTTGAGGTTGGGGGTGCGAGTCTAATTCGCACCCTAACGCTAAGCACGAGTTATTAGAAAACTAGCTGACCCGGCAAACGTTGTTTTGCCATATAAATAAAAAAAAATCATGAAAAACAATCAAGCCATTACGGAGGAGTTCGATAACAAACACTGTGATCCGAGATTTTTATTCATCAGAGGATTGGAAAAAGATAGATAGCTGTTGCACGTGACTTCATTTGCGTGTATGTCGTATAGAATGATGTCGATAGGTAAGAACGCTAAGATAAAATATCATCTTATCAGCCGAAAGACCTCCACTGCTGGACATAGGGTATTGTTTGAGGCTTTTCAACGTTGCGTCTTCTGGCACGCGGTCGCCACTCCAGAACTTTTCGGCCCCATCGACCATTTGTTCTGCGAGCAATATGCTCCTGCCCACTGCCACTTTAGTTTGGCGATACTTCGGGCAATGTCGGTAACCTTGTTTCTCTACGAATATCATCATTTCTGATTCGATCACGCAAGGAAACTCCAAGCATTGCCCTCTCCATTGCCCTTTGAGTGGCTTTAAGCCTGATGAGTCCCATTGTGAGCGACCAGCAACCATTGTGAGATAAGATATATGAACAGTAAACTTCTAGCATTGCTTGACTCCCTTAGAATGCAAGGCATTGGCTGTATCACCTCTTCTATTCAAAACGCTGACCAACCTTTTTAATGTTTCGTTATGAGAAACGTTTTAATGATAACGCTTTTCTATACACGATGTGGAAGAAAGTTGGTAGGGTTATTAACACGCGATAAAGTTACATAAAGTTGAAATGGAAACTATCCAGAAGGAAAGACTACCCTCGCAACGGAGAGAGTACAGCTGAGATTCCGTTATCCGCAATTAGACTCCTATTCACTCCGTTTTGCTTAGGAGCCCTGGCAAGGTTAGCCAGCGAAGCTACGAATATAGGTTTAGCTGAGCGTCCTCTTCGTTCCGAGAATTTTTGCACGTCCGGTAGCAAAGGCCTCATTTCCAGAATGAAGTCGCCGACTGATTTCTCGGGATGGAAGCAGCCTCTGTACATTGGGCTATCTATGGCGACTATCATCATCATCATCATCATTTCAGCCAATTGCTGTCCACTGTTGAATTTAAGCCTCCCAAAAAGCGCCAACCATCCCAGTCTTGTGCAGTCCGCGTCCATCCGCTGCCAGCCACTTTTTTTAAATCATCGATCGTAAAGATATTTTTTCAGGGGGGATCTACCCGCAATTATACCTATTATTATTCGGAGGGTATTTCTACTTGGGTTGAGAAGTCGCATGTATAGGCTTAACATTGGCATTTTTGACTGCCTGTAATTTGTAGCCCGTGATCATTTGTTGTCTTGAAGTTCAGTTGATCTCTGGCAAATTCATGTACGAATCAGTGAGAAATGTAAGAAAAGTGGGTACAGGTCCAGCAGTACCGTTTCGGAAACTCTCTTCGCGAGTTCGTCTCTGGCGTCATTGCTTGGGGATCTACAGTTTCCCGTGATCCACTGGAGGGTGATACCCGCGACGGATAATTTTTGCGCTGAGCTGTTGCTTATCTGGGAATCGACAAGTTTTTAGCCATCCATGACAGTTTGTTGAATACGTGTGACTTTCAACCGAGTGCCTTCACAAAGTTTTTTAGAAATTAGATACTTAAATAGAAATCATAAAATTGAATCGAATGGTATTTATAATTTTCTTCCTTTGCGTTTTCATGGAAATAATTTCCTTATTTTTCCCAAAAACATTTGTCAATATTAGATACTGATGGTCTGCTTGATCGTTGGGCTCCCCGTTCACAGAAGTAATGAATTAATGCTGAAGCAAAGGAACAACACAGGCTATCTTCTGAAATAACCTATCACTTGATTGTGGTGTATACCATCGTCAATTTAAAACCATATTCGTAAAATAATGCGCATTTGAGTGGCCTTATAACATTTTCGTATTTTTCTTCTTCTCCGTCGTTTCTATAATAATCGCGACCATACACGACGCATATCCCTGCGATCTTCTGCTGCGTGGACCACTCTGTGCATGCTGCCTTGAACAACCTTCTTTATGGCGTCGGGCCATAAAAAGACCACAATTTTATTTGCATATTTGATTATTTTGCGCTATATGAATGGTGCTATTCTTCAAACTACAAAATTAAGAAACTACCTGATGAATCAAGTTAATTCTCAATTTATTAGAATCAAGAAAGCAAATCGAAACGATTTAAGTTTTTAGAACACAGTTAGACATACGATTAACCAATCTAATTCAACTCTTTTCGCGGGTTCTCTATCACGGGACTTCGCCAGCTGTTCGCGGGTGGTATGACGTGACCCTTAGCCCGTAAAGATTCATTTTTGAGCAACTCAAGTAAAGCTTAGCAAATGTAAGCGCATGCCTGTTGACGATTCACAAAAATGAGATCAAACGCATAACGCCATCTATGGAATCTGAAGTTGAACTTTCTTAATATTATTTCGGAGTTTGTTTTAATTTTTATTAATAGGAATTCGTTTAGAACGATATTTTAAAGGTATTAATAGAATCACTTTTTTTAAGACGTTTTAAAAGTACCACTAATTACTAAAAATATGTTTTGATGTAATTCTCATGCTGTGTTGAGTATTATTTGGGTCAATAGATGGCATTACGGGTATCTCCATTACGTAATGTTGGTTTCATGTACATTGCCACAATTCCTATCTGGTTAATGTGTAAAAGTTATTTACATTGGTTTTGTACTTTCGAACGTGATGCGTTCTGTTACTTATCCTTTAACATCCTGGCCATTATTTAAAATATGTACAAAATTCAAAAATAATATGGTCTATGAGTACTGTTGGAATATGATTGAAATAGCCGATCTTATTTATGTCATGATTTTTCGCTGCTCAGCTCCTTGAAAGTATAGCGTGGTTAGACGCATAAGTATCTGCAATATTTTAGTATGTTGTGGCTTCTTATAACAATTCCTCACTAAACTGTTTGGGAAAAATGTAGATTATAAACTTAAAAGTTATTTTAAGTGCGCAAAAACCCATTTTATTATGGTTTTTTACAAAATTATGGTGTAAAAATACAGTTTGTTGTGCGTGTTATGGATAGGGTCCAGAAATAATTTTAGACACTTTTGATTGGTACTGGATATGATAAAAGTTTATTGAAGGTTAACAATTACTCGTTTGTATTATTACAGTAAAATATGACGAGGCAGAACGGAGGTATGTAAGTGACTGGCGCGCCCGGCTCTGAAGTTCCTGTACAATATCAAAAATGCAATTCAGCAAATCGCGCCGCTAGCTAGGGTCGCTACATCACACCCCTCCTTTCTCCAAAAAATTTTTATTGCAAAAAATTTTGATATACACTGGGTTACAATGATACATTACATCACAATACAATATGTCTCATAAATTATCCTTACGCACTATCTTAACTACTACATTTGCGGTCTCTCCAGTGTTCTGGGCTGTCTTTAAATATATATATATATATAAGCATAAAATTCCTAAGGGTAGCTGTCATAACGTCCGCTCTGCAATATTTAATAACACCTCTAGCTTTCGTTATGACAGCGCCGGCCTAACAAATACAAATAATCACTACATCATTATAAGTTGAGCCTTTATACAAGTTACTACAACTGATGTAATGGTACAAAGTTTACAATAATAAACATACTATTCACTGGTTACGTCAGCGGACGAGTTTGAATAACACACAAAATAGCCTGGATGATTCTTGCAATTGCAATTATGCTTAAACTACTTTCACACATCGTATCTGTAACCTTCCTGTGTAGTCGGTAATGGTCCGATAATATCTGCGTGTAAGTGTTCAAATCTTGCCGTTATTGGAAATGTGCCTAATTTTGAAACTGTGTGTCTGTGTCCTTTACTTTCTGACATTGGATACATGATCTCGCCCATTTTGCAATTTCCTTATTCATTTCCGGCCAAAAATAACGGCTTGTGATCATCTTTCGCGTGGCCCTAACGCCTGGGTGGCTTATGCTACGCACTTTGTTAAAAACTGTCTCTCGAAACTGTAATAGCATGTGCACGTGTTTGACGCATCGCACATTAATCCTAATTTGCCTGTTTCTCCTGGGTGAGCTAGGGTAATGGCGCTTTTTAGGCTTGCCTTACACTGCTCAAACGCGGTTAACGCTGTATCACTCCGCTCTGTTTTTGACTTATCCTTCTTTTTGGCTCCGTGCAAATATTTATTTAGCTCCACCTGGCTTTCGGCCGCCTGTTTTAAATGTGACCTATAAAAATTAACCATTCCTAGAAATCGTCGCAACTGTTCGATTGTTATTTATTTATTTCCACCATAAAATTATCTTTACAGGTTTACCACCTAATGCGATATTGTAGTCGACTATTATTTGAACTAAACCATTAAAAACTAACAACTTTCAATCGAAGGACTGTAACAAATCTCAAAGAGAGCTCTCACTTTGAACCCACCCAGAGTACAACAAAATAGGTCTTCTGCTATATTGTTGAGAATACGGAGTGCGCGGGTAAACGGCGCCTCATTCACCAGCTGAGTGCGGCCGCCGCCACATACGTGTCTGTCCGGAACACACAATGCACACTTGTCGCAATACGTCTGGATTGTGAATCTTTCCCCTCATCACCTTAAAGATATATGAGACTAGCGCCAAACTCCTTCTAACCCTTAACTCATTGTATCCCACCATACCTAAGATGAATAAGGTTGGATACTTATTTGGGTAAAATGGGTATACTCCGTAAAATTTCTTGTATAAATACCTAATGAATTTATTCTGCACTCTCTCCAACATGATTCTATATTTAGTTTCATGTGGAGACCAGATGACTGCTTTAAACTCTAATTGACTCCTCACTAAAGAGTTATACAATGCAATAATCGCCTTGATATTTGTAAAGCTCCTAGCTACTCGCAGCACGAATCCTAAATTTCTGTAGGCTTTCTTACAGGTTTTGGTTACGTAATCCCGAAATTCGAGTTTTGAGGAGAAGTTAACACCTAGATCTCTGACTTCTGACACTTTTGCTAGTGGTACCCCGTTAATTTGGTACTGGTACGTAACTGGAGAGTGCGCCCGGCTGAAATTGCAAATTATTTAGTTCACTCCAGGTTACCACTCTGTCTATATCTTGTTGTAACTTTTGACAATCTTCTCTATTTCTAACAGCAAGATAAAGTTTCAGATCATCTGCAAATAGAGTGCAATTAGCATCCTTGACAATCTTCGGAAGGTCATTAATCATTAATATGAATTCCAACGGACCGAGGTTGCTGCCCTGACTTACTCCGGACCTAGTGAAATAAGTTTCTGACCTACATCCCGCATATTCTACATACTGCTGTCTGTCCCGCATGTAACTAGCAAAAAAGGTTAGTAAATGGGGAGTAAACCCTACACCTGCCATTTTTGTGAGCAGTATGTCACTATCCACAAGGTCGAAAGCTTTTTTGTAGTCAAAGAAAGCTACATCTGCCTGTCCTCCAGCAGCCACTTCAGGTACAGTATAACTCATATAGTTTATTAGGTTACTAGTGGTGCTTCTGCCGGGTCTAAAACCGTGTTGCTCATCTGAAAGCTGTACATTAACCTGCGAGAGAATGCTCTTTTGCAGCCTCTAGTACTTTAGCTGGTGTCGACAGCACGGCTACCGGCCTGTATTGGTCCACGTTTGATGCTGACTTTCCTTTGGGGACCGGGACGTTAGTTGTTTTCCACCTTTCCGGAAATACGGCCTCCGCCAGGCACTGATTAAAGATGTAGAGAAGTGGCCTACAAATTACTAGTCGGCAGTCTTTGAAAATGTAGGGTGGTATGCCATCAGGTCCCGTTGACTATTTTGGCTTGAGTTTTTGCAGAGCATAAAGTACTTGATCAAGCTTTAGTTGGTCTAAGTGTACCCTAGCCGCTCCGTTCTCACCACCCGCCTGTTTCACTGCCGCCTCCACGTCCAGCTTGGGTATCTTAGGGCTAAAAAAGAATAAAAATACTTCGCAAACTCAGTAGCACACTGCTCCTCTGTAAGTACCTTATCACCTTTTAAAATCTTGCGTGGACTCCTACTGCATTTTTTAGAGTTAACGTAAGCCCAAAAAGCCTTTGGATTTTCTTGAAACTCACTCTGCATCCGGTCTTTATAATTTTTATATGCAGAGTTTATCAAATATTTTACCTTCGCCCTACAATTAGAAAACGCTTCATAATCGGGCCCTGATTTGCTACCTTTATACTGCCTATGAAGCCTAGCCTTTAATTGTATGTTGCGAATAATGTCCATCGTGTACCACTCGGGGTAACTGTACTCCGAGTTTACACGTTTTCGCTTTTTTCTTGGAACGCAGTCATCCATAACCTTGTTTAAAACCTCATAAAAATAATCTAAACTATTATTTACATCTAACCTATACATTGGCGTCCAGTCTATAGCCGCTATTAAAGAATACAGTAACGGAAAGTTTGCTTTGTAAAAGTTCCATCCAGTGTGCGTCTGGGTGCTCCGCTGAGACTCCGCCAGTAGCGGCGGCAAAACGAGCGCGGGCCGCAGGCCGCGGCACGGTCGCGCCTGCCGCGGCACCACAGTAGCAAGTGGCGGATGATATGGGTCGGGCGGTACGATCGGCTCAGCCGCGCGCACCTCCAACCCGTCTCCCCCCGAACGCGTACTCAAAACAAGATCCAATTGGCGTTCCTTGCAATTTCCTATTTTGTTGTACTGGGTGAATTCACAATATGTGCTAAAGTACTCAAAATAGTTCCGTACATTTGTTGAACTAGAGTATAAATTAAAATCGCCTATCACAATTAAGTTACTGTAGTTATCACGATAATTTTCTATTATACTAAACAAGCACATATAGTATATTCATTATCACTACAACTTGGTGGAATGTAAACTACACACAACACAAACATGAACTTATTGTGTAAATAAACCGCAGCGCTAATTAGTTCAAATGCATGATCTTGAATACGTACATCGTTCGGTGTGTTAAGTTGCCGTAGCTCGTACCGCGGTGTGGCCACTAAGCACGCGCCACCTTGCTTGCGCTCGTCTGCCCGATCGCACCGAAGTATCTTGTATCCAGGTGGGATTAGTTCTGAATCATAGATTGAATCGTTGCATCCTGTTTCCGTTATTGCAAAAAGATCATAACTATGGTAAGAAATTCCCACATAAAAATCGTGTTATTTTGTTCTCAATCCTCTCACATTATGATAGTATATCTCCACATAATTTAGTGTTTTCTTATTAGTTGTTAGGTAGTTTACGAAACCACACCCATTCACAAAATTCAATGTTAACTGCCCAACATTCTGGTTTACATAATATCTCGTATGAACTCTCTGGAACTCCTATTATAAACGACGCATAGTCTCTCTCCGTTCACCAAGGCTCGGCTCTTAGCCCGTTCTTGTTTAACGTAGAGCTCGATGTAGTTACGGCAAACATCCAAGATCAGCCTCCATGGCTAATGATGTATGCCGATGACATCGCCCTCGTTAATCAGAACAAAGCTCATCTTGAGCGCAAAGTCAACATTTGGAAGGACACGCTTGAAAACGGAGGTCTGAGATTAAATGTGGCGAAGACTGAGTACATGTCCTATGGCAGCACGGATTCAAACACTATCCGAATAGGTTCGGACCTGATCAGAAAGTCCGATACGTTCAGGTACCTTGGATCCGTGCTGCACGAGTCTGGCATCGTGGACGACGATGTCCAAGCACGTATTGGCGCGGCTTGGGCGAAGTGGCGCGAGGTAACGGGCGTTGTATGCGACCGCAAAATGCCTCCGAAGCTCAAGGGGCAGATATATAAATGCATCATTCGGCCTGTCCTACTTTATGGGGGCGAGTGTTGGCCAGCACTCAGCAGACACACCCAGGAGCTTCGCGTCACGGAGATGAAGATGCTGAGGTGGATGAGTGGCGTAACGCGATCCGATTGAGTACGCAACTCTTACCTCCGAGGTAGTCTTGGTGTCCATGACGTGGGGGAAAAACTGCAAGAGTGTCGTCTGCGATGGTATGGCCACATCACGCGCTGCCCTATGGAGTACGTTGGTCGGAGATGCATGAATATGGCTGTTCTTGGGGCTAGGCCCCGTGGTCGCCCCCGCAAGCGCTGGCTGGACGTCGTCAAGTCCGACATGAGAGCCAATGGTCTGACTGAGAAGGATGTTCAAGATCGGGCAAAGTGGAGGAAGCTAAGTAGGAAGGCGGACCCTGGCAATAGCCGGGATTAACGCCAGGTGGAAGAAGTCTTTCTCCGTTTTGTGTTTTATTTGGTCTACTGTTATTGCCGTCTCTTTTCCACATATGTTCTTTACATGCATTTCTAAATTTTCTAGTGTGGTATCCTTTTTTAAACGCCAAACATGTAAAAACTTTTTTCTTTCAGTACCTTGAATATTTACTGCACTCGTATTACCTCCCTTTATGACTTGCTTGCCAGGATATTTCTTTTTCTTTTTCTGTAAAGTAGTCCATGATTCTTCCCTTATGCTAGTTTCCATCTGTAGTTCTGTATTATCTGCCAATATTTTTTCTTTATTAAATCATTCCGTTATTGTTTCTATAATACGAGCTGGTTTCGTGGCCACACACGCCACTGTACTGTTATCTTTGTTTACTGATAGATTTTTACTTACTACCCGCTTTTCGTTTTGTGTGAGTACATTCGCAAATGATATAGTATCTTTTCTGCTGTTCTTCAACGTCTCATTTCTTTCTTTTGTAGGCTGCTTTTGGTTCAGACCATACTGTAATTGCTCCTTTTTTTGCTCCAATGTTTTAACTGTGTTGCTAACTCATCGACTTTGCTCGCCTTTTTCTGCACTACCCTCATCATCTCGCAACCTATGAAGTTCTTTTTCTGTGTCGACAAATCTGAGAGAGAGATTAAGAGTCTGACACTCCCTTCTGCTTCACCCAGAGCAAGAGGAGTCATTTGATGATTTCCCATTCTTATAAAAAAAAGGTAATATGAGAAAGACCACCGTAGGTTTTAAAATAACGTTTGGAAAATGCATGTAGGTATGAAATTAAATTAATCGAATCAAACTTGAATTCGTATATTTATTTGACAATAGAAACACAGTAGTGGGCACCTAATTAGTATTTAGGTCATGATCACTGTCAACGAACATTGTAATCCTGACATTTTGTAAACTCACAGACATTTTATAAACAAGTTCATTGTTTATAGCTCAAGGTTTCAGAGCCACATTTGTATCTACCCCTGACCGTGAACGTGGTCATGGGCATTCAGGGTGGTTTTTAAACCCCCGAGAAAACAGATCGGTGATGAGTTTAACATGTAGGTACCTAACTAATAGCACCCAAACAACCACCAAACCTATAAAAAAGTATATGGTTTTAAAGTAACATGTTCGGAACCCTTTACACGCGAGAACGACTCGCACTTGGCTGGTTTTTTAAAGTAGAATCCGTGAATCGGTCGGGAAAAGAAAGGTAAGCCTCAGGCTAGGTGGATGTCCCGTGATTCTCGCATTCAGGTGCTCCTTCAATCCTCACTAGGTCATCGGTTTACTTTATAGAAGGCCTATTTCCTCAAATGCCCCTTTCGCCAATACCGTCCATCCGAGATGCAAGCAATGTGCCATGTTAATTTGGGTATTCATCGGGCAATTTTGTTAACCTTCGCACGATGAACCTCGTAGAATGGAAAGTGGCATGTGATTGAACTATGAATCTGTTAAGACTCCAATAAGATGGCTGTTGGATGCAGCATGTACCGAGCGGTCCACACTGCAGTGGACCGCATGACTTGTAGACGCGTCATATGTGATCTTGTGATCTTCAACATTGAGAGAAGAAATTTAATGATTGTACTAATTCAGAAATTTCACCTCTATTTTGCTGGTGACACTTCTACCTATCTTATCCTAGCTGGTAACGAGAAGAACATGAAAACGATATGAACATAATATGATTAAAACCCAATTGATAGCGTTTCAGAATCCCTTGTTAAGACAAGGTTCTGCAACGTTGTCTGTTGGGTACAATACCAAGGCAAGGCAAGTTGTTTTGTGTTGCAGAAGAACTGTCAAACCGTTTATTTCAATTAGGTCATTAAACGGCACTTTTGAACATCACATTTACATTTCAAATTCTAAATAATATATAAAAAAAAAGCGACTCTTACTGTTCATTCGGAAAGGTAGATTATTATGGAGAAGAACGGTCAAGAAACTCCATAGTTACTCTTTTCCAATAAATGTTTTACAATTTAGTATATGTGAGGACCATGCACCTAGAGTAATAAAAAATAATAAGAATAATACTTAGAGGAATAAAGTGCACAGCCAGAAAAAAAAAAAGAGACCAGCAGACTTAGACTTACTTATTTTCGAAGTAACTACAGGGTACTTACATATTTAAAAATATTGGAACCATTAACAGTGTGTGAGTGAAGACAAAAATAAAAACACGAAAATGAAACAGTACAGTAAAGTTAATACTTAAACCAACCAGTTTAAATTTGTCTACACCCTTGATTGTCCTATGGAGCAGGACCAGCATATTACCAAGCATTTTTATCCTAAATGCAATCTTCTAATTTGTAATATCCTTGTTCACAAAGTGTGCTTTGTAAAACGTACATAAAGTTTAAAATTTTGTTTAATTTAGTTCTAATATGTCACAAGGTATTTTATTTTAACATTTAACATAGTACTTACCCTATGAAAGATGAAGACTTTTGCTAATCTATAAAATGATTGATCTAATTTATCTTTATTTCTAGTATTAAGTTTGTCTATCACAAATTTTATTACATTTATGGCATAGTCTTTCCCGATTGTTTCGAAGATTTCATGTCATTCAGTATAATTTTGCTATTTTTAGACACATTTCGATAATATTTTGCGTTTTAAATGATTCCGTAAAAATTGGAACTTACATCTAACTACTAATAACCAACATCAACCAATGAAATCTGACACAACTTATCACTACAAGGTACAAACGAGACAACAATACAAACAATGTTGTAAATACCTCATTTTGCATACAAAGCCGAGTTCAAGCTCGTTCAATTGCTCAAACATTCATTATTTTATTCGTGAACAAGGTTTAAACTATTCCTTTTATAAGTAGACTCATACTCTCGTTGGATCAGTTGTGAGTTGATGAGCTAGAAGCAAGTGTGCAGCAAAAACATAAAGTATATAACTCAAATTAAAAAAGTAATAATGACGGCTTCAAACTTAGAAATCAAAGCCCCTGCCTCAAATACAATCAATGAAACTAGCTCAAATAATGAAAATAATAACACAACTCAAGTTGGACCAATTTCTATACCGAAAGTAATTGGGACAGATTATTCGTACAAGCATAAGATTGTTTGGAGAAATGCCATCGGGTTCGCGATAATGCATCTTCTTGCTCTTTGGGGAGTCGTTCTTTTTTCGACGGGACAGGTTAAATGGCAGACTATTGTATGGAGTAAGTTACGAATAGCAGTCTTATTTTCGCCATCTTGTGCTTATTCATGACTTCTAATGCAACTGTTTTATTTCAGATATTGTCGTCACATTCCTGGCTACCGAAGCAGTCACAATTGGGGCACATCGATTTTACACTCACAAATCTTTTAAAGCACATATTTTTCTGAGGGCCTTGTTTGTAATTTTCCAGACCATCGCTGGACAGGTGACAAAATTGAAATCAACATACATAAAATACGAGTTAAGTAGCCCCCAGCTCATCTTTCTATTTAACATTTATTTACAGAATTCTATGTTCATCTGGTGTCGCGACCACCGACTCCATCATCGCTACTCGGACACGGACGCCGACCCTCACAACTCCAAGCGTGGCTTCTTCTTCTGCCACATCGGCTGGCTTATGCACAAAAAGCATCCCTATGTCATCGAGCTCGGCAGAAAGATAGACATGAGTGATCTGCAAGCTGACTGGATGGTCATGTTCCAAAAAAAGTAAACTGAATTTTTTACTGACCATTTCTTCTTCTTTTTGATATGTGGTGCACATAATTATTATCTTTGTAATTTCCTTTTCAGGTACTTCTTTCAACTCTACTTCCTATTGGCGTTTTTGCTGCCTGTGTGGGTTCCAGTGTATTTCTTCGGCGAGCCTGTATTTCAAACAATCTTAACTACTTACTTCGCTCGCTACACGCTTAATCTAAACGGGACATGGCTTGTCAATAGCGCGGCGCATTTGTATGGTACTCGGCCTTACGACCAGTAAGTATGCCTTCGTTGGAACGTATAACACTTTCAAAAATGATTATGTAAAATCATTGAACGTTTATTTATTGTTATCGTTATAACTTTACAGAAAATTGCAGCCAGTAGAATCATGGTTCGTGTCCATGATATCTATGGGAGAAGGTTGGCATAACTACCACCACGCTTTCCCCTGGGACTACAAGGCAGCCGAGCTGACCATGCACTTCAACCAGTCCGCAAGTTTCATCCGGTTTTTCGAAAGGATTGGATTAGCTTCTGACTTAAAGACTGCTTCACCTGAAGTGGTAAGAGCTACAATAAACTATAAATCATGTTTTTAGAGGTAGATATGGGAAACCGACTGTAAAGTTCTTTATCTTCCGTTGAAAACGGAGTTTCCACCAACCAGATGGTTGATATTTCTGATGGACAACAACCCGATAATGCAATTCTGTAAACATTTCTGAAGTGATCTCGAAGTGAGCTGTCAACCCATGTTATAAATATGGATTGACAGCTTACTTCGAGATCACTTCACCCAAGCCTTAACTTCGACATCTTTACAGAATCGACCGGCTGTAGTTGCAGTCGGGCTGTTGTAAACATACTAATGGTACAGAAGTTTCCTTGCACGATGCAGGCAATAGCGTTACGTATCTCGTATGTGTTGGTTAACATAACGCCATAAACAGCCGTAAACAGTTACATTTTAAGATTAAATGTATTCATAATTTGTGTATCTTTACAGGTGGGGAATAGGATAATCAGGACTGGCGATGGCACTCATTACAAGCTGGGCAACGAGGAGGCGCGTGCCGCGGTGACCGCGATTGGACCGGTACATCCATTGAACCCGACCTACACCACCACGCTCAAGGCTCCTGATGCTATACTCAAACCTGAAGGACTACCACTGAACCATGAAAAAGACTTACTTAACTTAAATGTCATGCAGAGAAACTCGAGAAGCGGTTAAACCAACTTTGTAACTTTATGCTAAATTACTTTTGAATAGCCAATTTAGATGTTTTATAGTCAATATAAGTAGTAAGTTAAGCGATGGCATTTATTTTTTATAACAAACTATACAAAGAAATAAACGTAACTATTTTTAAAACTGTCTTTTTTTCCTTTTAAAGACGATCACGATCATGAGACGAATATATTTTGTTATGAGAGACATCATCATCATCTGCCTAGGCTTTTCCCAACTACTGGAAGCCGACCCCAATCGGCTTCCAGTCAAACCGGATTCAGCTGAATGAGTGTTTTACGTGGAGCGGCTGATCCGTAACGACTGCCAAAAATGACAAATGACAACCGGACCAACGGCTTAACGTGCTTTCCGAGTCACGGAGGAAACTCAGTATGTTAAGATGGTCACCTATCCACAGACCAACCTTGGCAAGCATTGCTTAACCTTAAAGATCGACCCGTGCAGCTGTTATTATTTAGCCACAAACTCCTCTTAATTGAAGTACATAATACAAATAAACATGAAATTATCCAAGTTACAAGTTCAATGTACAGACTTTGTCATACATATTGTAGTCAGGCAAAATTCAAGAAAGTTCACTGAAAAATAACGACAGTGAACATAAAGAAGTACGAAAAAGGTCGCTTTAAAGTAATTAGAACAAATTATAAGTTATGGAGCAATTCTTTATTACGGTATCAATTTTTTTAAATAATGTTATGTATAATTAATGAGCTAATAATCGAATAGTAATAATCTTTATTTTAAACTTTGAGTAGGTACAGGTTAACTTAAATACTACACCATGAGTGACGGATACGAATATACCTGTGTTTACGGACACGGTTAGTTTTTTTTTTTTTTTTTGTATTTTTTTTTTCTTTTTTTATTATTGATAGGCACGCGTTTGACCACTATCTCACCTGATGGTAAGCGAGGATGTGGTCGAAGATGGAGCACGCTTGCCTAGAAATAACCTATTCACTCTTGATTTACCAGGTTGTAGCTATCAGGAAACACAGACTCCGGCAGGGAATTCCACTCCTTAGCTGTACGCACTATGAATGTGTTCCCAAAACGTTTTGTGCGTATGGGTGGGATGTCCACCATGTACCGGTGGCGCATCGCCGTTCGTCTTGTGGTCCGATGATGGAACGGGCTTGCGGAATTAAATTATGCAATTCCGTCGCACATTCCCCAAAATGCAACCGGTAAAAAACCGACAGGCTAGCAACTCGTCGTCGATGTTCAAGACTTTGGAGCTTCGACGCGACGAGCCTCTCATTGCCGATGATCCTCTTGGCTCGTCTCTCAATTGACTCAAGGGCATCAAGCTGGTATCTGGCAGATCCATCCCAAAGATGAGAGCAGTATTCCATACACGATCGAACTTGCGCTTGATAGAGTTTGAGCAGCTGTTCCGGCGTGAAGTACCGTCTCACCTTAGCCAGAATCCCCAACTTCTTTGCAGCCACTTGAGCTTTTGCCTCTATGTAAGGGCCAAAATTGAGAGTAGATGTTAATGTAACCCCAAGAAGCTCAAGATGGTCGTTTATCGGCACGGTTTCACCGCGGAAAGATGGAGCTGGGCGGAATTGGCTCCTTTTGGCGGAAAATAGACACGCTTGGGTCTTAGCAGCATTGAACTTGACCAGATTGGCATCGCCCCAATCAGAGACCGCCTGTAGGGACACGTTCAAGCGCTCAACCATTGCCTCCCGGAGAGACCGGATCTGCGACCCACCAGCTCGTGCGTCGGACACGTATCTTTCAGCAACAGTGCTGTCGTCTGCATACCCAAAGGTACCGGGTTTAAGCAGATCATTAATATGCAGCAAGAACAGTGTTGCCGAAAGCACCGACCCCTGAGGAACCCCGGCATTAATATCCAGCAGTCCAGACGAGCAGCCATCTATGACCACTCGGATAGACCGATCCCTCAGGAAATCTGCGATCCAATCACACAAACCGGCGGGCAGACCGAAGGAAGGAAGCTTACTAATAAGGCCATCGTGCCAGACCCTGTCGAAGGCCTTCGAGATGTCAAGGGAGACCGCCAGTGCCTCCCCGTGCTTCTCTATGGCCTCACTCCAGATGTGAATGGCATACGCTAGAAGATCCCCAGTTGACCGATTTCGGCGAAACCCGTATTGCCGGTCACTAAGGATATCATTCGCTTCTAGGTACGCCAGGAGCTTATGATTCAGCACGCGTTCCATAGTCTTACAGAGTATGGACGTTACCGAGATGGGTCTATAATTCGACGGGTCAGCTCGACTACCCTTCTTGGGCACGGGCTGCACGTTAGCTTGCTTCCAAGCCTTCGGCACTTTTCCAGTCTCAAACGAAAGGCGAAATAGGCGTGTCAAGATCGGAGACAGCTCAGGCGCACACGTCTTCAGAACAATTGCCGGTATCCCGTCGGGACCACTAGCCTTGTTCACGTCTAGGTTACGCAGTATCCTACGGACGTCCTTCTGATGAATGCGAATGTTCGACATACTCGACTCGCATTCACCAGGAGAGGCGGAGGGCGTCGCGCCACCAGGATCCAGACGTGAAGATTCCGCAAACAAAGAAGCAAACAAGTTCGCTTTCTCCTCAGCGGAGTGGGCCAGCGTCCCGTCGGGTCTCAGCAGTGGTGGTAGTGAGGGGCGGCAGAAGTTCGATTCGACCGACTTAGCCAGGGACCAAAAAGCCTTACTACCTGCTGGGTATGAAGCAAGTTTGTTCCCTATTCGGCTAATGTGGTCAAACCGAGCCCTCCGCAACACCTTCTTGCAGGACTTAGCAGCCCTGTTGAAGCCAGCCTTTGCGCGTACGAGCGTCGACCCATGCTAGGTACGCCGCGTGCTTAAGCGCATCGGCGCGATTGCACTCGGCACCAAACCAAGGACGAGCTTCGCCAGATATTGCTATGTTAGAGAACGAAATGTAGTACTCCATTCCCCTCCGCAACACATCCGTCACGGCGTCCGCGCACGACGTAGCATCAGTGGAAGAAAAGCAAGTAGGCTGCCAAGGGTAACATGCGAAGAAAGATCGCATGCCATCCCAATCTGCTGACTTGTATCGCCATACCCGCCGGGTGCCTCTTGGGCTAGGATCGGGCGGAGAGTAGACAGACACAGACTTCACCAGACAGTGGTCGGAACTACCCAGTGGTGATGAAATCGACACCGAATAGCGGTCTGGATCTGTTGTCAGCAGAAGGTCCAAGCAATTGGCAGTGTGCGAATCAACATCTGGCACCCTCGTTGCCCCCTGGACCAGCTGGGTAAGATTTAACGCAAGCGCTAGCTTTCGCGTCTCTCGTCCAGCATGGTCTGTGCACTGGTATGGGAAGAGCCACTCCTGATGGTGGGCATTGAAGTCCCCCAGTAACACCAATTGGGCAGAAGGGTACCGCTGCTGAGCCGCATCCGCCGCCTCACTCAGGTGCTGTGTAAGCCCAGTTGTCTCCAAATCACCGCTGTGCGAACGGTAGACGTAACGATTTGTAATGGGTTTGCTCTTGACTTTGTCTATGTCAGAGATGACAGAGACAAAGTCTACGATGGGGCGAGCCTACCCAGAAGGAGCCTGTTCTCTCTAACTTTAAAGAGATTAGGGTTGTAAGCTTTCGGAAACACAGACGCAGGCAGAGAGTTCCACTCCTTTGCTGTGCGCATTATAAAAGACCTTTGAAAACGCTTAGTGCGAATTGGTGGAATAGCCACAAGGTAGGGATGGTAAGATGCAGTGCGTCTGGATGTCCGATGGTAGAAGGGGGCTGGTGGGATGAGGTCGTGGAGTTCTTGGGCACACTCACCGAAGTACAATCTGTAGAAGACCGACAAGCAGGCAACCTTACGGCGATGAGCCAAGCTATGTAGCTTGGCATCCACCAGTTTTACGTCGCCGATGAGCCTCTTAGCTCTGCGTTCCACCGAGTCAAGCGCGGCAAGCTGATACTTAGCTGAGCCATCCCAAAGGTGGCTACAATACTCCATGCAGGATCGGACTTGTGCTTTGTATAGTGTTAAAAGCTGTCCAGGCCTAAAGTATCGCTTCACCCTATTTAGGATGCTCAGCTTTTTGGCCGCAGTTTGGGCTTTGTTTTCGATGGTGGCGCCGAAGTTGAGACTGGATGTCAACTCCATGCCTAGGAGCTCGAGCCGATCAATCACTGGAACAGATGCACCCCGAAAAGTAGGAGCTTGGTCAAAAAGACTCCTTTTTGCGGTAAAAAGACACGCCTGTGTTTTGGTGGCGTTAAAAGTGACCAAATTGTTATCACCCCACTGGGAGACAACGCTTAAGGTCAAATTTGTCCGCTCTACCATGGCCTCTCTCAAGGAACAAACTTGAACCCCACTGGTTGTTGCGTTGGACAAGTATCTCTCTGAAACCGTACTGTCATCTGCGTACCCAACAAGACCAGGCTGAAGTAGGTCATTGATGTGCAGCAGGAAAAGAGTTGCAGAGAGAACAGACCCTTGAGGAACTCCGGCATCAATAGCCATGAGGTCAGAGCCGTCAACGACCACTCGGATCGAACGTTCACTCAGGAAGTCTGATATGCAGCTACAAAAACCAGCTGGGATACCATAAGCAGGAAGCTTGCTGAGTAGACCTGCGTGCCAGACCCTGTCAAAAGCCTGCGAGATATCAAGCGACACGGCAAGTGCTTCGCCGTGTCTCTCAATGGCTTCGCCCCAGCAGTGCGTGACATACACAAGAAGATCGCCAGTTGACCGTCCCCGGCGAAAGCCATATTGACGGTCACTGAGGAGATTGTTGTCTTCAAGGTAGGTCAGCAGCTTACTGTTCAGAACCCTTTCCATAACCTTGCATAGGATGGAGGTACTGGCGATCGGACGGCAATGCGCAGGGTCAGCACGGTCTCCCTTTTTGGGCACCGGTAGCACATTCGCAAGCTTCCATGATCTCGGCACCGTTCTTTTTACAAGAGAGAGGCGGAATCGGGATCGAGACAGTGTCGAACGCCTTTGTAAGGTCCAAAAACAATCCCAGGCACTTTTCTTTCTTATCCAGACTGTCCACTATTCTGCTAACCAATGATAAAACAGCATCTTCTGTAGATTTGTTTCTCCGACATCCAAATTGGTTAGGTGAGATGATACCCTTTGCTTCAAGATAGTTCGTCAGTTGATTATTTAGCAATTTTTCAAGGACTTTGGACATAGCTGGCAAAACCGATATAGGCCTGTAATTGTTGACAACACCTCCATCACCATTCTTATGTATGGGGTGTACAATGGCTCTTTTAAAGACATCAGGAAAGACTCCAGTAGAAAGAGATAATTGGCAAATGTGGGTCAAAACCGGGAGAAATACATCAAGTGAAGACTGTAAGATAGATGCTGAAATATTGTCAAAACCAAAAGCACAATCCCTACGATTTTTTATGAGAAGCTCTACTTCTTCGGCGTCGATTTGGATCAGAGCCATATAGTCACACTGAGAAGTGACCGGCAAGTCACTGGAAGATGATGCTTTCCGCTGAATTTGAGTAGCTAGTTCCCTGCCTATGTTAGTGAAGAAATGGTTTACCGCATTTACTGATAATGTCGGGTTTTCCTAGATTTTTTATTGGAATTCGTTATAGTTTTAATAGCGTCCCAAGTAGCCCTTGAATTATTTTTTGCTTCTAGGAGTAAGTTTTTCTGAAATCGTATTTTGAGTTTTTTGAGTAGTTTATTAATGAAATTTGTACATCTAATGTATGATAGTTTTAGTGTAACATTTGTGATGTCCCTTTTTAGTGCTTTGTGCATTCTATCCCGATTTCGAATACAGCGTATTAGACCCGGCGTTTTCCACGGTTTAATGTTCCTTTTATTTCGCGGAACTTTATAACTACTAGTGTTGTTTTTAATTATTTCCGATACTATACCAACCAAAAAACTTGCAGCAAAGTTTGCGTCAGATAAATTTAACGCAGGCGTAAAATCTACTTGGACTAAAACGTCGCGTATTGCACTGTAGTTAATTCTATTACGAAAGACAACTGGTGACATTTGCTTTTTCTTTAATGATATTGTAAAAAGTGTTGAACAGTGGTCAGTAATAAAACACTCAAGGACTAATGTTACAGAATTAAGCTGAGACTTCAACAAAACGTGATCCAAATAGTTTTCACCTCTTGTTGGATATAGATGTGTTGGCAAGAGACCGTGAGACGCTAACAGATTTAAATAGTCCCCAGCTCTACGGTCGGAGCCGTTGACTTTTATGTCAATATTCATGTCCCCCAGAATACTATATGTATTCTGGGGGACATGAATATTGAAATAGGACACGTACTAAGCGTTGCCAACACATCATTTAGTCCGTTAAGAAAACTGTCGATACTAAGCACCGAGGGTGATCTATAGACTGTAACAAGAGCTAACTCGCTACCAATTTTACATATTAAACAGTTGAAGTCTTTGACATATTCAGGTTCGCCTATAGTGCAGTCAAGCCCTGTCTTAATGTATATTACAATACCATCATTCTGGTTTGATGTAGAATAGGTAAAGTGCGATACATAACCATCTATAGAAGGGACACTTGAGACTTTAGAGAGCCAACATTCTGTAAGTACTATATCACAGTACACATGAATTGAGGTAAGTAAGGCTTGCAGTTGATCGATGTTCTTATTAATACTGCGAATATTCATATGAAGTACTGAGAAAAGACTATCAATCTTACGATTGCATTGGATGGAGTGCTTCAAGTTCCGACTATATTCTATCAAAATAACTATCAATTGTTGTTATGTTAAGTGAAAATATACATAGTTAAGAACATTGAGCACTCCACCGGTTTCTTACAATGCAATAATGAGACAGAAGTGTAACAACATCCCCCCCGGATGTTGTTACACTTTTGTTTATCATACAGGAGAGAGTTAACTTACTTAGTGAATTAATTGTTGGTAAAAGGAGATGTGTGTGTATTGGGAAATTTGAGACAGGATGATTTGTGTGCAAGTCGTAAATGTGTGGCAAATAAGAATGTGACATGCTAAAAGAGTATTGACATAGGTAGAAATATAATTTTAAGAATCAACATAGCGTTAGTGCAAGAATTACTATTTTACGGTAAACAAACAAAGTTAGTCATATTGACCTTAAAGGAACGCAATCTTCTTCCGAACGGATCTGTATGCGTTCACTGGCTTCATCTTTACGTAGAAAGATCCTTTGGTTCGAGGTCCCACCAAATATGAAGTGGTTGCTATTGGCAAATTCCCTGGCTCGGTAGAAAAGTTTCTGGCACTCCTCGGAAAGTATTCGGTTATATATATTGGAAGTAGTGGTCTCTATTATCTCTCTAAAGACCATTCTCACTTACTACTTACTAGGAATTACAGTATAAAACAACATTTGTGTCTCAACAGCGGAATCCGAGGTGAATATCAAATTAAGTCAAACGTCAGACCTTTATGTTGTGTGCAATAAAGCTAAACTCACTTTGTGAGGTTTGTCACTCAGGTGAAGCTCGATATCGAAATGGTTATTTACAGAATAGACTTACAGTTTCGTTACGCTCACTCACACACACACCTAAATTTTACACAGTGAGACGTCGACAGAACAGACTGGCTGTTAACATGTCACCGTGTAATTAAACCTCGGTGGGGTGAGCGTACAGTGAACTGTCATTTCATCTTGTTTGTATGTATTGACAGCTCACTTCGTGTTCACTTCAGTTAAGTTTGTTTAGTTGCACCGGTGAGATGTTAAGAGCCGATTGATTCTGTAGAGTGATTTTGTAAACATGTCGAAGTGAAGGCTTGGGTGAAGTGGTCACGAACTGAGCTGTCTAAGCAAGTAATCAAAACGGAATGACAGCTCACTTAGTGTTCACTTCAGTT
This sequence comes from Lacanobia oleracea, assembly GCA_950371165.1. Taxonomy (NCBI): domain Eukaryota; kingdom Metazoa; phylum Arthropoda; class Insecta; order Lepidoptera; family Noctuidae; genus Lacanobia; species Lacanobia oleracea. Next base: position 8,667,096 of record OX493397.1, read on the forward strand.
AAGTTTGTTTAGTTGCACCGGTGAGGTGTTAACAGCCGATTGATTCTGCAGTGCGATTTTGCAAACATGTCAAAGTGAAGGCTTGGGTGAAGTGGTTACGAAATGAGCTGTCTAAGCAAGTAATCAAGATGGAATGACAGCTCACTTCGTGATCACTTCACCAAAGCCTTCACTTCGACATGTTTACAGAATCGACCGGCTGCATCGCATTTATAAGTAGAAAATAAAACCACAATTATTTTATAAACAAAATTTAATTATCAATAAAAATCAATTAAATTAATTTAAAATAAATATAAGATGGAAAATTGCCATAAAATAATTAGGTAGGTACAAAGAATAACATTATAATTCAGGCAGTACAAAAGCATCCAGTGTTGGCAATAGTCTGTATCCAATCCAGGTACTTGGTGACCCGGGTGTAGACGCCTGGGTACCCGGGACGACCACAGCCAATGCCCCAGGACACCACTCCTGCAAAATAGAAAATAATAATAAAAAAATTAATTCACATACCATCAAGTTACTAACATAAAATTCAATAAATAAAATAGAGTTTCGAGATTTTGTGAGAAGCAAATTAAAACGCTCTTTAAATAAAAATATTCAACAACACAGAAGTATATTCAAACCAGCTTTTGCAGACGGCTCTGCTCGCGTTAATATAGATTTTTCGCAAAACAAAATAGCCAATAGCCATCTGGGTCCCATCGCTTTCTGTACCTACCAAAATCAATTTAGACGTGAAAGTGTAACAAACAAACAAACTCACTTTCGTATTTATAATAATAGGTGGTTAGGATAGTTAAGATTCAGAACAACGCATATCATCAAAAATAACGTGTTTCTTCAGCAGGGATTCTCCTACGATCTCTCCGAAAGGCCTACTAGAGATACTGACCCAATTGCTCGTGTCGTTTGTCACTCCTTTCAGCTGAAAGGGGGCCACCACTGTCACCCTGAGAAATGATAAAATGCATTAGAATTAGATCCGGTGCATATAACGAATCTCAGACGTCATCAAACCAAGTCCATGTTTCAAAAGAAATACAAATATTCTGAGAAATATTTGTATCTAGCCAATAATATATCTCAGAACGGTGACGGAAAACATCCACCAACCCGTAATGAGCCCGCGTGCAAGGTGGATTACGTCAGCCGATAAATCACCATACAGGCGGTAATTGGAATTTGATAAGCTTTTGTCCGCAACTTCGTACGTGCATATCCCGTCTTTTCCCGTTCCCATAGGAATTTCAGGATATCCTCTCTTAGTGCTCCCCTACACTACACAAGGAACCTACATGCAGATTTCTACTACGATAAGTATTGTCCACTGTGCGTTGTCTGTCAGTCACTCAATCAGTCAGTAATGGAAGAATTTTATATACTCGTATAAGCTCATCATTTTAAAATTTCGTACGGTAATGCGAAAAACGCACAAAACATAGGAGTGGAATTTCATGTCCGAGCCTGTTTTTCCTGATAGCTCCAACCTGTCAGACTTTAAATCATCATGGGAATGTGGTCAAACGGGAGCCTATCAATAAATAAAAACTTTCCTACAGAACCCACCTGACAAGTATCCTTGTTCCCCTTATCAGGGTACCCAGCGCAGAGCATACCATCCCCGATCATGTTCGGTGTGTATTTGGCCTTCTTACACGCCTCGTTGCTTAAGACTGGCAGTTCCACCTCCTGGAGATAGCAGGAGTGGTTCTTACCCTCGGCTACTGTGCCCCAGCCGGCGGCTATTGCCTTTACGCCAGTGTACGCCTTATCTGAAAATCATTGAAGAATGATTCTATTATCAAAGGCTGCTCGGCGCGACGCGCTATCTCTTCAAATAGCGTCTGTGTTTGCTAGGTATCGATTTCCATGATACATTCATTTCTAATAAGATGATTCGAAAGAGTTTAACTTATTAAGTATTCAATTGAAAACTAACTAATTTCCTATACTCGTTATATACTCTTAGATTTTGCGGGTCGTGTCTAATGTAGCTTTACCTGTAACCACAGACCGCACCGTTACGTAGCTTCGAGGTCAAATTAGCATAGTTCTACTATTAAATCAAATATTACAATAAAGTTTATGATAGTTAGTCAACGTATTTCCAAAAAGTGACATGAGGATGTTTCTAAAACAATTAATAACAAAAGTTCAATGACCAAAACCAAATAAATGAAACTTGGGAATCCCAAACTCTGGGATGCTCCCTGATTTGGCATTATGACTAATGGCGACAACTTTGTTGATACAGAACAAGACAGCAACCAACATCACTGTTATCGTTCAATCGAAAATGTCCACTGTTGGACTTAGATCACCTCCAAGCATTGTACAAGGACTGTCGACCATCCAGCGAATTCCCACAACATTCACCAACTGAATCTTTCACTCAGTTGGTGGACAAGAATAGAGACTTGAAGTATCATCATACCGTCATTCTTCGGTAAGCAGACCGGCTTTACGCTGTCAGTGACGCGTACTGGCTTATTCAGCTTCAGTATCGCGATATCATCTCTGAAGTTGGCAAAAGTGAAGTTATGTGCGACCAGCTGGATGACAAAGCGAGTTACTGGGCGGTACGTGGTATTGCAGCGGTTGTGTTCGCCCAAGGTCACTTTGATCATGAACCACATGAACCTGGAACATTGCCAGGAGAAGGTTAATGCGAGAAAATATTTTTTCGGCATATGGTTGTTTCGTTAAAAAAATACTTGAAATTATTGAAGACGATTGAGCAAGTTCTATATTTCCATTACTCTTTGATAGAGTGATGGTACATTCAGTATATTACAATAACTACATAAGTTAATCGGAGAGCTTCTCAATGTTCGGAATTCATAATGTGCTGTCAAGGAAAGTGCCGTGAAAATATTGGCCTGACACTTAACTATGCTAGTAATTTTAAACACAGCACTAAGAGTTTTTCACGTCTACGTACGATTTAACACAATGCGCAGCAGTGAGCACGTATCTGTCGTTGATGAGCGAGCCCCCGCAGTAGAACTTGTTGTGGTAAGACAGTCGAGCCACCCAGGGGAACTCGTTCACTGCCGTCTCCACTCCACCGACTATTCGGGAAGCTTCGTTACGTTCTCCACAACCTGCGGGAGTACAAGTAGCCAGTACATTGTGTAACAGAATAAACGCAATTCATCTTTAAATGGTAATTATGAACAACTTTCACCAACCAACCTGGGACCAACACTATTTCAGTGTTGGTCCCAGGTTGGTTGGTGAAAAAAAATGACTTGTGTTTAAACGCCTACCAGAAATTATTTTGCTACCACCGAACCTATCCGTTACGGGGTGTCACGATAATATATTTTGGATTCAGGTTGTATAATTTGATTACACTAAAGCTATTTGGAACTTTAATTTTTAGTAAATTAATCTTACTGTTTCAGTAAAACAATATGTATTTGGTGAGCATTTTAATTGTACCCAAAATATAAACGACTGCCCTTACATTTAAGTTCTGCTCTCATCTTTGGGACGGATCTGCCAGATACCAGCTTGATGCCCTTGAGTCAATTGAGAAACGAGCCAAGAGGATCATCGGCAATGAGAGGCTCGTCGCGTCGAAGCTCCAAAGTCTTGAACATCGACGACGAGTTGCTAGCCTGTCGGTTTTTTACCGGTTGCATTTTGGGGAATGTGCGACGGAATTGCATAATTTAATTCCGCCAAGCCCGTTCCATCATCGGACCACAAGACGAACGGCGATGCGCCACCGGTACATGGTGGACATCCCACCCATACGCACAAAACGTTTTGGGAACACATTCATAGTGCGTACAGCTAAGGAGTGGAATTCCCTGCCGGAGTCTGTGTTTCCTGATAGCTACAACCTGGGAGTCTTTAAATCAAGAGTGAATAGGTTATTTCTAGGCAAGCGTGCTCCATCCTCGACCACATCCTCGCTTACCATCAGGTGAGATAGTGGTCAAACGCGTGCCTATCAATAGTAAAAAAAAAAAAAAAAGGTGCGCATAACTCTACTAAATGTATTGAATAGCAGATTTATTCTCTATATCTAGAAGACAAAGTGCCATTCTATTAGCGAATGCGATTGTCGAAATACCAAAATAGGTAGGTATATACAGGGTTTTTTGTAAAACACCAGCAACCTCTTAGGCAGTGAAAGTACACATGATTATAAGCGACTTTTACTTTGGGAAAACTCCGAAAGCTCGAAAAAAATATCAGCTGTGTCATACAAAATGCACTGCCTAAGAGGTTGCTGGTGTTTTACAAATAACCCTGTATAAGGGATGGATTACAAGACATTTCGACAGCGTTTGTCATTCCTATAAATTTTTGACGTTTTGACTATCGCCTTCGCTACGCTTTTTTTTTCTCCTTTTTTTTAAGGATGGGAAATCATCAAATGACTCCTTTCGCTCTGGGCGAGGTGGAAGGGAGTGTCAGACTCTTACTGACTAAAACCCATCCGTGTTCCTCCTAATGCCCTTTGCGTTCCAGGGCTGCGGCGTCTCTTTCGAACGGATTCCGCACCCCAGGCCTTCGCTACGCTAGCACTGCCAGAATGTCACTTGGCCAGGCTCGGCTTTACATGTCCTAAAGGTTACTCGCAGGTTCTATAAATATATTAACTAACATTAAGTTTCCTTTACAAACTTAAACACCTCCTCCAATCCCTCTATTGAGATTATAGGAGAAACTTTAGTTTCTAAGTAACTAAAGTTTTGCATGAACTCATCATCATATCAGCCCAAAAGACGTCACTGCTGGACATAGGACTCCCCCTAGATAGATAGGTTTGCTTGGTAGGCGGGTTGGCGATCGCAGTCATGGTGTTGAGTCTTACAGAGAACGTCGCTGCCCATTCTCTGGCGAGTCCCTTAGCCGCCTCTTACAACACCCACGGGAAGTGATGGGATGGCATTATTCTTTGCATTATCCATTATGCTTTATTTATATGGTTTGATTTTCAGATTTGATACTCTGATTTTGATTTGAATCCGGTTAATTAATTTTTATTCTTGGAGATTCTTTTAAGTTTATCTATTACCCTCAAGCTGAGTCATGATTCTCAAAACCAGGAAAATAATTTATAGAAGCATACCTCAGCCTCGTGATTCAAATCTTATCAGATTTTTTCTTTAAATATGGCAGGAAACTTTTTTAAAAATTAAAGCTGTGGAACTTTATAATATCCATACAGAAATAGATTAAAATAAATCTTGTATCTTATGCAAAACAAATCCTCAGTTAACGGTGTTTAGTATACTCTAGAACAAAAAAGAAAAGCTGTGAATACTGATATTATTTTAAACGATTTTAAATCTTTACTCACGACAGTTACACCTTCGTCCATACTCATTAGCATCAGGAATTGTCTCCGCTGTTGGTTCAGTCTCATTGTCTGTTCCCACCTTGAATGATTTAATTTATACCTATTATGTTTATTGCATTAATTATTTTTTAATGCATGTATTTTATCCTTGTTGTAATAATGAACTAGTATTTTAGAAACGGTGGGTCCTGACTTACCACAAATGTCGTGCACACACAAATTACAATCATTGTCACAATCTTCCACATATCGACAAAGTTTTCTCTTTAATTCACAAAATATTTCTAATTTGTATTTCGCACAGGTATTTGTAGAACCAGGCTAGACGTGCAAATCCCACAACGGGATGCTGTAGACAGGAATGGGGACGTTGCACTCCATCGAACCAGCGCCATAAACTTGAACTTGTACCATTCAATGTATACCAAACAAGCTATATCATACAGGTACAGAGATTTAATCTAGTAGGGAAACTGTTTTAAAGTCATATGATACTATACATTGCGCGTTTACTTCAAGTACACAAATCAAGCAGTCTTTATAATAATGCAATGAATTTGAAAGCTGCCAGCATTTTCAAAAAGATAGGTATCGATGTATCATCTAATATTGTTATAATACTTCCCTATAAACATGTATCAATACAGCTAAGAAGATGAAGGTACCGTTATTTACACACACACATTGTACTCAAAGATGACGATGACGTCATAACGACATTACCACACCTTATACAAAAAGAAACAAAATATCTGAGTCAAAGAAGAACCGTTGCTATCACAACAAAGTAATAATTAAGTATTCAAACAACGATTCTTACAGTAATAGGTAATCATAAACGAATATTTGATGAAGTGGATGAAAATAATTTACAACAGTAACGGTATTGCCTTAATTAATTCACAAAAGAAGGAAAATGGTAAATGATACTGCAAGTTACTAAAATATAAAGTTTATTGCATTTCTCTTGTCACAGTTGTTGACAGTAACTTATAGCGAGGTTCGAGAAGAAGTCACTATTTTGTATAGTAGTACACGGAATTACGAAATATCTAAAGTACGCAGTGCTTTTCCTATTGACCTAGATTCACGATTTCTTTTGTTGCTTTGTTTGAAAATCCGTTGCTACAAAATTGTCCTGGCCATTGAACCACGGAACACTTATTTTTTCTATTTGCCTTACCTACATGGTCACCGTTGGCTGCTTTTATAATATTGCTCCAGGACATGACTATACAAAATAAAGACGCCTCCCATGGCACAGTATTAAAACAACTTCTGTGCCCAAAGGCGGGTTCGTCTAACGCATATGTACAACAATTAGCTTGACCTATACGACATTTATTCAAAATCTGCATTTTTTATCAAAATTAAATGTATTTCAATGAGTAAAGCGTTACATTTTATCAGTACTTGCAGTAACACCCTTCTTGAGTATTATCTCTGATCCAGTCTAAATACTTTGTTACTCTTGTGTATACTCCTGGATAGCCTTTCCTTGCGCATCCGTAACCCCACGATACTACTCCTGAAATTTAAAAAATCGATAAGTATCGTAGTGATATCATGGTTTTAAAATGTGTATTTCTATAGAAATTACAAGTTTAGAACACTCAGTTGAAGATTTGAATAAGTGAACCACTTACCAATCAGGTCATACATGTGCTCTTTATTTTCGGCAACCAATGGACCTCCGCTGTCACCCTGGAAAATGACAAAAATATCCCATTCAGAAATATTGATTGTGTTGGAGTCTAGATCGATGACCGTTTTGCGCGAATGTGACGCATATCTTCTCAAGTTTTACGTATAAAATTGTTTTTTTTTTTTGTTTTCATCATGCTTGGCGCAAATCAACTCTTTTTGAAAAAAAGAAAGAAAGAAAAAGCGTTTATTTGCGTTTGTTTGTATTTTTTCTTTCTTTTTAGATTTCTGTCAAAAAACCTAAAGTAAGGTAACAACGAGATGAATCTTCAACATACCACATCATTTTCTAAAAGGAATTATGTTATTGGAAGGAACAGCCGGCCGGTCCTGTAAAAAAACTCACCAACACTGAGAACTTAGGTGAAGTGAGTATATTCTAATTGATGCTATAGATTGACAGCTCACTTCAAGCTCCCTCCAAGTTATCCCGGTGAAATTGTTACAGAACAGTCAGGCCATCAAACTTGACGACACCATCAATTAAAAATAAAATATTCTTTATTTCAAATATCCCAGTTTTCAAGTGTCAAGATCTGCCAGGTAAATAGATGAAGCTTATTCCGCCGCGCTAGCAACAAGAACAGTAGGTTGTTCTGCAGCAAAACACACAACTAACCCTATCTCCAGTCCGACAGTTGCACGTTCCAAGGAAGAAGATCCTCCACACTCAGAAACTCCATGGAATCTCTTTTAAATCTCATCGTTAAAACTCACAGTGCAGGCATCCTTATGCGCGGTCTCAGGGAACCCGGCGCACATCATGACCTCCTTGATCTTGGAGGCGTTGTAGTTGGTGTTGCGACAGGCCTCGTTGCTCAACACCGGCAGCTCGGCCTCCAGCACGGTGCACGACCACTTGCCTGTCTCGTTCATTGCTCCCCAACCTGCTACTACCGCTGTTGTACCCGTGTAGACGCTATCTGCAAATCAAAAGTGAAAGTTTGAAGGAAGAAAAATGATTGTTTGGGACTCGCACAAGACAAACAAAATCAATTGATTAGAAACTCATCATTTGCCTAGCCTTTTTCAAAGTATATCGGAGTCGGCTTCCAATAAAACTGGATTCTGCTGAATACCAGTACTTTACGTAGAGCAGCTGCCTAACGGACCTCCACAACATGGTACTTCTTGGCAAGATTGGAGTCAGATTTTCTAGTTTTTGAAAATCCGTAATCACTGCCAAAGATCTACAAATGGCAACCGTTCCGAAGCACGGAGTAGTCTCGATATGTAAAGATGGTCACCCAGCCACATACCAACCTTGTCAAGTTTTGTTTAACCTTGAAATTCGACCCGTGTGGCTGTTGTTTGTACACTAGTCACAAGTGATTCGAAACTAACAATGTTAAAGACATATCCGAAGCCAAAATCGCGAAGGTCAAAACAAAGTTGAACATTTATGGAGAGCATCGAAATAATAAACAAAGTAGACCGACACTTCTTAATCAAATGAAAATCGTAATCAACATTTATAAACACCATACCGAAATTAATAATTATGTAGTGGTTTCTTACCAGTCACTAATATTTGAGCTTTGTTATGCAAGCGTTGTAGGCACACAAACCGAAGTCCAGCCAACAATACTTTAGAAAGGTACCAAAAAAATAATACACAAGTGACCCCACGAACATAAACTCCCGGAAAAAGCCTTGTGCCTGTCGAGGAACAGAGCTCCCACCTCTTACTTGCCTTAACTAGCCGGTCTGAGTGGAAATTCGCAAGAGCAAACGTACTTGGTAAAAGGATGTTATAATCCAGTAAGATCTTGTATCTTGACCGTACTTCCGGGATTGTCCTGATAGCCGTGGTATACTTCTCCACTTCTTAAGTACCTCAGGCCCCCTTGGCGCTTTGTGCAAGCGAACATTTTATGGAGCCCATTAATTGAGTGTGCAAGTCACCCCTGTCATTTTACAGTTTGTTTCCATATTCTGCAATATTCCTGCACCAACCGGGAATTGTGTTTGAGTTTACTTTCATAGTGCATTCATCGGTTGGTTGGTGCCTCATGTCCCTTGAAGACTTGACTCATGTCTCTCGCAGAGGCTGGACCGGGACCCCGGAGTCCCAAGATTGTAACAGAAAAAAAAACTAAAACGATCCTATAGCAGTCAAAATGTTAAACCACGGCTATCAGGACAATCCCGGATGTACGGTCAAGATACAAGATCTTACTGGATTATAACATCCTTTTACCAAGTACCTAAGTAGCCCTTGCGAATTTCCACTCAGACCGGCCAGTTAAGGCAAGTAGCATGCCTAATTTATTTATACCCTTACTCGTCTTTCAATTACTACACGTTATGAAACTGGACTCCACAATAACGCAAAATCGTAAAAGTCATCGAAAAAGAAGTTGTAAAAAAGAGGAAAGCTCTCATGGAAATAAATGTGCCTTAAAAATGTTACGTACAGTATTAAGCTATAAATGTACTGATTTTGGGCCTTTAAATTATTTGTAATAAAACAGGGCTCGTGAAATACACCGGTTTCTTCAGATTTATTGGAATCTGACAAAGACTTGAAACGCGTAGCGATCATTATCTTTGTTTTTTCGCGCGAACCACGTCCCTTTCGATTAGCCGGTATTTACTTTATGATATTTAATACAGGTAAGGGACCTTAATGGAGGCAAGCAATTTGCGTTTTTCATGTTAAGGTTCAATCCCCAAAACAGTAGCATCATGTTATTTGCATCCATTTGTCTTCATCGATTGCCTGATTCAAATAAAATTCTTCTTATATGATTTTATAGACACTAACTGCTGCCCGCAGCTCAACCCGTATGAAAGAATCCTGATATAAAAATTATCCTTTTTTCCGGTTCCAGGACATGGCCCTATCGTCATTTTGATTTTTTTTCAAAGTTGCGGCGCACTATCTATCATGCCTATATGGGTAGAGGACACTTAAATAAACAAAACAATTTTGCATCATGGTGCCCTAAAGTGTCACGTTACCGAGATATGCCCTTTTCCTATTTGTAATGGTAGCAAGTGGATTTGTGCGCGTAGTATCACATTATTTATTCAAGTGTATTCCCTCTACATGCACTTACCATCATTCTTCGGCAGACACACAGGTCTGATGGCATGGTTGTACTCCACAGGCTTGTTGAGCCTCAATAACGCGATGTCGTTGCTAAGGTCACTCATAGAGAAGCTATGAGCAATGATCTTCACCACGCGCCGGGTCTCCGCCGACTGAGTCTGGTCGCACCGGTTGTGTTCACCGAATTTAACTCGGAATAAGAACCACATGAATCTGAAAGCAAACATGTAAATGTATCACACCGAAAATCCTGCAATTAATGTAACTTAAGAAACTATTCTTGACTATTATTTTCACTGAGCCGTTAGAGACCACAATTTCTTCTTTAGTTCATCATCAAAATGCCAAGAATGAAATTAGACAGATATTTGACTAGACACTAAAATTGAATGCGAAACTGGTTGCTGAATGCCGAAGTTGATTTTTTGAATTGATTGTCACTGCTGCCGGATATCATAAAATGTCTCGATTAGCATCATCAATAATTCTATTCTGTTAAAAAGTCACCGTCAAGTGAACGTGGAATGAAAAATTGCTCATGCAGGTTACTAAACCCTTCTTGGGCGGAGCACCGCCGTGTCCTCGTCGAGGCGATCGGCGGCGGGGATCTCTCGCGTCCGGCCCTGGTTCAAGCCATGGTCCGGAGCGACGAGACATGGGAAGCGGTCACCTCCTTCTGCGAAGCAATAATGCTAACAAAGGAGGAAGCCGAACGCGTGAGAGAGAGGGAAACCTCACGCCCCAGCCGCCGAAACAGAAGAAGACGCCCCGGGCGTCGGGAGTCGCAGGACGATTCTCGGCCACCGTAGGCGTGGGACTGCGGACGGCGAGCATTGGGTGGCTCGCCGTCTGATCAGAACCAGGCCCGGGTCGGCGGCGCGCTGCGATCCCAACGCGCCTCAAGGACATGTCAGCACAGAAGACGGGGCCCACTAGGGCCAGTGCCTGCTGGGGCTGCGGACTTCGTTCGAAAGAGGCACCGTACCCTGGAATGCAAAGGGCACTAGGAGAAACACGGATGGGTTTTAGTCAGTAAGAGTCTGACACTCCCTCCTGCTGTACCCAGAGCGGGAGAAGTCATTTGATGATTTCCCATCCTAAAAAAAAAAAAAAAAAAAAAAGTTTACTAAACCTTACCCTTTCACACAGTGCGCAGCTGAGATGACGAATTTGTCATTGATGAGCGAGGCAGCACATCCGAAGGCCTTCTCGTAGATCAGGCGCCCCAGCCACGGAAACGCGTTCACGTTAGAGTCCACACCGCCAACGACACGCCCTTCCTCATTGCGTTCGCCACAGCCTGAGAGAGTGAAACTTATATCATTACCTAATATCTTAGCTTTTGCCACCGACATAGCTCACGTGAATGTGGAAAATGATCTGAAGGGAAAATACTCTCGGGATTGAAAGTAGACCATAATCAATACCTGCGCCAAATTACATCATAAATAGGTAAAACAAAACTTCCATGTCAATCTGTTGTTGTTGTTGTTGTTGTTGTTGTTGATCATTTTAAAGGGCATGAGGCTGGTGTTTCCTAACTGACTAGCTAGAGAGTAGAAACACCGAAACTAACTCAGAAATAATGTAATGGTCAAATTATATGTGAACCATTTAGGTGGTTTTTTGAGGATAGAACCACACAAATTTGAGTGGACCTGTCCAGCAGTCAGCGCAAGAATTTGTTAGCAATCGTATAGCTCAACTGAGGACTACTAAGGAGCTCCATTGAATACAATGACTTGAAAGAATAATATCATCGTGTTCTAACCTTTTTATTTTTTATTTTATTTATTTTAGGATGGGAAATCATCAAATGACTCCTCCTGCTCTGGGTACAGCAGGAGGGAGTGTCAGCCTCTTACTGACTAAAACCCATCCGTGTTCCTCCTAGTGCCCTTTGCGTTCCAGGTACGGTGCCTCTTTCGAACGTAGCCCGCAGCCCCAGCAGGCACTTTACAAAATCGCAAATTTTACAAAAAATATTGTAAAATTTAAAAAAAAAATTTTTTTTTTTCTTTTTGTTTTTTTTTTTTAATTAATTAATTGTATTGTTCCTCTTGGGAAATTTAAAACGTACATAACTAAGTGTCTATTTATTTCGATATGATCTATATTTGGGAATTGGTAACGGTCCTTAATTTCCTACATTATGTTTTTTTTTTTTTAATTCTTCTTAGCCATGATGCCCAACAAAGCAATCGTTGAGAGGCTATGAGATTCTGGATCATACATCGGTTCATCAACGTATGAGTACATTGAACCTTTGGTACTTTTACACCTCGTATACAAGTGTGTACCTATCAGTCTCAAGAACTCTCTTAAAGACGTAGCACTTAGCCGCATGTGAAACGGAAACTTTGAAGTGCTTACCTTAATATTTAGCACCGTTCGAAATAATGCCAAAGTTTATTTGGTTAATTTCGATACGAAAGAACAACAAATCTGCTAAGGTTTTAAGCAAACACTTAACTCATTTTCAAAAATAATTAGAGAACCTACTCATTATGAAAAGCAGCGGACTTGTGAGTCGAATATAATTTACGTTCAATTCGTAATTGGAGTAAAACTTCAACATTTCTTATTCCGCTCCTATTTCTAATATCGGTAAAACGGTGTGATCAGAAACGCAGGTGTGAATAGAAACAAACTATGAATGGTGTTTTCACTTGTATGCCACATTCATGGTTTCTAATTATCAATCTTTTAAAACTAATATTGATTTAAAAATGGTGTCCTTAAATGTTTCAAGCAGAATTTAAATAAATTGAAATCCCCCTTCAGTGTTTTGTTTCTATTCACCCTGTTTTACGGTAATTAGATGCCTATTCCCAGCCAAAGGTGAAAGTAAAAAAATGGTAGATTTGAGCCTAAGTAGGTAGGTACATTTCTTGTGAAATTTCGAAGGCCTGCGGATTTTGTTTGAAGATTAAGAATTCCATTATTCATACGAAACAGTTACAAGACGCAGGGCAGTGTTCTGCGACATCGTCAAATTAACATTTTCTTTCATGAAGGTAAATTAACGACTTCTTTGTAGGCATTTCAATTGAAAAAATCGCAACAATAGCGCGGGAGTTCCAATTCGCTCCAGCGAAAATTGTTTTATATTTTTATTTGCGGAAAATTCTAATTATGCATTGCAAATTGTTTATATTTGATGAGTCTGTAGTAAAAACCTTAATGGTTTTTACTACAGACTCTAAAACTATAATAATAAATCTAAAACAATACAATTCATAGTAATATGGCTTCTCAATAAACGCGCAAATTGCTGAGTATTTTCATTGTAATTTTATCATACTATTTATTTAAACTTCATGTACAATAGTGATACATAGGCGGACTTCATGCAACAAGGCATTATCTACCAGTCAACCTCTGGGTTAAAAAGACTACACTATAGGTGTACAACAAAAAAAAACAGATTTAAAATAAAACACACTACTTGGATTTTGCGGATTGATTGCAGAAAAGAGCTACTATAAAAAAGTTGCTGACCCGGCAAACGTTATTTTGCCATATAAATAAAAATAGCCTACGACCTATTCTCAAACCTACCAAATATAACTACACAAAAAAAAACATAAAAATCGGTCAAGCCGTTTCGGAGAAGTTCGATAACAAACACTGTGACACGAGGTTTTAATATATTAGATTAGATAGAATAAGAATAGAATGATAGAACAGAATGGAAGAATAAAACGTGTTGCGCCGACCCTAAGTAACATGGAATAAGGGCAGGAAGATGATGATGATTAGATAGAATAAGAAGATTATGTCTGAATTCTTCCCCTCCCGATTTCATACCCGTTTGTACATAATTATTTTTGTTAGCTTACCTATGTATATTAGTACTATATATACTATATTTATTAGTACACTTAATATGATCAATTTCTGTTGGATGAAAATAAAATCGTCTGATGTTAGTTGTTGCCGAGTTCAAGCGAGTTGGCCACATTCGGCTAGCACTTTTTGAACTCAACGTTTTACATAAAGACGGATCTCCATGACGCCCATCCGTCAACACTTCATACATCTGTCACTTAAATTTGAACTATTGATGTTGCTTACCACAGTCTTCGCACGGTAGTAGCTCCCTTTTAACATAGTGTGGTGGTCCGCGGAAGGAATCTTCGGAAATCCTGAGGTCATCCTATGGACACAATTACGCAAATGTTTTAATAAAGGGTGAATTTTTCGTTGTTCCTCATAGTTTGGGGTTTCCTAAATCAGAGATAATATAGTACATAGTACTCGAAACTATGGAAAATAGCGAAACATAGTTCAAAGGATACTCGCGACCGTTTCTACTGTTTACATTAGAAATTGAAAAATTCACTTTGTAGTTAAAATATGTTCATTAGGGAGATCTGATTTTCTGTTTGGAAAAAAAAACCTTCACAATTGCTGAGCTAAAGAAGATGGAAGGCAACATAAAACCTATCATATATTAGCCTATAGCTAATATGTAAAACGTATCATTTTGTTACGTCCATTTTGGCATTTTGCTATGTACAAGTAGAATCCTTTTTCTACCATGGGCGTGTATTTCGGTCTCACATTCCGCAAAAAAAATTCTTTCGTCTAAAAAACTACTGGAATAATAAATACAAAAAAAACGAATCGGAAGTTCTGAACCTTGCCCAATAAATTATACATATTTATACGAAAATATATACAGAATGAATCACTTTATTACCACTTAGCATGCTTAACCGCACATGACAGCAGGTACATTATGTAAATAAGACATCCAAGACATCAGTCTGTTACCTATTTACAAAAAAGTCGCTCACTACAGCGTGGGGTGTTACACCGTTTGGAATTTGAAGATAAATATTGTCAACTACTGTTATTCAACCTACCTTATTTAGACTGAGCGGAGAACTGCTACTCAACGCACATAGAAAACAAAACGTGAAACACCACCACATTTTTAAACTTATTTTAATAAATTAAATCAAACACAACTTAACTCCGTAACTTAAATATCGAACTCTCTTTAGAAAGTGGTATGTGCTTGGGGTTCAATGTTTTTGATACACTAAGTCATGTCTTCGATCTCGACGCACTTTATGGGTACAGAGACTTTAAAATGTTGCACCGACGCATCCGAAATTAAATCTCCACTCAAAATTTTAAGCTCTTGCCAATGTTTTGGACAGTTGTCCGTTACTCCCCGCTAGCCATGGTGGAGTAGCGAGTGTTCCGTAAAATTGTTATAATACATTGGACTTTCTGGTTAATATTCTAATGATGAGATGCGTCATTTTAGCGTTCCGAGGGCAGTGCGAATGAGCGCTTTATTTGGCAATGACCTCCGCGGTCATTCACACCGCAGACTGTCAAACGTTAAACGCGTGTTCATTTTGAACCCTATCTACTGCACGACAAGGGTGTTACCTGCATATATTTTGGAAGCAATTATGTCGCAACACACACCAATCAATATTTGGTCCGTTTCCTTCGAATCGATATTACTGCATATAATTATGTGAACCTGAAAGGAGTGCCGAATCTTAATTACGGCGACGAAATTAAATGACCCCCGAATAAATTAGTTGCCTAATTATTTGTTTAAAAGGAAAATGTTACAAGCCCGCTGTGTCGTTGACGCAGGGCTATAAGGTCTCGTATGTTACACCATCACTGATATGATAAAATGATTTCAGAGAAACCAGAGCGTAAAGTCCTCGACAGAGAGTAATATACTCGGTTTAAATGTGAAAAATTAAAATAATTTATATAAAGTATATACCATAAAGTAATTATAACACAGGCAAAAGTAAACAAAAATCATAACTGCTTCCATAAATTAAACGTAATTCCTCCCTGGACCACCATAACCTTTTTTTATTTTACTATTATTGTCAGGATCGCGTTTGACCACAACTGGCTCACCTGATGGAACGCTTTGATGAGGTCGATGATAGAGCATGCTGGCCTAGAAGTAAACTATTCACTCTTGACTTAAAGACCAAGCTATTCAAAACACAGACTCTACTCCTTAGCTGTATTCATAATAATAGTAGATACGTTTTGGGCCACCATGTACTCCCCATAAAAGACATCAACGCATCCATTTATTTATCACAACTGACAGTTGTCAAAATTTCTAGGTGGAGTGCCGTCATTTGTCAAACGGGGTGAATAGGAACGGAGAGGTGAATCAAAACAAAAAATATGATAGGGATTTTCACTTTAATATTATTTTATTGGTTTCCTAGGATCCGGCGGTAAATGCTACAATCAAGATTTAAATAACGTGAAAGTCGGATTCAAAGTTTTGCTTCGATTCACCCCTGTATTGGAATAATATAATATACCCCGTTTTTAGGTAGCATTTTGATAATGTTCGTTTTGTTGCAGACGTTTTTAACATATATTTTTGTACATTTATGTGAATGTGACCTCCTCGAGCAACTTTTTTGTAGAACTACTACTTGACATACGATTTAGCAAACATAAGTTTCTTAAAGTAAATAACTAAGAGAGCCGTCGTAGTTTAATATTGGTATAGTTCTGCTAGGATAACGCAGCGTTCTCCTGACCTGGATCCATCCCTGACATTATTAGTGGACTAAAGTGAAAGTACGGGAATTGGTATATATGGTAGGCGCACATACATTTTTTTACGTTCTAAATATCAAAAACAGAAATAAAGACAAACAGATCGATTTCTGTCGTGATCCTTTACGGTCTCTAGTTACGTTGTTCGGGTATCTACTAAGGGATATTAATGAAAGGTCAATAATGTACTTTATTAAAAGTTTATCTGACGTAGGCGTCAGATAAACTTTTAGTATAGTAGGCTATAGCTCAGGATCACAAAAGTGACATGTGATCTGATGGGCTGTTGAAAATTCAGTCAACCAATCACAGAAGTTACTAAGCATGTCTTAGTAACTTCTGTGATTGGTTGACTAAATTTTGCAATATTGTTTTTTTAAATATCGTTGTTGGGTTTCGTTCCAGTTAATGATACTAATATGATCATTGGTCTTGTAGTCGCAAGTGACTGCTGGCTAGCAGTCGTACTTGCGAACCCTCTGTGGGTGTTGTGGGCTCGATTCCTAGGTCGTGCAGTGTTTTAGAGCTTTTCCATAAGTATTTGTGCAAGTTTTGATATTACATTCAATCGGTCGGTTTTACAATAAACTTTATAAAAAACTTCCAAGTTGATAATGGGGTTATATTTCTATGAAAACGATTTTTCCAGTGTTAAATAGTTTTTAAATTGGCCAATCAATTGCGTCGTCTTCAAAAGGGTCGTCAGTGAGGATCGGCGTTCCGGTCCATAGGTACTGGCTTGAACCCCACCCGGAGTGCCAACTGATGGCAATTGTATTACGTTTTTAGTGGTTGTTTCTTCTTCTTGTGTGGACAGTAAGGTCTAATGACCCCACACACCTTAGTGTCAGAGTTTCTAAACCGCCTAAAGGGCCTCTGACATGCTTTATTTGAAGAAGTGGATATTTAATTTTTTAATTTTAACAACTATTTTATTTTAATTAAATTAAATTAAATTGAAGTAAAATTTTGTAATTTTATAATTTTTATTTATTATTGTATATTTTTATTTAATTTCAATATTTGACTCGGTGCCCTTATAAAGAAATTTTATTGAGTGATTTTTAGAGTTGGGTACCCGAAGGGAAACCAACGGAACCTATTAATACGACTCCACTATCCGTCTGTTCGTCCATCTGTGTGTCAGCGGGCTGTATCTCAAGAACCGTGATAGGTAGACAGTTAAAAATTTCAAATGGAATCAATTGAATGGCAGTTGGCACCAACCATCCTTTTTCATCAAGAGTAATGCATTTTCCTGATTTAATCCTTGGAATGTTCTCAAGAGTTGCTCGCTAAATCTGAAGACGTGAGAAACAAATAAAATAAAATTGGATCATGTGGACTGACAATGGTTTCAAACCTTTAACTTTAAAAAATGCCCTTTTCGGATTTTTTCCTTCAATTGTAGCCTAAGAAATGTAGATTGAATAACAGTAGTTGACAATATTTATCTTCAAATTCCAAACGGTGTAACCCCCCACGCTGTAGTGAGCGACTTTTTTTGTAAATAGATAACAGACTGATGTCTTGGATGTCTTATTTACATAATGTACCTGCTGTCATGTGCGGTTAAGCATGCTAAGTGGTAATAAAGTGATTCATTCTTTATATATTTTCGTATAAATATGTATAATTTATTGGGCAAGGTTCAGAACTTCCGGTTTTTTTTTTGTATTAATTAGGCTAGTAGTTTTTTAGACGAAAGCATTTTTTTAAGATACAGGGGACCAAAAAGTGAAATCCTAATGACTCATAAAATTATGGGGCACTTCCCCCATAATTTTATGAGTCATTAGGATTTCACTTTTTGGTCCCCTGTATCTTAAGCTTTCGTCCCGTGATATTAATAAATAGTCCAAGTTTCATCAAGTTATGATTACTACAAGCAAAGTTATGGGGGGGGGGTAAGAACAGCTCGAAATGTTTCTTATATATATACATACCGTGTGCGTTAAATCGGAACATGACTTGGCGCCCCGAATTACGCCTCGCGGCTTTGGTCTCGTTTGTTGGAATGCTATGGAGTTTTTTTTCTTTTATAAAACATTGCAACACTGTTCTTGCTGCATATTAATGATCTGCTTAAATCCGGTACCTTTGGGTAAGCAGACGACAGCACTGTTGCTGAGAGATACGTGTCCGATGCACGAGCTGGTGGGTCGCAGATCCGGTCTCTCCGGGAGGCTATGGTTGAGCGCTTGAATGTGTCCTTACAGGCTGTCTCTGAATGGGGTGATGCCAATCTGGTCAAGTTCAATGCCCAGAAGACCCAAGCGTGTCTATTTTCCGCCAAAAGGAGCCAATTCCACCCAGCTCCATCTTTCCGAGGTGCAACCGTGCCGATAACTGACCAACTTGAGCTTCTTGGGGTTACATTAACATCTACTCTCAATTTTGGCCCATTCATAGAGGCAAAAGCTCAAGTAGCTGCAAGGAAGTTGGGGATCCTAGCAAAGGTGAGATGGTACTTCACGCCGGAACAGCTGCTCAAACTCTATCAAGCGCAAGTTCGATCGTGTATGGAATACTGCTCTATCTTTGGGATGGATCTGCCAGATACCAGCTTGATGCCCTTGAGTCAATTGAGAAACGAGCCAAGGGGATCATTGGCAATGAGAGGCTCGTTGCGACGAAGCTCCAAAGTCTTGAGCATCGACGACGAGTTGCTGGCTTGTCGGCTTTCTACCGGTTGCATTTTGGGGAATGTGCGACGGAATTGCATAATTTAATTCCGCAAGCCCGTTCCATCATCGGACCACAAGACGAACGGCGATGCGCCACCGGTACATGGTGGACATCCCACCCATACGCACAAAACGTTTTGGGAACACATTCATAATGCGTACAGCTAAGGAGTGGAATTCCCTGCCGGAGTCTGTGTTTCCCGATAGCTACAACCTAGGAGTCTTTTAAGTCAAGAGTGAATAGGTTACTTCTATGCAAGCGTGCTCCATCTTCGACCACATCATCGCTTACCATCAGGTGAGATGGTGGTCAAGCGCGTGCCTATCAATAGTAAAAAAAAAAAATTGCCCCACGCCCCACACTAGGATTTTCTCCTGTATCATACACAGCGTTCACAGAACTACAAACTTAAACACACAAACAGCTAGACCCGGAATAACTATCTGTAGGCCATACAGATATTAGTTCCGTGCGAGAATCGAACCCGACACCCGCAGCGCAGCAGCTTATCACTTCGCTCAGCCACTGCGCCGACATACCTATATAGTTAGCCGACAGTTATTCGACCTCGACTATTTTTGGGGATTAGTTCCGACTGTGTGGATTGTACCTCTGTTAGCACAATCGCGCACACTCTTGCGCTGTGTAGTAATCTCCCTTCTACGTAGGTACTTGGATAATAAGTTTGGCCATTATACTTATATGAAATTCGATTGGATGGATTATTATCGCTTTCTTACTCTGTCAAAATGTTTAAAATATGTAAATTTTTAATACATTTGAGTGTGGCCAATCAAAGATGTTAGTATTTTTTTTTTAGTCCCTTGATTTTAAAATCTTGGATATTTCATCTCCATAAATAATTTAGTACGTTCATTAGTTGAGAAGGCATCAGTTACGTTATCGAATTGATGCCTCTCTTCTCTGAAAGTTTGTGTAATATCCACTGCAAAATTATTAAGAGAGGTTCAGTAATACAGCGGTAAGCTTAGTGTACAAGTTGTGCAGGGACGCACTACACTTTTGAAACTAGCGCCTGTGCATTTGTTGTGTGCGTCTGAATGGCTGGTTGTGTTTCGGTTTGCAGTCTGGTAACCAAAAATTTATACTTTTTTGCTACTTTTATTAGGTTAGGGTTCTGTACCTCAAAAGGAAAAAGCGGAACCTTTTAGGATCACTTTGTTGTCCGTCCGTCTGTCTGTCAAGACCCTTTATCTAGGTAACGCGTGAAGGTATCGTGTAAAACATATACCGACTCCAAACAAAACACACAAAGTATAAAATAAAAACCTTAATTTCGGAAGACGGTTTTAAAAAAAAAAGAAACAAAACATTTTTTTTTGTTTTTATAGGCTAAATATGTTAAATAAAACGCAGAATTTATATTGATTTGAGGTACTTTAATGGTTCAAATGCGTACAAAATTACAATAGGTACTTACTACTAGAAATCTAGTGATAATTTTAATTGTGTAATTATAATTATATTTATGGCAATACTTAGACAATAACATGATCCCATGCTTTATGCCTGCTTTGCTAGACATGAATAAAATAAAACCCTAAAAATCTACTAATCGATAATTTTGTACATTTCAAAAGATGTTATCGACATAAGTTAAAATAAATACATTTTTTTCGAACGCTTAATTCATAGTTTTTCAATAAATACGATTCTAAATATTTTCTTGCAATTTCCTCCAAATATTTGGTTATAAATTACTTACAATGTAATTAAAAATTAAAGTAAAATAAAACATTTATGAACTAAACTAACGCCATCTATCGTGACCCCATCACAACAGGATACAAACTTCCAACGTTTCCAACCTAGATGGCGTTAGTGTACTTATCTAAAATCGCAGAAAATAAATGCATGTAATTTACACACCAGTGGCAGGCACCGATCCTTAATCGGTGCAGTAGCATCCATCTTGTGTGTTCTCACGTATCCAGTCAAGGTAATTAGTAACTCGGGTGTAAACACCTGGGTAGCCCGCTCTTGCGCAACCGTTGCCCCATGACACCACACCTGCAAAAATCGTTTGTCTTTAGAAAGCGACGATTCTAAAATTAATAAAACATTAGTTGGAAATAATATTAACACTTTTGTTTTGTGTTTTCCAAATGGCACCAAGTTAAGTACCAAAAATCTATTATTTATGAAAATTTTCTCTACTTTCCAAATATATTTCTTTTGTTTGGATTTTCGTTAAAACAATTATGGTTGACCCTGCTGATTCGCCACAAAGGCCTTGAGTAGGTACCATCAGATGTTAGGATAGTAGGCAGTCTAAAGTCGAGACGAGCAACACATCTAAGACCCCCATTAAAGGCACCAAAGCACTAGCTCTGCTATCAAAGAGTATTTTGAGCCAGATTCTTACTGGCATCATTCCGTTACTGGACAAAGATCACTTTCCACAACTTCCAGGTTTTACAATTCAAGGCTAAAGTGGACTAATAATTGTTTGTTTATTTTGTCCAGCTCGTCGCACCATCTTCTACGATGTCTGCTGCGACGGCTTCCGTCTATGTCAGGCCTCCAAATACCACTTACTTAGAGGTTATTTTGGCCCACAGTTCTTTGGGCATGGGAAAACGTGACCACTAAAATTCTTAGAGTATTCAGTTTCTGATACAGCTAATATGACGTCATCAGAGCATTGTCTCTACGGCTAGGCTGTTCAAACGGGACAGCACATTAGGCATACATTAGAATAAATCTGTATTCATTACCGATCAGTTCGTAGCGCTTGTCGTTCTTTCTCTCAGCAATCAGTGGACCACCGCTGTCGCCCTGAAACATAAAAAAGTTACTGTAAAAATATTTTTCCCTTCTGGTTTTATCTAGCAAAATTCTTTCCTAAAATCTTGCGATCCAAAGATGTAATTGTCTTTTTATCATATTATGAGATAAGAGAAAAGCAGGTGTCAGGTTCTCTACTGGCGTAACAGCATTCATATTTTGTAATTGAGTACGCGCATAATTCATTAGGGTTCCGTACTCAAAGGGTACCTACGGAACCCTATTACTAAGCCTCCGCTGTCCGTCCGTCCTTCCGTTTGTCCGTCCGTCTGTCCGTCTGTCTGTCAGCGGGCTCAAGAACCGTAATAGGTAGACAGTTGAAATTTTCACAGATTGTGTATTGCATTTTTGCTATTGCCGCTGTAACAAAAAATAATAAAAATTAAGGTTTATGGTACGGAACCCTTCGTGTGCGAGTCCGACTCGCACTTGGCCGGTTTTTTTTATTAATACACAATTTACATCTACACTAATATTATAAAGAGGAAAGATTTGTATGTTTTTTTGAATTGAATTACATACACTATCCATTATACATTATCCCTGATGAACATAGGCTATAGAAAATTTAAAAAATAGTTAGGGATCCGTATGAAAACTTCGATAATATAACCCAAGGTGTGAAAAAAATAGCCAAAAGAGATCCTTATATCGCGTACTCTGCGGAAACTATTGACAATAGAGCGAAGTGATGTACTAAAGCTTTATAGAAGACATCAATATCTATAAACAAATTCCACAAGGGTATATTTCTAACGATTATGGTTAAGTCACAATGACCGCTTTTTGTTCAAATTATTCAATCAAATCTCTGGTGAAAAGGAATAGTGGTGATTTTAGTATCATGATATTAATCCGTATCTACTCGTATTTAAATTATTTAACAATTAAAGTTATTTTAAATTATTCAAATCGGACCTTTCGTTTAAAAGTTACGATGGGTATAAAAATACTCTAAGTAAGAAAAATGTTATAGTTTGCGTGAACTGCCGTAGTCGAACGTTTAGTCTATTAATAAGTAATTTACACCGGGAGATGAAGTTCGTGGAGTGAGGAGCTCGTGGCTAAATAATAACAGCCGCACGGGTTGATCTTTAAGGTTAAGCTACGCTTGCCAAGGTTGGTCTGTGGATGGGTGACCATCTTAACATAACGAGTTTCCTCCGTGCCTCGGAAAGCACGTTAAGCCGTTGGTCCCGGCTGTCATTTGTAGATCTTTGGCAGTCGTTACGGATTGTCAGAAGCCAGTAAATCTGACTTCAGTCTTGCCATGAAGTACCGTGTTACCCAGTTAATGGGTTGTGGAGGTCTGGTAGGCAGCCGCTCCACGTAAAACACTGGTATTCAGCTGAATCCGGTTTGACTGGAAGCCGACCCCAATATGGTTGGGAAAAGGCTAGGCAGATGATGATGAAGTTCGTGGAGTACTAAACTAAACCCGCGCAAACGAAGTCGCGGGCGAAGTGCTAGTTCATTAATATTTTCGTTTCTTGGCATATGCCAAACTACCTACAGTGGTCATAGCTTTGACGTACCGTTGTTGTAGCATTTTCGTTGTCGTAGCACCGTCATAGCACTATCGTAGCAGATTCGTAGCGCTGTAGTAGCGGGATCGGATGCTCAATATATTACATACTTGATATCTATTGCTTTTTTATCCATATTTCCAAACTATTATTAATTAATTCGACAGTAACTCTGCCTGTCTTTATCCTCCTCACTTTTTAACAGCTGATCGGTTGATTGAGATGATTCGGATGAATCTTGGCACTGATCTAGACCATTGTTTACTCTTTTATCTAATTTATGACTCCCAGCTGCTCTTAGCAGCAGAAAGTAAGTATGAAATAAACTAAAATAGAAACAAAATAGGAAAGATCATATAGGATAGATCATTAACATACTGACAGCTCGAGCTCCAGTCGTATTTTTTGTTCAAGTCTCGATAGTACTTGGAATAGAAAGCATCGAGTCGAAAGTCATGAGAAATAGTTGGTGTATTTGCAAAACAAATGAAGGTATCTAAGATGCTGCCTAAAAAATCTTGTCACTAATGACAAAAAATCGTTTCTCTTGGCTGCCTTTTTATTTGTCCGTAACATTGAAGTACAACAGCTATACAACGGTTTCCAGAAGTGCGTGGTCATATTTAAGGCTGATGTTAGGTAGCTGAAAATTTGCAAAACAAAAAGTGACTTTAAAAAAATCGACCGCAAAATCCGACTAAAAAGTTTAAAAAAAATATCACTTGTCACTTGCAGTCTGATGTAGTTGGTGACTTCAAATTGGTGATTGAACTAAATTAAATGACATGAATGGAACCAAACTGCTTGAAAAATCATTTGATTGGAACTATTTAACCGAGTTAGGGTCATACTTTTTTTTAAAAGTGCTCTTTTTTTGTATATCAGCTACCTTCCTTAAGGTGGATGCTCCAGGGTAGCCCGCGAAATTCAAATATTTTTATGTTTTTTGCAATTTGCCGGTCAGTGTGAAGCTGTATGTGGACCAAATGCGATCCGCGACCGTAACGCGTATTTATCTAAAGAATTATAACCATTTTAATCATCAATATAGCCCTGTAAGTTCATGTAGTTCGAAAGAATGAATATTTCAGAAATAATCATTCTTTCGAACTATATGAACTTACACTTACTTGCAAAAAACATAAAAATATTTGAATTTCGCGGGCTACCCTGGAGCATTCACCTTAATGTATATCAGCTACCTAACATCACCTATAAATATGACCACGCATTTTTGGAACACATGCAGTGAAACTCAATTAATTGTTACAATTTTCAGTAAAACAAGGCTATCTTGCGAACAATGGCAACGCCGCAAGCTCATGAAGTAAGTAATATATCTTTTGTAGGTCCTACAACCTACAAGAGATATATTTCGAATCGTCGGCCAGAGTCGGACTTCGGCCAGAGTCGGACTGAGGGTTACAGGGTTTTTTCATAAGGAAAATCGCAGTATTAACCAGAGCAAGTGGCTATACTTTCAAATAATTATAAGTTGCAATTGAGCTCAAAATTAAAACAGGTTCCATTTATATCCAAAACCAGTTAGCCTTCAAGCCGTGATGACAAGACATCGAGACTATCCTCACCTGACAAGAATCCTTCTGGCCTGTCTTCGGAAAACCAGCGCACAGCATGTTATCCGTGATCATCGACGAGGTGTACTTGGTGTTGCGGCACTCCTGGTTGCTAATCACTGGTACTTCCACCTCCTGCAGAGTACAGGACACCTTGCCTTCTTCAGTGAGTGTGCCCCAACCGGAGGCGACTGCCTTCACGCCAACGTATAGGTTCTCTGTTGACATGTGCCAAATGAAATTGGATGAATCTCCACTGTTAGTCGATTTGCTTAAAAAAGATTTTGACACTACTTATTTGGATCTACTAAGGTTCGATATTAAGTTTGGTTATAACAGATTGATAGATATTACGAATATAAGTCAGGAGAAGAGCATTAGTAGGCTTGAGTGCAATTATACCTACTACGACTACTGAGTTTCTTCAGAAGAAAAATAACTACGTTTCAACATTTTGGGTATGGCATAATGGGTTGACTGTTATGTTATCTATAATGGACAAGAGAATAATCCTTGATGAGAAGAGTAAATTCTGCTCACACGCCCTCTAATTGTGTTAGATAGAAAGATAACTCTTTATTGTACACCATAACGAATTACAATAAGATCTTCAACCACTGGCACTTTCTCCTGAACTCTATTGACCCACCAGTGACTACAAGTAGATACCAACTGAACTTACTATTATTCGTAGGCAAGCAGATAGGCTTGATGGTCTCCGAGATGGGCACTCTCTCGTTCAGCCTTAACAGAGCTATGTCGTTATCAAAGTTGGTGAGTGTGAACTTGTTGGCAATGGCGCGCAGTACGAAGCGAGTCTCCGGCCGCTCGGTGACGTTGCAGCGGTTGTGCTCCCCGAAGGTGACTTTGATCATGAACCACATAAACCTGGAACATTGGAACCAAAAGTATTAGACAAGATAGTAAAGGAAATAGAAGAATATTATCAGGCCCCAAGTAACACCCATGTTACTGTTGCTTTGCGTTTGTTGTTTGTCTCAACAAACGCAAGCAAGGGTGGTATTAAAAAGGATAGTTTTACAGGTAAACTGATGGCAATGAAGCAAAAAAGAATGATTACAGAGGCCAATGACAGGGTCATGCATTGAGTGGCAAGATTTTAGGCTGCGAGATGCACACTATATATTGCCATCCAGCCCCCCTCGTTCCAAGGCTGGCACTGGAACGAGGGGGAGCAAGAAGTCTATTCGCAGCAAAGGGCGAAGTTGGGCTGTTGATTAAGATGATGATGAGCGGTAGTGCAGAAGCCCCGTAAACAGCTACGAATTTGCAGTACTAGATTTCAAACGTGGTGTTTTTTCGAATGACCTACGCTGTCTGACAATGACCTGCTGTAATGAAATTTGGATCTATATCAACAACGACATAACGACAAAAAAGTCAGACAATATAACTCTACTACTTGAGTTATTAAAGTATATTTAACAGTATATTCAGAACACGTTTTACTACGTCGCAGATCTCAAATAAAAAAATGTGGATCAAATCTAGATATTCAGATCTGCAGCTTACAAAAACAAACTCATAAATTGGTTGCAAATAACGATCCTAAGCTTTTAATCTAAAAACAAGGATGACTCACCCCAAGACTAAAAGCGCACATATGCAAATATTTATGATGAGGCAAGAATGAGGCATTTATTTGGTTTTCGTTTCTCGATTTTGAAGATATTTGATCAATAATTATGGGAGTGCTGACAGCGTGACAGTTGACAGGGGAAAATAGAAGAAGGAAAAGTGTTGCGCCGACCCCAAGTAACATGGGATCCTTATCGGGTTCGTTGCGACACGTTTTTTTGCATGTAGGTACATTTAATAAATTATTATTTACTTCTTCAAATTCAATATCCTGCCAATCATGATTGCTATTTCTAACATCACTTAAAAAACCGTTTTCATTAACTTTCCCAACGCATTGGAAATTCTACATTAAATGGTAATTTCTGTTACCGTGACAGATAATAAATTCACTAGGTGAGCATCTATTGTGTAATTGATTGTCTATTTCGCTGTCAATTGTCCCTCGCGACACTAACCAAGTCAAGTTTGTGTCGCCATTGAGCGAAAGTGACGCGTTGTGTTTTGGCGGGCCACGGTCATGAATACTATTAATGTCCCTCATTTACGCTTTCACTTGCGTACATTAGTCCCCGCTACTGTCAAACAATACTTATGAGCCGAGACGTATGGTACTGGACACCTTTTGAACCCTCCGATACTGCGTGAAATTTCTTTTAATTTAAAAGAAAACTTTAAGGAGTTTATTGCACGTTCTTCTCTATAGAGATCGGAGCATCTAGCTCCATATCTTTGACTGCCCTGAATTCCCCTTACAGGGTGCATGTACCAATACTTTGACATGAAATTTTAATGCATGCCTACTAATAATTATAGTATTGTGTATATGTAAGCAAGAAATATTTTTTTACTTTAGTGTGTTGCGCATTTACTGACTCTCTGACCAAAAATGAGCTCCGTACCTGATATTAAGCTGTCGACAAAAATAAAACTCGATCACTAAGCGCCTAAAATGGTCATTTGTCGGGTATAATGAACTTTAAGTTCGGAGCCTGCTCCTGGGCCGGTTCCAAGGTGAACGTACTTATCGATACTGATTGGTATTCACAATTTTGTATCGCGAATTTGTTTTGGACTTATTTGCTAATTCTAAGGTTATCGGACTCGTATACCGATGATTAACGATGTCATCTGCAGGTTGACGTGTCGGTGTTAGTCATGAAACATATTGAGAGCAATCAAAGTTTCGGAAATAGTGCATTTGCATTTTTTATTAGTTTAAAACTGTTTTTATTTCTTTGCGTACATATCTAAATATAGAACATCGAAAAAAAACATGTGTAATGTCTAATTGTATTCTAAATGATTTTTCCTAGTATCGTTCATCATCGTTATATTGTCATTAACCTACTTCTAAATATGTCAATAGCCTTTCAAATAATTTTTGTTTTGTACATTTGTAACTAATATTTTCGTCACTTTGCTTCGATTAACCCTAATTAGAGTGAGCGTAACTGGTTTGTAGATAAAAGGTAATTGTGAGTTTTATTGAAACTAATATTATAAATGCGATGGTGAGTTCGTTTTTCAGTGTTCTGTGCCCGAAGTGTACCAACGGAACCCTATTATTAAGCCTCCAATGTCCGTCCTTCCATCCGTCCGTTTTTCTGTCAGCGGGTTGTATCTCCAGAACTGTGTTAGAAGTAGCGAATGTGACATCATATTGAATGAAGAAAAACTGGAGTTTATTAATCACACGGTTTTCCTGGGAATCACTTTAGACGAGAAATTACAATGGGGACCTCATATAACATCTCTAGCGGGGCGTTTAAGCTCAGCCGCTTATGCTGTTAGGAAGATAAGACAGCTAACAGACGTAGAAACCGCACGTTTGGTCTATTTTAGCTACTTCCACGGCATTATGTCATACGGTATTTTGCTGTGGGGTCGGGCTGCTGACATTGAATCCATATTTATTTTACAAAAGAGAGCTGTCAGAGCCCTTTATAATCTGCGTCGTCGCGATTCTCTAAGGGAACTTTTTAAAAAGATTAATATTATGACAGTCCCTTGCCAATTCATATATGAAAATATTATGTATGTACGGAAAAATCGTCATCTTTTTAGTAAAGTTAGTGATAGACATAATATTAATACTAGAAATAAAGATAAATTAGATCAACCATTTTATAGATTAGCTAAATAAAGTACACACATCTTTCATGGGGTACTGTGTTAAATGTTACAATAAAATACCTTGTGACATATTAGAACTAACTGAAAGAAAATTTAAAACCTACATTAAAAGCACACTTTGTAAACAAGCATATTACAAATTAGAAGATTACATTCAGGATAAGAATGCTTGGAAACATGCTGGTCCTGCTCCATAGGACAATCAATGGTGGAGACAAGATCAAACTGGTTGGTTTATGTATTTACTTTTGTACCTACTTTTTCATTTTTGGGTTTTTATTTTTCTGTTCACTCACTTTGCTAATTAATTGTTCCAATATTTGTAAATATGTGAGTACCATGTACTTATTTAAAAATATAATAAGTCTACCTCTGCATACTCTAGGTTCATGGTCCTCACATATATTAACAGAAGTTTTGTATACGACAGCACATGTAAAACATTGATTTGAAAAGAGTAACTATGGAGTTTCTTGTCCGTTCTTCTCCATAAGAATCTACCCTTCCGAATGGACAGTAGAGTCACTATGTTATTTTAAATGTAATGATGACGTTCAAAAGTGCCGTTTAATGGCCTAATTGAAATAAACGTTTTTGACTTTGACTTTGACTAGAATAATAGGTAAACAGTTTAAAATCTCACAAAGTGTGCGTTTCTATTGCCGCTATAACAACAAATAATAAAAATAAATTGATAATTTGAGGGGCTCCCATACAAGGAACGTGTTTTTTTTTTGGTTTATAATACGGAACCCTTCGTATGAGAGTCCGACTCACACTTGGCCGGTTTTACGCTTTAACACCTAAATCGCAAAACCGATTTTGATGAATTTTGATACAGATATAGACGGGACCGGAGACGTTTATAAGTAGGCTACTTTATTCCGAAAATATAAATAAATGCTAGTGAAGCCGATGGTAAAACCTAAACCTAGTATACTAGGTACCACCGTAGGCGCGGGTCTGCGGACGGCGAGCATTGGGTGGCTCGCCGTCTGATCAGAACCAGGCCCGGGTCGGCGGCGCGCTGCGATCCCAACGCGCCTCAAGGAGATGTCAGCACGGAAGACGGGGCCCACTAGGGCCAGTGCCTGCTGAGGTTGCGGATTTCGTTCGAAAGAGGTACCGTACCCTGGAACGCATAGGGCACTAGGAGGAATACGGATGGGTTTTAGTCAGTAAGAGTCTGACACTCCCTCCTGCTGTACCCAGAGCGGGAGGAGTCATTTGATGAATTCCCATACTAAAAAAAAAAGTATACTAGGTACCTACCTATAAAAATATGAAGAGGTGTAGGAAGTGTTCCGAGTCAACACCCTGCCAAGAGCTTCGTTGAACAAACACTTAACATACAAACATGTTCACGCTTCTGTGCCATCTCAAGAGTCTTCGCACATAAAATTGATTTATTTATATAAACAGCTAGGCTTATAGAAAAGTAGAATTATGGAAAAATACCTATTATTTCTAAAATAATGATAATAAAAATCTGAATAATAATTCCATTTCAAACCCCATTTTAGGACACGATTTATTTGAAAGTTCAAAATACTTTAGAAAATATGAATTTAACAGGAAATATATTTTTTTAAGTTTTTAAACGAATATGGCCATGCCTAATTATAAGGCCAGCACCTGGGTCCATTAGATGACGCATAGGTAATCGATTCATTGATTAAATTATACATACCGAAAAATTGTTTAAATAACTGCATCAAAAGCTGATGATGGATGGACCTAGGTCATTGATTGTATTTTATTAGTTAAAAACAGTACCTTAATACATTTTTGATATGCTTTTTTTAAATTTTGGCAAAAATAAATGATTTATATTCAAGCCTTGTACAAATACCAATTAGTAAGCTTATATTGGAAAAAAAATATTAAAGGAATCGCTTTTCTTGGTACCTTGGTTGGTCATGTGAATAGAAGGAATGAAACACATGTTACTAAAAGAGTTATGAATACAAATCGGAGATGGACGGAATGGGAGAGCTCCCTATACCATTCCGTCCATCTCCGATTTGTATTCATCCAAAGAAAAGATAGTTGGATTTCCCAGTAGAAGGAAATGGCCTATGGTAGCGTGACGATTGACAGGACAGAATGGAAGAAAACTTGTTGATCCAACCCCAAGTGACTGGCGATAAAGGCAGGCAGATAATAATTGTAATAAGTTTGTATTCCGACCACCAGTAAAACACAGAGGTATTGAAGCTCGACGATAGAAATTCCAGAAAAAACTAACTGTCTTAGATCCCACACCGGTATAAATGGACGTTGTGACGTTTCTTATTTTAGGTAAGGTAGGGATCGAGCCCTTTGAAAGACATATAGAACCTTTTTTTAAGGATGGGAAATCCACTCCACCACCACCACTCCACTCTGCCACACCCACCATCCACTCCACCACCACCACTTCCACTCCACTCCTTCCACTTCTTCCACTCTGGGCGGAGCAGAAGGGAGTATCAGACTCTTACTGACTAAAGCCCATCCGTGTTCCTCCTAATGTCCTTTGCGTTCCAGGGCCGCGGTGACTCTTTCGAATATATTCCGCAACCCTGGCAGAGACATGTACAACCTACACTAGAGGATACAACTTTAAAGAAAGTCTGCTTACCCTTTAACACAATGCGCAGCAGTGAGCACGTATTTATCATTGATGAGCATGCCCCCGCAGTAGAACCGCTTGAAGTACGACAGACGAGCCATCCAGGGGAACTCGTTGATGCCCGCCTCCTCTCCGCCTACGATACGGGACACCTCGTTCCTTTCCCCGCATTCTGGAATCATGGTCAAGGGAAATTAGATAAAATAAGGACTGTACTATCCTTGCCTTGGAAAGGCACGGTGATGATAGGTGGAGTAAGGCAGAGGCCGAGAGGCGTCCGCGGACTGGAATAAATGTGGGTCGTCCAGCAGCGAGATGGGCAGACGACATTGTTGCCTTTGCTGGTAGAACCTGGATGAGGCTAGCGCAAAAAAGTATGGGTCGGCACATGAAAAAAGGCCTATGCTTAGCAATGGGCGAGATCGGGCTGTGGATGATGATGATATTTGCCTAACCCTAATCCGGTTGTACTTTCGCCACATACCAGATTAATGTTTAGGGAAAATAAATCGTATTCAAAGGGCCACTTCTATAAAATTTTTTCGTAAAATGTATTAAGGCTGTTTCGCCTGAAATGCGATTACGAACGTTGCTTAAAAATTAGTTCAATAATTGGCACTCAGAAGGCCAATTCTCGTTTAAATTCAAGTCGCAAAAACATTTCAGCGGCAATGAATGTCAAAAACTTGTCAAAATGTAAGGTGGATGTGGTTTTCCTGGGCTATTTTAACAAGTAAATCAATCATCAATCAATCATCCTAATATTATAAAATTCTTCCGTTACTGAGTGACTGACTGACAGACAACGCACAGCCGAAACTACTGGTCGTAGGAAGCTGAAACTTGGCATGTAGGTTCTTTGGGGAGTGTAAGGGAGAAATAAGAGAGGAATTCCCTAAACTCCTGCGGGAACGGGAAAAAACGGGACATGCACGTACGAAGTTGCGGGCAAAAGCTAGAAGATTTTAGCGGGCATTCTTCATACTGGAACTCTTCCATAAAACAAAATAATATCGAGATACGGAACTTATTAGGTATTAACTTTTTCAATGACCTTTAATGTGGTCCGCTGCTTATACCTAGGCTCGAATCCTTTCCCGTAATAGAGGACACACTCTCTCGCCTATGGTCATAAACTTTTATTGCGTTCACGAATAGGCGCTAATTGTAGTGTCCTTTGTTTGCCTAAGCAAGTTTATTTTATACAACAGCTAATTTGCGACAATCTTGCATGCATTAAGGAGAAAAAGTTTGCCTTTTACTTATTCTAAAACTTTTCAAACTTATAATACAAAATCTTTCATCTTTTTCTGTTATAGCGATATAAGTACATTTGTTCGAATCAATATATTGTCTTTGTAAAAGACGCATTTATTATACCTACTAGGCAGTTTGTCGGTGAAGGCAGGTTTCGGGAAGCGTTTTTATGTTAAACTGACGTTAACTTGACGAGTTCAAAAACGCTTGGTCTCTAAAGCTTAATGTTTAATTCCGCCAAGCCCGTTCCATCATCGGACCACAAGACGAACGGCGATGCGCCACCGGTACATGGTGGACATCCCACCCACACACACACAAAATGTTTTGGGAACAAATTCATAGTGCGTACAGTTAAGGAGTGGAATTCCTGCCAGAGTCTGTGTTTCCTGATAGCTATAACGTGGGAGTCTTTAAGTCAAGAGTGAATAGTTTACTTCTAGGTAAGCGTGCTCCATCTTCGACCACCACATCATCGCTAACCATCAGGTGAGACGGTGATCAAACGGGTGCCTATAAATTAGTAAAAAAATAATAATAATATAATATTACTTTTGATTTTGATGCTTTCTTTGTTTAGATTATTTGCTACAGCGTCATTCATACATAATTTTTAATCAAAATCTAGGTATATTTGTATTTTTTTTTAATAATTATGTAGTTGAAGTGCTCTTTTTGTAGAAGTTTTCTTCATCCTTGTCTACTTAATTATCCACACTAAGTACCTACAGTAAAGCCAGCCAACAATACATGTGAATATACGAGTATGTCTCCCTTTAAAGTTTAAAGCTACATAACTCAATCGTTCTGAAAACATCGCAGCAGGGCTCTCTCGCATTGGTAAATCTATATAAATTTTACGTTTCTTTTTTGTCGTCATATTGGACTGGTTTAGTACCTACCTCTCGACAAAATTCAATCATACAGGACACATGGCACCAGGACATCAGTATTTCTAGGAATAATCTACTTAAATTGAACTTTGATCATTCCATGTGCGTTGAACAGCTGCCGGAGCAAACGTAGTTGTAGGTTTCAGCAAAGCAAATTTTCGGCGAGAGCTACCAGGGAAACATAAAGAGATGGTACTAACTGCAAGAGCACGTGGTTCTCGGCAGGCTGGCTTCCAACAGCGGCGGCCGGTTGCCCCACACGCCGCCGAAGATGTTCTTTGAGTACATATCCCTTGCATCTCGGATCACATCTCCCTAAAATAAAACACAACTTTAATACTTGAGCCTGAGTGTGAAGAAAAGTACGGTCTAGACTAGAATAAGTGACACTATCAGCGATAACGATGGTCGAAAAGCCCAAAAACCCGGTCAAGTGCGTGTCGGACTCTCACATGAAGGGTTTCGTGTCATAACATAAACCAAATAACACACATTTACAGTATGGTATTTACAGTGGCTCATTAATAGGGTTCCGTTGGTTAATCATCAAGTACGGAACCTTAATAACCAAATGTATGGGTTTGACATATGCAACTGATATGTTCCTTCGTACGGGAAACCATTAGTTGTCACTTGGGAGTTATGATCGCTTATATGTTTTTTTGTCTATATGCCATTAATAAAGGCGTTCTTCTATGTGAGGACTTCTTGTATGTGTTGATGGTGGTCATCGGGATGATTTAGTTCGGGCCGAAGGAGCAGGGTGAAATGATGGCTAACTTTAACGTTTAATTTTTAAAAACACATTATATTGCAATTTCATCCTCATTTAAGTTTTTCATCAATATTACTCTTACAAAATCCATGTTGGGTTTTGGGCATCTGTCTGCATGTAGGTAGGTATTCTCTATACTAACAATACTCGTAAAAGTTCCATTTACATGCTTTACGACGGCGACGTATTGCGATGCACGCAATCTACTGAGGTTCAATAATACTACATAAGTTGTCATCATCTATCACACCGTTATATGTGATAGTTGTAGCTAATAGCAGCACTTTCTGCGCAGGTCGTTAATGGAAGAAGTTTCATTTAGATTTAAATCGGATTCCTCATACAATCATCCTCAGCTTTCGCTGCACTTTGTTTTTTCCTGTCATCTATACCTACTATAATATTATAATGAGGATTGATTTGTATTTTTGTATGTAACGAATTAACTTAAAGTCTACTGGACCGATTTGAAAAATTATTTCAGCAATGGATAGCTATATTATCAGCGATTAATAATAGCATAGGTTATATTATTTTTATCCCCATACTCCCACGGGAACGAGAACTATGCAGGTGAAACTGCGTGACGTCTGCTAGTCTTTTACACTACAGGAGTTTGGCTCCAAGCATCACTGGCAAACATATCTATTGTTTTTTGTTACCGCTACTAAACTCAGGACTTGTTTTGACAGGACAAATGGGACGTATCTACGCAACCCACCACGCGGGCCCAGTGCTGCAGTAGTAACCAAAGCGAATGAAGCTAGCAATCGTTCTAAGACCCAATTAACCTTTTAAGCTAACCTAAGTCAAGAAACAAACGATAGATGCTGTATAAGAAAAACAAATGAAGTATCGTTTGATCTGTCACCTGCTTAACTTGCTTAAGCTTTCAGTTGCGTGATAACATCTCTTAACCACAACGTAATAGGTACTCGTGTGATTTTCACTTACTTATGTAAATAATACTTTTCTTATGGGTTTGTAAGATTTTTCACTTTGAATTTTTTTTTCTTAATCCAATTCACTCGTCAAACAATTAAGATTGGACCATGAAATTTTATACCAAACTTTTCCAATTTTTTACCGGATATTTTATATTTGACTGCTATACAGACTATACTATAACAGTAGTTTACGAATATCGGAAATAGGTAAATATACACAAAACCAGCCTAACACACCTCTTAACATGAGTTTACAGTTGTAAACAAACAATTTCGCAACTGGTTTTATAATGAAGTATTTAAAATTGGTGTCAAGTCTAGAACTGCCAAAATCATGTAGTTATTAATAAAAACTGAGAAAGCATGTGAATATCAATTAATTAAATTTCGCCACGAACTGGCTCAACAAGACTGTTTTATGGCACATTATTTTGGCCGCTAATTGGACGCCGTCTGATATCAAAGGATTAAGCACGGCACAGGACATTTTATGATCAAGATCCGAACGAAAGTAAACAATGCTACCAACCTCAGAGCAAGTGAAAGTCAACGTCACAACCACTAAAATAAATAAACACTTCCACATTCTGATTCTGGTTTTTAAAAAATAAACAAAAAAAAGTAAAAATTCTAAATTCGAATTCAGATTTTGGCGCTCGGCTGGCGCATGGTACTGGCAGGTGAACTTGTCGCGCGCGCTCACTACGGACACACACTGAGATGCGCTGCGTCCACACCGTGTTCAAACAACGGACATGTTTTGGATACGTCAATCCGTACCCCACTAGTCCAATACTCGTAGCATCTTTATGCTCATTTTACACGATACCTAGCAAATAAAACAGGCACGATATGGAACAGGCCAAGTAACTTAAGCATTAGTAGCCTGTGGATGGTTCTAACTTTAGAGAACCTTCATTTTTTACAAATGACTAATCATCTGTAAAAAATGCAGTAACGCCGTAGTATAAAATAATTGCCACACATTAAGATATATCCTGGACAGTTCGGTCATTCACCTTTCGATAGATTCGTCACGAGGTTTTAATAGATCTTCTTTCAAACGTAAATTGAATTCATTATCCTCCAAAAAAATGCTTCCGTTTATAAGGATGCTTGACGCGTAGGTATACTACCTATTTTTATACCTACGGGCTACATGACAACCAATCAATCAATAAATCAATCAATAATATGTATATATAAATTCTTCCGTTACTGTGATTGAGTGACTGAGTGACTGACAGACAACGCACAGTCAAAACTGCTGGTCGTAGAAAGCCAAAATTTGGCACGAAGCATTTTACGTAGTACTTAGTAAACTATAAGCTCTTGCGGCGTTGCGTTGTTAGCGTTTACTAAAGTCATAGGTTTAAAATAACACGCGCAAAGCTTTTCAATTGGACCACAGTGTGCGGTTTACCATGGGGTCTTATGACTAACTGACAACTTGACTATTGCATTGGACTATTTAGAACTGTGAGAACAGTGTTCACTGTAGGTTAGGAAAACCGTACCATAAAGTTCCGTACCATAAAACGAAAAAAAAATCGTTTCTTGTTGAGGAGCCCTGTTTAATTTTATTTAGATTATTTGTTGTTATAGCGGCATTAGAAATACACACTCTGTGAAAATTTTGCCTATCTACCTATTAGGTACGTTTCTTGACAGACGGACGGATGGACGGACAGCGGTGGCTTCGTAATAGGGTTCCGTTGGTTGCTTTTAGGGCACGGAACCCTAAAAATCTGCTTTTTCACCACACTTATAAAAATATGGTACCCTTTGGGTACGGAATCATAAAAAAGAGTGTTGACGATGTTGCTGTGTTTTGCCAGCTCTGCCTAACCCTTGCAGAATACAGAAGTGTTCTATGCTGTTTAGCCTAACGTGCAGCAAACAAGTCTAAGACATCCCCTCTTAGAATGTACAGACGCCCATCAAGGTACCCGAAACTGACATTTTTCCCAATCAACTGTAAACCTACTATTTCAGCGATAAAGTTGAAAATCTATTGAAGAAATTTGACAGATTGTTGTAGCTTGATGTGCTGGCGTCTTTACAAACAAATTCTTCAGGTCAGGTATCGAAATTAATGCTGGCAGCGAAACAGGATCAAGAAGATACCTACGTCTGCCAAAAAAGGTGTTTTCGAATAATGTGCACTTAAATATTCTACTCTTGAAATCAAGTAGATAGCGGATCAATTACTAATTCAAAGCCTAACGGTAGGTACCAATATGTGTTACCGGAGAAACGTTTTTTGTCATTGAACGATTTCGGCAAGAATCAGAATTTAATTGCAGACTGGCGCCATGCAGAAAAATAAACATGAACCTGAACCTGATGATCAATTAAAAAACTCATTGCCTGAACCGACAGAGCATGATGTGACGCAGAAACGAGAGCAGACCCAACCAACAATACTGGGAAAAGAGAAGATACCTAAAGAAATCTGAAATCTGTCCACTTCGTGGAAAATATCGTAACATACATTCAAAAATTTAGCTGGACTCCTCCCTCGACCTTTCCAAAAAGCAGTAAGGTTTAATTCATTACCTTTTTTTTGACGCCATATGGGTATTTTAGTTAGAAGTTTTTATTTTAAGCGTAAATAGTTTGTTAAAATTAGTTCAGCTTAATCATCATCATATCAACCGAATGACGTCAACTGCTGGACATAGGCCTCGGGAACAAATTTAAGAGTCGCCACAAAAACGGGTCCTGTGCGTCTTGCATCCATCGTCTACCCGCGACCCGCACCAGGTCGTCAGTCCACCTTGTAGGAGGCCTTCCAACATTGCGGTTAGTTCAGCTTGCATTCTATTTAAATTAATAAAGTGGGTGCTATCCTAGTCTTTAACATATTTAGCATCAAAGCGACAGAAGAAATCACACTAACTTATGTTACTACTATAGTGTTATACCTAGATACCATACCTACCACCCCTTACAGTTGTCAATTTATTTGTTTATTTAATTTTATTAATAGCCTTTTCCAGATATAAGTATAGAAACATACTGTTTTTATATAAATAGTTTTGTTTTTATTCTGTGTGCCCTTTGGCAAACGTCTCCTCCAACAATTTCCAATCTTCTCTCTCTCGCACCAGTCTAGTCTAAGTTTTTCCAGCTGTTTTAACCACATCATCTTCTGAATGGTTTCCCCTTTTTTCTGTTTTCCTCTCTTGGTTACCACAATGTTACCTACTTCTTTGTTCCATTTTTCTTCTCCTCTAATTACATGGCCAGCCCATTTCCACTTTAGTGTTCTTAATTCAACACCATATCTTGGGTCTTTGTAGCATTCTTAATTTCGCTGTGGTTGGTTTTATCTATTTTCCTTTTCCTCGTCATGCTTCGTTCCATGATTCACTGCCATGTAGCGATAAGTATATAATAATTTATTCCACGGAAACGTGCTACCCAGGTTCTAACCCAGGTCATGTTCGATCCGTATTCCTTTACCCAAACCAGTCCGACTATCACATTTTTAAACTAGTGCGATAAGACTAAAATCGGCTATCAAAAGGGGTCTTCGTAAGTGATAAAGGAGATTGAGTGATGTCGTTTCGGCGGGCGACGCGACCGGTTGGCGCCGAGGCGAAAGTGACACTTTCCAACCGCGTCACAATGGTCCGCTGTCTTTTAGCACATTCACTAGCACTGCGTACATCTAAAGAGCCTTAATTATGTCAATGAGTAAGGTTTTAGCCAGTTCCAAGAGGTAATTAGATATGAAGTGTGTATCTTTGGAGAACACTAGCTCATAAAGACTTTTAGGAGATCGTTGTGAATTGTTCTTGCTGACTAGGTGGGTACCAACTCGAACTCTTAGGCTGAGTTTCCATCAGAATCGCTTATAATTTACCTAGCCTCGCTCAGCGCAAGCGATTCTATTGGTTCTTCAAACATATTCCTCGCTACTCAACCTCCCACGTCTCTGTACCTCTATTCTGTAACAACATTTTTGTATATCGACAGCGCAATCCGAAGTGTGTATCAAATTACTCAAAGGTAAGACCTGTATGTTGTGTGTAATAAAGCTCACTTTGTGAGATTTGTCACTCAAGGTTAGCTCGATATCAAAATGGTTATTTACAGAATTGACTACTATTGATGTAATCGCACCCTTATGGGTACCTAATAACTATTTTAATGTTTGCAATTGTATGGTCGACCAGTAACCAGAATAAGGTCCTCTAATAACCAGAAGAAGAGATACCATTTCTAACCAAGCTCCATCAGGAAACCTTTTTCCTGTAGTACCTATGTAATTATGACTTGACCAGATAATGCCGGGCCCAAGCCAAATTAGTAAAATTATCTGTGAAATTGGAAATACGCAGCACTTTGTGCTCATTTATTTTTTTGCGTCTCACTGCTTCCATATTCAAAGAAACAAATCCCCAAAAAAGCTTGTGGTTTTCCTTAATCCACATTTTACAACTCGATCCAATCACATAAATATCTCGACTTTGTAATAAAATCTCAGACCCTACACTTAAAGGTTGATGATAAAAATAAAGTCATAAAGAATCTTTTTTTAAACTGTTTAATGTATAAGAGCACCTTTATAACAATTTAAGGGTAGTTAACATATTTGGAAAAACAAAAACATAGTACAACAAAGTTAATTAAATTAGTAGATAATTAGAAATAATTTGTATTTAAAACGTAATAATTTATCTTTTAACATTATCTTATAATATAGATTTATAAAATAAATAACTATCGTTTTATTGATAACAATTTTATCGTGATAGGGATCACAGACGTAGCCTAAAGAGCATTGCTTACTAAGCTAGCGATAAGTCTAAGACGTGCTACATCTACATCGCTAACCGTGAGTTTTAACCGCTAAGTTAAGAGTTAAGTTAACAGATGGTTCTGCCAAGTTACAATAGATGGCGTTGCTGAAATCATACTTATAAAAACTGGATTATTTTTCGGTTATATTAAGTAATCTTGACAAGCCTTTGATGATAACTTTAAATTGAATAATTCAAGCAAAAACAAACGGCGCCAAACCAAAAGCAAATGTAGTGGTAACACGTCGTCAATACACAACTACATTAGAGGTACTTAAATTCTTTTGCGAACAAAATACATTCATCTCCTGCGAACTCATCCTTTCACTGTATACTTGGCACATTCCACGTTACGACACAAAGTCACGACTCACGACCTGTCGTTGAAATGACGGTATTAAACGTGGATGCGAAAGTTTTAAGCAAAACTGGTAAGTGCATGAAAGAAACGAAAGGTTTGTTCCAAAAAAGACTACGCCTTATATTCCAAGTCATGCTCTCAAAAATCACTCCGCCCTGAATCATCTAACGGTTGTAGCTTAATATTTTTAGACATTAAAATCGAAGGATTTTCCGCTGTCATGGCGAATAAGTCGAGTGAACTCTTGCAAACTGACTTGGAATATGGGCCTTTAATAAAATAACGAATAAATTAATATTATTTACAAAACAAATACGTATTGAACACTAAGGCAGTTAACAACGTCTTATTTTCTAATGGTAATCTGCACCACCGGCCTGTCCGTAGTAAATTAACTTACAATTGGTTTAACGAAGTTTAAAAGTAGCTAAAACTTAATTATTAAAACTTAAATTAAGTATTCTAACTTAATTGTCATGACTTTGTCACACTAGGCGATATTTTATCGAGGAGCACACGATGAATTAAATATCTACAAATTTTATTTATAGTTATGAATTTATAGTTTAATAAAAACAGAAATCTCCAAATAAAGAAGAATATCAAGTTAATTACAAAACTAATATCAATAACGAAACTTATTATTATTATGACGATAGGCAAAAGAAAACATGGTCAGTTTTAGATTTAAATTAATTTGTTATATAAGTTTCGAGAATTTTAAATGAATATAAAGTTCTGCAAGCGTTCTTGAAATCGTTTGAGTACAAGGACTCAATCAAGTGACATTGTTTTCACTGGCCATGGAAAATTCAACTGCTTAAAATCTTATGTCAATTTCGAAACTTAATTCTCATCATCATCATGAAAATTAAATCGCGTAAGTTGTATACCTGCCTTTAATTTAATTTTATGCGCATTAGTACTAAAAATCAATGGCGCCAAATTAATCATAGATTTTCTTGTAACAAAAAAAAAGTTTCAAAATATCCTTAATCTAATTTCTATCGTATAAATCGTATTTCACAACTACTAAAATCTGGAACATTTAACTACGAGTATTATTTCAGATTTGGCTCTTGACACTAAAACATATGAAATGTTAGGTACTCATTACATTTGAACATGTTTTAACTTGGCACTACAATTAATATTACATTGAAATATATATTTACATAATATACTACCTAGTTAAATAATGTTCTACGTACTGAAAGTTAACAATATTGTCGATTAAAAGATCTTGTAAATTCTTTGTTCATTTACCTCGAACTAATGCACAAATAAATTATAAATATCTACCAAGAACATATAATTATTTAAACTCAAATTATCCAACTTATCACTTTCAAGGAAGTAGCCTCCAAATTGGAAAATTTTCCACAATTTTGTCGTTTCCTAGGTCTAGGTAACATTAATTAGTTGCCGCAAAGGCAGGTGTCCCTCAAATTGGCCTTAAGCCATGGTAGATATCTTGTGATCCTGGTGTAGACACCCGGGTAGCCTGGTCGACCGCAACCCACACCCCATGAAACGATACCTGGAAACAAACATATTACCTATTTACTTTTAGTACAAAAGCTGTGGTAAGAACGTTAATGATAAATATATACTGCAACGGTAAGATAGTACACTAACGCCATCTATGCAAGCCACAGTATACTGAAATACATCTCCACGCCTATATAGAAATGAACAAACTACAAAAGATGGCACCGGTATAGCAAAATCAGCAACCAAACAGTACCTACATCATTCATAAAAAAAAAACTATATCAAACTAGGTACGTATGTAAAGACTACCTAGGTATTTCATGTTGGCCTATGATGGGGTTGACAAAACAATCATCAAATGACTCCTCCCGCTCTGGGCGAAGGGAGTGTCAGACTCTTACTGACTAAAACTCATGCGTATTCCTCCTACGCCCGCGGTGACTCTTTCGCACAAATTCCGCCACCCTGGCAGGCACTGGCCCTAGCAGACCTCTTCTTCTATGCTGACATCTCTTTGAGGCGAACGTGGAACACAACGCGCCGTCGACCCGGGCCTGATTCTGATCGAACAGCGAGCCACCCAATGCTCGCCGTCCGCAGGCCCACGCCTACGGTGGCCGGGAATCGCCCTGGGCTGCGACTCCAGACGTCCGGGTCGTCTTCTTCTGTTGCGGCGGCTGGGCCTTGAGGTTTCCCTCTCTCTCATACGTTCAACC
Source organism: Lacanobia oleracea (assembly GCA_950371165.1). Classification (NCBI taxonomy): domain Eukaryota; kingdom Metazoa; phylum Arthropoda; class Insecta; order Lepidoptera; family Noctuidae; genus Lacanobia; species Lacanobia oleracea. The sequence goes on from OX493397.1 coordinate 8,709,962, forward strand.
TCCTCCTTTACTAGCATTACTGCTTCGCAGAAAGAGGTGATGGCTTCCCATGCCTCCTCGCTCCGGACCATGGATTGAACCAGTGCCGGACTGGGGAGGTCACCGCCATCGATCGGTATTTAAGAGTCTGAGCCTGCTATAGTTATAAACTTCTACCCTGGGGCTCGGATACATATTCATAATATAAAATCTAACTTGTCCTTTAAAATTCTACTAGTAGAATACTCACCAACGATTTGGAATTTGTCTCCCTGTTGTAAGAGGAGAGGACCACCGCTATCTCCTTGACATGAATCCGTTGAAGCTCTGCCAGCACATAACTGTGAACAAGCCATTTTTTAAATTATACAAGTAAGTACTCCCCGTGGAACGAATTCCACCGTGGAACTTTCAGGACGTTTTCTTTTTCAGGTATTACACCACAAAGGTCTTGCCATAGTTTTCCAAGCCTCTTTTCCAATTTTCCCACCAATGGAACTACACAAATCAAAAAATAATAAGTAAAAAAATAATAATAATAATCCTGCTGCTTTAAGAAATTGTTGAGTAAGTTGGTGGATGGTAAGGGATGGTAACGGGAATTCTTCTCCTCACCATTCATTAAGAAGTTTTGATACTCCTGAAACTTACCATGTTGTTAGTGATTCTCGAAGCCCTGTACTTCATTCCCCGACACTGGTTCAGCGACAGGATGGGCACCCGCACTTCCTGCACGATGGCAGGCAGCTGTCCTCCCTCGGAAGTCCTTCCCCAACCCACCACAACTCCCTCTTTGCCAGAAGGGTCTATACCTAGAACATGACAATTTTACTAGTGGTTAATAATATTTGCAAAAAAATAGGTATGTTATTATAGGTAGGTATCTATTTGGGAACCACCAAACGCCCGCATGCATCAATCGAGATTGAACACCTGGTTTTAGAAAATTTGAGCGGTCTTCGATAAGGTTCCAGGTCATTTGGGAGGTCTTAGAAAAGGTACAAAGCAATAACAAATCAGCATCTGCCGAGAATTAAATTCTCAACCGACAAAAAAATACGCAAAGAAAAGAAGAAGCGAACAACAGGAATCGTGTAATGAGATCAATCAAACGGTTTTCGTACCTGAAAACCAATTCCACTAATGTTTAAGCAACGTTAAGCCGGCTGCTTAACGTTGCTATCTGTCAAAAATACCCAATTTTTTTTGTTCGTGACTTTGATGCAAATGCGAACGTTGCTTGAAAATAACTAGAATTGGCACTCTAGTATCTGCATATGCAGAACATTTCAGCGTGTTGTTTAATAGTAGATTATGAACCGAGGGGATAAAGCAGTGTCTCGGGCGTCATATTGAATTCCGAACACAATAAAGGATTCGATAGTTAACTCTCGAGCATTACGAGGGAGTTTATATGTTAATACAAGATCTTTATCTTTATCCCTGAGGAGCATACTGTACTTTTCACACCTACTGCGAAAAAAATGTACTCTAGCCATAGGTGGCGCGCGTCGGCCTTCACTGCTAGGAGCGTTCTAAGCTGTAGCTCCAGCTCACTGCCGGGCAATAATATTGCACTGAATTTCATTACAATCCGCCGGGCAAACCCCATTTTGACCCCGCTCGCACCGAGCAGCGGAGGCGGATGGGAGCCACTCGCCGTTTATAATGACGTACTTTAAGTTAGTTTTCCATGGCAAATAATTTGAAGTTTTTGTGCAGGTGGTGTGAAAAATAATAATTAGTTACCAGAAGGCGGCAAACAGACAGGCTTGATGATTCTGGAGAAGTTGACAGGCTTGCGCAGCTTGAGAAGAGCTATGTCGTTGTTATAGGAGTCAGGGTCGAAGCTGCGATGGCGGACGATGGCGGTGACAGCGCGCATGATGGCTGCGCTCTCCGTCGTGATGGTCTGGTCGTGGTCGCCCAGGATCACGCGGATCTTCGAACGCTTCAGTCTGGAACATAGGAGAAGAAAAATTGTGCGTTAAGGATCCAAAAAAGAAATTCGTTTAATTCCGATGGGAATTTCAATGTACCTCTACTCTGCTCAGATACTTTTATAAATAAAGTCCTTTATGTGTAATGAGTACTAATGAGTTACGTTATAGTCGCCAGAACAATAGATATCATTCAACAGAATATCTACATCTACACTAATATTAAAAAGAGGAAAAAATTTGTGTGTGTATGTTTGTAATGAATAAACTCAAAACTACTGGACCGGATGGATAGCTACATTATCAGGAAGTAACATAGGCTATACTTTATTCCCGAACTCCCACGGGAACGGGAACTACGCAGTTGAAACCACGTGGCGTCTGCTGGTATGAGATAAATTAAAATGGTTTAGAATTCAGATAAAATAAAGAAATTGTTTTCTAAATTAAACGAACTTATGCGGATATGGTGTAACAGGCTATTGAAGACTTATAGGTAGATGTTAAACCAAATAAAATAAATCTTGTTATTACTTTTCTACTGTTGCATCATTGTTACATGATTTTATTGTTTTTGAGTTAGATGCGAAGTTATATCAACATTGTAACTAATATTTTATGAGTATGTGTTTGCCATTCACATTCTGTTAGAACTTTCCTCTTTCGACATTTAACAAAAGACGTAAAACAATATTAATTTATGAATTTTTTCACATGATTATGACATTTAAATTAGATGCGTAAATCAGGTAGAAGTCCATACTGTTTTCATGAATGACTGCATTCTTTTACATAAAAGTGAATAACATAACATTGTATGGAAACGTCTCGTAAATTATCGCACTTCATATTTTTCAAGAAAGATTTATGAAAATGAAATCTATTGTGCGTGTTTCAGGACCAGTATTTGAACTACCTTTTAACGATACCACGATACAAAGTACAATGACAAATACTCGTAAAATGTGCTAGAATAATGAATCATTATTCTAACAAGAATAAGCAAAATATCAACCGGAAAAACATGAGCCTGGTATTTGAATAGCAAATCGGCCTAATATTTAACGTAATGCAACATTGCGTGTTTCTAGGCAGGCGTGCGCGGGCGCAGTTCCACGTAGTAACGATATAACAACATTGTGTAACCGTTTATATTCGTTGCATGGTTGCATCTCATCTACTATTTCCTATTAAATCGTAAGAGGTTTAATTAGATATATAAGAGAGTGATGAACAAAATGTATAGGGAGATGAAGAGAAATATAAAACAAATGATGGATGGTGTGAAGGAAGGTTCGAAAGAACAGAAGTGAGTGCGAGAAATGAACAAGAACAGACTGAAAAAGAGCATGAGATTACACGAAATGATGCGTTATGTAGAACAAATCGTTCTCGGTGAGCAGATAAAGATAACCACTTATTAAACACAAATTGCTTGAATTATGCTGACACGCAACTGTTACACCAAAGCTAATGCCTAATGAACAAGCATTTCATAGCAGTGCACTTTATGTAGGCATGCCCTTTCCCAACTATATTGGGGTCGGCTTCCAGTCAAACCGAATTTAGCTGAATACCAGAATTTTACGCGGAGCGGCTGCCTACCAGACCTCCACAACCCATTAACTGGGTAACACGGTACTTCATGGCAAGACTGGAGTCAGATTAACTGGCTTCTGACTATCCGTAACGACTGCTAAAGATCTACAAATGACAGCCGGGACCAACGGCTTAACGTGCTTTCCGAGACACGGAGGAAACTCGGTATGTTAAGATGTCACCCATCCACAGAACAACCTTGGCAAGCGTTGCTTAACCATGAAGATCGACCCTTGCGGCTGTTATTATCTAATAAAATAAATAAAAAGAATATCCATTTTTGAGGTAAAGGCACTCAAAAATACAAAACTCTAATCTCTGAGATCAATCCTTATATAGATCGATAGAACAAAGTTTCTCCCTTCAAGAAACATGTAACTTGAACGTTTCGATTTCTAAACAGTAATTGGCTGCACCGAACCTATCATTTCGATGGTATTTCTGCTAGCTTCCTGGTTGAACTGGAAGCCGAACTCAACAAGTCTGTAATAAACATAGTGCAGGCCGCATACTTCGATGTTATAGGAAAAGGCTGTGTCAATATAGGAAATTACGTTACAGGAAGTTCCTCTAAGAGCAGGCTGCTTTCCGTAAACTTGAATATTTTCGTCGAAGTTAGATGTATTCTTGCGTCTATGTCTTCTTGTATTCAAATCAAATTATATGAACTCTTTTTTACAGTTGTTAAAAATCGACAATGCCATTACATTATTTTGATGTCAATTCAGGGCTAGTGACACGCCACCAAGTATTTAAGAAGGATTTAGGGTAGGCTCTTGCCCAGCAGTGGAACAAGCATAGGCTGAATTTAAGAAATAAACTAATAATTAAAACATTTTAGCAACCGTCTCCTGGGGTTTGCAAAAATGGGCGGTCGACGGCAACAACAAATGCACAACATCAGACGAGCCTACATCGTCTCTTGAACGGGATTGTCATCTGACTAGTCTTTTCCCAATACATTGGCATCGGCTTCCAGTCAAACCGGATTCAGCTGAATACCCATATTTTACGTGGAGCGACTGCCTACCTGACCTCCACAACCCGTTAACTGGATAACACGGTACTTCTAGGCAAGATTGACGTCTCTTGAAAGGGATAATGTTAGTAAAAATAAAGTGATTGACTTACTTCCTGACACAATGAGCAGCAGTGAGCACATACTCCTTAGTGAGGAGTGAGGCTCCACAGTGGAACTGTCCATCGTACACAATCCTCGCCATCCAAGGGTACCGGTTGGCGCCAGCCGGCATCCCGCCGACGATGCGGTTCTCCTGATTCGACCCACCGCACTCTAGAAAGTGAACGCAGTTTGTTGAACCAACGTCATTACTAGTACTTGCTACAGATTTCCTGTTAACTGTGGCTGTATCATTGCCGACTGATGCCTTGTTTATTTTTTTGTGTAGTGTTTGTGATTATTTTTTGTATTTGTTTTCTTTAGTTCAGGAAGATTGTTTTTTTTTTAAGTTGCTAGTCTGAAGTTAACTTTTACAAATAAATCTTCTCTTTCGCATCTTTTTCTAATCTTTTTTAATTTTATTGAACCCAGTACTTTTTATACTTTTTGAATGGCAATTTCAGTTTTAGGTAGTAACTAAGGTTAATTATTTTCCAACTCTTATACCTCTAACATAAAATTAAAACTTTACAAGGAACCATATTCTACAAGCATTAACAAATACTACCAATTCATCAATCAGGTACATAAATCATTAGTGCTTCAACATGGCTGGTCAGTATAATCGAGTGTGAATTGAGACAAGCGTGAAGTTAATGCTACGTGGTGCAATTAAGTTAATTACAACAAGCGATATTTAAACGTAATTTACGATTGCAGATTATCTAGCGATAAACCTCACAGATGTTTTGAGGAAATTGCTAAACCATTCGTTTTCGTCCAAAGAGCTGACTGTCTTCGGAAGAGAATCATTTCACTTTGGTATTAGAGGTATTCAATCTAGACAATAAACGATCTGATTGGAGTTGTAGTCAATATAAGCAGTCCCAAAGTGTGGAAATTTCCCTTCAACATTGTGAACTGGAATGCACCTCAGATCTCAGCCAATGAGGTCTACGACCTGATCTATTTTCCAATTCAAACATTCAGCAATTTGTCTTTAAAAGCAATTCTCCTCCCGTCTGTACGTTGACAGGAACGGGAAATAATAGTGTATAAATAACAAGTTATAGCAGTTAATAGCGAGTCGCGATCCGGCGCGGGCGCAGATCGAGTCCATTACACTTTCACTGTGATGAACGGCGGTTCAACGCTCAGAGCTACCCACTACTTGCGCACTGCACAGAACAGCTGTTTACGTGTAAACACTAATGGCTCTTAATGAACTTTATTTATCTTTGCTGCTGTGTCTACAGGAAGGACGGTATTTGTGCTCATAGTAGTCTTATGCAATGTACTTATAAACGATGCCTATTGTGTTATGTAAGTTTTAATACTAATATTTCTTATCGAACTTCATCGCCTCGTCGAACATTGAATCACACATTGTCCCAATCACATGTTTTACGACTACAGGAGTCATAGACACTGTTAGACTGGTTGTAAGAGAACAGTGAGCACTATTTTCTCCTTTTAAATTAATGGATTCTGTTGTACCTTTGTCAGCTTTGCCAATTCACATCATTAAATAGCAGTTTAGTCTCAACTGCAGTATCTGGTACCTACATTTAATTGTTAGCAAACGTTTATCAATTTCAATAGATCTCTTATCGAACCAGATATCTTCTCCGTCAGATACACAGATAAGTAAATGCTTTATCGTTAAAATTAACTATGTTACTTTAGTCCATGTTAATGAAGCACAGTTTCAAATACTTGTTAACGACTTGACACTTTTACTGTTCAAAATGTGCGATGCATGCCTGGACATAATTGTAGTCACCTACATAGGCTAATGAATAACTAATTAGTCTCAAGTTTAAACTTAAATGAACCATGGGATGTTACAGTCTCTACAATGAGAAAGTAAATTAAGTAGTTATAACTGACATAGATGGATATTCAAAGAGACAATAAATTAATAATGACCCGTATTTAGTAGGTACGTTTTCAGGAAGGTTAACAGAAATAGGATCAAGTTATCACAAAAACATAGATAGATAAATAATTAATTAAGGTAAAAAAATTAACCAAATACAAAGGTAAACCAAATAGTTAACGACGTCCAGGGCAAGTTATTAAACTATAAACAAATATAAGTTTTTAATACTGGGATTGTTATTTGAACTAACTACGGGGCAAATCTAGGTACAAATAAATTCGATCCACATCGACGATCTTTGAAATGCATGTTAAGAAAGAATAACCTTGGTGTTTGTAATCTAAAAACTAAAACATTGACGATTTCATAAAAGAACATCAGGATGTAAAACTATATTTTTACTATAATAGGTACACTCGTAAATGCCAAAGTTTGGATGGATGGGTGTTTGATACCTACTCATTCACTTCAGAACGGCTGAACTGAATTTGGCACAGAGGTAGATTATCGTCAGGAATAACAAAATAGCATGCTTTTATCCCTGGAGTGTATTTCCTAGGGATAATTTTCGATATCCACGCGGCTGGAGCCGCGGGCGGCATCTAGTCTTTTATATGAGGAAAGCATTAATTAGGTCAGTATACAATGATCGCCAACGTGAAAACTACAAGGGTAGATACAAGGGTGATATTTACTTCTACAGGTGAACATATAGGGCCATACAAATCACGTGCTGTACACAGATACAACTTACCCATCTTTCTAGGGAGTGGGTTTGCCCTGCCGCACTCTAAAATGTGAACGTGGATGAAGATCATTAAAATTGCTTGAAATTGTAGGTAAGGGCACAAGCTCACAAATGAATTTTGGGCAAAGAACAGTTATTCTGTAAAAACAACCGTGACAACTTAGGTGAAGTGAACGTGTACTGAGCTGTCAATCCGTACAATCAAAGCCGTTCACATCAGCCGGCTGATTCTGTAAGAATGTCGAAGTGAAGATTTGGATAAAGTGGTCACGAAGTAAGCTGTCATTCCATCTTGATAAGTTGGATTGATAACGTGGCAATTATGGCAACCCTCCCCCCTTTTTTGGGGGATGCCTATGTCCGGCAGTGGACGTCTTTCGGCTGTTATGATGAAGGTCATGATGAACTTGGATTGACAGCTTACTTCGTGATCACTGCACGCAAGCCTTCACTTAGATATGTTTACAGCCGGTCTATTCTGTCGACGTCTCATAGCAGACAAGTGAGCCGCCATTCCATCTCGTTTGTATGGTTTGACAAGTCTCTTGTCGTTCACTTCGCCCAAGTTTTCACTTCGACATGTTTACAGGATCGCACTGCAGTTCACTTCAATTTAAGCCATCTATGGTTTCATGATGAGAAAATTGTAGAATCATTGACGGAACTAAAGCAATATTAAAAAAAAATATTTGCAGGCTTCCCCACCAACTAGTTTTGTTCGTTCGTCAGCTCATGCTCTTATAGTGGCTAATAGGATTTGCAGTGCTCACTAGAAGACTAAGATTGGAAAACTGAAAAATGCAAATTCTAACTACTAGAGTGCAGAATTATACTAACTAATTATACCTGCTTAACATCGGGACGTAGGTAGTACACGCATAAACACAAGAAATTAACAGGTTGACTTGATACATATTATGATGAAGTTTCTCTAAAGTTTAAATCATGTTTTAGTAGAACTTTCTGAGATGTTAAACGTTCTGAATCCTAAAATAGATTTCATATGTTTACTATAGATATAAATATAACGTAACTTTCAAATATTTTAAAAGTTTGATTATGAAGATAATAATGATGATGAAGTTATATAAAACTACAAAAAGGATTTGAATTAATTTTCAAATTTAATTCCACATACCACAGGAGCACTCCTTAATCTGATTGTCCTCATCGTCGTCTTCGACGCTCTGCTCCTCCAGGAGCGGCACCTCCAGCCCGAATATGGCATCGAACAGGAACCGCTGACTTCTGTTCCCTGATGACACCTGAAAACATTGAGGTGACGTTCTTTGCTTACCATTTTCTGGTGGTCACATATTTATCACATAAGTAGTTTTTTTTTTTATTTGATAATTTTTTCAAGATTTTTAATAAATATGTACCTACTAATGATTTCCGATAACCTGTCTAACATAAAATTCTAGATGTAGTACAAGCTGTGCAAGTGAACCTAAGATTGACGGAACACGGATGAAATCGTTTACCTACTGTTGACGAAGATTGACGAGAGTGCCAACCTTCCCGCGTATCGTTCCTTGCTAACATATCATCAATTACATAATTTAAAACGTAGGTATTACTTTTCATCAGTCATCATTGCATGTTGCCTGCAGTAGGAAGTAGGTAATCGTGCTAAATTTCGTAAAGGTTCATATAAATTGTTGTTGACTTTTGTGCATATTACATAACAAAACTGGTATCAGATGGTTCCGTCGGAAATGCACTTACATAAGTTTTGTTTACCATTTTAATGTTAGCAGCGCGGTTTACTTTCGCGGGTTCGAGCACGCCATGGTTGCGCAATGCTCGATTTTAATTGGCGACTAATGTCAATGTTGCTTTCACAATCTTAACAGCCGTGTTCCGGTCCGATATTATCCTTTTTTATTCCATTTTAATTTCAGACGCACTTAAACTTTCGCTGATCTCACGAGCAATGACGGGTAATTTGTAGTAGGTAAGTACATTAGGAAACCGTTAGTTCAGGCGAATGTATATGAATGCGTCACTGGCTGAATGTTTAATGACATTTTGATTTGAAAAAAATCAAATCAAAGCCATATCAAGCCTAGATCGTTTTATTTTTGGATGGTCTTTATATAGAGATTTTATGAGCTGATTACGTACCAAATCTGTCGGTCGGCTTTCGTAATGCTTTAAAATGGAAATGAATTTGGTTTTAACAAAGTTCCATATTGGGAATCCCACCAGCCTTATTCAGCATCCGACTTATTCAGCAGATCTGTGTCATTTACCAAACAGGGATGTCAGTCAAACCTGTCCTATCTACCTACCTACCTACAGATAGCAGACGACTGCTCGGCGCCGACTGATGGATGCGCAATGATACTTTCCCTCTGGTGACCCACTCATGTAATGTTGTGACGAAACTGACACCGCGTGTTGTTAGTCGTTAGTTAGCTAACAATATATCGTGACATAATAACCACTTATGAGGCTAAGGTTGTCCGTGTGCCATGTGGACACTCCCACTTATACGGTCATCTGTGCCACTGGGTAGGAAGTTAGATAATGTTTGTATTGAAAACAGTGCTGCGATTGATTTTAAATGGAGCAAAATCACAGAGAGAATTTCAATGCTTGCAATGCAATGACAAACATACGGAGTTGATATTATGAGGTCAGATACAGATGGACCTACTTACTATACTTTAAACAAAGGAAAATGTTGAGACCACAGTGGATGGACAAAATGGAAAACTGAAATTAGGTTATCAACTAAGATCAAAATCAAGTCATAATATCGTGTTTAGAAATAAATAGCCGTAACATTGTAGCTACAACATCAACAATATCTATTAAATAACCAAATAATGTCAAGGTCCCAATTGAAAATGAATAAAATCTAGAAATCACTACACATTCGCCTGAAACACTGCTCCGTGACCCTATTAGTGATGAATAGGTGTCGTAATTGACCATGGCAGCGATTAGTGGTCCAGTTGCCGGCTGAAGTTCAATGTCGGGTGGCGAGGACCGGACAATAGGCTGAGACAATGACATGTTGCCTAATGCTGCTCGCCAAATTAAACAAGATACTGACAGCAGTCAACATGATTGTAGTCTGTATACAGGTGACCGGTATTACACACTACTTAGCCTTACTTTAATTAATACCTTAGTAGTTCGATATACGCAACATATATAGTAATATTGTTTGTTTGTTTTTGGTTGAACGCGCTAATCTCAAGAACTACTGGTTCGACTTAAATAACTATTTAGTGATGAATAGCACATTTATCGAGGAAGGCTATCTATCTATCTCGAAGTAGCGAGAGTTGGCTAGTCTTACAAAGAACACAGGTGGTTAATCATGAGATTGGTTGGAATCTATTGGAAAAACGTGTGGCCGTATTTGTCCAAACCCTGACGGTTTTAAAAATACTTAGATTCAAATATCGTTATGGAGCTAATGCGGATCGAAATTTAAGTTGTAAGCTACGATAGCCGATGTCTATGTCGGTCTGTGGAGTAGTAGGCCACTGACTGCGCCTATTAGGTACATACCAAGACTACCTACTCCATACCTCAGGTTCTGGATGTCATTTGGAGGATATTCAGGGGACAGAAAACTGATCCAGTCTTGCCAGGAAGTATCGTGTTACCCAGATTGTTATGGAGTTTATAGACAGTCGCTCTAATGTAACCATGATTCTTGTACGTTCTTCTCCAAAGGAACGGAACTCTCGGAACGGTTCTCTTTGGAACGTGCAACTGCCGCGCTGTTGCACGTTTATGCAAGGGTAGATAAGGTCGGTGAGTGTGTTTTGGTTCAGGACAACTTGCTGCTCTTGTCGCTTGCGCGGCAGAACAAGCTTTGTCTCTTTGACTGATAGACCTTGACAAAATTCAAATTCAAATCATTTTATTTCAAATAAACCATTCACAGGCACTTTTGAAACGTCAAGGTCGGTCAGTCAAAAACATGGAAGCTATTTGCACGTTCCAAAACGTAGATCTCTATGGAGAAGAACGTGCAAGAAACTCCACGGACACTCTTTTAAATCATGTTCTGTTTTACAAAATTCTAAGTTACATATAGGTACTTGTTGCTTCTGCATGTGAGTACAATGCAAAGGAAAAATAAAAAAAAAGCTTATTATAAGAATTTAAAATATAAAGATTAAAATGAGCCAATGGCAGTTAAGAGTTGACCAGTCTCAACCGACGGCGCCCGTTCACGAACATGACGCGTGAATCGGCACCTTTCAGCTCAACCATTTCGAAGGGAACCGAATGGTCTAACCCACGCGCCGCCATCAGCGAGATATTGAGTGAGCATGACATGCTCTCAACCACCATGCTTGACAAATGACTGGAACTCTTTTTGAAATAAAGGATTTTGTTTTTGTATAAGATACTGGTACTCAGCTACATCCTGTTAGGCTGGAAGCCGACCCCAACCTTGTTGGGAAAACGGCAGGCATATTAACTACCGACGCAGTCCTTTGAGCAGTAGGTACCAATTCCATGACCCTGCATTTCTGTTACTTTGTATTTCATTGGGTATTTATTTATTCTTATTAATAAGTTCACTATCAGCTTTAAGGGCATGATTGTTTCTATTTGTATCATATACGAAACTGGTCTGCACTAGATAGGTATCTAAAACATTTTCAATTTCTTGTTCATTTACCATACCTACCTACCTATCTACTGAAATGCCTTTTCTTTTTGCATAACAATTGCCATTCAAAGCCCTCAGCTTCATTTTGCTAAAAGAGGCTGCACTAACGTAAGGTGCATCTTGAAGGCATGACAATTTAATTTCAATGCCTTGAATGCTGATAATATCAAAGAGGGCCATTATAACCGGAATTCTCCTGTCAACTTGCGCTTTGATAAAACCACTTTAGATCTTGTTTTCAAACCAGTGCGGAAACAACAACACAAAAGAACGAGAAGCACAAAAACTATTTCAGTCTAGATATAACTAGCTGACCTGCGCAACTTCGTCTGCGTTACAATTTTTTTTATACTCCGCTCCTTTTGGTCGCAGCGTGATGTTATCAATGCAGCTAATTGTATAGCCAATCTAACACTATTTTTTAAAATCATCGATGTGAATTTGTTCGAAAGATCACCGCGGCCCTGAACCGCAAGGGCACTACGAAGAACACGGATGATTTTTAGTCAGTAAGAGTCTGTCAGACACTCCCTTCCGCTCCACCCAGAGCGGGAGGAGTCAATAGTCATTTGATGATTTCCAAACCTAAAAAAAGGTGGTTACGGCTGATTGGCGTCATTTTCACCGCACTCGCTTTTATTGTGTGGTACCCGTGAATTCGTAAGGTCAGCAAGTAAACTACTTTCCAAACTATGATTGCGAGGCGCCTTTCACGAGGTAATTGTTGCGGTGCTCTCGTTTTTGTTATCCGCAGCCGTTTATCAAATGTAAGAAAGTAAGTAGCCACGGCGATATTTCGAACAAGCTGGATTTATAAACTGGCGGGAAATAGTAAGGAGAATAGCAATTCCTTCAGCCATTGTATCGGTATTAGTAACTGTAGCTTAGACAATGAGTGGATTGCAACTTATGATGCCAATTTATGGTGATTATAGGTATGAAGTTGTTTATGGCTGGAGTACTTACAGTACCAACTGGATATATTCAATAGGAATGAGATAAATCAAAATCAGAACGATGTGAAACAGCTCTAAAATCAGAACAATTTAGAGAAATAGGATTACTTACCTATTAATCGGCTGTTTATCAAATATGATTGAGAAATAGCCAATTAGGTATTACTGATAATTACTTACATACTGATAATTTTTATACCTACAATAAATACTTTTAATTGACAAGTAAAAAGCTATGCATTCGTTTTTTTCCACAAAAACTAAGTATCATGTTGAATGGAAAGCATCCGAAGGAACGAATTCAGAGATTCCGTCGGCGTCGTAAGAAAAGTCTGCGACTTGCACTTGGCCGGTTTTTTTTTATTTGTCACCATATTTTTTGTTAGTCGTTTTGGACATGAAGTAAAAACTCTAAATAAAACTTTTAGAGAAAGACTAAAGAGGTGTCCTTTGCATAGCGTCATGAGGATCAGTTACGAAGTTCTTCTGCTTATGAACAACAAAAAGCTGCCATGTTTTTTGCCAAGACTCCTTGCCAGGCGGTGATTTTTATAGAAAAACCGTGAATAGTTCAAGAGACGTACCCACATGGGCGCCGGCAGGACTATTTTCAGGGGTGAATCTTCCAAACCCCGCCTCGAAAAGGATAAGTAGGTTCTCTTTTGCCCAGAACCAAAGAAGACGGATGTAACGACGAACGCGAGGGAGCTCGAAGACCCTCGCCTCGGATTTGCTAGGTCTCTTTTACTAAATTGCGCTTGTCTAATCTATACTTTAATATAGGAACTATATACTAGTCCGATTTGCGTTAAATAGCCCATTTATCGAGGAAGGATATATATCAACACGCTAAAACCAATAGGAGCGGCGCAGTAATGAAAATTGTGACGCAGACGAAGTTGCGCGGGTCAACTAGTACCTATAATCTTTTCGTATATTTTATTGAAAGCCAGGGGGGTGCAAATGCACCCCATTCCGGCGCCCATGGACAATTAGTACCTACTTGAATAGGACCGTCTCCTCGAATGCTCCAGGGTAGCCCGCGAAATTCAAATATTTTTATGTTTTTTGCAATTTGCCGGTCAGTGTGAAGCTGTATGTGAACCAAATGCGATCCGCGACCGTTAACTAACACCATATAGGATCGAAATGCAGGTAGAAACAACAATAGGGAATATGCATGTATTTTTTTTATATTTTTAAATGAAAGTTTAAATCATTATATAAACGTAAAAAAAAAATCAGTACTAAAAAATCAAAATTTAGTTTAGAAAAAAAAGGTTTAAAATAGTAGCCTGATAACAGCTTTTTAAACGACCGCCATTTTGGCGCGCTTGTACTGACGTCACAGTCCGTAAAAACAAACAAGGCATGAATAGCTGCAGAAGTGTTTTGGGTTATAATCTATTCATAATTTGTGTTTTACTTCAATTAAATAATGCAACAGGACAAAAAACCGATTTTTAGGTACTGTATCGTGCCTTTGTGTAAAAACACGAATAGAAATGCACCAAATAAAGTGTTTTTTCTCGTACCGAGAGGTGAGAACATAAGGAGAAAGTGGTGTAAAATCATGAAAAGAGACATGATATCTCCATCAACTTGTTTATACTGTTGTGAAGACCATTTCGACGTAAGTATTTCTTTCACTTTAAGTACAATTTGTTGTTTATCTGCTAATCTTTGCAAGTGTCATCACTATAACCTCAATTACATTACAACCTAACTTAAAAACAGCTATATGTACAAATGTTTGGTTCAATTAAAGTCACTGACTGACTCAATTACTTACTATTTAGATATTCTATGGATTTTAATTTTTTTTAATTAAGTAAGCACAGAATTTTGCAAACAATTTTTTTTTTAAATTCTGTTAGGCAATGTATCTGTACCACAGATTTCATAATCATGTTTAAATGTGTTATGTTTGTTTTTCAGGTAGAAGAGGATACCGCTAATTATATTCAGTACAAAATAATGAAAGATAAACATAAAACTGTATTACGATTGAAGAAGGGCATCCTTCCTCACAAATTTCAGTGTCAAAAGAATACTGAACCACAGTCATCATCAGACAGACAAGCTTACAAAAAAAGAAAACATTTAGAATTAATTGAAGAAGCTTTATCTACACCACCTGCTAAACAAAATGTTAGCACTCCAACGCTAACTGAATTATCACAAATTGGTATAGAAGCAAGTACATCTTCATCTCAGATACACACAGAAGATATAGAAATGAAAAACATTTGTGAAACCGGTTGCAGCACTTCGTCATCTACTGAAAACAAAATGTATCATGATAAAGCTGTTCAAGTGAATATTAAAGTCTATTACAGAAGTAAAGGTGTTAATGTTAATTTGCGTCCCAAGAAAAAAAACACAGCTGTATCTCCATTTCCTATTTCAAGTAAAACAACATCAACTTCACCTTTAAAAACAGCTCATACATCTGGCTTTAAAAGAGCATTATTCCAAGATAATTCTGCTGACACTGCATCTATCTCTTCTGCTCAACCTTCAGTGTTATCATTATCATCTTTTGAACCAGAAACAAGTTCACCGGAATCAAGCTGGAATGCAGAGGCTGATTCACATATTGAAACACAATTTAAAAGTCAAATGCGTTCTTGTATGTTAATATCTATTGAAAAGGAACCTAAAATGTTATCAGGTGTACCAAAAAGAGCATACTATTTAATAAAACTCTTAAGTGAAAACACACCACTACCCACTGTAGATATTTTAATTACTTTAAAAAAAATTAAATTAAATGAGTCTTTCAGTATATTAGCCTTACAATTTGGATATACACAAAGTACAATAAGTAGAATTTTTTCAAAAAGTGTACCAGTATTGGCAATGAAAATGAAAGAAATTATTTCCTGGCAAACATCGGAGCAGATTTTTAAAAAATTGCCTATAGCATTCAGGGCCAGATATTCTAATGTTGTTTCTATAATTGATTGCCTAGAAATACAAATTGAAAAACCAGCAAATGCAGTCTACCAGTCACTAACTTGGTCGAATTATAAAAAATGTAACACATTGAAATATTTACTTTCTTGTACACCTGATGGCTTGGTAACATTTATCTCTGATGGCTATGGTGGTAGGGCAACAGATGTGATGATAGTAGAAGACTGTGGTTTTCTTAATTTTTTCCAACCTAATACTGCAGTTATGGCAGACAGGGGCTTTAAAGATATATCACATTTGTTAGTGAAACAGAATTGTATTCTTATAAGGCCCCCTTCTGTTAGTAAGTCTACTGCTTGTACCAAAGAAGAAGTAAAGCAGGCAAAAAGAATTGCAGCATTGAGAATTCATGTGGAACGTGTAATTAGTAGATTAAGAGAGTTTCATATGTTACTTCCTCATGCATGCGTTGACCACAATTTAATCCCTATTATAGATGAAGTGATAATTATAGCTTGTGGTTTAATAAATATGCAAGATTCTTTAATAAAAAAATAGATTCATTTTAATTTCAGTTTTATTTAAATATTACAGGAAAAATGGCACTACCCCAAAAATTTGTACATTTATGAATTAACTCTTCACACATATCTTGGTCATAATCCACTTCAACAATAGTGACATTTTTCGATTCCTCAAAATCAGTGTGAGCTATGCAGAATAAGGCTTTATTTTTCTTTGAAAAATGCATTTGCAACTGCACCTGTGCCATACATTTTGCTGACAATTGGTTATTTTTTATGTACTGGCTAACTGATTTTTCTGATGACGGGCATTTAATTTCAATGCTGTAATCATCAGTTTCACCATCAGGGGATGCACCCATTATGGGATATAAAGGGCTTAATATGATTCCACATTTATTTATTTTTATTTTTTTCATGTTTTCCACTACTTTCACAACTTCATTCTCTAACTGTCTGCCTCTTTTCATGGCATCCGTGTCCCGTACTTTTGATGCTCCCATAATACTTTCTGTTAAGGACCCATCAAAAACTTTGCAATGGGCAGCTTCATAAGCTTTTGAAGCGGTAATTCTTGCATACCGCAGCTCATACCATAGTGGACAGTCACTTTGATTTAAGGTTGCTATTGCTGCTTCCTTACACACTTTTGTATTCATTTCTTTCTTGCAAAAGTCAATGAATTCTTGTGGGGTCTTCGGTTTGTCCTGCATCATGCTAACCAAATAATGTATGGACATCTTTTCAATCTCATTGGGCTCATTATAATATTTCATAAGTTGATTGCTTGTGTCACCAACATCTTTACTGTATTTGATTAAAACTGTCAAAAAACTTTCCCTGCTAGTTGAAGCCTGTACTGACTCAGCACCACATATAGGTTTTGGCTGCATCTTGGGTATGTTGCACATGTCCTTCGCTTTAATAAATTTAAGGCTTGTGCCCACTGATGATAATTTTGATTTTTTCCAGTAGCATTCAACACTAGTAGAAGGTGGCTCTACACTGCGTCTATGCACCCAGCCTAAGAAAGCAATGGCATGTTTACACCCGCCTGTAAAATAATATTTTTTTATGTAGTTCAATAAAAAAGGTTCATACAGATGTTCACTCATTAAAGAAATAAAATTAAATACCGTGACCTACCTTTGTGAGCTGCACAGTCTTCACATTGAACTGATAAAATAGTTTCTTCAGCTTCATCACACACAAGTGTTACAGAATAACATTTCTGCCGGACATTGTGTTCAGGTGTTACTCGAGCCTTCACAGTGCACATATTACCCTCCCGTTTGACTTGCACATATCCAACTGCAGATTCACCATATGTTTCTCGTTCCGATCTAAAAAAAATAAAATAAAATGTAAATACAATCCAAGCAGCAAGGTGTATGACTCTTCGCCCACGATTTCGATACCATAGAATAGTTCATAAAAGTCCTTTGATTGCTATCAGCTCGACAGAGTGTCAAGTTCATATTAGAAAACAGTATAAGCTTTAGAAAATGATTTTTTCCTTGAAATAATCATAAAATTATAATTCTCATTCACATTTTAAGGTTAAATATGCTATTTTAATGACTTATAAGTAAAAATTATCCAAAAGCGTGGAAGATCGAATAAACATAATATTTACTGTGTAGTTACCTTGCTGCTTTCACTCCTTTTATTTCAGTAGACGTAAAATCAGAATTTGATGCGAAATACGTGGCCATCATAAAAACATCAATTTTCGGAAGATTGTCCGATTGTGCCTTGACGTAACCGATATCAGTCATTTTCGAATCCTACTCTTTTACAAAACAAATGTATTTCACTCCAATATCTGCTCAAAATCACAATAAAACTCAATTAAATCGCAAGCATTCGACAACTATGCACTGGCTGACATTTGTTTTTGTGTATTGTGACGTAACAAATCGTTCTGACCAATAGCGTTGCGTTTCAACTAATTTGAATTTCCCTCTCATTTTTTGTAGTTTTCAATAATTATTTTCTAACTCAAAACGAAATTATATTAAAAAATATTAATGTGTACGTAAATATAAAAGAAAGTACTTCATATAAAAAAAAAATGAGCGGTATTTGAATCACATGCATATTCCCTATTGTGTTTTGAATAATACAGGATAACGTTCAAGGTTTCAGTATCTAGGTGCCTTTCCGATCCGTCGTATGTACTACCTACCCTTGTGCCTAAGGGATGCGTGTCCGGCTTTAGCCTCTATGGCCTGTTGTTTCTACTTTTTGGTATATGTTCTCGTTGTGCTCTACTATTTTCTCTTCTATTTTTCAAGATTTGCTCTGACAATTGCATGATACTAGAAGATTAATTCTAAATTTAGTTTTTTTTTTCATAATGACTTAAAATGATTTTGTTTTGACTACAAAATACCTCGATTTACCAAACATGCATACCTGAATAGGATAAGTTGTCCGGTCTTTTTATTTATTTTTATCTGGCTTTCCCGTGTTAATACCTGGCAACCCTACCCAGCCTAAGAAAGCACGTTGAGCTTTTTGTCCTGCGCCATCTCTCTGCGGTCGAGTGAGTCGGATGATGAAAGTGAAGAGGCAGTAAATCTGTGTAATAAAATAGATATCCGTTGTGATTGGTCGCCATGGCCGAAAATTTGTGAACTTTTGAAGATGTGTGTCAGTCGTATTCCTAAAATAGTTCGGTCCAGATTGCACATCGCATTCCGTCTCTTCGGAGCCCAAGTATTGTCAAAACACTATTAGTCATAGATCACATATTCACAGAAAATTTATGCAATCAATTTGAAACAAGCAAAACCCGAAAAGTTACGTATATTTCATATTGGGATTTTACCATGTGAAAGTTTTTGTAGACGGGAATTTCCCAAAATCTGGACGAATTTAAAAGATGTTGCTTGGATGAATCCAGACTATCCAGCCAGTGCTTTGAAAGTGACATTACCAAATTTATACCCATGCCCTCATCGTGGGGTGAACGGTATTTTTTGGGTTAACATGCCTATGACACTCACAAATAACGTGGCTCTCTATTGGTAAAAGAATTTTCAAAATCATCTCAGTCAGTGGGTCCAAAGATTACCCTCTACAACCTCACAAACTTTACCTCTTTATAATATTAGTATAGACAGGCACAAGACCTTAGCACGATAGGATTGCCCACCAGAAAAAGCAGACGAGTGCGAGTTTGACTCGCGCACTGAGGGCGACGCTAAGGATAACTTAACTTTTCAGTTGAAAAAATTGTTTTCCCATACATAGATATAAGTCACATGATTCTAGGTAAACGGAAAGTACCTCTTACCCTACTTAAAGGTTTTGATTTAAATGCGGTTTTTTATCAAAATATTTAGCAAAAATTATTTATTTATTTATTTAAACTTCATGTACAATAGTGGTACTTAATAGTGGTAGTGGGACTTATAAGCTTGATTTTTTAAGAGCTTCAAGGGTCCATATATTTACTGTACCTATTTGATATTAACTAATTTCAACATATCTCTACGCGTTCCTGAGAAAAGATTCGTTACCGACCGACAGCCGGACCGGTTCCGTTATTATTTTTGAGATACGAAACCCACAAAACGAGGACTTGAATGGAAACTTCTGAGCCATTTTTAAGTCCAGGAATGTTCAAAAGTTCTTCTTGATGCTAACCTTCGTTATACCTACCTGCAAAATTGCTTGCTTCTAAATCCAGAGAAGCAGGCTGTGCATGTTTATTAAAGAAGTCGGCAAAGAACACTATCAAAATCCACTTAAGTTGGCAATTATTTTCAACTTTGCTGTAATTGGCTTTGTTCTCTAGAAAATCGTTGGACCGGGCACCCAAATTAACGAATTAAATATTACGTAACAGTGACAGAAACGTAATCGGCGAAAGTAGTGCATATCCGCACCATTAGTCCATATTATCTTTTACATACCTAATTAATCAACCGGGTACTGTGCGTCAAATTGAGATTGGTTAAAACTTGGAAAATTATCAAAAGCAAAAGATTGTATTTTTGCCGAGGAGTTTTTTGTGCCGCCGCATCTTCCCAGCTAAAACACTAGGAAGTGTTGATGGGAGGGCATTCCGGGGAACTAAGCTATTTTTACCTAAACGTTAAGAAACTGAGGGCACTAGACCTAATTTTAATTAGAACATTTGATTTTAATTTTACTAATAGGCTATAAATACTTATTAAGGTGAATGCTCCAGGGTAGCCCGCGAAATTCAAATATTTTTATGTTTTTTCCAATTTGCCGTTTCCAAGCGTTTTCGGTGTGACCAAAGTTCGAAAGAATGAATATTTCAGAAATAATCGAAAGAATTTTCGAACTACATGAACTTAGAGGGCTATATTGATGATTAAAATAGTTATAATTCTTTAGATAAATACGCGTTACGGTCGCGGATCGCATTTGGTCCACATACAGCTTCACACTGACCGGCAAATCGCAAAAAAACATAAAAATATTTGAATTTCGCGGGCTACCCTGGAGCATCCACCTTAATACATTTACGTACCTAGTACGTCACACAATAACTTTTACTTACTAACGATCTAGGTACCTACAGATAAGTAGCCTTTCTGAAAATCTAGAAACTCTTAGCTTGAACCACATTCTTGATAATTCTTGTCTACAGATTTTACCTACCTCCTTATGAACCTTGCTAGGTGCCAACAAGGAAACTGTAAATTCCCCATAAAATGTTTTGTTTCAGGCTTCTTCTTACATAACTTATGTTGTCTACTACATAATAATAGGTAATCAATACTCGATTGTTGACTTATAACTGTGTCAATTGGTCGGCATCGACAATGACAGCGATTATGCGGTCTCATGCTGACCATGCCAATAACATCTGTTTTATAGCCTTCATGCAACAAAAACAATACTAGGTACAGGTAGATACAACTTTTACTATCTTGTAATGAAGTTTATTTCCATAAAGTTGACTTGGCACTAAGATTTTTCGTAGAGACTCCCCTAAGACGACCTACTGACCGATTTATGAATTAGGTACAATAAGAGGCTAATTTGTTGATAACAATTGGAGCGCAACTACCCAGGACCTGCATTGGTACGTACTCACAGTGCTTGTCATGGTTCCCATTGAACTCCATGTTTGTCACATGATTTCATACATTTGTAAAAAAAGTCTCTACAGGGTATATATGTTACGGCTAAAGATGGGTGTGAACATAAACTTAAGATTAGCCGGCTAAACTTAAGTTTATCTTCGAGAAGCAGCTAAAGTTCGATATCATGTTAGTTTGTGTCGTGATATTCTATCTTTAGCTGGCTAATGTGCACATTAACCGAAACGCAACGGCTAAAAATGTATTCGACGGACGCGCCGGGACGGCGCGATGTCATTTCGCAATAATTCTGCGTATTTCTACTCCTGTTATGAACAAATAGTTCCTTAATATTTTATTTTAATGATTAGGTAGATATTGTTTTAAGTAACTAATATTTTGTAATTGTAATTTTGAAAACCTACATAAGTACATAAAATTATGTTTAATGTAATGAGGGTGATTATTTTTTAATAAAAGTTTTCGTGTCAAAATAGTAAACATTATTACTTACATTGTCTCCTTTTTCATTTCCTTCTACATGTTTAGCCAAGGGCCTGCGGTTACACTTAAGTTTAGCCGGCTAAAGATAGAAGAAACTAACATTAACACCTCCTCGAAGATAAACTCCGGCTAATCTTAAGTTTATGTTCAAACCCATCTTTAGCCGTAACATATATAAATGACTGAAAAATCCTGCCTAGGTACTTACCTACTAAAAATAAACAATCTTACTCAAAACCAAATAACACAATAAGAAGGTATAAGTAGGTCGCTTTTTGCAGTTTATTTGAATGTAACGCTTGTGGTTGTGGATGAACAATTTAAAAAATATCTACTCTAAATGTCCGGAAATAAATGTTAAATAAACCGTGAAAAACACGGTAAAAGAAGCAGAAGTAAGCTTCATTTCAATGTTTATTTTTGCTCAAAGTAGGTTTCTTTAGTAATTCAACTGGCTTTAAGTAGACCGTTAGGTTAGTAGATACATTTAAATAGGTTCCTCTAGGAATTATTGCACCATTAGAAGGCACACATAACTACCCTCATAATAAATGCATCCTTGAATAAACTAGCTATATACTTGTGAATAAGGCCACGTTCCACGTGTATTATTGATGCTATGTAGGGGGCGAAACTTCGTAGAATTTGAATTGTCTATGCTTTACAAGGTTAAATTAATGTCTTGTAGGTAGGTCTAAGGGAAAAAAATAACGTTTGGTAAAGAAAATAATTGCTTAATTAATTAATACGGTATTTGACTTAGTGAAAACATTCAGACTGCTTTTTTCAGTGATTGATAAGTTATACCTACATTTCAAGTAAACGATTGTGTGAAACCTAATTTTCAGCACCTGCGCTTTCAGATCAGATAATTATCAGACTATCGATTGTTGATAAACAGCAAACAAGAAATGTAAGAGGCGCACAACTATTGAAAGTAAAAGTGCATTCAAAGTCAATGCGCCGAAGCACATGCAGTTGTGACCGATACCGCGTCGCGTCTGATAGTGACATTATGATAATCAGCCTCTACTCACATGGTTGTGAAGGGTAGCAGCATCCGGCGAACTGATCTCCCTGGCGTCGTGCGAATTCAACGCGAGGAGCACGTAAGTTATAGTCACAATACTCCATTGGCACATCGTAGTGGGTATCCGGGGTCGAGAGCTCGTCGTCATTGGTGCGCACCACTATTTATTAGCGCGTCATCTCCGCGCTCGGCGCGATCACTGGCAAATTCGGCGTCAGCGATTCAATGGCATTATTTCGCAAACGGACTGCCCATGAAACGCCGGCCGAGTGTCGGCCGCGGCCGCGCGGAGTCCACCGAGTGTCGAGCAGGGGTCTTCGCCACCACCAAGCGAACTTTCTCTCCGCGCCAAAAACCTATTGCCGAGATCCAGCCCCACTCGCGCCCCCGCCGAGCTGCACTGATGCCACTACGCACGTGCACTTTGCAGTCATCACAACACCAGTGTCATGAACACTGGTGTTGTGACGACTGATGTTTGTAGGTAGATACTACCGATATTTGTTGAGGCTTTTATTTATAATCTTACAAGACAAACTATTATCATACATAATATGATTATTATTTTTGGCGCTTCAATAATTGATAAGTATTACAAATTAGTGACATACTATGGTAAGCGTGACTATCCATTAGAACCTTAGTAGGTATCATGTATCTATTAATATGTAGGATTTACTTACTAAGTAGGTACTTAGGTACACAGGCAATTGGCACCACATGACAGGGACACAGGGCCGACGAAAAATAGAGTGAATCTTCAGTTTATAAAAAAAAATAACAGTTTAGTTAAAAGGTAGGTTATACTTGCTTTAACTTTTTAAATTGGCAACTGTTGCAGCAAGTACCTACGTAAGTAGATATTCAGCCAATATTGAAATTGTCCCTCTAAAGTACCTACCTAACCACTGGTAAAAACTATAATCTCACTTTTCAACAACCATTCGCTTTACGCATTATAACAAAAAGCACGAGAGACAATTAAAATAAAAGTTACGTCTGTGGGAATCAGCGGCGGATAACGCTGGATTTTCCACACTGATAAAATGAAAGTGAAATCAACGGTCGCGCCGTTTCCGCAGCGCAAGCGTGCCTGCCACCGACACGTAATCGTGATGTTTATACAACCCAACAATTCAACTAACCACTCAAAGATTACGGGACGTCCGCGTCCCCGTGAACTTTCAATACCTAAGCTTAGTCGTAAGGTCATTAGGTGGTCGTTAAGGGAGTGGAAAAACTTACCGGGAGTTTAAAAAATTGCGATTTCACGGATTTCTACATCGATATTTGCCGATCGCGCTGCCGCTGTAAGTATTGGAGAAATGGCGCCTGTGACAGGTTGACTTATTACTGTCTTTGCCATCTCTCTTACCTTTACTCTATTACCTTTTTCATGCCTTCCCAACTTCCTGTACCTACTGCCTGTATGAGACTAGGGTTATATGATTCTTGTAGTCGTCTGTCCAAATTTCTCCAGTAGAGAAATCATCAAATGACTCCTCCCGCTCTGGGCGGAGCAGAAGGGAGTCTTCTTCTTCTTCATATTGTGTGGGCAGTAAGGTCTAACGACTCCACACACCCTAGCCATTTGGCGGCCGGGGCCACCACCTTATACATGCCTTCCGAAGAACGGAACCACCTTTTTATCAGACAATCAGGTGATTCAAGCCAGCAAAGTCCTAGCGAAACTGGAAACAACTTTACAAAGTAAGTATGCTTCCTGTGGGAATCGAACCCACGACCACCGGGTCACAAGACAAACGCCTAAACCACTCGACCACGGAGGCAGTTCAGAGAAGGGAGTGTCAGACTATTAATGACTAAAACCCATCCGTGACCCTCTTATGCCTGATTTACACGTATTAAGTTGTTAAGTAGATAACTAAATTTTAACTTAATTTTAAGTGACTTCGACCACATCATCGCTTACCATCAGGTGAGATGGTGGTCAAGCGCGTGCCTATTAATAGAAAAAAAAAACATGTAAACGAACATTTCAGTAACAAGTTGCAACTTAAAATTTAGTTAACAACTCATGGCTGATTTAAACGTATTACTTTCCTGGTTTACACGTATTAAGTTGTTAAGTAGATAATTAAATTTTAACTTAATTTAAGTGACTTAATACGTGTAAACATACAATTTAGTTGCAAGTTAAAATTTAGTTAACAACTAAACAAATAAATTAGAAATTTGTCTACTTTTTTCGGTTATGTTGGTGGACGGGGCTTATCCCAATTCCCATATAAAACGATTACAAAAAGCAACACTGGTGTGAAAATGACATTATGTCACCTACTTTGCTGGTCTTTTAACTTCTATTTTATATATGTGTATGTATGTAGATATCTATGCATTTATGATTATATATTTTTTTTCTCTCTGTTTTGTCTTTCCTATAATTTGCACCTGCCATATTGTCTCAGCAGTACTCTGCACCTCCCTAAGGTCGACTGGTAGAAAATATCTAACAGCCTAAGGCATTAAGTCCGCTTTTGTAGTGTTTTTTACTTGCGCATAAAGTTTTAATACATAAATAAACGGTGCATTGTAGAAAAAGTCAATCCACATACTTTTAAAGTACTAAAAACTCGCTTCAGTTTCAGCATAATTCGCATCTTTGTAGGTGTCAGGATAAAGCACTTCAAACATCGGAAAATTATCCCAAAAAGATAAAAAAATGTATTTTTAAGCATTTCTTCTTCTTCTTTGTCCTGGCTGGGGCGGACAAGCCGCAAGACAGGCGCTAGGTGGGCTAGGAGGCCGACCCAACGTAGGCTCCGGCTCTTACTGAATGCTGTTACTTACAACCTACATAAAGTTGACAAATTATCCAGGGTGCAATAAATTATTTTCGAGCTTGCTTCCCTCGGTTTTGCATTCTACACGTAAGTAAGTGCTTGAACTTTTGTGCATTTTATGATAAAATATATTCTATTAAAACATAAGCGGCGGTGAAGTTACTCGTGTTCGTAGGACTTACCGTCTATTCCTAGACCCACCATACACGTGCCCCCCCGGGTGGTGCTAAACGAGTTACAGAAGCACTAATAATTAGCTATGCCCAAGAAGCCCTCATGTGAAAGAAGAAGAAGTTCAACGACGGGTCTCGGGCGGCGGTATAATTAACCCGATAAGTTCATCTAGTAGGAGATAGGAAATGATCCCCTCAACCCGCTACTCTATGTTATAAATACGGAATTGGGGACATTGGCTTCACCGCCCGTGTCACGAGGTAGAAAGCCATACTAAAAATCCACGCCCAATCCTACGGTGGAGCCAACCTCTTGGCGCGTTACCAAGAGGTTGCATGGCTGTGGGTTCTCAGTCTCTAGCGCCAACCTTGGTGAACCTGACGAACACCATTGTATACAGCCTTCTCACAGGAAAAGCGTCATCCTGTGAGCGATCACCCAATCGTCCATACTCGTGGGAACCATATGTATCAAAATCAAACACAAAAACCTAATTTTACTCAAAAAGTCTTTCACAAAGCACTATTCAAAACAAGACCAAGATCTCTATCTTTTAGCGGCTGCTCAATTAGTAACAAGCCATCGGAAACACCAGAATCCAACTCTAGAAACACCAAATGTAGTACATACATGCTAACATAAGAAAACCGGACATAATAACATTATAGAAAGCTAAAAAAAAATCTCACAAACAAAGCATCGAACCCATGAAACAGACACGGCAGCAGGACCAAATACCTCATGGAAAAAGACTTGAAAGCCCTAATAGGTAACAATTTAAATAAACAGTCAAATAAGCGCATTAAAATCATTACTACTCGAGCAATCTTCCACTGACATGGGTAATAGCAGTCTTATACAGGCATTACAGTTGATTACTTAGTACATTATTCCTTTTTTTGGTAGATTCATTAACCGACTCATGGCCAATGACGCCCCAGGCGCGTCAAAAGCAAATATCACGGGAGGCCTTTGACGCACCTGACACACGCGTCACATCGAACTTACTTAAAAACAGATTTAAAAAAATTGACATAAAGAGAACTACCACTTTTTATCCTAAATTAAAAATTGAAGTCGTCAATACCCTTGGTCATTAATTTAGAATTAATATCTTATAAGTCAGGGGTGGCAAACCTTTGGTAACAGTTTACAAACTTATACGGGGTGGAAGGAAATTTGGAATTCACCACAATTATTAAACATTTGTGTTTTTACAATAAAAAAACACTCGTACAAACGTTTTATAATTGTGGTGAAAAGTTGATTTTAAGGATTCCGTACCCTAAGGGCAACCAACTGAACCCTATTACTAAGCCTCCGCTGTCCGTCCATCCGTCTGTCTGTCAGCGGGCTGTTTCTCAAGAATTACTGTAATAGGTAGAGAGCTGAAATTGTCACAGATAGCGTATTTCTATTGCCGCTATAACAACAAATAATAAAAATTAAGGTTTATAATAATAATAATAAATTTATTCAGTTCAATAACACATTGTACAATAGATAGACAATAATATTGCAATACATAAAAGCCTTCAAGTGCTAGGTGTCTTCAGATTCCCTGGATCCCACACTAGGATGCCGTGTCGTGGGGTAAAGTTATGGTACGGAACCCCTCGTGTGAAAGTCCGACTCACACTTGGCCGGTTTTGTTAACAAGATTTATAAAAATCCAATCTCCAATCCAAGCTCATTGAAAGAGTAATTGCTAACCGCCTCGTCGAGCACCTAGTGAGGGTGAGGCTGGATCTGGCGAAAAACCAGTTCGGTTTCCGGACAGGCCGCTCGACGGTCACCATCGGGATCTCAAATAACGGTGGGAGGGGTTCACATCAGCGTCGGGTCGACGATGGCGTATCTGGGTCTCGTCCTTGACAGCCGGTGTTCAACTTCGTCGAACACTGCCGACGTTTGGCTCCCAGACTGGGGCGAGCCGCGGCTGCCTTCAAGCGGCTTCTGCCCTATCTAGGGGGTCCAAATGCCTCCTGCCAGAGGCTTTACGCGCGGGGGTCGTCGGTCCATGGCCGTTTATGGGGCGCCTACTTTTTGGAAGCGACCGGCCCGTTACCTCAACGCGTCTCAGAGGATCATGGCCACCCGGCTGGCTCGGGGATACCGCACGGTCTCTGGCAAGGCGGCGAGCCTCCTTGCCGGTCTGCCGCCATGGGATCTAGAGGCGAGAGCCCTCGCGCACATTCACGAGTGGCGCGTGGAGGCGCAACGCCGGGGCGAGAATCCTCTGCCGCGGCAAATCGCAGTAAGGCGGACGGAGCTCGAGTCGATAAGTCACCTCTTTGAGGAGTGGCTGGAGCGGCGCCACGGCGTCCTCACCTTCCGCCTGACACAGGTACTCACCGGACACGGTTGTTTCGGAAGATACCTGTTTCGGATTCGGCGGGAGGACGCGCCCGGGTGTCAACACTGTGAGGGTCACCCGGAGGACACGATGGAGCATACGGTGGAGGGCTGCCCTGCTTGGGCGGAACACCGCCGGGTCCTCGTCAAGGCAATCGGCGGCGGCGACCTCTCGCGACCGGCCTTGCTTCAATCTATGGTCGGGAGCGAGGAGGCATGGGAAGCGGTCACCTCCTTCTGCGAAGCAGTAATGCTAGATAAGGAGGAGGCCAAACGTGTGAGAATGAGGGAAACCTCACGCCCCAGTCGCCACAACAGAAGTAGACGCCCCAGGCGTCGCGAGTTGCAGGACGATTCCCGGCCGCCGTAGGCGCGGGCCTGCGGACGGCGAGCAGTGGATGGCTCGCCGTCTGATCAGAACTAGGCCCGGGTCGGCGGTGCGCTGCGATCCCAGCTCGCCTCAAAGAGATGTCAGCGTGGAAGACGGGGCCCGCTAGGGCAGATGCCTGCTGGGGCTGCGGAATCTGTTCGAAAGAGGAACGCAAAGGGCACCAGGCGGAAAACGGATGGGTTTTAGTCAGTAAAAGTCTGACACTCCCTCCTGCTTCACCCAGAGCGGGAGGAGTCATTTGATTTCCCATAGTTAAAAAAAAAAAGCATACAACATGCAGCAAGCGTGCGGCATGCAACAAGCAGCAAGCGTGCGGCATGCAACAAGCAGCAAGCATGCAGCACGAAAACGAGCATGCAACATGCAGAAGGCAAGCAAGCATGCAGCAGGCATGGTTTCTGTCACGACTCCGGCGCTGCGGGGCTCCGGCGATCCCACGCGAACTTATCGTCGCTGATGGTTTTAACGCTCACCACCGCTGCTTCGACTTGCTGGCCGGGCTTCAGCCGCGGTGGCGGGCGTTTTAACACTGCTCCTGAGCTCGCGGGCCGCCTCGCCCCTCCACGCCTACGCGGGCGTAAATTAAACTCTAGGGGTAGGGCAGACAAACCTACGTAGGGTCGGTTTTACAGCGATTCGTTTGTCACAATTTTTTTGGCACACATGTTGATTTTTTAAGAACATGTTTCAATTTTAATTAAAGGTTAAAATGCAGTTATAGAAATGGCAATATGCGTAGTAAAAGTACTCCGAATAAAATTCTGCCAGCTCGCGGGCCGTCTCGCCCCTCCGTGCCTACGCGGGCTTAAATTAAACTCTAGGGGTAGGGCAGACAAACCTACGTCGGGTCGGTTCTACAGCGATTTGTTTGTCACAAATTTTTTTAGCACACATGTTGATTTTATAAGATCATGTTTCAATTTTAATTAAAGGTTAAAATGCTATGTTATAGAAATGGCAATATGCGTAGTAAAATTACTCCGAATAAAATTCTGCCATCTTATAAGTAGGTATGTCATGGAAATATTTTAAAACAATAATATTTAATTATAATTGCATTTTCACTGAAATATAAAATTCCATGGAAAAATATACCGGACAAACAATATTCGATAAAAAATAATTCTGCTGTTTGATAAGTTTGTTAAATAAAAAAATGTGATCATGAAATTAATTGAATCGTGTTTCTGTGAAAATACCTATTTCACAGAAACACGATTCATTCAAGGATATAGTCTTCGAAACAATAATATGTGACATAAAATTACAAGGACCAAATATTATATGAAACATTTTCTGCGAAACAAAATTTACGCCCGCGCGCCGCGTAGGCGTGGAGGGGCGAGGCGGCCCGCGAGCTGAGGAGCAGTGTTATAACGCCCGCCACCGCGGCTGAAGCCCGGCCAGCAAGTCGAAGCAGCGGTGGTGAGCGTTAAAACCATCAGCGACGATAAGTTCGCGTGGGACAAACAATATTCGTTAAAAAATAATTCTGCTGTTTGATAAGTTTGTTAGATAAAAAAATGTGATCATGAAATTAATTGAATCGTGTTTCTGTGAAATAGGTATAATTCAAGGATATAGTCTTCGAAACAATAATATGTGACATAAAATTACAAGGACCAAATATTATATGAAACATTTTCTGCGAAACAAAATTCTATTAAATTTAAGTCCGCGAAACAAGGGACACCGTACACCGTACACCGTATGGAACGCGTGCTGAATCATAACCTCCTGGCATACTTAGGCCCGTATTACAGAACTACAATCAAGACTCAAGCATTACTTAAAACTAGTCTCAGTTGGAGTTCTAATTTTAGAACTTGACTTGAGCAGAGAAACTACAATCAATAATCACTTGAGCAATGTCACTTTAAAATGACATTTTTTACGTATTATAGAACAGTACTCATTGAGTACTGTTCTATAATAGTCCTTATTTTAAAATTACAATCAGCTCAGAATCACTGCTTGAGGCGAGATTTGATCTTTGTTTTCGCAAGTGTAGTCGAGACCACGCTTGAACATAGATATTCATGAAAATTGTTGGGAGTTTGGAGTAAATCGAGTACCTAGTACCTACCTAATCCAAATAGATATATTTGCAGAAGTAGATTATTATAATATTTTTTTTTTCTATAACATTTTAAATGATTTTAATATTTGTAGTACTTAATAAATTTCTTTCCAAAAGCGTAAAATTCTTTTTTGTTAAGATATTTCCTAACCCAAATATGAACCACAATAATTATTGTAAACAATATTTTATTGTACTTATTTCTGAAGAGCTTGACTCTTGAGTAATTTGACAATGAAGATGAAGTTTCAGTTTTTTTTTTTATTTAAGTCGTCTTTATTTTCATGTATTTTTGAGTTTCTTTAGAATGGGGGTGCAACACATTCATTTTTTTTTTGCAGTATTTTACTTCATAATATCCACTAGGAATCAATTAAATCAGCCACTGAACTTCACTCGAAATAATCCCGCCAAAAAATCTCAGTTTCACACTTTCACAGTTTAGCTGTCCACAGAACATATGTACCTATGATGTACAGTATTCTGAAGGGTTAAGGGTGGCTGTCAGTGTCAATAACGTCGTGTCGTCCACCTTGTCATCTGGTTTTGATCCAGTTTAATCGTACGAAAAAAAATAATTGCAATAGAAAACAAACTATTGTTCAGGGTTACCATAATAATTGCTTACTCACGTAATCAGAGATCAAAATCTCTACTCAAGCGTAGTTTCGTTTGATTTGAGTTTGAGGACAGTTCTAAAATAAACTGAATGCTTAAGTAGAGATTCTTCGCTCAAGCAGTAATCGGTTGAACGCAGTTTAAGTAGTACTTGTGTAAGGTTCTGTAATACGGGCCTTAGATGCGAATGATATCCTGAGTGACCGACTATACGTCTTCTGCCGAAATCGGTCAACTGGGAACCGATTTCGGCCGGTTCGGTCTATCCGAGTGGTCATAGATGGCTGCTCGTCTGGACTGCTGGATATTAATGTCGGGGTTCCTCAGGGATCGGTGCATTCGGCCACACTGTTCTTGCTACATATTAATGATCTGCTTAAACCCGGTATCTTTGGGTATGCGACAGCACTGTTGCTGAGATACGTGTCCGACACACGAGCTAGTGGGTCGGAGATCCGGTCTCTACAGGAGGCTTTGGTTGAGCGCTTGAACGTGTCCTTACAGGCTGTCTCTGAATGGGGCGATGCAAATCTGGTCAAGTTCAATGCTGCTAAAAATGCTGGAAAATAGACACGCTTGGGTGTCTATTTTCCGCTAAAAGGAGCCAATTCGACCCAGCTCCATCTTTCAGAGGTGCAACCGTGTCGATAACCGACTAACTTGAGCTTCTTGGGGTTACATTAAAATTTACCCTCAAGGGGCAAAAGATAAATTGGCTCGTAATACTAAACGGGCGCCTCATTATAGTCATTCTAACTTGGTCGGATTATACATGTTATGTGGTGGTTCTGATATTTGTATTGATATCTCTTAAATTATTCAGTGAAATGAGCTGAAATTTAATATGTGAATAGTTGCATTAATACACTAAATATTGGAATGTTTTATTTTGCTATTGTCTTAAATAGTCCTACAATCGGATGTCATAAAAGTGGGTCTTTCCTAGTAAATTATGCCATTGCTCTTTAATTACAAAGAATTGAAACTTGGCAGGACATTGTAGACCCTTGCAAAGTATAAATGAACGACATAAGTTAGGCTCTAGAATCCCTATTTTAAGTACTGGGACCTAATTTGACTTGTACGGATATATCTTCTGAACAGTATGCTTTTTTCAAATTCTGTTTTCGCATAGATTACACACAAATTCAAAGCAACGTGTGTAAAAAAATTCAACTCTGCGCTAATCCGTTTTATATGATTTTCATCAAACAGCTAAACGTCAGCGCAGCGGAAACTTGAATACCCTCCGCAGTTTCATAACACACAAATTTCATTTTAACATACACATTTCCACACAAATACACACTAATTATTGTATGTTTTATTTTGTACGTCCATAGGAAAAATAGTTCCGCTGGCCTGACGTCAGCCCAGCGGAAAGTGTTTTTGTTGAATAACTCCCTAATGGTGGGATGCACAAATTCGGAGTTACCATACACATTTACAGGACGTCATACACTAAATATCTACTCAACTGAAATTAATAAAAACTACATTTTTCCGCCAGGATGACGCACACGGCAAAAGGGTTAGTAGGTAGGTATCCAGTGGTGCAATTGGAGATGCCGCCCAGCAACAGCAACGGGTTTACCGGCACGAGTCGTGAGGACTTTCCATTCGGTCGGTTTGATGACAGCTGGCGCTTCACGTTACTGCTCAGTCAATCCTCATTATTACCGGCTGTTGCCATAAACGGAAAAAAAATCCTCATTATTGTGCTTGCAAGTTTCGTTTGCCCACCTTACATTCACCAATGTAAGGTGGGCCCTCCCTGTCCGCGGGAACACTTCTCGGCTCGCAAAAACGGGCCGGACATTGGCTTATTTGTTTCGGCGACAGACGTTGGCGTGCGCCTGCCATCATAAAATTGCAACGCACGCCTGTGTGTTGTCACACTCAATGCCGCCTCTTCACGGCACCTACTACTGCGGTCAGTCCGGGCCGGGTGATACCCCCAGTGTCCTGGGGGAGGCCCAGCGAGAACGACGCATCTGCAGTGAATTATGTGGCTCCGTCAGTCTCGATCTCAGGTCTAGCCGATCACGATCCGGACCGCAGGGCCGTCTTGTGTGTAAGCGGTAGTGTAGTGCGAGTACTACCCGCCCAGTGCATCTGCACCCAGTGCCGTATTAACCCAGAAGTAAATTAAGCAATTGGGTCAAGTGGCACGAAAATTCGCAAACCTTCCGAAAAGTCAGCAAGGTTTTAGTTATAGACAAAATCCACTCTTATAAGAATGAATTTTGTGTACGTTACTCCAGCAAGAAAGTATCTCCTAGAGTTATATGAGTAGAACGTAGGTATAGTTGGTGCCTTATCTGCTGTAAATGTGCCTCCACATAAAAAATGTGTGCCCCCTGTCGAGACGTGCCTTGCACTGCTCAACAGACACACAAATGAAGGAATTTTGAACCGCATTGTTACCTGCGATGAAAAATGGATTGTTTGATAACCGCAAGCGCTCAGCAAGTTGGTTGGATCCTGGTTCAGCACCTAAACAATGCCCTAAACGAAAACTTACCCCTAGAAAAGTGATGGTCACTGTTTGGTGGTCTAGCGCCGGTGTGATTCATCACAGCTTCTTACCAAACGGGGTGAGCATTACTGCAGATGTGTACTGTGAAGAACTGAACACAATGATGGAGAAGCTGGCACATCTCCAACCAGCATTGGTCAATCGCTCGTCTCCGCTGCTCCTGCACGACAACGCGCGACCTCATACTGCACAGCAGACGGTCTCCAAGTTGCAAGAACTGGGGTCGGAAGCTCTCCGTCATCCGCCCTACTCACCAGACCTTGCGCCTACAGACTACTACTTTTTCCAGAATTTGGATAACTTCTTGGCGGGAAAAAAATTCAATACCCGAGAGGCAGTACAAAATGCCTTTGATGAATTTGTTGCCTCCCGTCCAGTTGATTTCTTTAAGAAGGGCATCAATAAACTGCCACTGCGTTGGCAAAGATGCATTGATTGCATGGGTGATTACTTCGATTAATACAAATAAAAAATACATGAAAAATATCGTTTAATTTTTTTCATACAAAACGGCAATTTCATAGATAAAGACCAAATAAACCAAATTAAGTAAACAACGGCTTGTTATCCGACCAAATTTGAATGACTACTAAAAAGCGACGTATTCATACATATCGGTGACCGTCTTTACTTTACTCACTAACCGGTTCACACGTGTTGTGCCTGAGTACACTGAAATAGAAAAGTAATAAATAATAAAATAAAGTTGTTATTGGATTATGTTCTACTAGCTGTTTCTATGACCTGGACCTGACACATGATTAAATTATAAATAGTAGCCTAAGTGCTATTCCAAGGTAAGCTATCTTCTCCATTCTAAATGTCATAATACATCCAGTAATTTATTTGTGAACGAAAGAAATACATCCAGATATTTGCCATTTGCCAGGTCTTTGACCTAAAATTTGATTGGTCCCGATGTTTAATAAAAATATAGTTCATGAAATGTATGATGAATACCTACTACTAAAAAGAGGTAGCTCTTTTTTGTATATAAATAAAAAGCCCGTATTTGTCTTTATATGTATATTTATTGATAAGCCGTAGGTTAGATAAATTAACAGCAAGTTTACCAGCCCGCGAAATTCGAAATTTCTTTCGGTTTTTGCAATTTGCAGGCCAGTGCTAGGTTGTATGTTGATTAAAATAGTATTCGCGGCTGTAATACGTATGTCGTTACAGAATTATAATCATCATCAATACAACCTTCCATTCCTACACCTTTATGAACTTGGTGGGTTGTATTGATGATATTGATGATTATACTTCTTAATAACATTTTAATCAACATACAACCTAGCACTGGCGTGGTTGGTTGGAGCTTTCACCTTAACCAAATAAATTTTGGTACCTACAGTTTTGAGAGTTGTATTTCGTGTATACCTATAGTCAACCGCACAATGATCTGTGTTGCAACAACGTGTTTCCATTTTGTATGTCGTATTACGTACCTATGAGGGATTTATAATTATTAACCAACTATTTACTCGTAAGAGAATTATTTATCTGTGATTTCAAATTTAATATTTTTTACACAATACTAAACTTATACTTAATACTGATCTGTGAGTTTTTGTGATGCGAATTTACTAATTATAAGTTAGACTTAGATGAGGAGCTCGTGGCTAAATAAAAACAGCCGCACGGATCGATCTTTAAGGTTAAGCAACGCTTGCCAAGGTTGGTCTGTGGATGGGTGACCATCTTAACATGCCGAATTTCCTCCGTGCCTCGGAAAGCACGTTAAGCTGTTGGTCCCGGCTGTCATTTGTAGATCTTTGGCAGTCGTTACGGATTGTCAGAAGCCAGTAAATCTGACTCCAGTCTTGCCAAGAAGTACCTTGTTACCCAGTTAATGGGTTGTGGAGGTCTGGTAGGCAGCCGCTCTACGTAAAACACTGGTATTCTGCTGAATCCGGTTTGACTGGAAGCCGACCCCAATATAGTTGGGAAAAGGCTAGGCAGATGATGAAGTTAGACTTAGATGAAAAACTGATCTGTGATTTAAATAATAATGACTACAAAACGTGCAAATTATTTCTAATATTTATACGTAGGAAATTTGATCTGTGATTTGATGCAATAATTACTTTAAGAATTAAAATTAAGGGAGAAAAATAATAATTTCCACATCAACAAGCTGTTTCATTAATATAGTCACAAGGTGCATTGAATATATTTTTTTCGTTAGCCCCCAAAACTTTTGAACGCAACTGTACGGACAACAGCTTAGGTATAATACGTCCAATAAAGAAGGTCATCGATATGTATGAATACGTCGCTTTTTAGTAGTCATTGGAATTTGGTCGGATAACCAGCCGTTGTTAACATATTTTGGTTTTTTGTTTATATTAACTTAATGCGAAACATTCCAAGCTCAATATTTTCACCATATATTTTTGACTAAAGGCACATGATTTTGGTTTACACCCAGGGACTGAAAGCGGTTACGGTTAGAGGTTAAGATACCTCAAAAATATATCGGTACCAGATTAAAATAAAGGTAGAGCTATGCCGATACCTTTATAAATAAAGGTTGGGCTATATTGTTATTTAACCTTTACATAATTTCAGTACCGAAAAACATGCGAGACGGCGTACCTACCACTCGTATGTTTGCATGTTCGCGACGCGACGTTGCCGTTCTTGCTGAGTTACCTACATTTTTGTTTGGCTATCTGTAATAGAGGCATCTGAGCTTTTTTTTTTTTTATTTATTTATTTATGTACACACAATATACTTAAAACACGAAAATTTATACAGTGAGAAGAGCACAAAGGTACCGCTTATTTCATAAGAAATTTCTTCCAGCAGACCTGCGACAGGAGAGTGGGATAAGATACGTAGACAGAGTGTGTAAAGAGACAAAGAAGGAAACTTAAAATAGACTAAGCTAACTTAACTTAAACATACAGCTATTAATAAATATAAATCAAAATACAATAAACATCCTAACTTATATACACAAATACATTTACCTAAATACATAATTATAATAAAATAATACATAGATACCTATAAGATATTTGTTTTTTTTTTTTTTTGAGCTGAACTTTTTTTTTCTAATGATGGGCACGCGTTTGACCACTATCTCACCTGATGGTAAGCGATGATGTGGTCAAAGATGGAGCACGCTAGCCTAGAAGTAACCTATTCACTCTTGACTTAAAGACTCCAAGGTAGTAGCTATCAGGAAACACAGACTCCGGCAGGGAATTCCACTCCTTAGCTGTACGCATTATGAATGTGTTCCCAAAACGTGTGGGTGGGATGTCCACCATGTACCGGTGGCGCATCGCCGTTCGTCTTGTCTTCCGATGATGGAACGGGCTTGGCGGAATTTAATTATACAATCCCGTCACATTCCCCAAAATGCAACCGGTAGAAAACCGAAAAGCTAGCAACTCGTCGTCGATGCTCAAGACATTGGAGCTTCGTCGCGACGAGCCTCTCATTGCCGATGATCCTCTTGGCTCGTTTCTCAATTGACTCAAGGGCAACAAGCTGGTATCTGGCTGATCCGTCCCAAAGATGAGAGCAGTATTCCATACACGATCGAACTTGCGCTTGATAGTTTGAGCAGCTGTTCCGGCGTGAAGTACCGTCTCACCTTTGCTAGGATCCACAACTTTTTTGCAGCTACTTGAGCTTTACCCTCTATGAAAGGGCCAAAATTGAGAGTAGATGTTAATGTAACCCCAAGAAGCTCAAGTTGGTCGGTTATCGGCACGGTAGCACCTCGGAAAGATGGAGCTGGGTGGAATTGGCTCCTTTTGGCGGAAAAAAGACACGCTTGGGTCTTAGCAGCATTGAACTTGACCAGATTGGCATCGCCCCATTCAGAGACAGCCTGTAAGGACACATTCAAGCGCTCAACCAAAGCCTCCCGGAGAGACCGGATCTGCGATCCACCAGCTCGTGCGTCGGACACGTATCTCTCAGCAACAGTGCTGTCGTCTGCATACCCAAAGATACCGGGTTTAAGCAGATCATTAATATGCAGCAAGAACAGTGTTGCTGAAAGCACCGACCCCTGAGTAACCCCGGCATTAATATCCAGCAGTCCAGACGAGCAGCCATCTATGACCACTCGGATAGACCGATCCCTCAGGAAATCTGCGATCCAATCACACAAACCAGCGGGCAGACCGAAGGAAGGAAGCTTACTAATAAGGTTAGACCCTGCCGAAGGCCTTCGAGATGTCAAGGGAGACCGCTAGTGCCTCCCATGCTTCTCTATGGCCTCACTCCAGATATGAATGGCATACGCTAGAAGATCCCCAGTTGACCGATTTCGGCGGAACCCGTAGTGTCGGTCACTAAGGATATAATTCGCTTCTAGGTACGCCAGGAGCTGATGATTCAGCACGCGTTCCATAGTCTTATATAGTATGGAAGTTACCGAGATGGGTCTATAATTTGACGAGTCAGCTCGACTACCCTACTTGGGCACGGGCTGCACGTTAGCTTGCTTCCAAGCCTTCGTGACCTTTCCGGTCTCAAACGAAAGGCGATATAGGCGTGTCAAGATCGGAGACAACACAGGCGCACAAATCTTCAGAACAATTTCCGGTATCCCATCGTGGCCACTAGCCTTATTCACGTCTAGGTTACGCAGCACCCTACGGACGTCATTCTGATGAATGCGAATGTTCGACATACTCGACTCGCATCCACCAGGAGAAGCAGGGGGCCTCGCGCCATCAGGATCCAGACGAGACGTGAAGATTCCGCAAACAAGGGAGCAAACAAGTTCGCTTTCTCCCCAGCGGAGTGGGCCAGCGTCCCGTCGGATCTCAGTAGTGATTGTAGTGAGAGGCGGCAGAAGTTCGATTCGACCGACTTATTCAGGGACCAAAAAGCCTTAATGCCTGCTGGGTATGAGGCAAGTGTGTTCCCTATTCGGCTAATGTGGTCAAATCATGCCCTCCGCAACACTTTCTTACAGGATTTGGCAGCCCTGTTGAAGGCTCGTCGACCCATGCCAGATAAGCCGCGTGCTTAAGCGCATCAGCGCGATTGCACTCAGCACCAAACCATAGACGAGCTTCGCCAGACATTGTTATGCCAGAGAACGGAATGTAGTACTCCATTCCCCTCCGCAACACATCCGTCACGGCGTCCGCGCACGACGAAGCATCAGTCGAAGAAAGGCAAGTAGGCTGCCAAGGATAACATGCGAAGAAAGATCGCATGCCATCCCAATCTGCTGACCTGTATCGCCATACCCGCCGGGTGCCTCTTGGGCTAGAATCGGGCGGGTAGTTTCGGGCGGGGAGTTAACGGACACAGACTTCACCAGACAGTGGTCGGAACTACCCAGTGGAGAAGAAATCGACACCAAATAGTGGTCTGGATCTGTTGTCAGCAAAAGGACAGTGTGCAAATCAACATCCGGCACCCTCGTGGCCCCCTGGACCAGCTGGGTAAGATTTAACGCAAGCGCTAGCTTTCTCGTCTCTCGTCCAGCATGGTCTGTGCACTGGTATGGGAAGAGCTACTCCTGATGGTGGGCGTTGAAGTCCAGTAACGCCCAGTAACACCAATTGGGCAGAAAGGTACCGCTGCTGAGCCGCATCCGCCGCCTCACTTAGGTGCTGTGTGAACTTCCCGAAGGCCTATCGATCATCTGTTCCACAAGCAATGTGGGCTGCCCTCTGCCACTTCAGATTGGCGATCCTTTGGGCTATGTCGGTAAAGTTGGTTCTCTTGCGGATATCATCATCCGTGATTCGATCACGCAAGGAAACTGCGAGCATTGCCCTCTCCATTTCCATTTGGCCCATTGTGAGCGACCGGGTCTCAGTTACATAAGTCACCACTGGCAACAAGCACTGGTCATAGACTTTCGGCTTGAGACACTGTGGTATGTGAGACGAAAAGATAACACGCCATCACGCAACTTCCCGAACGCCGCCCAGCCGAATCGGATTCGACGGCTGACGTTTTTCTCAAAATTAGCCTTACCTAACTAGACCGTTTTTCCCAGGTCACAATTTCGTGGATCTCTGATTTTAATAGTGATTGCAACATGCTTGGTTTTGACCATTTTCATTTTAAGACCCAGTTTTTCGAAAGCTCTTCTGAGGTCCTCCATAGTTTCAGCGATGACGACTACGATATAGTCGTCGGCTAATAAATGGTGAGTGA
The DNA here is from genome assembly GCA_950371165.1 of Lacanobia oleracea. Taxonomy (NCBI): domain Eukaryota; kingdom Metazoa; phylum Arthropoda; class Insecta; order Lepidoptera; family Noctuidae; genus Lacanobia; species Lacanobia oleracea. Next base: position 8,749,989 of record OX493397.1, read on the forward strand.
TTTACTCGCCATTGACATTAATGCCTTGCCTGCTCTAGTCCAAAACCTTGAAGACGTCCTCCATTGCGGCCGTGAACAGGTTCGAAGAAATAACGTCTCCCTGCTTCACAACCGCTGCAGGAAGTTCGGTTTCGAGGTCTGATCCTAAAGTTGGACTGGCATTCTTACAAACACTTCAGTACCTTGATAATATACCGAATTACAGAAAGTCGCTTTTGAGGAGCTCGTGGCTAGATAATAACAGCCGCACGGGTCGATCTAAGGATAAGATCAAGGTTAAGCAACGCTTGCCAAGGTTGGTCTGTGGATGGGTGACCATCTAAACATAGCGAGTTTCCTCCGTGCCTCGGAAAGCACGTTAAGCCGTTGGTCCCGGCTGTCACTTGTAGATCTTCGGCAGTCGTTCCGGATAGTTAGAAGCCAGTTAATCTGACTCCAGTCTTGCCATGAAGTACCGTGTTACCCAGTTACTGGGTTGTGGAGGTCTGGTAGGCAGCCGCTCCGCGTAAAATACTGGTATTCAGCAAAATTCGGATTGACTGGAAGCCGACCCCAATATAGTTGGGAAAAGGCTAGGCAGATGATGACAGAAACTCGCTTTTCAATTATTTGATCACTGTAGCTCAATAGATGGATCTCCCATCTATTGAGCTACAGTGTATTTGCACGCATCGTCTGAAGACAGCAGAATTATCTCCCACCTCTCCTACGAGATCTTCAGAGTAGGATCAGAGAGCCTCTTGTTCTTATCTGTACGGTGAGTCTTGAAGAACTTAAACCCGACCGTAAGGACAGCTCCCTAGTTCCTAGAGAGCTCCGTGGACGAAATGATTCTGAAGTTCGGGCTGAAAACATTCGAAGTTTTGATCTGGATCTGTGCAAGGCGGAGCGTAGATTTCATCGGTCGAGATCTTTCCAGCTTAATATTTAGGTTCAATTTGCCTCTTACCATGCTGTGATCACTTCCGGTGTTCACTGCGTTGATCACAGAGACATCATTGAATATCTGCTTCTTCGTTGACATGATGAGTTCAATCTCATTTTTTGTTCCACAGTCTGCCACGTCCACTTCCTGTGCTTTGAGTTCATCGTGTAAAGGCCTTCCTTCTCCATAAAACTGGCCAGTAGGTGTTTCCGGTGGTTCCGACGTACTAATCTGAATTGCCCCACTCACAGCTCATCACTGTCTCGTTTGCCCAGTTTCGCGTTGAAGTCCCCCATGACCACAATGAAGCAAACGCAAAGGGCACTAGGAGGAACACAGGTGGATTTTAGTCAGTAAGAGTCTGACACTCCCTCCAGCTTCACCCAAAGCAGGAGTCACTTGATGATTTCCCATCCTTAAAAAAAAAAAAAAAAAAAAAAGTGAAGTGACACACACAGTGAAGAAGATGTCCCTAGATTCCAGATAAATCTTCATACATGGTCTCTATTTCGTTGTCGGTGTGTGTCGAGGTTAGGGCGCTAACCTGTACGACTTTCAACGAATATCTTGATGATATTTTGAGTATAAAGTACGCCACCCTGTGATCATTCTCGTTCACATTGGACACAAGGAACCAGTGAACGATAAACCCGACACCACCCTGGAACTTCTGGTCCCGTAAATAGAACAGAGTCGTCGGTGTTTGTTGGGAGTTGGGACAGCCGGATCCACTCCGGGGATACTTAGCTCTCCCTGCCTCGCCGTGATTTTGGCCACTACCAGAGTCAAGGGTAGGCGAGCTGCCGGGCACTAGGGGCCATTTTAAATTGTGCTCATAATAATGTGCAATCAGGGCCTCTCAACTGAACGACAGTGGCGTGGCGGTGCGTCAAAGAAAATCCCTATATTAAGGTTTAGCTACTGCTACCGATACATTTATAAAGGTTAAGGTACATACTGCTACCGAAAAATTTATAAAGGTTATAGGACTTCTACCGAAATATAACCGGTACCTATGCATTTCCATGCATACCGGTACTCTTAAAATTCCGCTACTGAAAATTTTAACGATATCGAAATATTTCGGTAACCTTTATTTAACGGTATGACGTCATACCGAAATTTAAAGGTACTTAATTTTTGGGTAATTCAGTCTCTGTTTACACCTACACATCTGAGATTGAGCCAGTTCCTTGTAGGTATTTTGCCGTCAAAGTTATGACACCATCGTTTTGACTTTTAGCAAGATTATTCAAAAATGCATGCATGAACAGTTTTGAAACTTTGTATGGTTATTATTAGCGTCAAGAAGGACCGAATACAGTTTTCAGCGAACTTATGCCTTGTCTCATTTAGGCGCTGCGACTTTTTTTCGGGTTTCCATAAAACCGCGATAACTTGAAAACTATAAATATTTTCTTAAATCTAATTGGGACACTAAGGGGCACACATTAAGAGCTACTCGTGTATGTTTATTCTACAGGGGCACATGCAATGGTTTTAGAGATATACGATTCATCAAAACGTTACTCCAGCAAGAAACGCAATATCTCGAAAATCTGAAGGGGCACAGATTTTATTTTTGGGGCACATTTTGGCACACATAAGCTCTCTGGCCATGCACAATTTTTCTCTCGCCGATCACTCGTTTAGAATTTTCCTGCTAGAAAAACGTTAGGTACCCCAGCAAGAATCGTTTTTCCCTTTTTTTTCCAAAACGACAGGGGGCACACATTTTTTATGTGGGGGCACATTTACAGCAGTTAAGGCACCAACTATACGTTCTACTCATATAACTCTAGGAGATACTTTCTTGCTGGGGTAACGTACACTACCTAGTCCCAGAGATGAGGAAAAATAGAAGAATACAAATTACCATCACCCCCCCTCCCCCAAACGGTCATTTTTGTTCTAAAAACTATCGCTAGCATCAAGATGACGGGACCAAATCCCCGATTTAAAATGACACTGAAGTGTTTGTAGTCATAACCATGTAGGTACAATTTGTACTTACCCTAAACAAGAAACTTGTAGGTACCTTAGAGGTACTAGGTGAAGTTAGTATGTCAAGGTGTCCCTGGTCTCGGAATGACGACAAAATGGTGGGACCTTTTGGAAGCGCTACTCAGAGGCAGGTAAGTCGCACCTACTACATATTATGTACCTACAATATTGGAAATGCCAAATCAAAGATGTGATTAACTAAAGCGCTTATTAGGTAGGTACACTACACGGTACTTAAGGCTGTAAGTCCCGATTTAGGGTGGTGTTAAAAGAGTTAGGGAGTAAGAGTAATTAGGGTGACCGGAGCGGCCCGATCTAGTTAGCTCGTTAACTACCGGGCAGTGTAATAGCGTTTAGAGAGCAGTGCTGGCAACACTAATTTTATTTACCTAACAAATCCCTCGAAAATGAAGTGAAATTCCCCAATTAGGGGGACAAAAAATCTACAGATTCTCCAAATTCGATATTCAAAATCCTCGCAAACCCTCAATAAATCCCCAATTAACTTGAGATTCCCTGCAGTTTGGGGAATTCTCCACACGTTGGCAACCCTGGTGACTTCAGAACTGAGTTAGGGCCGAATCGATCAGCTAGTGTAATAAGCACTTTAGAACATTCGGTGCGCGAGTTCAAGCGCCTGTTGAGAGATGCCCGTGCGATTTTAGGAAACAACCTGCCTATATTTACTTAGAACAGGTTGTGCGCCGAGGATGACTCGTGCCAGCTGCTATAAAAAAGTCACTGTGACTTAACATTATCGAGACATTCTTTTAGGTTATCTTTCGAAAGAGAAAAACAAACAGTCATTTTATAAATCTTTATTTATTTTTTTACTACATGATACTGCAAAACCGTAAATAAACAAAATGTGTGCTAACTTATCAAACAACTTACCTGCGAGGAAAGGAACTTCGCAGATCGTTTAGACCCCGATGCCCCCGAAGTTCATCATGGAAATAAAATGAACAGATTAGAAATGAAAAGTAAATTTGGGATACCTAAATCTATATCAACACGAAACAAAATTTAAAAAATAAAATAATGAAATTGATCACAGGTAACCGAAATAAAAAAACTATGATCACGGAAACGGAAATAAGTCTCAAGAGCTACAGTATGTAGGTACTATAGGTTGATATAAGTCTGATAATATACTTTGCAATTCTTTTGAGCTGATAAGTTGTGAGAGATGAGCAATACTAACTTTAAAATGAGTGTAGTTTGTTTTATCAGGACCTCTTAATTGACCTTGCACTAATCTTTATTTTTTTAGTATTATTAAAACTTCAGTTTCCTCAATTTATTTGAATGCAATATAAAGTATGACGATTTTGATTACCATGTATTATGGTTTTATACACTCTAATGAACGTTTCTCCAGAAATAAGCTATTATTTTATGGTGTACAATTAAATAACATGACACCTATGCTCAATGCCTTAAGCTAATCTGACTCAGTAAATAGAAAACGAATTGTATGCTGACAAGTACTGCAATGTATATAATCACAAGTGGATAGATCAAATAAATGCCTACCTATTTATAAAAATAATACCAAAATTGACACCTATAAAACTACATACCTTTCTACATACATACTCCTGCTTAGTTTGATCTTGCTTGCAAATATCCTTATCGACATCTATCGCGCGTTCAATGACTGTACACTGGTGTACAAGGTCTAAGACCACATGTCGTTAGAAAGTGGTAAAACCATTACATACTACCATGTGTAGTTGGATAACGGTAACATTACCATTACTACAGACAATACCATACAGTACATTGGCAACTGTTTAAATCAGAACAGTTTCTAATACCCTCCTTTTTTTTGAAGTATTTAAGTTCCTTTTGAAAGCAGACAAACTAATCCTTGGTAGTTCTAGGGTCTAAATAAGTAGGTAAAATGCACAACAATAACTATTTAGACATAAAATTGTTTATTTATTCATCTACATCATTATTTATAATTAAGTAAGTCAGCTTAACTATTTTAGTAAGGTTACTTACTTCATAGTATTTGCACAACTTGGAAAGTGCTGACGTAAAAAAATAAAAATAAAAAGAGGAATATGTACAGATCTAAAGAAACAACCCTACTATTTTTGTATTAAAGTTTATTTTTACATTATATTAGCCTAAAAGTCCACAATACTAATCCTAATAATCATAACAGCTATTTGAGAACTTAATACTGAGTAAGGTCAGGAAAATTAAAATAATCATGATTCTTCATAATCTATGTTTGTCAACTAAACTCTGATCTTGTTCACCTAGCGTCTATATGAGGGAATCTTACAGAATTATCCTAAATTGTACTTAATTCGTAAAAAAACGTAAATAATTCTCATTTTACATTTCTAGATCCTTAAAAATATGTCACGATAAGTACCTAGGTACTACAATAAATAGAAGACCATCTTACAATTCAGTACACATATAAAAGTATTCTAATCATATTCTTCTATAAGATAAAGAGTCAAGAGCTCCAGCTACAAATCTATTGGTTTTCCTGATGCCTTCTCCTAGGTGGTCTCGCGGGCGGACCATGAGGTGTGTATCTAGTGCTCCGGAGCGTACTGCCTACACTAGCGGTTAACACTGCTTTACTAGTGTACTTAGCACGAAACCTAGAGATTGAAAAAACCTTTAATCAGACATGTAACAGTTATAAACTAACATTACAGGCTACCTTCATAGCATTAATCATCGGAACTAACAGTACTATTCATAACTAAATATCTGTAGCTATCATTTCCTATACTTAATTAATGCTATGTAGTGCTCAATCATAATCCTTAGGTCATTAGAGAATTCAGAAACAAATCCACACAACTTCCTATATAATTATGGTAATAGAAATTATTAATTTTTATGAAATCTTGTGGTGTGAGATAGTGGTGAACATGGTGCCATGAGAAATCAATACTTACGTAGTTTAGAAACGCCCCCCTCGGCCCTGACCGCCACCGTAGTTGCCGCCGCCGCCGCCGCCGCCACTGCCGTAGCCGCCGCCGCCGCCGCCACCGCCGCCACCCTGGTTCATGTTGTAGGGCGTGGCGCGGTTGTTACCGCCGTACTGTTGGTTCCTAGTAGGGCCTCCGCTGTAGGCCTGCTGGCTATAATTGCCAAAGTCCTGGTTACCCCAGCCCCCGCGGCCATTACCGCCGCCCCCATAACCACCGCCGCCGCCGCCACCCTGGTTACCACCCCAACCTCCTCCTTGGTTGTTATCCCAAGGGTTGGAATTGTTCCAACCACCTTGGTTACCACCGCCATAGCCACCTAAAAATAATAATTAAATGCTATACTTATAATATAGGCTCACTTCAGGTACCAATGAAAGACGTGAAATTAAAAATACATACCACCATTGCCCCAGTTGTCATTCCTGCCACCTGGGCCTTGTCTACCACCTCCTCTTTGTTCAGCACCATCTTTAGGAAGGGCTTTCTTGACATCAAGTTGTTTACCATTGATTTTGTGGGGGCCATTCACTGTAACAAACAAATTAAATAATTAGTAATATTTGTATGAACATATTTCTTAAAAAAAGAAAATATAAATTTGCTTTATAAGAAAATGTATATTGACTTGCGTACCATAATCTGCCACTAAAATGATAGTCAGGTATAGCTAAAATCAATAATTAATTTCCACAATCAGAGAAGCCAGATTCTGCCACTAACAAGTTCAGGTCTGGGGCAAAATTGTGGGAAATAAAGAAAAATGCAAGATATAACTATACTTACAGCATACTTTATCGACAGGGTCATAGTCATCAAATTCCACGAAACCAAAACCACGCTTCTTTCCTGTACTCTTATCAGTAACAATGCTGACATTCTGAACATTGCCATAGCTTGAGAAGTACTCTCGGAGTTGTTCATCATCATGGTCATCTTTGATGCCACCAATGAATAGTTTCTTCACTGTAGCACCAGCTTCCGGATTTTTAATGTCTTGCCTAGCTACAGCACGCTTGGTTTCCACAACACTGTCGAAAGATAATAGGTTAACTTATTACTGGCACTTCCAAACACGAAAATTTCACCTGAAAGGTTAATGAACTGTCGACCCCACAGAAAATGCCATGTGTACAAAACTGCACGCGACATTCACCAAGCAGTGTCTTATACTATCTGCAGCATAAAACGATATGAAAGAGAAGTTTCAAGCTTTCATATAGCTGGGCTGCAGTAACAGGAATAAGGAAAGCTATTAATAACTTACCGTCCATCAATACGATGCGGCCTGTTGTTTTGCGCATCATCAACCATGTGCGCTTTAGAGTAAGTGATAAAACCAAAGCCACGCGACCTCTTCGTCTTGGGATCTTTCATGACGACGACGTCCACAATTTCTCCCCATTTCTCAAAATGAGACTTGAGCGACTCATCAGTGGTCCTGTAGTTAAGACCACCGATAAAGATCTTCCGGTGCACCTCTGGCTCATCCTGAAAGTAGGACGCGGCGTCAACAAAATGGCGGACAGCGTGATTTCGGGGACGACTTAGAATAAATCGATTTTCGAAGAAGACCATGGAAAACTTACAAATAGAAATTAGAAAAAAAAACACTTGTGACAATTATTAAAAGATGTCAAAATTACTGCCTATAGAGAGACACATCAAAACGGAGCACAAAGTGTAAGGAATAATAATCGATTAAATACTTACAAAACCGTCGTCACCACCGTTTTGCTGCGGCCTCATGTTGGCTTATTATATTGACACACAAATATATCAAAACTAGAAACGAATATAAACTTCCTTTTTGAACGCGAAATCAGACCGGCAACGCGACACCACAAGCACAACCGCTCAGTACCGAAGCCACGCCAAAAAGAAAGATGGGGAAACAACGACAAGCGAAGTCGGCAACGTGGCGGGTCAGCATTTCAGTGTTAATTTGAACCTCAGTCTTTTGAGCTTGTCATGTCAACTGAAGACAGAAACAAACTTTTATCATTAATGACTGATGATGAGTGTGTACAACGCTATCCACGTGACGCATTCATACTAAGATCGGGAGCGATTTCTAGGGTAGTGTAATAATCGTCTCCCTGCCGCAGGGACAGGGCGCCCTAGAAATCCACGATAAATAAGGTAGTGTAATAAGCGTTTAACAATCTTGATTTAACTTTTCACACAAACACATTAAAAAAAACTACTACGAGCCCTATTACTATTTAACTTTATTTTTGCCTAAAATGATCAGTTTTAGATTTCTTATTCTCAGAAACTGAAATATTTAGACAACTGTGGTTTATTGGGTGATTGAGAGTAGTTATTAGTATAGTGCATGGCAGCCACACTTTTCGCAATTTTTTTTGTCAGGTATTCAAGAGCACTTGTGCAACATGAGAACAAAGAAATTAATAGAACTTGTCCGAAAAAATAACATTATTTACAATCTACCTAATCTACATTATTTAAATACAAAAAAGAAAAATAACAAAACGAAATTGAAACTTGGATAGCCCTGACCATGTGAGTGGAATCTGGTAACGGACGGCTACAGATACAGACATGTCCTGACAGACCCGGATGTGTGTGGAACTTTGGACGGCTCTTAAAAGTAGCTGCAAGTTTGAATATTCTAAAGAAATATTTAATAAGACTTGTTTAATTATAATTATTTAAAAAACCGATCTCTACTCGCACTTCTGAAACATCTTGTACTATACCTATAGCTATAAAATAATTGTAAAAATAGTTATAAGTTTTAATATTCTAAAGTAATATTAAAAATTGATGTATGTTATTAAGGCTATAATATCTCTTTTTAATAGCCAATCTTTTACCCGATGCTTTCTTTTTACTCACCATCACTATCATCATATCAGCCGAAAGACTTCCTCTGCTGGACATAGGCTTCCCCCAAGTGTCTTCACAACATCATTACGTGTAAAGCGCCCATTACACGATAGTCGACGCTGTGACTAACGTATAAAGTATCATGTAATACAGTGAGCCAGTAACTGATGGTTGCATGAAACCAACAGTGAAAGACATTTCGAGAACCTCACGCTACACTAGCGCCTCTAATAGCGAATTTCAACGCGATCATTAATCACGACTTCTAAGTGAATGGGTCTGTTTTTATTATGTTTATAGAACGAGTTATAGTTCAGGTCTTGTCCTTTTTCAAATTTCTTTTAACAGTCAATACATAATTTGAGAAAAAGCGTCGAATGTTGATTGAATTCTATAACTCACCATCAATCATGACTTTTGAAATTGAGTGACGTTTGCATCAGCGTGTAATGGATGCCTTACTTAGGCCCGTACACAGACATATAAATAGTAGGGCCCGTATTACAGAACTACAATCAAGACTCAAGCAGTACTTAAAACTAGTCTCAGTTGGAGTTTTAATTTTAGAACTTGACTTGAGCAGAGAAACCACAATCAATAATCACCTGAGCAATGTCACTTTCATTCAAATGTCATTTTTAACGTATTTTTTATTTATTTATTTATTCATTCATTATTATTATAACACCCTTACAGACACATCCAAGGCGATGTTATAACATACACGTAACATAATAATATGAAACATTACAAAACAATACATCAAACGTCACAAAAACATTACATTACCAACAATCATTATTTAAACGGTCAGACCTCTTTCTATTAAACTTTGCGCTACTTTAATGAATCTCGGCAGGTTTTGACAAAATGTCTTCCGATACTGTTATAAGATTTATTAAACGTATGGCTCATATCATAGGGGTAAACTTTAGCAAGTTAGTCCTTGCCAACGGTACTTCTAACAGAGCGCGGCGGCGTGCGCCCACGCACCCGTCCGGCGCGCGCAGCCGAAGCGCCTCCAGCACGTCTGAGTGGTGCAGCAAACCTAGCAGTACGCTGGCCACATACTTGACCAGCGCCACGTCTCTTCTAATTGCCAATCTGGTATATCCGACCATGCCCAGGACGAATAGACTCGGGTACATGTCGAGATTCTTCGCTCAAGCAGTAATCGGTTGAACGCAGTTTAAGTAGTGTTTGAGTAAGGTTCTGTAATAAGGGCCTTAGAGCATTTAGCCTAATGCCTAAGGGTTAGGCGCCCATTAAACAGTAGATTTTCCTTTCCGTTTAACCACAGTCAAGGCTGTGACTGGCGAATAACCTATCATGTATTGTAGTGACTGATGGTTACATGAAATTGGTATCACGACTTTTGGGTTTCCTGCTCCTGCAACAGCCACCCCAGAACAGCCCGGATGGCGCACATAGTATAAATTTGTGTGTGTACCCGGTGTATGACGTAAACATGACATTTGAAATTTGCCAGCCGAGAGGTTAATAACGCCACTCCAAATGCTCAAAATTCCAAAGCTAAGTTGTCAAGCTCACTCAAACAAGACGCTCTCTGCGCTAAGTCTCTGTGGTCCCTTGTCTATGTTTAATGAATGGTTTGTTTTAGGCCAGACTCTAGAGCAAAGAGTAAAGAGTACGTCCCTAGCCTATATTAATATAGTCTTTGGTTCGTAGTTCGGTCGAATTGCAACTCGATTTGATTCGACTCGATTTTATGAATGAAAAGGATTGGGTGACGACGTACTTGTGGCTTGACGAGGTTTTTCGCTCGTGGTAGTTCGGTCGAAATGCAACTCGATTGATGCGACACGATTTAATGAAAGAAAAGTATTGATCGAGCCAATTATTAAGTGGGTGACGACGTACTTGTGGCTTGACGAGGCACCGTAAGCACTCGTATATAAAATCCGCCGAGTAAGTTTGTTGGCGATCCAACAGGTTTAAAATTTTCCTCGTAGGTCGCCTCCTCGCACGTCTGTCAGCGCCACGACGCGCGAGTTGCGCGCCATTACTAGTAAATGTGATATACAATTAATGTGAATAGATTTTTTAATCTATTCACATTAATTATTGACAGAATTATTTTCTTTGCTTTTCTCATACAGTCAATTACCCTGTCTGGCTATGATAAAATATAATTCCTGAATAACAAAAAGTTAAACAAACGAATTAAAAAAACGAGACGAATTAAACAAAATATCACAACAACTTAAATGTTAAATTAAACTATAGGTAGCAGTACAGAAATGTCTTTGTCCTGTAGGTATATCGTCAAGTTTAGAAATGGCAACGCTAGATTGTCAGTCAATGTGAAGCTGAGTATTAAATAAAATACGATTCGCGGCCGTAACGCGTATTTATCTAAATAATTATAACCATTTTAAGCATCAATATAGCCCTCTAAGTTCATAAAGCCCTATTGAATGATTATTTCATGAAGAAGTCATTCAATAGGGCATTACGAACTTAGAGGGCTATATTGATGATCAAAATGGTTATAATTTCGTACCATATCATGTAGATTAGTACCTATATTTTTCTGATGTCATTTCTCAGTAAATGCCAACGAAAAACTGCTTCATCTGCACGCTATTTTTAAGCTTTTTCAAGAGAGCGGCCTTAGGGTGGAAGCGCTAGGGTGGCACCTGGGGCGGACCAGACCCTCCACGCCCAATTTACGCCGCCACTGCGTGCAACGCTATCCACGTGACGCATTCATACTGAGATCGGGCCCGATAGATTGGGTAGTGTAATACTACTCGGCTCCCTGCCGCAGGGACAGGGCGCCCTAGAAATCGGGGCCGATAAATTGGGCAGTGTAATAAACACTTAAACCGTATGCTCACGCGAAAACCACTCGACGTGGTCATAATGCCTTTGCTGCCTTGATTGTGACTGCAGGCTTATGTGTCAACTCGGTTTGTAAAAATCTTGACTCAAAAAAAAAAGAAAAAAAAATGGTGACTCAGGTTTACTTGATCACGGCCTCACTCGACTTATTGTATTCGACTTCAATAACTGGACTCGCCCATCCATAGGCCCATCACATCACTGTGACTGTGTCCATCAGTAGTCCGTCCATGCAATCGTGCATTTTTTAAAAGCTGTCTGGATTTGTTTGTGGACTTGACTTTGCGTTGCAGTGCGGTGTCTTCAATTTCTGTTTTTACTGTAATTGGCATGCAAATACATACCGAAACATAAAATAGTTTTTCACTTTGTTTTAAAACCTGAGGTTTGAATCGTGGCAGAAGCAATGAAACCTAGCGGAGGTGGTGATGAATATGTAAGTAATTTTTGAATGAGATTTTTTTTGTTTGATGTATACCGTGGAATTCTGTTTAGTTTACGTACTACTGGAATTACTTATAGGAAAAGTTAATTGGGAAAAGGAACAATAATTGTGTCAACTGTTGTGCAATTTCAAACTTTAGCTCACACATTAAAAATTTCAATCGGTCGTAAACACCGTGGCAAGGCGTCGTTCTTTCTTTAGGTTGCCGTTCGTAGTGAACATCGAACATTCTCTTTTCTTAGTTCAACTCAAATATGAACCTCTGATTAAAAAGTTTACTATTGCCAAACAGACCTAGATGGGCTATACTAAAACTAAATACAATTACTAAACAAAACCATGTTATAAAGATAAGAAAAAGTGAAAGCTTTGTGTGAATAATTGTCACCATGCCTTAGCCCTTCAGATATTAAGATTAAGCAGCAGTAGTAATGTATGCAATGTGGCTGTACTCTTTTTCTAAGTCAATAAATTAAACACTTCTTATAATGAAATTTTGTTATGAAACAATACAGAAACAAAAGAAAAACCTGTTTAGTCCATTATTGTTTTAGCCTTTAAATGTATTTCAATATTGAATGAAGCTTATGAACTTCTTGAAGACTACTTAGCATTTAGTATTTAAACAGGTATTACACTACACAGTATCTAGGGTTCGGTGGCAACGGTGGTTGTGGCCCCCAACTAGGGAGCCGCTTATTGCATTAGCCAGTCGATTCAGTTCAGCTCAGTCATTGTGAAGTGATAAGTGTTGCCAACGTGTGGAGAATTCCCCGAACTGCAGGGAATCTCAAGTTTATTGCTGACGTTTTTAAGTTTATTATTGCATCCAATGAAAATACCTCCATCTGGTGGAGTAGCGGCTACAATTAATACAGAAAACAAAACGCCGTGAGTATTTTTGGCTTAAAGCCAAATAAATCCTACGTGTAAGGCCGAAGCTATATTTTCAAATGTAGGTCCTGTGACTTATGTACCTTTGTTTTGACCAAAATTGAAACAACCAATCAATCATATCCTTGATTCGTGGTGAATTATATGATTATCTGTATAGTTGTCTGTGTGGCGACAAAGGTTCCGACACTTTCGTCACATAGAATTTACACCTCTTTTTTTTTCTTTTCTGTGGTTCTGTGTCATTGCACCATATTAAATATTGTAATTTAGACTTGACCCGGGCAACTTCGTCTGCCCATATAACACTGAAATAATTTTTCAAATCGGACCAGTACTTCCTGAGACTAGCGCGTTCAAGCAAACGAACCAACAAATTCTTCAGCTTTATATATTAGTACTAGTTGACCCGCGCAACTTCGTCTGCTCCTATTGGTCTTAGCGTGATCATATATAGCCTATAACCTTCCTCGATAAATGGCCTGTCTAACACTGAAAAATTTTTTCAAATCGGACCAGTAGTTCCTGAGATTAGCGCGTTCAAGTAAACAAACAAACTCATTCAGCTTTGTATATTAGTATAAGATATACATTTGGCCATTTTTTCCGTCACTAATGGTAAAATAGTTTTGTGTATCATATAATGCTTTTCATTATAATACCCATTTGTTGAAAGAAGTCCACTGACTCACATACTCGAAATGTCCATTAACTTTTATCTTGCGACAACTGAAGCTCCGTAGGGCCCTAAACACTATTACACTGCCAGTAGTAAGGGAGTCTAAAGGCTTTCCCAGTTTGCTTCCAAATCTGTCTTACACAAATTTACACTAAGTTTGACCCACAAACATGATCAAATTGTTACAACACACTACCTTCGCAACAGACAACATGAATGGTTTTATGGTAGTATAAAAATCGTGTATCATTATTTATTACAGGAAGAGCCTGAGCATTTGCGGAAGTTATTCATTGGTGGCCTTGACTTCAGAACTAATGATTCCTCTCTGAAGGAATTTTATGAACAATGGGGCGAAATTGTAGATGTTGTAGTTATGAAAGACCCTCAAACTAAACGGTCAAGAGGCTTTGGATTCATCACTTATTCTCGGGCACACATGGTGGATGATGCACAGAAGGCCAGACCACATAAAATAGATGGAAGGTAATATAAATAAATGAAATACAAGTTTTTTTTTTGTTATTTTAATATATTTGACTCCTAAATTGTTTAAATGCTTTTAAAAACAAATCAACCTTTGCAGAGTGGTGGAACCAAAAAGAGCTGTGCCTAGAGAAGAAATAAAAAGACCAGATGCTGCCGCTACAGTTAAGAAACTCTTTGTTGGAGGACTAAAACAAGATATAGAGGAAGATGATTTAAAGGAGTATTTTAGCTCATATGGGAGCATTGTTTCTGTAAGCTTAGTGACTGAAAAGGAAACAGGGAAAAAGAGAGGATTTGGATTTATTGAGTTTGATGATTATGACCCAGTAGACAGGATATGCTGTGAGTTGATCATGGTTTTCGTTACTCATGCTGTTTCAGTCTAGAACAATTTAATAGCTTCACTTTTTTTTTCCAAGTGAATCCAAACCATAAAGTCAAAGGGCATCACTTGGACGTCAAGAAAGCCCTGTCTAAGTCTGAGATGGCGGCTGGGGGAGCCGGTGGCGGAAGCGGCGGCGGCCGCCGGGGCGGGGGCAGAGGCGGCGGTGGTGGCGGTTGGGGCAACCGACAGAACCAGGACTGGGGCAACTCTGGTAAAGTATATTACTCACTATTTCGAATAAAGGCTGAAAAAACCGGCCAAGTTCCAGTCTGACTTGCAAACGAAGGGTTCCGTTACTCCGTACCATAAATCTTTATTTTCATTATTTGTTGTAAATACACAATTTGTGAAAATTTAAACTCCACCTATTACGGTTCTTGAGAAACAGCCCGCTGACAGACAGACGGACGGACAGCGGAGGCTTAGTAATAGGGTTCCGTTGGATACCCTTTTGGGTACGGAACCCTAAAAAGTAAAGATTGACTATGTACCTAATTTAATTGCAACTTAAACATTTCATTTGTTTTGTTTTGATTTAAAAATGCACTAATTTGTGTTCAGCACACTTCTTCATCTTGTATGATATTGTGTTTTAGTATGTGATACAGATGACATTTTATTTGATATAGAATTCTTTGAACTATCTTAGTTATTTGTTTTGAAAAGCAGATGGTGGCGGCTACAACTCAGGATATGGGCAAGGTGGATGGAGCAATCAAAATCCATGGGATTCTAGCAATGCTGGAGGAAATTGGGGAAATCAAGGTTATGGTGACCAAGGAGGCTGGAACCAGTCTAATAGCAATTTTGGTGGTGGATACCAACAAGGTTACGGTGGTGGCCCAATGCGACCAAACTACAATACTTCTAGACCTCAGCCTTATAATAACTCAGGTTAGTATACTTATCAAATGGATCAGTTTTAAGCAGTGCTTTGTTAGATTAGCCATATAGTTTCGGTACAAGTACCTTTATGGTCCTGGATAGGCAAATCTCTGCAGACTCTGCTAGTAGCAGACCTTTAGGAACTAAGAGTTACATCATACAACATCCTTATTATTAATGTTGTTATTGATAAAACTACTTAAATAATCAAACAAGCGATCATTTTAATTCTTTAAATGCAGTTTGTATTGTTTTTAAAATAAAAATAACTGAGTACCGTACTGAGTACCATCTCCTACCTTGACATTGGCAAAATCATCGAATGTTCGTCGATGGAGCATAACCTTAAAAATTGAATTGAATTGAAAATAAAAATGAAGTCTTGATTCGCTAAATTTCTCTATCTACCTGATTTTTTCCCACCTTGTGGCAAAGTCCTGGGACGCCATGTATACTTTCAGCGAATCTAAGTTACTTTATTTTTGATTACCTTTTAGAAAGGTGTAATAATTTGTATTTAAACACACATTTTCAAGTAGACTGACGCAATTTGAACAACCTTAAATTGTAATTTAAGATATCTTGCACAAACTTATGGTATCTTAATTTGTAATTTAAGATATCTTGCACAAACTTATGGTATAAAATATCTACGGAAACATATTTTTCATATTAAATTCGATTGCTGAAAGTTGATGTTATTCTTGAATATCATGACGTAATACGCAACACCTTGTCGATTCAGCTGATGTCTAATAATTGTCAAAATCTTGTCATACAGAGAGGATAAAGAACCTTGAGATATTTAGAAAAAGAATTCTTACAAAATCATGCCACAAATATATCGATTGGGGCCAAATGGTATTGTCGTTCAGTAGTCTACTCGGTGCCTGACGGTTACCTACCCACTACCTACTTTTGTAAATTTATAACTGCTACATGCTAATGCAAGTACAGTATTGATGCTTGTGGCTTTATGCCAAAATTAGTGGAAAAGATCGAGGTTATTAAAGTATTGAGAAGCTGATGGGTTCGAAGGTGGCGGCGGAGGGTACGGCGCCGCGAGTGGAGGCAACGGCGGCGCCGGCGCGGGCGGCGGCTACCAGGCGCAAGCCACCAACCAGCGCCGCTTCTAGGCTGCGCCAATCCTCTTGTGAGTACATCCAAGTCCTCATCACTTATACATTTTACTTACATAATTCCAAATCTTATTCCGAAAGTGAAATATCGTATTGGCTGTTAGGGGCTCCTGAAAGTCATGCGTGCTTCGCATACCTTCTACGTGCTTCTGTTCGCTTCTTTGTTTCATTGCATGCACATAAGGCCTCATCCGGTGTGCTAAACATACGTGACTTGATAAGACCCTTTCAGTGTCCCTATATTAATCGACGCGAAATCTTTAAAGTTTCATACATCTGACGCACAACAACTGACAACTTGATGATTAAAATATTTGTTAGTCTGTATTTTTTTCGACCTTATCAATTTTTATTTTACGTAGACGATAAATCAATGACGTGGTCCACTATAGTTGGAAGCAAACACTTGTCTTGTGATTATCTTTGTAATTAGCTTCAGTTGTAGATTCAACAAATAAAATTTACATACTGAAGGCTAATAAGTATGCGATCGATTTGGTCATCTATCGAATCATAACAATGCGGCGATTAGTCGTGGGACACCTTAAAGCGCTCCACACACGGCAGCTATAATGTATATTAATGTACATTACCGGGATGTTTAGCTTTAAATACAACTAGTTGACCCGCGCAACTTTGTCTGCTCGACTCCTATTGGTCTTAGCGTGATGATATATTGCCTATAGCCTTCCTCGATAAATGGGCTATCTTACACTGAAATAATTTTTCTAATCGGACCAGTACTTCCTAAGATTAGCGCGTTCAAGCAAACAAACTCTTCAGGTTTATATATTAGCATATAGATTATAGATATACATTATAATTATATATATAGCTGTCGAATGTGGTCTCCTGACTATTTAAATTGAAAGACGTAATGAGATGTATCGTGTTATACTTACAATATACATCTTAACATTATAGCTGCCGTGTGGGAAGTGCTTAATTCAAAACTAGCACTTCGCCCGCGACTTTGTCCGCGCGGATTTCGTAGGTACTCCACCAATTTCAACGCCCCTCCTCCTGTTTTAACTTCAACCCAACCTTTAAATCAACCCCTTCATTCCGTTGGGGGTGATTATGAAAAATACGTTAGATCTTTTCTATTATTTCACTTTTAGATTAGGCCGCGTTAGGCTGACTGTGCACTAGAGCGGAGAGGAAAGAAGCGGAGAAATATTAGCCAATGCAATCTCCTAAAAATAAAATCTCCTCTCCGCTGGCTCGCTCCGCGTCTATGGACAGGCACCCTTATGATTCTTCCATACAAACTTTAACACCCCCTAAATCGTCTCTTGTGGGTTGTTGTGAAAAACGAATATTTACACATAATTTATTATTTGTTTAGGCCAGTATTCGTTCCAAGTGTCAAGCTTAAAAACTCAAGAAATAAGATTCTTCAATAAAAACTTTTTATTTTTATATTAAACTAGCTGACCCGTGCCCACTCCGTTGGGCGGTGTTTTTCGGATTAATATGTAGCCTATGTCATTCACAAATAACGTGGCTTTCTAATGGTAAAATAATTTTCAAAATCGGTTCAGAAGATCCAGAGATTACCCCCTACAACCTCACAAACCCACAAACTTTATCTCTTTATAAGCAGAGGCGGCTCTAGCCTATGTTGCGCCCGTGTGCAATCAATACCCTGGTGCCCCCTAGTAGGCGCGCGGTCAAAATGGAATATGTACTTTTTTATGATGGGATTTGCCGCGGCAGTGGTGGAGTTTTTCGCCGCGGCGGCGGCTTAGGGCCTCCACGCACCTCGTGTAAAAGTGCGCAAGAGCCTCCAGATTCCGTGGCGGCACTCCGGCAAGCCCGTGAGACCAGCTGAGCTGATGGTCAGCTGATCGCCGCCTAACGAAAGCGCCTCACCGGGGCCATCTAAATGCGACCCCGCGTAGAGCCTCTAGCAGGAGGCGTTTAGACCCTCAAGATTGGGCAGGAGCCCCTTGAAGGCAGCCCCGGCGGGCCCACCCCAGCTTGGGAGGAAAACGTGCGAAGTGTTCGACGAAGTTTCATAGGCTGTCGGCGGAAGAGTCCTAAGGTACTTTATCGTCGACGCGACACATCTCTAGCCAGTTCCACTGACCTCGTTGGCGAGGGTAGATGACGGCCCTGTCCGTCAGATAAGCCTCGACCACGCGACAGCGGTAGGTCGGCATCCATTGATACCGGAATGCCTCCCTGATGTAACTCCAGGGCAGGGTATTAAAGCATTGGCAACCTCAAGACACACCGCCAAGACGACCCTGCCCTGGAACACCGCATTTGACGCGCATGATAGCGTCCACCGTCAAGCGCCTTTTGCGGAAGCCGAACTGGTTCTCCGCTAGATCCAGCCCCACCAGGTGCCCAACGAGGCGATTCGCAGTTTATTACTTTATCTTTCAACGTCGAGGAACACGATGGGCCGTTCAAAATCCGTTGAAAATTGATGAAAATTTTGTTGTAGACCCTGCATACTATGAAAATTTTGACATGTTTATATAGGGGATCTAGAACAAAATATATGAGTTGAGTGCGTTAGCGGCGGAAGTCAGTCTCATAGAAAATTTCGCACAAAATGCGCCCGACTAACCTAATCAAACACGGGTGCTGGTTGTTTGAAAGCGCTGTCGCGCTGCGAGGGACGCACATGCTCTTTGAACGTGACGCGAGCGATGCTCGGTGCCCCCTACACTCCTGCGCCCGGGTGCACTGCACACCCTGCACTATAGGTAAAGACGCCTCTGTTTATAAGATGTGTTGTGTAAGAAAAAAACCGTCTAATAGAAACATCACTCAAAGATTACGACACGGTCGTGGTTCCATTATCGTATTATCTCTTTAACCATTCGTCCAAATTATTTGCAGTAAAAGGGAAGTCTTTTGTTTGAGACACTTGAGACGATGAATTTACTTATTTTGATAAGAATTCATAATTGAAATAACGTAGTTTTATATTGGTAAAATTATTTTCAAAATTGGATCAGTAGATCCAAAGGTTACCCCCTACAACCTCACAAACTCACAAAATTAGAAACTTTTGGGGGTGGTTTTGAAAAACAAATTTAGCGACAACCTTTCCCTTAGGTCAGTATTCGTACAGTCAGCAACAAAATGCGATGAGCACCTAAAAGTGCCAAAAGTCGTCAACACCTGAAACAACAAAAGTCACTGAATAGCTTTGGCCATAACATGCGGTGAAAAAATCAATATTACAACTGTTCCGTGACTATTGATTGTTTTAGGTGTTGACGACTTTTTGATTCTTTGTTCTCGAGAGATTGCGTGGCACTACCACGATAATCATCGACCCCATGTAATTTAATAGGCTAAAAAGAGTATTACACAGTTTATCAAAAAATATCATAATAGTAGTCCAAATACTAAGTAACAGTGTTATCTCCACACTCTCAAAAAAGTGCTTAAATTACTTCAAAACTTTATACAGTGCAATAAAAAGTAAAGTTTATTCTACAAGAGCAATATTACTATTAACTTTTCACAATAATGTAGCCAAACAGTGCTGCGTATAAACCATTTCCATATAATTATTAACAGTAAAAAATATTATGAAATGATTTCTTTTGTGACTTTAGAACAGGAATGAGTTACGTTATTTTTTAAAATTCAACCTGCATTCTAAAATGTTATAATAAATTCACCATAAAATAATAAGGAACAATAATTTCATGTATGTTACTGTTTGGCGTCGCGGCTAAAGGCGTGAAATCAAATCTTGACCCGAAGTGTCTCAAGTTCAAGGGGGGGGGGGCGACTCTAAACCCGAAGTCCCTAGTTTCGGGCGTATTCTACTCATTGTCATCTACGAACCCGAACCGAACTATTTAAGAATGAATGACATTCTTAGTGGTTAGGTTAGGTGATACGGAGTAAACTACGGTCTTCGAGCTTAGAGAGTAGCTCCCTAGGATGAGATGATGATGATGGAGAAAAACTGGGTCTATCGGACCAAATAGCACAGTTTATAATATTCCCAGTACAAAAAATAAAAATTGGAAACTGGCAAGTAAAAAGACGTGATTGCAATGAAAATACGAAATTTAAAAATTTGCAAAAATAATTACATGAATTTTAATACCTATGATGACTAATGAGTAAATTACACTGTTCTGTAGTATTTGGATTGTTATATGTTTCAACGGTTGTTTTTTTAGTTATTTGATGTTTATGTAAGAACCCATCACAAATAAAAAAAAGTAGGTAGCTTTTTTTTATTTGTGATGGGTTTGCTCTTGACTATAGTCTCTAGGTCAGAGATGCCAGAGACAAAGTCTCCGATGGAGCGAGCTTACCCAGAAGGAGTCAGTTCACTCTAACTTTGAAGAGATTAGGGTTGAAAGCGTTCAGAATCACAGACGCAGGCAGAGAGTTCCACTCCTTTGCTGAGCGCATTATAAAAGACGTTTGTTAACGCTAAGTGCAAATTGGTGGATATTTACATTTCTACGCCATTAAAGGCAAAACATGACTGATATAATTGAATTGTAACATCTTGCATGCCATGTATGTGTATATTCATGTTTTGTACAAATAAAATGATCTTATCTTGTACTTGCTCATCGAATATTGTCGCTGACTGTACCAAGTTTTAAGTAAATTGGACCAAGGAATAAGATTTTCCATACAAACTTGCGCCCCCTTATTTAACTCCTTTCCGGGGGAGTGTTCTAAATCCTTTCTTGGCTATCAAATTTCATCTTAATAGGTCCTATAGTTTTTGAGATTTCGAGATTAAGCAGCGAGTGAGTGACCTTTCGCTTTTATATTTAGATTGAAACATTCCAAATCCCATTTGTTACAATAACTAATTTGATTAAACATTTTTAACAAAACAGTGTCATTTTTTTTCTTCTATAATACAATGTCAGTCCCAATTTTATGGAGCTGACATTATGAATGTGTATGGTGTGTACTTACGAAGTTATTTTTTAACACGTAGGTCTCAAGTTGCGCTTAGTTGAAGCTAGGCAGGCAGACGGTAAAGTAGAACGGAAGGTAGGCCAGGAGCTCAGCTAGCTAGTGAGGGACAAGCGGACTTAGTGAAGCGACTGCGTTACATAGTCATTTTGCAATTTTATTTTTCCGCCTTCAAGTAAGGTTTGTTCACAATAAGGTACTGTTTAGGCACTAGATTTTTTTTTCTATAACTGTTAGACGTTTAGCACGTAATCACAGTTTTTACATTTCAATTACCACTTTTTGATTGCTTTCCGCACGACTATGTGTTATGCCCGGTTTCTGAGTTACTTTATCGGTCGTTTATCTGTCCGTTAACGCTATTTGTCGTAACGCCATTGATTAGTTAGTGGTTAACGGATAGATAAATATCCGATCAAGTTCCTCAGAAACCTGACATTAGTCAGGTAATGCAATTTTAAATTGAAATCTGTCCATGTCCAATCGGATGCTACTGTAAAAGCTGTGTGTGGCATAAGATTAATATTTGGGTTTGTAGTCATTAAGTGAGGAGTTTTATGTTATTTCTGTTAATAATTTAATGTTTTCTTGTGAATTTTATTTTCAATGCTATCGTCCATAATTAGATAGATATAGCTATAACATTCCAAAGTATATTATTGAATGACACGTTTTATTTACAGTATAATTTATGACTGTACTAGCACCAGTTTAGTTTAAAAAATATGTTGCAAATTGAAATGATCTTGGTGTTAGAAATAGGAAATTAACTTGTTAATAAAAGCATTTCTAAAATGTTTATTATTTTTTATGTTCTAGAGTGAACAATAAAATTTATATATTGAACTACAAAAAATAATTAGATGTATTCTATCTAATTCAGCAATATGAATTGTATAAGCATTATATGTAATATAATCATTTATATGTCTTATTGGAGTTACTTACGTGAGATAAAATGTCGTTTGCTCTACTAATAAAATCTAGAAAACCAACTTTTATTTTTGCATAAATCTTGTCTTTAAGAAAATAACTACAATATTTTCAAGGTTATTTATTTTAGTACAACAGTAGGTACCTTATTTTTTTATCACCAGCCAATTTTTTTTCTAGTTATTTTCTCAAAGACATTATTTATGCAAAAATAATTTATAACAAATATGTAATATGCATAAATAAATATGTAATTTTATAAATACATATTAGGTATAAATTGTACTCAAATGAAACATCGATATCACGAATGACTTAATCTCGAACGACCATTAATCGATTTTACGGATTTTTTTTTACTGTAGTAGATCAAGAGTGCCTTATTTTTAAAATCACAGTTTTTTTTTTGGGTTTTTTACCAAAGTCAAGATTAATGCAATTAATAATGTATATAAATAATTTACATTATTATATTATTGTACCTACTAAAATGTAAATTATTGGAACGATTCTGTAAATTCTAAAAAATGGTCGTTGAGAAATGATGTTTCGGGCTTATACTAAGCTACTCAAGGGATAGCGAACTGCCGCGCTCATGGTACTTGGATCCCAAGGATAATCGAGCTAAGTTTTCGAGATTTTGTTATTCGAGCAAACGACCTTCGATCTCGCGTAGGTATCCCGTCTTAAAGATAAGTTATCTTTTTAATGTTAAGTTGTTCTAATATGGAGTTTGATTGTTTTGTGTGCATAAAATTAAATAAACACTATTTTCCATGGACTGTTCTACACGTGCGCGAGCCTTCCACCGTGGAATAGGCCGTGGTAAGTCGACTCTATCCAAATAAAACCACTGAAAACGAACAAATTCTTTTATTTCGTCCTCCTAATACCTTTTATTTAATTCTACATATTTTTATTTACAATACTATTCTAATTACATAATTATATTGGTTATGAAATATACGAGTATTCTTTCAATAGGAACATTTTACGAATATAATTTCGTACTTCTGGATTAATTTTATTCCACAAAATATGAATCTCATCTGTCTCAATCAGATTATTTTACATACATAACACAAAACGAAAACAACACAAAAATATAATATTTATTCATATTTAATTCAGCGTGAAATTGTTTCAATTTTTTTTTGGTACGTTTGTGGTTGCTATCAAAAGCAATCGAACTAAAATAACAATATATACCTGACCTGAATTTACTGACCTGTAAGTAGGTCGTTCACATAAAATGTTTATTAAATCCATTGGGCCGCGGCCAGATACGGTTAACAGATATGCTGGTAACTGTTGTTTGTAAATTATACTTTTATTTGTTGAACTGTGAAGGTGTGCTAACTAGAAGTGGAAATCGGCTAGTCACCTCAACAAATTAGGTACTAAACTTAAAATTCCGTGTTCTATTTAAACAAATTTACCGTTGGTCGAAACAAAACAAGACGTTCCGGATCATTTGGCAAGTTTAATATCGTATTCTCTGCATGGTTCGTTGAAAACCCAGACTTGGTCTGTTTAGTTACCCACGCATACTTATAAACCATATCTAAATGCCCTATTTTATACTACTTACAACTAGGTACAGATATTTATTTGTCGTTTATTGTGGGCGGGTGCTGCACTGGCAAGCAGGGGCACGGCGGCGGAGCGCAGTATGCAGGAGACAACACTGTCGGGAACAAGCCTGACGCAGCCGCCAAGTGTCTATGGAAAGAGAAAGGCATACATCAAGGGGGCAATTCTCATAACAAAGGAGAGTATGCATTGGGACAAGAGACACCTAAATTTTCTTTAGGCGCTGGTCCCACTGCGCGCGGTCTAGCGGGTACAGTCCCGAGTTCTGTTTTCCAGGTTCACTGTAATCTATGCGGTGGCTTAGAATCCTACGCACGCAAAAGCAGTTACACCGCGACGGTCAAATCGAACTCGAGATCTGTCGGAGTTCTATTATTTGCAATAGCTGGAAGTTCACGATGTCCAACGAGATCGAAAACTATATTAAATTAGTGAGAAAAAATGTTTTCTTTATGATTTGCGAGACCTTTGGTTGAGTCACATTTGTGTTTCAGTAAAAAGAGCGTGAGACGTGTTATCACTGCTTAAGATTACTAAACTCCAGATTTTTAGAACCCTCGCAGTGTGCGCAAGTATAAACGCGGTACGCTGAACTCGAAACTATGACCGCTAGACTATTGCTGAGGTATTGTTGTTTCATTAGAATTTAACTGAAATTCTGATGAACAACAATAAAATTGAATGGATCAGTCTTTTTTATTATTAATCATTCAATGTTCATTAGTACATACAGGGTGGCCAGAACATTGACGTCTAAAATTAAAATTTAGGTCCCTCGTATCCTGGGGCATCCGAATCACCCCGATGTACCTATGATCAGCGACTTTCATAGTTTTTGAGCTATGATTTTTTTTTTAAAGAATTATCCAACTTGAAAAAATTCTAAAAATAGAAGATTTTGTCGAGATTTTTTTGCAACTGAACCTTCATAAGTTGTACTGTTACGCATAAAATTATCAGCTTCGTAACTGTGTTGAAAGTTGTGAAAACGTTGGTCTAAAGTGAAAAATTTGCTTTCCGTAAAATGATCCTCAACATTAACTTTAAATTGACCATCATTTTTACGACTTTTGACACAGTTACGAAGCTGATAATTTTATGCATAAGTACAACTTTGGTGATTCAACTGCAAAAAAAGAAATCTCAACAAAGCCTTCTACTTTTATTTTTAGAATTTTTTCAAGTTGGTCAGGTAGATAATTCTCAAAAATTCAGAAAAAAAAATCATTGTTTCTAAAACTAAGAAAAGTCGTGGAACATACATAGGATACGAGGGATCTAAATTTTATTTTTGGACGTCATTATGTTCTAGCCACCCTATCAGTTAATTTTTGTAATTGCAATAGTATAGTCCGGTCAATTTAGACATCCGAGGTTATACTAATTCGCACCCAGCTCAAAATTGGTAGGATTGTTCAAAACACTATCACAAATTAAATTTAAAAAGACCTAATCGATCCGATACCTGGAAAAAATATCGTTATACTTATATCTGAGAAACGATGGCTCTTGGGAAAAAAGAATCGAGATATTTTATAGATTATCTACAATTTTGTCTCAACTAATTTACTGATAAAACGTATTGCTGAAGATTTTTTTTTCCAGGTATCAGATCGATGAGGACTTTTTAGATTTAATTTATAACAATCCTACCAATTTTGAGCTGGGTGCGAATTACTTTACCTTCACTCCTTTTTATTGGTCCAATTTAACCGGTCTAGTAGTAGAAGCCAACGATACAAGATGTTGGTGGAGCGGAAATCAACACATGACAAACGTAAAAAAAAAACAAATTCAAAAAGCCGGACACCATCTAATACGTAGGTACACGCAACCAAAACGCCTGTCTGGCTTTATCCGCCTGGCAACACTATCCGTAAGTGTATTCATTGACCTTGGATTAGTTCCAGGGTGAACCTAGCTCTGAGTCCGAGTGAGTGACTGAATGATGATAAATATTGGTTGAAGAAAAAGAAATGTAGCTTTTTCATGAGTAAAAGACTTGAATGAAAGATATTCAGATTTACCGGTTCACAGCGACCCAGTGTTCAATTATGTCGTTGCTGAGTCATGAGATACAGTTTTGTGTAGGTAGGTAAGTACTGTTGTTTCTTTGATACTGGGTCAACCATCGTCGCTGTTCTCACTTATAATTTTGGCCAATAATATGAACGCGCTTATCTTACGGAAGGGCGAAACGCGGTCTAAAAACCTGCCTACAGTGGACGTGTTTTCAGATCGTCAGACGACTTCTAGAGAGTGATATATAAAACCAGTACTTCAAACCACAGTTAGGAAAAGAATTCTTAATTGAGCCATTCGTTGCTTAGGGTCGAACAGTCAGCAGCCTGAGGATTTCTCACGTTCCAATAAGAAAGTCAATAGTGCTGTGGGAAAGGACACACAAGTTATAATGTGCCAATTAGGGCTATTTAGTACCGATTTAATGTGGATCCTGCAGACTTGTGTCAGTAGGTTCCTATGTTACCCAACCGCGGTTTACAATATCCACCCGCAAATGCTTAATAACTCTTCAGCGTGAGTTAGGCTTTCGGAAGGATACATTTGTACTACCTACTCACCGGTAAGAGCCCATCTAAAACCTTACTTGGTAGTCTTTTTAACTGACTTAAAAAAAGGAGGAGGTTCTCAATTCGGTTGGTTTTTTTTTTGTTTATGTTTGTTTACCTCATAAGTCCGTCATTTATGAACCGATTTGAAAAAATCTTGTTTTATCAAAACGGGTATACTTCCCGATTGGTCCCATTATCACCAGGTCAGAATCTGATGATGGGATCCCATGGAAATCGAGGAAAACCCTCAAATTATATAGGCACATACAATGTTTTCAGAGGAGCTCGAGGCTAAATAATAACAGCCGCACGGGTCGATCTTCAAGGTTAAGCAACGCTTGCCAAGGTTGGTCTGTCGATGGGTGATCATCTTAACGTACCGAGTTTCTTCCGTGCCTCGGAAAGCACGTTAAGCCGTTGGTCCCGGCTGTCATTTATAGATCTTTGTCGTTACGGATTGTCAGAAGCCAGTGAATCTGACTCCAGTCTTGCCATGAAGTACCGTGTTACCCAGTTAATGGGTTGTGGATGTTTGGTAGGCAGCCGCTCCGTGTAAAATACTGGTATTCAGCTAAATCCGGTTTGACTGGAAGCCGACCCCAATATAGTTGGTAAAAGGCTAGGCAGATGATGATGATGAGATCCGATGAAAAATGTTTGTTTAGTGATAATTTCGCCAGTTGTCAACCGATTTCGATGATTTGATTGATTGATTTTTTATTTGGTTGACTGATTTCCTGGACTGGTCCCATTTCAATTTGGTGAAGATCTGACGAAGAACTACGGAGGTAGGCAACGGAACTCTTCAATAAATGATAGCAAATGAATCGGGATTGCTGAAATCGCATGTCTGTTTACTGTTTACACCATTTCATAACATAACATCACGTCTACCACGCATAACATTACCAGTAAAAAGTGAAAAATAAAAAAAACTTTTATACAAAAAATACAACCGACTTTCAAAAACAAAACACTACAAAGTATAAAATAACTTTGGAAGAAAGAAAAGAACTTTAATTTCGGAAGTCGGTGACAAAAAACGAAAAAATAACCAAAAATATGCTTACCGAGCTTGAATTTTTGTGAGCATAAGTAACCCATGTGTGTATAGGTGTATGTCATAACAGCGTTGTAACCAGGTAAATAAGCAGATTAACCACAAGCCACCACCAACCGTAAGTAGGTACCTACCTACAGATGGTTATGTTTAGCCGTTAAGTAGTTTCCTTCCTAGTAGATCCTGGGTTCTTTCCTAAAAAGTAACTTACAATTACATGGACCTAAGTAGGCAGGGCCCGATCTAATGCAAGCCGGGCTAATCCCCAGAGCTGCACAAATGAGGGGCGGCAAAATTGAGGGTGCCGGGCGGGCGGTTGCATTCCACAAGTCCTCAATTTTATCTGTAGGAGTGAAAGATCTTTAAAAAAAAATACCATGCCTAGCAGCCCAACAAAATAGTATTTTTTTAAAGGTTTTTCTTTTAAAAAAAATCTACTTTCGCGGCAGTAAATCCTTTGACGAGCCAACTAAAGTGCTGTTTTTTATGATTTTCTAATGTTGTCTCTTATGCAAATTGTAAGACATTACTTAAGCAAGCCAAGTCGAAAGAAAAGAAGAAATACCTAAATAGGAAAGAAGGAACCTACTTTTTAACCGATTCTTCAAAAAGGAGGAGGTTATAATGAAATATAGTAGGGTTATACCACTATTTAAATCGGGCGACAGCAAAGACACCAATAATTATAGACCTGTATCTGTTTTGCCGGTTTTTAGCAAAGTGTTTGAAAAAGTAATGCTCAATCAGATGCTCAATCATTTTAACATCAATAAAATTTTACACGATCAACAGTATGGTTTTACCAGGGGTCGTTGTACGACTGACGCTGGTGCCACGTTGTTAAAACACATATACTCAGCGTGGGAAGAGGCACAAGATGCCATAGGAATCTTTTGTGACCTCTCCAAGGCATTTGATTGTGTAAATCACGAAACCTTGCTCCTAAAGCTAGGACATTACGGACTAAGTAAACTTGCACTCAGTCTAATAAAATCTTACTTAAATGATAGACAGCAGCAAGTTCAAATAAATGGTGTCAATTCACGGGGTTTAAAAGTCAAAATGGGGGTACCTCAAGGCTCTATTTTGGGTCCTTTCCTCTTTCTAGTATATATTAATGACCTACCCCATTTTTTAAAAAATCACCCTCATATGGTATTATTTGCTGACGATACGTCCTTAATTTTTAAGATAGATAGACGTTCCATAAATCTTGACGACGTAAATAACGCCCTACAGCAGGTCCAAAATTGGTTTACTGCTAATAATTTAGTATTAAATGGGAAAAAAACTAAATGCATCAGATTTGCCTTACCGAACGTTAAAAGAAATGATTGCGACATAGTATTGAACAAGGAGAAACTTGAATTCGTCGAAAACACGGTTTTCCTGGGGATTAGGCTTGACTCAAGGCTACAATGGGGTCCTCATTTAACATCTCTTGCGGGACGGCTAAGTTCAGCAGCATACGCTGTCAGAAAAATCCGTCAATTTACCGATATAGATACCGCGAGGCTGGTCTATTTTAGTTACTTTCATAGTATCATGTCTTACGGTATCTTATTATGGGGACGTGCTGCAGACATCGAGTCTATATTTATCCTGCAGAAAAGAGCCATCAGAGCCATTTACAATCTCCGTCGGCGTGATTCCCTAAGAGAACTGTTTAAGGATATCAACATCATGACGGTACCTTGTACGAAAATATTATGTATGTTCGGAAAAATCTTCATCTCTTTAGCAAGATTAGTGACAGGCATAATTTTAATACTAGAAATAGGAACAAATTAGATCAACCCTGATTCAGATTGGCCAAAGTACACACTTCTTTTATGGGGTACTGTATTAAATTTTATAATAAAATACCAGTTGATATTCTCGAACTGAATGAGAGAAAATTTAAAGCATGCATAAAACGCACACTATGTAGGCAAGCGTATTATAAACTGGAAGATTATATCCTCGATAAAAACGCTTGGCTAAATGCTGGTCCTGCTCCACAGTCACAGCTGCTTAGGTCCACTTTTTAGGTTTTTATGTTTTCATATTTGGAAGAGATGCTCGCTCCTTTTAGAGGTTCTTACATTATTTCGTTTATTTATTCTTATATACATACAAATTATATTATTATATTAATTACTTATTTATTCTTTTTGATGTAAGAACTTAATCGTTCTCTTTATTAATTTATTTTTCATTATTTGGTCATTGACAACCATAGTTTTGTGTAAAGTAGAAGCATATTTTTCAAATTTTGTAAATGTGAGTACCATGAAACCATTTACATTTTATGTGAGTAGTTATAGTTTTACTTGTTGGACTTGAACGAGCATGGTGGTTGAGAGCATGTCATGCTCACTCAAATGTCTCGCTGATGGCGGCGCGTGGGTTTGATCATTCGGTTCCCTTCGAAATTGTTGAGCTGAAGGGTGCCGATACACGCGTCATGTTCGTGAACAGGCGCCGTCGGTTGAGACTGGTCATCTCTTAACTGCCATTGGCTTATTTTAATCTTTATATTTAAAATTCTTATAATAAGCCCTTTTTTTTTTCTTTGCATTGTCCTCACATGCAGAAGCAACAAGTATATGTAACTTGGAATTTTGTTAAACAGAACATGATTTAAAAGAGTGTCCGTGGAGTTTCTTGTACGTTCTTCTCCATAGAGATCTACGCTTTGGAACGTGCAAATAGCTTCCATGTTTTTGACTGACCGACCTTGACGTTTCAAAAGTGCCTGTGAATGGTTTATTTGAAATAAAATGCTTTGAATTTGAATTTTGAATTTGAATTTGAGTTCTATATTCGGCTGTATGTATCTTTTTATTATTTTTTTTATTTATGTTCACCGATTTCTCCGCCAATTCTGGACCGATTTTAAAAATTATTTTAAAGCCTATACTCCTGAGGTGGTCTCTTCAGTCATATATGTATGGAGAGAAACAAGTTAGGTAAGGGTACTCGGTCTAGGGCGTCGCCGCATAACGACGCGCAGGCACATCGCCCTAAACCTGCGATAAGTGGGCTAGGGCTACCGTGTCAAGTACGGGCACGGCTAAAGAGGATAGTACCCAAGAAGCAGTTCCGCTTTGCCACCTGGAACATTGGCTCCCTAACCGGATGTTGCCAAGAACTCGCAGACGTACTTGCGAAGCGTCGGGTCCAGTGCGCCTTCCTTCAGGAGACGCGCTGGAAGGGAAATAAGTCACGTGACATCGGGCAGGGGTACCGGCTAGTGTACACCGGATCACCAACGGGTAGGAGCGGAGTGGCCGTGGTGCTGTCTAAGGACCTTCAGGATGGACTCCTTGAAGTAGACCGATGCAGCGACCGGTTGATGCGAGTTAGGGTGCTGTTCGAAGGGTCGGTAACGAACCTAATCAGCGCTTATGCTCCTCAGACTGGTTGCTGTGAGTCTGAAAAGGAGGCCTTCTGGGATGAGTTCGAGGACGTATTACGCGCTATCCCGAATTCCGAAGGTGTTTTGGTTGGGGGGGATCTCAACGGTCACGTAGGTCAGTTTTCTGGAGAGTATGGACGTGTTCACGGTGGTTTTGGTTATGGCCAGCTAAATGCAGAGGGAGTCAATATACTTAGCACCTGCGCTGTGTCTGACCTAGCCATCGCGAACACATTCTTTCAGAAGAAGCCCCAGCATCTTATTACGTACCGTAGTGGTGCCTACTCAACCCAAATAGATTACCTGCTGGTGCGACGGTGCCACATTGGCAAGGTTACCAACTGCAAAGTCATCCCAGGCGAAAGCCTAACGGCTCAACACCGCCTCCTTGTCCTGGACTTTGCGGTTGTACCGAAGAAGAGAGTGACCGAGAAACGCAAACCCCGCACTAAGTGGTGGTGCTTGATGGTCCTAGGCAGTCGGACTTCATCGCGGAGGTCGAGCATCTCAAGATCAGTGCTCCGCATGAGTCCGCTCAAGAGATCTGGAGTAGGATCCATTCAGCAATCACCGGTGCGGGTAAGCGCGTCCTTGGCACTTCTCGTGGTGGCCGCACCATAGGAAAGGAGACGTGGTGGTGGGATGACGGGGTGCAGGAGGCGACTCGGAAGAAGAAGGTTTTATTTAAACAGTGGCAAGGGTCCAACTCTCCGGATGACAGGGAGGCATATGGAGCGGCTAAGCGCGCTTGCAAAAAAGCTGTAGCCAGAGCCCGCAGCAAAAGTCTGGCGCCCTTATACGACAAGCTGGAAACTGCGGAGGGGCAAAAGCTTATTTTTAAGCTGGCGCGTGGCCGGGAGAAAGCTACACGAGACATTAGCAAATGTCTTTGTGTAAGGGACGCCCAGGGTAAGCTGCTCTACGATGCCCCCTCTGTTAAGGAGAGATGGTGTACATACTTCGCGGAGCTGTCTAACAAACAGCATCCCCATAACCTTCCTCCGGAACCGCCTCCTAACCTTGGGCTTATTTCTCCTATTTCCCCCGACGAAACCCGCATTGCTCTTCGCCACATGAAGAACCGGAAAGCGGTCGGGCCTGACAATGTGCCAATTGAAGTGTGGAAGGCGATGGGCCCACATGGTGTGGACCTTCTGACGGATCTTTTTAACCGCATCCTGATCACCAAGGAAATGCCGAACCAGTGGCGATTTAGCCTGATTATCCCTGTTTACAAAGGCAAAGGTAGCGTACAGGATTGTGGTAGCTACCGCGGTATCAAGATCATGTGCCACACCATGAAGCTCTTCGAGCGCATCATTGACACACGGCTCCGTAGCGAGTGTACTGTCTCTGAGTGTCAATATAGCTTCCGGGCGGGTAACAGCACCATGGACGCAGTGTTCGCCTTACGGAATCTGGCTGAGGCTTACAGAGAGAGAAGGAGAGCTTTGCATATGGCCTTTTTAGACCTGCAGAAGGCCTTCGACTGTATACCTCGGCAGTCCATCTGGTGGGCACTGCGCTTCAAGGGCGTTTCCGAGGCCTATATTGACATTATCAGAGACATGTACCGCGATTCCGTTTCCTCTGTCCAGACCGCTGTTGGCGAATCGAATGGCTTCCCAATATCTGTTGGCGTTCACCAAGGCTCGGCTCTTAGCCCGTTCTTGTTTAACGTAGTGCTCGATGTAGTTACGGCAAACATCCAAGATCAGCCTCCATGGCTAATGATGTATGCCGATGACATCGCCCTCGTTAATTAGAACAAAGCCCATCTTGAGCGCAAAGTCAACATTTGGAAGGACACGCTTGAAAACGGTGGTCTGAGACTAAATGTGGCGAAGACTGAGTACATGTCCTGTGGCAGCACGGATACAAACACCATCCGAATAGGTTCGGACCTGATCAGAAAGTCCGATACGTTCAGGTACCTTGGATCCGTGCTGCACGAGTCTGGCATCGTGGACGACGATGTCCAAGCACGTATTGGCGCGGCTTGGGCGAAGTGGCGCGAGGTAACGGGCGTTGTATGCGACCGCAAAATGCCTCCGAAGCTCAAGGGGCAGATATATAAATGCATCATTCGGCCTGTCCTACTGTACGGGGGCGAGTGTTGGCCAGCACTAAGCAGACACACCCAGGAGCTTCGCGTCACGGAGATGAAGATGCTGAGGTGGATGAGTGGCGTAACGCGATCCGATCGCATACGCAACTCTTACATCCGAGGTAGTCTTGGTGTCCGTGACGTGGGGGAAAAACTGCAAGAGTGTCGTCTGCGATGGTATGGCCACATCATGCGCCGCCCTATGGAGTACGTTGGTCGGAGATGCATGAATATGGCTGTTCTTGGGGCTAGGCCCCGTGGGCGCCCTCGCAAGCGCTGGCTGGACGTCGTCAAGTCCGACATGAGAGCCAATGGCCTGAC
Source organism: Lacanobia oleracea (assembly GCA_950371165.1). Lineage (NCBI taxonomy): Eukaryota > Metazoa > Arthropoda > Insecta > Lepidoptera > Noctuidae > Lacanobia > Lacanobia oleracea. The sequence continues at coordinate 8,783,431 of OX493397.1, forward strand.
TGAGAAGGATGTTCAAGATCGGGCAAAGTGGAGGAAGCTAAGTAGGAAGGCGGACCCTGGCAATAGCCAGGATTAACGCCAGGTGGAAGAAGAAGACTCCTGAGGTGGTCTCGTTGTCACCAAGTTAGAATCTGATGATGGGATCCCCTGAAAATCTAGGGAAACCCTCAAATTTTATAAGCACATACACTGTTTTTCATTAACTTTCTAACGCAATTTAGATATTTGTGCCTGGTAATCATCATCTCTTGTTGCTGAGCTGATGATGGAAGGTATAAGTCAGGATCGTGTGATGGGATGATCCCATGAAAAATGTTTGTTCAACGATATTTTCGCCAATTGTTAACCGATTCGGATGATTCTTTTTTTGTTTGCAAGAATATTTTCTCGGACTGGTCCCATTTAAATTTGGTGAAGATCTAATGAAGAATTTCGGAGGTAGGCAACGGAACTCTTCAATAAATGATAGCAAATGAATCAGGATTTCTGAAATCGCATGTGTGTTGATTGTTTACACCAGTTCATAACTTATCATCACGCCGGCACGCTGTATTTGTTGTGAAAAATAAAAAAAAACTTTTTGGGAAGTCGGTGTATTTGGTTATTTAGTTTTTGAACACCGACTTCCGAAATTAAAGTTATTTTATACTTTGTAGTGTTTTGTTTTTGGAAGTCGGTTTTGTTTTTTTGTTAAAAAGTTTTTTCGATGTGTAATGATTTTCGGCTTGAGAATTAAAAGAAATTCTTCCGATTTTTATACCGATTTTACATTTATGAACTTCACATATACCTACACTTCTCATCAGAAAAATCGACACAAGTTGCAAGTTTATGTTTTGTAAGGATTATCAGAAAAATGTGTATATTTAGGAAAATATGTCAAATGTCATTTAATACCTAGTGAATAACATGAGGTTTTCAAATCCTAATGTTAATGTTCTAAATTCAAATAGAATTTTATTTTGTTTAACAAGTCATTTTTACCCTGTATGGAGTATGAAGGAAATTGATAAAACAAAACACGTAAATGAAAGAAAAGCTAAGAAACGTTTATTTAATAACTTGTATTCCCTCCCCGAGCTCTTACTACTGCTTCCATACGGTTCTTCATCGATCGGATGAGAGTCACGATCAAATGTAGCATTCCATTCCATTCCTCTTAGACTGCAGTTTGCAGCTGGCTAAGTGTTTCTGGGGTAGGATCTCTTGTACGAATTCGCTTCTAATTCATCCCATAGATTTTCAATCGGATACATGTCCGGTCTTCTTGCTGGCCATTCCATAATGGAGATACCGACTTCGGTAGCATAATCTCGTACGACGCTCGCAGTGTGAGCCCTAGCATTGTAGAGCATGAATATGAAACTATTGCCAATAAAATGTGCATAGGGCATAACTTGAGGCTCAAGACACTGTTAGATGTATCGATGACTGTTTAGTGCAGGCAAACGTGGCCCAGACACAAAGACAAGCGCGGTCTTACCGTCGGCGCTGATTCCTCCCCAAACCATCTACGAACCACCACCATAGCTGACCTTTTCTTCAATGCAGCATAGTGCAAAGCGTTCTCCATCTCTTTTGTAGACCTTGTTCCATCCGTCGATAACCATACAGCATAATTTTACACTCATCAGAAAAGAGGAGTTTGTTCCACTGGAGGTATGACCAATTTAGGTGCTCACGTGCTAAGTTAGGCGCGCTTTGCAGTTGCAAACCATCGAAGAGCACAAGCCAGCAAATGGGCCGAAATTAACAAATTTCGGCACATTTGCTGGCTTGTGCGGTACCTGTCCACGTTCCTTCAACCTTCTTCTAATTGTAGAGTCACTTACAGCCACCCTACGTATAACATGAAGCTGCTGCTGCAGTTGAAAAGCATTAAGGCGTCGATTTCGTAAAGAAGTTGTTACAATTAATCGATCATCTCGCTCAGAAGTGACCCGATTCCTGCCAGAACCTGAACGGCGCGTGAACAAACCAGTTTCCCGATAGCGTTTGTAGAATCTATGAACAGACGACAGGGTTAAGGGTTGGACCTCATCTGGCAGCACGGAATCGCATTTGTTCCGCCTGTGCTACCACGTGCTGCAGTATGCTGCCGCATGCGAACGCGCGCTGTCGCATTCTGCAGACGAAAAAGGCGATCGCACGCGTCAGCATGCTGCAGCATGGGTGGCATACTGCTGCGTTCTTTCATGATCAGTTTAGTTTCAAGCGCGAGATGGATAGGACCACGGAAGAGAGAGCAGTGATTCTAGCATGTATTTTGCAAGAAATGCAAAATCAAAATAATAAAAAGAAACGCATTCGCAAAATAAAACGGAGATACTGGGTTCATCCTTTTTGGAAGCAGAGAGTCAGTCATTGTTATTTCCATCCGTACGGCATGAATGAACAGGCTGCACTGAGCTGACGAGCGGCCGCGTGCGCCATTGTACGATAGAGTGAGGCAGCATGCGATAGCAAGTGATCGGCGGTGAAAGGATGCGTTAGCATGCTATCGTGCGCTTCAGCGTTCCGGCTTCTCCCTGCCGACCATTGCATTTTGTCCGTGATGCCGATCGCCTCCAGGATTCCGCCGCGTGCTATCGCATTATGCTTTCTATCTCGGTCTAGCAAATGGCAGTTCTACGCGACAGAAAGAGAAAGGGTGACGGAAAAAGGCGATTCCGTGCTGCCAGATGAGGTCCAACCCTAAATCAAATAAGCGATAATTTTTAGTTTTCGAAGGTGAAATATACTACTTTTACACACATTTGTCACAATACAATTAATCATTTCATTTATGGGATAAACAAATTAAATTCTAATTTTGAATTTTGGCTTATCACTGTATTAACCAAACTGCCAGCTATACAATCATGTGTTTTTTTTTAATTTAATGGAAACTCTTTTGTGTTAAATTAGGACAGAAACCATAAAAAACGGAAGTGTTTCGATTTTTCTGATGACAAGTGTACTATCCCATCTTAGGAACAGCAAAAGCTCAGGAGTCATGACTTAAACGGTGTTAGTGTAACGGGAGCGATAGAGTTAGCGATAGCGTGACGGCTGATAGGACAGAAAGGAAGAAAAAAGCATGTTGCGCCGACCCCAAGTAACATGGGATAAGGTCAGAAAGATGATGAGTGTAAAGGGCGGGCGGGCGAATATTATTTTTGCTCGGAGCGGCTAAATAGCTAGACCGGGTCCTGTAAGTATTAGGTACGCCTGAATGAGGCTGGCACAATAACTTGGGGAACAAAAGAGAGGACTATGCTCACCAGTGGGTGAAGTCAGGCTGTGGATGGTGATGATGATGAAGTAGGTATAGGTTGCACCTACCTGTATTGTTGATCAAGTTGTGCCTTTTCAATCCTTTTGTCTTTAGCTCTTCGATTTTGGAACCAGATCTTGACTTGAGTTTCGCTGAGCGACAGTGCAGATGCTAATTCACACCTGAAATGGAATGCTTTAGTGAAAATCCAAGGGGACTATGTGTACCTAGGCCATTTGGCCCGTTTCAATTATTCACGCTCTATTAAATTCTGCTGTCTTACTGTCTATGTAGGTATTCGGTACCTGCGCCACTGCCGACTCTCTAATGTGAACTTAGTCGCTTACCGTCACTTAATCCGGTGTTTGGTGTTATCGACGGTCATTAAAACTTTGGCGAAAATAATAAGTAGATTTAATACTTACACTTTGAAGTGTTAGGCTATGCGTGGTTTTAAATAAATTAAATAAAACTATATTTTCAGACTTCAATCCATAATTTAGTTAGTATTTGGTGGTAAAGATGACCTATTCTAATGGTACAAACTTAGTATAGAACTTCCTCAAACGTGTGACCTAGCTACGTACCTTCTCGCCCTAGCCACGTATTCGCCCCTCGCGTACTCCAGTTCCAGTCGAAGAGTCTGGTGTGCGGAGAAGGTGGTGCGCTGTCGACGAGGCCGGCTCTCCTTGCGACGTCTGCGAGCCACTGTCACAAACAAAACAAAATTAAAATAAATGCGTTAAATTTTAGTTAGGCTTTAGTCTAAGTAAAAAAAAACACGGGTGAAAGTCGCTTGATTGACATTGACAGCTGCCGTGCTTTAAAACTTTGGTAAAGGGAACATGAAGTCGGCAATCAAGTTGGAATGCAGAATCGACCGATTCACTTGAAGCTCACTTCATCTAAGTTTCCACGGTGAATGTTGACCGAATAGATCGGCTGCAATCCATTAAATTAAAGAGGAATGACAGTTCACTCCACTCAGCCAGTCCATTCTGTAAGTAAACCATATCGATGTCGAGCTTCACCTGAGTGACAAACTTCACAAAGTGAGCTTTATTGCACACAACATAAAGGTCTTACTTTTGACGTAATTTGATACTCACCTCGGATTCAGCTGTCGAGACACGAAACATTGTTACAGAATAGGGGTAGGTAGGACAGGTCTTCACGGTGATATATTGCAGAATAGAACAACTGATATTCACAAACTCATCAAAATCAAACCTCTTTTATCTGTGTCGATAATAAAGTGCCAAAACCACCACGAAACACATTTCCCACGCAAATTCAAAGACTTAACAAAAAAACTCACGACTCAAGTAAGGATTCCTTGCAATTCCTGTGTACCTAAGCCATGGGAAAATACGCTTGAAAGAGCTCCGATTCCGCGCCATATTGTCCCGGAAGTGTCTTGGAGTGAAACCCTGTCGCCACAAGGGTGAATCACGATTATTTAATCGTTCATAACTTTGCTATCCGATATTATTAACAAATTATCCCGACACTAATACGGTAGGGGTTCCGTAAATAATATATATATTTTTTTAATTAAACAGATTGTAAGAGGAACAGCATGTTACGTGGTAAAAATTCTTCAAATTCATAACGTTCTCCTTTTTTTAAGTCAGTTAAAAGGTACCTTCACAGTTTTTATATTTTATTATGTTGGTTTGGTAGAGACTGGAAGACGCCATCAACGTAGTTCGGAGAAGGCTGTTGGTAGACTAAGATGGTGAGGTAACTATAGACGGGTGATATTTTTTATTTTGTGGTGGTGATAATTCTTGCCACGAAGTACCGAGTTACCCTAAGTACCTAAGTGTAGGTACCTAAGTGTCTTGCGTTCCAAAGAAGAAGCAATCCATACTAATATTGTAAAGGGGAAAGTCTGTCTGTCTGCTCTTCAGAGGGCTATATTGATGATTAAAATGGTTATAATTCTTTAGATAAATACGCGTTACGGTCGCGAATCGTATTTAGTCCACATACAGCTCCACACTGACCGGCAAATTGCAAAAAACAATAAAAATAGTCAATCTTTATTGACAACTAACTTCTACTAGGTAGGCTTCCAGTAGGTACCTTATCATTCAAGCCTAGTATTATGGACACGTAAGTATTCGCAAAGGTTCTCATAGTGAGACGGAACCCCAGTGTTCAAGTGGAGCGTGCGACGTCGACTACGATTGAAGCGCTTCGCAGGCGAGAGGCATAATATGGCGCGGAGCCGGATTGGTGTCCGTTACAATAGTGTCCGGTCAATTAGTGACTGATTCACGAGCCGATGCTCACTGCTTCCGTATCCTGTGATTGGGAATCAGGTATGATGGAGCCAACCTATTTAACTTAACTTCATTATTTTCTAAGAAAAAGGAATTGAAAGTTCATCATCGTGAGAAGTGAAATAATGTAGGTTGGTAGGTACCCGATACTTTGGGGAGGGCTATATCTAGCCGTGGACGTCGTTCGGCTGAAATAGGTAGTTAGGTATCTAGATACATACCTACTTAGCTAAAGTTGATTGTCTTTTCCATTTAATGTTTATAGCCAGAAACGTTCTCGATTTCAGTACGGATAGATAAGAAAATCAATTAAATTGACTGATAAGATGTCCTCAGTTGCATGATCTGGCAATATCAAAGATTGCCAGATGGTTGGCACCAAGGTTGTCAAGCTATAGTGATATAAGGTGACAGATTGACTATGAGCTGGTAGATAAACCAGATACGTAGGTAATCTTATGAGATAACGTAAACATTATTAATTATACAGGAAGGTGGTACCTACCTAACGTAGCTGGTAGCTTGAGACACCTAAACGATTTAGATTGACTAGGTATCTAGGTATTTCACATACAGTCTTCATTAAAACGTACGTGTTTCGTTTTTTTTTTAAACTGGGTAGGTTACTAGGTACCTGCTAAACAATTTCGGTAAGCGAAAATACCCACATTATTATTTCTATAAAGGAGAAATAAAAGTTCGCATGATCCATCTCGTTAGGCGCAGTCCACGGATGCGTGCCAGATTGTTCTCATTTCGTTTGTCTCTATTGAAAGCACCCACTATTGTTTGAATTGAATCATTATTGTAGAACAAACGTAGGTGTACCTAATGAAGGATATCAAATACAGTTTTGTGCGGTATCGTTTGAATGAAATAATGAAATGTTGAGCACCATTCATCAGTAGACAAAGAACTTCGGTGTGGTAGGTACGAGTTAGAAGAGAATGGCGGCAGCGTAAACCTTTTGCGGCTGCCATAACTGAGGATCAACCCGATGTAAACCTCAACTCTGAGTAAAACTATCTATCTTGTCTATGACGACGCACAGGTGTCGCAAAAAGGTCTATTTTTATCCACCTGTATCGTCACACTGCTGGCCAAAGATTTCCCAGCACTCAAAAGTTATACCTACGTCAAAAGGAAGAGCGTTAATTATGTTGGTGTCCTCCTGTCCAAAAAAGACAATAGTTAGGTATAGAATAGGTCATCGGACCGTTAACATCAGGCAGTCAAACGCATCTAGGTACCTAGTCTTCAAGTCCACTGCTTCTACACAGTCATTAGAAGAGGTCATGTCCAGCGATAGATTTTTACCCAATAGCCAGATTATAACGAAAGCCAATAATCCTCAAAATCAAGTGCACGCAATCTAATAACAAGATTGGTTCAATTAGATAGCGAGAGAAAAGGGTGGATGTCCCTGGGAGTCGTCAGCTGTGGTCCCTCTGAGCACCGAATGTATGTAATTGGACCACAATGGAGGTATTATCTGACTGAGCGTTGTCACATTAAATCGTCATGCGCTTAATCGAGTCGAAAGTGAGTGTTGTTAACGTGGGGAGCTTAGCTTGATTCGTGTTTAGTTTTTTTATTTGGATTAGTAGAGGCGTAGAGAGACGGTTTTAAATTATGTGCTATCTAGTAGTACCTACGCTAGGTGATTACGTGAAAATGAACTGACTTCATTTTGTTTTAGGTACTGTTCAAGCACGTTTTCATAAGAGTAAAATTAGTAGTATCGTTACAGCGCTAGTTATAATTCATTGTTTGCTTGCATCACTTGTTCAAGTATAATTGTGTATTAGTTTATTAAAGTGAGTATATATTATAGTATTTTATTGTATTTATAGTTTATATATATTTATCATTGTATAAATTGAAATATTAATCGCGTTTCTGCTTTTTTTTCACAATTTGCACCTACTAGTATTATTCTCTGCATCACCCAAAGGTTGACTGGTAGAAAATGCCTCAGGCATTAAGTCCGCCTCTGTACATCTGTGTGCGTAAAGTATTAAATAAATAAAATAGTTATATCTTATGCCATCCCTCACAGGTACTAAATTAATGGCACTTTCACCTCTTACCAAAACACACAATAAATAATAAGTTTAATAATAACAATAAGTTTAATAATCAAAATGCTTATATAAAACATTGAGGATAGACGGTGACCCCCAAACTAGACCTTCGTCTGTATCTTTGGGGTCAGAGTAGCGACATATTAGTAAATGCAGGATTATACACATTGATCACAAGAAAACATAATAACAATTAGTATAAACAATCAAACACATAATAGGTACTGAAGGTGAAAAACAAACTCGATTCTAACAAAACACCCCGATATTGATGATCATAGATTTATTTTAACTACAAAAATACCATTGTTGTAAGCGATTAAAAAAATGATTGTGTTTAATCAACAATGCTAACAATAGGAGCTGGCCGTTAGGGTTGCGCCCCTTAATATTCATTAGGAAAGATCCCCTAATTACAGCTTCATTCGACCATTATCAAGAGGGTATTTAGAGATGGACTCATGGATATGCCACACCTGACTTGTTCGTACTTTTGTTTTCCATGCCTCTCGCCAGATATTGATATTACGAAATCTCCGCTTCACCGCATTTCAATTGTGCTCAATACTCGTAGATACAGAAAACTCGTAGGGAAATCGTCTTCGTATTATTGCCAACTGGCTCTTTTTCGCTTCGTAGAAGTAGTGATGTGGAAAAGAAATACTCAGTCTGTTGGATTTTTGATATTATATTGGTTATTCGAAGCTTACTTTTTGGACAGCCAGCCATTATATTGTTTGCAGACTAGTAGGAATATAAGCTAGTACCTTAATGAGAATAGTGTAACTTTCTTATAACAATAAAATTGTTCCAAATAGAATTCAACAATTTGTTAAGGACAAAATTATCAGCTGGATAAGATATCATCAATACACAGGGTCAATTTTATTATGTGCTACGAGACGTAGCAAATTCAGGATACCTACCTACATTGCTACGTCAGCGTCGCTCGTAGCACACGTAGCTCGTACAGCTCGGTTTCAAAAACAGCACTACAAAGATGAAATAACTTTAATTTCGGAAGTCGATGTTTTTTGTTTCTTTGTTTTTTTATTTTAACACCGACTACCGAAATTAATTATGGCAATAAATTAAAGCGTCTTCTTATTTATGTGGTTCTATTCTAGATGGAGATCTTTAAAATTAAAGCAAAAATAGAAATATTGCATGTCCCCTATTGAAATCTAAACATAGCCGTGTTTATACAACAATCGTTTACCGAATTTGTGACACGCTGCTAAGCTTTACCTACCCAACAAAATCCTTGATGAAACTGCACTTCGGTCAAATTTATGTGAAACGGGATCGATATAATTTGCGACTAATATAAATCGAATCGAAACGCTACGTAGTCGGCTACGCGAGTCGTGCACGTGCGGGCTCCCACGAGCCCATCGATGTACGCTAAACGCTGCACAATGAAGATTTGAGTGGCCATGGGTGATAAAAATTTCTTTCGGTTTGGTTATTTTTTTAGGGGTCCGCATATCGGGGACAACTAGTTTCAGTAATTTTAATTTGTATATCGGGACAGGTCTGTATGTTCACTTGTTCGTAGGGTGACTACGGTTTGAGGGACATAGCGGTAGTGATGCTCTGGCTAAAGCTGTTAAAATTCTAAACTGCAGAATCCGCATCAGTTAACATAATCAAATCAGTAGCTCTGAAGCAACTGCAACGTCTGAAACTGCCCAACGCATAGAAATATACGTGTCTTCAGCTCGTACCTCGGTAGACTTTATCAGCAAAGATGTGTTTGAATTGACAGCAACAAAATCAATTTAATTCTAATGCTCGGTATTATAGACTCCCAGATAGGCGTGATTCGACAATACGACAACGATGAATTACTTACATCATTGTACTATTATTTCTATAAAAAAATGGTCGTAGGTATGGATAAAATACCTGTAAATCAATTGCTGCAAGAGCCATATTGGTGATAGATTTAATGTGTTAATTAAAACGAAATTATTTTGTTAAATCATTAGTCCGTCCGTTTAACATTCCCAGATTAAGCATTGTTCAGTGTTTACCCAGATTGTCTTTACTGAAACGCTGAAACTGAAACAAAGCAAACCTAAACACAAACGAATAATAACATTTGTATAATCAGTTTCATGGACTGTTATTTCGCAATAGTTATTAGAGTTGAACAATGGATTTTATAGCGTACCGGAACAGTGCTAACAATTTTAACGAGAGAGCGAGTTTGAATGGGCCCCGGCACGCCTCCATTTGGAGCCAGCGAGTCGTGGTGTAGTAATCTCATCATGGCTGTGCCAACAAGCAGGCGTCACTACACCCCTCCCCCCAACCTCCCCTTACAGGCTCTCCAACCAAAGCTTTTTCAGCGACGCGACAAACCATTATGATTCTATTTTCATGGCAATAAGACTCCCCACTGAAAAAGATTTTCATACTAATAAGCTTAAATGGAAATTATAACGGACATTGTTGTGGAGGTAAGTAGAGATTTAATTTGTAGCTGTGACGTTATCGTAATTCTGGTGAAATGTTTCGGTTATTTATATTGATGACATGGTATGTATACTTATTTAAAGTGGTCGGATACCTACTCGGAAGTTGTAATGAGTTTCACAAATGTAGCTAGCCATTCTGAGGTTGTGATGCTGCACAAAACATTTTCAGCCTACGATTGGTTAGTAAATGACGTTGAATATCAGTATTTCACTGATATCTGCTCCACGGATTTTCTTACTGGCGTGTACTTACCTATACCTAGCTACCCACAGATTAGATTTGATGTAGGCTTTTGGGCAATAGGGTAGGGTGGCGCCTGGGTTCGTATATAATATAGATAGGTACTGTAAAATATCGGTATACCTATCTCTGAGCTACAATAGGAATGTTAGGTAAGCAGACAGGCGGATAGACAGATAGACAGACAAGTTGATTCCCAAACGAAACCGTTATGATTAGATGGAGTAAGATTTGAGTTGCCAGATTTCCGAATAAAACCGGACTTTTTTAGTTGTGTGTCCGGCCAATTTAGACGGTGTCCGGCTTTTATAAGGCTGTTTGAATTTGAGCATTATTTACATGTGTTGACTTCCTCTCCGCCTTGTATCGCTAGCTAGCTACTATTACTACTACTTCACTTACCTATAGAAATTAAAATAGTAATGAATATTTAATGATTAGCAATGACATGACTGATTCATTCTATTTTATTGTTGTTTCATTAGGTAGGTCCATAATATTATGAAAGATATTATAAGAAAAACCTTATTTTACTTTTTTTAAATGTCGTAATTCTGTCGAGTCGGTGTCTGCCCTTTTTACCCAAATATCCGGCTTTTCGGTTTGGAGACCTGTACCCCTATTCTGTAACAACATTTACGTGTCTCGACACCGGAATCCGAGGTGAGTATAAACATAAGACCTCTATGCTGTGTGCAATAAAGTTCACTTTGTGAGCTATCTCACTCAGGTGAAGCTCGATATCGAAATGGTTACTTACAGAATAGCCTTGCTGGCAACCTTAGTCGCAATACGAATAGTAGCCTAGGTACCACAGAATCACAGAAACGCAGCGGCGACGGAGATGCTTAATGTTGTTAATCAAATTTAATCTGATTTAAATTACATACATAAAAGTAAATACCCAGGTAAAATAATCTCAGTAACTGAAAAATATTTTTATAACTACAGCTGATCAACACAAATAAGAAAGAAAATATAAGAATTCTTTGAAAACTTTGAAAAACATGTTTTCCATTGAATCCATAAAGAGATGTCCGGCAAAGAGTTGTGTGAAAGGATTAGGGAAGGAGGTTCTACAGCGCAGAAGGCTTATCTATGGCCACCCTCCATTATATTCTAATATTTTTCTAGTGATATTTTATTTTTACGAGTAAGCTCTGGACGCAAAAAAGATATCTTTGATCTCTGTTTTTCTGTAGACACTATTGAAAAAGGAATTTTGCGCTGCTTATTTTTATTTAATCTGACCAAATTTTGCTTGGGAGATTGTAAAAAGGTACGTACCTATCTTCGTAAGTAATCAGCGAATTAAAGTTAAAATACATATTTTTATGAATTGAATAAGTAAAAACTTGCATCTTGAATCTCGGTTTGATGGTTAGAAGCTAAAAATACACGGTTGGTTTTTAAATATTTATGTCTATGATTAAGATACATAGTAAGTATTTCGACAGAATTTAGTTCAAATGAAAAGATAATGGATATTTCATAGCTTCGTAGCACGCTGTAGACGCCGCGTAGACCGTGCTACGAATGAGGATTGACCTGAAAATACCTAGTGATCGATGTTATTTTACGATGGAATAACATCACTATTCCCAGCATAATCTCGGGTGAAATTTTGTGAGGTCATAAAGAAGCTACGGTTTGGTAGGTACCTACTTATATATTATTTTAAAACAATTTGGAAGCAACTCAACTGAAAATAGCATTGAGTTTATGGATGAAACTAGTTGACCCACGCAACTTCGTTTGCGTCACAATTTTCATTACTGCTCCGCTCCTATTGCTCTTAGCGTGATGATATATAGCTTATAGCCTTCCTCGATAAATGGGTTACCTAACACTGAAAGCATTTTTAAATCAGACCAGTAGTTCCCGAGATTAGCGCTTTCAAGTAAACAAACAAACAAACTCTTCAGCTTTATATATTAGTAAGAATAGATAGATGACTAAAATTAAACGGAATATGTGAATAGAGCTAAAAATATGAAATGGAATTGCAGTCATTCACTTAAGTATCAATTTCATAATTTAGTAGTCTCGTCTGTTTTTACTAAAAAAGTAAAAATATTTAAATAAAAAAAATCATCAAATACAATCGCACTAGTTTGCAGTTGTATCTGCACAGAACCTGACACAAACTTAATCTAAAAAGAGGCAGCCCTGTAGTGGGAATTAGGAAGCTATGATGTACGCATATCGAGGTCTAGACGGTTTTATATTATCGTTCCTGTAACACCGGCGTGAGTGTGTCAGGCGCTTTCTTAATATTGATGTGCCTAATACCTGAAAGAATTATGGATATACGTTGGGGCTGGCTGCTTGTCTCTATCCGTATGTAGGCGAATATCAGTAGGAGATCTTACAAGGAGAGAAAATCCTGTCTCATCTCCAAAACCCAGTTACTGGGTAACACGATACCCCTTGATGAGACAGTTGTCACAATTTCTGGCTTCTCACCTACTCGTAACGGCTATCGAAGATCTACGGGTCTCGGTATGTAGGTAGGTAATGAGCGGTGACTTGTTCAACAGTATCTACTCAACGTTTAGGTATACCCTGGAAGATCGACTCGTCAACCTGTGTGGCTGTTTATTTTAAGGCACGAGCTCCTCAAGAGTCTTATTTCGTCCGTCCACGGCCCAATCGAAATATTGCTTCTTGCTTCAATGACATTCGAAACAATCCATAATGGTAGGACCGTTTCTTTAGGCGTCCCGAACACGGATCAACTTTCAAAAGGATCCGTGACGTTGGAAGGTTGCTGCAACAAAAAGCAGTAACTATCTATGTTGTTGCTGTGATTGCCTTTGAGTAAGACTGGCGCAGTGTGCTGCGGAAGACAATAATATTGCCGTTTGCGAAAATCAGCCACTTGACGCAAATGGTAGTTACTAATTTGTCAGTTGCTAGTTATGGAATTTTGGATTTAATTGTGTCACCGAGTGCACAAATCTAGGGTCGATCACCGACACGACCGAGAAGTGGATGTGTCTGCAGTAGGTATATCTTCAAATTGTCTGGAAAACGTCCACAGAGAGTTGGAGGTTGACAGTTGCCGTAACTGGAAAATATAACTAGAAGAATATACAACGTGAAATAGAATAAACTCAACACCTGAGCCCCGATCCGATGCGAGTCGACATTTCGACGCTTAGGAAAATCTTCACATCATCATTCTTTTCCACTTATTCTAATTTATTTGTCGGCGCAGCAGTAGACGATATGTCTTCTTCCATACCAACTAGATACCTACTTCTATTTGCCGCAAATAGAAGTAGGTATCTAGTTGGTTTTTGCCTAATTTTAATATATTTACCTCGATCCTTTCTAGCCGTAGGTATCCTACTCAATACATCCATCGTTTCTTTGATCTTAGAGCAAGATCAAAGCACCCTGATAGGTAGCTCAGAAGATGAAGATGTTCAGTGTTTTATTGTTCACACTATATTAATTAATATTAAGTTGTTAAAGATGTGAATCTTAGTTCCGTTTCGTCTTCAGATATAGTTAACTTCACCGTCACATGCTGACAGAACCAAGATAATGGAATATAATTTAATTACAGTCTGGTTAAAAGTTATAATTCCTAAAAGAGTATCGTAAATAAAGCTACTGGTTAATTTTTATGTTTTTTTTTCCTTAGGTGTTCCGTTTTGCCTTCCTTTCCCATGTCCATTGCTTATCTAAAGTTGGTTCCATGGTACCTATGCCATGGAAGTCGCAACTTTTCGCTCACCGCTACTCTTTGACAATTTCAGAATATTATCTATACCTTTTTCCTTATCAACTCTCGTAACTCTGCACAAACCGTATTTTCATCTCCTTTCATTCCAATTGACAGCAGCAATGTACCTATAAAACAATGGCTAAGCCATTTTTTGAAGAGCTCGTGGCTATGTGCCAACTCGATCTTAAGTTAAGCAAAGATTGCCGAGGCCTGTCCATGAATGACTGTCTCGATTCTACCTACCGAGTTTTTTTCGGTTATGGTACGGAATCTTCGTGTGAGAGTCCGACTCGCACTTGTCCGGTTTTAATGGTAAACTATTTGTGACGAAGGATGAGATATGAAATAACTGTCCACGATATACGACAAGATCTCCTGAAGCAGTTTTTATCACACAGAAGGCCAGAGAAGCACGGTGCCGCCTTATTTTTACTCGGATAATACCTAATTATGACGACCGACACTAAAGTTTTAGCTTTTAACGCCAATAATTTTGTTTATTATCCACTTTACACAAGCTTCAGCGTAACCAGGTAACATCACGCTTGCGTTCTCCGAAGGGTTAGGCTATGCTGCAGGCACCTATTCGCGGATCCAGGGGCTAAGCGGCTCAAGCTACTGGTGAAAGTAAACCAAGGAGGCTTAATATGCGTAGCAAAATAAACTCTTATGTGCTTTTTAGTGTTTTACTTTGCTAAAACCCACCCTCAGCGGAGTCAAGACCCCCTAAACGACAATCCTGTATCCGCCCCTGTAGGCACATGTTTTACATTTGTTTACCGATAATGGGCGAGTCTTCTACTAAGTATCAATCGGGCACAAATCCGGATAATAAAACTAAAACTCAATAAGATTTTCACGACCCGGTATCGAGCAAAACTGTATGCTTAGACCAGATATCATTTCATTTCTAAAATTCTGATCCACAGTTTTACGAAGTCCATTTTACTTGTTAGACGGAATCAACCTACACCGATCTAATCTCATTTGATGGTAAGCGATGATGTGGTTTAGATAGACATGGAATGGAAGTTAATTTTGGGGATTTTTCCGAGACTGTGTTGTAGGTAGGTAAGTATTGAGTGTTATCAAGTTTGTATTTCTTCGATTACCTACATACATGTACTAGACCCCATACATAAGTACCTACCTTCTCTTGGCGTAAATAAGCAATAGGTAATAGACAAACACTTACCTAAATTGATACAACACCAATTAATACAGGGGTCGAATTAATTTATAAGTGAATCTGTAACGAATTATTGCTTTGATTAAGAGTATGTGTAAGGCCTTTTTCGTTATGCTAAAGTAATCTAGAAATATGTTTTCGCGTTATTTTAACTATTTATTTAAAGAATAGAGGGATGTGATTTTAGTTTAATTCCCTCAAGTGGAAGAAATATTTTAGGAAGAATATTAACTCACAGAAAGCAGCAAGACCAGCTCCGAAAGCCAGCTGTTGATGCGGCAGCAGCATCGGACGAGGACATAGAGGCAGCGGCGGCGGCGGCGGCCACAGCGGGGGCTCCCTCAGCGGCACCTCCGGGGAGCCCTCGCTCCCGCCGATCTCCACGTCCGAGGACGAGTCGCTCTCGAACCCAGCCACATTCTCCACCACACTTGGCCTCTTAGGTTCCTCCAGATGACCGTATATCCGGGCAAAGAACTTCCGCGGGGAAGAAGGCCGCGGAGTTTGCAACGTTTGCACCGTTTTCGCATCCGTCTGACCATTCTCTTCGACTTCCTCACTCATCGTGATAATTACCGACACACGTGTTTCCCGATTACGGGAGATTGGTCAATTGACAGCGTCAGGTGCATACTGGCTGTCATCCCCGAGGAACTCCGCCCCGCCCCCTGCTCGGTCCCTCTTCATCCCGCGGGAACACGGGCGAAAGGGTGAGTGACGACCAATGGGACGCGCGGTTTTTGTAAACCCGACCCTCTAGGCGGGATTACAAGTGAAACAACGTTATTCCTTGTTACAACTTGATGTAAAAAGTAAGTTTTTAAAAGACATCTACTAAGCATATTTAAAGTTCTGACTAATCTATTTACTCAATAAGTAGGTATCTAGTAGGTATAGGTAGGTGTTTTCATATAAGTACTTAATTATGAATGTGTCTACGTACCTACCTATTGGTATTGTTATTAGACTAAAATGTATAAGATAGGTAGGTACTATAAGAAGTAGGATATTAAGTATTGGATAAGAAAAATAAAAATAGTTCTAGCCTTTCTGGGGAAACCAAACTGGAAACCAAGCTGGAACTTGGAACTAATTTTAGCCGTAAGATAAGCAAAACTCCAAATAGGAATAAAAACTCTAGCCATAGACTATTTGCTCTTATTTGGATTAGGCAAAGACATTAAATGTATGGATTAGGTATTGCGTGCTAAAAGCAGAGGGTTTCAATAATAGGTATTAGCTTAGTCAGCTTAGGTTTTCGCTCAATCCTTTTGAAATATTAACTTATAATAATTAATTAATAATAATTAATTATTTAAAAAAATACGGCTTAAATATTTTATTCGACGGATCTGGAATTTTTACACAGCGAGGGAGGGACGTGGACGTGGGAAAGTACCTATTACTTTTCTCAAAACTGCCAGGTGAGATTATTTTGCTATTGGTTCATAGACACTGCCCATACTTTAAACAGTCTCCTTTGACCTGATGAGAAATCATCATATGACTCCTCCCGCTCTGAGTGAAGCAGAAGGGAGTGTCAGACTCTTACTGACTAAAACCCATCCGTGTTTCTCCTAATGCCCTTTGCGTTCCAGGGTACGGTGACTCTTTCGAACAAATTCCGCAACCCTTTTGACCTGGACCAGTCTCCTTTGACCTGGCATCTTGATTACGTTCCCTGTTGACCAAGCATACATATCTAAATAGAAGTTTGTTTGTGAAATTACGATAGAAAGTCAAGCAAAAGTATATAGGTTAGTTAAATGATCTAATCGATAATTTTAACACCCCAGCTTGAATAAATTCGATTTCGTTACCATATCATACCTACATACCTATTTAGGTACCAGGTATATCTACTTACCTACATTATTAAGGTAGCAGGCTCGCCGTCCGATCAGAACCAGGCCCGGGTCGGCGGCGCGCGCCTTAAAGAGCTGTCAGCATGGGAGACGGGGCCTGCTAGGGCCAGTGCCTGCCGGGTGCGGAATCCGTTCGAAAGAGACGCCGCGGCCCTGGAACGCAAAGGGCATTAGGAGGAACACGGATGGGTTTTAGTCAGTAAGAGTCTGACACTCCCTACCGCTCAAAAAAAAAGGCTCACGGATTAGTATTAGAGCTTGTAATAAGCCATGGCCCAACAATCATAGGGGCCGGGAAGGGAGTGCACTTGCACCCCCTGGCTTTCAATAAAACATACGAAAAGATGAAGATATTAAAAAATACGAAAATGATAGCTGCTAGACCGGACTGACCCTTTCAAGGACACTGGGCAGTGCCGGATTAACCCATTAGCAAATTAAGCAATTGCTTAGGGCATCACGTCTGTTGGCGCACCATAAACAAACAAACTACAGGAATTAGAGGTAGGTACTTAGTTGTTTTGGTCAAGTGATTCGAAATTTCACAAACTTTCCGAAAAGTCAGCAAGGCGTTACAAGAGTCACTTTTGAGACGTGCACTTACAAAATTACGAGCCGACTTTCATTAGGAGTCTGCACAAAAGTAAAACTATCGGATGTGGATTTTAAAGACATTTGGCTGGTGCCGTATGGTGCCCATCCCCTCACTTCCCGTAGGTGTCGTAAGAGGCGACTACAGGACTCACCAGAATATGGGCAGCAGCGTTCTCTGTGAAACGCAACACCATACACTGCGATCACCAACCCACCTGCCAAGCGTGTCGATTATGGCAAACCCCCCCTTTGGGGGAGGCCTATGTCCAGCAGTGGACGTCTTTCGGCTGTTTTCATGATGATGAGTACCTAAAAGAAAATCTTAATCAAAAGGCAGAGTGCTAAAATGTTCGAGCTTGCTTTGCTTGCTCTTGCAGCGTTTGCAGCGTGTGTGTCTTATCATTTCTTAGCTTTTCTGTAAGACTTATTTCTGAATGAATTTGTAGATGGGGTGCTAAAATTTACGATACGTCGACGCTATTTATCAATGTTATAAGTAAATTATTTTAATAAATAAAAAAAATTCACAGATTGTGTATAAGTGTCTATCTATTGCCGTATAGTCCGACTCGCACTTGGCCGGTTTCTATTTTAAAATTCGGTACTAGTTGACGAGCGGTTAGGGGGTACCACAGGCGCGGAGTGCTTAGGGCATCAAGAAAACAACTCTTGCTCTTAATCCGGCACTGACACTGGGTGGGGACAGTCGTAGGTAACCTATACCTACTTAAAGAAATAAATCTTTAATATAAACTAACAATACTAACCTATTTACGTAGGTAAGCACCATTGTTACTAATAACAAAATACTACCTACCTAACTAAATTATAGATTGTAGTCTGAAAATTAAGTTTTATTTAATTTAATAAAAAAAAAGCGGAATGTAGTAAAAAAGACCTAGCAAATCCGAGGCGAGATACTTCGAGCTCCCTCGCGTTCAGCCTTGTATCCGGCTTCTCTAGTTTCGGGCAATCGAAAACCTCTCCTATTCGAATAGGAGAGGTTTTCGATTGCCCGAATTCGGTTGGGTTTTGAAGAAGCACCCCTTGAAAATAGTCTCACCGCCCGTGCCAACAAGTAAAGGCAGTGCCCTAAGTCGAAGAAATCTCCAATTAGCTTGCCTTTGTTATTTTAATAAATTCAACCCTGTATCGCGAACTGTAACAAGCGCGGATGCCACCCGCTGAATATGGTACAACCTCATGCTACCAAACTTTTTACACGCTAGTGATGTTTGTAAAAAATAAAGGCCTGATAAAATATTATGTATGAAGGTATGAAGTAGGTAGGTAACAGAGTTCAACGATGTCAATTCGGCATTTTCATTGATTCTCATTGAATTCAATGAATAAATATTCAGTGAACTGCTATATAATGCAACGCAATGCCGCGGTTTTGACCATTTTGTGCATATTGTTGTGCCTTACTTTCAATTGCACATTTCCGCTGCACAGAGAGGGCTCAAACTTGTACATAGATGTTTACGGCAATCGTAAGTACCATTCTTTGTAAGTTTATATTGTATTTTCATTTTCTTTCGATTTTATGAGCACGCAATAAAATAAAACATTCAGAAATCGTCTCCAGGTTCAAATTGCTATTCCAATTCCTTGAAAGTTTGAATGTCACCTACATTTTTATAGCGGACTAAGCTGGTCGGGGACCTTGGCGCCCCATTTAGGATAGATTTCTCCCACTCAGAATTTTTAATGAAAAAGTGTGTTAAAATTTTTGCACTCTTATCCCTGCTTCTTAAGAATCCGGCAGACAACGCTCGCAACTACAAGTTGAGGCGCGCACAAAATTTATTCGCGGCATATTGCCATCTCACTTTGACCTAAGATATGCGGGGGACGGACGCGGTGCGCAGCCGTGTGTGTGTGAGCGGATAGTTAGCTATTGCTGTATTCTTGATTCCGCTACTTGTCGCCTGAACTTAGACCACGCTTACCTCGTTTGCCCATGCATAACAAGAACAGGGTGCTGGTGGCTGCTCCGGATTCGCAATTATCAAGCTATTTTGACTGTGATAACCTCACCGATACACATTCGATCATGTACTGCGCGGCTGTAGCTGCATGTCGTGTAGCTCATGTCAAAATAACCAATGACAGAGTTACATGAACAAAACCAGCCGTACCAGCTTGGCAGTGCAGAATCGAGCGTCGCATTGGTGAGGCCAGAGCGCTAATCGGCAAACTGATCTGCTTCAGGGAGGGCAACACATGCCCTAGAGTGATGCGCTTTGTGAGTCGGGTGTTTTCGGGGACTGATGTCAATCCTCGAGATTATATATCTCGTGTCACAGAGCGCATCGACTTCCTGAAGCAGAAGGTGTATGCATGGGCAAGCCGTATTCGTAGGTACAGGCGGCGAATGGAGCGATACACCCAGAATCCCACATTCCGAAGTAATGAAAGGTGGGTATATAGGGATTGGGAACGACCGGACCAAGGTGTGACTGACACGCGCTTGCCGGATGATGATGCTATGTGTTCATTCTGGCGCAGCATCTGGTCGGTTCCTGTCAGTCATAATGAGGGTGACTGGATTCGGGAGGTCGAGCGTGTGTGCGATCCGATACCAGAAATGGGGGCAATTTCCATCAGCCCCCAAGATGTAGCTTGTGCAGTCCGTCCGTTGCCTAACTGGAAATCTCCA
The DNA here is from genome assembly GCA_950371165.1 of Lacanobia oleracea. NCBI lineage: Eukaryota > Metazoa > Arthropoda > Insecta > Lepidoptera > Noctuidae > Lacanobia > Lacanobia oleracea. The sequence goes on from OX493397.1 coordinate 8,803,829, forward strand.
GGGCCGGACGGGTTGCACAATTTCTGGATTAAATGGTTCACGAGATCGCACGCATCGACCAATCACGTGTTTACCGACGGTCTATTGAGTTCTTACATCCATTTTGAGGGCAAAGATTAATAGTCATATTATAGTGGCCATTAGTGCTGTGCACTCCCTGAGGTATGCGCGCGGCGAGACGGGGGGGGAGAATCGGCTGCTGCGCTCTGTCAGTGCGCCGTCAACGCTCGTGGCGGCACTCACCGCGACAGGTAGTGTTATCTGTGTCGGACTGTCTATGTCAGACGCACATGAGATAAATATTCAAAGATGGGTCGTGCGTTATCTCGTGATATGAAGACTGACATTTTTAAGGTGGCTGAATATTTTAAGAAAAGAAAAGCAGACAAAGAAAGCTTTGAATTTAAAAATGATGTGAATATTGCCAAAATCGTTGCGGAGGCTACGGGGTACAGCAAAAGAACCGTGCATAATGTGATTTCTGTGGGTTATTTATCAATTGAAATTTCAAGCCAATTAAAATTTCGATCGCCAAAAAAACCAAAAGTTCTAAAGATAAAACACGTTGTGGATGTTTTTGACCTTGGAGTTATCAGAAGAAAAATTCATCAGTTTTACGAAGTTAAAAAAAAATACCAAGTGTCCGTAAGTTACTATCAAGTTTGAGACTGGATGGAATATTGAATTGTGGATATTTAAGACAGCTTTTACACAAAATGGGCTACCGTTTCAAAAAATGCAAATCAAAGAGACATCTCCTTAAAGAGCAGCCTAATATTACAGTATGGCGGAAAAAATATCTTATACAAATCAAAAATTACAGAACGCAAAACCGCAACATATATTTTCTTGATGAAACATACATCAACGCCAGTCACCATGCCAGCAAATGTTGGCAATCATCGTCAGAACCCGGAATTCATGCTGATGGAAAGGACGGCGATTGGTAATTCTCCACGCTGGGTGTCGAAATGGATTAGTGGATGATGCATCACCTATTCAAATCAGATGCTAGAACCGGTGACTATCATGGAGATATGAGCGGACCTACTTTTTATAAGTGGGTAGATGAAAAGTTAAAAGATAAGTTGCTGCCGAATTCTGTGGTTGTAATGGACAACGCGTCTTACCACAGCGTTTAGGTTGAGAAGAAACCAACTATATCAAGCCTCAAAAATGAAATGCAGAACGCCATAATGTAGAATTTTCAGGAACCATGACAAAGGCTCAACTGCTACTTCTTATAAAAAATACACAAAAAGAACCCGTGTATAGAATTGACGAACTCCTGAAAGCCAGTGGACACACTGTTCTGCGTTTACCTCCGTACCACCCAGATTTAAATCCAATTGAGTTGGTCTGGGCTGATATTAAAAACAACATAGCCCAAAACTATATTAATACTTCTCTAGACGAAAAGATAATCTTATTGGATAAATTGTTTTCGGAATTCACGGCGGAAAAATGGCAGAGATGCGACGATCATGTCCAGAAAAATGAAAATGATTACTGGAGTCGCGATAGTAGGTTCGATAATGTTATCGATTCATTGATAATAAATTTGCATAACTCTGATTCAAGTTCCGGTGGCGAAGTGGAAGATGAAGATGATGACGAAATGAAAGATGAAGTTGAAACAGACTCTATGTCAGAATAACGTTCGTTAGAATATATAATTGTATGTAAATATAAAAAAAAAATCAATAAAACAAGTCCTGCTTTGAATTACAAGTTTAGTTCTTATTTATCACCTGCATATTTTTAATAAAATATGAGTTTATTTGGGTTACATTTTAATCAACTAAGTAAGTATAATATATTACAGATAGATAGCCTCCGACCATCGTCCCGCCACAAGTCTTGCCTTAGAAATGCAAACTGATATCGTAAGATCTGTCCGACATGCATCGATCTCATGTGAACTCATGCACTTTTTTCTTCGCCTCCCACCTCGCCGCGCATATCTCAGGGAGTGCACAGCACTAATGGCCACACTATAACAACAACAACAACATCATGTCTGCCTCTCAAAATGGATGTAGGAATGGGTCGCGCGGTACTAAGGAGCTACTCCTTATTGATATGGCCATTAGCCAACAGGTTCGGCGTTTCCGAAAGGATCTGTCGACATGCTGGATAGACTGTAAGAAAACCTATATGACTCGGTGCCTCATACATGGCTTATGAGGGTGCTAGAATTGTATAAAGTTGATCCAACGCTACGCACCTTCCTGATGTCGTGTATGGAGCAATGGAGGATAGTCCTTCGCTATCCAGGATGACGAAATAACCAGAGGAATAGGGAACCGGTAAGGATCGAGTGGGGTATATTTCAGGGCGATAGTTTGAGTCCGCTTTGGTTTTGTCTAGCCTTGAATCCTCTTAGCACACTGCTGGAGAATTCAGGGCTAGGCTATCGGTTGAAGAGAGATGGTCAGGTTATATCTCACCTCCTTTACATGGATGATCTGAAACTCTTTGTCTCCACTAATCTGCAACTGATGGACATACTGAAGGTAACTGAAACATTCAGTAACGCCATCAGGATGGAGTTTGGTGTGGACAAATGTGCGGTCATGCATGTAAAGCGTGGAGAGATTATGGAATCCGTGGGAACTCAACTCTTGGATTCCATAAACCTGAGATCCCTCTCTCCAACTGAAACTTACAAGTATTTGGGTATGTCGGAAGCGTTAGGTATCAATGTTACTGACATGAAGCAATCGTTGAAGGAGCGCTTCTTTGGCCGCCTGAAGAAGGTATTCAATAGCCTTCTATCAGGCGGAAACAAAGTGCGCGCCTTCAAGGGTTGGGTCATGCCGGTATTGATGTACTCTTTCGGCGTACTCAAATGGACTCAAACGGAACTTGACGGCCTGGATAGGCGAGTCCGCACACTGCTTACTGCATGTCGAATGCTTCACCCACGATCGTCGGTAATGAGACTGTATATCCCGCGGAAGTGTGGAGGTCGAGGCTTTTTAAATGCTAAGACTCTCCACAATCGCGAGATATGCAGTCTTAGGGAATATTTCCTAGCTGTCGACGTGGGAATGCATCGAGATGTAGTGGCGGTGGACAAGGACCCCGCTCTCCTTGGCAAATGAGAACTGGCGCAAACCTGCGGTGCTTGACACTAATGATCGCAGGGCGGTATGGCAGAGTAAGGAGCTTCACACGAACTTATGTGCCCGAAGTAGACCAACTGGCGTCCGTAGCCTCGCTGCGTTTCGGTGATCTTTTTGGAAAAACCGAAGGTTTTGTTTGTGCAATTATGGACGAAGTTATCATGATGACCGGAGAATTATTGTGAAAAATGGCACGGTCGGTATGTCTCGGGCATGTCACCATCCGGTAGAATCAATTCGCCACATTATCTCTGGTTGTTCTCGTCTAGCTAACGGAGAATACTTGCATAGGCACAACCTTGTAGCCAGGATTATCCATCAGCAACTTGCTCTGAAATACTCTCTTGTGGAGTCGGAGGTGCCATACTATAGGTATGCGCCCGACCCAATTCTTGATAATGGCAATATCACATTTTACTGGGATCGGTCCATCATCACTGACAGGACTATTGTTGCCAATAAGCCTGATATAGTGGTGTTGGACCGAATCGAGAGGCATGCAATGATTGTAGACATAACCGTCCCACGTGACGAGAACCTCGTATGCCTATGCAAGTACCTATTCTCCGTTAGCTAGACGAGAACAACCAGAGATAATGTGGCGAATTGATTCTCCCGGACAGTGACATGCCCGACATATGTCAACCGTACGGTCCTTCACAATAAATTTCCGGTAGTTCCTTGTCATGATAACTTCGTTCATAATTGCACAGACAAAACCTTCGGTTTCTCCAAAAAGATCACCGAAACGCAGCCAGGCTACGGACGCTAGTTGATCTACGTCATGCCCATGTAGGGACCGGAAAAAGCGTCCGTGAAGCTCCTTGCTCTGCCTTACCGACATGCGATCGTTGGTGTCAAGTACTGCAGATTAGCGCCAGTTCTCATTTGCCAAGGACAGCGGGGTGAGTCCCTGGTCCACCGCCACTACATCTCGATGCATACCCACGTCGACAGCTAGGAAGTATTCCCTGAGACTGCATATCTCGCAATTGTAGAGAGTCTTAGCATTTAAAAAGCCTCGACCTCCATACTTTCGCGGGATATACAGTCTCATTACCGACGACCGTGGGTGATGCATTCGATATGCAGTAAGCAGTGTACGGACCCGCCTATCCAGGGCGTCAACTTCCGTTTGAGTCCATTTGAGTCCATTTGAGTACGCCAAAAGAGTACATCAATACCGGCATGACCCAACCGTTGACGGCGCGCACCTTGTTTTCGCCCGATAGAAGGCTATTGAATACCTTCTTCAGGCGGCGAAAGGAGTGCTCTTTCAACGATTGCTTCATGTCAGTAATATTGATACCTAACGCTTCGGACATACCCAAATACTTGTAAGTTTCAGTTGGAGAGAGGAATCTCAGGTTTATAGAATCCGAGAGATGACTGCACATTTGTCCACACCAAACTCCATCCTGATGGCGCTACTGAAAGTTTCAGTTACCTTCAGTAGCTCCATCAGTTGCAGATTAGTGGGGGCAAAGAGTTTCAGATCATCCATGTAAAGGGGGTCTACCTTTTATAGCAGAACTTTTTACGTCATAATATTGTTTTGCATAACAACGGATAGCATAAACTTCATTTCGCAGAAAATCATTTCGCATACACTCAGTTGTCATACATTCAAAACTCATAATTTTGTTAGTCAGAATCATCTTTAGGCATAATGTTTATATCCATAATAATTAAAAAGCAGAACCATCATATCGCAGAAAATTCAGTCAGAATCGTCTTTTGGCATACATTTTATATCGATAGTCATTAAAAGGCAGAACTGTTTTTTTTCGCCACACACATAACCACCACCTAACCTAAATGCTAATTACAAAAATATTGTCTTGGATGCATGTAGCATGCAAACAGGCATACAACATGCAAGCAGGCATGCAACATGCAGCATGCATGTAGCATGCAAGCAGGCATGCAACATGCAGCATGCATGCAGCATGCAAGCAGGCATGCAACATGCAGCAGGCATGCAGCATGCAAGCAGGCATGCAACATGCAGCAAGCATTGTTTCTGTCACGGCTCCGGCGCTGCGGGGTTTGGGCGGCGCCACGCGAGCTTATCGTCACAGATGGTTTTAACGCTCACCACCGCAGCTTCGGCTTGCTGGCCGGCTTCGCCGGCCAGCCTCAGCCGCGGTGGCGGGCCTTCAAACCACCTGCTCCTCAGCTCGCGGGCCGCCCTACCCCTCCGCGCCTACGCGGGTTTAAATTACACTCTAGGGGTAGGGCAGACAAGACTGCGTAAAGTCGGTTTCGCAGCGATTCGTTTCTGTCACAAAATTTTGCAGCACAACGTATTGACTTTTTATGACACAAATTTAATTTAATATTGAAAATGCTACCAATACATGCTATATTTAGAACATTCTATGTCACTTTTGCAGACCATTCGATTTTAAATACATTGCACGTAGGTTATCTAACCATTCGACAGCATAAATTTACTTTATTTAAATTATCAGTTTTATTCCATATATTATAAGTTTTTGATGTTTTGAACACTAATTTTTACAAGAAGATACATCTATTTTAATTTTTGATGTTCAAATATGCACCCATACCAAATAATCGTATCTCTAAATAAATGTTATGCTAAACAAAATTATGCATAATATTAATTATGGCAAAGGTAATTATGCGAAACAAAATTCTGCCAAGATAAAAGTATGCCATTGTAAATTCGGACACGTAAATATTCTGCCAAACAAACGTTATGCTAAATAATTTTTATGCCTTAAAAATATTCGATTAAATAAGATTATGCCATGTGAGTTATGCCAAATAAAAATCGGAGTATCAAGATTCTGCCAAATAGAAGGAACCCATGTAAAGGAGGTGAGATATAACCTGACCACCTCTCTTCAACCGATATTCTAGCCCTGAATTTTCCAGCAGTGTACTTAGAGGATTCAAGGCTAGACAAAACCAAAGTGGACTCAAACCCCTAACCCTTAAATATATTGCCCCTATTTCTAGCCCTGAAATATATCCCGCTCGATCCTTAGATGCTCAAAAAAAACCCAGGCCCCGGCGCAAACGGTACATATCTCAAATTCTTAGTATAAAATAGTAGTTTCATACTAAAAAAAAATATAGCCAAAAATTCGTTTTTAAACGTAACATTTTGCTAATCCTTTTTTCGTGAAAGTAATTTTTAAATAGAAGTATTTAAAGAAAATATGTATATACATATATTTTAACATACTACGCTAACCATTATAATATTCTCAGTGGTTGTTGCAAGGCGGAGAGGCACTAAACTAAACCGGTTGTTTGTTCACACAATACCTTTCGGTCGTCGTCGCTCGCTACAAAAACGAACCAAGAGTCAACTGCTATTTCACTCGCACTTATAGGTTCCCTGTATTCTCGTACCTTATCAAGTTACCGGCCGAGTGTCACTCATTGTGTAGTCTCGCTCACGTCACGTGACCAATGCGCAGTCCTTCGTTATACTTCGTTGAGATCTGTGCGCTTCATTGTTTATAATCGACTTTTGTGAACTTATAACCCTGCATACTACTTTGGCATTACTTTGGACTTGGATAAGCTTCGCGATTAGTTATTTTTGAACATGAACAGGTGTGTTGTGTGTGATCGGTCGTTATACCGAGGTATTCGAAGACACGTTCTGACACAGCGTTTTTTCGAAACCCGGAGAGACTTCGTTGAACGTATTTTCCAGAATTTGCAACCGCTACAAGAGGTAAGATATATAATTATTTACGTGTACTTATGTAGTATTAAAATAGTCAATATGATAATTATGCACGGGTATTAAACATTATTATCTATGTATATGTACCTACAAATACAATCTGAAAGCAGAGCAGGTGTACCTACTTATTTTTTATTATGAAAAGCAAGGGGTATGTATGTATAGTCATAACATAAATAAACCGGCTCCGTAGCCTGGGTGGTAGTGTAACTGCCTCCGACGCACAGGGTCGCGAGTCCGAATCCCGCCCAGGGCAAACATTCGTGTGATGAGCACTTGTGTTTGCCTTGTGTCTGGTTGTTGTTTATCTATATATGTATCTATTTATATATCTGTGTATGTATATCAGCTGTCCGACACCCATAGTACAGGCTCTGCCTAGTTTGGGGTCGGATGGCCGTGTGTGAGATGTCCCCACATATTATTATTATTAAACCCCTTACTTTTCATAATAAAACAATAAGTATACCTGCTTTCAGGTTGCATATTGTATAGGTACTCAGATATGTAATAATAATTACATTAAATATAGCTATGAATAAAAAGATAACATAGATAATCGACCGCGGAAAAATATTAATCGCTAGCATCACATCTTTGTCGACGTTATTTACTGAAATATTTAATTCTATGTTACAGGTAGCTTTCGATGGATCGAGGTCAATATGCCATCCTTGTTGGCATAGGATCGACCATTCTTTACGTCCTGATCTTGAACCACCAACTGCTCTTATCCATCAAGCTGGTGGTGCCGCAATCACAGTTCCAGATTTCACTAGGGCGGCCAACACTTCCCGTCGTTGTATGATGGAGAATTGTGGCAACATGCAACTCCGACAAATGCCTAATTCGATTAAGGTATTTTTACTAAGTTATTACAGATTATACATACCCCCGCTCGCAAGGATTTGTGAAAACCATCTGAGAAATACATCCTTGGAAGACATGCCTCATAATGTGTCACATCGTGAAACAGATTTTAATAGTGATACTTTTAAAGATATTGTGAATATCTATACGCTAGCACTGGAAAATAGATGTCAATTGGATTTTGATAATATAAACGCAATGTCACAAGAAGATTTACATTTCTGGACTGGCTTAAGTCATGAACAATTTGATACTTTATTGTCACAAGTACCGACCTTGTCTCGGAGATCTAGTTCTGCTCGAAAAGACTTAGGCATTTACCTTTCTAAAATAAGAACAGGTGAACCCAGTATTAGATTGGCAACCACTTTTAATACATCTCGGCAAAGTATAGACCGAAAAGTCGCGCTGGTGAGAGAATGTCTTTACAATGATTTCGTTCCTTTGCATTTGGGCCTGGATCATATCAGCAGAGAAGAAGTAATCCAAAGAAACAGAATTCTCCCTAATTACATCTTTGGGAATGACCAATCAACGAAAGCGTTGATAATATGTGACGGCGGTTACATTTTTATCCAAAAAAGCTCCAATTTCCTTTTCCAAAGGAATAGCTACAGCCTCCATAAGTATACCAATTTGATAAAACCTTTTATGTTGGTCTGCGGTGATGGACATATTATAGACGTCACAGGTCCATACTCAGCTTCGACCTCTGATGCTTCCATCATGCAGCAGATTTTACAAAATCATGATGGCCCATACGAAGAAGCACCGATTAATTATTATCTTGAACAAGACGATGCGTTCATTCTTGACAGGGGATTCCGTGACGCAGTTCCTCTTCTAGAAACATATGGTTATGACGTGCACATGCCCCCGACCAAAAGACGTGGTGAAACCCAGCTGACATGTGAAGAAGCCAATAAATCTAGGCTGGTCACCTTATGCCGCTGGGTCGTAGAGACAATCAATGGACGGTTTAAACGTGATTTTAAGATTTTTAGATACAGAGTATTTAATCGAGCATTGCCCTCAACAATGACTGACTATAAGATAGCCGCAGCGCTTATCAATGCCTTCCAAGAACCCTATGAGGACAGTCAATACACTGAACAATTCGTTGATATTATAAATAGGAATGTGCACAAGCCAAACCTTTTGGCAGACTACGTCATTGAGCACAATTTAAACAGACATAGAGCCGCATTTGTTCGTTTGGAAGCAAATGACCAGACTTTGGAAGATTTCCCCAGACTTTCCCAAGAAGAGTTGATATTGTTTGCTGTGGGCACTTATCACTGTAAAATAGCACGCTCCTATTGCAGTGAGCACATTAAACAAACAGGTGTCTACGAAATTGAAGTATATAGACATCCGGTGCTCGTAACAATTAATGGCGAAAGCGGTGTTTTAATAAGATGCCGTATACAATCGCGGCATGTAAGGAACAGAACTTACTATACTTATATTTTGTATAGAAGAGAAACCGGTATTAATGCAATTTCAGAGCATTATTGCTCTTGTATACATGGCAAAAGAACTTTGGGTAGCTGCGCCCATATTATGAGTGTACTGTATTACTTGGGTTGGGCCAGACATCAAGATGATTTTAATCATCCCGGATACACTCTGGAAGATGTAATCATAGACTTAGAGAACCAATAATGTGTATAATAATAAAATAATTTCATTTGCCTACTCTTGTTTTTTATTAAGTTTACCCTAACATTGCACAAAATGTAGATAGCGTTGTCAAAATAGATGCCTAAATGTCATTTATAGAATAAGAGTAAAGAAAGAAATAATTTAAAAAAAATCACATTTTTGAAGCTCCTTACATAAAACAACTAGCAATTTATGACATTAAAAAAAAAGATTTTGGTAATGCCCCCTACTGAATATTATGTCACATATAAATACTTAAAATCTGAGATACATTTCATTTGCGCCGGGCCTGGGTTTTTTCCCCATACATTGTGAGCATTGTCCGACGACGAGCCGCCACAGCCGCGCAGTACATGATAGAATGTGTATCGGTGAGGTTATCACAGTTATCAAAATAGCTTGACAACTGTGAATCCTGAGCCCTATTCTTGTTATGCATGGGCAAACGAGGTAAGCGTGGCCTAAGTTCAGGCAACGATACTCCCTCAGGCAACGATACTCCCTCAGGCAACGATACTCCCTCATGTAACGATACTCCCGAATAGCACACTCCAAAGCACTCCTCAATTCGTCACTGCACTGGGTACTTACATTTGTAAACCTGTCATTACTCTCTATGTGGCTGGGAATATGGTGAGACTGTGGTAGTACCACAGTCTGCGACGAGGGGGCAATGGCACGGCTACTCAACTCAACTCGGAGGCGATCAATTGTTATTATCATTTATCTACTTTTTTTGCTTACAGGTTCACAGATTTGTGCCAGAATCGATCACCGTGACAATCATAAGATTATAGCCAAAGCCGCATTGGATTCTAAACAAGATATTGGTAAAATTGCTCAGGCAGAATGGAATGATAAGAATTATCTAAGTGAAGAAGACCTGCGTCAGTATGAGCAACTAGTAATAATGAAAAAAAATCCCTATCTTGACCTTAAGGAGATAGAATTAAAATATAACAGTCCCTCTGATAAAAATACCAGACAAAGTGGCAAATATGATGCTGGAAGTTCATACGTCGTTGACCCTAGTTTTTGTGAAACCTTTGAAGAAGCACCAAATGTTGAAATTATAAACAGAGGTCTCACTGGATTTGCAATTCCGGCCAAAATAATTAAAAATTCTAAATTGCTGGATACCAAGTTGAAACTTAACAATTTGTATGGTCTTATCGACAGTGGTTCTAAGCATAACATTGAATTAGGTGTGGATTCAGCTCCTCGTGTGTCAGAAACCCTTCGTAATAAAATTGTAGACTATGACAAAAAAAAATAGAATATACAGATGCTACAGTTAGACATGGTTCTAATCCAATGGTCTAGTTCTAATTTAAATTAACGTTGGTGGCCTTGCTTATCAAGAATGAATTCGAAAACCGCTATTTTCATTATTTTAGCACCCTCAATTGGAACCATGTCGGCCGGTAGATACTTTCTTTAATAATCTGGTTTTATTTCTTTGACCAATTGAGATACGCATAGGATGAGCAGTCTGCGTACCTACATAAGGACACTTCAACTTGAACTTTGACGCTAAGTAGGTACTTATCATTTTCAGTTTTCAGACAACGAAATGGGTGAAATAGGTGGGTGTTGATGGTTATTGCCCAGCTCCATCCCCCACTGCTTTCAGACCTAGTAAGAGAGGCTTGCAGTCGAAAAACACCGGCTTTTTTAGTAGATTTTTATGTACGAATGCAATGTTTTTATATAGTCCATGATTTCTGAACGTAATGCTACGTTTACACGCTTGCCATGGTTTGGAAAGCGTCCACGAACTAGTCTTTACAAACTTTGGATGCCATCTACACGCTTGCGAGTGCGTCAGTGTGTTCCGGACAGGCAAGCATGATGGACGTAGACGCTAAAGTTGTGAGGCCTCGAGTAAGGTCATAATCTCTTCGTAAGACCAATTAGTACTCAGTACCTGGATGATGGTTTTTTACCCGACTGCGAAAGAAGGAGGGTTATGTTTTTTACGACGTTTTCTAAAAACCAAGTGCGAGTCGGACTCGCGTGCAAATGGTTCCGAATGAATAACACATGTTCATAAAAACGTACCATAATGGTACGATGCCACGTTCGCCGTGGCTTGGCCAGCATCTACCAACGCAAGCGTGTAAACAGGGTGTTTGTCATAGCTTGCGTGAGTTTGCATGAGCTTGCCTCCGATCCGGACTAGTATCTGTTTTTGAACACAGATCAAAGGAAATTTGCGGCAAGCGTTTGGGACGCATTTACACGTTGGCGCGTGTTTAGTTTTGGTCACAAACTTGCACCGAACGGACGTCTTTAGTTTTATGCTACGATCATCTAATAGGGACCGTGCACGGCGTTGACTATGCCATCTAGTGTCTCATATTCGAAGTTTTAAGGGTCAGAATACTTGACATTGACGCTTATGTGCTGCCACCTGTGGTTCCTGTACGCTCAGTTTAGGGGAACGTGAGCGAAGAAGACTGTGCCATCTAGCGTAGCTATTTCTAATTTTATACTTGAAACATACTTTACAGTGACATTTCTGTGCTGCCACCTATAGTTTCTGCACGCTCCCTATACCTTTAAACGAGCAATAGGGAATATGCAAGCGATTTTTTAATTTGCAAAATGAAATACCCATAAGCTCTAGTAAACAATCATGAAATGCTTTTTTAAATACCTCAGCGATGAAGTTATAAAGCTTCAAAGATTACAATTAGAAATAGAAGTCCGATGTAAATTTTAACGTCATCGTCTATAACGCCTATACAGCTGCCATAGAAAACAGCGTTTTCATGAGAGGGACAGATATTTTTGTTTAAAATAATTATATCTCCTTCGCTTTTCGAGTAATTTTGATTCTATTTTCACTGTTAGTATTATATTTTTCTATATTTTTAGATAAACTGTATAGATGATAAATATATTTTTCATGCATATTCCCTATTATTGTATAGTACCTATATGGAATCTCGGAAACGGCTCTATCAATTTTCATTAAATTTACTATGCAGAGGGTTTCGGGAGCTATAAATCGATCTAGCTAGCTAGGTTTAATTTTTAGGGTTCCGAACAAAAAATGGTGTCCGTAAAAAAAAATAGATTTTTAACAATACCGTGTGACATATCAAAGGAAAGGGCTTTCTGTGAGGGTTTTAATTTCTTTTTATAATTTTATAATAAATAGTTTTGAAGTTATTCAAGAAAATAGACGAAAAATTACCATTCCCCCGAATTACCTTTGAAGCTACTAAGCAATTTTCAAAAAATTATAGATAGTAGATCTTTACCTATAGATGACAGGAAAACCTATAAGAAGTCTATAGTGTTAAAAAAACATGTTCAGAAAAATGAAATTCGTTCGGAACCCTTTGCACTCGAGTCCGACTCCCTTTGGCCAGTTTTTAGAAAACGTCGTAAAAAAACCATCATCCAGGTACTGAGTAGTAATTGGTCTTACGACGAGATTATGACCTTACTTGAGGCCTCACAACTTTAACGTCTACGTCCGTCATACTTGCCTATCCGGAACACACTGACGCACTCGCAAGTGTGTAGGTAGATGGCATCCAAACGTTTGTAAAGACTGGAGTTTGTGGACGCTGGCCAAACCATGGCAAGCGTGTAAACGTAGCATAAGAACAAAAGCGTAGCATTCCAGTTGCTGTCAGTGTCAGAATTTCAAAGGAAAGTCGGCGTCTAATCTATGGTCGGCGTCTCGGCGATTTGACGTTATCACGTTAGTGTTGATTACATCTTTCAAAAAGTTCACAATTTAATTTTGTCTTGTTAAACCAATATTATTTTCAATTCCATGTCGTCACAGAACACTCATGCCTTTTAATGGGATCACAACGACAAAATAATGGACTGTGATAACGTAGACTGTTGATTTTTTTTGTTACTCTTATCAATAGTACTCGCTGTTGCATTAGAGTGATAAGTGTTTCTATTTTTAACTAAAGTTAATTGCTGATTGAAGTATTCGTTAAATAAGGTGAGAACCGTAAACTATCAAACCAATAGTTATTAATAAATATCCAATAGTTATTATTTTATATGCTGAAGTATTGTCGGTGTTATCTCCAAGAAGGTTTGTATCAAAGCCTAAGTGTTATTTCTTGCAGAGCAATGGAGTTACAGTGCAAAGTTCAAAATTATGACTGGGGCAAGTTGGGCCTGGATAGTACAGTAGCCAAATTATTGTCTAGTGCTCACCCAGACATAGCCATTGACCAATCAAAGCCTTATGCAGAGCTGTGGATGGGTACTCATCCTAATGGACCTTCAATCATCATTGATAGGGACATACTGCTCTCTGAGTATATCAAAGACAATCTAGATGCCATTGGACCAGTAGTGAAGAAGAAGTTTGGTGTTGGTGTACCCTTTTTGTTCAAGATATTATCAATACGCAAAGCTTTGTCTATTCAAGCTCATCCTAAGAAGGTAATTGTGGTGTGTTTATTATTAAAATGTATTGACAGGTTTTAATTATGTGTTATGTTTGCCTTGGCAAAGTAATAAAATTATCTGTTGAAGTTAATCAGAAATGCCACTCATTGTACTTAGTTGTAAACTGCAATACACTTGTATAAACAATGATAAAGCAACATTTTAAATTTATGAACAGTTTTTGGCCTTTATTTTCAACTACAACAGAAATAAAATAAATGATTCAAAATTTCAAACAGTTAAAATGCTTTTTACAGATACATTCAAACTTATAAAATAGCAAATACAAGCTATTAAAAATATGTATAAGTGTACAACCTATCATAAGGCTTTGAAAAATATTAGCCTCATCATAATCAGATTGTTTTTATGTTATTACAGGAACATGCTGAGGAACTCCACAAGAATTTTCCCGATATGTACAAGGATCCGAACCACAAGCCGGAGCTTGCAATTGCTCTGACTCCATTTGAGGCACTCTGTGGCTTCAGGCCACTTGAAGAAATCCAGAACTTTTTGAAGAGTTTGTATTCTATAATACACTTGTTTTTTCATTCACAGGTTCTATCATTTTCATTGAAAGAATGTTTGATTAGTAATTTTAGGGATACTTAACACCTTTATACACCCTGGCTTTTAAATTATTTTACAATGGTAGCCCACTTCATTAAGACTTTATACAGTTAAAATATCACTACACAAATATTAAAATAACCAAAAGCAGCACAGATCAGTGTTTCTTTCATCTGAAGAGTAAATTAAATACTTTTAAAAATGCTTGAGATCAAGCTTGTATAACAGCTAAAAGAATTTTAAAATTCAGTAGTATCATAACATTTTATACATAAGAATAAGAAACCCACAGTAGTTTTATCATAGTTAATAACATTTTCTGTAAATACTCTTCCAGAGTTGCCAGAACTATCCAGCTTCTTATCTAAAGATAGTGTAGACAGTCTGTTATCACATCAAGAACAAGGAGATAGCCACACAGTTCTTAAGCCGGTGTTCCACTCTCTGATGACCAGTGACAAGGCTGTGGTAGCTAGCAGCTTGAAGAGCTTGTTGGATAGACTGGAGAAAGAAGGTAATGGTTTCTATCAATTTATCACATGAAATTGGTCCATTTTTTGTATCATGGTTTTACCAGCCTATAATGCTTTTATTCTGTAAAATACATGTGCCTGTATTCCCCGAATGCTTATGCAGAGGTGTACTATAATATTCTGCTAGTTATCTTTTAATCCCATGTAATAAGAAGCCTAGTGCTTTGCACAAATCCAGATACTGGGCTGAAATTACTATCAAGCCAAAAAACTCAGCATGCTAAGCTCTTTTTATACTTCTAGATGGTGCAACACAGTCTTCCCTGCTCTACCCCCTGCTACAACGGCTGCACGCTGACTTCCCCGGCGACGTGGGCTGCTGGGCGCCTTACTTCATGAACTACATGCTGCTCAGACCTGGACAGGCCATCTTCCTTAAGCCTAACTTGCCGCATGCTTATTTGAGTGGAGGTAATTGAAATACTGTTATAATTCTGTGTTTTTAAAGCCATTTATTTGTTGACTAGCTTTTACGTGCTTCCCTACGGAGTGCAGGGAAGCTACATGCCAAATTTCAGCTTTCTACAAGCAGTAGTTTT
Organism: Lacanobia oleracea; assembly: GCA_950371165.1. Lineage (NCBI taxonomy): Eukaryota > Metazoa > Arthropoda > Insecta > Lepidoptera > Noctuidae > Lacanobia > Lacanobia oleracea. The sequence goes on from OX493397.1 coordinate 8,819,301, forward strand.
TCTATAAGCTTGTGTTTGACCACAATCTCAGCTAATAGAAAACGATGATGTGGTCATGAGCATGCTTGCCTAAAAGTATCCTGTTCAGTCTTGACTTAAAGTAACCTTAGCTGTTCTCACAATGAATCAATTAATAAAACCAGCCAGTACTACATATTTGAGAATTGAGACCCACTGTGTCTTGTTTTCCGCTCATCATCCGACATTATTTAATGTGGTGCTTAAGACTTTGATTGTCCCCACACATGACTTGCAATTTTAATATCCATGAAAAGCATTGTATCGCTAAGATCCATAATTACGATAACAAATGTACATATTGTCGTTTAATGGAATGTAGTTTAAACCACATTATCAGCTTATTTCTCTTATTATCTTTGGGTGATTAATATGTCATTAAAATATTATTTGGCTGTCATAATAAAATGCGGCCAAACACATTTATAGTGAAAGTCATTGATTTACGATAAAACTAACATTATGTTAAATTCATATATTGCTTAAAATTGGTCCCCACAGAGGCTGTGTAACGGTCAAGATAACTGATGATCCTAGGAATTAAGCATTGACTTCTTTACTTGTTTCAAGTTTTACTGAATTTAGGTAAATGATGTTTTTATGGTAGGCCTCAGATAAACTTGCTATAAAGTAGATTGACCTTTCCCTGATATCCTCTCGTAGATACCCAAACTACAGCTGCAGCGTTCTTTGTAAAACTCAACGCCATGCACTGCGATCGCCAACCCGCCTGCCAAGCGTGGCGATTTCGGCAACCCCCCCTTTTTTGGGGTAGGTCTATGTCCAGCAGTGGACGTCTTTCGGCTGATATGATGATGAGATACCCGAACAATATTTTTTTTCTAATCTAATTCTATTGTGATCCTTTACAGAGAATGTAAAGGATAGCATGACAGATATAATGATATAGGTATATGATATGATGATAGGACATTTCTGTTTTTTTTTTTTTTTTACTAATAATAGGCACGCGCTTGACCACCATCTCACCTGATGGTAAGCGATGATGTGGTCGAAGATGGAGCACGCCTGCCTAGAAGCAACCTATTCACTCTTGACTTAAAGACTCCCAGGTTGTAGCTATCGGGAAACACAGACTCCAGCAGGGAATTCCACATTTCCATTTTTTTGATGTTAAGAAAGTCTATAAATGTATGTGGGTCAATGACCGTTATTGCACATTTATCTGGCGCCTCCCATAGTAGATAAACTGCTTTAAAATAATATTTTTACACGAAAATCTTTTTTGACAATTTAAACTAGATGAGACTAGTAACTACCATAATCAAATGCCTATTGTACTTAAGATCAAGCTTTGATGCTGCTGCGTCTATACTCTCTATACTAATATTATAAAGGGGAAAGATTTGTATTTCTGTATGTAACAAATGAACTTAAAAATTACTGGACCGATTTCAAAAATTCTTTTGCCGTTAGAAAACTACGTTATCCCTGAGTAACATAGGCTATATTTATTTGCTGGGGTTGCGGAATCTGTTCGAAAGAGGCACCGTACACTGGAACGCAAAGGGCACTAGGATGGGTTTTAGTCAGTAAGAGTCTGACACTCCCTTCTGCTTCTCCCAAAGCGGGAGGATTCATTTGATGATTTCACATCCTTAAAAAAAAGGCTATATTTATTACAAGAAAAATTAGGGATCCTTAAGAAAATTGCAGCCTGGATGAAGTCGCGTCCGAAGTGCTAGTCTAATATAAAATATACTAATTAATTTTCCCAGATTGCGTAGAATGCATGGCCTGTTCCGACAACGTGGTGCGCGCGGGCCTCACTCCCAAGCACATGGACGTACCCACGCTGGTCCACATGCTGGACTACGGAAGCTACGCGCAAGACCAGCTGCTCTTCAACTCACAGCTTGAGGATGAGAACTCCTGTATCTGGAGACCACCGGTCCCGGATTTTGCTGTTGTTAGAATAAAGGTATGGTATTTTATGATGATAGTAATGTGCATCAATGATATTGGAAGTCGCTCCCATCGTGATGCCACATAAATGTTTCGCGAAAATAGCGACGCAGAGAAACGATTCGAGAAGTAAGTTGTGGGCACACTGACGAAGTATTATTCGACCCATTAGCTAGGCGTTGGGCATTGAAAGTGCTAATGTTTTTGTTTTATTCATTTATTATAGCAGACTCTTTGTAACCATATTATGAATAGTTTAGTCACGTTATAAGGTAGGTGTGTCTGCATACTAAATGGGTTTATTTCAATGCAAAATAAGAAGTTCTTTGAAGCTTCAACACTTGCTTTACTAAAGTATAACCACTATCATGGAAACTGTACATTACTATAATTTGCTCTTTATTGAGTTGCATAACTTACATGAATTGACGACCCACTGACCGTATTTTTTTTAATGCGTACAAACTCACTGCTAAACATAGGCCCCAGAGCCTAAAACAATCATCATTGAACAGTTTTTGAATATTATATGATTAAAATCTAAACAAAAAATATGTTTAGGTTGAAAGCGGCGACTCGTACAACACTCAGAACCGGCCCAGCCCCAGCCTGATCATCGTCACGTCAGGAGACGGCGAGGCTTGTGACACGGAGCCCATCGCCGCCAAGCCGGGCACCGTCATCTTCCTCAAAGCAAGCAGACAGTTGACCCTCACTCCGTCAGAGGGCAACCATCTTGAAGTATACCAGGCTATTTGCAATGTATGATAGTTTAATGGAGTTTAGTTGTAACCTTTGAGGCTAGTTTACACGTTGCCAGTATTTAGTTTAAGCTAGCTTGCTGTTAATTTGTACGTTTAGCTGTGAACGTTTAGACATTAGCAGTATTAAACTCGAAGTAGCCTCCTACGTCAGTGACAGGTATTGAAATGATAGCCACTGAATTTTCTGTTTAGATAGTACAAGTTGTATTTCTATTAATACAAGTAGCTAACTGAACACTAAAAACGTGTAAACGAGGGCTGTGAATATATACATAATAGATATAGTTTTTCCTATTGTTTCTACGTAAGGAAAATCAGTACCGTCCCGTGGTACGTTTTTATAATTTTTTAAATAATTGCCTTAGATTATTTTAAAGCAATTTTTGCTTATGAATTTATTTGAATTTATGATAATTATTGACCTATATAACACAATTATGTAGAACAAATGAGATTTATTGTAGTAGTGTGTTTTTCAGTTTTATTATCGACAAAAAATGTGGATCATTGGATTAAAATTCGGATTGTTACTTCTTAAATGACTTGCGAATGTTTCTACTAAATAAGTGTATTTTTATAAATAAATAATGGTTATTTTATTTATCTGTTGAGTATATCCTTCCCAGTCGAAAGTATAGTACCTATGCTATCCATCGTCAAGCCTATTCAATTTTGTCCCAGTACTGGGTTAGGCCTCCCTGCCCCTTATCCACACAACTTGGTCCATTGCAAGTGTACGAGGCATGCCTTTTAAGTTCGGTCGTTTCCATATTTCCCGGCAATTTCAAATTTGGAACTGTTCTATATTCGAATGTGTTTAAATTTTGAATCTCAAAACAGTTGAAAGAATTAGGATTAATGCTATTGTTTAGTCACAGCGTCGATTGGAATCTGTCAGGTTACGAACGAAAATGAATCTTTCTAAGGAAAATGTTCGTGCAATATCCGCCTTCACTGAAGATAACATCATTGCTATGAGACAACTAATTCTCGAAGATTTTCATGTGACGTATCGAGAGATAGAGGCTCTATTAGCCATCTCAGAGACAACCATTCAGATCTTGCATGAAGCGCTTGATGTGAGAAAGTTAGTTTGCCGTTGGATACCGCATCTCCTTTCCGACGATCACAAGGCGGCCCGCTTCAGATGGTGTAATAAAACTCTGCAAAGGTTCAACCGAGGAGCGTCAAATCACGTCTACGACATCGTCAGTGGTGACGAATCTTGGATCTATGCCTACGACCCTGAATCCAAACAACAATTTACAATCTGGGTCTATCAAGACGAGCTAAAGCCGACTAAAGTGGTTCGTTCTCGAAGCACTTGAAAGAAGATGGTGGCCACGTTCGTTAGAAAAACCGGCCATGCTGCGACTATTGCACTTGAAGATCGTAGAACGGTTAACGCAGAGTGGTACACCACAGTTTGTTTACCACAAGTCATCGCCGAAGTTCGAAAATCTAACTCAAAGCGACGCATCATCCTGCACCACGACAACGCAAGCTCACGCAGCGCTCGTCAAACGATTGAGTATTTGAAGCAGGAAAAGTAGAAATTCTTGACCATTCTCCTCCATACAGTCCTGACCTAAGCCCTAACGAATTTTTTACATTTCCTAAAATTAAGAAAAGTCTTCGTGGTCAAAGGTTCCAGTCCGGTGAAGAAGCAGTCGACGCTTTCAAGTCAGGCATTTTGAAAATTTAATCGGTCCAATATTGGAGGAGAAAACAGGCGAGAGCCAAACCTCGAATTTTGACTTTTTACATACAAAGTCTATCCGCCCGCATTTCCTCTTAAGTCCAGCCCAATTCCACAGCTTCGCTTTTTGGGTAGGCATCCATGATTTCGGTCTTTGCGCGCAGTGTTCTGTTCGTTAGACAATCTGAGAAATGGACCCCAGGATACTGCACTCCATGGCTTTTGGCAAACCTCAAGATTGGACGTCTTACTATGCTAGTATAGTATTCATAATTAATGTATACTAATTAATAATTGAATACTTTACAAGTAACTATTTAACAACCACTAAACTTCAAGTAAAGCCTATAATTTCTTAATTTAATGAGACAAACCGACTAAAACTTCAATAAGATATAGAATACAATAGAATACTCTTTATTATGTACACCATATAAGTTACAGAAAAGATAGATGAAGAAAACATTAGGTACACAGGGAGACACTTCATTCCATTCATAACCGCACCGCTTGAACCGTAAAAGATTTGTTTGTTTTGTTTTGTAGATATAGGAATAAAAAAAAACAATTCTTCTTCTATTATCTTTTAAGCACAATAGTTATTACGATTTCGTCAGGAAAAAATAATAAACAACCGATTAGAACAATTGATTTTGACCAGGGCCTAGTTCGAATGGAATTGGCCCACAGTAGGTATCCGATGAAATAGTGAACTCATTTCACGGTGTCCGACCCTTGTCAACCGTTACCCAATGCACGGTGATGCTGTAGATATTGATAAATCGTTGCGAACTATTATCGATAGACAAATAGAATGTTGGTCCTTTCCACTAAAAAGTATTTCCTACTTATTATCTCCTGGTATAGGGTCCATAATTCCTCGGACCGACTTTCGGTTACGGTTGTCCATCTTAACGGACATTAGTCAAGTACCTACCTACGTAGGAGGCATATAGTGCTCAAGTAGGTATATATTCTTATGTAGATACGCAATCACAGGTGGAGCAGGTGCACTATAGCGGTCGTCGTCCTACTAGGGTATTTTACTAAAAAAATCTTATTAGTCCGTCTGATAGATTTTCAAAAAATATTCGACACTTATTTTTTCTTTTTTCACGTAAACAAAAAATAAGGGAGATACAGCGAGTTGAGTCTTCAACTCCCTGTATCTCCCTTATTTTTTGTTTACGTGAAGACGAACGCGTGACGTCATCTGGCTTGGTAAATTTGGTACATTTTTACCAAGCCATATGACGTCACGCGTGTTTTCAACTCGCTGTATCCTCTTTATTATATGTTTACGTGAAAAAAGAAAAAATACGTGTCCAATATTTTTTGAAAATCTATCAGACGGACTAATTAGATTTTTTTAGTAAAATACCCCATTGACTTACGATCGTAGGTAGGTAGCAGTTACCGATGCGATTTCGTTGCGCTATGAAAATTATTCCTCTGCTCGCACGATGATTTACTGCCTTCAATTGGGTCACTAAAGAAATGTTTGTGTTAACTCGGACGACGCCGCCTTAGTGTTTCTTTACTGTCGTCCTCCAACCAGGGAGACATCGGACGTAGGGTCAACTCCTTAACGTGCTTTCCACAGCACCTTTCAAATTCCGGGCTTCTAATACCCAATAACCCTGCCCGTTCTAGTAATTGAGAAAACTGGATCTAACGCTTAGAAGTCGCACTCGTGATCGCAAAACCAAGGGGCAGTTAGGTGAATCAGCCTACAACAATCAAAGGGACACAGCCATCTCAAATCGTACACCATGATGAAAATGATCAAGGCAAACCGCCAACTTCAGTTTTAAGAGAAAATAATGCCTACTAAGTACATTCCTATAAGTTCAATTCCAAGATGGAAGTGCATTTATCAACCTATGTGTGGCCGTTTCGACAGAGGTATTTAGTGGCACACCGTTCGCGTTCAAGTATCTGTATTAAAACGTTCGATCTAGTTCTAATCGCTTGACTGGAATGCCTTCGACGGATATACCCGTCAGAAACAGGTGTCGTTCTTACATTTTTGCGCAGACTGTAACTTTAACGGGCATCCATATTACCATTATAAAAGCGAAAGTAATTAACTGTCTGTTTGTCTGGTTCGTTTTCACGCGTAAACAGCTTTAGGGGTGCAATAACCCCTTAAGTGAAGGGGTTATTGCACCCAACATTATGGAAAAAAATCAGTATGGGACCAACACTGAAATCGCGAAAAAAAAAATCGACTGCCCCATACATTATGTCCGCATATCGAGACAAAATGAACTGAATAGCAGTTTTTTTAGGCGGACCATGAAGAAGGACTTACTATCTCTTACTATCGAAGGATACTTTTTATCTTAGACATACGTTCGCTTGGGATAAAGTAAGACTTTCACGCGGGCTGAGCCGCTGTCAGAAATTAGTGTCATTATAGGGTCTTGCAACAACGCTTATATTGCCACTTGTAATGACTTGTATGGTTAGAGAATGTGATTAACGGATAGCTGATGTATATGGCATAGCTGGTGAATTGATAATAAAGTATGCGATAAATGATTTAATTCACCGTGTGGCGGGGAATAGAAAGGACTCAGACTGACTGGAATTTGCAGCTGAAGTTGCGCGGGTCAACTAGTAAGAAATAAAATTGTCGATTGAAATAAAAAGAAATAAGTCAGTCTCCTCCTCCAGGAGACTGACTCAGACTAACTGAAATTTGCAGCAGTTGGAAAGTACGTTGTTATTGATGACTGAGGATCAATTTACTGTTCTTTGTAGGTACCAATTAATAGCTTATTAACAATTTTATTTCTTACTAGCTGACCCGCGCAACTTCAGCTGCTTCACATTATACATTAATGCTACGCTCCTATTGGTCGTAGCGTGATATTATACGAAGTTGATACGACAGAGGGGCTTTCCCTTAAACTGCCTATACTAGGTACCATTTTCAAGCTCTGTACCAAAAATCAGCAGTAGTTTAGTCGCAAATGATTTTTTAAGTTTTTGCACTGTTTGAACACGATGTACTCGTATCTTTCCTAACAGCTGATTATGTCTAAGCATAGGTCATGCACCTTACAACGATAAATTTACGATGCGTTGTTGCCGCTCTGACGCATGTCACAAGTACAACAAAATATTTCACTAAAAAGTTGGCAATGCAAACAAAGAAGCAATAAATACACACACACTTGCACTTTCACTGCGAGAGTGACAAACATAGCAAAACATCCCGCGCGTAAAAGAAACAAAGATAGGTCAGTTGGTTGCATCCTAGTTTTTTGCGATCGGTAAGTGGTGCCCCTAAAAAACTTGTTTTTTCAGGCGCCCGACGCTGTCCTTTCGGAACTTACGATTTGTCGAATTCGCGCGCTGACAATTGTGATTTTATTTGTTATTGTGATAGGACAGTATTTATTCGGGATCGCCCGAACTCCGTAAAAGAAACAAGATAGTAAAGGAAATAAGATAGCAAGTGGAGGCGACGGCGGCGGCGAGGATCTGATGCGGGAGCTGGCTAGTCAATCGGGCAGAGGTTCGCCTTTTCTTGTTAGGCTGTTGGAACTCGAGTACGCTACGAACTTTTTTTTTTTTTTTTTTTTTTTTTTTTTTTTTTTTTTTTTTTTTTTTTTGTCGATGGCCACTCGCAGTTATCAACCCTAGAGGGTTGTCAACTACTAAACCGGACTACGCTACGAACTATGCCCGTACCTATTTTATATCGTTCTGTTTTGGCTGGCCAGCGGACCCTTCCTCACCCCCACTATCACATATTTATTAAAATCAGTGTAAATACATGCCATGAGCTGGCGCGTCTCTTATTATCTAACACCTAAACCTAATACCTAACTAATGACATATAGTTCTTACCTCTGCGACGTCCCATTACGCTATGGCGTGAGGATAAAGCGGCGCGCATATTTAAATGGCCTCTCCCCCCGCCTCACCACTATAAAACCGTACGGCACCGCCGCAGGCCTGTTTATTGCTATTGCGGGCGTCGCAGAGATAAGGTGAGGAAAAAACAGGTGGTAATCATCATTTAATTACATAACCTACCTATTTACATAACTGTTATCTTTTATAAACTTATTTCTAATTAGACAGTTTCCTAAAAACATTGTTTACATAGTAATTTGGGGTTCTAAGTGATTTATTTTTGCATACTACACGATTATTCTAATAAGACATACTCTAATACATTATTCTAATTAACAATTCTTATTAGATCTTCACACATTGAATAAGAACATTTTACAACAACTATTTTACAATAAACTCGTAGGAATCGCGTTATGCTATTTGACGCTCGGTAGCTCGCGGTCCTCACTACTTGAGCCTAGGTGTGAGTTGACCTCAGGGCGTCGTGCACAGTATTTCTTTTTTTATTGTGACAGGATACGTAACTTACGATTATTATTATTTAGTATTACTGTTTCTTTTTGTGATTGAGTGTTGTTTATGAACACGTAATTAAACTTTGGTTGTGTGTGTAATTAAAGTGTTCAACAATGCCTCGTGTAACTTACATGGCGCCAGAATACACTGACATGATTTTAATTTAGCTCTGTTTTAGCTCTGTGAACGTACAGAGAAAGGTAGGGTGACAGCTAGAACTGCCCACAAATTAAAGTACTTGGCGACGGACAGTGATTTAATTAGAAATATAAATAACAATATTCTCCGTCGGTATAATTCATAATATAATAATAATAATATCATTTTATTTTCAGGCATCTGAGGCCCATAGATAAAATACACAACATTATCTTAAACTGCAATAAACTAATACATATTATAAACCATATTAAAACTATGACTATACACGTAACGTCGGCGTCGTGTGTCGCGTAACCGTCCTCGGAAACGTCGAAATACGACACCTTTCGGCCAAAAGTCCTCTTTCAAGAAGGTCTGCAGATGGTGGGTTGGAACTCGTACCACGAACGACGTAAAGTTGATGTTGTGGTGCGATTCCAACCTTTCAACCCTCAGAGTCCAATTCGTCTTCACTTTTAAATACTGCACGACTTCCTCAATTTTTGTGGAGTAGTGCAGACGCGAAATGTACAGCAGTCGAAGGCACAGCAGGGCGCAACAGCATGTTGGGTCCACTCAATGCGGTCCCGCACTGGTTACGTGAACAGGGCTTCTTCTTTTCCACTTTTGTGAAACCGTCTTCATCATCTTGGCCCGCCTTTGGCAAGGAGCTACGGACCGCAGACAGGGCAGGTGGAGCGCCCTTCTTTTCCCCTGTTTTGATTTGTCGCTTAGGCTGCGACGCATCCGATTTGCCGGTGGTGACAATAGCAGAGTAGGCACGTTTAGGGGTCGACGTACCTACGTGTGACGTTTCCGCAGGTGGTGTTGAGGTGCGGGCGACGGCGGCGGCGGGCGGCGCTTGGTCAGCATTATCAGTAGCTGGTGACGCACTTGTGTTCGCCGATTCAAAACTGCCAACTGATGCATTATGCGCCTCTCGACGTTTGTTCACCTTTGAGGCCTCAGGAGACCCAATTACTGAACCAACGTTGCGCAATAATGCTATTTCTGCACGTAGCTCAGTATTGTTTTTTTCTGAAACCTCCATTCTAGACTGCATCTTGGTCATCTCCGCTTCAAGATAGTGATGTCCTTTAGCAGCCGTGTAACGTCGACGTGATCAAACGTGACGGGGGGCAGTTTACTCAGCTCCTTCGCCACGAAATCAGGCACGTCGTCCGGGTCAGTCTTCTTCAACATATCAATGATATCTTGAACACTTTTTTCGGTTCCATATCTACGGCGAGACGGCATCAGGTCCATTTTTCCAAGTGACTGGAACAGTAACAGTTTTTCACTGCTGATCTCGTCCTCCTTGAAATTGGATCGGCATATCTGTAGGATGCTCACCTCGTCTATGTAGTCGATAGCATGGACTAGGAATGCCAGCAATTCGTTGACTATGAGTGGTTTGGAACTCATAGTATTTACGGGTAACGGCTATGGCCGCTCGATTTGCGAATAAAATTCGTGCCGTGCACAGTGGAAACACGTCCGTATTCAAGCGCGCATCGCACTACACTGATAATTTGTGCATTAATGTGAATGGAGGATACATCGAGAATTGAAAAATTTGTGTGTGTTTGTTTTTGTGCACGTACTTCAAATCCTTACCAAAAAAGCCAACAAAAAAAAGCCAGCGCGAGCGGAGGCCTAAGTTGCCGGCCGCCCCACCGCCCCGACCGCCCGCCTCGACGCGAGATACACCGCGCTCTAGGTATCTAAGGTCAGTCTAATCTAATGTATTTACAAAGGGTGGTTGCGTTTTATTCGGATTTGTAAAAAAATATTTACTCATTTTTGGCGCTTTTTATTTTTATACCGTTTCTAATTAATACTAAACACGTATAGTATACTCGTACGTAGTGTAATTGAATGCCCCTTTGTCATATCAACTCTGTATAGCCTATAGCCTTCCTCGAAAAATGGGCTATCCAACAATAAAATAATTTTGACCTGTTCCTGTGATTAGCGTTCAACCAAACAAACACTCTTCAGATTTACAATATTATTGATACTTATTATTATAGATTGGTAGGATTTTTCAACATACTAATTTAGTTTCTTTCTAGCTCAATTCACATCATCGTCTTCATCAAACGCTTTAATTGTTCAATTCCTTCAATACTCGTACCTACATATATATCATAAGATGAAACGTACTACTTCTACTATTTACTGTTCTGCATAAATACATAGGTATCTACGCCCTAAAACTATTACCCAAAAAAGGCGCAAGTGCCTTATTTACCTATACCCGTTCTAGTGTTACAAAACTGACCGTAACTTAACATTGGACTGACACTAACTATATACATGTGGAATTTCTACACGCATACGGACAAGCATTTAAATAAACGTAAATAGTTTACCATGTTAAACTTTACCATTGGGTATATCAGAATGTTTGGGAGGGGTAAAATGTAATGACCTACGAAATATCACAGCGATGTCTATAGACAAGCTTTGTCCTTCTTTAGACACTCCACGACCTGATCCCACCTTCGCCCTTTTACTACCAGAATACCAGACGTACCTACTGCAGGGTATTTTCCATACGGATGTAATCCTGAGTCCCATCCAAGGTGACCTTGGTGGGAGCTTGGATTACATCCACGAATTGTGTTTGAATTTAGATTGCATCTGCCGTCTACACGGATGGCAACAAGCAAGGTCACCTTGGATGGGCCGCTGCACAGAACAGATAATTCATCTGTTCTGTGTTCTGGCCCACAGAACAGATAATTCATCTGTTCTGTGGGCCGCTGAAATAAAATCGTGTGGAACATGCTTAATATCCGCACTTGATCGATATCCCGACTAGTCGTATTTAGCGCTTCTCCTCCATATTTATTATGCGCACAGTCGACTTGTGGAACTCTGCCAGCATCTGTGTTCCCTTCCCCATGAAATCGTCTGCCTTCAAAGAAAGAGTGAACAGGCATCTTCTGGGCACGCTTGCTCCATAGACCTCATCCGTCTCTTTCCATCAGGCGTGATCGAGGTAAAGAGCAAGACCTCAAAAAATAAAATATTCCTACAAAATTATGTTAGTTACATTTTCGTTCTTTTTCATTTTTCGAGAAGCACCATATTGCAAGCATTTTGCTTTGTCTATTAAAAATTTGAAACACTTAATGAATCAATGGATTTGTATCGATTGCAATATGAAAATATATTATAATTTCTGCTAAAATGATCACAATTATAATTATTCATAACATTACGACTGTACCGAAGGATACCTAAGGCAATAGACACAAAGTGTAGATTAGAACAGCGGGTCTAAAAAGGTCGCTTCAGCAAAATCAGGAAAAGAAAGAAAGAAAAAGCGTTTATTTGCGCCAAGCATGACGCATACCAAGAAAAATAAAATAGAAATGAAATAACACTTAATTATAAAAAATTGGGAAGATATGCGTCATATTCGCGCAAAACGGCCCTCGCTCAGCATAATGCTGGGACTCGTGTGCGAGACAGAGCCATAGCGCTGGTTTTCAGCGACGCAGCCGGCGTTAAGCATGCCGTCGATCGGAGCGGCATAAAAGTAATTAAAACGTGATAAGTACACAGAAAAAGTAAATACATAAGGGTAAAATGTAATAAATAAGAAATGAGGAGGTGGCGAAAACACATTACGCTACCCGTACTGTCAAATTTTCGCAATCAACTTTGAACCTAATGCGTTTGTGATAAAGATGAAAATGAAATTTGACAGATTGTTGTGTGATTAATATTATAATTCTAATATGATTGTACTTAAGTGGCCTTTTTAAATCCGCAGAACTCATGCCCACATTTAGTTCATCCTTAGAAAGGTTTTGTATTAAGTACAAGTAGACCCGACCCGCGCAACTTCGTCTGCGTCACATTTTTCATTACTGCTCCTAAATAGGCTATCAAACACTGAAATAATTTTTCAAATCGGATCAGTGGTTCCTGAGATTAGCGCGTTCAAGCTAACAAACAAACAAACTCTTCAGCCTTATATATTAAGTACTAGTTGACCGACGCAGCTTCGTCTGCGTCACAATTTTCATTACTGCTCCACTTCTATTGGTTTTAGCGTGATGATATATAGCCTATAGCCTTCCTCGATAAATGGGCTATCTAACACTGAAATATTTTTTCAAATCGGACCAGTAGTTCCTGAGATTAGCGCGTTCTAGCAAACAAACAAACAACTTTATATATTGGTATAAAATATACATAGATTGGTAAAGACATGAGGCCCTAAATAAACATGCAACAGTTACTTAACTGCTTATCATCAAGAAATCTATCTTATTCAAGCACATGATTATTTAACAATTTATCTCGTTCAGTTATCTCCTAACTATTTAATCTTCGCGGAAAATTCGCATTCGTTTCGAGCAAGTAGGCCGCGCCACCATAATTAATAGGACAGTTTCATAAGATCTGTCTTCATTGTTATTTGCATAGATTGTCTGGGACATAACGTAACTACTTTAAAAATAAATGTTGCTTGAGACATCAGCTGTTGAACTTTTGGCGAATTTGCAGTCTCTTTGTTTAGATGTAAATTGTGAATGTTTTCATACCTAATGAATGGCTTGTTTCATATTTGATTGGTAAGTTGGTGCCTCTGAATGTTAAATTGTTTCGTGTAATGTAGATCCTAGTCACCTAGTAGTTAACCTTTTATTTTAGAGAAAGTGTTACTGTTGTTGATTAAAACCCATCCGTGTTCCTCCTAATGTCCTTTGCATTCCAGGGCCGTGGCAACTCTTACAGTGTCCTGTCTTCGAACCCTAGTCGAATATTGTTACTGGGTTTTTTTCTGTCAGGCATTTTTCTCAGTCTTGGATTTCTGGATTTACACCAATTGATTTGCAATAGGTGGTGGTAAAGTCATGCACGCTATACGTTGCAAATGCAATTGTGCATCAAAGGACTTAAAAAAGCTGCATCATGCTGTCTAGTATCTTAATAAAACTATGTTACTCAACTACTTAGCAGTGGTTTGATAAACTAAACCACTTCCTTATTAAACTGACCACACTACGATGAAAATGTTGAATCAAATTATAAAAATACTTCGAAAAGAAAAAACGCCACAAAAATGAGTCTAAGGACTGTAATGCAAAAAGACGTATATTTACTTGTTATGACGAAGCAATCAATCTGTTCCGACTTGCGTCATGAACGCACCTGCGGAGAGACGGCGACGCGAGCAGTCCGGTTGACCCCCGGCTTATGCTGCTGGGTTAATTGCAATATTTTAAGCACTTTGTACAGTGTAGACTGGTCAAGGGTTTATAAATTTTATACTTACATTCATCAAAATATAAAACTTTTTATGGTGAGTGACTGAATGACTGAGTGACTGACAGACAACGCATAGCCGAAACTACTGGTCGTAGAAAGCTAAAATTTGGCACTTGAGGAGTGTAGAGGATTTCCCGAAACTCCAACGGGGACGGAAAAAACAGGATATGTGCGTACGAAGTTGCGGGAAAAAGCTAGTATTATATAAAACTCTTCCGATACTGGCTGACTGATAGACAACGTACTGCCGAAACAATTGAGGGCCTAGCACGAATAGTTTGACGCATAGTAACGTTAACGTAAGTGAATTTTGATTGTGAAAACTACAACCCCATAGTATTTTTATTTAATTTTATAGGGCATACACAATTTATATCATTCAAAAATATGAATATGGTACCTATCTATCTAAATCAAATAATTATTACCTATGTGCGAAACGAGTATTGTAGCTATGGTAAAATTTAACGTTACGTTACCTACTATCGTCAAAAATATTCGTGCTACGCCCTCTGGTCGTAGAAAGCTTCACTTTTTTGATTTTTGTATCTACCTACTTACTCGTAAATTGCTGCACCTATGTATTAAACTTGAAACATCCACTCGTCAGATAGATCAGATATATTTCATTGCTTAATAATAAGCGTAGAAATATCTGTGCCATCTTATTCACCACCTTATTTGTATAAAGTTATTTGTAAATCTACAGAGATAAGATTTATCGATGTTGCCAAATGGGATTTCATTCATTATTATCTATTGTATTGATTTGCACTTGGTATTGATTCAATCCACTTAGGTACCATTATTTGAAGTTCACCGGGGTCAAATTGATTTTGGCGATGCCATTGAGCAACACTTACAAAATTTTGTTGGTGGAAAGAGAAGTTTTAATTTTATACGAATTATGTGAACTAGTAAAAAATTCGAGTAATGCAATATCTACATTAAACATCACCGATGACTCAGTGATTGGCATCTTACGAACGTTGGACAGAACTAAGGGGCTCGGAATGGACAGGTTACCAGCAGTAATATCTGCGTGGTTGTGCTGATAGTCTAGCACGCCCTATAACGCTATTGTTTAGAAGATCTCTAACCAAGGGTTTCTTCCCTTCTTGGTGGTAGGCTGCGCTTATTGTCCCTGTACATAAGAAAGGTTCAAAATCGGACATTAAAAAATAACGCCCGATATCTGTTCTCAATACTGTCAGTAAGGTGTTTTAGAAAATCGTTCATAGCAATATATACTCGACGATAGCCAATGGCATAGTCTCTTATCAACAAAGTTTCATCAAACGACGCTCAACAACATCTAACTTAGCTAAGTACCTTTAGTAACTATGTTATCTGTAATATGGAAACTTCCGGGCAGGTTGACGTGATCTATACGGACTTCGAAAAAGCACTCGATCGTGTGGATCATGTTATCCTGCTTTCAGAACTACAATAGGTACCTTGGCAATCCATGGTGACCTACTCAGATGGATCAGCTCTTATTTATCTAAGCGTTCGCAGGCCGTTGTTTTGGGAGGTTATTGATCAGATTTCGTTAACATAACGTCCGGTGTGCCTCAGGAATCCGTACTTGGCCGTATTTTTTACCTGATTTCCATACTGTTTTAAATAGGCTAAGCGCCTTCTTTACGCAGATAATATGAAGATATATCCGCGTGTCCGGTCGAAAGTAGATTGTGGACTCATACAATGTGATCTTAATTCATTATACCAATACTACTTATTAAATAACATCACAGAATCATTTTCTGGGACAACTCCACTGATTTTAAAGCGCAGAAGAAATGCTTGAGATTGTTTACCAAATTGCAATCGATTGATAGTTGTAAACCATTGCTTAAGGAACTTAGCTTGCTTACTCTACTGTCTATGTACATATATGAAATGGGAGTGTTTATGCGCTGTAACCTTATTTTTTTTTTTTAATGCGCTCTCGTCCTTATTAGATTCGCATTTTTTGGCAAAAGTGTCCTAGGTATGGCCCCAAAAATATATAATAGTATACCTACCAGCGGCTACTAGAAATAAAGAGTGTCTGGGATCCTTTAAGAGGTCTTTGTTTAAATTCCTGATAGATAAATGTTACTACTCCATCACTGAGTTTGCTACTGATAAACAAAATAAAACTGAAGAGTTTGTTTGTTTGTTTGCTTGCTTGAACGCGCTAATGTCAAGGACACGCTGATTCGAATTGAAATAGTCTTTTAGTGTTGGATAGCCCATTTATCGAGGAAAGCTATGGGATATATAACATGACGCTACGTCCAATAGGAGCGTAGCATTCATGAAAATGTGACGCAGATGAAGTTGCGTAGGTACTCGGCTAGTAATATAATATACGTACCAGCTAACTACAAAGTGCTACAGAACAATGTTAACAGGTTACCACAAACGTAAACCCATAAGTTAAGCGAGAGAACGTTAAATTAAGTGCGGCATTTGCGGTTATTTAGCGCTGGCACTATTTACGAGACGCACATACGAGAGCGGTGGGCGAGGCGCGCGCCTGCGTTTACGCACGGAGCGCTCGTACTAAACATATTTAGAAGGTCGGTTAATTTGCCGTAAATATAGCTGGGTCCGAAGACAAACGGAGACTTTCGGCATCGGAAAACAAATGACGTCACTGAAATGGAGCTGGGCAAGACACGCGGCAAGACGCGGTGATGATAAGAGGAGTAAGGCGGTGACCGAGTGATGTCTGACACTGGAAAAAAAAGAATTATTAAAATCGGACTACTCTGTAAAAAATTATGCGGGTTCACACACAAAAAAAATATACGCTTCGACTTGAGAACCTCCTCCGTTTTTTCGTTGTTTAAAAAGAATTAAGTGTCGGTCGTCCGGCAGCAAGATGGGCGGACGACATTGTTGACATCGCGGGTAGAATCTGGATGAGCTAGCACAGGAACGTGCATTGGCACAAGGAAAGAGGCTGTGCTCCGCAGTAGGTGATGTCGGACTGTAGATGATGTTTATGAGTTCGGCAAAGGTTCTCTCAAAATACGTTGGTACATACTCATAGCCGTCAGGAACGTGAATTTGTTGTCTAATCTGAATGTAAACTAATATTATAAAGAAGTACTTAAATTGTTTTTTTTTTCATCATCGAGTTTCATAGGCACTTTTTTATGTGTGGGAGCCACGGGATCGAAGCCTCGAAAAAAAGCTAGAACCTATAAAGCATTTAAAATAGAGATATTTTATCGAAACAATAGGCTAGACTTCTTTAACGAGCGCAGAGCTTCGACAGGCAATGATCCATATAACTTTCCAGCGATGTCAACAGGTTGCAAATTGCAAGCAGTTCTTTCTAGATCTGCTTAGATACCTACTTTGATACTTGCGAACTCCTAGAGCAGTCGTCTCCTGGTTTAGCTACCTTCTTCTGAACGACATAACGATAGGTTCTTACGCTGCAGAACCTACTCGTAGCTTCTAGGTATAAACCGGCATTCAGATATGTGAGATGACCAGTTTATTGGACGTGATTTAGTAAATAAGTACCTAAAAAGTTTTGTTTTAATCGTTTTTCTATGAATATCTGGTCTGAAAACAAAGATTTTATTTATTTAAATGAAAAAGAGTTCATTTAGTCTTTTCCTTTCGCTTGTGGAACGAATGGGCCTTCTGTCAATCCTGCATTTCCCCGCACGCACACACATCCGGCGAACCTGTCTCTCATGTCGTAAGCTTTAATGGAGTTTAATACCTGTACGTATAATTATCTAATTGATTATCTGTTTTCAAACTGCGGCCAATCAGTGTCTTTAACTTTGATAATCGCAATCAAAAAAATAAACATGTTTATCTTTAGAACGTGTTATTGTGCAATTTTGGATTGACATGTCAATGAGAGGCTTGAGGCGTAATTAAGGTAAGTCGTAAATTGTGCAGAAGAATGTAATCCCTCTTTCCGATCCACTTATATAGTTTGTTGATATTTGATTCTCTTATTTAAATGTTTCACAGCTAAGATCATTGATATTGTCTAATGTAGGTATTACCATCAGGGCTTCCCGAAGAAGTTTGCTTAGGTACGAGTAGGGCGATTCTGCAGTGCGATTCTGTAAACATCTCACCGTGTAGGCTTAGGGGAAGTGAATAAGAAGTGAGCTGTCCATCCATACAAACAAGATGGAATGACAGTTTACTTCACGCTCACTCAACCTAAATTTACTTCGCGGCGAGATTTTTACAGAATAGACCGGCTGTAAACATCTTACCATGGATATTTAGGGAAAATGACATGAATTGAGCTGCCAAATCATCAAATGAAAGAGGAATATCAGGGGGGCTTACTCGTAAAATGCCACTTTAGAATAGAATAGAAAGTTTTTATTTCAGATCGGAGTCCATAGGGTTAGTTACAATTTAACTTAAATTCTAGTGTTAGTAGGTTACAGATCACCGTGTAGGCTTAGGGGAAGTGAATAAGAAGTAAGCTGTCCATCCATACAAACAAGATGGAATGACAGTTTACTTCACGCTCACTCAACCTTAATTTACATCGCGGCGAGGTTTTTACAGAATAGACCGGCTGTAAACATCTTACCATGGATATTTAGGCAAAATGACATGAATTGAGCTGCCAAATCATCAAATGAAAGAGGAATATCAGGGGGGCTTACTCGTAAAATGCCACTTTAGAATAGAATAGAAAGTTTTTATTTCAGACCGGATCCATAGGTTTAGTTACAATTTAACTTAAATTCTAGTGTTAGTAGGTTACAGACACATGAAAACATACAACTAAAAATCAGCATCGAGCCGCATCCATCTAAGCAAAATTGGGGAATCCCAACGATCCGCAATTACACTGAGAATACTGTTGGTGCTGCCGCGAACACGAGTCATCAGGGATGCACATCTTTTCCTAATAATGGCGGCAAAACCATTAATATTATTGTCTGCAAACATCCCACTTGCATTTGCACTTTAGGAGAATCATCATAATATTAATCACAAAACAATCTGTGAAATTTAATTTTCATCTTTATCGCTAACGACGGGTAGCGTGATTTGCTTTCTGATTCTGCTATAGTGGCCATTTTAGACCCGCAGTTCACTCCACCTAAGTTTGCACGGTGAGATGTTTACAGAATCGTCCATCTGTAAGCTTTAAGTCAAAACCTGCCCAGGTTTAAAACTTTTACTCTCACTGTTTTTCAACCACTTTTCCCGTTACAATAAATATTCCTAGAAGTACCGAAGCCTGTCACCACTCGCAAGGTGTTACAGCGGAATGCGGCCGGCCCATCAATCAATGGAGTCCGGCCTTAGGGAACAATCCACGACTCTCGTTATCTCTCATTTCGATCGCTACATTTGCGACATACGTACGTGTTGGCGAGCCTTATCCGATCGAAATTTATTATTGCACACGATATTTGTAGGCAAACAATCAGGTAATGGCTTGATTTGATCTCATTTGAATTATCTGATTTGGATGTCATTACTTGGTGATATTGGTTGGAATTAGGCAAGTTAGTACAAAAACTACATACCTGCTCTCTCTCTTTGCCTAGCCTTTTTCCATTATTTGTGGTCGAATCATATTCGTTCTTTATCCTCGAGACCGTGATCTTGTCATCGCTACAAGGAGAGTTGTAACGGAACAGCTTACGAACCTCGTCAAGAGGCAGTTGTAGAATCAATAATTTCGCTTCACCCAATGATAGACAGAATCGCTTCTTTAGTACGAGAGAGGCCTGTTTTAACCTTTGTTAATGGATGTCTAATTGTTAACCTCCATGGAGTTTCTTGCACGTTCTTTTCCGAGAGATGAAGCGAGATGAAGCTGCGTCTAAGCTTCATCTTTCTGACTGACCGACTTTTTAACAATTCAAAATTGTAAATTGTTTAGGTAGTTGAAATAAATGTTTTCTTTTAATTAACGGAGAGATAAAATATGGTGTACCAAATATAGAACCCAACAGAGCTGGAAAAAGCTCTTCATATGATGGCGACTTAATCTTAAAACTGATTAAAACACTCTATAGTTTACCTCGAAATCTAAAGGTAACTTTGGACTCCGTATATTCTCTTTGCTTTGAATTAATGATACATAAATAAGCCACACATATTACATTAGATGTTTTTGAGGCAGAAACTGTACTATTACGGTTACATGCCGCGTGACCTGAAATGAACCTTATTAACGTATTCTCTAATGATTAATTGCAGTTTCACGCATAGCAGATATAATAATGGTGCCCATTTCAACGTCGTGACGTACTTTCAGTGTCTATGGTACATGTAAAAGGGCTGGTAACTTCCTAGTTCCATACCAATCAATGGAAAGTTATGGCGTGTTACTTCCTCTACGGATTTCGGTTATTTGATCCTATCAAGTTACATGTTATTTATTAGATAACTCGTATAAATAAAATGTAATTTGATTAGTCTTTTAACGATTTCGCCTACATTATAATTTGGAAAGCTATAAAGCATTGCCTGCCTACGTACTTTACTGATCGCCATTACTATCTCTCATAATAAGTGGGTAAATACTAGATTAGAAAATTGATAACTACTTATTGAATTTGCATTGGATGGGGTAGAGTAGCATAGGATAAAGCTCAGCAATCTGGATATAGTAGGTAAATGCCTGATTGCTTATGTGCACTCTGCAGTAGGGACTACTGAAAGGTCTTAAACCGAAGTTAAGGGATGATAGTAGGTATCTAGGCCCATATTTAGTAAGGCGAACGTACTTCTTAAATTTTCAAATAAGATTGCTATTATCGCAATTTATCGTTCTCCTTCGTACAGAGATTTGACTAATTTCCTTGGCAGCTTAGACAATTTGCTTGGGACTTTAAGTCAATTTCAAACTGTGTCTATTATTGGTGACATTAACCTCAACATTACACCTGGAAGCACCGACCCAAATGCTGATGAATACCTCAATCTTACAGCTTCGCATGCAATGCTGCTAGCCTACACTCTCCCAACTAGACTCTCGAACTGCCTTGACCATGTTATACTCCGCACTCAAAGCTCTACTACTACTCTAATCATTGATTCTCTCATCACGGACCACTCTCCTGTTATTATTTTTTGCAACCTCAATGTGAAAACTAGAACTTTCCCCCTCATCAGATTAAAAATTGATTTGCCTCAGGTTGTAGACCAAATTAGCAGCATAGATTTTTCCTCAATCTTTCAGCATCATAACCCAAATGAAGCTGCGGAATCTCTTGTTTCTGTTTTGTCCTTAGCCATTAAATCACACTCACATGCTTCACAAGTGCCCAGCAGAAAGCGCATCATTAAGCCGTGGATTACTCCTGGCCTGCTGAAGTGCATACGTCACAGGGATAAGATGCATCGAAAATTAAAAAAACACCCAGAAGACGAAACACTCAAATTGATTTTCCGTCGCTATCGCACTTTCTGCAACAATCTCTTGAAAAAAGTCAAGCGTGAATATGAACGTTCTGAATTTCAGCGGGCTAGTAATAACCCAAAAGCTACATAACATAACACAAAATTATCAAACGAATAGCAAACTTAGGCTAAAGCAGAGACTCGGCCTCTGAGCTGCTAAGCTGCTGTGCCGACCCGTCGCAGTCTGTGGACACAGTCAACGATTACTTTGCGAATGTTGGTGGACGTCTGGCGGCTGAGATCAAACACTCTGTCCTCTATAAATATCTCTCGGATAGTCGTTCCAACCTTGTGATCCCGGATGCTTCCATTCCATCCGCTCCACAATCAATGGCTCTTCACAGTGTCGATTTTGCTGAGCTGGAAAATATCATCATTACCCTTAAAGACAGTTGTGCTGTTGGATATGACGATATATCCTCCTCAATCGTGAAAGCAACAAGGCATATCATAATTCCGATCCTTGTTTTTATCTTTAATCTGTGCTTTTCAACAGGAACCTTTCCTGATGTCTTCAAAACTGCTGTTGTCCACCCTATATATAAGTCAGGAGACAAGGACAATGTCGCTAATTACAGACCCATTTCAGTGTTGAGCACCTTATCAAAGATATTTGAAAAGGTTTTAAACCGTAGACTCACCAAATACTTAAACAAATTTAACCTGCTTTCTAATAATCAGTTTGGTTTTAGGAGTGGAAAATCCATCCATGGATATTTAGGGAAAATGACATGAATTGAGCTGCCAAATCATCAAATGAAAGAGGAATATCAGGGGGGCTTACTCGTAAAATGCCACTTTAGAATAGAATAGAAAGTTTTTATTTCAGATCGGAGTCCATAGGGTTAGTTACAATTTAACTTAAATTCTAGTGTTAGTAGGTTACAGATCACCGTGTAGGCTTAGGGGAAGTGAATAAGAAGTAAGCTGTCCATCCATACAAACAAGATGGAATGACAGTTTACTTATTGATTCTCTCATCACGGACCACTCTCCTGTTATTATTTTTTGCAACCTCAATGTGAAAACTAGAACTTTCCCCCTCATCAGATTAAAAATTGATTTGCCTCAGGTTGTAGACCAAATTAGCAGCATAGATTTTTCCTCAATCTTTCAGCATCATAACCCAAATGAAGCTGCGGAATCTCTTGTTTCTGTTTTGTCCTTAGCCATTAAATCACACTCACATGCTTCACAAGTGCCCAGCAGAAAGCGCATCATTAAGCCGTGGATTACTCCTGGCCTGCTGAAGTGCATACGTCACAGGGATAAGATGCATCGAAAATTAAAAAAACACCCAGAAGACGAAACACTCAAATTGATTTTCCGTCGCTATCGCACTTTCTGCAACAATCTCTTGAAAAAAGTCAAGCGTGAATATGAACGTTCTGAATTTCAGCGGGCTAGTAATAACCCAAAAGCTACATAACATAACACAAAATTATCAAACGAATAGCAAACTTAGGCTAAAGCAGAGACTCGGCCTCTGAGCTGCTAAGCTGCTGTGCCGACCCGTCGCAGTCTGTGGACACAGTCAACGATTACTTTGCGAATGTTGGTGGACGTCTGGCGGCTGAGATCAAACACTCTGTCCTCTATAAATATCTCTCGGATAGTCGTTCCAACCTTGTGATCCCGGATGCTTCCATTCCATCCGCTCCACAATCAATGGCTCTTCACAGTGTCGATTTTGCTGAGCTGGAAAATATCATCATTACCCTTAAAGACAGTTGTGCTGTTGGATATGACGATATATCCTCCTCAATCGTGAAAGCAACAAGGCATATCATAATTCCGATCCTTGTTTTTATCTTTAATCTGTGCTTTTCAACAGGAACCTTTCCTGATGTCTTCAAAACTGCTGTTGTCCACCCTATATATAAGTCAGGAGACAAGGACAATGTCGCTAATTACAGACCCATTTCAGTGTTGAGCACCTTATCAAAGATATTTGAAAAGGTTTTAAACCGTAGACTCACCAAATACTTAAACAAATTTAACCTGCTTTCTAATAATCAGTTTGGTTTTAGGAGTGGAAAATCCACCGAAAATGCTGTACTGGAACTTACAGATACGATTATTAGCCATTGGGAAAACAGACATAAAACTATAGGCATCTTCTTAGACCTATCCAAAGCCTTTGACACCGTCTCAATTCCCATACTTTTATCGAAGCTAGAGCACCTTGGTATTCGCGGGACGGCCCATGATCTCTTCAGGAGTTACCTTACAGGTCGTAAACAAGTTATAAAACTTGAAAACTTCCTAAGCAACCAGAAGACGATTACTTTCGGTGTCCCCCAGGGCAGTGTCCTGGGACCCCCACTTTTTCTTATATACGTGAACGAGCTGTGTCAGTTATCCTTACCTAACTGTAAAATCATAGCTTATGCTGATGACACAGCTCTAATTGTTCATGGCCGGGACTGGACTGAAACTCGTCTCAATTCGGAGTTTGCCTTGAGCACTGTCATGAGGTGGCTGACCACAAATCTTCTCACTCTCAATGTCAATAAGACTAAATTTATCACATTTTCTACTGTGAAGTCAAGTCAGCCCCCTACACCGATTGAAATTCGTGCACACACCTGCCCAAACTTGCACGCAAACTGTGGATGTAAACTGTTGGAAAATACTCCTTTTATCAAATATCTTGGAGTCACTCTTGATAGCAACCTGAAATGGAAGGAACATATTGCTTCAACTGTGGCTCGTGTGAGAAAACTCATATATATTTTTAAGAAGCTCAGAGGTGCGGCCGATTTCAGCTGTTTGTTGAACGTCTACTTTGCGCTCGCTCAGTCTGTTCTGGGGTACTGTGTAACGGTCTGGGGTGGTGCCGGTAAAATAGTGATGCTACGGGTCGAACGAGCGCAGAGAGCTGTCCTGAAGGTGCTGGCAAGGAAGCCGATCCGATATCCTACATCCTCTCTATATACCCTCTGCCAAGTCCTCACCGTCAGACAGCTATTTATCCTAAAAACTATCCTTCGCAAACACAGCCAACTTAAGATTGATACCAAATTCTGTTCCACACGCCGCTCGAATAGGGTTTGTAACACCGAGTCTCGTAGTACCGTAGCTGCAAGTCGTCACTTCAAACACATAAGTTCCAAAATTAAACAAAAGCCTACACATCTACCCATTAATCAAGAGTAAATGCAAAATAAAACTTGACACCTGGCTAAAATCACAAAATTATGATAAAACAGAGAAACTCGTGGAAGTGTAAATACATACACCCCAACATAACCACACACAACAGACATGCCACAATCACCACAACATATATGCATAACTCATTACACTCATTACTCATACACACCCATTCACCCTACAGAAACAGTCACCACTCTAACTCAATGTCAAAATACATCCCAATCATAAATCCTATACTGCTTATTTTTATCTTGCTTGTTTTTAACTTTTACCTGTCTAACACTTTTTGTATTGAACATCATTCCATTCTGTATTTGGAGAAGGGCGTTGTTAGCTGCGCTACAGTTTATACTTTTGCAGCTATCATCGTTTTACCTGTTGTACTTAGTCATGTGTTATTGTTCCAAAATAAACTTTTATTATATTTATATTATATTTATTATATCTACTTTTACGACTTTTTTATTTTTATTCATCAATGTTTAGCTTCGAGCTCTTTCACATGTCTCTAAATATACGAATTATATTTGAGACAATCTAAAAAGTCGGACTGACAGCTGAGTAGACAGGGATGGAAGATTATTTTATCTCTTTCATACTTACTAGTAAAGCAATATTGTGTCCTGCTGTAAAATCCGACTTCTTAGCATGAGCTGGTCAAGCAGACCGATACGATCTATCGAAATTGCCTTGCACTACCTGAATATTGCAAATATCGCAGCCAAAGACAAGGGCAATGCATGAAGATCATTATCACCAATTGCTTAACCCCAAGGACTTGAAATAATTAATTATATCGAACCGTCTCGTGTGGACAGTCGTAAACTTGACATACTCTTATGATGACATACTCTCGGGCCGGTTGAGTACCATGTTACACTAAATCACCGGTTCTGTCAGATCCGTGACGCAATGTTATTGAAGGCTTTGCTGATATGTAACGCATGATATTACAATTTGTAATACGCGGTCGACATGTCTAATCCTATTATACAGATCGGTACAGTCGGGGTTCGATTCCAAAGTGGGCAAGGGTAATTAGGTTTTTTCAGTAAGTCCGGAGCCTAGATAAATGTGCCCGTTTGAGGGCACAGAGTGCACACTAGGTCAAATGGAGAGTGAGTAACGTTTTTAGCAGACGAAGTCGCTGGAAAAAGCTTGCAGGTGTTGGCCGGTAACATTTTAAAATAAAATGCTATAAGTCAAAGCGAAATAAATTACTCCACGAATTTCACTTTAATTAAACAAGTCAATATTACCAAAACAAGTCGTAATCAAATTGCTCGGTGCTTAGAACGGGTTTAACCAAAAGCTGGCAAACATAAAATATGTTTCCCATGTCGTATTTTATGTAATTTGCACACCGGTGTTTCTTAAGCAGTGGCTTTCCGAAACAGTTTATTAGCTTGCACAAATCTTTAACGTGCTACGGTAGACATTCATATGGAAATAAATCTTGGACGGCTGTCATCCATTAATCAATACTTAGTATATTTCGAAATCGAGTAAAATGCAACCAATTAATTAATAAAATGTTAGTGATGGAACGGAGTGCAACTGAGTTAGAAACTTAGCAGTTGAGATCACTGCTACAATCCTTGATTTGAGTGACCCTCGTTGTGGGTATTGAATAGGAAAAATGATAAATTTGTCCAATCATAAGGGTTCATTAGAAAACCTGTGTCAGAAAGCATCATTAGTCTTTTTGGCATTTCTGTTGAAATTACAGTTCTTAAAGAGCCTTTAAAATCAAGCCAATGCAATCCAATATTTTCAAATCATGTTACCTATAGCGAATTACTGACTTCCTTACTGGAAATAGTAAACAAGTCTTGCGTGTGCTTTAATTTTTTTTTTGCATTGCTTCTCCAACAAGATACGTTTATAGAACTCGTAAGATACGGCGAAGGCTCTAAGCAGACGGGCCACATTTGCAGCTATAACGAGCAGACTGCACAGTCGGTTCGCAGTTTTGTCAACTGCATATAAACTGCAATTTTGCAATTGGCGTGCAGTTCAAATGCAACCCGACTGTTGATTTAGTTCGGTTTAGAGCCATAAAATCTTTTAGGTCAACACTAAGGAGGCTGTGTATCGCTACTTTACGATTGCTCAATCCATGTCTAGACTCCAGACCAACTTACTTATTGTCGCACAGTTGGCAAGTCGTTCACTCAAGAAACTTTCAGTTCTGATTTGCAGTGTAGGTAGTCTTTATAACTCAAAGATTGACTGGTAGAGAATGCCTTTTTACATTAAGACAGGTGGTCTTAATGTAACAAGGCATTCTCTATTTACCGTCACAGTAAATAAAGTTTCTATATATAAAGTAAAGATGCACGTTGTGAACTTACCTACTTTTAGATTTAGACATACGTAAAACATTCTTGCTAAGTGGCATTGGTTATTATTTTAAAGATTTAACAATAAATTAATAAATAATTGCTTTCGCAATGCATTCTGCTGACGCCATTCAACAGTTGTGCTATTTATGTAGCGGACCATATCAACTAAGTCGAAACCAAAATAAGACTGCAAAAACATAAAAATCTGCTTAAGGTCGCCGCTTTGAAGTTAAACGGTAGATTTTTAGAATCCCTGTGTTGTATGGAATTTATCAAATGAACGAATCGATTGCGTGCGCGACCATGGCAAGACCACCATTTTGACAGATGCGATTATGAACCACTCATGCGCCGATCGTATCAAGATGGCCGAACCTAAAGGGAATAATTATATTAAAATAATTTGGTCACGCCTTTAGTCCACGAACTTGGTCCAATTTTATTTACCAGCATATATGTAAAGTCGTTACTAAGTAACTAGAATTCTATGAAGTATGGCTAATTTGTTTACCTAACTAATTTGTGATTAGCAAATTGTAATAGATCCACCATACAAATCCAAGTCATTAGTATTGTTTGGAGTAAAATGCAATTATTTGAGTAAGAGTCTGTGACATATTGTACATACTCTATGTGGACATTTTAGACACGGCCATTGGGCATGTAGATATAAACATGCCCTTTTGAAATTATCTATTATGTCTGTTAATAATTAAACTAACTCGAAAAGCTAACTTTGTGATTTACCGCCACTAATAACTTACCTAATGGTTACTGTTTTAATTAGGTAGACTTGAGTTTATAATTCAGCAAATTGATTTTTATTAGATAAATGTATGTGTTCGTAGACCAAAATATCCCAGACAAAACAATTCCAAATAATTGGCGTCCTAATCATCGCGAGGTCAAAGTAGCATGGCCACTGATTTGTCTTACAAAGAACCCAAACAATTAATCATCCTTTTAAACCAGAACACACAATAATTCCCAAATATATTAATAATAGCCATACGTGAGGGTCACATAACAATCAATCAATACATTTGTAGAACAATTTTTCAAGCCCGCACGTTACTATTGTGGTTGGTCATTAATATGGTAGGATATATTGTCTTATTAGGCAATTAGTCAGGCTAAGGCCATGCGCCTGGGCATGCCGTGACCCGACCACTTACGAAATGTACCGACCGCCTATGAGCCGCGCCCGCGGTGACAATCCAGCTCACACACGTGTTTCAATGATCTATATGAACTAAGTGTTTACAAGTGTATTAGTAATGTGCCTACTACCTATCAGTCCATATGTCTGATCGAAAGTCATATCCACCTCATTGGCAGCAAGCAAAGTCTGACGTGAGTGATGTTCAGAATTGGCGCCAAAGAAAATGAATTTTCCTAAAATTTTATTTAAATCGAGTTAAGAACACCTTCAAATTCGTAATCTTATCTAAAAATAAAAATGAATTAATGTCTATGCATTAATTTATGATTAACCTCGACAGATCGGAAATGGTATATTTTGGTCATCAGAATAATGAAGAACGTAGGTACTTGTCACATTGTTTTTATTTTCATAGTAGTATTTCTTGAGAAAAGGTCATTATTCTCTTGTACTGTACTTTTAAGCAACACCAAATAAGGTGCTTGTTTGGCAATTAAAGATCAATAACCAGATCAAACGAACGCGATGTAATAATTAAAATATTTTTAATCCTGTTATGATGACGTTTTTGTTTTTTTGTTAAGGTCTACCGCAAAACCTTTTTTGGGGTAATCAATAAAAACGTGTGACAGCTATGCGGAAATATATAAAAACGTTGACCCAGTTTAAGGATACGAAACATTACACTTTGTTTTGTACACCTATAAATACATTACGGATACGTAAGAATTAAGACAAGGTTACACATGAATACTCATGTCTTGAATTGTAAATCGTACGAGCTTATTTCTTTACCATCCAATGATGGACAGAGAATCAAATTACGTAAATGTAGGTCACAATTAATTGACATAACATGATGTACGGATTACAGATATTATATTCCTCATGTGCTAACGTTACACAATGGAACTCTTCGTTATGATGTTACAAAAATATCCGATTTAGTGCGTAATGCCGAGACGAAAGTTTTACGAAGACTTGTTACTCGTTTTGTTTTGCAACTGTTGCAGAATTTTAGAGTGAAAATTATGGTCCAATCAGGATTGGTTTCTCAATGACATTGGTAAAATTTTATGTTTAATCGGCGAATTAGATCGAAGCGTAGATTCGCAATTGGAAGGCAACTGAAAGGTTGGTCGATGGCATCCCCCCTCGGCGCGCATCGCGGGTGCGCGTGCGCTGGCCTTCGCAGTCATATGACTCCGGAGCTTCGTATTGATCTACTTTTCACGTGGTCGCGCAGTACGCAATTATATGCCCTTCAACAGGCACTCTAATCGCTGCGAGGAATCTCTCTGCGAGACTCTCGATGCAGATAAGAATTTACTTTACACGAAACTTGTGATTCCGTGTTTAGTCAGCGGTATTTATTTGTTACTGCAAGAGTCGCTGAGTTCTTTTTTATTTTGTAACGTTATGAAATGGAACGTTCCACAGTTAGGTAAATGACATCTTTTGCGGTCGGTCATAATGCATTTACTAGTAGATAAAAGAAATCCGGTAAGCTAAACAGCTATAATCACGTACTTGCCGACATGTTCTGACATTTATTAAACTGACATTGAACACACTTTAATAACCTTTATTATACTTTAATTCATTATAATCTTAGAAGTAATAATACGAGATTTAATCTTGAACAGTCTTTGGATTGGACTAGACTATTCGGTTGAAGATACTTATCTAGCTTACTTGGGTAATATTCGTGGATAATTGGAACATTTTATATTTCGTTAGTTTTGTCGGGTAACATTATGTGTGGCTCGGTTGCATGGCCAATTGATATTCACTATAAATCATTTGTTTAACAAGTCTGCTTGGTATGTAAATGTCATGACGTGTGGGTGTGAATAATGTACAACTGTATGAGAATGGAGATCGCAGATACACTATGACTAGTTCATTACTATTGTAAGTTCTTTCTTTATTAGCACACAATAGACCACCGCGACTGCGGTTTTACTGAATACACCATTCTATTTTGCTTCTGGATTTTCACTTTCTAACATCTATTTACAGGTACACTCCATCTTACTACAGGTTACTTTAAAAGTTTAAAGTAAAATTTTTCTTTTTAATCTTTCATTTTTTTGCTGAAGAATTCCTTTAACGTCGAAAAGTTAGGGTAAATAAAATAACAAGGTAGAGGCCGCCGCTATGTATCGCCTGATAAAACATTAGGTATCCATTAATTTGAAATAACCTTTATAAAATTACTAGAACCTTCGTACATCGATTTCAGGCTATTTCATTACATTAACAAACTGTCAAAAGCAGTGATAGATTGCCATAGTTTATTTCCAACTAACCGTTGTGTGTCCATTCAAGGATTGGCATGAAAATGGCTAATTCTTACAAATGGCCAACAATCAGTGTTACATTAGATCAAAACAAATCTAGCTTGTGCAAACAAATACTAACGAATGAAATAAATGCCAAAGTTAGTCTGTCTTCATGTGTGTTTGTTTGTTTCGCTTTAACACCTATCTTGCTGAACCAATTTTAATAAAGTTTGGTATGCAGATAGATTGGACCTTAGAGAATGGCATAGGATACTTTTTATTCCGGGACTAGGTACCGTTCCTTTGGGATAATTTCCAAGATTCACGCGGGCGAGGCCGCTCCCAGTAGTTTAATAAAAACAATTCGCAACAGATCGTGAGGTTTTCAAATATTATATCACAGTGATTTGCACAATGGTTTACTTTCCATTTCACGGTTGTATGACTGTTTGCACCTAAGTAAAGATACCTAAGTAATTGTTTTTGTTCTCGTTCGGTTCACTCAGGTCAGTAAACCGAGTCTAATGTTTAACTGAATTATTTTTCCTCTTACTGATACTTCTTTTCTTCGGATTTGTCGTTTAAGAAGATAGGAGTATGGGTGCTGCGGTCATCACGACAGCCACACTGGTCGGTCTTCAAGGTTAAGCGACGCCAGTCGAGGATGGGTAAGCGGAGCATCTGTAGTGGCATCAATGCCGCCACAAGAAATACCAACGGAGCAAATCTACGTCGCAACAAAAAGAACCGCGACGCCGTCTATCTAACTAGCAGCGATGAGCGAACTACTTCGTCGAAATCCTGCATCGCGCATGCAGAGTTTACCGTGCGATTTGACATCAGCCCGAATATCAACTATCGGGCAGTAGCCCGCCAGGCACAACAGCCGCCTGGTCGGAGGATCCTCACTTTTCAATGGGGGTATGCGGGACTTTACTCTCTGTACCGCTACCTCCAAACATCCATTACATTCCGAGACTCCTTTGTGCTTCGGAAAGCTACTTTAGTTTTTGGTTCCGGCTGTCACTTATATCTAGTGATATACGAGTAGATTAATGATTTACTACTTTGGTAGTTGTTTCTTGTTGTTAGAACTCAAAAACCAGATATTCTGACGCCTGTTTTACCAAGGGGTATCAATCAATCAAGTTCCAATATTAAAATTAAATTAAAACATACAATAATAAATATAAAATTACAATTAAAATTAATATAATTAAAATAAAATAATCACTTATAATACCACAAGAGCTTCAAAATTATCGGGTATTTCCCGATAGGTTCGTTGCAAACAAATGAAGGAGTCAAGTTCTTCAGGTTATAAAATCACGAGCGCGAAGCGCGAGTGATTTTTCCTGAAAAACTTGACGACTTTATTTGTTTGCAGGGAACCTTGAGGGAAATGCCAGATAATTTTGAAGCTCGTGTGGTATTCGGGGGATTATTTTTCCGTCCCAAATGTCGGACAATAGAATTGCACCATGAGACGAAATGTACAGTTAACAAATAAGAATTTCATAATGAATAAAACAACATTTAATTAAGATTCACAATTGAATTCAATCTGTCAGTTTGACGTGTGGTTAATTTGACTGGATCATGTTTTGTTTTTTATATATAGCAACTACCAGAGAAAATTTTCAAAAAATTATCAGTATAATACCATGTAGGTTGTACCACGTGACGTCGAATGGTGCAATTCTATTGGTCGATATTTGGGTCGGAAAAATAATCATTAAAATTAAAATAAATCCGTATCGTGTTACTCTGTTGCTCGATAGTGGTCGCCAGAGAGATAGTCGCTCCAAGTTAAACAGTGAATTCAGCTGCATGCGGTTACGTTGGAAGTTTGGAAGTCGACCCCATCATTTTCTGGGAAAGGCTAGACTGATAGGTGAATGATACAACATACTGATACCATATCACATCATAATCGCACTCTTACTATGGATTCGAATTAGTATACTATAAGTCATCATCATCTTCCTGCCCTTATCTCATGTTACTTGGAGTCGGCGTAACACGTTTTTTACTTCCATTCTGTCCTATCAACAGTCACGCTATTACTAACTCCCTTTTCTTTCATATCGCTCCTCGCACAATCCATCCATCTTTTCTTTGACCTTCCTCTCCCTCTCCATCTATCCACATTATATTCATAACTCTTCTAGTTACATGCGTTTCATCCCTCCTCTTCACATGACCATACCAAGACAAGCGATTCCCTCTTAACTTTTCCGTCACTGGCGCCACTTTTAAACTACCTCTAATGTAGGTAATTATTTTTCACTTTATCAATTCTCGTTACTCCACACATCCATCTCAACATTCTCATCTTCGCTACATGCAATCGATTATCATCCGGTTTTTCATAGCCAAACATTCTGATCCATTCAGAAAAAAAATCAAATATAAATGATTTATTTGCAAAACATAGGTATGTGGTTCAATAATAAGATCTTGTTCTAAGTTAGGATCGCTATGGTTAACCTAATAGGCGTACTAATTTTGGATACATTAAATTTTTATTCAAATTATCAAATTATTATTTATTTGAATTGTCTGAAAAAAAAAATCCTAACTAATATTATAAAAGCGAAAGTTTGGATGGATGGGTATTTGTTACTCAATCACACCAGAACGGCTGAACGGATCTGGATGAAATTTGCCACGGAACTAAATTATAGTCTGGAATAGCATATAGGCTACTTTTCATCCCGGGAGTATGATCTCTAAGGATTATTTTCGCTTGTAGAAGCTAGTTGGTGATAAATAACACTTTTACACTTCCTTAGGATACAGAGGTATTTTTCCCAAGTTAAGCTTCTGGATTTATAAACCTTGGCCTTCAAATGTCTAGGAAGTTTCAAACGGATCATACATATCCCTTTGTGGACGGTATCGGTAAAGATCTACTTGTGCATGAAGGCGGGTAGGTACTGCCTAAAGTGCCTGTATCTGATGCATCCATTAAGATTTTGAACATGTGATAGCATTGTGACGCAGAATCGCGATGCTTTTGATCTTAGCGTAGTTGCTTACTGTGAGTTTTGTGCTTGTTTTTAATCTTTTCAATAGTCTTATCTATCGTCTTATTTATTTTATTTGGTAATTTAAAAACAGACTGGCGTTTATTTTGGTAATTTACAAAAAAAACAAACATGTATATATATATAGGGTTACATAGACGTTAGAGAAATACATCTCAACAGCACACAAGATTAAAAACTTAAAAAAGTACCAAAGAACTATACTGAAACTTAAACTAATTTTAGTGCAAGAAAACATGCTGGCCCTTGACTGTAAGGTTCGCATAAAAAACAACAGACCTTGGTAAAACGGCCAATGTGAAACACTTAAAAGAATTTGCCTTGCCCTCTGATAAATGAGGTCACCATACAGTAATGAAACTTGTAAAGAGGTTAATGATCTCTTTACAGGTTTCAGGAAGTAATAAGTTTACCTCGAGTGTTATTTCAATACCATCATCTTCCTGCCCTTATCCCTTGTTACTTGGGGTCGGCGCAACACGTTTTATTCTTCCATTCTGTTTTATCAGCCGTCACGCTATCACTAACTCCCTTTTCTTTCATATTGCTCGTCATACAATCAATCCATTTTTTCATTGTCCTTCCTCTTCCTCCCCATCCATACACATTTAGATTCATAACACTTTCTAGTTACATGCGTTTATGGTATTATATACTCGTATCACATAGGAACCGCGCACTTTTTCGGGATAAAAATAAAGTACCTCTAAGTAATAGTGTTGCTTGAAGCTTAGAATGTTTTACAATCGGTTTAGTACTTCCCGAGATTTCATTTTACAAACAATTTTATATCTTTCTATTATCTTTTTTTTAGGGGAGGAATTCTGGGTGGAGCGGTAGGGAGTCTCCAGACTCTTACTGACTAAAACCAATCCGAGTTCTTCCTAATGCCCTTTGCATTCCAGGGCCGCGGTGACTCTTTCGAACAAATTCTGGAACGTATTTTAACTATCTATAATTATATATATTAGTTTCGATTGCTACACAAAAAAACGAAATTCAATTTCAGCTAAATTAATGCAACGGCTGCGGTCTCTTTTATGCCGATTTAGTTACGGAAGTAGTGGATGCAAATGATGTAAGCTTGGTCTTGGTTGCACTTCGTGGAATTTTTTTGGAACTACGAGTACTTGAAATGTGCATTACTCAGCTACTGATGAAATGCTGATTTTCGTGAAATTGCTTGCTGTATAGATGCAACCGAGTCTATTGTTGGAGTTTATGTGGGTACTGAACTATTGACCTGTGGCATTGTAACATTATTGCGATAAAAGTTCGGAGATATTTTGTTCATCAGTTCTTGTGGATAATTTTGAAGTTTTTCTAAAGGCTTATTTCCATTTCGTACTTCTCATCTGCCTAGCCTTTTCCCAACTATATTGGGGTCGGTTTCCAGTCAAGCCGGATTTAGCTGAATACCAGTATTTTACGAGGAGCGGCTGCCTACCAGACCTCCACAACCCATTAACTGGGTAACACGGTACTTCATGGCAAGACTGGGGTCAGATTTACTGGCTTCTGATTATCCGTAACGACTGCCAAAGATCTACAAATGACAGCCGGGACAACAGCTTAACGTGCTTTCCGAGGCACGGAGGAAACTCGGTACGAAATTTCCATTTCGTACTTCTAAATATACCTTAATATCTCTGTAGAAAAGACACTGACAATATCTTAGTTTAGCAGTAAAATGGCAATGTATATGAGCTTAGTTCGTACTAATCGATGGTTAAAGAAGATCCGATAAGAGGTTAGTTATCTAAAAATCATAAACTACTAATTAAAATATCGAAATTAATATATGTATTAATAAATTACGAATAATTTCAGGAATTGCTTCTTTAAATACTAACGAACTCATTAGAACTTTATAATAGCTAATATCAGGTAAGATAAAATAATATATATAACATTTAGGTAGATAATTACGCACAATTTTAATAGCTATTATTAAAATTTAGAATCATCCCACGATCTAATAAATCTTAGTCGGCCTTGGATGCAACTGGACAAATTGCTAATGTGGTGATCACGACTATTCTGATTATATCCTTAACAGAAGACAATTTACGACTGGACTTATAGATTACACTAGACTCATACTGGTTTAATTTCATAGTGGTTCACACTGATATATAATGACTTTTGGGGTTAGGTCCGCCTATGTACCTACCAATACTCCAGGCATATTATGAGGTTTAAATAAATAATTAATTTTCAAGTGTGCAGGTTAAAGTCTCAATTGGCCAAAACGATTTCGCTCTAAGATTTTTAGAGAGGATATCTGTAGTTTATTTACTTCCTTGACCACAAATAAAAAGGTTCTTAGCTCGTATGTTACATTGCTAATTTACATCAGGGCCTGCATCAAACATAGTAGTTTCTATATCAGTTGGCTATCAACTGCTCTCATTCCACCCACATTTACATATAAACAAAAGTACCTAATCTCAGTAGTTATCCGCAAGATATATTACATACAGTATGTTAACTAAATCGTACCGGTCATTAAGACACGCCTTAGCAGTAACTCACAGAAGTAGGTAACGAGTGTCTAAACCGAGCACCATATGAGAGGAATTACGAGTAAGTTAAATAGTAGTAGGTACAGTTTTGATTTACGAAACTGGTTCGAACTCTGAATGTATCGAAATTAATTAGGTTCCGATTGAACTTTTGTTAAACAATTCAATCCAGTTCATCAAATGACTCTCCCGCTCTGGGCGGAGCAGATGGGAACGTCAAACTCTTACTGACTAAAACCCATCCGTGTTCCTTCTAATTCTATTACCAGGTTCCCCCCCCTTTGAGTTTTAGGGCCGCGGTGACTCTTTCGATCAAATTCTGCAACCCTGGTAGACACGGCTTAGCGGGCCCCGTCTATGTTGGCATCGTGGAACACAACGCGCCGTCAAAAAAAATCATTACTACCTATAAAACAAGCAAGAATGTGTAAGGGGCATAGGTAACAAAACGATAAAACTAAACTGAAAAGAAATTCGGAAAAACATACATTCAGTCTAAAAAGTATCGGGAATGGATGATTTGTTTATGGTTCCAAATTCAAATTTTTGTTTTTTTTGTAGTTGTTAGATTAGCACAACTGTTTTCCATTTTGGCGCGGAGTTTGAGTTGCATCTGTTATTTATATTAAATACAGTGCTGGTTTTAGTAATATCATATATAGTGTGTATTGCGAATTTCATAATGGACAAAAATATCGAATAAAGAGTTTGTCTTAAATTTTGCATCGCCAATGAAATTTCGTGTTCGGAGTCACTGAAAATGTTACAGAAGGCTTACGGTGAATCGACTTTATCAAAAGCTCGTGCTTATGAGTGGTTCAAAGCGTTCAAAAGCGGTCGAGATGTGATGGAAGATTTGCTTCGCTCTGGTAGGCCGTCAACGTCTGCAACTGAAGTTAACATCGCAAAAGTGAAGGAATTAGTGACTGAAAATCCCCATTCAACTCTGAGAGAGATAGCCGCCGAACTTTCTGTATCTCACGAGTCGATCCGTACCATTTTAACTAATCATTTGGGTATGAAACATGTTGCTGCTCGGCTAGTCCCAAAAGATCTGAATTTTCTCCAAAAACTCAATCGCATGAAAGTCGCTGAGGACATGCTAGAACGAGTCAGTTCGGACCCAACATTCATGAAACGCATTATTACTGGTGACGAGACGTGGGTTTACGAGTTTGACATGCAAACTAGTCAATAAGCTTCGGAGTGGCGCCTTCCAACCGAACCGAAACCGAAAAAACCACGCCAAAGTCGATCAAAAGTCAAAGTCATGTTGACTGTTTTCTTTGACTATCGCGGTGTTGTGCACTCTGAATTCTTACCGGAAGGTCTAACGGTAAATAAAGAATATTATTTGAGCGTTATGCGGCGTTTAAGAGAGCAAATTCGACGAAAAAGGCCAGATTTGTGGAAAGAAAATTCTTGGATTTTGCACCACGACAATGCGCCTTCGTACAAGGCTATCATTGTGAACGAATTTTTAACCAAACACTCAACAAATACCATCCGGCAACCACCATATTCACCAGATAATTATGGCTCCTGCTGACTTTTTTCTTTTTCCTAAACTCAAATTACCACTTCGTGGCACCCGTTTTCAATCGATGGAAGACATAAAGGAGAATTCGCGGCGAGAACTGAACTCAATTCCGGAAGCAGCGTTTAAAAAATTTTTTGATGAATGGATTATTCGTTGGCGCAAGTGTATCGTTTCTAAAGGAGCATACTTTGAAGGTGATAAAATAAATTTGGATGAATAACAGACATTTTGTGTATTATTGATCTTTTCCCGGTACTTTCTTGACAGAGTAGTACATCGAGTTTTTTTTTTATCTGTGCAAAATTTGTTCTTTAGAGGACCTTTTGTTCCTGAAAATGTGAACATTATTTTCTCAGGACAAGAGGAACTGAGACTACTGAGAAACGAAAGTCACCTTAGAATAAAATCTGTTAATTGCAAAGCTTATTGCAATGACCCTATTTATTGCGGGACCAATTTAATATTAAACTATTTATAAACCGGTACAGATGTCAAAACAACAGCTGTGAAATATGTCGTACAATATCATACAGGATTATTTCGGAGAACCAACATACGCGCGTAGGCTGCATTTAGAATGCGAGCAAAGCAAACTTGTCTTAGAAAAACCAATCACATCGGGCCATAATTCCGCAATTAACTTAATCAGCTGTACCGATAAATTATAAGCAGACATGAATTTAAACACACTTGCGCAATACTATAAAAACCGTATCAATGTATTTTCATTTACAAATATTATTGATCTTACAAGAAGGCCGCATACCGACCGACCGTAAACGTGTATGTTACCATGTACTTGTAGGTACATAGTTTATATCCGAAACGGATGTAATGACGGTTAAAACAAGACCTCTATGTAATCTACTTGGAGATTTACATATGCTACTCACGAATGTATCTCACTTATTCAGGTATTTGTGTACCTTGTGTATGGGACGAAATGTTACTAAAGATGTCTCTGACTTGTAATTCTGTGCATATCACCTATCTTACTCTGTCATCAAACTACAGGACAGGTTTTGTGGTAACACTTATTAAATGAATTTATGAGGTTTTGTTACATAGTATAATTCATTTGATTTTTTGAGAAACTTGAATAGGTACTTCACCA
The DNA here is from genome assembly GCA_950371165.1 of Lacanobia oleracea. Taxonomy (NCBI): domain Eukaryota; kingdom Metazoa; phylum Arthropoda; class Insecta; order Lepidoptera; family Noctuidae; genus Lacanobia; species Lacanobia oleracea. Next base: position 8,858,120 of record OX493397.1, read on the forward strand.
GTAACGCATCCGCGTCTTCAAAGACAGAATTAGATATGTCCAAAAAATGCAACTTTTTAGAAGCCCATTTTTATTTCGAGTCAATCAGTGGTTTTAATAAGGATGCTGCAGACAATGGATGTTGGTTTTCATGGTCCGCAGTGATACAATGCAACGCTGGTGGCTCTTCGATGATGTTGCATAACGGCCATCCGTCTCGAGCACTGTTTGCTCACGACACGTTTCGCCACTCAGACATGCTCTTACCCAAACCGATTGCGGAAAATGATCCAATAAAATCAGACAAACCGGAAAAAGAGATCGTCTTACCGCATGTTTAAAATCTCCTTTCTATAAAGCGACTAAGTGTATGAGGTAAACTATTACTGAAATAATGTTGCTTTTTTGTGTTAAGCGTACAAACCAACATCAAGAAACTTAACCACTTTACCGATTTCGATACGATTTTTTTTTCCGGAAGGTATCTTCTCCTTAACGTGTCGTTGGCAAATAAAGTTTTTAAATATAAGTAGGTAAATATTCCGTTTGGCCCAGTATTCAGCAATAGTAACGCCATTCGCTGACGCACCCTTAAGGTGCACACATGCACGGCGCAAGATGAAAGGTGGGCCATGATTTGAAGGAGCCAGAGAGTTGTCACACAAACACTAAAGATCCGAGCCATGTATGAAACACCATGACAAACTAGTGTCTATATAATCCATTTATATCATGTAGAGATTTGTTCGTATGAAACCGGGACGTTTCGCTGCATAGTAAAGCTGAATGTTTACCTAATTTTGCTGGTTGTTATCTAACAGTGTGGGTGCAGCTCATCCGGTCGCCGTTAAATTATCACCGAGCACGAGAGGATGTATAAATATTGGTATTATACCTAGATTTTCGATTTTAGCCTGGTTATGGAATGAATATTCGCAAAATTAAAGTGACAATTTTTAAAAGCACATAAGAAGTTGTTTATTTTATATACCTTCTTCTAGCTTTTGCCCGCGACTTCGTTCGGATCTAGCTCGTTTTTTCCCGTTCCCGTATAGCCTTTCTCATGGATGTGGCTATAATATACAAAAAATATTTTTTCAAATCTTTAGTGGTAGGTCCAGATTAACGCGTATAAAGTTTTTCAGCTTTATTATTTAAATTAAAAATATATTTTATTTTCATTTGAATTGCGCTTATTTTGTGACTCGTCAAAAATATCTTTCCAAAAACCCCGTTAGTCACTTTCAAAATACTTTGGTAAGATTTTGAGAACTGTACAATAAAATATCCTAAAAAGTATTACAATAAATAATATTGCTACCGCCAACTGGCTCTATGCATTATAAAAACACATAGAAACCTGATAGGAGGTCTTAACCATATCGATGCAAATCAAAAAACGTTATAATTATTTATTACCGATATAATATTCGCACTTGACACCACCAATCAAACAAGGTGACACACAGAGCGACAAACTTAATTGGTTTACAAATAAACTTTAATTAAACGTATTAGGCATCACATTGACGGAATTATGCAATCACCTTACAACGTGTCTTGACTTTGTATAACAGTGATTAGATAGTATTGTTTTAATATTGACTAGAGGCCGCCCGCGAATTTGTCTGCATTGACAGTTATTTTTCTATCCCTTTGGAACAGTGTTTTTATCTGAATGAAAGGCTTCATGATGTTAGGTTAAGTAGAATCGTAACAAGTTTTTTTTTTTTTTACTATTGATAGGCACGCGTTTGACCACTATCTCACCTGATGGTAAGCGAGGATGTGGTCGAAGATGGAGCACGCTTGCCTAGAAATAACTTATTCACTCTTGATTTAACGACTCCCAGGTTGTAGCTATCAGGAAACACAGACTCCGGCAGGGAATTCCACTCCTTAGCTGTACGCACTATGAAGGTGTTCCCAAAACGTTTTGTGCGTATGGGTGGGATGTCCACCATGTACCGGTGGCGCATCGCCGTTCGTCTTGTGGTCCGATGATGGAACGGGCTTGGCGGAATTAAATTATGCAATTCCGTCGCACATTCCCCAAAATGCATCCGGTAAAAAACCGACAGGCTAGCAACTCGTCGTCGATGTTCAAGACTTTGGAGCTTCGACGAGACGAGCCTCTCATTGCTGATGATCCTCTTGGCTCGTTTCTCAATTGACTCAAAGGCATCAAGCTGGTATCTGGCTCAAAAGATCCATCCCAAAGATGAGAGCAGTATTCCATACACGATCGAACTTGCGCTTGATAGAGTTTGAGCAGCTGTTCCGGCGTGAAGTACCGTCTCACCTTAGCCAGAATCCCTAACTTCTTTGCAGCCACTTGAGTTTTTGCCTCTACGGAAGGGCCAAAATTGAGAGTAGATGTTAATGTTTATTAATTAAATAAACCCCAAGAAGCTCAAGATGGTCGGTTATCGGCACGGTTTCACCGCGGAAAGATGGAGCTGGGCGGAATTGGCTCCTTTTGGCGTTTGACCAAATCTCTGATGGGTAAGCGATGATGTGGTTGACGATGGCCAGGGCCGGCCTTAACCATCTAAGCGCTCCGGGAGAGTAATGCATTCAGCGCCCTTTCATTTTCAACATTATTAAAATATCTTATTTAGAAAAACTTTTACACCCATCCCCAATAGCTTCACCACTCATCAGTATTTTTGCAACACAACTATGCCAAATTTCGTTTATTAACGAATTATTTCCCCTATCTGACAGTTTTTGGCTTCCGTTTGGTGAACTATAATTTGAGTTTAGAAAAACTGCGTTCGCCACGGGATATCCAGGGATAAATTCTTGGGATTACAATTCTTCTTTTTAATAAAGTTTTAATATGATTTCGATAGGTGTTGCCTGAATGTCTTCGAGATTGTGTTGCCGACCTAAAATTTCATCGCACAATAAATGACCATCAATGTCTGTTTTTTCATTATATCAAAAGAAATAGGGAGGTATGAGTACCTCCCTATTTCAACTAGACTTAAAACTGCGCTGAGTTGTGTCAAACTCAAAACAGTTTTTTCTGTGCATGATCACTACTTTGGCTGATTGTTAAGAGTGTGGGCGCCATCATTTATTTTAATAACCACAATAAGTCTGACTGTCTTGGCTCAGTCAGCGCGTTGCCTTAGACGTTAACTCGTAAATTAATTATACATATTTGCCTTCATAAAGATAGATTATGTAATAAATATTTACAATCTGTTTGAGAACATAGTCGTGATTAGCTTGTAAGGAGATCTAATTATCCACTCGTCGGCACATGTTTGTCATAAAACACATTCTGCTGTACTTATTTGTCGTCGGCTCTATACTTGACGATAACTAATTGTATTTTAATTGATTACACTTAGAAGATTGTCGATAGCATCAATTAATCAGCAATTGGTTTTATTCACACTTACTGCAACGTTAATGGGGTTTCTAGAATAAATTATATCTATTAACAATCTACCAGCACGTACTTAGAACGTCTAAATCTATTTAACTAATTCGTCCTACGAACGTTCGTGACAGTTTAATATCGTTGCTAAGATTTGTAGCACACAAAAAAATATTTATGACCCAGGTAAATTAGTAAGAATTCCTTATTTGACCCAAGTATTTGTACCAACAAGTTAATTATAATTTCCAAATATCGTATAAGCCAGAAGGTCGGACTAGCTATGATTTAATTCTAAGTATAGCAGCAATATAAAGTAGACCTCATAAACATTTCATTGAAATAAGTACACAAAGTTTTTATAACCCGTTAATAATGAATGGATCCAAGAAACGAATAAAATAAACTGGCCAAGGGCGAGTCGGACTCGCGCGCAAAGGGTTACAAACGAATTCCTTTTTTTAACATGTTATTTTAACACTAGACTTCTTATAGATTTTCCTGTAATAGGTAAAGATCTATTATCTCCACTTTTTTTCAAATTTTAGGCTCAGTCGATTCTGAGATAGGGGTAAGAATGGTAATTTTTCGTAAAATTTTTTGAATAACTTCTAAACTATTTATTTAAAAAATATGAATAAATATAATTAAAACCCTCACAGTAAGCCTTAAAGCTAGCTTAGTAGTAGACATTTAATATGTCCCACGACATTGTAAAAAAAAGGGTTCCCTTTTGGGGGTCAAACTAGAAAATTAAAAAAAAAGTTTTTTTACTAGACCAATAATTTGTTTTACCCATACTAAAAATTTAATAATTTACGCAACGCGTCCGTATTTGGGTTACAGCCGTCCATATGTGTACCAAATTTCAACAGAATCGTTTCAGTGGATCCGGAGAAAATTAGCTGTGACAGACGGACAGACAAACACCCGAGTGATTCTAAAAGGGATCCGGATTTTTTGGAACCCTAAAATGGTCCATTAAATTAAAGATTTCACTGAGGCTATAGCAACTAACGCGCTTACCGCTTACGCAACGTAAATGAACATTTTCACACTACAGATACCCAAAAAGCCTTAATAAGTTAATTATTTATTAATATCCAATAAATTAAAAGAATACTTATTCAAGTATTAAGTTCAATATTCACTTACAAAGTATTATGCAACAAGCAAGCTTGAATAAGTAATAAACAAGAAAATATGCGCTTGAGTCTATTCATAGAGCCTTATTTAGTGCTTATTTCTACCTAGATATTCAGGTCACATGAATTTTTAACTGCCAATGACACCTTATAGGCTATAAAATTTAGTGAAGTTTGACATGAACCATGTAACGACACATTTATAATGTAATAAGTGGTAAAGGTGGACACTAATTGGTTCAAAATAGTTTGGAAGAAGGCCAATGTCACCGACACTTGGTCGCAACCTGCCTGCTACGAATTGAAGCCGCACCCATATGATTTAGATGTAATCAATTTTTTAACGACAGCCAATTGACAGGATGTCTTAATAGGATGCTAAATACGTTTAAATTTTGTGTTTACCTCACGATTTTGTATCAATTACCACGTTTTTTGTTCATTTCGAAAATCTTGCACCTAGCTTGTAGCAAGTATGTAAACTCAAATAAGGTCTTCATTAATCTAGACAACCAAACAAAGATAAACGCTTCAGTAAATAAAAGAAGTTGCATCAATAATACTAAGACATAATAAGGTTGGCAATACCTACTTGTAGCTTTAAGCTACTTTTTCAAAGGTACCTACTCTGAATTATGAATTTGAAGTTGAGTGTTAGTCAAACTCTAATTTACCCTGAAAATCTGTCAAACTTCGGAATTATAGCAAGGTTTGCCAAGTTTCTGACTTTTAATTCTTAAATCGGAAACTAGCCCTTCTCCTCTTGCGGAATGGTTCGAAAGAGTTATTGCGATCCTGGCACGCAGAGGGCATTTGGAATGAACACGTGTGGTTTTAGTCAGTAAAGATTCTGACACTCCTTCCCGCTCCGCCCAGAGCGAGAGGAGTCATTTGATGATTTCCCATTCAGAAATAAAGAGAAGTCGTCCTCCTTATTGACAATGACTTGGTAGAAACTTATTTACTTGTATACCTATAAGTTCAGTTTGAAAGGAGAGAACTTTAAATGTATTGGTATTCTGTGTGGGTTTTAAAACGAAAGGTACGTAAGCTGTTTAGCATTCGATGCAAGCTGTCCAAGTCAACTAATACTGCTGCCAACCTTGCACTGCAGACTTAAAATTAAATACTGCTTGAATACGTGTCTCACGTTCGTCTTACAGTGCATATTCCTTATATAGTAAAGCTAAGGAAATAGGCAACGATTGCGGAAGTACTTTTCCAAGAATACTGGACTTAAGTGAGTCCCTAGCGGGACCCTCTAATTCATTCTTTAAAGAGGACACGTCTGATGCTTGTTATTAAATTGAACTAAGTTATCTTTCTTTGTTCCTGTAGAGCCTATAGGTTTTCTGATCGTACAAATCCTGAAGAAATTGAAATAGTCTGGGACCGACGACGTCTAACAGTCGGGACAATAGGCTAAAAGCTTCCGCCGAATTGACACCATTCAACATTGGTTATAATTATTCATTACCTATCGATATTAGCAGTCTGATTAAACGATTGATTAATGATAGCTGGGAGACTCGCGGGCACTCCCGGGGCGGGATTGCGACACATACCACCGATACAACTCAACACTCTAATGAGAGATCGACCTCGAACTACATTGCCGATTTGAGTCGTGTGTGAGCTATTTGAATTACACATGCGAGCTTTCAATGAAGGTTGTAGACTTGTAGTACATAGATGTGGGGGGCGGACGAACACCTCGCAGCCTCACATTACACGCTGCGGTCGATAAGCAGTCGTGACCGGGAGCGGCTTTCATCAACATTTTATTGCAAACACTATTAAACCACGATATAAGTATCGATAGCAAATCAAACATTTCGTAATATCTAATAACGCACTATAGGGAACGTGCAAGGCGAAGACTCTGAAAAGTTCCAAATTCTTTACACTAGATGGCAGACCATCTAGTGTAAAGAATTTGGAACTTTTTCCTTATAAAACTTGAATTTGACGCATCTGTGCTGTCACGTATAGCTCCTACGGTCCTGCAGTACATCACATAGTAGACTGTGCCATCTAGTGTTGTGAATACGACATTGACATTTCTGTGCTGCCACTGTTTCTGCACGCTCCCTATATCGAAAAACAATGACACGCAACCCTGGTGAAGACATCACATCAATAACTACATTTAGAACACATCTCTGTTACAATGCTATTGTCCTCATGTTTGTTCTGAGTTGTCAAGGTTGTTAGCAGTGTCTCAGCTTGTGATACATGACAGTTTTAATGGCAGCAGTCTAATCTGTCACTGTTGACGAATTGATCAAATGAGTTACGACGAAGCGTAGATGTGGAGTTGTCAGACAACGTTACGTCAATCAATGCAAAATCGGTATTGGTTTTGAGATTAGGCCTGCGTTTATCGCAGTCTACTAAGCTTATGACAAAACGAGAAAACTGATAGATCACTAAACTAGTTGCATATTAAAGCCACAAGGTCGATCAAGTACTAACAATTCACATTTATGTTACAAATGTAAATATAAATATGTATTTATTGTTACAGCTTTAAAGCGTGAACCTTAACGTCCGAACAGCTCATGAATGAAGTGATTGATGAATGATGATGAATGTTCCATTGTTTGTCAAATTACTATGCGTTGACTTCTGTTTTACGCAACGAAGCGTTTTGTCGACGTAGGCAGTAATGTTAAGGGACTGTTGCGCAGCAATTTGTCGAAATATCTATGTTTGTGTTAAATCGCTAAGATTGTCAAGTAATGATTAGGATGTGGTACTTTCGTTTTCGATTGCTGATGGTAACTCGATCTTAATTTTCCATTTATTCAAATACAGCCAACTAGCTTTCTCCCGCGGCTTCTCCCACGTGTAAGTATAAAACTATCCCAAGGGATCATATCGCGGGGTGAAAAGTATCGTATGCCATATTCCAGGACATGATCTACCCGACTCTATCTATCTAAGTTTCTTCGTCCATATCTGTTCAGCCGTTAAGAGGTAACATACAAACTAAATCCCTTTCGCATTTATAATGAATGCGAAAGGCCAAGAAGGGTAGTCGAGCTGACCCATCGAATTATAGACCCATCTCGGTAACGTCCATACTCTGTAAGACTATGGAACGCGTGCTGAATCATAAGCGCCTGGCGTACCTAGAAGCGAATGATATCCTTAGTGACCGGCAATACGGGTTTCGCCGAAATCGGTCAACTGGGGATCTTCTAGCGTATGCCATTCACATCTGGAGTGAGGCCATAGAGAAGCACGGGGAGGCACTGGCGGTCTCCCTTGACATCTCGAAGGCCTTCGACAGGGTCTGGCACGATGGCCTTATTAGTAAGCTTCCTTCCTTCGGTCTGCCCGCCGGTTTGTGTGATTGGATCGCAGATTTCCTGAGGGATCGGTCTATCCGAGTGGTCATAGATGGCTGCTCGTCTGGACTGCTGGATATTAATGCCGGAGTTCCTCAGGGGTTCATCTGCTTAAACCCGGTACCTTTGGGTATGCAGACGACAGCACTGTTGCTGAAAGATACGTGTCCGACGCACGAGCTGGTGGGTCGCAGATCCGGTCTCTCCGGGAGGCAATGGTTGAGCGCTTGAACGTGTCCCTACAGGCGGTCTCTGATTGGGGCGATGCCAATCTGGTCAAGTTCAATGCTGCTAAGACCCAAGCGTGTCTATTTTCCGCCAAAAGGAGCCAATTCCGCCCAGCTGCATCTTTCCGCGGTGAAACCGTGCCGATAACCGACCATCTTGAGCTTCTTGGGGTTACATTAACATCTACTCTCAATTTTGGCCCTTACATAGAGGCAAAAGCTCAAGTGGCGGCAATGAAGTTGGGGATTCTGGCTAAGGTGAGACGGTACTTCACGCCGGAACAGCTGCTCAAACTCTATCAAGCGCAAGTTCGATCGTGTATGGAATACTGCTCTCATCTTTGGGATGGATCTGCCAGATACCAGCTTGATGCCCTTGAGTCAATTGAGAAACGAGCCAAGAGGATCATCGGCAATGAGAGGCTCGTCGCGTCGAAGCTCCAAAATCTTGAACATCGACGACGAGTTGCTAGCCTGTCGGTTTTTTACCGGCTGCATTTTGGGGAATGTGCGACGGAATTGCATAATTTAATTCCGCCAAGCCCGTTCCATCATCGCACCACAAGACGAACGGCGATGCGCCACCGGTACATGGTGGACATCCCACCCATACACACAAAACGTTTTGGGAACACATTCATAGTGCGTACAGCTAAGGAGTGGAATTCCCTGCCGGAGTCTGCGTTTCCTGATAGCTACAACCTGGGAGTCTTTAAATCAAGAGTGAATAGGTTATTTCTAGGCAAGCGTGCTCCATCTTCGACCACATCCTCGCTTACCATCAGGTGAGATAGTGGTCAAACGCGTGCCTATCAATAGTAAAAAAAAAAAAAATATAAGCTATCGTAGCCAAATTACCTGGAAGGATACCGACGGGTAATGAAATCAAATTTTGCAGTTCTTTTGCAAAACTTTTGAAAATGAGACCCAGTTTCATGAATCATTATGTAAAAGAGATGGTAAGTAATGTTTAAAACTGTAATAAAGCAATAATGTTCATGATTGTGTGAATAACTGTCGTTTTCACATTGTTGCTCGCATGATATACAGGTGTAACTAGCATCAAACAAATTCATCGGGACAACGTTTATTCACTTTGGATTTCAACATTTTGTGATATAAATTTGAGTTATGAATTTATGATTGTTCGTATACTCGTAGTATATCGATACTTAAGACTTGAAAACTTTGAAGATACGATACTTTGTGACAAGAAAAAACATTAGACTTTGTGTATATTGGTAGACTCAGTTTGTTTACAATAAAATTGTAAGATACGTCAAAAATGTTCGTTTTTGACGTATAGTAACGTAACGTAAAATTTTACCATAGCTACAATACTCGTTTCTCACATAATATTGATATGAATTAGATACTATTTCATATTTCTAAACGATATAAGTTGTGTATGTCTCATAAAATTTTAACCAAAATACTATGGGGTTGTAGTTTTTCACATTCAAAATTCACATACGTTAACGTTACTATAATAATATGTCAAAATATTGGTGCTAGGCCCTCTGCAGTACAATTCTGTAAACCTTTCACCGTGTAAGCTTAGATGAAGTGAACTGTCAATCCATACAAACAAGATGGAATGATGATTCACTTCATTCTCACTCCATCTAAGTTTACATGTTGAGATATTGACCAAATAGATGGGCTGTATGTCATGCGAGCGACGACATGACATAGATACTATTCGCGGTAGTCACATGATGCTCTGCAAGACGCATGCGCGTCGTTACGACAAGACCTTTCCTTTGTGAATGGACGCTCGCTCCTTTCTCTCAGAGTGCTCTTCACATCGTAGAGGTGCACTGTTATCGAGTTTGTAATCATTTGATAACTGACACACCTTTTATTACCTAAGGCGAGGAGATTCTCCGCAGGCTGCAGAACTTAATGATATGGTAAAGAAATTATATATTATGTTAAAAATTAGATGCATCTCTTTGAAACGATATCGATGAGTTTTTTAGGGTTCCGTACCTCAAAAGGAAAAAACGGAACCCTTATAGGATTACTTTGTTATCTGTCCGTCCGTCTGTCTGTCAAGACCTTTTATCTCGGGGGCGCTTGTAGATATAGAGTTGAAATTAAAACCATATACTCGGGTCTACAGTCCCTTAAAGCTGTGAAAAAATCAAACATCTAAGTTAAGTAAAAATATACGTTTGTTTATGCCCCAAAAAACTTATATTTCGACACTCTCAAGGGAATAAAAATTTATAGGGTATTGTTTATTACATAGAACTATGAAATTTGGCAAGTAATACCGTCTTATACTACAAGTATTGGGAAAAGTCTAAAAACTATACATTTGTAATTAAATCACAAAAAATTTAGTCTTTATTTAAAGTAATATGTACCTACCTACAAATTTGTACGGAACCCTCGGTGGGCGAGTCCGACTCGCACATGACCGGTTTTTTTATTTTTCATTCGGATGCAAAACAAGTTTACAGTCCAATCCCAGATACTACTAAGCAAATACAATTTCTTTAATAAGTCTAGAACTGGATTAAAGATTTTTGATCGACAGCCTACTTTATAATATGGTACAGATAAGATCTTTTAATTGATATTAAAGCAATAACCGTAGCAGTCAGATGCTCCTGATGAAACAGTGATTTGTTGCATCATTCCGCAATAGAAGAATAGTGAAACTGCAGGTTTCTATACACGTAATGTCTATGAAAACAATATATATATATAATGGCAGCTATTAGGTGTTACCTACCATGAGACAAATATAAAAAACCCTCTAGGTGATAAAATGCAGAGTGAGTTGTTTAAATACACATCATCATATCAGTCGAAAGACGTCCACTGCTGGACATAGGCCTCTCCCAAGTGTCGCCACAACAACCGGTCCTGTGCGCCTTGCATCCATCGGCTACCTGCGACACTGAGCAGGTCATCGGTCCACCTTGTAGGAAGTGTTCCAAAGCTGAGTCTTCTGGTTCGCATTCGCCACTCCTGCACTTATCGATCATCTGTTCTGCGAGCAATGTGCCCTGCCTAATAATTGCAATTTTGTATGTTACAACTAAAAAAAACCATAACACTGTATGAAAGAACAAGAGATACTCGTAACGTTATTCAAATATAGAATTGCAGAGTTATTGCACATGCACATTTAATTTTGTAGAGATGCTTAGTAAGAAGTAATTATTTACAAATGTTACAAATGCTTTAATTTATATCTTAATGTATGTTTTCGACAAGCGTTTGACGCAACGACTCATTTAATTAAAACTGACTGTAAAATATTTATACAACAATTAATTTACATGCAGATTCATGCAAATAAAGTCTTAATTAGCTGCTAGAACATTAAAAAGGAAAACGACTTATGCAAACATCATAAAACACAAAACGGATGAAAATAAAATTACATAAAAAAAATACTTTACTCAGCCTCTTTAAGCCTCTTTCTAATTCCATTCGTAAATCAATACTTAATAAGGAAAACATAAATATTAATTTTATTAATGTTTAATTTGCATAGGTTTTAACTAAAAACAGTTGCTTTTTAGGGTTCCGTACCCAAACGGAACCCTATTACTTATCTTCCGCTGTCCATCCGTCCGTCCGTCGTCTGTCAGCGGGCTGTATCTCAAGAACCGTAATAGGTAGACAGTTGCAATTTTCACAGAGTTTGTATTTCTATTGCCGCTATAACAACAAATAATAACAATGAAATTAAATGTTAAACGGATCCCATACAATAAACGTGTTTTTTTCGGGTTATGGTACCCTTCGTGTGCGAGTCCGACTCGTTCTTGGCCGGTTGTTAACATAAAGCTTGTTGCTAGGCGCCACTTCTTGTGCTATTATGCAACATGCCACTCTAAGTCAAAGCCTAGAACTTTAACTTCGGGCTCGTCCGTCCAGTACTAGTATTGTTCTACCATTACATAAGGCTCCTCCTCTATTAATATTAAACCAGGTTGACAATGTCCAACCTCTCCAAGTCACCTGACATTTAATGTAACCCACTCATCTAATTATTCTTATTGTTATGTTACAGTTGTACAATCGCTGGCTATTTAGCACAGGCCGAAGAGACGTCCCCTTCTAAGGCTGCGTAATAATGAACCAGTCGTTAATTACTATGCTTATATGTGTATGCTTGTATCCGTCTTTATTTGTTCTCGGCAAAAGAAAAACTATACTATTCTAGGCGGGGTTTTGAAAATACACCCCCCTGAAAATGGTAATGCTGGGAAGACATTAGTGACTACCTACTAGAGGGAGATAGAGCTGCATAATAAAACGTTCAGCTTCCAATTTACTTGACCTGTTCGCCTGCACGCTCCTCCTACACAAGCGGTTCATAACAAGGATTTTCCTTAGAAAGATTGTGCTTTAATTTTTAACGGCTCCTTTAGCTTCAAGATCGCTAGCCCGACTGCAGAGCGTGCTAGGGTCCTGGCTAGTGAGTTTGATTCCATGGTCGATCAAACTGTTATGATCTCTCGTGCAACGACTAGTCTCCAATAAGACTGGCCAGATCCTGAGAAGGTTGAATCCGGCACAGGGTTATATTTAATTAATTTCCAAGTATCTCAACAAAAGTTATAATTGTCCTAGATCTGTAAGGGCTATTAATGAGAGACAATGCTCGTAACATATGCACTATGAGCACACGAGCACGGCGATGTGGGCATGTCGAATGTGAGCCGTAATTATATTCGTACAACATTGTTTGAATTGTGACCTATTTTATCAGGCTGACAATATGCATAAGTAAACGTATATATGTGCATGACTGAATATAGAACTGCCTCGTTAGCCTAACACTACTAAATTCGATTCCCGAGTCATGCAAAGAGTGATTGGGTTTTTCATGTGAAATGCATACGAACGAGCAAGTCGTGAAATATTTTTGCACATAGGTACATACATATGTGTCATTTCTCAGTAGCAGCCCAGGCACCGGGATTTGTGGACACACTCGTTAAAAAAATAAAGAGCCTTATATTTCCTTCTTCAATACAAAATAGGTAGTATTTAATTTTAATTTAACAGTTATGTTTAGCAGCAACCCTTTAAATAGGTTAAGGCCTCCTCCAAATCTTTCCAGTTGGTTCTGTCTTGGGCTACTTGCAGCCAATAGTTTTTATATCATCCTCCCATCTTGATATTGGGCGACTCTTTTTTCTTTTATCTTGTGGCCCTTTCCATGAAGTTTGGTTTTGCAGTCCATCTCTAATCTTGAAGTCTTGCTACATGTCCAGCCAATTTCTATTTTAGATTTTTGGCAATTCAAGAACATCTATCGATTTTGTGGTTTCTCTTATTTTGGTGTCTGATATTTTGGATTTTCCTAATATTTAACTTCGCTCCAGTCCCCTTTGGCAGCTAATTATTTGGTTATTGACCTTTGATAAAAACTTTCAAGTTTGGCAGACATAGGTGAAGCACAGTAAAAATATATGTAGCTAAATGTAGGTGTTCTATAGGAACACCTCTGCCCTGCCTGCCTGACCCTTTGAAAAATACAGTTGTGATGTAACGTTATGGCTGAATATAATGTTGTCTATTACTCGAACCTTCGAATTTAATAGTGCTTTGAATATACTAGAACGATCTTTGGTCTCCCTGCATAATGTGGCTATGCCAAAATGTTTGATTGAGTATCGACTTTATGGGGCATTGTTCTTCTAGTATTTGATATATTTCAATTTCGCAAGACTAGTATTGTGTTTTAGCTAGGTACCAACAAATACATTTTGTGTGAAAAATATGCTTAGAAAGTCATGCATTTATTTATAAGTATAAACTTGCACCGTTCTATTTATTCTGTATTGCAAGACAATTTGTTTTACAGAATCCAATTAGTTATTCTATTTAGCAATATTTTCATGATCCGGTTGAGCCCAATTAGTGATGTTCTGAAAAACAATTTTGCGTAACAATCGTTTTTGAAACAATGTTACGTTCGAAGATAAACTAACCTAAACTGCCGAAGAAGAAAGTGTGAACTTGTAACAATGGTAACAATTGATTTAGAAGACTGGCAGCTTTTTGTGTGAGTTATAATAACACGAAGACCGGATGTAGTGAATGGTTGCGAATACATATTTGAATGCTTCATACGCAGAGCACGAAAATGCGCGGAGTAGATTAGACAAGCGTTATGCTTATGTAGAATATTCTTTATTGTACACCAGAAAAGTAGATGTCGTTACTATTAATTATAATGTTCGCACGAAGTTTCGGCTACCAGACCCATATTAGCTATACTCAAAATGATCATGGCTCGGCAATGATGGAATGCACTGACATGCGCGGTTTGTATGGAAAGTTTTGATAATGCCGTCTCTAGCGGATGCCGCCGAAACGTCTCGATGATCTGTGGCTCCTTGTTCATACGTTCGCCTTGCGCCGGCGCATTTGGTGATCACATGACTTGACCACAGATAATATAATACACTAGACGTAACATTAAGTTCATAATACATTACAAATTCATTAAAATTTCAATAAGTCGGACACAAAAGCAATAAAATCAAAGTCGTAAACTGTATGAATTATGTCATAATTTAACAAAAAAAAACCACTTGAATTATTTCCTTAAACACGTAGTTATTGCAAGCTTGCACCTTGAGAATCGTTTTTATTATTTACAAAATGCACGAACATCGAACATATATATATTTTTTATGCGAGTTTTTCGACAGCTTTTCGGGATCCCTCTGACCTATGGCTACTGACCCGTGATAAATAAAGGGTCTCCTTTTGCAGAGGTACCGAAACATCTAATACGCAACCATGGTTAATTAAGTGGCTGTAAGGGTAGGACAGGACCAGATAAACGATGAATAGGCTATGTGGAAGATGATATAGCATAAAAGGGTGACCTACAAAAATGATGATTATGTTTTGTTGTGTATTGTATTTGTATGGGCCACCGTTGCCTGAAATAAAAGAATAAAAGAATGACTACCTACAAAGATCCCCCTGACCTCACAGAAATTTTAATAAGTTCCAGAAAGTTATGAAGGTGAATCTTAATTAACATTATAATCCTACTCATACCTAACTTAATAATATATAGAGGTAAATACAAAAGTTTGGATGGATGTCAGATGCCATACAGCTGAGCGGATCTGTATGAAATTTGGCACAAAGATAGATTTATAATATAGCTCGTAGGCTACTTTTCATCCTGGGAGTAGTTTCCCTAGGAATAATTTTCGACTATCACGCGGGCGAAGCTGTAAGCAGAAACTAGTCGAATATAAAAGATAGACATTCATAAAACATGCTATTAAGTGAATATGAATTAATTCCAATGCGTCATAGAGTAAGCGAGTGCAAATAATGACCGCCTGTCGTCTGCAAGAATAAATTGAAAAGGTCAATAAGCGCCGTCTTATGAGCTTAAGAGGAAACATGTGTGGCGAGACTTTGTATGTAAAAAGTCATTATTCGAGGTTTGGCTCTCGACTGTTTTCTCGTCCAATATTGGACCGAATTAAGAGATAGTTCATAACCAGAATAAGAAGGATATATTCTGTATCCCTATGTTTTACTTTTTGCTGATTTATTAACCGTATAAGAACAAGAACCTTCAAAAAAAGCTCAAAATTATACGACAAATCGCTGTCAACAGAGCCCAGAATTAGTACTCGTACATTAACAAATTTTGCTAATATTAATAAAGCATAAGGTCACAGTATACATACTTCTTATTCAGTTTGAGAAATATCTTTTAAATCGGTCCAATATTGGAGGAGAAACAGACGAGAACCAAACCTCGAATTATGACTTTTATACATACAAAGTCTATCCGCCCGCATTTCCTCTTAAAGACTATTCATTTACGCCGCGCTAAGGATAACGTGTCTACAACCAGTAACAGACTAAGACCTCAAAACCTCCCAATTAGAATATTAAGTGAAAAGCATTAAGGAACATTATGCATGTAAATATTGTAAATAAGTATGTATCAAAACAAATAAAATGTCAAAAGTATTTAGTGTTCCCAGATAGGTATATAAGTAAATCAAGGTTTTAATATGAACAAACGATATCGGAGATAAGAAATTAATTAGTTCAACAACACAAAAACGAAGTAAAACTATTTTTTACCCACTCATATCTATCTATATTAACAGGTATAAAAAAAACGACTTTTCGTGTTTAATCATAGACAAAAGTGACTCTACAGTTTTCATTAATAAAAGAGTATTCGAAAAAGGGTCTGTATATTTCCAAACACCTACTGCCTTCTTTAAACAAATAATACCTATCTAATAAAGCAAACAATTTTAGCTCTTTAGATGAAACATTTAGAAGATGACAGTAGGTAACAAAGTTTCACTTTCGCATAATGGGCGGAGGCAGTGACAGCGTGCACCACAATAAGATCGAGTTGAGGTTAAAGACCGCAGCAGACTTAGGTACACACCTACAGACAGGTCACACAGGTGTGTTCTAAAGTGATCGTAAATCATTGCTATAATGCAAAGTATTGTATACTGCCAATGATTCTGACGACTTCAAAGGTTTATAAAGGGACTCTGACGGGAAACAGAGACATCATGAAGTGAACAACGTACGTATGCTTCCCTATGATGTATGTCGATATATGGTACTAAGATATATTTTTAGGATTCTGTACCCAAAGGGTAACCAACGGAACCCTATTACTAATCCTCCGCTGTCCGTCCGTCCGTCCGTCCGTCCATCCGTCTGTCTGTCAGCGGGCTGTATCTCAAGAACCCTAATAGGTAGACAGTTGAAATTTTCACAGGTTTTGTATTTCTATTGCCACTACAACAAAAAATAATGAAGAATAAGGTTTATGGTACGGAACCCTTCGTGTAAAAGTCCGACTCGCACTTGGCCGGTTTTTATGCAATAAAGTTATCGTTACTCGCATAAACTATCTAGAATTGACATTAACAAAAAATAATATGTCTCCTGCAGGGTCCCCCTTATTAAACACTCGATCGAATTTCGGTTACGAGAGTCCCATATCAACAGAGATCAGCCAAGTACGCAGGAGATATCATACATACAAGTCTGTATACAAATACAGGTGCACAGTGGTGCACTCTCTGTTCTTCCCACACGGTTGGAGACAGATCAGCCGCAGTATCAGCGGCTTCACGTGCTTTCTGAGGCACGGGGTTGTTACATTACCACAACCTTAATCGAAAAACCCAATAACGTGACCTGGGAAACGAATTCAGGACACAACGCTCGGCAGCAGGCACACTTCTTATAAAACAAAGAAAAGTAGTTTGTAAAGAATTAAATAATCACCGCTGGGGTCTACTCTCTAGGCTCGAAGTCCGTAGTTTTGGCTTTAGTTAAGGGCGGTTTCTACTCCGCATAACCTACGGACTTACGATTAGTCCCGAACCCGAACTAAGAATGAATGACAACACGATTCGTCAAATCGTGTTTTTATTCATTCTTAGTGGTTAGGTGATACGGAGTAGAAAAAGTCCGTAACTAAGGCTGAAACTACAGACTTCGGGCTTAGAGAGTAACCCCCAAGCCTCGATCGTTCTCCTACGTTCAATCAGCTGACCGGACAAATAGCGCGACGGAGCCCGACAGTTCGCTTTCTACCATCCTCCATCTATACGATACTACGCTTATCGTAACATAATATTAAATATCCATATATGGCTGTCGACGTATCTACATGCTACATTATATATGTATTAATGATTTGAGAAATAGAGAGGGCGTATGCCGAAGCACGTGATTTCGTGAAAGTCACAAATTCGCATACATAACAGAGAAATCTTTTGATGCACACTATTTGGTATAGAAGTGACAGAATGTGGTATTCCCTATTGCATTGTTTATAAACTCCTTTAGTTATTAAAATTCCTTTCTCTCTCATATCCGGGCTTCCAGGAAAGGTCTTGACTCCAACGTAGTTGGGATAAGGATGGGCAGATTAATTGATTGCTCTCATCCCTGTCACAATTATTGACATACGTTATCTAATCAGAAGTTAAAAATCTGCAAATTACAGCGGGACCAGGATGCATAACTTCCCGAGGCATAGAGTGTACATGGTTGATTGGATGGTAACCCACATCCAATCATTCAGTTATGCATTTGACCCTGCTGTCATTTGTAGATTCTTTGGGAAAATATAACGGATAATTAAAAGATAATAGGGAAAATTAACGTCTGAAAATCAGTCATATTCAGAAGTTTACAGAAGGACCAGTCTTACCAAAGGGTGTAGACACCCAGTGCCTACAATTTAGGCAAATGATGGTGATTAGATGAATAAAAGTCAAGGATTCTCATTAAGTAGCCTCTGTAAATCTGTGTGCGTATAATATTAAATAAATAATAAAATACATAAATTTTCTGTTTTACATGATTCATCATTAAACGACTTCTGTTCAATTAATCTCATGTCAGTAAACTGCAGTCATTTCGCAAGTGACACAAATAACAGCGGACCGATTATTTTGGCGCAACTGTAAGGACTCGACTTGAATAAAAACTCTTTGAACACAGTTGCATCTGCGGTTACGAAAACTTCGGGCGTTGCATGCTCCAGTCTCGTTGTATAAATAAATCGAGTCACTGATCATCCGTGGCGTAACCGATTCCATGGTAAGAGACAAATTATTCGATCCGCTCACATAACTATCGACTCATTGTTATACACTTAACAAGATTATGGATGTGTTGAGAAACTGTGCTTATTCACCCATGTTTAATGACTACGTGCCCAACAGACGTCAAATTTCATTTCAGAATCCATAATACGGCATGAAATTAATTCAAATAGGATTTCGATTTGATTACTAAGTTTATAGTGCTCGTAATCAAATGTTTGAAAATCGATCCGGTACTTTATGGCAATCATCGGATTTTTGTAATGAAATAATGTGGAATACACGACGAATATTTCAGTTAATTACACAAGTCGTGGTTCTGCTCGTGATTCAGTGGGGTTGTTTCGAAGTCACGACTTTTCAATAAATCTACATTTTGCTAATGAAGATGTTAGTTGAATTGATTTAATGTTGTCTCTTCTTAATAGGTACTTGTTTGCATAGTTAATGCCATTTTTTTCTTCACATTAAATGACTTAACAATTCAGCTATTTCAACAAAAAATCTAAATCTTTGATAAAACGTTTTTAAAATATGTTCAAAATAATCGAAATAATATATACATGTACAGTAGTTTTAACTATCTGACTGACCAACTTCTTGATCGTTCAAAAATGTTGTAAAATGAAACGCTTTACTTTGATTCGATCTGTTGCTTCCACAATGCAGCATCGACGCAACGAACATTTTTCATGGAATAGGGCCACGGAGAAATTTTATTAAATTTTTACTGCAGAGTCACCAGAGGCTCTAGACAAGTAGCTTTCTATCAGCAAAAGTGTGGCGAAAACGATTGAAAAAAACTAATGTATGGATTGTAACAGGACCAACTTTGACATCAAAGTGGCGAGACCATGGACGTCTTGAGATACTTCCTCTACCTCTAGAGATACAAATATCTTGTTTAGGGTATATACAGTGCATAACACTTTAACCTGATAATTTTTTAATAAGGGGCTGAGACCCGCCATCTTGATGCCCGCTATGGATTGACAAGCGCTACCGAAATGTCACTTCGACAATCACTTTAGAATGACTTTAATTTATTTAGAAGCCCAAAAGTACTATACTAAGTAATAATATTACTTATTTTTAAGCAATTTTCACATTTACATGGCAGACGCAATCTATTGAAAATATGGGGATTATATGTGTTTTGGTGTTGCTTAAACAGCCCCACAATGACTCGTTCAACAGTGTGTTCTGCTCAGAGTTTTGTTCAGCAATTATGCAGTGATAATACCTTGCTGCTTTTGTTTTTAGGGTTCCGTACCTCAAATAGAAAAAACGGAACCCTTATAGGATCACTTTGTTGCCCGTCCGTCTGTCTATCAAGACCCTTTATCTCGGGAAGGCATGGGGGTTAAATTAAAACCATATACATACTTAGGTCTACAGTCCCTTGAAGCTGTGAAAAAAACAAACTTCTAAGTTACCTCAAAAAAGATAATGCCATTTATGCCGCAAAAAACGTATATTTCGACATTCTCAAGGGAATCAAAATGTAAAGGGCATTTCGCGTAGACGTAGAACTATGAAATTTGGCAAGTAATACCGTCTTATACTACAAATATAGGAAAAATAAATTTGTAACTAAATCATTAAAAAGGTAGTCTTTATTTAAAGTGACATATTATGTGCCTACTTTGTACGGATCCCTCGGTGGGCGAATTTGACTCGCACTTGGCTGGTTTTTATTTAACCACAAACCATGTGTTACCAGCAAAAGTGTGTACAATCACGACCATAAATCCCTTCTGGGTAGGCAGATACTCGTTAAGATAACCACAATAGCGCTGCGGTTTCAAAATACGGACCGTAGGTGTGTGAGACGTGAAATATGTTCGTTCTAGTAGGTGTAACGTTATTTGTTAATTTAGTATTATACTGATAAATGATATTAATCCAATGGATTTTGTTTCGAAATAGGCTTTGTTAATTTTCTATAATGTTAGATGCAAACAGCCAAACATAGAACACGACCATAAATTTTAAATTGGTCAAAGTCTTTCGGACATTGACCCACCATCCAACAATGCATTTTGTGAAGGTAAATTCGGTTTTAATTATTAATACAAAAGCAAATCAATTTGTCAATTTCAGCTAGTACAGTCGCTTCTAGATTACATAAATAACAGGTTTTAGTCGCGATTTCCAACATTTGATATAAATCATGACATCGCAATGTCCTGAGAACGATCATATCTGGGTGGTTTTGTAAACTTCATATAAAATAGTCATAATATAATCTTCTTCATCAGATGTTAACCTGACCTATTGTTTTAATTCATTTTAATACGAGAAAGTATTCATAGTACATAGCTACGTGTAATTATGAGGAACAGCAGTTTCCCAGGCTATAATAACACCAGTCTAATGCTGCCCCACTGCTGGGCAAAGAACTCTTATCGCATAGAGAAGTCTCGAGAATTACTTAATAATCACGATCTAGACGATAGGTTGACCATTCTAGATATCTTATCTGGAGGCATGATAGTGCCCCTGGCACGACGGGCAAAAGGAAACCAGCACTACTTTTTCGTGAAGCGTTTCTTTGTTTCGAACACATGACTTCGGTCTATTAAATCAGTTCAGCCATTGAGACGTGATTGATAACCAAACATGTATAGTTCAGCATGTCTAATATCGCGGTACTTCCTATGTTACCGCGATATTAAACGTGTTCCCATGGGCACCGCTAGGACTATTTTCAGTGGGGTGCATCTTCAAAACTCAGCCTCGAATAAAAAAGGTTTTCTTTTGCCCAGTCACACAGACATAGAACTCCACGACCTCATCCCACCGGCCCCCTTCTACCATCGGACATCCAAACGCACTGCATCTTACCATCCCTACCTTGTGGCTATTCCACCAATTCGCACTAAGCGTTTACAAACGTCTTTTATAATGCGCACAGCAAAGGAGTGGAACTCTCTGCCTGCGTTTGTTTTTCCAAAAGCTTACAACCCTAATCTCTTCAAAGTTAGAGTGAACAGGCTCCTTCTGGGTAGGCTCGCTCCATCGTAGACTTTGTCTCTGTCATATCTGACATAGACTAGAGTCAAGAGCAAACCCATTACAAATAAAAAAAAAAAAGAAAAAAGACGGAACCAACTTTATTGACTTAAGCTTGAGAACTATGCAAGGGTGCAAGGGCAAAGGCGGGGGAGCTCGAAAAACCTAGGATTTGCTAATTCTATTTTAATACATTCCACTTGTCTAGTATTTTTTTAATATCTTCATGTTTTAACGAAAGCAAGGGGGCTGCAAGTTCTGTTTCATCAATAAAGATTAAATAAGCTAAGCTTTAACTATAAACGTTAAAACTCATATGCATCAAAGGCTAATCACACATCAACAACCTCGCTTTGACACGCATATAACGTTAACCATGATAACAAACTACGTACTTGAATGCCATAAACATTTATTTACCGGCCACTTAAAATCAGGCTCGCTTATAAACATCATTTATGGACAAATTACTCAATGAACTAAACTGTGGGTGCATGGGGTCTGTTACCATCTTAAGACTCAAGCCAACCTCACCTGCTAGCGGTGCACCCTGCTGTCCAACGGACGAGGCTCTGGCGAACCTGGTTTCCCTCTCGTAGGGTTGTGGGGGTCAGACGGCTGGTCGCCCCACGTAAAACCAACTTCAGCCAAATATTAAAATGGACAAGAAGTTGAAAACGGGTACTCGGGCTAGGGCGTCGCCGCATAACGACGCGCAGGCACATCGCCCTAAACCTGCGATAAGTGGGCTAGGGCTACCGTGTCGAGTACGGGCACGGCTAAAGAGGATAGTACCCAAGAAGAAGTTCCGCTTTGCCACCTGGAACATTGGCTCCCTAACCGGACGTTGCCGAGAACTCGCGGACGTACTTGCGAAGCGTCGGGTCCAGTGCGCCTTCCTTCAGGAGACGCGCTGGAAGGGAAATAAGTCACGTGACATCGGGCAGGGGTACCGGCTAGTGTACGCCGTATCACCAACGGGCAGGGGCGGAGTGGCCGTGGTGCTGTCTAAGGACCTTCAGGATGGACTCCTTGAAGTAGACCGATGCAGCGACCGGTTGATGCGAGTTAGGGTGCTGATCGAAGGGTCGGTAACGAACCTAATCAGCGCCTATGCTCCTCAAACTGGTTGCTGTGAGTCTGAAAAGGAGGCCTTCTGGGATGAGTTCGAGGACGTACTACGCGCTATTCCGAATTCCGAAGGTGTTTTGGTTGGGGGGGATCTCAACGGTCACGTAGGTCAGTTTGCTGGAGAGTACGGACGTGTTCTCGGTGGTTTTGGATATGGCCAGCTAAATGCAGAGGGAGTCAGTATACTCAGCACCTGCGCTTTGTCTGACCTTGCCATCGCGAACACGTTCTTTCAGAAGAAGCCCCAGCATCTTATTACGTACCGTAGTGGTGCCTACTCAACCCAAATAGATTACCTGCTGGTGCGACGGTGCCACATTGGCAAGGTTACCAACTGCAAAGTCATCCCAGGTGAAAGCCTAACGGCTCAACACCGCCTCCTTGTCCTGGACTTTGCGGTTGTACCGAAAAAGAAAGTGACCGAAAAACGCAAACCCCGCACAAAGTGGTGGTTGCTTGATGGTCCTAGGCAGTCGGACTTCATCGCGGAGGTCGAGCATCACGAGATCAGTGCTCCGCATGAGTCCACTCAAGAGATCTGGAGTAGGATCCATTCAGCAATCACCGATGCGGGTAAGCGCGTCCTTGGCACTTCTCGTGGTGGCCGCACCATAGACAAGGAGACGTGGTGGTGGGATGACGGGGTGCAGGAGGCGACTCGGAAAAAGAAGGTTTTATTTAAACAGTGGCAAGGGTCCAACTCTCCGGATGACAGAGAGGCATATGGAGCGGCTAAGCGCGCTTGCAAAAAAGCTGTAGCCAGAGCCCGCAGCAAAAGTCTGGCGCCCTTGTACGACAAGCTGGAAACTGCGGAGGGGCAAAAGCTTATTTTTAAGCTGGCGCGTGCCCGGGAGAAAGCTACACGGGACATTAGCAAATGTCTCTGTGTAAGGGACGCCCAGGGTAAGCTGCTCTACGATGCCCCCTCTGTTAAGGAGAGATGGTGTACATACTTCGCGGAGCTGTCTAACAAACAGCATCCCCATAACCTTCCTCCCGAACCGCCTCCTAACCTTGGACTTATTTCCCCTATTTCCCCCGACGAAACCCGCATTGCTCTTCGCCACATGAAGAACCGGAAAGCGGTCGGGCCTGACAATGTGCCAATTGAAGTGTGGAAGGCAATGGGCCCACATGGCGTGGACCTTCTGACGGATCTTTTTAACCGCATCCTGATCACCAAGGAAATGCCGAACCAGTGGCGATTTAGCCTGATTATCCCTGTATACAAAGGCAAAGGTAGCGTACAGGATTGTAGTAGCTACCGCGGTATCAAGATCATGTGCCACACCATGAAGCTCTTCGCGCATCATTGACACACGGCTCCGTAGCGAGTGTACTGTCTCTGAGTGTCAATATGGCTTCCGGGCGGGTAACAGCACCATGGACGCAGTATTCGCCTTACGGAATCTGGCTGAGGCTTACAGAGAGAGAAGGAGAGCTTTGCATATGGCCTTTTTAGACCTGCAGAAGGCCTTCGACTGTATACCTCGGCAGTCCATCTGGTGGGCACTGCGCTTCAAGGGCGTTCCCGAGGCCTATATTGACATTATCAGAGACATGTACCGCGATTCCGTGTCCTCTGTCCAGACCGCTGTTGGCGAATCGAATGGCTTCCCAATATCTGTTGGCGTTCACCAAGGCTCGGCTCTTAGCCCGTTCTTGTTTAACGTAGTGCTCGATGTAGTTACGGCAAACATCCAAGATAAGCCCCCATGGCTAATGATGTATGCCGATGACATCGCCCTCGTTAATCAGAACAAAGCCCATCTTGAGCGCAAAGTCAACATTTGGAAGGACACGCTTGAAAACGGTGGTCTGAGACTAAATGTGGCGAAGACTGAGTACATGTCCTGTGGCGGCACGGATTCAAATAGGTTTATCCGAATAGGTTCGGACCTGATCAGAAAGTCCGATACGTTCAGGTACCTTGGATCCGTGCTGCACGAGTCTGGCAACGTGGACGACGATGTCCACGCACGTATAGGCGCGGCTTGGGCGAAGTGGCGCGAGGTAACGGGCGTTGTATGCGACCGCAAAATGCCTCCGAAGCTAAAGGGGCAGATATATAAATGCATCATACGGCCTGTCCTACTGTACGGCGGCGAATGTTGGCCAGCTATAAGCAGACACACCCAGGAGCTTCGCGTCACGGAGATGAAGATGCTGAGGTGGATGAGTGGCGTAACGCGATCCGATCGCATACGCAACTCTTACATCCGAGGTAGTCTTGGTGTCCGTGACGTGGGGGAAAAACTGCAAGAGTGTCGTCTGCGATGGTATGGCCACATCATGCGCCGCCCTATGGAGTACGTTGGTCGGGGCCCGGATGCATGAATATGGCTGTTCTTGGTGCTAGGTCCCGTGGTCGCCCTCGCAAGCGCTGGTTGGACGTCGTTAAGTCCGACATGAGAGCCAATGGCCTAACTGAGAAGGATGTTCAAGATCGGGCAAAGTGGAGGAAGCTAAGTAGGAAGGCGGACCCTGGCAATAGCCGGGATTAACGCCAGGTAGAAGAAGAAGACTCAATGAACTAAACTGGTTTCAACTTAGTGCATCTTGAATTTATTCATTTAAAGTAAAAATATGTTCGTCTCTGTAAAGGGAAAAACTGTTTTTCATGTACGGTTCTTAAAACTAGCAAACTAGCTTTCTCTCCCGGCTTATTTCCTGTGGCCTGCTTTACAGGAATCGTGCTCTATCCTAATGCTCTAGACGGACTTCATCGAATACGTATTAGGGTGCCTGTCCACTGCGGGCGAGAAAGGCAGCGGAGCGGAGAAACGGAGAAATCGTAATGACATTGCAGAAAATCTCCGCAGCACGTGATTCACTGACATTTTGACTGACATGTTTGATTTACTCGCTCCGCTATAATTAACAGACACCCTAAGGGATTGATCACGTGACATTTCGACAGCGTTTTTCAATCTCATAAATTTTTGACGTTGTAACAATCGCCTTCGTCACGCTACCGCTGACAGCTAAAAAAAAATAAAAAAATACCTTTGACACCAGTGATTGAATTATCGGATGGGTGGAGGCCCAGAGGTGATATGAAAAAAGACAGTTAGTGATAGCATGACGGCGGGAACCGATCACTTTTCCGAAAAAATTTTGATCGAATTTGATTTTACCGAAAACTATTGACCGACCTATAAGCATTATTTGACATATTTTTATATCATCAAAGTATCGTGTGTCATAGGTATTATTTTACTGAACTACATTTCGCCGATTTACATTTTAACTTTTTGCTATTGGCCGAAGCCTCTTTTGAACTTTTTTCTTTTGCCAAATGATTTATTTTCACCACAGCGAAACACCATTTTACGGAATATTTATCACAAATATATAGCTGGTTACTTGGTAGCATTTTCAATTTTATATTAAAATAGTGTCATTAAAAGTCAATATGTTGTGTTACAAAATTTAGTGACAGAATCCAAACGCTGCAAAACCAACTTCACGCAGTCTTGTCTGCCCTACCCCTAGAATGTAATTTAAGCCCGCGTAGACGCGTTGGGGCGGGGCGGCCCGCGAGCTGAGGAGCAGGTGGTTTAAAGGCCCGCCGCCGCGGTTGAGCAAGTGTGAAGCTGCGGTGGTGAGCATTAAAACCATCTGCGACGATAAGCTCGTGTGGGGACTCCCAAACCCCGCAGCGCCGGAGCCGTGACAGAAACAATACTTGCTGCATTTTGCATGCCTGCTTGCATGTAACATGCTTGTTTGCACGCTGCATGCTTACTCGCATGCTGCATGCTTGTTTGCATGCTGCCACATGCCTGCCTGCATGCTGCTTGCCTACTTGCACGTGGCATGTCCGCTTGCATGCTCCATTCATTTTAAGTGGGACCACTTAAAACCACTTTTTTAACCATCACCACCACCACCACCACCACTACCAGACCACCACATGTCACATGTTAGGACTTTTTCTGTACTTCTTGCTATCTTGCATGTATCATGTACAACATGTTTAAACAAATAAAATTTTACTTACTTACCATTACACCACTTAAATTAAAACAGTGGCATAATGAATGTTCGGAAACATAATACTTCGAACGAATGTTATTTCGGCTAAGTGTAACTTCGTTAAAAAGTTTTTCGAGCAAACGGAGTGACGAAAAAAATCGATTTGATAATAGGACAATTGAAACAGTGGCAGACGTGACTTCGATGAAGTAAAAAATCGAAACGATAATAGTTGAAAAGTTTTGGGCGAAATGAAATTTGGTAAAATGTTTTTCGAAGTTATGATAGGTAACCGTATACTCGTAGGTGGGTAGAAGGATGGGTAAAAGGAGAGGGAAGCCAAAGAGATTATATTATACAGTTTAAATAATACAATTTTCATTAGAACGGCTAATGTACACAGACAAAATTAACCGAAAATTAGGTTTTCTGAGAGCAACTCAATAACAAACAATTTTACCAATTATATTAGTTTAGAAATGAGGAGCTCAAAGCTAGATAATAACAGCCGCACGAGTCGATCTTCAAGGTTAAGCAACGCTTGCCAAGGTTGGTTTGTGGATGGGTGACCATCTTAACATACCGAGTTTCCTCCGTGCCTCGGAAAGCACGTTAAGCCGTTGATTCCGGCTGTCATTTGTAGATCTTTGGCAGTCGTTACGGATTGTCAGAAGCCAGTAAATCTGACTCCAGTCTTGCCATGAAGTACCGTGTTACCCAGTTAATGGATTGTGGAGGTCTGGTAGGAAGCCGCTCTTCGTAAAATATTAGTAATCAGCTAAATCCGGCTTGACTGGAAGCCGACCCCAATATAGTTTGGAAAAGGCTAGGTAGATGATGATATTAGTTTACAAATCATATTTGAATCAGATTTATCTCTTAATCAATAATCTCGCTTTTGAACACTAAGTATTATAAAAGCATTCAATAAGATAGTCATGTGATAACATAAATAATATTAATTCTGTCATATTTAATGAGCTCATAAGTTTACAAAACATAATTTGTGAAGAGCGTAAAGCTTTAATTCTAAAAAATATTTCGCAAAACTGAATAGCTAGAATTACCATGATTGATGAGTGATGAGTCAATGTTAGCGGTAAGGTAATTAACATACATAATATACGTACGTACAGTTTCTCATGTATAACCACTTTCGTTAGATCACGTGAACTTATTTCCTCATCTCCGACACACCCTCTTGATACCAGTAAATTAACTACCTACATATAATTAACTTGTATAACTATAGACTGGTCACCGGTATCTGAATTAAGGATTTGATGCTGTTTATTTTTTAAATTGTTCTGTGGATGGGTGACCATCTTATCATACCGAGTTTCCTCCGTGCCTCGGAAAGCACGTTAAGCCGTTGGTCTCGGCTGTCATTTGTTCATCTTAGCCAGTAAATCTGACACCAGTCTTACTAAGAACTGACGTTTTACCCAGTTAATGAGTTGTGGAGGTCTGGTAGGTAGCCGGTCCACGTAAAATACTGGTGTTCAGCTGAATCCGGTTTGACTGGGAACCGACCCCAATATAGTTGGGAAAAGGCTAGGCAGATGATGATTTGAGCCTGAAAACCTGTCAAAGTTTGGACTGAGTGCCAATTCTACTCATTTTTAAGCAACGTTCGCATTCGTATCTCAGTCGCAATCAGTCAAAAATGTATGGACATTGAGATGTGTTTTTGATAAAGATAAAGCGCATCAAGCCCCTCACTACCACCACTGCTGAGACCCGACGGGACGCTGGCCCACTACGCTGAGGAGAAAGCGAACTTGTTTGCTTCTTTGTTTGCGGAATCTTCACGTCTGGATCCTGGTGGCGCGACGCCCTCCGCCTCTCCTGGTGAATGCGAGTCGAGTATGTCGAACATTCGCATTTATCAGAAGGACGTCCGTAGGGTACTGCGTAACCTAGACGTGAACAAGGCTAGTGGTCCCGACGGGATACCGGCAATTGTTCTGAAGACGTGTGCGCCTGAGCTGTCTCCGATCTTGACACGCCTATTTCGCCTTTCGTCCGTGCCCAAGAAGGGTAGTCGACGGCTGACCCGTCGAATTATAGACCCATCTCGGTAACGTCCATACTCGAAAGACTGACGCGTAAGGAGCGGCGTCACGAACGCAGGCGGGGACGCAAAGCCCCCCAAAACAAGCAGGTTGCTGCCACCAGCTCGGTTAAACCGACCAAGCAAGGTAAGCTGAACTTCTCTGAGGGGAAGCGGTTGCAGGCTGAGGCCGGCACTAGCCGACCAACGCCTAGCACACTGCAATCTAAATCCGCAGGAGGTCCGGCCGAGGAGGCAACCACAACGCAGCGATCCGATGGGAGTGACCAGGCTGCGGCCAAGCGGGCTCTCAACGAGACGATTTCGCCCCGTGGAGAGCACAAGCGGCCGCGGCTTGACCAATCCCAGAGGATTGCTAACAGAAGCTACGCCCAAGCTGCCAGTGCGTCCCTAAACGTCGCAATAACCTGTGACCGGAGGGGCATCATAAGCCAGGGAGTATCGGACCAGGTCTTGGCTGCTATCCACAAGCGGATCATCAGCGAGGCCTGCTCTGCTATGCAGGATACACCGGGACCGACCTTCAACGCGAAGCCGCTGTTCACCGGTGGAGTCCTCAAGCTGTGGTGCGGTAACGACTTCACCTTAGCCTGGCTGAAAAAAACAGTCTCCAGCCTGGCTCTCCCGGCTGGCACCTCGCTAGTCGTCAAGAGCCAGACGGAGATCCAGAAGCGGGTGCGCTGCGGCATCGCCATCCCCGACGACCAGGGAGTCTACGAGGACTCAACCTTTATTGGACGAGCCCTCTGGTACCAGAATCGCTGGATCGACGTAAGGAGGTGGGTAGTGCTGCACGCCGAGAAGCAGAAGGCTTGCTGGTTCGTGGTGCTGGGTATCCCCGAGGACCAAGTTCCGACCCTGATGAGCGCCGAGCGCCGTCTCTCAATTGGTTTGGGAGCGGTGTACGTCAAGTTCCAGGGTCCGAACGGCAGGTTCGTCGACGTCCCTCGGGGTTGGGACCCGGTCACGAAACAGCCGCTGGAAGACGCAGAGGACACCGATTCTCCGCCAAACAACCCGGAAGCAACTGCGGCCGAACCTGCTGTAGCAGCAGACTCAGCCGCCCCTGCCGCCACCGTGGGTGCCGTCCCTTCATCGGGGGGAGAGCCGGACGACGTAATGTTGTCCCCGGCTTCAGACCCGGGAGGGGACGGTTTCGACGAGGGCGATCTGTTTGCCGGGCTGCGACTTGAGGGCGACGAGGAGGGTCTTGCCGGCGATGGCGTCCCTTTTGTCGGCCTGTAAAGTCGTGCAGGCTAACCTCCACCACAGCCAGACCGCGACGGCTCAACTCCGCAAGTGGCTGGAGGTTCAACACACGGCCATTGCCCTGATCCAAGAGCCGTGGATTAGGGGTGGCCACATACGAGGACTCTCCAATCTTGGTGGTAAGCTCCTTGTTACTGCGGACCATGATCACCCTAGATCGTGCATCTATGTCACAGGTAACCTTAAAGCACAGCTATTAAACGACTTCTGTTGCAGAGATGTCTCTGCTGCTAGGCTGAACATACAGCGGGGAGCCACTAAGTTGGCTATCGTCTTCGCCTCGGTATATATGCCTGAGACGGAGGAACCGCCCCCACACGACCTGGTCCGCCTCATCACGCACTGTGGAAACAGCAGGGATGAGATTGTCATTGGGACCGACGCAAACGCACACCATCCACTGTGGGGGATGGAGACGCAAAACGCAAGGGGTAAGACATTAGTTGATTATCTGTTCACTACTAACCTATCCCTACTAAAAACGGGTTCGGAACCAACCTTCGTGACCAGACGCAGTCGTACAATCATAGACCTGACTCTGGCTACGGAGGGAGCAGCGGAACTAATCACTGGGTGGCAAGTCTCGAATGAGGCTTCCTGCTCAGACCACAGGTGGATCCGCTTCGACATCCTGGTCTGTATACCACCCAAACAACCTAGGCGTAATCCTCGCAACACGGATATATCGGTGTACACACGCAACCTTACATCAAGGCTTGTACCATCATGCGATTCGGAGTTGCTTGCGGACATGGCACAGATCGATGCGCAAGTAACACTACTCACCGAATCGCTGATAAACAGCTACCGAATCGCCTGCCCAGAAACGATTCCGCGCGACACACCGGGTAAACAACCCTGGTGGGGTGCAGACCTGGAGCGCAAACGCGGTAAGGTAAGAAAGGCTCTTAACAGAGCCATGAATACATGTAGTGATGAGGACTGAGACGCTTATTACGCGGCCAAATTGAGCTACAAGAGATGCATCAGATTCAGAAGAACTACAGGGTGGCGTAAATTCTGTGGTAACATTGAATCATGCTAACAAGCAAACAGGGTAAGGAAAATACTGGCGCAACAGAACACACCTGAGATCGCCACACTCCGGAAACCCGATAACACGTTGACCACGACACCTGAAGGAGCGCAACGTCTCCTAGTAGAAACTCACTTCCCAGGCAGCGTATTCGCGCAGGTAAATGAATGGCTTGACGTTATCCAAACACCATCAGATGATGACTGGCTTTATGCAGAAAAGATGATTACGCTGGAAAATCTTCAGTGGGCCATCAAAAGCTTCCAACCTTTCAAGGCACCAGGTCCCGACGGTTTGTTTCCTGCCTTACTACAGTGGGGTGGTACCGCTGTTGCAACAAAACTGGTGCTCTTAATGCAAGCGTGCCTGGCCTTTAGATACGTTCCTAAAGGATGGAGGGAAGTGAAAGTCATATTCATTCCGAAGCCAGGTAAAAGTGACTACACAAACGTTAAATCCTATCGACCTATTAGTCTGACCTCGTTTTTACTAAAGACAATGGAAAGACTGTCTGAAAGGGAACTACGTGATGGCGTTTTAAAAACAATACCACTGCATGGTAACCAACACGCATACAGCTCGGGTAAGTCGACAGAGTCCGCTCTTCATCTGGTGGTGAACCAGATTGAGGAAGCGATTCACCAGAAAGGGTCCTGCCTGGGCACATTCATAGACATCGAAGAAGCCTTCGACAAGACAAACTTTTCCAGCATTAGTGCCGCTCTCTCCAAACACGGCGTGGAACAGGTACTAACTGACTGGATAACTAATATGTTAAGCAAACGAGTTGTTCGCCTTGAGGAAGAGCAGCAGTTGGCTCTGATAGCCAGAGGCTGCCCGCAGGGGGGTGTGCTCTCCCCTCTTCTGTGGAATCTGGTAATTGATGACCTGATCACCAAACTCAACGCACATCGTTACTACACAATAGGTTATGCTGACGACCTCGCAATCCTAGTGTCAGGGAAAGTGACTGGAACGATCTGCAACCTCACTCAACAAGCACTACGCATCGTGGAGAGATGGTGCGACGAATATGATCTGTCGGTAAACCCCACGAAAACTGAATTAGACTCACTCAAAAGCGAGCACTAGGCCACTACCGGCTACCTATGCTCTTCAACACAGAGCTCCAGCTGTCTAACGAGGTAAAGTATCTAGGCGTCATCCTAGACAGTAAGTACAGACAGTAAGTAAGCTGGAGTAATCACCTAGACTACAAACTAAACAGGGCCTGCATTACCTTCTGGCAATGCAGGAAAATGATAGGGAAGAAGTGGGGCCTATCTCCCAAAATAATACTATGGCTGTACAGCGCAGTAATTCGGCCCATGCTAACCTACGGGGCCGTGGTGTGGTGGCCACGCTCAAAGCTAGCTACAGCCGTAAACAAGTTACAACACATGCAAAGGCTGGCCTGCATGGCAACGACGGGCTGCATGAGGACTACTCCAACTGCGGCGCTGGAAGCCATGCTGGGGCTCCCTCCGCTACACTTGTTTATACAACAGGAAGCGACGATGGCAGCAGTACGCCTTAAAACATTAGGTCTCTGGAGTAAGAGAGACACACGACACACCGCTCTGCTCGAGGAGCTCAACAATCAACTCCCCATAACAAAAGCAATCAATGACCGGGTACCCAAGCAATTTGTCCTCGATAAAAAATACAAAATCCAATTGCATGAGGATCATCGGTGCGAGGGGCTCTGCCCCGCCGAGCTGCGGATCTTCATCGATGGATCAAAAACAGGTACAGGTACTGGTGCGGGAATCTTCTCAGAGGATCTCAATATCCATATAGCCACACCATTGGGGGTCCACAACACAGTGTTCCAGGCTGAATGCATGGGCATTTCTCTGGCGGCATCAGCCATCCTAACCAGGGAAGTTAAGGACCACTCAATACGCATACTCTCGGACAGCATGGCTGTCCTGCAAGCTCTGAACAGCCACACAGTGAACTCTGGGTTGATTCTCGAGTGTCACCAACGTCTCAACCAGGTTGATAGACACAACAAAGTAACCATTCAATGGATCAAGGGACACAGTGAATCTCGAGGCAACGACGCTGCGGATGAACTCGCCCGAAGGGGGTCGAGTTTGTCAGCAATGGGACCTGAGCCCATCGTGCCGCTGCCTTTCGGGTACTTACGCAATCTGGTAAGGAAACGCACCGGAAATAAACATCACAAGCTATGGGTTGACCATAGTGAGTGTAGGCAGGCCAAAGAGGCACTTCCCTCTATAAATGGCCGTTTCACAAAACAAGCCCTAAGACTGACTAAACAACAGTTGCGTTCAGTCACAGCCGTAACAACTGGCCATGGGTCTTTTAATAAACACCTCTATGCTATAGGAGTCACTGACAGCCCGCTATGCAGAGCCTGCATGGAGGAGAATGAGACAGCAGCACACCTGCTTCTAAGCTGCCCGGTAGTTGCGGATTACAGGGCAAAGTACTTCGGAAACCCAGGTACCCTCTGCGAGATAGTTAGTAACACCAAGGCGTTGCTGGCCTTCCTTGGGGAGCTGGGGTGGATCGAATGACGCATTTGTCCCACCTACACGCAAAATACGCGCTTAGTCGTGGAGTTGCGGAAACCAGCCCGATTTACATACATACATACAACGTCCATACTCTGTAAGACTATGGAACGCGTACTGAATCATAAGCTTCTGGCGTACCTAGAAGCGAATGATATCCTTAGTGACCGGCAATACGGGTTTCGCCGAAATCGGTCAACCGGGGATCTTCTAGCGTATGCCATTCACATCTGGAGTGAGGCCATAGAGAAGCACGGGGAGGCACTGGCGGTCTCCCTTGACATCTCGAAGGCCTTCGACAGGGTCTGGCACGATAGCCTTATTAGTAAGCTTCCTTCCTTCGGTCTGCCCGCCGGTTTGTGTGATTGGATCGCAGATTTCCTGAGGGATCGGTCTATCCGAGTGGTCATAGATGGCTGCTCGTCTGGACTGCTGGATATTAATTCCGGGGTTCCTCAGGGGTCGGTGCTTTCGGCAACACTATTCTTGCTGCATATTAATGATCTGCTTAAACCCGGTACCTTTGGGTAGTATGCAGACAACAGCACTGTTGCTGAGAGATACGTGTCCGACGCACGAGCTGGTGGGTCGCAGATCCGGTCTCTCCGGGAGGCAATGGTTGAGCGCTTGAACGTGTCCTTACAGGCTGTCTCTGAATGGGGCGATGCCAATCTGGTCAAGTTCAATGCTGCTAAGACCCAAGCGTGTCTTTTTTCCGCCAAAAGGAGCCAATTCCGCCCAGCTCCATCTTTCCGCGGTGAAACCGTACCGATAACCGACCATCTTGAGCTTCTTGAGGTTACATTAACATCTACTCTCAATTTTGGCCCTTACATAGAGGCAAAAGCTCAAGTGGCTGCAAAGAAGTTGGGGATTCTGGCTAAGGTGAGACGGTACTTCACGCCGGAACAGCTGCTCAAACTCTATCAAGCGCAAGTTCGATCGTGTATGGAATACTGCTCTCATCTTTGGGACGGATCAGCCAGATACCAGCTTGTTGCCCTTGAGTCAATTGAGAAACGAGCCAAGAGGATCATCGGCAATGAGAGGCTCGTCGCGTCGAAGCTCCAAAGTCTTAAACATCGACGACGAGTTGCTAGCCTGTCGGTTTTTTACCGGTTGCATTTTGGGGAATGTGCGACGGAATTGCATAATTTAATTCCGCCAAGCCCGTTCCATCATCGGACCACAAGACGAACGGCGATGCGCCACCGGTACATGGTGGACATCCTACCCATACGCACAAAACGTTTTGGGAACACATTCATAGTGCGTACAGCTAAGGAGTAGAATTCCCTGCCGGAGTCTATGTTTCCTGATAGCTACAACCTGGGAATCTTTAAATCAAGAGTGAATAGGTTATTTCTAGGCAAGCGTGCTCCATCTTCGACCACATCCTCGCTTACCATCAGGTGAGATAGTGGTCAAACGCGTGCCTATCAATAGTAAAAAAAAAAAAAAAAAACAAAGTTCAAGAGTCTAGAGATGTCAATTTTTGTAAAAGTGTAGGTACTAAATGTGACATCTCGCGAGTTTTTAACGCACTGTATCGCCTTAATTATTATTGTCTACGTGAAATAAATATACGTGTCCGTGTGTGTGGAAATCTGACGGGGTAATTACATATACCCAATTCTCAATTCGGATACCGGCCCTATGTTTTTGAAAAATGTTTTTAGCTAGCCTTGTGCAATAAAGTTTAGACATAATTAGCATAATCAATAACGCTGTTTTGGCTTCAAACAATTATTTCTAAATGCACTGTTGCATTTTGTGTGTCAAAAATTTACATAATTTAATATTTTAAGATTAAGAACTCTAAAAAATACAGTCATTTAATAATTTATTAACCAACTCTTGACTCTCAATTGATTCTAAATAAATACGTGGGTGGATTACTGCAGTTATCTGAATTTACATAATTCCACATAAAACTAAATTCTAACATTCCAAACTCGAAGATGAGCTCAGCTGAGAACATAATGTAGTTGGATAGATCTAAAATAAATTCTACGATTTTTGCCTCTGTTATAGACTGTGTTCAATTGTAACATGATGCCATTTTAGTCGTGTTTTAAAGACGGCCCACTTAATGTGCCGGACATAAACCACCTCATGGCGTGATTATAAGAATAATTCATTACATTATAATAAATAATGCAGTAGAATTAAAAAAAAAATGAAACACCCTGTTAATAATGTTTACGTATCAAAACAAGGTCACCGTTCCATTCCGCGCCGTCCCTGAAACACAAAGCTCGGACTGCGCTCGCTCCTGGATGTTTCAAAGTACGTCATGCATCATGATAATGAAAATATTTTCATTTTTTAAACAATTTTATTGTTTGTAAATATCATATTTTTTTTTCAGAATGTATTGTAATCGGATAGATAAGGTAAGGTGCCGTTGTAAGAGTACTAAAATGGTACCGTGTATATGTAGTTTGCCACAAATCTGAAGAGCATAGTGCTATATAGGATGGAAAACTTGCGAACGCCTGGTCAACTCAATACTGAAGTACTTGTATATCTTTTATCATTTGGTTTTGGATACCTACTTGGATCCTTCTTCTTACACTGCTAAGTTGCAAGGCAGCTAAGACATAAGTACAACCATAACATAACACCAACATTGTCCACTTAGTTCGCAATAAATGTTTTAACTTCGACTTTGCTACTCTATCTACTATACTACTATATTAAACCGCACACAGATATAGTTTCGAACATTCACACACAGCATTTCTGCCTAATATTTTCCCTACTATTTCCGGGTTTGCTTCCCCTCTAACTAGACACAGGTGAATACTAATATTTCGCATAAAGTGACTACCTTTCTGATCACAAGAACCCAGTTACTGGGTCAAACGATACTCCTTTGAAACGCGATATCGTAACACTGAAAAATTCCGTTTCAAATGATTCAGAAACCGGACAAAAGAACAACGACTTATTACCGAAGCGAGAGCTTATTGACTTATAATAATAGACGCGGTTTCTCACAATAGTGTGAATTGATATCAAACATACCTACTGTAAGCATAAGTCTATATGTACAGAACGGTATATTGTCATGACCATAACAGTACAGAATGTATGTAAAATGGTGTATTTACATGTCGTACATTGCACTGATACCGAAGCGAATTTAGTAATATTAATCGATTTATGGTTTTTTTTTTAACATCATAAGCACAGGATAAATATTTATAAAATCAAGTATACAATGGGCGGTCTTATCGCACATGGAAATCTCTTACAGACACCCTTTGAATGGTTTGAACGAAAGGAGATAGATTCACGGGTGTCAGTGGACAGGCATCGTTAATAATAGATATTAATTAGACATAATAATATAAAATACAATAAATAATAAAACTAAGAATTATAATTGAGAAAGGAGAAAAAAAATACAGTGAAAGGATCCTTCACCATTTATTTTGTCTAAAACATGAGATAGATTACTAGCTATGGTTTTCATTGCAAAATAAAGGCCTCAAATCAGATCGTACTAAGAACTAATTCACCAAGTACTATAACAAATTCACCGTGAAGTCTCACTATATTTAGCATAAAGTCTTAGTACCAGTAAACTTAGTCTGCGGTCGTCCTTCTGGGAGTCGCGAGTGCCAGCGACTTTCATTCGACAGGCTTCGACGCCGCGACGGAGGCTCTCGACTACAGTGTCGATCTCGCCGCACTATCGCCAGCACGCGTACCAAACTACCTCCTGTAAAAAAAAATCTACCCCCAAAAAGTTTGAAGTTATGACCATAACTTAAACTGGACTTAGTGAGTCTTTGTGCCTAATGGTATAAGTGTTGTGTCGGACTTTTAATTGGACAGTGAGGGGACATGATGATAATATCGAGGTAATTTTGTTTAATTTGGCATTTATTCAAAATATTTTCTTGTTAATTATCGCACTTAATTATTATTATTTTCGTATTGTCAATAATTGAGATAATTTTGTATGTGCTGACGATACAAAACATATTTATTCCGTCCATACTGAAATTTAGATCATTGCTTTAAGGATATAAAAGAAATTATCCTGTAAGCTGTTTACGCACCTTGTCGTTGAAGTCTTTTG
The DNA here is from genome assembly GCA_950371165.1 of Lacanobia oleracea. NCBI lineage: Eukaryota > Metazoa > Arthropoda > Insecta > Lepidoptera > Noctuidae > Lacanobia > Lacanobia oleracea. Next base: position 8,895,970 of record OX493397.1, read on the forward strand.
TACGCAAGGATCGTAGCGCTACGAGTGCGGCGCTACGAACAATGCCGTAGCACGTAATTGTAGCTTTTAGCATACTATTAATGAACATGCGTAAAGCTGTAGACTCGCAAGTACTTAGTAAATCTGAATTGAATAATCTATGTTTTATTTATTTAAATATCTATGTCCAATTTATCTTGTTTTGGGACTGACTAGTACTGTAAAATACAGCAACTGACTTACCTTGTGTTTAGGGTTTAAATATATTAAGCTTATTTACTTGAAACTACAATTTAACTACAGATACATTAAACAGACCCAGCAACTACACTGTTGCTGTACAATTAAATAATCAAGATAATCAGTAATTATAAATAAATAATACGATTCCTTAAAAATTGGTGAACAATATTATTTATAGATTTCTAATCTAATAATTTCCTAACCATGTTTTGGATATTTCAGTTAAACTTAATAATAAATTATCTATTTAATGCGATTCTAGATATGATAAAAATTAAAATATGGTACTATTTAGATAAAAATACGGAACATCAATATTTTAAAATTTAGCAAACTTTAGTTGACCTCTTGACATAGTTTCAAGAAGGTTTGATATCTTTGTATTCTAAATTTAGGCACGTTTGCATATATCTACATAAGTATGCATACAACCTACGCCGGGTCGTATGCATTAACATTAATTAATTAAAAACCACTTCAATTCTAATGAGGTTACGGTCCTTTACTAATTTTTTGCATAATTTGTACTTAGCTAAAATTTTCATCACATTTTTCTATGTTAGGTAATAGTAGGTGTGTGTTTACTTTAACAAAAATAATACCATTTGAGCAAGACCCTCTAAGATACTTGTGAAATTAACATTCTGTTCAGAAGGGCAATTTTCGTCGCAATCTTCTCTCGGCGACAATCAAAACTTTAGAAACGAATTATATTCGAACGTTATTTAAAAATACGGGAACTTTTCCTCAGGTATACATACATCTGACCAAAAATAATAATATTGTGCGATCATATCGACTAATGTTTAATATACAGAGTTTTTAACAAAAACATACTCTTAAGCACATCTTACGTCTTTACGATACAACATTCACAGGAGTTCAACATCAAATTACAACCTCTTTAAAAGTTAAACACCTTGAAACAACTCGTACAATAATCAATGAAAAAAAATATCCAAGTGTGATAATTGCATCACAAACAGCGCAATATTTCATCATAAATGACTCCCGATTCAATTTGAACTGGGTTAAGATTTTTTCCTTTTTAAGGCATTATTACCAAGTTGTAGCATTGATAATAGTAGCGGTAACTTAGGAATCCATATGGTCGTATATCATGGCAACTGTCACTTAATTCAGTGAGGCACCTAATCCCGGTGATGTAATTACGGCACTAGTGCGATAAAAAGTGCAGTGTTGGTTTATTTTCTTTCACTAGTGTGCGTTTATTTTATTTTTTAGGTAGGGCCCAATTACTGGAAGCCAGTACACTGCGACAAAAAATGAGATGGAATATCAAACGGATTCAGAACCTGGGTCAGTTATCTCAGTTATCAAATTGAAATGAAGGGTCCTTTTTATCCTTGCCATAACATCATCTACCTAGTCTTTTCCCAACTATATTGGGGTCGGCTTCCGTTCAAGCCGGATTTAGCTTAATATCAGCATTTTACAAGGAGCGGCTGCCTAGCAGACCTCCACAACCCATTAATTGGAAAACACGGTACTTCATGGCAAGACTGGAGTCAGATTTACTGGCTTTTGACTATCCGTAACGACTGCCAAAGGTCTACAAATGACAGCCGAGACCAACGGCTTAACGTGCTTTCCGATGAACGGAGGAAACTCGGTATGTTAAGATGGTCACCCATCCACAGACCAACCTCGGCAAGCATTGCTTAACCTTGAAGATCGATCTGTGCGGCCGTTATTACCTCGTCACGAGCTCCTCATATCCTTGCCATAACAATAAATTATAAATACGTACTCATTTGAACCGTGATTTCAACTTATAAAACATACTTATTTGAATTAACAAGTTCTGAATAGGTATCTAAATTAATTTTTATAAAACTTGTATCAATAAGATGCTTTAAAGTAGTTAACTTTTATCTTCGACATATGAAAACCGTCCCAGCGACCAACGCTCGCATAGCCTCTACTATACCTACATAAATGTAAAGGTACGGTTAAGCAGGTGAAACCGGCACGTGCGTGAACCGGCCTCATCAATAATAAGATTAGTTTGTACCGTTACTTCTGCCTTGAAGATACACATTACGGAACAAGAACCGCGCTCCATGGGGAAAACGAAAGTGCTTGACTATCTACTAAGGATTAGAAGACTCAAGTCATATCAAGTATTTTTACCCCTTTCTTTCCCCCACTTGAATCAATCAATTTGACAGTTACAGCTAGTATTTGTTGACATTATATTCTTACTTAATATTATAAATGCGAAAGTAACACTATCTATCGCGCTTTCACGCTAAAACTACAGAACCGATTTAAATGAAATTTGGTACGGAGATATTCTAGAGCCTGAGAAAGGACATAGGCTTTTTATCCCGGGAGTATGTTCCCTAGGAATCACGCGGGCGAAGCCGCTGGCAGAAGCTAGTATTAAATAATGGACAGCTTTTTCGTTGTCATGGTGATAGATTCGATTGGAGTGTAAGAAGTTTCCTTAAGGACAGAGTTCACATTTTCACCTGCAAGTTACTTGCATGCATGTTTAATTACATTATGCGGCACGATCGAGCGATTGATCATATCATACCTCAGCAGCTCGCAATGTAATGCAACTGGCACGCGAGCTTGTGGCAGGTGCGTGGTCTTAAACTGGCTCTACTCGTGGTTTATAAAGCCCGTAATAGGTTTCATTTTCCAAGATTTATGTGTGGCTTACTCATCATCATCATTATTTATTTATTTATTTAACAATTTATGTACACACATTTAATAAGATAGGAAGAAAGAAACAGAAAAATAAGTACAAAGGTTATCACCATATCATCATATCAGCCGAAAGACGTCCACTGCTGGGCATAGACCTCCTCCAAAAGGGGGTGTTTGCCATAATCGCCACGCTAGGCAGGCGGTTTGGCGATCGCAGTGTATGGTGTTCAGTTTTATAGAGAACGCTGCTGCCCATTCTCTGGCCAGTCCCTTAGTCGCCTCTTACGACACCCACGGGAAGTGATGGGATGGTATTATTCTTGTGCGGCGCCATACGGCAACGGCCGACACCATACGACACATGTGTGGCTTACTCATCAATAATAATGTTTAGCTTGTACCGCTAGCTCTGCCTACACCTATATAAGGTACACCGTAATAGACGTTGAAATGTTCTCCATGGGAAAATGAAAGTGCGACTGTACTATATAAGGATAAGACGTTGGTAGTCATACAATGTCTTTTAGACCAGCTGTGCTGACTTTCATTTTCCGGGATTTATGTATGGTCTATGTCTTCCCTACGTCATACTACCAGTTTACCTTTCTCCTCAAACAATAAAGTGAATTCAAGAGGTTTATCATTCTCACTCTACTGCCAATATTCCATCCAATGATTCTTTAGTCTTCAACTTTTCGAATTTTAATGTACAATAAAGTATGTAGTCAGCCATCCACATTCATACTCAATACTCTCCGCACACAAAAGGTTATCGACATATTCGTCTTTTAAAAATGAAATTAATTTTGTTGTTTGGCAGCAAGCTGTACATAGCAAATATACAGTGTAAATGTGACTAATCCGGATGAACTTAACTATCCTTAAAAGTGCAATTGAAATATTAAATGTCAGCTTACATAAACAGACAAAACTTTCAATTTATCTAAGCTAGCTTACTAAGTGAAAAGGAAGTTAAAAGAAATAAATCATACACCTACTATATACTCCTTAGAAAACGAAAGCAGAACAACACCGATTATATGACTCAACAACAAAAAAAACAATTTAGACAAACCAGAGTGACATATGAATTTGCGGCCATTAATAATAAAACAATGTTCTTTATAATAACTGTAATTATGCCTTCTGAGATTGGTGGTATGAATGACGGTGAACGTGACGTCATCATCGAACTATGATCCGTTATACTTACGCTTCGGTACTGTTACGCCTGGTTAAAAGGTACGGATCGTCGAAAGCGAAAGCTTAGGCAAGATTTGATAGATTACATTATACTCGTTACGTTTAGTGCTGTATGAGTAATGATGGTCGAAAGTCTTGTTCTCGTTTATTATACCGTGTTGTTTGAGTTATGGAGTGTTATTTAACTCGACATTTGAACTGCACTTGTTAGACTCTATCAGAATTTAACGAAAGGTCATATTATTATGTTGGACCTTGAATGACCTGAGAGTTTGAAAATTTGGTTTAAAAAATATTTGTATGCTTTTTTTGTATTGTTTTTTTGGACTTAAATTCTAATGACTGCAAAACTACTTTAGTTTTTAATCACTACATATAATAAAACAAAGTCGCATTTTCCGTCTGTACGCTTATATCCTTTAAACTAATCAACGGATTTTAATACGTTTTCATCAATAGACAGGGTGATTCAAGAGGAAGATTTATAGGTATAATTCGTCCCGCAATTCCTACGGAAACGGCAAAAATGAGATATGCGCGTACGAAGTCGCGTTCAAAAGCTAGTATAAAATAAATCGAAGGCACAATTACTATTCAAAATTACTACTTCTGTATTTAATTAACTAACGCATCCTATAAAGTATTTCATAACTTTACGTAAACAGTAGAAAATATTTTGAACATCCATTTATTTTTAAGTACGCTTAAGTTTTGCGTAACAGTTGACTCCAAGGTCAAGGTAGTACAGAAGTGCATCACATTTGTTTCCTAAATGACTTCGTAATGACTTTCAAATATAGTTGAACGTCAAAATTTGTTTAGAGGTAGAATAGATAGCGAGTTTAGATTTTAGTGTAGAAACTGGTTGGTTTGTTAACGAAGTTGGAGAACCACATTGTGAAAGAATTTGTACCTAACTGTAAATAAACCGTTCCTATAATGTAACAGAATATGATTAGCTTCACAATCAAAATACCGTTTAAAGAACTGATTCAGAATAGGTAGATTTGAGGGACATCGAATTAGAATTTGACAAACAGATACAGTTTATATCTTCGCAATAGGGATCTTTTCTGAGTAAAAAAAATATGATTCTATTTATTTCCTTCACTTAGATTTTAAAAAAAATCTGATAAATATTTTTGTTTTATCAAATCAATCAAAATTGACGAAGATAAAACGCATCACTAACCGGTAAAAAGTGTATCGGAAAGTGACGTCACACGAGTTTTCAACGCACTGTAGGTATCGTCTTCATTTATTGTTAACTTGAAATAAGAAAAAATACGTGTCTAATATTTTTTGGAAATCTATCTGATGGACTAATTAATTTTTTTTAGTTAACTACCCTATTGCATTGAAAAATGACGTTTAATACCCGTGAACTTTTGTCATTGCAATCTCAGTTTCTTATCGAACCCGCGTCAACTACAGTGATAAAATTCGCTCACGTGTATCAAAATGTACCTACTATTGAAGCATTTTTGTTTGTTTGGATCAGCAACTTATTAAAAAAAATAAACATATGATTAATTTAATACTGATTAGTGTATTCAAAATTTAATTTCTGTATAGATAACCTTTGAATAAAGAAATCTGCTATTAATAATTGAACTAAGCGAAAATTTATCATAATCTAGCACTTCGCCCGCGACTTTGTTCGCGCGGGTTTAGTACTTCACGAACTTCATCTCCCCGTGTAAATTACTTATTAACTAAACAACGTCGGCCAAACGTTCGACGACGGCAGTTCGCGCAAACTGCAAGATTTCTCTTACTTAGAGTATTTTTATACCCATCATAACTTTTAAACGAAAGGTCCGATTTGAATAATTTAAAGTTTAATTTACTTGTACATAACTAACCCTGATTATTAAACAAATTAAATAGGTAACGATTAATATTATGATACTAAAATCAACACTATTCCATTTCACCCGGGTTTTGATTGAATTATTTGTTCAAAAAGCGGTCATTTTGACTTAACCATAATATTTAGATGTATACCATTGCAGACTTTTTTGTAGATATTGATGTCTTTTCAAAAACTGTAGTACATTACTTTGCTCTATTGTCAATATTTTCCGCAGCATACGCGATATAAAGATCTTTTTTGGTATTTTTATCACACCTTGGGTTACATTAACGAAGTTTTCATATGGATCCCTAATTTTTTTGAAAATATTCTATAGTCTATGTTCATCGGTGATAAGGTAGAATTGTAATAGTGAAAGAATTTTTCAAATCGGTTCAGTAGTTTCGGAACCTATTCAATTCAAACAAACAAACCAACAAACAAACAAATCTTTTCTCTTTGTAATATTAGTGTAGATAGTGTAGAAAAAAGAAATTTCTTTAGTTTGTGATAGGCTCACATTTTAAGCTTCATTACTATGGAAAATATCTAAAAAAAAATGTATGCACATAAATCTGCAAACATAGATACGCAAGTGATGTAACAGACTGGGCTCAAGTAATATATAATTGGATGATCGGAAGAGTGACCGGTTCCATCGCGTATTTGTTACTTTCTAATGAACTAGAATCCACAGCATCTTCTCTAATGGTTTGCAAAAAATATGTTTTAATATACCTAACGTAATAAGTCTTTTTGCTAATCTTATGATGTTATAACATCGCTGTTCTTCATCTTTTGGAGTATAAATAATGTCTGCGGTTAGTCATGGTCATCATTGTTTAAATGCGCTGGTTTTTTAATTGGAAAATGAGACAGTCATGTCTGTCTGTCTACTTTTTTATTGAATGTCTCCTACGCTCCTGAATACCAGTATCTTAAATGGAGCAACTGCCTATTTGACCTTCACAACTTGGTTACTGGTTTCTGAGGCTTTTTAGAAACTTAAATTAAAGCTCAAGTACTAGGTACTACTAGTAAATATTGCTTCCAAATAAACACCTATATATTCTTAGTAATTTTTTAAAGAAATCTCCTCCGCTCCTATAGGCTCAATCTTCATGACAAAGAAAAACACCCTCTATAAAGCGAAAAACACACTGGTCGTACATACGCAACGTATGCAACGCTTTTGTATCGTATGGTATGTTGCGTTGCGTACGATAAGTGTATTTCTACTGCATAGTTTTTCATATAAAATCAAGAGTCCAGATATCATAATGCATTGCATACGTTACGTACGTGGGACCAGTTTGTCTCTAGCTTTAATGTCAATAAAAAACAAGGTATAACTGTCAGTTTCGTGCATACGAGTGAAGGAAAATTACTTAGTGTAAAGCGATTCGCTACTCCTTTTATTTCGAAAGTCACAAAGGGCAGTGCAACCAATATCATGGAACGATAATATAAAGTCCATTGAAGGGTGAGGGGTCGCTGACGTAAGCCGCGCATCGCGATGAGATGACCGACTCTTGCGCAACTCGGGAACGGTAACACGAGCGAAGAGTGAGCGATTTATATTCGACTTTTTTCACATTCATGCCTTGTGACGTAATGATGCAGTCCTAACAGCATGAAATATAACCAGTACCTATCTTGTTTACTAACTTATGTAAGGTTTCAGGAAGCATTTGTTGTTTTTAGACTCTATGTCCAATTGGCTTTTTTTTTCGCCGGCTTTAAGACCATATGACCTTTCGGTAAAAAGTCAGTACGATACTGATAATCTCTTTTAATCTTTTGACGTGACAACGTCTTATAAATTGATTTGCCGGGTGACACTTCAAGAAACTGCGTTACGCTCCGCTCACGTTATGCGCTCACAATGAGAGCGAGTGAGAGGCACGCGTCCCTTCCACTCGGGCATGGTTAGCCCGCCTAAGAGCGAGAGAGACAGACATAAAAAGTCGTTGTCACGTAAAACTTTCGCCCGTATACCGACTTTACAGGCAACCAATTTTTTTTAGTAGCAAAATAGACGGATGATATAGCAATGTCTATACATTGCTACGCGATTACAACCACGTTTAAATAATTGAGTGCGAAAAGCTGTTATTATTTTTTACTCTTTGGGAAGCACACCTGGGAACATTACATAGGTGAAGTTACGGATATCCAAAACCAGTACTAAGATCTTATTTCCTTAATGGGAACTTTTACCAGGAAATGACACTTGACACTTCCCCAATATCGCTTCAGCACGTACCTATCTGTTTTGTATGCAATATTGTGTAAACAAGAAACCAACGCAACATGACCGAACCACAAAACATGCAAGTCACGTAACCGTACCCATAAACTTCAATGAAGTATTCTCAAATTGTTTGTTTTCTATAAATGTTTGCTTGAAAGCACTCATGATGTCGGTCACGCAAGATGCGCAGGCGCCGACGCCGAGCGGTCACTGGGCCAGCCATGTTGTGTAACAGTGCTGGGACAAAAAACAAAAACATTGTTCCGGCTTTTATTTTATTAGGTTCAATGATTTTGTTGCAAAAACTGTAGTGCAAAATGTTAACGAAATCTTCTAGATTTTTTCCTCTTTTACTGAACTTTATTAATATTAACTTTATCAACAGTTTTGTAATGAGTGTTTACTTTGCGTAACACCATCAAAATGCGTTGGTTTATACCGAAAACTTTTGTGTTTAAATCTACAACTTTCGGTATGGATGTGACCAAAACAGAACCTATACGAGATAATGCGAGCTCTAGCTCAAGGTACGTCTATGCATGAGTACCACCTTACATTGATGCTACGTATGCATAATAATATAATACATACAGTTTATGGTTCGTGCTCAAACGTCATTACAAACGCTTAGCAAAGTGTTCGCATTGTACCATAAACAACATAATTTGTCAGACGTCTCAATTGCGCGCAGTTCCACCATGTAAAATAGAACAATTAAGTTCCTTAATCAAGGACGAAGTACCTACCAACAACAATAATTATATCACCATAATCCCGGTGAGAGGATCACTTACCGATGGCATTTAGTGAGGCGAGGCCGACGAGTCCGACTCACGACCGGCATGACAAACGGAAACGATCCGTTTTTACAAATGAGTGCACATTAACGGTGTCCTGTAACTAATGGTTCATTTGAATTGTAATTTTATTGGTGTAGTTTATTTATTACGAACCTTGTTGGTCTATTGCTGAGTTTGACGTTCAATTCTCGGATCGAACTTGTTATTATCGAGAATTTCCACCAGTAGTTCCTTAGTAGCAGTCCAGAATATAAATTTCTGCCCGATTGATGGCAATAGACGCGCCACTCGATTACACGGGACCAACACACATAGCGAAATTTGGCTGTACTATAGATTTTTCTGCCGTACCGTAAGAGAATAGATGTTGTAATATAAGTTTATTAGCTTGTTCAGCTAAAGAAGTTTTGACTAGACATCTCCTTATCTATAAGTGAAAACCCATTACCTTTTTGATATTTCACGATGATATTAGTAACATTACCAAAATTGTCTTTGAAAGTGATTTCGTCTAAAACGATTAGCTGTTATCGTATAAAAATTAACATGAATAAACATTATCATTTTCCATTACCAATGAGATGGATCAATTAACAGACACTGTTAAGATAAGATAAACATAAACGTTTATGATAATAAATATCGCCCCGAGGCAGAAAGCCGATAGAAAGTTGTGGATCACTTCACGAAATAACTATATCCTCAAATAATTGGCCATGTTTGTGAATACACGTAATTAAATTAATGGCTTTAGATATTACATTTATTTCACGGAAAGTTTGCGCGAATCGTTATGTAATTTCCGATGGGTGATGGATAGTTCTCACCTCTAGTCGCTGTGGATTATAAGGCCAGACAAATGTTGCAGGAAACCTTTTGCTTTCATTAAGGTAAAGTAATATAACTGGTGCATCGTGATTATAAGTCAACCTGCCTAGTTGAGTCCAACTCGCCTTGTCGGAACTAAACGATAACTAAGCTTACTTTAAGCTGTTGAACACACTTGATACAGCCGGGTTGTTACTTCATTAGTGCTTCGTTTTCAATCTAAAAAAAAACCTCACTCTTAACTTTAGTCTTACTTTCCTTATCTTTCGGGAAATGTAACCATGCGTATCATGCTATGTTAATATGGAATCTATATCTATACTAATATATAAAGCTGAAGAGTTTGTTTACTTGAACGCGCTAATCTCAGGCACTACTGGTCCGAATTGAAAAAAATATTTTAGTGTTAGATAGCCCATTTATCGATTAAGGCTAAATATTATCACGCTTAGACCAATAGGAGCGGAGCAGACGAAGTTGCGCGGGTCAACAGTATTACATTACATATTTATTCAAGTTTAACTACAGTCGTGGTACATAGTTGGACATACTGCAACGAGGTATTCTCTACTAGTCAAATTTTGGGTAGAAAGACTACACTGATGTTCACATAAAAAATAAAAAAAAGCAATTTCTTAAAGATTACCATATTATATCGCGAAAACAGTTTAAGTATGCATTCAAATTCTCAATATTGCTTAAGTATAGTTCATAAATATTTACGACAGGCGTAAGCAAGGCTTAGCTTCGAATTTGAACGGATATCACAACGGTGTCATAACATGTGGAACAGTACTTTAAAAACATATTCTTTTATGTTGGTCCAGACTTGAAGCATACATAAAACATGAAAGGTAGGCAGTGTTAAAACGTACCTTTAATTTTTTTTTCTCAAGTCAACTGACAAGTCATAAAATCATATTTCCAACTCGCTTCGTGATTGCAGAATCTTAATTATTAAATATAATTACTCGCCTTTTTAAAGAAATTCTATTGATATCTATGTCAGGAATGCCTAACGTTTCGTAATCAACCGGCATACCTAAAGTTTTGGATAGTTATTTTTAACTAGTTTTGATGCAGCTAAAGTTTAACTACGAGCTTGTTAGACCAGATCTATTAATTACTTCAGTATTACTTCACGAGAGCATAAACCGTCTTTATTTCGAAATATAAATACCGACTGTACAGCCTAGGCAATGTTCTAGTTAAAGTTTCAAAATTATAACTAAAATTTTGAAATACATTTGCGTCTGTAACGAGCATGCGTACTGGATCACTTGCAAAATGGCTGCATCATGGCCGAATAAAATACTTTCAATCATAATTAACAAATAAGAAGCACTTAAGTGTGATGATGACATGAGTTATTATGATCTATCATAATTATGTTGAAATGTAATAATTGGATCGAGTGCTGTAATGATCGCTGCAAAATCAATACCAATAAAATCGCAGATAGCCAGTCAGACGAGTATTTAAACTTCGAAGTTGACTTCAGAAGGTATTTATAAAATATACTAGTTTCTGCCAGCAGTTACATCCGTGCGAAATTCGGAAATCATGTTAAGGTAACACACTCCTACTTATACGGGAGATAGTATACCCGTGTCTCATCGAAATCCGTTCAGTAACAAACATACAAAGTACTTTGCATTCATTTATAATATTAATAGGTATCGCATTTTTTTCAAAATTTATAAATATTCCAATAAAATAAACGCTTCAGTCTCATTGCTGAATACAGTAAAATAAACATATTTTTATCATGCAAGGCACAACTCTAATTTCTTGTAACTCTACTAGAGGTGTCATCTCGGCATCATTAGTCACATCACTCACATCGCATGAACTACCGGCACGTCGATACATTGGGTGGTCACTTCATCAGTCAGTCATTAGTGAGCTTTCACTGTGAAGTCAGTCACAGTGAAAGACTGACTGACTCCATTACTCAGTAACAAGTTACTAAGAGGCAGTGAATTAGACATTTTAATGGACTTATTAAGTGACAATAACCATTAAGTACTTACGGGTTAAATGTTATTCTTCTTCTAAATCGTATCGATGACAATCTAAGTAGAGCCTGCCTAGAATTAGGGGATATACATGTGCAATTATGCTATCGTTTTTTATGGAATCCTTCATAAACACTAAGAACCTTAGATAATTAGAAATAGTTACTACTTCCATATATTTGAATTTGTTTATTCAAATGTATGCGCTTTAAACGCATAGGTCACCTACTACGAACATTTGCTCCATGGAATATTAAGGACAATACCATTATTTAACAACCAGTATACCTGTTAAAAAAAAACATGCGGGCAGTCTTTGGGAACTGCCGATAGAAGTGAAAACTAAGGAACTTGCGAATTGTATCGAGGTCATGGAAAGTGTTCGGTGGCGATGACGCGAGATCCATGATTTTTGTTCACCCAGAAAGTGCTCAATGCGCCTAAAGAATTTTTCACTTCAAAATTAGAAGCTAATCGAAGCGAAGTAAGTATTTCCAATATGGCCTAATAACCAAGGAAATCTTTCATAACGTAATTGGAATTTTCCTAAGAAATATTTGACGCGATATTAAGTATGTATTTCGGTGTGGTAACGTATGAGGCACGAGGACGTACGCTATGTCTAAACGTGAAGCAGCTCGTTATGGGCTTATAATAATCAATAAGCACTGCTCGTTTTTTGTCGTTTGAACCATCGATATGTGGTATCTGTATTACTACGATGGATAGAGAATATTTGACTTAACTGGATTAGCATTTTTTTTCGTTGGAAGGCCTCCCAACGCAAGAAAAAACAAGATGTACCGATGGCTTGGTGAAGGCTGCGGGAATCCGCTGGAGACACACAGTACCGCGAGATGTAGGGGAAGCCTATGTGCAGCTGTGGATGCATTGATCAGTGCCGCATGAAGCCAGCGCGGGGTCTGTAGCAAATTTTACCAAGGGGCCCCCTAAACCTAAAACCTTCGTAAAGTGAAAACGAAAATATGCAATCAAAACAATTATAGCCCCCCTTTATTATTTCTCTCGGACCTGGGGCCCTGATATAGCGCCAGAGCCCATTTTTTTTTTGTTTTGCCTACATGCAAAAAAAAAGAAATGAAAAAATGAAATAAAAGAAATAAAATGAGTTTTTTTCGCGGATTATGATCCGATACCATAACAAAATAAACCAAATAAGGGACTTCATTCGCAGAAAACGGCTGTCGCAGTATAATGGGAGTTCGGATGACCTCGTGTTTGAGAGAGAGATCCATGGTTTTCATCGACACGTTTTGATGTTCAATAGTGCGGGGCCCCTCCAATGCGCGGGGCTCTTAGCTACTCTTGCTACGTGATTAATCCGGGACTAGCGTTGATGATGATGATTTGCCACAGAGTGCAGATGTGATTGTTCATCTGCATTCTGTCCATGAGTATATATATATACTAGCTGACCCGCGCGACTTCGCTCTCTTCAACTGGCTACTTTACCTACCTACCCTACATACCTACCCTACCCTACCTCCTACCTATTTGTGAATCTAAACCATACAAGGCGCCACCCAAACGCATACAAAAAAAAACATTCAAATTAGTCCAGCCGTTTAGGAGGAGTTCAGTGACATACACACGTACAGAAGAATTATATATATATATATATATATATATATATATAGATATCTCCATGAGTATGCATAGTATCAGTATAATTCCTTAAAGTAACCCCAAGTATATATAGCTGACTACTGTATAACTAATCATCTCGATGAATCACATAACGTGCGATGGGGTTTTAAACACTCGAAGACGGTTAAATTGACCCAGTTTCAGGACACCGTGCAAACACCTAGCGCCTTCGCAAATAAGATGCAACTAAAAATAAGTTTGTAAATCGAAGCCGATCCTATATAATTACGTTTTCCAAACAGTACTTATTTGTAAATAAATCGATTTTAATTCAATTGATTCTGTGCAAGCTTCGAACGCGAATGAAATCGATTTTGAATAAAATAGCAAAGAAATCGCCAAGAAATTAATGTGACCGCTGAATTGAAATGGCAGCTACGAAAAGCTAGGTTTTAATTTAAACATTCCTTCTTGCAAAACTAATACCAAATTTTTTATATCGTAAAACCTCTGGAAATATATAAAAGTATCAGTTTTCTTAAATTAGGCTTACATCTCATTTAAGCATTACGCTACAAATTTTCCACTTAAAACTACCTAACTTTCCCAAACTATGCTAATGTAGTCAACATTCCTGTCTAACTGGTTAATTTCTCATATTTTTCAATAATTTTCCACCGCAAGCACCATAAAACCTAACCTCCCTCTTTTTATTTTTCAGGACGTTAATAGCAGCGCTATGCTGCGCATACGCAGCGGCGCTGTCACCTCTGGGTCCGGCGCACGGCGTGGGCGACAACAGCGACTGCGCCCTCTACCTCAACGGCCCGGGCAGAACCTCGGCGTATGACTATAGCATCAACCTGCTCAAGGGCAACTTGTAAGTACTCCGGATTACTGCAATACTTTAATACTTTTCAATTTAGTAACGCAATAAGCAGGTACTTGTTTTATTTTTTCAATTAGCTGTTAATGTTAATTGCAATGGGCTGGTGGGTGTCGTTTAAAGCGATGCCCTCGAGCTGTGCTGAATTGTGCTGGTACTACAAAATATTGATCAATATTCCCTCTCACCAAGAGGAGGCCTGTGTCCCAGCAGTGGGAACATTATAAGCTGATTAGGCTATGCTTATTTGCTGTCAGGGATTCATGCAATAGTTGGCTGAGTCGTAATGTGGATGCGGCGAATGAGAAGGTACTCGTAGCAACATGTGACTTGGATGGTATCATAACAAATTCAAACAAAACGTACACCGTTGCCTTCAGGCAAATGTATAATCCAATCGTTCGATATCGCAACAACAATCACACAATCAACGTAGAGATCATTAATTCATAACCTACATATGTTCGATAATAATTTATAATTCAATTCCGTATTATACAGTGTATTTCTCAACGTATATCAACATTAACGATGATAGATAGCTCTATTGCATGCCTATTAGGCCATTTAAGTAAGCGGCTGTACCTATGTATAAAATCATTTACGTATACAGACATACGCTGCGACAGGTTAAATTGGTCTAAAATTACCAATCGTACGAGTACCATAAATTATGTATTGGCTTAACTTAAGCGACAAGTTAAGCGTATTTCAATCGGAATCTGAAATGTACTTGTCAGTAAAATTGCGTGGCATGCAATTTATTTCCTGTTCATGTTAAATTCAGTTGATATTTTAACGAAGTGTTACCAAACCTGTTGGACGATATTGTTCGCATAAGGTGCTGAGACCTTATCGAGGGTCATCAAAATAATTGCTGATTGTAAAGTTATTTTTGCCAAAATGGTTTTGAAAACATTTAAACAAAAGAGGTTTCATCTAAGTGGCCTTTTTGAAAGTAATAAAAAGTTTAGCAATCTGGTTGATAAAAGAAACCGGCCAAGTACGTGCCGAGCCATGCGCAGGTTAGGGCTCCGTATTTGCAATGGAATTTGTAAAATTTTTTCCTTCACCAAGTTTCAATGTGTGTGATAGTTTTCTTTTTAAATTCGTTATACGAGTATATGCTACCATGATCATTTACACGTCTCCAAAAACAACCGTTTAGCTTGCAGAAAGGGCAAACACTTGACTGTAAGAAAAAATTTGCCCTTTAAAGCTTGCTATTTCGCAAACATATCCTTGAATATAAAAATGGTTTTTCGTATACCCTCAATATTTTAGACGATAAAAAAACTCATCGCCACTTTACGCGTAGTAGTTATTCCTTGTTGACTACGAAACCCTAAAAAGGAGTAGGTTCTTCTTCTTCTTCTTTTGATTTAATCTGAAGGCCAATTCTCGTACCTACATTTAAAGCATTAAAATTCAAATCGCAATATCATCTTCGAAACAGTCAATGTCAAAAAGTGGGGAAAATAAATGTTTTTACATTTTGATACTGTAATACGCATTCGCACCGCGAATGCAAACGTTCCGTAAAAAATAGAAGACTTGCATCCCTGCCGCAAAAAAATGTAGTATCCCAGGACCATTCCAATCTCATTGATGGCGTTATAGATAATACCCACCAGATTGATCGATCGGCCTTTAGATATCTATCTGTATCGAATTACGTTGAGAATGTTGAATTTCACTGTCACTCGTCCACTGAACATGCATCGAATGTCACGCTTTCGCAACAACTTGTACTTGCGCAGATAGGTACACAATAAGATCTATTGCACGATTTATTGTGTCTGCAATTCTGCATGCATTAAATATCCAGTAAATAGCACTAGTTCAGAAAGTAAGAACCGAAGGTTGCTGCTCACTAAGTAGGTATGGAAGAATGATACTTTGTGAATGACGAGTACGAGTACTTACTTCAAGTGGTGCTTTTGCACTTTGCACGCGGTTATTTTTAACTCGCTGCTGGTTTTAAATACATTTCTCTATTTTTAGCATTCATTGACGTAAGATCCAGTCTTATTTAATTAATGGTTTCAATGCATGTACAAATTTACGGACATATATCTCACACAGATGCAATATATTAAAATAGTTATTTAAATGAAACTAATTTAAATAAAGTACAAGGAATGGAATTTCAGTCGTCCCCGTCACCGTCTTCAACCACTCCCGCTTTTGAAAATCTCACCATAACTACTACTGGCTGACCAAAATTTTCAACTTTGTCGAAATCCTCCCAAAATTAACTAAAAATCTTTTCCAAAGCAGATTGCTGAATCAGACATAATATCCAGTTCCCAAAAGCCGCCCGAAATGTACCGCTGACTCGGCAGCCCTACCACGCCGGCCGGCACAATGTCACCTGCGCGGGAGTCTCTACTGTCGCCGTTACATCATGCGCCTGCGCAAACTTGACACACTTCCGCGATACACTTGACACTGTGCTCGACACTCACTTGTCTCTCTATGGCTACGATACGTGATAAATGAGCCGACAAACATTGTTCGATGGAGTTAACATAATTAGTGGTGTCATTGACCTGCGCGGGACTTAATTTGTGGGCATAGCTAAAGCTTTGTCTTCTGGTTTTTTGAATAAGTTTGTAGGATAATAGTACTTTCTAGTATACTAGAACAACCTGTAACCACGCGACTCCTTCGGAGTAGGCATACAGGATATTTCTGAGGCAAAAAAAAATGTTTTCAGGGGTGCCAAAAATGCCACTTTAGGAGAATCATAACATTAATCACACAACAGTTTTGAATTATCAGATTGGGAAAACCTGACAATGACGGGTAGCTTGATTTGCTTTCTGATTCTGCTAAAGCGGCTCTTTTAGACCCGCAGAAATCGATTTCTTCTAACTGTCAATAAAATCGGCTAGATATGTAGTGTCGGCTAGGTATGTGTTCCGCGCGCCTCAAAGAACTGCCAGCAAAGAAGACGGGGCCGCTAGGGCCAATGCCTGCTAGTGCTGCGGACTTTGTTCGAAAGAGGTATTGTAGCCCTGGAACGCAAACGGCTCTAAGAGGAACACGAATGGGTTTTAGTCAGTAAGAGTCTGACACTCCCTCCTGCTTCACCCAGAGCGGGAGGAGTCATTTGATGATTTCCCATCCTTAAAAAAAAAGGAAAAAAACAAGATATGTAGTTTTCAGCAGTGCAATAGTAGTAAATAATTACACAAATAATTTCACCTTTACAATACTGCATTAATAAGAAGCGTCGAAACCGCCAATAATGTCATACATAATTCTACGACTTTTGACATCAGCAAAACAATAGTCACTTTCTTCCACATAGTCGCGCACTTCCGAACAATAAATTACATACGACGAACAATCAGCTCTATAATTATACCAAAACGCTTTTGTTCTCGATTCCGCGCTCACCGCACTCACTCGCCGCAGTGACCTCTGTCGTAATAACATTATAACATAGGTCTCAATGCTTTTGAACACTTTCATCTTTACAGAGCGCGGCATTAGCTAACTGACGAATCACATTCACTTTCAAAATCCTTTCGCTTAATTTGTTTGTACCTTTAGGAGGTACGATTACGCCGTGAAACCGTATTTCTCTCTCAATATCTCCATTTGTAATACCGACAATGTATCTCGATTTGTATTTCCTTAGCGAAGTAATGTTGATACGTCACGGAGTAAATAAATAATGGAAATCAAAGTTCACAATGTAACAATGACCCTGCTTGCCGTCAAAAGCCTTTTGTGTGAAAATAAATAATGTTAGTACGAAATAAAAGCTTCAATTTGTTTCTTATTCAATCTACATTCGTTCGCGTTGAATAACTTCATCAGTTTTCATGTCCAAACATGGTTGTATGAAATTAAAGGATTTAAAAAGATTGCCTTCACTTGATTGTATTTGTCGAGATCGAGATATATCAATTCGAAAACCTGATTTAATTGAAAACATTTAAATATTTTTTCAATCTTCATAAATGTCTCTTTTTATGTCTGAATTTCGCTGTAGAAGAATGTATATTATCGTATCCAGATCCATTCATGTTAAACTGATAATCTGTCTAAATATTTAGGTGTCGTCAATCATGCGCAAGCGCATTGATCACAAGCAAACGTAGAGAGTAGTGTGTCCGTATAACGGTGCGACCTGTTCCCGGTACCATCTGATTCTGTGTCGTCGTAGGTAGGTAGGTACCCGCTCGTTTGTCTAGCACTCGGTCACGGCACTCCTCCTATTGACAATATCGAGGCGAAACGGTAAACCACTCACGAACTCATCATAATCACTGCTAAATGAAACGGCTATCGAAATAACGAACATGTTTACGAGACTAGAGAAAGATTTTATCGATATGTAAGTACTTAAAACTGTCTGTCTATTCTGGAATATCACCAAACTTAGTTGTAGTAAGTTTTTATTCCAGGGCCTATTTATTCAAACTAACTGGTGACAAGTGACAAACGACAATCTGGCACTTTGTACGTTTATTTTATACATTCTCTACTTTAATAACGTCGCGATAATATGACATTTGACAGTTTTTGAAAAAATTGTCACATTGTCAGTTATGTATATTAAACCGGGCCCTGGTGCTAGGCATACTTGAATTAAGCGCATTTGACCAAAAGTTTCAAGTCGTAATTTTTACAGAATAGCAATAATGAATTTCAGTAACTATCTAGCGGTTGCCACGCCTTTCACTATTTTCAAACGGCCAACACAATTTGGCTTTCCTATTTTAAAAGGAAAGAAAACAAATAGTAAGTAATATCTTTCATCTAATATATTATCGATCAGTGTGAAATGTAGAGATAAAAATGAGTGGGTTTAGAATAAATGAGTTGGTCTAGACTCGATAACACAAATCCCGAGGCTAGATAGAAATTGAATGGTTTGGTGCCGAAGAAATCACAGTATAGAGATTTTAGTTTCGCAGTTTTTATTTGCTTTTTTAATGTTGATAAGCCTAGCCTTGTGCATTAAATCTAACATGAAATAAATTGCATCAAAGAACGACCAAACGTAGATATTCTGTAGACAAGACAAGACATTACGCACTTTTACGAAAAAAAGCCATACCCACATTAATTGAAAGTACCAAAGGCATATTCATCAGTTTCAATATACGCAGATTTACCTAAGGATGTTGTTGTCCAAGACATTTGTTATTCTACGAGTAACCTAAACAAAGTACAACGCTCCAGCCTATGCAAGAAAATATTTACGTCATATTATTACAAAAATACACAAGAAAATGCTCAGTCATTCATCTATCAGGTTAAGTAAACACCATTAAGCTTGCACAGAAGTTAAACACCGCTACGCAAACATCTTTTATTTTCGCATATCATGCAAAAGTAGCGTAAGCGTAGAAGCCCATTGCAAAACTAACGCATTGGTTGCCAACCGGTGGTCCGCGGATCACTAGTGGCCCGCAACCCGCAAGAATTAAAATATGGTCCGCAAGAGGTTGTATAACTCTAAACTGAAATATCACATAAATTCTGAAATTCGTTTTCTATGAGAAATGTTGTGTTTTCTATTAAAATAATGCTGTTTATACATTTGACTTGAGTTTAACGAATTCGCTAAAAGTTTTCATTAAATTTTATTTTCAAATTGACACAGTTCTTGAACCTTCTAGAGTTCTAGTCCTAGTGGGTCCTGGGCTTCTAAACAAAGTGATATTCCATCCTCTATAGCCACTGTCGAAACACACGGTTGGGATGACATTTCGGTTGCGCATGTTACGTATGTCGCCAATCCTAATATATAAAATTCTTCCGTTACTGACCGATTGAGCGATGGAGCGACAGACAGACAACGCACTACTGGTCGTAGAGCACTACTGGTCGTAAGGGTTTCCTGAAATTCTTACGGAAACGGAAAAAACGGGATATACGCATACGAAGTCGCGGGCAGAAACTAGTGTCATACATAATGACTTTTCGACAAACGTTATCGCAGATAGAATATCATTTTTCCAAGAGCCTCAGGACAAAAAAGAGTTGGTAGCCACTGTCTTAAGGTTTAGTACTACTAGCCACGTAGAAAGGCTAGATGGTGAGAATCGAAGAGGCTCGGTAAACTGTATCGTGGACGTGGGAACACGGTTGGCAACTGTCGCGCGTCGTCGATACGACCAACGTGTTAACGTGTCTTTATTGCAACACCTTGTTAAATAAGTGGCTTAGGTTGGGAATTAAACGATTTTCAAGATTGGCAGATTAAAGTTTTATGTGTGGTCTCTAAGATTAGAGCCATGTTTTGTCTGATGAGCTTGTAATGAAACGTTCTGGGAATTAAGTGATGAAAATAGGGAGAAATCGAAGTTTATAGTTCCTTTCTACAAATTGTTAACACAATCATTGCATCAATGATATTAGTACTCTTATTTTTTTTTATATAATCCTGCATCCTACTGGTATTATGTATCCCTGCACATAACTTAATTGGAAAATTTACTCTTAAAAATAAAGCATTCCTGAAAGAGGCGTTAATGTGAAATATTCAAAGTTAGAATTTGCTTAAATGATTTATTAAAATCTGCTCTTTCCAAAAAGAAAAACAAGAGTCAATGTCCAAATAAACTAGAAACGTTTTCCAATAGTCACGCGTGTTGTTATAAAAACACAATGAAAGTTATTTTCTAATAAATACAACAACAATTTGTTAGATGTAACAGTTTTGGTAATATCGCTTATTTATGTAAAAATATACAGTCATGTGACTCCGAACCGGAACACCTCTCAAAAGATAATAAAAATTTAGGACTATAATCTATATTTATAGTCATAGTAAGAATAGAATGGTTCCGTATAATAAAATAGATTTAGTACTATTGAAATCGATCAATTTTACCCATTATATTAATTTAGAAATGAGGAGCTCGAGGCTAGATAATCACAGCCGCACGGGTCGATCTTCAAGGTTAAGCAACGCTTGCCAAGGTTGGTCTGTGGATGAGTGACCATCTTAAAATACCGAGTTTCCTCCGTGCCTCGAAAAGCACGTTAAGGCGTTGGTCTCGGCTGTCATTTGTAGACATTTGGCAGTCGTTACGGATAGTCAGAAGCCAGTAAATCTGACTCCAGTCTTGCTATGAAGTACCGTGTTACCCAGTTAATGGGTTGTGGAGGTCTGGTAGGCAGCCGCTCCTCGTAAAATACTGGTATTCAGCTTAATCCGGCTTGACTGGAAGCCGACCCCAATATAGTTGGGAAAAGGCTAGGCAGATGAGTGCTATTGAAATCGATCGACACCAGTCTGTTGAAAGTTAAAAATCAAAAGAGAATTGTATTTAAAGTAGAAATACTTATTGAAGTTAAAGAAATTTAAATAATAAACTAAATGACAGTAAGTTACAACAGAAAAAGTACCGAAAAGCAATGTAATGCATTTTATTGTAGCGTTTTTATTATTCAAATTGAAATTACTTTAAACCCTTTATTGATTTTTTTTATTAGATTCGTACTATTTCTGCACGTTTTATTAAGGAACCCAAAAAGCTTCAAATAAAAATAAAAAAACTTTTAAAACTTGGAGGCGCCTGCCAATAATAATTAGGCATTATAATATGGTTTCAATTTGCATATTATTATAATTTTCTGCGTGCTCCACCAATATTTAAATAAGATACGGAAGTGGATACGAATCTTATTTGAATATTCGATTAGAGTTTAGTAGCATGATGACAGCCAGAGCTTTTTAAGAAAACTAGTTGACCCGCGCAACTTCGTCTGCGTCACATTTTTAATTACTGCTCCGTTCCTATTGGTCTGAGCGTGATGATTTCTCGATAAATGAGCTATCTAACACTGAAAGAATTCAAATCGGACCAGTAGTTCCTGAGATCAGCGCGTTCAAGCAAACAAACTCTTTAGCTTTAATTAGTATGTAGGTACCCAACATAAACCCAATCTAACTGTTGTGTTACAAAATTCCTTCAAAATTTTCACGTAATCGAGAATTCAGGTAACAAAGAGAACAAGATCATCTTTATTGTAACTTAGGACTGCGTAATTGTTTCAATTAAATCGTTAACATCTCCTTACCGCCTACCTATCTCATAGTTTACGTCAAGAACCTAAAATTGATGTTTTCATCGAGATAATTACCACATTTTTATTCGCAAACTGAGCAATTTTACTCTGTTTACAGTTAATAATGGTCTTATTTTCCCACAAGCTTTATCACGTAATACGCCATTTGTTCTCTATCTAGAAAGGCAATGAGTGCTCCGGTATCAGTCGTGCCATCTTCAAGTGATGTTACCAAATTTTAGAATCACGTGAAAACACTTAAAACATGTTGAATAACAGCGATTACTATCACGCTGCCAGTTAAGTAACGAACGGCCTTAGACGTTTGACTTGCCATCAAATGTAGGCCACGAGGCCAATTGCGAATAAATATGTATCTTAACTCTCATACTGGGTGAATTATTGCTACTAATTATGAGGATTATGCGTTGTGGATGGGTACTTGCAAAATCTTTAATTTGAGATTACAGAACAGTCCCTACGGATGGGTTAACTTCTTATTGTCTCTTATGAAATCTCCAATCCCAAACATGGACACAATAACATTCAAGAGACCTTTTTAAATGTATTGAACTGTATCGATATAGTTCACTTGCCCAAAATTACTAAAGACATACATAAACAGTCAGTTCAGAAACACTTAAAGGGGAACCTTTAAAGATTACATCAACGCTCGATAAATATGACCCGCACCCTCAATAAATGCCACAAATGTTTATTTTACAATTAAATTATAGAAATATAGGTACTGACTAGTCCACGGAGCAATAAAGATTATAGTGCAAAGTAATTAAACGTGTTTTTTGTTTGTTCCAGCGGCTACGAAGGACAGGCCAATTGCATCACATACGAAGCCATCAATCAAGCTTATCTTGAAGCCAGAAACAGAATCTGTAAGTATTTAAAGCGTTGGAATCCGCAGTTTCTTTTTAATGTTTCCTTTTTCGACAAACTACGAAACAATTTGTAACCAATGGACGAGCCCACCAGCAAAGTTTCATTTATTTAACCTTTTTTGGTGCTTACAATGTATGTTATGTGAATATACGAAGTCGCAAATGACATAAAAAGTAATAAAATTACTCGTGAACGCAAACACGCAAGTCACATTACGATGTCATCAAGCGTTGAAGTGCGTGAACCGGAAGACTTCGCCAGTTCGCCACTCGTTATGTTACCGCCATCTTATGCAGAACTTTCGATTTATTATAATACAGCAACATTTTGTAATAATACAATGTCATTACTGTGTACATCATCATGTCAAATATTAAATGCTAAATCATTCTTTGTATGAAAGAGTTCTCAACTTTGGCAATTCTAATGTGACAGGGGCGAACGTTTAACCTCACGTTAACGATAGTAAGTATTGAGCAAGACCTCAAAAATACAAAAAAATAAGATCTATTCTTCGTTATATGCAAAATATTGATATTCAATTGTCTTTTGCAGTGGTCTCGCAACCAAAAGGAGACTGGAAGGCTGAACACTTCGCGAGTGTCGGCGAGCTGATTCTCGACATATCCATCAACCTGGCCCGAAGGTAAGATAAAATTACACTGACATTAAGATTCACTCGGTGATATATTCAAGCTCGAAACTACTTTCTACATCCGTCTCGACAGCTCCTTAATGTCACCAAAGGTAAACTAGGCAGGATTTATTGAATGCGTAACGACCTTTGGGATAATGCATACAAAGTCATGGATTGGATTTAATTACGATTTGCAATGAACTTTCGTTCGACATTCACCCATTGAACTCTTATCATTATGAGAGGTTACGACATGATCTCATTATCCCTTACACGAGTTTTAATTGAAAACAAAGAAACATGAGCATCCAAGGCTGGTTCTTCTTTCAAATCCGTTCTTTTGTCTTCTGTCAAATTGTTCATGGCCAGCGTCCACTCACGACGCGGAAAGATACCAATTGAATCTATTGTAGCATACATGCTGCACTTAATCAACTAACATTTATTTCTTCAGTTGTCATGAACCTAATTCTAGTCGACCCCGTATCGAATGCTAGCTACTCGAGTGACACACGATCAAGGAGCCGTAAAATGATCGTTTAATTTGAAACCTCAACCGCAACAATGTGTGCACTTGCAAAACATATCGACTTTAGTTTGTCATTGAGACATAAAACATGAAATAGATGTAAGGAAGTAAGTAAGTATTTAATTGGATCAATTCCTTGATTAATCTATCCGAGTTTAAATATCAACATAGACCAAATATCAATGCTAAAAATGCACGCAGGTACTAATCGATTCTTTTAATTATCCGGCGATCATGTATGTAGGTGCTCATTGAAATGGTGTTTAACTCAAACCTTGATCTTACGGTTGTCGCCTACGAGGTGTACTGACCTTTGTAGTGAATGTCCTGCGCAAATGTCATCTCGGCTCATTAGCGGTAACCGGAGCAATGGCTGAATCACCGACAAACGTGGATACGTCATCGCTGGCACGGAAGGGAGCGAGAGTGGTCTTGGCCGGCGACCGTTCCTCTTTTGTACGGCGATCGCCGATGTGCGATGGCCATTCACTTCCTAGTCTGATAGTAAAGGGCGATTATCGAATAGAGATTGGTGAGTGCAATCGATCATCATTATTCGTTTGAAAGGTTGTATTATGAGGCTCTCTATTGAGTTCGGCTAATTTATATTAATTGGTTATTCAATACATAGAGATTCGACAATAACAAGCTGCTATTTATTTACTGACCAACCGACCGGGATTTGATTTCTGCAGCTTTTTTAACGCTATTTGGTTGCTGGGAGGAAGTTTTAAGTTTAAACTCGGCCGATTAATGTTTCAGCTATAGGTTTCTATGTCTAGTTAAGTAATAGATGGCAGACTATTTCAGTTTGTTTCTCTTCTATTTGTCATTGATTTCCCACATGATATGATCTCTGCAGTTTTAATCAAGAAAACCTATATGGAAACAAAGGCGCTTCAAACCTAAAAAAAAGTGTTCTACACCCACGCGAATAAATTAATTAATATATTTTGCATTCCGTCCAACATTAAAATTGCAATTTTATGCTTATTCTAACTTTTAAACTATTGTTTTATTTGATGTAACGCTAATTTACGATGCAAATCTGCTATATAATTTGCTTTAAATAACGGATTTAACACTTTTTTGCTAATTTTAATGGTTACGACATCCGCTGTGCAAGCAAATGTAAATTAGTACAACTTATCCAAGGTCGGATGATTATGAAGTGAGATATAGTTATGACTAGTTATATCTCTTAGCTTCGTCCCCCGTAGTCTATCCTGCGTCAACTATACATTTTTCCGGGATATTAAGCAGCCAAGAACACTTAGCTATAGTGTAGTTTTTTTTCTTGTAACATAATCTTCGTAATCGTACCAGTACCTACCTCCAGAGATTACATTTACAAACATACATAAACAAACAAAACAATTTATCTCTGTTAAATATACCTGAGTAAGTTTACATGGCAAATATCGATGTATGACCATTTTGCAAATCTGGGCGTTGAATAACCATGTTGATTTGGTTTGATTAATGATCTTCTTATTAACTAACAGCAAGGTTGCTTGTTTTAGTGGTAGGTGGTAGGTAATACTGTAACAAATCAGACTTATGATATTGCATGACTGCATGTAAATGACGAAGTGGGTGGCGATTTGCATTCAGCGAAATGTCGTTCTTAACTATCTGCATTTTTATTAAGATTTCTTTGGTGTTTTTTTTGGAAAAAATATGTGTGCGTTTCAAAAATATAGACTGACTTTAGGCTTTTGATACGACGGTAAGTCGAAAGCCCAGTTTCCGGAATGAAAATTAATTTGAGCTACTAAAAAACTTTCATCAACCAATCGCACATCTTAACTTACGTTTAATTTGTGATGCTTCGATTTCTTTCCAGAAACTTTTCAGAAACAGAAAACCCTTCATATCATTTAGTGTTTTTTTTTGCTATCGTGACGTATTATCTTGAAGGTCGCTGAACAAAGAATTTTATTCCACGTCTGTCTGTCTGTCTGATTGACAGATCTAGGTCGGTATTAGATACTCGCATTGTTTCAATGTAACTTGTTACTTGTCAAACGGCTACTGAATGATCGATATAGATAAGTATTTAATTACTAACTCATTCATTCTGTATTACGTCATCTTAGTTCTATTTATAGGAATTGGACACTGTTATATTCTTCTATTCGACATTTTTAAACCTTTCTTTTAGGAATACTTTTACTTTCTAGTGCTCTAACATAAAGATTCATTGTAAAGAAACAAAAAAGATAAAAAAAAACTGTAGTCTACAGCTTCATTGGTCATTAACTCCGGTACGTTCTCTCGGGTATGAATAGGTAGAGAGGCTAAAAAAACAAATAACCACAAACAGCTTTGTATGTAGGTATTGTGTTTTTAGAATTAATCTGAAAACAACAAGATGGCTATAAGTTTGTTGGCAATACTATTGCCTTATGTAACAAAATGCCTTCGTCAGTCTTCTGTTTTGGTTTTGGCCATTTATAATTATTTCAATGGCGTTAAAAGTGAGCAGTCATCAGAAATTTAAATCTCAGAGGATTCTTGGATGGACAAGTTCTAGGAGACTGATTACAAACTTTCAGACCATGGTACTAAAATTCTGGATGAAAAACGCAAGAAATCGGTACTTATACCAATTTTTGCGTTTTTGCAGAAAAGAACTGACAAAAAATATCGCTGATACGAATACGTTGTGTCCCTTAAAATAGTCTGATTTAATATAACTGCTTAGATCACCGACAGGACCAGCAAAGGTTGAGAAATAATTATATTGACGAATATTATTGGATACCTAACTACCTACCCAAATGAATCTATAGAGGCAAGTAAAAATAATTAAAGTAAAACGAGAAGATAGTACCGATAAAAAATTTAAAAACTCAACTTAATGGACGAAAGGTAACGGTGAGGTCAGTAGGTGTAATATTATTTTTTATTAAAGTGTTCGTTTTTAAATTCACTGTTATGAAAAGCCCCGTAGTATGCATATTGCTATCATAAAAATAATATTAAAGGGAGAATAACGTTCACAAATTCGATTATATAACTTTATTGTGAACTTAAAACGTTATTGTGATGAAACTTTCCAAGTATGTTACACAACATAGATTATAGAAATGTGAATTTTTATTATACCTACTGAGGTCTTTCTTAGCAGTTACGTCATGGACAGCTTCAAGCGAAAATTGAAGTCCTCCTTAAAAAGAGTAGGCAGCGCTCCTTAGTACCCCAAATATTGCAGATGTTCGGAGCCCAAACCTAGGCTTCATAAACAAACAATGAAGTTATTTTATACGTACTAAGGTCTTTCCGTGGAGCTACGTTATGACCAGCTACAAGCAGAAGAGAATCCTTTGTAAAGGGTAGCCCACGGGTCTGTTATTGGAGATGTGCATAACTCCATAAGCCATCAGGTAGGGCACCTGTTTTTTGCTACTCTATCTGAGGCATAAAAAGAACTGCACACACTTATGAAAACAAAACGTTATATTGCTCTCCATTAAGTACTCTTAGATCGATCTAAATCGTGCATAATCGCATTTATCTTTCGCAATTTAAAGGTCAAAATTAATCACAGTACCTAGATATTTCCTATTGCAAACTTTTGTTTTAACTGTGCACCCTTGAAACTCGCCAATGGTTTTATTTTAAATACCGTGTGCGAGTAACAATAATTTTATAAGTACAATCAGCAAAAGAGTTTGGCAAACAGGCAAAAGATATTTACAAGCAAAATGTAAACGTGTATTCATTGGGTTAAAGTTGCAAACTAAATGAACGAACAATTAAGGCGAGTGGCGACTTACCTGCATCCAGTTTCTGAATTTCAGATTTTTTAGTTGAGTCAAGCATAAAGTTGAATTTCATAAGTTTCTAACAGCAAATACTTAATACAGGAACCGGGAGTTAATCAAAGCGCATTGCCAGGAAAGCTTCTAAACTTTTTGATGACAGTACATTACATTACGGGAAATAAAGGCTTGCCAATACCTTAGCTAATAGCCTAATTCGATTAAAATCAATTAGTACGAAATCTTCGTGCTAAACCAACTTATCTTGCTCGGTTGACCTAGAGCACATTGTCTTACATTAAATTCAATTAAAAACTTGTACATGGGTACCTTGAACTACATGTGGATTACATTTGACCTTTATTAATATATGGGGTAACAAACATGTTATACATTTATATGGTATGTAGACACACCCATCTTAATTATCCGATCAGATGCTTTTATCATCTCTTGCAAGATATTCTTTATATTAAGGCTGCCTGTCCATTTTACCGGAGCAAAACAGCGGGGCGGAGAAATATTCATCTGCCTAGCCTTTTCCCAACTATATTGGGGTCGGCTTCCAGTCAAACCGGATTCAGCTGAATACCAGTATTTTACGTAGAGCGGCTGCCTACCAGACCTCCACAACCCATTAACTGGGTAACACAGTACTTCTTGACAAGACTGGAGTCAGATTTACTGGCTTCTGACAATCGGGCGGAGAAATATTAACCAATGGAATTGCACAAAATCTCCGCACCACGTGAATCACTAACATTTTGTGCAATTCCAGTGGTTCTCTCACTCCGCTATAATGGAAAGGCACTCTTAATCTCTGCTCAACATTTTGGCTGTTTTATAAGTTTTTCTAATTTCCAACTATCTCCAAGCGATCTCCGCTGTTTTTTATATGGTAGACCATCGTAAAACTACTATTTTATCTTCATAGATTAACTTTGACTGGACATACCTATTAAAAACTATTGAGTATTGAGCAATGTCCTCCGAATATCCTCAACAAATCGATACATTTAAAATCTAAAACGACCCAATTACAAACTGCAATGGAATTCAAATGATCTCATACCATTTAAAAGGCCAAATGTCCCAATTAATCCTAGAATCAACATCATAATTGGTGTAGTCAAACTTATCTTTGAACAAACTCTCGTTATGACGGTAATAAACCTTGGCATTTGAATATCCGTTACTGAAGCCATTGCAATAAACGTTTGTGAAGTGTATCAATCAATTACTTGAATGTTTTCTGTTATTTTGTTAGCAATAAACGCCTATTGCTTCCTACGGCGCATTATGTTCGTTTCTAATCGATATTCGATATGGTAAATTATCGGTATATGGAAATATGAAGATTCCACTGTTCTACTTATATCTGTTTTACTTTTTTTCCTGCTTTTGCCACATAGTCAATACATGATTCATCAGCCGGCTTATTCTGTTGAAATCACACCATGAGAACTGAAGTGATGTCAGTTTCAAACGAACGACCAATCCCTATACTTCACTACGGACTGACAGCTCACATCCTTAAGTTTTTACCGGTGGATGATTCACACTTGGCAAAAACAATTCGGTACTTGCGAAGATTTTGGCACTTGCTAAAGTCAGTCATACCAAATATGGACAACTCTACGTCAGAAATTAACAAACTTACATGCTACGACATACCTTCATGAGGTATGTCCATAATAGTATACCTATGCTACCTGGACCTCCTAATCTAGACATAAGGAAATTGGCATATTAAACGCTAATTTTATGACTTGAATTTAAATATTTCACTGAATCTAGCGTTAGTCAGATGATTTTTGAAATGCCTTATGAAATGAATTCGGTTCAATCTCTATAAATTGACTGTAAATTCGATTAAATTTAAATCAAGAAAATGCATTTCATAATTTTCATACAGAGCTATGAAATGTTCAGGTACTGAGTTGATATGTCGTACCTAATTCGCCGTCAGTCTTTAATAAAATGTCTATAGAACGTTAAAATATATACCTACTTAAATTTCTCAATAATTCATCATCTCTTTCTTTCCCAGATACGGCCTGACCTACGAAGAGATCGAGAAGGGTCTGCCCCTCATCGACACGTCTCGCACCCTCATCCGTGAGGTATGTCCTCCGGTGTTCTCCCACGTGGAGTGCCGCGCCGGCAAGTACCGCCGGTTCGACGGCCTCTGCAACAACCTGCAGCACCCCACCTGGGGCGCTACCATGGCTCCCTTCCAGAGGTAACTACACACTATCACATAGAAGCTTTAATATTGCATTTCAGACTTTAGAAAGACACTGTCAGTCAACCGTAGATTGAGTATTTAAAAAAGTTCTACTCTGTAGAGCTTCTCATATCACTCATTGGTGATATTCTCTTTAGAAGGCCTAGAGAGAATATCAGCTTAACTTCAGCAAAGAAGAAAACGGCTTAACTTTTAGTAAAAAGACTAGTCAGTTAGCAATATTTGTGCCGGAGCTGGCACCGTAGGGTGCGCCGGATAAATGAATTAAAGAGTTTAGTAAACTTATCGAAGTTTAATAAACCCTCATATCTATTACATCTCACACCTTTACACATACCTTTAACGGAACCCAATGGTTCGATAGCCTCTGGAGCACCTTCTGTGTGATTCATACAGTATTATCTCAAAATGGTTAGAAACCCTAGACCGGTTTTGAACAATATTGAATAAATCTCACACCAAGATCTTAAACTGCGTTGAGAGATAATTCTCAAAAAGGTGACGAGTTACACGTAGCAACTGCGATAACTAATCTAAATTATTCCGTAAACGATAAATGAGTAACTTTAACATGTATTGTCAAGTTTCTAAAGTGGTGCCTGATCTAGATAATTCTAGAATAAAACAAAATCAAGATTCAAGACACACAGTTCAAGTTTGTGACTCGACGAGAAAGTGAAATTTGCAGTGCAAAGCCCCTTGAGAGCAGGTGTATAAAATACCCGCTTACATATGTTGTGTTGGTGTGTCATATGTTTCCTCTTTCCAGATTAATAGGGCCGCTTTTCGCCGACGGTATCAACTCGCCGCGTATTGCTCATCATGGCAAGGACCTGCCGCTTTCCCGTGTGGTCTCCCGTACAATGCACCCTGATGAAGGCTTCCACGACCACGCTGGCACCGTCATGGTCATAGCTTGGGGCCAGTTCATGGATCATGATTACACGCTGACTGCGACTCCTCTTGGTAAGTTTCATAGCAGAAACAGTTTACCAATGCTTACGTTCAATCTAAGCACCGTTTGTCTGACACTAGGGTATGCGGGGTCGTTAGACCTTACTACCCACACGATAAGAAGAAGAAACACGTTTTCTAGGCCCTTGTCAGTGTGACATCGCACAAAAATTACAACTTGAGACATCTTTTATTAGGTTATAAGCACGAAATTCTGCTAGCAGAGTGCAGCATACCGTCTTGTGTTTTATTGTTTCTTCTTCCCTTTAGACCCTGTGAACCGTAACGACCCCGAGGAGTGCTGCAAGCGCCCCCCTCACCTGAAGCACCCCTACTGCAATGAGATCCGCATCCCTGATGATGACTACTTCTACCGTTTGTTCGGAGTCAAGTGCATCGATTTCGTGCGAGGTTTCCCGTCGCCAAGGCCCGGCTGCCGTCTGGGTAAGATTCTATATTTAAATGATATACTAGACATTTAAAAAATGAACTGAAACCTTCTGATTTTGAAAGTATATAAAACTTTATGGTTTGAGACTATTAAGAATGTAAGGTCACACTACTAGTACCCAAAATTCAAATTATAATTTGACTTTTTAGCTAAGGTCAAATGCAATTTCAGATTCACACGCGATTTGCGTTTTCTTTAAAATTGGTCCCGTAATTTCGTCTCCGACCATCAAACGCGTTAACAGGCAAATCCAATTTGTCTAAATCATGACCATTGTCTTCAAAATGCAAATCATATTCAATTTCGTGGAGCATATGTTTCGCTCCCATTGTGGTTGTTTTGTGACATACAGAATGAAACTGCAGACACTTGAATCTCTCCAACATTGTTCTACAATTTACCTTCAGGTAATTTGCGTTTATCTAAGTAAATTTTCTCATTTCCGGATAGGTATAAACCAGAGGATATTTTACTTTCATTTTACGATTACGCTATATATTAAGGAAACCGCATACAAAGTGCGGTATTAAGAGAACCATTATGTCCGAACTGGTGTAGCGTAGTCGGACGTGGGGTGACCTCAGTGGCCATTGTACCGACTCATGAACATTTAATGTTAGATCCGATGGTTATCTCGAAATCTCGTCATCTGCCAACGGACAGGGAAAGTGTTGATCGTTACGTTGTTCTTAAATTGCGCAATGTAGTGTAGAACATTGTCTGTCCGGTCGTGTTTGGCACGCAGATTGCGAATAAGTGTATGTATTTTGCCTTTTGCCTAAGTAGAGAGCACCAGAGCTATCATTAGGGTATGCCCTATATATAGTCGGTATATCAGTCGATCGGTAAGCGAAAAGTCAATAATGTTGAAATTTATTAATAGGCTTCTTACATGTAGATAGGAATAGTTACCTAATAGGGATACTGGTAACACTGATAACACTAGTTTAGGGACCAGGGAACGCACATGTCATGTAAAACTCTTATTTCGATAAAATTTACTTTACCTATGATTCGCTTAAAACTCAAAACAACAAATCAAATATAATTGTCATTCCAACAGAAATGGAAGAATGACTATTAAACCAGTTCACTGATAGAGATCTTTACAGCTTCATGCTTGCCAAAAGTCGGACCGCATTTGCGAGCCTAGCGCCACAGGGCGCCGCTTTCACGATGAATAAAACAAATGAACGAAACCATATCGCTTAAGAGGGTCTCTAACTCTAGTCCCGAGGAATTTGAAAAATAAGTATTTGAAGAAACTATTGCCGATGCCGTCGCGCTGCGACGTAAAGTAAAGTGCGAAAGCGACAACTGCAGCAGAGGCTGATTTTACCTATAAAAACCTTGACCAAAGGACGTTTTGTATTCCGCTGTTTTCTTCTTCAAAACTGGACTGATCTACAAAAATTATATATCAAAATTTAGAGGAAGACTATATATATTATGCTTCTGTTATTTTCAATTTTTCAAAACTTATCTTTGTCTGAAAGTCGTCTGAACATGGCTGTAAAAACGGGCTGTTTTTTTTTTCGGTTTTTTGGGATGGTCATAATTCTTTAAGTAATTATGTTTTGGAAAAAAAGAAAATGATAGAGGCACGTATTAACTCGACCTAGATTTTTTGGAAAAAAATTCATTGCTCTAGCAAGATTATCAACGAAGAAAACAGCGGAATGCGTTTTTATGGAGAAAGGCCCAAGAGTTACCGACCCGAGTCCCCTCTTAATTTTCATGCTAGCTAAAGCACACTTGACTAAATTGCAATACCTTTCTGTTGCAAACATGTTATTAAGAAATCGATTGCGATACATTGCACACTTAATTTTATGATAATATTGTATGTTTAACGACTCCAAGCAATAAATTCGTTACTTGCCGCATAATATGCAGACACTATGGGGAGACTGGGCAAATCTGGCGCACCATCTGAAGGTTGACCAGTTCATTTGATGGATAATAGGCCATTTAATAATTTGATTGTCCGTAATTGCATAGATAAGACCCTAGCCAATCACGACATGGCAGACATGTGACAGGACACGTTTGTTATAAAATAATATTGGTAGGTCCATAACAATTTAGATATGAATGTTAATTTATGTTTTAGGATCAAGAGTTCCTTTCAACACTCTGACTGGAACCATCGATGGAAACACAGTATATGGAGTAACTGAGAAATTCGCCAGGTAAAGTATTTTTCATACTTACGTAAAATAATAAATGTAGAAATTGGATTATAATTTGTGTGAAATGTAAGTGACAATTGCCCGATGACCGCAATCTATAAATATTAACTACAGACGGAAATAGAAGAGGAAATTGTTAGCCAATATTTCGATAATAGCCTTTCGATTTTCAGCATTTATTTAAAGTAGGTAGTCATAAAATATTATGATATCAACGAGTAGAATTGCATCATTTTTGTACATCGTGTGAAACTTTTTATTCATATTGCTATAATTTTGATAAATTACAGGAAGCTGCGTACTGGTTTCGGTGGTCTGTTGCGCATGAACCCAGTGTTCAAAGAGTACGGTCTCAAGGACTTGCTGCCTCTCAAACTTGACATCCCTGATGAAGGATGCACCAGGCCCAACAAAAACATGTACTGCTTTGAAGCTGGTAAGAATTATTTAATTTTATGAAACTATAGATTTAACTTTTAAGTTAAGAATGGAGTTATTTTTTATTTTGTTTCCATCACCGTCTTGCCCATATAGGTAAGCGTAATACTCTGGTATACTCTTCCTTTTATAAGTTCACTTCTTTCCTAGCTTTTTCCATGCCGCTTTTTATAGTCTTCAACATTTATATGTAGATACTTGCTTAAAACTGTCATAAAGATCGGTTTCCCAGTCGAGATCAAATGTCTGATATCAGAGATCAAGTGTCTCATATTTTGTTATGAGCATTTTATGTTTCATCATCATTTACTTAACATTTGTTTACATTTCAGGTGAAATCCGTGTGAACGAGCAATTGGTTCTAACCGTGATGCACACTCTCATGGCCCGTGAACACAATAGAGTCGCCAACGGTCTGGCCGAAGTCAACCCTCACTGGGACGACGAGACTCTCTTCCAAGAAGCGAGGCGCATCAACATCGCCGAGATCCAACATATTACTTACAATGAGTTCTTGCCCATCCTGTTAGGAAAGGATGTTATGGAGAAGTTTGGTTTAGTGCTTGAGAAAGAGGTAAGATTTTTACACAGATATCTACTATTTTATATTTCTTAACGTAGCTTGTGGTAGGTGAGCTTCAGGAGAAAATTTCACGTAAGATTTTGGCGTTATATCCCCTCCATACTTCTTTATATCCTTTCGTTCAGTGACTCTTTCGAAAAATTTCGTGCCTGACGGGGCTACCCTGACCGCACACTTTTTTTTAAAAGCAACTTTGAAATATTTCTAAATAAATCGATCAAGATTTCAATATAATTTTGCAAAATTTTCTATCGACCGCTGTTGGTCATCGATCACAATGATGTAACAATTTCACAGCTAGGTAATTGAACTTGTGTCATCTCGCGACGCTCTACTTAGCGATTGCAGCGCCTGATCGATCGATTTGTTTCAGGGTTACTGGGACGGATACGATCCAGAAGTCAACCCTGACGTCATCGCTTCGTTCGCTTCAGCTGCTTACCGATTCGGACACTCATTGTTGCCTACTGCTGTTGAAAGATGGTCCAAAGCACACAAATTCATCGGTAAGCTACAACACTACTCCATTTAGCCATTTGGGAAATAGGATTTAGCCTTAACTTTAGTCATTGCCATATGTAAAAGCAACATCTATATCGTCATCAATAACCTAAAATTCATAAGCATCTTGTTATTTTCAGCCTCCAAGAGACTTTCAGACCTCATCCGTAGACCGTACGACTTGTACAGAGCCGGTGTCCTAGACGAATATGTCATGGGTCTGATGAACCAGGTCGCTCAGGCTATGGACGACTCTATCACTCAGGAAGTCACAAACCACCTCTTCAAGAAGGTCGGCGCCCGCTTTGGAATGGATTTGGTATCTTTCAACATGCAAAGAGGTCGTGAGTTCGGTATTCCCGGCTACATGGAGTTCAGAAAGTTCTGCGGTCTTCCTCCCGCTGATACCTTCCAAGACTTGTTCGGCTCTATGCCTAACGCCACTGTCCAGAAGTACGAGACTATCTTCGATCATCCTGTGGATGTAGATCTCTGGTCTGGTGGCGTGTCCGAGCGTCCTCTGCCTGGTTCTATGTTGGGACCCACATTCGCTTGCATTATCGCCACTCAGTTCTCTTACTCAAGACGAGGTGACAGATTCTGGTAAGTTAACCTCATATTATATTATCCTTTCTCTAATATTTACCCTTCTATGAAATACTAGCACTTCGCCCGCGAATTCGTTCGCGCGGGTATAGTAGGTACTCCACGAACTTCATCTCCTCCCTCTTTATAGGGTAATGTGTAAATTACGTATTAATAGACTCAACGTAGGGTAGTTCGCTGTAACCGCAACTTTTTTCTTACTTAGAGCATTTTATACCCATAGTAACTTTTAAACGAAAGGTCAGATTTAAATAATTAAGATAAGGATTAATATCATGATACCAACATCACCATTATACAATTCAGCCCGGGTTTTGATTCAACTTTTTGAACAAAAAGCGGTCTTTGCGACTTAACCATAATAGTTAGACTTAACCATAATAGTTCGTTCGCGCGGGTGTAGTTACTACTCCAAACATCATCTCCCCGTGTAAATTAACTACTTATTAATAGACTAAACGTTCGAAGACGGCAGTTCGCGCAAATAGCAACATTTTTCTTACGTAGAGTATTTTTATACCCATCATAACTATTAAACGAAAGGTCGG
The DNA here is from genome assembly GCA_950371165.1 of Lacanobia oleracea. Lineage (NCBI taxonomy): Eukaryota > Metazoa > Arthropoda > Insecta > Lepidoptera > Noctuidae > Lacanobia > Lacanobia oleracea. Next base: position 8,932,717 of record OX493397.1, read on the forward strand.
ATTTGAATAATTTAAAGTGTAATTTACTTGTACATAACCGACCACCTTAATTATTTAATAACTTATATAGATAAGGAATAACATCAAGATACTAAAACCACCACTATTCCAATTCACCCGGATTTTGATTGAATATTTTTTTACAAAAAGCGGTCATTGTGACTTAACCATATTAGTTAAATATATGCCCTTGGGGTTTTTTTTATAGACATTGATGTTTTCTATAAAACTGTAGTACATCAATTTGCTCTATTGCCAATAGTTTCCGCAGCGTACGCGATAAAAGGATATTTTTTGGTATTTTTTTAACACCTTGGGTTACATTATCGAAGTTTTCATACGGATCCCTAATATTTTGAAAATATTCTATAACCTTTGTTCATCAGGCATAATTAAGGATTCTAATGGTGAAAGAATTTTCCAAATCGGTCCAGTAGTTTCGGAGCCTATTCAATTCAAACAAACAAACATATGTACAAACAAACAAATCTTTCCTCTTTATAATATTAGTGTAGAAGACTGCTATATTACATATTATTTTTCTCTCCCAGGTTTGAGCTGCCCAACCAGCCGTCATCGTTCACACCGGAACAGCTGGCTGAGGTCAGGAAGGCGCGTCTGGCGCGTGTGATTTGTGATAACACCGACATCATCGACACTGTCCAACTATACCCTATGGTCTTGCCTGACCATGAATTGTAAGTATAGGACATAATTTTATGAAGCAAGTCTCCCAAATAACCTCTGAAGAAAAATGCCTGGGTCAAATTCACACGGTTTCAGCTTCAGCGTTGGTTGAAAAAAATCACTATATCGACTTTCTGCATCCGTAATTTTATGACTTACAGACCTCAAAACTGAACTTTTTCAGTGCTTAAACTGAACACGCCTTTATCCTTTTTCAGAAACCCTCGTGTACCATGCAGAAGCGGTGTAATTCCGTCAATGGACTTCAGCAAATGGGCCGAGCCCGCGCCCTTCCGCGGTGCCGCGAAACAATTCGTGAGTAGCTTCACATACGACCCCTACTTGGGCAAGTAGTCGCACTAGCACCTAGCTCCTAGAGTATACACGTAGAGTAATGTTATAGTCAACGTTGTAACTGTACGTTGTTCAAGCTTGCTGACCTTTTGTAAAGTCTGCGTTCCTGGCTAGCATTGGATGAAAAAAAAATACTATTTTTGACATTTGTTTAGAATGAAAATGAACTTAATAATTCCATGGAAAAATTATAACAACTATTCGAATTCCAAAAAGAAATTTTATTCATCTCCAAGTTCTAAGGTCTTTGCGAAAAGGTCACTTAGCTTGAATTTTTAACACTGACCATATTGTCATTTTGTACTGTTTTCACGTTTTGGTCTTTGCTGTATAATGTAAAGGTCTTTGTTAAAATGTATCCTAGACAGTTATAGTGTATCATAGAATTATACACGAAGCACAATGATAGCTTTAGTTAGATAGCTGTTAATGTATAAAATAAATGTCTGATTAAATCTAAGCTTTCTAATTGAAGTTATCGTAGTGTACTTTCAAGTCATCTGTTATATAAAATACCGTAATTACATTTGGTTGTTGACTTCCTCATAAAAAAACGAAGTTCGACTTATAAGTACCAAATGTGCTAAAATAGCGTCGAAGTGCAATCAATCGATCAAGCATGTTAGTTATAAGAAAAACTATTTATAAAATAGAATAGGAACTTTGTACAAAAACATAGAAGATGGCTTAGTCGAAGTAAAAGTGCTTTTAATTGCCATATAATTAAGTTACGGTAGTTTTGGACTAAAATACCTATTCACATATTATGTAGTACCTAGTTAATAAAGCACCTGTAGTAGTAGAAGTCAATGTATGCCCGCTGGAGGCTGGTAGTTTGATAAATGAAGGGTCCCTGTACCTAATACGTAGTGAATATCTGAATGCGCTGATAATCCCTATTCCTAATTGCCCACATAATAGGGCCGGCTTGCACGATAACATAGAAACGTTAAGAATTGAAATAATATTTTTAAACGAAACGTCATTCACTTGTTTGAAGTTTTTAGAGCTTTTTATTTTTTTAAAGTTTAACTCAAATTTTTTTTTTTATAAACCATCGTTGTGTATGTCTGGCCTCACATTGGTTCTCATTGTTTGTACCAAACTAAAGCCACTATTATTATATTAATAGTTAATAAGGCTTCTAATAATCCTCCATATCGTTATCATCAAATGACCACAATAGACAGAAGGTAAGTAAAAGCAACAACATATATATATATTAGAGTTCATGCTTAATTAGTCTATGGTAAGAAATGTAGTTTGTATGTTCAGTTTGAGGTTTTCGTAATCCATACCATCGACAATAAAATAGAGTTGTAACATTATGCTTTGTCATTTTAAACACATTAGGGAACATGCAGTATTTCCATTTTTGCTTTAATTTTAAAGAAAAAACGCAATTTTGGCAATAAATTAAAGCGTTTTCATTTTTGGTGGTCTATTCTAGATGGAGTTCTTTAAAATTAAAGCAAAAATGGAAATATTGCATGTTCCCTATTATACTGAACATAGAAACTTGTACATTAATGTTGTTGTTACTTAGACCACGATTTACGCCGTCGTGAAGATAAATGCTATTGTGTTAACTGCAAGTGTCTAAAGAAATAATTCCTTGAAATTTACCCAGCATCAATAGGATATATTGGTAGTTTTGAGACTAGGTACTAATTTTAATTAAACAGTTTTCCGCTAACGAACATAGAAATCCACAGCACATTCAAATTCATAAAATCGCATTTATCTTCATCGAACCCGTTAATGTATGTACATAATCAGTTTTGTTATTTTTATTTATTTTTAGTTCAAGTTTGTAGGATGTAATTATGCACGGTTAATTTGTAGTAGATTGTGTAAATACAAGTATGTTGTAATAAATGTTAGAATTATAGCACTGGTTTTATTGAACTCCCATTGAAAACACAAACATTTTTACCGACAACAGTAAGTATTTACGACTTGATAAAAATGGCAAATATCGTCCATAGAACACATACTTACATCTGAAACTCTGTATCTAATTTTAACCCTATTTTTTTCCTCAGATGACCAATGCTACCACAATTGAGAATAACAGCACGAACCACGATCAAATAAATAAAGTAACATTTAATGAAACCGCAAATTCAGATAAGGAAACACAAACTGGTGTTGGTAATACACTCCAGACACAGAATAACCACTGTTCTAATAACACCAAAAATAATGCAACTAATTGCGAAACTATCATCACAACCGAAAATGACAATACTAATAAAACAGAAGAAAATCAAGTTGTTGATAAAAATACGGTGTTAAAATATGTGTACAAGAAAGGCGACAAGGCAGAAACACCCATAAAGGACAAAGGTCATTTCAAGAACAGCTTACGGAGAAAACGGTCGACTAGTGAATTACATGACAAAAGTCCACTACCAAGCAAGTTTCAAAAACCCGTGATAGTCAATTATGAAACTGTACATGGTTCCGGAGAAGTTTTGGCACCTCTACGAAATACAGGAAACAACATTTTGGGAGCCAACCTAGCTGATTTTAACATTGAAACCCTTCATCTCAATCCTGATGCTAAAACAGATGACAATTTAGCCCCAAATCTTAAGAAATACTCCAGCGAAACTGAAAGTCTTAACGAAGGGAGCAACGAAAGAGGAGACAAACAAAAAGATGACAATAATAGATCCACTAGCGAGAGTGATGAGAGTGGTGAACGCGGAGAATACAAGAATAAAGAACCTCAACAGGGAAGCGAAAGTAGTGAAGAACATGGTGATTATCGAAATAGAAAACCCAGCCGAGATGATCAAGACAGTACTGAACGCAGTGACTACAAAACGTCAAAATCTGTAAATGACAGTGGTGAACGCGAAGATTACCGAAGTAAAAAATCTAGTCGTGAAAATGATGACAGTTCTGAGCAAGTAGATTATAAAAATAGAGACTCTAGTCGCAGGGAAGAAAATAGTAATGAAAGTGGTGTCTATAAAAATAGTGATTCCAGTCAAGACAGAGATGAAAGTGGAGAAAGCGATGCCTATAAAAACAGTGAATCTAGCCGCAGGCACGATGACAGCAGTGAACGAGGAGACTACAAAAGTAAAAAAAATGACTCTGGAGATACCTACAATAGTGCTGAAAGTCATGAAAATAACCCAAGAGCTAACTCTAGGTATTCAACTCTAAATAAAAATAGTAAAGAAAGTTCCGAAAGCGATGACATTAGAAAACCGGATCCCAATAGCTCAGAAAATAAGGAAAGTATAGAAACAGATGACAGAGATGGTAAAAAGACTCATGGAATCCAAGAAAGAAGAAAAAATGCAGAATACCATGAAGGCGACAAGTCCTATGATGCTCCACTTTTACGTGATTCTAAACATAAGAATATCGAAACGTTTCCCAGAAAAAACGTTGATTCGTCAAATGAAAGTAGCGATGAAAGTAACGAGAGTATCGAAAGAAGGAAACCTCAACAAAATTACAAATCGGACCCAAATAAAGAGATCACCAAAAGCTCGCCAGTTCCTTCGCGAAATATTGACTTAGGCAACTTTAACTACGAACGAGTACACGTAAACAATGATAGAAAAGTAGTACCTCAAAAAGATAATCTTAAATTCGCAGATCCCAAAACTGCGGTGGAAATATTACCGCTTTCTACAGCTATTCCCGTCGCGGACATAAAAAACCATGGAACAACAAATTTTTTACCTGATGTGAACACTTTAGCAAGTCCAGAAGTGGAACGCAATGGTAACAAACTAATTCACATAGATGACGGAGAAGTTAAGCCTGTCGTTGAAATTAATCCCGAAAGTGAACCCAACGTAAGTGAAGAAGTTGAAAGTTTAGAATCAATTTTAGGGGTAAAACAATCAGAAAATTTTGACGATAATGATCAAAATGACAAAATTGTTGAACAAACAGAAGTACAAAATGGAGATGTTAAACAAGAATTTGAAAGAATTCCTGTAAACTACAATCACGACAAGAAAACTGAAAACAAGGACACCTCAGCCACTAAAAATCCTAAAAAAGACACAGAATCGGAACAAAGGGATGGCACCCTTGATGTCTTTGCACCCGAAGATGTTAAATATGATGAAAATTTAAATATTAAATTCGATGATTTGGCTATTAAATTACCAGAAATAAAATTACCTGACGACATTTTAGCTTTCACCAGAGACAGTTCTCCGTATAGTTATGACGACGACAAAAAGCAAACACAACCTGATGTACCAAGTTACAAACCAAGTTACTACTATGATCACGAAGATAAGGAAAAAACGCGTAAAGATAAAAAGGATGATGACGATTCTGGAGATGATGATAGCGCACCTGATACTGGGTATTACGGATACTATGATGACAATGAGAAAAAACAAAACTATAAAAAGAAGAAACCTGAAGCAGAGAGTGATGAGGAGGAAGATTTGTATGAAAAATTTGTACGTGAAAGATTTGGAAAACAAGGCACCTTTGAAAAACGGTCAGAAAAATTACAAGCGGCGGCGCCAACCAACCCTGAATTGTATAAAACTATTAAAAATATTCTTAAAAAGACTGCAGACATTGACGAACAAGCTAAGAAGAGCGGCGATCCCAACGCAGCTTACATGTGGACCCTAGAATATGGAGAGAAGCTGTAGAGTAATGTAGACCAAACAATGTGTTTTTAGACTTCCATATTTTACAAGAGGATAAATGTTATCTCAGTAGATAATATGTCATAGGCTGATAGTGTGTAAGTTAGTTAAGATAAGTATTTAAATATTCCGCAACTGATCAAATATTTTCTCTTACAAAAAAAATATTATGTCATTGCACTGTTATATTTCTTGATCTTTTTTATGTATTTCTAAAAAGCCTCATTAGATTTGGACGACGCTTCTGAAATTAAGGAACGATGCGCGGAAAGAAACTCCGCACTTCTGCACTCTGCAGTGTGAATTGTGCGGGTTCGAGCCCTGTAGAACAAATATTTCAATTGGCCAACGAAAAATGTTTCCAGAAAGTGACATGCCGTACCATCACCGGCTGTCTCAAGCCAACCCCGGTCAGCTTATTATACCCCACTGCCGGGATAGCACCTCCACAAGTCAGAAGAGAAGTTGCTACTGCATTTGAGAAACAAAAGCAAGAGTGTGACACTAAACAAGCACTCTTTGGCGCCCAACTACCAACTCAAAGACTGAGTAGCAGACACAGCTTCCTTAAATCGGCAGTTCCGCTGTCAGGAAACCCAGCTGACGCCCGTTGCAAACTGTGGCAAAATACTACTCCCCCGCCCATGAACTATTTACCACCAAGCGAACACCTTCCTGCAGGGTCTTACCTTCCGTGGTCTACTTGGAAGTCCCTGAACCGCCTCAGAACGCAAGTAGGAAGGTGTAATCACAATCTCGCAAAATGGGGCTACCGTGACGGATCAACTGCAGGGTGTGGATATGGAACTGAGTTACAAAACATGCGCCACCTCCTATCTTGCCCTCTGTGTTCCAAAACATGCACCCAAAAAGAGTTTTGCGCTGCCACCAGTGATGCCGTGGAGGTGGCAACGTTTTGGGCCGCCAAAATCTAAAAAAAACTCTGTCGTGCCAGCGACACGAAGAAGAAGACTTAGCATAAAATGGAAACAAATTATTATAAATGGGATCTCATAAATACTGTAATGGCTCTTAATTTTGAAGGTAAATAAATATGTTCCACTACAATAAAATAAAAACATATTTTGTAAACTATATTCCATTGTTTTATTATTTTGGTTCCGAGACCACAAAGTTTGTTTCAACTGATAATATCAGTCACCAAACAAAAGAAAAGCAAGAGAAAAATTCTTTTAGTAGATATTGGATGGACCATGTGTCGAAGAAGGTTATACAACGTTGATACGACAGAGGGGCTTTCCTTTAAACTGCCTATACTAGGTACCATTTTCAAGCTCTGTACCAAAAATAAATTAATTAGGAGCAGTAGTTTAGTCGCAAATGATTTTTAAAGTTTTTGCACGGTTTGAACACGATGTATCTTTTCTAACAGCTGAATATCGTCTAAGCATAGGTCATGCACCTTACAACGATAAATCTACGATGCGTTGTTGCCGCTCTGACGCATGTCGAAGGACATTCACTAAATATTGGCAATGCAAACAAGGAAGCAATCAATACACACACACTTGCACTTTCACTACGAAAGCGACTAACATAAAGCGAGCGAAAGAAATAGAGATAGGTCAGTTTGTTGCATCCTTGTTTTTTTGCGATCGGTAAGTCCCTCACCTCAGTGCGCCGACGCTTGTTTTTCGGAACGTACGTTTTGTGGAATTCGCGCGCAAACAATTGTAATTTTATTTTGTTATTGGGGGAGGACACGTAACTTGGGATTATTATTATTTAGTAATAGTGTTTTTTTTTTGTGATTGGCTGTTTTTTATGGTGATAGGACACGTAACTTGGGATTATTATTATTTAGTATTAGTATCTCCGGACCTCACTCCCATGAATTTCTTTTTGTGGGGTTACATTAAGGGTGAAGTGTATGCCTCAGAGGTAAATACAATTGATGAGTTAAAAAATAGGATTATTTTAGCATTTCACAAATTAAAGTGCTTAGCGACGAACAGTGATCTAATTAGAAAAATAAATAACAATATTCTCCGTCGGTATAATTTGTGCATCAATGTGAATGGAGGACACATCGAAAATTTAAAAATTTAGTGTTTGTTTTTGTGCACGTACTTCGAAACGTTACCTAACATAAAAGCTAGTGCGAGCGGAGGCCTAAGTCGCCGGCCGCCATCCCGGCCCGGCCCCCGCCGAGCACACGAGATACCGTACACCGCGCTCCGGCGCGCGCGCGACGTTGCCGCTTTGTTACCTAGCGGTATCTAAGGTCAGTGTCATTTTTTTACAAAGGGTGGTTGCGTTTTATTCGGATTTGCAAGCTATTTAGTTTGTTTGAAAAAAATATTTTCTCATTTATGGCGCTTTTTGTTTTTGTACCGTATCGAATTAATACTGAACACGTATAGTATACGTAGTTTAATTTAATGCCCCTCTGTCGTATCAACTCTGTATAACACCACGCTTCGCTACGACCAATAGGAGCGGACCATTAATGAAAAATGTGACGCCATTGGCGTATCTAGAGATTTTTTCTAGGGGGGGCCTGGCCCCCAATCTGAGATGCGACGACCAATGATAAATTATATTTGTTTAGTAAATAAGTTAAACATAACACTTTTACACGATAAGAAAAATCGTTGCGGTGTGCCCGATCTAAAATGGAATTTTAGGCCAGTCATAGTTAGAAGGCCCAGGTCCCAGCTCCCCATTGATCCTGAGGCCCGGAACAATATAAATAACTTTGTTGACTGATACAGGAAAACTCAAAAATTTATAGAGTGTATAATGTAAGACCGAGCGAAGCGAGCTCGAAAATGTTGGTACCCTTTATCGGATAGTTTGATTTTCTGCCTTAATATCTAAAAAGAAGTAACTTTTTACCTCATACAGGAAAAGTTAAGAACTAAGATTTTAAAATTCAAGAGCGGGCGAAGCTAGCATGAAAATTTTTCACTCCATCTCATTAGATTTGATTTTTTAATCGTAAATAAAAGAAACTTTTTGATAAATGCACCAAAGTTCAAGCACTTGAGAGTGGACAATGCAAAACGGAGCGAAGCGAGTTTGAAATTATGCATTCTGGATGATTTATCAACTTTAATATATAGGTTGTAAGTATCTAACAGTATTCAGTAAAAGCAACAAAAACAAAAATTTTGTACCATCAAAAATTAAATATAACTCAGACGCGGATCTAGGATTTCGCTCAAGGAGCCAGGCAAATATCGGTCTGTGCAAGGGATAATTTCATTGTTACAACGTGTCAAACACTTTCATTTGTTCAACGGTGCATTTAGAAAAACCGCGAGCGAAGCGAGCACGAAAATTTTAGGAACTCGTAGGTTAATATCATAGGTTTTTTGACCATTTGCACAAAAATGCGGAAAGATAAAATTAAGCCAACTCAAAATCGAGGGCGAGCGAAGTATGCTCGCTAATTTACTATTAAATAATAGACTCCGGCTCGAATCAGATAGCGAATTTCTATTAACCTCGTTCGCTCTCATATATCGTTCGATAAAAGTTTATTTCTGAACTTATGCCTAAAAAAGTGTGAGCGAAATGATATAAGATACATTTTTACACCCAGGCTTGAGCAGATTAGGTTTTTTTACTACTAGCGCTTGCCTACTACTGTTAACAAAAACTCTTAGTATGAGGGACGAAAAAGCCAATAATTAAAAAACCCTTTTTGAAAACCCCACCCGGACGCTCTCCGGACGCCCTCCAAACTAGGACTATTCCGGGGAAACCCCGACAGATGGCAGCTCTACCCCTAGCCCACCGATCGCCTGTCTTGCCTGCCCTGCAAGCCAGGACGAAGAAGAATCTAACTTTTTGGGAAAAATTGATGATGTTTGAAGTGTTATATCTCGACACCTATTAAACCTACAGAGTTACAATTTATGGTGAAACTGAAGCAAATATTGACTACATAAAAATATGTGGAATTAATTTTTACCTACAATGCACTGTTTAGAAGTTAAAAGCCAAAGTCTAAAAACATACTGAAAATTAAGAAGTTTTCCGAGCACCAAGCAGTGTACACCTGTACACTATTGGCATCCTTCCTAACAAAATCTCAAAAAATCAGGGTGGTGAAATTTATTGTTACCTAAGACGTTTAAATGTTTGGCTTAAATAATTATGTTTGTAGGTTTCTCGGTGGTAAATTGTTAAACAAGTGTTCAGCCTTAAATTTTGAACCAGTCCCCAGACATCCTGGGGTGGGCCTCAAACAATTCTAGAGTGGGCACGGCATAAACGAATGAAAAGAATAACGTGTTACTTTTCTGTACCTACAAGGCACCTACCGATCCAAAGGCTCACATACATTTATTTTTTGTACATGAAAAAGCATCTAAAATAAAAAGAAGACCATGTTTAACATTTAATTAGGAATTGTAACGTACTTGTACTAGAATTGTTTACTAACAATGATTCTCAAACGGTACGTGAAGTACCTATTTTTAACCGACTTCTTCAAAAAGGAGGAGGTTCTATGTTCGGTTGCATGTATCTTTTTTTATGTATGTTCACCGATTTCTCCGCCGATTCTGGACCGATTTTAAAAATTCTTTTTTATTCTTTTTTTTTTTATACTCCTGAGGTGGTCCCATTGTCACTAAGTTAGAATCTGATGATGGGATCCCATGAAAATCGAGGGAAACCCTCAAATTTTATAAGTACATACACTGTTTTTCATAAACTTTCTAACGCAATTCAGATATTTGTGCCTGGTAATCATCATCTCATGTTGCTGAGCTGATGATGGAAGGTATAAGTCAGGATCTGATGATGGGATCCCATGAAAAATGTTTGTGCATCGATATTCCCCCCTCCCCCTCGGACCGCGAAAGCGTTTGGACGTGTGCATCCGTACAAGTTTAATTTATTAAATTATAAATAAACAATCAAAAACTAAATTATTCATAAAACAGTTCAAGTACTAGGCGCGCAGTACGAGCGTAGTGGTTAATTATTTGAGCCGCGGCGGCCGCACGAAGAAGACAACAACAACAGAGACAAAGACGGCGAACCTACACTGCGCTTACGCAGGCACTACGTCACCAACGGAGCTTGCCACAAGTTATAAGCGTGAGCGGAAGCAGTACCATAATAAACATAAAATGTCAAAAACACCCGCTATGGCTCCCCAGATGGGAAATGTACCTTCCCGCTCCGAATCGGACATTCAACGACTCCCGTCAACTCACAATCACCCAACGGGCAAAACGTAAATGTCTATCTGGCAACGCTAATGGTAGTGAGCTGGAGACCCTCAAGATAGAAATCATTGAGATGATGAAAGAAATGATGGGCGCTCAAAATGGACGTTTGGATAAACTGGAAAACCATCTCATGGAAATAAAAAAGCACAATACTGAGATCAAGGTAATAAATGGGGAACTGGAAAAATCTTTGACATTTGTCTCCGACCAGATATCGTCTCTTGAAAATAAAATTATGGGACTAGAAAAGGAACGAAACACCATGGTGATCAAGTTATCAACACTAGAGGAAAAAGTCGAATTGTTCGAGCGACACCTTATTAAAACATCTGTGGAAATTCGAAATGTTCCCAAAGTAGCAAACGAGAGCAAAACAGTTTTGTACGATATGATACAGCACCTATCAAACCAACTACAGGTGCAAACAGAACCTACTAGTATTCGTGATGTAATAAGACAACCGTCAAAGAAAGAAAATACAACATCGAATTTAACAGTTGAGTTCTCGAATGCCCTAACCAAGTCCAAGTTTCTCACAGCGGCGAAGGATTACAATAAACGAAACCCTAATCTCAAACTGTGCTCAACACACCTAGGCTTAAAAGCTAATTCAGGGACTCCGATATACATAGCCGAGCAGTTAACCCTTCACACTAGAAGACTGTTTTACCTAACCAGGAACTACGCAAAAATAAATAAGTATAGCTTCTGTTGGACTTCAAATGGACGAGTAATGCTGAAAAAGGATCCCGACAGTCAGGCCATCCAGGTCAAAAGTGAACAACAACTGCAACAACTGGCCTCTACTAAGATCGCAATTGCCAAGGATACCACAGATGCATGACTACGTAACATTTTTCATTGCTTTTCTACCTTTATACCATTTCATTTAGATAACGAATTTTTTATTATTTCAGTTACCTCATAGAACTAAATGTAAAAACTCATGTAAGTTGTTAAACTATCTTTATTTTCATTATGGATTTATGTACGAATTTCCTGTTAACATTTAACATAAAGCGATTTACCTATTTTACGATCCCAACATCTGTCACAAATTTACACTTTAATACTGCTATGCAATCAAACAATGTTAACGAATAATTGGTGGTGTTTATTGACTTGCATTTATTATGGAGTTGTCAAATTGATAAATGTTATACTGTGTCATACTTTCTCTCGTCAAATTCAACAGATACGCCTAACACCCATGTCACTCTGATCACCCAATTAAATCCCACTCTTGAAGTTATTTTACAGCCTACAAATGAATAATGACGTAGACCATTTAATTGATGGGATTGATGAACTTTCTGTATCGAAAATTCACTCATGTGCCCCTGAACGAACCAACAGATTATTACCACATCCGAATAGATATCTGAAAATATTCTCGCAAAATATTCGTTCTATAAATTGTAACTTCCTAAACTTACAAGCTTTGCTCCGCCGTATCTCTTGTGACTGTGACTTGGTGGTCTTAACAGAATGTTGGTTAGCCTGTTCTAACAATTTCTATCTTCAGATGATGCAAAACTATACAATGCTTAAGACCACCAAACATCTCAATCAGAGTGATGGTGTGGTAGTTTATTTCAAGACTGACTTACTTGTTACATATGAAGAGCCAGACTTTAGTCAAGCTGCTTCCGGTCTCATAATAAAAATAAAATCGGAAGTGGCAATAGTCTGCATTTACCGTTCACCATCTAATGACAATATCCATGATTTCCTTCTGGCTCTGCATAATCTATTACCATCACTGCACAAATTTAAAACGGTAATCTTAACTGGTGATCTAAATATAGATATAAAATCTACTACTACCGATATTCGTTCCCACGATACCCTGCCTACCAGAGGAAACAATTGCCTGGATCACCTAATTTTAAAAACAAAATGTCCATGTATCTCGTTTGTATATGACACCACAGTTACTGACCATTACTCTTCTTTGCTGTGCCTAGAAAAGCAACGCAAACGCACCGTTTTCATGCCTACTATTACGTCAACCGATTACGAGGCTCTGGATAAATCGATATCTCAAATTGATTTTAGTCATATTCTGTGCATACAAGACGCTAACACAGCTACTGATAACTTAATAGACCTCTTGGCTTCAGCAATTTCAAACAATACGTCAGTTAAACAAGTGCCAGCAAGGAAGAGATTGCTCAAACCGTGGATCACCCCAGGACTGTTACGGTGTATAAGAAACAGAGATGCTTTACATAGAAAGCTTAACTTATCCCCTGATAATGAAGTACTAAGGATAACGTACAAACGATACAGAAATTTCTGCTCAGGCTTGTTGAAAAAAACAAAGAGATTATTTGACACGCAAGAACTTAATAAAGCAAGTCAAAATCCAAAAGCTTTATGGGAAACTATAAAGAAAATTACGAATACCACCAATAGTACAAATTCATCTACACAACTTTTGTCATGCGCATCAACACCAGTAGAATGCTGCAATGTAGTGAATTCCTTTTTTGTGAGCGTTGGCCAGAAACTTCGTTCGTTCTTCGTTCTAGAAGCAACAGACCCCGACGAAATTAAATCTATTATAGGTACGCTGCGATCAAACGCTGCCACTGGTTGGGATACCATTTCACCTCTGTTCCTGAAGAGGTATGCTGAAACTCTGGCGCCCATATTGTGCCATATTTTCAATCTATGTTTTGAAAATTCCGTATTTCCCACTTCTATGAAAATCGAAGGGAAGGGGGGAGGGGGGCGAATTCAAGGGTGGAGATGGGAACTTGCCTAACAATTATCGTCCTATTGCAGTTCTGAGCGTCTATCCAAGGTACTCGAACGTCTCATAAATAGAAGACTAATTAAATACCTTGAACGTTTCAACTTATTATCCCCACAACAGTTCGGGTTTCGCAGTAACAAATCCACTTGTGATGCAGTTCAAAACGTGACTTCCAATGTAGTTTTACACCTTAACCAAAGTAAAAAAGCTCTTACAGTCTTCTTAGATCTCGCGAAGGCGTTCGACACGGTTCCCACTTCCACTCTTCTACTCAAGCTTGAAGATGTGGGCGTCAGGGGGGCAACTCTAGATCTTTTTCGTAGTTACTTAAGTGATCGCACACAAACTGTCAGGATTGACAACTACAGTGGTGAAGAACTTCCCATCTACTACGGGGTCCCCCAAGGGAGCATATTAGGTCCCACCCTCTTCCTTATCTTTATAAATGACCTGTGCAACCTCAATATTCCTAATGGCAGGATTGTTACATTTGCGGATGATACCGCTATAACTTTCACCGCAGAAACTTGGTCTGAGCTGGAACTAATAGCACAACACGGCCTTAACACAGCTTTAGACTGGCTCACTGCTCATACCCTTACCCTAAATACCAGTAAGACCAAGTTTCTAACTTACTCAATTAGCGCGGCTTCCCAACCACATATTCCCATAATCTTAAAAGCACACTCTTGCCTCACAAAAATATCATGTAGTTGTCCATCTTTAGTAAACGTTGACCATATAAAATACCTAGGTATATTATTAGATAAAAATTTAAACTTTAAGGCGCATATTAACCTTACGGGTAGAGTTAGAAAACTAATTTACATATTTAAAACCCTCCGACACGTTGCAAACCTTAAAGTTATTCGTACTGTTTATTTTGCCCTATGCTCCTCTATTATCTCATACTGTATCTCATGCTGGGGCGGTGCTGCCAAGACTATTTTGATGCCCCTAGAAGTCGCCCACAGAGCCATTTTAAAAGTAGCAACCTTTCGACATTTTATGTTCCCTACCAATGAATTATACAGTCACTGGGGAACTCTCAACATACGACAACATTTTATTTTACAAGTAATATTATTACAACACAGGAAAACCCCATACAAAACTATAACAAAACGTCGAAAAGACAAAATATGCACACTACCACGCACGCGATCCTCCTTCTCTAAGAGATTTTTTTACTACCAAGGCCCGGCTCTGTATAATAGGATAAATAAGCACTGTTCAATTTATGGTTTGTCATATTACAAGTGTAAAAAGGCTGTTTACTCATTCCTACAAGGTAAAAGCTACGACGAAACAGAAAAATTCATAACTGATTTTAATTGAGATTTTTTTTTTTTTTTTTTTTGTTTATTTTTATTTTGTTTGTTTCCTGATGATTTGCTATAAATATAATGACAATATACAATAAGTAAAATAAATTAAGAATTACTTTAAGATGTACATCGAAATCCGCTACAGCTTATGACTCGTGACCTCAACTAGCTGGTAACAACAAATATGCACCTACCCACTAGTTACATGATTTACTTTTAGTTTATTTACTCTTACTATTGTTCTTTTTCTTAACTTGTTATTTTACTGTTATAGTTTTAAGCAATAATGATTGTAGTAGGCACATCATAATGTCCTATAATGTATACTGTGTACGATATTGTTGTTTGTTTCCTTGGGGACCGGCACTGTTCTCCTTAACACAGGTTATCTACTAACCTAGCTAGGAGTACAGCACCTCACCCTACATTTTATTGTAGTCTTTGTACACTATGACCAATTCTGTAAATTGTCAGCATGTACTACAATGATTTTTATGAATAAATATAATAATAATAATATTGATATTTTCGCCGATTTGGATGATTCTTTTTTGTTTGGAAGAGTATTTTCTCGGACTGATCTCATATAAATTTGAAGAAGATCTGATGAAGAACTTCGGAGGTAGGCAACGGAACTCTTCAGTAAATGATAGCAGATGGGTCGGGATTTCTGAAATCGCATGTCTGTTCATTGTTTACACCAGTTCATAACATTACATCACGCCGGTACGCTGTGTTTGTGGTTTCACTTTTTAGTGGTACCTGCGTTCCACTAAAAAGTGAAATGTAAAAAAAAACTTTTTAACAAAAAAAATAAAACCGACTTCCAAAAACAAAACACTACAAAGTAAAAAATAACTTTAATTTCGGAAGTAGGTGTTCAAAAACGAAAAAACCAAAAACACTGACTTCCGAAATTAAAGTTATTTTTTACTTTGTAGTGTTTTTAAGCAATGTAGAAAAACTACGTTCATTCGACAGTAGTGTTTTTATATCCATCTCTTTTGTTCAGTGCTTTCATAGTTTTTGCGGAACACTCGATGAACGAGTCCGCCTCGAGCGATCTGGGATTTTTTACCTGCTCAAAGCCTGCTCACCAAGAATTTGAAATGTGGAACTAAACGTATCAAGTAGTGATCAACCCGAGTAGGGTACCGTACGTACCGTATTATCTATATTCTGTGGTGATTAGTGACATTATAGACAACAAGATATGTCAAAAACATAACCTCACTTTTCTCTCTCCTAAAGTTGGTTTTGTGAAGCAATCGTGATTTGAAAAAGCTATATTATAATAAATAGTAAATTCTAACGTTCTGATACAACTTTTTAAAATCTTTTTATCAAAATGGCTGAAGAAATTCAAAGGAAAATGCAGAAAGAACTCGAACAATTGAGTGGTATACAAAAAGAATACCGTAAGGCAGTCTCTCAGAAACAACAATTAGATAGTCAGTTAAATGAAAACAAAGCTGTAAAGGAGGAGTTAGTACTCTTGAAAAAAGACGCAGAAGTATATAAACTGATTGGCCCCGTTTTGGTGAAGCAAGACTTAGAGGAAGCTACCCAGAATGTAACTAAGCGAATGGAGTACATCAGTAAAGAGCTCAAAAGAACAGATGACCACATATCCGCGCTAGAAAACAAACAGGAAGCTCTACAAGAGAACTTGAATAAGCTAAAGAATGACCTTAACAAACTCAAACTAAAGGCTTAAAAAAACATCTTTGTGTCTCTCCAGGAAATGCTTCAGTTTGCAATTATTAATATTACTTTTGCATTAAATGTGTATTTAACTAATTATACTTTTAACAACTATTGCTATTTTTTTTTATTTACCTTTTTCTCCCATGTTAATTAACATAAACAATATATGAACTTTTTGTAAGAGACAGTCCCATCCCAGATTCCATCCTGAAATGGTACTTTTACAGCATTATTTGTAATGATTAATTATATTTGCTTTGTAAGAGACTTCTATTCCACTTTAACCTTTCGACGGCCATGGTCGGCTATAGCCGACAAGCAAACATTTTTAAGTACAAAATAAATTTTAAGTTTTCTGTGATTACATTACAAGTAATATTTTATTTTAAAATAATGGAAAAAAAAGCTATGATTAAATGGTTTTCGATAAGATGATGGAATCCATATTTTTTAGTTATTCGCTCTGAATTTGTGCTTGGTGTGGTGTGGAGGGATGCCGTTGCCTTTACGCTCTGGCAGTCATACATCTCTGGCATAAATATAAATTCACACCTCTAAACTACAGACACCACCTACATATTCATTTTCACATTTATACCTCCATAGATTATCCTAATATATAAAAATCTTCCGTTACTACTGAATAACATACAACACACCTGAACTACTGATTATAGAACGCTGAGTATGATACTTGGGGAGTGTCAGAGGGGAGCACTAAAGGAGAATTTCCTACGGGAATGGAAAAATCGGGATATGCGCATACGAAGTTGCAGGCAAAAGCTAGTTAAAGGCACATTAAAGGCCCTATTGGTGATGATCTTGTTTATTTACGTTATTCTAGGGCGTCTCAAACGCAGTATTGCTATTTTTATACACTTTAAAGTATCTAATTCTTTAATAAGTTTTTTTTTTTCTGTGGTAATCTGCAATCAGACCTCTACTAAAGCAGACAGTTTGAGAGGTTTTCTCGGTAAGTAGGTCACATGCATCCTTGTAATAAGAATAAATAAGTAATTGAAACATAAACATACAGTTGATCATGAATTTTACATGCAATCTCATTAAAAACATTTCCAAGATTTATTGTAATCTAATCTTAACTGTCTCTATTTTTACGGTTCCGTACCCAAAGGGTAACCAACGGAACCCTTTTACGATGTCCGTCCGTCCGTCCGTCTGTCTGTCAGCGGGCTGTATCTCAAGAACCGTAATAGGTAGACAGTTGAAATTTTCACAGATTGTGTATTTATGTTGCTGCTATAACAACAAAATAATGATAAAGGTTTATGATACGGAACCTTTCATGTGAGAATCCGACTCGCACTTGGCCGGTTTTTTCTGAAAAGTACATACTCTGGTTATGTGACAGACAAAGAGGTTAAGCCTTGCCCATGTTTTTTTAGGTTCTTTAGAACTTCTAAACTAGATCTATAAATCCAATAATTAAGCAGATATTCTATGGGATTAAGGTGGTGTAGTGATATTATTAAAACAAGAATATTTTATAGACTTTTTATTTGTTGTATATCATCCAAAAATAATACAAATGGCACTTTATTCCTGTTGCACCCAATAATACTAATATAAATATATTTTTATCTCTACAATCATTTATCAAGAAATAATTGTTTTATATAAGACCATAGGAGCGCCATTTTCGTTTACAAGTATCACATTTTAATGTATAGGACTAACTTACACTCTGTTTCTATTTTCTAAAGAAAAAGCTTAAATTTTGCATTGGAATATCATGAAAATAAATTATTAATGAAGATGTTTACAGACATTAATCATAAGTATAACATAAAGCTTAAATAAACATAAACTTAAATATAGCAACACGATGAAAATAAAGGACTGGAATGCTTAATAGAAACTATCATATATTATGTTTACGTTCCTAGTGGTCCCAATTTGAAGGAACATAGTAGTCTTATTATCACAATGTTAGCACATTGTAACTATCTTAAATCTACCAAAATCTATAACAACAGACATAATATTATCAGCCCATGAAGAAAGACTAATCATCCCAAAACTTGTAGAGTTATAATCTAATTCAACACACATTAATGTTAACTGTAATTTGTATATAAATAAAATATGTTATGTCAAAAGTATTATATATATATATATAAACATAATGTATATCTATAATAATGGCATTTATTAAAATGGAATAAAATATACTCTTTGCTATCAAAAATACACAGTAGAACACTACCATCTCTTCAATATTTTACTTGGCTTGATTAATCCTAACTGTTCTACGATTTGATAAATCAAGATGCCCCTTACTTAATTCTGCTCTGAACACATGGCACGCTACAGAATGGCATCTCCTGCTTCACGACAAAACGTCCGCTCAGTAAACTTTTCCCGCACATTCGACCAGAGCATATGAAGCATTCGGCGTGCCAATGCATGTTGCCCCACGACACTCCTTGTTGCTCGGGCCCAATGACTCCGCTGCACGCGCGACAACGTTCTGCGTAGAACTGATCGTAGCACTGCAAACATATTGGCAGACCGGTCTTATCATCCGGAACGTACTTCTTCCCGCCAAGCGGCGCATCGCAGTGATAGCAACAGAAATGCTGCACGTGGAATGCCCTCCCTTCCGCAGCCGTGTAAGGTCGCGTAAATATCAGTTCATCACATCCTGCACAACGCGGGATCTCCAACACATCAGCTAAATCTCTGGCGCAGTAAATCTCGCCTTTGTAGAAGAAGTAAACGAGGTCTGCCAGCAGCTCATTACATTTGCTGCACGTGAAGCACTGTGGATGCCAAATCGCCTCGTGGCCAGCCCTCTCTGCCTTGACAGCGACTTCGCCTGCGAACATCGACTTAGTACAACGCTGGCAGGGCACTCCCTCATTATACAGCTTCCTGTTGAACTCCACCTCAGCAGGACTGAGCGTCAAGTCAGCTAGCTGATCAATAATCTGATCAGGATTTTCATAGTTCTGTGCAAGAGCAAGGTAGTCAGCATTTTCGCCAACAGGGTGCATGTTATCAAGAGGTTGGTTGTTCCAGTCTGTGCCGGGAGGTGGAGGCGCAGAGCCAGCGGATGGGGGTACGGCGCCTGGGTATGTGCTGTAGTTCGGCAGAGGCGGAGGTGGCAGGTCATCCTCAGAGTGACTTCGGAGATACTCCCTCAAAGGCGCCGTCTGTTGCGGTTCCACCTGATTGATAGGTTTGGTGACAGTGGAGTACTGAGGATTGATCTTTGTAGAGCAAAGAGTACCACTGTGTTCAGGAGTTACTGGCTCATGCTTCCAGCTCCATATCTCCCCATTAGGAGCGAAAATAGTGCCCTTCTGTATTCTGCTGTCCATTAGCTTAGCTGTACCCATGACATTGTTATTGCTGTTAGACCACAAATCTGGCATGATTTGGGCCCCAAGGGATTTGCTGGAGAACTCGTTAGTCTCGTCCTTAAACTGAGGATTATTATTGTACTCCTCGCGGAAGAGTTTAATTGGTTGTAGATAAACATCATGTTCAACTGGCATGTTTAGGTCCTCTAAGTTCTTGAACAATTTATCGTAAACGGGACCATGTTCCACTGCACTCTTGATACGATCGGACTCAATACGCATGATATGGAGTTTGTCCTTTACGATCCGACTTAGTATAGGACTGGACTTGTAGTCGGGCAGATTGGCGGCGCTGCTAACGATGTTTCCTTGCGTATCTAGGACCAACTTCTTATCTGAAGCGTTCTTCGGAACGATATTGTACTTGACTCCTCTGGATACGTTGGATATTTTCAGCGGTAAGGCGTAGGACTTGGGGGCGGAGTGTGTTTTGCTGCTCTCCACTGAAAAGACGTCTCCGTTCTGTAGAGGTCCCACTCTGACGACATTACCCATACCCACGACATGGTCTTTGATGCGAGTGATGTATTCCTGAAAAATAAATTGTTTACTTTAACCCTATCTAATATTATGCGAAAGTGAGTTTGATAGTAAGGTGTGAAAACACGCCTAAATCGGTGATCCGATTTTGATGAATTTGGTAACAGAGATAGATGGGAGCTTTTTTTTAAGGATGGTAAATCATCAAATGACTCCTTCCGCTCTGGGTGAAGCAGAAGGTAGTGGTAGACTCTTACTGACTAAAACCCATCCGAGTTCTTCCTAATGCCCCTTGCGTTCCATGGCCGCGGTGACTCTTTCGAACAAATTCTGAAACCCCATAGATGGGATCTTGGAGATGGTTAAAAGCTACTTTTTTTGGGAAAATCTATATGAATGCGAGCGAAGCCGGGGACAAAACAAGTTAATTATATCTAACTCGATTCACATAAATATGCAATCTATTTAAAGGGTAAGTAAGGCACACTATCACTGCCGTTATCACCAGTAGACTGACCTAAATTGAATGACGTAATGGTATGTGCAACACATTCTAAAATGTATCCTCATTCCTTACATACATAGGAAAACAAATAACAAGCAGTTTTGCGGTTATCAATGAGAGCTAGAAATGTTGTCATTTAGGTCGGAATTCTAAGAGCTAATTGCGTAAGTAAGATTTATAAACTGAGCAACAAGTCTTACTGCCACCATACTGCATAAACAAATTTATGTCTATCGGAGGCACAGTGCTAACGTCGTGCGTTCAACCTCTGCTTTCAAAACGGCGAAGGAAAACTCAGTAGAGTGGGAGTAAGTAGTAAGCAATTGGCGCCCCGGGTGAGATCCGTTTAGGGGTGTCACCCGACCGTTCGTCGACTGTTTTTGGCACGATTGGGTTGTCACCCATGCTGTCTACGCCACTGGAAAAACATAAGCCAGAAAACTGGCGTTTTTGGTTCTAGGAAAACAGACAAATTCAACGACTTGTGAAGTTGACCCAGAGCTCTCCATTTCACAGAGGACATCTGTTTTGCAGCAGTGGAGAATTTAGAAACTGATTTGGCTACTCATAAACTCAACACCGAACCTTCATTACAACCTATACTGCCAAGTTTGGAGCCACCAAACCACACTATCATGATCCAGAAAGTCTGGTAAACTCGTACCAACTCTACAAACCAAGAGTGGCATGCATCAGAGGTGCTAAAAAGGCCACTTTAGGAGAGTATCATATTAGGATCATAATATCAATCACACACCAATCTGTTAAATTTAATTTTCATCTTTATCGCTAACGCATTAGGTTCAAGTTTGATTGGGAAAATTTGACAGTGACGGGAAGCGTGATTTGCTTTCCGATTCTGATGAAGTGGCCTTTTTAGAGTCGCAGTACTTACAGTGTGTTC
Organism: Lacanobia oleracea; assembly: GCA_950371165.1. Classification (NCBI taxonomy): domain Eukaryota; kingdom Metazoa; phylum Arthropoda; class Insecta; order Lepidoptera; family Noctuidae; genus Lacanobia; species Lacanobia oleracea. The sequence goes on from OX493397.1 coordinate 8,954,685, forward strand.
CGACTTCTCGAAGTCGGTGGCGTGTTGTCGCACGGCCGGCGCCACGTCGTGCGGTGGGAGCTGCGTGCGGAGCTGCGCGCGCCGCCGCCGCGCCGCGTCCGAGCCCGACACCGGCGCCAGCGAGCCCAGGCACGACATGTACTAGACTCGCAGTACTTACAGTGTGTTCCGACTTCTCGAAGTCGGTGGCGTGTTGTCGCACGGCCGGCGCCACGTCGTGCGGTGGGAGCTGCGTGCGGAGCTGCGCGCGCCGCCGCCGCGCCGCGTCCGAGCCCGACACCGGCGCCAGCGAGCCCAGGCACGACATGTACTAGACTCGCAGTACTTACAGTGTGTTCCGACTTCTCGAAGTCGGTGGCGTGTTGTCGCACGGCCGGCGCCACGTCGTGCGGTGGGAGCTGCGTGCGGAGCTGCGCGCGCCGCCGCCGCGCCGCGTCCGAGCCCGACACCGGCGCCAGCGAGCCCAGGCACGACATGTACTAGACTCGCAGTACTTACAGTGTGTTCCGACTTCTCGAAGTCGGTGGCGTGTTGTCGCACGGCCGGCGCCACGTCGTGCGGTGGGAGCTGCGTGCGGAGCTGCGCGCGCCGCCGCCGCGCCGCGTCCGAGCCCGACACCGGCGCCAGCGAGCCCAGGCACGACATGTACTAGACTCGCAGTACTTACAGTGTGTTCCGACTTCTCGAAGTCGGTGGCGTGTTGTCGCACGGCCGGCGCCACGTCGTGCGGTGGGAGCTGCGTGCGGAGCTGCGCGCGCCGCCGCCGCGCCGCGTCCGAGCCCGACACCGGCGCCAGCGAGCCCAGGCACGACATGTACTCCGACACCTGGGGGACAAGCATACCAATAATTTTTAGTAAATCAAACCAAAACTTTTACGTGATATAGGTTCAATTCCCTTGCAACCAATAATTTTAAGGATGTTTTCTTTCATAAAACGTCAGCCCTAAAGAGTAGCTAACATTATCTAGCTACCTACAAAAGAAAAGAGCGCGACAGCCTAGGGGCTGGGCTTTGGGCTACTGTGTGGAGTGTGGCCAAACTTGGAGCCCTGGATGTGATTACAAATCAGCCAGATTGTAGCAATGAACATATGGTTTTCTAATTGAAAATTGCCTAAAGCAATGGGAAGTCTGGATTTGAACCCGCTCTATTATGGTATTGAACTTGCGCTGTTTTGAGCGACTAGCACCAAAATAATTAAGTATAATACAATGACGCGACTATTATTATGTATTGTTCACAAGCATGCATAGATTAAACTTTACTATTATTATAGACTAGTAGATAACAAAATGTGATATGAATATCAAGATCAATAGATAATTAGATTTTCTGCAACATGTGTGTCCTATGTTCTATGTCCTGCTATCTTATCAATAATTAGTTGACCCGCACAACTTCGTTTGCGTCACAATTTTCATTAATGCTCCGCTCCTATAGTCTTAGTGTGATGATATATAGCACATACACTTCCTCAATAAATGGGCTATCTAACACTGAAATCATTTTTCAAATCGGACCAGCAGTTCCCGAGATTAGCTCGTTCAAGCAAACAAACCAACTCTTCAGCTTTATATATTGGACTAGCTGACCTGCGCAACTTCGTCTGCGTCACAATTTTCATTACTGCTCCGCTCCTATTGGTCTTAGCGTGATGATATATAGCCTATAGCCTTCCTCGATAAATGTTCTATCTAACACTGAAGTAGTTCCTGAGATTAGCACGTTCAAGTAAACAAACAAACTCTTCAGCTTTATATATTAGTATAGAATAGATTATTATTATATATTAGATTAGAATAGATTATTATTATATATTAGATTAGAATAGATTATTATGATAACCTACAATATTTGTTATCATTCAAATTAGACTATTCTTAGAACTGATTCTTACCAGCTCAGTAGAAGCATTTGGAGGCACCCAATCAAGTTTGACAGGCTTATCTGTTACTCCTCGAATTTTGATAAGGGGCACTGAAAACATACAAATCATAATTATATTTTACGCTGATTTTATCTAATCCCTTGAAGAAAATCAATCAATAATCGCATAATAGGGAGTTAATGAACCACAGTTACATGAAATTCTATCCATTACACACGAACTTTTTTGGGACCATATTGTAACTATGGTAGGCGCTAGATACATGTGCAATAACGTGCATTAACCCACATTTATTGACTTTCTTAATATCAAAAACAGAAATAAAGAGATAATGCTGTCCAGACCCAACTTCTGTCATGATCCTGTACATTCACTAGTAATGAAAACCAGTTCATAATTTATTGTTCAGGGAATGAAGGAAAAGTCAATGTACTTTATTGCAAGTTTATCTGGACCCTAGCATGCATGTGTTTTCATTTTGCAAACAGCCAGGGATTGCGATTACCGGCCGCAATCTATTTCCTAATAAACGAGGGGCCTTAAAAAAAGCGTGAATAGGTCTTTGTAAGCAGCCATATGGATGTTACAAACGCCAGCACATCAAGCTACCCAAAACTGTAAAATTTTCCCAGTCAACCTTGAACCTAATGCAAAGTCAAAGTCAAAAACGTTTATTTCAATTAGGCCATTAAACGGCACTTTTGAACGTCATCATTACATTTAAAATAACATAGTGACTCTACTGTCCATTCGGAAGGGTAGATTCTTATGGAGAAGAACGGACAAGAAACTCCATAGTTACTATTTTCAAATCAATGTTTTACATGTGCTGTGGTATACAAAACTTTTGTTAATATATGTGAGGACCATGAACCTAGAGTATGCAGAGGTAGACTTATTAATTTTCTAAATAAGTACATGGTGCTCACATATTTACAAATATTGGAACCATTAATTAGCAGTGTGACGAACAGAAAAATAAAAACCCAAAAATGAAACAGTAGGTACAACTATAAAGTAAATACATAAACCAACCAGTTTGATCTTGTCTCCACCATTGATTGTCCTATAGAGCAGGACCAGCATGTTTCCAAGCATTCTTATCCTGAATGTAGTCTTCTAATTTGTAATATGCTTGTTTACAAAGTGTACTTTTAATATAGGTTTTAATTTTTCTTTCAGTTCTAATATGTCACAAGGTATTTTATTGTAACATTTAACACAGTACCCCATGAAAGATGTGTGTACTTAAGCTAATCTATAAAATGGTTGATCTAATTTATCTTTATTTCTAGTATTAATATTACGTCTGTCACTAATTTTACACAATTTTCCGTACATACATAATATTTTCAAACATGAATTAGCAAGGGACTGTCATAATATTAATCTTTTTAAAAAGTTCCCTTAGAGAATCGCGGCGACGCAGATTATAAAGGGCTCTGACAGCTCTCTTTTGTAAAATAAATATGGATTCAATGTCAGCAGCCCGACCACACAGCAAAATACCGTACGACATAATGCTGTGGAAGTAGCTAAAATAGACCAAACGTGCGGTTTCTACGTCTGTTAGCTGTCTTATCTTCCTAACAGCATAAGCGGCTGAGCTTAGACGCCCCTCTAGAGATGTTATATGACGTCCCCATTGTAATTTCTCGTCTAAAGTGATTCCCAGGAATCCGTGTGATTAATAAACTCCAGTTTTTCTTTATTCAATATGATGTCACATTCGCTACTTCTAACATTTGGTAAAGTAAATCTAATACATTTTTTTTTTTTCATTTAATACCAAGTTGTTTGCCGTAAACTAATTTTAGACTTGAAAAATAGTGTTTTTGACGACGTCAAGATTTTGTGACCGTCGCTCTATTTTAAATATCAATTATGTGTAATAACACCACGAATAACACCATCTTTGGGTGATTTTGAAATAATTGGGGCAAATCATTTATGTAAACTAGAAAAAGGAATGGACCCAATACTGAGCCTTGCGGAACGCCCATTGTCATTTCAGACCCTAGTGAGTTTACACCGTTTACCTGAACTTTAACCTGTCTGTCCGTCAAGTATGACTTAAGTAACTCAAGGGCTGTATTTTTAATCCCATAGTGCTCAAGTTTCAACAAAGTTTTTCATGGTTAACGCAATCGAACGCCTTCGAGAGGTCACAGCATATTCCAATGGCGTCTTGCGATTCTTCACAGGCGGTAAAGATGTTCTTTATGAGGGTAACACCGGTGTCAGTTGTACAACGCCCTTTCGTGAAATCGTATTGTTGTTCATGAAAGATGGAGTTTTTATTAGTGTATCTGATTATGCATCTGATTATGCATTAACTTTTCAAACACCTTACTGAGGACTGGCAGAATCGACACAAACCTATAATTATTGGGTTATTGACTATCACCCGATTTGAACAACGGAACTATTTTACTTTGTTCATAAGATCGGGAAATACTCCTCGGTCGACACTAGTGTAAAATATGACAGCTAAGTAGGGGGCAATAGTTTCAATAACAGATCTACAGACTTTGATACATTCCCCAAAGATCTTCTGTTGATTTAAGTTTAAGATCTTTAAAAGCTTTTATAATGGCCTGGGGGTTTATATGTTGAAACTTAAATTCGGATGGATATACCTTCACATTATTTCTAAGTAAGGCAGCAGAGAGCGCAGGTGACGAGTTAAGAGTTTCTGCAGTTTTAAGAGGAATATTAGCAAAGAAAATTTCACATCTGAGTTTATTGGGCCATGTACAATATTTAGATTAAATTTAGTTTCACGTTGTTTCTTCCTACCTACATTATTTATTATTTTCCAGGTAGTTTTTATTTTGTCGTCAGCTGATTTTATTTTATTACCAATATGCAGAATACTTCGCAACATACTTCTGAAAGCTTGCATTATTCATATATTGCTTTTGGGCATACAGTTCATATAGTTTTTCCCTGCTTATGCGAACACCTGGAGTTGCCCAGTCACTAAATAAGAAGTTAGAGTAAATACTTTTAGACTTTAGAGGAAAAGTGTCATTAAATTGCTCGTTTAATAATGAAACAAACGACGTAGAACTCATTTGGGTCATCCATGTTATTAAAGTTATGATCACCTAATTTACTAGCTAAATTGTTATTTAGTTTCTCTAAATTTTTATCTGTAATTGGTCTAAATTTTATTTGAATTTTTTGTAGGGGTATGTATATGCAAAACGTTATTGTTTGCCTGCTGTGCTTTAGCAATAAAGTTGAAAATCTATTAAAGATATTTGACAGATTGTTGTAGCTTGATGTGCTGGCATCTGTAGGTTATGGATTCATCAAAAATACTTACTTGAAGCCTTCTTAGGTCTGGCAGTGCCCAGCAGCTCAAACTGAGCCCATCCTGAAAGGTCGTCATCTTGAACATCGTGGACATCCTTGCTGCAATGACATGAGCGGCATACCTTCCTCCAAAAGTGTAGGTCCAATCCGGGACATGTTGGTCCTGTACAGACATAATCAAATAGTTTTACATTTAAACTACAAATGGATATAATACTTAGGTTTAACCTGCATGGAGGAAGACGAGACAACAGCTTTTCTGCTTCTTAGCTGCACAGCAGTTGCTCAATACAGGGCTTCGGAAACTCGGGTACCCTCTGTGAGAAATTTAGTAACACCAAGACGTTGCTGGCCTTCCTTGGAAAGTCGGGGTGCATCAAATGACACATTTGTCCCGCCTGGACGCAAAATACGCACTTAGACATGGAGTTGTAGAAACCAGCGCGGTTTACAATACAATACAATTAGGTGGAACATGGAAAGGTGAAGTGCAGCATTGTAAGTAAAAGAGGGACTAGGAGATTCGACCATGAATCAACTAACCAAAACAAGGTTTTATGTTTAACAAGTTCGCTGCCACCAACGCACCAGTACATGGAACTCTGCCCAAGCGGGAAGCCGACCATGCACCGGTGCGGTTTCTCGCCATGTAAAGTTTGTTGAATTCTTATGGCGTCGGCATGTGACCAGAGACGTTGTTTTTGGAGCGGCATTGTGCTTGCATCTTTCAATTTTCCTTACTTGTTTGAGGTTTTTTGTCATCTTAAATGGTTGTTTTTTAGCAATAAAAATGGACTCCCACTTCAAACATGGAAATGGTTTATTAATTCGGCTTTAAATTTGGTGAATAGGAAGCTGATTATTTAGTACCTAGAGCAGATTAGGCTATATTTTTAAGTGAGTGGGCACAGTGCATTCTGATTAGCAGCCATAGTAAGTACTAAAACATGTCAGTGATAAAATTTATATTTCTTGCAGGAAATGGCAATATGACACACACATTTCACAAACAAATTAAACTCCACTTCCTAGAATTATTTTAAACTGTTAAGGAATTTAACAAAATATACACTGATGTGTACTGTATACCCATAATCAATTAACACAGGAATATTAGAATTTAATTAAAACCATTAGGAATATTTCCTCACCTAGTAATACTACGACTATGAATCATCTCTGTAAAATTATTAACAAATACACAGTTGCTTCCGGGAACCCTACTACAAATTATGACGAATGGCGGTTATTAATAACAATAGATTAAACTGTAAGAGGTGAATCAGGAATAAAGCAAATAAATTGGTACATATTAATCATTTACATAAGGCTTCCCAGAAATAATAATATTCATTCATGGAATTCCAGACGGAATAATCCATAAATCAAAAACATCAAATGCTTATAAATACTTACTGTTTTAGTATTCATAATTATGGACAATGATAACATGCATTGTATTAATGACGTCATACAAACCGATTATGGCTTGAATCAACTTGAATGTTCTCATGATATGCATATTTTAGTAGCCATCCCAACTTTATAAAAAACTATATCTATCCCTAGAAAACTTAATTTAATCACTGCAATTGAAATTTTTTAATGTTATTTACCGCAAGAGTTGCATGGTGCACCGGCGCCACTATCATGCCCAAGTCGAGCTTTACTTAATTTTTCTCGCTGACTTTCTAGTTTTGAGAGCCAAGCCGGTGCTTCTGGAGTCTCCACACACGACCCGCTCATCTGTAAGGGACATATTTTATGTTATCAACTAGTTGTCACAAAGTACAAAAGTTAGTTCATCGCGTAAACACAAAGTCAAACTTTTAAAACTTTTCAAATCACCTTTTTATCCGGAAACTTAGACATTGCACTTGATGAAAACTTTCTAGTTGTATCACATAAATGTACTAGCTTGTGAAGCTGCGACAGACATTTAAATAAAACATAAATTCAAAACAATTTTAGCAAAGGAAACGAGATAAATAAAAGTACTTTGCGAATATAGCTGCGTATAGATAAAAAATATCATGACGTACTTGACAGCATCGGGGTAGGGGTAGGCGGTGCTAAAAATATTTATATCGATATTTTTAGGAATGTCAAAATAAAAAAATCAGTTGAGTTGAGACTTAAAAGGAAGAGTGTTGATCAAAAATGGGCCCCATGCCAAAGAAAGGTTGAAAATACTTATATAACAACACAAACTCCTTTCTACATCTACCGAGAATAAAGTGTCTTATAAAAGATTAATGCACTCATTAATCGTAATGAGCTCCCATTTACCTAATCTAGGAAATTGTAATGAATACGTAATGTTCAAAAAGGATGACGAATAGCGACATTAAAATAATGCATATAAATAAACGCAACTTCATCCGTCAACTCAGTTACATTTTTAATCTGTATTCCTTCCGTAATGTCCCCATCCATCTTTCAATGCGTTTCCTATTCTAATTCGATGTAAAATTTTCAAAAACTTGCTTCTTCTATAAATAGTTTGTCAGTGCTTCAATTCTTTGTTGTTCTTATAGTGTTTGTAATTCAAAGGAAGTGACTAAAACTTTTTATACGGTAATATTAACTGATTGTTTTCAACATACGTTTTGGTTTAACAATGAGTCATAGGTTTGCCTTTATTTATCAATAATATTCTCTTCCATAGATGTCATCAGGAAGGCCGATCAAATGTGTGGTCGTCGGCGACGGTACTGTCGGTAAAACTTGTATGTTAATATCCTACACCACAGACAGTTTTCCTGGAGAATATGTGCCTACAGTGTAAGTTGTGTTCACAATGTACTGTGTGTGAACTGTAAATATTGCTGGAATATTAGTAGCAAGTTCTTGTCAAGACACAAAGTGTAATGGTGAATGTAATGATTGCAGATTTGACAATTATTCTGCACCAATGGTTGTGGATGGAGTAGCAGTTTCTCTAGGACTGTGGGATACTGCAGGACAGGAGGATTATGATAGACTTAGACCATTAAGTTATCCACAAACAGATGTCTTCCTTATATGCTTCAGTGTGACAAGGTATGTTGACATTTACAATCTATATTTCACTATCTGTATGTATGGTACAAGCTTAGAAGTTTAATGTTAAATGCCTTAATTACTGTACAAATTAACATTAATCAGGCCATCTTAGTTAGCCACAGATGTCTATAAATATAACAACTTTATTATATTTTGTGCTTGAACATTACTAACACAAGTTTCTAACTGGTATCAACCAGTTGACACCCATAATTTTGTCCCGACTCCCACTTAATCTAGCAAACCCACACTATTTGTTGATTTATCCTGTTAAGGTTCACTGTTGAGAATAGCCTTATTTGTACTTACTATGTTCTAAAATAAACTAGAAAAATATGCCTAAAAGTCAGTATTATCATTTGCATACATTTTTCTTATTAATCTTTGGGTCCGCTTCCAGTCTAATTGGATGCAGCTGAATGTCAGTATTTATATGAAACACTAATTGATCCGCGCAACTCGTCTGCTCCACTCCTATTGGTCTTAACGTGATGATATATAGCCAATAGCCTTCCTGGTTAAATCGGCTATCTAACACTGAATGAATTTTTCAAATTGTACCAGTAGTTCCTGAGATTAGCGCATTCAAGCAAACAAACAAACTCTTCAGCTTTATATATCAGTATAGATTACTGTTGATACTTAATAAGCATGAAGTCCTTGGTTCAATTTTTGGGTGAGGAGTGTATCATTTGGTTTTTCTAACTGGAATTTCACAGTAGCAGCCTGGAATCAGGATTTGTACTCAGTTCATGCCTCCTACTCCTATTACCTATCTATACAAATATATTAAAGCTGCTTGTTTGATTTTTTTTTCTCTCTTTTGTTCACTCCCTTCCTGCTATCTGCAGTACAATACTGCAATGAGGAACACTGGTGTCTGCATATGCTGAGTTTTGTCTTGCTCTTGAGAGGAGTCCTCAGACGCCATTCCTCAGTCTATATCATTTTTTTGTTAGTCAAATCAAGTATGTAGGCTGGTCATACTGCCTCTTTAGTCTGTTTACTACTTCATCTACCTAGCCTTTTTCCAACTAAATTGGGGTTGGCTTCCAGTAAAGCCGGATTCAGCTGCATACCAGTGTTTTACGTGGAGCGGCTGCCTACCAGACCTCAACAACCCATTAATTGGGTAACACGGTACTTCATGGCAAGACTGGAGTCAGGTTTATTGGCTTCTGACCATCCGCCGTAACGACTGCCAAAGATCTACAAATGACAGCCGGGACCAACGGCTTAACGTGCTTTCCGAGGCACGGAGGAAACTCTGTATGTTAAGATGGTCACCCATCCACAGACCAACCTTGGCAAGCGTTGCTTAACCTTGAAGATCGACCCATGCGGCTGTTATAATCTAGCCACGAGCTCCTCCGTCTGTTTACTACTTATGCTTATAAAATCTTTTCTATTTTTAGCCCATCATCTTATGAAAATGTAACTTCAAAGTGGTACCCTGAGATAAAGCACCACTGTCCTGATGCTCCCATTATATTGGTTGGTGAGTAACAACTTTAAACAGTATCAATAATGACTAATTAGAATGATTGATTACTCAATTATTTTTATTTAATTACTTTTACACTAATTATTACTGTAATTGATTAATCATTGATAACATTAAACTTAACAGTATATTATAATAGTGTTGTTTTCAGTTATTAATAAAGTACAGGATAATATTATATTACACTAGTTGACGCGCGCAACTTCGTCTGCGTCACAATTTTCACTACTGCTCCGCTCCCATTGGTCTTAGCGTGATGATATATAGCCTTGCTCGATAAATGGGCTATCTAACACTGAAAGAATTTTTCAAATTGGACCAGCAGTTCCAGAGATTAGTGCGTTCAAGCAAACAAACTCTTCAGCTTTATATATTAGTATAGATTATATGAATAAGGAATTGCATAAATAAAATATAAAAAGGCACTCACATCATACAATGAAACTCTTTTAAACTATGTTTTGATGAATTAAAAGATAGCAGAGATATAACTGTACTGGCCAGAATAAGTGGTATAATAATTTTTTTGCTGATTGACTTCAGGTACAAAGATTGACTTGAGGGATGACCGTGAAACTCTCAGTTTGCTGTCTGAACAAGGAATGTCTCCCTTGAAGAGAGAACAAGGTCAAAAATTGGCAAACAAAATTAGAGCTGTAAAATATATGGAATGCTCTGCATTGACTCAGCGTGGACTCAAACAGGTATGCTAAATATATTTATTCTTGTTTGACTGCATACAAATGACATAATTATACATAATACCATATTAAGAAATGACATAATATTCAGTTTGGAACAAAGGATTCATTAATTGTCCTACTATTAACACAGAAAACATTATCTGTAAGTTTTGTACAGTTGGTAATTCAAAACATACTGCATAGATAAGTTGTCAACATACTATAAACTGCAGGAAAATACTTTGTTGTACTCTTGAATGTTATTCATTGTTGTGAATACCTTCATGTTGTGCAAACCACACATACTATCAATGTATACTGAGTTAACTTACAATTTTTTTCTGCAATGTATAGCCTTAATCTTTATTTTAAATGAGGACCTATTCTAGCTAGCACCTATTTGATTCTTTTTTCTTTTTCATCAATTGTCTAACTGACTTCTGAGACAGTATTTTTATCATTATCTGCCTAGCCTTTTCCCAACTATATTGGGGTCGGCTTCCAGTCAAGCCGGATTTAGCTGAATACCAGCAATTAGAGGGAAATCTTTTAATGTAAATATTTTGTTGACCAATTGTCAAACCAAAAATCGTGGCTAGATGTGGATCTCGTGGCTAGATAATAACAACCGCACTGGTCGATCTTCAAGGTTAAGCAACGCTTGCCAAGGTTGGTCTGTGGATGGGTGACCATCTTAACATTCCGAGTTTCCTCCGTGCCTCGGAAAGCACGTTAAGCCGTTGATCCCGGCTGTCATTGGTAGATCTTTGGCAGTCGTTACGAATAGTCAGAAGCCAGTAAATCTGACTCCAGTCTTGCCATGAAGTACCGTGTTACCAAGTTAATGGGTTGTGGATGTCTGGTAGGCAGCCCTCGTAAAGTCAGTACTCCTCGTAAAGTACTGGTATTCAGCTAAATCCGGCTTGACTGGATGCTGACCCCAATACAGTTGGGAAAAGGCTAGGCAGATGATGATGATGATTTTGTTGACCAATAAAGAATATTCTACTGCATCATATAATAGAATAACAGTTTGTTTGAATTGTTACACAGGTGTTTGACGAAGCTGTACGCGCAGTATTAAGACCTGAACCTCAGAAGAGACATCAGAGGAAGTGTTTAATTATGTAAATAAGAAAATCTCCATGACAAATTCGACAAATAAACATGCAGAAAACTTTCGACAGTAATAATGTGTTTCTATACCAGTATGCTCTTCCATGATAGCACTCATTTTTATTGAAAATGTTGAACAAAATTCCAGTCATTGCATGCCAATAAGTGCCATAAAACACATTCTTCATGCTGCACATTGATACCTTGTATGTTAACTGTATCTGGATTATCATCACACAACTATTTTAGTTATATTTTCTGCTTATATTTAAGCATATGAAAATGCCAAAGATTTTATAAATAGATTTAAGACTCAGTATATTATTTAGTATGTTTTTGTAAAGAAATCTTCAATGGTTAGAAACAAATTGTTACTGTTATGTAAAATGACTATAACGTTATTTTTGTATATGCAACTGGACCTCAATATTCGAAGTTTTGAAATATATTCTTATGCAACTTGTGAATAATGACTGACCGTAGATGCTAGTTTTTAACATACTCAATTTAAACTCGAATTAGTTGCAGATATTTAAGCATTTATTATCCAGTGAATGACGTATTTGTTAAGCGGTATTTTATTTAGATATATTATTAATATCCATGCTTATAATAATTAGTAGGTTTGCTTTATTCTGGTTGAATAAAGTGTTATTAATTGATGCTGGTTTCTCATAAACTAACAATTTCTAAAGGCAATAACTTTAAAGACGTTTTTATAGCCATGTTATTACATAGGTACGTAATATAAATCTGACAAATACTTATACCGTATCGGCAGCTGACATGACTGTTGTAAGCTTTAGTGGTGGTGAAATTTAGTCCTATCGCCATTATTCTACGGATTCTTTTCGATTCTCTATTATTACTAATTTAATTATTTTATTTCGAATAATGTTTGTGATTAGATACAAAGTGTGTTATAGTGATTTATTAGGGCGAAATATTTTTGTATGTGGAAATCTTAGATTTAAGGAATATAATGCATTTAAAAAATACTAATTTCGCAACGAAAGTAAAGCACAACAACTTACATAGTGTCTCATGAGTTCTCGAGCAAGGAAGTAGTGTAAGAACTGATATTTGTCTATCCTCACAGTACTCATAAATGAGGACAAAAGGTGGGATTGCAAAAGGAAGGAAAAAGGTGTGCGTGTTGATAAATGCACCTTCAATTATTGATATTATTTGTAGACTGCTTTGATTTACATGTAAAGCTTCAAAAATAATTCGTGTATATACCTCTATTTATGTAAGAGCTAAATGAAACTTGTGTATTATGCACTTCATAAATTATTGAACTTTATCATTGGATTTTTATTCAAACTCCTACCATTTAAAGTAAGTACTAGAAATAATCTCCTAGATCCAGAAATAATCTCCTTAACCCTTTCCAGTCCGGCTTCCGTCCTGGTCAAATCACAACTACAGCACTTCATGGATGGTTTTGGGTCTGCTGAATTTCAGTAATGCATTTAATACTGTGGATTACGATGTTCTGCTTGGCATTCTTAGCCCTCTTAACATATCTCCATTGGTAATTGAATGGTTTCGTAGTTACCTGTTCGGCCGTTGGCAACGTATTTGCATCGAAGAGACCTTGTCTTCCTGGTGTAGTACTACTACTGGGGTACCACAGGGTGGCATTTTGTCTCCTTTACTTTTCGCAGTGTTTATTAAAGCTATCTCCAACGAATTAACTTCTTCCTACCACCTTTATGCAGATGATATTCAGATTTACACACGAGCTCTTCTTAGAAGGCTATCTTGACCCTAAACCGTAATCTGGTTCGTAGGTATATGCGACTAGAACAAGAGGTACTGACTTACGGTGAACCCCATAAAGAGCTAGGTTTTAGTCGTGGGCAGTTCAAGGACGGTCTTAAGGATTGACTGGACGACTACCCCAAGTTTCTTTTAACAAATCTCTTATTCCTTTTAATGAGAAAGTAAAGTATTTGGAGGTTTTTCTTGACAAGAATTTCTCGTGGACTGCCCAGCTACAGGAAGTAAGCTGCAAGCAATTCGCATCTGCTGCATCTTTGACAAGACTGCGTAATTTTCTAACGACTGCCACCAAGATAGCGCTAGCGCAAACTCTTCTTCTACCCATTCCTGATTATGCAGCTGTCAACTATCTTGACCTTACTAAAGTGCAATTTGGAAAACTTTAACGCCTCCAAAATTTTTATCATATTTGATTTGCGCAAATACGACCATGTTTCCGAATTCCGTATTAAACTCAAGTGGTTGCCAATTCGCCTTCGCCGGATTTCTCATATACTATCCTTATTGTATAATGCACTCTCTTTTTTTTTAACAATTTTGTTAACTTTATATTTAACCACGTGCAACCCCATTTCGTGTCCAGGCTATCCCAATCCATTCTAGGTTGCCTGGAAGAGATCGCGGAATGCGATAAGGCCGCCAATTGTATATTTTTTAGTAAAAGGTTTGTGTTCGCGACGAAGCGTTTAGTAATGTACAACTCGCACAGATAAGGCCCATGTATAGATATAAGCCTATGTACTTAATAATTAGGAGCTTATGTACTTTCATAGTTATAGTTTTTAAAGGCTATGTAATTTATTAAAACATAAATATTTTGTCGTTTTCCCCCGGACACATAAGATGTTCTGGGGGAACTTACTTTCAGTAAAGTAAATAGATAGGTAGGGCTACACATTTCCCCTACACATTCCTGGCAACCCCTAATAGGTATGGTTTTGATGGTTGGTAAAACTCAAAGGTAATGAAGGTACACAGGTAATGAACATTTCACACATACCTACACAGGACAGTTACTCAAAGGTAATGGGGTGGATAGCAAAAGCCACCATTTACAGACACCTTTATTTATTAGACATACAAAAAATCTAAGTATATAGGCTTTAATAGTAGGCACTGGAGACCTGGCACTGAGCCCTATCCAGATATATACACATATTTATGGTCAGGCAAGGCATAAAGCAAAAAGGTAGTAAGGTATTGTTATGAGGTGTACAATAAAGTATATAATAATAATAATAACAGATTTTTTCCCCCTTCCGGGTTCCTGACCTATAGTACATCCACCCTTAGAGGGGTGGCCTCAAAAGTTGTCTATCTGGATAGAGAGATGATGCACCTACCCTAATACAGATAGTTTGATAGCCCATGGGGCACAGTTTTTCGGGAAATCAACCCTTAATAGTAGGCAAGTTCACACTTGTAGACAGTTTCGACAGTCAAATGCAACAAGCCCACTAGTGGGCAGGGTTGATTTTCACCCCGTTCGACGGGGAATTTCGGGGGATTTACAGAGAGGTGCATCAACCCCTATCCAGACCTAGAATAGACCTAGATATAGCCAGGAATGTAATAGAACCGTAGTTAAAATAAACTGAAACAGTTAGTGGTTTTTGGGCCTCGTTACAGTAAAGTAAGTAAGACCTTACAGCAGCTATAGCATCGCTAGCTGATAGAAAAACAGAACAGAAATCTTCCTCGGCGTCGAAGGTCATCATGACTTTACCGAACTTCAATGGTGCACACACAGAATGGTTGTCGTTTCGAGCCATTTACGAAAAAACTCGAAGATATTTCAACGATGTTGAGAATACAGCAAGGCTCAGAAGGAGCCTCCACAGACGTGCACTCGAAACAGTGAGCTCAGAACTCATCGGACATGCAAGGCCAGACGACATTATGAAGGAACTGGAGCTGCAATTCGGAAGACCGGACTCGATAGCGCAAGCCGAAACAGATAGATTGCGCGGATTGACACGTTGCAGCGAGAATCCGAAAGATATTTGCACGTTCGCAAGCCGAGTGAGATGTGCCATCGTTACATTACGAGCACTGAAGAAAGATCATTAGATATTTGATCAATGCCGAACTAATGCGAACCTTGACAGAGAAGCTACCAAACTCTATTCGAGTTCAATGGTACCGGATATACACGGAGAAGTATCAGTCGCTACCTGACCTTTCGTTGTTTAGCGAATTCATCACTGAACAAACTCGCTTCTGCAGCGCCTTTGCTCCCACCGAGAACATCAACGCAACAGAGGGCCCATCAAACATACGTACCGCGCAGAGAACCCACACAGCAACAGAAAAACCGGCCGATAAATGCCGTGTATGTGGGAAAGATGGGCACATAGAACGCGACTGTCGGAAGTTCAAGGAAGGCAACAGCGACAAAAGATGGGAGCTAGCAAAGAAGCTCAACTTATGCTTTCGTTGTAAGAAGTTACGACGTGAGCGACACCAGTGCAAACCGAACAGGTGTGGCATCAAGGGGTGTACAGCCACGCACAATCGGCTACTTCATTACGAGAAGAAGTCCGCTGCAGTGGCCACCGAAAAACCGATGGTCCTCGAACAGAAGCACGAACCACAAGACACCAAAGAAGTGGTTGCCAGCTCGCGAACGGCGTCGAGTCATGCCTACCTCAAGATGGTGCCGGTCTGAGTGATTGGACCGGCGGGAGAGGCATCTACGTTCGCCCTTCTCGACGATGGTTCAACCATGTCATTGATCGACGAGGACCTTGCCAGACAAGTTGGAGCCGAAGGCCGCATCGACCCACTATAGATTGGTGCGATCGGTGACACCATGATCGACACTTCTTGCTCACGCAGAGTCACAGTAGCGCTCGCGAGCCAGCTGAAAAACAAGGTGCTGTTCAGAGCGCGCACCATACCGAAGCTCAACCTCACGCCGCAAACGGTCAGAGAGGAAGATGTCACACACTGCAGGCATACATATCAGCGACTTGAAGCAACAGCTGGTTTACGAAGTCGGTGCGCCCAAGATTCTGATTGGCCAAGATAACTGGCATCTGCTGATAGCCAATGAAGTAAGAAGAGGCCCGAAACACAAGCCCATAGCGTCACTCATGACTCTGGGATGGACTTTACATGGCGCGCACACTAGAATACTCGGTCAACAGCTGCACTATGTGAACAACACAGCATCAAGAGACGAAAACCTTGATGAACAGCTCCGTGAATACTTCGCATTAGAATCACTGATAGTCAACCCGCAACGTCCAAATGCTGATCCTGAAAAGAAGTCAGAAGACATCTTGAAACGACATACCAAATAGTTAGAAAATGGGCACATAGAAACCGCAATGCTATGGAAGCAAAATGAATTTGAAATGCCCGATAGTTATGGGACAGCTCACAAGCGGCTTGTCTCTATAGAAAATAAACTCGGTAGAAATCCGACTCTTCGAGGTAGATATACAGAACAGATGGACTGGCTCCTACAGAAAGGGTACGCTGAGAAAGCGAAAAAAAATTGTACACCAGGAAGAACCTGGTACCTACCTCATTTCGATGTCTTCAACCCAATAAAGCCAGAGAAGTTCCGTATAGTACACGACGCCGCAGCCAAATCGAATGGATTGTCTTTGAACGACTTCCTACTCACAGGGCCAGACCTGTTACAGTCGCTGCCCGGCGTCATGATGAGGTTTCGCAGACACCCCATAGCCATTTCCGGTGATATTACCGAAATGTTTATGCAGGTGAAAGTCCAACAAGAAGACATAGACGCCCTCCGATATCAGTGGAGAGGCAATAGAAAAGAGGGAGCCCCCGACGAATATCGAATGACGTCAAACATATTCGGCGCGGCCAGCACACCGTGCACAGCTATAAACGCGAAGATGCACAATATAGAAAACAAACTTGGTTTAATCTGGAGACCAAGTGCAGACACGCTAGGTTTCAACCTGACTCTAGCGCGTCTATCGAGTGGCGTCTTAGAAAAAGACGCCCACAAAGAAAGAGGCACTCGAAATAGTGCTTGGCCTAGCCTCAACAGTTATAGTACGCGCCAAGCGAATACTCTTAAAAGCATGGAGAAAACGAGTCGACTGTAATCAGTCACTCGACACAGACACCATACTCACAGAGAAACACTCACACGAAGAGGTGTTGTCCACACTGTTGTGTGAGGCAGAGTATACGTTAAACAGCCGCCCATTGACACATGTATCAGTCGACAGCGAAGATGACGAATCCATCACGCCGAACCACTTCCTACTCGGTGGTTCGGCCAGACTGCCATCACCCGTGTTCACCGAGCAAGACGTCGACAGCAAGAAACACTGGTGGCGCTCACAAGCGCTCGCCAACCAGTTCTGGCGCCGCTGGGTGAGGGAGTACCTACCCGAGCTCCAACACCGGCGGGAGCCCCACAGCCGTGGCCCTCGAGCTTCGAGGCAACAGTCGCCGGGGCGACGAACGTCGCGTCGAGACAACGGTCACCGAGGCAACAGTCACCGTGGCAACGGGCGTCGCAGCTATAGTCGTCGCTCACCGGCGAGATGCAGCGCCGCGCCGACATCGCAACGAGTCGTCACTGCGCTGCACGGCGGGAGAAATGTTCGCGACGAAGCGTTTAGTAATGTATAACTCGCACCGATAAGGCCCATGTATAGTTTTTTTTTTTCTTCTTTGGCAACTGAGCCGGTGACGACTATTCTGCCAGTGTCATGTGAAGACGGTAACCCGGTGAGGTGAGCCGTCGAACTTTGCACTTTGTGGTAGATCTAAAATGTTAGTAGGTGTAAGGACAATACAATATATGGTTAGTTAACATAGAATACTTTTTTTTTTTTTAATAACCGAATTTATAATGTATCTTATCTTAAATGTATCTTAAAACTGAAACAAAAATTAAAATAAATAATAATTATTACACACGCTACATTTTAATATCATTATCATTTAGGAATTTTGATTGGAGTTGGACAAGTTTAGGAGAGAAATTGGTCAGGAGGGAATGGAAGTTCATAGGGAGAGGAATTTTAATTTTGGGAAGCATTTGATACAATACGAAGGAATGGGAATTAGAAGGACATGAGAAAAATATATGGTCTAAGGTACCATCATTGTACCGGACGGGCGTGATCGACTGGAACGGGGTTGTGATGGGGTAGGTCTATCCTTTTTCTTCTCCTCCGAAGTGAACTGTGACCGACCGACGACGTCCAGCCGCGCTGACGTCCTGTACCGAAAACTAAGGTTCTCCGCACCACACGTACAACGTTCTTCTATCTTGCCAAATACTTGCTGTCTTCGGGGTAGATTGGGGTGCAGGGTGAATGCTTACCAGGGTTAAATAATAGGCAGGAATATGACAACACTGCAGCTAATGGTTTAAGGGCAAAGTCGCGAGTACTGTGATTCTATTTATAGATTCTATGATTTCTTCTGCCGGTGACTACGAATTGGCTATTTTTCACCATTCACCAAGGTACGAGGTTACTTTACCGTAACGAGGCCCAAAAACCACTAACTGCTTCAGTTTATTTCAACTGCAAATTTTGACTATAGTTCTAGAACATTTTCGGCTATATCTAGGTCTATTCTAGGTCTGGATGGGGGTTGACGCACCTCTATTCGAATCCCCCGAAATTCCCCGTCGAACGGGTTGGAAATCAACCCCTCAACCCTGCCCACTAGTGGGCTTGTTGCATTTATCTATCAAAAATATCACAAGTTTTGAGCTTGCTTACTATTTGGGGTTGATTCCCCGGAAAACTGTGCTCCATGGGCTATGAAACTATCTATATTCGGGTAGGTGCATCATCCCTCCATCCAGCTACACAACTTACCAAGCCACCCCTCCAAGGGTGGAGGTACTATAGGTCAGGAACCCGGGAGAGGATAAAAAACTATGTTTATCTTCTTATCTATTTTGTGGCTTTATGCCTTGCCTGACCATGAAGATGTGTACATATCTGGATAGGGCTGAGTGCCAGCTTTCCAGTGCCTATGGTTTAAGACCTAAATTCCTAGATGCCCTAAAAACTTAGCACTGAAGGTGCGTGTACATGGTGGTTTTCTTCAACCACCCTACTATGTTCGAATGTGAAATGACTATTTTGTGTATACCTTCGATTTGGCTGATTTCCATCAGCCAATCAGAACACGCCCTCAGGGTGCTGTCGGGAATGTGTAAGGGAAATGTGTAGCCCTACCTATTGACTATAATTTTCTTTGAAAATATGTTTTCCCCAGAACATCTTTTACGTGTTTGGGGAAAACGACAAACATACTACTTTAAATTGATTACATAGCTTACAAACTATCACTATACAAGTACATAAGCTTCTAAGTTCAGTACATAGGCTTACGACTATAGGTACATGGGTACTATCTATGCGAGTTACACAATGCTAAATGCTTCTCCGCGAACATTTCTATTACTATTTAAGTATATAAGCTTCTAACTTAAAAAACATATAAGCTTACGAGTATAAGTACATAAGGCTGTTTATGCGAGTTATATAAATCAAATGCTCCGTCGCGAACATTTCTCCCGCCGTGCAGCGCAGTGACGACTCGTTGCGATGTCGGCGCGGCGCTGCATCTCGCCGGTGAGCGACGACTGTAGTTGCGTCGCCCGTTGCCACGGTGACTGTTGCCTCGAATCTCGCCGGCGCGACGCTCGTCGCCCCGGCGACTGTTGCCTCGAAGCTCGCCGGCGCGACGCCCGTCGCTCCGGCCCGTAGCTCCGACGCTCTGGACCATTTCGATGACGGGATCAGCCTCTTCGCCGGACGCTTTAGAGTGCCGCCAGATATGCGCACCTCAGCGATCCGGACCTGTGGTCCGCCCAAGGGAAGACTGCTGCGATGCGGCCTCGCGGCCACGTGTTGCGAGGCAGCTGGCCGTCTGCGATGAGCACAGGGTTGCCCACCTGCAGACCACGGCCACGGTGGTGGCGCTCCCGCCGGTGTTGGAGCTCGAGTAAGTGCTCCCTCACCCAGCGGCGCCAGAACTGGTCGGCGAGCGCTTGTGAGCGCCGCCAGTTTCGTGGTGTCGACGTGTTGCTCGGGGAACACGCCGCGGTGCGGTGCAGTCTGGCCGAACCACCGAGTAGGAAGTGGTTCGGCGTGATGGATTCATCGCCTTCGCTGGCGACTGATACCTATTTCAGCGGGCGGCTGTTTTCCGTACTCTGCCTCACACAACAGTGTGGACAACACCTCTTCGTTGGTGTTTCTCTGTGAGTACGGTTTCTATGTCGAGTGACTAATAGCAGTCGACTCGTTTTCTCCATACTTTTTGGAGCATTTGCTTGGCGCGTACTGTACTATTGAGGCTACGCCAAGCACTATTTCGAATGCCTCTTCTTGGTGGGCACGTCTTTTTCTAAGACGCCCCTCGATGGACGCGCTAGGGTCAGGTTGAAACCTAGCGTGTCTGCACTTGGTCTCTATTGAACCAAATGCGTTTTCTATGTGCATCTTCGCTTTTATAGCTGTGCACGGTGAGCTGGCCGCGCCGAATATGATTGATATTCGATATTCGTCGGGGGCTCCCTCTATTCTATTGCCTCTCCACGGACATTGGAGGGCATTCATGTCCTCTTCTCGGACTTTGTTTGTGGTTATGTCTTTTCTTAAGACGCCACTCGATGGACGCGCTAGGGTCAGGTTCAAACCTAGCGTGTCTGCACTTGGTCTTCATTCTATACCAAGCGCGTTTTCTATGTGCATCTTCGCTTTTGGCGCTGTGCACGGTGAGCTGGCCGCGCCGAATATGATTGATATTCGATATTCGTCGGGGGCTCCCTCTATTCTATTGCCTCTCCACGAACATTGGAGGGCATTCATGTCCTCTTCTCGGACTTTGTTTGTGGCTATGTCTTTTCTTAAGACTCCACTCGATGGACGCGCTAGGGTCAGGTTCAAACCTAGCGTGTCTGCACTTGGTCTTCATTCTATACCAAGCGCGTTTTCTATGTGCATCTTCGCTTTTATAGCTGTGCACGGTGAGCTGGCCGCGCCGAATATGATTGATATTCGATATTCGTCGGGGGCTCCCTCTGTACTATTACCTCTCCACGGATATTGGAGGGCGTCTGTTGTCTCTCCACGGATATTGGAGGGCGTCTGTGTCCTCTTGTCGGACTTTCACCTGCACAAACATTTCGGTAATATCGCCCGAAATGGCTATGGGGTGTCTACGGAACCTCATCATGACGCCGGGCAGCGACTGTAACAGGTCTGGTCCTGTGAGTATGAAGTCGTTCAAAGACATTCCATTCGATTTAGCTGCGGCGTCGTGTACTATACGGTACTTCTCTGGCTTCATCGGCTTGAAGACATCGAAATGAGGTAGGTACCAGGTTCTTCCTGGTGTACTATTTTCGGGCGCTTTCTCGGCGCACCCTTTCTATAGGAACGAGTCCATCTGTTCCGTATATTAATCTCGAAGAGTCGGATTTCTATCGAGTTTCTATAGAGACAAGCCGCTTGTGGGCTGTCTCATAACTATCGGGCATTTCAAATTGCGGTTTCTATATGCCCATTTCTATCTGTTTGGTGTGTCGTTTCAAGATGTCTTCTGTGGGTCTATGTGGCCTTCGGCTCCAAATTGTCTGGCAAGGTCCTCGTTGATCAATGATACGGTTGATCCATCGTCGGGAAGGGCGAACGTAGATGCCTCTCCCGCCGGTCCAATCACCCGGACCGGTACCATCTTGAGGTCTGATAACTCGACTATGTTCGAGTTGTTACATAAATGGCTCGAAACGACAACCATTCTGTGTGTGCACCATTGAAGTTCGGTAAGGTCATGATGACCTTTGACGGCGAGGACGAATTCTGTTCTGTTTTTCTATCAGCTTGCGATACTATAGCTGTTGTAAGGTCCGTTATGAACGGCTGTAATCTGTTTTCCTCGTCGTCTTCTATTTTCTTCGGTGGTGCCATCTGTTTAGTCACTTCATCGACTTTCGGCTCTAGTTCCGGAATTTGCGTTCGACGAGAGTCCACTATCGATACGGAGTGCATAGAGGGAGACGGTTGCTGCTCGCAACTTCTATCTATTCTATTCTGCTCGCAGTTTCTATCTATTCTATTCTGCTCGCAGTTTCTATCTATTCTATTCTGCTCGCAGTTTCTATCTATTCTATTCTGCTCGCAGTTTCTATCTATTCTATTCTGCTCGCAGTTTCTATGTGTTCTATTACGGATGTCTCCCTCAGCGGTGTTGGTCTCTCTCTGATCAGGAACAGGTTCAGCTGCCTCTTCCAGCCAGGAACGCACGTGCTCGTCTTTCGAGTTTCTATTTTCTATATATTCGTCGTCCGATTCTTGTTCGGCTCTCTGAAGTGCTAACTGTGCAAGCTCCAACTTAATCTTGAGTAAGTCTTCGCGTGCCTTTGTGACTCTTCTATAAGACCGCGTCGTCCTTCCCACGGTCGACGGCGGCTTGTCACATTCGATACGTTCGATACGGGCGTAACCCCGGGTAGTCACCGGCAGGTTTCGGCTGTATTTTCTATCTGTCGGCTTCAGTGTACTTTCTGAAGGCGCTTCAAATCTGGTTCCCTTTCTTGAGGTTAGCATGATTCAGAACCTCAAGTCTATTCTTCGAACTGTTTATATCCTTGGATAAGGCTTCGGTAAAACTTGAACTAAAGTTTTTTCTTCAAACTATTTCTATATTCTCCGATAATTCTTCGAAGTCCCCAATCTTCAAAGTCCAGAGTTGCTCTGAATCTTCTAAGTGTAAAATTTTCAAAGTCCAAATTCTTCAAAAATTTTCTATGTCCCGAATCGATCTATATTTTCTAAGTGTAGAATCTTCTCAAAATTTTCAAAGTCCAAATTCTTCAAAAAATTTCTATGTCCCGAATCGATCTATATTTTCTATGTGTAGAATCTTCAAAATTTTCAAAGTCCAAAATCTTCAAAAATTTTCTATGTTCCGAATCAATCTATATTTTCTAAGTGTAGAATCTTCTCAAAATTTTCAAAGTTCAAATTCTTCAAAAATTTTCTATGTCCCGAATCGATCTATATTTTCTATGTGTAGAATCTTCAAAATTTTCAAAGTCCAAAATCTTCAAAAATTTTCTATGTCCCGAGTCAATCTATATTTTCTATGTGTAGAATCTTCTCAAAATTTTCAAAGTCCAAATTCTTCAAAAATTTTCTATGTCCCGAATCGATCTATATTTTCTATGTGTGGAATCTTCTCAAAATTTTCAAAGGCCAAAATCTTCAAAAATTTTCTATGTCCCGAATCAGTCTATGTTTTCTAAGTGTAGAATCTTCTCAAAATTTTCAAAGTCTAAAATCTTCAAAAATTTTCTATGTCCCGAATCGATCTATATTTTCTATGTTCAGATGATCAAAATTTTGTAAGTCCCAGTATGAATCTTCGAAATTTTTCTAAGTGCCAGCTTCTATGTTCGAAAATTTTCTAAGTGTCGGGTTCAATCCTCAAAATTTTTTCTAAGTCTCAGGTTCTGTCTTCAAAAATTTTCTAAGTCCCAGCTTCTATATTCGAAAAATTTTCTAAGTGTCGGGTTCAATCCTCAAAATTTTCCTAAGTCCCAGGTTTGGTCTTCAAAATCTTCCCAAGTCCAGGTTCAACTTTCAAATTTTCTCAAAGTCCAGGATTCCTTAGAAATCTTCTAAGTCCAGACGCAATCCTTCAGTGTTTCAGGAAAATTTTCAAAGTCCAAAGTTTCGGGGTGAGTCCTTAAGGGTGGCTCCCGAAGGGTAGTTCTCTTCAAGGGCAGTCCTCACGATGAACCACGATGCTGAGCTTGAGGCTTCTTAACTGGAACGTATGTTGACGGATAACTTCGGATCCGCCTCAGGGTGAGTCCTTAAGGGTTGTTTCTTGAAGGGTAGTTTTCTCCAAGGGGTAGTCCTCACGATGAACCACGATGCTGAGCTTGAGGCTTCTTCACAGGAACGTCATTCGACGATTAGCTTCGGATCTGTTTCGGATGAGTCTTCAAGGGATGATTCTTGCAGGGTCGATTCGGGAACGGATACCAATTGACATACTGTTTAAGAAACAAGATACGGGGTGCGTATATTTGGCTCTTGTGCCAAACTATATCGCAGTGGCTTCGGCTTGATTCTTCAAGGCTTGTTTCTTCGAGGGTTGATTCTTCAAGGGATGATTCGGGAACGGATACGTTTTGACATACTGTTAAGAAACATGATACGGGGTGCGTATGTTTGGCTCTTGTGCCAAACTATATCGCAGGGGCTTCGGCTTGAGTCTTCTAGGCTTGTTTCTTCAAGGGTTGATTCTTCAAGGGATGATTCGGGAACGGATACGTTTTGACATACTGTTAAGAAACAAGATGTACGGGTGCGGAGATCCGGCTCTCGAAGGACCAAAAAATTTGGTCCGAAATCCGGCTCGAATGGACCAAAATTTTTGGTCCGAAATCCGGCTCGAATGGACCAAAAAATGTACCGGACGGGCGTGATCGACTGGAACGGGGTTGTGATGGGGTAGGTCTATCCTTTTTCTTCTCCTCCGAAGTGAACTGTGACCGACCGACGACGTCCAGCCGCGCTGACGTCCTGTACCGAAAACTAAGGTTCTCCGCACCACACGTACAACGTTCTTCTATCTTGCCAAATACTTGCTGTCTTCGGGGTAGATTGGGGTGCAGGGTGAATGCTTACCAGGGTTAAATAATAGGCAGGAATATGACAACACTGCAGCTAATGGTTTAAGGGCAAAGTCGCGAGTACTGTGATTCTATTTATAGATTCTATGATTTCTTCTGCCGGTGACTACGAATTGGCTATTTTTCACCATTCACCAAGGTACGAGGTTACTTTACCGTAACGAGGCCCAAAAACCACTAACTGCTTCAGTTTATTTCAACTGCAAATTTTGACTATAGTTCTAGAACATTTTCGGCTATATCTAGGTCTATTCTAGGTCTGGATGGGGGTTGACGCACCTCTATTCGAATCCCCCGAAATTCCCCGTCGAACGGGTTGGAAATCAACCCCTCAACCCTGC
Source organism: Lacanobia oleracea (assembly GCA_950371165.1). NCBI lineage: Eukaryota > Metazoa > Arthropoda > Insecta > Lepidoptera > Noctuidae > Lacanobia > Lacanobia oleracea. Next base: position 8,980,044 of record OX493397.1, read on the forward strand.
CCACTAGTGGGCTTGTTGCATTTATCTATCAAAAATATCACAAGTTTTGAGCTTGCTTACTATTTGGGGTTGATTCCCCGGAAAACTGTGCTCCATGGGCTATGAAACTATCTATATTCGGGTAGGTGCATCATCCCTCCATCCAGCTACACAACTTACCAAGCCACCCCTCCAAGGGTGGAGGTACTATAGGTCAGGAACCCGGGAGAGGATAAAAAACTATGTTTATCTTCTTATCTATTTTGTGGCTTTATGCCTTGCCTGACCATGAAGATGTGTACATATCTGGATAGGGCTGAGTGCCAGCTTTCCAGTGCCTATGGTTTAAGACCTAAATTCCTAGATGCCCTAAAAACTTAGCACTGAAGGTGCGTGTACATGGTGGTTTTCTTCAACCACCCTACTATGTTCGAATGTGAAATGACTATTTTGTGTATACCTTCGATTTGGCTGATTTCCATCAGCCAATCAGAACACGCCCTCAGGGTGCTGTCGGGAATGTGTAAGGGAAATGTGTAGCCCTACCTATTGACTATAATTTTCTTTGAAAATATGTTTTCCCCAGAACATCTTTTACGTGTTTGGGGAAAACGACAAACATACTACTTTAAATTGATTACATAGCTTACAAACTATCACTATGCAAGTACATAAGCTTCTAAGTTCAGTACATAGGCTTACGACTATAGGTACATGGGTACTATCTATGCGAGTTACACAATGCTAAATGCTTCTCCGCGAACATTTCTATTACTATTTAAGTATATAAGCTTCTAACTTAAAAAACATATAAGCTTACGAGTATAAGTACATAAGGCTGTTTATGCGAGTTATATAAATCAAATGCTCCGTCGCGAACAATCATCAAGGCCGCATTCGCATAAGGAGTTGTCACGGACACGGATTTTATGTAGGAATACTGGACTACAGCAATGGCCGAGTCTCAGTCTACACAAGGACGAAACAGTTCTTTTTGATAATTTGGAACATTTGAAAAACCAGGGTTTCCGCTGGATGTCAGGTTGGATACTGGCGTAATACGCTCCCTTTAATTTTGAACTTACCTGCCACTCAGCAGACCACGAGTTATGCCGCTTAACTTTGGTATCAGAGCGTAAGTCGTAACTATGGACCATGTAGTGTTTTCGATCCACGGGGTTGGACGTAGCAAACTTAGCTAGTGAGTCTGCGCACTCGTTTCCGCCTATACCTAAATGACTAGGTACCCAAACTATTTCAATGTTTAAACCATCTTTAAAACAAGTGTAAAGCAAATTTCGAATATCTATGATGATTTTACTATGAATTTTAGATTTTAATTGATTTTGAACTATTGCCTGGATGCTACTTCTAGAATCTGAAAAAATAACTGAGTTTTGTATTCTATGGGATAAAATAAAATTGATGGCTTCAAGAATACCGATGCATTCACCTGTGAACACTGAAGCTTCTGGAGGACATTGGAATAAAAGTGCTATTCTCGAGTTTTGGTAATATTTAGAAACACCAGTGTATCCCGTTGCCGATAATTTAGACGCGTCCGTATAAAATAAGTTCCAACCGTTCCAGTACCTCTTAATAGCCCGATCGAAGTCGCCTTTTACGTCTTGGTAATTTTTGGAGATACCAAGTCCCAAAACGACATTTGACTTGAAATGGATCACTTCATATGCGGAAGAAAAGACCGGAAGAGAGATATTGACAAACGGGTGAAGAGAGCTGTACAAGCTCTCTGTACCTATTCATCAATGGAAAACATTTATTGTTCCAATAGGAAGAGACAGTTAGAGAGAGATAGATTTGTTCCAAAATGGGAAGTAAAGGATGGGACGAGAGGGAAAAGACTTTTGACAAGAAACGATCTGCTAAGTATTGTCTACGAAGGGAAAGGGGAGGTTCTGCACATTCAACTTGTAGGGCATTTATGGGTGAGGATTTCATGGCGCCAATCACGATTCTAAGACATTTGGCTTGGATTGCATCTAGTCTTCGAAGGGCTTCTTTGTTACACAGCTCAAGTAAGTAACTACAGTAGTCTAGTACGCTTCTGACCAGCGCGTTGTATACCAATTTTAAGGTGTATGGGTGAGCACCCCACCAGACACCTGCCAATGCCTTTAGAACCGAGATTGAGCGCTCGCATTTTTGGTTCTAGTGGTTTTGTTTTGTTGGTATTAACTACCTCAGCAAAGTTTGCGAGAAGGCTGACTCGATACATTTGCTGCCAAATACTGCAAAAAAATTAAAATTGTTGCACCCGCATTCTAATGAAACTCAAAAAAGATATAAATTAAAATAAAGAGGTCTCAGGTAAAATTAAATGTTTCACGACATCTTGTGAAAACCTGTACTTCTACTTAAAGTTTTCACAATAAGCGTCCTGCGTATCTCTTAAATATCTCAGAGGAACATTTAAATTCGATTTGTCTCATTATTAAAAAAAAATATATAATAATCTACTTCTGTAAATATATCCGTTTTGATTAGGTAGGTACTCGATTTACTCCAAATCGACAACAATTTTCATGAGAATCTATGCTCAAGCGGGGTCTCGACTACACTTGCGAAAACAAAGATCAAATCTCGCCTCAAGCAGTGATTCTGAGCTGACTGTGCTTTTAAAATAAGGACACATTGAGTACACACTCCCTCTTGCTTCACCCAGAGCGGGAGGAGTCATTTGATGATTTCTCACCCTTAAAAAAAAAAAAAAAAAAAAACATTGAGTAGAGCTCAGTGAAGCCTCAAGCACTGTTCTGTAATACGCAAAAAATGTCATTTTAAAGTGACATTGCTCAGGTGATTATTGATTGTAGTTTCTCTGCTCAAGTCAAGTTCTAAAATTAGAACTTCAACTGAGACTAGTTTTAAGTAATGCTTGAGTCTTGATTGTAGTTCTGTAATACGGGCCTTAGAGATAACCCGTGATCCAACAGCCATTGGTTTAATGAGGACAAAGACGTGTTCATAGATTGCGCGGCACTTTCAATGGATTTGCTACAGACCAATAATGCAATATCGTCAGCATACTGGAGAATTTTACAGTCATAATTTAGACAAGAAGGGAGATCATATGTATAGATATTATATAAAGGGGGGCTAAGTACAGAACCCTGAGGTAGGCCCCTCCAAGCTGACCTTGGTTCAGAATCCACCCCAGGAATCCTAAGTTTGATGCTACGGTTTAAAAAGATACTAGATATGATCTGGCGCATCCTAGCAGGGATTCTCAGCTGTTGCATTTTCTGCCTGAGAACTGGGAGGAGGACAGAATCATAGGCGGCTGAGATATCTAAGAAAACGACTGCCACTGACTCATTCCTACTGAGGGCCAGCCGGATCTCTGATGTGAGGATACCCACACTATCAGCTGTACCCAGACTTTTCCTAAAGCCAAATTGAGTCCTTGGCAGCAGTTTCCTGCTCTCCAGAAACAATTCTATACGGTTTTTAACTAGGTGTTCCAAGAGTTTAATAAGTATGGACGATAAAGCAATTGGTCTGTAAGAACAATGATCACTAGGATCTTTACCAGGCTTCAATATTGGAACAATCACTTGAACTTTCCACTCAGGAGGAACATAACCCGACAGAAAACAGTAATTGGCTAAGTCCAAGTAATACTGGTGGGTCTTATCTCCGGCTTTAACTATGAAGGAGTACGGGAATCCATCCACCCCAGGAGCAGAGTCTCTTACATGGAAGAGGACAGATTTAAGTTCGGCTAAAGAAAAAGGTCCGTCCAGAGGATCATCTGATTCCAGCTGGGAGTTTGTTGAACCACATTCATCTACACTGGGAACCTGTGCCGGGGCTAGCTTAGAGAAAAACTGGTGACCCAGCTCTTCAGACAGTATGCTCCCGGTCGATGGTTTCAGACTATTCCTATACGCCCGCAATCTACGCCACACAACTGAAGCTGGAGTGGATGAACTCAATGAACCGCAATACTTCCGCCAACCTTCTCTTTTTTTATTCTTTAGTAGTTTCTTGGACTTAGCCAACACATGTTGGTAGTTGGTAACATTCTCCAGGCTCAGTTCTGAGTTGAACTTCATTTCGGCCTCATTCCTGGCTCTGATCACCGCAGAGCAATCCTTATCCCACCATGGCGGGGATGGAATTTTGCCGGATTGCGGTTTTTTGGTAGGGAAGCAGTCGTCCGCTGTAGCGGATATGGTGTGGGAGAATGACGAAAAGCACTCGTGTGCAGTTTCATGATTTATGGAAGGAAGGGAGGAGATACGTAAATCTAAAATTTTTGAGTAAAGGTCCCAATCTACTGAATTAAGCTGGTATTTTAATAAGGGGGAGAGGATTTAACAGGAGTAGTTTTGGAGGGAATTTCAACCATGATGGGATAGTGATCACTCCCATAAGTCATATCCAGGCGATTCCAATTTAAAAGGCTGGCTATATTAGATTAACAAAAAGTCAGGTCAACACAACTGTTGCTCTGTCACGGCAAAGCTCGACGTGTGGCACAGCCATCATTAAGAATACATAAATTAAGTTCATCTAATATATCCACTAGACCTGTGCCAAAGTTGTCGCAGGTTTCTGAACCCCATCTATAGTGATGGCCATTAAAGTCACCCATAACAAGTAATGGGCCCTGTACACTACTTAACAAACCTTTTATTGTGTCAAGGTCTTCAATTTGTGGGTGTGCAATATAAAAACTAAAAAAAAATATATCCTCAGCCTTCACAGCAACAACATTGATGTTGTCACCTACAAAGGGTAAAGGAATTGGGGAGAATGGTACTTTGTTATTGATGAACAAAGCACATCCTCCATATCCATCTGATCTGTCATGTCGAGCATCACTAAAACATGGGATCCTGAAATTGCTTCCAGGACGAAGCCATGTCTCAGCAATGCTGCAGATCGATGGTTTGAACTTATTAATAATATAGAGTAAGTCAGGTTTCCTGGGAGTAATACTCCTGACTTTCCACTGGAGAAAAGTCAGGGGGCGGAACATTGTGAATATAGTTCACTATGGATGACAATTTGTTGGCAACGTGGTCTGGTAGTGATTGGGCAGGGTTAGCTAAAACAGTCATGAGCATATTCGATATTACATTAAGGATGTTTTCTGAGGACATAGGACTGGGACTAGGACTGCTTGCACTTTCCCGAGGGTAAGCACAACCATTTTGGACTGGAGAAAAGGAGTAGTTTTGAGTGAGGGCTTGGTGAACCTGTCTGTCATAACTAGGAGAGAGAGGGGCATGGGATTTTGGTTTAAGGGAGACTGTTTTGCGGTATGATTTTTTGAGTCCGAGGAGGGGTGGGTGATCTGGGAGACTGAGCTGGATTGGATAAGGGTTTACTTTTATTCTGGGGTACTCTAGACACTTCAGCATATGATCTTGTAATGGGAGGGAGTACCTGGCTTGCTTCCGCATAAGAAACTGACTTCTCAGCCATAAGTGCCTTTATGCCTTTCTGTCGACCCAATTCAGGGCAAGCCTTATCGGTGGCATAATGGCTTCCAGAACAAGATACACAGAGGGCACATTTATTGGGAACCTGGCATCCGTCACCTGGGTGGTCTTCAGCACATTTGAAGCATCGGGGCTTTGATCTACATACTGTGCGTGTGTGACCATACCGACAGCAGTTAAAGCATTGTATAGTTGGGTAGATGTATCTTTCAACCGGAAGGGCAGAATAAAAACAGTAGACACGATTGGGTAAAATTTGGCCGTCAAAAGTCAAAATAACTGTCTGGGTGGGTTTCCATTCTGTAACGCCCAGAGAACTCACCTTTCGGTTCATTCTTCTGGCCTTAATCACAGGGCCACATCCAGCGAGAACCCTGATGTTCTCAATGATTTCATCCTCTGTCCATTCAACAGGTATATCCCTCACAAGACCTATACGAGTAACATTGTATTGTGGGACAGATGCAATGAAACCGTGTTGAACCAATATTGGACTTATCAAAAAGCTATTTGCGTCCTGGTGAGACTTAAAATCGACTGCTAGTTTGTTTCTTCCTACACGTTTAAGACTACCTAGAACGACGTTACTAAAATTGTTCTTCTGTAGAAACATTCCGAACTTAATAGGGTGTAAAACAGTACCGGAGGTTTGGCCATCTTTTAGCGAAACGTGGACAACAAACGGCGGGTTATCCCTCAAGTTGTATGTATGTCTACCGATTGTGGTTTTAGGTTGCTTTGGAGGATTGATCGGGGTAGTCGGGGGAGAAGCTGCAGGTCTTTTTCTATGAGCAGATTCGGAGTCCATTGCGATTTCTAGCGGTTTGTCATCGGGGAGGGTAATCGTTATAACTGGAGTAAAATCGAAGGGATCGGGAGGGTCTGGGGGCTTTTTGTTATCCATGATGGATAACGGCTAAAATTCTTAAAATTAAGTATTTATGTTAAAACCAACCTTATGATACAACACAAACACAAAGAATATTCTCGATTGAAGTTCTCACTAATAAAATTCACTTAAATCGAAAAAATTCGTAACACAAACACAAGCACGTGATTAACCTTCACCGCTACCAACGAAAGTCCGTATTGCAATAATATTTCTTAACTCAAATAAAATAAAACCACGTAAGGTCACTATTGACATTTTAGCTGCCATGTATAGTTATAAGCCTATGTACTTAATAATTAGGAGCTTATGTACTTTCATAGTTATAGTTTTAAGGCTATGTAATTTATTAAAAACATATATTTTGTCGTTTTCCCCCGGACACATAAGATGTTCTGGGGGAACTTATTTTCAGTAAAGTAAATAGATAGGTAGGGCTACACATTCCTGGTAACCCCTAAAAGGTATGGTTTTGATGGTTGGTAAAACTCAAAGGTAATGAAGGTACACAGGTAATGAACATTTCACACATACCTACACAGGACAGTTACGTTACTCAAAGGTAATGGGGTGGATAGCAAAAGCCACCATTTACAGACACCTTCATTTATTAGACATACAAAAAATCTAAGTATATAGGCTTTAATAGTAGGCACTGGAGACCTGGCACTGAGCCCTATCCAGATATTTACACATCTTTATGGTCAGGCAAGGCATAAAGCCGCAAATTACGAAAACAAAAAACACAGATTTTTTTCCCCCTACCGGGTTCCTGACCTAATAGTACTTCCACCCGTCTAAGGGTCTAAGGGAAATCAACCCTTAATAGTAGGCAAGTTCACACCTGTAGACAGTTTCGACAGTCAAATGCAACAAGCCCACTAGTGGGCAGGGTTGATTTTCACCCCGTTCGACGGGGAATTTCGGGGGATTTACAGAGAGGTGCATCAACCCCTATCCAGACCTAGAATAGACCTAGATATAGCCAGGAATGTAATAGAACCGTAGTTAAAATAAACTGAAACAGTTAGTGGTTTTTGGGCCTCGTTACAGTAAAGTAACCTAGTACGTTAGTAAATAGACAATAAATGGCAATTTGTAGTCATCAAAGTACTCGCGAACTTTCCCTTAAACCATTAGCTGCAGTGTTGTCAAATTCCTGCATATTATTTAACCCTGGTAAGCATTCATCCCTCACCCCAATCTACCCCGAAGACAGCAAGTAAATGGCAAAATAGAAGAACGTTGTACGTGTGGTACGGGGAACCTCAGATCCCGGTACAGGACGTCAGCGCGGCTGGACGCAGTCGGGTGGTCACAGTTCACATCGGAGGATTAGAAGAAGGATAGACCTACCCCATCACACCCCCGTTCCAGTCGATCACGCCCGTCCGGTATAGTTTCCTTGATGTGTATTAAATTTGGTGTACAATAAAGTATATACAGAGTTGATACGACAGAGGGGCATTAAATTAAACTACGTAGGTACCTATACTATACGTGTTCAGTATTAATTCGATACGGTACAAAAACAAAAAGCGCCATAAATGAGAAAATATTTTTTTCAAACAAACTAAATAGCTTGCAAATCCGACTAAAACGCAACCACCCTTTGTAAAAAAATGACACTGACCTTAGATACCTCTAGGTAACAAAGCGGCAACGTCGCGCGCGCGCCGGAGCGCGGTGTGCGGTATCTCGTGTGCTCGGCGGGGGCCGGGGCGGGGTGGCGGCCGGCGACTTAGGCCTCCGCTCGCACTGGCTTTTATGTTAGGTAACGTTTCGAAGTACGCGCACAAAAACAAACACACTAAATTTTAAAATTTTCGATGTGTCCTCCATGCACATTGATGCACAAATTATACCGACGGAGAATATTGTTATTTATGTTTCTAATTAGATCACTGTCCGTCGCTAAGCACTTTAATTTGTGAAATGCTAAAATAATCCTATTTTTTAACTCATCAATTGTATTAATTACCTCTGAGGCACACACTCTCTCTCTCTGAGACATACACTTCACCCTTAATGTACCCCCACAAAAAGAAATCCATGGGAGTGAGGTCCGGAGATACTAATACTAAATAATAATAATCCCAAGTTACGTGCCCTATCACCATAAAAAACAGTCAATCACAAAAAAAAACACTAATACTAAATAATAATAATCCCAAGTTACGTGTCCTCTCACAATAAAAGAAAGAAATACTGTCTTATACTTATTTAGTGTCCTATCACAATAACAAAATAAAATCACAATTGTTTGCGCGCGAATTCCACAAACCGTACGTTCTGAAAAGACAGTGTCGGCGCACTGAATAGAGGCCCACTTACCGATCGCAAAAAACAAGGATGCAACAAACTGACCTATTTCTGTTTCTTTCAAACGCGCTACGTGTGTCGCTTTCGTAGTGAAAGTGCAAGTGTGTGTGTATTGATTGCTTCCTTGTTTGCATTGCCAATTTTTAGTGAATGTCCTTCGACATGCGTCAGAGCGGCAACAACGCATCGTAGATTTATCGTTGTAAGGTGCATGACCTATGCTTAGACGATAATCAGCTGTTAGAAAAGATACATCGTGTTCAAACGGTGCAAAAACTTTAAAAATCATTTGCGACTAAACTACTGCTCGTATTTAATTTATTTTTGGTACAGAGCTTGAAAATGGTACCTAGTATAGGCAGTTATAAATAAATAAATACTAAGTTATATGTATACCTTGAAAGAAGATAATAATGTTGGGTGTTGGTATACCAATATCAAGTGCGCCCGCGCCTCACTGGTGTTGGGTGTGTAATGCTCACGTGCGCTATGGCCACCAGAATATACCTCTGGGATATTTATGTGCTGTGGCGGCGATGGAATCGCGCTTATCAAATGTCGACATGCTCGAGTGTGCTCCCAGCAGGCTGCGAGGAGCCGTGAGCTCATACCTTGCGTAAACTCTTTGATAGTTGCATTTAAGTCTAAGCAAGCGTCTGCGCTGACCCTAAATTAGTGCAACTGATAAAAAAAATCTTATCCTGACTAGCTGACTAGGGTCCTTACATGCGGATATGACAGGTCGCACATTCGATTCCATCCTTTTCGTGTTGTTTGTTGAAAACCCTTTGATATACGTAAGCAAACTTTGTCGTTGCAGTATCTCGGCTCTGCCGCGCTGCTTTGTTAATCCATATAAATATAAACGCGCGGCACATTGCGTTTATTGATTGTATGGATTAACAAAGCAGCGCGGCTCTTAGCGACTAATTTGAAGGCGCCCTTACCGTCTTGCCTTCGACTCGGACATCTACTCTGTCTCGGCTGCAATGTCAAAATTTGCTTACTTGTAAACCTACTCTTGTATGCAGTAGTACATTTTGATGCAAGTAAGCAAATTTCTAAAATAGGTAGGTACTCATCTTTTACAAGTCAGTAGGTAAGTACCTATCAGTTGTTCTGACTGTATTTTTGAGCATCACAAGAGTCATCTTTCTTTGTTGTCAGTTCAAATTCTAGCTCGAGACTTTATAATAAACTAGCTGACCCGCGCAACTTCGTCTGCTCGGCTCCTATTGGTCTTAGCGTGATGATATAACGCACAATCAAACTCCTCAGCTTTATATCTGTGTACTAATCTATTTATTTATTTTTCCACCATACAATTATCTTTACAGGTTTACCACCTAAGGCGATAATTTAGGCAATTATTATTATAGCTACTTAAACACTTAAAAACTAACTAAAGTTTGTTTGCTTGATCGCGCTAAGCTCAGGAACTAATACTGATTTGAAAAAATTTTTCAGTGTTAGATAGCCCATTTATCGAGGAAGGCTATATATCATCACGCTAATACCAATAGGAGCGAAGCAGACGAAGTTGCGCGGGTCAACTAGTACCTATTAGTATAGATATGATAGGCACAGATTCAGTGGGGGAACCACGCACTACCATAGATAATATTATCGGTAAGAACTTGTCTCTGCATACTACAAGGAGTTGTGGAAACAAAATTATTTATGAGTCTGACTTACCCTATATAAAAATGTACTCTGTGGTCTGACTCTTACATGTGAGCATGTATGACTCACATCACTCACATGCTCAGAGTCAGAGCAGTCAGAGCTGGCAGGAGCTCGTGGCTAAATACTAACAGTACAGCCGCACAAGCCGATCTTCAAGGTTAACCACGACCATGTTAACATACCGACACTACTCCATGCCTCGGAAAGCACGTAAAGCCGTTGGTGCCGGCTTCATTTGTAGATCTTTGGAAGCCAAAAAATCTGACACCAGTCATTGGGTTGTGGACGTCAGATAGGCAGTCGCTCCACTAAAATACTGGTATTCAGCTGAATCTGGTTTGAGTGGAAGCAGTACCCAATATACATGTTGGGAAAAGGCTAGGCAGATGATGCATGCTCAGGATCAAGACTGGCCAAGTCGGTTAACCGATTATCACACGGGACGGATTTCGTAGCGGTGCCCCGCGCTGTAAAGCGGTTTACGTGTGTTAGCCATCAACGGATTTATTACAGGCCAATGCGACATGGCGACATGAGATCCGCTTTACCGCCTACCGTAGCGGCGCGCGGTGCCGTGTATTAATCGCCTTAAATTAAACACTCGCTACTATATAATTTATTTATTTCATATAACACGTTTACATGTCACTGAAACATTGATTATAAACAAATACCTACACACGGATCAACATTAAAATTAGGACAGGTTTTACCAGAGCGCTTAGCACAAGTTGCAAAAACAGCAATCTCTTTAAGAATTATATTGGTTCATATTGATTATATGTTAAAGGTATATGTCATGGAATACATTGAATACATGAAATCATCATTAAGAAATCAATTTTACTGTGACTAGACAACTATGTTTTACCGTATAAAATATTAACATCGATTTTCTTTTAGAACTAGGATTATAAAAATTGTAAAGATGTAATACATAAAAGATCCGAAAATCGAAATGAACTGAATTGTGTGCTTACATTAAATCGTCAAAAAAAAATTATAATTAGACACAATTCTGCACATGAATAAAGCCAAAAAGAATACAATAGTATCTAACTTCTAAATAACATACACTTATAAATACAGAAAATATTAAATGCAACTGATAGGAAACCTATAGTTAAATAATGTAAAATAGTCATGACAAATGAGGAACTTCCTCAGAAACAACAGCAACATACGCTCGGCTACTGCTCTAACAATGTTATTATGAGATCTTTTACAGGTTTTCAATCTCTATTAAAATATATTGTAAAAGTACACATTTAACTCATCTATAAAACATCAAAATCTAAATTACACATAAAATACTGTTTACAAACTTTTGTGATGTGATGAATCAGAATTATTTAAATCCCCTTGATGAATAAAATACCTATTTCTAAAAAAAATATTTTACGATAGTCATTTTATTGTATTATTACAAAACATTACCATTGAAAATGCCTTTATAAGTTTTTTTTTTAATTATAAAACCAAATAATTAACTTAAACATAGTTTACTGGTATCTTAACTAAGCTCAATAGATTGCACATGCCTTCTTATTTGGATCATCATCATACAATATAATAATAAGAAATTAGAAGCTTTTTGACACTTGATATTGAAAAACATTATTTACTATTTCAAAATCCATTGATGGACCGGAAAACATGGATAATATAATTATTGTGCATTTTATATACAGCATTTTACAATATTATACTTCTTTACCTACTAACACTAATCAGTTTCTTTTTGTGTTTTTATAATTTTTGTGATACCAATAAAACAATAGCTTAAATCTTAAACATCTATATAATGAAAACATTAAATAGTATATATTGGGATTTATATATCTATCAAACTGGACACAAAGTTACTTTGAAACAAATTGATAGACAGAATCACAAAACATTTTAAGTATAGCCCACAATATTAGAGAAAATTCTTACATGATTCAAAATTTACTTGTGGCATACAATGGTTATAGTATGTTTATGTTTTATTTCAAAACAGAAACTTTTGAGTATACTTTTTCTGGAAAAGCTTGCCATGTCAAGCATCTACAAAATTTACTAGCCTTCACCGGCTGGTAAATAATCATCATCCTGATATCACATAGCTCTGTACGGTCCTTGGGACTTCAAGTATTGGATAACTAATGATGGTCCTGAGGATACTACTTCTGGTGGAATCGCTGTCAATGGACAATTCTCAATGCTCATAATCTGTAAGCTCACACATAGAGCCAGCTCAAATGGCAGATTGCATAAGTTGGGGTTATCATTCAGATATAATGACTCTAAATTCTCCAATGTACCAATTTCCTCTGGTAAATATTGCAGGTTGTTTTCACCAACACTGAGGTATGTAAGATTAGTCAGATGACCAATAGAACGTGGCAGAGACGTTAGCTGATTAGATTGTACTATCAGTTTCTGTAAGTCATGCAAGAATCCAATTTCATTAGGCAAAACTTCTAACTTGTTTTCCTCAAGGTCCAAAACCCTCAATTTCCTCAGGCTTCCAATACTGGGTGGTATGCGCTTCAAACAATTGTTAGACAATATAAGCACTTCCAAATTTTGCAGACATTGTATATCATCAGGTAGTTTTGCCAACTGGTTTGTTCCTAAGTTGAGTTCCACCATGTTTACCCAAGTTCCAATGTCTAATGGAAGAGATGTGAGTAGGTTTTCTTTCATATTTAGTTTGGTTACATTCTTTGCCCTTGAGAAGATCCCATAAGGAATTTTATCAATTTGATTATGTTCCAGGTTGATAGAGAAGACATTTGTGAATTGAGCAGGGCCACCTGATGGGTAGCTGCCAAATGAGTTGCGAGAAAGAGTGATGCTAGTCAGCTCATTCAAACTGGCTAAGAGGCCATCAGGGAGCTGAGATATTGAGTTTCCTTCAACATTGAACTCATCCATGTGCTTGCAGTTACTAAGTGTAGCTGGGATAGCAGTCAGTCTGTTGTATCTGAGGCCAAGACGAGTAATAGCTTGAAGGTTGCCAATAGTCTCTGGAATATCTAATAGTTCATTGTGCTGCAAGTCTAGAGTAGATAAATTAACACAATTACCAATCTCTTGAGGTAAATGCTCTAAATGGTTATGTGAAACGTCAAATGTTACTAAATTCACCAGTTTACCAATTCCAGATGATAATTCTTTAATTTTATTCTCTCTTAAACTTAGCATTGTCAAATTAGTCAGATGTGATATTCCATTACCAACAACTCTGATTCTATTGAATCTTAAAAACAATGTTGTCAACGATGTCAGTTTATACACCACATCTGGTATGTCATTGAGCTTGTTGTGGCGCAAGTCTAATACTTTCAGACTCCTGAGGTTGGCAAGCGACTGTGGTAAACTTGTTAATGAATTTTCATTCAATGCTAATGTTTGCAGATTCACCAGGCATCCAAACTCAGCAGGCAATAATGCAAGCTTATTTCCATATAAATAAAATTCCACTAAGTGTGTTAGATCTCGGACATTCGGTGGGAGGCATGTAATGGAAGATTTGCTCAAATCCAGGCGCTTCAGTCCTTCATCACGACATCTTTGAAATTCTTTGATGATATCTAAGTCAGCTTGTATGGGTTTATTTTTCTTGGCAGTAGGTTTAGGCTTATTGGACTCCGGATGCTTGACTGTCACGACTTTTGGTCGTGCACCCTCCGCGTTGGTCAGCGACGCAGTAGATAACTTCTTTTCTCTCATGCTTTGATATTTATCCTTCGGGCTTACGGTACCAACAGAATCTAATGCTTCAGTATTTTCTCTCGATGTATTATCGAGATTCATACCGTTCTTTTCTAATCGCTGACAATACTGTTATGAAAATATGTTCCCTTCTCTGGATTATTTACTAAAACACACTTGACATGGTTTTGTCATCTCATCGTATTAGACACAAATCAATACCCTATTTCAGTGGTATGAAATGAACGACTTCCTGTATTCATCCACGATAACACAAGCTTTTAAATAGCACTTTTTTCTAAGAACACATTTGTAAATTGAATTCTTGACTTTTATTTCCATTAAAGAACGCAGTGTGCACAAAAGTAATGATTTTCACGAAAACAGACTCAAGTCAAGCGAAAATGGAATGGAATTCCGTCAATTTCCGTCAGACAGATTTCATTTCAAGCAGGGACAAGACCAAGTCGATGTTCAGTCGACGAATAATGAAAATAATTGACGAATAGTCGATTAATAAAATTAACAGTATTCAGGGTTTAAGCGGGTGATAGACGTATGAACTTATAGTACGCGGTTTTTAAGATCGCATTTAAGATCGGTTTTTAAGAACTCATTTCGACGTCGGTGACACACGTGAAAGCTTGCTCGTTACTCTGGTTCCAGGGGGGCCGCGATGTCGTCAATGGAGGAAACTTTCATAATCAGGAATAATAATTTATTGTAGCCAGACAGGATACTTGTATGAGAGAAACAAAGAAAAAAATCTGTTAAATACTATTATTGTGAATAGCTTCAAAAATCAGTAATTCACTCGATTTGTCACAAAAATTATTAACAAAAAAATAAAATCGACTTCCAAAAACAAAACACTACAAAGTAAAAAATAACTTTAATTTCGTAAGTCGGTGTTTTTGGTTATTTCGTTTTTGAACACCGATTTCCGATTTTTTTTTTTATTTTTTTTGTAAAAAAGTTTTTTTATTTTTCCACAAACACAGCGTGCCGGCGTGATGTAATCAACAGACATGCGATTTCAGAAATCTCGATCTATTTGCTATCATTTATTGAAGAGTTCCGTTGCCTACCTCCAAAGTTCTTAATCAGATCTTCACCAAATGGTGAAGAGATGATGAAGAACTTTGGAGGTTGAGAAAATATGCTTCCAAACAGAAAAATAATCATCCAAATCGCTTAACAAACGGCGAAAATATCGCTGAACAAACACTTTTCATGGGATCCCATCATCAGATCCTGACTTATACCTTCCATCATCAGCTCAGCAACGTGAAATGATGATTATCAGGCACAAATATCTGAATTACGCCAGAAAGTTTATGAAAAACAGTGTATGTGCTTATAAAATTTGAGGGTTTCCCTTGTTTTTCATGGGATTCCATCTTCAGATTATAACTTGGTGACAATGGGACCACCTCAGGAGTATAGGCTTTCGAATGAAAAAAGAATTTTTTAAATCGGTCCAAAATTGGCGGAGAAATCGGTGAACATACATTATGTATATTCACCGATTAAAAAAAAAAGATTATATATACAACCGAACATGAACCTCCTCTTTTTTGAAGAAGGAATGGCTAACGGCGCTGACAGACGTGCGAGCCGAGGCGAGCAACGAGCAAAATTTCTGAAAATCTTTTGGATTGCCAACCAACATACTCGACGGTTTTTATGTATTCATGCTTACGGTGACACACAAGCGAAAAAGCTCGTCGGGCCACAAGTACACATCCTTGCTCGCACGTCTGTCACCCAATTAACAATTTTTAGTTTTTTGAATTTTCAGTGCTGTATTTATTCGAAGGTGTTACACTATCATCATATTGTCTATTGATAAAATGACTAATCTGTGGTATTGGAGTTTGCGTTGCATATTTTGAATTGTCTCTGGCTTATTAAAGAATTGTCAATTTCAATAAATTCGTAGACTAAAGAATAGGTTAGTTTTTCGAACTCACTGAGGGTTTTTCTGTGTTTTTACGGCAGTTTATGAAAATACATCAACCATGGATAAAAGCAAAGAAAAGGAGGAACAGAGTATTATGGATAAATCCATGAGATCGGTCTTCGGTAAGCTGAAAACACAACAACATGTATCGCTAATAATCCTAATAATTTATCAACAGAAAGTATAACAATTTGTGTTTATATTTAAGTGGGAAATATACCTTACGAAGCTACAGAAGAGAAACTCAAAGATATATTCAGTGAAGTCGGACCTGTGCTTTCCTTCAAGCTGGTATTTGATAGGGAGACCGGCAAACCGAAAGGCTATGGGTTCTGTGAATATAAGGATCAGGAGACTGCTCTCAGCGCTATGCGGAACCTCAACGGGTACGAGATCGGTGGGCGATCCCTTCGCGTGGACAATGCTTGTACTGAGAAGTCTAGGATGGAAATGCAAGCACTCATGCAGGGACCACAGGTAATCTTTAAATTGTTCGTTTTTGTGCAATTTTAGTTTTAAGACCTTATACTGCAAATTCAATTGATGCCTATAAATCTTTTTTGCTAAGGTGCTAACTGGTATTGAGATGCATATGGTTAAACTGAAATGCAAACCCCAATATAAGTGGGAAAAGTCTTATAATGAGATGAAGACAGGCTCTATACATTTCTTAAAATCTTTAACCTTTTGACTGCTAACACATCGGCCAAGCAAAAATTCAGCACAAATATCTAAAAAATTAAATATGGATTCTAACATCTTATTGAAAACCAAATAATCATTGCTTTTCGTTCCATTTTTTTTTTTATAAATTTCTACTTACATAATCACATAAAACTTGATTTAGTATATTTATTTTGTACTTTTTTTTTCTTCTGTGCTAATCTGGAATCAGTACTACTATTAGCAGATGGTTTGTGAGGTTTTCTCAGGTCAAGTGCATCTTCCAGCGAGGACAGCTACTCATTATATTTATACATAGAGTGAAATCTCACTACAGTATGTCTTTTCTCTTGAGATGTTTTTGATAGCTGTACATGAGTAGATAAGCCACAAGTATTACACATTTGGATTAGTTTTTCCAGCCGCTTTTTAATTTTTTTTTGTTGAGGCCTGAATTTCTTCTTCTTAGTGGTCATATTTAGGTGTGTGTGGATTTCAAAATTAGTGACCAACCATGGAACTTGTGCTATTGTTCTTGATATTGCATTCTGCATTCTTTGCAATATTGCTATGTTTGAATTACTTGCATTGCCCCAAAGCTGGATACCATATGTCCAACTTGGTTTCAGTATAGACTTATAAATCAGTAGTTTGTTATCTAGCGATTACTTGCTATTACGACCCAGCATCCAATACAGATTTCGGTGTTGTATATTGAGTTCTTCTCTCTTGCATTTTATATGCTGATTCTATGCCCAAATACCTTATACTGTCTTTGTGTTTTAATGCAGAATTTTCAAGGCAGGCAGTTTTCTCTCAGAAGTGTAGTGACTTGCACTGACTTTGTTGCGCTAACCTTAATCTTCCATTTTTGAAGCTATTTCTTAATAGCGTCAAGGCGTTGAAGTTGCTCTGTGGCCAGCTCAGGCTGCTTATTACTCGCGGTTATAGCTGTGTGTGGATAAAAGTAGCAGTCTTGACTTTCTCTAACGCTGAGGTATATAAGGTATACAGAATAGATCCCAATACCGATCCTTGGGGCACTCCTGCTTTGATACTATAGAATTTAGAAGTTGATTCAGATTCCTTCACCTGAAAGATTTTCTCTGAGAGATATGATTTTGTCCTTAAAAATGTTGTTTGCCTGTCAGCTATAGCCGACGGTTGCATGTTGCCAACTTTTGCATTTGTCTGCTATAGCCAACCGTGGGGGTCAAAACATGAAATTAAAAAATAAGTGGTTTGAAACCGACTATAAAAATTGATGCACCTTTCAGTGCTGCTTGGTTATGTGTAGTTGCTAAGACTTGGCATTTGACTATTATTTCAGATAGAAAATCCCTATGGTGAACCAGTTGAACCAGAGAAAGCTCCAGAGGCCATCAGCAAAGCAGTGGCCACTCTTCCTCCAGAACAGATGTTTGAACTGATGAAGCAAATGAAACTTTGTATACAGGTACATATTATGTACTTTTTTCAAAATTTAACTTTACTATACTACATTATGGAAACTTCATGCAACACAAAGTTATAGAGGCAAAAAGTGTAGAGTAAAGAAATAGTAAAATCACTTCTTCATAAGGTTTTCATACTTTTGTGTAACCTGTTGTACTCCTCTGAAATGGTAAAAAACAGTATGCATTTTGTTTTGTATTTTTTTATCATTTTATAGTGTGACTGCCAGGCAAAGGCCTCCGACACTCCATATCCTTCAAACACTTTTCTCCTGTGCCAGCTTATGTAAATATTTTGAATTGTTGCTGTCTATTTTTTTTCATACTAGTATTTCTTTTTATTTTACAGAACAATCCCAATGAAGCTAGAAACATGATGTTACAAAATCCGCAACTGGCATATGCATTACTGCAAGCTCAAGTTATAATGAGGATTGTGGACCCAGCCACTGCAGTTGTAAGGATTCAGATCACCCATTGCACCTTTTAACTGCCTACGTCAGATTAATCTGACATATATTTTCGTGTCCATAACTTAATATTATATACCAACCATTTCAAAATGACTGCATGAAACCAAAGTTGTAAGATAAATGTTTTTAGCACTTCAGAAAATCTATTAGACAGTGTTTTTCTTTAAGTGGACCTAAAAACCAAAGAACACATTGTTTGTTAACTTTAAAAATAAACTTGAACATGAATTTTTCAGAGTATGTTACATCCCAGTAACCCGCTGCCCCCACTAATTCAGCCAGGAGACAAGATTCCCCCTTCAAACCATTATATGCCGAGCAATCCACCGCGTGGTAAGTTATTTCCTCATTTGTTACTGCATAAATGGTTGTTTTTTTTAAGGTTTTGGTTGCAAAGCTAAAAATCCACCACATGCACAACAAACAATGATAACATTTGGCATTTGTCATGCTAGTGCGAATACACTGCATTGGAAGGGATCCGCCCAAAGTGGAGGGACGACCTAGTGAAGGCGGAAAGGCGCTGGATGCAAGTCACACAGGAATAAGCTTATTCACTGAAAATTTCTAGTTAGTCCGTCAGTTAGATTATCAAAAAATATTTGACCCGTTATTTTTCTTTTGTTATGCAAACCAAAATTGTCGAAGATACGACGCTTTTAAAATTCTCAATACGTCACGCCGTGGTATAAATTTTTTGTGCTTTCTGACGTCACGTGCCCCGACTCCCGAGTTTTGATGCGTTTTATCTTTTTCAATGTTCAGTGATTTACAAAAACAAAAAATACGTATTCATTATTTTTCAATACTCTAATAACTGACGGACTCAATAGATTTGCAATTTATTGATAGTGAAAACTAGCCTATTGTTGATGTGGCGCCCGCGCCCCTTGAGCGAGGCCTATATTCTAATAGACATCTTTCGGTTGAAATGATGATGATATTGATGCTAATGTGTTGTATATAATTTGTCCATAGAGCCGCCGCCGCCACAAATGCCGCCCCAAATGCCGCCCCTGCTAGCGGCGCCTGTTCCGCCACCAGCTCAGTATGCACGTAAGTTTTTCTTATCGTTCGCATCTATGATCGCGAACGTTCGGGAATAAGGATTATACGAGGTACGCGCCCATCGCCGCGTAGCGTGCGTCTGTTGATCTCTAGTAACGAAGCTCCCTGGTTGATCCTGCCAGTAGTTATATGCTTGTCTCAAAGATTAAGCCATGCATGTCTCATTAACTTATTTTTGGTTTGGCTTCACTTCTCACACAAATGTTTCATACTTTTAAACATTATAAAAGTCAGCCCATTCTTCATTTTCCATACTGCTCCATTAGTCACCCCTTTCTAGTCATATTACCATCTATCGTGTCTTTGGTCTTCATCTACTCTTACAACCAAACATTAGTACTAAAAACTATCCATAAAATATTTTCGTTGAAAAACACTACAGGCTGAATTTTTTAAGTGTGCCTTCAGGGCCAAATCCGAAACTATAAGGAATATCGAAAAACGCTGAAAGGAATCTGGCTCCAGATTTTGATGAAAACTAAAACTGCATACTTGGATTTTTTAAAAATTGTTATTCCTATCCAGGAATCAAACCGGTCGATTTTGAAAAAAAAAACACCCTGTATTACGAAAGTGTAGCTAATAAGTATCTAATTCTGGGAAGTAATAATACATGGTAAACTAAAGAAAAGAGCTCATTTTTAGGGTTCCGAACAAAAAACGGATGCCTTATAGGATCACTTGGGAGTCTGTCTGTCACAGCCAGTTTTCTCCGGATCCATTGAACCGATTCTGCTGAAATTTAGTACACATATATAATTCTGTGACCCAAACACGGAAGCGTTACGTAAATTATTACATTATTAGTAGGTATACCCCCATACCTCCACCAAGAAAATTAAAACAAAAAAGTTTTTTGAACAATATCGTGTTAATTATATTTTTTTTCTTAATTTTAAAATGAATGGTTTTAAAGTTATTCAAAAATTAGACAAAAAAAATGATCATTCCCCCCCCCCCCCCCCCCCGTAATCTCCGAAACTTACCGAATCTAAAATTGTGAAAAAAATGGAGATAATTGATTTTTACCTATAGATTACAGGAAAATCTATATGAATTCTATAACATGTTAAAAAATAAAGAAATTCGTTCGGAACTCTTTGCATGCGAGTCCGACTCGCATTTGGCCAGTTTTTAACAAATAGTTATAAAATTTTTGACTAAAGCTTTTGTTTACCATCGCTGACAAGGGGGATAGGGTAGTTTGACAATTCGTTGTTATCACCAATATAATTATGTAGTTGGTAAAGCATGTACGTCGTTCCGCCAGCCCGGCAGCCGGCGATGGGCGACGTGGACCTGCGCGGGCGCGGGCCGGGCGCGGCGCCGGCGCTGCTGGACCAGGACATGCGCAGCCTGCCGCCCGCGCCGCCCGCGCCGCCCGCGCCCCCGCACCCCGTGCCGCCGCCGCAGCACCACTCGCAGGACTCGTACGTACACCCTACTTACTAGCTTTACTATAACTATGGTGGGCAGATGAGCGCTCTGGGTCTGGGTGGCCAGAAACTGATCAGAATGGAAGGAGCTGGAGGAGGCCTATGTGTCGGTAGAACACGCTGATGAGATACGGAAATGACTTGCTAAACCATGTTGTGAACAACTATCAGTAAAAAGGCTTTTGAAGTTTGAAGTGACTCGACATGTAAGCAGGGGCGTAACTATAGGAAATGGCGTCTAGGGCGCGCATCACTGTTGTTCGTAAATTTTCTTAATATAAAAAAACAAATACACTAAATAAAACCGTCTTAAATCTTACATAAAAAACTTACTACTTGAATACCTACATTATATGAATTCCTTTTTATAACGAAAGTAAAGTAAAACCCTTTACATTTAAAAATTGTTAATTTAACACAAAGTTTCACATCTTGAAGAAACCCAAACCTAGACGTCAGTGTACGCACCGAAGCGTGCACCTCTTATTGTCTCTCGCTGATTTGAAATCACGAAATAAATGAATTAAATATAACAGTAGGAAATGCTTTGTGGTAAATTTAGATTTTTAAATTAAATTATTAGCGATATTGCGCCCCCTTTCGATAGGCGCCCAGGGCTCGTGCCCTACTTACCAAACCCTAGTTACGCCACTGCATGTAAGGGCCTTATTTCACCGATATACCAAGGCGGCGTAACCAGACACGCTACCGTGGTGTCTTGAGATATCAAGTGAGAAACAAACCGGGTGATTCGGTTGCCTGCAACTTTATTGCGCAACCAAGCTGATATGAGGTGAGGTACTAGATACATTTTGTTGATGGCGCGACCGGTGGCCGCCACCATGGTGTCCTAGTGAGATAGGGTCCTTACTTTGCTGCTCTGAAACCAGACTTTCCGAAGAACAAAAGATAAAGATTTGCTAAACATGGGGATGGATAAAATGCGGCACATTCGGGCAAAAAGGCCGTCGCTCAGCATAATGCTGAGACTCGTGTACAAGACAGATCCACTGAACTGGTTTTCATAGCGAGCCGATTGACATGGCGCGCTGCCGTTTTATTTATTACAAGATTAATAGGACTAATAGGCAGTCTACATGGCACGAATAGCCCTGACTCTGCTCATATCTGTTAATATGAAACTAACTAAAAATTGGTCAGAAAGCACTATTTGTTTGAGTTGAAAACTATAAGGGATATTTTTTTGAATATAATTATCGCTCTGGCTTAAGCAGATTTATAAACATACTATACATTACAGTCAACAAAGCTATTTGGTATACAGGCAAAAATATTAATTTTTCCACTGCACTGCCAATAATTATTTCTAATGTGTGCATTATAACCTAAGGCATTAAGTCCGCCTTTGTACAGTATTTTTACTAGTGCATCAAGTTTTAATAAATAAATATAACCGAATGTGCTGTATAATAATTTGTCTGTACAGCACAATCACAACATTGTTTAAAGTAGTTGCAAGTTAGCTGCCTGCATACCAAATAGTTTTGTTGACTGTACATATTGCTGATGTTACGCTTTTTCTCTCAAGTATTGCTCCCCCAGTGGAGAAACCAACAGATCATACGTAAGTGACATTTTCCAATGTAACTTATTCGTTGTTTTTGTTAATAGCTTGTCTTTTGTCTAACGCCGAGTTTTATTTTTATTTTCTCGTGTACAAGATTGTTTATTTTGTAGCGTCGATTCCGCTGCACTTATCAGTTATCATAAATTCGCTAGCAAAGTTTTTTTTATCATTTTTTTAATATATTTTAATATGTTTTGGTGTGCTTTGTGCCATCAAGGTATCACCAAATCTTTACTGAAATATGTAGTTAATTGTCTCAGAATTATATACAATCCGATACAATCAGCCAGGCAAATATACAGGCCGTCCCACGGCTATGCCACATGGAGGGAAAGTACAATATTCAAATATTGTAGATGGAACATTTTACTGAAAGAAGACATTATTTTTATTTTAAAAACAATTTAAACTGCATTCATAGATTTTTTAATAATTACATTTTTGAACCGGGAATCGAACCCGCTACACAAGAGAAAACAAATTACCCTGTATCATACCGATCGAAAGGCTTCATCATAAGGGTAATTTTTTGCTAAATAAAATATTGTCAGAAATAAAAGGAAGATCAAAATTTCATAGATGATTTTTCGTTAATATACAAATTATGTTTTCCGGAAAAAATTGTGACTGTATTTACTAATAAAAAAAATTGTGGATATCTCGTGGAATAAGAATCTGCAGTCAAAAACAAAGGCAGTTACTTTGGGCACATAGACTTAATCCTAATACAAAAAATAGACTTGCATTTAAAAAATATTCTTCTGTTTATAGAAAAATAATTAAATTAACTCAAAAAGCTCAAAATAATCACTATATTAATACAAAATTAAATATTGCAAATGAATTTAATAACTATTTAATAAAGGTAATTGAAAATAATATTAAAACTAAAGGAAGTTACGTTTTTAAACATTCAAATTTACAATAATCATTTATGCTACCTGTTTCGGGTTATGATATTATCAAAATAATAAGCAGCCTGAAAAATAAGAATACGGTAGGATTCGATGGCATAACAACTAAAGTTATTAAATACGCAAAGGAAATTTTAGCGCCTCTATTAATGGCCTAAAAAACGTCATAATTAAACCGCTCTACAAAAAAAAAAACGATAAGGGTGATGTTCAAAATTATAGACCTATTGCGAAAATATCAGTATTCTATCTAGTGTATGACATCTGTAGATAAAGATAATCCTGTCTGTGCCATACTAACAGATATGACAAAAGCATTTGACTTCGTGGATCACAAGATTTTGCTAAAAAAATTACATGGATATGGTATAAGAGAAAATGTCTTGAAACTGTTAGAATCATATTTGAGTAACCGAACTCAATGTACAGAAATCACTAGAATATGTCCTATTACTAAATTGGAGTTAAAATATGTTTCTAAATCAAGGTATATAAAATATGGTGTGCCTCAAGGTAGCGTACTGGGGCCACCACTATTTTTAATTTACATTAATAATCTCCCGAAAACTATCGCTCATAAAATGGTTCTGTTTGCAGATGACAGCACGGCTATAGTGGATTATACTAATTCTAATGATTATGAAAATGATAAATAATTCTCTGAGTGACATTATAAATTGACTTACTAAAAATAATCTTGTAATTAATTTAAATAAAACAAAAGTTAACATTGCATACAATAACTGTATCGTAGAAGAAGTTACAAATGCAAAATTCTTAGGTATAACTAAAGATAATAAACTAACCTGGAAATATCACTTAGAGGAAATCTGTAAGCGTCTAAGTAGATCTGCATATCTACTATTCCAATTATCCAAGAAAGTAGATACTGACACACTATCTACAGCCTATCATGGATTGGTCGCTTCTGTTTTGAGATATTTGTTTTTTGGGGACAGTCAACTAATAGAGAACCTGTATTCAGGATGTATACGTTCAATGTGTGAGCCTATCATGGATTGGTCGCTTCTGTTTTGAGATATGGTATTGTTTTTTGGGGACAGTCAACTAATAGAGAACCTGTATTCAGGATGCAAAAATACGAAAATGTATACGTTCAATGTGTGGTCTAAGATTCCGTTCCTTACTTTAGAAAATTACAAATATTATCTTTTCCATCTTAGTATATATTAGAAACTGCGTTATTTGTAAAAGCTAATCAACAATTATTTCAAAAATTTTCATCAGTTAAGAAAACCCCAATTCGTGCCCAATACAAAAATTTATTACGTCAGTACAACTGTAAAACTGCTTTATTGAAAAAGAGTTTCTTTGATATTGCTCCAAATAATTATAATAAAATACCAGATATACTCAAATGTATGCCTCTAAACAAATTTAAAAAGTCCATTCAGGAGTTTTTATTGGAGAAGTGTTATTACAGCGTAGATGATTTCCTAAACGATATTCTGCTTGTATAGAACTCTGAAATTGAATGTTTTATTCAAATTGAATTTTTATTTTGACATTGTAATTTCAATTCGATTTAAATTTTGACATGGCAATTTTTATGGTAACTTTATTTTTATATTATAATTTCATTTTAATTTAAACTTTGACATGTCAATTTTGATGGTAACTTTATTTTTAAATTATAATTTCAGTTTAATTTAAATTCAACTGATTTTGTACGCCATAAATGGCAAAACATGTAGCAAACTAATCATTATTTATAAGACATTATGCATTACTCATGTTTTACAAAATAAATATAACAATCGAACAATCATTGTACTCATCGTTATGAACAACTTTTACTATGGGACCAATCTCGAAATCGCAAAAAATATCTGCTGTTCAGTACATTTTGTCGAGTAATGCGCAAATAAATGTATGGAGCAACGCAATTTCAGTGTTGGTCCCGTAGTAAAAGTTGTTCATAATGATTGCGTTTATTCTGTTACAGGTTGTATAAATGATTATAAGCGATATTCTGATAATTTTGTTTTGTGACAGTAGTTTCCCTCGCGACCCGCGCCTCGCCAGCATGCAGCCGCAGTCGTTCAACCCGGACCCGCGCATGCGCTCCAACGACCCGCGCACACAGCAGAAGATTCAACAGCGTATGTATATTTCAGGCACTTATTAAGGTATTGAAAACTTACGGTCTCCTGTCCTGCACTGCGGTCGTTCGGTGAGAACGTAAGGCATCCTGGTTACACTATCGTACTACTGAGAAAAAAAGTGTATTATAGGAGGCATGCAAAAACTATAGGTGGCAGTCATTGTCAACAAGGAAAAAGTTCCAAATTTACAACACTAGATGGCACAGTCTACAGTTCCCGTCATGCAAGCTTGCCTCCGCAAAGTACGCCGCAATCGGCTGCGCAGGACGTCAATTTGACAACAAACATACAACCGCGCATGCGCGGGTAGCTCGCGCATGCGTGGATTAGCCTGTGTTGGACTGTGGATGTGAAAAGTGTTACACGTTGTTATTGTTTTTAATGATTTATTTTGGTTACTTCTTACAGTTTGATTTGTGTTCTTGTGGTGTAAGTGTTTGTTGTGTTACTTTTTGATATTTTATTGTTACTGGTAGTCTTTGTTACTTGTTTATAGTATAATACGTATAAACAAAAAATATTTTAGGAACGTAACACTTTTTTACGCGATTGCACCTGCGCGGACTTCACTCAAACCTAACTTCCGAGGGGCAAGCCACGCTGACGCGAACTTTACTGTGTTTTTTTCTCAAAACGGACCGTGTAGGTGCTTTAAGTGGCAGCATAGATGCGTCAAATTTAAGTTTTAATAAGCAATAAGTTCCGAATTCTAACAGTAGATTTATTTTTTATTTACTTATTTTGTAACAATTACTTACTATACTTACAGTTTTCACCAAAGCGTATAGTAAATAAAAATAAAATAAAATAAAAATTACTTTATTGATACATAAAAACCTTTGTAAAATAGTAAGCCAACAGCAAAAAAAAATATCTTGTAAACTAAAAACATGAATACATGCTTTGATCATCAAACTGTGAGACCAAGTAAATATGCGCGATACCCGCTGTCGGTCCGGAGCGAACAGTGCACAGCGAGCTGTAAGGGTACGTGAGGGTGGAGCCGCTCGCAGGCACCGCGAGACACCGGCGCGCGACACCCGCTGTCGGTCCGGAGCGAACAGTGCACAGCGAGCTGTAAGGGTACGTGAGGGTGGAGCCGCTCGCAGGCACCGCGAGACACCGGCGCGCGACACCCGCTGTCGGTCTGGAGCGAACAGTGCACAGCGAGCTGTAAGGGTACGTGAGGGTGGAGCCGCTCGCAGGCACCGCGAGACACCGGCGCGCGACACCCGCTGTCGGTCTAGAGCGAACAGTGCACAGCGAGCTGTAAGGGTACGTGAGGGTGGAGCCGCTGGCAGGCACCGCGAGACACCGGCGCGCGACACCCGCTGTCGGTCTGGAGCGAACAGTGCACAGCGAGCTGTAAGGGTACGTGAGGGTGGAGCCGCTCTCAGGCACCGCGAGGCACCGGCGCGCGAAACCCGCTGTCGGTCTGGAGCGAACAGTGCACAGCGAGCTGTAAGGGTACGTGAGGGTGGAGCCGCTCGCAGGCACCGCGAGGCACCGGCGCGCGACACCCGCTGTCGGTCCGGAGCGAACTGTGCACAGCGAGCTGTAAGGGTACGTGAGAGTGGAGCCGCTGGCAGGCACCGCGAGGCACCGGCGCGACAACCGCTGTCGGTCCGGAGCGAACAGTGCACTTCGAGCTGTAAGGGTACGTGAGGGTGGAGGCGCTCGCAGGCACCGCGAGGCACCGGCGCGCGACACCCGCTGTCGGTCCGGAGCGAGTGTACAACAGTGCACAGCGAGCTAGCGTCGTCGCGTCGTCGATCTTATTGTTAAGTAGTAGTGCATCTGCATCAACAGCGCACATTTACGTCACAGTTCTAACGTGTTGATGCCAGGGACCGTACAACCCCGGTTACGAGTTAACTCTTTCGAAGGGGTAAGCCGTTTAAGAGGTAACCTTATCATGATGTAACTCCTTGAACGGGTTTTATATTTGAAACCCACTGAAAGAGTAACCCCTTCATTGTGATAACCCATTGAATGGGTTCTATACTTGAAACCCACTGAAACGGTTACCCCTTCATTATACTAACCCATTAAATGGGTTCTATACTTGAAACCCACTAAAAGGGTTACCCCTTCATTATGATAACCCATTCGAAAGGGTTACCCACATCCTATGGGTTTTTGATTAACTGCTTAGGAAAACCCTATCGAAAACCCCTTCAATCGGTAACCGAAATGCTTCCTGGTTGTAATACCATGATTACTTTTACGTTTTCGTTATCTTTCTTTTGGTGTAAGCATGGTATTTATTTTTACGGTTCCGTACCCAAATGGTAACCATCGGAACGCTATTACTAAGCCTCCGGTGTCCGTCCGTCCGTCTGTGTCTAGTGTCTGTACTATGATCAATGCCTCGGCTTTGCAGACAGATCGATTCTTAGTTTGTCCTTGACATAGCGACAAGGACCACGTTAAGTGGCATAGGGGGAATATTTTCTCCCCCTCCATAAATAAGGATTATGATGAATGATTTCCGTGATAAATAATCTCAAAAGATGATGAACATGATGATGATGATGTTGGTTGATGATGATGATGATGGTGGTGATGTTGGTTGATGATGATGGTGATGATGATGTTGGTTGATGATGATGATGATGTTGGTAAATAATGATGATGGTGATGATGATGTTGGTTTATGGTGATGATGATGACGATGTTGGTAAATGATGATGGTGATGTTGGTTGATGATGATGATGTTGGTTGATGATGGTGATGATGATGTTGGTTGATGATTATGATGGTGATGATGATGGTGGTGATGATGATGATGGTGATGATGATGATGTTGATGATGATGATAATGTTGATGATGATGATAGTGATGATGATGGTGGTGATGATGATGATAATGTTGATGATGATTATGATGTTGATGATGATGATGGTGATGTTGGTTGATGATGATTATGGTGATGATGATGATGGTTGATGATGATGATGATGTTAGTAAATGATGACGATGATGATGGTGATGAAGTTGGTTGATGACGATGATGATGATGGCGAATTATGATTTTAGTTAATGATGATGAAGATGACGGGACTTGGGGCACCCCTACTCGGACAGGTTAGGTTCAGATCCCGCCATGGCCTTCGTGGTTTTTTTTTTTTAAACCTTCCAGAAGTTGGAGCCCTGCGAAGCGCGTCTCCGCTGCTTTGCAACTGGGTGTGGACAGACTATAACTGCGTTAAGCCATTCGCATGATAAAGCAGCACAGGCTATGGGTGTCTGTATTGCAGCCGCCTTTTCATTGAATTATAAAAACAAATGCAGCTGCACTACAGACAGACCGCTGTGTTGCAGCTGGGTTTAGACAGACTATAACTGCTTGAAGCCATCAGCAACATACTGCAGCACAGACTACGGGTGTCTGTGTTGCAGCCGCCTTCGTATTTACGCGACCCGGACGGACGGGGCACGGCATTGTAACGTTACATATATTTTGTGCCCCGCTTGTTGCACGGTCCCACATCATACGAACACTATTCGCTTATTTAACGAACACTTCGTTTAACACTCGGTGTAATTAATAAACGTGCAGTGCAGCACGGACGGGCTCCACTTCGGCCCCACCCCGGCCCGCACACGGCCCGGTCTAATATAAATCATCCCTTATTGAACGTTTCTGTCTATTGTGAAGAATGACTATTTACGATATCAAAGTTACCTACCACCTTAAAATAATAACGCATAGAAGCCGCGTCTAGAGGTAAACATGAGCTAAATACTATATCATGTGTCTACTTTATTTTCTTGGTGTGCGTGAGCCGAATGCATCTGCGTTCCTCAAACGCACACAAATATAACTTTCAGTAATACCATTAGCAGACCGTTACTTACAAAAATATGTGAAAAAACTAGCCAAAGTTTACGAAGGGTTCCGTAAACCTTAACTTTTATTATTTGTTGTTTTAAATATTAATAAATGTAATAATAATAAATGAATTTATTATTATTATTATTCCGTTTATTTATTTTCTTTACATATAAATTATATTTTTAAATATTTCAATAAAAGTAAATAAAAAAACATTAAAAAATATAAAAATAGTAGCCCACCGGTATCGGGAACAGGGTCCAAGCTACTGGCGGTCAGGGCTCCAGAGAGAGGAACCTCCTAACAATACGGGCTCGTATTGTTAGGAGGTTT
Organism: Lacanobia oleracea; assembly: GCA_950371165.1. Classification (NCBI taxonomy): domain Eukaryota; kingdom Metazoa; phylum Arthropoda; class Insecta; order Lepidoptera; family Noctuidae; genus Lacanobia; species Lacanobia oleracea. Next base: position 9,009,954 of record OX493397.1, read on the forward strand.
CTCCAGAAATACCGCTTTCTGAATCAAGCCCTTGATCCAGCAGCCTAACGAAAGCCTCTTGAGGTTGAGGTGTTGTTGTCAAGTAAATCTGTGGCTCGACTGTCAAGTGAACTGACAAAAAAAAATTCTGCGAATATTTTAATTACATTTCATGAAAATAAACAAAATGTAACAACACGAAGATAAATCAATAGATAAAAATAAATACAGATAATACGGACAAATAAAAATAAATCAAAAATACGCAACAGAACTATGACCACCAATCGCTAAGGAAGAAATAAATGTAGACAAGAGCCGCAGCTCGTCGAGCACGCCCGCCATCTCCGGCCTCGTCGCTCAGCTCCGCCTCGCTGCCGCCGGAACCCAGCCCCACCGTGAGTGCTGTGACACCGGCCGTGGCAGTCGTGTCGAGCTCCAGCGACGAGAACTTCTCGCCGCCCACGATGCCACCACCTGCTCGTCGGCGAAGGGGACGCCAGCCTCCGGATGGCTTAGGACCTCGAGGCTCGGCGGAAGTGTGCAGCGTATGTGATGGACACGATCCATTAATGAAAATGTCATACGCGCATACCTTGGGGCTACAGAGGGAGGAAACAACCTGACCGCGTACCGTGTTCGGATGCTCTCTTTGTTTCAGGTGCTTGCTTTATTATTATTATTTCGTTTATTTATTTTTATTTACTTTTTTATTTTTAAATATATCTCTAAAAACCATAAAAAAATACATTTAAAAATATAAAAAGTAGTAGTCCGCCGGTGTCGGGAGCAGGGATGGATAATCCTGGCCACTTGGTTGTGCCTGTGCAAGTATTCACCGATAGTCAGACGAGAACAACCAGAGATTAATATGTCTGATGGACTCACCCGGACAATGGCATGCCCGACACACGTCCACCGTCCCATCCTTCATAATATGCCTCCGGTAGTTATTTGTCAAGATAACTTCATCCATAATCGCACAGACAAAACCTTCAGTTTCCCCGAAGAGATCACTGAATCGTAGCCGGGCCACGGATGCTGAAAAATCTACATCGGACCCATGAAGAGCCTGATAGAAGCACCCGTGAAGCTGCTTGCTTTTCCATATTTCCTTGCGGTCATCTGTGGTAAGTATCACAGGTTTGCGCAAGTTCTCCTTAGCCATGGATAACGGGGTGAGACCCTTGTCCACTGCGACAACATCTCGGTGCATACCCACATCAGCTTTGAGAAAATATTTTCTGAGATTGCACATCTCGCGTTTGTGGAGAGTCTTGGCGGTTATTAAGCCTCGACCTCCACACTTCCGCGGGATGTACAGTCTCATCACCGACGATCGTGGGTGATGCATCTGGTTTGCGGTCAGCAGTGTACGGACCCTCCTATCCAGGGCATCAAGCTCAGTTTGAGTCCATTTGAGTATGCCGAAAGAGTACATTAATATCGGCATGAAGCGTTGAAGGCGCGCACCTTATTTCCGCCCGACAAAAGGCTATTCAAAACCTTTTTCAGGCGGCCAAAGAAGCGTTCCTTGAACGATTGCTTCATGTCAGTAACATTAATGCCCAACGCTTCCGATATACCCAAATACTTTTAGATTTCGGTTGAGCTGAGGGATCTAACCTGTATGGAATCCGAGAGTTGAATTCTCTCAGATTCCATAATCTCCCCTTTCTTTACATGCATGACTGCACATTTGTCCACACCAAATTCCATCCTGATACTGAAGGTTTCAGTCACCTTCAGTAGGTCCATCAGTCGCGAATTGTTGGGGGCAAAGAGTTTCAGATCATCCACGTAAAGAAGGTGAGATATGGCCTGACCACCTCTTCTCAACCGATAGCCTAGACCTGAACCCTCCAGCAATGTGCTTAGAGGATTCAGAGCTAAGCCAAACCAAAGCGGACTCAAACTGTCGCCCTGAAATATTCCTCGTTTAATCCACACAGGCTCATCGTCCCCCTGAATTGGTCGACATCCTGGATAGCGAAGGACTGTTTTCCATTGCCTCATACATGACTCAAGAAAGGTGCGTAGAGTTGCATCTATTTTGTACAACTCCAACACCCTCATGAGCCATGTATGTGGCACAGAGTCGTAGGCCTTCTTGTAGTCTATCCAACATGTCGACAGATCCTTGCGGGATCGACGAACCTGTTGGCTTATAGCCATGTCTATGAGGAGAAGCTCCTTAGTGCCGCGGGACCCCTTCCTACATCCATTCTGAGAGGTAGACATAATTGAATTAGTCTCAATGTGTTCATTGATCTTCACTCTCAGAATGGATGTAAGAAGTTTATAGATCGTCGCCAAACAAGTAATTGGTCTATAGTTCTTGGGTTCCGCGGGACTACCGGTCTTATGGAGCAGGTGGGTAATGCCAGTTGTTAGAAACTGTGGTAGCGACCCAGACTCTAAGGATGACTGGAATTGAGTTGCCAGGAGCGCGTGTGAGCTGCTATACCATTTGAGCCAGAAGTTATGCAGTCCGTCCGGTCTTGGAGATTTCCAGTTCGGTAACGGACGGACTGCTTTTGCTACATCTAATGGGGAGATGTTAATTTTTTCCATTTGTGGCATAGCTTCACACACGCGCTCGACTTCGCGCATCCAGCCATCCTCGGTATGACAGACGGGCACCGACCAGATGCTTCGCCAGAATGTATTCGTGGCGATATCATCCGGGCGGCACACATCCGTCCCACTTTGTTCAGATCGCTCCCAAGCTCTACGAGGGGGCGTTTTTAAGTTCGCGGAATGGAGGGTAAGGAGTGAAAATAAAAATACTAAATTATTTTTCTTTTTCAATATATTCACCTGCTACCCTAATACATTTTAAAGATCTTTCAATTACCTTATGTATACCTTTATAAAAAAATGTTTTGTCTTTGTCCGAAAAATAAGCAGAAACCGCGTCCTTCACTTCTTCATCAGTTGAAAATTTCTTTCCACGAAGTTCTTTTTTCAGATTTGGAAAGAGGTAATAATCACTGGGAGCCAGGTCTGGGCTGTAGGGTGGATGGTCTAAAATATCGAAGCCCACCTTATGCAGGGCAGCCAACGCAACACGGCTCTTGTGAACAGGCGCGTTGTCGTGAAGAAGAAGACACCTTTGGTCAATTTTCCCCTCCTTTTTTCTTTAATACTTTCTTTCAACTTCTCGAGGATAGAAGCATAGTATTCTCCGGTTATAGAAACGCCTTTATCCCAAAACACTGTTGCCATGATTTTCCCAGCCGATTGTGACACTTTAAACTTCTTGGGTGGTGGTGTACCTTTTTTGTGCCACTGCATAGAGTCCTGTTTTGACTCAGGCTCATAATGATGAACCCAAGTTTCATCTCCAGTAACAATTCGACTCAATAGTCCATCCTTATCTTCGTTACAGAGGTCCAAAAACGTGCGAGAACACTCCACGCGCCGTTGTTTCTGAGGCGGCGTGAGCATTCTTGGCACCCATCTTGCACTGACCTTTGTCATGCCAAGATGATCGTGTAGAATTTTGAAAATTGTTGTATCCGATACTCCAACCATTTGTGCAAGCTGTTTCTTCTTTAGTCTGGCATCTTCCAATATTATTTTTTCGAAATTTTTTATGATTTCCGGAGTAGTCACCTCGATCGCCCGTCCGGGCCGCGGGTCGTCTTCAAGTGAGGTCCTGCCTTGTTTAAAAAGACAATGCCACTTGTAAACCATGGTTTTACCCGGGCAAGAGTCCCCGTAAACGGATTCCATCTCTTCCAGTATGTTTTGAACTGACTTTCCTTGCTTGGTAAGGAACTTTATTACGGCACGGTACTCGATTTTTTCCATAATGCACACTTTCTTCCCGATTGAGTTGTTTGCTTGACGATAGTTCAAAGACTAATGACCCAATTAAGACAAAACTTGGTATTTATACTAATATTGAGTGGCTGAAGTCGTGGCCACCTCGATAATGACCTATTTTATCATCTACCCTCCCATTCCGCGAACTTAAAAACGCACCCTCGTATACAGGGTAATTTGTAAAATACCAGAAACCTCTTAGGCAGTGAAAGTACTCATGATTATAAGCGACTTTTACTTTGGGAAAACTCCGAAAGCTCGAGAAAAATATCAGCTGTTTCATACATTTTCATTGGCTAAATATTGCATTTTGTATGAAGCAGTTGATATTTTTTTCGAGATTTCGGAGTTTTCCCAAAGTAAAAGTTGCTTATAATCATGTGTACTTTCACTGCCTAAGAGGTTTCTGGTGTTTTACAAATAACCCTGTATACCCATCTCTCATCGCTTTGGAACATGTGATTCATTATTATTATTATAGCGGCAATAGAAATACACAATCTGTGAAAATTTCAACTGTCTACAGTGTTGCAGCGCTGCTGCCACGCGGTACTTTGCGACGAATTTGAAGGCGGCCTTACGGTTCTTGGGACGGACGGATGGATGGACGGACGGAAAGCGGAGGTTTTGTAATAGGGTTCCGTTGATTACCTTCTGGGTACGGAACCCTAAAACGAACTTTTATGTTGCTGGATCAAATCAAGACAATTATTCTATATCAGGAAATGTGAGATGAAGATGAGATTTCATGTAATATGACATATTTTTACGGAAGTTCATCAATTACAAACAAGTAGTTATTTGGTCCAGTTTTATTTAACGGTAGTAAAGTAAATTAGGTACTAATTAACTTTTAGTCAAAATTAGTCGTAAGTTTCACGACGATAATAAAGAGGCTATAAATAAAAACAGTTTAATAATAATAATTAGTAGTTTAGTTTGAAGCACACAGAGTAGATGATAATAGATTTAAAAAAAATATCCGACACGTTTTTTTTTTTGTTTTGTTACCAAAATTGACGAAGATACGACGTTTTTAAAATTCTCAATATGTCACGCCGTGGTATAATAAATTGTTAGTGCGTTCTGACGTCACAAGCTTTGATGCGTTTTATCTCTGTCAATCACCTATTCAATGATTTACAAAAACCAAAAATATTTGTCTATTATTTTTCTATACTCTAACTGACGGACTAAATAGATTTGCCATTTATTGATGGTGGAAACTAGCCTATTGCCACCAATGTCCTATTTACAAAGACTAACCTTGTGCTATGCTAACCTAATGCTAAGTTAGTTTCTCGAAACTGGCATAATGTTATGTCGTATTCAATAGCGTAGGTAGTGGATAGGTACATCAAACATTCTACACAATAATAAGAAGAAAATTGTAAGTGTGGGTATTTTTTTCCTGACAAATAGCAACACAGACTATATTGCGAAGGGCCCGGCGACGCATAAACTGTCCATATAAACGTAATGCCAAAATCATTTGCTGTTTGAACATATTTTCACCATATTATGCTGATATTCGGATTTAGACAGTATTTTTCTAAGTTCCTAAGTCATTTAAAAAAAAAAACCATCTCTTTAATTTCGCACATTTTAACGGTGTAAATGGCATGTTTTAATTTTGTTTTTTCTATATTATAAACAAAAACATTTCCAATATTGTTCCTGCAGAAACATAGCTTATACATATTATCAAGTTACAACTTATGGAAAAACATAGAAAATCATTAAGTTTTCATTGATAACGGTAGGTATTACGGAACACATCCAAATTTATCACTTTCCAATCGTTAGTAGTTCTGTCTCGGCAAGTAACTGCTGTGTGTGTCGCTCCGACAGGCACTCACACTAACGCTAAGCGGGAACGCGGGCGTTGTTTTGTCATTGCCAGTGTTAGACGATTAGGTACTTTACTGTGCTGTGCGTGCGTAATCATTATTGTTTTCTAACTTGTATTATAATATTTCTGACACTTGACCTAAGCTATGAACTTGGATTTAGATATTTGCCTTTTAATTCGGTATCAAGTTACGTATATCTTTACGACCTTTGGTACAACCCAATGATATTAGATATTATTATAAGTTACTTACCTACCTTCTTAGCTACCTACTAATTATTAAAATATTTTTAAATTGAAAGAGCTCACTTCCTAAGTAAATTTTGTAAAAAATAGTGGGTGGTTATTTAGGTATTTACCTAATAAATAGGTACCTAGTTTTAGTGTAGACCTAAATTTTAAATGAGTAGGTACATTTGTTTCCATGTGATCTGTATCCGGACAAAAGAGTAACCTACCAATCCGTTCTATTACTAATATTAATCGGTGGGTAGGTACCTATCACAGCGCAGTTGTATTATCTACTTATTACAAGCTTTGTCATGTCACTGTTCCGTTTCTTCACTCGGGTGGGCATACAGGTGATTATCTCAAAGACACTGCTCGTACTTGTAGGTACTTTGATGTTTATCCGGATCGCCTGAGGTAGGGTGCACATACGGCCATATTTGTCTGGACAAGTATTGCTTTATGGCCTCGGTCCGGTTTTAGCTCGGACTTTCTTTTTAATTTCTAACACAAAAGTCAAAATATTGATAAAATTAAAATGAAAAGATCAAAGTCGTTCTAGTTAATTTTATAATTGTTGATAATAAGTTGCCATTTTTCGCTTCACGATTAGGTACTGCAAATGCGTGCACTGCCTGGGAAAATCCACTAAATCTGTGTGGTTCTTCAGAAATCCATTTCAGTCACTAACATACATCGCCTAAACATATACCAGCCTATTTAGTGTAAATTTTTGACACTGTATACTCTGATTACCATTTTTTTAACTCATTCAGTCGATTATGGTCACCCTGTCGCCGCAGACACGAACTCTAGCGGCGCGGCGACGCATATCCGTTTAAGAAGCCAGCGGGCAGATCGCGCGGCGCGTAGTGTTATGATATTAGAAGTTGCCTATACGAGTACGTTACTGCAGACGCGCGGGCACCACTGGATTAGGCGTGCCGCTCGTATGCCACCGCGCCACTACCGCGCTGCTTCCTTCGTGAACAGATCTACATAACTGAAGGACTGAACTTTATGACAGAACACAGAACCATTCGATGGGGCGGGCGACACGTGGGACAGGCATGTGTCTAACTGTGGCCGACTTTTGACTGAAATGATGATGATGAAAACGACAACATATTTGCTCGAGGAACGTAGTTTTACGCCATGTTGTGTGTTAGTTATTATAATGAGGTTATCAATTTGAATTAGACCAAATAGGTTTGGTACGGATTGACTGTCGTCTGGCCGTTCCTAATCAACCAAATTAACTAAGACATTCCCATACAAAAAACACGCTCTTATTAACGGCTTAAATTAAGCTGTTCAAAAGGGTAATACATATCGTAAGGGTTTTTATTTAACTGCTTAGAAAAACCAATAATAACCCTTTCAAAAACCCTTTCGAAAACCCTTTCAAAAACCCTTTCGAAAACCCTTTCAAAACCCTTTCAAAAACCCTTTTAATGGACAATCAAAGTAGTCCTTCAAGCTATTCGAAAGGGGTACCTACATCGTATGGGTTTTTATTTAAGTGCTTAGAAAAACCATATCAAAAACCCTTTCAATAAATAACCAATGGTTCGTATTTAAGTCTTTCGAAAAGGTAAGCCGTTTATGACGTTTGCTTATCACGATGATAACCCATTGAATGAGTTTAGTACTTGAAACCCATTCAAAGAGTAACGCAATCATTATGATAACCCATTGAATAGGTTCTATACTTGAAACCCACTGAAAGGGTAACCCCTTCATTAAGATAACCCATTCGAAAGGGTTACCCACATCGTATGGGTTTTTGATTAACTGCTTAGGAAAACCCTATCGAAAACCCCTTCAATGGGTAACCGAAATGCTCCCTGGTTGATGCCCACCATTCCTGCGACAAACAGAGACGGAAACAAATAGGGATAGTACCCATATAATTAGATAGCGAGCAAATTTGCGTTGAACACGTTCTATCATCAGCTTATATGAGATGGCACAGTCTTCGCCTTCCACGTTCCCCATGTGCCCATCCAAGTCAGTGTACCCTTGTAATAAGTTTCATTCAAATCCGTTTAGTCGTTGAGTCTTGGTTGATTAACAAACATTCAATGTCACATTCATACCATTTTTGTAGGGTTCCGTATTTTCTTAATATTGGATCAAACAGGATGGATTCGTGTATGACGTAAATCTGTTATGTAAATTTATACCGTATAATTTGTTTTAAAAGATATATTAAGAGGTCAAACGTATTTTAAAACGTATTATATTTACTGCTGTGAAGGTTAATATTGAGTTCACAAAGATAAGGCTTGAGATTTATGTAACTCCTTTTGACAATGAATTGAGCTTCCAGAAATGATAGTGAACAATTTTCAAAACTGACGCCAAACAAAACTGAGTCATTGTTAGGTCAATTACCTCGATGATAACTACGTGCCAAAATAAATATTCAAAAACAGTTTACATTATTATGAATTTTGAAGGTCTTGGCGTGATATGATTGACCTCCCTGCAAAACCTAATAGACTTTATTAATGCGGAGTAGAAAACACCCGTAACTAAAAGGCCAGAACTACGGACTTCGGGCTTAGAGAGTAGGCCCCCAGGGTCCTAAACACGTGGTCGAGCACCGTAACAATCAGCTGTAGTGATGATAGTTTCTTTATTGCTCTTCGACGTTAAACATAATTATATTTGCTTACAGAACAAATGCCACCCGGTATGCCGAGCGCAGCGCAGGCTAGGACCATCCAGGGTATTCCTTCAGGTGCTTCGGATCAAGAGAAGGTCAGTTAAATATAATATTTAGTCTATTTTTATGTTCTGCTTGTTCACAATCATTTTGTAATCATTTTCGTTCGAGAAACTGGGGCTTAGAATCAGAGTCAACAAATTGCTTTTGTCGTTACTAAATTTCCTCACCCTAGTTGAAGGCAAGCTTCAACTACAAATGAAGAATAAAATACTGTTTCTGTCATCAAATCAGCAGTGTGGAATTTTAGTAGTTTAATAGCTTTTGACTGCGACTTCGTACGCGCATATCCCGTTTTTCCCATTCCCGTAGGAATTTCTAGAACCTCTCTTAGTGCTACACTACTCAAGTAGTGCATGCCATTGTCTGTCAGTCACTCACTCAGTAACGGAAGAAAAATAATATATATTAGGGTAGGCTTAGTCCCTAGCAAACTGCTATTATTTTTGGTAGTTCTATCTTAAAATATTGTTAATGAATTTCAGTAGACTTACCAGCAACACAAGGGAAAGACCTTTTATATTTTTGCCGCAATAAAAACAGCCTTATTTTTGTGTCACAGGCCGCGCTCATCATGCAAGTGCTACAACTTTCCGACGAGCAGATCGCACTGCTCCCTCCGGAACAGCGAGCCAGTATTCTGATGCTCAAGGAACAGATCGCCAAGAGCACCCAACAACGTTAACTTACTTTAAGATTGTCTCTGTAGTATATAGTAGATCGAACTTGTGTAATGCATTTTTGAGAGGTTGGATGAGTTGTGGTACATTTTGTAATTCCATGATATTATTTTTCAACTTCGGACGTGGTTGACTAATTGATTCAACTTGAGATCTTTTAAAACCAATCCTTTATAGCCACTAAGTTTTCGTGCTCAAGCACTTAATGATTTTACTTAGGCTCAATTCACACCGAGATGGAAGCGAAGCGGCGAGTAGTTTTGGTGTCATATAATTTTAAACTTTATCTTCATTACTATAACACGTAGTATCGCTTGACCGCTTGAGAAACTTGAAAAGGTCGAGCGGCCGCCCGCGGCGCCGCGAGCATTCCGACGACTTCCGCGATAATATGTATTATGGTTATGAAGATAAAGTTTGAAATTATATGACAATGAAACTGCTCGCCGCTTCGCTGCCATCTCAGTGTGACTTGAGCCTTAGTGGTTATACTTTAAGGCATCAAGTGCATCTAAATATCTATAAAAATTGAAAATAATAAAATACGTCATAAATAAAATCCGTGTTTTCTTTTTTTCCAGATTACCTTATCTTACTTACCCGAAGCAATTATAATCTTTTATGAAGATAAACAATACTTCTGGGTTGTGCAAAATCACGTGCTTAGGTCAATTCAATATGTCTGTTATCGTGTACGTGATGTTTTATCGTAATATAATTAATTTTGTTGATTAAGATGGTTTTGCTGGCTGTCTGCTAAGCTGTATTTTTCTGCCATTTGGTGTCTTGCTGTTGGCCAGTGCACGTTAGGTAGGCATTTTTTAAATTTACTCCATAATCGCCAGAAAAATACATGTTCGTAAGGATTGAGGGTCCCAACTGTAATTTGGCAAACAATTGCTACAGTCCATTCAAATGTTCCAGCGGAATTGTAGAACAGTCAGCAACAAAAGTCGATAAACACTTCGAAGTTTTAATCGTAATTAATTAGCAGAATTATTTATTCAAATCGGAACAAAGAGCTTATTTCTGAGCTTTTATATGAAATGGTAAAAAGCAGATTATCGAACATTTTATTTCAATTTAGATGATGTCTAAAAGTATTATTTTAATCGATTTTTGTCGCTGACCGTACCTAGTGTTCTGCCTAACAACCTTAATTGTTTATTACATGCTGAAATATGCAAAATAACTTAAAACTGACGACAAAATAAAAGAATTCATGGTTTATTTTTTCGCCAAGTGCAAGTTGCAATTACGTGGGGTAGTCGTCGCGTTCCCGTCTCATGTACTATAATGAGAATCGTAATGTCAAACACCTGTCTTGTTGCTGAATCACTTCACACTTGTTTAGTGTTTTGTTTGACGATACTTAAGAATGATTTTCTTATTTTCCTGTGTATTAACGATGCATTAAACTTAAATATTGGTTCAGAAAAGGTACCTACGCCAATCAATGTGTTATTTTATCCAAAGGTATCCTTTTCGAAGCTTAGGTATCCTCAGTTTGTTTGGTACCTATAAGTATTATTAATACCTACTCGTTCGCAGTTTATCTGCACACTCATTCATTCGCGGTTTGGCGGCGATCGAAAGCGAACGTGTCAACTGTTTCGTACGTGATTAGTTATAATTTGCGCATATTCCGCCTACTTTGGTTATAAATAAACATACGTTATCCGTGACTTGTGTTTTGGCACTGTATTCAAATATTACGTCCACGTGAATATATTCGATTAGACTTTAAATAGCCGGAATACATCGCTTTACATTATTTTCTTTTGTTTTTCTTGTGTGAAAATATTATTTTTCTTGTAGGACAGCAAAATGAAGTGGGAAATTATTTTCTTTGCTTGCTTGTGTTTTTTGAACTCTTACGGTGAGTGCAAGTGGAAACATGAGCGTCGGGAAAACAGTTGGCGGGAAAATGCCAATGAGGTGACCACAAAGGCGAACGATAGACAAGACCCTCCTGATCACACCAAGATCATTCCTATGGCCAGATATGTCTTGCACAATGCAGGTAGTGTTCATATTTATTTTATGATTATACTTGTTTATTTTTTACCTGTAGGTAGGTCTACCTGAATTAATTAGATGTAAGGTTTAATAAGTAACGCCTGCATTGAATCCGGGCTCGGGCAGAAGTGATTGCAATTGTGGAGGTCGTGGGTTCGAACCCAGGCAGTCGACTTACTTCGTGTGATTTATTTTGTCACCACTGCCTCAAAACGGTTAAGGAAATCATAATGTAGTGCAGAAACCGGCGCAAAAATTCGACGACAATGTGACATCTATGAAACTGCACTGTGTTCCAGTAGTGAGAACGTCATAGGGTGATTCCTTTTGAAGGGTGAAATCGAAGCTTACCTATGTCTGTCTTCCTTGGAAGGGTTGGCAGATGTACAAAACCCATGGGTGTTTTGTTTTGTACACTCATGAAGTCATGACAAACGTTGGAGTGCCCTAAGAACCCATACACCTGTACTTTGTGGGAATTAATGAATGCCACCGATGCTGCAATCAACGTAACCACCTACTGGGGCTAAATAATATAATACTTATAGGGAGTTCGAAAACCATAGACTCACAATAGGTACTTTCTGCCGAAATGTCGACGTTCAGTTAGGGAAATAAGTAGTAGGTATATTATACGAGTATTAATGCTATTGTATTTATGCAAATGTCAATTCGTACCTAATAGTGCTAATAGTGAACTTTGTCATAATAATATTCTAAGAAGTGAGTGTTTACGTGACGTTTCTCTCGTAATCCTTTTCATTGACCTTCCTTATTATTTACCTCAAACATTTTATTTATTTTACCAGACTGGGCGTCCTTGGCCACGATATCAATCCTGCCAGCCATCGAAGGGTTCCCGTTCTCCAACGTCAAGTCGATCGTAGATGGGTCCCTTGCTAACTCCACTGGCGTGCCTTACTTCTACATGTCACCGCTGGACTTTAGTGCTCGCGATTTGTCGGTAAGTTTGATCGTCATCGTCTATGCTAATATTATAAAGCTGAAGAGTTTGTTTGTTTAGTTGAACGCGCTAATATCAGAAACGAATTGAAAAAATATTTTAGTGTCGGATAGCCCATTTATCGAGAAAGGCTGATAGGCTATTAAAACATCACGCTACGACCCATAGGAGCAGAGCATTAATGAAAAATGTGACGCAGACGAAGTTGTGCTGGTCAGCTAATCTTTGATAGGAATCCATTGCAAATCTGCTTGAGAAAGAGAGCCTCAATGAAATTTACTGTGTGAAAACTCGTTTCTGTAACCCTGGATTGCCGTCACCAAATACTTTCTGAAGAACAAAAATGTAAGTAGTAGGTGGAACATTCTGGCGGCGGCTGCGTACGACCTTGAAAATGATTGTTGTAGCAGACTGTGGCCGGTACAAGAATTTAAAATTATCCTCCTTGCTTATCAGGGTAAGGACCGCCGATTGCCTCCCAAATAATAATAACATCACTAAGTTTTATAAAAACCCAATTACAACGATTTCCTTATGAACAGAAAAACAGCCGCGCTACAGTTCTCGTGTCGCTCGAAGAGACGCGATACTGTGAGAATCACAAGATCGACCCTGAAGACCCGCGATGCACCCGGTTGATGCTGTCAGGAAAGATGAAGAAGGTAAGAATTTATTCGAAGATCTATTCTTGGACGTTGAAGCTGGCTGTCGCGCGTCAGGCCATATCTAGTAGGTGCCTACGTATTTTTTATCCTGTTGCTCCTGCTCTTGATCTCGATCTCGCCTGATGGTGTAATAATCGGCTCGAGTCGTGAGCACACTTCCACTGATCGGTTTGACGACGACAGCTCTGACCCATCTCGTTATTGTTTCGTCAGCCATCTACTATTCGCTTGCAAGTTTCGTTCGCCCACCCAATTAGAACGATTACAGGCGACGGCTATCTAGGCGAGATCATCCCGCTGTATTCATCAGGGGGCTGAAAAGGCCACTTAACGAGAATCATAATATTAATCATACAACTATCTGTCTGTAATTGTCATCTTTATTGCTAACGCATTAGGTTCAAGATTGATTGGGAAAATTGGACAGTGACGGGTATCGTGATGTGTTTTCTGATTCTGCTAAAGTGGCCTTTTTAGGGTTCCGTACCCGAAGGGTAACCAACGGAACCCTATAACTAAGCCTCCGCTGTCCGTCCGTCCGTCTGTCTGTCTGTCAGCGGGCTGTATCTCAAGAACCGTAATAGGTAGAGAGCTGAAAGTTTCACAAATTTTGTATTTCTATTGCCGTTATAACAACTATAATAATAAAAATTACCTAAGGTTTATGGTACGGAACCCTTCGGGTGCGAGTCCGACTCGCACTTGGCCGGTTTTTTTAAACCCGCTGTGCTCAAGACTCGTGCCGGCTACTGTTCGCGATGGATGAAGTCGACGATGGAGCAAGCGAGCCCGGCAGATGCGTGCTCTCTCTAACTGTGAAGGCTGGTCTTAGGTTGGCTGCTACTGGGATTAGGTTTAATTATAAGTTGTTTTCGCCTTATTCGTAAAATTAATCAAAGCTAGCTTATTTAAGATTTTTTTATGAAGAAGTGTTTAGGATCGGTGGTTATCTCGTCGGTTTGTGACGTCAGTACCTGTACTACCTGCTGCCGTATTGTATTTATCTTATTGGTCCTTAGTGGCTAGTTTAAGAAGGTACCAACTCCTGTGACTTAGGTACTTACTGGCTTATCTTGGCGATTTTGTATAGACTTTCCTTTCGTCAGCACAGTTTAATTAGTTTGCCTGTTAAGTCAAATTACTCGTATTCATTAGTATATATTTTGATCTCCAAATAGAAATTTATGTTCCGAGCGAGCCGCGAAGCTACACGAAAATATTTGTTCTAAAATTAACCTTGACTAACAGAAATTACGAAACGATTACCAATCTAAAACGACCGGATACGGCTATCTCTCTGTAAACAGCTATTTTGAGAAGCTTACTGATAAAGCTTATAAAAGTACCGACCAATATGAGTACCTAGGTACCTAACAAGTGTTTGCAAAACATTACGATTATCGACGCATTTAGATAGCTTTTAAATAAAGTACTGTTTAAACCGAACAGCCATGCATTATGCTAAGCACTTAATAATGATAGCTCTGTTTTTAAATATAGTTACCTAATTATCTATTATTATCTGGTCTGTTTAGGTTAAGGAGCACACACCAGAGTATGACTTCGCAAAGGCCGCTTTGTTTGAAAGGCATCCGTCTATGGCTGACTTCCCTCCGGGTATGTATAATCTATCTTGTTTAGAAAACTAATATACCATAGATAAACATCATCTTTGTACCTATTATTCTGTTTCCTTCTAATCTATTTGTTTAATGTCTGTACATAAACTTTACTGTTTAATAAATAAATGTACTGATTATAATCTCTGGTTCTGATTAAGGCTGACTGTCCAATGTCACTGAGATTTTATGCAGTTCCATTGGTTAATGATTATTCGCTCCTCTCCGCCCCAGAGGACAATCAGCCTAAGGGTGTTTTGTTTCTCCAGTAATAATACTTTATCGGGTTTAGGATAATTTATTTATTAACGTAACAAGTCCGCGTTATGGTCGATGTGTATCAAATTTCAACAGAATCGGTCCAGTAGGTCCGAGGAAAACAGAGTGTGACAGACAGACACCCGAGTGATCCTAAAAAGGCTCCGTTTTTTACGGATGTACGCAACACTAAAAATGAATCTACCTTCACTCTAACCGCACGCAATTGATTACCAGTATTTAATTACATAGATCGACCGCCTGTATGACCTATCGCTATTGGACCTACCTTAAGTCTTCTGTTACTACCTATTCCCCAAAGAAATAACCCTAATAACCTCCCTATATTCCATTTGCAGACCACAACTGGTTCGTAGCCAAGCTGAAGATCGCTCAAATCGCGATGATCGACTGGTTCGGCGGCGCCAAGTACATCCCAGTCCGCGATTACCTAGCGTACAACTACACCGGCACAGAGATGTTGCAGTACCACAATCAACGCTTGCAGAAGACCGTGTTACCCTAAAAACCTATTGGGAAACTTCGGAGCTTCGCACACTGACCGCAGTAGATGTGCTATGTTTTGATTTCCATGATTTGAAGTACAAAACCAAATCATACGCATTGCTGTAGTTGATGGTATGTGCAGGCCCTTATATTTTTGCCTAAACTATAATGTAATAAAATAAGAGTGCATATACGACCATAGACTGTTTTCTATTAGTGAAGAGAAATTGTTTTAGAATACATTTTTGTAGTAGGGAAATTGCAGATTCAATATAGTCGCAAAGAATTGTCACTGGTAGACTGATAGCGTGATCTGTGCACATTTTATGTTTTGATAAGAGTATGTATATTTTAATGATAAAATAGTAATATCACCTGTGATATACCTACAAGAAAACAATAAGTACTTTTTATACGTCGGTATTCTTAACATTATATCATAACCATAACAAACTTTGTTATTATTACGAAATAAAAACAACAGTAACAATAAATAGTTTTATTATAAGGATTATGTACATTTTTACACAAAATGCTGTTTTAGGAATGAAATTCAACTCACTCCCTTATTGTTATATTTTATTACTATGGATATAATTCACCTTACAAAAAAAAAGTAATAATTATTTAAACAAAAATATTGACGAAACCCTTTCTTCAATAATAAGGCAGTAAGTTTCCTGGTACGTACATGTACCTACGTACCAGGAAACTTACGTATGGTAGTAATTAGCCATTTTTGTACATTTCCGCTAATAATGTAGGTACACTCGACATGTGTCGATAAGGTCAACATATTTTAACTTCAAGAAACATAATAAAATTAATTGTTTCATGCACTTGGTTTAACTCATCATCATCATCTGCCTAGCCTTTTCCCAACTACATTTGGGTCGGCTTCCAGTCAAACCGGATTCAGCTGAATACCAGTGTTTTACGTGGAGCGGCTGCCTACCAGACCTCCACAACCCATTAACTGGGTAACGCGGTACATCTTAGAAAGACTGGAGTCAGGTTTACTGGCTTCTGACAATCCGTAACGATTGCCAAAGATCTACAAATGACAGCCGGAACCAACGGCTTAACGTGCTTTCCGAGGCACAGAGAAAAAAAAATATTTAGCCACGAGCTCCTCACGTGCACTTGGTTTAACTAAATGAGTAAAATAGGCATACCTATTGGCACGCTAATATTATATTATCTGTGCTATTGGTAAATCCGTATCTACCGAAATAATAATCAAAATTGCCTGACATGGATTCATTGCTAATGAGGATAGAACAGCTCATTTGGAATATCCGCATGAATGCGAAGGACGCGCGTTTCGGATTTTTGAAATCGCGTAAATGTTTAACAACCACGTTTCAGTCACTTACATAGATTGTTATGCTACCTGCTACGATACGTACACACAAGGAGTGTGCTGTGTAAGGATCATAGCAAGAGGCTTTAATAAAAAAAAAGTTTAATTTATTATTGCTAATAATACAGAGCACCATAATACCTATAAATATAAAAAGTTAAATTAGATTAACATATTTTCATTTTAGAATCATTTGCCACTAGCCTATTTCCTCAATACATCCAACAGGAATTTTTATTGGACATACGTTTGGCCTACTCAAACGTACCTACCTATCGTCAGTGAAGTTGTAACAGTGCGTAAGTCAAAAAAACCTACTTTACAGGAGAGGGCAAAAAGGTGTAAATATTAGTGAGCAACCATTGATGTACACATATTTGGAAAAATTATTTAAAATCAGTCGGGTCAGCTATCTCTTTTCCGATTGGTGGAATGTAAGCGCGTGAACTATGTTTCATCAAATGGCATTCAGATGTAAAAACCCGCCAAAGATGACTTACGCATTGTTAGAACTTCACTGACGCTATGTCTAATAAAAGTCCAGTTATGTCAAGAGATATCTCTTGATTTGATTATCTAATATATAAAAATCTCGTGTCACGGTGTTTGACCGATACTTTGGTAGGTCTGAGAATAGGTGGAAGGTAATTTTTTTAATGGCAAAACAACGTTTGCCGGGTCAGCTAGTCCATACTAATATATAAAGCTGAAGAGTTTGTTTGTTTACTTGAACGCGCTAATCTCAGGAACTACTGGTCCGATATGGAAAATTCTTTCAGTGTTAGATAGCCCATTTATCGAGGAAGGCTATAATAGGCTATATCTTATCACGCTAAGACAAATAGGAGCGGAGCAGTAATGAAAATTGTGACGCAAAGGAAGTTGCGCGGGTCAACTAGTTTATATCTACATTGATTACATCCAATCTTTTAATCATAATTATTGCAACTAACTATCTATACAGATTTACAGAAGGAACTTCATAAAAACTAAAGAAGGGCCGTAAAGGCCAATATTACATGTATTTACATTGTGCACACCAGAATACGTGCTGCAGATGCAAATCGTACCAATAGGGCCCCGACACGATAGGGGTGAAGAGATTGCGCGGGTGGTGATGCGGGAACGAAGTATCTAACATTTTTTATTATTATTAGACTCGCGTTTGACCACAATCTTACCTGATGGTAAGCTATGATTTGAGAAAATAAAGTTCTGATTCTGCGGATGAAGCATGCTTGCTTAAAAGTAAGTAACCAATTAACTCTTGAATTAAAGACAAAAGGTTGTAGCCGTCAGGACATACGGGGTCAGACAGGGAATTTCCCAAAACGTTTTGTGCATAGGGGGGTCCACCGTATATCAGTGGCGCATCGCAATAAGACGTGTAACCCTGAAAGAAGCCGTGTAGCCTCTATTACTAAACGCACCCGCATCCACCATTAGGCTAAGGGGTTTTTAATAGTTTTTGCTGCGTCCGCTGACGTAACGCTTCAGTCCCCGCTATCTCGTTTCGGCCAATTAGAGCAGCTGAACCTTGCCGTGGCAATGTACGCAGGACGCGATTGGCCGAGGGGTGTTGCCACTGCTGCTGTAAGCGTGGTGGATTAACGCGTTCACTGGCTCCTCGCTCACCTTCCTGACGTCTAGGGGTGTCGCCATTATCTGTCAAAAATAATATTTTAATCCTCTTACACCTCTAATATTACAAATGCGAAAGTGAATTTGTTTATTTGGTACAGAATATAGGAGGAGGAAGGATCTATGCACAACGGATCGAATGCGTAAAATGGAGTCCTAGGAGGAGGGATCTTGGAGAAGTTATAGGGTACTTTTTTTGGGAAATCTATAGTGCGAAGCCGCAGACAAAAGCTAGTCATCATAATAATAATGCGAGAAATAATTTGTGTTCTGCAACTGCAACACACATTCAACAAAAATCTTGATAGCCAGCTGCATATGAAACAGTATCGTGCATTGTAGTGTAAATATCATAATAAAGTGTACTGGGTACCTACATACTGTTTTACAAACACCACCACCATCAGGCACTAATGTCCTATTTATTATTTTGAATTTGTTTAGATTTCCATATCCAACTAAAGATTAATGTGTTGAGGTCACATCAGGTCACATAAATATTTAAGTACCCACGAATTTTACTTACAATTTCAGCATTGTTTTCCCCTTCAGTGATAGTGGGCAATTTATCCAAATGGCTAATATCTTGCTTTTCAACGGAACTGCTGATATTTTCTGAAAGTTTCAGGTTGACTGATGACATATCCAGTATATTGGTTGAGTGTGGAGTCGTCGCGTTAAAGTTGAGATTTCCGATTGGACGGTTGTACATTTTACTGTTACCCACATACTCTGTTATGGCGATGTTCTCGAGCCACTTTTCGTGGAGACTGTACAAGTTTTTATAAGTACATAGCATCATGTCCCGCGCCCGGCATCGCTCGTCAAGTAATTGCTTTATTGCTTGTTGTAAATTTTCAGACTTTTCGTTTAATAACTTCTTACATTGTGCTAGTTCTTCTACCATTAAGCTGAAAACAATATTACTCATTAGTTTATAATCCATTTATTTAATTTATGTTACATGAATCACAACTTTACAAATATTTTATGCCTCATCAAACCAAAGTGGTGTAGATAAACAAGTTTATTACACAAACAATAAATTGGATTGAATTTAACTCATAATAATTAATTTGAAATGTGTTATTTTACCTGCTTGCAAGGAATTTACTCCTCCATACTTCACACTGCCCTGCAAGCCATTCAGTTTGCTCCTATAAAACAAAATAAATAAGAATTGTTTTATGTTAGTACAACAATAACATTTTTTATTTTATAGCCTGTGTTGTCCCACTGCAGGGAAAAGGCCTTAAACTTAGAAAATGAAAATAAAGAAAGAAAAATTGATCATTTAGAAAGTAATGTGCAGTCAAGCTGATTGCAGTTTACTGCTGCAGTGATACACTCTCTTTTGGGGGTTTACTCTAAAACCTTTCAACTAATGAGCATGTACCTACCAAGTGAACCATAACAGGGTGAATAGGATAGGAATGCAGAAAAATTTGATTTGAAACAAAACTTTAAAGGGGATTTTCATATTATTTAAATATTATTGGCAGCATTTACAGTCTCTAATTTTATCAAATTAAAATAAAATATAAAGCTCTGCTTTCTTAGAAAACCAATAATATGATATGACAGTGAAAATCCCTATCAAAGTTTTGTTTTGATTCAAACCTCTGTACCAATTCACCCTGTTTAACGGTAACATGTTCACCCAATTCCTTTAAGGCCCAGTTAAGGTACACACCATGAATCATGTTACAGTCAAGTCACTGATCAGTCACATCAATAAATATAATTTTGCAGGAGACATAGGACATTGGCCCCAAATGTCTGTTAAGTCATCCACACACAAACAGCAACAGTTGCACGACTAGTGACAATATGACTGATGAGTCTATATAAACCTTTATTATAACTTACTTGATGTGTAGACAGATGTTGTGCAGAACTTAACAAAGCATTCGCCAAATGCTTTTTATCTTCATTCAGAGACTGTACTTGGGTCTCAAGGTCCTCACCCATAGACGCCACTAGCATTGTTTTCAGTTCTTTGTTGACCTGCAGATAACACTATATTTTAAATCGTACTATGATGCAATATTGCTGGTGAGATATTAGTAAGGATGATAATAAGTTAAAAGCACTTTAATTAATCTTTTGAGGCTTGTGTCATGTTTTATAATTATTCTGATAAGGTAGTTGCAAGTACTTTAAAGCAGTATTTTACACTGTACAGTCACATTATTTATTTATACAAAGCATTTTCTCTTTAATCTCAACATAATTGTTTCCAACATTTAATAAACTATAAAACCCAGTCATCAAAATCTGAAGGAATTAATTCAGATTATCTGGTTACAATAAGTATTGTAAAGCAAAACTTATCTAACTTATCAGTAAGATTATGAAGAATTTGCTTTTAATTTTTTCTACTATTCTTGACATTAGTGTTGTTGATTTCAAAATGTGAAGTATAAATAGTTAAAATATTGTGACCTGATTGTAAACTATGCCTGGTAGTGGGCAATATTAGGCTGCAGATGATGATGAAAGTTCTATATGTATATTATGTTGGTAGAATGTTTAGTAATAAAAATATTCTAATCAAACCTGAACTTGCTGCTTTAACTGTTCTTTCAGAGATTCATTTTCATGTGTCAAGCTATCAATCTTTTTCTTCATCTCAACTGCCTCTGAACTGGGTTTATCAACATCTGGACCAGACTTATCACTTGTAGAGTTCAGTTTCGGACGAGGTTTGAATTCATTCAGGTTTGTACTCATCTGAGACATCTGGGTTATTAAGGTGTTAATATCCATGTTATTCTTCGACTTTTTCAAGTCTTTTGTGACCACCATAGGTGTCAATGGCTTGACGGCTGCAGGATATGGCTCGTAAGGAACAAATTTCGGTGCCTTTCCACTAAATGACCTTCTCTTCTCTGATCTGAATACTTTAGTAGCGTACACTTGCACTAAACGAGGTGGCAACAAACTCTCTTTCCTAGGGCTAGCGGTAATCTTAGAATCAACATTTTGAACCCTTTCTAAAGTGTTAACGTCCGACTCCATTCCATCGCCCGCCGTCCTTGTTTTACTCATTATTTCTACAATAGAATAGTTAATTACATTATTTAAATAATCAGATAAAAGTATTAGATACACAATCATTTAAGATAAATAAATGTACACGAATGCAGTCAGATATAGGTTGATTAAGATGTGCATACTTGGGTTATAAGTATAAAGTTTATCCATTTCTACGAGATCAAAATTCAGAAAAACCGGGGACCATATAATTATAAATACAGCATCTACCAAGTTTCTAGTAATTTATATTATTCCTTTTCCTTTCAATGACGATTGAAGTTACGGTTCGTAAAGTTTTGGTTCGTCTCGTCTTCATTCAAAACAGTTAGTGCCAGACTGTCAGCTGTCATCACGTTACAAAACTGACAAAAATATCACTCCTTTCCACGACACATACATTTACATTTTATTTATGCTTTTTGGTGTTTTGTAGTAAAACTATAAAGAAGTCTTAGCAAATTCTTATTCATTTCCAAAGCCCCAAACATCCGCCAGCCACAATCATACTACTAGTATTATAAAATGTGTTCTACACGGATTTAATCCAGCGTTCTATCCAAGGAGACCTTGGTTGGGAGCTGTGTTTCCATCCACGAATTTTATATTAATTTAGATTATATCTGCCGTCTACACGGAAGCAATCCAGCAAAGTCACCTTGGATTGGACACTAGATTACATCCGTGTAGCATGACGCCGGCAAAAGTAATTATGTTCTGCGCGCTTGAGTATTTGTCTGTCTCTGTGATCTTGCTGGTGTGAGCTATAATTTACTAGAGATGAGTCGTACTAGGTAAATTTTGTACTAGTGCACCTAGTCCTAGTCTGTACAAATACTCGATCCAAATACCTGTTCCACCTAGTCTGACCTAGTACGCATACTTTAAAGTTTGCTTGGGCATTGCGCAGCGGTATGATGTAGTAGTAATGAATTATAATATTCCCTACATACTTCTGTTGCCCATTGTCCTTAAAATGATCCCAAGCGACACTACTTTATTGGGGGCCAAACAATGAATTAATTCCGTGAAAAAAAAAAAAAAAAGCCTAAAAAAAAATCTTTTCGAAAACCAATTGTAAAATAAGTCCCAAACTATAGCGTATCCGATTGCGGCGTCGAGTAGGTAGAATATCACAAAACGTCAAGACGCGGTGGGGCGTCCTCCGAGATCATATTCGCACAAGTCCGCACTTGACTGTACATATATTGCATCTAGTCCTAGTCAAAAGTCTTCATTCATTGACATCGAGTACTTGCAAGTAGTACCTACCTAGTGTCGAGTATTGCCAGAAATGGCAGACAAAGATGGAAAGACTGCGGCATGGTGTAGTTAATAAAGGACTGAATATATACTTGCAGAACACGATTGCGTTTCGCGTTGCTTTTATGTCTATTGAAAATATGGTTCAAATTCAAATGGCAGGCACACGATTCACGAATGATTTAGGCAAACACATGTGAGCGGCAAAGCAGACTCACCATCTCGCTATCTACGCCGCGCCGGTACCTACTTTATTCGAATCGGGCGGGCCGCACATGTGCCGTGCGCCGCGTACCCACATTGAGACTTTATAGAAACTAGGTGGATAAACTATTTTTATAATTGGTATAGGTGCGACCTAGTCTCTTTAAAAAACCCATAACAGTTTCAAGTGTGTGTATAGCTGCTTTGTGAGCGGAGAGATAAGGTTTTTTGTGCGGCAGTGTAATCTGACACCGCGATAAGTGGGCGCTCAGCGCGTCGGATCGGATAGCTCGGAAATGACGTAATCAAATGAGCGCGCTTTAGAGGTTAAATACCTAGTCCCTGGATTTGTTCCAGTATATACGCCTCATCTCTATAATGTCTCTGTGGTGCGAGCTGAGCTCTCGTGTTCCTGTAATCTGCCATCATGTAATTTCTTCAAATATTTGTGTGTGTTCACATTAAAGTGTCACATTATTAAGGTTTATGCAGTGAAGGTATAAGAGAGTCAAAGAGTATAAAGATACAATAGAGCGGCTCTGAAGTAATGTCATAGAAAAACTATGATCCCAGGGCTCAGTGACGCCATCTAGCTTTGAATAGCAAACATATAGGTACATTATATTATTTTAACATTTAAATTAAGACATGAATTCAGCTATCGTCCGGTAGGTGGCCAGTGTGTGCTAGAGATGTTACCAACCATTTAGAGATATCGACTTTCGATAAGTAGTAAAAGTTTTTTTTTTTACATTTAAATACATTGAAATTGAAACAGATGGCAAAACATTAGGAAAGTAATAAAATGCAGTAGTTTCATTGTAATAGTTATGATTATTAGTGCGGTAAGTTGGTTTTTACAATCGAGTGAGTGTGCCATAAGTCTCATGTTTGTAAATAACAATATCCGCACGTGTATCATACAACGTTTTACAAAACGTTTACGAGAAAACAGTACAATTGGTAATAAGACAAACTTCTTGTTTCTAGATATCAGTCGGAAAGTTGCAGTATTAAAATGGCACGAATTTGCAAATTTAAAATTAGAACTACATCGTCGTCTCATCTTTGTCTCTTTTCTCTTTAGTATTAATTTGAGACAAACGTTCACTCCTTTTATTTTGATGATATTTTATTTTTAAAACTGAACTTCAAAATACTTGAAATGAATATGAGCATTAGTTTTCAGATGTTCCATTTTTCATTTAGATGAATTTAAATTACTTTCCTATTTAAAATGAATTAGCTTTATTTTTATGTGGCGGTCATGTTTAATTTGTTGTATTCGCTATTCTCCCGCCATGGAAAGTTGAATATAATTTTGGTGAATGCTCCAGGGTAGCCCGCGAAATTCAAATATTTTTATGTTTTTTGCATTTTTATTTTTTTTGAATGAATATTTCAGAAATAATCATTCTTTCGAGCTACATGAAGTTAGAGGGCTATATTGATGATTAAAATGGTTATTATTCTTTAGATAAATACGCGTTACGGTCGCGGATCGCATTTGGTCCA
Source organism: Lacanobia oleracea (assembly GCA_950371165.1). Taxonomy (NCBI): domain Eukaryota; kingdom Metazoa; phylum Arthropoda; class Insecta; order Lepidoptera; family Noctuidae; genus Lacanobia; species Lacanobia oleracea. The sequence goes on from OX493397.1 coordinate 9,034,309, forward strand.
CATACAGCTTCACACTGACCGGCAAATTGCAAAAAACATAAAAATATTTGAATTTCGCGGGCTACCCTGGAGCATCCACCTTAATAATTTATTGAGTATTATTGAAAAATATAAGGAAGTATTGAAAAGTATACTGCGCTTTATTTTACCTTTATTTTCAGCTTCTGAACTTTTCTTATTCTCGTATTCTGAAAATCCTTGGTGGAAATCCTTGTATATATTTTTTTTTAATAAAAAATAAATAACCGTAACAGCTACGCACGGTACGTAAGTACCTACTTTACGTCACGCTCCGTTGTATGGAGCGTGCGATAAAGTAGGTACTTAGCTGAGAGTACCTATTTTACCGCACGTAATTTTAAATTTTCGAATAATGTATTCAGGTTTCGTAAATGCATTTATTGAGCAAGTGTGTTATAAACTATTTATTTAGACAATTCTTTTTGTACCTATGCAAATTACTAATATAATTCAATAGGTATGGTCAGTGATCCATGAAAAGTAAACTATAGCAGACGCCGTAGGTAAACAAACAAAGGCAACAACAATAAGGGCTCTCAAACGAGTGTATAATAAGGCCTTAAAAATATTTGAATTTAAGAATATTTTATTTATGTAGTAATTGCCTCGATTTGCACATGATGCAAAGCGGCTGGAAGCCAGTTTTCTTCTCTACGGTGTGGTGTACCTGTACAAACCGTCCGTATCCACTTTTCGCGTTTTCCAATATTTACATTCGGAAATCTAAAATAACAGAAACCTACTTGAAAGAATAGGCCTTGTTCCTTTATTGACATTTAAATTAAACTACAGGATTATGTTCAATTATTCACTTACCCCATACAATTTTATCGATAACAAAATCAATAAACAACATTACCTACTTACCTACATCTCTTACCAAACAAGGTTAAGCTACCTACTCAGCAATATAAAAAAAAATGCAAATTCTAGAACAATTTTATAAAATATATTGAATTCTAATTGCTGCGCAAATAAAAAAAAAAATATTTACGAAAATAAACCGAAGTTAGGTCCAGTTTTTTTACCATAACGAGATTTGCAATAGAATATTGCGCACCTCGGCATATTTTCGCAGAAAATGTTTTTCTTTTGGTGGATAAAACGGTCATAAATACGACTTCACATGCAGAGGTGACATATTAGACTGAGCGACTTATGACCACTAGGACATAACTATTGGATTGCGATTTTGTTTTCTATGTCCTGTCTACTACATCTTTGAAGAGAGTATATAATGGCAAACTTATGTTTAAAAGAAGGAAAAGCTTCAGTGCCACAAGATTTGTCAACTTTTATTTTATTGTTATTGGTACTAATAGAAAACCAAAACATAACCCAAAAATGTAGGTATAGCAAGTCATATTCTGTAAGTTCTAATGTAACAAGGAAAAACTTTAAGAACAGCAACAATTTTTTTTTTTTTTTTCGTTTGTGAAAATTATTCAATTATACTTTTATAGCAACTAAGGCCAATGCTACCTGTGAATGGGCCTGCACAACTAGTGTATAAATTATACTATTCATACTGGTTTTAGCTGCTAAAATGACATTGGTCTGGGGGGCTCCCAGCTTTCACTAGATAACACTAAGCCATGTAATTATAGAAAATAGTGCAAAGGTCAACTGGTATGTAGCAAACTATTCATCTTGAGTCTTTGCTTTGTTGCTTGTTGTACTAGAGTAAGACCAGCTATAAAGCAAAGGCTCAATGTGCCTGTGTTAATAGCTTTGTCATTTGGCTTTGAAGAACATTGAGACCATTGAAGAAAAAGGCTAAAAATTTACATAGTAAATTGACCCTTCACCACACTGTACCTAATGTATACGAAAATTCGAATTAGTTCATTTTCATCTGTATGTAAACATAATGCTGATGATGATATATAGATATGATATATATGATACATAGCAAATGTACTATAATTTTTTCTGTGGCTATGTATATTTACAGTTTTTTTTTTTGTGTTGATGTGTTTATTAACATTTATTGGAACCAGATAAATTATAAAATGATAGCAATAACTTATTAAAATCTTTCATTTATTGCAATAAATTAATGTACCTACAATGGCTTGAACCATATTTTATTAAGGCTTCAGTGTAGCGTCTAGTTCCCCACTAGATTGCAGCTCCTTGATGATGTCTAAGCCTCCAACTAGTTCACCTTTCACATAAAGTTGGGGGTAAGTAGGCCAGTCTGAATATTCCTTAAGGCCTTGACGTACTTCTTCATCAGTCAGTATATCGAATGTATCATACGGCACTCTAGAAAACGATTCACCATTATTAACATACAGAAAGCGAAGCAATGTTATTCACAATATTATATACTAGTCGAGCCACGCAACTTCGTCTGCTCCGCTCCTATTGGCCTTAGCGTGATGATATATAGCCTATAGCCTTCCTCGATAAATGGTCTATTTAACACTGAAAGAATTTTTCAAATCGGACCAGTAGTTCCTGAGATTAGCGCGTTCAAACAAACAAACAAACTCTTCAGCTTTATATGTTAGTATAGATTACACTTGGTCATTCTACTAGCTTATAAGTAAAAACTAGTGTCCGGCCGAAACAGGATTTTCAGCCAAAACCAAAACTTATCCCAATATATAAAATTCCTCCTTTACTGGTGTGACTGATTAAGTAACCGAGTGACTGACAGACAACGCACAGCCAAAAGTACTGGACTTTGCGTTTATTGATGGTATGAATTAAGAAAGCAGCGCGACTGCCGAGCTGCTGCCGCGCGGCACTTATTGACTAATTTGAAGGTATTACAGGCAACGAACACAGCCCGAGGTTAGCCGAACCACGCACGTCAATGACGAACACGTAATTTTTTGATTCGGTCAATTTTTGGCCGAAACTGAAACAGAATCTTCGGTCGGTCTCTAGTAAACACATTGTTAATAGTTTATATCTTCTATATATAAATAAAAAAATGCATCGCCGAAATGTATGTACGAGCATAACTTCGTGTGAACAATGAGGACTATCGCGCTTGAATTCGCCGCTAGATGCGCTAGTGTAGCGTGAAGTTTCAAATGTCAAATTTCACTGTTGCTTGGCTTATTGACTATTGACGCGAGTTTATTTACTTATTTGTTGATTTACTTCTTTTTTTTCCTTCTAACTTTGTACACATGCACGTAATAACAACTTTATGCTACGATTCAGAACCTTACTCGATACTGGCGCCAACTGGTGATCACAAAAACGGTGGCCCTCATTGAATAATTCATTTGTGTTGTGTTCATAATCGTCAGGGCGAGGAAAAAATACATCTGGGAGAAGCCCGGGCGGCCCCTAGTTTTGAATAAAATAATTATACAGTGTTAGTCACATCAATTTTACTACTACATAGTGTGTACTTTGTGGTTTAATAGTCATACTTTGCCCCTGCCCTTAGTAATAGGAAAATACCTGTCTACTGTCTTACTTGTTTCTTACTCATTTTTCCTTATTTGTGAAGATTTTATGAGGAAAGTTTTGAGATAGAATGAAAAACTGGAGGGACTGTCTGAAACTAATATATCAAGAAAGGGTGTGACTGAAGAGATAATGACAATAGACTATAGAGTAAAACGGAAGTATAAGACATGTTAAACTGTCACTAAATAAATTACGAAAAATGCCTTATGCAAGAGAATTATTATTCCATAGTTAAATTAACGGCATGGTATTACTAAGTCACTCAATTTAATAAACAATTAGTTTACTCTCGCAACTTCGTCTGCGTCACAATTTTCATTACTGCTTAACTCCTATAGGTATTAGCGTAATGATATATAGCCAAAGCCTTCCTCGATAAATGGGTTATCTAACACTGAAAGAATTTTTCAAATCGGACCAGTAGTTCCTGAGATTAGCGCATTCAAGTAAACAAACAAACTCTTCAGCTTTATATATAAGTATATAGATATAATATACTTCATCTGGTATACTTACCCAGTTCCATTAAGGATTTGAATTAAAGTTTTGCTGAAACCACATCTCGGTTGCTCTCGATTGCCTTTCATGAAGACCATGACATCATGTCTGTTGATCAAGGCTTTTAGTCTATCTTCTAGTTTAGCAGGAGCTACGTCCCTTAGGACAGTCTTATTTGTACTATGGGCCTTAACTTTGGAAGATATTTGTGCAGCATCAGCGCCATCTACTCTGTCTAGTTGCATACCATTTCTGAATAAAATGACTGTTGGTACGGAGTCAACCTGGAAATTTAAACTAAGTTATTTATTCAGCAACCTGTTTCCGTTCAAATGTATGTTTTGGATTCTGCTCCATCATTGCCCCATTGTTAATTGTATTCTCAGACACATTAAATATTTTTTAAGGAAGTGCTTGTATTTTATTAACACAACTGTTTCTTTTACAATTAACATTATCATTCTAATTAGCATATGTGTTTGTTAATTTAAAAGTGACAATTAATTTCACCTTAAACTGCAATGAGATTTCAGATAACTTTTCAGCATCACATAAAGCTATTTTGCTGCCACTGGATTGAACTTCTGGTAACTTGATGAGTTCTTTCAGCACCTCAGTGACCTGCTTGCATTGTTCAGCCCATTCAGCAGAAAAATGAACTACTGTTAGCACAGGTGTCCTGAAATGTCAAGTGTTTAATGTTAATCATCGGATTTGGAACACAAAACTTCTAGATAACAGTTCAGTAGGGCAAGCCGATTGCTGTTATCACAACTTATCTATTGCATATCAGTGTTTTGTTTAGATGGATAATCTGGTTATCAGAATAAACAAAGCATGTCTCATCGAAGCCATGAGGTAGGCATGGAAAAATGATTAGCATTTTGTTATCTTTAGTGACCTTAGCAAAAGGTGAAACACATTTGATAATAATTACTGTTAAAAACAATTACACAATTTAGCTGATGAAGTTAGATTTACTTAATGACTTGAATGATAAAATGACGGTCTTCATAGAACAGAGTAGAAAATTCTACAAAGTTTTAATTGAATTCGAAAACTACTATTTTAACAACATATGAATGATTGAAATATTACACAGAAGATAAGTCACATTCAAAGTAACGAAAGTACTTGTATTCAAAATTAATCAACCGATGAAATGCAATGGAAATGTTGATTGAAAAACATATTTTTCTTACCTAATAAAGTTTTGAAAATTCTCGATTGTATCCAAATTGGTGACCGACATGACGAGGTTGGATTGGGGTTAAGTTTTAGTGTAAATCAAAATATTAGAAAAAATTTAACCGTTTGCACCGTAATCGATTAAAACGGGCCTTTTATGAAATGCGACACAATACGTTACTTCGTGCTACACGAACTCCAAAATAAACTTGAAATCCGCTGTCTCCGGTCTTAAATCGCAAATTCTCATAAATTTATTGAGATGTGAAGTTTATTTATAGTGTTGTATTAAAAATTCGATGTGTTTTGATTTTATGCGATTAGATATAGCGCAACCGAGCAACTAAAAATCGACTATTTGGATGTCCATGGCGTGGAACCATAAAGTGGGTGACAGAAGGTTACCACAGACGCGTACTTGTGGCTCGACGAGCTTTTTCACTCGTGTTTCACCGTAAGCAGGCGTACATAAAAACCGTCGAGTAAGATCGCGCAGCGATCCAACAGATTCTAAATTTTGCTCGTAGCTCGCCTCGGCTCGCACGTCTGTTAGCGCCGTGAGCCGCAACACGAGCCTTTACATTGTTTTATGATTGTGACACATCGACTGTAGTGTTGCCAAAAAATGACAGATTTTCGAAGCTATACACTAAAAATTAACAGAATTCTTTCTTTGCTTCTCTCATAAGTATATTAGTATCCTGTCTGGCTATAAAACAATATTATTCCTGAATAAGAAAAAGTTTCCTCTATTGACGACTTCGCGGTCCCCCTGCCCTGGTACCAGAGTAAAAAGCAAACTTTCACGTGTGTCACCGACGTTGAGCCGAGTAAGCTCGCGATCTTAAAAACCGCGTACTATAAGGTCGTACGTCTATCACCCACTTAAATAGCAATACTTAGAAAATACTTTTAATTGGCTTTTTTATTAAATAGTGATATTGAATTTGATTAAATCTTCTCAAATAAGCATTCTCTAGTCGTTGTGCGACGCCGAACCGTTTCAGAAGACCGCTTCAGCTTCGCTTTTGGATCTTCGTTGCACAAATCTTTCTGATCCTACGTACGCAACGTATGCAACGCATTATGATATCTGGACTCATGTTTTTATATGAAAAACTATGCAATAGAGACACACTTATCGTATGTTTGCCTCTAGCTTTACTTGGTGTGATTTTTTATTTTACGCCTAAGAGAATACAGTCGAAAATGTCTATATTTATGTATGAAATGATCAAAACACAATTGAACATTTCAGATTTGAGTGCGTGAATTTCCGAGCGTGCTTAGCTCGCTTTTGTGTTCTGCCCTCACTCAGTTAATGATTTGTCTTGTGTTAGTCCATAAAGTAACTTCTTTTTAAGTATGAATGATCAAAAGAAAACAAAACCTATCCGAAGTATGATCACATTTTTTTAAGTTCGCTTCACTCGCTGTTGTTTTCTGCTCTCTCTCAGTTATTAAGCTATCTTATTTAGACTTATAGTATTTGGGTATGTCGGAAGCGTTAGGCATCGGTGCTACTGACATGAAACAATCGTTGAAGGAGTGTTTCTTTGGCCGCCTGAACAAAGTACTTAACAGTCTTTTATCAGGCGGAAACAAGGTGCGCGCCTTTAACGGTTGGGTCATGCCAGTTTTGATGTACTCTTTCGGCATACTCAAATGGACTCAGATAGAACTTGACGCCCTGGATAGGAGGGTACGCTCACTGCTTACCACAAATCGGATGCATCACCCACGGTCATCGGTGATGAGGCTGTATATCTCGCGGAAGTGCTGGGGTCGTGGCTTTTTAAATGCTAAGAACCTGTACAACCGCGAGGTATGCAGCCTTAGGGGTGCTTCCTAGAGGCCGACGTGGGTATGAATCAACAAGTGGTAGCGGTGGACAAAGGCCTTACCGCGCTCTCCTTGGCTCACGAGAACTGGCGCAAACCTGTGGTATTAGATAATAATGATTGCATGGAGGTATGGCAGAGCAAGGAGCTTCACGGACGCTTTTATCGGGTTCTACATGGGCCCGATGTAGACTTCTTAGCGTCTGTAGCCTGGCTGCGTTTTGGAGACCTCTTCGGGGAAACCGAAGGTTTTGTCTGTGCAATTATGGACGAAGTTATGATGACGAACAACTACCGGAATTATATTCTGAAGGACGGTACGGTTGACATATGTCAGGCATGTCACCGGCCCGGGGAATCCATCCGCCACATTATTTCCGGCTGTTCTAGTCTGGCTAACGGAGACTATTTGCACAGGCACAACCTTGTAGCCAGGATTATCTACTAGCAACTTGCTCTTAAATACAATCTTGTGGAATCGGAAGTACCGTACTATAGGTATGTGCCCGACCCAGTTTTCAAAAGTAGTAGTTGCATATTGTATTGGGATCGGTCTATCATCACTGACAGGACTGTTGTTGCCAATAAGCCGGATATAGTGGTGATAGACCGACTAGAGCGTCGCACAATGATTGTTGATACAGCAGTTCCTCATCACGAGAACCTCGTGAAGTCTGAGAAAGAAAAACAAACGAAGTATTTTGACTTGGCTCGCGAGGTTATCGACATGTGGGATGTGAACACAGCAGTCATTGTGCCGATAGTCGTGACGGCTAATGGCATAATTGCCAAGAGCCTCGACCAACATCTCAAGAGGCTCTCGTTGGGCAGCTGGATCAAGGGCTTGATCCAGAAAGCAGTTCTCCTGGACACGGCGCGTATAGTGAGGAGGTTCCTCTCTCGGGAGCCCTGACCACCGGTAGCTTGGACCCTATTCCCGATACCGGTGGGCTACTATATTTTATATTTTTAAATGTTTTTTGATTTTTATAAAAATATTTAGAAATGTAAATTTTATGTACTTATGTGAATAATAAATGGAATAATAATAAAGTTCTTTATTAAGGCAGTAAGTCCCAATATAAGAAAATAAAAAAAACAAAATCGAAATACTCACACTAATTTTCGAGATTTTACTTGAAAGTATGCTGTAAGTCTTATAAATTGTGAGAGTGTGCTATTATTTTGTAGAATTAGGACGAGTAAAGTTTACACGAATTTATATGGATGGAAAAATATTTAGGTAGATTTTAACAGTCAGTTAAATATCCAAGTACTAATTAAAAGTCAAGTAAAAATAACATGAGTGGTAACCAAGCAACTTAAACTAGCTTTACATTCAGCCAGTACAAAATACAAGAGCGATTTTGTACTGGTTGAATGTAAAGCTTTATATTTTAACACTCCTCTAATACAAAGCTAGAGCAGATCTCAGAGCTTGGAATCTTGGCTTAGGCAGGGGCTTCATCATTATGTCAGATACTTGTGTCTCTGTGCGAACTCGTTCCATTTCTATGTCTTCATTCATGACAGCTTCTCGAAAAAATGCCGATGATGATGTTGTTGATACTGAAACTGAGCCTTGTCTCTGGCTTTGCCATGAAACTGGTCCTCCTCCGTAGCAGCACACTATTCCACTAGGGGATTTTCCTGTTTCAGTGCATCCACCATGGTCCGCATCGCTGTATGCAAGTATGCGACTGTTATCATCTGTGCGTCCAAAAATAATGGGATGTTGTCCCTTTCAAATAGCGCAGTATACGCTTTACGTGAAGCCAGTCTGCTTTTGTTGGATTTTCCAAGGACCTCGATACAATTCCAACGGCATAATATGCAATATCAGGGCGCCTGGCGACCATCAAGTACTGTTATAGATAATTAATATTTATGGTTAGCGATGTTGGTTGCTATAACAACAAGTTGCTGATAGGATAGGCGAACGTTAAAAATAAAAGTATTTAAGAATTCTTTAAAATATGTGTTTAATTATTAAATGCTAGGTAATAGCGTTATATAGTGCGTGTGCTATCTTACACCACTGCAGCTTACTCTGCTGCATACCACATTATAGGTTATGGGCCGTTATACGTGAGTAAAAAGTAAAAATGAGTAGTCACGTACAGTAGTACCCAACTAATAAGGCGCGTCGTGAATCTTCGTTCGCGCAGAAAAGAAAGTATGGCCCGAAGACTTACGAAAGAATACTTAAAACTTACAATCAACCTTAGGTCACTAGTATAAGGTTCATATTACACTGCAGTTGTTAGTTCCGTCTCACTCGCAAGTCACGTGCATGCCACGCGGCGCGCGCTATCATGGCGGCGGCTGCCGACCAATAGCGGTACAGGAAAAAGAAGTGCACTGCAGGGAGCGTGCCGGTTGGTCAATAGCATTTCCCGCGCTTTGAAAATTCGTCTTCTGCGCAGGTACATCGGCAAGCCATATCAGTTGGGTACTACTGTACGCATAGAACAGCGTGGAAGAGAAAATTATGATACATGGCGAAACCATGCAAAAGCTCTTTTGATGAAAGTAGGACTCTGGAATTACTTCTCGCAAGCAGTAAAAAAAAATCTACACAAGAAGATGATATATATATTCCACACAACTATCACACAACGCCATTTAGTCCCAAGCTAAGCAGAGCTTGTGTTATGGGTACTAGACAACTGATAAACATACTTATATATTTCTAAATACATACATATTATAGATAAACTACACCCAGACACAGAACAAATGATCATGCTCATCACACAAACATTTGTCCTGGGTGGGAATCGAACCCACAACCTCTGGCATAGCAGTCAGGGTCACTAACCACTAGACCAACAGGCCAGTCAAAATACACACACATAAACACACATATTTATTTAGTTCATCATAAACAGACACATATGATGAACTAAATAAATATGTAGAAAAAGATGGTTTAGCGCAAGCAAAATTATTTCTAACTAGTTGACCCGCGCAACTTCATCTGCGTCACAATTTTCATTACTGCTCCGCTCCTATTGGTCTTAACGTGATGATATATAGCCTCTAGCCTTCCTCGATAAATAGGCTATCTAACCCTAAAAGAATTTTTCAAATCAGACCAGTAGTTCCTGAGATTAGCGCGTTCAAGTAAAAAAACAAACAAACTCTTCAGCTTTATAATTATATTAGTGTAGAAGTATAGATAATCGCACCCAGTGAGCTGAATCAAGTTAAAAACTGTAAAACTAGCAAGGAGGTCTGGGATACGCTCAAAAGTATTTGTCCTGCTCGAAAAGCAAGTCTTTTAAAAGAATTGATCTTAAGAAAAATTAAAGATCACGACAATGTTGTAGATCATGTAAATAAATTCATGGACATAGTCGATAAATTAGAAGAAATGGCCATAAAAATTAATAAGGATCTGTTGAGCATCATGTTACTGTATAGCTTATCTCAAACATTTGAAAATTTCCGGATTGCTTTAGAATCCAGGGATAATACCTCTGATCTAGACAATTTAAAGGTAAAAATAATAGAGGAGGCAGAAGCAAGAAGAAATATAGCTAGTACGAGTGAACAAACACTGAACAAGAAGCACTTTACACGAAACGACGTGGAGAAAATAAGAAGAATGTCGAATGCTTTAAATGCAAAAAGACATGACATTCCAAAACAAATTCAAACAATGCAAATAGTAAAATTATGTATTGTTCCGAAGAAATGTGTTTGAATACAAATGATAACAACAAGAAAACAAGAGGGTGGTGTCTCGATAGTGGTTCGACATCACACATGTCATATGAAAAAGAAAGATTTAAGAATTTAGTAAGAGATAACTACAAATCTTTAATATTATATGCCTCAGAAGACTGCACGGTAGAGATAGAAGGCCGTGGTCCTGCAACCATTTGCATAGATAAAAATGATAACATAAAATTTATCGGAAGCTCTTTATGTACCATCGTTAACAGTTTTATTTAAACAGAAAACGCAACCGTGAATTACGGTAAAACGGTGAATTACTGTTTAAAGCCGAAAGAAATGACGACGGGTTATATTATTAAGAGAGAAGTTACAAGAAAAAGCTAACTATTGTGGAGGAAGCGAAATGCAATAATACCATAGAAAGCTTGCTCATCTTAATGAAGGCCAAATGCGAATAGCTCTTGATAAGAAAAACATATAAGCAAGGCGACTTCATTAAAAGTGAGACAGTTAAAGGCTGTGAAGTTTGTGCTTAAGGCAAGGCAACTAACTGCCATTTAATATGCCTAAAAATGAGCAGCGCACATATGAAAAATTACAAATGGTGCATACTGATGAATGCGGTCCCGTAAGAAAGCCATCAAAAGGAGGTGCCAAATACTTCATCACATTTACTGATGATTATTCAAGATATGCGAGAGTATATACAATAAAAACGAAGGATCAAGCATTAAATAAGTTCAAGGAATTTAAAAATGAGGCTGAAAGATACACCAAACAAAAGATAATATGTTTGCAAAGTGACAATGGGACGGAATATATAAACAATGAGTTTGAAAAATATCTCTTAAAAGATAATGGCATCAAAAGAAGGCTTTCAGCACCATGTACACCTGAACAAAATGGTTTAGCAGAAAGAAAGAACTGGACACTGCTTGATAAAGCTCGACGTATGCTGATTGACGCCAATATGAAAGATGTTTTTTGGGCCGATGCGTTGCAGCAGCATAAATAATGCTACTACATTTGAGAAATGGGTGGATAGAGTTCCATCTGTAAGGCATTTTAAAATTCAAGCGGCAACTTCCAAAACTGTAAAAAGGCAGAGAAAACCACCAGCATGGCAGCAAAATTACGTAATGGATGCTGAGCATTCATTCCTCTGTGAAATTGATGAAGATAGTGACGAATGGGAAGATGCTGTAATATGCGAAATAGAGTCACACTAAAAAAATAACACTTAGAAAGTTGTACACCGGAATGAAAGTAAAAGATTAATTGACAGCAAAATGGTTTTGAAATATAAATATGATGAATTTGCCGAGTTGCACGACTCGCTCGAGGATTTAACCAAAAAGAAGGTGTCGACTACAATGAAACGTTTGCACCAGTAGCAAAACTTTGTACAATAAGATTAATGATTGCACATGCGATAGAAAATAATATGAAATTGTCTCAACTTGATGTTTGTAATGCATTTTTAAATGGTAACATAGATGAAGATATAGACATGACGAAGCTGAAAAATCTAGATAGATATCTGAGAAATATTATTTCACAAGGAAAAGACAAAGAATTAGTGAGAAAAGCTAAGGAAATCATACTAGATATACATAAGTACAAAAATAATTGAATATGTAAACTAAATAGTTAATTTATGGTCTAAAACAGGCAGGACGACAATGGTTCTTAAAATTACACCGAAAATTGCTGGAGATTGGTTTTAAGAATGCGACAGCCGATCCATGCTTTTTTTTATTGGAAAGAAATAATGAAAAACTGCATGTTAACATTTATCTTGATTTGATTCTAGCATAAAAATCGGAAAGTTTGCTACAAAAAGTAAAAACAAAACTGCAAGAAGCGTTTGCTTTGAGAGATATGGGATCTCTACATCACTGTCTTGACATACGATTCTCCCATGTAGGGGGAGAGATGATATTATCACTAGAAACGTATGTAGAAAACTTGATAAAAAAATTCAACATGGAATAATGCAAGCCTGCGAACACGCCCATGGAAACCGGTTTAAAGTTAGAGAAAAATGAGAACCAGGATAATGAAAAAGAAATATATCCGTACCAAATGCTAATCGATTCACTGATGTACTTGGCAGTGGCAACAATGCCAGACAAATTTTTTGCTGTATCCTACCTTAGTCAATATAATAATTATTATAATAAAATACACTGGCTCACCAATGCACTGGCAGTCAAGAGAGTTATCAGGTATCTAAAAGGGACAAAAATTGTATGAATAAAATACAAGAAGACAGGAATGTCACTGATGGGCATGGCAGATGCAGATTGGGCAGCATGCACCATAGACTGTAGGTCATACACTGGCTATGTATTTAAATATGGTGGTGGCCTTATCAGTTACAAAACAAAAAAGCAAAGAGTTGTAACGTGGCATTATCGACTGCCGAAGCAGAATATATGGCGATGACAGAAGCGACTAAAGAAGCTCTACATTTAAAGGCACTCCTGGCAGACATTGGAGTACAGCAACAGAGCGTCGTAATATATAGTGAAAATTTAGCTGCACAAAAGTTGGCAAATAATCCGATGGCTGGGAAGAGGTCCAAGCATATAAGGAACACTTTATAAGAGAATGTGTCCAAAAGAAATTGGTGACCATCCGTTATAAGGAAACCAGCAATATGTAAGCTGATTTATTCACCAAAGCGCTACCGCAGCCAACATAAAAAAAATGTGTTTATTATCATAAATCTATACAATTAAGTTGCCGGGGCTTCCCAGAAAGTAATCCGAAGATACTTGTGATGGGATAAACCTCGCTATTCCTCGATTAATTAACAATTGTTTTCGTTGTGCTAATTAGGTATAAGTTACACATTTTTTTATAAAACTAATAATAAGAAAAATGAAAATCGTGTTTATGGCAGTGTGTGAAAACTAGAGTGCGTTTTGTATAAATGTGTGTTTATACGTGTTATTTGGGGGGTGAGGGCGGGTCATTCGTGGGATGGCAGCCGAATTTCCACACCGTGTGTAAAAATAAATAGAATAGAATACTCCTTGCTAGGTACACCATATAAGTTACAGAAAAGAAACACGAGGAAAATACAACATAAGGTGACACAATGGGCGGCTTCAAGACAACCTTTGGATGGATTTTAAAAGAGAAAAAGGAAAGATAGGTACTGTAGTAAAATGTTTCTTACATCACTGTTCGTGAATGAGTAATTTATAGAAAATTTAACCGCAAGCCCTGATTGGTGAGAGTAATAGAATAAAAAACTCGAAAAAATTTGCATCCCGCCTCGGAATCGTGATTTTTTTTAATTATCCTTACTTTCATACTGTCTCAAAAACAAAGACAGTAGAATGCAAAAGCGAGCGAAGCGAGCTCGATAATGCTTGCACTCCATCTCGATTAGGTTTGATTTTCTTATCGCCATTCATACTTTAAATTATTCTTGGTGGTTGCGCCCAGGGTAGCCCGCAAATTTCAAATTTTCTTACGTTTTTTGCAATTTCCAAGTTAGTATTAAGTTATATGTTGATTAAAGTATGATTCGCGGGCGTAAGAATTATGTATTTTCAGAATTATAACCATTAAAATCAGTAAAATAACTGCATAAGTCGGTATAATCCTAAAATATCAAGATTTCATGAAATAGTCATTCTTTCGGGTTGCCTGGCCCTATGGAGTTTTCAAATATTTTTATGTTTTTTGAAGTTCATGTGGCCTCATAGATGAGGTTTTGTGTTGCTGGAATACGCTACTGTATTTGACCTGGCAGTAGCCAACACTTGTTTTCAGAAAAGAGATGAACACCTTGTCACATACGAAAGTGGTAACCACAAGAAGACCCAAATAGACTATTTTCTTATTAATAAGATAAAGCAAAAAGACTACAAAGTGCTGCCAGGAGAAGACTTGGTCTCACAACACAGACTCCTGGTTATGGTATTGGCGATAAAAACACAGTTTAAGAAAGGCAAAGAGCGTCCTCCCTCATAAATAAAATGGCATATGCTAGAGAAGAAAAGATTGCACGAAAGAATTTAGAGAGCCAGTGGTAGATAAAATGATAGAAATGACAGACATGAAAGATCTAAGTGTGAATGAAAGCTGGAATGAGATAACTGGATGTATAAGGCAAGCAGCGAACGATATTTTGGGAGAGACAAAAGGAAGAGGCACAATAGAGAGGGATACATGGTGGTGGTCGACAGAAATACAGAAAGTGTGATGGAAAAAGATAAGAAATTCAAGGAATGGCAGAATGTGGGATTGGAAAGCGTTAGTTTGAAAGCTGAAAAAAGAGTGAGTATGATGCTTTAAAAACAAAAGCTAAGAAAGCCGTGGCAATAGCAAGAGCAAAAGCTCTGGACCAATTGTACGACACACTGGACAGTCCAGCTGGCCAAAAAGATCTATATCGGCTTGCTAGAGCCAGAGAGAGGAAGGCGAAGTCCAGAACAAATTGGAGACGTGGTGGCTAAGACTGGAGAGTGTTGGCCTGAAATTGAGCAGAACCAAAACAGAGTACCTGTTGTGCGATTTCGGCGGTCTTTCCAGTCCGATACCTATAGCTCTCACCGGAACGCCTATACCGATGTGCTCCGACTTTCGGTCGCTTGTCCAGGGAGACGGTGATGTAGACCGAGACGTAACGCACCGGATCAACTCAGGATGCATGAAATGGCGACAGGTCACTGAAACAACTTGTGACCCTGGCCTCGCCCTGATGCCCTACAAATTGAAAGGGAAAAATATATAAGTCCATGATAAGACCTGTTGTAATGTATGGATCAGAATGTTGGGCTGTGAAAAAGACGGATGAAAATAGATTGCATGTTGCGGAGATGAGAATGTTGAGATGGATGTGTGGAGTAACGAGAGTGGATAAAGTGAGAAATGAGTACATTAGAGGCACTTTATAAGTGGCGCCAGTGACGGAAAAGTTAAAAGGGAATCCCTTGTCTTGGTATGGTCATGTGAAGAGGAAGGATGAAACGCATATAACTAGAAGAGTTATGAACATAAATGCCAAAGAAAAGATGGATGGATTGTGTGAGGAGCGATATGAAAGGAAAGAGAGTTAGTATTAGAGTGACGACTGATAGAACAGAATGGAAGAATAAAACGTGTTGCGCCGACCCCAAATAACATGGGATACGGGCAGGAAGATGATGATGATAATGATGAAGCCGTATAGAATGACTTTTTCATGAAATAACCATTCTATAGGGTTTCATGACCTTAGAGGGCTATATTGATGATTAAAATGGTTATAACTCTTTAGATGAATACGCGTTACGGCCGCGAATTGTATTTGGTCCACATACAGCTTCACACTGACCGGCAAATTGCAAAAAACATAAAAATATTTGAACTTCGCGGGCTACCCTGGAGCATTCACCTTAACAGTTTTATGAATGACTAGAATCAATCAAAATATCACAATAGATTGATTCTATTGATTCGACTAAATTTGTTTTTGCAGTATGTGCTAATTCCATGTTTGTCCTTACTTTTATGCTTCATGACAGTGACAGTTTGTCAAGTGTAATGTCAATTGTCAAAATACATCTGTCTTTTTTGCTGTCGGGCAATTATTTGAGGTTACCTTCTGCGAATTATGCTGAGAAATCTTGCATTTATTTAAATTAGTAATTATTCTCAATAAACTAAGGGTAGAATATCAACTTTATTAACAATGTCTACCGTATCAAATGCGCCAGCGCCAGGAATGCACCAGATCGATTTATCCAAGCTCAATTTACAACAGTTGGCCCAACTCAAACAACAATTGGATCAAGTAAGTTAAAAATATAAAATAGTAAATGAGCCTGTAAAATATGTCTTTATTTGGTTATTTATATTTTATATTTACTTAATAAGCTTTTCAATTAAACGCCTTTACATTGACTTAGGTTATGCTTGACTTATGATATATTTCATATTGTAGCTTTGTATTTTTGTAGGAAATGAACGTATTTCAAGATTCTCTACAAACATTGAAGATAGCTCAAGGAAAGTTTATGGAATCAGGAGAATGTGTTGAAAAAATGACTCCAGATTGTAAAGGCCAAAGAATACTGGTGCCACTGACTGGGTCTATGTACATCCCCGGCGAAATATCTGACACAAATCATGTTCTTATTGACATAGGAACTGGATATTATGCACAGAAAGTAAGTATTGTGCATGTGTTATTGTTAACAGCTCTTGTATTAAGATTTATATTGTATTATGTATGCCTTAAATGTTGTTTCTGTCAATCAATCAATCACTCTATTCCAATTTCATTGTTCGCGATTTAAAGTAACTTTGTTTATATTTATTGAAGTTCTTTTACTTGTTAGGTAGGCTGATTTTACCTGTTTTGGGGTTCCATATAGCCAAATAATAAAAATATACCCTTATAAGATCATTAGTGCGTCTGACTGTCTGTCATAAACACTTAGCTCCAAATCTACTGGACTGACTCAGTTAAAATTTTGTACACAAAATAATAAGTAATATAAACAAATAAAGTTTGAAAACTTAGTAGTCACTTTAGGGGGACAAAACAGAAATATAAAAAAAGCCCTGGACTTTGCGACATATCATATTTTGTTTAGTTGCAAATCATCATCATCTGCCTAGCCTTTTCCCAACTATATTGGGGTCATCGTTTAGTCTAACCAGTACTACTACTCTCTATTCGGGTATTCTAGTCCGTATCATCTAACTACGGACTTTGGGCTCAGAGAGTAGCCCCCTGATTCAGCGGAGTACACTAAACTAATAACATGCTAGAAAATATGATCTGTGCAGAACCCTTTGCGTGAAACTCAACTCACACTTAGCCAATTTTTTAACTTTTTATTTATATCTTTGCAGGATATCCCTGGTGCTAAGGACTACTTCCAGAGAAAAGTGACATTTGTATCGGAACAGATGGATAAAATTAAAATGTTAGGCATAGAGAAGTCCAAGATCCACAAGGCTATTTGTATGATGATTGAAATGAAGCTTCAAGCTCAGATGCAAGCTGCAAAACCATCATCTTCATAAAATATGTTAATACTTTTTAAGTAATAATTGCTTTACTATATTTTATAGTCTGGTGACATGACACAGGCTTTACTGAAGTATGCATTAGAATCTTGGTTTTAACACCACTCTTTATACTATTGTAGGATATTCTGATCACAAATGTATACTTACAGAATACCTAATATACAGGTAATTTTGAGAACTATACTACTTCTCCTAGACCCCTATTTCATGGAGTTTCATTGTAAAATGAATACTTACTGTATGAAACTAACCAGATTGTAATGTTCTTATTTCAAATAACTTTACTGTTGCAAATAATAATGCATTTCTGTTTCTAAATAAAAAATTGATATTTTTAAAGAGTGTATGACATTGTTTAGTTAAATTATCACAACTTTGTTAATCTGTCTTCAATTTCGCATGATCTAGCTCGATAATAAATTAATATCAGTATTTTCTATCTATTTTACTCAAATATTATTTAATTCATTACCCTACTTTGGTTAACTTGTTTCATAGACCAACTTAATTCAAATGGCTGTTGAAAAGATATGATAGGTGTAATAGATTAAACGCAGAATCTGAATAGTGGTAGTTGTACTTATTGATATTGTCAAACTGCAAAAAAAAAATCAGAACTATTCAAAACATTTTGTCGAGTTATCCTAATTCCTAAGATATACAATTCTTCCGTAACTGAGTGAGTGACTGACAGACAACGCACAGCTGGAACTATTGGTCGTAGAAAGCTTAAATTTGGCATGTAGGTCCTTACTCCCCAGGATAAGACAGATTTCCTGGAATTTCTACGGGCTCATTGTATATGCGCGTACGAAGTTGCAGGCTCGAGTCGAGGCAGTTGATTTTTTCTTCGCAATTCCATTATTGGGACCACAGATTGGGACCATAGTTTATAACAGTGCAGTGAGTAATACCCTTTTCAGGTTTCGCGCTGTTACACCCTGTATTTTGGGAAGGCAGGATATAATATGTAGGAGTAAAAGTAGAAAACATGTGACACCAAATGATTTATTTTTTTAATAGGCCAAAATGATAGAGCTGATGATATCTACAATAATAATGACTTACAATAAACTATCTTATAATGTATCTACAGTATGTCTTATAGTCACAAAACAATATTAACTAAATAAGGCAACGACTATTCCTTAAGTTTGTAAACAATTTCTATTATTAAGTGTCGTAAAATGATTTTTTATTCAAATATCTCTTATCATGAACACGTGAAAAGGTGTTTGGATACAAGATAAACTTTTTAAATATTATTTTTGTAGAAATTTACATTTATTCATAATTCATACCAGTTTCAATTACAATTTATTTAAACTTTACATCAACAGTATTAATTGGTAAACCGCGTATGTGTCAAACAAGAGTAGAAAAACTGCTATATTTCATTTACAACAACTTGAACATAATAATATTTTCTCGAATAAGTATTTCGCAACCGGGCATTTCTTTATTTATGTATGTTATCAATTTCATTATCTATTTATTCTGTACGCATCAGAGTAAAAATTTAGTTTAATTATCTAATTCAATAATTAAGAGATAAGTATTTATTTACAATTTATTACATTATCATTCCTTATAGCAACTATAATAATATAACAAACTTAAATTGGATTAGGATTAGCCGTGGATAGCCGTCTTATACGTCATCGCCTTGGGCGAACACTGGACTGTTAACACCGTAACCCTTATTATATTAAACGTTCCGTACAAACACAGTATTACCTACATAAGTAAGTAAGCTTACACGAACAGATCACTCGCCTGCTCGGCGAGGTCCTTATCTCAAATGGTGTAATATTCTGGTGCGAAGTCATTAGCGAGATTGCTGAGGAAATGGAAGTCTGACGAGGAGTTGGAGTTGTCTCCGGCAGGCGCGGCGTGCGTGGCCTCGTAGAACTGCTGGAACGAGCCGTAGCTGTCCGCGCACTCGGCGCCGTACGCCTCGCCCGCCGCGCCCGCGACTGCGCCCGCGCCGCCCGCACCTCCTGCCGCGCCTGCCGCAGCGTACCCGCCTGCTTGCTGCGAGTAAGCATTCCCATCGTAGTAGTTCTTCGAGTAGTCCGTCCCGTGTGCGGTTTTTTGACCGTCAGCAGCATAATAGTTGTGTCCGTGGTCGTGTTGCGCACCTTCGTGGTAGTGGTAGCCATAGTGGCTGTTTGCGTACCCCATGTGCTCTCCACTGTAACTCTGCGATTGGTCATATCCCGGATGCCCGTAGGCTACTTGTTCCTTACCATACGCTGGGTACCCATAGTTTTGATACATTTCGTGAGGGTATGCTTGTCTGGATGCTACACCGTTTGTCGATCTTGTGGAGGGAGATCCGTCCTGTCGTGGATGCTGCTGATTTCGCACATATGCGTGTTGTTCAGCAGCAGACTGAATTACACCGCCGTATCCCTCATAGTTTCTGTTACCCTGAGGGTATTGGGCAAGTTTTCCAATGAACTGTTTGGAGTCCATGCGGAAGTCTGGGTGCGGTACGAACTGTCCTGGCGGCGCGTTACCTCTGATGACGTAAGGGGGCATCGCGTTGGGCACGGCTTGAGGGTGCGGCGGGCCTGGAGGGGCGTTAGGAGGCGAAGGTCTAGGGTAGTGGCCCAGTGGACTCGGATGCATACTCGAAGGAGTGCCTGGTGTCGAAGACGGTGTCAAGTTGACTGACGAGAATTTTCCACTATCCGAAAGACCAACTACTGGGCCAAGGCCGTCTTTAGAGGAAGACGGCGACACCTTACATGTGGCATCCAGTGAGGGTGATCGCTTCCTCGATTCTTGTTTGATTCTCTTGGTCAAGTTCCTAGGCGCTGCGGCCATTGTGAGGGGAGGGTGTCCGTCTCGCGAGTCGTCTTCGGCGAGTTTGTCGAGAGAGGAGGAGGACGCTACGCTGGAGGCGCCATCACTTGCGAAGCTATTGTTATTGGTGGCACTCGGAGTATTATTATTCCGTGTGCGTGACGCTAGCTCCGGTAGATCCTCTGCAGGGGAACAAAGTGCACCGGGCGGTAACTCGCAACCCTGGCAACTCTTCTTGCCGGAGAGCGGACCGTCGTCGTCTAAGAATTTGTCAAGCCCGGTCTTGGAGCTCTTGCCACCTTCAGACGTGGTAGAGTCCTTGTCGTCGCCATCTTCAGTCTTGCTGAGAGTTTGCCTCTTGTGCTTCATACGCCTGTTTTGGAACCAGACCTTTACCTGTAACAACGGTTTAAAAATATATTAATAGGTATCTAACCACATTCTTTATGTATGGAGTAGCGTTAGGTGCCGTGTAGGTACCTATAGGAAAGGGAAGGCGGATTAAAATTTAGTTTTGAAAATTGTACAAGTTTTCTATTACTTAAGGGGGCCGCATACGCTAAATTAAAAATATTTATAAAATCAATAAAAAAAATAGTGAAAGCAAAAAGCCAACGTCACGCGGTGTTCCCAGGCGGTCACCCATCCAAGTACTGACCGCGCCCGATGTTGCTTAACTTAGGTAATCGGACGAGAACCGGTGTATTCAACGTAGTATGGACGTTGGCGAAATCTTGTTCAAAATTATCCAACTGTATCAGAACTATGCCCATGACGTCAAGAATTCATGATATTTTATGTACTACTCTGTCAAGAAAGTACCGGGAAAAGATCAATAATACACAAAATGTCTGTTATTCATCCAAAGGAGATGTTTCAAAATGGGCCATGTCTATGTACATTACCTCATAAAAAAGAGAAAAATCCGTAGAATTAGGGAATAATACATTTAATTAATTTAAATGTTTACTGTTGTGGTAATTAATTGATGTTTATAAATTACTTTTATCGATTTTCAACATGGCGTCGCACCGATTTAGTTACAGATCATAGAAAAATAACTGTCAGCTGTCATAACAATGTCACTTCAGTCACTTTTGTCTTATTGCCGGTAAATAAAAATATGTCAGAAATAAATGTCAAACGTCAGTAATCAATCAAAATGACAGCTTACCGCCATGACGGGTTTTTGTTGCGTGTTGCAATTTCAAGTGTAATTTATTTTGTTTTACCAGCAAACAAAGCCATTTTAAGGAAATTGGACAGTTGAGAACTGTTTTAAATATATTTCTCTATTTTTAAGTATAGTGTACAAGGACATGGCCCAGGGTCCATACATTTTGGAACATCTCCTTTATTTTATCACCTTCAAAGTATGCTCCTTTAGAAACGATACACTTGCGCCAACGAATAATCCATTCATCAAAACATTTTTTAAACGCTGCTTCCGGAATTGAGTTCAGTTCTCGCCGCGAATTCTCCTTTATGTCTTCTATCGATTGAAAACGGGAGCCACGAAGTGGTAATTTGAGTTTAGGAAAAAGAAAAAAGTCAGCAGGAGCCATATCTGGTGAATATGGTGGTTGCTGGATGGTATTTGTTGAGTGTTTGGTTAAAAATTCGTTCACAATGATAGCCTTGTGCGAAGGCGCATTGTCGTGGTGCAAAATCCAAGAATTTTCTTTCCACAAATCTGGCCTTTTTCGTCAAATGATTAGTTAAAATGGTACGGATCGACTCGTGAGATACAGAAAGTTCGGCGGCTATCTCTCTCAGAGTTGAATGGGGATTTTCAGTCACTATTTCCTTCACTTTTGCGATGTTAACTTCAGTTGCAGACGTTGACGGCCTACCAGAGCGAGGCAAATCTTCCATCACATCTCGACCGCTTTTGAACGCTTTGAACCACTCATAAGCACGAGTTTTTGATAAAGTCGATTCACCGTAAGCCTTCTGTAACATTTTCAGTGACTCCGAACACGAAATTCCATTGGCGATGCAAAATTTAAGACAAACTCTTTGTTCGATATTTTTGTCCATTATGAAATTCGCAATACACACTATATATGATATTACTAAAACCAGCACTGTATTTAATATAAATAACAGATGCAACTCAAACTCCGCGCCAAAATGGAAAACAGTTGTGCCAATCTAACAACTACAAAAAAACCTAAACTGGAACTTGGAACCATAAACAAATCATCCATTCCCAATACTTTTTTGACTGAATGTATCATGAATTCTTGACATCACGGGCATAGTAACTACCGGTGAACATTTGGTTAACTAGATTACAATAATTTATTAAATGTTTTTTTTAATGGGAAGGACTAATTGATATTCTTGTATTTTCATACGTACCTGTCTCTCAGTGAGATCTAAAGAAGCTGCGATCTCAATTCTTCTCGGTCGACACAGATACTTGTTGAAGTGAAACTCTTTCTCCAACTCCAGCAGTTGTGTATTCGTATAAGCAGTGCGTAGTCGCCGAGGCAGGCCATTCTCTGTAATGTAAAGTCGAACTTAATAGATATTGCTTTAAAGCACACTTTCAATCTATTCCATTAATGGTTAAAACAGCTTTAACTTTTTGTTCTATAAAATATGAGCGGCCGATTTCAAATTAATGTTATAGAATGCTATTCCTGGAAGCTTTCAATAACATGGTCGTGAGGCGGGCCCGGGCTCGCGGGTACGCTTTCCTTTAATGTAATAACTTGATCGCATGTCAGAACACCGCCCTTGACGCCATTGTGTCGAAACGGTGTTCTTTTTATTTTACCACAAAATACGAATTGGAATTCGAAATTCAAATTACAAAAGGGCGGCGAATAATGGGGCGATCGCGTTCGCGTGATGGCTCGGCCGCGGGGCTCGCGATGTCGTCTGTGCACTGGTTGTGGCTCTTATGTCGTGTGTGATAAGGGTTATAATGTTGTATTGGTTTTGTTGTTAAGGTGGGGTTGGTTCGCATTTGATTGACGTGTTCGTCAGGTCTCGCCATTGCTATTGGACAAGGGCAGCTGTCAATCAAATGGTAACGCAGCCCCTGGTTCCGCTTGGTTGAGTTGAAGTAAATACTGCTTTTAATTTGTACAAATAAAAGTTTACCCTTATTTACTTGCTTTAGGTACCTATGAATTATATTCATAAGAATAATTGTAATTTATAGTTCGTGTTAGCACTTCTCTGAAGTCAGTGCAAGTGTAATTAATTCAGCTAACGTGCATAAGTTATTAAGTTCGTATACTTGGTCAACATTCCTAAATTATCGGTCTACTGAACCCGAAACTCGATAGCCCTTGGTCATCCAACAAAATTATCATGTCTTAGTATAGAGGGGTACGAAAGTGCTTACCTACATGTGTTAGAAGTGGGCACCCAAGTTCTACCTTTGACTTTTGAGTTATGGTTAAGTAGATATGTGGGTAGGTATACCTGATATCGTTTTGGTTTTCTTCAATTTTGGTGGTTCATGGACTCAGAGAAGCTTATACGTATGTACCTATGTTAATTTATCTGATATTTTTCGCATTAATTTGGAGTAAAACATGAATCTTTCAGAACCTTTATTATTGTGCAAGCTATTTGGTAAACCTGCTCAACAGACCCACTAAATAATAAATATCCCGAATTCCAGCCACCAACTTTTGTGCACGCATATACCAGGAGTCCAGGATGAATGTGCGAAAGATGCAAGTTAGTAAGTTTTTGCTCCACAGCATAATAAGCACGATTATGCGGGCTCGAGAGCTCGTATAATGTTCGCATTATCTCCGTGTACACTTCCGAACCACTGAACAACCATTTTTGATGTGGTTGTGGTCTTCCCCTTGTGCGTGCTTATTCTGGAGCTAAGCTTCATGAATATTTGGTAGAATTCAATCGAAGGTGTTAAATGGATGATTGATTTTGCCCAATAAATATTGTTAAAGTTTGTTATTTTGACAGAAGAAATAATATTTTTGGAACCTGTCTACTGCGCTAAGTGGCGTAAATGATCATCATCATCAGCCAATTGCCTTCCACTGCTGAACGTAGAAGCCTAAAGAGCGCCAACCATCCCGATCTGGAGCAGTCCGCATCCAGGCGTACCTCAACCTCATCTTCCTTTTTATCTTCATATTAACTACTAAAGCGTTAACATATTCCAAATTAATAAATATCAAAGCATGAACATCAATAACAGGTAGCTCAATCAATCACGGTGAACTATTTCGATTTTATTTTCGCATACTCCCACGATCCCGCCCGGGCCATCTAAAAGGTCGGGTGGTATTAAATTATGAAGGAATGTAAATATTTCTTTATTGCGCACCCCTGTCTTGTCTACAGCGTGTAGGTAACAAATGATTGCGTAGTAGGTTGTTTTACCCCCGGCCGCGGACAGGGTATGTTGGTCCCAAGATTTACTGCGGATTAGGGGTCAGTACATCGGTCAAGTCAAGAGTCCGCTTGTCCGCACTTAATTTGATAATATCACTGTAACCCGTGTTGGAATTGAATTATTACTTTGTAAGTGAGGATTTACTTTTGTAAGGCATTGTAAAGTTGAAAGTCTTTGTCAATTTTTGAATGACTTATGCCTTTGTTATAGCTTTTAGATAATATTATCTCCTCTATGCAGGACGCTACCTACAGATGACAGCTTTATAAAGGAATCTAAATATTAGAGGATTGGGTTAAACATAGATTATGATGGGCTGACATGCCTTTACATGGATAAAAGACCCTAAAAATAAAGAGAAAAAAAATAATTAGAGAATTAAAACCACTCAGTCTCAAATGTATCTAAAAACTATTGCCAA
The DNA here is from genome assembly GCA_950371165.1 of Lacanobia oleracea. NCBI lineage: Eukaryota > Metazoa > Arthropoda > Insecta > Lepidoptera > Noctuidae > Lacanobia > Lacanobia oleracea. The sequence goes on from OX493397.1 coordinate 9,059,639, forward strand.
AAAACAGGTAGCTGTAAACACAAGGCATTTGATCCCCGATGTGTAAACGTAATGTAACAAGCAGTTGTAAACAATTTGCGGAGTTGCCGAGAGCACTCCCTGGGGCAACTTTAAATAATTAATCAAGAGCCGGTAAAGGATTAATGCGGTGGCCAGTTGGTGGTTGGATGCCATTAGAGATCGTTCGATGCCCCAGCGAGGGCCGGAGAGACTAAATGCTGCGGTCACATTATTTGTGTCGGAGGCGCGACGAATTGAGGGTTAGTACTGCTTAATTGGTTTTCTTAACATGTGGATCTGACATAGAATTGCTGTAAAATATTCTAATAAGCTGGGTGGAGGTTGATCGTCCAAGCCGGCTAAATTGTTGTAAATGAATAAATAGCCCACGATTTATAAAACCAGAATCATGCGTCTATGATGGCACAGAAGGGATAGCAGAATGACAAACCTGACAGACACCTAGAGTCGATAAAGATTTACAATTGACTTACTTAAGTCAATATTATTAGGTACCTACCTACCTCGAAGAATCAAAAAAAGAATCAGACAGGAGCATTCACACACAACTAACAGAAGAGTAAACACAAGTTTGACAATAAAGCGAGTGCAGACGCAAGTCGCGTGCCACACACGCTGATGATAAAGTACCAAACATTTATTTTGAATGTTGCCGCTGCAACAGAAAAGTTCTGCGAGGGGCCCACCAAGAATTATTACTTTATGAGGTGTGAAAGGCATAAATGTAAAAATTCAATATTTCAAAAGAAAAAGCAAAATTCTTCCGCAATTTCTTGCCAGTAACAATGTCGTTTGGCGCGTTATGGGGAAAAAGTGATCCGGTGTATGTTATATTTTATTTACTTGCAACATTTAACATGCTGTATTGACATAAAGCTCTCAGGTATTAATGAGATGATTGACACTCGATTAAGTATAAAAATTACGAATGAAACGAGTACGATCAATGACAGTGATGCTCATGGCAGCTTGTATTAAAAACAAATGAAATCTTGAAGTGAGCTTCAAAGTTTGTCTTCTGTCAAAATAAACGGTAAGCAATCGAGTTGCTTATCAAACAGTACTTGAGTGTGTCAGTGTCGCAACAATCGATCATGTTGTGGCGGATTTGTATTTTTCCGATTAGCCGGCTGTATCGGGTCCCTGTTTGACATTGTCGCATCAATTATAAGCGTGGATTACGCCGAGACAGATCTAAGACGGTTCAATTTCGTTTCGGTGCGGGGAAGTAGCGGGCTCCGTGAAGGGTGATATCAGGAAGTGACTCGAGATTGCCTTATCAGGGCTTGATGAAGGCCTGATGTTCCCCATTATGCACGCTACGGAAAGATCCGCTCGTGTTTCGAGGTTCTGGGGTTTTGCGATAAGTTTTTTTTAGGTTGTAGCGATTTTAGCAAAGCTCTGTGTAACTACGTTTGATAGGTGATCAAAACTGGAGTAGACAGGTAAAGTTCGAGGTTCTGGGGTTTTGCTTAAAGCCAATCGAAGTTCGAATAAGCAAATATTTGTTTGTCAATTAACTTAAGAAGCTCTACGGCGTAGCGCGGCGCGTAGCTAGTGCTACGCCGCCGAACCTATTTGGATAATTAAAGTGGTATTCACAAGCAGGTACCCACCCTTTCATGAAAGTTTCCGATCACATTAAGTTTGTTGGAAACGTAACGAGTGTCGGTTTGTGCTGGGTCCCAAATCCATTTGGGTGATACAGAAGGTTATTAAAAGTTGTCGCAGAGACAGGCGGCGCGAGTTTGGAGCACTTTGACAGCCCGTCCCAGGGGAATGCGGTTCGATTCCGACGACTAGGAAATTTCATTAATCCCCGTTATTAAGAAGTTCTATTTTCCTAATCGTTTGTTTTAAGTTTTGAGATTGGTTTGTGTACCTAGCTAGGTAGAACGGTGTAATTTTAAAATAATTTTAAATTTTAATCAGAAATTGTCGCCTATCTTCCAATGACCTATGTTCCTTATGATTTATCCACAACATTTCGCTCGGGTGAAAAAAAACTGCCCTCTTAAAGAGCAAACAAACATCCCGCGACATTTTTCCCTGACTTATTGCGACATTTACTATCTTTATTAGCAGCTCGATAATAAACTCTACGGAATATGCAAAGCGTTTTAAGACTGGTGGTATTTAATTGCCCTTGAAAGGGGCGACAAAAAATAAACGATGGTGGGGTATAAATAACGGTGCACTTTTCATAATCGCAATTGTCGCCCCGAGAATATTTAGTGCGCCGTAAAACCGGCCCGATTGCGATCCTTGGGGATGCCGGGGGTAGGTTAATAGTTGAGGGGAAGACAGACTTATAACGAGATGCAAGTGCAAGACCTTATCGACTCCTTAAAATTGACAGGTGGGTGGATGTCTTGTTGGATGGGGTGGCGAAGTGTTCGGAGACGTTAGAGATTGATTGGATTGATATAATGAAGTGGTGTAGACATAAATACCTAAATGTGCTCAAAAATCAAAGATTTTCGTACATAAGCAAAATTATCTTCCCTAACTTATTGATGTTGAAAGACCGAGAAAAAAGAAAAGCTCACTTCTTAAAGAAAATATTCGTTTACGTTCTCACTTAATTCGTATTTTCCATAAACAGTTTAAAAACAAAGACAGCGGTTTATAGGAAGTTAAAACCCACAAAGAAGCGGGGAAGGCAGGCGGCGGGGAATAAATTTTATTTATCAAATAAAAAGGATGGTCCGCTCGTTTTTCACCGCGCTACAGACATTATCGCTTCTTTTAATTATTATCCCGCCGATATTTATGCGAAGTACACTATGCCTCCTCTTGTACTTGTGCCCGATGCGTAAAGCAAAAAATTAGGGTTCCGTACCACCGTTATAAATCCCACCCTTAAATGGTGCGACTATTAAAAGTAGATTTTCGGCGGCAGCCCTCTATACGATTTTGGAAAATAATTTAAACGTAGCTTTGGTACTTGTTATGATTGATATTTTACCATACGCGCTGCAGATAAAGTGTATAATTTTACATTAATTTGCATAACTTATTATGGAAATAAAATTCGATGGGTAAAATAAGAGATCGATCGGCTATAAAATCTGGTTTTTGTTCTATCCTTTCATCGCGATTGATTGAAAACTTGATTACGAATAATTTAGGTCAGTAGGTACCTATCCACTTTGTTTTTATGCTGTTAGTTACTAATATAAATGTTGCGTCATTTCCAACTATTAAGTGCCTTATTGCATGTCTGTATGTACCTAAATTATAAAAAAATAAACGAACGTTTTAATTCTGGCAGGGCGGCGCCCTAGCCACGCGGCCTTAAGGAAATGAAGGAAAAAAGCGGCGGAAGCTGCGGCCCCCTCCCTCCGCGCTTCCTACGTTCCCCGCAGACACCTTGTGGCTTTTTAAATGGAAATTTATTGTTAAACACTTCGTCAGACGAAGAGCCGAACGCTTAACAATATGCCTAGTCGGCCTCGCTTGGTTCACAGCCCTTTGTTTGATTATGCTGACCTCACAGCAAGCAAAGTTAGCTTTTGATTCGCCGCGATACAACTATGTTGCTTATTCTGAACTCAGATGGTTACAGGGAAACCTTGAAATATTCCGTAGTTGGAATTTTTGAACTCGAGCAGGTTCCTACTTTTTTATTTTAAAGTAAATGAGTTTATCGCAGCAGGGTTTAAGTGAACTCGTTCAAAAGTCGCAACTCTTGGCGAGTTCATAAAATTCACTCCAACCGAAAAGCTGGTCGCGTTCCCCACAATTGAAAAGCGCGGGGGAGCTCCGGCGAGCAGATAGGGCACTTACTGTAAAAGTTAAAGCTAATTGCCCTTAAGACATATTTTTAATTTCATTGCCCATTCCTTCTTTCTTAGTGTTTGTCGGAGTTCACTAACTCTTGGTCCCGAAAGATTGCAAGGGTAGCTGTAATTGCCATTTTTACGAGATAAGGTCACAACTTTGAATGTCGAACATATTTTATGTTGCATTCGGGGCGGTTTTGTGTTTAACGAAATATTTATTTCACATTTAAGAATTTTAAAGCGAAATGTTTGAGGAGCAGTATTCGTAAGAAATAAATTCCAGCTAGATTGGCTGTAATAAAAACGTAAATGGTTTGGTTCTAGACGACACGATAAGGCTAGTTTTTAATGAAAGTTATTTGGTCCTTTGATCCTAAAATTTTCGGTATTAGGTAGATAGACAAATTAGTCACGACTACGATTAATAATTGCGCGTGAACTGATGCTTTGGGGATCCCAAACAAAAAACCTGCGAGAAGTCCGAAGAGGGCAATTAGAATAAGGGATTGTCAAAATACAACCTTGTACAACTTCTTTATGTCTACATTGTCCACACACTCGTTTTAATTTGACACCAATTGACATTACGACAAACTTTTCACATTTCAGAAGAATCTCGCAAGAAGTACCCAGGTCCACGTTCCCACTCTACCCGTCTATATTTTTTTACCTTACGTCTGGTCCTCTATTCCCAGAGGACCAGCACTGAAGCACGTGGCACAATACCACAAAGCGGTGGCCAGTAGCCGCTCTCTTTTGTGCCCGTCTTACCATTCATTCAATCTGTCATTTCATTTTCATAAATGAATCATTCTTCATTTGAATTCGGAGGTTTTTTCTTGGCCGCTGACCTGCCCACCGCGGGGGTCGCCGCAATGACTGATGATATTTTAATGGTTTATTTTTCTTTAACATTGTTATCACTAACTATTGTAGTTGGTAGCTAGCGGCGTGTGTGGATCTACAAAGATATTCTATTCTTGAATTTCAATTTTTATTTTGTAGGTAAGTATTGCTACGTTACCGGGAGATGGTATTTGTTTGGGACGGCATAGTGGTAAAGTCATGTAGCGATTATATTCATAGAGTATCATAGAGTAGGAACCTGAATTCATTCAAACTTAACACGTCCAAGATACACTTCAGAATATCTAGGTATCTAACGGATCAGACCATTAAAGTCTACATTTCAATAAACAAAACAATAACTTGAACCGGTAGCGTGACACAGAAGCAACAGAAGTCAGCTGTCAATAGATGTCGCTGACAGCGCTGATGAATGAGCGCGACCGTTACGTGTGTGCCTGCGCAGTGCGCCGGTCATCATTAGCTGTGCTTGTACATTCTGTGGAGAGGAACAGAAGGTTTATATCGAGCAGTGACAAGTATGTAAAAGCGATTGACAAAACAAATAACGGGCCCATCGCATAGGCTGGTGGAAGGCCTAGCCGTTACCTTCTGAGAGAGCTTTGCAGCTTCAAGAACATGGTCGAAGAGTTTTCAATATTTACAAGGACCAAACTTATTTCACAGCGACCAAAATATCTGATACCTACCAGCTAAACCAATGGAATCTTTTACTCTCTTTTAATCGAATTTAAATTCGAGTGACATTTCAAAAGTATCTACGTGCATGCTTTAGTGTTAGTTGCCACGTGCAACCTTCACAATACTCCAATACAAACAGTCTGTATCCTAACGTAGATTTAGGCTTAATAAGCCTAGTCTACGAACCTTTACTGTTCGAATGAAAATAGAGATCTGTTGGATACTGTGCTGATGGCTATATTTGGCTTGAACGGGAAGTTTGGCCGATTTAAGTGTTTCCTAATCTGTTATCATAGACCTTCTGAGTTCTATCTGCTCTTTGGTCGTCTGAGGCAGAGATTAAAAGAAACAATCCGACCGCTGTCCGAGACAACGGAACGGAAGTCTATACAAGCGTCGGCATTCAACGTTTTATCTATTTTTTATTATTCTTTCCTTATATTGTCTTCGTAATTGTTGAAAAATATTTTTAGTGGGGATGACAAATTGCAATGAACAGATAAAATAATCGCGACAATTCTTGAGATTTTTCAAGCCTTTCAAGTTCTGGAATCTATTGTGTACCTTCAACCAATACTGGATGAAGGTGTAGCTTTGATAGATTTATCTCAGGATGAGACCGCATGGTTGCTGGACGCTTTAGTTGATGCATGAAGTTTCTCACTTCAAGTTTAGCTTTTGGATGTAAAATCAGTTTTGTCAATTCGCTAAGACGCTACCTTCAACCGAAAGACAGCTCTAAGCTATGCGGCAGTAAACTTTGTTCGACCACTGACAAGCCTTGATTAATCGATTTTCAGTATTCCACACTTTGTAACAAAATTAATCAGTTTTCCCGTTAAATCTTCATTCATACGCCACACTGCCAACTGCCGACCGTTGAAGAGTCGGCACGAAAATAGCGCGAAATAAAAACTTACTTAATTTTAAACGCTTTGACATTTGTCTACACACAAGAGAACTATATCCGATCTTTTGTTTTTTTCTAGACGGTTATTTTTGCGCCTGTCAAGCTTGGCGTCGATAGATGCGTCAGTGAGGACTTTCCGGACACAGAATTGTACTGGCGATGGCGCGGGCGCAGTGTCACCTACACATCAATGAGACTGTTATTCGAAACGAATGTTTGTGTCACCGGAAAACGGCAAACGTCGTAAGATTGTAAAATATCGAAACCAAACTCCTACTTTTCGGGGTGCATCTGTTCTTGTGACTGATCGGCTCGAGCTTCTAGGCACCGAGTCTCAACTTCGGCGCCACCATCGAGTACAAAGCCCAAACTGCGGGCAAAAAGCTGGGCATCTTAAATAGGGTGAAGCGATATTTCAGGCCTGGACAGCTTTTAACCCTTTACAAAGCACAAGTCCAATCCTGCATGGAGTATTGTAGCCACCTTTGGGATGGCTCAGCTAAGTATCAGTTTGCCGCGCTTGACTCGGTGGAACGCAGAGCTAAGAGGCTCATCGGTGACGCAAAACTGGTGGATGCCATGATACATAGCTTGGCTCATCGCCGTAAGGTTGCCTGCATGTCGGTCTTCTACAGATTGTAAATCGGTGAGTGTGCCCAAGAATTCCACGACTTCATCCCACCGGCCCCCTTCTACCATCGGACATCCAGACGCACTGCATCTTACCACCAATTCGCACTAAGCATTTCCAAACGTCTTTTATAATGCGCACCGCAAAGGAGTGGAACTCTCTGCCTGCGTCTGTGTTTCCAAAAGCTTACAACCCTAACCCGTTCAGCGTTAGAGTGAACAGGCTCGTTCTGGGTAAGCTCGCTCCATCGTAGACCTTTGTCTCTGACATAGACTAGAGTCAAGAGCAAACCCATCATTAATAATAAAAAAAAATATCGCGTGAAATTGTAAACAATTTTTTTCTAAATAAGTCAAGGTTGTATTGAAAACTATTAAATTTGGATGGGATTATTATATACAAAACGATTTTTTTCAAAATATACCTGTTGAGAAGTTTTAATCTAATCAAGATTAAACAGTCGACAGCGATGCGGACGAATTTTTTGATGCCTTATTTTAGTTAGGATTTTTTATTTTAAGTGTAAATATTTTGTTTTAATAAAAAATATCTTTGTTTAAATCAAGATTTATTAAAATTTTACGGAGTCTGCCATTTTTCTGTGAAATATGCAATGGCAGTAATGTCCACCAGATACACGTGTTTCTTTATGAAAAACAGTGTCATTTTCTTTTATAAATTAATCGAGGCTACGGTACGAAAAGCCCTCACTGCGCTTTAGTGCTGGCAAGAGACATCAGTTGATGTCAAATGCAACTGACAATATAAAAGCCACCATAGCAATTCATGCCATATCTTTAGTAGACCACTTCACCACTGTTAGATCACTTCATCAAGAATACGATGAATTGTCTACTCTCATTAGTTAATAATGCATTCTCAATTGACACCTACGATTTACGCAGAGATAGATAGTGTTTCATCGCCATTTTTTCCATTACATCTAATTTTACAAATGTGTCCATGTTGTTAACACGTGAACTTACAGACTGATATCGCAGTGACATATTGTTTTTATTTGTTTGGATGTGAAGGGCTAAAAACACACACGGTACGACTTGTCTGCCATCGCAAGCGCAGCGTCGGACGGCGCGACGATGGATGCGCGGGCGACGCGTCCTGCTGTCACACACATATAACACGAAAACACGATATTCCAACATTCTCAAAACCAACATTTTATTCAATTCGATAGAAAAACGTCAAATACGTCAGCGTCGCTGCGTCGTTTTGTGTCAAAAATAACATGCGCTGTAGCAGTTTTTGATCGTTTGACAGTTTGGGCGGATTATTTTGTTAGCAACTGAAATTCTCACTCAAAACTAACGTAACGCTCCTCATAGTTTGATGGCAAACGTTGCTACATTTTCCGTCAAAAATGCTGCGCGTTTTTACAGCTTTTCTTTACGTTTCATAACTGTAAATCGAAAAGCAATTCTTCAGAGATCTTATAAGTATTACCGAAATTTAATCTCCCTTTATGATAGAAAAAATCGGTAAATACTTACAAGACCTAAATACCTAATAAATAAATGAAATAGCGCAATGATTTGCAATAACTATTGATACGCCAGCATTGCCAATCATACATGACGTAAAGGTGTTATATAACAGTAGGTATTCAATATCCACCGCCTCTTCAAACATAAAGGCCTCTATGCCTATAGCTACATTATTATGGTCCCAATGTGCTAAGAAAAGTTTTTATTGCAGCAAATAATAGGATTCATATTCACAGTTCGGTCGTATTCGGGAAGTTTGGCGTGGTCGCGCCTGTGCGCAGTGTGCGACTTGTCGGAAAGTTTCCAACATTCGGTTATAATGCGACTAACTCGCACGGTCGAACCGTGTATGGGCAGCATGTTTTGTTCCTTACGTATGTAGATATATCCTCTGTAGATAACTATTTCTCACTTCGAAGTATCCATTACAATATACCTAAGATAAAGAAGAATAGTTGATAAAAGGTGCGTTAGTAGTTGGTTAACCGATTAACTGCAATTAGTATTTGGAGGACGGGGACGAGGTGGTAAACCTTTCTAATGAATATAATATGAGGGTTAGGTAGGTTTAGGAATCCTGGAACTTTTTAGATTTCAACTTCGTTGTATACAGATCTTGACAAACCATCATAAGTAGGTACCCACTATTTTACAAACTTATCACGTTATCATAGTACAAAATCTGTAGTTTATAATGGCAAAAGTTTGGCAACTATTAAGTGGCGGGACAACATTTAAGTGGCCATCAAACCGTGCTTAGATGGCAATAAGTTAGCATCAAACTTGTTTCGGGACAGGCTTCATTAAGGGGACAACGGGGCGATGCATGGCGTGACGTACGATGGTCAACTCGCCCAACTCGGCCCGTTAGATGCAAGTGTCGCACATTGAGTGGACGCGGGCTAACTGGACCAACTTTCCTCTTGAATATTCCTCTCGCGCCGCCTCTACTTGTTTATGGAGGCAGTTTCGCCCCCGTTTTTGTGGTTTCGCAAGTGCGAATAGCCAGTAGAGGGTCGGCCCGTAAGATTTAGATACCGAATTATGGGGTTAGGCTTAACAGTCTGTAACTGGAAACTTTAAATATTCTCACAGCATGTTCTCTATATTTCTGTATAAACTCGAGAACCTAGATGATGCCGTGACTTGTTGTGCCTATTACTAGAACAGTTATGTAAATACCAAGAAATAAAAACAAATGCACCAAGTACTTTTTGTTCTCCCATCATTTATTCAGTAATCGACGTCAATTCAACGGATTAACACATTATTGCCACACTTAACTAAGATTGCGACGTAAGCATTGTGTTTGTGAAGACAATATTTGTTGGCAAACACGGGGGTCGAAGGGCGCTAGTTGTCCATAACATCGAGCGGCAATGGGGGCGGTAAGTGCAAGTCACTCATATCAATATCAGGCCGCCCGGGGCCATTGGGGGCGATCCTCGTTTTGTTTCACCAGTTTTTGCGTAACTTGTGGCTCCGTTTTAAACTTCGTAACAAGAGTTATCGTTACAAACTGATGTGCTCTTCTGGGATAAGGGTAGTTTATTTCGGGTTTTGGTAACGGTTAGATTGAGTGATGGGATTGGTTGTAACTACATAATGCGTCACTTATAACATGGCTTGTTGTTACCATCATAAATTAATAAATTAACTCTTCATCCTACGATTTCAAGTCATGCAGTGACAAGCTTACCTACCTAAGTAGATATATTTTCTACCTGTGAAAGCTCTAAAATTTTCGTAAAAGTATCTAAAAACTACAACTAGCCAGTACTCGCCTCAAACTTCTATCTATCTACAACGATTACAAAGAAAAAGATGTTTCACATCAACTTTCACCTCGATATTAGTGGAGTAATGACGTCGGATGGCATACAAACGGTACACAGCGCGGCCGGTGCAGCTCTCGAGTTTTTTCCTCTATTTGTCGTAATGGCGGCCGAGGGGAAGGGGGGAGGCTTCCTGCACTACTTCTACTTGTGTAAAGTTGCCGCTTTGACGGTAGGCATCCGATTGCGGTGACGGAGCACCGTTACATTTGCATTGCATCATTGCTGGTATGGTTGGCAAAAATGTCTGAACGAGGGGAATAGTTTTTTGTTTGTTAGTGATTGTAAGAAGGAATGTTGGGTTTTTCTTACTTCATTTTACTTCTATAGCAGATTATTATAGCATATTATTTTGGTTTATTAGTAAGTTAAATTTAAAAGAAAAGTAATAAATAGTTAGGCCAAGGCCAATTCTACTAACATTCTCTGTTGCAATCCCCATTCCCATGTCAGTTGTTTTTGACATATTAACTGACATGGGATTGCGAAAATTCTTAAAAAATAATAGAATTGGCTGTCAGGTATTTGTCAATAACTATCAATGATTTTGACATTCTAAAGTTAGTTTGCCGAATACTCGGTGTTACATTTCAGGTGGATTAATACATTTCAGGCAGGTAGGTAGGTACTTGAAGTTTTACTATCTAACTGCCTCGTTATCTCGTACTGTCAACATGGTAATATAGCTGAAATCAACCAAACTCTCAAGATCGATTCCTTTTTACACCAGTCGGTTTTCAATAAAATAAAAAAAAAAAATTCTAAATAAATGTTATTAATCAAATAAACTAAGCAAAACATTTTAAATACAGCTAAAAGTAATATTATAAGTTTAATTTTGCCTGCTGTCTTTACTCGGCCCACAGTGAGATGGCGCTTTTGACCCCAACCTACTCTAATGCTTCTGTCTGTTTGCAAAATAAAAATCAAACGTGGTCTTATTTCTGTGTATTAAATTATTCTAGCGTCATGCTTACGAAATTATTATTTAGCAGCAGTTTTATTGAACGTTTAAAACTTTCAAAACGTTGCTATTAAATTAAAGTGTCCGTACATTTCATAAAAAAAGTTACGGTGGTAAATTAATGCGCATAATTTCAGTTAACATTTACTGTAGTTGTTAAAAATAACAAAAACAACAAATAGATTCCAAAATAAATCACCAGATTAACGTCTTCCATATTTTCTTTTTATGACTTATGTCTGCGAGTGCCAGCTTTTAATTTCGCCCAGTGAACGACTTCGATTTTCCTGCAGTTTAAAAAGTAACTTATCAGTTAAAAAGAGTGGGACAGCTTTATTGCGTTACTGAAGTAAGAAGGAGACGAAAGAGTGCACAAGAGGGAACGAAAAATAAAACAGGGGAAGAAAGTTAAGCGTCCGTGACTTTTCAAGATTTTTTCGGCGTTTATTTTTTAAACTTTACGCTCGGCGCAGCTCTGTAGCGAGTATATAAAAGCGAGCGTTTTCCGATTTGTCTTTTGTTTTCCTCTTTTATTTATTTCGTTCCATTTCTTTTTATAGACGCAACGGGAACTCGACGAATAGGTTTGCTTTTTGTAGGTTTGTTTCGTACATTTCATTTTAGCGAAAAGATCGGTGATTATCTATGGTCACTGAAATGAACGATTTGTAGTTCAACATGGCGCTCAGATACCCTTTTCCACCACAAGCTCATCTCTGAAGTTCTCACGCTTAAAACAAAAATAAACGGACAACAAATGAAATCTATATTAGAAACAGTAATAGGTTCATAAGCAATAATGAAAGTAAACTTCCGAACCCCCTAATTACTGTGGAAGACCGAAGGTAAATAGTACGAAGGCGCTTCGATCATCCATCATTGATAGAGAGCGCGCTTTGTGGCCTCCGACCAATTACTGGCATGAAAATTAAATTCACGAAATCTAATTAAGAACAAATTGTTTTATTTATTATGATGCGTCGGGGTCATTTGTTCTTGTCGCGGTGTGAGCCTCGCGGCGCCCGGGGCGGGTCCTGTCCGGACGACCATCAAACGAAGCCCGAGTTTTTTGGACGAACGAGTGATGCGTCGGAGACAGTCATCGCCACTGCTGATGTAATATGGACTGGGACCTTGAACTCGCTGAAGTGCGTTTAATACGTAAGAAAGTATCGGCCATATTTGGTAGTTCGGGTTTCGGAAAAAGTTCAGCTTTGTAAAGCGTTGTTTTTGTCACTTTTTACTTGCGTACTTGCTTCTTAAGCTCGTAAGTATATTATACAGGACCGAAATAACTACTTCAAATTTATGGGGCATTGTAGTAGGTATTGTAGTAGCATCGCCTTTGTTTGGCACTTAAAAGGTACCTGAGTTACAATGTCTTACCTATTGAAGCTCGATATGCGGTAACATCCTGAAACTTTACACACAGACGTTTTTTTAACTGGCAAAAATGGGGAAACCTGGTTCTAACGAAATCGTCTTAAAACTGCATAATTTATTTTTTACATGAAAATAATTTTGGCATAATATTTTTTTTGGTCACGTGTCAGTTATCCATAAAAATGAGTAGGTACCTACCTAGAATATCTTCAGACACCTCTGAAATCAAATATTACTAAATCTTATACTAATCTATAAAGCTGAAGTGTTTGTTTGTTTGTTTGCTTGAACGCGGTAATCTCAAGATCTATTTGGTCCGATTCGAAAATTTATTTCAGTGTTAGATAGCCCGTTTATCGAGGAAGGCTATAGGCTATATATCATCACGCTAAGGTCAATAGGAGCGGAGCAGAAGAAGTTGCGCGGGTCAACTAGTATTATCATAATTCGGCACTTCCCCATGGGTCGGTATGACGTATGTAGTGGCGGTTCGGCAGTAATGTCCTCATTTGTTACGTTCCCAAAATGGCCGTATTACTGGCGGCCGACAGCCGACACAAAGACTGACAACGTTTTATTGTGAGATTGCCTACAAATGGATCGTACATCTATTCTTTATTCGCCCCCGTGTAGTAACTTCGTGTTTTCGTAAGTTCTGAGATGTTGATATGTTTTTCAGTTTACCGATTGAAATCAATAGTCGAAATAGCTTTTGTCCGCGACTTCGTAGTCGCGCATATCCCGTTGTTTCCCGTTCCCGTTGGAATTTCGGGAAATCTTCTTAGTGCTCCTCTACACTTCCCAAGGAATCCACCTACATGCCAAATTCCAGCTTCAGGCACTCAGTCAGTCACCAGTAACGGAAAAAACATGTATTAAGACTTGATGAGAACGATAATTTTCGAACTTAAAACGCATTCAAATTCATGTCGCAATCAGTCAGTGATAAAAAATTGTCAAAATCTGCGGAAATTAGAGTTGTTTTGTCAGTTATCGACGACTACAACGCAAATATGTACTTAATAAATTTAAGTACGAGATTGCCCGTACGGCTGCTTTTTATTTGACACTATGTACATTTTTCTATATAAACTGATTACCTATTAATTTTAAACTAGAGTCCATTTTAGATATTGTTTAAATTTGTTGAGCGTGACACTTAGCTAAAGGCCTTGGAAAAGCTATTAAAAAAATAGTTTTGTTACAGTAAACTTTACTTTCGAATAAAAATTACAATTGATCCATTTAATTCGAAAACATACAATTAATGCCAGTTCCTATCTAATATAAAAGTTGGTCATTTGAATTGACCACAGTAATAAAATGAAATGGGCATAAAAAGTGTTCTCGTTTTCAAAAGAGCTTCGCAATTCGCAAACGGTGTTACATTCACATGAGTTAGTACAACAAGTGCGATATCGCTCAGGTGGCCATACATCATGCGCTCGGAAGCCCCGGGTCAGCACCGGCCCGGTCCTGAGATATCGCTGACCCACTGATCACCCTGCATCAACAAGGTCGTGGTCCCCAGCCCCCAAGGGTCCCAGCAACCAACGTATTAGGTACCTACTTTCTACTATGTAGCATGTCATAAAAATCCTTCTAGTAAAAACTGCCGTCCCACACTGGCCTAATTCAGCATGAAATTATACTAAGATTGAAACAGTGGCCCCCGGCCGATGTCGTATTCACGTTCTGCTCCGGACAGTTCATTTTTAATAATAAATGAGACGAAATCAAGACATGACGAATAAATGAATCCAGAACTTGACGAATAAATGAATATGGAATATGATAAATGGAAGGCTCGGATCCCTCGCGAAGATTTTTTCTTTGGCTCCGGCCGAACGGAAGACGCTGGCTTTTTCCTTTTGTAGCGGGACAAGTTAAGCGTTTTTTGGACGGCCGAGCCCGGCGGTGTGATATTTATCATTTGATATAAAAGTCAGATCTCCAATTGTGTTCTTACTTTGATTTCGGCCACTGGATTTCGAATTAAATAGTGAGCTGGCTCGATTAATCGTGTGTGGTTTCGTACGTATCATTAGAGTTATGAAAGTAATATTTTATAGTTTTGAAGTTGTGTCGAAAGCTGTAACATCGGGGGCAGACGTGATGTTCGCGAGCTCGCGGCCGTCCGGGAGACGTGTCGATTTAATCCGGCGCGCGTAATCCGCGACTGCACTAGTCACTGCCACGTGGTTCTATGATAAAGTACCCGAGCAGATTATGCAAATTCTTCAAATTCAATCTCTGTCCCTCTCTCGCCTACACTGTTATACATGCTCTCCCGTTCTCGCGACGTTACGTTCACCCCACTGACGCACGATGTCTGATGGATGATGCGTTATTCCAATAACAATTTGGATATCGTATGTTGAATATTTGAAAGTCAGAAATATGTTTTATATGAATGGATGCTGTTCTGATACGTTTAATATTATATATTATGTTGTTGAAGTTTTGCAGTTTGTCAATTTGTGTAGGTATAGGTAAGCTGACAGTTAAGGAAGAAGAAAAGTGTAAAATTACTTCTGATATATGTTTACCATTATTCACGTTCAACAAATGCAATTTCCTTAGAATAGTGTGGTGGCTGTGGAGTATAGTAATCAAGCATGGGCGATCGGTAAGTAGATGAGGCTAGGCGAGCGCTAGTTCCCAGTAATCGTGTGAGTCCGTGCGAACGGGCATTTTATACCTGTCACACATTCTGCTAAATGAACTGTCGATGGTATCGGTTTTTATTATCTAGCACCTCTAGCACTAATATTCATTCGTTTCCTTCAATCTTTTAAAGTGATTACTTTATCAAATTGATTGCACTGCTTAATTGAATTTTGTTAGAACAAACGTTGCTATGTTTTGAGGTTTCCTTTTTTAATAGTATAATGTGTACGGAGTTTACATGATCACAATACACTACCTACTTATGGTCAAAATATGTAGCGAAAGCCTGATTTAATCTCTGATTTATAAACTGCCGATCAAACCTGGCACTTCAGACTGCAGATCAAAGTCAAATTCCTTAAATCATACACGGACATCTGAATCAGCCTGCTTTTCTTGCTACAAACGTAAAAAGAGGAAGTCAGACCCACCCCTATCGAACTAAAACCAACGCTCAACGTGAACATGTAAAATTCAACACATGTGCTAAACACTGGGTTGACTGTCCATCGAGATTTGACACAGGGTCAGTGAGTCAGCGTTTCCCCCGACTTCGCCCGCGTCTAACACATGCACGGAACATGACTGGCAGGAAACTGACAGGCATTTTTTAATTGCTTGTAACTTAGACAATTCAATGCTACTGGTAACGACTCAATCCGATGCGTGTTGAGTAAACTTGTGTAATTCCTTGTCCAAAACCACAGACCTCGTATTTTTGAGCACAAAAAATCTATTGAGTCATCGCTCTACGTAATTCTGGTCTTTATTCTCATTGCTTGGCTCCGAATAAAATGTAATTGTTATAAACCAGAATAATCATCCAAAGCCTCTGATATTAAAGATAAACCTCAGCCATAAAAACAAAAAAATAAACTCCATTTTCTGAAAAAGCATTAGGCAGTAAAATAGTATCATCCTAATTACGAATGTAACCGCTTTCCGTAATATTTCCCTAACATAACCTGCCTTTGTTTTGCGAAAGCGCCGTGAACCTCGCCGCGGACCGCAAGACTGGTCAGAAAAGAAAATAGTGCACGTCGGAATAATAACTAAAAAAAAAACAAACCTTGGTGGTTTGTCTGTGTGTGTAACAGGAGTGTGGGTAGGCAGCCTGCTAAACGCAATATAAAGTGTGGTTGTCGTGGCATGTGTAGGTATAGGTAGATGTTCCCTCTCCCCGCGCGGTCATTAGTACCGCGGGCCCCCCGCCCGCCAGGAGAAAGTATGATTTTACTCCTATAAAGCCGTATTTCTACTCCATACAGGAATTCGAATACGCGCGGAGAAGTTCCCGGGTTCCGAGAAGGACATGTGGCGGTTGCTTGTACATAATATCCAAGTTTAAACAATCTCAATATGGCGGGTGTGCGTTAATTTTCTCGTTGTTTGATGTTAACTTACAGGCGGTGGATTCGAACAATGTTTTAAAACAATTTGCGTTGGGGAAATGTTTTATGTTGAGACCCGTTTGTTTACGGTGTCGGTCGATTTCCACGTTGATTTTCGATATTCTACATTGGCCTAATCCTCTAGTTCGTATCTGAGATACTACTGGTTGTACGATAGGTATAAATGTTCATTTATAACATAGACACGGAAGCTTCCACCGTTTGGTCAAAGCCCACAACAATTACGAAAAACGTAAGGTAACATTCATTTAATTATGAGCCAGTAATTCATAGAGCGTCCTTCCCTCCGTAATTAGAAGCTATATATGTTACAGCAATATGAAATATATGTATTTATTTAAGTGGAAAACTCACATTTGGTGGTGTGGGTTGTCCCAGCTGTGCAATTAGTGGGACCACGTGTCCGGGGGGAGCAACCGCGTCTACGGAAAAAAGGAACGCCATCGCTGACCAAATTACTGTGAGGTCCCATTGTAGAATTATAGGTTTCAACAACTGTACCGTGTACTACGATAATTATGGTAATAGTACATTCAATTTTCTACATGTAGGTATGTCAGATTATAGTGTTTTAGTGGCGTTCTTTTTTGTAAAGTTTTTATTTGTGGTTTCTGACGTTTGAGGTTTTCAAGGTCCTTTGGTGTGTATGTGTCATCGCCTTTTTAGAAATCTGAATCAGTATTTGAAATGGACCAAGTATTTTTCCTTAATTGACTTTGACCTACCTAAAATACCAAGGGGTCCTGGTTCTGGTAACCTTGATGGAAAATCTTCTTTTAAGTTGAAATATATATTTTTTTAAATGCTTATTAATCAACTTATGTATCAATGATTCAAATTCCTAACGAACTCACCATGAACCCGTATTCCAAATACAAATCAAATCACAAACTGACGTCACAGCTCCCAGCCCACAAGATCACGTGACTCGTGAGGCTCATCGGTATCACCGAAGGCGAGAGGAGCGCGGGAGTCACCGAGACGCAAGGGTCGTTGCCATATCGATTCTCGATTTACGCCCGCTGCACTCGAACTAGGTCAAGTGCTGAGGATCACGCTGATCTGATCCTGCACGCAGCCTGTGTGCGGGTTTATGGTGTATCTGTATTGAAAGTCTTTGGAAAGATTGTCTCTCTATCTGAAGGGACAAAGGAAAATAAAATACGATTTGGTCAACGAAGATGTAAACAGTTTCATGGTATGAAG
This sequence comes from Lacanobia oleracea, assembly GCA_950371165.1. Lineage (NCBI taxonomy): Eukaryota > Metazoa > Arthropoda > Insecta > Lepidoptera > Noctuidae > Lacanobia > Lacanobia oleracea. Next base: position 9,077,506 of record OX493397.1, read on the forward strand.
AATAAAGGTATTAAAGCCGCCTTTGTACAGTGTTTTTTTACATTTACTGTAAAATATTTTACAGTAAATGTTTGGAAAAACTCAGAAAGTCAATGAGGATTATAATAAAAAACCAGTGAAGGAGAAATGTGAGGGATTTTTGCAGAAGAAAGGCTAATACCTGACACTACAAACATCTTAAGGACTTCTTACTTACACATACTCAAAGGGTATGGAAACACATTCCTATTACAATAAGTATGAAGACAACGCTCGAAAATTTCTCCATAAGAGTTGAGCTCTATAATTTAACCATAAATCAGTTTGTTTGTTGTTTCTTTGTTATTACAAAACTCAAATTACAGACGCTACGCATTAGGTGCCCAAAGTTGCTTCCTCAAATTGAGTGATTAGTGAATAGATTTCGTTTGAGTTACACTTCGCGTGTGTCGGCAAATAGAAAAGTTATCGATACTGAAATGAGGAGTTTTCCAGTTTTCATTAGGGTGCGATCGGGGCAGTTAGAGCCCTTTTATTATCTCCTCGCCTCTAAATTGCCGAAAAGAAATTCCTCCCCAAGAAAAAAGGGGAACCGGGGACAAAACCTTGTCCTCAACTTAGCTACCAATGGCACACCGTTATTTAAAAATCGAACACGATAAGAGCCGAAATGTTTTTATTTTTTTAAATGGAAAGAATTTATGTTCGCCTTAAAAGTAAATATTGCAATCGATGGCAGTTTACAATGGCGAAGCTTCGATAAGGAGTTTTTATTAGATTTAGGGACAGTTAGGTTTCGGACTGTGCGTGCCTAATGTAGCATTCGATTTTCGGTAATGGTCAGCTGATAAGCAAATGATGTCATTATTGAGTCCGCCTTAGTTTGTATCGTTTGCGTTCCATTTCACTTTCGCAAAATGAGATTCGTCTTGGGACCAATAAAAATATCTCGTTATTGGTTGACTAGAATAAAATTTAAGTGTTTCTTTGGTAGTAAAGTGTGATTTTAATTAAATTTCAATGTTGTATCGAAAGAGATAATCAGATGGCTGTCGTCGGGCTATACATTAGAGCGGCCGGGGGTGAATGCGACCCAGTGTGCTACTCCCCCGCCGCTGATAAAGAATTGAGGGTATTAAACGATTACAAATGCTTCGCGGTTCAATAAACAACCCACTGGAGGAAACCAGCGTCTTAGACGAATTACTCACCGGCTAACGTTTTTCACGACTTCTTTAAAACGAGTACTTTTTTCCGCTTCTAGTGTTTGTTGTGTTTACTATTTATCTTTATTATGTATGAGTTAGCTGAGGGAAATAGTCGATTATGGCACTAGCAGACAATGGGTGTAGTTATGCAATATAGATAATTTTAATGCGTTACTGCTACGTCGACCTTAAGCGATAATATAATGCTATGAGCAGAAAACTATTCAGTAAATGGAAAATCGTATTACATAAAAAAAATAACGATATCCTTGGGCAAAATAACGTGACGAAAGATTCAGTTAACCTTCAGGATTATTGCTGTCCATAGAAACAAGGTACAAGTTCGCTTAATTTACATATGGTTTAAACATTCAAAATCATTTGTGGGGGGACGACATCATCACAACTAACAACGGAAACCCTTCTAAGAAGGCGACACGTTTACAACGCATTCAAAAGTAAGAAGTGAGGCGACAAAACTGTTCAGATAAGGGACACCTTCATCCACTCTTATTTATGTAGCCCAGCATCCGATTGAGAGCTCGACGAAAGAGCCCGGGCATTTACACGGAACACTTATCTACCCTCCGACCCTACATTTATTTCGTCGAAATTCCCACAGGCTGATTGTGCTTACCTTTGCCTAAAAACCTGGCATTTTCAAAATAGCGAATAGGTAGTGTTCGAATTTTCAAAACTGCGAATTTTCCTATAAATACCTTTTCGATTTCGAACTTTTTTGACAAAACGTCAAAACGTCTTTAGGGTAAATACAATCAATGTATAAAGGAGGATGGAAAACAATAAAATCGAACAGGGAAATATTTAAGGAGATATTTTTGAGCGGGAGTTCCGTAAAGTTAAATGAGTTTGTTGGCACCGGGTAATCGCGTCTTTGTTGCGTTACTGGATCTGATAAAAATCGTCGATACGCTCCGCTTGATTTTGATATTTATTTATTTTGGAAATGTTAATTTTAGATACTTTGTGGAAGATTATAAAGTAGAGGAAACATTATGTATTTCCTCTTGACTGATTTCAAAACAACTAGAACTTTTTGCTTCTATTTGTTTTGATAACTCGGGACGTATTTGATAACCACAATGATTCCCCCACGTTTGAAATATTTCAATGCAAAGAAAAGTAATACGTCCCGAGAATCTAATAATCTTAAGTGTATTGTATGTTGAACATAACATTTGAAACCCCTAGCTTTTTCACGACGATTTTTACACTTCCGTGTTTCCATAGATAAGCAAATACGGGGACGCGTGTGATGGATATTAAGGGCACACCTTACATCATTTGCGTTATTACCCACCGCCGTCGCCCTTGCGGGGCAGGGGGGGAGAGGGGCCACAAGACGCGCTCCTTATATCTAGATGTTACACCCCCCTTAATATGCTAAAATCAAATTAGTTCCAAAGCGGAGTGATTCCCTCGCAATCGATCGCACTCTCAATATTACGAGCTGAGGGTGGCAAGACGCTTTATTTGAATAGCATGCGTGTTCCGCTTAATTGAACATTGCATTTTTTAACTACAACGTGAGATGTAATAGTGCGATGTTATCGGTTAGACTTGGAGTTGGTTCAAAGCGTCAATTTCCTGCGGGATTCTCGTGAGTGTTTATCTTGGCGGGGATCGGCGCGTCAGCGGTAAGTCGCGGGTTTCATTAGCAGGGTCTTAGCAAATTAACACCCTCGTGACGAGACTGACGAGACCCGGGTAGGCTGTCCACTTACAGACTACCCTCACGTTAACGCCATACTTAATGGTTATTTTGGAACTATAGGTACTTACCTATCTTCATGGTGACATTTATCTTGGGTTCGTCTTTAATTGTATTTGGGATGGTTTTTTTTCTTGGTCGCTTAGTAAGCTACTCTTGTAGGTAAGACATCTTATGGTAAAACTAATGGTAACTCTTTATAAGAAGTAAGACTAACAAGATTAAACTGTGGCAGCTTTAAAGGATAAAGTATTGTAACGTGAATGCGAAGGATTTCGGGGAGCTGCTCTTAATAATTCAATCGTCGTCACTTTTCTTCTTGCTTAAATATTTAGTATGTAAATGTACCTGTTTCTGTACAACTAATTGTTAAACTAGATTTTCGCACCAAGAGCAAGGCGGTTTTGTGTCCAGAGTCAGAAGTGAGAGATTTTGTGTCTCTGTCTAATTTCCAGGTTGCCTGGAGGAGTTTGCGGTGGGCGCCAATTTATTTTTTTAAGTTTAAGGTATTCTTAGGTGATATTTATCTCGACTTATAATAAACATTTGTGCAGTGGTGGCCCGGTGGTAATGGCATTAAGAGTTGTAGGTCGTAGGTTCGAACCCAGACAGGCGCTTTACTTTGTGTAAATTATTTCATCACCACTGCTCTCATAGCGGTGAAGGAAAACATCGTGACGAAACTGGCATATCCTAGAATCAAAAATTCGAAGACATGGGACATGTCTTCGAATTTTTTACCCGCACTGGGCCCGCATGGTGGAACTCACAACGCTCACGCTCGAAAGAGAGGAGGCCTGTGTCCCGGCAGTGAGAACATTATAGGCTGATTATGTATGTTATGTATAATAAAAATTTAATACAGTTTATGTAAATATGAATATTTCGTTCAAATCGAAAGACTTTGTATGTAAGAATCACACGAACAAAATCCTACCCTCGCCACACACAAGTACAGTCGCCGCGAGATGTAGTTGTTTATGCAGCGACGCTCCGCGGCTAAACGTTGCTCTGACGGTGAGTAATGACGGATGCACTAATAGTTGTGTCGCAGTCGCCAGCGACGCCGCGCCGCCATATATCATGCCAGGGTAATGGGGGGAAAACGTCCTATCACCCTCGGACGTGATAAGGTCAAGAATCGTTTGTCCTGACAGATATTTTAGCTGCTTTCCGAATTTTCGCTTTATTGACTGATTGTGGGTGTCTTGGGTGAGCAATGTGAGTGTTTTTGTTGGAGATATATTGGTAGTTTTTATCGTGTTAGATCAAATAGCTCAATTTCAACAGGCAACTAAAAATGAGACAATTGTGTCAACAAAGTATGTATGTTATGTTTTCGAGAATAAGTGGGGTTGATAAAATGTTTGAAAGAAAATGGTAGGATTGTCAGATTGTCACTATCACATTTTAGTTATATTAAATAGGACCTTGGTTTGTACAACCAAGGTCCTATTATATATCTATCTATTATCTAGATATCTATAGAAATTCAATACCGCTAATGAAATTCATTCCTACATATTAATCAGTAATTTTCACATAAGACTTTTCCGACTCTGAATCATAATAAAAATAGTTCTCATTCAAAAATAATATCACGTCCATCTTCACTTCATTTACACAGAGCGCAGTACTGAACAAAATTGATGCAATAAAGTATTAAACACGAACAGCATTAAAATAACGACACGCATCATATAAATGACATTCGTGTCTAAACAAGTCAGCGGTCACATTAGCATTAGCATAAATAAAGCACTTTTGTGTGCGTTCATACTTCATGAATTTTGTGTAGTAGAGAGAGAATGATAAGGATTTACTGCGTTGTCACATCGGGAAGTGTCGTAGTGTGAGCGTGCACTGTATCCCCTCGTAGGGAGCTACGGCGTAGCGGTGCTACGAGCTACGTCTCAAGATTAATACATCGTAGAGGCCGTCTTAGTGGTGCAACAATTTGTCTCTATAAATGTTGACTCAGCGGCACTGGCTTGCGGTCTCGTCGCGCGATTAGCCCCGCTAAATTTATTGTTTAATTTCAAAGGCATTATTAATAACTCGCGAGGTGATTAAACGGATTTCGCGGCTTTGCTTTAAGATGTTCGCCTTTGATTTATACGTTAGAGCTTAATATGCGGTGTCGAGCCTTTGTTGAGATATGTGTCGGCGTGAATATTTTATATCGTAACTTGACGGCTAACTAATAATTTGCTGTCTAGCTGTACGGTTATGAAATTTTAGTTTAAACCTGTTCCGTGTTCGTGTACATGTATTTCTTATAATAATAAATCTAAAAAGTCAGTCACAGTTACACTAGTAGTACTTTGAATGTGACGAATTGGTATCGTGATTGTACTTAGTTTAACCTGTCAAGTTTACAGCTTTCATTTATCATACGATACCGTGGTCTTGATTCCAATTTGAAATTGTATTAACTTGGCTACAGATGTATACAGTTACTGTTTTATCAATAAGCACTTATGCTATGGAGTACAGAAACTTAGTTAATTACCCGCGACCAAGCAAACTCGTGTCCGGAAACCGGACAACACGATACGTCGGGCGTCGCACCCTCGTCTCAGACATGCTCCTGTTTGTCCCAGCCGCGGAACGACCAACAACACAACACCCCACGACACACACGCCAATCTCAACCCTACACCCACCACGAATAGTTCAGATTCTGACAACTGAGTGAACGTGTTACGACGTTTTAAATTAGCGTATGGACCAAAGATGATCTAGCAACGTTATCCAAATATGTGCTTCAAGTTTTAGTGCATATTGTCGAGAATGTTTTGTAGCCGGCGACAATAGTTGCCGACCGCGATACCACGGTTTATGCGTGTAAGATGATGCTTGTTTGGAACTCTCGCTGATATGATAAATCAGTTTAGAACCACCAAACAGCTCACTCGAGACTCATAGAGGGGTGCGAAATGCCAAACAATCTTGTGTTAAATGAACAAATTGATTATGTAGAATTGTTTACATTGTGGTGTGGAAACCGGGTTGTAGGAAATCGTTACGTTTTAATCAACTTTTTAGTACATTTTTCATTGCGACACCGATCAATATCTACGATACGTGTGGTCATTCACACGGTACGACATTAAAGAGAACGGTCGTATTAATTATTCGGCGCCCTGGACACGAAGCTTTATATCGAAACAAAAAAATCAATAGAAAATCTGTTCATAGGAGTCTGAAATCCCAACCGAAAGCGAGTGTGAGATCAAATGAAGATCAACATACAGTAACCCGTCCAAAAACAACAATTTCATCTGAGCTTCTATTCAGAGACTATCAGAAAAGTGCTGAGCAATATCTCCGTCTTGCACCCACGACCGCACACGCAGATGCTCTGTCTCTCTCACCAATCACCTAATAGGATTACAGTGGACCGTGGCAGGTAAGTGTCTCTAATTGCTGTAAAAATCGGCGCCGACAATGCGCCACAAAGAGGCGCCCAGTGTGCGCCCGCCCTTAGTGAGAGTGATTTATTGATTGGCGCGTTCTTTATGTCGGCTTAGGATTATGTTTTGTTTGTTTGTTTGTTTGTTAGTAACTCGGCGGCTCCCGTTTCTTTTGTACTTGGGTTTTATTTGATATGTTGTAGAATTCATGTGTGATGGTAATTGTATCGATATGAAATAAATTTTAAAAGAATAAAAAATACGAGAAATATTCGCAAACTTGTAAAAAGAACATGACTGTCGTCTATGCAAAAGGAAAGGACGAGTTATATTTTTCATCACCGTGTAAACAACTATACTTACCTATGATCTTTTATGGCCTTTCCAATACCATCTTCTGGCAAAAGAAAAGAAAAATGAAACAAATATATTGAAATCACTAGCGCGTATATCTATGAATCACTTAACCCTATAAAACACACTTGAAGCCAAACATCGATTTAAACAGTCAAATAAATCCTAAAACATATCGCATTAATGTTTTAACCTTCGGGTGTCGGGTGTATTATTTGGAATCGGGTGTAAAGGCACAAAGGGCCGGTTGTACCGCATTGATTTATGTGGCTACGATGACGGCCAGTGGCAGCGAAAGTGTTACGGACCGCGTAAATCATAGCGGGGAATGTATTGACAGCCAATGAATACGGTTGTTAAAGCCGAAAAATTATATTTTTGTTTTAGTTCCGGTGTTTATGATTTATTAATCGTTATTGAAGGGTTGTGTACGAAGAACGTTGGTTCTTAAAGAAAACTAGTCGTACGTATATAAGTAGGTAGTACCTCAGGTAAAACGTACATTATGTACCAATGACCAGGTAGACTTAGTTAATATCCACCGTGTGAACAGGTTACTCTGGAAGTCTTTTTAGAGGTTACAATAACCTCTAAAAAGACTTACAGAGGCGACAAATCCATTTCAAAAAGTTTTCATATCCTTAATTTCTTTTACTTTCTAATATTAATAAAATATATTTTATCAACATCATTCTGTCATTTAGGTACATATACAGAAGAAAATTAATAACAAACTTTCGAATGATGTATAATACAAAACAGGATTTGTTTTTTTTTCTAAATAAATAGGTTCATTCATAGTGTTATTAATAACGGTTTTTCAAAAATTTAATGAAAAATTTTTAGTGTTCATGAAAATCGGGCTCCAGACTCTTTTCAGTGTTTTTAACTATTCCCCATAGTTTCGGATTTGGCCATCATATTAAATCCTTGCTTGATTTGTCCTGATTGAGTACTTAGTCAGATCTGTACTTGTTGAGTTTGTAATATGTTATTTAAAGTACCTAACTAATGATAAAATTACATATAGAAATAAGCCTCAAATTATTGCTGTTTAAGCAGCAACAATCATTTGGCTCTATAGTAGAACCTTAACCTAATAATAGTAACTGGAACTCCATGAAACATAATAAGCGAGAGGTAGACTTAAGTGGTGACCAAGAACGACCCGCCTTTCGGATATCATTCTAACCTAAAATTTACGATCATTTTTCACATAAATCAAAGCGGGCCGACCTAAAGATTTATTGCTATATTTGCGAGATGTGGTCAACTGTGCTAGATAAAAGACTACCTGAGTTTTGGCGTTTGTTCCGACCGTAGCTAATTTTCACAATTTATGACTTATTTTTGCATTGAAATTGAAAGTGGCGCTATTTTTGCGCACCTTGCGCATTTGAGGGTTGAGGACCTGTTGTGATGGAAAGTGGTTACAATGTACTTTCGATTTTTTATTTCTGCATTTTGTTTCTTTTCTGGTTTATAAAAAAACACAAAAAAATTGGGAATGCTTTATTGTGCATAGTGTAATTCCCTCCCGGAGTCTGTGTTTCTACAGCCTGGGGGTCTTTAAGTCGTAATTAATAGATAACTTCTAGGAAAGCGTGCTCCTTCCCCGATGACATTATCGTGCAGTTATTGTGCAGTTTCAGATTGTGGTCAAATGGAAGCCAATAAATTAAAAAAAAAGCACAAGCTTTTGTTGATTTTTTTGGAAGTCTTCTACTCTAGCACATAATGAGCGTACTTTAAAAAGATTGCACCAAAAATATTGTCTTGTTTGAATTTCCTGCATATCTAATTTAAAAAATAAAAAGCGAGCCTAACAAAAAATGTTAGTTAGCGGTAAGCAGGCAGAATGACAAAGTTCCCATGCCATCATCATTACGTGTAATAGGTTCGTATTACAGTGAATATTTCAGCTGCTTATTTACAGAACGCGATACGACGCACGCGATTCTGTTAGCGACAAAGTCTGTGTATTTTTTGCTGTTTTAGAACTTTGGTAAAGTCCTAGGTAGAATAAAAAACTTGGATTTTGTTTCTGAACAATAAATAATAATGTTTAATAGCAGCGGGTTTGCTGCTATTATACATTATCGAAAAATTTAACATTTTTACTGAATGAAATTCGTCGGTTCTGAGTCTTCTCCGAGTGAAAGAGCCAGAACCAATACGATTCGATTAGACTATCTTATCCTACCTATCAAGATACTGAATTTTGGACTTCCAAATCACTATCGGATGGCTTCGGAAGTTGGTGTCTTCATATTTTTATTACATTTCAGAGACTTCAATTTTAAATCCTCATTTGCAATTAAAACTGCCGTAAACTTATTGCTATATTTGCGAGATGTGGTCAACTGTGCTAGATAAAAGACTACCTGAGTTTTGGCGTTTGTTCCGACCGTAGCTAATTTTCACAATTTATGACTTATTTTTGCATTGAAATTGAAAGTGGCGCTATTTTTGCGCACCTTGCGCATTTGAGGGTTGAGGACCTGTTGTGATGGAAGTGGTTACAATGTACTTTAGATTAAAGATACTGAATTTTGGACTTCCAAATCACTATCGGATGGCTTCGGAAGTTGGTGTCTTCATATTTTTATTACATTTCAGAGACTTCAATTTTAAATCCTCATTTGCAATTAAAAGTGCCGTAAACTTGACACTCACGATATTTCACGCAACTCTTGTCTTGATCTCATTCTTCACATTCCGCGAACCCTTCAAAAAAACTTGGTTACATTTAATAAAATCTTTTGTTACTCAAAAGTCATTACAGTGAACAAGGGACGTGAAATCGCGAGTGCGTCTCCCGTCACTCACGTCGACTGAACAAATTGAGACAGTGCAGAATAACGCGGCTTTGTATTAAAGAATCGGAATGATCGATCGTGTCAGGGCGTTCATTTTAATTTCGATCTCCGAGATCGGCCCGGGGCGTGGTTGTGCGAACAATTTGTTTCATGTCCCTAATACGTATATCTATCTCCTGATTCTATTGAGAATTGTCTCTCTCCATTCGCCGCGTTCGTGGTCGCTGGCTCGCAGTTCCGTTATTTTTTTTTTCGTTGTCGAACAATAGAAAATTAGAAATGTTTAAGTTTCTAGCAAAATCTTTTGTGTTTATAAATCCTTGAAATATTCGCCGCAAATAAGTAGGTTTCCAAAAATAATTACGGAATTTTCAGAGATGTTTTTGTTGGTTCTTTACTGTCGGTACTGTCGTTTTACGTAACTGTTTCTTTGTGTCTCTAAATAAGTATAGTCTCGAAGAAAAAATCAGGAAACGGTACTGAAAAATGCCGGATATGCGGCATTTGGAAATAGACGTGAAGTCGGGCTTAATCAAAGTTGGTGGAGGTAATATCTAAGTTTAGGCGCAGGGCGCACAGGCGCTCTCGACGCGGGTCGGCGCGGCGCGGCGGTGCATCGCGCGGGCGGCGTGCGGCGGGCGTGCAGCGCTCGATAGCGCTGACAGTGACGGATTACCCCGGTAGCGCCGGTTCACGGCCGGCTCTGCAGCCCTTGTGTGCTAGGGCTGCCGACAGATCTCAGTGACGAGAGATGTCACATTTTTTGGTCGATATATTTCTGGTATAGAGAAAGAAATTCGAAGTATTTCTGTCACAGAGACGATTTTAGCGTAATTTTTTTAATCAATATTTTTAAACCATTAAGAAATCAGCATCTATCCTGGCAACTGACACTGTCATACAGGGTGAGATTTAACAAAAATTACAGAGCAAAGCAGACTTACAAGGCCGATGTTTTTCGCGTAGTAATTGTAGAAATGGCCGTTGTACAGAGGCAAATGTGTCTGAGACAACCCTACATGTTTGTGCAAACTTATATTTGGAGTGGTATCATCAGGGTGCCTGTAAGCAAGTTTGTGTATAATAATATCTGCAATAATATAATAGCGTACTGTTGTACTTTATCATTCTTGTGATATTTATTTTAGTAGGTATAGAATATCTAGGGAGAATTTTCATAATTTTGTGTCCTTTTACTATGTGATTTAATTTTTGTTGAATCCCCATGCTTAGCTCTTGATGTCGATCTATTGGCAGAGGTAGGCAAAAGTTTAAACATTCTAGTTTTGGTCAGGTGCCAGAAGAAGATATAACTATTTGTATCAAAAATTATTTGGCTCAGATCCTAAATGATTTGTACTATTGGTAGAGCCACGTGAGTTTTGTTTTCGACGAAATTATTCAATCTTTTTGAGGGAAAGATTAATCGATCCCCTCAATATGTATCTCTATGGGACCTCTGATATCGAAACCTTAACATAGGTAGTCGATATAAATAATTGTTGCTAGAGCCTTAACGATGATACAGCTGGACCTATACTATACGCGAGATTTATATGATTGCAAAAGAAAGATCATCTTCTAGCTTACATAATTTATAGTTTCTTTAAGAAACTGATACGTATACTTTTCATTCTAAATCAGCATGCAAAAAGACACAGCGCCGATTTGTTAACTACTCTTCCGAACAAATTCTTCAAGAAACGCTTAGCGAAGAAGTAGCGTCCATAAAACGATGTTAACGCGTGTTTCTTGTCGGCGAGACCCCCCGTGGTGCCCCGCGGGAGACCGCTCCTGTACACCACGCGTTAATCGCCTCAAATATGAAAATATTATCTATTACACCTTGTAAAACTGCTGAACTTTTGTATGAACCGTTCACAAAAAACTGGGAAGGTCGCAAATGTGAACGACCGAGACGAAAGTGTAGAATCATCGCGTCTGATTGGTCTTAGAAAGGTGAACGGGTAATCAGTTCATATTGCAACGGTTCCCAGTATCGGAGGTGTCGGTAACACACACCGTGGGCTGAGAGCTGTAATCCTCTTTTTGTCCTGACAGACGTCATTGCAAAGATTGTGTGCAAGTGGCTGTTTTTTGTTTCGAGGATTTACAATTTCGTAATTTGTATGCGGATTGTAGCTTGATGAAGGCTACTTTTTACAAGGTTATGTCATTCTTTAACTGTGTGATATTGATGTGTCTTTTCGAACTCGATAAACAATTTGATGTCAGCTTATTTGGCATGGCATGTATCCTTAAAATGTTTTTTTTTTGAATCACTGGATCGTGATTGCTCGCTAATTGTATCAATATTTTCCCAAGCTAAAGGTTGGTTCAGATATGTCGTAATTTGTATCGCATCCTCATGATGTATCGCTCACCAGGTGAGGGTCGGTTCTCACGACGGATGGTGATGGATCATGCGCCGCTCATTGTTCTCCCTAACACGCGTTTTGTCCCAGAGACAAATTTGGGGTCACTCCGTCTTTTATCTATCGTTTAATTGTACAAAAAATAAATGTCTCTATTTGATTTAAGAGGAAAAAAATGTGACGTAATTTTTTAGTTAGTCGCTCGAAAAAGCTTTTTGATCTGGCTGTTGGATAATCTCGTTCTCCAAAGGTAAAATTGAGTTTAGGTTAGTTTATTGTCAGAACAACTTATATATATGCAGCTTAGGTGATTGTCCGAGCAGTTCAGCACAAACGTAGTGTGACAAATAAAGTCAGTGATGTCCAGTGACAGGTTCCCGCTCCGTTCTTTTATATATTTACCTACAAGCTTGTCAGCATGTAAAAATTATGTTCTAAAATGTTCTCACTTATAATTTGTGGTTATAGTGCATGTCGGGTATTCCGTTCCGTTACACGGCATGTTGGAGCGGCTCGGTGGCTCGGTTAATACGAGTGCCGACTACACCACGACCACGATCAACTACAGATACAGACACAAAACGGCGGCGTCGTCGCGCCACACTATTCAATATATTTCGGAGTAATTTGATGTTCATTAAAGAACCTCTGGGACCGTGAACCAGAACACAATGGTTGAATAGCCATTTGTTGTTGCCGTTGAAAGGCACAATAATAATTCCGAAGTTGTTATTCACGCGGCAGTTAGGCGCACTTACGAAACGAAAATGTCCGCGTTTGATGGAGGAGCCATTTTCTTATTGGTGGCCGCGACGTGATGGTGGGGCTTGATAAATGTTTTTGACCGCTATTCGCAGTTTCGAAAGCTTAATTCTGATTACCTACTTCTATTTCTACTGAAATCACGTACCTTGTTGACTGCTCTTTCGTGTAGTTTTTTTCTCTTTCATCCAAGGGTATTCGGGTACGTTGAGGCCTCCGCCAGGGGAGGGCAGGTCGGGCGCGTAGCCCGGGGGAGTGTGCTGCGGACTGAGTTCTCCGCCTCCCAGCTGAGGTAGCGCGGTCATGAACTCGGCCATGGAAGGCTGGCTGTTGATGAAGCCAGTCTCAGTGCAGGTCTCGAGCATGGGGTGAGGCGCGCCGGCGGTGGTGACGGCGGCCAGCCAGAAGCCGTTGCCACCGTGCTCCATGCGCGGGTGCTCCTGCCCCGGCGCCGGCCCCATCGGTGGCGTGTTCCGCGTCTTCACGGCGAAGTCCTCTTCCATGTCATCGCGCACCCCCATGCCAACTCTCGTGTGTTGCTTCCCTCTGATGGCGGGGAACTCTTCGCATTTTATTTTGCGCACCAGGGGGTTAGTGTCGAGCGGCAAGGCAGCGGTGTTGCATATCTCTTGCATCGCTGTGTGTGTGCCACGCTGCCCAGCGCCTGATCATTCACGTGACGTGTTCGCCTTACGTTTGGCCGCATGCGTCATTTTTTGTCACACATTAGGTTGACTTAAAACGGAGATTCTTGTGTATGATTGCTGCACTGGATGTTGACAGTAGCAGCATTTTATCTGGAAAAAGTGAATAGTTGTTAAATTCCATCACACAAAGCTCAAACTAGTTTAGAGGATCGGTTAGAGTTACATAAGGTTCAATCAAGAGAACTAAGAGCACAATATAAACTCAAGCGATGGCTCATCATCCTCAATTTGATGTAAATAGAGAGGCGCCAAATTAAATGTAACGGCAAAAGGCTGTCTCGCGGTTATTTCGCAATTATCCGCGGACATTCGACATTACGCGCCTTTGTCGAATAATTTGTACGTAAAGCCGTGATGAACCCGCGAATAAAGAGCGAACCAAATTGTTTATTGTAATTTAGAGGCCGCATGAACTGTTGCACGTGACCGACGACAATGAAGCTATTAAGTTTTTATGAACACTGCTGAAAATTATGAAAATATAATGCCCAGATGTAGATAGGATGGAAATTACATAATCTGAATGTATGTGAATATAGCGTAATTCGTAGCATTGCTATTGATATTCAGTTACCTGTTGTTATTGTGGTATTACATAACTTCAATAGACTCGGCATCAAAAGTGATACGGTAAATAATGTGGAATTACACAAAGAACAGCTCAGTTAACCGTCATGTCAAGTGCCTAACAAATGATAAAAAGATCCTCTTTAGCACCGGTGAGATACTCGACGTCTTGACGTTCAATAGATTGACAAGTGGTACTTTTACATACGTGTAGGTACGCACGGCTGAAGGGAGGTCGGGGTTGCGGACGTGTGGCATCACTTTTATAGCGCACATGTTGTGGCCGACCAACAGCCAACATCCCCAACCGAGATGTAAACTCGAAAATGTTCGCAGCGCCGATCGCGTTGTTGGCTCAACGTCAATTAAAATTCAAACCGCGTTCGAAATACGATTTTTTCCACTGGAATTTGCGGTGCGGCCCGGAGAAATGGCGGGAACGCGCCATTTTGTTTTATTTTTTTTGAAAATGGAACGGCTGGCGGTTAAACCTATTTTAATGCGTATGGGTTGCTGTGTGTTTTGAATTAAAATTTTCGTCTGTTCTCTTTGCGCGCGGATGGACAATGAAATGTAATTTCCTTTTCGAGAATGTTGTTTTTATTTGTACGTGTGTAGGAAATTGTAGGTACCTACATGCTGGAGACTGCGCAAGTTATCTAGATTTATTTTTACGCCACGAATAGTTTTAAATCAAACAGCGAAAAATATATGCTAAAACTATATAATTTTTTTTTTATTGCTAAAATAACCCCAGAAAAATAAAACACGAAAATTAAATCTGTTTTTCTCTCTAAACTCAATTTACAATTCCCGCAACTAACTCTTTCACTAAACCAGGGCTTTTAAGAAGGCAAAGGAAATTTTAAAAGTCCCCTTTCCCCTTGGTTCCCAGCAGGGTTCCGCAGGTTTTACGCCGCGTTTCACTTTACCGGCGCCCTCGAGGGGCTCCCTTAAAAAAGCATAAAACGTGAACAGAGCCTACTTATGAATTTGTTTATGGCCCCATTTTTAGAAGACGTCGACTTCAAAATCTGTGAGCTTACGAAATAACAATATTCCTAATTTAATGCCTCTAAATCTTTATTGATACGAGCAGTTTATGTTGTTTATCTAAATGGGTGACTTTGTAACTCCTTAAGTTGTTTTCACCGGCCGCGTGATAAAAAATAGTGAAGTTTATTATTTGCTAGTTGTAGGCTGGAATTTGCATTATAATAATAGAGAGCTCATCATAAACATAAGAAACTCATCAAATGTTCATAATATAGGTTCGTTCAGTATTTTGAGAACAGTAACCCAAGAAACCTCTTGCCAGGCATGAAAAAGAACGGCGTTAGTTTTGCAATGCTGCCTAAACACATCAACCAATTACAGAAAGGGAGTAACTTCGAAATCACCAATTAATTCACTTCTACAAAGGAGATTACAGCAAAAAGCCATGTAACATATAATAAACTCAAAGGATAAGTAGCTATTATCGTCAATTTAGTTATTTATACATGGTGTGGAGTAAATAAGTCAACATCTGCGTGTCGGCGTCCAAACCAGTGGTTAGGGTCCAATTTGCTGGCCGTAACGATTTCTTCTTCGGGGAATCGAATGGCGTGCGTCCGGATGACGCCCACCTACATACAACCATACGTACGTACGTTGAAACGTGTATAGTACAGTATGAGACTTTCGATGTGGTTCAACGTACGGTATGCTTGAAGAAAGCTCCAATTATTGTTAGTTTAGCATGTTTCGAGGTTGTGAAAGAAGGTATGTAATTCTAGTTCGTGGTAAGCAACAATGAAGTAAATGAAGAGAGAAATCAAGTTAATCAAAATAATTGCCAATGCAGTAGTTACTCGCCAACGGCAAGAGAAAAGGGAAGTAGTAAAAATGAAATTCAGGACTCTGCTCTCAAACAAACAGCTCCTGAAATCGCAAAGGTAGTTTAGATCACAACCCCTTTTGAAAACGACAATGTTGCCTTTGAGTCTTCAAAAACACAGAAGAGCAATGATGGGCGAACAAATTCAACGTAGGTACTACTAAAAATGGAGAAGACGAATTTTATGATGAAAGAATTCAGTACTTAAAAATAGAAAAATGATAAATATAATATCGAATTAATTCAAGATACTAACAATAGAGAAGAGGAATGATGATTTTAATGTCGAAAATGTCTACTAACTAATAGAGAAAAAACATGATGAAGGTAATGGGAAACAATTTTTTACTAACAAATAGAGAATAGTAATCATGAATTTAATATCAAACATTCGGCAACTCATACAAACTACTGAACTAGAAGTATCTAAATAGAATGAACCACAAACAAAACACGCAGAGCATATCAACAACTAAGTACATTCAAAGACAACACAACCAGTACATGTGAACCGTTATTGCTCATTATTAGCCAGTTCTCACGCACGCACGTACAATCAGCAACACAATTGACCGCCTGCTTGCTTATTTGTCAATCTGTATTATTGGTCGGTCATGTCATCTGTATGTCTGAACCTAGTACTTTGGTAGGAATGCAGCCGGCCTCGGTTATGTGGGTAGGGCTTGAGACAATTGATGCGAATTATTAGGATAGACGAGATGCAAGAACATACCATCTCCTCGTATCTCGTCACATGCATGTGATACTAGATCTTCTTTCTACGAATGGTCTTTATAATAAAAATTTGATCAGTATTCAGCTAGGAGGTCCTCAAGGTGTACAGGTGGTAGGGCATGCATTGCAAGATGGAATTTCTTCCCATTTTCTGCGGGGATACATCACACTTGAGGTTTGAGATTATGCGTAAGAATCCACATATATCTGGCGGACCCTAAGTCAGACACACAACCAAATTTGCTTTTGGAAAATTAGGTACAACCTTCTAAAAATCTGATATTGAGAGAGTAATTGTTAATTGTGGTCTTTTAATATGATGATCGTTTGAGATAGCATGACCTCATGCTGCATGAACCATAACAAATTCGAGTTTGTTTAATACAATCGCTTCAAGCCAACATATGATAATAATTCTCAAGTGGCAAGAATATAAAACATAAAAAAATAACCTGATGCAAAACAAACAGTGTTCGCTAATAAGCTAAAAAACATGCAATTTGCAAACGGAAGCTTTATAATTACAACGTCATTTAGACAAGCTATTATGTGTAGACGCAGAATTTTGTGAAGCATAGCGTTAACTATGATACTGGGAACAATGTGCGCAATGACTTGAAGGAGGCACAATGTAAGATGAGAATGTAACATTACAATATGTTTGGTATATACAAAATAAAAACGCGTGTGTAGGTATTTAGGAATGGATCAGAAGAAAATATGGAGCTTGCTCTTGAAGTGTTTGTACACAAAATTGAAAAAAAAAAATAGTTTTAGATTGTAGATTGGATCTTGGAAAAGAACATAGGATACTTTTATACGGTACCAAGTTGTACGGTATTTTCCGACCTTCACGGAAGTGATTTCTCTACCCGAAGCTCGATTTTTATTAGTGGAACACAAACTCAGACTATCAAAACTGAAGCAGAAGCAAATCTAGTCAACTACGAATAATATGAGAAGAAGAAACGATTCAAAATCAGCCATTGACAGTTTGTTCATATTTACTATAGGCATGTATCGGCACAGCTCAGACAGTATCTAATGAGAACACGTCTATTCCTCTATAAAAATCCCGTCATATCGTTGACACTCTATTCCAAGAAAAACATAATCATTTAACATGTGACACCGGGTGAAACTACTCGTATAAGAAAACTAAAAGGTAGTGGTACACCACCATTAGAAATTTACCTATTTTAACTTTCTACTTCCATACCATCTGACCATGGCTAATAAGGGGGGGAATAATTATTTTTTTGTTGGGCTCGCAAATTGTACTAGTTATGTGGTGTTTCTACTTGAGCGTTGTACAAAAAGCGGTTGACATGAAAACCGACTTGACAACTGCAATTTCTTAGTAAATAGTAGCGTTTCCCTAGGCTGGGTCACAAATTATATATTGTATGATGGAGCTGTCATTATAAAGACTGGATTGACAGAGATGTTTGTGTGGCAATAAAGGTTGCTACTAGTTGATTTTCAGCAATTAAAGGTGGTTGTGTGTTCGCTTATGTATTTTCTTAGGTACAAGAAAACACTGCTTTTTATTTTTTAATATTTGGTCAGAGATGACAGAGACAAAGTGCACAATGGGCTTACCCAGAAGGAGCCTGTTCACTTTGACTTTAAAGATATGAGAAAAGGACCATTTGGGAAAGTAAAGACAGGAACACCTGACAATTAATGTGATTTTCGAAGGTTTTAGTTTAAACAGCACACAGACTTTAGTTGTATATCACTTTACACAATACACAAACTAAATTGTGTCCGTCTTCGTTTTATTGGTTGGCATAATCTATTAGAATGCATGAACGTTCATTAGCTTAGTAAATTAACGTTAACTTTACTATTCATATTTACTTTTCTCTAAGCGATAAATGAAGACTTTAAGGATTACATTAGTTACTTTATTTATTAACTCGCTATTGCTTGCGTGTTCGTACGCGCATTTCCCATTTTTTTCCATTACTGCAGGAATTTCGGGAAATCTTGTCTTAGTGCTCCCCTGCACTCCAAGGAACCTACATGCCAAATTTCAGCTTTTTACGATCAGTAGTTTCGGCTGTGCGTTCAGGAGCTCGTGGCTACATAATAACAGCCGCACGGGTCGATCTTTAAGGTTAAGCAACGCTTACCAAGGTTGGACCATCTTAATATAACGAGTTTCCTCCGTGCCTCGGAAAGCACGTTAAGCCGTTGGTCCCGGCTGTCATTTGTAGATCTTTGGCAGTCGTTACAGATTGTCAGAAGCCAGTAAATCTGACTCCAGTCTTGCCTAGAAGTACCGTGTTACCCAGTTAATGGGTTGTGGAGGTTTGGTAGGCAGCCGCTCTACGTAAAACCACTGGTATTCAGCTAAATCCGGTTTGACTGGAAGCCGACCCCAATATAGTTGGGAAAAGGCTAGGCAGATGATGATGAGTTTCGGCTGTGCGTTGTCTATCAGTCACTCATAAGTAACGGAGAAAATTATACGAGTATATTAGGATTTATGAACATAAAAACACTTAAAAGAGAAGAGAACAGGTAGACAAGCACAAAGGTACTGCTTATTTCATTTTCGATACATATTCCAACTGTACATACATACATTCAATAAGAACAAAATCCCTGATTCACATTCTATTAACATCTAATTAATTGTGATTTTCATTTTGAAACAAAAACTCATACTTTGCCTTTGTACTTTTGTAACAGTAAATAAAGTGTGGCATTTTTATTAGCTCATTAGGTAGTTTAAAATATTCTGGATTTCATATGGTTGTTATGTCATGGCCATATAATTCAAAATTAATTAATTCATTCAACCTGAGTCAATCTGAATAAGGTTGTATCACGATATTAGATATAACTTCAAAAGTAAATGTCGAATCTTAACATCCAAAACTCGGCCCCGACATTAGGTTGTAAATTAAGTTTAACAATGTCAATATAGTATTGATTTGCTGACCTAAGAAACCAAACTCAAAAGGCCAGGGAATATGCATGAAAAACATATTTATTATCTATTCAGTTTATCTAATTATTTACAATAATATAATACTAACAGTGAAAATAGAAATAAAATTGCTCGAAAAACAAACGAGATATAATTATTTTAAACAAATATATCTGTCCCTCTCGCTAAAACGCTGTTTTCTATGGCAGCTGTATAGGCGTCATGAACTCTGACGTCAACATTCATATCGGAATTCTCTTTCTAATTGCAATCTTTGAAGCTTTATAACTTCATCGCTGATGAAGGAATTTAAAACATAATTTCATGATTGTTTACTAGAGCTAATAAGTGTTTCATTTTGCAAATAAAAAATCGCATGCATATTCCCTAAGCCCGTTGTTTTTTCAAAGTTATGGCGCACGGTCTAACATGCATATATGGGTAGAGAACACTCCAACAAACACGTTGCCGAGATATTTCGAGGTAAAGTCATCATGTGACATCATGACTATCAATAAAAAATATTTTATTATGTGCTTATATACATTGGATTAAATTCAAGTAATAGTTCCCAGCTTGATTTAATCATTATTTAGAAGAAAGTAAAAATTAAAACACATGAAAACCACTTTATTTAGAACTTCGCAAAATAATGGTGTTTAATTTATATAAATGGTTAAATCAAGCCTAGAAATATTATTAGAATACAATTTACTGCATATAAGCGCGTGATAAGTTCATTTTTAATGATTTTTATTGTTCTCATATGGTGACTTTACCTTCAAATATCTCGGCAACGTGACACTTTAGGGCACCATGTTGCTTACATATTTTGTTGGTTTAAATGTCTTCTACCCGTAGGTACATGCATGTTACATCGTGCGTCGCAATTTTGAAAAAATATCAAAATGGCCGGCGCCGGCCTATGCCAGCCCCCATGCAAAAAAAAGTTCGAACTCCTTTTCTTAAAAAAACAAACACAAAACCACATAGCTTAACATCCAAAAAATTGATTAGGTACCTTATCAATAAAGTTTAACAAGACCAATGTAATATTGTGTTGTTGGTGAACTAAGTCACGGAATAAGTTTTAGGTCCTAACACATCTAAATTAAAGGACCAGAATCCAAATTCAAATTACAAAATTTCCTAAAAAAACAAGGACAAAACTAGAAGGTTTAACGTCCAAAAGCCCATGATCCCGATATTAGGTAATAAATAAAGTTTAACAAGGCCAATATGAGGGTGTATTGTGACAAAGTGTGTGGAGTTGGTGTGGCGGAAGGTATGCATCATAATTCTGCTCGTAAACGTCGGAGGAACATCAGCGGTGGCGGGAGGCTGTGATTCGTGATGGATCGCGGGAAGGGAAACTGTGATACATTGGAATTTGGGGAACTGCGCCGGGGAAATTGTTTGAGGTCGTGATTCGGGATTAATGCACAGGATATGTTAGTGTGGTGATTTTATGTTCGATATGCCGTAAGAATCACGAAATGTCGGCCATGCCTTAAGGTCCAAATTGATTGTCCTGGTCCTCGTGTAGGTACAGCATAAGTAATTTGCTTTGTGAAAAGCATACTTTGTACTTTGTGGGGTATTATTATTATTACTTTTATTATATACTTTATTGTACACCTCATAACAAGCACAGTAAAAACGCTTATAAAAACTAGTGTACAATGGGCGGTCTTATCGCACAGGGCAATCTCTTACAGACAACCTTTGGATGGACTGAACTAAAGAAGTTAGATTTAGGGCGGTTAGTGTACAAACATCATAAATAATATTAATAGAGAGACATACATAATAATATAAAAACAAATACATACAATATTAAGTAATATACTAATAAATATCAAATATATAACAGGGAAAGGAGACAAAAACATTATAGTGAGAGGTAATGTTCCTTCACCAATTTTGTAAACGTTGGTAGCGTTTGAGCGCGCCTCATATCTATTGGTAATGCATTCCACAAACGAGCTGCTTGAATAGTGAATGATTTGTCAAAGAAGGATGTGGAATGCATACGAATACTTAATTTAAGATTTTCCGATGATCTCAAGGACCTAGAATGCGTGTCACAGAGAATCTGAAAACGTTCTTTAAGATAAAACGGAGTAGAAGGATTAAAGAGCACATTATAAAGTAGAGAAAGTATGTGGGCATTCCAGCGAAGGCGAATAGGAAGCCATTTGAGCTTGGTACGAAAATCAGAAACGTAGTCATACTTGCGCAAGCCAAATAAGAACCTGATGCAGAGATTTTGAAGTCACTCAAGCTTGTCTAATTGGACTTGGGTGAGATCAAGATAGCTGGCGTTAGCATAGTCCAAGATTGGGAGAAGAAGAGATTGTGCTAAGGCAATTTTAGTGGTGATGGGAAGAAAATTACGAAAGCGTCTTAGAGAGCCCGCCGAAGCGAACAGTTTACGACTGACCTCCTGCAGTTGTTTAGTCCAGGAAAGAGTGCTGTCGATATAAATCCCCAAGTTCTTCACAGTGTGAGTTATAGGAATAGAAGTGTTATTGAAAGAAACCTGGGGAAGTGTCGACCAATCAATCCTCGAAACGGTTCGGGAACTGCCAACAATAATCACTTGCGTCTTTGCTGGATTGATCGTCAGCCCAAACTCATTGCTCCATTCATCTATTCGAGCCAAGTCTGTATTAATCGTCTCAATCGCAGTAGATAGCTCTCCGAGAGGGGCTTGGGTGTAAATTTGTAGATCATCAGCATACAGGTTGTAGAAAGAAGATAGTCGTTGAGTGATAGCATTAATAAAATGCGCGAAAAGTAGAGGATATAACATGCCACCCGCCACAGCACACCGGCAGAGGTGTCACACCAAGAAGAGAAAGATTCTTCAATGCAAATACGCTGCCATCGACAAACAGGTAACTATGAAACCAGTGAATTACCGAAGGAGATATGTTAAAAGAGCACAGAATTCCAAGCAAAATGTCGAAGTCAACCAAATTAAAAGCATTGCTAAAGTCAAGCAGAGCGAGTGCCGTTAACTTCCCCATTTCCATGCCTGACCTGATATCATCCGTAATATGCACGAGTGCTGAGGTAGTGCTGTATCCATGTCGGAAACCAGATTGGAAGGGATTCAACAGATTGTGCTTGGAAAGGAATGAGCTAAGCTGTTGATGGACGAGTTTTTCAAGGACTTTGGATAGGAATGGGAGAATGGAAATGGGACGATAGTCAGAGAATGAATCAGGATGTGATTTTTTAGGTAAAGGGATAACCTGGGTATATTTCCAGGCTTGTGGGAATGTAATGGATCAATGGTTATCCGGAATTAAATTAAATTAAATTAATACCCTACTGGAAAAAGAGAAGTTGAGGATATAAAGGATGACCGGAAGAATGTCATCAAGGATGGGAATGATCATCTTACGGCTGACACAGTCACTACCCACAGCGTTGGATGTCGTCGATACAATACTCTTTTTAACATCGCTAGCAGTGAATTGACTTATGACAAAAGGAGAATAATCAGGTATCGGAAGGTTCGAAACATGACTTATTGTTGCAGCTTTGGTGGCCCTATCCAGTACGGGCGAAGTTGAAATATGACTATTAAGCAAGTTGAAGTATAAGTCTTTAGGAATCCTTTCACGAGATTTTTTTCCGATACCTAAGGATAAATCATTATCAATATCCTAATATATAAAATCCTTCTGTTCCTGATTGAGTGACTGACAGTCAACGCACAGCCGAAACTGCTAGTCGTAGAGAGCTGAAACTTGGCATGTAGGTTCCTTGGGGTGTGTAAAGGAGCACTAAGAGAGCATTTCCCGAAATTCTTACGGGAACGGCAAACTTTCTGAACGGTTGAACATAGTCAAGCTAGTGGGTTTTAACGTAAGAAATTAGATATGTGAATGGTGTGGTTGGCACCAAATTTCCAAATTGCAAAAATGTAGCTGAATGTAGCCTCCATTAATACGGTGCTAAGAGTTTTTTAATGAAGTGAATATATGAGTATACCATCTAAAAGTTCAGGTATTCATTATAACAAGCGATATTTTCCTAGCTTGCTGTAGTAATCTTTTTTGGTAAATAATTATTTCCCTAGAGTACGTAACGAAAAGGAAAATTATTGCATAGGCGTACTTTATTATTTTGCTTTTTGAATCCATGGAGTTTAGGGGTCGCCGGCGGCGATTGTAAATGGTGAGAGATCGACAGAATGGATCAGAAATACTTACCTACATCAATTTTATTTAACTGCAGCTTATTGACATATTTAATGTTACATGAGCAAAAAGTAAATGTAAATATTTAGGTTCCGAACATCCGTAACAAACGGAACCCATGTAGGATCACTCGCGTGTCTGTCTGTCCGTCTGTCACAGCCAGTTTTCTCCGGATCCACTGAACCGCTTCTGTTGTTTGGTACACTTTTGTGACCCAAATCCGGACACATTAAGTAAACAAATAAATGTTGAGTATGGGGTTCATTTTTCGGGGTCAAACTATAAAATTTAAAAAAAGTTTTTAAACTGGATCGTGTGACATATCAAATAAATGATTTTAAAATTTGCATTTGGAACCAATGCCATTCGATTCTTGTCAATTTAAAAATGGATTCTGAAAAAAATCTGAAAAAATAAAATAAAAGTTACCTATCGGTTAAGTTATCTGGCGCCAGTTTAATGTATTTTTAGAGATGACTATTTACGAGAATACTTGGTACTGTTGGGGTCGATGTCCTTTTAATTACTGTGTACATAAGACATTGAAACCGAAGGAAGGTATGTCATTTATGTTCGAGACAGTATCATATAATATACACGTAGTTCGTTACGTTTGTGGCGTAACGTCTGAGTTTTACAAGCATAATTATTATGAGTTTTTGGTATGATTTAACGAGCTTTTTAATGTTACAGTCATAATGTTACAGTGGTTTAAAAATTCCTGTTATTTTATCAACAAACAGATTTTGCCCGTGACTTCGTACGCGCATATCCCGTTTATTCCCGTTCCCGTAGGAATTTCGGAAGATCCTCTCTTAGTGCTTCTCTACACTTTCCTAGGAACCTACATGCCATATTTCAGTTTTCTACGACCAGTAGTTTCGACTATGTGTTGTCTGTCAATCACTCAGTCAGTCTGTTTTTGATAACCAGCAGTAGATTTTATTTTTGATAACCAGCAGTAGATTTTATTTTTGATAACCAGCAGTAGATTTTATTTTTGATAACCAGCAGTAGATTTTATTTTTGATAACCAGCAGTACATTTTATTTTTGATAACCAGCAGTAGATTTTATTTTTGATAACCAGCAGTACATTTTATTTTTGATAACCAGCAGTACATTTTATTTTTGATAACCAGCAGTAGATTTTATTTTTGATAACCAGCAGTAGATTTTATTTTTGATGACCAGCAGTACATTTTATTTTTGATAACCAGCAGTAGATTTTATTTTTGATAACCAGCAGTAGATTTTATTTTTGATAACCAGCAGTAGATTTTATTTTTGATAACCAGCAGTAGATTTTATTTTTGATAACCTACAGTATATTTTATTTTTGATAACCAACAGTAGATTTTAATTTTTTCAGAAACGTCAAGGTAAATGTCTAGTCACATATATTGAAAATCAATAATTTTCTCCAAAGAATAATATAAAACAACAAACAATAATAGATTGCCCTTTGCGATTAGACCGCCCATTGTACACTATTTTTTATAAGCGTTTTTACTGTGCTTGTTATTAAGTGTACAATAAAGTGTATAATAAATAAATATTTCTGTTTTGGAAACATGGCATACATTAAAAAAAAAAGACGAAACAATACGATATGAAACACAAAAAATATAAGTAACATGCCTAAAAGTATGTAGGTTTTCACTGATTTTTCGTGTGTTAGTATTTTGCTGTTACTATTTCGCTATTAATTATGTTGAAGGTATTTTTTTCCGTAACGAATTAATAGACAAGTTCATTTTGATTGATGACCGAAATGAATATACTCCTAATAAACTATACAATTTTATTTTCATGTATTTTTGAATAAAATAACTGTAAATACCAACTTCTCCAATACATTACTGTATTATAAACTTTAGTATTACTCCTAATTATTGTAAGAGTTCATAGAAGAGTTTCATCGTGATTGAGCCGGTGATGGATCACGGAAGGGGTTGGCAACCCTCGCCTGTAACTTGACATCGGTATACACTTACTACGAGTACTGTCTTTACTCTTTGTAATGTTGTGAGTAAATGCGACTCGAAATATTTGGTGTTTTATTTTCAGGATGTTGGTGAAAAATATTCTGGCTTTTCAGGAAAAAAACACGTGAATTTTCTTTTGCAAATTTTGCAAAAAATCAAAGGAAACTTGTTCTATCATCATCATCGTAACAACCGAAAGACGTCCACTGCTGGACATAGGCCAACCCCAAAGACGGGTTTGCCATAATCGCCACGCTTGCCAGGCGGGTTGGTGATCGCAGTGTATGGTGTTGCGTTTTACAGAGAACCCTGCTGCCCATTCTCTGGCCAGTCCCTTAGTGGCCTCTTACGACACCCACGGGAAGTGATGGGCAGGTATTTTTTTTACGGAACCAGATGGCACCGGCTGAACTTGGGTCAACTTATCTTTAAATATGTATCAACACTATAAACATTTGGCAGCTTTTGGTGTGGCATGCGCATTTGGCATCAGTACAAAGAAGGAGTAAATCTTTTCTATTATTTACTTGGTATTAGTTTTCTTAGTTAGTAACAAAACGATTAAAATACTGGCCGTAGTTTCGAAACCCTAAGACCCAGTGTTTGAAACTGAAAAGCTCCCACAGTAGTATTGTAGATATAAGTAGGTACTCTACTCTGATTTGAAACTGTCACCAGATTGTTGCACACACGCAATCAATCTTGAAAGATTATTATTATCAACTTTGGACATATTGTAAACAGATTATTGCAAACACAATAAATCCCATTCAAATTTTAATGTATGATATATGATAGTTTACAATATAGCTATCTAACATATTTGTAGGTAATGTCGTCGTCATATCGCACCTCCAACATAACTTCGACAACCCTACATTTCTGTCTGTAGGGGTAAAAGGAATCTAAAATGAATGGGATGACGGGAGCTAAGTTCGATGTCTTTGTTTACTCACTAACTCCTGTCAGCCCATTTATTTTAGGTTTCTTTTAACATATTATTTAAACTTACTGTAGGAAACTGCTCCGTGCTGTGGGGCCTAAGTTTCTTCAAAGCTAAACTACTACAAACCTCGGTCACATCATGACATGGCCTATACTAAATTCATGGCCACAACATCAGCATTTATTGATGAAATAACGAACAAGAAACAAACCACACTGTATAATATTCTATTATCTGTAAGTATAATGTGTCCAGTATGAGTCTAGTAGAAATAATTTAGTAGGGTCCCTGAACTTGAACAGAATTGATGTAGGCATGTTCCATACAATTCTATCCGAACCAAATGGCGACGATGCGAAGGGTTTGTTCCAATTCATGGCCCATACTTTGTAATAGTTAAATAATGTTTAGGATACGATGGGACTGACATACGCTATGCGTAAAAGCCCCTAAAAAGAAAGAAAGAAAAAAATATATTTAAACTTACAGTAGGATACCGATCCGTGCTGGGCCTAAGTTCCCTCAAAGCTAACCTACTACAAACCTCAGTGACATCATGACATGGCCAATAGGGAATATGCATGCGATTTTTTTTATTTGCAAAATGAAATACTTATTAACTGTAGTAAATTATCAAGAAATTATTTTTTAAATACCTGCATCAGCGATGAAAATATAAAGCTTTAAAGATTACAATTAGAAAGAGAAGTCCGATTTAAACTTTGACGTCATCGTCTATGACGCCTCTACAGCTGCCTAGAAAACAGCATTTTCGCGAGAGGGACGGATATATTTGTTTAAAATAATTATATCTCCTTCGTTTTTCCACTAATATTGATTCTATTTTCACTGTTAGTATTATATTTTTGTATATTTTTAGATAAACTGTATAGATGATAAATCAATTTTTCTTGCATATTCCCTATTCTAAATTCATGGCCACAACATCAGCATTACCTGATGAAATAACGAACAAGAAACAAACCACACTGTATAATATTCTTAAGCGATACAACACAGTGTGGGACACATGTTTATGTTCCAATATAAATTCAGAGCACGCACTAACAGTTGGTAGGCTGTTATGAACATCATATTAGGTGTTTTACTGAGTTTTGTTATGAATATGACAACGATTAAGTATCTAAAAAATTTGTTGGTATGTTTGTCGTGTTTTGTGAGCATTTGTCTAAATAAAATAGGCACAATGTAGTGAAGGACGTAATAGATACTATATTGCTTGCTAATTTAATTAAATTGGTGTTTAAGACATTAATATAGCTTAGAAGAAATAAGAAAGGAATGTCTAAAATATCAAACTTAGGTATTTGTTGAAATATAACAGGTGCTACAAGGCATAGGTAATATGAATTTAACAGAAGAGATGGTTATACTGGAATGATAATATATACTGCATTGTAGATATAAAAAAATTGTAGCACAGCTCTTTTATAATTCTATGGGTAGATACGAAGGCCGTCTTATCGCTAGTAACGATATCTACTAGGCAACAGTAGGATGTGGACTGAAAGAACTTAAAATTAAAATGGAAAGAGATAAAAACTAGTGGTTCTAACTTACTAAGATAAAACCACTAGTTTAGCGTTGTACGGCAATACAAAATAAGCAAAGATGAATCGAAGAATTGCAGTTAAAAAAGCAGCGCTTAGAAGCGGTGAATTTATTTAACACAGTCACTTATATAAAAGGTTCCAAATAACAGCAAGTATAAATACAATACAAAAATAGTTATTATCAAGATTTAACTACGAAAAAGTCGTCAGTGTGACAAATATTTAGGCTCAAGTCACACCGAGATGGCAGCGAAGCGGCGAGCAGTTTCAGTGTCATATAATTTTAAACTTTATCTTCATTACTATAATACATATTATCGCGGGAGTCGTCGGAATGCTCAAAACTACTCGCCGCTTCGCTTCCATCTCGGTGTGAATTGAGCCTTATATATAGGTACTCACGGAAGACTGCAACAGTTTGGATTACAAAGAATAAATAACGGAATAAAAAGTGAAAAATCTAATTCTCGATGTGCAGTTTTTGGTCCTTCCAGTTTTAACTGCCGTGTATACAATACATTTTCTATTGTAGATATCTATTTGTCTGGCAGACAATGCTTTAAAAACCAAACGAACAACACAAAACACAAGAGAATCAAAACTAAACAGTTCCAGACTAATCCGACGCTTCTATGCAGCTCACAAAACACATATATACTTCATAAAACTCGGAATATATTCACACGTCGCGTCGGCAAGGCGTACCGAGCGACGGCGGGTGGGCGTGTCGCCGCTACGTCCGCCCAGGGGACCGCCCTATAGCATCGCCTAGATACAAAAGCCTTGGAATATTCTGCTGAATTATACCTAGGTTAGGTGGGAATTAGTTTTGAATAGATATGTATTCTATATTGGTTTGTAGGCTTCACAAACTTGTGAAAGTAAAAATCGATTCTCTAGCGATTTGAGTTTGATTTTGGTTTGCCTGCTTGCAATGGATATTCGTAGAAATATTTGAACTATAGGTAAATCTATTGTGTCAAATAAAGGAAAATAAAGAGAACGACGCATAACAGTAGCCAACTATCTGTTTCACATCAAATTAACTGTAGGTAATTATGTATTTATTTAAACTAAGTACATGCACAAAGATACAATGGTTGCATTCTCTACCAGTCAACAAAGGGTGGTGAAGAAATATCATGGCAGCTCTGCATTGATTTTAGCGTAAATCAAGTAGGTTTGTATGTAAGGACTGAAGAAATAATTAGGTAAACTATAGAGGGAATATGCATAATATAGTTGGGAAAAGGCTACGCAGATGATGATAGAGGGAAAATGCATGAAAAAAAAATATCTATATAGTTTCTCTAAAAATATAATACAAACAGTGAAAATATAATCAAAATTGCTCGAAAGACAAACAAGATACCATTATTTTAAACAAATATATCTGTCCCTCTCGCAAAAACGCTGTTTTATAAAACAGCTGTGTAGACTTTGACGTCAAAGTTCATATCGGACTTCTCTTTCTAATTGTAACCTTTGCAGCTTTATAACTTCATCGCTGATGCATAATTTCATGATTGTTTACTAAAGCTAATAAGTATTTTAGTTTGCAAATAAAAAAAACCGCATGCATATTCCACATTGTAAAGCTCAAGTAGGTAGATAACGATAAGGTATGCATGATGTTAAAGTGATTTTCAACCTTAGTTGGTCATGTATGGGTAGGAAAATACCGTAAGTAGGTAAATTACAGGCGTCGAAGTTATAATAACATTTTCGGACATGAAACATCTACAAAATATTCTTCGGATCCTCAAAATTAATCTACCTAACCTTCTTCCAACCATGGATGGTTTGAGTGTGCTCTCAAATTGACCGAATCTTGCTGCAAACCAGTATTTTACATGGAGTGACAATGCATCAGCGGGTCCAAAAAAGCCATTTTAGCAGAATCAGAATCATAATATTAACCACACAAAACATCTGTCAATTTAATTTTCATCTTTATCGTTAACGCATTAGGTTCAAGGTTGATTGGGAAAATTTGACAGTGACAGGTGCCGTGATGTGCTTCCTGATTCTGCTAAAGTGGCTTTTTTAGACTCGCTGGTCTCCCCAATCCGTGCCTGCTGGGGCTGCGGACTTCGTTCGAAAGAGGCTACCGTGCCTCTCTGAACGCAAAGGACACTAGGAGAAACACGGATGGGTTTTAGTCAGTAAGAGTCTGACACTCCCTCCTGCTGTACCCAGAGCGGGAGAAGTCATTTGATGATATCCCATCCTAAAAAAAAAAAAAAAAATGGTCTCCCCAATCCAGTAACTAGGTTGGTAAGACTGGGCTCTTCTAATGGGTAAATTGGTGTTAAGACGTATGTAATAAGAGAAACAGCATAAGTATTGTTTAAAAAACAGAGCACAAAAGTGATTCTTAATGTTTTTCGAATCATTTGAAAAAGCGTAGGGGTCAAATACCAAGGAATAATTAATTACATATTAAATTTTTAATTAATTATTTTTAGAAATAAAACATGCATAAACATGCATGTTTTATTTCTAAAAATAATTTCAAGTAAGAATAGGTGTTAAGAGCCAGTAAGAATACGTTACATAAAAAATACTATTTTTGATTACTTGAATATCAGGTTAGTTTAAAAATCAATTGTTTTACGCTATATGTGTCTCTCTCTCTGTCATCTCTGACATAGACTAGAGTCAAGAGCAAACCAATAACAAAAAAATAAAATAAAAAAAATATAGGTATGTAGGTACGATTGTCATACTGCCATTCATCAATGGGTACATCTAGCCGCTATATGCCTACAATATTAATTATGTAGGTAGCAACAACAATAATAACCATAAACAAAATAATAGAAAATACATTCTAAACCAAAACTAATAAAAAACTCCATGAATTAAGTAGTAGAATACCTGCTGTTTTGGTAGGTAGGTACCAAAAATAACCTAATTTTTAATACATGGAACATGTTATACCTGTTTACCTATATATATATAACTATGTATTAAAGGTACCTACAGGTAACTCAAAGAAGGAAAAAACATTTGAATAAATTTATTATTTTCTAAGTACCTACTTACAAGCAGTTAACCAAAGCCTGAACTTCGGTATCTACGTTTAAGCGACAACTGCCTATTCTTCCAACAGTTTATTATTGAAATTATAAACTATACGTACATTCCATACCTACCTAGGCACAGTTCATATAGGTACGTACAGGTTAAAAAAAATCTAGCATTAAATGGTAACTTATTGAATCTTATTTTCATGCAAATAACTACATTAATAACAAAAAAAGTAACTTACACTTCAACACGACGAAAGACCACTAGGTACAGTCAACACAAAAATCATAGTCATTATCCAACGAACACAAAACACAGCACTACACTTTAACTTGAGTATTATTACATGTATTCACAGTACACAGTTCTCTTCGCCTATCAAACACTAGGCACAAAAAAATGATTCAGTAGAAAATTGTTATCAGCGTTACTATCGGAATGTCAGTGTGGCGTGGCGACTGTCAACTGTCTACTAAACGAATCGTCACTGCTTGCTTGCCGCCATGCCCACTTCCATACATATCCTATTCTCCGCACAACTTATCATACAAAACCAAATATGCCAAATCTAACTCTAACCAGTCGGTATAGAGCATAAAATTCCTCTCCGCACTTTTGGTAGTTACGTCAATATGAATGAGCAGCGCTCCTATAAAATATATTTGCTGCACTGCTCGCACTCGAGCTCGGAGTAATTTTTCGTCTCTATCGTTCCATGTTTGGAATGTTAGTTTTAAAATAGAGGATTGTTTTTAATTTCAGGAGTAATTTTTTGGGGTTTTTCAGATAGATGATTTGGTTATTTAGCTTAAATAGCACTTCGATTTTCAGTCCCGCAAGTAGGAATACGTTATTCGGAATGAATAAAAGTTGTTGTAGGAGCGCATCACCTACCGGCCGAGTAGCGCCGTCTCATTTACTCTCATATTTCTTGTTTGTTTCACGTCTCGCGATTGGGCCAATCGCATTTACGGAGCAACCCACCTTACGGCATATAAACTAGCGCGGAATATTGTACTCTATCGCTTGTGAATAAAGTTTAACTTTTTACCATTTAATTCCGAGTTACCGGCGTTTGTCACGCAAGAGTTCTAATTTTAAATCAAGTGTAGGCGGAGCTCTCGTGTCGGAGCTTTTATATTGAAAAACAAAATGTCTTTAACGAAAACCTGTTTTGAGAAACTTAAGCCTTTTATGTACGGAAGTTTTAAGTTTAGCGTTGGAAGAGAGATAGAACCTTTTGGTCCGGACCGGTGCGGAGCTAGTCCCGCTGAAATAAAGTAAAAAACTTTAGTAACCGGCTTGTCGGTATTTTCCTTTTGTTTGATTTTTGTTTTGTGAACGGGACATTGCATGAGAAATGCAATGCAACAATATGGCGTCGTATTCATCTTTACTGTACGTATGCAATTTTTATGGATTATTGAGCTTTGTGAAAGATGAATACAGATAACGATACGTATTATTCCTTATTCTGTTGCAGTGTGCCTGTACCTATCTATGAATATTGATCAGTTTTATTCTGCTCTATATTTTCCTTCATTCTCAGTAGCTGATATCTTGTGGGTGCAAGTAGTGGTGGGTACGAGTACAAGAGGTTCGTCTGGCGTCTGTTCGGCGGGTGAACTCATTACGGTTGTCGGTCAAGGCCTCGAGGTCGCTGCGGTGGGTGGCCGCCTTAATTACACCCTACGATTTAGGACTTCTTTCTCGTGCATTGTTGCTCGTGGAGCCGTGAGTCGTGGCTACTCGGACATTCTTGTGGCTAGACACGTGTGACTATCAAGATGGACTTGTTTTTTAGTTACACAACTTTATGTGTAGGTACCTACGCAATGTTCACGGGGAAATACACTTATTTTTTTTTTGTACCTAAGAAAATAAAAACCGGCCAAATGCGATTCGGACTCGCACACGAAAGGTTCCGTACCATAAACCTTTAGTTTTTTATTATTTGTTGTTATAACGGCAATAGAAATATACAATCTGTGAAAATTTTAACTGTTTACCTACCTATTACGGTTCTTGAGAACAGTCCCTCTGACAGACAGACGGACGGACGAACGGACAGCGCAGGCTTAGTAATAGGGTTCCGTTGGTTACCCTTTGGATACAGAACCCTAAAAAGTAACTTTGACTTTGGGCTATGTTTTACTTCTCTTAGTCAAAATTCTAGTAGTTGACATTTGCTTGCTATTCATTATTTTTTTAATGTGCCTTAGTCCCATCTTGGAAGTAACGGAAAGGCATTTTTTCGGGAGTGTCAAAAAAACCATCTCACCGAAACTGAACTGTATATTTTGATCTTGTACGAAGCATTAACAAAAACGCAAATGTTCACTTTTTTAATTTAATTCTACATTTTTCTTTATTAACCCTCCCACATCGCCCGTGTTTTATATGGTCGCTTACCATACAAAATTAATGTGTACAGTACAGCCTTCAGGCACTGGCTTCGTGTATCGTTGAATATTCAAGAGGAGACTTAAAAGGAATAATTAAATGACGTTAAAAACTTATTTAAATATTCCACGGAGCTACGATCCGCGGTCATCAGTTATTCAAAACCTGTTTTACTCATTAGTTGCGTATGTATATGATGTTACCTATATCTAGTTACCGTGGAGGGACATTTTTACTGTCTATGACTAGGTAAAGTTACCGATGAAAATCGATTTAAACTTCGAATAATTATTTAAAAATACTTGTTTACGATTAATTTGATGTTGATGATATGATATGTTAAAGTGACGGTATGAACGGTACTCGTATATAATTTTGTTGATGACCGTACCTACTACGCACTAGCCCAGTGGTTCCAAACCTTGGGATAATTACCCCCGCGGGGGTAAATCAGCAATTCTGTGGGGGTAACAAAGAACCTAAATAATTAAAACCTAATCTAAGAAGTACGTTTTTGTAGCTGCTGTCGCGTCGTCACGGTCACCTCGCAATAGGGGTGGGCGATGTTGGTAAAATAGGGGGAAATCGTTACATCATCGATGGTCTAAATTTTAAACCATCTAACTATCGATGTTTCATGAAAAACATCGACTGTAAAAATAGGCGCAAATATTCAATATCTTATGAGACTAATGTGCAATTTGTGATCACACAAATTGATTAATTGATTTGTGATTAATTACCTAAGATATTTTTATTTGATTGTATTGTGTATAACATTTTAAGGTCGAGGTAAAATCAGTTTTCCTTATAGGTCACAGGGGTAACATTATTGAAAAGGTTAGGAACCACTGCACTAGCCAGACGTGCATAACAAAAAAAAAACAAATGAAAGTTGCGTACCAAAATTTTTCAAAAAACTTACAGAGTCTCCTAAACCAAGAGTTTTTGAACTATAAAATTAAAAGAAAAAATTGAATATATCTAGTAATATAATACACAGAAATATTCTTGATTATACACGTCGTCTAAAAATAAAAAATGCAAAGCATTTTCTCTTACGGCACTGTATTGAGCAAGAATTATATGAGTGAGAACAATTTCTGTGTTTACACCTCTTTGATAAGTGCCCACTGCCCAAAGGCTCAAGTGACGTTCTCTCAGTGGTAGAGCGGCGAATGCGATCGGCAAAACTTCAGAAATGTATGGGATTGACAAATGCGGTCGAAACGTTACGTGGATATTTTGTTTTTAAGTTGTGATGGGTTTGCTCTTGACTCTAGTCTATGTCAGAGATGACAGAGACAAAGTCTAAGATGTAGCGAGCTTGAAGAAGAAGCCAGTTCACTCTAACTTTGAAGAGATTAAGTTTGTAAGCGTTTGAAAACACAGACGCAGGTAGGTAGAGAGTTCTACTCCTTTGCTGTGCGCATTATAACAGGTGTTTGGAAATGCTTAGTGCGATTTGGTGGAATAGCTACAAGGTAAGGATGGTAAGTTGCAGTGCGTCTTGATGTCCGATGATATAAGAGGGCCGGTGGGATGAGGTCGTGGAGTTCTTGGGCACACTCACCGAAGTAGGCCTTTCGGTAATCGCTAGAATAGTTTTTTGCCTAAAGCCTTTGGACATAACTGTTCTGCAAAACAACCAATCCTTACTAATTTTATAAATGCGAAAGTATCTCTGTCTGTCTGTCGCGCTTTCACGCCAAAACTACTGAACCGATTTAAATGAAATTTAGTACAGAGATAGTCTAGAGCCTGAGAAAGGACATAGGCTATTTTGTATCCCGGGAGTATGTTCCCTAGGGACCACGCGGGCGAAGCCGCTGGTATAAGCTAGTATAACATATAAGTTACTCCAAGAAACCTTGGACAAACAATCTGTACTAAGTAACCAAACCAAGATACTACAGTTAAGTGAAAAAACGCATCAATAACGTGTAACGTTTATAGTAATTGTGAGTTAGTGTTAGATCGTGATCGGCGACGTCGATGATTGATGGCAGTATCGCGATACACGCTTAATTAGAGGCTATCACCCGTTAATACGCTGTAATTATAAACGTAATGTGGGATTGTGAGGAAGCAATACACGTAGAGAGCGTTGTTTACAGACAAACAACTTAGTTTTATTTTTAATCTTTATTTGGTGGGTAGTATGAACTCTAACAGAGAAAAGGTGAACAAATTATATGAAATCAAATGTCTTGCGTTGAACAAATTATGAAACTTTACTTTGACAGTTAAACAAGTCCTCTTTTCTAGATGCTCTAAACTCTTAGCCTTCACCCTGATCGTCATTATCATATCAGCCAAAAGACGTCCACTGCTGGACATAGGCCTCTCCCACTGGGGGGGGGGGACGCTTAGCAGGCGGTTTGGCGATCGCAGTGTATGGCGTTGCGTTTTACAGAGAACGCTGCTGCCCATTCTCTGGCGAGTCCCTTAGTCGCCTCTTACGACACCTACGGGAAGTGATGGGATGGTATTATTATTTTACGGCAACAAACGGCACCGGCCGACACCATACGGTGGAATTCATCCTGATATGAGGCAAGTATTTGTCAAATCATGACCTGGATACGACTGGATCAGGGTGCAATTGGTGATGTTTACATCCAATATAAGTGAGTCCTGAGGATCTACTTGTACAGGTTTCAATAATTTTTGTATGGCAAATCGACATAGCTGCCTACATCTTTCCAGAATAAGATTTCAGTTTGATATTTTAGACGACTTTTCCTCATTCTCTCCTACGAATTCATTTGGCAGGAGAGAATGGTTTTGAGGGAATTTGAATATTTTAAGATTTACTTTAGATGCTCAAAATCAGTTTATTACTACTATGGCAGACAACAGATAAATGTGCAATAACGGTCATTGACCTACATACATTTATTGACTTTCATAATATCAAAACCTGAAATAAAGACATAAAGCCATGCTGTGAATCAACTTTGTTCTCTAGTAATGAAAAATAATAATGTATTGTTCGGGTATCTACGAAGGGATATTAGGGAACGGTCAATTAACTTTATTACAAGTTTATCTGGCGCCTAGCATACTCATGATATAGCTTAATCTACATTCTGAGAATCCTTTTTCAGTTCCCATAAACGCGATAAACAATTTCACACCCAAAAACAACGGTTAACCCACTGATGCAAAAACAAAAATAGAAGGCTTACAACCCGTCAAGTGATAAGGTATAATTTGGCCTCATATTACATGACATGTGCTCGGGAGGGTTGCTGTCATTAGTGTCAGATGCTCTCGGTCGGGCGACCGTCTGTCAAGCGTTGACGAGGCTGCAGTCAACGGGTTACGTCTTGCTTGCATTGAGTCAAGGTGAATGGTTTTGGTGACACCATTTTACGACCCTTTGTGCTTTAGAACAGTCATGCTCAACCTTTTTTCTTCCTGGGTCACATAGTGTTTCTACTATTATCATTATGGGTGGCAATATCCTTTTCTTTCAGTAACTTAAATCATCATCTGCCTAGTCTTTTCCCAACTATATTGGGGTCGGCTTCCAGTCAAACCGGATTCAGCTGAATACCAGTGTTTTACGTGGAGCGGCTGCCTACCAGACCTCCACAACCCATTAACTGGGTTACACGGTACATCTTGGCAAGACTGGAGTCAGATTTACTGGCTTCTGACAATACGTAACGACTGCCAAAGATCTACAAATGACAGCCGGGACCAACGGCTTAACGTGCTTTCCGAGGCACGGAGGAAACTCGGTATGTTAAGATGGTCACCCATCCACAGACCAACCTTGGCAAGCGTTGCTTAACCTTGAAGATCGACCCAGTAACTTAAATCTCTATATTTAATAGTGCTACGAGTGTCTACGTCAATGGGATTGACTTTTATTTGAGGTTGCCACACTGCTACTGCATAAAACCACTACTAAGTTACCAATTGATATTTTCAATAGGTTTTTGGCACTATAAATCGTGTCAGTCCAAACATTAGCTACACTACAAATCAAGCATTGTTCCACTTCTTAGAAATGAGAGAGTCGAAAAAATACACTAACAAAAATAAACGCCAAAGACAAATTCAAATTGACCATCGCAAAGTTTTTTTTTAAGTAATCTTACTTTAGATCAAAGACAAAAACATTATTTGCAAAAAATACCTCAACTATCTTATCAAAGTTTTCTTCTTAGCCTAAATATCTTTCAGAGCCAAACTTACTACGCAAAAATATTCCTAAAACTAACCCACCTAGGCAAAACGGTACATTGATTAAACCCCCAGATCCGCTGTTCCTCCATCTAATTAGCCGGGGTTTCCTGTACATTTGCCAGCAGCCTGCCACCTGTCGTGGCCTGCCTCTGACGTACTAGCCCACCTCTCGAATTAATTACCGCGATCGATTAATAACCGCCAAACCAAAACTTAATTATGGGGAGAAATTATTTCGCGGGTTTTTGTGGTGCGTGAGCGGTGGCTATTTAGAGATTTAGAACAATCGTGTTGAAGGAAATGAAATACGGTAATATTATAAATGCAAAAGTATGTAAGTCTGTTTGTTGCTTTTTACACGCCCTAGCGGATAAACACTTGGTACATCGATGAACCTGGAGAGGACATGGGATGCTTTTTATCCGGAAGCATGTTCCTTTGGGATTGAGTCCGATTTACACGAACGAAACTCCTAACAGAAGCTACTAATATTGCTAATGCTGCTAAAAAGTGAGACCATTTGTTTTTATGTACAAAACGGTTGAACGCTTTTTCACGAAACGCAGCACACGAATGGACTATGACCTGGATCAGACGTGAAATTTTGTGTCAAGTGTATTATTTTCCAAGATAACTTAGTAGTCAAAGTTACCTTAGAAAATAAAACACTTGACTCGGGTGACGCCTTGGGCAAAAACTTATCTTACTACAGTCATATAATTTTTTTTTACTGTTAAAACATGTCATCTTGTATTACCTTTTGTTAGCATATATGCTCTTCTTGCAATTTCATTATAATTACCCTTTTTAGCAGGTGGATGTCTATTTGTAGCACAGGATACAGGTGTATATCATACCTGACACCTAATAAACACTGGGTCTCTTCATATCCGTTGCTGACTGTAAATTCAACTTGGTTGTTTATTTCCATCAACGTCCTTAACTAATTGTCATCAGACCTGTCCAATATTTAACACCAGTACAAGATACACGTCCTTCCCAACATATTTCTTCGTTATTGTCAGATTTTAAATGGTTACAATGTATCAACAGTCTCCCGGGGCAGTTCAGTGCACCTCGCCACCGCTTTTTGTGGCGTCGAGCTCACCCGCTTATTTGCCATCATTAATCATTATTTCGGCCCAGCGATGGACCGCCGTATGCTTCACAATTTGAGAAAATAACCCTTTTTTTGTGTTTTAAGTAAGTTGGTTTGCAATAACATCGTGTCCTCAGAGCGTGGCGATCGCATGCCGAGCACATTATTTAAATTACGTACCGAGAAGGTTGGCTGTATAGGTGTATCATGTGCTGTGGTATGGTTTCACGTGTATTTTATATCAAATGTTATAGAATCTGTATGTTCTTAAGTTTGTGCGAATTTGGCTTTAGTTTCGAATAATTAGTGGTGTATCAGGTCCTGGTTTCAATTCCGCTGTGTTATTATATAAACTATTATACCTGCAATGTTTTGCTACTTGGGCATGATAAAACCCATGTAGCCAAATATGGGTATATCATATGTTGTGTTATGGTTACACGTGTATTTTACGAGTATATCAAAATCGATGTGTTCTTTGTGCGAATATGTCTTTAGTATCTAATACCTGATGAATCAGGTCCTGTTTTTACTTCCGATATGTTGATTGAATTACGTTGCCTTGAGTGGAGCCGCTAATGGCTTGCATCCGTTTCGTCGGCTCAAGGATGACATTAGTGAAACTCTCATCCGTCCGTTTTTGCATTGTTTTGTGAGAAGCAGGTAACCACTCATATATAATGGTTAAGCTGTTGTTTCACTTTTGAGCATAAATTGGTGATGACAAATTGCTAAAGGTGCATGTTTTCTATTCAACACTAAGAAATAATTGCAAGATCAGTAGCATTGCTAGCAATGGTTGAAATTTGTCGATGAAGCAGAATATCATTAGATTTTAACAGGTTTCAGTTCGGCCCCACTAAATACATGATGATTTGTTTATGGTTCCAAATTCAAATTTTTGTTTTTTTGTAGTTGTTAGATTGGCACAACTGTTTTCCATTTTGGCGCGGAGTTTGAGTTGCATCTGTTATTTATATTAAATACAGTGCTGGTTTTAGTAATATCATAATTATATAGTGTGTATTGCGAATTTCATAATGGACAAAAATATCGAACAAAGAGTTTGTCTTAAATTTTGCATCGCCAATGGAATTTCGTGTTCGGAGTCACTGAAAATGTTACAGAAGGCTTACGGTGAATCGACTTTATCAAAAACTCGTGCTTATGAGTGGTTCAAAGCGTTCAAAAGCGGTCGAGATGTGATGGAAGATTTGCCTCGCTCTGGTAGGCCGTCAACGTCTGCAACTGAAGTTAACATCGCAAAAGTGAAGGAAATAGTGACTGAAAATCGCGGTGTTGTGCACTCTGAATTCTTACCGGAAGGTCTAACGGTAAATAAAGAATATTATTTGAGCGTTATGCGGCGTTTAGGAGAGCAAATTCGACGAAAAAGGCCAGATTTGTGGAAAGAAAATTCTTGGATTTTGCACCACGACAATGCGCCTTCGCACAAGGCTATCATTGTGAACGAATTTTTAACCAAACACTCAACAAATACCATCCAGCAACCACCATATTCACCAGATATGGCTCCTGCTGACTTTTTTCTTTTTCCTAAACTCAAATTACCACTTCGTGGCACCCGTTTTCAATCGATAGAAGACATAAAGGAGAATTCGCGGCGAGAACTGAACTCAATTCCGGAAGCAGCGTTTAAAAAATGTTTTGATGAATGGATTATTCGTTGGCGCAAGTGTATCGTTTCTAAAGGAGCATACTTTGAAGGTGATAAAATAAATTTGGATGAATAACAGACATTTTGTGTATTATTGATCTTTTCCCGGTACTTTCCTGACAGAGTAGTATATCAAGTATTTAGTGGGGGCCATTTTTAAACCGACCAGTGCCCTTTCGTAGTTGATCGACTGAATAGTCTAAGAAATCTTGGGCAGTTGAAGACCTAGACAAGTCCGCATATAACCGTTGATGGTCATGCTTACAAAAGACAACCAACGGCTCGTTTTGATGTGCATGAATCTTTGTATGAATGGTTGAATGCCACTTGCACGTCATAAAACGACAAGTAAGTATTTTTTATGTAATTGTTTTCTTCTAATAAATAAGAATCTCGTGTTTGTTATTGAAGTTCTCTAAAACGGCTAGACCGATTGTTATAATTGTTTTTTTGTGTATATTTAGTAGGTCTGAGAATAGGTCGCAGGTTATTTTTTTATATGGTAAAACAACGTTTGCCAAGTCAGCTAGGTTAATAAATATTTTCATCACAAGTAGGTACTCATACTTAGGTATTCCATTTTTCAACCTTATTGAAGTTTTAATATGGTGAGAGTTTGGCAAAACCTAAAAAGCGATTTTTGAGGTTTAACAACTTCGTTACATCATTATCTCTCTGCCTTAATCCCGTTTTATTTTGGTTGGCATATTCATCTTTTTCTTGTTTGACGTGCTTTCATTGACGTAATATTTCATTGTGCATGCAACTACGATGCGCGCGCGCAGATATGCTCATATTACTTATTGTTTGCACGATGCATGATGGTATCAATGATATTGCCTGCACGTTCTCGCCACGATTGCGTTCAAATACGCAAATCGTTGTGTGTTAATTAAAATTTTAATTAAAAACACTGTATTTTAAATTAGAGAAAGGCAATATTGAAAGAAAAAATTGTATCAGAGTTGGTTTTGCTATGGTGGTTGGAGTTAAAAGCGATCAATTTGCAAATTGTTTCGCCCCTTTGATACCATCGTTATCTTGACTATTTATACAACGCGTAACAGAATAAACACAATAACTCTTTAGGGGTCAATGTATTCATCATTATGAAAAACTTTTACTATGGGGCCAACCACCAAATTGCGTAAAATAATCAGCTGCTCAGTATATTTTGTCGAGTGTTGCGCACAAAAACGTATGGTGCAGTCGATTCTTTTTTTCACCTATTTATGTTTGGTCCTATAGTTCATAATGGTGAGTACAATGACCCCTTAAGAGGTACTTCGTTTATTCGGTTAGACATTGTTAAGGGGTGTTGTCAAAGTCTAGCTCACTATCCTAGAAGGGTATGAAAGAACATACCTTGTTTCTTTTAGGTCGTCGCCTCACTGCTGAGGATTGCGACCACTTACGATCTGATGCGTCGCCAGGTCATGCTTGTCTTCTACACTGTGGAATGCCCGCCTGGTACATGCTCCCTCCAACAGTCTCCAGTAGATTTGAAAAGGAGATTGTTTCATACTTTTTTGTCCTGCGTACCTCCATTCTTACGTCTTTATTAACCAGAAATATGTAGTTGATTCGACTTTGGTTACATAGTTACTCAGACTAAAGTTTTGTTGTCATGAAATTCCTCCAGATCTAGTACAAACTTAAGTTCTAAG
The DNA here is from genome assembly GCA_950371165.1 of Lacanobia oleracea. Lineage (NCBI taxonomy): Eukaryota > Metazoa > Arthropoda > Insecta > Lepidoptera > Noctuidae > Lacanobia > Lacanobia oleracea. Next base: position 9,119,781 of record OX493397.1, read on the forward strand.
CTGACAACGCACAAAGAAATCAATTTTTTTTTTAGAAACCCAAAACGTCTTCTTTCTCTTCCTTTTATTGAATTCGTACCTGCAGTTTCTTGACGTCATTCTTTAATCTCATTTGTGGTCTTCCACTAGGTCTCTTCCTAAATAAACTATGAAACGATATTTGCCTATTAGTAGGGTGGGGGAGACGGTGGAAGATCGACCTTCACTCACATGATTACCCGATGAGACATATTTCATCAAATTTTATTGATTTATAAACATGCCTATGGTAGCTTGCCAATTGTTCCTGGCTATTCTCTTTTTTTGCAGGCATACGATTATTTTCATTAAGTATTTCACTTTCGATATCAATTTTTACTGGTTAACAGACCGGTGTAGTTGCCTATATGGTTGACTTGCCTGTTGATACCAGCTCGCTTGGTAGCCATGAACAGAAACAAGTAGGTAAGCCTACCAAGGCATATTCTCTAACAAACACAACTACAAACACACAAACACAAACAACAAACAACAAACTTTTTTTCAGTTATTAAAATAGTGAAGGTTATGAAAAAAATGTATTAAAATGAATTTAATTAAAAATTAGCATCGACCTATCATAGGCATGTTTATAAATCAATAGATAATAAAAATATTTGGAGGTGCTCGTGGCTAAAGAATAACAGCCGCACAGGTCGATCTTCAAGGTTAAGCTGCGCTTGCCAAGGTTGGTCTGTGGATGGGTGACCATCTTAACATACCGAGTTTCCTCTGTGCCTCTTGGTCCCGGCTGTCATTTGTAGAACTTTGACAGTCGTTACGGATTGTCAGAAGCCAGTAAATCTGACTCCGGTCTTGCCAAGAAATACCGTGTTACACATTTAATGGGTTATGGAGGTCTGGTAGGCAGCCGCTTCACGTAAAATACTGGTATTCAGCTGAATCGGGTTTGACTGGAAGCCGACCCCAATAAAGTTGGGAAAAGGTTGGGCAGATGATGAGATAATAAAAATATTTCTCATCTGGTTATCAGGAGGGTGAGGGTCAATCAACCAACGTCTTTTAGACCAAATGTCTCTACTAGTATAGCAGGTAGGTACTAAAGTTTATCTTACTATAGAGTATAACTATATATGACGTGGTGTTAGTTTTCAGGTAATACCGCAGAAAATCAATTTAGATAAGGAAGGAAAGTATACAATTTCATTATTATAAATAGCAGTAGTGCACGCTTGCATTACGAATGTTTCTTTGAAATCGTAAAAGCAATCACACAATCGAGCCATATTGCTTTCAGTATCTGATGAATTCATGCCACTGAATAAAATAATTACGATGCTAATACATTTTAAATTACTTATGAATCATTCTAACTATGTAAGTGTTCCTACATGCATCAATGCAGTAAGGTACCATTTTTAGTACCTACCAAAGAGGAAAAATACCGTAATAGAGATGAGGAACAGGGGGAAAAATAAATTTGCTGGAGAAGACGCAAATGTCAATTTTACATTCCCGATCCTAATACAGAAACAAGAATATATCAAGTAGTGATCTATGCGAATACTTACTACGTAGGTTTGTAAAAGCACAGTATTTTCATAAAGATGCAGATGCGATGCAGGTGCGGTGTGTATAGAAACGATGCCGTTTTTACGGGCCGTAAATTTGGACGGCTCGCGACTGGCGCACGGATCGCATGTACTACGAAGATAGAGTGTCTTGTTTGAAATACTATCACATTTACTCTTTAAAAAAGGCGACATTCTATCTGTGAAATTGACTGTCAAAAGTTCGAAATATTTGGGACTTACTAAGTGGAATTTTGAAAGCGCATTTCTGTTTCATACATACTGGACTGTTTGACAATCGTTATCGTTGTTGGAAAACTTACTTGTATGTATCAGTAAAAGCACAGTATTTTCATAAAGATGCAGATGCGTCGCAGGTGCGATGTGTATAGAAACGATGCCGTCTTTACGGGCCGTATATTTGAACGGCTCGCGAGCGCGACTGGCGCAATAAACTCTGGGTCGCATGTACTACGAAGATGAAGTGGCTTCGGTGAATTTAATCTGGAATGTTTGAGTGTTATTGAATTATACTGACTATATTGACACGTTTTTATTAATATTATCAACTATTATTACAAAATAATTGTGTTCGAAAGGTTTTTTCAGAAAATTATAAATAGATCGCCGCCAATATTTTCCGAGAGTTTTGACAAGAAGTTTTGACTTTGACGTAAATACGTACCTATGTATACAATAATGTTCATAACCAACGCTTTGGAAAAATATTTTGATAGTTCAGTCACACTGAAACATTTTCATTTACATTATTGCTGAAAGGCATTTTCATAATAATCATAACTCTCATCGCTCTGACTAAAACTTATAAGTGTGCTTTTGCAAATGAGGACCAAGAAGTTAAGTTAGTCTTATCCGTACATCTTGTCCTGTGTTGAACAAATCTCTGTTCACCTACGACAGTAGACAGTAGTCAGTAGTAGTAGTATAGTAATACGATCGACCCGACTTCTAACACAAAAATCTTTATCAGTGATCAAGCTCACTCAATATAACTATACCTTACTTTTTTCGCAAGTCGAAGATCCTCACACAAATCCTCCACTGTCTACCTCAGTCGAACAAATCTGGAAGGTGTGTAGTACAAACACGTAGATATAGTTGCAGGGTGCAAGCGTCGCGGATGGCGCGGGGCGGGGGGGAGCGGTAACAGATGCGCTGCATTGCCGCCGCGCCAACTCCTGACACGGGGTAGGGACGGACTTGGGTTGGGAGAATTATTTTATTTTATTTCAGATTAGCAAGATTCTAAAAGCTAATGAAAAGTAGTCTCCTGGACCCGTGATGATATTGGATTGAGTTTTAGTCGTTATAACCGCTTATTCTTCGCATATGGATGATTCCCATAAATAATTCCACCATCAAAACAAAAATTAAGTACCCTTATCCATGTCACGAATTGAAGTGAACTGCCAGTCTGCTTAAGTTACGAATTTATAGTTCACTTCATTTTCATTCCGACTATGTTATCATGGTGAGATATTTACAGAATCGACTGGCAGATTACACTCTCTTCCTTCATTCATCCTTTGCAGCCTCACATCGTGAGCCAATTTTGGAGATTTTCTAGTCAAATAGTCTTACCTCAAAGGATCTCAAGCTTGTTTCTGTAAAGTTCCTGTTTTTTCTTACACCCTGTAAGAAAAAACAGGAACTTACCGGAATAATACAAGAAATAAAAAAAAGAGCAAAGCGAAAAAAAGGCAACCAAAAAACTTCGTGCACCCCAAGTCCGTCCCTGCAACAAAACGCGAGGGAGCGTCGATGACAAAATACAAATTTTATTTTATTAAATTCAAAAAAAGCCTCCAATGATTGATAGGAGCGCGCCCTCTCCGCTGCATAACTCTTGCTACTCAATAAAATGGATCATTGATTTCCCTGGAATACTATCTCGTCTTGACGTATGTAGGTACGTAGGTAGGTAGGTACTGGTAGTATTGTCGCAGTTCCGTATTGCGCAGTGTGGCGGAACATAGCAAGGGTTGTGGTTTGCTGTGTAAGCTTTTTCTACTGTTTGTTGCTTGTAATTTTTTTGTTCCAACGAAGAAAACTTGCAACAAAAAGAAAGAGAGAATTTAGTGAGCAGTCAGCTTCGGGCATTTTATTATTAGGAAAAACGTGCAAAGAGATCCGTGGGATAGTTTTAAGTTTGTACCTATACCTCCTAGCCGGAGGCTTTAATTTCTATTAACGCCGCCATATGAAAGTTCGGTTAAGCAGACAAAAACCTAGGTTGTTGCTGACCTGTAAGATGCCACTCATAAAAATGAGATCTGTGGTGTGGTTTAAATACCCGTTGAAGTACCTAGCTGCAGAACTGGGTACCTTACCTAGCCTGAAAATTTTAGATAGCCGGCAGATAGTGTATCACAGTCGTCTATTTAATAAGAGAGAAGAGTAACGAAACCCATACTTTAAAAGATAACCCAAGCTTCAATACTAAAGCTATTTAACTCATGATTGATGATAAACTTATCCCCAAGCGAATAGCCAACTTATTTCATACGCCATACGTGGTACGGCGAAGCTGCAGTAATTATTTACTTATTTACCGATTTGCGTACCCACTAATTTGCGATACGGGCATAAATATCTCGGTAACCGGTATAAGGGCTCGTACGGACTTGCGATCAGACTGTAATACAGCGAGAGGAGATATATCAGCGACAAGTGGTCGCGACTCGCGAGCTGTTTACAAGAACGCGACATAATGGCCTCCGTGCAAAATATCGGAGCGTTCTATACGGGACCCTCGTGTCACCCCTTGGTGAGTACCTATCATGGGAGTTAGTACCTATTGTCGCGTAGTTTTATAAGTGAAAAGTAGATGGATTAGATTTTTACGTCACTTTAAAAGCATATTGTTTTTACTTGTTTCAGGAATAATAAATGTAAGTTTCAGTAAAGTAAGTTTGTCACTCAAGCTTCATTAGAAGACCAGCGTCAAACAGCATTTGTCTGGCAACATTGCTGTAGTGCTACCTATTCTGTAAAAACATTTTCGTGTTTGATAGCGGATAGGTGAGTATCAAATTCGTATAAAGACCTTTAAATTTTGTAAGCTTCGTCACTCAGGTGAAATACTTAGTTTTTTACAGAATAGACTAGCTGAAGTGAACCTTTTTGGCGTACCTAACCTAATAGTAAGTTTTTTTTTTTGGATTTATTGTTATTTTTCATTTAATTTGATTTGCGTATAGCTGAGGGACTGCGATCAAATCGGTGAAATAAACGTTTTTATTTCTTTCAATTATCTCGAGTCAGGAAATCCTCTACCGTGCCATACTTATGTTAACCATACTAATAGTAGGTAATGGTAGGAGTCCCTGACTATCGGATATGGCTTTAGATTTTAGTTGTTAATTTACGAAGGCGCCTTCAGCACACGTTCTTTTGATCCTTTGAGAACAAGTTATCTTTATTATTTTTAATTTATTTATTTATTGAAGGAAAAGCAAACAGTAGCACAATAAGAAACAATCACTATCTCTTAAAAAATACTTACAATTTAAACAATTATATTACCCACTACGTTCGCCACAGACTACAATTTGATGTATTTAAAACTAGCTAGAAAAAGATACAATTAAATACTACAACGGTGATTGTACCAGAACTCGTATCTTGATTTTTATAAACATTTAAAAGAAAAATGAAAAAGTAAATTTGTGTGCTTGTATGTATGTAAATCGGGCTGGTTTTCGCAACTCCACGACTAAGCGCGTATTTTGCGTGCAGTGTAATTTGTGTGCTTAAATTATTAACAAATATTAATTTAACACATCTTGTTTCTAATAATTAAATTAATTTAAAAATATTTCTCTATGTTTTTCCTTGTTCTTTAATACAGGTCACAAGCAGAACACATCCCTTACTCCGGGTCGGCGCCACACTCCGGGGCAGCGTCGCAAACCCAGGGTTGCTACAAGTATCCAGGCCCCAGGGTTGCTTATTGCTACACACAGTTAATTTAAAATTCTCACTCGGATAAATAAGGAGGGTAACGTTTGCGTTTTATGGCCTACAATGTGCGAATGCAATGTTTGTGACGCTCCTTTGCGGTTCTGGACGTATTTTAATATCGTTAATTAGGTGTTACGAGCGTCGAGTGCTCGTTTAAAACGTTTTGTATTTTGGATAATGTGAACATGAATTTTGGGTGGATGTGAATAGATCTAATAGGAGGAAATCTGTTTAGAATTTTGTGTTTTACTGGAATTTTCCAGCAAAACACAAAAGGTTTTAGTTTTTAAGTTTAGGTTTTATGCAAAGTGCAGACATGAGTTTCTCAAAACCATGGGGGGCATTTATTGAAATCTGTCTATTTTGATACTTCATAAGCAACATTTGGAGTTAAGGGCATTTAGCAGCAAGTTTGATTCAGCCCATCTTGGGAACGGAAATAAAACTGGTTACTTTTTTATTTATTTTCCTTCAGTTTGGGAACAGCTGATACTGAAATTCTTTTGTGATTGTTAATGGTGCTAGATTCAAAATAGCTATGTACCTAATAATGACATTTCTTAAGTTAATCTATACTTTGAATATTATGAAGTTGAAGACTTTGTTTGTTTGGTTGAACGCGCTAATCTCAGGAACTCCTGGTTCGAATTGAAAAATTCTTCTAGTGTTGGATTGTCTATTCATCGAGAAAGGCTATAGGCTATATAACATCAAGCCACGACCAAAAGGAGCGGAGCATTAATGAAAAATGTGACGCAGAATAAGTTGCGCAGGTCAGCTAGAGGTTAAATATTACAGCAGCTATGACAAACGTCTAAATACTGTCTACTTTTCATTGTAAGCTAACCCGCTGCCTCCTTAATTTTAGTCTCCTTCCCCAAACAAGGGTATGATATTATAGATTCTTTTCATTAAAAATCCTTTGTACCATCTACTAGACAAATCCAAACTCGTCAAAAGAAAGTTCTCATCATACATTCTAATTCGGGCGACGTAGATATCTAATTTGTTTAGTACAGAAAACAAAAATCCAAGACACGGCGGCAAACAAAGGCGGCGTCACGAAATGGAGCGAAACTTTCTTACTAATTAATTTAATCCCTTCCAGCCGTACCCCATTACCCTAATTGAACTGCGGTGTACATGTCAATTCTTTGCTCTTGTACTACAATACTAAACTTCTGAAAACAACCTTAATTTGTTAAACATAGAGTCTCTTTCAGATTGTGTAAGTCGCTCCAAAGATAGCACCATGTTAATGATATGAGGGGCTTAGTTTGTAACGTTTTGCATAAGTGTCCAATTCCAATAAGCTTCCTAAAATATTGTCGTTGAAAAAATACTTCACGGAACCCTGGGGGCTACTCTCTAAGCCCGAAGTTCGTAGTTTCGGGCTTAGTACCGGGCGTATTCTACTCCGTATCACCTAACCACTGAGAATTACTAATGACAACACGATTTGACAGTTACTGTGAAATCGTATTGTCATTCATTCTTATACGTCCGCAACTAAGCCCGAAACTACGGACTTCGGGCTTAGAGAGTAGCCCACCTGAAGTATTTTTCAAAGACAATTTTAATACTTCAGGGTTCCACTTTTTCGGTTTACTTACATCAAATGACATCGATGTCAAATTGAGCCATTGACGTCACAAAAATAAAGAAATAATAGTAAATATCATATTTCGTGCTTATGTCTAAGTAAAAGCAAATAAGAGGCTAAGTGGAACTGTGGCATAATTATGATAACTTATTTTCAGGCGCACTCCAAGTTTTGATGACTAAATCATTACTTTGTGTTCGTTTTTTCTTTACAAATAAGAATGAAAAACACTTTACTTCAAAGAAAAATTAGAGTGCTATGATTATTATGAAAATACATATTGGTATTTTACTTTTGACATTGTTATTTAAAAGAAGTTTTTTCGTTTGTATTTGTTTGGTCTTACAAATATTGTGGATTTAACTTTTTTTTGGCCACCATTTTTATGTATTGAAGTAGCCGATGTAAAATAACTCATCATCTGCCTAGCCTTTTCCCAAGTAAAAAAAAAAAAAAATCGAAAAAAAAAAAATCAAAAAAAAAAAACAAAAAAAAATATCAAATCAATCAAATCGAATTTACCTGAATACCAGTATTTTACGCGGAGCGGCTGCCTACCAGACCTCCACAACCCAGTAACTGGGTAACACGGAACTTCATGGCAAGACTGAATTCAGATTAACTGGCTTCTGACAATCCGTAACGACTGCCAAAGATCTACAAATGATAGCCGGGACCAACGGCTTAACGTGCTTTCTGAGGCACGGAGGAAACTCGGTATGTTAAGATGGTCACCCATCCACAGACCAACCTTGGCAAGCGTTGCTTAACCTTGAAGATCGACCCGTGCGGCTGTTATTATCCACGAGCTCCTCATCGAGCCGATGTAAAATAACTACCTACTCAAAATGTTGCATTCTACCGAAAAGAAAATAGGCTTTTCATTTGTAAGGCCAAGAAAAATTGCAGCATTAGATAAGACTAATAAAAAATAACGAATGTGGGCCAAAATTAATGTTCTATGGTTTATTTGTATTTAGACAGTGAATTGAACGATCAACGTCAATAGCGGACCCCCTGTAGACACGCGTTTTGTTCACCGTGCCACTATGAAGGCAAAGGACAGTAAATTCAGTTTACAATTTAGCCTAAGTATTTAATGGATAAAACAGTGAGAGATAAAATAATTAAAAGTGGCGTCTTGTCTACGCATGTATGGGTGTTCCTAATAGGAAAATTGTTGCTCTGTTATTATCGATAGTCTATCGATAAAACAAAACAACTATTTTAACACGAGAATTCAATCTGAGTTTTTTACCAAAGGATTTTCAACTTCCTAATCCATTGCTTGATATGTTTGAAAATTTCGTCTACTCGAAAATGTAAATAAAGCAATGCATGTTGAATTGACAAAAGACATTCAATCTTCTGTTATTCAGTTATGTAGTGGCCGTATTGACAAACACGTCTGCTGACACGCACATCCTTTTCATAGCCACCGCCTTTGCTGTACACAAAGGACCTTCTAAATTCGGTCGCTTAAACTTCAGACTATTCACTAAAGATATTGTGGAAACGCTCTATAGTGAATAATTTTATTATGCTAACAATTTTAAAAGCATTGGAACTTTAAATAGCTGTAATGGTTAAGTTGGGACGAAGAGCTTTTAAATTAGGTCAGCCAGTGGAAGCGTTTTAGGAGATTGTTTTTGAATCATGTTTTGTTTTAATTTTAAAGGTTAAATGCTATTCGGTGGATCAAGCCAGTCAGGGTTGGCTTAGACGTAAGAACTAATTTCGATTTGAAGTATTGTTTGCTTGTTGTATAGGTACCACGGTGTAGCCTTTTTAATCCAAAGGTTGACTAGTAGAGAATGCCACTGTATGTACCACTACTGTAGAAGTGCACTGTGGACATACCTATAGTTTAAATAAATAATAAACTTCTTTTTTCTTGGTTAGTCGGGTAAATCCCCACACCACCTCACCAAAAAAAAAACTCCAAAAAGACTCACTAAAATCACCTCTCATAAATACAATATATCTTAAGGGGTCATTGTACATCATTATGAACAAGTTTTACTATGGGGCCAAACCTTACGAAAATAAAATTTGCCATTTATTATGTGCATTTTGTCGAGTAATGCGCAGATAAATGTATGGGACAGTGCTTTTTTCGCGATTTCAGTGTTGGTCTCATAGTGAAACTGGTTCATAATGATGAGTACAAGGTTTATTAGGTATTGCGTTTTTCTGTTCTTATTATAAAGAGGTGCTTTTGTGGCTTTCGTAAGGTTTCGTAATTTTTTAAAACCTTTTTAATTCTGTGTATAACCAAACCTAAAAGACTTTTAGAGGTATGCGGAACAGAGAGTTATGTCCCGCAAACCTCAATTGAAAAGGAAGGATCTTCCGACCGGAGGGTTGTTGTGTCCGCTGTGGGCAACTGCCCGATAGTTGAAATCGCACGTTAAACTCTGATACCGTGATGCATAATTTTGTTATAGTAGTTCGCTGCTAGTTGGATAGATGGCGTTGCGGTTCTTTTTGTTGCGATGTAGATTTTCTTCCTTAGATTGATGCCGCTACAGACGCGGTCAATAAAAACCTGGTATAGTTACTACTTTTTTATTTTCCACTCACATACCCATTGTTTCATTTCAGTCTTGATTACTCCGTAACGAATGTGGCTTTATTAGATATTCAAACCTTGAATTAATTCGTATGATATCGATTTTTTGTCCCCATATTAATTTAATTGCTTAAATCATCAAACGAAGTGGCGGTCATAAGGACCAATCAAATTGTGTTAAAATACCGTAAGATAAATTTGAACCATAACAAAAGTTCCGTGAAATGGGGTAAAACTAATTCGAGCCCGGTCAGTGCAAGCTCGCCATGTGTCCCGGGTTCGATTCCCGGGGGTGTTCGTCTGTAATGTCACGCCTATTATTCGCCGATATATCTTCCGTTCCCGTCAATATTTTCATTTTCGTGGATTTCTGTCCATTTGGGAGTTCATTATGTCCCTCTGTGTGCGTTTGTGTTTCATCTTGATGTGTCATTTGTTATGAACCCGCTTGTTCAACGACGCGATGTAGGTACTTTTGGATTTCGTGTAAGTTTTGGTGCTTGACATAAAAAATATTTGTCATCATTGATTGTTTTGAGAGCGTAATAAGATGGGAAGTTTCAGAATGAATTTTGACTATTTTGATAGATAAATAAAGAATATTAAATTTGTGTTCTATTGAGGAGCTTTTGGCTAGATAATAACAGCCGTACGGGTCGATCTTCAAGATTAAGCAACGCTAGCCAAGGTTGGTCTGTGGATGGGTGACCATCTTAATATAGCGAGTTTCCTCCGTGCCTCGGAAAAGCACGTTAAGCCGTTGGTCCCGGCTGTCATTTGTAGATCTTTGGCAGTCTTTATGGATAGTCAGAAGCCAGTTAATCTGACTCCAGTCTTGCCATGAAGTATCGGATTACCCAGTTAATGGGTTGTGCATTTAGATTTTGAAATGCCCGTTCCAAAGCTAGAAATTTTTCGGCGGAGCTGCGTTTATATGGCTCCTTTAATTTACAATGCTTTACCAAGGTCAATTACTCAACTACCCTTCAATAAGTTTTGTGTTACGTTGCGGAAGTGGTTGTTACAGGAGTGTTTTTATTCGATAGATGAGTTCTTTCAAAAGTGTCCCTGTAAATTCTATACATTAAAGCACAGACATATTTAATTGTTCAGTAAATATATTTGCATAAATTGACGAAATGTTAACTAACCTAGTAATTAATATGTGAAGTAAGGACTTGTAATATTGCATGCTATATATTGGCCAAATGTGTGTTACTTAATATTGATAAGAACTTATACCTACCATATTTGATGCAATAAATAAATTAATTGAATTGAATTGAATTGGAGATCTGGTAGGCAGCCGCTCCACGTAAAATACAGCTAAATCTGGTTTGACTGGAAGCCGACCCCAATATAGTTGGGAAAAGGGTAGGCAGATGATGATGATGAAATTTGTGTTCTATTACGTAAACTATCTACAATAAATTCGTCAGTTACCAAGAATAATTCATGACCCTAAAACAATCTGTGCTCTACATCCAGTAGAAGCCAACCCAATTTCCAGCCTAACATGATTGAAGATATAGGTTACAGTTCCGTCATCGTCGATATTTGTAACAAGGCGGGCCATGCATCACCCGGCCCGAGGGTCTCAGACAATCTTATAAAGTACCCGGACCATCACATGTCAAGGCCCGTTCCGAGCGGCCATCCTTTATTCAAATAAACCCTATTTTTATGGAAAACCTGCCCTATCCACATCAATATCAATTTCCCAGCGATTGTTGCAGAAATAAAGGGATGACCCTTCAGGGACGCAGGTTATCTGCCCAACTATATTAGAGGAGCTTTTAAAAGGCAGTTTTTTGCGACTGTATTATGTTTTTTTCGGGGATTTTTCTTTAATAAAATATGTGTAGGTGACCGTAACCTTTAAACAGTTTGTGATGAAACAAAAACGTTGTTGTCCCATCACTAATCGATTTATGCGGAGTGGGGTTTTTACACAGCTTGTAATTTTATTCAAATGGAGAAACAGAGTATTGAAAATTGAATTAAACACACATATTTGAATAGATTAACATAGTTACGCAATTTTGATATTCAGGTAAACTAAATCTGAAGTCTAGGACTAGTAAGTACCTGCTTGAAATATGTGTTTATGAGTTTACAGCTACCTATAAGATACGCCGAACGATAAAGCATATTACGAGTACCATCTAAACATTTAATACGTCCTCATAAACCCATAATTTACTTACTCCTGAGATATAATACACATGATCGATGTGCTTTTATTTTACACGTCAACCAATAAATACCACATAAGAGCGAACGACGCGACCATTTACCAAATGATAGGTGAGCAGCCTGAGAACGGCAGTTGTTCCTCAGTGATTACAGACGATTACCCCGTCACCAAACTCGTATTCGGTCCCCACTTAATATAATAAGCATCGCTGAATCGAAATCGATGCTATTACATGTCTGGTCCCATTTATAATCAGTACATTGCGTCCCGAAGCGACCAGCCCGCCTTAGGGCCTCAGTAATCGGTCAATTATCTATAATTTTCCACCATCAGTCTTTACCCGAAGCGGGCTAGATTCCTGCCAGCCCTAGTGTAATGATGCGTCCGGTTATCGATCTAATTGGTAAATTATGTATATCCCCGTAGGAGACCGAGTGGAGATGCTCGGGACATAAATAGGAGGAGACTGATCGGAGTTCTGGCTTTGAATAATTATGTGAAGGACCAATTTTTAGTTTCAGGAAATTAAATCGAACCGGTTTATTTGCACAAATATCACTAGGTAGTTTTATGAATAAGCATTATTATTTTTTTCCAAAATTATCTAAGAATTTTGCATGTTTTACCAAAAGTGCATTTATTTGCAAGGGAGCTGAGTATTCAGCTGCGTCACAGTTGTACTGAAAACTCTGAACAATATTCTACAGTCTCGCGTCCATAAAAAGTGCATTTTATGTATACTCGGTGGTAACATTTCAAACAAAAACAGGTTATAGTTGAAACCGAGCCGCGGTGAACATTCGATCCGCCCCCAGCGGCTGCAAGCGGCCACGTCGATTTTTTGTCTTTTTTTAGAGCAACCTTAATAAACTTTTTCCTATTGGCCGCAAGGAAATTATATTTTTTTGTCTGAGACGAAATAAAATTTATAGCAGGTGGAATGCTAGTGATTATTTGTGTTATCGATTGGAATCGGTTATCGATCGCTGCGATTGGTCGGTTTGAAGCCAATAGGGTGGGAGATCGATATGTGCGAGATAATTGATGTAATTATTCGAGTTGAATTGTAACTCTTATTCGGTCGTGGGGAGTTTCGTGTAAAACTAGTTTATCACGATATCTGAACAGTGGTTTTTGTTGGTAGGGATAAATTTTAGGTTTGCTGCCAAACGCGATCTCGCGTGACGGTGAGGCGTGGCATGCGATTACAATTAAAACATTGTTCGGTGCTCGGTCGTTCCAGCCTAAAGAACGAACGTATCCGAAATTCGATCAAAAATCTTTGTTCATTACCAGAACTTACGTTTGGCGTATTAAATGGACGAGGTTGGGCATTTCTTTTTGAAATCATTAAAAGTTGGTACGGTTTGTGTTTAATTCTACTGCGACGGAGCAAGATCCTTATCGCGGTTGTTGATCGAGAGATAACTGGAACACGTGCGGGGGGTTTGTTGTTTTTATATCTACATATCAGCTAAAGTAAAGGCCACTTAAATATGTACAATCAACAAAGCTATAAGTATATGTATAGGCAAAAATATTATGTTATTCACTGCACTGTCGATATTTATTTTTGATTATTTATTTATTTATTTAAACACTTTCAGCACAAAAATGTACAGAGGCGGACTTAATGCCATAGGCATTCTCTACCAGTCAACCTTTTGGGTAATGCAGAGAATAGTCGTAGGTGCAATAAAGAAAATTTAAAGCGATTCAAATACAATAATGAACAATATACAAATATAAACCATACATACAATATAAATATATAATAAAGGGTATAATTTAGACGGTCACCAAAAATGGATCAATGGTCACCAAATGGTTGATGGATCAATGGTCACCAAATTCTATCCAATTCAACTGTGCTTGCCATAAAATGTAGGCTTGGGGTTACAAACTGGATAAAATAGGTTAGGTTAGGTTAGAATTGTGACCAACCGCGCGCGAGCCGAGCGAGCGAAGCGAGCGGTGCCGCGGCAGCGGCCGGCGAGCGCTACTTCTCGAATATTATTTGGTGACCATTAATTATCCGTTTTGGTAACCGTTTAGAACTTTTTTGGTAGTAAAATAGGTACTTTTTTGGGCGGTGTTTAAACACAAGCCTATAATAAATATACAAATCAACAAGAGAAATATACAAACGAAATACTAAAACAATTAAGGCGAATAAGTTAACGGGAAACATTAGCGCTGTGATGATACAACTGCCAACATCTTACGAATGTGTTCACGAACCTTAACTTTGAAGGATAATCGGTTGGTGGCCATCCTGATCTCTTGGGGGAGCGCATTCCAAAGAGAAATAGACTGAACGAAGAAAGAAGAGTGCATAAAGTCAGTACGGTGAGAGGGACATTGAAGGAGACGGTTGTTTGATAAGCGTAGATTTAAATTGTGGTTGGCGCATGTGTGCAATAATAACGCGTCTTATGTGTGCATTAATAACTTTTAAAGCTTATATAGCATACTTACGAATGTTGTGTATTTTGTTTAAAAGTATTTGCAAGTTAGCTGCCTGCATAACTATTATAGCTTTGTTGACTGTACAAATAATCAACTTTCCGGCTACATCATTGTTCTTCTATCATAGGCAGTTAATACCCAAGCACAGATAAAAGACTTCAAAGTTGTGCGCCGCTTTGTTAATTTCGTTAGAAACATATTAATGACGTCATTAGTTTACGTCATCACAAATGGGATTCGTGACAAAATATTGACACGACACGGAACGGACGAGTATGTAATAAAAACATGAATTAAATGATATTGTAACAAAAAGGTGGACTGTCAAGCAAGGCATTTGTCTAGAGACCGGCACTAATTTCATTAATACGATGTGTAGAACTTTAGGGTTCTGTAGTCCTATCCTAAATTCCATTAAGATTACATCCTTGAACATTCTTATAAGACAATCGGTTACACACTAGCAAATTCAATCACGATTTGATTATATTGTGATTGAATTTGGAATAATGCAAAACTTCAAAAATCTACCAAAGAGTTTAATTAAAAGAAAGAAAGAGAAATATTTATTTTGGATTGGCACAAAACACACAGAATAGGTAGTCAAATAAAGTAAAACTAACAGTAATAAAAATGAGTTACCATAGAAGCTAATCATAAACCAGAGATTAATAACTTACTAACAATTAATTAATCAATTTTAATTTTTAGTTTTAGTGTGGTATGTAGTGATTGACCACTACCTCACCTGATGGTAAGCAATGAAACACGATTGTCTAGAAGTAAGTAATTCACTCGTTACTTAAATATTCTGGGTAATGGTTACCGAGGAACCCAGTCTACAGAGTACAGACTGCCGCACACTCCGCACAGAATTGTGCGGAACCAAGCACCAATATATTTTTTCGGCAACACGGATGTATCGTCACGCGTGTATAAATTCGTTACGATTTCTTGTCGGCCATTTATTTCGAAACGCGTTAACTAATAAATAATAAAACATGTACATGACAAATTGAAACGATCACAACGTTCCATTGCTGTTTCTTATTAGAAAAATGTGTGAAACATTTCATTATATAATTTCAGCGACTGTTGGCGACGAAGATGACGAAGACGTCCTCTGCTGGACGTAGCCCTCCCCCAAGTATCGCCCATCGACCAGTACTATGCATCTCGCATCAGCGGATATCCACGGCCCGACTTCGGGTTCGTTTGCTTTTCTCCGAAAGGTTATGTAGCGGTCTTCTTAAAAACACTTACATTTTGCAATTTATGTATAAATTTTTTTTTTTTTTTTTTTTTACTATTGATAGGCACGCGTTTGACCACTATCTCACCTGATGGTAAGCGAGGATGTGGTCGAAGATGGAGCACGCTTGCCTAGAAATAACCTATTCACTCTTGATTTAAAGACTCCCAGGTTGTAGCTATCAGGAAACACAGACTCCGGCAATTCCATGAATGATAAATTCCATGTTAAGGCCTTTTCCTTGTGACCCGGTATTCGTGGGTTCGATTCCCACGGGAAGCATACTTCGTAAAGTTGTTTCCAGTTTGGCTAGGACATTGCAGGCTTGAATCGCCTGATTGTCTGATAAAAAAATGATTCCGAGCTTCGGAAGGCACGTAAGCTACAAGCCGGTGGTCCCGGCCGACAAATGGCGGTCGTCAAATAAACCATGTCAGAGGGCCTTGAGGCGGTTTGGAAACTCTGACACTAGGGTGTATGGGGTCATTAGATCTTACTGCCCACACGATACGAAGAAGAAGCAACAGTTCAGACTTCGGGCTGTGGATCACAAATTCCTGTTAGAAATAATCAAACACTTGAAAATGTTGGCAGGCGTTTTGGGGAGTGTCTTTATGTAAACGCCGCAGATCTCATGCTCAGCAGTAGTGCTACTAGACCAACGAAGTCAAACGAATCGTTGCTTCCAAACAGAAAATGGAGTGTAAATTATCTGCCATATTGTTACTTAAACATGTTTTTGTATTACCATTTCTTTGTGATGAAAAAATCGGCAGGTGAAATGCAAGAATAGCAAATAACATTATGATAAAGTGTTCTATTTTAGCTACAATACATTACTGATATAATTAGGTCAGGTGTAAGCACGGGCATTGCGGGCATCATTTATTATCTTGTACCAGTTAATATGAGACACTCCCCTATTCATTGTGAACACAGAAAGATGCGAAATTAAAAGCTTTTTTTTGTTCTAGAGTATTCTTTGTTCTGTATCTACTAGTGTATTGTATTGTAGGAAAACATTATTTCTTGTAAGTTTTCAGTTACAGAAATAGTTATTATTTCATATAAATTGACTTGTATAATATCAGCTACGCATTTCATTCTTTTATTAAACATGCACTGTCAAATATTCTAGTACATAGCCGTTTATCTAAACTCACTGTAATTTATCCCAAACACTAACATTTATACAAACACATAATTGTTGTATCGTTTATCTAAAAATAACTTTTCTCTGGACTAAAAAGAAGCTGGTCCTTTATAAATTTTTTTAAGGACCTGTAGATTCTATATTTAAACCAACCTTAGTGTCAGGCCACACCGCAGCAACAATCGTACAGGGTGATACGATGACGTATGCCTCTCATCAATACGCGTCGCGCGTCCGAGCATTAACCCTCGCCTAATGAGGTCGGACAGCGTTTAATAGAATTAAACGCCGCCGTGCCGGCCGCGGAAGGGTTAGTACGACGGTGCGACCATTTGTAACTATAGTGTCCCGCGGTGATGCTTGTGATGTGATGACGCTATTTCCTGTAGTTTTTGATGCGTTAAATTTGATATGTCATATGGAGTCATAGTTATAAATCCTGTTTGTGTTCAAAATTATGAATTTACGGCTGTTCGAAATCTAAAAACTTCAGTTTCTCCTGATGACAGATATTTATTCCTCAGTTCCACCATTTTTAAGCCAATTGATCATCTTCATAATAAGACTAGTACTCATCAAAGCCCCATAACAGTAAAAAGTTCATCTAAAACAATTTGTCCGCGATTGTATCTCTCCAACCACCTTGAAAACCTCAACGCTTCATGCGTCTGTGCCATAACACTAAAGATTTCCCAGCTCACCTCTGGACTGTATTATTCGTGACTAGTGGAGTGGTCACGCGGGGAGGGGGGTGTTGAGGTCAGACAAGGCGCAAGGCTACAAACAAAAACCGATCAGAAGACCCATCATCAAGCAAAGATATAAGTTCCCACTCGTGCTCGTTTCCCAACTATGTTGGAGACAGTTTCGTTTCCAGTATAACCGGACGCAGTATTTTACATGGAGCAACTACCTGCGGGTCTGAAATGGCCACTTTAGCAGAATTATAATAATATAAGAATCATAATATTGTAATTACCCAACAATCTATCAAATGAAAATTATTAGAGTTGGTACTCAGATTGGTTCAAGCCAGATTTTGGAGCTTGTACCCGTAGGCGTAGCCGTACCAACAAAAATCTACTAATTTCAGCAGGGACTTAACGTGATTTTTCGAGCACAGAGGGATATGTTACCAAAGTTTCCAAGTTTGTACAAGTGCTGGTGCAACGACATTTGCAAGGGCGAGTCAGAACAGTCATAATTATAACGGTGGTACGGATAATAAGGACCACGTTTCACGTTTCCAAACTATTGGTTGGTCTTCTGCTCCTAATCTACATAGTGTTGTTCAGAACTAGGGGGGTAAGGGGGGAGGATGCATCTCTACGCGGGCGGTGCCGGGCCGTTCTCACGCCTCTGAGGTCACGCCTTACTTTGACCAGCGCCGCGCAACATTACAAACCAACGTGTACTATCTACTAGCCTACGAGAATAATGGAATACCTTTAACGGTATTGAGGTTCTATGCAATATTTCATTCGACGCCCTTCTGCCTGCTTCATCGCGCATTTCATGGGAAATACTTTCTAAAATAGTTTTGAAGATGTCTTCTTTATTGTGTTTCCATGTGAATATGTTGGGGATGGTAAGTGTTCAGTTAAGTGTTATGTGTATGCAGTTAGGTATTCGGTTTCTTCTTACAACTATAAACGGGCAGTAAGCCTATGCAAGTGCAAGGGGATTTCTATAAGACTAGCAGCAATGTAGAATATAATCACGTCATCATCATCACCATTTCAGCCGAAAGACGTCTACTGCTGGACATATGCCTCCCACAAGATGGGGGGTTTGCCATAATCGCCACGCTTGGCAGGCGGGTTGGCGATCGCAGTGTATGTGTTGAGTTTTGCAGAGAACGCTGCTACCTATTCTCTTGCGAGTCCCTTAGTCGCCTCTTACGACACCCACAGGAAGTGATGGGATGGCATTATTCTTTTACGGTACTCTACAGCACCGGCCGACACCATATGGCAAATAATCACGTATCTGATCTAAATACAGAGGAAAATTCATTCAAATCTACCATCAAATAACATCTGCTTGATCATTTTCAGAGTTGAGTCAGGTTTGCTGCACCAGCCACGCTGCCTATACTGCCCTCCTGAGGCTCTAGACAAAGCGCCATTCTATAAGCGTTGAGGAGGAGTCGAAATGACAAAATTTCGATCACGTGATATTTCGGAAGCGTTTGTCAATCCCAAAAATATTGACATATTGATAAATAATCGTTCTCGTCACGCTACTGCAGACAGAAATTCCCTTGTCTATAGCCTAAGTGCTGTCATTTTGAATACTTGTTTCAACAGTTGCCATTCGTCAGACCCTGCAGATAGACTGTCTGCTGTACAAGTCCGGACACAAATAGCACCTTACAACCATTCTCTTCTTATCATTCTTACAAAACTAACCAAGCCAACTGCTAACATATTTCCACACAGCACAAAAGCAAGTAAACTCCATTGTAATCCTCTCACGTAACAGCAGCATATGAAACCTACACACCGTCACAAAGCCGCGTTATCCTCCTTGAGCGCCGCCATTGTGCCGCGCAGATAAACGCGATACACAATGCGCTTAATATTGTAATCTATGAATATTTTCTATTGCGCGGTAAGTGTGTGGAAAGTGTGATACAGGAGTCTGTAGAAAGTGTGATACAGGTCTTATGTTGTGGCAATGTTCTTTGTTCTGGGTGGATTTGTAAATGAAGAGGATGGTTTTTAGAGACATGGTTGGCAGATTTTTGAGGCTTTTTGTCTGCTCCTTTCTATCTATAGGTACAGCTAATCTACGTGTAGCCGACCAAGGATTGGCAAGCTTCATTACTTCATCAAATATGTGAAAGATATGAAGAAATTTGGCGTTGACTGGAGAATTGTTCTGTCGCTGTCTTGAGTCTGCTACCTCCAAACATGCACATTATTTTCTTTAGTACAAGAATTTTTGAATATATTAGCAAATGTTTGGTGTCATGTGTCTACCCGCCCCTCTCCACGCACATGATATTGAGTGAGGACTATACATTAGCACAATTTTGTCGGTACAGATATCTTATTCACAGCCGCCTACACGCCGCGCCGCGCCGGGCTCTTCGGCGCTCGCAGCCATGACGCAGCACATCCTGCGAAATAACACCTTCCCGGCCCCAATTCACACCAAAGCCTCGTTGAAACGATTCAAATCAGAGATTTCAGGACGATACCCGATTGTATTATTCCGGTTTCGTAACCAAAAATCCAATTGTAGTCGGATCCCTTTCGGGAAAACTCTCGGAGTCCCGCAGAGATTGCCTCAATCGAACCGGCCTTCGTGGGAATGAATAACCGCGAATAATACGTTGTCATCCGCCATTATTATCTCACAATGATACAGTGCTTTTACGATAAAAATCTCGAATAACAATCGAGCAACTAGATTCTGTTATCCGCGTAATGTTATTTTAAATAAAAGAAGATATCATAATAATTTTACGTAATAGTAGCCCATTAAAACAATTATTTCAATGTCTTTATTATAATAAGCATGTAGGTTTTCATGTTGGGATGTCAGCCGTAAAACATTAGCCAAAATGGCCGGATTTGAAAATAGCTTCATACGCGGTAGCGATGTGTGTGAGATAATAACTGAATAATAATTATCTGCAATTACGTGTCTAAGTACATAAAATAATCATCTGATTCGCCGTCGATGTAGGTCTTCTTGTGACTTTTTTATATAAACCAGTTAACTGAGGGCTTAGCACTAATATTTATGACGTCTGGTAACGTAACGTACAATTTTACTACAGCTAAAATACTCGTTTCGCGCATAATATTTATTTGATTTGGATATTATATTCACTTTTTGAATTATACAAATAATAAACCAAAATACTATGGGGTTGCAGTTTTTTATACTTACTCAAAATTCACTTACGTTAACGTTACAATATATATATATATATACGTCAAAATATTCGAGCTAGGCCCTCAGTGTCCAAAAGACCTTCCAGCCCTATTATGAATTTTAGTTGCCATAATGATTCCGTGGCAAACATGAATAATGCGATTCATCCGTGTAGTGAATTATGATGACATTGGTACATCATGGTACAGTAAGGGGTATGGTAGAACCTGCAAAGGCAAGAAAAAATACTGCAAGAAATGACGACTTTTTTGACAGTTTTTCTCCACACTTAGGACATGCAGATGCTACCAAACGATGATTGATGAAGAAAGACATGAGCGTCTCTTCTTTACATCTCGAAAAAACATTCGACTAAATTCTTTGGGCCAAAAGACAGAGTCGGAGACATTGTTCAAGACGAGCTCATACAACACAAAAATATAAGAAAATCTGACTGCCTAAGGATCTATACCTTCCTCCAAGAGCTAAACAACCTAGGTCCCTATTACTTAAATATGGCATTTAAAAATAGTACCAGTTTGAGGTACAAGTCTGCTAGACCGTCGTGCGTTTGCCCGCCCTGGGGCTTGATCCTCATGATAAATGGCCCGCACTGCGCATGGGCAAGCCTATGCGTCGGTACAGGTTCTGTAATAACTGGGTACAGGGCTCGCAGGGCGGTTATTGATTGAAAGGTATTGTCAAAGGCACAGGGAATTATTTTCTAGTAATTTTTGTGTATTTGTTTTGAGTTGTTGTGATAGAATAGTGTCCAGTGAATACAAGTTATGTGCTTTTTCAAATGAATGAACTATTTTTCATTTCAAAGATTGATTTTTACGACTTATTTGGGACAAAAATCTTCAATTTTGAATATTATAAAACTTCGTTGTCGAATCGTGTTCCAAATTATTTTAAAAAATACATCCAAATTTCCTACTCAGACCATAGTGCACCAGTTTGGAGGACGAACATAAGAATACATTATTTCTAAGGGTCTTTCCAGATTTTTCGTCCCCAAAAACTAAGTTAAAATATCAATATTTTATTTTGTTTTACAACATTTAAAGGCACCGAATTAGAGAACTGTACGATAAAGATAATGTAAGTAAAGTACGAGTAAGATTGTGATTGGTATGTCTACGTGTTGTGCTGCACTGTGTACCATGATAAATGACTGTGCAGTGTACGCTCCGGCGCTGTGCCGCGGCGAGACGGGCTGCTATAGTGCGGGTGATGCGTGTTGGCGTGTAATGTTTGGATTATTAAACTATACCCAGGGGGCAAAGTAAAGAGACACATTTTTCGAGTTTTTTTAGTGCCCTTGTAGTATGTTTTCTTAATGCTGCCACTGTAGTCCGGTCAATTTAGACATCCGAGTTACACTAATTTGCAACAAGCTCAAAATTGGTAGGATTTTTCAAAATACTATCATAAATGAAATATAAAAAGTCCTCATAGATCCGATACGTGGAAAAAATACTTGGGGTCAAAGGTAACAAACGCGATTTTCAGCAAAACTGTAAGTTTTATCATAAAATTAGTTGAGACGAAATTGTACATCAGATAATTATCTATAAAAAATGTCTAGATACTTTTTTCTAAGAGCCACCATTTCTGTGATATCCGTTTCCGTGTCTTTATCAACGATTGAAAAAGTTGGCGTGGAAACGTGTGCATACTATGACGATTACAACTCTTTCAACTTTTTGAAACGTTATAATTTATCTCAGAAACGGTGGCTCTTAGGAAAAAAAAATCAAGACATTTTTTCAATTTTAATTACTGTGACGTTATAATATAAAAATATAAACATTTATTTTAGAATCTCTTCTCTTCTTTTCTTAAACCTAATATAAAGTTTAATTGGCCACTATCAAAAATTCAAATTGAAAGGACCAGAATACTCCTTTATTTTTTTACGACTTAGGCGCCATCTGTTAGCTCAATGCCGAACAACGAGAAATGTCAATAATGACAATCTGTAGAGACTAAAGAGATGTCGCTACTAGTCAACAATACTATTTTGTAACGTCACAATAACTTTGCCCGTTTTTGTACGGAAAAAAGGTGAGAAGTTAAATCTATACTAATTAGGGATGCAACGATACGGCTATTACGATACCAATACGAATGACGAATACATCGTAATGGCCAAATACGATAACGAATTTCGATACGAATGCATTACGATATTTGTTGAATACCATTTTGATGAATTTATAGGAAGCTTTGTTGTATGTTATTATTGTAAGACTAAGTAAAGTAAAAGTATAAAAAAAAGTTATGCATTTTTAATCAATATATTTATAAATTTTTATCATTAACTTATATTTTAATTTTTTAAATTGTTACTATTTGTTACATTTACTGACTATTATTTAATTTTAATTGTAGTCGTAAGTTATTACTGGCAAATTCTTATTCAGAAAACATAACATTTGTAAGTTTTTTCCCTTAAGTCGGTTTCTCTCATCACTGTGTATCAGTGCTGCTGTGGAGAATAGTCTTTCAGATGGCACCGTTGCAGGTTTAAGGGATAAATATTTCAATGCTATCCTTTTCAAATTTGGTTACTCTGAAGCTTTATTGTGCCAATAGTCAGCAACACAAGCGTCCATCTCCAAATTAGTAGTTTTCAAATAGTTTTTAATTTTTTTTGAAATAAATGTATCGTAAAAATAGCGTATCGTAATATTTACGATAATGAATGATCGTAAAGGTTAACGATAATCGCTGATATACGATTATCGTATCGGTATTGTTGCATCCCTAATACTAATATTACAAAAAAGGTAAAGTACATTCAGTCAAAAAAGTATCGGGAATGGATGATTTGTTTATGGTTCCAAATTCAATTTTTTGTTTTTTTGTAGTTGTTAGATTGGCACAACTGTTTTCCATTTTGGCGCGGAGTTTGAGTTGCATCTGTTATTTATATTAAATACAGTGCTGGTTTTAGTAATATCATATATAGTGTGTATTGCGAATTTCTAATGGACAAAAATATCGAACAAAGAGTTTGTCTTAAATTTTGCATCGCCAATGGAATTTCGTGTTCGGAGTCACAGAAAATGTTACAGAAGGCTTACGGTGAATCGACTTTATCAAAAACTCGTGCTTATGAGTGGTTCAAAGCGTTCAAAAGCGGTCGAGATGTGATGGAAGATTTGCCTCGCTCTGGTAGGCCGTCAACGTCTGCAACTGAAGTTAACATCGCAAAAGTGAAGGAAATAGTGACTGAAAATCCCCATTCAACTCTGAGAGAGATAGCCGCCGAACTTTCTGTATCTCACGAGTCGATCCGTACCATTATAACTAATCATTTGGGTATGAAACATGTTGCTGCTCGGCTAGTCCCAAAAGATCTGAATTTTCTCCAAAAACTCAATCGCATGAAAGTCGCTGAGGACATGCTAGAACGAGTCAGTTCGGACCCAACATTCATGAAACGCATTGTTACTGGTGACGAGACGTGGGTTTACGAGTTTGACATGCAAACTAGTCAACAAGCTTCGGAGTGGCGCCTTCCAACTGAACCGAAACCGAAAAAACCACGCCAAAGTCGATCAAAAGTCAAAGTCATGTTGACTGTTTTCTTTGACTACCGCGGTGTTGTGCACTCTGAATTCTTACCGGAAGGTCTAACGGTAAATAAAGAATATTATTTGAGCGTTATGCGGCGTTTAAGAGAGCAAATTCGACGAAAAAGGCCAGATTTGTGGAAAGAAAATTCTTGGATTTTGCACCACGACAATGCGCCTTCCCACAAGGCTATCATTGTGAACGAATTTTTAACCAAACACTCAACAAATACTATCCAGCAACCACCATATTCACCAGATATGGCTCCTGCTGACTTTTTTCTTTTTCCTAAACTCAAATTACCACTTCGTGGCACCCGTTTTCAATCGATAGAAGACATAAAGGAGAATTCGCAGCGAGAACTGAACTCAATTCCGGAAGCAGCGTTTAAAAAGTGTTTTGATGAATGGATTATTCGTTGGCGCAAGTGTATCGTTTCTAAAGGAGCATACTTTGAAGGTGATAAAATAAATTTAGATGAATAACAGACATTTTGTGTATTATTGATCTTTTCCCGGTACTTTCTTGACAGAGTAGTATTGTGACGTTGTAGGGGTAATCTCTGGATCTACTGAACCGATTTTGAAAATTATTTTACTAAAAGAATGCCACGTTATTTGTAAGTGTATTTATTAAGGATATACTCGTATATTAACTCGAAAATACCGTCCAAAGAAGTGGGCACGGGTCAGCTAGTATGCAGTATGCATTTAATTTCTGAAAGCCTTTCCACGCAAATGTTTAAAACCACGGAATAAACAAATTTGGCGTTGTAATACCATTGTTAAGTAATAAAAGCCCAATAAATTATATCGCCACTAGGTCAATCTAATTTTCCCACACTATACTCCCGCGAAGACACAAAACAATGTCAATCGAGCTTGACAGTGAGCAGTGAGATGATGACGTCACTAAACGTCACTCCCTCACCGAGACAAAGATAACGAGCATTCACGAGCGCCCACGAGCAACCAGATTTGTGTACGAAAATTTATGAATACCTCCACAATAGTGATATTGCGAGGACACGATGACGCGATGATGTGGCGGAACATTGGATGTTTTGTGGAAATTGTTTTAATGTTCTTATCATCCTGTACTTGGTGTTTCTAGAATAATCAGTGATAAATTAGATAATATGAATGTTAGATTCTAATATTGATGGAAGGGACGAAGAGGTTGATAAATGGTATTTAGGGTTCGAATACTTATAGGATAATAGAATACTCAAGTGTCTGTCTGTCTGTCACAGCCTGGTTTCTCCGGTGCCACAGGACGGATTCTGTTGAAATTTGGTACACATATGGAATTTTGTGACTTAATAACGGACGCGTTACGGAAATGATTAAATTTTGAGGATGGGGATAACTGTTGGAGGTCAAAATAGAAAAATTCGAAAAAGTTATTCAAACTGTATTATGTGGTACTTACATGAGGGTTTTAAATATATATTTTTTCATAATTTTAAAATTAATAGTTTTGAAGCTATTCAAGAAAATAGATTTAAAAAATACCATTCCCCCTTATCTCGGAAACTATTTACCTTATTTAAAATTTCGAAAGAAATGCAAATAATAGATAGTTATTTACCTACAGATTATAGGAAAACCTATAAGAAGTCTGTAGTGTTAAAAAAACATGTTACAAAAATTTAATTGGTTCGGAACCCTTTGCACGCGAGATCGACTCGCACTTGATAAGCTTTTTTATTATTGAGTCTTGCATCTCGGCTACAATTTCATCTGATGGAAAGCGATTGTGTGGCCGATGATGGAACACGCTTGCCTAGAAGTAAGTAATATAACCTATTCACTCGACTTTAAGATAGCCTGATAGTCAGGTAAGACAGAACTCGGCAGAATATCCACTCTTTAGCTATACGCACTATGTCTTCGCGAATCTTTTAGCGGAATTAAGTATAGCTGTACCTCGGTACAAAACAATTAGACCTGGTCGCAAGACCATAACCTTTGCAACAACTGCAAGAAATACTAACCTTGGTAGCACAGCACCCATGAACCGTCTTATGGGAAACAATAAAATCGCTACACGAACCGATAGCATCGACATCTTTTCTCTTTCCGTATATTCCGTACGAGTCTTTTAACCAGCTCGGAGTCTCAAGACCACCAAGTGTGAAACGATCCGCCTAGTAATAAAATTGTGTACACTTCTAATTCCGTATGTTTTTTGTTTTTTTTTTGGTATTCTGTACAATACCTATGTAACTTGAAACGCATTAATAATTTTAACTTCAATTTTCTTAAATTTACAACTTGTAACAAATGCAACTAACGATATCAAACATGTCCATTGATCATTAAGTTATCTGTTAGTGCTGTGCACTTCTGTAAGTGACGAATTCACTATACCTAATACTGTATGTGATTTATGTTTGTGTATGTTTTAGTGAGTAAGTCGTTGAAGTGTCTTATCAATAAATAAATAAATAAATCTTTTGTGCGTATAGATGGGATGTCCATCAAGTATCTGATTTAGATTGCCTATACCAATTTCAATTAAGCAATCACTACAATTTAAAAATAGGTTAGTATTTCACAAACTTCTAGTAGTAATAAAAAGGTAGTAGTTTCTGTATGATGATGATGATTTCACAAAATATCTACTGATCATCACTACGTTCCGAAGGCGAACTTGACTCAGTAAGTTAAGATCGTCACCCATCCACAGACAAACTTTGGCAAGCGTTGCTTAACCTTGAAGACTAACCCGTGCGTCTGTTATTATCTAGCCACGAGCTCCTCGGTATGTTTTATATTGTATTCGAAATATCATTATAACTGCTGCATAAGATCCACTCATCAACTCCCATTATCTTCTACAAACAGTAAAAATATTTATTACTTTAAAAGCAACATTCCTATCAGTATGACTTAAATATTCCGCCTTCGCTGACATCAGAGATATAAAATACACAATATCTCCGGGCACTTCCTACGATTGGTCGAGACTTCGAGAGTCGAGGTGCAGAGCGGAAGTGACGTCAGAGCTGCTATCTCGCAGCTGATTGCTCATAAACCCGTCGTCGACTGATAAGAGCCTGTCGAACTTTGAGAATAGACCCTCGAGATATGAGCTCGGAGGTTGGAGCCTCGTAGGTATGGAGGAATACCTTGTTATGATGTTATTAGTACAGATTACGTGGTTTGTAGATTAGGTTACGTGGAAATTGAGGAAAAATCAGTAACCCTGAAATTTTCTCTAACAAAATGAAGGTATTATACTCAACTCAGCCTGAGCTCAAAATAGAACTAATTTTTGGGTCCTAGATAATGTCTGTGTACACGAAATTATAAGATATGAATTTTCTTGCAAGACTAAATTCATTAGTAGAAATGATAGCTCACAACATAAAATGACTTCATGCCTGTAATCCAAAGTGTGCGTGCCTCCCCATCCCATTCTTTAAATTTAACTGCCAACACTATCCTATCATATCATATCCTGCAAAACTAAATTAATTGGCAATGTTAGCTCACAACATAATGTAACGTCATTCCTGTAATCTCTGAAGAGTTAAAGCCATCTAAAGAAATAAATCTAACAAACACAACCTACGACTTTAAGACTTAGGTGTAGGTACCCTATCCTTCGGTACACCTCCAGCTGCCCAGCATACAGTGCACCTCTAGCTGTAGGTAAGTACCTTAACAATAAGTATAGCTGTAAGTTTTCTCTATCGATGAGTACACTCATAATTAAATGGTTATGCACATACTTGATCGTCATCGACATTGAGCGTTTCTTTGTACGTAAAAAACTTTTTTACAAAAAAAAAACCGACTTCCTAAAACAAAACACTACAAATTTAAAAGTAACTTTAATTTCATTAAGTCGTTGTTTTTGGTTATTTTGTTTTTGAACACCGACTTTGACTGTTTTATTTTTGGAAGTTGGTATTATTTTTTTCTAAAAAGTTTTTAATTTTTCACTTTTTAGTGGTAAGCAGGTACCACTACCACACCAAAAAGTGAATGAACTGGTGTAAACAATCAACAGACATGCGATTTAAAAAATCCCAATCCATTTATTGAAGAGTTCCGTTGCCTACCGCCGAAGTTCTTCATCAGATTTTCACCAAATTTAAATGGGACCAGTCCGAGAAAATACTCTTCCAAACAAAAAAATAATCATCCAAATCGGTTAACAATTGGCGAAAATATCGCTGAACAAACATTTTTCATGGGATCCCATCATCAGATCCTTACTTATACCTTCCATCATCAGCTCAGCGACATGAGATGATGATTACAGGTACAAATATCTGAATTGCGTTAGAAAGTTATGAAAAACATTGTATGTGCTTATAAAATTTGAGGGTTTCCCTCGATTTTCATGGGATCCCATCATCAGATTCTAACTTGGTGACAATGGGACCACCTCAGGAGTATTGTTATTATTATAGGCTTTCGAATAAAAAAAAATATGTTCTAAAATAGGTCCAGAATTGGCGGAGAAATCGGTGAACATACATAAAAAAAAATACATACAGCCGAACATAGAACCTCCTCCTTTTTGAAGAAGTTGGTTAAAATAGTATGTCACGAGAAATTAAAAAAAATAAGAAAGCAAATAGACAATAAGGTGCAATAACCGTGTCTATAACAAGTTTCCCTGAAAGAATCAGCATGGCCATTCATCGTCCACAATGGTTGCGTGCCTCCCCATCCCATTGTTTTAATTTCACTGCCATCACTAATTGCCAACGAAGGGACCGGCATTTTAAATATCCCCGCAAACGTTTTTAACAACCACCTCATTGCATTTTAAAAGAAAGGATTATAATTTCTTTTACTCAGCCCGAATCAGGGATCTTTTATTAATTCAGCCGAGTTGTTTAAAGATTTTTTTTTTGGTCTTATAAATTCACTTTTGCTCGTAAGTTTTGGTTGTGCCTCGAAATTATGTTCTCAAGTTGTTTTGAGTTTTTTTTATTAAACTTAATGTAAATTCTTGTAGGTACCATTAGTTGTAGGGTAACGAAGATGTCTTGATAATTGATTTGTTTTAATCAAAATTATGTTTCATAATTTGACATTGTTTCAGGATCGATTGATGTAGTATGATGTCTAACTCCCAATCAAAGCTCCCTAGATACTTTTTGCAGCAAGCACCTTTTACATACCTAGGTATAAGTTTCAAATGGCACTAAATTCATACCAACTATGAACATCGGTCTATTTTACCTAACTAGATGTTTTCGTCGTAAATTCAGAATCTTATCAAATATTCCTTAATGAAGGAATAAATGCAGCAGCCTGACAAATTAATCATTGTTTCGCGGTGAATGCGTGACACTTGACGTATCCTCATCGTGCCTGTAATTCATGCCCAACATAACAGATGGCGCTACCGGTGACGGTTCTCATGGTACCGTTGAAGTTGTAGGGTTAACTATGGGTAATGGAACTTCGGTGTTGAAGAAAAGAAGCTGTAAGAATGAAAATGACTGAGTATTTTATTTTAAGTGAACTTTATTTCATATGACTGTGCAGTAGGCACTGTTTATTGCGACATTAAACTACCAAATTCCTAACTAATATTATAAATGCGTAAATACGTTTGTTTGTTACGTTTTCACACCTAAATTGCAGAAGAGATTTTGTTGAATTTTGGTACAGATATAGATGGAACCCTGGAGACGGCTATAGATTGATCTAACTCGAGCGAAGCCGCGGGCAAAAGCAAGAACAACATATTTTTCCCCGCACAAAACATTGTTTACACAAACACGAATCACGAAACATGATATTCTCTTAAACATCACACGACTCATAGAAAATACAATACACAGCGCCGGCAAGGCGGGCGAAACGAAGGTGCGCAGGTTTTTGCGTCCAAATGGCGAAATAATGACAGGCGTACGTACCGCGTCGGGTTTTACCACGTCCTCCCCGCATGCTAATACCGCACGATGAATATTTATAAACGTGATCCGACACTATGGGAAAAGAATCTATAGGATCAAGATTTTTTTTCGTACTTTTTTATTTAATGTGCGCTTTTTTTACTGCTGGAAAATAATCATGAGTTTTGATTTTCTGGCTTGATCTTTATTTTTGTCGTCCACGTCTGTCGTAGTCGCTCCATGTGTAAATTCGGTTTGACTGGAAGCCAACCCCAATATAGTCAGGAAAAGGCTAGACTGATGATGAGGCATGATTTTTATTTTAAGTATATTGTAGAATAATGCTAATTAAATTTTTGCACTAAAAAAATGCAAGAGTAAAATGGAGAAAAAGTAATCATTACTCTCGCACAGTTATAATATTACTTATCGAATAAAAGAATGAGTAGATGTCTGCTAATATCGTGACTATTCGTAAAAACGGGCTAAGTGCAAGTCGGACTCGCACACAAAGGGTTCCGTACCATAAAAATTATTTTTTTATTATTTGTTGCTATAGCGGTAATAGAAATACACAATCTGTGAAAATTTCAACTGTCTCCCTATTACGGTTCGTGAGATAGAGCCCGCTGACAGACAGACGGACGGACGGACGGACTGACGGACGGACGGACTGACGGACAGACAGCGGAGGCTTCGTTGGTTACCCTTTGGGTACGGAACCCTAAAAAAACTAATTCACAACACTTTTTTCATAATTTCACAATATTATTTACAACAGTACACTAACATAAATATTAAAAAAACACAAGCAAAACATTTTGTTACTTAAAAAGCGATGTGTATCACCGATTGTGTATCCATTAGAAAAGGGGAGGGTGGGCTTTCCTAGGATTTAAATTTAAATTGCAACGGTCTCTATCTAACGAGTGTCACTCTTGTTGGAGCTTGATCGATCGATGATTGTATCGAGAGTCGAGAGGACATAATCCTTCATAAATAGATATGTGCAGGTCTCGCGTACTTGTTTGTGGGTTTGCATTTTGAGTTTTCAAAGGGTTTCAAAAATGTATGGTTTTGAAAGATATGTTTTCCTTTGTTTGTATTAATAGATAATGTGAATTTCGGTTATTATCTAGAAATCAATCATAAACTCTTGGTTTCCAAAATATATTATTTATCTTCATAAATTAATCTTGTAGAATATCATAATATTTCGTTGAATCGCATGTCTTATGGCGCTAAACGAGACTTGAAAACACCATATTGACAAAAACTATCACGGATCAATATACAGCTTTTTAGTGTATTTTCACGTTCAAATCTAACCTTGAACAAAGGAAAAACTTTGTCGTTCAAACACAAAATAAAAACACAGTTATAAATGCACATAATTTGAACGGCAGGCCGCAAGATATCTAACAGAAGGAAAATATTAAAGGGAACTTTACCTACATTTTTAAAAGAAGTTTTCTTTATCCGACGAATAAATCGAAGGTGGGAGGGAGAAGTTACCCGACGGAAGTAGAAATCTGTTGTTTTATTCATGAAAAAATAAAGAAGGGAAAAATGTGGAATGCCAAGCGGTTTGTTTGAGGAACTAAGTTCAAGTTTGCTGGCAAACATGAAACCTAGAACTTAAGTGCTTAAAATTGAAAGCGAGTGAACAATGAGTATACTTTAGCGCGATGACACGAAGGAGAAACAGATGTTTACACGAAGGCGTTGGATACTGGTGTTTAAATGCATGTTTTAGAAATTATTTAAAAATAGAAATATATTTAAGCGAAATAAAGGATGGGAAATCATCAAATGACTCCTCCCGCTCTGGGCGAAGCAGGAGGGAGTGTCAGACTCTTACTAACTAAAACCCATCCGTGTTCCTCCTAGTGCCCTTTGCGTTCCAGGGCTATGGTACCTCTTTCGAATAGATTCCGCAGCCCCAGAAATATGAAGCCTACTAGTATGGTCATATCATCAAAATGAAACTACTAGATTTGATCGCATCTAAGGTACGTTATGGGTCAATTTATCGTGAATTTAGGGTTCTACTATTTTGAATTTTTCGATTTCCGCATAATTTCTTAGGTCAAGTTGCGTCTTCTTCCGAAAAAAACAATTTTACCAACTAAAGTCTCAAAAATATTGAGTCGTGTTCAAAACAAGTGAAGTTGTTGACAAATCCTCACGCACGGTATCCATTAAATAATGCAAATTTGTTGTAATCCCCACTCCGAGCCGCGGGCTGCGAGAGAAATATTTAATTTTCATAAAGTATACATTAGAGAAACAAGTCGGGGACTCACTGCCTTGTTAACTGAACCGCAGAAACACTTATAATATACCTACCTATTTTGGAGACGCTGGGTATTAATTAAAAAGCTGGCTTTTATGGCGCTTTTAAATGTGATTTAGATTAAGTTTTGTAATGGACCTGGAATTCACTGAAATATTGTAAATGGGAACGAAAGAAATGTCCTTTTTCTGGTTTCTGGCGTATTTTTCTATACTTTGTTAACAAGTAGTGAGATTTTTCCCCTTGTTACTCTTTTAAGATTTTACGAGGGTTGCAGTGAGTGAGGCATCTGTATTGATTAAGTACTAAAATTATTAAATATTCGAGTAGGTACAAAATACAGAGACATATCACACGTACATCCTAGAAAAGCTGTCCCTAATAAACCCGATACTATGTCCAACTACTATAGGCACACTATCGCTAACAGTTCGACGCGAGCCGACAGCAAATTTGCATATCACCAATATTATATCGTCACGCGAAAAACGTATCCCTTACGCCTGTGTACACATGAATGACGCGTGATGCTGCCGACCTTCCCTGACGTCATCCATCATTCGACGTGGCGCCTGCACCTAGACTCGTGACAGCGCGGGTGGAACTCCAAAACACAACCGAAAACCAACTATAGCATATCAGAAATAAGGTTGGAATTCGAGCGTTGAAGATTAGTGAAAGGTGGCACTCCACCCCCCCGCGAGTGAGGGAGGATCCCTGTCAAACGCTGGCGAAGAGTTTGACAGACGCGGGGCGCGGAGTATTTGACATGAAGGGGCTTGTTTGATACGGGGTGAGCTGAGCGGGGAGGGGGCGAATTCTGCCCGGTCATGAATAGGCAATGGGCTCGCTTTATTTATAAAGATTGTTAGCCGAACACGGGCCCAGTGAACTTCTGTTGAAAATAAACACACCGTTCCCATTGACGTGTGTAGATAGCAGTCTTATTGGAATACCGTCCAATTTCCGATTACCTCCGAATATGGAAAATGACGGGAAGCCTGATTGGAATTCAAATCTGGTTTGAATGTGGGAGACTTGTATTGGGATCATTAAGAATAAATCTGACAGCATGTACGAGTATTCTCTAATAAGAATATAGAACTTGCTAGCATAATGTCGTAATACCCCATCGACACTTGGAAGATTGGTAGTAATAGACATTAATTTGTAAACTAGCTTTTGTTCACGGTTTCGTTCACGTTAAAGTTTATTTTTTGCAAAATTCATCAAAACCGGTTCATCGGTATAAGTATGAAAGTGTAGCTAACCAAACAAACTGACTATAAAAGTTAATTAGGAATATCAGCTTAGGAGTGGACAACAATGTTACGGGATCAACACAAGCACTAACTTAGCCCCCGACTCTGCAAAGGCACGGCACTAATATTTCACTTCTCAACCAAAAGAGCACACAAGAGTTTATCAACGACAATTTAATTCAAGCAACCGCAACCCTCTACAGCATCTTGTTAGGGGGAATAAAATCCATAAAAGACACAGCAGTGCAGAGGCAGCGTTGGGTACAAAATTTGATTATTCCGCGAGGTTGGCCTATCGCCAGCGTTTGACTATTTATCAAGAGCTTTCCGCACTCGACGGTTTACAAGGATACTAATCATCGATACGGGATCTGTATAGAGTGGTGGAGCTGTGTTGAGTAGCATTCGTGTGTGACAAATGTATGACTATTATGACTAAAATATTATTTTATTGTTTCTATTCATAATTTGGGTATGAAATCAAGGAATCGACCCACTGACCCATCTTTCAATTTGAGGATGATCCCCAGTGCAAAACTTCAGTACCTACAGCATTAAATTAATTATTGCATTTGCAGGCACACTTCTGGTTCACCATGTCTTCTATTTATAAAAAAAGTAAATGTTCTATGAGCCATCTACTGTGGTTACTGGTTAGCTTTTTAAATAAATTGATAATTCTCTCGCTAGTAACTCAAGCGCTGGCAACTAGATGGCGCACAGATAATTGATTATTTCTTAAGTACATGGTTTACGAATGTGACATTGATATTAGTTACTCACAATATGAACAGTCACCAACTCTTAATTCTTCTATGACAATTCTGATATCTTTTCACGGCACCAGCGTTTAAAATCATCGGAACTTAATCTATTAGAAGTAACGAGTTTATAATTAATTATAATTAACTAGCTGACCCGTGCCCAGTTCATTGGGTGATATTATTCGGGATAATAGATAGCCAACTAGCACTTCGCCCGCCACTTCGTCCGCGCTGCCATTTTCTTAAAGATCCCTATTTTTTTTCTAAACGAATTATATACTAAAACCTTCCTCAAAAACCACTCTATCCATTGGTGAAAACAGCATGAAATCGTTGGAGTAGTTCTTGAGTTTATCACGAACAGACAGACAGACGCGGCAGTGGCGGTTTTTTTATAATATGTAGTGATGATGACACAAATAACGTGGCTTTCTATTGGTAAAAGAATTTTCAAAATTAAGTAAACATTTATCTGGAAAACTCAAAGTATACCTTTCCGAGTAACAATTGCACTCACTTCAATCCTTCAATCTTTCATTACTATTGCATGCATTTCCGAATTCATTTTAATGATGAAAAACTTGAATAACTTCAAAACTGAGGTTCAGTAAAAAAAAACTAATCACAAAAGTTCAAATCACTGAATACAAAAAAAAAGTGTGCTATAACATGCAGCAGGAGTAACGGCTCAAAACAAATGTGTTTAATACATACATGTGCAGTCACTAAGCTAAAATAATTGCATTAATGTATTTTATTTTTCTGTAAATTGACATAAAATAAAAATTTATATCCATGCTTTAGAACAAATACAAAGCTGTATTTAAATTTGATATATAAAAATAAAACATAATTATTGGAACATGAAAAAAAAGTTAAATTTCGCAGGTTTGTGTTTTAATCGCCTTGTCGGTTTCATGGTTCCTGATGAATAACATATTTTTTTAAATATAAAAAAGAAAACAGAAATATTACTACTTATATATTTTATTTTTACTTTTAAGTAAGTACAGGGATAGTTATTACATTTTGTTAAAATTGTATAGTGTTTCAAAGGCATATTAATACCCAAAATTATATTTCCTACTTCTGAATATTTTCTTCAAAAACCTTTTTCTTCAAATACTTCAAAATGACGTAGTAATTTTGTACAAATATTATATTTATACGAGGCCTTTACCTTCTAATAAGAAGGGTTTTTGTTTGTTGAAAGGTTAATAACATGAAAAAATAAAATGTGACGTAGTATAATTATGTTAATGTAAATGTAATAACGTAATGAAATGTAAATGATAAATTAATGAAACTAAAAACGATACTAAGACTAGACTAATAAACTACACAATTTTAATTTGCTAATATTTTTCTTTTGATACTGATTGAAACTCTTATGTTATAAAAATATTAAAATTTATAGATATTATTAATTAAATAAAATTGTTTGCCACTTATTGAATTAAAATTGTATCTAATAATGAGCTTGAATTGATGAAATGTTAAAATGATTATTGCATACAGTATCTATAATTATTATTTTGTAATTTTTAAGAAAGAAATAAAAGGCTATTTTATTAATTTTTACTACATTAGCATCAAGATATTTAAAGATAGATTCAATCCGTCGCGTTTTCGACTTGAATAAGATATGCTTTAAAATCATTCTAAAAAAATGGTCCTGATTGTTTTCTAAATGATAGTCAATAAAACTATTTCATCATGTTCAATGCACTTGTCATTCGTTGCATTATTATGACTGTATTTTCTTCATGTTTTAAATGTATTTGAGCACATTCTCATTATATTCATTCTTGTTACACCCATTGTACCATATCTCTGGCGATATAAATGATTTATGATTTCGTATTTTATTACCTTTAAGATTCATAAAAAATCATTGGAATTTTCTACCATCATTGGATTTCAATATAAATATGTATAGCTATAACAACATCTACCTAGCCTTTTCCCAACCATATTGGGGTCGACTTCCAGTCATGCTGGATTTAGCAGCGAGAGAGAATTACGAGGAGCGGCTGCCTACCAGACCTCCACAACCCATTGACTGGGTAACTCAGTATGGTATATCTTATGGTATAGCTATAACAATAGACAATTTTTTAATATTTTGTTTACGTGCTTAGCTTTATTTTAATTGTATTTATCTATCTAACCATTTTCCGTGTTGGTATATGATAATTGGGATTAAAATAGTTTTCTATTAATAGGTTTGTCTAGCAGAAGAAGATAAGATAAAAATAAGATAAGATAATTAGTCGCTTGGTGAGTAGCTGCGTTTCTTAAACTCATAGAATACACAAGTATTTCCAGCTCGATCGATATGGTAGGTCAGGTCAATATCTCCGGCGAATAGATACGTAGATGACGGAGATCATCACCTGCCTAGCTTTTTTCCAACTATATTGGGGTCGGCTTCCAGTCAAACCGGATTCAGCTGAATACCAGTGTTTTACGTGGAGCGGCCGCCTACCAGACCTCCACAACCGATTAACTGGGTAACACGGTACTTCTTGTCAAGACTGCAGTCAGATTAACTGGCTTCTGACAATCCGTAACGATTGCCAAAGATCTAAAAATGACAGCCGGGAACAACGGCTTAACGTGCTTTCCGAGGCACGGAGGAAACTCGGTATTTTAAGATGATCCACAGACCAACCTTAGCAAGCGTTAAATTGCTTAACCTTAAAGATCAACCCGTGTGGCTGTTTTTATTTAGCCACGAGCTCCTCACTCACCACGTAGATGACGGAGATAACTAGAAGTAATAAGCGGTGCTGGTGTATCTCAAATATAGTCGGTCAGAAAATTCCGGAATGCACCATCGTGCTGTCGGTTGGCATACGAGAGGGCCCGAGGGACATTGGAGAGGGGGGGGCTTGGGCGTCCCCGCAGTCTCCAGACTAGTACCCCAATGATGTCGTCCTATCAGGGCGTGCCTGAGGATTAGCAGCCTAGAACCTCATTTCACTTCCTTCTCCTCAACCTCCTTCACCCAAAAAAATATAGTCTGTCTCATGTCTTCTCTTAAGTCAGTAGCAATGTGTTGTAAGCATCTAAAAGTACCTCAATATGTTTTGTCTGATAAACCTGCAGAGACAAACCTGAGTTTAAAACTGCCTTTTAATTATGTAATACTGTTTCTTTTTTCATTGAACTTTGAAGTCTACTTTTTAGTCATGTTTATGCTTATTGCTTTATAATTTCAAACAAATCGTGTAAAAACTATTTGCTTAAGATTTGTTTATAACAGTCTAAAACAAACAAAAATACCAGAGTGAAGTTGCCACATGTCACTAGTGTAACTTATTTATGAATTGGTGGCATTATCCTCTCTGTATGATTTCAAAGTTGTAAATTTTATCGAGTTGTATTCTTATTGACATAAAATTTTGTTGATATTGGTATGATTTTTGAATCTACAGTTATTTTATGATTCAGCATCGATGATTTTATGAATAGTTCCTTCGCTTTGGTTACCATTTTTTTGTCAGCAATTTTACTCTTTCATATTTTTGTAAGACGTATAGCGAATTACTTTTAGTTTTACGTGTATACTTACTTAATTAATATTTTGAATTTACTCATACTACGGAACCAACCTATAATGCTAAGTAGTTAATTCTGCAAAAAGATATAACTGTGCAAGTATCTACTAAAAAAAAACATTTTTTGCCAGTAGATATCTGCATAATTCGTATCGATAATATTAATTATAAAATTTGATTCATGTGCCTCAATTTACCGTATTAGATAATTAGTTATACTTATTCGGAATGTGAAAATGCAATTTAAGGCAACCGTGGATATGACGAAAGGTTGTCTAATTTATTAATTGGCAAAATGTACCTAAATTATGAATTTGACTTTCGAACGCATACTAGTGAAATTACTCATACAGAATTTTTTTTCAGTTACTCATGGTTAGGGCAAATTATGGTCGCATTAAGTAGGTACAAGCCAGTCGAAGTCTTTACTTAATTAAGGTACAGAAATACTATATTTATTAATAGATCTGTAACATGTTGACAAAGGTAACTTTCTATTGCTTATCGTGAAAATAATTTAGCACTATCGTAATTATTTACAATAGGTACACATCATTAGTAAAATATCCGATAAGATAATATTTTTTAAATAGGGTCTTGGCAAGTTGTGCGTGGTTTCGCCTGCCTTTTTAATGGTCATTATGACACATTACATAATTATGTAGCAACCAATTAATTTTTTTGATTTCTAATTCACACAAAAACATGAATAAATATTATTCATGTATTGTTAATACAGGTAATGCATATATAACTTACTTCTTCTTTGTAGATCGAGGTTGTAATTTTCAGTGGAAAACAATTTGTTCAAAAGTGGTTCTACTAAGTATTTAATAAAGTAACCTAAGTTATTACTTAGGTTACTTTATATATATTTGATCCCATGTCTTATTCCACGACATGATCGACTTGTGTACCAAGTTTCACTGAAATCTGTTCAGCTCTTAAGGTGTGAAGATAGTAACACAACAAACACAACAAACAGACAGGCATCTCCTCATTTTAAGGATTTTACCCAAAAACCGCAGGCTAAAACATCACATTATTAAAAATAATAATAACAGATAAATATAACAGAGCATTAAAATGAACCCCTTGAGCGTTTGAGAATCGCGCTAGGGTTGCTTCCGTCGTCCCATGATTTATGGCCCGCGAGATTTCGCTCCGGGCCGCGTTTCCTTTTGTCGCTCGATCCGGCTTTGTGGCAACCCTAGTCGTAATAGACAGCCGATGATTCGATTCTGTAATGAATTCATGCTGCGTTCTCAGGGTTTTATATAGGTAGTTGTTTTAGCTTAATTAATATGCTTAATAGGGTTTTATGTTTCAATTTGGTGTTCTGGTGAGAGATGAGTTATGATAGCGTGTTGTGATGTACTTGTTATGTTTAGTGCAGTAAAAAAGGTACTACCTATGTGTAGGACTTCAACCGCGTTGTATGTTGATAAAAAGTATTATAGATCATTCTTCAGGACCTAGGCTGTAATATCATCACATGTTGAATTTCATTAAGTTCAGTTTAGCGACTAAGGCATGAAAACTGAACGATCAAACAAACGGTTACTTTTGCATTAATTATATTATTTATATGGATAGTTAGTTGCAAAGTAATTTGATTCATTATTGTGTGTTTAGCCTCCGAGTTTTGTTTGGTATTGCTTCGCAGGGTACTCGGCTAGGAAACACCGGCCTGGTCAAGTTTAAATCAACGAAAATTGTTTTCTAAAAGCAGCGTTGGACAGCCTCCCACAAGGTAGACCGACCGATGACCTGGTGAAGGTCGCGGGAAGCCGATTGATGCGAGACGCACAGGGCCAGTTGTTGTGGCGACACTTGGTGGAGGCCTATGTCCAAAAGTTTAATAATAACATAAAGAATTTTCAAAATTAACCTTTTTTTTATTATTTAAGGAATTCTTTTGTTCAAACTTATTACTTTTCACTTTTCATTATGATTGTATCTCAGTTATTTGTCCTACCTCCTTCAAAAACTAAACTGCTTCCCCGATTTATAAGTAAGTAAGTACCTATCTAACGAGCCACACAGCCACAGCTCACCAACCGATCTTACCTCATAATACTTACAAGCTCGCATCATGTAGCATCATCCCTCATCCCATCAATGGAGGGTGACTTTAATAAAACAAAAGACACAGCATGTCGACAGTGCGCCCGATCTGCCGTCTGTCAAATAATGATGCTCATTTGTCAAACGCAATCGGGATGCTGCGATGTTCTTTATTATATGTGTATGCTGTGGGTATACTGGGTAAGTTGTGCTATCAAATATACCTACTCTGTGGTTTTCGGTTTGTACGTTAGAGCTACATTTATGGGTTGTATTTGTGGTGTTTTATTGGACTACCTACTTTAACGATCAATGCTTCAAAATTAAGGAAAAATAATGGAGTACAACAGCTATAGATTCGAGTTTGGTCTTAATGAAGTGTTCTTGTTTGAAAAATAGATGATTCGTTCTCATTATGCAGAAATTAAATGACATCAGAGAATAGCAGTTCTGTTCCCATATTCTGACATACTAGCTATCGCAGCACCTCCTCCGGCGTGGAATAAGTCTTTTCCCTTATTATAAATGTATGTATTATTCTGGTCTACAAGCCGGAATACTACAAAATATTTTCGTGAACGATTAACTTATGTCTATGTGCGTTCAAATTATCTAGTTGTAGGATTCCAAAAGTAAACCTTCACATCAAGAGTGAACAGGCATCTTCTGGGCAAGCTCGCTCCGTCATAGACCTCATCTATCGCTTTCCATCAGGCGTGATTGTGGTCAAGAGCAAGTCCATTGCTAAATAAAAAATAAAAAAACTATTTTCTGGAAATATAAACCTATATAAATATATAACGAACACTCACACATACACACCATAAGGGCTGCCCTTATAAAGACAAGGAAATAAGCAGCGGGTAGGAGGTTCGCCGTCGATCCCATCATTTCTTTTATATTTTTTCATCAAAATCACACGTGACGCCCGAATGTCATTTTCATACGACGAAAAAAAATGTTTATTAAGACGAAGCCCACGCAATATTACAATATTGTACTAGTGAAATATGGAAAGTGATTTTTTACGAGAATATAACTAGGTGCGTATGTGAGATTAAAACCAAGGGTTGGAGGCCTTATTAATGTTTATGTTCGCTTGTAAATTGGCGGTTTTATTAAAACTAGGTTTAAGGCGAGGCTTTTATTGCGTGTTACAATATAACCATGTGTTCTACTTGTACAGGGTGTAGCAGATTAAATTCAAAACCTGTTACGGAAATAAATTATTGTTTGAATTATTCGTATTATATTTAATATTTTTAAATCAATGTACCTATCTGAAAACTCGTCGCTATTTTTTATATTTTTTATTAATTTCATTGCAATAAATTTCATTGAAACTAATTTAATCAAAGTTTTTATAAAAATAATATTTATAAATAATATTTAAAAAAGTGTAGTATGAATACCTATAATAATGTTAATTTATGTCTAATTTAATGTCAAATGTAAAAGTTGTGTACACCTGTAAGCGACATATTTGCACAGAACACAGCAATGTACAATTTATGTAACTTTTTTGTCAATAGGTCGTTGGTGTTCCTAAATAAAAATAAACAAATAAAGGAGCCATTTTGCTTATTACTATGAACAATTTATTCTTTGCAACCAATAGCAAGCCCATGCAGAAATAGTGAAAAAACAATAATTATTTACATCATTTATGTTTTTTTAACTCGACAAAATATACTGAGCCTAACACGATTTTTTGACGTACCTATATAGTAAGAACCTAACGTTACAGTGAATATTGAATGTACAAAACATCAACCACAATAGGGTTAACCAATAGTCATCATATTATGCCTAGCCTTTTCCCAACTATATTGGGGTCGGCTTCTAGTCAAACCTCCACGTAAAAACACTGGTATTCAGCTGAATCCGAGCTGAATACCAGTGTTTTTACGCGGAGCGGCTGCGTACCAGACCTCCACAACCCATTAACTGAGTAACACAGTAAGTACTTCACGGCAAGACTGGAGTCAGATTTACTGGCTTCTGACAATCCGTAACGACTGCCAAAAATCTACAAATGACAGCCGGGACCAACGGCTTAACGTGCTTTCCGAGGCACGGATTAAACTCGTTATGTTAAGGCGGTCACCCATCCACAG
This sequence comes from Lacanobia oleracea, assembly GCA_950371165.1. Classification (NCBI taxonomy): domain Eukaryota; kingdom Metazoa; phylum Arthropoda; class Insecta; order Lepidoptera; family Noctuidae; genus Lacanobia; species Lacanobia oleracea. Next base: position 9,161,972 of record OX493397.1, read on the forward strand.
ACCAAGGCAAGCGTTCCTTCAAGATCCACCCGTGCGGTTGTTATTATTTAGCCACGAGCTCGAACAAGGGTCGCTGCGATCCCAGCGCGCCTCAAAGAGATGTCAGCGTAGAAGACGGGGCCCGCTAGGGCAGGTGCCTGCTGGGGCTGCGGAATCTGTTCGAAAGAGGTGCCGTAGTCTTGGAACGCAAAGGGCTCCAGGAGGAACAAGGATGGGTTTTAGTCAGTAAGAGTCTGACACTCCCTCTTGCTTCACCCAGAGCGGGAGGAGTCATTTGATGATTTCCCATCCCTAAAAAAAAAAGTATCCAATTCACTAAATATTGTGTACAAAACAAGTATTATAGCTACATTAAATTTTACGTAAGGTACGTTACTGTACGTCAACAACATTCTGGGGATGGCCTTGAGCAGCTGTTTTTTTCGCGATTCTATTCCTTATAAGCACAAAACAGAAGCTGGTGGGGCTATAAGAACAATAGATTGTAGATATGGCGTTTTCTACGTCAAACAGAATTTTGAAGGTCTAACAACCTTTTGTGTAACTTCGTTGAATGCCTAAGACAGTGCGGCTCTTAACCTTTTTTGGCTGGCGACCCAAAGTATAAATATATCTGAAGCCCACAACCCTTGTGTTTTATTTATCTACCAGTGATTATAAAATCATAGGATTAACTATAAGCCTGTGGTTGGCTAAAGCTTCATTGCAGCTTTAGCTTAATTGCTAAAGATTTTTCAGTTAACATGATTATAAAAAGAGTAGTTTGTCAAATTGATGTATAGTAAATGAAATTTTGTCTTTCAATTGTTTTTCAAATGAGTTGTTTACAGAAAGAATACTTACTTAGTCTGTATATTGATAACTTTACATCATATTATCTAATTCATACACTATCGAAGAAGAATCTTTCTTCTTTTGTAACGAATAAATTCTTACACTATTAGAATTCTATATTATCCCCGAGTACTTTACATACACTTTATTTATTGCTAAATAAATTAGGGATCCTCAAGAAAATAGTGTTAGTCAATTTTATTATAAATTTACCTAACGTTATTTTTGAAATTTAAAGTGATTAGTTTTTTGACAAATGACAGGATACCAGACACATACTGTTGTTTACTTCGCATTAGTATTGCAGTTAGTAAACAAGAGGGAACATCCACCTGCCAAATTGTCTTCTATTCAATCTATCAAAAATACAAATTTAAAACATTTATTTCCAATAAACCCTTTTACAAGCACTTGGCTCAAAAGCCAAGGTCAGTCAGCCAAAAAGATGAATCTAGTTCTGCAGTGCTAGCGACATAGGCAACAAGAATGTTTTGCTGCAAACACACTCACCGCTCCCATCGCCAGCGCGGCAGAGTTGCATGTTCAGAAGCGTGCGTGTTGCGTGCGTGCGTTGCGTGTTCTATGGAGAAGAACGTGCTATAAACTCCATGGACACTTTTTTAAATCAGTGTATAGTTAAAACGTTTAAAACACTTTCAATCCACCTATTCGAAACTAGAACACAGCATCATCAAAATTAGCTACCCTACCTATCAACGCTTCAGAACTTTATGCATATCTTACTCGAAAATTACCGATGATTAACGAAGATTTCCGAGCGGTATCGATGCAGAGTTGCACCGCGGAGTCGACGCGGCGCGGTACGGTGCGAGCGTGGCAGATGTGTCGCCGGTTGTGATTGTCTTGCCGCGATGATTGATGATCTTTCGCGGCGGCTGCGGCGTAGGGCTGTGCGGACCAAAGCTTTCGGGGAATATTCGTATTTTGGTTTTAGTTTTGATGGGAGATATGGTTATTGGAAGTCCAAATCGGAAAATAAACAGGTTATAAAAAACTTGTTACTAATACATATTAACGAATGCTATTAAAACTATTTTACTCGAATCTTTAAACACTATCCTGTACTGATACACCTGTACCTTATTAAATACTTCTTATACCTATATTTTCTCATTCTTCATAAAGTTATAATTAGGTTTCAATCATCCATTACCATCATCTCATTTTTATTCATGTTACATTTTAATCAATTCTGTAGCTGATATCGTCGATAATACATTTCACTGAGTATTTATTTAAAAAACGAATATATGCTCTACGTTTGTCCTTCTTCATCTTGTTGTTTAACGGTTTGTGTGAAAGGGACAAAACTACCGGCGGATCAAAAATATATATTTTGTATTATATTGACATCAAATTCATGCTCTTAGAGAATCATTCATAAAGATAAAACGAAATGTTCACGCAAAACATATTTTTAAACCTTAATCAGTAGCAGATAACAAAACAAAATAACCACAAGTATCAACTTTAGCATTCTGCTCAAAAGTAAACAACAAACAAAGTTAACAGAAAAGAATATCTAAAAATCCTGTCAACAAAGTGATTAGTACTAATATATATATTGTTACTGACTCAGATAACTGTTCAAATACTTCTAAATGTAGGCATTAACTTTGTGAACATCTTTTCACAGTAAAGGGATTATTCCCCTTTCTAACAGTGATTGACAGTTTATCTCTCCGTCTCTCTCTAATCTTTTGTTGAATCCGACTCCGCCTCCAATTTGTAATGTGCAAATAGGGAATTGTAAGTACCTAAGATAAGTTTCAATTTAAGTAATGAGTTATATAAAATGTTTTAATGCTAGATTTATCATCTGTTGTAAATCATTTTATCTGTATTTGTATAATTCTTCAGTAGATATGTACCTAAGTCACTAAACTACTCCTTAACGGTCGGACCAATTTTGATGATTTTTTCTGTGTATTTGAGTTTAAAAAAAGAAAAACTGGCCAAGTGCGTATCTGACTCGCATAGGAAGGGTTCCGTACCATAAACCTTAGTTTTATAATTTGTTCTTAGGTATAGCAGCAATAGAAATACATAATCTGTAAAAATTCCAAGTGCCGCCCGCTAACAGACAGACGGACGGACAGCGGGAAAAAAGTTGATTAGAAGATACTTAAAAAAAAGGTTCATCAAATCTTAAAATATTACATGTAAATTCGGAATAAAATAAAGACAAACAAAAAAAGGCGCGCGGCAACCCTAGTTGTCTATTCAACTCACGTTTATTCAATATAAGCAAACTCAGGCATAGGCCACGGTAAAAGTACCTACTTTGGCGAAATATTCTACATTCGTCAAGCGTTGTCGCTGCTACCATTCCAATTTACCTCTCTTACACACAAAACTATATAGGTACTTTACTGATATATAGTCTGAATGTATAGTAGGTAGGGTAGATATAGTCTGGTATGGTAAGTTATAGTAAGCAGGAAGAGATATAAAGATGGAAAAAAGATTTTTCTACTAAGAAACTAACATTAGATTCTAAGTTTTGTTTTCTCATTGTTAGCGAGATGCAAAAGGTATTTTTATACCTAATTACACTAGTTGACCCACGCAACTTCGTCTGCGTCACAATTTTCATTACTGCTCCGCTACTATTGGTCTTAGCGTGATGATATAGCCTATAGCCTTCCTTGATTAATGGGCTATCTAAAACTGAAAGAATTTTTCAAATCGGACCAGTAGTTCCTGAGATTAGCGCGTTCAAGTAAACAAACAAACTCTTCAGCTTTATATATTAGTATAGATATAGATTAGTATAGATTGATATGCTCGCCTTTCACTACAGTCTCACCTAATGGGAAGCTGTGATATGATTTTCGGGTTCCGTAGCCAAATGGCAAAAAACGGAACCCTTATGGATTCGTCATGTCTGTCTGTCTGTCTGTCTGTCCGTCCGTATGTCACAGCCACTTTTTTCCGAAACTATACTGTTGAAATTTGGTAAGTAGATGTATTCTGTGAACCGCATTGAGATTTTCACACAAAAATAGAAAAAAAGCAATATATTTTGGGGGTTCCCCATACTTAGAACTGAAACTCAAAAATTATTTTTCATCAAACCCATACGTGTGGGGTACTCGTATCTATGGATAGGTCTTCAAAAATGATATTGAGGTTTCTAATATATTATTTTTTTTCTATATTGAACGGTTTGCGCGAGAGACACTTCCAAAGTGGTAAAAATGTATCCCCACCCCAGTAACTTCTAAAATAAGAGAATAATAAAACTAAAAAAAAAATATAAGACATACATACATACATTACCATGCAAACTTCCATCGAAAATTGGTTTGAACGAGATCTAGTTAGTAGCTTATTTTAATACGTCACAAATAGTAACAAATAGTAATTTAATCAACTCGAATATTAAAAAAATAAGGTTTATGGTACGGAACCCTTCGTGTGCTTCTCGCGCTTGGCCAGTTTTTAAATTTTATTATAGAGACGTAACTTTAAACATGTTTTTTTTTTTTGCATTACTGGTCACTTACTACTATTTGTTACATTGTTCCAAAAATAATTTTGAGAGTTGAATATAAGAATGCTGTATGGCAATAACTTGTTTGAACTTTTAGTTTTACGTAAATACCTACAAGAGAGGGGTTTAGAATTTATTGGTAGGGGTTTAGGTTTGTTAGTAAAACAACTAAATAAATCAAATTACCGGTACCTCAAAAGAAAAAACTGAACCCTTATAGGATCACTTTGTTGTTCGTCCGTCTGCCCATCAAGACCTTATATCTCGAGAACGCGAGGAGTTATCGAGTTAAAATTAAAACCATGTACTCAGGTCTACAGTCCCTTGAAGCTGTGGAAAAATCTAACTTCTAAGTTAAAGTAAAAAACGTACGGCCGTATATGCCGCATGAAACCGTCTATTTCGATACTCTCAAGGAAATCAAAATATTTAGGGTAGATACATGAAATTTGGCAAGTAATACCTTCTTATACTATAAGTATAGAGATAAATTTGAAAACTTTATAATTGTAATTAAATCATAAAAATGTAGTTTTTATATGTATAAAGTACGATTAAATTATCGAGGTTAAGCAATACGCCTGTCTGGTTTGTTTAGCGACATTTTGGCCCAAAGTCTCGAACGAATGTTATCACAAAATTATTGTGTCAAATCGTCAAACTCTCGTTATCTAGCTGTTACCAATTAAGTCATCTACGCTAACGCTATTATAATGAGATTTCTTTTCCAGAAACTTGCGTTTAATTATATTTCAAAGTATATTCATTGCTTAACAACTGATTGAAAACTACCATTATTTTTTTCAAATGTTTAAGCGTTTATAGTAACAATAGACGACACTTTAGGTAATGCATTAATTTCACTAATATCTAAAGCCGAATACAAATGAGTTTTCCTACAAGCCTTACTTTACAAATACTGCCACTGACTGCGCCATCTGTATGATTTCAGATAGTTTACCACGGATGCTGGGGTCACTAGACTGAAAGGCATTCAACATTACCTACGCTTTTACAAAAGCTTTCATATGAGTTTGAATAAAGCATTTACATAGTAAAAATATCTAGGTATAACTGTGTAAAATAATGTTTTCAATAAGATAAATTAATATCTAAAAGGAAAATGTACAAAGAATTACATCAACGGATAAAGAAAACTTGGTTTTCTGAACCATGGGAATCATAGTTGGCTCTGAGGCGTTGTGTCTGGTAACAAAGTCTGTAACTAGATGGCGCTGTTCTTAAAAGTAGGAAAATATTATGTTAGTAATCTTGAGTTATTATTATTGGAGATTATGGGCAGCAGAGATAGATGTAATAAAAGATACTATTCAAATAGGTATTTGAGATACCAAATACAAGATACTTTTGGCAATGGTAATATAAAATATGCTGTACCTATCTTCTAAATGGGTACAACTGTTTAAAGATACAATTCCATACTTTTAAAGATAACACACTTTATTCACATGAAGTTGCTACTATTTCATCGATTTATTTAAAAAATAAATCGATGAAATAGTTTCGCATGTCAATCAAAATCTGTCAAAAAATTTATGAAAAAAAGAACAAGGCTTTTTTGACAGATTACGGCTGAGATGCAAAGCGAACGTTTGCTTAAAATAGAATTGTCCCCTAGGTTATTTTATATCAAAGGTCAAGGCATTGTTTAAACCTGGAGATATTATATTAACTTGGCGTAGATAGGTAGGATTACGAGTCGAGGAGGACTCGAGGAGCTCGTGGCTAGATAATAACAGCCCCACGGGTCGATCTTCAAGGTTAAGCAACGCTTGCCTATGGTTGGTCTGTGGATGGGTGACCATCTTAACATACCGAGTTTCCTCCGTGCCTCGGAAAGCACGTTAAGCCATTGGTCCCGGCTGTCATTTGTAGATCTTTGGCAGTCGTTACGGATTGTCAGAAGCCAGTAAATCTGAATACAGTCTTTGCATGAAGTACCGTGTTACCCAGTTAATGGGTTGTGGAGATCTAGTAGGCAGCTGCTCCTCGTAAAATACTAGTATTTAGCTAAATCTGGCTTAACTGGAAGCCGACCCCAATATAGTTGGGAAAAGGCTAGGCAGATGATAAGATAGGTAGGACTACTACCCCAAAACTTTCTAGAAGGCGTGAACTACTTGTAATGAAAATAATACTTTAAGGATGATGTCAATAAGATGAAGCTAGTTTGGAAGCACGGAAATAAACTTATGGTTCTGACATTTAATTGTTCATTAGTTTAGTGATTATATCTAGTATAAAAGTTTGTACTGCAGCTACTTAACAACAGTTCTATACTTAGCTCTGAAGAACCTGTAAGAAATTGTCTGTTATTTTATTGTCAGTTTTCTATCCATACTTCCATACTTATCTAAAATATTATAAATGCTGCGATAGCTCTGTCTGGCTGTCTTTCTGTTTGTGAACTGTTAATGGCTGAACGGATCTGGATCAAACTCGGCACGCGGGTAGACCATATCCTAGAAAAGGACAAATTATAATTTTCTATGTTGGGAGTTTGTTCTCTTGGGATTTTTTTAATATTAAGCCCCTGGCAGGAGCTTTCTATATTGCACTGAAAAATATGCATTCAAATGGACGGAACTTCTTAAACGTTTTTTTACGATTTTTTTATCGTTTTTTGTTGTTTTTTCATCTTTGATAACAACAAAAGACATTTCAAAAGTATGATAGAATGCTAATGAGGAGAAGACGCTTTTATAACAATAAGAGGTAAGAACAGACACGGAAATATAAGCAAATTAAAAAATATTTAGTTTTACAGACAAACCGAATAGCATCGACTGATCTCCGCTCACGAATACATATCTTACCTAATACCTTCAAAAACCTACAAAACTAAAACCTAAAGAAATTCAAGAGTTTTCATAAACTGGTAAAACTAACCTCGAACACATACATTTTTGTCACATGAACAATTACAATTAGTAATAACATGTCTTCCGATTAGGTGATTACTGATAAGTTACCACTAATCAGTAATCACCTAGTCGGACCACACGACTCTCACTTTTGCTAATTTACTAATTAGCCCTTATTTACTTAAGGGCTTGTAGTTGACATATAAAAGCGGACACAATCCCGACAGACATTATAGTTAACTGAGCTGTCGAAGCGAACGTTACTTACTCGTATAAATATATTATTTGGAACTCTCCAAAATGGTGGAACCCTCGACTTCCGGTCAGTCTTTAGCGCCACCTCCCTACAACGTTGCCAACGGCGCGGTCACCAGTAGTGACGGTCGTTGGATTCAAATTGATAGCACACATTTATTGCAGAATCTTAAGGTAAGGATTTCCATACTTAACATGCTTGTGAAGTTTGGTTTGGCATCTATAAGATTTAACGTCCTTATATCTATCAAAGCTTTACCACAAAAAGATGATACCAAGTAGTGAAGTTACAACTGAATGTACCTTTATAACCTTCTCAACATGTATTGTGCGAGAAAATTATTTGATATTTGAAAGCTCACAGACGGTTCCTGTCCCATATAATTTGACGTGTTATAAGAATGATGTGATGACTAACAAAATCTTTATCTTTGTTCACAGCCTCTGGAGTGGAACGCTTATCCACATGAGTACCAGGTCACCAACAAGAAAAAAGTCACCATACTCAGCAATGAAGTCGTGTACTATCCGACAAACTATAAGCCTGACCAAAGTAGCACGTTAGGTAATGGGTATGCGTATCATCCACGCACACAAAACGGGCAGTTTATTGCAGGCCAAGCCGGGGTCAATAAATCGCCTCTAGGAATATTGATCTCACAGTCACCTGTCTTGGCCAGCAATAAGCAGAGTTCTGCTCCCAAGAAACCCAAACGTACAAGAACTGCGTTCACTACCGAACAGTTGGTGGAAATGGAAGAGGAGTTTGCCAGGACCCGCTTTTTGGACCGTGCCAGAAGGCTTAAAATGGCAGAAAGCCTCAACCTGAACGAGCGCACCATAAAAATATGGTTCCAAAATCGCCGTATGAAAGAGAAAAAGGAAAAAATTGAGAGGATGGAAGAGATAATAGAAACAAACACATCCGAATCATCCCTGGAAATGGCGAACATACTCATTCATGAGCAGTACCCCGAAGTATCCATGAATAACGATGTTGACATTCAGGCGGAAATGTATAATGAGGGAAACATTTCTTCGGAAAAATACCCAGTTATGTCGGCACCTGTGATGCCACAGGCGAGTCTGCCACCCTCAATACAAATACAGCATTCCGTACCGAGTCTGCAGCAATCTGTGCCATTCCGAAATTCGGTACGGAATATATACGAGTATTTCATGTCGCGCGAGGAAGTCCAGGCTGAATTCGAGCAGGGACATTTGGAGCCTTATCATTAGTTTTTGACTTCTCGGGTCCCTAGAGACCCGGTCCTTTGGTATGCGTACGAGGGGTCGAAGCCAACTCGCAGAGGCCTCTTTAGATATTTCAAATGGAATGGGACACCAAACGACGATTATACCTGTATGCACTGTGAAAGTATAGCCGAGGACAATCCCTGGTTGGAGCAGGGCTAATGCAGAATATGGAAACAAAAGATGAAACGCTATGGGTTTGGCTGGTTTAGCGGACTAATAATCGTTTACTATGGAAGAACTATTGGCCCCTGCCTAACCATTGACAATTAAAACGGCTTTAAAATAGCAGGGGGTGACTTGCACACTTAATAAATGGGCCCCCCGAAAAGGGTCGCTAGCACAAAGTAACGTAGCGCCAAGGGGGCAACATATCCTGAGTTGCTAGAGGAGTGGAGAGGTATACCACGGCTATCAGGACAATCCCGGAAGTACAGTCAAGATCCCTACCAGCACCTTACTGGATTGCTCCTGACCACGTTTTCTCTTGCGAATCTCCACTCAGGCCGGCCGATTAAAGCAAGAAAGAGGTGGGAGCTCTGTTCCTCGTCAGTGTTCACTGCGGTCAGCCAATATAGGCAAGCCGGAAATGAGGAACAAGAATTCTCCCTGGAGATCAGGTCCGTGGGGTCGCTAGTGCCCATCAGTTCGCCACAAAACTGCCCTGCAGATTAGTTTTATTATTATTATTATTAATCAAACAGTAAAGTTGCAAGACGACAAACACAAAGAACAATCACTTTAAAATTGTCCCTAATGATAGCAATGAAAAGAACTGGAATTTGTCTTTGATCGGATCATTCCAGTACCAAGATTAGTGTTGCGATGACCCCAGTGAGTACCACGTCACCAGCGGCAACCACGTCAACATTCTTCAATCAATCAAGTCGTGTCCAACCAGACCAACTAAAAAATCTTCATTGCATTCAAAATGGGCACATTATTGAAGGCCAAGCTGGCCCAATCAATCACTTCTCGGAAGATTAATCTCTCAGCCCCCTGTCTGGGACAGCAACAAACCAAGCGATGAAGCAAAAAACAAAATCGCACCAGACTTGCGTTCACTAGCTAATACATGATGGAATTGGAACAAAAGTAAGCCAGGAAGCCACCACTTGGACCGCGCCGGAAGGTCCAAACTAGCAGAAACACTCCACAAGAACAAGCGCACCGTTAACATATGGTTCCGTTATCGCCATATGAGGGATAAGAAAGACAAAATTGAGAGCATGGAAGACTCGGAAGAAACTAACTCATCTGAGTCATCGCTGGAAATGGGGAATAATCAGATGTCAACGCTCATTCGTGCGCAGTATCTAGTCATGAAAAACGATAATTACAGTCAGGCAGAAGTGTTCAATGAGGAACACATGACTGTGGAAAACTACCCAGCTGTATCGGCACCTGCTACGATATCATTGACGAGTCTGCCACACTCGACTCAAATGCAAAATTCAATACAGAGTCTGACACCCTCGAAACCAATCCAGAATTTTGTACAGAACCTACCACCCTAGATGACAATACATAATTCGTTATAGAGCCAACCACAAGCGAGGCAAGTCCGGAATTTGGTACAGAATATGTACGAGATTTTTATGTCTCATGTCAGGCTTAAAAGTAGCACCCTGATAATTCCAAGCCTGACATTTGCAAGTACAGCCTTATCAGTAATCGAACAGTCAACATCAGGGGTTGTTGCCAGAAGCCAAACCAAAAGAAGAAAATACATCTACAACTGGTGGATGCCAATCTACATAGATGGGCTCATCGCCGTAAGATTGCCTACTTGTCGGCCTTCTACAGATGTAGTTCAGTCATCATCTGCCTAGCCTTTTCCCAACTATATTGGGTTCGGCTTCTAGTCAAACCGAATTTAGCTGAATACCAGTATTTTACGCGGAGCGGCTGCCTACCAGACCTCCAAAACCGAGTAACTGGGTAAGACGGTACTTCATGGCAAGACTGGAGTCAGATTTACTGGCATCTGACAATCCGTAACGACTGCCCAAGATCTACAAAAGACAGCTGGGACCAACGGCTTAACGTGCTTTCCGAGGCACGGAGGAAACTCGCTATGTTAAGATGGTCACCCTTCCACAGACCAACCTTGGCAAGCGTTGCTTAACCTTGAAGATCGATCCGTGCGGCTGTTATTATCTAGCCACGAGCTCCTCCGATTGTAGTTCAGTGAGTGTGCCCAAAAACTCCACAACCTCATCCCACCGGCCCCCTTCCACCATCGGACATCCAGACGCACTGCATCTTACCATCCCTACCTTGTAGTTATTCCACCTATTCGCACGCATTTCCAAACGTCTTTTATAATGTGCACAGCAAAGGAGTGGAACTCTCTGCCTACATCTGTGTTTCCAGAAGCCTACAACTCTAACCTCTTCAAACTTAGAGTAAACAGGCTCCTTCTGGGTAAGCTCGATCCATCGTCGATTTTGTCTCTGTCATCTCCGACATAGACAAGAGTCAAGGCAAACCCATCAATAATTAAAAAAATAAGTGTCCCTCGTTACAACAGTGAAAAGAACTGGGATTTATTCTGGATAAAATCGTTGCAGTGCCAAGATTAGTGTTGCGACAGAACCGATGACAACCAACAAGGTCTCCAGTGAAAACCAAGTCACCAACAGCAACAACGTCAACATTCTCAGCAATCATGTCGTTTACAGCCCGCTTAACTTTATAATTAAACCTTAACAAAGTAGTACAGCAGCTAATGGGTATGTGACTTTTAATCCTAGCAGAGATATAGACGCTCAAGTCATAAGCGGTTCAAAACTTCAACGCACTCGAAACGGGCACATAAGTGGAGGCCAAGCTGGCACAATCAATCGCTTCTCGGAAGATTAATCTCTCAGCCCGCTGTCTGGGTCAGCAACAAACCAAGTGATGGAGCCAAAAATCAAAATCGCAACAAAACTGCGTTCACTAGCTAATACGTAATGGAATTAAAACAGAATAATGCCAGGAAGCTCGCGAACAGGATGCTTGGACCGCACCAGAAGGCTAAAACTAGCAAAAACACTTCACAAGAACGAGCGCACCATCAACGTGTAGTTCCAGTATTGCCACATGAAGGAGAAGAATGAAAAAATTTAGAGCATGGAAGACTCCGAAGAAACTAACTCATCTGAGTCATCGCTGGAAATGGGGATATTCAGATGACAACGCTCATTCATGAGTAGTCATGAATAACGATTATTACAGTCAGACAGAAGTGTTTAGTAAGGAATATATGTATGTGGAAAACTACCCAGCTGTGTTGGCATCTGTTACGATACCATTGATGAGTCTGCCACCTCGCTGCTAATGCAGAATTCAATACAGAGTCTGACACCCTCGATGCCAATCAAGAATTCAGTGCAGAGTCCACCCTAGATGAAAATTCATAATCCGTTATGGAATCTACAAGAAGCGATGCCACTCCGCAATTCGAAACAGAATATGCATGAGATTCTCATGTTCGCGGGAAGAATGTCAGGCTTAGAAACAGCAGAGTCATTTGCAACAGCCGCCTTATCAGTAATCGAACAGTGAAGTTCAGGAGTTGTTGCCAGAAGCCAAACCAAAAAAATACAATCCATCTACAAGTGTCCCCTCGTGAAAACAATGAAAAATACTGGGATTTTTCCTGGATAAGATCGTTGCAGTACCAAGATTAGTGTGGTGACAGAACCGATGAATTCCAAAAATGTCTCCATGAATGAGCGCATCATCAACGTGTTGTTCCAGAATCGCCGTATGAAGGAAAAGAAAGACAAAATTAAGAGTATGGAAGACTCGAAAATACTTACTCATCTGGGTCATCACCACCTGCCTAGCTTTTTTCCCAACTATATTAGGGGCGGTTTCCAGTCAAACCGGATTTAGCTGAATACCAGTATTTTACGTGGAGCGGCTGCCTACCAGACCTCCACAACCCATTAACTGGGTAACACCGTACGTCTTGGCAAGACTGGAGTCAGATTTACTGGCTTCTGACAATCCGTAACGACTGCCAAAGATCTACAAATGACAGCCGGGACCAACGGCTTAACGTGCTTTCCGAGGCACGGAGAAAACTCGGTATGCTCAGATCACCCATCCACAGACCAACCTCGGCAAGCTTCGCTTAACCTTGAAGCGTTCGCTTAACCGTGCGGCTGTTATTATTTAGCCACAAGCTCCTCATTCTGCCTGAATGTCTCCATAGGATAGAAGGTACATACTTTAGGTAATATGACGAAACGATTAAGATCTATATACGGTTCAGACCAATTGCTAGAGGCAGATCTAAGAGAATACTATACAGTTATAAAACCTGGCTATTACTTTACAGGAAAAAGAATAGTTATCATATTTAAAGTCCCAATTACCTCCCCTGATAAGTTTGAATGATATAGATTAGCAATAGTTCCCAATAAATGTTTGTACACCTTTATTCCTCCTTATCCTTTCATTGCAACCAACGGGAAAGTTATTTAAGTACATAAAGGCTGAATGCCCGAAGTTTAATCAGCTCCATCTCTGCGAAGAGGAAGTCAACCATCAACTGACGTGAGGACATCTAGACTGCACCCAAAGGATCATCTTTAACCAATCTCTACAGAAGACATGCCTGCCCACTAAGCTCACGCTGACCAAAGAAGCCATGGAGCAACTGGACTACAGACGCTATACACTTACCTTTCCACAACCAACCCGAACCGAGCTACAATGCGAACGTCAAGCGCGCGTGCGTGCGTCGTCTCTACATGGAAGCTACCTCGCCACCAGCCCGCACAAATGCTTACTACGCACCGAGCAGTTTGCTATAATCAACACAAATGACCATATCAAAAGACAACCGCTGAAAATCACCGAAATACCCATGAACCTGAACATTGTCAACGAGTCTATCCCATATCTGAAGTTAAACTCACTGCACCTGAAAAGACTACATGAAATCGAAGATAAAATCTTAATGCATCAACCCGTACGAATCGATCGCACTAACTTGGACCAATCGATCTACCATACGACTATCCCACTATATGTCGTAATGTTCGGTGCAACTGTACTGATCGTTACCCTAACTATACGACGGTATAATTTTTGCACAAAGCTCAGAAAGCCACAATCACCAGATGAAAGCGATGAAAATCATCAATACGAAGATGCAGAATCTCCTAAAATCAAGAAAAATGTACCAGCAACATTCTCGCTGAAATTGCTCAAATAGTTGCTGTTCTGAGGGGGAGGTGTTACGTGCCCTGCCTACACCAAATCGGCTGAACGACATGATAGCTATTTACGTACAACGGATGTTTCCAAACGAAATTGCAACACACGGACTCTGCTGACTCGACGGGAGCAACTGGACGACAGACGCTATACACTTACCTTTCCACAACCAACCCGAACCGAGCTACAATGCGAACGTCAAGAATTCATCTCTCTACATGGAAGCTACCTCGCCACCATCCCGCACAAATGCTTACTACGCACCGAGCAGTTTGCTATAATCAACACAAATGACCATATCAATGGACAACCGCTGAAAATCACCGAAATACCCATGAACCTGAACATTGTCAACGAGTCTATCCCACATCTGAAGTTAAACTCACTGCACCTGAAAAGACTACACGAAATCGAAGATAAAATCTTAATGCATCAACCCGTACGAATCGATCTAACTAACTTGGACCAATCGATCTACCATACGACTATCCCACTATATGTCGTAATGTTCGGTGCAACTGTATATACGACGGTATAATTTTTGCACAAAGCTCAGAAAGCCACAATCACCAGATGAAAGCGATGAAAATCATCAATACGAAGACGCAGAATCTCCTAAAATCAAGAAAAATGTATCAGCAACATTCTCGCTGAAATTGCTCAAATAGTTGCTGTTCTGAGGGGGAGGTGTTACGTGCCCTGCCTACACCAAATCGGCTGAATAACGACATGATAGCTATTTACATACAACGGATGTTTCCATACGAAATTGCAACACACGGACTCTGCTGACTCGACGCCTCGTGCAGCCATCGGCCACCTACTTCCAACCTGCTGACACCGCAGCCGCGTTTCGCGAACGTTTAGAATTATATTTTTTGTAATAATTAATTTGGCACTTCGGAACTAGCATCGTCCAAGTCTAGCCTACCTACCCTACCTACCCTACCTACCCTACCTATAAATTAATAATAATATAATAAAAAAATAGGGCGCTGGTGTGTGCCCTGGACTCACTGCTGCAGAACATCTTTAAAAGCAGCGAGAGCCTCCTTGATACGCACTCAATCCTGTATTGCGGGGCTGTTGCGGCATGTCGTTTAGCAAATATTAAGTTTAATACTAGTGATGAAGCTATTCGACCAAAACCTGCTGTACCAGCCTGGCAGTGCAGGATCGAGCGGCGGATCGATGAGACTAGGGCATTCATCGGCAAACTATACTGCTTCAGGGAGGGTAACACACGACCACGCGTGATGCGCTTTGTGAGACGGGCGTTTTCGGGGACTGGTATCAGCCCTCGAGATTCACGTCCCGTGTCACGGAGCGCATCGACTTTTTGAAGCAGAAAGTTTGTGCATGGGCAAATCGTATTCGGCGGTATAAGCGACGGGTTTACCGATACTCGCAGAATCGCATGTTTCAGAGCGATGAGAGGTGGGTATATAGAGCTTGGGAGCGATCTGAACAAAGTGTGACGGACGTGTGCCGCCTGGATGATATCACCACGAATACATTCTGACGAAGCATCTGGTCGGTGCCCGTCTGTCATGCCGAGGGTGGCTGGATGCGCGATGTCGAGCGCGTGTGTGAAGCTATACCACAAATGGATGAAATTACCATCACTCCACTAGATGTAGCCAGAGCAGTCCGTCCGTTACCGAACTGGAAGTCTCCGGGACCGGACGGGCTGCACAACCACTGGCTTAAGTGGTATAGCAGCTCACACGCGCTTTTGGCATATCAATTCCAGTCTTCCTTAGAGTCTGGGTCGCTACCATAGTTTCTAACAACTGGCGTTACCCACCTGCTCCATAAGACCGGTAGTACCGCGGAACCTGCGAATTATAGATCGATTACTTGTTTGTTGACGGTCTATAAACTTTCACATCCATCCTTAGAGTGAAGATCAATGAGCATATTGAAATTAACTCAATTATGTCCGAATCTCAGAATGGATGTAGGAAGGGGTCCCGCGGCACCAAGGAGCTTCTCCTCATAGACATGGCCATAAGCCAGATCAGGTTCGTAGATCTCGCAAGGATCTGTAGACATGTTGAATAGACTACAAGAAGGCCTACGACTCTGTGGCACATACATGGCTCATGAGGGTGTTGGAGTTGTACAAAATAGATGCAACTCTACGCACTTTTCTTGAGTCATGTATGAGGCAATGGAAAACGGTCCTTCGCTATCCAGGATGTCGACCGATTCAGGTAAACGAGGAACCTGTATGGATTAAACGGGGAATATTTCAGGGCGACAGTTTGAGTCCACTTGGGTTTTGCTTAGCTTTGAATCCTCTAAGCACTTTGCTGGAGAAATCAGATCTAGGCTATCGGTTGAGAAGAGGTGGTCAGGCCAAACCTCACCTTCTTTACATGGATGATCTAAAACTCTTTGCCCAAAACAATTCGCGACTGATGGAGCTACTGAAGGTAACTGAAACCTTTAGTAGTGCCATCAGGATGGAATTTGGTGTGGACAAATGTGCAGTCATGCATGTAAAGAAAGGGGAGATTATGGAATCTGAGGGAATTCAACTCTCGGATTCCATACAGGTTAGATCCCTCAGCTTAACCGAAAAATACAAGTATTTGGGTATGTCGGAAGCGTTGGGCATTAATGTTACTGATATGAAGCAATCGTTGAAGTAACGCTTCTTTGGCCGCCTAAAAAAGGTTTTGCGAAATAAGGTGCGCGCCTTCAACGGTTGGGTCATGCCGGTATTAATGTACTCTTTCGGCATACTCAAATGGACTCAAACTGAGCTTGACGCCCCGGATAGGAGAGTCCGTACACTGCTGACCGCAAACCGGATGTATCACTCACGATCGTCGGTGATGGGATTGTACATCCCGCGGAAGAGTGGAGGTCGAGGCTTTTTAAATGGCAAGACTCTCCAAGACAACCGCGAGATGTGCAGTCTCAGAGAATATTTCCTCAAAGCTGATGTAGGTATGCACCGAGATGTGGTCGCAATGGATAAGGGTCTCACCCCGTTGTCCATGGCTAAGGAGAACTGGCGCAAACCTGTGATACTTACCACGGATGACCGTAAGGAGGTATGGAAAGGTAAGGAGCTTCACGGGCACTTCTATCGGGCTCTTCATGAGTCTGATGTAGATTTTTCAGCGTCTGTGGCCTGGCTACGTTTCAGTGATCTCTTCGGGGAAACTGAAGGTTTTGTCTGTGCGATTATGGATGAAGTTATCTTGACGAATAACTACCGGAGGTATATTATGAAAAAAGGGACGGTGGACGTGTGTCAGGCATGCCACCGTCCGGGTGAGTTCATCAGACATATTATCTCTGGCTGTTCTCGTCTGGCTAACGGCGAGTACTTGCACAGGCACAACCATGTGGCCAGGATAATCCATCAGCAACTTGCTTTGAAATATAAACTTGTGGATTCTGAGGTACCGTATTACAAGTATGTGCCCGACCCAGTCCTCGAAAAAGACCATGTCACGTTGTACAGGGATCGGTGTATCATCACTGATAGGACTATTGTTGCCAATAAGCCTGATGTAGTGGTGATAGACCGATTAGCGCGCCGCACAATGATAATTGATGTTACTATCCCGCATGACGAGAACCTCGTGAAGGCTGAGAAAGAGAAGCAAATCAAGTATCTCGACTTAGCACACCAGGTTGTCGACATGTGGAATGTGGACTCAGCTGTCATTGTGCCAATAATCGTTACGGCCAATGGCCTGATTGCCAAAAGTTTCCACGACCATCTGTCGAAGCTAGCGTTACGCGGTTGGATAAAGGGCCTGATACAGAAGGCAGTACTCCTCGATACGGCTCGTATTGTGAGGAGGTTCTTTTCTCCGTAGCCCTAACCACCGGTAGCTGGGACCCTGTTCCCGACACCAGCGGACTTTTTTATATTTTAAATGTATTTTTTTTTAGTTTTTTTTTAAGATATGTTAAAAAATGTAACATGTATTATATCATAAAATGAATAAACGATATAATTTTTATGTAAATAAGAATAAATAAACGAAATAATGTAATTACCGCTAAAAAAAAAAGAGAGCGAGCATCTCTTCCAAATATAAAAACCTAAAAAGTGGACCTAAGCAGCTGTGACTGTGGAGCAGGACCAGCATTTAGCCAAGCGTTTTTATCGAGGATATAATATTCCAGTTTATATTACGCCTGTCTACATAGTGTGCGTATTACGCATGCTTTTAATTTTCTCTCATTCATTTCGAGAATATCAACTGGTATCTATATCTATACATAAAATCGTAGACCAACCGTGTCTGTACATTGAATATTTTTGCACAAAAATTACATAGAAAAGTAAGGAAAAAGATACAAAACACAAATAAGCTATTTTTGATATTTTTGTCTGTTTGTCTGTTTATCTGTTTTCCTGTGCGTTTGAGGGAGCATCACGCATAAACCACAAATTGGATTCCAAATCTAGGTACTTAAAAATATTAAGTGATAATCCGAGTAACATTTAGCGTTTATTTCATGAAAATCGACCCACAAAATCAAAAGATATTGAATTTTTAAGTTTATTAAGAATCTTTCCAATGTATTCTGTTCCTCTTGTATTCTGATTACAGCGCCATCTATTGAAAAAGATGAAATTCACGAACGCATGTATAAAACATCAAAACAAATTGTAGAGTTAAGTGTGAAACTTTTAATACCAACGTAGCAAAATAAAATTTAACATTTTACACATTATCGGTATTTATCATAACAACCGATCCACAAATCAAAATATATTGAATTTTTATGTTTAGTAGGAAACTTCCTAATGTATTGTGATTAGGCAAAGCACCATCTATTGAGAAAAATAAAATGCATGAAAACATGAATATTACCCTAAAACACATTGTTGAGTTATTTGTGAAACTTTTATAAGTAGCAAAATAAAAGTGAACATTTTAATACCTTAATGGTGTCATACGGGTTCCTTATTTAACGTCTTCCAATGCTAAACATTTTGTCAGTTTACTTACTTGGTCGATAGATGGTGTTGCACTGATGACGTGTGTTTCTGTATTGCGGTGTTAAGATTTTCTGCTCGAGAATGACCCTCACACGATTTTCGAACTACGGGTTCGGTCTCTAATGGGTCTTGAAAGTCTTTGTTAGGGTCTAGATTACCAATTTACCAATATCGTTGTTCTCTGTGTTGTCTTTAATTGGATTCGTTAATTTTCCGTAAATCCAGTATTCTTATAACAGGTACTTATTATGATATAAAAGACTAGCCGTGGAGTTTCTTGCACGTTCTTTTTCACAGTGATCTACTTACGTTTTAAAACTCGCAAATAGCTTCATATTTTTGACAGACTGATCTTAACAATTCAAAAGTACCTGTAAATAAATGGTTTGAATCTTGAATATCTCCCAAAGTAGGTACTCCCGAGATAAGAATGCTTATGTGGTATTCCAGACTATAATCTACCTCTGTGCGAAATTTCATCCAGATCCGTTCAGCCGTATTGTCGTAATTGAGTAAGAAACATCCAGCCAGCCAAAGGGGAACGCCCAGAAAATGCTTGAAATAGACAGAAACTACGAATAGTCCTTAATTTTATTTGAAATAAAACATGTTAAATGAAATAATTTTCAAGGTTATTCAGGTAGGGTAAAAATATAGCGATCTTTAAAATATTTAACTTAATGTCCGTTCAATTAATCTTATTTTTTATAATGAAGGTCAGTGTTTATTTGACATTGACAATGACATTCAGCCAAACAGAAATCGTCAAATAATTTTTAACAAACTATTTTATAGAATTAGTGCACAGTTATCATTCATTTAATATAATTCGATTTATGTGTAGCACAAGTCTAATTAAAACAATATATTCGTGCCAATTTGAATTAAAATCAAATTATTTTCAAACTAGAAAACGTATCGTAGGCTGTATGAATCACATGACCTTTGCCAGGCCAGATGCTGTTGATATACTACAAATAATTAATGAAAACATGTATCTAGAAAATAGACTAGCTGGTTAGTTGATTAGAAATCATTTGAATCATCGCAGAGCGCAGTTCCAAAGCATTAATGTTAATGAAAACGAGTTAATGGTATGTACAGGATTGAGGTATGCAGGGAAATGGATAACGCGTTGGTTGAGCATTTAGCTCTTCCGTGTAATTGTTTTTTACTGCGAGGAAAAATACACAGTGGACATATTGCTCAAAAAGTATATTTTGTTTATATAATTGTCAATAATTCTTTATCTGGAAAGAGGGCTATAAAACATCGATATTGTAACTGCTTAGTGGGACGACGAACAGTTGGTGCCTGTGTGTTCTTTCTTTCTTTTTTTTTCTTTCATACTATGTCAATAATATGGTACTTAGCATGGGCCCGGTACCAATCTAATATCTATCCACCTGCACAGTTTCAGATGATATTTTAGTTATGATTAATGATAATTAATACATTTAAATGTTTTTTTGTTTAATTATTGAATAAATTAATCCTTAACCTAGACTTAACCTGTATTTTAGAAAAAATGTTGTAACTAATTCTTTCCTAGTTTCTTGATAATTATTGAAATTGTAATGGGTATCCTACTATTTGTAGTACAATTTGGCGCATATTTAACAGTTGTTCATTGCAGGCATTTTTTTATATGGCCCTTTCGCATTTATTAGTAAACAAAAATTAGAAGTAACATAATAGGCTGGCATCGACCTAAGCGCACGCGAACGACGGGGCACAGCTAGTTTTATTATAAAATTTAACACAGTACCCCATAAAAGAAGTGTGTACTTTGGCCAATCTGAATCGGGGTTGATCTGATTTGTTCCTATTTCTAGTATTATTATTATGCCTGTCACTAATCTTGAAAAAAAGATGAAGATTTTTCCGAACATACATAATATTTTCGTAAATGTATTGACAAGGTACCGTCATGATGTTGATATCCTTAAACAGTTCTCTTAGGGAATCACGCCGACGGAGATTGTAAATGGCTCTGATGGCTCTTTTCTGCAGGATAAATATAGACTCGATGTCTGCAGCACGTCCCCATAATAAGATACCGTAAGACATGATACTATAAAGTAACTAAAATAGACCAGCCTCGCGGTATCTATATCAGTAAATTGACGGATTTTTCTGACAGCGTATGCTGCTGAACTTAGCCCAAGAGATGTTAAATCCTACTCTACTTACCCTACCTACCCTACCTACCTAGTAGCCGATTGTCAGACCTACCCGATATGCACACAAAATTTCATGAAAATCGGTCGAGCCGTTTTGGAGGAGTACGGTAACGAACATTGTGACAAGGAAATTTTTTATAAAAGATAAGATTTTGAAAGTAATTAAACCTATATTTAAATTAATTTCGGTTTTTTTTAAGTCACCGGCTGTCACCTTTATAATTAATGAGCGCACCATCAACGTATTGTTGCAGAATCGCCGCATCAAGGAAAAGAAAGGCAAAGTTGAGAGTATGGAAGACTCAAAAAAACTTACTCATCTGGGTCATCGCCAGAATTGGGGAACATTCAGATGCTCATTCAGAGCAGTTTCTTGTCACGAAGAAGATGCTTACAGTCAGGCAGAAGTGTACGATCGGGGAAACATTTAAGTGGAAAACTACGCAGCTGTGCCAATTGTGATGCCACCGACAAGTATGCCTAACTCGATGCCAAGCCACGATTCGGTACAGAGTCTGCCACCCCCGATGCAATCCAGAATTTGGTACAGAATATGTATGTGACTTTTATGTAGCTCGTGACAAGGATTTCAGGTTGAATATCAGCATGGTCATTTGCAAGTGAAGCCTTATCAGTCATCGTAGAGTGAAGTTCAGGAGTTATTGCCAGAAGCCCAGCTAAAAGAAAACAATTCCTGTCCAAGTATTCCTAGTAAAAACAATGAAAATAATTGTGATTTATCTTGGATCAGATCATTGCTGAACGAAGATTTTTATTCCGACATTACCGATGTCTATATTTTCAGTGAGTACCACGTTAAGAGCAGCAACAACGTCGACGTTCTCAGAAATCAAGTCGTGTACAACCTACCTAACATGTAGTTAGACGGTTTGTACACGACGTGAATATACCTTACCAAAGAAACACAGCACTTAATGGGTTTGTGACTTCTAAACCTGGCAGAGAAATTAAACCTCAAGTTACCAACGCGAACGGGTCAGATCTTGAACGCACTCAAAACGGGCCGTTTATTGGAGGCCAAGCTTGACCAAATCAATCGCTTTTCGGAAGATTTATCTCTCAGTCACCTGGCTGGGCCAGCAATAAACCACGTGGTGAACCAGAAAACAAGAAGCATCTGAACTGCGCTCATTGGCCAACGGATGAGGAAATTGGAACAGGAGTTTGCCAGGACTTGCTACTTGGATCGCGCCAGAAGGCTTGAACTAGCAGCAAGCCTCCACTTGAACTAGCACAACCTCAGGATATGTTTCTAGACTCACCGCAAGAAGAAGAGGAAGACAAAATTGAGAGAATAGAATACTCGGAAGAAACTTACACATCTGAGTCATTGCCAGAAATGGGGAACATTCAGATGCCAATGCTCGTTCATGAGCCGTACCCTGTATGATGAAGATGTTTACAGTCAGGCAGAAGTGTACAATCAGAGAAACATTTTTGTAGAAAACTATCCACTTTTTTGCACCTATTGCGATACCACCGGCGAGTCTGCCACCCTCGATGCCGATTCAGGAATTGGTGCAAAGTCTTCCACCCATGATGACAATCCAGAATATGTATGAGACAAGTTGATAGCACTAACATGTGGAAAAAGACTAAGGTAATTTGATTTCTGTATTTAATTTATACTTATCAATAAGATTAATGTCTTATAATTAATGTAAGTTAAGATGAATGCTGAATAACCCGCGAAATTCAAATATTTTTTTATGTTTTTTGCAATTTGCCGGTCAGTGTAAAGCTGTATGTTGAACAAAATACGATTTGCGACCGTAACGCGTATTTATCTAAAGAATTATTTAATTTATTATATTTGGAAAACTAACAGCTAATTACAAGGCATGCTTACTTATTCTAATATAATTGTACCGGACGAGCGTGATCGACTGTAACGGGGGTGTGATGGGGTAGGTCTATCCTATTTCTAATCCTCCGATGTTAACTGTGGCCACCCCACTGCGTCCAGCCGCGCTGACGTCCTGTTCCGGGGTTAACTGAGGTTCCCCGTACCACGCGTGCAACGTTCTTCTATCTTGCTATTTACTTGCTGTCTTCGGGGTAGATTGGGGTGAAGGATGAATGCTTACCAGGGTTAAATAATATGCAGGAATTTGACAACACTGCAGCTAATAGTTTAAGGGAAAATTCGCGAGTACTTTGATTCTAGTTACAAATTCTATATTTCTTCTGCCGGTGACTACAAATTTCTATTTTTTGTCTATTTACTAACGTACTAGGTAACTTTACTGTAACGAGGCCCAAAAACCACTAACTATTTTAGTTTATTTTTAACTGTGATTTTAACTATGGTTCTATTACATTGCTGGCTATATCCAGGTCTGGATAGGGGTTGATGCACCTCTCTGCAAACCCCCCATAATTCCCCGTCGAACGGAGTGAAAATCAACCCTTCAACCCTGCCCACTAGTGAGCTTGTTGCATTTGACTGTCGAAACGGTCTACAAGTGTGAACTTGCCTACTATTAAGGGTTGACTTCCCGAAAAACTGTGCCCCATGGGCTACCAAACTATCTGTAATAGGAAAGGTGCATCATCCCTCTATCCAGCTACACAACTTTTGAAGCCACTCCTCTAAGGGGATGTACTATAAGGTCAGGAACCCGGAAGGGGAAAAAGTCTGTGTTTCTATATTTTCCTAATTTGCGGCTTTATGCCTTGCCTGACCATAAAGATGTGTATATGTCTGGATAGGGGTTAGTGCCAGGCTTCCAGTGCCTATTATTTGAAGCCTATATACCTAGATTTTCTGTATGTCTAGTAAATGAAGGTGTCTGTAAATGGGTTTTTTTTTTTCTATCCCTCCCATTACCTTTGAGTAACTGTCCTGTTTAGGTATGTGTGAAATGTTCAATACCTGTGTACCTTCATTACCTTTGATTTTTACCAACCATCAAAACCATACCTTTTAGGGGTTACCAGGAATGTGTAGGGGAAATGTGTAGCCCTACCTATCTATTTACTTTACAGAAAATAAGTTCCCCAGAACATCTTATGTGACTGGGGGAAAACGACAAAATTTATATTTTTTTAAAATTACATAGCCATGAAACTATAACTATGAAAGTACATAAGCTCTTAACTATCAAGTACATAAGCTTATAGGTAACTATACATGGGCTTCATCTATGCGAATAATACAATACTAAACGCTTCGTCGCGAACAATAATGAAGGCCAATAAGCCCTCTAAGGTCATGAAGTCCTATAGAATAACTTTTTCATAAAATAACCATTCTTTAGGGCTTCATAAACTTAGAGGTAGCCCTCTAATTTCATGAAGCCTGATTGCAATCACATGTTCACACTGACCGGAAAATTGCAAAAAACATAAAAATATTTGAATTTTGCGGGCTAACCTGGCGCATCCACCTTAAGAGTTTAACTAAGTGTTCATTATAGTATAAGTTCTTACAGATACGAAAACTACACTGCAGAAAGATGATACCAAATATACGGTTCCTGTCTCTTATAAGTTGACGCGTAATATGAATGATGATTTATTAAATCTTTGCCTTTGATAACAGCCTCTACAGTGGAACACATTACCACCTCAGAGTGCTGCAACAGTACCAGTGTAAATTACATACCACATCAGTCGATATAAATGCTAAAGTCGTAAGATGGCAGGTAAAAGTCAGGATCTGATGATGGGATCCCATGAAAAATGTTTGTTCAGCGATATTTTTGCCAATTGTTAACCGATTTGGTCTGGTCCCATTTAAATTTAGTGTAGATCTGATGAAGAAGTTCCGAGGTAGGCAACGGAACTCTTCAATAAATGATAGCAAATAGATCGGGATTTCTGTAATCGAATGTCTGTTGATTGTTCAAAACATAATAGCACACCGGCACGCTGGGCTTGTAGTTCCACTAAAAAGTGAAAAATAAAATACTTTTTAACAAAAAATAAAACCGACTTCTAAAAACAAAACACTACATTAATTTCGGAAGTCGGTGTTCAAAAACGAAATAACCAAACACCGTTTTTTTTTTTTAGTTTTTTTTCTTGGGTATACTTTCGACATTCAGCCGCTGGCAGCTTTCTATACGACAATACTGAAAAATATGTATGTAAGTGGACGGAATATTTTGTCAATTTTGAAGGTGGATGATATTTAAAAACATAACATCCTATTCACAAAATCAAGTCTATACTAGATCCATTCAACGTAGCTAACAACAAAAGGTATTTCAAAGGTATGATAGAATGCTGACGACAAGAAAAGAAATGGAAATAAAAGCAAATTGAAAAAAAGTCCTTATTCCAAACTAAATTCCATATAGAAGCTTAAAAATATTAATATTAGATTATTAATTAAAAATATTATTATTAGTGCCTGAAAGCTGTAATATGGAATTTAGTTTGGAATATGTTTTTTTTTTTTCAATTTGCTTACATTTCCATTTCTTTCCTTCTCGTCAGCATTCTATCATACCTTTGAAATACCTTTTGTTGTTAGCTACGTTGAATGTATCTAGTATAGATTTGATTTTGTGAATAGGATGTTATGTTTTTAAATATCATCCACCTTTAAAATTGACAAAATATTCCGTCCACTTACATACATATTTTTCAGTATCGTCGTATAGAAAGCTGCCAGCGGCTGAATGTCGAAAGTATTCTCAAGAAAAAAAACTTTTTACAAAAAGATCGGTGTTTTTGGTTATTTCGTTTTTGAACACCGACTTCCGAAATTAATGTTATTTTTTACTTTGCTGTGTTTTGTTTTTTGAAAGTCGGTTTTATTTTTTTGTTAAAAAGTATTTTTATTTTTCACTTTTTAGTGGTACCTGCGTACCACTAAAAAGTGAAACTACAAGCTCAGCGTGCCGGTGTGATATTATGTTTTGAACTGGTGTAAACAATCAACAGACATTCGATTACAGAAATCCCGATCTATTTGCTATCATTTATTGAAGAGTTCCGTTGCCTACCTCCGAAGTTCTTCATCAGATCTACACTAAATTTAAATGGGACCAGACCAAATCGGTTAACAATTGGCGAAAATATCGCTGAACAAACATTTTTCATGGGATTCCCATCATCAGATCCTGACTTATACCTGCCATCTAGCGACTTTAGCACTGATGCGGTATGTAATTTACACTGGTACTGTTGCAGCACTCTGAGGTGGTAATGTGTTCCACTGTAGAGGCTGTTAACAAAGGCAAAGATTTAATTAATCATCATTCATATTACGCGTCAACTTATAAGGGACAGGAACCGTATATTTGGTATCATCTTTCTGCAGTGTAGTTTTCGTATCTATAAGAACTTATACTATAATGTACACTTAGTTAAAACTCTTAAGGTGGATGCGCCAGGTTAGCCCGCAAAATTCAAATATTTTTATGTTTTTTTGCAATTTTCCGGTCAGTGTGAACATGTGATTGCAGTCAGGCTTCATGAAATTAGAGGGCTACCTCTAAGTTTATGAAGCCCTAAAGAATGGTTATTTCATGAAAAAGTCATTCTATAGGACTTCATTATTGTTCGCGACGAAGCGTTTAGTATTGTATAACTCGCATTGATGAAGCCCATGTATAGTTATAAGCTAATGTACTTGATAGTTAAGAGCTTATGTACTTTCATAGTTATAGTTTCATGGCTATGTAATTTTAAAAAAACATAAATTTTGTCGTTTTCCCCCGGTCACATAAGATGTTCTGGGGGAACTTATTTTCAGTGAAGTAAATAGATAGGTAGGGCTACACATTTCCCCTACACATTCCTGGTAATCCCTAAAAGGAATGGTTTTGATGGTTGGTAAAAATCAAAGGTAATGAAGGTACACAGGTATTGAACATTTCACAAATACCTAAACAGGACAGTTACTCAAAGGTAATGGGGTGGATAGCAAAAAACCACCATTTACAGACACCTTCATTTACTAGACATACATTCAGTCAAAAAAGTATCGGGAATGGATGATTTGTTTATGGTTCCAAATTCAAATTTTTGTTTTTTTGTAGTTGTTAGATTGGCACAACTGTTTTCCATTTTGGTGCGGAGTTTGAGTTGCATCTGTTATTTATATTAAATACAGTGCTGGTTTTAGTAATATCATATATAGTGTGTATTGCGAATTTCATAATGGACAAAAATATCGAACAAAGAGTTTGTCTTAAATTTTGCATCGCCAATGGAATTTCGTGTTCGGAGTCACTGAAAATGTTACAGAAGGCTTACGGTGAATCGACTTTATCAAAAACTCGTGCTTATGAGTGGTTCAAAGCGTTCAAAAGCGGTCGAGATGTGATGGAAGATTTGCCTCGCTCTTGTAGGCCGTCAACGTCTGCAACTGAAGTTAACATCGCAAAAGTGAAGGAAATAGTGACTGAAAATCCCCATTCAACTCTGAGAGAGATAGCCGCCGAACTTTCTGTATCTCACGAGTCGATCTGTACCATTTTAACTAATCATTTGGGTATGAAACATGTTGCTGCTCGGCTAGTCCCAAAAGATCTGAATTTTCTCCAAAAACTCAATCGCATGAAAGTCGCTGAGGACATGCTAGAACGAGTCAGTTCGGACCCAACATTCATGAAACGCATTGTTACTGGTGACGAGACGTGGGTTTACGAGTTTGACATGCAAACTAGTCAACAAGCTTCGGAGTGGCGCCTTCCAACTGAACCGAAACCGAAAAAACCACGCCAAAGTCGATCAAAAGTCAGAGTCATGTTGACTGTTTTCTTTGACTATCGCGGTGTTGTGCACTCTGAATTCTTACCGGAAGGTCTAACGGTAAATAAAGAATATTATTTGAGCGTTATGCGGCGTTTAAGAGAGCAAATTCGACGAAAAAGGCCAGATTTGTGGAAAAAAAATTCTTGGATTTTGCACCACGACAATGCGCCTTCGCACAAGGCTATCATTGTGAACGAATTTTTAACCAAACACTCAACAAATACTATCCAGCAACCACCATATTCACCAGATATGGCTCCTGCTGACTTTTTTCTTTTTCCTAAACTCAAATTACCACTTCGTGGCACCCGTTTTCAATCGATAGAAGACATAAAGGAGAATTCGCGGCGAGAACTGAACTCAATTCCGGAAGCAGCGTTTAAAAAATGTTTTGATGAATGGATTATTCGTTGGCGCAAGTGTATCGTTTCTAAAGGAGCATACTTTGAAGGTGATAAAATAAATTTGGATGAATAACAGACATTTTGTGTATTATTGATCTTTTCCCGGTACTTTCTTGACAGAGTAGTAGAAAAAACCTAGGTATATAGGCTTCAAATAATAGGCACTAGAAGCCTGGTACTAAGCCCTATCCAGATATATACACATCTTTATGATCAGGCAAGGCATAAAGCCGCAAATTAGGAAAATATAGAAACACAGACTTTTCCCCTTCCGGTTTCGTCTCACAAAGCGCATCACGCGTGGTCGTGTGTTACCCTCCCTGAAGCAGTATAGTTTGACGATGAGTGCCCTAGCCCCATCGACCCGCCGCTCGATCCTGCACTGCTATGCTGGTACAGCAGGTTTTGGTCGAATAGCTTCATCACTAGTATTAAACTTAATATTTGCTAAACGACATGCCGCAACAGCCCCGCAATACAGGATTGAGTGCGTATCAAGGAGGCTCTCGCTGCTTTCAAAGATGTTCTGCAGCAGTGAGTCCAGGGCACACACCAGCGCCCTATTTTTTTATTATATTATTATTAATTTATAGGTAGGGTAGGTAGGGTAGGTAGGCTAGACTTGGACGATGTAAGTTCCGAAGTGCCAAATTAATTGTTACAAAAAATATAATTATAAACGTTCGCGAAACGCGGCTGCGGTGTCAGCAGGTTGGAAGTAGGTGGCCGATGGCTGCACGAGGCGTCGAGTCAGCAGAGTCCGTGTGTTGCAATTTCGTATGGAAACATCCGTTGTACGTAAATAGCTATCATGTCGCTATTCAGCCGATTTGGTGTAGGCAGGGCACGTAACACCTCCCCCTCAGAACAGCAACTATTTGAGCATTTCAGCGAGAATGTTGCTGGTACATTTTTCTTGATTTTAGGAGATTCTGCGTCTTCGTATTGATGATTTTCATTGCTTTCATCTGGTGATTGTGGCTTTCTGAGCTTTGTGCAAAAAATATACCGTCGTATAGTTAGGGTAACGATCAGTACAGTTGCACCGAACATTACGACATATAGTGGGATAGTCGTATGGTAGATCGATTGGTCCAAGTTAGTGCGATCGATTCGTACGGGTTGATGCATTAAGATTTTATCTTCGATCGTCTTTTCAGGTGCAGTGAGTTTAACTTCAGATGTGGGATAGACTCGTTGACAATGTTCAGGTTCATGGGTATTTCGGTGATTTTCAGCGGTTGTCCTTTGATATGGTCATTTGTGTTGATTATAGCAAACTGCTCGGTGCGTAGTAAGCATTTGTGCGGGATGGTGGCGAGGTAGCTTCCATGTAGAGAGATGAATTCTTGACGTTCGCATTGTAGCTCGGTTCGGGTTGGTTGTGGAAAGGTAAGTGTATAGCGTCTGTCGTCCAGTTGCTCCATGGCTTCTTTGGTCAGCGTGAGCTTAGTGTGCAGGCATGTCTTCTGTAGAGATTGGTTAAAGATGAGCCCTTGGATGCAGTCTAGATGTCCTCTCGTCGGTTGATGGTTGACTTCCTCTTTGCAGAGATGGAGCTGATTAAACTTCGGGCATTCAGCCTTTATGTACTTGAAAACTTTCCCGTTGGTTGCAATGAAAGGATAAGGAGGAATAAAGGTGTACATACATTTATTGGGAACTATTGCTAATCTATATCATTCAAACTTATCAGGGGAGATAATTGGGACTTTAAATATGATAACTATTCTTTTTCCTATAAAGTAATAGCCAGGTTTTATAACTGTATAGTGTATAGTTCTCTTAGATCTGCCTCTAGCAATTGGTCTGAACCGTATATAGATCTTAATCGTTACGTCATATTACCTAAAGTATCTATGCTTGAAGTACTATGGTGAGTGCTCGATGCACGTATAAAAGCTAAGGTATCTTCTATCCTATGGAGACATTCAGGCAGAATGGAGAGCTTGTGGCTAAATAATAACAGCCGCACGGGTCGATCTTCAAGGATAAGCGACGCTTGCCGAGGTTGGTCTGTGGATGGGCGACCATCTGAGCATACCGAGTTTCCTCCGTGCCTCAGAAAGCACCGGCTGTCATTTGTAGATCTTTGGCAGTCGTTACGGATTGTCAGAAGCCAGTAAATCTGACTCCCGTCTTGACAAGAAGTACGGTGTTACCCAGTTAATGGGTTGTGGAGGTCTGGTAGGCAGCCGCTCCACGTAAAATTCTGGTATTCAGCTAAATCCGGTTTGACTAGAAACCGCCCCTAATATAGTTGGGAAAAAAGCTAGGCAGATGATGATGACCCAGATAAGTAAGTATTTTTTGAGTCTTCCATACCCTTAATTTTGTCTTTCTTTTCCTTCTTGCGCCGATTCTGGAACAACACGTTGATGATGCGCTCATTCATGGAGACATTTTTGGAATTCATCGGTTCTGTCACCACACTAATCTTGGTACTGCAACGATCTTATCCAGGAAAAATCCCAGTATTTTTCATTGTTTTCACGAGGGGACACTTGTAGATGGATTGTATTTTTTTGGTTTGGCTTCTGGCAACAGCTCCTGAACTTCACTGTTCGATTACTGATAAGGCGGCTGTTGCAAATGACTCTGCTGTTTCTAAGCCTGACATTCTTCCCGCGAACATGAGAATCTCATGCATATTCTGTTTCGAATTGCGGACTGGCATCGCTTCTGGTAGATTCCATAACGGATTATGAATCTTCATCTAGGGTGGTAGACTCTGTACTGAATTCTTGATTGGCATCGAAGGTGTCAAACTCTGTATTGAATTCTGCATTAGCATCAAGGTGGCAGACTCATCAATGGTATCGTAACAGGTGCCAACACAGCTGGGTAGTTTTCCACATACATGTATTCCTTACTAAACACTTCTGTCTGACTGTAATAATCGTTATTCATGACTACTCATGAATGAGCGTTGTCATCTGAATGTCCCCATTTCCAGCGATGACTCAGATGAGTTAGTTTCTTCCGAGTCTACCATGCTCTCAATTTTTTCATTCTTCTCCTTCATGTGGCAATACTGGAACTACACGTTGATGGTGCGCTCGTTCTTGTGAAGTGTTTTTGCTAGTTTTAGCCTTCTGGCGCGGTCCAAGCATCCTGTTCGCGGGCTTCCTGGTATTATTCTGTTTTATTTCCATTACGTATTAGCTAGTGAACGCAGTTCTGTTGCGATTTTGTTTTTTGGCTCCATCACTTGGTTTGTTGCTGACCCAGACAGCGGGCTGAGAGATTAATCTTCCGAGAAGCGATTGATTGGGCCAGCTTGGCCTCCACTTATGTGCCCGTTTTGAGTCCGTTGAAGTTTTGAACCGCTGATGACTTGAGCGTTTATATCTCTACTAGGATTAAAAGTCACATACCCATTAGCTGCTGTACTACTTTGTTAAGGTTTAATTTTTGTTTAGGTCTCAAACTAGACATGCGTTTGCTAATCGTTTTTATCTGTTCTTGGGACCTTTTCTATATAACAGGCTCAACAAGGTTCTAAGTTTCTATAGTGTAAGGTATAAAAAATGTAGTAAAATGTTGTGTGAATATTTAGAGACTCTACATTACACAGACACAGAACAACTTCTAGAAATCTTGGCATGATGATATTTGTTTCCCTCGTAATTGTTTACTTTTGTATAATTACATAAGCTTAGTTTTTAGATATTAAGGTACTTATTAAGCTTTTTCTCGTAGTTATTAAAAGATTCTTTATTTTTATTTAGTTAACCTTTAAATATTACTGCACCAATGTAGTTGAATTGTAAAATGGTGGCCTGAAACACAGGTTTAAATTAACCTAGATCGGGCTGGTTGCTACATAACATTGCAATTCCGAACCACCATAACTTGCACCTATAATAATAATAATATATTAGTTTTAGTTTATTTTCAGGCATTATAATTGTATGGAAATCTTATCACTGTTGGCTAAATGTAAACTTTTTTGTAAACATTTTTATTTGAATAAATTTATTTATTTATTTATTTATTTTTATTTATTTAATTATAAAGTTAAGTGGGCTGTAAACGACATGATTGCTGAGAATGTTGACGTTGTTGCTGTTGGTGACTTGGTTTTCACTGGAGACCTTGTTGGTTGTCATCGGTTCTGTCGCAACACTAATCTTGGCACTGCAACGATCTTATCCAGAATAAATCCCAGTTCTTTTCACTGTTGTAACGAGGGACACTTATTTTTTTAATTATTGATGGGTTTGCTCTTGACTCTAGTCTATGTCGGAGATGACAGAGACAAAATCGACGATGGAGCGAGCTTACCCAGAAGGAGCCTGTTTACTCAAAGTTGTTTGAAGAGGTTAGGGTTGTAGGCTTTTGGAAACACATGTAGGCAGAGAGTTCCACTCCTTTGCTGTGCGCATTATAAAAGACGTTTGGAAACGCTTAGTGCGAATTGGTGGAATAGCTACAAGGTAGGGATAGTAAGATGCAGTGCGTCTGGATGTCCGATGGTGGAAGGGGGCCGGTGGGATGAGGTTGTGGAGTTTTTGGGCACACTCACTGAACTACAATCGGGGGAACTCGTGGCTAGATAATAACAGCCGCACGGATCGATCTTCAAGGTTAAGCAACGCTTGCCAAGGTTGGTCTGTGGATGGGTGACCATCTTAACATAGCGAGTTTCCTCCGTGCCTCGGAAAGCACGTTAAGCCGTTGGTCCCAAATGTCTTTTGTAGATCTTGGGCAGTCGTTACGGATTGTCAGATGCCAGTAAATCTGACTCCAGTCTTGCCATGAAGTACCGTCTTACCCAGTTACTCGGTTTTGGAAGTCTGGTAGGCAGCCGCTCCGCGTAAAATACTGGTATTCAGCTAAATTCGGTTTGACTAGAAGCCGACCCCAATATAGTTGGGAAAAGGCTAGGCAGATGATGACTGAACTACATTCTGTAGAAGGCCGACAAGTAGGCAATCTTACGGCGATGAGCCCATCTATGTAGATTGGCATCCACCAGTTGTAGATATATTTTCTTCTTTTGGTTTGGCTTCTGGCAACAACCCCTGATGTTGACTGTTCGATTACTGATAAGGCTGTACTTGCAAATGTCAGGCTTAGAACTATCAGGGTGCTACTTTTAAGCCTTACATGAGACATATCTCGTACATATTCTGTACCATATTCGGGACTTGCCTCGCTTGTGGTTGGCTCTATAAAGAATTATGTATTGTCATCTAGGGTGGTAGGTTCTGTACAAAATTCTGAATTGGCATCGAGGGTGTCAGACTCTGTATTGAATTCTGCATTTGAGTCGAGGGTGGCAGACTCGTCAATGATATCGTAGCAGGTGCCGACACAGCTGGGTAGTTTTCCACAGTCATGTGTTCCTCATTGAACACTTCTGCCTGACTGTAACAATCGTTTTTCATGACTAGATACTGCACACGAATGAGCGTTGACATCTGAATATTCCCCATTTCCAGCGATGACTCAGATGAGTTAGTTTCTTCCGAGTCTGCCATGCTTTCAATTTTGTCTTTCTTATCCCTCATATGGCGATACCGGAACCATATGTTAACGGTGCTCTTGTTCTTGTGGAGTGTTTCTGCTAGTTTGGACCCTCCGGCGCGGTCCAAGTGGTGGCTTCCTGGCTTACTTTTGTTTCAATTCCATCATGTATTAGCTAGTGAACGCAAGTCTGGTGCGATTTTGTTTATTGCTTCATCACTTGGTTTGTTGCTGACCCAGACAGGGGGCTGAGAGATTAATCTTCCGAGAAGTGATTGATTGGGCCAGCTTGGCCTTCAATAATGTGCCCGTATTGAATGCAATTTAGATTTTTTAGTTAGTCTGGTTGGACACGACTTGATTGATTGAAGAATGTTGACGTGGTTGCCGCTGGTGACGTGGTACTCACTGGGGTCATCGCAACACTAATCTTGGTACTGGAATGATCCGATCAAAGACAAATTCCAGTTCTTTTCATTGCTATCATTAGGGACAATTTTAAAGTGATTGTTCCTTGTGTTTGTCGTCTTGCAACTTTACTAAAAAATAATAATAATAAAACTAATCTGCAAGGCAGTTTTGTGGCGAACTGATGGGCACTAGCGACCCCACGGACCTGATCTCCAGGGAGAATTCTTGTTCCTCATTTCCGGCTTGCCTATATTGGCTGACCGCAGTGAACACTGACGAGGAACAGAGCTCCCACCTCTTTCTTGCCTTAATCGGCGGGTCTGAGTAGAGATTCGCAAGAGCAAACGTGGTTAGGAGAAGGACGTATAATCCAGTAAGGTGCTGGTAGGGATCTTGACCGTACTTCCGGGATTGTCCTGATAGCCGTGGTATACCTCTCCACTCCTCTAGCACCTCAGGATATGTTGCCCCTTGGCGCTACGTTATTTTGTGCTAGCGACCCTTTTCGGGGGGGCCATTTATTGAGTGTGCAAGTCACCCCCTGTCATTTTAAAGCCGTTTTAATTGTCAATGGTTAGGCAGGGGCCAATAGTTCTTCCATAGTAAACGATTATTAGTCCGCTAAACCAGCCAAACCCATAGCGTTTCATCTTTTGTTTCCTTATTCTGCAATAGCCCTGCTCCAACCAGGGATTGTCCTCGGCTATACTTTCACAGTGCATACAGGTTTAATCGTCGTTTGGTGTCCCATTCCATTTGAAATATCTAAAGAGGCCTCTGCGAGTTGGCTTCGACCCCTCGTACGCATACCAAAGGACCGGGTCTCTAGGGACCCGAGAAGTCAAAAACTAATGATAAGGCTCCAAATGTCCCTGCTCGAATTCAGCCTGGACTTCCTCGCGCGACATGAAATACTCGTACATATTCCGTACCGAATTTCGGAATGGCACAGATTGCTGCAGACTCGGTACGGAATACTGTATTTGTATTGAGGGTGGCAGACTCGCCTGTGGCATCACAGGTGCCGACATAACTGGGTATTTTTCCGAAGAAATGTTTCCCTCATTAAACAGACTAATAATCTACTAACTAATAATCGGACTAATAATCGTTTACTATGGAAGAACTATTGGCCCCTGCCTAACCATTGACAATTAAAACGGCTTTAAAATGACAGGGGGTGACTTGCACACTCAATAAATGGGCCCCCCGAAAAGGGTCGCTAGCACAAAATAACGTAGCGCCAAGGGGCAACATATCCTGAGGTGCTAGAGGAGTGGAGAGGTATACCACGGCTATCAGGACAATCCCGGAAGTACGGTCAAGATCCCTACCAGCACCTTACTGGATTATACGTCCTTCTCCTGACCACGTTTGCTCTTGCGAATCTCTACTCAGACCCGCCGATTAAGGCAAGAAAGAGGTGGGAGCTCTGTTCCTCGTCAGTGTTCACTGCGGTCAGCCAATATAGGCAAGCCGGAAATGAGGAACAAGAATTCTTCCTGGAGATCAGGTCCGTGGGGTCGCTAGTGCCCATCAGTTCGCCACAAAACTGCCTTGCAGATTAGTTTTATTATTATTATTTTTTAGTAAAGTTGCAAGACGACAAACACAAGGAACAATCACTTTAAAGTTGTCCCTAATGATAGCAATGAAAAGAACTGGAATTTGTCTTTGATCGGATCATTCCAGTACCAAGATTAGTGTTGCGATGACCCCAGTGAGTACCACGTCACCAGCGGCAACCACGTCAACATTCTTCAATCAATCAAGTCGTGTCCAACCAGACTAACTAAAAAATCTAAATTGCATTCAATACGGGCACATTATTGAAGGCCAAGCTGGCCCAATCAATCACTTCTCGGAAGATTAATCTCTCAGCCCCCTGTCTGGGTCAGCAACAAACCAAGTGATGAAGCAAAAAACAAAATCGCACCAGACTTGCGTTCACTAGCTAATACATGATGGAATTGAAACAAAAGTAAGCCAGGAAGCCACCACTTGGACCGCGCCGGAGGGTCCAAACTAGCAGAAACACTCCACAAGAACAAGAGCACCGTTAACATATGGTTCCGGTATCGCCATATGAGGGATAAGAAAGACAAAATTGAAAGCATGGCAGACTCGGAAGAAACTAACTCATCTGAGTCATCGCTGGAAATGGGGAATATTCAGATGTCAACGCTCATTCGTGTGCAGTATCTAGTCATGAAAAACGATTGTTACAGTCAGGCAGAAGTGTTCAATGAGGAACACATGACTGTGGAAAACTACCCAGCTGTGTCGGCACCTGCTACGATATCATTGACGAGTCTGCCACCCTCGACTCAAATGCAGAATTCAATACAGAGTCTGACACCCTCGATGCCAATCCAGAATTTTGTACAGAACCTACCACCCTAGATGACAATACATAATTCTTTATAGAGCCAACCACAAGCGAGGCAAGTCCCGAATATGGTACAGAATATGTACGAGATATGTCTCATGTAAGGCTTAAAAGTAGCACCCTGATAGTTCTAAGCCTGACATTTGCAAGTACAGCCTTATCAGTAATCGAACAGTCAACATCAGGGGTTGTTGCCAGAAGCCAAACCAAAAGAAGAAAATATATCTACAACTGGTGGATGCCAATCTACATAGATGGGCTCATCGCCGTAAGATTGCCTACTTGTCGGCCTTCTACAGATGTAGTTCAGACATCATCTGCCTAGCCTTTTCCCAACTATATTGGGGTCGGCTTCTAGTCAAACCGAATTTAGCTGAATACCAGTATTTTACGCGGAGCGGCTGCCTACCAGACTTCCAAAACCGAGTAACTGGGTAAGACGGTACTTCATGGCAAGACTGGAGTCAAATTTACTGGCATCTGACAATCCGTAACGACTGCCCAAGATCTATAAAAGACATTTGGGACCAACGGCTTAACGTGCTTTCCGAGGCACGGAGGAAACTCGCTATGTTAAGATGGTCACCCATCCACAGACCAACCTTGGCAAGCGTTGCTTAACCTTGAAGATCGATCCGTGCGGCTGTTATTATCTAGCCACGAGTTCCCCCGATTGTAGTTCAGTGAGTGTGCCCAAAAACTCCACAACTTCATCCCACCGGCCCCCTTCCACCATCGGACATCCAGACGCACTGCATCTTACTATCCCTACCTTGTAGCTATTCCACCAATTCGCACTAAGCGTTTCCAAACGTCTTTTATAATGCGCACAGCAAAGGAGTGGAACTCTCTGCCTACATGTGTTTCCAAAAGCCTACAACCCTAACCTCTTCAAACAACTTTGAGTAAACAGGCTCCTTCTGGGTAAGCTCGCTCCATCGTCGATTTTGTCTCTGTCATCTCCGACATAGACTAGAGTCAAGAGCAAACCCATCAATAATTAAAAAAAATAAGTGTCCCTCGTTACAACAGTGAAAAGAACTGGGATTTATTCTGGATAAGATCGTTGCAGTGCCAAGATTAGTGTTGCGACAGAACCGATGACAACCAACAAGGTCTCCAGTGAAAACCAAGTCACCAACAGCAACAACGTCAACATTCTCAGCAATCATGTCGTTTACAGCCCACTTAACTTTATAATTAAACCTTAACAAAGTAGTACAGCAGCTAATGGGTATGTGACTTTTAATCCTAGCAGAGATATAAACGCTCAAGTCATCAGCGGTTCAAAACTTCAACGGACTCAAAACGGGCACATAAGTGGAGGCCAAGCTGGCCCAATCAATCGCTTCTCGGAAGATTAATCTCTCAGCCCGCTGTCTGGGTCAGCAACAAACCAAGTGATGGAGCCAAAAAACAAAATCGCAACAGAACTGCGTTCACTAGCTAATACGTAATGGAAATAAAACAGAATAATACCAGGAAGCCCGCGAACAGGATGCTTGGACCGCGCCAGAAGGCTAAAACTAGCTAAAACACTTCACAAGAACGAGCGCACCATCAACGTGTAGTTCCAGTATTGCCACATGAAGGAGAAGAATGAAAAAATTGAGAGCATGGTAGACTCGGAAGAAACTAACTCATCTGAGTCATCGCTGGAAATGGGGACATTCAGATGACAACGCTCATTCATGAGTAGTCATGAATACAGAAGTGTTTAGTAAGGAATACATGTATGTGGAAAACTACCCAGCTGTGTTGGCACCTGTTACGATACCATTGATGAGTCTGCCACCTTGATGCTAATGCAGAATTCAATACAGAGTTTGACGCCCTCGATGCCAATCAAGAATTCAGTACAGAGTCTACCACCCTAGATGAAGATTCATAATCCGTTATGGAATCTACCAGAAGCGATGCCAGTCCGCAATTCGAAACAGAATATGCATGAGATTCTCATGTTCGCGGGAAGAATGTCAGGCTTAGAAACAGCAGAGTCATTTGCAACAGCCGCCTTATCAGTAATCGAACAGTGAAGTTCAGGAGCTGTTGCCAGAAGCCAAACCAAAAATATACAATCCATCTACAAGTGTCCCCTCGTGAAAACAATGAAAAATACTGGGATTTTTCCTGGATAAGATCGTTGCAGTACCAAGATTAGTGTGGTGACAGAACCGATGAATTCCAAAAATGTCTCCATGAATGAGCGCATCATCAACGTGTTGTTCCAGAATCGGCGCATGAAGGAAAAGAAAGACAAAATTAAGGGTATGGAAGACTCAAAAAATACTTACTTATCTGGGTCATCATCATCTGCCTAGCTTTTTTCCCAACTATATTAGGGGCGGTTTCTAGTCAAACCGGATTTAGCTGAATACCAGAATTTTACGTGGAGCGGCTGCCTACCAGACCTCCACAACCCATTAACTGGGTAACACCGTACTTCTTGTCAAGACGGGAGTCAGATTTACTGGCTTCTGACAATCCGTAACGACTGCCAAAGATCTACAAATGACAGCCGGTGCTTTCTGAGGCACGGAGGAAACTCGGTATGCTCAGATGGTCGCCCATCCACAGACCAACCTCGGCAAGCGTCGCTTATCCTTGAAGATCGACCCGTGCGGCTGTTATTATTTAGCCACAAGCTCTCCATTCTGCCTGAATGTCTCCATAGGATAGAAGATACCTTAGCTTTTATACGTGCATCGAGCACTCACCATAGTACTTCAAGCATAGATACTTTAGGTAATATGACGTAACGATTAAGATCTATATACGGTTCAGACCAATTGCTAGAGGCAGATCTAAGAGAACTATACACTATACAGTTATAAAACCTGGCTATTACTTTATAGGAAAAAGAATAGTTATCATATTTAAAGTCCCAATTATCTCCCCTGATAAGTTTGAATGATATAGATTAGCAATAGTTCCCAATAAATGTATGTACACCTTTATTCCTCCTTATCCTTTCATTGCAACCAACGGGAAAGTTTTCAAGTACATAAAGGCTGAATGCCCGAAGTTTAATCAGCTCCATCTCTGCAAAGAGGAAGTCAACCATCAACCGACGAGAGGACATCTAGACTGCATCCAAGGGCTCATCTTAAACCAATCTCTACAGAAGACATACCTGCACACTAAGCTCACGCTGACCAAAGAAGCCATGGAGCAACTGGACGACAGACGCTATACACTTACCTTTCCACAACCAACCCGAACCGAGCTACAATGCGAACGTCAAGAATTCATCTCTCTACATGGAAGCTACCTCGCCACCATCCCGCACAAATGCTTACTACGCACCGAGCAGTTTGCTATAATCAACACAAATGACCATATCAAAGGACAACCGCTGAAAATCACCGAAATACCCATGAACCTGAACATTGTCAACGAGTCTATCCCACATCTGAAGTTAAACTCACTGCACCTGAAAAGACGATCGAAGATAAAATCTTAATGCATCAACCCGTACGAATCGATCGCACTAACTTGGACCAATCGATCTACCATACGACTATCCCACTATATGTCGTAACGTTCGGTGCAACTGTACTGATCGTTACCCTAACTATACGACGGTATATTTTTTGCACAAAGCTCAGAAAGCCACAATCACCAGATGAAAGCGATGAAAATCATCAATACGAAGACGCAGAATCTCCTAAAATCA
The DNA here is from genome assembly GCA_950371165.1 of Lacanobia oleracea. Taxonomy (NCBI): domain Eukaryota; kingdom Metazoa; phylum Arthropoda; class Insecta; order Lepidoptera; family Noctuidae; genus Lacanobia; species Lacanobia oleracea. The sequence continues at coordinate 9,202,179 of OX493397.1, forward strand.
AGAAAAATGTACCAGCAACATTCTCGCTGAAATTGCTCAAATAGTTGCTGTTCTGAGGGGGAGGTGTTACGAGCCCTGCCTACACCAAATCGGCTGAATAGCGACATGATAGCTATTTACGTACAACGGATGTTTCCATACGAAATTGCAACACACGGACTCTGCTGACTCGACGCCTCGTGCAGCCATCGGCCACCTACTTCCAACCTGCTGAAACCGCAGCCGCGTTTCGCGAACGTTTAGAATTATATTTTTTGTAATAATTAATTTGGCACTTCGGAACTAACATCGTCCAAGTCTAGCCTACCTATCCTACCTATAAATTAATAATAATATAATAAAAAAATAGGGCGCTGGTGTGTGCCCTGGACTCACTGCTGCAGAACATCTTTGAAAGCAGCGAGAGCCTCCTTGATCCTGTATTGCGGGGCTGTTGCGGCATGTCGTTTAGCAAATATTAAGTTTAATACTAGTGATGAAGCTATTCGACCAAAACCTGCTATACCAGCATAGCAGTGCAGGATCGAGCGGCGGGTCGATGGGGCTAGGGCACTCATCGTCAAACTATACTGCTTCAGGGAGGGTAACACACGACCACGCGTGATGCGCTTTGTGAGACGAACCCGGAAGGGGAAAAAGTCTGTGTTTCTATATTTTCTTAATTTGCGGCTTTATGCCTTGCCTGATCATAAAGATGTGTATATATCTGGATAGGGCTTAGTACCAGGCTTCCAGTGCCTATTATTTGAAGCCTATATACCTAGGTTTTTTCTACTACTCTGTCAAGAAAGTACCGGGAAAAGATCAATAATACACAAAATGTCTGTTATTCATCCAAATTTATTTTATCACCTTCAAAGTATGCTCCTTTAGAAACGATACACTTGCGCCAACGAATAATCCATTCATCAAAACATTTTTTAAACGCTGCTTCCGGAATTGAGTTCAGTTCTCGCCGCGAATTCTCCTTTATGTCTTCTATCGATTGAAAACGGGTGCCACGAAGTGGTAATTTGAGTTGAGGAAAAAGAAAAAAGTCAGCAGGAGCCATATCTGGTGAATATGGTGGTTGCTGGATGGTATTTGTTGAGTGTTTGGTTAAAAATTCGTTCACAATGATAGCCTTGTGCGAAGGCGCATTGTCGTGGTGCAAAATCCAAGAATTTTTTTTCCACAAATCTGGCCTTTTTCGTCGAATTTGCTCTCTTAAACGCCGCATAACGCTCAAATAATATTCTTTATTTACCGTTAGACCTTCCGGTAAGAATTCAGAGTGCACAACACCGCGATAGTCAAAGAAAACAGTCAACATGACTTTGACTTTTGATCGACTTTGGCGTGGTTTTTTCGGTTTCGGTTCAGTTGGAAGGCGCCACTCCGAAGCTTGTTGACTAGTTTGCATGTCAAACTCGTAAACCCACGTCTCGTCACCAGTAACAATGCGTTTCATGAATGTTGGGTCCGAACTGACTCGTTCTAGCATGTCCTCAGCGACTTTCATGCGATTGAGTTTTTGGAGAAAATTCAGATCTTTTGGGACTAGCCGAGCAGCAACATGTTTCATACCCAAATGATTAGTTAAAATGGTACGGATCGACTCGTGAGATACAGAAAGTTCGGCGGCTATCTCTCTCAGAGTTGAATGGGGATTTTCAGTCACTATTTCCTTCACTTTTGCGATGTTAACTTCAGTTGCAGACGTTGACGGCCTACCAGAGCGAGGCAAATCTTCCATCACATCTCGACCGCTTTTGAACGCTTTGAACCACTCATAAGCACGAGTTTTTGATAAAGTCGATTCACCGTAAGCCTTCTGTAACATTTTCAGTGACTCCGAACACGAAATTCCATTGGCGATGCAAAATTTAAGACAAACTCTTTGTTCGATATTTTTGTCCATTATGAAATTCGCAATACACACTATATATGATATTACTAAAACCAGCACTGTATTTAATATAAATAACAGATGCAACTCAAACTCCGCGCCAAAATGGAAAACAGTTATGCCAATCTAACAACTACAAAAAAACAAAAATTTGAATTTGGAACCATAAACAAATCATCCATTCCCGACACTTTTTTGACTGAATGTATGTCTAGTAAATGAAGGTGTCTGTAAATGGTGGTTTTTTGCTATCCACCCCATTACCTTTGAGTAACTGTCCTGTTTAGGTATTTGTGAAATGTTCAATACCTGTGTACCTTCATTACCTTTGATTTTTACCAACCATCAAAACCATTCCTTTTAGGGGTTACCAGGAATGTGTAGGGGAAATGTGTAGCCCTACCTATCTATTTACTTCACTGAAAATAAGTTCCCCCAGAACATCTTATGTGACCGGGGGAAAACGATAAAATTTATGTTTTTTTTTAAATTACATAGCCATGAAACTATAACTATGAAAGTACATAAGCTCTTAACTATCAAGTACATTAGCTTATAACTATACATGGGCTTCATCAATGCGAGTTATACAATACTAAACGCTTCGTCGCGAACAATAATGAAGTCCTATAGAATGACTTTTTCATGAAATAACCATTCTTTAGGGCTTCATAAACTTAGAGGTAGCCCTCTAATTTCATGAAGCCTGACTGCAATCACATGTTCACACTGACCGGAAAATTGCAAAAAAACATAAAAATATTTGAATTTTGTGGGCTAACCTGGCGCATCCACCTTAAGAGTTTTAACTAAGTGTACATTATAGTATAAGTTCTTGTAGATATGAAAACTACACTGCAGAAAGATGATACCAAATATACGGTTCCTGTCCCTTATAAGTTGACGCGTAATATGAATGATGATTAATTAAATCTTTGCCTTTGTTAACAGCCTCTACAGTGGAACACATTACCACCTCAGAGTGCTGCAACAGTACCAGTGTAAATTACATACCGCATCAGTCGGCATATGCTAAAGTCGCTAGATGGCAGGTATAAGTCAGGATCTGATGATGGGAATCCCATGAAAAATGTTTGTTCAGCGATATTTTCGCCAATTGTTAACCGATTTGGTCTGGTCCCATTTAAATTTAGTGTAGATCTGATGAAGAACTTCGGAGGTAGGCAACGGAACTCTTCAATAAATGATAGCAAATAGATCGGGATTTCTGTAATCGAATGTCTGTTGATTGTTTACACCAGTTCAAAACATAATATCACACCGGCACGCTGGGCTTGTAGTTTCACTTTTTAGTGGTACGCAGGTACCACTAAAAAGTGAAAAATAAAAATACTTTTTAACAAAAAAATAAAACCGACTTTCAAAAAACAAAACACAGCAAAGTAAAAAATAACATTAATTTCGGAAGTCGGTGTTCAAAAACGAAATAACCAAAAACACCGATCTTTTTGTAAAAAGTTTTTTTTCTTGAGAATACTTTCGACATTCAGCCGCTGGCAGCTTTCTATACGACGATACTGAAAAATATGTATGTAAGTGGACGGAATATTTTGTCAATTTTAAAGGTGGATGATATTTAAAAACATAACATCCTATTCACAAAATCAAATCTATACTAGATACATTCAACGTAGCTAACAACAAAAAGTATTTCAAAGGTATGATAGAATGCTGACGAGAAGGAAAGAAATGGAAATGTAAGCAAATTGAAAAAAAAAAACATATTCCAAACTAAATTCCATATTACAGCTTTCAGGCACTAATAATAATATTTTTAATTAATAATCTAATATTAATATTTTTAAGCTTCTATATGGAATTTAGTTTGGAATAAGGACTTTTTTTCAATTTGCTTTTATTTCCATTTCTTTTCTTGTCGTCAGCATTCTATCATACCTTTGAAATACCTTTTGTTGTTAGCTACGTTGAATGGATCTAGTATAGACTTGATTTTGTGAATAGGATGTTATGTTTTTAAATATCATCCACCTTCAAAATTGACAAAATATTCCGTCCACTTACATACATATTTTTCAGTATTGTCGTATAGAAAGCTGCCAGCGGCTGAATGTCGAAAGTATACCCAAGAAAAAAAACTAAAAAAAAAAACGGTGTTTGGTTATTTCGTTTTTGAAAACCGACTTCCGAAATTAATGTAGTGTTTTGTTTTTAGAAGTCGGTTTTATTTTTTGTTAAAAAGTATTTTATTTTTCACTTTTTAGTGGAACTACAAGCCCAGCGTGCCGGTGTGATATTATGTTTTGAACAATCAACAGACATTCGATTACAGAAATCCCGATCTATTTGCTATCATTTATTGAAGAGTTCCGTTGCCTACCTCGGAACTTCTTCATCAGATCTACACTAAATTTAAATGGGACCAGACCAAATCGGTTAACAATTGGCAAAAATATCGCTGAACAAACATTTTTCATGGGATCCCATCATCAGATCCTGACTTTTACCTGCCATCTTACGACTTTAGCATTTATATCGACTGATGTGGTATGTAATTTACACTGGTACTGTTGCAGCACTCTGAGGTGGTAATGTGTTCCACTGTAGAGGCTGTTATCAAAGGCAAAGATTTAATTAATCATCATTCATATTACGCGTCAACTTGTAAGAGACAGGAACCGTATATTTGGTATCATCTTTCTGCAGTGTAGTTTTCGTATCTGTAAGAACTTATACTATAATGAACACTTAGTTAAACTCTTAAGGTGGATGCGCCAGGTTAGCCCGCAAAATTCAAATATTTTTATGTTTTTTGCAATTTTCCGGTCAGTGTGAACATGTGATTGCAATCAGGCTTCATGAAATTAGAGGGCTACCTCTAAGTTTATGAAGCCCTAAAGAATGGTTATTTTATGAAAAAGTTATTCTATAGGACTTCATGACCTTAGAGGGCTTATTGGCCTTCATTATTGTTCGCGACGAAGCGTTTAGTATTGTATTATTCGCATAGATGAAGCCCATGTATAGTTACCTATAAGCTTATGTACTTGATAGTTAAGAGCTTATGTACTTTCATAGTTATAGTTTCATGGCTATGTAATTTAAAAAAAATATAAATTTTGTCGTTTTCCCCCAGTCACATAAGATGTTCTGGGGAACTTATTTTCTGTAAAGTAAATAGATAGGTAGGGCTACACATTTCCCCTACACATTCCTGGTAACCCCTAAAACGTATGGTTTTGATGGTTGGTAAAAATCAAAGGTAATGAAGGTACACAGGTATTGAACATTTCACACATACCTAAACAGGACAGTTACTCAAAGGTAATGGGGTGGATAGAAAAAAAAAACCCATTTACAGACACCTTCATTTACTAGACATACAGAAAATCTAGGTATATAGGCTTCAAATAATAGGCACTGGAAGCCTGGCACTAACCCCTATCCAGACATATACACATCTTTATGGTCAGGCAAGGCATAAAGCCGCAAATTAGGAAAATATAGAAACACGGACTTTTTCCCCTTCCGGGTTCCTGACCTTATAGTACTTCCACCTTAGAGGAGTGGCTTCAAAAGTTGTGTAGCTGGATAGAGGGATGATGCACCTTTCCTATTACAGATAGTTTGGTAGCCCATGGGGCACAGTTTTTCGGGAAGTCAACCCTTAATAGTAGGCAAGTTCACACTTGTAGACCGTTTCGACAGTCAAATGCAACAAGCTCACTAGTGGGCAGGGTTGAAGGGTTGATTTTCACTCCGTTCGACGGGGAATTATGGGGGGTTTGCAGAGAGGTGCATCAACCCCTATCCAGACCTGGATATAGCCAGCAATGTAATAGAACCATAGTTAAAATCACAGTTAAAAATAAACTAAAACAGCTAGTGGTTTTTGGGCATCGTTACAGTAAAGTTACCTAGTACGTTAGTAAATAGACAAAAAATAGAAATTTGTAGTCACCGGCAGAAGAAATATAGAATTTGTAACTAGAATCAAAGTACTCGTGAATTTTCCCTTAAACTATTAGCTGCAGTGTTGTCAAATTCCTGCATATTATTTAACCCTGGTAAGCATTCATCCTTCACCCCAATCTACCCCGAAGACAGCAAGTAAATAGCAAGATAGAAGAACGTTGCACGCGTGGTACGGGGAACCTCAGTTAACCCCGGAACAGGACGTCAGCGCGGCTGGACGCAGTGGGGTGGCCACAGTTAACATCGGAGCATTAGAAATAGGATAGACCTACCCCATCACACCCCCGTTACAGTCGATCACGCTCGTCCGGTACAATTATATTAGAATAAGTAAGCATGCCTTGTAATTAGCTGTTAGTTTTCCAAATATAATAAATTAAATAATTCTTTAGATAAATACGCGTTACGGTCGCAAATCGTATTTTGTTCAACATACAGCTTTACACTGACCGGCAAATTGCAAAAAACATAAAAAATATTTGAATTTCGCGGGTTATTCAGCATTCATCTTAACTTACATTAATTATAAGACATTAATCTTATTGATAAGTATAAATTAAATACAGAAATCAAATTACCTTAGTCTTTTTCCACATGTTAGTGCTATCAACTTGTCTCATACATATTCTGGACTGTCATCATGGGTGGAAGACTTTGCACCAATTCCTGAATCGGCATCGAGGGTGGCAGACTCGCCGGTGGTATCGCAATAGGTGCAAAAAAGTGGATAGTTTTCTACAAAAATGTTTCTCTGATTGTACACTTCTGCCTGACTGTAAACATCTTCATCATACAGGGTACGGCTCATGAACGAGCATTGGCATCTGAATGTTCCCCATTTCTGGCAATGACTCAGATGTGTAAGTTTCTTCCGAGTATTCTATTCTCTCAATTTTGTCTTCCTCTTCTTCTTGCGGTGAGTCTAGAAACATATCCTGAGGTTGTGCTAGTTCAAGTGGAGGCTTGCTGCTACTTCAAGCCTTCTGGCGCGATCCAAGTAGCAAGTCCTGGCAAACTCCTGTTCCAATTTCCTCATCCGTTGGCCAATGAGCGCAGTTCAGATGCTTCTTGTTTTCTGGTTCACCACGTGGTTTATTGCTGGCCCAGCCAGGTGACTGAGAGATAAATCTTCCGAAAAGCGATTGATTTGGTCAAGCTTGGCCTCCAATAAACGGCCCGTTTTGAGTGCGTTCAAGATCTGACCCGTTCGCGTTGGTAACTTGAGGTTTAATTTCTCTGCCAGGTTTAGAAGTCACAAACCCATTAAGTGCTGTGTTTCTTTGGTAAGGTATATTCACGTCGTGTACAAACCGTCTAACTACATGTTAGGTAGGTTGTACACTGCGGCCGAAGCCGGATGGCAAGTGGTCGGGGAGAAGAAGAAGGCAGGCAAGGCAGCCAGGGCAGCCAAGAAAAGGCAGAGGAGGCGGCAGCGCAAAGCGCGAAGCGTCGAGGCTAAGCTTCGCGCCCCAAAAACCGCAGCTGTAGTGATGAAGCTACAGCCAGACGCGGAGAAGAGGGGCGTGACGTATAGCCAAGTGATCTTGAAGGCAAAGGAAACGGTGAACCTTCAGGAGCTCGGCATTACTGGGGGCATCCGGCTCAGGGTGACTATGACTGGGGCCCGGATGCTGGAGATCCCCGGTGCTGCCAGTGGCCCGACCGCTGACGCTCTGGCCGAAAGGCTCAGAGCGTCCTTAAATGCGGACGAGGTCCGAGTGTCCAGGCCCACTAAGTGCGTTGACATACGCATTCTAGGCCTGGACGACTCCGTCACGGAGGAGGAGGTGGTGGCCGCCATCGTCAGGACTGGGGGTGCTCTGCCGAGCAGGTGAAGGCAGGCACCATACGTCCTGACCACACGGGCATGCGAACCGTCGTGGTGAGCTGCCCCGTAACGGCGGCCAAGAAAATATCGGAGGGCCGTAGACTCCTGGTGGGCTGGGTATCTGCGCAGGTCAAACTGCTGGAACCCAGACCTCTGAGGTGCTACCGCTGCCAAGTGGGCAACCACGTGGGAGTCCAGTGCACCTCGGAGGTGGACCGCAGCGATCTTTGTTTCCGCTGTGGTCAGCCCGGACACAAGGCCGGCTCGTGTAACGCCACGCCACACTGCGTTGTATGTGCGGCAGCTGGCAAGCCGGCCGATCACTGGGCTGGGGGTAAAGCCTGCGCTCCACCCGCCAAGCCCGAGGCCAGAAAGAAGCCCTCCACCACCGCCGTCCCTGCCGCTGCCGCCGCCACTGCTGTAGCCGCTGCCGCCACCAATACTGCCGTTACTGCCACCGCCGTCACTTCGGTTGCCGCGAGTGAGTCCCCACAAGGGACTCAGAAGGAGGCAGAAATGGAGTGTCAATAACGGCTCCATTACGCCTCCTCCAGGCGAACATCAACCACTGCGCCGCCGCTCAAGACCTGTTAGTCCAGAGCATGGCACAGTGGTTGATTAACATCGCCGTGGTTGCTGAGCCCTACTTTGTCCCGCTCAGAGGTGACTGGGTGGAGGACCTAAACGGCTCAGTGGCCCTAATTTCGTCTGCTGCTACCGGTACCCCATCCCTCGAAAGCGTTAGGAGAGGACAAGGGTGCGTAGCAGCACGGTTCGGGGAGATTGTCGTGGTAGGAGTGTACTTCTCCCCGAATCGAACTCTCGCCGAGTTCCAAAACTCCCTTACGGAGTTGGGCGTCATCGTCACCGGGTGTCGTACCCTCCCCGTACTCGTTCTCGGGGACTTCAATGCTAAGCACTTGGCTTGGGGTTCCCGATATACGGATACGCGGGGCAGGATGGTGGAGGACTGGGCTCTGGAGACAGGCCTGGTCGTCCTAAACCGGGGTTCTGTCCCCACGTGTGTGCGGATGCAGGGGGAGTCCGTGGTGGACATTTCGTTCGCCAGCCCTGCTCTGTCACCGCGTGTCATTGACTGGCGCGTATTAGAGGAGGTGGAGACCTATTCCGATCACCGGTATATCCGGTTTGACGTCTCCACCCAGACCTCAACCTCGCCAGTCCGGCAGACCCCAAGCGGTCCACGGTGGGCGCTGAAGCAGCTGGACCGGGAGCTCCTCTTGGAAGCTTCGATCGTGCAGGCCTGGGTGTCACATCCGGACAGGCCTGCTGAAATCAACGACGAAGCAGAGTGGTTCCGGGAGGCCATGTCCGATATCTGTGACGTGGCAATGCCCCGGGTTAAGCCAGGATGCGCCCGCCGCCAGGTGTACTGGTGGTCGCAAGAGCTGGCGACGCTGCGTCAGGCATGCGTTGTCGCACGGCGCCGGTACACTAGGCACCGCAGGCTCCGCATCCGCCCTCCGGATGCGCAAGTCAGAGAGGCGGAGCTGTACGAGGAGTACAAAGTGGCGAAGGCCGCCCTCCGAGCGGGAATCCGGCAGGCCAAAGATCTGGCTCGCAAGGAGATGCTGGAGTCTCTGAACGGGGACCCGTGGGGAAGACCCTACAAAATGGTGCGGAATAAGCTCCGCACCTGGGCCCCCCCGTTGACGCAGAGTCTCCGGCCCCAGCTGGTGGAGGACGTGGTGAGCGTTCTGTTCCCCTCGCGAGGGGAGCATACTCCCCCGCCTATGGCTCCGCCACCTGCGGTGCCCTATGCGGACTACACCGATGACGACGATGACGATGCTCCGGAGGTGACTGAGGTAGACCTAAGAGTGGCGGTTAATAGGTTGAAGGCCAAAAATACCGCCCCAGGACCCGACGGCTTACCTGGAAAAGCCTGGGTCCTGGCCTTGGAGGCTCTCGGGCCTCGACTAAGAGGGTTCCTAAGCGCATGCTTGGAGAGGGGCCAGTTCCCACTTCGTTGGAAGACGGGGAAACTGGTCCTCATTAAGAAGCCGGGGCGCCCTGCGGACTCTCCGTCCGCATACCGGCCCATCGTGCTGCTCGATGAGGTGGGCAAGCTCTTTGAAAGAGTAATTGCAAACCGCCTCGTCGAGCACCTAGTGAGGGTGGGGCCGGATCTGGCGGAGAACCAGTTCGGTTTCCGCACGGGCCGCTCGACGGTGGACGCCATCATGCGCGTGAGAGCCCTTTCGACGGGGGACGCGGTTTCTCGGGGCGGGGTCGTCTTGGCGGTGTCTCTGGACATTGCCAATGCCTTTAACACCCTGCCCTGGAGTTGCGTTAGGGAGGCACTTCGGTATCACCGGGTGCCGACCTACCTCCGTCGCGTAGTCGAGGCTTACTTGACGGACAGAGCCGTCATCTACCCTGGTCACCTGGGGGAGTGGAACCGGCGAGAGATGTCGTGTGGTGTTCCACAGGGTTCCGTTGTGGGGCCGCTCCTGTGGGACATCGGCTACGACTGGGTGCTGCGCGCCGACCTCCCTTGCGGCGTCAGTGTTGTCTGCTATGCTGACGATACGCTAGTCCTGGCGCAGGGACGGTCGCACCAGGCGGCGGCTGACGCTATGACACGCGGGGTTGCGATAGTCGTTGAGAGGATCCGGCAGTTGGGTCTCGAGGTGGCCCTTCACAAATCCGAAGCCATGTGCTTCCATGGTTCTCGGAACAGGCCACCATCTGGATCTCAAATAACGGTAGAAGGGGTTCACATCAATGTCGGGTCGACGATGACGTACCTGGGTCTCGTCCTTGACAGCCGGTGGAACTTCGTCGAACATTTCCGACGTTTGGCTCCCAGACTTGGGCGAGCCGGGGCTGCCTTCAAGCGGCTTCTGCCCAATCTAGGGGGTCCAAATACCTCCTGCCGGAGGCTTTACGCGGGGGTTGTGCGGTCCATGGCCCTTTATGGGGCGCCAGTGTGGGCGCCTACTTTGAGGAAGCGACCTGCCCGTTACCTTAACGCGTCTCAGAGGGTCATGGCTATCCGGTTGGCCCGGGGATACCGTACAGTCTCTGGCGAGGCGGCGAGCCTCCTTGCTGGACTTCCGCCATGGGATCTGGAGGCGAGAGCCCTCGCGCACATTTACGAGTGGCGCGTGGACGCGCAACGCCGGGGCGAGACTCCTCTCCCGCGGCAAATGGCAGCAAGGCGGACGGAGCTCCGGCAGGATCTCATTGCGGTATGGAGACAGCGACTGTCGCAACCCAGCGCTGGGCACGCCACAATCCAGGCGATAAGTCCCCTCTTTGAGGAGTGGCTGGAGCGGCGCCACGGCGTCCTCACCTTCCGCCTGACGCAGGTACTCACCGGACAAGGTTGTTTCGGGAGATACCTGTTTCGGATTCGGCGAGAGGACACGCCCGGGTGTCATCACTGTGAGGGTCACCCAGAGGACACGGTGGAGCATACGGTGGAGGTCTGTCCTGCTTGGGCGGAGCACCGCCGGGTCCTCGTCGAGGCGATCGGCAGCGGCGACCTCTCGCGACCGGCCTTGGTTCAATCTATGGTCCGGAGCGAGGAGGCATGGGAAGCGGTCACCTCCTTCTGCGAAGCAGTAATGCTAGCAAAGGAGGAGGCCGAACGGGTGAGAGAGAGGGAAACCTCACGTCCCAGTCGCCGCAACAGAAGGAGACGCCCCAGGCGTCGGGAGTCGCAGGGCGATTTCCGGCCGCCGTAGGCGCGGGCCTGCGGTCGGCGAGCAGTGGGTGGCTCGCCGTCTGATCGGAACTAGGCCCGGGTCGGCGGCGCGCTGCGATCCCAGCGCGCCTCATAGAGATGTCAGCGTGGAGGACGGGGCCCGCTAGGGCAGGTGCCTGCTGGGGCTGCGGAATCTGTTCGAAAGGGGTGCCGTAGCCTTGGAACACAAAGGGCACCAGGAGGAACATGGATGGGTTTTAGTCAGTAAGAGTCTGACACTCCCTCTTGCTTTACCCAGAGCGGGAGGAGTCATTTGATGATTTCCCATCCTTAAAAAAAAAAAAAAAAAAAAAAAAAAAAAGGTAGGTTGTACACGACTTGATTTCTGAGAACGTCGACGTTGTTGCTGCTCTTAACGTGGTACTCACTGAAAATATAGACATCGGTAATGTCGGAATAAAAATCTTCGTTCAGCAATGATCTGATCCAAGATAAATCACAATTATTTTCATTGTTTTTACTAGGAATATTTGGACAGGAATTGTTTTCTTTTAGCTGGGCTTCTGGCAATAACTCCTGAACTTCACTCTACGATGACTGATAAGGCTTCACTTGCAAATGACCATGCTGATATTCAACCTGAAATCCTTGTCACGAGCTACATAAAAGTCACATACATATTCTGTACCAAATTCTGGATTGCATCGGGGGTGGCAGACTCTGTACCGAATCGTGGCTTGGCATCGAGTTAGGCATACTTGTCGGTGGCATCACAATTGGCACAGCTGCGTAGTTTTCCACTTAAATGTTTCCCCGATCGTACACTTCTGCCTGACTGTAAGCATCTTCTTCGTGACAAGAAACTGCTCTGAATGAGCATCTGAATGTTCCCCAATTCTGGCGATGACCCAGATGAGTAAGTTTTTTTTGAGTCTTCCATACTCTCAACTTTGCCTTTCTTTTCCTTGATGCGGCGATTCTGCAACAATACGTTGATGGTGCGCTCATTAATTATAAAGGTGACAGCCGGTGACTTAAAAAAAACCGAAATTAATTTAAATATAGGTTTAATTACTTTCAAAATCTTATCTTTTATAAAAAATTTCCTTGTCACAATGTTCGTTACCGTACTCCTCCGAAACGGCTCGACCGATTTTCATGAAATTTTGTGTGCATATCGGGTAGGTCTGACAATCGGCTACTAGGTAGGTAGGGTAGGTAGGGTAGGTAGGGAAAGTAGAGTAGGATTAACATCTCTTGGGCTAAGTTCAGCAGCATACGCTGTCAGAAAAATCCGTCAATTTACTGATATAGATACCGCGAGGCTGGTCTATTTTAGTTACTTTATAGTATCATGTCTTACGGTATCTTATTATGGGGACGTGCTGCAGACATCGAGTCTATATTTATCCTGCAGAAAAGAGCCATCAGAGCCATTTACAATCTCCGTCGGCGTGATTCCCTAAGAGAACTGTTTAAGGATATCAACATCATGACGGTACCTTGTCAATACATTTACGAAAATGTTATGTATGTTCGGAAAAATCTTCATCTTTTTTGCAAGATTAGTGACAGGCATAATAATAATACTAGAAATAGGAACAAATCAGATCAACCCCGATTCAGATTGGCCAAAGTACACACTTCTTTTATGGGGTACTGTGTTAAATTTTATAATAAAACTAGCTGTGCCCCGTCGTTCGCGTGCGCATAGGTCGATGCCAGCCTATTATGTTACTTCTAATTTTTGTTTACTAATAAATGCGAAAGGGCCATATAAAAAAATGCCTGCAATGAACAACTGTTAAATATGCGCTAAATTGTACTACAAATAGTAGGATATCCATTACAATTTCAATAATTATCAAGAAACTAGGAAAGAATTAGTTACAACATTTTTTCTAAAATATAGGTTGAGTCTAGGTTAAGAATTAATTTATTCAATAATTAAACAAAAAAAACATTTAAATGTATTAATTATCATTAATCATAACTAAAATATCATCTGAAACTGTGCAGGTGGATAGATATTAGATTGGTACCGGGCCCATGCTAAGTAGCATATTATTGACATAGTATGAAAGAAAAAAAAAGAAAGAAAGAACACACAGGCACCAACTGTTCGTCGTCCCACTAAGCAGTTACAATATCGATGTTGTATAGCCCTCTTTCCAGATAAAGAATTATTGACAATTATATAAACAAAATATACTTATTGAGCAATATGTCCACTGTGTATTTTTCCTCGCAGTAAAAAACAATTACACGGAAGAGCTAAATGCTCAACCAACGCGTTATCCATTTCCCTGCATACCTCAATCCTGTACATACCATTAGCTCGTCTATGCTCGCCATAGTATGAACGAGCCTGTATGATTTGGTAAGTTCCATATGCCAACAAAACCATTTCACCGTATGTCAGTTGTGGAAAATCAGAAACATTGTTTTCATTAACATTAATGCTTTAACATGAATGCGCTCTGCGATGATTCAAATGATTTCTAATCAACTAACCAGCTAGTCTATTTTCTAGATACATGTTTTCATTAATTATTTGTAGTATATCAACAGCATCTGGCCTGGCAAAGGTCATGTGATTCATACAGCCTACGATACGTTTTCTAGTTTGAAAATAATTTGATTTTAATTCAAATTGGCACGAATATATTGTTTTAATTAGACTTGTGCTACACATAAATCGAATTATATTAAATGAATGATAACTGTGCACTAATTCTATAAAATAGTTTGTTAAAAATTATTTGACGATTTCTGTTTGGCTGAATGTCATTGTCAATGTCAAATAAACACTGACCTTCATTATAAAAAATAAGATTAATTGAACGGACATTAAGTTAAATATTTTAAAGATCGCTATATTTTTACCCTACCTGAATAACCTTGAAAATTATTTCATTTAACATGTTTTATTTCAAATAAAATTAAGGACTATTCGTAGTTTCTGTCTATTTCAAGCATTTTCTGGGCGTTCCCCTTTGGCTGGCTGGATGTTTCTTACTCAATTACGACAATACGGCTGAACGGATCTGGATGAAATTTCGCACAGAGGTAGATTATAGTCTGGAATACCACATAAGCATTCTTATCTCGGGAGTACCTACTTTGGGAGATATTCAAGATTCAAACCATTTATTTACAGGTACTTTTGAATTGTTAAGATCAGTCTGTCAAAAATATGAAGCTATTTGCGAGTTTTAAAACGTAAGTAGATCACTGTGAAAAAGAACGTGCAAGAAACTCCACGGCTAGTCTTTTATATCATAATAAGTACCTGTTATAAGAATACTGGATTTACGGAAAATTAACGAATCCAATTAAAGACAACACAGAGAACAACGATATTGGTAAATTGGTAATCTAGACCCTAACAAAGACTTTCAAGACCCATTAGAGACCGAACCCGTAGTTCGAAAATCGTGTGAGGGTCATTCTCGAGCAGAAAATCTTAACACCGCAATACAGAAACACACGTCATCAGTGCAACGCCATCTATCGACCAAGTAAGTAAACTGACAAAATGTTTAGCATTGGAAGACGTTAAATAAGGAACCCGTATGACACCATTAAGGTATTAAAATGTTCACTTTTATTTTGCTACTTATAAAAGTTTCACAAATAACTCAACAATGTGTTTTAGGGTAATTAATATTCATGTTTTCATGCATTTTATTTTTCTCAATAGATGGTGCTTTGCCTAATCACAATACATTAGGAAGTTTCCTACTAAACATAAAAATTCAATATATTTTGATTTGTGGATCGGTTGTTATGATAAATACCGATAATGTGTAAAATGTTAAATTTTATTTTGCTACGTTGGTATTAAAAGTTTCACACTTAACTCTACAATTTGTTTTGATGTTTTATACATGCGTTCGTGAATTTCATCTTTTTCAATAGATGGCGCTGTAATCAGAATACAAGAGGAACAGAATACATTGGAAAGATTCTTAATAAACTTAAAAATTCAATATCTTTTGATTTTGTGGGTCGATTTTCATGAAATAAACGCTAAATGTTACTCGGATTATCACTTAATATTTTTAAGTACCTAGATTTGGAATCCAATCTGTGGTTTATGCGTGATGCTCCCTCAAACGCACAGGAAAACAGATAAACAGACAAACAGACAAAAATGTCAAAAATAGCTTATTTGTGTTTTGTATCTTTTTCCTTACTTTTCTATGTAATTTTTGTGCAAAAATATTCAATGTACAGACACGGTTGGTCTACGATTTTATGTATAGATATAGATACCAGTTGATATTCTCGAAATGAATGAGAGAAAATTAAAAGCATGCGTAATACGCACACTATGGCTGGCCTGTTGGTCTAGTGGTTAGTGACCCTGACTGCTATGCCAGAGGTTGTGGGTTCGATTCCCACCCAGGACAAATGATTGTGTGATGAGCATGATCATTTGTTCTGTGTCTGGGTGTAGTTTATCTATAATATGTATGTATTTAGAAATATATAAGTATGTTTATCAGTTGTCTAGTACCCATAACACAAGCTCTGCTTAGCTTGGGACTAGATGGCGTTGTGTGATAGTTGTGTGGAATATTATTATTATTATTATTATTATTATTACTATGTAGACAGGCGTAATATAAACTGGAATATTATATCCTCGATAAAAACGCTTGGCTAAATGCTGGTCCTGCTCCACAGTCACAGCTGCTTAGGTCCACTTTTTAGGTTTTTATATTTGGAAGAGATGCTCGCTCTCTTTTTTTTTTAGCGGTAATTACATTATTTCGTTTATTTATTCTTATTTACATAAAAATTATATCGTTTATTCATTTTATGATATAATACATGTTACATTTTTTAACATATCTTAAAAAAAAAACTAAAAAAAAATACATTTAAAATATAAAAAAGTCCGCTGGTGTCGGGAACAGGGTCCCAGCTACCGGTGGTTAGGGCTACGGAGAAAGGAACCTCCTCACAATACGAGCCGTATCGAGGAGTACTGCCTTCTGTATCAGGCCCTTTATCCAACCGCGTAACGCTAGCTTCGACAGATGGTCGTGGAAACTTTTGGCAATCAGGCCATTGGCCGTAACGATTATTGGCACAATGACAGCTGAGTCCACATTCCACATGTCGACAACCTGGTGTGCTAAGTCGAGATACTTGATTTGCTTCTCTTTCTCAGCCTTCACGAGGTTCTCGTCATGCGGGATAGTAACATCAATTATCATTGTGCGGCGCGCTAATCGGTCTATCACCACTACATCAGGCTTATTGGCAACAATAGTCCTATCAGTGATGATACACCGATCCCTGTACAACGTGACATGGTCTTTTTCGAGGACTGGGTCGGGCACATACTTGTAATACGGTACCTCAGAATCCACAAGTTTATATTTCAAAGCAAGTTGCTGATGGATTATCCTGGCCACATGGTTGTGCCTGTGCAAGTACTCGCCGTTAGCCAGACGAGAACAGCCAGAGATAATATGTCTGATGAACTCACCCGGACGGTGGCATGCCTGACACACGTCCACCGTCCCTTTTTTCATAATATACCTCCGGTAGTTATTCGTCAAGATAACTTCATCCATAATCGCACAGACAAAACCTTCAGTTTCCCCGAAGAGATCACTGAAACGTAGCCAGGCCACAGACGCTGAAAAATCTACATCAGACTCATGAAGAGCCCGATAGAAGAGCCCGTGAAGCTCCTTACCTTTCCATACCTCCTTACGGTCATCCGTGGTAAGTATCACAGGTTTGCGCCAGTTCTCCTTAGCCATGGACAACGGGGTGAGACCCTTATCCATTGCGACCACATCTCGGTGCATACCTACATCAGCTTTGAGGAAATATTCTCTGAGACTGCACATCTCGCGGTTGTCTTGGAGAGTCTTGCCATTTAAAAAGCCTCGACCTCCACTCTTCCGCGGGATGTACAATCCCATCACCGACGATCGTGAGTGATACATCCGGTTTGCGGTCAGCAGTGTACGGACTCTCCTATCCAGGGCGTCAAGCTCAGTTTGAGTCCATTTGAGTATGCCGAAAGAGTACATTAATACCGGCATGACCCAACCGTTGAAGGCGCGCACCTTATCTCGCAAAACCTTTTTTAGGCGGCCAAAGAAGCGTTACTTCAACGATTGCTTCATATCAGTAACATTAATGCCCAACGCTTCCGACATACCCAAATACTTGTATGTTTCGGTTAAGCTGAGAGATCTAACCTGTATGGAATCCGAGAGTTGAATTCCCTCAGATTCCATAATCTCCCCTTTCTTTACATGCATGACTGCACATTTGTCCACACCAAATTCCATCCTGATGGCACTACTAAAGGTTTCAGTTACCTTTAGTAGCTCCATCAGTCGCGAATTGTTTTGGGCAAAGAGTTTTAGATCATCCATGTAAAGAAGGTGAGGTTTGGCCTGACCACCTCTTCTCAACCGATAGCCTAGATCTGATTTCTCCAGCAATGTGCTTAGAGGATTCAAAGCTAAGCAAAACCCAAGTGGACTCAAACTGTCGCCCTGAAATATTCCCCGTTTAATCCATACAGGTTCATCGTTTACCTGAATCGGTCGACATCCTGGATAGCGAAGGACCGTTTTCCATTGCCTCATACATGACTCAAGAAAAGTGCGTAGAGTTGCATCTATTTTGTACAACTCCAACACCCTCATGAGCCATGTATGTGGCACAGAGTCGTAGGCCTTCTTGTAGTCTATTCAACATGTCGACAGATCCTTGCGAGATCTACGAACCTGATCTGGCTTATGGCCATGTCTATGAGGAGAACCTCCTTGGTGCCGCGGGACCCCTTCCTACATCCATTCTGAGATTCGGACATAATTGAGTTAATTTCAATATGCTCATTGATCTTCACTCTAAGGATGGATGTGAAAGTTTATAGACCGTCAACAAACAAGTAATCGATCTATAATTCGTAGGTTCCGCGGTACTACCGGTCTTATGGAGCAGGTGGGTAACGCCAGTTGTTAGAAACTATGGTAGCGACCCAGACTCTAAGGAAGACTGGAATTGATATGCCAAAAGCGCGTGTGAGCTGCTATACCACTTAAGCCAGTGGTTGTGCAGCCCGTCCGGTCCCGGAGACTTCCAGTTCGGTAACGGACGGACTGCTCTGGCTACATCTAGTAGAGTGATGGTAATTTCATCCATTTGTGGTATAGCTTCACACACGCGCTCGACATTGCGCATCCAGCCACCCTCGGCATGACAGACGGGCACCGACCAGATGCTTCGTCAGAATGTATTCGTGGTGATATCATCCAGGCGGCACACGTCCGTCACACTTTGTTCAGATCGCTCCCAAGCTCTATATACCCACCTCTCCATCGCTCTGAAACATGCGATTCTGCGAGTATCGGTAAACCCGTCGCTTATACCGCCGAATACGATTTGCCCATGCACAAACTTTCTGCTTCAAAAAGTCGATGCGCTCCGTGACACGGGACGTGAATCTCGAGGGCTGATACCAGTCCCCGAAAACGCCCGTCTCACAAAGCGCATCACGCGTGGTCGTGTGTTACCCTCCCTGAAGCAGTAAAGTTTGCCGATGAGTGCCCTAGTCTCATCGATCCGCCGCTCGATCCTGCACTGCCAGGCTGGTACAGCAGGTTTTGGTCGAATAGCTTCATCACTAGTATTAAACTTAATATTTGCTAAACGACATGCCGCAACAGCCCCGCAATACAGGATTGAGTGCGTATCAAGGAGGCTCTCGCTGCTTTTAAAGATGTTCTGCAGCAGTGAGTCCAGGGCACACACCAGCGCCCTATTTTTTTTATTATATTATTATTAATTATAGGTGGGGTAGGTAGGGTAGGTAGGGTAGGTAGGGTAGGTAGGGTAGATAGGGAAGGTAGGGTAGGTAGGGTAGGTAGGGTAGGTAGGGTAGGTAGGGTAGGTAGAGTAGGTAGGGTAGGTAGGGTAGGTAGGCTAGACTTGGACGATGCTAGTTCCGAAGTGCCAAATTAATTATTACAAAAAATATAATTCTAAACGTTCGCGAAACGCGGCTGCGGTGTCAGCAGGTTGGAAGTAGGTGGCCGATGGCTGCACGAGGCGTCGAGTCAGCAGAGTCCGTGTGTTGCAATTTCGTATGGAAACATCCGTTGTATGTAAATAGCTATCATGTCGTTATTCAGCCGATTTGGTGTAGGCAGGGCACGTAACACCTCCCCCTCAGAACAGCAACTATTTGAGCAATTTCAGCGAGAATGTTGCTGGTACATTTTTCTTGATTTTAGGAGATTCTGCGTCTTCGTATTGATGATTTTCATCGCTTTCATCTGGTGATTGTGGCTTTCTGAGCTTTGTGCAAAAATTATACCGTCGTATATACCTACAGTTGCACCGAACATTACGACATATAGTGGGAAAGGTAAGTGTATAGCGTCTGTCGTCCAGTTGCTCCCGTCGAGTCAGCAGAGTCCGTGTGTTGCAATTTCGTTTGGAAACATCCGTTGTACGTAAATAGCTATCATGTCGTTCAGCCGATTTGGTGTAGGCAGGGCACGTAACACCTCCCCCTCAGAACAGCAACTATTTGAGCAATTTCAGCGAGAATGTTGCTGGTACATTTTTCTTGATTTTAGGAGATTCTGCGTCTTCGTATTGATGATTTTCATCGCTTTCATCTGGTGATTGCGGCTTTCTGAGCTTTGTGCAAAAATTATACCGTCGTATAGTTAGGGTAACGATCAGTACAGTTGCACCGAACATTACGACATATAGTGGGATAGTCGTATGGTAGATCGATTGGTCCAAGTTAGTGCGATCGATTCGTACGGGTTGATGCATTAAGATTTTATCTTCGATTCCATGTAGTCTTTTCAGGTGCAGTGAGTTTAACTTCAGATGTGGGATAGACTCGTTGACAATGTTCAGGTTCATGGGTATTTCGGTGATTTTCAGCGGTTGTCCATTAATATGGTCATTTGTGTTGATTATAGCAAACTGCTCGGTGCGTAGTAAGCATTTGTGCGGGATGGTGGCGAGGTAGCTTCCATGTAGAGAGATGAATTCTTGACGTTCGCATTGTAGCTCGGTTCGGGTTGGTTGTGGAAAGGTAAGTGTATAGCGTCTGTCGTCCAGTTGCTCCCGTCGAGTCAGCAGAGTCCGTGTGTTGCAATTTCGTTTGGAAACATCCGTTGTACGTAAATAGCTATCATGTCGTTCAGCCGATTTGGTGTAGGCAGGGCACGTAACACCTCCCCCTCAGAACAGCAACTATTTGAGCAATTTCAGCGAGAATGTTGCTGGTACATTTTTCTTGATTTTAGGAGATTCTGCGTCTTCGTATTGATGATTTTCATCGCTTTCATCTGGTGATTGCGGCTTTCTGAGCTTTGTGCAAAAATTATACCGTCGTATAGTTAGGGTAACGATCAGTACAGTTGCACCGAACATTACGACATATAGTGGGATAGTCGTATGGTAGATCGATTGGTCCAAGTTAGTGCGATCGATTCGTACGGGTTGATGCATTAAGATTTTATCTTCGATTCCATGTAGTCTTTTCAGGTGCAGTGAGTTTAACTTCAGATGTGGGATAGACTCGTTGACAATGTTCAGGTTCATGGGTATTTCGGTGATTTTCAGCGGTTGTCCTTTGATATGGTCATTTGTGTTGATTATAGCAAACTGCTCGGTGCGTAGTAAGCATTTGTGCGGGCTGGTGGCGAGGTAGCTTCCATGTAGAGACGACGCACGCA
Source organism: Lacanobia oleracea (assembly GCA_950371165.1). Taxonomy (NCBI): domain Eukaryota; kingdom Metazoa; phylum Arthropoda; class Insecta; order Lepidoptera; family Noctuidae; genus Lacanobia; species Lacanobia oleracea. The sequence continues at coordinate 9,223,265 of OX493397.1, forward strand.
CGCGCGCTTGACGTTCGCATTGTAGCTCGGTTCGGGTTGGTTGTGGAAAGGTAAGTGTATAGCGTCTGTAGTCCAGTTGCTCCATGGCTTCTTTGGTCAGCGTGAGCTTAGTGGGCAGGCATGTCTTCTGTAGAGATTGGTTAAAGATGATCCTTTGGGTGCAGTCTAGATGTCCTCACGTCAGTTGATGGTTGACTTCCTCTTCGCAGAGATGGAGCTGATTAAACTTCGGGCATTCAGCCTTTATGTACTTAAATAACTTTCCCGTTGGTTGCAATGAAAGGATAAGGAGGAATAAAGGTGTACAAACATTTATTGGGAACTATTGCTAATCTATATCATTCAAACTTATCAGGGGAGGTAATTGGGACTTTAAATATGATAACTATTCTTTTTCCTGTAAAGTAATAGCCAGGTTTTATAACTGTATAGTATTCTCTTAGATCTGCCTCTAGCAATTGGTCTGAACCGTATATAGATCTTAATCGTTTCGTCATATTACCTAAAGTATGTATTTAGAAGGTATGCGGAACAGAGAGTAAAGTCCCGCATACCTCATTTGAAAAGGAGGATCCTCCGACCAGGCGGCTGTTGTGCCTGGCGGGCTACTGCCCGATAGTTGATATTCGGGCTGATGTATATGTTCAAATCGCACGGTAAACTCTGCTTGCGCGATGCAGGATTTCAACGTTGTAGTTCGCTGCTAGTCGGACAGATGGCGTCGCGGTTCTTTTTGTTGCGATGTAGTTTTGCTCTGTAGGTTTTTCTTGTGGCGGTCTTGATGCCGCTACATCACTCCCCTCCGGAGTCCGGAGGTCGATAGTGGATGAGTCGTCCATGCATCTTGAGATGCTTGCCAGGCCAGTTGAAGGTTGATTCCAGTGAGTCGGAATCGGAAGTCGCAGAGTTCTCGGTGAGTCGGAACTATATGCGGTGCCCCAGTGAGTCGGGGTGATGAGATCCCAGTGAGTCGGGATGATGCTGCAGGCTCCAGTGAGTCGGAACCGGTAGTCGCAGAGTTCACGGTGAGTCGGAACCATATGCGGTGCCCCAGTGAGTCGGGGTGATGAGATATCCCAGTGAGTCGGGATGATGCTGCAGGCTCCAGTGAGTCGGAACCGGATGTCGCAGAGCCCACGGTGAGTCGGAACTATATGCGATGCCCCAGTGAGTCGGGGTGATGGGATCCCAGTGAGTCGGGATGATGCTGCAGGCTCCAGTGAGTCGGAGTGGTGCTGTTGCTGGCTCCAGTGAGTCGGAACCGGTAGTCGCAGAGTTCACAGTGAGTCGGAACTGTATGCGATGCCCCAGTGAGTCGGGGTGATGATTGAGGCTGAGGATGCTGAACAGGAATGCGCGGCTGCTGCATGCTGGTGGTCAGGATATCCGTAGAAGCCGCGGGTAGTGGCTGGCTGTATGACTCGCTGCTCGAGAAGTCACGATGAGGAGAAGTGATGATGACGTCACGCTGAAGCAGCTGCACGAAGGCCGCGCCGACGTTCAATGTCGAGGGTCACCAGTTCAGGGGGTAGCGGAACAGAGAGTAAAGTCCCACACACCTCAATTGAAAAGGAGGATCCTCCGACCAGGCGGCTGTTGTGCCTGGCGGGCTACTGCCCGATAGTTGATATTCGGGCTGATGTATATGTTCAAATCGCACGGTAAACTCTGCTTGCGCGATGCAGGATTTCAACGTTGTAGTTCGCTGCTAGTCGGATAGATGGCGTCGCGGTTCTTTTTGTTGCGATGTAGTTTTGCTCCGTAGGTTTTTCTTGTGGCGGTCTTGATGCCGCTACATGTACCTTCTATCCTATGGAGACATTCAGGCAGAATGAGGAGCTTGTGGCTAAATAATAACAGCCGCACGGTTAAGCGAACGCTTCAAGGTTAAGCGAAGCTTGCCGAGGTTGGTCTGTGGATGGGTGATCTGAGCATACCGAGTTTTCTCCGTGCCTCGGAAAGCACGTTAAGCCGTTGGTCCCGGCTGTCATTTGTAGATCTTTGGCAGTCGTTACGGATTGTCAGAAGCCAGTAAATCTGACTCCAGTCTTGCCAAGACGTACGGTGTTACCCAGTTAATGGGTTGTGGAGGTCTGGTAGGCAGCCGCTCCACGTAAAATACTGGTATTCAGCTAAATCCGGTTTGACTGGAAACCGCCCCTAATATAGTTGGGAAAAAAGCTAGGCAGGTGGTGATGACCCAGATGAGTAAGTATTTTCGAGTCTTCCATACTCTTAATTTTGTCTTTCTTTTCCTTCATACGGCGATTCTGGAACAACACTTTGATGATGCGCTCATTCATGGAGACATTTTTGGAAATCATCGGTTCTGTCACCACACTAATCTTGGTACTGCAACGATCTTATCCAGGAAAAATCCCAGTATTTTTCATTGTTTTCACGAGGGGACACTTGTAGATGGATTGTATTTTTTTGGTTTGGCTTCTGGCAACAACTCCTGAACTTCACTGTTCGATTACTGATAAGGCGGCTGTTGCAAATGACTCTGCTGTTTCTAAGCCTGACATTCTTCCCGCGAACATGAGAATCTCATGCATATTGTGTTTCGAATTGCGGAGTGGCATCGCTTCTTGTAGATTCCATAACGGATTATGAATTTTCATCTAGGGTGGACTCTGCACTGAATTCTTGATTGGCATCGAGGGTGTCAGACTCTGTATTGAATTCTGCATTAGCAGCGAGGTGGCAGACTCATTAATGGTATCGTAACAGATGCCAACACAGCTGGGTAGTTTTCCACATACATATATTCCTTACTAAACACTTCTGTCTGACTGTAATAATCGTTATTCATGACTACTCATGAATGAGCGTTGTCATCTGAATGTCCCCATTTCCAGCGATGACTCAGATGAGTTAGTTTCTTCCGAGTCTACCATGCTCTAAATTTTTTCATTCTTCTCCTTCATGTGGCAATACTGGAACTACACGTTGATGGTGCGCTCGTTCTTGTGAAGTGTTTTTGCTAGTTTTAGCCTTCTGGTGCGGTCCAAGCATCCTGTTCGCGAGCTTCCTGGCATTATTCTGTTTTAATTCCATTACGTATTAGCTAGTGAACGCAGTTTTGTTGCGATTTTGATTTTTGGCTCCATCACTTGGTTTGTTGCTGACCCAGACAGCGGGCTGAGAGATTAATCTTCCGAGAAGCGATTGATTGTGCCAGCTTGGCCTCCACTTATGTGCCCGTTTCGAGTGCGTTGAAGTTTTGAACCGCTTATGACTTGAGCGTCTATATCTCTGCTAGGATTAAAAGTCACATACCCATTAGCTGCTGTACTACTTTGTTAAGGTTTAATTATATCAGGTGGTGGTGGAATTATCACTTTTAAGCCTGACATGAGACATAAAAATCTCGTACATATTCTGTACCAAATTCCGGACTTGCCTCGCTGGTGGTTGGCTCTATAACGAATTATGTATTGTCATCTAGGGTGGTAGGTTCTGTACAAAATTCTGGATTGGTTTCGAGGGTGTCAGACTCTGTATTGAATTTTGCATTTGAGTCGAGTGTGGCAGACTCGTCAATGATATCGTAGCAGGTGCCGATACAGCTGGGTAGTTTTCCACAGTCATGTGTTCCTCATTGAACACTTCTGCCTGACTGTAATTATCGTTTTTCATGACTAGATACTGCTCAGGAATGAGCGTTGACATCTGATTATTCCCCATTTCCAGCGATGACTCAAATGAGTTAGTTTCTTCCGAGTCTGCCATGCTCTCAATTTTGTCTTTCTTATCCCTCATATGGCGATAACGGAACCATATGTTAACGGTGCGCTTGTGTTTGGACCTTCCGGCGCGGTCCAAGTGGTGGCTTCCTGGCTTACTTTTGTTCCAATTCCATCATGTATTAGCTAGTGAACGCAAGTCTGGTGCGATTTTGTTTTTTGCTTCATCGCTTGGTTTGTTGCTGTCCCAGACAGGGGGCTGAGAGATTAATCTTCCGAGAAGTGATTGATTGGGCCAGCTTGGCCTTCAATAATGTGCCCATTTTGAATGCAATGAAGATTTTTTTAGTTGGTCTGGTTGGACACGACTTGATTGATTGAAGAATGTTGACGTGGTTGCCGCTGGTGACGTGGTACTCACTGGGGTCATCGCAACACTTATCTTGGTACTGGAATGATCCGATCAAAGACAAATTCCAGTTCTTTTCTTTGCTGTCATTAGGGACAATTTTAAAGTGATTGTTCTTTGTGTTTGTCGTCTTGCAACTTTACTGTTTGATTAATAATAATAATAATAAATAATAAATCCGCAAGGCAGTTTTGTGGCGAACTGTTGGGCACTAGCGACCCCACGGACCTGATCTCCAGGGAGAATTCTTGTTCCTCATCTCCGGCTTGCCTTTATTGGCTGGCCGGAGTGAACACTGACGAGGAACAGAGCTCTCACCTCTTTCTAGCCTTAATCGGCCGGTCTGAGTGGAGATTCGCAAGAGCAAACGTGCTCGGGAGAAGGACGTATAATCCAGTAAGGTGCTGGTAGGGATCTTGACCGTACTTCCGGGATTGTCCTGATAGCCGTGGTATACCTCTCCACTCCTCTAGCACCTCGGAATATGTTGCCCCCTTGGCGCTACGTCACTTTGTGCTAGCGACCCTATTCGGGGGGCCCATTTATTGAGTGTGCAAGTCACCCCCTGCTATTTTAAAGCCGTTTTAATTGTCAATGGTCAGGCAGGGGCCAATAGTTATTCCATAGTAAACGATTATTAGTCCACTAAACCAGTCAAACCCATAGCTTTCATCTTTTGTTTCCATATTCTGCAATAGTCCTGCTCCAACCGGGGATTGTCCTTGGGTAAACTTCCACAGTGCATACAGGGATAATCGTCGGTTGGTGTCCCATTCCATTTGAAATGCCTAAAGAGGCCTCTGCGAGTTGGCTTCGGCCCCTCGTACACCTACCAAAGGACCGGGTCTCTAGGGACCCGAGAAAGTCAAAAACATGAAAATAATAATAAAACTAATCTGCAGGGCAGTTTTGTGGCGAACTGATGGGCACTAGCGACCCCACGGACCTGATCTCCAGGGCGAATTCTTGTTCCTCATTTCCGGCTTGCCTATATATTTTTTTTTTTTTTTTTTTTTTATTTTTTTTATTTTTTTTTTTTTTTTTGGCCGCAGTGAACACTGACGAGGAACAGAGCTCCCACCTCTTTCTTGCTTTAATCGGCCGGCCTGAGTGGAGATTCGCAAGAGAAAACGTGGTCAGGAGAAGGACGTATAATCCAGTAAGGTGCTGGTAGGGATCTTGACTGTACTTCCGGGATTGTCCTGATAGCCGTGGTATACCTCTCCACTCCTCTAGCAACTCAGGATATGTTGCCCCCTTGGCGCTACGTTACTTTGTGCTAGCGACCCTTTTCGGGGGGCCCATTTATTAAGTGTGCAAGTCACCCCCTGCTATTTTAAAGCCGTTTTAATTGTCAATGGTTAGGCAGGGGCCAATAGTTCTTCCATAGTAAACGATTATTAGTCCGCTAAACCAGCCAAACCCATAGCGTTTCATCTTTTGTTTCCATATTCTGCAATAGCCCTGCTCCAACCAGGGATTGTCCTCGGCTATACTTTCACAGTGCATACAGGTATAATCGTCGTTTGGTGTCCCATTCCATTTGAAATATCTAAAGAGGCCTCTGCGAGTTGGCTTCGACCCCTCGTACGCATACCAAAGGACCGGGTCTCTAGGGACCCGAGAAGTCAAAAACTAATGATAAGGCTCCAAATGTCCCTGCTCGAATTCAGCCTGGACTTCCTCGCGCGACATGAAATACTCGTACATATTCCGTACCGAATTTCGGAATGGCACAGATTGCTGCAGACTCGGTACGGAATACTGTATTTGTATTGAGGGTGGCAGACTCGCCTGTGGCATCACAGGTGCCGACATAACTGGGTATTTTTCCGAAGAAATGTTTCCCTCATTAAACATTTCCGCCTGAATGTCAACATCGTTATTCATGGATACTTCGGGGTACTGCTCATGAATGAGTATGTTCGCCATTTCCAGGGATGATTCGGATGTGTTTGTTTCTATTATCTCTTCCATCCTCTCAATTTTTTCCTTTTTCTCTTTCATACGGCGATTTTGGAACCATATTTTTATGGTGCGCTCGTTCAGGTTGAGGCTTTCTGCCATTTTAAGCCTTCTGGCACGGTCCAAAAAGCGGGTCCTGGCAAACTCCTCTTCCATTTCCACCAACTGTTCGGTAGTGAACGAAGTTCTTGTACGTTTGGGTTTCTTGGGAGCAGAACTCTGCATATTGCTGGCCAAGACAGGTGACTGTGAGATCAATATTCCTAGAGGCAATTTATTGACCCCGGCTTGGCCTGCAATAAACTGCCCGTTTTGTGTGCGTGGATGATACGCATACCCATTACCTAACGTGCTACTTTGGTCAGGCTTATAGTTTGTCGGATAGTACACGACTTCATTGCTGAGTATGGTGACTTTTTTCTTGTTGGTGACCTGGTACTCATGTGGATAAGCGTTCCACTCCAGATGCTGTGAACAAAGATAAAGATTTTGTTAGTCATCACATCATTCTTATAACACGTCAAATTATATGGGACAGGAACCGTCTGTGAGCTTTCAAATATCAAATAATTTTCTCGCACAATACATGTTGAGAAGGTTATAAAGGTACATTCAGTTGTAACTTCACTACTTGGTATCATCTTTTTGTGGTAAAGCTTTGATAGATATAAGGACGTTAAATCTTATAGATGCCAAACCAAACTTCACAAGCATGTTAAGTATGGAAATCCTTACCTTAAGATTCTGCAATAAATGTGTGCTATCAATTTGAATCCAACGACCGTCACTACTGGTGACCGCGCCGTTGGCAACGTTGTAGGGAGGTGGCGCTAAAGACTGACCGGAAGTCGAGGGTTCCACCATTTTGGAGAGTTCCAAATAATATATTTATACGAGTAAGTAACGTTCGCTTCGACAGCTCAGTTAACTATAATGTCTGTCGGGATTGTGTCCGCTTTTATATGTCAACTACAAGCCCTTAAGTAAATAAGGGCTAATTAGTAAATTAGCAAAAGTGAGAGTCGTGTGGTCCGACTAGGTGATTACTGATTAGTGGTAACTTATCAGTAATCACCTAATCGGAAGACATGTTATTACTAATTGTAATTGTTCATGTGACAAAAATGTATGTGTTCGAGGTTAGTTTTACCAGTTTATGAAAACTCTTGAATTTCTTTAGGTTTTAGTTTTGTAGGTTTTTGAAGGTATTAGGTAAGATATGTATTCGTGAGCGGAGATCAGTCGATGCTATTCGGTTTGTCTGTAAAACTAAATATTTTTTAATTTGCTTATATTTCCGTGTCTGTTCTTACCTCTTATTGTTATAAAAGCGTCTTCTCCTCATTAGCATTCTATCATACTTTTGAAATGTCTTTTGTTGTTATCAAAGATGAAAAAACAACAAAAAACGATAAAAAAATCGTAAAAAAACGTTTAAGAAGTTCCGTCCATTTGAATGCATATTTTTCAGTGCAATATAGAAAGCTCCTGCCAGGGGCTTAATATTAAAAAAATCCCAAGAGAACAAACTCCCAACATAGAAAATTATAATTTGTCCTTTTCTAGGATATGGTCTACCCGCGTGCCGAGTTTGATCCAGATCCGTTCAGCCATTAACAGTTCACAAACAGAAAGACAGCCAGACAGAGCTATCGCAGCATTTATAATATTTTAGATAAGTATGGAAGTATGGATAGAAAATTGACAATAAAATAACAGACAATTTCTTACAAGCTCTTCAGAGCTAAGTATAGAACTGTTGTTAAGTAGCTGCAGCACAAACTTTTATACTAGATATAATCACTAAACTAATGAACAATTAAATGTCAGAACCATAAGTTTATTTCCGTGCTTCCAAACTAGCTTCATCTTATTGACATCATCCTAAAAGTATTATTTTCATTACTAGTTGTTCACGCCTTCTAGAAAGTTTTGGGGTAGTAGTCCTACCTATCTTATCATCTGCCTAGCCTTTTCCCAACTATATTGGGGTCGGCTTCCAGTTAAGCCAGATTTAGCTGAATACTAGTATTTTACGAGGAGCAGCTGCCTACTAGATCAACCCATTACATTACAACCCATTAACTGGGTAACACGGTACTTCATGGCAAGACTGTAGTCAGATTTACTTTCTTCTGACAATCCGTAACGACTGCCAAAGATCTACAAATGACAGCCGGGACCAATAGCTTAACGTGTTTTCCGAGGCACGGAGGAAACTCGGTATGTTAAGATGGTCACCCATCCACAGACCAACCTAGGCAAGCGTTGCTTAACCTTGAAGATCGACCCGTGGGGCTGTTATTATCTAGCCACGAGCTCCTCGAGTCCTCCTCGACTCGTAATCCTACCTATCTACGCCAAGTTAATATAATATCTCCAGGTTTAAACAATGCCTTGACCTTTGATATAAAATAACCTAGGGGCCAATTCTATTTTAAGCAAACGTTCGCTTTGCATCTCAGCCGTAATCTGTCAAAAATGCCTTGTTTTTTTTCATACATTTTTTGACAGTCTATGATTGACATGCGAAACTATTTCATCGATTTATTTTTTAAATAAATCGATGAAATAGTAGCAACTTCATGTAAATAAAGTGTGTTATCTTTAAAAGTATGTAATTGTATCTTTAAACAGTTGTACCCATTTAGAAGATAGGTACAGCATATTTTGTATTACCATTGCCAAAAATATCTTGTATTTGGTATCTCAAATACTTATTTGAATAGTATCTTTTATTACATCTATCTCTGCTGCCCATAATCTTCAATAATAATAACTTAGACATAATATTTTCCTACTTTAAAGGACAGCGCCATCTAGTTACAGACTTTGTTACCAGACACAACGCCTCAGAGCCAACTATGATTCCCATGGTTCAGAAAACCAAGTTTTCTTTATCCGTTGATGTTGTTCTTTGTACATTTTCCTTTTAGATATTAATTTATCTTATTGAAAACATTATTTTACACAGTTATACCTAGATATTTTTACTATGTAAATGCTTTATTCAAACTCATATGAAAGCTTTTGTAAAAGCGTAGGTAATGTTGAATGCCTTTCAGTCTAGTGACCCCAGCATCCGTGGTAAACTTACTGAAATCATACAGATGGCGCAGTCAGTGGCAGTATTTGTAAAGTAAGCCTTGTAGGTAAACTCATTTGTATTCGGCTTTAGATATTAGTGAAATTAATGCATTACCTAAAGTGTTGTCTATTGTTACTATAAACGCTTAAACTCCATAACTTGAATGCCCATATTTGAAAAAAATAATGGTAGTTTTCAATCAGTTGTTAAGCTATGAATATACTTTGAAATATAATTAAACGCCAGTTTCTGGAAAAGAAATCTTATTATAATAGCGTTAGCGTAGATGACTTAATTGATAACAGCTAAATAACGAGAGTTTGACGATTTGACACAACAATTTTGTGATAACATTCGTTCGAGACATTGGGCCAAAATGTCGCTAAACAAATCGGACAAGCGTATTGCTTAACCTCGATAATTGATTCGTACTTTATACATATAAAAACTATATTTTTATGATTTAATTACAATTATAAAGTTTTCAGATTTATCTCTATACTTATAGTATAAGACGGTTTTACTTGCCAAATTTCATGTATCTACCCTAAATATTTTGATTTCCTTGAGAGTATCGAAATACACGGTTTCATGCGGCATATACGGCCGTACGTTTTTTACTTGAACTTAGAAGTTAGATTTTTCCACAGCTTCAAGGGACTGTAGACCTGAGTACATGGTTTTAATTTTAACTCGATAACTCCTCGCGTTCTCGAGATATAAGGTCTTGATGGGCAGACGGACGGACAACAAAGTGATCCTATAAGAGTTCAGTTTTTTCTTTTGAGGTACGGGTAATTTGATTTATTTAGTTGTTTTACTAACAAACCTAAACCCCTACAAACAAATTCTAAACCTCTCTCTTGTAGGTATTTATGTAAAACTAGAAGTTCAAACAAGTTATTGTTATACAGCATTCTTATATTCAACTCTCAAAATCCTATCGTTGGTTTTTGGTACAGAAAAAATATTAAATAAGAACTATCAATCTTAAATAGCACAGTTTTATTAAATTGTATTGTTACTTTCAATGATTATATCATCCCAGGCACTTGCCGGACCTACGAAGTTATCTAGGTGCCTGCCAACACCTAAGTACCATATTATGCTAATAGTATGGGCACAAGCACCTAGAGTTCTCATACCCGTCATGCAGGAGCAATAATACGCTTCGATGGCTTCTCTGCCCTGGACATTAACCTTGATTAAAATATATGTGTAATATATTTTATTCGACACGTGCCTCGATAATATGCGGCCTCTAATTAACGAGCAGTTTTCGGTTACTAGCCCATGCTGCGACATACTAGGGCTACGGCTCGAAGATACCTCAATATTATATATACCATCTCCACCTCGCAAATGCTCGGCAACATATGATCTAGCGAGCTTTAAATGGTATGTGCCCAAACTGAGTAGAATGACGTCTTCTTCTGTCAATTGTGGAAATGGTATTGACGTAGCCGTCATTGTTGTGAACACCGCCCGCTGTCTGTTCATATGTTCTGCGACTACATAATTGCCCAGTCTGTTGGGTTCACTTCTTCTTTGCGCTATTATATTGATAAAAGCGTGGGCATGCTCATTATCTGTCAGACGCTGCCTAAATGCATTTATAAGGGCTCCCGCAATACGGAAGTCTTCAAATAAGTGAGGCAGTGTTTTATTGATGACTGTATGCCTAAATATTTTGTAGTTCCTTTTGAACCATCCGTTTATTACTTCAATGACCCAACGCACTATGGTGATTTCTCGAGATTTATTAGCTTGAATATCTGTAAGCTGTGTGGCATGCCTATCTTTACTTGGGCAACATAGCCAGCACTTTCTATATCTGGTATAGAGTCTCTAAAACCTCGATCTAATATAAAAACGTCATCTGTTTGTAACGTTATATGCACTGGGGACGTTTGATCATTCATAATCTCAGTCATGATTTGGGCATCAGTCTTTGTTGCAGCGTATGGTCCACATATATCTATAATGTGGACCAAGTAATCACAAAGGGTTTTAACAAGTTTTTATACTTGTGTAAGCTGTAAGACATTTTTGAAATAAAAAGTTTTTACTTTTCTGTACGTATATATACGAACCATCACAAATAGCTATAGCCACTGGGTTTATAGGGTTGGAATATATTGATGATGGTACTGCAAGGCTGTGAGCTATAATTTCATCTCGACTTATATGATTGAAACCCAAATGGCGAACAACAAAGTCTTGGGTCAAGCAGTTTCTAGCAGTTTTAAGCAAAATACCGATCGTTTTACGAGATACACCTATTTGGGAGGCTATACGTGTATTTGGTTCACCAGACCGTTGTTTTAATAAATTATATTCCTAGTGCAGTTTTTGGTCTTCTACATTGATTTAAAAGAGACGGTGTTTCATTCAAAAGGATTTCGAATTGTTGGTGTGTTAAGCCAGTTAGATGATATAGATCCTCTGGTAAAATGTTGTTTACATTGTCTAAATCTATATTAGTCTTATGTTTATATGCATCTCGTAACGTATCAATCATATCTTTGAGATGGTCTGGTGTGAATATTGTCTCTCCATTATCATACAGGGAGCTCCAATCTTCTGTGTTGATGTGATGTGTACAAACGCGTGCATGTTCAGGAACGTACACGCTATGTTTAACCAACAAGAATACTTTTATAAACCTGGACACTCTGTGAAGTTCTTGATTGATGCACCCATGAAATAAACAGTGACGCGCCGTATTTGCAACCCATCTATAAGTTGGAACAGACGTTGGGTGCTCTGGGTTTGCAAGTTCCTGGTTTTGTTCTTGTTCGAACCTAGCTTGCTGTCGTCTTCCAGCTACCCAACAACGATGACACATAGCCTGAAGTTGATTCAGGGCCATCTAAAAGAAAAACCAAATCCTCAAGTAACTAAAACAATAAATAACTTAATAAAGAGTAAACAAAAAGACACCGTGTACTCGATGATCAAAAGCTATTGTTATACTAACCTCATTTATGTTAATCCGTGCCATGACATACTCTGTGAAGCCTGGATTGTCTTCCAAATAGGTTCGCGTCAGTATATGCCGGTTTCGGTCACGAATTACTGATCTTGTACATGTAACACACTGTATACGGCGTTCACCTTCCATTTTTTTGAAGCAGATGAGTAATAATAATAATCCAATCGTTAAGTAATACACTGAAGTCCGTTGTGAAAGCCGAGGTTGTAAATAAAAGTAAGAATAAAATAAACTAAGATATGCGCGCGCGCTCAAAATCAGTTCCTAACAGGTACTAACTACTGACGACACACCGACGCTAGCACAAAATAGTTCGAACTACCCACCTAATGGATAAAATAAAAAAAAATTGAACGTGCGTGGGTCGATTTTACTAAAGATTTTCGGTATTTTCAACATCGAATATCTTTTTTCCTACATAAGTTACAAAGTTGCTCCCATACAAAAAATATCTACGTTTTCAAAGACCTTTCGAATGGTACCAATTTCAACTTGCTACAAACTGGGTACGTTCAGACCCATGTTCTTTCAACAGTATAGTTTCGGAAAAAAGTGGCTGTGACATACGGACGGACAGACAGACAGACATGACGAATCCATAAGGGTTCCGTTTTTTGCCATTTGGCTACGGAACCCTAAAATTCATATCATAGCTCCCCATTAGGTGAGACTGTAGTGAAAGGCGAGCATATCAATATATACTAATATATAAAGCGAGAAGAGTTTGTTTGTTTGTTTGTTTGTTTACTTAAACGCGCTAATCTCAGGAACTACTGGTCCGATTTGAAAAATTCTTTCAGTTTTAGATAGCCCATTTATCAAGGAAGGCTATAGCTATATATCATCACGCTAAAACCAATAGTAGCGGAGCAGTAATGAAAATTGTGACGCAGACGAAGTTGCGTGGGTCAACTAGTATAATTATAAAAAAACCTTTTGCATCTTGCTAACAATGAGAAAAAATAACTTACAATCTAATGTTAATTACTTAGTAGAAAAATATTTTTTCCATCTTAAGGTAGGTATATCTCTACCTGATAACTATAACTTACCATACCAGACTATATCTATATTCAGACTAGATACATATCAGAAAAGTACGTATATAGTTTTGTGCATAGGAGAGTTAAATTGGAATGGTAGCAGCGACAACGCTTGACGAATGTAGAATATTTCGCCAAAGTACTTTTACCGTGGCCTATGCCTGAGTTTGCTTATATTGAATAAACGTGAGTTGAATAGACAACTAGGGTTGCCGCGCGCCTTTTTTTGTTTGTCTTTATTTTATTCCGAATTTACATGTAATATTTTATAATATTTTAAAATTTGATGAACCTATTTTTTTAAGTATCTTCTAATCAACTTTTTTCCCGCTGTCCATCCGTCTGTCTGTTAGCGGGTGGCAGTTGGAATTTTCACAGATTATGTATTTCTGTTGCTGCTATACCTAATAACAAATTATAAAAACTAAGGTTTATGGTACGGAACCCTTCCTATGCGAGTCAGATACGCACTTGGCAAGTTTTTCTTTTTTTAAACTCAAATACACAGAAAAAATCATCAAAATTGGTCCGACCGTTAAGGAGTAGTTTAGTGTCTTAGGTACATATCTACTGAAGAATTATACAAATACAGATAAAATGATTTACAACAGATGATAAATCTAGCATTAAAACATTTTATATAACTCAAGTCTTAAATTGAAACTTATCTTAGGTACCTACAATTCCCTATTTGCACATTACAAATTGGAGGCGGAGTCGGATTCAACAAAAGATTAGAGAGAGACGGAGAGATAAACTGTCAATCACTGTTAGAAAGGGGAATAATCCCTTTATTGTGAAAAGATGTTCACAAAGTTAATGCGTACCTACATTTAGAAGTATTTGAACAGTTATCTGAGTCAGTAACAATAGATATATTAGTACTAATCACTTTGTTGACAGGATTTTTAGATATTCTTTTCTGTTAACTTTGTTTGTTGTTTACTTTTGAGCAGATATAGTTCTAAAGTTGATACTTGTGGTTATTTTGTTTTGTTATCTGTTACTGATTAAGGTTTAAAAATTTGTTTTGCGTGAACATTTTGTTTTCTCGTTATGAATGATTCTCTAAGAGCATGAATTTAATGTCAATATAATACAAAATATATATTTTTGATCTGCCGGTAGTTTTGTCCCTTTCACACAAACCGTTAAGCAACAAGATGAAGAAGGACAAACGTATAGCACTATATTCGTCTTTAAAATAAATACCCAGTGAAATTTATTATCAACGATATAAGCTACAGAATTGATTGAAATATAACATGTATAAAAATAAGATGATGGTAATGAATGATTGAAACCTAATTATAACTTTATGAAGAATGAGAAAATATAGGTATAAGAAGTATTTAATAAGGTACAGGTGTATCAGTACAGGATAGTGTTTAAAGATTCGAGTAAAATAGTTTTAATAGCATTCGTTAATATGTATTAGTAACAAGTTTTTTATAACCTGTTTATTTTCCGATTTGGACTTCCAATAACCATATCTCCCATCAAAACTAAAACCAAAATACGAATATTCCCCGAAAGCTTTGGTCCGCACAGCCCTACGCCGCAGCCGCCGCGAAAGATCATCAATCATCGCGGCAAGACAATCACAACCGGCGACACATCTGCCACGCTCGCACCGTACCGCGCCGCGTCGACTCCGCGGTGCAACTCTGCATCGATACCGCTCGGAAATCTTCGTTAATCATCGGTAATTTTCGAGTTAGATATGCATAAAGTTCTGAAGCGTTGATAGGTAGGGTAGCTAATTTTGATGATGCTATGTTCTAGTTTCGAATAGGTGGATTGAAAGTGTTTTAGACGTTTTAACTATACACTGATTTAAAAAAGTGTCCATGGAGTTTATAGCACGTTCTTCTCCATAGAATCTACGCTTCGGAACATGCAACTTTGCCGCGCTGGCGATGGGAGCGGTGAGTGTGTTTGCAGCAAAACATTCTTGTTGCCTTTTTCGCTAGCACTGCAGAACTAGATTCATCGTTTTGGCTGACTGACCTTGGCTATTGAAAAGTGCTTGTAAAAGGGTTTTTTGAAATAAATGTTTTAAATTTGGATATTTGATAGATTGAATTGAAGACAGTTTGGCAGATTCATGTTCCCTCTTGTTTACTAACTGCAATACTAATGCGAAGTAAACAACAGTCTGTGTCTGGTGTCCTGTCATTTGTCAAAAAACGAATCACTTTAAATTTCAAAAATAACGTTAGGTAAATTTATACTTGACGAGCACTATTTTCTTGAGGATCCCTAATTTATTTAGCAATAAATAAAGTGTATGTAAAGTACTCGGGGATAATATAGAATTCTAATAGTGTAAGAATTTATTCGATACAAAAGTCGAAAGATTCTTCTTCGATAGTGTATGAAATAGATAATATGATGTTGATAAAGTTATCAATATACAAACTAGGTAAGTATTCTTTCTACAGAAAGAATTGAGACTTGAGAAATAGAGAAAGAATGAGTTGTTTACAAACAACTCATTTGACAAACAATTGAAATACAATATTTCATTTACTATACATCATTTGACAAACTATTCTTTTTATAATCATGTTAACTGATAAATTCTTAGCAATGAAGCTAAAGCTGCAATGAAGCTAAAGCTGCAATGAAGCTTTAGCCAACCACAGGCTTATAGTTAATCCTCCTAGATCCTCGTTTATCCTGGTAGATAAATAAAACACAAGGGTTGTGGGCTTCAGATATATTTATACTTTGGGTCGCCAGCGAAAAAAGGTTAAGAGCCAGTCTTAGGCATACCGTGCGGCTGTTATTATCTAGCCACGAGCTCCTCCATTATTAAGTTATTATTATTATTATTTATTATCCTCTATTTAGAGGTGTGCGGAACAGAGAGTAAAGCCCCGCAAACCTCCATTGATAATTACAAAAAATACAACCGACTTCCAAAAACAAAAATATACAAGGTACAAAATAACTTCGGAAGAAAGATAAGAACTTTAATTTTGAAAGTCGGTGTTTTTGGTTATTTTTTCTTTTTTTGACACCGACTTCCATTTATTAATCACTTTAGTGGTACCTGCCTGTGCACCCATTAACAGCATATCGGCGCATTGCTATGTTAAGAATTTATTGCTACTCGGCGCAATTTTGTGAAATGCCTCTTAAAATGAGTAAGTACTTGAGATACTGTAATGTATGTTATAATTAGTTACTGTGGGTAAATTAATATTTGTTAATAATACGTGTTGTAGGTAGTTGCTCATTGTAAGTTAGCCAGTCACTAGCTAGTTAATAGTGTATCATCTATGCCAGTCACTATACGCCTGTGTCTGAACGTGCTGCGTATTTTATTTGTTTCCTGGATTCAGAGCCCTCCCAACCCAAGAATTGTTCAGTAATTCGATGTTCACAAGGACGATTGGAGGTTGTACTTATATTGAACGACTTGGCGTTTCTAGTAAATAAAATATCGACTGAGTTGCAAGTGCTCACGTTAATTACCGTTATGGGTGCGACTTGCTACGAGTTGTTAGTGAATTGATGTACACCAGCGAAACCGAAGACAAAAACGTTTAAACAGATAACAATTGTTATGGAAAAACACCCACAACCGAAACCGAGTGAGTTGGCTTAACTTAATAAGTTTCGAAATCGCAAGCAGCTTAGCAGTGAAAACATATCGGCCTATGTACTCATTTTCGGTTTACAGTACAATGAGCGTCGAGCGTGTGGCGGGCCGCATGAGGCGTCCGTTTGCAAATTTGGGCGCTATGTATGCAACCAACCGGGCAATCAGCGGTGTAAGTGCTCGCGTCTTACGCAACATTACACTGTCGAGGTGGACATCGCAGAGGACGTCCTGAACAGCGAAGATAGTGCTTGACGAGGTAATAATGATAGGACTTAATAAATTGACAGTAACTCATTAGAGGTTCAGGGAAAGGCAATGAAGTTTAAGTGTGACACAGGTACCAAGCACTGTATCATGTATAAATTAATGAAAATAATAAGATTCAGTTTCTTAAAAATTACAAAACGTAATGTAGTTTATTATACGGACGAGTATGTAAAACTACTGGGAGTTGTTAAACCTTTTTAAGGCGGAGATAGCTGAGATAGCGTAATTAATTTATGAATTGATATTTAACACGGATATAAAAACAACAATCGGACCAAAACCATCTATTTTGATGAAATTTATACTATCTCAAAGACAATTTAATTATCTACATTTTGATACCCTTTTTTATAAGTCTTAGAATGATAAGGTAAGAACAAAAAAACTACTGAATTTTCGGTCGCGCGGGTGTTAGGGTCTTCTACCCTAACACCAGAGTCGCCCGCTAAATATAAATATTTTTGTTTTTGCATTTTGCCGTTGCAGGGTTATATTGATGATTAAAATGGTTATAATTCTTTAGATAAATACGCGTCACGGCCGCGAATCGTACTTTGTTCAACATACAGCTGCACACTGACCGGCAAATTGCAAAAAACATAAAAATATTCGATTACCATGCCGCTTCCACCTTAAACGAGGGCGCGTTTTGTTCTCTTAAGGTCGCTAGCGTATGTCTTCGCCTTAACCGACTTAAAAAAGGAGGAGGTTCTCAATTCTTCAAAACCTTTTTTAAATTTGAATATAAAGACAAATGTATGCAATTAGACTTGTAAGTGATAAGAAATGGTAAAACCACGCTACTTTGGCATCGTTAAAAACACGACTGCCAGTATTGGATTATGATACTTATGTAAATAACAATAATATTTGTAATTAATAAAATTTTGATATAAACACATTTAGTTTCAGATTCTCTAAAGTATTCGCAGACGGGTTGGAGCATTTCACGGGTTGGCGTCTAATTGCTGGAGCGCGCGGCTAGTGGACATGCGCGCGCGACCTCCAGCGTACTCGCTGCGAGAGCCGGTGGTGCGCGCGCTGTACCAGTTGGTGTGGGATGGCTTTCTCAGTCCGGTCGAACGTTCTGACTCTCCATCGTGCCGTCGTGAAGAAGGACTGCAGCATAAAGATCTGTGCCGATGTAAGCTAACATTGAATAAGGTAATAGAAGTTGACCGCTATCCACTGCCTAGGGTCGAGGATCTACTTGTTCGGTTAAACGGGATTGAACGTTAGTGTAAGATAGACGATTTATGGATATAAATGATAAATAACAGACACAAGGGCTTGTTCCGATATAACAGATTAGTGTAGGTATGGCCTGGCGTCCAGCCGGCAATATTCCAAAGACGTTTGGAAAAGTTGTTTGCAGATTTACCGCAGGTAGGCGTATACCTCCATGATAATAATATAATCTTTATTTATACAGAAAACACACAGATTGTAGTACATAATACAGTTTACACAAAGTGTGTAGTATTAAATCTCTGGCAATCAAGTAGATGACATGCTGTTCTCCTTGCTAGTCTATGGAATATCCTGTATTAAGTAGTAACAGTGCTGATCCCCTGTAAGTAATTGTTTTATTTTTACAGATTTAATTGTACAAGTTAACATTTTTAAATACAGATATTAGTGCGTGATCGCATTATTTTGTGTGTACGTGTGAGTGTGCTGTATGTGCGTGCATGGGCCTGAATGTATTTGCGTGAGCATGCGGCTGTGTATGCGTGCGTAAGTAAGGTGATTTGATTAGTGTGGATCTGTTTTGGGTGTGTGGTACAATTCACAAACTTGTCAAACTTATGATGTCACCATAACGGGGCGCACAGTATCGAAACACATGACTACTAGTGGGGAATGGAGTCCTACATTCCGTTCTCTGACATAACAATGTCTGGCGAAGCTCGTCCATGGTTTGGTGCCGAGTGCAATCGCGCTGATGCGCTTAAGCGCGCGGCTTACCTGGCATGGGTCGACGCTCGTTCGCGCAAAGCAAATGACGTGACTCGGAAGAAGAGAGCCTTCAACAGGGCTGCCAAGTTCTGCAAGAAGGTGTTGCAAAGGGCTCGGTTTGACCACATCAGCCGAATAGGGAACAAACTTGCTTCATACCCAGCAGGTAGTAAGGCTTTTTGGTCCCTGGCTAAGTCGGTCGAATCGAACTTCTGCCGCCCCTCACTACCACCACTGCTGAGACCCGACGGAACGCTTGCCCACTCCGCTGAGGAGAAAGCGAACTTGTTTGCTTCTTTGTTTGCGGAATCTTCGCGTCTGGATCCTGGTGGCGCGAGGCCCCCTGCTTCTCTTGGTGGATGCGAGTCGAGCATGTCGAACATTCGCATTCATCAGAAGGACGTCCGTAGGGTACTGCGTAACCTAGACGCGAACAAGGCTAGTGGCCCCGACGGGATACCGGCAATTGTTCTGAAAACTTGCGAATGATATCCTTAGTGGCCGACAATACGGGTTTCGCCAAAATCGGTCAACTGGGGATCTTCTAGCGTATGCCATTCACATCTGGAGTGAAGCCATAGAGAAGCACGGGGAGGCATTAGCGGCCTCCCTTGACATCTCGAAGGCTTTTGACAGGGTCTGGCACGATAGCCTTATTAGTAAGCTTCCTTCCTTCGGTCTGCCCACCAGTTTGTGTGATTGGATCGCTGATTTCCTGAGAGATCGGTCTATCCGACTGGTCATAGATGGCTGCTCGTCTGGACTGCTGGATATTAATGCCGGGGTTCCTCAGGGGTCGGTGCTTTCGGCAACACTGTTCTTGCTGCATATTAATGATCAGCTTAAACCCGGTACCTTTGGGTATGCAGACGACAGCACTGTTGCTGAGAGATACGTGTCCGACGCACGAGCTGGTGGGTCGCAGATCCGGTCTCTCCGGGAGGCTATGGTTGAGCGCTTGAATGTATCCTTACAGGCTGTCTCTGAATGGGGTGATGCCAATCTGGTCAAGTTCAATGCTGCTAAGACCCAAGCGTGTCTATTTTCCGCTAAAAGGAGCGAATTCCAGCCAGCTCCATCTTTCCGAGGTGCAACCGTGCCGATAACCGACCAACTTGAGCTTCTTGGGGTTACATTAACATCTACTCTCAATTTTGGCCCTTTCATAGAGGCAAAAGCTCAAGTGGCTGCAAAGAAGTTGGGGATCCTAGCAAAGGTGAGACGGTACTTCACGCCGGAACAGCTGCTCAAACTCTATCAAGCGCAAGTTCGATCGTGTATGGAATACTGCTCTCATCTTTGGGACGGATCTGCCAGATACCAGCTTGATGCCCTTGAGTCAATTGAGAAACGAGCCAAGAGGATCATTGGCAATGAGAGGCTTGTCGCGACGAAGCTCCAAAGTCTTGAGCATCGACGACGAGTTGCTGGCTTGTCGGTTTTCTACCGGTTGCGTTTTGGGGAATGTGCGACGGAATTGCATAATTTAATTCCGCCAAGCCCGTTCCATCATCGGACCACAAGACGAAAGGCGATGCGCCACCGGTACATGGTGGACATCCCACCCATACGCACAAAACGTTTTGGGAACACATTCATAATGCGTACAGCTAAGGAGTGGAATTCCCTGCCGGAGTCTGTGTTTCCCGATAGCTACAACCTGGGAGTCTTTAAGTAAAGAGTGAATAGGTTACTTCTAGGCAAGCGTGCTACATCTTAGACCACATCATCGCTTACCATCAGGTGAGATAGTGGTCAAGCGCGTGCCTATCAATAGTAAAAAAAAAAAAAAAAAAACTCGACTAATTTATGGCAGGTTTTCGACCGATTACAATATCAATCAATCAATCAATATTCTTTATTTGTTAACATAGGTACTACTATAGTAGGTAGGTGGGGTAGGTTGTAGGTAGATACTGGTACTCCGACCAAAAAAACCAGGTGAGATGGGCCGGTACCTTGTCGGATGAATATAAACTGCAATGTGGCGTAAGGCAAGGAGGATCAACCTCGCCGCTATTGTTTAACGTATGTTAATCAGCTGATTGAGGAGCTCAGCAGCACTCATGTTGGCTGCTTTATTTATGGAAATGCGGTAAATAATATAAGGTACGCCGATGACATGGTGCTGCTGAGCCCCTCAATTAACGGGTTAAGGATTTTGCTGTCTATGTGTGAGTCATACGCGGAGGCGCGTGGGTTAAAATACAACTCTAAAAAGAGTGAAATACTTGTTTTTAAATGAGGCAACTATCAGCCTACTCATGTGCCTTCTGTGATCCTTGACGGTGTTGCCTTAAAGCTGGTTGTCAGATTTAAATACACATAGTTTCTAGCGACCTAAAGGATGACGAGGACATAGAGCGGGAGCGTAGGGCGCTAGCAGTAAGGGGCAACATGCTTGCCCGCAGGTTCACTCGCTGCACAAATCAAGTTAAATTATTATTTTTAAGGCATTCTGTCAATCTTTTACTCGAGTGCTCTGTGGGTGAATTATACGCAGCGAGCTTATGATAGAACCCTGCGCACCCAGTATAACAATGCCTTCAGAATGCGGTTGAGGCTGCCGTGGCGCTGCAGTGCCTCAGGCATGTTTGCGGAGGCACACGTGGACGGCTTTCAAGCCATTATTCGCAAAAAGACAGCCTCCTTGATGGAGCAGCGGCAACAGCATTCTTAAGGTAATTGCTGCACGTTATGACTGCCCTTTCCAGATTCATTGGATAAGGGTAGTATGTGGTACCATATCATAATTATTATTTGATATGTAATTAAATTTTTATTAAATAGGTAAAATGCTCTCATTATGGACTTGGTCTGATATAAAGCATTATTATTATTATTATAGGTTACAGTGGTATGTAAGATGTTACAATGTTTAATTACAGATTTCTCTATGTTTTGCCATTTGGCGTACAAATACATAAACATTTAGATGGGAGGCCAATTATGTACCTTTTAATTAAATTATTACAAGTCAGTATTATCAATGTCAATTTAAAGTTAAAATAAAATGTAATTTAATAAAATGCAATAGGTAATGTTAACATTAAACGAAATGTAGATAGTAATGTCAAAAAAGTAAATTATAATGTCAATAAGTTACATAAACGAAAATAAGGCAGTCACCCATCCACAGACCAACCTTGGCAACCGTTGCTTAACCTTGAAGATCGACCCGTGCGGCTGTTATTATCAAGATCTGGTAGGCATCCGCTCCACGTAAAACACAAATATTCAGCTGAATCCGGTTTGACTGGAAACCGACCCCAATATAGTTGAAAAGGGTGCGCAGATGATGATCGCAGCATCCCGGTTGCGTTTGGCAAATGAGCATCATTATTTGACAGACGGCAGATCGGGTGCACTGTCGACATGCTGTGAATGTGTAATAACCTAAATAGTTTCTTTAATTTTAAGTTGAAGACCGTGGGAACAACTTGTGTTCCACTGAAAATTAAAACCTCGATCTAGAAAGAAGGAGTAAGGGACAGATGCAATATCTGTATTAACAATTAATATTATTCATGTTTTTGTGTAAATTAGAAATCAAAATAATTAATTAGTTGCTACATAACTATGTAATGTTTCATGATGTCCATAAAAAGGCCGGCGAAACCACGCACAACTTGCCAAGACCAGATTTCAAAAATATTATCTTATCGGAAAGTTTATTAATGATGTGTACCTATTGTCAATAATTAAGATAGTGCAACATTCTTTCCACGACAAGCATTTAATAGAAATTTACTGCGCAAGAACATGTCACAGATCGATTAATAAACAAAGTATTTCTGTACCTTAATTAGGTGAGGACTTCGATTAGCTTGTTCCTACTTAATGTGACTATAATTTGCCCAAACCTTGAGTAACTGTGAAAAAATGCAGTATGACTAATATTAACAAGTTATGGTTATTCGAAATGTGACAATTAATAAATTAGACAACATTGCGTCATATCCACGTGCCTAAAATTGCCTGAAATTGCATTATCACATTCCAAATAAATATAACTGATTACTTAATAAGTTAAATTGAGGCACATGAATCTAATCATATGTTTAATATTATCGAAACGAATTATGCAAGTATTTACTTGAAAAAAATGATTTTCTTGTAGATACTTGCATAATTGTATTCTTTTTGCAGAATTAATTACTTGGCATTATAGGTTGGTTCCGTGGTATGAGTTATTTCAAAATATTAATTAATTAAGTATACACGTAAAACTAAAAGTAATTCGCTATACGTCTTACAAAAACTTGAAAAAGTAAAATTGCCGACAAAATATATGTATAATGTTGTCAATCAGAAAACAACTCGATAAAATTCACAACTTTGAAGTCATACAAAGAGGATATAGCCACCAATTCATAAATAAGTTACACTAGTGACAGCAGCTTCACTCTGATATATTTGTTTGTTTTAGACAGTTATCGTTAACAACAAATCTTAAGCAAATCGCTTTTACACGATTTGTTTGAAATTATAAAGCATAGACCGGATTGTTGGTATCGCGGCCGGACGTAAAAAGTCGACTTCAAAATTCAATGTAAAAAAGGTACATAATTAAAAGATACTTTGATATGTCTTATACTCAGGTTTGTCTGCAGGTTTATTAGATAAAACACATTGAGGTAATTCGATCTAGATGCCTACAACACATTGCTACTGACTTAAGAGAAGACCTGAGACAGACTTTATTTGAGATACACGTATTATTTTTTGTTGTCTCTTTAAAGATTCTCACTGTCTTTGTCATCTACCTATCTGTACGCCGGAGATATTTTCCTGACCTACCCTACTTATCAATCGAGCTAGACGTATTTGTGTATTCTATCAGTAAGGAAACGCAGCTACTAATTTTCTGATCTTATTTTTATCTTATCTCCTTCTGCTAGACAAACCTCTATTAATAGAAAACCTTTTTAATGCTGGGTGTTATCATATACCAATACGGAAAATAGTTAGATAGCTAAATACAAGTACAAAAAAAGGAAGCAACTAAACTAAATAACTAAATATTGTCTATCGTTGTAGCTATAGACATTTATACTGAAATCCAATGTTGGTAAAAAATTCCAATGATTTTTTATGAGTCTCAAGAGGAAATTAAATACGAATGTGCACAAATACATTTTTATAACAGAAAGAAAATAGCAGTCTGATGCAGTTCAATCACTGATCTGATGCCACCAACTGCATCTAACTGCTTGAAAAGCGACTTGTTTCGAACTTTTTAGTTGGTTTTAGCGGTCGGGTTTTTTGACAAAGTAAATATTTATCAAAAGCCAATTTAGTTATTTTCCCACATTTTAGTGTGTTAATTTTTTCAGATTCGTCTCCACGAGACCTTTATTTTGATACCCCACTCGACAGCTTTAGATATTTTTTTTCATTTACACAATATTGCGTCCAGTAGTCGCCATATTGAATTTTCCACAGAAATATAATATCTATGGAATTGTCACTAACCGCATGTCTTTAGTGACACTCGCCAGACTAAGAAAAATCGATTGACGCATGAATCACAAAAATCGGCCTCGGCGTTTGTTCTGTATAGTGATTCAAAGGAACACACAAACATTAACGCTGCATTATAGCCGTTACGTTAGTGATAACAGCTAGATAATGGGCGTTTGACAGTTTGTCACACAAATTTTGTGAAATTTTACGTTCGAGGCACCGTTCCCAAATCTCGGTAAAATTACGCAGGTGTAATTGAGAGCCATAATAATAATATGAAGCTAATTATTTCTTTGTATTATGGCTGTCAATATTCCTGCTAACAATTTTGAATTTAAATTTTATTTTATTTCATTGATCAAAATACTAGCTAATTTATAATATAAGTAATGTGGAATTTGTAATTTTAAATCCTTCTTGGAATATGGGTATACTGCCTGAAATAAATAAATTTTATTTAATTGTAATTGATTTATTTTCTTTTATTACTTTGCATCAAATTCTAAGCCCTTGTCTTGTCTCTAAAAATAAAAGTTCGAACAAGATATTGTCAAACACAGCCGCACCTAAAACTATTTCACTAACACATACCAATTTTTTCTAAAATTAGTAGTGTTTTGTTTTTGAAAATTGGTTGGATTTTTTTGTAATAAAGTTTTTTTAATTTTTAAAAGTTTTTTTTTACAAACACAGCGTGCAGCCGTTATGTTATGTTATGAACTGGTGTAAACAAACAACAGACATGTGATTTCAGAAATCCCGATTCATTTGCTATCATTTACTAAAGAGTTTCGTTGCCTACCTCCAAAGTTCTTCATCAGATCTTCACCAAATTCCGGAAAAATACTCTTCCAAACAAAACAAGAATAATCCAAATCGGTTAACAATTGGCAAAAATATCGCTAAACAATCATTCTTCATGGAATCCTATCATCTGATCCTCACTTAACCGTATAGTACCTAAAGGTACTAGACAAGCAAACCTCCGCCGGCTCGGTAGTTACTACTACCGAGCCGGCGGCTTTTAGGTACTAAGACTTACGTCATACGACATCCTACTTATTAACGTTGTTATTGATAAAGTTACTTTAAAAATCTTATGTTTGAATGTTAATTTAAAAAATTGGATAAAAAAGTCTATTATAGCGCTAATAACTATTTCGTACTTAACCCGCAAGTTTACTATTTTTCATTAATAAAATAAAAGTGTATAATGTGATAATTGCGTAAAATACTGGTATTCAGCTAAATTCATGGGGGTGCATGGGGTCTGTTACCATCTTAAGAGGGGTGCATGGGGTCTGTTACCATCTTAAGACCCAAGCCAACCTCACCTGCTAGCGGTGCACCCTGCTGTCCAACGGACGAGGCTCTGGCGAACCTGGTTTCCCTCTCGTAGGGTTGTGGGGGTGAGTCGGCTGGTCGCCCCACGTAAAACCAACTTCAGCCAAATATTAAAATGGACAAGAAGTTGAAAACGGGTACTCGGGCTAGGGCGTCGCCGCATAACGACGCGCAGGCACATCGCCCTAAACCTGCGATAAGTGGGCTAGGGCTACCGTGTCGAGTACGGGCACGGCTAAAGAGGATAGTACCCAAGAAGAAGTTCCGCTTTGCCACCTGGAACATTGGCTCCCTAACAGGACGTTGCCGAGAACTCGCGGACGTACTTGCGAAGCGTCGGGTCCAGTGCGCCTTCCTTCAGGAGACGCGCTGGAAGGGAAATAAGTCACGTGACATCGGGCAGGGGTCGGGGCTAGTGTACACCGGATCACCAACGGGCAGGGGCGGAGTGGCCGTGGTGCTGTCTAAGGACCTTCAGGATGGACTCCTTGAAGTAGACCGATGCAGCGACCGGTTGATGCGAGTTAGGGTGCTGATCGAAGGGTCGGTAACGAACCTAATCAGCGCCTATGCTCCTCAAACTGGTTGCTGTGAGTCTGAAAAGGAGGCCTTCTGGGATGAGTTCGAGGACGTACTACGCGCTATTCCGAATCCCGAAGGTGTTTTGGTTGGGGGGGATCTCAACGGTCACGTAGGTCAGTTTGCTGGAGAGTACGAACGTGTTTACGGTGGTTTTGGATATGACCAGCTAAATGCAGAGGGAGTCAGTATACTCAGCACCTGCGCTTTGTCTGACCTAGCCATCGCGAACACGTTCTTTCAGAAGAAGCCCCAGCATCTTATTACGTACCGTAGTGGTGCCTACTCAACCCAAATAGATTACCTGCTGGTGCGACGGTGCCACATTGGCAAGGTTACCAACTGCAAAGTCATCCCAGGTGAAAGCCTAACGGCTCAACACCGCCTCCTTGTCCTGGACTTTGCGGTTGTACCGAAAAAGAAAGTGACCGAAAAACGCAAACCCCGCACAAAGTGGTGGTTGCTTGATGGTCCTAGGCAGTCGGACTTCATCGCGGAGGTCGAGCATCTCGAGATCAGTGCTCCGCATGAGTCCGCTCAAGAGATCTGGAGTAGGATCCATTCAGCGATCACCGATGCGGGTAAGCGCGTCCTTGGCACTTCTCGTGGTGGCCGCACCATAGAAAAGGAGACGTGGTGGTGGGATGACGGGGTGCAGGAGGCGACTCGGAAGAAGAAGGTTTTATTTAAACAGTGGCAAGGGTCCAACTCTCCGGATGACAGAGAGGCATATGGAGCGGCTAAGCGCGCTTGCAAAAAAGCTGTAGCCAGAGCCCGCAGCAAAAGTCTGGCGCCCTTGTACGACAAGCTGGAAACTGCGGAGGGGCAAAAGCTTATTTTTAAGCTGGCGCGTGCCCGGGAGAAAGCTGCACGGGACATTAGCAAATGTCTCTGTGTAAGGGACGCCCAGGGTAAGCTGCTCTACGATGCCCCCTCTGTTAAGGAGAGATGGTGTACATACTTCGCGGAGCTGTCTAACAAACAGCATCCCCATAACCTTCCTCCCGAACCGCCTCCTAACCTTGGACTTATTTCCCCTATTTCCCCCGACGAAACCCGCATTGCTCTTCGCCACATGAAGAACCGGAAAGCGGTCGGGCCTGACAATGTGCCAATTGAAGTGTGGAAGGCGATGGGCCCACATGGCGTGGACCTTCTGACGGATCTTTTAACCGCATCCTGATCACCAAGGAAATGCCGAACCAGTGGCGATTTAGCCTGATTATCCCTGTATACAAAGGCAAAGGTAGCGTACAGGATTGTAGTAGCTACCGCGGTATCAAGATCATGTGCCACACCATGAAGCTCTTCGAGCGCATCATTGACACACGGCTCCGTAGCGAGTGTACTGTCTCTGAGTGTCAATATGGCTTCCGGGCGGGTAACAGCACCATGGACGCAGTATTCGCCTTACGGAATCTGGCTGAGGCTTACAGAGAGAGAAGGAGAGCTTTGCATATGGCCTTTTTAGACCTGCAGAAGGCCTTCGAATGTATACCTCGGCAGTCCATATGGTGGGCACTGCGCTTCAAGGGCGTTCCCGAGGCCTATATTGACATTATCAGAGACATGTACCGCGATTCCGTGTCCTCTGTCCAGACCGTGGTTGGCGAATCGAATGGCTTCCCAATATCTGTTGGCGTTCACCAAGGCTCGGCTCTTAGCCCGTTCTTGTTTAACGTAGTGCTCGATGTAGTTACGGCAAACATCCAAGATAAGCCCCCATGGCTAATGATGTATGCCGATGACATCGCCCTCGTTAATCAGAACAAAGCCCATCTTGAGCGCAAAGTCAACATTTGGAAGGACACGCTTGAAAACGGTGGTCTGAGACTAAATGTGGCGAAGACTGAGTACATGTCCTGTGGCGGCACGGATTCAAATAGGTTCATCCGAATAGGTTCGGACCTGATCAGAAAGTCCGATACGTTCAGGTACCTTGGATCCGTGCTGCACGAGTCTGGCAACGTGGACGACGATGTCCAAGCACGTATAGGCGCGGCTTGGGCGAAGTGGCGCGAGGTAACGGGCGTTGTATGCGACCGCAAAATGCCTCCGAAGCTCAAGGGGCAGATATATAAATGCATCATACGGCCTGTCCTACTGTACGGCGGTGAATGTTGGCCAGCACTAAGCAGACACACCCAGGAGCTTCGCGTCACGGAGATGAAGATGCTGAGATGGATGAGTGGCGTAACGCGATCCGATCGCATACGCAACTCTTTCATCAGAGGTAGTCTTGGTGTCCGTGACGTGGGGGAAAAACTGCAAGAGTGTCGTCTGCGATGGTATGGCCACATCATGCGCCGCCCTATGGAGTACGTTGGTCGGGGATGCATGAATATGGCTGTTCTTGGGGCTAGGTCCCGTGGTCACCCTCGCAAGCGCTGGTTGGACGTCGTTAAGTCCGACATGACAGCCAATGGCCTAACTGAGAAGGATGTTCAAGATCGGGCAAAGTGGAGGAAGCTAAGTAGGAAGGCGAACCCTGGCAATAGCCGGTATTAACGCCAGGTAGAAGAAGAAGAAGACTGGTATTCAGCTAAATTCGGTTTGACTGAAAGCCGACCCCAATATAGTTGGGAAAAGGCTAGGCAGATGATGAATGTGATAATCGCCATCCGCCATCAACCATTTTGTTTTGTTTTTTGGGTGTAGCAAAACGATTATGATAATCGATATTTTTTTCAAATTTTGTCTTTCCGATTAATTTAAATAAGCGATTATCGTAATTCGATTCTAAAAAAAAATTAAATACGTTAAAGGCATGAAATACAATCTGCAATAATTATAATAAATATTTATGTATTCTCATGTAATTAGAACAGGTTTTAAGACATTTTAGGATTCCGTACCTCGAAAGGAAAAGCTAGAACCCTTATAGGATCACTGTGTTGTCCGTTCGTCTTTCTGTCAAGACCGCTTATCTCGGGAATGCTTGGAGGTATAGAGTTGAAATTAAAACTTTATACCTACTCAGATCTATGGCCCCTAGTAACTGTGAATCAAACTTCTAAGGTAACGTAATAAAAGTTACGGTCATTTATGCCACAAAAAACGTACATTTCGACACTCTCAAGGGAATCAAAATGAATACGGTATTTCCCGTTGACCTAGAACTATGAAATTTGCCAAGTAATACCGTGACATACCTACATGTATAGGAAAAAGTCTAAAACATGCATTTTTAATTAAATCATAAAAAATATAGTCTTTATTTAAAGTAATTTGTAGCTACAAATTTGTACAGAACGGTGGGCGAGTCCAACTCGCACTTGACCGGTTTTTTTACAATGTGTGAAAATTGGTTTGTGAGGATATGTGTCTCGCGGACAGAACTAGTCAAACATAAAACTCGCAATAATCTTAGTCATGTATTTTTTTTCTGAAACAATAACACATTCTAAATTTAAATTTTGAATAAAACAAAATTCCGCGCCAAAATCATGGGTCTTATGAGTTTCTAGAGTTGTTTTTTTTTAATTCTCAAAACATTTTTCCCAAAAACCTTTAAAATGTAATAAGAAACCATGAATAATGATTATAATAATCGCTTATTGTATTTTAAGCCTTAAAAGTATTTTTTCTAGTTACTAAGATTCGATTTATGAAAATTGCTCTTTTAAATTCATCAAGTCGATAGAAATTTCAGTTTTCGCCGCTTGGCCGTCACTGGAAGTGGACGTGTGTCGCGTGTGCTCGTAAATTATCGCAATTTTTGCTTTTATAAACTCCTATTGGTCAAAGTAAAGAAATTAAATTCTCGCTTACTCCTACGGTTACCATACGGTCAGACTCCACCCCTCGAAAGAGATAGACTGTGTTCGCCGAGTTCCCTCAGCTACAAGTGGTTTGTGATTGGTGCCAACCGAGCAGGATTCGAACTCGCGGCGCTTGCGCGGCGGTCGCCCGCGCTCACCACTCAGCCACATCATCGCAGGCGCGGTCAACGAATTTACTATCCAGTCCGTGCTACAAGACGCGGTCAATGACCGAAGACAACGCTACGACCGCTACGAGCGTCTGACGTTATCGTCCTGTTGGCTTGCTACGAGCTACGAGTGCTACGAGTTGCTTATCGGCTACGCCGCGCCCGCCGCCGCGCTTCGTGCCAACGCGCCCCGCTGCAGTTTGCTAGACGCTTTGCCGTTCACCTGGCGCGATAATTTGCCACGGCGAATGTTCCGTGGCCAGGCTGTTAGATAAGTACTTATTCTATTTTCAAAATAATTAACTGCCTAATAATGGCCGGCGTTCAGCACTCTCCACCTAAAACGCCAAAAACACAAATAAGCGTTATGAGTCAGAGCCAAACCCGATCTGAACCCGACATAAGCACTGCAATAATTTTGAGTGACTACGTAAATATAAACCGTAGCAAACGTCCTCGACAAGAAAATTCGCCAAAAGGCGGGTCAGTTCTAATTTCTGGTGACAACGACATAACAAAAACGTTAACGGAACAGACTACCCTCATGTCGAAACTGTTATCTGAGGTTGCTCAAATCAAAAAACAAAATACCCAGATTCAGGCTACCAACACGGAAATTCGCAAGTCAAATGATGAAATTGAGAAATCAATGTGTTTTATGAATCAAAAGTTTGAAGATTTGAGAAAAGAAGTTGAGGTCCTAAGGAAAGAAAGGCAAGAACAGCAAAAGTATATTGAAAGCCTGGAACAAAAGATAACAGATATGCAGCGCAAGTCCCGCTCGTCTGGTGTTGAATTGAGAAATGTTCCGCAAGAAAATTCGGAAAGCCACACAAGTCTCATAAGAACAGTATGCAGTATAGGCAAAGCTGTTGGAATGCAAATTCCCGAAACCGAGTTGCGGGACGTCTATCGTCTTCCAGGTAAGCCCACCTCTCCTGACACGCCACGTCCAATCATTGCAGAATTTTCCAGAGTCCAGACAAAACAGACACTCTTAGCTGCAGTGCGGTCGTTTAACAAGGTGAGGGGAAAAGACCAAAAACTTAACACCAGTACGATTGGATTACCTGGAAATAACCAACCGGTTTATGTCGCTGAACAACTTCCTGCCAACACCAAGAAGTTATTTTATCAATCCCGTGAGTTCGCCAAAAAGTACAAGTACACATACTGCTGGATATCCAATGGCAATATTTTCCTTCGGAAGCAAGAGGGGGACAAACAGATTCTAATCAGCACCGAAAAAATCCTGGAAGACCTGGGAAAAGACAATATGTGACTATGCCTAAAACCCATTGTAAATCTTTTTTATCTTGTTTCTTTTAGTTTAATCAGATTATTTTTTATTCTTATTTTCATCTCCATAACAATATATTATCAAAACAACTACTTATTAACTAACACAATCACACTCTCCCAAACACCACAAAAAACAGAAAACCCTAATCACAAATATACTCACATGATATACACACACACAACAATACTCCTAATTATCATGGAAACCACATACCTATGCGCGGTGCACTTGCCATCTCAAACTTTGTACATCTTATTACCTGATCATGCCATGAGCTCACGATACATTTACTTGCTCATCATACAACTAGCTCACGCAATAAAATACCGCTCGTAAAATTTAGGCTCTCGCTCTAAAAATGTTTTAATTAACTAAAAATGACTAATTTGATTAATATTAATTACGATCTTGACAAATTTACTGTAGGTAACTCTTTTATTTGTGATCCAGAAGACTGTCTCAAATATATTAAAGCCACTGGTAGTGATATTAAACTACTGCATTTAAATATCCGTAGTGTAAATAAAAACTTCGACCAACTTCTAGTACTTTTGCGCTTAACTAAAATTAACTTTGATATCATAGTTCTCACCGAATGTTGGCTTAGTAAAGCTAATAATTTACCTATACTGGAAGGTTTCCAGTCTCACTCAACTGGCAAAAATCTCAACCAAAATGATGGAGTTATAATTTATATTAAACTGGGCCTACAGACAAATGTATGGGAACCCACCTTCAAGGGCGGAACCTGTCTTATGTGTCAAATAGAGAACAAGTTAGCGGTAGTAGCAATCTACCGCTCTCCTTCATATAACTCCAACGAGGACTTTGAAGATTTCAAGACTAGCTTGACTAATGTCTATGACACCGTATCCGCCTGCCCAAATATAGTTTTAGTGGGCGACATAAACATTGATTTAATCAAACGTCATCAGGACAACAAATGTCTTGACTACCTCATCTTAAATGCTTCTCAAGGGTTATTACCCACTCACGAATTTCCCACTCGCCTCGATAAAAGCCTAGATCACTTATTATTAAAGTCTAAACTTGTGTCGACCACACTAGTCTTAGAGTCTCATATAACTGACCACAAGCCGATTCTCCTTGATATCTTAAACGCAAACCCTACGCGCAGAACATTTTACCTCTCCACCCGCCTCAACCATGAAGCAATTAAGCTAGAACTGGAAAATACCGATTTTTCAAGTATCTACTCTGAGGGGGATGCTAATATCTCTATGAACAATTTTATAGACATCGTTACAATGGTCATAGCTAAACACACGACTCAAACAAAAATCCCTAGACAAAAGAGAACTCTGAAACCCTGGATAACTCCTGGTCTTCTAAAATGCATTAGACACCGAGACAAGTTACACATACAGTCCAAGAAAGCACCAGAGAACCTCATACTTAAAACCACCTATAATCGATACCGAAATTTTTGTAATGGCCTACTCCGAAAACTAAAAATAACTTACGAAATGAGTGAGCTTGAGAAAGCAAGTAATAAACCGAAGTATTTATGGAAAACCATCAAAGAAATTACCAACACAACAAAAATATGTGCAAGCCCCATTGAGCTCTTAAAATTACGCAATGATCCAAAGTCTTCAGTAAATGAGGTGTGCAAAGTATTTAGTAACGTAGGAAAAAAGTTGGCTGACAACATAATATCACAACACCATATTATGTCGTCGCCTCGGAATAACGCTCAATCCCATTTAAGTAATGTAAGCCCCTCCCCTGTAAACTCTCTTGCGTTCTTCAAAATAGATGAAGCTGAAACAGAGTCGCTTATCTTACAGCTACGAAATGACTGCGCTATTGGGTGGGATGGTATATCGCCTCTTTTACTGGAAAACTGTCGCCATGTACTAACACCACCACTTACCTACATATACAACCGATGCCTACATTCGGGCATTTTCCCGGACGCCTTAAAGAAGGCGATAGTCCATCCCATACACAAGGGTGGGATCAGAAGCTGTGTCGAAAATTATAGGCCTATATCAGTTTTGCCTACCCTCTCTAAGATCCTCGAGAGGATCTTAAACAATCGTCTCAGGAATTTCTTGAAAAAGTACAAAATCATTGCAGACAACCAATATGGCTTCCGAGCTGGCGTTTCAACAGAAGATGCTGTACTAGGGTTGACACAAGAGGTAGCAAAACATTTAGATAAGAAGACAAAATGCTTAGGTATATTCTTGGACCTTTCTAAGGCTTTTGACACAGTTTCTGTCCCCATCCTTGTCTCAAAATTAGAACACTTAGGTGTTCGTGGCGTATCACTTGATATATTCAAAGATTATCTCAAGAATCGGACTCAGAGAGTTAAAATTGACACCCATTTCAGTGAGGAGGAGTTTGTTACATTCGGCGTCCCTCAAGGCAGCATATTGGGCCCCACCTTATTTCTTATCTACGTCAACGACCTCTGCAAAATGAATATCCCAAATACTAGCATATATACATACGCTGATGATACCGCGATCTTAGTTCATGGACCTACTTGGGATATTCTCAAATCTACAGCTGAGAGGTCAGTGGCAGAAGTTATAAAATGGCTCAATGTAAATCTTCTGACTTTAAACCTAAACAAAAACATGCTACATCCCGTTCGCAATTAGGCGACAGACCGCTCCGTCACTTAGTTTTTTAATTACTGTCCACTCATGCTCAAATCGACTTGCACCATGCTCCTGTCCAGCGCTTACCAGATGTGACAGCGTTAAGTACCTAAGGGTCCACATAGATGATGGACTGACATGGAAAAAACAAATTGACGCTGTCACAACTCGAACTCTGCGCCTCATACATATATTTAAATCCCTCCGAAACTCAGCTAATGCCGATATATTGAAAATGGTGTATTACGCACTATGCCAATCGGTCATAGGCTACTGCATCTCTGTATGGGGTGCAGCTACGAAAAGTCACATCCTGAGGGCTGAGAGAGCACAGAGAGCTGTACTAAAAGTAATGACAAGGAAGCCGCATAGATATCCAACAGTACAATTGTACGCAGATTGCAAGGTTCTTACAGTCCGTCAACTCTTTGTGCTTCAAGCTGTCCTTAGGAAACATAACAGCCTTCCCCCGTCTAACCCAAATAAGCGCACAAACCTTCCCAGAGGCGCCCAACACAGGACCACTTTCGCAAAGCATCAGTATTATGTAATTAGCGCCTACATCTACAAAAAGATTCATAAAAAACTGAATATCTTGGACCTAAACAAACACAATCTAAAATTAAAAGTGACAGAATGGCTACTTAAACACGATTATGCCGCAACAGAGATCTTACTTACTTACATCGGCTAATATTAGCATTCACACTTCTTTATGCTTGCACAAATACTCCCGTACTCTAATCCACATACAATCGCACATACATTCACTCTCCTCTCACTTTCACACCAATACTTCTCCAACTACTTATTCACACTCACACATATACACCTTCATACCTACATTTACACTCTTCACCCACACGTTCGCACTCTCACATACTCATGCAATATATTATAAATCTTTGTAAGTAATCAAAACTATAACGTTTCTTTTCCCTCCTAAAGTAAATTGACACAGTCCACTTGCACATTCAATTGGGCCCTCATTGCGAAACACTGTCTCTTGAAATACAGGATAACCTAGTTTAAGAGGCAGAGTTTAACTTATTGCGTACAGATTCCTAGGTCATCCAAATGTTTATGTAAATGTTCTGGTCAATGTATTCAAAAATTGTTAACTTTACTAAGACTTAACTGTACCACTATCTGTATTATTGGGAAATAAAGATATTTATTATTATTATTATTATTATTATTAAATAAAAAAAATCGATTAGCATAATCGATATGGCACACAAAAAAAAACAAAATGGCTGAAAAT
Source organism: Lacanobia oleracea (assembly GCA_950371165.1). Lineage (NCBI taxonomy): Eukaryota > Metazoa > Arthropoda > Insecta > Lepidoptera > Noctuidae > Lacanobia > Lacanobia oleracea. Next base: position 9,258,816 of record OX493397.1, read on the forward strand.
TTTGAACACGAATATAGTGTAGTGGTTATGAAATTACGTGTTGTTGGATCTGTATTTGTAAATTGCATTTAGATCTGGGGTTTTTAATGATTCATAATTGTCATATTTTTAATCGTTTTTACATGCGAGTGGTCGATATTTGTGTAAAATAAAAACGTAAACGAACACAGTTGGCGCGAAACTTCGACTTTGGTAATAAAAAAACTACATTACCGCTTCATATATCGTTAGAAATATGGATAAATTCGTCAGATAATCAAATGATGAGTAAACCACTACCCCCGTAATGGAGTCTGGCTGTCCGAAATCCTCAATTTTTATGTTTTTTAGCCTCAAACTTCGCTGTCATCAAAATTGCAACGCAGATAATTTTGGGTCAAGATTCGATTGTATTTTTAATTAACTTATGTGTGAATAAGGACAAAACGAAGAACGCAAATATAATGATTATGTCTTGATTTTTCCCTTTTGAATCTTTTGAAGCGAGAAGTTTGTTTACTCATATATTTTCAGAAAATTCAAGTTGACTACCTTTTTGAGAGCTGAAGTAATTCATATTTAAGACACATTTTCAAGTAGACTGAAGGGATTTGAATGACATTAACGTGTAATTTAAGATATATTCTCACAAATTTATCGTATAATAAAGCTTCGGAACTAAATTCAATTGCCGAAATTTGATGTAATTCCTGATTTTGATGACGTAATTCACAAAATTCCGTCGACTCAGCTGGTGTGTCAAATGTCAAAATCTTGTCGTGCAGAGTGGTTAAACCTTCCATCACCAGCTCAGCAATATGAGATGATGATTACCAGGCACAAATATCTGAATTGCGTTAGAAAGTTTATGAAAAACATTATTATGTACCTACAAAATTTGAGGGTTTCCCTCGATTTTCATGGGATTCCATCATCAGATTCTGACTAGGTGACAATGGAACCACCTCGGGATGCCAAAGTCGAAGTTTCGCGCCAACTGTGTTCGTTTACGTTTTTATTTTACACAAATATCGACCACCCGCATGTAAACACGATTAAAAATATGACAATTATGAATCTAAATATCATTAAGATCATTAAAAACCCCAGATCTAAATGCAATTTACAAATACAGATCCAACAACACGTAATTTCATAACCACTAACACTATATTCGTGTTCAAAATTTTCAGCCATTTTGTTTTTTTTTGTGTGCCATATCGATTATGCTAAACGATTTTTTTTTATTTCTATCGACTCGATGAATTTAAAAGAGCGATTTTCATAAATCGAATCTTAGTAACTAGAAAAAATACTTTTAAGGCTTAAAATACAATAAGCGATTATTATAATCATTATTCATGGTTTCTTATTACATTTGATAAAATAAGTTTTTGGGAAAAATATTTTGAGAATTAAAAAAAAACAACTCTAGAAACTCATTGGACCCATGATAAATTTGGCGCGGAATTTTGTGTTATTCAAAATTTAAATTTAGAATGTGTTATTGTTTCAAAAAAAATACAGTACTAAAATTATTGCGAGTTTTATGTTTGACTAGTTCTGTCCGCGGCATCGCCCGCGTTATTAGTATTTTCATGGTTTTTGATTTTTGTGGACGGAACCCTAATATTTTCAAAAATATGTTACCTACTCATTATAACATCATTAAAAAAGAGTTTTGTTTTAGCTGTCGTATATGCTTTCATATGCATTTAGAAAAAAAAACTGGCTAAGCACAGTCGGACGTGCAAACGGTTCCGAACCAATTAATTTGTTTTTAACATTATTATTTTGACACTACAGACTTCTAATAGGTTTTCCTGTAATCTTTAAGTATAGAATTATCATCTGCATTTTTTTTAAACTTTAGGCTCAGTAGCTTCGGAGATAGGTAAGGGTGGAATGGTCGTTTTTGGTCTAATATTTTGAGTAACTTCAAAACTATTTATTTTAAAAATATGAAATAAATATTAACCCTCATAGTAAGTCCTTTCATTTGATTTGTCACACGATGGGTACTGTTTGAAAAACTTTTTTCATTAGTTTTATAGTTTGATCCCCAAAAGTGACCCCCATACTAAAAAAAATATTTATTTACGTAACATGTCCGTGTTTGTGTCACAGAAGTCCATATGTATACCAAATTTCATCAGAACCGGTCCAGAAGACCCGGAGAAAACTGGCTGTGACAGACGGACAGACACGGGTGATCCTTTAAGGGTTCCGTTTTTTGCGGATGTTCGGAACCCAAAAAACTGTTATTTTGATATTACAAACAGACACTTATATGTGTGTTTGGAGGTAGGTACGTTTTTTTAGAACGCCCGGTAGACTACAGGTTTACTTGCTTAATCGTGAATCAACAAATTGAAATATGACTATGTTTTCGGCGCTGCAAATTACAGATAAAAAAACTATTGAACGTATGCATGCCAAGTAAACACATATCCTCACAAACCAATTTTCACGCATTGTAAAAAAACCGGTAAAGTGCGAGTTGGACTCGCCCACCGAGGGTTCTGTACAAATTTGTAGCTACAAATTACTTTAAATAAAGACTATATTTTTATGATTTAATTAAAAATGTATATGTTTAAGACTTTTTCCTATACATGTAGGTATGTCACGGTATTACTTGGCAAATTTCATAGATCTAGGTCAATGGGAAATACCCTATTCATTTTGATTCCCTTGAGAGTGTCGAAATGTACGTTTTTTGTGGCATAAATGACCGTAACTTTTATTACGTTACCTTAGAAGTTTGATTCACAGTTAATAGGGGCCATAGATCTGAGTATATAGTTTTAATTTCAACTTGATACCTCCAAGCGTTCCCGAGATAAACGGTCTTGACAGAAAGACGAACGGACAACACAGTGATCCTATAAGGGTTCCAGTTTTTCCTTTCGAGGTACGGAATCCTAAAATGTCTTAAAACCTGTACTTATTACATGAGAATACATAAATATTTAAGGGGCCATAGATCTGGGTATATAGTTTTAATTTCAACTTGATACCTCCAAGCGTTCCCGAGATAAACGGTCTTGACAGAAAGACGAACGGACAACAGTAGGGTATAATTGGGGATTCTGGAATCATTTGTTCTCGCTTCGCTCGAACTGCATGATCCCAGAATCCCCAATTGTTTTCATCGAGCGATGACTAATGAATGAGTCTTCCGACGATATGATTTATAACATAAGTATTGTGTTTCATTACGCGCCGAACTGCTACAGCGAGCAATATAAACTAGAATATTAAACAGCCAAATCAATTGCGCTATCAATTTCATAACTTTGAGAGCTGAAGTAATTCATATTTAAGACACATTTTCAAGTAGACTGAAGGGATTTGAATGACATTAACGTGTAATTTAAGATATATTCTCACAAATTTATCGTATAATAAAGCTTCGGAACTAAATTCAATTGCCGAAATTTGATGTAATTCCTGATTTTGATGACGTAATTCACAAAATTCCGTCGACTCAGCTGGTGTGTCAAATGTCAAAATCTTGTCGTGCAGAGTGGTTAAACCTTCCATCACCAGCTCAGCAATATGAGATGATGATTACCAGGCACAAATATCTGAATTGCGTTAGAAAGTTTATGAAAAACATTATTATGTACCTACAAAATTTGAGGGTTTCCCTCGATTTTCATGGGATTCCATCATCAGATTCTGACTAGGTGACAATGGAACCACCTCGGGATGCCAAAGTCGAAGTTTCGCGCCAACTGTGTTCGTTTACGTTTTTATTTTACACAAATATCGACCACCCGCATGTAAACACGATTAAAAATATGACAATTATGAATCTAAATATCATTAAGATCATTAAAAACCCCAGATCTAAATGCAATTTACAAATACAGATCCAACAACACGTAATTTCATAACCACTAACACTATATTCGTGTTCAAAATTTTCAGCCATTTTGTTTTTTTTTGTGTGCCATATCGATTATGCTAAACGATTTTTTTTTATTTCTATCGACTCGATGAATTTAAAAGAGCGATTTTCATAAATCGAATCTTAGTAACTAGAAAAAATACTTTTAAGGCTTAAAATACAATAAGCGATTATTATAATCATTATTCATGGTTTCTTATTACATTTGATAAAATAAGTTTTTGGGAAAAATATTTTGAGAATTAAAAAAAAACAACTCTAGAAACTCATTGGACCCATGATAAATTTGGCGCGGAATTTTGTGTTATTCAAAATTTAAATTTAGAATGTGTTATTGTTTCAAAAAAAATACAGTACTAAAATTATTGCGAGTTTTATGTTTGACTAGTTCTGTCCGCGGCATCGCCCGCGTTATTAGTATTTTCATGGTTTTTGATTTTTGTGGACGGAACCCTAATATTTTCAAAAATATGTTACCTACTCATTATAACATCATTAAAAAAGAGTTTTGTTTTAGCTGTCGTATATGCTTTCATATGCATTTAGAAAAAAAAACTGGCTAAGCACAGTCGGACGTGCAAACGGTTCCGAACCAATTAATTTGTTTTTAACATTATTATTTTGACACTACAGACTTCTAATAGGTTTTCCTGTAATCTTTAAGTATAGAATTATCATCTGCATTTTTTTTAAACTTTAGGCTCAGTAGCTTCGGAGATAGGTAAGGGTGGAATGGTCGTTTTTGGTCTAATATTTTGAGTAACTTCAAAACTATTTATTTTAAAAATATGAAATAAATATTAACCCTCATAGTAAGTCCTTTCATTTGATTTGTCACACGATGGGTACTGTTTGAAAAACTTTTTTCTTTAGTTTTATAGTTTGATCCCCAAAAGTGACCCCCATACTAAAAAAAATATTTATTTACGTAACATGTCCGTGTTTGTGTCACAGAAGTCCATATGTATACCAAATTTCATCAGAACCGGTCCAGAAGACCCGGAGAAAACTGGCTGTGACAGACGGACAGACACGGGTGATCCTTTAAGGGTTCCGTTTTTTGCGGATGTTCGGAACCCAAAAAACTGTTATTTTGATATTACAAACAGACACTTATATGTGTGTTTGGAGGTAGGTACGTTTTTTTAGAACGCCCGGTAGACTACAGGTTTACTTGCTTAATCGTGAATCAACAAATTGAAATATGACTATGTTTTCGGCGCTGCAAATTACAGATAAAAAAACTATTGAACGTATGCATGCCAAGTAAACACATATCCTCACAAACCAATTTTCACGCATTGTAAAAAAACCGGTAAAGTGCGAGTTGGACTCGCCCACCGAGGGTTCTGTACAAATTTGTAGCTACAAATTACTTTAAATAAAGACTATATTTTTATGATTTAATTAAAAATGTATATGTTTAAGACTTTTTCCTATACATGTAGGTATGTCACGGTATTACTTGGCAAATTTCATAGATCTAGGTCAATGGGAAATACCCTATTCATTTTGATTCCCTTGAGAGTGTCGAAATGTACGTTTTTTGTGGCATAAATGACCGTAACTTTTATTACGTTACCTTAGAAGTTTGATTCACAGTTAATAGGGGCCATAGATCTGAGTATATAGTTTTAATTTCAACTTGATACCTCCAAGCGTTCCCGAGATAAACGGTCTTGACAGAAAGACGAACGGACAACACAGTGATCCTATAAGGGTTCCAGTTTTTCCTTTCGAGGTACGGAATCCTAAAATGTCTTAAAACCTGTACTTATTACATGAGAATACATAAATATTTAAGGGGCCATAGATCTGGGTATATAGTTTTAATTTCAACTTGATACCTCCAAGCGTTCCCGAGATAAACGGTCTTGACAGAAAGACGAACGGACAACAGTAGGGTATAATTGGGGATTCTGGAATCATTTGTTCTCGCTTCGCTCGAACTGCATGATCCCAGAATCCCCAATTGTTTTCATCGAGCGATGACTAATGAATGAGTCTTCCGACGATATGATTTATAACATAAGTATTGTGTTTCATTACGCGCCGAACTGCTACAGCGAGCAATATAAACTAGAATATTAAACAGCCAAATCAATTGCGCTATCAATTTCATAACTCATATTTTTATGTTGTAGTAAACTAAACAATTATATGGCATACAGTATTCACAGGTATCTTAAGGTATTTTAAGGGAACAAGTAAATATTCATTATATCAAGTAATTCATTGAACCGAGGTTTGTTATGTTGGTCTAAAATTCGTTATAAAGAGGTAAAAAAAAATGTTTTATTCACCTCAACATTACGTACTCATCTTGTTATAGCGAATAACTTCTACTATTAAACGATAGCATTTTTAACAAATTACTGTTTGTGTTTTCTATTTAGAAACAATTAGGTAGGCAACAAAATTACAATACCAAATAAGTGGGTAAGTACTTAACTAAACGAAATTCTAAATAAGTAGGTACTAAAATATATAACTTGATAGAGCATTGCGCAAACATTCCCAAAATAATAATGAAATGTGATGATTTCAACTTTTTAGAATTTCGACTCAGGTATCCGCGACATCGTGGCGCCCGCTACCAAATTAAAGGAATGAAAGGCGGTGAGCATAGTGAGTATACATGATTAATTAATTATCGACTGTATTTGATTAGTACATATGATTGAAATACCAATATATCATTGACGATACATTGATAACTAGCTTTGCAATATTTAATATAATCGCTACCTTAATTTAAAGTAGTATAAAAAGCGATCACTGAGGAGTGCATTCAGAAATTTTGTGATTTCGGTGTGCATTGTTTGTGTAACCTGAGTTATTATATTGTGTTGAGAGACAAGATCGGCGACAATAAGTATGTATGTACCTATTTAAATGTTTTTAAACTTTCGCGATTTGTACACATAATTATACGCAATCGGGATTTACTCGCGATATACTATATTTAAAGGTACGATACCTTTTTTTTTTTTTTTTTTTTTTAAATATATCGCGAGTAAGTGCGTATAATTATGTGTACCTACCTATTTAGTTTTTTAAGTAGTCATAATATCTAGTCTTGAATTTTACAGAGTTTTCAATAGGTAAAACGTACTATGCAATTAATGAATACTTTTTTACATTCTAATGAATCATTATGTAATTTTAGGGCATCTCTGAATCCTTTTGACTCTGATACGGAGATTACTTTGCAAGCAAGTACGAGTGGTGAAAAGCCTCAAAAATCGAGGAAAAGGAAAACCAGCAGCAAGCAACCTAAATATAACAAGAAAACTGCGCCTCCTCGTGATATATCCGAAGACTCCGAAACCGAGCCAGTATCAGCTCCTCGAACAGCAGCTCGAAAAAAATCCTCAATATTTTCAGATTCTGAGGTAATCATAATAATCATCTACTACGTTTTACAGTTTCACAATTTTCTTTTTAAACAGTGTGTTCAGGTAACAATCGCTTAATATTTATTTTTACCTATTGTTTCCATCATCATGATAAAAACGTGTTTAAATGAAATATCTTACTCAAACATGAAGTACCTACTATCTGTACATCTACCTCATTTGCACTGTCTTCATACAGTTAGTGGTTTTCAAACTAAGAGAATGTTAAATTGTTGCTATAGTTTCTGAGAGTTACATGTATACTAACAACTCGATGTCCTTTTATAATTAATGAGAATAGTATAATAATTATAGAGTGAATTAAGTAGCCTAACAGTAAACTTTTAATGGATTTTTTCCTATGCTGTTGAATTAAATTAATAATTTTACTATATTTTTCAGGACTACGGAGCGGAGCCTGTTAGAGCTGCTGCTCTAAGAAGTTATCTGGCACGGCGCGTGGGTTCCGGGTACACTCTGCAGCGTGATCCTACTCGCAGCGGCCAGTTTTATATAGAGCTGCGGGTCTACAACAGCAAGGAAGCAGAGACGCTTGCTGCTAATCGTTGGAAGCGAGCGCTTTTCACACTTCGCTCGTCACATGATGACAGCGGTCCGGTATGGACAGCTCTTACTGGCTTAGTTAACGCTGCTAAGCAAGAGTATGCAAACATAAAACCTATATTATACCCATCAAATGTTTTCTGAGTTGCACTATATGTTATTTTTGTTTACTCTTGCTTTATATAGGAATTTAGTAGGTATTATCGGATTAGTTAATCCTGTATCCAAATTAAAGTCTCGGTATATTGTAACCATCAAACGTTTTCTAATAATTGTAACTTGTTATTTCATATGTTGTAGGAACGATTATCTTATTTTTATTATACGTGTGTTTGTAGCACTTATCTGCTTCAGATTTGAATTTAGTATTGGCCCTTTTTCGGTATGATATTACAATATAATGCATTGTGTTACTTCACAGGTCTAAGCCAAACATTTATTAAACTCTGAATCTCTGATATATTTTAATATTATATAAGCTATCTAAACCAAAATTTACAAAAACTCTGATATTCCAATATTGCTCAGAATTTATGAAACTCTGAAATTCAAGTATCTAGAGATCTAGAACATTAAATATTTATCATAATAATTTACTTTTATGCTGATTACCTTTCTTACAGATCTAAACCAATAATTTACAAAAACTCTGATATTCCAATATTGCTCAGAATTTATGAAACTCTGAAATTTAAATTTCTAGAAATCTCGAACATTCAATATTCATCATAATTTACTTTTACGCTGATTACCTTTCTTACAGATCTAAACCAAAAATTTACAAAATCTCTGATATTCCAATATTGCTCAGAATTTATAAAACTCTGAAATACAAATATCTAGAGATCTAGAACATTAAATATTTATCATAATAATTTACTTTTATGCTGATTACCTTTCTTACAGATCTAAACCAAAAATTTACAAAAACTCTGATATTCCAATATTGCTCAGAATTTATCAAACTCTGAAATTTAAATTTCTAGAAATCTCGAACATTCAATATTCATCATAATTTACTTTTACGCTGATTACCTTTCTTACAGATCTAAACCAAAAATTTACAAAAACTCTGATATTCCAATATTGCTCAGAATTTATCAAACTCTGAAATTTAAATTTCCAGAAATCTAGAACATTCAATATTCATCATAATTTACTTTTACGCTGATTATATTTCTTACAGATCTAAACCAAATATTTACAAAAACTCTGATATTCCAATATTGCTCAGAATTTATGAAACTCTGAAATTCAAATATCTAGAATATTAAATATTCATCATAATAATTTACTTTAACGATGTTTACCTTTCTTACAGATCTAAACCCAAAATTAACAAGAACTCTGATATTTCAATATTGCTCAGAATTCATGAAATACTGAAATTCAAATAATACACATTATTAATACAATATAATTTAAAAATAAAAGCTCAAAGTAATATTAAATTCTAGTTATCGAGTTTGACAAGTATTGATATCTTGCTCTATTCTTTATAAAAATGAAATTCTGTCATAGTTGTCAGTTACATGTCTCAAAGTCAAAGTATTCATCACATAAGAAAAGTAACAAACATAAAACAAATTGTTTACTTCGTACTGAATACGAAAATGTTCAGCTGATAGCCAGTGCTTTTAAAGACAGAATAGCTAGTTACAAAATAAATCCTCAAACCACCGAAATAATAACACCTGAATTATTTTTAGCTAATGTTTTCAACACCATTTTTAATTTATTACAACCATTATTACAAAAACATAAATCACTAAAGATAAACTTTGAACTTTTTGTGCTATATTTACTTCCTAAAAATGAAGAACTATCTCTCAAGTCTTTTAATACTAAATATTCCATAGTAAATCAGAGTACAGATATCGTATCTTTATACAAAGATTGCACACAACGATTAATATGTAAATGCTTAGAGTTTGAATTATCAGAATCTGGTTGGACTATAGAGAAAATAAGTCATTTAGAAATGAATATTGCAAAATATAATCCTTTGAGAGCAGGAAGTTACATTGCTTTACCTTCGAGAATTAACAAAATAAAGGCATGTCTTAATATTCAGAATCTGGATGACCATTGTTTTCTTTGGTGTATCATTGCTCATATGTATCCAGCTAAAAATAATCCTAATAGAGTTTCATCTTATCCGCATTATTCTAAGATATTAAATACTAACGGAATGTCTTTTCCCCCAACATTTGATGATATAAAATGGTTTGAAAAACATAATTTTAATATAAGTGTGAATATTTATGGTTTGGAAAAAAACAATACTATAACGGGTCCATTATACAAAACTAAACTGCGAAAGCTAAATCATGTAAACTTATTATTTATTAGCAAGAATGGTAAGAACCATTTCTGCTTAATTAAAAACCTTGAAAAAATTGTTCGCAGTCAACTTACAAAACATAAATCTAAGATTCATCTATGTGAAGAATGTTTTTTATATTTTAAAACGTCGGATAAACTAAATAATCATAACTGTGGTAGATTGCAAACCATTCTTCCTGAAGAAAATAGTAAACTTAGATTTTCAAATTATCAAAAAACTCAAAGAGTTCCAATTGTCATTTACGGAGATTTTGAAAGTTTATTACGTGAATATTCAGATAAAAGTAAACGCCAATATACTGAAAACATTCAAATTCATGAAGCCACTTGTTTTGCTTATTACATATGCTGTGAATCTAACCCTGAATTAAATAATTTAATATCATATCGTGGTCCAAATTGTTCAAAAAAATTCGTTGAGTCAATTATCAGCGACTCACAAAGATTGTATCAGATTTTGTCAATGCATAGAAAAATGTTACCATTGACGAGTGAAGAATACCTTTCCTTTGAAACTGCTGTGAAATGTCATATCTGTAAAAAAGAATTTACATCTGATGATCATATTGTTCGTGATCATGATCATTTCACTGGTAAATATCGAGGGTCGGCTCATAATAAATGTAATCTAAATTCTAAAACATGTAATTTTATTCCAGTTATATTTCATAACCTTTCCGGATATGACAGCCATTTATTTATCAATGAAATTTCTTCAGTATGTGGTTACATAAATTTAATTCCAAAAAACAAAGAAAAATATATTTCTTTCAGTAAATTTGTACCTCTTGATTCTAAAAACACAGTCCAACTAAAATTTATTGACTCTTTTAACTTTTTAAGTTCTAGTTTGGATAATTTAGCGAAAACTCTAAATGTTGCAGATTTTAGGCATTAAAAATCATTTTTCATTGATGAAGATTTACTGAGATTGTGTCTGAAAAAGGGTATATATTGCTATGAATATATAGACTCTTGGGAAAAATATGGAGAAACACAATTACCTCATCGAAATAAATTCTATAGTAGACTCACATCCGAAACTGTATCAGAAGAAGATTATAATCATGCATTAACTGTATGGAATAAATTTCGCATAAATAATATAGGAGAATACACTGATTTATACCTAAAATGTGATGTGCTATTATTATGTGATATCTTTGAAAAATTTAGATCTATGAGTTTAAATCACTATGGGCTAGATCCCTGTCATTATGTTTCATCACCGTCATTAAGTTGGGATGCTATGTTATTAGTTACTAAAGTTGAATTGGACTTACTATCTGATATAGAAATGTATGAAATGATAGAAAATGGCATCAGAGGAGGGTTAGCCCAGTGCTCGTTAAGGTATGCAAAAGCTAATAACAAATACCTGCCAAATTATAATGAGCAAGAACCTAATACTTTCCTAGCTTACTTAGATTGTGTTAATTTATATGGTTATGCTATGATGCAAAGATTGCCGGTTGGAAATTTTAGACTCCTTACGGACAGTGAAATTATCAAATTCAATATTAACTCTATTTCATCTGACAGTGATGAAGGTTATATACTTGAAGTAGATTTACATTATCCTTTTGCAATACACGATGAACATTCTGATCTACCATTTGCAGCAGAAAAAATGATTCCTCCTATGCCGTGCTCCAGCAAAACAAGCAAATTAATAGCTAATCTTTATGATAAATATAAATATGTTATACATTATATTCATTTGCAAGAGTGCGTAAAAAATGGTATTGTAATATTAAAAATTCATAGAATACTTTCATTTACACAAAAAAAGATCTTAGAACCATATATAACTTTAAATACTCGACTCAGACAGAAAGCTACTTCAGATTTTGAAAGGGATTTTTTTGAAAAGCAGAATAATTCAATATTTGGGAAAACTATTGAAAATAAAAGAAAACAAGTTGATGTTAAGTTGGTAAACGTATGGAAAGATGACTTCAATAAAACTAACAAAGTTAATGGTGCTGAAAAATACATAGGTACTGGAACTAGCAAAGAGTCACCTATATAATTTTCATTATTCCATAATGAAAAAAATATACCAAAATAACATTCAACTGTGTTATACCGATACCGATAGTCTCTTATATTTAATACGTACCAAAGATTTCTATGAAGACATAAGAAATAATATTCAATACTTTGATACAAGTAATTTTAAGATTAACAATATTTATGGAATACCACATGGCAATAAACAGATACCTGGTTTCTTTAAGGATGAAATGGGTGGAGATGTCATATCAGAGTTTATTGGTTTGAGAGCTAAGCTGTATTGTATTAATACGCTGAGCGATATAGTTAAGAAAGCCAAAGGTGTAAAAAAATCTGTTTCAAAAAAAATTACCATAAACAAATATAAAAATGCATTAAATTGTAATATTAATTTTAGATACCCCATGTTTGTTATAAGATCTAAAAATCATAAACTCTACACACAAAGAATCAATAAAGTGGTGCTTGATGGAAATGATGACAAACGTCAAATAAAAAAAAATAATGCTTTTACTTTACCATGGGGTCATTATAGTTCTCTATTCTAATCTGAAAGCAAAGATTTATTACTATTTTCCTTAATAGGATTATTATATTTGTAATAAGATTAAGACATAATGTATTTTTTATTTTTGAAATGAAATAAATATAATATCTTGTATTCAAATTATTTGTGTTTGATTTCTGTTATGTAGCGAAACCTACTTCACTCATTGGGAACTCGGCAAGTCCTACATGGCGCGAGCAAAGTTTACACGCTTCGTTACCATATAATTATACGAGTACAACTACCCAACTGTTGGACCGTCGTACACGGGTAATGAAGCACATTCTTGTGCACTAGAATATGGCTTTGTGTCTATGGCACTAGCCGCTGTGGCCAAAATCGGTCAGGAGGACATTATTTATTTATCTCGATTCAACTGTATAATGAAACAATTAACTACGTCATTAAATAATTTATTTTAATTTGACAACATACAAACATACCTATCACTAAACTACTGTACAATAAACTATTACTGTACTACTAAACAGTGAACTACTATACCTACTAAACTTAGGACTTTTATTTTATTTACAAATTAAACGTTCATTATAAAAGTATTATTTACAAGCTAATAAACAAATAAATCTTATTCTACTAAATACTATTAATTATACTATACATATCATTATACTATTCATTATGATTAATCTTTTAAAATATATTAAGTACCTATAAACGAATTAATCTATTTGCTTAATTTCTTTACTATTTTACTAACTAAATAATCAGTTTCAGTCATAATGTCATCATATTCACTAGTCACTAAATACTGCACATATACACTGGCATCGTCAGATGAGGTTTCATCCAAATTACCACCGTCCAAATCATGAATGGTAATTTTTATTATGCGTTGCACACGATCCGATTCCTTACGCATGATAAAGGATTTAGTTTTCAAAGATTTTGATTTAATTTTCCTCTTCTTTGATGTTTGTTTCTCTGCTCTTTGATTACGATATTCCTCATGTGCTGCTGCTGCCACTTCAGCATACCAGCTCTCCCTATCTTGGGCATAATTAAAAGGATGAGTTATAGGATCATTGCTGTCCGCCGCGTTCTGAAAAAAAAAATCCTTATTAGTGAAAAGCAACAATTAAGAATACTATATAATAATAATGGAAATCTTCATAGGTTACTCACTTGTAAATTTAATCCCTCTGGCTCGTTATATAATAACGAATTTCTATTAGGATCTATAATATCCAAAACCGGACTGTAGCACGGTGATCTCGACATGATTCTGAAATTAATAGATCGCTATAAATAATAAGATTGTCATAAATGAAATTAAAAAGTATAAGTTAAATATTATTGGAATATATTATTTACCTCTAAAAAATAAATTGTAAACCAGTTGACCCAAACCACAACTGCAGACTGAAGAATCTTTATGATATTAGGCGTGTTAGATACACATTGTGCAATATAAGAATAATTTCTCAATTATAACATAATTGATGCTTGCTGCATTTTAATGATTGATCTTAACGATACAAGTCTAAACTTGTCAAGCTGTGATGTGTTTTATGAATGCCCATATGTAAACACCATCTCCAATAACTTCGAAAGTATGAACAGGTTCGTGCTTGTTCTTGTACTCAATGTATATAATAATATTACCCTTTTTTACATACTTTGGTGTAAATTACCAGATATAAATATTTAGGCTGCCTATTCATTGTGGTAATCGACACGATGAAGTTGATCAAGCAACCCATATCTCTGAAGGTTAATAATATCGATTTTAATGAATCTTCTCATCAGATCCGACACAGCGCTTTACTACCAAATACTATTAGAAGTATAATATGCGGTCCTTCAAATTGTGGTAAAACCAATGCAATGATTAGTTTACTGTTACATGAAAATGGTTTAAAATTTAAACATATTTATATTTACTCCAAAACATCTTTTCAACCAAAATATCGTTTCTTAAGTGAAGTATTAAGGAGAGTGCCGCAAATTAATTTTTTCGAGTTCAATAATGATAAAGAGGTTATATCTCCAAGTGAAGCTTTTACTAATTCTGTATTTATTTTTGATGATGTTGCATGTGAAAATCAAATAAATATTCGCAATTATTTTTGTATGGGTAGACATAAACAAATTGATTGTTTCTATTTATCTCAAACCTATTCAAAAATTCCGAAACAATTGTTACGCGACAATGTTAATTTTCTTATGATATTTAAACAAGATGATGTGAATTTAAAACATATTTATGAAGAACATGTGAGTGGTGATCTACAATGGCATCAATTCAAAGACATTTGCAGTAATGTTTGGAAAAAACCTTATAGTTTTTTACTTATTAACAAAGAATCACCGTTAAACAGAGGAAGATATAGACAGAATTTTGACACATTTTTCCAATTTTGACTGATGTTTTGTAAATATAAATAAATAAATAACAAGCAAAGTAAATTTAGTATTAATTGTTCTTCAGAGTAATGCGGTTGTCATGTCATTCAACATGGAGAAAAATATAAAGACGGAATTAATGAAGTCTATAGACTCCATAAAGAAAAAAGTAAAACAAATGAAAGATGAGGAACAATCAATGAACTTGTCACTCGATAAAATATTTAAACCCGTCACAGATCCCCTTAAAACCTTGGTTGATTCAAATATATCTTTGGAAAGAATAAAAAATACAGATAATAAAAAACTCATTGATTCGGAGGAAATTGAAATGGATAATATCAATACTAGTTCATCTCCAAAGCTTGAAGACTGTTATAACTTAAAATTAAATTCTGTTAAATTTGTAGAAAGCCCTAAAAGGGAATTTGCAGATGATTTAGAAATATCCTTAGAGGGTGATAATATCTGCGGTATTAATGACGATACCAATATACCGTTTGGTATCAGAAGTAAAAACAAGATTTTATTTTTGGGTAATTCAGCGGTATCATTTTCTAAAATTGATAGTTTGAATAACGACAATATCATTTTAGTTAAAATCGGTGACAAAACTTACAATTGGACCGCAGGTTTAAAAGAACTTTTGTTCAAAAGAAAACCTGATTTAAAGTTGATATCGAATGAAGATAAGCTGGTCTATAAAGATATGTTGCATTACACAAATGCACATAAAAGAAATTTCAGTCCTAAAGGACAAATAAGAGGTGACAAAGGTATAAAATATCGTGAAATAATTAAACCTTTATTTGTCGGAACGTCAGACAGCAAAATTGAAACTAAATTTGGAGGAAACTTACCAAAACTAAAAAAAGTATAAAAATAACACTGATTTGGTATATTGGGATGATCCCAATGAATTGGTTGAGAGATTAAAGTTATTAGTGGCTTCAAGAGATGCTGGCAATACAAATCATGATAATGAAATATTATCTATAATTGAAGAATTAAAAGAAGCTAACATAATTAAGAAATAAATACTACCGATAAAAGATATTTCATTCAGTATAACATACTTATCCTTCATGAGCATTAACATAATTAGTCACCAAATCAGCTAGTAATACATTTGAGCCAAAGACAGAAATTATAAAAAAAAATCATGAGCAAAGCAGATGTGGTGAATGAGATTCATAAAAATGCTAGAGTAAATTTTCCACGAAGAAACGTTATAATGAAAGATATAGATGATCTATGGCAAGCAGATTTAATTGATATGCAGTCTATTTCTAAGGAAAATAAAGGATTTAAATTTATTCTGGCGATCATTGACACATTTTCGAAGTATGCTTGGACCTTTCCTTTAAAAAGTAAAAATAGAGAGATTGTATGTAACACTTTTAAGATTTTAATCGATAGAGGACGTGTACCTATAAATCTCCAAACCGATAATGGGACGGAGTTTTATAATAATACATTTAAAAAACTTATGCAGCGTTACAATATTAATCATTATTCTACATTCTCATCAAAAAAGGCTTCAATAGTTGAGAGATTTATCAGAACTTTAAAATCGAAACTGTATAAAGAATTTAGTCTGAGAGGTAATTATAACTGGATAAATAACACCCTCAATAATATTACTAATAAATATAATCATTCCTACCATCGAACGATAGATGAAATCCCTGCAAATGTGGATAATGTAAATAAAAAACACATATTAGAAAGATACAAACGATCGGTAAAAAAATAGAGTATGAATAGCAAGTTTAAAGTGGGTGATTACGTACGTATTAGTAAGTACAAAGGAACATTTGAAAAAGGGTATACTCCTAACTGGTCGACAGAAATATTTAAAATTCGACATATACAAAATACAACTCCTGTTACCTATTTAATTGAAGATACAATTAGAGGTCAACCCATTTTGGGAGCATTTTATGTACAAGAACTTCAAAAAACAAAACATCCTAATGTATACCTAGTCGAAAAAGTTCTTAAAAGGAAAGGGAACAAGGTTTTAGTAAAATGGTTGGGCTTATCTTCTGCTGAAAATAGCTGGATTGATAAATCGAACGTGTTGTAAAAAAAAAATAACCTGTTTTTAAGGCGCTATATAATAATTAATTGTTTATTACGATACTTATTATTGTATAAGACGATATAATATAACAATTCATTGTGTAATTACTAAATTATCCATTATTATATGTATTAAGGATTACTTCATTATTAGTCAGTCTTATGATGTGTATTGGAGAGAGTAGTCTTCTCAATTGGCTAATAAACCACCTACCATTTGAACTACATTTACCAGGATACAATTATTGTGGTCCTGGTACAAGATTAATTAAGAGACTTGCACAAGGAGACAAAGGTGTTAATAAATTAGACGAATATTGTAAAGAACACGATATTGCATATCACAAGTCGTCAAACTTAAATGATCGACATAAGGCAGATTTAGTTTTATTAAAAATGGCAAAAGAACGATTAGTTGCTCCTGACGCGAGTGCGGGCGAAAAATTCGCAGCACATCTAGTAAGCAATGCAATGTTAGCGAAAATTAAATCCGGCGCGGGCTTAACGCAGGCTAGTAGCAAAAAGTCTTCAAGAAAAAATATATCTGGAAAAGGATTTAAAAATAAATTGAAAAATGTTATAACTGTGACAAAAAAACGTATGAAAAAATTAAAACCAAAATGTAAAAAAATGGCGATAGAGTTAGCTATGGCCGCTGCCAGAGAACTAGCTGATAATTCATCTATTAAACTTCCTCGGGTTATTCCAATACCAAAAACTGGTGGAGTATTACCCCTGATTCCTATTTTTGCGGGATTATCAGCCGCTGGAGCCTTAGCAGGCGGTGCCGCTGGTATTGCTAAAACTATAAATGAATTCAAGATGGCTAAAAAACTGTATGAAGAATCGAAGAGACACAATGAAAAAATGGAGGCACTTTGCATCGGAAAAGGACTACATCTTAAACCACATAAAAATGGTCTTGGTATATTTGTATCAAAAGAAAAAAACTAGATTATCGGCTACCCAAGCGAGCTTTAACTAACCTTGATATTTTAAGATATGGAAATGATATTCCCTATTTTAGAGGTGTTTTCATGAGAGATGAGCTCCCTAAATACCCTTTTAAAAAAGAATGCGGGATTATTAATTTAGATAGTTCTAAAAAACCTGGTTCTCATTGGGTAGCCTATGCAAAATACAATGATTATATTGAATATTTTGACAGTTACGGAAACCTTAAACCCCCAAAAGAATTTATAAAATACTTAGGGTCTGCAGTTCACTATAATTATGAAAATATACAAGGTAGCCACCCTTTTAACTGCGGTCATCTTTGTTTAAAATTTTTAAGAAAGTTTTGGTGTGGGCATAGAATAAAATAAATAGGTTTATGAAAAAGTGATCAGTATACAAGTATGTCTATGACAGTGACCATCTCCGGCAAGAAATCGGAATTAGAATCATATTTTCAACCTCCTCTGACTTTATCTGAGAAATATGAGTGTGGATTGCTTAACTTATCGATATTGAATTCGAAACCACAAGGGCATTTTAATAAAAATAATTCTTCTGTAATTAGAATTGAATGTGATTTAATATACGGATCCTACACTAACGGATTGCCAACTCATGTTATTCATGAATTTATATTTAATACTGCTGCAGATAATCAATACGTAGAAATACCTGCAAACGTTATTTACTTTCCAGTGAACAAAAATACCATCTCATCAATATCTATTAAAGTTGTTGATCAGTTTGGTTGCTGCATTGATTGGATAGAACATATTCAACTACGTCTTCACTTAAGGAATAGAAAATGATATTATATAATATATACCCCTCAGTCAAAATAAAACGTCTTACTTCTTCTACAACCACAAAGGTGCTCAGACGTAAGAAAAAAGTGAAGAATTTAACTAAAACAAATATCGATTTTCTTAAAGCCCTAGGTTTTAAAGTATGAATATACTACAGATTAATGACTTGCCACACTTCGACACTTCGATCGAAAGTTATGAAGTCCATTCTTACAATCCCTACAATAACTGCTTTAGAGAAAACGATGAAATAAGAATTCCCATTCACCAGCAAGATATATACGTGCTACCATCAGCCAGCTCAATTTATATCGAAGGTCGAGCAAAGCTTTTTGGAAAAGATGGAAAACCGCTTGAAAAAACTATTTCATTTAGCAATAACTCTGCTATGTTCTTGTTTCAAGACATCAGGTATGAAATAAACGGTATTGAAATAGATCGTATAAAAAACTCAGGAATAACTTCGACAATAAAATCATACGTTTCATTAAATGAAGCTGAAAATAAATTAGCTGCCCTATGGGGCTGGAATTTAACTGGATTTAAAAGTGATGGTCATTTTGATGCCTTAATACCATTAAATAAGGTTTTAGGATTTGCGGAAGATTACAATAAAATTATAATAAATTGTAAACATGAGCTTATATTGAATAGAAGTAACTCTAACTTAAATTGCATCATACTTGCTGATGATATTAGCCATTTCCAAATAGAAATAGAAAGAATACAATGGAGGGTACCACACATAAAAGTCTCAGATCGGGTACGTTTGTCTTTATTAAAACATTTAGAAAAGGATAAACCTATACAAATGGCATTTAGAAATTGGGATTTGTACGAATATCCTTTACTACCTAAAACCACAAAGCACTCATGGTCCGTTAAAACTGCGTCACAATTGGAAAAACCTAGATATGTAATTCTTTGCCTACAGACTAATAGAAAAAGCAATAAACTAAAAGACAGTTCACTATTCGATCACTGTGAAGTGACAAACGTCACCCTCTTCTTAAATTCGCAATACTATCCGTATGAACCTTTAAGTTTAAAGTTTTCCGAGAACAAATATAGTATATTATATGAAATGTATGCTAAATTTCGTCAGTCTTATTACAACTGTCCAGCAGAACCATTGCTTAATCTAAAGGACTTTAAAGAGAAGGCTCCCCTATTCATCATAGATTGTTCAAGGCAAAACGATAGTTTAAAAACAGGTCCAGTAGATGTTCGGTTAGAAATCGAATGTTCAGTGCCAATACCAGATAACACTGCTGCATATTGTTTGATTATAAACGATCGACTTGTGGAATACAAACCTCTAAGCAACATAGTACGTCGTTTATCATGATTGCCATTGTAGACGTTCAAGGCTTTAAAACGGAAGCAAATGAATTTGTGCTGAAAGAAATTGCTATATTGTGTAATGACAAATTACAAGTGTTTTTAATCAAGCCACCATTTCCATTTTATGATTTGACAAAACAAGAAAGACGGCAAGTTGCGTGGATTGAACGTAACAGGAAGATATTTTGGGGTGAAGGATTTATACCTTATTCAAATTATCAATGTTTAATTTTAGATTTTTTAAGAGATAAATGTATTTATATTAAAGGTCTTGAAAAAGTGTTATGGTTAAAAAATATTGTAAATAATAATAATAATGTAATAAATTTAGAAGATAAAGGTTGTCCTAGTTTGCCAAGTCTGTATGATCAATATAAATATTCTGAAGATTTATATAGTTGTATTTATCATAGTTCAATATGTGCTTTAAAAAATGTATTATGTTTAAAAAAATGGTGTTCTGATAATAAACTTTTTATATAATTTTTTTTAGTTTTATTCACTTAATTTCTATTTCCTTTTAACTCATCATTTCAAAAATATTTATAAATTGGTGTCATAAGTTTTGTTTTATTAAATAAAACTAAAAATAATGGTAATTTATATTATATAAAATTTCATCTTCAGACAGAATCTGGTATCATACAAATGTTTCATACTCAACCTTAGAATAATTATATTTTTGTTTGACACAATTTATATGAAACAAATTTCATTTCCTAGTGGTATCTGGTAGCATTCGATATCTTCTAATGCAGGTAATACTAACTCGTGTGCTGAATCACTCTCCTGATGGAATAAGTCAGCTGTTGCTGTCGATATATTATTCCCACTAGTCTTTGACGAACTCTGTATCGATTTTGCATGATAAGCTTGTTTGTTATCAACTCTGACGAATTTGTGTAGATTCTCAGCAGGAATGAATGAATGATGGTTGAAATTATGAAATTTTTTTATGGAACTCCGTAAAATCCTATACGCCGCATAATTGGAGAGCATTTGCATCACCCAGCTCGTTGTCGATCGTATAATTGGAATCATATCGTCGGAAGTCTCATTAGTCATCGCTCGATAAAAACAATTGGGGATTCTGGGATCATGCAGTTCGAGCGAAGCGAGAACAAATGATTCCAGAATCCCCAATTATACCCTACTGACAACACAGTGATCCTATAAGGGTTCCAGGTTTTCCTTTCGAGGTACGGAATCCTAAAATGTCTTAAAACCTGTACTAATTACATGAGAATACATAAATATTTATTACTAGCTGTGCCCGCGACGTCGTTCGCGAGCGCTTAGGTGATTAGATCTTACTTCTAATTTTTGTTTACTAAAAAATGCGAAAGTTTCTTACTCAATTACGACAATACGGCTGAACGGATCTGGATGAAATTTCGCACAGAGGTAGATTATAGTCTAGAATACCACTTAAGCATTCTTATCTTGTACCTACTTTGAGAGATATTCAAGATTTAAACCATTTAATTACAGGTAGATACTTTTGAATTTTTAAGATCAGTCTGTCAAAAACACGGAACAGAAAAAACTGTTTCTCTTCTGTGGTCAAAAACATGAAGCTATTTGGGATTTTTTAAACGTAAGTAGATCACTGTGTAAAAGAACGTGCAAGAAACTCTACAGCCAGTCTTTTATATCATAATAAGTACCTATTATAAAAATACTGGTTTTACGGACAATAAACGAATCTAATTAAAGACAACACAGAGAACAGCGATATTGTAATTTAGACCCTATAAAAGACTTTCAAGACCTATAAGAGACAGAACCCAAATTCGTGTGAGGGTCGTTCTCCAGCAGAAAATCTTAACACCGCAATTCAGAAAAACGCGTCATCAGTGCAACGCCATCTATCGACCAAGTAAATAAACTGACGAAATGTTTAGCATTGGAAGACGTTAAATAAGGAGCCCGTATGACAACAATAAGGTATTAAAATGTTCACTTTTATTTTGCTACGTATAAAAGTTCCATAAATAACTGAACAATGTGTTTTAAAAATAAAATGCATTTTATTTTTCTCAATAGATGGTGCTTTACCTAATCAAAATACATTAGGAAGTTTCCTAATAACTTAAAAATTCAATATATTTTGATTTGTGGATCGGTTGTTATAATAAATACCGATAAGGTGTAAAAATGTTCAATTTTATTTTGCCACGTGGGTATTAAAAGTTTCACACATAACTCTACAATTTGTTTTGGTGTTTTTACATGCGTTCGTGAATTTCATCTTTTTCAATAGATGGCGCTGTAATCAGAATACATGAGGAACAGAATACATTAAGAAGCCTCTTACTAAATTTAAAAATTTAATATCTTTTGATTTTGTGGGTCGATTTAGATGAAATAAACGCTAAATGTTACTCGGATTATCACTTAATATTTTTAAGTACCTAGATTTGGAACCCAATCTGTGGTTTATGCGTGATGCTCCCTCAAACACACAGACAAACAGACAAACAGATAAACAGACAAACAGACAAACAGACAAACAGACAAACAGACAAACAGACAAAAATTTCAAAAATAGCATATTTGTGTTTTGTATCTTTTTCCTAACTTTTCTATGTAATTTTTGTGCAAAAATATTCAATGTACAGACACGGTTGGTCTACGATTTTATTATATGTATAGATAATTATTGCAGATTGTATTTCATGCCTTTAACGTATTTTATTTTTTTTTAGAATCGAATTACGATAATCTCTTATTTAAATTAATCGGAAAGACCAAATTTGAAAAAAAAAAAACGTTTATCATAATCGTTTTGCTACACCCAAAAAAAAAACAAATGAATTCAAGATGGCTAAAAAACTGTATGAAGAATCGAAGAGACACAATGAAAAAATGGAGGCACTTTGCATCGGAAAAGGACTACATCTTAAACCACATAAAAATGGTCTTGGTATATTTGTATCAAAAGAAAAAAACTAGATTATCGGCTACCCAAGCGAGCTTTAACTAACCTTGATATTTTAAGATATGGAAATGATATTCCCTATTTTAGAGGTGTTTTCATGAGAGATGAGCTCCCTAAATACCCTTTTAAAAAAGAATGCGGGATTATTAATTTAGATAGTTCTAAAAAACCTGGTTCTCATTGGGTAGCCTATGCAAAATACAATGATTATATTGAATATTTTGACAGTTACGGAAACCTTAAACCCCCAAAAGAATTTATAAAATACTTAGGGTCTGCAGTTCACTATAATTATGAAAATATACAAGGTAGCCACCCTTTTAACTGCGGTCATCTTTGTTTAAAATTTTTAAGAAAGTTTTGGTGTGGGCATAGAATAAAATAAATAGGTTTATGAAAAAGTGATCAGTATACAAGTATGTCTATGACAGTGACCATCTCCGGCAAGAAATCGGAATTAGAATCATATTTTCAACCTCCTCTGACTTTATCTGAGAAATATGAGTGTGGATTGCTTAACTTATCGATATTGAATTCGAAACCACAAGGGCATTTTAATAAAAATAATTCTTCTGTAATTAGAATTGAATGTGATTTAATATACGGATCCTACACTAACGGATTGCCAACTCATGTTATTCATGAATTTATATTTAATACTGCTGCAGATAATCAATACGTAGAAATACCTGCAAACGTTATTTACTTTCCAGTGAACAAAAATACCATCTCATCAATATCTATTAAAGTTGTTGATCAGTTTGGTTGCTGCATTGATTGGATAGAACATATTCAACTACGTCTTCACTTAAGGAATAGAAAATGATATTATATAATATATACCCCTCAGTCAAAATAAAACGTCTTACTTCTTCTACAACCACAAAGGTGCTCAGACGTAAGAAAAAAGTGAAGAATTTAACTAAAACAAATATCGATTTTCTTAAAGCCCTAGGTTTTAAAGTATGAATATACTACAGATTAATGACTTGCCACACTTCGACACTTCGATCGAAAGTTATGAAGTCCATTCTTACAATCCCTACAATAACTGCTTTAGAGAAAACGATGAAATAAGAATTCCCATTCACCAGCAAGATATATACGTGCTACCATCAGCCAGCTCAATTTATATCGAAGGTCGAGCAAAGCTTTTTGGAAAAGATGGAAAACCGCTTGAAAAAACTATTTCATTTAGCAATAACTCTGCTATGTTCTTGTTTCAAGACATCAGGTATGAAATAAACGGTATTGAAATAGATCGTATAAAAAACTCAGGAATAACTTCGACAATAAAATCATACGTTTCATTAAATGAAGCTGAAAATAAATTAGCTGCCCTATGGGGCTGGAATTTAACTGGATTTAAAAGTGATGGTCATTTTGATGCCTTAATACCATTAAATAAGGTTTTAGGATTTGCGGAAGATTACAATAAAATTATAATAAATTGTAAACATGAGCTTATATTGAATAGAAGTAACTCTAACTTAAATTGCATCATACTTGCTGATGATATTAGCCATTTCCAAATAGAAATAGAAAGAATACAATGGAGGGTACCACACATAAAAGTCTCAGATCGGGTACGTTTGTCTTTATTAAAACATTTAGAAAAGGATAAACCTATACAAATGGCATTTAGAAATTGGGATTTGTACGAATATCCTTTACTACCTAAAACCACAAAGCACTCATGGTCCGTTAAAACTGCGTCACAATTGGAAAAACCTAGATATGTAATTCTTTGCCTACAGACTAATAGAAAAAGCAATAAACTAAAAGACAGTTCACTATTCGATCACTGTGAAGTGACAAACGTCACCCTCTTCTTAAATTCGCAATACTATCCGTATGAACCTAAGTTTAAAGTTTTCCGAGAACAAATATAGTATATTATATGAAATGTATGCTAAATTTCGTCAGTCTTATTACAACTGTCCAGCAGAACCATTGCTTAATCTAAAGGACTTTAAAGAGAAGGCTCCCCTATTCATCATAGATTGTTCAAGGCAAAACGATAGTTTAAAAACAGGTCCAGTAGATGTTCGGTTAGAAATCGAATGTTCAGTGCCAATACCAGATAACACTGCTGCATATTGTTTGATTATAAACGATCGACTTGTGGAATACAAACCTCTAAGCAACATAGTACGTCGTTTATCATGATTGCCATTGTAGACGTTCAAGGCTTTAAAACGGAAGCAAATGAATTTGTGCTGAAAGAAATTGCTATATTGTGTAATGACAAATTACAAGTGTTTTTAATCAAGCCACCATTTCCATTTTATGATTTGACAAAACAAGAAAGACGGCAAGTTGCGTGGATTGAACGTAACAGGAAGATATTTTGGGGTGAAGGATTTATACCTTATTCAAATTATCAATGTTTAATTTTAGATTTTTTAAGAGATAAATGTATTTATATTAAAGGTCTTGAAAAAGTGTTATGGTTAAAAAATATTGTAAATAATAATAATAATGTAATAAATTTAGAAGATAAAGGTTGTCCTAGTTTGCCAAGTCTGTATGATCAATATAAATATTCTGAAGATTTATATAGTTGTATTTATCATAGTTCAATATGTGCTTTAAAAAATGTATTATGTTTAAAAAAATGGTGTTCTGATAATAAACTTTTTATATAATTTTTTTTAGTTTTATTCACTTAATTTCTATTTCCTTTTAACTCATCATTTCAAAAATATTTATAAATTGGTGTCATAAGTTTTGTTTTATTAAATAAAACTAAAAATAATGGTAATTTATATTATATAAAATTTCATCTTCAGACAGAATCTGGTATCATACAAATGTTTCATACTCAACCTTAGAATAATTATATTTTTGTTTGACACAATTTATATGAAACAAATTTCATTTCCTAGTGGTATCTGGTAGCATTCGATATCTTCTAATGCAGGTAATACTAACTCGTGTGCTGAATCACTCTCCTGATGGAATAAGTCAGCTGTTGCTGTCGATATATTATTCCCACTAGTCTTTGACGAACTCTGTATCGATTTTGCATGATAAGCTTGTTTGTTATCAACTCTGACGAATTTGTGTAGATTCTCAGCAGGAATGAATGAATGATGGTTGAAATTATGAAATTTTTTTATGGAACTCCGTAAAATCCTATACGCCGCATAATTGGAGAGCATTTGCATCACCCAGCTCGTTGTCGATCGTATAATTGGAATCATATCGTCGGAAGTCTCATTAGTCATCGCTCGATAAAAACAATTGGGGATTCTGGGATCATGCAGTTCGAGCGAAGCGAGAACAAATGATTCCAGAATCCCCAATTATACCCTACTGACAACACAGTGATCCTATAAGGGTTCCAGGTTTTCCTTTCGAGGTACGGAATCCTAAAATGTCTTAAAACCTGTACTAATTACATGAGAATACATAAATATTTATTACTAGCTGTGCCCGCGACGTCGTTCGCGAGCGCTTAGGTGATTAGATCTTACTTCTAATTTTTGTTTACTAAAAAATGCGAAAGTTTCTTACTCAATTACGACAATACGGCTGAACGGATCTGGATGAAATTTCGCACAGAGGTAGATTATAGTCTAGAATACCACTTAAGCATTCTTATCTTGTACCTACTTTGAGAGATATTCAAGATTTAAACCATTTAATTACAGGTAGATACTTTTGAATTTTTAAGATCAGTCTGTCAAAAACACGGAACAGAAAAAACTGTTTCTCTTCTGTGGTCAAAAACATGAAGCTATTTGGGATTTTTTAAACGTAAGTAGATCACTGTGTAAAAGAACGTGCAAGAAACTCTACAGCCAGTCTTTTATATCATAATAAGTACCTATTATAAAAATACTGGTTTTACGGACAATAAACGAATCTAATTAAAGACAACACAGAGAACAGCGATATTGTAATTTAGACCCTATAAAAGACTTTCAAGACCTATAAGAGACAGAACCCAAATTCGTGTGAGGGTCGTTCTCCAGCAGAAAATCTTAACACCGCAATTCAGAAAAACGCGTCATCAGTGCAACGCCATCTATCGACCAAGTAAATAAACTGACGAAATGTTTAGCATTGGAAGACGTTAAATAAGGAGCCCGTATGACAACAATAAGGTATTAAAATGTTCACTTTTATTTTGCTACGTATAAAAGTTCCATAAATAACTGAACAATGTGTTTTAAAAATAAAATGCATTTTATTTTTCTCAATAGATGGTGCTTTACCTAATCAAAATACATTAGGAAGTTTCCTAATAACTTAAAAATTCAATATATTTTGATTTGTGGATCGGTTGTTATAATAAATACCGATAAGGTGTAAAAATGTTCAATTTTATTTTGCCACGTGGGTATTAAAAGTTTCACACATAACTCTACAATTTGTTTTGGTGTTTTTACATGCGTTCGTGAATTTCATCTTTTTCAATAGATGGCGCTGTAATCAGAATACATGAGGAACAGAATACATTAAGAAGCCTCTTACTAAATTTAAAAATTTAATATCTTTTGATTTTGTGGGTCGATTTAGATGAAATAAACGCTAAATGTTACTCGGATTATCACTTAATATTTTTAAGTACCTAGATTTGGAACCCAATCTGTGGTTTATGCGTGATGCTCCCTCAAACACACAGACAAACAGACAAACAGATAAACAGACAAACAGACAAACAGACAAACAGACAAACAGACAAACAGACAAAAATTTCAAAAATAGCATATTTGTGTTTTGTATCTTTTTCCTAACTTTTCTATGTAATTTTTGTGCAAAAATATTCAATGTACAGACACGGTTGGTCTACGATTTTATTATATGTATAGATAATTATTGCAGATTGTATTTCATGCCTTTAACGTATTTTATTTTTTTTTAGAATCGAATTACGATAATCTCTTATTTAAATTAATCGGAAAGACCAAATTTGAAAAAAAAAAAACGTTTATCATAATCGTTTTGCTACACCCAAAAAAAAAACAAAATGGTTGATGGCGGATGGCGATTATCACATTATACACTATTATTTTATTAATGAAAAATACTAAACTTGCGGGTTAAGTACGAAATAATTATTAGCGCTATAATATACCTTTTTATCCAATTTTTTTAATTAACACTCAAATATAAGATTTTTAAAGTAACTTTATCAATAATAACGTTAATAAGTAGGATGTCGTATGACGTAAGTCTTAGTACCTAAAGGTACTACTACCGAGCCGGCGGAGGTTTGCTTGTCTAGTACCTTTAGGTACTATACGGTTAAGTGAGGATCAGATGATGGGATCCCATGAAGAATGTTTGTTTAGCGATATTTTTGCCAATTGTTTAACCGATTTGGATGATTCTTGTTTTGTTTGGAAGAGTATTTTTCCGGAATTTGGTCAAGATCTGATGAAGAACTTTGGAGGTAGGCAACGAAACTCTTTAGTAAATGATAGCAAATGAATCGGGATTACTGAAATCGCATGTCTGTTGATTGTTTACACCAGTTCATAACATAACATCACGGTGGCACGCTGTGTTTGTAAAAAAAAAACTTTTATAAATTAAAAAAACTTTTTTACAAAAAAATCCAACCAACTTCCAAAAACAAAACAATACTAATTTTTGAAAAAAATGGTATGTGTGAGTGAAATAGTTTTAGGTGCGGCTGTGTTTGACAATATCTTGTTCGAACTTTTAATTTGATGCAAAGTAATAAAAGAAAATAAATTAATTATAATTAAATAAAATTTATTTATCGCAGGCAGTGTACCCATATTCCAAGAAGGATTTAAAATTACGAATTCCACATTACTTATATTATAAATTAGCTAGTATTTTAAATTTAAATTCAAAATTGTTAGCAGGAATATTGACAGCCATAATACAAAGAAATAATTAGCTTCTTTTATAGTTCTCAATTACACCTGCGTAATTTTACCGAGATTTGGGAACGGTGCCTCGAACGTAATTTTTCACAAAATTTGTGTGACAAACTGTCAAACGCCCGTTATCTAGCTGTCATCACTTGACTAACGCAAACGCTATCAGCGTTAATGTTTGTGTGTTCCTTTGAAGCACTATACAGAACAAACGCCTAGGCCGATTTTTATGATTCTTGCGTCAATCGATTTTTCTTAGTCTGGCGAGTGTCACTAAAGACATGACGTTATTGACAATTCCATAGATATTATATTTCTGTGGACAATTCAATATGGCGACTACTGGACGCAATATTGTGTAAATGAAAAAAATATCTAAACCTATCGAGTGGGGTATCAAAATAAAGGTCTCGTGGAGACGAATCTGAAAAAATTAACACACTAAAATGTAGGAAAATAACTAAATTGGCTTTTGATAAATATTTACTTTGTCAAAAAACCCGACCGCTAAAACCAACTAAAAAGTTCGAAACAAGTCGCTTTTCAAGCAGTTAGATGCAGTTGGTGGCATCAGATCAGTGATTGAACTGCATCAGTCTGCTATTTTCTTTCTGTTATAAAAATGTATTTGTGCACATTCGTATTTAATTTCCTCTTGAGACTCATAAAAAATCATTGGAATTGTTTACCAACATTGGATTTCAGTATAAATGTCTATAGCTACAACGATAGACAATATTTAGTTATTTAGTTTAGGTGCTTCCCTTTTTTGTAATTGTATTTAGCTATCTAACTATTTTCCGTATTGGTATATGATAACACCCAGCATTAAAAAGGTTTTCTATTAATAGGTTTGTCTAGCAGAAGAAGATAAGATAAAAATAAGATCAGATAATTAGTCGCTTGGTGAGTAGCTGCGTTTCTTTACTGATAGAATACACAAATACGTCTAGCTCGATTGATAAGTAGGGTAGGTCAGGAAAATATCTCCGGCGTACAGATAGGTAGATGACAAAGACAGTGAGAATCTTTAAAGAGACAACAAGAAATAATACGTGTAGGTATCTCAAATATAGTCTGTCTCAGGTCTTCTCTTAAGTCAGTAGCAATGTGTTGTAGGCATCTAGATCGAATTACCTCAATGTGTTTTATCTAATAAACCTGCAGACAAACCTGAGTATAAGACATATCAAAGTATCTTTTAATTATGTACCTTTTTTACATTGAACTTTGAAGTCGACTTTTTACGTCCGGCCGCGATACCAACAATCCGGTCTATGCTTTATAATTTCAAACAAATCGTGTAAAAGCGATTTGCTTAAATTTGTTGTTAACGATAACAGTCTAAAACCAACAAATATATCAGAGTGAAGCTGCTGTCACTAGTGTAACTTATTTATGAATTGGTGGCTATATCCTCTTTGTATGACTTCAAAGTTGTGAATTTTATCGAGTTGTTTTCTGATTGACAACATATATTTTGTCGGCAATTTTACTTTTTCAAGTTTTTGTTAGATTACTTTTAGTTTTACGTGTATACTTAATTAATTAATATTTTGAAATAACTCATACCACGGAACCAACCTATAATGCCAAGTAATTAATTCTGCAAAAAGAATACAATTATGCAAGTATCTACAAGAAAATAATTTTTTTCAAGTAAATACTTGCATAATTCGTTTCGATAATATTAAACATATGATTAGATTCATGTGCCTCAATTTAACTTATTAAGTAATCAGTTATATTTATTTGGAATGTGATAATGCAATTTCAGGAAATTTTAGGCACGTGGATATGACGCAATGTTGTCTAATTTATTAATTGTCAAATTTCGAATAACCATAACTTGTTAATATTAGTCATACTGCATTTTTTCACAGTTACTCAAGGTTTGGGCAAATTATAGTCGCATTAAGTAGGAACAAGCTAATCGAAGTCCTCACCTAATTAAGGTACAGAAATAATTTGTTTATTAATCGATCTGTGACATGTTCATGCGCAGTAAATTTCTATTAAATGCTTATCGTGGAAAGAATGTTGCACTATCTTAATTATTGACAATAGGTACACATCATTAATAAACTTTCCGATAAGATAATATTTTTGAAATCTGGTCTTGGCAAGTTGTGCGTGGTTTCGCCGGCCTTTTTATGGACATCATGAAACATTACATAGTTATGTAGCAACTAATTAATTATTTTGATTTCTAATTTACACAAAAACATGAATAATAACAATTGTTAATACAGATATTGCATCTGTCCCTTACTCCTTCTTTCTAGATCGAGGTTTTAATTTTCAGTGGAACACAAGTTGTTCCCACGGTCTTCAACTTAAAATTAAAGAAACTATTTAGGTTATTACACATTCACAGCATGTCGACAGTGCACCCGATCTGCCGTCTGTCAAATAATGATGCTCATTTGCCAAACGCAACCGGGATGCTGCGATCATCATCTGCGCACCCTTTTCAACTATATTGGGGTCGATTTCCAGTCAAACCGGATTCAGCTGAATATTTGTGTTTTACGTGGAGCGGATGCCTACCAGATCTTGATAATAACAGCCGCACGGGTCGATCTTCAAGGTTAAGCAACGGTTGGTGGGTGACTGCCTTATTTTCGTTTATGTAACTTATTGACATTATAATTTACTTTTTTGACATTACTATCTACATTTCGTTTAATGTTAACATTACCCATTGCATTTTATTAAATTACATTTTATTTTAACTTTAAATTGACATTGATAATATTGACTTGTAATAATTTAATTAAAATGTACATAATTGGCCTCCCATCTAAATGTTTATGTATTTGTACGCCAAATGGCAAAACATAGAGAAATTTGTAATTAAACATTGTAACATCTTACATACCACTGTAACCTATAATAATAATAATATTGTTTTATATCAGAGCATTTTACCTATTTAATAAAAATTTAATTACATATCAAATAATAATTATGATATGGTACCACATACTACCCTTATCCAATGAATCTGGAAAGGGCAGTCATAACGTGCAGCAATTACCTTAAGAATGCTGTTGCCGCTGCTCCATCAAGGAGGCTGTCTTTTTGCGAATAATGGCTTGAAAGCCGTCCACGTGTGCCTCCGCAAACATGCCTGAGGCACTGCAGCGCCACGGCAGCCTCAACCGCATTCTGAAGGCATTGCTATACTGGGTGCGCAGGGTTCTATCATAAGCTCGCTGCGTATAATTCACCCACAGAGCACTCGAGTAAAAGATTGACAGAATGCCTTAAAAATAATAATTTAACTTGATTTGTGCAGCGAGTGAACCTGCGGGCAAGCATGTTGCCCCTTACTGCTAGCGCCCTACGCTCCCGCTCTATGTCCTCGTCATCCTTTAGGTCGCTAGAAACTATGTGCCCCAGGTATTTAAATCTGACAACCAGCTTTAAGGCAACACCGTCAAGGATCACAGAAGGCACATGAGTAGGCTGATAGTTGCCTCATTTAAAAACAAGTATTTCACTCTTTTTAGAGTTGTATTTTAACCCACG
Source organism: Lacanobia oleracea (assembly GCA_950371165.1). Taxonomy (NCBI): domain Eukaryota; kingdom Metazoa; phylum Arthropoda; class Insecta; order Lepidoptera; family Noctuidae; genus Lacanobia; species Lacanobia oleracea. The sequence continues at coordinate 9,291,477 of OX493397.1, forward strand.
CGCCTCCGCGTATGACTCACACATAGACAGCAAAATCCTTAACCCGTTAATTGAGGGGCTCAGCAGCACCATGTCATCGGCGTAGCTTATATTATTTACCGCATTTCCATAAATAAAGCAGCCAACATGAGTGCTGCTGAGCTCCTCAATCAGCTGATTAACATACGTTAAACAATAGCAGCGAGGTTGATCCTCCTTGCCTTACGCCACATTGCAGTTTATATTCATCCGACAAGGTACCGGCCCATCTCACCTGGTTTTTTTGGTCGGAGTACCAGTATCTACCTACAACCTACCCCACCTACCTACTATAGTAGTACCTATGTTAACAAATAAAGAATATTGATTGATTGATTGATATTGTAATCGGTCGAAAACCTGCCATAAATTAGTCATGTTTTTTTTTCTTTTTTTTTTTTTTACTATTGATAGGCACGCGCTTGACCACTATCTCACCTGATGGTAAGCGATGATGTGGTCTAAGATGTAGCACGCTTGCCTAGAAGTAACCTATTCACTCTTGACTTAAAGACTCCCAGGTTGTAGCTATCGGGAAACACAGACTCCGGCAGGGAATTCCACTCCTTAGCTGTACGCATTATGAATGTGTTCCCAAAACGTTTTGTGCGTATGGGTGGGATGTCCACCATGTACCGGTGGCGCATCGCCTTTCGTCTTGTGGTCCGATGATGGAACGGGCTTGGCGGAATTAAATTATGCAATTCCGTCGCACATTCCCCAAAATGCAACCGGTAGAAAACCGACAGGCTAGCAACTCGTCGTCGATGCTCAAGACTTTGGAGCTTCGTCGCGACGAGCCTCTCATTGCCAATGATCCTCTTGGCTCGTTTCTCAATTGACTCAAGGGCATCAAGCTGGTATCTCGCAGATCCGTACCAAAGATGAGAGCAGTATTCCATACACGATCGAACTTGCGCTTGATAGAGTTTAAACAGCTGTTCCGGCGTGAAGTACCGTCTCACCTTTGCCAGGATCCCCAACTTCTTTGCAGCCACTTGAGCTTTTGCCTCTATGAAAGGGCCAAAATTGAGAGTAGATGTTAATGTAACCCCAAGAAGCTCAAGTTGGTCGGTTATCGGCACGGTTGCACCTCGGAAAGATGGAGCTGGCTGGAATTGGCTCCTTTTAGCGGAAAATAGACACGCTTGGGTCTTAGCAGCTTGAACTTGACCAGATTGGCATCACCCCATTCAGAGACAGCCTGTAAGGATACATTCAAGCGCTCAACCATAGCCTCCCGGAGAGACCGGATCTGCGACCAGCTCGTGCGTCGGACACGTATCTCTCAGCAACAGTGCTGTCGTCTGCATACCCAAAGGTACCGGGTTTAAGCTGATCATTAATATGCAGCAAGAACAGTGTTGCCGAAAGCACCGACCCCTGAGGAACCCCGGCATTAATATCCAGCAGTCCAGACGAGCAGCCATCTATGACCAGTCGGATAGACCGATCTCTCAGGAAATCAGCGATCCAATCACACAAACTGGTGGGCAGACCGAAGGAAGGAAGCTTACTAATAAGGCTATCGTGCCAGACCCTGTCAAAAGCCTTCGAGATGTCAAGGGAGACCGCTAATGCCTCCCCGTGCTTCTCTGTGGCTTCACTGCAGATGTGAATGGCATACGCTAGAAGATCCCCAGTTGACCGATTTTGGCGAAACCCGTATTGTCGGCCACTAAGGATATCATTCGCAAGTTTTCAGAACAATTGCCGGTATCCCGTCGGGACCACTAGCCTTGTTCACGTCTAGGTTACGCAGTACCCTACGGACGTCCTTCTGATGAATGCGAATGTTCGACATGCTCGACTCGCATCCACCAAGAGAAGCAGGGGGCCTCGCGCCACCAGGATCCAGACGCGAAGATTCCGCAAACAAAGAAGCAAACAAGTTCGCTTTCTCCTCAGCGGAGTGGGCAAGCGTCCCGTCGGGTCTTAGCAGTGGTGGTAGTGAGGGGCGGCAGAAGTTCGATTCGACCGACTTAGCCAGGGACCAAAAAGCCTTACTACCTGCTGGGTATGAAGCAAGTTTGTTCCCTATTCGGCTGATGTGGTCAAACCGAGCCCTTTGCAACACCTTCTTGCAGAACTTGGCAGCCCTGTTGAAGGCTCTCTTCTTCCGAGTCACGTCATTTGCTTTGCGCGTACGAGCGTCGACCCATGCCAGGTAAGCCGCGCGCTTAAGCGCATCAGCGCGATTGCACTCGGCACCAAACCATGGACGAGCTTCGCCAGACATTGTTATGTCAGAGAACGGAATGTAGTACTCCATTCCCCACTAGTAGTCATGTGTTTCGATACTGTACGCCCCGTTATGGTGACATCATAAGTTTGACAAGTTTGTGAATTGTACCACACACCCAAAACAGATCCACACTAATCAAATCACCTTACTTACGCACGCATACACAGCCGCATGCTCACGCAAATACATTCAGGCCCATGCACGCACATACAGCACACTCACACGCACACACAAAATAATGCGATCACGCATTAATATCTGTATTTAAAAACGTTAACTTGTACAATTAAATCTGTAAAAATAAAACAATTACAGGGGATCAGCACTGTTACTCCTTAATACAGGATATTCCATAGACTAGCAAGGAGAACAGCATGTCATCTACATGATTGCCAGAGATTTAATACTACCCACTTTGTGTAAACTGTATTATGTACTACAATCTGTGTGTTTTCTGTATAAATAAAGATTATATTATTATCATGGACGTATACGCCTACCTGCGGTAAATCTGCAAACAACTTTTCCAAACGTCTTTGGAATATTGCCGGCTGGACGCCAGGCCATACCTACACTAATCTGTTATATCGGAACAAGCCCTTGTGTCTGTTATTTATCATTTATATCCATAAATCGTCTATCTTACACTAACGTTCAATCCCGTTTAACCGAACAAGTAGATCCTCGACCCTAGGCAGTGGATAGCGGTCAACTTCTATTACCTTATTCAATGTTAGCTTACATCGGCACAGATCTTTATGCTGCAGTCCTTCTTCACGACGGCACGATGGAGAGTCAGAACGTTCGACCGGACTGAGAAAGCCATCCCACACCAACTGGTACAGCGCGCGCACCACCGGCTCTCGCAGCGAGTACGCTGGAGGTCGCGCGCGCATGTCCACTAGCCGCGCGCTCCAGCAATTGGATGCCAACCCGTGAAATGCTCCAACCCGTCTGCGAATACTTTAGAGAATCTGAAACTAAATGTGTTTATATCAAAATTTTATTAATTACAAATATTATTGTTATTTACATAAGTATCATAATCCAATACTGGCAGTCGTGTTTTTAACGATGCCAAAGTAGCGTGGTTTTACCATTTCTTATCACTTACAAGTCTAATTGCATACATTTGTCTTTATATTCAAATTTAAAAAAGGTTTTGAAGAATTGAGAACCTCCTCCTTTTTTAAGTCGGTTAAGGCGAAGACATACGCTAGCGATTTTAAGAGAACAAAACGCGCCCTCGTTTAAGGTGGAAGCGGCATGGTAATCGAATATTTTTATGTTTTTTGCAATTTGCCGGTCAGTGTGCAGCTGTATGTTGAACAAAGTACGATTCGCGGCCGTGACGCGTATTTATCTAAAGAATTATAACCATTTTAATCATCAATATAACCCTGCAACGGCAAAATGCAAAAACAAAAATATTTATATTTAGCGGGCGACTCTGGTGCTTCTACCCTAACACCCGCGCGACCGAAAATTCAGTAGTTTTTTTGTTCCTACCTTATCATTCTAAGACTTATAAAAAAGGGTATCAAAATGTAGATAATTAAATTGTCTTTGAGATAGTATAAATTTCATCAAAATAGATGGTTTTGGTCCGATTGTTGTTTTTATATCCGTGTTAAATATTAATTCATAAATTAATTACGCTATCTCAGTTATCTCCGCCTTAAAAAGGTTTAACAACACCCAGTAGTTTTACATACTCGTCCGTATAATAAACTACATTACGTTTTGTAATTTTTAAGAAACTGAAGCTTTTTATTTTCATTAATTTATACATGATACAGTGCTAGGTACCTGTGTCACACTTAAACTTCATTGCCTTTCCCTGAACCTCTAATGAGTTACTGTCAATTTATTAAGTCCTATCATTATTACCTCGTCAAGCACTATCTTCGCTGTTCAGGACGTCCTCTGCGATGTCCACCTCGACAGTGTAATGTTGCGTAAGACGCGAGCACATACACCGCTGACTGCCCGGTTGGTTGCATACATAGCGCCCAAATTTGCAAACGGACGCCTTATGCGGCCCGCCACACGCTCGACGCTCATTGTACTGTAAACCGAAAATGAGTACATAGGCCGATATGTTTTCACTGCTAAGCTGCTTGCGATTTCGAAACTTATTAAGTTAAGCCAACGCACTCGGTTTCGGTTGTGGGTGTTGTTGCAAAAAACATAAAAATATTTGAATTTCGCGGGCTACCCTGGAGCATCCACCTTAAACGTTTTTGTCTTCGGTTTCGCTGGTGTACATCAATTCACTAACAGCTCGTAGCTAGTCGCACCCATAACGGTAATTAACGTGAGCACTTGCAACTCAGTCGATATTTTATTTACTAGAAACGCCAAGTCGTTCAATATAAGTACAACCTCCAATCGTCCTTGTGAACATCGAATTACTGAACAATTCTTGGGTTGGGAGGGTTCTGAATCCAGGAAACAAATAAAATACGCAGCACGTTCAGACACAGGCGTATAGTGACTGGCATAGATGATACACTATTAACTAGCTAGTGACTGGCAAACTTACAATGAGCAACTACCTACAACACGTATTATTAACAAATATTAATTTACCCACAGTAACTAATTATAACATACATTACAGTATCTCAAGTACTTACTCATTTTAAGAGGCATTTCACAAAATTGCGCCGAGTAGCAGTTCTTAACATAGCAATGCGCCGATATGCTGTTAATGGGTGCACAGGCAGGTACCACTAAAGTGATTAATAAAAGGAAGTCGGTGTCAAAAAAAGAAAAAATAACCAAAAACACTGACTTTCGAAATTAAAGTTCTTATCTTTCTTCCGAAGTTATTTTGTACCTTGTATATTTTTGTTTTTGGAAGTCGGTTGTATTTTTTGTAATTATCAATGGAGGTTTGCGGGGCTTTACTCTCTGTTCCGCACACCTCTAAATAGAGGATAATAAATAATAATAATAATAACTTAATAATGGAGGAGCTCGTGGCTAGATAATAACAGCCGCACGGGTCGATCTTCAAGGTTAAGCAACGCTTGACAAGGTTGGTCTGTGGATGGGTGACCATCTTAACATACCGAGTTTCCTTCGTGCCTCGGAAAGCACGTTAAGCCGTTGATCCCGGCTGTCATTTATAGATCTTTGGCAGTCGTTACGGATAGTCAAAAGCCAGTACATCTGACTCCAGTCTTGCCAAGAAGTACTGTGTTACCCAGTTAATGGGTTGTGGAGGTCTGGTAGGCAGCCGCTCCTCGTAAAATACTAGTATTCAGCTAAATCCGACTTGACTGGAAGCCGACCCCAATATAGTTAGGATAAGGCTAGGCAGATGAATAATAACTTAATAATTAATCAGGATACCTACTAAATACCTAATAGCGTGTGGCATCCTAATTCTGGTCCGCTCTTAAACGACTAAATCGTCCAAAATATGAATAAAAAAAACACAACCGAATTAAGAACCTCCTCCTTTTTTGAAGTCGGTTAAAAAGTGAAAACATTGTTGGACCTGCAGCAGTAGCGTAGCGAGGGGGGCGGAGGGGGGGGGGCGCTTCGGGTGACTCCCGTTTAGGGTTAACACCCGAACCTTCGTTGACTGGTTTTTGTCACTGTCGGGTGTCACCCCTAAACGTTTGATACAACAAATCCTGCCGGGAGTAGGGTGAAATTTTTTTGAGCTCGCTTTGCTCGCTCTTGCATTCTACAGTCCCTATTTTCATGAGCTTTTCAGTATAAATCAAAAGACTTCTCTTTGAGCATGAACGACCAAAAGACAGTTAACTCTTCCGAGATAAGGTGCAATCAAATACTTTATTTCCTGAGGTATTCGCATTTATTTGACTTTTTGTTACGGTCGAGTTTCACCCCATAACGGGTGACGTATTGAAAACCGTTAAAGGTGGGGAGAACAAAATTTCGAGCTCGCTTCGCTGGATTAAATTATGAAACTTCTTTGTTCTCAAGCTTTACGGTATATCTCAACAAAATTACTTTATGTATGTCAGAAAAAAATTAAACCTTTCCGGGGTGCATTAATTTTTGAGCTCGCTTCGCTCGCTCTTGTGTTAAGTTACTGTCCGAGGTGGGATGCAAAAATTTTCTACCCACACTTATTTCTTGAGCCTACTTGCGTCAGTCAACAAAAGTGAGTCTGGAGAATGATGAAAAGAAAATCAAAATAATCCGAGAGAGATGCACAAATTTTCAAGATCTTGTTTGTAAGTGTGATGTAAGAGCATTCTTGAAAGACCTGCAGCACATATGGAACACCTCCTATCCGAAAAATGGCATGCCACATATCGTATTCAAAACGAAACGGGTCACTTATCGTTTTTGGGTTCATTTGGGGGCACCACATTATCCAACCCGGGTGTCACACATGCTAGCTACGCTACTGCCCTGCAGAAGATTGTGAGATTATCTTTGCATTGTATAGACTCAATCTCACTTGAATTGTAAGATTTCAGTCAGTTATTTCATAAAAATTGTAACCATGATTGTGTAAACACTGATTTAAAAGAGTTTACATGGAGTTTCTTGAACGTTCTTCTCCATGGGATCTACTCTTTGGAACGTGCTACTGCCGCGCCGCAAATAGGATCGGTGAGTATGTTTTGCTGCAGAACAACTTGCTGATCTTGTTGCTAGAGCGGCAAAATCAGCTTCACCTGATTGACTGACAGACCTAGACTATTTAAATGTCAAAAGTCTATTCCAAAATCCTTTATTTCAAATAGACCATTTTCTTTTGTTTTGTCTGTGTAGTCCGAAGTTTTGCGCTCGTTACATAGTAACTCGATATTAAAATTCACAAAAATAATTGCCTTGCGTTTGCTCTTTTCCAAACAAACGTTGTGTGTAAATGTCAAGAAATTCGCTCAGGTTCGTATTTGGGGGTTTATGAATAAAAGCATGGTCAGAGAATGTATTAATAGGTTTATCCATAAAAAATATTACCGCCTTCATATTACAGCTCTTTTGTGTATCATATTATACTAGTACATAGAAATCCCTCCGCCTACCTATACAATCTATCCTTAAATTAAATAAATGTGTGTAAATGGGTTTATTCAGCATATCGGCATCAATTTTAGATTTGATCTATGCTTCAGTTAGCAACACAATGTTTATGGTATGATCAAAACTTCGTTAGATACATTTTAACTCATCGAGCTTACCTGGTGATACCCGACAGTGATAAAAACCAGTCAACGAAGGTTCGGGTGTTAACCCTAAACGGAAGTCACCCGAAGCGCCCCCCCCCCTCCGCCCCCCCTTGCTACGCTACTGCTGCAGGTCCAACAAAGTTTTCACTTTTTAACCGACTTCAAAAAAAGGAGGAGGTTCTCAATTCGGTTGTGTTTTTTTTATTCATATGCCGACTGCCAAAGATCTACAAATGACAGCCGAGACCAACGGCTTAACGTGCTTTCCGAGGCACGGAGAAAACTCGCTATGTTAAGGCGGTCACCCATCCACAGACCAACCTTGGCAAGCGTTGCTTAACCTTCAAGATCCACCCGTGCGACTGTTATTATTTAGCCACGAGCTCGAACGAGGGTCTACCAATAGTGTTTGGTTTAATTTCATGCGACATACACAATTTGTATCATACAAAAATATGAATGTATCCAATTCACTAAATATTGTGTACGAAACAAGTATTATAGCTACATTAAATTTTACGTAAGGTACGTTACTGTACGACAACAACATTCTGGAGATGACCTTGAGCAGCTGTTCTTTTCGCGATTCTATTCCTTATAAGCACAAAACAGAAGCTGGTGGGGCTATAAGAACAATAGATTGTAGGTATGGCGTTTTCTACGTCAAACAGAATTTTGAAGGTCTAACAACCTTTTGTGTAACTTCGTTGAATGCCTAAGACTGGCTCTTAACCTTTTTTCGCTGGCGACCCAAAGTATAAATATATCAGAAGCCCACAACCCTTGTGTTTTATTTATCTACCAGTGATTATAAAATCATAGGATTAACTATAAGCCTGTGGTTGGCTAAAGCTTCATTGCAGCTTTGCCTTCATTGCAGCTTTAGCTTCATTGCTAAGAATTTATCAGTTAACATGATTATAAAAAGAGTAGTTTGTCAAATGATGTATAGTAAATGAAATATTGTATTTCAATTGTTTGTCAAATGAGTTGTTTACAGAAAGAATACTTACCTAGTTTGTATATTGATAACTTTATCAACATCATATTATCTATTTCATACACTATCGAAGAAGAATCTTTCGACTTTTGTATCGAATAAATTCTTACACTATTAGAATTCTATATTATCCCCGAGTACTTTACATACACTTTATTTATTGCTAAATAAATTAGGGATCCTCAAGAAAATAGTGCTCATCAAGTATAAATTTACCTAACGTTATTTTTGAAATTTAAAGTGATTAGTTTTTTGACAAATGACAGGACACCAGACACAGACTGTTGTTTACTTTGCATTAGTATTGCAGTTAGTAAACAAGAGGGAACATCCATCTGCCAAACTGTCTTCAATTCAATCTATCAAATATCCAAATTTAAAACATTTATTTCAAAAAACCCTTTTACAAGCACTTTTCAATAGCCAAGGTCAGTCAGCCAAAACGATGAATCTAGTTCTGCAGTGCTAGCGAAAAAGGCAACAAGAATGTTTTGCTGCAAACACACTCACCGCTCCCATCGCCAGCGCGGCAAAGTTGCATGTTCCGAAGCGTAGATTCTATGGAGAAGAACGTGCTATAAACTCCATGGACACTTTTTTAAATCAGTGTATAGTTAAAACGTCTAAAACACTTTCAATCCACCTATTCGAAACTAGAACACAGCATCATCAAAATTAGCTACCCTACCTATCAACGCTTCAGAACTTTATGCATATCTTACTCGAAAATTACCGATGATTAACGAAGATTTCCGAGCGGTATCGATGCAGAGTTGCACCGCGGAGTCGACGCGGCGCGGTACGGTGCGAGCGTGGCAGATGTGTCGCCGGTTGTGATTGTCTTGCCGCGATGATTGATGATCTTTCGCGGCGGCTGCGGCGTAGGGCTGTGCGGACCAAAGCTTTCGGGGAATATTCGTATTTAGGTTTTAGTTTTGATGGGAGATATGGTTATTGGAAGTCCAAATCGGAAAATAAACAGGTTATAAAAAACTTGTTACTAATACATATTAACGAATGCTATTAAAACTATTTTACTCGAATCTTTAAACACTATCCTGTACTGATACACCTGTACCTTATTAAATACTTCTTATACCTATATTTTCTCATTCTTCATAAAGTTATAATTAGGTTTCAATCATTCATTACCATCATCTTATTTTTATACATGTTATATTTCAATCAATTCTGTAGCTTATATCGTTGATAATAAATTTCACTGGGTATTTATTTTAAAGACGAATATAGTGCTATACGTTTGTCCTTCTTCATCTTGTTGCTTAACGGTTTGTGTGAAAGGGACAAAACTACCGGCAGATCAAAAATATATATTTTGTATTATATTGACATTAAATTCATGCTCTTAGAGAATCATTCATAACGAGAAAACAAAATGTTCACGCAAAACAAATTTTTAAACCTTAATCAGTAACAGATAACAAAACAAAATAACCACAAGTATCAACTTTAGAACTATATCTGCTCAAAAGTAAACAACAAACAAAGTTAACAGAAAAGAATATCTAAAAATCCTGTCAACAAAGTGATTAGTACTAATATATCTATTGTTACTGACTCAGATAACTGTTCAAATACTTCTAAATGTAGGTACGCATTAACTTTGTGAACATCTTTTCACAATAAAGGGATTATTCCCCTTTCTAACAGTGATTGACAGTTTATCTCTCCGTCTCTCTCTAATCTTTTGTTGAATCCGACTCCGCCTCCAATTTGTAATGTGCAAATAGGGAATTGTAGGTACCTAAGATAAGTTTCAATTTAAGACATGAGTTATATAAAATGTTTTAATGCTAGATTTATCATCTGTTGTAAATCATTTTATCTGTATTTGTATAATTCTTCAGTAGATATGTACCTAAGACACTAAACTACTCCTTAACGGTCGGACCAATTTTGATGATTTTTTCTGTGTATTTGAGTTTAAAAAAAGAAAAACTTGCCAAGTGCGTATCTGACTCGCATAGGAAGGGTTCCGTACCATAAACCTTAGTTTTTATAATTTGTTATTAGGTATAGCAGCAACAGAAATACATAATCTGTGAAAATTCCAACTGCCACCCGCTAACAGACAGACGGACGGACAGCGGGAAAAAAGTTGATTAGAAGATACTTAAAAAATAGGTTCATCAAATTTTAAAATATTATAAAATATTACATGTAAATTCGGAATAAAATAAAGACAAACAAAAAAAGGCGCGCGGCAACCCTAGTTGTCTATTCAACTCACGTTTATTCAATATAAGCAAACTCAGGCATAGGCCACGGTAAAAGTACTTTGGCGAAATATTCTACATTCGTCAAGCGTTGTCGCTGCTACCATTCCAATTTAACTCTCCTATGCACAAAACTATATACGTACTTTTCTGATATGTATCTAGTCTGAATGTAGATATAGTCTGGTATGGTAAGTTATAGTTATCAGGTAGAGATATACCTACCTTAAGATGGAAAAAATATTTTTCTACTAAGAAATTAACATTAGATTGTAAGTTATTTTTTCTCATTGTTAGCAAGATGCAAAAGGTTTTTTTATAATTATACTAGTTGACCCACGCAACTTCGTCTGCGTCACAATTTTCATTACTGCTCCGCTACTATTGGTTTTAGCGTGATGATATATAGCTATAGCCTTCCTTGATAAATGGGCTATCTAAAACTGAAAGAATTTTTCAAATCGGACCAGTAGTTCCTGAGATTAGCGCGTTTAAGTAAACAAACAAACAAACAAACAAACTCTTCTCGCTTTATATATTAGTATATATTGATATGCTCGCCTTTCACTACAGTCTCACCTAATGGGGAGCTATGATATGAATTTTAGGGTTCCGTAGCCAAATGGCAAAAAACGGAACCCTTATGGATTCGTCATGTCTGTCTGTCTGTCCGTCCGTATGTCACAGCCACTTTTTTCCGAAACTATACTGTTGAAAGAACATGGGTCTGAACGTACCCAGTTTGTAGCAAGTTGAAATTGGTACCATTCGAAAGGTCTTTTAAAATGTAGATATTTTTTGTATGGGAGCAACTTTGTAACTTATGTAGGAAAAAAGATATTCGATGTTGAAAATACCGAAAATCCTTAGTAAAATCGACCCACGCACGTTCAATTTTTTTTTATTTTATCCATTAGGTGGGTAGTTTAACTATTTTGTGCTAGCGTCGGTGTGTCGTCAGTAGTTAGTACCTGTTAGGAACTGATTTTGAGCGCGCGCGCATATCTTAGTTTATTTTATTCTTACTTTTATTTACAACCTCGGCTTTCACAACGGACTTCAGTGTATTACTTAACGATTGGATTATTATTATTACTCATCTGCTTCAAAAAAATGGAAGGTGAACGCCGTATACAGTGTGTTACATGTACAAGATCAGTAATTCGTGACCGAAACCGGCATATACTGACGCGAACCTATTTGGAAGACAATCCAGGCTTCACAGAGTATGTCATGGCACGGATTAACATAAATGAGGTTAGTATAACAATAGCTTTTGATCATCGAGTACACGGTGTCTTTTTGTTTATTCTTTATTAAGTTATTTATTGTTTTAGTTACTTGAGGATTTGGTTTTTCTTTTAGATGGCCCTGAATCAACTTCAGGCTATGTGTCATCGTTGTTGGGTAGCTGGAAGACGACAGCAAGCTAGGTTCGAACAAGAACAAAACCAGGAACTTGCAAACCCAGAGCACCCAACGTCTGTTCCAACTTATAGATGGGTTGCAAATACGGCGCGTCACTGTTTATTTCATGGGTGCATCAATCAAGAACTTCACAGAGTGTCCAGGTTTATAAAAGTATTCTTGTTGGTTAAACATAGCGTGTACGTTCCTGAACATGCACGCGTTTGTACACATCACATCAACACAGAAGATTGGAGCTCCCTTTATGATAATGGAGAGACAATATTCACACCAGACCATCTCAAAGATATGATTGATACGTTACGAGATGCATATAAACATAAGACTAATATAGATTTAGACAATGTAAACAACATTTTACCAGAGGATCTATATCATCTAACTGGCTTAACACACCAACAATTCGAAATCCTTTTGAATGAAACACCGTCTCTTTTAAATCAATGTAGAAGACCAAAAACTGCACTAGGAATATAATTTATTAAAACAACGGTCTGGTGAACCAAATACACGTATAGCCTCCCAAATAGGTGTATCTCGTAAAACGATCGGTATTTTGCTTAAAACTGCTAGAAACTGCTTGACCCAAGACTTTGTTGTTCGCCATTTGGGTTTCAATCATATAAGTCGAGATGAAATTATAGCTCACAGCCTTGCAGTACCATCATCAATATATTCCAACCCTATAAACCCAGTGGCTATAGCTATTTGTGATGGTTCGTATATATACGTACAGAAAAGTAAAAACTTTTTATTTCAAAAATGTCTTACAGCTTACACAAGTATAAAAACTTGTTAAAACCCTTTGTGATTACTTGGTCCACATTATAGATATATGTGGACCATACGCTGCAACAAAGACTGATGCCCAAATCATGACTGAGATTATGAATGATCAAACGTCCCCAGTGCATATAACGTTACAAACAGATGACGTTTTTATATTAGATCGAGGTTTTAGAGACTCTATACCAGATATAGAAAGTGCTGGCTATGTTGCCCAAGTAAAGATAGGCATGCCACACAGCTTACAGATATTCAAGCTAATAAATCTCGAGAAATCACCATAGTGCGTTGGGTCATTGAAGTAATAAACGGATGGTTCAAAAGGAACTACAAAATATTTAGGCATACAGTCATCAATAAAACACTGCCTCACTTATTTGAAGACTTCCGTATTGCGGGAGCCCTTATAAATGCATTTAGGCAGCGTCTGACAGATAATGAGCATGCCCACGCTTTTATCAATATAATAGCGCAAAGAAGAAGTGAACCCAACAGACTGGGCAATTATGTAGTCGCAGAACATATGAACAGACAGCGGGCGGTGTTCACAACAATGACGGCTACGTCAATACCATTTCCACAATTGACAGAAGAAGACGTCATTCTACTCAGTTTGGGCACATACCATTTAAAGCTCGCTAGATCATATGTTGCCGAGCATTTGCGAGGTGGAGATGGTATATATAATATTGAGGTATCTTCGAGCCGTAGCCCTAGTATGTCGCAGCATGGGCTAGTAACCGAAAACTGCTCGTTAATTAGAGGCCGCATATTATCGAGGCACGTGTCGAATAAAATATATTACACATATATTTTAATCAAGGTTAATGTCCAGGGCAGAGAAGCCATCGAAGCGTATTATTGCTCCTGCATGACGGGTATGAGAACTCTAGGTGCTTGTGCCCATACTATTAGCATAATATGGTACTTAGGTGTTGGCAGGCACCTAGATAACTTCGTAGGTCCGGCAAGTGCCTGGGATGATATAATCATTGAAAGTAACAATACAATTTAATAAAACTGTGCTATTTAAGATTGATAGTTCTTATTTAATATTTTTTCTGTACCAAAAACCAACGATAGGATTTTGAGAGTTGAATATAAGAATGCTGTATAACAATAACTTGTTTGAACTTCTAGTTTTACATAAATACCTACAAGAGAGAGGTTTAGAATTTGTTTGTAGGGGTTTAGGTTTGTTAGTAAAACAACTAAATAAATCAAATTACCCGTACCTCAAAAGAAAAAACTGAACTCTTATAGGATCACTTTGTTGTCCGTCCGTCTGCCCATCAAGACCTTATATCTCGAGAACGCGAGGAGTTATCGAGTTAAAATTAAAACCATGTACTCAGGTCTACAGTCCCTTGAAGCTGTGGAAAAATCTAACTTCTAAGTTAAAGTAAAAAACGTACGGCCGTATATGCCGCATGAAACCGTCTATTTCGATACTCTCAAGGAAATCAAAATATTTAGGGTAGATACATGAAATTTGGCAAGTAAAACCGTCTTATACTATAAGTATAGAGATAAATCTGAAAACTTTATAATTGTAATTAAATCATAAAAATATAGTTTTTATATGTATAAAGTACGAATCAATTATCGAGGTTAAGCAATACGCTTGTCCGGTTTGTTTAGCGACATTTTGGCCCAATGTCTCGAACGAATGTTATCACAAAATTGTTGTGTCAAATCGTCAAACTCTCGTTATTTAGCTGTTATCAATTAAGTCATCTACGCTAACGCTATTATAATAAGATTTCTTTTCCAGAAACTGGCATTTAATTATATTTCAAAGTATATTCATAGCTTAACAACTGATTGAAAACTACCATTATTTTTTTCAAATATGGGCATTCAAGTTATGGAGTTTAAGCGTTTATAGTAACAATAGACAACACTTTAGGTAATGCATTAATTTCACTAATATCTAAAGCCGAATACAAATGAGTTTTCCTACAAGCCTTACTTTACAAATACTGCCACTGACTGCGCCATCTGTATGATTTCAGTAAGTTTACCACGGATGCTGGGGTCACTAGACTGAAAGGCATTCAACATTACCTACGCTTTTACAAAAGCTTTCATATGAGTTTGAATAAAGCATTTACATAGTAAAAATATCTAGGTATAACTGTGTAAAATAATGTTTTCAATAAGATAAATTAATATCTAAAAGGAAAATGTACAAAGAACAACATCAACGGATAAAGAAAACTTGGTTTTCTGAACCATGGGAATCATAGTTGGCTCTGAGGCGTTGTGTCTGGTAACAAAGTCTGTAACTAGATGGCGCTGTTCTTTAAAGTAGGAAAATATTATGTCTAAGTTATTATTATTGAAGATTATGGGCAGCAGAGATAGATGTAATAAAAGATACTATTCAAATAAGTATTTGAGATACCAAATACAAGATATTTTTGGCAATGGTAATACAAAATATGCTGTACCTATCTTCTAAATGGGTACAACTGTTTAAAGATACAATTACATACTTTTAAAGATAACACACTTTATTCACATGAAGTTGCTACTATTTCATCGATTTATTTAAAAAATAAATCGATGAAATAGTTTCGCATGTCAATCATAAACTGTCAAAAAATGTATGAAAAAAAACAAGGCATTTTTGACAGATTACGGCTGAGATGCAAAGCGAACGTTTGCTTAAAATAGAATTGGCCCCTAGGTTATTTTATATCAAAGGTCAAGGCATTGTTTAAACCTGGAGATATTATATTAACTTGGCGTAGATAGGTAGGATTACGAGTCGAGGAGGACTCGAGGAGCTCGTGGCTAGATAATAACAGCCCCACGGGTCGATCTTCAAGGTTAAGCAACGCTTGCCTAGGTTGGTCTGTGGATGGGTGACCATCTTAACATACCGAGTTTCCTCCGTGCCTCGGAAAACACGTTAAGCCATTGGTCCCGGCTGTCATTTGTAGATCTTTGGCAGTCGTTACGGATTGTCAGAAGAAAGTAAATCTGACTACAGTCTTGCCATGAAGTACCGTGTTACCCAGTTAATGGGTTGTAATGTAATGGGATGATCTAGTAGGCAGCTGCTCCTCGTAAAATACTAGTATTCAGCTAAATCTGGCTTAACTGGAAGCCGACCCCAATATAGTTGGGAAAAGGCTAGGCAGATGATAAGATAGGTAGGACTACTACCCCAAAACTTTCTAGAAGGCGTGAACAACTAGTAATGAAAATAATACTTTTAGGATGATGTCAATAAGATGAAGCTAGTTTGGAAGCACGGAAATAAACTTATGGTTCTGACATTTAATTGTTCATTAGTTTAGTGATTATATCTAGTATAAAAGTTTGTGCTGCAGCTACTTAACAACAGTTCTATACTTAGCTCTGAAGAGCTTGTAAGAAATTGTCTGTTATTTTATTGTCAATTTTCTATCCATACTTCCATACTTATCTAAAATATTATAAATGCTGCGATAGCTCTGTCTGGCTGTCTTTCTGTTTGTGAACTGTTAATGGCTGAACGGATCTGGATCAAACTCGGCACGCGGGTAGACCATATCCTAGAAAAGGACAAATTATAATTTTCTATGTTGGGAGTTTGTTCTCTTGGGATTTTTTTAATATTAAGCCCCTGGCAGGAGCTTTCTATATTGCACTGAAAAATATGCATTCAAATGGACGGAACTTCTTAAACGTTTTTTTACGATTTTTTTATCGTTTTTTGTTGTTTTTTCATCTTTGATAACAACAAAAGACATTTCAAAAGTATGATAGAATGCTAATGAGGAGAAGACGCTTTTATAACAATAAGAGGTAAGAACAGACACGGAAATATAAGCAAATTAAAAAATATTTAGTTTTACAGACAAACCGAATAGCATCGACTGATCTCCGCTCACGAATACATATCTTACCTAATACCTTCAAAAACCTACAAAACTAAAACCTAAAGAAATTCAAGAGTTTTCATAAACTGGTAAAACTAACCTCGAACACATACATTTTTGTCACATGAACAATTACAATTAGTAATAACATGTCTTCCGATTAGGTGATTACTGATAAGTTACCACTAATCAGTAATCACCTAGTCGGACCACACGACTCTCACTTTTGCTAATTTACTAATTAGCCCTTATTTACTTAAGGGCTTGTAGTTGACATATAAAAGCGGACACAATCCCGACAGACATTATAGTTAACTGAGCTGTCGAAGCGAACGTTACTTACTCGTATAAATATATTATTTGGAACTCTCCAAAATGGTGGAACCCTCGACTTCCGGTCAGTCTTTAGCGCCACCTCCCTACAACGTTGCCAACGGCGCGGTCACCAGTAGTGACGGTCGTTGGATTCAAATTGATAGCACACATTTATTGCAGAATCTTAAGGTAAGGATTTCCATACTTAACATGCTTGTGAAGTTTGGTTTGGCATCTATAAGATTTAACGTCCTTATATCTATCAAAGCTTTACCACAAAAAGATGATACCAAGTAGTGAAGTTACAACTGAATGTACCTTTATAACCTTCTCAACATGTATTGTGCGAGAAAATTATTTGATATTTGAAAGCTCACAGACGGTTCCTGTCCCATATAATTTGACGTGTTATAAGAATGATGTGATGACTAACAAAATCTTTATCTTTGTTCACAGCATCTGGAGTGGAACGCTTATCCACATGAGTACCAGGTCACCAACAAGAAAAAAGTCACCATACTCAGCAATGAAGTCGTGTACTATCCGACAAACTATAAGCCTGACCAAAGTAGCACGTTAGGTAATGGGTATGCGTATCATCCACGCACACAAAACGGGCAGTTTATTGCAGGCCAAGCCGGGGTCAATAAATCGCCTCTAGGAATATTGATCTCACAGTCACCTGTCTTGGCCAGCAATAAGCAGAGTTCTGCTCCCAAGAAACCCAAACGTACAAGAACTGCGTTCACTACCGAACAGTTGGTGGAAATGGAAGAGTTTGCCAGGACCCGCTTTTTGGACCGTGCCAGAAGGCTTAAAATGGCAGAAAGCCTCAACCTGAACGAGCGCACCATAAAAATATGGTTCCAAAATCGCCGTATGAAAGAGAAAAAGGAAAAAATTGAGAGGATGGAAGAGATAATAGAAACAAACACATCCGAATCATCCCTGGAAATGGCGAACATACTCATTCATGAGCAGTACCCCGAAGTATCCATGAATAACGATGTTGACATTCAGGCGGAAATGTTTAATGAGGGAAACATTTCTTCGGAAAAATACCCAGTTATGTCGGCACCTGTGATGCCACAGGCGAGTCTGCCACCCTCAATACAAATACAGTATTCCGTACCGAGTCTGCAGCAATCTGTGCCATTCCGAAATTCGGTACGGAATATGTACGAGTATTTCATGTCGCGCGAGGAAGTCCAGGCTGAATTCGAGCAGGGACATTTGGAGCCTTATCATTAGTTTTTGACTTCTCGGGTCCCTAGAGACCCGGTCCTTTGGTATGCGTACGAGGGGTCGAAGCCAACTCGCAGAGGCCTCTTTAGATATTTCAAATGGAATGGGACACCAAACGACGATTATACCTGTATGCACTGTGAAAGTATAGCCGAGGACAATCCCTGGTTGGAGCAGGGCTATTGCAGAATATGGAAACAAAAGATGAAACGCTATGGGTTTGGCTGGTTTAGCGGACTAATAATCGTTTACTATGGAAGAACTATTGGCCCCTGCCTAACCATTGACAATTAAAACGGCTTTAAAATAGCAGGGGGTGACTTGCACACTTAATAAATGGGCCCCCCGAAAAGGGTCGCTAGCACAAAGTAA
The DNA here is from genome assembly GCA_950371165.1 of Lacanobia oleracea. NCBI lineage: Eukaryota > Metazoa > Arthropoda > Insecta > Lepidoptera > Noctuidae > Lacanobia > Lacanobia oleracea. Next base: position 9,310,160 of record OX493397.1, read on the forward strand.
CGTAGCGCCAAGGGGGCAACATATCCTGAGTTGCTAGAGGAGTGGAGAGGTATACCACGGCTATCAGGACAATCCCGGAAGTACAGTCAAGATCCCTACCAGCACCTTACTGGATTATACGTCCTTCTCCTGACCACGTTTTCTCTTGCGAATCTCCACTCAGGCCGGCCGATTAAAGCAAGAAAGAGGTGGGAGCTCTGTTCCTCGTCAGTGTTCACTGCGGCCAAAAAAAAAAAAAAAAAAAAAAAAAAAAAAAAAAAAAAAAAAAAAAAAAAAAAAAAAAAATATAGGCAAGCCGGAAATGAGGAACAAGAATTCGCCCTGGAGATCAGGTCCGTGGGGTCGCTAGTGCCCATCAGTTCGCCACAAAACTGCCCTGCAGATTAGTTTTATTATTATTATTATTAATCAAACAGTAAAGTTGCAAGACGACAAACACAAAGAACAATCACTTTAAAATTGTCCCTAATGACAGCAAAGAAAAGAACTGGAATTTGTCTTTCATCGGATCATTCCAGTACCAAGATAAGTGTTGCGATGACCCCAGTGAGTACCACGTCACCAGCGGCAACCACGTCAACATTCTTCAATCAATCAAGTCGTGTCCAACCAGACCAACTAAAAAAATCTTCATTGCATTCAAAATGGGCACATTATTGAAGGCCAAGCTGGCCCAATCAATCACTTCTCGGAAGATTAATCTCTCAGCCCCCTGTCTGGGACAGCAACAAACCAAGCGATGAAGCAAAAAACAAAATCGCACCAGACTTGCGTTCACTAGCTAATACATGATGGAATTGGAACAAAAGTAAGCCAGGAAGCCACCACTTGGACCGCGCCGGAAGGTCCAAACACAAGCGCACCGTTAACATATGGTTCCGTTATCGCCATATGAGGGATAAGAAAGACAAAATTGAGAGCATGGCAGACTCGGAAGAAACTAACTCATTTGAGTCATCGCTGGAAATGGGGAATAATCAGATGTCAACGCTCATTCGTGAGCAGTATCTAGTCATGAAAAACGATAATTACAGTCAGGCAGAAGTGTTCAATGAGGAACACATGACTGTGGAAAACTACCCAGCTGTATCGGCACCTGCTACGATATCATTGACGAGTCTGCCACACTCGACTCAAATGCAAAATTCAATACAGAGTCTGACACCCTCGAAACCAATCCAGAATTTTGTACAGAACCTACCACCCTAGATGACAATACATAATTCGTTATAGAGCCAACCACAAGCGAGGCAAGTCCGGAATTTGGTACAGAATATGTACGAGATTTTTATGTCTCATGTCAGGCTTAAAAGTAGCACCCTGATAATTCCACCACCACCTGATATAATTAAACCTTAACAAAGTAGTACAGCAGCTAATGGGTATGTGACTTTTAATCCTAGCAGAGATATAGACGCTCAAATCATAAGCGGTTCAAAACTTCAACGCACTCGAAACGGGCACATAAGTGGAGGCCAAGCTGGCCCAATCAATCGCTTCTCGGAAGATTAATCTCTCAGCCCGCTGTCTGGGTCAGCAACAAACCAAGTGATGGAGCCAAAAATCAAAATCGCAACAAAACTGCGTTCACTAGCTAATACGTAATGGAATTAAAACAGAATAATGCCAGGAAGCTCGCGAACAGGATGCTTGGACCGCACCAGAAGGCTAAAACTAGCAAAAACACTTCACAAGAACGAGCGCACCATCAACGTGTAGTTCCAGTATTGCCACATGAAGGAGAAGAATGAAAAAATTTAGAGCATGGTAGACTCGGAAGAAACTAACTCATCTGAGTCATCGCTGGAAATGGGGACATTCAGATGATAACGCTCATTCATGAGTAGTCATGAATAACGATTATTACAGTCAGACAGAAGTGTTTAGTAAGGAATATATGTATGTGGAAAACTACCCAGCTGTGTTGGCATCTGTTACGATACCATTGATGAGTCTGCCACCTCGCTGCTAATGCAGAATTCAATACAGAGTCTGACACCCTCGATGCCAATCAAGAATTCAGTGCAGAGTCCACCCTAGATGAAAATTCATAATCCGTTATGGAATCTACAAGAAGCGATGCCACTCCGCAATTCGAAACACAATATGCATGAGATTCTCATGTTCGCGGGAAGAATGTCAGGCTTAGAAACAGCAGAGTCATTTGCAACAGCCGCCTTATCAGTAATCGAACAGTGAAGTTCAGGAGTTGTTGCCAGAAGCCAAACCAAAAAAATACAATCCATCTACAAGTGTCCCCTCGTGAAAACAATGAAAAATACTGGGATTTTTCCTGGATAAGATCGTTGCAGTACCAAGATTAGTGTGGTGACAGAACCGATGATTTCCAAAAATGTCTCCATGAATGAGCGCATCATCAAAGTGTTGTTCCAGAATCGCCGTATGAAGGAAAAGAAAGACAAAATTAAGAGTATGGAAGACTCGAAAATACTTACTCATCTGGGTCATCACCACCTGCCTAGCTTTTTTCCCAACTATATTAGGGGCGGTTTCCAGTCAAACCGGATTTAGCTGAATACCAGTATTTTACGTGGAGCGGCTGCCTACCAGACCTCCACAACCCATTAACTGGGTAACACCGTACGTCTTGGCAAGACTGGAGTCAGATTTACTGGCTTCTGACAATCCGTAACGACTGCCAAAGATCTACAAATGACAGCCGGGACCAACGGCTTAACGTGCTTTCCGAGGCACGGAGAAAACTCGGTATGCTCAGATCACCCATCCACAGACCAACCTCGGCAAGCTTCGCTTAACCTTGAAGCGTTCGCTTAACCGTGCGGCTGTTATTATTTAGCCACAAGCTCCTCATTCTGCCTGAATGTCTCCATAGGATAGAAGGTACATGTAGCGGCATCAAGACCGCCACAAGAAAAACCTACGGAGCAAAACTACATCGCAACAAAAAGAACCGCGACGCCATCTATCCGACTAGCAGCGAACTACAACGTTGAAATCCTGCATCGCGCAAGCAGAGTTTACCGTGCGATTTGAACATATACATCAGCCCGAATATCAACTATCGGGCAGTAGCCCGCCAGGCACAACAGCCGCCTGGTCGGAGGATCCTCCTTTTCAATTGAGGTGTGTGGGACTTTACTCTCTGTTCCGCTACCCCCTGAACTGGTGACCCTCGACATTGAACGTCGGCGCGGCCTTCGTGCAGCTGCTTCAGCGTGACGTCATCATCACTTCTCCTCATCGTGACTTCTCGAGCAGCGAGTCATACAGCCAGCCACTACCCGCGGCTTCTACGGATATCCTGACCACCAGCATGCAGCAGCCGCGCATTCCTGTTCAGCATCCTCAGCCTCAATCATCACCCCGACTCACTGGGGCATCGCATACAGTTCCGACTCACTGTGAACTCTGCGACTACCGGTTCCGACTCACTGGAGCCAGCAACAGCACCACTCCGACTCACTGGAGCCTGCAGCATCATCCCGACTCACTGGGATCCCATCACCCCGACTCACTGGGGCATCGCATATAGTTCCGACTCACCGTGGGCTCTGCGACATAAGGTTCCGACTCACTGGAGCCTGCAGCATCATCCCGACTCACTGGGATATCTCATCACCCCGACTCACTGGGGCACCGCATATGGTTCCGACTCACCGTGAACTCTGCGACTACCGGTTCCGACTCACTGGAGCCTGCAGCATCATCCCGACTCACTGGGATCTCATCACCCCGACTCACTGGGGCACCGCATATAGTTCCGACTCACCGAGAACTCTGCGACTTCCGATTCCGACTCACTGGAATCAACCTTCAACTGGCCTGGCAAGCATCTCAAGATGCATGGACGACTCATCCACTATCGACCTCCGGACTCCGGAGGGGAGTGATGTAGCGGCATCAAGACCGCCACAAGAAAAACCTACAGAGCAAAACTACATCGCAACAAAAAGAACCGCGACGCCATCTGTCCGACTAGCAGCGAACTACAACGTTGAAATCCTGCATCGCGCAAGCAGAGTTTACCGTGCGATTTGAACATATACATCAGCCCGAATATCAACTATCGGGCAGTAGCCCGCCAGGCACAACAGCCGCCTGGTCGGAGGATCCTCCTTTTCAAATGAGGTATGCGGGACTTTACTCTCTGTTCCGCATACCTTCTAAATACATACTTTAGGTAATATGACGAAACGATTAAGATCTATATACGGTTCAGACCAATTGCTAGAGGCAGATCTAAGAGAATACTATACAGTTATAAAACCTGGCTATTACTTTACAGGAAAAAGAATAGTTATCATATTTAAAGTCCCAATTACCTCCCCTGATAAGTTTGAATGATATAGATTAGCAATAGTTCCCAATAAATGTTTGTACACCTTTATTCCTCCTTATCCTTTCATTGCAACCAACGGGAAAGTTATTTAAGTACATAAAGGCTGAATGCCCGAAGTTTAATCAGCTCCATCTCTGCGAAGAGGAAGTCAACCATCAACTGACGTGAGGACATCTAGACTGCACCCAAAGGATCATCTTTAACCAATCTCTACAGAAGACATGCCTGCCCACTAAGCTCACGCTGACCAAAGAAGCCATGGAGCAACTGGACTACAGACGCTATACACTTACCTTTCCACAACCAACCCGAACCGAGCTACAATGCGAACGTCAAGCGCGCGTGCGTGCGTCGTCTCTACATGGAAGCTACCTCGCCACCAGCCCGCACAAATGCTTACTACGCACCGAGCAGTTTGCTATAATCAACACAAATGACCATATCAAAGGACAACCGCTGAAAATCACCGAAATACCCATGAACCTGAACATTGTCAACGAGTCTATCCCACATCTGAAGTTAAACTCACTGCACCTGAAAAGACTACATGAAATCGAAGATAAAATCTTAATGCATCAACCCGTACGAATCGATCGCACTAACTTGGACCAATCGATCTACCATACGACTATCCCACTATATGTCGTAATGTTCGGTGCAACTGTAGGTATATACGACGGTATAATTTTTGCACAAAGCTCAGAAAGCCACAATCACCAGATGAAAGCGATGAAAATCATCAATACGAAGACGCAGAATCTCCTAAAATCAAGAAAAATGTACCAGCAACATTCTCGCTGAAATTGCTCAAATAGTTGCTGTTCTGAGGGGGAGGTGTTACGTGCCCTGCCTACACCAAATCGGCTGAATAACGACATGATAGCTATTTACATACAACGGATGTTTCCATACGAAATTGCAACACACGGACTCTGCTGACTCGACGCCTCGTGCAGCCATCGGCCACCTACTTCCAACCTGCTGACACCGCAGCCGCGTTTCGCGAACGTTTAGAATTATATTTTTTGTAATAATTAATTTGGCACTTCGGAACTAGCATCGTCCAAGTCTAGCCTACCTACCCTACCTACCCTACCTACTCTACCTACCCTACCTACCCTACCTACCCTACCTACCCTACCTACCCTACCTACCCTATCTACCCTACCTACCCTACCTACCCTACCTATAATTAATAATAATATAATAAAAAAAATAGGGCGCTGGTGTGTGCCCTGGACTCACTGCTGCAGAACATCTTTAAAAGCAGCGAGAGCCTCCTTGATACGCACTCAATCCTGTATTGCGGGGCTGTTGCGGCATGTCGTTTAGCAAATATTATGTTTAATACTAGTGATGAAGCTATTCGACCAAAACCTGCTGTACCAGCCTGGCAGTGCAGGATCGAGCGGCGGATCGATGAGACTAGGGCACTCATCGGCAAACTTTACTGCTTCAGGGAGGGTAACACACGACCACGCGTGATGCGCTTTGTGAGACGGGCGTTTTCGGGGACTGGTATCAGCCCTCGAGATTCACGTCCCGTGTCACGGAGCGCATCGACTTTTTGAAGCAGAAAGTTTGTGCATGGGCAAATCGTATTCGGCGGTATAAGCGACGGGTTTACCGATACTCGCAGAATCGCATGTTTCAGAGCGATGAGAGGTGGGTATATAGAGCTTGGGAGCGATCTGAACAAAGTGTGACGGACGTGTGCCGCCTGGATGATATCACCACGAATACATTCTGACGAAGCATCTGGTCGGTGCCCGTCTGTCATGCCGAGGGTGGCTGGATGCGCGATGTCGAGCGCGTGTGTGAAGCTATACCACAAATGGATGAAATTACCATCACTCCACTAGATGTAGCCAGAGCAGTCCGTCCGTTACCGAACTGGAAGTCTCCGGGACCGGACGGGCTGCACAACCACTGGCTTAAGTGGTATAGCAGCTCACACGCGCTTTTGGCATATCAATTCCAGTCTTCCTTAGAGTCTGGGTCGCTACCATAGTTTCTAACAACTGGCGTTACCCACCTGCTCCATAAGACCGGTAGTACCGCGGAACCTACGAATTATAGATCGATTACTTGTTTGTTGACGGTCTATAAACTTTCACATCCATCCTTAGAGTGAAGATCAATGAGCATATTGAAATTAACTCAATTATGTCCGAATCTCAGAATGGATGTAGGAAGGGGTCCCGCGGCACCAAGGAGGTTCTCCTCATAGACATGGCCATAAGCCAGATCAGGTTCGTAGATCTCGCAAGGATCTGTCGACATGTTGAATAGACTACAAGAAGGCCTACGACTCTGTGCCACATACATGGCTCATGAGGGTGTTGGAGTTGTACAAAATAGATGCAACTCTACGCACTTTTCTTGAGTCATGTATGAGGCAATGGAAAACGGTCCTTCGCTATCCAGGATGTCGACCGATTCAGGTAAACGATGAACCTGTATGGATTAAACGGGGAATATTTCAGGGCGACAGTTTGAGTCCACTTGGGTTTTGCTTAGCTTTGAATCCTCTAAGCACATTGCTGGAGAAATCAGATCTAGGCTATCGGTTGAGAAGAGGTGGTCAGGCCAAACCTCACCTTCTTTACATGGATGATCTAAAACTCTTTGCCCAAAACAATTCGCGACTGATGGAGCTACTAAAGGTAACTGAAACCTTTAGTAGTGCCATCAGGATGGAATTTGGTGTGGACAAATGTGCAGTCATGCATGTAAAGAAAGGGGAGATTATGGAATCTGAGGGAATTCAACTCTCGGATTCCATACAGGTTAGATCTCTCAGCTTAACCGAAACATACAAGTATTTGGGTATGTCGGAAGCGTTGGGCATTAATGTTACTGATATGAAGCAATCGTTGAAGTAACGCTTCTTTGGCCGCCTAAAAAAGGTTTTGCGAAATAAGGTGCGCGCCTTCAACGGTTGGGTCATGCCGGTATTAATGTACTCTTTCGGCATACTCAAATGGACTCAAACTGAGCTTGACGCCCTGGATAGGAGAGTCCGTACACTGCTGACCGCAAACCGGATGTATCACTCACGATCGTCGGTGATGGGATTGTACATCCCGCGGAAGAGTGGAGGTCGAGGCTTTTTAAATGGCAAGACTCTCCAAGACAACCGCGAGATGTGCAGTCTCAGAGAATATTTCCTCAAAGCTGATGTAGGTATGCACCGAGATGTGGTCGCAATGGATAAGGGTCTCACCCCGTTGTCCATGGCTAAGGAGAACTGGCGCAAACCTGTGATACTTACCACGGATGACCGTAAGGAGGTATGGAAAGGTAAGGAGCTTTACGGGCACTTCTATCGGGCTCTTCATGAGTCTGATGTAGATTTTTCAGCGTCTGTGGCCTGGCTACGTTTCAGTGATCTCTTCGGGGAAACTGAAGGTTTTGTCTGTGCGATTATGGATGAAGTTATCTTGACGAATAACTACCGGAGGTATATTATGAAAAATGGGACGGTGGACGTGTGTCAGGCATGCCACCGTCCGGGTGAGTTCATCAGACATATTATCTCTGGCTGTTCTCGTCTGGCTAACGGCGAGTACTTGCACAGGCACAACCATGTGGCCAGGATAATCCATCAGCAACTTGCTTTGAAATATAAACTTGTGGATTCTGAGGTACCGTATTACAAGTATGTGCCCGACCCAGTCCTCGAAAAAGACCATGTCACGTTGTACAGGGATCGGTGTATCATCACTGATAGGACTATTGTTGCCAATAAGCCTGATGTAGTGGTGATAGACCGATTAGCGCGCCGCACAATGATAATTGATGTTACTATCCCGCATGACGAGAACCTCGTGAAGGCTGAGAAAGAGAAGCAAATCAAGTATCTCGACTTAGCACACCAGGTTGTCGACATGTAGAATGTGGACTCAGCTGTCATTGGCCAATAATCGTTACGGCCAATGGCCTGATTGCCAAAAGTTTCCACGACCATCTGTCGAAGCTAGCGTTACGCGGTTGGATAAAGGGCCTGATACAGAAGGCAGTACTCCTCGATACGGCTCGTATTGTGAGGAGGTTCCTTTCTCCGTAGCCCTAACCACCGGTAGCTGGGACCCTGTTCCCGACACCAGCGGACTTTTTTATATTTTAAATGTATTTTTTTTTAGTTTTTTTTTTAAGATATGTTAAAAAATGTAACATGTATTATATCATAAAATGAATAAACGATATAATTTTTATGTAAATAAGAATAAATAAACGAAATAATGTAATTACCGCTAAAAAAAAAGAGAGCGAGCATCTCTTCCAAATATAAAAACCTAAAAAGTGGACCTAAGCAGCTGTGACTGTGGAGCAGGACCAGCATTTAGCCAAGCGTTTTTATCGAGGATATAATATTCCAGTTTATATTACGCCTGTCTACATAGTGTGCGTATTACGCATGCTTTTAATTTTCTCTCATTCATTTCGAGAATATCAACTGGTATCTATATCTATACATAAAATCGTAGACCAACCGTGTCTGTACATTGAATATTTTTGCACAAAAATTACATAGAAAAGTAAGGAAAAAGATACAAAACACAAATAAGCTATTTTTGACATTTTTGTCTGTTTGTCTGTTTATCTGTTTTCCTGTGCGTTTGAGGGAGCATCACGCATAAACCACAGATTGGATTCCAAATCTAGGTACTTAAAAATATTAAGTGATAATCCGAGTAACATTTAGCGTTTATTTCATGAAAATCGACCCACAAAATCAAAAGATATTGAATTTTTAAGTTTATTAAGAATCTTTCCAATGTATTCTGTTCCTCTTGTATTCTGATTACAGCGCCATCTATTGAAAAAGATGAAATTCACGAACGCATGTATAAAACATCAAAACAAATTGTAGAGTTAAGTGTGAAACTTTTAATACCAACGTAGCAAAATAAAATTTAACATTTTACACATTATCGGTATTTATCATAACAACCGATCCACAAATCAAAATATATTGAATTTTTATGTTTAGTAGGAAACTTCCTAATGTATTGTGATTAGGCAAAGCACCATCTATTGAGAAAAATAAAATGCATGAAAACATGAATATTAATTACCCTAAAACACATTGTTGAGTTATTTGTGAAACTTTTATAAGTAGCAAAATAAAAGTGAACATTTTAATACCTTAATGGTGTCATACGGGTTCCTTATTTAACGTCTTCCAATGCTAAACATTTTGTCAGTTTACTTACTTGGTCGATAGATGGCGTTGCACTGATGACGTGTGTTTCTGTATTGCGGTGTTAAGATTTTCTGCTCGAGAATGACCCTCACACGATTTTCGAACTACGGGTTCGGTCTCTAATGGGTCTTGAAAGTCTTTGTTAGGGTCTAGATTACCAATTTACCAATATCGTTGTTCTCTGTGTTGTCTTTAATTGGATTCGTTAATTTTCCGTAAATCCAGTATTCTTATAACAGGTACTTATTATGATATAAAAGACTAGCCGTGGAGTTTCTTGCACGTTCTTTTTCACAGTGATCTACTTACGTTTTAAAACTCGCAAATAGCTTCATATTTTTGACAGACTGATCTTAACAATTCAAAAGTACCTGTAAATAAATGGTTTGAATCTTGAATATCTCCCAAAGTAGGTACTCCCGAGATAAGAATGCTTATGTGGTATTCCAGACTATAATCTACCTCTGTGCGAAATTTCATCCAGATCCGTTCAGCCGTATTGTCGTAATTGAGTAAGAAACATCCAGCCAGCCAAAGGGAAACGCCCAGAAAATGCTTGAAATAGACAGAAACTACGAATAGTCCTTAATTTTATTTGAAATAAAACATGTTAAATGAAATAATTTTCAAGGTTATTCAGGTAGGGTAAAAATATAGCGATCTTTAAAATATTTAACTTAATGTCCGTTCAATTAATCTTATTTTTTATAATGAAGGTCAGTGTTTATTTGACATTGACAATGACATTCAGCCAAACAGAAATCGTCAAATAATTTTTAACAAACTATTTTATAGAATTAGTGCACAGTTATCATTCATTTAATATAATTCGATTTATGTGTAGCACAAGTCTAATTAAAACAATATATTCGTGCCAATTTGAATTAAAATCAAATTATTTTCAAACTAGAAAACGTATCGTAGGCTGTATGAATCACATGACCTTTGCCAGGCCAGATGCTGTTGATAAACTACAAATAATTAATGAAAACATGTATCTAGAAAATAGACTAGCTGGTTAGTTGATTAGAAATCATTTGAATCATCGCAGAGCGCATTCATGTTAAAGCATTAATGTTAATGAAAACAATGTTTCTGATTTTCCACAACTGACATACGGTGAAATGGTTTTGTTGGCATATGGAACTTACCAAATCAAACAGGCTCGTTCATACTATGGCGAGCATAGACGAGCTAATGGTATGTACAGGATTGAGGTATGCAGGGAAATGGATAACGCGTTGGTTGAGCATTTAGCTCTTCCGTGTAATTGTTTTTTACTGCGAGGAAAAATACACAGTGGACATATTGCTCAAAAAGTATATTTTGTTTATATAATTGTCAATAATTCTTTATCCGGAAAGAGGGCTATACAACATCGATATTGTAACTGCTTAGTGGGACGACGAACAGTTGGTGCCTGTGTGTTCTTTCTTTCTTTTTTTTTCTTTCATACTATGTCAATAATATGCTACTTAGCATGGGCCCGGTACCAATCTAATATCTATCCACCTGCACAGTTTCAGATGATATTTTAGTTATGATTAATGATAATTAATACATTTAAATGTTTTTTTTGTTTAATTATTGAATAAATTAATTCTTAACCTAGACTTAACCTATATTTTAGAAAAAATGTTGTAACTAATTCTTTCCTAGTTTCTTGATAATTATTGAAATTGTAATGGATATCCTACTATTTGTAGTACAATTTGGCGCATATTTAACAGTTGTTCATTGCAGGCATTTTTTTATATGGCCCTTTCGCATTTATTAGTAAACAAAAATTAGAAGTAACATAATAGGCTGGCATCGACCTAAGCGCACGCGAACGACGGGGCACAGCTAGTTTTATTATAAAATTTAACACAGTACCCCATAAAAGAAGTGTGTACTTTGGCCAATCTGAATCGGGGTTGATCTGATTTGTTCCTATTTCTAGTATTATTATTATGCCTGTCACTAATCTTGCAAAAAAGATGAAGATTTTTCCGAACATACATAATATTTTCGTAAATGTATTGACAAGGTACCGTCATGATGTTGATATCCTTAAACAGTTCTCTTAGGGAATCACGCCGACGGAGATTGTAAATGGCTCTGATGGCTCTTTTCTGCAGGATAAATATAGACTCGATGTCTGCAGCACGTCCCCATAATAAGATACCGTAAGACATGATACTATAAAGTAACTAAAATAGACCAGCCTCGCGGTATCTATATCAGTAAATTGACGGATTTTTCTGACAGCGTATGCTGCTGAACTTAGCCCAAGAGATGTTAAATCCTACTCTACTTACCCTACCTACCCTACCTACCCTACCTACCTAGTAGCCGATTGTCAGACCTACCCGATATGCACACAAAATTTCATGAAAATCGGTCGAGCCGTTTCGGAGGAGTACGGTAACGAACATTGTGACAAGGAAATTTTTTATAAAAGATAAGATTTATAAAAGATTTTTTTATAAAAGATATATTTAAATTAATTTCGGTTTTTTTTAAGTCACCGGCTGTCACCTTTAAAATTAATGAGCGCACCATCAACGTATTGTTGCAGAATCGCCGCATCAAGGAAAAGAAAGGCAAAGTTGAGAGTATGGAAGACTCAAAAAAAACTTACTCATCTGGGTCATCGCCAGAATTGGGGAACATTCAGATGCTCATTCAGAGCAGTTTCTTGTCACGAAGAAGATGCTTACAGTCAGGCAGAAGTGTACGATCGGGGAAACATTTAAGTGGAAAACTACGCAGCTGTGCCAATTGTGATGCCACCGACAAGTATGCCTAACTCGATGCCAAGCCACGATTCGGTACAGAGTCTGCCACCCCCGATGCAATCCAGAATTTGGTACAGAATATGTATGTGACTTTTATGTAGCTCGTGACAAGGATTTCAGGTTGAATATCAGCATGGTCATTTGCAAGTGAAGCCTTATCAGTCATCGTAGAGTGAAGTTCAGGAGTTATTGCCAGAAGCCCAGCTAAAAGAAAACAATTCCTGTCCAAGTATTCCTAGTAAAAACAATGAAAATAATTGTGATTTATCTTGGATCAGATCATTGCTGAACGAAGATTTTTATTCCGACATTACCGATGTCTATATTTTCAGTGAGTACCACGTTAAGAGCAGCAACAACGTCGACGTTCTCAGAAATCAAGTCGTGTACAACCTACCTAACATGTAGTTAGACGGTTTGTATACGACGTGAATATACCTTACCAAAGAAACACAGCACTTAATGGGTTTGTGACTTCTAAACCTGGCAGAGAAATTAAACCTCAAGTTACCAACGCGAACGGGTCAGATCTTGAACGCACTCAAAACGGGCCGTTTATTGGAGGCCAAGCTTGACCAAATCAATCGCTTTTCGGAAGATTTATCTCTCAGTCACCTGGCTGGGCCAGCAATAAACCACGTGGTGAACCAGAAAACAAGAAGCATCTGAACTGCGCTCATTGGCCAACGGATGAGGAAATTGGAACAGGAGTTTGCCAGGACTTGCTACTTGGATCGCGCCAGAAGGCTTGAACTAGCAGCAAGCCTCCACTTGAACTAGCACAACCTCAGGATATGTTTCTAGACTCACCGCAAGAAGAAGAGGAAGACAAAATTGAGAGAATAGAATATTCGGAAGAAACTTACACATCTGAGTCATTGCCAGAAATGGGGAACATTCAGATGCCAATGCTCGTTCATGAGCCGTACCCTGTATGATGAAGATGTTTACAGTCAGGCAGAAGTGTACAATCAGAGAAACATTTTTGTAGAAAACTATCCACTTTTTTGCACCTATTGCGATACCACCGGCGAGTCTGCCACCCTCGATGCCGATTCAGGAATTGGTGCAAAGTCTTCCACCCATGATGACAATCCAGAATATGTATGAGACAAGTTGATAGCACTAACATGTGGAAAAAGACTAAGGTAATTTGATTTCTGTATTTAATTTATACTTATCAATAAGATTAATGTCTTATAATTAATGTAAGTTAAGATGAATGCTGAATAACCCGCGAAATTCAAATATTTTTTATGTTTTTTGCAATTTGCCGGTCAGTGTAAAGCTGTATGTTGAACAAAATACGATTTGCGACCGTAACGCGTATTTATCTAAAGAATTATTTAATTTATTATATTTGGAAAACTAACGGCTAATTACAAGGCATGCTTACTTATTCTAATATAATTGTACCGGACGAGCGTGATCGACTGTAACGGGGGTGTGATGGGGTAGGTCTATCCTATTTCTAATGCTCCGATGTTAACTGTGGCCACCCCACTGCGTCCAGCCGCGCTGACGTCCTGTTCCGGGGTTAACTGAGGTTCCCCGTACCACGCGTGCAACGTTCTTCTATCTTGCTATTTACTTGCTGTCTTCGGGGTAGATTGGGGTGAAGGATGAATGCTTACCAGGGTTAAATAATATGCAGGAATTTGACAACACTGCAGCTAATAGTTTAAGGGAAAATTCACGAGTACTTTGATTCTAGTTACAAATTCTATATTTCTTCTGCCGGTGACTACAAATTTCTATTTTTTGTCTATTTACTAACGTACTAGGTAACTTTACTGTAACGATGCCCAAAAACCACTAGCTGTTTTAGTTTATTTTTAACTGTGATTTTAATTATGGTTCTATTACATTGCTGGCTATATCCAGGTCTGGATAGGGGTTGATGCACCTCTCTGCAAACCCCCCATAATTCCCCGTCGAACGGAGTGAAAATCAACCCTTCAACCCTGCCCACTAGTGAGCTTGTTGCATTTGACTGTCGAAACGGTCTACAAGTGTGAACTTGCCTACTATTAAGGGTTGACTTCCCGAAAAACTGTGCCCCATGGGCTACCAAACTATCTGTAATAGGAAAGGTGCATCATCCCTCTATCCAGCTACACAACTTTTGAAGCCACTCCTCTAAGGTGGAAGTACTATAAGGTCAGGAACCCGGAAGGGGAAAAAGTCCGTGTTTCTATATTTTCCTAATTTGCGGCTTTATGCCTTGCCTGACCATAAAGATGTGTATATGTCTGGATAGGGGTTAGTGCCAGGCTTCCAGTGCCTATTATTTGAAGCCTATATACCTAGATTTTCTGTATGTCTAGTAAATGAAGGTGTCTGTAAATGGGTTTTTTTTTTCTATCCACCCCATTACCTTTGAGTAACTGTCCTGTTTAGGTATGTGTGAAATGTTCAATACCTGTGTACCTTCATTACCTTTGATTTTTACCAACCATCAAAACCATACGTTTTAGGGGTTACCAGGAATGTGTAGGGGAAATGTGTAGCCCTACCTATCTATTTACTTTACAGAAAATAAGTTCCCCAGAACATCTTATGTGACTGGGGGAAAACGACAAAATTTAAATTTTTTTTAAATTACATAGCCATGAAACTATAACTATGAAAGTACATAAGCTCTTAACTATCAAGTACATAAGCTTATAGGTAACTATACATGGGCTTCATCTATGCGAATAATACAATACTAAACGCTTCGTCGCGAACAATAATGAAGGCCAATAAGCCCTCTAAGGTCATGAAGTCCTATAGAATAACTTTTTCATAAAATAACCATTCTTTAGGGCTTCATAAACTTAGAGGTAGCCCTCTAATTTCATGAAGCCTGATTGCAATCACATGTTCACACTGACCGGAAAATTGCAAAAAACATAAAAATATTTGAATTTTGCGGGCTAACCTGGCGCATCCACCTTAAGAGTTTAACTAAGTGTTCATTATAGTATAAGTTCTTACAGATACGAAAACTACATTGCAGAAAGATGATACCAAATATACGGTTCCTGTCTCTTACAAGTTGACGCGTAATATGAATGATGATTAATTAAATCTTTGCCTTTGATAACAGCCTCTACAGTGGAACACATTACCACCTCAGAGTGCTGCAACAGTACCAGTGTAAATTACATACCACATCAGTCGATATAAATGCTAAAGTCGTAAGATGGCAGGTAAAAGTCAGGATCTGATGATGGGATCCCATGAAAAATGTTTGTTCAGCGATATTTTTGCCAATTGTTAACCGATTTAGTCTGGTCCCATTTAAATTTAGTGTAGATCTGATGAAGAAGTTCCGAGGTAGGCAACGGAACTCTTCAATAAATGATAGCAAATAGATCGGGATTTCTGTAATCGAATGTCTGTTGATTGTTCAAAACATAATATCACACCGGCACGCTGGGCTTGTAGTTCCACTAAAAAGTGAAAAATAAAATACTTTTTAACAAAAAATAAAACCGACTTCTAAAAACAAAACACTACGTTAATTTCGGAAGTCGGTGTTCAAAAACGAAATAACCAAACACCGTTTTTTTTTTCTTGGGTATACTTTCGACATTCAGCCGCTGGCAGCTTTCTATACGACAATACTGAAAAATATGTATGTAAGTGGACGGAATATTTTGTCAATTTTGAAGGTGGATGATATTTAAAAACATAACATCCTATTCACAAAATCAAGTCTATACTAGATCCATTCAACGTAGCTAACAACAAAAGGTATTTCAAAGGTATGATAGAATGCTGACGACAGGAAAAGAAATGGAAATAAAAGCAAATTGAAAAAAAGTCCTTATTCCAAACTAAATTCCATATAGAAGCTTAAAAATATAAATATTAGATTATTAATTAAAAATATTATTATTAGTGCCTGAAAGCTGTAATATGGAATTAATAATAATAATAATAGTAAAAAAAAAAAAAAAAAAAAAAAAAAAAATATAATAATAATGTATTTATTGTTTCACAAACTAGGTGACATACATGCTTAGTACAAATTTATGTGCAAGAATGAACAGATGATGTACTGCTGGTACTTAAAAAAGGAAACCCTGAGCTATAAGTACCAGCTGCCCTTAAGTGACACAGTGAAAGCAGCTCGTAATATTACATGCAAACATGTTAAATGAAGTTGCTGAGACAATAACAATACATTTAATTTATAATATCGAAAACAAAATTAAAAAGTAAAATCTCTGAAACTAGTAGTAAACTAAGCTTGTGGTAGTGAGAGAGTGGTTATTTGTGTGTGTGAGTGTTGCGTGTGTGTATGTATGTGTTTGTGTTTAGGTACACGTGTGCGTGTGTGTGTATGTATATAGGTGTATGTGTGCGTGTGTTTGTTACATTTGTTATTTAATTGGATGAAGGAGATTTTCTGTCTCATCATAGGTAAGTTTTAGAAGCCAATCAATCACAGCTTTTTTACAGTCATGCTTATGTTTAGGATTAATATTTAATAACTTGTTTGCTTTGGCATACAAAAATCGTCCGAGGAAACAGAAGAATCTCTGACTAAAGGAAGTCCTGAGAGTGACACCCAAAGGAAGTTTAAGCCTACGAGTAGAGTGACTTTGGGAGTTCACAGAAACATGGTCACCCTTTGTGTTTAATGAATGTTGCCTTAGAATAATTTGAATAATAAAGAGTTGACGCACCGTTAATACCTCACAGTACTCATAGAGTTCCTTGGTAGGGTAACGAAAAGGTTTGAAGGTACATACTTTTAACACCGCTCTCTGCGCGCGTTCGAGAACTAATAAATTAGTCTTACAGGCACCGCCCCATGAGGAAATACAATAACTAATCAAAGATTGGCACAAGGCATAGTAAACCATCTTTAAAATCTTAGGGTCCGCGACGTGTCTCAGATGTTTGAAAATATAGATTAGTTTCCGAATTCGCCCTGTCAATAGTTTAATATGCGGTACAAAACTTAATCTTTCGTCTAGAATCACTCCTAGATATTTGATAGTATAAGCATTTTGAAGTTTGGGGCAGTTGCATATAACTGAAGTATTTGCTGTGTGATTATGAGCGGTAATGTAAAATTTACTTTTGTCGAATTTTTGTGGTTTTTTAATATTGAATACTAGGTACTTGTTTTTATCTATATTAAGTGACAGAGTATTATCGGATAGCCATTTAGTTATTTTATCAAATCCCACTTGTGCTGCGTTAAAAACTTTCTCCCAAGTGTCCCCTGTAAAAATAATTGCTGTATCATCTGCAAAAGCCAGGAGTTTGCCGTTTGCGATGTCTAATTTGCAAATTTCATTAAGGTACACCAAGAAGAGCGTAGGTCCAAGGATGCTCCCTTGTGGAACACCGTACTTTATGGGAAGATCTTTACTTACATGCTCGCCGATTTTTACGCACTGTGTTCGATCAGTTAGATAACTTTGAAACAGCTTCAGCTGTTTATCTCTGACACCAATCTTTTCTAAATTTAGAATAAGTTTGGGGATGGAGACCGTGTCAAAGGCCTTAGCCAAATCCAGGAATATTGCCAAACATTTGTTGCTCCTGTCCAAGGCTCTAACAATATAATCAGAGAGATCATGAACTGCGTCACTTGTAGATATATTCTTCCTAAAACCATATTGGTTTTTTGAAAGAATATTGTGAGCTTCAAGGTATTTATTTAGGCGATTGTTCATGATTCTCTCCAAGATCTTTGACAGGGACGGCAAGACAGATATGGGCCTATAGTTACCGACACGATTCGCATCCCCAGACTTATATATAGGATGAATCAGAGCCTTCTTTAGCAGGTCCGGAAAGACTCCACTAGTTATACACAAATTGATTATGTATGTTAAGGGAGGTACTAAAATGTTCTTATATTGCTTTAGCAGGCTAGATGAAATACCGTCAATACCAACCGCACAGTCGGAGCGCAAAGATAATACCATTTGCTCAATTTCTTGCTCATCGGTTTCAAGAAATACAAAAGAATCCAGTGAGGATGCTGTCTGTGGTTCAGTTTGAGAACTGTGGTCATTAAAAGTTGAATTTGCAACTTTATCTGCCAGCTCTTCCCCGATATTGGCAAAAAATGCATTAACTTCATTAATAGACTCATCAACAGATCTTTTAATTTTTAGTAAAGCACAAGGGGATGATTTAGATTTAGTAGTATGAGTAACTTGATTTATAACTTTCCACATTTTTTTGAGATTAGACCTACCTGGCTTTGTCTAGTTCGTCTTTCTCATATTGTCTTTTAAGGGTTTTTAAAATAGAATTGCAGTAATTGCGGTATCTTTTAAATGTAGTCCTGATAATTTCGTTATTGGGGTCATTTATCATTTTTAAATACATCCGGTCCCTATTTCTCATGCATCTTAGGATGCCTGGAGTAATCCATGGTTTAATAATTCTCAAGCGATGAGGCACAGCAACACACTTGGATCTAATTTTTAAGGCTCTGGTTAGTGAATTTACGAAGTATTCCAGTGCAACATTTGCATTTGTACATTCATAAATATAAGTAAAGTTCGTATTTTTGAGCTGGGTTCCTAATTTTTTATAATCAATTTTGGTTTTCGTGGCTAGAGGGCTGTCCACTTTAACTTTGTCAAGCGAAAGTAATACAGCATTATGGTCAGTGACCACAGAATCAATAACTATAGTTGTAGCTTTAAGTTTAGTTTTAAGTAAAATATGGTCAAGGGAAGTCTTACCGTGCGTAACCAGAGTGTGTGCTGGCAAAAGACCATGACTAGCAGCCAGAGTCAGATAATCCGGAGTTCTGGCATCCATATTGCCATCTGCAATATCTATATTTATATCCCCAATGATAATTATATTACTTAATGACGAATTTGTGGTTAGTACCTGATCTGATCTGAAAATTTGATATTTCTTTAAATGACGGTGGCCTATATAATGCAAAGATACAGGTATCTTGTCCTATTCTTATTTCAATGCAGTTTGCGTCTGTAAAATTTGGTTCAATTATTGTTATATTAGTGATACTACTTCGAATGTAAACCACAACTCCATCATTTTTGTTCAATCTTTTTGTTGTACAATACGAATTAAATCCATTCAATGAGGGTATATTTGGGTTGCATGATAGCCAGCACTCCGTGAGAATAAGTATGTCCTGAGAGATAGACATTCCGGACAATAATGTTATTAGGCTAGGTATATTTGCCGAAATACTCCGAATATTTTGAGTTAAAATCTTTAGAGATTCTGGGGTAATTATACTATTACAATCTTCAGGCTCGCATCTATGAGAATCCGAAATTCTAAGGTCGTCTATATTATTAGAGTGATTGTCTAGGCTATCGAATTTTGTGATATATGGAATAACTGATCGTTATGGTAGCCAGTTTTTTAAGATTAAGCATAGATATTGTTTCTAGGACTTTCTTATGCATTATAATAAAAGATCTGGTTTTAAACCGAACATTTCGTAGGTAGTAGTGTTGTTGTAGTGGATTAGATGTATGCATTTTGGGTGCATGTGTGAGTAATAGTAAGAAGTGAAAAGTAATGTGATTTGTGCAATGCCTGATTTCGTGTGAATTTCGTGTATATACTAGTAGCGATATAGATAGTACAGCATAAATAGATTTTGCTAAGTTTACATATAAAGGAATGTTTGGCCTTAATACCATAACATTACAAGGAATTACACAAAATAGTCATATTTTTATAACAAGTTTAGCAAGATCTGACTCATTTTCAATCCGGTGTGGTAGCTCTCCTTCAGTTTTACGTAGGTATACTAAACCTCTTGAGGTCCAGCAATAGGAGTAGTTGTTCTCTCGAGCAAATTGTCTGGCCAGATAGTATATCTTTTGGGCCTTGGATGTTAAGGCCTCCGATATATACACAGGCCTGACAGGTCCAGCGATTTTAATATGTCCAGTATTTAATTTATTCTCATGTTTCTTCGCCTTATTCAGATTCCTGACTCCTTGCAATATTTTATCCCTTTTTAAGACACTGTTTAACTCAACTATAATAGGTTTAGTGTTCTCCTTATTTGTCATTATTCTGTATGTATCTTTGATATCGGAATCTTGTAACTCAAACTCCACAGCTTTAGCTAAGGACATCACTATCTTGCTAACATCTTCCTTCGTTTCTATCCTTGCATTACCATGTAGGATGGCAGGCACGTTGCGTATTTCTAGTCCTGTGGACTTGACTTTGCGTTCCATAAGCTCTATTTTCTCCTCCAACTTTAGAATGTGCTTTTTGTCGTTTGCCCTGTCTTCTTCTAGGTTTGCAAGAGATTTGAGAACGGAGTCGTACTTGTCGGACATAAATTGCAAGCTTGCCTTGAGTTCAGCATTTTGCTGCTTAAGTTCGGTAAAATGTTGATCTACAGTCGCTGACAATGATGTGAATAAGCTTGTCATTTCAGCTTTAAGTTGCCTATGATCGTCGTCCAATTCGCGTCTGCGCTTATGTCGCACGGCAACATTGCCGCTACCACTCCGCTCAGAAGGTGTATCTGAATCATACGTCTGTTGTGGCGCTCCGGGTGTTGAGGCGGGCGGGGGAGGCGGTGAGCGGCGCATCATGACGTTTTGTCGCTCAATGCAGCTACCAGGCGATCAATGTACCCGTAGAGAGCAAAAAGTACCAACCTCAGCTCCAATCTATTGTGTGCGTCACAAACAAGTTTTCTCAACCGTAGTTAACCAGAATCTTTCTATTTGTCCTTAGAAAAATACAATACTCCAATAAACCACAAAACAAAAATCCAAAAAGAATTGCAGTGTTCCAGATTCTACAACGGGCTTTGCTATCGTAGTACACAGCCCCGAGACCAAATGTGTTGTTAACGATACGTTCAAATAGGCCAGCTTATGCCCAAAACAATCGTTGATCGTACTAGCAAATTGACCTTACTTTCGTTTTTGAAGGACGAACTCGCGGATCGCAAAGTCACTACACTACACACCACACCAATTATACTATTTTGAACGGTAGGTAGTTTTGAAATGTTTTTTGCTCACTTATGTCTGTATTATTGTGAATTTGATTATTATTTTGCACTTTTGTTTATCACTCAGCCTTTAACAATGTTCGAAATGATTTAGGTTTAGGGGGATATTTAAAACCACTTTTTCGCAATATAATGTACGGAGCGTATAAGAACACGTCAGTTCACGGCGACGCTACCCACTTAGGTCCTTATTATAATTTAGTTTGGAATATGTTTTTTTTTTTTCAATTTGCTTACATTTCCATTTCTTTCCTTCTCGTCAGCATTCTATCATACCTTTGAAATACCTTTTGTTGTTAGCTACGTTGAATGTATCTAGTATAGATTTGATTTTGTGAATAGGATGTTATGTTTTTAAATATCATCCACCTTTAAAATTGACAAAATATTCCGTCCACTTACATACATATTTTTCAGTATCGTCGTATAGAAAGCTGCCAGCGGCTGAATGTCGAAAGTATTCTCAAGAAAAAAAACTTTTTACAAAAAGATCGGTGTTTTTGGTTATTTCGTTTTTGAACACCGACTTCCGAAATTAATGTTATTTTTTACTTTGCTGTGTTTTGTTTTTTGAAAGTCGGTTTTATTTTTTTGTTAAAAAGTATTTTTATTTTTCACTTTTTAGTGGTACCTGCGTACCACTAAAAAGTGAAACTACAAGCCCAGCGTGCCGGTGTGATATTATGTTTTGCACTGGTGTAAACAATCAACAGACATTCGATTACAGAAATCCCGATCTATTTGCTATCATTTATTGAAGAGTTCCGTTGCCTACCTCCGAAGTTCTTCATCAGATCTACACTAAATTTAAATGGGACCAGACCAAATCGGTTAACAATTGGCGAAAATATCGCTGAACAAACATTTTTCATGGGATTCCCATCATCAGATCCTGACTTATACCTGCCATCTAGCGACTTTAGCATATGCCGACTGATGCGGTATGTAATTTACACTGGTACTGTTGCAGCACTCTGAGGTGGTAATGTGTTCCACTGTAGAGGCTGTTAACAAAGGCAAAGATTTAATTAATCATCATTCATATTACGCGTCAACTTATAAGGGACAGGAACCGTATATTTGGTATCATCTTTCTGCAGTGTAGTTTTCGTATCTACAAGAACTTATACTATAATGTACACTTAGTTAAAACTCTTAAGGTGGATGCGCCAGGTTAGCCCACAAAATTCAAATATTTTTATGTTTTTTTGCAATTTTCCGGTCAGTGTGAACATGTGATTGCAGTCAGGCTTCATGAAATTAGAGGGCTACCTCTAAGTTTATGAAGCCCTAAAGAATGGTTATTTCACGAAAAAGTCATTCTATAGGACTTCATTATTGTTCGTGACGAAGCGTTTAGTATTGTATAACTCGCATTGATGAAGCCCATGTATAGTTATAAGCTAATGTACTTGATAGTTAAGAGCTTATGTACTTTCATAGTTATAGTTTCATGGCTATGTAATTTAAAAAAAAACATAAATTTTGTCGTTTTCCCCCGGTCACATAAGATGTTCTGGGGGAACTTATTTTCAGTGAAGTAAATAGATAGGTAGGGCTACACATTTCCCCTACACATTCCTGGTAACCCCTAAAAGAAATGGTTTTGATGGTTGGTAAAAATCAAAGGTAATGAAGGTACACAGGTATTGAACATTTCACAAATACCTAAACAGGACAGTTACTCAAAGGTAATGGGGTGGATAGCAAAAAACCACCATTTACAGACACCTTCATTTACTAGACATAGTAGAAAAAACCTAGGTATATAGGCTTCAAATAATAGGCACTGGAAGCCTGGTACTAAGCCCTATCCAGATATATACACATCTTTATGATCAGGCAAGGCATAAAGCCGCAAATTAGGAAAATATAGAAACACAGACTTTTTCCCCTTCCGGGTTCGTCTCACAAAGCGCATCACGCGTGGTCGTGTGTTACCCTCCCTGAAGCAGTATAGTTTGACGATGAGTGCCCTAGCCCCATCGACCCGCCGCTCGATCCTGCACTGCTATGCTGGTACAGCAGGTTTTGGTCGAATAGCTTCATCACTAGTATTAAACCTAATATTTGCTAAACGACATGCCGCAACAGCCCCGCAATACAGGATTGAGTGCGTATCAAGGAGGCCCTCGCTGCTTTCAAAGATGTTCTGCAGCAGTGAGTCCAGGGCACACACCAGCGCCCTATTTTTTTATTATATTATTATTAATTTATAGGTAGGGTAGGTAGGGTAGGTAGGCTAGACTTGGACGATGTAAGTTCCGAAGTGCCAAATTAATTATTACAAAAAATATAATTCTAAACGTTCGCGAAACGCGGCTGCGGTTTCAGCAGGTTGGAAGTAGGTGGCCGATGGCTGCACGAGGCGTCGAGTCAGCAGAGTCCGTGTGTTGCAATTTCGTATGGAAACATCCGTTGTACGTAAATAGCTATCATGTCGCTATTCAGCCGATTTGGTGTAGGCAGGGCTCGTAACACCTCCCCCTCAGAACAGCAACTATTTGAGCAATTTCAGCGAGAATGTTGCTGGTACATTTTTCTTGATTTTAGGAGATTCTGCGTCTTCGTATTGATGATTTTCATCGCTTTCATCTGGTGATTGTGGCTTTCTGAGCTTTGTGCAAAAAATATACCGTCGTATAGTTAGGGTAACGATCAGTACAGTTGCACCGAACGTTACGACATATAGTGGGATAGTCGTATGGTAGATCGATTGGTCCAAGTTAGTGCGATCGATTCGTACGGGTTGATGCATTAAGATTTTATCTTCGATCGTCTTTTCAGGTGCAGTGAGTTTAACTTCAGATGTGGGATAGACTCGTTGACAATGTTCAGGTTCATGGGTATTTCGGTGATTTTCAGCGGTTGTCCTTTGATATGGTCATTTGTGTTGATTATAGCAAACTGCTCGGTGCGTAGTAAGCATTTGTGCGGGATGGTGGCGAGGTAGCTTCCATGTAGAGAGATGAATTCTTGACGTTCGCATTGTAGCTCGGTTCGGGTTGGTTGTGGAAAGGTAAGTGTATAGCGTCTGTCGTCCAGTTGCTCCATGGCTTCTTTGGTCAGCGTGAGCTTAGTGTGCAGGTATGTCTTCTGTAGAGATTGGTTTAAGATGAGCCCTTGGATGCAGTCTAGATGTCCTCTCGTCGGTTGATGGTTGACTTCCTCTTTGCAGAGATGGAGCTGATTAAACTTCGGGCATTCAGCCTTTATGTACTTGAAAACTTTCCCGTTGGTTGCAATGAAAGGATAAGGAGGAATAAAGGTGTACATACATTTATTGAGAACTATTGCTAATCTATATCATTCAAACTTATCAGGGGAGATAATTGGGACTTTGACCTGAACATTGTCAACGAGTCTATCGTTGACAATGTTCAGGTTCATGGGTATTTCGGTGATTTTCAGCGGTTGTCCTTTGATATGGTCATTTGTGTTGATTATAGCAAACTGCTCGGTGCGTAGTAAGCATTTGTGCGGGATGGTGGCGAGGTAGCTTCCATGTAGAGAGATGAATTCTTGACGTTCGCATTGTAGCTCGGTTCGGGTTGGTTGTGGAAAGGTAAGTGTATAGCGTCTGTCGTCCAGTTGCTCCATGGCTTCTTTGGTCAGCGTGAGCTTAGTGTGCAGGTATGTCTTCTGTAGAGATTGGTTTAAGATGAGCCCTTGGATGCAGTCTAGATGTCCTCTCGTCGGTTGATGGTTGACTTCCTCTTTGCAGAGATGGAGCTGATTAAACTTCGGGCATTCAGCCTTTATGTACTTGAAAACTTTCCCGTTGGTTGCAATGAAAGGATAAGGAGGAATAAAGGTGTACATACATTTATTGAGAACTATTGCTAATCTATATCATTCAAACTTATCAGGGGAGATAATTGGGACTTTAAATATGATAACTATTCTTTTTCCTATAAAGTAATAGCCAGGTTTTATAACTGTATAGTGTATAGTTCTCTTAGATCTGCCTCTAGCAATTGGTCTGAACCGTATATAGATCTTAATCGTTACGTCATATTACCTAAAGTATCTATGCTTGAAGTACTATGGTGAGTGCTCGATGCACGTATAAAAGCTAAGGTATCTTCTATCCTATGGAGACATTCAGGCAGAATGGAGAGCTTGTGGCTAAATAATAACAGCCGCACGGGTCGATTTTCAAGGATAAGCGACGCTTGCCGAGGTTGGTCTGTGGATGGGCGACCATCTGAGCATACCGAGTTTCCTCCGTGCCTCAGAAAGCGCCGGCTGTCATTTGTAGATCTTTGGCAGTCGTTACGGATTATCAGAAGCCAGTAAATCTGACTCCCGTCTTGACAAGAAGTACGGTGTTACCCAGTTAATGGGTTGTGGAGGTCTGGTAGGCAGCCGCTCCACGTAAAATTCTGGTGTTCAGCTAAATCCGGTTTAACTAGAAACCGCCCCTAATATAGTTGGGAAAAAAGCTAGGCAGATGATGATGACCCAGATAAGTAAGTATTTTTTGAGTCTTCCATACCCTTAATTTTGTCTTTCTTTTCCTTCATGCGCCGATTCTGGAACAACACGTTGATGATGCGCTCATTCATGGAGACATTTTTGGAAATCAT
Organism: Lacanobia oleracea; assembly: GCA_950371165.1. Taxonomy (NCBI): domain Eukaryota; kingdom Metazoa; phylum Arthropoda; class Insecta; order Lepidoptera; family Noctuidae; genus Lacanobia; species Lacanobia oleracea. The sequence goes on from OX493397.1 coordinate 9,336,054, forward strand.
CGGTTCTGTCACCACACTAATCTTGGTACTGCAACGATCTTATCCAGGAAAAATCCCAGTATTTTTCATTGTTTTCACGAGGGGACACTTGTAGATGGATTGTATTTTTTTGGTTTGGCTTCTGGCAACAGCTCCTGAACTTCACTGTACGATTACTGATAAGGCGGCTGTTGCAAATGACTCTGCTGTTTCTAAGCCTGACATTCTTCCCGCGAACATGAGAATCTCATGCATATTCTGTTTCGAATTGCGGACTGGCATCGCTTCTGGTAGATTCCATAACGGATTATGAACCTTCATCTAGGGTGGTAGACTCTGTACTGAATTCTTGATTGGCATCGAGGGTGTCAAACTCTGTATTGAATTCTGCATTAGCATCAAGGTGGCAGACTCATCAATGGTATCGTAACAGGTGCCATAACAGCTGGGTAGTTTTCCACATACATGTATTCCTTACTAAACACTTCTGTCTGACTGTAATAATCGTTATTCATGACTACTCATGAATGAGCGTTGTCATCTGAATGTCCCCATTTCCAGCGATGACTCAGATGAGTTTGTTTCTTCCGAGTCTACCATGCTCTAAATTTTTTCATTCTTCTCCTTCATGTGGCAATACTGGAACTACACGTTGATGGTGCGCTCGTTCTTGTGAAGTGTTTTAGCTAGTTTTAGCCTTCTGGCGCGGTCCAAGCATCCTGTTCGCGGGCTTCCTGGTATTATTCTGTTTTATTTCCATTACGTATTAGCTAGTGAACGCAGTTCTGTTGCGATTTTGTTTTTTGGCTCCATCACTTGGTTTGTTGCTGACCCAGACAGCGGGCTGAGAGATTAATCTTCCGAGAAGCGATTGATTGGGCCAGCTTGGCCTCCACTTATGTGCCCGTTTTGAGTCCGTTGAAGTTTTGAACCGCTGATGACTTGAGCGTTTATATCTCTGCTAGGATTAAAAGTCATATACCCATTAGCTGCTGTACTACTTTGTTAAGGTTTAATTATAAAGTTAAGCGGGCTGTAAACGACATGATTGCTGAGAATGTTGACGTTGTTGCTGTTGGTGACTTGGTTTTCACTGGAGACCTTGTTGGTTGTCATCGGTTCTGTCGCAACACTAATCTTGGCACTGCAACGATCTTATCCAGAATAAATCCCAGTTCTTTTCACTGTTGTAACGAGGGACACTTATTCTTTTAATTATTGATGGGTTTGCTCTTGACTCTAGTCTATGTCGGAGATGACAGAGACAAAATCGACGATGGAGCGAGCTTACCCAGAAGGAGCCTGTTTACTCAAAGTTGTTTGAAGAGGTTAGGGTTGTAGGCTTTTGGAAACACATGTAGGCAGAGAGTTCCACTCCTTTGCTGTGCGCATTATAAAAGACGTTTGGAAACGCTTAGTGCGAATTGGTGGAATAGCTACAAGGTAGGGATAGTAAGATGCAGTGCGTCTGGATGTCCGATGGTGGAAGGGGGCCGGTGGGATGAGGTTGTGGAGTTTTTGGGCACACTCACTGAACTACAATCGGGGGAACTCGTGGCTAGATAATAACAGCCGCACGGATCGATCTTCAAGGTTAAGCAACGCTTGCCAAGGTTGGTCTGTGGATGGGTGACCATCTTAACATAGCGAGTTTCCTCCGTGCCTCGGAAAGCACGTTAAGCCGTTGGTCCCAAATGTCTTTTGTAGATCTTGGGCAGTCGTTACGGATTGTCAGATGCCAGTAAATCTGACTCCAGTCTTGCCATGAAGTACCGTCTTACCCAGTTACTCGGTTTTGGAAGTCTGGTAGGCAGCCGCTCCGCGTAAAATACTGGTATTCAGCTAAATTCGGTTTGACTAGAAGCCGACCCCAATATAGTTGGGAAAAGGCTAGGCAGATGATGACTGAACTACATCTGTAGAAGGCCGACAAGTAGGCAATCTTACGGCGATGAGCCCATCTATGTAGATTGGCATCCACCAGTTGTAGATATATTTTCTTCTTTTGGTTTGGCTTCTGGCAACAACCCCTGATGTTGACTGTTCGATTACTAATAAGGCTGTACTTGCAAATGTCAGGCTTAGAACTATCAGGGTGCTACTTTTAAGCCTTACATGAGACATATCTCGTACATATTCTGTACCATATTCGGGACTTGCCTCGCTTGTGGTTGGCTCTATAAAGAATTATGTATTGTCATCTAGGGTGGTAGGTTCTGTACAAAATTCTGGATTGGCATCGAGGGTGTCAGACTCTGTATTGAATTCTGCATTTGAGTCGAGGGTGGCAGACTCGTCAATGATATCGTAGCAGGTGCCGACACAGCTGGGTAGTTTTCCACAGTCATGTGTTCCTCATTGAACACTTCTGCCTGACTGTAACAATCGTTTTTCATGACTAGATACTGCACACGAATGAGCGTTGACATCTGAATATTCCCCATTTCCAGCGATGACTCAGATGAGTTAGTTTCTTCCGAGTCTGCCATGCTTTCAATTTTGTCTTTCTTATCCCTCATATGGCGATACCGGAACCATATGTTAACGGTGCTCTTGTTCTTGTGGAGTGTTTCTGCTAGTTTGGACCCTCCGGCGCGGTCCAAGTGGTGGCTTCCTGGCTTACTTTTGTTTCAATTCCATCATGTATTAGCTAGTGAACGCAAGTCTGGTGCGATTTTGTTTTTTGCTTCATCACTTGGTTTGTTGCTGACCCAGACAGGGGGCTGAGAGATTAATCTTCCGAGAAGTGATTGATTGGGCCAGCTTGGCCTTCAATAATGTGCCCGTATTGAATGCAATTTAGATTTTTTAGTTAGTCTGGTTGGACACGACTTGATTGATTGAAGAATGTTGACGTGGTTGCCGCTGGTGACGTGGTACTCACTGGGGTCATCGCAACACTAATCTTGGTACTGGAATGATCCGATCAAAGACAAATTCCAGTTCTTTTCATTGCTATCATTAGGGACAATTTTAAAGTGATTGTTCCTTGTGTTTGTCGTCTTGCAACTTTACTAAAAAATAATAATAATAAAACTAATCTGCAAGGCAGTTTTGTGGCGAACTGATGGGCACTAGCGACCCCACGGACCTGATCTCCAGGGAGAATTCTTGTTCCTCATTTCCGGCTTGCCTATATTGGCTGACCGCAGTGAACACTGACGAGGAACAGAGCTCCCACCTCTTTCTTGCCTTAATCGGCGGGTCTGAGTAGAGATTCGCAAGAGCAAACGTGGTCAGGAGAAGGACGTATAATCCAGTAAGGTGCTGGTAGGGATCTTGACCGTACTTCCGGGATTGTCCTGATAGCCGTGGTATACCTCTCCACTCCTCTAGCACCTCAGGATATGTTGCCCCTTGGCGCTACGTTATTTTGTGCTAGCGACCCTTTTCGGGGGGCCCATTTATTGAGTGTGCAAGTCACCCCCTGTCATTTTAAAGCCGTTTTAATTGTCAATGGTTAGGCAGGGGCCAATAGTTCTTCCATAGTAAACGATTATTAGTCCGCTAAACCAGCCAAACCCATAGCGTTTCATCTTTTGTTTCCATATTCTGCAATAGCCCTGCTCCAACCAGGGATTGTCCTCGGCTATACTTTCACAGTGCATACAGGTATAATCGTCGTTTGGTGTCCCATTCCATTTGAAATATCTAAAGAGGCCTCTGCGAGTTGGCTTCGACCCCTCGTACGCATACCAAAGGACCGGGTCTCTAGGGACCCGAGAAGTCAAAAACTAATGATAAGGCTCCAAATGTCCCTGCTCGAATTCAGCCTGGACTTCCTCGCGCGACATGAAATACTCGTACATATTCCGTACCGAATTTCGGAATGGCACAGATTGCTGCAGACTCGGTACGGAATACTGTATTTGTATTGAGGGTGGCAGACTCGCCTGTGGCATCACAGGTGCCGACATAACTGGGTATTTTTCCGAAGAAATGTTTCCCTCATTAAACAGACTAATAATCTACTAACTAATAATCGGACTAATAATCGTTTACTATGGAAGAACTATTGGCCCCTGCCTAACCATTGACAATTAAAACAGCTTTAAAATGACAGGGGGTGACTTGCACACTCAATAAATGGGCCCCCCGAAAAGGGTCGCTAGCACAAAATAACGTAGCGCCAAGGGGCAACATATCCTGAGGTGCTAGAGGAGTGGAGAGGTATACCACGGCTATCAGGACAATCCCGGAAGTACGGTCAAGATCCCTACCAGCACCTTACTGGATTATACGTCCTTCTCCTGACCACGTTTGCTCTTGCGAATCTCTACTCAGACCCGCCGATTAAGGCAAGAAAGAGGTGGGAGCTCTGTTCCTCGTCAGTGTTCACTGCGGTCAGCCTATATAGGCAAGCCGGAAATGAGGAACAAGAATTCTCCCTGGAGATCAGGTCCGTGGGGTCGCTAGTACCCATCAGTTCGCCACAAAACTGCCTTGCAGATTAGTTTTATTATTATTATTTTTTAGTAAAGTTGCAAGACGACAAACACAAGGAACAATCACTTTAAAATTGTCCCTAATGATAGCAATGAAAAGAACTGGAATTTGTCTTTGATCGGATCATTCCAGTACCAAGATTAGTGTTGCGATGACCCCAGTGAGTACCACGTCACCAGCGGCAACCACGTCAACATTCCTCAATCAATCAAGTCGTGTCCAACCAGACTAACTAAAAAATCTAAATTGCATTCAATACGGGCACATTATTGAAGGCCAAGCTGGCCCAATCAATCACTTCTCGGAAGATTAATCTCTCAGCCCCCTGTCTGGGTCAGCAACAAACCAAGTGATGAAGCAAAAAACAAAATCGCACCAGACTTGCGTTCACTAGCTAATACATGATGGAATTGAAACAAAAGTAAGCCAGGAAGCCACCACTTGGACCGCGCCGGAGGGTCCAAACTAGCAGAAACACTCCACAAGAACAAGAGCACCGTTAACATATGGTTCCGGTATCGCCATATGAGGGATAAGAAAGACAAAATTGAAAGCATGGCAGACTCGGAAGAAACTAACTCATCTGAGTCATCGCTGGAAATGGGGAATATTCAGATGTCAACGCTCATTCGTGTGCAGTATCTAGTCATGAAAAACGATTGTTACAGTCAGGCAGAAGTGTTCAATGAGGAACACATGACTGTGGAAAACTACCCAGCTGTGTCGGCACCTGCTACGATATCATTGACGAGTCTGCCACCCTCGACTCAAATGCAGAATTCAATACAGAGTCTGACACCCTCGATGCCAATCCAGAATTTTGTACAGAACCTACCACCCTAGATGACAATACATAATTCTTTATAGAGCCAACCACAAGCGAGGCAAGTCCCGAATATGGTACAGAATATGTACGAGATATGTCTCATGTAAGGCTTAAAAGTAGCACCCTGATAGTTCTAAGCCTGACATTTGCAAGTACAGCCTTATTAGTAATCGAACAGTCAACATCAGGGGTTGTTGCCAGAAGCCAAACCAAAAGAAGAAAATATATCTACAACTGGTGGATGCCAATCTACATAGATGGGCTCATCGCCGTAAGATTGCCTACTTGTCGGCCTTCTACAGATGTAGTTCAGTCATCATCTGCCTAGCCTTTTCCCAACTATATTGGGGTCGGCTTCTAGTCAAACCGAATTTAGCTGCATACCAGTATTTTACGCGGAGCGGCTGCCTACCAGACTTCCAAAACCGAGTAACTGGGTAAGACGGTACTTCATGGCAAGACTAGAGTCAGATTTACTGGCATCTGACAATCCGTAACGACGACTGCCCAAGATCTATAAAAGACATTTGGGACCAACGGCTTAACGTGCTTTCCGAGGCACGGAGGAAACTCGCTATGTTAAGATGGTCACCCATCCACAGACCAACCTTGGCAAGCGTTGCTTAACCTTGAAGATCGATCCGTGCGGCTGTTATTATCTAGCCACGAGTTCCCCCGATTGTAGTTCAGTGAGTGTGCCCAAAAACTCCACAACTTCATCCCACCGGCCCCCTTCCACCATCGGACATCCAGACGCACTGCATCTTACTATCCCTACCTTGTAGCTATTCCACCAATTCGCACTAAGCGTTTCCAAACGTCTTTTATAATGCGCACAGCAAAGGAGTGAAACTCTCTGCCTACATGTGTTTCCAAAAGCCTACAACCCTAACCTCTTCAAACAACTTTGAGTAAACAGGCTCCTTCTGGGTAAGCTCGCTCCATCGTCGATTTTGTCTCTGTCATCTCCGACATAGACTAGAGTCAAGAGCAAACCCATCAATAATTAAAAAAAATAAGTGTCCCTCGTTACAACAGTGAAAAGAACTGGGATTTATTCTGGATAAGATCGTTGCAGTGCCAAGATTAGTGTTGCGACAGAACCGATGACAACCAACAAGGTCTCCAGTGAAAACCAAGTCACCAACAGCAACAACGTCAACATTCTCAGCAATCATGTCGTTTACAGCCCACTTAACTTTATAATTAAACCTTAACGAAGTAGTACAGCAGCTAATGGGTATGTGACTTTTAATCCTAGCAGAGATATAAACGCTCAAGTCATCAGCGGTTCAAAACTTCAACGGACTCAAAACGGGCACATAAGTGGAGGCCAAGCTGGCCCAATCAATCGCTTCTCGGAATATTAATCTCTCAGCCCGCTGTCTGGGTCAGCAACAAACCAAGTGATGGAGCCAAAAAACAAAATCGCAACAGAACTGCGTTCACTAGCTAATACGTAATGGAAATAAAACAGAATAATACCAGGAAGCCCGCGAACAGGATGCTTGGACCGCGCCAGAAGGCTAAAACTAGCTAAAACACTTCACAAGAACGAGCGCACCATCAACGTGTAGTTCCAGTATTGCCACATGAAGGAGAAGAATGAAAAAATTGAGAGCATGGTAGACTCGGAAGAAACTAACTCATCTGAGTCATCGCTGGAAATGGGGACATTCAGATGACAACGCTCATTCATGAGTAGTCATGAATACAGAAGTGTTTAGTAAGGAATACATGTATGTGGAAAACTACCCAGCTGTGTTGGCACCTGTTACGATACCATTGATGAGTCTGCCACCTTGATGCTAATGCAGAATTCAATACAGAGTTTGACGCCCTCGATGCCAATCAAGAATTCAGTACAGAGTCTACCACCCTAGATGAAGATTCATAATCCGTTATGGAATCTACCAGAAGCGATGCCAGTCCGCAATTCGAAACAGAATATGCATGAGATTCTCATGTTCGCGGGAAGAATGTCAGGCTTAGAAACAGCAGAGTCATTTGCAACAGCCGCCTTATCAGTAATCGAACAGTGAAGTTCAGGAGCTGTTGCCAGAAGCCAAACCAAAAATATACAATCCATCTACAAGTGTCCCCTCGTGAAAACAATGAAAAATACTGGGATTTTTCCTGGATAAGATCGTTGCAGTACCAAGATTAGTGTGGTGACAGAACCGATGAATTCCAAAAATGTCTCCATGAATGAGCGCATCATCAACGTGTTGTTCCAGAATCGGCGCATGAAGGAAAAGAAAGACAAAATTAAGGGTATGGAAGACTCAAAAAATACTTACTTATCTGGGTCATCATCATCTGCCTAGCTTTTTTCCCAACTATATTAGGGGCGGTTTCTAGTTAAACCGGATTTAGCTGAACACCAGAATTTTACGTGGAGCGGCTGCCTACCAGACCTCCACAACCCATTAACTGGGTAACACCGTACTTCTTGTCAAGACGGGAGTCAGATTTACTGGCTTCTGACAATCCGTTACGACTGCGAAAGATCTACAAATGACAGTCGGTGCTTTCTGAGGCACGGAGGAAACTCGGTATGCTCAGATGGTCGCCCATCCACAGACCAACCTCGGCAAGCGTCGCTTATCCTTGAAGATCGACCCGTGCGGCTGTTATTATTTAGCCACAAGCTCTCCATTCTGCCTGAATGTCTCCATAGGATAGAATATACCTTAGCTTTTATACGTGCATCGAGCACTCACCATAGTACTTCAAGCATAGATACTTTAGGTAATATGACGTAACGATTAAGATCTATATACGGTTCAGACCAATTGCTAGAGGCAGATCTAAGAGAACTATACACTATACAGTTATAAAACCTGGCTATTACTTTATAGGAAAAAGAATAGTTATCATATTTAAAGTCCCAATTATCTCCCCTGATAAGTTTGAATGATATAGATTAGCAATAGTTCCCAATAAATGTATGTACACCTTTATTCCTCCTTATCCTTTCATTGCAACCAACGGGAAAGTTTTCAAGTACATAAAGGCTGAATGCCCGAAGTTTAATCAGCTCCATCTCTGCAAAGAGGAAGTCAACCATCAACCGACGAGAGGACATCTAGACTGCATCCAAGGGCTCATCTTAAACCAATCTCTACAGAAGACATACCTGCACACTAAGCTCACGCTGACCAAAGAAGCCATGGAGCAACTGGACGACAGACGCTATACACTTACCTTTCCACAACCAACCCGAACCGAGCTACAATGCGAACGTCAAGAATTCATCTCTCTACATGGAAGCTACCTCGCCACCATCCCGCACAAATGCTTACTACGCACCGAGCAGTTTGCTATAATCAACACAAATGACCATATCAAAGGACAACCGCTGAAAATCACCGAAATACCCATGAACCTGAACATTGTCAACGAGTCTATCCCACATCTGAAGTTAAACTCACTGCACCTGAAAAGACGATCGAAGATAAAATCTTAATGCATCAACCCGTACGAATCGATCGCACTAACTTGGACCAATCGATCTACCATACGACTATCCCACTATATGTCGTAACGTTCGGTGCAACTGTACTGATCGTTACCCTAACTATACGACGGTATATTTTTTGCACAAAGCTCAGAAAGCCACAATCACCAGATGAAAGCGATGAAAATCATCAATACGAAGACGCAGAATCTCCTAAAATCAAGAAAAATGTACCAGCAACATTCTCGCTGAAATTGCTCAAATAGTTGCTGTTCTGAGGGGGAGGTGTTACGTGCCCTGCCTACACCAAATCGGCTGAATAGCGACATGATAGCTATTTACGTACAACGGATGTTTCCATACGAAATTGCAACACACGGACTCTGCTGACTCGACGCCTCGTGCAGCCATCGGCCACCTACTTCCAACCTGCTGAAACCGCAGCCGCGTTTCGCGAACGTTTAGAATTATATTTTTTGTAATAATTAATTTGGCACTTCGGAACTAACATCGTCCAAGTCTAGCCTACCTATCCTACCTATAAATTAATAATAATATAATAAAAAAATAGGGCGCTGGTGTGTGCCCTGGACTCACTGCTGCAGAACATCTTTGAAAGCAGCGAGAGCCTCCTTGATCCTGTATTGCGGGGCTGTTGCGGCATGTCGTTTAGCAAATATTAAGTTTAATACTAGTGATGAAGCTATTCGACCAAAACCTGCTATACCAGCATAGCAGTGCAGGATCGAGCGGCGGGTCGATGGGGCTAGGGCACTCATCGTCAAACTATACTGCTTCAGGGAGGGTAACACACGACCACGCGTGATGCGCTTTGTGAGACGAACCCGGAAGGGGAAAAAGTCTGTGTTTCTATATTTTCCTAATTTGCGGCTTTATGCCTTGCCTGATCATAAAGATGTGTATATATCTGGATAGGGCTTAGTACCAGGCTTCCAGTGCCTATTATTTGAAGCCTATATACCTAGGTTTTTTCTACTACTCTGTCAAGAAAGTACCGGGAAAAGATCAATAATACACAAAATGTCTGTTATTCATCCAAATTTATTTTATCACCTTCAAAGTATGCTCCTTTAGAAACGATACACTTGCGCCAACGAATAATCCATTCATCAAAACATTTTTTAAACGCTGCTTCCGGAATTGAGTTCAGTTCTCGCCGCGAATTCTCCTTTATGTCTTCTATCGATTGGAAACGGGTGCCACGAAGTGGTAATTTGAGTTGAGGAAAAAGAAAAAAGTCAGCAGGAGCCATATCTGGTGAATATGGTGGTTGCTGGATGGTATTTGTTGAGTGTTTGGTTAAAAATTCGTTCACAATGATAGCCTTGTGCGAAGGCGCATTGTCGTGGTGCAAAATCCAAGATTTTTTTTTCCACAAATCTGGCCTTTTTCGTCGAATTTGCTCTCTTAAACGCCGCATAACGCTCAAATAATATTCTTTATTTACCGTTAGACCTTCCGGTAAGAATTCAGAGTGCACAACACCGCGATAGTCAAAGAAAACAGTCAACATGACTTTGACTTTTGATCGACTTTGGCGTGGTTTTTTCGGTTTCGGTTCAGTTGGAAGGCGCCACTCCGAAGCTTGTTGACTAGTTTGCATGTCAAACTCGTAAACCCACGTCTCGTCACCAGTAACAATGCGTTTCATGAATGTTGGGTCCGAACTGACTCGTTCTAGCATGTCCTCAGCGACTTTCATGCGATTGAGTTTTTGGAGAAAATTCAGATCTTTTGGGACTAGCCGAGCAGCAACATGTTTCATACCCAAATGATTAGTTAAAATGGTACGGATCGACTCGTGAGATACAGAAAGTTCGGCGGCTATCTCTCTCAGAGTTGAGTGGGGATTTTCAGTCACTATTTCCTTCACTTTTGCGATGTTAACTTCAGTTGCAGACGTTGACGGCCTACCAGAGCGAGGCAAATCTTCCATCAAATCTCGACCGCTTTTGAACGCTTTGAACCACTCATAAGCACGAGTTTTTGATAAAGTCGATTCACCGTAAGCCTTCTGTAACATTTTCAGTGACTCCGAACACGAAATTCCATTGGCGATGCAAAATTTAAGACAAACTCTTTGTTCGATATTTTTGTCCATTATGAAATTCGCAATACACACTATATATGATATTACTAAAACCAGCACTGTATTTAATATAAATAACAGATGCAACTCAAACTCCGCGCCAAAATGGAAAACAGTTATGCCAATCTAACAACTACAAAAAAACAAAAATTTGAATTTGGTACCATAAACAAATCATCCATTCCCGATACTTTTTTGACTGAATGTATGTCTAGTAAATGAAGGTGTCTGTAAATGGTGGTTTTTTGCTATCCACCCCATTACCTTTGAGTAACTGTCCTGTTTAGGTATTTGTGAAATGTTCAATACCTGTGTACCTTCATTACCTTTGATTTTTACCAACCATCAAAACCATTCCTTTTAGGGGTTACCAGGAATGTGTAGGGGAAATGTGTAGCCCTACCTATCTATTTACTTCACTGAAAATAAGTTCCCCCAGAACATCTTATGTGACCGGGGGAAAACGACAAAATTTATGTTTTTTTTTAAATTACATAGCCATGAAACTATAACTATGAAAGTACATAAGCTCTTAACTATCAAGTACATTAGCTTATAACTATACATGGGCTTCATCAATGCGAGTTATACAATACTAAACGCTTCGTCGCGAACAATAATGAAGTCCTATAGAATGACTTTTTCATGAAATAACCATTCTTTAGGGCTTCATAAACTTAGAGGTAGCCCTCTAATTTCATGAAGCCTGACTGCAATCACATGTTCACACTGACCGGAAAATTGCAAAAAAACATAAAAATATTTGAATTTTGTGGGCTAACCTGGCGCATCCACCTTAAGAGTTTTAACTAAGTGTACATTATAGTATAAGTTCTTGTAGATACGAAAACTACACTGCAGAAAGATGATACCAAATATACGGTTCCTGTCCCTTATAAGTTGACGCGTAATATGAATGATGATTAATTAAATCTTTGCCTTTGTTAACAGCCTCTACAGTGGAACACATTACCACCTCAGAGTGCTGCAACAGTACCAGTGTAAATTACATACCGCATCAGTCGGCATATGCTAAAGTCGCTAGATGGCAGGTATAAGTCAGGATCTGATGATGGGAATCCCATGAAAAATTTTTGTTCAGCGATATTTTCGCCAATTGTTAACCGATTTGGTCTGGTCCCATTTAAATTTAGTGTAGATCTGATGAAGAACTTCGGAGGTAGGCAACGGAACTCTTCAATAAATGATAGCAAATAGATCGGGATTTCTGTAATCGAATGTCTGTTGATTGTTTACACCAGTTCAAAACATAATATCACACCGGCACGCTGGGCTTGTAGTTTCACTTTTTAGTGGTACGCAGGTACCACTAAAAAGTGAAAAATAAAAATACTTTTTAACAAAAAAATAAAACCGACTTTCAAAAAACAAAACACAGCAAAGTAAAAAATAACATTAATTTCGGAAGTCGGTGTTCAAAAACGAAATAACCAAAAACACCGATCTTTTTGTAAAAAGTTTTTTTTCTTGAGAATACTTTCGACATTCAGCCGCTGGCAGCTTTCTATACGACGATACTGAAAAATATGTATGTAAGTGGACGGAATATTTTGTCAATTTTAAAGGTGGATGATATTTAAAAACATAACATCATATTCACAAAATCAAATCTATACTAGATACATTCAACGTAGCTAACAACAAAAAGTATTTCAAAGGTATGATAGAATGCTGACGAGAAGGAAAGAAATGGAAATGTAAGCAAATTGAAAAAAAAAAACATATTCCAAACTAAATTCCATATTACAGCTTTCAGGCACTAATAATAATATTTTTAATTAATAATCTAATATTAATATTTTTAAGCTTCTATATGGAATTTAGTTTGGAATAAGGACTTTTTTTCAATTTGCTTTTATTTCCATTTCTTTTCTTGTCGTCAGCATTCTATCATACCTTTGAAATACCTTTTGTTGTTAGCTACGTTGAATGGATCTAGTATAGACTTGATTTTGTGAATAGGATGTTATGTTTTTAAATATCATCCACCTTCAAAATTGACAAAATATTCCGTCCACTTACATACATATTTTTCAGTATTGTCGTATAGAAAGCTGCCAGCGGCTGAATGTCGAAAGTATACCCAAGAAAAAAAACTAAAAAAAAAAAACGGTGTTTGGTTATTTCGTTTTGAAAACCGACTTCCGAAATTAATGTAGTGTTTTGTTTTTAGAAGTCGGTTTTATTTTTTGTTAAAAAGTATTTTATTTTTCACTTTTTAGTGGAACTACAAGCCCAGCGTGCCGGTGTGATATTATGTTTTGAACAATCAACAGACATTCGATTACAGAAATCCCGATCTATTTGCTATCATTTATTGAAGAGTTCCGTTGCCTACCTCGGAACTTCTTCATCAGATCTACACTAAATTTAAATGGGACCAGACCAAATCGGTTAACAATTGGCAAAAATATCGCTGAACAAACATTTTTCATGGGATCCCATCATCAGATCCTGACTTTTACCTGCCATCTTACGACTTTAGCATTTATATCGACTGATGTGGTATGTAATTTACACTGGTACTGTTGCAGCACTCTGAGGTGGTAATGTGTTCCACTGTAGAGGCTGTTATCAAAGGCAAAGATTTAATTAATCATCATTCATATTACGCGTCAACTTGTAAGAGACAGGAACCGTATATTTGGTATCATCTTTCTGCACTGTAGTTTTCGTATCTGTAAGAACTTATACTATAATGAACACTTAGTTAAACTCTTAAGGTGGATGCGCCAGGTTAGCCCGCAAAATTCAAATATTTTTATGTTTTTTGCAATTTTCCGGTCAGTGTGAACATGTGATTGCAATCAGGCTTCATGAAATTAGAGGGCTACCTCTAAGTTTATGAAGCCCTAAAGAATGGTTATTTTATGAAAAAGTTATTCTATAGGACTTCATGACCTTAGAGGGCTTATTGGCCTTCATTATTGTTCGCGACGAAGCGTTTAGTATTGTATTATTCGCATAGATGAAGCCCATGTATAGTTACCTATAAGCTTATGTACTTGATAGTTAAGAGCTTATGTACTTTCATAGTTATAGTTTCATGGCTATGTAATTTAAAAAAAATTTAAATTTTGTCGTTTTCCCCCAGTCACATAAGATGTTCTGGGGAACTTATTTTCTGTAAAGTAAATAGATAGGTAGGGCTACACATTTCCCCTACACATTCCTGGTAACCCCTAAAACGTATGGTTTTGATGGTTGGTAAAAATCAAAGGTAATGAAGGTACACAGGTATTGAACATTTCACACATACCTAAACAGGACAGTTACTCAAAGGTAATGGGGTGGATAGAAAAAAAAAACCCATTTACAGACACCTTCATTTACTAGACATACAGAAAATCTAGGTATATAGGCTTCAAATAATAGGCACTGGAAGCCTGGCACTAACCCCTATCCAGACATATACACATCTTTATGGTCAGGCAAGGCATAAAGCCGCAAATTAGGAAAATATAGAAACACGGACTTTTTCCCCTTCCGGGTTCCTGACCTTATAGTACTTCCACCTTAGAGGAGTGGCTTCAAAAGTTGTGTAGCTGGATAGAGGGATGATGCACCTTTCCTATTACAGATAGTTTGGTAGCCCATGGGGCACAGTTTTTCGGGAAGTCAACCCTTAATAGTAGGCAAGTTCACACTTGTAGACCGTTTCGACAGTCAAATGCAAGAAGCTCACTAGTGGGCAGGGTTGAAGGGTTGATTTTCACTCCGTTCGACGGGGAATTATGGGGGGTTTGCAGAGAGGTGCATCAACCCCTATCCAGACCTGGATATAGCCAGCAATGTAATAGAACCATAGTTAAAATCACAGTTAAAAATAAACTGAAACAGCTAGTGGTTTTTGGGCATCGTTACAGTAAAGTTACCTAGTACGTTAGTAAATAGACAAAAAATAGAAATTTGTAGTCACCGGCAGAAGAAATATAGAATTTGTAACTAGAATCAAAGTACTCGTGAATTTTCCCTTAAACTATTAGCTGCAGTGTTGTCAAATTCCTGCATATTATTTAACCCTGGTAAGCATTCATCCTTCACCCCAATCTACCCCGAAGACAGCAAGTAAATAGCAAGATAGAAGAACGTTGCACGCGTGGTACGGGGAACCTCAGTTAACCCCGGAACAGGACGTCAGCGCGGCTGGACGCAGTGGGGTGGCCACAGTTAACATCGGAGCATTAGAAATAGGATAGACCTACCCCATCACACCCCCGTTACAGTCGATCACGCTCGTCCGGTACAATTATATTAGAATAAGTAAGCATGCCTTGTAATTAGCCGTTAGTTTTCCAAATATAATAAATTAAATAATTCTTTAGATAAATACGCGTTACGGTCGCAAATCGTATTTTGTTCAACATACAGCTTTACACTGACCGGCAAATTGCAAAAAACATAAAAAATATTTGAATTTCGCGGGTTATTCAGCATTCATCTTAACTTACATTAATTATAAGACATTAATCTTATTGATAAGTATAAATTAAATACAGAAATCAAATTACCTTAGTCTTTTTCCACATGTTAGTGCTATCAACTTGTCTCATACATATTCTGGATTGTCATCATGGGTGGAAGACTTTGCACCAATTCCTGAATCGGCATCGAGGGTGGCAGACTCGCCGGTGGTATCGCAATAGGTGCAAAAAAGTGGATAGTTTTCTACAAAAATGTTTCTCTGATTGTACACTTCTGCCTGACTGTAAACATCTTCATCATACAGGGTACGGCTCATGAACGAGCATTGGCATCTGAATGTTCCCCATTTCTGGCAATGACTCAGATGTGTAAGTTTCTTCCGAGTATTCTATTCTCTCAATTTTGTCTTCCTCTTCTTCTTGCGGTGAGTCTAGAAACATATCCTGAGGTTGTGCTAGTTCAAGTGGAGGCTTGCTGCTAGTTCAAGCCTTCTGGCGCGATCCAAGTAGCAAGTCCTGGCAAACTCCTGTTCCAATTTCCTCATCCGTTGGCCAATGAGCGCAGTTCAGATGCTTCTTGTTTTCTGGTTCACCACGTGGTTTATTGCTGGCCCAGCCAGGTGACTGAGAGATAAATCTTCCGAAAAGCGATTGATTTGGTCAAGCTTGGCCTCCAATAAACGGCCCGTTTTGAGTGCGTTCAAGATCTGACCCGTTCGCGTTGGTAACTTGAGGTTTAATTTCTCTGCCAGGTTTAGAAGTCACAAACCCATTAAGTGCTGTGTTTCTTTGGTAAGGTATATTCACGTCGTGTACAAACCGTCTAACTACATGTTAGGTAGGTTGTACACGACTTGATTTCTGAGAACGTCGACGTTGTTGCTGCTCTTAACGTGGTACTCACTGAAAATATAGACATCGGTAATGTCGGAATAAAAATCTTCGTTCAGCAATGATCTGATCCAAGATAAATCACAATTATTTTCATTGTTTTTACTAGGAATACTTGGACAGGAATTGTTTTCTTTTAGCTGGGCTTCTGGCAATAACTCCTGAACTTCACTCTACGATGACTGATAAGTCTTCACTTGCAAATGACCATGCTGATATTCAACCTGAAATCCTTGTCACGAGCTACATAAAAGTCACATACATATTCTGTACCAAATTCTGGATTGCATCGGGGGTGGCAGACTCTGTACCGAATCGTGGCTTGGCATCGAGTTAGGCATACTTGTCGGTGGCATCACAATTGGCACAGCTGCGTAGTTTTCCACTTAAATGTTTCCCCGATCGTACACTTCTGCCTGACTGTAAGCATCTTCTTCGTGACAAGAAACTGCTCTGAATGAGCATCTGAATGTTCCCCAATTCTGGCGATGACCCAGATGAGTAAGTTTTTTTTGAGTCTTCCATACTCTCAACTTTGCCTTTCTTTTCCTTGATGCGGCGATTCTGCAACAATACGTTGATGGTGCGCTCATTAATTATAAAGGTGACAGCCGGTGAATTACTTTCAAAATCTTATCTTTTATAAAAAATTTCCTTGTCACAATGTTCGTTACCGTACTCCTCCGAAACGGCTCGACCGATTTTCATGAAATTTTGTGTGCATATCGGGTAGGTCTGACAATCGGCTACTAGGTAGGTAGGGTAGGTAGGGTAGGTAGGGTAAGTAGAGTAGGATTTAACATCTCTTGGGCTAAGTTCAGCAGCATACGCTGTCAGAAAAATCCGTCAATTTACTGATATAGATACCGCGAGGCTGGTCTATTTTAGTTACTTTATAGTATCATATCTTACGGTATCTTATTATGGGGACGTGCTGCAGACATCGAGTCTATATTTATCCTGCAGAAAAGAGCCATCAGAGCCATTTACAATCTCCGTCGGCGTGATTCCCTAAGAGAACTGTTTAAGGATATCAACATCATGACGGTACCTTGTCAATACATTTACGAAAATATTATGTATGTTCGGAAAAATCTTCATCTTTTTTGCAAGATTAGTGACAGGCATAATAATAATACTAGAAATAGGAACAAATCAGATCAACCCCGATTCAGATTGGCCAAAGTACACACTTCTTTTATGGGGTACTGTGTTAAATTTTATAATAAAACTAGCTGTGCCCCGTCGTTCGCGTGCGCTTAGGTCGATGCCAGCCTATTATGTTACTTCTAATTTTTGTTTACTAATAAATGCGAAAGGGCCATATAAAAAAATGCCTGCAATGAACAACTGTTAAATATGCGCCAAATTGTACTACAAATAGTAGGATATCCATTACAATTTCAATAATTATCAAGAAACTAGGAAAGAATTAGTTACAACATTTTTTCTAAAATATAGGTTAAGTCTAGGTTAAGAATTAATTTATTCAATAATTAAACAAAAAAAACATTTAAATGTATTAATTATCATTAATCATAACTAAAATATCATCTGAAACTGTGCAGGTGGATAGATATTAGATTGGTACCGGGCCCATGCTAAGTAGCATATTATTGACATAGTATGAAAGAAAAAAAAAGAAAGAAAGAACACACAGGCTCCAACTGTTCGTCGTCCCACTAAGCAGTTACAATATCGATGTTGTATAGCCCTCTTTCCAGATAAAGAATTATTGACAATTATATAAACAAAATATACTTTTTGAGCAATATGTCCACTGTGTATTTTTCCTCGCAGTAAAAAACAATTACACGGAAGAGCTAAATGCTCAACCAACGCGTTATCCATTTCCCTGCATACCTCAATCCTGTACATACCATTAGCTCGTCTATGCTCGCCATAGTATGAACGAGCCTGTTTGATTTGGTAAGTTCCATATGCCAACAAAACCATTTCACCGTATGTCAGTTGTGGAAAATCAGAAACATTGTTTTCATTAACATTAATGCTTTAACATGAATGCGCTCTGCGATGATTCAAATGATTTCTAATCAACTAACCAGCTAGTCTATTTTCTAGATACATGTTTTCATTAATTATTTGTAGTATATCAACAGCATCTGGCCTGGCAAAGGTCATGTGATTCATACAGCCTACGATACGTTTTCTAGTTTGAAAATAATTTGATTTTAATTCAAATTGGCACGAATATATTGTTTTAATTAGACTTGTGCTACACATAAATCGAATTATATTAAATGAATGATAACTGTGCACTAATTCTATAAAATAGTTTGTTAAAAATTATTTGACGATTTCTGTTTGGCTGAATGTCATTGTCAATGTCAAATAAACACTGACCTTCATTATAAAAAATAAGATTAATTGAACGGACATTAAGTTAAATATTTTAAAGATCGCTATATTTTTACCCTACCTGAATAACCTTGAAAATTATTTCATTTAACATGTTTTATTTCAAATAAAATTAAGGACTATTCGTAGTTTCTGTCTATTTCAAGCATTTTCTGGGCGTTCCCCTTTGGCTGGCTGGATGTTTCTTACTCAATTACGACAATACGGCTGAACGGATCTGGATGAAATTTCGCACAGAGGTAGATTATAGTCTGGAATACCACATAAGCATTCTTATCTCGGGAGTACCTACTTTGGGAGATATTCAAGATTCAAACCATTTATTTACAGGTACTTTTGAATTGTTAAGATCAGTCTGTCAAAAATATGAAGCTATTTGCGAGTTTTAAAACGTAAGTAGATCACTGTGAAAAAGAACGTGCAAGAAACTCCACGGTTAGTCTTTTATATCATAATAAGTACCTGTTATAAGAATACTGGATTTACGGAAAATTAACAAATCCAATTAAAGACAACACAGAGAACAACGATATTGGTAAATTGGTAATCTAGACCCTAACAAAGACTTTCAAGACCCATTAGAGACCGAACCCGTAGTTCGAAAATCGTGTGAGGGTCATTCTCGAGCAGAAAATCTTAACACCGCAATACAGAAACACACGTCATCAGTGCAACGCCATCTGTCGACCAAGTAAGTAAACTGACAAAATGTTTAGCATTGGAAGACGTTAAATAAGGAACCCGTATGACACCATTAAGGTATTAAAATGTTCACTTTTATTTTGCTACTTATAAAAGTTTCACAAATAACTCAACAATGTGTTTTAGGGTAATTAATATTCATGTTTTCATGCATTTTATTTTTCTCAATAGATGGTGCTTTGCCTAATCACAATACATTAGGAAGTTTCCTACTAAACATAAAAATTCAATATATTTTGATTTGTGGATCGGTTGTTATGATAAATACCGATAATGTGTAAAATGTTAAATTTTATTTTGCTACGTTGGTATTAAAAGTTTCACACTTAACTCTACAATTTGTTTTGATGTTTTATACATGCGTTCGTGAATTTCATCTTTTTCAATAGATGGCGCTGTAATCAGAATACAAGAGGAACAGAATACATTGGAAAGATTCTTAATAAACTTAAAAATTCAATATCTTTTGATTTTGTGGGTCGATTTTCATGAAATAAACGCTAAATGTTACTCGGATTATCACTTAATATTTTTAAGTACCTAGATTTGGAATCCAATTTGTGGTTTATGCGTGATGCTCCCTCAAACGCACAGGAAAACAGATAAACAGACAAACAGACAAAAATGTCAAAAATAGCTTATTTGTGTTTTGTATCTTTTTCCTTAATTTTCTATGTAATTTTTGTGCAAAAATATTCAATGTACAGACACGGTTGGTCTACGATTTTATGTATAGATATAGATACCAGTTGATATTCTCGAAATGAATGAGAGAAAATTAAAAGCATGCGTAATACGCACACTATGTAGACAGGCGTAATATAAACTGGAATATTATATCCTCGATAAAAACGCTTGGCTAAATGCTGGTCCTGCTCCACAGTCACAGCTGCTTAGGTCCACTTTTTAGGTTTTTATATTTGGAAGAGATGCTCGCTCTCTTTTTTTTTTAGCGGTAATTACATTATTTCGTTTATTTATTCTTATTTACATACAAATTATATCGTTTATTCATTTTATGATATAATACATGTTACATTTTTTAACATATCTTAAAAAAAAAACTAAAAAAAAATACATTTAAAATATAAAAAAGTCCGCTGGTGTCGGGAACAGAGTCCCAGCTACCGGTGGTTAGGGCTACGGAGAAAGGAACCTCCTCACAATACGAGCCGTATCGAGGAGTACTGCCTTCTGTATCAGGCCCTTTATCCAACCGCGTAACGCTAGCTTCGACAGATGGTCGTGGAAACTTTTGGCAATCAGGCCATTGGCCGTAACGATTATTGGCACAATGACAGCTGAGTCCACATTCCACATGTCGACAACCTGGTGTGCTAAGTCGAGATACTTGATTTGCTTCTCTTTCTCAGCCTTCACGAGGTTCTCGTCATGCGGGATAGTAACATCAATTATCATTGTGCGGCGCGCTAATCGGTCTATCACCACTACATCAGGCTTATTGGCAACAATAGTCCTATCAGTGATGATACACCGATCCCTGTACAACGTGACATGGTCTTTTTCGAGGACTGGGTCGGGCACATACTTGTAATACGGTACCTCAGAATCCACAAGTTTATATTTCAAAGCAAGTTGCTGATGGATTATCCTGGCCACATGGTTGTGCCTGTGCAAGTACTCGCCGTTAGCCAGACGAGAACAGCCAGAGATAATATGTCTGATGAACTCACCCGGACGGTGGCATGCCTGACACACGTCCACCGTCCCATTTTTCATAATATACCTCCGGTAGTTATTCGTCAAGATAACTTCATCCATAATCGCACAGACAAAACCTTCAGTTTCCCCGAAGAGATCACTGAAACGTAGCCAGGCCACAGACGCTGAAAAATCTACATCAGACTCATGAAGAGCCCGATAGAAGTGCCCGTGAAGCTCCTTACCTTTCCATACCTCCTTACGGTCATCCGTGGTAAGTATCACAGGTTTGCGCCAGTTCTCCTTAGCCATGGACAACGGGGTGAGACCCTTATCCATTGCGACCACATCTCGGTGCATACCTACATCAGCTTTGAGGAAATATTCTCTGAGACTGCACATCTCGCGGTTGTCTTGGAGAGTCTTGCCATTTAAAAAGCCTCGACCTCCACTCTTCCGCGGGATGTACAATCCCATCACCGACGATCGTGAGTGATACATCCGGTTTGCGGTCAGCAGTGTACGGACTCTCCTATCCAGGGCGTCAAGCTCAGTTTGAGTCCATTTGAGTATGCCGAAAGAGTACATTAATACCGGCATGACCCAACCGTTGAAGGCGCGCACCTTATTTCGCAAAACCTTTTTTAGGCGGCCAAAGAAGCGTTACTTCAACGATTGCTTCATATCAGTAACATTAATGCCCAACGCTTCCGACATACCCAAATACTTGTATGTTTCGGTTAAGCTGAGAGATCTAACCTGTATGGAATCCGAGAGTTGAATTCCCTCAGATTCCATAATCTCCCCTTTCTTTACATGCATGACTGCACATTTGTCCACACCAAATTCCATCCTGATGGCACTACTAAAGGTTTCAGTTACCTTTAGTAGCTCCATCAGTCGCGAATTGTTTTGGGCAAAGAGTTTTAGATCATCCATGTAAAGAAGGTGAGGTTTGGCCTGACCACCTCTTCTCAACCGATAGCCTAGATCTGATTTCTCCAGCAATGTGCTTAGAGGATTCAAAGCTAAGCAAAACCCAAGTGGACTCAAACTGTCGCCCTGAAATATTCCCCGTTTAATCCATACAGGTTCATCGTTTACCTGAATCGGTCGACATCCTGGATAGCGAAGGACCGTTTTCCATTGCCTCATACATGACTCAAGAAAAGTGCGTAGAGTTGCATCTATTTTGTACAACTCCAACACCCTCATGAGCCATGTATGTGGCACAGAGTCGTAGGCCTTCTTGTAGTCTATTCAACATGTCGACAGATCCTTGCGAGATCTACGAACCTGATCTGGCTTATGGCCATGTCTATGAGGAGAACCTCCTTGGTGCCGCGGGACCCCTTCCTACATCCATTCTGAGATTCGGACATAATTGAGTTAATTTCAATATGCTCATTGATCTTCACTCTAAGGATGGATGTGAAAGTTTATAGACCGTCAACAAACAAGTAATCGATCTATAATTCGTAGGTTCCGCGGTACTACCGGTCTTATGGAGCAGGTGGGTAACGCCAGTTGTTAGAAACCATGGTAGCGACCCAGACTCTAAGGAAGACTGGAATTGATATGCCAAAAGCGCGTGTGAGCTGCTATACCACTTAAGCCAGTGGTTGTGCAGCCCGTCCGGTCCCGGAGACTTCCAGTTCGGTAACGGACGGACTGCTCTGGCTACATCTAGTGGAGTGATGGTAATTTCATCCATTTGTGGTATAGCTTCACACACGCGCTCGACATCGCGCATCCAGCCACCCTCGGCATGACAGACGGGCACCGACCAGATGCTTCGTCAGAATGTATTCGTGGTGATATCATCCAGGCGGCACACGTCCGTCACACTTTGTTCAGATCGCTCCCAAGCTCTATATACCCACCTCTCATCGCTCTGAAACATGCGATTCTGCGAGTATCGGTAAACCCGTCGCTTATACCGCCGAATACGATTTGCCCATGCACAAACTTTCTGCTTCAAAAAGTCGATGCGCTCCGTGACACGGGACGTGAATCTCGAGGGCTGATACCAGTCCCCGAAAACGCCCGTCTCACAAAGCGCATCACGCGTGGTCGTGTGTTACCCTCCCTGAAGCAGTAAAGTTTGCCGATGAGTGCCCTAGTCTCATCGATCCGCCGCTCGATCCTGCACTGCCAGGCTGGTACAGCAGGTTTTGGTCGAATAGCTTCATCACTAGTATTAAACTTAATATTTGCTAAACGACATGCCGCAACAGCCCCGCAATACAGGATTGAGTGCGTATCAAGGAGGCTCTCGCTGCTTTTAAAGATGTTCTGCAGCAGTGAGTCCAGGGCACACACCAGCGCCCTATTTTTTTTATTATATTATTATTAATTATAGGTAGGGTAGGTAGGGTAGGTAGGGTAGGTAGGGTAGGTAGGGTAGGTAGGGTAGGTAGGGTAGGTAGGGTAGGTAGGGTAGGTAGAGTAGGTAGGGTAGGTAGGGTAGGTAGGCTAGACTTGGACGATGCTAGTTCCGAAGTGCCAAATTAATTATTACAAAAAATATAATTCTAAACGTTCGCGAAACGCGGCTGCGGTGTCAGCAGGTTGGAAGTAGGTGGCCGATGGCTGCACGAGGCGTCGAGTCAGCAGAGTCCGTGTGTTGCAATTTCGTATGGAAACATCCGTTGTATGTAAATAGCTATCATGTCGTTATTCAGCCGATTTGGTGTAGGCAGGGCACGTAACACCTCCCCCTCAGAACAGCAACTATTTGAGCAATTTCAGCGAGAATGTTGCTGGTACATTTTTCTTGATTTTAGGAGATTCTGCGTCTTCGTATTGATGATTTTCATCGCTTTCATCTGGTGATTGTGGCTTTCTGAGCTTTGTGCAAAAATTATACCGTCGTATATACCTACAGTTGCACCGAACATTACGACATATAGTGGGATAGTCGTATGGTAGATCGATTGGTCCAAGTTAGTGCGATCGATTCGTACGGGTTGATGCATTAAGATTTTATCTTCGATTTCGTGTAGTCTTTTCAGGTGCAGTGAGTTTAACTTCAGATGTGGGATAGACTCGTTGACAATGTTCAGGTTCATGGGTATTTCGGTGATTTTCAGCGGTTGTCCATTAATATGGTCATTTGTGTTGATTATAGCAAACTGCTCGGTGCGTAGTAAGCATTTGTGCGGGATGGTGGCGAGGTAGCTTCCATGTAGAGAGATGAATTCTTGACGTTCGCATTGTAGCTCGGTTCGGGTTGGTTGTGGAAAGATAAGTGTATAGCGTCTGTCGTCCAGTTGCTCCCGTCGAGTCAGCAGAGTCCGTGTGTTGCAATTTCGTTTGGAAACATCCGTTGTACGTAAATAGCTATCATGTCGTTCAGCCGATTTGGTGTAGGCAGGGCACGTAACACCTCCCCCTCAGAACAGCAACTATTTGAGCAATTTCAGCGAGAATGTTGCTGGTACATTTTTCTTGATTTTAGGAGATTCTGCGTCTTCGTATTGATGATTTTCATCGCTTTCATCTGGTGATTGTGGCTTTCTGAGCTTTGTGCAAAAATTATACCGTCGTATAGTTAGGGTAACGATCAGTACAGTTGCACCGAACATTACGACATATAGTGGGATAGTCGTATGGTAGATCGATTGGTCCAAGTTAGTGCGATCGATTCGTACGGGTTGATGCATTAAGATTTTATCTTCGATTCCATGTAGTCTTTTCAGGTGCAGTGAGTTTAACTTCAGATGTGGGATAGACTCGTTGACAATGTTCAGGTTCATGGGTATTTCGGTGATTTTCAGCGGTTGTCCTTTGATATGGTCATTTGTGTTGATTATAGCAAACTGCTCGGTGCGTAGTAAGCATTTGTGCGGGCTGGTGGCGAGGTAGCTTCCATGTAGAGACGACGCACGCACGCGCGCTTGACGTTCGCATTGTAGCTCGGTTCGGGTTGGTTGTGGAAAGGTAAGTGTATAGCGTCTGTAGTCCAGTTGCTCCATGGCTTCTTTGGTCAGCGTGAGCTTAGTGGGCAGGCATGTCTTCTGTAGAGATTGGTTAAAGATGATCCTTTGGGTGCAGTCTAGATGTCCTCACGTCAGTTGATGGTTGACTTCCTCTTCGCAGAGATGGAGCTGATTAAACTTCGGGCATTCAGCCTTTATGTACTTAAATAACTTTCCCGTTGGTTGCAATGAAAGGATAAGGAGGAATAAAGGTGTACAAACATTTATTGGGAACTATTGCTAATCTATATCATTCAAACTTATCAGGGGAGGTAATTGGGACTTTAAATATGATAACTATTCTTTTTCCTGTAAAGTAATAGCCAGGTTTTATAACTGTATAGTATTCTCTTAGATCTGCCTCTAGCAATTGGTCTGAACCGTATATAGATCTTAATCGTTTCGTCATATTACCTAAAGTATGTATTTAGAAGGTATGCGGAACAGAGAGTAAAGTCCCGCATACCTCATTTGAAAAGGAGGATCCTCCGACCAGGCGGCTGTTGTGCCTGGCGGGCTACTGCCCGATAGTTGATATTCGGGCTGATGTATATGTTCAAATCGCACGGTAAACTCTGCTTGCGCGATGCAGGATTTCAACGTTGTAGTTCGCTGCTAGTCGGACAGATGGCGTCGCGGTTCTTTTTGTTGCGATGTAGTTTTGCTCTGTAGGTTTTTCTTGTGGCGGTCTTGATGCCGCTACATCACTCCCCTCCGGAGTCCGGAGGTCGATAGTGGATGAGTCGTCCATGCATCTTGAGATGCTTGCCAGGCCAGTTGAAGGTTGATTCCAGTGAGTCGGAATCGGAAGTCGCAGAGTTCTCGGTGAGTCGGAACTATATGCGGTGCCCCAGTGAGTCGGGGTGATGAGATCCCAGTGAGTCGGGATGATGCTGCAGGCTCCAGTGAGTCGGAACCGGTAGTCGCAGAGTTCACGGTGAGTCGGAACCATATGCGGTGCCCCAGTGAGTCGGGGTGATGAGATATCCCAGTGAGTCGGGATGATGCTGCAGGCTCCAGTGAGTCGGAACCGGATGTCGCAGAGCCCACGGTGAGTCGGAACTATATGCGATGCCCCAGTGAGTCGGGGTGATGGGATCCCAGTGAGTCGGGATGATGCTGCAGGCTCCAGTGAGTCGGAGTGGTGCTGTTGCTGGCTCCAGTGAGTCGGAACCGGTAGTCGCAGAGTTCACAGTGAGTCGGAACTGTATGCGATGCCCCAGTGAGTCGGGGTGATGATTGAGGCTGAGGATGCTGAACAGGAATGCGCGGCTGCTGCATGCTGGTGGTCAGGATATCCGTAGAAGCCGCGGGTAGTGGCTGGCTGTATGACTCGCTGCTCGAGAAGTCACGATGAGGAGAAGTGATGATGACGTCACGCTGAAGCAGCTGCACGAAGGCCGCGCCGACGTTCAATGTCGAGGGTCACCAGTTCAAGGGGTAGCGGAACAGAGAGTAAAGTCCCACACACCTCAATTGAAAAGGAGGATCCTCCGACCAGGCGGCTGTTGTGCCTGGCGGGCTACTGCCCGATAGTTGATATTCGGGCTGATGTATATGTTCAAATCGCACGGTAAACTCTGCTTGCGCGATGCAGGATTTCAACGTTGTAGTTCGCTGCTAGTCGGATAGATGGCGTCGCGGTTCTTTTTGTTGCGATGTAGTTTTGCTCCGTAGGTTTTTCTTGTGGCAGTCTTGATGCCGCTACATGTACCTTCTATCCTATGGAGACATTCAGGCAGAATGAGGAGCTTGTGGCTAAATAATAACAGCCGCACGGTTAAGCGAACGCTTCAAGGTTAAGCGAAGCTTGCCGAGGTTGGTCTGTGGATGGGTGATCTGAGCATACCGAGTTTTCTCCGTGCCTCGGAAAGCACGTTAAGCCATTGGTCCCGGCTGTCATTTGTAGATCTTTGGCAGTCGTTACGGATTGTCAGAAGCCAGTAAATCTGACTCCAGTCTTGCCAAGACGTACGGTGTTACCCAGTTAATGGGTTGTGGAGGTCTGTTAGGCAGCCGCTCCACGTAAAATACTGGTATTCAGCTAAATCCGGTTTGACTGGAAACCGCCCCTAATATAGTTGGGAAAAAAGCTAGGCAGGTGGTGATGACCCAGATGAGTAAGTATTTTCGAGTCTTCCATACTCTTAATTTTGTCTTTCTTTTCCTTCATACGGCGATTCTGGAACAACACGTTGATGATGCGCTCATTCATGGAGACATTTTTGGAATTCATCGGTTCTGTCACCACACTAATCTTGGTACTGCAACGATCTTATCCAGGAAAAATCCCAGTATTTTTCATTGTTTTCACGAGGGGACACTTGTAGATGGATTGTATTTTTTTGGTTTGGCTTCTGGCAACAACTCCTGAACTTCACTGTTCGATTACTGATAAGGCGGCTGTTGCAAATGACTCTGCTGTTTCTAAGCCTGACATTCTTCCCGCGAACATGAGAATCTCATGCATATTCTGTTTCGAATTGCGGACTGGCATCGCTTCTGGTAGATTCCCTAACGGATTATGAATTTTCATCTAGGGTGGACTCTGCACTGAATTCTTGATTGGCATCGAGGGTGTCAGACTCTGTATTGAATTCTGCATTAGCAGCGAGGTGGCAGACTCATCAATGGTATCGTAACAGATGCCAACACAGCTGGGTAGTTTTCCACATACATATATTCCTTACTAAACACTTCTGTCTGACTGTAATAATCGTTATTCATGACTACTCATGAATGAGCGTTGTCATCTGAATGTCCCCATTTCCAGCGATGACTCAGATGAGTTAGTTTCTTCCGAGTCTACCATGCTCTAAATTTTTTCATTCTTCTCCTTCATGTGGCAATACTGGAACTACACGTTGATGGTGCGCTCGTTCTTGTGAAGTGTTTTTGCTAGTTTTAGCCTTCTGGTGCGGTCCAAGCATCCTGTTCGCGAGCTTCCTGGCATTATTCTGTTTTAATTCCATTACGTATTAGCTAGTGAACGCAGTTTTGTTGCGATTTTGATTTTTGGCTCCATCACTTGGTTTGTTGCTGACCCAGACAGCGGGCTGAGAGATTAATCTTCCGAGAAGCGATTGATTGTGCCAGCTTGGCCTCCACTTATGTGCCCGTTTCGAGTGCGTTGAAGTTTTGAACCGCTTATGACTTGAACGTCTATATCTCTGCTAGGATTAAAAGTCACATACCCATTAGCTGCTGTACTACTTTGTTAAGGTTTAATTATAAAGTTAAGCGGGCTGTAAACGACATGATTGCTGAGAATGTTGACGTTGTTGCTGTTGGTGACTTGGTTTTCACTGGAGACCTTGTTGGTTGTCATCGGTTCTGTCGCAACACTAATCTTGGCACTGCAACGATTTTATCCAGAATAAATCCCAGTTCTTTTCACTGTTGTAACGAGGGACACTTATTTTTTTAATTATTGATGGGTTTGCCTTGACTCTTGTCTATGTCGGAGATGACAGACAAAATCGACGATGGATCGAGCTTACCCAGAAGGAGCCTGTTTACTCTAAGTTTGAAGAGGTTAGAGTTGTAGGCTTCTGGAAACACAGATGTAGGCAGAGAGTTCCACTCCTTCGCTGTGCACATTATAAAAGACGTTTGGAAACGCGTGCGAATAGGTGGAATAGCTACAAGGTAGGGATGGTAAGATGCAGTGCGTCTGGATGTCCGATGGTGGAAGGGGGCCGGTGGGATGAGGTTGTGGAGTTTTTGGGCACACTCACTGAACTACAATCGGAGGAGCTCGTGGCTAGATAATAACAGCCGCACGGATCGATCTTCAAGGTTAAGCAACGCTTGCCAAGGTTGGTCTGTGGATGGGTGACCATCTTAACATAGCGAGTTTCCTCCGTGCCTCGGAAAGCACGTTAAGCCGTTGGTCCCAGCTGTCTTTTGTAGATCTTGGGCAGTCGTTACGGATTGTCAGATGCCAGTAAATCTGACTCCAGTCTTGCCATGAAGTACCGTCTTACCCAGTTACTCGGTTTTGGAGGTCTGGTAGGCAGCCGCTCCGCGTAAAATACTGGTATTCAGCTAAATTCGGTTTGACTAGAAGCCGAACCCAATATAGTTGGGAAAAGGCTAGGCAGATGATGACTGAACTATATCTGTAGAAGGCCGACAAGTAGGCAATCTTACGGCGATGAGCCCATCTATGTAGATTGGCATCCACCAGTTGTAGATGTATTTTCTTCTTTTGGTTTGGCTTCTGGCAACAACCCCTGATGTTGACTGTTCGATTACTGATAAGGCTGTACTTGCAAATGTCAGGCTTGGAATTATCAGGGTGCTACTTTTAAGCCTGACATGAGACATAAAAATCTCGTACATATTCTGTACCAAATTCCGGACTTGCCTCGCTTGTGGTTGGCTCTATAACGAATTATGTATTGTCATCTAGGGTGGTAGGTTCTGTACAAAATTCTGGATTGGTTTCGAGGGTGTCAGACTCTGTATTGAATTTTGCATTTGAGTCGAGTGTGGCAGACTCGTCAATGATATCGTAGCAGGTGCCGATACAGCTGGGTAGTTTTCCACAGTCATGTGTTCCTCATTGAACACTTCTGCCTGACTGTAATTATCGTTTTTCATGACTAGATACTGCTCACGAATGAGCTTTGACATCTGATTATTCCCCATTTCCAGCGATGACTCAAATGAGTTAGTTTCTTCCGAGTCTGCCATGCTCTCAATTTTGTCTTTCTTATCCCTCATATGGCGATAACGGAACCATATGTTAACGGTGCGCTTGTGTTTAGACCTTCCGGCGCGGTCCAAGTGGTGGCTTCCTGGCTTACTTTTGTTCCAATTCCATCATGTATTAGCTAGTGAACGCAAGTCTGGTGCGATTTTGTTTTTTGCTTCATCGCTTGGTTTGTTGCTGTCCCAGACAGGGGGCTGAGATATTAATCTTCCGAGAAGTGATTGATTGGGCCAGCTTGGCCTTCAATAATGTGCCCATTTTGAATGCAATGAAGATTTTTTAGTTGGTCTGGTTGGACACGACATGATTGATTGAAGAATGTTGACGTGGTTGCCGCTGGTGACGTGGTACTCACTGGGGTCATCGCAACACTTATCTTGGTACTGGAATGATCCGATCAAAGACAAATTCCAGTTCTTTTCTTTGCTGTCATTAGGGACAATTTTAAAGTGATTGTTCTTTGTGTTTGTCGTCTTGCAACTTTACTGTTTGATTAATAATAATAATAATAAGAAAATGCTGACAAGACGCCGGGCACAATTACTAGCCGCACAAGAAACATCTTCGGGTTCGTCGCTCAGTTCCGCCTCGCAGCCGCCGGGACCTGCTCCAGCCGTAAATCCTGATGTTCCGGTAGCTGCAGTTGCGTCGAGCTCGAGCGACGAGTACTTCTCGCCGCCGACGACACCACCAGCTGCGCGTCGGCGCGGGCGAGGCCGACCACCGGCCAGCTTAGGACCTCGAGGCCCACCAGTCTCTGACAGGGTCCCCGCTATCGGTGGAAGTGTGCAGCGTATAAAATGGACTCAAGCCATAAATGAGAATGTTATACGCTCATACTTTGGGGCTACAGAGGGGGGAACTAACCTGACTGCGTACCGTGGTCGGATGCTCTCTCTGTTTCAGGTACTTGAACCAGCTGTCAGCGTATCGGCCCAACGACTGTCGGATCAGGTGCGCGTCATCCAGCGTAACCGTATGTTGGATGATAGTGTGCTTGATCGCCTCCGCACTGAAATGTGTAGCCATGTCATTGCTCCTCCGTCGCAGACTGTGGCACCAGCACAGTCAACCCAATTGCCCAGCCACGCTGACGAGGAGAGTAATGACAGGGTTACAAACGTAAGTACCCAGTGCAATGACGAATTGAGGAGTGCTTTGGAGTGTGCTATTCGGGAATACCGCTACATGCCGCCTGAACTTAGACCACGCTTACCTCGTTTGCCCATGCATAACAAGAACAGGGCGCTGGTGGCTGCTCTGGATTCACAGTTGTCAAGCCATTTTGATAACTGTGATAACCTCACCGATGCACATTCGATCATGTACTGCGCGGCTGTAGCGGCATGTCGTGTAGCTCATGTCAAAATAAAAATAACCAATGACAGAGTTACACGAACAAAACCAGCCGTACCAGCTTGGCAGTGCAGGATCGAGCGTCGTATTGGTGAGGCCAGAGCGCTAATCGGCAAACTGATCTGCTTCAGGGAGGGCAACACACGCCCTAGAGTGATGCGCTTTGTGAGACGGGCGTTTTCGGGGACTGATGTCAATCCCCGAGATTATATATCTCGTGTCACAGAGCGCATCGACTTCCTGAAGCAGAAGGTGTATGTATGGGCAAGCCGTATTCGTAGGTACAGGCGGCGAGTGGAGCGATACACCCAGAATCGCACATTCCGAAGTAACGAAAGGTGGGTATATAGGGATTGGGAACGACTGGACCAAGGTGTGACTGACACGCGCTTGCCGGATGATGATGCTATGTGTTCATTCTGGCGCAGCATCTGGTCGGTTCCTGTCAGTCATACTGAGGGTGACTGGACTCGGGAGGTCGAGCGTGTGTGCGATCCGATACCAGAAATGGGGGCAATTTCCATCAGCCCCCAAGATGTAGCTTGTGCAGTCCGCCCGTTGCCTAACTGGAAATCTCCAGGGCCGGACGGGCTGCACAATTTCTGGATTAAATGGTTTACGAGATCGCACGCTTGCTTGGCATCTCAATTCCAGTCTGCCTTAGAGTCTGGGTCGCTACCCCAGTTCTTAACTACAGGAATAACCCACCTGCTCCATAAATCAGGTAGTACTGCGGAACCTAAAAATTATAGACCGATCACGTGTTTACCGACGGTCTATAAAGTTCTTACATCCATTTTGAGGGCAAAGATTAATAGTCATATTAACAACAACAACATCATGTCTGCCTCTCAAATTGGATGTAGGAATGGGTCCCGCGGTACTAAGGAGCTACTCCTTATTGATATGGCCATTAGCCAACAGGTTCGGCGTTCCCGAAAGGATCTGTCAACATGCTGGATAGACTATAAGAAGGTCTATGACTCGGTGCCTCATACATGGCTCATGAGGGTGCTAGAATTGTATAAAGTTGATGCAACGCTACGCACCTTCCTGATGTCGTGTATGGGGCAATGGAGGACAGTCCTTCGCTATCCAGGATGTCGAAATATCCAGAGGAATAGCGAACCGGTAAGGATCGAGCGGGGTATATTTCAGGGCGATAGTTTGAGTCCACTTTGGTTTTGTCTAGCCTTGAATCCTCTTAGCACACTGCTGGAGAATTCAGGGCTAGGCTATCGGTTGAAGAGAGGTGGTCAGGTTATATCTCACCTCCTTTACATGGATGATCTGAAACTCTTTGCCCCCACTAATCTGCAACTGATGGAGCTACTGAAGGTAACTGAAACATTCAGTAACGCCATCAGGATGGAGTTTGGTGTAGACAAATGTGCGGTCATGCATGTAAAGCGTGGAGAGATTATGGAATCCGTGGGAACTCAACTCTCGGATTCCATAAACCTGAGATCCCTCTCTCCAACTGAAACTTACAAGTATTTGGGTATGTCGGAAGCGTTAGGTATCAATGTTACTGACATGAAGCAATCGTTGAAGGAGCGCTTCTTTGGCCGCCTGAAGAAGGTATTCGATAGCTTTCTATCGGGCGGAAACAAGGTGCGCGCCTTCAACGGTTGGGTCATGCCAGTATTGATGTACTCTTTCGGCGTACTCAAATGGACTCAAACGGAACTTGACGCCCTGGATAGGCGGGTCCGTACACTGCTTACTGCGTATCGAATGCATCACCCACGGTCGTCGGTAATGAGACTGTATATCCCGCGAAAGTGTGGAGGTCGAGGCTTTTTAAATGCTAAGACTCTCCACAATCGCGAGATATGCAGTCTTAGGGAATATTTCCTAGCTGTCGACGTGGGTATGCATCGAGATGTAGTGGCGGTGGACAAGGGACTCACCCCGCTCTCCTTGGCAAATGAGAACTGGCGCAAACTTGCAGTGCTTGACACTAACGATCGCAGGGCGGTATGGCAGAGTAAGGAGCTTCACGGACGCTTTTTCCGGGCCCTACATGGGCCTGACGTAGACCAACTAGCGTCCGTAGCCTGGCTGCGTTTCGGTGATCTGTTTGGAGAAACCGAAGGTTTTGTTTGTGCAATTATGGACGAAGTTATCATGACGAATAACTACCGGAGATTTATTGTAAAAGACGGCACGGTCGACATATGTCGGGCATGTCACCGTCCGGGAGAATCAATTCGCCACATTGTCTCTGGTTGTTCTCGTCTAGCTAACGGAGAATACTTGCATAGGCACAACCTTGTAGCCAGGATTATCCATCAGCAACTTGCTCTGAAATACTCTCTTGTGGAGTCGGAGGTGCCATACTATAGGTATGCGCCCGACCCAGTTCTCGATAATGGCAATATCACATTGTACTGGGATCGGTCCATCATCACTGACAGGACTATTGTTGCCAATAAGCCTGATATAGTGGTGGTGGACCGAATTGTGAGGCGTGCAATGATTGTAGACATAACCGTCCCGCATGACGAGAACCTCGTGAAAGCCGAGAAAGACAAACAAATCAAGTATATTGACTTGGCTCGCGAGGTTGTCGACATGTGGGAAGTGGACTCCGCAATCATTGTACCGATAGTCGTATCGGCCAATGGCTTAATAGCCACGAGCCTCGACCAACACCTTAGGAGGCTCTCGTTGGGCAGCTGGATCAAGGGCTTGATTCAGAAAGCGGTACTTCTGGACACGGCTCGCATTGTCAGGAGGTTCCTTTCTCTGGAGCCCTGACCACCGGTAGCTTGGACCCTGTTCCCGATATCGGTGGGCTACTATTTTTATATTTTTAAATGTTTTTTTTATTTATTTTAATTAAATATTTAAAAATATAATTTATATGTATAGTAAAATGAATAAAGGAGATAATAATAAAATAATCTGCAGGGCAGTTTTGTGGCGAACTGATGGGCACTAGCGACCCCACGGACCTGATCTCCAGGGAGAATTCTTGTTCCTCATTTCCGGCTTGCCTATTTTTTTTTTTTTTTTTTGACCGCAGTGAACACTGACGAGGAACAGAGCTCCCACCTCTTTCTTGCTTTAATCGGCCGGCCTGAGCGGAGATTCGCAAGAGAAAACGTGGTCAGGAGAAGGACGTATAATCCAGTAAGGTGCTGGTAGGGATCTTGACTGTACTTCCGGGATTGTCCTGATAGCCGTGGTATACCTCTCCACTCCTCTAGCAACTCAGGATATGTTGCCCCCTTGGCGCTACGTTACTTTGTGCTAGCGACCCTTTTCGGGGGGCCCATTTATTAAGTGTGCAAGTCACCCCCTGCTATTTTAAAGCCGTTTTAATTGTCAATGGTTAGGCAGGGGCCAATAGTTCTTCCATAGTAAACGATTATTAGTCCGCTAAACCAGCCAAACCCATAGCGTTTCATCTTTTGTTTCCATATTCTGCAATAGCCCTGCTCCAACCAGGGATTGTCCTCGGCTATACTTTCACAGTGCATACAGGTATAATCGTCGTTTGGTGTCCCATTCCATTTGAAATATCTAAAGAGGCCTCTGCGAGTTGGCTTCGACCCCTCGTACGCATACCAAAGGACCGGGTCTCTAGGGACCCGAGAAGTCAAAAACTAATGATAAGGCTCCAAATGTCCCTGCTCGAATTCAGCCTGGACTTCCTCGCGCGACATGAAATACTCGTACATATTCCGTACCGAATTTCGGAATGGCACAGATTGCTGCAGACTCGGTACGGAATACTGTATTTGTATTGAGGGTGGCAGACTCGCCTGTGGCATCACAGGTGCCGACATAACTGGGTATTTTTCCGAAGAAATGTTTCCCTCATTAAACATTTCCGCCTGAATGTCAACATCGTTATTCATGGATACTTCGGGGTACTGCTCATGAATGAGTATGTTCGCCATTTCCAGGGATGATTCGGATGTGTTTGTTTCTATTATCTCTTCCATCCTCTCAATTTTTTCCTTTTTCTCTTTCATACGGCGATTTTGGAACCATATTTTTATGGTGCGCTCGTTCAGGTTGAGGCTTTCTGCCATTTTAAGCCTTCTGGCACGGTCCAAAAAGCGGGTCCTGGCAAACTCTTCCATTTCCACCAACTGTTCGGTAGTGAACGCAGTTCTTGTACGTTTGGGTTTCTTGGGAGCAGAACTCTGCTTATTGCTGGCCAAGACAGGTGACTGTGAGATCAATATTCCTAGAGGCGATTTATTGACCCCGGCTTGGCCTGCAATAAACTGCCCGTTTTGTGTGCGTGGATGATACGCATACCCATTACCTAACGTGCTACTTTGGTCAGGCTTATAGTTTGTCGGATAGTACACGACTTCATTGCTGAGTATGGTGACTTTTTTCTTGTTGGTGACCTGGTACTCATGTGGATAAGCGTTCCACTCCAGAGGCTGTGAACAAAGATAAAGATTTTGTTAGTCATCACATCATTCTTATAACACGTCAAATTATATGGGACAGGAACCGTCTGTGAGCTTTCAAATATCAAATAATTTTCTCGCACAATACATGTTGAGAAGGTTATAAAGGTACATTCAGTTGTAACTTCACTACTTGGTATCATCTTTTTGTGGTAAAGCTTTGATAGATATAAGGACGTTAAATCTTATAGATGCCAAACCAAACTTCACAAGCATGTTAAGTATGGAAATCCTTACCTTAAGATTCTGCAATAAATGTGTGCTATCAATTTGAATCCAACGACCGTCACTACTGGTGACCGCGCCGTTGGCAACGTTGTAGGGAGGTGGCGCTAAAGACTGACCGGAAGTCGAGGGTTCCACCATTTTGGAGAGTTCCAAATAATATATTTATACGAGTAAGTAACGTTCGCTTCGACAGCTCAGTTAACTATAATGTCTGTCGGGATTGTGTCCGCTTTTATATGTCAACTACAAGCCCTTAAGTAAATAAGGGCTAATTAGTAAATTAGCAAAAGTGAGAGTCGTGTGGTCCGACTAGGTGATTACTGATTAGTGGTAACTTATCAGTAATCACCTAATCGGAAGACATGTTATTACTAATTGTAATTGTTCATGTGACAAAAATGTATGTGTTCGAGGTTAGTTTTACCAGTTTATGAAAACTCTTGAATTTCTTTAGGTTTTAGTTTTGTAGGTTTTTGAAGGTATTAGGTAAGATATGTATTCGTGAGCGGAGATCAGTCGATGCTATTCGGTTTGTCTGTAAAACTAAATATTTTTTAATTTGCTTATATTTCCGTGTCTGTTCTTACCTCTTATTGTTATAAAAGCGTCTTCTCCTCATTAGCATTCTATCATACTTTTGAAATGTCTTTTGTTGTTATCAAAGATGAAAAAACAACAAAAAACGATAAAAAAATCGTAAAAAAACGTTTAAGAAGTTCCGTCCATTTGAATGCATATTTTTCAGTGCAATATAGAAAGCTCCTGCCAGGGGCTTAATATTAAAAAAATCCCAAGAGAACAAACTCCCAACATAGAAAATTATAATTTGTCCTTTTCTAGGATATGGTCTACCCGCGTGCCGAGTTTGATCCAGATCCGTTCAGCCATTAACAGTTCACAAACAGAAAGACAGCCAGACAGAGCTATCGCAGCATTTATAATATTTTAGATAAGTATGGAAGTATGGATAGAAAATTGACAATAAAATAACAGACAATTTCTTACAAGCTCTTCAGAGCTAAGTATAGAACTGTTGTTAAGTAGCTGCAGCACAAACTTTTATACTAGATATAATCACTAAACTAATGAACAATTAAATGTCAGAACCATAAGTTTATTTCCGTGCTTCCAAACTAGCTTCATCTTATTGACATCATCCTAAAAGTATTATTTTCATTACTAGTT
Organism: Lacanobia oleracea; assembly: GCA_950371165.1. Classification (NCBI taxonomy): domain Eukaryota; kingdom Metazoa; phylum Arthropoda; class Insecta; order Lepidoptera; family Noctuidae; genus Lacanobia; species Lacanobia oleracea. The sequence continues at coordinate 9,372,859 of OX493397.1, forward strand.
GTTCACGCCTTCTAGAAAGTTTTGGGGTAGTAGTCCTACCTATCTTATCATCTGCCTAGCCTTTTCCCAACTATATTGGGGTCGGCTTCCAGTTAAGCCAGATTTAGCTGAATACTAGTATTTTACGAGGAGCAGCTGCCTACTAGATCAACCCATTACATTACAACCCATTAACTGGGTAACACGGTACTTCATGGCAAGACTGTAGTCAGATTTACTTTCTTCTGACAATCCGTAACGACTGCCAAAGATCTACAAATGACAGCCGGGACCAATGGCTTAACGTGTTTTCCGAGGCACGGAGGAAACTCGGTATGTTAAGATGGTCACCCATCCACAGACCAACCTAGGCAAGCGTTGCTTAACCTTGAAGATCGACCCGTGGGGCTGTTATTATCTAGCCACGAGCTCCTCGAGTCCTCCTCGACTCGTAATCCTACCTATCTACGCCAAGTTAATATAATATCTCCAGGTTTAAACAATGCCTTGACCTTTGATATAAAATAACCTAGGGGCCAATTCTATTTTAAGCAAACGTTCGCTTTGCATCTCAGCCGTAATCTGTCAAAAATGCCTTGTTTTTTTTCATACATTTTTTGACAGTTTATGATTGACATGCGAAACTATTTCATCGATTTATTTTTTAAATAAATCGATGAAATAGTAGCAACTTCATGTGAATAAAGTGTGTTATCTTTAAAAGTATGTAATTGTATCTTTAAACAGTTGTACCCATTTAGAAGATAGGTACAGCATATTTTGTATTACCATTGCCAAAAATATCTTGTATTTGGTATCTCAAATACTTATTTGAATAGTATCTTTTATTACATCTATCTCTGCTGCCCATAATCTTCAATAATAATAACTTAGACATAATATTTTCCTACTTTAAAGAACAGCGCCATCTAGTTACAGACTTTGTTACCAGACACAACGCCTCAGAGCCAACTATGATTCCCATGGTTCAGAAAACCAAGTTTTCTTTATCCGTTGATGTTGTTCTTTGTACATTTTCCTTTTAGATATTAATTTATCTTATTGAAAACATTATTTTACACAGTTATACCTAGATATTTTTACTATGTAAATGCTTTATTCAAACTCATATGAAAGCTTTTGTAAAAGCGTAGGTAATGTTGAATGCCTTTCAGTCTAGTGACCCCAGCATCCGTGGTAAACTTACTGAAATCATACAGATGGCGCAGTCAGTGGCAGTATTTGTAAAGTAAGGCTTGTAGGAAAACTCATTTGTATTCGGCTTTAGATATTAGTGAAATTAATGCATTACCTAAAGTGTTGTCTATTGTTACTATAAACGCTTAAACTCCATAACTTGAATGCCCATATTTGAAAAAAATAATGGTAGTTTTCAATCAGTTGTTAAGCTATGAATATACTTTGAAATATAATTAAACGCCAGTTTCTGGAAAAGAAATCTTATTATAATAGCGTTAGCGTAGATGACTTAATTGATAACAGCTAAATAACGAGAGTTTGACGATTTGACACAACAATTTTGTGATAACATTCGTTCGAGACATTGGGCCAAAATGTCGCTAAACAAACCGGACAAGCGTATTGCTTAACCTCGATAATTGATTCGTACTTTATACATATAAAAACTATATTTTTATGATTTAATTACAATTATAAAGTTTTCAGATTTATCTCTATACTTATAGTATAAGACGGTTTTACTTGCCAAATTTCATGTATCTACCCTAAATATTTTGATTTCCTTGAGAGTATCGAAATAGACGGTTTCATGCGGCATATACGGCCGTACGTTTTTTACTTTAACTTAGAAGTTAGATTTTTCCACAGCTTCAAGGGACTGTAGACCTGAGTACATGGTTTTAATTTTAACTCGATAACTCCTCGCGTTCTCGAGATATAAGGTCTTGATGGGCAGACGGACGGACAACAAAGTGATCCTATAAGAGTTCAGTTTTTTCTTTTGAGGTACGGGTAATTTGATTTATTTAGTTGTTTTACTAACAAACCTAAACCCCTACAAACAAATTCTAAACCTCTCTCTTGTAGGTATTTATGTAAAACTAGAAGTTCAAACAAGTTATTGTTATACAGCATTCTTATATTCAACTCTCAAAATCCTATCGTTGGTTTTTGGTACAGAAAAAATATTAAATAAGAACTATCAATCTTAAATAGCACAGTTTTATTAAATTGTATTGTTACTTTCAATGATTATATCATCCCAGGCACTTGCCGGACCTACGAAGTTATCTAGGTGCCTGCCAACACCTAAGTACCATATTATGCTAATAGTATGGGCACAAGCACCTAGAGTTCTCATACGTACCCGTCATGCAGGAGCAATAATACGCTTCGATGGCTTCTCTGCCCTGGACATTAACCTTGATTAAAATATATGTGTAATATATTTTATTCGACACGTGCCTCGATAATATGCGGCCTCTAATTAACGAGCAGTTTTCGGTTACTAGCCCATGCTGCGACATACTAGGGCTACGGCTCGAAGATACCTCAATATTATATATACCATCTCCACCTCGCAAATGCTCGGCAACATATGATCGAGGGGTACCGGCTAGTGTACACCGGATCACCAACGGGCAGGGGCGGAGTGGCCGTGGTGCTGTCTAAGGACCTTCAGGATGGACTCCTTGAAGTAGACCGATGCAGCGACCGGTTGATGCGAGTTAGGGTGCGGATGGAAGGGTCGGTAACGAACCTAATCAGCGCCTATGCTCCTCAAACTGGTTGCTGTGAGTCTGAAAAGGAGGCCTTCTGGGATGAGTTCGAGGACGTACTACGCGCTATTCCGAATTCCGAAGGTGTTTTGGTTGGGGGGGATCTCAACGGTCACGTAGGTCAGTTTGCTGGAGAGTACGGACGTGTTCACGGTGGTTTTGGATATGGCCAGCTAAATGCAGAGGGAGTCAGTATACTGAGCACCTGCGCTTTGTCTGACCTAGCCATCGCGAACACGTTCTTTCAGAAGAAGCCCCAGCATCTTATTACGTACCGTAGTGGTGCCTACTCAACCCAAATAGATTACCTGCTGGTGCAACGGTGCCACAATGGCAAGGTTACCAACTGCAAAGTCATCCCAGGTGAAAGCCTAACGGCTCAACACCGCCTCCTTGTCCTGGACTTTGCGGTTGTACCGAAAAAGAAAGTGACCGCAAATCCCGCAACAAGTGGTGGTTGCTTGATGGTCCTAGGCAGTCGGACTTCATCGCGGAGGTCGAGCATCTCGAGATCAGTGCTCCGCATGAGTCCGCTCAAGAGATCTGGAGTAGGATCCATTCAGCAATCACCGATTCGGGTAAGCGCGTCCTTGGCACTTCTCGTGGTGGCCGCACCATAGAAAAGGAGACGTGGTGGTGAGATGACGGGGTGCAGGAGGCGACTCGGAAGAAGAAGGTTTTATTTAAACAGTGGCAAGGGTCCAACTCTCCGGATGACAGAGAGGCATATGGAGCGGCTAAGCGCGCTTGCAAAAAAGCTGTAGCCAGAGCCCGCAGCAAGAGTCTGGCGCCCTTGTACGACAAGCTGGAAACTGCGGAGGGGCAAAAGCTTATTTTTAAGCTGGCGCGTGCCCGGGAGAAAGCTACACGGGACATTAGCAAATGTCTCTGTGTAAGGGACGCCCAGGGTAAGCTGCTCTACGATGCCCCCTCTGTTAAGGAGAGATGGTGTACATACTTCGCGGAGCTGTCTAACAAACAGCATCCCCATAACCTTCCTCCCGAACCGCCTCCTAACCTTGGACTTATTTCCCCTATTTCCCCCGACGAAACCCGCATTGCTCTTCGCCACATGAAGAACCGGAAAGCGGTTGGGCCTGACAATGTGCCAATTGAAGTGTGGAAGGCGATGGGCCCACATGGCGTGGACCTTCTGACGGATCTTTTTAACCGCATCCTGATCACCAAGGAAATGCCGAACCAGTGGCGATTTAGCCTGATTATCCCTGTATACAAAGGCAAAGGTAGCATACAGGATTGTAGTAGCCACCGCGGTATCAAGATCATGTGCCACACCATGAAGCTCTTCGAGCGCATCATTGACACACGGCTCCGTAGTGAGTGTGCTGTCTCTGAGTGTCAATATGGCTTCCGGGCGGGTAACAGCACCATGGACGCAGTGTTCGCCTTACGGAATCTGGCTGAGGCTTACAGAGAGAGAAGGAGAGCTTTACATATGGCCTTTTTAGACCTGCAGAAGGCCTTCGACTGTATACCTCGTCAGTCCATCTGGTGGGCACTGCGCTTCAGGGGCGTTCCCGAGGCCTATATTGACATTATCAGAGACATGTACCGCGATTCCGTGTCCTCTGTCCAGACCGCTGTTGGCGAATCGAATGGCTTCCCAATATCTGTTGGCGTTCACCAAGGCTCGGCTTTTAGCCCGTTCTTGTTTAATGTAGTGCTCGATGTAGTTACGGCAAACATCCAAGATAAGCCCCCATGGCTAATGATGTATGCCGATTACATCGCCCTCGTTAATCAGAACAAAGCCCATCTTGAGCGCAAAGTCAACATTTGGAAGGACACGCTTGAAAACGGTGGTCTGAGACTAAATGTGGCGAAGACTGAGTACATGTCCTGTGGCGGCACGGATTCAAATAGGTTCATCCGAATAGGTTCGGACCTGATCAGAAAGTCCGATACGTTCAGGTACCTTGGATCCGTGCTGCACGAGTCTGGCAACGTGGACGACGATGTCCAAGCACGTATAGGCGCGGCTTGGGCGAAGTGGCGCGAGGTAACGGGCGTTGTATGCGACCGCAAAATGCCTCCGAAGCTCAAGGGGCAGATATATAAATGCATCATACGGCCTGTCCTACTGTACGGCGGTGAATGTTGGCCAGCACTAAGCAGACACACCCAGGAGCTTCGCGTCACGGAGATGAAGATGCTGAGGTGGATGAGTGGCGTAACGCGATCCGATCGCATACGCAACTCTTTCATCAGAGGTAGTCTTGGTGTCCGTGACGTGGGGGAAAAACTGCAAGAGTGTCGTCTGCGATGGTATGGCCACATCATGCGCCGCCCTATGGAGTACGTTGGTCGGGGATGCATTCTTGGGGCTAGGTCCCGTGGTCGCCCTCGCAAGCGCTGGTTGGACGTCGTTAAGTCCGACATGAGAGCCAATGGCCTAACTGAGAAGGATGTCCAAGATCGGGCAAAGTGGAGGAAGCTAAGTAGGAAGGCGGACCCTGGCAATAGCCGGGATTAACGCCAGGTAGAAGAAGAAGAAGACTTTTACCGTGGCCTATGCCTGAGTTTGCTTATATTGAATAAACGTGAGTTGAATAGACAACTAGGGTTGCCGCGCGCCTTTTTTTGTTTGTCTTTATTTTATTCCGAATTTACATGTAATATTTTATAATATTTTAAAATTTGATGAACCTATTTTTTTAAGTATCTTCTAATCAACTTTTTTCCCGCTGTCCGTCCGTCTGTCTGTTAGCGGGTGGCAGTTGGAATTTTCACAGATTATGTATTTCTGTTGCTGCTATACCTAATAACAAATTATAAAAACTAAGGTTTATGGTACGGAACCCTTCCTATGCGAGTCAGATACGCAATTGGCAAGTTTTTCTTTTTTTAAACTCAAATACACAGAAAAAATCATCAAAATTGGTCCGACCGTTAAGGAGTAGTTTAGTGTCTTAGGTACATATCTACTGAAGAATTATACAAATACAGATAAAATGATTTACAACAGATGATAAATCTAGCATTAAAACATTTTATATAACTCATGTCTTAAATTGAAACTTATCTTAGGTACCTACAATTCCCTATTTGCACATTACAAATTGGAGGCGGAGTCGGATTCAACAAAAGATTAGAGAGAGACGGAGAGATAAACTGTCAATCACTGTTAGAAAGGGGAATAATCCTTTTATTGTGAAAAGATGTTCACAAAGTTAATGCGTACCTACATTTAGAAGTATTTGAACAGTTATCTGAGTCAGTAACAATAGATATATTAGTACTAATCACTTTGTTGACAAGATTTTTAGATATTCTTTTCTGTTAACTTTGTTTGTTGTTTACTTTTGAGCAGATACAGTTCTAAAGTTGATACTTGTGGTTATTTTGTTTTGTTATCTGCTACTGATTAAGGTTTAAAAATTTGTTTTGCGTGAACATTTTGTTTTCTCGTTATGAATGATTCTCTAAGAGCATGAATTTAATGTCAATATAATACAAAATATATATTTTTGATCTGCCGGTAGTTTTGTCCCTTTCACACAAACCGTTAAGCAACAAGATGAAGAAGGACAAACGTATAGCACTATATTCGTCTTTAAAATAAATACCCAGTGAAATTTATTATCAACGATATAAGCTACAGAATTGATTGAAATATAACATGTATAAAAATAAGATAATGGTAATGAATGATTGAAACCTTATTATAACTTTATGAAGAATGAGAAAATATAGGTATAAGAAGTATTTAATAAGGTACAGGTGTATCAGTACAGGATAGTGTTTAAAGATTCGAGTAAAATAGTTTTAATAGCATTCGTTAATATGTATTAGTAACAAGTTTTTTATAACCTGTTTATTTTCCGATTTGGACTTCCAATAACCATATCTCCCATCAAAACTAAAACCAAAATACGAATATTCCCCGAAAGCTTTGGTCCGCACAGCCCTACGCCGCAGCCGCCGCGAAAGATCATCAATCATCGCGGCAAGACAATCACAACCGGCGACACATCTGCCACGCTCGCACCGTACCGCGCCGCGTCGACTCCGCGGTGCAACTCTGCATCGATACCGCTCGGAAATCTTCGTTAATCATCGGTAATTTTCGAGTAAGATATATGCATAAAGTTCTGAAGTGTTGATAGGTAGGGTAGCTAATTTTGATGATGCTGTGTTCTAGTTTCGAATAGGTGGATTGAAAGTGTTTTAGACGTTTTAACTATACACTGATTTAAAAAAGTGTCCATGGAGTTTATAGCACGTTCTTCTCCATAGAATCTACGCTTCGGAACATGCAACTTTGCCGCGCTGGCGATGGGAGCGGTGGTGTTTGCAGCAACACATTCTTGTTGCCTTTTTCGCTAGCACTGCAGAACTAGATTCATCGTTTTGGCTGACTGACCTTGGCTATTGAAAAGTGCTTGTAAAAGGGTTTTTTGAAATAAATGTTTTAAATTTGGATATTTGATAGATTGAATTGAAGACAGTTTGGCAGATGGATGTTCCCTCTTGTTTACTAACTGCAATACTAATGCGAAGTAAACAACAGTCTGTGTCTGGTGTCCTGTCATTTGTCAAAAAACGAATCACTTTAAATTTCAAAAATAACGTTAGGTAAATTTATACTTGACGAGCACTATTTACTTGAGGATCCCTAATTTATTTAGCAATAAATAAAGTGTATGTAAAGTACTCGGGGATAATATAGAATTCTAATAGTGTAAGAATTTATTCGATACAAAAGTCGAAAGATTCTTCTTCGATAGTGTTTGAAATAGATAATATGATGTTGATAAAGTTATCAATATACACACTAGGTAAGTATTCTTTCTGTAAACAACTCATTTGACAAACAATTGAAATACAATATTTCATTTGACAAACTACTCTTTTTATAATCATGTTAACTGATAAATTCTTAGCAATGAAGCTAAAGCTGCAATGAAGCTAAAGCTGCAATGAAGCTTTAGCCAACCACAGGCTTATAGTTAATCCTATAATTTTATAATCACTGGTAGATAAATAAAACACAAGGGTTGTGGGCTTCAGATATTATTATACTTTGGGTCGCCAGCGAAAAAAGGTTAAGAGCCAGTCTTAGGCATTCAACGAAGTTACACAAAAGGTTGTTAGACCTTCAAAATTCTGTTTGACGTAGAAAACGCCATACCTACAATCTATTGTTCTTATAGCCCCACCAGCTTCTGTTTTGTGCTTATAAGGAATAGAATCGCGAAAAGAACAGCTGCTCAAGGCCATCCCCAGAATTTTGTTGACGTACAGTAACGTACCTAACGTAAAATTTAATGTAGCTATAATACTTGTTTCGTACACAATATTTAGTGAATTGGATACATTCATATTTTTGTATGATACAAATTGTGTATGTCGCATGAAATTATACCAAAAACACTATTGGTAGACCCTCGTTCGAGCTCGTGGCTAAATAATAACAGTCGCACGGGTGGATCTTGAAGGTTAAGCAACGCTTGCCAAGGTTGGTCTGTGGATGGGTGACCGCCTTAACATAGCGAGTTTTCTTCGTGCCTCGGAAAGCACGTTAAGCCGTTGGTCTCGACTGTCATTTGCAGATCTTTGGCAGTCGGCATATGAATAAAAAAAACACAACCGAATTGAGAACCTCCTCCTTTTTTTGAAGTCGGTTAAAAAGTGAAAACTTTGTTGGACCTGCAGCAGTAGCGCATCAAGGGGGGGGGGCACTTCGGGTGACTTCCGTTTAGGGTTAACACCCGAACCTTCGTTGACTGGTTTTTATCACTGTCAGGTATCACCAGGTAAGCTCGATGAGTTAAAATGTAGTTTGTTTTGATCATACCATAAACATTGTGTTGCTAACTGAAGCATAGATCAAATCTAAAATTGATGCCGATATGCTGAATAAACCCATTTACACACATTTATTTAATTTAAGGAAAGATTGTATAGGTAGGCGGAGGGATTTCTATGTACTAGTATATTATACACAAAAGAGCTGTAATATGAAGGCGGTAATATTTTTTAAGGATAAACCTATTAATACACTCTCTGACCATGCTTTTATTCATAAACCCCCAAATACGAACCTGAGCGAATTTCTTGACATTTACACACAACGTTTGTTTGGAAAAGAGCAAACGCAAGGCAATTATTTTTGTGAATTTTAATATCTACTTACTATGTAACGAGCGCAAAACTTCGGACTACACAGACAAAACAAAAGAAAATGGTCTATTTGAAATAAAGGATTTTGGAATAGACTTTTGACATTTAAATAGTCTAGGTCTGTCAGTCAATCAGGTGAAGCTGATTTTGCCGCTCTAGCAACAAGATCAGCAAGTTGTTCTGCAGCAAAACATACTCACCGATCCTATTTGCGGCGCGGCAGTAGCACGTTCCAAAGAGTAGATCCCATGGAGAAGAACGTTCAAGAAACTCCATGTAAACCTCTTTTAAATCAGTGTTTACACAATCATGGTTACAATTTTTATGAAATAACTGACTGAAATCATACAATTCAAGTGAGATTGAGTCTATACAATGCAAAGATAATCTCACAATCTTCTACAGGGCAGTAGCGTAGCTAGCATGTGTGACACCCGGGTTGGATAATGTGGTGCCCCCAAATGAACCCAAAAACGATAAGTGACCCGTTTCGTTTTGAATACGATATGTGGCATGCCATTTTTCGGATAGGAGGTTGTGATGTATGTTGAGAATTAGACTAAGTGGGTAGTAGGTTATTAACTACAATTTGTTATTGTCACCGCCGCCGCGCTAGTCTGCGAATATACTCTGTGCTATCGAGACGTTACCTTGTTTTATTCCGCTTCCAGCTGACTAAGTACCTGCTCCTGACATATTTCTCAGTGGCGACGAGAAGTGAACAGTTCGCGTGTGATATTGAAGGCGTTTACGATGACGATCGGAAAAATAGCCGAGTTTAACGTCCACAAAGACGATTGGAATCTATATGTCGAACGGTTAGAACAATACTTCGTTGTGAACGACATACAGGAGGATTTACATGTACCGACGTTAATAACCGTAATGGGGGCAGAGGGTTACGAGCTGCTGGTCAATCTGTGTACACCGAATAAACCAAAAACGAAGACGTTTGAGCAATTAACGGAAATCATGGGTAAACATTTGCAACCTAAACCTAGTGAACTCGCTGAGAGGTATAAATTCAGGCATAGGAAACAGAAACCGGGGGAAAGCATATCCGAGTACGTGGCGGTGCTGAAGAAAATGTCGAAGACCTGTGAGTTCGGAAGTTGGCTCGAAGAAAGTTTGAGGGATCAATTGGTGTGCGGAATAGCGAGCGAGAATATTAGGCAACGGTTATTCGCAGAGTCAAAACTGGATTTTGCCAAGGCGTATAAACTAGCCGCCAGCATGGAATCAGCAGAGAAGGACGCTGCTATAGTGGAAGAGCCTAAATCGTCAGCGGGAACGGACGCAACGACGGTGACGTGTCAAGCGATGACGACGAGACGGCATGCAGCGGGCGGGGCGGAGCGCGGCTGGCAGCCGGGCGTCGCGCGGCGCGAAGTGCGCGAGTGACGTGATTTCCGGGAGCGGCGCGCGGGCCACGAGTCGGTGATTTCGGTGCCGGGTGAGCGAGCTCGGCCGGGGGAGCGAGCTCGGCCACAGCGGCCATGCCGGGTGTGTGGCGCTAACCACAACGAATCGACGTGCAAGTTCGCAAGTTACGTGTGTAGGGTTTGCAACCAGCAAGGGCACCTGCGACGTATGTGTCCTAATATGGTGGGACAGCATCAGGTAGACGTGCAAGGACGAAGAGGCGGACAGTGACGAGGTAATTATTGTTGATGTTTGTCGGTTGTCGATATCAAGTTGTAAACCTATCTATATATCACTGAATGTACATAATAAAGACATTGCTATGGAATGTGACACAGGTAGTGCAGTGTCTTGTATTAGTCGGGAGTGTTACAATAGACTATTCAACGATCTTACCCTACAACCATGTAAAGTAATATTAAGATATTATACGGGTGAGACTGTTAAACCGTTAGGTATAATAAAACCGCTAGTTCGGTATAAGAATAGAAGTGAATTTTTAGAATTACTTGTTATAGAAAAAGGAAAAACTGTACTTTTAGGACGACATTGGATAGCGGCATTAAAGATACAACTACCCGATTTAAGTTACGATGTGCATAAAATGTGAGAAAGTAATGAATACGATGTACCCTATTTCAGTTCCATATACTGTAACGTGTTCGCGGAGGGCCTCGGGTGCTTCACGGGCGGCGCAGTGAGCATTCACGTGCGCGAGGGGGCGCGGCCGGTGTTCATGCGCGCGCGCCCGCTGGCGTACGCGCTGCGCGAGCCGGTGGAGCGCGCGCTGGAGCAGTTCGTGCGCGACGGTGTTCTCACCCCGGTGGAGCGTTCGGACTGGGCTACGCCGATAGTTCCAGTGGTAAAGAAGGACGGTAGTATTCGTATTTGTGCCGATTATAAACTGACCTTAAACAAAGTCATAGAAATTGACCGTTATCCGCTGCCTAGGGTAGAAGATTTGTTATTTCGTCTCCGAGGGGGTGAATACTACAGTAAAATCGATTTGTCTCAAGCATACGCGCAATTTGAGCTCGATGACACAAAAAAATACACGGTAATTAATACCCATAAAGGTTTATACATGTATAACAGATTAGTGTATGGTTTAGCGTCTAGCCCGGGCATTTTTCAAAGGCGAATAGAACAATTATTTGCTGACATGCCGCGTGTAGGTGTTTTCTTAGATGATATAATCGTGACAGGTAGTACGAAGGCCGATCATGTAAGCAATTTGCATAAAGTCTTTCAGCGTTTGCAAGACTACGGACTTAGAGTGAAGAAAGAAAAATGCGTTTTCTTTGCAAAGTCTGTTTCCTATTTGGGTCACGTAATTAGTAAGGAGGGCGTGCACACGTGCCCGGAGAAAGTTCAGGCGGTGATGGAGACGCCGGCGCCTACCAATATCACCGAGTTACGAGCGTTTATAGGTCTAGTTATGTATTATGCGAAATTTATTAAAAATATTAGTACAGTTCTTGCGCCGTTATATAATCTCCTAAAGTCAGGCGCTAAGTATAATTGGAATGCGGATTGCCAAAGGGCATTCACAAGAGTGAAGCGCCTTTTATCGGATGGTCAAGTACTAGTGCATTATAATCCGGAGCTACCGCTGATTTTGACCACGGATGCGAGTAGCGTGGGTGTGGGCGCGGTAATATCACATGTTACGGCGGACGGCGAGCGGCCGGTGGCGTATGCATCGCGGTCGCTTACACCAACTGAGCGAGCGTATGCGCAAATAGATAGGGAGGCTCTTGGAATTATATTCGGTATTCGAAAGTTTCATCAATACCTTTACGGTCGTCACTTTACATTACGAACTGATCATAAACCTTTAACATATATTTTTGGTGATAAAACGGGTATACCGGTGATGGCTGCCTCACGGCTACAGCGGTGGGCGGTACTACTGTCGGGTTACAATTACAAGATTGAGTACATAATTTCTAGTAAGAACAGTGCAGATGCTTTGTCACGCCTGCCATGTAAGAATAATTGCGCTGATAAGTCAAAAAGAGAAAGTACTTATGTTAACTTTGTAGAAAATTTCTTACCCGTCACTAGCAGTGATATCAAGCGTGTGACATCCAAGGATAAGGTGCTTAGTAGGGTGATGTTATACATACATTCAGGTTGGCCGTCAGTTAGTCCCAGTAGTGAAGAGATTAAACCATTCTATGCAAGGAAAAACGAATTATATATAGAATGTGGGTGTATAATGTGGGGCTATCGCATGGTAATTCCACAGGCATTACAAGGGCACATATTACAACAATTGCATAGCAGTCACATGGGTATCGTAAAGATGAAAAGTGTGGCTAGGAGTTATGTCTGGTGGCCTAACATCGATAAAGATATCGAGGACTTAGGTAAAAGCTGTGAGACATGTGCGGCGGAAGCGAACGCGCCGCCGCGATCTATCATCCAACCATGGCCGTATTATAACCAACCGTGGACTAGACTTCACATCGATTTTTTGGGCCCATATCGAGGTATGACATTTCTGGTATTGATAGATTCATCTTCAAAATGGCTAGAAATATTTGAAATGTCACGAACTAACGCGTCAAATGTTATTAAAGTGTTACGTTCGACTTTTGCGAGGTTTGGTTTACCGGAACAGTTGGTATCAGATCAGGGACCACCCTTCACCAGTACAGAATTTAAAAATTTTCTAATAAAAAATGGAATTAGGCAGTATTTTTCGCCTGCTTATCATCCGTCGTCAAACAGAGCAGCAGAAAATGCAGTTAACATATGCAAACGCACTATCAAAAAGGCTATTAGGGATCGCGTGGATGTAGACACAGCTTTACAATCATTCTTAAGGTGTGTCCAAATATCGAGCGGCAATCGAGCGCGGCTGCCGCGCGCGGCCCGCCGCGCTGTGATTAGACGACTGCCGCGCGCGAACGCTTCTGGCTACCTGCCGCGCGCGAACATTCTTAGTTAACATTCGGCAGTAATTGTGTTTGGACGTATTTCTGCGCACAAACATGGACAACGAAACATCGATTCGTTTAATTGAAATGTATGGATCTTTTAAAGAGTTATGGGATCCTCGACAAAAGGAATACCATAATAAAAATAAACGTGAAGACTTGTGGAATGAAATAGCCAACAATTTTGATCTTCCCAAGAAGGAATTAAAGGCTAAAATGAAAAGTCTTTTAAGTTCCTATAGACGAGAAAGGAATAGAGAAAAAACAAGCAATACAACTGGATTGGGTTAGTTATAATCTTTTAATAATTAATATAATGTAGGTATACCAATATTGCTGTAAATCTAGACCTACTTACTATACTCATAACAATGATATTCAAAAAGTACCGCTTTCATTTTAGTTCTGATGCCAACTGAAGCGCGCGGCATATCTTGGTTGTGCCGCGCAGTACTGCCGCGCAAACATTAGTTGGCTTTGTCCAAACTAGAGCGCGGCAGAAATGTGTCCTACAAATGCCGCGTGTTGCTGCCGCGCTCTTGCTGCTCAATGTTTGGACACACCTTTACTAGCATACAGAAACACGGCGCACAGCACAACTGGTGAGACACCCGCTATGTTGTTGCAGAAACGAACACTACGGTCCAGGTTGGATTTGTTACGAACGGAACGATCAGTAGGTACCAGAGTGCAGGATGCGCAGCAGAGACAAATCGATTCATCAGGTGGGGTTTTGCGATCGTTCAACGAGGGCGATCCCGTTTGGATGAGGGATTACAATTCCTCAAATAAATGGGTAAAGGGTTCGATTACAAACGTGGATAGTGCCCGTCGGTATATAATAGCAAGGGATAACGGTCAATTCATTAAAAGACACGTTGATCAGATACGGCGCAGATCTCGAGTATCGGTTGGTGGACCGAACACTGAAGAAGAGGGAACGATGGAGGGTGAGAGCTCCGTAGCGCAGGCTGAGGATAACTCATTAAAGTCGAGGAAGAATGAGGAAGACCGCAGTGATGAGAATGTGGTTGAGGGAAATAAGTCGAAACAAACAATAAACGATGAAGTAGGAGGTGTTGATTCTGATCAGCCATCTAATCAATCACCTGGTTTATCAGATCAGCAGCAAGCAGAGTACCCAAAGCGAACACGTAAACCGGTTATTCGATTCCAATGTACTTGAATAATAAATCTTAATGTATTGATGAAACTATTGTAATTTAAGAAGGGAGGTGTGATGTATGTTGAGAATTAGACTAAGTGGGTAGTAGGTTATTAACTACAATTTGTTATTGTCACCGCCGCCGCGCTAGTCTGCGAATATACTCTGTGCTATCGAGACGTTACATCACACTTACAAACAAGATCTTGAAAATTTGTGCATCTCTCTCGGATTATTTTGATTTTCTTTTCATCATTCTCCAGACTCACTTTTGTTGACTGACGCAAGTAGGCTCAAGAAATAAGTGTGGGTAGAAAATTTTTGCATCCCACCTCGGACAGTAACTTAACACAAGAGCGAGCGAAGCGAGCTCAAAAATTAATGCACCCCGGAAAGGTTTAATTTTTTTCTGACATACATAAAGTAATTTTGTTGAGATATACCGTAAAGCTTGAGAACAAAGAAGTTTCATAATTTAATCCAGCGAAGCGAGCTCGAAATTTTGTTCTCCCCACCTTTAACGGTTTTCAATACGTCACCCGTTAAGGGGTGAAACTCGACCGTAACAAAAAGTCAAATAAATGCGAATACCTCAGGAAATAAAGTATTTGATTGCACCTTATCTCGGAAGAGTTAACTGTCTTTTGGTCGTTCATGCTCAAAGAGAAGTCTTTTGATTTATACTGAAAAGCTCATGAAAATAGAGACTGTAGAATGCAAGAGCGAGCAAAGCGAGCTCAAAAAAATTTCACCCCACTCCCGGCAGGATTTGTTGTATCAAACGTTTAGGGGTGACACCCGATAGTGACAAAAACCAGTCAACGAAGGTTCGGGTGTTAACCCTAAACGGGAGTCACCCGAAGCGCCCCCCCCTCCGCCCCCCTCGCTACGCTACTGCTGCAGGTCCAACAATGTTTTCACTTTTTAACCGACTTCAAAAAAGGAGGAGGTTCTTAATTCGGTTGTGTTTTTTTTATTCATATTTTGGACGATTTAGTCGTTTAAGAACGGACCAGAATTAGGATGCCACACGCTATTATTTAGTAGGTATCCTGATTTATTATTAAGTTATTATTCATCTGCCTAGCCTTATCCTAACTATATTCGGGTCGGCTTCCAGTCAAGTCGGATTTAGCTGAATACTAGTATTTTACGAGGAGCGGCTGCCTACCAGACCTCCACAACCCATTAACTGGGTAACACAGTACTTCTTGGCAAGACTGGAGTCAGATGTACTGGCTTTTGACTATCCGTAACGACTGCCAAAGATCTATAAATGACAGCCGGGACCAACGGCTTAACGTGCTTTCCGAGGCACGAAGGAAACTCGGTATGTTAAGATGGTCACCCATCCACAGACCAACCTTGTCAAGCGTTGCTTAACCTTGAAGATCGACCCGTGCGGCTGTTATTATCTAGCCACGAGCTCCTCCATTATTAAGTTATTATTATTTCTTTTATTTATTTTCTTTACTTATTTATATATTTTTAAACATTTTTATACAATATATACATTAGAAAAAAAAAACATTTAAAAATATAAAAATAGCCCACCGATATCGGGAACAGGGTCCAAGCTACCGGTGGTCAGGGCTCCAGAGATAGGAACCTCCTGACAATGATTATTATTATTATTATTATTTATTATCCTCTATTTAGAGGTGTGCGGAACAGAGAGTAAAGCCCCGCAAACCTCCATTGATAATTACAAAAAATACAACCGACTTCCAAAAACAAAAATATACAAGGTACAAAATAACTTCGGAAGAAAGATAAGAACTTTAATTTCGAAAGTCGGTGTTTTTGGTTATTTTTTCTTTTTTTGACACTGACTTCCTTTTATTAATCACTTTAGTGGTACCTGCCTGTGCACCCATTAACAGCATATCGGCGCATTGCTATGTTAAGAACTGCTACTCGGCGCAATTTTGTGAAATGCCTCTTAAAATGAATAAGTACTTGAGATACTGTAATGTATGTTATAATTAGTTACTGTGGGTAAATTAATATTTGTTAATAATACGTGTTGTAGGTAGTTGCTCATTGTAAGTTTGCCAGTCACTAGCTAGTTAATAGTGTATCATCTATGCCAGTCACTACACTATACGCCTGTGTCTGAACGTGCTGCGTATTTTATTTGTTTCCTGGATTCAGAGCCCTCCCAACCCAAGAATTGTTCAGTAATTCGATGTTCACAAGGACGATTGGAGGTTGTACTTATATTGAACGACTTGGCGTTTCTAGTAAATAAAATATCGACTGAGTTGCAAGTGCTCACGTTAATTACCGTTATGGGTGCGACTAGCTACGAGTTGTTAGTGAATTGATGTACACCAGCGAAACCGAAGACAAAAACGTTTAAACAGATAACAATTGTTATGGAAAAACACCCACAACCGAAACCGAGTGAGTTGGCTTAACTTAATAAGTTTCGAAATCGCAAGCAGCTTAGCAGTGAAAACATATCGGCCTATGTACTCATTTTCGGTTTACAGTAAATGAGCGTCGAGCGTGTGGCGGGCCGCATGAGAACCGGGCAATCAGCGGTGTATGTGCTCGCGTCTTACGCAGCATTACACTGTCGAGGTGGAGATCGCAGAGGACGTCGTGAACAGCGAAGATAGTGACGAGGTATTAATGATTGGACTTAATAAATTGACAGTAACTTAGTGTAAACCTACATATATCTATACATAAATAAAATCGTAGACCAAGGGGTGTATGGGGTCCGTTGCCATCTTAAAGACCCAAGCCAACCTCACCTGCTAGCGGTGCACCCTGCTGTCCAACGGACGAGGCTCTGGCGAACCTGGTTTCCCTCTTGTAGGGTTGTGGGGGTCAGACGGCTGGTCGCCCCACGTAAAACCAACTTCAGTCATATATGAATGGAGAGAAAGAAGTTAGGTAAGGGTACTCGGTCTAGGGCGTCGCCGCATAACGACGCGCAGGCACATCGCCCTAAACCTGCGATAAGTGGGCTAGGGCTACCGTGTCAAGTACGGGCACGGCTAAAGAGGATAGTACCCAAGAAGAAGTTCCGCTTTGCCACCTGGAACATTGGCTCCCTAACCGGACGTTGCCAAGAACTCGCAGACGTACTTGCGAAGCGTCGGGTCCAGTGCGCCTTCCTTCAGGAGACGCGCTGGAAGGGAAATAAGTCACGTGACATCGGGCAGGATTACCGGCTAGTGTACACCGGATCACCAACGGGTAGGAGCGGAGTGGCCGTGGTGCTGTCTAAGGACCTTCAGGATGGACTCCTTGAAGTAGACCGATGCAGCGACCGGTTGATGCGAGTTAGGGTGCTGTTCGAAGGGTCGGTAACGAACCTAATCAGCGCCTATGCTCCTCAGACTGGTTGCTGTGAGTCTGAAAAGGAGGCCTTCTGGGATGAGTTCGAGGACGTATTACGCGCTATCCCGAATTCCGAAGGTGTTTTGGTTGGGGGGGATCTCAACGGTCACGTAGGTCAGTTTGCTGGAGAGTATGGACGTGTTCACGGTGGTTTTGGTTATGGCCAGCTAAACGCAGAGGGAGTCAATATACTTAGCACCTGCGCTGTGTCTGACCTAGCCATCGCGAACACATTCTTTCAGAAGAAGCCCCAGCATCTTATTACGTACCGTAGTGGTGCCTACTCAACCCAAATAGATTACCTGCTGGTGAGACGGTGCCACATTGGCAAGGTTACCAACTGCAAAGTCATCCCAGGCGAAAGCCTAACGGCTCAACACCGCCTCCTTGTCCTGGACTTTGCGGTTGTACCGAAGAAGAGAGTGAACGAGAAACGCAAACCCCGCACTAAGTGGTGGTTGCTTGATGGTCCTAGGCAGTCGGACTTCATCGCGGAGGTCGAGCATCTTAAGATCAGTGCTCCGCATGAGTCCGCTCAAGAGATCTGGAGTAGGATCCATTCAGCAATCACCGGTGCGGGTAAGCGCGTCCTTGGCACTTCTCGTGGTGGCCGCACCATAGGAAAGGAGACGTGGTGGTGGGATGACGGGGTGCAAGAGGCGACTCGGAAGAAGAAGGTTTTGTTTAAACAGTGGCAAGGGTCCAACTCTCCGGATGACAGGGAGGCATATGGAGCGGCTAAGCGCGCTTGCAAAAAAGCTGTAGCCAGAGCCCGCAGCAAAAGTCTGGCGCCCTTATACGACAAGCTGGAAACTGCGGAGGGGCAAAAGCTTATCTTTAAGCTGGCGCGTGGCCGGGAGAAAGCTACACGGGACATTAGCAAATGTCTTTGTGTAAGGGACGCCCAGGGTAAGCTGCTCTACGATGCCCCCTCTGTTAAGGAGAGATGGTGTACATACTTCGCGGAGCTGTCTAACAAACAGCATCCCCATAACCTTCCTCCGGAACCGCCTCCTAACCTTGGGCTTATTTCCCCTATTTCCCCCGACGAAACCCGCATTGCTCTTCGCCACATGAAGAACCGGAAAGCGGTCGGGCCTGACAATGTGCCAATTGAAGTGTGGAAGGCGATGGGCCCTCATGGTGTGGACCTTCTGACGGATCTTTTTAACCGCATCCTGATCACCAAGGAAATGCCGAACCAGTGGCGATTTAGCCTGATTATCCCTGTTTACAAAGGCAAAGGTAGCGTACAGGATTGTGGTAGCTACCGCGGTATCAAGATCATGTGCCACACCATGAAGCTCTTCGAGCGCATCATTGACACACGGCTCCGTAGCGAGTGTACTGTCTCTGAGTGTCAATATGGCTTCCGGGCGGGTAACAGCACCATGGACGCAGTGTTCGCCTTACGGAATCTGGCTGAGGCTTACAGAGAGAGAAGGAGAGCTTTGCATATGGCCTTTTTAGACCTGCAGAAGGCCTTCGACTGTATACCTCGGCAGTCCATCTGGTGGGCACTGCGCTTCAAGGGCGTTCCCGAGGCCTATATTGACATTATCAGAGACATGTACCGCGATTCCGTGTCCTCTGTCCAGACCGCTGTTGGCGAATCGAATGGCTTCCCAATATCTGTTGGCGTTCACCAAGGCTCGGCTCTTAGCCCGTTCTTGTTTAACGTAGTGCTCGATGTAGTTACGGCAAACATCCAAGATCAGCCTCCATGGCTAATGATGTATGCCGATGACATCGCCCTCGTTAATCAGAACAAAGCCCATCTTGAGCGCAAAGTCAACATTTGGAAGGACACGCTTGAAAACGGTGGTCTGAGACTAAATGTGGCGAAGACTGAGTACATGTCCTGTGGCAGCACGGATACAAACACCATCCGAATAGGTTCGGACCTGATCAGAAAGTCCGATACGTTCAGGTACCTTGGATCCGTGCTGCACGAGTCTGGCATCGTGGACGACGATGTCCAAGCACGTATTGGCGCGGCTTGGGCGAAGTGGCGCGAGGTGACGGGCGTTGTATGCGACCGCAAAATGCCTCCGAAGCTCAAGGGGCAGATATATAAATGCATCATTCGGCCTGTCCTACTGTACGGGGGCGAGTGTTGGCCAGCACTAAGCAGACACACCCAGGAGCTTCGCGTCACGGAGATGAAGATGCTGAGGTGGATGAGTGGCGTAACGCGATCCGATCGCATGCGCAACTCATACATCCGAGGTAGTCTTGGTGTCCGTGACGTGGGGGAAAAACTGCAAGAGTGTCGTCTGCGATGGTATGGCCACATCATGCGCCGCCCTATGGAGTACGTTGGTCGGAGATGCATGAATATGGCTGTTCTTGGGGCTAGGCCCCGTGGTCGCCCTCGCAAGCGCTGGCTGGACGTCGTCAAGTCCGACATGAGAGCCAATGGCCTGACTGAGAAGGATGTTGAAGATCGGGCAAAGTGGAGGAAGCTAAGTAGGAAGGCGGACCCTGGCAATAGCCGGGATTAACGCCAGGTGGAAGAAGTACAATGAGCGTCGAGCGTGTGGCGGGCCGCATGAGGCGTCCGTTTGCAAATTTGGGCGCTATGTATGCAACCAACCGGGCAATCAGCGGTGTATGTGCTCGCGTCTTACGCAGCATTACACTATCGAGGTGGACATCGCAGAGGACGTCCTGAACAGCGAAGATAGTGCTTGACGAGGTAATAATGATAGGACTTAATAAATTGACAGTAACTCATTAGAGGTTCAGGAAAAGGCAATGAAGTTTAAGTGTGACACAAGTACCTAGCACTGTATCATGTATAAATTAATGAAAATAAAAAGATTCAGTTTCTTAAAAATTACAAAACGTAATGTAGTTTATTAAACGGACGAGTATATAAAACTACTGGGTGTTGTTAAACCTTTTTAAGGCGGAGATAACTGAGATAGCGTAATTAATTTATGAATTAATATTTAACACGGATATAAAAACAACAATCGGACCAAAACCATCTATTTTGATGAAATTTATACTATCTCAAAGACAATATAATTATCTACATTTTGATACCCTTTTTTATAAGTCTTAGAATGATAAGGTAGGAACAAAAAAACTACTGAATTTTCGGTCGCGCGGGTGTTAAGGTAGAAGCACCAGAGTCGCCTGCTAAATATAAATATTTTTGTTTTTGCATTTTGCCGTTGCAGGGTTATATTGATGATTAAAATGGTTATAATTCTTTAGATAAATACGCGTCACGGCCGCGAATTGTACTTTGTTCAACATACAGCTGCACACTGACCGGCAAATTGCAAAAAACATAAAAATATTCGATTACCATGCCGCTTCCACCTTAAACGAGGGCGCGTTTTGTTCTCTTAAGGTCGCTAGCGTATGTCTTCGCCTTAACCGACTTAAAAAAGGAGGAGGTTCTCAATTCTTCAAAACCTTTTTTAAATTTGAATATAAAGACAAATGTATGCAATTAGACTTGTAAGTGATAAGAAATGGTAAAACCACGCTACTTTGGCATCGTTAAAAACACGATTGCCAGTATTGGATTATGATACTTATGTAAATAACAATAATATTTGTAATTAATAAAATTTTGATATAAACACATTTAGTTTCAGATTCTCTAAAGTATTCGCAGACGGGTTGGAGCATTTCACGGGTTGGCATCCAATTGCTGGAGCGCGCGGCTAGTGGACATGCGCGCGCGACCTCCAGCGTACTCGCTGCGAGAGCCGGTGGTGCGCGCGCTGTACCAGTTGGTGTGGGATGGCTTTCTCAGTCCGGTCGAACGTTCTGACTCTCCATCGTGCCGTCGTGAAGAAGGACTGCAGCATAAAGATCTGTGCCGATGTAAGCTAACATTGAATAAGGTAATAGAAGTTGACCGCTATCCACTGCCTAGGGTCGAGGATCTACTTGTTCGGTTAAACGGGATTGAACGTTAGTGTAAGATAGACGATTTATGGATATAAATGATAAATAACAGACACAAGGGCTTGTTCCGATATAACAGATTAGTGTAGGTATGGCCTGGCGTCCAGCCGGCAATATTCCAAAGACGTTTGGAAAAGTTGTTTGCAGATTTACCGCAGGTAGGCGTATACCTCCATGATAATAATATAATCTTTATTTATACAGAAAACACACAGATTGTAGTACATAATACAGTTTACACAAAGTGGGTAGTATTAAATCTCTGGCAATCATGTAGATGACATGCTGTTCTCCTTGCTAGTCTATGGAATATCCTGTATCAAGGAGTAACAGTGCTGATCCCCTGTAATTGTTTTATTTTTACAGATTTAACTGTACAAGTTAACATTTTTAAATACAGATATTAGTGCGTGATCGCATTATTTTGTGTGTGCGTGTGAGTGTGCTGTATGTGCGTGCATGGGCCTGAATGTATTTGCGTGAGCATGCGGCTGTGTATGCGTGCGTAAGTAAGGTGATTTGATTAGTGTGGATCTGTTTTGGGTGTGTGGTACAATTCACAAACTTGTCAAACTTATGATGTCACCATAACGGGGCGCACAGTATCGAAACACATGACTACTAGTGGGGAATGGAGTACTACATTCCGTTCTCTGACATAACAATGTCTGGCGAAGCTCGTCCATGGTTTGGTGCCGAGTGCAATCGCGCTGATGCGCTTAAGCGCGCGGCTTACCTGGCATGGGTCGACGCTCGTACGCGCAAAGCAAATGACGTGACTCGGAAGAAGAGAGCCTTCAACAGGGCTGCCAAGATCTGCAAGAAGGTGTTGCAAAGGGCTCGGTTTGACCACATCAGCCGAATAGGGAACAAACTTGCTTCATACCCAGCAGGAGTAAGGCTTTTTGGTCCCTGGCTAAGTCGGTCGAATCGAACTTCTTCCGCCCCTCACTACCACCACTGCTGAGACCCGACGGGACGCTTGCCCACTCCGCTGAGGAGAAAGCGAACTTGTTTGCTTCTTTGTTTGCGGAATCTTCGCGTCTGGATCCTGGTGGCGCGAGGCCCCCTGCTTCTCTTGGTGGATGCGAGTCGAGCATGTCGAACATTCGCATTCATCAGAAGGACGTCCGTAGGGTACTGCGTAACCTAGACGCGAACAAGGCTAGTGGCCCCGACGGGATACCGGCAATTGTTCTGAAAACTTGCGAATGATATCCTTAGTGACCGACAATACGGGTTTCGCCGAAATCGGTCAACTGGGAATCTTCTAGCGTATGCCATTCACATCTGGAGTGAAGCCACAGAGAAGCACGGGGAGGCATTAGCGGTCTCCCTTGACATCTCGAAGGCTTTTGACAGGGTCTGGCACGATAGCCTTATTAGTAAGCTTCCTTCCTTCGGTCTGCCCACCAGTTTGTGTGATTGGATCGCTGATTTCCTGAGAGATCGGTCTATCCGACTGGTCATAGATGGCTGCTCGTCTGGACTGCTGGATATTAATGCCGGGGTTCCTCAGGGGTCGGTGCTTTCGGCAACACTGTCCTTGCTGCATATTAATGATCAGCTTAAACCCGGTACCTTTGGGTACGCAGACGACAGCACTGTTGCTGAGAGATACGTGTCCGACGCACGAGCTGGTGGGTCGCAGATCCGGTCTCTCCGAGAGGCTATGGTTGAGCGCTTGAATGTATCCTTACAGGCTGTCTCTGAATGGGGTGATGCCAATCTGGTCAAGTTCAATGCTGCTAAGACCCAAGCGTGTCTATTTTCCGCTGAAAGGAGCGAATTCCAGCCAGCTCCATCTTTCCGAGGTGCAACCGTGCCGATAACCGACCAACTTGAGCTTTTTGGGGTTACATTAACATCTACTCTCAATTTTGGCCCTTTCATAAAGGCAAAAGCTCAAGTGGCTGCAAAGAAGTTGGGGATTCTAGCAAAGGTGAGACGGTACTTCACGCCGGAACAGCTGCTCAAACTCTATCAAGCGCAAGTTCGATCGTGTATGGAATACTGCTCTCATCTTTGGGACGGATCTGCCAGATACCAGCTTGATGCCCTTGAGTCAATTGAGAAACGAGCCAAGAGGATCATTGGCAATGAGAGGCTTGTCGCAACGTAGCTCCAAAGTCTTGAGCATCGACGACGAGTTGCTGGTTTGTCGGTTTTCTACCGGTTGCATTTTGGGGAATGTGCAACGGAATTGCATAATTTAATTCCGCCAAGCCCGTTCCATCATCGGACCACAAGACGAAAGGCGATGCGCCACCGGTACATGGTGGACATCCCACCCATACGCACAAAACGTTTTGGGAACACATTCATAATGCGTACAGCTAAGGAGTGGAATTCCCTGCCGGAGTCTGTGTTTCCCGATAGCTACAACCTGGGAGTCTTTAAGTCAAGAGTGAATAGATTACTTCTAGGCAAGCGTGCTACATCTTAGACCACATCATCGCTTACCATCAGGTGAGATAGTGGTCAAGCGCGTGCCTATCAATAGTAAAAAAAAAAGAAAAAAAAAACATGACTAATTTATGCCAGGTTTTCGACCGATTACAATATCAACCAATCAATCAATCAATATTCTTAATTTGTTAACATAGGTACTACTATAGTAGGTAGGTGGGGTAGGTTGTAGGTAGATACTGGTACTCCAACCAAAAAAACCAGGTGAGATGTGCCGGTACCTTGTCGGATGAATACAAACTGCAATGTGGCGTAAGGCAAGGAGGATCAACCTCGCCGCTATTGTTTAACGTATGTTAATCAGCTGATTGAGGAGCTCAGCAGCACTCATGTTGGCTGCTTTATTTAAGGAAATGCGGTAAATAATATAAGCTACGCCGATGACATGGTGCTGCTGAGCCCCTCAATTAACGGGTTAAGGATTTTGCTGTCTATGTGTGAGACATACGCGGAGGCGCATGGGTTAAAATACAACTCTAAAAAGAGTTAATACTTGTTTTTAAATGAGGCAACTATCAGCCTACTCATGTGCCTTCTGTGATCCTTGACGGTGTTGCCTTAAAGCTGGTTGTCAGATTTAAATACCTGGGGCACATAGTTTCTAGCGACCTAAAGGATGACGAGGACATAGAGCGGGAGCGTAGGGCGCTAGCAGTAAGGGGCAACATGCTTGCACTTCACTCGCTGCACAAATCAAGTTAAATTATTATTTTTAAGGCATTCTGTCAATCTTTTACTCGAGTGGTCTGTGGGTGAATTATACGCAGCGAGCTTATGATAGAACCCTGCGCACCCAGTATAACAATGCCTTCAGAATGCGGTAGAGGCTGCCGTGGCGCTGCAGTGCCTCAGGCATGTTTGCGGAGGCACACGTGGACGGCTTTCAAGCCATTATTCGCAAAAAGACAGCCTCCTTGATGGAGCAGCGGCAACAGCATTCTTAAGGTAATTGCTGCACGTTATGACTGCCCTTTCCAGATTCATTGGATAAGGGTAGTATGTGGTACCATATCATAATTATTATTTGATATGTAATTAAATTTTTATTAAATAGGTAAAATGCTCTCATTATGGACTTGGTCTGATATAAAGCATTATTATTATTATTATAGGTTACAGTGGTATGTAAGATGTTACAATGTTTAATTACAAATTTCTCTATGTTTTGCCATTTGGCGTACAAATACATAAACATTTAGATGGGAGGCCAATTATGTACCTTTTAATTAAATTATTACAAGTCAGTATTATCAATGTCAATTTAAAGTTAAAATAAAATGTAATTTAATAAAATGCAATAGGTAATGTTAAGATTAAACGAAATGTAGATAGTAATGTCAAAAAAGTAAATTATAATGTCAATAAGTTACATAAACGAAAATAAGGCAGTCACCCATCCACAGACCAACCTTGGCAACCGTTGCTTAACCTTGAAGATCGACCCGTGCGGCTGTTATTATCAAGATCTGGTAGGCATCCGCTCCACTTAAAACACAAATATTCAGCTGAATCCGGTTTGACTGGAAATCGACCCCAATATAGTTGAAAAGGGTGCGCAGATGATGATCGCAGCATCCCGGTTGCGTTTGGCAAATGAGCATCATTATTTGACAGACGGCAGATCGGGTGCACTGTCGACATGCTGTGAATGTGTAATAACCTAAATAGTTTCTTTAATTTTAAGTTGAAGACCGTGGGAACAACTTGTGTTCCACTGAAAATTAAAACCTCGATCTAGAAAGAAGGAGTAAGGGACAGATGCAATATCTGTATTAACAATTGTTATTATTCATGTTTTTGTGTAAATTAGAAATCAAAATAATTAATTAGTTGCTACATAACTATGTAATGTTTCATGATGTCCATAAAAAGGCCGGCGAAACCACGCACAACTTGCCAAGACCAGATTTCAAAAATATTATCTTATCGGAAAGTTTATTAATGATGTGTACCTATTGTCAATAATTAAGGTAGTGCAACATTCTTTCCACGATAAGCATTTAATAGAAAGTTACTGCGCATGAACATGTCACAGATCGATTAATAAACAAAGTATTTCTGTACCTTAATTAGGTGAGGACTTCGATTAGCTTGTTCCTACTTAATGCGACTATAATTTGCGCAAACCTTGAGTAACTGTGAAAAAATGCAGTATGACTAATATTAACAAGTTATGGTTATTCGAAATGTGACAATTAATAAATTAGACAACATGGCGTCATATCCACGTGCCTAAAATTGCCTGAAATTGCATTATCACATTCCAAATAAATATAACTGATTACTTAATAAGTTAAATTGAGGCACATGAATCTAATCATATGTTTAATATTATCGAAACGAATTATGCAAGTATTTACTTGAAAAAAATTATTTTCTTGTAGATACTTGCATAATTGTATTCTTTTTGCAGAATTAATTACTTGGCATTATAGGTTGGTTCCGTGGTATGAGTTATTTCAAAATATTAATTAATTAAGTATACACGTAAAACTAAAAGTAATTCGCTATACGTCTTACAAAAACTTGAAAAAGTAAAATTGCCGACAAAATATATGTATAATGTTGTCAATCAGAAAACAACTCGATAAAATTCACAACTTTGAAGTCATACAAAGAGGATATAGCCACCAATTCATAAATAAGTTACACTAGTGACAGCAGCTTCACTCTGATATATTTGTTTGTTTTAGACAGTTATCGTTAACAACAAATCTTAAGCAAATCGCTTTTACACGATTTGTTTGAAATTATAAAGCATAGACCGGATTGTTGGTATCGCGGCCGGACGTAAAAAGTCGACTTCAAAATTCAATGTAAAAAAGGTACATAATTAAAAGATACTTTGATATGTCTTATACTCAGGTTTGTCTGCAGGTTTATTAGATAAAACACATTGAGGTAATTCGATCTAGATGCCTACAACACATTGCTACTGACTTAAGAGAAGACCTGAGACAGACTATATTTGAGATACACGTATTATTTCTTGTTGTCTCTTTAAAGATTCTCACTGTCTTTGTCATCTACCTATCTGTACGCCGGAGATACTTTCCTGACCTACCCTACTTATCAACCGAGCTAGACGTATTTGTGTATTCTATCAGTAAAGAAACGCATCTACTCATCAAGCGACTAATTATCTGATCTTATCTTCTTCTGCTAGACAAACCTATTAATAGAAAACCTTTTTATTGCTGGGTGTTATCATATATCAATACGGAAAATAGTGAGATAGCTAAATACAATTATAAAAAAGGCAGGCACCTAAACTAAATTAATATTGTATATCGTTACCTATACTATAGCTATAGACATTTATACTGAAATCCAATGTTGGTAGAAAATTCCAATGATTTTTATGAGTCTCAAGAGGAAATTAAGTGCACAAATACATTTTTATAACAGAAAGAAAATAGCAGACTGATGCAGTTCAATCACTGATCTGATGCCACCAACTGCATCTAACTGCTTGAAAAGCGACTTGTTTCGAACTTTTTAGTTGGTTTTAGCGGTCGGGTTTTTTGACAAAGTAAATATTTATCAAAAGTCAATTTAGTTATTTTCCTACATTTTAGTGTGTTAATTTTTTCAGATTCGTCTCCACGAGACCTTTATTTTGATACCCCACTCGACAGCTTTAGATATTTTTTTTCATTTACACAATATTGCGTCCAGTAGTCGCCATATTGAATTTTCCACAGAAATATAATATCTATGGAATTGTCACTAACCGCATGTCTTTAGTGACACTCGCCAGACTAAGAAAAATCGATTGACGCATGAATCACAAAAATCGGCCCCGGCGTTTGTTCTGTATAGTGCTTCAAAGGAACACACAAACATTAACGCTGCATTATAGCGGTTACGTTAGTGATAACAGCTAGATAACGGGCGTTTGACAGTTTGTCACACAAATTTTGTGAAATTTTACGTTCGAGGCACCGTTCCCAAATCTCGGTAAAATTACGCAGGTGTAATTGAGAGCCATAATAATAATATGAAGCTAATTATTTCTTTGTATTATGACTGTCAATATTCCTGCTAACAATTTTGAATTTAAATTTTATTTTATTTCATTGATCAAAATACTAGCTAATTTATAATATAAGTAATGTGGAATTTGTAATTTTAAATCCTTCTTGGAATATGGGTATACTGCCTGAAATAAATAAATTTTATTTAATTGTAATTGATTTATTTTCTTTTATTACTTTGCATCAAATTCTAAGCCCTTGTCTTGTCTCTAAAATTAAAAGTTCGAACAAGATATTGTCAAAAACAGCCGCACCTAAAACTATTTCACTCACACATACCAATTTTTTCTAAAATTAGTAGTGTTTTGTTTTTGGAAATAGGTTGGATTTTTTTGTAATAAAGTTTTTTTAATTTTTTAAAGTTTTTTTTTACAAACACAGCGTGCAGCCCTAGCCGTTATGTTATGTTATGAACTGGTGTAAACAAACAACAGACATGTGATTTCAGAAATCCCGATTCATTTGCTATCATTTACTAAAGAGTTTCGTTGCCTACCTCCAAAGTTCTTCATCAGATCTTCACCAAATTCCGGAAAAATACTCTTTCAAACAAAACAAGAATAATCCAAATCGGTTAACAATTGGCAAAAATATCGCTAAACAAACATTCTTCATGGGATCCCATCATCTGATCCTCACTTAACCGTATAGTACCTAAAGGTACTAGACAAGCAAACCTCCGCCGGCTCGGTAGTTACTACTACCGAGCCGGCGGCCTTTAGGTACTAAGACTTACGTTATACGACATCCTACTTATTAACGTTGTTATTGATAAAGTTACTTTAAAAATATTATGTTTGAATGTTAATTTAAAAAATTGGATAAAAAAGTCTATTATAGCGCTAATAACTATTTCGTACTTAACCCGCAAGTTTACTATTTTTCATTAATAAAATAAAAGTGTATAATGTGATAATTGCGTAAAATACTGGTATTCAGCTAAATTCATGGGGGTGCATGGGTTCTGTTACCATCTTAAGAGGGGTGCATGGGGTCTGTTACCATCTTAAGACCCAAGCCAACCTCACCTGCTAGCGGTGCACCCTGCTGTCCAACGGACGAGGCTCTGGCGAACCTGGTTTCCCTCTCGTAGGGTTGTGGGGGTCAGACGGCTGGTCGCCCCACGTAAAACCAACTTCAGCCAAATATTAAAATGGACAAGAAGTTGAAAACGGGTACTCGGGCTAGGGCGTCGCCGCATAACGACGCGCAGGCACATCGCCCTAAACCTGCGATAAGTGGGCTAGGGCTACCGTGTCGAGTACGGGCACGGCTAAAGAGGATAGTACCCAAGAAGAAGTTCCGCTTTGCCACCTGGAACATTGGCTCCCTAACCGGACGTTGCCGAGAACTCGCGGACGTACTTGCGAAGCGTCGGGTCCAGTGCGCCTTCCTTCAGGAGACGCGCTGGAAGGGAAATAAGTCACGTGACATCGGGCAGGGGCACCGGCTAGTGTACACCGGATCACCAACGGGCAGGGGCGGAGTGGCCGTGGTGCTGTCTAAGGACCTTCAGGATGGACTCCTTGAAGTAGACCGATGCAGCGACCGGTTGATGCGAGTTAGGGTGCTGATCGAAGGGTCGGTAACGAACCTAATCAGCGCCTATGCTCCTCAAACTGGTTGCTGTGAGTCTGAAAAGGAGGCCTTCTGGGATGAGTTCGAGGACGTACTACGCGCTATTCCGAATTCCGAAGGTGTTTTGTTTGGGGGGGATCTCAACGGTCACGTAGGTCAGTTTGCTGGAGAGTACGGACGTGTTCACGGTGGTTTTGGATATGACCAGCTAAATGCAGAGGGAGTCAGTATACTCAGCACCTGCGCTCTGTCTGACCTAGCCATCGCGAACACGTTCTTTCAGAAGAAGCCCCAGCATCTTATTACGTACCGTAGTGGTGCCTACTCAACCCAAATAGATTACCTGCTGGTGCGACGGTGCCACATTGGCAAGGTTACCAACTGCAAAGTCATCCCAGGTGAAAGCCTAACGGCTCAACACCGCCTCCTTGTTCTGGACTTTGCGGTTGTACCGAAAAAGAAAGTGACCGAAAAACGCAAACCCCGCACAAAGTGGTGGTTGCTTGATGGTCCTAGGCAGTCGGACTTCATCGCGGAGGTCGAGCATCTCGAGATCAGTGCTCCGCATGAGTCCGCTCAAGAGATCTGGAGTAGGATCCATTCAGCGATCACCGATGCGGGTAAGCGCGTCCTTGGCACTTCTCGTGGTGGCCGCACCATAGAAAAGGAGACGTGGTGGTGGGATGACGGGGTGCAGGAGGCGACTCAGCAAAGGTCTGGCGCCCTTGTACGACAAGCTGGAAACTGAGGAGGGGCAAAAGCTTATTTTTAAGCTGGCGCGTGCCCGGGAGAAAGCTACACGGGACATTAGCAAATGTCTCTGTGTAAGGGACGCCCAGGGTAAGCTGCTCTACGATGCCCCCTCTGTTAAGGAGAGATGGTGTACATACTTTGCGGAGCTGTCTAACAAACAGCATCCCCATAACCTTCCTCCCGAACCGCCTCCTAACCTTGGACTTATTTCCCCTATTTCCCCCGACGAAACCCGCATTGCTCTTCGCCACATGAAGAACCGGAAAGCGGTCGGGCCTGACAATGTGCCAATTGAAGTGTGGAAGGCGATGGGCCCACATGGCGTGGACCTTCTGACGGATCTTTTTAACCGCATCCTGATCACCAAGGAAATGCCGAACCAGTGGCGATTTAGCCTGATTATCCCTGTATACAAAGGCAAAGGTAGCGTATAGGATTGTAGTAGCTACCGCGGTATCAAGATCATGTGCCACACCATGAAGCTCTTCGAGCGCATCATTGACACACGGCTCCGTAGCGAGTGTACTGTCTCTGAGTGTCAATATGGCTTCCGGGCGGGTAACAGCACCATGGACGCAGTATTCGTCTTACGGAATCTGGCTGAGGCTTACAGAGAGAGAAGGAGAGCTTTGCATATGGCCTTTTTGGACCTGCAGAAGGCCTTCGAATGTATACCTCGGCAGTCCATATGGTGGGCACCGCGCTTCAAGGGCGTTCCCGAGGCCTATATTGACATTATCAGAGACATGTACCGCGATTCCGTGTCCTCTGTCCAGACCGCTGTTGGCGAATCGAATGGCTTCCCAATATCTGTTGGCGTTCACCAAGGCTCGGCTCTTAGCCCGTTCTTGTTTAACGTAGTGCTCGATGTCGTTACGGCAAACATCCAAGATAAGCCCCCATGGCTAATGATGTATGCCGATTACATCGCCCTCGTTAATCAGAACAAAGCCCATCTTGAGCGCAAAGTCAAAATTTGGAAGGACACGCTTGAAAACGGTGGTCTGAGACTAAATGTGGCGAAGACTGAGTACATGTCCTGTGGCGGCACGGATTCAAATAGGTTCATCCGAATAGGTTCGGACCTGATCAGAAAGTCCGATACGTTCAGGTACCTTGGATCCGTGCTGCACGAGTCTGGCAACGTGGACGACGATGTCCAAGCACGTATAGGCGCGGCTTGGGCGAAGTGGCGCGAGGTAACGGGCGTTGTATGCGACCGCAAAATGCCTCCGAAGCTCAAGGGGCAGATATATAAATGCATCATACGGCCTGTCCTACTGTACGGCGGTGAATGTTGGCCAGCACTAAGCAGACACACCCAGGAGCTTCGCGTCACGGAGATGAAGATGCTGAGGTGGATGAGTGGCGTAACGCGATCCGATCGCATACGCAACTCTATCATCAGAGGTAGTCTTGGTGTCCGTGACGTGGGGGAAAAACTGCAAGAGTGTCGTCTGCGATGGTATGGCCACATCATGCGCCGCCCTATGGAGTACGTTGGTCGGGAATGCATGAATATGGCTGTTCTTGGGGCTAGGTCCCGTGGTCGCCCTCGCAAGCGCTGGTTGGACGTCGTTAAGTCCGACATGAGAGCCAATGGCCTAACTGAGAAGGATGTTCAAGATTGGTCAAAGTGGAGGAAGCTAAGTAGGAAGGCGAACCCTGGCAATAGCCGGGATTAACGCCAGGTAGAAGAAGAAGAAGACTGGTATTCAGCTAAATTCGGTTTGACTGAAAGCCGACCCCAATATAGTTGGGAAAAGGCTAGGCAGATGATGAATGTGATAATCGCCATCCGTCATCAACCATTTTGATTTTTTTTTTGGGTGTAGCAAAACGATTATGATAATCGATATTTTTTTCAGATTTTGTCTTTCCGATTAATTTAAATAAGCGATTATCGTAATTCGACTGTGTTGTCCGTTCGTCTTTCTGTCAAGACCGTTTATCTCGGGAATGCTTGGAGGTATAGAGTTGAAATTAAAACTTTATACCTACTCAGATCTATGGCCCCTAGTAACTGTGAATCAAACTTCTAAGGTAACGTAATAAAAGTTACGGTCATTTATGCCACAAAAAACGTACATTTCGACACTCTCAAGGGAATCAAAATGAATACGGTATTTCCCGTTGACCTAGAACTATGAAATTTGCCAAGTAATACCGTGACATACCTACATGTATAGGAAAAAGTCTAAAACATATGCATTTTTAATTAAATCATAAAAAATATAGTCTTTATTTAAAGTAATTTGTAGCTACAAATTTGTACAGAACGGTGGGCGAGTCCAACTCGCACTTGAGCGGTTTTTTTACAATGTGTCAAAATTGGTTTGTGAGGATATGTGTCTCGCGGACAGAACTAGTCAAACATAAAACTCGCAATAATTTTAGTCATGTATTTTTTTTCTGAAACAATAACACATTCTAAATTTAAATTTTGAATAAAACAAAATTCCGCGCCAAAATCATGGGTCTAATGAGTTTCTAGAGTTGTTTTTTTTTAATTCTCAAAACATTTTTCCCAAAAACCTATTTAATTAAAATGTAATAAGAAACCATGAATAATGATTATAATAATCGCTTATTGTATTTTAAGCCTTAAAAGTATTTTTTCTAGTTACTAAGATTCGATTTATGAAAATCGCTCTTTTAAATTCATCAAGTCGATAGAAATAAAAAAAATCGATTAGCATAATCGATATGGCACACAAAAAAAAACAAAATGTCTGAAAATTTTGAACACGAATATAGTGTAGTGGTTATGAAATTACGTGTTGTTGGATCTGTATTTGTAAATTGCATTTAGATCTGGGATTTTTAATGATTCATAATTGTCATATTTTTAATCGTTTTTACATGCGAGTGGTCGATATTTGTGTAAAATAAAAACGTAAACGAACACAGTTGGCGCGAAACTTCGACTTTGGTAATAAAAAAACTTCATTACCGCTTCATATATCGTTAGAAATATGGATAAATTCGTCAGATAATCAAATGATGAGTAAACCACTACCCCCGTAATGGAGTCTGGCTGTCCGAAATCCTCAATTTTTATGTTTTTTAGCCTCAAACTTCGCTGTCATCAAAATTGCAACGCAGATAATTTTGGGTCAAGATTCGATTGTATTTTTAATTAACTTATGTGTGAATAAGAACAAAACGAAGAACGCAAATATAATGATTATGTCTTGATTTTTCCCTTTTGAATTTTTTGAAGCGAGAAGTTTGTTTACTCATATATTTTCAGAAAATTCAAGTTGACTACCTTTTTGAGAGCTGAAGTAATTCATATTTAAGACACATTTTCAAGTAGGGATTTGAATGACATTAACGTGTAATTTAAGATATATTCTCACAAATTTATCGTATAATAAAGCTTCGGAACTAAATTCAATTGCCGAAATTTGATGTAATTCCTGATTTTGATGACGTAATTCACAAAATTCCGTCGACTCAGCTGGTGTGTCAAATGTCAAAATCTTGTCGTGCAGAGTGGTTAAACCTTCCATCACCAGCTCAGCAATATGAGATGATGATTACCAGGCACAAATATCTGAATTGCGTTAGAAAGTTTATGAAAAACATTATTATGTACCTACAAAATTTGAGGGTTTCCCTCGATTTTCATGGGATTCCATCATCAGATTCTGACTAGGTGACAATGGAACCACCTCGGGATGCCAAAGTCGAAGTTTCGCGCCAACTGTGTTCGTTTACGTTTTTATTTTACACAAATATCGACCACCCGCATGTAAACACGATTAAAAATATGACAATTATGAATCTAAATATCATTAAGATCATTAAAAACCCCAGATCTAAATGCAATTTACAAATACAGATCCAAGAACACGTAATTTCATAACCACTAACACTATATTCGTGTTCAAAATTTTCAGCCATTTTGTTTTTTTTGTGTGCCATATCGATTATGCTAATCGATTTTTTTTTATTTCTATCGACTCGATGAATTTAAAAGAGCGATTTTCATAAATCGAATCTTAGTAACTAGAAAAAATACTTTTAAGGCTTAAAATACAATAAGCGATTATTATAATCATTATTCATGGTTTCTTATTACATTTAATAAAATAAGTTTTTGGGAAAAATATTTTGAGAATTAAAAAAAAATAACTCTAGAAACTCATTAGACCCATGATTTTGGCGCGGAATTTTGTTTTATTCAAAATTTAAATTTAGAATGTGTTATTGTTTCAGAAAAAAATCTTCTTCCACCTGGCGTTAATCCCGGCTATTGCCAGGGTCCGCCTTCCTACTTAGCTTCCTCCACTTTGCCCGATCTTCAACATCCTTCTCAGTCAGGCCATTGGCTCTCATGTCGGACTTGACGACGTCCAGCCAGCGCTTGCGAGGGCGACCACGGGGCCTAGCCCCAAGAACAGCCATATTCATGTATCTCCGACCAACGTACTCCATAGGGCGGCGCATGATGTGGCCATACCAACGCAGACGACACTCTTGCAGTTTTTCCCCCACGTCACGGACACCAAGACTACCTCGGATGTAAGAGTTGCGTATGCGATCGGATCGCGTTACGCCACTCATCCACCTCAGCATCTTCATCTCCGTGACGCGAAGCTCCTGGGTGTGTCTGCTTAGTGCTGGCCAACATTCACCGCCGTACAGTAGGACAGGCCGAATGATGCATTTATATATCTGCCCCTTGAGCTTCGGAGGCATTTTGCGGTCGCATACAACGCCCGTCACCTCGCGCCACTTCGCCCAAGCCGCGCCAATACGTGCTTGGACATCGTCGTCGACGATGCCAGACTCGTGCAGCACGGATCCAAGGTACCTGAACGTATCGGACTTTCTGATCAGGTCCGAACCTATTCGGACGGCTGTCGTATATGCTTTCATATGCATTTAGAAAAAAAAACTGGCTAAGCACAGTCGGACGTGCAAAGGGTTCCGAACCAATTAATTTGTTTTTAACATTATTATTTTAACACTACAGACTTCTAATAGGTTTTCCTGTAATCTTTAGGTATAGAATTATCATCTGCATTTTTTTTAAACTTTAGGCTCAGTAGCTTCGGAGATAAGGGTGGAATGGTCGTTTTTGGTCTAATATTTTGAGTAACTTCAAAACTATTTATTTTAAAATTATGAAATAAATATAATTATAACCCTCATAGTAAGTCCTTTCATTTGATTTGTCACACGATGGGTACTTTGAAAAACTTTTTTCTTTAGTTTTATAGTTTGATCCCCAAAAGTGACCCCCATACTAAAAAAAATATTTATCTACGTAACATGTCCGTGTTTGTGTCACAGAAGTCTATATGTATACCAAATTTCATCAGAACCGGTCCAGAAGACCCGGAGAAAACTGGCTGTGACAGACGGACAGACACGGGTGATCCTTTAAGGGTTCCGTTTTTTGCGGATGTTCGGAAGTGTCTGTTTGTAATATTTTGATATTACAAACAGACACTTATATGTATGTTTGGAGGTAGGTATGTTTTTTTAGAACGCCCGGTAGACTACAGGCTTACTAATAATCGTGAATCAACAAATACATCGAAATATGACTATGTTTTCGGCGCTGCAAATTACAGATAAAAAAACTATTGAACGTATGCATGCCAAGTAAACACATATCCTCACAAACCAATTTTCACGCATTGTAAAAAAACCGGTAAAGTGCGAGTTGGACTCGCCCACCGAGGGTTCTGTACAAATTTGTAGCTACAAATTACTTTAAATAAAGACTATATTTTTATGATTTAATTAAAAATGTATATGTTTAAGACTTTTTCCTATACATGTAGGTATGTCACGGTATTACTTGGCAAATTTCATAGTTCTAGGTCAACGGGAAATACCCTATTCATTTTGATTCCCTTGAGAGTGTCGAAATGTACGTTTTTTGTGGCATAAATGACCGTAACTTTTATTACGTTACCTTAGAAGTTTGATTCACAGTTACTAGGGGCCATAGATCTGAGTATATAGTTTTAATTTCAACTTGATACCTCCAAGCGTTCCCGAGATAAACGGTCTTGACAGAAAGACGAACGGACAACACAGTGATCCTATAAGGGTTCCAGCTTTTCCTTTCGAGGTACGGAATCCTAAAATGTCTTAAAACCTGTACTAATTACATGAGAATACATAAATATTTATTACTAGCTGTGCCCGCGACGTCGTTCGCGAGCGCTTAGGTCGATGCCAGCCTATTATCTTACTTCTAATTTTTGTTTACTAAAAAATGCGAAAGTTTGGCTAGCTGGATGTTTCTTACTCAAATACGACAATACGGCTGAACGGATCTGGATGAAATTTCGCACAGAGGTAGATTATAGTCTAGAATACCACTTAAGCATTCTTATCTTGTACCTACTTTGGGAGATATTCAAGATTTAAACCATTTATTTACAGGTAGATACTTTTGAATTGTTAAGATCAGTCTGTCAAAAACACGGAACAGAAAAAACTGTTTCTCTTCTGTGGTCAAAAACATGAAGCTATTTGGGATTTTTTAAACGTAAGTAGATCACTGTGTAAAAGAACGTGCAAGAAACTCTACAGCCAGTCTTTTATATCATAATAAGTACCTATTATAAAAATACTGGTTTTACGGACAATAAACGAATCTAATTAAAGACAAAAGACAACACAGAGAACAGCGATATTGTAATTTAGACCCTATAAAAGACTTTCAAGACCTATAAGAGACAGAACCCAAATTCGTGTGAGGGTCTTTCACCAGCAGAAAATCTTAACACCGCAATTCAGATAAACGCGATCAGTGCAACGCCATCTATCGACCAAGTAAGTAAACTGACAAAATGTGAAGCATTGGAAGACGTTAATTAAGGAGCCCGTATGACAACAATAAGGTATTAAAATGTTCACTTTTATTTTGCTACGTATAAAAGTTCCATAAATAACTGAACAATGTGTTTTAGGAGGTATGTGTATTTTCATGCATTTTATTTTTCTCAATAGATGGTGCTTTGCCTAATCAAAATATATTAGGAGTTTCCAAATAACTTAAAAATTCAATATATTTTGATTTGTGGATCGGTTGTTATAATAAATACCGATAAGGTGTAAAAATGTTTAATTTTATTTTGCCACGTGGGTATTAAAAGTTTCACACATAACTCTACAATTTGTTTTGGTGTTTTTACATGCGTTCGAGAATTTCATATAGATGGCGCTGTAATCAGAATACATGAGGAACAGAATACATTAGGAAGCCTCTCACTAAATTTAAAAATTTAATATCTTTTGATTTTGTGGGTCGATTTAGATGAAATGAACGCTAAATGTTACTCGGATTATCACTTAATATTTTTAAGGTGGATGCTCCAGGGTGGCCCGCGAAATTCAAATAT
This sequence comes from Lacanobia oleracea, assembly GCA_950371165.1. NCBI lineage: Eukaryota > Metazoa > Arthropoda > Insecta > Lepidoptera > Noctuidae > Lacanobia > Lacanobia oleracea. The sequence continues at coordinate 9,410,767 of OX493397.1, forward strand.
TTTTATGTTTTTTGCAATTTGCCGGTCAGTGTGAAGCTGAATATTTCAGAAATAAACATTCTATCGAACTACATGAACTTAGAGGGCTATTTTGATGATTAAAATGGTTATAATTCTTTAGATAAATACGCGTTACGTTCGCAGATCGCATTTGGTCCACATACAGCTTCACACTGACCGGCAAATTGCAAAAAACATAAAAATATTTGAATTTCGCGGGCCACCCTGGAGCATCCACCTTAAGTACCTAGATTTGGAACCCAATCTGTGGTTTATGCGTGATGCTCCCTCAATCGCACAGACAAACAGATAAACAGATAAACAGACAAACAGAAAAACAGACAAATATTTCAAAAATAGCATAGTTGTGTTTTGTATCTAAAAAGATACAAAACACAAATATGCTATTTCTAACCTAACCTAACCTAACTTTTCTATGTAATTTTTGTGCAAAAATATTCAATGTACAGACACGGTTGGTCTACGATTTTATTATATGTATAGATAATTATTGCAGATTGTATTTCATGCCTTTAACGTATTTTAATATTTTTTTAGAATCGAATTACGATAATCTCTTATTTAAATTAATCGGAAAGACCAAATTTGAAAAAAAAAAACAATTACCATAATCGTTTTGCTACACCCAAAAAAAAACAAAATGGTTGATGGCGGATGGCGATTATCACATTATATACTTTTATTTTATTAATGAAAAATACTAAACTTGCGGGTTAAGTACGAAATAATTATTAGCGCTATAATATACCTTTTTATCCAATTTTTTTAATTAACACTCAAATATAAGATTTTTAAAGTAACTTTATCAATAACAACGTTAATTAGTAGGATGTCGTATGACGTAAGTCTTAGTACCTAAAGGTACTACTACCGAGCCGGCGGAGGTTTGCTTGTCTAGTACCTTTAGGTACTATACGGTTAAGTGAGGATCAGATGATGGGATCCCATGAAGAATGTTTGTTTAGCGATATTTTTGCCAATTGTTAACCAATTTGGATGATTCTTATTTTGTTTGGAAGAGTATTTTTCCGGAATTTGGTCACGATCTGATGAAGAACTTTGGAGGTAGGCAACGGAACTCTTTAGTAAATGATAGCAAATGAATCGGGATTTCTGAAATCGCATGTCTGTTGATTGTTTACACCAGTTCATAACATAACATCACGGCGGCACGCTGTTTGTAAAAAAAAAAACGTTTATAAATTAAAAAAACTTTTTTACAAAAAAATCCAACCAACTTCCAAAAACAAAACAATACTAATTTTAGAAAAAAATGGTATGTGTGAGTGAAATAGTTTTAGGTGCGGCTGTGTTTGACAATATCTTGTTCGAACTTTTAATTTTAGAGACAAGACAAGGGCTTAGAATTTGATGCAAAGTAATATAAGAAAATAAATCAATTATAATTAAATAAAATTTATTTATCGCAGGCAGTATACCCATATTCCAAGAAGGATTTAAAATTACGAATTCCACATTACTTATATTATAAATTAGCTAGTATTTTAAATTTAAATTCAAAATTGTTAGCAGGAATATTGACAGCCATAATACAAAGAAATAATTAGCTTCTTTTATAGCTCTCAATTACACCTGCGTAATTTTACCGAGATTTGGGAACGGTGCCTCGAACGTAATTTTTCACAAAATTTGTGTGACAAACTGTCAAACGCCCGTTATCTAGCTGTTATCACTTGACTAACGTAAACGCTATCAGCGTTAATGTTTGTGTGTTCCTTTGAAGCACTATACAGAACAAACGCCTAGGCCGATTTTTATGATTCTTGCGTCAATCGATTTTTCTTAGTCTGGCGAGTGTCACTAAAGACATGATGTTATTGACAATTCCATAGATATTATATTTCTGTGGACAATTCAATATGGCGACTACTGGACGCAAAATTGTGTAAATGAAAAAAATATCTAAACCTATCGAGTGGGGTATCAAAATAAAGGTCTCGTGGAGACAAATCTGAAAATATTAACACACTAAAATGTAGGAAAATAACTAAATTGGCTTTTGATAAATATTTACTTTGTCAAAAAACCCAACCGCTAAAACCAACTAAAAAGTTCGAAACAAGTCGCTTTTCAAGCAGTTAGATGCGGTTGGTGGCATCAGATCAGTGATTGAACTGCATCAGACTGCTATTTTCTTTCATCATCTGCCTAGCCTTTTCCCAACTATATTGGGGTCGGCTTCCAGTCAAACCGGATTCAGCTGAATACCTGTGTTTTACGTGGAGCGGCTGCCTACCAGACCTCTGCAACCCATTAACTGGGTAACACGGTACTTCTTTGGCAAGACTGGAGTCAGATTTACTGGCTTCTGACAATCCGTAACGGCTGCCAAAGATCTACAAATGACAGCCGGGACCAACGGCTTAACGTGCTTTCCGAGGCACGGAGGAAACTCGGTATATCAGACTGCTATTTTCTTTCTGTTATAAAAATGTATTTGTGCACATTCGTATTTAATTTCCTCTTGAGACTCATAAAAAATCATTGGAATTGTTTACCAACATTGGATTTCAGTATAAATGTCTATAGCTACAACGATAGACAATATTTAGTTATTTAGTTTAGGTGCTTCCCTTTTTTGTAATTGTATTTAGCTATCTAACTATTTTCCGTATTGGTATATGATAACACCCAGCATTAAAAAGGTTTTCTATTAATAGGTTTGTCTAGCAGAAGAAGATAAGATAAAAATAAGATCAGATAATTAGTCGCTTGGTGAGTAGCTGCGTTTTTTTACTGACAGTGAAAATCTTTAAAGAGACAACAAGAAATAATACGTGTATCTCAAATATAGTCTGTCTCAGGTCTTCTCTTAAGGTGGATGCTCCAGGGTAGCCCGCGAAATTCAAATATTTTTATGTTTTTTGCAATTTGCCGGTCAGTGTGAAGCTGTATGTGGACCAAATGCGATCTGCGACCGTAACGCGTATTTATCTAAAGAATTATAACCATTTTAATCATCAATATAGCCCTCTAAGTTCATGTAGTTCAAAAGAATGATTATTTCTGAAATAGGATCCAGGATAAAACATCAATAAGTACAATGGGTTAAAAGACGAAATCAGTGCTCCACGTTTGTCCTTCTTCATCTTGCTGGTTTGTGTGAAAGGGACCAAAGGCAGATCAAAAATGTATGTTTGCATTATATTGACTCTAAATAATGCTTTTAGAGAGTCATTCATAAAGAGAAAACGAAATGTTCATGTGATAACAAAATTGTAAACCCTAATCAGTTGCAGGTAACAAAACAAAAATACCACAAGTTTCAACTTTAGAACTATGTCTGCTCAAAAGTAAACAAAATTAACAGAAAAAATCATATAAAAATCCAGTCAACAAAGTGATTAGTACTCGTACTAATATAGCTAGGTATTGTTACTGACTCAGACAACTGTACAAAAACTTCTCAATGTAGGAACGCATTTGCATTGTGAACATCTTTTCACAATAAAGGGATTATTCCCCTTTCTAATAGTGATTGACAGTTTATCTCTCCGTCTCTCTCTAATCTTTTGTTGAATCGGACTCCGCCTCCAATTTGTAATGTGCAAATAGGGAATTGTAGGTACCTAAGATAAGATAGACAATGCTATTAATGCTAGATTTACTCGTATCATCTGTCGAAAATCATTTTATCTGTATTTTAATAATACTCCAGAACATGTGTAGCTAAGTATCTAAACTACTCATACTTACCTGTTTTTTTATAATTCTTCAGTAGATACCTATATGTGATCCACTAAACTACTCCTTAATTCACGCGTCAGTGAGATCTTGTTGGTATTATGCCCTTGATAAGTTTAGATTAATATTAATTGTGTAGTTGTATTGCTTAGTTAAGACTCAACTGGGCTGACAATCATTTCATAGAATAAAACTCCCTAAAACAAAACTTACAAAAAAATACTCCTTAACTGTTGGACCAATTTTCATGGCTTTTTTTCTATGTGTATTTGAGTTTGAGAGAAAAAAGTTATTAGTAGCTATCTAGCACTGAAATAATTTTTCAAATCGGATCAGTAGTTCCTGAGATTAGCGAGTGAGAAACAAACTCTTCAGCTTTATACTAGTTGACCCGCGCAATTTCTTCTGCGTTACAATTTTCAATACTGCTCCGCTTCTATTGGTCTAAGCGTGATGATATATAGCCTAAAGCCTTCCTCGATAAATGAGCTATCTAACACTGAAATATTTTTTTCAAATCGGACCACTAGTTCCTGAGATTAGCGCGTTAAAGCAAACAAACAAACTCTTCAGCCTTACATATTAGTATAGATAGATAAGCAAACTCGAGCATAAGCCACGGTAAAAGTACTTAGGCGAAATATTCTACGTTTGACAAGTGTTGTCGCTGCTGCCATTCCAATGTACATTCTTATATACAAAACAATATAATTTTGCAGATATGAAGTCTGGATGTATAGTGTGTAGGGTATCCAGGTATAGTCTGGTATAGTAAGAAAGACGGAAATGTAAGTTTTATTCTCATTGTTTTCAAGATATAAAAAGTGTTTTTACTGTGTTGATATGCTCTCGTTTGACCACAATCTCACCTGATGGAAAGCGGTGATGTTATTTTTTATTTTTATTGTAGTGAGTAGGTACCTAGATATACCTACCTAGACGTAACTTTAAATATGTTTTTTAGCATTATATGGTCGCCTAGTACCTACTATTCATTACATTTACATGGTCACGATGGTTATATTGGTATGTAACTTCCAAAATAATTTTGAGAGTTCGGTTTATAGACATTTATTTTCTCAAGGAACAAATTACAGTTCACTTAAAGAGAAACTTCACTAAATTAACAATAGGTTATAGCTAACATTACGATGCTCAAGCCAACCAAGAAACTGAGCACCAACAGGTTATTTATAAAATACAGCAATTATATACTTCGGTTTAAATAAAATCCAAAACAGTTCACTCTAAAATTATGTGTCTAATATAAACAATTCCTAAGGCCTTTTTTAAATGTCGGTATGCTTGTACATTCTCTGACCTTTTTAGGTTCTTTATTATATATAGCCAAATCCTTTCATACTGTATAGTTTTTCTGCCATACAGGAGTTGAATATAAAAATAGGCCCGTGTGAGTGTGAGGCCCGTGTGAGCATGTCCTTATATCTATCAAAGCTTAACCACAAAAAAATGATACCAAGGAGTGAGGTTAAAACTCAATGTACCTTTTGTACCTTTATGACCTTTTCAACATGTTTTGTGCTAATTAATTATTATATTTGAAAGCTCACAGACGGTTCCTGTCCCATATAATTTGACGTGTTATATGAATGATGTGATTTTTGTGTGCCTCTAGAGTGGAACGCATTACCACCACAGTGTTGCGAAACTACCAGTGTATACCAACAATGTCTCCTGTTAACGCCTAGCATGTGTGCGCTCGCCAACATCTCACGCACACACGCATACGACACGAACGGATCACAGCCGCGAGCGACGATGTCAAGTCACTCGCCCATAGATCGTTGAACCGCCATATTTACTTACTTACGTATTTTAATTTTTCGATTTTTGTAAATTTCTTTTGGTTATTATACCAGTTATTGTCAAAAATCAGTTTTATTTATTCTTCCACCCCGTCATAAACCACGTGAAACTCAGTACCGGCGTCTACATTTGGTCCTATCGAGACGGATTGGCCTGCGACTACCACATTTACAAGCAAGAACAAAGGAAATACTGCGTTGACGTGGAAGGCGGTCGTCACGTGGAAGATTCTTACTACGGGTTCAACAGTCAACGAGTCATATATCAAACGATTTTTCTACAAGGAAACCTATCATTATAGAAGAATTTCGTGAACATCGAGTTATTTGGAGTTGGGAGCTGAAGACAAAGAGAACTACACCTACAACGAGGGTCACACGTGAGTCCTGAGGGTAGCGTTACTGTAAGTTCGTTCCAATTTGTCCATTTGTCCCGTAAATCTTCTAAATTTCCCCCACAAATCCTTCATTTTGTGAGCCTTAAATCATAATCACAAATCCTTTATTTTGTGATTCTTATATTTATAACCATTAAAACGGTCACTAACCCTTTATTTAGTGTTCTTAAATATCATAAAATATTCGCAAATCCTTTATTTTGTGATTCATTTCATAAACCTAAAGATCCGTCATTTATTGCATTGCGCAATAAACATTTCAACCTACATATACTTACATAAAAACAGGTTATCGAGTTCTTATCTATTCCCGCGTAACTTATTACGCTCAGTAAAATCTTACTTAAAAATTAAAAGATATGCTTATAACTTATTCCTAATCTAACGTAAATTTTATTTCAGAGGTTCCAGGGATTCCAGATTCCATTGGTGTGTATAGGAACTGTATTACATCGCGCATTTAACTATTGTTATTTCGCATTTTCTAGTGCATTCGATTGACCGTTGCCTACCGCCCGCGCTGACAGTGGGGTTGGGCCGGACCGGTTAGCCGCGCGATAGCTGTTTCTTCGCACCACCCGCTGCTTGCTTTTCGCACATTTTACGCGCACCCTCACTTCGCTTCATTATGCTGATTTAAGTAATCGTTCCATTTTTTCTTATCTTTAAATTGATTACATTGCAATAATTGTTTGTGATTCTTTCTAGCAACTCAGTTCATCGCATTGTTTGGTATAATAAACTTAATATATTCTTATTTTGGCTTAACTTAACTTGCATTTGAATTCAATAGTCACTTTAAACATAGATTTAATTTCTTACGTAAATAAATATCCATTCACTTGCTTTACTATGGAAGCTAAAACTTTAATTAAAAGGCGTTCATCATACAAAGCTAAGCTTACGCTATTTGAAAATTATTTGCAAACCGTCGAGAGTTGTGACAGTTTGAGTAGATTGCAAATAAATGAATTGAACGTCCGTTTATCCAAAATTGAAGAAATCTATACGGATTTGATTCAATTCAGTGTGACATAGAAAATTCTATGGAAATTCCAGACGAGCAGTACAAAGAACGTGAGGCCTTCGAAACTAAGTACTTCGGGACGATCGCGCGCGCTCGTGAGCTGCTGGCTCCGGCAGCCGGCGCAGCGCGCAGCGACCGCTCAGGGACAGGTTCTTGTTGTACTGCGCTTGAAGGTGGGCCAAAACTTGCACTTCCTACTATCCATTTACCTGGCTTTTCGGGTCAGTATCATGACTGGCTGGAATTCCGTGACACATTAAGTATTCTCATACACTTAGACAAGTCGATACCAAATATTAACAAATTTCATTATTTGCGTGCCGCGTTGAAAGACAGTGCCGCTGTAGTTATTCAGTCTTTAGATTTTTCAAGTGATAATTACGAAGTAGCTTGGGAACTTCTTTGCGATCGCTATGATAATAAAAGGTCATTAGTAAACAATCACATTCAAGCTATTTTTAACTTGGAACAATTAGCGAAGGAATCATCTAAATCGTTACGCAACTTAATCGACCAAGTAAATAGGAACCTCAGAGCACTCAAAAAACTTAACCTCCCTACTGAGCACTGGGATGTACTACTAATTCAGATCATTTCAAACAAACTTGACACAGACACGAGCATTAAGTGGGAATCATATCGTAATAAGTTGAAAGAGTTGCCTACACTCAAAATATTTAATGACTTTCTAAAAGATCGTGCTGATTTCTTGGAAACAATGGACAATGCTCATAAAAGGCGTAGGTCAAGTGACACTACACATGTTCGTCACAAAACATATGTGGCTAACTCGTCTTCTCCCCCCACTCGCAAATACGTTTGTCCATATTGCAAAGGCACTCATGCATTTTATGTTTGTCAAAAATTTAAATCATTATCATTAGAAACCAGACTTGACAAAGTTAAGGTACTTAAATTGTGTTTAAATTGTTTACGTCAAGGTCATGCTGATAATGCATGTAAGTTAGGGCCATGTCGCTCGTGCGGCCTGCGGCGCAACAGCTTGTTGCACGAGCATGAAGCTCCTGCGCCGTCTGCGCCTGTCCCTTCAACAAGTAACGTCATGTTACACGCTTTGCCACAGTCTGACGTTGACGGTCAACCTCCTAGTCCTCCTAAAGACATTGCCTTGTCAACGATTCAAAATAATTGTGTTCTACTGTCCACGGCTTTAATCCATGTGACAGACATCAATGGTGATCGCCATAAAATACGTGCTATGCTCGACTGTGGAAGTACCTCAAGTTTCCTAACTGAAAGCCTATGTGCTAAACTTAACTTACCTACTTCTTCTACTTCAACCGTAGTCGAAGGGTTAAATTCCCAAATATCATGCTTAACAAAGCGTTGTGAAGTACTCATATCGTCATTACTTAACAATTACAGCGAGAACGTCTCCTGTCTTGTCGTTCCGCGCATCACTCAGTTATTGCCAACTACAAAAGTGGACTACACAAAATTAAATATACCGCCACACATTACGTTGGCAGACCCCAAATTCCACATACCTGCTCCAGTCGATATGCTTCTTGGAGCTGATCTATTTTGGACAATACTAGGTTCTCAAAATATATCGTTGGGTAAAAATAAACCAACATTAAATAAATCTAAACTGGGTTTCCTAATATCAGGCCCAGTACCAACACAACATACAACATTCATTAATACAGTCCACTGCAATCATCTTATTTTACAAAATAATAACGATCAATTACATAATCAATTATCTAAATTTTTTGAATTAGAAACAGTTACAAAATTGTAGCTTGTGGTGGTCAGGGCCACCATTTCTTCTAAATGAAGAACAGTCATGGCCTAAACAACCGACACACTTACAAGAGCCTGAATTACCAGAGTTCAAGGCAAAATTTCATCTGACTGCTGACTGTTCCTATTATGTTACTTACTACGCTAACTTCATAAAAGGTTTTTCCAGTTTTAGTAAACTACAACGTGTGATTGTATACGTGCATCGGTTCATTCACAATTGTTTACACCCACTAAGCAAACGCAATGGTTTCATAAAAATTCATGAATTAAATTCATCGTTAATCTCATTATGTAGATTTGTACAACTTGAAATTTTCAGTTTAGAATATAACTTATTAAAAAATAATAATCAACTGCCAGTCAAAAATAAATTACTTCCATTAACTCCATTTTATAACGAAAATGACAAATTATTACGAGTAGGTGGTCGACTTAGTAATTCACTTTATGATTTTGATACAAAACACCCTATTCTGCTCGATTCACGGCATCATTTTGCCACATTAATATTTAGACATTATCATATACTCTTGTTGCATGCACCACCGCAATTATTACTTTTTACGCTTCGTCACAAATTCTGGTTTATTAATGGTCGAAACCTTGCCAGACAGATTGTTCAAAAATGCATTAAATGCTGTCGTTTTGCAGGAAAGAGTATTCAACCCATAATGGGGAACCTTCCTTCCAGTCGCCTGCATACGGATTATGTGTTTGCCAACACAGCAGTCGACTACGCTGGTCCCGTCATGATACTGAACAGGAAGTAGACTCATAAAGTCTTATCTCTGTATATTTATTTGTCTGGCCATTAAAGCGATACATATAGAACTGATTTGAGTAGCACAACATTTTTAGCTGCCTTAGATCGATTCATTGCCCGCAGAGGGCGACCGCGAACCATTTACTCTGATAATGGTACCTGTTTTGTCGGTGCATGTAATGAGTTGACTAGATTTTTAAGGTCAAATTCTGATGAAATTAGCTCTCAAGCATCTAACTCACATATAAACTTTAAATTTTCACCAGCATATAGCCCACATTTTAATGGATTAGTCGAGGGTTCCGTGAAATCTGTAAAATACCACTTAAAAAGGGTTTTAGGTTTAGCTAGCTTAACTTACGAAGAGATGAATACAGTTCTTGTACAGATCGAGGGTCTTTTGAATTCTAGGCCTCTTACTCCGTTATCATCGGATCCTTTTTTTTTTTTTTTTTTTTTTTACTATTGATAGGCACGCGCTTGACCACTATCTCACCTGATGGTAAGCGAGGATGTGGTCGAAGATGGAGCACGCTTGCCTAGAAATACCTATTTCTAGGCAAGCTCCATCTTCGACCACATCCTCGCTTACCATCAGATCCTTCCGATCTCACAGCGCTCACCCCATCACATTTCTTAATTGGACGAACGCTAACAGCTTTACCTTGTCCTCAGGACACAGAACCTTCGGTGATACCTACTCTCTCACGATATATGAGAATTCAGCAACTAAAAGCCCATTTCTGGAAACGTTACTACATAGAATACATTACAGAACTCCAAAAACGACAGACATGGCGCCTGCAAGGAAAGCAACTCCAGCTTGGAGAAATGGTGCTGGTGAGAGATGACCGGTTGCCTCCCACCCGGTGGCTGCTAGGGCGCGTGGTGCGCCTGTACCCCGGCTCCGACGGCGTGACCCGCGTGGCCGACGTGTTCACCACTTCGTGCACTCTTCGACGAGCCTTCAACCGACTGTGCCCGCTACCAGTCATGGACCAGAACTGCGTTCCTGGGGCGGCAACATGTTAACGCCTAGCATGTGTGCGCTCGCCAACATCTCACGCACACACGCATACGACACAAACGGATCACAGCCGCGAGCGACGATGACGATGTCAAGTCACTCGCCCATAGATCGTTGAACCGCCATATTTACTTACTTACGTATTTTAATTTTTCGATTTTTGTAAATTTCTTTTGGTTATTATACCAGTTATTGTCAAAAATCAGTTTTATTTATTCTTCCACCCCGTCATAAACCACGTGAAACTCAGTACCGGCGTCTACACTCCAGTGAGTACCAGGTCACCAGCAACAACAAAAACACTATTCTCAGCAATCAAGTCGTGTACGATTCGAGTAACTACATGAGAATACCTGAAAAAAAAAGCACAGTAGATAATGGGTATGCGTCTGTTAATCCTGCCACAGGAATCAACGGGTCAAATCGGATCACGCAAAACGGGCAGTTTATTGTAGGGCAAGCCCGGGTCAATCAATCGAATCTCGGAAGATTAATCTCACAGTCACCGGTCTAGGCCAGCAACAAACCGAGTTCTGCACCCAAGAAAACAAAACGCATTAGAACTGCGTTCACTACCGAACTGTTGGTGAAAATGGAACAGGAGTACGATAGGGCTCGCTTTTTGGATCGCGCTAGAAGGCTTAAACTTGCAGAAAGCCTCAACCTAAACGAGCAAACTATCAAAATATGGTTCCAGAATCTTTAGAACATGGAAGACTAGGAAGAAACAAACATACCTGAGTCATCGCTGGAATCGAATAATCAGATGTCAATGCTCATTCATGACCAGTTTCCCGTCATGAAAAACAATGTTTCGAGTCAGGCAGAAATGTTCAATGAGGGAAACGATTCTGTAGAAAACAACCCACCTATGTTAGTACCAGCACCCTCGACCCTAATGCAAAATTCGATACAGTGTGTGCCACCCTCAATGCCGAAACAGAATTTGGTACAGTCTACACCACCCTCGACGACAATCTATTATTCCGTACCGAGTCTACAACAATCGATGCAATTCCGGAATTTGGTACGAAATATGTATGAGACTTTCATGTTGCGGGAGGAAGTTCAGGCTGAGTACGAGCTGGGTCATTTGCAGCCTTATCATTAATCAGACAGTGAAGTTGCAAGACGACAAACACAAAGAAGACAATCACTTAACAAGTGCCTCTAGTGATAACAATGAAAAGAACAGGGATATGTCTTTTGTTGGATCATTGCAGTACCAAGATGAGTGTTACGACAGTTCTGATGACTGCAAACTATGACCCCAGTGAGTACCACGTCACCAGCGGCAACAACATCAACACTTCTTATCAATCAAGTCGTGTATAACCCGCCTAACTAACAAATCTTCAACACACTCAAAATGGGCAATGTATTGGAGGCCAAGCCTAGCCCAGTCAATCGTCTCTCGGACGATTTATCACTCAGCCACCGGCTGTGTCAGCAAGAAACCAAGTGGTGGAGCCAGAAAACTAAATCGCATCAGAACTGCGTTCCCTAGCTAGCAGATGACAGAATGGGAACAGAAATAGGCCTGGACCTGCCACTTGGACGGCTTCAACAAACAGAAATCCTCCACGTGAACGAACGCATCATCAAGATCTTGTACCCGAATCACCACATGAAGGAGAAGAGAGAAAATTGAGAGTATAGAAGACTCGCAAGAAACTATCACATCTGAGTCATCGCCGTAAATTGGGAACATTTAGATGCCAATGCTCGTTCATAAGCAGTATCCAGTCATTAGAAAGATGTTAACAGTAAGGCTGAAGTATACAATCAGGGAAGAATTTACATAGAAATTACACAGTTCTCCGCACCAGTTGCGAAGCCAACGAAGAGTCTGCCTCCCTGGATTTTAAATCCATAATTCGGTACAGAGTCTGCCACCCTCCATGCCAATCTGAAACTCGGTACACAATACGTAAGAGACCATCATGTCGCTCGCGAGGAGAATATCAGACTGAGTACCAGCAGGATCATTTGATCCTTATCAGTCATAATAAAGAGAAGTTCAGGAGTTGTTGCCAAAAGCCAAACAAAAAGAAGATAATCGATCTCCAATAGTCCGTAATGATTACAATGAAAAATCTGGGATTTGTCTTGGGTCAGATCATTGCAGTGCCAAGATTAGGAAGAAGTACGTCACCAGTAGCAGCAACGTCAACATTCCCAGGAATCAAGTCGTGTACATTTGATTTTTATTTTGAATAATACTTGTCTTAAGTTGTGACGTACAATTATATATTTGACACTTAGAAATGCATGTTACAAGCTAGTGATAATTAAGTAGCACACGAAAATACTGCCACAAATCTAGGAGGCTACTCTCTAAGCCTGAAGTCCGTAGTCTCGGCCTTAGTGACGGGCGTTTTCTACTTCGTCTCACCTAATAACAACACGATAGAAAACACGATTTATGATCGTATTGTCATTGATTCTTAATACGGTTTCGGGACTCATCGTAAGTCGGTAATAAAGGGGGCATTGCTAGATATTGACTGTTCGTAGACATTTCCTGAGCGATCTTATTTAACGACTTAATTTTTGTTTCCTACCACTTTCCTACTCACATGCGAACGAAGTCGCGTGCAACAGCTAGTCGTTATATGGAATGCTCCTGCCAGCGGCTGAATGTCAAAAATAATCAAAAGGGAACTGACTCCCAACATCGAAAAGTATAATTTGTCCCTTTCTCATTCCAGGATATGGTCTACCCGTGTGCCGAGTTTGATCCAGATCCGTTCAGCTGCTAACAGTTAACAAACAGATAGACAGCCAGACAGAGTTATCCCCTTTTACTTATGGCATGCCCTAAATAAACAACACATTCAGTAAATAATGAACACTTGTCCCTCCTTACTCGCAAACCATACTAATATGTACTCAGGAGATTATCTACAGAGGAGATCAGCACTGTTACTCTTCAATACAGGCTATTCCATAGCCTAGCAAGGAGAACAGCACGTCATCCACTTGATTGCCAGAGATTTAATACTACCCGAAAACTGTATTATGTACTACAATCTGTGTTTTCTGTATAAATAAGATTATATTACTATCATGGAGGTATACGCCTATCTGCGGTAAATCTGCAAACAACTTTTCCAAACGTCTTTGGAATATTGCCGGCTGGACGCCAGGCCAAACACTAATCTATTATATCGGAACAAACTCTTGTGTGTGTTATTTATCATTTATATCCATAAATCGTCATCTTACACTAACGTTCAATCTCGTTTAACCGAACAAGTAGATCCTCGACCCTAGGCAGTGGATATCGGTCAACTTCTATTACCTTATTCAATGTTAGCTTAACAGATCTTTATGCTGCAGTCCTTCTTCACAACGGCACGATGGGGAGTCAGAACGTTCGACCGGTCTGAGAAAGCCATCCCACACTAACTGGTCCAGCGCGCGCACCACCGGCTCTCGTAGAAAGTACGCTGGAGGTCGCGCGCGCATGTCCACTAGCCGCGCGCTCCCGCAATTGGATGCCAACCTTACCACCCGTGAAATGCTCCAAGCCGTCTGCGAATACTTTAGAGAATCTGAAACTAAATGTGTTTATATCAAAATTTTATTAATTACAAATATTATCGTTATGAACATAAGTATCATAATCCAATACTGGCAGTCGTGTTTTTAACGATGCCAAAGTAGCGTGGTTTTACCATTTCTTATCACTTACAAGTCTAATTGCATACATTTGTCTTTATATTCAAATTTAAAAAAGGTTTTGAAGAATTGAGAACCTCCTCCTTTTTTAAGTCGGTTAAGGCGAAGACATACGCTAGCGACCTTAAGAGAACAAAACGCGCCCTCGTTTAAGGTGGAAGCGGCATGGTAATCGAATATTTTTATGTTTTTTGCAATTTGCCGGTCAGTGTGCAGCTGTATGTTGAACAAAATACGATTCGCGGCCGTAACGCGTATTTATCTAAAGAATTATAACCATTTTAATCATCAATATAACCCTCTAAATTAATTTAAACCCTACTGAATACCTAGTTATTTCGTGAAAAAGCCATTTATCATCATCATCCATCATCATCATCTGCCTAGCCTTTTCCCAACTATATTGGGGTCAGCTTCCAGTCAAAGCGGATTCAGCTGAATACCAGTGTTTTACGTGAAGCGGTTGCCTTCCAGACCTCCACAACCCATTTACTGGGTAACACGATACATCTTGGCAAGACTAGAGTCAGATTTACTGGCTTCTGAAAAAGTAATTCAATAGGGTTTAAATGAATATAAAAGGTTATATTGATGATTAAATTGGTAATAATTCTTTTGAAAATACGAGTTACGGCCGCAAATCGTAGTTTGTTCAACATACAGCTTCACACTGTCCGGCAAATTGCAAAAAACATAAAAATATTTATATTTTGCGGGCGACCCTGGTGCTTCCACCTTAACACCCGCGCGACCGAAAATTCAGTAGTTTTTGGTTCTTACCTTATCATTCTAAGACTTATAAAAAAACTGTACCAAAATGTAGATAGTGAAATTGTCTTTGAGATAGTGTAAATTTCATCAAAATAGATGGTTTTGGTCCGATTGTTGTTTTTATGTCCGTGTTAAATATTAATTCACAAATTAATTACGCTATCTCAGTTATCTCCGCCTTAAAAAGGTTTAACAACTCCCAGTAGTTTTACATACTCGCCCTTATAATAAACTACATTACTTTTTGTAATTTTTAAGAAACTGAATCTTATTATCTTCATTAATTTATACATGACACAGTGCTAGGTACCTGTGTCACACTTAAACTTCTTTGCCTTTCCCTGAACCTCTAATGAGTTACTGTCAATTTATTAAGTCCTATCATTATTACCTCGTCAAGCACTATCTTCGCTGTTCAGGACGTCCTCTGCGATGTCCACCTCGACAGTGTAATGCTGCGTAAGACGCGAGCACATACACCGCTGATTGCCCGGTTGGTTGCATACTTATCGCACAAATTTGCAAACGGACGCCTCATGCGGCCCGCCACACGCTCGACGCTCATTTACTGTAAAACGAAAATGAGCCATATGCCGATATGCCATATGCCATAGGCCGATATGTTTTCACTGCTAAGCTGCTTACGTTTTCGAAACTTATCAATTTATGCCAACTCACTCGGTTTCGGTTGTGGGTGTTTTTCCATAACAATTGTTATCTGTTTAAACGTTTTTGTCTTCGGTTTCGCTGGTGTACGTCAATTCACTAACAACTCGTAGCAAGTCGCACCCATAACGGTAATTAACGTGGGCACTTGCAACTCAGTCGATATTTTATTTACTAAAAACTACGGTTCAAGTCGTTCAATATACAACCTCCAATCGTCCTTTTGAACAGCGAATTCTACAATTGTGCTGACATATTTAACGTTGTTGTTAGCACAATCACGACAAACACTATTAATGCGTTTAGTTTCTACACTATTCGTTTTAATCCTCATCGCCACTGAACAATTCTTGGGTTGGGAGGACTCTGAATCCAGGAAACAAATAAAATACGCAGCACGTTCAGACACGGGGTATAATGACTGGCAAACTTACAATGAGCAACTACCTACAACACGTATTATTAATAAATATCAATATACCCACAGTAACTTATAACATACATTACAGTTTTTATTTTATTTATTTGTTTAGGTTTACCAACAGTTGTTTACACTTTTAATTTAACAATAACAATAATCCAAACAACCTTAACGTAGTATAACAACTACTTAAAGGTAAACACCACATAAGCAAAGTAAAATTAAACTAGTTGTAAGCTAGGTACATTACTATTTATGCATGCCAACCAAAGCTAAAGAAACATTATTATTATTACTGTTTCTTTTAGAACTAAAACTAAGAAGTAAGAAGGATTACAAAATAAACATATTAATAACTAAGTACTATGGAAAAACAACTGACTGCTTTATAACAACCCTGATAAGCTGTTCAACATTTTCGATTTCTGTTTAGTAAGAGAATCAAAGTGGAGATCAATTATATCACTGCGACTGTTTAGAGCCCTACAGAATCTAGCACATAGAGAATTGGATCCCAACACCGTTCTTCTTTGTGGAGGACGTAGTGGAGTTATGGGTTTACGAGGAATTCTCGAAAGAACACGATAGTTAATGAGTGCGAGTAGCGGCGGTGAGTCGATATTCCCCTTTACTATTTTGCAGGCAAATATTGCGTCGATTAAGCGCCTTCGTTCTTCTAAAGTGTGAATATTGAAGATTTTCAATCTGTCTTTGTAAGAAGGCGTTTTTTTAGCTATACCGACAGAGAAAGCTAGGTGCCAAGCAAAACGTTTTTGAACGCGTTCTATTCGCAAACTGTGAGTAGCATAGTGTGGTCGCCACACTACACTGCAGTACTCTAATATGCTACGTACCAAACTAAAGTAAAGGAGAATTTTAGTTTTACTTTCCCGAATACCCCTACACTGTCTAATAACAAAACCCAGCATTTTTGAAGCTCTTTTAACTACATTGTCTAAGTGTGGTACAAAAGTTAGTTCAAGTACTTACTAATTTTAAGAGGCATTTCACAAAATTACGCCGAGTAGCGATTGCACGATTGATTAGAAAATAGGCAGTTGCAATTATGTTTAATTTAAGGTTTATTATTCATTTTTTTAATAAGTGTGTAATTATTACATTTTCATTTCTCACGAACTATGGTTGTTAATCTATATTATGTAAAATCTTATGTCACGATGTATTTTCGAGATAAACTCTGAAACTACTGAACCGATTTTGATCAAACTTCGTAACTATCTGTTATTTGATCCAACTTAAAACAACACGTAAACAAGTTTTATCTTAATTACTTCCCACGGGAACGGGAAAAACCAGGATATGCGCGTACGAAGTCGCGGGCAAAATCGTATTTTGATATAAATTTGATGTATATTGTACGTAAGTTATATAACCATTCGATAATATAAACTTTCGTTATTTTAACTTTCATGTTTATGGTCGTTCGTTTTAGATGTTTTGAACATTGACATTCCGTCGTTAATATAGCTAATTGTGGTTGTTGATTCAGTCCTTTTGTGACAGGTTAAGTATTTTGTATTTTATTATTTTGGAGTGATTTATATTCTTTTTAACCGACTTCAAAAAAAAGAGAAGGTTCTCAATTCGGTTGTATTTTGTTTTTTTAAATATTTGTTACCTCATAACTCCTTCATTTATGAACCGATTTGAAAAATTCTTAATTCATCTAAAAGGGTGTACTTTTCGATTGTTCCCATTTTCACCATGTCAGAATCTGATAATGGGATCCCATGAAAATCGAGGGCAACCCTCAAATTTTATAGGCACATACAATTACATAGGTATTACATAGGTATAAATTAGGATCTGATGATGAGATCCCATGAAAAATGTTTGTTCAGCGATAGTTTCGCCAATTGTCAGCTAATTTGGATGATTCCTTTTTTGTTTGGAAGAATATTTTCCTGGACTGGTCCTATTTCAATTTGATGAAGATCTGACGAAGAACTTCGGAGGTAGGCAACGGAACTCTTCAATAAATGATAGCAAAGGGATCGGGATTGCTGAAATCGCATGGTTTTAGTATTTACACCAGTTCTTAACATAGCATTGCGCCGGCACGCTGTTAATGGGTGCACAGGTAGGTTTCACTAAAAAGTAATTAATAAAAGGAAGTCGGTGTCAAAAAAAGTAAAAATAACCAAAAACACCGACTTTCGAAACTAAACTTCTTTTCTTTCTTCCGAAGTTATTTTGTACCTTGTAGTCTTTTGTTTTTGGAAGACGGTTGTATTTTTTTCATAATTTGTTCAAGAAAAGCATAGTGGTTTCCGACTTCTATCGAGTCGTATTTTAGCACGTTCTCTTACAGACCTTTGTAATCTACGCATCATACTTAACTTTTTATTTTAGGATCTGTTTGTTTTGTTTCAGTTCAAAGTAGATTTGTTTGTGGTGTGAGTGTTGATTCATTTGTTGCCATGTGTATCTTAGCATACCATGTATTATTACATGCATTGTCGATTATTGTTTTTGTGTGCTGTGTATGTAATAGGTACATTAATGTTCGGGTACTGTAATTTTAGTTGTAGCGGCATCAATACCGCCTAAGCACCAAGCAAGCATCTCAGTATGTATGAACTACTACTAATATCGACCTCTGATCTCCGGAGGGGAGTGATGTAGTGGTATCAATGCCACCATAAGAAAAACCAACGGAGCAAATCAACATCGCCACAAAAAGAACCGTAATGCCATCTATCCAACTAGCAGTGAACTACTACTTCGAAATCCTGCATCGCGTAAGCAGAGTATACCGTGCGGTTTGAACATATACATATCAACTATCAGGCAATTACCTGCCAGGCACAACAACTGCCTAGTTGTTAGATCGGAGCTCCGGGTGACTCCCGTTTAGGGTTAACACCCGAACATTCGTTGACTGGTTTTTGTCACTGTCGGGTGTCACCCCTAAACGTTTGATACAACAAATCCTGCCGAGAGTGGGGTGAAATTTTTTGGAGCTCGCTTTGCTCGCTCTTGCATTCTACACTCTTTATTTTCATGAGCTTTTCTGCATAAATCAAAGACTTCTCTTTCAGCATGAACGAGCAAAAGACAGTTAACTCTTCCGAGATAAGGTGCAATCAAATACATTAGTTCCCAGAGGTTTTCGCATTTATTTGACTTTTTGTTACGTTCGAGTTTCACCCCTTAACGGGTGACGTATTGAAAAACGTTCAAGGTAAGGAGTAAAAAATTTCGAGCTTGCTCCGCTGGATTACATTATGCAACTTCTTTGCTCTCAAGCTTTACGGTATAACTCAACAAAATTACTTTATGTATGTCAGAAAAAAATAAAACCTTTCCGGGATGCATTAACTTTTGAGCTCGCTTCGCTCGCTCTTGTGTTAAGTTACTATCCGAGGTGGGATGCAAAAATTTTCTACCCTCACTTGTTCTTGAGCCTACTTGCGTCAGTCAACAAAAGTGAGTCTGAATGATGAAAAGAAAATCAAAATAATCTTGAGAGATTCCCTGAGAGATGCACAAATTTTCAAGATCTTTTTGTAAGTGTGATGTAAGAGCATTCCTAAAAGACCTGCAGCACATATGGAACACCTCCCATCCGAAAAATGGCATGTCACTGTCGTACTCAAAACGAAACAGGTCACTTATCGTTTTTGGGTTCATTTGGGGGCACCACATTATCCAACCCGGGTGTCACACATGCTAGCTGCGCTACTGACCTGCAGAATATTGTGAGATTATCTTTGCATTGTATAGAGTCAATCTCGTTTGAATTGTATGATTTCAGTCAATTATTTCATAAAAATTGTAACCATGATTGTGTAAACACTGATTTAAAAGAGTTTACATGGAGTTTCTAGAACGTTCTTCTCCATGGGATCTACTCTTTGGAACTTGCAACAGCCGCGCTGCAAATAGGATCGGTGAGTATGTTTTGCTGCAGAAAAACTTGCTGATTTTGTCGCTAGCGCGGCAAAATTAGCTTCACCTGATTGACTGACAGACCTGTTAAATAATGTAAACAGTCTCAATGAGACTTGACACAATCACATATAATTTGATTCCCTTATGAGCAGAGGTGGGAAACAGGCAGTGTTATTTGTGCATGCTTATGAGTGTCGAAATTTTCTTTTTTGCGGAATGCCGAAACGGCCGTATCTTTTTTTATGTTGTACTTTGATTTTTTTCACAGCTTCAAGGGACCGCAGATTTGAGTATAAGGTTATATTTCAACGCAATTTCTTAACGCGTTCCCAAGTTATAGGGTCTTAACCGACAGACGGGCGAACGACAAAGTGATCCTACGAGGTCGTCAGTTCAGTTTTTTCTTTTGAGGTACGTTACCCTAAAAAAGATTTTTCAACAAGCTCCTGCTATTGAAGCAAATTTTGCTTTGTTTCTATTCTGTGTGTCTTACTCCTTCATCATAATAATTATATTCATATCAGTTATTGTGTGAATACAGGTACATAAGATGTTGTATTTGTTAAAGGTTCCGCTCATTGAGCTATACAAAATTCATATAATTAGTTTGAATTCAAAACATAGTTAAAATACAATTATTACATCAAATTGTCATGCAATATATTTAGATAAAAAAAAAATTGCCAAAAACAGATTAGTCAAGTTACAAAATACGAGTATGTAGTCAGTAAATAATTACACAGTGCGTCATAGTTCATGAGTAATTACAAGTCTAATTGTTTTTTCCTAAAAGATTTCTTGTATTATAGAGTTATAACATTTAACTATAAATAATTCGTGTAGTTATTTTGAAGGTATTTGTATCGTTCACAGTTCTGAAAAAACGTGGAAGATTATTAAAGATACGTGGGCCCACACTAAACATAAATGCGAAAGTTTGGGTCGATGCGATGGAAGGATAAAGAAATATCTTTTCAGACTCTTTTTAATTTTATTATGAAAACAGAAATAGGCACAGTCAACAAAACTTTAAATGTGGTTTGAAGCAAAATATTATATGTTCCACTGCACTGCCAATGTTTATTTCTAATGTGTGCATTATAACTTTAAAAGCTTATGGCATACTTACGAGTGTGGTGTACAACAATTTATTGTCTACTGAGCACACTCGTACTTTAAAAGTAGTAGCAATTTAGCTGCCTGCGTATGAAATAGCTTTGTTGACTGTACAAGCAGCCCTTTTTTCTATCAAATTCCTATTACAATTACATTCTGATTAATTACCTACAAAAATTTTGTTAATAAAAAATAAAAATAAGGTTTATGTTTTAATTTCAAACAGGGTTTTACTATTTAAAGAAAACACACCAAAGCATTTTTCTTGATAAAGCTAAATTTAAAAAAAAATATAACACCTTATGCTAGCGATCAACAATGGCTAAATAATATGAAATAGGTAATAGTGCTGGTCGCGAAAACCTTATTATAATAATAAACTGATGATTTAACACAGTAGCAGAAGGACAACTATTGTATGATCAATTAAACTTGACAAAATGTAGGGAAACTATAGTCTGGATATTAACTGTAGTTACTGGTACTTTTTATATCAGGGGTATATTTCTTTGAGATAATTTCTGACATTCACGCGGGATCCAAAGGCTTCTGGAAAATGGTTTATTTATGAGATAATCGGCAATGACCCTACGAATATCCATCTTGACTTATGACCAGATTATTTTATCTAAAAACTCACGGAATTGCCTAAACCTGATAATATTATATTAACTTGGTGTAGATAGGTACGACTACTACCACCATGACCGGGGTAGACGAGTTTTTGAGTTGAGACCGCGAATCAGCAAACGTAAAGTAAGGACGTCCTCAGGCTAGGTAAAGCGACGATCTTCGCAAGGTGACTGGCAGCACCGCAGCAGCTGGATGAGAGTTGCCGAAAATCGAGCCAAATGGCGTGCACTAGGAGAGGCCTATGTCCAGCAGTGGACTGTTATAGGTGTTATTTGGTACGAAGGTCTGGCCGTCGTGGGCTCTTAGGCTGTTAAGTACATACGGGGTCGTAGTGTACATATTACCCGAGCTTTCAAAGCGTACGTTAGTTTTAAATATATTTATTATTTATTTATTTAAACTTCATGTACAATATTGGTCCAGCAAGTCTTCGGCGCCACCTACATACAACGTTGGAATCAAGTTGATTTACATACCTAACATACGCTTGTAAAGTTTGGTTTGGCACCTATAAACTTTACGTCTTACATATACTAAAACTTTACCACAAATAGTTGGTAGGTGCCAAGTAGCGATTTTATTCCTCAACGTAACATTTATAACTGCAAACCATATTTTTTTTTTACTTTTTAACATGTAGGTACTGAGCAAATAATTTATTTAATAGCTCACATAGGTTCTTGTCCCATAAAATTTGACATGATATTTTAATGATGTGATGACTATTTGGGGGCCGAGTCACCCGCGTCCGTAGGAGAATACCCAATGTTAGACCCTACACGTGGTCCCCGGGTGGTGCTAATCAGGTGACACTAACTGGTGGTAGGCTTCGGCCGATGGCTTGTGACCACCCACTGGGCAAAGACGTACCGCCAAGCGGCTTAGCTGTGTTCCGGTACGATGCTCAGTGTAGCCAATTCAGAGGAGTTGGGTCGAAATAGTTGTTCCAATGCAGGCAGACCAGCCAGGCTAGCCCTGGAATGGGCGTATCGGGAGACTAGTCTTGGAGGGTAGCGGAATCTGAGGCACGGTGCGCCGCTGGCCGACCGCAGATAGTTGGGGGCCCAAGTAGTGTGCTAGCCACATATGAAAGGCTGCCTCGCCATCTGACGAAAAATCCCGGAATGCACCATCGTGCTGGTTGGCGACCAGATGAAAGGGCCCGATGGACATTCCCGGAAAGGGCTCGGGCGTCCCCGCAGTCTCCAGACTAGTCCCCCAAAGATGTCGTCCTGTCAGGGCGTGCCTGAAGATTAGCAGCATGGAACCTCATTTCACTTCCTTCTCCTCAACCTCCATCACTTTTATGAACAGGAATAAAAAGAGAAAAGCTGTACAGCGGCAGCACGTCCTTTCGCATAAAATGCACCTCACTAATATACGAGTTCTGCACTCAAATCTCGCCGCAGTCCATCACCACCTTGAGACCGAGAAACCAGCGCTCTTGTTCCTGTTGGAGACGCAGATCGGATCTCCGTCGGACGTGTCATACCTGTGTTACCCAGGGTTTACCCTGGAGCACCGCTTCAGACCCCGCGCGGGCGTATGCATGTACGCCCGGGACGACATCTGCTATCGGCGTCCCCGCTACCTTGAAGACTCTAGGTTCTCAACGCTGTGGGCTATAGTGGACACAGGTCTAGACAAAATTGTCTACGCATGCGTCTACCGTTCGCACAGCGGTGATTTGGAAACAACTGGGCTTACACAGCACCTGAGTGAGGCGGCGGATGCGGCTCAGCAGCGGTACCCTTCTGCCCAATTGGTGTTACTGGGGGACTTCAATGCCCACCATCAGGAGTGGCTCTTCCCATACCAGTGCACAGACCATGCTGGACGAGAGACGCGAAAGCTTGCGCTTGCGTTAAATCTTACCCAGCTGGTCCAGGGGGCAACGAGGGTGCCGGATGTTGATTCGTACACTGCCAATTGCTTGGATCTTTTGCTGACAACAGATCCAGACCGCTATTCTGTGTCGATTTCATCACCACTGGGTAGTTCCGACCACTGTCTGGTGAAGTCTGTGTCTGTCTACTGTCTGCCCGATCCTAGCCCAAGAGGCACCCGGCGGATATGGCGATACAAGTCAGCAGATTGGGATGGCATGCGATCTTTCTTCGCATGTTACCCTTGGCAGCCTACTTGCTTTTCTTCCACTGATGCTACGTCGTGCGCGGACGCCGTGACGGATGTGTTGTGGAGGGGAATGGAGTACTTCATTCCGTTCTCTAACAAAGCAATATCTGGCGAAGCTCGTCCTTGGTTTGGTGCCGAGTGCAATCACGCTGATGCGCTTAAGCACGTGGCGTACCTAGCATGGGTCGACGCTCGTACGCGCAAAGCAATTGACGTGAGTCAGAAGAAGAGAGCCATCAACAGGGCTGCTAAGTCCTGCATGAAGGTGTTGCGGAGGGCTCGGTTTGACCACGTTAGCCGAATAGGGAACAAACTAGCTTCATACCCAGCAGGTAGTAAGGCTTTTTGGTCCCTGGCTAAGTCGGTCGAATCGAACTTCTGCCGCCCCTCACTACCACCACTGCTGAGACCCGACGGGACGCTGGCCCACTCCGCTGAGGAAAAATCGAACTTGTTTGCTTCTTTGTTTGCGGAATCTTCACGTCTGGATCCTGGTGGCGCGACGACCTCCGCCTCTCCTGGTGAATGCGAGTCGAGTATGTCGAACATTCGCATTCATCAGAAGGACGTCCGTAGGGTACTGCGTAACCTAGACGTGAACAAGGCTAGTGGTCCCGACGGGATACCGGCAGTTGATCTGAAGACGAGTGCGCCTGAGCTGTCTCCAATCTTGACACGCCTATTTCGCCTTTCGTTCGAGACTGGAAAAGTGCCGAAGGCTTGGAAGCAAGCTAACGTGCAGCCCGTGCCCAAGAAGGGTAGTCGAGCTGACCCGTCGAATTATAGACCCATCTCGGTAACGTCCATACTCTGTAAGACTATGGAACGCGTACTGAATCATAAGCTTCTGGCGTACCTAGAAGCGAATGATATCCTTAGTGACCGGCAATACGGGTTTCGCCGAAATCGGTCAACTGGGGATCTTCTAGCGTATGCCATTCACATCTGGAGTGAGGCCATAGAGAAGCACGGGGAGGCACTGGCGGTCTCCCTTGACATCTCGAAGGCCTTCGACAAGGTCTGGCACGATAGCCTTATTAGTAAGCTTCCTTCCTTCGGTCTGCCCGCCGGTTTGTGTGATTGGATCGCAGATTTCCTGAGGGATCGGTCTATCCGAGTGGTTATAGATGGCTGCTCGTCTGGACTGCTGGATATTAATGCCGGAGTTCCTCAGGGGTCGGTGCTTTCGGCAACACTATTCTTGCTGCATATTAATGATCTGCTTAAACCCGGTACCTTTGGGTATGCAGACGACAGCACTGTTGCTGAGAGATACGTGTCCGACGCACGAGCTGGTGGGTCGCAGATCCGGTCTCTCCGGGAGGCAATGGTTGAGCGCTTTAACGTGTCCTTACAGGCTGTCTCTGAATGGGGCGATGCCAATCTGGTCAAGTTCAATGCTGCTAAGACCCAAGCGTGTCTTTTTTCCGCCAAAAGGAGCCAATTCCGCCCAGCTCCATCTTTCCGCGGTGAAACCGTGCCGATAACCGACCATCTTGAGCTTCTTGGGGTTACATTAACATCTACTCTCAATTTTGGCCCTTACATAGAGGCGAAAGCTCAAGTGGCTGCAAAGAAGTTGGGGATTCTGGCTAAGGTGAGACGGTACTTTACGCCGGAACAGCTGCTCAAACTCTATCAAGCGCAAGTTCGATTGTGTATGGAATACTGCTCTCATCTTTGGGACGGATCTGCCAGATACCAGCTTGATGCCCTTGAGTCAATTGAGAAACGAGCCAAGAGGATCATCGGCAATGAGAGGCTCGTCGCGTCGAAGCTCCAAAGTCTTGAACATCGACGACGAGTTGCTAGCCTGTCGGTTTTTTACCGGTTGCATTTTGGGGAATGTGCGACGGAATTGCATAATTTAATTCCGCCAAGCCCGTTCCATCATCGGACCACAAGACAAACGGCGATGCGCCACCGGTACATGGTGGACATCCCACCCATACGCACAAAACGTTTTGGGAACACATTCATAGTACGTACAGCTAAGGAGTGGAATTCCCTGCCGGAGTCTGTGTTTCCTGATAGCTACAACCTGGGAGTCTTTAAATCAAGAGTGAATAGGTTATTTCTAGGCAAGCGTGCTCCATCTTCGACCACATCCTCGCTTACCATCAGGTGAGATAGTGGTCAAACGCGTGCCTATCAATAGTAAAAAAAATAAATAAAAAAAGACTAACAAGATCTTTATCATTGTTAACAGCCTCAAGAATGGAACGCATTACTACCACAGAGTGGTAAAGCCCAAAAACAAAATCGCATCAGAACTGCGTTCAATAGCCAACAAATAAAAGAATTGGAAAAGGAGTTTGCTAGAAACAACTTCTTGCATGGCGCCAGAAGGCTTGAATTTGAAGAATCCCATAATCTAAATTCAATTAATATGGTTCCGAGTTATAGAATAAAGATAAAATTGTGAGCATGGAAGACTCGAAAGAAACAAATACGTCTGAGTCATGGCTAGAAATAGGGAATATTCTTCAAGAGCAGTATCCCGTCTTGACGAACAATGTTTACAGTCAGGCAGAAATGTTCAATGAGGAAATCTACCAAGATGTATCGTCAACTATTGCAATGTCACTGACGAGTCTGTCACCTACGATGCTAATGCACAATTTTATAAAGAGTCTGCCACTTTTCGATGACAATCCAGAATTTCGTACAGAAACTACAACAATCAAGGCGAGTCCGGAATTCGGTACAGAATATGTACGAGACTTCCCTGTCGCGCAGAGTACGAGCAGGGTCATTTGCAAGTGCAGCCTTATCAGTAATCGAACAGTAAAGTTGCCAGACGCCAAATAAAAAGAAAACAATCACTTTAAAAGTGTCCCTAGTGAAAGCAATGAAACGAACTGGGATTTGTCTTGTATCAGATCATTGCAGTACCAAGATTAGTGTTGCGCCAGAACCGATGACTACCAACAATGAATCCAGTGAGTACTTCGTCAATCAAACATCAACATTCTTATCAGTCAAGTCGGTACAACCCGCCTTAAAACGGGCAATTTATTGGAAGCCAAGCCTAGCCCAATCAATCGTCTCTCGAAAGATTTATCTCTCAGTCACCGCAACAAACCAAGCAATAAACCAAGTAGTGAAGCCAAAAATCTAAATAGTATTAGACTTGCGTTCACTAGCCAACAGATTTATAGAATTGCAACAGAAGTATGCCAGGACCCGCCACATGGGCCGCGTCAGAAAGCTTTAACCAGCTGAAACCCTCCACGTGAACAAGCGCACTTTCAGGATCTTTTTCCAAATCGCCACATGACGGAAGAGAAATCGAAAATTAAAAGTATGCAATATCGAGTAATCGGAAGAAACTATCACATCTGAGTCATAGCCGGAAATGGGAATCATTAAGATGCCAATGCTCGCTCAAGAGCAGTATCCTGTCATTAGAAAGATGTTAATAGTAAGGCCAAAGTATACAATCATGGAAGCATTTACACAGAAAACTACCTAGTTCCCGATACTAGTTGCGAAGCCAACGACGAGTCTGCCATTCTTGATTTTAATCCATAATTCGGTACAGTCTGCCACCCTCTATGCCAATCCGGTACAGAATATGTATGAGACTATCATGCCGGCAGGATCATTCGCAAATGCAGCCTTATCAGTCATAATATAGTAAAGTTCAGGAGTTGTTGCCAAAAGCCAAACAAAAAGAAGTTAGTCCATCTCCATTTGTCCGTAATGATAACAATGAAAGAACTGGGATTTGTTTAGGGTCAGATCATTGCAGTACAAATATTAGTATTGTGACTGTATCAATGACCGTCAACAATGTCTCCAGTGAGTACCACGTCACCAGTACCAACAACGTCAACATTCTTAGCCATCAAGTACCTTACCAAAGAAGTACAGTACGTAGCTAATAGGTACGTATGTGACGTTTAATCCTAGCACAGAAACTAATCCTCAAGTCATCAACGGGTCAAATCCTCAACGCACTCAAAATGGGCTGGGCAGATTAGAGAGAGGAGGCTAAGTCTGGCCCAATCAATCGCCTTTCGGAAATTAATCTCTCGGTCTCCTGGATGGGCCAACAATAAACCAAGTAGTGCAGCCAAGAAACAAACACGCATCAGAACTGGCCAACAGCCAACAAATGATAGAGTTGGAAAAGGAGTATAGGACCTGTTTTTTAGACCACGCCATAAGGCTTGAACGAGCTCACTATCAAGATATGGTTCCTGAATCGCTGCATGAAGGAGAAGAAAGACAAAATAAAAAGCATGGAAGACTCAGAAGAAACTAACATATCTGAGTCATCGCTGGAAATAGGGAACATTCAGATGTCAAATGTTCATTCAAAAGCAGTATCCAGTCATGAGATCGATGTTTTCAGTCAGGCAGAAGTGTTCAATAAGGGAGAAGTTTCTGTAGAAAATTAACCCGGTGTACCGATGTGAAGCCACCGATGAGTCTGCCACCCTCGATGCTACTGCAGAATTCGATATAGAGTCTGCCACTTTTGACGCCAATCCAAAACTCGATGCAGACGCTATCAGCCCCAATGACAGAACTTTGTACCGAGTCTACAACAATCGAAGCCAGGCCGGAATTTGGTACAGAATATTATGTATGAGACTTTCATTTCGCGGAAAAATGTCAAGCTGAGTACCAGCCGGATCATTTGCAAGTGCAGCCTTATCAGTAATCGAACAAAAAAGTTCAGGAGTTGTTTCCAGAAGCCAAACTAAACGAATCCAATCCCTTTACAAATGTCTCCAGTGATAACTATAATAAGAACTGGAATTTGTCTTAAATCAGATCACTGCAGTAACAAGATAAATGTTGCGACAGAACCGATGACTTCCAACAATGCCTCATGTGAGTACCATGTCACCAGCAGCAACAACGTAAACATTCTCATTAATCATGTCGTGTACAATCCGCCTTACTACATGAATTGACCTTACTAAAGCAGCATGGCTGTTACTGGGTATGCGATTTAAAATCTTGGCAGTGGAATTAACTCTCTTAAATCTTCACCGCACTCAAAACAGGCAGATTACTAGAGGCCTTTTTTTTTTAGTTGCCGGGGTGGAAAACCCTCATGGATATCCCTCGCCTGGGGCGGGCGAAGGGGTCTGTCAGACTCTTACTGACTAAAAACCACCCCGGTGTTCCATCTCACACTTGACCGAGGATTGTGAGAGCTAGTACGCCTTCCATAATCCCCGGCTATTGCCCGCGTATGCTGGCCATCTCAGGCCCGCGGGAGGAGTAAGGTCCAGTAGGGGCGCGTCTGGAACAATACGCGCCACCGTCTCGGGTCCTGCTGGATTTGGAGCGGCGGACGACCCCGAGTACACCGTCCCTCCGGACCTTTCTACGGGGGCTGGAAGAGGGCGTTGTCCGCCCTCCGCCGACGCCCGGTTCGCCTGCTGCGGCACGGGAGAGTGGCCACGGCCTCCCTCTCCCTCTCCGCATGGAGATCACCGCATTCCATGACTCGGCGCTCCCGACCATCGAACATATCGATGGTCGGGATACAGACGAACGATACAGATCGGGTCCCACTTCGGATACGAGGGCACGGCGCTGCTCCTCCCATGCGGTAAAGCGAAGCGAGAACCCTCGCCTCTAAGTCCCAGGGCGGTGATCCGGCCAGTGCACAACCCGCCTCGTAGGAGATCGTGCAATACCCCCTGATAACCCTGACGCCCTCTGCGGTCTTCGCAGTATCGCGATGCTGCCGGCCGTCAGGTCAGAAGCCCACACCGGGGCCCCGTAAAGGGCCATGGATCGCACGATCCCTAAGTATAACCGCCTACAGGCGGTGCTCGGGCCCCCAGATTGGGAAGCAGCGTTGCGAGCGCGCCTGCGGCGCCCATTAACCTGGGCGTCAGCCGCCGAAAGTGGGGGCCAAAGTTCCACTGGCTGTCGAGCACCAATCCTAGGTACTTCATCGTAGACTCGACAGCAATTTCGACCCCCCCGACCACGATGTGCGACCCTGGTGGCGGCGCCCGTCGGGGGCCGTGAAAGACCATGGCTTCCGACTTCTCCAAGGCTACCTCTAGACCAAGGCGCCGTATGCGACTCACCACTTGTGAGACCGCAGCCGTCACAAGCAACGCTGCCTCCCTGTACGGGCTCCCCCGGGCCGTGACCAGCGACTCGCCCCTCAGAGATTATTAGAGGCCTGGCCTAAGTCAATCAATCAACTCACAGAAGATCTATCTCTCAGCTGCCATGCTGAGCCAGCAATAAACCAAGTGGTGGAGCCAAGGAATAAAAACACATTATAACTGCATTCACTAGCCAATAAATGATGGAATTGAAACAGGACTTTGCTAGGACCCGGTACCTGGACCGCTTCGTATGGCGCTAACTTGCAAAAAGTCTTCACTTAAACAAAAGCAACTTTCCAGAATCACTGCATGAAGGAGAAGGAAGACAAAATTGAGAGCATGGAAGACTCGGAAGAAACTAATTCATCTGAGTCATCGCTGGAAATGGGGATCATTCATATGCTTAAGCTCATTTATGAGCAGTATCCCTGTATCCCGTCATGAAGAACAATGTTTTCAGTCAGACAGAAGTGTTTAATAAGGGAAACGTTTCTCTAGAAAATTACCCAGCTACGTAGGCACCTGTTGCGATGCCACCGACGAATCTGCCACCCTCAATGACAATCCTTAATTTGGTACAGAAGATGTTTGAGACTATCATGTCACGATGAGACTGTCAGTCTGAGCACCAAACAGTAGGGTCATTTGTAAATCTAGCTATATCAGGCATCATAAAGTGAAGTTCAGGAGTTGCTGCCAGAAGCCAAATAAAAGAATTGTCCCTTGTGATAACAATGAAAAGATCTGGGATTTGTCTTCCATCATATCGTTGCTGTACCAAGATTAGTGTTGCGACAGTTCTGATGACTGCCAATAATTTCTCCAGCGTATTACGTCACCAGCAACAACAACGTCAACATTCTTAGCAATCAAGTCGTGTTTGACCAGCCTAGCCACATGAACATAACTTAGCAAAGCACCACAGTAGCTAATGGGTATGCGACTTAAAATACAATCAACCCGGACGTCATCATAGTGACAAATTTTCAACGTACTCAAAATTGGCAGATTATTGGAGGCCAAACCTGGCTCAATCAATAGCCTCCCGGAAGATTCATCTCCCAGTCACCTGGCTGGGCCAGCAATAAACCAAGTTGAGGAGTCAAGAAACGAAAACGCAGCAGAACTGCGTTCACTAGCCAACAGATGTTAAATTAGATCAGGAGTATACCAAGATCCACCACTTGGATCGCGCCAGAAGGCTTGAACTAGAAGAAAACCTCTATGTGAAAAGACGCACTATCAAGACATGGTTTCAGAATCACCACATGAAGGAGAAGAAGGAAAAAACTGAGAGTAAGAAAGACTCAAAAGAAACTAACTCACCTGAGTCATGGCTAGAAATGGGGAATTTTCAGATGCCAATGATCGTTCATAAACAGTAAAAAGATGTTTACAGTCAGGCAGAAGTGAACTATCAGGGAAAAATATATGTAGAAAACTACCCAGCTGTGTCGGCACCTGTTGTGATACCATCGATGAGTCTCCCATTCTCGATGAACATCCTGAAATCGGTACAGAGTCGGAAGCCGCGATCACAATCTAGAATATGGTACAGAATATGTGTGAGAAAAGTTGATAGCACTCACATGTTGCAGAATACTAAGATAATTTGGTTACATAAGTTTTTTTTAAGTTTAACATCTATAAGGTTTTATACGTTTTTTTTTTTTTTAAACATAACTGAAAAAATATGGTACCAAGTGTACGGCTCCTCTCCCTTACAATTTAACGTGTTATATGAATGATGACTTATTAAATCTTTATCTTTGTTCACAGCCTCCAGAGTGAAACGCACCAACACCACAGAGTGTCGCGACAGTGTCTACCAACAATGTCTCCAGTGAGTTCCATGTCACCAGCAGCAAATTCGTCAAATTTTTCAACAGTGAAGTCGTGTACAACATGCCTAAATATATGAACATACCTTACTAAAGAAGCACAGTAGCTAATTAGTATGCGACATGCAATCGCCTCTCGGAAAGTTTATCTGTCAATCACCTGGCTAGGCCAGCAATAAACCAAGTTGTGGAACCAAAAAAAAAGAAACGCATCAGAACTGCGTTCAACTGAAAAGATATGGTACCAACTATACGGCTCCTCTCCCTTACAGTTTAACGTGTTATATGAATGATGACTTATTAAATCTTTGTTCACAGCCTCCAGAGTGAAACGCAACACCACTCACTCACAACAATCAAGTCGTGTACAACATGCCTAATTAATATGAACATACCTTACTAAAGAAGCACAGTAGCTAATTGGTATGCGACATGCAATCGCCTCTCGTAAAGTTTGTGTCAGTTACCTGGCTAGGCCAGCAATAAACCAAGTTGTGGAACCAAGAAAAAAAAACGCATCAGAAATGCGTTTACCACCTAACTGATGATGGAATTGGAACCTGGTACCTGGACCGCGCCAGATGGCGTTAACTTGCAGAAACCCTCCAGCTGAACGACCGCACTATCAAGATATGGTTTCAAAATCGCCGTATGTAGGAAAAAAAAGACAAAAGTAAAAGAATGAGAGACTCGAAAGCAACTAACACATCTGAGTCATCGCTGGCAAATGGTGAACATTAAGATGCCAATACTCATTCATAAGCAGATCCAGTCATGATGAACAATGTTAATACTCAGACAGAAGTGAACAATATGGGAAACATTTATGTTGAAAACTGCCCGCACCTGTTGCGATGCCACTGACGAGTCTGCTACCCTCGATGTCAATCCAGATTTTGGCACAAAGCCTACCACCCTCGATGCAAATCCAGAATTCGGTACAGAAAATGAACGAGACTATCTTGTCGCTTGCGAGAAGAATAGCAGACTGAACACGAGCAAGCTCAATTGTAAGTGCTGCCTTATCAGTCATCATATAGTGAAGTTCAGGATTTGTTGCCAGAAGGCATACAAAAAGGCGACAATCCCTCTCCAATTGTCTCTAGTGACAACAATGAAAAGAACTGGGATTGGTCTGGGATCAGATCTCTGCAGTACCAAGATTAGTGTTGCCTATTATTTTGTCATGATATTGTACTCGTAAGGCCAAGATTTTCTTCTTTCTGCGTCTTTTCTTTCTTAATAAATGTTTTTATATAAATGTGCTCTAATGTTAATAAATTGGTTCTCATAAAATATAT
The DNA here is from genome assembly GCA_950371165.1 of Lacanobia oleracea. Lineage (NCBI taxonomy): Eukaryota > Metazoa > Arthropoda > Insecta > Lepidoptera > Noctuidae > Lacanobia > Lacanobia oleracea. The sequence continues at coordinate 9,443,880 of OX493397.1, forward strand.
TTATTTTCTTTATTGGATGAAGAGGTCTTGGTGTAACGTTTGACGAGTTAATGGATAGCCACATAAATAGAAAAAATAGAAAACATTAACGTAAAGTAACTTATAAATTTACATCGTTTTCCATTATCTCTTACATTAATCACTTATAGTCTAGCTAGTACCTACATAGGTTTTAATATTAAAAAATATTCATTTTATATCACTTACGTACCTAACCTACCTTTTTGTCAGGTAAAAAAAAACAGAAGTACCGTACCAAATTTTCCCAAAAAAATTCATTAAAATGGCTCAAGTCGATACGGAGAAGTTCGATAACAAACACCATGACACGAGATTTTTATCAGGTCACTCCCGTTTGCTAACGCTCCTATGTGGTAACACTACCTAATTAAACATTGGTTAGGTACGTTTATAGATATTACTTACCTGGGCAAACCTTAAAGTACAATCATAGTAAAAAGTTCTGGTGTGTCGAATTTATATAACATTATTTTTATTTTCTTCGTTTTGAAATTACCGTTCTTTTAATCTAACTTGACTTTTTATTTTTGTTTACTTCACTATTAGGCACATTTGGAATGAATTAACAAAGTTTCCCTATATTTTATTCTACTAACGTATATTGTTGATTTTCCATTGCTTAGGCTAAAGAATGTGTGTTTTGTAAAATAATTTTTAGTACAGATGTGTTGCTGAGGACTTTGTTGGCCACTTCTTCTCCACACCTAAAACACTAGGAAGTGGTGACGGGCGGGCATTTTAGGGGAATGTCTTATTCAGAACATGACGTTCAAAAAGTGCTGGCTCTCACCCTAATTTGAATATACGACTTTTGATTTTGATTTTGAATAATACGTAGTATTAAGTTGTGGCGTTAAATATATACAAAAAAAATTGACACTTACAAATGCATGTTACAAGCTAGTGATAATTAAATAGCACACGAAAATACTGCCACAAATCTAGGAGGCTACTCTCTAAGCCCAAAGTCTGTAGTCTCGGCCTTAGTGACGGCCGTTTTCTACTCCGTCTCACCAAATAACAACACGATTGAAAACACATCGTATTGTCATTCATTCTTAGTACGGTTTCGGTACTCATCGTACGTCCGTAGGTAATAAAGGGGGCATTGCTGGATATTGACTGTTCGTAGATATTATCTTAGCGATCTTATTTAATGACTTAATATTTTTTCCTACTCACATGCGACCGAAGTCGCATGCAACAGCTAGTCGTTATATGGAATGCTCCCGCCAGCAGCTGAATGTCAAAAATAATCCCAAGAGAAGCGACTCCCAGCATCGAAAAGTATCATTTGTTCGTTTCTCATTCCAGGATATGGTCTACCCGTGTGCCGAGTTTGATCCAGATCCGTTCAGCCATTAACAGTTAACAAACAGATAGACAGCCAGACAGAGTTATCCCCGCATTTATAAAATTTTAAGTAATACAGTAAATTTCTAACAGGCTCCTCAGAGCTAAGTACAGAACAGTTTTGAAGTAGCTGCAGCACAAACTTGATTTGACATTTTAGTTTTTTTATTTAAAACCTTAGTTTAAAAATAAAATGCACCTAAAAACTAATGTCAATACATCAGTAACTATTACTAAATCAATTGAACTATTAGCAGTAGTTTATTTGTTTTGGTAATGTGTTAGTGTAAAAAGTCACATCAAGACTGTTTACGAGTACTATTATTTACTGAACCTTTCTAGTAGATATAGTTGTCCCACATTGTAACAAAAAATCAAGTTTAATCTACATAACGTTCAACCCCATTTACCCGTTTAATCCTCGACCATAGGCAGTGGATAGCGGACAACTTCTATTACCTTATTCAATGTTAGCTTATATCGGCACAGATCTTTATGCTGCCGTCCTTCTTCACGACGACATGATGAGGAGTCAGAACGTTCGACCGGACTGAGAAAGCCGTCCCACACCAACTAGTCCAGCGCGCGCACTAACGGCTCTCGCAACGCGTACCCTGGGGGTCGCGCGCGCATGTCCACTAGCCGCGCGCTCCCGCAAATGGATGCCAAGCTTACCACCCGAGAAACGCTCCAACCCGTCTGCGAATACTTTATAGTATCTGAAACTAAATGTATTTATATCAAAATTTGATTCATTACAAATATTATTTTTATTTACAGAAGTATCATAATCCAATACTCGTCGTGTTTTTAACGATGTCATCCATTGTCTGCCAATTAGGATGGTTTTACCAGATCTTATCCCTTCAAGTCTAATTGCATACATTTGTCTTCATATTTAAATAAAAAAAAAGTTCCGACGAATTGAGAACCTTCTCCTTTTTGAAGTCGGTTAAGGCGAAGACAAATGCCAGCGACCTTGAGGGAACAAAACGGGCACTCGTTTAAGGTGGAAGCACCAGGATAGTCCGCGAAATTCAAATATTTTTTATGTTTTTTGCAATTTGCCGGTCAGTGTGAAGCTGTATGTTAAACAAAATACGATTCGCGGCCATAACGCGTAATTATCTAAAGTATTATAACCATTTTAATCATCAATATAACCCTTTAAGCTCATTTAAACCATTGATTTTTGACTTTTTCAGAATCCAGTAAATCTGACTCAAGTCTTACCAAGATGGCGCCGCTTCCACCTCAATACCCGCGCGACCAAAAATTCAGTAGTTTTTTGTACTTACCTTATAATTCTAAGACTTATAAAAAAGTGTATCAAAATGTAGATAATTAAATTTATTTAAAATAGATGGTTTTGGTCCGATTGGTGTTTTTATGTCCATGTTAGACATTAACTTACAAATTAATTACGCTATGTAAAACAAATAAAACTCAAAATTTTCAAATATCAAATTATTTTAAAATCAGCTGCTCTCAATTATCTCCGCCTTAAAAAGGTTTAAAAACTCCCAATGGTTTTACATACTCGCCCGTATAATACCTCAAAACTACATTACATTATTTTTTAGTACCACTGTTAATTTATTAAGTCCTATCATTATTACCTCTTCTCTATCTTCGCTGTTCACGACGATCCTCCGTCGACGTCCTCTGCGATCTCGACAGTGCAATGTTGCGTAAGTCGCGGGCACATACATCGCAGATTGCCCAGTTGGTTGCATACATAGCGCCCAAATTTGCAAACGGATTATACACGGCCCGCCACACGCTCGACGCGACCCTCATTTTCTGTAAAACGAAAATGAGTACTTAGTCCGATAATTATGTTTTCACTGCTAAGTTGCTTGCGTTTTCGAAACTTATGAAGTTAAGCCAACTCACTCGGTTTCGGTTGTGGGTGTTTTTCCATAACAAAATTGTTATCTCTACAAACGTTTTTGTCTTCGGTTTCGCTGGTGTACATCAATTCACTAACAACTCGTAGCTAGTCGCACCCATAACGGTAATTGACGTGGGCACTTGCAACTCAGTCGATATTTTATTTACTAGAAACTACGGTTCAAGTCGTTCAATATAAATACAACCTCCAATCGTCCTTGTGAACAGCGAATTCTACAATTGTGCTGACATATTTAACGTTGTTGTTAGCACAATTTTTAAAGTTTTAATTCTCATCGCCACTGAACAATTCTTGGGTTGGGAGGGCTCTGAATCCAGGAAACAAATAAAATACGCAGCGCGTTCAGACACAGGCGTCTAATGACTGGCAAACTTACAATGAGCAACTACCTACAACACGTATTATTAATAAATATCAATTTACCCACTGTTACTAATTATAACATATATAATGGTACGTTTGCACGCTTGCCGTGGCTTGGCCAGCGTCCACCAACGCAAGCGTGTAAACGGGGTGTTTGGCATGGTTTGCGTGAGCTTGCGTGAGCTTGCCTCCGATCCGGACTAGTGTCGGTTTTTGAACACAGATCAAAGGAAATTTGCGGCAAGCGTTTGGGACGCATTTACACGTTGGCACGTGTTTAGTTTCGGTCACAAGCTCGCACCGAACGGACGTTTTTAATTTTATGCTACGATCATCTACCTTTAAACGAGCAATTATATATGGAATCTCGGAAACGGCTCCATCGATTTTCATGAAATTTGGTATGCAGGGGGTTACAGGAGCTATAAATCGATCTAGCTAGGTTTAATTTTTAGGGTTCCGAACAAAAAATGGTCTGTCTATCCGTAAAAAAATAGTTTTTTTAACAATACCGTGTGACATATCAAATGAAAGGGCTTTCTGTTAGGGCTTTAATTATATTTCATAATTTAAAAGTAAATAGTTTTGAACTTTTTCAAGAAAATTGACAAAAAATGACCATTCCCCCGAATTATCTTTGAAACTACTGAGCTTAAAATTTTGAAAAAAATAGAGGTAATAGATCTTTATATCTTTAACGATTACAGGAAAACCTATAGATTATAAAAAGTCTATAGTGTTAAAATAACATGTTCAGAAAATTGAAATTTGTTCGGAACCCTATGCACGCGAGTCCGACTTGCACTTAGCCAGTTTTTAGAAAATGTCGTAAAAAAAAACCATCATCCAGGTACTGAGTAGTAATTGGTCTTACGACGAGATTATGACCTTACTTGAGGCCTCACAACTTTGACGTCTACGTCCGTCATGCTTGCCTGTCCGGAACACTGATGCACTCGCAAGCGTGTAAAAGGCATTCAAACGTTTGTAGTGGCTTGGAGTTTGTGGACGCTTGCCAAACTATGGCAAGCGTGTAAACGATATGCGCGTACGAAGTCGCGGGCAAAATTGCAAAATGACAAATATTGGTATAAATTTGATGTATATTCGACGTAAGTTATTTAACCATTCGATAATAAATATGAACTTTCGTTATTTTAATTTTCGGTTTTATAGTCGTTCATTTTAGAGGTTTTGAACATTGACATTCGTTCATTAATATAGCTAATTGTTGTTTTGATCCATTCCTTTTGTGATAGGTAAAGTATTTTGTACTCTATTATTCTGGAGTCATTTTTATTCTTTTTAACCGACTTCAAAAAAAGGAGAAGGTTCTCAATTCGGTTGTATTTTGTTTTTATGTTTGTTACCTCATAACTCCGTCATTTATGAACCGATTTGAATTTTTTTTTTTATTTAAAAAGTTATACTTTCCGATTGGTACCATTGTCACCATGTCAGTATCTGATGATGTAATCCCATGAAAATCGAGGGCAACCCTCAAATTTTATAGGCACATACAATGTTTTTCATTAACTTTCTAACGAAATTCAAATATTTGCAAACTCGTAATCACCATCTCATGTTGCTGAGCTGATGATGAAAGGTATAAATTATGATCTCATGATAAGACCCCATGAAAAATGTTTGTTCAGCGATATTTTCGCCAATTGTCAGCCGATGTGGAAGTTTCTTTTTTTGTTTGGAAGAGTATTTTTTTAGACTGGTGGTGGTGGTGGTGGTGGTGGAAGTGTGATGTAAGAGCATTCCTGAATATAAAGACCTCAGCACATATGGAACACCTCCAATCCGAAAAATGGCATGTCACTGTCGCACTCGAAACGAAACGCGTCACTTATCATTTTTGGGTTCATTTGGGGGCACCACATTATTCAACCCCACCCGGGTGCTAGCTAAACTACTGACCTGCAGAAGATTGTGAGATTATTTTTGCATTGTATAGACTCAATTTTGTTTGAATTAGTAGCCCCACTTTGAATCTATAAGAATCCCTTTTAGTCACTTTTGCAAAAAAATATAAGTATGATTACTTAAGTACATTTTTTTTATTACTTATTATCAAGACAGTTGAGCAAACTTCATCTAAAATTATTCCAAATTTCAAATACCATTAGTAAATCTTCACAGACGGACGGACTTAGTCACACTATAAGAGTTCCTTTTTACCATTTTGGTACGGAACCCCAACAAAACGATCGTCGTTCAATTTAAAATTGATAGGTTGGACCTCCTTGAGATTCGTTGTTAATTTGAGATTGTATTTATTTTATATCTGTGGTAGGTATTAGGCAAGGAGGAGCTTGTGGAAAAATATTACTAGCCACATGAATCGATCTTTAAGGTTAAGCAACGCTTGACAAGGTTGGTCTGGGGATGGGTGACCATCTTAACATACCAAGTTTCCTCCGTGCCTCGGGAAGCACGTTAAGCCGTAGATCTTTGGCAGTCGTTTTGGACTGTCAGAAGCCAGTAAAATCTGACACCAGTCGTTCCAAGAAATGCCGTATTACCCAGGTAATGGGTTATGGAGGTCTGGTAGGTAGCCACTCCACGTAAAATACTGGTACTCAGCTGAATCCGGTTTGACTAGGAGAGCCGACCCCAATATAGTTGTGAAAAGGCTAGGCAGATGATGATGATGATGGTACTAGGTACTGAGGTAAATGCAAGATACTACCTAACACGGATCCGTATATTCGATTTAATAATATACATGGACATACGCATATAAAAATAATGCTCACGAAGTTCTTGCAAACTATACTTAGCACTAACATCATGCGATCCATGTACCTATCAAGTTAAGTCACCCGAGTAGGCAGTAGTAAGTACTTATTTTAAAGATTGAGTTGTACAGAAAATCTCTAAACTTTCAAACAGTACCATCTACTGGCACATGGGTACTGTACGGATTTAAATGTGGAGCCCGATATTCTATGGGAGGTTATTCAATACTAGCTGACCCGTGCCCTCTTCGTTAGGCGGTATTTTAAGGGCCTATGACATTTTCAAATAACGAGGCTTTCTATTGGTAAAAAAAAATTCAAAATCGGTTTTGTAGATGCAGAAATTCACAAACTCAAAAACTTTCTTTCTTCTTTCTTTCGTTTTTTTAGAACTATGAGTGATAAAAATACCTTAAAAAAAAACTACATGGATTATAGAAAGTTAAATGTTATTACTCTATAATACGAGATTTTTTAGTGACAGGACACTGAATCAGCCGGTTTAGTACATCAAACTAATGGGTACACAATCATGAATGAAAAATCAATTAGACTTGTAATTACTCATGAACTGTGTAATTATTTTATTAAGTATATATTTTGTAACTAGACAAATCTGGTTTTTGGAAAAAAAAATCTAAATATATTGCATGACAATTTGATGTTTAACTATGTTTTGAATTCGAACTAATTATATGAATTTTGTATAGCTCAATGTGCGGAACCTTTAACAAATAAAACATCTTATGAAGCTGTATTCACAATCAATGATATGAATATGATTAGATATTATCTATGATTAAGGAGTAAGATACACAGAATAGAAACAAAGCAAATACGAGTACAATAGCAGGAGCTAGTTAAAAAATCTTTTTTAGGGTTCCGTACCTCAAAAGGAAAAAACTTAACTGATGACCTTGTAGGATCACTTGGTCGTCCGCCCGTCTGTCTGTTAAGACCCTATAACTTGGGAACGCGTTAAGATATTGCGTTGAAATTCTTTCGCAAACTCAAGTCTGCGTCAAGTCTTCCCTTGAAGCTGAAAAAAAATCAAAGTTCTAAGTTTTTTTTTTTTTTACTTTTAATAGACACGCGCTTGACCACCATCTCACCTAATGGTAAGCGATGATGTGGTCGAAGATGGAGCACGCTTGCCTAGAAGTAACCTATTCACTCTTGACTTAAAGACTCCCAGGTTGTAGCTATCGGGAAACACATTCTCCGGCAGGGAATTCCACTCCTTAGCTGTACGCATTATGAATGTGTTCCCAAAACGTTTTGTGCGTGTGGGTGGGATGTCCACCATGTACCGGTGGCGCATCGCCGTTCGTCTTGAGGTCCGATGATGGAAAGGGCTTGGCGGAATTAAATTATGCAATTCCGTCGCACATTCCCCAAAATGCAACCGGTAAAAAACCGACAAGCTAGCAACTCGTCGTCGATGCTCAAGACTTTGGAGCTTCGTCGCGACGAGCCTCACATTGCCGATGATCCTCTTGGCTCGTTTCTCAATTGACTCAAGGGCATCAAGCTGGTATCTGGCAGATCCGTCCAAAAGATGAGAGCAGTATTCCATACACGATCGAACTTGCGCTTGATAGAGTTTGAGCAGCTGTTCCGGCGTAAAGTACCGTCTAACCTTTGCTAGGATCCCCAACTTTCTTGCAGCCACTTGACCGATTTCGGCGGAACCCGTATTGTCGGTCACTAAGGATATCATTCGCTTCTAGGTACGCCAGGAGCTTATGATTCAGCACGCGTTCCATAGTCTTACAGAGTATGGACGTTACCGAGATGGGTCTATAATTCGACGGGTCAGCACGACTACCCTTCTTGGGCACGGGTTGCACGTTAGCTTGCTTCCAAAGTTATGATGCGGAATACAACTTGAATCGCTTTTCCTCTGAAATAATGATTCTTAGGAAAAAAATATTAGGCAATTTTTGGAGATAACTGCATGATCTACATTTATGTCTAATCTTAGACATAAAACTATCCGTTTCGCTAAAAAATCCACCAAAAACCATTTTTGCGAACTTAAACCTTGATTTTTTGTTTGCACACATATGATCGAGGGGGACTTTCATAATTTCATTATAATAGTATTCCTAACGATCGTGTAAATTTTCAGCTTGTTGGGAATTTATGCAAGAGTACCCTTATTTTTCTGGCTAATTTGACTGGGCTAAGTGTTAACTACACTTCTTGCATGTGAAAAATATTTTATGTACTAGTATGGATAATATCGACGCTTTCCGCTACAAAGAGCGTAAAGACCATGCTGGTTAAATTATCTTCTTAATTTTTCACGCTCTTACTATCTGTATAATTGCGCTACGGTGAAAAAAAAATGATTTTTATTACCCAACATTTTCTTAACGATAAACATTTCATTTTCGAAAAACCAAGTCGTCTAACACATTTCTTTTATATTACGGCAACAAACTTGGTGTATCGGTATTACATGGATTAATATATGAGCGATACATCTCATCTATCTATACTTCTAATTTTGCTTCTAATATATAAACCTGAAAAGTTAATTTGTTTACTTGATCGCGCTAATCTCAGGAACTACTGATCCGATTTGAAAAATTATTTCATTGTTAGATAGCTCATTTATCGAGCAAGGCTACAGGCATGTCATCACGCTTATACCAATAAGAGCGGCGCAGACGAAGTTGCGCGAGTCAACTAGTATATGCCAGTAAGTGATGTTTGGTTGTTTTTGGGTACAGTGTTGTAAAAGAGTATTCGTTTGTGTAGTGTTTAGAGTGTAATGTATTTGTTGCGATTTTTAACGTAACCAAGTAAGGTAAAACAATTAACCAAGAAAACCATTTTAGTAGGTTTAACTAGTCAGATTGAATTTAGGTTATCAAGATCGAGAATACACTTTTCTAAATGAATTAAAACTAGCTTGTCACCTTCTATTTAACATTGGAAGATTTTATAATTTGTAATCCAGCATAATTTAAATCTTTTTGTTTCTATTTGTGTTCACGTAGTCGTTACTGTCTATTACCAACGCAGTTCAACGTTAAGTCAACCCGTTTCTTTCAACACTCGCAGATAACACCATCGAACGTGAGCGTAGCCTACACAGTGTTCGTAGCGATTCGTAGGCTCGTAGCGCATGTAGTCGTAGCCGTAGCACTGACGTCAGCAGCGCACACCCACCGTTATTCCGAAGTCCGCTGCAACGAGCACGGATGCGTGTTGACCAAGCAAGCGATTTTCCGAATCAGGGCGTCGCAGGTTCGATTCCAGCCAACCACAATCACTTATAGGATGTTAGTTGAAGAAGCACTTGCACAAATGATTGCGTCCGCTTCTAGGACCACCCAGTGGGAGTCACCGACACGTAAGAACACATGAAGAGTAACAAGGATTTGGTAATTAATAATTACAACCAATCACAGAATTTATATTGAGGAATCACTTGAGACTCAATGTGAATCACGTGTGTCAGTACACACTTCAAATGTTTACAACTTCGACTGGCCGTACGTTACTAGGCTCTCATTGGTTTGTTCAGGTGACGTCGCACCAACAACGGTAGTGTGGGACGCCCTGCGGCGCGATGGATCGATGATGTAAAGAAGGTGGCTGGCAGCGGATGGATGCGGGCTGTTCAGTACCGGGGATGGTTGGCGCTCTTCTCTTCTTTGAGGAGGCTTACGTTCAGCAGTGGACAAATATTGACTGGAAAGATGATTTATTTATATATTTATTTTATTCAGGTTAACCAACAACTGTTTACACCAGTACATAAACAGCTTATAATATAATAAGATACAATTGCGGGTGCAACAACTAATTATGATGATGATGATAATTAAAAAAAACAAGTTATATCTTGCAAACCATTACAAAAAAGTAAAACTTGCAATCTTTTGTTTATTTCTTGGTAGAAGAATCATAATTCCATCTTCTCATCTACTTTCTATATCTAACCTACCTACTATACATTCAGACTACATATCTGCTAAAGTATGTAGCTTTGTATGTAAGAGAGGTACATTGGAATGGTAGCAGCGACAACGCTTGATGAATGTAGAATATTTTGCCAAAGTGTTTTTATCGTGGCCTATGCCTGAGTTTGCTTATAGTCGTATTGAACCAGCTGACCCGTGCCCACTTCGTTGGGCGGTATTTTTTGGGTTAATAAATAAGCCTATGACACTCACAAATGACGTGGCTTTCTATTGGAAAAAGAATTTAAAAAATCGAGTTAGGAGATCCTTTTTTAAGGATGGGGGAAGACATCAGGATGGGACTCCTCTCGCTCCAAATACACACACGAATGTACAACAAAATTGGTCTACCCGTTTAGTAATAGTTTAGTGACATAAAGTAACGTACAGAAGATGTTTACATTAAGGCTTGTATACATACTAATGACCTTGCAAATACAAACGGAGCTAACTTCACTTCTAAGCGCCACTCCGCTACCCATGTTTTAATTTTTTTTTATAATAAAAATAATACATATTTTTAAAAATCTGCAAATTAAAATTATTTTCGTTTGTATTGCAAAGCAGTAGATATTTTTTTTAGTCTTTTGTTAAAAAATTAAAGAGTAAAATGGTTTCATCTAAACAATTTGGAGGTGATTTGGTGTTTCTTTTTTCTTATTATGAGATACCGATACATAAATTCCGGCTAATTCAAATTACGTACCATAACTCTATACCTATTTTTGTGTAATGTGTCACACATGTAATTTCTCACTCAGTAAATGCCGACGAGTAAATGCATCATCTGCACGTTATTTTTAAGTTTTTTCGAGAGAGCGGCCTTAATGCGAACATTCAGAACTATTTGTACAGTTATCTGCTTCAATAGCAATAGGAATATTAGTACTAATCACTTTGTTGACAGGATTTTGAGATCTTTTTTTTTGTTAATTTGTTTGCTGTTTATGTTTGAGCAGATAAAGTTCCAAAGTTGATATTTCTGTTTTGGTACCTGTTACTGATTAGGGTTTAACAATGTGTTTTGATGGCAAATGATCGGCTCGACTTTGTGGCAAACTAGCTGACCCGTGCCCACTTCATTGGGCGCTATTTTTTGGATTTATATAATTACTAGTTGACTCGCGCAACTTGGTCTGCGTCACAATTTTCATTACTTATATTAGTCTTAGCGTGATGATATATAGCCTATAGCCTTCCTCAATAAATGGGCTATCCAACACTGAAATAATTTTCCAAATCGGACAAGGAGTTTCTGAGATTAGGGCGTTCAAGTAAACAAACAAACTCTTCAGCTTTACATATTAGTATAAGATATACACTCACAAATAACGTGGCTTGCTATTAGTAAAAGAATTTTCAAAATCGGTTTAGTAGATCCAGAGGTTTCCCCCTCCAATCTCACAAACTCATAAACTTTACCTTTTTATAAAATTATTAGTTAGAATAGTGTTTAGTACCGCACGCGGGGTCTGCCTACCCAGTACTAGCAGGTAGCAGGGTTGATCTAATTGATCTTAGGAGTAAGGTCTAGAGTGGAATCAAACAACCGTAATCTGTATTTTTGACCTTATATTGAGCTTTATCGACAGGAACTATATCTAAGCGGCGGAGAATCTTAACACCGACTTCTAATTTGACGCCTAACGCCATCTAGTTAATTATTTTACAACTTTTCTACAAAACATATTATACTTAGATTTTGGTGAGCGGGTTTCGAACATGCATGGTTCTTAACATACCGCCCACCAAGGACATTACTGAAGGAATGTCCTTCGTGAACTATATCCTGGATCTGGCATAAATCTGATGTCAGGATTGATCTAAAATCTTAAATTAAGAAATTGTACTACTTTAAGTCTTAACATCTAACATTAAAAAAACAATGTGTAAAAGATTCAACAGTTGTAAAGTAAACATAAAAATAAAAACCCAGTTGGGGGAAATGAAAAATTTCATTGTGTAAAAACATACATCTAAAATATCTTAACAAAAATTTGATCTTATAACTGTTAACATTGTAAATAAAAACTGTAAATATTTGTATATAAATAAAAATTTGTAAAGTTGATCTTAAAAATAAACACATAAATTCAGTGATCTGCAACTGGTAAAATACAAAGCTTCGAGGTTGGCCTCTTAATAGTAGAGGATTTAGTGCGTAATGTGACTACACGGGTGATATTATCAGCACCGGGATGCTTCTCTACTATGCGACCTAACAACCAACGACTTGGCGGCAAATCGTCTTCCTTAACTAAAACAATGTCACCAATTTTTGGCTCAGGATTTTTAGAAGACCATTTGTACCGATTCATAAGATTGGACAAATACTCTTGGGACCAGCGCTTCCAAAATGATTGTAGCATCCTTTGAATAATTTGCCACCGTGACAAATAACTTATATTTGAACTTTCAAATTTATAGTCAGGTACATTTACTATTGGCTCTCCAATTAGGAAATGTCCAGGAGTTAAAGGTATCAGTTCACCAGGATCAGTAACATTAATGACGCTCATTGGACGCGAATTTAAACAAGCTTCTACTTGATTAAGGAGTGTGCTCATTTCCTCATACGTCAAAGTAGAATCACCAATAACCCGCTTGAGGTGAAACTTTGTGGACTTCACCCCTGCTTCCCAAAGTCCACCGAAATTAGGGCTATGGGGGGGGGATGAAGTGCCACTCAGTACCGTTGGCCTCGAGTTGTTCTGCTATTGCTGCCTGAATGGATGCTAAATGTTGCAACTCTCGTGAGGCACCTACAAATGTAGTGCCATTGTCGCTCCATATTTTGGCACAATGACCTCGCCTAGACACAAAACGTCTGAAGGCGGCTAAAAAAGCTTGTGTGCTCATGTCACTGACGACTTCTAAATGTATAGCACGGGTAGACATGCACACAAACAAGCATATGTAGCCCTTATACGAACGGTGCCCACGACCTTTCGTTGTCCTAATATTAATAGGGCCAGCATAATCAACACCGCTATGAAGAAACGGTCGCGCTGGAGAACACCTAACCGTTGGAAGCGAACCCATCATTTGGTTCTTGATGCTAGCGCGATGTTTAGCGCATGTCACACATTTACGCACATGGTGTTTGACTAGGTTCCTGACTCCTATGACCCAGTAGGCTGTCCTCAAATAATTTGACATTAGCTGAGGACCTCCGTGCAGAGTCTTAAAGTGTGCATCTGCTACTACAAGGTTTGTCAGATGACAAGAGTTTGGTAGGACTATGGGATGCTTTGCGTTTTCACTCAATGGAGCTTTCTCAAGTCTACCTCGAACTCTGATAAGGCCTCTGTCATCCAGATATGGGCAGAGTGAGGTGAGCTTACTAGATTTTAATTGTAAATAACCTTTGTCCTCTAATTGTAAATATTCTACTGTAAATCTATCCTTTTGTGTTTGCCTTATGCAGCATTCTAACGCTGCGTCTAGCTCTAACCTTTGTAAATAACTATGTTTAAAAGAGTTATTCCTTAAAAATCGTCTGCAATATGCAATTACCCTAACTAATTTTTGTAATGACGAATACCGCTCGAACATTGAAAGCTCTGGCAATACAGCAATGTGTGTTTTTGTTGTTTCCTCTAAGTCGATATTCAAATCATTTGGCTTTTCATAAACTATTGTTCTCTGAGTTAGAAATGGTGGTCCAGAAAACCATAAACTGTTGACTGTTAATGCACTGGGTAAAATACCTCGTGAGGCGCAGTCTGCTGGGTTGTCCTTGGTTTTCACATGAAACCATTGAGATGCCTTCATCGTAGTCAATATTTCCGAGGTGCGATTCGCCACAAACGTCTTCCATCTGCTTGGATGGCTATTAAGCCATGCCAACACGACTGTGGAATCTGTCCAGGCCTTGATTTTATCCCTAGAAATATTCAGGACGTCGGCTGTTTCTATTAGAAGATTTGACAGCAGAACTGCTCCACACAACTCTAAACGAGGTATACTAATTTGCTTGATGGGGGCTACTCTGGTTTTTGCAACCAACAACGAAACATGAACACTGCCTACAACATCTACTATTCGCAAGTAAATTACGGCCGAGTACGCGGTTTTGGAGGCATCACTGAACCCATGCAACTCAAGATCATCGTTCGACTTAGTTCCAAGCCAACGAGGTATCCGAATTTTGCTAAGTAGTAACAACTCTTCACGGTAAGTACTCCATTCCATTATTAATTCAGTGTTTAATTCTTCATCCCAACTAACACCTGCAAGCCATAATTTTTGAATAAACGTTTTTGCTAAAACCACACTAGGAGCTAACCAACCTAGTGGGTCGAACAATCGGGCTATGTCCGAAATAATTGTCCTTTTAGTTACAGGTGCAGTTGTCAGTGGCGGAAGGTTCACTGAGTACTGGAAGGTATCTTCGTTGCGATTCCAGGTAAGTCCCAAAATTTTTATTGTACTGTCTAATTTAATTTCTAACCCTTTCTCTTCTTTGTGTTCTATTTTCTCTAATTCTTTGTTCTGTATACTATCTATGTGTCCTATTGTTTTGTCCTTATTTGTTCTTGTTTGATCTAGTGGTTTTTTAACTTCATTGCTTTCAATTATTTCTATTCTCTTAAGTATTTCTTGACGATTGCTATTCCATTTTTGTAATATAAATCCACCCTTTCCTAATAATGCTTTCATTTGCTTATATATTTCAATGCTTTCTTCTACACTGTTACATCCTGTCATTAAATCGTCCATGTAAAAGCAATTTAAGACCTTATCTGCAGCTAGTGGATAGTTTTCACCTTCATCAACAGCGAGTTGACGTAAAGTTTTGACTGCTTGGTACGGTGCAGAAGCTGTTCCAAAGGTTACAGTCACAAGCTCATAATCTTGTATCTCTTTGTCCGGACTGTCACGCCACAGTATTCTTTGGAACATTGCATCTTCTTCAGCTACCTTTACTTGCCGATACATTTTTATAATGTCCGCTACAAGTCCTATAGCATGCACTCTCCATTTTAAAACCGTGTGACGTAAATCAGCCTGCAGTGTTGGACCAACCATGAGCGTATCATTTAGTGACACTCCTTTGTTGTTCTTTTCAGAGGCGTTGAAAACAACACGAACTTTAGTTGTGGTCTTGTCTTCCCTAATGACTGCGTGATGTGGTAGATACACTGCTTCTTCCCTTTTGCTATCATCTTTCTTTACGTGCCTCATATGACCTAACTGTAGATATTAATTTATTACTTCTGTGTATTTTTCTTTTAACTCTTTGTTCTTTTCTAATCTTCTCTCTAATGCTTGAAATCTAGATTTAGCTATGCCACGTGAATTTCCAGACTTGCAAGGAGGATCTTCGTCTCGGAAAGGTAACCTGACTATATATCTACCATCGCTATCTCTCTTAGGAGTCTCACTATAAAGCTCTTCGCATTTCTTCTCCTCTGGTGTAAATATCCTTTTAGTACTAATTTGCTCTTCGATTTCCCAAAATTTCTTTAAAAGGTCATCGTCTTGCACCTTGCAATGCATTACGTTAATTTTATATAAACTATTACTTTCAGGACCCACTGTACCTGACAGAACCCAACCTAATCTAGTGCTCTGTGCTACAATACTTCCAGAAAGACTTTTAACTAAACCTTCCTTAATAATGCAGCTATAAACATCAGCACCCAACAGCATATCGATTTTGTTGGGTGTGTTGAACTCTGGATCTGCTAAACATAAATTGTTGAACTCTAACCAGTCGAAAGCATCCATGCTTAAGCTTCGCTCTGGTAAGTAAGAGGTGATCTTGCTTAAAACGTAAGCATTAAACGTAAACTTAAAACTAAAATCGAGGCGAGACCTTATCGTTATTTGTACCATGTACTTTGTCATGGTTGACCTATTGTCTCCTAAGCCTAAAACAAACCCTTGAATAGGAATCTTTTTCAGGTTAAGAAATTGAACTGCTGCTTCTGTAACGAAACAAGCCTGCGAACCCTGATCGAGTAAGGCTCGGACTGTTTGGTATCCACCCGTCTTTGACTCGGCTTTTAGTAGCGCAGTGGCTAATAAAACTTGTCGGGGTTTGGGTACCTTCCCTGTTGACAAGCAAGCAACTATCTGATTAGCACTAGTCGAAGGACTAGCACTGTCAGCAGTTGGCTTAGCTTCAGGGTCTTGATCTTCAATTGACGACTCACTATTTATATGTAACAGCGAATGGTGGCGCTTTTGGCAAACTTTACACCTGGTGTCCTTTTTACAACCTTTAACCGTGTGATTGCTCCCTAAACAGTTAAAGCATATTTTGTTTTTACGTACAAAATCACGTCTAGCTTCAAGTGGTTGTTTAGCAAACTTTTTACAAAAACAAAGTTTATGAGCTTCAGAACAGAGTTCGCATTTCATGTGTGTTAATGCGTTCGTAGCAAGCATTGTCTTAGGCGTATGGTGGTTCGAACTGTTATTGACCTGGTGACCTGAACCCTTTTTTGGTTCTATGCACTCAAATGCGCGGAAACGTTGCTCTAAAAATAATTTGAATTGATCAATGGTAGGGAAATCATTGGAAATGCTACTGCTGACGCTTATTTCCCATTGTTTACGCGTTTCAACATCTAATTTAAACGTTATGATGTGTATGATGATAACGTCCCATGTACTCACATTTATGCCTAAATTTGATAACGCATTTAGGCAATCACTGGTCGTATCTAAAATTTCTTTTATTGAAGTCGCTGACTCAATTTGCATACGTTTTATTCCAAATAACCTTTTTAATATGCAATTGGCAAGATATCTTTTGTTGCTATACCTCTTATCTAACAACTCCCAGCATAGACTATAATTCGCATTAGTTATTGGTGTATTCCGTATTAATTGGTCAGCTTCACCCGAGAGATGACTTTTTAAATAGTGTAGCTTTTGTACGTTATCTAATGACTCATTTTTATGGACTAATGAAATAAACAGATCACGAAATGTAGTCCATTCTCCATATTTTCCAGAGAATATTGGAATGGTGATCTTTGGTAATTTAACAAATAAACTTGCTGACTTAAATGAACTGTTAGAAGAACCATCACTAGGTTGTACTGGTTCCCTTGGTCTAATTTTATTATGTGCTGTTTTTAATAAACTTTTATACATTATATAAGTGTCTTCGGTTGTATCATAAATGTCAACAACCTTTTGATCTATATCATCTAAATTAAAGTTTTCATAAATTTTGGTATTAGCTTCTTTAAACGAATCCCAATCCTTTTCTAACAATTCTAGTCTAGTTTCAATGAATTCGCTCGTTAATCTTTCTTTAGGACTCTTTTTGAAATTTGCTAAACCTTTAATAATAATATTTTGGAAACCTTTTAGTACGTTAATTAATCCTTCCATCTTTGAGACAGATTATTAACGGCAAAGCAAGTTAAATAAAAAGAAAACTAAAAGTGCACTATAAATTTAAAACACTGAGTTAAACCTGATGTAAACAGGTTAAATAAACTAACAATAAAATAATGTAAACAAACCAAAACGTGTTTAAAACAATGTTTGTTTTGTACTGTGGGAGAACTGACTAGTAATAAAATACAAGTCCAGTATTGACAAAAATATTCTAAGTCCAATAAAGTTGCTCAAAATTTTACAAGTGTTTTAAACATAACTTAAATCTGGCGGAAATCGGGCATAGGTTCCCCGTTCCGTTGTTTTTTAAGAAACTATTCTAAGTCCTTAACTAACATGCACACATAATACAAGTTAAATAAATCTAAACGGAAATATTCTAAGTCTTAGAATTCTAAAAGTCCAAAATTCTTCTGAAAAGTCTATGTTAAATTCTTGGAAGAAATAAAGTTCAAAATTGCTTGTCATTAACTTCCTTTGTTTACAAAATAAAATGTACTCACAATTTGCACTTCACTCACACAACACGATGATGGTGGCGCCCCCTGGTGGCGACACGTTGGAACTCTTGAATGTGACGTCAGTCTTCTGTTGTCACGTTGAACTGGGGTGTGACGTCCTTCTTGTGACGACACGTCGAACTGCGGGGGTGACGTATGCGATCACCACCCGTTTGATCTGGATGCAAGTGGCGCCCTCTGGTGGCCACTTTCCTGCCGCTGCTGCCGAGCTCGTCCACCACACTGGACGGAGCCGCCGCTGCCGATGCGGGGAACCGGTACTCTTGCCGCAGCGATCCACTGCGAGTACACGGCAATGCGGACCGGGCCGCGCGCGAACTCAAAAATACGGTTATTTATCCGGCTCGAAGGACCAATGTTTAGTACCGCACGCGGGGTCTGCCTACCCAGTACTAGCAGGTAGCAGGGTTGATCTAATTGATCTTAGGAGTAAGGTCTAGAGTGGAATCAAACAACCGTAATCTGTATTTTTGACCTTATATTGAGCTTTATCGACAGGAACTATATCTAAGCGGCGGAGAATCTTAACACCGACTTCTAATTTGACGCCTAACGCCATCTAGTTAATTATTTTACAACTTTACTACAAAACATATTATACTTAGATTTTGGTGAGCGGGTTTCGAACATGCATGGTTCTTAACAAATAGATTACATGAACATTCCGTTTTGTCTATAAGAATGATTCTCTAAAAAAATGATTTGGAGCCAACATAATACAAAATATATATATTTGATCTGCCTGCAGTCTTGTCCCTTTCACACAAACTATCAACCAACAAGATGAAGAAGGACAAACGTGGATCAATATATTCGTCTTTGAAACAAGCACCTATGAGTCTTCGGTTAGCTGGACCAACTCGTTACTGGACCCATGAGTCTAATTGAACGTAATATCATTTGTTTTCTGGATTTTTATTGGTTAACTGGACCCAGAATCAAATTAAAGAAAAAACCATTAATTAAAGCTACCAGTATGTACAGTCGAGCACAAAATTGGTTAGTCAAAAAATAATGAAACGCGGTTCAATTGTGTTTAAGTGAATAAGCGAGGTGCGTTAGTGTAAGTAATTAATGCCTTATTGAATATTATTAAAAGACATAAAAATAATACTAAAAGAAAGTAATAATAATGACATTGAGCAGTGGGCCCAGTTCGAGTGGGTCCAGTTCACCAAAGACTCTTAGATACTAATTAATGGTACTTGTTGCTGTCAGGAAAACCTTTTAATAAGATGATGATTAAACACAGTAGCAAAAGGACAATGTAAAAAGCTTATAAATTCAAGTTTATTAATAAGTTAACCAATTATCAATAAAACTTGCCAAAATATTAAGAAACTATAGTCTGGATACGTACTGTACAAACGCCAGCATATCAAGCTACCCGAAACTGACAAATTTTCCTAATCAACTTTGAACCTAATCGCAGCAGTGATAAAGTTAAATGTCTATTAAAGATGTCTGACGAATTGTTGTACACGTGGGATCCAAATGCAACTGGAAAATGTTTTTTAGATATACCCTATGAGTATCCATCTTGACTTATGACCAGGTTTTTTTTATCTCAAAACTCATGGCGTTGCCTAAACCTGAAGATATTATACTAACTTGGTATAGATAGCTATGGCTACTAACCTCGTGACCATTGGGTAAGGTGGAACGCCTTGTGTACACCGGCTAGGTGAAGCGACGATCTTCGCAGGGTGGCTGGCATATGAGAGTTGCCGGAGATTGAGCCAAATAGCTTGCACTAGGACAGGCCTGTGTTCAGCAGTGGACTGTTAAAGGCTTATGATGATAGTGATGATGGATACCCCCAAATCACTATAGAAAATCTTGTAATTAAAACAAAACTGAATACAAATTTTAGGATGATGTCAATTAGATGAAGCTAGTTTGGAAGCACGGAAATAAACTTATGGTTCTGACATTAAATTTTCCATTAGGGTTAGTAATTATATCTAGTATAAAAGATTGTGCTGCACCTACTTTAAAACAGTTCTATACTTAGTCCTGAAGTGCCTGTCACAAATTGTCTGTTACTATACTGTCAATTTTCAATCCCAACTTCCATACTAGCTTAAAATATTATAAGTGCCATGATAACTCAGTCTAGCTGTATTTCTGTTTATTAACTCTGCTGTGACTGCGGCTAAATGGATTTGGATAAAACTCGGCACTCGGGTAGGCCATATTCTGGAATAGGACAAATTGTACTTTTCAATGTTTGGAGTTTGTTCTCTTCGGATTACTTTCGACATTCAGCCGCTGGCAGCAGCTGTCTACATGACTACACTAAAAAATATAAATTCAAGTGGACGTAACGTTTTTGAAAATATTGAAGGGGGAAGATATTTAAAAAGATATCATTATTTTCACAAAATCAAACGTATGCTAGATCCATTCAACGTTCTTAAAAACAATATTATTTCAAAGGTGACGGAAGGTGAAGGTGATAGAATGCTGACGAGGAGAAGACGCTTTGATAATATTAAGAGGTAAGAAAAGGCATGGAAATGTAAGCGGATCGAAAAAAAGTCCTTATTCCAACTAAATTCCAAATTGAAGCTGAAAAATATTTTTAGAAACAAAACGAATAGAACCGACTGACCACTTAAGAAAACATCTATATACTCTATATCTATACTAATATATAAAGCTTAAGAGTTTGTTTGTTTCTTTACTTGAACGCGCTAATCTCAGGAACTACTGGTCCGATTTGAAATTCTTTCGGTGTTAGATAGCCCATTTATCGAGGAATGCTATAGGCTATATATCATCACGCTAAGACCAGTAGGAGCGGAGCAGTAATAAAAATTGTGACGTAGACGAAGTTGCGCGGGTCAACTAGTATAAATATATAAAGCTGGAGAGTTTGTTTGTTTGCTTAAACGCGCTAATCTCAGGAACTACTGGTCCGATTTAAAAATTTCTTCCAGTGTTAGATAGCCAATTTATTGACAAGGGCTAAAGGCACATCACGCTTAAACCAACAGGAGCGGCGCAGCAATGAAAATTGTGACGCAGACGAAGTATCGCGGGTCAACTAGTACCTTATAAAACCTCATTTTAGGTGACTCCACTTTAATCATCTACAAGACAAGGTACTACCTAAAAGACATCAAATTGTTTTCACAAACTGGTAAAAGTAACCTTGAACCACTTTTTGTCACATGAACAATTAGAATCTGTGATAACAGCTATGTAATCAGTAATCACCTTATCGGAAGAAACGACTCTTACTTTTGCTAATTTACTAATTAGCCCTTAGGTACTTACGGGGTCGTAGTGTACATATAAATACGGACACAGTCCCGACACATTATACTTAACCGAGCTTTTGAAGCGAACGTTAGTTACTAATATTTTATTTGGAATACTCCAAAATGACAGAAAACTCGACTTCCAGTCAGTCTTTGGCGCCACTGCCCTACAACGTTGGCAACGACGATGTGGTCATCTCTAGTGACAGCACTCACATGTTGCAGAATACTAAGGTAATTTGATTTCCATACTTAACTTATGCTTGTAAAGTTTTGGCATCTGTGATCGACGCTAGATAAATTTGCAATAACGCTCAATTGCCCTTTCCTTGATGTCTCTTCGTACGTACCTACCTGGACAATAAATTATAAATCGTTTTTCAATAAAATACAAGAAAATGTAAAGATTCACGACAGATGCAGTTTGCAGTAATGTTTTGGTATCCATAAGACGATACCAAACCAAAACTTTTCTCCAAAAAGTGGTACCAAGGTTTCTGTCCTTTACAATTTGACATGTTAGATAAGTGATGTGATGACTTACAAAATCTTTATCTTTGTTCGCAGCCTGCAGCCTGGAATGCATTTCCAACACAAAACGTTGCGACAATGTCTACCAACAATGTCTTCACCAGCAGCAATCAATTCATGTACAACCCGACTAGCTGCTTAAACATTCAAAATGAGGAGATTATTGGAGGCCAAGCCTGGCCTAATCAGTCGCCTCTGGGAAGAAATATATCCCAGTCGCCAGGCTGGGCCAGCAGTCAACCAAGTGGTGGAGCCAAAAAACCAAAACGCATCAGAACTGCGTTCACAAGCCAACAAATGATGGTATTAGAACAGGAGTTCACCAGGACCCGCTACTTAGAACGCGCTAGAAGGCTGGAACTAGCAGAAGCCCTTCTGCTGAACGAGCGCACCATTAAAATATGGTTCCAGAATCGCCGCATGAAACAAAAAAAAGACCAAATTGAGAGCATGGGAGATTCTGAAGATACTAACACATCTTCGTCATTGCCAGAAATAGAGAACGGTCAGATGTCAATGCACATTCATGGGCAGTATCCATTCATGAGGACCGATGTGTACAATCAGGGAAACATTTTTGAACAAAACTACCTAGCTGTTTTGCCACCGACGAGTCTGCCAACGACGAGTCTGCCACCCTCGATGATCCAGAATTCGATACAGAGCATACCACCCCTGGTGCCAGCCCAGAATTCTGTACAAAACATGTACGAGACTTTTTTGTCGCGGGAAGGGCATCGGGCTGAGTACCAGCAGGGTAATATGTGTCAGTCATCGCACAGTGTCATTCAGGAGTTGCCAGAAGACAACCCAAATGAAGAAATGGCCTCTCCAAGTTTTCCAAGTGAAAACATTGATAATAACTGGGATTGTTCTTGGATCAGATCACTACAATATTAGAAGTACTCTAGTACTGTATTGATCTGATCCAAGAACTCAAGTTATTTATTATTTAGATTTTTTGTAAATTGTTAATTTTGTGTTAATTGTAAGGTTAAGATTTCTTTCATCTTTTTTTCTTCTTTTTTTAATCTTTGTATTTATGTACTTATGTATAATAAATTGTTGTCATAAAATATATTTCTTTTCGTTTCTTGATGACGAGGTATTGGACTAACATTAAATGAGTCATGGACAGCTTCATAAGATAAAAAAAGCAAAAGACAAAAAAAATATAAAAAACAACAACCAAAAAGCAAAAAGAAACGTATAAGTTAACATCATTGTCCCCCATAATACATTACATTAGTCATTGATAGTCTAGCAAGTGCATAGGTTTTAATGTACTTAATAGTTATTTATATTAGTAGTGAATGGTGACAAATTTGTAAAACCGAGACGAAGTCGAGTGTTGTCTTTAAGTTTTTTTTTTACTTTCCAATATATATATATATATATATATTTAGCATTCCACTAAGGAGTTTCACAATACGAAAATTAGAAAAGTTTATAATCTAGGAGGTAAAATAAAGCACAGTATACGTTCCAATGCTTACTCAATTAATTATTTACAAAATTGTATTCAACTTTCCATGAGAATAACGAATACCACAGATTAATAATGACAGCTACCTAAAACCAAAGCTCATTCATTTTAGTAAGGTAGGGTAAACAGTATTTAGTTTTGATTGTCAAAGTCAAAACGTTAATTTCATTTGAAGTCACCAAAATCTAAGAAGTCTGATTTGACAGTAGGATACAACATTTCCTCACTCGTAAGTATGAAAGAGACATAAAAATAAATCTGTGTCGCACTTAGTGGTAAAACAATTTTTTATCCCTCTCTACTCAGCTGTCAAATCGGACTTCTTAGATTTCGGTGGCTTTTGTCCATAAAAGGCACTTTTGAACGTCATCATTAATATTTAAAATAATATAGTGACGCTACTGTCTATTCGGAAGGGTAGATTCTTATGGAAAAGAACGGACAATAAACTCCATAGTTACTTTTTTCAAATAAATGTTTTACAATATGCTCTGGTATACAAAAAATGTTATACATAAGAGGACCTTGCACCTAGAGTATGCAGAAGTAGACTTGTTTATTTCATTTTATGTAAGTATAAACAGCTGGACTATTCTGTCGACATCTCACCGGCTGTCATTCCATCTTATTTGTATGGTTTGATAGCTCACTTATGTTCACTTCGCCGAAGTTTTCACTTCGATATGTTTACAGATTCGCATTATAGATAAAAAATACCAAAATAATGCACCTGTCTGTAACGTGTGTGTAAACACTCGATAAATTGTCAGCTGAACATTCCGATTACTGTGAATATGAAAATTTGAGATTTTATAAAATCTGGATTTCGTTTCAAGAAATTGTGAACAGAAATAAAACCAACCAGAACACAAGTCGACAAGAAACTAGGCTCTTTTTAGGTGCGATGTCACCTGAACAATCCAATTAAACAAAAAATTAAACAGAAATCAAAAAGATAACGAGCATTTCACAGTTTGTCACAATAATTTTGTGGAACCGATCCAAAACCTCGATAAAATTACACAGGTGTAACGGTGCATTACTTTTCATCAAAATGTGAGCCATTGTACCTGAAACTAAAACTTCGAAAAAGTTATTGTCAAACAGCTGCACCTCAAACTATTTCACTCACACACTTACGTCTAGATAGGTATATCTACTCACTACAATAAATAAAAAATCACGTCATCGCTTTCCATCAAGTAAGATGTGGCCAAACGTGAGTTAAGTAATTAAGATCAATGTAAGAGGGTACCTACATTGGAATGGTAGCAGCGACAACGCTTGACAAATGTACAATATTTTGCCAAAGTACTTTATCGTGGCCTTTTGAACTAGCTGTCCCGTGCCCACTTTGTTAGGCGGTATTTTTCGGGTTAATATATAAGACTGTGACACTTACAAATAATTTGGATTTCTATTGGTAAAAGAATTTTCAAAATCGGTTCAGTAGATCCAGAGATTACCCCCTTTTCTTTTAGGATGGGAAATAATCAAATGACTCCTCCCGCTTTGAGTGAAACAGAAGGGAGTGTTAGACTCTTACTGACTAACCCATCCGTGTTCCTCCTTATGCCCTTTGCGTTCCTGGGCCGCTGTGACTCTTTCGAACAAATTCCCCAGTAGATACTGGCCCTAGCGAGCCCGGTTTTCTATGCTGACAGCTCTTTGAGGCACACGTGGTACACAGCGCGCCGTCGACCTTGGCCTGGTTCTGATCGGATGGCGAGCCACCCAATGCTCGCTGTCCGCAGGCCCGTGCCGGCCCGTACCGGGAATCGCACTGTGACTCCCGACTCCCGGGGCGTCTTCTCCTGTAGCGGTGGCTGGGGTTTACCTCTTTATAATATTTTAAGTATGGATTTAAAATATATATAAGTAGTAAACGTGTGTTGAATAGACAGCTAGGGTTGCTGCGAGCACTTTGTTTTTATTTTATTTTTACTTCGGTTTTATATTTAGGTACACACTACAAAATAATATTTTTTATCTATTTTCATTATTTTACTTAAACTTTATTCAATGTTAAACTTTTTATGAATTTACAGACTAGTTGTTTGGTAAAACTATAATAAGCTAGAGAATCCAACTATTTGGGCAAAAATTAGCGTTTCGAAAAAAACTTAGTTTTTACTGAGAATCAAACCTTCTTGGGGCTCAGGGTCAAACACACACACGAATGTACATCAAAATTGGTTTACTTTTTAATAGTAGTTTAGTGACATAGAGTAACGTACAGAAGATGAGATAAATAATTGTGTTTAACGGATAAAATATTTTTCACACACAAGAAAAAACTGCACTAAAACGTTTCCAATGACTGTTTACTTGAGTACATTAGGAGGCGGAGTCAACATTTACAAAAGACAAACAAGAGAAACGGTAAATCACAATTAGAAAATAGAATAATGCTTGTATTGTGAAAAGATGTTTACAAAGTTCTTGTGTACATTCAGAACTATTTGAATATCTGCCTCAATAACAATAGAAATATTAGTACTAATCACTTTTACGACAGTATTTTAAGACATTTTTTTCTGTTAATTTGTTTGTTGTTTGTGTTTGAGCAGATAAAGTTGCAAAGTTGATACTTTTATTTTGTTACTTGCTACTGATAAGGGGTTTAAAATTTTCTTGTATTTTATGATAAACTAGCTGACTCGTGCCCACTTCGTTTGGCGGTATTTTTCAGATTGATATATATAGCCTTAGACAATCACAAATAACGTGGATTTCTATAGGTAACAGAATTTCCAAAATCGGTAAAGTAGATCCAGAGTTAATCCCCTTCAACCTCTCAAACTAACAAACTTTACTTCTTTATAATATTATAAGGTAGTTAGTATAGATTACATGAACACTCAGTCAAAATATGATGAAACTCAGTTCAATAAGGATTGAACGTTTATTCTTTTTTTATTTGTGGTGTGTTGCTCTTGACTCTAGTCTAGGTCAGAGATGTCAAAATCTATTTTATTCTTTAAATTAGGTTCTGTAAGTAAAATCAAGTAAAATCAGTGACGGATAAGACAAAATTCATGAATAAAATAATAAAAATCAACTTAGTATAGCGACCCTAGCGGCGCGATTTGCTGAATTGCATTTTTGATATTGTACAGAACGTCAGAGCCGGGCACGCCAGTCGCTTACATACCTCCGTTCAGCCACGTCACATTTTACTGTCATAATACAACCGAGTAATTGTTAACCTTCAATAATTTTTTATCATATCCAGTACCAATCCAAAGTGCCTAAAATTATTTCTGGACCCTCTCCATAACACGCACAACAGTAGTATATGCATAAATCAACTACGAATATCAGCAACAATCAACTTCAATAATATAATAATTGACAAACAGGAAAATGTATTTAAATGACATTAAATAGTTTAAATCAGTTAGATACTCAACCCCTCTGTGCGTCTTGTTGGTCACCTATACGCATTATTTAGTTTATCTTAAAATAGTCGGTTATTTTCACACCTGGGAAAGTAATTTTCAAAGCTTGAATAGCTAGAATATAAGTAATATTGCTGTAAAAATATTATTGTTTAGAGAATAAGCGAGGTGCTGAAGTGTTACTTACACTTCAGCCTATATAATATATATATGTCTAATTGAATAATATAAGTCATAAAATAAAACAAAAAAAAAATAGTTTTATTCCGTGGCTGTACTTATAATGAAATTGGTTAGTGGTTCCAGTTCGAGAGATACTTATGATACTTGTTGATTGGATAATGGTACTTGTTGCTGTCAAGAAGACTTTTTTATAGTAGAAAGATGATGATTTAATACATTTATAAAAAAAGTATACTAATTCAAGTTTACCACCAGTACCAGAATCAGTTACCAATGAAACGTGTCAAAATGTAGGGAAAATATTGTCTGAATACTTACTGTACAGACGCCAGCACATCATGCTACCCAAAACTGTCAAATTTACCTAATCGACCTTGAACTTAATCACTGTAATGATAAAGTTGAAAGTCTTTTAAAGAAATTTGGATGATTCTGGTAGCTTGATGTTCTGGCGTCTGTACTTACTGGTACTTTTTAACTCAGGTGAACGTTTCTTTGAAATAATTGCTGACATTCACGCGTGATCCAGAGGCTACTGGAAAATTCTCTTTAGACATATATCGGCAAGACCCTATGAGTATCCGTCTTGACTTATGAACAGATTATTTTATCTCAAAACTCACGGCCTTGCCTAAACCTGAAGACATTGCACTAACTTGGTATAGATACTACTACCCCAATGACCATTCGGGTAGACGATTTCGTGAGTGGAGAGCGCAAATCAGCAAACGTAAGACCAACGCTTCGAAGCAATGATCTTCGCAGGGTGACTGGCAGCACCGCAGCAGCTGGATGAGAGTTGCCGAAGATCGAGCCAAATGGCGCGCACTAGGAGAGGCCTTTGTCCAGCATTGGACTGTTATATGCTGATGATGATAGTGATGATGAAAAACATCTTGTAATAAGGCCAGTGCTTAATACTAATTTTAGAATGATGTCAATTAGATGAAGCTAGTTTGGAAGCACGGAAATAAACTTATAGTTATGACATTTAATTGTCCATTAGGGTTAGTGATTATATCAAGTATAAAAGATTGTGCTGCAGCTACTTTAAAACAGTTCTATACTTAGCCCTGAAGTGCCTGTTACAAATTGTCTGTTATTATACTGTCAATTTTCAATCCCGACTTCCGTACTACCTTCATATATTATAAGTGCCACGATAACTCTGTCTAGCTGTATTTCTGTTTATTAACTCTGCTGTGACTACGGCTAAATGAATTATGATTAAACTCGGCACACGGGTAGGCCATATTCTGGAATAGGACTAATTGTACTTTCAATGTTTGGAGTTTGTTCTCTTGGGATTAATTTCGACATTCAGCCGCTGGCAGCAGCTTTCTACATAACGATACTGAAAAATATGCGTTCAAGTGGACGGTACTTTTTTGACAATTTGAAAGGAAGATGATATTTAAAAATACAACCGACTTCCAAAAAAAAACACTACAAGGTACAAAATAACTTCGGAAGAAAGACAAAAACTTTAATTTCGGAAGGTGTCAAAATACGAAAAAATAACCAAAAACACCGACTTCAGAAGTCGGTTGTATTTTTTGTAAAAAAGTTCTTTATTTTTAATTTTTTAGTGGTAACTAGGTACCTGCGTACCCATTAAAAGCGTACCGGCGCAATATTATGTTAAGAACTGGTGTAAACACTAAAAAAACATGCGATTTCAGCAATCCCGATCCCTTTGCTATCATTTAATGAAGAGTTACGTTGCCTACCTCAGAAGTTCTTCGTCAGATCTTCACCAAATTGAAACGGGATCAGTCCAGGAAAATACTCTTTCAAACAAAAAAAGAATCATGCAAATCGGCTCACAATTTTATTGGCTAAAGTATCGCTGATCAAACATTTTTCATGAGATCACATCATCAGATCCTAATTTATACCTTCCATCATCAGCTCAGCAAAATGAGATGATGATTACCAGGCACAAATCATCAGATCATAATTTATACCTTTCATCATCAGCTCAGCAAAATGAGATGATGATTACCAGGCACAAATATCTAAATTGCGTTTTAAAGTTCATGAAAAACATTGTATGTGCCTATAAAATTTGAGGGTTGCCCTCGAATTTCGTGGGATCCCATAATCAGATTCTGACATGGTGACAATGGAACCAATCGGAAAGTATACCCTTTCAGATGAAACAAAAATTTTTCAAATCGGTTCATAAATGACGGAGTTAGGAGATAACAAAAAAAAAAAAAAAAACAACCGAATTGAGAACCTCCTCCTTTTTTTGAAGTCGGTTAAAAATATAACATTCTTTTTACCAAATCAAATGTATGCTAGATCCATTCAACGTTCCTAACAACAATAGGATTTCAAAGGTGTGATAGAATGCTGACGAGGAGAAGACGCTTTGATAACAATTAGTAACAAAAGACATGGAAATGCAAGCAAATTGGTAAAAAGCATTATTCTTACTAAATTCCACATTAAAACTTTAAAATATTTTTAGAAACAAAACGAATAGCACCGACTCACCACTTAAGAAAAACATACCTTTAAAAACCTCATTTTAATAATCTAAAATACCTAAAAGAAATCAAATTGTTTTTACAAACTGGTAAAAGTAACCTTAAACCAATACATTTTTGTCACATGAACAATAAGAATCTGTGATAACAGCTAAGTAATCAGTAATCACCTAATCGGAAGACACGACTCTTCCTTTTGCCAATTTACTAATTAGCCCTTAGGTAGTTACGGGGTCGTAGTGTACATATAAAAACAGACACAATCCCGACAGACATCATAATTAACCGAGCTTTCGAAGCGAACGTTACTTATTAATATTTTATTTGGAATACCCCAAAATGACAGAAACCTCGACTTCCAGTCAGTCTTTGGCGCCACTGCCCTACAACGTTGGCGACGACGGTGCGGTCATCTCTTGTGACAGCACTCATATGTTGCAGAATAATAAGGTACGGGTAATTTGATTTCCATAGTTAACATACGCTTTTGAAGTTATGTGATCTGTGATCGACACCAGATAAATTTGCAATAACGTTCAATTGCCCTTTCCTTGATGCCTTTTTGTCCGTACCTGGACATTGTTATTTTCGGATTTACGTATATCAATAAATGTATGTGGGTCTTTGACCGTTATTGCAAATACATCTGACGTCGACAATATAATATTTAGCAGTTATGTTTTGGTACTTATCTATATCTATAAGACGACACCAAAACTTTACTCCAAAAAGGTGGTAGGTACCAGTGTTTCTTTCCGTTTCAATTTGACACGTTGGATAGTGATGTGATGACTAACAAAATCTTTATCTTTGTTCGCAGCCTGCAGACTGGAATGCATTTCCAACACAGAGTGTTGCGACAATGTCTACAAACAATGTCTTCACCAGCAGCAATCAAGTCATGCGCAACCCGACTAGCTGCTTAAACATAAGCATTCAAAATGAGCAAATTATTGAAAGTCCAGCCTGGCCTAATCAGTTGCCCCTGAGAAGAATTATATCCCAGTCGCCTGGCTGGGCCAGCAGTAAACCAAGTAGTGGAGTTAAGAAAGCAAAACGCATCAGAACTGCGTTTACAGACCAACAAATGATGGCATTGAAACAGGAGTTCGCCAGGACACGCTACTTAGACCGAGCTAGAAGGCTAGAATTAGCAGATGCACTCCAGCTAAACGAGCGCACCATTAAAATATGGTTCCAGAATCGCCGCATGAAACAAAAAAAAGACCAAATTGAGAGCATGGAAGATTCTGAAGATACTAACACACCTTCGTCATTGCCAGAAATAGAGAACGGTCAGATGTCAATGCACAATCATGAGCAGTATCCATTCATGAGGATCAATGTGTACAATCAGGGAAACAATTTCGAACAACACTACCCAGCTGTTGTGCCACCCGTTGCGATGCCACCGACGACTCCACCACTGATGAGTCTGCCACCTAAGAGTCTGCCACTGACGAGTCTGCCTCTGACGAGTCTGCCACTGACGAGTTTGCCACCGCCGAGTCCGCCACTGATGAGTCTACCACTGACGAGTCTGCCTCTGACGAGTCTGCCACCGACGAGTTTGCCACCGCCGAGTCCGCCACTGATGAGTCTGCCACCTAAGAGTCTGCCACTGACGAGTCTGCCACCGCCGAGTCCGCCACTTATGAGTCTGCCACCGACGAGTCTGCCACCGCCGAGTCTGCCACCGCCGAGTCTGCCACCGACGAGTCTGCGACCTTCGATGGTCGAGAATTCGATACAGAGCATAGCACCTTCGGAGCCAGTCCAGGATTCTGTACCAAACGTGTACGAGACTTTCTTGTCGCGGGAAGGATATCGGGCTGAGTACCAGCAGGGTCATAGGTATCAGGCATCGCACAGTGTCATTCAGGAGTTGCCAGAAGACAACCCAAATGAAGAAATGGCCTCTCCAAGTTTTCCAAGTGAAAACATTGAAAATACCTGGGATTGTTCTTGGATCAGATCACTACAATATTAGAACTACTCTAGTACTGTATTGATCTGATCCAAGAACTCACGTTATTTATTATTTAGATTTTTGTAAATTGTTAATTTTGTGTTAATGTAAGGTTAAGATTTTTTTCTTCTTCTTTTTTTAATCTCTGTATTTATGTACGTATCCTTATGCATATTAAATTGTTGTCATAAAATATATTTCTTTTCTTTCTTTGATGACGAGGTTTTGGACTACCATTAAATTAGTCATGGACAGCCACTTAAGATAAAAAAAGCAAAAGACAAAAAAAATAATAATAAAAAACAACAACCAAAAAGCAAAACGAAACTTAAAAGTTTACATCATTGTCTCCCATAATACATTACATTAGTCATTGATAGGCTAGCAAGTGCATAGGTTTTAGTGTAATAGTTATTTATAATAGTATCGAATGGTGACAAATATGTAAGCTCGAGAGGAAGTGGAGTGTCGTCTTTACGTTTTTTTTTGAATTACCAAAAAATATATAGTATATATCATTAAGCATTCCACCAAGGAGTATCACAATACGATAGTGAGAAAAGTTTATAATCCAGGATGTAAAATTAAGGTGTGAAAAGACTCACTAACATATCAGTGTTTACTTAAGATAACTGTTAGGAGTTAGGATGCCTATTATTTGACTGTGTTTTCTTTTGTGCTATAAGGTCAACCACGGCTTTCTTATTCTTGGCTTTATTATTATTTATTTCTTTTAATTACTATTAATTTTGTATTTTAACCCATGTATTAAGACGAGCGCTAATCCTGCCGACAAACTGCCACGCAGTTTGGTGGGAGTACATGATTATGTTTAATGGTTGGTCCAAAATAAATAATTTATTATAGGGTATAATTTGGACGGTCACCAAAAATAATATTTTTAAGACTCTTAGCCTAGGCACCAAAATGGATCAATGGTCACCAAATTCTATCCAACTCAACTGTGATTGCCATAAAATGTAGGCTTGGGGTTACAAACTCGATAAAATAGGTAAGGTTAGGTTAGAATTGTGACCAACCGCGCGCGAGCCGAGCGAGCGAAGCGAGCGGTGCCGCGGCAGCGGCCGGCGAGCGCTACTTCTCGAATATTATTTGGTGACCATTTATCTTAACCGTTTAGAACTTTTTTGGTAGTGAAATAGGTACTTTTTTGGGCGGTGTTTAAACACAAGCCTTTATTATATAAGTATTTATTTTTTCATTTTGAATAGTTCTCAATTATTTACAAAATTTTATTCAACTTTCCATGAGAATAACGAATACAACAGATGTATTAATCTGTTGTTTTATTATTATGACCGCCATCTAAAACCGAAGCTCATTCATTTTAGTTAGGTAGTGTAACAGTATATTGATTTTAAAGTGAAAACGTTTATTTCATTAAAAGTCACCAAAATCTAAGAAGTCTGATTTGACAGCAGGATGTATAATTGCTTCACTCGTAAGTATGAAAGAGACATTAAAATAAGTCTGTGTCGCACTTAGTGGTAAAGAAATCTTTTATCCCTCTCTACTCAGCTGTCAAATCGGACTTGTTAGATTTCGGTGACTTTTTGATCGTCATCATTAAAATTTAAAATAATATAGTGACACTACTATCCATTCGAAAGAGTAGATTCTTATGGAGAAGAACGGACCAGAAACTACGTAGTTACTTTTTTCAAATAAATGTTTTACAATATGTTATACCGGAGTATACAACAAATACCTAGAGTATGCAGAAGTAGACTTGTTCATTTCATTTCATGTAAGTAGAAACAGCTGGTCTATTCTGTCGACATCTCACCGGGTACACGTAGGTGAAGTGAACGACAAGTGAGCTGTCATTCCATCTTGTTTGTATGGTTTGATTGCTCACTTGTCGGTCACATCGCCTAAGTTTTCACTTCGACATGTTTACAGAATCGCGTGGTAGATAAAAAAGACCAACAAATAGCACCACTCTATAATCAGTGCGTAAATACTCGGTAAATTGTGAACTGAACATTCCGAATACTTTTTTACCTATCAAAATTTGATAGTCTATAATTTCTAGATTGGAAAAGGATGGAAGAGGCCTTAAATAAATAGACATTAATTATTAGTAACTTTTCTTAAATTTAAGCAACAACTTACTAACTAACATTGTAAGATATAAAGAAAGTGAGATTTGAAATAAATGGCTTTATTATTTATTTATTATTAATGTTCTGGATTTTATTTTCGAGAAATTGTAACAGAAATAAAACGGGGACCAATCAGAGCACAAGTCTACAAATACTACGTTCTTGTTTGGTGCGACGTCACCTGAACAAACCAATGAAACAAAAAAATCTATTCTATTCTATTTTTATATACGGCAAGCAAAGCCGATGTAGACTATTCTGCCAATGTCCAAAATGAATTGGAGAGCAAGTGTGCATTATTTTATTCACTATGTAGGAGAAAACGATTCCTGTAGAGACAAAAAACATAAAATTAAACAAGAATCAAAAAGATAGGGAGCGTTTGACAGTTTGTCTCAATAATTTTGTGACACCGGTCCAAAACCTCGGTAATATTATACAGATATAATGGGTTTTTATTACTTTGCATCATAATCTGAGCCATTGTCCCTGAAACTAAAAGTTCGAAAAGTTATTGTAAACTATTTCACTCATACATACCTATTTTTTTCTAATATCAAACTCTCAAAATTACTTTGGATGCTAACGATATAATAATGGTGAACAAATGTAACAAATCTAGGCGGTCAATAATGCTAAAACATTCTGTTTAAAGTTACGTCTAGGTAGGTAGATCTACTCACTACAATAAAGTTACGTCTAGGTAGGTAGATCTACTCACTACAATAAAGTTACGTCTAGGTAGGTAGATCTACTCACTACAATAAAGTTACGTCTAGGTAGGTAGATCTACTCACTACAATAAAGTTACGTCTAGGTAGGTAGATCTACTCACTACAATAAAGTTACGTCTAGGTAGGTAGATCTACTCACTACAATAAAGTTACGTCTAGGTAGGTAGATCTACTCACTACAATAAAATTAAAAAATCACGTCGTCGCTTTCCAACAAGTAAGATGTGGTCAAACGTGAGCTACGTAATTAAGTGTTAGAGTAAGAGGCAATATAAGAGGGTACCTACATTGGAATGGTAGCAGCGACAACGCTTGACAAATGTACAATATTTTGCCAAAGTACTTTATCGTGGCCTTTTGAACTAGCTGTCCCGTGCCCACTTCGCTGGGTGGTATTTTTCGGGTTAATATATAAGACTGTCATGATCTGCCAAGCCTTTTTCCCAACTACATTGGGGTCAGCTTCCAGTCAAACCGGATTCAGCTGAATACCAGTATTTTACGTGGAGCGACTGCCTACCAGACCTCCACAACCCATTAACTGGGTAATATGGTACTTCTTGGCAGGACTGGAGTCAGATTTACTGGCTTCTGACAATCCGTAACGACTGCCAAAGATCTACAAATGACAGCTTGGACCAAAGGCTTAACGTGTTTTACGAGGCACGGAGGAAACTCGTTATGCTAAGATGTGATCACCCATCCACCTTAATATATAAGACTGTGTGACACTCACAAATAACGTGGATTTCTATTAGAAAAAGAATTTTCAAAATTGGTTCAGTAGATCCAGAGATTATCCCCAGTTAGAATGGGAAATCATCAAATGACTCCTCCCGCTTTGAGTGAAGCAGAAGGGAGTGTCAGACTCTTACTGACTAAAACCCTTCCGTGTTCCTCCTTATGCCCTTTGCGTTCCTGGGCCGCTGTGACTCTTTCGAACAAATTCCCTAGTAGACACTGGCCCTGGCGAGCCAGGTTTTTTATGCTGACAGCTCTTTGAGGCTCACGTGGAACACAGCGCGCCGTCGACCCAGGCCTGGTTCTGATCGGATGGCGAGCCACCCAATGCTCGCCGTCCGCAGGCTCGTGCCTACGGTGACCGGGAATCGCCTTGCGACTCCCGACTCCCGGGGTATCTTCTCCTGTAGCGATGGCTGGGATTTACCTCTTTATAATAAAAAATGAGTCTGAAAAATTATGAAAAGAAAATCAATCACCACATTATCCACCCCAGGTAACACCCATGCTAGCTACGCTACTGACCTGCAGAAGATTGTGAGATTATCTTTGCATTGTATAGACTCAATCTCATCCGAGTTGTATGATTTCAGTCTATTATTTTACAACAATTGTAACCGTGATTTTGTAAACACTTATTTAAAAGAGTGTCTATGGAGTTTCTTGAACGTTCTTCTCCATGGGATCTACTCTTTGGAACGTGCAACTGCCGCGCTGCAAATAGGATCGGTGAGTATGTTTTGCTGCAGAACAACTTGCTGATTTTGTCGCTACAGCAGCAAAATTAGCTTCACCTGATTGACTGACAGACCTAGACTATTTAAATGTCAAAAGTCTATTCAAAAATCCTTTATTTCAAATAGACCATTTTCTTTTGTTTTGTCTGTGTAGTCCGAAGTTTTGCGCTCGTTATAGTACGAGATCCGACCGCGTGATTTATACGTTCATATGTTTGATTAATAAAATATAATTTTTATCGATATTTATAACTAAACCAATGCAGATCCGCAAAGGTGGCCATCCAAATTTGGCCGCAATTAATTTTAATTAAAATGTAATTAATTATTTATTTTTGAACAATTACGTTCACTTGTAATTGTTAAAAAATATATTTCATTAGAAAGAAATATACCTGAGATACCGAGAAAGTTCAAGGTGCCATCCCTCACTTGGCCGCAACCTAATGTCAGCCAGGTGTAAACAGGTATAATTTCGTTAAATATATACGTTCATAATGTATTATCATGTTATACATACCAAATTGAAGATTAATTCTTTCCCTACATGATGAGATATAGGTGCCTAT
The DNA here is from genome assembly GCA_950371165.1 of Lacanobia oleracea. Taxonomy (NCBI): domain Eukaryota; kingdom Metazoa; phylum Arthropoda; class Insecta; order Lepidoptera; family Noctuidae; genus Lacanobia; species Lacanobia oleracea. The sequence goes on from OX493397.1 coordinate 9,480,377, forward strand.
GCAAAAATGCCCGCAAATAGTGACTGCCAACGATTAAAGATAAATAAAAGCGAGAGAAACTTAAGATAAACACCCCATGTCGAATAAAGATAGAGCATCCCAGCTGCTTGTCGTTTTTATGCTACTGCGCATGCGTCCATAGATAAGGTGCTCAACTAGTAGTTCGCGTATTTGCTTGGAGTTTAAAATACTCCAAAAATTGAGCAGTAAAAATAATATGTCATAATAATTAATCAACCAAACTAGTGTTTTCAATATTTTTTTAATTATATTCAACTAAAACAATATTTTTTAACTGTGAAACGTCATTTTAAATATAAAATTTATCTTTTAAATAAATTTTGTTTTATTACAATTTTTAACAATATTAAGTTTCGTTTATTTTCGGTCTTCATAAAAAATGTCATAAAAATTACTATCCAAACCAGTGTTTTTATTTTTTTTTTTAATTATATCCAACTCAAACAATAACTTTGAACTGTAAGACGTTAATTTGAATCTATATTAAAATTTATCTTTATACACAAATGTTTTTTTTTATTTTTATTTTCATCAATATAAAGTTTCGTTTATTTTCCTTGAATCCTTGATTAAAGAACTGAATTAAAAACAATGGTAACAGAATTAAACAGAATTGATTTTTTAATTCTGTTGAATTCTGTTTCCATTGCTTTTAATTCGGTTCTTTAATCAGGGATCTGATTAATATAAATTTTTCAGTTTTATTTTTTGAAAACAAAAAATGTTGGAATCATTTATTTAACAATTATTATTTGTTTAAAAAAATTATTTGTTAATTATATATTTTAAAAGAAAAATGCACAAACAAAATTATTCATTTGTCCTGTGTGATTAAAAAATCTTCAAATTCTTCCTTGTATTTACTTTTTACAGTAATAACTTTTTTTAAACAATTCATGTGATAACCAAATTCATTTGTTGATTCCACATTAAGTTTTAGGTTATGATACATAAAATTTTTGTGACGTCGAAACAATATCATTAAAAAACACTTTTTAAATGATACATCACTAAAGTTAAGCACTTCTTGCTTTTCATTACACAACAAAAAACACTTCTTCATTTTATTCTTACGTTTTAATAACGTTAAGAATGAAATATATCAATATTAATATTAACAAAGTTTTATAATTTTGGACTTGAAAAAAAACAACGTGGCGCATAAGACTGTCAAAAACATATGATTGCAATATTCAGTACGGTATTTAGTTGAGCACCTTGCCTATGGACGCATGCGCAGTAGCATAAAAACGACAAGCAGCTGGGATGCTCTATCTTTATTCGACATGGGGTGTTTATCTTAAGTTTCTCTCGCTTTTATTTATCTTTAATCGTTGGCAGTCACTATTTGCGGGCATTTTTGCATAGGCACCTATATCTCATCATGTAGGGAAAGAATTAATCTTCAATTTGGTATGTATAACATGATAATACATTATGAACGTATATATTTAACGAAATTATACCTGTTTACACCTGGCTGACATTAGGTTGCGGCCAAGTGAGGGATGGCACCTTGAACTTTCTCGGTATCTCAGGTATATTTCTTTCTAATGAAATATATTTTTTAACAATTACAAGTGAACGTAATTGTTCAAAAATAAATAATTAATTACATTTTAATTAAAATTAATTGCGGCCAAATTTGGATGGCCACCTTTGCGGATCTGCATTGGTTTAGTTATAAATATCGATAAAAATTAAATTTTATTAATCAAACATATGAACGTATAAATCACGCGGTCGGATCTTAGACTATAAGATACACAGAATAGAAACAAAGCAAATACGAGTACAATAGCAGGAGCTGGTTAAAAAATCTTTTTTAGGGTTCCATACCTCAAAAGGAAAAAATCTTATCTGATGACCTTGTAGGATCACTTGGTTGTCCGCCCGTCTGTCTGTTAAGACCCTATAACTTGGGAACGCGTTAAGATATTGCTCAACGCAATTCGCAAATTCTTTCGCAAACTCAAGTCTGCGGTCCCTTGAAGCTGTGAAAAAAATCAAAGTTCTAAGTTATGATGCGGAATACAACTTGAATCGCTTTTCCTCCGAAATAATGATTCTTAGGGAAAAAAATATTAGGCAATTTTTGGAGATAATTGCATGATCTACATTTATGTCTAATCTTAGACATAAAACTATCCGTTTCGCTAAAAAATCCACCAAAAACCATTTTTGCGAACTTAAACCTTGATTTTTTGTTTGCACACATACGATCGAGGGGTACTTTCATAATTTCACTATAATAGTATTCCTAACGATCGTGTAAATTTTCAGCTTGTTGGGAATTTATGCAAGGGTACCCTTATTTTTCTGGCTAATTTGACTGGTCTAAGTGTTAACTACACTTCTTGCATGTGAAAAATACTTTATGTACCAGTATGGATAATATCGCCGCCTTCCGCTACAAAGATTGTAAAGACCATGCTGGCCAAATTATCTTCTTAGTTTTTCACTCTCTTACTATAATACTATTATTATAATATAATATAAATATAATACTACACTACTACTAATATAACACTACTAATACACTACTATTAATATAATACTATAATTATAATATAATTATAATTATATTACTATAATTAAAGCGCTACGGTGAAAAAAAATGGTTTTTATTACCCAACATTTTCTTAACGCTAAACATTTCATTTTCGAAAAACCAAGTCGTCTAACACATTTATTTTATATTACGGCAACAAACTTGGTGTATCGGTATTACATGGATTAATATATGAGCGATACATTTCATCTATCTATACTTCTAATATATAAAGCTGAAAAGTTTATTTGTTTACTTGATCGCGCTAATCTCAGGAACTACTGATCCGATTTAAAAATTATTTCATTGTTAGATAGCTCATTTATCGAGCAAGGCTACAGGCATGTCATCACGCTTATACCAATAAGAGCGGCGCAGACGAAGTTGCGCGAGTCAACTAGTATATGTCAGTAAGTGATGTTTGGTTGTTTTTGGGTACAGTGTTGTAAAAGAGTTTTCGTTTGTGTAGTGTTCAGAGTGTAATGTATTTGTTGCGATTTTTTAACGTAACCAAGTAAGGTAAAACAATTAACCAAGAAAACCATTTTTGTAGGTTTAACTAGTCAGATTGAATTTAGGTTATCAAGATCGAGAATACACTTTTCTAAATGAATTAAAACTAGCTTGTCACCTTCTATTTAACATTGAAAGATTTTATAATTTGTAATCCAGCATAATTTAAATCTTTTTGTTTCTTTTTGTGTTCACGTAGTCGTTACTGCATTGTTAATATCGGGTTCGAATTGATTCTGGTTTTTACTTGATAAATGAGACTTAGTTATCTTAAGAGGTGTGCAAAGTACGGCTGCCTTTTTTGTTGGTAGTAGTAGTAAAAAGTAGTAGTAGATACTTATCTAGCACTGATACCTATACTGTAAATTATATTGTCTATTACCAACGCAGTTCAACGTTAAGTCAACCCGTTTCTTTCAACACTCGCAGATAACACCATCGAACGTGAGCGTAGCCCACACAGTGTTTGTAGCGATTCGTAGGCTCGTAGCGCATGTAGTCTTAGCCGTAGCCGTAGCACTGACGTCAGTAGCGCAGACCCACCGTTATTCCGAGGTCCGCTGCAACGAGCACGGTGGCGTGTTGACCAAGCAAGCGAATTTCCGAATCAGGGCGTCGCAGGTTCGATTCCAGCCAACCACAATCACTTATAGGATGTTAGTTGAAGAAGCACTTGCACAAATGATTGCGTCCGCTTCTAGGAACACCCAGTGGGAGTCACCGACACGTAAGAACACATAAAGAGTAACAAGGATGTAGTTATTAATAATTACAACCAATCACAGAATTTATATTGAGGAATCACTTGAGACTCAATGTGAATCACGTGTGTCAGTACACACTTCAACTGTATACAACTTCCACTGGCCGTACGTAACTAGGCTCTCATTGGTTTGTTCAGGTGACGTCGCACCAACAACGGTAGTGTGGGACGCCCTGCGGCGCGATGGATCGAGGATGTAAAGAAGGTGGCTGGCAGCGGATGGAGGCGGGCTGTTCAGTACCGGGGATGGTTGGCGCTCTTTGGAGGAGGCTTACGTTCAGCAGTGGTCAAATATTGGCTGAAAAGATGATGATAATAATTAAAAAAAACAAGTTATATCTTGCAAACCATTACGAAAAATCATAATTCCATCTTCTCATCTAACCTACCTACTATACATTCAGACTACATATCTGCTAAAGTATATAGCTTTGTATATTAGAGAGGTACATTGGAATGGTAGCAGCGACAACGCTTGATGTATGTAGAATATTTTGTCAAAGTACTTTTATCGTGGCCTATGCCTGAGTTTGCTTATATTCGTATTAAACCAGCTGACCCGTGCCCACTTCGTTGGGCGGTATTTTTTGGGTTAATAAATAAGCCTATGACACTTACAAATGATCTGGCTTTCTATTGGAAAAAGAATTTTCAAAATCGGGTTAGGAGATCCAGAGATTACTCTTTGAGGCGTACGTGGAACACAGCGCGCCCTCGACCCGGGCCTGGCTCTGATCGGATGGCGAGCCACCCAATGCTCGCCGTCCGCAGGCCCGCGCCTACGGTGGCCGGGAATCGCCCTGCGACTCTCGACGCCCGGGGTGTCACCTCCTGTTACGGCGGCTGGGCTTTACCTCTTTATAATATTAAGTATAGATACAGAATATATAAATTTAGGTAGACGTAAGTTGAATAGACATCTAGGGTTGCTGCAAGCCCTTTGTATTTATTTTTCAAAGCTTTTATATTTAGGTACCTTTTACAAAATAATCTTATTTAACTATTTCATTTCATTATGTTGCTAAAACTTTAACTAATGTTTAAGTTTTTTTATCAATTCACAGACTAGTTGTTTTGACCCAACTATTTGGGCAAAAATTGGCGTGTCGACAACATTTCTAACGACTGTTTACTTGATTACTTAGGAAACTTTGAGTACTTACAAATAGTTCCCTATTTGCACATTAGGAGGCGGAGTCAACATCAACAAACACAAACAAGAGAAACTGTCAATGACCATTATTTTTTCTTTTTCTTTTTATAAAGTTTGTTTTATTCATTTTTATAGATTTTTACAGCTGCTATAATAAATACTTAACTAACTATATCCACTAATTAACACCATTAAAATGGAATAATCCCTGTGTTGTGAAAAGATGTTTACAATGTTAAGGCTTGTATACATACCAATGACCTTGCGCATACAAACGGAGCCAACTTCACCTCTAAGCGCCACTCCGCTACCCGAGTTTTTTTTTTTTTTTTATAATAAAATAATATCTACATATTTTTAAAAAATTGCAAAATAAAATTATTTTCGTTTGTATTTTTTAGTCTTTTGTTAAAAAATTAAAGAATAAAATGGTTTCATCTCAACAATTTGGAGGTGATTTGGTGTTTTTTTTTTCTTATTATGAGATACCGAAACATAAATTCCGGTTAATTCAAATTACGTACCATAACTCACTACCTATTTTTGTGTAATGAGTTACACATGTAATTTCTCAGTAAATGCCAACGGGTAACTGCATCATCTGCACGTCATTTTTAAGTTTTTTCGAGAGAGCGGCCTTAATGCGAACATTCAGAACTATTTGTACAGTTATCTGCTTCAATAGCAATAGGAATATTAGTACTAATCACTTTGTTGACAGGATTTTGAGATATTTTTTTTTGTTAATATGTTTGCTGTTTATGTGTGAGCAGATAAAGTTCCAAAGTTGATATTTCTGTTTTGTTACCAGCTACTAATCAGGGTTTAACATTGTGTTTTGATGACAAATGATCGGCTCGACTTTATGGCAAAGTAGACCCGTTCCCACTTCATTGGGCTTTTTTTTTGGATTTATATAATTACTAGTTGACTCGCGCAACTTCGTCTGCGTCACAATTTTCATTACTGCTCCACTCCTATTGGTCTTAGCGTGATGATAGCCTAAAGCCTTCTTCAATAAATGGGCTATCCAACACTGAAATAATTTTCCAAATCGGACCAGTAGTTTCTGAGATTAGCGCGTTCAAGTAAACAAACAAACTCTTCAGCTTTATATATTAGTGTAAGATATACACTCACAAATAACGTGGCTTTCTATTGGTGAAAGAATTTTCAAAATCGGTTTAGTAGATCCAGAGGTTACCCCCTCCAACCTTACAAACTTTACCTCTTTAAAAAATTATTAGATAGAATAGATTACATGAACATTCCGTTTTGTCTATAAAAATGATTTGGATTCAACATAATACAAAATATATATATTTGATCTGCCTGCAGTCTTGTCCCTTCCACACAAACTGTCAACCAACAAGATGAGGAAGGACAAACGTGGAACACTATATTCGTCTTTGAAACAAGCACCTATGAGTCTTCGGTCAGCTGGACCCACTCGCTGCTGGACCTATGGGTCTAATTGAACTTATCATTTATTTTCTGGATTTTTATTGGTTAACTGGACCTAGAATCAAAATAATTTAAAAAAAAACATTAATTAATGCTAAAACCAGTGGGTACAGTCGAGCACAAAATTGGTTTGTCAAAATATAATGAAACGCGGTTCAATTAGATTTAAATTTTAAGTAATTAATGCCTAACTGAATATTATTAAAAAGCATAAAAATAATACTAAAATATTTGGCTTTGTTCTGTAACTGAAGTAATAATGACATTGGGCAGTGGGCCCAGTTCGAGTGGGTCCAGTTCACCAAAGACTCTTAGATACTAATTAATGGTACTTGTTGCTGTCAGGAAAACCTTTTAATAAGATGATGATTAAACACAGTAGCAAAAGGACAATGTGAAAAGCTTACAAGTTCAAGTTTATTAATAAGTTAACCAATTATCAATAAAACTTGCCAAAATATAGGAAAACTATAGTCTGGATACGTACTGTACAAACTATAGTCTAGATACGTACTGTACAAACTATAGTCTGGATACGTACTGTACAAACTATAGTCTGGATACGTACTGTACAAACTATAGTCTGGATACGTACTGTACAAACGCCAGCATATCAAGCGACCCGAAACTGACAAATTTTCCTAATCAACCTTGAACCTAATCGCAGCAGTAATAAAGTTAAAAGTCTTTTAAAGATGTCTGACGAATTGTTGTACACGTGGGATCCAAATGCAACTGGAAAATGTTTTTTAGATATAAATCGGCTATGAGTATCCGTCTTGACTTATGACCAGGATTTTTTATCTCAAAACTTATGACGTTGCCTAAACCTGAAGATATTATACAAACTTGGTATAGATAGCTATGGCTACTAACCTCATGACCATTGGGTTAGATGAGTTCTTGAGTGAAGACCGCAAATCAGCAAACATAAAGGTGGAACGCACTCAGGCTAAGTGAAGCGACGATCTTTGCAGGATGGCTGGCAGCACCGCAGCAGCTAAATAGTGTGCACTAGGAGAGGCCCATATCTAGCAGTGGACTGTTATAGGCTGATGATGATAGTGATGATGGATACCCCCAAATCATTATAGAAAATCTTGTAATTAAAACAATACTTAATACAAATTTTAGGATGATGTCAATTAGATGAAGCTAGTTTGGAAGCACGGAAATAAAGTTATGGTTATGACATTTAATTGTCTATTAGGGTTAGTGATTATACCTAGTATGAAAGATTGTGCTGCAGCTACTTCAAAACAGTTCTATACTTAGTTCTGAAGTGCCTGTTACAAATTGTCTGTTATTATACTGTCAATTTTCAATCTCAACTTCCATACTACCTTAAAATGTTATAAGTGCCACGATAACTCTGTCTAGCTGTATTTCTGTTTATTAACTCTGCTGTGGCAGCGGCTAAATGGATTTGGATAAAACGGCACTCGGGTAGGCCTTATTCTGGAATAGGACAAATTGTACTTTTCAATGTTTGGAGTTTGTTCTCTTCGGATTACTTTCGACATTCAGCCGCTAGCAGCAGCTGTCTACATGACTACACTAAAAAATATAAATTCAAGTGGACGTAAGGTTTTTGAAAATATTGAAGGGGGATGATATTTAAAAAGATATCATTCTTTTCACCAAATCAAATGTATGCTAGATCCATTCAACGTTCCTAACAACAATAGTATTTCAAAGGTATCATAGAATGCTGACGAGGAAAAGACGCTTTGATAATAATTAGAATTAAGAAAAGACATGGAAATGTAAGCAGATTGAAAAAAAGTCCTTATTCCAACTAAATTCCACATTGAAGCTGAAAAATATTTTAGAAACAAAACAAATAGCACCGACTTACCACTTAAGAAAACATCTATATACTCTATATCTATATCTATAGTAATATATAAAGCTTTAGAGTTTGTTTGTATGTTTACTTGAACGCGCTATATATTTCAGTGTTAGATAGCCAATTTATTGACAAGGGCTAAAGGCTATAATCATCACGCTAAAACCAATAGGAGCGGCGCAGCAATTGTGACGCAGACGAAGTAACGCGGGTCAATTAGTACCTTATAAAACCTCATTTTAGGTGACTCCACTTTAATCATCTACAAGACTAGGTACTACCTAAAAGACATCAAATCGTTTTCACAAAATGGTAAAAGTAACCTTGAACCAATACTTTTTGTCACATGAACAATAAGAATCTCTGATAACAGCTATGTAATCAGTAATCACCTTATCGGAAGACACGACTCTTACTTTTGCTAATTTACTAATTAGCCCTTAAGTACTTACGGGGTCGTAGTGTACATATAAATACGGACATAGTCCCGACAGACATTATTCTTAACCGAGCTTTTGAAGCGAACGTTAGTTATTAATATTTTATTTGGAATACTCCAAAATGACAGAAAACTCGACTTCCAGTCAATCTTTGGCGCCACTGCCCTACAACGTTGGCAACGACGATGTGGTCATCTCTAGTGACAGCACTCACATGTTGCAGAATACTAAGGTAATTTGATTTCCATACTTAACTTATGCTTGTAAAGTTTTGGCATCTGTGATCGACGCTAGATAAATTTGCAATAACGCTCAATTGCCCTTTCCTTGATGTCTCTTCGTACGTACCTACCTGGACAATAAATTATAAATCGTTTTTCAATAAATTACAAGAATATGTAAAGATTCACGACAGATGCAGTTTGCAGTAATGTTTTGGTATCCATAAGACGATACCAAACCAAAACTTTTCTCCAAAAAGTGGTACCAAGGTTTCTGTCCTTTACAATTTGACATGTTAGATAAGTGATGTGATGACTTACAAAATCTTTATCTTTGTTCGCAGCCTGCAGACTGGAATGCATTTCCAACACAAAACGTTGCGACAATGTCTACCAACAATGTCTTCACCAGCAGCAATCAATTCATGTACAACCCGACTAGCTGCTTAAACATAAGCATTCAAAATGAGGAGATTATTGGAGGCCAAGCTTGGCCTAATCAGTCGCCTCTGGGAAGAAATATATCCCAGTCGCCAGTCTGGGCCAGCAGTCAACCAAGTGGTGGAGCCAAAAAAACAAAACGCAGCAGAACTGCGTTCACAAGCCAACAAATGATGGTATTAGAACAGGAGTTCACCAGGACCCGCTACTTAGAACGCGCTAGAAGGCTGGAACTAGCAGAAGCCCTTCTGCTGAACGAGCGCACCATTAAAATATGGTTCCAGAATCGCCGCATGAAACAAAAAAAAGACCAAATTGAGAGCATGGGAGATTCTGAAGATACTAACACATCTTCGTCATTGCCAGAAATAGAGAACGGTCAGATGTCAATGCACATTCATGAGCAGTCTCCATTCATGAGGACCGATGTGTACAATCAGGGAAACATTTTTGAACAAAACTACCCAGCTGTTTTGCCACCGATGAGTCTGCCAACGACGAGTCAGCCACCCTCGATGATCCAGAATTCGATACAGATCATACCACCCCTGGTGCCAGCCCAGAATTCTGTACCAAACATGTACGAGACTTTTTTGTCGCGGGAAGGACATCGGGCTGAGTACCAGCAGGGTAATATGTGTCAGTCATCGCACAGTGTCATTCAGGAGTTGCCAGAAGACAACCCAAATGAAGAAATGGCTTCTCCAAGTTTTACAAGTGAAAACATTGATAATAACTGGGATTGTTCTTGGATCAGATCACTACAATATTAGAAGTACTCTAGTACCTTATTTATCTGATCCAAGAACTCACGTTATTTATTATTTAGATTTTTTGTAAATTGTTAATTTTGTGTTAATTGTTAGGTTAAGATTTCTTTCATCTTTTTTTCTTCTTTTTTTAATCTTTGTATTTATGTAATTATGTATAATAAATTGTTGTCATAAAATATATTTCTTTTCGTTTCTTGATGACGAGGTATTGGACTAACATTAAATGAGTCATGGACAGCTTCATAAGATATAAAAAGCGAAAGCCAAAAAAAAATACTATAAAACAACAACCAAAAAGTAAAAAGAAACGTATAAGTTAACATCATTGTCCTCCATAATACATTACATTAGTCATTGATAGTCTAGCAAGTGCATAGGTTTTAATGTAATAGTTATTTATATTAGTAGTGAATGGTGACAAATTTGTAAGACCGAGACGAAGTCGAGTGTTGTCTTTATGTTTTTGTTTACTTTCCAATATATATATATATATTTAGCATTCCACTAAGGAGTTTCACAATACGAAAATTAGAAAAGTTTATAATCTAGGAGGTAAAAATTAAATAAAGCACAGTATACGTTCCAATGCTTACTCAATTAATTATTTACAAAATTGTATTCAACTTTCCATGAGAATAACGAATACCACAGATTAATAATGACAGCTACCTAAAACCAAAGCTCATTCATTTTAGTAAGGTAGGGTAAACAGTATTTAGTTTTGATTGTCAAAGTCAAAACGTTAATTTCATTTGAAGTCACCAAAATCTAAGAAGTCTGATTTGACAGTAGGATACAACATTTCCTCACTCGTAAGTATGAAAGAGACATAAAAATAAATCTGTGTCGCACTTAGTGGTAAAACAATTTTTTATCCCTCTCTACTCAGCTGTCAAATCGGACTTCTTAGATTTCGGTGGCTTTTGTTCATAAAAGGCACTTTTGAACGTCATCATTAATATTTAAAATAATATAGTGACGCTACTGTCTATTCGGAAGGGTAGATTCTTATAGAAAAGAACGGACAATGAACTCCATAGTTAATTTTTACAAATAAATGTTTTACAATATGCTCTGGTATACAAAAAATGTTTTACATAAGAGGACCTTGCACCTAGAGTATGCAGAAGTAGACTTATTTATTTCATTTTATGTAAGTATAAACAGCTGGACTATTCTGTCGACATCTCACCGGCTGTCATTCCATCTTATTTGTATGGTTTGATAGCTCACTTATCGTTCACTTCGCCGAAGTTTTCACTTCGATATGTTTACAGATTCGCATTATAGATAAAAAATACCAAAATAATGCACCTGTCTGTAACGTGTGTGTAAACACTCGATAAATTGTCAGCTGAACATTCCGATTACTGTGAATATGAAAATTTGAGATTTTATAAAATCTGGATTTCGTTTCAAGAAATTGTGAACAGAAATAAAACCAACCAGAACACAAGTCGACAAGAAACTAGGCTCTTTTTTATGTGCGATGTCACCTGAACAATCCAATTAAACAAAAAATTAAACAGAAATCAAAAAGATAACGAGCATTTGACAGTTTGTCACAATAATTTTGTGGAACCGGTCCAAAACCTCGATAAAATTACACAGGTGTAACGGTGCATTACTTTTCATCAAAATGTGAGCCATTGTACCTGAAACCAAAAGTTCGAAAAAGTTATTTTTAAACAGCTGCACTTCAAACTATTTCACTCACACACTTACGTCTAAATAGGGCATGGGGTCTGTTACCATCTTAAGACCCAAGCCAACCTCACCTGCTAGCGGTGCACCCTGCTGTCCAACGGACGAGGCTCTGGCGAACCTGGTTTCCCTCTCGTAGGGTTGTGGGGGTCAGACGGCTGGTCGCCCCACGTAAAACCAACTTCAGCCAAATATTAAAATGGACAAGAAGTTGAAAACGGGTACTCGGGCTAGGGCGTCGCCGCATAACGACGCGCAGGCACATCGCCCTAAACCTGCAATAAGTGGGCTAGGGCTACCGTGTCGAGTACGGGCACGGCTAAAGAGGATAGTACCCAAGAAGAAGTTCTGCTTTGCCACCTGGAACATTGGCTCCCTAACCGGACGTTGCCGAGAACTCGCGGACGTACTTGCGAAGCGTCGGGTCCAGTGCGCCTTCCTTCAGGAGACGCGCTGGAAGGGAAATAAGTCACGTGACATCGGGCAGGGGTGCCGGCTAGTGTACCTACACCGGATCACCAACGGGCAGGGGCGGAGTGGCCGTGGTGCTGTCTAAGGACCTTCAGGATGGACTCCTTGAAGTAGACCGATGCAGCGACCGGTTGATGCGAGTTAGGGTGCTGATCGAAGGGTCGGTAACGAACCTAATCAGCGCCTATGCTCCTCAAACTGGTTGCTGTGAGTCTGAAAAGGAGGCCTTCTGGGATGAGTTCGAGGACGTACTACGCGCTATTCCGAATTCCGAAGGTGTTTTGGTTGGGGGGGATCTCAACGGTCACGTAGGTCAGTTTGCTGGAGAGTACGGACGTGTTCACGGTGGTTTTGGATATGGCCAGCTAAATGCAGAGGGAGTCAGTATACTCAGCACCTGCGCTTTGTCTGACCTAGCCATCGCGAACACGTTCTTTCAGAAGAAGCCCCAGCATCTTATTACGTACCGTAGTGGTGCCTACTCAACCCAAATAGATTACCTGCTGGTGAGACGGTGCCACATTGGCAAGGTTACCAACTGCAAAGTCATCCCAGGTGAAAGCCTAACGGCTCAACACCGCCTCCTTTTCCTGGACTTTGCGGTTGTACCGAAAAAGAAAGTGACCGAAAAACGCAAACCCCGCACAAAGTGGTGGTTGCTTGATGGTCCTAGGCAGTCGGATTTCATCGCGGAGGTCAAGCATCTCGAGATCAGTGCTCCGCATGAGTCCGCTCAAGAGATCTGGAGTAGGATCCATTCAGCAATCACCGATGCGGGTAAGCGCGTCCTTGGCACTTCTCGTGGTGGCCGCACCATAGAAAAGGAGACGTGGTGGTGGGATGACGGGGTGCAGGAGGCGACTCGGAAGAAGAAGGTTTTATTTAAACAGTGGCAAGGGTCCAACTCTCCGGATGACAGAGAGGCATATGGAGCGGCTAAGCGCGCTTGCAAAAAAGCTGTAGCCAGAGCCCGCAGCAAAAGTCTGGCGCCCTTGTACGACAAGCTGGAAACTGCGGAGGGGCAAAAGCTTATTTTTAAGCTGGCGCGTGCCCGGGAGAAAGCTGCACGGGACATTAGCAAATGACTCTGTGTAAGGGACGCCCAGGGTAAGCTGCTCTACGATGCCCCCTCTGTTAAGGAGAGATGGTGTACATACTTCGCGGAGCTGTCTAACAAACAGCATCCCCATAACCTTCCTCCCGAACCGCCTCCTAACCTTGGACTTATTTCCCCTATTTCCCCCGACGAAACCCGCATTGCTCTTCGCCACATGAAGAACCGGAAAGCGGTCGGGCCTGACAATGTGCCAATTGAGGTGTGGAAGGCGATGGGCCCACATGGCGTGGACCTTCTGACGGATCTTTTTAACCGCATCCTGATCACCAAGGAAATGCCGAACCAGTGGCGATTTAGCCTGATTATCCCTGTATACAAAGGCAAAGGTAGCGTACAGGATTGTAGTAGCTACCGCGGTATCAAGATCATGTGCCACATCATGAAGCTCTTCGAGCGCATCATTGACACACGGCTCCGTAGCGAGTGTACTGTCTCTGAGTGTCAATATGGCTTCCGGGCGGGTAACAGCACCATGGACGCAGTATTCGCCTTACGGAATCTGGCTGAGGCTTACAGAGAGAGAAGGAGAGCTTTGCATATGGCCTTTTTAGACCTGCAGAAGGCCTTCGACTGTATACCTCGGCAGTCCATCTGGTGGGCACTGCGCTTCAAAGGCGTTCCCGAGGCCTATATTGACATTATCAGAGACATGTACCGCGATTCCGTGTCCTCTGTCCAGACCGCTGTTGGCGAATCGAATGGCTTCCCAATATCTGTTGGCGTTCACCAAGGCTCGGCTCTTAGCCCGTTCTTGTTTAACGTAGTGCTCGATGTAGTTACGGCAAACATCCAAGATAAGCCCCCATGGCTAATGATCTATGCCGATGACATCGCCCTCGTTAATCAGAACAAAGCCCATCTTGAGCGCAAAGTCAACATTTGGAAGGACACGCTTGAAAACGGTGGTCTGAGACTAAATGTGGCGAAGACTGAGTACATGTCCTGTGGCGGCACGGATTCAAATAGGTTCATCCGAATAGGTTCGGACCTGATCAGAAAGTCCGATACGTTCAGGTACCTTGGATCCGTGCTGCACGAGTCTGGCAACGTGGACGACGATGTCCAAGCTCGTATAGGCGCGGCTTGGGCGAAGTGGCGCGAGGTAACGGGCGTTGTATGCGACCGCAAAATGCCTCCTAAGCTCAAGGGGCAGATATATAAATGCATCATACGGCCTGTCCTACTGTACGGCGGTGAATGTTGGCCAGCACTAAGCAGACACACCCAGGAGCTTCGCGTCACGGAGATGAAGATGCTGAGGTGGATGAGTGGCGTAACGCGATCCGATCGCATACGCAACTCTTTCATCAGAGGTAGTCTTGGTGTCCGTGACGTGGGGGAAAAACTGCAAGAGTGTCGTCTGCGATGGTATGGCCACATCATGCGCCGCCCTATGGAGTACGTTGGTCGGGGATGCATGAATATGGCTGTTCTTGGGGCTAGGTCCCGTGGTCGCCCTCGCAAGCGCTGGTTGGACGTCGTTAAGTCCGACATGAGAGCCAATGGCCTAACTGAGAAGGATGTTCAAGATCGGGCAAAGTGGAGGAAGCTAAGTAGGAAGGCGGACCCTGGCAATAGCCGGGATTAACGCCAGGTAGAAGAAGACTTACGTCTAAATAGGTATATCTACTCACTACAATAAATAAAAAATCACGTCATCGCTTTCCATCAAGTAAGATGTGGCCAAACGTGAGTTAAGTAATTAGGATCAATGTAAGAGGGTACCTACATTGGAATGGTAGCAGTGACAACGCTTGACAAATGTACAATATTTTGCCAAAGTACTTTATCGTGGCCTTTTGAACTAGCTGTCCCGTGCCCACTTTGTTAGGCGGTATTTTTCGGGTTAATATATAAGACTATGACACTCACAAATAATTTGGATTTCTATTGGTAAAAGATTTTTCAAAATCGGTTCAGTAGATCCAGAGATTACCCCCTTTTCTTTTAGGATGGGAAATAATCAAATGACTCCTCCCGCTTTGAGTGAAACAGAAGGGAGTGTCAGACTCTTACTGACTAACCCATCCGTGTTCCTCCTTATGCCCTTTGCGTTCCTGGGCCGCTGTGACTCTTTCGAACAAATTCCCCAGTAGATACTGGCCCTAGCGAGCCCGGTTTTCTATGCTGACAGCTCTTTGAGGCACATGTGGAACACAGCGCGCCGTCGACCTAGGCCTGGTTCTGATCGGATGGCGAGCCACCCAATGCTCGCCGTCCGCAGGCCCGTGCCGGCCCGTACCGGGAATCGCCCTGCGACTCCCGACTCCCGGGGCGTCTTCTCCTGTAGCGGTGGCTGGGGTTTACCTCTTTATAATATTTTAAGTATGGATGTAAAATATATATAAGTAGTAAACGTGTGTTGAATAGACAGCTAGGGTTGCTGCGAGCACTTTGTTTTTATTTTATTTTTACTTCGGTTTTATATTTAGGTACACACTACAAAATAATTTTTTTTATCTATTTTCATTATTTTACTTAAACTTTATTCAATGTTAAACTTTTATGAATTTACAGACTAGTTGTTTGGTAAAACTATAATAAGCTAGAGAATCCAACTATTTGGGCAAAAATTAGCGTTTCGAAAAAAACTTAGTTTTTACTAAGAATCAAACCTTCTTGGGGCTCAGGGTCAAACACACACACGAATGTACATCAAAATTGGTCTACTTTTTAATAGTAGTTTAGTGACATAGAGTAACGTACAGAAGATGAGATAAATAATTGTGTTTAACGGATAAAATATTTTTCACCCACAAGAAAAAACTACACTAAAACATTTCTAATGACTTGAGTACATTAGGAAGCGGAGTCAACATTTACAAAAGACAAACAAGAGAAACGGTAAATCACAATTAGAAAATAGAATAATGCTTGTATTGTGAAAAGATGTTTACAAAGTTCTTGTGTACATTCAGAACTATTTGAATATCTGCCTCAATAACAATATAAATATTAGTACTAATCACTTTTACGACAGTATTTTAAGACATTTTTTTCTGTTAATTTGTTTGTTGTTTGTGTTTGAGCAGATAAAGTTGCAAAGTTTATACTTTTATTTTGTTACTTGCTACTGATAAGGGGTTTAAAATTTTCTTGTATTTTATGATAAACTAGCTGACCCGTGCCCACTTCGTTTGGCGGTATTTTTCTGATTGATATATATAGCCTTAGACAATCACAAATAACGTGGATTTCAATTGGTAACAGAATTTCCAAAATCGGTAAAGTAGATCCAGAGTTAATCCCCTTCAACCTCTCAAACTAACAAAATTTACTTCTTATTAATATTATAAGGTAATTAGTATAGATTACATGAACACTCCGTCAAAATATGATGAAACTCAGTTCAATAAGGATTGAACGTTTATTCTTTTTTTATTTGTGATGTGTTGCACTTGACTCTAGTCTAGGTCAGAGATGTCAAAATCTATTTTATTCTTTAAATTAGGTTCTGTAAGTAAAATCAAGTAAAATCAGTGACGGATAAGACAAAATTCATGAATAAAATAATAAAAATCAACTTAGTATAGCGACCCTAGCGGCGCGATTTGCTGAATTGCATTTTTGATATTGTACAGAACGTCAGAGCCGGGCACGCCAGTCGCTTACATACCTCCGTTCAGCCACGTCACATTTTACTGTAATAATACAACCGAGTAATTGTTAACCTTCAATAAACTTTTATCATATCCAGTACCAATCCAAAGTGCCTGAAATTATTTCTGGACCCTCTCCATAACACGCACAACAGTAGTATTTGCATAAATCAACTATGAATCAATAATATAATAATTGACAAACAGGAAAATGTATTTAAATGACATTAAATAGTTTAAATCAGTTAGATACTCAACCCCTCTGTGCGTCTTGTTGGTCACCTATACGCATTATTTAGTTTATCTTAAAATAGTCGGTTATTTTCACACCTGGGAAAGTAATTTTCAAAGCTTGAATAGCTAGAATATAAGTAATATTGCTGTAAAAATATTATTGTTTAGTGAATAAGCGAGGTGCTGAAGTGTAAGTAAATGCCTAATTGAATAATATAAGTCATAAAATAAAACTAAAAAAAATAGTTTTATTCCGTGGCTGTACTTATAATGAAATTGGGCAGTGGTTCCAGTTCGAGAGATACTTATGATACTTGTTGATTGGATAATGGTACTTGTTGCTGTCAAGAAGACTTTTTTATAGTATAAAGATGATGATTTAATACAGTAGCAGAAGGACAATTATTATTACAATTTATAAAAAAAGTATACTAATTCAAGTTTACCACCAGTACCAGAACCAGTTACCAATGAAACGTGTCAAAATGTAGGGAAAATATTGTCTGAATACTTACTGTACAGACGCCAGCACATCATGCTACCCAAAACTGTCAAATTTACCTAATCGACCTTGAACTTAATCACTGTAGTGATAAAGTTGAAAGTCTTTTAAAGAAATTTGGATGATTCTGGTACCTTGATGTTCTGGCGTCTGTACTTACTGGTACTTTTTAACTCAGGTGAACGTTTCTTTGAAATAATTGCTGACATTCACGCGTGATCCAGAGGCTACTGGAAAATTCTCTTTAGACATATATCGGCAAGACCCTATGAGTATCCGTCTTGACTTATGAACAGATTATTTTATCTCAAAACTCACGGCCTTGCCTAAACCTGAAGACATTGCACTAACTTGGTATAGATACTACTACCCCAATGACCATTCGGGTAGACGATTTCTTGAGTGGAGAGCGCAAATCAGCAAACGTAAGACCAACGCTTCGAAGCAATGATCTTCGCAGGGTGACTGGCAGCACCGCAGCAGCTGTATGAGAGTTGCCGAAGATCGAGCCAAATGGCGCGCACTAGGAGAGGCCTTTGTCCAGCATTGGACTGTTATATGCTGATGATGATAGTGATGATGAAAAACATCTTGTAATAAGGCCAGTGCTTAATACTAATTTTAGAATGATGTCAATTAGATGAAGCTAGTTTGGAAGCACGGAAATAAACTTATAGTTATGACATTTAATTGTCCATTAGGGTTAGTGATTATATCAAGTATAAAAGATTGTGCTGCAGCTACTTTAAAACAGTTCTATACTTAGCCCTGAAGTGCCTGTTACAAATTGTCTGTTATTATACTGTCAATTTTCAATCCCGACTTCCGTACTACCTTCAAATATTATAAGTGCCACGATAACTCTGTCTAGCTGTATTACTGTTTATTAACTCTGCTGTGACTACGGCTAAATGAATTATGATTAAACTCGGCACACGGGTAGGCCATATTCTGGAATAGGACTAATTGTACTTTCAATGTTTGGAGTTTGTTCTCTTGGGATTAATTTCGACATTCAGCCGCTGGCAGCAGCTTTCTACATAACGATACTGAAAAATATGCGTTCAAGTGGACGGTACGTTTTTGACAATTTGAAAGGAAGATGATATTTAAAAATACAACCGACTTCCAAAAAAAAAAACACTACAAGGTACAAAATAACTTCGGAAGAAAGACAAAAACTTTAATTTCGGAAGGTGTCAAAATACGAAAAAATAACCAAAAACACCGACTTCAGAAGTCGGTTGTATTTTTTGTAAAAAAGTTCTTTATTTTTAATTTTTTAGTGGTAACTAGGTACCTGCGTACCCATTAAAAGCGTACCGGCGCAATATTATGTTAAGAACTGGTGTAAACACTAAAAAAACATGCGATTTCAGCAATCCCGATCCCTTTGCTATCATTTAATGAAGAGTTACGTTGCCTACCTCAGAAGTTCTTCGTCAGATCTTCACCAAATTGAAACGGGATCAGTCCAGGAAAATACTCTTTCAAACAAAAAAAGAATCATGCAAATCGGCTCACAATTTTATTGGCTAAAGTATCGCTGATCAAACATTTTTCATGAGATCACATCATCAGATCCTAATTTATACCTTCCATCATCAGCTCAGCAAAATGAGATGATGATTACTAGGCACAAATCATCAGATCATAATTTATACCTTTCATCATCAGCTCAGCAAAATGAGATGATGATTACCAGGCACAAATATCTAAATTGCGTTTTAAAGTTCATGAAAAACATTGTACGTGCCTATAAAATTTGAGGGTTGCCCTCGAATTTCGTGGGATCCCATAATCAGATTCTGACATGGTGACAATGGAACCAATCGGAAAGTATACCCTTTCAGATGAAACAAAAATTTTTCAAATCGGTTCATAAATGACGGAGTTATGAGATAACAAAAAAAAAAAAACAAAAAACAACCGAATTGAGAACCTCCTCCTTTTTTTGTAGTCGGTTAAAAATATAACATTCTTTTTACCAAATCAAATGTATGCTAGATCCATTCAACGTTCCTAACAACAATAGGATTTCAAAGGTGTGATAGAATGCTGACGAGGAGAAGACGCTTTGATAACAATTAGTAACAAAAGACATGGAAATGCAAGCAAATTGGTAAAAAGCATTATTCTAACTAAATTCCACATTAAAACTTTAAAATATTTTTAGAAACAAAACGAATAGCACCGACTCACCACTTAAGAAAGACATACCTTTAAAAACCTCATTTTAATAATCTAAAAGACCTAAAAGAAATCAAATTGTTTTTACAAACTGGTAAAAGTAACCTTAAACCAATACATTTTTGTCACATGAACAATAAGAATCTGTGATAACAGCTAAGTAATCAGTAATCACCTAATCGGAAGACACGACTCTTCCTTTTGCCAATTTACTAATTAGCCCTTAGGTAGTTACGGGGTCGTAGTGTACATATAAAAACAGACACAATCCCGACAGACATCATAATTAACCGAGCTTTCGAAGCGAACGTTACTTATTAATATTTTATTTGGAATACCCCAAAATGACAGAAACCTCGACTTCCAGTCAGTCTTTGGCGCCACTGCCCTACAACGTTGGCGACGACGGTGCGGTCATCTCTTGTGACAGCACTCATATGTTGCAGAATAATAAGGTACGGGTAATTTGATTTCCATAGTTAACATACGCTTTTGAAGTTATGTGATCTGTGATCGACACCAGATAAATTTGCAATAACGTTCAATTGCCCTTTCCTTGATGCCTTTTTGTCCGTACCTGGACATTGTTATTTTCGGATTTACGTATATCAATAAATGTATGTGGGTCTTTGACCGTTATTGCAAATACATCTGACGTCGACAATATAATATTTAGCAGTTATGTTTTGGTACTTATCTATATCTATAAGACGACACCAAAACTTTACTCCAAAAAGGTGGTAGGTACCAGTGTTTCTTTCCGTTTCAATTTGACACGTTGGATAGTGATGTGATGACTAACAAAATCTTTATCTTTGTTCGCAGCCTGCAGACTGGAATGCATTTCCAACACAGAGTGTTGCGACAATGTCTACAAACAATGTCTTCACCAGCAGCAATCAAGTCATGCGCAACCCGACTAGCTGCTTAAACATAAGCATTCAAAATGAGCAGATTATTGAAAGTCCAGCCTGGCCTAATCAGTTGCCCCTGAGAAGAATTATATCCCAGTCGCCTGGCTGGGCCAGCAGTAAACCAAGTAGTGGAGTTAAGAAAGCAAAACGCATCAGAACTGCGTTTACAGACCAACAAATGATGGCATTGAAACAGGAGTTCGCCAGGACACGCTACTTAGACCGAGCTAGAAGGCTAGAATTAGCAGATGCACTCCAGCTGAATGAGCGCACCATTAAAATATGGTTCCAGAATCGTCGCATGAAACAAAAAAAAGACCAAATTGAGAGCATGGAAGATTCTGAAGATACTAACACATCTTCGTCATTGCCAGAAATAGAGAACGGTCAGATGTCAATGCACAATCATGAGCAGTATCCATTCATGAAGACCAATGTGTACAATCAGGGAAACAATTTTGAACAAAACTACCCAGCTGTTGTGCCACCCGTTGCGATGCCACCGACGACTCCACCACTGATGAGTCTGCCACCTAAGAGTCTGCCACTGACGAGTCTGCCTCTGACGAGTCTGCCACTGACGAGTTTGCCACCGCCGAGTCCGCCACTGATGAGTCTACCACTGACGAGTCTGCCTCTGACGAGTCTGCCACCGCCGAGTCCGCCACTGATGAGTCTGCCACCTAAGAGTCTGTCACTGACGAGTCTGCCACCGCCGAGTCCGCCACTTATGAGTCTGCCACCGACGAGTCTGCCACCGCCGAGTCTGCCACCGCCGAGTCTGCCACCGACGAGTCTGCGACCTTCGATGGTCGAGAATTCGATACAGAGCATAGCACCTTCGGAGCCAGTCCAGGATTCTGTACCAAACGTGTACGAGACTTTCTTGTCGCGGGAAGGATATCGGGCTGAGTACCAGCAGGGTCATAGGTATCAGGCATCGCACAGTGTCATTCAGGAGTTGCCAGAAGACAACCCAAATGAAGAAATGGCCTCTCCAAGTTTTCCAAGTGAAAACATTGAAAATACCTGGGATTGTTCTTGGATCAGATCACTACAATATTAGAACTACTCTAGTACTGTATTGATCTGATCCAAGAACTCACGTTATTTATTATTTAGATTTTTGTAAATTGTTAATTTTGTGTTAATGTAAGGTTAAGATTTTTTTCTTCTTCTTTTTTTAATCTCTGTATTCATGTACCTATCCTTATGCATATTAAATTGTTGTCATAAAATATATTTCTTTTCTTTTCTTGATGACGAGGTTTTGGACTACCATTAAATTAGTCATGGACAGCCACTTAAGATAAAAAAAGCAAAAGACAAAAAAATAATAATAAAAAACAACAACCAAAAAGCAAAACAAAACTTAAAAGTTTACATCATTGTCCCCCATAATACATTACATTAATCATTGATAGGCTAGCAAGTGCATAGGTTTTAGTGTAATAGTTATTTATAATAGTAGTGAATGGTGACAAATATGTAAGCTCGAGAGGAAGTGGAGTGTCGTCTTTACGTTTTTTTTTGAATTTCCAAAAAAATATATAGTATATATCTTTAAGCATTCCACCAAGGAGTACCACCAACCGCGCGCGAGCCGAGCGAGCGAAGCGAGCGGTGCCGCGGTAGCGGCCGGCGAGCGCTACTTCTCGAATATTATTAGGTGACCATTTATCTTAACCGTTTAGAACTTTTTTGGTAGTGAAATAGGTACTTTTTTGGGCGGTGTTTAAACACAAGCCTTTATTATATAAGTATTTATTTTTTCATTTTGAATAGTTCTCACTTATTTACAAAATTTTATTCAACTTTCCATGAGAATAACGAATACAACAGATTTATTAATCTGTTGTTTTATTATTATGACCGCCATCTAAAACCGAAGCTCATTCATTTTAGTTAGGTAGTGTAAACAGTATATTGATTTTAAAGTGAAAACGTTTATTTCATTAAAAGTCACCAAAATCTAAGAAGTCTGATTTGACAGCAGGATATATAATTGCTTCACTCGTAAGTATGAAAGAAACATTAAAATAAGTCTGTGTCGCACTTAGTGGTAAAGAAATCTTTTATCCCTCTCTACTCAGCTGTCAAATCGGACTTGTTAGATTTCGGTGACTTTTTGATCGTCATCATTAAAATTTAAAATAATATAGTGACACTACGATCCATTCGAAAGAGTAGATTCTTATGGAGAAGAACGGACAAGAAACTTCGTAGTTACTTTTTTCAAATAAATGTTTTACAATATGTTATACCGGAGTATACAACAAATACCTAGAGTATGCAGAAGTAGACTTGTTCATTTCATTTCATGTAAGTAGAAACAGCTGGTCTATTCTGTCGACATCTCACCGGGTACACGTAGGTGAAGTGAACGACAAGTGAGCTGTCATTCCATCTTGTTTGTATGGTTTGATTGCTCACTTGTCGGTCACATCGCCTAAGTTTTCACTTCGACATCTTTACAGAATCGCGTGGTAGATAAAAAAAAAACCAACAAATAGCACCACTCTATAACCAGTGCGTAAATACTCGGTAAATTGTGAACTGAACATTCCGAATACTTTTTTACATATCAAAATTTGATAGTCTATAATTTCTAGATTGGAAAAGGATGGAAGAGGCCTTAAATAAATAGACATTAATTATTAGTAACTTTTCTTAAATTTAAGCAACAACTTACTAACTAACATTGTAAGATATAAAGAAAGTGAGATTTGAAATAAATGGCTTTATTATTTATTTATTATTAATTTCTGGATTTCATTTTCGAGAAATTGTAACAGAAATAAAACGGGGACCAATCAGAGCACAAGTCTACAAATACTACGTTCTTGTTTGGTGCGACGTCACCTGAACAAACCAATGAAACAAAAAAATCTATTCTATTCTATTTTTATATATGGCAAGCAAAGCCGATGTAGACTATTCTGCCAATGTCCAAAATGAATTGGAGAGCAAGTGTGCATTATTTTATTCACTATGTAGGAGAAAACGATTCCTGTAGAGACAAAAAACATAAAATTAAACAAGAATCAAAAAGATAGGGAGCGTTTGACAGTTTGTCACAATAATTTTGTGACACCGGTCCAAAACCTCGGTAATATTATACAGATATAATGGGTTTTTATTACTTTGCATCAAAATCTGAGCCATTGTCCCTGAAACTAAAAGTTCGAAAAGTTATTGTAAACTATTTCACTCATACATACCTATTTTTTTCTAATATCAAACTCTCAAAATTACTTTGGATGCTAACGATATAATAATGGTGAACAAATGTAACAAATCTAGGCGGTCAATAATGCTAAAACATTCTGTTTAAAGTTACGTCTAGGTAGGTAGATCTACTCACTACAATAAAGTTACGTCTAGGTAGGTAGATCTACTCACTACAATAAAGTTACGTCTAGGTAGGTAGATCTACTCACTACAATAAAGTTACGTCTAGGTAGGTAGATCTACTCACTACAATAAAGTTACGTCTAGGTAGGTAGATCTACTCACTACAATAAAGTTACGTCTAGGTAGGTAGATCTACTCACTACAATAAAGTTACGTCTAGGTAGGTAGATCTACTCACTACAATAAAGTTACGTCTAGGTAGGTAGATCTACTCACTACAATAAAGTTACGTCTAGGTAGGTAGATCTACTCACTACAATAAAGTTACGTCTAGGTAGGTAGATCTACTCACTACAATAAAATTAAAAAATCACGTCGTCGCTTTCCAACAAGTAAGATGTGGTCAAACGTGAGCTACGTAATTAAGTGTTAGAGTAAGAGGCAATATAAGAGGGTACCTACATTGGAATGGTAGCAGCGACAACGCTTGACAAATGTACAATATTTTGCCAAAGTACTTTATCGTGGCCTTTTGAACTAGCTGTCCCGTGCCCACTTCGCTGGGTGGTATTTTTCGGGTTAATATATAAGACTGTCATCATCTGCCTAGCCTTTTTCCCAACTACATTGGGGTCAGCTTCCAGTCAAACCGGATTCAGCTGAATACCAGTATTTTACGTGGAGCGACTGCCTACCAGACCTCCACAACCCATTAACTGGGTAATATGGTACTTCTTGGCAGGACTGGAGTCAGATTTACTGGCTTCTGACAATCCGTAACGACTGCCAAAGATCTACAAATGACAGCTTGGACCAACGGCTTAACGTGTTTTACGAGGCACGGAGGAAACTCGTTATGCTAAGATGTGATCACCCATCCACCTTAATATATAAGACTGTGTGACACTCACAAATAACGTGGATTTCTATTAGAAAAAGAATTTTCAAAATTGGTTCAGTAGATCCAGAGATTATCCCCAGTTAGAATGGGAAATCATCAAATGACTCCTCCCGCTTTGAGTGAAGCAGAAGGGAGTGTCAGACTCTTACTGACTAAAACCCTTCCGTGTTCCTCCTTATGCCCTTTGCGTTCCTGGGCCGCTGTGACTCTTTCGAACAAATTCCCTAGTAGACACTGGCCCTGGCGAGCCCGGTTTTTTATGCTGACAGCTCTTTGAGGCTCACGTGGAACACAGCGCGCCGTCGACCCAGGCCTGGTTCTGATCGGATGGCGAGCCACCCAATGCTCACCGTCCGCAGGCTCGTGCCTACGGTGACCGGGAATCGCCCTGTGACTCCCGACTCCCGGGGTATCTTCTCCTGTAGCGGTGGCTGGGGTTTACCTCTTTATAATAAAAAATGTGTCTGAAAAATGATGAAAAGAAAATCAATCACCACATTATCCACCCCAGGTATCACCCATGCTAGCTACGCTACTGACCTGCAGAAGATTGTGAGATTATCTTTGCATTGTATAGACTCAATCTCATCCGAGTTGTATGATTTCAGTCTATTATTTTACAACAATTGTAACCATGATTTTGTAAACACTTATTTAAAAGAGTGTCTATGGAGTTTCTTGAACGTTCTTCTCCATGGGATCTACTCTTTGGAACGTGCAACTGCCGCGCTGCAAATAGGATCGGTGAGTATGTTTTGCTGCAGAACAACTTGCTGATTTTGTCGCTAGAGCGGCAAAATTAGCTTCACCTGATTGACTGACAGACCTAAACTTTTAAATGTCAAAAGTCTATTCAAAAATCCTTTATTTCAAATAGACCATTTTCTTTTGTTTTGTCTGTGTAGTTTGAAGTTTTGCGCTCGTTACATAGTAAGTCGATATTAAAATCCTCAAAAATAATTGCCTTGCGTTTGCTCTTTTCCAAACAAACGTCGTGTGTAAATGTCAAGAAAGTCGCTCAGGTTCGTATTTGGGGGTTTATGAATAAAGCATGGTCAGAGAGTGTATTAATAGGTTTATCCATAAAAAAAATATTACTGCCTTCATATTGCAGCTCTTTTATTAAATTTAAACTTTTGTGTATAATATTATACTAGTACATAGAAATCCCTCCGCCTACCT
Organism: Lacanobia oleracea; assembly: GCA_950371165.1. Taxonomy (NCBI): domain Eukaryota; kingdom Metazoa; phylum Arthropoda; class Insecta; order Lepidoptera; family Noctuidae; genus Lacanobia; species Lacanobia oleracea. The sequence continues at coordinate 9,506,734 of OX493397.1, forward strand.
ATACAATCTATCCTTAAATTAAATAAATGTGTGTTAATGCGTTTATTCAGCACATCGGCATCAATCTTAGATTTGATCTATGTTTCAGTTAGCAACACAATGTTTATGGTATAATCAAAACTTCGTTGGATACATTTTAACTCATCAAGCTTACCTGGTTTTATCAAACTACGCACATTAAGGTAGGTATCTACATACTGATAGGTTACGTTATCTAATTCAGTATCGTAGTTGCTTTGTTGAGAGGTCATAAAACAAAACAAAAACAATCTTTTGACAAAGTAATTTTTTGCTGTATTTTGAATTATCTTCGGTACACCGTTTACCTTATTGTGAGATCTGATTAACCACTTTCTTTTCGTTGTAACAATTTCGCACGTTGATCTCTCATTAATGTAGGAAAAATTGCTTAATTAATGTCGATCAGAGCAAATAATTCATGTAGTTTTGAACATTGGTACAATTGTTCTTTGAGATGTCCAGATGAACATACTAAAAGTCCCCGAGGGTAGGAGGTAAGCCAGCGGTGGGAGAGCGGGGGAAAGGTACCTCTGAAAGGTAGTTTTTGCCAGGTTATACTTGCCAAGACTATCATGTCATGACTATCATGTCATGTCTTGTCATGACTATCATGGTCTTCTCTTAAGTCAGTAGCAATGTGTTGTAGGCATCTAGATCGGATTACCTCAATGTGTTTTATCTAATAAACCTGCAGACAAACCTGAGTATAAGACATATAAAAGTATTTTTTAATTATGTACCTTTTTTACATTGAATTTTGAAGTCGACTTTTTACGTCCGGCCGCGATACCAACAATCCGGTCTATGCTTTATAATTTCAAACAAATCGTGTAAAAGCGATTTGCTTAAGATTTGTTGTTAACGATAACAGTCTAAAACAAACAAATATATCAGAGTGAAGCTGCTGTCACTAGTGTAACTTATTTATGAATTGGTGGCTATATCCTCTTTGTAAGACTTCAAAGTTGTGAATTTTATCGAGTTGTTTTCTGATTGACAACATTATACATATATTTTGTCGGCAATTTTACTTTTTCAAGTTTTTGTAAGACGTATAGCGAATTACTTTTAGTTTCACGTGTATACTTAATTAATTAATATTTTGAAATAACTCATACCAACCTATAATGCCAAGTAATTAATTCTGCAAAAAGAATACAATTATGCAAGTATCTACAAGAAAATTTTTTTTTTCAAGTAAATACTTGCATAATTCGTTTCGATAATATTAAACATATGATTAGATTCATGTGCCTCAATTTAACTTATTAAGTAATCAGTTATATTTATTTGGAATGTGATAATGCAATTTCAGGAAATTTTAGGCACGTGGATATGACGCAATGTTGTCTAATTTATTAATTGTCAAATTTCGAATAACCATAACTTGTTAATATTAGTCATACTGCATTTTTTCACAGTTACTCAAGGTTTGGGCAAATTATAGTCACATTAAGTAGGAACAAGCTAATCGAAGTCCTCACCTAATTAAGGTACAGAAATACTTTGTTTATTGTAATTTTATTGGCTGAATAAATTATTATTATTATTATTATTATTTTTTTGACATTCTCGGGTCCCTAGAGACCCGGTCCTTTGGTAGGCGTACGAGGGGCCGAAGCCAACTCGCAGAGGCCTCTTTAGACATTTTAAATTGAATGGGACACCAACCGACGATTATCCCTGTATGCACTGTTAAAGTATACCCAAGGACAATCCCCGGTTGGAGCAGGACTATTGCAGAATATGGAAACAAAAGATGAAACGCTATGGGTTTGGCTGGTTTAGTGGACTAATAATCGTTTACTATGGAAGAACTATTGGCCCCTGCCTGACCATTGACAATTAAAAAGGCTTTAAAATGGCAGGGGGTGACTTGCACACTCAATAAATGGGCCCCCTGAAAAGGGTCGCTAGCACAAAGTAACGTAGCGCCAAGGGGGCAACATATCCTGAGGTGCTAGAGGAGTGGAGAGGTATACCACGGCTATCAGGACAATCCCGGAAGTACGGTCAAGATCCCTACCAGCACCTTACTGGATTATACATCCTTCTCCCGAGCACGTTTGCTCTTGCGAATCTCCACTCAGACCGGCCGATTAAGGCAAGAAAAAGGTGGGAGCTCTGTTCCTCGTCAGTTTTCACCCCGGCCAGCCGATAAAGGCAAGCCGGAAATGAGGAACAAGAATTCTCCCTGGAGATCAGGTCCGTGGGGTCGCCAGTGCCCAACAGTTCGCCACAAAACTGCCTTATTATTATTATTATTAATCGATCTGTGACATGTTCATGCGCAGTAAATTTCTATTAAATGCTTATCGTGGAAAGAATGTTGCACTATCTTAATTATTGACAATAGGTACACATCATTAATAAACTTTCCGATAAGATAATATTTTTGAAATCTGGTCTTGGCAAGTTGTGCGTGGTTTCGCCGGCCTTTTTATGGACATCATGAAACATTACATAGTTATGTAGCAACTAATTAATTATTTTGATTTCTAATTTACACAAAAACATGAATAATATTAATTGTTAATACAGATATTGCATCTGTCCCTTACTCCTTCTTTCTAGATCGAGGTTTTAATTTTCAGTGGAACACAAGTTGTTCCCACGGTCTTCAACTTAAAATTAAAGAAACTATTTAGGTTATTACACATTCTCAGCATGTCGACAGTGCACCCGATCTGCCGTCTGTCAAATAATGATGCTCATTTGCCAAACGCAACCGGGATGCTGCGATCATCATCTGCGCACCCTTTTCAACTATATTGGGGTCGATTTCCAGTCAAACCGGATTCAGCTGAATATTTGTGTTTTACGTGGAGCGGATGCCTACCAGATCTTGATAATAACAGCCGCACGGGTCGATCTTCAAGGTTAAGCAACGGGTGCCAAGGTTGGTCTGTGGATGGGTGACTGCCTTATTTTCGTTTATGTAACTTATTGACATTATAATTTACTTTTTTGACATTACTATCTACATTTCGTTTAATGTTAACATTACCCATTGCATTTTATTAAATTACATTTTATTTTAACTTTAAATTGACATTGATAATACTGACTTGTAATAATTTAATTAAAAGGTACATAATTGGCCTCCCATCTAAATGTTTATGTATTTGTACGCCAAATGGCAAAACATAGAGAAATTTGTAATTAAACATTGTAACATCTTACATACCACTGTAACCTATAATAATAATAATATTGCTTTATATCAGAGCATTTTACCTATTTAATAAAAATTTAATTACATATCAAATAATAATTATGATATGGTACCACATACTACCCTTATCCAATGAATCTGGAAAGGGCAGTCATAACGTGCAGCAATTACCTTAAGAATGCTGTTGCCGCTGCTCCATCAAGGAGGCTGTCTTTTTGCGAATAATGGCTTGAAAGCCGTCCACGTGTGCCTCCGCAAACATGCCTGAGGCACTGCAGCGCCACGGCAGCCTCAACCGCATTCTGAAGGCATTGTTATACTGGGTGCGCAGGGTTCTATCATAAGCTCGCTGCGTATAATTCACCCACAGACCACTCGAGTAAAAGATTGACAGAATGCCTTAAAACTAATAATTTAACTTGATTTGTGCAGCGAGTGAACCTGCGGGCAAGCATGTTGCCCCTTACTGCTAGCGCCCTACGCTCCCGCTCTATGTCCTCGTCATCCTTTAGGTCGCTAGAAACTATGTGCCCCAGGTATTTAAATCTGTCAACCAGCTTTAAGGCAACACCGTCAAGGATCACAGAAGGCACATGAGTAGGCTGATAGTTGCCTCATTTAAAAACAAGTATTTCACTCTTTTTAGAGTTGTATTTTAACCCACGCGCCTCCGCGTATGACTCACACATAGACAGCAAAATCCTTAACCCGTTAATTGAGGGGCTCAGCAGCACCATGTCATCGGCGTAGCTTATATTATTTACCGCATTTCCATAAATAAAACAGCCAACATGAGTGCTGCTGAGCTCCTCAATCAGCTGATTAACATACGTTAAACAATAGCGGCGAGGTTGATCCTCCTTGCCTTACGCCACATTGCAGTTTATATTCATCCGACAAGGTACCGGCCCATCTCACCTGGTTTTTTTGGTCGGAGTACCAGTATCTACCTACAAACTACCCCACCTACCTACTATAGTAGTACCTATGTTAACAAATAAAGAATATTGATTGATTGATTGATATTGTAATCGGTCGAAAACCTGCCATAAATTAGTCATGTTTTTTTTTTTTTTTTTTTTTTTTTTTTTTACTATTGATAGGCACGCGCTTGACCACTATCTCACCTGATGGTAAGCGATGATGTGGTCTAAGATGTAGCACGCTTGCCTAGAAGTAACCTATTCACTCTTGACTTAAAGATTCCCAGATTGTAGCTATCGGGAAACACAGACTCCGGCAGGGAATTCCACTCCTTAGCTGTACGCATTATGAATGTGTTCCCAAAACGTTTTGTGCGTATGGGTGGGATGTCCACCATGTACCGGTGGCGCATCGCCTTTCGTCTTGTGGTCCGATGATGGAACGGGCTTGGCGGAATTAAATTATGCAATTCCGTCGCACATTCCCCAAAACGCAACCGGTAGAAAACCGACAAGCCAGCAACTCGTCGTCGATGCTCAAGACTTTGGAGCTTCGTCGCGACAAGCCTCTCATTGCCAATGATCCTCTTGGCTCGTTTCTCAATTGACTCAAGGGCATCAAGCTGGTATCTGGCAGATCCGTCCCAAAGATGAGAGCAGTATTCCATACACGATCGAACTTGCGCTTGATAGAGTTTGACCAGCTGTTCCGGCGTTAAGTACCGTCTCACCTTTGCTAGGATCCCCAACTTCTTTGCAGCCACTTGAGCTTTTGCCTCTATGAAAGGGCCAAAATTGAGAGTAGATGTTAATGTAACCCCAAGAAGCTCAAGTTGGTCGGTTATCGGCACGGTTGCACCTCGGAAAGATGGAGCTGGCTGGAATTCGCTCCTTTTAGCGGAAAATAGACACGCTTGGGTCTTAGCACCATTGAACTTGACCAGATTGGCATCACCCCATTCAGAGACAGCCTGTAAGGATACATTCAAGCGCTCAACCATAGCCTCCCGGAGAGACCGGATCTGCGACCAGCTCGTGCGTCGGACACGTATCTCTCAGCAACAGTGCTGTCGTCTGCATACCCAAAGGTACCGGGTTTAAGCTGATCATTAATATGCAGCAAGAACAGTGTTGCCGAAAGCACCGACCCCTGAGGAACCCCGGCATTAATATCCAGCAGTCCAGACGAGCAGCCATCTATGACCAGTCGGATAGACCGATCTCTCAGGAAATCAGCGATCCAATCACACAAACTGGTGGGCAGACCGAAGGAAGGAAGCTTACTAATAAGGCTATCGTGCCAGACCCTGTCAAAAGCCTTCGAGATGTCAAGGGAGACCGCTAATGCCTCCCCGTGCTTCTCTGTGGCTTCACTCCAGATGTGAATGGCATACGCTAGAAGATCCCCAGTTGACCGATTTCGGCGAAACCCGTATTGTCGGCCACTAAGGATATCATTCGCAAGTTTTCAGAACAATTGCCGGTATCCCGTCGGGGCCACTAGCCTTGTTCACGTCTAGGTTACGCAGTACCCTACGGACGTCCTTCTGATGAATGCGAATGTTCGACATGCTCGACTCGCATCCACCAAGAGAAGCAGGGGGCCTCGCGCCACCAGGATCCAGACGCGAAGATTCCGCAAACAAAGAAGCAAACAAGTTCGCTTTCTCCTCAGCGGAGTGGGCAAGCGTCCCGTCGGGTCTCAGCAGTGGTGGTAGTGAGGGGCGGCAGAAGTTCGATTCGACCGACTTAGCCAGGGACCAAAAAGCCTTACAACCTGCTGGGTATGAAGCAAGTTTGTTCCCTATTCGGCTGATGTGGTCAAACCGAGCCCTTTGCAACACCTTCTTGCAGAACTTGGCAGCCCTGTTGAAGGCTCTATTCTTCCGAGTCACGTCATTTGCTTTGCGCGTACGAGCGTCGACCCATGCCAGGTAAGCCGCGCGCTTAAGCGCATCAGCGCGATTGCACTCGGCACCAAACCATGGACGAGCTTCGCCAGACATTGTTATGTCAGAGAACGGAATGTAGTACTCCATTCCCCACTAGTAGTCATGTGTTTCGATACTGTGCGCCCCGTTATGGTGACATATAAGTTTGACAAGTTTGTGAATTGTACCACACACCCAAAACAGATCCACACTAATCAAATCACCTTACTTACGCACGCATACACAGCCGCATGCTCAAGCAAATACATTCAGGCCCATGCACGCACATACAGCACACTCACACGCACACACAAAATAATGCGATCACGCATTAATATCTGTATTTAAAAATGTTAACTTGTACAATTAAATCTGTAAAAATAAAACAATTACAGGGGATCAGCACTGTTACTCCTTAATACAGGATATTCCATAGACTAGCAAGGAGAACAGCATGTCATCTACATGATTGCCAGAGATTTAATACTACCCACTTTGTGTAAACTGTATTATGTACTACAATCTGTGTGTTTTCTGTATAAATAAAGATTATATTATTATCATGGAGGTATACGCCTACCTGCGGTAAATCTGCAAACAACTTTTCCAAACGTCTTTGGAATATTGCCGGCTGGACGCCAGGCCATACCTACACTAATCTGTTATATCGGAACAAGCCCTTGTGTCTGTTATTTATCATTTATATCCATAAATCGTCTATCTCACACTAACGTTCAATCCCGTTTAACCGAACAAGTAGATCCTCGACCCTAGGCAGTGGATAGCGGTCAACTTCTATTACCTTATTCAATGTTAGCTTACATCGGCACAGATCTTTATGCTGCAGTCCTTCTTCACGACGGCACGATGGAGAGTCAGAACGTTCGACCGGACTGAGAAAGCCATCCCACACCAACTGGTACAGCGCGCGCACCACCGGCTCTCGCAGCGAGTACGCTGGAGGTCGCGCGCGCATGTCCACTAGCCGCGCGCTCCAGCAATTGGATGCCAACCCGTGAAATGCTCCAACCCGTCTGCGAATACTTTAGAGAATCTGAAACTAAATGTGTTTATATCAAAATTTTATTAATTACAAATATTATTGTTATTTACATAAGTATCATAATCCAATACTGGCAGTCGTGTTTTTAACGATGCCAAAGTAGCGTGGTTTTACCATTTCTTATCACTTACAAGTCTAATTGCATACATTTGTCTTTATATTCAAATTTAAAAAAGGTTTTGAAGAATTGAGAACCTCCTCCTTTTTTAAGTCGGTTAAGGCGAAGACATACGCTAGCGACCTTAAGAGAACAAAACGCGCCCTCGTTTAAGGTGGAAGCGGCATGGTTATCGAATATTTTTATGTTTTTTGCAATTTGCCGGTCAGTGTGCAGCTGTATGTTGAACAAAGTACGATTCGCGGCCGTGACGCGTATTTATCTAAAGAGTTATAACCATTTTAATCATCAATATAACCCTGCAACGGCAAAATGCAAAAACAAAAATATTTATATTTAGCGGGCGACTCTGGTGCTTCTACCTTAACACCCGCGCGACCGAAAATTCAGTAGTTTTTTTGTTCTTACCTTATCATTCTAAGACTTATAAAAAAGGGTATCAAAATGTAGATAATTAAATTGTCTTTGAGATAGTATAAATTTCATCAAAATAGATGGTTTTGGTCCGATTGTTGTTTTTATATCCGTGTTAAATATTAATTCATAAATTAATTACGCTATCTCAGTTATCTCCGCCTTAAAAAGGTTTAACAACACCCAGTAGTTTTACATACTCGTCCGTATAATAAACTACATTACGTTTTGTAATTTTTAAGAAACTGAATCTTTTTATTTTCATTAATTTATACATGACACAGTGCTAGGTACCTGTGTCACACTTAAACTTCATTGCCTTTCCCTGAACCTCTAATGAGTTACTGTCAATTTATTAAGTCCTATCATTATTACCTCGTCAAGCACTATCCTCGCTGTTCAGGACGTCCTCTGCGATGTCCACCTCGACAGTGTAATGTTGCGTAAGACGCGAGCACATACACCGCCGATTGCCCGGTTGGTTGCATACATAGCGCCCAAATTTGCAAACGGACGCCTCATGCGGCCCACCACACGCTCGACGCTCATTGTACTGTAAACCGAAAATGAGTACATAGGCCGATATGTTTTCACTGCTAAGCTGCTTGCGATTTCGAAACTTATTAAGTTAAGCCAACTCACTCGGTTTCGGTTGTGGGTGTTTTTCCATAACAATTGTTATCTGTTTAAACGTTTTTGTCTTCGGTTTCGCTGGTGTACATCAATTTACTAACAACTCGTAGCTAGTCGCACCCATAACGGTAATTAACGTGAGCACTTGCAACTCAGTCGATATTTTATTTACTAGAAACGCCAAGTCGTTCAATATAAGTACAACCTCCAATCGTCCTTGTGAACATCGAATTACTGAACAATTCTTGGGTTGGGAGGGCTCTGAATCCAGGAAACAAATAAAATACGCAGCACGTTCAGACACAGGCGTATAGTGACTGGCATAGATGATACACTATTAACTAGCTAGTGACTGGCAAACTTACAATGAGCAACTACCTACAACACGTATTATTAACAAATATTAATTTACCCACAGTAACTAATTATAACATACATTACAGTATCTCAAGTACTTACTCATTTTAAGAGGCATTTCACAAAATTGCGCCGAGTAGCAGTTCTTAACATAGCAATGCGCCGATATGCTGTTAATGGGTGCACAGGCAGGTACCACTAAAGTGATTAATAAAAGGAAGTCGGTGTCAAAAAAAGAAAAAATAACCAAAAACACCGACTTTCGAAATTAAAGTTCTTATCTTTCTTCCGAAGTTATTTTGTACCTTGTATATTTTTGTTTTTGGAAGTCGGTTGTATTTTTTGTAATTATCAATGGAGGTTTGCGGGGCTTTACTCTCTGTTCCGCACACCTCTAAATAGAGGATAATAAATAATAATAATAATAACTTAATAATGGAGGAGCTCGTGGCTAGATAATAACAGCCGCACGGGTCGATCTTCAATGTTAAGCAACGCTTGACAAGGTTGGTCTGTGGATGGGTGACCATCTTAACATACCGAGTTTCCTTCGTGCCTCGGAAAGCACGTTAAGCCGTTGATCCCGGCTGTCATTTATAGATCTTTGGCAGTCGTTACGGATAGTCAAAAGCCAGTACATCTGACTCCAGTCTTGCCAAGAAGTACTGTGTTACCCAGTTAATGGGTTGTGGAGGTCTGGTAGGCAGCCGCTCCTCGTAAAATACTAGTATTCAGCTAAATCCGACTTGACTGGAAGCCGACCCCAATATAGTTAGGATAAGGCTAGGCAGATGAATAATTACTTAATAATTAATCAGGATACCTACTAAATAATAGCGTGTGGCATCCTAATTCTGGTCCGCTCTTAAACGACTAAATCGTCCAAAATATGAATAAAAAAAACACAACCGAATTAAGAACCTCCTCCTTTTTTGAAGTCGGTTAAAAAGTGAAAACATTGTTGGACCTGCAGCAGTAGCGTAGCGAGGGGGGCGGAGGAGGGAGGGGCGCTTCGGGTGACTCCCGTTTAGGGTTAACACCCGAACCTTCGTTGACTGGTTTTTGTCACTGTCGGGTGTCACCCCTAAACGTTTGATACAACAAATCCCGCCGGGAGTGGGGTGAAATTTTTTTGAGCTCGTTTTGCTCGCTCTTGCATTCTACAGTCTCTAGTTTCATGAGCTTTCAGTATAAATCAAAAGACTTCTCTTTGAGCATGAACGACCAAAAGACAGTTAACTCTTCCGAGATAAGGTGCAATCAAATACTTTATTTCCTGAGGTATTCGCATTAATTTGACTTTTTGTTACGGTCGAGTTTCACCCCTTAACGGGTGACGTATTGAAAACCGTTAAAGGTGGGGAGAACAAAATTTCGAGCTCGCTTTGCTGGATTAAATTATGAAACTTCTTTGTTCTCAAGCTTTACGGTATATCTCAACAAAATTACTTTATGTATGTCAGAAAAAAATTAAACCTTTCCGGGGTGCATTAATTTTTGAGCTCGCTTCGCTCGCTCTTGTGATAAGTTACTGTCCGAGGTGGGATGCAAAAATTTTCTACCCACACTTATTTCTTGAGCCTACTTGCGTCAGTCAACAAAAGTGAGTCTGGAGAATGATGAAAAGAAAATCAAAATAATCCGAGAGAGATGCACAAATTTTCAAGATCTTGTTTGTAAGTGTGATGTAAGAGCATTCTTGAAAGACCTGCAGCACATATGGAACACCTCCTATCCGAAAAATGGCATGCCACGTATCGTATTCAAAACGAAACGGGTCACTTATCGTTTTTGGGTTCATTTGGGGGCACCACATTATCCAACCCGGGTGTCACACATGCTAGCTACGCTACTGCCCTGCAGAAGATTGTGAGATTATCTTTGCATTGTATAGACTCAATCTCACTTGAATTGTATGATTTCAGTCAGTTATTTCATAAAAATTGTAACCATGATTGTGTAAACACTGATTTAAAAGAGTTTACATGGAGTTTCTTGAACGTTCTTCTCCATGGGATCTACTCTTTGGAACGTGCTACTGCCGCGCCGCAAATAGGATCGGTGAGTATGTTTTGCTGCAGAACAACTTGCTGATCTTGTTGCTAGAGCGGCAAAATCAGCTTCACCTGATTGACTGACAGACCTAGACTATTTAAATGTCAAAAGTCTATTCCAAAATCCTTTATTTCAAATAGACCATTTTCTTTTGTTTTGTCTGTGTAGTCCGAAGTTTTGCGCTCGTTACATAGTAAGTCGATATTAAAATTCACAAAAATAATTGCCTTGCGTTTGCTCTTTTCCAAACAAACGTTGTGTGTAAATGTCAAGAAATTCGCTCAGGTTCGTATTTGGGGGTTTATGAATAAAAGCATGGTCAGAGAGTGTGTTAATAGGTTTATCCATAAAAAATATTACCGCCTTCATATTACAGCTCTTTTGTGTATAATATTATACTAGTACATAGAAATCCCTCCGCCTACCTATACAATCTATCCTTAAATTAAATAATTTTTTTTAAATGTGTGTAAATGGGTTTATTCAGCATATCGGCAACAATTTTAGATTTGATCTATGCTTTAGTTAGCAACACAATGTTTATGGTATGATCAAAACTTCGTTAGATACATTTTAACTCATCGAGCTTACCTGATGATACCCGACAGTGATAAAAACCAGTCAACAAAGGTTCGGGTGTTAACCCTAAACGGAAGTCACCCGAAGCCCCCCCCCCCCCTCCGCCCCCCCTTGCTACGCTACTGCTGCAGGTCCAACAAAGTTTTCACTTTTTAACCGACTTCAAAAAAAGGAGGAGGTTCTCAATTCGGTTGTGTTTTTTTTATTCATATGCCGACTGCCAAAGATCTACAAATGACAGCCGAGACCAACGGCTTAACGTGCTTTCCGAGGCACGGAGAAAACTCGCTATGTTAAGGCGGTCACCCATCCACAGACCAACCTTGGCAAGCGTTGCTTAACCTTTAAGATCCACCCGTGCGACTGTTATTTTTTAGCCACGAGCTCGAACGAGGGTCTACCAATAGTGTTTGGTTTAATTTCATGCGACATACACAATTTGTATCATACAAAAATATGAATGTATCCAATTCACTAAATATTGTGTACGAAACAAGTATTATAGCTACATTAAATTTTACGTAAGGTACGTTACTGTACGACAACAACATTCTGGGGATGACCTTGAGCAGCTGTTCTTTTCGCGATTCTATTCCTTATAAGCACAAAACAGAAGCTGGTGGGGCTATAAGAACAATAGATTGTAGGTATGGCGTTTTCTACGTCAAACAGAATTTTGAAGGTCTAACAACCTTTTGTGTAACTTCGTTGAATGCCTAAGACTGGCTCTTAACCTTTTTTCGCTGGCGACCCAAAGTATAAATATATCTGAAGCCCACAACCTTTGTGTTTTATTTATCTACCAGTGATTATAAAATCATAGGATTAACTATAAGCCTGTGGTTGGCTAAAGCTTCATTGCAGCTTTAGCTTCATTGCAGCTTTAGCTTCATTGCAGCTTTAGCTTCATTGCAGCTTTAGCTTCATTGCTAAGAATTTATCAGTTAACATGATTATAAAAAGAGTAGTTTGTCAAATGATGTATAGTAAATGAAATATTGTATTTCAATTGTTTGTCAAATGAGTTGTTTACAGAAAGAATATTTACCTAGTTTGTATATTGATAACTTTATCAACATCATATTATCTATTTCATACACTATCGAAGAAGAATCTTTCGACTTTTGTATCGAATAAATTCTTACACTATTAGAATTCTATATTATCCCCGAGTACTTTACATACACTTTATTTATTGCTAAATAAATTAGGGATCCTCAAGTAAATAGTGCTCGTCAAGTATAAATTTACCTAACGTTATTTTTGAAATTTAAAGTGATTCGTTTTTTGACAAATGACAGGACACCAGACACAGACTGTTGTTTACTTCGCATTAGTATTGCAGTTAGTAAACAAGAGGGAACATCCATCTGCCAAACTGTCTTCAATTCAATCTATCAAATATCCAAATTTAAAACATTTATTTCAAAAAACCCTTTTACAAGCACTTTTCAATAGCCAAGGTCAGTCAGCCAAAACGATGAATCTAGTTCTGCAGTGCTAGCGAAAAAGGCAACAAGAATGTTTTGCTGCAAACACACTCACCGCTCCCATCGCCAGCGCGGCAAAGTTGCATGTTCCGAAGCGTAGATTCTATGGAGAAGAACGTGCTATAAACTCCATGGACACTTTTTTAAATCAGTGTATAGTTAAAACGTCTAAAACACTTTCAATCCACCTATTCGGAACTAGAACACAGCATCATCAAAATTAGCTACCCTACCTATCAACGCTTCAGAACTTAATGCATATCTTACTCTAAAAATTACCGATGATTAACGAAGATTTCCGAGCGGTATCGATGCAGAGTTGCACCGCGGAGTCGACGCGGCTCGGTACGGTGCGAGCGTGGCAGATGTGTCGCCGGTTGTGATTGTCTTGCCGCGATGATTGATGATCTTTCGCGGCGGCTGCGGCGTAGGGCTGTGCGGACCAAAGCTTTCGGGGAATATTCGTATTTTGGTTTTAGTTTTGATGGGAGATATGGTTATTGGAAGTCCAAATCGGAAAATAAACAGGTTATAAAAAACTTGTTACTAATACATATTAACGAATGCTATTAAAACTATTTTACTCGAATCTTTAAACACTATCCTGTACTGATACACCTGTACCTTATTAAATACTTCTTATACCTATATTTTCTCATTCTTCATAAAGTTATAATTAGGTTTCAATCATTCATTACCATCATCTTATTTTTATACATGTTATATTTCAATCAATTCTGTAGCTTATATCGTTGATAATAAATTTCACTGGGTATTTATTTAAAAGACGAATATAGTGCTATACGTTTGTCCTTCTTCATCTTGTTGCTTAACGGTTTGTGTGAAAGGGACAAAACTACCGGCAGATCAAAAATATATATTGTTTTATATTTGTATTATTATTTTATATATATATTTATTTATAATATGAACGATGTAGCTGTTAACGACAGTTTTTTCTCGTGCTCTTCTTCTGATAGTTTTGCTAGTGCGGACAGTGACCCTTCCGCTCTGCTCACTTTACAAGAACAAATGTCTTCTTTTTTCTCTAATAATCCTAAAAATCTGCATATAGCGCACATAAACGCCCAGAGTGTTCCTGGCCACTATTCTGATCTTCTGGCATCCTTTAGCAGTGCTCACCTTGATGCCCTATTGATATCGGAAACTTTTCTGAAGCCTTCTCTACTCTCTACTCAATATTCACTCCCTGGCTTTGTCTTAATTCGCAACGATAGGACCGGCAAGGGTGGAGGAGGTGTAGCTATGTACCTACGCGCTGACCTTCCCTATAAGGTTGTCAGCTCATCTCCCTCTTCATATTCTGAGTCGGCTGAATTTTTGTTTGTCGAAAGGCGATCGGCAGGCTTGTATGGAAGTTTCGTACACCTAATAAATTATCGTGTTTTGAGACATTTTTTGTTTTAATTGGTAGTCAATACGATAGGCAAGCCCTTATAAAATTCTTAGATTTTTAGAAGTTGGTACCTTAAAGTTATAACCAGTTTTATTTTTGAGGTTAAGTACCAATAAATATTATTACGTGTAAGGACACACATTGTTTTGGTAAAAAAAGATATGTTGTAGATAGCTGGTGCTATTTTTGTAGTGTTATACTTATCCTTACGTTGGCAAATTGACATGAGAATTGTATCTATTCAGTAGGGTGCTTTAGGCGAGACCTACGTCCGCTGCTGGACGTCTGCAATAGTTTGATGAATGATGAAGTGCTGATGGAGTTTTGAGTGTAGGTAAATAAAACAAGTTTGTTTTTGTAGGAACATACATTTATTTTATTGTTCTTATAGTTACTTAATCTATTCTTAATATTACTTCATCTAGGAAAGGGGCAGGTCGGGTCATACCTTCATGGCGAGCGTAACTAAGGTACCAAATAATGCTCATAACATGTGAGCAGCATCCCACCGTTCTTAAACCTACCATGCAATTACAGCAATAACTTTTTATTGCGTCCCGACTATTCATATTTGTTTCTGCTACTATAAAAACAAAATAAGTTCTAGCAGAAGAATGGCGTGACTTTAGTTTAGTTTAGATTAGTTTTAGTTACATACATATTATTATTATATGTTATCGCGTAGTTTAAATGGTAAGTCTACTTTTTAACACGTAAAAGTTATCACTTCGTAACTAGCACACTCGTACGCATAATGTTATTTGGATACTACTTACATCTCTAGGATATGTCCACAGCCGAATAGTATTGACGATGTCTTCACTCTCATCAGATAAAGCGTGCCTTCTCATTCGCGACAAGCGAACGTTGCAATTGATGCATTGTAAACTCGTCATTTTAAAGCACGTACACACACAGCACAATTAATAAAGCGTCATTTCGCGAAAGTAGATTCTATGCAATATTATTCATTTTAAGGTATAATGTGTAATTGGTTAATTATATTTACTATTATTTCTATTTTTAAATAATTATTTATCATTTCGAGCCTCGTGATATTTTACAAATGGCAATTTCTAAAAACAGAACTACGTTTAGTTTTTTTTTTTTTTTTACTAATGATAGGCACGCGTTTGACCACTATCTCACCTGATGGTAAGCGAGGATGTGGTCGAAGATGGAGCACGCTTGCCTAGAAATAACCTATTCACTCTTGATTTAAAGACTCCCAGGTTGTAACTATCGTCGTTAATTACTTGAATCTTTTAATTGGTATAATTAATAAATCCAGACTTCTAAAAATACTAATGTTTCATGAAAATGAATGGTTTAGTTGCCTTAATAAGTGGTAAAAATTCTATCACAAAACAACAAAAAAAGTATGTTGTACGAATCCTGCCGATTGCCTTTCTGTTCATCACACTAAAGTCTTGCTTGCAGTGCTTTACAGCCCTAACCTTCGCATTGACTACTTCGACTCCCTTGACTGCACTCTCAGCAATCTTTGCCCCATGTATGAGCACGTTATTTTAATGGGTGATTTTAACACTTGCTTGATTAAAAATGACTCGCGCTCGCAAAAGCTCCTTTCACTCCTGTCTTCTTTCAATCTTCAAGTCTTGCCTCTTTCTGCAACTCACTTTTCTCCTAATTGTACGCCCTCTTTATTGGATCTTATGATTGTTTCCTCTCCCACTAATGTATTTAACCATGGTCAACTTACTGCTACTTTTTCTTACCACGACCTCATTTATCTTTCGTATCGTATCCGTGTTCCCAAGCGTAAGCCCCAACTTTTATACCTCCGTAATTACAAGGGCATGGACCTGGAGGCATTGCAGCGTGATGCCGGCGATCTTGACTGGACCCCTCTGATTGAGATCGGGGACATCGATGGAAAAGTGAAGTTCTTTAACACGACTGTCCTCGATTTGTATGACAAGCATGCCCCAATCCGACGCATCAAAGTAAAACATAACCCTGCACCATGGATTACGCCTCAAATAAGAGAGCTTATGGCTCGTAGGGATAAAGCTAAGAGCAGATATAAGCGCAGACCTTCAGAGCTGAACCTCTTTTATTTTAAATCACTACGTAATCGCTGCAGGCATCTGTGTCAAGATGCTAAAAGACGCTTTTTTCATGAACAACTCGACAACCGCAGTTCCTCCGATGTATGGAAATTTCTGAAGTCTGTTGGCATAGGCAAATCTTCTATCAGCCAGTGTAAGGATGTTAACCTCAATGAGCTGAATAAGCATTTCTCTCACCTTCCCTTTTCTCTTGATCCTTGTGTTAAAGCTGCGACACTGGAAAGTATTTCTGGTTTGCCATTGCCACAATGTCCTCACTTTGAATTTAGCGATGTTACCGAGGATGACGTTAAGAAATCTATTCTTGCTATTACTTCTTCTGCGGTTGGTAATGATAAATTATGCTCCAGAATGATTTTTCTTATCCTTCCTTCATTACTTCCTGTTCTCACTCACATTTTCAATCACTCGTTTACCGCTTGCTCCTTTCCGTCGGTCTGGAAACAGGCTCACATTATACCTTTACCCAAAACTAATAATCCATCTTTATTAACTCATTTTAGACCTATTTCTATTCTTCCATTTCTTTCTAAAGTGTTTGAGCACTTGGTTCATAGACAGCTATCTTTTTTCTTAACGTCAAACTCAATAATATCCCCCTTTCAATCCGGTTTTAGAGCGGGTCACAGTACAGTTTCTGCACTTATTAAAGTAACTGACGATATCCGCTGGGCTATGGAGAATAAATCGCTGACTGTCCTTGTATTGCTTGACTTTAGTAGCGCCTTCAACTCAGTGGATTTCGACATCTTGCTGGGTTTACTCAAATCTATTAATCTCTCTTCTTCCGCTATAGCCTGGTTCAATTCATATCTTCGGGATCGCTCTCAGTGTGTCCGCCTTGATGAGTCCTTCTCTGATTGGTGTAGCCTCACTGAGGGTGTTCCTCAGGGTAGCGTTCTCTCTCCTCTTCTTTTTTCGATTTTCATTAACTTCGTTACCAGAGTTATCTCTTCCAGTTTCCATCTTTATGCAGATGACCTGCAGCTTTACCGACACTTTACTCTAGCTGACATGGATTCGGCCATTGCTGCTATGAATCATGACTTGTCTTCTATCGGCAGTTGGGCCAAGTCATTTGGCTTGCAGATCAACCCAACGAAATCTCAGGCCATGATCATAGGCAGCAGATACGTTCGCACTGCTGCTGTTGTTTCATCGATTCCGCCCTTATATCTCGATGGTGTCCGTATCGATTACACCGATACTGCTAAAGATCTGGGTGTTATTATTGACTCCAATCTTTCCTGGCGTGCGCAGGTCAATGAGGTTAGCCGAAAGGTGTATTTTTCATTTCATTCGCTGAAATGCCTTCAGTCTGTCTTACCTTTAAAGACGAAAATCTCTTTGGCCCAAACTCTAATTCGGCCGATTATAGATTATGCCGACGCCTGCTACCTGGATGCTACTGAGGAGCTATTAAACAAGCTTGAGCGACTGCAAAATTTATGTATTCGATTTGTGTTTGGTCTACGCAAGTATGATCATGTTTCTCACCTTCGCAAGGAACTCAAGTGGCTCCCTATCCGTCTTCGCAGGAACACTCGGATTCTTTGTCTCCTTTTCAACATCCTTCATAACCCTTCTTATCCCTCTTACCTGCGTGAGCGTATTTCTTACGCTCGGCCTAGTGACGCTCCGTGCAGATCACACCTCAGATCTATCCTTAACACCCATCCTCATAAATCCAGCTACTATTCTTACTCTTTCTCTGTCCATGCAGTTAGGTTGTGGAACTCACTTCCGCCTAGCATTAGAGATTTAAAGTCTATTTCTCTTTTTAAGAAGCGTCTTAAAGAGCACTATCTTTCCTCTCAACTATGATAGTTATATATGTATATATATATATATTTGTATATATTTATTTTATAATATTGTGTTCGGTATAGGTATATATTTTATGTATATTTTAATTTTATCTGTTAATTTAATTTTAAGGCTTTACACACTTTTGTCTACATTTCTTTTTCATTTCTCCTGTCGCAGGTCTGCTGGAAGAAATTTCATTAGAAATAAGCAGTACCTTTGTACTAATATTATAATGTTAAATTTCACTATTTTTCTATGTGTACATAAATAATAAAATAAATAAGTAAATAAAATAAATATATTTTGTAATATATTGACATTAAATTCATGCTCTTAGAGAATCATTCATAACGAGAAAACAAAATGTTTACGCAAAACAATTTTTTAAACCTTAATCAGTAGCAGATAACAAAACAAAATAACCACAAGTATCAACTTTAGAACTATATCTGCTCAAAAGTAAACAACAAACAAAGTTAACAGAAAAGAATATCTAAAAATCTTGTCAACAAAGTGATTAGTACTAATATATCTATTGTTACTGACTCAGATAACTGTTCAAATACTTCTAAATGTAGGTACGCATTAACTTTGTGAACATCTTTTCACAATAAACGGATTATTCCCCTTTCTAACAGTGATTGACAGTTTATATCTCCGTCTCTCTCTAATCTTTTGTTGAATCCGACTCCGCCTCCAATTTGTAATGTGCAAATAGGGAATTGTAGGTACCTAAGATAAGTTTCAATTTAAGACATGAGTTATATAAAATGTTTTAATGCTAGATTTATCATCTGTTGTAAATCATTTTATCTGTATTTGTATAATTCTTCAGTAGATATGTACCTAAGTCACTAAACTACTCCTTAACGGTCGGACCAATTTTGATGATTTTTTCTGTGTATTTGAGTTTAAAAAAAGAAAAACTTGCCAAGTGCGTATCTGACTCGCATAGGAAGGGTTCCGTACCATAAACCTTAGTTTTTATAATTTGTTATTAGGTATAGCAGCAACAGAAATACATAATCTGTGAAAATTCCAACTGCCACCCGCTAACAGACAGACGGACGGACAGCGGGAAAAAAGTTGATTAGAAGATACTTAAAAAAATAGGTTCATCAAATTTTAAAATATTACATGTAAATTCGGAATAAAATAAAGACAATCTAAAAAAGGGCGCGCGGCAACCCTAGTTGTCTATTCAACTCACGTTTATTCAATATAAGCAAACTCAGGCATAGGCCACGGTAAAAGTACTTTGGCGAAATATTCTACATTCGTCAAGCGTTGTCGCTGCTACCATTCCAATTTAACTCTCTATACACAAAACTATATACGTACTTTTCTGATATGTATCTAGTCTGAATGTAGATATAGTCTGGTATGGTAAGTTATAGTTATCAGGTAGAGATATACCTACCTTAAGATGGAAAAAATATTTTTCTACTAAGAAATTAACATTAGATTGTAAGTTATTTTTTCTCATTGTTAGCAAGATGCAAAAGGTTTTTTTATAATTATACTAGTTGACCCACGCAACTTCGTCTGCGTCACAATTTTCATTACTGCTCCGCTACTATTGGTTTTAGCGTGATGATATATAGCTATAGCCTTCCTTGATAAATGGGCTATCTAAAACTGAAAGAATTTTTCCTTAGTTCCTGAGATTAGCGCGTTTAAGTAAACAAACAAACAAACAAACAAACTCTTCTCGCTTTATATATTAGTATATATTGATATGCTCGCCTTTCACTACAGTCTCCCCTAATGGGGAGCTATGATATGAATTTTAGGGTTCCGTAGCCAAATGGCAAAAAACGGAACCCTTATGGATTCGTCATGTCTGTCTGTCTGTCCGTCCGTATGTCACAGCCACTTTTTTCCGAAACTATACTGTTGAAAGAACATGGGTCTGAACGTACCCAGTTTGTAGCAAGTTGAAATTGGTACCATTCGAAAGGTCTTTGAAAACGTAGATATTTTTTGTATGGGAGCAACTTTGTAACTTATGTAGGAAAAAAGATATTCGATGTTGAAAATACCGAAAATCCTTAGTAAAATCGACCCACGCACGTTCAATTTTTTTTTATTTTATCCATTAGGTGGGTAGTTCGAACTATTTTGTGCTAGCGTCGGTGTGTCGTCAGTAGTTAGTACCTGTTAGGAACTGATTTTGAGCGCGCGCGCATATCTTAGTTTATTTTATTCTAACTTTTATTTACAACCTCGGCTTTCACAACGGACTTCGGTGTATTACTTAACGATTGGATTATTATTATTACTCATCTGCTTCAAAAAAATGGAAGGTGAACGCCGTATACAGTGTGTTACATGTACAAGATCAGTAATTCGTGACCGAAACCGGCATATACTGACGCGAACCTATTTGGAAGACAATCCAGGCTTCACAGAGTATGTCATGGCACGGATTAACATAAATGAGGTTAGTATAACAATAGCTTTTGATCATCGAGTACACGGTGTCTTTTTGTTTACTCTTTATTAAGTTATTTATTGTTTTAGTTACTTGAGGATTTGGTTTTTCTTTTAGATGGCCCTGAATCAACTTCAGGCTATGTGTCATCGTTGTTGGGTAGCTGGAAGACGACAGCAAGCTAGGTTCGAACAAGAACAAAACCAGGAACTTGCAAACCCAGAGCACCCAACGTCTGTTCCAACTTATAGATGGGTTGCAAATACGGCGCGTCACTGTTTATTTCATGGGTGCATCAATCAAGAACTTCACAGAGTGTCCAGGTTTATAAAAGTATTCTTGTTGGTTAAACATAGCGTGTACGTTCCTGAACATGCACGCGTTTGTACACATCACATCAACACAGAAGATTGGAGCTCCCTGTATGATAATGGAGAGACAATATTCACACCAGACCATCTCAAAGATATGATTGATACGTTACGAGATGCATATAAACATAAGACTAATATAGATTTTGACAATGTAAACAACATTTTACCAGAGGATCTATATTACCTAACTGGCTTAACACACCAACAATTCGAAATCCTTTTGAATGAAACACCGTCTCTTTTAAATCAATGTAGAAGACCAAAAACTGCACTAGGAATATAATTTATTAAAACAACGGTCTGGTGAACCAAATACACGTATAGCCTCCCAAATAGGTGTATCTCGTAAAACGATCGGTATTTTGCTTAAAACTGCTTGACCCAAGACTTTGTTGTTCGCCATTTGGGTTTCAATCATATAAGTCGAGATGAAATTATAGCTCACAGCCTTGCAGTACCATCATCAATATATTCCAACCCTATAAACCCAGTGGCTATAGCTATTTGTGATGGTTCGTGTACCGGACGGGCGTGATCGACTGGAACGGGGTTGTGATGGGGTAGGTCTATCCTTTTTCTTCTCCTCCGAAGTGAACTGTGACCGACCGACGACGTCCAGCCGCGCTGACGTCCTGTACCGAAAACTAAGGCTCTTCCGCACCTAACGTACAACGTTCTTCTATCTTGCCAAGTACTTGCTGTCTTCGGGGTAGATTGGGGTGCAGGGTGAATGCTTACCAGGGTTAAATAATAGGCAGGAATTTGACAACACTGCAGCTAATGGTTTAAGGTCACCTATCTGGGACGTGATGGCAGACACCAGCACCCCATGTCGTGCGGCGTTCCGCAGGGCTCGGTCTTGGGCCCACCCCTGTGGAACATCGGTTACGACTGGGTACTGAGGGGCGAGCTCCCGCCGGGAGTGGACCTGACGTGTTACGCTGACGACACGCTGGTCACTGCCCGGGGGAGCTCGTACAGGGAGGCAGCGTTGCTGGCGACGGCCGCGGTCAGGATCACACATAGTTGTTGGGGGGGGCCGTATCGCTGTCGAGTCCACCATGAAGTACCTGGGATTGGTTCTCGACAGCCGGTGGGATTTCGGCCCCCATTTCCGGCGGCTGGCGCCCAAGTTGTTGGGCGCGGCTGGGGCGCTGTCAACGCTGCTTCCCAATCTGGGGGACCCGAGCACCGCCTGCAGGCGGTTGTACGTGGGGATCGTGCGATCAATGGCCTTGTATGGGGCCCCGATCTGGGCGGCTGACCTGACGGCCGGCACCATCACTGTTCTGCGGAAGCCGCAGAGGGTGATGGCCGTCAGAGTCATCAGGGGCTATCGCACAATCTCCTACGAGGCGGCTTGCGTACTGGCCGGATCTCCGCCCTGGGACCTGGAGGCAAAAGTCCTCGCGTCACTGCACCGGTGGCGTGAGGAGGCGCGGGCGCGCGGCGAGCGACTGATGCAGCAGCACATTAAGCTGCGTCAGTCGCAGCTGCGCGAGGTTCTGGTGGCGGAATGGCGGAACAGGCTCTCACGCCCTTCCGCCGGCCTCGTCACTATCGAGGCCATCCGGCCAGTGCTCGAGCTGTGGCTCGGGAGAAGGCACGGCTCCTTGACATTTCGTGTGACGCAGGTCCTCTCGGGGCATGGCTGCTTCGGGAGGTTCTTGTGTCGCATAGGCAGGGAGCCGGACGCTCGGTGTCACCACTGCGTCGACTGTCGGGAGGACACGGCGCGGCATACGCTGGCAGAGTGTGCCGCTTGGGAGGAGCCGCGCCGTGCCCTCATCTCTGTGGTAGGCAGTGATCTCTCGCTGTCGGCTGTAGTTCGTGCTATGGTCGACGGCGAGGAGTCCTGGGACGCGGTGGTCTCCTTCTGCGAAACAGTTATCGCGCAGAAGGAGGCTGCGGAAAGGGAGAGGGAAATCTCAACCTCTCTCCCAGCCCGCAGCAGGCGCACCGGGCGTCGGAGGAGGGTATACGCTGCCCTCTTCCGGCCCTCCTAACTGGGTCTAGGGGCGGCGGAATTGGGGATGTCCGTCGCCCCCCATTCATTCGGCCCCGAGGTGGCGGCGCGTGGTGTTCCCGTGCGCCCCTCTTGGATGTCGTGGGGGGAGTCAAACACCTCACTCCCCCCGCTGACCCGAGGTGGCCCGCAGAGACGGGCTGGCACCAGCCGGGGATTACGGAAGTCGCATTAGTTCTCGCGATCTCCGGTTGGTGAGAGATGGAGCACCGGGGTGGTTTTAGTCAGTAAGAGTCTGACAGACCCCTCCGCCCGCCCCAGGGCGGAGGACATCCATGAGGATTTCCCGCCGTCACAAAAAAAAAAAAAAAAAAAGGGTGCAGGGTGAATGCTTACCAGGGTTAAATAATAGGCAGGAATTTGACAACACTGCAGCTAATGGTTTAAGGGCAAAGTCGCGAGTACTGTGATTCTATTTATAGATTCTAGGGTTTCTTCTGCCGGTGACTACGAGTTAGCTATTTTTTACCATTTACTAAGGTACGAGGTTACTTTACCGTAACGAGGCCCAAAAACCACTAACTGCTTCAGTTTATTTTAACTGTGAATTTTAACTATAGTTCTCGAACATTTTTGGCTATATCTAGGTCTATTCTAGGTCTGGATAGGGGTTGACGCACCTCTATTCAAATCCCCCGAAATTCCCCGTCGAACGGGTTGGAAATCAACCCCTCAACCCTGCCCACTAGTGGGCTTGTTGCATCTAACTATCGAAAATATCACAAGTTTTGAGCTTGCTTACTATTTGGGGTTGATTCCCCGGAAAACTGTGCCCCATGGGCTATGAAACTATCTATATTCGGGTAGGTGCATCATCCCTCCATCCAGCTACACAACTTACCAAGCCACCCCTCCAAGGGTGGAGATACTATAGGTCAGGAACCCGGGAGAGGATAAAAAACTATGTTTATCTTCTTATCTATTTTGTGGCTTTATGCCTTGCCTGACCATGAAGATGTGTACATATCTGGATAGGGCTGAGTGCCAGCTTTCCAGTGGCTATGGCTTAAGACCTAAATTCCTAGATGCCCTAAAAACTTAGCACTGAAGGTGCGTGAACATGGTGGTTTTCTTCAACCACCCTACTATGATTGAATGTGAAATGACTATTTTGTGTATACCTTCGATTAGGCTGATTTCCATCAGCCAATCAGAACACGCCCTCAGGGTGCTATCGGGAATCTGTAAGGGAAATGTGTAGCCCTACCTATTGACTATAATTTTCTTTGAAAATATGTTTTCCCCAGAACATCTTTTACGTGTTTGGGGAAAACGACAAACATATGATTTTAAATTGATTACATAGCTTACAAACTATCACTATGCAAGTACATAAGCTTCTAAATTCAGTACATAGGCTACGACTATAGGTACATAGGTACCATCTATGCGAGTTACACAATGTTAAATGCGTCTCCGCGAACATTTCTATTACTATTTAAGTATATAAGCTCCTAACTTAAAAAACATATGAGCTTACGAATATAAGTACATAAGGCTGTTTATGCGAGTTATATAAATCAAAATGCTCCGTCGCGAACAGTTCGTATATATACGTACAGAAAAGTAAAAACTTTTTATTTCAAAAATGTCTTACAGCTTACACAAGTATAAAAACTTGTTAAAACCCTTTGTGATTACTTGGTCCACATTATAGATATATGTGGACCATACGCTGCAACAAAGACTGATGCCCAAATCATGACTGAGATTATGAATGATCAAACGTCCCCAGTGCATATAACGTTACAAACAGATGACGTTTTTATATTAGATCGAGGTTTTAGAGACTCTATACCAGATATAGAAAGTGCTGGCTATGTTGCCCAAGTAAAGATAGGCATGTCACACAGCTTACAGATATTCAAGCTAATAAATCTCGAGAAATCACCATAGTGCGTTGGGTCATTGAAGTAATAAACGGATGGTTCAAAAGGGACTACAAAATATTTAGGCATACAGTTATCAATAAAACACTGCCTCACTTATTTGAAGACTTCCGTATTGCGGGAGCCCTTATAAATGCATTTAGGCAGCGTCTGACAGTTAATGAGCATGCCCACGCTTTTATCAATATAATAGCGCAAAGAAGAAGTGAACCCAACAGACTGGGCAATTATGTAGTCGCAGAACATATGAACAGACAGCGAGCGGTGTTCACAACAATGACGGCTACGTCAATACCATTTCCACAATTGACAGAAGAAGACGTCATTCTACTCAGTTTGGGCACATACCATTTAAAGCTCGCTAGATCATATGTTGCCGAGCATTTGCGAGGTGGAGATGGTATATATAATATTGAGGTATCTTCGAGCCGTAGCCCTAGTATGTCGCAGCATGGGCTAGTAACCGAAAACTGCTCGTTAATTAGAGGCCGCATATTATCGAGGCACGTGTCGAATAAAATATATTACACATATATTTTAATCAAGGTTAATGTCCAGGGCAGAGAAGCCATCGAAGCGTATTATTGCTCCTGCATGACGGGTATGAGAACTCTAGGTGCTTGTGCCCATACTATTAGCATAATATGGTACTTAGGTGTTGGCAGGCACCTAGATAACTTCGTAGGTCCGGCAAGTGCCTGGGATGATATAATCATTGAAAGTAACAATACAATTTAATAAAACTGTGCTATTTAAGATTGATAGTTCTTATTTAATATTTTTTCTGTACCAAAAACCAACGATAGGATTTTGAGAGTTGAACATAAGAATGCTGTATAACAATAACTTGTTTGAACTTCTAGTTTTACATAAATACCTACAAGAGAGAGGTTTAGAATTTGTTTGTAGGGGTTTAGGTTTGTTAGTAAAACAACTAAATAAATCAAATTACCCGTACCTCAAAAGAAAAAACTGAACTCTTATAGGATCACTTTGTTGTCCGTCCGTCTGCCCATCAAGACCTTATATCTCGAGAACGCGAGGAGTTATCGAGTTAAAATTAAAACCATGTACTCAGGTCTACAGTCCCTTGAAGCTGTGGAAAAATCTAACTTCTAAGTTAAAGTAAAAAACGTACGGCCGTATATGCCGCATGAAACCGTCTATTTCGATACTCTCAAGGAAATCAAAATATTTAGGGTAGATACATGAAATTTGGCAAGTAAAACCATCTTATACTATAAGTATAGAGATAAATCTGAAAACTTTATAATTGTAATTAAATCATAAAAATATAGTTTTTATATGTATAAAGTACGAATCAATTATCGAGGTTAAGCAATACGCTTGTCCGGTTTGTTTAGCAACATTTTGGCCCAATGTCTCGAACGAATGTTATCACAAAATTGTTGTGTCAAATCGTCAAACTCTCGTTATCTAGCTGTTATCAATTAAGTCATCTACGCTAACGCTATTATAATGAGATTTCTTTTCCAGAAACTGGCGTTTAATTATATTTCAAAGTATATTCATAGCTTAACAACTGATTGAAAACTACCATTATTTTTTTCAAATATGGGCATTCAAGTTATGGAGTTTAAGCGTTTATAGTAACAATAGACGACACTTTAGGTAATGCATTAATTTCACTAATATCTAAAGCCGAATACAAATGAGTTTTCCTACAAGCCTTACTTTACAAATACTGCCACTGACTGCGCCATCTGTATGATTTCAGTAAGTTTACCACGGATGCTGGGGTCACTAGACTGAAAGGCATTCAACATTACCTACGCTTTTACAAAAGCTTTCATATGAGTTTGAATAAAGCATTTACATAGTAAAAATATCTAGGTATAACTGTGTAAAATAATGTTTTCAATAAAATAAATTAATATCTAAAAGGAAAATGTACAAAGAACAACATCGACGGATAAAGAAAACTTGATTTTCTGAACCATGGGAATCATAGTTGGCTCTGAGGCGTTGTGTCTGGTAACAAAGTCTGTAACTAGACGGCGCTGTTCTTTAAAGTAGGAAAATATTATGTCTAAGCTATTATTATTGAAGATTATGGGCAGCAGAGATAGATGTAATAAAAGATACTATTCAAATAAGTATTTGAGATACCAAATACAAGATATTTTTGGCAATGGTAATACAAAATATGCTGTACCTATCTTCTAAATGGGTACAACTGTTTAAAGTTACAATTACATACTTTTAAAGATAACACACTTTATTCACATGAAGTTGCTACTATTTCATCGATTTATTTAAAAAATAAATCGATGAAATGGTTTCGCATGTCAATCATAAACTGTCAAAAAATGTATGAAAAAAAACAAGGCATTTTTGACAGATTACGGCTGAGATGCAAAGCGAACGTTTGCTTAAAATAGAATTGGCCCCTAGGTTATTTTATATCAAAGGTCAAAGTCTACTTCTCCCTGGTTAAGCCACATATTGATTATCTAGTGGAAATATGGGGTACCGCCGCTAAAACCCATACTAACCTATTACAAACTGCTCAAAATAAACTACTAAAAACGTTATTTAATTATGACCATCTAACTCCAACAGAAACTCTATACAATGAAATTAAAGTAATGAACGTAACACAAACATACATATACAATAGATACATGCTTACTAATTCGAAAAATACTAAATAAAAATATACACACAAACATAACCTTCACTAAAAATATAAAAAAAACACAACATGAAACTGAGACGTGAACAGGACTTTTTACAACTACACCCAACCCGCACAAACTATGGAAGAAAAACTATTATGTATGAAGGATCTAAAATATTCAATAAATTGCCGAGGGACCTCAGAGAAATTAAATCTAAAATTACTTTTAAAAAATGTATTAAACAATTTATCATAAAAAACTCACTTTCCTAAAGTAGTTTCGAGCCACATCCAGTAACCGCTGATCTGTGTTGCACGGAAACTTGTTTACGTACTTTGACGGTTGAGCCGTGTATCGAACTAACATTTTGTTAATATTATTTGTAACCTACCCTCAAAACATTATAATCGATGCCCAGTTTTTGTAATGCGTCCAACATTTAGTTTATTTTGTGATGTCTAGTTAAATATTCTCATGTAAGTGAATTGTAATTCTTATGAGAATAAATGATCTCTAACCCCAGATATTATATTAACTTGGCGTAGATAGGTAGGATTACGAGTCGAGGAGGACTCGAGGAGCTCGTGGCTAGATAATAACAGCCCCACGGGTCGATCTTCAAGGTTAAGCAACGCTTGCCTAGGTTGGTCTGTGGATGGGTGACCATCTTAACATACCGAGTTTCCTCCGTGCCTCGGAAAACACGTTAAGCCATTGGTCCCGGCTGTCATTTGTAGATCTTTGGCAGTCGTTACGGATTGTCAGAAGAAAGTAAATCTGACTACAGTCTTGCCATGAAGTACCGTGTTACCCAGTTAATGGGTTGTAATGTAATGGGTTGATCTAGTAGGCAGCTGCTCCTCGTAAAATACTAGTATTCAGCTAAATCTGGCTTAACTGGAAGCCGACCCCAATATAGTTGGGAAAAGGCTAGGCAGATGATAAGATAGGTAGGACTACTACCCCAAAACTTTCTAGAAGGCGTGAACTACTAGTAATGAAAATAATACTTTTAGGATGATGTCAATAAGATGAAGCTAGTTTGGAAGCACGGAAATAAACTTATGGTTCTGACATTTAATTGTTCATTAGTTTAGTGATTATATCTAGTATAGAAGTTTGTGCTGCAGCTACTTAACAACAGTTCTATAATTAGCTCTGAAGAGCTTGTAAGAAATTGTCTGTTATTTTATTGTCAGTTTTCTATCCATACTTCCATACTTATCTAAAATATTATAAATGCTGCGATAGCTCTGTCTGGCTCTCTTTCTGTTTGTGAACTGTTAATGGCTGAACGGATCTGGATCAAACTCGGCACGCGGGTAGACCATATCCTAGAAAAGGACAAATTATAATTTTCTATGTTGAGAGTTCGTTCTCTTGGGATTTTTTTAATATTAAGCCCCTGGCAGGAGCTTTCTATATTGCACTGAAAAATATGCATTCAAATGGACGGAACTTCTTAAACGTTTTTTTACGTTTTTTTTATCGTATTTTGTTGTTTTTTCATCTTTGCTAACAACAGAAGACATTTCAAAAGTATGATAGAATGCTAATGAGGAGAAGACGCTTTTATAACAATACTACTCTGTCAAGAAAGTACCGGGAAAACATCAATAATACACAAAATGACTGTTATTCATCCAAATTTATTTTATCACCTTCAAAGTATGCTCCTTTAGAAACGATACACTTGCGCCAACGAATAATCCATTCATCAAAACATTTTTTAAACGCTGCTTCCGGAATTGAGTTCAGTTCTCGCCGCGAATTCTCCTTTATGTCTTCTATCGATTGAAAACGGGTGCCACGAAGTGGTAATTTGAGTTTAGGAAAAAGAAAAAAGTCAGCAGGAGCCATATCTGGTGAATATGGTGGTTGCTGGATGGTATTTGTTGAGTGTTTGGTTAAAAATTCGTTCACAATGATAGCCTTGTGCGAAGGCGCATTGTCGTGGTGCAAAATCCAAGAATTTTCTTTCCACAAATCTGGCCTTTTTCGTCGAATTTGCTCTCTTAAACGCCGCATAACGCTCAAATAATATTCTTTATTTACCGTTAGACCTTCCGGTAAGAATTCAGAGTGCACAACACCGCGATAGTCAAAGAAAACAGTCAACATGACTTTGACTTTTGATCGACTTTGGCGTGGTTTTTTCGGTTTCGGTTCAGTTGGAAGGCGCCACTCCGAAGCTTGTTGACTAGTTTGCATGTCAAACTCGTAAACCCACGTCTCGTCACCAGTAACAATGCGTTTCATGAATGTTGGGTCCGAACTGACTCGTTCTAGCATGTCCTCAGCGACTTTCATGCGATTGAGTTTTTGGAGAAAATTCAGATCTTTTGGGACTAGCCGAGCAGCAACATATTTCATACCCAAATGATTAGTTAAAATGGTACGGATCGACTCGTGAGATACAGAAAGTTCGGCGGCTATTTCTCTCAGAGTTGAATGGGGATTTTCAGTCACTATTTCCTTCACTTTTGCGATGTTAACTTCAGTTGCAGACGTTGACGGCCTACCAGAGCGAGGCAAATCTTCCATCACATCTCGACCGCTTTTGAACGCTTTGAACCACTCATAAGCACGAGTTTTTGATAAAGTCGATTCACCGTAAGCCTTCTGTAACATTTTCAGTGACTCCGAACACGAAATTCCATTGGCGATGCAAAATTTAAGACAAACTCTTTGTTCGATATTTTTGTCCATTATGAAATTCGCATTACACACTATATATGATATTACTAAAACCAGCACTGTATTTAATATAAATAACAGATGCAACTCAAACTCCGCGCCAAAATGGAAAACAGTTGTGCCAATCTAACAACTACAAAAAAAACAAAAATTTTAATTTGGAACCATAAACAAATCATCCATTCCCGATACTTTTTTGACTGAATGTAAGAGGTAAGAACAGACACGGAAATATAAGCAAATTAAAAAATATTTAGTTTTACAGACAAACCGAATAGCATCGACTGATCTCCGCTCACGAATACATATCTTACCTAATACCTTCAAAAACCTACAAAACTAAAACCTAAAGAAATTCAAGAGTTTTCATAAACTGGTAAAACTAACCTCGAACACATACATTTTTGTCACATGAACAATTACAATTAGTAATAACATGTCTTCCGATTAGGTGATTACTGATAAGTTACCACTAATCAGTAATCACCTAGTCGGACCACACGACTCTCACTTTTGCTAATTTACTAATTAGCCCTTATTTACTTAAGGGCTTGTAGTTGACATATAAAAGCGAACACAATCCCGACAGACATTATAGTTAACTGAGCTGTCGAAGCGAACGTTACTTACTCGTATAAATATATTATTTGGAACTCTCCAAAATGGTGGAACCCTCGACTTCCGGTCAGTCTTTAGCGCCACCTCCCTACAACGTTGCCAACGGCGCGGTCACCAGTAGTGACGGTCGTTGGATTCAAATTGATAGCACACATTTATTGCAGAATCTTAAGGTAAGGATTTCCATACTTAACATGCTTGTGAAGTTTGGTTTGGCATCTATAAGATTTAACGTCCTTATATCTATCAAAGCTTTACCACAAAAAGATGATACCAAGTAGTGAAGTTACAACTGAATGTACCTTTATAACCTTCTCAACATGTATTGTGCGAGAAAATTATTTGATATTTGAAAGCTCACAGACGGTTCCTGTCCCATATAATTTGACGTGTTATAAGAATGATGTGATGACTAACAAAATCTTTATCTTTGTTCACAGCCTCTGGAGTGGAACGCATATCCACATGAGTACCAGGTCACCAACAAGAAAAAAGTCACCATACTCAGCAATGAAGTCGTGTACTATCCGACAAACTATAAGCCTGACCAAAGTAGCACGTTAGGTAATGGGTATGCGTATCATCCACGCACACAAAACGGGCAGTTTATTGCAGGCCAAGCCGGGGTCAATAAATCGCCTCTAGGAATATTGATCTCACAGTCACCTGTCTTGGCCAGCAATAAGCAGAGTTCTGCTCCCAAGAAACCCAAACGTACAAGAACTGCGTTCACTACCGAACAGTTGGTGGAAATGGAAGAGGAGTTTGCCAGGACCCGCTTTTTGGACCGTGCCAGAAGGCTTAAAATGGCAGAAAGCCTCAACCTGAACGAGCGCACCATAAAAATATGGTTCCAAAATCGCCGTATGAAAGAGAAAAAGGAAAAAATTGAGAGGATGGAAGAGATAATAGAAACAAACACATCCGAATCATCCCTGGAAATGGCGAACATACTCATTCATGAGCAGTACCCCGAAGTATCCATGAATAACGATGTTGACATTCAGGCGGAAATGTTTAATGAGGGAAACATTTCTTCGGGAAAATACCCAGTTATGTCGGCACCTGTGATGCCACAGGCGAGTCTGCAACCCTCAATACAAATACAGCATTCCGTACCGAGTCTGCAGCAATCTGTGCCATTCCGAAATTCGGTACGGAATATATACGAGTATTTCATGTCGCGCGAGGAAGTCCAGGCTGAATTCGAGCAGGGACATTTGGAGCCTTATCATTAGTTTTTGACTTCTCGGGTCCCTAGAGACCCGGTCCTTTGGTATGCGTACGAGGGGCCGAAGCCAACTCGCAGAGGCCTCTTTCGATATTTCAAATGGAATGGGACACCAAACGACGATTATACCTGTATGCACTGTGAAAGTATAGCCGAGGACAATCCCTGGTTGGAGCAGGGCTATTGCAGAATATGGAAACAAAAGATGAAACGCTATGGGTTTGGCTGGTTTAGCGGACTAATAATCGTTTACTATGGAAGAACTATTGGCCCCTGCCTAACCATTGACAATTAAAACGGCTTTAAAATAGCAGGGGGTGACTTGCACACTCAATAAATGGGCCCCCCGAAAAGGGTCGCTAGCACAAAGTAACGTAGCGCCAAGGGGGCAACATATCCTGAGTTGCTAGAGGAGTGGAGAGGTATACCACGGCTATCAGGACAATCCCGGAAGTACAGTCAAGATCCCTACCAGCACCTTACTGGATTATACGTCCTTCTCCTGACCACGTTTTCTCTTGCGAATCTCCACTCAGGCCGGCCGATTAAAGCAAGAAAGAGGTGGGAGCTCTGTTCCTCGTCAGTGTTCACTGCGGTCAGCCAATATAGGCAAGCCGGAAATGAGGAACAAGAATTCTCCCTGGAGATCAGGTCCGTGGGGTCGCTAGTGCCCATCAGTTCGCCACAAAACTGCCCTGCAGATTAGTTTTATTATTATTTTATTATTATTAATCAAACAGTAAAGTTGCAAGACGACAAACACAAAGAACAATCACTTTAAAATAGTCCCTAATGATAGCAATAAAAAGAACTGGAATTTGTCTTTGATCGGATCATTGCAGACCAAGATTAGTGTTGCGATAACCCCAGTGAGTACCACGTCACCAGCGGCAACCACGTCAACATTCTTCAATCAATCAAGCCGTGTCCAACCAGACCAACTAAAAAATCTTCATTGCATTCAAAACGGGCACATTATTGAAGGCCAAGCTGGCCCAATCAATCACTTCTCGGAAGATTAATCTCTCAGCCCCCTGTCTGGGTCAGCAACAAACCAAGTGATGAAGCAAAAAACAAAATCGCACCAGACTTGCGTTCACTAGCTAATACATGATGGAATTGAAACAAAAGTAAGCCAGGAAGCCACCACTTGGACCGCGCCGGAAGGTCCAAACTAGCAGAAACACTCCACAAGAACAAGCGCACCGTTAACATATGGTTCCGTTATCGCCATATGAGGGATAAGAAAGACAAAATTGAGAGCATGGAAGACTCGGAAGAAACTAACTCATCTGAGTCATCGCTGGAAATGGGGAATAATCAGATGTCAACGCTCATTCGTGAGCAGTATCTAGTCATGAAAAACGATAATTACAGTCAGGCAGAAGTGTTCAATGAGGAACACATGACTGTGGAAAACTACCCAGCTGTATCGGCACCTGCTACGATATCATTGACGAGTCTGCCACACTCGACTCAAATGCAAAATTCAATACAGAGTCTGACACCCTCGAAACCAATCCAGAATTTTGTACAGAACCTACCACCCTAGATGACAATACATAATTCGTTATAGAGCCAACCACAAGCGAGGCAAGTCCGGAATTTGGTACAGAATATGTACGAGATTTTTATGTCTCATGTCAGGCTTAAAAGTAGCACCCTGATAATTCCAAGCCTGACATTTGCAAGTACAGCCTTATCAGTAATCGAACAGTCAACATCAGGGGTTGTTGCCAGAAGCCAAACCAAAAGAAGAAAATACATCTACAACTGGTGGATGCCAATCTACATAGATGGGCTCATCGCCGTAAGATTGCCTACTTGTCGGCCTTCTACAGATGTAGTTCAGTCATCATCTGCCTAGCCTTTTCCCAACTATATTGGGTTCGGCTTCTAGTCAAACCGAATTTAGCTGAATACCAGTATTTTACGCGGAGCGGCTGCCTACCAGACCTCCAAAACCGAGTAACTGGGTAAGACGGTACTTCATGGCAAGACTGGAGTCAGATTTACTGGCATCTGACAATCCGTAACGACTGCCCAAGATCTACAAAAGACAGCTGGGACCAACGGCTTAACGTGCTTTCCGAGGCACGGAGGAAACTCGCTATGTTAAGATGGTCACCCATCCACAGACCAACCTTGGCTAGCGTTGCTTAACCTTGAAGATCGACCCGTGCGGCTGTTATTATCTAGCCACGAGCTCCTCCGATTGTAGTTCAGTGAGTGTGCCCAAAAACTCCACAACCTCATCCCACCGGCCCCCCTCCACCATCGGACATCCAGACGCACTGCATCTTACCATCCCTACCTTGTAGCTATTCCACCTATTCGCACGCGTTTCCAAACGTCTTTTATAATGTGCACAGCAAAGGAGTGGAACTCTCTGCCTACATCTGTGTTTCCAGAAGCCTACAACTCTAACCTCTTCAAACTTAGAGTAAACAGGCTCCTTCTGGGTAAGCTCGATCCATCGTCGATTTTGTCTGTCATCTCCGACATAGACAAGAGTCAAGGCAAACCCATCAATAATTAAAAAAATAAGTGTCCCTCGTTACAACAGTGAAAAGAACTGGGATTTATTCTGGAAAAAATCGTTGCAGTGCCAAGATTAGTGTTGCGAAAGAACCGATGACAACCAACAAGGTCTCCAGAGAAAACCAAGTCACCAACAGCAACAACGTCAACATTCTCAGCAATCATGTCGTTTACAGCCCGCTTAACTTTATAATTAAACCTTAACAAAGTAGTACAGCAGCTAATGGGTATGTGACTTTTAATCCTAGCAGAGATATAGACGCTCAAGTCATAAGCGGTTCAAAACTTCAACGCACTCGAAATGGGCACATAAGTGGAGGCCAAGCTGGCCCAATCAATCGCTTCTCGGAAGATTAACTCTCAGCCCGCTGTCTGGGTCAGCAACAAACCAAGTGATGGAGCCAAAAATCAAAATCGCAAACAAAACTGCGTTCACTAGCTAATACGTAATGGAATTAAAACAGAATAATGCCAGGAAGCTCGCGAACAGGATGCTTGGACTGCGCCAGAAGGCTAAAACTAGCAAAAACACTTCACAAGAACGAGCGCACCATCAACGTGTAGTTCCAGTATTGCCACATGAAGGAGAAGAATGAAAAAATTTAGAGCATGATAGACTCGGAAGAAACTAACTCATCTGAGTCATCGCTGGAAATGGGGACATTCAGATGACAACGCTCATTCATGAGTAGTCATGAATAACGATTATTACAGTCAGACAGAAGTGTTTAGTAAGGAATATATGTATGTGGAAAACTACCTAGCTGTGTTGGCATCTGTTACGATACCATTGATGAGTCTGCCACCTCGCTGCTAATGCAGAATTCAATACAGAGTCTGACACCCTCGATGCCAATCAAGAATTCAGTGCAGAGTCCACCCTAGATGAAAATTCATTATCCGTTATGGAATCTACAAGAAGCGATGCCACTCCGCAATTCGAAACAGAATATGCATGAAATTCTCATGTTCGCGGGAAGAATGTCAGGCTTAGAAACAGCAGAGTCATTTGCAACAGCCACCTTATCAGTAATCGAACAGTGAAGTTCAGGAGTTGTTGCCAGAAGCCAAACCAAAAAAATACAATCCATCTACAAGTGTCCCCTCGTGAAAACAATGAAAAATACTGGGATTTTTCCTGGATAAGATCGTTGCAGTACCAAGATTAGTGTGATGACAGAACCGATGAATTCCAAAAATGTCTCCATGAATGAGCGCATCATCAACGTGTTGTTCCAGAATCGCCGTATGAAGGAAAAGAAAGACAAAATTAAGAGTATGGAAGACTCGAAAATACTTACTCATCTGGGTCATCACCACCTGCCTAGCTTTTTTCTCAACTATATTAGGGGCGGTTTCCAGTCAAACCGGATTTAGCTGAATACCAGTATTTTACGTGGAGCGGCTGCCTACCAGACCTCCACAACCCATTAACTGGGTAACACCGTACGTCTTGGCAAGACTGGAGTCAGATTTACTGGCTTCTGGCAATCCGGGACCAACGGCTTAACGTGCTTTCCGAGGCACGGAGAAAACTCGGTATGCTCAGATCACCCATCCACAGACCAACCTCGGCAAGCGTCGCTTAACCTTGAAGATCGACCCGTGCGGCTGTTATTATTTAGCCACAAGCTCCTCATTCTGCCTGAATGTCTCCATAGGATAGAAGGTACATACTTTAGGTAATATGACGAAACGATTAAGATCTATATACGGTTCAGACCAATTGCTGGAGGCAGATCTAAGAGAATACTATACAGTTATAAAACCTGGCAAACTTAAAAAACTAACAAAAAGACTAAAACTGCAAAACTTTAAACACTAAAAAAAAAAAAAAAAAACTTTAAAAAACTTAAAAAAAAAACTTTAAAACTTAAAAAAAAAAAATTTAAAAACTTAAAAACTAAAAAACTTAAAAAAAACTAAAAAAAAAAAAAAAAAAACTTAAAAACTTTAAACTTTACAGGAAAAAGTTATCATATTTAAAGTCCCAATTATCTCCCCTGATAAGTTTGAATGATATAGATTAGCAATAGTTCCCAATAAATGTTTGTACACCTTTATTCCTCCTTATCCTTTCATTGCAACCAACGGGAAAGTTATTTAAGTACATAAAGGCTGAATGCCCGAAGTTTAATCAGCTTCATCTCTGCGAAGAGGAAGTCAACCATCAACTGACGTGAGGACATCTAGACTGCACCCAAAGGATCATCTTTAACCAATCTCTACAGAAGACATGCCTGCCCACTAAGCTCACGCTGACCAAAGAAGCCATGGAGCAACTGGACTACAGACGCTATACACTTACCTTTCCACAACCAACCCGAACCGAGCTACAATGCGAACGTCAAGCGCGCGTGCGTGCGTCGTCTCTACATGGAAGTTACCTCGCCACCAGCCCGCACAAATGCTTACTACGCACCGAGCAGTTTGCTATAATCAACACAAATGACCATATCAAAGGACAACCGCTGAAAATCACCGAAATACCCATGAACCTGAACATTGTCAACGAGTCTATCCCACATCTGAAGTTAAACTCACTGCACCTGAAAAGACTACATGAAATCGAAGATAAAATCTTAATGCATCAACCCGTACGAATCGATCGCACTAACTTGGACCAATCGATCTACCATACGACTATCCCACTATATGTCGTAATGTTCGGTGCAACTGTACTGATCGTTACCCTAACTATACGACGGTATAATTTTTGCACAAAGCTCAGAAAGCCACAATCACCAGATGAAAGCGATGAAAATCATCAATACGAAGACGCAGAATCTCCTAAAATCAAGAAAAATGTACCAGCAACATTCTCGCTGAAATTGCTCAAATAGTTGCTGTTCTGAGGGGGAGGTGTTACGTGCCCTGCCTACACCAAATCGGCTGAACGACATGATAGCTATTTACGTACAACGGATGTTTCCAAACGAAATTGCAACACACGGACTCTGCTGACTCGACGGGAGCAACTGGACGACAGACGCTATACACTTACCTTTCCACAACCAACCCGAACCGAGCTACAATGCGAACGTCAAGAATTCATCTCTCTACATGGAAGCTACCTCGCCACCATCCCGCACAAATGCTTACTACGCACCGAGCAGTTTGCTATAATCAACACAAATGACCATATCAATGGACAACCGCTGAAAATCACCGAAATACCCATGAACCTGAACATTGTCAACGAGTCTATCCCATATCTGAAGTTAAACTCACTGCACCTGAAAAGACTACACGAAATCGAAGATAAAATCTTAATGCATCAACCCGTACGAACCGATCGCACTAACTTGGACCAATCGATCTACCATACGACTATCCCACTATATGTCGTAATATTCGGTGCAACTGTATATACGACGGTATAATTTTTGCACAAAGCTCAGAAAGCCACAATCACCAGATGAAAGCGATGAAAATCATCAATACGAAGACGCAGAATCTCCTAAAATCAAGAAAAATGTACCAGCAACATTCTCGCTGAAATTGCTCAAATAGTTGCTGTTCTGAGGGGTTGGTGTTACGTGCCCTGCCTACACCAAATCGGCTGAATAGCGACATGATAGCTATTTACGTACAACGGAGAAATCAAATAGAGGAATTACAGACCGAACTATGTTCAGCACACCAAGAAATAAACAACTTATCCATAGAGAACACGGAACTCAAAAAAACTATTAATGACATGACAAATAAGTATGAAATCGTTAACAAAGCGACGAAAAAGCTAATGAGCGATTTGAGTACACCAAAGAAAAGTAAAAATAACACAACGCCTCGCCGTACTTCTTCTAATGATCAGCATAAACAAAAACTATTGGTGGATAGCGAGAAACATAGATTTGAGCTTTTGAACTCGCCATTAAAAGTATGTCCTGCTCAAGTTGCATCGGTAAATACTACTTCAAAGAGTGAACCTTTTCAACATAAAATAAGACAAGAAAAACATAAACTGTGCATTATAAGTAGTAATAAAGCTAATAACATTATAACAATCGCAGAAAGAACGTTCCCAGAATGTCAAATATGTCACTACTTAATGCCTAACTGTGGACTTGTGAAACTTATAACTGACATCGAAATAAAAGTTAAGAACTATACGTTGGACGACTACTGTCTGATATTCATCGGTGAAGAAGATTTTCGGCGCACAAATAACTACTATGATCTGGTCATTCATATCCGGGAAACGTTATCAAAAATAAAACATACAAATGTCATACTTTGTCTGCCTACCTTTAAATTTAAGCATTCCGTAATGTTCAACTGCAGAATAGAAACATTTAGTAATATGCTTTATCTGGATGTATGTACACATGAGCATGTTTACTTATTCGATTCAAACCTAGACTTATCATATGACTATAATATGTTTTCGGAGAGAAATGGGTCTCTTAATAACATAGGTATGAGTAATATCTTTGAAAATTTAAGCCAATTTATGAATCTAGGGTTTAGCTACTCGAACGAAATAGGCACGTATAATTCACCACACCCTAACCACTCTCTACCTAAAGCTTCTGAGCCAAATGAACTGTTTTTTCTCGAATAAGTTTTTTAATATATTGCATCAAAACATAGCGGGTTTAATAAATAAATCAAATGATCTTTCTGTATGTTTAGATCAACTAGTTGATAAGCAAATATATGTTGATGTACTCTGCATTACTGAGCACTTCATTATGGAAGGCTATGAGAACCAGTTGTATGTACCCAATTATTGTTTAGCAGCGTATTATTGTAGAAAGGGGAAAAAAAGGGGTGGAGCTTGTATTCTTGTTAAAAACGGGCACAAATGGAAGGAACTGCCTATAATAGCCAAACTATCATCTCCAGGTATATTTGAGTGTTGTGCCATTGAGCTTATTAGCCATAAGATAATTGTTGTTTGTATTTATAGAGTACCAAATGTAAATAATCTAAATGAATGCTTGAATAGGCTTGAGACACTCCTACGAGAGATATCAAAGACCAACTGTAAGAATATTGTAATTGCTGGAGATTTCAACATTGACGTACTTAAGTCGAATAGGATTTTTGCAACGCTTGAATGTCTACTATTGAGTTTTAATTTAAAATTGGAATTTAAACAGCCAACACGCATGGCCAGCCAAACATGTATAGACAATTTTGCGCACAATTATAAGTCGTGTAAAGGCGAAGTAATAGAGTTTGCTCTATCTGATCACACAGCGCAGTTGCTTCAGTGCCCCGTAAAAAAAGTGTGCTCGATTAACCACTGGTACTCGACCAGAAGGGACTACAACTCGGAGAATGTAGCTAAGTTCCGAGAATGTATAAAAAATATTTCTTTTTCGGAGATCTACGAGACGAATGATCCCAATATAGCCTATAATGCATTTATCGACACTTTTAAGCTGTTTTATGACTTGTGTTTCCCGCTTACTCGCGTCAAAATCAGTGTTATAAAAAAACCTAAGTGGCTGTCCAAAGGTGTTAAATTATGCAGCAGAAAGAAAAGACACCTTTTGTGGCAGCTGAGGTTAAATCCTAGTCAGGACAATAAAACCAAGTTTAAAAAGTATTCCAAATTGTATAAAAAAATAATAAACCTGACACAAAAGGCACAAAATAATTACAAAATAACGAAAGCCAAAAACATGGCAAAAACTACATGGCAAATTATAAACCAGAAAAAACACAACATTCCCAGCCAGCGTATTGATAAAATTAAAAATAGTGATAAAATTATAACAAATCCTAAGGACATATGTAATGCATTTAATAATTACTTTGTATATAAAATACGGCCCAAATTAATAAACGGCAGCCAATCTAAAGCAGGTAGGAAAATGGACACAAGAAGAGAGTCAATGTTCATGGCACCAAGCGTACCAGATGATATACATAAAATAATAATGTCACTGAAAAATACAAATAGCGTAGGTTACGATGGCCTCTCTACAGAGATTTTTAAATCTGTAGCTAACGAGATAAGCGTACATTTAAGCTACATACTTAATCTTAGCATAAGTGCTGGCATATATCCAGATGCTTTAAAAAAATCTGTTGTAAAACCAATCTTTAAGAAGGAAAATAGAGAGTTAATGGAAAATTATAGGCCTATCTCACTGATACCGATTATTTCAAAAATCTTTGAGAAGTTTCTTTATAAAAACCTATACAATTACTTAGAAAAAAACAATATTTTGTGTGACCAACAAAAAGGATTTAGACCCAGCAGATCAATAAATATGGCAATTTTTGATTTTATTCAGAATGTTATTAATCATGTAGATAAACGTAACCCAGTCTGCGCCATTTTCTGTGACATGACGCAAGCGTTTGACTATGTCCACCATCCTACACTTCTGAAGAAACTCGAAGCTTATGGCATAAGGGGTAATGTTCTAGACCTGTTTCAGTCTTACTTACATAATAGACGACAAATAACTGAAATTAATAGAATTAATTTAGCTAATATACATGACGAAACATTTAGATCAAACGAGAGAATAGTTAGATACGGGGTACCGCAGGGAAGTGTATTGGGCCCTTTGTTTTTTATATTGTATATTAACGACTTACCGGAATGCATTAAACAACCATTGACCCTATTTGCAGATGACAGTACCCTGACAATACCTTCGAAAAGTGTAGATACATACGAAAGTGACATTAATAATTCATTAAAATCAATTATAAAATGGTTAGACGGAAATAACTTGAGAATTAATATAAGTAAAACTAAGGTAATGCATTTTAACCAACGCATGCCAGATAAGAGCAATCTGCATGTGCGATATAATAATGACACAGTGAACGACGTATTAAGTACTAAATTTCTAGGGCTAGAAATAGACAAAAAACTTAGCTGGAAACAACACATAGAGACACTTTGCAAAAAACTAAGCACATCCGCTTACGCTTTACATACTTTGTCATCTATTGTAAATCTAGACGCACTCTTGACTGCATATCATGGTTTAGTCGAATGCCACCTACGATACGGCGTTATTTTTTGGGGTAACTCCACTGAAAGAGAAAGTGCATTCAAAGCACAGAAAAGATGCATACGGTCATTTTTAAAACTGCAACCCACTGATAGCTGCGTCCCATATTTTAAACAGAATAAAATATTAACTTTACCATGCTTGTATATTTTAGAAATGGCAGTGTTTGTAAAATTAAACCCTCATCGTTTTGAGCGCATAGCTGACGTATTTCCACGAAATAGGCGTGATAATAGTAGACTATGTCTCCCTAGTGCAAGAACGACTTTGATGCGCAAAAGTGTCTGCTACATGGCGCCAGTCATCT
The DNA here is from genome assembly GCA_950371165.1 of Lacanobia oleracea. NCBI lineage: Eukaryota > Metazoa > Arthropoda > Insecta > Lepidoptera > Noctuidae > Lacanobia > Lacanobia oleracea. The sequence goes on from OX493397.1 coordinate 9,548,560, forward strand.
ATAATAAATTACCGAGGAGTTGGAAAGAATTAAATTTGGCGTTATTTAAAAAAAACTCCGAAACTTTTTAGTAGCCAAAGCGTATTACAACGTAGCAGAATTCTTAATGGAGAAAGGAATCTCTTGACTACTATTATTTTTGACTAGAAATTAGACTAAGGTGACATTTAATTATATTGTAATGAATTTATAATCGTATATTGACATTGTTACCTTTTCCTTTATTTATTTTCTTTACTTATTTATATATTTTTAAACATTTTTATACAATATATACATTAGAAAAAAAAAAACATTTAAAAATATAAAAATAGTAGCCCACCGATATCGGGAACAGGGTCCAAGCTACCGGTGGTCAGGGCTCCAGAGATAGGAACCTCCTGACAATGCGAGCCGTGTCCAGAAGTACCGCTTTCTGAATCAAGCCCTTGATCCAGCTGCCCAACGAGAGCCTCCTAAGGTGTTGGTCGAGGCTCGTGGCTATTAAGCCATTGGCCGATACGACTATCGGTACAATGATTGCGGAGTCCACTTCCCACATGTCGACAACCTCGCGAGCCAAGTCAATATACTTGATTTGTTTGTCTTTCTCGGCTTTCACGAGGTTCTCGTCATGCGGGACGGTTATGTCTACAATCATTGCACGCCTCACAATTCGGTCCACCACCACTATATCAGGCTTATTGGCAACAATAGTCCTGTCAGTGATGATGGACCGATCCCAGTACAATGTGATATTGCCATTATCGAGAACTGGGTCGGGCGCATACCTATAGTATGGCACCTCCGACTCCACAAGAGAGTATTTCAGAGCAAGTTGCTGATGGATAATCCTGGCTACAAGGTTGTGCCTATGCAAGTATTCTCCGTTAGCTAGACGAGAACAACCAGAGACAATGTGGCGAATTGATTCTCCCGGACGGTGACATGCCCGACATATGTCGACCGTGCCGTCTTTCACAATAAATCTCCGGTAGTTATTCGTCATGATAACTTCGTCCATAATTGCACAAACAAAACCTTCGGTTTCTCCAAAAAGATCACCGAAACGCAGCCAGGCTACGGACGCTAGTTGGTCTACGTCGGGCCCATGTAGGGCCCGGAAAAAGCGTCCGTGAAGCTCCTTACTCTGCCATACCGACCTGCGATCGTTAGTGTCAAGCACCGCAGGTTTGCGCCAGTTCTCATTTGCCAAGGAGAGCGGGGTGAGTCCCTTGTCCACCGCCACTACATCTCGATGCATACCCACGTCGACAGCTAGGAAATATTCCCTAAGACTGCATATCTCGCGATTGTGGAGAGTCTTAGCATTTAAAAAGCCTCGACCTCCACACTTTCGCGGGATATACAGTCTCATTACCGACGACCGTGGGTGATGCATTCGATACGCAGTGAGCAGTGTACGGACTCGCCTATCCAGGGCGTCAAGTTCCGTTTGAGTCCATTTAAGTACGCCGAAAGAGTACATCAATACCGGCATGACCCAACCGTTGAAGGCGCGCACCTTGTTTCCGCCCGATAGAAAGCTATTGAATACCTTCTTCAGGCGGCCAAAGAAGCGCTCCTTCAACGATTGCTTCATGTCAGTAACATTGATACCTAACGCTTCCGACATACCCAAATACTTGTAAGTTTCAGTTGGAGAGAGGGATCTCAGGTTTATGGAATCCGAGAGTTGAGTTCCCACGGATTCCATAATCTCTCCACGCTTTACATGCATGACCGCACATTTATCCACACCAAACTCCATCCTGATGGCGTTACTGAATGTTTCAGTTACCTTCAGTAGCTCCATCAGTTGCAGATTAGTGGGGGCAAAGAGTTTCAGATCATCCATGTAAAGGAGGTGAGATATAACCTGACCACCTCTCTTCAACCGATAGCCTAGCCCTGAATTCTCCAGCAGTGTGCTAAGAGGATTCAAGGCTAGACAAAACCAAAGTGGACTCAAACTATCGCCCTGAAATATACCCCGCTCGATCCTTACCGGTTCGCTATTCCTCTGGATATTTCGACATCCTGGATAGCGAAGGACTGTCCTCCATTGCCCCATACACGACATCAGGAAGGTGCGTAGCGTTGCATCAACTTTATACAATTCTAGGACCCTCATGAGCCATGTATGAGGCACCGAGTCATAGGCCTTCTTATAGTCTATCCAGCATGTCGACAGATCCTTTCGGGAACGCCGAACCTGTTGGCTAATGGCCATATCAATAAGGAGTAGCTCCTTAGTACCGCGGGACTTATTCCTACATCCATTTTGAGAGGCAGACATGATGTTGTTGTTGTTAATGTGACTATTAATCTTTGCCCTCAAAATGGATGTAAGAACTTTATAGACCGTCGGTAAACACGTGATCGGTCTATAATTTTTAGGTTCCGCAGTACTACCTGATTTATGGAGCAGGTGGGTTATTCCTGTAGTTAAGAACTGGGGTAGCGACCCAGACTCTAAGGCAGACTGGAATTGAGATGCCAAGCAAGCGTGCGATCTCGTAAACCATTTAATCCAGAAATTGTGCAGCCCGTCCGGCCCTGGAGATTTCCAGTTAGGTAACGGACGGACTGCACAAGCTACATCTTGGGGGCTGATGGAAATTGCCCCCATTTCTTGTATCGGATCGCACACACGCTCGACCTCCCGAGTCCAGTCACCCTCAGTATGACTGACAGGAACCGACCAGATGCTGCGCCAGAATGAACACATAGCATCATCATCCGGCAAGCGCGTGTCAGTCACACCTTGGTCCGGTCGCTCCCAATCCCTATATACCCACCTTTCGTTACTTCGGAATGTGCGATTCTGGGTGTATCGCTCCACTCGCCGCCTGTACCTACGAATACGGCTTGCCCATGCATACACCTTCTGCTTCAGGAAGTCGATGCGCTCTGTGACACGAGATATATAATCTCGGGGATTGACATCAGTCCCCGAAAACGCCCGTCTCACAAAGCGCATCACTCTAGGGCGTGTGTTGCCCTCCCTGAAGCAGATCAGTTTGCCGATTAGCGCTCTGGCCTCACCAATACGACGCTCGATCCTGCACTGCCAAGCTGGTACGGCTGGTTTTGGTCGTGTAACTCTGTCATTGGTTATTTTTATTTTGACATGAGCTACACGACATGCCGCTACAGCCGCGCAGTACATGATCGAATGTGCATCGGTGAGGTTATCACAGTTATCAAAATGGCTTGACAACTGCGAATCCAGAGCAGCCACCAGCGCCCTGTTCTTGTTATGCATGGGCAAACGAGGTAAGCGTGGTCTAAGTTCAGGCGGCATGTAGCGGTATTCCCGAATAGCACACTCCAAAGCACTCCTCAATTCGTCATTGCACTGGGTACTTACGTTTGTAACCCTGTCATGACTCTCCTCGTCAGCGTGGCTGGGCAATTGGGTTGACTGTGCTGGTGCCACAGTCTGCGACGGAGGAGCAATGACATGGCTACACATTTCAGTGCGGAGGCGATCAAGCACACTATCATCCAACATACGGTTACGCTGGATGACGCGCACCTGATCCGACAGTCGTTGGGCCGATACGCTGACAGCTGGTTCAAGTACCTGAAACAGAGAGAGCATCCGACCACGGTACGCAGTAAGGTTAGTTCCCCCCTCTGTAGCCCCAAAGTATGAGCGTATTACATTCTCATTTATGGTTTGAGTCCATTTTATACGCTGCACACTTCCACCGATAGCGGGGACCCTGTCAGAGACCGGTGGGCCTCGAGGTCCTAAGCTGGCCGGTGGTCGGCCTCGTCCGCGCCGACGCGCAGGTGGTGGTGTCGTCGGCGGCGAGAAGTATTCGTCGCTGGAGCTCGACGCAACTGCAGCTACCGGAATCTCTGGACTCGCGGCTGGCGCAGGTCCCGGCGGCTGCGAGGCGGAGCTCAGCGACGAACCCGAAGATGGTGTTGGTGCGGCTTGTAGTCGTGCTCGGCGTCTTGTTAACATTTTATTTCCATACTGTCCAGTTTTTGTTCATTTACTTAGATTTTTTATTTTTGTGTGGTTCTATTTTTTTTTTCTTGATTTTTTCGGTATGAAATGCATTGTTTCTTTGGTTTTTTAAATTAAAATCGATAAAAATACGGGATGGAAAATTTCTTATGTCACTTGCCTTGACAGCCGAGCCACGTATTGTTATCTTTATTATTATGTACTTAGAATCATTCATATATTTTGTACTTTTGCATGCCTTCTGGTAAAATATGGCTGTTCCTAATTATGTTCTTATATCACCGTGTTGTACCCATATTTGCAAAATAAATATCTTATCTTATCTTATCTTATCTTACGGATGTTTCCATACGAAATTGCAACACACGGACTCTGCTGACTCCACGCCTCGTGCAGCCATCGGCCACCTACTTCCAACCTGCTGACACCGCAGCCGCGTTTCGCGAACGTTTAGAATTATATTTTTTGTAATAATTAATTTGGCACTTCGGAACTAGCATCGTCCAAGTCTAGCCTACCTACCCTACCTACCCTACCTACCCTACCTACCCTACCTACCCTACCTACCCTACCTACCCTACCTACCCTACCTACCCTACCTACCCTACCTACCCTACCTACCCTACCTACCCTACCTACCCTACCTACCCTACCTACCCTACCTACCCTACCTACCCTACCTACCCTACCTACCCTACCTACCCTACCTACCCTACCTACCCTACCTACCCTACCTACCCTACCTACCCTACCTACCCTACCTACCCTACCTACCCTACCTACCCTACCTACCCTACCTACCCTACCTACCCTACCTACCCTACCTACCCTACCTACCCTACCTACCCTACCTACCCTACCTACCCTACCTACCCTACCTACCCTACCTACCCTACCTACCCTACCTACCCTACCTACCCTACCTACCCTACCTATAATTAATAATAATATAATAAAAAAAATAGGGCGCTGGTGTGTGCCCTGGACTCACTGCTGCAGAACATCTTTAAAAGCAGCGAGAGCCTCCTTGATACGCACTCAATCCTGTATTGCGGGGCTGTTGCGGCATGTCGTTTAGCAAATATTAAGTTTAATACTAGTGATGAAGCTATTCGACCAAAACCTGCTGTACCAGCCTGGCAGTGCAGGATCGAGCGGCGGATCGATGAGACTAGGGCACTCATCGGCAAACTATACTGCTTCAGGGAGGGTAACACACGACCACGCGTGATGCGCTTTGTGAGACGGGCGTTTTCGGGAACTGGTATCAGCCCTCGAGATTACACGTCCCGTGTTACGGAGCGCATCGACTTTTTGAAGCAGAAGGTTTGTGCATGGGCAAATCGTATTCGGCGGTATAAGCGACGGGTTTACCGATACTCGCAGAATCGCATGTTTCAGAGCGATGAGAGGTGGGTATATAGAGCTTGGGAGCGATCTGAACAAAGTGTGACGGACGTGTGCCGCCTGGATGATATCACCACGAATACATTCTGACGAAGCATCTGGTCGGTGCCCGTCTGTCATGCCGAGGGTGGCTGGATGCGCGATGTCGAGCGCGTGTGTGAAGCTATACCACAAATGGATGAAATTACCATCACTCCACTAGATGTAGCCAGAGCAGTCCGTCCGTTACCGAACTGGAAGTCTCCGGGACCGGACGGGCTGCACAACCACTGGCTTAAGTGGTATAGCAGCTCACACGCGCTTTTGGCATATCAATTCCAGTCTTCCTTAGAGTCTGGGTCGCTACCATAGTTTCTAACAACTGGCGTTACCCACCTGCTCCATAAGACCGGTAGTACCGCGGAACCTAAGAATTATAGATCGATTACTTGTTTGTTGACGGTCTATAAACTTTCACTTCCATCCTTAGAGTGAAGATCAATGAGCATATTGAAATTAACTCAATTATGTCCGCCTCTCAGAATGGATGTAGGAAGGGGTCCCGCGGCACCAAGGAGCTGCTCCTCATAGACATGGCCATAAGCCAACAGGTTCGTGGAGGTCGAGGCTTTTTAAATGGCAAGACTCACCAAGACAACCGCGAGATGTGCAGTCTCAGAGAATATTTCCTCAAAGCTGATGTAGGTATGCACCGAGATGTGGTCGCAATGGATAAGGGTCTCACCCCGTTGTCCATGGCTAAGGAGAACTGGCGCAAACCTATGATACTTACCACGGATGACCGTAAGGAGGTATGGAAAGGTAAGGAGCTTCACGGGCACTTCTATCGGGCTCTTCATGAGTCTGATGTAGATTTTTCAGCGTCCGTGGACTGGCTACGTTTCAGTGATCTCGTCGGGGAAACTGAAGGTTTTGTCTGTGCGATTATGAATGAAGTTATCTTGACGAATAACTACCGGAGGTATATTATGAAAAATGGGACGGTGGACGTGTGTCGGGCATGCCACCGTCCGGGTGAGTTCATCAGACATATTATCTCTGGCGGTTCTCGTCTGGCTAACGGCGAGTACTTGCACAGGCACAACCATGTGGCCAGGATAATCCATCAGCAACTTGCTTTGAAATATAAACTTGTGGATTCTGAGGTACCGTATTACAAGTATGTGCCCGACCCAGTCCTCGAAAAAGACCATGTCACGTTGTACAGGGATCGGTGTATCATCACTGATAGGACTATTGTTGCCAATAAGCCTGATGTAGTGGTGATAGACCGATTAGCGCGCCGCACAATGATAATTGATGTTACTATCCCGCATGACGAGAACCTCGTGAAGGCTGAGAAAGAGAAGCAAATCAAGTATCTCGACTTAGCACACCAGGTTGTCGACATGTGGAATGTGGAATCAGCTGTCATTGTGCCAATAATCGTTACGGCCAATGGCCTGATGGCCAAAAGTTTCGACGACCATCTGTCGAAGCTAGCGTTACGCGGTTGGATAAAGGGCCTGATACAGAAGGCAGTACTCCTCGATACGGCTCGTATTGTGAGGAGGTTCCTTTCTCCGTAGCCCTAACCACCGGTAGCTGGGACCCTGTTCCCGACACCGGCGGACTACTACTTTTTATATTTTTAAATGTATTTTTTTAAGTTTTTTTTTAAGATATGTTAAAAAATGTAACATGTATATATCATAAAATTAATAAACGATGTAATTTGTATGTAAATAAGAATAAATAAACGAAATAATGTAATTACCGCTAAAAAAAAAAGAGAGCGAGCATCTCTTCCAAATATAAAAACCTAAAAAGTGGACCTAAGCAGCTGTGACTGTGGAGCAGGACCAGCATTTAGCCAAGCGTTTTTATCGAGGATATAATATTCCAGTTTATATTACGCCTGTCTACATAGTGTGCGTTTTACGCATGCTTTTAATTTTCTCTCATTTATTTCGAGAATATCAACTGGTATCTATATCTATACATAAAATCGTAGACCAATCGTGTCTGTACATTGAATTTTTTTGCACAAAAATTACATAGAAAAGTAAGGAAAAAGATACAAAACACAAATAAGCAATTTTTGCAATTTTTGTCTGTTTATCTGTTTACCTGTGAGGGCATCACGCATAAACCACAGATTGGGTTCCAAATCTAGGTACTTAAAAATATTAAGTGATAATCCGAGTAACATTTAGCGTTCATTTCATGAAAATCGACCCACAAAATCAAAAGATATTGAATTTTTAAGTTTATTAAGAATCTTTCCAATGTATTCTGTTCCTCTTGTATTCTGATTACAGCGCCATCTATTGAAAAAGATGAAATTCACGAACGCATGTATAAAACATCAAAACAAATTGTAGAGTTAAGTGTGAAACTTTTAATACCAACGTAGCAAAATAAAATTTAACATTTTACACATTATCGGTATTTATCATAACAACCGATCCACAAATCAAAATATATTGAATTTTTATGTTTAGTAGGAAACTTCCTAATGTATTGTGATTAGGCAAAGCACCATCTATTGAGAAAAATAAAATGCATGAAAACATGAATATTACCCTAAAACACATTGTTGAGTTATTTGTGAAACTTTTATAAGTAGCAAAATAAAAGTGAACATTTTTAATACCTTAATGGTGTCATACGGGTTCCTTATTTAACGTCTTCCAATGCTAAACATTTTGTCAGTTTACTTACTTGGTCGATAGATGGCGTTGCACTGATGACGTGTGTTTCTGTATTGCGGTGTTAAGATTTTCTGCTCGAGAATGACCCTCACACGATTTTCGAACTACGGGTTCGGTCTCTAATGGGTCTTGAAAGTCTTTGTTAGGGTCTAGATTACCAATTTACCAATATCGTGGTTCTCTGTGTTGTCTTTAATTGGATTCGTTAATTGTCCGTAAAACCAGTATTCTTTTAACAGGTACTTATTATGATATAAAAGACTGGCCGTGGAGTTTCTTGCACGTTCTATTTCACAGTGATCTACTTACGTTTTAAAACTCGCAAATAGCTTCATACTTTTGAAAGACTGATCTTAACAATTCAAAAGTACCTGTAAATAAATGGTTTGAATCTTGAATATCTCCCAAAGTAGGTACTCCCGAGATAAGAATGCTTATGTGGTATTCCAGACTATAATCTACCTCTGTGCGAAATTTCATCCAGATCCGTTCAGCTGTATTGTCGTAATTGAGTAAGAAACATCCAGCCAGCTAAAGGGGAACGCCCAGAAAATGCTTGAAATAGACAGAAACTACGAATAGTCCTTAATTTTATTTGAAATAAAACATGTTAAATGAAATAATTTTCAAGGTTATTCAGGTAGGGTAAAAATATAGCGATCTTTAAAATATTTAACTTAATGTCCGTTCAATTAATCTTATTTTTTATAATGAAGGTCAGTGTTTATTTGACATTGACAATGACATTCAGCCAAACAGAAATCGTCAAATAATTTTTAACAAACTATTTTATAGAATTAGTGCACAGTTATCATTCATTTAATATAATTCGATTTATGTGTAGCACAAGTCTAATTAAAACAATATATACGTGCCAATTTGAATTAAAATCAAATTATTTTCAAACTAGACAACGTATCGTAGGCTGTATGAATCACATGACCTTTGCCAGGCCAGATGCTGTTGATATACTACAAATAATTAATGAAAACATGTATCTAGAAAATAGACTAGCTGGTTAGTTGATTAGAAATCATTTGAATCATCGCAGAGCGTATTCATGTTAAAGCATTAATGTTAATGAAAACAATGTTTCTGATTTTCCACAACTGACATACGGTGAAATGGTTTTGTTGGCATATGGAACTTACCAAATCAAACAGGCTCGTTCATACTATGGCGAGCATAGACGAGCTAATGGTATGTACAGGATTGAGGTATGCAGGGAAATGGATAACGCGTTGGTTGAGCATTTAGCTCTTCCGTGTAATTGTTTTTTACTGCGAGGAAAAATACACAGTGGACATATTGCTCAAAAAGTATATTTTCTTTATATAATTGTCAATAATTCTTTATCAGGAAAGAGGGCTATACAACATCGATATTGTAACTGCTTAGTGGGACGACGAACAGTTGGTGCCTGTGTGTTCTTTCTTTCTTTTTTTTTCTTTCATACTATGTCAATAATATGGTACTTAGCATGGGCCCGGTACCAATCTAATATCTATCCACCTGCACAGTTTCAGATGATATTTTAGTTATGATTAATGATAATTAATACATTTAAATGTTTTTTTTTGTTTAATTATTGAATAAATTGATCCATAACCTAGACTTAACCTATATTTTAGAAAAAATGTTGTAACTAATTATTTCCTAGTTTCTTGATGATTATTGAAATTGTAATGGGTATCCTACTATTTGTAGTACAATTTGGCGCATATTTAAGTTGTTCATTGCAGGCATTTTTTTATATGGCCCTTTCGCATTTATTAGTAAACAAAAATTAGAAGTAAGATAATAGGCTGGCATCGACCTAAGCGCACGCGAACGACGGGGCACAGCTAGTTTTATTATAAAATTTAACACAGTACCCCATAAAAGAAGTGTGTACTTTGGCCAATCTGAATCGGGGTTGATCTGATTTGTTCCTATTTCTAGTATTAAAATTATGCCTGTCACTAATCTTGCAAAAAAGATGAAGATTTTTCCGAACATACATATTTTCGTAAATGTATTGACAAGGTACCGTCATGATGTGGATATCCTTAAACAGTTCTCTTAGGGAATCACGCCGACGGAGATTGTAAATGGCTCTGATGGCTCTTTTCTGCAGGATAAATATAGACTCGATGTCTGCAGCACGTCCCCATAATAAGATACCGTAAGACATGATATTATAAAGTAACTAAAATAGACCAGCCTCGCGGTATCTATATCAGTAAATTGACGGATTTTTCTGACAGCGTATGCTGCTGAACTTAGCCCAAGAGATGTTAAATCCTACTCTACTTACCCTACCTACCCTACCTACCCTACCTACCCACCCTACCCTACCCTAGTATGAAAAATAGATAGTAGCCGATTGTCAGACCTACCCGATATGCACACAAAATTTCATGAAAATCGGTCGAGCCGTTTCGGAGGAGTACGGTAACGAACATTGTGACAAGGAAATTTTATATAAACGATAAGATTTTGAAAGTAATTAAACCTATATTTAAATTAATTTCGGTTTTTTTTAAGTCACCGGCTGTCACCTTTATAATTAATGAGCGCACCATCAACGTATTGTTGCAGAATCGCCGCATCAAGGAAAAGAAAGGCAAAGTTGAGAGTATGGAAGACTCAAAAAAAACTTACTCATCTGGGTCATCGCCAGAATTGGGGAACATTCAGATGCTCATTCAGAGCAGTTTCTTGTCACGAAGAAGATGCTTACAGTCAGGCAGAAGTGTACGATCGGGGAAACATTTAAGTGGAAAACTACGCAGCTGTGCCAATTGTGATGCCACCGACAAGTATGCCTAACTCGATGCCAAGCCACGATTCGGTACAGAGTCTGCCACCCCCGATGCAATCCAGAATTTGGTACAGAATATGTATGTGACTTTTATGTAGCTCGTGACAAGGATTTCAGGTTGAATATCAGCATGGTCATTTGCAAGTGAAGCCTTATCAGTCATCGTAGAGTGAAGTTCAGGAGTTATTGCCAGAAGCCCAGCTAAAAGAAAACAATTACTGTCCAAGTATTCCTAGTAAAAACAATGAAAATAATTGTGATTTATCTTGGATCAGATCATTGCTGAACGAAGATTTTTATTCCGACATTACCGATGTCTATATTTTCAGTGAGTACCACGTTATCAGCAGCAACAACGTCGACGTTCTCAGAAATCAAGTCGTGTACAACCTACCTAACATGTAGTTAGACGGTTTGTACACGACGTGAATATACCTTACCAAAGAAACACAGCACTTAATGGGTTTGTGACTTCTAAACCTGGCAGAGAAATTAAACCTCAAGTTACCAACGCGAACGGGTCAGATCTTGAACGCACTCAAAACGGGCCGTTTATTGGAGGCCAAGTTTGACCAAATCAATCGCTTTTCGGAAGATTTATCTCTCAGTCACCTGGCTGGGCCAGCAATAAACCACGTGGTGAACCAGAAAACAAGAAGCATCTGAACTGCGCTCATTGGCCAACGGATGAGGAAATTGGAACAGGAGTTTGCCAGGACTTGCTACTTGGATCGCGCCAGAAGGCTTGAACTAGCAGCAAGCCTCCACTTGAACTAGCACAACCTCAGGATATGGTTCTAGACTCACCGCATGAAGAAGAGGAAGACAAAATTGAGAGAATAGAATACTCGGAAGAAACTTACACATTGCCAGAAATGGGGAACATTCAGATGCCAATGCTCGTTCATGAGCCGTACCCTGTATGATGAAGATGTTTACAGTCAGGCAGAAGTGTACATTCAGAGAAACATTTTTGTAGAAAACTATCCACTTTTTTTGCACCTATTGCGATACCACCGGCGAGTCTGCCACCCTCGATGCCGATTCAGGAATTGGTGCAAAGTCTTCCACCCATGATGACAATCCAGAATATGTATGAGACAAGTTGATAGCACTAACATGTGGAAAAAGACTAAGGTAATTTGATTTCTGTATTTAACATATACTTATCAATAAGATTAATGTCTTACTTTTAGTAAGTTAAGATGAATGCTGAATAACCCGCGAAATTCAAATATTTTTTATGTTTTTTGCAATTTGCCGGTCAGTGTAAAGCTGTATGTTGAACAAAATACGATTTGCGACCGTAACGCGTATTTATCTAAAGAATTATTTAATTTATTATATTTGGAAAACTAACAGCTAATTACAAGGCATGCTTACTTATTCTAATATAATTGTACCGGACGGGCGTGATCGACTGGAACGGGGGTGTGATGGGGTAGGTCTGTCCTATTTCTAATCCTCCGATGTTAACTGTGGCCACCCCACTGCGTCCAGCCGCGCTGACGTCCTGTTCCGGGGTTAACTGAGGTTCCCCGTACCACGCGTGCAACGTTCTTCTATCTTGCTATTTACTTGCTGTCTTCGGGGTAGATTGGGGTGAAGGATGAATGCTTACCAGGGTTAAATAATATGCAGGAATTTGACAACACTGCAGCTAATAGTTTAAGGGAAAATTCGCGAGTAATTTGATTCTAGTTACAAATTCTATATTTCTTCTGCCGGTGACTACAAATTTCTATTTTTTGTCTATTTACTAACGTACTAGGTAACTTTACTGTAACGAGGCCCAAAAACCACTAACTGTTTTAGTTTATTTTTAACTGTGATTTTAACTATGGTTCTATTACATTGCTGGCTATATCCAGGTCTGGATAGGGGTTGATGCACCTCTCTGCAAACCCCCCATAATTCCCCGTCGAACGGAGTGAAAATCAACCCTTCAACCCTGCCCACTAGTGAGCTTGTTGCATTTGACTGTCGAAACGGTCTACAAGTGTGAACTTGCCTACTATTAAGGGTTGACTTCCCGAAAAACTGTGCCCCATGGACTACCAAACTATCTGTAATAGGAAAGGTGCATCATCCCTCTATCCAGCTACACAACTTTTGAAGCCACTCCTCTAAGGGTGGAAGTACTATAAGGTCAGGAACCCGGAAGGGGAAAAAGTCTGTGTTTCTATATTTTCCTAATTTGCGGCTTTATGCCTTGCCTGACCATAAAGATGTGTATATGTCTGGATAGGGGTTAGTGCCAGGCTTCCAGTGCCTATTATTTGAAGCCTATATACCTAGATTTTCTGTATGTCTAGTAAATGAAGGTGTCTGTAAATGGGTTTTTTTTTTCTATCCACCCCATTACCTTTGAGTAACTGTCCTGTTTAGGCATGTGTGAAAAATTCAATACCTGTGTACCTTCATTACCTTTGATTTTTACCAACCATCAAAACCATACCTTTTAGGGGTTACCAGGAATGTGTAGGGGAAATGTGTAGCCCTACCTATCTATTTACTTTACAGAAAATAAGTTCCCCAGAACATCTTATGTGACTGGGGGAAAACGACAAAATTTACTTATATATTTTTTTAATTACATAGCCATGAAACTATAACTATGAAAGTACATTACCTCTTAACTATCAAGTACATAAGCTTATAGGTAACTATACATGGGCTTCATCTATGCGAGTTATACAATACTAAACGCTTCGTCGCGAACAATAATGAAGGCCAATAAGCCCTCTAAGGTCATGAAGTCCTATAGAATAACTTTTTCATAAAATAACCATTCTTTAGGGCTTCATAAACTTAGAGGTAGCCCTCTAATTTCATGAAGCCTGACTGCAATCACATGTTCACACTGACCGGAAAATTGCAAAAAACATAAAAATATTTGAATTTTGCGGGCTAACCTGGCGCATCCACCTTAAGAGTTTTAACTAAGTGTTCATTATAGTATAAGTTCTTACAGATACGAAAACTACACTGCAGAAAGATGATACCAAATATACGGTTCCTGTCTCTTACAAGTTGACGCGTAATATGAATGATGATTAATTAAATCTTTGCCTTTGATAACAGCCTCTACAGTGGAACACCACATTACCACCACAGAGTGCTGCAACAGTACCAGTGTAAATTACATACCGCATCAGTCGGCATATAAATGCTAAAGTCGTAAGATGGCAGGTAAAAGTCAGGATCTGATGATGGGATCCCATGAAAAATGTTTGTTCAGCGATATTTTTGCCAATTGTTAACCGATTTGGTCTGGTCCCATTTAAATTAAGTGTAGATCTGATGAAGAAGTTCCGAGGTAGGCAACGGAACTCTTCAATAAATGATAGCAAATAGATCGGGATTTCTGTAATCGAATGTCTGTTGATTGTTCAAAACATAATATCACACCGGCACGCTGGGCTTGTAGTTCCACTAAAAAGTGAAAAATAAAATACTTTTTAACAAAAAATAAAACCGACTTCTAAAAACAAAACACTACAAAGTAAAAAATAACATTAATTTCAGAAGTCGGTGTTCAAAAACGAAATAACCAAACACCGTATTTTTTTTGTTTTTTTTCTTGGGAATACTTTCGACATTCAGCCGCTGGCAGCTTTCTATACGACAATACTGAAAAATATGTATGTAAGTGGACGGAATATTTTGTCAATTTTGAAGGTGGATGATATTTAAAAACATAACATCCTATTCACAAAATCAAATCTATACTAGATACATTCAACGTAGCTAACAACAAAAGGTATTTCAAAGGTATGATAGAATGCTGACGAGAAGGAAAGAAATGGAAATGTAAGCAAATTGAAAAAAAAAAAACATATTCCAAACTAAATTCCATATTAAAGCTTTCAGGCACTAATAATAATATTTTTTAATTAATAATCTAATATTAATACTTTTAAGCTTCTATATCCACCTGGAACATTGGCTCCCTAACCGGACGTTGCCGAGAACTCGCGGACGTACTTGCGAAGCGTCGGGTCCAGTGCGCCTTCCTTCAGGAGATGCGCTGGAAGGGAAATAAGTCACGTGACATCGGGCAGGGGTACCGGCTAGTGTACACCGGATCACCAGCGGGCAGGGGCGGAGTGGCCGTGGTGCTGTCTAAGGACCTTCAGGATGGACTCCTTGAAGTAGACCGATGCAGCGACCGGTTGATGCGAGTTAGGGTGCTGATCGAAGGGTCGGTAACGAACCTAATCAGCGCCTATGCTCCTCAAACTGGTTGCTGTGAGTCTGAAAAGGAGGCCTTCTGGGATGAGTTCGAGGACGTACTACGCGCTATTCCGAATTCCGAAGGTGTTTTGGTTGGGGGGGATCTCAACGGTCACGTAGGTCAGTTTGCTGGAGAGTACGGACGTGTTCACGGTGGTTTTGGATATGGCCAGCTAAATGCAGAGGGAGTCAGTATACTCAGCACCTGCGCTTTGTCTGACCTAGCTATCGCGAACACGTTCTTTCAGAAGAAGCGCCAGCATCTTATTACGTACCGTGGTGGTGCCTACTCAACCCAAATAGATTACCTGCTGGTGCGACGGTGCCACATTGGCAAGGTTACCAACTGCAAAGTCATCCCAGGTGAAAGCCTAACGGCTCAACACCGCCTCCTTGTCCTGGACTTTGCGGTTGTACCGAAAAAGAAAGTGACCGAAAAACGCAAACCCCGCACAAAGTGGTGGTTGCTTGATGGTCCTAGGCAGTCGGACTTCATCGCGGAGGTCGAGCATCTCGAGATCAGTGCTCCGCATGAGTCCGCTCAAGAGATCTGGAGTAGGATCCATTCAGCGATCACCGATGCGGGTAAGCGCGTCCTAGGCACTTCTCGTGGTGGCCGCACCATAGAAAAGGAGACGTGGTGGTGGGATGACGGGGTGCAGGAGGCGACTCGGAAGAAGAAGGTTTTATTTAAACAGTGGCAAGGGTCCAACTCTCCGGATGACAGAGAGGCATATGGAGCGGCTAAGCGCGCTTGCAAAAAAGCTGTAGCCAGAGCCCGCAGCAAAAGTCTGGCGCCCTTGTACGACAAGCTGGAAACTGCGGAGGGGCAAAAGCTTATTTTTAAGCTGGCGCGTGCCCGGGAGAAAGCTACACGGGACATTAGCAAATGTCTCTGTGTAAGGGACGTCCAGGGTAAGCTGCTCTACGATGCCCCCTCTGTTAAGGAGAGATGGTGTACATACTTCGCGGAGCTGTCTAACAAACAGCATCCCCATAACCTTCCTCCCGAACCGCCTCCTAACCTTGGACTTATTTCCCCTATTTCCCCCGACGAAACCCGCATTGCTCTTCGCCACATGAAGAACCGGAAAGCGGTCGGGCCTGACAATGTGCCAATTGAAGTGTGGAAGGCGATGGGCCCACATGGCGTGGACCTTCTGACGGATCTTTTTAACCGCATCCTGATCACCAAGGAAATGCCGAACCAGTGGCGATTTAGCCTGATTATCCCTGTATACAAAGGCAAAGGTAGCGTACAGGATTGTAGTAGCTACCGCGGTATCAAGATCATGTGCCACACCATGAAGCTCTTCGAGCGCATCATTGACACACGGCTCCGTAGCGAGTGTACTGTCTCTGAGTGTCAATATGGCTTCCGGGCGGGTAACAGCACCATGGACGCAGTATTCGCCTTACGGAATCTGGCTGAGGCTTACAGAGAGAGAAGGAGAGCTTTGCATATGGCCTTTTTAGACCTGCAGAAGGCCTTCCACTGTATACCTCGGCAGTCCATCTGGTGGGCACTGCGCTTCAGGGGCGTTCCCGAGGCCTATATTGACATTATCAGAGACATGTACCGCGAGTCCGTGTCCTCTGTCCAGACCGCTGTTGGCGAATCGAATGGCTTCCCAATATCTGTTGGCGTTCACCAAGGCTCGGCTCTTAGCCCGTTCTTGTTTAACGTAGTGCTCGATGTAGTTACGGCAAACATCCAAGATAAGCCCCCATGGCTAATGATGTATGCCGATGACATCGCCCTCGTTAATCAGAACAAAGCCCATCTTGAGCGCAAAGTCAACATTTGGAAGGACACGCTTGAAAACGGTGGTCTGAGACTAAATGTGGCGAAGACTGAGTACATGTCCTGTGGCGGCACGGATTCAAATAGGTTCATCCGAATAGGTTCGGACCTGATCAGAAAGTCCGATACGTTCAGGTACCTTGGATCCGTGCTGCACGAGTTTGGCAACGTGGACGACGATGTCCAAGCACGTATAGGCGCGGCTTGGGCGAAGTGGCGCGAGGTAACGGGCGTTGTATGCGACCGCAAAATGGCTCCGAAGCTCAAGGGGCAGATATATAAATGCATCATACGGCCTGTCCTACTGTACGGCGGGGAATGTTGGCCAGCACTAAGCAGACACACCCAGGAGCTTCGCGTCACGGAGATGAAGATGCTGAGGTGGATGAGTGGCGTAACGCGATCCGATCGCATACGCAACTCTTTCATCAGAGGTAGTCTTGGTGTCCGTGACGTGGGGGAAAAATTGCAAGAGTGTCGTCTGCGATGGTATGGCCACATCATGCGCCGCCCTATGGAGTACGTTGGTCGGGGATGCATGAATATGGCTGTTCTTGGGGCTAGGTCCCGTGGTCGCCCTCGCAAGCGCTGGTTGGACGTCGTTAAGTCCGACATGAGAGCCAATGGCCTAACTGAGAAGGATGTTCAAGATCGGGCAAAGTGGAGGAAGCTAAGTAGGAAGGCGGACCCTGGCAATAGCCGGGATTAACGCCAGGTAGAAGAAGAAGAAGACTGGTATTCAGCTAAATTCGGTTTGACTGAAAGCCGACCCCAATATAGTTGGGAAAAGGCTAGGCAGATAATGAATGTGATAATCGCCATCCGCCATCAACCATTTTGATTTTTTTTTTGGGTGTAGCAAAACGATTATGATAATCGATATTTTTTTCAAATTTTGTCTTTCCGATTAATTTAAATAAGCGATTATCGTAATTCGATTCTAAAAAAAAATTAAATACGTTAAAGGCATGAAATACAATCTGCAATATTTATAATAAATATTTATGTATTCTCATGTAATTAGAACAGGTTTTAAGACATTTTAGGATTCCGTACCTCGAAAGGAAAAGCTAGAACCCTTATAGGATCACTGTGTTGTCCGTTCGTCTTTCTGTCAAGACCTTTTATCTCGGGAATGCTTGGAGGTATAGAGTTGAAATTAAAACTTTATACCTACTCAGATCTATGGCCCCTAGTAACTGTGAATCCAACTTCTAAGGTAACGTAATAAAAGTTACGGTCATTTATGCCACAAAAAACGTACATTTCGACACTCTCAAGGGAATCAAAATGAATACGGTATTTCCCGTTGACCTAGAACTATGAAATTTGCCAAGTAATACCGTGACATACCTACATGTATAGGAAAAAGTCTAAAACATATGCATTTTTAATTAAATCATAAAAAATATAGTCTTTATTTAAAGTAATTTGTAGCTACAAATTTGTACAGAACGGTGGGCGAGTCCAACTCGCACTTGACCGGTTTTTTTACAATGTGTCAAAATTGGTTTGTGAGGATATGTGTCTCGCGGACAGAACTAGTCAAACATAAAACTCGCAATAATTTTAGTCATGTATTTTTTTCTGAAACAATAACACATTCTAAATTTAAATTTTGAATAAAACAAAATTCCGCGCCAAAATCATGGGTCTAATGAGTTTCTAGAGTTGTTTTTTTTTAATTCTCAAAACATTTTTCCCAAAAACCTATTTAATTAAAATGTAATAAGAAACCATGAATAATGATTATAATAATCGCTTATTGTATTTTAAGCCTTAAAAGTTTTTTCTAGTTACTAAGATTAGATTTATGAAAATCGCTCTTTTAAATTCATCAAGTCGATAGAAATAAAAAAAATCGATTAGCATAATCGATATGGCACACAAAAAAAAACAAAATGGCTGAAAATTTTGAACACGAATATAGTGTAGTGGTTATGAAATTACGTGTTGTTGGATCTGTATTTGTAAATTGCATTTAGATCTGAGGTTTTTAATGATCTTAATGATATTTAGATTCATAATTGTCATATTTTTAATCGTGTTTACATGCGGGTGGTCGATATTTGTGTAAAATAAAAACGTAAACGAACACAGTTGGCGCGAAACTTCGACTTTGGCATCCCGAGGTGGTTCCATTGTCACCTAGTCAGAATCTGATGATGGAATCCCATGAAAATCGAGGGAAACCCTCAAATTTTGCTCGCTGTCGCTTTCATATGCATTTAGAAAAAAAAACTGGCTAAGCACGAGTCGGACGTGCAAAGGGTTCCGAACCAATTAATTTGTTTTTAACATTATTATTTTAACACTACAGACTTCTAATAGGTTTTCCTGTAATCTTTAGGTATAGAAAAAAAATGCTGATGATAATCTGCATTTTTTTTAAACTTTAGGCTCAGTAGCTTCGGAGATAAGGGTGGAATGGTCGTTTTTGGTCTAATATTTTGAGTAACTTCAAAACTATTTATTTTAAAATTATGAAATAAATATAATTATAACCCTCATAGTAAGTCCTTTCATTTGATTTGTCACACGATGGGTACTGTTTGAAAAACTTTTTTATTTAGTTTTAGAGTTTGATCCCCAAAAGTGACCCCCATACTAAAAAAAATATTTATTTACGTAACATGTCCGTGTTTGTGTCACAGAAATCCATATGTATACCAAATTTCATCAGAACCGGTCCAGAAGACCCGGAGAAAACTGGCTGTGACAGACGGACATACACGGGTGATCCTTTAAGGGTTCCGTTTTTTGCGGATGTTCGGAACCCAAAAAACTGTTATTTTGATATTACAAACAGACACTTATATGTATGTTTGGAGGTAGGTATGTTTTTTTAGAACGCCCGGTAGACTACAGGCTTACTAATAATCGTGAATCAACAAATACATCGAAATATGACTATGTTTTCGGCGCTGCAAATTACAGATAAAAAACTATTGAACGTATGCATGCCAAGTAAACACATATCCTCACAAACCAATTTTCACGCATTGTAAAAAAACCGGTAAAGTGCGAGTTGGACTCGCCCACCGAGGGTTCTGTACAAATTTGTAGCTACAAATTACTTTAAATAAAGACTATATTTTTATGATTTAATTAAAAATGTATATGTTTAAGACTTTTTCCTATACATGTAGGTATGTCACGGCATTACTTGGCAAATTTGATAGTTCTAGGTCAACGGGAAATACCCTATTCATTTTGATTCCCTTGAGAGTGTCGAAATGTACGTTTTTTGTGGCATAAATGACCGTAACTTTTATTACGTTACCTTAGAAGTTTGATTCACAGTTACTAGGGGCCATAGATCTGAGTATATAGTTTTAATTTCAACTTGATACCTCCAAGCGTTCCCGAGATAAACGGTCTTGACAGAAAGACGAACGGACAACACAGTGATCCTATAAGGGTTCCAGCTTTTCCTTTCGAGTTACGGAATCCTAAAATGTCTTAAAACCTGTACTAATTACATGAGAATATATAAATATTTATTACTAGCTATTCTTATCTTGTACCTACTTTGGGAGATATTCAAGATTCAAACCATTTAATTACAGGTAGATACTTTTGAATTGTTAAGATCAGTCTGTCAAAAACACGGAACAGAACAAACTGTTTCTCTTCTGTGGTCAAAAACATGAAGCTATTTGGGATTTTTTAAACGTAAGTAGGTCACTGTGTAAAAGAACGTGCAAGAAACTCTACAGCCAGTCTTTTATATCATAATAAGTACCTATTATAAAAATACTGGTTTTACGGACAATAAACGAATCTAATTAAAGACAACACAGAGAACAGCGATATTGTAATTTAGACCCTATAAAAGACTTTCAAGACCTATAAGAGACAGAACCCAAATTCGTGTGAGGGTCGTACTCCAGCAGAAAATCTTAACACCGCAATTCAGAAAAACGCGTCATCAGTGCAACGCCATCTACCGACCAAGTAAGTAAACTGACAAAATGTTTAGCATTGGAAGACGTTAAATAAGGAGCCCGTATGACAACAATAAGGTACTAAAATGTTCACTTTTATTTTGCTACGTTTAAAAGTTCCATAAATAACTGAACAATGTGTTTTAGGGGGTATGTGTGTTTTCATGCATTTTATTTTTCTCAATAGATGGTGCTTTGCCTAATCAAAATACATTAGGAAGTTTCCTAATAACTTAAAAATTCAATATATTTTGATTTGTGGATCGGTTGTTATAATAAATACCGATAAGGTGTAAAAATGTTCAATTTTATTTTGCCACGTGGGTATTAAAAGTTTCACACATAACTCTACAATTTGTTTTGGTGTTTTTACATGCGTTCGTGAATTTCATCTTTTTCAATAGATGGCGCTGTAATCAGAATACATGAGGAACAGAATACATTAAGAAGCCTCTTACTAAATTTAAAAATTTAATATCTTTTGATTTTGTGGGTCGATTTAGATGAAATAAACGCTAAATGTTACTCGGATTATCACTTAATATTTTTGAGTACCTAGATTTGGAACCCAATCTGTGGTTTATGCGTGATGCTCCCTCAAACGCACAGACAAACAGACAAACAGACAAACAGATAAACAGACAAACAGACAAACAGACAAAAATTTCAAAAATAGCATATTTGTGTTTTGTATCTTTTTCCTAACTTTTCTATGTAATTTTTGTGCAAAAATATTCAATGTACAGACACGGTTGGTCTACGATTTTATTATATGTATAGATAATTATTGCAGATTGTATTTCATGCCTTTAACGTATTTTAATTTTTTTTAGAATCGAATTACGATAATCTCTTATTTAAATTAATCGGAAAGACCAAATTTGAAAAAAAAAATCGATTATCATAATTGTTTTGCTACACCCAAAAAAAAAACAAAATGGTTGATGGCGGATGGCGATTATCACATTATACACTGTTATTTTATTAATGAAAAATACTAAACTTGCGGGTTAAGTACGAAATAATTATTAGCGCTATAATATACTTTTTTATCCAATTTTTTTAATTAACACTCAAATATAAGATTTTTAAAGTAACTTTATCAATAACAACGTTAATAAGTAGGATGTCGTATGACGTAAGTCTTAGTACCTAAAGGTACTACTACCGAGCCGGCGGAGGTTTGCTTGTCTAGTACCTTTAGGTACTATACGGTTAAGTGAGGATCAGATGATGGGATCCCATGAAGAATGTTTGTTTAGCGATATTTTTGCCAATTGTTAACCGATTTGGATGATTCTTGTTTTGTTTGGAAGAGTATTTTTCCGGAATTTGGTCAAGATCTGATGAAGAACTTTGGAGGTAGGCAACGGAACTCTTGAGTAAATGAATCGTGATTTCTGAAATCGCATGTCTGTTGATTGTTTACACCAGTTCATAACATAACATCACGGCGGCTAGCTGTTTGTAAAAAAAAAAACTTTTATAAATTAAAAAAACTTTTTTACAAAAAAATCCAACCAACTTCCAAAAACAAAACAATACTAATTTTTGAAAAAAATGGTATGTGTGAGTGAAATAGTTTTAGGTGCGGCTGTGTTTGACAATATCTTGTTCGAACTTTTAATTTTAGAGACAAGACAAGGGCTTAGAATTTGATGCAAAGTAATAAAAGAAAATAAATTAATTATAATTAAATAAAATTTATTTATCGCAGGCAGTGTACCCATATTCCAAGAAGGATTTAAAATTACGAATTCCACATTACTTATATTATAAATTAGCTAGTATTTTAAATTTATATTCAAAATTGTTAGCAGGAATATTGACAGCCATAATACAAAGAAATAATTAGCTTCTTTTATAGCTCTCAATTACACCTGCGTAATTTTACCGAGATTTGGGAACGGTGCCTCGAACGTAATTTTTCACAAAATTTGTGTGACAAACTGTCAAACGCCCGTTATCTAGCTGTTATCACTTGACTAACGTAAACGCTATCAGCGTTAATGTTTGTGTGTTCCTTTGAAGCACTATACAGAACAAACGCCTAGGCCGATTTTTATGATTCTTGCGTCAATCGATTTTTCTTAGTCTGGCGAGTGTCACTAAAGACATGACGTTATTGACAATTCCATAGATATTATATTTCTGTGGACAATTCAATATGGCGACTACTGGACGCAATATTGTGTAAATGAAAAAAATATCTAAACCTATCGAGTGGGGTATCAAAATAAAGGTCTCGTGGAGACAAATCAAAAAAAATATTAACACACTAAAATGTAGGAAAATAACAAAATTGGCTTTTGATAAATATTTACTTTGTCAAAAAACCCGACCGCTAAAACCAACTAAAAAGTTCGAAACAAGTCGCTTTTCAAGCAGTTAGATGCAGTTGGTGGCATCAGATCAGTGATTGAACTGCATCAGTCTGCTATTTTCTTTCTGTTATAAAAATATATTTGTGCACATTCGTGTTTAATTTCCTCTTGAGACTCATAAAAAATCATTGGAATTTTCTATCAACATTGGATTTCAGTATAAATGTCTATAGCTATAGTATAGGTAACGATATACAATATTTAGTTTAGGTGCCTGCCTTTTTTGTAATTGTATTTAGCTATCTCACTATTTTCCGTATTGGTATATGATAACACCCAGCATTAAAAAGGTTTTCTATTAATAGGTTTGTCTAGCAGAAGAAGATAAGATAAAAATAAGATCAGATAATTAGTCGCTTGGTGAGTAGCTGCGTTTCTTTACTGATAGAATACACAAATACGTCTAGCTCGATTGATAAGTAGGGTAGGTCAGGAAAATATCTCCGGCGTACAGATAGGTAGATGACAAAGACAGCGAGAATCTTTAAAGAGACAACAAGAAATAATACGTGTATCTCAAATATAGTCTGTCTCAGGTCTTCTCTTAAGTCAGTAGCAATGTGTTGTAGGCATTTAGATCGAATTACCTCAATGTGTTTTATCTAATAAACCTGCAGACAAACCTGAGTATAAGACATATCAAAGTATCTTTTAATTATGTACCTTTTTTACATTGAATTTTGAAGTCGACTTTTTACGTCCGGCCGCGATACCAACAATCCGGTCTATGCTTTATAATTTCAAACAAATTGTGTAAAAGCAATTTGCTTAAGATTTGTTGTTAACGATAACAGTCTAAAACAAATAAAAATACCAGAGTGAAGCTGCTGTCACTAGTGTAACTTATTTATGAATTGGTGGCTATATCCTCTTTGTATGATTTTAAAGTTGTGAATTTTATCGAGTTGTTTTCTGATTGACATAACATTATACATATATTTTGTCGGCAATTTTACTCTTTCAAGTTTTTGTAAGACGTATAGCGAATTACTTTTAGTTTTACGTGTATACTTACCTAATTAATTAATATTTTGAAATTACTCGTACCACGGAACCAACCTATAATGCCAAGTAATTAATTCTGCAAAAAGAATGCAATTATGCAAGTATCTACAAGAAAATCATTTTTTTCAAGTAGATACTTGCATAATTCGTTTCGATAATATTAAACATAATGATTAGATTCTTGTGCCTCAATTTAACTTATTAAGTAATCAGTTATATTTATTTGGAATGTGATAATGCAATTTCAGGCAACCGTGGATATGACGCAATGTTGTCTAATTTATTAATTGTCAACTTTCGAATAACTATAACTTGTTAATATTAGTCTTACTGCATTTTTTCACAGTTACTCAAGGTTTGCGCAAATTATAGTCGCATTAGGTAGGAACAAGCTAATCGAAGCAACGCTTGCCAAGGTTGGTCTGTGGATGGGTGACCATCTTAACATAACGAGTTTGCTCCGTGCCTCGGAAAGCACGTTAAGCCGTTGGTCCCGGCTGTCATTTGTAGATCTTTGGCAATCGTTAGGGGTTGTCAGAATCCAGTAAATCTGACTCCAGTCTTCCCAAGAAGTACCGTGTTACCCAGTTAATGGGTTGTGGAGGTCAGGTAGGCAGCCGCTCCACGTAAAACACTGGTATTCAGCTGAATCTAGTTTGACTGGAAGCCGACCCCAATATAGTTTAGAAAAGGCTAGGCAGATCATATTGATTCTTACCCGTTTAAATGGTTTTATAACTAAGATGAATTATCCAAAACTGACCTTTCGTTTAAAAGTTACGACGGGTATAAAATGCCCTAAGTAAAAAATTTACTAGTTAGAGCGAACTTAATACTATTTACACATTACCCTATAAAGAGAGAAAATATGGAGGAGGTATAGTAGATGAAGTTCGAGGAGTAGCTACCAACTAAACCCGCACGAACGAAGTCGCGGGCGAAGTACTAGCACTATATGTCTTCTCATTCTTCATAAAGTAATAATTAGGTTTCAATAATTACCATCATCTCCTGTTTATTCATGTAACATTTCAATCAATTCTATAGCTGATACCTATATATATATCGTTGATAAAACATCAATAAGTACAATAGGTTAAAAGACGAAATCAGTGCTCCATGTTTGTCCTTCTTCATCTTGTTGGTTTGTGTGAAAGGGACCAAAGGCAGATCAAAAATGTATGTTTGCATTATATTGACTCTAAATAATGCTTTTAGAGAGTCATTCATAAAGAGAAAACGAAATGTTCATGTGATAACAAAATTGTAAACCCTAATCAGTTGCAGGTAACAAAACAAAAATATCACAAGTTTCAACTTTAGAACTATGTCTGCTCAAAAGTAAACAAAATTAACAGAAAAAAGCATATAAAAATCCAGTCAATAAAGTGATTAGTACTCGTACTAATATAGCTATTGTTACTGACTCAGACAACTGTTTAAAAACATCTAAATGTAGGTACGCATTAACATTGTGAACATCTTTTCACAATAAAGGGATTATTCCCCTTTCTAATAGTGATTGACAGTTTATCTCTCCGTCTCTCTCTAATCTTTTGTTGAATCGGACTCCGCTTCCAATTTGTAATGTGCAAATAGGGAATTGTAGGTACCTAAGATAAGATAAGATAAGATAAGACAATGCTATTAATCTAGCATTAATAGCATTGTCATCTGTTGAAAATTATTTTGTCTGTATTTGAATTATACTCCAGAACATGTGTACCTAAGTATCTAAACTACTCATACTTAGGTACCTGTTTTTTTATAATTCTTCAGTACCTACATGTGATCCACTAAACTACTCCTTAATTCACGCGTCAGTGAGATCTTGTTGGTATTATGCCCTTGATAAGTTTAGATTAATATTGATTGTGTAGTTGTATTGCTTAGTTAAGACTCAACTGGGCTGACATGTTCATAGAATAAAACTCCCTAAAACAAAACTTACAAAAAAATACTCCTTAGTTGTTGGACCAATTTTCATGGCTTTTTTCTATGTGTATTTGAGTTTGAGAGAAAAAAGTTATTAGTAGCTATCTAGCACTGAAATAATTTTTCAAATCGGAGCAGTAGTTCCTGAGATTAGCGCGTTCAAGCAAACAGAGAAACAAACTCTTCAGCTTTATATATTACTAGTTGACCCGCGCAATTTCTTCTGCGTTACAATTTTCAATACTGCTCCAATCCTATTGGTCTAAACGTGATATATAGCCTATAGCCTTCCTCGATAAATGAGCTATCTAAAACTGAAATATTTTTTTTCAAATCGGACCATTAGTTCCTGAGATTAACGCGTTAAAGCAAACAAACAAACTCTTCAGTCTTACATATTGGTATAGATAGGTATAGATAGATAAGCAAACTCGGGCATAGGCCACGGTAAAAGTACTTTGGCGAAATATTCTACATTCGACAAGTGTTGTCGACTTGTCGCTGCTGCCATTCCAATATACATTCTTATATACAAAACAATATACTTTTGCAGATATGAAGTCTGAATGTATAGTGTGTAGGGTATCCAGGTATACCTAGTCTGGTATAGTAAGAAAGATGAAAATGTAAGTTTTATTCTCATTGTTTTCAAGATATAAAAAGTGTTTTTAATGTTGATATGCTCTCGTTTGACCACAATGTCACCTGATGGAAAGCGGTGATGTTATTTTTTATTTTTATTGTAGTGAGTACCTAGATATACCTACCTAGACGTAACTTTAAACATGGTGTTTTTTAGCATTATATGGTCGCCTAGTACTTATTATTCATTACATTTACATGGTCACCATGGTTATATTGGTATGTAGCTTCCAAAATAATTTTGAGAGTTCGGTTTAAAGACATTTATTTTCTCAAAGAAAAAACTACAGTTCACTTAAAGAGAAACTTAACTAAATTAACAATAGGTTATAAGCTAACATTACGATGCTCAAGCCAACCAAGAAACTGAGCACAAACAGGTTATTTATAACATAGGTACAGCAAGTATATATTTCGGTATAATTAAAATCCAAAACAGTTCACGCTAAAATTATGTGTCTAATATAAATAATTCCTAAGGCCTTTTTTAACCTTTTAAGCGCTTGGCTAAATATCAGTTGCCGTGCCCCTAGCGCCCGGCTACAAATCGACAAAATAATACGTACAATAATTAAGGAGGGGCAATCATTGTATCGATAAAAAAAAGTCAAAAGTTTTTTATGTTTTTATTTTAAATCAGCCTTATGGCTCCTACAAATAGGCGAGACACAAAGGAACCGCTCATGTCGCGACACGAAGGTACCGCTCATGTCTTTGTGTCGCGTCGCGTGTCGCGCCTGTTTGTAAAGAGCCTTTAACTTAACCAACCTAATCACTTCGTATCACAATCGTTCATCTCAGTTACTAATTGTTTAACCTTACTAAATTCTAATAGTTTATATCACAATAATCTCTTATTACTTAATCACTTTCTTCGTATCACAGTCGTTCATCTTTAAGCTAACAAGTAAATGTTGTACCAGTTACTAATTGTTTAACCTTACTAAATTCTAATTGTTCACATCACAATAATCTCTTATTATTCGACTTTTTCCTTTTCTCATAAATCAAACTATAATAAATCTAGGTAGGTAGGTAGGTACTTATTGAAGTGTAAATCGGGCTGTAAGGACAACATACAACACGGTTCCAAATTTGAACAATCAATAGGTATGTAGATATGTAAGTAGGTAATATAATAACAGAATTACATCACAATATTTAAAATAGGTAGGTAGGTACTATTTCGATCCATCAAGGAGTTACCTAAACCCAACCCAAGTGTTTGCGACAACTCTTCGAGGCGCGCGTGGTCACCGCGCGCCGTCGACTACTCGGGCTCGGTCCTTATAGGACGGCGAATATCGAGCTACCCAATGCTCGGCGTTCGCAAGCTCGCGTCTACGGAGGCTGGAGATCGTCCTCGTCCTGCGATCCTCGCCAACGGCGTCTCCTGGGTCATGCGACAGGTGAGGACGCCGTGACGTCTCTCCAGCCACGCCTCAAAGAGGGGACTTACCGCCGCAATCGTGGCGTGTCCAGTCTTATTTATACCTATACCTACTGAATAATATATGCAACTAACATAAGAAGAAATTGAAATAGGTACTTACCTCTCCATCACTTCTAAGTTCTTCTGTAGATTCTAATAATAATTCCTCTTCGTCGTCACCTTCTAATATTCTGATTAATTCCTCAGTAGTAGTCATTTTATCGACAATGCAGAAATAGCCACGAACAACTTTAATGGAACTTTCCATTCGTTTCACCCGCTCGTGACGTAGGCAGCCGTCGTATTAATGCGACAGCGGCGCTAGACTAACTAGAGAAATATTATTGCAAGCATAGGGGTCTAGGAATGGAACTAACGTCAAATATTGGCATTATACAAAGATCGTGAGGAATATTTTTCTTTTGAATAATAAGGAAAAGAATTAATACACAAAGTAACAATTATGTTAAATTTAACTTTATTTCGTATGACACTTTATTTTATGCTGAATGATGCACTATACCTGATTATTTACTGTTTTCGTTTTAATGCGCATTGCATTGTATCCCATCCCTATGGTCATATATATGCGACGCGCGCGATAGACACCGAAGAAAACTCCAAGCTGCCAATTACTTATTTTTGTTTAAGTTTTTTCAATGCTTAGAGCTATGAAACATAATTTTAAGTAATTGTTATAAATAATAGGTCTATTTAATAATAGTTTTAGTTGTACCTCGTAGTTAACAGGACGAAAATGGAACGAAAAAATCATGCATGATCTCTGTCGCAGAAATGCGACACGAGCGGTAGGGACACGGAAACGTGTGTCGCATATATGCGACACAAGCGGTTAAAAGGTTAAATGTCGGTATGCTTGTACATTCTCTGACCTTTTTAGGTACTTTATTAGATATAGCCGAATCCCCCCCCTCATACTGTATGGTTTTTCTGCCATACAGGAGTTGAATATTATTTAGAAGAATAGGCCCGTGTGAGTGTGAGGCCCGTGTGAGCATGTCCTTAGATCTATCAAAGCTTAACCACAAAAAGATGATATCAAGTAGTGAGGTTATAACTCAATGTACCTTTTGTATCTTTATGACCTTTTCAACATGTTTTGTGCGAATTAATTATTTGATGTTTGAAATCTCACAGACGGTTCCTGTCCCATATAATTTGACGTGTTATATGAATGATGTGATCTTTGTTCACAGCCTCTAGAGTGGAACGCATTACCACCACAGTGTTGCGACACTACCAGTGTATACCAACAATGTCTCATGTTAGTACCAGGTTACCAGCAACAACAAAAACACTATTCTCAGCAATCAAGTCGTGAACGATTCGAGTAACTACATGAGAATACCTGAAAAGAGAAGCACAGTAGGTAATGGGTATGCGTCTATTAATCCTAGCACAGGAATAAACGGGTCAAATCGGATCACGCAAAACGGGTAGTTTATTAAAGGGCAAGCCCGGGTCAATCAATCGGATCTCGGAAGATTAATCTCACAGTCACCGGCCTAGGCCAGCAACAAACCGAGTTGTGCAGCCAAGAAAACAAAACGCATTAGAACTGCGTTCACTACCGAACAGTTGGTGAAAATGGAACAGGAGTATGATAGGGCTCACTTTTTGGATCGCGCTATAACGTTTAAAATTGCAGAAAGCCACAACCTAAACGAGCAAACTATCAGAATATGGTTCCAGAATCATCAGAACATGGAAAACTGGGAAGAAACAAACACACCTGAAGTAATCGCTATAATCGGAAAATATTCAGATGTCAATGCTCATTCATGACCAGTTTTCCGTCATGAAAAACGATGTTTCCAGTCAGGCAGAAATGTTCAATGAGGTAAACGATTCTGTAGAAAACAACCCAGCTATGTTAGTACCAGCACCCTCGACCCTAATGCAGAATTCGATACAGTGTGTGCCACCCTCAATGCCGATACAGAATTCGGTACAGTCTACACCACCCTCGACGACAATCTATTATTCCG
Organism: Lacanobia oleracea; assembly: GCA_950371165.1. Classification (NCBI taxonomy): domain Eukaryota; kingdom Metazoa; phylum Arthropoda; class Insecta; order Lepidoptera; family Noctuidae; genus Lacanobia; species Lacanobia oleracea. The sequence continues at coordinate 9,578,821 of OX493397.1, forward strand.
TACTGAGTCTACAACAATCAATGCAATTCTGGAATTTGGTACGGAAATATGTATGAGACTTTCATGTTGCGGGAGGAAGTTCAGGCTGAGTACGAGCTGGGTCATTTGCAGCCTTATCATTAATCAGACAGTGAAGTTGCAAGACGACAAACACAAAGAAGACAATCACTTTAAAATAGTCCCTAATGATAGCAATAAAAAGAACTGGAATTTGTCTTTGATCGGATCATTGCAGACCAAGATTAGTGTTGCGATGACCCCAGTGAGTACCACGTCACCAGCGGCAACCACGTCAACATTCTTCAATCAATCGATAACAATGAAAAGAACTGGGATGTGTCTTTTGTTGGATCATTGCAATACCAAGATTCGTGTTACGACTGCCAACAATGACCCCAGTGCCACGTCACCAACGGCAACAACATCAGCACTTCTTATCAATCAAGTCGTGTATAACCCGCCTAACAAACCTTCAACACACTCAAAATGGGCAATGTATTGGAGGCCAAGCCTAGCCCAATCAATCGTCTCTCGGAAGATTGATCACTCAGCCACCTGGCTGTGTCAGCAAGAAACCAAGTGGTAGAGCCAGAAAACTAAATCGCATTAGAACTGCGTTCCCTAGCCAGCAGATGACAGAATGGGAACAGAAATATGCCAGAACCTGCCACTTGGACGGCGCAGAAGGCTTCAACTAGCAGAAACCCTCTACGTGAACGAGCGCATCATCAAGATTTTGTTCCAGAATCGCCACATGAAGGAGAAGAGAGAGAAAATTTACAGTATGGAAGACACGCAAGAAACTATCACATCTGAGTCATCGCCGTAAATTGGGAACATTTAGATGCCAATGCTCGTTCATAAGCAGTATCCAGTCATTAGAAAGATGTTAACAGTAAGGCTGAAGTATACAATCAGGAAAGAATTTACATAGAAATTACCCAGTTCTCCGCACCAGTTGCGAAGCCTACGACGAGTCTGCCACCCTTGATTTTAAATCCATAATTCGTTACAGAGTCTGCCACCCTCCATACCAATCTGGAACTCGGTACACAATACGTAAGAGACCATCATGTCGCTCGCGAGGAAAATATCAGACTGAGTACCAGCAGGATCATTTGCAAATGCAGCCTTATCAGTCATAATAAAGTGAAGTTCAGGAGTTGTTGCCAAAAGCCAAACAAAAAGAAGATAATCGATCTCCAATAGTCCGTAATGATTACAATGAAAAGAACTGGGATTTGTCTTGGGTCAGATCATTGCAGTGTCAAGATTAGGAAGAACCACGTCACCAGTAGCAACAAAGTCAATATTCCCAGCAATCAAGTCGTGAACAACCTGCCTAACTACATGAACATACATTACCAAGGATAACTGTTAATTATAATTGTTAAAGTTCATTACAAGTACCTATGCTACTTTTAATCCTGGCACAGGAATTAATCCTCAAGTCATCAACGGGTCAAAACCTCAACGCACTCCAAAGTGGCAGATTAATGGAGGCTAAGTCTGGCCCAATCAATCGCCTTTCGGAAGATTTATCTCTCGGTCACATGGATGGGCCAGCAATAAACCAAGTAGTACAACCAAGAAACAAAAACGCATCAGAAATGCATTCACTAGCCAACAGATGATAGAATTGGAAAAGGAGAATAGAACCTGTTTCTTAGACCGCGCCAGAAGGCGTTAACTTGCAGAAACCCTCCCGCTGAACGACCGCACTATCAACATATGGTTTCAGAATCGCCGTGTGTAGGAAAACAAAGACAAAATTAAAAGCATGAAAGACTCGAAAGCAACTAACACATCTAAGTCATCGCTGGCAAATGGCGAACATTTAGATGCCAATACTCATTCATGAGCAGATCCTGTCATGATGGACAATGTTTATAGTCAGACAGAAGTGAACAATATGGAAAACATTTATGTAGAAAACTGCCCGCACCTGTTGCGATGCCACTGACGAGTCTGCCACCCTCGATGTCAAACCAGATTTCGGTACAGAGCCTACCACCCTCGATGCAAATCCAAAATTCGGTACAGAATATGAATGAGTCTATCATGTCGCTTGCGAGAAAAACAGCAGACTGAGCACAAGCAGGCTCATTTGCAAGTGCTGCCTTATCAGTCATCATATAGTGAAGTTCAGGATTTGTTGCCAGAAGGCAAACAAAAAGGAGGCAATTCCTCTCCAATTGTCTCTAGTGACAACAATGAAAAGAACTGGGATTGGTCTTGGATCAGACCTCTGCAGTACCAAGATTAGTGTTGCCTATTATTTTGTCATGATATTGTAAGGTCAAGACTTCCTTCTTTCTTCGTCTTTTCTTTCTTAAAAAAATTTTTCTATATGTGTCCTTATATAAATAATTGGTTCTCATAAAATACTACTCTGTCAAGAAAGTACCGGGAAAAGATCACAAAATGTCTGTTATTCATCCAAATTTATTTTATCACCTTCAAAGTATGCTCCTTTAGAAACGATACACTTGCGCCAACGAATAATCCATTCATCAAAACATTTTTTAAACGCGGCTTCCGGAATTGAGTTCAGTTCTCGCCGCGAATTTTCCTCTATGTCTTCTATCGATTGAAAACGGGTGCCACGAAGTGGTAATTTGAGTTTAGGAAAAAGAAAAAAGTCAGCAGGAGCCATATCTGGTGAATATGGTGGTTGCTGGATGGTATTTGTTGAGTGTTTGGTTAAAAATTCGTTCACAATGATAGCCTTGTGCGAAAGCGCATTGTCGTGGTGCAAAATCCAAGAATTTTCTTTCCACAAATCTGGCCTTTTTCGTCGAATTTGCTCTCTTAAACGCCGCATAACGCTCAAATAATATTCTTTATTTACCGTTAGACCTTCCGGTAAGAATTCAGAGTGCACAACACCGCGATAGTCAAAGAAAACAGTCAACATGACTTTGACTTTTGATCGACTTTGGCGTGGTTTTTTCGGTTTCGGTTCAGTTGGAAGGTGCCACTCCGAAGCTTGTTGACTAGATTGCATGTCAAACTCGTAAACCCACGTCTCGTCACCAGTAACAATGCGTTTCATGAATGTTGGGTCCGAACTGACTCGTTCTAGCATGTCCTCAGCGACTTTCATGCGATTGAGTTTTTGGAGAAAATTCAGATCTTTTGGGACTAGCCGAGCAGCAACATGTTTCATACCCAAATGATTAGTTAAAATGGTACGGATCGACTCGTGAGATACAGAAAGTTCGGCGGCTATCTCTCTCAGAGTTGAATGGGGATTTTCAGTCACTATTTCCTTCACTTTTGCGATGTTAACTTCAGTTGCAGACGTTGACGGCCTACCAGAGCGAGGCAAATCTTCCATCACATCTCGACCGCTTTTGAACGCTTTGAACCACTCATAAGCACGAGTTTTTGATAAAGTCGATTCACCGTAAGCCTTCTGTAACATTTTCAGTGACTCCGAACACGAAATTCCATTGGCGATGCAAAATTTAAGACAAACTCTTTGTTCGATATTTTTGTCCATTATGAAATTCGCAATACACACTATATATGCTATTACTAAAACCAGCACTGTATTTAATATAAATAACAGATGCAACTCAAACTCCGCGCCAAAATGGAAAACAGTTGTGCCAATCTAACAACTACAAAAAAACAAAAATTTGAATTTGGAACCATAAACAAATCATCCATTCCCGATACTTTTTTGACTGAATGTATATTTCTTTTCTTTATTTGATGAAGAGGCCTTGGTGTAACGTTTAACGAGTTAATGGACAGCCACATAAATAGGAAATATAAAAATAATAAACATTAACGTAAAGTAACTTATAAATTTACATCGTTTTCCATTATTATCTCTTACATTAATCACTGATTAAAAGCTATAGTACATTAGGTTTTAAAGTTAAAAAATATTCATTTTACATCACTTACGTAACTAACCTACCTTTTTGCCGGGTTAAAAAAAAAAAAACAACCCTATTGAGAACCTCCTCCTTTTTTTGAAGTCGGTTAAAAATAATAAGTACTGTACCAAATCACAAAAAAATTCATTACGATGGCTCAAGCCGATACGGAGGAGTTCGATAACAAACACCGTGACACGGGATTTTTATCGGATCACTCCCGTTTGCTAATGCTCCTATGTGGTAAAACTACATGATTATACATTGGTTATGTATAAAAACATTACGAACCTGGGCACACCTTAAAGTACAGTCATAGTAAAAAGTTCTGGTGTGTCGAGTTTATATAAATTTATTTTTATTTTCTTCATTTTTAAAACTACTATGTTTATGAAGAATTACATAAAAACTGTTTTCAGTTTTAATATCAGTAACTTGACTTTTTATTTTTGTTTACTTTACAATTAGACACATTTGGAGTGAATGAACAAAGTTTGCCTGTAATTTATTCTACTAACGTATGTTGTTGATTTTCCTTTGTTTAGGCTAAAAAATGTTTATTTTGTTAAATTATTGTAAGTACTTATTTTGAATTTATTATTTTCTTTTTTTGTATTCATATTTGAAGTTCTTAAAACGTGTCGCTGGGGAGTTTGTTGGCGTTTTGTGGACTGTCTTTTGTAAAACTTGACATTCAAAAAGTGCTGGCTCTCAGCCTAATTTGAATAAACAACTTCTGATTTTTATTTTGAATAATAGATACTTGTCTTAAGTTGTGACGTACAATGTATACAAAAAGAAATATATTTGACACTTAGAAATGCATGTTACAAGCTAGTGATAATTAAGTAGCACACGAAAATACTGCCACAAATCTAGGAGGCTACTCTCTAAGGCTGAAGTCCGTAGTCTCGGCCTTAGTGACGGGCGTTTTCTACTCCGTCTCACCTAATAACAACACGATAGAAAACACGATTTATGATCGTATTGTCATTGATTCTTAATACGGTTTCGGGACTCATCGTAAGTCGGTAATAAAGGGGGCAATGCTTGATATTGACTGTTCGTAGACATTTCCTGAGCGATCTTATTTAACGGCTTACTTTCCTACTCACATGCGAACGAAGTCGCGTGCAACAGCTAGTCGTTATATGGAATGCTCCTGCCAGCGGCTGAATGTCAAAAATAATCAAAAGGGAACTGACTCTCAACATCGAAAAGTATAATTTGTCCCTTTCTCATTCCAGAATATGGTCTACCCGTGTGCCGAGTTTGATCCAGATCCGTTCAGCCGCTAACAGTTAACAAACAGATAGACAGCCAGACAGAGTAATCGCCTTTTACTCATGGCATGCCCTAAATAAACAACACATTCAGTAAATAATGAACACTTGTCCCTCCTTACTCGCAAACCATACTAATATGTACTCAGGAGATTATCTACAGAGGAGATCAGCACTAGGCTGTTACTCTTCAATACAGGCTATTCCATAGCCTAGCAAGGAGAACAGCACGTCATCCACTTGATTGCCAGAGATTTAATAATACCCGAAAACTGTATTATGTACTACAATCTGTGTTTTCTGTATAAATAAGATTATATTACTATCATGGAGGTATACGCCTATCTGCGGTAAATCTGCAAACAACTTTTCCAAACGTCTTTGGAATATTGCCGGCTGGACGCCAGGCCATATACTAATCTGTTATATCGGAACAAGCCCTTGTGTGTATTATTTATCATTTATATCCATAAATCGTCTATCTTACACTAACGTTCAATCCCGTTTAACCGAACAAGTCAACCTCGACCCTAGGCAGTGGATAGCGGTCAACTTCTATTACCTTATTCAATGTTAGCTTACATCGGCACAGATCTTTATGCTGCAGTCCTTCTTCACGACGGCACGATGGGCAGTCAGAACGTTCGACCGGACTGAGAAAGCCATCCCACACTATCTGGTACAGCTCGCGCACCACCGGCTCTCGCAGAAAGTACGCTGGAGGTCGCGCGCGCATGTCCACTAGCCGCGCGCTCCCTCAATTAGATGCCAACCTTACCACCCGTGAAATGCTCCAACCCGTCTGCGAATACTTTAGAGAATCTGAAACTAAATGTGTTTATATCAAAATTTGATTAATAACAAATATTTTTGTAATGTACATAAGTATCATAATCCAATACTGGCAGTCGTGTTTTTAACGATGCCAAGTAGCATGGTTTTACCATTTCTTATCACTTACAAGTCTAATTGCATACATTTGTCTTTATTTTTAAATTTAAAAAAAGGACCTCCTCCTTTTTGAAGTCGGTTAAGGCGAAGACATACGCTAGCGACCTTGAGGGAACAAAACGCGCACACGTTTAAGGTGGAATCGGCAGGGTAGTCCGCGAAAACCGAATATTTTTATGTTTTTTGCAATTTGCCGGTCAGTGTGCAGCTGTATGTTGAACAAAATACGATTCGCGGCCGTAACGCGTATTTATCTAAAGAATTATAACCATTTTAATCATCAATATAACCCTCTAAATTAATTTAAACCCTACTGAATAGTTATTTCGTGAAAAAGCCATTTATCATCATCATCATCATCATCATCATCACCATCATCATCATCATCATCATCAGTCAGATTTACTGGCTTCTGAAAAAGTAATTCAATAGGGTTTAAATGAACATAAAAGGTTATATTGATGATTAAATTGGTAATAATTCTTTTGAAAATACGTAATCGTAGTTTGTTCAACATACAGCTTCACACTGTCCGGCAAATTGCAAAAAACATAAAAATATTTATATGTTGCGGGTGACCCTGGTGCTTCCACCTTAACACCCGCGCGACCGAAAATTCAGTAGTTTTTTGTTCTTACCTTATCATTCTAAGACTTATAAAAAAGGGTATCAAAATGTAGATATTTAAATTGTCTTTGAGATAGTGTAAATTTCATCAAAATGATGGTTTTGGTCCGATTGTTGTTTTTATGTCCGTGTTAAATATTAATTCACAAATTAATTACGTAATCTCAGTTACTTTATCTCCGCCTTAAAAAGATTTAACAACTTCCAGTAGTTTTACATACTCACCCGTATAATAAACTACATTACTTTTTGTAATTTTTAAGAAATTGAATCTTATTATCTTCTTTAATTTATACATGATACAGTGCTAGGTACCTGTGTCACACTTAAACTTCATTGCCTTTCCCTAAACCTCTAATGAGTTACTGTCAATTTATTAAGTCCTATCATTATTACCTCGTCAAGCACTATCTTCGCTGTTCAGGACGTCCTCTGCGAAGTCCACCTCGACAGTTCAATGCTGCGTAAGACGCGAGCACATACACCGCTGATTGCCCGGTTGGTTGCATACATAGCGCCCAAATTTGCAAACGGACGCCTCATGCGGCCCGCCACACGCTCGACGATCATTTACTGTAAAACGAAAATGAGTACATAGGCCGATATGTTTTCACTGCTAAGCTGCTTACGTTTTCGAAACTTATTAATTTAAGCCAACTCACTCACTTTCGGTTGTGGGTGTTTTTCCATAACAATTTTTATCTGTGTAAACGTTTTTGTCTTCGGTTTCGCTGGTGTACATCAATTCACTAACAACTCGTAGCTAGTCGCACCCATAACGGTAATTAACGTGGGCACTTGCAACTCAGTCGATATTTTATTTACTAGAAACTACGGTTCAAGTCGTTCAATATACAACCTCCAATCGTCCTTGTGAACATCGAATTCTACAATTGTGCTGACATATTTAACGTTGTTGTTAGCACAATCACGACAGACACTATTAATGCGTTTAGTTTCTACACTATTCGTTTTAATCCTCATCGCCACTGAACAATTCTTGGGTTGGGAGGGCTCAGAATCCAGGAAACAAATAAAATACGCAGCACGTTCAGACACAGGCGTATAATGACTGGCAAACTTACAATGAGCAACTACCCACAACACGTATTATTAATAAATATCAATATACCCACAGTAACTTATAACATACTTTACAGTATCTCAAGTACTTATTCATTTTAAGAGGCATTTCACAAAATTACGCCGAGTAGCGATTGCACGATTATGTAGAAAATAGGCAGTTGCAATTATGTTTAATTTAAGGTTTATTATTCATTTTTTTAATAAGTGTGTAATTATTACATTTTCATTTCTCACGAACTATGGTTTATCTAAATATATAAGTATGTTTATCAGTTGTCTAGTACCCATAACACAAGCTCTGCTTAGCTTGGGACTAGATGGCGTTGTGTGATAGTTGTGTGGAATATTATATTATTATATTATATTATTATTTTCATGTTTTTGACTTTCTCGGGTCCCTAGAGACCCGGTCCTTTGGTAGGCGTACGAGGGGCCGAAGCCAACTCGCAGAGGCCTCTTTAGGCATTTCAAATGGAATGGGACACCAACCGACGATTATCCCTGTATGCACTGTGGAAGTTTACCCAAGGACAATCCCCGGTTGGAGCAGGACTATTGCAGAATATGGAAACAAAAGATGAAAGCTATGGGTTTGACTGGTTTAGTGGACTAATAATCGTTTACTATGGAATAACTATTGGCCCCTGCCTGACCATTGACAATTAAAACGGCTTTAAAATAACAGGGGGTGACTTGCACACTCAATAAATGGGCCCCCCGAAAAGGGTCGCTAGCACAAAGTGACGTAGCGCCAAGGGGGCAACATATTCCGAGGTGCTAGAGGAGTGGAGAGGTATACCACGGCTATCAGGACAATCCCGGAAGTACGGTCAAGATCCCTACCAGCACCTTACTGGATTATACGTCCTTCTCCCGAGCACGTTTGCTCTTGCGAATCTCCACTCAGACCGGCCGATTATGGCTAGAAAGAGGTGGGAGCTCTGTTCCTCGTCAGTGTTCACTCCGGCCAGCCAATAAAGGCAAGCCGGAGATGAGGAACAAGAATTCTCCCTGGAGATCAGGTCCGTGGGGTCGCTAGTGCCCAACAGTTCGCCACAAAACTGCCTTGCGGATATATTATTATTATTATTATCTATATTATGTAAAATATTATGTCAAGATGTATTTTCGAGATAAACTCTGAAACTACTGAACCGATTTTGATCAAACTTCGTAACTATCTGTTATTTGATCCAACTTAAAACATAAGTTTTATCTTAATTACTTCCCACGGGAACGGGAAAAACCAGGATATGCGCGTACGAAGTCGCGGGCAAAATCGAATTTTGGTATAAATTTGACGTATATTGTACGTAAGTTATATAACCATTCGATAATATAAACTTTCGTTATTTTAATTTTCGTGTTTATGGTCGTTCGTTTTAGATGTTTTGAAAATTGACATTCCGTTCATTAATATAGCTAATTGTTGTTTTTGATTCAGTCCTTTTGTGACTGGTTAAGTATTTTGTAGTTTATTATTTTGGAGTCATTTATATTCTTTTTAACCGACTTCAAAAAAAGAGAAAGTTCTCAATTCGGTTGTATTTTGTTTTTTTTAAATATTTGTTACGTCATAACTCCTTCATTTATGAACCGATTAGAAAAATTCTTAACTCATCTAAAAGGGTGTACTTTTCGATTTATCCCATTTTCACCATGTTAGAATCTGATAATAGGATCCCATGAAAATCGAGGGCAACCCTCAAATTTTATAGGCACATACAATGTTTTTCATTAACTTTTTAACGCAATTCAGATATTTGTGCCTGTTAATCATGATCTCATGTTGCTGAGCTGATGATGAAAGGTATAAATTAGGATCTGATGATGAGATCCCATGAAAAATGTTTGTTCAGCGATATTTTCGCCAATTGTGAGCTGATTTGGATGATTCCTTTTTTGTTTGGAAGAATATTTTCCTGGACTGGTCCTATTTCAATTTGATGAAGATCTGACGAAGAACTTCGGAGGTAGGCAACGGAACTCTTCAATAAATGATAGCAAAGGGATCGGGATTTCTGAAATCGCATGTCTGTTGATTGTTTACACCAGTTCATAACATAACATCACGGCGACACGCTGTATTTGTAATCCTGTATGTCGCTGTATGTCCTGTGGCGGCACGGATTCAAATAGGTTCATCTGAATAGGTTCGGACCTGATCAGAAAGTCCGATACGTTCAGGTACCTTGGATCCGTGCTGCACGAGTCTGGCAACGTGGACGACGATGTCCACGCACGTATAAGCGCGGCTTGGGCGAAGTGGCGCGAGGTAACGGGCGTTGTATGCGACCGCAAAATGCCTCCGAAGCTCAAGGGGCAGATATATAAATGCATCATACGGCCTATCCTACTGTACGGCGGTGAATGTTAGCCAGCAGTAAGCAGACACACCCAGGAGCTTTGTGTCACGGAGATGAAGATGCTGAGGTGGATGAGTGGCGTAACGCGATCCGATCGCATACGCAACTCTTTCATCAGAGATAGTCTTGGTGTCCGTGACGTGGGGGAAAAACTGCAAGAGTGTCGTCTGCGATGGTATGGCCACATCATGCGCCGCCCTATGGAGTACGTTGGTCGGGGATGCATGAATATGGCTGTTCTTGGGGCTAGGTCCCGTGGTCGCCCTCGCAAGCGCTGGTTGGACGTCGTTAAGTCCGTTATGAGAGCCAATGGCCTATCTGAGAAGGATGTTCAAGATCGGGCAAAGTGGAGGAAGCTAAGTAGGAAGGCGGACCCTGGCAATAGCCGGGATTAACGCCAGGTAGAAGAAGAAGAAGAAGAAGAAAGGAATCGGGATTGCTGAAATCGCATGGTTTTTTAGTATTTACACCAGTTCTTAACATAGCATTGCGCCGGCAAGCTGTTAATGGGTGCACAGGTAGGTTCCACTAAAAAGTGATTAATAAAAGGAAGTCGGTGTCAAAAAAAGAAAAAATAAAAAACACCGACTTTCGAAATTAAAGTTCTTTTCTTTCTTCCGAAGTTATTTTGTACCGTGTAGTGTTTAGTTTTTGGAAGACGGTTCATAATTTGTTCAAGAAAAGCATAGTGGTTTTTTATTCTATCGAGTCGTATTTTAGCACGTTCTCTTACAGACCTTTGTAATCTACGCATCTTACTTAACTTTTTATTTTAGGGTCTGTTTGTTTTGTTTCAGTTCAAAGTAGATTTGTTAGTGGTGTGAGTGTTGATTCATTTGTTGCCATGTGTATCTTAGCGTACCATGTATTATTACATGCATTGTCGATTATTGTTTTTGTGTGCTGTGTATGTAATGGGTACAGTAATGTTCGGGTACAGTAATTTTAGTTGTAGCGGCATCAATACCGCCTAAGCACCAAGCAAGGATCTCAGTATGTATGAACTACTACTTATATCGACCTCTGATCTCCGGAGGGGAGTGATGTAGCGATATCAATGCCGCCATAAGAAAAACCAACGGAGCAAATCAACATCGCCACAAAAAGAACCGTAACGCCATCTATCCAACTAGCAGCGAACTACTACTTCGAAATCCTGCATCGCGTAAGCAGAGTATACCATGTGATTTGAACATATACATATCAACTATCAGGCAATTGCCTGCCAGGCACAACAACCGCCTAGTCGTTAGATCGGCGCTCCGGGTGACTCCCGTTTAGGGTTAACACCCGAACATTCGTTGACTGGTTTTTGTCACTGTCGGGTGTCACCCCTAAACGTTTGTTACAACAAATCCTGCCGGGAGTGGGGTGAAATTTTTTGGAGCTCGCTTTGCTCGCTCTTGCATTCTACACTCTCTAATTTCATGAGCTTTTCTGCATAAATCAAAGACTTCTCTTTGAGCATGAACGACCAAAAGACAGTTAAATCTTCCGAGATAAGGTGCAATCAAATACATTAGTTCCTGAGGTTTTCGCATTTATTTGACTTTTTGCTACGGTCGAGCTTCACCCCTTAACGGGTGACGTATTGAAAACCGTTCAAGGTAGGGAGTAAAAAATTTCGAGCTTGCTTCGCTGGATTACATTATGCAACTTTTTTGTTTTCAAGCTTCACAGTATAACTCCACAAAATCACTTTATGTATGTCAGAAAAAAATTAAACCTTTCCGTGGTGCATTAATTTTTGAGCTGGCTTCGCTCGCTCTTGTGTTAAGTTACTATCCGAGGTGGGATGCAAAAATTTTCTACCCTCACTTGTTTCTTGAGCCTACTTGCGTCAGTCAACAAAAGTGAGTCTGGAGAATGATGAAAAAAAAATCAAAATAATTCGAGAGAGATGCACAAATTTTCAAGATCTTGTTTGTAAGTGTGATGTAAGAGCATTCCTGAATATAAAGACTTGCAGCACATATGGAACACCTCCCATCCGAAAAATGGCATGTCACTGTCGTACTCAAAACGAAACGGGTCACTTATCGTTTTTGGGTTCATTTGGGGGCATCACATTATCCACCCCGGGTGTCACACATGCTAGCTACGCTACTGACCTGCGGAAGATTGTCAGTCAATTATTTCATAAAAATTGTAACCATAATTGTGTAAACACTGATTTAAAAGAGTTTACATGGAGTTTCTTGAACGTTCTTCTCCATGGGATCTACTCTTTGGAACGTGCAACTGCCGCGCTGCAAACAGGATCGGTGAGTATGTTTTGCTGCAGAACAACTTGCTGATCTTGTCGCTAGCGCGGAAAAATTAGCTTCACCTGATTGACTGACAGACCTAGACTATTTAAATATCAAAAGTCTATTCAAAAATCATTTATTTCAAATAGACCATTTTCTTTTGTTTTGTTTGTGTAGTCTGAAGTTTTGCGCTCGTTACATAGTAAGTCGATATTAAAATCCTCAAAAATAATTGCCTTGCGTTTGCTCTTTTCCAAACAAACGTTGTGTGTAAATATCAAGAAAGTCGCTCAGGTTTGTATTTGGGGGTTTATGAATAAAGCATGGTCTGAGAGTGTATTAATAGGTTTATCCATAACAAAATATTACCGCCTTCATATTGCCGCTCTTTTATTAAATCTAAACTTTTGTGTATAACATTATACTAGTACATTTAAATTAAATAAATGTGTGTAAATGCGTTTATCTTAGATTTGATTTATGTTTCAGTTAGCAACACAATGTTTATGGTATGATCAAAACTTCGTTAGATACATTTTAACTCAACAAGCTTACCTGGTTTTATCAAACAACGCACATTAGCATATTTTGGTAGGTATCTACATACTGATAGGTTACGTTATCTAATTCAGTGTCGTAGTTGCTTTGTTGAGAGGTTCAAAAAAACAAAACAAAAACAATCTCTCGACAAAGTCCCCGAGGGTAGGAGGTAAGCCAGCGGTACCTCTGAAAGGTAGTTTTTTCCAAGTTATACTTGCCAAGACTCATGTAGGTATCTTATAGGGAGGGACATTCCTTGTTAATTGTTTGAATTATGCTGAGCTCTTGATTTGTGTCATATTCTCTCCTTGTTGTTGAGTTTTTGTCTCTTAATTCACATATACCTCCAACTCTAACTTTGTTCTGTCGCTTTGCGCGGTCTTGGATTTCTAAGGCCATGTACGCACAATCGTACTGCGACTAAATTTTGTTAACGTCGCACGCTGTTTTAATGTCGGTTTTGAGATGTTATATCTTCTTGGAAAGTACAGTTTTGGTTTTTCAGCTTTTTCGATTCTTCTTTACTGTCATTCTGCTCAGATGTAAAAATGTCGGTTGCACTTTTTTGTTTTTTATTTCATTTGTAACTTCTACAACACAATTTAATAACTAAGATTGCTAGAAATTTCATTTAGTTTTTTATGCTAAAGGCTTGGAAATAGCTCTTCATTTCTCGAAATTCTGCTTTCGTCTCCACATTATAACTTTGCCATCTTCTTTTACTTACGTAGATAGGTCAGTAAGTGATCCATTTCCTTTGCTACATAAGCTTATATTTATTTCGGCTGGCGATTGTTGTGCACTCATCTTTACAATATGGCAGTGACGTAGCACGTACACACAGGAGATAATAATAAATGGTACCAGAGCGAGCGAGTTCAAAAATCGGTGCATTATGGTCTCGTTTCTTTTCCCCGAGGTGGTGAAGAGCGGTCGCGGCAACTGTCGCTCACGGCAGGTTTTCGCGAATTAGCATTTAGCACGTAGCACTGTTCATACTGTTTTGCTCACAAGTGTTCTTGTTCTTTGTATCACTTTTGCTTTAACTTTAGAAGTTTAAATCAGCAGTTAAAACACGGTCATCACGACTGTTTTCTTTGATGGTTGACCGTCGAAAAAAATTTTGAAGAATACTAAGGTAATTTGATTTCCATACTTAACTTTGGTCTTTGACTTTGACTTTTTTTACTTTGGGAGTTTATCACGTAAAATAGGCCATTTCGGCCTACTTATTCCTAAAAACTGACATATTTAGACAACTTTGGCTTGTTGGGTAATCAAGAATAGCGTCATGTTCGTGAACAGGCGCCGTTGGTTGAGACTGGTCATCTCTTAACTGCCATTGGCTTATTTTAATCTTTAAATTTAAAATTCTTATAATAAGCCCTTTTTTTTTTTTCCTTTGCATTGTCCTCACATGCAGAAGCAACAAGTATATGTAACTTGGAATGTTGTAAAACAGAACATGATTTAAAAGAGTGTCCGTGGAGTTTCTTGCACGTTCTTCTCCATAGAGATCTACGCTTTGGAACGTGCAAATAGCTTCCATGTTTTTGACTGACCGACCTTGACGTTTCAAAAGTGCCTGTGAATGGTTTATTTGAAATAAAATGCTTTGAATTTGAATTTGAATTTGAATTTGAATTTGAATAGTAATTATTAGTTTGGTTCGTAGTGGCCTCACGTTTTGCGTTTTTCTCTTATCTATTTATAAAAGTCAAAATTCCAAAGTAAGTTAATTATATTTTTGAGCCGTTTGGGGTTGAAACTCTTGGACCGTGGGATCCGAGTGCTCACGTTTTATTTAAAGAACTAGCTAAACGTTTAGTTGACACTTCGCGTGACCCAAGGACTGGCTTTTACCTCGAACTGAGGAAAATCATTGCCATACAACGTGGCAATGCCGACATTCTTTTGGGCTCACTTCCAGTCGACAGCGATGCGGACGAATTTTTTGACGCCATTTTCTATTTAGGAGTTTTATTTTCTGTTGTAAGTATACATATATAGTTGGTTTTTTAAATAAATTTTCATTCATAATATTCCTTACAATTCGTTTATAGCGGCCTCAGTTTGAAAAATAATTGGAAATCCGTAAAAAACATCCCATTCAAATCCATAAAAACTACAAAAAATGCTCAAAATGAACTGTACCAAAATAAACCATAGTTCATTTAGTAAATTAATAAATATTTATGAAATAAATTAATAATAAACTCTAAAATAAACGTAAATGCATCAGTCTAATTGCTACATCATGCGATGAGTCAGCAGTTTTGTGAGTGAAACGCAATTTTGTGATAGGACTCTTAATCTTACCGATTACTTTTCCGAAAGCTTTTTGTGCGAATTTCATATTTGGTCTGGTTACTTGGTAGCATTGTCAATAGTAATTGAAAGTAGTGTCGTATAAAGTCAATATGTTGTGCTATAAAATTAAGTGACAGAAACGAATTGCTGAAAAACCGACTTCACGCAGTCTGGACTGTCCTACCCCTAAAAAGCCCGCGTGGTATGTGTCCGAAACACATAAACATACACTACCTAAAACAGTATCTCCTATAATGAATATTTAGAAACATAATACTTCGAACAAATGTTATTTCGGCTAAGCCCCCGCCCGCGTTCAGGTCTGCCCTCGAACAAGATTTCCTTACCGTCTCGCTGAGGTTCGATTATTAGCTTCGATAAAAAGTTGTTCGACCAAATGAAACATAGGACTAGGGAAAAACTCGAATTAATAAATAGGTCAACTGATACAGTGACAGACGTGACTTCGATGAAACAAAAAAATCTTGTCAAGAACGAGTCGGACTCGCTCACCGAGTTTCCGTACCATCACGTAAAACGTGACATGTTTTTTAAATAAAGAACAATGGCGAAATCTTGCTGGATTTAATTTGAGCGTCTTAAAGTGACTAAAATAAAATGAAGGTAGTTCTATTTTTCCTACCATTACTTTTCAACGTTTTTTTAAACTATCACATTACTATCACGTTAAGGCCGCATAAAAAGATATCTTTAATGAAAAGTTGTTTGATATTTTCATTGACGACTTTACGTTTAGGGTGGCCATTTTATATTTATTCTGCCAAATGACAGTAAGTACAGCATTATTGCATTATAACCAGTTTAGTTTGTCATTGTCATTTAACGGAGTAAATGTCTATGTGTCTATGTCTATGTGTGTGTACGTGTACGATACTATAAGCGAGTTAGATATTGTTTTCGTGAAGTATGGCGAATCAGATGGGTTTTTATGCCGTATTTTGACTAATTTCGATAAAGTGGAATATCCGATTGTCGCACAAATATTTCTGCGACTTAATATTGTTCCAATTACACTCAAAACAAAATAAAACTGAAAATGTTGACTTCAGCGCCATCTCGCGGGAAAATGGCAATGAGCAACCCGGAACATTCACCTTAACAATACCTGTGTTATTTCTAAGTGGAAGTGTTCCTTGCAGTAAGGTAAAAATATTGTAGTGTAAAAATAAATGAATTACTTTCAATTCTAGACTTTTATCACAAATTTTGGGGGCCGAGTCACCCGCGTCCGTAGGAGAATACCCAATGTTAGACTCTACACGTGGTCCCCGGGTGGTGCTAATCAGGTGACACTAACTGGTGGTAGGCTTCGGCCGATGGCTTGTGACCACCCACTGGGCGAAGACGTACCGCCAAGCGGCTTAGCTGTGTTCCGGTACGATGCTCAGTGTAGCCAATTCATAGGAGTTGGGTCGAAATAGTTGTTCCAATGCAGGCAGACCAGTCAGGCTAGGTGCGAGTAAGACTCCACACGAAGGGTTGCGTACCATGAACCTTAATTTTTTGAAATACACAATCTGTGAAAAAAATATCTATCTATCTATTACGGTTCTTGAGACACCCGCTGACAGACAGACGCACGAACAGACAGACGGACTGACAGACGGACAGACGGATGGACAGCGAAGGCTTAGTAATAGGTTTCCGCTGGTTACCCTTTGGGTACGGACCCTAAAAAATATAACTTAGTTTGACAACTGTTCATACTCATACACAGACGGACGCTTGCGCTTTGTTTGTGCTTTGTGGTGCTCTCAATTGTTTTCCGTTTTCTTTCATTTTCACTCTACCTAAATATGTACCTATTTATCTGAACGTTAGCAAATATTTATAAAATCCCAGAATACTATGATAATCATATTGCTTCAATACCTACCTAATACAATGTCGATGACTGGCAGCCTCAGACCTGTTGCCTTAGACCTTAGACCAATTGTGTAGGTACCTAAGATAAGGCCTAACAAAGAGTATTTATAACCTCTGGGATTACATATAGTACCTTTTACAAGACAATACATGCTGAAACTGGGTAAGAAAAATACTAATGCAATAAGTATTGCCCTTTAACTTCCTCGAATAGGAATTACCATAGACATAACCTACAAAAGTTCATGACTAAATTTCTATTATTCTCGGCCTTCTCGAACAAAAATTTTTGTACATGCTAATTCAAAATTTTAACCGAGTAAAACTAGATATTTTTCATTTAAAGGTGTAAGAATTTAATCTCCGCTACATTAATGTATGGATGGCTGCCATTGTTCTTTCATCGGTAAGTCTTATATTCGTTAGAGAATTTTAAAACTGCGGTGTATATTGCAGTTTCAGATCAGCGCCATCTCTTGACTGCTAGTGGACTTTCACATGGTATAAGTTCAGTTTTCTTTTTTTAAAGATACATTTATTTATCAAAAGTCGAAAACCATGCGGCCTAAAAAAATGTTTGAGGATGTGCAAATAGTGCTTTTTTATATATGACACCCCACATGGGCTAGTAGCCCCACATGGAATCTTTAAGAATCCCTTTTAGTCACTTTCGCAAAAAAAAATATGCTTACATTTTTGGACGGACTTAGTCATACCATAAGAGTTCCTTTTTACCATTTTGGTACGGAACCCTAACAAAACGATCGTCATTCAATTTAAAATTGATAGGTACCTCCTTGAGATTCGTTGTTAATTTGAGATTGTATTTATTTTATATCTGTGGTAGGTCTTAGGCAAGGAGGAGCTTGTGGCAAAAGATTACTAGCCGCATGTATCGATCTTTAAGGTTAAGCAACGCTTGCCAAGGTTGGTCTGTGGATGGGTGACCATCTTAACATACCAAGTTTCCTGCGTGCCTGGGGAAGCACGTTAAGCCGTTGGTCCCGGTTGTCATTTGTAGATCTTTGGCAGGCGTTGCGGACTGTCAGAAGCCAGTAAGATCTGACACCAGTATTTGCAAAACTGCCGTTTTACCTAGTAAATGGGTTGTGGAGGTCTGGTGCCTACCAGACCTTCACAACCCATTTGCTAGCCGCTCCACGTAAAATACTGGTATTCAACTGAATCCGGTTTGACTCGAAGAGCCGACCCCAATATAGTTGCGAAAAGGCTAGGCAGATGATGATGATGATGGTTGGTATTAGGCAAACTTGTAATCCGGTTTTGAAACTTGCTTTGAAATCAAAATCCTACAAACTCACAAACTTTACCTCTTTACAAAATAAGTGTAGAAGAACATACCATTGTTATTATGAGTAAAAAGAAAAAACTTTATCTTACAAAAACTTTAATGAATCTATACATATCGCGCCATCTTTTAAAATTTATTAGAACTAATTTTTCACTCATTATGTTGAGACCCTGCAACTACTGTGTAAAATATGTATACATATCACACGATACAGTTTGAAAAACTTTACTTTTTTATTTTCTTGTTTGACCCCCAAAGTGACCCCCATATTACAAAACATATTTATTTACGTAAAGCGTTCGTGTATATACCAAATTTACTGTACTGTATATCTGGAGAAACCTGGCTGTGACAGATAGACAGACATCAGAGTTCCGGCTTTTACGGATGTTTGGAACCCTAAATCATAATCATCAGAACTGCGTTCACTAGCCAACAGATGATGGAATTGAAACAGGAGTACGCCAGAACCCGCTACTTGGACTGCACCTGGAGGCTTCACACTAGCAGAGACCCTTCACCTGGACGGGCGTACCATCAAGATATGGTAACAGAAACACCGCATAAAGGAGAAGACGTACCAAATTGAGAACATGGAAGACTCGGACGAAACTAACAGAGTAAGTCGTTGCCAGAAATGGGGAACATCCAGATGCTAATGCAGGAATTCAGATGCAAAATCAGGAAACATTTATGTAGAAAACTACCCAGCTGCGTTGGCACCTGTTGCGATGCCACCGACAAGTTTGCCACCCTCGACGCTAATTCAGAATTCAATACAGAATCTGACACCCTCGATGCCAGTTCAGAATTCGGTACAGTCTACCTAAATTAATGCAGTCTGGAATGGCCACAGAATATATAATTTTGAGAATTTCATGTTGTGGGAAGAATGTCAGGCTGAGTACCAGCAGGGTCATTTGCAAGTGCAGCCTTATCAGTTATCGAACAGTGAAGATTAGGAGTTGCCGGAAGGCAAACCAAAATAATAATTACAAATGTGTAGTTTTCAGACTTTTCCCTATACTTGTAGTATACGACGGTATTACTTGCTAAATTTCACAGTTCTAGGTCAACGAGAAATACTCTGTACATTTTGATTCCCTTGAGAGTGTCGAAATATACGTTTTTTGCGGCATATACGGCCGTATATTTATTTTACGCTAACTTAGAAAAAAACTACAAGGGGCCATAGACCTGAGTATATGGTTATAATTTCAACTCGATATATCCACGCGTTCCCGAGATAAACGGTCTTGACAGACAAGCAGACGGACAACAAAGTGATCCTATAAGGTTTCCATTTTTTTCATTTGAGGTACGCAACCCTCAAAAGAAAAAAAAAACAATGATTAGAATCAATAAAACAAACTGACGAGACGTGACGTATAAATTAACATCATTGTCGGGTATTCAATCTTACATTAATCACTAATAGTCTAGCTGGTACTAGATTTTAATGTAAAAAATATCCGTAGCCAAATGGCAAAAAAACGAAACCATTTTGGATTCGAAAAGTTCTTTCAGTGTTAGATGGCCCATTTATTGGGGAGGGTTATATGCTATATATATCATCACGCTAAGACTAATTAGAGCGGAGCAGACGAAGTTGCGCGGGTCAAGTCTAAATCATAAAATTATGGCTACATATTTAATAATGGTACTGGTTGCTGTCTGGAAAGCCTTTTTTTAGTAGAAAGTTGATGACACAGTAACAGAAGGGGACAATTATTATTAAAATTTATTCATAAAAGTGAATTTTTAATTCAAGCTTCATTAATTTATTAACATCTCACTGATCAATGAAACTTGTCAAAATGTAGGGAAACTATAGTCTGTGTCCTTACTGTATGTACCTATTGGTACTTTTTATACCGGGCATAGATATGTTTCTTTAAGATAATTTCTGACATTCACGCGGGATTCAAGTGCTATTGGAAAATGATATTTATAAGAAAATCGGTACTGATCCATCTTAACTTATGATCAGGTTATTTTATCTTAAAGCTCACGGAATTGCCTAACCTAGAAGATTTATATTAACTTGGTGTCTACTACCCATTATGACCGTTAGGTTACACAAGTTGTTGGATAGAGACCGCGAATCGGCAAATGTGAGGCAGGACGCCCTCTGGCTAGGTGGAGCGATGATATTCACGCTTGGGTCTTAGCAGCATTGAACTTGACCGGATCGGCATCGCCCCATTCAGAGACAGCCTGTAAGGACACATTCAAGCGCTCAACCATAGACTAAAATTAGATGAAGCTAGTTTGGAAGCATGGAAATAAACTTATGGTTATGACATTTAATTGTTCATTAGTTTAGTGATTATATCCAGTATAAAAGTTTGTGCTGCAGCTACTTTTAAGCAATTCTATACTTAGCTCTAAAGAGTTTGTTAGAAATTTTCTGTTATTATACTGTTGATTGTCTGTTCAAACCTCCATACTTACTTTAAATATTACCAATGCCCAATTACTCTGGCTGAACGGATTTCGATAAAATTTGGCACACGGGTAGGCCATATCCTTGTATTAGACAAATGATACTATTCTATGTTGGGAGTTTGTTCTCTTGGAATTACTGTTGGCATTCAACCGCTGGCAGCAGCTTTCTATATGAAAATACTGAAAAGTATGCATTCAAATGGATGTAACTTATTTGATAATTTGTAGGCTGCTTATTAAAAAAAAAAAACCTATTCAAAAATTAAATCTGATCTAGATATATTCAACATTGCTAACAACAACAGGCATTCCAAAGGTATGATAGAATGCTGATGAGGGGAAATGTTTTGATAACAACTAGAGGTAAGAAAATATATAATGTTAGCGAAGTAAAAAATAAAACGTTATTCCAATCTAAATTCCATATTGAAACTTAAATAAGTTTTAGAAACAAAACGAATAGCATTGACTTACCAATAAAGAAAACTTACCGATATCGGTTTGTTTTTACTGTTTTTATCTAAACCTTATTTTAGATGACTCCTCTTCAAAAATCTACAATACTAGGTTTAATAAACTGGTTAAAGTAAAACACATACATTTTTGTCACATGAACATGTATTGTGCGAAGTAATTATTTGATATTAGAAAGCTCACAGACGGTTCCTGTCCCATATAAATTGACGTGTTATATGAATTATGTGATGACTAACAAAATCTTTATCTTTGTTCACAGCCTCCAGAGTGGAACGCATTACCACCACAGAGTGTTGCAACATTACCAGTGTATGCAAACAATGTCTCCAGTTAGCACCAGGTCAGCAACAACAACAAAGTCACCATTCTCAGTAATCAAGTCATGTACAATCCGACAAACTACAAGAGAATAACTGACCGAAGAAGCACGGTAGGTAAGGGGTATGCTTTTGGACCGTGCCAGAAGGCTTGAAATTGCTGAAAGCCTCAACCTGAACGAGCGCACCATAAAAATATGGTTCCGCATGAAGGAGAAGAAGGAAAAAATTGAGACGATGGAAGAGTTGCAAGAAACAAACACATCCGAATCATCCCTGAAAATGGCGAACATGCAAATTTCAATGCTCATTCATGAGCAGTATCCCGAAGTATCCATGAAGAACAATGTTAACATTCAGGCAGAAGTGTTTAATGAGGGAAACGTTTCTTCGGAAAAGTACCCAGTTATGTCGGCACCTGTGATGCCACCGACGAGTCTGCCACCCTCAATACAAATACAGCATTCCATACCGAATCTGCAACAATCTGTGCCATTCCGGAATTTGATAAGGAATATCTACGAAAATTTCATGTCGCGGGAGGAAGTTCAGGCTGAGTACGAGCTGGGACATTTGCAGCCTTATCATTATTTTTATTATTATTATTTTACTAGTGAACCCACGCAACTTCGTCTGCGTCACAATTTTCATTACTGCTCCGCTCCTATTAGTCGTAGCGTAATGATATATAGCCTATAGCCTTCCTCAGTAAATGGGCTATCTAACACTGAAAGAATTATTCAAATCGGACTAGTGGTTTCTAAGATTAGCGCGTTCAAGCAAACAAACTCTTCATCTTCATCTATTAGTATAGATTATTAATAATCAAACAGTAAAGTTGCAAGACGAAAAACAAAAAGAAATATCATTTTATAAGTGTCCCTAATTATATTATGAAAAGAACTGGAATTAGTCTTTAATCGGATCATTGAAAACAATGAAAAATACTAGGATTTTTCCTGGATAAGATCTTTGCAGTACCAAGATTGGTGTGGTGACAGAACCGATGACTACCAACAATGTCTCCATGAATGAGCGCACCATCAACGTATCGTTCCAGAATCGCCGCATGAAGGAAAATAAAGGCAAAATTGAGAGTACGGATGACTCGAAAGAAACTTACTCATCAGAGTCATCGCCAGAATTGGGAAACATTCAGATGCTCATTCATGAGCAGTTTCTTGTCATGAAAAAGATGCTTGCAGTCAGGCAGAAGTGTACAATCGGGGAAACATTTATGTGGAAAACTATCCAGCTGTGCCAATTGTGATGCCGACAAGTATGCCTAACACGATGCCAAGCCAGGATTCGGTACAGAGTCTGCCAATCTATACTTGCTGACGTTGAATTTGGATAAGACAAAACTAATCAGGTTCTATCGCCCACAATCAATAACGTTATCCTCTTTCCCTCATAAAATTAAAGCTCACACTTGTCCTCCTCATCAGTCAGTAAGTTGTAACTGTCTTGCTCTCAGCACAGTCCCCAATATCAAATACTTGGGAGTGATAATTGACGAAAATCTTAACTGGCACGCGCATATAGAGGCACTTTGCACTAGAGTTAGAAGACTGATATATATTTTTAAAGAACTCAGGCACTCCGCCAATTCTGAAACTCTAACTCTTGTGTACATCAGCCTTTGTCAGTCCATCATTATGTACTGCATTCCGGTTTGGGGCGGTACTTACAAAACCGCAATGATCCCGGCAGAACGGGCACAACGAGCTGTTCTTAAAGAGTGATGCTTTTTAAACCTAGGGACTACCCCACTGATCAGTTATATTCTGAGGCCGAAGTTCTCACAGTCAGGCAACTATATGTCCTCCGTTCGGTCCTAAGGAGACACTCAAACCTTCCACTGGATAAAAAGCTGCTTTTGAGACGCCACGGTTTTCCTATATCTAAGACAAACCCCTGTCATTTTGCGTTTACTAGTCGACAGTTGTTGGTTCAAAGTTCACGAATGTATAATAAAATAAATAAAATTATTCCGTTGTATAGATATAACTTATATGAAATTAAAAATAAATTACGAAAATGGCTTTTATCCTTAACTTATGATGAGACAGAAATTATATTGGCTATAGAATCGTAACTTTATTAAACCTAGCTTGAAAGAAAGTTATTAGAAACTTTGATTTCATTTCACATACACACCTCACCACACACACACACTACACTCATTTACAATCACTCCATTTGCTGTGTTAATAAAAAAAAAAAAAAATACTGTAAACAAACAGAAAGTCACGGTTGTATTATATAAATTGAAGCCGCAAAATCTCCGACTCCTAAGATACAGGTCTGCGTACCTAGTTTAGGAGCCCGGAAAACTGTCAATAATTTTAAAAATTGGTAGTACAACCCACTGTTTCCATATACTATGTACTGTGCTGTTGTTTTGGTTATGTACTAATAAACTTATTATTATTATTATTCCATTTATTCATATTTTAACATATTATTTACATTTTTAAATATTTCTAGAAAAATACAAAAAAAAAACATTTAAAAATATAAAAAATAGTAGCCCACCGGTATCGGGAACAGGGTCCAAGCTACCGGTGGTCAGGGCTCCCGAGAGAGGAACCTCCTAACGATGCGCGCCGTGTCCAGGAGTACTGCTTTCTGGATCAAGCCCTTGATCCAGCTGCCCAACGAGAGCCTCTTGAGATGTTGGTCGAGGCTCTTAGCAATAATGCCATTGGCCGTCACGACTATCAGCACAATGACTGCAGTGTTCACATCCCACATGTCGACAACCTCGCGAGCCAAGTCAAGATACTTCGATTGTTTATCTTTCTCTGACTTCACGAGGTTCTCGTCAAGGTTCTCGTTATTATTATTATTATTTCGTTTATTCATTCTTATTTACATACAAAGTATATTTTTAAATATATCTCTAAAAAAACATAAAAAAATACATTTAAAAATATAAAAAGTAGTAGTCCGCCGGTGTCGGGAGCAGGGTCCAAGCTACCGGTGGTTAGGGCTCCAGAGAAAGGAACCTCCTCACAATACGAGCCGTATCGAGGAGTACTGCCTTCTGTATCAGGCCCTTTACCCAACCACGTAACGCCAGCTTCGACAGATGTTCGTCGAAGCTTTTGGCCATCAGGCCATTGGCCGTAATGACTATCGGCACAATGACAGCTGAGTCCACATTCCACATGTCGACAACCTCGTGCGCTAAGTCGAGATACTTGATTTGTTTCTCTTTTTCGGCCTTCACGAGGTTCTCGTCATGCGGGATGGTAACATCAATTATCATTGTGCGGCGCGCTAATCGGTCTATCACCACTATGTCAGGCTTATTGGCAACAATAGTCCTATCAGTGATGATAGACCGATCCCAGTACAACGTGACGTGGTCATTTTCGAGAACTGGGTCGGGCACATACCTATAATACGGTACCTCAGAATCCACAAGTTTGTATTTCAAAGCTAGTTGCTGATGGATAATCCTGGCCACTTGGTTGTGTCTGTGCAAGTACTCGTTGTTAGCCAGACGAGAACAACCAGAGATAATATGTCTGATGGACTCACCCGGACGGTGGCATGCCCGACACACGTCCACCGTCCCATCTTTCATAATATGCCTCCGGTAGTTATTCGTCAAGATAACTTCGTCCATAATCGCACAGACAAAACCTTCAGTTTCCCCGAAGAGATCACTGAATCGTAGCCAGGCCACGGACGCAGAAAAATCTACATCGGACCCATGAAGAGCCCGATAGAAGCGCCCGTGAAGCTCCTTGCTTTTCCATACTTCCTTGCGGTCATCTATGGTAAGTATCACAGGTTTGCGCCAGTTCTCCTTAGCCATGGATAACGGGGTGAGACCCTTGTCCACTGCGACAACATCTCGGTGCATACCCACATCAGCTTTGAGAAAATATTCTCTGAGATTGCACATCTCGCGGTTGTGGAGAGTCTTGGCGTTTAAAAAGCCTCGACCTCCATACTTTCGCGGGATGTACAATCTCATCACCGACGATCGTGGGTGATGCATCCGGTTTGCGGTCAGCAGTGTACGGACCCTCCTATCCAGGGCATCAAGCTCAGTTTGAGTCCATTTGAGTATGCCGAAAGAGTACATTAATACCGGCATGACCCAACCGTTGAAGGCGCGCACTTTATTTCCGCCCGACAAAAGGCTATTCAAAACCTTTTTCAGGCGGCCAAAGAAGCGTTCCTTCAACGATTGCTTCATGTCAGTAACATTGATGCCCAACGCTTCCGATATACCCAAATACTTATAGGTTTCGGTCGAGCTGAGTGATCTAACCTGTATGGAATCCGAGAGTTGAATTCTCTCAGATTCCATAATCTCCCCTTTCTTTACATGCATGACTGCACATTTGTCCACACCAAATTCCATCCTGATGGCACTACTGAAGGTTTCAGTCAACTTCAGTAGCTCCATCAGTCGCGAATTGTTGGGGGCAAAGAGTTTCAGATCATCCATGTAAAGAAGGTGAGATATGGCCTGACCACCTCTTCTCAACCGATAGCCTAGACCTGAACCCTCCAGCAATGTGCTTAGAGGATTCAGAGCTAAGCAAAACCAAAGCGGACTCAAACTGTCGCCCTGAAATATTCCCCGTTTAATCCACACAGGCTCATCGTCCCCCTGAATTGGTCGACATCCTGGATATCGAAGGACTGTTTTCCATTGCCTCATACATGACTCAAGAAAGGTGCGTAGAGTTGCATCTATTTTGTACAACTCCAACACCCTCATGAGCCATGTATGTGGCACAGAGTCGTAGGCCTTCTTGTAGTCTATCCAACATGTCGACAGATCCTTGCGGGATCGACGAACCTGTTGGCTTATAGCCATGTCTATGAGGAGAAGCTCCTTAGTGCCGCGGGACCCCTTCCTACATCCATTCTGAGAGGTGGACATAATTGAATTAGTCTCAATGTGTTCATTGATCTTCACTCTCAGAATGGATGTAAGAAGTTTATAGACCGTCGACAAACAAGTAATTGGTCTATAGTTCTTGGGTTCCGCGGGACTACCGGTCTTATGGAGCAGGTGGGTAACGCCAGTTGTTAGAAACTGTGGTAGCGACCCAGACTCTAAGGATGACTGGAATTGAGTTGCCAGGAGCGCGTGTGAGCTGCTATACCATTTGAGCCAGAAGTTATGCAGTCCGTCCGGTCCTGGAGATTTCCAGTTCGGTAACGGACGGACTGCTTTGGCTACATCTAATGGGGAGATGTTAATTTTTTCCATTTGTGGCATAGCTTCACACACACGCTCGACATCGCGCACGCGACAGACGGGCACCGACCAGATGCTTCGCCAGAATGTATTTGTGGCGATATCACTCGGGCGGCACACATCCGTCACACTTTGTTCAGGTCGCTCCCAAGCTCTATATACCCACCTTTCATCGCTTTGGAACATGCGATTCTGCGAGTATCGATCAACCCGCCGCTTATACCGCCGAATACGGTTCGCCCATGCATAAACTTTCTGCTTCAGGAAGTCAATGCGCTCCGTGACACGGGACGTGTAATCTCGAGGGCTGATACCAGTCCCCGAAAACGCCCGTCTCACAAAGCGCATCACGCGTGGTCGTGTGTTACCCTCCCTGAAGCAGTATAGTTTGCCGATGAGTGCCCTAGCCTCATCGATCCGCCGCTCGATCCTGCACTGCCAGGCTGGTACAGCAGGTTTTGGTCGAATAGCTTTATCACTAGTATTAAACTTAATATTTGCTAAACGACATGCCGCAACAGCCCCGCAATACAGAATCGAGTGCGTATCAAGGAGGCTCTCGCTGCTTTCAAAGATGTTCTGCAGCAACGAGTCCAGGGCACACACCAGCGCCCTATTTTTTTTGTGCATGGGTAACCGTGGTAAACGGGGCCTAAGTTCGGTCGGAATTGATCTATACTCGCGAAGCGCATCCTCCAGTGCGCTCCTCAGTCTTTCGTTGCACTGGCTACTTACCGTGACAACCCTATCATCTACCTCATCACTGACGTTGTTGGGCCGCGGTGTGATTGCGCCACTAGCTGGCGCCTGAACCGCGGCCTGTGTCGGAGTTGAGATGATAAAGTTGCTCAGTACCTCTGAGCGCAGCCTATCAAGTGCAGCATCGTCCAACATGTGATTACGTTGGATAACCCGCACCTGATCCGACAATCGTTGGGCCGAGACGTTCACGGTTGGTTCCAGGTCCTGAAACAGAGACAGCATCCTGACACGGTACGCAGTAAGGTTAGTTCCCCCCTCTGTAGACCCATAGTATGCGCGCATAACGTTCTCGTTCATGGATTGACTCCATCTTATGCGCTGCACACAACCACCGGCACCCGGACCCGGCTCGGGGCCGGTTGGCCCCTAGGTCCCAAGCCCCTCGGTGGCCGGCCTCTCCCCTGCCGACGTACAGGTGTTGGCGACGTCGGCGGAGAGAAATACTCGTCGCTGGAGCTCGACGCAACTGCAACCGCCGGCGACACTGGTGATCCGCTGTCCGGCGGCGGCGAGGCGGAGCTCAGCGACGGGTCCGGGGATGGTGGGCGTGCGCGTCTCGAAGCTGCTCGTGTTATCATACTCATACTCGTAGTTTCATTTTCGTCGTTGTAGTCATTTTTTCATTGTGACATATGTCATCCTTCAGCATTTTATATTTTCTTCCATTATGTCGTCATTATGTAAACGTTTTATGTGCTTTATGATTTGCGAAAGTTCTTATTATTACTATTTGTTTGTTTTTGGGGGTGTCGGGCGAAAGAAATGTTCAAAAATTGTTATTTTAAATTCAAATGTGCTTGCACGAAAATAAAACTTTTATTATTATTATTATTATAATCTCGATGCAATCCAGAATTCGGTA
Organism: Lacanobia oleracea; assembly: GCA_950371165.1. Lineage (NCBI taxonomy): Eukaryota > Metazoa > Arthropoda > Insecta > Lepidoptera > Noctuidae > Lacanobia > Lacanobia oleracea. Next base: position 9,607,421 of record OX493397.1, read on the forward strand.
CAGAATATGTATGAGACTTTTATGTAGCTCGTGACAAGGATTTCAGATTGAATACCAGCTTGGTCATTTGCAAGTGAAGCCTTATCAGTCATCGTAAAGTGAAGTTCAGGAGTTATTGCCAAAAGAAAACAATTCCTGTCCAAGTGCCCCTAGTAAAAACAATGAAAAGAACTGTGATTTATCTTGGATCAGATCATTGCTGAACGAAAATTTTTATTTTGACAACACCGATGTCTACCAACTATATTTTTAGTGAATACCACGTCACCAGCAGCAACAACGTCGACGTTCTCAGCAATCAAGTCGTGTACAACCCGCCTAACTACATGAATATACCTTACCAAAGAAACACAGCACTTATGGGGTTTGCGACTTCTAAACCTGGCAGTGGAATTAAAGCTCAGGTCACCAACGCGAACGGGTCAGATCTTGAACGCACTGAAAACAGGCCGTTTATTGGAGGCCAAGCTTGGCCAAATCAATCACTTCTCGGAAGATTTATCTCTCAGTCACCTGGCTGGGCCAGCAATACGTGATACGTAATAGGTAGCAGTAGCAATACTTGGATCGCGGCAGTAGGCTTATATAAAGCTGCAGAGTTTGTTTGATTGCTTGATCACGCTTATCTCAGGAACTGCTGGCACTTTTTGAAAAAGATTTTTCACTTTCAGTGCTAGATAGTCCATTCATCGAGGAAGGCAATAGGCTATATATATAATTACGCTAAGGCCAATAAGAGCGGAGCAGACGAAGTTGCGCGGGTCAACTTGTTAGGAATAAATGTTGGCAGTGCAGTGGAAAAAATAATATTTTGCTTTTAAACCAAAGCTTTGTTGACTGTGACTTTTCTGTTTTCATAATAAAATCTGAAAAGTGTCTGAAAAAATATTCTTAATACTAATTACATATTTTTAGTCCTATAATTTTCAATAATAATAACTCAAGAATCCTGAAACATAACTATACAGGTGAATTTTTAAAGTGTCGTGTAAGTGCTCGTGGCTAGATAATAACAGCCGCACGGATCGATCTTCAAGGTTAAACAACGCTTGCCAGGGTTGGTCTGTGGATGGGTGACCATCTTAACATAACGAGTTTCCTCCGTGCCTCGGAAAGCACGTTAAGCCGTTGGTCCCGGCTGTCATTTGTACATTTTTGTCAGTCGTTACGGATTGTCAAAAGCCAGTAAATCTGACTCCAGTCTTGCCATGAAGTTCCGTGTTACCCAGTTAATGGGTTGTGGAGGTGGAGGCAGCCGCTCCATGTAAAATACTGGTATACAGCTAAATCCGGCTTGACTGGAAGCCGACCCCAATGTAGTTGGGAAAAGGCTAGGCAGATGATGATGACTGAAAGGAGTGTCGAGCTAGATTATGATAAACAGTAAAACTGCATCTGGAAAAATCTTTGTTTCTACTCGGAAATCGAACCGGATCAAATTCTGGGAAGTAATAACACATGTCAGACTAAAGGAAATGCTCATTTTCAACAAAACACTTTTTTATTAAAAAAAGATCAAGTGAATATTTTTCACAAAGATGTGATGTAGTTTTAGTTTTGAAGCTACAACTGCAGCATTGAATTTTTTGAAAAATATCAGTAACGGTTTAAGTAGGTAGCTTTATTCAGAATTTCCAAAACTAATTTGTTAAAAATGAGAGCTTCTCTTTAGCCATGCTTTTGCCATGTGTTATTACTTCCCAGAATTGGATCCTTATTAGCTTCACTTTCGGATGGCGTAATAACAGAGGGTGTTTGTTTATTTTCAAAATGAACCGGTTTGATTCCCGAGTAGGAACAACGATTTTTAAAAATTCCAATGATACAGTTTTACTTTTCATCAAAATCGGGCTCGAGACTCCTTTCAGTGTTTTTCGATATACCTCATAGTTTCGGCACTCGGATTTAGTCACAAAGGCACGTTTTAAAAATTCAACCTGTATAAATTACTTATTACATCCAAAAGGAACATACTCCCGGGATAAAAAGTACCAGTAACTACAGTAAGTGTCCAGACTACGATCTATCTCTGACTATCGACTATCTCTGCGTTGGATTCCGTCCCGGTCCGTTCAGCCGTTCTTACTTGATTGAGTAAGAAACATCCATCCATCCACCCATCCTTCCACCGACCAACTTTCACATTTATATTTAGTTTGGGCCCACGTATCTTTAATAATCTTTACATTATTTTAAAAAGAACTACACGAATTATTGACAAAAAAAATAATTTCATTACTCTTATAAGAATATTTAAATGACAAAACATTGAATCAGCCGGTTTATTACATCAAAAATTATCGTCAAAAAGTAAGTCATCAACTAATGGGTACACTATCATGAATGAATCGTCTGGGTTCTACTATCGTGAATTATGACGCACTGCGTAATTTATTTATTTTATGAACTTACATATTTTGAAACTTAACTAATCTTGACAAATTGATGTAACAATTGTATTTTGACCACATATTCCCGTGCCCTTACCGCTCGTGTCAAATTTCTGCGACAGAGAATATACATGATTTTCAAGGTTCCGTACCTGAAGGGTAACCAACGGAACCCTATATAACTATGCGTCCGCTGTCTGTCAGCGGGCTGTATCTTAAGAACCGTAACAGATAGGGAGTTACGGTATCATGAAGATCATTAAAAACCCCAGATCTAAATGCAATTTACAAACACAGATCCAACAACACGTAATTTACCACTACACTATATTCGTGTTCAAAATTTTCAACCATTTTGTTTTTTTTTATTTTTGGGGTGTGCCATATCGATTATGATAATCGATTTTTTTTAATTTCTATCGACTCGATGAATTTAAAAGAGCGAATTTCACAAATCGATTCTTAGTAACTAGAAAAACTACTTTTAAGGCTTAAAATAGAATAAGCGCTTATTAGACCCATGATAAATTTGGCGCGGAATTTTCTTTTATTCAAAATTTAAATTTAGAATGTGTTCGTGTTTCAGAAAAAAAATATGAGACTAAAATTATTGCGAGTTTTATGTTTGACTAGTTCTGTCCGCGGCATCGCCCGCGTTATTAGTATTTTCATGGGTTTTGATTTTTGTGGACGGAACCTTTTCAAAAATATTTTACCTACTCATTATAACATCATTAAAAAAAGTGTTTTTGTGTTAGCTGTCGTATATACTTTCATATGCATTTAAAAAAAACTGGCCAAGTACGAGCCGGACGTGCAAGGGTTCCGAGCCAATTAATTTGTTTTTTAAATATTATTTAACACAACAACGAACGACTTTTATAGGTTTTCCTGTAATCTTTAGGTATAGAATTATTATCTGCATTTTTTTTTAACTTTAGGCTCAGTAGTTTCGGAGATAAGAGGGGGATAGTAATTTTTGATCTAATTTTTTTAATAACTTCAAAACTATTTATTTTAAAATTATGAAATAAACATACTAACCCTCATAGTAAGTCCTTTCATTTGATTGTCACACGATAGGTACAGTTTGAAAAACTTGATTTTTAGTTTTATAGTTTGACCCCCAAAAGTGATCCCCATACTAAAAGAAAAATTATTTACGTAACATGTCCGTGTTTGTGTCACAGAAGTCCATATGCATACCAAACTTCATCAGAACCGGTCCAAAAACCCGGAGAAAACTGGCTGTGACAGACGGACAGACATACACACGGGAATTCTTATAAGGGTTCCGTTTTTACGGATGTTCGGAACCCTAAAAAACTGTTATTTTGATATTACAAACAAACACTTAATGCGTCAATCAATTTTTCTTAGTCCGGCGAGTGTCACTAAAGACATGACGTTAGTGAAAATTCAATATGGCGACTACTGGACGCCATATTGTGAAAATTAAAAAAAAAAACATTCTAAACCTATCAAGTGGGTCATAATAAAGGTCTCGAGGAGACGAATCTAAAAATTTAACTCACTAAAATGTAGGAAGATAGCAAAATTGGCTCTTGATAAAAATTGACTTTGTCAAAAAACCCGACCGCTAAAACCAACTAAAAAGTTCGAAACAAGTCGCTTTTCAAGCAGTTTGATGCAGTTGGTGGCATCAGTTCAGTGATTGAACTGCATCAGACTGCTTGAAAAGTGACTTGTCGGTGGTCGGGTTTTTTGACAAAGTCAATTTTTATCAAGAGCTTTCCGCACTCGACGGTTTACAAGGATACTTATCATCGATACGGGATCTGTATAGAGTGGTGGAGCTGTGTTGAGTAAGCATTCGTGTGTGACAAATGTACGACTATTATGACTAACATATAATTTTATTGTTTGTATTTATAATTTGGGTATAAAATCCAATAATCGAACCAGTGACCCATCTTTCACTTTAAGAAAAATTCCCAGTGCAAACTTTATTACGTAAAGCATTAAATTATTTGCATTTGCAGGCAGCGGCATGCCCTGTATGCCATGTCTTATATCAATGAGTATAATTTAATATAAATGTTATAAGAGCCATCTACTGCCATTACTGGTTACCTTTTCAAGTTAATTCATCATTCTCTCGCTAGTAGTTCAAGCGATAACGATAATCCTAATATATAAAATTCTTCCATTACTGACTGATTGAGCGACTGACAGACAACGCACAGCCGAAACTACTGGTCGTAGAAAGCTGAAACAGAAGGGTTTTTTTTCTTCAAAAAGTTTTTAAAAGCTGTTTAAGTGTAAGCCCGTATTGAAAATCTATGTTGAAGCATAAACACTTCAAAATAACTTGATCATTCTGTACTAATACTATATTTGTATTAAATAAAGATAAATTCAATCTGTCGCGCTATCGACTGGAATAAGAAAGATGCCTTAACATCATTCTAGAAAACGGTCCTGATATTTGTCTAAATGTAGATCTATAAAAGTATTTCATCATGTTCAATGCATTTGTCATGTTGCATTATTATGACTGTATTTTCTTCCTGTTATAAAAATGTATTTGTGCACATTCGTATTTAATTTCCTCTTGAGACGCATAAAAAATCATTGGAATATTCTACCAACATTGGATTTCAGTACAAATATGTATAGCTATAACAGTAGACAATATTTAGTTATTTTGTTGAAGTGCTTAGCTTTTTAGGGTTCTGAAGGGTAACTAACAGAACCCTATTACTAAGCTTCCGCTGTCCATCTGGCCGTCTGTCCGTCCATCTGTCTGTCAACGGGCTGTATCTCAAGAACCGTAATAGGTAGACAGTTGAAATTTTCACAGATTATGTATTTGTGATTATCTATCTTCCGTGTTGGTATATGATAACAGCATTAAAACACGCAAGGAGGACACGCCCGGGTGTCAACTCGGTGAGGGTCACCCGGAGGACACGGTGGAGCATACGGTAGAGGCCTGTCCTGCTTGGGCGGAGCACCGGGTCCTCGTCGAGGCGATCGGCGGCGGCGACCTCTCGCGACCGGCCTTGGTTCAATCTATGGTGCGGAGTGAGGAGGCATGGGAAGCGGTCACCTCCTTCTGCGAAGCAGTAATGCTAGCAAAGAAGGAGGCCGAACGTGTGAGAGAGAGGGAAACCTCACGTCCCAGTCGCCGCAACAGAAGGAGACGCCCCAGGCGTCGGGACGATTCCCGGCCGCCGTAGGCGCGGACCTGCGGACGTCGAGCAGTGGGTGGCTCGCCGTCTGATCAGAACTAGTCGTGGGTTAGCGGTGCACTGCCATCCCAGCGCGCCTCAAAGAGACGTCAGCGTGGAAGACGGGGCCCGCTAGGGCAGGTGCCTGCTGGGGCTGCGGAATCTGTTCGAAAGGGGTACCGTAGCCTTGGAACACAAAGGGCACTAGGAGGAACACGGATGGGTTTTAGTCAGTAAGAGTCTGACACTTCCTCTTGCTTTACTCAGAGCGGGAGGAGTCATTTGATGATTTCCCATCCTTAAAGAAAAAAAAAAAAAGGTCTTCTCTTAAGCCAGTAGCAACACATTTTTTTACATTGAATTTTGAAGTCGACTTTTTATGTCCAGCCACGATACCAACAATCCTGTCTATGCTTTATATTTCAAACTAATCGTGTAAAAGCTATTTGCTTAAGATTTGTTATTAACGATAACTGTTTAAAACAAACAAAAATACCAGAGTGAGGCTGCCGCGTGTCACTAGTGTAACTTATTTATGAATTGGTGGCATTATCCTCTCTGTATGATTTCAAAGTTGTGAATTTATCGAGTTTATTTCTGATTGACATAACATTTACTTGATATTGGCATTATTTGTGTATTTATTAACGATAATAACATTAAAGAAAACTAACAAATAAAACACATAAGTGCAGTAATCTACAGTTAATATTTTATGATTCAGTATCGATGATTTTATGAATAGTTCCTTCGCTTTGGTTATCAACTTTTTGTCGGCAATTTTACTCTTTAAATTTTTCGTAAGACGTATAGCGAATTACTTTTAGTTTTACTTGTACACTTAATTAATTAATATTTTGAAATTACTCATACCACGGAACCAACCTATAATGCCAAGTAGTTAATTCTGCAAAAAAATATAATTATGCAAGTATCTACTAAAAAACATTTTTTTTTCAAGTAGATACTAGCATAATTCGTTTCGATATTATTAAATATATATAATTTGATTCATCTTCCTCATTATACCATATTGAGGCAGATTTCAGATGTATGGACTTGTGATGAGATTTTCAAGTAACTTCTCACGACCCTCTACATTCTTAATATTATATAAAACCCTGATTCAAGCGCAGTTGGAATACGCCGTCCAAATTTGGGATCCTCTATATGATAAGTACAAAGATAGGCTAGAATTTGTGCAAAAAAGTATTTACGTGCTGTGAATTATAAATGTCATCGTATTCCATACGCATATTCATAGTTTGGAATCAAAACGATTTCTGCTTGGTGTAATGATGCTGCATGGTATATGTAATAATAGATTCGACTGCATTCCTTTATCAAATAGTCTACACTATATAGTACCTAGATCTGTCATGCTTCGTGGGGTACGTGTTCCTCGGCTATTCCACACAAACTCGTGCAGGACTAACGCAGGGGTGCGAGTGCCTCTTCGTCGCCTTGTTGAAGCGTACAACACTCACTTTATGGAGATTGACATATTTACTCTCTCCAAACAAAGTTTTAAGGCAAGAGCAATAGAGTTACTAAATTCTTAAGTATATAATATATATATTTTCTTTCTTCTTCTTCGTAATAGTCTTTTATGGTGTATACTGTATGTCTGTTTTCTTTTAATTTTATTTTTTTCTTGAATTCGTGGACAATGGTGTGGGTTACATGTGTAGTAATATAAACATGGAATAGGTTATGCATAATTTTATTTCTAAGGCTAATTTAAGACTCTTTTGTTATTTCTGGTATGTAACTGTTTTTTGTCCCAAACAAATAAAATAAAATTAAGTAATCAGTTATATTTATTCGGAATGTGAAAATGCAATTTAACGCAACCGTAGATATGACGAAATGTTGTCTAATTTATTATTTGTCAACTTTCGTATGCCATGCTTGTTAATATTAGTCATACTGCATTTTTTCAGTTACTAAAGGTTTGGTCAAATTATGGTCGCATTAAGTAGGAACAAGCTAATCGAAGTCCTCACCTAATTAAGGTACAGAAATATTATTTTTATTAATCGATCTGTAACATGTTCATGAGCAGTAACTTTCTATTACATGCTTATCGTGGAAAGAATGTTGCACTATCTTAATTATTGACAATAGGTACAATTCATTAATGAACTTTCCGATAAGATAATATTTTTGAAATCTGGTCTTGGCAAGTTGTGCGTGGTTTTGCCGACCTTTTTATGGACATTATGAAACATTACATAGTTATGTAGCAACTGATTAATTATTTTGATTCACACAAAAACATGAATAATATTTATTGTTAATACAAATATTGCATCTGAACCGAACTTCTTCTTTCTAGATCGAGGTTTTAATTTTCAGTGGAACACAAGTTGTTCCCACGGTGTTCAACTTAAAATTAAAGAAACTACTTAGGTTACTTTATATTATACAGTAGTTTCGGCTGTGCGTTGTCTATTCGGCACTCAATCAGTCAGTAACGGAAGTCTTTTATAAATATAGATAAGATCGTATGTCCTACTCCACGACATGGTCGGCTTGTAAGATAAGGTTCATTTAAAACCCTTAAGATGTGAACATAGTAACAAACAGATAAACAGAGATTCTTCCCATTTTAAGAATTTTAAGATAAATATAGCATAGTTTAGTGCTGTAAAAACCTACAGTTTCTAGCTTCCGCCCGTGGCTTCGACCGCGTTGTATGTTGATAAAAAGTGCTATACGTCATTCTTCAGGACCACATTCATAAAATAACCACATTTTGAATATCATTAAACTCAGTTTAGCGACTAAGGCGTTAAAACAGAACAAACAACCAGACAGAGTTACTTTTGCATAAATTATAATATTTTCATGGATTGCATTGCAGTATGGTTTGATTCATATTATTATGTGTTTAGCCTCTAAGTATGTTCGGATATTTCTTCGCTGGGTCTTCGACTAAGAACACCGGCCTGATCAATTTTAAATCAACGTATATTGGTAAGATCGCTTTTAGCGATAAGGCCGCCCATTGTGTCACCCTATGTAATGTTTTCTTCATCTATCTTTTCTGTAACTTATATGGTGTACATAATAAAGAGTATTCTATTCTATTCTATTCTATTGGCAATTAAAAGACAGCGTTGGGCAGCCTGGGAACAAGGTAGACCGATGACCCGGTGCGGGTAGCGGCAAGCCGATTGATTCGAGACGTACAGGGCCAGTTGTTGTGGCGACACTATGTCTAAAAGTTAATTTATATTATAAAGAATTTGTATAATAAACATAGATTATGTAATTTAATTATTTCTTTTGTTTTAAATTATCTGTTATCACTTTACATTATGATTGTATATCGATTATTTGTCGACTTCCTTTAAAAACTAAACTGCTTCCCCGATTTATAAGTAAGTACCTATCTAACGAGCCACACAGCCACAGCTCACCAACCGATCTTACCTCATAATACTTACAAGCTTGCATCATGTAGTATCATCCCCATCCCAGCAATGGAGGGTGATTTTAATAAAACAAAAGACACAGCATGTCGACAGTGCGCCCGATCTGCCGCCTGCCAAATAATGATGCTCATTTGTCAAGGCTTGTGTTTAAACACCGCCCAAAAAAGTACCTATTTTACTACCAAAAAAGTTCTAAACGGTTACCAAAACAGATAAATGGTCACCAAATAATATTCGAGAAGTAGCGCTCGCCGGCCGCTGCTGGTTGGTCACAATTCTATCCTAACCTAACCTATTTTATCCAGTTTGTAACCCCAAGCCTACATTTTATGGCAATCACAGTTGAGTTGGATAGAATTTGGTGACCGTTGATCCATTTTGGTGCCTAGGCTTAGAGTCTTAAAAATATTATTTTTGGTGACCGTCTAAATTATACCCATTTGTCAAACGCAATCGGGATGCTGCGATCATCGTCTGCCTAGCTTTTTCTCAACTATATTGGGGTCGGTTTCCAGTTAAACCGGATTCAGCTGAATACCTGTGTTTTACGTGGACCGGCTGCCTACCAGACCTCCGTAACCCATAAACTGGGTAACACGGTACTTCTTGGAAGACTGGAGTCAGCTCGGAGCAAACTCGGCATGTTAAGATGGTCACCCATCCACAAACCAACCTTTGCAAGCGTTGCTTAACCTTCAAGATCGACCCGTGCGGCTGTTATTATTTAGCCACGAGCTCGAAAATTGGGATGCTGCGATGTTCTTAATTATATGTATATGCTGTGGATATTCTGAGTAAGTTGTGCTATCAAAAGCGCAGTAGCATGCTTAAGTTTGTGTTGCTGTGAACGCACGGTACAGGCCGTACCTGCATCTGTGTGTATAAGTGATGTATGCACGTGGAACACATTATTCACCGAACGGACACTTCATTCGCACACTGGCGTCGAACGAAACAAAAAACATCTAATCGCTCTTTCACACACGCAGAGTATGTAATTACGTATGACCTTGGTTCATAGAATTGGTAAATTTCACACTAATTGAACAAGTATAGATAGCTAATGTCGTAAGGTATAGGAATGTAAAACACTTAGGACCGAGGACAATTATACATTATTTTTTTTTAATATTATCTTCTTTTTGAATAAAGGGGTTAGGAATAAAATATTACATAAGTGATGGTAAAACGTTTATTCATAATAATTTTACAAATTATAAATAAATAAACTTCTTGGTAAAACAGTTTATTTTCTCATAACTAATAATTTATTGAAGGTAAGTAGCTAATAAGTTAACTACGACAATCAGGTAAATAATATTATATCTTAAGTGGGTACTGTAACAAATCACAACTAATAAATTTGCGCAAATCTACCCACGCGCCAGTAAATATAACAAGTGCGAACTCGTAGTCACTGTCACAATACAATTAAACTACTCAGAAGTACTACTTTCATTACACTGCGAATGAGGTCGTTTTAACTTTAAGATATTTTAAATTTCAAACCTCTAAGTCAGTGGTTCTTCACCTGGGGTCCGCGGATCACTGGTGGTACGGAAGGGTCAAAATATGGCCCGCGAAGAAGAAGAAAAGTAATGTTGACGCAAACTAAGTTTATATTATTGTTCGTTACTTTTGGTTTCAAAGAATACAGCGCTATGCTAAAAGTTTTGAATATATTTATGATTAAGTTTATTTTCCCATTATAAATAAACAAGCCGTTTATTATAATCATTTTTTTATGAAGTTTAACAAAATTATAAAAATATCCATGCAGCAGTTACTCTATTATAATTCAATTCAATTTACATCATTTTAAGTTATATATTTGTTATATATGTTACAAAAGTAATCTGTATTCATTATTTATTAAGTAATATGATTTACTAATTTGATTTATAATGTTCATTAGTCTTTTTAATATGATATATTATACCCAACAAAGGGGTTCTCATTAAAAAATATACTAATATTTTCCGATGAACGCAGATTAATTTTTTCCTTGATTTCTAGACCCTGGGACACGGGACCCTTTATTTCTTTGTTGCAAACAAAGAAATAAAGGGGTCCCGTGTCAAATAAAGGATGGGAACCACTACAGTAACTCTAAGTAAACAAATCGTATTACAAACTAAATCCTACATCTTATAAAATAAAATTCTTTATTCTTAATTTAATAACTTAGTATATTTTATGTAACTTCTGCAAATTCACTCAAGTTGCACCACAATACATCAACCCTCTCATGAACCTCACTCACCACCCGTGTTCCCTTACCCCATATGTCTACGCAATGTAACTTCAACTGCTCATCAGATCGCTCAATCCGTGCTTCCCGTCGCCGTATCATCAGACCCCATAGGTTTTCAATAGGGTTGAGGTCAGGAGATGTGCTGGCTCCGGGTGTTCATTAAACCACCCACGCACAGTACTCGCACGATGAATTGGACAATTGTCCTGAAAAAAAGTTATCTGCTTAAGTTGATTAGCAGGGTAAACATTGCGCACAGTGGGTAAAATGACATCACTTAATACTTCAACGTAAGTCGAACTGTTGGCGCGTGGCGGAATATGTATTTTGTCGGTATGAAACCACTCATATTCGCTGACCATGTGCCGTTGTTCGCGCCGCTTGTGTGAGCTGGGGTCTTACACTTCGCTTTCGACTGGCAAGGCTACCCTCTTCCTGATGTCTTTTGACCCACAGACTCAATGTATTTCTCTAAAACAAAAAAGGAGTGTTCTGTTAGGCTACTAAGCAAAATAGTTATATTTTTTTTTTATCGTTTATTGACTATAAGAACATTTTTTTTTTTTTACAATTTTAATTTACAAACATACCAACACAAACCATTGCGGGTTTAACAGTGGTATGGCCAGTCACGGCAGCTCGGTGTTACACCATAAATATTTAAATTAAGTTAGGTAGGTATATGCATATAACTAATCATTTAAAGAGACACATTCTAGATCGTTTTGCAAACTAGAAAGTATCTCTTCAGCACTCTTGAGCAGTTTTTTATATTTATAGCATTACAGATTTCCGGTGGTAACTCATTCATATATGATGGTAGCATGCATTCCGCCGTACGTGCCCCATATACATTGTTAGATTTAGGTACCTACAATAAACGTAGGTTAGTATGTCAAACTACGTAATGACTTTAGCCTTTCGTATTTAGGAATCTTACTTAAGTTGTGGTAATTTTCGCTTATTACACGTAAACGTACCTTGTCAAAGACATTTACAACTTGACAGTGCTTAAATAAACCCGTGTCATTATCTTGGAATTCATTTTTGATTCTCGTGGGTACAATGGTTTTTAAAATGAGTAGTTGTAATTTGTAAATGTCCTCAACGTTAGTCTTGTATGTACGTCCGTAGCTACTTAGTCCGTAATCAATTACGGAATCAGCCATGGCCAGATACAATGTTCTAAGTGTTCTATAAGGTAGTTTGTACTTAAGTATCGATAACTTTGCCAATACCTACGGACCTTAGCTTATTACATACATGATCAATATCCGGTCGCTATTGGAAATTACTATCTATTATCAGACCGAGATACATATGCTGGGTCACCAACTCTAGTTTCTGGCAACTACACGTTGTGTGGTCGGTGAAGACACTGATGCTCATGGAATGCAATGACAAAAGGCACACAAGACGCCGTCAGGTAAGGTGAGTGTATATGCAGTAGTTTGGTTTTCTTTGCATTAATTACAAGACCAACGTCATGAGCCCACTTACATAAGAGGTCGAAGTTACCCTGCATCACTCTCTGTGCCTCACGGATGTCTTTGTGTGCAGCAATCAAACATGTGTCGTCAGCAAACTGGTACACGGAGCCTTCCGTGAAAATGTTACACATGTCGTTCACGTACAGTAAGTATTCAGTCGGCCCGAGAATCGAACCTTGTGCTGTGCTTTTATCGGTTGGAATCATGCTACTTAATGCATGTGAGACTTTTACCGACGTGAAGCGGTTTTTGCGGTAGTTTTTAAACCATTCTAAGAATGAACCCCGTATACCATTTTGCTGTAGTTTATTAAATAGTGTCGTATATTCCAGACAATCAAAAGCTTTGCTGAAATCTATGAGGACAACAAGTACGTGTTCACGATTGTTCAGGTACCCGTTGACCTCATTACTGAACTTAGATAATAATTGTGAGGTATTTTTGTTTTTTTGGAAGCCGAATTGTTTATCATTAATAACATTATTTGATCTCAAGAATTTGTTTATTTCTAATCCGAGATACCTCTCAATTATCTTATCAATACATGATAAAATAGTTATAGGCCTGTAATTGTTTACATCTGTGTACGAACCATTCTTATAGATAGCTCTTATTATTCAAATTTTAAGTTGATCAGGGTACAAGGACGTGGCAATGCATGTGTTAATTAAATGCGTTATAACAGGGCTAATTTCCTTATAAATTTTATGTCTTTGACTCGGATACCATCAAAACCTGGGCATTTTTTCTCATTTAGGTGTTTTATTATAGATGATATAACATCCTCATTGGTCTACTGTACTCATTGAAAAATTACAATTATTGATATAGGAATTAATATCTAGAATAGGTTTGTTACACTGACACTTACATGTATTGTTCACATTATGTCTGAATTCAGAAGCAGTTTGCTTCTGAATTCTGAACCTACTGTACCTACTCTGTGGGTTTAGGTTTACATGTTAGGGCTAGATAGTTATACTTACTTGGAACCTTAGTGATCTGGCTCTTGATTTATGTAGTTAACTGAAGAGAAGAAGTCCTAATTTAGATCAGCTGTAGTTCCGTAGTACCTACTAGAACTAAGTCTTGTCTGAGACAAGACTTAGTATTCTAAGGTATTCTTATTTTATGGTATAAGGTATTCTTGTTTTAAAAATACTTAGGAAAAAAAAACTGTTTATCTATACTTTGCAGAGATTAAATCCGAGACATCTGAACCCACATGGAAGTTCCTTTTATATAGAAAGATTAATTATGTAGGTACTAGCTGCTGCCCACGACTCGAACCTCCTACATTATAAAATCTGTGTTGTATTCTAATATTTGAGTTAAATTACTGTAAACTGTGTATTTTTCCCTATAAAATAGTTAAACTTATATTTTCACCATTTGTATTTTTTCATGTCCAGGCTTTTTACACTCCACGTTGCCTGGAAGAGATTGCGGAATCCGATAAGGCCGCCAATTATATATTTTTAGTTTTTTATTATAGTGTACAATAATAAAAATCTATACTAATATATAAAGCTGAAGAGTTTGTTTGTTTGTTTGTTTACTTGAATGCGCTAATCTCAAGAACTACTGGTCGGATTAGAAAAAATATTTCAGTGTTAGATAGCCCATTTATCGAGGCTATGTATCATCACGCTAAGACCAATAGGAGCGGAGCAGTAATGAAAATTGTGACGCAGACGAAATTGCGCGGGTCAACTAGTATATAAATAAAGTCTCATCAAAATCAACAATTATTTGCATTTCAAATAGAAAGAAGGATTCAATAGTTAAAAGTTGGATATTTTATACAAATACACACACCTATATAAAACGAACACTCATACATACACACCAGAAGGGCTGCCCCTTTTTTAAATTAAATAATTCTTCTAATTTAAATTTTAAAGTCGCAAAGCGTATGTCAGTCCCATCGTACCCTAAATACAAATAAGTCATATCTGGACCATGAACCTAAACAGACTCTTCGCATCATTGCTAGTTGGCTGAGCCAAGATTTTATTGAAGGTGCCTACGTCAAGTCTGTTCAACCTCAAGGCCCTAAACAAATTATTTCTCTCAGACTCATACCGGACACAGTCCATCAATACGTGGTGTAAGTCGTTTTCCTCATCATGAACGCAAACTTATTACATGGAATGTGTCCAGATCTGAGTTTATGAGCCGTATCAACTATTTTTTGGCTTAAATTACTATTTACAAACCAGGCCACACGAAAAGGTTGACCCTGCATGGTTTTATACCAGATTCCTTTGTCAAAGTAAAGAGCGCACTTAATTTTAAGTTTAGGTAAAACTTCTGAATAATCCAAAATTATGCTATTTTCTCCTCCATTTTGAGCATATCAGCTTTTTCATTGCCCTGTATTCCAATGTGCGATGGAACTTTCTGCAATCTCAATGTAACACCTTTAAGCATTAATGCATCTATCTTAGATAGAATAACATAAGCTAGCGATACACCTCTGTGGCCAGAGGCGCATCGAGCTAAATGTTGTTAGGAACTTTTGCTGTCTGTGCAAATAACAACATTTTTATGTTGAGTACTGTTACTAAACGTGAGTGCTTCAGAGATCGCAATAAGCTCCAACGTCATTATGGATGCATTCACATCTAGTTTAAAGCAATTACTTTGACAACTATTTAGCAGCAGCGTAATCCTCGGCTGGTGCCGGCCCGCATCTGCAGGCCACCTCGGGTCAGCGGGGGGAGTGAGGTGTTTGACTCCCCCCGCGACGTCAAAGAGGGGCGCACGGGAACACCACGCGCCGCCTCCTCGGGTCCGAATGAATGGGGGGCGACGGATATCCCCAAGTCCGCCACCTCTGGACCCAGTTAGGGGGGCCGAAAGAGGGCAGCCCTCCTCCGACGCCCGATGCGCCTACTGCGGGCCGGGAGAGAGGTCGAGGTCTCCCTCTCCCTTTCCGAAGGAGACCACCGCGTCCCAGGACTCCTCGCCCTCGACCATAGCACGAACTACGGCCGGCAGCGAGAGATCACTGCCTACCACAGAGATGAGGGCAGGGCGTGGCCCCTCCTAAGCGGCACACTCTGCCAGTGTATGCCACGCCGTGTCCTCCCGACAGTCGACGCAGTGGTGACACCGAGCGTCCGGCTCCCTGCCTATGCGACACAGGAACCTCCCGAAGCAGCCATGCCCCGAGAGGACTTACGTCACACGAAATGTCAAGGAGCCGTGCCTTCTCCCGAGCGACAGGTTGAGCACCGGCCGGTTGGCCTTGATAGTGACGAAGCCAACGGAAGGGCGTGAGAGCCTGTTCCGCCATTCAAATGCTACTCTCTAACAACTTCTAACGGTAATAAATTACTATTATATAATTACTTCTTGGATGTTAATGTTGGTCATCCATGTCCTCGGAGTAAACATCAGCAAGGGATGTAATGATGCTATATGTTCATCTTTTACTTCATTATATAAGGAAATCAGAAAAGGAATCTTTTCGTTTCTCCAAAAACTATTTTGCAGAAGAGTATGGAGCTGTCCTAACAAACTGTTGGTAATATTATTTACATAATTTATGTTTTTATAACTTGAAACAACGTACTGAGCCTACCACGAGTTATTGCATTACTATTAGCACAAAACAGAAGCTGGTGGGCCTATATGAACATAGATTCTAAGTATACAATGCCGTTTTCTATGTCAAACAAAATTTTGAAGGTCTAACAACCATTTGTGAAACTTCGTTGAATGCCTAAGACAGTGGCTTTTAATCTTTTTGTGCTGACGTCCCAAAGTATAATTATATCTGAAGCCCCACAACCCTTGTGTTTTATTCATCTACCAGTGATAGAAATAATAGGATTAGCTATAAGCCTGTGGTTGGCTAAATCTTCATTGCATATTCAGCTTCATTGCTAAGATTTACTAGATAATATGATAATAAAAAGAGTAATTTGTTAAATGACGTTATTATTTACATAGTAAATGAAATGTTGTCTTGCAATTGTTTGTCAAATGAGTTTTTTACAGAAAAATATTTATAAACACTGACAGATAATTTTATATACACTGTTAAAAGAAGTTTAAAGAAGTTTAAAGAAGAACGCTAATATTTTTGTAATAATATACTCAAAAACTACTGGACCCATTTCATAAATTCTTTCACCATTAGAATGCTATATTATCCCTTAGTAACATAGGCTGCGCAAACGAAGTGCTGGTCAAGTATTTAATTTAGGTACCTAACGTTATTTTTTAATTGAAAACTTATTCGTTTTTTGACAAATGACAGGCACACCTGACACAGACTGTTGTTTACTTCGCATTAATAAAGCAGTTAGTAAACAGGAGGGAACATCTACCTGCCAAATTGTCTCCTATCCTATTCAATCTATCAAATATCCAAATTTAAAACATTTATTTTCCCATTTACAAGCACTTTTTAATAGTCAATGTCGGTCAGCCAAAAATATGTATCAAGTTTGCAGCACTTGCGACAAAAGCAGCAGCAATTATGTTTTGCAGCAAAACACGCTCAGGGCTCTCATTGCCTCCTGTGTAGAAGAACGTGCAATAAACTCCATGATCACATTTTTAATCTGTGTATAGTTAAAGTCTCCCAAAATCTTTCATTCGACCTATTCTGAACTAGAACACAGCACCATCAAAATTAGCTATCCTACCTATTTAGTGAATAAAATAGATTTTGACATCTCTGACCTAGCCTTACGCCAAGAGCAAAACCATCGCAAATAAAAAAAAGAATTAAAAAAGAATAAACGTTCAAACCTAATTGAACTGAGTTTCATTATATTTTGACTGAAAGAAAGAAAAAGCGTTCTGAGTGACTGACTGAGTGTTCATGTAAGCTATACTAACTACCTAATAATATTATAAAGAGGTTAAATTTGTGAGGTTGAAAGGGATTAACTCTGGATCTAATATACCGATTTTGGACATTATTTTACCAATAGAAATCCACGTCATTTGTGAAAGTCAACCAGTAGCAAGTAACAAAATAAAAGTATCAACTTTGCTACTTTATCTGCTCAAACACAAACAACAAACAAATTAACAGAAATAAATATCTTAAAATACTGTCGTAAAAGTAATTAGTACTAATATTTCTATTGTTATTGAGGCAGATATTCAAATAGTTTTGAATGTACACAAGAACTTTGTAAACATCTTTTCACAATACAGAGATTATTCCATTCCTAATTGTGATTTACAGTTTTTCTTGTTTGTCTTTTGTTGATGTTGACTCCGCCTTCTCATGTACTCATGTAAACAGTTATTAGAAATGTTTTAGTGCAGTTTTTTCTTGTGAATGAAAAATATTTTATCCGTTAACCACAATTATTTATCACATCTTCTGTACGTTACTCTATGTCACTAAACTACTGTTAAAAAGGTAGAGCAATTTTGATGTCCATTTGTGCGTGTGTTTGACCCCGAGTTTCAAGAAGGTTTGATTTACAATTGTTTTCTTCGATACGCTAATTTTTTCCCAAATAGTTGGATTCTCTAGCTTATTATTGTTTTATAAAAACAACAAGTCTGAAGATTAATTAATAAAAAGTTAAACATTTATTAAAGGTTTAGTAACATAAGGATGCCTTAGAGTGAAAACCTCGGGAATGCATTTTTGATCAAATATATTTAATTGCGTTTCTAGGAAGAAAACCTCGCAACGCACATCATGATCTGACTAATTTGTTCATTCGATGCTCGTAACGCCATCTGTGACAGTAAATGGGAACCTCGTAAATACTCGCACCTGCCAGTTTGGCGTGAATACTGTGCAACAAACGTTTCGTTGTATGCATTTCAAAGAATTTTATAGTATCGAGCAGCTTTGGGTATAAAAGTGGATTTAATTTCCATATTAAATAAATAATAGACGCCGTACAAAAATTTTACAGCACGCAGTTTTTTCTGTCTCCTGAAAAGTTACTTCTTTTACACCTGCGGACGACCAGCATTGGCGGCTCGCCATCCGATCAGAATCAGGCCTAGGTCGACGGCGCGCTGTGTCCCACGTGCGCCTTAAAGAGCTATCAGCATAAAAAACCGGGCTTGCTAGGGCCAGTGCCTACTGAGGAATTAGTTCGAAAGAGTCTCAGCGGCCCAGGAACGCAAAGGGCATAAGGAGGAACACCGAAGGGTTTTAGTCGGTCAGAGTCTGACACTAACCCTTCTGCTTCACTCAGAGCAGAAGGAGTTATTTGATGATTTCCCATCCTAAAAAAGGGGGTAATCTCTGAATCTACTGAAACGATTTTGAAAACTCTTTTTCCAATAGAAATCCACGTTATTTGTGAGTGTCACAGGGTTTGTCTGTGCATGGGTGTCCACATCTTAACATAACGAGTTTCCTCCATGCCTCGGAAAACACGTTAAGCCGTTGGTCCCGGCTGTCATTTGTAGATCTTTGGCAGTCCTTACCGATAGTCAGAAGCCAGTAAATCTGACTCCAGTTCTGCTAAGAAGTACCGTATTACCCAGTTAATGTGTTGTGGAGGTCTGGTAGGCAGCCGCTCCAAGTAAAATACTGGTATTCAGCTGAATCCAGTTTGACTGGAAGCCGACCCTAATATAGTTGGGAAAAAGGCTAGGTAGATGATGACAGTCTTGTATATTAACCCGAAAAATACCACCCAACGAAGTGGGCACGATCCAGCTAGTTCAAAAGGCCACGATAAAGTACTTTGGCAAAACATTCTACATTTGTCAAGCGGTGTCGCTGCTACCATTCCAATTTAGGTACCCTCTTACATTGATCTTAATTACTTAGCTCACGTTTGACTACATCTTACTTGATGGAAAGCGATGACGTGATTTTTTAACTTTATTGTAGTGAGTAGATCTACCTACCTAGACGTAACTTAAAACAGAATGTTTTAGCATTATTGACCGCCTTGATTTGTTACATTTGTGTACCGTTATTATTTCGTTAGCTTCCAAAGTAATTTTGAGAGTTTGATATTAGCAAAAAAAAAAATAGGTATGTGTGAGTGAAGTAGTTTAAGGTGCAGCTGTTTGACAATAACTTTCGAACTTTTAGTTTAGGGACAATGGCTCAGATTTTGATGCAAAGTAATAAAAATCCATTATATCTGTTTAATTTTACCAAGGTTTTGGAACGGTGTCACGAAATTATTGTGACAAACTGTCAAACGATCGTTATCTTTTTGATTCCTGTTTCATTTTTTGTGTCATTAGTTTGTTCAGGTGACGTCACACCAAACAAGAACGTAGTATCTTGTAGACTTGTGATCTGATTGGTCCCCATTTTATTTCTGTTCACAATTTCTCGAAAAAGAAATTCAGAAATTAATAATAAATAAATAATAAAGCCAAATATCACTTTCTTTGTATATTACAATGCTAGTTAGTAAGTTGTTGCTTAAATTTAAGAAAAGTTACTCATAATTAATGTTTATTTATTTATCCAATCTAAAAATTATAAACTCTCAAATTTTTATATGTAAAAAAGTATTCGGAATGTTCAGTTGACAATTTACCGAGTGTTTACACACTGGTTACAGAGTGGAACATATTAATAAATCTGTTGTATTCGTTATTCGCATGGAAAGTTGAATAAAATTTTGTAAATAATTGAGTATTATTCAAAATGAAAAAATAAATACTTAAATAATAAATTATTTATTTTGGACCAACCATTAAACATATCCTGTACTCCCACCAAACTGCGTGTCAGTTTTGTTGGCTGGATTAGCGCTCGTCTTAATACATAGGTTCAAATACATAATTAATAGTAATTAAAAGAAATAAATAATAATAAAGCCAATAATAAGAAAGCCAAGGTTGGCCGTTTAACACAAAAGAAAACACAGTCAAATAATAGGCATCCTAACTCCTAACAGTTATCTTAAGTAAACACTGATATGTTAGTGAGTCTTTTCACACCATAATTTTACATCCTGGATTATAAACTTTTCTCACTATCGTATTGTGAAACTCCTTGGTGGAATGCTTAAAGATATATATATTTTTTGGAAATTAAAAAAAAAACGTAAAGACGACACTCCACTTCCTCTCGAGCTTACATATTTGTCACCATTCACTACTATTATAAATAACTATTACACTAAAACCTATGCACTTGCTAGCCTATCAATGACTAATGTAATGTATTATGGGGGACAATGATGTAAACTTTTAAGTTTCGTTTTGCTTTTTGGTTGTTGTTTTTTATTATTATTTTTTTGGTCTTTTGCTTTTTTATCTTAAGTGGCTGTCCATGACTAATTTAATGGTAGTCCAAAACCTCGTCATCAAGAAAAGAAAAGAAATATATTTTATGACAACAATTTAATATGCATAAGGATAGGTACATAAATACTGAGATTAAAAAAAGAAGAAGAAAAAAATCTTAACCTTACATTAACACAAAATTAACAATTTACAAAAATCTAAATAATAAATAACGTGAGTTCTTGGATCAGATCAATACAGTACTAGAGTAGTTCTAATATTGTAGTGATCTGATCCAAGAACAATCCCAGGTATTTTCAATGTTTTCACTTGGAAAACTTGGAGAGGCCATTTCTTCATTTGGGTTGTCTTCTGGCAACTCCTGAATGACACTGTGCGATGCCTGATACCTATGACCCTGCTGGTACTCAGCCCGATATCCTTCCCGCGACAAGAAAGTCTCGTACACGTTTGGTATAGAATCCTGGACTGGCTCCGAAGGTGCTATGCTCTGTATCGAATTCTCGACCATCGAAGGTCGCAGACTCGTCGGTGGCAGAATCGGCGGTGGCAGAATCGGCGGTGGCAGACTCGTCGGTGGCAGACTCATAAGTGGCGGACTCGGCGGTGGCAGACTCGTCAGTGGCAGACTCTTAGGTGGCAGACTCATCAGTGGCGGACTCGGCGGTGGCAGACTCGTCGGTGGCAGACTCGTCAGAGGCAGACTCATCAGTGGTAGACTCATCAGTGGCGGACTCGGCGGTGGCAAACTCGTCAGTGGCAGACTCGTCAGAGGCAGACTCGTCAGTGGCAGACTCTTAGGTGGCAGACTCATCAGTGGTGGAGTCGTCGGTGGCATCGCAACGGGTGGCACAACAGCTGGGTAGTTTTGTTCAAAATTGTTTCCCTGATTGTACACATTGGTCCTCATGAATGGATACTGCTCATGATTGTGCATTGACATCTGACCGTTCTCTATTTCTGGCAATGACGAAGATGTGTTAGTATCTTCAGAATCTTCCATGCTCTCAATTTGGTCTTTTTTTTGTTTCATGCGGCGATTCTGGAACCATATTTTAATGGTGCGCTCGTTCAGCTGGAGTGCATCTGCTAATTCTAGCCTTCTAGCTCGGTCTAAGTAGCGTGTCCTGGCGAACTCCTGTTTCAATGCCATCATTTGTTGGTCTGTAAACGCAGTTCTGATGCGTTTTGCTTTCTTAACTCCACTACTTGGTTTACTGCTGGCCCAGCCAGGCGACTGGGATATAATTCTTCTCAGGGGCAACTGATTAGGCCAGGCTGGACTTTCAATAATCTGCTCATTTTGAATGCTTATGTTTAAGCAGCTAGTCGGGTTGCGCATGACTTGATTGCTGCTGGTGAAGACATTGTTTGTAGACATTGTCGCAACACTCTGTGTTGGAAATGCATTCCAGTCTGCAAGCTGCGAACAAAGATAAAGATTTTGTTAGTCATCACATCACTATCCAACGTGTCAAATTGAAACGGAAAGAAACACTGGTACCTACCACCTTTTTGGTGTAAAGTTATGGTGTCGTCTTATAGATATAGATAATTCCCAAAACATAACTGCTAAATATTATATTGTCGACGTCAGATGTATTTGCAATAACGGTCAAAGACCCTCATACATTTATTGATATACGTAAATCCGAAAATAACAATGTCCAGGTACGGACAAAAAGGCATCAAGGAAAGGGCAATTGAACGTTATTGCAAATTTATCTGGTGTCGATCACAGATCACATAACTTCAAAAGCGTATGTTAACTATGGAAATCAAATTACCCGTACCTTATTATTCTGCAACATATGAGTGCTGTCACAAGAGATGACCGCACCGTCGTCGCCAACGTTGTAGGGCAGTGGCGCCAAAGACTGACTGGAAGTCGAGGTTTCTGTCATTTTGGGGTATTCCAAATAAAATATTAATAAGTAACGTTCGCTTCGAAAGCTCGGTTAATTATGATGTCTGTCGGGATTGTGTCTGTTTTTATATGTACACTACGACCCCGTAACTACCTAAGGGCTAATTAGTAAATTGGCAAAAGGAAGAGTCGTGTCTTCCGATTAGGTGATTACTTAGCTGTTATCACAGATTCTTATTGTTTATGTGAAAAAAATGTATTGGTTTAAGGTTACTTTTACCAGTTTGTAAAAACAATTTGATTTCTTTTAGGTCTTTTAGATTATTAAAATGAGGTTTTTAAAGGTATGTTTTTCTTAAGTGGTGAGTCGGTGCTATTCGTTTTGTTTCTAAAAATATTTTAAAGTTTTAATGTGGAATTTAGTTAGAATAAGGCTTTTTACCAATTTGCTTGCATTTCCATGTCTTTTGTTACTAATTGTTATCAAAGCGTCTTCTCCTCGTCAGCATTCTATCACACCTTTGAAATCCTATTGTTGTTAGGAACGTTGAATGGATCTAGCATACATTTGATTTGGTAAAAAGAATGTTATATTTTTAACCGACTTCAAAAAAAGGAGGAGGTTCTCAATTCGGTTGTTTTTTTTGTTTTTGTTATCTCATAACTCCGTCATTTATGAACCGATTTGAAAAATTTTTGTTTCATCTGAAAGGGTATACTTTCCGATTGGTTCCATTGTCACCATGTCAGAATCTGATTATGGGATCCCACGAAATTCGAGGGCAACCCTCAAATTTTATAGGCACATACAATGTTTTTCATGAACTTTAAAACGCAATTTAGATATTTGTGCCTGGTAATCATCATCTCATTTTGCTGAGCTGATGATGAAAGGTATAAATTATGATCTGATGATTTGTGCCTGGTAATCATCATCTCATTTTGCTGAGCTGATGATGGAAGGTATAAATTAGGATCTGATGATGTGATCTCATGAAAAATGTTTGATCAGCGATACTTTAGCCAATAAAATTGTGAGCCGATTTGCATGATTCTTTTTTTGTTTGAAAGAGTATTTTCCTGGATTGGTCCCGTTTCAATTTGGTGAAGATCTGACGAAGAACTTCTGAGGTAGGCAACGTAACTCTTCATTAAATGATAGCAAAGGGATCGGGATTGCTGAAATCGCATGTTTTTTTAGTGTTTACACCAGTTCTTAACATAATATTGCGCCGGTACGCTTTTAATGGGTACGCAGGTACCTAGTTACCACTAAAAAGTGAAAAATAAAAAACTTTTTTACAAAAAATACAACCGACTTCTGAAGTCGGTGTTTTTTCGTTATTTTTTCGTATTTTGACACCTTCCGAAATTAAAGTTTTTGTCTTTCTTCCGAAGTTATTTTGTACCTTGTAGTGTTTTGTTTTTGGAAGTCGGTTGTATTTTTAAATATCATCTTCCTTCCAAATTGTCAAAAACGTACCGTCCACTTGAACGCTTATTTTTCAGTATCGTTATGTAGAAAGCTGCTGCCAGCGGCTGAATGTCGAAAGTAATCCTAAGAGAACAAACTCCAAACATTGAAAAGTACAATTAGTCCTATTCCAGAATATGGCCTACCCGTGTGCCGAGTTTTATCCAAATTCATTTAGCCGCAGTCACAGCAGAGTTAATAAACAGAAATACAGCTAGACAGAGTTATCGTGGCACTTATAATATTTGAAGGTAGTATAGAAGTCGGGATTGAAAATTGACAGTATAATAACAGACAATTTGTAACAGGCACTTCAGGGCTAAGTATAGAACTGTTTTAAAGTAGCTGCAGCACAATCTTTTATACTTGATATAATCACTAACCCTAATGGACAATTAAATGTCATAACTATAAGTTTATTTCCGTGCTTCCAAACTAGCTTCATCTAATTGACATCATCCTAAAATTAGTATTAAGCACTGGCTTAATTACAAGATGTTCTTCATCATCACTATCATCATCAGCATAAATAACAGTCCACTGCTGGACAAAGCCTGACCTCTCCTAGTGCGCGCCATTTGGCTCGATCTTCGGCAACTCTCATCCAGCTGCTGCGGTGCTGCCAGTCACCCTGCGAAGATCATCGCTTCGAAGCGTTGATCTTACGTTTGCTGATTTGCGCTCTCCACTCAAGAAATCGTCTACTCGAATGGTCATTGGGGTAGTAGTATCTATACCAAGTTAGTACAATGTCTTCAGGTTTAGGCAAAGCTGTGAGTTTTGAGATAAAATAATCTGTTCATAAGTCAAGATGGATACTCATAGGGTCTTGCCGATATATGTCTAAAGAGAATTTTCCAGTAGCCTCTGGATCACGCGTGAATGTCAGCAATTATTTCAAAGAAATGTTCACCTGAGTTAAAAAGTACCAGTAAGTACAGCGCCAGAACATCAAGCTAACAGAATCATCCAAATTTCTTTAAAAGACTTTCAACTTTATCACTACAGTGATTAAGTTCAAGGTCGATTGGGTAAATTTGACAGTTTTGGGTAGCATGATGTGCTGGCGTCTGTACAGTAAGTATTCAGACAATATTTTCCCTACATTTTGACAAGTTTCATTGGTAACTAGTTCTGGTACTGGTGGTCAACTTGAATTAGTATACTTTTTTTATAAATTGTAATAATAATTGTCCTTCTGCTAATGTATTAAATCATCATCTTTCTACTATAAAAAAGTCTTCTTGACAGCAACAAGTACCATTATCCAATCAACAAGTATCATAAGTATCTCTCGAACTGGAACCACTAACCAATTTCATTATAAGTACAGCCACGGAATAAAACTATTTTTTTTAGTTTTATTTTATGACTTATATTATTCAATTAGGCATTTACTTACACTTCAGCACCTCGCTTATTCACTAAAAATTAATATTTTTACAGCAATATTACTTATATTCTAGCTATTCAAGCTTTGAAAATTACTTTCCCAGGTGTGAAAATAACCGACTATTTTAAGATAAACTAAATAATGCGTAAAGGTGACCAACAAGACGCACAGAGGGGTTGAGTATCTAACTGATTTAAACTTTTTAATGTCATTTAAATACATTTTCCTGTTTGTTAATTATTATATTATTGAAGTTGATTGTTGCTGATATTCATAGTTGATTTATGCATAATAATATACTACTGTTGTGCGTGTTATGGAGAGGGTCCAGAAATAATTTTAGGCACTTTGGATTGGTACTGGATATGATAAAAAATTATTGAAGGTTAACAATTACTCGGTTGTATTATGACAGTAAAATGTGACGTGGCTGAACGGAGGTATGTAAGCGACTGGCGTGCCCGGCTCTGACGTTCTGTACAATATCAAAAATGCAATTCAGCAAATCGCGCCGCTAGGGTCGCTATACTAAGTTGATTTTTATTATTTTATTCATGAATTTTGTCTTATCCGTCACTGATTTTACTTGATTTTACTTACAGAACCTAATTTAAAGAATAAAATAGATTTTGACATCTCTGACCTAGACTAGAGTCAAGAGCAACACACCACAAATAAAAAAAGAATAAACGTTCAATCCTTATTGAACTGAGTTTCATCATATTTTGAATGAGTGTTCATGTAATCTATACTAACTACCTTATAATATTATAAAGAAGTAAAGTTTGTTAGTTTGAGAGGTTGAAGGGGATTAACTCTGGATCTACTTTACCGATTTTGGAAATTCTGTTACCAATAGAAATCCACGTTATTTGTGATTGTCTAAGGCTATATATATCAATCAGAAAAATACCGCCAAACGAAGTGGGCACGAGTCAGCTAGTTTATCATAAAATACAAGAAAATTTTAAACCCCTTATCAGTAGCAAGTAACAAAATAAAAGTATCAACTTTGCAACTTTATCTGCTCAAACACAAACAACAAACAAATTAACAGAAAAAATTGGTTGCCTGTAAAGTCGGTATACGGGCGAAAGTTTTACGTGACAACGACTTTTTATGTCTGTCTCTCTCGCTCTTAGGCGGGCTAACCATGCCCGAGTGGAAGGGACGCGTGCCTCTCACTCGCTCTCATTGTGAGCGCATAACGTGAGCGGAGCGTAACGCAGTTTCTTGAAGTGTCACCCGGCAAACCAATTTATAAGACGTTGTCACGTCAAAAAATGTCTTAAAATACTGTCGTAAAAGTGATTAGAACTAATATTTCTATTATTATTGAGGCAGATATTCAAATAGTTCTGAATGTACACAAGAACTTTGTAAACATCTTTTCACAATACAAGCATTATTCTATTTTCTAATTGTGATTTACCGTTTCTCTTGTTTGTCTTTTGTAAATGTTGACTCCGCCTCCTAATGTACTCAAGTCATTACAAATGTTTTAGTGTAGTTTTTTCTTGTGTGTGAAAAATATTTTATCCGTTAAACACAATTATTTATCTCATCTTCTGTACGTTACTCTATGTCACTAAACTACTATTAAAAAGTAGACCAATTTTGATGTACATTCGTGTGTGTGTTTGACCCTGAGCCCCAAGAAGTTTTGATTCTCAGTAAAAACTAAGTTTTTTTCGGAACGCTAATTTTTGCCCAAATAGTTGGATTCTCTAGCTTATTATAGTTTTACCAAACAACTAGTCTGTAAATTCATAAAAAGTTTAACATTGAATAAAGTTTAAGTAAAATAATGAAAATAGATAAAAAATATTATTTTGTAGTGTGTACCTAAATATAAAACCGAAGTAAAAATAAAATAAAAACAAAGTGCTTGCAGCAACCCTAGCTGTCTATTCAACACACGTTTACTACTTATATATATTTTAAATCCATACTTAAAATATTATAAAGAGGTAAACCCCAGCCACCGCTACAGGAGAAGACGCCCCGGGAGTCGGGAGTCGCAGGGCGATTCCCGGTACGGGCCGGCACGGGCCTGCGGACGGCGAGCATTGGGTGGCTCGCCATCCGATCAGAACCAGGCCTAGGTCGACGGCGCACTGTGTTCCACATGTGCCTCAAAGAGCTGACAGCATAGAAAACCGGGCTCGCTAGGGCCAGTATCTACTGGGGAATTTGTTCGAAAGAGTCACAGCGGCCCAGGAACGCAAAGGGCATAGGAGGAACACGGATGGGTTAGTCAGTAAGAGTCTGACACTCCCTTCTGTTTCACTCAAAGCAGGAGGAGTCATTTGATTATTTCCCATCCTAAAAGAAAAGGGGGTAATCTCTGGATCTACTGAACCGATTTTGAAAATTCTTTTACCAATAGAAATCCAAATTATTTGTAAGTGTCATAGTCTTATATATTAACCCGAAAAATACCGCCTAACAAAGTGGGCACGGGACAGCTAGTTCAAAAGGCCACGATAAAGTACTTTGGCAAAATATTGTATATTTGTCAAGCGTTGTCGCTGCTACCATTCCAATGTAGGTACCCTCTTTTTTTTTTTTTTTTCAGGATGGGAAATCATCAAATGACTCCTCCCGCTCTGGGTAAAGCAAGAGGGAGTGTCAGACTCTTACTGACTAAAACCCATCCGTGTTCCTCCTGGTGCCCTTTGTGTTCCAAGGCTACGGCACCCCTTTCGAACCGATTCCGCAGCCCCAGCGGAAGCGCAGTCCCTGCCCTAGCGGGCCCCGGCCTCCACGCTGACATCTCTATGAGGCGCGCTGGGATCGCAGCGCGCCGCCGACCCGGGCCTAGTTCCGATCAGACGGCGAGCCACCCACTGCTCGCCGACCGCAGGCCCGCGCCTACGGCGGCCGGAAATCGCCCTGCGACTCCCGACGCCTGGGGCGTCTTCTTCTGTTGCGGCGACTGGGACGTGAGGTTTCCCTCTCTCTCACCCGTTCGGCCTCCTCCTTTGCTAGCATTACTGCTTCGCAGAAGGAGGTGACCGCTTCCCATGCCTCCTCGCTCCGGACCATAGATTGAACCAAGGCCGGTCGCGAGAGGTCGCCGCCGCCGATCGCCTCGACGAGGACCCGGCGGTGCTCCGCCCAAGCAGGACAGACCTACACCGTATGCTCCACCGTGTCCTCTGGGTGACCCTCACAGTGTTGACATCCGGGCGTGTCCTCCCGCCGAATCCGAAACAGGTATCTCCCGAAACAACCGTGTCCGGTGAGTACCTGCGTCAGGCGGAAGGTGAGGACGCCGTGGCGCCGCTCCAGCCACTCCTCAAAGAGGGGACTTATCGCCTGGATTGTGGCGTGCCCAGCGCTGGGTTGCGACAGTCGCTGTCTCCATACCGCAATGAGATCCTGCCGAAGCTCCGTCCGCCTTGCTGCCATTTGCCGTGGGAGAGGAGTCTCGCCCCGGCGTTGCGCCTCCACGCGCCACTCGTAAATGTGCGCATGTAGGTACCCTCTTACATTGATCTTAATTACTTAACTCACGTTTGGCCACATCTTACTTGATGGAAAGCGATGATGTGATTTTTTATTTATTGTAGTGAGTAGATATACCTATTTAGACGTAAGTGTGAGTGAAATAGTTTGAAGTGCAGCTGTTTGACAATAACTTTTTCGAACTTTTAGTTTAAGGTACAATGGCTAACATTTTGATGAAAAGTAATGCACCGTTACACCTGTGTAATTTTATCGAGGTTTTGGACCGGTTCCACAAAATTATTGTGACAAACTGTCAAATGCTCGTTATCTTTTTGATTTCTGTTTAATTTTTTGTTTAATTGGATTGTTCAGGTGACATCGCACCTAGAAAAGAGCCTAGTTTCTTGTCGACTTGTGTTCTGGTTGGTTTTATTTCTGTTCACAATTTCTTGAAACGAAATCCAGATTTTATAAAATCTCAAATTTTCATATTTAAAAAAGTAATCGGAACGTTCAGCTGACAATTTATCGAGTGTTTAGACACACGTTACAGACAGGTGCATTATTTTGGTATTTTTTATCTATAATGCGAATCTGTAAACATATCGAAGTGAAAACTTCGGCGAAGTGAACGATAAGTGAGCTATCAAACCATACAAATAAGATGGAATGACAGCCGGTGAGATGTCGACAGAATAGTCCAGCTGTTCATACTTACATAAAATGAAATAAATAAGTCTACTTCTGCATACTCTAGGTGCAAGGTCCTCTTATGTAAAACATTTTTTGTATACCAGAGCATATTGTAAAACATTTATTTGAAAAAAGTGACTATGGAGTTTATTGTCCGTTCTTTTCTATAAGAATCTACCCTTCCGAATAGACAGTAGCGTCACTATATTATTTTAAATATTAATGATGACGTTCAAAAGTGCCTTTTATGAACAAAAGCCACCGAAATCTAAGAAGTCCGATTTGACAGTGATGACTTACAAAATCTTTATCTTTGTTCGCAGCCTGCAGACTGGAATGCATTTCCAACACAAAACGTTGCGACAATGTCTACCAACAATGTCTTCACCAGCAGCAATCAATTCATGTACAACCCGACTAGCTGCTTAAACATTCAAAATGAGGAGATTATTGGAGGCCAAGCCTGGCCTAATCAGTCGCCTCTGGGAAGAAATATATCCCAGTCGCCAGGCTGGGCCAGCAGTCAACCAAGTGGTGGAGCCAAAAAACCAAAACGCATCAGAACTGCGTTCACAAGCCAACAAATGATGGTATTAGAGCAGGAGTTCACCAGGACCCGCTACTTAGAACGCGCTAGAAGGCTGGAACTAGCAGAAGCCCTTCTGCTGAACGAGCGCACCATTAAAATATGGTTCCAGAATCGCCGCATGAAACAAAAAAAAGACCAAATTGAGAGCATGGGAGATTCTGAAGATACTAACACATCTTCGTCATTGCCAGAAATAGAGAACGGTCAGATGTCAATGCACAATCATAAGCAGTATCTGAGTAGAGACTCAGCTGTCAAATCGGACTTCTTAGATTTCGGTGGCTTTTGTTCATAAAAGGCACTTTTGAACGTCATCATTAATATTTAAAATAATATAGTGACGCTACTGTCTATTCGGAAGGGTAGATTCTTGTAGAAAAGAACGGACAATAAACTCCATAGTTACTTTTTTCAAATAAATGTTTTACAATATGCTCTGGTATACAAAAAATGTTTTACATAAGAGGACCTTGCACCTAGAGTATGCAGAAGTAGACTTATTTATTTCATTTTATGTAAGTATGAACAGCTGGACTATTCTGTCGACATCTCACCGGCTGTCATTACATCTTATTTGTATGGTTTGATAGCTCACTTATCGTTCACTTCGCCGAAGTTTTCACTTCGATATGTTTACAGATTCGCATTATAGATAAAAAATACCAAAATAATGCACCTGTCTGTAACGTGTGTCAAAACACTCGATAAATTGTCAGCTGAACGTTCCGATTACTTTTTAAATATGAAAATTTGAGATTTTATAAAATCTGGATTTCGTTTCAAGAAATTGTGAACAGAAATAAAACCAACCAGAACACAAGTCGACAAGAAACTAGGCTCTTTTTTAGGTGCGATGTCACCTGAACAATCCAATTAAACAAAAAATTAAACAGAAATCAAAAAGATAACGAGCATTTGACAGTTTGTCACAATAATGTTGTGGAACCGGTCCAAAACCTCGATAAAATTACACAGGTGTAACGGTGCATTACTTTTCATCAAAATGTGGGCCATTGTACCTTAAACTAAAAGTTTGAAAAAGTTA
Organism: Lacanobia oleracea; assembly: GCA_950371165.1. Classification (NCBI taxonomy): domain Eukaryota; kingdom Metazoa; phylum Arthropoda; class Insecta; order Lepidoptera; family Noctuidae; genus Lacanobia; species Lacanobia oleracea. The sequence continues at coordinate 9,638,923 of OX493397.1, forward strand.
TTGTTAAACAGCTGCACTTCAAACTATTTCACTCACACTTACGTCTAAATAGGTATATCTACTCACTACAATAATTAAAAAATCACATCATCGCTTTCCATCAAGTAAGATGTGGCCAAACGTGAGTTAAGTAATTAAGATCAATGTAAGAGGGTACCTACATGCGCACATTTACGAGTGGCGCGTGGAGGCGCAACGCCGGGGCGAGACTCCTCTCCCGCGGCAAATGGCAGCAAGGCGGACGGAGCTCCGGCAGGATCTCATTGCGGTATGGAGACAGCGACTGTCGCAACCCAGTGCTGGGCACGCCACAATCCAGGCGATAAGTCCCCTCTTTGAGGAGTGGCTGGAGCGGCGCCACGGCGTCCTCACCTTCCGCCTGACGCAGGTACTCACCGGACACGGTTGTTTCGGGAGATACCTGTTTCGGATTCGGCGGGAGGACACGCCCGGGTGTCAACACTGTGAGGGTCACCCAGAGGACACGGTGGAGCATACGGTGGAGGTCTGTCCTGCTTGGGCGGAGCACCGCCGGGTCCTCGTCGAGGCGATCGGCGGCGGCGACCTCTCGCGACCGGCCTTGGTTCAATCTATGGTCCGGAGCGAGGAGGCATGGGAAGCGGTCACCTCCTTCTGCGAAGCAGTAATGCTAGCAAAGGAGGAGGCCGAACGGGTGAGAGAGAGGGAAACCTCACGTCCCAGTCGCCGCAACAGAAGGAGACGCCCCAGGCGTCGGGAGTCGCAGGGCGATTTCCGGCCGCCGTAGGCGCGGGCCTGCGGTCGGCGAGCAGTGGGTGGCTCGCCGTCTGATCGGAACTAGGCCCGGGTCGGCGGCGCGCTGCGATCCCAGCGCGCCTCATAGAGATGTCAGCGTGGAGGCCGGGGCCCGCTAGGGCAGGGACTGCGCTTCCGCTGGGGCTGCGGAATCTGTTCGAAAGGGGTGCCGTAGCCTTGGAACACAAAGGGCACCAGGAGGAACACGGATGGGTTTTAGTCAGTAAGAGTCTGACACTCCCTCTTGCTTTACCCAGAGCGGGAGGAGTCATTTGATGATTTCCCATCCTGAAAAAAAAAAAAAGAGGGTACCTACATTGGAATGGTAGCAGCGACAACGCTTGACAAATATACAATATTTTGCCAAAGTACTTTATCGTGGCCTTTTGAACTAGCTGTCCCGTGCCCACTTTGTTAGGCGGTATTTTTCGGGTTAATATATAAGACTATGACACTTACAAATAATTTGGATTTCTATTGGTAAAAGAATTTTCAAAATCGGTTCAGTAGATCCAGAGATTACCCCCTTTTCTTTTAGGATGGGAAATAATCAAATGACTCCTCCTGCTTTGAGTGAAACAGAAGGGAGTGTCAGACTCTTACTGACTAACCCATCCGTGTTCCTCCTATGCCCTTTGCGTTCCTGGGCCGCTGTGACTCTTTCGAACAAATTCCCCAGTAGATACTGGCCCTAGCGAGCCCGGTTTTCTATGCTGTCAGCTCTTTGAGGCACATGTGGAACACAGTGCGCCGTCGACCTAGGCCTGGTTCTGATCGGATGGCGAGCCACCCAATGCTCGCCGTCCGCAGGCCCGTGCCGGCCCGTACCGGGAATCGCCCTGCGACTCCCGACTCCCGGGGCGTCTTCTCCTTTATTGATAATTGGTTAACTTATTAATAAACTTGAACTTGTAAGCTTTTTACATTGTCCTTTTGCTACTATGTTTTATCATCATCTTATTAAAAGGTTTTCCTGACAGCAACAAGTACCATTAATTAGTATCTAAGAGTCTTTGGTGAACTGGACCCACTCGAACTGGGCCCACTGCCCAATGTCATTATTACGACAGTCACAGAACAAAGCCAAATCTTTTAGTATTATTTTATGTCTTTTAATAATATTCAGTTAGGCAATGGTTTTTTCTTTAATTTGATTCTGGGTCCAGTTAACCAATAAAAATCCAGAAAAGAAATGGTATGTTCAATTAGACTCATGGCTCCAGTAGCGAGTGGGTCCAGCTAACCAAAGACTCATAGGTGCTTGTTTCAAAGACGAATATATTGATTCACGTTTGTCCTTCTTCATCTTGTTGGTTGACAGTTTGTGTCGAAGGGACAAGACTGCAGGCAGATCAAATATATATATTTTGTATTATGTTAGCTCCAAATAATTTTTTTAGAGAATCATTCTTATAGAAAAAACGGAATGTTCATGTAATCTATTCTAGCTAATAATTTTATAAAAAGGTAAAGTTTATGAGTTTGTGAGATTGGAGGGGGTAACCTCTGGATCTACTAAACCGATTTTGAAAATTCTTTTACCAATAGAAAGCCACGTTATTTGTGAGTGTATATCTTATACTAATATATAAAGCTGAAGAGTTTGTTTGTTTACTTGAACGCCCTAATCTCAGAAACTCCTGGTATATATCATCGCGATAAGATAACGCGCGAGAGATTTGGAGCGGAGCAGTAATGAAAATTGTGACGCAGACGAAGTTGCGCGAGTCAACTAGTAATTATATAAATCCAAAAAATAGCGCCCGATGAAGTGGGCATGGGTCAGCTAGTTTACCACAAAGTCGAGCCGATCATTTGCCATCAAAACACATTGTTAAACCCTAATCAGTAGCAGGTACCAAAACAGAAATATCAACTTTGGAACTTTATCTGCTCAAACATAAACAGCAAACAAATTAACAAAAAAAAAAAGATCTCAAAATCCTGTCAACAAAGTGATTAGTACTAATATTCCTATTGCTATTGAAGCACATAACTGTACAAATAGTTCTGAATGTTCGCATTAAGGCCGCTCTCTCTAAAAAACTTAAAAATAACGTGCAGATGATGCATTTAGTCGTCGGCATTTACTGAGTGAGAAATTACATGTGTGACACATTACACAAAAATAGGTACAGAGTTATGGTACGTAATTTGAATTAGCCGGAATTTATGTATCGGTATCTCATAATAAGAAAAAAGAAACACCAAATCACCGCCAAATTGTTTAGATGAAACCATTTTACTCCTTATTTTTTAACAAAAGACTAAAAAAAATATCGTTTTTTAGTGTAGTTTTTTCATGTGTGTGAAAAATATTTTATCCGTAATACATAATTATATTGCATAATTCTTATCTTCTGTACGTTACTTTATGTCACTAAACTATTACTAAACGGGTAGACCAATTTTGTTGTACATTCGTGTGTGTATTTGGAGCGAGAGGAGTCCCATCCTGATGTCTTCCCCCATCCTTAAAAAAGGATCTCCTAACCCGATTTTTTAAATTCTTTTTCCAATAGAAAGCCACGTCATTTGTGAGTGTCATAGGCTTATTTATTAACCCAAAAAATACCGCCCAACAAAGTGGGCACGGGTCAGCTGGTTCAATACGACTATAAGCAAACTCAGGCATAGGGCATTCATCAAAACATTTTTAAACGCTGCTTCCGGAATTGAGTTCAGTTCTCGCCGCGAATTCTCCTTTATGTCTTCTATCGATTGAAAATGGGTGCCACAAAGTGGTAATTTGAGTTTAGGAAAAAGAAAAAAGTCAGCAGGAGCCATATCTGATGAATATGGTGGTTGCTGGATGGTATTTGTTGAGTGTTTGGTTAAAAATTCGTTCACAATGATAGCCTTGTGCGAAGGCGCATTGTCGTGGTGCAAAATCCAAGAATTTTCTTTCCACAAATCTGGCCTTTTTCGTCGAATTTGCTCTCTTAAACGCCGCATAACGCTCAAATAATATTTTTTATTTACCGTTAGACCTTCCGGTAAGAATTCAGAGTGCACAACACCGCGAAAGTCAAAGAAAACAGTCAACATGACTTTGACTTTTGATCGACTTTGGCGTGGTTTTTTCGGTTTCGGTTCAGTTGGAAGGCGCCACTCCGAAGCTTGTTGACTAGTTTGCATGTCAAACTTGTAAACCCACGTCTCGTCACCAGTAACAATGCGTTTCATGAATGTTGGGTCCGAACTGACTCGTTCTAGCATGTCCTCAGCGACTTTCATGCGATTGAGTTTTTGGAAAAAATTCAGATCTTTTGGGACTAGCCGAGCAGCAACATGTTTCATACCCAAATGATTAGTTAAAATAGTACGGATCGACTCGTGTGATACAGAAAGCTCGGCGGCTATCTCTCTCAGAGTTTAATGGGGATTTTCAGTCACTATTTCCTTCACTTTTGCGATGTTAACTTCAGTTGCAGACGTTGACGGCCTACCAGAGCGAGGCAAATCTTCCATCCACCACTCATAAGCACGAGTTTTTGATAAAGTCGATTCACCGTAAGCCTTCCGTAACATTTTCAGTGACTCCGAACACGAAATTCCATTGGCGATGCAAAATTTAAGACAAACTCTTTGATCGATATTTTTGTCCATTATGAAATTCGCAATACACACTATATATGATATTACTAAAACCAGCACTGTATTTGATATAAATAACAGATGCAACTCAAACTCCGCGCCGAAATGGAAAACAGTTGTGCCAATCTAACAACTACAAAAAAACAAAAATTTGAATTTGGAACCATAAACAAATCATCCATTCCCGATACTTTTTTGACTGAATGTATAGTCTGAATGTATAGTAGGTAGGTTAGATATAGAAAGTAGATGAGAAGATGGAATTATGATTCTTCTACCAAGAAATAAACAAAAGATTGCAAGTTTTACTTTTTTGTAATGGTTTGCAAGATATAACTTGTTTTTTTTTAATTATCATCATCATCATAATTAGTTGTTGCACCCGCAATTGTATCTTATTATATTATAAGCTGTTTATGTACTGGTGTAAACAGTTGTTGGTTAACCTGAATAAAATAAATAAATCATCATAGTTGTAAACATTTGAAGTGTGTACTGACACACGTGATTCACATTGAGTCTCAAGTGATTGCTCAATATAAATTCTGTGATTGGTTGTAATTATTAATAACCAAATCCTTGTTACTCTTTATGTGTTCTTACGTGTCGGTGACTCCCACTGGGTGGTCCTAGAAGCGGACGCAATCATTTGTGCAAGTGCTTCTTCAACTAACATCCTATAAGTGATTGTGGTTGGCTGGAATCGAACCTGCGACGCCCTGATTCGGAAATTCGCTTGCTTGGTCAACACACCACCGTGCTCGTTGCAGCGGACTTCGGAATAACGGTGGGTGTGCGCTGCTGACGTCAGTGCTACGGCTACGACTACATGCGCTACGAGCCTACGAATCACTACGAACACTGCGTGGGCTACGCTCACGTTCGATGGTGTTATCTGCGAGTGTTGAAAGAAACGGGTTGACTTAACGTTGAACTGCGTTGGTAATAGACAATATAATTTACAGTATAGGTATCAGTGCTAGATAAGTATCTACTACTACTTTTTACTAGTATTACCAACAAAAAAGGCAGCCGTACTTTGCACACCTCTTAAGATAACTAAGTCTCATTTATCAAGTAAAAACCAGAATCAATTCAAACCCGATATTAACAATGCAGTAACGACTACGTGAACACAAATAGAAACAAAAAGATTTAAATTATGCTGGATTACAAATTATAAAATCTTCCATTGTTAAATAGGAGGTGACAAGCTAGTTTTAATTTATTTAGAAAAGTGTATTCTTGATCTAGATAACCTAAATTCAATCTGACCAGTTAAACCTACTAAACTGGTTTTCTTGGTTAATTGTTTTACCTTACTTGGTTACGTTAAAAAATCGCAACAAATACGTTACACTCTGAACACTACACAAACGAATACTATTTTACAATACTGTACCCAAAAACAACCAAACATCACTTACTGACATATACTAGTTGACCCGCGCAACTTCGTCTGCGCCGCTCTTATTGGTATAAGCGTGATGACATGCCTATAGCCTTGCTCGATAAATGAGCTATCTAACAATGAATTATTTTTTCAAATCGGATCAGTAGTTCCTGAGATTAGCGCGATCAAGTAAACAAATAAACTTTTCAGCTTTATATATTAGAAGTATAGATAGATGAGATGTATCGCTCATATATTAATCCATGTAATACCGATACACCAAGTTTGTTGCCGTAATATAAAATAAATTAGACGACTTGGTTTTTCGAAAATGAAATGTTTAGCGTTAAGAAAATGTTGGATAATAAAAACCATTTTTTTCACCGTAGCGCAAATTTAATTATACAGATAGTAAGAGCGTGAAAAACTAAGAAGATAATTTGGCCAGCATGGTCTTTACGCTATTTGTAGCGGAAAGCGTCGATATTATCCATACTGGTACATACAATATTTTTCACATGCAAGAAGTGTAGTTAACACTTAGTCCAGTCAAATTAGCCAGAAAAATAAGGGTACCCTTGCATAAATTCCCAACAAGCTGAAAATTTACATGATCGTTAGGAATACTGTTATAATGAAATTATGAAAGTCCCCCTCGATCGTATGTGTGCAAGCAAAAAATCAAGGTTTAAGTTCGCAAAAATGGTTTTTGATGGACTTTTTAGCGAAACGGATAGTTTTATGTCTAAGATTAGACATAAATGTAGATCATGCAATTAACTCCAAAAATTGCCTAATACTATTTTCCCTAAGAATCATTATTTCGGAGGAAAAGCGATTCAAGTTGTATTCCGCATAATATGCACGTTTCCTCGCCACCCGTAAGGTAGTGTACTTGAGGCGTTTTTTTTAACGTGGTTTCCCTACTCCACTGTCTATCTAGGTGCATAAAACTTAATGCGTACATTCAGAACTATTTGAACAGAAATCTGCCTCAATAACGATAGAAATATTAGTAGATACTAATCACTTGGTTGACAGGATTTTAAGATTTGTTTTCTGTTAATTTGTTTGTTATTCATGTTTGAGCAGATAAAGTTCTAAAGTTGTTACTTTTGTTTTGTTATCTGCTACTGATAAGAGTTTAAAATTTTGTTTTGATGTTAAATGATTGGTTTGCTTTATGGCAAACTACATGAAGATTCCGTTTTCTCTATTAGTAGTCAACATAATACAAAATATGTTTTTGATCTGCCTGTAGTCTTGTCCCTTTCACACAAACTGTAACCGAACTGTAGATGAAGAAGGACAAACGTGGATCACTATATTCGTCCTCTAATGAAGCACCTATGAGTCTTTTGGTCACCTGGACCCACTCGCTACTGGACCCAAGGGTCCAGTTGACCATATAATTGATTTTATATATTTTTATTGGTTTTTTTTTGGTGGGACCCAGATTCATTACAAAAATATCCATTGTTTAAAGCTACGAGTGGTTACAGTCGAGCGCACACTTTGTTGGTCGAAATATAATAAAACGCAATTAAATTAGGTTTAAACGTTTATTCTCAAACAAAAACTATAATATTTTTTAAAGTTATGTTCTGTAAGTAACATCAAGATATATAAAACAACATTCATAAATAAAATTATACAAATCAACGTAGTAGTTGCTTAAATCAACTACGGAAGTTTATTAAATTCATAATTAGATACTAAGTAATAGTATATACTATAATATTGTTGGTGTCGGGAATACCTTCATGTAGAAGAAAGATGGTGATTTAACACAGTAGCAGGACAATTTTATTTTTACAATTCTTTAAAAGCATATAAACTCAATTTGCATTAATTAGGTATCATCTCAGTGATCAATTTCAGAAACTTGTAGGGAAACTATACTAGAGAGGTTTAGGGTGTTAAATAATGTAAACAGTCTCAATGAGACTTTTGACACAATCACATATAATTTGATTCCCTTATGAGCAGAGGTGGGAATCAGGCAGTGTTATTTGTGCATGCTTATGAGTGTCGAAATTTTCTTTTTTGCGGAATGCCGAAACGGCCGTATCTTTTTTTATGTTGTACTTTGATTTTTTTCACAGCTTCAAGGGACCGCAGATTTGAGTATAAGGTTATATTTCAACGCAATATCTTAACGCGTTCCCAAGTTATAGTGTCTTAACAGACAGACGGGCGAACGACAAAGTGATCCTACAAGGTCGTCAGTTCAGTTTTTTCTTTTGAGGTACGGAACCCTAAAAAAGATTTTTTAACAAGCTCCTGCTATTGAAGCAAATTTTGCTTTGTTTCTATTCTGTTTGTCTTACTCCTTCGTCATAATAATTATATTCATATCAGTTATTGTGTGAATACAGGTACATAAGATGTTGTATTTGTTAAAGGTTCCGCTCATTGAGCTATACAAAATTCATATAATTAGTTCGAATTCAAAACATAGTTAAAATACAATTATTAAATCAAATTGTCATGCAATAAATTTAGATAAAAAAAAAAATGCAAAAAAAACAGATTAGTCAAGTTACAAAATACGAGTATGTACGAGTAGTTAGTAAATAATTACACAGTGCGTCATAGTTCATGAGTAATTACAAGTCTAATTGTTTTTTCCTAAAAGATTTCTTGTATTATAGAGTTATAACATTTAACTATCAATAATTCGTGTAGTTATTTTGAAGGTATTTGTATCACTCACAGTTCTGAAAAAACGTGGAAGATTATTAAAGATATAAATGCGTAAGTTTGGGTCGATGGAAGGATGAAGAAATATCTTTTCAGACACTTTTTTTATTTTATTATAAGAACAGAAATAGGCACAGTCAACAAAACTTTAAATGCGGTCTCCATCTTCAACCACATCCTCGCTTACCATCAGGTGAGATAGTGGTCAAACGCGTGCCTATCAATAGTAAAAAAAAAAATATATATATTAACTTGGTGTAGATAGGTACGACTACTACCACCATGACCGGGGTAGATGAGCTCTTGAGTGGAGACCGCGAATCAGCAAACTTCACTTAAACTCAAACTTAGGTGAAGCGACGATCTCCGCAGGGTGGCTGGCAGCATCGCAGCAGCTGGATGAGAGTTGCCGGAGATCTAGCCAAATGGCGTGCACTAGGAGAGGCCTATGTCCAGCAGTTGAGTGTTAAGGTGTTATTTGGTACGAATGTCTGGCCGTTGTGGGCTCTTAGGCTATCAAGTACTTACGGGGTCGTAGTGTACATATATTAACCGAGCTTTCAAAGCGTACGTTAGTAATAAATATATTATTTGTAATACTCCAAAATGCTTGAACTTTCGACATCCATCAAGTCTTCGGCGCACCTACATACAACGTTGGCAATAGTGCGGTCTTTTAGGGACGGTCGTTGGAATCAAGTTGATTTACATACCTAACATACGCTTGTAGAGTTTGGTTTGGCACCTATAAACTTTACGTCTTACATATACTAAAACTTTACTACAAATAGTTGGTAGGTGCCAAGTAGTGATGTTATTCCTCAATGTAACATTTATAACTGTAAACCATATTTTTTTTTAACTTTCTAACATGTAGGTACTGAGCAAATAAATAATAATTTAATAGCTCACATAGGTTCTTGTCCCATGAAACTTGACATGATATTTGAATGATGTGATGACTAACAAGATCTTTATCATTGTTAACAGCCTCAAAAATGGAACGCATTACTACCACAGAGTGGTAAAGCCAAGAAACAAAATCGCATCAGAACTGCGTTCAATAGCCAACAAATAAAAAAATTGGAAAGGAATTTTGCTAGAACCCACTTCTTGCATCGCGCCAGAAGGCCTGAATTTGAAGAATCCCATAATCTTCAAATTCAATAAATATGGTTCCGAGTTGTAGAAGAAAGATAAAATTGTGAGCATGGAAGACTCGGAAAAAACAAATACGTCAGAGTCATGACTAGAAATAGGGAATATTCTTCAAGAGCAGTAACGTAGTAAGCTTGAAGAACAATGTTTACAGTCAGGCAGAAGTGTTCAATGAGGAAATCGACCAAGATGTGTCGTCAACTGTTGCAATGCCACTGACGAGTCTGTCACCTACGATGCTAATGCAGAATTTTATAAAGAGTCTGCCACTTTCGATGACAATCCAGAATTCCTTACAGAAACTACAACAATCAAGGCGAGTCCGGAATTCGGTACAGAATATGTACGAGACTTCCCTGTCGCGAAGAATGTCAGGCTGAGTACGAGCAGGGTCATTTGCAAGTGCAGCCTTATCAGTAATCGAACAGTGAAGTTGCCAGACGCCAAATAAAAAGAAAACAATCACTTTAAAAGTGTCCCTAGTGAAAGCAATGAAACGAACTGGGATTTGTCTTGTATAAGATCATTGCAGTACCAAGATTAGTGTTGCGCCAGAACCAAAGACTACCAACAATGAATCCAGTGGGTACTTAGTCAATCGAACATCAACATTCTTATCAATCAAGCGTCAATTCAACCCGCGTCAAAACGGGCAATTTATTGGAAGCCAAGCCTAGCCCAATCAATCGTCTCTCGAAAGATTTATCTCTCAGTCACCGCAACAAACCAAGCAATAAACCAAGTAGTGAAGCCAAAAACCTAAATCGTATCAGAAATGCGTTCACTGGCCAACAGATTGATAGAATTGCAACAGAAGTATGCCAGGACCCGCCACATGGACCGCGTCAGAAGGCTTTAACTAGCAGAAACCCTCCACGTGAACAAGCGCACTATCAGGATCTTTTTCCAGAATCGCCACATGAAGGAAGAGAAAACGAAAACTAAAAGTATGGAATATCGAGTAATCGGAAGAAACTATCACATCTGAGTCATCGCCGGAAATGGGAATCATTAAGATGCCAATGCTCGCTCAAGAGCAGTATCCTGACATTAGAAAGATGTTAATAGTAAGGCCAAAGTCATGGAAGCATTTACACAGAAAACTACCTAGTTCCCGATACTAGTTGCGAAGCCAACGACGAGTCTGCCATTCTTGATTTTAATCCATAATTCGGTACAGTCTGCCACCCTCTATGCCAATCCGGTACAGAATATGTATGAGACTATCATGCCGGCAGGATCATTCGCAAATGCAGCCTTATCAGTCATAATATAGTGAAGTTCAGGAGTTGTTGCCAAAAGTCAATCAAAAAGAAGTTAGTCCATCTCCATTTGTCCGTAATGATAACAATGAAAGAACTGGGATTTGTTTAGGGTCAGATCATTGCAGTACAAATATTAGTGTTGTGACTGTATCAATGACTGTCAACAATGTCTCCAGTGAGAACCACGTCACCAGTACCAACAACGTCAACATTCTTAGCCATCAAGTACCTTAACAAAGAAGTACAGTAGCTAATACGTATGCGACTTTTAATCCTAGCACAGAAACTAATCCTTTTTTTTTTTTTTTTTTTTTACTATTGATAGGCACGCGTTTGACCACTATCTCACCTGATGGTAAGCGAGGATGTGGTCGAAGATGGAGCACGCTTGCCTAGAAATAACCTATTCACTCTTGATTTAAAAACTCCCAGGTTGTAGCTATCAGGAAACACAGACTCCGGCAGGGAATTCCACTCCTTAGCTGTACGCACTATGAATGTGTTCCCAAAACGTTTTGTGCGTATGGGTGGGATGTCCACCATGTACCGGTGGCGCATCGCCGTTCGTCTTGTGGTCCGATGATGGAACGGGCTTGGCGGAATTAAATTATGCAATTCCGTCGCACATTCCCCAAAATGCAACCGGTAAAAAACTGACAGGCTAGCAACTCGTCGTCGATGTTCAAGACTTTGGAGCTTCGACGCGACGAGCCTCTCATTGCCGATGATCCTCTTGGCTCGTTTCTCAATTGACTCAAGGGCATCAAGCTGGTATCTGGCAGATCCATCCCAAAGATGAGAGCAGTATTCCATACACGATCGAACTTGCGCTTGATAGAGTTTGAGCAGCTGTTCCGGCGTGAAGTACCGTCTCACCTTAGCCAGAATCCCCAACTTCTTTGCAGCCACTTGAGCTTTTGCCTCTATGTAAGGGCCAAAATTGAGAGTAGATGTTAATGTAACCCCAAGAAGCTCAAGATGGTCGGTTATCGGCACGGTTTCACCGCGGAAAGATGGAGCTGGGCGGAATTGGCTCCTTTTGGCGGAAAATAGACACGCTTGGGTCTTAGCAGCATTGAACTTGACCAGATTGGCATCGCCCCAATCAGAGACCGCCTGTAGGGACACGTTCAAGCGCTCAACCATTGCCTCCCGGAGAGACCGGATCTGCGACCCACCAGCTCGTGCGTCGGACACGTATCTTTCAGCAACAGTGCTGTCGTCTGCATACCCAAAGGTACCGGGTTTAAGCAGATCATTAATATGCAGCAAGAACAGTGTTGCCGAAAGCACCGACCCCTGAGGAACCCCGGCATTAATATCCAGCAGTCCAGACGAGCAGCCATCTATGACCACTCGGATAGACCGATCCCTCAGGAAATCTGCGATCCAATCACACAAACCGGCGGGCAGACCGAAGGAAGGAAGCTTACTAATAAGGCCATCGTGCCAGACCCTGTCGAAGGCCTTCGAGATGTCAAGGGAGACCGCCAGTGCCTCCCCGTGCTTCTCTATGGCCTCACTCCAGATGTGAATGGCATACGCTAGAAGATCCCCAGTTGACCGATTTCGGCGAAACCCGTATTGCCGGTCACTAAGGATATCATTCGCTTCTAGGTACGCCAGGAGCTTATGATTCAGCACGCGTTCCATAGTCTTACAGAGTATGGACGTTACCGAGATGGGTCTATAATTCGACGGGTCAGCTCGACTACCCTTCTTGGGCACGGGCTGCACGTTAGCTTGCTTCCAAGCCTTCGGCACTTTTCCAGTCTCAAACGAAAGGCGAAATAGGCGTGTCAGGATCGGAGACAACTCAGGCGCACAAGTTTTCAGAACAATTGCCGGTATCCCGTCGGGACCACTAGCCTTGTTCACGTCTAGGTTACGCAGTACCCTACGGACGTCCTTCTGATGAATGCGAATGTTCGACATACTCGACTCGCATTCACCAGGAGAGGCGGAGGGCGTCGCGCCACCAGGATCCAGACGTGAAGATTCCGCAAACAAAGAAGCAAACAAGTTCGCTTTCTCCTCAGCGGAGTGGGCCAGCGTCCCGTCGGGTCTCAGCAGTGGTGGTAGTGAGGGGCGGCAGAAGTTCGATTCGACCGACTTAGCCAGGGACCAAAAAGCCTTACTACCTGCTGGGTATGAAGCAAGTTTGTTCCCTATTCGGCTAATGTGGTCAAACCGAGCCCTCCGCAACACCTTCTTGCAGGACTTAGCAGCCCTGTTGAAGGCTCTCTTCTTCTGACTCACGTCATTTGCTTTGCGCGTACGAGCGTCGACAATCCTCAAGTCATCAACGGGTCAAATCCTCAACGCACTCAAAATGGGCTGGGCAGATTATTGGAGGCTAAGTCTGGCCCAAGCAATCGCCTTTCGGAAATTAATCTCTCGGTCACCTGGATGGGCCAACAATAAACCAAGTAGTGCAGCCAAGAAACAAACACGCATCTGAACTGGCCAACAGACAACAGATGATAGAGTTGGAAAAGGAGTGTAGGACCTGTTTTTTAGACCACGCCAGAAGGCTTGAACTTGCAGATTCCCTCCACTTGAACGAGCTCACTATCAAGATATGGTTCCAGAATCGCTGCATAAAGGAGAAGAAAGACAAAATAAAAAGCATGGAAGACTCAGAAGAAACTAACATATCTGAGTCATCGCTGGAAATAGGGAACATTCAGATGTCAAATGTTCATTCAAAAGCAGTATCCAGTCATGAAGAACGATTTTTTCAGTCAGGCAGAAGTGTTCAATAAGGGAGAAGTTTCTGTAGAAAATTAACCCGGTGTACCGATGTGAAGCCACCGATGAGTCTGCCACCCTCGATGCTACTGCAGAATTCGATATAGAGTCTGCCACTTTTGACGCCAATCCAAAACTCGATGCAGACGCTATCAGCCCCAATGACAGAACTTTGTACCGAGTCTACAACAATCGAAGCCAGGCCGGAAATTGGTACAGAATATTATGTATGAGACTTTCATTTCGCGGAAAAAATGTCAAGCTGAGTACCAGGCGGATCATTTGCAAGTGCAGCCTTATCAGTAATCGAACAAAAAAGTTCAGGAGTTGTTTCCAGAAGCCAAACTAAACGAATTCAATCCCTCTACAAATGTCTCCAGTGATAACTATAATAAGAACTGGAATTTGTCTAAAATCAGATCACTGCAGTAACAAGATAAAAGTTGCGACAGAACCGATGACTTCCAACAATGCCTCATGTGAGTACCACGTCACCAGCAACAACAACGTCAACATTCTCATCAATCATGTCGTGTACAATCCGCCTTACTACATGAATTGACCTTACTAAAGCAGCATGGCTGTTACTGGGTATGCGATTTAAAATCCTGGCAGTGGAATTAACTCTATTAAATCTTCACCGCACTCAAAACAGGCAGATTACTAGAGGCCTTTTTTTTTTTTTGTTGCCGGGGTGGAAAATCCTCATGGATGTCCCTCGCCTGGGGCGGGCGAAGGGGTCTGTCAGACTCTTACTGACTAAAAACCACCCCGGTGTTCCATCTCACACTTGACCGAGGATTGTGAGAGCTAGTACGCCTTCCATAATCCCCAGCTATTGCTCGCGTATGCGGGCCACCTCAGGCCCGCGGGAGGAGCAAGGTCCCCCCGCAACGTCCAGTAGGGGCACGTCTGGAACAATACGCGCCACCGTCTCGGGTCCTGCTGGATTTGGGGCGGCGGTCGACCCCGAGTCCACCGTCCCTCCGGACCTTTCTACAGGGGCTGGAAGAGGGCGTTGTCCGCCCTCCGCCGACGCCCGGTTCGCCTGCTGCGGCACGGGAGAGTGACCATGGCCTCCCTCTCCCTCTCTGCAGCCTTCTTCTGCGAAATTACGATTTCGCAGAAGGAGATCACCGCATTCCATGACTCGGCGCTCCCGACCATCGAACGAGCGACGGCCGGCAGCAACAGGTCGGGTCCCACTTCGGATACGAGGGCACGGCGCTGCTCCTCCCATGCGGCACACTCTACCAGTGTGTGCTGCGCCGTGTCTTCCCGACAGTCGGTGCAGTGATGGCAACGAGCGTCCGGCTCCCTTTATTTATTTATTATTATTTATTATACGCTTTATTGTACATACACCAAAAGTAATACAAAAGGAAACTTAAAACTAAAACACATACAATGGGCGACACAGGTACCTACTTCCCGAAGCAGCCATGCCCCGAGAGCACCTGCGTCGCCCGAAACGACAGGGAGCCGTGCTTCCTCCCGAGCCATTCGTCGAGCACTGGCCGGATGGCCTCGATAGTGGCGAGGCCGGAGGTAGGTCGCGAAAGCCTTTCCCGCCGTTCCCTCACCATGGCCTCGCGGAGCTGTGATCGACACAACTCGATCTCGCGCTGCATCGGTTCACCAACCCGCGTCCGCACCTCCTCGCGCCACCGGTAAAGCGAAGCGAGAACCCTCGCCTCTAAGTCCCAGGGCGGTGACCCGGCCAGTGCACAACCCGCCTCATAGGAGATCGTGCAATACCCCCTGATAACCCTGCCGGCCATTGCCCTCTGCGGTCTTCGCAGTATCGCGATGCTGCCGGCCGTCAGGTCAGAAGCCCACACTGGGGCCCCGTAAAGGGCCATGGATCGCACGATCCCTAAGTATAACCTACTACAGGCTGTGAAAGACCATGGCCTCCGACTTCTCCAAGGCTACCTCTAGACCCAGGCGCCGTATGCGACTCACCACTTGTGAGACCGCAGCCGTCACAAGCAACGCTGCCTCCCTGTATGAGCTCCCCCGGGCCGTGACCAGCGTGTCGTCCGACACGCCGTCCGTCCGTCGCGGTCGTGGCGTGAGGTCTACTCCCGGTTGGAGCTCGCCCCTCAGAAATTATTAGAGGCCTAGCCTAGGTCAATCAATCGACTCACAGAAGATCTATCTCTCAGCTGCCATGTTGAGCCAGCAATAAACCAAGTGGTGGAGCCAAGAAATAAAAACACATTATAACTGCATTCATTAGCCAATAAATGATGGAATTGGAACAGGAGTTTGCTAGGACCCGGTACCTGGACCACTCCGTATGGCGCTAACTTGCAAAAAGTCTTCACTTAAACAAAAGCAACTTTCCAGAATCACTGCATGAAGGAGAAGGAAGACAAAATTGAGAGCATGGAAGACTCGGAAGAAACTAACTCATCTGAGTCATCGCTGGAAATGGGGATCATTCATACGCTTAAGCTCATTTATGAGCAGTATCCCTGTATCCCGTCATGAAGAACAATGTTTTCAGTCAGACAGAAGTGTTTAATAAGGGAAACGTTTCTCTATAAAACTACCCAGCTGTGTAGGCACCTGTTGCGATGCCACCGACGAGTCTGCCACCCTCAATGACAATCCTTAATTTGGTACAGAAGATGTTTGAGACTATCATGTCACGATGATACTGTCAGTCTGAGCACCAAACAGTAGGGTCATTTGTAAATCTAGCTATATCAGTCATCATAAAGTGAAGTTCAGGAGTTGCTGCCACAAGCCAAACAAAAGAATTGTCCCTTGTGATAACAATAAAAAAAACTGGGATTTGTCTTCCATCATATCGTTGCTGTACCAAGATTAGTGTTGCGACAGTTCTGATGACTGCCAATAATTTCTCAAGCGTATTACGTCACCAGCAACAACAACGTCAACATTCTTAGCAATCAAGTCGTGTTTGACCAGCCTAGCTACATGAACATAACTTAGCAAAGCACCACAGTAGCTAATGGGTATGCGACTTAAAATACAATCAACCCGCAAGTCATCATAGTGACAAATTTTCAACGTACTCAAAATTGGCAGATTATTGGAGGCCAAGCCTGGTTCAATCAATCGCCTCCCGGAAGATTCATCTCCCAGTCACCTGACTGGGCCAGCAATAAACCAAGTTGAGGAGTCAAGAAACGAAAACGCAGCAGAACTGCGTTCACTAGCCAACAGATGTTAAATTAAATCAGGAGTATACCAAGATCCACCACTTGGATCGCGCCAGAAGGCTTGAACTAGAAGAAACCCTCCATGTGAAAAGACGCACTATCAAGACATGGTTTCAGAATGAAGGAGAAGAAAGAAAAAACCGAGAGTAAGAAAGACTCAGTAGAAATTAACTCACCTGAGTCATGGCTGGAAATGGGGAATTTTCAGATGCCAATGATCGTTCATAAACAGTAAAAAGATGTTTACAGTCAGGCAGAAGTGAACTATCAGGAAAAAATATATGTAGAAAACTACCCAGCTGTGTCGGCACCTGTTGTGATACCACCGATGAGTCTCCCATTCTCGATGAACATCCTGAAATCGGTACAGAGTCGGAAGCCGCGATCACAATCTAGAATATGTTACAGAATATTGTGAGAAAAGTTGATAGCACTCACATGTAGCAGAATACTAAGATAATTTGGTTACATAAGTTTTTTTTAAGTTTAACATGTGTAAGGTTTTATACGTCTTATTTTTTTTTTTAAACATAACTGAAAAAATATTGTACCAAGTATACGGCTCCTCTCCTTTACAATTTAACGTGTTATATGAATGATGACTTATTAAATCTTTATCTTTGTTCACAGCCTCCAGAGTGAAACGCACCACCACCACAGAGTGTCGCGACAGTGTCTACCAACAATGTCTCCAGTGAGTTCCACGTCACCAGCAGCAAAAACGTCAAATTTTTCAGCAATGAAGTCGTGTACAACATGCCTAAATATATGAACATACCTTACTTAAGAAGCACAGTAGCTATTTAGTATGCGACATGCAATCGCCTCTCGGAAAATTTATCTGTCAGTCACCTGGCTAGGCCAGCAATAAACCAAGTTGTGGAACCAAAAAAAAAAACGCTTCAAAACTGCGTTCACCACCTAACAGTTGATAGAATTGGAACCCGGTACCTGAACCGCGCCAGAAGGCGTTAACTTGCAGACACACTCCATCTGAACGAGCGCACTATCAAGATATGGTTTCAGAATCGCCGTATGTAGGAAAAGAAAGACAAAAGTAAAAGCATGAGAGACTCGAAAGCAACTAACACATCTGACTCATCGCTGGCAAATGGTGAACATTAAGATGCCAATACTCATTCATAAGCAGATCCTGTCATGATGAACAATGTTAATACTCAGACAGAAGTGAACAATATGGGAAACATTTATGTTGAAAACTGCCCGCACCTGTTGCCATGCCACTGACTAGTCTGCCACCCTCGATGTCAATCCAGAATTCGGTACAGAATATGAATGAGACTATCATGTCGCTTGCGAGAAGAATAGCAGACTGAACACGAGCAAGCTCATTTGCAAGTGCGGTCTTATCAGTCATCATATAGTGAAGTTCAGGATTTGTTGCCAGAAAGCAAACAAAAAGGAGACAATCCCTCTCCAATTGTCTCTAGTGACAAAAATGAAAAGAACTTGGATTGTTCTTGGATCAGATCTCTACAGTACCAAGATTACTGTTGCCTATCTATATATCATGATATTGTAAGGTCAAGATTTCCTTCTTTCTTCGTCTTTTCTTTCTAAAAAAAAATGTTTTTATTTAAGTGTCCTAATGTAAATAAATTGGTTCTCATAAAATATATTTTTCTTTTCTTTATTTGATGAAGAGGCCTTGGTGTAAACGTTTAACGAGTTAAAGGACAGCCACATAAATAGAAAAATACAAAAATAGATAACATTAACGTAAAGTATCTTATAAATTTACATCGCTTTCCATTATTATCTCTTACAGTAATCACTGATAGTCTAGCTAGTACATACATTTTCATGTTAAAATTATTCATTTTACATCACTTACGTACCTAACCTACCTTTTTGCCAGGTAAAAAATAATAAGTACCGTACCAAATTTTCTCCAACAAATTCATTACGATGGCTCAAGCCAAAACGGAGAAGTTCGATAACAAACACCGTGAAACGAGATTTATATCGGGTCACTCCCGTTTGCTAACGCTCTTATGTGGTAAAACTACATGATTATACATTGGTAACGTTTATAGATACTACGGACCTGGGCACACCTTAAATTACATTCATAGTAAAAACTTCTGGTGTGTCGAGTTTATATAACATTATTTTTTATTTCTTAGTTTTAAAAATACCGTTTTTATGAAGAATTACATGAAAGCTGTGTTCAGTTTTAATATTAGTAACTTGACTTTTTATTTTTGTTTACTTAACAATTAGACACATTTGAAATGAATGAACAAAGGTTGCCCTTGTATATTTTATTCTACTAACGTATTTTGTCGATTATCCTTTGCTTAAGCTAAAAAATGTTTGTTTTGTAAAATTGTGATTACTTATTTTGAATTTATTATTTTCTTTTTTCATGTTATATATTGAAAATTTTGCATACTTATTATATAAATTCAAATTCTTAAAACGTAACAGACAGATGTGTTACTGGGGAGTTTGTTGGCCACTTCTTCTCCACAGCTAAAACACTAGGAAGTGGTGACGGGCGGGCGTTTTGGGGGACTGTCTTTTGTAAAACTTGACGTTCAACGAGTGCTGGCTCTTGGCCTAATTTGAATAAACGACTTTTGATTTTGAATAATACTTAGTCTTAATTTGTGGCGTACGATACGAAAAAAAATATATTTGACACTTAGGAATACATGTTACAAGCTAGTGATAATTAAGTAGCACACGAAAGTACTGCCAAAAATCTAGGAGGCTACGAAGAGTGGAGACGGGCGTTTTCTACGCCGTCTCACCTAATAACAACACGATTGGAAACAGGATTTATAATCGTATTGTCATTCTTAATACGGTTACGGGACTCATCGTTAGTCTGTAGGTAACAAAGGGGGCAATGCTGGGTATTGACTGTTCGTAGATATTATCTGAGCGATCTTATTTAACGACTTAATTTTTGTTTCCTACTCACATGTGAACGAAGTCGCGTGCAACAGCTAGTCGTTATATGGAATGCTCCTGCCAGCGCAGCGGCTGAATGTCAAAAATAATCAATAGGGATCCGACTCCCCACATCGAAAAGTATCATTTGTCCCTATCTCATTTCAGAATATTGTCTACCCGTGTGCCGAGTTTCATCCAGATCCGAACTGTTAACAGCTGTTAACAGTTAACAAACACATAGACAGCCAGACAGAGTTATCTCCTTTTACTAATGGCATGCCCTAAATAAACAACAGATTCAGTAAATAATGAACACTTGTCCCTCCTTACTCGCAAACCATACTATTATGTGCTGACAGCTGTCAACCTCTATTTAAAAGCCTGAAAATCCTTACTTTGCCTTCTCTGTTTATTTATGAAGTAAATATTTTTGTTAAAACAAACATTAACCTGTTTGAAATTGCTTTTAAAGGCTAATATAGGAAACTACGTGACAAAGATAATTTAGAGCTTTAAGTACGCTGGCACGGCTTTAATGAGGGATTTTTTTTTGTATGGCCCAAAGAA
Source organism: Lacanobia oleracea (assembly GCA_950371165.1). Taxonomy (NCBI): domain Eukaryota; kingdom Metazoa; phylum Arthropoda; class Insecta; order Lepidoptera; family Noctuidae; genus Lacanobia; species Lacanobia oleracea. The sequence goes on from OX493397.1 coordinate 9,659,247, forward strand.
TATTTAATAAGTTACTTTCCTCAAATAAAAGTTTAAATTTAGTCAATTTCAAGCGAAAGTTATGTACTATATTAATACAGAAATGTAACTATAGTCTCAGTGAGTATTTTGATGACAGTTCGTTGACTTAATGATATTTGTATACTTGTAACATGACTATTTATGCATGATGACTCAATAGCAATTCTGAGGACAATGTGAAGTTCAAACTATTTTTAAACTTCTAACATTAGTTTATGTAACTTATTAACATTATAATTTTCTTTTTTGACATTACTATCTACATTTCGTTTAATGTTGATATTACCTATTGCATTTTATTCAATTACATTTTATTTTAAATTGACATTGATAATACTGACTTGTAATAATTTAATTAAAAGGTACATAATTGGCCTCCCATCTAAATGTTTATGTATTTGTACGCCAAATGGCAAAACATAGAGAAATTTGTAATTAAACATTGTAACATCTTACTCACTACTGTAACCTATGTTTACAAATAAAGAATATTGATTGATTGATTGATATTGTAATACTGTGCGCCCCGTTATGATGGCATCATGGAGGTATGGCGTATACCTCCATGATGCCATCATAACGGGCATATAACGGACATCATAACGCCTACCTGCGGTCAATCTTCAAACAACTTTTCCAAACGTTTCTGGAATATTGCCGGCTGGACGCCAGGCCATACACTAATCTGTTATATCGGAACAAACCCTTGTGTGTGTTGCTTATCATGTATATCCATAAACCGTCTATCTTACAATAACTTTCAACCCCGTTAACCGAACGAGTAGATTCTCGACCCTAGGCAGTGGATAGCGGTCAACTTCTATTACCTTATTCAATTTTAGCTTACATCGGCACAGATTTTTATGCTGCCATCCTTCTTCACGACGGCACGATGGGGAGTCAGAACGTTCGACTGGACTCAGAAAGCCGTCTCACACGAACTGGTCCAGCGCGCGCACCACCTCTCTCGCAGCACGTACGCTGGGGTCGCGCGAGCATTAGGTACACCAGCCGCGCGCTCCCGCAAGTAGATGCCAACCTTACCACCCGTGAAACGCTCCAACCCGTCTGCGAATACTTTAGAGTATCTGAAACTAAATGTGTTAATATCAAAATTTGATTAATTGCAAATATTATTGTTATTTACATAAGTATCATAATCCAATACTGGCAGTCGTGTTTTTAACGATGCCATCCATTGTCTGCCAAGTAGCATAGTTTTACCATTTCTTATCACTTACAAGTCTAATTGCATAGATTTGTCTTTATATTTAAATTTTAAAAAAGGTTCCGACGAATTGAGCACCTCCTCCTTTTTGAAGGCGGTTAAGGCGAAGACATACGCCAGCAACCCTGAGGGAAGAAAACGGGCACTCGTTTAAGGTGGAAGCGCCAGGGTAGTCCGCGGAATTCAAATATTTTAATGTATTTTGCAATTTGCCGGTCATGTGAAGCTGTGTGTTTAACAAAATACGATTCGAGGCCGTAACGCGTATTTTTCTAAAGAATTATAACCATTTTAATCATCAATATAACCCTCTAAGTTCATTTAAATTCTACTGAATGGTTATTTCATTCAAAATTCATTCATTAGGATTTAAATGAACTTAGAGGGTTATATTAAATAATTCAGTAACTTAAAATTACAAAAAGTAATGTTTAAAAATGTATGTTGCAAATAGATAATAAGAAGGTATTATTATTATTTGCACTAATTATACCTACATGAAACAGTACTAGGTAAGTACTTGTGTCACACTGATAGTTCATTGCCTTTCTTTGAACCTCTAAAGACATATTATATTTTAATACTAGCTGACCCGCGCGGCTTCGTTCCCGGCAACTGGCTGCCTTCCTACCTACCTACCTACCCACCTACCTACCTACCTACCTACTATTTTTTTTTTTAAATATTTTAATACTTATTATGCTATTCCGGGCAAAGACTAATCCAAAAACACAAAAATCATGAAAACGGTCCAGCCGTTCTTGAATAATAAGTGTTCGAACAAACCCGACTTTGTTTTATTATTAGCCTTGTTTCGCAACCATTCGTTGTTTCGCTCTTAACGGAATCAATCAATATTCTAAACCAATTTTGATACCTCACGATCATTCAACCCATTATAGGCACACTCATAACTTTCTTAATCTCAGTCATACTCCCTCAAACATACACACACACACATACAAACACACACACACACACGCACACAGCATGACATAACACTATTCACTAAATTACTAACACTCCAACGAAATATTGTATAAAATACTTGCTATAAAACCTTAAGCATTTGATAACTGTGTGAATACATAACCTACAAAATGTGACAATATCCGAATGGGGGGAGTCCTGGTGTCCTGAAATACAGGCATTACGTCTAGTTTAGGCACCAGTCTCCCACAATATAATTATTAAGCTGTAGCTGTTATGTATTGTTCTTGATACGATGTTAAATGTACCTTATATTGTGGTGAGAAAAGAAAAAAAAAAATCCGTAGGCTTAGCAGTAGGGTCTCGTCAGAAAGAAAAGAAGGAAAGAAAAAACGTTTATTTGCGCCAAGCATGACGCATACCAAAAAAAAAAAAAATCAGCTCTTTTGGTACGGAACCCTACAGGCTAATCCGCAATAGAGTATTTTAGAAAAAAAAATGGGCACGTAATTTTTCTTTTTTCACGGTAACAAAAAATGAAGAAGATACAGCGAGGTAAAGACCGCGTGACGTCAAAATTGTACCAATGTTGCCAAGCCACATTTTAGTAAAATACCCTATTCGAACCGTCTAGAACTACGCAAGAAGAACCAAACGATAAACGCACAATTAAAGAAACGAATCGAGTTTTTAGCGATTTTGGTAATTTGAACATTTTGAACCCTAACAAAAGCTTTCAAGACCTTATACAGACTAAACTTTGAGCCCTACCGAACTCGACTGTGTCCAATAGAGTAGTCGGTAGTCGCGGCGTCCCCGCAAGGGGGCGCGGCGTGCGGGCACAGGCTATGCCTTTTATCCCGCGGGACCAATATGCGTGCCCGTAGCGACGGGACGGACGTTGGGTTGCAGGTCTAGCCGCCAAAAAACGTGTAAAGGTCGTTCTTGAGAGGAAAATCTTAACACCGCAATTCAGAAAAACGCGTCATCAGTGCAACGCCATCTATCGATCAAGTCGTAAACTGACAAAATGTTTAGCAGCGGAAGACGTTAAATAAGAAGCCCGTATACAACGATAAGGTATTTAAAGTTCTCTTTTATTTTGCCACGAATAAAAGTTTCACAAATAACTCAACAATGTGTTTTGGTGTAATAAGAAATTCATACTTTCCTGCATTTTATTTTCTCAATCGAAGGCGCTCTGACTAACAAAATAAATTATGGAGTTTCTTACTAAAAACAGAAATTCAATATATGTACCTACTTTGATTTTGTGGATCGATTGTAGATAACGATTAATAACGATATGGTATAAAAATGTTCAGTTTTATTTTGCTACGTATAAAAGTTTCACAATGTGTTTTGGTGCAATATTCATGCTTTTTCTCAATAGATGGCGCTTTGCCTAATCAAAATACATCAGGAAGTTTCATACTAAAATTAAAAATTCAATATATTTTGATTTTGTGGATTGGTTGTTACGATAAATACCGATAAGGTATAAAAATGTTCACTTTTATTTTTAAAAATCACTTTAACTCAACAATTTGTTTTAGTGTTTTACAAATGCTTGCGTGCATTTTATCTTTTTCAATATATTATGGCGCTTTGACTAATTAGAATACATTGAGAAGTTTCTTACTAAACTTAAAATTTCAATATCTTTTGATTTTGAGGGTCGATTTTGATGAAATAAACGCTTAATGTTACTCTGGTTATCACTTAATATTTTTAAGTACCTAAATTTGGAACCCAATTATGCATAATGCTCCCATCAAACGCACAGACAAACAGACAAACAGATAATTAGACAAAAATTTCAAAAATAGCATATTTGTGTTTTGTATCTTTTTCCTAACTTTTCTATGTAATTTTTATGCAAAAATATTCAATGTACAGACACGGTTGGTCTACGATTTTATTTATGTATAGATATATAGATATATGTAGGTTTACACTAAGTTACTGTCAATTTATTAAGTCCAATCATTAATACCTCTTCGCTGTTCACGACGTCCTCTGCGATCTCCACCTCGACAGTGTAATGCTGCGTAAGACGCGAGCACATACAGCGCTGATTGCCCGGTTCTCATGCGGCCCGCCACACGCTCGACGCTCATTTACTGTAAAACGAAAATGAGTACATAGGCCAATATGTTTTCACTGCTAAGCTGCTTGCGATTTCAAAACTTATTAAGTTAAGCCAACTCACTCGGCTTCGGTTGTGGGTGTTTTTCCATAACAATTGTTATCTGTTTAAACGTTTTTGTCTTCGGTTTCGCTGGTGTATATCAATTCACTAACAACTCGTAGCTAGTCGCACCCATAACGGTAATTAACGTGAGTACTTGCAACTCAGTCGATATTTTATTTACAAGAAACTACTGTTCAAGTCGTTCAATATAAGTTCAACCTCCAATCGTCCTTGTGAACATCGAATTACTGAACAATTCTTGGGTTGGGAGGGCTCTGAATCCAGGAAACAAATAAAATACGCAGCACGTTCAGACACAGGCGTATAGTGACTGGCAAACTTACAATGAGCAACTACCTACAACCCGTATTATTAACAAATATTAATTTACCCACAGTAACTAATTATAACATACATTACCTACAGTATCTCAAGTACTTACTCATTTTAAGAGGCATTTCACAAAATTGCGTAGCAGTTCTTAACATAGCATTGCGCCGGTATGCTGTTAATGGGTGCACAGGTAGGTACCACTAAAAAGTGATTAATAAAAGGAAGTCGGTGTCAAAAAAAGAAAAAATAACCAAAAACACCGACTTTCGAAATTAAAGTTTTTTTCTTTCTTCCGAAGTTATTTTTTACCTTGTAGAGTTTTATTTTTGGCAGGCGGTTGTAGTTTTTTCATAATTTGTTCAAGAATAGCATAGTGGTTTCCTACTTCTATCGAGTCGTATTTTAGCATGTTCTCTTACAGACCTTTGTAATCAATCGCATCATACTTAACTTTTTATTTTAGGGTCTGTTTGTTTAGCTTCAGTTCAAAGTAGATTTGTTAGTGGTCAGTGCTTGGTATGTCGGGTACAGTAATGTTTGGGTACAGTAATTTTAGTTGTAGCGGCATCAATACCGCCTAAGCATCAAGCAAGCATCTCAAGATGTATGAACTACTACTCAAATCGACCTTCGATCTCCGGAGGGGAGTGATGTAGCGGCATCAATGCCGCCACAAGAAAAACCAATATAGCAAATCAACATCGCCACAAAAGGAACCGTAACGCCATCTATCCAACTAGCAGCGAACTACTACTTTTAAATCCTGCATCCCGTAAGCAGAGTATACCGTGCGATTTGAACATACCTATACATTAGCACGAATATCAACTATCAGGCAATTGCCTGACAGGCACAACGACCGCCTGGTCGTTAGATCCTCCTTTTTGCCAATGGAGGTTTGCGGGGCTTTACTCTCTGTTCCGCACACCTCTAAATAGTATAATTTATAAAAAAACAGGACACTACTACTAAATAACAGCGTGTAGCATTCTAATTCTGGTCCGCTCTTAAACGACTAAATCGTCCAAACTATGAATAAAAAGTGAAAACATTGTTAGACCTGCAGCAGTAGCGTAGCGACGGGGAGAGCGGAGGGGGCGGCCCGCTTCGGGTGACTCCCATTTAGGGTTGACACCCGAACATTCGTTGACTGGTTTTTGTCACTGTCGGGTGTCACCCATAAACGTTTGATACAATAAAACCTGCCGGGAGTGGGGTGGAATATTTTCGAGCTCGCTTTGCTCGCTCTTGCATTCTAAACTCTCTAATTTCATGAGCTTTTCTGTATAAATCAAAAGACTTCTCTTTGACCATGAACGACCAAATGACAGTTAACTCTTCCGAGATAAGGTACAATCAAATAATTTAAATCCTGAGGTTTTCGCATTAAGTTAACTTTTTGTTACGGTCGAGTTTATTGAAAACCGTTAAAGGTGGAGGTAAAAAATTTCGAGCTTGCTGCGATCGCTCTTATATTCTGCAACTTTTTTGTTCTCAAGCTTTATGGTATAACTCAACAAAATTACTTTATGTATGTCAAAAAAAAATAAAACCATTCCGGGGTGCATGAATTTTTGAACTCGCTTCGCTCGCTCTTGTGGTAAGTTAATATCCGAGGTGGGATGCAAAAATTTTCTACCCTCACTTGTTTCTTGAGCCTACTTTCGTCAGTCAACCAAAGTGAGTCTGGAGAATGATGAAAAGAAAATCAAAATAATCCGAGAGAGATGCACAAATTTTCAAGATCTTGTTTCTAAGTGTGATGTAAGAGCATTCCTGAATATAAAGACCTGCAGCACATATGGAACACCTCCCATCCGAAAAATGGCATGTCACTGTCGTACTCAAAACGAAACGCGTCACTCATCGTTTGTGGGTTCATTTGGGGGCACCACATTATCCAACCCGGGTGTCACACATGCTAGCTACGCTACTGACCTGCAGAAGATTGTGAGATTATCTTTGCATTGTATAGACTCAATCTCGTTTGAATTGTATGATTTCGGTCAATTATTTCATAAAAATTGTAACCATGATTGTGTTAACACTGATTTAAAAGAGTTTCCATGGAGTTTCTTGAACGTTCTTCTCCATGTGATCTACTCTTTGGAACGTGCACCTGCCGCGCTGCAGATATGATCGGTAAGTATGTTTTGCTGCAGAACAACTTGCTAATCTTGTCGCTAGCGCGGCAAAATTAGCTTCACCTGTTTGGCTGACAGACCTAGACTATTTAAATGTCAAAAGTCTATTCAAAAATCCTTTATTTCAAATAGACCATTTTGTTTTGTTTTGTTTGTGTAGTCTGTTGTTTTGCGCTCGTTATATAGTAAGTCGATATTAAAATCCTCAAAAATAATTGTCTTGCGTTTGCTCTTTTCCAAACAAACGTTGTGTGTTAATGTCAAGAAAGTCGCTCAGGTTCGTATTTGGGGGTTGATAATTCAAGCATGGTCAGAGAGTGTATTAATAGGTTTATCCATAAAAATATTACCGCATTCATATTGCAGCTCTTTTTTAAATTTAAACTTTTGTGTATAATATTATACTCGTACAAAGAAATTCCTCCGCCTACCTTTACAATATTTCCTTAAATTAAATCATCTGCCTAGCCTTTTCCCAACTATATTGGGGTCGGCTTTCAGTCAAACCGGACTCAGCTGAATATTTTACGTGAAGCGGCCGCCTGCCAGACCTCCACAACCCATTAAATGGGTAACAACACGGTTTTTCTTGGCAAGACTGGAGTCAGATTTACTGGCTTCTGACATTCCGTAACGACTGCCAAAGTTCTATAAATGACAGCCGGGACGTTGGTCCCGGCTGTTATTTAAGTCATTTAAGCTGTTGAGTTTAACGTGCTTTCCGAGGCACGGAGGAAACTCGGTATGTTAAAATGGTTACCTATCCACAGACCAACCTTGGCAAGCATTGCTTAACCTTGAAGATCGATCTGTGCGGCTGTTATTCTTTAGCAACGAGCCCTTTCCTTAAATTAAATATGTGTGTAAATGGGTTTATTCAGCATATCGGATCTTAGATTTGATCTATGTTTCAGTTAGCAACACAATGTTTATGGTATGATCAAAACTTCGTTAGATACATTTTAACTCATCAAGCTTACCTGGTTTTATCAAACTACGCACATTAGCATATTTTGGTAGGTATCTACATACTGATAGGTTACGTTATCTAATTCAGTGTCGTAGTTGCTTCGTTGAGAGGTTCAAAAAACTCGACAAAGCAACTTTTTGCTATAATTTTAATTATCTTCGGTACACCGTTTACCTTATTGTGAGATCTGATTCACTACTTTCCGTTCGTCGTAACAATTTTGCACGTCGATCTCTCATTAGTGTAGGAAAATTAGCTTAATTAATGTCGATCAGAGCAAATAATTCATGTAGGTAGTTTTGAACATTGGTACAATTGTTCTTTGAGATGTCCAGATGAACATACTAAAAGTCCCCGAGGGTAGGAGGTAAGCCAGCGGTGGGGCAGCGGGGGAAAGGTACCTCTGAAAGGTAGTTTTTTCCAAGTTATACTTGCCAAGACTCATGTAGGTATCTTATAGGGAGGGACATTCCTTGTTAATTGTTTGAATTATGCTAAGCTCTTGATTGGTGTCATATTCTCTCCTTGTTGTTGAGTTTTTGTCTCTTAATTCACATATACCTCCAACTATAACTTTGTACTGTCGCTTTGCGCGGTCTTGGATTTCTAAGGCCATGTACGCACAATCGTATTGCGACTAAATTTTGATAAGGTCGCACGATGTTTTAATGTCGGTAAAATTCGGTTATGAGAAGTTATAATATCTTCTTGGAAAGTACAGTTTTGGTTTTTCAGCTTTTTCGATTCTTCTTTATTCTGCTCAGATGTAAAAATGTCGGTTGCACTTTTTTGTTTTTTATTTCATTTGTAACCTCTACAACACAATTTAGGTAATAACTAAGATTGCTAGAAATTTCATTTAGTTTTTTTGCCAAAGGCTTGGAAATAGCTCTTCATTTCTCGAAATTCTGCTTTCGTCTCCACAGTATCACTTTGCCATCTTCTTTTACTTATGTAGATAGGTCAGTAAGTGATCCACTTCCTTTGCTACATAAGCTTATATTTATTTCGGCTGACGATTGTTGTGCACTCATCTTTACAATATGGCAGTGACGTAGCACGTACACACAGGAGATAATAATAAATGGTACCAGAGCGAGCGAGTTCAAAAATCGGTGCATTATGGTCTCGTCTCTTTTCCCCGAGGTGGTGAAGAGCGGTCTGCAACTGCAACTGTCGCTCGCGGCAGGTTTTCGCGAATTAGCATTATTTTAGCACGTAGCACTGTCACTACTTCATACTGTTTTGTTCACAAGTAATCTTGTTCTTTGTAACACTTTTGCTTTTACTTAAGAAGTTTAAAACAGCAGTTAAAACACGGTCTTCACGACTGTTTTCTTTGATGGTCGACCGTCGAAAATTTTTTTTGAAGAATACTAAGGTAATTTGATTTCCATAATTATTTACTTTGGCCTTTGGCTTTGACTTTTTTTACTTTGGGTGTTTATCACGTAAAATAGGCAATTTCAGCCTATTTATTCCTAAAAACTGAAATATTTAGACAACTTTGTCTTGTTGGGTAATCAAGAATACTTAGTTATTAGTTTGGTTCGTAGTGGCCTCACTTTTTGCATTTTTCTCTAATCAATTTGTAAAAGTCTAAATTCCAAAGTAAGTTAATTATATTTTTATGCCGTTTGGGGTTGAAACTCTTGGACCGTGGGGTCCGAGTGCTCACGTTTTATTTACAGAACTAGCTAAACGTTTAGTTGACATTTCGCGTGACCCAAGGACTGACTTTTACCTCGAACTGAGGATAATCATTGCCATACAACGTGGCAATGCCGACAGTTTTTTTGGGCTCACTTCCAGTCGACAACGAAGCGGACGAATCTTTGACGCCATATTCTATTTAGGAGTTTTATTTTCTGTTGTAGGTATATATAGTTGGTTTTTTAAATAATTTTCATTCATAATAGGTATTCCTTATATAGTTAATTCATTTGTAGCGGCCTCAGTTTGAAAAACAATTGAAAATCCGTAAAAAAAATCCCATTTAAGTCCATAAAAACTACTAAAAATGCTCAAAATGAACTGTACATTTCTCCTTAATACATTAATAGTATTACGTAAAATTTTTACCAAAATAAACCATAATTCATTTAGTAAATTAATAAATATTTATAAAATAAATTAATAATAAACCCTAAAATAAACGTAATTGCAACGGTCTAATTGCTACATAATGCGATGAGTCAGCAGTTTTGTGAGTGAAAACGCAATTTTGTGATAGGACTCTTAATCTTACCGATCACTTTTCCGAAAGTTTTTTGTACGAATTTCATTTTTGGTCACAAATATATAGTTACTTACTTGGTCACAAATATATAGCTGGTTACTTGGTAGCATTTTCAATAGTAAATTAAATTAGTGTCATAAAAAGTCTATAATAATATGTTGTGCTATAAAAATAAGTGACAGAAACGAATTGCTGCAAAACCGACTTCACGCAGTCTGGTCTGTCCTGCCTCTACAAAGCCCGCGTGATATGTGTCCGAAACACATAAACATATCTACACCACTTAAAACAGTACCTACTATACGATTCGAATAAATGTGTGTGTGTGTGTGTGTGTGTATGTGTATATTAGTCACCGAGGTTCCGTACCATCACATAAAACGTGACGTGGTTTTAAATAGAGAACAATGGCGAAATCTTGCTGGATTAAATTTGAGCGTCTTAAAGTGACTTAAATAAAATGAAGGTAGTTCTATTTTTTTTCCTATTAAACTATCACATTACTTAGTTAAGGCCGGATAAAAAGATTTTTTTAGTGAAAAGTTATTTGATTTTTTCATTGACGACTTTACGTTTGGGGTGGTTTAGGTACCTAAGATAAGGCCTAACAAAGAGTATGTATAACCTCTGGGATTACCTAGAGTACCTTTTACAAGAGAATGCATGCTGAAACTGGGTAAGGGAAATACTAATGCAATAAGTATTGCCCTTTAACCTCGAATAGGAATTACCATAGAAATAACCTACAAAAGTTCATGACTAAATTTCTATTATTCTCGGTCTTCTCGAACAAAAATTCTTGTACATGCTAATTCAAAATTTGACGCCAAATATTTTTCATTTAAAGGTGTAAGAATTTTATTTCCGCTAAATTAATGTATGGGTGGCTGTCATTGTTCTTTCATCGGCAAGTCTTATATTCGTAAGATAACTTTAAAACTGCGGTGTATATTGCAACTTTAGATCAGCGCCATCTCTTGACTGCTAGTGGAACTAATGTCAGTTTTGTTGATGATTACTGAACAAGTGTGCTACTTAAAGACATCGTTTTACTTTTCCTGTAATCTTTACATAAACTTCTATCACATGGAATAAACTCAGTATTTTTTTAAGGGGAAATTGTCCCCTTGTCTCCGAAGTTTGCATGGTCAAAAAGCGCTTTTTCGTATGATACCCCACATGAGCTAGTAGCCCCAAGAGTCCCTTTTAGTCAATTTTGCAAAAAAAAAATATATGCTTACATTTTTATTTATTACTTATTATCAAGACAGTTGAGCAAACTTCATCTAAAATTATTCCAAGTTTCAAATACAATTAGTAAATCTTGACAGACGGACGGACTTAGTCACACGATAAGAGTTCCTTTTTACCATTTTGGTACGGAACCTCAACAAAACGATCGTCGCCGTCGTTCAATTTAAAATTGATAGGTACCACCTACCTCCTTGAGATTCGTTGTTAATTTGAGATTGTACAATTGTTGTTATTTTATGTTTTTATTTGTTGTTTTATATCTGTGGTAGGCAAGGAGGAGCTTGTGGCTAAAGATTACTAGCCATATGGATCGATCTTTAAGGTTAAGCAACGCTTGCCAAGGTTGGTCTGTGGATGGGTGACCATCTTTACATACTAGGTTTCCTCCATGCCTCGGGAAGCACGCTAAGCCGTTAGTCCCAGTTGTCATTTGTAGATCTTTGGCAGTCGTTTCGGACTGCCAGAAGTCAGTAAAATCTGACACTAGTCGTTCCAAGAACTGCCGTATTACCCAGTTAATGGGCTATGGAGGTCTGGTAGGCAGCCGCTCTACGTAAAATACTGGTATTCAGCTGAATCCGGTTTGACTAGGAGAGCCGACCCTAATATAGTTGCGAAAAGGCTAGGCAGATGATGATGATGATGATGATGATGATAGGTAGTAAGCAAATTTGTAATCCGGTCTTGAAACTGGCTTTAAAACTAAATACCTAGGTACTTAGGTAAATGCAAGATACTACCTAACACGGATTCGTATATTCGATTTAATAATATACATGTACATACGCATATGAAAATAATGCTCACGAAGTTCTTGCAAACTGTAGCACTAACATCATTCGATCCATGCACCAATTAAGTTAGCTCGCCTGAGTAGGCAGTAGTAAGTACTTATTTTAAAGATTGAGTTGTACAGAAAATCCCTAAACTTTCAAACGGCGCCATCTACTGGCACATACGTACTGTACGGATTTGGCTGTGGAGCCCGTTATTCTATGGGAGGTTATTAAATACTAGCTGACCCGTGCCCTCTTCGTTAGGCGGTATTTTACGGGTTATTTTAGCCTATGACTCGCTCAAATACCGAGGTTTTCTATTGGTAAAAGAATTTTCAAAATCGGTTTTGTAGATGTAGAAACTCAAAAACTTTCTTTGTTCTTCCACCTGGCGTTAATCCCGGCTATTGCCAGGGTCTGCCTTCCGACTGAGCTTCCTCCACTTTGCCCATTCTTCAACATGCTACAAACTCACAAACTTTACCTCTTTAAAAATAAGTATAGAAGAATATGTTCTTCTATACTTATTTTGTAAAGAGGTAAAGCCATTGTTAACATGAGTAAAAAGAAAAAAAAAACGCCATCTTACAAAAACTTTAATGAAAATCGATACATATCGCGCCATCTATTAAAATTTATTAGAACTAAATTTTCTTTCTTTGTGTTGAGACCCTGTAACTACTATGTAGAATATGTAGTGTTAGGTCAGCGCCATCTCCTTATAGATAGTGAAACTAATTTATTTTTTGTTGATCTGATGATTTCTGAATGTAAGTACTATTTAAGGACAACGTTTTATTTTTCCTGTAATCTTTACATAAACATCTATCATATAGAATATTTTCAGATTTTTACTAAACACTAACACTTTTCGGAGATAAGGGGGGGGGGATGTAATGTTCAAAATTTCATCAATTTTCGACATAAGTCGTATACCATGTGGCCTGAAATAAAACTGTATAAACAGCGCTCTTTCATATGACACCCCACATGCCCTTACTACTGCCCCACTTTGAACTTTTAATAATCCCTTTCAGTCACTGTTGCAAGAAAATATTTTTATTTCTTTCTTCTTTGCAAAATAGTTGGACTTAGGTCATCTAAAACTATTCCACAAGCACTATTAGTAGTTCTTCAGATATCCAGCTGTGACAGACAGACAGCTTTAGTCAAACCTTATGCACCTTTTTTACCATTTTGGTAAGGAACCCTAAAAAACGAAACGAATAGTTTAACACTTTTAGGTGAAAGAAATTCGGTCAAATATTTTTTGAACGTTCCAGGGTGGCTAGAACATTGACGTCCAAAAATAAAATGTTGATCCCTCGTAGCCTGGGGTATCCGAATCACCTCCACGTTGGTATGTACCTACGACTTTCATTGTTTTCGAGCTATGATTTTTGTACCGGACGGGCGTGATCGACTGGAACGGGGTTGTGATGGGGTAGGTCTATCCTTTTTCTTCTCCTCCGAAGTGAACTATGACCGACTGACGGCGTCCAGCCGCGCTGACGTCCTGTACCGGAAACTAAGGCTCTGCCGCACCTAACGTACAACGTTCTTCTATCTTGTCAAGTACTTGCTGTCTTCGGGGTAGATTGGGGTGCAGGGTGAATGCTTACCAGGGTTAAATAATAGGCAGGAATTTGACAACACTGCAGCTAATGGTTTAAGGGCAAAGTCGCGAGTACTGTGATTCTATTTATGGATTCTAGGGATTCTTCTGCCGGTGACTACGAATTAGCTATTTTTTACCATTTACTAAGGTACGAGGTTACTTTACCGTAACGAGGCCCAAAAACCACTTACTGCTTCAGTTTATTTTAACTGTGAATTGTAACTATAGTTCTAGAACATTTTTGGTTATATCTAGGTCTACTCTAGGTCTGGATAGGGGTTGACGCACCTCTATTCAAATCCCCCGAAATTCCCCGTCGAACGAGGTGGAAACCAACCCTTCAACCCTGCCCACTAGTGGGCTTGTTGCATTTAACTATCGAAAATGTCACAAGTTTTGAACTTGCTTACTATTTAGGGTTGATTCCCCGGAAAACTGTGTCCCATGGGCTATGAAACTATCTATATTCGGGTAGGTGCATCATCCCTCCATCCAGCCACACAACTTACCAAGCCACCCCTCCAAGGGTGGAGGTACTATAGGTCAGGAACCCGGGAGAGGATAAAAAACTACGTTTATCTTCTTATCTATTTTGTGGCTTTATGCCTTGCCTGACCATGAAGATGTGTACATATCTGGATAGGGCTGAGTGCCAGCTTTCCAGTGCCTATGGTTTAAGACCTAAATTCCTAGATGCCCTAAAAACTTAGCACTGAAGGTGCGTGTACATGGTGGTTTTCTTCAACCACCCTACTATGATTGAATGTGAAATGACTATTTTGTGTATACCTTCGATTAGGCTGATTTCCATCAGCCAATCAGGGCCCCTAGTCTGCTAATTTTTATAAATTCGTCATTCCAACACGATGCCATTGTCATTTTGCTAAAAGTTCGTAATCTGCTAAATTCATAATGGTCCTTCACTGATCGTTCAGTAGCATGTCAGTGGTCTCGTAATGAAATTGTAGTGGAATGACAGTGTCGTATTGCCATTGTTATAAAACCCGTTTGGAGAAATAATTTTCGAAAAACTGCTATTAAATTTGAACATTAATTTATGCCAGATTGCTATTGTATATAATTTTACATATTATTTATTAGTGTTCTATGAAATCTGAAGTAGTAACAAAGTCGTAAATAGCAAATACGTAATGAAACTCATTTATATTTTATCCGTTTTGCTGTCAAAGTCAAATGTGACATTAGTGACATTAGGTTCTGTTTACTTTACTGACGTCGACGACTGTTTTTATTTGTTTTGAACTTTTAAAGCGACCGGTGTTTTGCAGAGCTAATTGAATTTTAACGTGAGCGTCATTAAAAAATCAAATAATTTATAGATTTGTTTATTGCTCTTTTTTACTTCTCAATAACGACATCATGAGGCAGTGCATCAATTGCGGAATAGCAACAATCAATGCGGAACGCTGCAATACAATAGGAAGGTGAATATTGGAAATGAATCGTTCTTCCTATTGTACAGGAATGGGTGGGTTAGTATCTGATATTTCTATATCGTAAACATTTAACATTTTTGTACGTAATATTTAATGTAAACAAACTAAATGGTGTAATAGGTTCTGTTAAGTTTTCTTTTAATGGTTTTATTTTTAAAAATAATACCAGAATGTGCAACAAATTCAAATTCAAAACATCACCAATCCAGACTAAATCTGTATGGTCAATTACAACCTATTCTCTCTCTCAGAGGGGAGGCCAGCGTCCCTTCAATGGAAATGTAATATGGCCACTTATGTTTACCAAAAATAGCCACTCAGATGTTTATTTCTAAATGCTAGTGCTAGACCTAATAGTCGAATGAAAATTGTTTGTTTCAGATAAATGAAAATGACTTCATCTTCCAAGCTTGCTCTTGATGAAAGTAGACCAGATGGAAATGAACAGACACTAGGACACCGATGAGTGTTATTCAATGTGGATGTTGTCTTCTGAAAAAAGTTTGTCCTCATCAACTTTTACAGTACAGAACTGGTACTGTGCAAGAGTGTAATATAATGGATTCTGCCGTGCTTGGTTAGTTTACTAGTTTTATTCACGGGTTATGAAAAACATTATTTAGTTTAGTTTTGTTAACGAGGGCATAGAGAGTGTTATTTTCATTATCTATTCATACTTATATATAAAGCTGAAGAGTTTGTTTGTTTGTTAACTTGAACGCGCTAATCTCAGGAACTACTGGTCTGATTTGAAAAATTTTTTCAGTGTTAGATAGCCCATTTATTGATGTAGGCTGTAGGCTGTATATCATCACGCTAAGACAAACAGGAGCGGAGCAGTAATGAAAATTGTGACGCAGATGAAGTTGCGGGTCAACTAGTACTAATATATAAAGCTGAAGAGTTAGTTTGTTTACTTGAACGTGCTAATCTCAGGAACTACTGGTCCGATTTTAAAAATTCTATCAGTGTTAGATAGCCCATTTATCGAGGAAGGCTATTGGCTATATTATCACGCTAAGACCAACAGGAGCAGAGCAGTAACGAAAATTGTGAGGCAAAAGAAGTTGCGCAGGTCAATTAGCTTGACTAATATTAAATACTAATTGCAGGATTTCATTAATTCAGTCATTTTCAAAATGGGCACACACATACACAATGTCTCTGTGTTATGGCTTCCTGTAATGTGGATAAATTGTTTTCAGGTGGGTGCTTCAAGTGTGCTTCTTTTGATGGGTGCGAGCAAATAGAGCATCCCGGTATTTCCATTCAGGCCCCTCACCATCTGGGGCATCTTCATCATCTGTCAATGAGCGGAACAGTCAAGACATTCCTCATTTAGAAGAACCTACCTACACACATATTATGATAATCCTAATGAAGATGATTAAAACGATTTACTTACTGCTATGTTTTATTTTTATTTTAATATAATACTATTTCTGATTACTGTACCTGATATAAGTTAGCACCCTATTAAATACAATATAAGCAAAAGCAAGCCAGGAGTGATGCACATGGCCCTTGTCTAAAAAATATAGTTTTCTGAAAACTTCAGCTTAAAGAAACTGAAAGCCTGAGCACTTTTATAAAAAAATCATCGTTATAGGATGCAAGCACTGCAGCATAGCTGCAAGTGCATTCTAGAGTATATAGTCTTAGATCTCTATAACGACGAATGTTTGATAATATTTAGTGTAGGAAACATAGCCACAAATATGCATTTTTCGTTTGAACGAGCTAATCTCTGGAATCAGTCAGATTTGAATTTTTTTTTTAAATTGTTAGGCTATACGGGAACGGAAAAAATCGAGATATGCGCGTACAAAGTCGCGAGCTAAAGCTAGTAACTTATTTAAAATAATAACCTAAAATATGGGCAAATATTATCTGATTTGGTCAGTGGGTCAAAATTGGGCTCGTGAAACCTTCCTAAATGCTCTAATTTATGGCGAAATCCAGCTCTGTAACGCCAGGCCCAAGTTTTTATGGAGTTACGGTTTCTCCTTTCGGCTCTCATTGAGTTTCTCAACCACCACTGACACCTGGCGCTTGGCTACAGCAGCCGCACCAATGAAGGGCGAAGTTTGTCCAAAAAGTATTGGATATAAAACGCCGGTAGAATGGCGCAGTGACTGGAAAAGCAATGACTACACAATTACGTTCTAATGGTACAGGTCACTGATCGATGGAACTGTCAAAATTTTAGCAGATTACCGCATACGACTGTCATTATGTACGAGATTACCATTTTATGCCATTTCGTTCAGTGGAGTGTCAGTGATTGATCATTGGAAAGTCATAATGACACTATTATGTTAGTAGATTACCAAACTTGTCAAAATCAACAATTATGAGATCAGTGATCGACCATTCTGACACTATTGTAATAGCAGACTTGGGGCCCAGAACACGCCCTCAGGGTGCTATCGGGAATGTGTAAGGGAAATGTGTAGCCCTACCTATTGACTATAATTTTCTTTGAAAATATGTTTTCCCCAGAACATCTTTTACGTGTTTGGGGAAAACGACAAACATACGATTTTAAATCGATTACATAGCTTACAAACCATCACTACGCAAGTACATAAGCTTCTAAGTTCAGTACATAGGCCTACGACTATAGGTACATAGGTACTATCTATGCGATTTACACAATGTTAAATGCGTCTCCGCGAACATTTCTATTACTATTTAAGTATATAAGCTCCTAACTTAAAAAACATATAAGCTTACGAATATAAGTACATAAGGCTGTTTATGCGAGTTATATAAATCAAAATGCTCCGTCGCGAACAATTTTTTTTTAATTTTTGAGAATCTACCTGACCAACTTGAAAAAATTCTAAAAATAAAAGTAGAAGACTTTTATTTTTAGAATTTTATTTTTTTGCAACTTAATCTTTGTAAGTTGTACTTTTATGCATAAAATTATTATCAGCTTCGTAACTATGTTGAAACTTATGAAAATGTTGATATAAGGTGAAAAATTTGTGAATACGTCCAAAATTTTCAATTTTAAGTTAAAAATCTAAATATGGTTCTTAAGTCAGTTTCAAACTGCGCCAGACTTTCAGCTTTCGTAGTCATTAAAAAAGAATACTTTTATACGGCTGCTTTTGCTGTAATTGGCCTCCAAAGACGTGAGGCGGAAAATTTTTTTTTTGGCCTTTTTATTATAATTATATGGGCTTGAAAATCTACATGAAGTGACAGTGTCAACGTTTCAGCATCATTTATATATACTAAATGATGTATACCTAAAAAATAAAAATTGGCCGTTTGAACTGCCGTCCAGATTCAATGGAGAAACGCACATAAACTTCTTGGAAAATAAACTTCCATTGTTGCTGGAAGATGTGAGTCACGAACTTAGACGAACCAAGTTGGTACAAAAAAAAATACAACAAAAAATTAATAAAAAACTTATATTTTGGAAATCGGTGTTAAAAAACGAAGAACCAAAACCAATACACCAAAAGTTATTTGTATTTTTTTAACAAAGTTTTTTTTGTAACACCTTTGTTTGTCAAGGTTTAACATTCACATCTTCCAGCAACAATGGAAGTTCAGTTTCTGTAGGTTTCTGCATTAAGTCTGGACGGCAGTTCAAACGGACCAATTAGTTCGTATTGAGGATACCAGACCACAAATTAACGTTGAAACGATGCTGAAACGTTGAAACTGTCACTTCATGCGGATTTTTAATCGCCCACCCGTGGTACGAGTAATTATGGTAAAATAACCAAAAAATATTTTTAATCGGAAGGCTAATTTTATGAATTTTCACCTCGCCGTCTTTGGAGGCCAATTTCAGCAAAAGTAACGCTATAAAAGTTATATTATTTTTAATGATGACAGGAACCATGAACTCAGCTGTTTAAATTTTTTACTTAAAATTTAAAATTCCGGTCATAATTTACGGAACTAAATTTTTTCACCTTAGGCCAATATGTTCACAAGTTTCCATACAGTAACGAAACTGATAATTTAACTCATGAAGGTTCAGTTGCAATAAAAAAGTCAACAGAGTCTTCTACTTTTATTTTTAGAATCTTTTCAAGTTGGTTAGGTAGATAATTCTCAAAAATTTAGATAAAACTTCATAGCGCGAAAGCAATGAAAAGTCGCAGAATATACATGGGGGTGATTCGGATACCTCAGGATACGGCAATGTGTGGGCCACCAATGTATAGTATACAAAAACTTTACTGCAAAAAGACTATACCAAGTAATGAGGTTGTAATGCAATACACCTTTTATACCTGTAACATCTTTTTAACACATATTGTGCAAATTAATTATTTCATATTTGGTTTGATATTTGATAACTCACAGACGGTTCCTGTTCCATACAATTTGACGTGTTATATGAATGATGTCATGACTAACAAAATCTTTATCTTTGTTCACAGCCTGCAGAGTGGAATCCATTACTCGCACCACCATAGAGTTTTACGACAGTACCAGTGTACCTACACCAACAATGTCTCCAGTCGTGTACAACCCGCCTAACCATATGAACACACCTTACCAAAGAATCACAGTAGCTAATGGGTACCTATGCAACTTTTAATCCTGGCAGAGCAATTAACCCTGAAGTCATTAACGGGTCAAATCTTCAACAAGCA
Organism: Lacanobia oleracea; assembly: GCA_950371165.1. Lineage (NCBI taxonomy): Eukaryota > Metazoa > Arthropoda > Insecta > Lepidoptera > Noctuidae > Lacanobia > Lacanobia oleracea. Next base: position 9,679,042 of record OX493397.1, read on the forward strand.
GATTATTGCAGGCCATGCCTTACTCAATTAATCGCCTCTCGGAAGATTGATCTATCAGTCACCTGAAAGGGCCAGCAATCAACTAATTAGTGAAACTACGAAATACAAAAAAACTGGTAAAGTACGAGTCGGACCCGCGTCCAAATGTGAAACAATTTTTTTTTAACGTGTCTATCACTATAGACTTCTTATAGTAATTTACTTTTCCAGTAATCTTTAGGTATATAGAACTATTATCTGCATTTTTTTTTTTATTTTAGGCTCAGTAGTTTCGTAGATAAGGGGGAATTATAGTTTTTGGTCTGATTTCTTGAATAACTTTAAAACTGTTTATTTTAGATTAATAAAAAAAACATTATTAAAACCCTCACAGTAAGCCTTTTCGTTTGACATATCACACGATACAGTTGGAAAAACTTTACTTTTTATTTTCTTGTTTGACCTCCAAAGTGACCCCCATATTACAAAAAATATTTATTTACGTAAAGCGTTCGTGTCTGGGTAACCAAAGGTCCATATATATACCAAATTTCAAAAGAATCGGCACTGTAGATCTGGAGAAACCTAGCTGTGACAGATGGGCAGACAGACAGAACTCCGAGTGATCCTATATGAGCTCCGGTTTTTACGGACGTTCGGAACCCTAAATCATAATTATCAGAACTGCGTTCACTAGGCAACAAATGATGGAATTGAAACAGGAGTACGCCAGAACCCGCTACTTGGACCGCACCCGGAGGCTTCAAACTAGCAGAGACCCTTCATCTGGACGGGCGTACCATCAAGATATGGTAACAGAAACACCGCATAAAGGAGAAGAAGTACCAAATTGAGAACATAGAAGACTCGGACGAACTGACTTGGCACCTGTTGCGATGCCACCGACGAGTCTGCCACCCTCGACGCTAATTCAGAATTCAATGCAGAATCTGACACCTTCGATGCCAGTTCAGAATTCGGTACAGTCTACCTAAATTAATGCTAGTCTGGAATGGCCACAGAATATATAATTTTGAGAATTTCATGTTGTGGGAAGAATGTCAGGCTGAGTACCAGCGGTCATTTGCAAGTGCAGCCTTTTCAGTTATCGAACAGTGAAGTTTAGGAGTTGCCGGAAGGCACACCAAAAAAACAGTCTCTCTCTAAGTGTTCCTAGTCATAACATTAATTAAAAATAATAAAAATATCTGGGATTTGTCTTGGATCAGATAATTCCAGTACCAGGAGTAGTGTTACCTATTATTTTTTCATGTATTTTTGTTCTTCTTTTTTCCTCTACATTAAAAAATCCTTGTCATGTTATGTATACTTATATAAATTAAATGGTTCTGATACGATATATTTATTTTCTTTACTTGATGATGAGGTATTTGTGTAACGTTTAACTAGTACCGGACAGCCTTACAAAGCAAAAAGAAAACAAAAAACCGCCCAAGAGCGAGTCGGACTCGCCCACAGAGGGTTCAGTAGAAAACTGTAGCTACAAATTACTTTTAATAAAGACTATATTTTTTATGATTTAATAATTACAAATGTGTAGTTTTCAGACTTTTCCCTATACTTGTAGTATACGACTTTTAATACAGACTATATTTTATTACTTAATAAAGACTATATTTTTTATGATTTAATAATTACAAATGTGTAGTTTTCAGACTTTTCCCTATACTTGTAGTATACGACGGCATTACTTGCCAAATTTCACAGTTCAAGATCCACGGGAAATACCCTGTACATTTTGATTCCCTTGAGAGTGTCGAAATATTCGTTTTTTGCGGGATATACGGCCGTGTCTTAATTTTACGCTAAATTAGAAAAAAAATCATATCTGCAAAGGGCCATAGCTCTGAGTATATGGTTTTAATTTCAACTCGATACCTCCACGCGTTCCCGAGATACACGGTCTTGACAGACAAGCAGACGGACAACAAAGTGATCCTATAAGGGTTACCGTTTTTTCCATTTGAGGTACGCAACCCTCAAAAGAAAAAAAACAATGATTTATACCAATAAAAAAACTGAAATTAAAAGTGACGGATAAACTAATATCATTGTCAGGTATTCAATCTTACATTAATCACTGATAGTCTAGCTAGTACTAGATTTTAATGTAAAAAATAACCGTAGCCAAATGGGAAAAAAAATCAAAACCCTTATGGATTCGTCAAGTCTGCAGCAAGTTCAAGTAAATGATGTCAATTCACGGGGTTTAAAAGTCAAAATGGGGGTACCACAAGGCTCTATTTTGGGTTCTTTCCTCTTTCTAGTATTATATTAATGATCTACCCCAACTTTTAAAAAATCAACCTCATATGGTATTATTTGCTGACGATACGTCCTTAATTTTTAAGATAGATAGACGTTCCATAAATTTTGACGACGTAAATAACGCCCTACAGCAGGTCCAAAATTGGTTTACTGCTAATAATTTAGTATTAAATGGGAAAAAAACTAAATGCATCAGATTTGCCTTACCGAACCTTAAAGGAAATGATTGCGACATAGTATTGAACAAGGAGAAACTTGAATTCGTCGAAAACACGGTTTTCCTGGGGATTACGCTTGACTCAAGGCTACAATGGGGTCCTCATTTAACATCTCTTGCGGGACGGTTAAGTTCAGCAGCATACGCTGTCAGAAAAATCCGTCAATCTACTGATATAGATACCGCGAGGCTGGTCGATTTTAGTTACTTTCATAGTATCATGTCTTACGGTATCTTATCATGGGGACGTGCTGCAGACATCGAGTCTATATTTATCCTGCAGAAAAGAGCCATCAGAGCCATTTACAATCTCCGTCGGCGTGATTCCCTAAGAGAACTGTTTAAGGATATCAACATCATGACGGTACCTTGTCAATACATTAACGAAAATATTATGTATGTTCGGAAAAATCTTCATCTTTTTAGCAAGATTAGTGACAGGCATAATTTTAATACTAGAAATAGGAACAAATCAGATCAACCCCGATTCAGATTGGCCAAAGTACACACTTCTTTTATGGGGTACTGTGTTAAATTTTATAATAAAATACCAGTTGATATTCTCGAACTGAATGAGAGAAAATTTAAAGCATGCATAATACGCACACTATGTAGACAAACGTATTATAAACTGAAAGATTATATCCTCCATAAAAACGCTTGGCTAAATGCTGGTCCTGCTCCACAGTCACAGCTGCTTAGGTCCACTTTTTAGGTTTTTATATTTGGAAGAGATGCTCGCTCTCTTTTTTTTTATATATTATTGTTATAATAATTATATACTATATATCCGCAAGGCAGTTTTATGGCGAACTTTTGGGCACTGGCGACCCCACGGACCTGATCTCTAGGGAGAATTCTTGTTCCTCATTTCCGGCTTGCCTTTATTGGCTGGCCGGGGTGAAAACTGACGAGGAACAGAGCTCCCACCTCTTTCTTGCCTTAATCGGCCGGTCTGAGTGGAGATTCGCAAGAGCAAACGTGCTCGGGAGAAGGATGTATAATCCAGTAAGGTGCTGGTAGGGATCTTGACTGTACTTCCGGGATTGTCCTGATAGCCGTGGTATACCTCTCCACTCCTCTAGCACCTCAGGATATGTTGTATTATTATAATTACTTATTCATCATTTTTGATGTAAGAACTTAATCGTTGTCTTTATTAATTTATTTTTCATTATTTGGTCATTGACAACCATAGTTTTGTGTAAAGTAGAAGCATATTTTTCAAATTTTGTAAATGTCAGTACCATGAAGCCATTAACATTATTATGTGATTAGTTATAGTTTTACTTGTTGGACATGAACGAGCATGGTGGTCGAGAGCATGTCATGCTCACTCAATATCTCGCTGATGGCGGCGCGTGGGTTGGATCATTCGGTTTCCTTCGAAATGGTTGAGCTGAATGGTGCCGATACACGCGTCATGTTCATGAACGGGCGCCGTCGGTTGAGACTGGTCATGTCTTAACTGCCATTGGCTCAATTTAATCTTTATATTTTAAATTCTTATAGTAAGCCCTTTTTTTTCCTTTGCTTTGTCCTCACATGCAGAAGCAACAGGTATATGTAACTTGGAATTTTGTAAAACAGAACATAATTTAAAAGAGTGTCCGTGGAGTTTCTTGCACGTTCTTCTCCATAGAGATCTACGCTTTGAAACGTGCAAATAGCTTCCATGTTTTTGACTGACCGACCTTGACGTTTCAAAAGTGCCTGTGAATGGTTTATTTGAAAAAAAAAAATGCTTTGAATTTGAATTTCTGTCTTGTCCGTCCGTATGTCACAGCCACTTTTTTCTCCGAAACTATAAAAACTATACTGTTGAAACTTGGTAAGTAGATGTATTCTGTGAACCGCATTAAGATTTTTACACAAAAATAGAAAAAAAAAACAATAAAATTTAGGGGATCCGCATACCTCTTACTTGGGCTTTCGGGCCTCAACTAAGAGGGTTCCTAAGCGCATGCTTGGAGAGGGGCCAGTTCCCACTTTGTTGGAAGACGGGGAATCCGGTCCTCATTAAGAAGCCGAGGCGCCCTGCGGACTCTCCGTCCGCATACCGGCCCATCATACTGCTCGATGAGATGGGCAAGCTCTTTGAAAGAGTAATTGCAAACCGCCTCGACGAGCACTTAGTGAGGGTGGGCCGGATTTAGCGGAAAACACGCACGGGCCGCTCGACGGTGGACGCAGTTTCCCGGGGTGAGGTGTCGTCTTGGCGTTGTCTCTAGACATCGCCCGCGATTTCCGAGTAGAAACAATGATTTTTCCAGATGCAGTTTTACTTTTTATCAAAATCTAGCTCGACACTCCTTTCAGTGATTTTCGATATATCTCATAGTTACGGATTGGGTCATGAAGGTACACTTTAATAATTCACCTGTATAGTTATGTTTTAGGATTCTTGAGTTATTATTATTGAAAATTATAGGACTAAAAAGATGTAATTGGTATTAAGAATAAATACCTTTTCAGACTCTTTTCAGATTTTATTATGAAAACAGAAAAATCACAGTCAACAAAGCTTTGATTTAAAGGCAAAATATTATTTTTTCCACTGCACTGCCAACATTTTTTCCTTACTAGTTGACCCGCGCAACTTCTTCTGCGCCTCTTCTATTGGCCTTAGCGTAATGTTACATAGCCTATAGTCTTCCTCGATGTATGGACTATCTAACACTGAAAGAGAAAAATCTTTTTCAAAAAGGGCAAGCAGTTTCTGAGATATGCGCGATCAAGCAATCAAACAAACTCTGCAGCTATTATTATTATAGATGTGTGCATTATAATTTTTTCAGCTTAAATATGGCATACTTACAAGTGTGGTGTACAACAATGTATTGTCTACTCAGCAAGTCAGCACACTCGCAGCATTGTTTAAAGTAGTAGCAAGTTAGCTGCCTGCTTATGAAGTAGCTTTGTTGACTGTACATATATGTATATGTACTGTATTGAACCATTAAGCACCGCCGTCTATACTAGTATATAAAACTGAAGAGTTTGTTTGTGTGTTTGTTTACTTGAACGCGCTAATCTCAGGAACTACTGGTCCGATTTGAAAAATCATTCAGTGTTAGATGGCCCATTTATTGGGGAGGGTTATATGCTATATATCATCACGCTAAGACTAATAAGAGCGGAGCAGACGAAGTTGCGCGGGTCAAGTCTAAATTATAAAATTATGTCTAGATATTAAATAATGGTACTGATTCCTGTCGGGAAAGCCTTTTTTTAGTAGAAAGTTGATGACACAGTAACAGAAGGGGACAATTATTAGAATTTATTCATAAAAGTGAATTTTTAATTCAAGCTTCAATAATTTATTAACATCTCACTGATCAATGAAACTTGTCAAAATTTAGGGAAACTATAGTCTGGATGCTTATGTACCTACTAGTACTTTTTATACCGGGCGTAGATATGTTTCTTTGAGATAATTTCTGACATTCACGGGGGATCCAAGTGCTATTGGAAAATGATATTTATATGAAAATCGGTACTGACCCTATGGGTATCCATCATAACTTATGATCAGGTTATTTTATCTTAAAGCTCACGGAATTGCCTAACCCTGAAGATGTTATATTAACTTGGTGTCTACTACCCATTATCACCGTTGAGGTACACAAGTTGTTGAATGGAGACCGCGAATCGGCAAATGTAAGGTAGGACGCCCTCTGGCTAGGTGAAGCGATGATCTTCTCTGGGAGGTTGGCGGCAGCTGGATGAAAGTTGCCGGAGATCGAGCCAATTTGCGTGCACTAGGAGAAGCCTATGTCCAGCTGTGGACTGTTATAGGCTGATGATGATGATGACTACCCCCAAAGCATTGTAGAACATCTTATAAATAAAAAAATACTTAAGACTACTTTTAGGATGATTTTTTTTACCAATGATAGGCACGCGTTTGACCAGTATCTCTCCTGAATGATGGTAAGCGATGATGTGGTCGAAGATGGAGCACTTAAAGACTCTCAGATTGTAGCTATCAGGAAACACAGACTCCAGCAGGGAATTCCACTCCTTAGCTGTACGCATTATAAATGTGTTCCCAAAAGGTTTTTTGCGTGTGGGTGGGATTTCCACCATGTACCGATGGCGCATCGCCGTTCGTCTTGTGGTCCGATAATGGAACGGGCTTGATGGAATTAAATTATGCAACTCCTTCGCAAATTCCCCAAAAATTCAACCGGTAGAAAACCGACAGGCTAGTAACTCGTCGTCGATGCTCAAGACTTTGGAGCTTCGTCGCGACGAGCTTCTCATTGCCGATGATCCTCTTGGCTCGTTCCTCAATTGACTCAAGAGCATCAAGCTGGTAACTGGCAGATCCGTCCCAAAGATGAGAGCAGTATTCCATACACGATCGAACTTGCGCTTGATAGAGTTTGAGCAGCTGTTCCGGTTTTCCATGTTTCCGTTGTTCCGTGAAGTACCGTTTTACCTTTGCTAGGATCCCCAACTTCTTTGCAGTTACTTGAGCTTTTGCCTGTATGAAAGGGCCAAAATTGAGAGTAGATGTTAATGTAACCCCAAGAAGCTCAAGTTGGTCGGTTTTCGGCACGGTAGCACCTCGAAAAGATGGAGCTGGGTGGAATGGGTTCCTTTTGGCGGAAAAAAGACACGCTTGGGTCTTAGCAGCATTGAACTTGACCGGATTGGCATCGCCCCATTCAGAGACAGCCTGTAAGGACACATTCAAGCGCTCAACCATAGACTACAATAAGATGAAGCTAGTTTGGAAGCACGGAAATAAACTTATAATTATGACATTTAATTGTTCAATAGTTTAGTGATTATATCCAGTACCTATAAAAGTTTGTGCTGCAGCTACTTTTAAGCAATTTTATACTTAGCTATGAAGAGTCTGTTACAAATATTCTGTTATTATACTGTCGATTGTCTGTTCAAACCTCCATACTTATTTTAAATATTACCAATGGCACAATTACTCTGGCTGAACGGATTTCGATAAAATTTTGCACACGGGTAGGCCATATCCTTGAATTAGATAAATGATAGTATACTATTCTATGTTGGGAGTTTGTTCTCTTGGAATTACTTTTGGCATTCAACCGCTGGCAGCAGCTTTCTACATGACGATACTGAAAGGTATGCATACCTTCAAATGATTGTAACTTATTTGATAATTTGAAGGCTGCTGATTTAAAAAAAAAATCTATTCAAAAATTAAATCTGTTCTAGATATATTCAACGTTGCTAACAACAACAGGCATTCCAAAGGTATGATAGAATGCTGATGAGGAGATGTTTTGATAACAATTAGAGGTAAGAAAAGACATGGAAATGTAAGCAAAGTAAAAAATAAAACGTTATTCCAATCTGAATTCCATATTGAAACTTTAAAAAGTTTTAGAAACAAAACGCATTACGCGTTTTCTTTATTGGCATTGACTTACCAATAAAGAAAACTTACCGATATCGGTTTGTTTTTACTGTTTTTATCTAAACCTCATTTTAGATGACTCCTCTTCAAAAATCTACAATACTAGGTTTAATAAACTGCTTAAAGTAAAACACATACATTTTTGTCACATGAACATTATTGTGCGAAGTAATTATTTGATATTAGAAAGCTCACAGACGGTTCCTGTCCCATATAAATTGACGTGTTATATGAATTATGTGATGACTAACAAAATCTTTATCTTTGTTCACAGCCTCCAGAGTGGAACGTAATACCACCACAGAGTGTTGCAACATTACCAGTGTATGCAAACAGTGTCTCCAGTTAGCACCAGGTCAGCAGCAACAACAAAGTCACCATTCTCAGTAATCAAGTCATGTACAATCCGCCAAACTACAACAGCATTCCATACCGAGTCTGCAACAATCTGTGCCATTCCGGAATTCGATGCGGAATATGTACGAAAATTTCAGCGATATTTTAGCGATATTTTTGCCAATTGTTAACCGATTTGGATGATTCTTGATTTTTTTGAAAGAGTATTTTTCCGGACTGGTCCCATTTCAATTTGGTGAGGATCTGATGAAGAACTTTGGAGGTAGGCAACGGAACTCTTGAGTAAATGATAGCAAATGAATCGGGATTTCTGAAATCGCATGTCTGTTGATTGTTTACACCAGTTCATAACATAACATCACGGCGGCAAACTGTGTTTGTGAAAAAATCTTTTTAAAATTAAAAAAAACTTAAAAAAAAAAATACAACCAACTTCCAAAAACAAAACACTACTAATTTTAGAAAAAAATGGTATGTGTTAGTGAAATAGTTTTAGGTGCGGCTGTGTTTGACAATATCTTGTTCGAACTTTTAATTTTAGAGACAAGACAAGGGCTTAGAATTTGATGCGAAGTAATAAAAGAAAATAAATCAATTATAATTAAATAAAAAAATATTTATTTCAGGCAGTATACCTTTATTCCAAGAAGGATTTAAAATTACAAATTCCACATTACTTATTTATAAATTAGCTAGTATTTTGATTAATTAAATAAAATAAAATATAAATTCAAAATTGTTAGCAGGAATATTGACAGCCATAATACAAAGAAATAATTAGCTTCATATATGGCTCTCAATTACACCTGCGTAATTTTACCGAGATTTGGGAACTGTGCCTCGTACGTTAATTTTCACAAAATTTGTGTGACAAACTGTCAAACGCCCGTTATCTAGCTGTTATCACTTGACTAACGTAAACTCTATAATGCAGCGTTAATGTTTGTGTGTTCCTTTGAATCACTATACAGAACGAACGCCTGGGCCGATTTTTATGATTCATGCGTCAATCGATTTTTCTTAGTCTGGCGAGTGTCACTAAAGACATGACGTTAGTGACAATTCCATAGATATTATATTTCTGTGGACAATTATTCAAGATAGCGACTACTGGACGCAATATTGTGAAAATGAAAAAACTATCTAAACCTATCGAGTGGGGTATCAAAATAAAGGTCTCGTGGAGACGAATCTGAAAAATTTAACTCACTAAAATGTAGGAAAATAACAAAATTGGCTTTTGATAAATGTTTACTTTGTCAAAAAACCCGACCGCTAAAACAAACTAAAAAGTTCGAAACAAGTCGCTTTTCAAGCAGTTAGATGCAGTTGGTGGCATCAGATCAGTGATTGAACTGCATCAGTCTGCTATTTTCTTTCTGTTATAAAAATGTATTTGTGCACATTCGTATTTAATTTCCTCTTGAGACTCATAACAAATCATTGGAATTTTCTACCAACATTGGATTTCAGTATAAATGTCTATAGCTATAGTATAGGTAACGATATACAATATTTAGTTTAGGTGCCTGCCTTTTTTATAATTGTATTTAGCTATCTCACTATTTTCCGTATTGATATATGATAACACCCAGCATTAAAAAGGTTTTCTATTAATAGGTTTGTCTAGCAGAAGAAGATAAGATCAGATAATTAGTCGCTTGATGAGTAGATGCGTTTCTTTACTGATAGAATACACAAATACGTCTAGCTCGATTGACAAGTAGGGTAGGTCAGGAAAATATCTCCGGCGTACAGATAGGTAGATGACAAAGACAGTGAGAATCTTTAAAGAGACAACAAGAAATAATACGTGTATCTCAAATATAGTCTGTCTCAGGTCTTCTCTTAAGTCAGTAGCAATGTGTTGTAGGCATCTAGATCGAATTACCTCAATGTGTTTTATCTAATAAACCTGCAGACAAACCTGAGTATAAGACATATAAAAGTATCTTTTAATTATGTACCTTTTTTACATTGAATTTTGAAGTCGACTTTTTACGTCCGGCCGCGATACTAACAATCCGGTCTATGCTTTATAATTTCAAACAAATCGTGTAAAAGCAATTTGCTTAAGATTTGTTGTTAACGATAACAGTCTAAAACAAACAAATATATCAGAGTGAAGCTGCTGTCACTAGTGTAACTTATTTATGAATTGGTGGCTATATCCTCTTTGTATGACTTCAAAGTTGTGAATTTTATCGAGTTGTTTTCTGATTGACATAACATTATACATATATTTTGTCGGCAATTTTACTCTTTCAATTTTTTATTAGACGTATAGCGAATTACTTTTATTTACTTTTAGTTTTACGTGTATACTTAATTAATTAATATTTTGAAATTACTCATACCACGGAACCAACCTATAATGCTAAGTAATTAATTCTGCAAAAAGAATACAATTATGCAAGTATCTACAAGAAAATTATTTTTTTCAAGTAGATACTTGCATAATTCGTTTCGATAATATTAAACATATGATTAGATTCATGTGCCTCAATTTAACTTATTAAGTAATCCGTTATATTTATTTGGAATGTGATAATGCAATTTCAGGCAACCGTGGATATGACCCAATGTTGTCTAATTTATTAATTGTCAATTTTCGAAAAACTATAACTTGTTAATATTAGTCATACTGCATTTTTTCACAATTATTCTAGGTTTGCGCAAATTATAGTCGCATTAAGTAGGAACAAGCTAATCGAAGTCCTCACCTAATTAAGGTACAGAAATATTTTGTTTATTAATCGATCTGTGACATGTTCATGAGCAGTAACTTTCTATTAAATGCTTATCGTGGAAAGAATGTTGCACTATCTTCATTATTGACAATAGGTACACATCATTAGTAAAATATCCGATAAGATAATATTTTTTTAAATAGGGTCTTGGCAAGTTGTGCGTGGTTTCGCCTGCCTTTTTTATGGTCATTATGAAACATTACATAATTATGTAGCATTCAATTAATTTTTTTGATTTCTAATTCACACAAAAATATGAATAAATATTACTCATGTATTGTTAATACAGGTAATGCATGTATAACTTACTTCTTCTTTGTAGATCGAGGTTTTAATTTTCAGTGGAAAACAATTTGTTCAAAAGATGTTCTACTAAGTATTTGATCCCATGTCTTATTCCACGACATGATCGACTTGTGTGCCAAGTTTCACTGAAATCCGTTCAGCTCTTAAGGTGTGAAGATAGTAACACAAAAAACACAACAAACAGACAGGCAGAGTTTTTCTCATTTTAAGGATTTTAACCAAAAACCGCAGGCTAAAACATCACATTATTAAAAATAATAATAACAGATAAATATAATAGAGCATTAAAATGAACCCCTTGAGCGTTTGAGAATCGCGCTAGGGTTGCTTCCGTCGTCCCATGATTTCTGGCCCGCAAGATTTCGCTCCGGGCCGCGTTTCCTTTTGTCGGTCGATCCGGCTTTGTGGCAACCCTAGTCGTAATAGACAGCCGATGATTCGATTCCGTAATGAATTCATGTTGCGTTCTCAGGGTTTTATATAGTTGTTTTAGCTTAATTCATATGCTTAATAGGGTTTTATGTTTCAATTTGGTGTTCTGGTGAGAGATGAGTTATGATAGCGTGTTGTGATGTACTTGTTATGTTTAGTGCAGTAAAAAAGGTACCACCTATGTGTAGGACTTCAACCGCGTTGTATGTTGATAAAAAGTATTATAGATCATTCTTCAGGACCTAGGCTGTAATATCATCACATGTTGAATTTCATTAAGCTCAGTTTAGCGACTAAGGCATGAAAACTGAACGATCAAACAAACGGTTACTTTTGCATTAATTATATTATTTATATGGATAGTTAGTTGCAAAGTAATTTGATTCATTATTGTGTATTTAGCCTCCGAGTTTGTTTGGTATTGCTTCGCAGGGTACTCGGCTAGGAAACACCGGCCTGATCAAGTTTAAATCAACGAAAATTGTTTTCTAAAAGCAGCGTTGGACAGCCTCCCACAAGGTTGACCGACCGATGACCTGGTGAGGGTCGCGGGAAGTCGATTGCTGCGAGACGCACAGGGCCAGTTGTTGTGGCGACACTTGGTGGAGGCCTATGTCCAAAAGTTTAATAATAACATAAAGAATTTTCAAAATTAATATTTTTTTTATTATTTAAGGAATCCTTTTGTTCAAACTTATTACTTTTCACTTTTCATTATGATTGTATCTCAGTTATTTGTCCTACCTCCTTCAAAAACTAAACTGCTTCCCCGATTTATAAGTAAGTAGGCACCTATCTAACGAGCCACACAGCCACAGCTCACCAACCGATCTTACCTCATAATACTTACAAGCTCGCATCATGTAGCATCATCCCTCATCCCATCAATGAAGGGTGACTTTAATAAAACAAAAGACACAGCATGTCGACAGTGCGCCCGATCTGCCGTCTGTCAAATAATGATGCTCATTTGTCAAACGCAATCGGGATGCTGCGATGTTCTTTATTATATGTGTATGCTGTGGGTATACTGGGTAAGTTGTGCTATCAAATATACCTACTCTGTGGTTTTCGGTTTGTACGTTAGAGCTACATTTATGGGTTGTATTTGTGGTGTTTTATTGGACTACCTACTTTAACGATCAATGCTTCAAAATTAAGGAAAAATAATGGAGTACAACAGCTATAGATTCGAGTTTGGTCTTAACGAAGTGTTCTTGTTTCAAAAATAGATGATTCGTTCTCATTATGCAGAATTTAAATGACACAGAGAATAGCAGTTCTGTTCCCATATTCTGACATACTAGCTATCGCAGCACCTCCTCCGGCGTGGAATAAGTCTTTTCCCTTATTATAAATGTATGTATTATTCTGGTCTACAAGCCGGAATTATACAAAATATTTTCGTGAACGATTAACTTATGTCTATATGCGTTCAAATTATCTAGTTGTAGGATTTCAAAAGTAAACCTTCAAATCAAGAGTGAACAGGCATCTTCTGGGCAAGCTCGCTCCATCATAGACCTCATCTATCGCTTTCCATCAGGCGTGATTGTGGTCAAGAGCAAGTCCATTGCTAAATAAAAAAAAAAACTATTTTCTGGAAATATAAACCTATATAAATATATAACGAACACGCACACATACACACCATAAGGGCTGCCCTTATAAAGACAAGGAAATAAGCAGCGGGTAGGAGGTTCGCCGTCGATCCCATCATTTCTTTTATATTTTTTCATCAAAATCACACGTGACGCCCGAATGTCATTTTCATACGACGAAAAAAAATGTTTATTAAGACGAAACCCACGCAATATTACAATATTGTACTAGTGAAATATGGAGGAGCTCGTGGCTAAATAATAACAGCCGCACGGATCGATCTTTAAGGTTAAGCAACGCTTGCCAAGGTTGGTCTGTAGATGGGTGACCATCTTAGCATAACGAGTTTCCTCCGTGCCTCGGAAAGCACGTTAAGCCGTTGGTCCCGGCTGTCCTTTGTAGATCTTTGGCAGTCGTTACGGGTTGTCAGAAGCCAGTAAATCTGACTCCAGTCTTGCCAAGAAGTACCGTGGTACCCAGTTAATGGGTTGTGGAGGTCTGGTAGGCAGCCGCTCCACGTAAAACACTGGTATGCAGCTGAATCTGGTTTGACTGGAAGCCGACCCCAATATAGTTGGGAAAAGGCTAGGCAGATGAATGAATGTACTAGTGAAATATGGAAAGTGATTTTTTTTGAGAAAATAACTAGGTGCGTATGTGAGATTAAAACCAAGGGTGGGAAGCCTTATTAATGTTTATGTTCGCTTGTAAATTGGCGGTTTTATTAAAACTAGGTTTAAGGCGAGGCTTTTACTGCGTGTTACAATATAACCATGTGTTCTACTTGTACAGGGTGTAGCAGATTAAATTCAAAACCTGTTACGGTAATAAATTATTGTTTGAATAATTCGTATTATATTTAAAATTTTTAAATCAATGTACCTATCTGAAAACTCGTCGCTATTTTTTATATTTTTTATTAATTTCATTGCAATAAATTTCATTGAAACTAATTTAATCAAAGTTTTTATAAAAATAATATTTATAAAATAGTATTTAAAAAAGTGTAGTATGAATACCTATAATAATGTTAATTTATGTCCAGTTTAATGTCAAATGTAAAAGTTGTGTACACCTGTAAGCGACATATTTGCACAGAACACAGCAATGTACAATTTATGTAACTTTTTTGTCAATAGGTCGTTGGTGTTCCTAAATAAAAATAAACAAATAAAGGAGCCATTTTGCTTATTACTATGAACAATTTATTCTTTGCAACCAATAGCAAGCCCATGCAGAAATAGTGAAAAAACAATAATTATTTACATCATTTATGTTTTTTTAACTCGACAAAATATACTGAGCCTAACACGATTTTTTGACGTACCTATATAGTAAGAACCTAATGTTACAGTGAATATTAAATGTACAAAACAACAACCACAATAGGGTCAACCAATAGTCATCATATGCCTAGCCTTTTCCCAACTATATTGGGGTCGGCTTCCAGTCAAACCTCCACGTAAAAACACTGGTATTCAGCTGAATACCAGTGTTTTTACGTGGAGCGGCTGCGTACCAGACCTCCACAACCCATTAACTGAGTAACACAGTAAGTACTTCACGGAAAGACTGGAGTCAGATTTACTGGCTTCTGACAATCCGTAACGACTGCCAAAAATCTACAAATGACACCCGGGACCAACGGCTTAACGTGCTTTCCGAAGCACGGAGGCAACTCGTTATGTTAAGGCGGTCACCCATCGACAGACCAAGGCAAGCGTTGCTTAACCTTCAAGATCCACCCGTGCGGCTGTTATTATTTAGCCACAAGCTCGAACAAGGGTCTACCAATAGTGTTTGGTTTAATTTCATGCGACATACACAATTTGTATCATACAGAAATATGAATGTAATATCCAATACACTTGGCACGCAACAATCCAGGCGATAAGTCCCCTCTTTGAGGAGTGGCTGGAGCGGCGCCACGGCGTCCTCACCTTCCGCCTGACACAGATACTCACCGGACACGGTTGTTTCGGGAGATACCTGTTTCGGATTCGGCGGGAGGACGCGCCCGGGTGTCATCACTGCGAGGATCGTCCGGAGGACACGGTGGAGCATACGCTGGAGGTCTGCCCTCGTCGAGGCGATCGGCGGCGGCGACCTCTCGCGACCAGCCTTGTTTCAATCTTTGGTCCGGAGCGAGGAGGCATGGGAAGCGATCACCTCCTTCTGCGAAGCAGTAATGCTAGCAAAGGAAGAGGCCGAACGTGTGAGAGAGAGGGAAACCTCACGTCCCAGTCGCCGCAACAGAAGAAGACGCCCCAGGCGTCGGGAGTCGCAGGACGATTCCCGGCCGCCGTAGGCGCGGGCATGCGGACGGCGAGCAGTGGGTGGCTCGCCGTCTGATCAGAACTAGGCCCGGGTCGGCGGCGCGCTGCGATCCCAGCGCGTCTCAAAGAGATGTCAGCGTGGAAGACGGGGCCCGCTAGGGCAGGTGCCTGCTGGGGCTGCGGAATCTGTTCGAAAGAGGTGCTGTAGTCTTGGAACGCAAAGGGCACCAGGAGGAACAAGGATGGGTTTTAGTCAGTAAGAGTCTGACACTCCCTCTTGCTTCACCCAGAGCGGGAGGAGTCATTTGATGATTTCCCATCCTTAAAAAAAAAAGTATCCAATTCACTTAATATTGTGTACGAAACAAGTATTATAGCTACATTAAATTTTACGTAAGGTACGTTACAGTACGTCAACAACATTCTGGGGATGGCCTTGAGCAGCTGTTTTTTTCGCGATTCTATTCCTTATTTAAGCACAAAACAGAAGCTGGTGGGGCTATAAGATCAATAGATTATTGGTATGGCGTTTTCTACGTCAAACAGAATTTTGAAGGTCTAACAACCTTTTGTGTAACTTCGTTGAATGCCTAAGACAGTGGCTCTTAACCTTTCTTGGCTGGCGACCCAAAGTATAAATATATCTGAAGCCCACAACCCTTGTGTTTTATTTATCTACCAGTGATTATAAAATCATAGGATTAACTATAAGCATGTGGTTGGCTAAAGCTTCATTGCAGCTTTAGCTTCATTGCTAAGAATTTTTCAGTTAACATGATTATAAAAAGAGTAGTTTGTCAAAATGATGTATAGTAAATGAAATGTTGTCTTTCAATTGTTTGTCAAATGAGTTGTTTACAGAAAGAATACTTACTTAGTTTGTATATTGATAACTTTACATCATATTATCTATTTCATACACTATCGAAGAAGAATCTTTCTACTTTTGTAACAAATACATTCTTACACTACCTATTAGAATTCTATATTATCCTCGAGTACTTTACATACACTTTATTTATTGCTAAATAAATTAGGGATCCTCAAGAAAATAGTGCTCGTCAATTTTATTATAAATTTACCTAACGTTATTTTTGAAATTTAAAGTGATTAATTTTTTGACAAATGACAGGACACCAGACACATACTGTTGTTTACTTCGCATTAGTATTGCAGTTAGTAAACAAGAGGGAACATCCACCTGCCAAATTGTCTTCTATTCAATCTATTAAATATCCAAATTTAAAACATTTATTTCCAATAAACCCTTTTACAAGCACTTTCCAAAAGCCAAGGTCAGTCAGCCAAAAAGATGAATCTAGTTCTTTAGTGCTAGCGACATAGGCAACAAGAATGTTTTGCAGCAAACACACTTACCGCTCCCATCGCCAGCGCGGCAGAGTTGCATGTTCAGAAGCGTAGATTCTATGGAGAAGAACGTGCAATAAACTCCATAGACACTTTTTTAAATCAGTGTATAGTTAAAACGTCTAAAACACTTTCAATCCACCTATTCGAAACTAGAACACATCATCATCAAAATTAGCTACCCTACCTATACACGCTTCAGAACTTTATGCATAACTTACTCGAAAATTACCGATGATTAACGAAGATTTCCGAGCGGTATCGATGCAGAGTTGCACCGCGGAGTCGACGCGGCGCGGTACGGTGCGAGCGTGCTGCGGCGTAGGGCTGTGCGGACCAAAGCTTTCGGGGAATATTCGTATTTTGGTTTTATTTTTAATGGGAGATATGGTTATTGGAAAATAATCAGGTTATAAAAAAACTTGTTAATAATACAAATTAACGAATGCTATTAAAACTATTTTACTCGAATCTTTAAACAATATCCTGTACTCATACAACCTTATTAAATACTACTTACATATTTTCTCATTCTTCATAAAGTACCTAATAATTAGGTTTCAATCATTCATTATCATCATCTCATTTTTATTCATGTTACATTTTAATCAATTCTGTAGCTGATATCGTCGATAATACATTTCACTGGGTATTTATTTAAAAAACGAATATAGTGCTCTACGTTTGTCCTTCTTCATCTTGTTGTTTAACGGTTTGTGTGAAAGGGACAAAACTACCGGCGGATCAAAAATATTTATTTTGTATTATATTGACATCAAATTCATGCTCTTAGAGAATCATTCATAAAGATAAAACGAAATGTTCACGCAAAACATATTTTTAAACCTTAATCAGTAACAGATAACAAAACAAAATAACCACAAGTATCAACTTTAGCATTCTGCTCAAAAGTAAACAACAAACAAAGTTAACAGAAAAGAATATCTAAAAATCCTGTCAACAAAGTGATTAGTACTAATATATATATTGTTACTGACTCAGATAACTGTTCAAATACTTCTAAATGTAGGCATTAACTTTGTGAACATCTTTTCACAGTAAAGGGATTATTCCCCTTTCTAACAGTGATTGACAGTTTATCTCTCCGTCTCTCTCTAATCTTTTGTTGAATCCGACTCCGCCTCCAATTTGTAATGTGCAAATAGGGAATTGTAGGTACCTAAGATAGGTTTCAATTTAAGTAATGAGTTATATAAAATGTTTTAATTTTATCTGTATTTGTATAATTCTTCAGTAGATATTACCTAAGTCACTAAACTACTCCTTAACGGTCGGACCAATTTTGATGATTTTTTCTGTGTATTTGAGTTTAAAAAAAGAAAAACTGGCCAAGTGCGTATCTGACTCGCATCGGAAGGGTTCCGTACCATAAACCTTAGTTTTTATAATTTGTTCTTAGGTATAGCAGCAATAGAAATACAAAATCTGTAAAAATTCCAACTGCCGCCCGCTAACAGACAGACGGACGGACAGCGGGAAAAAAGTTGATTAGAAGATACTTAAAAAAAAAGGTTCATCAAATCTTAAAATATTACATGTAAATTCGGAATAAAATAAAGACAAACAAAAAAAGGGCGCGCGGCAACCCTAGTTGTCTATTCAACTCACGTTTATTCAATATAAGCAAACTCAGGCATAGGCCACGGTAAAAGTACCTACTTTGGCGAAATATTCTACATTCGTCAAGCGTTGTCGCTGCTACCATTCCAATTTACCTCTCTTATACACAAAACTATATAGGTACTTTTCTGATATATAGTCTGAATGTATAGTAGGTAGGGTAGA
Source organism: Lacanobia oleracea (assembly GCA_950371165.1). Taxonomy (NCBI): domain Eukaryota; kingdom Metazoa; phylum Arthropoda; class Insecta; order Lepidoptera; family Noctuidae; genus Lacanobia; species Lacanobia oleracea. The sequence goes on from OX493397.1 coordinate 9,697,831, forward strand.
TATAGTCTGGTATGGTAAGTTATAGTAAGCAGGAAGAGATATAAAGATGGAAAAAAGATTTTTCTACTAAGAAACTAACATTAGATTCTAAGTTTTGTTTTCTCATTGTTAGCGAGATGCAAAAGGTTTTTTTATACCTAATTATACTAGTTGACCCACGCAACTTCGTCTGCGTCACAATTTTCATTACTGCTCCGCTACTATTGGTCTTAGCGTGATGATATATAGCCTATAGCCTTCCTTGATTAATGGGCTATCTAAAACTGAAAGATTTTTTCAAATCGGACCAGTAGTTCCTGAGATTAGCGCTTTCAAGTAAACAAACAAACAAACTCTTCAGCTTTATATATTAGTATAGATTTAGATTAGTATAGATTGATATGCTCGCCTTTCACTACAGTCTCACCTAATGGGATGCTGTGATATGATTTTAGGGTTCCGTAGCCAAATGGCAAAAAACGGAACCCTTATGGATTCGTCATGTCTGTCTGTCTGTCCGTCCGTATGTCACAGCCACTTTTTTCCGAAACTATACTGTTGAAATTTGGTAAGTAGATGTATTCTGTGAACCGCATTGAGATTTTCACACAAAAATAGAAAAAAAGCTATATATTTTGGGGGTTCCCCATACTTAGAACTGAAACTCAAAAATTATTTTTCATCAAACCCATACGTGTGGGGTACTCGTATCTATGGATAGGTCTTCAAAAATGATATTGAGGTTTCTAATATATTTTTTTTTTTCTATATTGAACGGTTTGCGCGAGAGACACTTCCAAAGTGGTAAAAATGTATCCCCACCCCAGTAACTTCTAAAATAAGAGAATAATAAAACTAAAAAAAAATATAAGACATACATACATACATTACCATGCAAACTTCCATCGAAAATTGGTTTGAACGAGATCTAGTTAGTAGCTTTTTTTTAATACGTCACAAGTAGTAAGCCGCAATTTACCTTTCATTTAATCAACTCGAATATTAAAAAAATAAGGTTTATGGTACGGAACCCTTCGTGTGCTTCTCGCGCTTGGCCAGTTTTTAAATTTTATTATAGAGACGTAACTTTAAACATGTTTTTTTTTTTGCATTACTGGTCACTTAGGTACTACTATTTGTTACATTGTTCCAAAAATAATTTTGAGAGTTGAATATAAGAATGCTGTATGGCAATAACTTGTTTGACTTTTAGTTTTACGTAAATACCTACAAGAGAGGGGTTTAGAATTTATTGGTAGGGGTTTAGGTTTGTTAGTAAAACAACTAAATAAATCAAATTACCGGTACCTCAAAAGAAAAAACTGAACCCTTATAGGATCACTTTGTTGTCCGTCCGTCTGCCCATCAAGACCTTATATCTCGAGAACGCGAGGAGTTATCGAGTTAAAATTAAAACCATGTACTCAGGTCTACAGTCCTTTGAAGCTGTGGAAAAATCTAAGTTCTAAGTTAAAGTAAAAAACGTACGGCCGTATATGCCGCATGAAACCGTCTATTTCGATACTCTCAAGGAAATCAAAATATTTAGGGTAGATACATGAAATTTGGCAAGTAATACCGTCTTATACTATAAGTATAGAGATAAATCTGAAAACTTTATAATTGTAATTAAATCATAAAAATGTAGTTTTTATATGTATAAAGTACGATTCAATTATCGAGGTTAAGCAATACGCCTGTCCGGTTTGTTTAGCGACATTTTGGCCCAATGTCTCGAACGAATGTTATCACAAAATTATTGTGTCAAATCGTCAAACTCTCGTTATCTAGCTGTTACCAATTAAGTCATCTACGCTAACGCTGTAACTAGATGGCGCTGTTCTTAAAAGTAGGAAAATATTATGTTAGTAATCTTGAGTTATTATTATTGGAGGTTATGGGCAGCAGAGATAGATGTAATAAAAGATACTATTCAAATAGGTATTTGAGATACCAAATACAAGATACTTTTGGCAATGGTAATACAAAATATGCTGTACCTATCTTCTAAATGGGTACAACTGTTTAAAGATACAATTACATACTTTTAAAGATAACACACTTTATTCACATGAAGTTGCTACTATTTCATCGATTTATTTAAAAAATAAATCGATGAAATAGTATCGCATGTCAGTCATAATCTGTCAAAAAATTTATGAAAAAAAAAAACAAGGCTTTTTTGACAGATTACGGCTGAGATGCAAAGCGAACGTTTGCTTAAAATAGAATTGTCCCCTAGGTTATTTTATATCAAAGGTCAAGGCATTGTTTAAACCTGGAGATATTATATTAACTTGGCGTAGATAGGTAGGATTACGAGTCGAGGAGGACTCGAGGAGCTCGTGGCTAGATAATAACAGCCCCACGGGTCGATCTTCAAGGTTAAGCAACGCTTGCCTATGGTTGGTCTGTGGATGGGTGACCATCTTAACATACCGAGTTTCCTCCGTGCCTCGGAAAGCACGTTAAGCCATTGGTCCCGGCTGTCATTTGTAGATCTTTGGCAGTCGTTACGGATTGTCAGAAGCCAGTAAATCTGACTACAGTCTTGCCATGAAGTACCGTGTTACCCAGTTAATGTGTTGTAATGTAATGGGTTGATCTAGTAGGCAGCTGCTCCTCGTAAAATACTAGTTTTCAGCTAAATCTGGCTTAACTGGAAGCCGACCCCAATATAGTTGGGAAAAGGCTAGGCAGATGATAAGATAGGTAGGACTACTACCCCAAAACTTTCTAGAAGGCGTGAACTACTTGTAATGAAAATAATACTTTAAGGATGATGTCAATAAGATGAAGCTAGTTTGGAAGCACGGAAATAAACTTATGGTTCTGACATTTAATTGTTCATTAATTTAGTGATTATATCTAGTATAAAAGTTTGTGCTGCAGCTACTTAACAACAGTTCTATACTTAGCTCTGAAGAGCTTGTAAGAAATTGTCTGTTATTTTATTGTCAATTTTCTATCCATACTTCCATACTTATCTAAAATATTATAAATGCTGCGATAGCTCTGTCTGGCTCTCTTTCTGTTTGTGAACTGTTAATGGCTGAACGGATCTGGATCAAACTCGGCACGCGGGTAGACCATATCCTAAAAAAGGACAAATTATAATTTTCTATGTTGGGAGTTCGTTCTCTTGGGATTTTTTTAATATTAAGCCCCTGGCAGGAGCTTTCTATATTGCACTGAAAAATATGCATTCAAATGGACGGAACTTCTTAAACGTTTTTTTACGTTTTTTTTATCGTATTTTGTTGTTTTTTCATCTTTGCTAACAACAAAAGACATTTCAAAAGTATGATAGAATGCTAATGAGGAGAAGACGCTTTTATAACAATAAGAAGTAAGAACAGACACGGAAATATAAGCAAATTAAAAAATATTTAGTTTTACAGACAAACCGAATAGCATCGACTGATCTCCGCTCACGAAAACATATCTTACCTAATACCTTCAAAAACCTACAAAACTAAAACCTAAAGAAATTCAAGAGTTTTCATAAACTGGTAAAACTAACCTCGAACACATACATTTTTGTCACATGAACAATTACAATTAGTAATAACATGTCTTCCGATTAGGTGATTACTGATAAGTTACCACTAATCAGTAATCACCTAGTCGGACCACACGACTCTCACTTTTGCTAATTTACTAATTAGCCCTTATTTACTTAAGGGCTTGTAGTTGACATATAAAAGCGGACACAATCCCGACAGACATTATAGTTAACTGAGCTGTCGAAGCGAACGTTACTTACTCGTATAAATATATTATTTGGAACTCTCCAAAATGGTGGAACCCTCGACTTCCGGTCAGTCTTTAGCGCCACCTCCCTACAACGTTGCCAACGGCGCGGTCACCAGTAGTGACGGTCGTTGGATTCAAATTGATGGCACACATTTATTGCAGAATCTTAAGGTAAGGATTTCCATACTTAACATGCTTGTGAAGTTTGGTTTGGCATCTATAAGATTTAACGTCCTTATATCTATCAAAGCTTTACCACAAAAAGATGATACCAAGTAGTGAAGTTACAACTGAATGTACCTTTATAACCTTCTCAACATGTATTGTGCGAGAAAATTATTTGATATTTGAAAGCTCACAGACGGTTCCTGTCCCATATAATTTGACGTGTTATAAGAATGATGTGATGACTAACAAAATCTTTATCTTTGTTCACAGCCTCTGGAGTGGAACGCTTATCCACATGAGTACCAGGTCACCAACAAGAAAAAAGTCACCATACTCAGCAATGAAGTCGTGTACTATCCGACAAACTATAAGCCTGACCAAAGTAGCACGTTAGGTAATGGGTATGCGTATCATCCACGCACAAAAACGGGCAGTTTATTGCAGGCCAAGCCGGGGTCAATAAATCGCCTCTAGGAATATTGATCTCACAGTCACCTGTCTTGGCCAGCAATAAGCAGAGTTCTGCTCCCAAGAAACCCAAACGTACAAGAACTGCGTTCACTACCGAACAGTTGGTGGAAATGGAAGAGGAGTTTGCCAGGACCCGCTTTTTGGACCGTGCCAGAAGGCTTAAAATGGCAGAAAGCCTCAACCTGAACGAGCGCACCATAAAAATATGGTTCCAAAATCGCCGTATGAAAGAGAAAAAGGAAAAAATTGAGAGGATGGAAGAGATAATAGAAACAAACACATCCGAATCATCCCTGGAAATGGCGAACATACTCATTCATGAGCAGTACCCCGAAGTATCCATGAATAACGATGTTGACATTCAGGCGGAAATGTTTAATGAGGGAAACATTTCTTCGGAAAAATACCCAGTTATGTCGGCACCTGTGATGCCACAGGCGAGTCTGCAACCCTCAATACAAATACAGCATTCCGTACTGAGTCTGCAGCAATCTGTGCCATTCCGAAATTCGGTACGGAATATATACGAGTATTTCATGTCGCGCGAGGAAGTCCAGGCTGAATTCGAGCAGGGACATTTGGAGCCTTATCATTAGTTTTTGACTTCTCGGGTCCCTAGAGACCCGGTCCTTTGGTATGCGTACGAGGGGCCGAAGCCAACTCGCAGAGGCCTCTTTAGATATTTCAAATGGAATGGGACACCAAACGACGATTATACCTGTATGCACTGTAAAAGTATAGCCGAGGACAATCCCTGGTTGGAGCAGGGCTATTGCAGAATATGGAAACAAAAGATGAAACGCTATGGGTTTGGCTGGTTTAGCGGACTAATAATCGTTTACTATGGAAGAACTATTGGCCCCTGCCTAACCATTGACAATTAAAACGGCTTTAAAATAGCAGGGGGTGACTTGCACACTCAATAAATGGGCCCCCCGAAAAGGGTCGCTAGCACAAAGTAACGTAGCGCCAAGGAGGCAACATATCCTGAGTTGCTAGAGGAGTGGAGAGGTATACCACGGCTATCAGGACAATCCCGGAAGTACAGTCAAGATCCCTACCAGCACCTTACTGGATTATACGTCCTTCTCCTGACCACGTTTTCTCTTGCGAATCTCCACTCAGGCCGGCCGATTAAAGCAAGAAAGAGGTGGGAGCTCTGTTCCTCGTCAGTGTTCACTGCGGTCAGCCAATATAGGCAAGCCGGAAATGAGGAACAAGAATTCTCCCTGGAGATCAGGTCCGTGGGGTCGCTAGTGCCCATCAGTTCGCCACAAAACTGCCCTGCAGATTAGTTTTATTATTATTATTATTTTATTATTATTAATCAAACAGTAAAGTTGCAAGACGACAAACACAAAGAACAATCACTTTAAAATTGTCCCTAATGATAGCAATGAAAAGAACTGGAATTTGTCTTTGATCGGATCATTGCAGACCAAGATTAGTGTTGCGATGACCCCAGTGAGTACCACGTCACCAGCGGCAACCACGTCAACATTCTTCAATCAATCAAGTCGTGTCCAACCAGACCAACTAAAAAATCTTCATTGCATTCAAAACGGGCACATTATTGAAGGCCAAGCTGGCCCAATCAATCACTTCTCGGAAGATTAATCTCTCAGCCCCCTGTCTGGGTCAGCAACAAACCAAGTGATGAAGCAAAAAACAAAATCGCACCAGACTTGCGTTCACTAGTTAATACATGATGGAATTGGAACAAAAGTAAGCCAGGAAGCCACCACTTGGACCGCGCCGGAAGGTCCAAACTAGCAGAAACACTCCACAAGAACAAGCGCACCGTTAACATATGGTTCCGTTATCGCCATATGAGGGATAAGAAAGACAAAATTGAGAGCATGGAAGACTCGGAAGAAACTAACTCATCTGAGTCATCGCTGGAAATGGGGAATAATCAGATGTCAACGCTCATTTGTGAGCAGTATCTAGTCATGAAAAACGATAATTACAGTCAGGCAGAAGTTTTCAATGAGGAACACATGACTGTGGAAAACTACCCAGCTGTATCGGCACCTGCTACGATATCATTGACGAGTCTGCCACACTCGACTCAAATGCAAAATTCAATACAGAGTCTGACACCCTCGAAACCAATCCAGAATTTTGTACAGAACCTACCACCCTAGATGACAATACATAATTCGTTATAGAGCCAACCACAAGCGAGGCAAGTCCGGAATTTGGTACAGAATATGTACGAGATTTTTATGTCTCATGTCAGGCTTAAAAGTAGCACCCTGATAATTCCAAGCCTGACATTTGCAAGTACAGCCTTATCAGTAATCGAACAGTCAACATCAGGGGTTGTTGCCAGAAGCCAAACCAAAAGAAGAAAATACATCTACAACTGGTGGATGCCAATCTACATAGATGGGCTCATCGCCGTAAGATTGCCTACTTGTCGGCCTTCTACAGATGTAGTTCAGTCATCATCTGCCTAGCCTTTTCCAAACTATATTGGGTTCGGCTTCTAGTCAAACTGAATTTAGCTGAATACCAGTATTTTACGCGGAGCGGCTGCCTACCAGACCTCCAAAACCGAGTAACTGGGTAAGACGGTACTTCATGGCAAGACTGGAGTCAGATTTACTGGCATCTGACAATCCGTAACGACTGCCCAAGATCTACAAAAGACAGCTGGGACCAACGGCTTAACGTGCTTTCCGAGGCACGGAGGAAACTCGCTATGTTAAGATGGTCACCCATCCACAGACCAACCTTGGCTAGCGTTGCTTAACCTTGAAGATCGACCCGTGCGGCTATTATTATCTAGCCACGAGCTCCTCCGATTGTAGTTCAGTGAGTGTGCCCAAAAACTCCACAACCTCATCCCACCGGCCCCCCTCCACCATCGGACATCCAGACGCACTGCATCTTACCATCCCTACCTTGTAGCTATTCCACCTATTCGCACGCGTTTCCAAACGTCTTTTATAATGTGCACAGCAAAGGAGTGGAACTCTCTGCCTACATCTGTGTTTCCAGAAGCCTACAACTCTAACCTCTTCAAACTTAGAGTAAACAGGCTCCTTCTGGGTAAGCTCGATCCATCGTCGATTTTGTCTGTCATCTCCGACATAGTCAAGAGTCAAGGCAAACCCATCAATAATTAAAAAAATAAGTGTCCCTCGTTACAACAGTGAAAAGAACTGGGATTTATTCTGGAAAAAATCGTTGCAGTGCCAAGATTAGTGTTGCGAAAGAACCGATGACAACCAACAAGGTCTCCAGTGAAAACCAAGTCACCAACAACAACAACGTCAACATTCTCAGCAATCATGTCGTTTACAGCCCGCTTAACTTTATAATTAAACCTTAACAAAGTAGTACAGCAGCTAATGGGTATGTGACTTTTAATCCTAGCAGAGATATAGACGCTCAAGTCATAAGCGGTTCAAAACTTCAACGCACTCGAAATGGGCACATAAGTGGAGGCCAAGCTGGCCCAATCAATCGCTTCTCGGAAGATTAATCTCTCAGCCCGCTGTCTGGGTCAGCAACAAACCAAGTGATGGAGCCAAAAATCAAAATCGCAAACAAAACTGCGTTCACTAGCTAATACGTAATGGAATTAAAACAGAATAATGCCAGGAAGCTCGCGAACAGGATGCTTGGACCGCGCCAGAAGGCTAAAACTAGCAAAAACACTTCACAAGAACGAGCGCACCATCAACGTGTAGTTCCAGTATTGCCACATGAAGGAGAAGAATGAAAAAATTTAGAGCATGGTAGACTCGGAAGAAACTAACTCATCTGAGTCATCGCTGGAAATGGGGACATTCAGATGACAACGCTCATTCATGAGTAGTCATGAATAACGATTATTACAGTCAGACAGAAGTGTTTAGTAAGGAATATATGTATGTGGAAAACTACCTAGCTGTGTTGGCATCTGTTACGATACCATTGATGAGTCTGCCACCTCGCTGCTAATGCAGAATTCAATACAGAGTCTGACACCCTCGATGCCAATCAAGAATTCAGTGCAGAGTCCACCCTAGATGAAAATTCATAATCCGTTATGGAATCTACAAGAAGCGATGCCACTCCGCAATTCGAAACAGAATATGCATGAGATTCTCATGTTCGCGGGAAGAAAGTCAGGCTTAGAAACAGCAGAGTCATTTGCAACAGCCGCCTTATCAGTAATCGAACAGTGAAGTTCAGGAGTTGTTGCCAGAAGCCAAACCAAAAAAATACAATCCATCTACAAGTGTCCCCTCGTAAAAACAATGAAAAATACTGGGATTTTTCCTGGATAAGATCGTTGCAGTACCAAGATTAGTGTGGTGACAGAACCGATGAATTCCAAAAATGTCTCCATGAATGAGCGCATCATCAACGTGTTGTTCCAGAATCGCCGTATGAAGGAAAAGAAAGACAAAATTAAGAGTATGGAAGACTCGAAAATACTTACTCATCTGGGTCATCACCACCTGCCTAGCTTTTTTCCCAACTATATTAGGGGCGGTTTCCAGTCAAACCGGATTTAGCTGAATACCAGTATTTTACGTGGAGCGGCTGCCTACCAGACCTCCACAACCCATTAACTGGGTAACACCGTACGTCTTGGCAAGACTGGAGTCAGATTTACTGGCTTCTGGCAATTCGGGACCAACGGCTTAACGTGCTTTCCGAGGCACGGAGAAAACTCGGTATGCTCAGATCACCCATCCACAGACCAACCTCGGCAAGCGTCGCTTAACCTTGAAGATCGACCCGTGCGGCTGTTATTATTTAGCCACAAGCTCCTCATTCTGCCTGAATGTCTCCATAGGATAGAAGGTACATACTTTAGGTAATATGACGAAACGATTAAGATCTATATACGGTTCAGACCAATTGCTAGAGGCAGAGAGCTAAGAGAATACTACACAGTTATAAAACCTGGCTATTACTTTACAGGAAAAAGAATAGTTATCATATTTAAAGTCCCAATTATCTCCCCTGATAAGTTTGAATGATATAGATTAGCAATAGTTCCCAATAAATGTTTGTACACCTTTATTCCTCCTTATCCTTTCATTGCAACCAACGGGAAAGTTATTTAAGTACATAAAGGCTGAATGCCCGAAGTTTAATCAGCTCCATCTCTGCGAAGAGGAAGTCAACCATCAACTGACGTGAGGACATCTAGACTGCACCCAAAGGATCATCTTTAACCAATCTCTACAGAAGACATGCCTGCCCACTAAGCTCACGCTGACCAAAGAAGCCATGGAGCAACTGGACTACAGACGCTATACACTTACCTTTCCACAACCAACCCGAACCGAGCTACAATGCGAACGTCAAGCGCGCGTGCGTGCGTCGTCTCTACATGGAAGCTACCTCGCCACCAGCCCGCACAAATGCTTACTACGCACCGAGCAGTTTGCTATAATCAACACAAATGACCATATCAAAGGACAACCGCTGAAAATCACCGAAATACCCATGAACCTGAACATTGTCAACGAGTCTATCCCACATCTGAAGTTAAACTCACTGCACCTGAAAAGACTACATGAAATCGAAGATAAAATCTTAATGCATCAACCCGTACGAATCGATCGCACTAACTTGGACCAATCGATCTACCATACGACTATCCCACTATATGTCGTAATGTTCGGTGCAACTGTACTGATCGTTACCCTAACTATACGAGGGTATAATTTTTGCACAAAGCTCAGAAAGCCACAATCACCAGATGAAAGCGATGAAAATCATCAATACGAAGACGCAGAATCTCCTAAAATCAAGAAAAATGTACCAGCAACATTCTCGCTGAAATTGCTCAAATAGTTGCTGTTCTGAGGGGGAGGTGTTACGTGCCCTGCCTACACCAAATCGGCTGAACGACATGATAGCTATTTACGTACAACGGATGTTTCCAAACGAAATTGCAACACACGGACTCTGCTGACTCGACGGGAGCAACTGGACGACAGACGCTATACACTTAAACCTAGATCGGGCAGGTCGCTATATACATTATAAGTTCCAAGTTAAATATCTTATACGTAAAATTATTGTTAGCCATACACTAGTTTTAAGTTAGGCACTAATTTACCTTTATATAAGATTTTTACTTTATTATCTTTTTGTGGCTATTTATACACATTTTATTGTAAAAGTTTTTATGAATAAATTGAATTTGAAATTGAATTTGAAATTTGAAATCAATTCTATAGCTGATACCTATATATATATCGTTGATAAAACATCAATAAGTACAATAGGTTAAAAGACGAAATCAGTGCTCCATGTTTGTCCTTCTTCATCTTGTTGGTTTGTGTGAAAGGGACCAAAGGCAGATCAAAAATGTATGTTTGCATTATATTGACTCTAAATAATGCTTTTAGAGAGTCATTCATAAAGAGAAAACGAAATGTTCATGTGATAACAAAATTGTAAACCCTAATCAGTTGCAGGTAACAAAACAAAAATATCACAAGTTTCAACTTTAGAACTATGTCTGCTCAAAAGTAAACAAAATTAACAGAAAAAAGCATATAAAAATCCAGTCAACAAAGTGATTAGTACTCGTACTAATATAGCTATTGTTACTGACTCAGACAACTGTTCAAAAACATCTAAATGTAGGTACGCATTAACATTGTGAACATCTTTTCACAATAAAGGGATTATTCCCCTTTCTAATAGTGATTGTGGTGTGTTTGTAGGGAAGTAAAACAACCGTCTCGCTCGCTAGCTAGTTTAATGCTGCCGAAATGTTACAACACAAGATGGCGCGCGGGCGCGCACACATAGACAACAGTAGTACATACAGTTCATCCCTCCAACATTAATTTGGGAACCTGTAACAATACAAAATCCTCCTCACTACATAATACAATTACTTACCATAGTAAAACACTTATTAGCTTAATTACCTAAAAGTATTTCCTATAACAAACAGATTTTCGGAGTCTCTTAGAGCGCTCAACCGGGGTAGTGTTTACAGTACTTGGTATAGTATGCTCATTTGAAACGGAACATTGTTCAACCGGTTGAGTCTCTTCATCCATCACCTCGCCAGCCTCCGCCCACTCGTCATTATCGGTATCCCTCTGTTCCATTACTTTATCATGGCCACATTCTACGGTGTCAGACGCGGCCTGCAACTCTCTCTCCTCAGCACTAGCTGACGGAAACGACAAAGGTGGCTGTGGCGCCGGTCTCGCGGGGGACTGTACATCGGGTTCCGACGTAGGGAGCGGGGGCTGCGGCGGCGGAGCTGCGCCCCGCGTCGGCACTCGGTCGCATAATACCGAACTGTCGACGCCGGACGTGTTTCCACTAATATCTACATCAGTATCTTTGCTCGAATTAGTATACTTCCTCATCTGATCTATGTGTCTATTATGACTAGTTCCGTAATCCTTAAAATAAATTTCAAACATTCTTGTGCCTATAATCTTTTTTACAATACCTATACTCCAAATACTTCTCCTTGCAATAAACCATTTAGCCCATACAGTCTCACCTATTTGAAAACATCTGTTACATTTTAATGCCGATTGTTCGGTGCCCTTATCAATAGCTTTAGCCTGTGGTAGAATTAAATCTAATCTGCATCTTAAATTACGACCAAACATTAACATCGCCGGGGTGACGCCTGTGGCGCAGTGAACAGTGTTCCTAAAATTAAATAAAAAACTCTGTAGTTTTTCATGAATATCTTTTTGACTTCTACCCTCTGCTAATATACATTTAATCATCTTTTTACATGTTTTTACCGAGTTTTCCGCCTGCCCGTTGCTGGCTGGGTGATAAATAGGCGAGTTAAGGTATTCAATACCATTCACTTGGCAAAAGCTATGAAATTCTGATGAACTGATTTTCACATCATTGTCCGATACAATAACATTAGGCACACCGAACCTACAAAACATGGGGTTTAATGTTTGAATAAGCGCATTGCTCGAAGTACCACGGTCCATTTGAACACATTCCAGCCATTTAGAATACGCGTCTACGACGACAAGATATACCACCTGACCTATGGACATGTAGTCTATGTGAATGCGGTGCCACGGGCCCGGTGGCCGCGGCCATGGCGCGGGGGCCGCTCGCGGCGGCGCGGCTCGCTGCGCAGCGCACGCGCGGCATGCTCCTACCCACCGTAATATATCTCTGTCAATTCCAGGCCACCACATTCTACTACGTGCGGCGCTTTTAGTTTTAACGACGCCAAAATGAGCCGAATGCAATTCTTCCAACATCCTATCTCTGTAGACAGGCGGAATTACTACCCTATGGCCGCGAAACAAACAACCATCGATTAAGGGTGCTCTCTCGAAAAGGCTTAAAAATAGCGTGCAGATGCAGCAGTTTTTCGTCGACATATCCTGAGAAATTACATCTGAAAAAAATTGGTAGTAATCTACATAATATTGCACGTAACTTGGTTTAGCCAGAATTTATGTATTAGTATCGCATAATAGGAAAAAAAATCACTAAATCAACTCCAACTCGTTGAGATGAAACCATTTTACTCCTTCATTTCTTAACAAAAGACTACAAAAATAATATTTACTACTGTGCAATACAAACGAAAATAACTTGGTTTTGTTACTTTTTTAAAATATGTATTTGTTTTACTATAAAAAAATAAAAACACGGGTAGCGGAGTGGCGCGCTGAGGTGTAGTTAGCTCCGTTTGTATGCACAAAGTCATTGGCAAATATACAAGCCTTAATTCTAAATCCGATTTGCATTGAAAATACGGCACTATAGATTTACATTTTATTTTCCTAGGCCAGCCATTAGACATATACTTAGTTACAGTTTTCAGCACCCTGTCGGCGGCGACCGCTCGCTTGATATCGTCGAACAAAACTGGTTTTACGTTAGCCTCTAAAAACAGAAAATACTTTGAACTCTTTTCATCTTCCTTATCACTGGCTACGACTGATAACGGTGACCGTGAAAAATAGTCCGCGACCTCATTATTTTTGCCGTTTACGTATTGCACCGTATAATTGTACGCGGATAAAATGATTGCATATCTTTGTAAACGTAGGGCGGCCGTAACGGAAATACCATTTGCTTTACCAAAAATTGATAACAGAGGCCTGTGATCAGTTTTCAAGATAAAGGGGGTTTGACGACCATATAAATATTGGTGGAAATGTTTTACACCAAAGATAATAGCCGTTGCCTCTTTCTGAATTTGGCTATAATTCTTTTCACTAACCGTCAGCGACCTTGAGGCGTAAGCTATCGGTCTCTCATGGCCCGGGCCGCTCGCGGGGCCGTGCGCGAGCACGGCGCCGAGCCCGCACGGTCCCGCGTCCACTGTTAGTACCAGCGGCGCTTCCGGGTCGAAATGTGCCAGTATGCGTTCACTGGCCAGCTCGCGCTTCACGATCTCGAATGCCGCTTGCTGTCGCTCACCCCACTGCCATTTCGTTCCCGCGCGCAGTAGTTCATGTAGCGGACTCAGCATAGCGGACGCGCTCGGAATAAAATTCCTGTAGTAATTAACTACACCTATAAACCTTTTAACCTCTGATACATTTGTGGGAGTAGGTGCACATAGGATAGCCTCGACTTTTGTTGGACAAGTCCTTAACCCGTTCTTGTCTATTACGTATCCTAAGTAGGTAACCTTACTTTCGAAAAACACACATTTTTCCTTTTGCAGGCGCAATCCGGCGCATCTTGCAACCTACATAAAACCTCGCGCAGTCTTGACAAGTGTATTTCTTTTGTTGATCCGGTTATACAGATATCATCAAGCCATATACTAACTCCTTCTAAGCCTGACAACAGAGTTTCCATTGCTTTCTGGAATATAGCTGGAGCGTTAGCTAATCCGTAGACGAGCCGGCTGTAAGAAAATAACCCTTTTTGTGTATTTATTGTAGTTAACTTCTGCGATGATTTGCTTAATTTAAACTGATTATAAGCATTGCTCAAGTCTAACTTCGTATAATGTTCCCCACCCCCCAACTTGGAAAATACTTCCTCTATACGAGGTAGGGGGTACTTGTCTATTTTTAGATCTTTATTTAGTGTACATGAAAAATCACCTGCTAACTTTAACTTCCCGTTTTCCTTTAATACCGGTACTATTGGTGTGGCGTATTCAGAATAATTAACCGGAACTAGTATTCCTAAACTCACTAACCTATCAAGTTCTGCGCTGACTTTGTCTTTCAAGGCAAAAGGGACGGAACGCGGCTTAAAAAATTTTGGTGTGGCATTATCTTTTAATTGTAATTCGACTTCGAACTTATTAAAACATCCTAGTTCATCCTTCCAAACATCCGGGTATTCATTCAACAACCGCTGTACTTCGAGAATATTCTTACTCGCGCAACTAGGTTGTTATTGTTTGTCGCAAAATACATACTAAATTTTGTCATGAAATCACGTCCCAGTAAAGGTGGACCGCCGTTTGCTATGACATACATTTTTATATCTTTAGTTAAGTTATCATATGTTATTTTAGCAACAAAATATCCTAAGGGCGTGATTTTATGGCCGTTGTACAGACACATTGTTAGATCACTCTTATCCAAACTTAAACTAGAAAAATGAAGCCGATACAATTTATCCGAAATCACAGTAGTTCCCGAACCCGTATCTAACTCCATACACAAATCAATTTTATTTACATTTACGTTAATTTTTATAGGCATTTGGTCAACATACCTCATGTTATAAAGTTCATACTCTTTGCAGTCACTTTCTTGAACCGCCTCCGTATCCTCCGCACCGATATTATTAAGATTTGACTTCCTAACTGCGCATAACTTTTTTAGATGGCCTTTTTGCCCACAAATAAGACACTTGTAGTTCTTAAATCTACACTGAGCTGCATTATGTTTTTTTAAACCACACACTGTGCAACGCACTTGATCGCCGTCGTTGGGTCCGCGACGGCCCGGCGGCAGCGGAGCCCCGCGCGTCGCGGCGGCTGCCAGCATGCACGTGGAACACCGGCTCCTCCTTGACAACAAGCTCGGCGCGCGCTTGCCGCGCACACGCCGCTTTCTGGGCCACCTCCAGCGCCTGTCCAAAAGTCAGGCTCTTGGAGTCACACTCAAACAATCTATCACGCTCCGGGCCCGTTTTGAAGCTAAGCACAAAGCGGTCACGCAAAAGTATGTCCAACTCCGAGCCAAAATCGCAGTACACGGCCAACCCTCGCAGCCGCGCAGCCCACTCCTCGATGCTTTCACCGTCGGATTTGATAGCTTCATAGAACTTCGCCCTGTCGGCGAACGTTGATCTTTTGGGCGTGAAATGTTTGTTGAGTACGTTCACTAGCTCACTAAAGGCGATTCCTTCGAGCTTATTCGGATGCACTAAGTTCCGAATCAGACGGTAGGATTCATCCGACAAATAAGTTAAAAGCACTGCACTTTGATTGTCGTCAGAAATTTTGTTTAACTTGATAAACTGTTTTAATTTACTTTGAAACACGTCCCACTCGTGGATTTTGTGATCGAATACATTTAAATTTCCTAAGAAATTCGCCATCCTCGTCGCCAAATGGTGTGTTTGTAGGGAAGTAAAACAACCGTCTCGCTCGCTAGCTAGTTTAATGCTGCCGAACCGAAATGTTACAACACAAGATGGCGCGCGGGCGCGCACACATAGACAACAGTAGTACATACAGTTCAGATTGACAGTTTATCTCTCCGTCTCTCTCTAATCTTTTGTTGAATCGGACTCCGCTTCCAATTTGTAATGTGCAAATAGGGAATTGTAGGTACCTAAGATAAGATAAGACAATGCTATTAATGCTAGATTTATCATCTGTTGAAAATTATTTTGTCTGTATTTGAATAATACTCCAGAACATGTGTACCTAAGTATCTAAACTACTCATACTTACCTGTTTTTTATAATTCTTCAGTACCTACATGTGATCTACTAAACTACTCCTTAATTCACGCGTCAGTGAGATCTTGTTGGTATTATGCCCTTGATAAGTTTAGATTAATATTGATTGTGTAGTTGTATTGCTTAGTTAAGACTCAACTGGGCTGACATGTTCGTAGAATAAAACTCACTAAAACAAAACTTACAAAAAAATACTCCTTAACTGTTGGACCAATTTTCATGGCTTTTTTCTATGTGTATTTGAGTTTGAGAGAAAAAAGTTATTAGTAGCTATCTAGCACTGAAATAATTTTTCAAATCGGACCAGTAGTTCCTGAGATTAGCGCGTTCAAGCAAACAGAGAAACAAACTCTTCAGCTTTATATATTACTAGTTGACCCGCGCAATTTCTTCTGCGTTACAATTTTCAATACTGCTCCAATCCTATTGGTCTAAACGTGATGATATATAGTCTATAGCCTTCCTCGATAAATGAGCTATCTAAAACTGAAATATTTTTTTTCAAATCGGACCATTAGTTCCTCAGATTAACGCGTTAAAGCAAACAAACAAACTCTTCAGTCTTACATATTGGTATAGATAAGTATAGATAGATAAGCAAACTCGGGCATAGGCCACGGTAAAAGTACTTTGGCGAAATATTCTACATTCGACAAGTGTTGTCGCTGCTGCCATTCCAATATACATTCTTATACAACGTTGATACGACAGAGGGGCTTTCCTTTAAACTGCCTATACTAGGTACCATTTTCAAGTTCTGTACCAAAAATAAATTAATTAGGAGCAGTAGTTTAGTCGCAAATGATTTTTAAAGTTTTTGCACGGTTTGAACACGATGTATCTTTTCTAACAGCTGATTATCGTCTAAGTATGGTCATGCACCTTACAACGATAAATCTACGATGCGTTGGTGCCGCTCTGACGCATGTCGAAGGACATTCACTAAAAATTGGCAATGCAAACAAGGAAGCAATCAATACACACACACTTGCACTTTCACTACGAAAGCGACTAACATAAAGCGAGCGAAAGAAATAGAGATAGGTCAGTTTGTTGCATCCTTGTTTTTTGCGATCGGTAAGTCCCTCAGTGCGCCGACGCTTGTTTTTCGGAACGTACGGTTTGTGGAATTCGCGCGCAAACAATTGTAATTTTATTTTGTTATTGTGAGAGAACACGTAACTTGGGATTATTATTATTTAGTAATAGTGTTTGTTTTGTGATTGACTGTTTTTTATGGTGATAGGACACGTAACTTGGGATTATTATTATTTAGTGTTAGTATCTCCGGACCTCACTCCCATGAATTTCTTTTTGTGGGGTTACATTAAGGGTGAAGTGTATGCCTCAGAGGTAAATACAATTGATGAGTTAAAAAATAGGATTATTTTAGCATTTCACAAATTAAAGTGCTTAGCGACGGACAGTGATCTAATTAGAAAAATAAATATCAATATTCTCCGTCGGTATCATTTGTGCATCAATGTGAATGGAGGACACATCGAAAATTTAAAAATTTAATGTTTGTTTTTGTGCGCGTACTTCGAAACGTTACCTAACATAAAAGCCAGTGCGAGCGGAGGCCTAAGTCGCCGGCCGCCACCCCGGCCCGGCCCCCGCCGAGCACACGAGATACCGTACACCGCGCTCCGGCGCGCGCGCGACGTTGCCGCTTTGTTACCTAGCGGTATCTAAGGTCAGTGTCATTTTTTTACAAAGGGTGGTTGCGTTTTATTCGGATTTGCAAGCTATTTAGTTTGTTTGAAAAAAATATTTTCTCATTATGGCGCTTTTTGTTTTTGTACCGTATCGAATTAATACTGAACACGTATAGTATACATAGTTTAATTTAATGCCCCTCTGTCGTATCAACTCTGTATACAAAACAATATACTTTTGCAGATATGAAGTCTGAGTGTGTAGGGTATCCAGGTATACCTAGTCTGGTATAGTAAGAAAGATGAAAATGTAAGTTTTATTCTCATTGTTTTCAAGATATAAAAAGTGTTTTTAATGTTGATATGCTCTCGTTTGACCACAATGTCACCTGATGGAAAGCGGTGATGTTATTTTTTATTTTTATTGTAGTGAGTACCTAGATATACCTACCTAGACGTAACTTTAAACATGGTGTTTTTTAGCATTATATGGTCGCCTAGTACTTATTATTCATTACATTTACATGGTCACCATGGTTATATTGGTATGTAGCTTCCAAAATAATTTTGAGAGTTCGGTTTAAAGACATTTATTTTCTCAAAGAAAAAACTACAGTTCACTTAAAGAGAAACTTAACTAAATTAACAATAGGTTATAAGCTAACATTACGATGCTCAAGCCAACCAAGAAACTGAGCACAAACAGGTTATTTATAACATAGGTACAGCAAGTATATATTTCGGTATAAATAAAATCCAAAACAGTTCACGCTAAAATTATGTGTCTAATATAAATAATTCCTAAGGCCTTTTTTAAATGTCGGTATTCTTGTACATTCTCTGACCTTTTTAGGTACTTTATTAGATATAGCCGAATCCCCCCCCTCATACTGTATGGTTTTTCTGCCATACAGGAGTTGAATATTATTTATAAGAATAGGCCCGTGTGAGTGTGAGGCCCGTGTGAGCATGTCCTTAGATCTATCAAAGCTTAACCACAAAAAGATGATATCAAGTAGTGAGGTTATAACTCAATGTACCTTTTGTATCTTTATGACCTTTTCAACATGTTTTGTGCGAATTAATTATTTGATATTTGAAATCTCACAGACGGTTCCTGTCCCATATAATTTGACGTGTTATATGAATGATGTGATCTTTGTTCACAGCCTCTAGAGTGGAACGCATTACCACCACAGTGTTGCGACACTACCAGTGTATACCAACAATGTCTCCTGTTAGTACCAGGTTACCAGCAACAACAAAAACACTATTCTCAGCAATCAAGTCGTGAACGATTCGAGTAACTACATGAGAATACCTGAAAAGAGAAGCACAGTAGGTAATGGGTATGCGTCTATTAATCCTAGCACAGGAATAAACGGGTCAAATCGGATCACGCGAAACGGGTAGTTTATTAAAGGCCAAGCCCGGGTCAATCAATCGGATCTCGGAAGATTAATCTCACAGTCAACGGCCTAGGCCAGCAACAAACCGAGTTGTGCAGCCAAGAAAACAAAAAGCATTAGAACTGCGTTCACTACCGAACAGTTGGTGAAAATGGAACAGGAGTATGATAGGGCTCACTTTTTGGATCGCGCTAGAAAGTTTAAAGTTGCAGAAAGCCACAACCTAAACGAGCAAACTATCAGAATATGGTTCCAGAATCATCAGAACATGGAGGACTGGGAAGAAACAAACACACCTGAAGTCATCGCTATAATCGGAAAATATTCAGATGTCAATGCTCATTCATGACCAGTTTTCCGTCATGAAAAACGATGTTTCCAGTCAGGCAGAAATGTTCAATGAGGTAAACGATTCTGTAGAAAACAAGCCAGCTATGTTAGTATCAGCACCCTCGACCCTAATGCAGAATTCGATACAGTGTGTGCCACCCTCAATGCCGATACAGAATTCGGTACAGTCTACACCACCCTCGACGACAATCTATTATTCCGTACCGAGTCTACAACAATCGATGCAATTCCGGAATTTGGTACGGAATATGTATGAGACTTTCATGTTGCGGGAGGAAGTTCAGGCTGAGTACGAGCTGGGTCATTTGCAGCCTTATCATTAATCAAACAGTGAAGTTGCTAGACGATAAACACAAAGAAGACAATCACTTTACAAGTGCCTCTAGTGATAACAATGAAAAGAACTGGGATATGTTTTTTGTTGGATCATTGCAATACCAAGATTCGTGTTACGACAGATCTGATGACTGCCAACAATGACCCCAGTGAGTACCACGTCACCAACGGCAACAACATCAACACTTCTTATCAATCAAGTCGTGTATAACCCGCCTAACTAACAAACCTTCAACACACTCAAAATGGGCAATGTATTGGAGGCCAAGCCTAGCCCAATCAATCGTCTCTCGGAAGATTTATCACTCAGCCACCTGGCTGTGTCAGCAAGGAACCAAGTGGTGGAGCCAGAAAACTAAATCGCATTAGAACTGCGTTCCCTAGCCAGCAGATGACAGAATGGGAACAGAAATATGCCAGAACCTGCCATTTGGACGGCGCAGAAGGCTTCAACTAGCAGAAACCCTCTACGTGAACGAGCGCATCATCAAGATTTTGTTCCAGAATCGCCACATGAAGGAGAAGAGAGAGAAAATTGACAGTATGGAAGACACGCAAGAAACTATCACATCTGAGTCATTGCCGTAAATGGGGAACATTTAGATGCCAATGCTCGTTCATAAGCAGTATCAAGTCATTAGAAAGATGTTAACAGTAAGGCTGAAGTATACAATCAGGAAAGAATTTACATAGAAATTACCCAGTTCTCCGCACCAGTTGCGAAGCCTATGACGAGTCTACCACCCTTGATTTTAAATCCATAATTCGTTACAGAGTCTGCCACCCTCCATACCAATCTGGAACTCGGTACACAATACGTAAGAGACCATCATGTCGCTCGCGAGGAAAATATCAGACTGAGTACCAGCAGGATCATTTGCAAATGCAGCCTTATCAGTCATAATAAAGTGAAGTTCAGGAGTTGTTGCCAAAAGCCAAACAAAAAGAAGATAATCGATCTCCAATAGTCCGTAATGATTACAATGAAAAGAACTGGGATTTGTCTTGGGTCAGATCATTGCAGTGTCAAGATTAGGAAGAACCACGTCACCAGTAGCAACAAAGTCAATATTCCCAGCAATCAAGTCGTGAACAACCTGCCTAACTACATGAACATACCTTACCAAGGATAACTGTTAATTATAATTGTTAAAGTTCATTACAAGTACCTATGCTACTTTTAATCCTGGCACAGGAATTAATCCTCAAGTCATCAACGGGTCAAATCCTCAACGCACTCCAAAGTGGCAGATTAATGGAGGCTAAGTCTGGCCCAATCAATCGCCTTTCGGAAGATTTATCTCTCGGTCACATGGATGGGCCAGCAATAAACCAAGTAGTACAACCAAGAAACAAAAACGCATCAGAAATGCATTCACTAACCAACAGATGATAGAATTGGAAAAGGAGAATAGAACCTGTTTCTTAGACCGCGCCAGAAGGCGTTAACTTGCAGAAACCCTCCAGCTGAACGACCGCACTATCAACATATGGTTTCAGAATCGCCGTATGTAGGAAAACAAAGACAAAATTAAAAGCATGAAAGACTCGAAAGCAACTAACACATCTAAGTCATCGCTGGCAATTGGCGAACATTTAGATGACAATACTCATTCATGAGCAGATCCTGTCATGATGGACAATGTTTATAGTCAGACAGAAGTGAACAATATGGAAAACATTTATGTAGAAAACTGCCCGCACCTGTTGCGATGCCACTGACGAGTCTGCCACCCTCGATGTCAAACCAGATTTCGGTACAGAGCCTACCACCCTCGATGCAAATCCAAAATTCGGTACAGAATATGAATGAGTCTATCATGTCGCTTGCGAGAAGAACAGCAGACTGAGCACAAGCAGGCTCATTTGCAAGTGCTGCCTTATCAGTCATCATATAGTGAAGTTCAGGATTTGTTGCCAGAAGGCAAACAAAAAGGAGGCAATTCCTCTCCAATTGTCTCTAGTGACAACAATGAAAAGAACTGGGATTGGTCTTGGATCAGACCTCTGCAGTACCAAGATTAGTGTTGCCTATTATTTTGTCATGATATTATAAGGTCAAGACTTCCTTCTTTCTTCGTCTTTTCTTTCTTAAAAAAATGTTTTCTATATGTGTCCTAATATAAATAAATTGGTTCTCATAAAATATATTTCTTTTCTTTATTTGATGAAGAGGTCTTGGTGTAACGTTTGACGAGTTAATGGACAGCCACATAAATAGAAAAATACAAAAATAGAAAACATTAACGTAACGTAACTTATAAATTTACATCGTTTTCCATTATTATCTCTTACATTAATCACTGATTAAAAGCTAGTACATAAGTTTTAAAGTTCAAAATATTCATTTTATATCACTTACGTAGGTACCTAACCTACCTTTTTGCTAGGTAAAAAATAATAAGTACCGTACCAAATTTTCACAAAAAATTCATTACGATGGCTCAAGCCGATACGGAGGAGTTCGATAACAAACATCGTGACACGAGATTTTTATCGGGTCACTCCCGTTTGCTAATGCTCCTATGTGGTAAAACCACATGATTATACATTGGTTATGTTTATAGATATTATTATACCGTGTTTATGAAGAATTACATAAAAACTGTATTCAGTTTTAATATTAGTAACTTGACTTTTTATTTTTGTTTACTTCACAATTAGACACATTTAGAGTGAATGAACAAAGTTTGTTGATTTTCCTTTGTTTAGGCCAAAAAATATTTGTTTTGTTAAATTATTGTAAGTACTTATTTTGAATTTATTTTTTTCTTTTTTTTGTATTAATATTTGAAGTTCTTAAAACGTGTTGCTGGGGAGTTTGTCGGCCACTTCTTTTCCACAGCTAAAACACTAGAAAGTGGTGACGGGCGGGCGTTTTGGGTACTCTCTTTTGTAAAACTTGACATTCAAAAAGTGCTGGCTCTCAGCCTAATTTGTATAAACCACTTCTGATTTTTATTTTGAATAATACTTAGTCTTAAGTTGTGACGTACAATGTATACAAAAAGAAATATATTTGACACTTAGAAATGCATGTTACAAGCTAGTGATAATTAAGTAGCACACGAAAATACTGCCAAAAAGTCTCGGCCTTAGTGACGGGCGTTTTCTACTCCGTCTCACCTAATAACAACACGATAGAAAACACGATTTATGATCGTATTGTCATTCATTCTTAATACGGTTTCGGGTTTACAAATAATACGGTTTACAAAAGTTATTTTAGTTACAAAAGTTGTATAAACAACTTTTCCAAACGTCTTTGGAATATTGCCGGCTGGACGCCAGGCCATACACTTATCTGTTATATCATAAATCGTCTATCTTACACTAACGTTCAATCTCGTTTAACCGAACAAGTAGATCCTCGACCCTAGGCAGTGGATAGCGGTCAACTTCTATTACCTTATTCAATGTTAGCTTAACAGATCTTTATGCTGCAGTCCTTCTTAACGACGGCACGATGGGGAGTCGAAACGTTCGACCGGACTGAGAAAGCCATCCCACACTAACTGGTACAGCGCGCTCACCACCGGCTCTCGCAGCGAGTACGCTGGAGGTCGCGCGCGCATGTCCACTAGCCGCGCGCTTCCGCAATTGGATGCCAACCTTACCACCCGTGAAATGCTCCAATGCGAATACTTTAGAGAATCTGAAACTAAATGTGTTTATATCAAAATTTGATTAATTACAAATATTATTGTTGTTTACATAAGTATCATAATCCAATACTGGCAATCGTATTTTTAACGATGCCAAGTAGCATGGTTTTACCATTTCTTATCACTTACAAGTCTAATTGCATACATTTGTCTTTATATTTAAATAAAAAAAAAAGGTTTCGATAAATTGAGAACCTCCTCCTTTTTGAAGTCAGTTAAGGCGAAGACATACGCTAGCGACCTTGAGGGAACAAAACACGCACTCGTTTAAGGTGGAAGCGGCAGGGAAGTCCGCGAAAATCGAATATTTTTATGTTTTTTGCAATTTGCCGGTCAGTGTGCAGCTGTATGTTGAACAAAATACGCTTCGCGGCCGTAACGCGTATTTATCTAAAGAATTATGTATAACCATTTCAATCATCAATATAACCCTCTAAATTACTTTAAACCCTACTGAATAGTTATTTCATGAAAAAGCCATTTATCATCATCATCATCATATGCCTAGCCTTTTCCCAACTACATTGGGGTCAGCTTCCAGTCAAAGCGGATTCAGCTGCATACCTATGTTTTACGTGAAGCGGTTGCCTTCCAGACCTCCACAACCCATTTACTGGGTAACACGGTACATCTTGGCAAGACTTGAGTCAGATTTACTGGCTTCTGAAAAAGTAATTCAATAGGGTTTAAATAAACATAAAGGGTTATATTGATGATTAAAATGGTAATAATTCTTTAGAAAATACGAGTTACGGCCGCAAATCGTAGTTTGTTCAACATACAGCTTCATACTGACCGGCAAATTGCAAAAAACATAAAAATATTTATATTTTGCGGGCGACCCTGTTGCTTCTACCTTAACACCCGCGCGACCGAAAATTGAGTTGTTTTTGGTTCTTACCTTATCATTCTAAGACTTATAAAAAAACTGTACCAAAATGTAGATAGTGAAATTGTCTTTGAGATAGTGTAAATTTCATCAAAATAGATGGTTTTGGTCCGATTGTTGTTTTTATGTCCGTGTTAAATATTAATTCACAAATTAATTACGCTATCTCAGTTATCTCCGCCTTAAAAAGGTTTAACAACTCCCAGTAGTTTTACATACTCGCCCTTATAATAAACTACATTACTTTTTGTAATTTTTAAGAAACTGAATCTTATTATCTTCATTAATTTATACATGACACAGTGCTAGGTACCTGTGTCACACTTAAACTTCTTTGCCTTTCCCTGAACCTCTAATGAGTTACTGTCAATTTATTAAGTCCTATCATTATTACCTCGTCAAGCACTATCTTCGCTGTTCAGGATGTCCTCTGCGATGTCCACCTCGACAGTGTAATGCTGCGTAAGACGCGAGCACATACACCGCTGATTGCCCGGTTGGTTGCATACTTATCGCACAAATTTGCAAACGGACGCCTCATGCGGCCCGCCACACGCTCGACGCTCATTTACTGTAAAACGAAAATGAGTACATAGGCCGATATGTTTTCACTGCTAAGCTGCTTACGTTTTCGAAACTTATTAATTTATGCCAACTCACTCGGTTTCGGTTGTGGGTGTTTTTCCCTAACAATTGTTATCTGTTTAAACGTTTTTGTCTTCGGTTTCGCTGGTGTACATCAATTCACTAACAACTCGTAGCTAGTCGCACCCATAACGGTAATTAACGTGGGCACTTGCAACTCAGTCGATATTTTATTTACTAGAAACTACGGTTCAAGTCGTTCAATATACAACCTCCAATCGTCCTTGTGAACATCGAATTCTACAATTGTGCTGACATATTTAACGTTGTTGTTAGCACAATCACGACAAACACTATTAATGCGTTTAGTTTCTACACTATTCGTTTTAATCCTCATCGCCACTGAACAATTCTTGGGTTGGGAGGACTCTGAATCCAGGAAACAAATAAAATACGCAGCACGTTCAGACACGGGGTATAATGACTGGCAAACTTACAATGAGCAACTACCCACAACACGTATTATTAATAAATATCAATATACCCACAGTAACTTATAACATACTTTACAGTATCTCAAGTACTTACTCATTTTAAGAGGCATTTCACAAAATTACGCCGAGTAGCGATTGCACGATTATGTAGAAAATAGGCAGTTGCAATTATGTTTAATTTAAGGTTTATTATTCATTTTTTTAATAAGTGTGTAATTATTACATTTTCATTTCTCACGAACTATGGTTTATCTATATTATGTAAAATATTATGTCACGATGTATTTTCGATATAAACTCTGAAACTACTAAACCGATTTTGACCAAACTTCGTAACTATCTGTTATTTGATCCAACTTAAAACATAAGTTTTATCTTAATTACTTCCCACGGGAACGGGAAAAACCAGGATATGCGCGTACGAAGTACGAAGTAATAAGCGAAAATGTTACAGAAGGCTTACGGTGAATCGACTTTATCAAAAACTCGTGCTTATGAGTGGTTCAAAGCGTTCAAAAGCGGTCGAGATGTGATGGAAGATTTGCCTCGCTCTGGTAGGCCGTCAACGTCTGCAACTGAAGTTAACATCGCAAAAGTGAAGGAAATAGTGACTGAAAATCCCCATTCAACTCTGAGAGAGATAGCCGCCGAACTGTCTGTATCTCACGAGTCGATCCGTACTATTTTAACTTATCATTTGGGTATGAAACATGTTGCTGCTCGGCTAGTCCCAAAAGATCTGAATTTTCTCCAAAAACTCAATCGCATGAAAGTCGCTGAGGACATGCTAGAACGAGTCAGTTCGGACCCAACATTCATGAAACGCATTGTTACTGGTGACGAGACGTGGGTTTACGAGTTTGACATGCAAACTAGTCAACAAGCTTCGGAGTGGCGCCTTCCAACTGAACCGAAACCGAAAAAACCACGCCAAAGTCGATCAAAAGTCAAAGTCATGTTGACTGTTTTCTTTGACTATCGCGGTGTTGTGCACTCTGAATTCTTACCGGAAGGTCTAACGGTAAAAAAAGAATATTGTTTGTGCGTTATGCGGCGTTTAAGAGAGCAAATTCGACGAAAAAGGCCAGATTTGTGGAAAGAAAATTCTTGGATTTTGCACCACGACAATGCGCCTTCGCACAAGGCTATAATTGTGAACGAATTTTTAACCAAAAACTCAACAAATACCATCCAGCAACCACCATATTAACCAGATATGGCTCCTGCTGACTTTTTTCTTTTTCCTAAACTCAAATTACCACTTCGTGGCACCCGTTTTCAATCGATAGAAGACATAAAGGAGAATTCGCGGCGAGAACTGAACTCAATTCCAGAAGCAGCGTTTAAAAAATGTTTTGATGAATGGATTATTCGTAGGCGCAAGTGTATCGTTTCTAAAGGAGCATACTTTGAAGGTGATAAAATAAATTTGGATGAATAACAGACATTTTGTGTATTATTGATCTTTTCCCGGTACTTTCTTGACAGAGTAGTATATTGTACGTAAGTTATATAACCATTCGACAATATAAACTTTCGTTATTTTAATTTTCGTGTTTATGGTCGTTCGTTTTAGATGTTTTGAACATTGACATTCCGTTCATTAATATAGCTAATTGTTGTTTTTGATCCAGTCCTTTTGTGACTGGTTAAGTATTTTGTATTTTATTATTTTGGAGTCATTTATATTCTTTTTAACTGACTTCAAAAAAAAAGAGAAGGTTCTCAATTCGGTTGTATTTTGTTTTTTTAAAATATTTTTTACCTCATAACTCCTTCATTTATGAACCGATTTGAAAAACTCTGAATTCATCTAAAAGGGTGTACTTTTAGATTTATTCCATTTTCACCATGCCAGAATCTGATAATGGGATCCCATGAAAATCGAGGGCAACCCTCAAATTTTATAGGCACATACAATGTTTTTCATTAACTTTTTAACGCAATTCAGATATTTGTGCCTGTTAATCATGATCTCATGTTGCTGAGCTGATGATGAAAGGTATAAATTAGGGTCTGATGATGAGATCCCATGAAAAATGTTTGTTCAGCGATATTTTCGCCAATTGTCAGCTGATTTGGATGATTCCTTTTTTGTTTGGAAGAATATTTTCCTGGACTGGTCCTATTTCAATTTGATGAAGATCTGACGAAGAACACGGAGGTAGGCAACGGAATTCTTCAATAAATGATAGCAAAGGGATCGGGATTGCTGAAATCGCATGGTTTTTTAGTATTTACACCAGTTCTTAACATAGCATTGCGCCGGCACGCTGTTAATGGGTGCACAGGTAGGTTCCACTAAAAAGTGATTAATAAAAGGAAGTCGGTGTCAAAAAAAGAAAAAATAAAAAACACCGACTTTCGAAATTAAAGTTCTTTTCTTTCTTCCGAAGTTATTTTGTACCTTGTAGTGTTTAGTTTTGTTCAAGAAAAGCATAGTGGTTTCCGACTTCTATCGAGTCATATTTTAGCATGTTCTCTTACAGACCTTTGTAATCTACGCATCATACTTAACTTTTTATTTTAGGGTCTGTTTGTTTTGTTTCAGTTCAAATTAGATTTGTTTGTGGTGTGAGTGTTGATTCATTTGTTGCCATGTGTATCTTAGCGTACCATGTATTATTACATGCATTGTAGCGGCATCAATACCGCCTAAGCACCAAGCAAGCATCTCAGTATGTATGAACTACTACTAATATCGACCTCTGATCTCCGGAGGGGAGTGATGTAGCGGTATCAATGCCGCCATAAGAAAGACAGAAAGAAAACCAACGGAGCAAATCAACATCGCCACAAAAAGAACCGTAACGCCATCTATCCAACTAGCAGCGAACTACTACTTCGAAATCCTGCATCGCGTAAGCAGAGTATACCGTGCGATTTGAACATATACATATCAACTATCAGGCAATTGCCTGCCAGGCACAACAACCGCCTAGTCGTTAGATTGGCGCTCCCGGTGACTCCCGTTTAGGGTTAACACCCGAACATTCGTTGACTGGTTTTTGTCACTGTCGGGTATCACCTCTAAACGTTTGATACAACAAATCCTGCCGGGAGTGGGGTGAAATTTTTTGGAGCTCGCTTTGCTCACTCTTGCATTCTACACTCTCTAATTTCATGAGCTTTTCTGCATAAATCAAAGACTTCTCTTTGAGCATGAACGACCAAAAGACAGTTAACTCTTCCGAGATAAGGTGCAATCAAATACATTAGTTCCTGAGGTTTTCGTATTTATTTGACTTTTTGTTACGGTCGAGCTTCACTCCTTAACGGGTGACGTATTGATAACCGTTCAAGGTGGGGAGTAAAAAATTTCGAGCTTGCTTCGCTGGATTACATTATGCAACTTCTTTGTTCTCAAGCTTCACAGTATAACTCCACAAAATCACTTTATGTATGTCAGAAAAAAATAAAACCTTTCCGGGATGCATTAATTTTTGAACTCGCTTCGCTCGCTCTTGTGGTAAGTTACTATCCGAGGTGGGATGCAAAAATTTTCTACCCTCACTTGTTTCTTGAGCCTAATTGCGTCAGTCAACAAAAGTGAGTCTGGAGAATGATGAAAAAAAATCAAAATAATCCGAGAGAGATGCACAAATTTTCAAGATGTTGTTTGTAAGTGTGATGTAAGAGCATTCCTGAATTTAAAGACTTGCAGCACATATGGAACACCCCCCATCCGAAAAATGGCATGTCACTGTCGTACTCAAAACGAAACGGGTCACTTATCGTTTTTGGGTTCATTTGGGGGCATCACATTATCCACTCCGGGTGTCACACATGCTAGCTACGCTACTGACCTGCGGAAGATTGTGAGATTATCTTTGCATTGTATAGACTCAATCTCGTTTGAATTGTATGATTTCAGTCAATTATTTCATAAAAATTTTAACCATGATTGTGTAAACACTGATTTAAAAGAGTTTACATGGAGTTTCTTGAACGTTCTTCTCCATGGGATCTACTCTTTGGAACGTGCAACTGCCGCGCTGCAAATAGGATCGATGAGTATGTTTTGCTGCAGAACAACTTGCTGATCTTGTCGTTAGCGCGGCAAAATTAGCTTCACCTGATTGACTGACAGACCTAGACTATTTAAATGTCAAAAGTCTATTCAAAAATCCTTTATTTCAAATAGACCATTTTCTTTTGTTTTGTCTGTGTAGTTTGAAGTTTTGCGCTCGTTACATAGTAAGTCGATATTAAAATCCTCAAAAATAATTGCCTTGCGTTTGCTCTTTTCCAAACAAACGTTGTGTGTAAATGTCAAGAAAGTCGCTCAGGTTCGTATTTGGAGGTTTATGAATAAAAGCATGGTCAGAGAGTGTATTAATAGGTTTATCCATAAAAAAATATTGCCGCCTTCATATTGCAGCTCTTGTATTAAATTTAAACTTTTGTGTATAATATTATACTAGTACATAGAAATCCCTCCGCCTACCTATACAATCTATCCTTAAATTAAATAAATGTGTGTAAATGGGTTTTTTCACCACATCGGCATCAATCTTAGATTTGATCTATGTTTCAGTTAGCAACACAATGTTTATGGTATGATCAAATCTTCGTTAGATACATTTTTTAACTCATCGAGCTTACCTGGTTTTATCAAACAACGCACATTAGCATATTTTGGTAGGTATCTACATACTGATAGGTTACGTTATCTAATTCAGTGTCGTAGTTGCTTTGTTGAGAGGTTCAAAAAAACAAAACAAAAACAATCTCTCGACAAAGTCCCCGAGGGTAGGAGGTAAGCCAGCGGTGGGGGAGCGGGGGAAAGGTACCTCTGAAAGGTAGTTTCCAAGTTGTACTTGCCAAGACTCGTGTAGGTATCTTAAAGGGAGGGACATTCCTTGTTAATTGTTTGAATTATGCTGAGCTCTTGATTTGTGTCATATTCTCTCCTTGTTGTTGAGTTTTTGTCTCTTAATTCACATATACCTCCAACTATAACTTTGTTCTGTCGCTTTGTGCGGTCTTGGATTTCTAAGGCCATGTACGCACAATCGTACTGCGACTAAATTTTGGTTAACGTCGCACGCTGTTTTAATGTCGGTTTTGAGAAGTTATATCTTCTTGGAAAGTACAGTTTTGGTTTTTCAGCTTTTTCGATTCTTCTTTACTGTCATTCTGCTCAGATGTAAAAATGTCGGTTGCACTTCTTTGTTTTTTATTTCATTTGTAACTTCTACAACACAATTTAATAACTAAGATTGCTAGAAATTTCATTTAGTTTTTTATGTTAAAGGCTTGGAAATAGCTCTTCATTTCTCGAAATTCTGCTTTCGTCTCCACAGTATAACTTTGCCATCTTCTTTTACTTACGTAGATAGGTCAGTAAGTGATCCACTTCCTTTGCTACATAAGCTTATATTTATTTCGGCTGGCGATTGTTGTGCACTCATCTTTACAATATGACAGTGACGTAGCACGTACACACAGGAGATAATAATAAATGGTACCAGAGCGAGCGAGTTCAAAAATCGGTGCATTATGGTCTCGTTTCTTTTCCCCGAGGTGGTGAAGAGCGGTCGCGGCAACTGTCGCTCACGGCAGGTTTTCGCGAATTAGCATTTAGCACGTAGCACTGTTCATACTGTTTTGCTCACAAGTATTCTTGTTCTTGTATCACTTTTGCTTTAACTTTAGAAGTTTAAATCAGCAGTTAAAACACGGTCATCACGACTGTTTTCTTTGATGGTCGACCGTCGAAAAAAATTTTGAAGAATACTAAGGTAATTTGATTTCCATACTTAACTTTGGTCTTTGACTTTGACTTTTTTTACTTTGGGAGTTTATCACGTAAAATAGGCAATTTCGGCCTACTTATTCCTAAAAACTGACATATTTAGACAACTTTGGCTTGTTGGGTAATCAAGAATAGTAATTATTAGTTTGGTTCGTAGTGGCCTCACGTTTTGCGTTTTTCTCTTATCTATTTATAAAAGTCAAAATTCCAAAGTAAGTTAATTATATTTTTGAGCCGTTTGGGGTTGAAACTCTTGGACCGTGGGATCCGAGTGCTCACGTTTTATTTAAAGAACTAGCTAAACGTTTTGTTGACAGTTGACACTTCGCGTGACCCAAGGACTGGCTTTTACCTCGAACTGAGGATAATCATTGCCATACAACGTGGCAATGCCGCCAGTCTTTTGGGCTCACTTCCAGTCGACAGCAATGTGGACGAATTTTTTGACGCCATGTTATTTTAGGAGTT
Organism: Lacanobia oleracea; assembly: GCA_950371165.1. Taxonomy (NCBI): domain Eukaryota; kingdom Metazoa; phylum Arthropoda; class Insecta; order Lepidoptera; family Noctuidae; genus Lacanobia; species Lacanobia oleracea. The sequence continues at coordinate 9,729,683 of OX493397.1, forward strand.
TTATTTTCTGTTGTAAGTTTAAGTAGTTGGTTTAAAAAAAAAACGGTCAAGAACCGTCAACGACTCGCTCACCGAGGTTCCGTACCATCACGTAAAACGTGACATGTTTTTAAATAAAGAACAATGGCGAAATCTGGCTGCATTTAATTTGAGCGTCTTAAAGTGACTTAAATAAAATGAAGGTAGTTCTATTTTTTCCTAACAATACTTTTCAACGTTTTTTCAAACTATCACATTACTATCACGTTAAGGCCGCATAAAAAGATATCTTTAATAAAAAGTTATTTGATTTTTTCATTGACGACTTTACGTTTAGGGTGGCCATTTTATACTTATTCTGCCAAATGACAGTAAGTACAGCATTATTGCATTATAACCAGTTTAGTTTGTTATTGTAATTTAACGGAGTAAATGAGATAACAATACATACCTGTGTTATTTCTAAGTGGAAGTGTTCCCTGCAGTAAGGTAAAAATATTGTAATGTAAAAATAAATGAATTACTTTCAATTACAGTCTTTTATCCCAAAACTAAAAAAATCTGGCCAAGGTGCGAGTCAGACTCAACACGAAGGGTTGCGTACCACGAACCTTAATTTTTTGAAATACACAGTCTATGAAAAATTTAACTATCTATCTATTACGGTTCTTGAGATACAGCCCGCTGACAGACAGACGGACGGACAGACAGACGGACAAACAGACGGTCAGTCGGATGGACAGCGAAGGCTTAGTAATAGGTTTCCGTTGGTTACCCTTTGGGTACGGACCCTAAAAAATATAACTTGGTTTGACAACTGTTCATACTCATACACAGACGGACGCTTGCGCTTTGTTTGTGCTTTGTGGTGCTCTCAATTTTTTTCCGTTTTCTTTCATTTTCACTTGACCTAAATATGTACTTATTTATCTGAACGTTAGCAAATATTTATAAAATCCCAGAATACTATGATAATCATATTGCTTCAATACCTACCTAATACAATGTCGATGACTGGCAGCCTCAGACCTGTTGCCTTAGACCTTAGACCAATTGTGTAGGTACCTAAGATAAGGCCTAACAAAGAGTATTTATAACCTCTGGGATTACATAGAGTACCTTTTACAAGACAATACATGCTGAAACTGGGTAAGAAAAATACTAATGCAATAAGTATTGCCCTTTAACTTCCTCGAATAGGAATTACCATAGGCATAACCTACAAAAGTCCATGACTAAATTTCTATTATTCTCGGCCTTCTCGAACAAAAATTTTTGTACATGCTAATTCAAAGTTTTAACCGAGTAGGTAAAACTAGATATTTTTCATTTAAAGGTGTAAGAATTTAATCTCCGCTAAATTAATGTATGGATGGCTGCCATTGTTCTTTCATCGGTAAGTCTTATATTCGTTACAGAATTTTAAAACTGCGGTGTATATTGCAGTTTCAGATCAGCGCCATCTCTTGACTGCTAGTGGACTTTCACATGGTATAAGATCAGTTTTTTTTTTTAAAGGGGCATTAGGAGTCAGGGTCACTGCCAGAGACGTTGCGACTGTCATCCAGTCAATGTCAAGGGGGAAGTCTCCTGGCCATGATGGGCTCAGCATCGAGCATCTTCGGTATGCGGGCCCTCACTTTACGCGTGTTTTAGCTTTACTTTACAATCTTTGTCTAAGTCATGCGTATCTACCCCCAGATATGTTAAAAACAATTGTTGTGCCTATTGTTAAAAATAAAACTGGACTATTGACTGATAGGAATAACTATAGACCTATTTCACTGGCTACGGTTGTGGCTAAGGTATTAGACAGCGTGCTCAATGCGCAATTAAATAAACACATTAGATTGCATGACAACCAGTTTGGGTTTTGACCCTGGTTGTCTACCGACAGTGCTATTTTGGGCTTTAAGCACGCTGTGGAGTACTACACACGCCGTAGCACCGCGGTTTACGCCTGTTTCCTCGACCTGTCGAGTGCTTTTGACCTGGTTTCATACGATACTCTGTGGAAAAAGCTTAATGATGCGAAGCTACCAACTGAAATAGTAAATATTTTTAAGTTTTGGTACGGGAACCAGGTCAATAGTGTCAGGTGGGACGGGGCGTTGTCAAGTCCATATGGTCTTGAGTCAGGTGTAAGGCAGGGGGGTCTGAGTTCTCCTACACTCTTTAACCTGTATATGGACCAGTTGATTGTGGAGCTGAGTAGCACCAGAGTCGGATGTTATATTGATGGCATATGTGTCAACAACATAAGCTATGCGGATGACATGGTGCTGCTCAGTGCCTCAGTCTGTGGCCTGAGGAAGCTTGTGAGTGTGTGTGAGAGATACGCCAGTGCTCATGGCCTGGTGTACAATGTACAAAAGAGTGTCGTTATGGTCTTTGGGGCTGGTGGGAAAGGTCCAGAAACGGTACCCCCAATAAAGTTGAATGGTGTACCGTTATCGAGAGTGCACTCTTTCAAATACCTTGGGCATGTCTTGACCTCTACCCTTAAGGACGATGATGACATTGAGAGGGAGCGAAGGGCGCTGTCGGTCAGAGCGAATATGATTGCCCGCAGGTTTAAGCGTGCTTCTACGGAGGTTAAAAAAACACTGTTTAGAACCTTCTGTTCCTCGTTTTACACCTGTAGCCTGTGGGTACATTTTACGCGAAGATCGTACAGTGCCCTTCGCGTTCAGTATAATAATGCATTCAGGGTGTTGATGGGGCTGCCTCGCTTCTGTAGCGCATCAGGGATGTTTGCGGAAATGCGTGTTGATTGCTTTTATGCATTAATGCGTAAAAGATGTGCGTCCTTGGTGTGCAGGGTGCGAGCCAGTTCCAACAGCATCCTGGGTATGATTGCTGACACGCTGGACTGCAGTACTGTTAATCATTGCTCCAGTATCTCAGCTGGGATGCTGAAGCGGCGATAGTTATGTTGTGTGTTTTCATGTAGTTGTTGTTGTATTGTGTCACTAACATAGTTGTAAGTTTATTTATTGTACCTACTAACACTATGAGTCTTTGTTGCTCGTAATAAATAATTTGATTTGATTTGATTTGATTAATCAAAAGTCGAAAACCATGCGGCCTAAAAAAATGTTTGAGGATGTGCAAATAGTGCTTTTTCATATATGACACCCCACATGGGCTAGTAGCCCCACATGGAATCTTTAAGAATCCCTTTTAGTCACTTTCGCAAAAAAAAAATATGCTTACATTTTTGGACGGACTTCAGTAGTCATACCATAAGAGTTCCTTTTTACCATTATGGTACGGAACCCTAACAAAACGATCGTCATTCAATTTAAAATTGATAGGTACCTCCTTGAGATTCGTTGTTAATTTGAGATTGTATTTATTTTATATCTGTGGTAGGTATTAGGCAAGGAGGAGCTTGTGGCAAAAGATTACTAGCCGCATGTATCGATCTTTACGGTTAAGCAACGCTTGCCAAGGTTGGTCTGTGGATGGGTGACCATCTTAACATACCAAGTTTCCTCCGTGCCTGGGGAAACACGTTAAGCCGTTGGTCCCGGTTGTCATTTGTAGATCTTTGGCAGGCGTTGTGGACAGTCAGAAGCCAGTAAGATCTGACACCAGTATTTGCAAAACTGCCGTTTTACCTAGTAAATGGGTTGTGGAGGTCTGGTGCCTACCAGACCTTCACAACCCATTTGCTAGCCGCTCCACGTAAAGTACTGGTATTCAACTGAATCCGGTTTGACTCGAAGAGCCGACCCCAATATAGTTGCGAAAAGGCTAGGCAGATGATGATGATGATGGTTGGTATTAGGCAAACTTGTAATCCGGTTTTGAAACTTGCTTTGAAATCAAAATCCTACAAACTCACAAACTTTACCTCTTTACAAAATAAGTGTAGAAGAACATACCATTGTTAATATGAGTAAAAAGAAAAAACTTTATCTTACAAAAACTTTAATGAAAATCTATACATATCGCGCCATCTATTAAAATTTATTAGAACTAATTTTTCACTCATTATGTTGAGACCCTGTAACTGTGTAAAATATGTAGTTTTATGTCAGCGCCATCTTCTTATAGATAGTGAAACTAATTTATTTTTTGTTGATTTGATGACTTCTGGCTGTACTATTTAAGGATATCGTTTTAGTTTTACTGTATTCTTTACTTAAACATCTATCATACAGAATATTTCCAGTTTTTTTCTAAACACTTTTCGGAGATTAGGGGGGGAGAATGATCAGAATTTCAACATTTTTCGACATAAGTCGTATACCATGTGGCCTGAAATAAAACTTTGTAAACAGCGCTCTTTCATATGATACCCCACATGCACATGCTTACTATTGCGCTCCACTTTAAACTTTTAATAATCTCTCTCAGTCGCTGTTGCAAGAAAAAATATTTTTTTTTATTTCATTTGCAAAATAAATGGTCAAACGTTATCTAAAACTATTCCACAACCACTATTAGTAGTTCTTCAGATATCCAGCTGTGACAGACAGAAGGCCTTAGTCACATCATTTTATAAGCACCTTTTTTACCATTTTGGTAAGAAACCGTAAAAACGAACATAATACATAGTTAAAAAGTTTTAGGTGAAAAAAATTCGGTCAAATATTTTTAAAACTTACGATTGATAACCGGCTCTTAACATACGCTGGCAAAGTTTCTATCAAAGTTTAGTTTCAAGAATCTATAAGATTTTACGTCTTATACAGGATGGCCAGAATATTGACGTCCAAAAATAAAATTTAGGTCCCTCGTAGCTTGGGGTATCCGAATCACCTCTACGTAGGTATGTTCCACGTCTTTTCATTGTTTTTTATTAATTTAAAATTGAAAATTTCGGTCATAATTTACGGAACGCAATTTTTCACCTTAGACCAATATTTTCACAAGTTTCAATAGGTACAGTAACGAAGCTGATAATTTAACTCATGAAGGTTCAGTTGCAAAAAAAAAGTCAACAGAGTCTTCTACTTTTATTTTTAGAATCTTTTCAAGTTGGTTAGGTACATAATTCTCAAAAATTCAGAAAAAACTCCATAGCTCAAAAGCAATGAAAAATCGCAGAATATACATGGGGGTAATTCGGATACGTCAATGTGGTCAATGTGGTCAACTAATGTATAGTATACAAAAAACTTTACTGCAAAAAGACGATACCAAGTAATGAGGTTGTGATACAATGCACCTTTTATACCTGTTACATCTTTTTAACACATATTGTGCAAATTAATTATTTCATATTTGATTTGATATTTGATAACTCACAGACGGTTCCTGTCCCATACAATTTGACGTGTTATATGAATGATGTCATGACTAACAAAATCTTTATCTTTGTTCACAGCCTCCAGAGTGGAATCCATTACTCGCACCACCACAGAGTTTTACGACAGTACCAGTGTACCTACACCAACAATGTCTCCAGTCGTGTACAACCCGCCTAACTATATTAACACACCTAACCAAACACAGTAGCTAATGGGTACCTATGCAACTTTAATCCTGGCAGAGCAATTAACCCTGAAGTCATTAAAGGGTCAAATCTTCAACAAGCAGATTATTGCAGGCCATGCCTTACTCAATTAATCGCCTCTCGGAAGATTGATCTGTCAGTCACCTGAAAGGGCCAGCAATCAACTAATTGGTGAAACTATAAAATACAAAAAAACTGGTCAAGTGCGAGTCGGACCCGCGTGCAAAGGTGAACCAATTTTTTTTTTTATTTGTCTATCACTATAGACTTCTTATAGGTTTTCCTCTGCATTTTTTTTATTTTAGGCTCAGTAGTTTTGTAGATAACGGGGAATGATAGTTTTTGGTCTGATTTCTTGAATAACTTTAAAACTGTTTATTTTAAATTAATAAAAAAAAAACACTATAAAACCCTCACAGTAAGAACTTTCATTTGACATATCAGTTGAGTTAGTTTGAGATACAGTTTGAAAAACTTTACTTTTTTATTTTCTTGTTTGACCCCCAAAGTGACCCCCATATTACAAAACATATTTATTTACGTAAAGCGTTCGTGTATTTACCAAATTTACTGTACTGTATATCTGGAGAAACCTGGCTGTGACAGATAGACAGACATCCGAGTTCCAGTTTTTACGGATGTTCGGAACCCTAAATCATAATCATCAGAACTGCGTTCCAACAGATGATGGAATTGAAACAGGAGTACGCCAGAACCCGCTACTTGGACTGCACCTGGAGGCTTCACACTAGCAGAGACGCTTCACCTGGACGGGCGTACCATCAAGATATGGTAACAGAAACACCGCATAAAGGAAAAGACGTACCAAATTGAGAACATGGAAGACTCGGATGAAACTAACAGTCTATGTCGTCGCCAGAAATGGGGAACATCCAGATGCTAATGCAGGAATTCAGATGCAAAATCAGGAAACATTCATGTAGAAAACTACCCAGCTGCGTTGGCACCTGTTGCGATGCCACCGTCGAGTCTGCCACCCTCGACGCTAATTCAGAATTCAAAACAGAATCTGACACCCTCGATGCCAGTTCAGAATTCGGTACAGTCTACCTAAATTAATGCAGTCTGGAATGGCCACAGATTATATAATTTTGAGAATTTCATGTTGTGGGAAGAATGTCAGGCTGAGTACCAGCGATCATTTGCAAGTGCAGCCTTTCAGTTATCGAACAGTGAAGATTAGGAGTTGCCGGAAGGCAAACCAAAATAATAATTACAAATGTGTAGTTTTCAGACTTTTCCCTATACTTGTAGTATACGACGGTATTACTTGCTAAATTTCACAGTTCTAGGTCAACGGGAAATACTCTGTACATTTTGATTCCCTTGAGAGTGTCGAAATATACGTTTTTTGCGGCATATACGGCCGTATCTTTACTTTACGCTAACTTAGAAAAAAAGCTGCAAGGGGCCATAGATCTGAGTATATGGTTATAATTTCAACTCGATACCTCCACGCGTTCCCGAGATAAACGGTCTTGACAGACAAGCAGACGGACAACAAAGTGATCCTATAAGGTTTCCATTTTTTTCCATTTGAGGTACGCAACCCTCAAAAGAAAAAAAACAATGATTAGAATCAATAAAAAAACTGAAATTTAAAGTGACGTATAAATTAACATCATTGTCGGGTATACAATCTTACATTAATCACTTAGTCTAGCTGGTACTAGATTTAATGTAAAAAATATCCATAGCCAAATGGCAAAAAAACGAAACCATTATGGATTCGAAAAGTTCTTTCAGTGTTAGATGGCCCATTTATTGGGGAGGGTTATATGCTATATATATCATCACGCTAAGACTAATTAGAGCGGAGCAGACGAAGTTGCGCGGGTCAAGTCTAAATCATAAAATTATGGCTACATATTTAATAATGGTACTGGTTGCTGTCTGGAAAGCCTTTTTTTAGTAGAAAGTTGATGACACAGTAACAGAAGGGGACAATTATTATTAAAATTTATTCATAAAAGTGAATTTTTAATTCAAGCTTCATTAATTTATTAACATCTCACTGATCAATGAAACTTGTCAAAATGTAGGGAAACTATAGTCTGTGTCCTTACTGTATGTCCTTACCTATTGGTACTTTTTATACCGGGCATAGATATGTTTCTTTAAGATAATTTCTGACATTCACGCGGGATTCAAGTGCTATTGGAAAATGATATTTATAAGAAAATCGGTACTGATCCATCTTAACTTATGATCAGGTTATTTTATCTTAAAGCTCACGGAATTGCCTAACCTAGAAGATTTATATCAACTTGGTGTCTACTACCCATTATGACCGTTAGGTTACACAAGTTGTTGAATAGAGACCGCGAATCGGCAAATGTGAGGTAGGACGCCCTCTGGCTAGGTGGAGCGATGATATTCACGCTTGGGTCTTAGCAGCATTGAACTTGACCGGATTGGCATCGCCCCATTCAGAGACAGCCTGTAAGGACACATTCAAGCGCTAAACCATAGACTAAAATTAGATGAAGCTAGTTTGGAAGCATGGAAATAAACTTATGGTTATGACATTTAATTGTTCATTAGTTTAGTGATTATATCCAGTATAAAAGTTTGTGCTGCAGCTACTTTTAAGCAATTCTATACTTAGCTCTAAAGAGTTTGTTAGAAATTTTCTGTTATTATACTGTTGATTGTCTGTTCAAACCTCCATACTTACTTTAAATATTATCAATGCCCAGTTACTCTGGCTGAACGGATTTCGATAAAATTTGGCACACGGGTAGGCCATATCCTTGTATTAGACAAATGATACTATTCTATGTTGGGAGTTTGTTCTCTTGGAATTACTGTTGGCATTCAACCGCTGGCAGCAGCTTTCTATATGACGATACTGAAAAGTATGCATTCAAATGGATGTAACTTATTTGATAATTTGTAGGCTGCTTATTAAAAAAAAAATCCTATTCAAAAATTAAATCTGATCTAGATATATTCAACATTGCTAACAACAACAGGCATTCCAAAGGTATGATAGAATGCTGATGAGGGGAAATGTTTTGATAACAACTAGAGGTAAGAAAATATATAATGTTAGCGAAGTAAAAAATAAAACGTTATTCCAATCTAAATTCCATATTGAAACTTAAATAAGTTTTAGAAACAAAACGAATAGCATTGACTTACCAATAAAGAAAACTTACCGATATCGGTTTGTTTTTACTGTTTTTATCTAAACCTTATTTTAGATGACTCTTCTTCAAAAATCTACAATACTAGGTTTAATAAACTGGTTAAAGTAAAACACATACATTTTTGTCACATGAACATGTATTGTGCGAAGTAATTATTTGATATTAGAAAGCTCACAGACGGTTCCTGTCCCATATAAATTGACGTGTTATATGAATTATGTGATGACTAACAAAATCTTTATCTTTGTTCACAGCCTCCAGAGTGGAACGCATTACCACCACAGAGTGTTGCAACATTACCAGTGTATGCAAACAATGTCTCCAGTTAGCACCAGGTCAGCAACAACAACAAAGTCACCATTCTCAGTAATCAAGTCATGTACAATCCGACAAACTACAAGAGAATAACTGACCGAAGAAGCACGGTAGGTAAGGGGTATGCTTTTGGACCGTGCCAGAAGGCTTGAAATTGCTGAAAGCCTCAACCTGAACGAGCGCACCATAAAAATATGGTTCCAGAATCGCCGCATGAAGGAGAAGAAGGAAAAAATTGAGACGATGGAAGAGTTGCAAGAAACAAACACATCCGAATCATCCCTGAAAATGGCGAACATGCAAATTTCAATGCTCATTCATGAGCAGTATCCCGAAGTATCCATGAAGAACAATGTTAACATTCAGGCAGAAATGTTTAATGAGGGAAACGTTTCTTCGGAAAAGTACCCAGTAATGTCGGCACCTGTGATGCCACCGACGAGTCTGCCACCCTCAATACAAATACAGCATTCCATACCGAGTCTGCAACAATCTGTGCCATTCCGGAATTTGATACGGAATATCTACGAAAATTTCATGTCGCGGGAGGAAGTTCAGGCTGAGTACGAGCTGGGACATTTGCAGCCTTATCATTATTTTTATTATTATTATTTTACTAGTGAACCCACGCAACTTCGTCTGCGTCACAATTTTCATTACTGCTCCGCTCCTATTAGTCGTAGCGTAAGGATATATAGCCTATAGCCTTCCTCAGTAAATGGGCTATCTAACACTAAAAAAATTTTTCAAATCGGACTAGTGGTTTCTAAGATTAGCGCGTTCAAGCAAACAAACTCTTCATCTTCATCTATTAGTATAGATTATTAATAATCAAACAGTAAAGTTGCAAGACGAAAAACAAAAAGAAATATCATTTTATAAGTGTCCCTAATTATATTATGAAAAGAACTGGAATTAGTCTTTAATCGGATCATTGAAAACAATGAAAAATACTAGGATTTTTCCTGTATAAGATCTTTGCAGTACCAAGATTGGTGTGGTGACAGAACCGATGACTACCAACAATGTCTCCATGAATGAGCGCACCATCAACGTATCGTTCCAGAATTGCCGCATGAAGGAAAATAAAGGCAAAATTGAGAGTACGGATGACTCGAAAGAAACTTACTCATCAGAGTCATCGCCAGAATTGGGAAACATTCAGATGCTCATTCATGAGCAGTTTCTTGTCATGAAAAAGATGCTTGCAGTCAGGCAGAAGTGTACAATCGGGGAAACATTTATGTGGAAAACTACCCAGCTGTGCCAATTGTGATGCCGACAAGTATGCCTAACACGATGCCAAGCCAGGATTCGGTACAGAGTCTGCCAATCTTGATGCAATCCAGAATTCGGTACAGAATATGTATGAGACTTTTATGTAGCTCGTGAAAAGGATTTCAGATTGAATACCAGCTTGGTCATTTGCAAGTGAAGCCTTATCAGTCATCGTAAAGTGAAGTTCAGGAGTTATTGCCAAAAGAAAACAATTTCTGTCCAAGTGCCCCTAGTAAAAATAATGAAAAGAAGCGTGATTTATCTTGGATCAGATCATTGCTGAACGAAGATTTTTATTTTGACAACACCGATGTCTACCAACTATATTTTTAGTGAATACCACGTCACCAGCAGCAACAACGTCGACGTTCTCAGCAATCAAGTCGTGTACAACCCGCCTAACTACATGAATATACCTTACCAAAGAAACACAGCACTTATGGGGTTTGCGACTTCTAAACCTGGCAGTGGAATTAAAGCTCAGGTCACCAACGCGAACGGGTCAGATCTTGAACGCACTGAAAACAGGCCGTTTATTGGAAGCCAAGCTTGGCCAAATCAATCACTTCTCGGAAGATTTATGTCTCAGTCACCTGGCTGGGCCAGCAATAAACCACGTGGTGAACCAGAAAACAAGATGCATCAGAACTGCTGTCATTCGCCAACGGATAAGGAAATTGGAACAGGAAACTCCTGTCAGGACTTGCTACTTGGATCGCGGCAGTAGGCTTATATAAAGCTGCAGAGTTTGTTTGATTGCTTGATCGCGCTTATCTCAGGAACTGCTGGCACTTTTTGAAAAAGATTTTTCACTTTCAGTGCTAGATAGTCCATTTATCGAGGAAGGCTATAGGCTATATATATCATTACGCTAAGGCCAATAAGAGCGGAGCAGACGAAGTTGCGCGGGTCAACTCGTTAGGAATAAATGTTGGCAGTGCAGTGGAAAAAATATTATTTTGCTTTTAAACCAATGCTTTGTTGACTGTGACTTTTCTGTTTTCATAATAAAATCTGAAAAGTGTCTGAAAAAATATTCTTAATACTAATTACATATTTTCAGTCCTATTATTTTCAATAATAATAACTCAAGAATCCTGAAACATAAGTATACAGGTGAATTTTTAAAGTGTCGTGTAAGTGCTCGTGGCTAGATAATAACAGCCGCACGGATCGATCTTCAAGGTTAAGCAACGCTTGCCAGGGTTGGTCTGTGGATGGGTGACCATCTTAATATAACGAGTTTCCTCCGTGCCTCGGAAAGCACGTTAAGCCGTTGGTCCCGGCTGTCATTTGTACATCTTTGTCAGTCGTTACGGATTGTCAGAAGCCAGTAAATCTGACTCCAGTCATGCCATGAAGTTCCGTGTTACCCAGTTAATGGGTTGTAGAGGTCTGGTAGGCAGCCGCACCATGTAAAATACTGGTATTCAGCTAAATCCGGCTTGACTGGAAGCTGAACCCAATATAGTTGGGAAAAGGCTAGTCAGATGATGATGACTGAAAGGAGTGTCGAGCTAGATTATGATAAAAAGTAAAACTGCATCTGTAAAATCATTGTTCCTACTCGGAAATCGAACCAGATCAAATTCTGGGAAGTGATAATAACACATGTCAAACTAAAGGAAATGCTCATTTTCAACAAAACACTTTTTTATTAAAAAAAGATCAAGTGAATATTTTTCACAAAGATGTGATGTAGTTTTAGTTTTCATTAACATCGGGCCCGAGAAGCTACAACTGCAGCACTGAATTTTTTAAAAATATCGGTAACGGTTTAAGTAGGTAGCTTTATTCAGAATTTCCAAAACTAATTTGTTAAAAAATAGAGCTTCTCTTTAGCCATGCTTTTGCCATGTGTTATTACTTCCCAGAATTGCATCCTTATTAGCTTCACTTTCGGATGGCGTAATAACAGAGGGTGTTTGTTTATTTTCAAAATGAACCGGTTTGATTCCCGGGTAGGAACAACGATTTTTAAAAATTCCAATGATGCAGTTTTACTTTTCATCAAAATCGGGCTCGAGACTCCTTTCAGTGTTATTCGATATTCCTCATAGTTTCGGCACTCGGATTTGGTCACAAAGGCACGCTTTAAAAATTCAACCTGTATAAATTACTTATTACATCCAAAAGGAACATACTCCTGGGATAAAAAGTACCAGTACCTACAGTAAGTGTCCAGACTATAATCTATCTCTGCGTCGGATTCCGTCCCGATCCGTTCAGCCGTTCTTACTTGATTGAGTAACAAACATCCATCCATCCACCCATCCTTCCACCGACTCACATTCACATTTATATTTAGTTTGGGCCCACGTATCTTTAATAATCTTCACATTATTTTAAAAATAACTACACGAATTATTGACACAAAAAATAATTTCATTACTCTTATGAGAATTTCTAAATGACAAGACATTGAAGCAGCCGGTTTATTACATCAAAACTTATCGTCAAAAAGTAAGTCATCAACTAATATGTACACTATCATGAATGAAACAATAATTACTCGTGAATTATGACGCACTGCGTAATTATTTATTTTATGAACTTACATATTTTGAAACTTAACTAATCTTGACAAATTGGTGTAACAATTGTATTTTGACCACATATTCCCGTGCCCTTACCGCTCGTGTCAAATTTCTGCGACAGAGAACATACATGATTTTCGAGGTTCCGTACCTGAAGGGTAACCACCGGCACCCTATATAACTAAGCTTCCGCTGTCTGTCAGCGGGCTGTATCTTAAGAACCGTAACAGATAGAGTTAAGGTATCACGAAGATCATTAAAAACCCCAGATCTAAATGCAATTTACAAACACAGATCCAACAACACGTAATTTACCACTACACTATATTCGTGTTCAAAATTTTCAACCATTTTGTTTTTTTTTATTTTTGGGGTGTGCCATATCGATTATGATAATCGATTTTTTTTAATTTCTATCGACTCGATGAATTTAAAAGAGCGAATTTCACAAATCGATTATTAGTAACTAGAAAAACTACTTTTAAGGCTTAAAATAGAATAAGCGCTTATTAAAATTATTATTCATGGTTTCTTATTACATTATAGGTTTTTGGGAAAAAAGTTTAGAGAATTAAAAAAAAACAAGGCTCTAGAAACTCATTAGACCCATGATAAATTTGGCGCGGAATTTTCTTTTATTCAAAATTTAAATTTAGAATGTGTTCGTGTTTCAGAAAAAAAATATGAGACTAAAATTATTGCGAGTTTTATGTTTGACTAGTTCTGTCCGCGGCATCGCCCGCGTTATTAGTATTTTCATGGGTTTTGATTTTTGTGGACGGAACCTTTTCAAAAATATTTTACCTACTCATTATAACATCATTAAAAAAAGTGTTTTTGTGTTAGCTGTCGTATACCACTTTCATATGCATTTAAAAAAAACTGGCCAAGTACGAGCCGGACGTGCAAGGGTTCCGAACCAATTAATTTGTTTTTTAAATATTATTTAACACAACAACGAACGACTTTTATAGGTTTTCCTGTAATCTTTAGGTATAGAATTATTATCTGCATTTTTTTTTAACTTTAGGCTCAGTAGTTTCGGAGATAAGAGGGGGATAGTAATTTTTGATCTAATTTTTTTAATAACTTCAAAACTATTTATTTTAAAATTATGAAATAAACATACTAACCCTCATAGTAAGTCCTTTCATTTGATTGTCACACGATAGGTACAGTTTGAAAAACTTGTTTTTTAGTTTTATAGTTTGACCCCCAAAAGTGATCCCCATACTAAAAGAAAAATTATTTACGTAACATGTCCGTGTTTGTGTCACAGAAGTCCATATGCATACCAAACTTCATCAGAACCGGTCCAAAAACCCGGAGAAAACTGGCTGTGACAGACGGACAGACATACACACGGGAATTCTTATAAGGGTTCCGTTTTTACGGATGTTCGGAACCCTAAAAAACTGTTATTTTGATATTACAAACAAACACTTAATGCGTCAATCAATTTTTCTTAGTCACTAAAGACATGACGTTAGTGAAAATTCAATATGGCGACTACTGGACGCCATATTGTGAAAATGAAAAAAAAAAACATTCTAAACCTATCGAGTGGGTCATAATAAAGGTCTCGAGGAGTCGAATCTAAAAATTTAACTCACTAAAATGTAGGAAGATAACAAAATTGGCTCTTGATAAAAATTTACTTTGTCAAAAAACCCGACCGCTAAAACCAACTAAAAAGTTCGAAACAAGTCGCTTTTCAAGCAGTTTGATGCAGTTGGTGGCATCAGATCAGTGATTGAACTGCATCAGACTGCTTGAAAAGTGACTTGTCGGTGGTCGGGTTTTTTGACAAAGTCAATTTTTATCAAGAGCTTTCCGCACTCGACGGTTTACAAGGATACTTATCATCGATACGGGATCTGTATAGAGTGGTGGAGCTGTGTTGAGTAGGCATTCGTGTGTGACAAATGTACGACTATTATGACTAACATATTATTTTATTGTTTGTATTTATAATTTGGGTATAAAATCAAATAATCGAACCACTGACCAATCTTTCCCTTTAAGAATAATTCCCAGTGCAAACTTTATTACGTAAAGCATTCAATTATTTGCATTTGCAGGCAGCGGCATGCCCTGTCTGCCATGTCTTATATCAATGAGTATAATTTAATATAAATGTTATAAGAGCCATCTACTGCCATTATTGGTTACCTTTTCAAGTAGTTCAAGCGATAGCGATAATCCTAATATATAAAATTCTTCCATTACTGACTGATTGAGCGACGGACAGACAACGCACAGCCGAAACTACTGGTCGTAGAAAGCTGAAACACAAGGGTTTTTTTTCTTCAAAAAGTGTTGAAAAGCTGTTTAAGTGTAAGCCCGTATTGAAAATCTATGTTGAAGCATAAACACTTCAAAATGACTTGATCATTCTTTTCGAATACTATATTTGTATTAAATAAAGATAAATTCAATCTGTCGCGCTATCGACTGGAATAAGAAAGATGCCTTAACCTCATTCTAGAAAACGGTCCTGATATTTGTCTAAATGTAGATCTATAAAACTATTTCATCATGTTCAATGCATTTGTCATGTTGCATTATTTTGACTGTATTTTTTTCCTGTTATAAAAATGTATTTGTGCACATTCGTATTTAATTTCCTCTTGAGACGCATAAAAAATCATTGGAAAGTTCTACCAATATTGGATTTCAGTACAAATATGTATAGCTATAACAATAGACAATATTTAGTTATTTTTTTGAAGTGCTTAGCTTTTTAAGGTTCCGAAGGGTAACTAACGGAACCCTATTACTAAGCCTCCGCTGTCCATCTGGCCGTCTGTTCGTCCGTCTGTCTGTCAACGGGCTGTAATAGGTAGACAGTTGAAATTTTCACAGATTATGTATTTGTGATTGTATTTATCTATCTAACTATTTTCCGTGTTGATAACAGATTAAAAAGGCTGACTTTCTATTAATAAGTTTGTCTAGCAGAAGAAGATAAGAAAATTAGTCGCTTGGTGAGTAGCCGCGTTTCTTTAATGATAGAATACACAATTATATTTAGCTCGATTGATAAGTATGGTAGGTCAGGTAAATATCTCCGGCGTATAGATTACCTATCTATAACAAAAACAGTGAGAATCTTTAAAGAGATAACTAGAAATAATAGGCGGTGCTGGTGTATCTCAAATAAAGTCTGTCTCAGGTCTTCTCTTAAGCCAGTAGCAAAGTGTTGTAGGCATCTAGATCAAATAACCACAATGTATTTTATCAGATAAACCTGTGTGCCAAACCTGAGTTTAAGACATTTAAAAGTCCCTTTTAATTATGTACCTAACACATTTTTTTACATTGAGTTTTGAAGTCGACTTTTTATGTCCAGACACGATAGCAACAATCCTGTCTATGCTTTAAAATTTCAAACTAATCGTGTAAAAGCTATTTGCTTATGATTTGTTGATAACGATAACAGTTTAAAACAAACAAAAATACCAGAGTGAAGCTGCCGCGTGTCACTAGTGTAACTTATGTATGAATTGGTGGCATTATCCTCTCTGTATGATTTCAAAGTTGTGATTTTATCGAGTTTATTTCTGATTGACATAACATTTACTTGATATTGGCATTATTTATGTATTTATTAACGATAATAACATAAAAGAAAACTAACAAATAAAACACACAAGTGCAGTAATCTACAGTTAATTTTTTTCCTTCGCTTTGGTTATCATTTTTTTGTCGGCAATTTACTCTTTCAAATTTTTGTAAGACGTATAGCGAATTACTTTTAGTTTTACTTGTATACTTAAATAATTAATATTTTGAAATTACTCATACCACGGAACCAACCTATAATGCCAAGTAGTTAATTCTGCAAAAAAATACAATTACGCAAGTGTCTACTAGAAAACCATTTTTTTTTCAAATAGATACTTGCATAATTCGTTTAGATACTATTAAATATATAATTTGATTCATGTGCCTCATTATACCATATAAAGTAATCAGATATATTTATTCGGAATGTGAAAATGCAATTTAACGCAACCGTGGATATGACGAAATGTTGTCTAATTTATTAATTGTCAACTTTCGAATAACTATAACTTGTTAATATTAGTCATACTGCATTTTTTCACAGTTACTCAAGGTTTGGTCAAATTATAGTCGCATTAAGTAGGAACTAGCTTATCGAAGTCCTCACCTAATTAAGGTACAGAAATACTATTTTTATTAATCGATCTGCAACATGTTCATGAGCAGTAACTTTCTATTAAATGCTTATCATGGAAAGAATGTTGCACTGTCTTAATTATTGACAATAGGTACACATCATTAATGAACTTTCCGATAAGATAATATTTTTGAAATATAGTCTTGGCAAGTTGTGCGTGGTTTCGCCTGCCTTTTTATGGACATCATGAAACATTACATAGTTATGTAGCAACTAATTAATTATTTTGATTTTTAATTCACACAAAAACATGAATAATATTTATTGTTAATACAGATATTGCATCTGTACCTTACTCCTTCTTTCTAGATCGAGGTTTTAATTTTCAGTGGAACACAAGTTGTTCCCACGGTGTCCAACTAAAAATTAAAGAAACTGCTTGTTACTTTATATTATATCAGCAGTTTCGGCTGTGCGTTGTCTGTCCGGCACTCAATCAGTCAGTAACGGAAGCCTTTTATAAATATTGATTAGATCTTATGTCCTATTCCACGACATGGTCAACTTGTGAGCCAAGTTTCATTTAAAACATAGTAACAAACAGACAAGCAGAGTTTCTTCCCATTTTAAGAATTTTTACCAATAGCCACAGGCTAAAACATCGCATTATTAAAAATAATAATAACAGATAAATATAGCTTGTGGCTAGATAACAATTGCCACACGGGTCGATCTTCAAGGTTAAGCATCGCTTGTCAAGGTTAGTCTGTGGATCGGTGACCATCTTGACATACTGAGTTTCCTCCGTGCCTCAGAAAGCACGTTAAGCCGTTGGTCCCGGCTGTCATTTGTAGATCTTTGGCAGTCGTAACGGATAGTCAGAAGCCAGTCAAACTGACTCCAGTCTTGCTTTGAAGTACAGTGTTACCCAGTTAATGGGTTGTGGAGGTCTGGTAGGTAAAATACTAGTATTCAGCTAAATCCAGTCAAACCGGATTTAGGTTTTATGTATAAAAACGATTTAAGCTAAAACAACTATATAAAACCTAAAGAACGCAGCATGAATTCATTGCAGAATCGAATCATCGGCTGTCTATTACGACTAGGGTTGCCACAAAGCCGGATCGAGCGACAAAAGGAAACGCGGCCCGAGGCGAAATCACGCGGGCCATAAATTAGCGCGATTCTGAAACGCTCAAGGGGTTCATTTTAATGCTCTGTTATTCATCATCACCTGCCTAGCCTTTTCCCAACTATATTGGGGTCGACTTCCAGTCAAACCGGATTCAGCTGAATATCAGTGTTTAACGTGGACCGGCTGCCTACCAGACCTCCACAACCCATTAACTTGGTACATCTTGGCAAGATTGGAGTCAAATTTACTGGCTTCTGACAATCCGTAACGACTGCTAAAGACCTACAAATTACAGCTGGGACCAAGGGCTTAACGTGCTTTCCGAGGCACGGAGGAAACTCGTTATGTTAAGATGGTCACCCATCCACAGACCAACCTTGGCAAGCGTTGCTTAACCTTCAAGATCGACGCGTGCAGCTGTTATTATTTAGCCACGAGCTCGAGAATCGAGATGCTGCAATATTCTTTATTATATGTGTATGCTGTGGGTATACTGGGTAAGTTGTGCTATCAAAAATATAGTCATCAAAAGCGCAGTAGTATGCTTAAGTTTGTATTGCTGTGAACGCATAGGCCGTACCTGCATTTGTGTGTATAGGTGATGTATGAACGTGGAACACATTATTCACCGAACGGACACTTCATTCGCACACTGGCGTCGCACGAAACAAAAAACATCTGGTCGCTCTTTCACACACGCAGAGTATGTAATTACGTATGATCTTGGTTCATAGAATTGGTAAATTTCACGCTAATTGAACAAGTATAGATAGCTAATGTCGTATGGTATAGGAATGTAAAACACTTAGGATCGAGGTCATTAATACATTAATTATTTTTAATATTATGTTCTTTTTGAATAAAGGGTTTAGGAATACAAACATTACATAAGTGATGGCAAAACGTTTATTCATAATAATTTTACAAAGTATAAATAAATAAACTTCTTGTTAAAACAGTTTATTTTCTCATAAGTAACAATTTATTGAAGGTAAGTAGCTATAAATAAGTTAACTATGACAATCAGGTAAATAATATTATGTCTTAAGTGGGTACTGCAACAAATCACAACGAATAAATTTGCGCAAATCTACCCACGCGTCACGTAAATATAACAAGTGCGAACTCGTCACAACACAATTGAACTATTCCGAAATACTACTTTTATTACACTGCGAATGAGGTCGTTTCAACTTTAAGTTGTTTTAAGTTTATATTACTGTTCGTTACTTTTGGTTGAAAGAATACAGTGCTATGCTAAAAGTTTTGAATATATTTATGATAAAGTTTATTTCCCGATTATAAATAATTAAGCCGTTTATTATTGCTCAATTTTCCATGCAGCAGTTACTTTATAATTCAATTCAATTTACATCCTTTTCAATTTATATATTTTTTATGTATGTTACAAAAGTAATATGATTTACTTATTTGATTTACAATTTTCATAAGTGTTTTTTTAATATAATATATTATACCCAACAGAGGGGGTCTCATTAAAAAATATATATTAAAAAAATTTACTTATATTTTCCGATGATCGCAGTTTAATTTTTTCCTTGATTTCTAGACCCTGCTTGCAATAACGAAATAAAGGGGTCCCGTGTCAAATAAAGGATGGGAACCACTACAGTAACTCTAAGTAAACAAATCGTATTCACTAGGAATTATTGAGGTTACAGCTTGAGTATTCATTTTCATTACGAAAAGAATATTGAAACTAAACCACAAAATAATCCTTATTACACAACACCTATCATTTTCCAATGCCTTACAAACTAAATCCTACATCTTATAAAATAAAATAAAAAACTTAGTATATTGAATGTAACTTTTGCAAATTAACTCAAGTTACACCACAATACATCAACCCTCTCATGAACCTCACTCACCACCCGTGTTCCCTTAAATTTCCCCATATTTCTATGCAATGCAACTTCAACTGCTCATCAGATCGCTCAATCCGTGCTTCCCGTCGCCGTATCATCAGACCCCATAGGTTTTCAATAGGGTTGAGGTCAGGAGATGTGCTGAAATTATATTAATTTTTATTAATATAATAAACCCCCCCCTAGCTATAGCTGACCCCGGAACTTCGTCTATGTCACATTTTTTCATTAATGCTCCATTCTTTTTATTCAAATAATTGAATAAAAACCCGGGCGGAATTGAATAGTGGTGATTTTGGTATCATGATATTGATTCTTACCGGAGCTCGCGGCTAAATAATAACAGCCGCATGGGTCGATCTTTAAGGTTAAGCAACGCTTGCCAAGGTTGGTCTGTGGATGGGTGACCATCTTAACATACCGAGTTTCCTCCGTGCTTCAGAAAGCACGCTAAGCCGTTGGTCTCGGCTGTCATTTGTAGATCTTTGGCAGTCGTTACGGGTTATCAAAATCCAGTAATTCTGACTCCAGTCTTGCCAAGAAGTACCGTGTTACCCAGTTAATGGGTTGTGGAGGTCTGGTAGGCAGCCGCTCCACGTAAAACACTGGTATTCAGCCGAATCCGGTTTGACTGGAAGCCGACCCCAATATAATTGGGAAAGGGCTAGGCAGATGATATTGATTCATACCCGTTTAAATGGTAGGTATTAAAACTAAAGTGAATTATGTACAAGTAAATTACACGTTAAATTATCCAAAACTGACCTTTCGTTTAAAAGTTACGACGGTAATAAAATGCCCTAAGTAAAAAATTAACCAGTTAGAGCGAACTGCCCTACGTTGAGCCTATTTATAAGTAATACAATTTACACATTACCCTATAAAGAGAGAAAATATGGAGGAGGTATAGGAAATGAAGTTCGTGGAATACCTACTAAACCCGCACGAACAAAGTTGCGGCCGAAGTGTATATACAAGTACTATATGTTTTCTCATTATTCATAAAGTACCTAATAATAGGGTTTCAATCATTACCATCTTCTTCTTTATATTCATGTAACATTTCAATCAATTCGATAGCTGATATCGTTGATAAAACATCAATAAGTACAATAGGTTAAAAGACGAAATCAGTGCTCCACGTTTGTCCTTCTTCATCTTGTAGGTTAACAGTTTGTGTAAAAGGGACAAGACTACTGGCAGATCAAAAATGTATGTTTGCATTATATTGACTCCAAATAATTATTTTAGACAGTCATTCATAAAGAGAAAACGAAATGTTCATGTGATAACAAAATTGTAAACCCTAATCAGTTGCAGGTAATAAAACTAAAATATCACAAGTATCAACTATAGAATTAAATCTGCTCAAAACTAAACAACAAACAAATTATCAGAAAAGAATATCTCAAAATCCTGTCAACAAAGTGATATTACCAATATAACTATTGTTACTGACTCAGATAACTGTTCAAATGTAGGTACGCATTAACATTGTGAACATCCACAATAAAGGGATTATTCTCCTTTCTAACAGTGATTGACAATTCATCTCTCCGTCTCTCTCTAATCTTTTGTTGAATCGGACTCCGCCTCCAATTTGTAATGTACAAATAGGGAATTGTAGGTACCTAAGATAAGTTTCAATTTAAGTCATGAGTTATACAAAATGTTTTAATTCTAGATTTATCATCTGTTGTAAATAATTTTATCTGTATTTGTATAATTCTTCAGTAGATGTGTATCTAAGTCACTAAAGTACTCCTTAACGGTCGGACCAATTTTGATGTTTTTTTCTGTGCATTTGAGTAAAAAAAAAAAAAAAACCGGGCAAGTGCGAATCTGACTCGCATACGAAGGGTTTCGTACCATAAACCTTAGTTTTTATAATTTGTTTAATAGCAGCAATAGAGATACACAATCTGTGAAAATTCCAACTGTCTACATTTTACGGTTCTTGAGATATAGCCCGCTGACGGACGGACAGTGGGAAAACGTTGATTTATCTGCTAATCAACTTAAAAAAATAGGTTCATCAAATTTTAAAATACTAAATGTAAATTCGGAATAAAATCTAGTTGTCTATTCAACTCACGTTTAATTAATATAAGCAAACTCAGGCATAGGCCTCGGTAAAAGTACTTTGGCGAAAATATATTCTATATTCGTCAAGTGTTGTCGCTGCTGCCATTCCAATGTACCTCTCTTATATACAAAATTATATACTTTTACTGATATGTAGTCTGAATGTAAACCTAGTAGGTAGGGTAGATATAGTCTGCTCTAGTAAGTTATAGTAAGTAGGTAGAGATATAAAGATGGAAAAAAGATTTTTCTACTAAAAAACTAACATTAGATTCTAAGTTTTGTTTTCTCATTGTTAGCAAGATGCAAAAGTTTTTACTTTATTATTATATTGATATGCTCGCCTTTCACTACAGTCCCACCTAAAGGGGAGCTATGATATAATTTTTAGGGTTCCGTAGCCAAATGGCAAAAAACGGAACACTTATGGATTCGTCATATCTGTCTGTCTGTCTGTCCGTTCGTCCGTATGTCACAGCCACTTTTTTCCCTAACTATAAGAACTATACTGTTGAAACTTGGTAAGTACCTAGATGTATTCTGTGAACCGTATTAAGATTTTCACACAAAATTAAAAAAAAAAACAATACATTTTGGGGGTTCCCCATACTTAGAACTGAAATTCAAAAATTTAATTTCATCAAACCCACCCGAGAGACACTTCCAAAGCAGTAAAATGTGTATTTTCCCCCAGTATCGAAAATTGGTTTAAACGAGATCCTAGTCAGTAGTTTTTTTTTATAAATAAATAAATAAATAAAACAGCCTTTATTCAGACAATTCTTAACATAATACAAACTTAATTCTTGCTTTTTCGTTTAATTTTAACTCTTAATCTATTTATTCTATTCTTCATCAGTTTCCCCGTCTGTTTGCCTTTTGGCAAAGGCCTCCTCTAACTCTTTCCAACTTTTCCGGTCTTTCGCTGTCCTTGTCCATGTATTTGTATTGCCTACCGCCTTCTTAATTTCATCTGCCCATCTTCTAAATGGTCTCCCTCTTTTGCGATTGCCATCCCTTGGGTACCACTCTGATATTGCTCTACTCCATTTGTCCTTTCCTCTAATCGTATGACCTGCCCATCTCCATTTTAGTTTTTTTACTTTTACTGTTATATCTTCAATTTTCGTTTTCTGTCTAATTGTTCTGTTTCGGATTCTGTCACTTTTCCGTTTGTTTAGCATACTCCTTTCCATGGCGACTTGGCAGACTTCCAGTTTTTTCAAGTTGGTTTGTGTCAGCGCCCATGTTTGGCAGCCGTATGTAAGGACAGGCAGTATGCAAGTATTAAATAATCTGGTTTTTATAGGCATAGCCATTTCTTTATTTTTCATAATGTCTTTAAGGGACCAGTATCGTTTCCAAGCTTTGCCTATTCGAGTTGCAATTTCTTTTGTCATGAGTTCGTCGGTGGATATCAGTTGGCCAAGATAGATATACTCAGTCACATACTCAATAGGGTTGCTGTTGACCACAATGGGTACCTGCTCTCCGTTGGACATGATTTTCGTCTTTTGTGTACTCATTGATAGTCCTACCTTTCGGCTTGCCTTATCGAGATCGTTGAGCATAGTTTGTAGATCTTCTGGATTTGTCGCGAATATGATTAGGTCGTCTGCGAATCGAAGATGGGTTAGGTTTTCGCCATTGATATTTAAGCCCAATTTCTCCCACGCCATTTCTCTGAAGATGTCCTCTAGGACTGCCGAAAAGAGTTTTGGTGAAAGCGGGTCACCCTGCCGAACCCCTCTTTGGATCTGAATCACATCACCCTCCTTCTCTAATTTCACCCGAGCAGTGCTGTTTTTGTAAACATTTTGGATTAATCTTGTGTATTTTTTATCTACTCCCTGGTTGTTTAGAGCTTCCCAAATTTTTCCATGATCCAGGGAGTCAAATGCCTTGCAGTAGTCTACAAAGCAGCAGTAGAATGTAAGCTGATATTCTGTGTATTTCTCAAAAACCTGTCTAACAACATGAATGTGGTCAATTGTTGAGAATCCACTTCTAAACCCTGCTTGTTCCCTTGGCTGGTTCTCGTCCAGGACTCGAGTTATGCGGTTTAATATAATTTTTGCAAAGATCTTGTAAATGTTGGACATGAGACTTATCGGTCTATAGTTCCCTATATCATTTTTATCTCCCTTTTTATGCAATAGAATTATTGTCGAGGTGGTCCATTGTTCTGGTATGTACTCGGTGTCTATTACATTATTAAAGAGGTAAGTGAGGATTGGTATCATGGTATCTTTGGCTTGAATAAGAAATTCATTAGTGATATTGTCTGACCCTGGAGCCTTATCTTTATTTTGTGATGATAGAGCTCTCTCTACTTCGCTTTGGAGTATTTCAGGTACCGCTTCTGTATTGAACATTACAGTAGGTTATTCTGTATACTGTTTCGAGTACAGCTCCTTGTAGAATTTTGTAGCTACAGACATGATGTCTGGCCTTTCTGTTTTGATCATTCCTGCCTTATTTTTCAAAGTCGGTATCCAGTCCTTTTTGTCTGTAAGTTCTTTGATCGCTTTTTTAACTCCACCTGTTCTAGCGATGTGTTTTTCGAAGGTTTTCATTCTTAACGTTTGGCGGTCCTTCCTCATGTTTAATTTAATCTCCTTGCTGAGCTTGGCAATTTCTTTTCTTATAGTTTCTGAAGTGGCGTGACAACTAATTAAGTCCTTTCTGTCTTGTAGTAGTTTAATTGTTTTTTCGGAAAACCTTTCGCTCGTTTGTTTCTTGGTCGATTCATTCAGTTTCTCTGACTGAAGTAGCTCTTCTAGTTTATTGGATTTTTGTTGTGTAGTTAACTCTTTTGTGGTTTCTCTGAAGTTATGTAGTTTTCCTTTCAGTTCTTCATTTGACGTTACCAGTTTAGTTAGATTCGGTTTAACTTTGAAAGGTCTAGAATGTCTGGAATTCTTTTTCTGGAGTGTCGCTCTGAGCATCCTGTGGTTGCTGTTGAAATTTAGGTTTTGTATTACCCCGCAGTTCGAAAATCGTTCGCTTCTGTTAGAGAGGATGTAATCTATCTCGTTCCTATATCTATCCCCTGGTGATGTCCAAGTCCACCTTTTGCTTTTACGTTTTTTGAACTTGGTGTTAAGGATGGTTAGATGATGTTCATGGGCGAGATCGATGAGTTTTTCTCCGTTCCTCGTTCTTACACCGTAACTGTGTTGGCCCAGAATTAATTCTTCTCCATTTCTCCTGCTGCCTATCTGTGCATTGAAATCCCCCATCACAATAATGTTTCTATTGGGTAGGTTTATTAACGTTGTATTTAATTTATTGTAAAAGGAGTCTATTTCACTCTTGCTGGAGTTTTCGGTCGGTGAGTATATTTGTATGATTGACCATTTTTCGTTGACTGGTGGAATTGATAAGTTCAGTACGGCTATGCGGTCAGAGATACCTATAAACTCGTCGATGTTGTTTTTAAGTTCCTTTGATACCAAGAAGCCAACGCCATAGTGTCCAGCTGTTTCTCCCTTATAGTAAAAAACGAACTGTCCATAGTCTTCTATGTTTTCTCCGAGACGACGCACTTCAGCCAGGCCGATTATATTCCATTTAGTATTTTCTAGGGCTAATAAAAGTTCGTCTAGGCTTTCATCCCTTCTCAAGGTCAGTACATTGAATGTTGCGATTGATATGTCATTGGTTTTGTTTACAGTATTTTGGGACTTTTGTCTGTTCTTTTTTCCTGTTAGAGGGTATTTTTCATAATTCTCCTCGGTGACCGGCCGGCTTGGAGAATGTTTTTCCTTTGTTGTAGCTGTTTGTGTTGTAATTTGTTTAGGTTTTGTTTTCCGGTTGCGCCTTGCCATATATTTGTTGTTCCTGGATGCCAAGGAACTTCCTGTTGGTTTTAATGTAATAGAGGTTTGCTTGTTGTGTTCTGTTAGTTTTTTGATTGTGCTTCTTTTTGTGGTCTTTTCTTATTCCTCATGGCTTCAAAAGCGTCAACTTTATATATTTTGTTGGGCTGTATTGGGGAGCTGGGGCGCAGCGTCTGAGCATTCTCCAGTAGTGCACTGCTAAATTTATTTGGTGGTGTGGAAGGCGGCGTGGAGGGAGCTCTCTTCCTTTTTTCGTTCTTTCCTGAATCTGTCTTTTCTTTTATTATAAGAGTACCATTTCTAATTATTGCGTATTTGCCCGCTTCTCTTGCTTCTTTGAGTTTCGGAAACAGAGACTTATTTGCTTCAAAAACGTCTTTTGGAAGGTCTTCAGATATACTTATGTTATCAGGAAAAGCTCTTTTGTTTCTCATCAGTTCTTCTTTCCTCCATAATAGAGTGAATGAAACTTTGATCGGTCTTGTTTTATTTTCAGTTATTTTCCCGATTCTACGCGCTTTGCTAATCTCCCACCTGTCCCATTCATTGGATTTTATCTTCTTATTCGCTTCATTTAAAGTCTCCACAACTTTGTTTAATAAGTCTAAGTTGTTGTTTTCATTCTCTTGTACGCCGTAAATGATAATATTGTTTTTTCTACAGTCCAATTCTAGGTTTTGAATCTTGGTTCGCAACTCCTGGACCTCGCTTTTCAGCGCCTCGTTCTCCTCCCTAATTGGTTTCAGCTTTTCATCTAATGTTGTTGTTATTGTTTTATGAACAGTTTCGGCTATAGTTTTGGTTTGACTTTGGAGTTCTTTCTGCATTTTTTTCCACAGCAATTGCATCTGTTCGCTTAATGGAACCTCCTCATCCATTTTAGCCACTAGTTGCAATTATTATTTATTTTCCTCAAATTGGGTGTTTTTTTTTCGATAATGGCAACACTCCACTCAATTGACAGCTCTTGTGTATTGATATTTGATACTTCTGAACGCAGCTTACGAATGTGTGGATCAGCCTTGCACTTGTCGATTTACGAAAATTACGAGCGATCTGATCGAGTGTCTATGGTCGGTCGGTCGTTTGACGTTTCTTGAAATTATAACCTCAATGCTTGTCACCACTTTTTGCACTACGATTTAATGTAATCTTGTTGGTATGACGGTGAAAACTTAAAGGCAACAATGTTCAAATGTTTAGTTTACACTGAGATGCACTCCACGGTGAAATTCACGGTTTTTACAATTTATTTTCACTATTTACACGGAGCTAAGTTACGTCGTTGTTTACAGTTTGACAGCCGGAAACGGAAGAAGTTTTTTTTTAATACGTCATAAATCGTAAACCGCAATTAACCTTTCATTTAATCAACTCAAATATAAAAAAAATAAGGTTTATGGTACGGACGGAAACCTTCGTGTACGAGTACGACTCGCGCTTGACCGGTTTTTTAAATTTTATTATAGAGACATAACTTTAAAAATGTTTTTTTTTTTTGCATTACTGGTCACCTACCTAGTACTATTTGTTACATTTGCGTAGGCACTCTTATTATATTGCTCCACAAATAATTTTGAGAGTTGAATATAAGAATGCTGTTTGACAATAACTTGTTTGAACTTTTAGTTTTACGAAAATACCTACAACTAAATAAATCAAATTACTGCTGTGTGTTTTTAGGGTTCGGTACCTCAAAAGGGAAACTGTACCCTTATAGGATCACTTTGTGGTCCCTCCGTCTGCCCGTCAAGACCCTTTATCTCGAGAACGCGTGGAGGTATCGAGTTAAAATTAAAACTATATACTCAAGTCTACAGTCCCATGAAGCTGTGAAAACATCTTACTAAGTTAAATTAAAATACGTACGGCCGTATATGCCGAATGAAACCGTATATTTTGATACTCTCAAGGGAATCAAAATATATAGGGTACTTTTCTCTGATCTAGAACTATGAAATTTGGCAAGTAATACCGTCTTATACTATAACTATAGAGATAAATTTGAAAACTTTTTATTTGTAATTAAATTATGAAAAATATAGTCTATACTAAGATATAAAGCTGAAGAATTTGTTTGTTTGTTTGCTTGAACGCGCTAATCTCAGGAACTACTGGTCCGATTTGAAAAATTTCTTCAGTGCTAGATAGTCTATTTATCGAGGAAGGCTATATATCATCACGCTAAGACTAATAGGAGTGGAGCCGTAATGAAAATTGTGACGCAGACGAACTTGCGTGGGTCAACTAGTTTTTATATTAAGTACGAGTACGAATCAATTATCGAGGTTAAGCAACGGTATGCGCGGTCATTTATAATTTTTTACGGAACCGGCGGTTGGTGGGCGAGCCAACAATACGCTTGTCTGGTTTGTCTAGCGACATTTTGGCCCAATGTCTCGAACGAATGTTATCACAAAATTATTGTGCCAAATCGTCAAACGCTCGTTATCTAGCTGTTACCAATTAAGTCATCTACGCTAACGCTATTATAATGCGATTTCTTTTCCAGAAACTGGCGTTTAATTATATTTCAAAGTATATTCATAGCTTAACAACTGATTGAAAACTACCATTATTTTTTCCAACATGCGCATTCAAGTTATGGAATTTAAGCGTTTACAGACGAAACTGTAGGTAATGCATTAATTTCACTTATATCTAAAGCCGAATACAAATGAGTTTTCCTACAAGCCTTACTTTACAAATACTGCCACTGACTGCGCCATCTGTATGATTTCAGAAAGTTTACCACGGATGCTGGGGTCACTATACTGAAAAGCATTCAACATTAACTACGCTTTCACAATAATGCTTTCATATGAGTTTGAATAAAGCATTTATGTAGTAAAAATATCTAGGTATAACTGTGTAAAATAATGTTTTGAATTAGATAAATTAATATTTAAAAGGAAAGTTTACAAAGAACAACATCATCGGATAAAGAAAACTTGGTTTTCTGAACCATGGGAATATATCGTAGTTGGCTCAGGGGCGTTGTGTCTAGGTGGCGGCGCGTGGTGTTCCCGTGCACCCTTCTTTGACGTCGCGGGGGGAGTCGTTTGACTCCTCACTTCCCCCGCTGACCCGAGGTGGCCTGCAGAGGCGGGCCGGCACCAGCCGGGGATTACGGAAGTCGCATTAGTTCTCGCGATCCCCGGTTGGTGAGAGATGGAGCACCGGGGTGGTTTTAGTCAGTAAGAGTCTGACAGACCCCTCCGCCCACCCCAGGGCGGAGGACATCCATGAGGATTTCCCCACGTTATAAAAAAAAAAAAAAAAACGGGCGTTGTGTCTGGTAACAAAGTCTGTAACTTGATGGCGCTGTTCTTAAAAGTAGGTAAATACTATGTTAGTGATCTTGAGTTATTATTATTGAAGATTATGGGCAGCAGAGATAATGTACATAATAAAAGATACTATTCAAATAAGTATTTGAGATACCAAATACAAGATACTTTTGGCAATGGTAATACAAAATATGCTGTACCTATCTTCTAAATGGGTACAACTGTTTAAAGATACAATTACATACTTTTAAAAATAACACACTTTATTCAGATGAAGTTGCTACTATTTCATCGATTTATTTAAATAATAAATCGATGAAATAGTTTCGCATGTCAATCATAAGCTGTCAAAAAATGTATGAAAAAAAAACAAGGCTTTTTTGACAGATTACGGCTGAGATGCAAAGCGAACGTTTGCTTAAAATAGAATTGGCCCCTAGGTTATTTTATATCAAAGGTCAAGTCATTGTTTAAACCTGGAGATATTATATTAACTTGGCGTAGATAGGTAGGATTACGAGTCGAGGAGGACTCGAGGAGCTCGTGGCTAGATAATAACAGCCCCACGGGTCGATCTTCAAGGTTAAGCAACGCTTGCCTAGGTTGGTCTGTGGATGGGTGACCATCTTAACATACCGAGTTTCCTCCGTGCCTCGGAAAGCACGTTAAGCCATTGGTCCCGGCTGTCATTTGTAGATCTGTGGCAGTCGTTACGGATTGTCAGAAGCCAGTAAATCTGACTACAGTCTTGTCATGAAGTACCGTGTTACCCAGTTAATGGGTTGTGGAGATCTAGTAGGCAGCTGCTCCTCGTAAAATACTAGTATTTAGCTAAATCTGGCTTAACTGGAAGCCGACCCCAATATAGTTGGGAAAAGGCTAGGCAGATGATAAGATAGGTAGGACTACTACCCCAAAACTTTCTAGAAGGCGTGAACTACTTGTAATGAAAATAATAGGATGAATCTAGTTTGGAAGCACGGAAATAAACTTATGGTTATGACATTTAATTGTTCATTAGTTTAGTGATTATATCCAGTATAAAAGTTTGTGCTGCAGCTACTTAAAAACAGTTCTATACTTAGCTCTGAAGAGCTTGTAAGAAATTGTCTGTTATTTTATTGACTATTTTCTATCCATACTTCCATACTTATCTAAAATATTATAAATGCGGCGATAGCTCTGTCTGACTGTCTTTCTGTTTGTGAACTGTTAATGGCTGAACGGATCTGGATCAAACTCGGCACGCGGGTAGACCATATCCTAGAAAAGGACAAATTATAATTTTCTATGTTGGGAGTTTGTTCTCTTGGGATTTTTTTAATATTAAGCCCCTGGCAGGAGCTTTCTATATTGCACTGAAAAATATGCATTCAAATGGACGGAACTTCTTAAACGTTTTTGAAAAAGAAAAACGTCTTATTCATACAATCAAATCTATATTAGATACGTTCATCTTTGCTAACCACAAAAGACATTTCAAAAGTATGATAGAATGCTAATGAGGAGAAGACGCTTTTATAACTATAAGAGGTAAGAACAGACACGGAAATATAAGCAAATTAAAAAATATTTAGTTTTACAGACAAACCGAATAGCATCGACTGATCTCCACTCACGAATACATATCTTACCGAATACCTTCAAAAACCTACAAAACTAAAACCTAAAGAAATTCAAGAGTTTTCATAAACTGGTAAAACTAACCTCGAACACATACATTTTTGTCACATGAACAATTACAATTAATAATAACATGTCTTCCGATTAGGTGATTACTGATAAGTTACCACTAATCAGTAATCACCTAGTCGGACCACACGACTCTCACTTTTGCTAATTTACTAATTAGCCCTTATTTACTTAAGGGCTTGTAGTTGACATATAAAAGCGGACACAATCCCGACAGACATTATAGTTAACTGAGCTGTCAAAGCGATCGTTACTTACTCGTATAAATATATTATTTGGAACTCTCCAAAATGGTGGAACCCTCGACTTCCGGTCAGTTTTTAGCGCCACCTCCCTACAACGTTGCCAACGGCGCGGTCACCAGTAGTGACGGTCGTTGGATTCAAATTGATAGCACACATTTATTGCAGAATCTTAAGGTAAGGATTTCCATACTTAACATATGCTTGTGAAGTTTGGTTTGGCATCTATAAGATTTAACGTCCTTATATCTATCAAAGCTTTACTACAAAAAGATGATACCAAGTAGTGAGGTTACAACTGAATGTACCTTTATAACCTTTTCAACATGTATTGTGCGAAAAAATTATTTGATATTTGAAAGCTCACAGACGGTTCCTGTCCCATATAACGTGTTGTATGAATGATGTGATGACTAACAAAATCTTTATCTTTGTTCACAGCCTCTGGAGTGGAACGCATATCCACATGAGTACCAGGTCACCAACAAGAACAAAGTAACCATACTCAGCAATGAAGTCGTGTACTATCCGACAAACTGCACCAAGCCTGACCAAAGTAGCACGGTAGATATTGGGTATGCGTATCTTCCACGCACACAAAACGGGCAGTTTATTGCAGGCCAAGCCGGGGTCAGTCAATGGCCTCTAGGAAGATTGATCTCACAGTCACCTGTCTTGGCCAGCAATAAGCAGAGTTCTGCTCCCAAGAAACCCAAACGTACAAGAACTGCGTTCACTACCGAACAGTTGGTGGAAATGGAAGAGGAGTTTGCCAGGACCCGCTTTTTGGACCGTGCCAGAAGGCTTAAAATGGCAGAAAGCCTCAACCTGAACGAGCGCACCATAAAAATATGGTTCCAAAATCGCCGTATGAAAGAGAAAAAGGAAAAAATTGAGAGGATGGAAGAGATTATAGAAACAAACACATCCGAATCATCCCTGGAAATGGCGAACATACTCATTCATGAGCAGTACCCCGAAGTATCCATGAATAACGATGTTGACATTCAGGCGGAAATGTTTAATGAGGGAAAAATTTCTTCGGAAAAAACCCAGTTATGTCGGCACCTGTGATGCCACAGGCGAGTCTGCAACCCTCAATACAAATACAGCATTCCGTACCGAGTCTGCAGCAATCTGTGCCATTCCGAAATTCGGTACGGAATATATACGAGTATTTCATGTCGCGCGAGGAAGTCCAGGCTGAATTCGAGCAGGGACATTTGGAGCCTTATCATTAGTTTTTGACTTCTCGGGTCCCTAGAGACCCGGTCCTTTGGTATGCGTACGAGGGTCCGAAGCCAACTCGCAGAGGCCTCTTTAGATATTTCAAATGGAATGGGACACCAAACGACGATTATACCTGTATGCACTGTGAAAGTATAGCCGAGGACAATCCCTGGTTGGAGCAGGGCTATTGCAGAATATGGAAACAAAAGATGAAACGCTATGGGTTTGGCTGGTTTAGCGGACTAATAATCGTTTACTATGGAAGAACTATTGGCCCCTGCCTAACCATTGACAATTAAAACGGCTTTAAAATAGCAGGGGGTGACTTGCACACTCAATAAATGGGCCCCCCGAAAAGGGTCGCTAGCACAAAGTAACGTAGCGCCAAGGGGGCAACATATCCTGAGTTGCTAGAGGAGTGGAGAGGTATACCACGGCTATCAGGACAATCCCGGAAGTACAGTCAAGATCCCTACCAGCACCTTACTGGATTATACGTCCTTCTCCTGACCACGTTTTCTCTTGCGAATCTCCACTCAGGCCGGCCGATTAAAGCAAGAAAGAGGTGGGAGCTCTGTTCCTCGTCAGTGTTCACTGCGGTCAGCCAATATAGGCAAGCCGGAAATGAGGAACAAGAATTCTCCCTGGAGATCAGGTCCGTGGGGTCGCTAGTGCCCATCAGTTCGCCACAAAACTGCCCTGCAAATTAGTTTTATTATTATTTTATTATTATTAATCAAACAGTAAAGTTGCAAGACGACAAACACAAAGAACAATCACTTTAAAATAGTCCCTAATGATAGCAATGAAAAGAACTGGAATTTGTCTTTGATTGGATCATTGCAGACCAAGATTAGTGTTGCGATGACCCCAGTGAGTACCACGTCACCAGCGGCAACCACGTCAACATTCTTCAATCAATCAAGTCGTGTCCAACCAGACCAACTAAAAAATCTTCATTGCATTCAAAACGGGCACATTATTGAAGGCCAAGCTGGCCCAATCAATCACTTCTCGGAAGATTAATCTCTCAGCCTGGTCAGCAACAAACCAAGTGATGAAGCAAAAAACAAAATCGCACCAGACTTGCGTTCACTAGCTAATACATGATGGAATTGGAACAAAAGTAAGCCAGGAAGCCACCACTTGGACCGCGCCGGAAGGCCCAAACTAGCAGAAACACTCCACAAGAACAAGCGCACCGTTAACATATGGTTCCGGTATCGCCATATGAGGGATAAGAAAGACAAAATTGAGAGCATGGCGGACTCGGAAGAAACTAACTCATCTGAGTCATCGCTGAAAATGGGGAATATTCAGATGTCAACTTTCATTCGTGTGCAGTATCTAGTCATGAAAAACGATTATTACAGTCAGGCAGAAGTGTTCAATGAGAAACACATGACTGTGGAAAACTACCCAGCTGTGTCGGCACCTGCTACGATATCATTGACGAGTCTGCCACCCTCGACTCAAATACAGAATTCAATACAGAGTCTGACACCCTCGATGCCAATCCAGAATTTTGTACAGAACCTACCACCCTAGATGACAATACATAATTCGTTATAGAGCCAACCACAAGCGAGGCAAGTCCGGAATTTGGTACAGAATATGTACGAGATTCTTATGTCTCATGTCAGGCTTAAAAGTAGCACCCTGATAGTTCTAAGCCTGACATCTGCAAGTACAGCCTTATCAGTAATCGAACAGTCAACATCAGGGGTTGTTGCCAGAAGCCAAACCAAAAGAAGAAAATACATCTACAATTGGTGGATGCCAATCTACATAGATGGGCTCATCGCCGTAAGATTGCCTACTTGTCGGCCTTCTACAGATGTAGTTCAGTCATCATCTGCCTAGCCTTTTCCCAACTATATTATGGTCGGCTTCTAGTCAAACCGAATTTAGCTGAATACCAGTATTTTACGCGGAGCGGCTGCCTACCAGACCTCCAAAACCGAGTAACTGGGTAAGACGGTACTTCATGGCAAGACTGGAGTCAGATTTACTGGCATCTGACAATCCGTAACGACTGCCCAAGATCTACAAAAGACAGCTGAGACCAACGGCTTAACGTGATTTTCGAGGCACGGAGGAAACTCGCTATGTTAAGATGGTCACCCATCCACAGACCAACCTAGGCAAGCGTTGCTTAACCTTGAAGATCGACCCGTGCGGCTGTTATTATCTAGCCACGAGTTCCCCCGATTGTAGTTCAGTGAGTGTGCCCAAAAACTCCACAACCTCATCCCACCGGTCCCCCTCCACCATCGGACATCCAGACGCACTGCATCTTACCATCCCTACCTTGTAGCTATTCCACCTATTCGCACGCGTTTCCAAACGTCTTTTATAATGTGCACAGCAAAGGAGTGGAACTCTCTGCCTACATCTGTGTTTCCAGAAGCCTACAACTCTAACCTCTTCAAACTTAGAGTAAACAGGCTCCTTCTGGGTAAGCTCGATCCATCGTCGATTTTTTCTGTCATCTCCGACATAGTCAAGAGTCAAGGCAAACCCATCAATAATTAAAAAAATAAGTGTCCTTCGTTACAACAGTGAAAAGAACTGGGATTCATTCTGGATAAAATCGTTGCAGTGCCAAGATTAGTGTTGCGACAGAACCGATGACAACCAACAAGGTCTCCAGTGAAAACCAAGTCACCAACAGCAACAACGTCAACATTCTCAGCAATCATGTCGTTTATAGCCCGCTTAGCTTTATAATTAAACCTTAACAAAGTAGTACAGCAGCTAATGAGTATGTGACTTTTAATCCTAGCAGAGATATAAACGCTCAATTCATCAGCGGTTCAAAACTTCAACGCAGTCAAAACGGGCACATAAGTGGAGGCCAAGCTGGCCCAATCAATCGCTTTTCGGAAGATTAATCTCTCAGCCCGCTGTCTGGGTCAGCAACAAACCAAGTGATGGAGCCAAAAAACAAAATCGCAACAGAACTGCGTTCACTAGCTAATACGTAATGGAAATAAAACAGAATAATGCCAGGAAGCCCGCGAACAGGATGCTTGGACCGCGCCAGAAGGCTAAAACTAGCAAAAACACTTCACAAGAACGAGCGCACCATCAACGTGTGGTTCCAGTATTGCCACATGAAGGAGAAGAATGAAAAAATTGAGAGTATGGTAGACTCGGAAGAAACTAACTCATCTGAGTCATCGCTGGAAATGGGGACATTCAGATGACAACGCTCATTCATGAGTAGTCATGAATAACGATTATTACGATTATTAGTATGTGGAAAACTACCCAGCTGTGTTGGCACCTGTTACGATACCATTGATGAGTCTGCCACCTCGATGCTAATGTAGAATTCAATACAGAGTCTGACACCCTCGATGCCAATCAAGAATTCAGTGCAGAGTCCACCCTAGATGAAAATTCATTATCCGTTATGGAATCTACAAGAAGCGATGCCACTCCGCAATTCGAAACAGAATATGCATGAAATTCTCATGTTCGCGGGAAGAATGTCAGGCTTAGAAACAGCAGAGTCATTTGCAACAGCCGCCTTATCGAACAGTGAAGTTCAGGAGCTGTTGCCAGAAGCCAAACCAAAAAAATACAATCCATCTACAAGTGTCCACTCGTGAAAACAATGAAAAATACTGGGATTTTTCCTGGATAAGATCGTTGCAGTACCAAGATTAGTGTGGTGACAGAACCGATGATTTCCAAAAATGTCTCCATGAATGAGCGCATCATCAACGTGTTGTTCCAGAATCGCCGCATGAAGGAAAAGAAAGACAAAATTAAGAGTATGGAAGACTCGAAAAATACTTACTCATCTGGGTCATCATCATCATCTGCCTAGCTTTTTTCCCAACTATATTAGGGGCGGTTTCCAGTCAAACCGGATTTAGCTGAATACCAGTATTTTACGTGGAGCGGCTGCCTACCAGACCTCCACAACCCATTAACTGGGTAACACCGTACTTCTTGGCAAGACTGGAGTCAGATTTACTGGCTTCTGACAATCCGTAACGACTGCCAAAGATCTACAAATGACAGCCAGGACCAACGGCTTAACGTGCTTTCCGAGGCACGAAGGAAACTCGGTATGCTCAGATGGTCGCCCATCCACAGGCCAACCTCGGCAAGCGTCGCTTAACCTTGAAGATCGACCCGTGGCGGCTGTTATTATTTAGCCACAAGCTCCTCATTCTGCCTGAATGTCTCCATAGGATAGAAGATACCTTAGCTTTTATACGTGCATCGAGCACTCACCATAGTACTTTAAACATAGATACTTTAGGTAATATGACGAAACGATTAAGATCTATATACGGTTCAGACCAATTGCTAGAGGCAGATCTAAGAGAATACTATAAGTATAGTTATAAAACCTGGCTATTACTTTACAGGAAAAAGAATAGTTATCATATTTAAAGTCCCAATTATCTCCCCTGATCAGTTTGAATGATATAGATTAACAATAGTTCACAATAAATGTATGTACACCTTTATTCCTCCTTATCCTTTCATTGCAACCAACGAGAAAGTTTTCAAGTACATAAAGGCTGAATGCCCAAAGTTTAATCAGCTCCATCTCTGCGAAGAGGAAGTCAACCATCAACCGACGAGAGGACATCTAGAATGCATCCAAGGGCTCATCTTTAATCAATCTCTACAGAAAACATGCCTGCCCACTAAGCTCACGCTGACCAAAGAAGCCACGGAGCAACTGGACGACAGACGCTATACACTTACCTTTCCACAACCAACCCGAACCGAGCTACAATGCGTAAACGTCAAGAATTCATCTCTCTACATGGAAGCTACCTCGCCACCATCCCGCACAAATGCTTACTACGCACCGAGCAGTTTACTATAATCAACACAAATGACCATATCAAAGGACAACCGCTGAAAATCACCGAAATACCCATGAACCTGAACATTGTCAACGAGTCTATCCCACATCTGAAGTTAAACTCACTGCACCTGAAAAGACTACATGAAATTGAAGATAAAATCTTAATGCATCAACCCGTAAGAATCGATCGCACTAACTTGGACCAATCGATCTACCATACGACTATCCCACTATATGTCGTAATATTCGGTGCAACTGTACTGATTGTTACCCTCACTATACATCAATATAATGTTTGCACAAAGCTCAGAAAGCCACAATCACCAGATGAAAGCGATGAAAACCATTAATACGAAGACGCAGAATCTCCTAAGATCAAGAAAAATGTACCAGCAACATTCTCGCTGAAATTGCTCAAATAGTTGCTGTTCTGGGGGGGAGGTGTTACGTGCCCTACCTACCCTACCTACCCTACCTACCCTACCTACCCTACCTACCCTACCTACCCTACCTACCCTACCTACCCTACCTACCCTACCTACCCTACCTACCCTACCTACCCTACCTACCCTACCTACCCTACCTACCCTACCTACCCTACCTACCCTACCTACCCTACCTACCCTACCTACCCTACCTACCCTACCTACCCTACCTACCCTACCTACCCTACCTACCCTACCTACCCTACCTACCCTACCTACCCTACCTGCCCTACCTACCCTACCTACCCTACCTGCCCTACCTACCCTACCTACCCTACCTGCCCTACCTACCCTACCTACCCTACCTGCCCTACCTACCCTACCTACCTAAGGTAATTTGATTTCTGTATTTAACATATACTTATCAATAAGATTAATGTCTTATTTTTAGTAAGTTAAGATGAATGCTGAGTAGCTCGCGAAATTCTAATATTTTTATGTTTTTTTGCAATTTGCCGGTCAGTGTGAAGCTGTATGTTGAACAAAATACGATTTGCGACCGTAACGCGTATTTATCTAAAGAATTAATTATAATTGAAAAACTTACAGCTAATTACAAGGCATGCTTACTTATTCTAATATAATTGTACCGGACGGGCGTGATCGACTGGAACGGGGGTGTGATGAGGTAGGTCTATCCTATTTTTAATCCTCCGATGTTAACTGTGACCACCCGACTGCGTCCAGCCGCGCTGACGTCCTGTACCGGGGGAACTGAGGTTCCCCGTACCACGCGTGCAACGTTCTTATATCTTGCTATTTACTTGCTGTCTTCGGGGTAGATTGGGGAGAGGGATGAATGCTTACCAGTCGCGCAACTTCGTCTACGTCACAATTTTTATTACTGCTCCGCTCCTACTGGTCTTAGCGTGATGATATATAGCCTATAGCATTCCTCGATAAATGGGCTATCTAACACCGAAATAATTTCAAATCGGACCAGTAGTTCCTGAGATTAGCGCGTTCAAGTAAAGAAACAAACAAACTCTTAAGCTTTATATATTAGTATAGATATAGAGTATATAGATGTTTTCTTAAGTGGTCAGTCGGTTCTATTCGTTTTGTTTCTAAAAATATTTTTCAGCTTCAATTTGGAATTTAGTTGGAATAAGGACTTTTTTTCAATCCGCTTACATTTCCATGCCTTTTCTTACCTCTTATTATTATCAAAGCGTCTTCTCCTCGTCAGCATTCTACCACCTTCACCTTCCGTCACCTTTGAAATACTATTGTTGTTA
The DNA here is from genome assembly GCA_950371165.1 of Lacanobia oleracea. Classification (NCBI taxonomy): domain Eukaryota; kingdom Metazoa; phylum Arthropoda; class Insecta; order Lepidoptera; family Noctuidae; genus Lacanobia; species Lacanobia oleracea. The sequence goes on from OX493397.1 coordinate 9,768,544, forward strand.
AGAACGTTGAATGGATCTAGCATACGTTTGATTTTGTGAAAAGAATGATATCTTTTTAAATATCATCCCCCTTCAATATTTTCAAAAACGTTACGTCCACTTGAATTTATATTTTTTAGTGTAGTCATGTAGACAGCTGCTGCCAGCGGCTGAATGTCGAAAGTAATCCGAAGAGAACAAACTCCAAACATTGAAAAGTACAATTTGGCCTATTCCAGAATATGGCCTACCCGAGTGCCGAGTTTTATCCAAATGCATTTAGCCGCAGTCACAGAAGAGTTAATAAACAGAAATACAGCTAGACTGAGTTATCATGGCACTTATAATATTTTAAGCTAGTATGGAAGTTGGGATTGAAAATTGACAGTATAGTAACAGACAATTTGTGACAGGCACTTCAGGACTAAGTATAGAACTGTTTTAAAGTAGGTACAGCACAATCTTTTATACTATATATAATTACTAACCCTAATGGAAAATTAAATGTCAGAACCATAAGTTTATTTCCGTGCTTCCAAACTAGCTTCATCTAATTATATTGACATCATCCTAAAATTTGTATTAAGTTTTGTTTTAATTACAAGATTTTCTATAGTGATTTGGGGGTATCCATCATCACAATCATCACATGCCTTTAACAGTCCATTGCTGAACACAGGCCTGTCCTAGTGCAAGCCATTTGGCTCAATCTCCGGCAACTCTCATATGCCAGCCACCCTGCGAAGATCGTCGCGTCACCTAGCCGGTGTACACAAGGTGTTCCACCTTACGTTTGCTGATTTGCGGTCTTCATTCAAGAACTCGTCTAACCCAATGGTCACGAGGTTAGTAGCCATAGCTATCTATACCAATTTAGTATAATATCTTCAGGTTTAGGCAACGCCATGAGTTTTGAGATAAAAAAAAACCTGGTCATAAGTCAAGACGGATACTCATAGAGTATATCTAAAAAACATTTTCCAGTTGCATTTGGATCCCACGTGTACAACAATTCGTCAGACATCTTTAATAGACATTTAACTTTATCACTGCTGCGATTAGGTTCAAAGTTGATTAGGAAAATTTGTCAGTTTCGGGTAGCTTGATATGCTGGCGTTTGTACAGTACGTATCCAGACTATAGTTTCCTAATATTTTGGCAAGTTTTATTGATAATTGGTTAACTTATTAATAAACTTGAACTTGTAAGCTTTTTACATTGTCCTTTTGCTACTGTGTTTAATCATCATCTTATTAAAAGGTTTTCCTGACAGCAACAAGTACCATTAATTAGTATCTAAGAGTCTTTGGTGAACTGGACCCACTCGAACTGGGCCCACTGCCCAATGTCATTATTATTACTTTATTTTAGTATTATTTTTATGTCTTTTAATAATTTTCAATAAGGCATTAATTACTTACACTAACGCACCTCGCTTATTCACTTAAACCCAATTGAACCGCGTTTCATTATTTTTTGACTAACCAATTTTGTGCTCGACTGTACATACTGGTAGCTTTAATTAATGGTTTTTTCTTTAATTTGATTCTGGGTCCAGTTAACAAATAAAAATCCAGAAAATAAATGATATGTTCAATTAGACTCATGGGTCCAGTAGCGAGTGGGTCCAGCTAACCGAAGACTCATAGGTGCTTGTTTCAAAGACGAATATATTGATCCAAGTTTGTCCTTCTTCATCTTGTTGGTTGTCAGTTTGTGTGGAAGGGACAAGACTGCAGGCAGATCAAATATATATATTTTGTATTATGTTGGCTCCAAATCATTTTTTTAGAGAATCATTCTTATAGACAAAACGGAATGTTCATGTAATCTATTCTAAGTAATAATTTTATAAAATGATAAAGTTTATGAGTTTGTGTGATTGGAGGGGGATACCTCTGGATCTGCTAAACCGATTTTGAAAATTCTTTTACCAATAGAAAGCCACGTTATTTGTGAGTATATATCCTTTACTAATATATAAAGCTGAAGAGTTTGTTTGTTTACTTGAACGCCCTAATCTCAGAAACTCCTGGTCCGATTTGGAAAATTATTTCAGTGTTGGATAGCCCATTTATTGAGGAAGGAAATAGGCTATATATCATCATAGCTAAGACTAATAGGAGCGGAGCAGTAATGAAAATTGTGACGCAGACCAAGTTGCGCGAGTCAACTAGTAATTATATAAATCCAAAAAATAGCGCCCAATGAAGTGGGCACAGGTCAGCTAGTTTGCCACAAAGTCGAGCCTATCATTTGCCATCAAAACACATTGTTAAACCCTAATCAGTAACAGGTACCAAAACAGAAATATCAACTTTGGAACTTTATCTGCTCAAACATAAACAGCAAACAAATTAACAAAAAAAAAGATCTCAAAATCCTGTCAACAAAGTGATTAGTACTAATATTCCTATTGCTATTGAAGCAGATAACTGTACAAATAGTTCTGAATGTTCGCATTAAGGCCGCTCTCTCTAAAAAACTTAAAAATAACGTGCAGATGATGCATTTACTCGTCGGCATTTACTGAGTGAGAAATTACATGTGTGACACATTACACAAAAATAGGTAGAGAGTTATGGTACGTAATTTGAATTAGCCGGAATTTATGTATCGGTATCTCATAATAAGAAAAAAGAAACACCAAATTACCTCCAAATTGTTGAGATGAAAGCATTTTACTCTTTAATTTTTTAACAAAAGACTAAAAAAAATATCTACTGCTTTGCAATACAAACGAAAATAATTTTATTTTGCAGATTTTTAAAAATATGTATTATTTTTATTATAAAAAAATAAAAAACATGGGTAGCGGAGTGGCGCTTAGAGGTGAAGTTAGCTCCGTTTGTATTTGCAAGGTCATTAGTATGTATACACGCCTTAACGTTGTAAACATCTTTTCACAACACAAAGATTATTCCATTTCTAATGGTGATTGACAGTTTCACTCCGCCTCCAAATGTGCAAATAGGGAACTATACCTAAGTACTCAAGTAAACTGTCGTTAGAAATGTTTTAGTGTAGTTTTTTCTTGTGTGTGAAAAATATTTTATTCGTAATACATAATTATGTATAATTCTTATTTTCTGTACGTTACTTTATGTCACTAAACTATTACTAAACGGGTAGACCAATTTTGTTGTACATTCGTGTGTTTATTTGGAGCGAGAGGAGTCCCATCCTGATGTCTTCCCCCATCCTTAAAAAAGGATCTCCTAACCCGATTTTTAAAATTCTTTTTCCAATAGAAAGCCACGTCATTTGTGAGTATCATAGGCTTATTTATTAACCCAAAAAATACCGCCCAACGAAGTGGGCACGGGTCAGCTTGTTCAATACGACTATAAGCAAACTCAGGCATAGGCCACGATAAAAATACTTTGGCAAAATATTCTACATTCATCAAGCGTTGTCGCTGCTACCATTCCAATGTACAAAGCTACATACTTTAGCAGATATGTATTCTGAATGTATAGTAGGTAGGTTAGATATAGAAAGTAGATAAGAAGATGGAATTATGATTCTTCTACCAAGAAATAAACAAAAGATTGCAAGTTTTACTTTTTTGTAATGGTTTGCAAGATATAACTTGTTTTTTTTTTAATTATCATCATCATCTTTTCAGTCAATATTTGTCCACTGCTGAACGTAAGCCTCCTCAAAAGAGCGCCAACCATCCCCGGTACTGAACAGCCCGCATCTATCCGCTGCCAGCCACCTTCTTTACATCATCGATCCATCGCGCCACAGGGCGTCCCACACTACCGTTGTTGGTGCGACGTCACCTGAACAAACCAATGAGAGCCTTGTAACGTACAGCCAGTCGAAGTTGTAAACATTTGAAGTGTGTACTGACACACGTGAGTCTCAAGTGATTCCTCAATATAAATTCTGTGATTGGTTGTAATTAAAATCCTTGTTACTCTTTATGTGTTCTTACGTGTCGGTGACTCCCACTGGGTGGTCCTAGAAGCGGACGCAATCATTTGTGCAAGTGCTTCTTCAACTAACATCCTATAAGTGATTGTGGTTAGGTTAGATTTGGTACTTGGTAGCCTTACTTTGCACACCTCTTAAGATAACTAAGTCTCATTTATCAAGTAAAAACCAGAATCAATTCGAACCCGATATTAACAATCCAGTAACGACTACGTGAACACAAATAGAAACAAAAAGATTTAAATTATGCTGGATTACAAATTATAAAATCTTCCAATGTTAAGTAGAAGGTGACAAGCTAGTTTTAATTCATTATTCTCGATCTTGATAACCTAAATTCAATCTGACTAGCAAAAAATTAAACCTACAAAAATGGTTTTCTTGGTTAATTGTTTTATCTTACTTGGTTACGTTAAAAAATCGCAACAAATACATTACACTCTAAACACTACATACACAAACGAAAACTCTTTTACAACACTGTACCCAAAAACAACCAAACATCACTTACTGACATATACTAGTTGACTCGCGCAACTTCGTCTGCGCCGCTCTTATTGGTATAAGCGTGGTGACATGCCTATAGCCTTGCTCGATAAATGAGCTATCTAACAATGAAATAATTTTCCAAATCGGATCACTAGTTCCTGAGATTAGCGCGATCAAGTAAACAAATTAACTTTTCAGCTTTATATTTTAGAAGTATAGATAGATGAAATGTATCGCTCATATATATTAATCCATGTAATACCGGTACACCAAGTTTGTTGCCGTAATATAAAATAAATGTGTTAGACGACTTGGTTTTTCGAAAATGAAATGTTTAGCGTTAAGAAAATGTTGGGTAATAAAAACCATTTTTTTTTCACCGTAGCGCAAATTTAATTATAGTAATATAATTATAATTATATTTTAATTATAGTATTATATTAGTAGTAGTGTATTAGTAGTGTTATATTAGTAGTAGTGTAGTATTATATTTATATTATATTATAATTATAGTATTATAGTAAGAGTGTGAAAAACTAAGAAGATAATTTGGCCAGCATGGTCTTTACGCTATTTGTAGCGGAAGGCGTCGATATTATCCATACTGGTACATAAAATATTTTTCACATGAAAGAAGTGTAGTTAACACTTAGACCAGTCAAATTAGCCAGAAAAATAAGGGTACCCTTGCATAAATTCCCAACAAGCTGAAAATTTACACGATCGTTAGGAATACTATTATAATTAAATTATGAAAGTACCCCTCGATCATATGTGTGCAAACAAAAAATCAAGGTTTAAGTTCGCAAAAATGGTTTTTGGTGGATTTTTTAGCGAAACGGATAGTTTTATGTCTAAGATTAGACATAAATGTAGATCATGCAATTATCTCCAAAAATTGCCTAATCTAAGAATCATTATTTCGGAGGAAATGCGATTCAAGTTGTATTCCGCATAATATGCACGTTTCCTCGCCACCCGTAAGGTAGTGTACTTGAGGCGTTTTTTTTAACGTGGTTTCCCTACTCCACTGTCTATCTAGGTGCATAAAACTTAATGCGTACATTCAGAACTATTTGAACAGAAATCTGCCTCAATAACGATAGAAATATTAGTAGATACTAATCACTTGGTTGACAGGATTTTAAGATTTGTTTTCTGTTAATTTGTTTGTTATTCATGTTTGAGCAGATAAAGTTCTAAAGTTGTTACTTTTGTTTTGTTATCTGCTACTGATAAGAGTTTAAAATTTTGTTTTGATGTTAAATGATTGGTTTGCTTTATGGCAAACTACATGAAGATTCTGTTTTCTCTATTAGTAGTCAACATAATACAAAATATGTTTTTGATCTGCCTGTAGTCTTGTCCCTTTCACACAAACTGTAACCGAACTGTAGATGAAGAAGGACAAACGTGGATCACTATATTCGTCCTCTAATGAAGCACCTATGAGTCTTTTGGTCACCGGGACCCACTCGCTACTGGACCCAAGGGTCCAGTTGACCATATAATTTATTTTATATATTTTTATTGGTTAACTAGACCCAGATTCATTACAAAAATATCCATTGTTTAAAGCTACGAGTGGTTACAGTCGAGCGCACACTTTGTTGGTCGAAATATAATAAAACGCAATTAAATTAGGTTTAAACGTTTATTCTCAAACAAAAACTATTATATATTTTAAAGTTATGTTCTGTAAGTAACATCAAGATATATAAAACAACATTCATAAATAAAATTATACAAATCAACGTAGTAGTTGCTTAAATCAACTATGGAAGTTTATTAAATTCATAATTAGATACTAAGTAATAGTACTATTGTTGGGGTCGGGAATACCTTCATGTAGAAGAAAGATGGTGATTTAACACAGTAGCAGGACAATTTTATTTTTACAATTCTTTAAAAGCATGTAAACTCAATTTGCATTAATTAGGTATCATCTCGGTGATCAATTTCAGAAACTTGTAGGGAAACTATACTAGAGAGGTATAGGGTGTTAAATAATGTAAACAGTCTCAATGAGACTTTTTACACAATCACATATAATTTGATTCCCTTATGAGCAGAGGTGGGAATCAGGCAGTGTTATTTGTGCATGCTTATGAGTGTCGAAATTTTCTTTTTTGCGGAATGCCGAAACGGCCGTATCTTTTTTTATGTTGTACTTTGATTTTTTTCACAGCTTCAAGGAACCGCAGATTTGAGTATAAGGTTATATTTTTTTTTTTTTTTTTTTGTCGATGGCCACTCGCAGTTTCAACCCTAGAGGGTTGTCAACTACTGAACCGGACTTGCCTGTGTGGGCCTCTAGAATTTAAGGCCCCCAGCCGAGGCTACAAAATTTATATATACTAAAACTCCGCTCGCTGAGGGCACCCCCTGTGGGGTACGGACCTCGGCTCAACGGCGTCGTTTAGGGGGGGGCAGCAAGAGACTGGCTGGGTCATGTCATTATTTAGGGAGATATTTGTCACTACTGGCTCAGCTTCGCGGGCTGGCTCGTTTGGCAAAAGACGGGGGGGAGCGTTACTGGGACGTCGCGACGGACCTCGGCGGCGAGGTCGGAATACGGATCGCGGTCTGTATTTGTGTTTCTTGAGAGTGCTGGTTTCCCTACAGCTTTCTTGAAGGACGGTGATTGGGTCGTCAGGGTCGACGAGGGTATGCCGAGGACGGCGAATCCTACTAATCTTGGAGGGAGCGTATCGGGTAGCCGATACGATTAAGGGATTCTGGTGCTTTTCTGCAGATTCGATGAAGTGCTTAGTAAGACGCTTCATGAATTGCTTGATGGTTGGGACTTTGAGGTCGACATGTAGTCGGTCATTCCTAACGAACCACGGAGCGCCCGTGGCCTTTCGGAGAAAAGGTTATATTTTGTGCACGACGCCCTGAGGTCAACTTACACCTAGGCTCAAGTAGTGAGGACCGCAAGCTACCGAGCGTCGAATAGCATAACGCGATTCCTACGAGTTAATTGTAAAATAGTTGTTGTAAAATGTTCTTATTCAATGTGTGAAGATTATGTCTAATAAGAATTGTTAATTTGTAATTAGAATAATGTATTAGAGTATGTCTTATTAGAATAATCGTGTAGTATGTAAAAATAAATCACTTAGAACTCCAAATTACTATGTAAACAATGTTTTTAGGAAACTGTCTAATTAGAAATAAGTTTATAAAAGATAACAGTTATGTAAATAGGTAGGTTATGTAATGAAATGATGATTACCACCTGTTTTTTCCTCACCTTATCTCTGCGACGCCCGCAATAGCAATAAACAGGCTTGCGGCGGTGCCGTACGGTTTTATAGTGATGAGGCGGGGGAGAGGCCATTTAAATATGCGCGCCGCTTTATCCTCACGCCATAGCGTAATGGGACGTCGCAGAGGTAAGAACTATATGCCATTAGTTAGGTATTAGGTTTAGGTGTTAGATAATAAGAGACGCGCCAGCTCATGGCATGTATTTACAGGTCGCGTCAGCGTGGCTTGCCTCTCGGAAGTTAGCTCGAGTGAAGTCCGCGCAGGTGCAATCGCGTAAAAAAGTATTACGTTCTTAAAATATTTTTTTGTTTATACGTATTATACTATAAACAAGTAACAAAGACTACCAGTAACAATAAAATATCAAAAAGTAACACAACAAACACATACACCACAAGAACACAAATCAAACTGTAAGAAATAACCATAATAAATTATTAAAAACAATAACTACGTGTAACACTTTTCGCATCCACAGTCGTATTGCATTGAGCAAGCGGGACACGCTTATGCATCGAACGTATACGAGCGAGTGAGATGCCACTACACCCGCGCGCTTGCGCTAATACGCGCATGCGCGAGCTACCCGCGCATGCGCGGTGGTATGTTTGTTGTCAAATTGACATTCTGCGCAGCCGATTGCGGCGTACTTTCCGGAGGCAAGCTTGCGTGATTGGAACTGTACACTGATTTTAATAAATATGTGATAGCGGGGGTGAGGAAGGGTCCGCTAGCCAGCCAAAACAGAATGATATAAAATAGGTACGGGCATAGTTCGCAGCGTACATCGCTCGTTCATTCCGTGCTCGGCACAGTCGGCACCCGACCGAGACGCACGCTCCCACACTCCACGCCGCTCTCTGCCACGTGCTACGCCGTAGCAGAGACACCTCCGCCGCTACGTCTCGTAGCGCATCGGTGCGACGTCATAGTCGCGCGCCCCGCCCCTCCGTAGCAGTGCTACGTGTTTGCTGGCTCAGTGCTACGCACTCAGCTACGCGCTCACGTGTCGCTGCTACGCCGTTTAGTCGGCTACGAGTGTGAAAACACTTGTAGCTGATTCAACGTTCGCGGCCTTGGCCCCTTCTGGGTGAAATCCACAGTTAGTGGTACTTTGGGGATACCTTGCGGTGTTAACGAACCCAGGTGGTGCTGACCCGACGCACCAGCCTAGCCCCTTCAGGGCTCGGCTAAGTCGGAAGGACTTTGGTCAGCGGCCTTGGGGGATCTCCTAGTCGCGGCCACTGGTCTAACCCCGTTCTCTTACAGCTGCACCCGGTGACGGTTGGGTGTGTCTACCCCTTCGGCACCGGATCGGTCGAAAGACCCATAGGGCCCCACTGCACATTGAGATTGGCAGTGGGTGTACAAGCTTAGGGCCCACCTTAGGAACTCACCTCCCTGCCTACACCCGGCGGGGAGGGTACTCATCCCCGGGCTCTCCCACCCGGGGAGTTAGGTTACTGGCCCCTCAGGCCCACAGACAGTAGTGTTGCCAGCAAGTTTGTTTGGGCTTTCTTCTCGCTGGTAATAACACATAGGAAACGCCCAAGGGAAGGGAGTTTTTGGGGAACTGTCTGCTCGAGGAGCCGCGTTTTTACGTGACTCCTCGAGGCGTAGGTAGGAGCGTAGCTTCCCCCCCCCCCTATTTCTTCATCAACATGGTCAATTCGTTGACCATGCAGGCCCTTCAGGCCGATAAGTCCCTCTCGCCAGGATTCAAGTCAATCCTGGAAACACTACTTATGAGCGCCATGAGGGCTGACCCCTCACTCGGGGATGAGCTGCAGACGAAGATCGTCTCTGAGCTCAGTTCCTCTGAGACCCCATCTTCGGGTTCCAAAAGAGACCCCTCCCCCTCCACTGCCCCCCCTCTCAAGTGTAAGGTGTTCACTGAGAGCCCGGCTTCCCCCCTCAACCCTGACTCCAACGACATGGAGTTAGGGAATATCTCCTACTCTTCGTCTTCCTCTTTAGACCTTCAGGCTGACTTCACCTCAGGAAAAGGAAGAAGAAGAGTTTTGCGGTGGACTCCGCCGCAAAAGCGAGGCGTACAGCCGCCTCCTCCTCTGTCCCTGCTTCGGCAGCCCCCTCCTCCCACCCTGTTTCACCTGCTGGCACCTCCCAGCAGGTGAGCAGACCCCCTAGCCCGATGGCTACATCGCAGGTTGCGCCTCCCGCAACCAAGACCCCTCCGCCGTTCTTCCTCCACGACAGTGACTCGTGGAAATGGATCTCCGCCGCGTGAACAGAACGTAAAATTCAGTACACACACGCCCGGCCCATCCAGAAGGGCATTAAAGTCACGGTAGCCGCAGCCAGCGACTACAGGGAGCTCCACAAGCTCCTTATTGCCCGGAAGGTTGCCTTCCACTCCTACGCTTTCCGTGAGGAAAAGCAAGTCCGCGTTGTGGTGAGGAATATGCCTCCCGGAATAGACACGGATGACATTAAGGATGACCTGAGGAGTCAGAACATCCCAGTCCATGTGTTCCACCGCATGCACCGCCGCGGCGGAGCACCATTCAACATGGTGCTCGTCGTTTGTGACCCCGTCGAGGGTAAATTCCACCCTATCCATAAGGTCGCCAGGATCTGCAACCTGGAAGGCCTCAGGATGGAGAGACCACACCGTAGTGGCACCGTTGGCCAATGCCATAGATGCCAGCTCTACGGTCATTCGCAGCGCAACTGTCACGGCAAACCGCGCTGCGTAAAGTGCCTGGGTGACCATGGCACCCAAGACTGCCCCCGACCAAAGGACCGGAACCAATGCGTCGACCCTCCCAGCTGTGTGCTGTGTGGGGAGTCTGGCCACCCGGCTAACTACCGGGGCTGCCCCATGGCTCCTAAATCCTCCTCCCCCAACCTGGCGAAGCGCGGCAACGCCCGCCAGCAAAGGGAAGTCCGTCCCAAACCCTCCACGACCTCTGGTCCCCAGCGCCCCAATCCATGGAACGCGCTGAACCATGAGAAGCACTTCCCAGCGCTTCGAAAGTCCTCCCAAGCCTCGAAGGCCCCTCTGGCCCCCGAGACTTCCAAGTCCTCCCCGGCTGTCCCAGCCCATAAGGACGTCTCTATCCCGCCCTTTTCCCTGCCAACAAACTCCCGAGCAGGCGCCAAAATGGGTCCACGGCCTCCGCAAAATTCTGCGCAAAGGTCCCGCCCTCCTCCTCCCCCCCCCTAAGAGTAACGCTGGTCTACTCGAGGGGGCTAAAATCTACAACACCCAGCTGATGTACCTGGCGTTCTGTTCGCCCAGGGCATTAGCAATGCAGAAGGCTGTAGCTGAGGGCTCCAGCAGTCTGCCGGAGATTATAGAAGAGTTTGGCGACGTTCAATGCCATACGCGAATTTCAATGCGTTGAATGGGTAGATCCCATATCAACAGTAGACTCAAACCGAAGGCCCTCCGGATAGGGCACTTCAACGCGAACGGCCTTCAGAGCCAACGTGATGAGATCGCCACTTTCCTCCGCGACCATCACTTAGATATTCTTCTGGTGCAAGAGACCTTCTTAAAACCACACCACCGGGATCCTAAAATTGCCAACTATCGTTTAGTTCGCAACGACAGGACCCGGTGTCATGGTGGAGGTACTCTTATCTATTATAAACTGTCCCTGTACTGCATCCCTATGGATCCACCCACCTTATCCCTGATTGAGACCTCTGTCTGCCGGCTGGGCATGACAGGCCACCAACCTATTACGATCATCTCAGCATATATTCCCCCCGCTAGCTCCTCGGATAACATATCCCTGAGAGATGATCTTTCAGTTCTTCTTGGCTTGAGCGACTCTGTCATTTTGGCAGGCGACCTCAATGCCAAGCACCCAGCCTGGAATAGCCAGGCCACCAATTGCAGAGGCAGAGCTCTTGCTGATCTCTCCTGTTCTCATAACTTTGATGTTATTGCTCCGATGCATCCCACGCATTACCCTCACGACCACACTCACCGTCCCGATACACTCAACATCACCCTTCTCAAAAATGTTAACCTACGGTTGCATTCTGTGGAGGCACTGCACGAGTTAAACTCGGACCATAGACCAGTAATTCTGGAGCTCGCTCCCAGATATGGTCCTATGGATCCCAACCAACCCCCCCCCTTCCCAAATGATCACTGACTGGAAGAAAGTAAGCGAAATGCTGAAAGACACCACGTCACATCATTTGGATAAGATTCCAAACGAGATCGAGTCTGCAGCCGACACGGGATCCGCGATCAGCTCACTCACGGAACACGTACAATCGGTCCTGAACACTTGTTCAAGGGAGGTCCCAGTGACGATTGATCGTCGCTGGAAGCTCCCGGACGATGTGCGTGCCCTCGTGACTGAGAAGAACGCGGCCGTCCGAGCTTATAGCTCCTGGCCCTGCGCAAATAACAAAGCTTTTATGCGTTACTTACAGCGTAAGCTAAGTAAACGTGTTAAAGAGCTGCGTGAAGAGCGCTGGAATAAGACTCTTGGTGATCTCGAGCCAAACCACCTAGCATTTTGGGAGCTTCAGAGGAAATTACGCGCCACTGAGGTTTCCACTATGCCTCCCCTCACTCGACCCGATAATTCCGTCGCGTTCGACGACGACGAGAAGGCCGAATGCCTGGCTGACAGTCTGGAGTCTCAATGCTCCCCGAGCACAATCCCGGTCGACCCGGCCCATCTCGCTGAGGTGGACGCTGAAGTCGAACGTAGGACTGCTCTCCCCCCTGTCGAGGACCCTGATGATCCCCTCCCCCCGTCACACCAGACGAGGTAGAGGATATCATTAAGTGGCTCAAACCCAGGAAAGCACCTGGGTCCGATGGTATCACCAACAAGGTGTTACAACTTTTCCCTAGAGCTCTGATCGTGTTGATGACCGCCATTTTCAACGGCGCTCTGTCCAACAACATGTTTCCCCAAGAGTGGAAAGAGGCTACCGTTATTGGTATTCCCAAACCCGGAAAGCCTAAGTCCTCCCCGACCTCATATCGCCCCATCAGTCTGCTCAATGTGCTCGGCAAAATCTACGAGAGACTTATTTATAAGCGTCTCAAGGATTTCGTCGAGCGCAAGAGCCTCATCCCAGACGAGCAGTTTGGCTTCAGAGCTAATCACTCATGTGTCCAACAGGTACATCGCATCGTTGAACACATCAGCGGCCACTTCCAGCATGGTCGGATGTCTGGTTCCCTATTCTTCTATATTGCGAAAGCCTTCGACAAAGTTTGGCACAACGGCTTGATTTACAAGCTGTATAAACTTGGCGTGCCAGACCGTCTCGTGCTCATCCTGCGAGACTATCTGTCGAATCGTACCTTTCGCTATCGTATCGAAGGGGCGCTTTCTAGCCCCCGTCCCATCCGTGCCGGCGTACCGCAAGGCGGTGTGCTCTCTCCCCTAATATTCACGCTATTCACTAGCGATGTCCCCAAAAACCCCAAGACGCAGTTAGCATTATTTGCCGATGACACGGCCATCTACTGCTCCGGCACGAGCACCAAGGCCATCACCCTCAACTTCCAAAGATCCGCCAACGCCCTAGGCGAATGGTTTCGGAGATGGAGGATTGAAGTCAATCCGGAGAAGAGTCAGGCGGTCTTGTTTCGCAAGCCGCGTACTAGAGCTATACCCCCCCCTTAGTCCGATCACCATGTTTGACAAGCCGATCCCTTGGGAGAAGCAAGCCAAATATCTAGGAGTGATCCTTGACCAAAACCTCACCTTTGGCGAGCACATAAAGGCGGTACGTTCGCGTGCCGCTTTCGCTCTCGGTAGGCTTCATCCCATGCTGAATGCACGCAGCTAGCTATCCCTTAAATGCAAACTGCGCATCTATACCACGTGCATACGTCCGATAATGACCTATGCGTGTGCCGTCTTCGCACACACAAAGGATCGACATATCCATAGGATGCAGACCGTCCAAAATCGTTTTCTCCGAAAGGCCACGGGCGCTCCGTGGTTCATTAGGAATGACCGACTACATGTCGACCTCAAAGTCCCAACCATCAAGCAATTCATGAAGCGTCTTACTAAGCACTTCATCGAATCTGCAGAAAAGCACCAGAATCCCTTAATCGTATCGGCTACCCGATACGCTCCCTCCAAGATTAGTAAGATTCGCCGTCCTCGGCATACCCTCGTCGACCCTGACGTCCTGCAAGAAAGCTGTAGGGAACCAGCACTCTCAAGAAACACAAATACAGACCGCGATCCGTATTCCGACCTCGCCGCCGAGGTCCGTCGCGACGTCCCAGTAACGCTCCCCCCCGTCTTTTACCAAACGAGCCAGCCCGCGAAGCTGAGCCAGTAGTGACAAATATCTCCCTAAATAATGACATGACCCAGCCAGTCTCTTGCTGCCCCCCCCCCCAAAACGACGCCGCTGAGCCGAGGTCCGTACCCCACAGGGGGTGCCCTCAGCGAGCGGAGTTTTAATATATATAAATTTTGTAGCCTCGGCTGGGGGCCTTAAATTCTAGAGGCCCACACAGGCAAGTCCGGTTCAGTAGTTGACAACCCTCTAGGGTTGAAACTGCGAGTGGCCATCGACAAAAAAAAAAAAAAAAGTTCGCAGCGTACTCGAGTTCCAGCAGCCTAACAAGAAAAGGCGAACCTCTGCCCGATTGACTAGCCAGCTCCCGCATCAGATCCTCGCCGCCGCCGTCGCCTCCACTTGCTATCTTGTTTCTTTTACTATCTTGTTTCTTTTACGGAGTTCGGGCGATCCCGAATATATTTCAACGCAATATCTTAACGCGTTCCCAAGTTATAGGGACTTAACAGACAGACGGGCGAACGACAAAGTGATCCTACAAGGTCGTCAGTTCAGTTTTTTCTTTTGAGGTACGGAACCCTAAAAAAGATTTTTTAACAAGCTCCTGCTATTGAAGCAAATTTTGCTTTGTTTCTATTCTGTGTGTCTTACTCCTTCATCATAATAATTATATTCATATCAGTTATTGTGTGAATAGAGGTACATAAGATGTTGTATTTGTTAAAGGTTCCGCTCATTGAGCTATACAAAATTCATATAATTAGTTCGAATTCAAAACATAGTTAAAATACAATTATTACATCAAATTGTCATGCAATAAATTTAGATTAAAAAAAATGCAAAAAAAAAACAGATTAGTCAAGTTACAAAATACGAGTATGTACGAGTAGTTAGTAAATAATTACACAGTGCGTCATAGTTCATGAGTAATTACAAGTCTAATTGTTTTTTCCTAAAAGATTTCTTGAATTATAGAGTTACACTAGGAGAGGCCTATGTCCAGCAGTTGAGTGTTATAGGTGTTATTTGGTACGAATGTCTGGCCGTCGTGGGCTCTTAGGCTATCAAGTACTTACGGGGTCGTAGTGTACATATTAACCGAGCTTTCAAAGCGTACGTTAGTAATAAATATATTATTTGTAATACTCCAAAATGCTTGAACTTTCGACGTCCATCAAGTCTTCGGCGCACCTACATACAACGTTGGCAATGGTGCGGTCTTTTAGGGACGGTCGTTGGAATCAAGTTGATTTACATACCTAACATACGCTTGTAGAGTTTGGTTTGGCACCTATAAACTTTACGTCTTACATATACTAAAACTTTACTACAAATGGTTGGTAGGTGCCAAGTAGTGATGTTATTCCTCAATGTAACATTTATAACTGTAAACCTTATTTTTTTTTAACTTTCTAACGTGTAGGTACTGAGCAAATAAATAATAATTTAATAGCTCACATAGGTTCTTGTCCCATGAAACTTGACATGATATTTGAATGATGTGATGACTAACAGGGTGGTTTCACCGACAGCGTTTTTAGAGGTTCTTCGCGTGAAATCACTATGTAAAATGTTTATATATGACCATTCTATATTTTTTCTTGTAATAAGAAAACTAGCTCATATGATGGCACTAGTATAAATATATTTCTCTTATATATAAATAAAAAAAAAAAAGAAATATGTCTGTTTCTCAATAACGGTGGTATGTCCGTGATTAACTTTTAAGCGCATTTACCTCTATAAATAAATTGCGATGGCAAGTTTAGTACTTAAATTAAACATTATTATGTTGGTCAATACATAAAGCAACCATATTTAATACTTCCGTTACTTCTGTTATCATGCAGACATCAGGACCATTGTGATAACGAACGTCCGCGCCAAAAGTGCAATTTCGGTGCGTTTTATTAAAATCGATCTATAACGTAAACACGTCTATTTTAACGAACTATCTCCTTACGCACACGAAGACCCAATCGTGCTCTTGCATTCTCGCAGTAGTGACGTGTCCGATCCTGCTGAGTTTTCGCGCCAATACGTAAGTACTTTTTGAATCTAAGAGGGAATACGAAATAATGCAATCTCGGTGGATTACTGTACGAATTAATGTTGTTTTTTTTACGTTACGTTTCGCGAGTATGTTATTATGTTATTAGGTACCCTTGGCAATCATACATTTTAAGTGACGAAAGTATAAATAGTTTTGTTTTTATTTAATTTTTTGTTCATATTTCTAATTTCGGTGGTGCAATATCGGTGGTTTCGGTGGTAAGTTTATTGCCACCGATATTGCATTAATAGTAAAGTGGCTGTGGGTTCATGTGACTTTGGTAAGATATTTACGCTGAGGGTAAACAAAATCAATCCGACAAACTTTGGAGGGTAGTATTATAAGTAGGTACCTAGTACATATTTTACAAAAACGTTTTTAACCGGCTTCGAAAAAAGGAAGTAATTAATTCGTCCCATATGATAATTGAATATTCTTGTATATGGTCTATGTAGGCTTCTTAACGAATGTGCCAAATTTCATAAGTGTATATGTATGTTTGTTTGTATGAATGTATGTTTGTCTACGAATTTCTCTGGTTTTTTTTCTTTTTTTTTCGAGTCATTATTCAATCCAATCTTCACTGCCATCACTCTGTCGGTAAAGTTATCCGTGTCAAGTGTCATGTAATTTTTTTTTTGTTAACCGGGCCTGCATTAGAGCTGTGCAATATATGCATAAACTCTATAGACTATACCTGCTCAATTTTTTCTTATTTTAGGATGGGAAGGCGAAAGGAAAAACAGTCAAGAGAAGACTTTAGAAAAAAAAACAGGCTAAAAGACTAAGAAAGAAAAGAATAAAAGATGATCCAGTACTAGGCGAAGAACTAAGAAGAAAAGATAGAGAACGATATAAAAAGAAAAAAGCGGAAGGAAAAATTTTATTGATGGCTGAAATGACTCCACGTGCCCGAAGATTGAAGCAAAAAATAAACAGAGCTAACTTTAAAGCATTTTATGAAAGACGAAAAAGAACTACAAAATTATCACGGGAAGAAAATTTACCATCCAAAAATGTTCCACCTAAAAAAACCAATGACCCTCCTGAAACACAGGGTGACGATATGACAGGCGCGTCATCTCCCACGAGTCCTTCCATTCTAAATCGTTCTCGCTCGCTTAGTCCACAACCAGGACCTTCTCATGATGGAAACTTCAATTCCAACTTTCAACGTTCTCACAGCATTAGTCCTCATTCAAGCATTTCTCGTTGTCTACGTTCTAAAAACAAAATATTCACTAGTAGTCCCGTTCATTCTTATTTGCCTTCTGGACGAATAACTGCAGCTGTCAGCAGAATTCAAACCCCTGGATCTACTTTATGTCTAAGTAGCCCTTTAAATACTTTGTGTCCAAGTAGCCCTGTATCTATCTTATGTCCAAGCAGCCCTGTATCTACTTTATGTCCAAGTAGCCCTGCACCTTCTTTATCTGATGTGTCCTCCTTTTTGAAGGATTTGGATGCCAGATTCAGAAAATACCAAAGAATAAAAGCAAAGGAGATAATGTCACTTAGAAAAAAAGTAATACAACTAAAGAGAGAAAAAGACTTATATAGAAAAAGAAAAAAAGAAAAAAGACTTATATAGAAAAAGACTTATATAGATTACCCTTAACATGAATCACATTTAGTAGAAGTAACGTTAATTTAGTAAATCTGCTAAATGTGGTCATGATCCATGTCCAAAGACACGGTATCAAATATAGACCAATAAACGTATTTTTACACCTACTATACCCGCCTCTGCAGCCGCTGCATAATGTTGCCAACGGTAAAGTTGTTCTTTGTTAAATAACTGTCGGTGCATTACAAAACATCCATTTTGATGTGATGTTGCAATTTCGGTGCAAGATTTGCAATTTCGGTGTAAGATTGGCAATTTCGGTGTAAACTTTTCAATTTCGGTGGGCTGGTAATTTCGGTGGCCGTCATATTTTTAAAACAACTACGGTTATTTATTTCCTACTAAAATAACTAGAATACTAATGTGTTCTAGAATAAAACAAGTTTATTATTTTATCCGAAAACCTATAAATAAAAAATACCACCGAAATTAGCAAAAAATTGTGCCTGCGTGAAATTACCCAACAAGATCTTTATCATTGTTAACAGCCTCAAAAATGGAACGCATTACTACCACAGAGTGGTAAAGCCAAGAAACAAAATCGCATCAGAACTGCGTTCAATAGCCAACGAATAAAAGAATTGGAAAGGAATTTTGATAGAACCCACTTCTTGCATCGCGCCAGAAGGCCTGAATTTGAAGAATCCCATAATCTTCAAATTCAATAGATATGGTTCCGAGTTGTAGAAGAAAGATAAAATTGTGAGCATGGAAGACTCGGAAGAAACAAATACATCTGAGTCATGGCTAGAAATAGGGAATATTCTTCAAGAGCAGTATCCCGTCTTGAAGAACAATGTTTACAGTCAGGCAGAAGTGTTCAATGAGGAAATCTACCAAGATGTGTCGTCAACTGTTGCAATGCCACTGACGAGTCTGTCACCTACGATGCTAATGCAGAGTTTTATAAAGAGTCTGCCACTCTCGATGACAATCCAGAATTCCGTACAGAAACTACAACAATCAAGGCGAGTCCGGAATTCGGTACAGAATATGTACGAGACTTCCCTGTCGCGAAGAATGTCAGGCTGAGTACGAGCAGGGTCATTTGCAAGTGCAGCCTTATCAGTAATCGAACAGTGAAGTTGCCAGACGCCAAATAAAAAGAAAACAATCACTTTAAAAGTGTCCCTAGTGAAAGCAATGAAACGAACTGGGATTTGTCTTGTATCAGATCATTGCAGTACCAAGATTAGTGTTGCGCCAGAACCGAAGACTATCAACAATGAATCCAGTGAGTACTTCTTCAATCGAACATCAACATTCTTATCAATCAAGTCGTATTCAACCCGCCTCAAAACGGGCAATTTATTGGAAGCCATCCTAGCCCAATCAATCGTCTCTCGAAAGATTTATCTCTCAGTCACCGTAACAAACCAAGCAATAAACCAAGTAGTGAAGCCAAAAACCTAAATCGTATCAGAAATGCGTTCACTGGCCAAAAGATTGATAGAATTGCAACAGAAGTATGCCAGGACCCGCCACATGGACCGTGTCAGAAGGCTTTAACGAGCAGAAAATCTCCACGTGAACAAGCGCACTATCAGGATCTTTTTCCAGAATCGCCACATGAAGGAAGAGAAAACGAAAATTAAAAGTATGGAATATCGAGTAATCGGAAGAAACTATCACATCTGAGTCATCGCCGGAAATGGGAATCATTAAGATGCCAATGCTCGCTCAAGAGCAGTATCCTGACATTAGAAAGATGTTAATAGTAAGGCCAAAGTCATGGAAGCATTTACACAGAAAACTACCTAGTTCCCGATACTAGTTGCGAAGCCAACGACGAGTCTGCCATTCTTGATTTTAATCCATAATTCGGTACAGTCTGCCACCCTCTATGCCAATCCGGTACAGAATATGTATGAGACTATCATGCCGGCAGGATCATTCGCAAATGCAGCCTTATCAGTCATAATATAGTGAAGTTCAGGAGTTGTTGCCAAAAGTCAAACAAAAAGAAGTTAGCCCATCTCCATTTGTCCGTAATGATAACAATGAAAGAACTGGGATTTGTTTAGGGTCAGATCATTGCAGTACAAATATTAGTATTGTGACTGTATCAATGACCGTCAACAATGTCTCCAGTGAGTACCACGTCACCAGTACCAACAACGTCAACATTCTTAGCCATCAAGTACCTTAACAAAGAAGTACAGTAGCTAATACGTATGCGACTTTTAATCCTAGCACAGAAACTAATCCTCAAGTCATCAACGGGTCAAATCCTCAACGCACTCAAAATGGGCTGGGCAGATTAGAGAGAGGAGGCTAAGTCTGGCCCAATCAATCGCCTTTCGGAAATTAATCTCTCGGTCTCCTGGATGGGCCAACAATAAACCAAGTAGTGCAGCCAAGAAACAAACACGCATCTGAACTGGCCAACAACCAACAGATGATAGAGTTGGAAAAGGAGTGTAGGACCTGTTTTTTAGACCACGCCAGAAGGCTTGAACTTGCAGATTCCCTCCACTTGAACGAGCTCACTATCAAGATATGGTTCCAGAATCGCTGCATGAAGGAGAAGAAAGACAAAATAAAAAGCATGGAAGACTCAGAAGAAACTAACATAATATATCTGAGTCATCGCTGGAAATAGGGAACATTCAGATGTCAAATGTTCATTCAAAAGCAGTATCCAGTCATGAAGAACGATGTTTTCAGTCAGGCAGAAGTGTTCAATAAGGGAGAAGTTTCTGTAGAAAATTAACCCGGTGTACCGATGTGAAGCCACCGATGAGTCTGCCACCCTCGATGCTACTGCAGAATTCGATATAGAGTCTGCCACTTTTGACGCCAATCCAAAACTCGATGCAGACGCTATCAGCCCCAATGACAGAACTTTGTACCGAGTCTACAACAATCGAAGCCAGGCCGGAATATGGTACAGAATATTATGTATGAGATTTCGCGGAAAAAATGTCAAGCTGAGTACCAGCCGGATCATTTGCAAGTGCAGCCTTATCAGTAATCGAACCAAAAAGTTCAGGAGTTGTTTCCAGAAGCCAAACTAAACGAATTCAATCCCTCTACAAATGTCTCCAGTGATAACTATAATAAGAACTGGAATTTGTCTAAAATCAGATCACTGCAGTAACAAGATAAAAGTTGCGACAGAACCGATGACTTCCAACAATGCCTCATGTGAGTACCACGTCACCAGCAACAACAACGTCAACATTCTCATCAATCATGTCGTGTACAATCCACCTTACTACATGAATTGACCTTACTAAAGCAGCATGGCTGTTACTGGGTATGCGATTTAAAATCCTGGCAGTGGAATTAACTCTCTTAAATCTTCACCGCACTCAAAACAAGCAGATTACTAGAGGCCTTTTTTTTTTTTTGTTGCCGGGGTGGAAAATCCTCATGGATGTCCCTCGCCTGGGGCGGGCGAAGGGGTCTGTCAGACTCTTACTGACTAAAAACCACCCCGGTGTTCCATCTCACACTTGACCGAGGATTGTGAGAGCTAGTACGCCTTCCATAATCCCCGGCTATTGCCCGCGTATGCGGGCCACCTCAGGCCCGCGGGAGGAGCAAGGTCCCCCCGCAACGTCCAGTAGGGGCGCGTCTGGAACAATACGCGCCACCATCTCGGGTCCTGCTGGATTTGGGGCGGCGGACGACCCCGAGTCCACCGTCCCTCCGGACCTTTCTACGGGGGCTGGAAGAGGGCGTTGTCCGCCCTCCGCCGACGCCCGGTTCGCCTGCTGCGGCACGGGAGAGTGACCACGGCCTCCCTCTCCCTCTCTGCAGCCTTCTTCTGCGAAATTATGATTTCGCAGAAGGAGATCACCGCATTCCATGACTCGGCGCTCCCGACCATCGAACGAGCGACGGCCGGCAGCAACAGGTCGGGTCCCACTTCGGATACGAGGGCACGGCGCTGCTCCTCCCATGCGGCACCCTCTACCAGTGTGTGCTACGCCGTGTCCTCCCGACAGTCGGAGCAGTGATGGCACCGAGCGTCCGGCTCCCTTTATTTATTTATTATTATTTATTATACGCTTTATTGTACATACACCAAAAGTAATACAAAAGGAAACTTAAAACTAAAAAACATACAATGGGCGACACAGGTACCTACTTCCCGAAGCAGCCATGCCCCGAGAGCACCTGCGTCGCCCGAAACGACAGGGAGCCGTGCTTCCTCCCGAGCTATTCGTCGAGCACTGGCCGGATGGCCTCGATAGTGGCGAAGCCGGAGGTAGGTCGCGAAAGCCTTTCCCGCCATTCCCTCACCATGGCCTCGCGGAGCTGTGATCGACACAACTCGATCTCGCGCTGCATCGGTTCACCAACCCGCGTCCGCACCTCCTCGCGCCACCGGTAAAGCGAAGCGAGAACCCTCGCCTCTAAGTCCCAGGGCGGTGACCCGGCCAGTGCACAACCCGCCTCGTAGGAGATCGTGCAATACCCCCTGATAACCCTGACGGCCATTGCCCTCTGCGGTCTTCGCAGTATCGCGATGCTGCCGGCCGTCAGGTCAGAAGCCCACACCGGGGCCCCTTAAAGGGCCATGGATCGCACGATCCCTAAGTATAACCTCCTACAGGCTGTGAAAGACCATGGCCTCCGACTTCTCCAAGGCTACCTCTAGACCCAGGCGCCGTATGCGACTCACCACTTGTGAGACCGCAGCCGTCACAAGCAACGCTGCCTCCCTGTATGAGCTCCCCCGGGCCGTGACCAGCGTGTCGTCCGACACGCCGTCCGTCCGTCGCGGTCGTGGCGTGAGGTCTACTCCCGGTTGGAGCTCGCCCCTCAGAAATTATTAGAGGCCTAGCCTAGGTCAATCAATCGACTCACAGAAGATCTATCTCTCAGCTGCCATGTTGAGCCAGCAATAAACCAAGTGGTGGAGCCAAGAAATAAAAACACATTATAACTGCATTCATTAGCCAATAAATGATGGAATTGGAACAGGAGTTTGCTACGACCCGGTACCTGGACCGCTCCGTATGGCGCTAACTTGCAAAAAGTCTTCACTTAAACAAAAGCAACTTTCCAGAATCACTGCATGAAGGAGAAGGAAGACAAAATTGAGAGCATGGAAGACTCGGAAGAAACTAACTCATCTGAGTCATCGCTGGAAATGGGGATCATTCATATGCTTAAGCTCATTTATGAGCAGTATCCCTGTATCCCGTCATGAAGAACAATGTTTTCAGTCAGACAGAAGTGTTTAATAAGGGAAACGTTTCTCTAGAAAACTACCCAGCTGTGTAGGCACCTGTTGCGATGCCACCGACGAGTCTGCCACCCTCGATGACAATCCTTAATTTGGTACAGAAGATGTTTGAGACTATCATGTCACGATGATACTGTCAGTCTGAGCACCAAACAGTAGGGTCATTTGTAAATCTAGCTATATCAGTCATCATAAAGTGAAGTTCAGGAGTTGCTGCCAGAAGCCAAACAAAAGAATTGTCCCTTATGATAACAATAAAAAGAACTGGGATTTGTCTTCCATCATATCGTTGCTGTACCAAGATTAGTGTTGCGACAGTTCTGATGACTGCCAATAATTTCTCCAGCGTATTACGTCACCAGCAACAGCAACGTCCACATTCTTAGCAATCAAGTCGTGTTTGACCAGCCTAGCTACATGAACATAACTTAGCAAAGCACCACAGTAGCTAATGGGTATTCGACTTAAAATACAATCAACCCGCAAGTCATCATAGTGACAAATTTTCAACGTACTCAAAATTGGCAGATTATTGGAGGCCAAGCCTGGTTCAATCAATCGCCTCCCGGAAGATTCATCTCCCAGTTACCTGGCTGGGCCAGCAATAAACCAAGTTGAGGAGTCAAGAAACGAAAACGCAGCAGAACTGCGTTCACTAGCCAACAGATGTTAAATTAGATCAGGAGTATACCAAGATCCACCACTTGGATCGCGCCAGAAGGCTTGAACTAGAAGAAACCCTCCATGTGAAAAGACGCACTATCAAGACATGGTTTCAGAATCACCACATGAAGGAGAAGAAGGAAAAAACTGAGAGTAAGAAAGACTCAGTAGAAATTAACTCACCTGAGTCATGGCTGGAAATGGGGAATTTTCAGATGCCAATGATCGTTCATAAACAGTAAAAAGATGTTTACAGTCAGGCAGAAGTGAACTATCAGGGAAAAATATATGTAGAAAACTACCCAGCTGTGTCGGCACCTGTTGTGATACCACCGATGAGTCTCCCATTCTCGATGAACATCCTGAAATCGGTACAGAGTCGGAAGCCTTGATCACAATCTAGAATATGGTACAGAATATTGTGAGAAAAGTTGATAGCACTCACATGTAGCAGAATACTAAGATAATTTGGTTACATAAGTTTTTTTTAAGTTTAACATGTATAAGGTTTTATACGTCTTATTTTTTTTTTTTAAACATAACTGAAAAAAATATGGTGCCAAGTATACGGCTCCTCTCCTTTACAATTTAACGTGTTATATGAATGATGACTTATTAAATCTTTATCTTTGTTCACAGCCTCCAGAGTGAAACGCACCACCACCACAGAGTGTCGCGACAGTGTCTACCAACAATGTCTCCAGTGAGTTCCACGTCACCAGCAGCAACAACGTCAAATTTTTCAGCAATCAAGTCGTGTACAACATGCCTAAATATATGAACATACCTTACTAAAGAAGCACAGTAGCTAATTAGTATGCGACATGCAATCGCCTCTCGGAAAATAAACCAAGATGTGGAACCAAAAAAAAAAAAACGCATCAAAACTGCGTTCACCACCTAACAGTTGATGAAATTGGAACCCGGTACCTGAACCGCGCCAGAAGGCGTTAACTTGCAGACACACTCCATCTGAACGAGCGCACTATCAAGATATGGTTTCAGAATCGCCGTATGTAGGAAAAGAAAGACAAAAGTGAAAGCATGAGAGACTCGAAAGCAACTAACACATCTGAGTCATCGCTGGCAAATGGCGAACATTTAGATGCCAATACTTATTCATGTGCAGATTCTGTCATGACAAACAATGTTTATATTAAGGCAGAAGTGAACAATATGGGAAACACTTATGTTGAAAACTGCCCGCACCTGTTGCCATGCCACTGACTAGTCTGCCACCCTCGATGTCAATCCAGAATTCGGTACAGAATATGAATGAGACTATCATGTCGCTTGCGAGAAGAATAGCAGACTGAACACGAGCAAGCTCATTTGCAAGTGCGGTCTTATCAGTCATCATCTAGTGAAGTTCAGGATTTGTTGCCAGAAAGCAAACAAAAAGGAGACAATCCCTCTCCAATTGTCTCTAGTGACAACAATGAAAAGAACTGGGATTGTTCTTGGATCAGATCTCTACAGTACCAAGATTACTGTTGCCTATCTATATATCATGATATTGTAAGGTCAAGATTTCCTTCTTTCTTCGTCTTTTCTTTCTAATAAAAAATGTTTTTATTTAAGTGTCCTAATGTAAATAATTTGGTTCTCATAAAATATATTTTTCTTTTCTTTATTTGATGAAGAGGTCTTGGTGTAAACGTTTAACGAGTTAAAGGACAGCCACATAAATAGAAAAATACAAAAATAGATAACATTAACGTAAAGTATCTTATAAATTTACATCGCTTTCCATTATTATCTCTTACAATAATCACTGATAGTCTAGCTAGTACATACATTTTCATGTTAAAATTATTCATTTTACATCACTTACGTACCTTACCTACCTTTTTGCCAGGTAAAAAATAATTAGTACCGTACCAAATTTTCTCCAACAAATTCATTACGATGGCTCAAGCCAAAACGGAGAAGTTCGATAACAAACACCGTGACACGAGATTTATATCGGGTCACTCCCGTTTGCTAACGCTCTTATGTGGTAAAACTACATGATTATACATTGGTAACGTTTATAGATACTACGGACCTGGGCACACCTTAAATTACATTCATAGTAAAAACTTCTGGTGTGTCGAGTTTATATAACATTATTTTTATTTTCTTAGTTTTTAAAATACCGTTTTTATGAAGAATTACATGAAAGCTGTGTTCAGTTTTAATATTAGTAACTTGACTTTTTATTTTTGTTTACTTAACAATTAGACACGACCGTTTGAAATGAATGAACAAAGGTTGCCCTTGTATATTTTATTCTACTAACGTATTTTGTCGATTATCCTTTGCTTAAGCTAAAAAATGTTTGTTTTGTAAAATTATGATTACTTATTTTGAATTTATTATTTTCTTTTTTCATGTTATATATTGACAATTTTGCATACTTATTATATAAATTCAAATTCTTAAAACGTAACAGACAGATGTGTTACTGGGGAGTTTGTTGGCCACTTCTTCTCCACAGCTAAAACACTAGGAAGTGGTGACGGGCGGGCGTTTTGGGGGACTGTCTTTTGTAAAAATTGACGTTCAACGAGTGCTGACTCTCGGCCTAATTTGAATAAACGACTTTTGATTTTGAATAATACTTAGTCTTAATTTGTGGCGTACGATGTATACGAAAAAAATAATATATTTGACACTTAGGAATGCATGTTACAAGCTAGTGATAATTAAGTAGCACACGAAAGTACTGCCAAAAATCTAGGAGGCTACGAAGAGTGGAGACGGGCGTTTTCTACGCCGTCTCACCTAATAACAACACGATTGGAAACAGGATTTATAATCGTATTGTCATTCTTAATACGGTTACGGGACTCATCGTTAGTCTGTAGGTAACAAAGGGGGCAATGCTGGGTATTGACTGTTCGTAGATATTATCTGAGCGATCTTATTTAACGACTTAATTTTTGTTTCCTACTCACATGTGAACGAAGTCGCGTGCAACAGCTAGTCGTTATATGGAATGCTCCTGCCAGCGGCTGAATGTCAAAAATAATCAAAAGGGATCCGACTCCCCGCATCGAAAAGTATCATTTGTCCCTATCTCATTTCAGAATATTGTCTACCCGTGTGCCGAGTTTCATCCAGATCCGTTCAGCTGTTAACAGTCAACAAACAGATGAACAGCAAGACAGAGTTATCCCCTTTTACTAATGGCATGCCCTAAATAAACAACAGATTCAGTAAATAATGAACACTTGTCCCTCCTTACTCGCAAACCATACTAATATGTGCTGACAGCTGTAAACCTCTATTTAAAAGCCTGAAAATCCTTACTTTGCCTTCTCTGTTTATTTATGAAGTAAATATTTTTGTTAAAACAAACATTAACCTGTTTGAAATTGCTTTTAAAGGCTAATATAGGAAACTACGTGACAAAGATAATTTAGAGCTTTAAGTACGCTGGCACGGCTTTAATGAGGAAAATTTTTTTGTATGGCCCAAAGAATATTTAATAAGTTACTTTGCTCAAATAAAAGTTTAAATTTAGTCAATTTCAAGCGAAAGTTATGTACTATATTAATACAGAAATGTAACTATAGTCTCAGTGAGTATTTTGATGACAGTTCGTTGACTTAATGATATTTGTATACTTGTAACATGACTATTTATGCATGATGACTCAATAGCAATTCTGAGGACAATGCGAAGTTCAAACTATTTTTAAACTTCTAACATTAGTTTATGTAACTTATTAACATTATAATTTTTCTTTTTTGACATTACTATCTACATTTCGTCTAATGTTGACATTACCTATTGCATTTTATTCAATTACATTTTATTTTATCTTTAAATTGACATTAATAATACTGACTTGTAATAATTTAATTAAAAGGTACATAATTGGCCTCCCATCTAAATGTTTATGTATTTGTACGCCAAATGGCAAAACATAGAGAAATTTGTAATTAAACATTGTAACATCTTACACACTACTGTAACCTATGTTTACAAATAAAGAATATTGATTGATTGATTGATATTGTAATACTGTGCGCCCCGTTATGATGACATCATGGAGGTATACGCCTACCTGCGGTCAAACTTCAAACAACTTTTCCAAACGTTTCTGGAATATTGCCGGCTGGACGCCAGGCCATACACTAATCTGTTATATCGGAGCAAACCCTTGTGTGTGTTGTTTATCATGTATATCCATAAATCGTCTATCTTACAATAACTTTCAACCCTGTTAACCGAACGAGTAGATCCTCGACCCTAGGCAGTGGATAGCGGTCAACTTCTATTACCTTATTCAATGTTAGCTTACATCGGCACAGATCTTTATGCTGCCATCCTTCTTCACGACGGCACGATGGGTAGCCAGAACGTTCGACTGCACTCAGAAAGCCGTCCCACACCAACTGGTCCAGCGCGCGCACCACCCTCTCTCGCAGCACGTACGCTGGGGTCGCGCGCGCATTACACCAGCCGCGCGCTCCCGCAAATAAATTGGCCTTACCACCCGTGAAACGCTCCAACCCGTCTGCGAATACTTTAGAGTATCTGAAACTAAATGTGTTAATATCAAAATTTGATTCATTGCAAATATTATTGTTATTTACATAAGTATCATAATCCAATACTGGCAGTCGTGTTTTTAACGATGCCATCCATTGTCTGCCAAGTAGCATGGTTTTACCATTTCTTATCACTTACAAGTCTAATTGCATAGATTTGTCTTTATATTTAAATTTTAAAAAAGGTTCTGACGAATTGAGCACCTCCTCCTTTTTGAAGTCGGTTAAGGCGAAGACATACGCCAGCAACCCTGAGGGAAGAAAACGGGCACTCGTTTAAGGTGGAAGCGCCAGGGTAGTCCGCGAAATTCAAATATTTTAATGTATTTTGCAATTTGCCGGTCATGTGAAGCTGTGTGTTTAACAAAATACGATTCGAGGCCGTAACGCGTATTTGTCTAAAGAATTATAACCATTTTAATCATCAATATAACCCTCTAAGTTCATTTAAATTCTACTGAATGGTTATTTCATGGAAAATTCATTCATTAGGATTTAAATAAACTTAGAGGGTTATATTAATTCAGTAACTTAAAATTACAAAAAGTAATGTTTAAAAATGTATGTTGCAAATAATAAGAAGGTATTATTATTATTTGCACTAATTATACATGAAACAGTACTAGGTACCTGTGTCACACTCATAGTTCATTGCCTTTCTCTGAACCTCTAAAGACATATTATATTATAATACTAGCTGACCCGCGCGGCTTCGTTCCCGGCAACTGGCTGCCTCCCTACCTACCTACCTACCCACCTACCTACCTCCCTACCTACCTACCTACTATTTTTTTTTAAATATTTTAATACTTATTATGCTATTCCGGGCAAAGACTAATCCAAAAACACAAAAATCATGAAAACGGTCCAGCCGTTCTTGAATAATAAGTGTTCGAACAAACCCGACTTTGTTTTATTATTAGCCTTGTTTCGCAACCATTCGTTGTTTCGCTCTAAACGGAATCAATCAATATTCTAAACCAATTTTGATACCTCACGATCATTTAACCCATTATTGGCACACTCATAACTTTCTTAATCTCAGTCATACTCCCTGAAACATACACACACACACAGCATGACATAACACTATTCACTAAATTACTAACACTCCAACGAAATATTGTATAAAATACTTGCTATAAAACCTTAAGCATTTGATAACTGTGTGAATACATAACCTACAAAATGTGACAATATCCGAATGGGCCAGTGGAGTCCTGGTGTCCTGGAATACAGGCATTACGTCTAGTTTAGGCACCAGTCTCCCACAATATAATTATTAAGCTGTAGCTGTTATGTATTGTTCTTGATACGATGTTAAATGTACCTTATATTGTGGTGAGAAAAAAAAAAAAAAAATCCGTAGGCTTAGCAGTAGGGTCTCGTCAGAAAGAAAAGAAGGAAAGAAAAAACGTTTATTTGCGCCAAGCATGACGCATACCAAAAAAATGGCTGATCCGCAATAGAGTATTTTAGAAAAAAAAATGGGCACGTAATTTTTCTTTTTTCACGGTAACAAAAAATGAAGAAGATACAGCGAGTTAAAGACCGCGTGACGTCATGTGTCAAAATTGTACCAATGTTCACAATAATACAATACAGTGTTCAGCCACATTTTAGTAAAATACCCTATTCGAACCGTCTAGAACTACGCAAGAAGAACCAAACGATAAACATAAACGCACAATTAAAGAAACGAATCGAGTTTTTAGAGATTTTGGTAATTTGAACATTTTGAACCCTAACAAAGGCTTTCAAGACCTTATACAGACTAAACTTTGACCCCTACCGAACTCGACTGTGTCCAATAGAGTAGTCGCGGCGTCCCCGCAAGGAGGCGCGGCGTGCGGGCACAGGCTATGCCTTTTATCCCGCGGGACCAATATGCGTGCCCGTAGCGACGGGCACGTCGTTGGGTTGCCGGTCTAGCCGCCAAAAAACGTGTAAAGGTCGTTCTTGAGAGGAAAATCTTAACACCGCAATTCAGAAAAACGCGTCATCAGTGCAACGCCATCTATCGATCAAGTCGTAAACTGACAAAATGTTTAGCAGCGGAAGACGTTAAATAAGAAGCCTATATACAATGTTCTCTTTTATTTTGCTACGAATAAAAGTTTCACAAATAACTCAACAATGTGTTTTGGTGTAGGTAATAAGACATTCATACTTTCCTGCATTTTATTTTCTCAATCGAAGGCGCTCTGACTAATCAAAATAAATTATGGAGTTTCTTACTAAAAACAGAAATTCAATATATGTACCTACTTTGATTTTGTGGATCGATTGTAGATAACGATTAATACCGATAAGGTATAAAAATGTTCACTTTTATTTTAAAAAATCACTATAACTCAACAATTTGTTTTAGCGTTTTATAAATGCTTGCGTGCATTTTATCTTTTTCAATATATTATGGCGCTTTGACTAATTAGAATACATTGGGAAGTTTCTTACTAAACTTAAAATTTCAATATCTTTTGATTTTGAGGGTCGATTTTTATTAAATAAACGCTTAATGTTACTCTGGTTATCACTTAATATTTTTAAGTACCTACATTTGGAACCCAATTATGCATAATGCTCCCATCAAACGCACAGACAAAGAGACAAACAGATAATTAGACATAATTTCAAAAATAGCATATTTGAGTTTTGTATCTTTTTCCTAACTTTTCTATGTAATTTTTATGCAGAAATATTCAATGTACAGACACGGTTGGTCTACGATTTTATTTATGTATAGATATATAGATATATGTAGGTTTACACTAAGTTACTGTCAATTTATTAAGTCCAATCATTAATACCTCGTCACTATCTTCGCTGTTCACGACGTCCTCTGCGATCTCCGCCTCGACAGTGTAATGCTGCGTAAGACGCGAGCACATACACCGCTGATTGCCCGGTTCTCATGCGGCCCGCCACACGCTCGACGCTCATTTACTGTAAAACGAAAATGAGTACATAGGCCGATATGTTTTCACTGCTAAGCTGCTTGCAATTTCAAAACTTATTAAATTAAGCCAACTCACTCAGCTTCGGTTGTGGGTGTTTTTCCATAACAATTGTTATCTGTTTAAACGTTTTTGTCTTCGGTTTCGCTGGTGTATATCAATTCACTAACAACTCGTAGCTAGTCGCACCCATAACGGTAATTAACGTGAGCACTTGCAACTCAGTCGATATTTTATTTACAAGAAACTACTGTTCAAGTCGTTCAATATAAGTACAACCTCCAATCGTCCTTGTGAACATCGAATTACTGAACAATTCTTGGGTTGGGAGGGCTCTGAATCCAGGAAACAAATAAAATACGCAGCACGTTCAGACACAGGCGTATAGTGACTGGCAAACTTACAATGAGCAACTACCTACAACCCGTATTATTAACAAATATTAATTTACCCACAGTAACTAATTATAACATACATTACAGTATCTCAAGTACTTACTCATTTTAAGAGGCATTTCACAAAATTGCGCGGAGTAGCATTTCTTAACATAGCATTGCGCCGGTATGCTGTTAATGGGTGCACAGGTAGGTACCACTAAAAAGTGATTAATAAAAGGAAGTCGGTGTCAAAAAAAGAAAAACTAACCAAAAACACTGACTTTCGAAATTAAAGTTTTTTTTCTTTCTTCCGAAGTTATTTTGTACCTTGTAGAGTTTTATTTTTGGCAGACGGTTGTATTTTTTTCATAATTTGTTCAAGAATAGCATAGTGGTTTCCTACTTCTATCGAGTCATATTTTAGCACGTTCTCTTACAGACCTTTGTAATCAATCGCATCATACTTAACTTTTTATTTTAGGGTCTGTTTGTTTAGTTTCAGTCCAAAGTAGATTTGTTTGTGGTGTGAGTGTTGATTCAATTATTGCCATGTGTATCTTAGCGTTCCATGTATTATTACATGCATGGTCGATTATTGTTTTTGTGTGCTTGGTATGTCGGGGACAGTAATGTTCGGGTACAGTAATTTTAGTTGTAGCGGCATCAATACCGCCTAAGCATCAAGCAAGCATCTCAAGATGTATGAACTACTACTCATATCGACCTCCGATCTCCGGAGGGGAGTGATATAGCGGCATCAATGCCGCCACAAGAAAAACCAATATAGCAAATCAACATCGCCACAAGAAGAACCATAACGCCATCTATCCAACTAGCAGCGAACTACTACTTCGAAATCCTGCATCGCGTAAGCAGAGTATACCGTGCGATTTGAACATACCTATACATTAGCTCGAATATCAACTATCAGGCAATTGCCTGCCAGGCACAACGACCGCCTGGTCGTTAGATCCTCCTTTTTGCCAATGGAGGTTTGCGGGGCTTTACTCTCTGTTCCGCACACCTCTAAATAGTATTAATTAATAATAAATCAGGACACTACTACTAAATAACAGCGTGTAGCATTCTAATTCTGGTCCGCTCTTAAACGACTAAATTGTCCAAACTATGAATAAAAAGTGAAAACATTATTAGACCTGCAGCAGTATCGTAGCGAGGGGGGGAGCGGAGGGGGCGGCCCGCTCCGGGTGACTCCCATTTAGGGTTGACACCCGAACATTCGTTGACTGGTTTTTGTCACTGTCGGGTGTGACCCATAAACGTTTGATACAATAAAACCTTCCGGGAGTGGGGTGGAATATTTTTGAGCTCGCTTTGCGCGCTCTTGCGTTCTAAACTCTCTAATTTAATGAGCTTTTCTGTATAAATCAAAAGACTTCTCTTTGACCATGAACGACCAAATGACAGTTAACTCTTCCGAGATAAGGTGCTATCAAATAATTTAAATCCTGAGGTTTTCGCATTAAGTTAACTTTTTGTTACGGTCGAGTTTATTGAAAACCGTTAAAGGTGGGGGTAAAAAATTTCGAGCTTGCTGCGATCGCTCTTATATTCTGCAACTTTTTTGTTCTCAAGTTTTACGCTATAACTCAACAAAATTACTTTATGTATGTCAGAAAAAATAAAACCATTCCGGGGTGCATGAATTTTTGAACTCGCTTCGCTCGCTCTTGTGGTAAGTTACTATCCGAGGTGGGATGCAAAAATTTTCTACCCTCACTTGTTTCTTGAGCCTACTTGCGTCAGTCAACAAAAGTGAGTCTGGAGAATGATGAAAAGAAAATCAAAATAATCCGAGAGAGATGCACAAATTTTCAAGATCTTGTTTGTAAGTGTGATGTAAGAGCATTCCTGAAAATAAAGACCTGCAGCACATATGGAACACCTCCCATCCGAAAAATGGCATGTTACTGTCGTACTCAAAACGAAACGCGTCACTCTCTCACTCGTTTTTGGGTTCATTTGGGGGCACCACATTATCCAACCCGGGTGTCACACATGCTAGCTACGCTACTTACCTGCAGAAGATTGTGAGATTATCTTTGCATTGTATAGACTCAATCTTGTTTGAATTGTATGATTTCAGTCAATTATTTCATAAAAATTGTAACCATGATTGTGTAAACACTGATTTAAAAGAGTTTCCATGGAGTTTCTAGAACGTTCTTCTCCATGTGATCTACTCTTTGGAACGTGCACCTGCCGCGCTGCAGATAGGATCGGTAAGTATGTTTTGCTGCAGAACAACTTGCTAATCTTGTCGCTAGCGCGGCAAAATTAGCTTCACCTGTTTGGCTGACAGACCTAGACTATTTAAATGTCTTAAGTCTATTAAAACAACCTTTATTTCAAATAGACCATTTTGTTTTGTTTTGTCTGTGTAATCTGTTGTTTTGCGCTCGCTACATAGTAAGTCGATATTAAAATCCTCAAAAATAATTGTCTTGCTTTTGCTCTTTTCCAAACAAACGTTGAGTGTTAATGTCAAAAAAGTCGCTCACGTTCGTATTTGGGGGTTGATAATTCAAGCATGGTCAGAGAGTGTATTAATAGGTTTATCCATAAAAATATTACCGCATTCATATTGCAGCTCTTTTTAAATTTAAACTTTTGTGTATAATATTATACTCGTACATAGAAATCCCTCCGCCTACCTATACAATCTTTCCTTTAATTAAATGATCTGCCTAGCCTTTTCCCAACTATATTGGGGTCGGCTTTCAGTCAAACCGGATTCTGCTGAATATTTTACGTGAAGCGGCCGCCTACCAGACCTCCACAACCCATTAAATGGGTAACAACACGGTTTTTCTTGGCAAGACTGGAGTCAGATTTACTGGCTTCTGACAATCCGTAACGACTGCCAAAGTTCTATAAATGACAGCCGGGACGTTGGTCCCGGTCATTTAAGCCATTTAAGTCATTTCAGCTGTAGAGCTTAACGTGCTTTCCGAGGCACGGAGGAAACTCGGTATGTTAAAATGGTCACCTATCCACAGACCAACCTTGGCAAGCATTGCTTAACCTTGAAGATCGATCTGTGCGGCTGTTATTCTTTAGCCACGACTGCCACGAGCCCTTTCCTTAAATTAAATATGTGTGTAAATGGGTTTATTCAGCATATCGGATCTTAGATTTGATCCATGTTTCAGTTAGCAAAACAATGTTTATGGTATGATCAAAACTTCGTTAGATACATTTTAACTCATCAAGCTTACCTGGTTTTATCAAACTACGCAAATTAGCATATTTTGGTAGGTATCTACATACTGATAGGTTACGTTATCTAATTCAGTGTCGTAGTTGCTTCGTTGAGAGGTTCAAAAAACAAAACAAAAACAATCTCTCGACAAAGCAACTTTTTGCTGTATTTTTAATTATCTTCGCCGTTTACCTTATTGTGAGATCTGATTCACCACTTTCCGTTCGTCGTCGATCTCTCATTAGTGTAGGAAAATTAGCTTAATTAATGTCGATCAGAGCAAATAATTCATGTAGTTTTGAACATTGGTACAATTGTTTTTTGAGATGTCCAGATGAACATACTAAAAGTCCCCGAGGGTAGGAGGTAAGCCAGCGGTGGGGGAGCGGGGGAAAGGTACCTCTGAAAGGTAGTTTTTGCCAAGTTATACTTGCCAAGACTCGTGTAGGTATCTTATAGGGAGGGACATTCCTTGTTAATTGTTTGAATTATGCTGCGCTCTTGATTTGTGTCATATTCTCTCCTTGTTGTTGAGTTTTTGTCTCTTAATTCACATATACCTCCAACTATAACTTTGTACTGTCGGTTTGCGCGGTCTTGGATTTCTAAGGCCATGTACGCACAATCGTATTGCGACTAAATTTTGATAAGGTCGCACGATGTTTTAATGTCGGTAAAATTCGGTTATGAGAAGTTATATCTTCTTGGAAAGTACAGTTTTGGTTTTTCAGCTTTTTCGATTCTTCTTTACTGTCATTCTACTCAGATGTAAAAATGTCGGTTGCACTTTTTTGTTTTTTATTTCATTTGTAACCTCTACTACACAATTTAATAACTAAGATTGCTAGAAATTACATTTAGTTTTTTTGCTAAAGGCTTGGAAATAGCTCTTCATTTCTCGAAATTCTGCTTTCGCCTCCACAGTGTAACTTTGCCATCTTCCTTTACCAACGTAGATAGGTCAGTAAGTGATCCACTTCCTTTGCTACATAAGCTTATATTTATTTCGGCTGACGATTGTTGTGCACTCATCTTTACAATATGGCAGTGACGTAGCACGTACACACAGGAGATAATAATAAATGGTACCAGAGCGAGCGAGTTCAAAAATCGGTGCATTATGGTCTCGTTTCTTTTCCCCGAGGTGGTGAAGAGCGGTCGCGGCAACTGTCGCTCACGGCAGGTTTTCGCGAATTAGCATTTAGCACGTAGTACTGTCACTACTTCATACTGTTTTGTTCACAAGTGTTCTTGTTCTTTGTATCACTTTTGCTTTATTTTTAGAAGTTTAAATCAGCAGTTAAAACACGGTCTTCACGACTGTTTTCTTTGAAGGTCGACCGTCGAAAAAATGTTTTGAAGAATATTAAGGTAATTTGATTTCCATACTTAACTTTGGCCTTTGGCTTTGACTTTTTTTGCTTTGAGTGTTTATCACGTAAAATAGGCAATTTCGGCCTACTTATTCCTAGAAACTGACATATTTAGACAACTTTGTCTTGTTGGGTAATCAAGAATAGTAATTATTAGTTTGGTTCGTATGGCCTCACGTTTTGCGTTTTTCTCTTATCTATTTATAAAAGTCAAAATTCCAAAGTAAGTTAATTATATTTTTGAGCCGTTTGGGGTTGAAACTCTTGGACCGTGGGATCCGAGTGCTCACGTTTTATTTAAAGAACTAGCTAAACGTTTAGTTGACACTTCGCGTGACCCAAGGACTGGCTTTTACCTCGAACTGAGGATAATCATTGCCATACAACGTGGCAATGCCGACAGTCTTTTGGGCTCACTTCCAGTCGACAGCGATGCGGACGAATTTTTTGACGCCATTTTCTATTTAGGAGTTTTATTTTCTGTTGTAAGTATACATATATAGTTGGTTTTTTAAATAAATTTTCATTCATAATATTCCTTACAATTCGTTTATAGCGGCCTCAGTTTGAAAAATAATTGGAAATCCGTAAAAAAACATCCCATTCAAATCCATAAAAACTACAAAAAATGCTCAAAATGAACTGTACCAAAATAAACCATAGTTCATTTAGTAAATTAATAAATATTTATGAAATAAATTAATAATAAACTCTAAAATAAACGTAAATGCATCAGTCTAATTGCTACATCATGCGATGAGTCAGCAGTTTTGTGAGTGAAACGCAATTTTGTGATAGGACTCTTAATCTTACCGATTACTTTTCCGAAAGCTTTTTGTGCGAATTTCATATTTGGTCTGGTTACTTGGTAGCATTGTCAATAGTAATTGAAAGTAGTGTCGTATAAAGTCAATATGTTGTGCTATAAAATTAAGTGACAGAAACGAATTGCTGAAAAACCGACTTCACGCAGTCTGGACTGTCCTACCCCTAAAAAGCCCGCGTGGTATGTGTCCGAAACACATAAACATACACTACCTAAAACAGTATCTCATATAATGAATATTTAGAAACATAATACTTCAAATAAATGTTATTTCGGCTAAGCCCCCGCCCGCGTTCAGGTCTGCCCTCGAACAAGATTTCCTTACCGTCTCGCTGAGGTTCGATTATTAGCTTCGATAAAAAGTTGTTCGACCAAATGAAACATCGGACTAGGGAAAAACTCGAATTAATAAATAGGTCAACTGATACAGTGACAGACGTGACTTCGATGAAACAAAAAAATCTTGTCAAGAACGAGTCGGACTCGCTCACCGAGTTTCCGTACCATCACGTAAAACGTGACATGTTTTTTAAATAAAGAACAATGGCGAAATCTTGCTGGATTTAATTTGAGCGTCTTAAAGTGACTAAAATAAAATGAAGGTAGTTCTATTTTTCCTACCATTACTTTTCAACGTTTTTTCAAACTATCACATTACTATCACGTTAAGGCCGCATAAAAAGATATCTTTAATGAAAAGTTGTTTGATATTTTCATTGACGACTTTACGTTTAGGGTGGCCATTTTATATTTATTCTGCCAAATGACAGTAAGTACAGCATTATTGCATTATAACCAGTTTAGTTTGTCATTGTCATTTAACGGAGTAAATGTCTATGTGTCTATGTCTATGTGTGTGTAAACGGTACTATAAGCGAGTTAGATATTATTTTCGTGAAGTATGGCGAATCAGAAGGGTTTTTATGCCGTATTTTGACTAATTTCGATAAAGTGGAATATCCGATTGTCGCACAAATATTTCTGCGACTTAATATTGTTCCAATTACACTCAAAACAAAATAAAACTGAAAATGTTGACTTCAGCGCCATCTCGCGGGAAAATGGCAATGAGCAACCCGGAACATTCACCTTAACAATACCTGTGTTATTTCTAAGTGGAAGTGTTCCTTGCAGTAAGGTAAAAATATTGTAGTGTAAAAATAAATGAATTACTTTCAATTCTAGACTTTTATCACAAATTTTGGGGGCCGAGTCACCCGCGTCCGTAGGAGAATACCCAATGTTAGACCCTACACGTGGCCCGGGTGGTGCTAATCAGGTGACACTAACTGGTGGTAGGCTTCGGCCGATGGCTTGTGACCACCCACTGGGCGAAGACGTACCGCCAAGCGGCTTAGCTGTGTTCCGGTACGATGCTCAGTGTAGCCAATTCATAGGAGTTGGGTCGAAATAGTTGTTCCAATGCAGGCAGACCAGTCAGGCTAGGTGCGAGTAAGACTCCACACGAAGGGTTGCGTACCATGAACCTTAATTTTTTGAAATACACAATCTGTGAAAAAAATATCTATCTATCTATTACGGTTCTTGAGATACAACCCGCTGACAGACAGACGGACGAACAGACAGACGGACTGACAGACGGACTGACAGACGGACTGATAGATGGACAGACGGATGGACAGCAAAGGCTTAGTAATAGGGTACCCTTTGGGTACGGACCCTAAAAAATATAACTTAGTTTGACAACTGTTCATACTCATACACAGACGGACGCTTGCGCTTTGTTTGTGCTTTGTGATGCTCTCGATTATTTTCCGTTTTCTTTCATTTTCACTTGACCTAAATATGTACTTATTTATCTGAACGTTAGCAAATATTTATAAAATCCCAGAATACTATGATAATCATATTGCTTCAATACCTACCTAATACAATGTCGATGACTGGCAGCCTCAGACCTGTTGCCTTAGACCTTAGACCAATTGTGTAGGTACCTAAGATAAGGCCTAACAAAGAGTATTTATAACCTCTGGGATTACATAGAGTACCTTTTACAAGACAATACATGCTGAAACTGGGTAAGAAAAATACTAATGCAATAAGTATTGCCCTTTAACTTCCTCGAATAGGAATTACCATAGACATAACCTACAAAAGTTCATGACTAAATTTCTATTATTCTCGGCCTTCTCGAACAAAAATTTTTGTACATGCTAATTCAAAGTTTTAACCGAGTAGGTAAAACTAGATATTTTTCATTTAAAGGTGTAAGAATTTAATCTCCGCTAAATTAATGTATGGATGGCTGCCATTGTTCTTTCATCGGTAAGTCTTATATTCGTTAGAGAATTTTAAAACTGCGGTGTATATTGCAGTTTCAGATCAGCGCCATCTCTTGACTGCTAGTGGACTATCACATGGTATAAGTTCAGTTTTTTTTTTTAAAGATACATTTATTTATCAAAAGTCGAAAACCATTCGGCCTAAAAAAATGTTTGAGGATGTGCAAATAGTGCTTTTTCATATGACACGCCACATGGGCTAGTAGCCCCACATGGAATCATTAAGAATCCCTTTTAGTCATTTTCGCAAAAAAAATATGCTTAAATTTTTGGACGGACTTAGTCATACCATAAGAGTTCCTTTTTACCCTTTTTGGTACGGAACCCTAACAAAACGATCGTCATTCAATTTAAAATTGATAGGTACCTCCTTGAGATTCGTTGTTAATTTGAGATTGTATTTATTTTATATCTGTGGTAGGTATTAGGCAAGGAAGAGCTTGTGGCAAAAGATTACTAGCCGCATGGATCGATCTTTAAGGTTAAGCAACGCTTGCCAAGGTTGGTCTGTGAATGGGTGACCATCTTAACATACCAAGTTTCTTCCGTGCCTGGGGAAGCACGTTAAGCCGTTGGTCCCGGTTGTCATTTGTAGATCTTTGGCAGGCGTTGCGGACTGTCAGAAGCCAGTAAGATCTGACACCAGTCTTTGCAAAACTGCCGTTTTGACAACTGTTCATACTCATACACACCGCCACTAACCACGCGCTAGCCGCTCCACGTAAAATACTGGTATTCAACTGAATCCGGTTTGACTCGAAGAGCCGACCCCAATATAGTTGCGAAAAGGCTAGGCAGATGATGATGATGGTTGGTATTAGGCAAACTAGTAATCCGGTTTTGAAACTTGCTTTGAAATCAAAATCCTAAAAACTCACAAACTGTACCTCTTTACAAAATAAGTGTAGAAGAACAAACCATTGTTAGTATGAGTAAAAAGAAAAAACTTTATCTTACAAAAACTTTAATGAAAATCTATACATATCGCGCCATCTATTAAAATTTATTAGAACTAATTTTTCACTCATTATGTTGAACCCTTTAACTACTGTGTAAAATATGTAGTTTTATGTCAGCGCCATCTTCTTATAGATAGTGAAACTAATTTATTTTTTGTTGATTTGATGACTTCTGGCTGTACTATTTAAGGATATCGTTTTAGTTTTACTGTATTCTTTACTTAAACATCTATCATACAGAATATTTCCAGTTTTTTTCTAAACACTTTTCGGAGATTAGAGGGGGAGAATGATCAGAATTTCAACATTTTCCGACATAAGTCGTATACCATGTGGCCTGAAACAAAACTGTGTAAACAGCGCTCTTTCATATGATACCCCACATGCACATGCTTACTATTGCGCTCCACTTTAAACTTTTAATAATCTCTCTCAGTCGCTGTTGCAAGAAAAAATAAATATTTTTATTTCATTCTTATTTGCAAAATAAATGGTCAAACGTCATCTAAAACTATTCCACAAGCACTATTAGTGGTTCTTCAGATATCCAGCTGTGATAGACAGAAGGCCTTAGTCACATCATTTTATAAGCACCTTTTTTACCATTTTGGTAAGAAACCGTAAAAACGAACATAATACATAGTTAAAAAGTTTTAGGTGAAAAAAATTCGGTCAAATATTTTTAAAACTTACGATTGATAACCGGCTCTTAACATACGCTGGCAAAGTTTCTATCAAAGTTTAGTTTCAAGAATCTATAAGACTTTACGTCTTATACAGGATGGCCAGAATATTGACGTACAAAAATAAAATTTAGGTCCCTCGTAGCTTGGGGTATCCGAATCTCCTCTACGAAGGTATGTTCTACGTCTTTTCATTGTTTTTTTTTTTTAATTTAAAATTGAAAATTTCGGTCATAATTTACGGAACGCAATTTTTCACCTTAGACCAATATTTTCACAAGTTTCAATAGGTACAGTAACGAAGCTGATAATTTAACTCATGAAGGTTCAGTTGCAACAAAAAAGTCAACAGAGTCTTCTACTTTTATTTTTAGAATCTTTTCAAGTTGGTTAGGTAGATAATTCTCAAAAATTCAGAAAAAACTCCATAGCTCAAAAGCAATGAAAAGTCGCAGAATATACATAGAGGTAATTCGGATACGTCAATGTGGTCAATGTGGTCAACTAATGTATAGTATACAAAAAACTTTACTGCAAAAAGACGATACCGAGTAATGAGGTTGTACTACAATGCACCTTTTATACCTGTTACATCTTTTTAACACATATTGTGCAAATTAATTATTTCATATTTGGTTTGATATTTGATAACTCACAGACGGTTCCTGTCCCATACAATTTGACGTGTTATATGAATGATGTCATGACTAACAAAATCTTTATCTTTGTTCACAGCCTCCAGAGTGGAATCCATTACTCGCACCACCACAGAGTTTTACGACAGTACCAGTGTACCTACACCAACAATGTCTCCAGTCGGCTACAATCCGCCTAACTATATGAACACACCTTACCAAACACAGTAGCTAATGGGTACCTATGCAACTTTAATCCTGGCAGAGCAATTAACCCTGAAGTCATTAAAGGGTCAAATCTTCAACAAGCAGATTATTGCAGGCCATGCCTTACTCAATTAATCGCCTCTCGGAAAATTGATCTGTCAATCACCTGAAAGGGCCAGCAATCAACTAATTGGTGAAACTATAAAATACAAAAAAACTGGTCAAGTGCGAGTCGGACCCGCGTGCAAAGGTGAACCAATTTTTTTTTTAACGTGTCTATCACTATATACTTCTTATAGGTTTTCCAGTAATCTTTAGGTATATAGAACTATTTATTATCTGCATTTTTTTTATTTTAGGCCCAGTAGTTTTGGAGATAACGGGGAATGATAGTTTTTGGTCTGATTTATTGAATAACTTTAAAACTGTTTATTTTAGATTAATAAAAAAAACATTACTAAAACCCTCATAGTAAGCACTTTCATTTGACATATCACACGATACAGTTTGAAAAACTTTACTTTTTTATTTTCTTGTTTGACCCCCAAAGTTACCCCCATATTACAAAACCTATTTATTTACGTAAAGCGTTCGTGTATATACCAAATGTACTGTACTGTATATCTGGAGAAACCTGGCTGTGACAGATAGACAGACATCCGAGTTCCGGTTTTTACGGATGTTCGGAACCCTAAATCATAATCATCAGAACTGCGTTCACTAGCCAACAGATGATGGAATTGAAACAGGAGTACGCCCGAACGCCGAACCCGCTACTTGGACTGCACCCGGAGGCTTCACACTAGCAGAGACCCTTCACCTGGACGGGCGTACCATCAAGATATGGTAACAGAAACACCGCATAAAGGAGAAGACGTACCAAATTGAGAACATGGAAGACTCGGACGAAACTAACAGTCTAAGTCGTCGCCAGAAATGGGGAACATCCAGATGCTAATGCAGGAATTCAGATGCAAAATCAGGAAACATTCATGTAGAAAACTACCCAGCTGCGTTGGCACCTGTTGCGATGCCACCCTCGACGCTAATTCAGAATTCAATACAGAATCTGACACCCTCGATGCCAGTTCAGAATTCGGTACAGTCTACCTAAATTAATGCAGTCTGGAATGGCCACAGAATATATAATTTTGAGAATTTCATGTTGTGGGAAGAATGTCAGGCTGAGTACCAGCAGGGTCATTTGCAAGTGCAGTCTTTTCAGTTATCGAACAGTGAAGATTAGGAGTTGCCGGAAGGCAAACCAAAATAATAATTACAAATGTGTAGTTTTCAGACTTTTCCCTATACTTGTAGTATACGACGGTATTACTTGCTAAATTTCACAGTTCTAGGTCAACGGGAAATACTCTGTACATTTTGATTCCCTTGAGAGTGTCGAAATATACGTTTTTTGCGGCATATAGGGCCTTATCTTTATTTTACGCTAACTTAGAAAAAAAGCTGCAAGGGGCCATAGATCTGAGTATATGGTTATAATTTCAACTCGATACCACCACGCGTTCCCGAGATAAACGGTCTTGACAGACAAGCAGACGGACAACAAAGT
The DNA here is from genome assembly GCA_950371165.1 of Lacanobia oleracea. NCBI lineage: Eukaryota > Metazoa > Arthropoda > Insecta > Lepidoptera > Noctuidae > Lacanobia > Lacanobia oleracea. Next base: position 9,811,691 of record OX493397.1, read on the forward strand.
GATCCTATAAGGTTTCCGTTTTTTCTCCATTTGAGGTACGCAACCCTCAAAAGAAAAAAAACAATGATTAGAATCAATAAAAAAACTGTAAAGTGACGGATAAATTAACATCATTGTCGGGTATTCAATCTTACATTAATCACTAATAGTCTAGCTGGTACTAGATTTTAATGTAAAAAATATCCGTAGCCAAATGCCAAAAAAAAAACCATTATGGATTCGAAAAGTTCCTTCAGTGTTAGATGGCCCATTTATTGGGGAGGGTTATATGCTATATATATCATCACGCTAAGACTAATTAGAGCGGAGCAGACGAAATTGCGCGGGTCAAGTCTAAATTATAAAATTATGGCTACATAAATTTAATAATGGTACCTACTGGTTGCTGTCGGGAAAGCCTTTATTTAGTAGTAAGTTGATGACACAGTAACAGAAGGGGACAATTATTACAATTTATTCATAAAAGTGAATTTTTAATTCAAGCTTCATTAATTTATTAACATCTCACTGATCAATGAAACTTGTCAAAATGTAGGGAAACTATAGTCTGGATGCTTACTGTACCTATTGGTACTTTTTATACCGGGCGTAGATATGTTTCTTTGAGATAATTTCTGACATTCACGCGGGATTCAAGTGCTATTGGAAACTGATATTTATAAGAAAATCGGTACTGATCCATCTTAACTTATGATCAGGTTATTTTATCTTAAAGCTCACGGAATTGCCTAACCCTAAAGATTTATATTAACTTGGTGTCTACTACCCATTATGACCGTTAGGGTACACAAGTTGTTGAATAGAGACCGCGAATCGGCAAATGTGAGGTAGGACGCCCTCTGGCTAGGTGGAGCGATGATATTCACGCTTGGGTCTTAGCAGCATTGAACTTGACCGGATTGGCATCGCCCCATTCAGAGACAGCATGTAAGGACACATTCAAGCGCTCAACCATAGACTACAATTAGATGAAGCTAGTTTGGAAGCACGGAAATAAACTTATGGTTATGACATTTAATTGTTCAATAGTTTAGTTGTTGGCGCATCACTTACGCGCGTCATGGACCACCGCGGGGACTGCGCGGGGTCGGGGTACAGAACCCGGGACAGCGGCGACCACTGCGCGCTCGCCACTCCACTCAGCTCACAGACGCGCTCCGCTACGGGCATTTCTTTGTACCCTTTTCGTAAATTATACCTATTTTGATACAGTCCACTCTTTCATTTATATATTTATTCCGACTGAGCCCATTCATATGGTCCTTCGGAGAAAATAACTACCAGTATTGCCGTAATTAACGTCAACGTCGCGTCGTCGGTCGCCGTGTTCAGCTGCGCGAACTTTGACCGCTCGCAAGCACCACGCGGTGCGACCACGAAGAAAGAACAAGGAAATCGTTCCCAACGCAGCCTGCATTGTCATCGTGGGAGCTGATGTCATTCTAAGGGAGTATAATACTGTATTTGAGTGAGTCCGTTCCAGTTAGTTAATTTTCTGCTTTCTTTTTCTAGCCGAAAATCGCTGAATCATCTTTCAATCGTTCAGTATTCATACAGTGTTTCAATACCAGTGCTTACTAGTGTTTTCTATAACACTGCTTGTTGCAATACGCACATTTAAAATCGATAACGCCTGGTTGTTAGCTAAATTCGCACTTTGTCAACACGTGTTTAGACGTTGACCTTGACACATATTCTCGATCCCATTCACTAACGCACATCTGTTTTGCAGTTTTTTTTATCTATTAAGCTCATTAGTATCAGTGCGTTCAGCTGTTTATTTAACTTAACAATGGCAGATAACTTAAAAACATTGATAAAGAAGCGTAGTTCAATAAAATCGAAGCTTACAATTTACAGCAACTATTTAAATTTAATAAAAAGTAGTTCCGCAATATCTGAGTTGCAACGTTTAGATTTAGAGGAGCGTTTTAATAAATTCGAAAACTTACACACCGAATTTGATGCCTTACAGACACAGATCGACGTGCTTTCCGATGACGACGAACCTGCGTTGGCTGAGCGTGAGGACTTCGATCGCCAGTTCTTCAACCTGGTGGCACTCACGCGCAGCCTGCTCGGTGTCTCGGCCAGCGGTGCTGCGTCGGAGGCGGGCTTCAGAGACGCTGACTCAGGTGCACATGTTCCGTTTAGGAATTCTTTTGTTCGTTTGCCAAAAATAGATTTGCCTCACTTCGATGGGAACTACCAATGCTGGCTTGAGTTTAGGGATACCTTTGGGTCATTGATTCACGATAATTCTGGCATAAGTGATATTAACAAGTTCCACTACCTACGACCTTCACTCCAGGGAAATGCGGCTTTAATTATTAAAAATATTGACTTTAAAGCCGATCATTATAATCTTGCGTGGGACCTGTTGTGCGAACGTTACAATAACAACCGACTTCTAGTGAAAAATCATTTTCAGGCTTTGTTTGATGTCGAACCCATTACAAAGGAGTCAAGTGTTTCCATCAGAAACCTTGTTGATATTATTAATAAAAATATCAGGGCACTAACTACATTGAAAAGGCCCACTCAATACTGGGACGACATTATTATCTATTTTATGGTTAAAAAATTAGATTTAACAACAAATCGCGATTGGGAAGAACATAGAAACAATACGTATAAAGGTGATCCTACTTTAACACAATTTTGTTCTTTTTTAAGCAGGAAAGCAGATTGGTTAGAATCAGTGGAGTCTAATCATATTACTTCAGAAACGAAAACTATTGTCGCCTTAAATAATAGTCATTCTAAAAAAACTGATTCTAAACAAAATACAAAATTAGATAATATTAATAAAAACAGGAAATGTCCACTTTGCTCCCAAGCACATACTTTGTTTAAATGTGAATCATTTAGAAATTTGTCCATAGAAAATCGCAAACAAAAGGCAATTGAATTTAATGTTTGTATTAATTGCTTACGCTTTGGACATAATTCTAAGAAATGTAAATTTTCAAATTGCAAATATTGCAAAACAAAGCACAATACGCTTTTGCATATGGAAAGTAACGAGCCCAAACTTGTTTCCGATCCATTGCCTTCTGCCATGCCTTCTGCACTGCCTTCTGCTTCGCCTTCTTCAAATGTTGTGCTTTCAACCAATACCATGCAGCTTGCTACTTCTGCGCATGTTTTACTGTCCACAGCTATGGTGAACGTGACTGGCGTGACGGGTAAGAAGTACACAGCGCGCCTACTGCTGGACAATGGCAGTACGGCGAACTTTGTCACACAGAGCTTATCAGAGAAGCTGGGTTTGTTACGACGCGGTACGAGCATCAAGGTAACGGGTATTAATAATCACATATCCACCAGTACACAGTCTTGTCACCTCTCAATAGAGTCGTTATGCTGTGCCTATACTGTAGATATCGAGTGTCACATTTTGCCTGAAATCACAAAGGTTCTACCGTCTTCATTTGTGCATATCAATCATGTCCCTATTCCACCAGGTCTTATGCTAGCAGACCCGAACTTTAACGTTCCGTCGGTCGTAGACATCCTGGTAGGGGCTGAAGTTTTCTGGAATGTCTTAGGTAGCAAAACGATAGACTTAGGGAAAAACCTACCTAAATTATGCGAGACTAAATTAGGATGGTTAGTTTCAGGTAGTATTTCGCGTCAATCATGTTTTTCCGCTAATCATTTTTGCCATCATTCCAATGTCACTCCCGACCTCACTCGATTTTGGGAGCTTGACAATGTCGCTTCAAAACATTCACTTTCACTTGAGGAGAGAATGTGTGAGCAGTCATTTGCTCAAACCACCTTTCGTAATGAAGGTGGGGCATTCGTCGTCACTATGCCTTTAAAAGGGGATCCTAGTACATTAGGTAATTCTTTTACTAATGCTAGAAATCGTTTTCTTTCCCTTGAACGGCGATTTAAACGCGATCCATTATTTCATAAAAAATATAATGAGTTCATGAGAGAATATGAGCGCCTAGGTCATATGACGTTAGACTTAGACTGTACTCCATCACCAGAAAACTCCATGAGTAAATATTACATTCCACATCATGGAGTCATTCGCAGTTCAAGCACCACTACACAACTACGCGTAGTATTCGACGCATCAGCTTCTACTAGTTCGGGGGTGTCACTTAACGACATTCAGATGGTCGGTCCCGTAGTTCAAGACGATCTGTTTTCGATTTTAACACGTTTTCGTCAGCATAGGTACGTGGTCTCAGGTGACGTGGAAAAAATGTACAGGGCCATAGAGTTAAATAAAGTCCAACGACCTCTTCAAAAAATAATTTTCAGGTTTGAACCTTCAGAACCTCTTAGGACCTACACTTTAAATACGGTTACCTACGGTACTGCTTCTGCGCCCTACTTAGCCACTAAGTGTCTTGTAAGTCTGGCTGATACCATTGAAGACAGTCGAGCTCAATGTGCCATACGACGTGACTTTTACGTTGATGACTTTCTAAGTGAAGGGGATACTATAGCTGACGCTGTTAACATTTCAAAGAAGGTACATTCCGTTCTATCATCTGCAAAACTAAATTTACGTAAATGGCGATCAAATAATTCTCAAATTCTCAAAGAAATTACACATAGTAACGAGTTACATAATACTAGTATTTTAAACTTTTCAGAGCAAGGTCCAAACTCACCTCAATCTAAGACTTCAGGTCTTAACTGGGTTTGTGACTCTGATTCACTTACTTATACTATAAATATCACCTCCACTACCAAAGTCACCAAGCGTCATGTCCTTTCTGTTATCAGCCAAATCTTTGACCCACTGGGCCTCGTAGGTCCGTGCGTTGTCGAAGCCAAGATAATTATGCAACGTCTATGGCTAGAAAAGTACGACTGGGATGACGAAGTATCGCATGAAATCAGAAACCTTTGGTCTACATTTGAAAGCACAATAACAGCATTAAATAACGTAAAAATTCCTCGTTGGGTTTTGCGTGAAGACTCTATTACGCACGAAGTACACGTCTTTACCGATGCGTCCGAGCGGGCATTCGGCAGTTGTGTGTACATTCGGTCTTCTAATGACAGTGGATCTATAGGCGTACAGCTTCTAGTCTCTAGAAATCGTGTAGCGCCCATCAAACCAACGACGATACCGAGACTTGAACTTTGTGGAGCTTTGTTAGGTGCAAGGCTGTGTACTAAGGTTCTAGAATCGCTTACCATACCCATTCATAAATGTAGGTTCTGGTGCGACTCAACCATAGTCCTGGGTTGGCTCACTACTCCTTCAAATCAATTGAAGCCTTTTGTCAGGAACAGAGTCAACGAGATACAGGAAAGTACTTGTGGTCATACCTGGAGCTACGTACCGTCGAAAGACAACCCGGCGGATCTTGTTTCCCGTGGTCTCAGGGCCGACGTCATCACGGACACGCCTTTGTGGTGGTCTGGTCCCTCATTTTTACAGCATAGTGAAAATGAGTGGCCCAACATGCCAAAGAGCGGGAAAGATAGTCTGCCGGAAGTAGTGACTCATTTCATTGGTAGTGATAGTGACAATCATTCATTTATTAGTAATCATTCAAAAGTAATCAGTAATTCATCAATCATTCATAACCTACTAGTAAAGTATTCTAGTTTAACAAAAATACAAAATATATTTGCTTATGTACAACGCTTTATCTATAATGTAAAAAATAAACACAAATTACTTGGTAATTTATCAGTAACAGAACTAGAAAATTCATTAAGTTCAATAATACATTATTCACAGCTTGAAATGTTTCCAGAAGAGTATAATTTGTTAAAGTCTGGACAAAAATTACCACGCAAAAGTAGATTGCTTCCTCTGACACCGTTCATTGACAATCATAACCTCATTCGCGTGGGCGGAAGGCTTGATAACTCCCCCTACGATTTTAATGTGAAACATCCTATTGTTTTATGCAGTAAGCACGCATTTACAAAGCTTATATTTCACATGCAACATTTAAAGCTTATACATGCTGGTCCACAGTTGTTATTGTCACATATACGACAAACTTATTGGCCCTTAGGTGGTAGAAACTTGGCTAGATTTGTCGTGAATAAATGTCTTAAATGTTTCAGACATAAGGCTCAAAACGTACAGCCTATAATGGGGCAACTACCTAGCACAAGAACAAACCTTGAGTTCCCATTTCTGAATAGTTATGTTGACTATGCTGGGCCAGTATTGGTGGCCAATCGTAAAGGCCGAGGATGCAAACTTACAAAATCCTATATGTGCATCTTTGTTTGCTCGGCAGTGAAAGCTGTACATTTGGAGCTTGTCACCGACCTCACTGCTGAGGCCTACATGGCTGCTCTAAATCGTTTCGTGGCGCGTCGTGGCAAGCCTCGAAGCATCACGTCCGATAACGGGACTAATTTCGTAGGCGCATCAAATGAGATGTATAGGTTCTTGCAATCATCAAATGTTGCATCTGAAATGGCACAGCAAGGTATCGAATTTATTTTCACGCCAGCTTACAGCCCTCATTTCAATTCATTAGCTGAAGCTGCTGTAAAGTCATGTAAGCATCATTTAAAACGTCTACTGCATCTTACTCATTTCACCTTCGAAGAGATGTCTACCTGTCTCACTCACATAGAGGCGGTGCTTAACTCACGCCCTATTACTCCTCTTTCTTCAGACCCTTACGATTTTTCGGCACTCACTCCCTTTCACTTCCTAATTGGACGGCCATTCTTATCGGTTGTACATCCTCAGGTGACTGAAGCTAACATTACGCGGCTGGATCGCTGGAAGAGAATCCAGCACATCAGGCAGCATTTCTGGCGACGATTTCATAATGAGTACACTTCTCTGCTGCAGGCCAAAACCAAGTGGTATCATTCCAGAGGTGAACTTAAGCCGGGGTCCTTAGTCCTGATAAAGGACAAAACAACGCCACCTCTGCTCTGGTCCCTGGGCCGGGTCGTGAAGACCTATCCCGGCGTAGACGGGGTCACGAGAGTGGCTGAACTGAAGACGAAGCGGGGCACCATTCGTCGTGCCTTCAACTGCATCTGCCCCCTTCCAGTCGAAAATTGAAGACTTCCTTTCAACCCGGGGAATATGTTGGCGCATCACTTACGCGCGTCATGGACCACCGCGGGGACTGCGCGGGGTCGGGGTACAGAACCCGGGACAGCGGCGACCACTGCGCGCTCGCCACTCCACTCAGCTCACAGACGCGCTCCGCTACGGGCATTTCTTTGTACCCTTTTCGTAAATTATACCTATTTTGATACAGTCCACTCTTTCATTTATATATTTATTCCGACTGAGCCCAATCATTAGTGATTATATCCAGTATAAAAGTTTGTGCTGCAGCTACTTTTAAGCAATTCTATACTTAACTATGAAGAGTTTGTTAGAAATTTTCTGTTATTATACGGTCGATTGTCTGTTAAAACCTCCATACTTACTTTAAATATTACCAATGCCACAATTACTGTGACTGAACGGATTTCGATAAAATTTGGCACACGGGTAAGCCATATCCTTGAATTAGACAAATGATACTATTCTATGTTGGGAGTTTGTTCTCTTGGAATTACTTTTGGCATTCAACCGCTGGCAGCAGCTTTCTATGACGATACTGAAAAGTATGCATTCATGGATGTAACCTATTTGATAATTTGAAGGCTGATTTAAAAAAAAAATCCTATTCAAAAATTAAATCTGTTTTAGATATATTCAACGTTGCTAACAACAACAGGCATTCCAAAGGTATGATAGAATGCTGACGAGGAGAAGACGTTTTGATAACTATTAGAGGTAAGAAAAGACATGGTAATGAAAGCAAAGTAAAAAATAAAACGTTATTCCAATCTAAATTCCATATTGAAACTTAAATAAGTTTTAGAAACAAAACGAATAGCATTGACTTACCAATTAAGAAAACTTACCGATATCGGTTTGTTTTTACTGTTTTTATCTAAACCTCATTTTAGATGACTCCTCTTCAAAAATCTACAATACTAGGTTTAATAAACTGGTTAAAGTAAAACACATACATTTTTGTCACATGAACATTATTGTGCGAAGTAATTATTTGATATTAGAAAGCTCACAGACGGTTCCTGTCCCATATAAATTGACGTGTTATATGAATTATGTGATGACTAACAAAATCTTTATCTTTGTTCACAGCCTCCAGAGTGGAACGCATTACCACCACAGAGTGTTGCAACATTACCAGTGTATGCAAACAATGTCTCCAGTTAGCACCAGGTCAGCAGCAACAACAAAGTCACCATTCTCAGTAATCAAGTCATGTACAATCCGACAAACTACAAGAGAATAACTGACCGAAGAAGCACGGTAGGTAAGGGGTATGCGTATCTTCCACGCACTCAAAACGGGCAGTTTATTGGAGACCAAGCCTTGGTTAATCAATCGCCTGTAGGAAGATTGATCTCACAGTCACCTGTCTGGGCCGGCAATAAAACCGAGTTCTGCACCCAAGAAAACAAATCGCATTAGAACTGCGTTTACTACGGAACAGTTGGTGGAAATGGAACAGGAGTATGCTAGGACCCGCTTTTGGACCGTGCCAGAAGGCTTGAAATTGCTGAAAGCCTCAACCAGAACGAGCGCACCATTAAAAATATGGTTCCAGAATCGCCGCATGAAGGAGAAGAAGGAAAAAATTGAGACGATGGAAGAGTTGCAAAAAACAAACACATCCGAATCATCCCTGGAAATGGCGAACATGCAAATTTCAATGTTCATTCATAAGCAGTATCCCGAAGTATCCATGAAGAACAATGTTAGCATTCAGGCAGAAATGTTTAATGAGGGAAACGTTTCTTCGGAAAAGTACCCAGTTATGTCGGCACCTGTGATGCCACCGACGAGTCTGTCACCCTCAATACAAATACAGCATTCATTACCGAATCTGCAACAATCTGTGCCATTCCGGAATTCGATACGGAATATCTACGAAAATTTCATGTCGCGGGAGGAAGTTCAGGCTGAGTACGAGCTGGGACATTTGCAGCCTTATCATTAGTTTTATTATTATTATTTTACTAGTGAACCCACGCAACTTCGTCTGCGTCACAATTTTCATTACTGCTCCGCTCCTATTTAGTCGTAGCGTAATGATATATAGCCTTCCTCAGTAAATGGGCTATCTAACACTGAAATAATTTTTCAAATCGGACTAGTGGTTTCTAAGATTAGCGCGTTCAAGCAAACAAACTCTTCATCTTTATCTATTAGTATAGATTATTAATAATCAAACAGTAAAGTTGCAAGACGAAAAACAAAAAGAACAATCATTTTACAAGTGTCCCTAATTATAATATGAAAAGAACTGGAATTTGTCTTTAATTGGATCATTGAAAACAATGAAAAATACTAGGGTTTTTTCTGTATAAGATCTTTGCAGTACCAAGATTGGTGTGGTGACAGAACCGATGACTACCAACAATGTCTTCATGAATGAGCGCACCATCAACGTATCGTTCCAGAATCGCCGCATGAAGGAAAATAAAGGCAAAATTGAGAGTACGGATGACTCGAAAGAAACTTACTCATCAGAGTCATCGCCAGAATTGGGAAACATTCAGATGCTCATTCATGAGCAGTTTCTTGTCATGAAAAAGATGCTTGCAGTCAGGCAGAAGTGTACAATCGGGGAAACATTTATGTGGAAAACTACCCAGCTGTGCCAATTGTGATGCCGACAAGTATGCCTAACACGATGCCAAGCCAGGATTCGGTACAGAGTCTGCCAATCTCGATGCAATCCAGAATTCGGTACAGAATATGTATGAGACTTTTATGTAGCTCGTGACAAGGATTTCAGATTGAATACCAGCTTGGTCATTTGCAAGTGAAGCCTTATCGACTGATAAGGATGACGATGACTATCGTAGAGTGAAGTTCAGGAGTTATTGCCAAAAGAAAACAATTCCTGTCCAAGTGCCCCTAGTAAAAACAATGAAAAGAAGTGTGATTTATCTTGGATCAGATCATTGCTGAACGAAGATTTTTATTTTGACAACACCGATGTCTACCAACTATATTTTTAGTGAATACCACGTCACCAGCAGCAACAACGTCGACGTTCTCAGCAATCAAGTCGTGTACAACCCGCCTAACTACATGAATATACCTTACCAAAGAAACACAGCACTTAATGGGTTTGCGACTTCTAAACCTGGCAGAGGAATTAAAGCTCAGGTCACCAACGGAACGGGTCAGATCTTGAACGCACTGAAAACAGGCCGTTTATTGGAAGCCAAGCTTGGCCAAATCAATCACTTCTCGGAAGATTTATGTCTCAGTCACCTGGCTGGGCCAGCAATAAACCACGTGGTGAACCAGAAAACAAGATACACCAGAACTGCTGTCATTCGCCAACGGATAAGGAAATTGGAACAGGAAACTCCTGTCAGGACTTGCAACTTGGATCGCGGCAGTAGGCTTTATATAAAGCTGCAGAGTTTGTTTGATTGCTTGATCGCGCTTATCTCAGGAACTGCTGGCACTTTTTGAAAAAGATTTTTCACTTTCAGTGCTAGATAGTCCATTCATCGAGGAAGGCTATAGGCTATATATATCATTACGCTAAGACCAATAAGAGCGGAGCAGACGAAGTTGCGCGGGTCAACTCGTTAGGAATAAATGTTGGCAGTGCAGTGGAAAAAATAATATTTTGCTTTTAAACCAAAGCTTTGTTGACTGTGACTTTTCTGTTTTCATAATAAAATCTGAAAAGTGTCTGAAAAAATATTCTTAATACTAATTACATATTTTTAGTCCTATAATTTTCAATAATAATAACTCAAGAATCCTGAAACATAACTATACAGGTGAATTTTTAAAGTGTCGTGTAAGTGCTCGTGGCTAGATAATAACAGCCGCACGGATTGATCTTCAAGGTTAAGCAACGCTTGCCAGGGTTGGTCTGTGGATGGGTGACCATCTTAACATAACGAGTTTCCTCCGTGCCTCGGAAAGCACGTTAAGCCGTTGGTCCCGGCTGTCATTTGTACATTTTTGTCAGTCGTTACGGATTGTCAGAAGCCAGTAAATCTGACTCCAATCTTGCCATGAAGTTCCGTGTTACCCAGTTAATGGGTTGTGGAGGTGGAGGCAGCCGCTCCATGTAAAATACTGGTATTCAGCTAAATCCTGAACATCCTGACTGGAAGCCGACCCCAATATAGTTGGGAAAAGGCTGGGCAGATGATGATGACTGAAAGGAGTGTCGAGCTAGATTATGATAAACAGTAAAACTGCATCTGGAAAAATCTTTGTTCCTACTCGGAAATCGAACCGGATCAAATTCTGGGAAGTAATAACACATGTCAAACTAAAGGAAATGCTCATTTTCAACAAAACACTTTTTTATTAAAATAGATCAAGTGAATATTTTTCACAAAGATGTGATGTAGTTTTAGTTTTCATTAACATCGGGCCCGAGAAGCTACAACTGCAGCATTGAATTTTTGAAAAATATCGGTAACGGTTTAAGTAGGTAGCTTTATTCAGAATTTCTAAAACAAATTTGTTAAAAAATAGAGCTTCTCTTTAGCCATGCTTTTGCCATGTGTTATTACTTCCCAGAATTGGATCCTTATTAGCTTCACTTTCGGATGGCGCAATAACAGAGGGTGTTTGTTTATTTTCAAAATGAACCGGTTTGATTCCCGGGTAGGAACAAAGATTTTTAAAAAATCCAATGATGCAGTTTTACTTTTCATCAACATCGGGCTCGAGACTCCTTTCAGTGTTTTTCGATATACCTCATAGTTTCGGCACTCGGATTTGGCCACAAAGGCACGCTTTAAAAATTCAACCTGTCTACATGACTTATTACATCCAAAAGGAACATACTCCCGGGATAAAAGTACCAGTACCTACAGTAAGTGTTCAGACTATAATCTATATCTGTGTTTGATTCTGTCCCGATCTGTTCAGCCGTTCTTACTTGATTGAGTAACAAACACCCAGCGATCCATCCATCCTTCCATCTACCCACACTTTCACATTTATAAAGATATCTAATAATATGGCCCTTCACATTATTTCAGAAATATGAGCGATATGATAAATGCCTTAATACAAAGAACTACACGAATTATTGATAAGTAAATTAATGTCATTACTTATATGAGAATTTCTAAACCACAAAACACTGAATCAACCAGTTTATTACGTCAAACTAATGGGTACAAAACCATAAATGAAAACATATTTCTCATGATTAATGGCGCACTGTGTGTTTAAACATTGGCAAGGGTCCAACTCTCCGGATGACAGGGAGGCATATGGAGCGGCTAAGCGCGCTTGCAAAAAAGCTGTAGCCAGAGCCCGCAGCAAAAGTCTGGTGCCCTTATACGACAAGCTGGAAACTGCGGAGGGGCAAAAGCTTATTTTTAAGCTGGCGCGTGGCCGGGAGAAAGCTACACGGGACATTAGCAAATGTCTTTGTGTAAGGGACGCCCAGGGTAAGCTGCTCTACGATGCCCCCTCTGTTAAGGAGAGATGGTGTACATACTTCGCGGAGCTGTCTAACAAACAGCATCCCCATAACCTTCCTCCGGAACCGCCTCCTAACCTTGGGCTTATTTCCCCTATTTCCCCCGACGAAACCCGCATTGCTCTTCGCCACATGAAGAACCGGAAAGCGGTCGGGCCTGACAATGTGCCAAATGAAGTGTGGAAGGCGATGGGCCCACATGGCGTGGACCTTCTGACGGATCTTTTTAACCGCATCCTGATCACCAAGGAAATGCCGAACCAGTGGCGATTTAGCCTGATTATCCCTGTTTACAAAGGCAAAGGTAGCGTACAGGATTGTGGTAGCTACCGCGGTATCAAGATCATGTGCCACACCATGAAGCTCTTCGAGCGCATCATTGACACACGGCTCCGTAGCGAGTGTGCTGTCTCTGAGTGTCAATATGGCTTCCGGGCGGGTAACAGCACCATGGACGCAGTGTTCGCCTTACGGAATCTGGCTGAGGCTTACAGAGAGAGAAGGAGAGCTTTGCATATGGCCTTTTTAGACCTGCAGAAGGCCTTCGACTGTATACCTCGGCAGTCCATCTGGTGGGCACTGCGCTTCAAGGGCGTTCCCGAGGCCTATATTGACATTATCAGAGACATGTACTGCGATTCCGTGTCCTCTGTCCAGACCGCTGTTGGCGAATCGAATGGCTTCCCAATATCTGTTGGCGTTCACCAAGGCTCGGCTCTTAGCCCGTTCTTGTTTAACGTAGTGCTCGATGTAGTTACGGCAAACATCCAAGATCAGCCTCCATGGCTAATGATGTATGCCGATGACATCGCCCTCGTTAATCAGAACAAAGCCCATCTTGAGCGCAAATGTTGACTACATTTGGAAGGACACGCTTGAAAACGGTGGTCTGAGACTAAATGTGGCGAAGACTGAGTACATGTCCTGTGGCGGCACGGATTCAAATAGGTTCATCCGAATAGGTTCGGACCTGATCAGAAAGTCCGATACGTTCAGGTACCTTGGATCCGTGCTGCACGAGTCTGGCAACGTGGACGACGATGTCCAAGCACGTATTGGCGCGGCTTGGGCGAAGTGGCGCGAGGTGACGGGCGTTGTATGTGACCGCAAAATGCCTCCGAAGCTCAAGGGGCAGATATATAAATGCATCATTCGGCCTGTCCTACTGTACGGGGGCGAGTGTTGGCCAGCACTAAGCAGACACACCCAGGAGCTTCGCGTCACGGAGATGAAGATGCTGAGGTGGATGAGTGGCGTAACGCGATCCGATCGCATGCGCAACTCTTACATCCGAGGTAGTCTTGGTGTCCGTGACGTGGGGGAAAAACTGCAAGAGTGTCGTCTGCGATGGTATGGCCACATCATACGCCGCCCTATGGAGTAAGTTGGTCGGAGATGCATGAATATGGCTGTTTTTGGGGCTAGGCCCCGTGGTCGCCCTCGCAAGCGCTGGCTGGACGTCGTCAAGTCCGACATGAGAGCCAATGGCCTGACTGAGAAGGATGTTGAAGATCGGGCAAAATGGAGGAAGCTAAGTAGGAAGGCGGACCCTGGCAATAGCCGGGATTAACGCCAGGTGGAAGAAGAAGAAGAAGAATGGCGCACTGTGTAATCATTTATTTTATGAACTTACATATTTTGAAACTTAACTAATCTTCACAAAATCTGATCTTTTTGTTTATGAACAACCTTTTTATTATTGATTGGGAAATCATCAAATGACTTCTCCTGCTTTGGGTAAAGCAGAAGCGAGTGTCAGACTCTTACTGACTAAAACCCATCCGTGTTTCTCCTAGTGCAGCAGGCACTGGCCCTAGCGGGCCCCGTCTTTTGTGCTGACAACTCTTTGAGGCGCGCGTGGAACACAGCGCGCCGTCGACCCGGGTCTGGTTCTAATGAGACGGCAAGCCACCCAAAGCTCGCTGTCCGCAGGCCCGCGCCTACGGTGGCCGAGAATCGCCCTGCGACTCGCGACGCCTTCTTCTGTTGCGGCGGCAGGGTCGTGAGGTTTCCCTCTCTCTCACACATTCGGCTTCCTCCTTTGCTAGCATTTCAGCTTCGCTGAAGGAGGTGACCGCTTCCCATGTCTCCTCGCTCCGGACCATGGCCTGAACCAGGGCCGGACGCGAGAGATCGCTGCCGCCGATCGCCTCGACGAGGACACGGCGGTGCTCCGCCCAAGCAGGGCAGACCTCCACCGTATGCTCCACCGTGTCCTCTGGGTGATCCGGGTGTATCCTCCCGCCGAATCCGAAACAGGTATCTCCCAAAACAACCGTGTCCGGTGAGTACCTGCGTCAAGCGGAAGATAAGAACGCCGTGGCGCCGCTCTAGCCTCAAAGAGGGGACTTATCGCCGCAATTATGGCGTGCCCAGCACTGGGTTGCGACAGTCGTTGTCGCCATAATGCCATGAGATCCTGCCGGAGCTCCGTTCGTCGTGCTGCGATTCGCCGCGGCAGAGGAGTCTCGTGCATCCACGCGCCATTCGTAAATGAGCGGGAGGGCTTTCGCCTCCAGATCCCATGGTGGCAGCCCGGCAAGGAGGTTCGCCGCCTCACCAGAGACCTTGCGGTATCCCCGGGCCAGCCGAATGGCCATGACCCTTTGGGACGCGTTGAGGTAACGGGCAGGTCGCTTCCTCGAAGTAGGTGCCTACACCGGCGCCCCATAAAGGGCCATGGACCGCACGACCCCTGCATAAAGCCTCCGGTAGGAGGCGTTTGGACCCCCTAGATTGGGCACAAGCCGCTTGAAGGCAGCCCCGACTCGTCCCAGTCTGGGAGCCAAACGTCGGAAATGCTCGACGAAGTTCCACCGGCTGTCAAGGACGAGACCCAGGTAAGTTATCGTCGATCCGAAGCCGATGTGAACCCCTCCTACCGTTATTTGGGATCCCGACAGTGGCTTGTTCCGAGATACATGAAAGCACATGGCTTCGGACTTGTGTAGGGCCACCTCGAGACCCAACTGCCAGATCCTCTTAACGACTATCGCAACCCCGCGTGTCATAGCGTCAGCTGCCACTTGGTGCGACCCCCCCCCCCCGCCAGGACCAGCGTGTCGTCAGCATAGGTCGGCGCGCCGCACCCAATCGTAGCCGATATTCCACAGCAGCGGCCCCACAACGGAACCCTGTGGAACACCGCACGACATCTCTCACCACTCTCCCAGGTGACCAGGGTAGATGACGGCTCTGTCCGTCAAGTAAGCCTCGTCTACGCGACGGAGGTAGGTCGGCACCCGGTGATACCGAAGTGCCTCCCTAATGCAACTCCAGGGCAGAGTGTTGAAGGCATTGGCGATATCTAGAGACACCGCCAAGACAACCCCGCCTCGGGAAACCGCGTCCCCCGTCGAGAGGGCTCTCACGCGCATGATGGCGTCCACCGTCGAGCGTCCCGTGCGGAAACCGTTTATGAACAACCTGCATTCCTTTTATGTATACTCATGTTTCTACAAATAAATGTCTTGTCTTGACAAATTGATGTAAAATAAAAACAAATGGCTTGCTGCAACCCTAGTTGTCTTTTCAACTTACGTTTACCTATATTTATATAATCTATGTTTGTACTGCTATACTAATATAATAAAAAGGGTAAAGTTTGTAAGGTTGTAAGGTTTGTAAGGTTTAATCTCTGGATTTACTTAACCGATTTTGAAAATTCTTTTACAAATATAAATAATAATAATATTTATTTACTCAAAAACAGTAGGTAGGTACAGTACATTCTTACAAATATTAGGCTTACAGTTTAATTATAAATAAGAGAATGAGCATCCGCAGCTGAACTAGGCGTGAGCCTGTATCTCAGCTAACAGCGCCGTTTTCCCTCAGAAACAATATACTAGGTAACCTAAATAAGCAAGAAACAAGAGTTTAGGACCATTACAAATCAAAGAGAAATAAGAAATTAAGGTAAACTAAACTTAAATTACTAACAATTTTTTGTGTGTGTGTGAGGATGAGAGGGTGAGTGTGTGTGTGTGTGTGTAAGTGTATACACATGATAAATGCACAGGAGTAGAGTGAATATACATATATAAGTATAGACATACAAACAAAAATATTATTATTTGAATAAATTTTTCAGTTTCTTCATATGATAGTTTCGTTAAAAATTCATATGCCTTCTTTTTTCAATGGAATTTGTTAAGAGAAAAAACATTTATGGATTTATTAATTTTATTATACACATGTGGTGCTAGAAAGACGAAGAATCTCTTTATGAAAGAGGTTTTAGGTTTATGTATGCGGACCACAACGTCATGTTTTCTGCGTTTCTTTGTGAGATCACTATCATATATAAGTTCACCATGTTGTTTTAGTACAATGTTGAGTAAGAACAATTGTCTCACTGTAAGGACTTCGCATGAGTTGTACAAAATGTTTGTGGGAAACTGAATTCAACGGAAAGTGTAATCTTTTAGTATTGCACGCTGAGCTATCTCAAGGCCTTTTAGAGTAGTTTTGGTAGCTCCTCCCCATACAATTATGCCATAATTAATAATGGATTGACAAAGAGAGAAATAAACTTGTTTTAATAATTTGGGATCAGCAACATGTCGCAAAGTTTTAAAAATATAAATTAATTTTCTTACTCGTCCCAACAAAGCTTTAATATTTGCCTTATAGGATAATTTATGGTCTATAATTAATCCTAAATATTTCACATTGTTGACACGTTCTAGAGGTACACAATTACAGTTAACTATTCCAGGACAATTGTGAGGAATAAGGCAATGTTTTGTAGTAAGCAGTTTAGGTGGATTTCGTATGGTGAAACTCAAGTATTTAGTTATATCACTGTTCAGTGTAAATAAATTATTTTGTAGCCATTCCTTTACGAGATCAAGTCCACAATTGTCGGCGTTGAATATAAGAGCAGTGTTATCTGCGTAAGAGATTATTTCGCCTTGGGGTATAGATAGGTTCGTGAGGTCGTTTATAAGATAGAGGGTAGGTCCCAAAATGCTGCCCTGGGGAACTCCGTATGTAATAGGAAGATAAGAGCTAGTACCAACAAAGTGGGCACGGTTCAGTAAATTGAATATAAGCAAACTCAGGCACAGGCCACGGTAAAAGTACTTTTGCGAAATATTCTACTTTCGTCAAGCGTTGTTGCTGCTACCATTCCAATGAAGGTCCCCTTTTATATGTAAGACTATATACTTTGGCTGATATGTAAT
This sequence comes from Lacanobia oleracea, assembly GCA_950371165.1. Taxonomy (NCBI): domain Eukaryota; kingdom Metazoa; phylum Arthropoda; class Insecta; order Lepidoptera; family Noctuidae; genus Lacanobia; species Lacanobia oleracea. The sequence goes on from OX493397.1 coordinate 9,829,353, forward strand.
AGTTATGGTAAGTACCTGTTACTATACCTACCCTAACTACTACCTATACATTCAGACTAGAGGTAGATGCCACCGTAGGCGTGGGCCTGCAACACCCTGCCTTGGAGTTGCATCAGGGAGGCACTTCGGTATCACCGGGTGCCGAACTACCTCCGTCGCGTAGTCGAGGCTTACTTGACGGACAGAGCCGTCATCTACCCCGGTCATCTGGGAGAGTGGAACCGGCGAGAGATGTCGTGCGGTGTTCCACAGGGTTCCGTTCTGGGGCCGCTTCTGTGGGACATCGGCTACGATTGGGTGCTGCGCGCCGACCTCCCTGGCGGCGTCAACGTTGTCTGCTATGCTGATGATACGCTGGTCCTGGCGCAGGGGAGGTCGCACCAGGCGGCGACCGACGCTATGACACGCGGGGTTGCGATAGTCGTTGAGAGGATCCGGCAGTTGGGTCTCGAGGTGGCCTTACACAAGTCCGAAGCCATGTGCTTCCATGGTTCTCGGAGCAGGCCACCATCGGGATCTCAAATAACGGTGGGAGGGGTTCACATCGGCGTGGGGTCGACGATGACGTATTTAGGTCTCGTCCTTGACAGCCGATGGAACTTCGTCGAACACTTCCGACGTTTGGCTCCCAGACTGGGACGAGCCGGGGCTGCCTTCAAGCGGCTTCTGCCCAATCTAGGGGGTCCAAATGCCTCCTGCCGGAAGCTTTACGCGGGGGTCGTGCGGTCCATGGCCCTTTATGGGGCGCCGGTATGGGCGCCTACTTTGAGGAAGCGACCTGCCCGTTACCTCAACGCGTCTCAGAGGGTCATGGCCATCCGGCTGGCCCGGGGATACCGCACGGTCTCTGGCGAGGCGGCGAGCCTCCTTGCCGGACTGCCGCCATGGGATCTGGAGGCGAGAGCCCTCGCGCACATTTACGAGTGGCGCGTGGAGGCGCAACGCCGGGGCGAGACACCTCTGCCGCAGCAAATCGCAGCAAGGAGGACGGAGCACCGGCAAGATCTCATGGCGATATGGAGACAGCGACTGTCGCAACCCAGCGCTGGGCACGCAACAATCCAGGCGATAAGTCCCCTCTTTGAGGAGTGGCTGGAGCGGCGCCACGGCGTCCTCACCTTCCGCCTGACACAGGTACTCACCGGACACGGTTGTTTCGGGAGATACCTGTTTTGGATTCGGCGGGAGGACGCGCCCGGGTGTCATCACTGCGAGGATCGCCCGGAGGACACGGTGGAGCATACGGTGGAGGTCTGCCCTGCTTGGGCGGAGTACCGCCGGGTCCTCATCGAGGCGATCGGTGGCGGCGACCTTTCGCGACCGGCCTTGGTTCAATCTTTGGTCCGGAGCGAGGAGGCATGGGAAGCGATCACCTCCTTCTGCGAAGCAGTAATGCTAGCAAAGGAGGAGGCCGAACGTGTGAGAGAGAGGGAAACCTCACGTCCCAGTCGCCGCAACAGAAGAAGACGCCCCAGGCGACGGGAGTCGCAGGACGATTCCCGGCCGCCGTAGGCGCGGGCCTGCGGACGGCGAGCAGTGGGTGGCTCGCCGTCTGATCAGAACTAGGCCCGGGTCGGCGGCGCGCTGCGATTCCAGCGCGCCTCAAAGAGATGTCAGCGTGGAAGACGGGGCCCGCTAGGGCAGGTGCCTGCTGGGGCTGCGGAATCTGTTCGAAAGAGGTGCCGTAGCCTTAGAACGCAAAGGGCACCAGGAGGAACACGGATGGGTTTTAGTCAGTAAGAGTCTGACACTCCCTCTTGCTTCACCCAGAGCGGGAGGAGTCATTTGATGATTTCCCATCCTTAAAAAAAAAAAAAAAAAAAAAAGGCGTGGGCCTGCGGACTGCGAGCATTGGGTGGCTCGCCGTCCGATCAGAACCAGGCCCGGGTTGACGGCGCGCTGTGTTCCACGCGCGCCTCAAAGAGCTGTCAGCATGGGAGACGGGGCCCGCTAGGGCCAGTGCCTGCTGGGGTGCGGAATCCGTTCGAAAGAGGCACCGTAGTCCTGGAACAAAAAGGGTACTAGGAGGAACACCGATGGGATTTAGTCAGTAATAGTCTGACACTCCCTCCTGCTTCACCCAGTACAGGACAAGTCATTTAATGATTTGCCATCAAAAAAAAAAAAGAGTTGGATGTGAAGATGGAAATAAGATTTTTCTACTAAGAAATATAAAATTACAAAGAAAGTTATAATTTTTTGTTATTGTTTCCACGATATAACTGGCTTTTTATCTTATCTAATACTAACATATAAAGCTGAAGAGTTTGTTTGTTTGTTTACTTGATCGCGCTAATCTCAGGAAGGTCCGACTTGAAATATTCTTTTAGTGTTAGATAGCCCATTTATCGAGGAAGGCTATAGGCTATATATCATCACGCTAAGACCAATAGGAGCGGAGCAGTAATGAAAATTGTGACGCAGACGAAGATGCGCGGGTCAACTAGTGTAATTATATTGCTCACGTTTGACCACATCATATTTGATGGAAAGCGATGATGTGTTTTTTAAACCGACTTCTTCAAAAAGGAGAAGGCTATGTTCGGCTGTGTGTATGTATGTTTTTTTATTCATGTTCACCGATTGCTCCGCCAATTGTGGACCGATTTGAATTTTTTGATTGCAATTCAGATATTTGTGCCTGGTAATCATCATCTCATGTAGCTGAGCTGATGATGGAACTTTTAAGTGAGTATCGGATGATGGGATCCCATGAAAACTGTTTTAGCGATATTTTTGCCAATTGTTAACCGATTTGGATGTTTTGTTTGGAAGAGTATTTATCCGGACTGGTCCCATTTCAATTTGGTGAAGATCTGATGAAGAACTTTTGAGGTAGGCAACGTAACTCGAATCGATGAATCGGGATTTCTGAAATCGCATATCTGTTGATTGTTTACACCAGTTCATAGCATAACCTCACGGCGGCACGCTGTGTTAGTAAGAATTAAAAAAACTTAAAAATAAATACAGCCAACTTCCAAAAACAAAACACTACTACTTTTTGAAAAAATTGGTATGTGTGAGTTAAATAGTTTTAGATGCGGCTGTTTGACAAAAACTTGTTCGAAATTTTGATTTTAGAGTCAAGACAAGGGCTTAGAATTTGATGCAAAGTAATAAAAGAAAATAAATCCATTATAAATAAATAAAATTTATTTATTTCAGGCAGTGTACCCACCCATATTGCAAGAAGGATTTAAAATTACAAATTCCACATAACATATAAATTAGCTAGTATTTTGATTATTGAAATAAAATAAAATTTAAATTCAAAATTGTTAGCAGGAATATTGACGGCCATATCTATTACAAAGAAATAATTAGCTTCATATAGTTATGGCTCTCAATTACACCTGCGTAATTTTACTGAGATTTGGGAACGGTGACTCAAACGTAAATTATCACAAAATTAGTGTGACAAACTGTCAAATGCCCGTTATCTAGCTGTTATCACCTGACTAACGTAAACACTATAATGCAATTGTTTTCTTGAAACAGGCGTTTGTATTACCTATGTATTCAATAATTGAATACTACCATTTGTTTTTCAAAACATTTTAGACATTCAAGTTACGTAGTTTATGCGTTTACGGTAACTATAGATGCACTGTAATCCTTTAAATTAGTGAGTAGTAACCTGGGTTTTATCCAAGTTCAGCCAGAGGCCGATGCGGACAGAATACATAATCATGCATTTCTACGATGTCACTTTCTTAAGGCTTGTATTCATGCCAATGACCTTGTGCATACAAACATAATTAACTATGCCTACTACGCGCCACTCTTGTACCCCCTTTTATATGCCGCGTTTCCTTTTGTCGCTCGATCCGGCTTTGTGGCAACCATAGTCGTAATAGACAGCCGATGATTCAATTCTGTAATGAATTCATGCTGCGTTCTCTGGGTTTTATATAGTTGTTTTAGCTTATATCGTTTTAAAACATAAAACCCTATTAAGCATATTAATTAATTTAATATTTTGAAATTACTCTTACCACGAAACCAACCTATAATGCCAAGTAGTTAAAATTACTCTTAGTACCACAAAACCAACCTATAATGCCAAGTAGTTAATTCTGCAAAAAAATACAATTATGCAGGTATCAACTAGAAAAAAAAATGCCAAAAAATTAAAAAAAATAAATAAAAACAATCCCAAACCTTGAGTAACTGTGAAAAAATGCAGTATGACTAATATTAACAAGCATGGCGTTCGAAAGTTGACAGTTAATAAATTAGACAACATTTCGTCATATCCACGGTTGCGTTAAATTGCATTTTCACATTCCGAATAAATATACTTAATATGGTATATTGAGGTACATGAATCAAGTTATATATTTAATAATATCGAAACGAATTATGCAAGTAGATACTGAAATCTGGCAAGTTGTGCGTGGTTTCGCCAGCCTTTTTATGGACATCATGAAACATTACATAGTTATGTAGCAATTAATTAATTATTTTGATTTCTAATTTACACAAAAACATGAATAATATTTATTGTTAATACAGATATTGCATCTGTACCTTACTCCTTCTTTCTAGATCGAGGTTTTAATTTTCAGTGGAACTCAAGTTGTTCCCACGGTCTTCAACTTAAAATTAAAGAAACTGCTTATGTTACTTTATATTTTACCAGCAGTTTCGGCTGTGCGTGGTCTGTCCGGCACTCAATCAGTTAGTAACGAAAGCCTTTTATAAATATTGATTAGACAAGGTCGGCTTGTGAGTGAGAAGTTTCACTTAAAACATAGTAACAAACAGACAAGCAGAGTTTCTTCCCATTTTAAGAATTTTAACCAAAAGCCACAGGCTAAAACATCGCATTGTTAAAAATAACAATAACAGATAAATACAGCTTCAAGGTTAAGCATCGCTTGCCAAGGTTGGTCTGTGGATGGGTGACCATCTTGACATAATGAGTTTCCTTCGTGCCTCGGAAAGCACGTTAAGCCGTTGATCCCGGCTGTCATTTGACTTCGACCGCGTTGTATTTTGATAAAAAGTGCTATACGTCATTCTTCAGGACCTAGGCTGTAAAATAACCACATTTTGAATTTCATTAAACTCAGTTTAGCGACTAAGGCGTGAAAACGGAACAAACAACCAGACTTACACAGACTTAGACAGAGAGTTACTTTTGCATAAATTATAATATTTACATGGATCGTTAGTTGCATTGCAGTGTCTTTTGTGGTTTGATTCATATTATTATGTGTTTAGCCTCCAAGAATGTTTGGGTATTTCTTCGCAGGGTCCTCGACTAGGAGCACCGGCCTGATCAAGTTTAAATCAATGTAAATTGGCATCTAAAAGGCAGCGTTGGGCAGCCTGGGAACAAGGTAGACCGATGACCCGGTGCGGGTAGCGGGAAGACGATTGATGCGAGACGTACAGGGCCAGTTGTTGTGGCGACACTATGTCTAAAAGTTTATTTAAAATATAAAATAAACATCGTTTATGTAATTTAAGGAGATCAGATCACTACAATATTAGAAGTACTCTAGTACCGTATTGATCTGATCCAAGAACTCACGTTATTTATTATTTAGATTTTTTGTAAATTGTTAATTTTGTGTTAATTGTTAGGTTAAGCTTTCTTTCATCTTTTTTTGTCTCTTTTTTTAATCTTTGTATTTATGTATAATAAATTGTTGTCATAAAATATATTTCTTTTCTTTTCTTGATGACGAGGTATTGGACTAACATTAAATGAGTCATGGACAGCTTCATAAGATAAAAAAGCAAAAGACAAAAAAAATAATAAAAAACAACAACCAAAAAGCAAAAAGAAACGTATAAGTTAACATCATTGTCCTCCATAATACATTACATTAGTCATTGATAGTCTAGCAAGTGCATAGGTTTTAATGTAATAGTTATTTATATTAGTAGTGAACGGTGACAAATTTGTAAGACCGAGACGAAGTCGAGTGTTGTCTTTACGTTTTTTTTTAATTTCCAATATACATATATATATATATATATATATATATATATTTAGCATTCCACTAAGGAGTTTCACAATACGAAAATTAGAAAAGTTTATAATCTAGGACGTAAAATAAAGCACAGTATACGTTCCAATGCTTACTCAATTAATTATTTACAAAATTGTATTCAACTTTCCATGAGAATAACGAATACAGATTAATAATGACCGCTACCTTAAACCAAAGCTCATTCATTTTAGTTAGGTAGGGTAAACAGTATTTAGTATTGATTGTCAAAGTCAAAACGTTCATTTCATTTGAAGTCACCAAAATCTAAGAAGTCTGATTTGACAGTAGGATAGAACATTTCCTCACTCGTAAGTATGAAAGAGACATAAAAATAAATCTGTGTCGCACTTAGTGGTGAAACAATTTTTTATCCCTCTCTACTCAGCTGTCAAATCGGACTTCTTAGATTTCGGTGGCTTTTGTCCATAAAAGGCACTTTTGAACGTCATCATTAATATTTAAAATAATATAGTGACGCTACTGTCTATTCGGAAGGGTAGATTCTTATGGAAAAGAACGGACAATAAACTCCATAGTTACTTGTTTCAAATAAATGTTTTACAATATGCTCTGGTATACAAAAAATGTTTTACATAAGAGGACCTTGCACCTAGAGTATGCAGAAGTAGACTTGTTTATTTCATTTTATGTAAGTATAAACAGCTGGCCTATTCTGTCGACATCTCACCGGCTGTCATTCCATCTTATTTGTATGGTTTGATAGCTCACTTATGTTCACTTCGCCGAAGTTTTCACTTCGATATGTTTACAGATTCGCATTATAGATAAAAAATACCAAAATAATGCACCTGTCTGTAACGTGTGTGTAAATACTCGATTAATTGTCAGCTGAAAATTCCGAATACTTTTTTAAATATCAAAATTTGAGATTTTATAAAACCTGGATTTCGTTTCAAGAAATTGTGAACCGAAATAAAACGGCAACCAACCAGAACACAAGTCGATAAGAAACTAGGCTCTATTTTAGGTGCGATGTCACCTGAACAATCCAATTAAACAGAAATCAAAAAGATAACGAGCATTTCACAGTTTGTCACAATAATTTTGTGGAACCGGTCCAAAACCTCGATAAAATTATACAGATGTAACGGTGCATTACTTTTCATCAAAATGTGAGCCATTGTACCTTAAACTAAAAGTTCGTTTAGTGACATAGAGTAACGTACAGAAGATGAGATAAATAATTGTGTTTAACGGATAAAATATTTTTCACACACAAGAAAAAACTACACTAAAACGTTTCCAATGACTGTTTACTTGAGTACATTAGGAGGCGGAGTCAACATTTACAAAAGACAAACAAGAGAAACGGTAAATCACAATTAGAAAATAGAATAATGCTTGTATTGTGAAAAGATGTTTACAAAGTTCTTGTGTACATTCAGAACTATTTGAATATCTGCCTCAATAACAATATAAATATTAGTACTAATCACTTTTACGACAGTATTTTAAGACATTTTTTTCTGTTAATTTGTTTGTGTTTGAGCAGATAAATTTGCAAAGTTGATACTTTTATTTTGTTACTTGCTACTGATAAGGGGTTTAAAATTTTCTTGTATTTTATGATAAACTAGCTGACCCGTGCCCACTTCGTTTGGCGGTATTTTTCTGATTGATATATATAGCCTTAGACAATCACAAATAACGTGGATTTCTATTGGCAACAGAATTTTCAAAATTGGTAAAGTAGATCCAGAGTTAATCCCCTTAAACCTCACAAACTGACAAACTTAATAAAAAAAAAAAATTTAATTCCGCCAAGCCCGTTCCATCATCGGACCACAAGACGAACGGCGATGCGCCACCGGTACATGGTGGACATCCCACCCATACGCACAAAACGTTTTGGGAACACATTCAAACTGCGTACAGCTAAGGAGTGGAATTCCCTGCCGGAGTCTGTGTTTCCAGATAGCAACAACCTGGGAGTCTTTAAATCAAGAGTGAATAGCTTATTTCCAGGCAAGCGTGCTCCATCTTCGACCACATCCTCGCTTACCATCAGGTGAGATAGTGCACAAACGCGTGCCTATAAATAGTAAAAAAAAAAAAAAACTTTACCTCTTCATAATATTATAAGATAGATGACATGAACACTCAGTCAAAATATGATGAAACTCAGTTCAATAAGGATTGAACATTTATTCTTTTTTTATTTGTGGTGTGTTGCTCTTGACTCTAGTCTAGGTCAGAGATGTCAAAATCTATTTTATTCTTTAAATTGGGTTCTGTAAGTAAAATCAAGTAAAATCACAGACGGACAAGACAAAATTCATGAATAAAATAATAAAAATCAACTTAGTATAGCGACCCTAGCGGCGCGATTTGCTGAATTGCATTTTTGATATTGTACAGAACGTCAGAGCCGGGCACGCCAGTCGCTTACATACCTCCGTTCAGCCACGTCACATTTTACTGTAATAATACAACCGAGTAATTATTAACCTTCAATAAACTTTTATCATATCCAGTACCAATCCAAAGTGCCTAAAATTATTTCTGTACCCTTTCCATAACGCGCTGACGCGGAAGCAACTATTGGAAACAGCGTTTCGGTGTCGCTGTCTGAACCAAATCTGCATCAACTTACCATGAATGTTACGGAACGAAAAAAACGGAAGTTTGATGGTGATGACATTAATAGTTTTATCTGTTCTCTAAAGGAAATGTTCGACACTCTTTCGAGTGAGCAAAATGAACGTTTTCAAGATTTGCTTGTTTCTGTCAATAGTCTACGAGAACAGAATGCCGAATTAACTAAATCTGTCGAGACAATGTCTCATAAGTATGATGAAATTTTATCTCGCATTAAACTACTGGAAGACGCAAAAAAAGAGGATACAAAATACATTGGATCGTTGGAGCAGAAGATTGATGCCTTAGAGCGGAAATCGCGGGCATCAGGAATTGAAATTCGCAATATCCCAAAGATGAAACCAAGTCTGAACTCTCCCTAATAGCACAACAAATGGGAAAAACACTCAATATTAATATTAAAGATTCAGATATCAAGGATATTTACCGTATAACGGCCAAGGACTCTTCAAATCCGATAATTACTGAATTTACTTCTGTACTTATGAAAGAAAAAGTGTTAGCTGCTGTAAAAGCCTTTAATAAAACCAAGGACAAGGGTGAAAAATTAAATACATCACATTTCATTAAAACTGATACCGTGAAACCTGTCTTCGTCGCTGAAACTCTGACGCAAAAAACGCAGAAAATTTTCTATTTGGCTCGGGCTTTCCAGAAGGAATATGGGTATGAATTTTGCTGGACATCTAGAGGAATAGTTTACCTTCGTAAAAGCACCGGCTCGGCACAGATTAAAATTGAATCTGAACCGGACTTGGAAAAGTTAAAAAAATTAAAAAATGTAAAATGACTAGTTTTTAAGTCTACTTTTTTGATTTTCTGTGAAGGAAGTTATTTTCACATAGCACGTTCTGCATGCGCTCTTTTTTATTTTTATTCTTGTTTGTCACTAGTTTATAATTACAACTCGAGTTTAAATTACACTCAATACATATTTACACTATCACATTATATCAATTTGCTTACTTATGAATACTACACTTTTCTTATTCCTCTTAACTTGCGTAAAACAATTTCCAGCCCAAAACTATTAAAATATTTTGATTTATTGTCCTCTTTTATAGACCAATATATTTCTACTTTATTTAAAATTCAATAGGCAAGGTGATTTACCTGAGGATCTGGATAATTATAACGTCTCAAAGAGTTTCGAGTGCAACGTAGAAGACTGTAGTCGACTAATGCCTAATGCTGTATCCGGTCTTACTATACTTACACAAAACATAAGAAGTGTTAATTCGAATTTGCCAGGACTTGAAGTGTTACTGACTCGACTAAAACTAGATTTAGATATACTTATATTAACTGAATGTTGGTTATCTTGTGCGCCCATTATTCCTAGCCTACAGGGTTATCAGGTATTTTCTACGAAGAATAACGTCTTACAAAATGACGGTGTAGTTGTGTACAGTGGGGAAGGACTTGCGATCACGGTGGAAGAACCTAGCATCACAGAAGCTAATGCCCTACTTATTAAAATAGGATGCGATATTGCCATCATCGCTATATACCGATCCCCTTCCTATACAAATTTAGACAATTTTTTTAACTCTTTGAATAATAATTTGGAACAAATCAAACATTTTAAAACTATCGCTATAATGGGGGATATCAATATTGCTATAAATTTGGACAAACCACACCGAAATATAGATCAATACTTGACGCTTGCGGCCTATCACTCACTGCTACCAGCCCACTCCTATGTCACTCGGGAAGCCAGTGGCACTTGTATCGATCATGTATTACTAAAAACAAAATTTCTGGCAACTACGTTAGTCATCCACGCCACGTTGACTGATCACAAACCGGTGTTATTATGCCTATACAAAAAACAAACGCGTAATTACTCTGTAAAAACTATAAATAAAATAAATTTCGAACAAGTTGCACTTGACATGGCTAAAATTGACTTTACTCCCATATACAAATCTTCAGATCCAGATAATTCTTTGAATTACTTTATTGAATCTGTCACAACGGTTATAGACAAGAATACTCAATTAATACCCTTAGCAGGGCGAAAGAAAATTATACAGCCGTGGATAACTCCGGGTTTGATGCGTTGCATGCGTAATAGGGACCGATTACATTACAAACTGAGGAAATCTCCTGATAACGAAATCCTCAGAAGCACGTATACACGCTACAGAAATTGCTGTAATCTAATATTAAGGAAAGTTAAAAGAGCATTCGAAAAAGATCAAATATCTAAAGCTGGAAATGATAGTAAAAAAATATGGCAGGCAATCAAGTTAATTACTAACACCGCTAAAATAAACCAGGCTCCAAACACTTTATTAAAATTGGCTTCTACTCCACAAGAGTCTGTACAGTTACTTAACGATTACTTCGTCAATGTTGGCAAAACATTGGCAGAAAATATTTCCAGGAGTAATAGGCATACTATTAACGCTTCCAATAACTTTTCTATGACATCATATTCTTTTGTACTGACGGAAATTGAGCATAATGAAGTTACTAATATAATTTCAAGTCTAAAAAGCGATTGCGCAGTTGGATGGGATAGGATCTCGAACAGATTCCTCAAACAGTTTAAAGGATTTTTTGTGGCTCCTTTGACATTTTTATTTAATCATTGTTTTAGCGAAGGAGTATTCCCAAATAATCTCAAAAGGTCTATAATCGTTCCTATTCACAAGGGTGGTGACAGGGATCGTGTCACTAATTACAGGCCAATTTCCCTACTTCCTTCTATTTCCAAAATTCTAGAAAAACTCATTAATATTAGACTAGTCAATTATTTGGAATCCTACAAACTGCTATCTAAAAATCAGTATGGCTTTCGTCGCTCTAAGTCCACCTCTGATGCAGTCCATGCTGTTACTGAATATATAGCTATCAATCTAGATGATAGAAGAAAGTGCTTGGCTATTTTTCTGGACTTAGCCAAAGCCTTCGACACGGTCTCTGTCCCCAAGCTTCTGAATAGGCTCGAATCGTTTGGCATTAGAGATAAACAGTTGGATTTGTTTACAAGCTATCTTACTAATCGCTGTCAGGCTACAATAATAGGAAATTACGTGAGCACCGATTTGCCAGTAAATTTTGGAGTTCCGCAAGGTAGCGTTTTGGGGCCTACTTTATTCTTGATGTATATCAATGATCTGTGCCAAAAAAATGTCTCCCATGGTCAAGTTATATCGTACGCAGACGATACGGTAATTTTACTTTCAGAAAATATCTGGAAAGAGACTTACGAAGCTGCTCAGAATGCATTAAACGATATAACTATTTGGCTCGCCGATAATGTGTTGACGTTAAATGCTGATAAGACGAAGTACATGACTTTTACCATTCGTGACCAAGGTGGAGCTTCAGATGACCATGTTTTGGTAGCTCATAGTTGCATGGCACCTAACTCTAGTACCCAGAACTGTTGCTGTCCCAAAGTGGAACAAACTGAGCATATTAAATATCTCGGTATAATTTTAGATAAAAAATTAAATTTCGCTAAACATATTGAGGTAAAACAATAAAAACAATGCAAACTAATAATAGTCTTTAAAACATTACGGTACGTTGCTGAACCTAAACTTGTAAAACAAGTGTATTTCGCACTTTGTCAGTCGTTGCTTTCGTATTGCATCACTGTTTGGGGTGGCGCTCCGGCTACAATTATAAAGCGTCTCGAAATTGCTCAACGGGCTGTACTTAAGGTAAGCACTTTTCGTCCATTCTTGTACCCTACAGCACTACTCTATAAAGACTGTGAGGTACTTACAGTTAGACAATTGTTTATTTCGGCCTTAATATTGAAACAACATCACGAATTGCCTTTTAATCCCCAAAACAATACGCAACGACGCAAAAATAGGGTTTGTGAATATCAAAAACAGTTTCACACTGCTTTCATCAGGAAGTTCTATTGCTCTTTAGGTCCTTTTTTGTATAATAAGATCAATAATATTATTACAATCTATCCCCTTAATACACACAAATGCAAAAAAACTATTGAAGCTTGGTTACTAATTTTGGAATACAAGGATACTGAGGAACTTTTGGCGGTTTTACGGTAATCTAAATTTACAGATTCAATCAATTAGTGAGTCATAATAATATATATAAGTCAATAAAATAAAATATATACTGTAATAAATTTAAGTACAATAAAATAAAAAGAAGCTGGATAAAGGCATTGTTTAATTTAAATACTGATGTATTCATAAGTCAGATTTATGCAAACAATAAACACCCTCTCACACACACACACGTACACTACACCCATATACAAAGAGAGGCCCTCTCACACACCATTCATTTCACATTTATTTCTATCTTGATTTTTGTGTAAAGTAGTATAAATAAGCCAGTTTAAATTCTGATACTTCGGGGAGTGGCGCCGTATGCCGAAATACAGGTCCTAACCTAGTTCGACAGCGGATGCTATTATATATATTTGAACCATTGTTATCTACTAGCTAATAATTTACGACAATGTATTGTTTCTCTTAAAATGTAACATATGTGTATTTTTGGAAATAAAGATTATTATTATTATTATTTCCTTTATTCAACATATTCACCTACAAATTACATTTTTAAATATTTGAAAAAAAGAATTATAAAAACATTTAAAAATATAATAAATAGTAGCCCACCGGTATCGGGAACAGGGTCCAAGCTACCGGCGGTCAGGGCTCCAGAGAGAGGAACCTTCTAACAATACGAGCCGTGTCCAGAAGTACCGCTTTCTGAATCAAGCCCTTGATCCAGCAGCCTAACGAGAGCCTCTTGAGGTATTGGTCGAGGCTCGTGGCTATTAAGCCATTGGCTGATACGACTATCGGTACAATGATTGCGGAATCCACATCCCACATGTCGACAACCTCGCGAGCCAAGTCAATATACTTGATTTGTTTATCTTTCTCGGCTTTCACGAGGTTCTCGTCATGTGGGACGGTTATGTCTACAATCATTGCACGCCTCTCGATTCGGTCCAACACCACTATATCAGGCTTATTGGCAACAATAGTCCTGTCAGTGATGATGGACCGATCCCAGTACAATGTAATATTGCCATTATCGAGAACTGGGTCGGGCGCATACCTGTAGTACGGCACCTCCGACTCCACAAGAGAGTATTTCAGAGCAAGTTGCTGATGGATAATCCTGGCTACAAGGTTGTGCCTATGCAAGTATTCTCCGTTAGCTAGACGAGAACAACCAGAGATAATGTGGCGAATTGATTCTCCCGGACAGTGACATGCCCGACATATGTCAACCGTGCCGTCCTTCACAATATATTTCCGGTAGTTCCTTGTCATGATAACTTCGTCCATAATTGCACAGACAAAACCTTCGGTTTCTCCAAAAAAATCACCGAAACGCAGCCAGGCTACGGACGCTAGTTGATCAACGTCAGGCCCATGTAGGGCCCGGAAAAAGCGTTTGTGTCGTTATTATTATTATTATTATTATTATTATTATTATTTTTTTATTTTTTTTTACTTTCTCGGGTCCCTTTTCTTAGAGACCCGGTCCTTTGGTAGGCGTACGAGGGGCCGAAGCCAACTCGCAGAGGCCTCTTTAGACATTTTAAATGAAATGGGACACCAACCGACGATTATCCCTGTATGCACTGTGAAAGTATACCCAAGGACAATCCCCGGTTGGAGCAGGACTATTGCAGAATATGGAAACAAAAGATGAAACGCTATGGGTTTGGCTGGTTTAGTGGACTAATAATCGTTTACTATGGAAGAACTATTGGCCCCTGCCTGACCACTGACAATTAAAACGGCTTTAAAATGGCAGGGGGTGACTTGCACACTCAATAAATGGGCCCCCCGAAAAGGGTCGCTAGCACAAAGTAACATTATTATTATTATTATTATTATTATTATTATTATTATTATTATTATTATTATAACACGCACAACAGTACTATTTGCATAAATCTACTATGAATATCAGCAACAATTAATGATATAATAATTGACAAACAGGAAAATGTATTTAAATGACATTGAAAAGTTTAAATCAGTTAGATACTCAACCCCTCTGTGCGTCTTGTTGGTCACCTTTACGCATTATTTAGTTTATCTTACAATAGTCGGTTATTTTCACACCTGGGAAAGTAATTTTCAAAGCTAGAATATAAGTAATATTGCTATAAAAATATTAATTTTTAGTGAATAAGCGTGGTGCTGAAGTGTAAGTAAATGCCTAATTGTATAATATAAGTCATAAAATAAAACAAAAAAAAAATAGTTTTATTCCGTGGCTGTACTTATAATGAAATTGGGCAGTGGTTCCAGTTCGAAAGATACGTCTTATGATACTTGTTGATTGGATAATGGTACTTGTTGCTGTCAAGAAGACTTTTTTATAGTAGAAAGATGATGATTTAATACAGTAGCAGAAGGACAATTATTAGTACAATTTATAAAAAAATATACTAATTCAAGTTGACCACCAGTACCAGAACCAGTTACCAATGAAACTTGTCAAAATGTAGGGAAAATATTGTCTGAATACACCAGTAAGTACAGACGCCAGCACATCATGCTACCCAAAACTGTCAAATTTACCCAATCGACCTTGAACTTAATCACTGTAGTGATAAAGTTGAAAGTCTTTTGAAGAAATTTGGATGATTCTGGTAGCTTGATGTTCTGGCGTCTGTACTTACTGGTACTTTTTAACTCAGGTGAACATTTCTTTGAAATAATTGCTGACATTCACGCGTGATCCAGAGGCTACTGGAAAATTCTCTTTAGACATATATCGGCAAGACCCCATGAGTATCCATCTTGACTTATGAACAGATTATTTTATCTCAAAACTCACGGCCTTGCCTAAACCTGAAGACATTGTACTAACTTGGTATAGATACTACTACCCCAATGACCATTCGAGTAGACGTTTTCTTGAGTGGAGAGCGCAAATCAGCAAACGTAAGATCAACGCTTCGAAGCGATGATCTTCGCAGGGTGACTGGCAGCACCGCAGCAGCTGGATGAGAGTTGCCGAAGATCGAGCCAAATGGCGCGCACTAGGAGAGGCCTTTGTCCAGCATTGGACTGTTATAATTATGCTGATGATGATAGTGATGATGAAAAACATCTTGTAATAAGGCCAGTGCTTAATACTAATTTTAGAATGATGTCAATTAGATGAAGCTAGTTTGGAAGCACGGAAATAAACTTATAGTTATGACATTTAATTGTCCAGTAGGGTTAGTGGTTATATCAAGTATAAAAGATTGTGCTGCAGCTACTTTAAAACAGTTCTATACTTAGCCCTGAAGTGCCTGTTACAAATTGTCTGTTATTATCCTGTCAATTTTCAATCCCGACTTCTATACTACCTTCAAATATTATAAGTGCCACGATAACTCTGTCTAGCTGTATTTCTGTTCATTAACTCTGCTGTGACTGCGGCTAAATGAATTTGGATAAAACTCGGCACACGGGTAGGCCATATTCTGGAATAGGACTAATTGTACTTTTCAATGTTTGGAGTTTGTTCTCTTAGGATTACTTTCGACATTCAGTCGCTGGCAGCAGCTTTCTACTTAACGATACTGAAAAATATGCGTTCAAGGTACAAAATAACTTCGGAAGAAAGACAAAAACTTTAATTTCGGAAGTAGGTGTCAAAATACGAAAAAATAACCTAAAACACCGACTTCAGAAGTCGGTTGTATTTTTTGTAAAAAAGTTTTTCATTTTTCACTTTTTGTGTGTTTCCACCAAAAAGTGAAAAATGAAAAACTTTACGCTTTAAACTTTACGCTTTTAATGGGTACGCAGGTGCGTACCCATCAAAAGCGTACCGGCGCGATGTTATGTTAAGAACTGGTCAAAACACTAAAAAAACATGCGATTTCAGCAATCCCGATCCCTTTGCTATCATTTAATGAAGAGTTACGTGCCTACCTCCGCAGTTCTTCGTCAGATCTTCACCAAATTGAAACGGGACCAGTCCAGGAAAATACTCTTTCAAACAAAAAAATAATCATGCAAATCGGCTCACAATTGGCTAAAGTATCGCTGATCAAATATTTTTCATGAGATCACATCAGCAGATCCTAATTTATACCTTCCATCATCAGCTCAACAAAATGAGATGATGATTACCAGGCACAAATATTTGAATTGCGTTTTGAAGTTCATGAAAAACATTGTATGTGCCTATAAAATTTGAGGGATGCCCTCGAATTTCGTGGGATCCCATAATCAGATTCTGACATGGTGACAAAATTTTTTCAAATCGGTTCATAAATGACGGAGTTATGAGGTACCTAACAAAAAGAAAAAACAAAAAACAACCGAATTGAGAACCTCCTCCTTTTTTTGAAGTCGGTTAAAAATATAACATTCTTTTTACCAAATCAAATGTATGCTAGATCAATTCAACGTTCCTAACAACAATAGGATTTCAATGGTGTGATAGAATGCTGACGAGGAGAAGACGCTTTGATAACAATTTTATTAGTAACAAAAGACATTGAAATGGAAGCAAATTGGTAAAAAGCCTTATTCTAACTAAATTCCACATTAAAACTTAAAAATATTTTTGGAAACAAAACGAATAGCACCGACTCAAAAACATACCTTTAAAAACCTCATTTTAAATGACTCCACTTTAATAATCTAAAATACCTAAAAGAAATCAAATTGTTTTTACAAACTGGTAAAAGTAACCTTAAACCAATACATTTTTGTCACATGAACAATAAGAATCTGTGATAACAGCTAAGTAATCAGTAATCACCTAATCGGAAGACACGGCTCTTTCTTTTGCCAATTTACTAATTAGCCCTTAGGTAGTTACGGCGTCGTAGTGTACATATAAAAACAGACACAATCCCGAGAGACATCATAATTAACCAAGCTTTCGAAGCGAATGTTACTTATTAATATTTTATTTGGAATAACCCAAAATGACAGAGACCTCGACTTCCAGTCAGTCTTTGGCGCCACTGCCCTACAACGTTGGCGACGACGGTGCGGTCATCTCTTGTGACAGCACTCATATGTTGCAGAATACTAAGGTACGGGTAATTTGATTTCCACACTTAACATACGCTTTTGAAGTAATGTGATCTGTGATCGACGCCAGATAATCTTGCAATAACGTTCAATTGCCCTTTCCTTGATGCCTTTTTGTACGTACCTGGAAATTGTTATTTTCGGATTTACGTATATCAATAGATGTATGAGGGTCTTTGACCGTTATTGCAAATACATCTGACGTCGACACTATAATATTTAGCAGTTATGTTTTGGGAATTATCTATATCTATAAGACGACACGAAAACTTTACTTTAAAAAGGTGGTACCAGTGTTTCTTTCCGTTTCAATTTGACACGTTGGATAGTGATGTGATGACTAACAAAATCTTTTTCTTTGTTCGCAGCCTGCAGACTGGAATGCATTTCCAACACGGAGTGTTGCGACAATGTCTACAAACAATGTCTTCACAAGCAGCAATCAAGTCATGTACAACCCGACTAGCTGCTTAAACATAAGCACTCAAAATGAACAGATTATTGAAAGTCCAGCCTGGCCTAATCAGTTGCCCCTGGGAAGAATTATATCCCAGTCGCCTGGCTGGGCCAGCAGTAAACCGAGTGGTGGAGTTAAGAAGGCAAAACGCATCAGAACTGCGTTTACAGACCAACAAATGATGGCATTGGAACATGAGTTCGCCAGGACACGCTACTTAGACCGCGCTAGAAGGCTAGAACTAGCAGATGCACTCCAGCTGAACGAGCGCACCATTAAAATATGGTTCCAGAATCGCCGCATGAAACAAAAAAAAGACCAAATTGAGAGCATGGAAGATTCTGAAGATACTAACACATCTTCGTCATTGCCAGAAATAGAGAACGGTCAGATGCTCATTCATGAGCAATATCCATTCATGAGGACCGATGTGTACAATCAGGGAAACAATTTTGAACAAAACTACCCAGCTGTTGTGCCACCCGTTGCGATGCCACCGAAGAGTCTGCTACCGACGAGTCCGCCACTGATGAGTCTGCCACCTAAGAGTCTGCCACTGACGAGTCTGCCACTGACGAGTCTGCGTCTGACGAGTCTGCCACCGACGAGTCTGCCACCGCCGAGTCCGCTACTGATGAGTCTGCCACTGACGAGTCTGCCTCTGACGAGTCTGCCACCGACGAGTCTGCCACCGCCGAGTCCGCCACTGATGAGTCTGCCACCTAAGAGTCTGCCACTGACGAGTCTGCCTCTGACGAGTCTGCCACCGACGAGTCTGCCACCGCCGAGTCCGCCACTTATGAGTCTGCCACCGACGAGTCTGCCACCGCCGAGTCTGTCACCGCCGAGTCTGCCACCGCCGAGTCTGCCACCGCCGAGTCTGCCACCGCCGAGTCTGCCACCGCCGAGTCTGCCACCGCCGAGTCTGCCACCGCCGAGTCTGCCACCGCCGAGTCTGCCACCGACGAGTCTGCCACCTTCGATGGTCGAGAATTCGATACAGAGCATAGCACCCTCGGAGCCAGTCCAGGATTCTGTACCAAACGTGTACGAGACTTTCTTGTCGCGGGAAGGATATCGGGTTGAGTACCAGCAGGGTCATAGGTATCAGGCATCGCACATTGTCATTCAGGAGTTGCCAGAAGACAACCCAAATGAAGAAATGGCCTCTCCAAGTTTTCCAAGTGAAAACATTGAAAATACCTGGGATTGTTCTTGGATCAGATCACTACAATATTAGAACTACTCTAGTACTGTATTGATCTGATCCAAGAACTCACGTTATTTATTATTTAGATTTTTGTAAATTGTTATTTTGTGTTAATGTAAGGTTAAGATTTTTTTCTTCTTCTTTTTTTAATCTCTGTATTTATGTACCTATCCTTATGCATATTACATTGTTGTCATAAAATATATTTCTTTTCTTTCCTTGATGACGAGGTTTTGGACTAACATTAAATTAGTCATGGACAGCCACTTAAGATAAAAAAGCAAAAGACAAAAAAATAATAATAAAAAACAACAACCAAAAAGCAAAACGAAACTTAAAAGTTTACATCATTGTCTCCCATAATACATTACATTAGTCATTGATAGGCTAGCAAGTGCATAGGTTTTAGTGTAATAGTTATTTATAATAGTAGTGAATGGTGACAAATATGTAAGCTCGAGAGGAAGTCGAGTGTCGACTTTACGTTTTTTTTTAATTTCCAAAAAATATATATATCTTTAAGCATTCCACCAAGGAGTTTCACAATACGATAGTGAGAAAAGTTTATAATCCAGGATGTAAAATTATGGTGTGAAAAGACTCACTAACATATCAGTGTTTACTTAAGATAACTCCACCCGCCCGTTAAAGCGCGTGAACACTTTAACCTTGTGTGCTCGTACATAAAAAATCCTTGTCAATAATATAATTATACAGTTGGCATTAAAGTTATATCGTCGTGAAGCATAGTGCACGGCCTATCTGGTAAACGAATCCGTTTTTGTTTTTATGAAGTGACCGCTAAGTAATCACAGTTTTAAATATAACATATGTTAAAAATTTCACTAATACCGTGTGGCGCATGAATCATCGTGTCAAAAACTCAACGAGCGACGCGCCGAGGTCAACGACCGACCGCCGCACGAACACTACGGTTGGATTGTACTCAGGTACGGTGCCACATTGTTTTGGTAAACAAAGCGGATTGTTTTCTGATACCTGCTTTTCTTTTGCTGGCTGGGCGTAGCTAGTATATTTGAACAAATTAAGTAATATATATCGCTAATATAAAGAAAATGATGCGTTCACCTCCAAAAACATCCGCTTCGCCTTTGCATAACTCTGAATCCGAACCGAACTTACCAACTTGCTTAAATAAGGAAACTAACGAACATATTACTCAGAGAAAAAGGAAAAGGGGTGAAGATGTCGAGTTACAGCGTATTGAAACTATGATGCTTGAGATGAGGTCTATGTTCTCCGAATTTGTATCACAGCAATCACAACAAAATTCAAAGATTGACTCGTTACACACAGCTCTTGAGGATATACGGACTCAGAACAGTTTAATCAGCAGCCAAAACAATGAAATCCAGATCCAGAATGAAGATATCCGAACTTCCGTACAATTCCTATCTGATAAATACGATGAGGCTATTCGAGAGATCGATCACTTACGGGCGGAGAGCAGGAACAGCCAAAAGGTGGTAAAAATGCTGGAGTCTAAAATAGACTATCTGGAAAGAAACCTAAAAGAGGCAACAATCGAACTGAGAAATATCCCTACTTCAAAACCTGAGACCCGCGAAACACTTACGGAGTTGGTGCAAAAAATCGGTTGTATTACAAATCAACCTGTTTCACCACCAGAAATAAAAAACATCTACCGTCTAAGAAGCAAAAGAGAGACAGTTGGCACCGTCATTGTGGAGTTCTCATCCCCGGCCAGAAAAGTTCAATTTATGCGGTCCTCTAAAAACTATAATAAACTTAACCCAGAAAATCGACTAAATACCACGCATTTGCAACCCTCGGGACCGAAAAAACCGATATATGTCTCCGAATCGCTCACTTCCGCAACAAAACGTCTGTATTATCTTGCCAGGGAGTTCATAAAAAACAGTGATTACGGGCAATGCTGGACTTCAAATGGCAAAGTTTACATACGAGAAAGAGAAGGTATGCGCAGTCAACTAATAAAGTCCGAAGAAGATCTGGCCAAACTGCGAAAAGTGGAATGACTAGTATTTGTTATCCTACTTCCTATTGATTTGTTTTTTATCTATTGTTTCTACCTAGTCCGATATGCCATAATTATGTTAAAAATTAACACTAACCTACTACTATATAAACATTTACAGATTTATGTTCAACAAACACACAGTTATTTTACATTACTAAATTTAACTATCACTAATCATACAATAATATTACACATTATTTTTCACTACTGCTACTTAAAACAAAAGCTGCTACTTACACTTTACACGTATATTATACTTACTTACTTTTCGGTTTTTCTAATACTACATTATCGCTCACTACAAGTCCCACCAAAGTTTTTCATAAACACATACACTTTAGAAAGTCTTAGCTCCGATAAAAGGTGCAAAAGAAACTTAAAATATAAACATTCGATAACTTAACAGATAACATACAAAATATAGATTCGGTATCTGTGTCGGACTCATCGGTCTGTGATCTTGACAGTTGTATTCCGCCTAATGTTAAGCCAAACTTATCACTAAAAATTATTAGTCAGAACATCCGTAGTATAAAAAAAAATATTGCAGGCTTCCATACATTATTAGCTAGAACAAAAATAGATTGGGATGTTATAACATTAACCGAATGCTGGCTTCCCAATACACATAACTTGCCCGACATAGATGGTTACGATTGCTTTAGCACAGCTAATAATTTCACTCAAAATGAGGGGGTTATTGTATATGTTAGAAAAGAACTTAAGGTCACCGTTGATGAGCCCTCATTCCTAAATGCAAATTGTTTACAAGTATCAATTGATCAGAACACTATACTACTAGCAATATACCGACCGCCAGGCTATAAAGACATTACTAATTTTCTAAATTCTTTAAACTCTACGTTAACAAATATAACACACTACAAAAATATAATAATTAGCGGAGATATCAACATTAATATCCACGATCAAAGCCAAGATTCAA
Organism: Lacanobia oleracea; assembly: GCA_950371165.1. NCBI lineage: Eukaryota > Metazoa > Arthropoda > Insecta > Lepidoptera > Noctuidae > Lacanobia > Lacanobia oleracea. The sequence continues at coordinate 9,851,636 of OX493397.1, forward strand.
ACAAATATTCCTATTTAAATTTATTAGCCTCACATGGACTGCTGCCTGCCCATACATTGCCTACACGTTTGCACGCCTGTCTTGATCATATCGCTTTAAAAACCCAGCGGCCTGCTTCAACACTTGTAGCGCATTCGGCACTAACTGACCATGAAACGGTAATATTGTTCCTTTCAAATACAAATTTTAAAACAGTTGTAAAAAAAACAAAGATACGAATCAATCATGAGCAGATAGATTTTGACATTAAGCAACTCAACTTTAGCGAAGTTTATAGCACACGAGATCCAAATATAGCTGCTGAGACTATGGTAAATCAAATAAAAAAAGTTGTAGACGCTAACTCACAAACTGTCATAGTGCCAAATCGTAAAAAGATTCTGAAGGCATGGATAACACCAGGCCTTCTTCGGTGTGTCCGACACAGAGACAATCTGCATAAAAAACTAAAAAAGGCACCAGAAAATCACGACCTTAAAATTACCTTTCACAGATACAGAAACTTCTGTAACAAATTGCTAAGGAAAATTAAATCTGAATATGAAAAAAATGAAATAGCTAAGGCAGGGACCAATTCTAAGCTTCTTTGGTCAGCTATAAATAACATAACACACAGAGTCAAGAAGAAAGAAACATCGTCTGAATTGTTAAGGTTGTCATCGACTCCTCAACTGTCGGTGAACTCTGTTAATGGCTTTTTTGCTGAGATTGGTAAAAACCTTGCGGAAAAAGTTACGGGCCCTACAGATTCTTCCATTTCACCTTTAAATAATAACTCGCATTCAATGGTTCTATTACCAACAAATGAGGATGAAGTTGAGAGACTATTAATGTCTCTTCGTAATGACTGTGCGGTGGGGTGGGATAAAATTTCCAGTCGCCTACTCAAAAAGCATAAAGCACTAATTGTTCCACCTCTGACATACATTTGTAACCTAGCTCTTTCATCAGGCAGATTCCCCAAAGTTTTTAAAAAATCCATTGTACACCCGATCTTTAAGAATGGGGACAGAAGCCGTGTCAGCAATTATAGGCCTATAGCAGTGCTGCCGGCTATGTCTAAGGTACTCGAGCGGCTCATGAATAATAGGCTAAAGGACTATCTTGAAAAGCAAAACCTACTCTCTCCAACACAATATGGCTTTAGATCTGGCAAGTCCACGTCTGATGCAGTGCATGATCTTACCAACTATATCGTCACTAATTTAGACAGTAGGAAAAAGGTACTTGGGATATTTCTGGACCTTGCTAAAGCATTCGACACGGTTTCTGTGCCCATCCTTATCCGAAAAATGGAGAACATGGGAATCAGAGGGGCTCAACTAGAGCTGTTTGCAGATTACTTGAGTGAGCGTACCCAGTGCATTAAGATAGATGAGTTCATAAGCGAGGAACGAAAAGTCTCTTACGGCGTGCCCCAGGGCAGTGTACTTGCCCCAACCCTCTTCCTCATTTACATCAACGACCTGGGTATGCTCACACTCCCCAAAGGGAGGATTATAACATTTGCTGACGATACAGCCCTACTCTTCAATGCCGACACGTGGGGTGAGGTCTTTTCACACGCTCAGTTGGGTTTCAATACTGTGTCAGAGTGGTTACGTATTAATAAATTGACACTAAATGCTGACAAAACCAATTACATAACATTCACACTAAAAAATAATTATAACACTCCCACAACAGTAACACCTTATGTAATCACAGCACATACTTGTCCTTCACCACATGAAAAGAATGCATGTAATTGTACACACCTTCGTAGCACCCAAGTTGTTAAATATTTGGGTGTATTAATAGATAATACCCTTAGATTTCGGGAACATATAGACGCGCTTACTACTAGGTTACGTAAGCTTATATACATCTTCAAAACTCTGAGGAAAGTGGCAGATGCGAAGTTGAAAAGATCAGTATACTTTGCCCTCGCTCAGTCATTGTTAAATTACTGTATCAATGTATGGGGCGGAGCTCCGAAGTCTAAACTCCTAGTCTTAGAGAGAGCGCAAAGAGCCATATTGAAGGTGTCCTTGGGTCTACCTTACCGTTACCCCACTGAGCTCCTATATAAAGACGCGAATGTTTTGACAGTTCGCCAATTATTCATTAAAAGCATAATATTAAAACAGCACTCTTTGCTAACATACCACTCCTCAGCTTCACAAGGTAAGAGACGATACAGCCCAGTAGATCGACCGGATATCCGCCTTTCAACCCAATTCTCCAAGCGCTTCTTCTGCCATCTAGGTGGTTATCTTTACAATAAAATTAACGGGATGCTACCGATATTCAATCTTAACAAGACCACGTGTAAAATGAAAATAACTTCCTTCTTACAAGAAATAAATTATGACGACACTGAAAAACTACTAGCGACCTTAGTGTAATGTTAGTAATGTAACAAACATAGACGAACACATATGCACACATATTGATACACACACACACACACGCGCGCACACACACACACACACACACACACACACTACTATGCACAACACACACACACTTTTACGCTCACAAACACACATAAACACAATCATACTAACTATAACTTTTGGATAATAATTATGTTCGGGTTCACCCATCAATGTACAATCTGTTATTTACGTAATGCTGATTTATATGTAAAAGGCGGAGTCCTGGTGTCCTGAAACACAGGCTTGTAGCTTAGCTCAGGCACCAGTCTCCCACAATGATAAATTGTAATGGTAACATTTAATTGATGTACCTATTGTATCATATTGTGGTGAGAAATAAACATATTATTATTATTATTATTATTATTATTAACTGTAAGGAGTTAGGATGCCTATTATTTGACTGTGTTTTCTTTTGTGTTAAACGGCCAACCTTGGCTTTCTTATTCTTGGCTTTTATTATTATTTATTTCTTTTAATTACTATTAATCATGTATTTGAACCGATGTATTAAGACGAGCGCTAATCCAGCCAACAAAACTGACACGCAGTTTGGTGGGAGTACAGGATATGTTTAATGGTTGGTCCAAAATAAATAATTTATTATTTAAGTAGTTATTTATTTTTTCATTTTGAATAATACTCAATTATTTACAAAATTTTATTCAACTTTCTATGCGACTAACGAATACAACAGATTTATTAATATGTTCCACTCTGTAACCAGTGTGTAAAGACTCGGTAAATTGTCAACTGAACATTCCTAATACTTTTTTTACATATAAAAATTTGAGAGTTTATAATTTTTAGATTGGAAAAAGGTGGAGGAGGCCTGAACCCAAACAGGGGTCTAAATCTCATTAATAAATAAACATTAATTATGAGTAACTTTTCTTAAATTTAAGCAACAACTTACTAACTAGCATTGTAATATACAAAGAAAGTGAGATTTGGCTTTATTATTTATGTATTATTAATTTCTGAATTTCGAGAAATTGTGAACAGAAATAAAATGGGGACCAATCAGATCACAAGTCTACAAGATACCACGTTCTTGTTTAGGTGTGACGTCACCTGGACAAACTAATGACACAAAAAAAAACTGGAATCAAAAAGATAACGAACGTTTTACAGTTTGTCACAATAATTTCGTGACACCGGTCCAAAACCTCGGTAAAATTAAACAGATATAATGGATTTTTATTACTTTGCATCAAAATCTGAGCCATTATCCCTACACTAAAAGTTCAAAAGTTATTGTCAAACAGCTGCACCTTAAACTATTTCACTCACACATACCTATTTTTTTTTGCTAATATCAAACGGCTTGTGTTTGAACACCGTCCAAAAAAGTACCTATTTTACTACCAAAAAAGTTCTAAACGGTTACCAAAACAGATAAATGGTCACCAAATAATATTCGAGAAGTAGCGCGGTTGGTCACAATTCTAACCTAACCTAACCTATTTTATCCAGTTTGTAACCCCAAGCCTACATTTTATGGCAATCACAGTTGAGTTGGATAGAATTTGGTGACCGTTGATCCATTTTGGTGCCTAGGCTTAGAGTCTTAAAAATATTATTTTTGTTGACCGTCTAAATTATACCCATATCAAACTCTCAAAATTACTTTGGAAGCTAACGAAATAATAACGGTACACAAATGTAACAAATCAAGGCGGTCAATAATGCTAAAACATTCTGTTATCGCTTTCCATCAAGTAAGATGTAGTCAAACGTGAGCTAAGTAATTAAGATCAATGTAAGAGGGTACCTACATTGGAATGGTAGCAGCGACAACGCTTGACAAATGTAGAATATTTTGCCAAAGTACTTTATCGTGGCCTTCTGAACTAGCTGGCTCGTGCCCACTTCGTTGGGTGGTATTTTTCGGGTTAATATACAAGACTGTCATCATCTGCCTAGCCTTTTTCCCAACTATATTAGGTTCGGCTTCCAGTCAAACCGGATTCAGCTGAATACCAGTATTTTACGTGGAGCGGCTGCCTACCAGACCTCTACAACCCATTAACTGGGTAATACGGTACTTCTTAGCAGAACTGGAGTCAGATTTACTGGCTTCTGACAATCCGTAAGGACTGCCAAAGATCAACAAATGACAGCCGGGACTAACGGCTTAACGTGTTTTCCGAGGCACGGAGGAAACTCGTTATGTTAAGATGTGGACACCCATGCACAAACAAACCTTAATATATAAGACTGTGACACTCACAAATAACGTGGATTTCTATTGGAAGAAGAATTTTCAAAATCGTTTCAGTAGATTCAGAGATTACCCCATGTTTTAGGATGGGAAATCATCAAATAACTCCTTCCGCTCTGAGTGAAGCAGAAGGGTTAGTGTCAGACTCTGACCGACTACCCGTCTTCCGTGTTCCTCCTTATGCCCTTTGCGTTCCTGGGCCGCTGCGACTCTTTCGAACAAATTCCCTAGCAGGCACTGGCCCTAGCAAGCCCGGTTTTCTATGCTGATAGCTCTTTAAGGCGCACGTGGAACACAGCGCGCCGTCGACCTAGGCCTGATTCTGATCGGATGGCGAGCCGCCCAATGCTCGTCGTCCGCAGGTGTAAAAGAAGTAACTTTTCAGGAGACAGAAAAAACTGCGTGCTGTAAAATTTTTGTACGGCGTCTATTATTTATTTAATATGGAAATTAAATCTACTTTTATACCCAGAGCTGCTCGATACTATAAAATTGACCGAAATGCATACAACGACACGTTCGTTGCAAAGTATTCACGCCAAACTGGCAGGTGCGAGTATTTACGAGGTTCCCATTTACTGTCACAGATGGCGTTACGAGCATCAAATGAACAAATTAGTCAGATCAGGATGTGCGTTGCGAGGTTTTTTTCCTAGAAGCGCAATAAAATAATTTTGATCAAAAATGCATTCCCGAGGTTTTCGCTCTAAGGCAACGTTATGTTACTAAAGCTTTAATAAATGTTTAACTTTTTATTAACCTACAGACTTGTTGTTTATAAAAACAATAATCCAACTTTTTGGGAAAAAATTAGCGTATCGAAGAAAATTTAGTTTCAACTGTGAATCAAACATTCTTGGAACTCGGGGTCAAAAACACACACACAAATGGACATCAAAACAAAATTGGTCTACCTTTTTAATAATAGTTTAGTGACATAGAGTAACAGAAGATGAGATAAATAATTGTCTTTAACGGATAAAATGTTTTTCACACACAAGGAAAAACTGCACTAAAACATTTCTAATGACTATGTACTTGAGTACATTTGGAGGCGGAGTCAACATCAACAAAAGACAAACAAGAGAAACTGTAAATCACAATTAGAAATGGAATAATGCCTGTATTGTGAAAAGATGTTTACAAAGTTCTTGTGTACATTCAGAACTATTTGAATATCTGCCTCAATAACAATAGAAATATTAGTACTAATCACTTTTACGACAATATTTTAAGATATTTTTTTCTGTTAATTTGTTTGTTGTTTGTGTTTGAGCAGATAAAGTAGCAAAGTTGATACTTTTATTTTGTTACTTGCTACTGGTAAGGGGTAATAGCCTTTGACTTTCACAAATAACGTGGATTTCTATTGGTAAAATAATGTCCAAAATCGGTATATTAGATACAGAGTTAATCCCCTTCAACCTCACAAATTTAACCTCTTTATAATATTATTAGGTAGTTAGTATAGATTACATGAACTCTCAGTCAGTCACTCAGTCAGTGAACGCTTTTTCTTTCTTTCAGTCAAAATATAATGAAACTCAGTTCAATTAGGTTTGAACGTTTATTCTTTTTTTTATTTGCGATGGTTTTGCTCTTGACTCAAGGCTAGGTCAGAGATGTCAAAATCTATTTTATTCACTAAATAGGTAGGATAGCTAATTTTGATAATGCTGTGTTCTAGTTTAGAATAGGTCGAATGAAAGATTTTTGGAGACTTTAACTATACCTACACAGATTTAAAGTGTTCATGGAGTTTATTGCACGTTCTTCTAAACAGAAGGCAATGAGAGCCCTGAGCGTGTTTTGTTGCAAAACATAATTGCTGCTGCTTTTGTCGCAAGTGCTGCAAACTTGATACATATTTTTGGCTGACCAACATTGACTATTAAAAAGTGCTTGTAAATGGAAAAAAAAAATGTTTTAAATTTGGATATTTGCTAGATTGAATAGGATAGGAGACAATTTGGCAGGTGGATGTTCCCTCCTGTTTACTAACTGCACTATACACACACAGTCACAGTCTTATATATTAAGGTTTGTTTGTGCATGGGTGTCCACATCTTAACATAACGAGTTTCCTCCGTGCCTCGGAAAACACGTTAAGCCGTTAGTCCCGGCTGTCATTTGTAGATCTTTGGCAGTCCTTACGGATTGTCAGAAGCCAGTAAATCTGACTCCAGTTCTGCTAAGAAGTACCGTATTACCCAGTTAATGGGTTGTAGAGGTCTGGTAGGCAGCCGCTCCACGTAAAATACTGGTATTCAGCTGAATCCGGTTTGACTGTAAGCCGACCCTAATATAGTTGGGAAAAAGGCTAGGCAGATGATGACAGTCTTGTATATTAACCCGAAAAATACCACCCAACGAAGTGGGCACGAGCCAGCTAGTTCAAAAGGCCACGATAAAGTACTTTGGCAAAATATTCTACATTTGTCAAGCGATGTCGCTGCTACCATTCCAATGTAGGTACCCTCTTACATTGATCTTAATTACTTAGCTCACGTTTGACTACATCTTACTTGATGGAAAGCGATAACGTGATTTTTTAATATTTTATTGTAGTGAGTAGATCTACCTACCTAGACGTAACTTAAAACAGAATGTTTTAGCATTATTGACCGCCTTGATTTGTTACATTTGTGTATTATTTCGTTAGCTTCCAAAGTAATTTTGAGAGTTTGATATGGGTATAATTTAGACGGTCACCAAAAATAATATTTTTAAGACTCTAAGCCTAGGCACCAAAATGGATCAACGGTCACCAAATTCTATCCAACTCAACTGTGATTGCCATAAAATGTAGGCTTGGGGTTACAAACTGGATAAAATAGGTTAGGTTAGGTTAGAATTGTGACCAGCCGCGCGCGAGCCGAGCGAGCGAAGCGAGCGGTGCCGCGGCAGCGGCCGGCGAGCGCTACATCTCGAATATTATTTGGTGACCATTTATCTGTTTTGGTAACCGTTTAGAACTTTTTTGGTAGTAAAATAGGTACTTTTTTGGACGGTGTTTAACCACAAGCCGTTTGATATTAGCAAAAAAAAAAAATAGGTATGTGTGAGTGAAATAGTTTAAGGTGCAGCTGTTTGACAATAACTTTCGAACTTTTAGTTTAGGGATAATGGCTCAGATTTTGATGCAAAGTAATAAAAATCCATTATATCTGTTTAATTTTACCGAGGTTTTGGACCGGTGTCACGAAATTATTGTGACAAACTGTAAAACGTTCGTTATCTTTTTGATTCCTGTTTCATTTTTTGTGTCATTAGTTTGTTCAGGTGACGTCACACCTAAACAAGAACGTAGTATCTTGTAGACTTGTGATCTGATTGGTCCCCATCTTATTTCTGTTCACAATTTCTCGAAAATGAAATTCAGAAATTAATAATACATAAATAATAAAGCCAAATCTCACTTTCTTTATATATTACAATGCTAGTTAGTAAGTTGTTGCTTAAATTTAAGAAAAGTTACTCATACTTAATGTTTATTTATGAATGAGATTTGGACCCCTGTTTGGATTAAGGCCTCCTCCATCTTTTTCCAATCTAAAAATTATAGACTCTCAAATTTTTATATGTAAAAAAGTATTCGGAATGTTCAGTTGACAATTTACTGAGTCTTTACACACTGGTTACAGAGTGGAACATATTAATAAATCTGTTGTATTCGTTATTCGCATGGAAAGTTGAATAAAATTTTGTAAATAATTGAGTATTATTCAAAATGAAAAAATAAATAACGTAAACGCACCCATTACCGCCAGTTTAAGCGGATTTCAGATTGATATCCAAAAAATAAGCACATTCTTAATATGTGGCTTCAATAAAAATTATTTTTCAAGTACTGAAATTATCGACTTTTTTAGTTATGTATAAGAACAGATAACCAAAGAATTACTTTAAACATTAAAAATTAAATAAAAGGAAAAAGGGTCATGTCCCTATTACCGACTCAAAATATCGGGTGTGTGCCTAATACCGTTTATGTGACACCTAATACCGACCACTAAATAAATGGAACCGTTAAAGTTAAATAAAAATGCTCGTGTATATTGAACTGTTTACATAAATGCTCCAACACAGTACAGAATGCTATCAACACTTAACAATTATATGTATTCTTATAATAGTATATTCTTAACAGCGTTAAATCAGTAAAAAATATCATATTTATACGAATTATGTATAAGAAATTACCAAAGGCCAGCATTGATTATAACTACTATAATATATAACCAATGGGGGCATTTGGTATTATACAAGAGTAAATGGCATTATACAATCTTAGTAAAAATGTAACATAGTCATATACAATTACAATAACATTTTGAGACCGTTTCCAGTAGCTGGTCTTTTGTTACAGGAAAACCTAATCTTCCCAAATAGTGAATCCAGTCTATTAACTGACGTTCTTCTTCCTTGGTGAAAACGGTCTGAACACCACAGTTTTCATTAGAGTACTTGTTATCTCTCTAGTCACGAAGAGTTGTTCTGGGAATCCCAAACTTCTTCGAGGTTTCATAGATACTTGCTCCATTAGTGATAGCCATATCAGTGCAGCGTCAAGTTGATTAACTGTATATTGTTTACGTTTTAGTCGATCCATGTTTCTGAAACAAAATGTATTTACTAAGTCTAGAATACGAAGGAAACGGATAGCAAATAGTAATTATAATTACCATAAATGACTTCCACATATAAATGTTAGCTAAGTATTACTGTAATATAATAAAGCTTATGTTATTTTAAATCTGTATGATTATTATGGAATACTATAATGTCTATTAGTTACTTGAAAATAAATACCAAATAAAAAACATGTAGTATGGGGTCCGTCGTAAATGTACCAGTAGATCGGTAATAGGTTTTCTTAAAAGAAATCGTCTAACCTATTACCGACCCAAGGGATTGTGTATGAATTGTGTAAATACATATGATTTTTGTACATGTATATGATTTTAAGTGGTGCGGTTGCCATAAATATTTAATAATAATGATATTTCAACTATAAAAATACACTATTTAAAAATTATACCTCCTTTATTCATCAAAACATTTACATAAGAACAAAGTTAGTGTATACGGCTACTAAAGCTCTTGAATATATGGCGTTAATAACTCAAATATAAGTCAACACACTAAGGAACTGAGTTAGTATAGCCTCCTGCCTATTAATTTATGCATTTTAACAAACATCATGGCACACATAAGATACGACAAGTACTTATCAACGACATGGGTCGACAATAGGAATAAAATTGTGATTTTTGTTCCTATTACCGCCTATTTTTAATATTGAATTTTAAGCAAAATAAAATAGTATCTCATTAAAATTAATCATTATTTGTGTTCCTGAAAGTATCAAAAATGCATCAAAAGAACTAGAAGTTACATTCAAATGCTTGACGATACAATCTTCTGCTAAAAAAGAAAAAGAGTACTTACGCCATCGGGAATGCCACACTATGGAAAATGCACTGAGGTCGGCGTCCACGGACGAACTGAGCAATTATTATTTAAATCGTCGAGTTACGCACACAAACAAGAGATGAACATTTGCAATACAAATACATCTACATTTTTTTTAAAGCAACTAATTGTGTAGCTTTAATACATGACATAAAAATAATAGTTTTCTGAATAGGGCGGTAATGAGCGCGGATTTTAAAGGGTCGTTATTAGGTGCGTTTACGTTACTTAAATAATAAATTATTTATTTTGGACCAACCATTAAACATATCCTGAACTCCCACCAAACTGCGTGTCAGTTTTGTTGGCTGGATTAGCGCTCGTCTTAATACATCGGTTCAAATACATAATTAATAGTAATTAAAAGAAATAAATAATAATAAAAGCCAAGAATAAGAAAGCCAAGGTTGGCCGTTTAACACAAAAGAAAACACAGTCAAATAATAGGCATCCTAACTCCTAACAGTTATCTTAAGTAAACACTGATATGTTAGTGAGTCTTTTCACACCATAATTTTACATCCTGGATTATAAACTTTTCTCACTATCGTATTGTGAAACTCCTTGGTGGAATGCTTAAAGATATATATATGTTTAGGAAATTAAAAAAAAAACGTAAAGTCGACACTCGACTTCCTCTCAAGCTTACATATTTGTCACCATTCACTACTATTATAAATAACTATTACACTAAAACCTATGCACTTGCTAGCCTATCAATGACTAATGTAATGTATAATGGGGGACAATGATGTAAACTTTTAAGTTTCGTTTTGCTTTTTGGTTGTTGTTTTTTCATTTATTCATTTAATTACATATTATTTACATTTTTAAATATTTCAAAAAAAATACAAAAACATTTAAAAATATAAAAAATAGTAGCCCACCGGTATCGGGAACAGGGTCCAAGCTACCGGTGGTCAGGGCTCCTGAGAGAGGAACCTCCTAACGATGCGCGCCGTGTCCAGGAGTACTGCTTTCTGGATCAAGCCCTTGATCCAGCTGCCCAACGAGAGCCTCTTGAGATGTTGGTCGAGGCTCTTGGCAATAACGCCATTGGCCGTCACGACTATCGGCACAATGACTGCTGTGTTCACATCCCACATGTCGACAACCTCGCGAGCCAAGTCGAGATACTTCGTTTGTTTATCTTTCTCTGACTTCACGAGATTCTCGTCATGAGGGACTGCTATATCAACAATCATTGCGCGACGCTCTAGTCGGTCTATCACCACTATATCAGGCTTATTGGCAACAATAGTCCTGTCAGTGATGATAGACCGATCCCAATACAATGTGCAACTACCACTTTCGAGAACTGGGTCGGGCACATACCTTTAGTACGGTACTTCCGATTCCACAAGATTGTATTTAAGAGCAAGTTGCTGGTGGATAATCCTGGCTACAAGGTTTTGCTTGTGCAAATAGTCTCCGTTAGCCAGACTAGAACAACCGGAAATAATGTGGCGGATGGATTCCCCGGGCCGGTGACATGCCCGACATATGTCAACCGTACCGTCCTTTGTTTTTTATTATTATTTTTTTTGTCTTTTGTTTTTTTATCTTAAGTGGCTGTCCATGACTAATTTAATGTTAGTCCAAAACCTCGTCATCAAGGAAAGAAAAGAAATATATTTTATGACAACAATTTAATATGCATAAGGATAGGTACATAAATACAGAGATTAAAAAAAGAAGAAGAAAAAAATCTTAACCATACATTAACACAAAATTAACAATTTACAAAAATCTAAATAATAAATAAAGTGAGTTCTTGGATCAGATCAATACAGTACTAGAGTAGTTCTAATATTGTAGTGATCTGATCCAAGAACAATCCCAAGTATTTTCAATGTTTTTACTTGGAAAACTTGGAGAGGTCATTTCTTCATTTGGGTTGTCTTCTGGCAACTCCTGAATGACAATGTGCGATGCCTGATACCTATGACCCTGCTGGTACTCAGCCCGATATCCTTCCCGCGACAAGAAAGTCTCGTATACGTTTGGTACAGAATCCTGGACTGGCTCCGAGGGTGCTATGCTCTGTATCGAATTCTCGACCATCGAAGGTGGCAGACTCGTCGGTGGCAGACTCGGCGGTGGCAGACTCGGCGGTGGCAGACTGCCGGGCGGTGGCAGACTCGGCGGTGGCAAACTCGGCGGTGGCAGACTCGGCGGTGGCAGACTCGTCGGTGGCAGACTCATAAGTGGCGGACTCGGCGGTGGCAGACTCGTCGGTGGCAGACTCGTCAGAGGCAGACTCGTCAGTGGCAGACTCTTAGGTGGCAGACTCATCAGTGGCGGACTCGGCGGTGGCAGACTCGTCGGTGGCAGACTCTTAGGTGGCAGACTCATCAGTGGCGGACTCGGCGGTGGCAGACTCGTCAGTGGCAGACTCGTCAGTGGCAGACTCTTAGGTGGCAGACTCTTAGGTGGCAGACTCATCAGTGGCGGACTCGTCGGTAGCAGACTCTTCGGTGGCATTGCAACGGGTGGCACAACAGCTGGGTAGTTTTGTTCAAAATTGTTTCCCTGATTGTACACATCGGTCCTCATGAATGGATATTGCTCATGAATGAGCATCTGACCGTTCTCTATTTCTGGCAATGACAAAGATGTGTTAGTATCTTCAGAATCTTCCATGCTCTCAATTTGGTCTTTTTTTTGTTTCATGCGGCGATTCTGGAACCATATTTTAATGGTGCGCTCGTTCAGCTGGAGTGCATCTGCTAGTTCTAGCCTTCTAGCGCGGTCTAAGTAGCGTATCCTGGCGAACTCCTGTTCCAATGCTATCATTTGTTGGTCTGTAAACGCAGTTCTGATGCGTTTTGCCTTCTTAACTCCACCACTCGGTTTACTGCTGGCCCAGCCAGGCGACTGGGATATAATTCTTCCCAGGGGCAACTGATTAGGCCAGGCTGGACTTTCAATAATCTGCTCATTTTGAGTGCTTATGTTTAAGCAGCTAGTCGGGTTGTACATGACTTGATTGCTGCTTGTGAAGACATTGTTTGTAGACATTGTCGCAACACTCTGTGTTGGAAATGCATTCCAGTCTGCAGGCTGCGAACAAAGAAAAAGATTTTGTTAGTCATCACATCACTATCCAACGTGTCAAATTGAAACGGAAAGAAACACTGGTACCACCTTTTTACAGTAAAGTTTTGGTGTCGTCTTATAGATATAGATAATTCCCAAAACATAACTGCTAAATATTATATTGTCGACGTCAGATGTATTTGCAATAACGGTCAAAGACCCTCATACATTTATTGATATACGTAAATCCGAAAATAACAATGTCCAGGTACGTACAAAAAGGCATCAAGGAAAGGGCAATTGAACGTTATTGCAAGATTATCTGGCGTCGATCACAGATCACATAACTTCAAAAGCGTATGTTAAGTGTCGAAATCAAATTACCCGTACCTTAGTATTCTGCAACATATGAGTGCTGTCACAAGAGATGACCGCACCGTCGTCGCCAACGTTGTAGGGCAGTGGCGCCAAAGACTGACTGGAAGTCGAGGTTTCTGTCATTTTGGGGTATTCCAAATAAAATATTAATAAGTAACGTTCGCTTCGAAAGCTTGGTTAATTATGATGTCTGTCGGGATTGTGTCTGTATTTATATGTACACTACGACGCCGTAACTACCTAAGGGCTAATTAGTAAATTGGCAAAAGAAAGAGTCGTGTCTTCCGATTAGGTGATTACTGATTACTTAGCTGTTATCACAGATTCTTATTGTTTATGTGACAAAAATGTATTGGTTTAAGGTTACTTTTACCAGTTTGTAAAAACAATTTGATTTCTTTTAGGTATTTTAGATTATTACAGTGGAGTCATTTAAAATGAGGTTTTTAAAGGTATGTTTTTCTTAAGTGGTGAGTCGTTGCTATTCGTTTTGTTTCCAAAAATATTTTTAAGTTTTAATGTGGAATTTAGTTAGATTAAGGCTTTTTACCAATTTGCTTCCATTTCAATGTCTTTTGTTACTAATTGTTATCAAAGCGTCTTCTCCTCGTCAGCATTCTATCACACCCTTGAAATCCTATTGTTATTAGGAACGTTGAATTGATCTAGCATACATTTGATTTGGTAAAAAGAATGTTATATTTTTAACCGACTTCAAAAAAAGGAGGAGGTTCTCAATTCGGTTGTTTTTTGTTTTTTCTTTTTGTTAGGTACCTCATAACTCCGTCATTTATGAACCGATTTGAAAAATTTTTGTCACCATGTCAGAATCTGATTATGGGATCCCACGAAATTCGAGGGCATCCCTCAAATTTTATAGGCACATACAATGTTTTTCATGAACTTCAAAACGCAATTCAAATATTTGTGCCTGGTAATCATCATCTCATTTTGTTGAGCTGATGATGGAAGGTATAAATTAGGATCTGCTGATGTGATCTCATGAAAAATATTTGATCAGCGATACTTTAGCCAATTGTGAGCCGATTTGCATGATTATTTTTTTGTTTGAAAGAGTATTTTCCTGGACTGGTCCCGTTTCAATTTGGTGAAGATCTGACGAAGAACTTCGGAGGTAGGCACGTAACTCTTCATTAAATGATAGCAAAGGGATCGGGATTGCTGAAATCGCATGTTTTTTTAGTGTTTACACCAGTTCTTAACATAACATCGCGCCGGTACGCTTTTGATGGGTACGCACCTGCGTACCCATTAAAAGCGTAAAGTTTAAAGTTTTTCATTTTTCACTTTTTGGTGGTAACTAGGTACCTACCTAGTTACCACCAAAAAGTGAAAAATGAAAAACTTTTTTACAAAAAATACAACCGACTTCTGAAGTCGGTGTTTTTGGTTATTTTTTCGTATTTTGACACCTACTTCCGAAATTAAAGTTTTTGTCTTTCTTCCGAAGTTATTTTGTACCTTGAACGCATATTTTTCAGTATCGTTAAGTAGAAAGCTGCTGCCAGCGGCTGAATGTCGAAAGTAATCCTAAGAGAACAAACTCCAAACATTGAAAAGTACAATTAGTCCTATTCCAGAATATGGCCTACCCGTGTGCCGAGTTTTATCCAAATTCATTTAGCCGCAGTCACAGCAGAGTTAATGAACAGAAATACAGCTAGACAGAGTTATCGTGGCACTTATAATATTTGAAGGTAGTATAGAAGTCGGGATTGAAAATTGACAGGATAATAACAGACAATTTGTAACAGGCACTTCGGGGCTAAGTATAGAACTGTTTTAAAGTAGCTGCAGCACAATCTTTTATACTTGATATAACCACTAACCCTACTGGACAATTAAATGTCATAACTATAAGTTTATTTCCGTGCTTCCAAACTAGCTTCATCTAATTGACATCATCCTAAAATTAGTATTAAGCACTGGCCTTATTACAAGATGTTTTTCATCATCACTATCATCATCAGCATAATTATAACAGTCCAATGCTGGACAAAGGCCTCTCCTAGTGCGCGCCATTTGGCTCGATCTTCGGCAACTCTCATCCAGCTGCTGCGGTGCTGCCAGTCACCCTGCGAAGATCATCGCTTCGAAGCGTTGATCTTACGTTTGCTGATTTGCGCTCTCCACTCAAGAAAACGTCTACTCGAATGGTCATTGGGGTAGTAGTATCTATACCAAGTTAGTACAATGTCTTCAGGTTTAGGCAAGGCCGTGAGTTTTGAGATAAAATAATCTGTTCATAAGTCAAGATGGATACTCATAGGGTCTTGCCGATATATGTCTAAAGAGAATTTTCCAGTAGCCTCTGGATCACGCGTGAATGTCAGCAATTATTTCAAAGAAATGTTCACCTGAGTTAAAAAGTACCAGTAAGTACAGACGCCAGAACATCAAGCTACCAGAATCATCCAAATTTCTTCAAAAGACTTTCAACTTTATCACTACAGTGATTAAGTTCAAGGTCGATTGGGTAAATTTGACAGTTTTGGGTAGCATGATGTGCTGGCGTCTGTACTTACTGGTGTAATCAGACAATATTTTCCCTACATTTTGACAAGTTTCATTGGTAACTGGTTCTGGTACTGGTGGTCAACTTGAATTAGTATATTTTTTTATAAATTGTACTAATAATTGTCCTTCTGCTACTGTATTAAATCATCATCTTTCTACTATAAAAAAGTCTTCTTGACAGCAACAAGTACCATTATCCAATCAACAAGTATCATAAGACGTATCTTTCGAACTGGAACCACTGCCCAATTTCATTATAAGTACAGCCACGGAATAAAACTATTTTTTTTTTGTTTTATTTTATGACTTATATTATACAATTAGGCATTTACTTACACTTCAGCACCACGCTTATTCACTAAAAATTAATATTTTTATAGCAATATTACTTATATTCTAGCTTTGGAAATTACTTTCCCAGGTGTGAAAATAACTGACTATTGTAAGATAAACTAAATAATGCGTAAAGGTGACCAACAAGACGCACAGAGGGGTTGAGTATCTAACTGATTTAAACTTTTCAATGTCATTTAAATACATTTTCCTGTTTGTCAATTATTATATTATTAATTGTTGCTGATATTCATAGTAGATTTGTGCAAATAGTACTGTTGTGCGTGTTATGGAAAGGGTCCAGAAATAATTTTAGGCACTTTGGATTGGTACTGGATATGATAAAAGTTTATTGAAGGTTAACAATTACTCGGTTGTATTATTACAGTAAAATGTGACGTGGCTGAACGGAGGTATGTAAGCGACTGGCGCGCCCGGCTCTGACGTTCTGTACAATATCAAAAAGGCATTTCAGCAAATCGCTCCGCTAGGGTCGCTATACTAAGTTGATTTTTATTATTTTATTCATGAATTTTGTCTTGGCCGTCTGTGATTTTACTTGATTTTACTTACAGAACCCAATTTAAAGAATAAAATAGATTTTGACATCTCTGACCTAGACTAGAGTCAAGAGCAACACACCACAAATAAAAAAAGAATAAACGTTCAATCCTTATTGAACTGAGTTTCATCATATTTTGGCTGAGTGTTCATGTCATCTATACTAACTACCTTATAATATTATGAAGAGGTAATGTTTTTTTTTTTTTTTTACTCTTTATAGGCACGCGTTTGTGCACTATCTCACCTGATGGTAAGCGAGGATGTGGTCGAAGATGGAGCACGCTTGCCTGGAAATAACCTATTCACTCTTGATTTAAAGACTCCCAGGTTGTTGCTATCTGGAAACACACACTCCGGCAGGGAATTCCACTCCTTAGCTGTACGCACTTTGAATGTGTTCCCAAAACGTTTTGTGCGTATGGGCGGGATGTCCACCATGTACCGGTGGCCATCGTAATATACAGGGTTATTTGTAAAACACCAGAAACCTCTTAGGCAGTGAAAGTACTCATGATTATAAGCAACTTTTACTTTGGGAAAACTCCGAAATCTCGAAAAAAATATCAACTGTTTCATACAAAATGCAATATTTAGCCAATGAAAATGTATGAAACAGCTGATATTTTTCTCGAGCTTTCGGAGTTTTCCCAAAGTAAAAGTCGCTTATAATCATGAGTACTTTCACTGCCTAAGAGGTTTCTGGTATTTTACAAATTACCCTGTATATAGCCTTAGACAATCACAAATAACGTGGATTTCTATTGGTAACAGAATTTTCAAAATTGGTAAAGTAGATCCAGAGTTAATCCCCTTAAACCTCACAAACTGACAAACTAAATAAAAAAAAAAAAAAAAAATAATAATAATAATAATTTGCGGACGCTTTTTCCGGGCCCTACATGGGCCTGACGTAGACCAACTAGCGTCCGTAGCCTGGCTGCGTTTCGGTGATCTTTTTGGAGAAACCGAAGGTTTTGTTTGTGCAATTATGGACGAAGTTATCATGACGAATTCTGTTTAATTTTTTGTTGAATTGGATTGTTCAGGTGACATCGCACCTAAAAAAGAGCCTAGTTTCTTATCGACTTGTGTTCTGGTTGGTTGCCGTTTTATTTCTGTTCACAATTTCTTGAAACGAAATCCAGATTTTATAAAATCTCAAATTTTGAAATTTAAAAAAGTATTCGGAATGTTCAGCTCACAATTAATCGAATGTTTACACACACGTTACAGACAGGTGCATTATTTTGGTATTTTTTATCTATAATGCGAATCTGTTAACATATCGAAGTGAAAACTTCGGCGAAGTGAACATAAGTGAGCTATCAAACCATACAAATAAGATGGAATGACAGCCGGTGAGATGTCGACAGAATAGTCCAGCTGTTTATACTTACATAAAATGAAATAAACAAGTCCACTTCTGCATACTCTAGGTGCAAGGTCCTCATATGTAAAACATTTTTTGTATACCAGAGCATATTGTAAAACATTTATTTGAAACAAGTAACTATGGAGTTTATTGTCCGTTCTTTCCATAAGAATCTACCCTTCCGAATAGACAGTAGCGTCACTATATTATTTTAAATATTAATGATGACGTTCAAAAGTGCCTTTTATGGACAAAAGCCACCGAAATCTAAGAAGTCCGATTTGACAGCTGAGTAGAGAGGGATAAAAAATTGTTTTACCAATAAGTGCGACACAGATTTATTTTTATGTCACTTTCATACTTACGAGTGAGGAAATGTTCTATCCTACTGTCAAATCAGACTTCTTAGATTTTGGTGACTTCAAATGAAATGAACGTTTTGACTTTGACAATCAATACTAAATACTGTTTACCCTACCTAACTAAAATGAATGAGCTTTGGTTTTAGGTAGCGGTCATTATTAATCTGTGGTATTCGTTATTCTCATGGAAAGTTGAATACAATTTTGTAAATAATTAATTGAGTAAGCATTGGAACGTATACTGTGCTTTTTTTTACGTCCTAGATTATAAACTTTTCTAATTTTCGTATTGTGAAACTCCTTAGTGGAATGCTAAATATATATATATATATATATATGTATATTGGAAATTAAAAAAAAAACTTGAAGACAACACTCGACTTCGTCTCGGTCTTACAAATTTGTCACCATTCACTACTAATATAAATAACTATTACATTAAAACCTATGCACTTGCTAGACTATCAATGACTAATGTAATGTACTATGGAGGACAATGATGTTAACTTATACGTTTCTTTTTGCTTTTTGGTTGTTGTTTTTTATTATTTTTTTGTCTTTTGCTTTTTTATCTTATGAAGCTGTCCATGACTCATTTAATGTTAGTCCAATACCTCGTCATCAAGAAAAGAAAATAAATATATTTTATGACAACAATTTATTATACATAAATACAAAGATTAAAAAAAGAAGAAAAAAAGATGAAAGAAAGCTTAACCTAACAATTAACACAAAATTAACAATTTACAAAAAATCTAAATAATAAATAACGTGAGTTCTTGGATCAGATCAATACGGTACTAGAGTACTTCTAATATTGTAGTAATCTGATCCAAGAACAATCCCAGTTATTGTATCAATGTTTTCACTTGTAAAACTTGGAGAGGCCATATCTTCATTTGGGTTGTCTTCTGGCAACTCCTGAATGACACTGTGCGATGCCTGATACATATTACCCTGCTGGTACTCAGCCCGATATTCTTCCCGCGACAAAAAAGTCTCGTACATATTTTGTACAGAATTCTGGACTGGCACCAGGGGTGGTATGCTCTGTATCCAATTCTGGATCATCGAGGGTGGCAGACTCGTCGGTGGCAAAACAGCTGGGTAGTTTTGTTCAAAAATGTTTCCCTGATTGTACACATCGGTCCTCATGAATGGATACTGCTCATGATTTTGCATTGACATCTGACCGTTCTCTATTTCTGGCAATGACGAAGATGAGTTAGTATCTTCAGAATCTCCCATGCTCTCAATTTGGTCTTTTTTTTTGTTTCATGCGGCGGTTCTGGAACCATATTTTAATGGTGCGCTCGTTCAGCTGCAGGGCTTCTGCTAGTTCCAGCCTTCTAGCGCGTTCTAAGTAGCGGGTCCTGGCGAACTCCTGTTCCAATACCATCATTTGTTGGCTTGTGAACGCAGTTCTGATGCGTTTTGGTTTTTTGGCTCCACCACTTGGTTGACTGCTAGCCCAGCCTGGCGACTAGGATATATTTCTTCCCAGAGGCGACTGATTGGGCCTGGCCTCTAATAATCTCCTCATTTTGAATGCTTATGTTTAAGCAGCTAGTCGGGTTGTACCTACATGAATTGCTGCTAGTGAAGACATTGTTGGTAGACATTGTCGCAACGTTCTGTGTTGGAAATGCATTCCAGTCTGCCGGCTGCGAACAAAGATAAAGATTTTGTAAGTCATCACATCACTTATCTAACATGTCAAATTGTAAAGGACAGAAACCTTGGTACCACTTTTTGGAGAAAAGTTTTGGTTTGGTATCGTCTAATAGATACCAAAACATTACTGCAAACTGCATCTATAGTGATTCTTTACATTTTCTTGTAATTTATTTAAAAACGATTTATAATTTGTTGTCCAGATAGGTACATACGAAGAGACATCAAGGAAAGGGCAATTGAGCGTTATTGCAAATTTATCTAGCGTCGATCACAGATGCCAAAACTTCACAAGCATAAGTATAGTATGGAAATCAAATTACCTTAGTATTCTGCAACATGTGAGTGCTGTCACTAGAGATGACCGCATCGTCGTTGCCAACGTGGGCAGTGGCGCCAAAGACTGACTGGAAGTCGAGTTTTCTGCCATTTTGGAGTATTCCAAATAAAATATTAATAACTAACGTTCGCTTCAAAAGCTCGGTTAACTATAATGTCTGTCGGGACTGTGTCCGTTTTTATATGTACACTACGACCCCGTAAGTACCAAAGGGCTAATTAGTAAATTAGCAAAAGTAAGAGTCGTGTCTTCCGATAAGGTGATTACTGATTACTTAGCTGTTATCACAGATTCTTATTCTTCATGTGACAAAAAGTGGTTCAAGGTTACTTTTACCAGTTTGTGAAAACAATTTGATGTCTTGTAGGTAGTACCTAGTCTTGTAGATGATTTAAGTGGAGTCACCTAAAATGAGGTTTTATAAGGTACTAGTTGACCCGCGCAACTTCGTCTACGTCACAATTTTTATTACTGCTCCGCTCCTATTGGTCTTAGCGTGATGATATATAGCCTATAGCATTCTTTGATAAATGGGCTATCTAACACCGAAAGAATTTCAAATCGGACCAGTAGTTCCTGAGATTAGCGCGTTAAGTAAACAAACAAACAAACTCTAAAGCTTTATATATTAGTATAGATATAGATATAGAGTATATAGATGTTTTCTTAAGTGGTAAGTCGGTGCTATTTGTTTTGTTTCTAAAAATATTTTTCAGCTTCAATGTGGAATTTAGTTGGAATAAGGACTTTTTTTCAATCTGCTTACATTTCCATGTCTTTTCTTACCTCTAATTATTATCAAAGCGTCTTCTCCTCGTCAGCATTTGAAATACTATTGTTGTTAGGAACGTTGAATGGATCTAGCATACGTTTGTTTTTGTGAAAAGAATGTTATCTTTTTAAATATCATCAACCCTTCAATATTTTCAAAAACGTTACGTCCACTTGAATTTATATTTTTTAGTGTAGTCATGTAGACAGCTGCTGCCAGCGGCTGAAAGTCGAAAGTAATTCGAAGAGAACAAACTCCAAACATTGAAAAGTACAATTTGTCCTATTCCAGAATATGGCCTACCCGAGTGCCGAGTTTTATCCAAATCCATTTAGCCGCAATCACAGAGTTAATAAACAGAAATACAGCTAGACTGAGTTATCATGGCACTTATAATATTTGAAGGTAGTATGGAAGTTGGGATTGAAAATTGACAGTATAGTAACAGACAATTTGTAACAGGCATTTCAGGACTAAGTATAGAACTGTTTTAAAGTAGGTGCAGCACAATATTTTATACTAGATATAATCACTAACCCTAATGGACAATTAAATGTCATAACCATAAGTTTAAATCCGTGCTTCCAAACTAGCTTCATCTAATTGACATCATCCTAAAATTTTAATTATGTTTTGTTTTAATTACAAGATTTTCTATAGTGATTTGGGGGTATCCATCATCACTATCATCATAAGCCTTTAACAGTACACTGTTAAACATAGGCCTATCCTAGTGCACGCCATTTGGCTCGATTTCCGGCAACTTTCATATGCCAGCCACCCTGCGAAGATCGTCGCTTCACCTAGCCGGCGTACACAAGGCGTTTCACCTTACGTTTGCTGATTTGCAGTCTTCACTCAAGAACTCGTCTATCCCAATGGTCATGAGGTTAGTAGCCATAGCTATCTATACCAAGTTAGTATAATATCTTCAGGTTTAGGCAACGCCATGAGTTTTGAGATAAAAAAACCTGGTCATAAGTCAATATGGATACTCATAGGGTCATAGCCGATATATATCTAAAAAACATTTTCCAGTTGCATTTGGATCCCACGTGTACAACAATTCGTCAGACATCTTTAATAAACTTTTAACTTTATCGCTGCTGCGATTAGGTTCAAGGTTGATTAGGAAAATTTGTCAGTTTCGGGTAGCTTGATATGCTGGCGTTTGTACAGTACGTATCCAGACTATAGTTTCCTTATATTTTGGCAAGTTTTATTGATAATTGGTTAACTTATTAATAAACTTGAACTTGTAAGCTTTTTACATTGTCCTTTTGCTACTGTGTTTAATCGTCATCTTTTTAAAAGGCTTTCCTGACAGCAACAAGTACCATTAATTAGTATCTAAGAGGCTTTGGTGAACTGGACCCACTCGAACTGGGCCCACTGCCCAGTGTCATTATTATTACATTCTTGTAGTATTATTTTTATGTCGTTTAATAATATTTAATAAGGCATTAATTACGTACACTAACGCACCTCGCTTATTATATTTTATATTTTGACTAACCAATTTTGTGCTCGACTGTACATACTGGTAGCTTTAACTAATGGTTTTTTCTTTAATTTGATTCTGGGTCCAGTTAACCAATAAAAATCCAGAAAACAAATGATATGTTCAATAAGACCCATGGATTAGAGTGAGTGTGTCCAGCTAACCGAAGACTCATAGGTGCTTGTTTCACCACGTTTGTCCTTCTTCATCTTGTTGGTTGACAGTTTGTGTGGAAGAGACAAGACTGCAGGCAGATCAAATATATATTTTGTATTATGTTGGCTCCAAATCATTTTTTTAGAAAATCATTCTTATAGACAAAACGGAATGTTCATGTAATCTATTCTAACTAATAAATTTTTAAAGAGGTAAAGTTTGTGAGGTTGGAGGGGGTAACCTCTGGATCTACTAAACCGATTTTGAAAATTCTTTTACCAATAAAAAGCCACGTTATTAGTGAGTGTATATCTTATACTAATATATAAAGATGAAGAAATTGTTTGTTTACTTGAGCGCGCTAATCTCAGAAACTCCTGGTCCGATTTGGAAATTATTTCGAATTATTTCAGTGTTGGATAGCCCATTTATTGAGGAAGGCTATAGGCTATATATCATCACACTAAAACTAATAGAAGCGGAGCAGTAATGAAAACTGTGACGCAGACGAAGTTGCGCGACATAACTAGTAATTATATAAATCCAAAAAATAGCGCTCAATGAAGTGGGCACGGGTCAGCTAGTTTGCCACGAAGTCGAGCCAATCATTTGCCATCAAAACACATTGTTAAACCCTAATCAGTAGCAGGTAACAAAACAGAAATATCAACTTTGGAACTTTATCTGCTCAAACATAAACAGCAAACAAATAAACTAAAACAAAAAGATCTCAAAATCCTGTCAACAAAGTGATTAGTACTAATATTCCTATTGCTATTGAAGCAGATAACTGTACAAATAGTTCTGAATGTTCGCATTAAGGCCGCTCTCTCGAAAAAACTTAAAAATAACGTGCAGATGATGCATTTACTCGTCGGCATTTACTGAGTGAGAAATTACATGTGTGACACATTACACAAAAATAGGTAGAAAGTATGTATCGGTATAATAAGAAAAAAGAAACACCAAATTACCTCCAAATTGTTGAGATGAAACCATTTTACTCTTTATTTTTTTAACAAAAGACTAAAAAAAATATCTACTGCTTTGCAATACAAACGTAAATAATTTTATTTTGCAGATTTTTAATTTTTTTTATTATTTTTATTATAAAAAAAAATAAAAAACATGGGTAGCGGAGTGGCGCTTAGAGGTGAAGTTAGCTCCGTTTGTATTTGCAAGGTCATTAGTATGTATACAAGCCTTAACGATGTAAACATCTTTTCACACCACAAAGATTATTCCATTTCTAATTGAGATTGACAGTTTCTCTTCTGTTGATGTTGACTCCGCCTCCTAATGTGCAAATAGGGAACTATACCTAAGTACTCAAGTAAACAGTCGTTAGAAATGTTTTAGTGTAGTTTTTTCTTGTGTGTGAAAAATATTTTATCCGTAATACATAATTATGTATAATTCTTATCTTCTGTACGTTACTTTATGTCACTAAACTATTACTAAACGGGTAGACCAATTTTGTTGTACATTCGTGTGTGTATTTGGAGCGAGAGGAGTCCCATCCTGATGTCTTCCCCCATCCTTAAAAAAGGATCTCCTAACCCGATTTTTAAAATTCTTTTTCCAATAGAAAGCCACGTCATTTGTGAGTGTCATAGGCTTATTTATTAACCCAAAAAATACCGCCCAACGAAGTGGGCACGGGTCAGCTGGTTCAATACGACTATAAGCAAACTCAGGCATAGGCCACGATAAAAACACTTTGGCAAAATATTCTACATTCATCAAGCGTTGTCGCTGCTACCATTCCAATGTACAAAGCTACATACTTTAGCAGATATGTAGTCTGAATGTATAGTAGGTAGGTTAGATATAGAAAGTAGATGAGAAGATGGACTTATGATTCTTCTACCAAGAAATAAACAAAATATTGCAAGTTTTACTTTTTTGTAATGGTTTGCAAGATATAACTTGTTTTTTTTTTAATTATTATCATCATCTTTTCAGCCAATATTTGACCACTGCTGAACGTAAGCCTCCTCAAAAGAGCGCCAACCATCCCCGGTACTGAACGGCCCGCCTCCATCCGCTGCCAGCCACCTTCTTTACATCATCGATCCATCGCGCCACAGGGCGTCCCACACTACCGTTGTTGGTGCGACGTCACCTGAACAAACCAATGAGAGCCTACTTACGTACGGCCAGTGGAAGTTGTATACAGTTGAAGTGTGTACTGACACACGTGATTCACATTGAGTCTCAAGTGATTCCTCAATATAAATTCTGTGATTGGTTGTAATTATTAATAACTACATCCTTGTTACTCTTTATGTGTTCTTACGTGTCGGTGACTCCCACTGGGTGGTCCTAGAAGAGGACGCAATCATTTGTACAAGTGTTTTTCAACTAACATCCTAAGTGATTGTGGTTGGCTGGAATCGAACCTGCGACGCCCTGATTCGGAACCTCGCTTGCTTTGTCAACACGCCACCGTGCTCGTAGCAGCGGACTTCTCGATATAACGGTGGGTGTGCGATGCTGACGTCAGTGCTACGGCTACGGCTACGACTACATGCGCTACGAGCCTACGAATCACCTACGAACATTGTGTGGACTACGCTCACGTTCGATGGTGTTATCTGCGAGTGTTGAAAGAAACGGGTTGACTAAACGTTGAATTGCGTTGGTAATAGACAATATAATTTAAAGTATAGGTATAAGTATCTACTACTACTTTCTACTACTACTACCAACAAAAATGGCAGCCGTACTTTGCACACCTCTTAAGATAACTAAGTTTCATTTACCAAGTATAAACCAGAATCAATTCGAACCCGATATTTACAATGCAGTAACGACTACGTGAACACAAAAAGAAACAAACGTTTTGGCAAGGAAAATCACCGGGTTTCACTTGACTTGGAGTACAAGCAGGACCCAAACGTCTCAAATATCTAGCTGAACAGACCGCATTAATGAACAAACTTTTGGCTAATATAGGGAAAATTAAGTCGCAAAATTTTGAAATAAAGGCATCTAACGTAGAAATTTGCAAGTCAAATGAAAATATGGTAGAATCAATGTCGTTTATAAACAAACAGTTAGAAGACATGACAAAGGAAGTGGAGGATTAAAGAAAAGAACGCTTGCAACAATAGCAGTATATAGAAAACTTGCAAAAGAAGATACTTGACTTGCAGTACAACAAGTAACGTCCCGCAGGAACACACTGAAACTAGTTCAAGCCCATAGATATAAGAATCAAGGAGATATACCCTTTAGACGAAAATATATCGGATCCCTGTGTCCCCAATAAATCCCTTACACAAGTAAACTACTACACATGCACGTCTGTAAAAGCAATAGATACGCAGTCGCGCACACACCCGCATTTCTTAATCAGAGTGTACTACACAATCAATTATAAACCTTATCCCATCAAACACAGCGTGTATTTACCGTTCACCGTACAACTCACGCACACTAAATCGTTGTGCTGTGCAAAACCAATTTATTTCTCATATACGCTAGTGATTGACTAAATCGGAAAGTTATCGAATCTTCAATTTTATTATTGTAGAAACATTTTTTTGGGTTCACGAAAACAAAATAAAAAAAAACAGCATGTTCAGAAAATAATAGAATAAAAATAAACAAATGTAGCTAAAATAATATTATTCTTTATTATCTATACTAATACATAAAGCTGAAGAGTTTGTTTGCGTTAACGCGCTAAACTCAGGAACTACTGGTCCGATTTGAAAAAATCTTTCAGTGTCAGATAGCCTATTTATTGAGAAAGGCTATAGGCTATACAATATCATCACGCTCGGACCAATAAATAGTAGCGGAGCGCAGACGAAGTTGCGCGGGTCAACGTCGCTTTTTCCATTTGTAGGCTTATATCTTTTAAACTACTCAACGGATTTTAATGCGCTTTTCGTAAGTGAACCGAACACGTACTACTTTTTGTTGGAAACCAATTAGGTGGCCTGCCTGTGGCATCAATCTATTCCTTTTTTAAATTCGCATCTATAGTGAAGCTGAAAAGGTAAAAACAACTTATTTATCATTTACATCTATCCTAAACTACTTCTAAACCTCACCATGAGGCAGCACCCTAATTGCGTAACACACTTTCAATCTAGATCTGAATGTCTTTGAAACATATTGCTTCATTTGTGCGAAAAATTGGTCAGCTCAACAAACAACAATTACCCCGCATGTTTTTGTTATAAAATAAACCCTAGTTAGTAAAGAAACTTTTGTAATTATTTGACAAAAAACACACACCCATGCATAACAAACAAATAACGTGAATATGTTAAGTAACTTATCAAAAGCAAAAGTTGATATTATATTATCTGAAACATGCCGATTACCATAACGCATTCGAAGCTTTAACGGAAGTCAAATACAAAAACGCGACACGTGGAAAAGACATAATATACGATACTTCAAAGCCAAAAACACTCCACCGATTATTAACCTAAGATTTTAATTGACTTACTTTACGAAAGTTGGTTACACATTTCTGTACTCCACTGTAAAAAACTAAAATACGTAAAAAACTTATTTCACATCGATCTTACAACCGGGTTAAAAAAGTTAATAAATAAACTATAATAGCAAAATTTCATTCGTCAATCGACATTGTTGTCGATAGCCTACGTTAGTGGATCAGCACACGCACACTAACTCATCGCTAGGTGCAGCGGCCGTACTACGCGAATCAACTGCTTAATACAGTATCTTTTTGTGATTTTTACATTGCTCATCCAGTCACTTAGCGACAAACTTAGGTAGTGGTTAAAGAGCAATGTATTTGTTGCAAAAATAATACAGTCGCTGTGATATTTGGAAACAAACATACTCGTAACATAGTAAGAGCCAGAAATGTTTTACGATTTGTTGTTTTTGTTGATTTTAAAGACAAATATAGTAAAATACTTGTACTTACATATGATAAGTGATTCCATGCTAACAAAGTTTTGGTTTGTGTTTCGGTTTTTACACGAAACCACTGAACAACACGGTATTCTCATAAAGTTTCACGATCGCGGACGAAAGCGCACTAGTTCACGGAGACGGCCATTTGCGTATTAAATGATCAACTTCGGCATGTCGCGCGGACACCGACACGCCTCCTTGCCACTTCTCCTGTTTTTAATATTTCTGTGTTCAAGCCTTATTAAAACAGTTTAAGCAACAAAGTATAACTAAATTGACAGTTAAATATCGCCACCATTGGTTTACCCGGTACCCAAAACCGGTTTACATCGCGGAGAAATTGTCTGCCACAACCAAAACGTTATTCTATCGGGCTCGGGACTTCACCAAGAATAATGGATTTAAATTATGCTGGATCTCAAATTATAAAATCTTCTTATGTTAAATAGAAGGTGACAAGCTAGTTTTAATTCATTTAGAAAAGTATCTTCTCGATCTTGATAACCTAAATTCAATCTGATTAGTTAAACCTACTAAAATGGTTTTCTTGGTTAATTTTTTTACCTTACTTGGTTACGATAAGAAATCGCAACAAATACATTACACTCTAAACACTACATACACAAACGAAAACTCTTTTACGAAACTGTACCGAAAAACAATGATATGTTCCAAACAACACTTACTGACATATACTAGTTGACCCGAGCAACTTTGTCTGCTCCGCTCCAATTGGTATAAGCTTGATGACGCTCTATGCCTATAGCCTTGCTCGATAAATGGGCTATCTATGAATGAAATATTTTTTTAAATCGGATCAGTAGTTCCTGAGATTAGTGCGATCAAGTAAACAAATAAACTTTTCAGCTTTATACATTCTGTCAAAAAAGTATCGGGAATGGATGATTTGTTTATGGTTCCAAATTCAAATTTTTGTTTTTTTGTAGTTGTTAGATTGGCACAACTGTTTTCCATTTTTGCGCGGAGTTTGAGTTGCATCTGTTATTTATATTAA
Source organism: Lacanobia oleracea (assembly GCA_950371165.1). Lineage (NCBI taxonomy): Eukaryota > Metazoa > Arthropoda > Insecta > Lepidoptera > Noctuidae > Lacanobia > Lacanobia oleracea. Next base: position 9,880,707 of record OX493397.1, read on the forward strand.
ATACAGTGCTGGTTTTAGTAATATCATATATAGTCTGTATTGCGAATTTCATAATGGACCAAAAATATCGAACAAAGAGTTTGTCTTAAATTTTGCATCGCCAATGGAATTTCGTGTTCGGAGTCACTGAAAATGTTACAGAAGGCTTACGGTGAATCGACTTTATCAAAAACTCGTGCTTATGAGTGGAAATAGTGACTGAAAATCCCCATTCAACTCTGAGAGAGATAGCCGCCGAACTTTCTGTATCTCACGAGTCGATCCGTACCATTTTAACTAATCATTTGGGTATGAAACATGTTGCTGCTCGGCTAGTCCCAAAAGATCTGAATTTTCTCCAAAAACTCAATCGCATGAAAGTCGCTGAGGACATGCTAGAACGAATCAGTTCGGACCCAACATTCATGAAACGCATTGTTACTGGTGACGAGACGTGGGTTTACGAGTTTGACATGCAAACTAGTCAACAAGCTTCGGAGTGGCGCCTTCCAACTGAACCGTTTTCAATCGATAGAAGACATAAAGGAGAATTCGCGGCGAGAACTCAACTCAATTCCGGAAGCAGCGTTTAAAAAATGTTTTGATGAATGGATTATTCGTTGGCGCAAGTGTATCGTTTCTAAAGGAGCATACTTTGAAGGTGATAAAATAAATTTGGATGAATAACAGACATTTTGTGTATTATTGATCTTTTCCCGGTACTTTCTTGACAGAGTAGTATATTAGAAGTATAGAAAAAAAGAAGATATTCAAGGAATGGCAGAATGTGGGATTGGAAAGCGTTAGTTTAAAAGCTGAAAAAAAGAGTGAGTAGGATGCTTTAAAGAAAAAAGCTAAGAATAGCAGTGAATGAAATGATGAATGGTAAGGCAATTGGTGCAGACGGAATTCCAATTGACTTGTGGCAGTTATTAAGAGTAGATGGATGGACGTGGTTAGCTTTATTCTTCAATAAGTTGTTGCTGAAAGAAGCCATACCTGATGAATGGTGCAACAGTTCGTTGGTGCCTATCTTCAAGAACAAAGGTGATGTGCTGGAGTGCAACAACTATAGAGGAATAAAGCTTATCTCACATAGTATGAAAGCCTGGGAAAAAGTTATTGAAAGGCGGTTGAGAGAAGAGAGTGAAATCTCACAGAACCAGTTCGGTTATATGCCTGGTCGGGGTACAACGGATGCCATTTTCGCTATCCGCCAGCTGTGCTAGAAATATAGAGCTGTGCATAAAAACCTGCATATGGTATTTGTTAACCTCGAAAAGGCATATGACCGGGTACCTCGTGAGGTTTTGTGGTGGGCCCTTAAGGAGAAAGTTGTGCCTGGGAAGTATGTGCAGTTGATCCGAGCGATATACAGTCGAAGCAGTACTCAAATCCGGTCTACAGTGGGCACCACTGACAGCTTCAGTGTAGCAGTCGGCTTACACCAGGGCTCGGCCCTCAGCCCTTATCTCTTCCTAATGATAATAGACGCTCTGACGTCGGACATCCAGGAAGAGGCTCCCTGGTGCATGCTGTTTGCTGATAACATTGTGCTGGTTGCAGAAAGCGGCCAGAGCAAATTGGAGACGTGGTGGCAAAGACTGGAGAGTGTTGGCCTGAAATTGAGCAAACCCAAAACAGAGTACCTGTTCTGCGATTTCGGCGGTCTCTTCAGTCCGATACCTATAGCTCTCACCGGAACGCCTATACCGATTTGCTCCGACTTTCGGTATCTCGGGTCGCTTGTCCAGGCAGATGGCGATATAGACCGAGACATAACGCACCGGATCAACTCAGGATGGATGAAATGGCGACAGGTCACTGGAACAACTTGTGACCCTCGGATGCCCCTCAAATTAAAAGGGAAAATAGTTATATAAGTCCGTGATAAGACCTGTCGTAATGTATGGATCAGAATGTTGGGCTGCGAAAAAGACGGATGAAAATAGATTGCATGTAGCGGAGATGAGAATGTTGAGATGGGTGTGTGGAGTAACGAGAGTGGGTAAAGTGAGAAATTAGTACATTAGAGGCACTTTAAAAGTGGCGCCAGTGACGGAAAAGTTAAAAGGGAATCGCTTGTCTTGGTATGGTCATGTGAAGAAGAGGGATGAAACGCATATAACTAGAAGAGTTATGAACATAAATGTGGATGGATGGAGAGGGAGAGGAAGGCCAAAGAAAAGATGGATGGATTGTGTGAGGAGCGATATGAAAGAAAAAGGAGTTAGTGATAGAGTGACGGCTAATAGAACAGAATGGAAGAATAAAACGTGTTGCGCCGACCCCAAGTAACATGGGATAAGGGCAGGAAGATGATTATGATATTAGAAGTATAGATAGATGAGATGTATCGCTCATATATTAATCCATGTAATACCGATACATCAAGTTTGTTGCCGAAATATAAAAGAAATGTGTTAGATGACTTGGTTTTTCGAAAATTAGATTTTTATCGTTAAGAAAATGTTGGGTAATAAAAACCATTTTTTTTTCACCGTAGCGCAAGTTTAATTATACGGATAGTAAAAGCGTGAAAAACTAAGTATATAATTTGGCCAGCATGGTCTTTACGCTCTTTGTAGCGGAAAGCGTCGATATTATCCACACTGGTACATAAAATATTTTTACATGCAAGAAGTGTTGTTAACACTTAGTCCAGTCAAATTAGCCAGAAAAATAAGGGTACCCTTGCATAAATTCCCAACAAGCTGAAAATTTACATGATCGTTAGGAATACTATTATAATGAAATTATGAAAGTCCCCCTCGATCATATCGAGATTTTTTAACCAGCTCCTGCTATTGTACTCGTATTTGCTTTGTTTCTATTCCGTGTATCTTACTCCTAATCATAATAATCATATTCATATCATTGATTGTGAATACAGGTTCATAAGATGTTTTATTTGTTAAAGGTTCCGCACATTGAGTCATACAAAATTCATCATCATTAGTTCGAATTCAAAACATAGTTAAAAAAAATACAATTATTACATCAAACTGTCATGCAATATATTTAGATATTTTTTTTTCCAAAAACCAGATTAGTCTAGTTACAAAATATATACTTAATAAAATAATTACACAGTTCATAAGTAATTACAAGTCTAATTGATTTTTCATTCATGATTGTGTACCCATTAGTTTGGTGTACTAAACCGGCTGATTCAGTGTCCTGTCACTAAAAATTCTCGTATTATAGAGTAATAACATTTAACTATCTATAATTCATGTTTTAAGGTATTTTTATCACTCATAGTTCTGAAAAAACGAAAGAAAGAAGAAAGAAAGTTTTTGAGTTTGTGAATTTTTGCATCTACAAAACTGATTTTGAATTTTTTTTTTACCAATAGAAAGCCTCGTTATTTGAAAGTGTCATAGGCTAATATAACTTAATACCGCCTAACGAAGAGGGCAAGGGTCAGCTAGTATTTAATAACCTCTCATAGAATATCGGGCTCCACATTCAAATCCGTATAGTACCTACCCATGTGCCAGTAGATGGTACTGTTTGAAAGTTTAGAGATTTTCTGTACAACTCAATCTTTAAAATAAGTACTTACTACTGCCTACTCGGGCGACTTAACTTGATAGGTAATTCTTCGTGAGCATTATTTTTATATGCGTATGTCCATGTATATTATTAAATCGAATATACGGATCCGTGTTAGGTAGTATCTTGCATTTACCTAAGTACCTAGGTATTTGGTTTTAAAGCAAGTTTCAAGACCGGATTACAAATTTGCCTAATACCTACCATCATCATCATCTGCCTAGCCTATTCACAACTAAATTGGGGTCGAATCTCCTAGTCAAACCGGATTCAGCTGAATACCAGTATTTTACGTGGAGCGGCTACCTACCAGACCCCCATAACCCATTACCTGGGTAATACGGCATTTCTTGGAATGACTGGTGTCAGATTTTACTGGCTACTGACAGTTCAAAACGACTGCCAAAGATCTACGGCTTAACGTGCTTCCCGAGGCACGGAGGAAACTTGGTATGTTAAGATGGTCACCCATCCCCAGACCAACCTTGGCAAGCATTGCTTAACCTTAAAGATCGATTCATGTGGCTAGTAATCTTTTGCCACAAGCTCCTCCTTGCCTAATTACCTACCACAGATATAAAATAAATACAATCTCAAATTAACAACGAATCTCAAGGAGGTACCTATCAATTTTAAATTGAACGACGATCGTTTTGTTGGGGTTCCGTACCAAAATGGTAAAAAGGAACTCTTATAGTGTGACTAAGTCCGTCCGTCTGTGAAGATTTACTAATGGTATTTGAAATTTGGAATAATTTTAGATGAAGTTTGCTCAACTGTCTTGATAATAAGTAATAAAAAACATGTAATCATGTATTTTTTTGCAAAATTGACTAAAAGGGATTCTTATAGATTCACAGTGGGGCTACTAATTCAAACGAAATTGAGTCTATACAATTCAAAAATAATCTCACAATCTTCTGCAGGTCAGTAGTTTAGCTAGCATGTGTGACACCCGGGTTGGATAATGTGGTGCACCCGGGTTGGAAATGAACCCAAAAATGATGAGTGACGCGTTTCGTTTCGAGTACGACAGTGACATGCCATTTTTGGATTAGAGGTGTTCCATATGTGCTGCAGGTCTTTATATTCAGGAATGATCTTACATCACTCTTCCACCACCACCACCAGTCTACTCAAAAAAATACTCTTCCAAACAAAAAAAGAAACTTCCACATCGGCTGACAATTGGCGAAAATATCGCTGAACAAACATTTTTCGTGGGGTCTCATCATGAGATCATAATTTATACCTTTCATCATCAGCTCAGCAACATGAGATGGTGATTACGAGATTGCAAATATTTGAATTGCGTTAGAAAGTTAATGAAAAACATTGTATGTGCCTATAAAATTTGAGGGCTGACCTCGATTTTCATGGGATTCCATCATCAGATTCCGACATGGTGACAATGGGACCAATCGGAAAGTATACCTTTTTAGATGAAACAAAAATTTTTCAAATCGGTTCATAAATGATGGAGTTATGAAGTAGCAAACATAAAAACAAAATACAACCGAATTGAGAACCTTCTCCTTTTTTTGAAGTCGGTTAAAAATAATAAAAATGACTCCAGAATAATAGAGTACAAAATACTTTACCTATCACAAAAGGAATGGATCAAAACAACAATTAGCTATATTAATGAACGAATGTCAATGTTCAAAACCTCTAAAATGAACGACTATAAAACCGAAAATTAAAATAACGAAAGTTCATATTATCGAATGGTTAAATAACTTACGACCAATATACATCAAATTTATACCAAAATTTGCTTTTGCCCGCGACTTCGTACGCGCATATCGTTGACACGCTTGCCATAGTTTGGCAAGCGTCCACAAACTCCAAGCCATTACATTAAACGTTTGAATGCCATTTACACGCTTGCGAGTGCATCAGTGTTCCGGACAGGCAAGCATGACGAACGTAGACGTCAAAGTTGTGAGGCCTCAAGTAAGGTCATAATCTCGTCGTAAGACCAATTACTACACAGTACCTGGATGATGGTTTTTTTTTTACGACATTTTCTAAAAACTGGCTAAGTGCGAGTCGGACTCGCGTGCATAGGGTTCCAAACAAATTTCATTTTTCTGAACATGTTATTTTAACACTATAGACTTTTTATAATCTATAGGTTTTCCTGTAATCGTGAAAGATATAAAGATCTATTACCTCTATTTTATTCAAAATTTTAATCTCAGTAGTTTCAAAGATAATTCGGGGGAATGGACATTTATTGTCTATTTTCCTGAAAAAGTTCAAACTATTTACTTTATAATTATGAAATATAATTAAAGCCCTAACAGAAAGCCCTTTCATTTGATATGTGTCACACGGTATTGTTAAAAAAACAATTTTTTTACGGACAGACAGACCATTTTTTGTTCGGAACCCTAAAAATTAAACCTAGCTAGATCGATTTATAGCTCCCGTAACCCCCTGCCAAATTTCATGAAAATCGATGGAGCCGTTTCCGAGATTCCATATATAATTGCTCGTTTAAAGGTATTAGATGATCGTAGCATAAAATTAAAAACGTCCGTTCGGTGCAAGCTTGTGACCGAAACTAAGCACGTGCCAACGTGTAAATGGGTCCCAAACGTTTGCCGCAAATTTCCTTTGATCTGTGTTCAAAAACCGACACTAGTCCGGATCGGAGGCAAGCTCACGCAAACCATGCCAAACACCCCGTTAACACGCTTGAGTTGGTAGACGCTGGCCAAGCCACGGCAAGCGTGTAAACGTACCATTATATATGTTATAATTAGTAACAGTGGGTAAATTGATATTTATTAATAATACGTGTTGTAGGTAGTTGCTCATTGTAAGTTTGCCAGTCATTATACGCCTGTGTCTGAACGCGCTGCGTATTTTATTTGTTTCCTGGATTCAGAGCCCTCCCAACCCAAGAATTGTTCAGTGGCGATGAGGATTAAAACGAATAGTGTAGAAAATAAACGCATTAATAGTATTTGTCGTGATTGTGCTAACAACATCGTTAAATATGTCAGCACAATTGTAGAATTCGCTGTTCACAAGGACGATTGAAGGTTGTACTTATATTGAACGACTTGAACCGTAGTTTCTAGTAAATAAAATATCGACTGAGTTGCAAGTGCCCACGTTAATTACCATTATGGGTGCGACTAGCTACAAGTTGCTAGTGAATTGATGTACACCAGCGAAACCGAAAACAAAAACGTTTGTACAGATAACAATTGTTATGGAAAAACACCTACAACCGAAACCGAGTGAGTTGGCTTAACTTCATAAGTTTCGAAAACGCAAGCAACTTAGCAGTGAAAACATAATTATCGGACTAAGTACTCATTTTCGTTTTACAGAAAATGAGCGTCGCGTCGAGCGTGTGGCGGGCCGTATAATCCGTTTGCAAATTTGGGCGCTATGTATGCAACCAACTGGGCAATCTGCGGTGTATGTGCCCGCGTCTTACGCAACATTACACTGTCGATGTGGAAATCGCAGAGGACGTCGACGGAGGATCGTCGTGAACAGCGAAGATAGTGAAGAGGTAATAATGATAGGATTAACAGTGGTACTTAAAAATACAAAAAGTAATGTAGTTTTGAGGTATTATACGGGCGAGTATGTAAAACCAGTGGGAGTTGTTAAACCTTTTTAAGGCGGAGATAATTGAGAGCAGCTGATTTTAAAATAATTTGATATTTGAAAATTTTGAGTTTTTTTTGTTTTACATAGCGTAATCAATTTGTAAGTTAATGTCTAACATGGACATAAAAACACCAATCGGACCAAAACCATCTATTTTAAATAAATTTAATTATCTACATTTTGATACACTTTTTTATAAGTCTTAGAATTATAAGGTAGGTAAGTACTAAAAACTACTGAATTTTTGGTCGCGCGGGTATTGAGGTGGAAGCGCCATCTTGGTAAGACTTGAGTCAGATTTACCGGCTTCAAAATTCAATGGTTTAAATGAGCTTAAAGGGTTATATTGATGATTAAAATAGTTATAATTCTTTAGATAATTACGCGTTACGCCCGCAAATCGTATTTATTTCAACATACAGCTTCACACTGATCGGCAAATTGCAAAAAACATAAAAATATTTGAATTTCGCGGACTACCCTGGTGCTCCCACCTTAAACGAGTGCCCGTTTTGTTCCCTCAGGGTCGCTGGCATATGTCTTCGCTTAAACCGACTTCAAAAAGGAGGAGGTTCTCAATTCATCGGAACCTTTTTTTTATTTAAATAAGAAGACAAATGTATGCATTTCGACTTGAGGGATAAAAACTGGTAAAACTATGCTAATTGGCAGACAATGGATGGCATCGTTAAAAACACGACGAGTATTGGATTATGATACTTCTGTAAATAACAGATTAACTGGCTTCTGACTATCCGTAACGACTGCCAAAGATCTACAAATGACAGCCGGGACCAACGGCTTAACGTGCTATCCGAGGCACGGAGGAAACTCGGTATGTTAAGATGGTCACCCATCCACAGACCAACCTTGGCAAGCGTTGCTTAACCTTGAAGATCGACCCGTGCGGCTGTTATTATCTAGCCACGAGCTCCTCATGAATCAAATTTTAATATAAACACATTTAGTTTCAGATACTATAAAGTATTCGCAGACGGGTTGGAGCGTTTTACGGGTGGTAAGGTTGGCATCCATTTGCGGGAGCGCGCGGCTAGTGGACATGATTGCGCGCGCGACCCACAGGGTACGCGCTGCGAGAGCCGGTAGTGCGCGGGCTGGACCAGTTGATGTGGGACGGCTTTCTCAGTCCGGTCGAACGTTCTGACTCCCCATCGTGCCGTCGTGAAGAAGGACGGCAGCATAAACATCTGTGCCGACGTAAGCTAATATTGAATAAGGTTTGTCCGCTATCCACTGCCTATGGTCGAGGATTAAACGGGTAAACAGGGTAGAACGGATATACATGATAAATAACACACACAAGGGTTTGTTCCGAAATAACAGACCAGTGTACGGCCTGGCGTCCAGCCGGCAATATTCCAAAGACGTTTGAAAAAATTTTTGGAGATTTACCGCAGGTAGGCGTATACCTGGATGATGTCATCATAACGGTGCTCACAGTATCGAAGCACAGTCATGACTAATTTATGCCAGGTTTTCGACCGATTAGAATAGTATGGTTTGCGAGTAAGGAGGGACAAATGTTAATTATTTACTGAATCTGTTGTTTATTTAGGGCATGCCATTAGTAAAGATGGTGTAGGTACCTACATACATGTTCGAATAAAGTCAAGTCGATTATCATCATCCCTAAGCGTTAAGAACACTCATAGGCATCTATACTTATACTATTTGACCCATGCAACTTCGTTTGCGTCACAATTTACAATTCAGCTCCGCTCCTATTGGTCTTAACGTGATGATATATAGTCTATAGCCTTTTTCGATAAATGGGCTATCTAACACTGAAAGATTTTTCAAATCGTTCAAGAATTTTTCAGTAGTTCCTGAGATTAGCGTGTTCAAGCAAACAAACTCTTCAGCTTTATATACTATATTAGTATAGATATAAGGCTATAGTGGTAAAAAAAGTATACAAACTCAAATTAAATTTATTAATACAAATTGAATTCGTAACTATATTTTGAAATTAGATAACTTTGATTTCTTGTTAAAATGTGGGAAAACTATACCTACTAGAAAGGTTCAGTAAATAAAAGTACTCGTAAACAGTGTTGATGTAACACTAACACATTACCAACACAAATAAACTACTGCTAATAGTTCAATTGATTTGTTAAGTAACTGTTGTATTACACTAGCTTTTAGGTGCATTTAATTTTTAAACTAAGGTTTTAAATATAATAACTAAAATGTCAAATCAAGTTTGTGCTGCAGCTACTTTAAAATAGTTCTGTACTTAGCTCTGAGGAGCCTGTTAGAAATTTTCTGTTTTACTTAAAATTTTATAACGGGGCTGTTTGTTAACTGTTAACGGCTGAACGGATCTGGATCAAACTCGGCACACGGGTAGACCATATCCTGGAATGAGAAACGAACAAATGATAATTTTCGATGTTGGGAGTCGGTTCTCTTGGGATTATTTTTGACATTCAGTTGCTGGCGGGAGCATTCCATATAACGACTAGCTGTTGCACGCGACTTCGTTCGCATGTGAGTAGGAAAAAATATTAAGTCATTAAATAAGATCGCTAAGATAATATCTACGAACAGTCAATATCCAGCAATTTAACCTTTATTACCTACGGACGTACGATGAGTACCGAAACCGTACTAAGAATGAATGACAATACGATGTGTTTTCAATCGTGTTGTTATTAGGTGAGACGGAGTAGAAAACGCCCGTCACTAAGGCCAAGACTACAGACTTTGGGCTTAGAGAGTAGCCTCTTAAATTTGTGGCAGTATTTTCGTGTGCTATTTAATTATCACTAGCTTGTAACATGCATTTCTAAGTGTCATTTCTTTTTTGTATGTATTTAACGCCACAACTTAATACTAAGTATTATTCAAAATCAAAATCAAACGTCGTTTATTCAAATTAGGGTGAGAGCCAGCACTTTTTGAATGTCATGTTCTGAATAAGACATTCCCCTAAAACGCCCGCCCGTCACCACTTCCTAGTGTTTGAGGTGTGGAGAAGAAGTGGCCAACAAAGTCCCCAGCAACATAATTATCTGTACTAACAATTATTTTACAAAACACACATTCTTTAGCCTGAGCAATGGAAAATCAACAACATACGTTAGAAGAATAAAATATAGGGAAACTTTGTTCATTCATTCCAAATGTGGCTAATAGTGAAGTAAACAAAAATAAAAAGTCAAGTTAGTAATATAATATATTAAAAGAACGGTAATTTCAAAACGAAGAAAATAAAAATAATGTTATACAAATTCGACACACCAGAACTTTTTACTATGATTGTACTTTAAGGTTTGCCCAGGTAAGTAATATCTATAAACAAATCTGACCAATGTTTAATTAGGTAGTGTTACCACATAGGAGCGTTATAAAAATCTCGTGTCATGGTGTTTGTTATCGAACTTCTCTGTATCGACTTGAGCCATTTTAATGAATTTTTTTGGGAAAATTTGGTACGGTACTTCTGTTTTTTTACCTGACAAAAAGGTAGGTTAGGTACGTAAGTGATATAAAATGAATATTTTTTATCATTAAAACCTATGTACTAGCTAGACTATCAGTGATTAATGTAAGAGATAATGGAAAACGATGTAAATTTATAAGTTACTTTACGTATGTAAATTTATAAGTTTTTTTTTTCTATTTATGTGGCTGTCCATTAACTCGTCAAACGTTACACCAACTAAACCTCTTCATCAAATAAAGAAAAGAAATATATTTTATGAGAACCAATTTGTTAACATTAGGGCACATTTATATAAAAACATTTATTTAGAAAGAAAAGACGCAGAAAGAAGGAAATCTTGACCTTACGAGTACAATATCATGACAAAATAATAGGCAACACTAATCTTGGTACTGCAGAGATCTGATCCAAGTCCAATCCCAGTTCTTTTCATTGTTGTCACTAGAGAAAATTGGAGAGGGATTGTCGCCTTTTTGTTTGCCTTCTGGCAACAAATCCTGAACTTCACTATATGATGACTGATAACGCCGCACTTGCAAATGAGCTTGCTCGTGTTCAGTCTGCTATTCTTCTCGCAAGCGAAATGATAGTCTCATTCATATTCTGTACCGAATTCTGGATTGACATCGAGGGTGGCAGACTAGTCAGTGGCATCGCAACAGGTGCGGGCAGTTTTGAACATAAGTGTTTCCCATATTGTTCACTTCTGCCTTAATATAAACATTGTTTGTCATGACAGAATCTGCACATGAATAAGTATTGGCATCTAAATGTTCGCCATTTGCCAGCGATGACTCAGTTGTGTTAGTTGCTTTCGAGTCTCTCATGCTTTTACTTTTGTCTTTCTTTTCCTACATACGGCGATTCTGAAACCATATCTTGATAGTGCGCTCGTTCAGATGGAGTGTTTCTGCAAGTTAACGCCTTCTGGCGCGGTTCAGGTACCGGGTTCCAATTCCATCAACTGTTAGGTGGTGAACGCAGTTCTGATGCGTTTCTTTTTTTTTGGTTCCACAACTTGGTTTATTGCTGGCCTAGCCAGGTGACTGACAGATAAACTTTCCGAGAGGCGATTGCATGTCGCATACTAATTAGCTACTGTGCTTCTTTAGTAAGGTATGTTCATATATTTAGGCATGTTGTACACGACTTGATTGCTGAAAAATTTGACGCTGTTGCTGCTGGTGACGTGGAACTCACTGGAGACATTGTTGGTAGACACTGTCGCGACACTCTGTGGTGGTGGTGCGTTTCACTCTGGAGGCTGTGAACAAAAATAAAGATTTAATAAGTCATCATTCATATAACACGTTAAATTGTAAGGGAGAGGAGCCGTGTACTTGGTACCATATTTTTTCAGATGTTTAAAAAAAATAAATAATACGTATAAAACCTTATAGATGTTAAACTTAAAAAAACTTATGTAACCAAATTATCTTAGTATTCTGCAACATGTGAGTGCTATCAACTTTTCCCACACATAATATTCTGTACCATATTCTAGATTGTGATCAAGGCTTCCGACTCTGTACCGATTTCAGGATGTTCATCGAGAATAGGAGACTCATCGGTGGTATCACAACAGGTGCCGACACAGCTGGGTAGTTTTCTACATATATTTTTCCCTGATAGTTTACTTCTGCCTGACTGTAAACATCTTTTTACTGTTTATGAACGATCATTGGCATCTGAAAATTCCCCATTTCCAGCCATGACTCAGGTGAGTTACTTTCTTTTGAGTCTTTCTTACTCTCAGTTTGTCTTTCTTCTCTTTCATGTGGTGATTCTGAAACCATGTATTGATAGTGCGTCTTTTCACATGGAGGGTTTCTTCTAGTTCTAGCCTTCTGGCGCGATCCAAGTTGTGGATCTTGGTATACTCCTGATCTAATTTAACATCTGTTGGCTAGTGAACGCAGTTCTGCTGCGTTTTCGTTTCTTAACTCCTCAGCTTGGTCTATTGCTGGCCCAGCCAGGTGACTGGGAGATGAATCTTCCGGGAGGTGATTGATTGAGCCAGGCTTGGCCTCCAATAATCTGTAAATTTTGAGTACGTTGAAAATTTGTCACTATGATGACTTGCGTGTTGATTGTATTTTAAGTCGCATACCCATTAGCTACTGTGGTGCTTTGCTAAGTTATGTTCATGTAGCTAGGCTGGTCAAATACGACTTGATTGCTAAGAATGTTGACGTTGTTGTTGCTGGTGACGTAATACGCTGGAGAAATTATTGGCAGTCATCAGAACTGTCGCAACACTAATCTTGGTACAGCAACGATATGATGGAAGACAAATCCTAGTTCTTTTCATTGTTATCACAAGGGACAATTCTTTTGTTTGGCTTCTGGCAGCAACTCCTGAACTTCACTTTATGATGACTGATATAGCTAGATTTACAAATGACCCTGCTGTTTGGTGCTCAGACTGACAGTCTCATCGTGACATGATAGTCTCAAACATCTTCTGTACCAAATTAAGGATTGTCATTGAGGGTGGCAGACTCGTCGGTGGCATCGCAACAGGTGCCTACACAGCTGGGTAGTTTTCTAGAGAAACGTTTCCCTTATTCGTTTTTTTTTTTTTTTTTTTTTTTCCTTTTTCGTTTCCGTTTTTCACTTCTGTCTGACTGAAAAAATTGTTCTTCATGACGGGATACAGGGATACTGCTCATAAATGAGCTTAAGCATATGAATGATCCCCATTTCCAGCGATGACTCCGATGAGTTAGTTTCTTCCGAGTCTTCCATGCTCTCAATTTTGTCTTCCTTCTCCTTCATGCAGTGATTCTGGAAAGTTGCTTTTGTTTACGAAGCGGACCAGGTACCGGTTCTTAGCAAACTCCTGTTCCAATTCCATCATTAATTGGCTAGTGAATGCAGTTATAATGTGTTTTTATTTCTTGGCTCCACCACTTGGTTTATTGCTGGCTCAGCATGGCAGCTGAGAGATAAATCTTCTGTGAGTCGATTGATTGACCTAGGCTAGGCCTCTAATAATCTCTGAGAGGCGAGTCGCTGGTCACGGCCCGGGGGAGCTCGTACAGGGAGGCAGCAGGCGCGCTCGCAACGCCCGAGCACCGCCTCTAGGCGGTTATACTTAGGGATCGTGCGATCCATGGCCCTTTACGGGGCCCCGGTGCGGGCTTCTGACCTGATGGCCGGCAGCATCGCGATACTGCGAAGACCGCAGAGGGCAATGGCCGTCAGGGTTATCAGGGGTTTTGCACGATCTTCTACGAGGCGGGTTGTGCACTGCCCGGATCACCGCCCTGGGACTTAGAGGCGAGGGTTCTCGCTTCGCTTTACCGGTGGCGCGAGGAGGTGCGGATGCGGGTTGGTGAACCGATGCAGCGCGAGATCGAGTTGCGTCGATCACAGCTCCGCGAGGCCATGGTGAAGGAATGGCGGGAAAGGCTTTCGCGACCTACCGCCGTTGCCGGCCGGCCTTGCCACTATCGAGGCCATCCGGCCAGTGCTCGACAAATGGCTCGGGAGGACGCACGGCTCCCTGTCGTTTCGGGCGACGCAGGTGCTCTCGGGGCATGGCTGCTTCGGGAAGTACCTGTGTCGCATAAAAAGGGAGCTGGACACTCGGTGCCATCAATGCACCGACTGTCGAGAGGACACGGCGCAGCACACACTGGCAGAGTGTGCCGCATGGGAGGAGCAGCGCCGTGCCCTCGTATCCGAAGTGGGACCCGACCTGTCGCTGCCGGCCGTCGCTCGTTCGATGGTCGGGAGCGCCGAGTCATAGAATGCGGTGATCTCCTTCTGCGAAATCGTAATTTCGCAGAAGGAGGCTGCGGAGAGGGAGAGGGAGGCCGTGGCCACTCTCCCGTGCCGCAGCAGGCGAACCGGGCGTCGGCGAATGGCGGACAACGCCCTCTTTCAGACCCCGTAGAAAGGTCCGGAGGGGCGGTGGACTCGGGGTCGTCCGCCGCCCCAAATCCAGCAGGACCCGAGACGGTGGCGCGTATTGACGCGCCCCTACTGGACGTTGCGGGGGGACCTTGCTCCTCCCGCGGGCCTGAGGTGGCCCGCATACGCGGGCAATAGCCGGGGATTATGGAAGACGTACTAGCTCTCACAATCCTCGGTCAAGTGTGAGATGGAACACCGCGGTGGTTTTTAGTCAGTAAGAGTCTGACAGACCCTTTCGCCTGCCCCAGGCGAGGGACATCCATGAGAATTTTCCACCCCGGCAATAACAAAAAATAAAAAAACGGCCTCTAGTAATCTGCCTGTTTTGAGTGCGGTGAAGATTTAAGAGAGTTAATTCCACTGCCAGGATTTTAAATCGCATACCAGTAACAGCCATGCTGCTTTAGTAAGTATTCATGTAGTAAGGCGGATTGTACGCGACATGATTGATGAGAATGTTGACGTTGTTGCTGCTGGTGACGTGGCACTCACATGAGGCATTGTTGGAAGTCATCGGTTCTGTCGCAACTTTTATCTTGTTACTGCAGTGATCTGATTTAAGACAAATTCCAATTCTTATTATAGTTATCACTGGAGACATTTGTAGAGGGATTGGTTAGTTTGGCTTCTGGAAACAACTCCTGAACTTTTTTGTTCGATTACTGATAAGGCTGCACTTGCAAATGATTCGGCTGGTACTCAGCTTGACATTTTTTCCGCGAAATGAAAGTCTCATACATAATATTCTGTATCAAATTCCGGCCTGGCTTCAATTGTTGGAGACTCGGTCCAAAGTTCTGTCATTGGGGCTGATAGCGTTTGCATCGAGTTTTGGATTGGCGTCAAAAGTGGCAGACTCTATATCGAATTCTGCAGTAGCATCGAGGGTGGCAGACTCATCGGTGGCTTCACATCGGTACACCGGGTTAATTTTCTACAGAAACTTCTGCCTTATTGAACGCTTCTGCCTGACTAAAAACATCGTTCTTCATGACTGGATACTGCTTTTGAATGAACATTTGACATCTGAATGTTCCCTATTTCCAGCGATGACTCAGATATGTTAGTTTCTTCTGAGTCTTCCATGCTTTTTATTTTGTCTTTCTTCTCCTTCATGCAGCGACTCTGGAACCATATCTTGATAGTGAGCTCGTTCAAGTAGAGAGAATCTGCAAAATCAAGCCTTCTGGCGTGGTCTAAAAAACAGGTCCTACACTCCTTTTCCAACTCTATATCTGTTGGCTGTTGGCCAGTTCTGATGCGTGTTTGTTTCTTGGCTGCACTACTTGGTTTATTGTTGGCCCATCCAGGTGACCAAGAAATTAATTTCCGAAAGGCGATTGATTGGGCCAGACTTAGCCTCCAATAATCTGCACAGCCCATTTTGAGTGCGTTGAGGATTTGACCCGTTGATGACTTGAGGATTAGTTTCTGTACTAGGATAAAAAGTCGCATACGTATTAGCTACTGTACTTCTTTGGTAAGGTACTTGATGGCTAAGAATGTTGACGTTGTTGGAACTGGTGACGTGGTACTCACTGGAGACATTGTTGACAGTCATTGATACAGTCACAACACTAATATTTTTACTAAAATGATCTGACCCTAAACAAATCCCAGTTCTTTCATTGTTATCATTACGGACAAATGGAGATGGACTAACTTCTTTTTTTTTGGCTTTTGGCAACAACTCCTGAACTTCACTATATTATGACTGATAAGGCTGCATTTGCGAATGATACTGCCGGCATGATAGTCTCATACATATTCTGTACCGGATTGGCATAGAGGGTGGCAGACTGTACCGAATTATGGATTAAAATCAAGAATGGCAGACTCGTCGTTGGCTTCGCAACTAGTATCGGGAACTAGGTAGTTTTCTGTGTAAATGCTTCCATGATTGTATACTTTGGCCCTACTATTAACATCTTTCTAATGACAAGATACTGCTCTTGAGCGAGCATTGGCATCTTAATGATTCCCATTTCCGGCGATGACTCAGATGGGATACTTTCTTCCGATTACTCGATATTCCATACTTTTAATTTTCGTTTTCTCTTCCTTCATGTGGCAATTCTGGAAAAAGATCCTGATAGTGCGCTTGTTCACGTGGAGGGTTTCTGCTAGTTAAAGCCTTCTGACGCGGTCCATGTGGCGGGTCCTGGCATACTTTTGTTGCAATTCTATCAATCTGTTGGCCAGTAAACGCAATTCTGATACGATTTAGTTTTTTGGCTTCACTACTTGGTTTATTGCTTGGTTTGTTGCGGTGACTGAGGGATAAATCTTTCGAGAGACGATTGATTGGGCTAGGCTTGGCTTCCGATAAATTGTCCGTTTTGTGGCGGGTTGTATACGACTTGATTGATAAGAATGTTGATGTTCGATTGACGAAGTACTCACTGGATTCATTGTTGGTAGTCATCGGTTCTGGCGCAACACTAATCTTGGTACTGCAATGATCTGATACAAGACAAATCCCAGTTCGTTTCATTGCTTTCACTAGGGACACTTTTAAAGTGATTGTTTTCTTTTTATTTGGCGTCTGGCAACTTCACTGTTCGATTACTAATAAGGCTGTACTTGCAAATGACCCTGCTCGTACTCAGCCTGACATTCTTCGCGACAGGGAAGTCTCGTATATATTCTGTACCGAATTCCGGACTCGCCTTGATTGTTGTAGTTTCTGTACGGAATTCTGGATTGTCATCGAGAGTGGCAGAATCTTTATAAAATTCTGCATTAGCATTGTAGGTGACAGACTCGTCAGTGACATTGCAATAGTTGACGACTCATCTTGGTAGATTTCCTCATTGAACACTTCTGCCTAACTGTAAACATTGTTCTTAAAGACGAGATACTGCTCTTGAAGAATATTCCCTATTTCTAGCCATGACTCAGACGTATTTGCTTCTTCCGAGTCTTCCATGCTCACAATTTTATCTTTCTTCTGCAACTCGGAACCATATTTATTGAATTTGAAGATTATGGGATTCTTCAAATTCAAGCCTTCTGGCGCCATGCAAGAAGTTGTTTCTAGAAAACTCCTTTTCCAATTCTTTTATTTGTTGGCTATTGAACGCAGTTCAGATGCGATTTTGTTTCTTGGCTTTACCACTCTGTGGTAGTAATGCGTTCCATTCTTGAGGCTGTTAAGAATGATAAAGATCTTGTTAGTCATCACATCATTCAATTATCATGTCAAATTTTATGGGACAAGAACCTATGTGAGCTATTAAATTATTTATTTGCTCAGTACCTACATGTTAAAAAGTTAAAAAAAAATATGGTTTACAGTTATAAATGTTACGTTGAGGAATAACATCACTACTTGGCACCTACCAACTATTTGTGGTAAAGTTTTAGTATATGTAAGACGTAAAGTTTATAGGTGCCAAACCAAACTTTACAAGCGTATGTTAGATAAGTAAATCAATTTGATTCCATCGACCGTCACTTAAGGTACCCCACCATTGCCAACGTTGTATGTAGGTGGCGCCGAAGACTTGATGGATGTCGAAAGTTCAAGCATTTTGGAGTATTACAAATAATTTATTTATAATTAACGTACGCTTTGAAAGCTTGGTTAATATGTACACTACGACCCCGTAAGTACTTAATAGCCTAAGAACCCACGACGGCCAGACCTTCGTACCAAATAACCACCCATAACACTCCACTGCTCGACATAGGCCTCTCCTAGTGCACGCCATTTGGCTTGATCTCGGGCACTCTCATCCAGCTGCTGCGATGCTGCCAGCCACCCTGTGATGATCGTCGCTTCACCTAGCCTGAGAACGTCCTACCTTACGTTTGCTGATTCGCGGTGTCCACTCAAGAACTCGTCTACCCCGGTCATGGTGGTAGTAGTCGTACCTATCTACACCAAGTAAATATAATATTATCAGGTAGGCAATTCCGTGAGTTTTTAGATAAAATAATCTGGTCATAAATCAAGACGGATATTCGTAGGGTCATTGCCGATTATTTCATAAATTAACCATTTTCCAGTAGCCTTTGGATCCCGCGTGAATGTCAGAAATTATCTCAAAGAAATATACCCTTGATATAAAAAGTACCAGTAACTACAGTTAATATCCAGACTATGTTTCCCTACATTTTGTCAAGTTTAATTGATCATACAATAGTTGTCCTTCTGCTACTGTGTTAAATCATCAGTTTATTATTATAATAAGGTTTTCGCGACCAGCACTATTACCTACTTCGTAATATTTAGCCATTGTTTTATAATTTACGTACTCTATGGTTCAATACAGTCATATACATAAGTTTGCGATCGCTAGCATAAGCTGTTATATTTTTTAAAATTTAACTTTATCAAGAAAAATGCTTTGGTGTGTTTTCTTTAAATAGAAAAACCCTGTTTGAAATTAAAACATAAACCTTATTTTTATTTTTTATTAACAAAATTTTTGTAGGTAATTAATCAGAATGTAATTGTAATAGGAATTTGATAGAAAAAAGGGCTGCTTGTACAGTCAACAAAGCTATTTCATACGCAGGCAGCTAAATTGCTACTACTTTTAAACAATGTTGCGAGTGTGCTCAGTAGACAATAAATTGTTGTACACCGCACTCGTAAGTATGCCATAAGCTTTTAAAGTTATAATGCACACATTAGAAATAAACATTGGCAGTGCAGTGGAACGTATAATATTTTGCTTCAAACCACATTTAAAGTTTTGTTGACTGTGCCTATTTCTGTTTTCATAATAAAATTAAAAAGAGTCTGAAAAGATATTTCTTTATCCTTCCATCGCATCGACCCAAACTTTCGCATTTATATTTAGTGTGGGCCCACGTATCTTTAATAATCTTCCACGTTTTTTCAGAACTGTGAACGATATAAATACCTTCAATATAACTACACGAATTATTGATAGTTAAATGTTATAACTCTAAAATACAAGAAATCTTTTAGGAAAAAACAATTAGACTTGTAATTACTCATAAACTATGACGCACTGTGTAATTATTTATTAACTACATACTCGTATTTTGTAACTTGACCAATCTGTTTTTTGGCAAATTTTTTTTATCTAAATATATTGCATGACAATTTGATGTAATAATTGTATTTTAACTAGGTTTTGAATTCGAACTAATTATATGAATTTTGTATCAGCTCAATGAGCGGGACCTTTAACAAATACAACATCTTATGAACCTGTATTCACAATAACTGATATGAATATAATTATTATGATGGAGTAAGATACACACAATATAAACAAAGCAAAATTTGCTTCAATAGCAGGAGCTGGTTGAAAAATCTTTTTTAGGGTTCCGTACCTCAAAAGAAAAAAACTGAACTGACGACCTTGTAGGATCACTTTGTCGTTCGCCCGTCTGTCGGTTAAGACCCTATAACTTGGGAACGCGTTAAGATATTGCGTTGAAATATAACCTTATATTCAAATCTACGGTCCCTTGAAGCTGTGAAAAAAATCAAAGTACAACATAAAAAAAGATACGGCCGTTTCGGCATTCCGCAAAAAAGAAAATTTCGACACTCATAAGCATGCATAAATAACACTGCCTGATTCCCACCTCTGCTTATAAGGGAATCAAATTATATCTGATTGTGTAAAAAGTCTCATTGAGACTGTTTACATTATTTAACACCCTAAACCTCTCTAGTATAGTTTCCCTACATTTTGACAAGTTTCTGAAATTGATCACTGAGATGATACCTAATTAATGCAAATTGAATTTATATGCTTTTAAAGAATTCTAAAAATAAAATTGTCTTGCTACTGTGTTAAATCATCATCTTTCTTCTACATGAAGGTATTCCCGACACCAACAATAGTACTATTACTTAGTATCTAATTATGAATTTAATAAACTTCCGTAGTTGATTTAAGCAACTACTACGTTGATTTGTATAATTTTATTCATGAATGTTTTTTTATATATCTTGATGTTACTTACAGAACATAACTTTAAAAAATATAATAGTTTTTGTTTGAGAATAAACGTTTAACCCTAATTTAATTGCGTTTTATTATATTTCGACCAACAAAGTGTGCGCTCGACTGTAACCACTCGTAGCTTTAAACAATGGATATTTTTGTAATGAATCTGGGTCTAGTTAACCAATAAAAATATATAAAATAAATTATATGGTCAACTGGACCCTTGGGTCCAGTAGCGAGTGGGTCCAGGTGACCAAAAGACTCATAGGTGCTTCATTAGAGGACGAATATAGTGATCCACGTTTGTCCTTCTTCATCTACAGTTCGGTTACAGTTTGTGTGAAAGGGACAAGACTACAGGCAGATCAAAAACATATTTTGTATTATGTTGACTCCTAATAGAGAAAACGGAACCTTTATGTAGTTTGCCATAAAGCAAACCAATCATTTAACATCAAAACAAAATTTTAAACTCTTATCAGTAGCAGATAACAAAACAAAAGTAACAACTTTAGAACTTTATCTGCTCAAACATGAATAACAAACAAATTAATAGAAAAAAAATCTTAAAATCCTGTCAACCAAGTGATTAGTATCTACTAATATTTCTATCGTTTTTGAGGCAGATTTCTGTTCAAATAGTTCTGAATGTACGCATTAAGTTTCTAAACATCTTTTCACAATATTATCCCCTTTCTAATGGTGATTGACAGAATATCTCTCTGGCTTTTAGTTAGTCTGGTCAAAATCAGACATTCACCCTTGCAGAAACTCTCAACAAGCTAAAAATGTACATAAACATTAGCGCCATTATAATGAAAACTGTGAAAGATCCCCATCGATCCTATGTGTGCAAAAAAAAAGTATTCAAGGTTTAAGTTCGCAAAAAGGGGTTTTTTGGATTTTATAGCGAAACGGATAGTTTTGTGATAAAAATCGCATAGACAAAAATGTAGATCATGCAATTATCTACAAAAATTGACTAACACTCTTTTCCCTAAGATTCACAATTTCGGAGGAAAAGCGATTCATAGTTGTATTCCGCATAATATGCACGTTTTATGCACCTAGATAGACAGTGGAGTAGGCCTACTGGGGAAATCACGTTAAAAAAAACGCGTCAAGTACACTACCTTACAGGTGGCGAGGAAACGTGCATATTATGCGGAATACAACTTAAAATCGCTTTTTTTCCGAAATAATGATTCTTAGGGAAAAAAGTATTAGGCAATTTTTGTAGATAATTGCATGAACTACATTTGTGTCTAAGCTTAGACATAAAACTATCCGTTTCGCTAAAAAATCCAAAAGACCCATTTTTGCGAACTTAAACCTTGTTTTTTTTTTGCACATATATGATAGATGGGGGACTTTAATAATTTCATTATAATGGCATTCCTAACGATCATGTCAATTTTCAGCTTGTTGGCAATTTAGGTACCCTTATTTTTATGGCTAATTTGACTGGACTAAGTGTTAACTACACTTCTTGCATGTGAAAAATATTGTATGTACCAGTATGGATAATATCGACGCTTTCCGCTACAAAGAGCGTAAAGACCATGCTGGCCAAATTATCTTCTTAGTTTTTCACGCTCTTACTATCTGTATAATTAAATTTGCGCTACGGTGAAAAAAATGGTTTTTATTACCCAACATTTTCTTAACGCTAAACATCTCATTTTCGAAAACCAAGTTGTTTAACACATTTCTTTTATATTACGGCAACAAACTTGGTGTATTAGTATTACATGGATTAATATATGAGCGTATCCATCTCATCTATCTATTGTTCTATAATAATATATAAAACTGAAGAGTTTATTTGTTTACTTGAACGCGCTAATCTCAGGAACTACTGATCCGATTTGAAAAATTATTTCATTGTTACGCTTATACCAATAGGAGAGGAGCAGATGAAGTTGCGCGGGTCAACTGGTATATGTCAGTAAGTGTTGTTTGGTACATATAATAGTTTTTGAGTACAGTGTTTTTTCAGAATTTTCGTTTGTGTATGTGGTGTTTAGAGTATAATGTATATGTTGTGATTTTTTAACATAACCAAAAAAGGTAAAACAATTAAGCAAGAAAACATTTTAGTAGGTTTAACTAGTCAGATTGAATTTAGGTTATCAAGATCGAGAAGACACTTTTATAAATGAATTAAAACTTGCTTGTCGCCTTCTATTTTACGTAAGAAGATTTTATTATTTGAGATCCAGCAGAATTTAAATCCATTATTCTTGGCGAAGTCCCGAGCCCGATAGAATAACGTTTTGCTTGTGGCAGGCAACTGCTCCGCGATGTAAACCGGTTTTGGCTCACCGGGTAAACCAATGGTAGCGATATTTAACTGTTAATTTGGTTATACTTTGTTGCTTAAACTGTTTTGCTTGAACTGTTTTGCTTTGCTGCTTGAACTATTTGAACAGTTATCTCCCTCAATAGCAATATAAAAAAATTGGTTGCCTGTAAAGTCGATATACGGGCGAAAGTTTTACGTGACAACGACTTTTTATGTCTGTCTCTCTCGCTCTTAGGCGGGCTAACCATGCCCGAGTGGAAGGGACGCGTGCCTCTCACTCGCTCTCATTGTGAGCGCATAACGTGAGCGGAGCGTAACGCAGTTTCTTGAAGTGTCACCCGGCAAACCAATTTATAAGACGTTGTCACGTCAATATTAGTATTAATCACTTGGTTGATAGGATTTTGAGATTTTCTATTTTTTTTTGTTGATTTGTTTGCTGTTTATGTTTGAGCTGATAAAGTTACCTGCTACTGATTAGGGTATAACATTGTCTTTTGATGACAAATGAACGGCTCGACTTATGGCAAACTAGCTGACCCGTGCCCACATCAATAAGAGGTATTTTCAAATTAATATAAATATAGCCTATGACACTCACAAATAACGTGGCTTTCTATTGGTAAAAGAATTTTCAAAATCGGTTTAGTAGATCCAGAGGTTACCCCCTCTAACCTCCTAGGTAAAGTTTTACCTTTTTATAAAATTATTAGTTAGAATAGATTACATGAACATTCCGTTTTGTCTACAACAATGATTCTCTAAAAAAATGTTTTGGAGTCAACATAATACAAAATATATATATTTGATTTGCCTGCAGTCTTGTCCCTTCCACACAAACTGTGAACCAACAAGATGAAGAAGGACAAACGTGGATCAATATATTCGTTTTTGAAAGAAGCACTTATGAGTCTTCGGTCTGCTGGACCCTTGGCTCTAATTGACCAGATCATTTATTTTCTGGATTTTTATTGGGTAACTGGACCTAGAATCAAATTAAAAAAAAAAACATTAATTAAAGCTACAGTGGGTACAGTCGAGCACAAAACTGATTAGTCAAAATATAATGAAACGCAGTTCAATTAGGTTTTAGTGAATAAGCGAGGTGCGTTAGTGTAAGTAAATGCCTAATTGAATATTATTAAAAGTCATAAAAATAATACTAAAAGATTTGGCTTTGTTCTGTGACTATAGTAATAATGACATTGAGCAGTGGGCCCCGTTCGAGTGGGTCCAGTTAACCAAAGACTCTTAAATACTAATTATTAATGGTATCTACTTGTTGCTGAAAAATAGAAAATGATGATTAAACACAGTAGCAAAAGGACAATGTAAAAAGCATAGAAATTCAAGTTTATTAATTAGTTAACCAATTATCAAAAGACTTGCCAAAATATTGGGAAACTACAGTCTGGATACATACTCGTACTGTACATACGCCAGCACATCGAGCTACCAGAAACTGACAAATTTTCCTAATCAACCTTGAACCTAATCGCTGTAGTGATAAAGTTGAAAATCTTTTAAAGAAATCCGACGAACTGTTGTAAACGTGGGATCCAGATGCAACTGGAAAAGGTCGTTTAAAAGACCCTATGAGTATATAGTATAGATTATTTTGTCTCAAAACTCATGGCGTTGCCTAAACCTAAAGATATTATCTAACTTGGTATAGATAGGACCCCAATGACCATTGGTGTAGTTCTTGAGTTTAGACAACAAATCAGGACAATTAAGGTAGGACGCCCTCAGGCTAGATAAAGCGACGATCTTCGCAGGCTGACTGGCAGCACCGCAGCAGCTGGATGAGAGTTGCCGGAGATCGAGTCAAATGGTGTGCACTAGGCGAGGCTATGTCCAGCAGTGGACTGTTACAGGCTGATGATGATAGTGATGATGACTACCCCAAAAGCAATATAGATCATCTTCTAATTAAAACAGTACTTAATACTAATTTTAGGATGATTTCATTTAGATGAAGCTAGTTTGGAAGCACGGAAATAAAGTTATGGTTATGACATTTAATTGTTCATAAGGTTATAGATTATATCCAGTATAAAAGATTGTGCTGCAGCTTTTTTTCAAACAGTTCTATACTGATCTCTGAAGTGCCTGTTAGAAATTGTCTGTTAATATACTGTCAATTTTCTATCTCAACTTCCATACTAACTTCAAATATTATAAATGACATGATAACTCTGTCGGGCTGTATTTCTGTTTATTAACTCTGCTGTGGCTGCGGCTAAACGGATTTGGATAAAACTCAGCACTCGGGTAGGCCATATTCTGGAATAGGATAAATTGAACTTTTCAATGTTTGGAGTTGGTTCTCTTAGGATTACTTTCGACATTCAGCCGCTGGCAGCTTGACGATACTGAAAAATATGAATTCAAGTGACGGAACGTTTTTGAAAATATTGAAGGGGGATGATATTTAAAAACATAACATCCTATTCACAAAGTCAATTCTATACTAGGTACATTAAACGTAGCTAACAACAAAAGGTATTTCAAAGGTATGATAGAATGCTGACGAGAAGAATGGACATTGAAATGTAAGCAAATTGAAAAAAAAACCATTATTCCAAACTAAATTCCACATTGAAGCTTAAAAATGTTTTTGAAAACTGAGCAAATAGCACCGACTCACCACTTGAGAAAACATACTTTTTAAAACCTCATTTTGGGTGACTCCATTTTAATAATCTACAAGACTAGGTAGTACCTGAAGTAAATCATGTTTTCACAAACTGGTTAAAGTGACCTTGAACCAATACATTTTTGTCACATGAACAATAAGAATTTGTGATAACAGCTAAGTAATCAGTAATCACCTAATCGGAAGACACGACTCTTACTTTTGCCAATTTACTAATTAGCCTTTAGGTACTAACTGGGTCGTAGTGAAAATACAAAAACGGACACAGTCCCGATAGACATTATAGTTAACCAAGCTTTTGAAGCGAACGTTAGTTATTAATATTTTATTTGGAATACTCCAAAATGACAGAAAACTCGACTTCCAGTCAGTCTTTGGCGCCACTGCCCTACAACGTTGGCAACGACGGCGCTATCATCTCTAGTGACAGCACTCACATGTTGCAGAATACTAAGGTAATTTGATTTCCATAGGTACTTAACATACGCTTGTAAAGTTTTGGCATCTGTGATCGACGGCAGATAAATTTGCAATAACACTCAATTGCCCTTTCCTTGATGTTTCTTCTTACCTACCTGGACAATAATTTATGAACCGTTTTTCAATAAAGTACAAGAAAATGTAAAGAATAAGAATAAGAATTATTTGCGCAAACATGTGTACACATACAAAATTAAAATAATAGATGCATGCAAGGTCGTAAATAAGATTAGCTCACGACATGTTTGCCATTTCTCATGGCGTGCAAATATCTTGGAAAAAATAAAATAAAAATAGTATTAATACATTGATTTTAAAATATTACAATTATACATTAATTAATGTCAGTTAAACAAATATATTCAATCATTTACATTATCCAATTATTCATTTTATATTTGACTAGTCGAATAATACAAATTACATATAATAAAATTATATTATGAAGATTTACAATAGGAATTCAATTAAATAACATTTATTATGGCATATTTAAGTTATATATTTTTATCACAATGAGTCGTTTAAAAATTCTGCAATACTATAATATGCTTTTTGTGCCAAAAAAGATTTCATTGTTTGTTTAAGTTTAAGTATTGTTAGCTCTCTCCAACTTTTGGGCAATTTGTTATAGACAATTGGTGCCATGCAAAAAACACTCTTGCGCATAATTGCAGTTTTCGATGTATGTCCACATAGTTTACTATCATCACGTCTATTTCTAGGGATTTGTCTGCCATACGAGGAAACAACTGTGGATTTGTTTTTACGAACATGACTATTTCTAATATATAAAGTGAGGGTAATGTTAATATATGATGTTTAATGAAATAGTTTTTACAGCTATCAGTAGTTTTGAGATTAAACATAGATCTCAAGCAGTACTTTTGTCTTTTAAAGATGATATCCCTGTCGGTTGAGTTACCCCAGAAGATAACCCCATATCTAATGACGGATTCTATCAAACCATAGTAGGCCGTTAATAACGATTCTACATTTAGAGTGCGTAATAATTTATATAACGCATATGCACCACTGCTTATTCTTTTGGCTAGAGCCTCAATATGCGCTTTCCAATTTAGGTTTCTGTCGATTGTTAGGCCTAAAAATTTTGTAGTGTTAGCTGTCTGTATTTTATTATTATTATATTCGATGTCAAGATTAGAGAACAATAATGATCGTTGGCTGAAGTGCATAACCAAAGTTTTATTTATAATAATTTTTAAATTATTATTATTAAGCCACGTTAACGCTTCTATTAATGTGTTTTTTATGTCCGTTTCATATGTATTCTTATTATAGCATGGTATAGTTATCGTGCTGTCATCCGCAGACAATGTCATGGGATTTTTAATGGATTTAGGGAAGTCGTTAATATAGACTATAAACAAGGGTGGTCCAAGTACACTGCCCTGTGGAACTCCATGAGGGACGGTACGCTCGCATGACGTAAAAATCTCTTCACGTTTGGAGCTCATATTTATTTTGCTAATTTGTGTAACTTGTTTTCTGTCTTGTAGGTATGATTGTATTAGATTAAATGTGTTTCCTCGTATACCATTTGCGTCAAGTTTAGTTAGTAATATATTATGTTGAACATAATCAAACGCCTGTGTCATATCACAGAAAATGGCACAGACTGGTGTATTTTTGTCCATGTTTGTCATGACAATATGCAAGAAGTCGTATATGGCCAAGTTAATTGAATTTTTCTCCCTTAATTCTTTCTGCTCATCACACAGTATGTGATTTTTTTCAAAATAGGCATTAAGTTCTCTGTAAATATATTTTTCGAAAATTTTTGAAATTATTGGAATTAACGATATTGGCCTATAACATTCCATTAACTCCCTATCCTGTTTCTTAAAAAGTGGTTTACAATAGACTTTTTTAGGGCATTGGGAAATATACCTTCACTGATACTTAGATTAATAATATAGCTTATGGGGCTACAGATTTCATATGCTACAGACTTAACAATTTTAGTACATATGCCATCGTATCCTACACTGTTTGTATTTTTTAAGGACGCTATAATTTTGAATATATCGTGTGCTAGACTTGGGGCCATGAACATTGAGTCTTTTCTGGCTAAAATATGTTTAATGACTGTGGTTCCCGAGCTATTCATAGGTTTAATTTTATCTATAAAGTAATTGTTAAATATGTTTGCAATCATTTTGGGGTCAGTTACAGTTTCATAATTATATCGAATTTTTGTCTATACTGCCATAGTAATTGACGTTTCTTTTTGCTACATATTATAATGCCATGAGAAACCCAACTAGGCCTTCTTTTCACTTTTACAGAGATAAGAGTATCAGGAAAGCACTGTGTATAAAGGAAAGAAAACATTTCTTTGAAGGGTTTATAAGCAATGTTTGGGTCCTTAGCTTCATATACTTCAGCAAACGATAAGCTATTGAGGTAGGATTTAAATTTGTCTATGTTCTCTTTACTATAGTCACGTCTAGTGGTCCGCCAATGATTTCTAGTGCTTGCGGTGCTAATCGGACAGTTAAGTAGTTGTGCCGTATGGTCAGACAAAGCCAGTTCCAAAACTATAGCTTGACGACACTTATTAAAATTATGCGCAAAATTGTCGATGCATGTCTTGCTCTTCAAACGGGTAGGTTGACGTACAGATAATTTTAAATTAAAATTCAATAATAAATTTTCAAATTCTAGAGTCTGTTTGTTTTTTTTCAATACATCTATATTAAAATCACCCGCCAGTACAATATTTTTAAATGTTTTTTTTATCAGAACACGTAACAATATCTCTAGTCTACTCATAAATTCATCAAAATTGCTTGGATTTGGTACTCTATATATACATACAACAACAATTCTATAATTTATAAGTTCTATGGCGCAACATTCAAAAATACCTGTAATAGATAATTTAGCAATTTTCGGCAATTCTCTCCATTGGTGACCATTTTTTATGAGTATACAAGCACCACCTCTTTTATTTTCCTTGCGGCCAAAGCATGCAGCCAAACAGTAGTTAGGTATATTAAGATGGACTTCATAGCCTTCCATCATGAAATGCTCCGTAATACATAATAGGTCCACTTGTATATTTTTTTCTAATAACTCATGTAGACACACTGTGAGCATATCAGATTTTGCTAGGAGTCCTGCAATATTTTGATGCATAATGTATACATTTTTACTCACGAAAAAAAAGTATTCGTAGGTGTTTTTATTTCAGTTGATTGATCCTTATCTTCTAATTTATTGACTAGTACATGTTTGTCAGAATCTAAGTTAACCTGGACATATTTGTTTTCAAAGGACTTTTTACATTTATTTTGAATAATTTGTTCATACTGAAAGAGTTGGAAATGATAATTTAAACATAATATTTCTTTCAAAAGTGATCTTGCAAGGTTTACTACATAGTTTCGCCCACTTGGCAGTGATCTAGTGTAGTTCATATCCATGTACAGTACATTTTTATATTTATTACAAATAAACCTAAGTAAATAGTTCAGTTTCGATTCTTGTAAAAACCTGTTTTTGGGTACTTCCGAGATGATCACATTAGTATTTGCAGTTAATGCTAGCCAACGGTGTAAATGTATATCGATGTCACAGGGATTTTTGTCGCTGCATCCGCCCAATACAATGACGTAGTCGTTTTTTGACAGATTGCTGATTTCGTTTTTGGGGCATTGCAGAACCTCACTCAATGTTGCACCAGGTTTCAGATAGGAAACTACAGCGTATTCAGGTCCCAGCAGATCCTGCAGTACGTCGCGCAAGCCACGTCCCTGTCCATCTCCCAGAATAACCACTCTGTGGCAGCTGCTCCGGCGCTCAACCGGTTCACATTCTGATGTCCTGCGCTGAATCGCCTTGCCAGTACCCTTTTCGCTGCAATGACGTGGGGTATCTGTTTGGATCTGAGCATCGCTCTCCGATTGATACTGCTGTGTTATGTATTTGCTGGGTAAGCTGGGTTGCTCCAATGTACTTTCCGTCATAATACTTCTGGTTAGACGTAGAGGAGAATGGCGGGAAGTGTCTAATCTCATATTCAAAAGTCTTCTCGAGATGGGTGTCGAGTTGTTTTTTTTGAGTTGTGGAGTAGAGTTTGTGATTTCTTTCAGTAATTCTATCTGTCTTTGCTGATCCTGAATCTCTTGTTTTAATTTTGTATTCTCATAACTAAGATTATCTATTTCTTTATCAGCAATTTTCAATTTTTCTTTAATTTCCTTCATTTCCTGTCTGAATACCTCCATAAATGATTGATTGCTTATTTGTGTAGCACTCTGTATGCTCATCATACTAGAATCTAGCATAGTGGAGTTTAACATGACTTGACTTGAATGCGATAAGTTAGTTTGTGATTGTGATCTGACTAGTTTGTTTCTGTATGTAATATTTTCCATCTTATCTTGAATTTTTGTAATATTTTTCTATATTTTTTTAATATAATTTTCCAATTTTTCTTGACAAAAAATGTTATTGAAATCGTAGTTTAGATGAATTGCAAAAAAACATGACACAAAAAGTAAACTTTGCGACTGGAATTTGAACCCACGACCATTCGATCCACAGACACTGTTGTTAAGTTTTACGCCATACGAACATTTACTCCCTTGACGAATTGGCACAATGCTTGTTCCGTATTTTTATTTTAAAATCGAGACAGTCATTAGTATGATTCAAGCAGAAATTTTTTTTGCACTCAATCACAAAAACACAAGTCATTCATATTAGTCTTTTTACACTTTTTGTTAATGTTTTAGTTGTTTACTGCACTTGATTACTTCGTGATGATTGTTTAATTGTTTTTTGACGAAAGATACACTCTTAAACACGGTTTGGAGTATAGTGATACATTGTTATTTTAAAATCCTTTTTTAGATTAAGATCGTGAAGCTATTCACTGAATAACAATGTCACAGGGGTTATAGATGTTCTTTTACAGTTTTAAATAACAGAGACACTTTTATTATCACTTTAACAAATTTTTTTAGAATTAATAACACGGACACGATGTTAACGTGACAGCTAGCGCCATCTGAAAGGATCACGATAGATCATATTTTTATTGCTATTTTTGGAATTACGTATGTCAATAAATGTGTGTGGCTCAGTGACCGTTGTTGCAAATTCATGTGACGTCGACAATTTAAATTTTGCAGAAATGTTTTGGTATCTATAAGACGATACCAAAACTTTTCACCAAAAACGTGGTACCAAGCTTTCTGTCCCTTATAATTTGAAATGTTAGATAAATGATGTGATGACTTACAAAATCTTTATCTTTGATCGCAGCCTGCAGACTGGAATGCATTTCGAACACAGAGTGTTGCGACAATGTCTACCAACAATGTCTTCACCAGCAGCAACCAAGTCAAGTACAACCCGACTAGCTGCTTAAACATAAGCATTCAAAATGAACAGATTATTGGAGGCCAAGCCTGGCCTAATAAATCGCCTCTGGGAAGTAATATATCCCAGTCGCCAGGCTGGGCCAGCAGTCCACCAAGTGGTGGGGCAAAAAAACCAAAACGCATCAAAACTACGTTCACAAGCCAACAAATGTTGCTACTGGAACAGG
The DNA here is from genome assembly GCA_950371165.1 of Lacanobia oleracea. NCBI lineage: Eukaryota > Metazoa > Arthropoda > Insecta > Lepidoptera > Noctuidae > Lacanobia > Lacanobia oleracea. The sequence continues at coordinate 9,912,237 of OX493397.1, forward strand.
AGTTCGCCAGTACCCGCTACTTAGAACGCGCTAGAAGGCTAGAATTAGCAGAAGCCCTTCAGCTGAACGAGCGAACCATTAAAATTTGGTTCCAGAATCGCCGCATGAAACAAAAAAAAGACCAAATTGAGAGCATGGAAGATTCTGAAGATACTAACACATCTTCGTCATTGCCAGAAATAGAGAACGGTCAGACGTCAATGCTCATTCATGAGCAGTATCCATTCATGAGAACCGATGTGTACAATCAGGGAAACATTTTTGAACAAAACTACCCAGCTGTTTTGCCAACCGTTGCGATGCCTCCGACGAGTCTGCTAACGACGAGTCTGCCACCCCTGATGATGCAGAATTCGTTACAGAAAATACCATCCCTGGTGCCGGTCCAGAATTCTGTACAAAATATGTACGAGACTTTTTTGTCGCGGGAAGGATATCGGGCTGGTTACCAGCAGGGTCATATGTATCAGGCATCGCACAGTGTCATTCAGGAGTTCACAGAAGACAACCCAAATGAAGAAATGGCCTCTCCAAGTTTTCCAAGTGAAAACATTGATAATAACTGGGATTGTTCATGGATCAGATCACTACAATATAAGAAGTACTTTAGTACTGTATTGACCTTATCCAAGAACTCACGTTATTTATTATTTAGATTTTTTGTAAATTGTTAATTTCGTGTTAATTGTAAGGTTAAGGTTTCTTTCTTCTTGTTTTTTTAATCTTTGAATTTATGTACCTATCCTTATGTCTATTAAATTGTTGTCATTACTTTTTTTTTTCTTGATGACGAGGTATTGGACTAACATTAAAAGAGTCATGGACAGCTTCATAAGATAAAAAAAGCAAAAGATAAAAAAAAAACAACAACCAAAAAGCAAAACGAAACGTATAAGTTAACATCATTGTCCTCCATAATACATTAGATTAGTCATTGATAGTCTAGCAAGTGCATAGGTTTTAGTGTAATAGTTATTTATAATAGTTGTGAATGGTGACAAATTTGTAAGCCCACGACGAAGTCGAGTGTTGTCTTTACGTTTTTTTTCAATTTCAAAAAAATATATATCTATTTAGCATTGCACTAAAGAGTTTCACAATATGAAAATAAGAAAAGTTTATAATCCAGGAGACAAAATAAGGCACAGTATACGTTCCAATGCTTACTCAATTATTTACAAAATTGTATTCAACTTTCCATAAGAATAACGAATAACACGGATTAATAATGACCGCTACCTAAAACCAAAGCTTATTCATTGTAGTTTGGCCCTACCAAACTAACAACTTAACAGTATATTGAATGTCAAATTCAAAACGTTCATTTCATTTAAAGCTTACAACCCTAATCTCTTCAAAGTTTGAGTGAACAGGCTCTTTCTGGGTAGGCTCGCTCCATCGTAGACTTTGTCTCTGTCATCTCTTACATAGTCTATAGTCAAGAGTAAATCCATTGCAAATAAAAAAAAAAGTCACCAAAATCTAAGAAGTCTGATTTGACAGTAGGATACAACATTTCTTCACTAGTAAGTATGAAAGAGACATAAAAATAAGTCTTTTTCGCACCTTAGTGGTAAAGCAATCTTTTACCCCTCTCTACTCAGCTGTCAAATCGGACTTCGCGTCATCATCACCATTTAAAATAATATAAGTGACGCTACTGTCCATTCGAATGGATAGATTATTATGGAAAAGAACTGACAACAAACTCCATAGTTACTTTTTTCAAATAAATGTTTTAAAATATGCTCTGGTATACAAAAAATGTGTTATATAAGAGAACCATGCACCTAGAGTATGCAGAAGTAGACTTACTATATTTATTTCATTTTAAGTAAGTATAAACAGCTGGACTATTCTGTCGACATCTCACCGGCTGTCATTCCGTCTTGTTTGTATGGTTTGATAGCTCACTTGTCGATCACTTCGCCGAAGTTTTTATTTCGATATATTTACAGAAACGCATTATAGATAAAAAATACCAAAAGAAGCACCTGTCTGTAACGTGTTTAAACACTCGATAAATTGTCAACTGAACATGCCGAACACTTTTTTACATATTAATATTTGAGAGTTTATAATTTCTGGATTTCGTTTAGAGAAATTGTCATCATCATCATCTGCCTAGCCTTTTCCCAACTATATTGGGGTCGGCTTCCAGTCAAACCGGATTTAGCTGAATACCAGTATTTTACGTGGAGCGGCTGCCTACCAGACCTCCACAACCCATTAACTGGGTAACACGGTACTTCTTGGCAAGACTGGAGTCAGATTTACTGGCTTCTGACTATCCGTAACGACTGCCAAAGATCTACAAATGACTGCCGGGACCAACAGCTTAACGTGCTTTCCGAGGCACGGAGGAAACTCGGTATGTTAAGATGGTCACCCATCCACAGACCAACCTTGGCAATTGTTGCTTAACCTTAAAGATCGAACCGTGCAGCTGTTTTTATTTAGCCACGAGCTCCTTTCTCGCCGCTCCGTTTCGAGAAATTGTGAACAGAAATTAAACGGCGACCAAACAGAACACAAGTCTACAAGAAACTAGGCTCTTGTTTAGATGCGACGTCACCTGAACAAACCAATGAAACAAAAACAAAAAATTTAACAGGAATCAAAAAGATAACGAAAATTTGACAGTTTGTCACAATAATTTTGTGAAACCAAAACAAAACCTCGATAAAATTATACATGTGTTACGGTTTTTTTTATTTTGCATCAAAATCTGAGCAATTGTCCCAGAAACTAAAAGTTCGAAAAAGTTATAGTCAAAAAGCTGCACCTCAAACTATTTCACTCACATACTTACGTCTCTTAGTCTAAAAATCACATCATCGCTTTCCATCAAGTAAGATGTGGTCGAACGTGAGTTAAGTAATAAGGATCAATGTAAGAGGGTACCTACATTGGAATGGTAGCAGCGACAACGCCTGACAAATGTAGAATATTTTGCCAAAATTATTATATAAGACTGTGACACTCACAAATAACGTGGATTTCTATTGGAAAAAGAATTTTTAAAATCGGTTCAGTAGATCCAGAGATTACCCCCTTTTCTTTTAGGATGAGAAATCATCAAATGACTCCTCCCGCTTTGAGTGAAGCAGAAGGGAGTGTCAGACTCTTACTGACTAAAACCCATCCGTGTCCTCCTTATGCTTTTTGCGTTCCTGGGCCGCTGTGACTCTTTCGAACAAATTCCCCAGTAGGCACTGGCCCCAGCAAACCCGGTCTTCTATGCTGACAAATCTTTGAGGCGCATGTGGAACACAGCGCGCCGTCGACCTAGGCCTGGTTCTGATCGGATGGCGAGCCACCCAATGCTTGCCGTCCGCAGGCCCGTGCAGGCTCGTACCGGGAATCGACTTGCGACTCCCGACTCCCGGGGCGTCTTCTCCTGCGGTGGATGGGGTTTACCTCTTTATAAATTTTTAAGTATACATGTAAAATATATAGACTATATAATTAGTAATCGTGCGTTGAATAGACAGCTAGGGTTGCTGCAAACACTTTGTTTTTATTTTATTTTAACTCTGGTTTTATATTTAGGTACCTACTACAAAATAATATTATTAACCTAGTTTCATTATGTTAGGTACTAAAACTTTAAATGCAAGCAATGTTAAACTTTTTATGAATTTACAGACTAGTTGTTTTGATAAAAATATAATAAGCTAGAGAATGCAACTATTTGGGAAAAACTTGCGTTTCGAAAAACTAAACTAAACTTTGTTTTTTACTGAGAATCAAACCTTTCTTGGGGCTCAGGGTCAAACACACACACGAATGTACATCAAAATTGGTCTACCTTATTAATAGAAGTTTAGTGATATAAAGTAACGTACAGAAGATGAGATAAGTTGTTTCACGAACAAAATATTTTTATCACAAAAGAAAAAATGCACTAAAACATTTCTAATGGCTATTTACTTGAGTACATTAGGAGGCGGAGTCAAATTCAACAAAAGACAAACAAGAGAAACTGTCAATCACAATAAGAAATGGAATAATGCCTGTATTGTGAAAATATGTTTACAAAGTTCTTGTGTACATTCAGAACTATTTGAACATCTCCCTCAATAACAATAGAAATATTAGTACTAATTACTTTTAAGAGAGTATTTTAAGATATTTTTTTCTGTTAATTTGTTTGTTGTTTGTGTTTGAGCTGATAAAGTGGCTACGATGATATTTTTATTTTGTTACTTCCTACTGATAAGGGGTAATAGCCTATGACAATCACAAATAACATGGATTTCTGTTGGTAAAAGAATGTCCAAAATCGGTATCGTAGATCCACATTTCCTCCCCTTCAACCACACAAACTAAACTTTACCTCTTTATAATATTATTAGGTAGTTAGTATAGATTACATGAACACTCAATCAGTCACTCAGTCAGTGAACGCTTTTTCTTTCTTTCATTCAAAATATAATGAAACTCAGTTCAATTAGGTTTGAACGTTTATTCTTATTAATTATTTTATTTACTTGTGATGGGTTTGCTCTTGACTCTTGTCTAGGTCAGGGATGTCAAAATCTATTTTATTCTTTAAATTAGGTTCTGTAAGTAAAATCATAATAAGACAAAACTCATGAATAAAATAATAAAAATCAACGTAGTATTTGCATAAATCAACTATGAATCTCAGCGACAATTGAACTTTAATAATATAATAATTGACATTATACAGGAAAATGTATTTAAATGACATTGAAAAGTTTAAATCAGTTACATACTCAACACCTCTGTGCGTCTTGTTGGTCACCTTTACGCATTATGTAGTTTATCTAAAAATAGCCAGTTATTTTCACACCTGGGAAAGTAATTTTCAAAGCTTGAATAGCTGGAATTCAAGTAATATTGCTGTAAAAAAAATCTTTTTAGTGTTTAAGCGTGGTGCGGAAGTGTAAGTAAATGCCTAATTGAATAATATCGATATAGTAAAAGTAATAAAATAAAACTAAAAGTTTGGTTTTGTTCTGTGGCTGTACTTATAAACGAAATTGGGCAGTGGTTCCAGTTCGAGCGGGTTCAGTTGACCAGACTCTTAGATACTATGATACTTGTTGATTGGATAATGGTACTTGTTGCTGTCAAGAAGACGTTTTTATAGTATAAAGATGATGATTTAAAACAGTAGCAGAAGGACAATTATTATTACCATTTTTAAAAAAGCATACAAATTCAAGTTGACCACCAGTACCAGAAACAGTGATTAATGAAACTTATCAAAATGTAGGGAAACTGTAGTCTGGTCTCTCACTTCTTGCTACCCGAAACTGACAAATTTACCCAATCGACCTTGAACCTAATCACTGTAGTGATAAAGTTGAAAGTCTTTGAAAGAAATTTGGAAGATTCTGGTAGCTTGATGTTCTGGCGTCTGTACTTACTGGTACTTTTTAACCCAGGTGACCGTTGCTTTGAGATAATTTCTGACATTCACGCGGGATCTAGATGCTACTGCAACATTCTCTTTTGAGATATATCGGCAAGGCCCTATGAGTATCCATCTTGACTTATGACCGGATAATTTTATCTCAAAACTCATGACGTTGCCTAAGCCAGAAGATATTAAACTAACTTGGTATAGATAGGTACGACTACTACCCCTATGACCATTGGGGTAGACGATTTCTTGAGTGGAGAGCCGTCAGAACGGTCAGATATCAATGCTCATTCATAAGCAGTATCCATTCATGCGGACCGATGTGTACAATCCGGGAAACATTTTTGAACAAAACTACCCAGCTGTTTTGCCACCCGTTGCGATGCCTCTGAAGAGTTTGCCACCGACAAGTCTGCCACTGACGAGTCTGCCACTGACGAGTCTGCCACTGACGAGTCTGCCACTGACGAGTCTGCCACCGACGAGTCTGCCACCGACGAGTCTGCCACCGACAAGTCTGCCACCGACGAGTCTGCCACTGACGAGTCTGCCACCGACGAGTCTGCTACCGACGAGTCTGCCACCGACGAGTCTGCCACCGACGAGTCTGCCACCGACGAGTCTGCCACCGACGAGTCTGCCAACGACGAGTTTGCCACCAACGAGTCTGCCACAGACGAGTCTGCCACCGACAAGTCTGCCACCCTCGATGATCCAGATTTCGATACAGAGCATAGCACCCTCGTTGTTAGTCCAGAATTCTGTACCAAACGTGTACGAGACTTTCTTGTCGCGGGAAGGATATCGGGCTGAGTATCAGCAGGGTCATCATCTGGCATCGCACAGCGTCTTTCAGGAGTTGCCAGAAGACAACCCAAATGAAGAAATGGCCTCTCCAAGTTTTCCAAGTGAAAACATTGATAATAACTGGGATTGTTCTTGGATCAGATCACTACAATATTAGAGGTACTCTAGTACTGTATTGATCTGATCCAAAAACTCACGTATCTTATATTTTTGATTTTTTGTTAATTGTTAGGTCAAGATTTCTTCTTTTCTAATCTTTGTATTTATGTACCTATCCTTATGTATAATAAATTGTTCTCATAAAATATATTACTTTTCTTCGCTTGACGACGAGGTATTTATTGGTTTAACATTTAATGAGTCATCGACAGCCACATAAGATTAAAAAAAGGAAAGACGAAAAAAAAAAAAACGATAGGTATAATTTTACATCATTGTCCCCATAATACATTACATTAGTCATTGATAGGCTAGCAAGTGCATAGGTTTTAGTGTAATAGTTATTTATAATAGTAGTAAATGGTGACAAATACGTAAGCTCGAGACGAAGTCAAGTGAAGTCTTTACGTTTTTTTTGAATTTCCAATAAATATATATATATCTTTAAGCATTCCACCAAGGAATTTCACAATACGATTGTGAGAAAAAATTATAATCCAGGAGATAAAATGAAAGTGTGAAAAGACTCACTAATATATCATTGTTTACTTAAGATAACTGTTATTAGGAGTTAGGATGCCTATAATTTGACTGTGTTTTCTTTTGTGTTAAATGGCCAACCTTGGCTTTCTTATTCTTGGCTTTATTATTATTTATTTCTTATAATTACTATTAATTATGTATTTGAGCCGATGTATTTAGACGAGCTCTAATCCTGCCCACAAACTGCCACGCAGCTTGGTGGGAGAACATGATATCTTTAATGTTTGATCCAAAATAAATAATTGATATTTTTTTTTTCATTTCGAATAATATTTATTAATAAAAAAAAAATTGTCAGATATTATCTCAAATAATTATTAAAAAAGATATATTCAACTTTTCTTTAGATTAACGAATACAACAGATTAATAATCTGTTGTTTCATTATTACGACCGTCACCTAGAAACGAAGCTCATTCATTTTAGTTAGGTAGAGTAAACAGTATATTGATCGTCAAAGTCAAAACGTTTATTTCATTTAAAATCACTAAAATCTAAGAAGTCTGATTTGACAGTGGGATATATCATTTCTTCACTTGTAAGTATGAAAGAGACCTTAAAATAAATCTGTGTCGCACTTAGTGGTAAAGCAATCTTTTGTCCCTCTCTACTCAGCAGTTAAATCAGACTTCTTAGATTTCGGTGACTTTTTGATCGTCATCATTAACATTTAAAATAATATAGTGCCACTACTGTCCATTCGGAAGATTGGATTCTTATGGAGAAGAACGGACAAGAAACTTCATAGTTACTATTTTAAAATAAATGTTTTTGAATTTTATACTAGAGCATTCAAAAAATGCGTTATATAAAAGGACCATGCACCTAGAGTATGTAGAAGTAGTTTTGTTCATTTCATTTTATGCAAGAAAAAACAGCTGGTCTATTCTGTCGACATCTCACCGGGTACACGTAGGTGGAGTGACTGACAAGTGAGCTGTCATTCCATTTGTTTGTATGGTTTGATAGCTCACTTGTCAGTCACTTCGCCTAAGTTTTCACTTCAACATGTTTACAGAATCGCATGGTAGATAAAAAATACCAACGAATAGCACCACTCTGTAACCAGTGTGTAAACACTCGGTAAATTGTCAACTGAACATTCCGAATACTTGTTTACATATAAAATTTGAGAGTTTATAATTTCTAGATTGGAAAAGGATGGAGAAGGCCTTAAACCTAACAGGGGCCCAAATCTCATAAATAAATAAACATTAATTAAAATTAACTTTTCTTTAATTTAAGCAACAACTTACTAACAAACATTGTAATATGTAAAGAAAGCGAGATTTCGCTTTATTATTTATTTATTATTAATTTCTGGATGTCATTTTTGAGAAATTGTGAACAGAAATAAAATAGCGACCAATCAGAGCACAAGTCTACAAGATACTACGTTCTTGTTTGGTGCGACGTCACCTGAACAAACTAATGACACAGGAATCAAAAAGGTAACGGGCATTTGACAGTTTGATACAATAATTTCGTGACACCGGTCCAAAATCTCGGTAAAATTAAACAGATATAATGGATTTTTATTACTTTGCATCAAAAAGGTATTATTCCTAAACAAAAATATCAAAAAGTTATTGTTAAACAGCTGCAGCTGCGTAGAATATTTGCAAAAGTACTTTATCGTGGCCTTTTGAACTAGCTGTCCCGTGCCTACTTCGTTGGGTGGTATTTTTCGTGTAAATTTATAAGACTGACAGACATCATCTTCCTAGCCTTTTTCCCAACTATATTGGGGTCGTATTCCAGTCAAACCGGATTCAGCTGAATACCAGTATTTTACGTGGAGCAGCTGCCTACCAGACCTCCACAACCTATTAACTGGGTAATACGGTACTTCTTAGCAGAACTGGAGTCAGATTTACTGGCTTCTGACAATCCGTAAGGACTGCCAAAGATCTACAAATGACAGCCGGGACCAACGGCTAAACGTGTTTTCCGAGGCACGGAGGAAACTCGTTATGTTAAGATGTGGTCACCCATGCACAGATAAACCTTAATATATTAGACTGTGGCACTCACAAATAAAAATGATACTCAATAATAATATATTTTCAAAATCGGTTTAGTAGATCCAGAGATTACCCTCTTTTTTTAGGATGGGAAATCATCATATGACTCCTCCCGCTGTGAGTGAAGCAGAAGGGAGTGTCAGACTCTGACTGACTAAAACCCTTCCGTGTTTATCCTTATGCCCTTTGCGTTCCTGGGCCGCTGCGACTCTTTTGAACAAATTCCCCAGTTGGCACTGGCCCGAGCAAGCCCGGTTTTCTTTGCTGACAGCTCTTTAAGGCGCACGTGGAACACAGCGCGCCGTCGACCTAGGCCTGGTTCTGATCGAATAGCGAGCCACCCAATGCTCGCTGTCCGCAGGCCCGTGCCGGCCCGTACCGGGAATAGTCCTGCGACTCCCGACTCCCGGGGCGTTTTCTCGTGTAGCGGTGGCTGCGGTTTACCTCTTTATAATATTTTTAGGTATAGAATATATAGACTATATAAGTAGTAACCGTGTGTTGAATAGACAGCTAGTGTTGCTGCAAGCACTCTGTTTTTATTTTATTTTTACACGGGTTTTATATTTAGGTACCTACTACAAAATAATATTAATTACCTAGTGTCATTATGTTACTAAACCTTTAATAAATATTTAACTTTTTATTAATTTACAGACTAGTTGTTTTTATAAAACAATAATAAGCTAAAAATCCAACTATTTTGGCAAAAATTAGCGTATCGAGAAAAAGTTTTTACTGAGAATCAAAACTGGTCTACCTTTTTTATAGTAAAAGTTAAGTGACATAGAGCAATGTACAGGAGATGAGATAAATATAATTGCGTTTAACGGATAAAATATTTTTCACACACAAGACAAAACTGCGCTAAAACATTTCTAATGACTGTTTACTTGAGTACATTAGGAGGCGGAGTCAACATTAACAAAATACAAACAAAAGAAACTGTAAATCACAATTAGAAATGGAATAATGACTGTATTGTGAAAAGATGTTTATAAAGTTCTTGTGTACATTCAGAACTATTTGAATATCTGCCTCAATAACAATAGAAATATTAGTACTAATCACTTTACGACAGTATTTTAAGATATTTTTTTCTGTAAATTTGTTTGTAGTTTGTGTTTGAGCAGATAAAGTTGCAAAGTCGATTCTTTTATTTTGTTACTTGCTACTGATAAGGGGTTTAAAATTTTGTTGTACTTTATGACAAACTAGCTGACCCGTGCCCACTTCGTTTGGCGGTATTTTTCAAATAAATATATATAGCCTATGACAATCACAAATAACGTGGGAAATCCACGTTATTTGTGATTGTATATGTATTGGTAAAAGAATGTCCAAAATTGGTATATTAGATCCAGAGTTAATCCCCTTAAAACTCACAAACTTAACCTTCTCATAATATTATTAGGTAGTTAGTATATATTAAATGAACACTCAGTCAAAATATAATGAAACTCAGTTCAATTAGGTTTGCTCTTGACTCAAGGCTAGGTCAGAGATGTCAAATCTATTTTATTCTTAAAATTAGGTTCTATAAGTAAAATCAAGAAAAATCACAGACTGATCAGACAAAATTCATGCATAGAATAATAAAAATCAACTTAATATTTGCATAAATCAACTATGACAATCAGCGACAGTTATACTTTTATAATATAATAATTGACAAAAAGAAAAATTTATTAAAAAGACATCGAAAAGTTTAAATCAGTTGGATACTCAACCCCTCTGTGCGTCTTGTTGGTCACCTTTACGCATTATTTAGTTTGCCTTACAATAGCCGGTTATTTTCACACATGGAAAAGTAATTTTGCTGGGAAAGCAAAGCAATATTGCTGTAAAATATTTAATTTTAGTGAATAAGCGTGGTGCGGAAGTGTAAGTAAATGCCTAATTTAATAATATCGGTATATTAAAAATAATAAAATATAACTAAAAGATTTGGTTTTGTTCTGTGGCTGTACTTATAATGAATCGGGCAGTGGTTTCTGTTCGAGTGGGTCTAGTTGAGCAAAGCCTCTTAGACACTAATGATACTTGTTGATTAAATAGTGGTACTTGTTGCTGTCATGAAGACATTTTTATAGTAGAAAGACAATTATTATTACAATTTTTAAAAAAGCAAACAAGTTAAAGTTGACCACCAGTACCAGAACCAGTGATCAATGAAACTTGTCAAAATGTAGGGAAACTGTAGTCTGGATGCTTACTGTACAGACGCCAGCACATCATGCTACCCGAAACTGTCAAATTTACCCACTCGATCTTAAACATAATCGCTGTAGTGATAAAGTTGAAAGTCTATTAAAGAAATCTGACGAATTGTTGTGGCTTGATGCACTGGCGTCTGTACTTACTGGTATTTTTTAACCCAGATTTTTTTTTTTTTTTTTTAAAAGCTGTTTATTTCAATTAAAATACAGTTTTATACATTTCTTAACTTAATCTCAAACAAAAATAGAAAAGATTTTACAATTAAGGAGTTGCTATTCGATTACAATTCATTAAATGTCGCTTGAATATGTTATAGGTCTGCCTTTTATTTTTGTTTTCCAGTTTACAAACTATGTGTTTTGGCAACTTGTTTAGTATTCGAGCGAGACTGACATTTCATACTCTCTCACCATAATCGTTATTACATTTTGGTATTTCAAAGGTCGGGAGGTAGTCTAGTTTACGTAATGTGATTAATCTTTTTGCCCTATTCAATTTACACATGTCACTACTGTACTGAGTTACAATTGCTAGATCTCTCTTATCAAATATACTCAAAACCTTACAATAATGAAACAAGTTGTGGTAATTATCTTTGTTCATGAATTTGACTTTTAAAGGAACAATTGTTTTTAAAATTCTAATCTGCAAATTATATATATCATTTAGATACGTTTTATACGTCCTTCCATAGCTAGATAAGCCATAACTGATGACAGAATCAGCTAAAGACATACATTCAGTCAAAAAAGTATCGGGAATGGATGATTTGTTTATGGTTCCAAATTCAAATTTTTGTTTTTTTTGTAGTTGTTAGATTGGCACAACTGTTTTCCATTTTGGCGCGGAGTTTGAGTTGTATCTGTTATTTATATTAAATACAGTGCTGGTTTTAGTAATATCATATATAGTGTGTATTGCGAATTTCATAATGGACAAAAATATTGAACAAAGAAATTGTCTTAAATTTTGCATCGCCAATGGAATTTCGTGTTCGGAGTCACTGAAAATGTTACAGAAGGCTTACGGTGAATCGACTTTATCAAAAACTCGTGCTTATGAGTGGTTCAAAGCGTTCAAAAGCGGTCGAGATGTGATGGAAGATTTGCCTCGCTCTGGTAGGCCGTCAACGTCTGCAACTGAAGTTAACATCGCAAAAGTGAAGGAAATAGTGACTGAAAATCCCCATTCAACTCTGAGAGAGATAGCCGCCGATCTTTCTGTATCTCACGAGTCGATCCGTGCCATTTTAACTAATCATTTGGGTATGAAACATGTTGCTGCTCGGCTAGTCCCAAAAGATCTGAATTTTCTCCAAAAACTCAATCGCATGAAAGTCGCTGAGGACATGCTAGAACGAGTCAATTCGGACCCAACATTCATAAAACGCATTGTTACTGGTGACGAGACGTGGGTTTACGAGTTTGACATGCAAACTAGTCAACAAGCTTCGGAGTGGCGCCTTCCAACTAAACCGAAACCGAAAAAACCACGCAAAAGTCGATCAAAAGTCAGAGTCATGTTGACTGTTTTCTTTGACTATCGCGGTGTTGTGCACTCTGAATTCGTAGCGGAAGGTCTAACGGTAAATAAAGAATATTATTTGAGCGTTATGCGGCGTTTAAGAGAGCAAATTCGACGAAAAAGGCCAGATTTGTGAAAAGAAAATTCTTGGATTTTGCACCACGACAATGCGCCTTCGCACAAGGCTATCATTGTGAACGAATTTTTAACCAAACACTCAACAAATACCATCCAGCAACCACCATATTCACCAGATATGGCTCCTGCTGACTTTTTTCTTTTTCCTAAACTCAAATTACCACTTCGTGGCACCCGTTTTCAATCGATAGAAGACATAAAGGAGAATTCGCGGCGAGAACTGAACTCAATTCCGGAAGCAGCGTTTAAAAAATGTTTTGATGAATGGATTATTCGTTGGCGCAAGTGTATCGTTTCTAAAGGAGCATACTTTGAAGGTGATAAAATAAATTTCGATGAATAACAGACATTTTGTGTATTATTGATCTTTTCCCGGTACTTTCTTGACAGAGTAGTATACATAAGTCTCAGTGTTCTATATGGCACTTTATGTTTGTTTATGTTTTGCTTTGAGATAATATCTGATGTTCACGCGGAATCCAGATGCTACTGCAAAATTCTTTTAAGAGATATATCGGCAAAGACCCTATGAGTATCCATCTTGACTTATGACCAGGTTATTTTATCTCAAAAACTCACTGCTTTGCCTAAACCTGAAGATATTATACTAACTTGGTGTAGATAGGAACGACTACTACCCTCATGACCATTGCGGTAGACGGGTTTTTGAGTGGAGACCGGAGTTTGGAAGCACGGATATAAACTTATTATGGTTACGACATTTAATTGTCCATTAGGGTTAATGATTATATCGAGTATTAAAGATTGTGCTGCAGCTATTTTAAAACAGTTCTATTCTGAGCTCTGAAGAGCCAGTAAGAAGTTTTCTGTCATTATAGCTACTGTCAGTTTTCTATTCCAACTTCCATACTAACTTCAAATATTATACATGTCACGATAATTCGGCTGTTTTCTTGGGAATACTTTCGACATTCAGCCGCTGGCAGCTTTTTATACGACGATACTGAAAAATATGCTTGTTGCGGTATTTTTTTGTCAATTTTGAAGGTGGATGATATTTAAAAACATAACATCCTATTTACGAAACCAAATCAATTATAGAAACATTCAACGAAGCTAACAATAAAAGGTATTTCAAAGGTATGATTGAATGCTGACGAGAAGAAAAGACATGGAAATGTAAGCAAATTGAAAAAACAAACCTTGTTCCAAACTAAATTCCATATTGAAGCTTAAAAATATTTTTAGAAACAGAACGAATAGCACCGACTCGCTACTTAAGAAAACATACCTTTTAACACGTCATTTTGGGTGTCTCCACTTTAATAATCTACAAGACTAGGTACTACCTAAAAGACATCAAATTGTTTTCACAAACTGGTAAAAGTAACCTTGAACCAATTCTTTTTTTCAAATGAACAATAAGAATCTGTGATAACAGTTAAGTAATCAGTAATTACCTTATCGGAAGACACGACTCTTACTTTTGCCAATTTACTAATTAGCCCTTTGGTACTTACGGGGTCGTAGTGTACATATAAAAACGGACAAAGTCCCGACAGACATTATACTTAACCGAGCTTTTGAAGCGAATGTTAGTTATTAATATTTTATTTGGAATACTCCAAAATGACAGAAAACTCGACTTCCAGTCAATCTTTGGCGCCATTGCCCTATAACGTTGGCAACGACGTTGCGGTTATCTCTAGTGACAGCACTCACATGTTGCAGAATACTAAGGTAATTTGATTTCCATACTTAACATACTCTTTTGAAGTTATGTGATCTGTGATCGACGCCAGATAAATTTGCAATAACGCTCAATTGCCATTTCCTTGATATATTTTCGTACGTACCTGGACAATAAATTATGAATCGTTTATCAATAAATTACAAGAAAATGTCTAGGATCAGGATAGATGTCGATTTAAGACTCAGGACAGCTTCATATTTTCATTGTTATTTTCGGAATTACGTATATCAATAAATTCAAATAACGAATTTATTGATATACATGTTTTGGTACTTATCTATAAGACTTTACTCCAAAAAGGTGGTAACAGTATTTCTGTCCGTTTCAATTTGGCATGATGGATAAATGATGTGATGACTAACAAATTCATTATCTTTGTTCGCAGCCTGCAGCCTGGAATGCATTTCCAACACAGTGTGTTGCGACAATGTCTACTAACAATGTCTTCACCAGCAGCAATCAAGTCATGTACAACCCGACTAGCTGCTTAAACATAAGCATACAAAATGAGCCGATTATTGGAAATCAAGCCCGATCTAATCAATCGCCTCTGGCAAGAATTATATTCCAGTCACCTGGCTGGGCCAGCAGTAAACTAATTGGTGGAACAAAGAAAGTAAAACGCATCAGAACTGCGTTTACAGACCAACAAATGATGGCATTGTAACAGGAGTTCGCCAGGACCCGCTACTTAGACCGCGCTAGAAGGCTAGAACTAGCAGAAGTCCTCCAGCTGAACGAGCACACCATCAAAATATGGTTCCAGAATCGCCGCATGAAACAAAAAAAAGACCAAATTGAGAGCGCTGAAGATACTAACACATCTTCATCATTGCCAGGAATACAGAACGGTCAGATGCCAATGCTCATTCATGAGCAGTATCCATTCATGCGGACCGATGTGTACAATCCGGGAAACATTTTTGAACAAAACTACCCAGTTGTTTTGCCACCCGTTGCGATGCCTCTGAAGGGTTTGCCACCGAAGAGTTTGCTACCGATAAGTCTGCCACTGACGAGTCTGCCACCGACGAGTCTGCCACCGACGAGTCTGCCACCGACGAGTCTGCCACCGACGAGTCTGCCACCGACGAGTCTGCCACCGACGAGTCTGCCACCGACGCGTCTGCCACCGACGAGTCTGCCACCGACGAGTCTGCCACTGATGAGTCTGCCACAGACGAGTCTGCCATCGACGAGTCTGCCACCAACGAGTCTGCCACCGACGAGTCTGCCACCGACGAGTCTGCCACAGATGAGTCTGCCACAGACGAGTCTGCCACCGACGAGTCTGCCACCCTCGATGATCCAGAATTCGATAGAGAGCATAGCACCCTCGTTGTCAGTCCAAAATTTTGTACCAAACGTGTACGAGACTTTCTTGTCGCGGGAAGAATATCGTGCTGAGTATCAGCAGGGTCATCATCTGGCATCGCACAGTGTCTTTCAGGAGTTGCGTGAAGACAACCCAAATGAAGAAATGGCCTCTCCAAGTTTTCCAAGTGAAAACATTGATAATAACTGGGATTGTTCTTTGATCAGATCACTACAATATTAGAGGTACCTACTCTAGTATTGTATTGATCTGATCTAAAAAGTCACGTTTCTTATTATTTTGATTTTCTGTTAATTGTTAGGTCAAGATTTCTTTTCTTCTTCTTTTTTAATCTTTGTATTTATGTACCTATCCTTATGTATAATAAATTGTTCTCATAAAATATATTTATTTTCTTCGCTTGATGACGAGGTATTTATTGGTTTAATGAGTCATGGACAGCCACATAAGTTAAAAAAAGGAAAGACGAAAAAAAAAAACGAAACGTATAAGTTTACATCATTGTCCCCCATAATACATTACATTAGTCTTTGATAGGCTAGCAAGAACATAGGTTTTAGTGTAATAGTTATTTATAATAATAGTAAATGGTGACAAATATGTAAGCTCAAGACGAAGTCGAGTGTGGTCTTTACGTTTTTTTTAATTTCTAATAAATATATATATCTTTAAACGTTCCACCAAAGAGTTTCACAATACGATAGTGAGAAAAGTTTATAATCCAGGAGGTAAAATAAAGGTGTGAAAAGACTCACTAATATATCATTGTTTACTTTTAGATAACTGTTGTTAGGAGTTAGGATGCCTATAATTTGACTGTGTTTTCTTTTGTGTTAAATGGCCAACCTTGACTTTCTTATTCTTGGCTTTATTATTATTTATTTCTTATAATTACTATTATAAGAAATAATAGTAATTATGTATTTGAGCCGATGTATTTAGACGAGCGCTAATCCTGTCTACAAACTGCCACGCAGTTTGGTGGGAGAACATGATATGTTTAATGTTTGATCCAAAATAAATAATTGATTATTTTTTTATTTTTTTCATTTCGAATAATATTTATTAATAAAAATATATTTTGTCAGATATTATCTCAAATAATTATTAAAAAAATATATTCAACTTTCCATTAGAATAACGAATACAACAGATTAGTGATCTGTTGTTTCATTATTACGACCGTCACCTAGAAACGAAGCTCATTCATTTTAGTTAGGTAGAGTAAACAGTATATTGATCGTCAAAGTCAAAACGTTTATTTCATTTAAAGTCACAAAAATCTAAGAAGTCTGATTTGACAGCGGGATATATTATTTCTTCACTTGTAAGTATGAAAGAGACATTAAAATAAATCTGTGTCGCACTTAGTGGTAAAGCAATCTTTTGTCCCTCTCTACTCAGCAGTCAAATCAGACTTCTTAGATATCGGTGACTTTTTGATCGTAATCATTAACATTTAAGATAATATAGTGACACTACTATCCATTCGGAAGAGTAGATTCTTATGGAGAAGAACGGACAAAAAACTTCATAGTTCTTTACTATTTTCAAATAAATGTTTTACAATATGTTATACTAGAGTATTCAAAAAATGCGTTATATAAGAGGACCATGCACCTAGAGTATGTAGAAGTAGTTTTGTTTATTTCATTTTATGCAAGAAGAAACAACTGGTCTATTCTGTCGACATCTCACCGGGTACACGTAAGTGGAGTGACTGACAAGTGAGCTGTCATTCCATTTGTTTGTATGGTTTGATAGCTCACTTGTCAGTCACTTCGCCTAAGTTTTCACTTCGACATGTTTACAGAATCGCATGGTAGTTATAAAAGACCAACGAATAGCACCACTCTGTAACCAGTGTGTAAACACTTGGTAAATTGTGAACTGAACATACCGAATACTTTTTTACATATAAAATTTGAATGTTTATAATTTTCAGATTGGAAAAGGATGGAGGAGGCCTTAACCCAAACAGAGGTCCAAATCTCATAAATAAATGAACATTAATTAAAAGTAACTTTTCTTAAATTTAAGCAACAACTTACTAACAAACATTGTAATATATAAAGAAAGCGAGATTTGGCTTTATTATTTATTTATTATTAATTTCTGGATGTCATTTTCGAGAAATTATGAACAGAAATAAAAAAGCGACCAATCAGAGTACAAGTCTACAAGATACTACGTTCTTGTTTGGTGCGACGTCACCTGAACAAACCAATGACACAGGAATCGAAAAGGTAACGGGCGATTGACAGTTTGTCACAATAATTTCGTGACACCGGTCCAAAATCTCGGTAAAATTAAACAGATACGAGTATAATGGATTTTTATTACTTTGCATCAAAATCTCAGCCATTATCCCTAAACAAATAGTTCGAAAAGTTATTGTCAAACAGCTGCACTTCAAACTATTTCAATCAAACATACCTATTTTTTTTCTAATATCAAACTCTCAAAATTACTGTAGAAGCTAACGATATAATAACGGTACACAAATGTAACAAATCTAGGCGGTCAATAATGCTTAAACGTTATGTTTAAAGTTACGTCTACGTAGGTAGACACTACCAGCTACTCACTACAATAAAATTAAAAAATCAGGTCATCGCTTTCCATCAAGTAAGATGTGGTCAAACGTAAGCTAAGTAATTAAGATCAATGTAAGAGGGTACCTACATTGGAATGGTAGCAGCGACAACGCTTGACAAATGTAGAACATTTTGCCAAAGTACTTTATCGTGGCCTTTTGAACTAGCTGTCCCGTGCCTACTTCGTTGGGTGGTATTTTTCGTTTAAATTTATAAGACTGTCAACATCAGCCTAGCCTTTTTCCCAACTATATTGGGGTCAGTTTCCAGTCAAACCGGATTCAGCTGAATACCAGTATTTTACGTGGAGCAGCTGCCTACCAGACCTCCACAACCTATCAACTGGGTAATACGGTACTTCTTAGCAGAACTGGAGTCAGATTTACTGGCTTCTGACAATCCGTAAGGACTGCCAAAGATCTACAAATGACAGCCGGGACCAACGGCTAAACGTGTTTTCCGAGGCACGGAGGAAACTCGTTATGTTAAGATGTGGTCACCCATGCACAGATCAACCCTAATAATTATATTAGACTGTGACACTCACAAATAAAAATGATACTCAATAATAATATATTTTCAAAATCGGTTTAGTAGATCCAGAGATTACCCTCTTTTTTTAGGATGGGAAATCATCAAATGACTCCTTCCGCTCAGAGTGAAGCAGAAGGGAGTGTCAGACTCTGACTGACTAAAACCCTTCCGTGTTTCTCCTTATGCCCTTTGCGTTCCTGGGCCGCTGCGACTCTTTCGAACAAATACCCCAGTAGGCACTGGCCCTAGCAAGCCCGGTTTTCTATGCTGACAGCTCTTTAAGGCGCACGTGGAACACAGTGCGCCGTCAAACTAGGCCTGGTTCTGATCGGATAGCGAGCCACTCAATGCTTGCTGTCCGCAGGCCCGTGCCGACACGTACAGGGAATCGCCACGACTTCCGACTCCCGGGGCGTTTTCTCCTGTAGCAGTGGCGGGGGTTTACCTCTTTATAATATTTTTAAGTATAGAATATATAAACTATATAAGTAGTAAACGTGTGTTGAATAGACAGCTAGGGTTGCTGCAAGCACTTTGTTTTTATTTTATTTTTACTCCGGTTTTATATTTAGGTACCTACTATAGAATAATATTATTTACCTAGTGTCATTATGTTACTAAACCTTTAATAAATGTTTAACTATTTATTAATATACAGACTAATTTTTATTATAAAACAATGATAAGCTAGAGAATCCAACTATTTGGCAAAAATTAGCTTATCGAAAAAAAGTTTTTACTGAGAATCAAACCCTACTTAGAGCTCAGGGTCAAATACACACACGAATGTACATTATAATTGGTCTAACTTTTTAATAATAGTTTAGTGACATAGAGTAACCTACAGAAGATGAGATAAATAATGTGTTTATCGTATAAATATTTGTCACACAGAAGAAAAAGCTGCACTAAAACATTTCTAATGACTGTTTAATTGAGTACATTAGGAGGCGGAGTCAACATCAAAAAAAAGACAAACAAGAGGAACTGTAAATCACAATTAGAAATGGAATAATGACTGTTTTGTGAAAAGATGTTTACAACGTTATTGGGTACATTCAGATCTATTTGAATATCTGCCTCAAAAACAATAGAAATATTAGTACTTATTACTTTTACGACAGTATTTTAAGATATTTTTTCTGTTAATTTGTTTGTTGTTTGTGTTTGAGCAGATAATGTTGCAAAGTTGATTCTTTTATTTTGTTACTTGCTACTGATAAGGGGTAATAGCCTATGACAATCACAAATAACGGGGATTTCTATCGGTAAAATAAAGTTCAAAATTGGTATAGTAGATCCACAGTTAATACCCTTCAACCTTACAAACTCACAAACTTTACCTCTTTATAATATTATTAGGTAGTTAGTATAGATTGCATTAACACTCAGTCAAAATATAATGAAACTCAGTTCAATTAGGTTTGAACGTTTTTTTTTTATTTGTGGTGGGTTAGCTGTTGACTCTAGTCTAGGTCAGAGATGTCAAAATCTATTTTATTCTTTAAATTAGGTTCTGTAAGTAAAATCAAAAAAATAAACTACAGACTGATCAGACAAAAATCATGAATAGAAAAATAAAAATTAACGTAGTATTTGCATACATCAACTGTGACAATCAGCGACAATATTATACTTTAATAATATAATAATTAAGAAAAAGGAAAATGAATTTAAAAGACATCGAAAAGTTTAAATCTGTTAGATACTCAACCCCTCTGTGCGTCTTGTTGGTCATCTTCACGCATTATTTAGTTTATCTTAAAATAGCCGGTTATTTTCATACCTGGGAAAATAATTTTCAAAGCTTGAATAGCTGGAATTCAAGTAATATTGCTGTTAAAAATATTTAGTTTTAGTGAATAAGCCTGGTGCAGAAGTGTCAGTAAATGCCTAATTTAATAATATCGGTGTATTAAAAGTCATAAATTAAAAGATTTGGTTTTGTTCCGTGGCCGTACTTATAATGAATCGGGCAGTGGTTCCAGTTCGATTGGGTCCAGTTAACCAAAGCGCCTTAGATACTAATGATACTTGTTAATTGAATAGTTGTAGTTGTTGCTGTCATGAAGACCTTTGTATAGTCGAAAGATAATGATTTAACACAGAAGCAGAAGGACAATTATTGTTACAATTCTTAAAAAAGCAAACAAGTTAAAGTTTTCCGCCAGTACCAGAACCAGTGATCAATGAAACTTGTCAAAATGTAGGGAAACTGTATTCTGGATACTTACTGTACAGACGCCAGCACATCATGCTACCCGAAACTGTCAGTCTATTAAAGAAATCTGACGAATTGTTGTAGCTTGATGCACTGGCGTCTGTACTTACTGGTATTTTTTAACCCAGATGAACATTTCTTTGAGATAATATCTGATGTTCACGCGGAATCCAGATGCTACTGCAAAATTCTTTTTAGAGATATATCGGCAAAGACCCTATGAGTATCCATCTTGACTTATAACCAGGTTATTATATCTCAAAAACTCACTGCTTTGCCTAAATCTGAAGATATTATACTAACTTGATGTAGATAGGAACGTCATGACCATTGCGGTAGACGGGTTCTTGAGTGGAGACCGGAGTTTGGAAGCACGGATATAAACTTATTATGGTTACGACATTTAATTGTCCATTAGGGTTAATGATTATATCGAGTATTAAAGATTGTGCTGCAGCTATTTTAAAACAGTTCTATACTGAGCTCTGAAGAGCCAGTAAGAAGTTTTCTGTTATTACAGCTACTGTCAGTTTTCTATTCCAACTTCCATACTAACTTTAAATATTATACATGTCACGAGAATTCGGCTGTTTTCTTGGGAATACTTTCGACATTCAGCCGCTGGCAGCATTTTATACGACGATACTGAAAAATATGCATGTGAGTGGATGGAACTTTTTTGTCAATTTTGAAGATGGATGATATTTAAAAACATAACATCTTATTTACGAAATCAAATCAATAATAGAAACATTCTACGAAGCTAACAAAAAAAGGTATTTCAAAGGTATGATAGAATGCTGACGAGAAGAAAAGACATGGAAATGTAAGCAAATTGAAAAAACAAACCTTGTTCCAAACTAAATTCCATATTGAAGTTTAAAAATATTTTTAGAAACAGAACGAATAGCACCGACTCACTACTTAAGAAAACATACCTTTTAAAACCTCATTTTGGGTGACTCCACTTTAGTAATCTACAAGACTAGGTACTACCTAAAAGACATCAAATTGTTTTCACAAACTGGTAAAAGTAACCTTGAACCAATACTTTTTTTCAAATGATCAATAAGAATCTGTCATAACAGTTAAGTAATCAGTAATTACCTTATCGGAAGACACGACTCTTACTTTTGCCAATTTACTAATTATCCCTTTGGTACTTACGGGGTCGTAGTGTACATATAAAAACGAACACAGTCCCGACAGACATAATACTTAACCGAACTTTTGAAGCGAATGTTAGTTATTAATATTTTATTTGGAATACTCCAAAATGACAGAAAACTCGACTTCCAGTCAGTCTTTGGCGCCACTGCCCTATAACGTTGGCAATGACAGTGCGGTTATCTCTAGTGACAGCACTCGCATGTTGCAGAATACTAAGGTAATTTGATTTCCATACTTAACATACGCTTTTGAAGTTATGTGATCTGTGATCGACGCCAGATAAATTTGCAATAACGCTCAATTGCCATTTCCATGATATATTTTCGTACGTACCTGGACAATAAATTATGAATCGTTTTTCAATAAATTACAAGAAAATGTATAGGATTAGGATAGATGTCGATTTAAGACTCAGGACAGCTTCATATTTTCATTGTTATTTTAGGAATTACGTATATCAATAAATTCGTTATTGCAAATACATCTGTCGTCGAAAATATAATATTTTACAGTTATGTTTTGGTACTTATCTATAAGACTTTACTCCAAAAAGGTGGTAACAGTGTTTCTGTCCGTTTCAATTTGGCATGATGGATAAAATAATGATGTGATGACTAACAAAATCATTATCTTTGTTCGCAGCCTGCAGCCTGGAATGCATTTCCAACACAGAGTGTTGCGACAATTTCTACCAGCAATGTCTTCGCCAGCAGCAATCAAGTCATGTACAACCCGACTAGCTGCTTAAACATAAGCATACAAAATGAGCCGATTATTGGAAATCAAGCCCGTTCTAATCAATCGCCTCTGGCAAGAATTATATCCCAGTCACCTGGCTGGGCCAGCAGTAAACTAATTGGTGGAACAAAGAAAGCAAAACGCATTAGAACTGCGTTTACAGACCAACAAATGATGGCATTGGAGTTCGAGAGGACCCGCTACTTAGACCGCGCTAGAAGGCTAGAACTAGCAGAAGTCCTCCAGCTGAACGAGCGCACCATCAAAATATGGTTCCAGAATCGCCGCATGAAACAAAAAAAAGACCAAATTGAGAGCGCTGAAGTTACTAACACATCTTCATCATTGCCAGAAATACAGAACGGTCAGATGTCAATGCTCATTCATGAGCGGTGTCCATTCATGCGGACCGATGTGTACAATCCGGGAAACATTTTTGAACAAAACTACCCAGTTGTTTTGCCACCCGTTGCAATGTCTCTGAAGGATTTGCCACCGAATAGTTTGCCACCGATAAGTCTGCCATTGACGAGTCTGCCACCGACGAGTCTGCCACTGACGAGTCTGCCACCGACGAGTCTGCCACCGACGAGTCTGCCACCGACGAGTCTGCCACCGACGAGTCTGCCACCGACGAGTCTGCCACCGACGAGTCTGCCACAGACGAGTCTGCCATCGACGAATCTGCCACCGACGAGTCTGCCACCGACGAGTCTGCCACAGACGAGTCTGCCACCGACGAGTCTGCCACCCTCGAAGATCCAGAATTCGATAGAGAGCATAGCACCCTCGTTGTCAGTCCAAAATTTTGTACCAAACGTGTACGAGACTTTCTTGTCGCGGGAAGGATATCGTGCTGAGTATCAGCAGGGTCATCATCTGGCATCGCACAGTGTCGTTCAGGAGTTGCCAGAAAACAACCCAAATGAAGAAATGGCCTCTCCAAGTTTTCCAAGTGAAAACATTGATAATAACTGGGATTGTTCTTGGATCAGATCACTACAATATTAAAGGGTACTCTAGTACTGTATTGATCTGATCTAAAAAGTCACGTTTCTTATTATTTTGATTTTCTGTTAATTGTTAGGTCAAGATTTCTCTTCTTCTTCTTTTTTAATCTTTTTATTTATGTACCTATCCTAATGTATAATAAATTGTTCTCATAAAATATATTTATTTTCTTCGCTTGACGACGAGGTACTTATTGGTTTAATGAGTCATGGACTGCCACATAAGTTTTAAAAAAGGAAAGACGAAAAAAAAAAATAACAAAACGTATAAGTTTACATCATTGTTCCCCATAATAAATTACATAAGTCTTTGATAGGCTAGCAAGAACATAGGTTTTAGTGTAATAGTTATTTTTAATTGTAGTAAATGGTGACAAATATGTAAGCTCAAGATGAAGTCGAGTGTGGTCTATACGTTTTTTTTTAATTTCCAATAAATATATATATCCTTAAGCATTCCACCAAAGACTTTCACAATACGATAGTAAGAAAAGTTTATAATCCAGGAGGTAAAATAAAGGTGCGAAAAGACTCACTGATATATCATTGTTTACTTAAGATAACTGTCGTTAGGAGTTAGGATGCCTATAATTTGACTGTGTTTTCTTTTGTGTTAAATGGCCAACCTTGGCTTTCTTATTCTTGGCTTTATTATTATTTATTTCTTATAATTACTATTAATTATATATTTGAGCCGATGCATTTAGACGAGCGCTAATCCTGTCCACAAACTGCCACGCAGCTTGGTGGGAGAACATAATAGGTTTAATGTTTGATCCAAAATAAATAATTGATTATTTTTTTTATTTTTTTCTTTTCGAATAATATTTATTAATAAAAATATATTTTGTCAGATATTATCTCAAATAATTATTAAAAAAAATATATTCAACTTTCCATTAGAATAACGAATACAACAGATTAGTGATCTGTTGTTTCATTAATACGACCATCACCTAGAAACAAAGCTCATTAATTTTACTTAGGTTGAGTAAAGAGTATATTGATCGTCAAAGTCAAAACGTTTATTTCACTTAAAGTCACCAAAATCTAAGAAGTCTGATTTGACAGCGGGATAAATCATTTCTTCACTTGTAAGTATGAAAGAGACATTCAAATAAATCTGTGTCGCACTTAGTGGTAAAGCAATCTTTTGTCCCTCTCTACTCAGCAGTAGAATCAGACATCTTTGATAACGGTGACTTTTTGATCGTAATCATTAACATTTAAGATAATATAGTGACACTACTATCCATTCGGAAGAGTAGATTCTTATGGAGAAGAACAGACAAAAAACTTCATAGTTACTATTTTCAAATAAATGTTTTACAATATGTTATACTAGAGTATTCAAAAAATGTGTTGAAGAAGTTTTGTTCATTTCATTTTATGCAAGAAGAAACAACTGGTCTATTCTGTCGACATCTCACCGGGTACACGTAGGTGGAGTGACTGACAAGTGAGCTGTCATTCCATTTGTTTGTATGGTTTGATAGCTCACTTGTCAGTCACTTCGCCTAAGTTTTCACTTCAACATGTTTACAGAATTGCATGGTAGTTAAAAAAGACCAACGAATAGCACCACTCTGTAACCAGTGTGTAAACACTTCTTAAATTGAACATACCGAATACTTTTTTACATATAAAATTTCAGAGTTTATAATTTCTAGATTGGAAAAGGATGGAGGAGGCCTTAACCCAAACAGGGGTCCAAATCTCATAAATAAATAAACATTAATTAAAAGTAACTTTTCTTATATTTAAGCAACAACTTACTAACAAACATTGTAATATATAAAGAAAGCGAGATTTGGCTTTATTATTTATTTATTTTTAATTACTGGATGTCATTTTCGAGAAATTGTGAACAGAAATAAAATAGCGACCAATCAGAGTACAAGTCTACAAGATACTACGTTCTTGTTTGGTGCGACGTCACCTGAACAAACCAATGACACAGGAATCAAAAAGGTAACGAGCGTTTGACAGTTTGTCACAATAATTTCACACCGGTCCAAAATCTCGGTAAAATTAAACAGATATAATGGATTTTTATTACTTTGCATCAAAATCTGAGCCATTATTCCTAAAAAAAAAGCTCGAAAAGTTATTGTCAAACAGCTGCACTTCAACTATTTCACTCAAACATACTTATTTTTTTTCTAATATCAAACTCTCAAAATTACTGTGTAAGCTAACAATATAATAACGGAACACAAATGTAACAAAACTAGGCGGTGAATAATGCTAAAACGTTATGTTTAAAGTTACGTCTACGTAGGTAGACACTACTAGCTACTCACTACAATAAAAAAAAAAATCAGGTCATCGCTATCCATCAAGTAAGATGTGGTCAAACGTGAGCTAAGTAATTAAGATCAATGTAAGAGGGTACCTACATTGGAATGGTAGCAGTGACAACAGAGCTTTATCGTGGGCTTTTGAACTAGCTGTCCCGTGCCTACTTCGTTGGGTGGTATTTTTCGTGTAAATTTATAAGACTGTCATCATCTGCCTAGCCTTTTTCCCAACTATATTGGGGTCGGCTTCCAGTCAAACCAGATTCAGCTGAATACCAGTATTTTACGTGGAACGGCTGCCTACCAGACCTCCACAACCCATTAACTTGGTAATACGGTACTTCTTAGCAGAACTGGAGTCAGATTTACTGGCTTCTGACAATCCGTAAGGACTACCAAAGATCTACAAATGACAGCCGGGACCAACGGCTAAACGTGTTTTCCGAGGCACGGAGGAAACTCGTTATGTTAAAATGTGGTCACCCATGCACAGACCAACCTTTATATATAAGACTGTGACACTCACAAAAAAAATGACACTCGATAATAAAATATTTTCAAAATCGGTTTAGTAGATCCAGAGATTACCCTCTTTTTTTAGGATGGGAAATCATCAAATGACTCCTTCCGCTCAGAGTGAAGCAGAAGGGAGTGTCAGACTCTGACTGACTAAAACCCTTCCGTGTTTCTCCTTATGCCCTTTGCGTTCCTGGGCCGCTGCGACTCTTTCGAACAAATACCCCAGTTGGCACTGGCCCTAGCAAGCCCGGTTTTCTATGCTGACAGCTCTTTAAGGCGCACGTGGAACACAGTGCGCCGTCAAACTAGGCCTGGTTCTGGTCGGATAGCGAGCCACTCAATGCTTGCTGTCCGCAGGCCCGTGCCGACACGTACCGGGAATCGCCACGACTTCCGACTCCCGGGGCGTTTTCTCCTGTAGCAGTGGCGGGGGTTTACCTCTTTATAATATTTTTAAGTATAGAATATATAAACTATATAAGTAGTAAACGTGTGTTGAATAGACAGCTAGGGTTGCTGCAAGCACTTTGTTTTTATTTCATTTTTACACGGGTTTTATATTTAGGTACCTACTATAGAATAATATTATTATTTACCTAGTGTCATAATGTTACTAAACCATTAATAAATGTTTAACTATTTATTAATTTACAGACTAATTGTTATTATAAAACAATGATAAGCTAGAGAATCCAACAATTTTGGCAAAAATTAGCGTATCGAAAAAAAGTTTTTACTGAGAATCAAGCCTTACTTAGGGATCAGGGTCAAACACACACACGAATGTACATCAAAATTGGTCTTACTTTTTAATAATAGTTTAGTGACATAGAGTAACGTACAGAAGATGAGATAAATAATTGTGTTTAACGTATAAAATATTTTTCACACAGAAGGAAAAAACTGCACTAAAACCTTTCTAATGACTGTTTAATTGAGTACATTAGGAGGCGCAGTCAACATAAAAAAAAGACAAACAAGAGGAACTGTAAATCACAATTAGAAATGGAATAATGACTGTATTGTGAAAAGATGTTTACAACGTTATTGGGTACATTCAGAACTATTTGAATATCTGCCTCAATAACAATAGAAATATTAGTACTTATTATTTTTACGACAGTATTTTAAGATATTTTTTTCTGTTAATTTGTTTGTTGTTTGTGTTTGAGCAGATAATGTGGCAAAGTTGATTCTTTTATTTTGTTACTTGCTACTGATAAGGGGTAATAGCCTATGACAATCACAAATAACGTGGATTTCTATCGGTAAACTAATGTTCAAAATTGGTATAGTAGATCCACAGTTAATCCCCTTCAACCTTACAAACTCACAAACTTTACCTCTTTATAATATTATTAGGTAGTTAGTATAGATTCCATTAACACTCAGTCAAAATATAATGAAACTCAGTTCAATTAGGTTCGAACGTTTTTTTTTTTATTTGTGGTGGGTTTGCTGTATTTTCTTGTCTAGGTCAAAGATGTCAAAATCTATTTTATTCTTTAAATTAGGTTCTGTAACTAAAATCAAAAAAATAAACTACAGACTGATCAGACAAAAATCATGAATAGAAAAATAAAAATTAACGTAGTATTTGCATACATCAACTATGACAATCAGCGACAATATTATACTTTAATAATATAATAATTAAGAAAAAGGAAAATGAATTTAAAAGACATCGAAAAGTTTAAATCTGTTAGATACTCAACCCCTCTGTGCGTCTTGTTGGTCACCTTTACGCATTATTTAGTTTATCTTAAAATAGCCGGTTATTTTCACACCTGGGAAAATAATTTTCAAAGCTTGAATAGCTGGAATTCAAGTAATATTGCTGTTAAAAATATTTAGTTTTAGTGAATAAGCCTGGTGCAGAAGTGTAAGTAAATTCCTAATTTAATAATATCGGTGTATTAAAAGTCTTAAAATAAAACTAAAAGATTTGGTTTTGTTCCGTGGCCGTACTTATAATGAATCGGGCAGTGGTTCCAGTTCGATTGGGTCCAGTTGACCAAAGCCCCTTAGATACTAATGATACTTGTTAATTGAATAGTGGTACTTGTTGCTGTCATGAAGACCTTTTTATAGTCGAAAGATAATGATTTAACACAGAAGCAGAAGGACAATTATTATTACAATTCTTAAAAAAGCAAACAAGTTAAAGTTGACCACCAGTACCAGAACCAGTGATCAATGAAACTTGTCAAAATGTAGGGAAACTGTAGTCTGGATGCTTACTGTACAGACGCCAGCACATCATGCTACCCGAAACTGTCAAATTTTCCCAATCGATCTAAAACATAATCGCTGTAGTGATAAAGTTGAAAGTCTATTAAAGAAATCTGACGAATTGTTGTGGCTTGATGCACTGGCGTCTGTACTTACTGGTATTTTTTAACCCAGATGAACATTTCTTTGAGATAATATCTGATGTTCACGCGGAATCCAGATGCTACTGCAAAATTCTTTTTAGAGATATATCGGCAAAGACCCTATGAGTATCCATCTTGACTTATGACCAGGTTATTTTATCTCAAAAACTTGTAGCGGCATCAATGCCGCCACAAGAAAAACCAACGGAGCAAATCTACAGCGCAACAAAAAAGAACCGCGACGCCATCTATCCAACTAGCAGTGAACTACAACGTTGAAATCCTGCATCGCGCAAGCAGAGTTTACCGATCGATTTGAACATATACATCAGCCCGAATATCAACTATCGGGCAGTAGCCCGCCAGGCACAACAGCCGCCTGGTTGGAGGATCCTCCTTTTCAATTGAGGTGTGTGGGACTTTACTCTCTGTTCCGCATACCTCTAAAAACTCACTGCTTTGCCTAAACCTGAAGATA
Organism: Lacanobia oleracea; assembly: GCA_950371165.1. Taxonomy (NCBI): domain Eukaryota; kingdom Metazoa; phylum Arthropoda; class Insecta; order Lepidoptera; family Noctuidae; genus Lacanobia; species Lacanobia oleracea. The sequence continues at coordinate 9,942,039 of OX493397.1, forward strand.
TTATACTAACTTGATGTAGTTAGGAACGTCATGACCATTGCGGTAGACGGGTTCTTGAGTGGAGACCGGAGTTTGGAAGCACGGATATAAACTTATTATGGTTACGACATTTAATTGTCCATTAGGGTTAATGATTATATCGAGTATTAAAGATTGTGCTGCAGCTATTTTAAAACAGTTCTATACTGAGCTCTGAAGAGCTAGTAAGAAGTTTTCTGTTATTACAGCTACTGTCAGTTTTCTATTCCAACTTCCATACATACGAATACTTTCGACATTCAGCCGCTGGCAGCTTTTTATACGACGATACTGAAAAATATGCATGTGAGTGGACGGATTTTTTTTGTCAATTTTGAAGGTGGATTATATTTAAAAACATAACATCCTATTTGCGAAATCAAATCAATAATAGAAACATTCAACGAAGCTAACAAAAAAAGGTATTTCAAAGGTATGATAGAATGCTGACGAGAAGAAAAGACATGGAAATGTAAGCAAATTGAAAAAACCACTTGTCCAAACTAACATCCATATTGAATTTTAAAAATATTTTTAAAAACAGAACGAATAGCACCGCCTCACTACTTAAGAAAACATACCTTTTAAAACCTCATTTTGGGTGACTCCACTTTGATAATCTACAAGACTAGGTACTACCTAAAAGACATCAAATTGTTTTCACAAACTGCTAAAAGTAACCTTGAACCAATACTGTTTTTCAAATGAACAATAAGAATCTGTGATAACAGTTAAGTAATCGGCAATTACCTTATCGGAAGACACGACTCTTACTTTTGCCAATTTACTAATTAGCCCTTAAGTACTTACGGGGTCGTAGTGTACATATAAAAACGGACACAGTCCCGACAGTCATAATACTTAACCGAGCTTTTGAAGCGAACGTTAGTTATTAATATTTTATTTGGAATACTCCAAAATGACAGAAAACTCGACTTCCAGTCAGTCTTTGGCGTCATTGCCCTATAACGTTGGCAACGACGGTGCGGTTATCTCTAGTGACAGCACTCACATGTTGCAGAATACTAAGGTAATTTTATTTCCATACTTAACATACGCTTTTGAAGTATGTGATCTGTGATCGACGCCAAATAAATTTGCAATAACGCTCAATTGCCATTTCCATGATATATTTTCGTACGTACCTGGACAATAAATTACAAGAAAATGTATAGGATCAGGATAGATGTCGATTTAAGACTCAGGACAGCTTCATATTTTCATTGTTATTTTTGAAATTACGTATATCAATAAATTCGTTAGTGCAAATACATCTGTCGTCGACAATATAATATTTTACAGTTATGTTTTGGTAATTATCTATAAGACTTTACTCCAAAAAGGTGGTAACAGTGTTTCTGTCCGTTTTAATTTGGCATGATGGACAAATAATGTGATGACTAACAAAATCATTATCTTTGTTCGCAGGCTGCAGCCTAGAATGCATTTCCAACACAGAGTGTTGCGACAATGTCTACCAACAATGTCTTCACCAGCAGCAATCAAGTCATGTACAACCCGACTAGCTGCTTAAACATAAGCATACAAAATGAGCCGATTATTGGAAATCAAGCCCGTTCTAATCAATCACCTCTGGCAAGAATTATATCACAGTCACCTGGCTGGGCCAGCAGTAAACTAATTGGTGGAACAAAGAAAGCAAAACGCATCAGAACTGCGTTTACAGACCAACAAATGATGGCATTGGAACAGGAGTTCGCCAAGACCCGCTACTTAGACCATGCTAGAAGGCTAGAACTAGCAGAAGTCCTCCAGCTGAACGAGCGCAACGTCAAAATATGGTTCCAGAATCACCGCATGAAACAAAAAAAAGACCAAATTGAGAGCGCTGAAGATACTAACACATCTTCATCATTGCCAGAAATACAGAACGGTCAGTGGTCAATGTCAATGCTCATTCATGAGCAGTATCCATTCATGCGGACCGATGTGTACAATCCGGGAAACATTTTTGAACAAAACTACCCAGCTGTTTTGCCACCCGTTGCGATGCCTCTGAAGGGTTTGCCACCGAAGAGTTTGCCACCGATAAGTCTGCCACTGACGAGTCTGCCACCGACGAGTCTGCCACCGACGAGTCTGCCACCGACGAGTCTGCCACCGACGAGTCTGCCACCGACGAGTCTGCCACCGACGAGTCTGCCACAGACGAGTCTGCCACAGACGAGTCTGCCATCGACGAGTCTGCCACCGACGAGTCTGCCACCGACAAGTCTGCCACAGACAAGTCTGCCACCGACGAGTCTGCCATCGACGAGTCTGCCACCGACGAGTCTGCCACCGACAAGTCTGCCACAGACAAGTCTGCCACCGACGAGTCTGCCACCCTCGATGATCCAGAATTCGATAGAGAGCATAGCACCCTCGTTGTTAGTCCAAAATTTTGTACCAAACGTATACGAGACTTTCTTGTCGCGTGAAGGATATCGTGCTGAGTATCAGCAGGGTTATCATCTGGCATCGCACAGTGTCTTTCAGAAGTTGCCAGAAGACAACCCAAATGAAGAAATGGCCTCTCCAAGTTTTCCAAGTGAAAACATTGATAATAACTGGGATTGTTCTTGGATCAGATCACTACAATATTAGAGGTACTCTAGTACTGTATTGATCTGATCTCTAAAAAGTCACGTTTCTTATTATTTTGATTTTCTGTTAATTGTTAGGTCAAGATTTCTTTTCTTCTTCTTTTTTAATCTTTGTATTTGTGTACCTATCCTAATGTATAATAAATTGTTTTCATAATATATATTTATTTTCTTCGCTTGATGACGAGGTATTTATTGGTTTAATGAGTCATGGACAGCCACATAAGTTAAAAAAAGGAAAACGAAAAAAAAAAAAAACGAAACGTACATTACATCATTGTCCCCCATAATACATTACATTAGTCTTTGATAGGCTAGCAAGAACATAGGTTTTAGTGTAATAGTTATTTATAATAGTAGTAAATGGTGACAAATATGTAAGCTCAAGACGAAGTCGAGTGTGGTCTTTACGTTTTTTTTTAATTTCCAATAAATATATATATCTTTAAGCATTCCACCAAAGAGTTACACAATACGATAGTAATAAAAGTTTATAATCCAGGAGGTAAAATAAAGGTGTAAAAAAAAGACTCACTGATATATCATTGTTTACTTAAGATAACTGATGTTAGGATTTAGGATGCCTATAATTTGACTGTGTTTTCTTTTGTGTTAAATGGCCAACCTTGGCTTTCTTATTCTTGGCTTTATTATTATTTATTTCTTATAATTACTATTAATTATGTATTTGAGCCGATGTATTTAGACGAGCGCTAATCCTGTCCACAAACTGCCACGCAGTTTAACATAATATGTTTAATGTTTGATCCAAAATAAATAATTGATAATTTTTTAATTTTTTTTCATTTCGAATAATATTTATTAATAAAAATATATTTTGTCAGATATTATCTCAAATAATTATTAAAAAAGATATATTCACCTTTCTATTAGATTAACGAATACAACAGATTAATGATCTGTTGTTTCATTATTACGACCGTCACCTAGAAACGAAGCTCATTCATTTTAGTTAGAGTAAACAGTATATTGATCGTCAAAGTCAAAACGTTTATTTCATTTAAAGTCACAAAAATCTAAGAAGTCTGATTTGACAGCGAGACATTAAAATAAATCTGTGTCGCACTTAGTGGTAAAGCAATCTTTTATCCCTCTCTACTCAGCAGTCAAATCAGACTTCTTAGATATCGGTGACTTTTTGATCGTAATCATTAACATTAAAGATAATATGACACTACTATCCATTCGGAAGAGTAGATTCTTATGGCGAAGAACGGACAAAAAACTTCATAGTTACTATTTTCAAATAAATGTTTTACAATATACTAGAGTATTCAAAAAATGCGTTATTTAAGAGGACCATGAACCTAGAGTATGTAGAAGAAGTTTTGTTCATTTCATTTTATGCAAGAAGAAACAACTGGTCTATTCTGTCGACATCTCACCGGGTACACGTAGGTGGAGTGACTGACAAGTGAGCTGTCATTCCATTTGTTTGTATGGTTTGATAGCTCACTTGTCAGTCACTTCGCCTAAGTTTTCACTTCGACATGTTTACAGAATTGCATGGAAGTAAAAAAAGACCAACGAATAGCACCACTCTGTAACCAGTGTGTAAACACTTCGTAAATTGAACATACCGAATACTTTTTTACATATAAAATTTCAGAGTTTATAATTTCTAGATTGGAAAAGGATGGAGGAGGCCTTAACCCAAACAGGGGTCCAAATCTCATAAATAAATAAACATTAATTAAAAGTAACTTTTCTTAAATTTAAGCAACAACTTACTAACAAACATTGTAATATATAAAGAAAGCGAGATTTGGCTTTATTATTTATTTATTATTAATTTCTGGATGTCATTTTGAGAAATTGTGAACAGAAATAAAATAGCGACCAATCAGAGTACAAGTCTACAAGATACTACGTTCTTGTTTGGTGCGACGTCACCTGAACAAACTAATGACACAGTAATAAAAAAGGTAACAGGTGTTTGACAGTTTGTCACAATAATTTCGTGACACCGGTCCAAAATCTCGGTAAAATTAAACAGATATAATGGATTTTTATTACTTTGCATCAAAATCTGAGCCATTATTCCTAAAAAAAAAGTTCGAAAGTTATTGTCAAACAGCTGCACTTCAACTATTTCACTCAAACATACTTATTTTTTTTCTAATATCAAACTCTCAAAATTACTGTGTAAGCTAACGATATAATAACGGAACACAAATGTAACAAAACTAGGCGGTCAATAATGCTAAAACGTTATGTTTAAAGTTACGTCTACGTAGGTAGACACTACTAGCTACTCACTACAATAAAATAAAAAAATCAGGTCATCGCTTTCCATCAAGTAAGATGTGGTCAAACGTGAGCTAAGTAATTAAGATCAATGTAAGAGGGTACCTACATTGGAATGGTAGCAGTGACAACAGAGCTTTATCGTGGGCTTTTGAACTAGCTGTCCCGTGCCTACTTCGTTGGGTGGTATTTTTCGTGTAAATTTATAAGACTGTCATCATCTGCCTAGCCTTTTTCCCAACTATATTGGGGTCGGCTTCCAGTCAAACCAGATTCAGCTGAATACCAGTATTTTACGTGGAACGGCTGCCTACCAGACCTCCACAACCCATTAACTTGGTAATACGGTACTTCTTAGCAGAACTGGAGTCAGATTTACTGGCTTCTGACTATCCGTAAGGACTGCCAAAGATCTACAAATGACAGCCGGGACCAACGGCTAAACGTGTTTTCCGAGGCACGGAGGAAACTCGTTATGTTAAGATGTGGTCACCCATGCACAGACCAACCTTAATATATAAGACTGTGACACTCACAAAAAAAATGGCACTCAATAATTAAATATTTTCAAAATCAGTTTAGTAGATCCAGAGATTACCCTCTTGTTTTAGGATGGGAAATCATCAAATGACTCCTTCCGCTCAGAGTGAAGCAGAAGGGAGTGTCAGACTCTGACTGACTAAAACCCTTCCGTGTTTCTCCTTATGCCCTTTTCGTTCCTGGGCCGTTGCGATTCTTTCGAACAAATTCCCCAGTTGGCACTGGCCCTAGCAAGCCCGGTTTTCTTTGCTGACAGCTCTTTAAGGCGCACGTGGAACACAGCGCGCCGTCGACCTAGGCCTGGTTCTGATCGAATAGCGAGCCAACCAATGCTCGCTGTCCGCAGTCCCGTGCCGGCCCGTACCGGGAATCGCCCTGCGACTCCCGACTCCCGGGGCGTTTTCTCGTGTAGCGGTGGCTGCGGTTTACCTCTTTATAATATTTTTAAGTATAAAATATATAAACTATATAAGTAGTAAACGTGTGTTGAATAGACAGCTAGGGTTACTGCAAGCAATTTGTTTTTATTTTATTTTTACACGGGTTTTTTATTTAGGTACCTACTACAAAATAATATTAATTACCTAGTGTCATTATGTTACTAAACCTTTAATAAATATTTAACTATTTATTAATTTACAGACTAGTTGTTTTTATAAAACAATAATAAGCTAGAAAATCCAACAATTTGGGCAAAAATTAGCGTATCGAGAAAAAGTTTTTACTGAGAATCAAAATTGGTCTACCTTTTTAATAGTAAAAGTTTAGTGACATAGAGCAATGTACAGGAGATGAGATAAATATAATTGTGTTTAACGGATAAAATATTTTTCACACACAAGACAAAACTGCGCTAAAACATTTCTAATGACTGTTTACTTGAGTAAATTAGGAGGCGGAGTCAACATTAACAAAATACAAACAAAAGAAACTGTAAATCACAATTAGAAATGGAATAATGACTGTGTTGTGAAAAGATGTTTACAAAGTTCTTGTGTACATTCAGAACTATTTGAATATCTGCCTCAATAACAATAGAAATATTAGTACTAATCACTTTACGACAGTATTTTAAGATATTTTTTTCTGTAAATTTGTTTGTAGTTTGTGTTTGAGCAGATAAAGTTGCAAAGTCGATTCTTTTATTTTGTTACTTGCTACTGATAAGGGGTTTAAAATTTTGTTGTACTTTATGACAAACTAGCTGACCCGTGCCCACTTCGTTTGGCGGTATTTTTCAAATAAATATATATAGCTTATTACAATCACAAATAACGTGGGAAATCCACGTTATTTGTGATTGTATATGTATTGGTAAAAGAATGTCTAAAATCGGTATATAAGATCCAGAGTTAATCCCCTTCAAACTCACAAACTTAACCTTCTTATAATATTATTAGGTAGTTAGTATATATTAAATGAACACTTAGTCAAAATATAATGAAACTCAGTTCAATTAGGTTTGCTCTTGACTCACGGCTAGGTCAGACATGTCAAATCTATTTTATTCTTAAAATTAGGTTCTGTAAGTAAAATCAAGAAAAATCACAGACTGATCAGACAAAATTCATGCATAGAATAATAAAAATCAACTTAATATTTGCATAAATCAACTATGACAATCAGCGACAGTTATACTTTTATAATATAATAATTGACAAAAAGGAAAATTTATTAAAAAGACATCGAAAAGTTTAAATCAGTTGGATACTCAAGCCCTCTGTGCGTCTTGTTGGTCACCTTTACGCATTATTTAGTTTGCCTTACAATAGCCTGTTATTTTCACACATGGAAAAGTAATTTTGCTGGGAAAGCAAAGCAATATTGCTGTAAAAATATTTAATTTTAGTGAATAAGCGTGGTGCGGAAGTGTAAGTAAATGCCTAATTTAATAATATCGGTATATTAAAAATAATAAAATATAACTAAAAGATTTGGTTTTGTTCTGTGGCTGTACTTATAATGAATCGGGCAGTGGTTCCAGTTCGAGTGGGTCTAGTTGAGCAAAGCCTCTTAGACACTAATGATACTTGTTGATTAAATAGTGGTACTTGTTGCTGTCATGAAGACATTTTTATAGTAGAAAGACAATTATTATTACAATTCTTAAAAAAGCAAACAAGTTAAAGTTGACCACCAGTACCAGAACCAGTGATCAATGAAACTGGTCAAAATGTAGGGAAACTGTAGTCTGGATGCTAACTGTACAGACGCCAGCACATCATGCTACCCGAAACTGTCAAATTTACCCAATCGATCTTAAACATAATCGCTAAAGTGATAAAGTTGAAAGTCTGTTAAAGAAATCTGACGAATTGTTGTAGCTTGATGCACTGGCGTCTGTACTTACTGGTATAAGACTGTACTGGTATTTTTTAACCCAGTTGAACATTTCTTTGAGATAATATCTGATGTTCACGTGGAATCCAGATGCTACTGGAAATCTATTTTTATAGATATATCGGCAAAGACCCTATGAGTATTCATCTTGACTTATGACCAGGTTATTTTATATCAAAAACTCACTGCTTTGCCTAAAACTGAAGATATTATACTAACTTGGTGTAGATAGGAACGACTACTACCCTCATGACCATTGCGGTAGACGGGTTCTTGAGTGGAGACCGGAGTTTGGAAGCACGGATATAAACTTATTATGGTTACGACATTTAATTGTCCATTAGGGTTAATGATTATATCGAGTATTAAAGATTGTGCTGCAGCTATTTTAAAACAGTTCTATACTGAGCTCTGAAGAGCCTGTAAGAAGTTTTCTGTCATTATAGCTACTGTCAGTTTTCTATTCCAACTTCCATACTTACTTCAAATATTATAATAATAATTCGACTGTTTTCTTGGGAATACTTTCGACATTCAGCCGCTGGCTCCTTTCTATACGACGATACTGAAAAATATGCATGTGAGTGGACGGATTTTTTTTGACAATTTTGAAGGTGGATTATATTTAAAAACATAACATTCTATTCACAAAATCAAATCAATAATATAAACATTCAACGTAGCTAACATAAAAAGGTATTTCAAAGGTATGATAGAATGCTGACGAGAAGAAAAGACATGGAAATGTAAGCAAATTGAAAAAACAAACCTTGTTCCAAACTAAATACCATATTGAAGCTTAAAAATATTTTTAGAAACAGAACGAATAGCACCGACTCACTACTTAAGAAAACATACCTTCTAAAACCTCATTTTGGGTGTCTCCACTTTAATAATCTACAAGACTAGGTACTACCTAAAAGACATCAAATTGTTTTCACAATCTGGTAAAAGTAACCTTGAACTAATACTTTTTGTCAAATGAACAATAAGAATCTGTGATAACAGTTAAGTAATCAGTAATTACCTTATCGGAAGACACGACTCTTACTTTTGCCAATTTACTAATTAGCCCTTAAGTACTTACGGGGTCGTAGTGTACATATAAAACGGACACAGCCCCGACAGACATTATAGTTAACCGAGCTTTTGAAGCGAACGTTAGTTATTAATATTTTATTTGGAATACTCCAAAATGACAGAAAACTCGACTTCCAGTCAGTCGTTGGCGCCACTGCCCTACAACGTTGGCAACGACGGTGCGGTTATCTCTAGTGACAGCACTCATATGTTGCAGAATGCTAAGGTAATTTGATTTCCATACTTAACTTATGCTTGTGAAGTTTTGGCATCTATGATCGACGCCAGATAAATTTGCAATAACACTCAATTGCTCTTTCCTTGATGTTTCTTCGTACCTACCTAGACAATAAATTTTGAATCGTTTTTCAATAAATTACAAGAAAATGTAAAGGATCACGATAGATGTCGATTTAAGACTCAGGACAGTTTCATATTTTTATTGCTATTTTTGGAATTACGTATGTCAATAAAAGTGTGTGGGTCAGTGACCGTTATTGCAAATACATCTGACGTAGACAATATAATATTTTGCAGTTATCTTTTGGTACTTATCTGTAAGACGACACCAAAACTTTTCTCCAAAAAAGTGGTACCAAGGTTTCTGTCCCTTACAATTTGACATGTTAGATAAATGATGTGATGACTTACAAAATCTTTATCTTTGTTCGCAGCCTGTAGACTGGAATGCATTTCTAACACAGAGTGTTGCGACAATGTCTACAAACAATGTCTTCGCCAGCAGCAATCAAGTCATGTACAACCCGACTAGCAGCTTAAATATATCCCAGTCGCCAGGCTGGGCCAGTAGTCAACCAAGTGGTGGAGTCAAAAAACCTAAACGCATCAGAACTGCGTTCACAAGCCAACAAATGGTGCTACTGGAACAGGAGTTCGCCAGGACCCGCTACTTAGAACGCGCTAGAAGGCTAGAATTAGCAGAAGCCCTTCAGCTGAACGAGCGAACCATTAAAATATGGTTCCAGAATCGCCGCATGAAAAAAAAAAAAGACTAAATTGAGAGCATGGAAGATTCTGAAGATACTAACACATCTTCGTCATTGCCAGAAATAGAGAACGGTCAGATGTCAATGCTCACTCACGAGCAGTGTCCATTCATGAGGACCGATGTGAACAATCAGGGAAACATTTTTGAACAAAACTACCCAGCTGTTTTGCCACCCGTTGCGATGCCACCGACGAGTCTGCCTCCCTCGATGATCCAGAATTCGATGCAGAGCATACCACCTCTGGTGCCAGTCCAGAATTCCGTACAAAACATGTACGAGACTTTCTTGTCGCGGGAAGAATATCGGGCTGAGTACCAGCAGGGTCATATATATCAGGCATCGCACAGTGTCATTCAGGAGTTGCCAGAAGACAACCCAAATGAAGAAATGGCCTCTCCAAGTTTTCCAAGTGAAAACATTGATAATAACTGGGATTGTTCTTGGATCAGATCACTACAATATTAGAAGTACTCTAGTACTGTATTGATCTGATCCAAGAACTCACGTTATTTATTATTTTGTTTTTATGTAAATTGTTAATTTTGTGTTTATTGTAAGGTGATTTCTTTCTTTTTCTTTTTTTAATATTTGTATTTATGTACCTATCCTTATGTATATTAAATTGTTGTCATAAAATATATTTCTTTTCTTTTCTTGATGACGAGGTATTTAACTAACATTAAATGAGTCATGGACAGCCTTATAAGATAAAAAAGCAAAAGACAAAAAAAAAGAATATAAAAACAACCAAAATGCAAAATGAAACGTATAAGTTTACATCATTGTCCCCCATAATACATTACATTAGTCATTAGTTGTCTAGCAAGTGCATAGGTTTTAATGTAATAGTTATTTATAATAGTAGTGAATGGCGACAAAGGACATTGTTAAAAATGGCCTTTGAACCAACACGAATGAAATATTTGCTATAATTATAGTTCTTTTAATTATAAACATTACTTATATTTTAATAGAACGGACACTTTTTAATTTCGAAAACATTTTAAAAAGTATTCACTTTCGTCCTTAGCTTCCGTCATAATCTTCGGTGAAAGTTCTATTATGTTTTGGTTCATTATGAGGCTTTTAATAGGTAAAGGTATTATAGCTCATACAGCCAAGTCTTTGTAACGGTACTCTTAATAGGAGTTTGACACAGACAAGCGTCAGTATTCTCAACACTTGATATACGATAATGATTTTTAGTTACAAACAGACCACTATGATGTCGCGGAACCATAATAAGCCTTATCAAAAAACTCGATTGAAAGCGCTGTTTGAAACGAGTAATAACATCGACACTGACAGTTGACGAATAATGTCGTAATTTCCCTTGGCGCGTATGTACTATACATATGCTATACCTACTTTATAATCACATGAAAATGAAAAAGTAAATCCTTACTAAAACCCTTGCATGTCCATAAGAATCTCGACTCCTACAATTCAATGTCAAGAAGCGCGCATCTGTCGTACTTAAATTCAGTAATAAATGCTTAGTTATTGCTACATACCGAATGTTTTTATTGACGTAATTATAACCTCAAAATCCAAAAGTATTTTGATTTTTTCAAAATTCTCAAAAGTATCAGTTGTTTTAATTTAGGTTTAATCGAATATATACATTATTTAAAACCCAAAGACTAAATACACCTCCCTGTTAGATCTTAGGCGAGCTATGTATGTACGACGAGCAATGTCCTTTGTAAGCTCGAACCGAAGTCAAGTGTTGTCTTTCCTTTTTTTTTTTTAATTTCCAAAATATATATATTCAGCATTCCACTAAGGAGTTTCACAATACGAAAATAAGAAAGTTTATAATCCAGGAGGTAAAATAAAGCACAGTATACGTTCAAATGCTTACTCAATTAATTATTTACAAAAGTGTACTCGACTTTCCATGAGAATAACGAGTACTACAGATCTTGCTTTCTCAATCCACTGTCTAAAGTGGATCGAGAAAGCAAGATCTGTAGTAAATTACATACGTTTAGTACAGATTGGCAGAATAGTCGACATTGGCTTTACTTGCCATATATAAATATAGAATAGAGTACTACAGATTAATAATGACTGCTACCTAAAACCAAAGCTCATTTATTTTAGTTAGAAGGGTAAACAGTATATTGATTGTCAAAGTCAAAACGTTTATTTCATTTAAAGTCACCAAAATCTAAGAAGTCTGATTTGACAGTAGGATACAACATTTTTTCACTAGTAAGTATGAAAGAGACATAAAACTAAATCTGTGTCGCACTTAGTGGTAAAGCAATCTTTTATCCCTCTCTACTCAGCTGTCAAATCGGACTTCTTAAATTTCGGTGACTGTTGTCCATTAAAAGGCACTTTTGAACGTCATCATTAACATTTAAAATAATATAGTAACGCTACTGTCCATTCGGAAGGGTAGATTCTTATGGAGAATAAGGGACAAAAAACTGTAAAGATACTATTTTCAAATAAATGTTTTTCAATATGTTTCTGGTATACAAAAAATGTGTTATATAAGAGGACCATGCACCTAGAGTATACAGAAGTAGACTTGTTCATTTCATTTTATGTAAGTATAAACAACAAGTCCATTCTGTCGACATCTCACCGGGTACACGTAGGTGGAGTGAACGACCAGTGAGCTGTCATTCCATCTTGTTTGTAACTACCTAATAATATTATAAAGAGGTAAAGTTTGTCAGTTTGTGAGGTTAAATGGGATTAACTCTGGATCTACTTTACCGATTTTGGAAATTCTGTTACCAATTGAAATCCACGTTATTTGTGATTGTCATAGTCTGTATAATATATCAATCCGAAAAATACCGCCAAACGAAGTGGGCACGGGTCAACTAGATTATCATAAAGTACAAAAAAAAATTTAAACCCCATATCAGTAGCAAGTAACAATATAAACATTTATTTGAAAAAAGTATCTTTACAGTTTTTTGTCCCTTATTCTCCATAAGAATCTACCCTTCCGAATGGACAGTAGCGTTACTATATTATTTTAAATGTTAATGATGACGTTCAAAAGTGCCTTTTAATGGACAACAGTCACCGTAATTTAAGAAGTCCGATTTGACAGCTGAGTAGAGAGGGATAAAAGATTGCTTTACCACTAAGTGCGACACAGATTTAGTTTTATGTCTCTTTCATACTTAATAGTGAAGAAATGTTGTATCCTACTGTCAAATCAGACTTCTTAGATTTTAATGACTTTAAATGAAATAAACGTTTTGACTTTGACAATCAATATACTGTTTACCCTTCTAACTAAAATAAATGAGCTTTGGTTTTAGGTAGCAGTCATTATTAATCTGTAGTACTCTATTCTATATTTTTATATGGCAAGTAAAGCCAATGTCGCCTATTCTGCCAATCTGTACTAAAAGTATGTAATTTACTACAGATCTTGCTTTCTCGATCCACTTTAGACAGTGGATTGAGAAAGCAAGATCTGTAGTACTCGTTATTCTCATGGAAAGTCGAGTACACTTTTGTAAATAATTAATTGAGTAAGCATTTGAACGTATACTGTGCTTTATTTTACCTCCTGGATTATAAACTTTCTTATTTTCGTATTGTGAAACTCCTTAGTGAAATGCTGAATATATATATTTTGGAAATTAAAAAAAAAAAGGAAAGACAACACTTGACTTCGGTTCGAGCTTACAAAGGACATTGCTCGTCGTACATTCATAGCTCGCATAAGATCTAACAGGGAGGTGTATTTAGTCTTTGGGTTTTAAAAAATGTATATATTCGAATAAACCTAAATTAAAACAAATGACACTTTTAAGAATTTTGAAAACATCAAAATGCTTTCGGATTTTGAGGTTATAATTACGTCAATAAAAACATTCGGTATGTAGCAATAACTAAGCATTTATTACTGAATTTAAGTACGACAGATGCGCGCTTCTTGACATTGAATTGTAGGAGTCGAGATTATTATGGACATGCAAGGGTTTTAGTAAGGATTTGCTTTTTCATTTTCATGTGATTATAAAGTAGGTATAGCATATGTATATTACATACGCGCCAAGGGGCATTACTACTAAATGTCAAATGTTGTCATCTGTCAATTCGTCAACTGTCAGTGTCGATATTATTGCTCGTTTGAAACAGCGCTTTCAATCGAGTTTTTTGATAAGGCTTATTATGGTTCCGCGACATCATAGTGGTCTGTTTGTAACTAAAAATCATTATCGTATATCAAGTGTTAAGAATACTAACGCTTGTCTGTGTCAAACTCCTTTTAAGAGTGCCGTTACAAAGACTTGGCTGTATGAGCTATAATACCTTTACCTATTAAAAGCCTCATAATGAACCAAAAAATAATAGAACTTTCACCGAAGATTATGACGGAAGCTAAGGACGAAAGTGAATACTTTTTAAAATGTTTTCGAAATTAAAAAGTGTCCGTTCTATTAAAATATAAGTAATGTATATAATTAAAAGAACTATAATTATAGCAAATATTTCATTCGTGTTGGTTCATAGGCCATTTTTAACAATGTCCTTTGTCGCCATTCACTACTATTATAAATAACTATTACATTAAAACCTATGCACTTGCTAGACTACTAATGACTAATGTAATGTATTATGGGGGACAATGATGTAAACTTATACGTTTCATTTTTCTTTTTGGTTGTTTTATATTCTTTTTTTTTGTCTTTTGCTTTTTTATCTTATAAGGCTGTCCATGACTCATTTAATGTTAGTTCAATACCTCGTCATCAAGAAAAGAATAGAAATATATTTTATGACAACAATTTAATATACATAAGGATAGGTACATAAATACAAGAATTAAAAAAAGAAAAAGAAAGAAATCACCTTACAATAAACACAAAATTAACAATTTACAAAAAATCAAAATAATAAATAACGTGAGTTCTTGGATCAGATCAATACAGTACTAGAGTACTTCTAATATTGTAGTGATCTGATCCAAGAACAATCCCAGTTATTATCAATGTTTTCACTTGGAAAACTTGGAGAGGCCATTTCTTCATTTGGGTTGTCTTCTGGCAACTCCTGAATGACACTGTGCGATGCCTGATACATATGACCCTGCTGGTACTCAGCCCGATATCCTTCCCGCGACAAGAAATTCTCGTACATGTTTTGTACGGAATTCTGGGCTGGCACCAGAGGTGGTATGCTCTGCATCGAATTCTGGATCATCGAGGGAGGCAGACTCGTCGGTGGCATCGCAACGGGTGGCAAAACAGCTGGGTAGTTTTGTTCAAAAATGTTTCCCTGATTGTACACATCGGTCCTCATGAATGGACACTGCTCGTGAGTGAGCATTGACATCTGACCGTTCTCTATTTCTGGCAATGACGAAGATGTGTTAGTATCTTCAGAATCTTCCATGCTCTCAATTTGGTCTTTTTTTTGTTTCATGCGGCGATTCTGGAACCATATTTTAATGGTTCGCTCGTTCAGCTGAAGGGCTTCTGCTAATTCTAGCCTTCTAGCGCGTTCTAAGTAGCGGGTACTGGCGAACTCCTGTTCCAGTAGCAACATTTGTTGGCTTGTGAACGCAGTTCTGATGCGTTTTGGTTTTTTGGCTCCACCACTTGGTTGACTACTGGCCCAGCCTGGCGACTGGGATATATTTAAGCTGCTAGTCGGGTTGTACATGACTTGATTGCTGCTGGCGAAGACATTGTTTGTAGACATTGTCGCAACACTCTGTGTTAGAAATGCATTCCAGTCTACAGGCTGCGAACAAAGATAAAGATTTTGTAAGTCATCACATCATTTATCTAACATGTCAAATTGTAAGGGACAGAAACCTTGGTACCACTTTTTTGGAGAAAAGTTTTGGTGTCGTCTTACAGATAAGTACCAAAAGATAACTGCAAAATATTATATTGTCTACGTCAGATGTATTTGCAATAACGGTCACTGACCCACACACTTTTATTGACATACGTAATTCCAAAAATAGCAATAAAAATATGAAGCTGTCCTGAGTCTTAAATCGACATCTATCGTGATCCTTTACATTTTATTGTAATTTATTGAAAAACGATTCATAATTTATTGTCCAGGTAGGTACGAAGAAACATCAAGGAAAGAGCAATTGAGTGTTATTGCAAATTTATCACAGATGCCAAAACTTCACAAGCATAAGTTAAGTATGGAAATCAAATTACCTTAGCATTCTGCAACATATGAGTGCTGTCACTAGAGATAACCGCACCGTCGTTGCCAACGTTGTAGGGCAGTGGCGCCAAAGACTGACTGGAAGTCGAGTTTTCTGTCATTTTGGAGTATTCCAAATAAAATATTAATAACTAACGTTCGCTTCAAAAGCTCGGTTAACTATAATGTCTGTCGGGGCTGTGTCCGTTTTATATGTACACTACGACCCCGTAAGTACTTAAGGGCTAATTAGTAAATTGGCAAAAGTAAGAGTCGTGTCTTCCGATAAGGTAATTACTGATTACTTAACTGTTATCACAGATTCTTATTGTTCATTTGACAAAAAGTATTAGTTCAAGGTTACTTTTACCAGATTGTGAAAACAATTTGATGTCTTTTAGGTAGTACCTAGTCTTGTAGATTATTAAAGTGGAGACACCCAAAATGAGGTTTTAAAAGGTATGTTTTCTTAAGTAGTGAGTCGGTGCTATTCGTTCTGTTTCTAAAAATATTTTTAAGCTTCAATATGGAATTAAGTTTGGAACAAGGTTTGTTTTTTCAATTTGCTTACATTTCCATGTCTTTTCTTCTCGTCAGCATTCTATCATACCTTTGAAATACCTTTTTATGTTAGCTACGTTGAATGTTTATATTATTGATTTGATTTTGTGAATAGGATGTTATGTTTTTAAATATCATCCACCTTCAAAATTGACAAAAAAATTCCGTCCACTCACATGCATATTTTTCAGTATCGTCGTATAAAAAGCTGCCAGCGGCTGAATGTCGAAAGTATTCCCAAGAAAACAGCCAAATTATCGTGACTTGTATAATATTTGAAGTTAGTATGGAAGTTGGAATAGAAAACTGACAGAAGCTATAATAACAGAAAACTTCTTACAGGCTCTTCAGAGCTCAGTATAGAACTGTTTTAAAATAGCTGCAGCACAATCTTTAATACTCGATATTATCATTAACCCTAATGGACAATTAAATGTCGTATCCATAATAAGTTTATATCCGTGCTTCCAAACTCCGGTCTCCACTCAAGAACCCGTCTACCGCAATGGTCACGACGTTCCTATCTTCATCAAGTTAGTATAATATCTTCAGGTTTAGGCAAAGCAGTGAGTTTTAGATATAAAATAACCTGGTCATAAGTCAAGATGGATACTCATAGGGTCTTTGCCGATATATCTATAAAAATAGATTTCCAGTAGCATCTGGATTCCACGTGAACATCAGATATTATCTCAAAGAAATGTTCAACTGGGTTAAAAAATACCAGTAAGTACAGACGCCAGTGCATCAAGCTACAACAATTCGTCAGATTTCTTTAACAGACTTTCAACTTTATCACTACAGCGATTATATTTAAGATCGATTGACAGTTTCGGGTAGCATGATGTGCTGGCGTTTGTATAGTAAGTATTTAGACTACAGTTTCATTACATTTTGACAAGTTTCATTGATCACAGGTTCTGGTACGTCTGGTAGTCAACTTTAACTTGTTTGCTATTTTAAGAATTGTAATATAGTGACGCTACTGTCCATTCGGAAGGGTAGATTCTTATGGAGAAGAACGGACAAAAAACTCCATAGTTACTATTTTCAAATAAATGTTTTACAATATACTCTGGTATACAAAAAATGTGTTATATAAGAGGACCTAGAGTATGCAGAAGTAGACTTGTTCATTTCATTTTATGTAAGTACTAGTTGACCTGCGCAACTTTTTCTGCTCCGCTCCTATTTGTCTTAGCGTTACGATATATAGCCTTTAACCTTCCTCGATAAATAGAATATTTAACAGTCACAGTATTTTTAAAATCGTACCAGTTATTCCTGAGATTAGCGCGTCCAAGCAAACAAAAAACAAACTCTTCAGCTTTATGTATTAGTATACTAGTTGACTCACGCAACTTCGTTTGCGTCACAATTTTCATTACTGCTCTGCTCCTAATCAAAAAGATAGCGACCGTTTCACAGTTCGTCACAATATTTTGTGACACCGGTCCAAAACCTTGGTAAAATTATACACATAAAATGGATTTTTATTACTTTGCATCAAAATCTGAGCAGTTGTCCCTGAAAATAAAAGTTCGAAAAAGTTATTGTCAAACAGCTGCACTTCAAACTATTTCACTCACACACTTACGTCTAGATAGGTATATCTACTCACTACAATAAAATAAAAAAATTACGTCATCGCTTTCCATCAAGTAAGATGTGGTCGAACGTGAGTTCAGTAATTAAGATCAATGTAAGAGGGTACCTACATTGGAATGGTAGCAGCGATAACGCTTGACAAATGTACAATATTTTGCCAAAGTACTTATCGTATCCCTTTTGAACTAGCTGTCCCGTGCCCATTTCGTTAGGCGGTATTTTTCGAGTTAATATATAAGACTGTGACAGTCACAAATAACGTGGATTTCTATTGGAAAAGAATTTTCAAAATCGGTTCAGTAGATCCAGAGATTACCCGCTTTTCTTTTAGGATGGGAAATCATCAAATGACTCCTCCCGCTTTGAGTAAAGCAGAAAAGAGTGTCAGACTCTTACTGACTAAAACCCATTCGTGTTCCTCCTTATGCCCTTTGCGTTCCTGGGCCGCTGTGACCCTTCGAACAAATTCCCCAGTAAGCACTGGCCCTGGTGAGCCCGAATTTCTATGCTGACAGCTCTTTGAGGCTCATGTACAACACAGCGCGCCGTCGACCCAGGCCTGGTTCTAATCGGATGGCGAGCTACCCAATGCTCGCTGTACGCAGGCCCGCGCCTACGGTGTACCGGGAATCGCCCTGCGACTTCCGACTCCCGGGGCGTCTTCTCCTGTAGCGGTGGCTGGGGTTTACCTATTTATGATATTATTAAGTATAGATATAGAATATTTAGACTTTATAAATATAAGTAAGCGTGTGTTGAATAGACCGCTAGGGCTGCTGCAAGCACTTTGTTTTTATTTTATTTTTACTCCGGTTTTATATTTAGTTACCTACTACAAAATAATATTTATTTATTACCTAGTTTAATTACGTTACCAAACCTTTAACAAATGTTTAATTTTTTATTAATTTACAGACGATTTGTTTTGATAAAACAATAATAAGCTAGAGAATCCAACTATTTGGGCAAAAACTAGCGATTCGAAAAAAACTTAGTTTTAACTGTGAATGAAACCTTCTTGGGACTCGGGGTCGAACACACACATGAATGTAGATGCATCAAAATTGGTCTAACTAATAAAAGTTTAGTGATATACAGTAACGTACATAAGATAAGAATTAAACATTATTGTGTTTAACGGGTAAAATATTTTTCACACACAAGAAAAAACTGCACTAAAACATTTCTAATGACTGTTTACTTGAGTACATTAGGAGGCGGAGTCAACATCAACAAAATACAAACAAGAGAAACTGTCAATAACAATTAAAAATGGAATAATGCCTGTATTGTGAAAAGATGTTTACAAAGTTCTTGTGTACATTCAGAACTATTTGAATATCTGCCTCAATAACAATAGATATATTAGTACTAATTACTTTTACGACAGTATTTTAAGATATTTTTTTCTGTTTATTGTTTCTGTTTGAGCAGATAAAGTTGCAAAGTTGATTCTTTTATTTTGTTACTTGCTACTGATAAGAGGTTTAAAATTTTGTTGTACTTTATGACAAACTAGCTGACCCGTGCCCACTTCGTTTGGCGGTATTTTTCAAATAAATATATATAGCCTATGACAATCACAAATAACGTGGGAAATCCACGTTATTTGTGATTGTATAGTATATGTATTGGTAAAAGAATGTCCAAAATCGGTATATTAGATCCAGAGTTAATCCCCTTAAAACTCACAAACTTAACCTTCTCATAATATTATTAGGTAGTTAGTATATATTAAATGAACACTCAGTCAAAATATAATGAAACTCAGTTCAATTAGGTTTGCTCTTGACTCAAGGCTAGGTCAGAGATGTCAAATCTATTTTATTCTTAAAATTAGGTTCTATAAGTAAAATCAAGAAAAATCACAGACTGATCAGACAAAATTCATGCATAGAATAATAAAAATCAACTTAATATTTGCATAAATCAACTATGACAATCAGCGACAGTTATACTTTTATAATATAATAATTGACAAAAAGAAAAATTTATTAAAAAGACATCGAAAAGTTTAAATCAGTTAGATACTCAACTCCTCTGTGCGTCTTGTTGGTCACCTTTACGCATTATTTAGTTTGTCTTACAATAGCCGGTTATTTTCACACATGGAAAAGTAATTTTGCTGGGAAAGCAAAGCAATATTGCTGTAAAAATATTTAATTTTAGTGAATAAGCGTGGTGCGGAAGTGTAAGTAAATGCCTAATTTAATAATATCGGTATATTAAAAATAATAAAATATAACTAAAAGATTTGGTTTTGTTCTGTGGCTGTACTTATAATGAATCGGGCAGTGGTTCCAGTTCGAGTGGGTCTAGTTGAGCAAAGCCTCTTAGACACTAATGATACTTGTTG
Organism: Lacanobia oleracea; assembly: GCA_950371165.1. Taxonomy (NCBI): domain Eukaryota; kingdom Metazoa; phylum Arthropoda; class Insecta; order Lepidoptera; family Noctuidae; genus Lacanobia; species Lacanobia oleracea. The sequence goes on from OX493397.1 coordinate 9,962,582, forward strand.
ATTAAATAGTGGTACTTGTTGCTGTCATGAAGACATTTTTTATAGTAGAAAGACAATTAATAAATAATAGAAATAATTATTACATATTATTGTTTGTGACATGTTTTTGAATTTATTTATTGTCTGACAAAATTTAATGTACTAACACTAGTTTGTAAGTTGTGTATGTTCTTACTAACAATATTGGATTGTACTGATCTGACAAATAAAGAAATTATTATTATTATTATTATTTTTTTACTTTCTCGGGTCCCTAGAGACCCGGTCCTTTGGTAGGCGTACGAGGGGCCGAAGCCAACTCGCAGAGGCCTCTTTAGGCATTTCAAATGGAATGGGACACCAACCGACGATTATCCCTGTATGCACTGTGAAAGTATACCCAAGGACAATCCCCGGTTGGAGCAGGACTATTGCAGAATATGGAAACAAAAGATGAAAGCTATGGGTTTGACTGGTTTAGTGGACTAATAATCGTTTACTATGGAATAACTATTGGCCCCTGCCTGACCATTGACAATTAAAACGGCTTTATTATTATTATTTATTATTTATTATTATTATTATTACAATTTTTAAAAAAACAAACAAGTTAAAGTTGACCACCAGTACCAGAACCAGTGATCAATGAAACTTGTCAAAATGTAGGGAAACTGTAGTCTGGATGCTTACTGTACAGACGCCAGCACATCATGCTACCCGAAACTGTCAAATTTACCCACTCGATCTTAAACATATTCGCTGTAGTGATAAAGTTGAAAGTCTATTAAAGAAATCTGACGAATTGTTGTGGCTTGATGCACTGGCGTCTGTACTTACTGGTATTTTTTAACCCAGATTTTTTTTTTTTTTCTGCTGTTTATTTCAATTAAAATACAGTTTTATACAATTCTTAACTTAATCTTAAACAAAAATAGAAAAGATTTTACAATTAAGGAGTTGCTATTCGATTACAATTCATTAAATGTCGCTTGAATATGTTATAGGTCTGCCTTTTATTTTTGTTTTCCAGTTTACAAACTATGTGTTTTAGCAACTTGTTTAGTATTCGAGCGAGACTGACATTCCATACTCTCTCACCATAATCGTTATTACATTTTGGTATTTCAAAGGTCGGGAGGTAGTCTAGTTTACGTAATGTGATTAATCTTTTTGCCCTATTCAATTTACACATGTCACTACTGTACTGAGTTACAATTGCTAGATCTCTCTTATCAAATATACTCAAAACCTTACAATAATGAAACAAGTTGTGGTAATTATCTTTGTTCATGAATTTGACTTATAAAGGAACAATTGTTTTTAAAATTCTAATCTGCAAATTATATATATCATTTAGATACGTTTTATACGTCCTTTCATAGCTAGATAAGCCATAACTGATGACAGAATCAGCTAAAGACATACATTCAGTCAAAAAAGTATCGGGAATGGATGATTTGTTTATGGTTCCAAATTCAAATTTTTGTTTTTTTTTGTAGTTGTTAGATTGGCACAACTGTTTTCCATTTTGGCGCGGAGTTTGAGTTGTATCTGTTATTTATATTAAATACAGTGCTGGTTTTAGTAATATCATATATAGTGTGTATTGCAAATTTCATAATGGACAAAAATATTGAACAAAGAAATTGTCTTAAATTTTGCATCGCCAATGGAATTTCGTGTTCGGAGTCACTGAAAATGTTACAGAAGGCTTACGGTGAATCGACTTTATCAAAAACTCGTGCTTATGAGTGGTTCAAAGCGTTCAAAAGCGATCGAGATGTGATGGAAGATTTGCCTCGCTCTGGTAGGCCGTCAACGTCTGCAACTGAAGTTAACATCGCAAAAGTGAAGGAAATAGTGACTAAAAATCCCCATTCAACTCTGAGAGAGATAGCCGCCGAACTTTCTGTATCTCACGAGTCGATCCGTACCATTTTAACTAATCATTTGGGTATGAAACATGTTGCTGCTCGGCTAGTCCCAAAAGATCTGAATTTTCTCCAAAAACTCAATCGCATGAAAGTCGCTGAGGACATGCTAGAACGAGTCAATTGGACCCAACATTCATGAAACGCATTGTTACTGATGACGAGACGTGGGTTTACGAGTTTGACATGCAAACTAGTCAACAAGCTTCGGAGTGGCGCCTTCCAACTAAACCGAAACCGAAAAAACCACGCCAAAGTCGATCAAAAGTCAAAGTCATGTTAACTGTTTTCTTTGACTATCGCGGTGTTGTGCACTCTGAATTCGTACCGGAAGGTCTAACGGTAAATAAAGAATATTATTTGAGCGTTATGCGGCGTTTAAGAGAGCAAATTCGACGAAAAAGGCCAGATTTGTGGAAAGAAAATTCTTGGATTTTGCACCACGACAATGCGCCTTCGCACAAGGCTATCATTGTGAACGAATTTTTAACCAAACACTCAACAAATACCATCCAGCAACCACCATATTCACCAGATATGGCTCCTGCTGACTTTTTTCTTTTTCCTAAACTCAAATTACCACTTCGTGGCACCCGTTTTCAATCGATAGAAGACATAAAGGAGAATTCGCGGCGAGAACTGAACTCAATTCCGGAAGCAGCGTTTAAAAAATGTTTTGATGAATGGATTATTCGTTGGCGCAAGTGTATCGTTTCTAAAGGAGCATACTTTGAAGGTGATAAAATAAATTTCGATGAATAACAGACATTTTGTGTATTATTGATCTTTTCCCGGTACTTTCTTGACAGAGTAGTATACATAAGTCTCAGTGTTCTATATGGCACTTTATGTTTGTTTATGTTTTGCTTTGAGATAATATCTGATGTTCACGCGGAATCCAGATGCTTCTGCAAAATTCTTTTAAGAGATATATAGGCAAAGACCCTATGAGTATCCATCTTGACTTATGACCAGGTTATTTTATCTCAAAAACTCACTGCTTTGCCTAAACCTGAAGATATTATACTAACTTGGTGTAGATAGGAACGACTACTACCCTCATGACCATTGCGGTAGACGGGTTTTTGAGTGGAGACCGGAGTTTGGAAGCACGGATATAAACTTATTATGGTTACGACATTTAATTGTCCATTAGGGTTAATGATTATATCGAGTATTAAAGATTGTGCTGCAGCTATTTTAAAACAGTTCTATTCTGAGCTCTGAAAAGCCAGTAAGAAGTTTTCTGTCATTATAGCTACTGTCAGTTTTCTATTCCAACTTCCATACTAACTTCAAATATTATACATGTCACGATAATTCGGCTGTTATCTTGGGAATACTTTCGACATTCAGCCGCTGGCAGCTTTTTATACGACGATACTGAAAAATATGCTTGTTGCGGTATTTTTTTGTCAATTTTGAAGGTGGATGATATTTAAAAACATAACATCCTATTTACGAAACCAAATCAATTATAGAAACATTCAACGAAGCTAACAAAAAAAGGTATTTCAAAGGTATGATTGAATGCTGACGAGAAGAAAAGACATGGAAATGTAAGCAAATTGAAAAAACAAACCTTGTTCCAAACTAAATTCCATATTGAAGCTTAAAAATATTTTTAGAAACACAAGGAATAGCACCGACTCGCTACTTAAGAAAACATACCTTTTAACACGTCATTTTGGGTGTCTCCACTTTAATAATCTACAAGACTAGGTACTACCTAAAAGACATCAAATTGTTTTCACAAACTGGTAAAAGTAACCTTGAACCATTTTTTTTTTTCAAATGAACAATAAGAATCTGTGATAACAGTTAAGTAATCAGTAATTACCTTATCGGAAGACACGACTCTTACTTTTGCCAATTTACTAATTAGCCCTTTGGTACTTACGGGGTCGTAGTGTACATATAAAAACGGACAAAGTCCCGACAGACATTATACTTAACCGAGCTTTTGAAGCGAATGTTAGTTATTAATATTTTATTTGGAATACTCCAAAATGACAGAAAACTCGACTTCCAGTCAATCTTTGGCGCCATTGCCCTATAACGTTGGCAACGACGTTGCGGTTATCTCTAGTGACAGCACTCACATGTTGCAGAATACTAAGGTAATTTGATTTCCATACTTAACATACTCTTTTGAAGTTATGTGATCTGTGATCGACGCCAGATAAATTTGCAATAACGTTCAATTGCCATTTCCTTGATATATTTTCGTACGTACCTGGACAATAAATTATGAATCGTTTATCAATAAATTACAAGAAAATGTCTAGGATCAGGATAGATGTCGATTTAAGACTCAGGACAGCTTCATATTTTCATTGTTATTTTCGGAATTACGTATATCAATAAATTCAAATAACGAATTTATTGATATACATGTTTTGGTACTTATCTATAAGACTTTACTCCAAAAAGGTGGTAACAGTATTTCTGTCCGTTTCAATTTGACATGATGGATAAATGATGTGATGACTAACAAATTCATTATCTTTGTTCGCAGCCTGCAGCCTGGAATGCATTTCCAACACAGTGTGTTGCGACAATGTCTACTAACAATGTCTTCACCAGCAGCAATCAAGTCATGTACAACCCGACTAGCTGCTTAAACATAAGCATACAAAATGAGCCGATTATTGGAAATCAAGCCCGATCTAATCAATCGCCTCTGGCAAGAATTATATTCCAGTCACCTGGCTGGGCCAGCAGTAAACTAATTGACTAACACAAAGAAAGTAAAACGCATCAGAACTGCGTTTACAGACCAACAAATGATGGCATTGGAACAGGAGTTCGCCAGGACCCGCTACTTAGACCGCGCTAGAAGGCTAGAACTAGCAGAAGTCCTCCAGCTGAACGAGCACACCATCAAAATATGGTTCCAGAATCGCCGCATGAAACAAAAAAAAAGACCAAATTGAGAGCGCTGAAGATACTAACACATCTTCATCATTGCCAGGAATACAGAACGGTCAGATGCCAATGCTCATTCATGAGCAGTATCCATTCATGCGGACCGATGTGTACAATCCGGGAAAAATTTTTGAACAAAACTACCCAGTTGTTTTGCCACCCGTTGCGATGCCTCTGAAGGGTTTGCCACCGAAGAGTTTGCCACCGATAAGTCTGCCACTGACGAGTCTGCCACCGACGAGTCTGCCACCGACGAGTCTGCCACCGACGAGTCTGCCACCGACGAGTCTGCCACCGACGCGTCTGCCACCGACGAGTCTGCCACCGACGAGTCTGCCACTGACGAGTCTGCCACAGACGAGTCTGCCATCGACGAGTCTGCCACCGACGAGTCTGCCACCGACGAGTCTGCCACCGACGAGTCTGCCACAGACGAGTCTGCCACAGACGAGTCTGCCACAGACGAGTCTGCCACAGACGAGTCTGCCACCGACGAGTCTGCCACCCTCGATGATCCAGAATTCGATAGAGAGCATAGCACCCTCGTTGTCAGTCCAAAATTTTGTACCAAACGTGTACGAGACTTTCTTGTCGCGGGAAGAATATCGTGCTGAGTATCAGCAGGGTCATCATCTGGCATCGCACAGTGTCTTTCAGGAGTTGCGTGAAGACAACTCAAATTAAGAAATGGCCTCTCCAAGTTTTCCAAGTGAAAACATTGATAATAACTGGAATTGTTCTTGGATCAGATCACTACAATATTAGAGGTACTCTAGTATTGTATGGATCTGATCTAAAAAGTCACGTTTCTTATTATTTTGATTTTCTGTTAATTGTTAGGTCAAGATTTCTTTTCTTCTTCTTTTTTAATCTTTGTATTTATGTACCTATCCTTATGTATAATAAATTGTTCTCATAAAATATATTTGTTTTCTTCGCTTGATGACGAGGTATTTATTGGTTTAATGAGTCATGCAACAACATACCTGCCAAAATTCTTCGCCAGTCCAGTAGGTCTCTCGCTCCTATAATTGCTCACATCTGTAACTGTGCTATAAATTATGGCACATTCCCAAAAGGTTTTAAGCGTGCAATAGTGCACCCTATATACAAGGCTGGGGCAAGAGACGATGTATCCAATTATCGGCCAATATCTGTACTCAGCGCACTCTCTAAAATTCTAGAACGTATTCTTAATAATTCCCTGAATAAATTCCTTGCTAAAAATAATATTATATCACCAAAACAATACGGATTTCGAACAGGTATCTCAACTGAGGATGCGGTGTCAGACTTTGTTAGCAACTTGGTGGACAAACTAGATAATCGCTTTAAATGCTACGGAATCTTTCTAGACCTCACCAAGGCCTTCGATACCGTCTCAATTCCTAAACTGGTGGCCAAAATGGAGCACATAGGAATACGTGGTTTGGCTCTTGATATTTTTAAAAGTTACCTGAGTGGCCGAAGTCAGTGCGTAAAAATTGAAGATACTATCAGTAAAGAGGAACCGATTTGCTACGGCATACCACAAGGCAGTATTTTAGGGCCCACCCTCTTTCAAATTTATATTAATGACCTCTGCCAATTACCTCTCAACCATTGTGATATATTCACTTACGCTGATGATACGGCACTCCTCATTTATGACCGAGACTGGTCTAAGGTGACTGATAGAGCTGAGTCCTCTTTGCGTAATATAATGGACTGGCTAAGCAACAACATGCTGACACTTAATATCGCAAAAACAAAAGTCATACAGTTCTCTTCAACAAACTGCCCAAAGCCTCCAACTACTACAAATATAATCCCACATGTATGCACGGATCCTACACAATGTAAATGCATGAGCCTCACTTTGGTACCTCACATCAAATATCTAGGTGTATTTATAGATGAAAAGCTCGACTGGCGAACACACATAGACACTTTATGTTCCAGGCTTCGCAAGCTTATTTATTTGTTTAAAGATCTACGACATTCTGCAGACAAGGAGACAGCAGCTATGGTCTACCGCTCATTATGTGAGTCTATAATTACCTACTGCATTCCAGTATGGGGAGGGACCTTTAAAACTGTTATGCTTAGAGCGGAACGGGCACAACGGGCAGTACTTAAAGTGATGACTTTCAAAAAACGAATTTATCCCACTAGACAGTTGTACTCGGAAGCTCAAGTTCTTACAGTTCGACAATTATATATCCTCCGTACTGTCCTACGTAGACACACTATGTTACCAATGAGCTTAGATTTGATAAGTAGACGCACTGGTTTTCCAGTCTGTAAAGTTATCAAATGTCGCACGGCACTCGCGTCCAGACACTTTTGTGCAGTAAGTTCCAAGATATACAACCGGGTAAATAAATCTATCCCAATTTATAAGCTCACGATACATAAGGTAAAACTAATTTTAAGACCATGGCTTCAAAACTTAAGCTATGACGACACTGAAAAGCTGATTGTATCAGTACCATAAATTAAGTATACGTTAGACACTCACTCACACACACTCGTGCACACGCACATGCGTTCGCTGAACATCACACCTTCACACACACACCCACACATCATCACTCACGCAATCACACACTCGCACGTTCGCTTTTCTCCTCTTTATTGTTTTATTTTCTGTTTCAATACCTATTAGTTTTAGCTACTCTTGGTATTTTATTACATAAAAATTGAAATGTGTTTTGATATATGGCGGAGGACACTGATTCCTGTAACACAGGTTCGCCTAGCACGGGAGTCAGGGGCTTCACATGTCTGTTGTAAAATTTTTGTGTCAATAAAGTTAAAGTTATTATTATTATTATGGACAGCCACATAAGTTAAAAAAAGGAAAGACGAAAAAAAAAAACGAAACGTATAAGTTTACATCATTGTCCCCCATAATACATTACATTAGTCTTTGATAGGCTAGCAAGAACATAGGTTTTAGTGTAATAGTTATTTATAATAGTAGTAAATGGTGACAAATATGTAAGCTCAAGACGAAGTCGAGTGTGGTCTTTACGTTTTTTTTTAATTTCTAATAAATATATATATCTTTAAGCATTCCACCAAAGAGTTTCACAATACGATAGTGAGAAAAGTTTATAATCCAGGAGGTAAAATAAAGGTGTGAAAAGACTCACTAATATATCATTGTTTACTTTTAGATAACTGTTGTTAGGAGTTAGGATGCCTATAATTTGACTGTGTTTTCTTTTGTGTTAAATGGCCAACCTTGACTTTCTTATTCTTGGCTTTATTATTATTTATTTCTTATAATTACTATTATAAGAAATAATAGTAATTATGTATTTGAGCCGATGTATTTAGACGAGCGCTAATCCTGTCTACAAACTGCCACGCAGTTTGGTGGGAGAACATGATATGTTTAATGTTTGATCCAAAATAAATAATTGATTATTTTTTTATTTTTTTCATTTCGAATAATATTTATTAATAAAAATATATTTTGTCAGATATTATCTCAAATAATTATTAAAAAAAATATATTCAACTTTCCATTAGAATAACGAATACAACAGATTAGTGATCTGTTGTTTCATTATTACGACCGTCACCTAGAAACGAAGCTCATTCATTTTAGTTAGGTAGAGTAAACAGTATATTGATCGTCAAAGTCAAAACGTTTATTTCATTTAAAGTCACAAAAATCTAAGAAGTCTGATTTGACAGCGGGATATATTATTTCTTCACTTGTAAGTATGAAAGAGACATTAAAATAAATCTGTGTCGCACTTAGTGGTAAAGCAATCTTTTGTCCCTCTCTACTCAGCAGTCAAATCAGACTTCTTAGATATCGGTGACTTTTTGATCGTAATCATTAACATTTAAGATAATATAGTGACACTACTATCCATTCGGAAGAGTAAATTCTTATGGAGAAGAACGGACAAAAAACTTCATAGTTCTTTACTTAAATGTTTTACAATATGTTATACTAGAGTATTCAAAAAATGCGTTATATAAGAGGACCATGCACCTAGAGTAAGAAGAAGTAGTTTTGTTTATTTCATTTTATGCAAGAAGAAACAACTGGTCTATTCTGTCGACATCTCACCGGGTACACGTAGGTGGAGTGACTGACAAGTGAGCTGTCATTCCATTTGTTTGTATGGTTTGATAGCTCACTTGTCAGTCACTTCGCCTAAGTTTTCACTTCGACATGTTTACAGAATCGCATGGTAGTTATAAAAGACCAACGAATAGCACCACTCTGTAACCAGTGAGTAAACACTTGGTAAATTGTGAACTGAACATACCGGATACTTTTTTACATATAAAATTTGAATGTTTATAATTTCCAGATTGGAAAAGGATGGAGGAGGCCTTAACCCAAACAGAGGTCCAAATCTCATAAATAAATAAACATTAATTAAAAGTAATTTTTCTTAAATTTAAGCAACAACTTACTAACAAACATTGTAATATATAAAGAAAGCGAGATTTGGCTTTATTATTTATTTATTTTTAATTTCTGTATGTAATTTTTGAGAAATTGTGAACAGAAATAAAATAGCGACCAATCAGAGTACAAGTCTACAAGATACTACGTTCTTGTTTGGTGCGACGTCACCTGAACAAACTAATGACACAGGAATCAAAAAGGTAACGGGCGTTTGACAGTTTGTCACAATAATTTCGTGACACCGGTCCAAAATCTCGGTAAAATTAAACAGATATAATAGATTTTTATTACTTTGCATCAAAATCTGAGCCATTATTCCTAAAAAAAAAGTTCGAAAAGTTATTGTCAAACAGCTGCACTTCAAACTATTTCACTCAAACATACCTATTTTTTTTCTAATATCAAACTCTCAAAATTACTGTAGAAGCTTACGATATAATAACGGTACACAAATGTAACAAATCTAGGCGGTCAATAATGCTTAAACGTTATGTTTAAAGTTACGTCTACGTAGGTAGACACTACTAGCTACTCACTATAATAAAATTAAAAAATCAGGTCATCGCTTTCCATCAAGTAAGATGTGGTCAAACGTGAGCTTAGTAATTAAGATCAATGTAAGAGGGTACCTACATTGGAATGGTACTCGTAGCAGCGACAACGCTTAACAAATGTAGAATATTTTGCCAAAGTACTTTATCGTGGGCTTTTGAACTAGCTGTCCCGTGCCTACTTCGTTGGGTGGTATTTTTCGTGTAAATTTATAAGACTGTCATCATCTGCCTAGCCTTTTTCCCAACTATATTGGGGTCGGCTTCCAGTCAAACCAGATTTAGCTGAATACCAGTATTTTACGTGGAACGGCTGCCTACCAGACCTCCACAACCCATTAACTTGGTAATACGGTACTTCTTAGCAGAACTGGAGTCAGATTTACTGGCTTCTGACAATCCGTAAGGACTGCCAAAGATCTACAAATGACAGCCGGGACCAACGGCTAAACGTGTTTTCCGAGGCACGGAGGAAACTCGTTATGTTAAGATGTGGTCACCCATGCACAGACCAACCTTAATATATAAGACTGTGACACTCACAAAAAAAATTACACTCAATAATAAAATATTTTCAAAATCGGTTTAGTAGATCCAGAGATTACCCTCTTTTTTTAGGATGGGAAATCATCAAATGACTCCTCCCGCTCAGAGTGAAACAGAAGGGAGTGTCAGACTCTGACTGACCAAAACCCTTCCGTGTTTCTCCTTATGCCCTTTGCGTTCCTGGGCCGCTGCGACTCTTTCGAACAAATTCCCCAGTTGGCACTGACCCTAGCAAGCCCGGTTTTCTTTGCTGACAGCTCTTTAAGGTGAGTCAATCAGTATAAAGCCGTTTTTCGTTTTAACGTATCTTGTCAGGTTCCTGGAACAGGAATGTGAAATTGTGGTATATGTTTTTTAACTATATGATCTAGTATTCAACTGAAGGAATACACTATACGAAGACATTTTCTCGATAGAAAAAAAATACAAAGTTCGAAATATCTTTTTACTTTTTTCAGCTACAAGACGCAACGCTTTAGATTGGTCCTATGAAAATTACTTTAAAATAGATTAAATAACATTATCGAGGATTCAACTGAACAGATTTTAATTTAATAATACTTTTATGTTATCAAATCCAAAAATTTATTTTGGCACTTACGTTTTTTTATTCCAAGCTAGTCTCTATAAGCGTCATCTCATCTTTTGCCTTGCAAAAGTATTTGCATCTCTCTCGTTTGTTCAGTTCTTCAGATGCTCCTTGGAGCTCTTGCAGACAGGACCTGCGTCACTTTTTTTCAAATCGGAGCTGTCAGATTTTCGTAATTTAAATATTTTTTCTCAACGGTAAATGGTACAGGTTCAGCAGTTTAAAATTAAATATAGTGTTAAAAAAGTGTCTGAACCTTTTGAAAGTATATTTTTATGACCTTGAACAATATACAACGTAACATTTTTCTATCCGCGCACACTTTTGAATTATGTATAAATTGATATTATGAAATAAAAGATCAAAATAAAATAAAGTACAACGTCGTTGGCAGTTCTTACCGGAAGGCAACAATGGACGCGTTTTCCAGGAAATTAATAGCTACGGCTTGAAGAAAATAGCGACTCCAAGTTATCTCCTTCATTTGTATACACGTAAAGGATCCTCTAAAGTTTTCATATCACAAAGCAATATTGGGTAAACATTTTATTTTCTATATTGGAGTGTCTGTTTTTACAACGTTAATTTCACATTTTATCTCAAGATACACGCTAAAATAAATGTTTTCATTTTAGGATTTATATACGTCAAACATCAATGTGTCAAGAATTTTATAAAATGTCAAAGGTTACAAGCCTAGAAATGAAAAGGAGTCGAGTTTGAATTGTGTTAAGTAAATACTAGCTTTTTCCCCCGACTTGTCTGCGTGGATTTCAGAAGTTCCAGAAATAAATGAAAAATATTTAATCCTACTAATATTATGAATCTAAATCAATATTATGTGGTAATAGTAGTTAGCCCTAATTTTACTTCATCAGAATTCCTTCCTCCTGATATTTGGTAAGTTTTTACCACTCATTATTCTAGTCCAGGGCTCGGCAAAATGCATACTTTGCTTGAACCTCTAGCGGCCATCAGTTCCACCCGATGCCACTGATTTAAAACTTTATTTTTAAGTTCTTATGGTTTATTTTCGTTTCAATCAGTGTCGTCAGGTGGAGCCAATGGCTCCACTCCGGCCGCTAGATACAAATTACAAAATTCTATCTCGCAAGTACATAAAATACGAAATATAAAATATCTTTAAGAAATGTATTTGAAATATAAAATAAAAAATACAGTATACAGTTCACCTATTTTTATTTAGAATTTTTATTTTAAAAACAAAAAAAAAGTAGATTAATCACTAAAACCAGAGTTTCCTTTCATAAACACTAAATTTTTACATGATACTTGACATTGACAATTTGACGTACAGTAACAGGTGTAGTGTTCGACATATTTAGCGGTCGCCAATGTACAAGTTAATTGACAATGCTGTCGTTTCAAAGCCTTAAGTTTGCTTTGCCGCATTTTCAACTTCTTATTTATATATAGTCTACAAAACAGTTTGTCAATCAAGTGTTGATAGCCTTTTCATAACGTCGGTGAAGAAAATATTTTTTTTTTCTATTGATAGGCATGCGTTTGACCACTATCTCACCCGATGGTAAGCGATGATGCGGTCGAAGATGGAACAAGCTTGCCTAGAAGTAACCTATTCACTCTTGACTTAAAGACTCTCAGGTTGTAGCTTTTAGGAAACAGACTCTGGCAGGTAATTCCACTCCTTAGCTGTACGCACTATGAATGCATTCCCAAATCGTTTTGCTCGTGTGGGTGGGACGTCCACCATGTGCCGGTGGCGCATCGCCGTACGTGTTGTGGTCCGATGATGGAACGGGCTTGGTGCAATTAAATTATGCAATTCAGTCGCACACTCCCCAAAATGCAACCGACTTTAGAGCTTCGACTCGATGAGCCTATCATTGCCGATGATCCTCTTGGCTCGTTTCTCAATTGACTCAAGGGCATCAAGCTGGTATCTGATAAATCCGTCTTAACGGATAAAATATTTTTCTCACACAAGAAAAAACTACACTAAAACATTTCTAATGACTGTTTACTTGAGTACATTAGGAGGCGGAGTCAACATCAACAAAAGACAAACAAGAGAAACTGTAAATCACAATTAGAAATGGAATAATGACTGTATTGTGAAAAGATGTTTACAAAGTTCTTGTGTACATTCAGAACTATTTCAATATCTGCCTCAATAACAATAGAAATATTAGAACTAATCACTTTACGACAGTATTTTAAGATATTTTTTTCTGTTAATTTGTTTGTAGTTTGTGTTTGAGCAAATAAAGTTGCAAAGTCGATTCTTTTATTTTGTTACTTGCTACTGATAAGGGGTTTAAAATTTTGTTGTACTTTATGACAAACTAGCTGACCCGTGCCCACTTCGTTTGGCGGTATTTTTCAAATAAATATAAATAGCCTATAACAATCACAAATAACGTGGATTTCTACTGGTAAAAGAATGTCCAAAATCGGTAAAGTAGATCCAGAGTTAATCCCCTTCAAACTCACAAACATAACCTTCTCATAATATTATTAGGTAGTTAGTATAGATTAAATAAACACTCAGTCAAAATATAATGAAACTCAGTTCAATTAGGTTGGCTCTTGACTCAAGGCTAGGTCAGAGATGTCAAATCTATTTTATTCTTAAAATTAGGTTCTGTAAGTAAAATCAAGAAAAATCACAGACTGATCAGACAAAATTCATGCATAGAATAATATAAATCGACTTAATATTTGCATAAATCAACTATGACAATCAGCGACAGTTATACTTTTATAATATAATAATTGACAAAACGGAAAATGAATTAAAAAGACATCGAAAAGTATAAATCAGTTAGATACTCAACCCCTCTGTGCGTCTTGTGGATCACCTTTACGCATTATTTAGTTTATCTTACAATAGCCGGTTATTTTCACACATGGAAAAGTAATTTTGATGGAAAAGCAAAGCTTGAATAGCTGAAATTCAAGTAAAAATATTTAATTTTAGTGAATAAGCGTGGTGCGGAAGTGTAAGTAAATGCCTAATTTAATAATATCGGTATATTAAAAGGGCTTGTTTTTAAATACCGCCCAAAAAAGTATCTATTTTACTACCAAAAAAATTCTAAACGGTTACCAAAACAGATAAATGGTCACCAAATAATATTCGAGAAGTAGCGCTCGCCGGCCGCTGCCGCGGCACCGCTCGCTTCGCTAGCTCGGCTCACGCGCGGTTGGTCACAATTCTAACCTAACCTATTTTATCCAGTTTGTAACCCCAAGACTATTTTTTGGCAATCACAGTTGAGTTGGATAGAATTTGGTGACCATTGATCCATTTTGGTGCTTAGGCTTAGAGTCTTAAAAATATTATTTTTGGTGACCGTCTACATTATACCCTATTAAAAGTAATAAAATATAACTAAAAGATTTGGTTTTGTTCTGTGGCTGTACTTATAATGAATCGGGCAGTGGTTCCAGTTCGAGTGGGTCTAGTTGAGCAAAGCCTCTTAGATACTAATGATACTTGTTGATTAAATAGTGGTACTTGTTGCTGTCATGAAGACATTTTTATAGTAGAAAGACAATTATTATTACAATTCTTAAAAAAGCAAACAAGTTAAAGTTGACCACCAGTACCAGAACCAGTGATCAATGAAACTTGTCAAAATGTAGGGAAACTGTAGTCTGGATGCTTACTGTACAGACGCCAGCACATCATACTACCCGAAACTGTCAAATTTACCCAGTCGATCTTAAACATAATCGCTGTAGTGATAAAGTTGAAAGTCTGTTAAAGAAATCTGACGAATTGTTGTAGCTTGATGCACTGGCGTCTGTACTTACTGGTATTTTTTAACCCAGTTGAACATTTCTTTGAGATAATATCTGATGTTCACGTGGAATCCAGATGCTACTGGAAATCTATTTTTATAGATATATCGGCAAAGACCCTGTGAGTATCCATCTTGACTTATGACCAGGTTATTTTATCTCAAAAACTCACTGCTTTGCCTAAACCTGAAGATATTATACTAACTTGGTGTAGATAGGAACGACTACTACCCTCATGACCATTGCGATAGACGGGTTCTTGAGTGGAGACCGGAGTTTGGAAGCACGGATATAAACTTATTATGGTTACGACATTTAATGGTCCATTAGGGTTAATGATTATATCGAGTATTAAAGATTGTGCTGCAGCTATTTTAAAACAGTTCTATACTGAGCTCTGAAGAGCCAATAAGAAGTTTTCTGTTATTATAGCTATCGTCAGTTTTCTATTCCAACTTCCATACTAACTTCAAATATTATAATAATAATTCGACTGTTTTCTTGGGAATACTTTCGACATTCAGCCGCTGGCTCCTTTCTATACGACGATACTGAAAAATATGCATGTGAGTGGACGGAATTTTTTTGACAATTTTGAAGGTGGATGATATTTAAAAACATAACATCCTATTCACAAAATCAAATCAATAATATAAACATTCAACGTAGCTAACATAAAAAGGTATTTCAAAGGTATGATAGAATGCTGACGAGAAGAAAAGACATGGAAATGTAAGCAAATTGAAAAAAACAAACCTTGTTCCAAACTAAATTCCATATTGAAGCTTAAAAATATTTTTAGAAACAGAACGAATAGCACCGACTCACTACTTAAGAAAACATACCTTTTAAAACCTCATTTTGGGTGACTCCACTTTAATAATCGACAAGACTAGGTACTACCTAAAAGACATCAAATTGTTTTCACAATCTGGTAAAAGTAACCTTGAACTAATACTTTTTGTCAAATGAACAATAAGAATCTGTGATAACAGTTAAGTAATCAGTAATTACCATATCGGAAGACACGACTCTTACTTTTGCCAATTTACTAATTAGCCCTTAAGTACTTACGGGGTCGTAGTGTACATATAAAACGGGCACAGCCCCGACAGACATTATAGTTAACCGAGCCTTTAAAGCGAACGTTAGTTATTAATATTTTATTTGGAATACTCCAAAATGACAGAAAACTCGACTTCCAGTCAGTCTTTGGCGCCACTGCCCTACAACGTTGGCAACGACGGTGCGGTTATCTCTAGTGACAGCACTCATATGTTGCAGAATGCTAAGGTAATTTGATTTCCATACTTAACTTATGCTTGTGAAGTTTTGGCATCTGTGATCGACGCCAGATAAATTTGCAATAACACTCAATTGCTCTTTCCTTGATGTTTCTTCGTACCTACCTAGACAATAAATTTTGAATCGTTTTTCAATAAATTACAAGAAAATGTAAAGGATCACGATAGATGTCGATTTAAGACTCAGGACAGCTTCATATTTTTATTGCTATTTTTGGAATTACGTATGTCAATAAATGTGTGCGGGTCAGTGACCGTTATTGCAAATACATCTGACGTAGACAATATAATATTTTGCAGTTATCTTTTGGTACTTATCTGTAAGACGACACCAAAACTTTTCTCCAAAAAAGTGGTACCAAGGTTTCTGTCCCTTACAATTTGACATGTTAGATAAATGATGTGATGACTTACAAAATCTTTATCTTTGTTCGCAGCCTGTAGACTGGAATGCATTTCTAACACAGAGTGTTGCGACAATGTCTACAAACAATGTCTTCGCCAGCAGCAATCAAGTCATGTACAACCCGACTAGCAGCTTAAATATATCCCAGTCGCCAGGCTGGGCCAGTAGTCAACCAAGTGGTGGAGCCAAAAAACCAAAACGCGTCAGAACTGCGTTCACAAGCCAACAAATGGTGCTACTGGAACAGGAGTTCGCCAGGACCCGCTACTTAGAACGCGCTAGAAGGCTAGAATTAGCAGAAGCCCTTCAGCTGAACGAGCGAACCATTAAAATATGGTTCCAGAATCGCCGCATGAAACAAAAAAAAGACCAAATTGAGAGCATGGAAGATTCTGAAGATACTAACACATCTTCGTCATTGCCAGAAATAGAGAACGGTCAGATGTCAATGCTCACTCACGAGCAGTGTCCATTCATGAGGACCGATGTGTACAATCAGGGAAACATTTTTGAACAAAACTACCCAGCTGTTTTGCCACCCGTTGCGATGCCACCGACGAGTCTGCCTCCCTCGATGATCCAGAATTCGATGCAGAGCATACCACCTCTGGTGCCAGTCCAGAATTCCGTACAAAACATGTACGAGACTTTCTTGTCGCGGGAAGGATATCGGGCTGAGTACCAGCAGGGTCATATGTATCAGGCATCGCACAGTGTCATTCAGGAGTTGCCAGAAGACAACCCAAATGAAGAAATGGCCTCTCCAAGTTTTCCAAGTGAAAACATTGATAATAACTGGGATTGTTCTTGGATCAGATCACTACAATATTAGAAGTACTCTAGTACTGTATTGATCTGATCCAAGAACTCACGTTATTTATTATTTTGATTTTTGTAAATTGTTAATTTCGTGTTTATTGTAAGGTGATTTCTTTCTTTTTCTTTTTTTAATCTTTGTATTTATGTACCTATCCTTATGTATATTAAATTGTTGTCATAAAATATATTTCTTTTCTTTTCTTGATGACGAGGTATTGAACTAACATTAAATGAGTCATGGACAGCCTTATAAGATAAAAAAGCAAAAGACAAAAAAAAAATGAATATAAAAACAACCATAACGCAAAATGAAACGTATAAGTTTACATCATTGTCCCCCATAATACATTACATTAGTCATTAGTAGTCTAGCAAGTGCATAGGTTTTAATGTAATAGTTATTTTTAATAGTAGTGAATGGCGACAAAGGACATTGTTAAAAATGGCCTATGAACCAACACGAATGAAATATTTGCTATAATTATAGTTCTTTTAATTATATACATTACTTATATTTTAATAGAATGGACACTTTTTAATTTCGAAAACATTTTAAAAAGTATTCACTTTCGTCCTTAGCTTCCGTCATAATCTTCGGTGAAAGTTCTATTATTTTTTGGTTCATTATGAGGCTTTTAATAGGTAAAGGTATTATAGCTCATACAGCCAAGTCTTTGTAACGGCACTCTTAATAGGAGTTTGACACAGACAAGCGTCAGTATTCTCAACACTTGATATACGATAATGATTTTTAGTTACAAACAGACCACTATGATGTCGCGGAACCATAATAAGCCTTATCAAAAAACTCGATTGAAAGCGCTGTTTGAAACGAGCAATAATATCGACACTGACAGTTGAAGAATTGACAAATGACAACATTTGACATTTAGTAGTAAT
Source organism: Lacanobia oleracea (assembly GCA_950371165.1). Classification (NCBI taxonomy): domain Eukaryota; kingdom Metazoa; phylum Arthropoda; class Insecta; order Lepidoptera; family Noctuidae; genus Lacanobia; species Lacanobia oleracea. The sequence continues at coordinate 9,980,744 of OX493397.1, forward strand.
GTCCCTTGGCGCGTATGTACTATACATATGCTATACCTACTTTATAATCACATGAAAATGAAAAAGTAAATCCTTACTAAAACCCTTGCATGTCCATAAGAATCTCGACTCCTACAATTCAATGTCAAGAAGCGCGCATCTGTCGTACTTACATTCAGTAATAAATGCTTAGTTATTGCTACATACCGAATGTTTTTATTGACGTAATTATAACCTCAAAATCCGAAAGTATTTTGATTTTTTCAAAATTCTCAAAAGTGTCAGTTGTTTTAATTTAGGCTTATTCGAATATATACATTATTTAAAACCCAAAGACTAAATACACCTCCCTGTTAGATCTTAGGCGAGCTATGTATGTACGACGAGCAATGTCCTTTGTAAGCTCGAACCGAAGTCAAGTGTTGTCTTTCCTTTTTTTTTTAATTTTCGAAATATATATATTCAGCATTCCACTAAGGAGTTTCACAATACGTAAATAAGAAAGTTTATAATCCAGGAGGTAAAATAAAGCACAGTATACGTTCAAATGCTTACTCAATTAATTATTTACAAAAGTGTACTCGAATTTCCATGGGAATAACGAGTACTACAGATCTTGCTTTCTCAATCCACTGTCTAAAGTGGATCGAGAAAGCAAGATCTGTAGTAAATTACATACGTTTGGTACAGATTGGCAGAATAGTCGACATTGGCTTTACTTGCCATATAAAAATATAGAATAGAGTACTACGGGTCGACATCGGCTTTACTTGCCATACTAAAATATAGAATAGAATAGAGTACTACAGATTAATAATGACTGCTACCTAAAACCAAAGCTCATTTATTTTAGTTAGAAGGAAAAACAGTATATTGATTGTCAAAGTCAAATCGTTTATTTCATTTAAAGTCACCAAAATCTAAGAAGTCTGATTTGACAGTAGGATACAACATTTCTTCACTAGTAAGTATGAAAGAGACATAAAACTAAATCTGTGTCGCACTTAGTGGTAAAGCAATCTTTTATCCCTCTCTACTCAGCTGTCAAATCGGACTTCTTAAATTTCGGTGACTGTTGTCCATTAAAAGGTGCTTTTGAACGTCATCATTAACATTTAAAATAATATAGTAACGCTACTGTCCATTCGGAAGGGTAGATTCTTATGGAGAATAAGGGACAAAAAACTGTAAAGATACTATTTTCAAATAAATGTTTTTCAATATGTTTCTGGTATACAAAAAATGTGTTATATAAGAGGACCATGCACCTAGAGTATACAGAAGTAGACTTGTTCATTTCATTTTATGTAAGTATAAACAACAAGTCCATTCTGTCGACATCTCACCGGGTACACGTAGGTGGAGTGAACGACCAGTGAACTGTCATTCCATCTTGTTTGTATGGTTTGATTGCTCACTTGTCGTTCACTTCGACATGTTTACAGAATCGCATTGTAGATAAAAAAGACCAACAAACAGCACCACTCTGTAACCAGTGTGTTAACATTCGATAAACTATCAACTGAACATTCCGAATACTTTTTTAGATTTCAAAATTTGAAAGTTTATAGTTTCTGGATTTCGTTTGGAGAAATTGTGAACAGAAATAAAACGGCGACCAACCAGAACACATGTCTACAAAACACTAGGCTCTTGTTTAGATGCGACGTCACCTGAACAAACCAGTGAAACAAAAAATTAAACGGGAATCAAAAAGATAACGAGCATTTGACAGTTTATCAATATAATTTTGTGCAACCGGTCCAAAACCTCGATAAAATTACACAGGTGTAACGGTTTTTTATTACTTTGCATCAAAATGTGAGCCATTGTCCCTGAAACTAAAAGTTCGTAAAAGTTATTGTCAAACAGCTGCACCTCAAACTATTTCACTTACACACTTACGTCTAGATAGGTATATCTAATCACTACAATAAAATAAAAAATCACGTCATCGCTTTTCATCAAGTAAGATGTGGTCGAACGTGAGTTAAGTAATTAAGATCAATGTAAGAGGGTACCTACATTGGAATGGTAGCAGCGACAACGCTTGACAAATGTACAATATTTTGCCAAAGTACTTTATCGTGGCCTTTTGAACTAGCTGTCCCGTGCCCGTGCCGTGCAAAATTGGTCTACATTTTTAATAGTAGTTAAGTGACATAGAGTAACGTACAGAAGATGAGATAAATAATTGTGTTTAACGGATAACATATTTTTCACACACAAGAAAAAACTGCACTAAAACATTTCTAATGACTGTTTACTTGAGTACATTAGGAGGCGGAGTCAACATTAACAAAAGACAAACAAGAGAAACGGTAAATCACAATTAGAAAATGGAATAATGCTTGTATTGTGAAAAGATGTTTACAAAGTTCTTGTGTACATTCAGAACTATTTCAATATCTGCCTCAATAACAATAGAAATATTAGTACTAATTACTTTTACGACAGTATTTTAAGATATTTTTTCTGTTAATTTGTTTGTTGTTTGTGTTTGAGCAGATAAAGTTGAAAAGTTGATACTTTTATATTCTTACTTGCTACTGATATGGGGTTTAAAATTTTCTTGTACTTTATGATAAACTAGTTGACCCGTGCCTTGTTGTTGCTTTGTTTGACGGTATTTTTTGGATTGATATATTATATAGACTGACAATCACAAATAACGTGGATTTCTATTGGTCACAGAATTTCCAAAATCGGTAAAGTAGATCCAGAGTTAATCCCCTTCAACCTCACAAACTGACAAACTTTACCTCTTTATAATATTATTAGGTAGTCACAAACAAGATGGAATGACAGCTGACTGGTCGTTCACTCCACCTTCGTGTACCCGGTGAGATGTCGACAGAATGGACTTGTTGTTTATACTTACATAAAATGAAATGAACAAATCTACTTCTGCATACTTTGCATACTTCTGCATACTACACATTTTTTGTATACCAGAGTATATTGTAAAACATTTATTTGAAAATAGTAATTATGGAGTTTTTTGTCCGTTCTTCTCCCACCCCTACCCTTCCGAATGGACAGTAGCGTCACTATATTACAATTCTTAAAAAAGCAAACAAGTTAAAGTTGACTACCAGTACCAGAACCTGTGACCAATGAAACTTGTCAAAATGTAGGGAAACTGTAGTCTGGATGCTTACTGTACAGACGCCAGCACATCATGCTACCCGGAACTGTCAAATTAATCGCTGTAGTGATAAAGTTGAAAGTCTGTTAAAGAAATCTGACGAATTGTTGTAGCTTGATGCACTGGCGTCTGTACTTACTGGTATTTTTTAACCCAGTTGAACATTTCTTTGAGATAATATCTGATGTTCACGTGGAATCCAGATGCTACTGGAAATCTATTTTTATAGATATATCGGCAAAGACCCTATGAGTATCCATCTTGACTTATGACCAGGTTATTTTATCTCAAAAACTCACTGCTTTGCCTAAACCTGAAGATATCACGTCATCGCTTTCCATCAAGTAAGATGTGGTCAAACGTGAGCTAAGTAATTAAGATCAATGTAAGAGGGTACCTACATTGGAATGGTAGCAGCGACAACGCTTGACAAATGTACAATATTTTGCTAAAGTACTCATCGTGACCTTTTGAACTAGCTGTCCCGTGCCCACTTCGTTAGGCGGTATTTTTCGAGTTAATATATAAGACTGTGACAGTCACAAATAACGTGGATTTCTATTGGAAAAGAATTTTCAAAATCGGTTCAGTAGATCCAGAGATTACCCGCTTTTCTTTTAGGATGGGAAATCATCAAATGACTCCTCCCGCTTTGAGTAAAGCAGAAAAGAGTGTCAGACTCTTACTGACTAAAACCCATTCGTGTTCCTCCTTATGCCCTTTGCGTTCCTGGGCCGCTGTGACCCTTCGAACAAATTCCCCAGTAAGCACTGGCCCTGGTGAGCCCGAACTTCTATGCTGACAGCTCTTTGAGGCTCATGTGGAACACAGCGCGCGTCGACCCAGGCCTGGTTCTAATCGGATGGCGAGCTACCCAATGCTCGCTGTACGCAGGCCCGCGCCTATGGTGTACCGGGAATCGCCCTGCGACTCCCGACTCCCAAACCGAAAGACAATCACAAATAACGTGGATTTCCCACGTTATTTGTGATTGTCATAGGCTATATATATTTTTTTAAAAAATACCGCCAAACGAAGTGGGCACGGGTCAGCTAGTTTGTCATAAAGTACAACAAAATTTTAAACCCCTTATCAGTAGCAAGTAACAAAATAAAAGAATCAACTTTGCAACTTTATCTGCTCAACAACAAACAACAAACTACTAAACAGAAAAAAATATCTTAAAATACTGTCGTAAAAGTAATTAGTACTAATATATCTATTGTTATTGAGGCAGATATTCAAATAGTTCTGAATGTACACAAGAACTTTGTAAACATCTTTTCACAATACAGGCATTATTCCATTTTTAATTGTTATTGACAGTTTCTCTAGTTTGTATTTTGTTGATGTTGACTCCGCCTCCTAATGTACTCAAGTAAACAGTCATTAGAAATGTTTTAGTGCAGTTTTTTCTTGTGTGTGAAAAATATTTTACCCGTTAAACACGATAATGTTTAATTCTTATCTTATGTACGTTACTGTATGTCACTAAACTTTTATTAGTTAGACCAATTTTGATGCATCTACATTCATGTGTGGGTTCGACCCCGAGTCCCAAGAAGGTTTCATTCACAGTTAAAACTAAGTTTTTTTCGAAACGCTTGTTTTTGCCCAAATAGTTGGATTCTCTAGCTTATTATTGTTTTATCAAAACAACTAGTCTGTAAATTAATAAAAAATTAAACATTTGTTAAAGGTTTAGTAACATAATTAAACTAGGTAATTAATAAATATTATTTTGTAGTAGGTAACTAAATATAAAACCGGAGTAAAAATAAAATAAAAACAAAGTGCTTGCAGCAGCCCTAGGGGTCTATTCAACACACGCTTGCTTATATTTGTACAGTCTAAATATTCTATATCTATATTTAATAATATTATAAAGAGGTAAACCCCAGCCACCGCTACAGGAGAAGACGCCCCGGGAGTCGGGAGTCGCAGGGCGATTCCCGGTACACCATAGGCGCGGGCCTGCGTACAGCGAGCATTGGGTAGCTCGCCATCCGATTAGAACCAGGCCTGGGTCGACGCGCGCTGTGTTCCACATGAGCCTCAAAGAGCTGTCAGCATAGAAGTTCGGGCTCACCAGGGCCAGTGCTTACTGGGGAATTTGTTCGAAGGGTCACAGCGGCCCAGGAACGCAAAGGGCATAAGGAGGAACACGAATGGGTTTTAGTCAGTAAGAGTCTGACACTCTTTTCTGCTTTACTCAAAGCGGGAGGAGTCATTTGATGATTTCCCATCCTAAAAGAAAAGCGGGTAATCTCTGGATCTACTGAACCGATTTTGAAAATTCTTTTCCAATAGAAATCCACGTTATTTGTGACTGTCACAGTCTTATATATTAACTCGAAAAATACCGCCTAACGAAGTGGGCACGGGACAGCTAGTTCAAAAGGTCACGATGAGTACTTTAGCAAAATATTGTACATTTGTCAAGCGTTGTCGCTGCTACCATTCCAATGTAGGTACCCTCTTACATTGATCTTAATTACTTAGCTCACGTTTGACCACATCTTACTTGATGGAAAGCGATGACGTGATTTTTTTATTTTATTGTAGTGAGTAGACATACCTACCTAGACGTAAGTGTGTGAGTGAAATAGTTTGAAGTGCAGCTGTTTGACAATAACTTTTTCGAGCTTTTATTTTCAGGGACAACTGCTCAGATTTTGATGCAAAGTAATAAAAATCCATTATATGTGTATAATTTTACCGAGGTTTTGGACCGGTGTCACAAAAAATTGTGACGAACTGTGAAACGCTAGCTATCTTTTTGATTAGGAGCAGAGCAATGAAAGTTGTGACGCAGACGAAGTTGCGTGAGTCAACTAGTATACTAATATATAAAGCTGAAGAGTTTGTTTTTTGTTTGCTTGGACGCGCTAATCTCAGGAATAACTGGTACGATTTTAAAAATTCTTTGAGTGTTAAATATTCTATTTATCGAGGAAGGTTATAGGCTATATATCGTAACGCTAAGACAAATAGGAGCGGAGCAGAAGAAGTTGCGCAGGTCAACTAGTACTTACATAAAATGAAATGAACAAGTCTACTTCTGCATACTCCAGGTCCTCTTATACAGAGTTGATACGACAGAGGGGCATTAAATTAAACTACGTATACTATACGTGTACAGTATTAATTCGATACGGTACAAAAACAAAAAGCGCCATAAATGAGAAAATATTTTTTTCAAACAAACTAAATAGCTTGCAAATCCGAATAAAACGCAACCACCCTTTGTAAAAAAAAGACACTGACCTTAGATACCGCTAGGTAACAAAGCGGCAACGTCGCGCGCGCGCCGGAGCGCGGTGTGCGGTATCTCGTGTGCTCGGTGGGGGCCGGGCCGGGGTGGCGGCCGGCGACTTAGGCCTCCGCTGGGCTCCGCTCGCACTGGCTTTTATGTTAGGTAACGTTTCGAAGTACGCGCACAAAAACAAACACACTAAATTTTTAAATTTTCGATGTGTCTTCCATTCACATTGATGCACAAATTATACCGACGGAGAATATTGTTATTTATTTTTCTAATTAGATCACTGTCCATCGCTAAGCACTTTAATTTGTGAAATGCTAAAATAATCCTATTTTTTACCTCATCAATAATTTTATTTACCTCTGAGGCATACACTTCACCCTTAATGTAACCCCACAAAAAGAAATCCATGGGAGTGAGGTCCGGAGATACTAATACTAAATAATAATAATCCCAAGTTACGTGTCCTATCACCATAACAAAATAAAATTACAATTGTTTGCGCGCGAAGTCCACAAACCGTACGTTCCGAAAAACAAGCGTCGGCGCACTGCTGAGGGACTTACCGATCGCAAAAAACAAGGATGCAACAAACTGACCTATCTCTATTTCTTTCGCTCGCTTTATGTTAGTAGCTTTCGTAGTGAAAGTGCAAGTGTGTGTGTATTGATTGCTTCCTTGTTTGCATTGCCAATTTTTAGTGAATGTCCTTCGACATGCGTCAGAGCGGCAACAACGCATCGTAGATTTATCGTTGTAAGGTGCATGACCTATGCTTAGACGATAATCAACTGTTAGAAAAGATACATCGTGTTCAAACCGTGCAAAAACTTTAAAAATCATTTGCGACTAAACTACTGCTCCTAATTAATTTATTTTTGGTACAGAGCTTGAAAATGGTACCTAGTATAGGCAGTTTAAAGGAAAGCCCCTCTGTCGTATCAACGTTGTATAACACATTTTTTGAATACCAGAGTATATTGTAAAACATTTATTTGATAATAGTAACTATGGAGATGAGTAACGTACAGAAGATGAGATAAATAATTGTGTTTAACGGATAAAATATTTTTCACACACAAGAAAAAACTGCACTAAAACATTTCTAATGACTGTTTACTTGAGTACATTAAGAGGCGGAGTCAACATTAACAAAAGACAAACAAGAGAAACTGTCAATAACAATTAAAAATGGAATAATGCCTGTATTGTGAAAAGATGTTTACAAAGTTCTTGTGTACATTCAGAACTATTTGAATATCTGCCTCAATAACAATAGATATATTAGTACTAATTACTTTTACGACAGTATTTTAAGATATTTTTTTCTGTTTATTAGTTTGTTGTTTGTGTTTTAGCAGATAAAGTTGCAAAGTTGATTCTTTTATTTTAATACTTGCTACTGATAAGGGGTTTAAAATTTTGTTGTACTTTATGACAAACTAGCTGACCCGTGCCCACTTCGTTTGGCGGTATTTTTTAAATAAATATATAAAGCCTATGACAATCACAAATAACGTGGGAAATCCACGTTATTTGTGATTGTATAGTATATGTATTGGTAAAAGAATGTCCAAAATCGGTATCCTAGATCCAGAGTTAATCCCCTTCAAACTCACAAACTTAACCTTCTCATAATATTATTAGGTAGTTAGTATATATTAAATGAACACTCAGTCAAAATATAATGAAACTCAGTTCAATTAGGTTTGCTCTTGACTCAGCTGGCTAGGTCAGAGATGTCAAATCTATTTTATTCTTAAAATTAGGTTCTATAAGTAAAATCACGAAAAATCACAGACTGATCAGACAAAATTCATGCATAGAATAATAAAAATCAACTTAATATTTGCATAAATCAACTATGACAATCAGCGACAGTTATACTTTTATAATATAATAATTGACAAAAAGGAAAATTTATTAAAAAGACATCGAAAAGTTTGAATCAGTTAGATACTCAACCCCTCTGTGCGTCTTGTTGATCACCTTTACGAATTATTTAGTTTGTCTTACAATAACCGGTTATTTTCACACATGGAAAAGTAATTTTGCTGGGAAAGCAAAGCAATATTGCTGTAAAAATATTTAGTTTTAGTGAATAAGCGTGGTGCGGAAGTGGACGTAAATGCCTAATTTAATAATATCGGTATATTAAAAATAATAAAATATAACTAAAAGATTTGGTTTTGTTTTGTGTGTGTGTCTTTGGGTTGGCTGTACTTATAATGAATCGGGCAGTGGTTCCAGTTCGAGTGGGTCTAGTTGAGCAAAGCCTCTTAGACACTAATGATACTTGTTGATTAAATAGTGGTACTTGTTGCTGTCATGAAGACATTTTTATAGTAGAAAGACAATTATTATTACAATTCTTAAAAAAGCAAACAAGTTAAAGTTGACCACCAGTACCAGAACCAGTGATCAATGAAACTTGTCAAAATGTAGGGAAACTGTAGTCTGGATGCTTACTGTACAGACGCCAGCACATCATGCTACCCGAAACTGTCAAATTTACCCAATCGATCTTAAACATAATCGCTGTAGTGATAAAGTTGAAAGTCTATTAAAGAAATCTGACGAATTGTTGTGGCTTGATGCACTGGCGTCTGTACTTACTGGTATTTTTTAACCCAGTTGAAGAATTCTTTGAGATAATATCTGATGTTCACGCGGAATCCAGATGCTACTGCAAAATTCTTTTAAGAGATATATCGGCAAAGACCCTATGAGTATCCATCTTGACTTATGACCAGGTTATTTTATCTCAAAAACTCACTGCTTTGCCTAAACCTGAAGATATTATACTAACTTGATGAAGATAGGAACGTCATGACCATTGCGGTAGACGGGTTCTTGAGTGGAGACCGGAGTTTGGATGCACGGATATAAACTTATTATGGTTACGACATTTAATTGTCCATTAGGGTTAATGATTATAATCGAATATTAAAGATTGTGCTGCAGCTATTTTAAAACAGTTCTATACTGAGCTCTGAAGAGCCTGTAAGAAGTTTTCTGTTATTATAGCTACTGTCAGTTTTCTATTCCAACTTCCATACTAACTTCAAATATTATACATGTCACGATAATTTGGCTGTTTTCTTGGGAATACTTTCGACATTCAGCCGCTGGCAGCTTTTTATACGACGATACTGAAAAATATGCATGTGAGTGGACGGAATTTTTTTGTCAATTTTGAAGATGGATGATATTTAAAAACATAACATCCTATTCACAAAATCAAATCAATAATATAAACATTCAACGTAGCTAACATAAAAAGGTATTTCAAAGGTATGATAGAATGCTGACGAGAAGAAAAGACATGGAAATGTAAGCAAATTGAAAAAAACAAACCTTGTTCCAAACTAAATTCCATATTGAAGCTTAAAAATATTTTTAGAAACAGAACGAATAGCACCGACTCACTACTTAAGAAAACATACCTTTTAAAACCTCATTTTGGGTGACTCCACTTTGATAATCTACAAGACTAGGTACTACCTAAAAGACATCAAATTGTTTTCACAATCTGGTAAAAGTAACCTTGAACTAATACTTTTTGTCAAATGAACAATAAGAATCTGTGATAACAGTTAAGTAATCAGTAATTACCTTATCGGAAGACACGACTCTTACTTTTGCCAATTTACTAATTAGCCCTTAAGTACTTACGGGGTCGTAGTGTACATATAAAACGGGCACAGCCCCGACAGACATTATAGTAAACCGAGCTTTTAAAGCGAACGTTAGTTATTAATATTTTATTTGGAATACTCCAAAATGACAGAAAACTCGACTTCCAGTCAGTCTTTGGCGCCACTGCCCTACAACGTTGGCAACGACGGTGCGGTTATCTCTAGTGACAGCACTCATATGTTGCAGAATGCTAAGGTAATTTGATTTCCATACTTAACTTATGCTTGTGAAGTTTTGGCATCTGTGATCGACGCCAGATAAATTTGCAATAACACTCAATTGCTCTTTCCTTGATGTTTCTTCGTACCTACCTGGACAATAAATTATGAATCGTTTTTCAATAGATTACAAGAAAATGTAAAGGATCACGATAGATGTCGATTTAAGACTCAGGACAGCTTCATATTTTTATTGCTATTTTTGGAATTACGTATGTCAATAAATGTGTGTGGGTCAGTGACCGTTATTGCAAATACATCTGACGTAGACAATATAATATTTTGCAGTTATCTTTTGGTACTTATCTGTAAGACGACACCAAAACTTTTCTCCAAAAAAGTGGTACCAAGGTTTCTGTCCCTTACAATTTGACATGTTAGATAAATGATGTAATGACTTACAAAATCTTTATCTTTGTTCGCAGCCTGTAGACTGGAATGCATTTCTAACACAGAGTGTTGCGACAATGTCTACAAACAATGTCTTCGCCAGCAGCAATCAAGTCATGTACAACCCGACCAGCAGCTTAAATATATCCCAGTCGCCAGGCTGGGCCAGTAGTCAACCAAGTGGTGGAGCCAAAAAACCAAAACGCGTCAGAACTGCGTTCACAAGCCAACAAATGTTGCTACTGGAACAGGAGTTCGCACGTACCCGCTACTTAGAACGCGCTAGAAGGCTAGAATTAGCAGAAGCCCTTCAGCTGAACGAGCGAACCATTAAAATATGGTTCCAGAATCGCCGCATGAAACAAAAAAAAGACCAAATTGAGAGCATGGAAGATTCTGAAGATACTAACACATCTTCGTCATTGCCAGAAATAGAGAACGGTCAGATGTCAATGCTCACTCACGAGCAGTGTCCATTCATGAGGACCGATGTGTACAATCAGGGAAACATTTTTGAACAAAACTACCCAGCTGTTTTGCCACCCGTTGCGATGCCACCGACGAGTCTGCCTCCCTCGATGATCCAGAATTCGATGCAGAGCATACCACCTCTGGTGCCAGTCCAGAATTCCGTACAAAACATGTACGAGACTTTCTTGTCGCGGGAAGGATATCGGGCTGAGTACCAGCAGGGTCATATGTATCAGGCATCGCACAGTGTCATTCAGGAGTTGCCAGAAGACCACCCAAATGAAGAAATGGCCTCTCCAAGTTTTCCAAGTGAAAACATTGATAATAACTGGGATTGTTCTTGGATCAGATCACTACAATATTAGAAGTACTCTAGTACTGTATTGATCTGATCCAAGAACTCACGTTATTTATTATTTTGATTTTTGTAAATTGTTAATTTCGTGTTTATTGTAAGGTAATTTCTTTCTTTTTCTTTTTTTAATCTTTGTATTTATGTACCTATCCTTATGTATATTAAATTGTTGTCATAAAATATATTTCTTTTCTTTTCTTGATGACGAGGTATTGAACTAACATTAAATGAGTCATGGACAGCCTTATAAGATAAAAAAGCAAAAGACGAAAAAAAATGAATATAAAAACAACCATAACGCAAAATGAAACGTATAAGTTTACATCATTGTCCCCCATAATACATTACATTAGTCATTAGTAGTCTAGCAAGTGCATAGGTTTTAATGTAATAGTTATTTTTAATAGTAGTGAATGGCGACAAAGGACATTGTTAAAAATGGCCTATGAACCAACACGAATGAAATATTTGCTATAATTATAGTTCTTTTAATTATATACATTACTTATATTTTAATAGAACGGACACTTTTTAATTTCGAAAACATTTTAAAAAATATTCACTTTCGTCCTTAGCTTCCGTCATAATCTTCGGTGAAAGTTCTATTATTTTTTGGTTCATTATGAGGCTTTTAATAGGTAAAGGTATTATAGCTCATACAGCCAAGTCTTTGTAACGGCACTCTTAATAGGAGTTTGACACAGACAAGCGTCAGTATTCTCAACACTTGATATACGATAACAATTTTTAGTTACAAACAGACCACTATGATGTCGCGGAACCATAATAAGCCTTATCAAAAAACTCGATTGAAAGCGCTGTTTGAAACGAGCAATAACATCGACACTGACAGTTGAAGAATTGACAGATGACAACATTTGACATTTAGTAGTAATGTCCCTTGGCGCGTATGTACTATACACATATGATATACCTACTTTATAATCACATGAAAACGAAAAAGTAAATCCTTACTAAAACCCTTGCATGTCCATAAGAATCTCGACTCCTACAATTCAATGTCAAGAAGCGCGCATCTGTCGTACTTACATTCAGTAATAAATGCTTAGTTATTGCTACATACCGAATGTTTTTATTGACGTAATTATAACCTCAAAATCCGAAAGTATTTTGATTTTTTCAAAATTCTCAAAAGTGTCAGTTGTTTTAATTTAGGTTTAATCGAATATATACATTATTTAAAACCCAAAGACTAAATACACCTCCCTGTTAGATCTTAGGCGAGCTATGTATGTACGACGAGCAATGTCCTTTGTAAGCTCGAACCGAAGTCAAGTGTTGTCTTTCCTTTTCTTTTTTAATTTCCAAAATATATATATTCAGCATTCCACTAAGGAGTTTCACAATACGAAAATAAGAAAGTTTATAATCCAGGAGGTAAAATAAAGCACAGTATATGTTCAAATGCTTACTCAATTAATTATTTACAAAAGTGTACTCGACTTTCCATGAGAATAACGAGTACTACACATCTTGCTTTCTCAATCCACTGTCTAAAGTGGATCGAGAAAGCAAGATCTGTAGTAAATTACATACGTTTAGTACAGATTGGCAGAATAGTCGACATTGGCTTTACTTGCCATATAAAAATATAGAATAGAGTACTACAGATTAATAATGACTGCTACCTAAAACCAAAGCTCATTTATTTTAGTTAGAAGGGTAAACAGTATATTGATTGTCAAAGTCAAAACGTTTATTTCATTTAAAGTCACCAAAATCTAAGAAGTCTGATTTGACAGTAGGATACAACATTTCTTCACTAGTAAGTATAAAAGAGACATAAAACTAAATCTGTGTCGCACTTAGTGGTAAAGCAATCTTTTATCCCTCTCTACTCAGCTGTCAAATCGGACTTCTTAAATTTCGGTGACTGTTGTCCATTAAAAGGCACTTTTGAACGTCATCATTAACATTTAAAATAATATAGTAACGCTACTGTCCATTCGGAAGGGTAGATTCTTATGGAGAATAAGGGACAAAAAACTGTAAAGATACTATTTTCAAATAAATGTTTTTCAATATGTTTCTGGTATACAAAAAATGTGTTATATAAGAGGACCATGCACCTAGAGTATACAGAAGTAGACTTGTTCATTTCATTTTATGTAAGTATAAACAACAAGTCCATTCTGTCGACATCTCACCGGGTACACGTAGGTGGAGTGAACGACCAGTGAGCTGTCATTCCATTAAGGACATGATGTATGTGATTATAAAGTAGGTATAGCATATGTATAGTACATACGCGCCAAGGGACATTACTACTAAATGTCATATGTTGTCATCTGTCAATTCGTCAACTGTCAGTGTCGATATTATTGCTCGTTTCAAACAGCGCCTTCAATCGAGTTTTTTGATAAGGCTTATTATGGTTCCGCGACATCATAGTGGTCTGTTTGTAACTAATAATCATTACCGGCTTTTGTTTAAACACCGCCCAAAAAAGTAACGTGGTACGTAAGTAGACGGTTTCCAAAACAGATAAATGGTCACCAAATAATATTCGAGAAGTAGCGCTCGCCGGCCGCTGCCGCGGCACCGCTCGCTTCGCTCGCTCGGCTCGCGCGCGGTTGGTCACAATTCTAACCTAACCTATTTTATCCAGTTTGTAACCCCAAGCCTACATTTTATGGCAATCACAGTTGAGTTGGATAGAATTTGGTGACCATTAATCCATTTTGGTGCCCAGGCTTAGAGTTTAAAAAATATTATTTTTGGTGACCGTCTAAATTATACCCATCAGTATCGTATATCAAGTGTTGAGAATACTGACGCTTGTCTGTGTCAAACTCCTGTTAAGAGTGCCGTTACAAAGACTTGGCTGTATGAGCTATAATACATTTACCTATTAAAAGCCTCATAATGAACCAAAAAATAATAGAACTTTCACCGAAGATTACGACGGAAGCTAAGGACGAAAGTGAATACTTTTTAAAATGTTTTTGAAATTAAAAAGTGTCCGTTCTATTAAAATATAAGTAATGTATATAATTAAAAGAACTATAATTATAGCAAATATTTTATTCGTGTTGGTTCATAGGCCATTTTTAACAATGTCCTTTGTCACCATTCACTACTATTATAAATAACTATTACATTAAAACCTATGCACTTGCTAGACTACTAATGACTAATGTAATGTATTATGGGGGACAATGATGTAAACTTATACGTTTCATTTTGCGTTATGGTTGTTTTTATATTCTTTTTTTTTGTCTTTTGCTTTTTTATCTTATAAGGCTGTCCATGACTCATTTAATGTTAGTTCAATACCTCGTCATCAAGAAAAGAAAAGAAATATATTTTATGACAACAATTTAATATACATAAGGATAGGTACATAAATACAAAGATAAGAAAAAGAAAGAAATCACCTTACAATAAACACAAAATTAACAATTTACAAAAAATCAAAATAATAAATAACGTGAGTTCTTGGATCAGATCAATACAGTACTAGAGTACTTCTAATATTGTAGTGATCTGATCCAAGAACAATCCCAGTTATTATCAATGTTTTCACTTGGAAAACTTGGAGAGGCCATTTCTTCATTTGGGTTGTCTTCCGGCAACTCCTGAATGACACTATGCGATGCCTGATACATATGACCCTGCTGGTACTCAGCCCGATATCCTTCCCGCGACAAGAAAGTCTCGTACATGTTTTGTACGGAATTCTGGACTGGCACCAGAGGTGGTATGTATGTATGTATGTATGTAAATCGGGCTGGTTTCCGCAACTCCACGACTAAGCGCGTATTTTGCGTGCAGGTGGGACAAATGCGTCATTCGATCCACCCCAGCTCCCCCAGGAAGTCCAGCAACGCCTTGGTGTTACTAACTATCTCGCAGAGGGTACCTGGGTTTCCGAAGTACTTTGCCCTGTAATCCGCAACTACCGGGCAGCTTAGAAGCAGGTGTGCTGCTGTCTCATTCTCCTCCATGCAGACTCTGCATAGCGGGCTGTCAGTGACTCCTATAGCATAGAGGTGTTTATTAAAAGACCCGTGGCCAGTTTTTACGGCTGTAACTGAACGCAACTGTTGTTTAGTCAGTCTTAGGGCTTGTTTTGTGAAACGGCCATTTATAGAGGGAAGTTCCTCTTTGGCCTGCCTACACTCACTATGGTCAACCCATAGCTTGTGATGTTTATCTCCGGTGCGTTTCCTTACCAGATTGCGTTAGTACCCGAAAGGCAGCGGCACGATGAGCTCAGGTCCCATTGCTGACAAACTCCACCCCCTTCGGGCGAGTTCATCCGCAGCGTCGTTGCCTCGAGATTCACTGTGTCTCTTGATCCATTGAATGGTTACTTTGTTGTGTTTACCAACCTGGTTGAGACGTTGGTGACACTCGAGAATCAACCCAGAGTTCACTGTGTGGCTGTTCAGAGCTTGCAGGACGGCCATGCTGTCCGAGAGTATGCGTATTGAGTGGTCCTTAACTTCCCTGGTTAGGATGGCTGATGCCGCCAGAGAAATGCCCATGCTTTCAGCCTGGAACACTGTGTTGTGGACCCCCAATGGTGTGGCTATGTGGATATTGAGATCCTCTGAGAAGATTCCCGCACCAGTACCTGTACCTGTTTTTGATCCATCGGTGAAGATCCGCAGCTCGGCGGGGCAGAGCCCCTCGCACCGATGATCCTCATGCAATTGGATTTTGTATTTTTTATCGAAGAGAAATTGCTTGGGTACCCGGTCATTGATTGCTTTTGTTATGGGGAGTTCATTGTTGAGCTCCTCGAGCAGAGCGGTGTGTCGTGTGTCTCTCTTACTCCAGAGACCTAATGTTTTAAGGCGTACTGCTGCCATCGTCACTTCCTGTTGTATAAACAAGTGTAGCGGAGGGAGCCCCAGCATGGCTTCCAGCGCCGCAGTTGGAGTAGTCCTCATGCAGCCCGTCGTTGCCATGCAGGCCAGCCTTTGCATGTGTTGTAACTTGTTTACGGCTGTAGCTAGCTTTGAGCGTAGCCACCACACCACGACCCCGTAGGTTAGCATGGGCTGAATTACTGCGCTGTACAGCCATAGTATTATTTTGGGAGATAGGCCCCACTTCTTCCCTATCATTTTCCTGCATTGCCAGAAGGTAATGCAGGCCCTGTTTAGTTTGTAGTCTAGGTGATTACTCCAGCTTATCTTACTGTCTAGGATGACGCCTAGATACTTTACCTCGTTAGACAGCTGGAGCTCTGTGTTGAAGAGCATAGGTAGCCGGTAGTGGCCTAGTGCTCGCTTTTGAGTGAACATGACTAATTCAGTTTTCGTGGGGTTTACCGACAGATCATATTCGTCGCACCATCTTTCCACGATGCGTAGTGCTTGTTGAGTGAGGTTGCAGATCGTTCCAGTCACTTTCCCTGACTCTAGGATTGCGAGGTCGTCAGCATAACCTATTGTGTAGCAACGATGTGCGTTGAGTTTGGTGATCAGGTCATTAATTACCAGATTCCACAGAAGAGGGGAGAGCACACCCCCCTGCGGGCAGCATCTGGCTATCAGAGCCAACTGCTGCTCTACCTCAAGGCGAACCACTCGTTTGCTTAACATATTAGTTATCCAGTCAGTTAGTACCTGTTCCACGCCGTGTTTGGAGAGAGCGGCACTAATGCTGGAAAAGTTTGTCTTGTCGAAGGCTCCTTCGATGTCTATGAATGTGCCCAGGCAGGACCCTTTCTGGTGAATCGCTTCCTCAATCTGGTTCACCACCAGATGAAGAGCGGACTCTGTCGACTTACCCGAGCTGTATGCGTGTTGGTTACCATGCAGTGGTATTGTTTTTAAAACACCATCACGTAGTTCCCTTTCACACAGTCTTTCCATTGTCTTTAGTAAAAACGAGGTCAGACTAATAGGTCGATAGGATTTAGCGTTTGTGTAGTCACTTTTACCTGGCTTCGGAATAATTATGACTTTCACTTCCCTACAATCTTTAGGAACGTATGTAAAGACCAGGCGCGCTCGCATTAAGAGCACCAGTTTTGTTGCAACAGCGGTACCTCCCCACTGTAGTAAGGCAGGAAACACACCGTCGGGACCTGGTGCCTTGAAAGGTTGGAAGCTTTTGATGGCCCACTGAAGTTTTTCCAGCGTAATCATCTCTTCTGCATAAAGCCAGTCAACATCTGATGGTGTTTGGATAACGTCAAGCCATTCATTTACCTGCGCAAATACGCTGCCTGGGAAGTGAGTTTCTACTAGGAGACGTTGCGCTTCTTCAGGTGTCGTGGTCAACATGTTATCGGGTTTCCGGAGTGTGGCGATCTCAGGTGTGTTCTGTATTTTCCTTACCCTGTTTGCTTGTTGGCATGATTCAATGTTACCACAGAATTTACGCCACCCTGTAGTTCTTCTGAATCTGATGCATCTCTTGTAGCTCGATTTGGCCGCGTAATAAGATTCCCAGTCCTCATCACTACATGTGTTCATGGCTCTGTTAAGAGCCTCTCTTACCTTACCGCGTTTGCGCTCTAGGTCTGCACCCCACCAGGGTTGTTTACCCGGTGTGTCGCGCGGAATCGTTTCTGGGCAGGCGATTCGGTAGCTGTTTATCAGCGATTCGGTGAGTAGTGTTACTTGCGCATTGATCTGTGCCGTGTCCGCAAGCAACTCCGAATCGCATGATGGTACAAGCCTTGAGGTAAGGTTGCGTGTGTACACCGATATATCCGTGTTGCGAGGATTACGCCTAGGTTGTTTGGGTGGTATACAGACCTGGATGTCGAAGCGGATCCACCTGTGGTCTGAGCAGGAAGCCTCATTCGAGACTTGCCACCCAGTGATTAGTTCCACTGCTCCCTCCGTAGCCAGAGTCAGGTCTATGATTGTACGACTGCGTCTGGTCACGAAGGTTGGTTCCGAACCCGTGTTTAGTAGGGATAGGTTAGTAGTGAACAGATAATCAACTAATGTCTTACCCCTTGCGTTTTGCGTCTCCATCCCCCACAGTGGATGGTGTGCGTTTGCGTCGGTCCCAATGACAATCTCATCCCTGCTGTTTTCACAGTGCGTGATGAGGCGGACCAGGTTGTGTGGGGGCGGTTCCTCCGCCTCAGGTATATATACCGAGGCGAAGACGATAGCCAACTTAGTGGCTCCCCGCTGTATGTTCAGCCTAGCAGCAGAGACATCTCTGCAAACGAAGTCGTTTAATAGCTGTGCTTTAAGGTTACCTGTGACATAGATGCACGATCTGGGGTGATCATGGTCCGCAGTAACAAGGAGCTTACCACCAAGATTAGAGAGTCCTCGTATGTGGCCTCCCCTAATCCTCGGCTCTTGGATCAGGGCAATGGCCGTGTGTTGCGGAGTTGAGCCGTCGCGGTCTGGCTGTGGTGGAGGTTAGCCTGCACGACTTTACAGGCCGACAAAAGGGACGCCATCGCCGGCGAGACCCTCCTCGTCGCCCTTAAGTCGCAGCCCGGTAAACAGGTCGCCCTCGTCGAAACCGTGCCCTCCCGGGTCTGAAGCCGGGGACAACATAACGTCGTCCGGCTCCCCCCCCTGATGAAGGGACGGCACCCACGGTGGCGGCAGGGGCGGCCGAGTCTGCTGCTACAGCAGGTTCGGCCGCAGTTGCTTCCGGGTTGTTTGGCGGAGAATCGGTGTCCTCTGCGTCTTCCAGCGGCTGTTTCGTGATCGGGTCCCAACCCCGAGGGACGTCGAGGAACCTGCCGTTCGGACCCTGGAACTTGACGTACACCGCTCCCAAACCAATTGAGAGACGGCGCTCGGCTCTCATCAGGGTCGGAACTTGGTCCTCGGGGATACCCAGCACCACGAACAAGCAAGCCTTCTGCTACTCGGCGTGCAGCACTACCCACCTCCTTACGTCGATCCAGCGATTCTGGTACCAGAGGGCTCGTCCAATAAAGGTTGAGTCCTCGTAGACTCCCTGGTCTTTGGGGATGGCGATGCCGCAGCGCACCCGCTTCTGGATCTCCGTCTGGCTCTTGACGACTAGCGAGGTGCCAGCCGGGAGAGCCAGGCTGGAGACTGTTTTTTTCAGCCAGGCTAAGGTGAAGTCGTTACCGCACCACAGCTTGAGGACTCCACCGGTGAACAGCGGCTTCGCGTTGAAGGTTGGTCCCGGTGTATCCTGCATAGCAGAGCAGGCCTCGCTGATGATCCGCTTGTGGATAGCAGCCAAGACCTGGTCCGATACTCCCTGGCTTATGATGCCCCTCCGGTCGCAGGTTATTTCGACGTTTAGAGACGCACTGGCAGCTTGGGCGTAGCTTCTGTTAGCAATCCTCTGGGATTGGTCAAGCCGCGGCCGCTTGTGCTCTCCACGGGGCGAAATCGTCTCGTTGAGAGCCCGCTTGGCCGCAGCCTGGTCACTTCCATCGGATCGCTGCGTTGTGGTTGCCTCCTCGGCCGGACCTCCTGCGGATTTAGATTGCAGTGTGCTAGGCGTTGGTCGGCTAGTGCCGGCCTCAGCCTGCGACCGCTTCCCCTCAGAGAAGTTCAGCTTACCTTGCTTGGTCGGTTTAACCGAGCTGGTGGCAGCAACCTGCTTGTTTTGGGGAGCTTTGCGTCCCCGCCTGCGTTCGTGACGCCGCTCCTTACGCGTCAGTCTTTCCCTCCTCTTACCCTGGCTTATAGGAGCTGTAGGACCCGAGGGGCCCGAACAAGAGCAATGGGCTTGTGGAATGGATTTTTTACCCTTGCCCTTGCCTTTACCTTTACCCTTAAGGGTAGGCACCTGCCAGGCGCTGGTAAAAACGTCCTCGGTGTTGCTCCGTGTGACCGGAGGCGGCCGCGACTTGGGAAGCGGCTTGAGGAGCCACAGGAGGAGCGGGAGGGTGTTTGGGAAGGCTACTTCCGGCAGAGGTGTTAGCCGTCTCCGTTTTCGCCTTTGTGTGTAAAGGATCGGTACTGGTCCCATGCAGCGCCGTTCTCCTTTGCTTGGAGTGGGACTTTTTGGTCTTAGCTGCGGTTTTCGCCACAGCCGGACCAGCGCCCGCGCTGGCGCCCACGGCGTGAGCCGCAGGACATCCAGGGGCGAGCGAAACACCAGAGGTACCTCGCTTAGGAGCTTTGCCAGCTTTCACCGACTCCACTCCTGCGGTATTCTTAGTTGGCTTCAATCCGTCTCAATTAATTATATTTACAACATTTTATTCCACTTTTCGTGAACATAACGAATGCTACAGAGTAACAATGACCACCACCAAAAACCAAAGCTCATTCATTATAGTTAGATAGGGTAAACAGTACATACACTGGTCAGCAAATAAACCGAGCCACCCGCTACCTAGGAACTCTGATTCGATTTTCTCAAAAAGTATAAAACTTACAACTATCAAAGTTATACCTACAAAAAGTGCGTTTCATGGTGATTAAAATGACTACAAATTAATTCGAAAGTACCGTCAACTCACATTGTAATCAAGCAATAAACACAATGCTAACGATTTGCTCTGTTTTCACCAGAGTTTGAAATTAGCGTTCTTTTTCTCTACAATGATATTTCTTATCATTTCTTTAGTTTTTGTCCATTTTTTGCTCAGACGCGTGTGGAAGCAGCTCAAGCTGTAGCATTACTTCAAGCAGGCATTGCGCAACGTGAAGTCGCTCGAAGGCTTCGAATCAGCAGATCTTCAGTGCAACGAGTTTACAGACGATACCTAGAGACTGGAGCATTCGATCGCCGTCCAGGTACGGGCACACCTAGGGCTACATCAGCAGCAGATGATCGTTATATCCACCTTACTGTTCTGCGAAATCGCCACCTCATCGCAGTTCAAGTCCAACAAAGTCTGCGTGACGAACGCCTAGTGGTCATAAGTTCAGATACCGTCAGAAGGAGACTTGCTGAACGGAACCTGACCCCAAAAAGAGCTGCAACAGGCCCAGCATTAACGGTAGCACACCGTCGAGCACGACTTGAATTTGCTCGAGAGCATAGGGATTGGACAATAGAGCAGTGGAGTAATGCACTCTTCACTGATGAGACCAGGGTGAGTCTACATGGAAGTGATCGACGTCAGAGAGTATATCGTCGCCCTGGAGAACGTTATTCTCAGTGTTGCATCGAGGAAACTGTTGCTTATGGAGGAGGATCTGTAATGGTCTGGGGTCATCTCGTTAACAGCACATACAGCGTTAGTTTTCATCAAACCGACGGGCCGTACACGTGGACTGACTTCTCATCGCTACATTACTGAAATCCTCGCAGACCATGTGGTACCTTACGCAGGATTTATCGGACAGGATATGCAATTGATGCATGATAATGCACGGCCTCATGTTGCTCATGTGGTGACCCAGTATCTACGCGACGTCAGCATTCGTACGATGGACTGGCCAGCTCGAAGCCCGGACTTGAATCCGATAGAACACTTATGGGATGAGCTGAAACGTTCGAGCCCGGGTACCTGCTCCAAAAAGGCGTCCAGAGCTGCGAATCGCAATTGAAGAGGAGTGGAATACAATTCCTCAAGATTTTATGGTCAGGCTCGTAAGGTCGATGAATACAAGGATGCTGGCAGTTATCCGAGCAAGGGGCCCTCCCCTTGCTCGGATACGAATACGGAATATTGATCAAAATCTTTTTTTTGATTTTATCTTTGTTTTTGGCTGTAATTTTTTTTTTCACTTTATTATTTTGTCTTTGTAAAATCCTTAATAAACACTGAAATATTGATTAAACCCAATGAATCTCCTTTTATTTTAATCACCATGAAACGCACTTTCTGTAAGTACAACTTTGATAATTGTAGGTTTTTTAGTTTTTGAGAAAATCGAATTAGAGTGCCTAGGTAGCGGGTGGCTCGGTTTATTTGCTGTCCAGTGTAGATTGTCAAAGTCGAGACGTTTAATTAAATAATGCCCTTTGATAAAGTGTTTAGATAATAAAATTGTCTCCAAATCTGTATTTTTCAATTTTCTGCCACGTCTTATGGCAATCATTTTATAATGGTGCGCTAACTTAGTTGCCCGTTTAAGCTCAGCATCCATTTCTCTAGTTGCCAGATTATTATTTTCCGTTTGAGTTTTGCGACTAATTGTTAGCAGGGTGCCATGAAACTAAAAAGAAACAAAAAGGGTTGTAAATGTAAACAAAACATTAAAGTTGTAAATGTAAACATTACCCCAATTATTTTATACGTTGTTCCAAATCAATAGGGAATTTTTTAGGCAAACACAATGTTTTTCATGACATTTCTAACGCAATTCAGATAACTGTGCCTGGTAATCATCATCTCATGTTGCTGAGCTGATGATGGAATCCCATGGAAAATGTTTGCGATATTTACGCGATATTTTCGCCAATTGTTAACCGATTTGGATGATTCTTTTTTTTTGGAAGAGTATTTTCCCGGACTGGTTTCATTTTAATTTGGTAAAGATCTGATGAAGAACTTCAAAGGTAGGCAACGAAACTCTTCAATCAATGATAGCAAATGGATTGGAATTTCTGAAATCGCATGTCTGTTGATTGTTTTATTTTTTTGTAAAAAGTTTTTACAAATTAGTTTTAAAATTTCTGACTTAAGCTAAACCGTAGGTAAATGATATTTTTTCAAAAATCCAATGATGCAGTAATTGTTGATTCTCGGGCCCGATGTTGATGAAAACTAAAACTGCATCTTTGATTTTTGTAAACAAAAACCTGTTGATATTGTTTATTTTTATTAAAAAAGAAAATTGTTAAAAATGAGCTCTTTGCACTGATGATGTCTTGACACTTTTTATTTATTTATTAAAACTTGATGCACTAGTAAAAATACTGTACAAAGGCGGACTTAATGCCTTAGGCAACTTTTAAAATTCACCCTGTGTAATAATGCTGCTGCTGAATTTGACAACAACTTTGCTATAGATAGCAGCGATGAGGTCCCTTCTATAAATAGGTTTAGTTCATAATCTGATACTAATACTGCAACCATAATAATTTACAACAAAATGGGCTTACGTGATTGTCAGGACCTATCTCAGGATGTTGATGGAACTGCGTCATCATATTTCGCAACAAGCTTCCTTTTAATGGTTATTTCTGAAATGAAGGAAAATGGATATCAGGTTGGTTTTTGAAGATCTAATACAATTTAGTATTCTGTCGAATCGAAAAATTCAAAAATATTCATGAATATTTTGAATGTTTATGTGTATTGAAGATGTTGTAGTGGTTGTGTTTTGGCAAGATGCTGGCTGTTTTGGAAATATGCACTGTGTGAATGTTCATATCCTTCACAAAAATAAGATTCTTCGTGTTCATAACATATCCTTGTGTAGACCTCCAATTTTATCGCGTTTTCTCACATTTTTTATGCATTTATGTTTAAATCATTATCTGCAAGAAACCTGTTCAAAAAATACATACAAAAAAAATTAAAAGTAAAAGTTCATTGACAAATAAAGCAATATTGATTTAGGAAAAGTAGAATTTCAAGTAAACTCCTTATTCTGTAACTTGTTAATATGTTTTAATATTGTTATTTATTATTATTTTATTATCTATACTAAAATAGCTGAAGAGTTTGTTTCGTCCGATTTGAAAAATTATTTCAGTGTTAGATAGCCCATTTATTGAGGAAGGCTATAAGCTATATAATATTATCACGCTTATACCAATAGGAGCGGAGCAGTAATGAAAATTGTGACGCAGAAAAAGTTGCGCGGGTCAATAAAGCTGAAGAGTTTGATTGTTAACTTGAACGCGCTATTCTCAGGAACTACAAGTCCGATTTGAAAAATCATTTCTGTATTATATAGCCTATTTATCGAGGAAGGCTATATGTTGTATAATATTATCACGCTTATACCAATAGGAGCGGGGCAGACGAAGTTGCGCGGGTCGAGTAGTTAATAATATATAAAGCTAGAGTTTTTTTGTTTGTTTGATTGATCGCGCTAATTTTAGGAAGTACTGGCTATATAATATTATCACGCTTATACCAATAGGAGCGAAGCAGTAATGAAAATTGTGACGCAGACAAAGTTGCGCGGGTCAATAAAGCTGAAGAGTTTGTTTGTTAGCTTGAACGCGCTATTCTCAGGAACTACAAGGCCGATTAAAAATTCTTTCTGTGTTAGATAGCCTATTTATCGAGGAAAGCTAAAGGCTATATAATATTATCACGCTTTTACCAATAGGAGCGAAGCTGTAATGAAAATTGTGACGCAGACGAAGTTGCGCGGGTCAACTAGTTTGTTAATATTCTATAATTCTTTATAATTGTGACCAAAGCAGAATCCAATTACTAGGTTCAATAAGGCGTACACCCGGAGGATACACCCGGGTGTCAACACTGCGAGGATCATCCGGAGGACATGGTGAAGCATACGGTCTGCCCTGCTTGGACGGAGCACTGCCGTGCCTTGTCGAGGCGATCGGCGGCGGGGATCTCTCGCGTCCGGCCCTGGTTCAAGTCATGGTTCAGAGCGAGGAGGCATGGGAAGCGGTCACCTCCTTCTGCGAAACAGTAATGCTAGCAAAGGAGGAAGCCGAACGCGTGAGAGAGAGGGAAACCTCACGCCCCAACCGCCGCAACAGAAGAAGACGCCCCGGGCGTCGGGAGTCGCAGGACGATTATCGGCCACCGTAGGCGCGGGTCTGCGGACGGCGAGCATTAGGTGGCTTGCCGTCTGATCAGAACCAGGCCCGGGTCGGCGGCGCACTGCGATTCCAAGGCGCCTCAAGGAGATGTCAGCACGGAAGACGGGGCTCACTAGGGCCAGTGCCTGCTGGGGCTGCGGACTTTGTTCGAAAGAGGCACTGTACCCTGGAACGCAAAGGGCACTAGGAGGAACACGAATGGGTTTTAGTCAGTAGGAGTCTGACACTCTCTCCTGCTGTACTCAGAGCGGGAGGAGTCATTTGATAATTTCCCATCCAAAAAAAAAAAACAAAATGTTTAATAAGGCGTAATCAGTACGAAAAATTCTGAACACTGATTTTCTGAAAACTGACCACTTCCATTGTTTTTATTTCATTATACGTATTATAAACTAGCTTTCCCGCGCAACTTCTTGTACGTCACAATTTTCATTACTGCTCCGCTCCTATTGGTCTGAGCGTGATGATATATAACCTATATAGCCTTCCTCGATAAATGGGATATCTAACACTTAAATATTTTTAGACCAGTAACAAATGTAACCAGAACCCTATTTAATAAACGTTACATTCTGATAATTTTGCAAATAAGTGACATATTTGTTAAGTTGTATAACAAGTGCTGTTTAATAAACCCTACAAATATGTCAGAATTTAACTTACAAGTAAAAACATTACAAATACTACAATTACAAATGCTGTTTAATAAAAGTTTACATGTGCAAAATATGTCTGTAGATTTAGATGGCAGTATTGTATCTACACATTTGTTAATGTAAGTTTCAAATTACGAAAAATGTATTTATGTTGTAGATTCTTAAATGGAGAATAGACTTCAAAAATCTTAGAATTTAAAATATTTAGAAACTAGTTTCAGCAAAATCAAAATCAAAAGGTATTTATTCAAACTAGGCTGTAAGCCAGCACTTTTTGAACGTCAAAATTTACATGAAGACCGTTCCTCGAATCACCCGCCAACAAACTCTCTGTCTGTTAAGTTTGAAGAACTTGAATTTATATTACAGTATTATTCAACTTTTTATAATAAATATCGAACATTAAATTAGATTAAATAACAGATGTCAGCTAGCGCACTATATTATCCCAACAACTAAATATGAACAAAACTGATTATAAAGGTAATTAAATAAGAAAACTCAAGCAAACAATACTAATCAAAAAGAGCCTCCAGGGATAAATAGCCTGCCCGCTTACACGTGCAATATGCTACACGCAAAATACGCGCTTAGTCGTGGAGTTGCGGAAACCAGCCCGATTTACATACATACATACACGTGCAATAATGGAATTTAACCGTAAGCTGTGACCCATAGTCACAAGTAATCACTTGTGACTATGGGTAACTAGGACCATTGCTTAAAAGATATAACAATAATAAATATATAGCTTATAGCTTGGCTCATCGCCGTAAGGTTGCCTGCTTGTCGGTCTTCTACAGATTGTACTTCGGTGAGTGTGCCCAAGAACTCCACGACCTCATCCCACCGGCCCCCTTCTACCATCGGACATCCAGACGCACTGCATCTTACCATCCCTACCTTGTGGCTATTCCACCAATTCGCACTAAGCGTTTTCAAACGTCTTTTATAATGCGCACAGCAAAGGAGTGGAACTCTCTGCCAGCGTCTGTGTTTCCGAAAGCTTACAACCCTAATCTCTTCAAAGTTAGAGTGAACAGGCTCCTTCTGGGTAGGCTCGCTCCATCGTAGACTTTGTCTCTGTCATTTCTGACATAGACTAGAGTCAAGAGCAAACCCATTACAAATAAAAAAAAAAAAATATAAAAAAAAAAATCACGGTCAGCAAGACGACCACTCACCACTATCAATTGGTCGAGGTCACTAGGTAACCAATGAATGCAATACAACTCATAAAAACATGTATAAGGTCAGAATAATAAACAATGTCATCTTTAGCAGGGGCAATCTATGACAATAATCCAAATCTCTTCAAAGTTAGAGTGAACAGGCTCCTTCTGGGTAGGCTCACTCCATCGTAGACTTTGTCTCTGTCATCTCTGACATAGACTAGAGTCAAGAGCAAACCCATTACACAAAAAAAAAGAATCTATGAAAGAAATTTAGCATTGTCTCGTGTTCAACACAGCGACCAACTATTTTTAACGTTTAAGTAGTCGTTTATAGTATAGTATGCCTTCGAAATAAGATTAGATTTCACTTTCACTTTAAAAACATTAAAAGGCAAGTCTAGAAAAGAAACAGGTAACTTATTATAAAAGCGGATACCGAGCCCTACAAAGTGGCCCTGGACCTTACGAAGACGGCGGAGAGGAGCATGTAGTTTGTGCTTATTTCTGGTGTTAAAGCTGTGGATATCACTTATTTTGGCATATAAATGTATATTTTGCCTGAGATACGTTGGCAAAACTTAATTGCGAAGTAACCGTGAGAATACCTATATTTTTAAAAAGTTCCCTTAAAGATACTCTGGACCCTAGCTGGTATATCGCTCGTACGGCGATATACCAGATTAAGAATTATGAACTATCCGAGCTGTGTTGACGTCACTAAATTGTCTAACTTTCCTGAAGGCAAATTTTATACATTTTGTTTTCTTAACGTTTAGAACTCGATTGCATGTTGTGAACCAATTTGTAACCATGGTAAGAGCACTATTTACGTCGTCAAAATCGTATCTATTCCTATCAACTTTAAAAATAAGGGAAGTATCGTCAGTGTGATGTATGTAGGTACACGTAAATAAAACGCAGACACGTCCGTTCCTTAGCACCGTATATTCGAGACCTGTCTCATGTCCAATTACCCACGATACACTACACTCCTCTATACTTAATTTAAGGTATAATTCCGTAAAATAACATAAACAAATAACCATCACCTAATTCTAGGTTTAGGTGAACTCATCTCCTTTTCTGGAGTTACAAAACAATCCTCCCCTTCAGCCATGCTTCGCGCCGGTGACACCGACGTTGGTGGTTCTGTCCCTTCCGACCGCTGCGACCGGACCGTACCCGATGGTGATACCGGAATGTTATTCTAAGGAAGAATATTATCTTTGTCCACTGTCGGACAAACTAACGAGCTCCTTGACTTACGCCTTAACTGGTCGATATGCCTATGTACTACGTTACCGCTGTCATCTGTCACTTTATAGTCCGTATTACCTAACACGCCAGTCACTTTCCCAGGTTGCCATTTTTCCCCTTTTAGATACTGCCTGTACCAGACTTCCTCCCCTACATTCATACTCCTGTCAGATCCTCCTTTGGTATCTATTTGCCGCTGTTGACAACGCTGTACCTTGGCCATCTGATCTGGCATTAATAAGTCCAAGTGTGTTCGTAGCCGTCTACCCATTAGCAACATAGCCGGACTTTCCCCTGTTGAGCAATGTTTGGTGTTCCGATGATACAGTAAGAACTTGTTGAGTGTTTTGTCTATATTCTTATTTTCATTGTACGCTTTTTTTACTACCCTTTTTACAGTTTTTACTGCATTCTCGGCTGCACCGTTAGATGCGGGATGGTAGGGCGCTGTAAAAATATGTTCTACACCTTCTAATTTTAAAAAATCCTTAAATTCTCGGCTTGTAAAGGGTGGTCCATCATCACTGACGACTTGTTTCGGAATCCCAAATCTACCCCACAATTCTGACAACTTACCTATAGTTGTCACCGCCGCCGTACTAGGAACTGGGAATACTTCTATCCACTTGGACTTAGCGTCCACAACTACCAGATAAGTTTTCCCGTAGATAGGGCCCATGAAGTCGAGGTGCAGGCGCGCCCAGGGGCTCGCGGGCCAGGGCCAGGCGCGGGGCGCGTGTTGCGGCGGTGCGTCCGCCTGCGCCGCGCACACGACGCAGGCGCGACACGTCGCCTCAACCGCTTCGTCTATGCCGCCCCACCACACGTAACTGCGTGCTATTGCTTTTGACTTAATTATACCCATATGGGGCTCGTGTATAATGTTTAAAACTTTTACTCGACATTTTTCCGGTATGACTACTTTGTGACCCCACATGATGCACC
The DNA here is from genome assembly GCA_950371165.1 of Lacanobia oleracea. Taxonomy (NCBI): domain Eukaryota; kingdom Metazoa; phylum Arthropoda; class Insecta; order Lepidoptera; family Noctuidae; genus Lacanobia; species Lacanobia oleracea. The sequence goes on from OX493397.1 coordinate 10,009,892, forward strand.
CGAGTTCTTCATACAATTCCTTTCGTCTATTGTAATATGGTTTTAAACTATCAATATCACATTCGGTTGGCCACCCATCTCTAATGTATCTGAGAACCCTTCCTAACAGCGGATCACAATTGTTTGTTTTTTTATTTCCGTGTAATCTAATAACAGCGCATCTTGCGCGAAATGTAGGTACGTTTGTTCCGGTACCGCTACTAAACTGTTTTTGTCTACTGTCGGGTAGTCTTGATAACGCATCCGCACAATTATCCTTTGTGTTTACATATTCTATATCGTAGCTATAGGCTGATAGTATTATTGCCCACCGCTGCATCCTACTAGCTGTCATGCTAGGAATTCCCGTGTTAGGCCCAAATATGGAAACCAACGGTTTATGATCGGTTCGTAAGATAAAACGCCGCCCGTATAAATACTGATGGTATTTCTTTATACTGAAAATGATAGCGAGTGCCTCAAGATGGATCTGGGAATAATTTTTCTCTGCATCGCTGAGTGTGCGCGACGCGTAGGCAACGACGCGCTCGCCGCGCGGCCCCGGCTGCGTGAGCACGGCACCGAGCCCGCGCGCACTCGCGTCACAAGTGACTATCAATGGTTTACCCTGGTCGTAGTGAAACAGAACGTTGGCACTTGTTAACATCTTCTTTACTTCGGCGAACGCTTGTTCGCATTCCCTACACCAAACCCATTCCATACCCTTCCGCAGAAGATTATATAAAGGGAAAAGTGTTGCACTGAGATTTTTAATAAACCTACCGAAAAAATTTACTGTTCCTATAAATGACCTCAGTTCTGATACATTCCGAGGCTGCTCCATATTAATAATTGCTTCAATTTTCGATTTATCAGCCTTTATTCCTTCTCTCGATATTATATAACCCAAGTAAGTCACCTCCTCAGCTAAAAAAACACATTTGCTCTTTTTTAATTTTAACCCGTTATCTAATAAACGTTGGAAAACTAACTTTAGTGCGTCTATATGTTGGGTTCCCTACTTGTTTTCGAAAGTTGATGATTCGATTTTTATTATATCGAACACGGTGTGTCGATAATTCAGTTGTACGATGTTTTATTCCGTCGATGCGTTATTGGTGCGATGTAACGTTTGTGCGAAAAATCCTGTTACGAAAAACCCTACAACGATTGCTCATTTGTTCGGTAATTTATTAGTTCGAAAGTATGTAGGTTCGAAAAGCCTACTGTTGTCCGTGACATTTAATTAATAATCTTTTGTTGCATTATAGACGTTAAGGAAATACATTAAATACCATACATATCTTCACGTCAACTTTCCTAAATTGAGGAAGACAGGTAACAAATTCACCACGTTTAGCTGTGGCATGGGCCAAAGATAACGTGGACAATATCAGTCGTCTATTTCGATATGCAGCATGGAAAAGAAAGCAACTAGGGCATTCTAAGTTTTTTTTTAATCCTCGCCCACTACGGAAGCAAAAACGTCATATTTTTGCTTCCGTTCTGCTTCCGTTTTGCTACACAACACCTGAAATACTCATTTAATAATGATTTATTTTAATAAAAAATCATACAACAACAAAATAATAAAAAAGATATAAACTTGAACATAATCAGCATAGATCAAGAAATAAACAAAACATTAGGTAATCGTAAATAAAACAATTTATTTTTTTACCTTTTTATTAATCAAAACAGTTTACAAATATTTTTTGAACAATTAAACATACCACACAAACCATTGCGGGTTTAACAGTGGTATGGCATATTATATTACTATAAATATTATAGTTTCTATGTATTATTAACGAAACTTTTAAGAACAAAAAAGTGAAAATGAAAAAAAATACACAATGACATTGTAATTACAATTCTATGTGATTCGAAATGGCTTTTAAAAAAGGAAGAAGTTCCATATTTTTACGGTTTGCACAAATCTTCGCAATAGAATCGGATACTCTTTTTCTTTTTTTCTTGGGCGGAGTCTTATCAACGCTAGCCTGTACTTTTTCAACAGCGTGATTTGTGCTTATTTGCTCTTTTATAAGGCTCCGTATAGTCGCATATAAGCCATGGCGGTTATTGTTTTGGAAGAAGTTCCACCGTCTATGCCAAGCCTCCACATTATTCTGCGTCCTTGGCAGGCCGAGTTCATTTATTCTATGTATGGACCATAACTGTGGTGGAAACAATGGAGGGGTTTGTGAGATACATAGTTTTGTACCTTTTGTTCGCGATTTTTTCCCACCATGTACGAAATACGTCTCAAACCAATATATGATAGTTTCTGCTTCTTCTGGCAAAACCTTTTCTTTAAGAAGTTTAAAGGCTTCCGGTATCTCTTCAGGAGTAAGATATGCCAAAGCTACTATGTGGCGAAGTTCAAGAGAGAACTTGCTGTCATTACCGTACTTTGAAGCTAAACCTGATTTCTGTATTTGCCGCCACAAATTTTGCGCTAAATGAAAAAGGCAACCTGTATGAGTAGCTTCAGGGAAATATATCTTGACGACATTGATAACAGCCGTTTCAAAATCAGTAAGTATATGTTGGGGGTTCAATTCACATTGCGATTCTTCAGCATATGCCAAAAGTTCTTTGAACATCATCATATAAGTTTCTTCAGTCTTATCTCCCAAAAAGCAATACACCAAAGGCACAATTTTTCTGCTATCGACATCATTCCCCACCATCCCGTGTATACTATAGATTTGGGTAAAAAGTCCAGGACATGTACAAAATGTTCCGTCCATTATCCATAGAAATGAATCACGTAAAAGTCTGATATTTCGCTGAGTGCAAAATATAAGCAAGCATTTATTATCATTGTATTTTGTTTGCCGTGCCAAAAACGATTCTCCTTCAACCATGTATTCTGCAGGTATATCAATTTCCTCCAAAGTAGAAGGTTCTTTCGGAAATGTTTTTTTTGTTGCTCTATAGACAATTTGACGTAAAACATTTTTATTGGGAAGAGAACACGCACTTGTGCTTGGTACAGCTTCCAAATTATTTCGGATGATCACTTTAGGACCATCATTGCTAGTAGTGGCATCCCTCTTCAATTTATTTTTAAGCATTATTGAGTCCTGCAAGCCGGCACTTGGGGCGTGTGAATGTTCACTCATACCTTTGATTAGAGTGTGTTCATTATTTTCTTTGACCTCCGTTATTATATGGCTTTTGCACTGTTTTTTGTTTTTGAACACACAACACCAATAATGTTTTTTATCCACATGTTTATTTAACATAAATTCATAGCCATCAATAAGTATTATATCGTTTCCGCATTTAGATTTTTCCGTTTTGATAACACTATCAGCCATAGTTGCAATAGGAACTGCACTTAACAATTATTCACAAATTAATGATTGACTAGAACAAAATATGACACGTTTAGATACACATGTCAGTATTATTTACTCCTACCCACATAGCTTTACTTTTACAAACATAAAACTATTATGGTAACACTCTCAATTGACAAAGTACCCAATAAACTTTTAAATAAGTAGATGTCATATACATACTAATTCATAATAAATATAAATATTTTTACAAAACATGAAACAAAAATATTTAATATCGTAATTTTTATAGCAGACGCGCCTGCCGCAAAAAGTTAAGGAAATGTGCAAAAAAAATTTTTCTGAAAAATAATATGATTAAGTACTGTAGGTATGCCAATTTATTTTAGGATTTTGTTGTTTAGAATAAAATTTACAGTAGGTAACATAGATAAAACATTTTTTTGTATATATTTTAATTTAAGTTATTTAGGTATAGATAGATTAGGATTATTTTAATATATTTACTTGATGTAAATAATAAACAAGAATTATACATTTTTTTCAATAAAAGGAATGTATTTCCTTAACGTCTATAATCCAACAAAAGATTATTAATTAAATGTCACGGACAACAGTAGGCTTTTCGAACCTACATACTTTCGAACTAATAAATTACCGAACAAATGAGCAATCGTTGTAGGGTTTTTCGTAACAGGATTTTTCGCACAAACGTTACATCGCACCAATAACGCATCGACGGAATAAAACATCGTACAACTGAATTATCGACACACCGTGTTCGATATAATAAAAATCGAATCATCAACTTTCGAAAACAAGTAGGGAACCCCTATATGTTCCCTTTCCGTTTTCCCTCCTATAATCACGTCGTCTAAAAACACTTGAACGTTAGGTATACCACTCAATATGTTTATCATAATACGCTGGAATATACCTACGCTAGAGGATAACCCGTAAACAAGCCTATTGTACTGAAATAGCCCGCGGTGAGTGTTTATAACTGTATATTTTTTTGTCTCATCCAGTTCTATTTGGTTGTAGGCTTGTGACAGATCAATTTTACTGTAATACCTATTCCCAGTAAATCACAATTAAATTTAGGTATTATTATGCCTAATTCTCCCAGCCACTGCCTTCCCAGTAGGGAAGTCGTACCGCCTTCTATGACAAATAATTCTAAACATTTACTAAGGTCCTTGTACCGTACTGTTGGCTTAATTATACCTACAGGTTTTATTTTTGTGCCGTCATAAAATTTAATAATAGTGTTATGTTTTTCAATCGGCAAGTAACTAAAATATTTATCATACGTAGGACTTGCTAATACATGAAATAGCCGTACCCGTATCTATTTCCATCGGAATAATTCTATTGTCTATTTCAATAGACATACTTACTGGTTTGTAGTCGTTCAAGCATAGGTGATGTAGTTCTTCCTCGATTTCCCCGCCGATGTCCTCGTCAGACTGCTGTTCGGCCTTGCCGAAGTGCAGGCGGCCCCGCGCCGGGCCTGCTGTTGCTGCCGCCCGGTGTCGGTCCCCTCCTCGCGATGCTCCAGATGCTCCCCAGTTCGGGCATACCCGTCGCAAATGTCCCACTTGTTGACACTTGCTGCATTCGACACTTGTTGCATAGAACAATTATTTTTCTGTATACCTCCACTTCGTATGTTGCCGCTCGTGCCACTGCGCATGCCGACGTCACGCGCTGTCATCGAGCCAGCGCGTGCGCCCCGCCCGCCGCCGCCGCCGCCGCGACCACCTCGGCTCCCTGACTGCCCGGTCCCTGCCGAGTTGAGCGCATGGATACCCCCGGTGTGTTCCCGGACACAGTTTTTGAACTAATAACACCAATTATCGTCCACAAGTATTTTCCTTGTTCTTCGTATATCCTCGTCGCCACTGTGATGTATGTAGGTACACGTAAATAAAACGTAGACACGTCCGTTCCTTAGCACCGTATATTCGAGACTGTCTCATGTCCAATTACCCACAATACACTACAGTTAGCAAAGATAACAAGTTCACATATACCTTTTAAATAGAATGATAAATTATTTATATAAATATAAGAAACAAGAATGGACCCAGTATTGATCCTTGAGGTACACCTAACTAAACGGGTAGCTCGAAAGACTTTGCACCATTGACATCTACACATTGGAACCTGTTATGCAAATAAGAATCTGTTACGTTTAGTTCATTTTGTAGACCGTAGTGTCGTAGCTTTCGCAATAGCGTGTCATGGTGTACACAATCAAAGGCTTTGGAGAGATGACAAAAAACTCCAATTGAATTTTGCGAGTTCTCCCATGCATTAAATATGTATTTAAGGAGAGCAACACCCGCATATGTAGTCGAACGATCAGATAAGCCATATTGATCATTATGAAGGAGGCTATTTCAAATATTTTACTAAAAGCAGGTAAGATGGAAATAGACCTATAGTTCAATCATTCTTATTACCTGATTTATACTCAAAAGCTTAATAGAAAAGCCCCAGTAATCACCATTGGATTTAGACTTAAGTGTATTAAAAATATTAACTACATCACTTGGCGTTACATGCTCGAATCTAAATAATTGACTACATTTAGGCACACTGCATTGTAAAAGCTTTTCAACATTAAACGGGGACAAATTTAAGGAGCGAGTAGTAGTTGTAAGTATGTTGGCAAAAAAATCATTAAATGCCTTAGCTACGTCAGCTGCTGTACTAACTAATTTACTATCAACAGTTATCTCTACTTGGTTATCTTGTTGAAGAGACTTGCCTATTTCATTGTTAATAATTTACCAAGTAGCTGTTACCTTATTATTCGATTATTCTTATCGTTTCGCTTAAGAATTTAGATTTAGCAATAGCGCAAATCTTTTGAAATAATTTAGAATCATTTCTGACATACTCTAGAAAAGGAGTATCAAACTTATATTTTTTTAAACCATATAACTCGTATAGTCTCGCTTTACTTTTATAGATATAGACCCGCAGTAGCCCATTGGTTGAAGCCAACGGAGGTACCGGTAGCGCTAATAGTTTTGACCTTAAATGTAGATTGGTACTCTTTTTGCACAACATCAAAAAGGGCTCCATAGATTTAATTAGGATTTTCAGGTTCTACTACGGATGGTGCAATTTTTGTAAGCTATATTATGCTTAAACTTATTGCAACGGCTAACTGTATAAGGCCTGCATACTATTTTGTGCGGCTTTTTTTAACTTCTATGTCCGCCGGTGGAACCAAAAGGTTCCATTTGCGATACAACGGTGGAGCATTGGAATCTCAGGAGGTTTAAGTGGCATAAGAAATCAAATTAGTAGTCCACAGTGGTCAGACGTTAAGTCACTTAATACCAATTTATTATCGGTATGTTATCTAAACAAGTTGACGAAGATAACGTGATTCTAGTAGGTTCAACAAACAAATAAACTAAATTAAAGGACTTAAACAGATTGAGACGCGGCTTCGCTCCCGTCATCTGGCTACTCTACCTACCCTACCCTACCTACCCTACCTACCCTACCTACCCTGCCTACCCTACCTACCCTGCCTACCCTACCTACCCTGCCTACCCTGCCTACCCTGCCTACCCTGCCTACCCTGCCTACCCTGCCTACCCTGCCTACCCTGCCTACCCTGCCTACCCTGCCTACCCTGCCTACCCTGCCTACCCTGCCTACCCTGCCTACCCTACCTACCCTACCTACCCTACCTACCCTACCTACCCTACCTACCCTACCTACCCTACCTACCCTACCTACCCTACCTACCCTACCTACCCTACCTACCCTACCTACCCTACCTACCCTACCTACCCTACCTACCCTACCTACCCTACCTACCCTACCTACCCTACCTACCCTACCTACCCTACCTACCCTACCTACCCTACCTACCCTACCTACCCTACCTACCCTACCTACCCTACCTACCCTACCTACCCTACCTACCCTACCTACCCTACCTACCCTACCTACCCTACCTACCCTACCTACCCTACCTACCCTACCTACCCTACCTACCCTACCTACCCTACCTACCCTACCTACCCTACCTACCCTACCTACCCTACCTACCCTACCTACCCTACCTACCCTACCTACCCTACCTACCCTACCTACCCTACCTACCCTACCTACCCTACCTACCCTACCTACCCTACCTACCCTACCTACCCTACCTACCCTACCTACCCTACCTACCCTACCTACCCTACCTACCCTACCTACCCTACCTACCCTACCTACCCTACCTACCCTACCTACCCTACCTACCCTACCTACCCTACCTACCCTACCTACCCTACCTACCCTACCTACCCTACCTACCCTACCTACCCTACCTACCCTACCTACCCTACCTACCCTACCTACCCTACCTACCCTACCTACCCTACCTACCCTACCTACCCTACCTACCCTACCTACCCTACCTACCCTACCTACCCTACCTACCCTACCTACCCTACCTACCCTACCTACCCTACCTACCCTACCTACCCTACCTACCCTACCTACCCTACCTACCCTACCTACCCTACCTACCCTACCTACCCTACCTACCCTACCTACCCTACCTACCCTACCTACCCTACCTACCCTACCTACCCTACCTACCCTACCTACCCTACCTACCCTACCTACCCTACCTACCCTACCTACCCTACCTACCCTACCTACCCTACCTACCCTACCTACCCTACCTACCCTACCTACCCTACCTACCCTACCTACCCTACCTACCCTACCTACCCTACCTACCCTACCTACCCTACCTACCCTACCTACCCTACCTACCCTACCTACCCTACCTACCCTACCTACCCTACCTACCCTAAATACCCTACCTACCCTACCTACCCTACCTACCCTAAATACCCTACCTACCCTACCTACCCTACCTACATAATACAGGGAAGGTTTAAAAACAAAAAGATAGGGTAGGTAGGGTAGGTAGGGTAGGTAGGGTAGGTAGGGTAGGTAGGGTAGGTAGGGTAGGTAGGGTAGGTAGGGTAGGTAGGGTAGGTAGGGTAGGTAGGGTAGGTAGGGTAGGTAGGGTAGGTAGGGTAGGTAGGGTAGGTAGGGTAGGCAGGGTAGGTAGGGTAGGTAGGGTAGGTAGGGTAGGTAGGGTAGGTAGGGTAGGTAGGGTAGGTAGGGTAGGTAGGGTAGGTAGGGTAGGTAGGGTAGGTAGGGTAGGTAGGGTAGGTAGGGTAGGTAGGGTAGGCAGGGTAGTTAGGGTAGGCAGGGTAGGTAGGGTACGCAGGGTAGGTAGGGTAGGCAGGGTAGGTAGGGTAGGTAGGGTAGATAGGGTAGGTAGGGTAGGTAGGGTAGGTAGGGTAGGTAGGGTAGGTAGGGTAGGTAGAGTAGCCAGATGACGGGAGCGAAGCCGCGCGGGTCAGCTAGTAGATAATAATTTTATCATTTGTCAATTTTTTTTGACTAATGAACAGTGGTTCATTAGTCCTTGTTTCAAACAACTTGAGATAAGAAGTGCTATTCACGGTGGCGAATAGTACTTCTTCTTACAAACGCAGTTTGAACAGTAAATAAATTTTCATTCATTAAAACTACGAGTACTTCATGTTCTTTCAACCAAAGTTCAGTCAAACGTAACACCTGAAGATCATAATTCTCCATAAATAAACTTAACTCTAATTCTTTGCCGGACAGACCTTGCACATTTTGATGTACAACATACAACATATGAGGCTTTTCCGTTGTCGCTCCTAAAAGTTTAAACTACTAGAGGTAACAATAGGAATTTTAGTTTTATTACTAACAGCAATCGTTGGTACATACGACACCGGGTCGCACTGTATATTGTATGCTAAAAGATTAGCAATTTGTCTTCTACTACTACGGCACTAAATTCATTTTATAATCTGTCCGTTTGTAATAAAAAACAACATCTTTTATAACATCTGACGTCTGTCAACTTCAAAATAATAACGTTTCGTTACACTTTGTGCTTGTCTTAATCGGTATCCGCTTGTTGTGGTTTGATATTCTCGCTAGCTTACTTTTTAAATTCGCACTTTTATTTTATATTATGTTTGAAACTTTCTTAGTATATATTGTTGTTAAAATCTCTTCCATCGACAGCGATCAGGTGGTTTTATTACTTAAGCATATTTAGTTTGTCCGTTTTGTTTTTTGGTGTTTTTTATTATATTATATAAACATAGTTATTTATTTATATATATATATTTTATTTCTTATATTTTGCAACCATGATCGATGGTAATTTTGATGATGACTTTTTCTCCTGTTCTTCCTCTTCTAGCAGCTTCCATAGTGTAGCAAGTGGTTCTTCCACTCCTTTGGTACTTGGCGATCAGATTTCCTCTTTGCTTTCCCACTACCCTAATAACCTTAACATAGCCCACATCAATGCCCAGAGTGTTCCTTCCCATTACTCTGATCTTCTGGCGTCCATTAACAGTGCCCATTTAGATGCTTTACTGATCTCTGAGTCGTTTCTGAAACCTTCTTTATTGTCTGTTCATTATGCCCTCCCTGGCTTTGTCCTTATTCGTAATGATAGAACGGGGAAAGGTGGCGGTGGTGTTGCCATTTATTTGCGTGCTGGTATACCCTTCAGGATTATCAGTGCATCACCATCATCCTACTCGGGATCAGCTGAGCATCTATTTCTTGAAATATCCTTACATCATGTTAAAATGCTTCTTGGGGTGATGTATAGTCCCAACCTTAGTATCGATTACTTTGATTCTTTTGATTCGCTCCTAAGCGATCTCTGTCCTACTTATGACCACGTAGTCTTGATGGGTGATTTCAATACATGCCTTCTTAAGAATGACTGTCGTACTCACAAGCTTCAGTCTCTCTTATCTTCTTTTAACCTCAGTATTCTACCTCTCTCCGCTACTCATCATTTCCCTAATTGCACTCCTTCTCTTTTGGATGTTATGATCGTTTCAAAACCTAATAATGTGGCTCTTCACGGTCAGCTTACTGCTTGTTTTTCGTATCACGATCTAATTTTTATGTCATATAAGATTCGCTCTCCCAAGCGCAAACCGCAATATATTTTCCTTCGGAACTACAAGGGCATAGACCTCGAGGCATTGCTGCGTGATGCTGGTAGCATTGATTGGACGGCAGTTTTTGAGAGTTCCTCTATTGACGATATGGTTAACATGTTTAACAGTAAAATACTTAGTTTATATGACCAACACGCCCCTTTACGTCGAGTTAAAGTTAAATATGTTCCAGCTCCCTGGCTCACTCCTGCCATTAAGGATGCGATGGCCAGCAGAGACCGAGCCAAAAGGAGGCTCAAGCGTTGTCCTTCAGAGCGCAATCTGAGTTTTTATAGAGAGCTGCGTAATCGCTGCAGTCGTATGTGTAGAGATGCAAAGAGACGCTATTTTCATAATTCTCTTGACAACCGGAACTCCTCTGAGGTCTGGAAGTTTCTGAAAACTGTTGGCATCGGCAAATCTCCGGCAGTTTCTAGTAAAGACATTGACGTGTGCGCTCTGAATCAATATTTCTCTCTCCCTCCTGTTACTTTAGATCCACACGTCAAATCAGCAACATTAACTAAGCTTTCCTGTTTGCCAAGGCCACAGTGTTCCTCTTTCGATTTCAGTCCTGTGAGTGAAAGTGACGTCAAAAAAGCAATTTCTGCTATCTCCTCTTCCGCTGCTGGCAATGACAACCTTTGCTCTAGAATGATCTCTCCTATTCTGTCCACTATCCTTCCTGTTTTGACCCACATTTTTAACTTTTCCTAATTCTCTTGTTCTGTTCCCGATGCTTGGAAACAAGCCCATATCATTCCGTTACCTAAAAGCTCTAACCCGGTCTCTCCGACCGATTTTAGACCAATTTCCATCCTTCCTTATCTATCCAAAGTTCTTGAGCATATTGTTCATCAGCAACTTTCTTTGTTTCTTTCCAGCAATGACCTTCTTAGTCCTTTCCAATCCGGCTTTCGGCCTGGCCATAGCACTGTTACAGCTCTTTTAAAGGTTACTGATGACATCCGCTGGGCTATGGACCACAAATCTTTGACGTTACTTGTTCTTCTGGATTTTAGCAGCGCCTTCAACTCTGTTGACTTTGATATCCTTCTTGGGATACTCAAAACTCTGAATATCTCCTCTTCCATAATTAAATGGTTTGACTCCTATCTTCGAGGTCGCTCGCAGCGGGTGCGCCTTGATGAATATTTTTCGGATTGGTGTGCCCTTACTGCGGGTGTTCCTCAGGGTGGCGTTCTCTCTCCTCTTCTTTTTTCTATTTTTATAAACTCTGTCACTAAAGTCATCTCCTCTAACTTCCATCTCTATGCCGACGATCTGCAGCTTTACCATCACTTTCTAAGGCAAGATGCAGAAGCTGCTGTGTCCTCCGTGAACCGTGACCTGAGGTTAATTGAGGAGTGGTCGCAGTCCTTTGGGCTGCAAATCAATCCCAAGAAGTCTCAGGCCTTGGTTATCGGCGGCAGGTATATGCGGAACAGGCTAGATATTGCAACGCTGTCTCCACTCTGGCTGAATGGAGTACAGATTGAATACGCAAAGACAGCTAGAAACCTGGGGGTGATCATGGACTCCTATTTATCGTGGACTAACCATATCGCTGAAGTCAGTCGTAAGGTCCATTACACGTTTCATTCGCTGAAGTGTCTCCAGAGCTTTTTGCCCTTGAAAACCAAAATTTCCCTGGCTCAAACTCTCATTCAGCCCATCATTGACTACGCTGATGCCTGTTATTTGGATGCCACCGAGGAGCTTTTAAATAAACTTGAGCGTTTGCAAAATATCTGTATTCGTTTTGTGTTCAATCTTAAAAAATATGATCATGTTTCAGGATTTCGCAAGGTTCTCAAGTGGCTCCCTATTCGACTTCGCAGGAACTCTCGGATATTGTGTTTGCTATTTAACATACTTCACAATCCTAAAACGCCTTCCTACCTGCGAGAACGTTTCTCCTATTCCCGTCCTTCGAATGCGCCTTGCAGGTCGCATCTTAGAAATCTTCTTAAATCCCCTCCCCACTCTACCGATTTTTACTCCTACTCCTTTACTGCACATGCGGTACGGTTGTGGAATTTACTACCGCCTGACATTAGGGTTTGCCAAACTCTTGCAGTTTTCAAAAGAAGAGTGAAAGATCACTATCTTTCCTTCTCGTCATAGTTGCAAATAGGTATGTATTATTATTTATCTTTTATATCATATAGTATGTATTAGTATGTTAATTATGTATTGTATGTTATATTTAATATGTATAGTATTTATTTTAGCTTCTTACTGTTACACACTATGTCTACATCTCTTTTTACTCTACTCTCCTTTCGCAGGTATGCTGGAAGAGATTTCTTTTGAAATAAGCATCACCATTGTACTTATTTTTCTGTTTCTTTCTTCTTATCCTATAAAATGTGTGTACATAAATTGTTAAATAAATAAATAAAAAATAAATAAATTACAGTCAAAAAATAATATAGCGTCACTGTGACGACTGGTTCTTTTATAAATTAGCATATTTAAATCATAAATGTGCCTATTTTGCTCATCTGACAAGTAATGTGAATAAGGCAAGGCACAGAAAATAAATTTACAGTTATTTGTCTCATTAAGATGTAAAATCAAATGGACACAATCAATTATATTTTTTTTTCTAACTAAACTATCCCCACATAATAATATAACAGTTGAATTGGGGTTCATTTTGTCAATTTAATATTACTAAGTGACTGGCTGAAACTGACACTGGGTAAACAATTATTTATTATTATAATGTTTAGAACACTGGTAAAAAAAAAACAGCTTGTGGTTTACAGAGTACTTACTTTTCTATTTATAGGTTTCCGTACCCAAAAATAGAAAAGAAACCCTACCCAACGGAACCCTATTACCAAGCCACCGCTGTCCATCCGTCCGTCCGTCCGTCTATTCGTCTGTCCGTCCGTCTGTCCAACCGTTCATTCCTCCCCCCTCTTCGTTTATTCGTCCGTCCATCTCATTCAGTCCGCGAGCTGTATCTCAAGTACCCGTAATAGGTAGACAGTTGAAATTTTTACAGAGCGTGTTATTGTATTGCCGCTTTAACAACAATTAATAAAAAAATATAATTAAAGCAGGCTCTCATACGTGAAACTTGTTTATTGTACGGAACCCTTGAGTGAGTGTCCGACTCGCACTTGGCCGGTTTTGATTCATATCGAAATTTAAAATCACGATTTTGTCTCCAATATTTATCATCACTACTGTCAATTCTTCCACTACTAGTTCATGAAACCATTTTTAATGTATAACAATTAAATTTCTTCACTTATCAAATTAAGGTACAGAATTATAAAGTTCTGATCTACAGAATGTGTAAATTTGTAAATACAATTATGCGTTCAATAAAACAGTTTTCCTTACAAATATGTAAATTGTCACCAGTAAAGAGAAAATGTTTATTTAACAGAAATATGTAAAATTGTTCTTCTTCTCGAGTCGATGATGACCCTTAAATATTTTGTGCCCAGTAGGAGGCCACGTTCACAGCAGCATCAGTGGCGTTCATCAGGTCTTCAATGGTGCAGGTATAAGGGCACTTGGAACATTCCAATAAATGGGCCATATTTTGAACACTCACTACTCCGCACTCACACTTAGTTTCAAGCGGATCAATGAAACCCAATTTTGACAAGTTGTATTTGCAGCGGCCTACTCACACTTGGGTGCTCAAACGACTGAGTGCTCTCCATATTGGCCACTGCAGTTCGCGTCCAGGTGGCAGGTGTTCCTGAGGTTTAAAGAAGTCAAGTGGTGGAGAGTACAGTTCTGCCCACAACTTGGCTCTTACCTTGGCTGGTCTTGGACAGCCCGTGTGCAGCGAAGAAAACTCTTTCAACTCTTAAGTCTACCGGGGGCCGCTGTATGTTCGTAGAGGTGATGCCGGGAATCGGATTCTTGGTTATATTTCTCCACCACGTATGCAACATCCCTTCGTACAGCTGGAGGCGCTATACCAGTCAACGGGTAAAGTGTATTTAAATTTGTAAGTTGTATTCTTTATTAAACAGAAACTTGTGGATTTGTAACTTGTAAAATACAATTACAATTTAAAATTTGTAACAGGACCCAGCTGAGTAACAATCAAAATGGCAATTTTTGGGTAGCGGCGCGCGGCGTTTCAAGGCGGTCGGAAATGCTATTGCTATCTCTTTTTGTCACATGAGATGTTTCCATTAAAACTGTAGAGTACAATATAGGCTACTACATTCAACTTAATTTGATCTATCTAAGCATTCTACATCTATGATTACTTGTGCCTTAAGGTGGATGCTCCAGGGTGGCCCGCGAAATTCAAATATTTTTATGTTTTTTGCAATTTGCCGGTCAGTGTGAAGCTGTATGTGGACCAAATGCGATCTGCGACCGTAACGCGTATTTATCTAAAGAATTATAACCATTTTAATCATCAATATACCCCTTTAAGTTCATGTAGTTCGAAAGAATGATTATTTCTGAAATATTCATTCTTTCGAACTACATGAACTTAGATAAAGAATGATTATTTCTGAAATATTCATTCTTTCGAACTACATGAACTTAGATAAAGAATGATTATTTCTGAAATATTCATTCTTTCGAACTACATGAACTTAGAGGGCTATATTGATGATTAAAATGGTTATAATTCTTTAAATAAATACGCGTTACGGTCGCAGATCGCATTTGGTCCACATACAGCTTCACACTGACCGGCAAATTGCAAAAAACATAAAAATATTTGAATTTCGCGGGCCACCCTGGAGCATCCACCTTAATGACAAACACAGATCAAAGATCTAGGAAGTAATAGATAGAGAGGAAGAAATGTTAAAAATCAACGTGAAACGAAATGTAGTTTCATTTCGTTTCACGTTGATTTTTAACATTTTACGAGATCAGCGGAATACCTTAAATATCGTGTTAAAAAGTTGTAAACCTACAACAACATCAACAGATTCAAAGCTTTTTTAACCGACTTCTGCAAAAAGGAGGAGGTTCTATGTTTGGCTGTATGTATTTTTTTATACATGTTCACCGATATCTCCGCCAATTATTGTGAACCGATTTAAAAAAAAATTTTACTCTTTACTACTTGCTACTCTTTAAGGTGAAAGCGCCAGGGTAGCCCGCGAAATTATTTTTTTTTTTGCAATTTACCGGTCAGTGTGAAGCTGATTTTTTTTTATGTGTTATTTATTGGTTTGTTCTTGACTCTAGTCTAGGTCAGAGATGACGGAAACAAAGTCTACGACGGAGCGAGCTTACCCAGAAGGAGTACGACGGAGTATGTTGAACAAAATACGATTCGCGGCCGTAACGCGTATTTATCTAAAGAATTATAACCATTTTAATCAACATTTTTTTGGAACGAAGTTCCTTATCGCGCGTTGTGATAGGGGACTAGACGGAAAAAATTCTTACGAAAAGTTGTCACGACACTTTTTGCTATAGTAAGCTATTGTAAGCTGTGCGAATGGAATGGAATGGAATGGAATGGAATGGAATGGAATGGAATGGAATGGAATGGAATGGAATGGAATGGAATGGAATGGAATGGAATGGAATGGAATGGAATGGAATGGAATGGAATGGAATGGAATGGAATGGAATGGAATGGAATGGAATGGAATGGAATGGAATGGAATGGAATGGAATGGAATGGAATGGAATGGAATGGAATGGAATGGAATGGAATGGAATGGAATGGAATGGAATGGAATGGAATGGAATGGAATGGAATGGAATGGAATGGAATGGAATAAAATTTCTCATCTCAATAGGGACTGATTGAGATGAGAAACAGTGGGTCATTAGTTGCATTAGTTGCCAACGATACGATACCATCTTAGGGAAAAGGATAAAGTCGTAAAACACAGTTATGTTTCTAGTTTTATTACAATTCGCGCGTTGAGAAAGGGGGCTAGACGGAAAAAATTAAGACCAAAAGTTGTAACGACACATTAAGACCAAAAGTTGTAACGACACATTAAGACCAAAAGTTGTAACGACACTTTTTGCTATAGTTGTAAGCCATGCGGCGTAGGAACTTCGTTCCATCCGGGTGTCCCTTGAAACCTCTCAAGTTTTTTTTACTATTGTTAGGCACGCGTTTGACCACTATCTCACCTGATGGTAAGCGAGGATGTGGTCGAAGAAGGAGCACGCTTGCCTAGAAATAACCTATTCACTCTTGATTTAAAGACTCCCAGGTTGTAGCTATCAGGAAACACAGACTCCGGCAGGGAATTCTACTCCTTAGCTGTACGCATTATGAATGTGTTCCCAAAACATTTTGTGCGTATGGGGGGGATTACCACCATGTACCGGTGGCGCATCGCCGTTCGTCTTGTGGTCCAATAATGGATCGGGCTTGGCGGAATTGAATTATGCAATTCCGTCGCACATTCCCCAAAATGCAACCGGTAGAAAACCGACAAGCCAGCAACTCGTCGTCGATGCTCAAGACTTTGGAGCTTCGTCGCGACGAACCTCTCATTGCCAATGATCCTCTTGGCTCGTTTCTCAATTGACTCAAGGGCATCAAGCTGGTACCTGGCAGATCCGTCCCAAAGATGAGAGCAGATACACGATCGAACTTGCGCTTGATAGAGTTTGAGCAGCTGTTCTGGCGTGAAGTACCGTCTCACCTTAGCTAGAATCCCCAACTTCTTTGCAGCTACTTGAGCTTTTGCCTCTATGTAAGGGCCAAAATTGAGAGTAGATGTTAATGTAACCCCAAGAAGCTCAAGTTGGTCGGTTATCGGCACGGTTAAATCTCGGAAAGATGGAGCTGGGTGGAATTGGCTACTTTTGGCGGAAAATAGACACGCTTGGGTCTTAGCAACATTGAACTTGACCAGATTGGCATCGCCCCATTCAGAGACAGCCTGTAAGGACACGTTTAAGCGCTCAACCATTGCCTCCCGGAGAGACTGGACCTGCGACCCACCTGCTCGTGCGTCGGACACGTATCTCTCAGCAACAATGCTGTCGTCTGCATACCCAAAGGTACCAGGTTTAAGCAGATCATTAATATGCAGCAAGAACAGTGTTGCCGAAAGCACCGACCCCTGAGGAACCCCGGCATTAATATCCAGCAGTCCAGACGAGCAGCCATCTATGACCACTCAGATAGACCGATTCCTCAGGAAATCTGCGATCCAATCACGTAAACCGGCGGGCAAACCGAAGGAAGGAAGCTTACCAATAAGGCTATCGTGCCAGACCCTGTCGAAGGCCTTCGAGATGTCAAGGGAGACCGCCAGTGCCTCCCCGTGCTTCTCTATGGTCTCACTCCAGATGTGAATGGCTTACGCTAGAAGATCCCCAGTTGACGGATTTCGGTGGAACCCGTATTGTCGGTCACTAAGGATATCATTCGCTTCTAGGTACGCCAGGAGCTTATGATTCAGCACGCGTTCCATAGTCTTACAGAGCATGGACGTTACCGAGATGGGTCTATAATTCGACGGGTCAGCTCGACTACCCTTCTTGGGCACGGGCTGCTCGTTAGCTTGCTTCCAAGCCTTCGGCAGTTTTCCAGTCTCGAACGAAAGGCGAAATAGGCGTGACAAGATCGGAGACAGCTCAGGCGCACAAGTCTTCAGAACAATTGCCGGTATCCCGTCGGGACCACTAGCCTTGTTCACGTCTAGGTTAAGCAGTACCCTACGGATGTCCTTCTGATGAATGCGAATGTTCGACATACTCGACTCGCATTCACCAGGAGAGGCGGAGGGCATCGCGCCGCCAGGATCCAGACATGAAGATTCCGCAAACAGAGAAGCAAACAAGTTTGCTTTCTCCTCAGCGGAGTGGGCCAGCGTCCCGTCGGGTCTCAGCAGTGTTGGTAGTGAGGGGCGGCAGAAGTTTGTTTCGACTGACTTAGCCAGGGACCAAAAAGCCTTACTACTTGCTGGGTATGAAGCAAGTTTGTTCCCTATTCGGCTAATGTGGTCAAACCGAGCTTTCCGCAACACCTTCTTGCAGGACTTGGCAGTCCTGTTGAAGGCTCTCTTTTTCTGACTCACGTCATTTGCTTTACGCGTACGAGCGTCGACCCATGCTAGGTACGCCGCGTGCTTATGCGCATCAGTGCGATTGCACTCGGCACCAAACCAAGGACGAGCTTCGCCAGATATTGTTATGTTAGAGAACGGAATGTAGTACTCCATTTCCCTCCGCAACACATCCGTCACGGCGTCCAGTCTTCGCCACATTTAGTCTCAGACTACCGTTTTCCAGCGAGTTTAGTGAACGAGACGAACGTATCAAGGAACTATTCAATAGCTTGATTATTCGAACAATTAACATTAAACATCAAAAAACATAAAATATAAAAACATGCCTGAGATTTGAACCCGCCGCGGCTAAATGCGCATAATCGTGTTTACTCAAGTACTGTAACCGCTAGGCTATCATAGCATGTATCCAAATGGTTGAATTTATGAAATACAATCAAAGTAAAGAATTGTAAGTGTGTGTATTGAAAGTACTTATTAAAATAAGGTCATAAGTTAAACCGAAGTGTATATTGCCTGGTGAGATTGCTAGTCCACTTTTGGAAACTACTGTACATAATTTAGTGCTGCCGTATTTGACATTCTGTCACATTGATGTATCAAAGTGTAAATTGGGTATAGCAAGAGCCAATTGAGATAAGCGTAACATTACTTATTTTAACTTAAGCCTTATTATGGTTTGTGTAACGCGTGCCCAATAAAAGTAAAAAAATAATCTCGGTCAGGTATCACCACTAAGCGAGTTAGACTCTGTGAACCGCCACTTTTACTCTCTTATATCAACGCAACAGAATACCTAGATCAACTCTTTTGTCGGCATAAGCAAAGAGCGCACTACGTACAGCCGCTATAAGAAAATACGACTGGGCGACACACAACGAAGTAACCGATTTGCGTCTTTAAGCAATTATTTTAATGTTGGAAATCGCTTTCTTCGTTTTGTTGTCTGTCATACTTATTATTTTCTAATGACGGCTGTCTTTCGACGGTATTTCTGAGCGGCGCTTTTAACAAGCTACACAAAAATGCAAACTTGTTAGTGTGCAGGCAGGTACTAGGCATGCGTTGACCTTTCTTTTGAACTTTTGCACAGCTGAGCAGACACCTATTTGTATTATATTTACATTACTTTTTTTGTGACAATAGTGAATTAATGTTTTTTAATGAAAAGTCTTATTGGGTTAGGTCAGTATAACAATAATTATGAGCAGTCTAAAGTAAAAAAAACTCCTGAAAATAATGAAAAAATGAAAAAAACCCGACGAAAAATTCCAAAACTGGGGTGTCCAGAATCATGTCCTGGACCTCTGGAAATCGTTTGTGCGTCGATGTCTTTTACACGCTGTATAAACTAAAAAGCTATGTGACGGTCGAAGTTCTCCGCACGATTCGAACATTCTCATACAATTGCCCAAAAGTCCAGTAACTATATACTACTCTGTCAAGAAAGTACCGGGAAAAGATCAATAATACACCAAATGTCTGTTATTCATCCAAATTTATTTTATCACCTTCAAAGTATGCTCCTTTAGAAACGATACACTTGCGCCAACGAATAATCCATTCATCAAAACATTTTTTAAACGCTGCTTCCGGAATTGAGTTGAGTTCTCGCCGCGAATTCTCCTTTATGTCTTCTATCGATTGAAAACGGTTCTAGACGGACTAGTTTGCATGTCAAACTCGTAAACCCACGTCTCGTCACCAGTAACAATGCGTTTCATGAATGTTGGGTCCGAACTGACTCGTTCTAGCATGTCCTCAGCGACTTTCATGCGATTGAGTTTTTGGAGAAAATTCAGATCTTTTGGGACTAGCCGAGCAGCAACATGTTTCATACCCAAATGATTAGTTAAAATGGTACGAATCGACTCGTGAGATACAGATAGTTCGGCGGCTATCTCTCTCAGAGTTGAATGGGGATTTTCAGTCACTATTTCCTTCACTTTTGCGATGTTAACTTCAGTTGCAGACGTTGACGGCCTACCAGAGCGAGGCAAATCTTCCATCACATCTCGACCGCTTTTGAACGCTTTGAACCACTCATAAGCACGAGTTTTTGATAAAGTCGATTCACCGTAAGCCTTCTGTATTATTTTCAGTGACTCCGAACACGAAATTCCATTGGCGATGCAAAATTTAAGACCAACTCTTTGTTCGATATTTTTGTCCATTATGAAATTCGCAATACACACTATATATGATATTACTAAAACCAGCACTGTATTTAATATAAATAACAGATGCAACTCAAACTCCGCGCCAAAATGGAAAACAGTTGTGCCAATCTAACAACTACAAAAAAAACAAAAATTTGAATTTGGAACCATAAACAAATCATCCATTCCCGATACCTTTTTGACTGAATGTACATCAGAGTTTGCGTCAAATCCGGTAGTTCTGCGGGTCATAAGTGGGCCAATTTAAACAAATCCTCAGTAAATTATATACTTAAACCTGTCTCATAAATCTTCATAGATATTGTTGAAAATTGCAGGAAAAGCCGTCAGTAGTTTTTGACTTTATCGCGAACAAACAGACAGACGTGGCGGAGGACTATTTTATACCATGTAGTGATTAATAAAACAATGTCACAAATATATCAGAAGTCATTTATGTGAAATGGCATTTTCATGTTATTATAACAATTAAATACAGGTCTATTAAGTTAAAGACCATTTTTCTCGCAAATCACCATATTTTATAATCACCTATTAATAGTAATGAGTTATTAGTGGTCAGTCAATAAGTCGTCATAATCACTGTAATTATATTTCGTAATGAGTATTTTTTACGTTTAACTCTAATAGAAGGCTGCCATTTTGAAATGAAATAAATAATTTAATATTTTTATTAAAAAAGTTGTATTTCTACAACTTCAATCTTTTGGGGGACCGTTGTTTTGGAACGGCTAATGTTCTAGTTATGATAAAGACGTAGTTATTATTATAATTTACATTAGTAGATTAGTTAAGGGTTGCTATCTCGCAAAAAGCTAAAAAATAGCGTGCAGATGAAGCAGTTTATCGTCGGCATTTACTGAGAAATTACATTTGAAAAAAAATAGGTAGTAATCTATATGACATGATACGTAATTTAGTTTAGCCAGAATTTTATGTACGGGAACCAAATAATAAGAAAAAAAACACCAAACCACCTCCAAATCGTTGAGTTGAAACCATTTTACTCCATAATTTTTTAATCAAAAAAGTATAAAACTCTCACTGCTTTTCAATAGAAACAAAAATAATTTGCTTTTATTACTTTTTTTTTAAATATGTACTTAGTATTGTTATTGTAAAAATTAAAAACACGGATAGCGGAGTGGTGCGTATAGGTGTAGTTACCTCCGTTTGTATGCACAAGGTCATTGGCATGTATACAAGCCTCAATGATGGCTAACGGGGTTCACAACATCGTTGAAAGTGATGTTTTGATACATTTATTGTGATTGACTTCCAGTTATAGTCGTCACTGTATGCATTGAAGCGCTTCTAACGGTATATATGAAAATAAATAATTATAGCTAGGGTTGGTTACCAAATAAGCTTCCACTAAGAACAAAAATAGATTTAAATCTGTAGTACGTTCACAACTTTCTGTACGGTTTTAAGGTACATTGCTCTCGTAAAATATAAAAAAATAACGTGTTTAGTTTTTTATCACTTCCTAGTTCTTTGAAGTCTATGCGTGTCATCTAGACATCAATGATGTTCAATTACCAATACACTAATTATCTCGGTTAAATTATTCAATATTAGTCAATCGATTGTTTTACTTGTAAATTCCACTTTGAATAATGATCTAATTAACAATCTATATCTATACTAATACTAAAAAGAGGTTTTTTTCTTTATTTTTGTATGTAACTAATAATCTTAAGAACTGCTGGGCCTATTTGAAAACTCTTCAGTAATGGATAGCTACATTATCAGCGAAACGCACAGGACCGGCCGTTGTGGAGACGCTTGGAGGAGGCCTATGTCCAGCAGTGGACGTCTTTCGGCTGATATGATGATGATGAACATAAGCTATATTTTATCCCCGTACTCCCCGGAACGGGAAATACGCGGGTGAAACCGCGTGACATCCGCTGGTTACCTATACAACCTGTAACAGGATAAAAGCAATACCTCTTAAGGAGTCGTTGTACTCATCATTATGAACAACTTTCACTATGGGACCAACACTGAAATTGCGAAAAAAAATCCACTGTCCCATACATTTATGTGCGCATAAGTGGACAAAACGTACTGAACAGCAGATAATATGGCGTTAATAGCTGAGCGGATGCGAATTTATTTTACCAACTTAGTTTTTTTTTAAATCGAAAGGATCAAAGAACTTGTTTCGAACCACCGTTCTGCCATAATATCTACTTATTATTAATTATTACGTATACTTACATAGTTAACATGAATAAACTTTCATAGACTAACAACCACAAATATTTATATTACTTTTATCCGTTTGTCTCTTCTTGCTGGTAAAAGCAAGCTGCGCTTTAGACCGAGTTCGTAAAGGTTTGCCATAATTAGACAGTTCTACTTTCAAAAGCTATGTTTTTTTAGTATTCAAAACAGTTGACGGTCAATAAAGACTTGACATAAATCCAGAGGTCCCCAATAAAAATCAAAACTTGATAAACGTACTAAGGACCCCATATTATTATACGAACATAATTTTAGTTACTGTATTCTCTCACAAATTAATCAAACTTGTAGGTACTTCATAAACGTTATTTATACAACTCGGCTACCGAACAATGAAATTCTTATTCATTTATTAGTATGTAGGTATTTTTGTACTAATTTCCAAATAATCTATTAATATTTACAAAGTACAGATGCATTTGACGCGATATTTAAACTAATATTTACAATACTGATAAATACGTATAATAATTACGAACCAATAATCAGTACTAGATAGACAGTTATTAAGGCGACGACATACGCCAACGACCTTGACCTTTGGAACAAAACGCGTACTCGTTTAACACCCACGCAACCCAAAATTCAGTAGTTTTTTTTTTTACTTATCTTATTATTCTAAGTCTTTAAAAACATAACCCTATACCAAAATGTAGATGATTAAATGGTCTTTGTGATAGTGTCATCATCATCTGCCTAGCCTTTTCCCAACTATATTGGGGTCGGCTTCCAGTCAAACCAGATTTAGCTGAATACCAGTATTTTACGAGGAGCGGCTGCCTACCAGACCTCCACAACCCATTTACTGGGTAACACGGTACTTCATGGCAAGACTGGAGTCAGATTTACTGGCTTCTGACTATCCGTAACGACTGCCAAAGATCTACAGATGACAGCCGGGACCAACGGCTTAACGTGCTTTCCGAGGCACGGAGGAAACTCGTTATGTTAAGATGGTCACCCATCTACAGACCAACCTTGGCAAGCGTTGCTTAACCTTGAAGATCGACCCGTGCGGCTGTTATTATTTAGCCACGAGCTCCTCGGTCTTTGTGATAGTGTAAATTCCATTAAAATACGCCCAGTGGTTTTCGCCCTATTGTCGTTAGACATAACTTTACAAATTATTTACACTATTTGAATGAAAAAAACTCAAAATTTTCATATATCTAATTATTAAGAAAATTGTCTAATGTAAAATAATTATATTTTTTTTTCAAAAATACTAGCCGTTCAGACGTAATTCTCATTTTAAAATCCGCTACTGTACTCCCACTTTTTCAGTTCTATTCAGCTTATGCCCATACAAAACAACGATTTTGTACACAGAGTATAGAATGAGGACAAATGTGTTATTATCATGCAAGTGATATATTATTATGTACAGTTAAGCGGTGTTCTGCCGCGTTCAGCGCTCTTCCGCCGCATTCAATAATCAATACTAGATATACAGTAATAAAGGCGACGACATACGCCAACGACCTTGACCTTTGGAACAAAACGCGTACTCGTTTAACACCCGCGCAACCCAAAATTCAGTAGTTTTTTTTTTGCTTATCTTATTATTCTAAGTCTTTAAAAACATAACCTTATACCAAAATGTAGATGATTAAATGGTCTTTGTGATAGTGTAAATTTCATTAAAATACGCCCGGCGGTTTTCGCCTTATTGTCGTTAGACATAACTTTACAAATTATTTACACTATTTTGAATGAATAAAACTCAAAATTTTCATATATCTAATTATTAAGAAAATTGCCTAATGTAACATAATTATATTTTCTTCAAAAATACTAGCCGTTCAGACGTAATTCTGATTTTAAAATCTGCTACTGTACTCCCACTTTTTCAGTTCTATTCGGTTTATGCCCATACGAAACAACGATTTTGTATAGAGAGTGAATGAGGACAAATGTGTTATTGTCATGCAAGTGCTATATTATTATGTACAGTTAAGCGGTGTTCTGCCGCGTTCAGCGCTCTTCCGCCGCATTCAGCGTAG
The DNA here is from genome assembly GCA_950371165.1 of Lacanobia oleracea. Taxonomy (NCBI): domain Eukaryota; kingdom Metazoa; phylum Arthropoda; class Insecta; order Lepidoptera; family Noctuidae; genus Lacanobia; species Lacanobia oleracea. Next base: position 10,034,664 of record OX493397.1, read on the forward strand.
TACGCGGCGGAACAGCGCTCTCGGATGGTTCTAGACTCCTTGTGTGACTGACACTGGCGTGGCCGCCATCAGGGATTTAAATTTTGATAATATAAAAATGTCGCTAATTAGTCGGTCACTGGTTCAAAAGTTAAAAAATTGTCCATTTTAAGAACACAATACTGAATGAGTAAAGAGCGTGACTACCGCCAGACCACCTTCAAAGTCGATTTTCTCAAAAACTACGAAGGAACCATTCTTTTTGTTCGAGTACTAATAATTAGTACCACTTGAGAACTACTTATTTAGCAAATATGGAAGCAATTGGCGTCGGTGGTTCTGCAGTAGTCACGGACATCTTACCGTCTTCACAGTGTATTCAGCGCCTTTCTCAGTTTTACGACGCTGTACGCGGCTGATAGAAGCAGAACTGTATAAGTGTGACCAGAATCGTTCAGTGAAACGCAAATGGAGCTGAATAAGTGTGAGTTAGTCCCTTTATTAAGGGTGCTATTACAAAATCGATCGCTTGCCCCGGACTAAAGCTACAAACCGCGTTTCCCGAAATTTATAGTGATTGTAGCGCTGTATACAACAATTGCTTAAAAATATGAGTTTACTTTTAAATAGACCAATTTTTTTTTTCATGCATTATATCAATACCTCCTTAATTATGAAATAATTTTTATTTGAATTTGGATTAAACTTTCATGGATAAAAATTATAGTTTCGTACGGAAAATTGACAAAAATTCTCAATTTTACAGAATTATTTTTGGTGTATTAGTGCATGAATCGTAATAAATTGATTTGATCATTCCAAAGTAGAAGGTACAGTTGTATCATGAGCATTTTTAAAAATGATTAAATTATAATATCTTCGGTGTACTAAAGCATCAAAAGATTCCCAAAAGCGTAATTTTATGAAACACCCTTTGCGGAGACAAAGAATTTACTGATGTACGTGAACAAATTGATATATTTATTTAGAACACTCCCAAGATCAACTATCAAACTTTCTTAGACATATTTTTGTTTTTTTTTGTGTTATATCTAAAGCATAATCAGATATCAAAACTCGATTCAAACGCTCAAATTCAAGAAAAATTGTGACAGCGCTCTTAATCTGAGTACCTACACGTTTTAAGCATTAATGTAGGTACGTTAAGTAATTCAACAATTAATAAAGCACACCATGATAATTATCGTTCATACTTTGACAGTAATTAGTTAATAGTATATAATTAGGTCAGACTGTCATTAAATAATGATTTTAAGTTTAACTATATATAACACATCATCGGTTCAGAGTTATTAGTCGATTTTGTCTTGGTGGGACCTGCGTTTCTTCACAATGAAATATCTGTGGTTGAATCAAAACGGTAAAAGAGTAAATGTAAGTACGGAAATTGGTGGCTTTATCGAAAAGGAAAAGCGTATTAAAATGGTAAGTTGGGCACAGGTTTAATTTTTAATGAATGATTATTAATATTTTAATGACTAGCAGCTGGTTAACTGATTATATTGAATATGAGGGTGTTAACATTACAATAACATACCGATGAATACAAAATAACAGAAAACCATGTCTGCATTTAAAAACAAAAATGTAACTACATGAACCACATGAAAAAAATCTAAACTATAAAATAAAATCAGAATTGAATTGGTCAGTACGCTGCCTTGTATGTCACATCTAGTGTGTTGTAAATTTTACTTTTGTATTCGTGTTTGCTCGGTTGGTGATATCCATTGTATTATGTGCATCGCCTACCCACTAAAATTATTTTTTTCTGTACGCTTGTTAATTGAACATAAATTGTAAATCTTGTTTCTCAGTCACAGGAAATAAGGATCTTAAACTAGACTACCTAGTTAATCATAAAAACAAATTAACAGCATTCTAAACTAAGCAAATTGTGTTTCCTAAATGGATAAATTCAATATTAAAGGTTATGTACGTAATTTGATCTTACTACATGTTGCGCATTACAAAAAAAAATGTGAAATATAATGAATTGTTTCACAACACAGTATCATACTTACCTCTACATATTTCTTTTTCAGATGGATAATTACGATTATAATCAGCTATATGATAGTTCTCAAAAGTCCAAAAGACTTAGGATTGCTTTTACAACGCGCCAAATAAACTATTTGGAGAATCAGTTCAAGAAGTCTGCTTACATCGGCGCTGCTGAACGTAAGGAAGTAGCCGCAACGTTGAACATCCCGGAAAAAGCCATCAAGATCTGGTTTCAGAATCGTCGAATGAGAGAAAAGAAAGAAAGTACTACCAAAGAAGTTGATGACGAGCAAGGCATTAGGGAGTATCTGGATTTCACTAAACTGCAATCAAATAATGTAAATGTTTTATCAGTTAATGAACAACCGACATCATCATTATCGTTACCATTACTCACTGATTTGATGCAAGGAAACTATTACAACACTGAAGGAACAAAGTGTTCGGCATGTAAGGCAAGGCAAGCAGTTCAACGTAATCAAAACAAAGATTCTGCAGTACAAATATATGCTGATAATCTTTTGAGTATGACTACAGCTAAAGCGATTCATCCTCCTTCCGCTTTTGTGAAAACTAGTAATTCATCTCCAAAATTCAAAACTACCGCTGAGTTCTCCATTGATTTGTGGAAGAAATACAAAACTGAATCTTCTACAAAATTATTTCATGAAGAACAACAGTTTTTCAAAACAGAATCTGAAAATGTAAAGAAGATGGAAGAATCAAAGCCTGTGGGATTCACACAACAGATTATGCCCGATAATACTCTTTTGAGTATAACCACAGCTAAAGCGGCTCATCAACCTTCTGCGTTTGTGAAAAGAAGCCATTCATCTCCAAACTTCAAAACCACTGCTGAATTCTCTATTGATTTGTGGAAGAAATACAAAAATAAATCTTCCACTAAATCATTTTATGAAGAACACCAGTCTTTTAAAATAGAATCCGAAAATAAAAAGAAGTTGGAAGAATCAAAGACTGTGGGACTCACAGAACAGATTATGCCAGAAGATTTATCACCGAGAAGAAAGAGGAATGTTGCTGTGATAAGTCCACAACAACCTGTACCAGGAAATGCTTCTAGGAATTCTGGATTTGTATCTCTGGTCCCAACTGTGCCATCGGTTTATACGCAGCCTTACATATCTACTAGAGGGGTAAGTTTGAAGCCAGGAAGTGCAATGCCCGTTGTCGATTCCAATTCTTCAGCAGTTGCTGTTCCGTATAATCAGTTGTTGAAAGTGTCTCCTGTTCAAGACTACTATGCTAAAAAGTCTTGTAACTGTGACTGTCAATGTACTCGTAAGCAAGTGGTGCCTCAAATTCAGGATAATATCCCACAGCGATCTCCAAGTCCTGAGTACATTATAACTTTGCCTTTTCAAAATCCCACTAGAAAATTTTAAGAATTTATTTGTTGTTTTATAGGTCTTTTTTGTTTACGAGATAGTGGTAACAGTAAAAAAAAACTTTTCTAGAAGTAGGTATAGTTTTACAAATATTTATAAAATGTTTTCGAATTAATCTTTATTAGAATAAGTTATTTGTGTTATGTTTAAGTGAAATTTAATAACTATTGATTATTTTCAATTTATTTTAAGCAGTCTAAGTTTGTGTAGGTGTAAAAATAAAATTTTGTTTCTTAGGTTGTATCCCGATGCATATGCTATGTTATCGTTGATTTAAGAAAACAAAAAAAAATATTCGATAATGTTTTTACAGTGAGATAGTAGTAGTAGTTTTTTAATGTACATTTTAAAAGTAGGTATAGAATTTTTGTGTGGTTTTAAAGAATTTAGTTGTTTATCGGCAGTTATATTTTTTCGAGGTAGGTAGGTTCTATAAATTGTATTCTAGTCTATTAGAATAAGTTATAATATATGTATACTAATTATATTTTAATAAATATCAAAGATTGTTTTCAATTACTTTAAGCAAAATCTGTAAGTTTTTGTAATTTTAATAATAAATTTTTATTTCTTAGGTAATAATATAAATGTTTTATTATTTGTTTACAAACTTGAAATCAGAAATGTAATCCTAATATTTTAAGAAAATATTTACAAATGCGTAGAAATACAAGATAAATTTAGTAAGCATCAAAAAATTCATTTCATGATCGCATACGCAACTCTTACATCCGAGGTAGTCTTGGTGTCCGTGACGTGGGGGAAAAACTGCAAAAGTGTCTTCTGCGATGGTATGGCCACATCATGCGCCGCCCTATGGAGTTGGTCGGGGATGCATGAATATGGCTGTTCTTGGGGCTAGGTCTCGTGGTCGCCCTCGCAAGCGCTGGCTGGACGTCGTCAAGTCCGACATGAGAGCCAATGGCCTGACTGAGAAGGATGTTCAAGATCGGGCAAAGTGGAGGAAGCTAAGTAGGAAGGCGGACCCTGGCAATAGCCGGGATTAACGCCAGGTGGAAGAAGAAAAAATTTATTCTCATCGCTGTCAACGGTAAAAGTGCCCAAAACACTGGCAGCACTGCCACGTTGAATAGCAATACTATTTTTTTGGTCGAAAGAAAAGCCCAGTCTTCATTTCTTAGATTGTGTTATGCAATGTTATCATTGATCAAAGAAAACGATCATTTTCATTGATATTTTATTCGAAAAGGTTTTCACAGTGAGATGTAGTTATTTAAAGTACATTTTAAAAGTCTATAACACTATTAATAAAACGCATTTTTATTTATATACAGCTAGCCATAATTCTTCGAAACAAAGATATTTTTCAACATAATTTCAAGATAAAACATGGAAAAATAATAAGACGTAGAAAAGAAATTACATAATAACAAAGGTAGGTATTTATAATCATAAAATTATAAATACTTAAACTCGCACCCACCACTCAATAGTATAAAATTTTAATTATACAATAAAGAATTTTAGAATAAGTTATAATAAAGTTTTGATATAAATTACTTATAAGTTATTATAACGAATAAACAATAATATATTAATTTTGTTTTTAAAATGCTTAAGATTTTGTTTGAGCAAGTTTGACTTAAATACAGCTTATATCTAGACAGTAACTACGTATCAAATACAAAATTGTACTTTTCACGTTTTTTTTCAAATGTTTCTTCATTATACTTAAAAAATAACTTAAATATCTAAAATGTTACATTAATAAATAATCTAGTAAACTAAAGCAATACCTATGTATAATAAAAACTAATAATTATCTATTTACCTACCTGCTTCAAATGCACGTCTATATTAACATGATTTCACAGTTTCAGGTAACAAGTAAAACCAATCCAAATTTTGGGAAAAATATGTTATAAACGAAAACAAAGTTATTCAACCAATCATTTGAACGAGGTTACTTATAAAACATAGTAAAATGTTAACATTAAACTATCTAAAAAACATAGGAATAGAATAATTTAATAAGTGTTAAGTTTTCATGATACTGCTAGAAAAACAAAACACAAAGCAGGTGCAATATTAAGAAACACCGTGAAAATATGAATAATAAACGACAAAAAACGTAGTTAAAGAATGAGACAAATAACTTATTTAAACTAACCAACTTATTTAAGGTCTAGGCGTAGTTAAAGAATGAGACAAATAACTTATTTAAACTAACTAACTTATTTAAGGTTTAGGCTTATAAAATATAACAAAATAAGGTCAATAATATATCTTACATACTAAACCAAGTAAGTCATATTATGAAAGAACTTAATAATTTATTTAAATAAAAGTTTCACTAGATTCAAGTCTAAAAACGCTTCTTCAGTCCAATGGGCGTTTAGCAGTTTTAAGTAATCAAACAAATAATCGAATCGAAATGATTGATTTTGCCTACATAGTGGTCTGAAAGTATGATAGTTATTCAATTTTAAAGTAGGGACCTATAAAACCGAATAGCTATTATACTTCTAATTATACGTCTAAGAAATAATTTAAATATTCGAGTAATACTGGTATTGATTACCAGTCCAACGGTTATCACTTCCACTTCCATATTGATTGTATCCGTTGCCTTCTCCAGTTGAATAGTTTACATTATAAGGAAAATACTGGGTAGGATACAAAGTGTTTTCGTTATAAAAATATGATGCAACATCAGGTGGGTCCATACCTCCATAGACAGAATGTATTTCGTTACTATTTTGGTAAGTGGGTAGTTGGTAGGTATCATCAGGGTTGTGAGAATCTTTAAGGTTCTTGGGCGTTTCTTCCGGGTTATGGGACTTTTTTTCAATGATAGGTTCAACGAGTATTTCTTGGAATGGAGGAGATTCTGGCATTGAAGTGGATTCCATACTAACGGATTCGCTGGAAGAATCGTTGCTGGACTCAGACGATTCTCTTTTCTCCTTCATTCTCCTGTTTTGGAACCAGATCTTGATACATTTCTCGCCAATGTTCAATAATTTGGCGAGCTCAGCTCGATGTCCTGACCAAATGTACTTGTGACGGGAGTACGTCTTTTCTAAAGCCCTCAGTTGGTAGGTCGTAAAGGCTGTCCGCACCCGTTTTCCTTTCTTTCTTATCGGTTTGGTTATGTCTGAAATTATAAAAAAGTACTCTGATAAAACTGTCACAAAAACAATTTTAACAGACTTAAAAAAGGAGGGTTTCTCAATTGGGTTACATTTTTTACCTCATAAATCCGTCATTTATGAACTGATTTGAAAAAACTGGCCAAGTGCGAGTCGTACTCACGTGCGAATTTATTTTTTACATGTCTTTTTAATACTATTGAATTCTTATAGATTTTCCTGTAATCTATAGGTATAGATCTATTATCTCCATTTATTTAAAATTTTAGGCTCGTTAGTTTCGGAGATAAGGGTGGAATGGTAATTTTTATTTATTTATTTAAACTTCATGTACAATAGTGGTATGGTGGTGGTGGTGGTGGTAGTGGTGGTAATTTTTCGTCTAATTTCCTGAATAACTTCAAAACCATTTATTTTATAATTATAAAAAAAATATATTTAAAACCCTCCAAGTATTCCCTTTCATTTCATATATCACAAGATGTTGATCATAAAACTTTTTTTTTTAAATTTTCTAGTTTGACCCCCCATACTAAAAATTTAATAATTTACGTGTTGCTTCTGTGTTCGGGTCACAGAATTTCATATATTTACCAAATTTCAACAGAATCGGTCTAGGGGATCCAGAGAAAACTGGCTGTGATAGACGGACAGACAAACAGACAGACACCCAAGTGATCCTACAAGGGTTCCGTTTTTTATTCAGAACCCTAAAAATCTGGTTTAATGTGAAAGGATATACTTTTCGATTGGGCCCATAGAAATTTCATCGAAATCGGTTTAAGTTTGACTTCTAAATTTAGTTGGAATTCGATTACTTAGATGACGTATTTTGTCATCCTGCGACTTCCCAGTAGTGTTGTTAGGTGTGGGGTACCACTAGAAAGTTTTTCGACACGCTCAAGGGAATCAAAATGTGTGTGTGTGTATTTTTTGTTAACACCAAACTATGAAATTTGTCAATTGATATCGTTTTATACTACAAGTATAGGCAAAAGTCTGAAAACTATGTTCAATCATTATTTCAAAACCCATCCACAGACCAACCTTGGCAAGCGTTGCTTAACCTTCAAGATTGACCCGTGCGGCTGTTATTATTTAGCCACGAGCTCCTCAGAAAGTCAGAAACACTAACACTGACAAAATATGTATACATACGAGTAGGTACCTATGTAGGCATCGTATGAACTTAAGGTCATTAAAAAACTACCAACCTGACGTTGTCGTCTGCTGTTGTTTTTCTGGCCACACCGTTGCAAATGGCCGATTTTCCCAGCAGTTAATCTACAAAATATATAAAAAACCAGCGTTAAATTTAAAAAAAACAACGGCGTTAATGTTTATGATGTAGGTACTAGTTGACCCGCGCAACTTCGTCTGCATCACAATTTTCATTACTGCTCCGCTTCTATTAACCTTAGCATGATGATATAGCCTATAGCCTTCCTCGATAAATGGGCTATCTTACATTGAAAGAATTTTTCAAATCGGACCAGTAGTTCCTGAGATTAGCGCGTTCAAGTAAACAAACAAACTCTTCAGCTTTATATATTAGTAGATATAGATATAGATTAGAATAAGAATTCAAATATCATTTACAATGGCTATCAAATATGGCAGCTATGAGTTTACATGGAACAAACACTACTTTAGAAATAATGATACTCAAGAACAGTTACCTCATTCTTATTCTTCAATGGTGTAAATGAAGAGATTAAAGGCTTTTGTATCATGATTGCCGAATAAACTATCGAATAATTACTATTTGTTAAGTTATCACTGGTCCACGCTCCAAACGATCACTTCTTTCTCAGACTGGACTTGTATTAGTGTGTAGGTGACATGATTTTTGCAAATTTCCTGGAGTTTACCATGTACCGTCATTATAAAAAAGAAAAGTGCAAATTCCGTAACGTTCTATTCCACGGTAAAGTAAAGCGCTCATACAAGGAAGGTTTTGCTGTCATTTTAACTGTGACTGATGGTAACCTATCGTGTAATGCAGTGACTGATGGTTGCATGAAATTGATTGATCAACAAGTACCGATCAATCGAAGAATCTGGTTTGAGCCTGCTGTTTAATGTTCTTTTTTAGGGTTCGGAACACAAAGGGTAACCAACCGAACCCTATTACTAAGCCTCCACTGTCCGTCCGTCCGTCTGTCTGTCAGCGAGCTGTATCTCAAGAACCGTAATAGATAGACAGTTGAAATTTTCACAGATTGTGCATTTCTGTTGCCGCTATAACAACAAATAATTTAAATTTAAGTTTATGGTACGAAACCCTTCATGTGCGAGTCCAACTCGCACTTCACCGGTTTTTACTGATAATATACCCACCTGCGTTTCCAATCTACTTTAGATATTGGCAAAATAGTCGACATCGGATTCAGTAATCATGTGGAAGCGAAGTGCTGTACTTGGGTTGATAGCTCATTTCGCTCTCACTTCACTCTAACCGTATATTTCATTAGTTAAAATTTTTAAGTCCTTTCTTCTTGTCCTTTTTATAATCCCACTAGTTGACCAGCGCAACTTCGTCTGCGTCACAATTTTCATTTCTGCTCTGCTCCTATTGGTCTTAGCGTGACTTCCTATAGCCTTCCTCGATAAATGGGCTATCTAACACTGAAAGAATTTTCAAATCGGACCAGCAGTTTCTGAGATTAGCGCATTCAAGTAAACAAACAAACAAACAAACAAACTCTTCAGCTTTATATATTAGTATAAGATTATATCAGCCAATATATAATATATCGTCGCGTTTTTAAAAATAAGGCGCCTATTACGCGGCAGATTTTGCTTTCAGTTTAACCACGTCAACGCTGTGTGTGTGTGTGTGTGTACAGTATTGACTGATGGTTGCAGGAACTTGACTGACGAAAATGTTGATAATCATCATGCAACCATCAGTCGTGACCTTTGATTTCACGTGTAGTGGCGTCTATCAATCATCCGTCTGTCAGTGCGTGTCAGCGATGGAGTCGGACACAGATCACGCTAGAAATGAGATGAATAATGACCCTTATTTCTAAACTACTAAGCCTAAAAAAAAATCAGCTAAAAGTCCTTATCAGATTTTTTTTTTGGGCTTATCTTTATCTATAGATTACAGGAAAACCTATGGAAAGTCTGTAGGTTTAGAGACTCATGTAAAAAAAAATTACATTCTTTCTGAACCTTTTACTTGCGATTTCGACTTGCAATCATTTTTTTTTTGTGAGTATTTTTGTATAAACTCACACGTCGGAAAGAAAGAAAGGGAGTCGTTCTGTAACTGATAAACAGGGCGTCTCACGGCTATGCCAGATGGAGGGGACAGTACCTTGAATATTGTAGTTGGAACATTTTACTGAAAGAAGACATTATTTTAATTCTAAAACAATTTAAACTGCATTCATAGGTTTTTAAATAATTACATAATTGAACCGGGAATCGAACCCGCTACACGAGGAAAAAATTACCTTTATCATACCGATCGAAGGGCTTCATCATGAGGATAATTTTTTCTAAATAATAGGTATAGTGTCAGAAAAGGAAGACCATGAATTTTAACATTTGGAGTGAAGTTTGTTCAGAAAAATGAAAAGCTGACATTGCCGTAAGGACATACAACTACCATTATCACAAGTACCTATTACTAATAAATGTATCCACTTGACAAGTAAGCACATTTCCCTATTTTAATTTAAGTGCATGAGAAAATGATGAAGAGTACGTAATTAGTAGGTACCTGGTTGTATGAAAAAATCGACAGGGAGTGAAATAATCAAAACAGCACCGACTTTGTATTCAACAGTATGGCACTTATTTTGAGCATTTGATAAATTGATTAATTTTATATCCATCATCATCAGCTGCCTAGCCTAGTCACAACTACACTGGGGTCGGCTTCCAGTGAAACCGGATTCAGCTGAATACCAGTGTTTTACGTGGAGCGGCTGCCTGCCAGACCTCCACAACCCATTAACTGGGTGACACGGTACATCTTGGTAAGTCTGGTTTCTGACAATCCGTAAAGACTACCAAAGATCTACAAATGACAGCCGAGAGCAACGTCATAACGTGCTTTCCGATGCACGGAGGAAACTCGGTATGTTAAGATGGTCACCCATCCACAGACCAATCTTGGCTAGCGTTGCTTAACCTTCAAGATCAACCAGTGCGGCTGTTATTTTTAGCCGCGAGCTTCACTGATTAATTTTGTATTAAAAATGTTAAAAATCAGGGTCTTTTATTTCTGACACTAGGTAAGTTATTTAGCAAAAAATAATCCTTATGGTGAAGCCTTTCGATCGGTATGATAAAGCTTCAGGGTAATGTTTTTTCTCGTGTAGCGGGTTCGATTCTCAGTTCAACCATAAACTTTCAACCTATTAAAAATGACATATTATGAGGTAATAATGTACACTTAATGTTGTAAAACAAACTGCAACGTTTCAATATAAGTAGGACGAGTTGGTTAGGGTCAATGTACAGCGTAGCTCGTACACATGTAATTATTTAAAAATCTATGAATGCAGTTTAAATTGTTTTTTTAATTAAAATAATGTCTTCTTTCAGAAAAAAAATTCCATCTACAATATTCAAGGTACTTTCCCTCCATGTGGCATGTGGCTGTATAGTAAAAAATCAATAGCAAAATTAAAAAATATCGATCTATTTGCAAAAAACTGTATCACAAAATTTACTAAGTAGTACTCTTACTTTAAAGAAGTATTACTTAAAAACCTGATATGCAGTTGTGGAGATTTAAGAGACAATAAGCAGAAATATTTTCAATTAAACTAAATGATAAATGATATTTATTTTGCAAATAGGTTCCAAGTAACTCTTTTAAACGTCATTTTTTTGGCATATAACTCTAGATAAGGCTTTTTCCTAGCTGACTACCCTGAGAAGTAACACCGAAACAAACTCAAAGGTCATAGTCTCTTTTGAAGTCCATACAATCGCCAATAATATATGAATACCATGTAGGTTAACGTCTGAGGTGGCCTTTTGAGGAAAGCACCACGCAGGTTTGAGTGGGTCTGTCCAGACAGTGCAGGCATTTGTCAGTTATCGTGCAGCTCAACTCAGAATTTTAAGGAGCTCAACGAGCCGACGAACAATACCAAAGTAAGGACATTTGGGTAGGCCGCATAGTATACTCAAACTGCCAGACTGTCATGAAAATTATCCTTAAAAATAAAAGACCTACATAGTCCTCACACGTACTTATTTCATTTGTGGTCCCAAAGTTCCACTCATAAATAACAAAGGTGGTATCCGGGACCGCGGTCCCGGTCCCGCAATCTCCTCCACCCGTTTTATGCACCTTAAGTTAAGGTGAATGCTCCAGAGTAGCCCGCGAAATTCAAATATTTTTATGTTTTTTGCAATTTGCCGGTCAGTGTGAAGCTGTATGTGGACCAAATGCGATCTGCAACCGTAACGGGTATTTATTTAAAGAATTATAACCATTTTAATCAACAATATATCAATATAAGTTCATGTAGTTCGAAAGAATGAATATTTCAGAAATAATCATTCTTTCGAAATACATGAACTTAGAGGGCTATGTTGATGATTAAAATGGTTATAATTCTTTAGATAAATACGCGTTACGGTCGCGGATCGCATTTGGTCCACATACAGCTTCACACTGACCGGCAAATTGCAAAAAACATAAAAATATTTGAATTTCGCGGGCTACCCTGGAGCATCCACCTTAGTCATATTAAAAGAGATTTATGCTATTAAAAAGAGATGTCTATGTATGCCCATAGACATCTCTTTTTTTTAGCGTTTTTTTACTCGCGTTTCACGATAAATTCGAATACAGGCCTTTCTTTTTAATTTTAGGTACCTATACATATGATATTGAGTGAACAGGTGTATTCTCTGTAAAATCTTGGGTGTGACTGAAGATCAGTCAGACTGAGCGTGTTATGTCGATAAAAATTTCATCACTCACCATCAATCATGACTTTTTGAATTGAGTGACGTATGCATGAGCGTGTAATGGCCGCCTACCAAGGCGGCCGTTACACGCTCACTTATTTTAATTTCATACGTAGCATTGCCATTTTTCAATATACTGTGCCTACTATCTGACGAGTTTTTTTACCTTCATTTATTTAAGAAGTTTTATACGCTTGAGACGATGTGAATCCATGATCAGCTACAAATAATTCCAATCATATAATCAAATATAACATTTTTGCTCCTTAATTATTAAGTTTTGGTAAAGTGCCATGGAACATTTCACTTGTTCAAGTTGTCAAGTTCAAAAGTGTAAATGTTTTTTGATTGTTCGTCGTACTAACGTAAGATTTTAGGATCTCAGTTATTTGTTGGTAAGTGTTGGTGCAAATAGTGCTTAGATTGCATATTTATTGTAGTTCTAGCTGACCCGTGCGGCTTCGCTCCCGTCAACTGGCTACCTCCCTGCATCCCTACCTACCTACCTACCCTACCTACCTCTCTACCTACTATTTTTTTAAATATTATAATACTTATTATGCAGATGATATTCCGGACAAAGACTAATCCAAAAACACAAAAATCATGAAAACGATCCAGCCACTCTTGAGTTAAAATAAGTGTTCGAACGAACCCGACATTGTTTTATACATATATTACGATTTTTGCTATATTGTGAAAGAATCGAACTTTTTCTAGAAGGCATTTTTAAATTAGCGAGATAGAAATAAAACGAATAAACTGAAGGAAAACGGACAGCGGTGGCTTGTTAATAAACAGGGTTACATTAGCAACCTTGATACAGAACCCTAAAAATCATACGCGAAGGCTAAGTAATAGGGTCCCGCCCGTCACCGTGACCACCTTTGGTACAGTGGGTACTGTACCAAAGGTGTACCAATTATTATTAGCCTTGTTTCGCAAATCAAACCGTTCGTTGCTTCTCTCTACACGGAATCAATCGCGTAGGCTTAGTAGTAGGGTCTCGTCAGAAATAACAGAAAGAAAGAAAAAGCATTTATTTGAGCCAATCATGACGCATACCAAAAAAATTAAATCAGCACTTTTGGTACGGAACCCTACAAGCCTCATCCGCATTAAGGTAATCGTATTTTATAAAAAAAATGGACACATAATTTTTCTTTTTTCTTGTTAACAAAAAAATAATAGATACAGCGAGTTAAAGACACGTGTGAGGTCATATTGTGTCAATATTGCAACTTTTTACCAAGACACATTTTATAAAATACCCTATTCGAACCGTCTAGAACTACGCAAAAAGAAATTAAACAAAGACTTTCAACCTTCTAGAGACCGAAACAGTCTTCTTAACGAACTTGACGGAGTTTAAAAAACGTGTGAGGTTCGTTATCGAGAGAAAACGCGTCATCAGTACAACGCCATCTATCGACGAAGTCATAAACTGACAAAATATTTAGCAGCGGAAGACGTTAAATAAGAAGCCCGTATACAACGATAAGGTATTAAAATGTTCACTTTTATTTTGCTACGAATTAAACTTTCACATATAACTCAACAATGTGTTTTGATGTAATATGAAATTCATACTTTCCTGCATTTTATTTTTCTCAATCGATGGCGCTCTGACTAATCAAAATATATTAGAAAGTTTCTTACTTAATAAAAATTCAATATATGTACCTACTTTGATTTTGCGGATCGATTGTAACGATTAATAACGATAAGGTATAAAAATGTTCAGTTTTATTTTGCTACATTAAATTTCACAAACAACTCAATGCAATGTGTTTTGGTGCAATATTCATGCTTTTTCTCAATAGATGGCGCTTTGGCTACATTAGGATGTTTCTTACTAAACTTAAAAATTCAATATATTTTGATTTTGTGTATCGGTTGTTACGATAAATACCAATAAGGTACAAAAATCATCTGCCTAGCCTTTTCCCAACTATATTGGGGTCGGCTTCCAGTCAAACCGGATTCAGCTGAATACCAGTGTTTTACGTGGAGCGGCTGCCTACCAGACCTCCACAACCCATTAATTAGGTAACACGGTACATCTTGGCAAGACTGGAGTCAGATTTACTGGCTTCTGACAATCCGTAACGACTGCCAAAGATCTACAAATGACAGCCGGGACCAACGGCTTAACGTACTTTCCGAGGCACGAAGGAAACTCGTTATGTTAAGACGGTCACCCATCCACAGACCAACCTTGGCAAGCGTTGCTTAACCTTCAAGATCGACCCGTGCGGCTGTTATTATTTAGCCACGAGCTCCTCCGATAAGGTATAAAAATGTTCAGTTTTATTTTGCTACATTAAATTTCACAAACAACTCAATGCAATGTGTTTTGGTGCAATATTCATGCTTTTTCTCAATAGATGGCGCTTTGGCTACATTAGGATGTTTCTTACTAAACTTAAAAATTCAATATATTTTGATTTTGTGTATCGGTTGTTACGATAAATACCAATAAGGTACAAAAATGTTAACTTTTATTTTTAAAAGTCACTAAACTCAAAAATTTATTTTAATGTTTTATACATGCTTAACTGCATTTTATATTTTTCAATAGATGGCGCTTTGACTAATTAGAATACATTAGGAAGTTTCTAACTAAAATTAAAAATTCAATATCTTTTGATTTTGTTGGTCGATTTTGATGAAATAAACGGTAAATGTTACTCTGGTTATCATTTAATTTTTTTTAAGTACCTATATTTGGAACCCAATCTATGGTTTATGCGTGATGCTCCCTCAAACGCACAGACAAACAGACAAAAATTCAAAAATATTAAATTTGTGTGTTATTTCTTTTTTCTAACTTTTTTATGTAATTTTTATGCAAAAATATCCAAAGTACAGACACGGTTAGTCTACAATTTTAATATATGTATAGATTATATTATATATAGGTATTCTTTTGTTTTTTTTTTATAGAATATAACAGAAAAGAAAAAAAAATATTCAGTACAGACACAAACGCACAGTGACAAAGACTAACTTTTAAACGAAAGGTCCGATTTGAATAATTTAAAGTGTAATTGACATGTACTTAACCAACCGTAATTATTACATTTACAATTATATAACCTTAATTATAACCTTTATTATTAATTATTACATTAATTTATATGGATAAGGATCATGAAACTAAAATCACCACTAGGGCATCGAGAACCGGCCCTATTTTAGGAACCGGTTCTTTCGGTTCTAAACTCAAGCTAGAACCGAGTACCCGGTTTTTTCGGTTCTTTCGGGTTTTTTCATAAATTCAAGTTGAAAAGGTATGCTATATTTTATATAGAATTCCTACTATCAAAACGAATAAAGGGAAAGGATCTAAATAAAACACACTTTATTGGTAAGCATATTTATATATTTTTTTAATTATACTCAAATTACAACATCGTTTTTAAGTATTTCTGGCAACAATCAGTTGTTTAAAATTCAGTATTTTTACAACCAGTTGACAATCAGTGGTTTATAATTCACTACACTACAAAGATCAAAAAGTATCTATGAAAAAATAAAAATTAAACTTTAAAAAAATTAACAATCTTACAAGCTAGAAATAGGAACTTTCACAAATCCGTTCAAAATAAATCAACAAGCACACAAAAGTCGCAAATAAAAATGATAAACATTAAAAAAAACATATATCCCATATGGACTTAACAAAAACCAAACAATAAAATTGATTATTAAATTGAGCATTACGTATTGGGTTTCTTCTTTCCTAAATAAAAGGAACGTAAAAAAATAAGTGCGTCTAAAGTTTTGTCGCTTAACGACGAACGGAGTCTATTGCAGACTATCCCGGCGGAAGAAAATATACGTTCCGGCTCCACACTAGTGGGTGGAATCGATAGTAAATGTTGGTAAGCCAGCGATAAGTATCGCCCTCGCTGTCTTTGACCACCATTCTCAAACAGAGCTATTTCTACCCTTACAGTAGTGTTGATGTAATTTGATGTCGATTCAGGAGCAGAAGCAGTAGCTTGACTTATTTCCTTATTAAGTTCTTCTTCATTTGTTACAGAAGATACTCGTAAATCATCATGTCTCCTGAAATCAGGCGTACACATAAGAGGTACACTTTGTTTTGTGCGTTGAATGAGGTTTACGATTTCCCGCAGCATCTCATCACTCGTAGGCCGTAAAAAACAGTTTTATCTTCATTTTCAATGTTATTAAATTCAAATATTCGTACGTTTTTTACAAATACCAGCTTACTATCGGCTAGTATGTGTCATTACCGCGAATACAACTTGTATTACTATACTATCCGAGGCTGAGCTGCAAAATGCAAAACAAATGTCAAAAATTTGAATGTCGCGGGATATCCTGGAGCATTTACCTTAATGTTGCCGAATCCCTTTAAAAAATCGTTAGTTTCATAAAGATTCATCAATAATATTAAAATAATAACGTTATTTATTAATTTAACAGTGAAATAACAGTATTTATTCTGTTTGGATAATAACTTGAACTTAGCATAAAGAGTATTATAGAGATAATATTATTTCAAAATTTATTTTAAGAGAGAACCGAAAGAACCGAAACGACCGGATCTCCGTTTTACAGAACCGATTCTTTCAGGGACCCTCAGAACCGGGAATTCCCGGTTCTTTTGGAACCGGGAAAAACCGGTTCCGATGCCCTAATCACCACTATTCTATTTCAACCGGTGTGGCTCAAATTATTTTAACAAAAAGCGGTAATTTTGACTTAACCATAATAGTAAGTTAGATATATAGTATACCCTCGCGGACTTCTTTGTAGACATTAACGTCTCCTAATATCTCACTAGCTTCTGTAAGCGACTTCGTCTGCGTGATGGTTCGAATATGTTCCACTCCAAGATAATTTTGATCTATCTATATCAAGGGTGGCCAACTTGTTAAGACCCAAGACTTACTTTTACCGACGAAATCCTGTGCGATCTACCAATTGCACATATATCCTTTCTTTATTAACCTTTTTTTTTAACTAGCTCACTGCTGGTTAAAGGCCTTCCCAAGTCCTTTCAGGGTTTTTTGCTAACGCTATCTCATACCAGCCCACACGGTACGCATCCAGGTCGTCTCGCCACATATTTTTGGACTGACCTGGGCGGCGCCGGGAGTCTACGAGTACACATTGCGTGGAGACTTTTGCCCAAACGGTTACAGTGCATTCGGCTAACGTGACCCGCCCCATCCCATTTGAGCCTGGTAGGCTTCTTAAAAACTTCCATTTTTAGAGTTCCATACCCCCAAAGGGTAACCAACGGAACCATATTACTAAGCCACCGCTGTCCGTCCGTCCGTCTGTCTGTCAGAGGGCTGTATTTCTAGAACCGTATTTCTAGAACAGTTGAAATTAACACATTTTATAACTTTTGCAGTTTTTTGGAGCGGTATTATTTTTTTTTCAAAAATTATCTACATGTTTTTCCGAATCGAATGACACCTCATTCATATTTTTCCGAGACTACTGAACAAAAGAGCACTTATTGACTAGACTAAAATGATAAGAAATCATTATCATCTGCCTAGCCTTTTTCCAACTATATTGGGGTCGGCTTCCAGTCATACCGGATTTAGCTGAATACCAGTATTTTACGCGGAGTGGCTGCTTACCAGACCTCCACAACCCAGTAACTGGGTAACACAATACTTCATGGTAAGACTGGAGTCAGATTTACTGGCTTCTGACTATCCGTAACGACTGCCAAAGATCTAAAAATGACAGCTGGACCAACGGCTTAACGTGCTTTCCGAGACACAGAAGAAACTCGGTATGTTAAGATGGTCACCCATCCACGGACCAACCTTGGCAAGCGTTGCTTAACCTTGAAGATCGACCCGTGCAGCTGTTATTTTCTAGCCACGAGTTCCTCCCTAAAATGAATAGAATGAAGAACAAAAATGATAAGAAATAAATGATATTCCTTTTAATTAGTTCGTAGCGGCCTCAAAAAATTGAAACAAGAATCGAAAGTCCGTGAAAAAAAGCCCATTTAACCCTGGGCATGCCTGGTAGGGTCTATCAGACCCACCCTTCAACTGAAACCGTTGTATTTCATTAAAATATGATGTTTCTGCGTCACCACTCTCAGTAGCTGAACATCATCAACCAACCGACGCCTAATGGCCACTATTTTAGTCCGGAGTCAGCTGAGATGGTGAAAAAACACAAAAAACCCGAGCGCCGGTGTCAAATTCAGAGGTTATACCTTACACCTCTGCCTACACCCGTTGATGGTAGTGACAAGAACTGATTATTATAGCATTATCTATGCATAGTCTTTGTCTTGTGCCTCCTATTTTCTAAAGTTTACTTTTCTTACACATAAGTGTAAAAAAGGCCTGTTTTTTGTTAAAAACATAACATTTATTATGATTTTTGAATTTATTTAGCTGATATGGTGGATTTGTTTTCCTTATTTTTCCCTCTACTATATACCCCTAGTATATATTAAAGTATGTTTAGATACACTAGTTACCACAACT
The DNA here is from genome assembly GCA_950371165.1 of Lacanobia oleracea. Lineage (NCBI taxonomy): Eukaryota > Metazoa > Arthropoda > Insecta > Lepidoptera > Noctuidae > Lacanobia > Lacanobia oleracea. Next base: position 10,053,639 of record OX493397.1, read on the forward strand.
AGTATCTACGAAAAATAGTCACTTTAAAGTCGGGTCTGACAGACCCACCAAGCATACCGAAGGTTAAATACATAAAACTACTAAAAATGCTTAGAATGAACTGATTTTTTTTCTTAAATCCAGTAATATTCTTATGTAAAATCATTAACAATATACACCATAGTCCACAAAAAATGAAAATTTAATGAATATTCATTAAATACATAATAATAAACCCTAAAATAAACGTAATTGCAACTGTCTCATTATTACATTTTTTATTTTCATTTGTGATGGGTTTGCTTTTGACTCTTGAGTCTAGGTCAGAGATGACAAAGACGAAGTCTACGTCAGAAGGACCCATTTCATTTCTACATAATACGATGAGTCAGCAGTCTTGTGAGTGAAAATGCAATTTTCAACAGAGTATATAACATTGTTGAAACCACTTCTGTTGCTGTAATAGGTTCATTATTGACCGGGTCGGCGGCGCGCTGCGATCCCAGCGCGCCTCAAAGAGATGTCAGCGTGGAAGATGGGGCCCGCTAGGGCAGGTGCCTGCTGGGGCTGCGGAATCTGTTCGAAAGGTGTACCGTAGCCTTGGAACACAAAGGGCACCAGAAGGAACACGGATGGGTTTTAGTCAGTAAGAGTCTGACACTCCCTCTTGCTTTACCCAGAGCGGGAGGAGTCATTTGATGATTTCCCATCCTTAAAAAAAAAAACGGTTCATTAATTGAAGTCAATTAATTTATTAAAGTATTTCTTATTATTTTTTCAGTTGCACCATCATCATCAGGAAACAAAGCTGTAGTTTAACGCAAGCGTAAACGCACTGTGTTCAGTACTGAACTAGTACCTAAAAGTTTTGGAAGACATCTTTAAAACAAATCAAAACATCACTCGCGACAAGAGGTGAGTGATCATGAATCAACTGCAACTCAATAGCAAAGCTGTCTTAATATGGTTCCAGAACGGCACTGGCTCTGGTGTGAGTGGAAAGTAATAATAATAGACAAAACAATACATTACAAAAATAGGGAAACTAAAAAAAAAATAGAAAAAAAAAAATGTAAAAAAAGCATAAGAGAAGGGCCAGTGCAACGTTTTTATTCCAGTTAAAATTGATTTTTAACAATAATTACTAATTTAAAGTAACGTGAAACGGAACGTGTTTTAATACACCAATCATCTGGTGATCGTCTGGTGACGTCACTTGTGTTAGTTTATAGTCCAAGATCCCAAGGCTCCCAGCCATTACTTATGTCGCAGTATCAAAATATTTGAATAGAGTAGTGTCAGTGTAATTTCAACGCACGCATAATAAGTATCTGCTAGCTCCATCCAATGGGCAATTTGTTTTTAGTGATGTATGTAGGTATGACATATTTCAAAAGTCTATAGAAGGTCGTTTTGCAGTTTTCTTTTTATACTTAGTAAATAAACTATGTTCAAAAGATACTTGTGAATAGGATCTCAATATTCTCAGTGGAGATAGCGATCAGATCTTACACTATTACAATGACTAATTAGTCTTTAATTTTTTACTAAATTACTAATTATTTAAGAATATATATTTTGTAAAAATCGTGAAAATGGTCTAGTCGTTTTATAGCTAGCATCTGATAATGATACTTACACAATAAACTGGCGGTAGCGTCAACTCAAACTAGCAGGTAAGCGAGTGTTCAAAGTACCTACATACTAACACTATTCTATTCCACAAATTTTGTTACTGATAAAATAAGTAAGTTCTGGAAGCACTGGGATCTTATTTTTACAGAATGTAAAAATAAAATTAGAGACAACTTAAATTTCCTAGCTTTTATTGAAATAAACGTTTTTTTTTTTTCAGAATGATGCGGTTACGGAAAATGATTTTGATATAATTAGAAGAGCGAAGATCTACACCACGATTCAAGAAAAAGTTCTGAGTTCGGAATTTTTGCTAGGTTCAAACCTAATTTGACAGCCTAAACTACAACTTTCTACGAGTACAAGTAATATTATCGTTTGCTAATTTAAATTAATCACCCCTTCTACAGGTGGGTTGTCTTCCTATTAGAGTTATCTTTGATCGATTTTTCAGCGCCTTCTTACGGTCCAAAAGTAAAAACATGTTTATCTCATCATTCTATGATAATTTATTATAATTTTACTTTTAAGTTATTTTCCATTTATGTGTATCAGAATTACGATATTTTGATGAAAACAAAATATCGTACTAAATAGCGGGCTGTATATCAAGAACCGTAATAAGAAGACGGTTGACATTTTCACAGATTGTGTTGTCTATTGCCTCTGTACAACAACATAAATTACAATAAGTTTTTATTTCGGTTTGTAGTACAGAAACCTTTAAGGGAGAGTCCGACTCGAACTTGGCCAGTTTTTTGTATATTTTTCACTCCCATGAATGGATCCGCTTCCACAATGGGAGTCCTCCTGTAGTATTAGAAACAGAACTACGCGTAAAACATTATACAGTATAACATGTTTGTTGTGCTTGGTCAATAAAAAATGGGTGATTCTTATTTAATTAAAATATACTACTCTGTCAAGAAAGTACCGGGAAAAGATCAATAATACACAAAATGTCTGTTATTCATCCAAATTTATTTTATCACCTTCAAAGTATGCTCCTTTAGAAACGATACACTTGCGCCAACGAATAATCCATTCATCAAAACATTTTTTAAACGCTGCTTCCGGAATTGAGTTCAGTTCTCGCCGCGAATTCTCCTTTATGTCTTCTATCGATTGAAAACGGGTGCCATACACACAGCTTGTTGACTAGTTTGCATGTCAAACTCGTAAACCCACGTCTCGTCACCAGTAACAATGCGTTTCATGAATGTTGGGTCCGAACTGACTCGTTCTAGCATGTCCTCAGCGACTTTCATGCGATTGAGTTTTTGGAGAAAATTCAGATCTTTTGGGACTAGCCGAGCAGCAACATGTTTCATACCCAAATGATTAGTTAAAATGGTACGGATCGACTCGTGAGATACAGTAAGTTCGGCGGCTATCTCTCTCAGAGTTGAATGGGGATTTTCAGTCACTATTTCCTTCACTTTTGCGATGTTAACTTCAGTTGCAGACGTTGACGGCCTACCAGAGGGAGGCAAATCTTCCATCACATCTCGACCGCTTTTGAACGTTTTGAACCACTCATAAGCACGAGTTTTTGATAAAGTCGATTCACCGTAAGCCTTCTGTAACATTTTCAGTGACTCCGAACACGAAATTCCATTGGCGATGCAAAATTTAAGACAAACTCTTTGTTCGATATTTTTGTCCATTATGAAATTCGCAAGACACACTATATATGATATTACTAAAACCAGCACTGTATTTAAATAAATAACAGATGCAACTCAAACTCCGCGCCAAAATGGAAAACAGTTGTGCCAATCTAACAACTACAAAAAAACAAAGATTTGAATTTGGAACCATACACAAATCATCCATTCCCGATACTTTTTTGACTGAATGTATATGTCAGCACTGGCGAATGATTTATATCTCAGACTAGTTTCTGCCAGCGGCTTCACCCACGGGGTGGTTCGAAAATTATTCCATAATAAAACGAATTAAAAGCATTCTATGTACTCCATGATTTGGTCTATCTACCTCTCTATCATACTTTGCCACCCCTTTTCGCTAGTTAAATTAAGTTGAATTTGAGAAAATGCTGAAATTGGTGTTTCAATAATACACACTTTTTAGTTCAAACTTCGCCATTCCATTTTCCCCCTTAGGGTTGCGTTTACGAAATATTTTTTCATAGATCCTGAACACATCAAATTGAAAACCACTGTGTTTAATTGTAGCTCTCTAGGTCCAAGAGGAGCCTTTTTTTAAGGATGGGAAATCATCAATTGGCTCGGTGAAGCAGCAGGGAGTGTCAGACTCTTACTGACACTCCCATCCATGTTCCTCCGAATGCCCTTTGCGTTCCAGGGCCGCGGTGACTCTTCGACTACACGGTTGGCGCAGTGATTGAGCGATCGACTACTGTGCTGCGTGTCGCGTGTTCGATTTCCGCACGGAAAAAATATTTGTATGGCTTAAAGATAATTGTTCCGGGTCTGGCTGTTTGTGTGTGTGAGATTATATGTCTGTAAACGCAACCACCATCCAGGAGATATTTTTAGTGTGGAATCGCGCCTATAGTGGCCGGGAATCGCCCTGCGACTCCTGATACCCGGGGCGTCTTCTTCTGTTGCAGCGGCTGAGGCGTGAGGTTTCCCTCTCTCTCACACGTTCGGCTTCCTCCTTCGCTAGCATTACTGCTTCGCAGAAAGAGGTTACCGCTCCCCATACCTCCTCGATCCGGACCATGGATTGAACCAGGGCCGAACGCAACAGGTCGCTGCCGCCAATCGCTTTGACGAGGATACGGTGGTGCTCCGCCCAAGGAGGGCGGACTTCTACCGTATGCTCCACCGTGTCCTCCGGGTGATCCTCGCAGTGTTGACACCCGGGTGTATTCTCCCGCCGAATCCGAAACAGGTATCTCCCGAAACATCCGTGTCCGGTGAGCCTGCATCAAGCAGTAGGTGAGGAAGATCCAAAGGTAGCCTGGGCGTTGATATGAAAACCTTCATCCTTTACCTTCATGCTAAGTTTCAAGTTTATTAACCAAAGGAAAACAAATCTTCCATATAAACTTCAACGATTCTTATATCGTTATGTGTGAGTTAGTATTAAGAGCCCTATTACATTTTGATTGTATTTTTATTTTTAACTTTGGCTTATTAGGTACTTGGGAATAGTTATTAATATAGTGCATAACGGCTTCACTTTTCGCATTTTTTTTCTTTTTTATTTGTAATATGCCTACATTCCGAAGTAAGCTGCTCATGAAAACCAAATGAAATGAAAAATATATCATAATATTCCTTATCTAGTGTTTTCGTGCATAGCGGCCTCAGAAATTTGAAATAAGAATGGGATATCCGTAAAAAAAATCCCATTCAAATCCATAAAAACTACTAAAAACGCTCAGAATTAACTGTCAATATTTCCATAATACAGTAATATTATTACGTAATATATATGCCAAAATAAACCATAGTTCATACGAAATTAAAATAAATATTCATTAAATAAATTAACAATAAACCCTAAAATAAACGAAATTGGTGGGATAGATGGATGGATGGAAGTGATAGGGCACTTAACGAAAACGGAATAATGAGGTAATTATAAGTGATTTTATTCCCACTATCGACTTATTTAACTGTTGATTGGTGCTAAGTTTCAAGTTTAGTAACCCATACTTCGGCTGGTTTTGCTCGATGGAGCTTGTGGCTAGATAATAACAGCCACACGGGTCGATCTTGAAGGTTAAGCAACGCTTGCCAAGGTTGGTCTATGGATGGGTGACCGTCTTAGCATAACGAGTTTCCTCCGTGCCTCGGAAAGCACGTTAAGCCGTTGGTTCCCGGCTGTCATTTGTAGAACTTTGGCAGTCGTTACGGATTGTTCAGTTGGTATTGGCACCAAGTTTTAAGTACAGTGGACCAAGGAATACAAAAATTCCAAACAAAATTTAACACCCCCTCAATCGTCTTTTAGGGGTTACTATGAAAGTGAATAATGAAGGTTTTAACTTTTATTATTCACTAGTAGGTGTGTGTGTCAATCATTATGGTCCAAGAAATATTATATTATATTTTTCATTCAAGTACCTAAAATACTTTTCACTTCTTTCCATTAGTGGTTTAGATGATCTAGCAAGAGTGATGGTGAAATCTACAATATAAGAGATGATAAAACGTTAGCTTCGGACCTGGGCTTTGTTCTTGTATCGTAGCACATTTCAAAAGCACATCAAGATTTCATAAGGTCACAGTTATTTCAATTCGGATTAGGTTAGAGTGTGTGAATAGTAACTTAGTCTGTATATTTATGTAACTAATTTATATTGGCAATTGCGTCGGAAACAAAACCAAGAAATTTAATTTCATGCATTTATTTTAGAATAGAATAGAATAGAATAGAATACTCTTTATTATGTACACCATATAAGTTACAGAAAAGATAGATGAAGAAAACATTACATAGGGTGACACAATGGGCGGCCTTATCGCTAAAAGCGATCTTTTCAAGACAACCTTTGGATGGATTTCAACGATAATGGAAATACAGTACTGCAGGTAGTCTTAGGTGTACGAATTATATAAATAAATACATAATAGATAAATATATACAATTATAATTATGTTACAAATAAATAAAAAGCATAGGAATCGAGTGAAAACGATCAAACAGAAAGGTAGTGATTTTTGACCATTGTTTTGAAAATGGACAAAGATTGAGCACGTCTTACTGACACGGGCAAAGCATTCCATAACCGCACCGCTTGAACCGTAAAAGATTTGTCGTAGAAGCTGGTGGAGTGCATCGGCATCTCTAATCTCAAGTTTTCCGACGACCTTAGACATTTATTATGTGTGTCATGAAGGAACTTGAAGCGTTCTTTAAGATAAGAGGGGGTTGTAGGATTGAACAGAATACTGTAGAGCATAAATAAAATATGAGAATCCCGGCGAAGACGTATGGGAAGCCACTTGAGCTTTGTGCGAAATTCAGAAATGTGATCATATTTGCGCAGGCCAAATATAAATCTTATGCAAAGATTTTGAAGACGCTCAAGTTTATCTAGTTGCGCCTGAGTAAGATCGAGATAACTGACATCAGCATAGTTAAGGATGGGAAACAGAAGAGACTGTGCAAGCGCAGTTTTAGTGGCAGTGGGAAGAAAGTTCCGAACACGTCTAAGGGACCTGACAGATGCAAAAATTTTGCGGCTTATCTCCTGGAGCTGCGGACCCCAAGATAGATATTTGTCGATCCAAACCCCAAGGTTCTTAACCTTCTCACTTATTGGAATAGTAGTTCCGTTAAATTGAACCTGGGGAAGCTGAGACCAATTTACTTTTGAAATCATCCTAGAGCTGCCAACAACAATGACCTGGGTCTTCGATGGATTAACCTGAAGCCCATTTGCCTCACTCCACTCACAAACTGCAGCCAAATCCCTGTTTATTGCAATAATTGCATTAGCCAAATCTGTAAGGGCAGCTTGTTGGTAGATTTGTAAATCGTCTGCATAAACATTTTCATTACATAAATTCAGTAGATAAATAATTTAAAATAAATAAGATAAATAAAAAAACTTGAGAGGTGTCAAGGGACACCCGGATGGAACGAAGTTTCTTTGGATTAATTAGTGAAGGAATTGTAATAAAACTAGAAACATGACTGTGTTTTACGACTTTATCCTTTTCCCTAAGATGGTATCGTATCGTTGGCAACTAATGACCCACTGTTTGGCATCTCAATGGTCAGTCCCTACCATATCGGGATTAAGTACTCCATGCAGGATCGGATTTGTGTATTCCATTCTAACTAACGAGAGAGACAGACAGAGAAACACGCGTACGCCGCACGGCTTACAACTATAGCAAAAAGAGTCGTTACAACTTTTGGTCTTAATATTTTTCGGCTTATGTTTAACTTACCACCAGATATAGTAACATTTAGGAGACAAAAATAGTAAATGATCACCAAAATTAAACACGCATTTTAATTTAAAATTATAACCAAAATTTTAACGTCTCGCTATCCTATTTAAGTAAAATGACTCCAAATAAATCATTGTTAACCCAAAAGTAGTAAATGATCACCAAAATCATACCAGCATTTTAATGTAAAATTAAAATCAAAGTTTTTACATCTTGCTATCCTGTTTAAGCAAACTAATGTCAATCAAATCATTGTTAATCCAAAACTTTTAAGTAAACATAAAGCTTTATTTTAATTTATAAGCTTTCTTTCATTTTTATTGGCAGCTATTGTTTGGTGTTTGGAGTTAAAAAAGTGTGAAATAAATAACTTTTTCCAAAAAAATATTCGAGAAGTAACGCTCGCCGGCCGCTGCCGCGGCTCCGCTCGCTTCGCTCGCTCGGCTCGCGCGCGGTTGGTCACAATTCTAACCTAACCTAACCTATTTTATCCAGTTTGTAACCCCAAGCCTACATTTTATGGCTTTCACAGTAGTTTATTTAGGCAAAAATAGCGCATTAATTTGCTCGCTAAGATTTGGTGATCATTTACTACATTTGGTGTTCGAATACAATTTGAGGTGCAGTCGTGACTAAAATAGCTAGTACTATTGTAAATTTAGACTTCATTTTTCTGGTGTCAAATATATATTTTTGGTATAAGAACTATAAGGGTATAAGGGTATCAAAGCATTTTATGGTGGTCATTATATTTAATCCCATTTTTTTCTGTCTAGCCCCCGCGTCTTGCAACGCGCGATAAGGAATTTCGTTCCAAAAATACAATTAGCTTATATCAGGCTATTACAAAACCTTCAGAAAACAATACATTTTATATTTATTATTTTTTTTTTTTATGTTTTTGACATTCTCGGGTCCCTAGAGAACCGGTCCTTTGGTAGGCGTACGAGGGGCCGATGCCAACTCGCAGAGGCCTCTTTAGACATTTCAAATGGAATGGGACACCAACCGACGATTATCCCTGTATGCACTGTGAAAGTATACCCAAGGACAATCCCCGGTTGGAGCAAAACTATTGCAAAATATGGAAACAAAAGATGAAACGCTATGGGTTTGGCTGGTTTAGTGGACTAATAACTACTACTATGGAAGAACTATTGGCTCCTGCCTGACCATTGACTATTAAAACGGCTTAAAAATAGCAGGGGGTGACTTGCACACTCAATAAATGGGCCCCCCGAAAAGGGTCGCTAGCACAAAGTGACGTAGCGCCAAGGGGGCAACATATCCTGAGGTGCTAGAGGAGTGGAGAGGTATACCACGGCTATCAGGACAATCCCGGAAGTACGGTCAAGATCCCTACCAGCACCTTACTGGATTATACGTCCTTCTCCCGAGCACGTTTGCTCTTGCGAATCTCCACTCAGAACGGCCGATTAAGGCTAGAAAGAGGTGGGAGCTCTGTTCCTCGTCAGTGTTCACTTCGGCCAGCCAATAAAGGCGAGCCAGAGATGAGGAACAAGAATTCTCAATGGAGATCAGGTCCGTGGGGTCGCTAGTGCCCAACAGTTCGCCACAAAACTGCCTTGCGGATTTATTTATTTATTATTATTATATACTTTATTGTACACCTCTTAACAAGCACAGTAAAAACGCTTATAAAACTAGTGTAAAATGGGCGGTCTTATCGCTTTATAATATTATAAATTAAAATCTAAAACTGATTTATTATTAAAAATAGGCAACGGTTAAAAATAAAAATCATATTATGAAAATGAAAAAGTATTTGTAAAGATATCAGTCTGGCAGTATCCAGTATACAGAACTATCTTCTTCATTTTAGATAACAAAGTATATTAAACAGCTTAACATTTTACAATTAATAGTATGAATTTTAATTAAATAAGACTTTAGTGCATAAAACTAGATTAAAATACTTAAAACTAAAAATTAATTAAGGCTGGAACTAGGCACACGTTAAAAAGGACTACTATCACTTTCTACGATGTTTTTTACAGGAACATCTATGCTGTTGATGACGATCAATCACCAATGTCGTTTACCAAGTCGCCCATAACTTCGCCATCGTCACTTCGTGATTTTTATGGATTTTAGATTCCAATCTAGCCGTTCAAGAAATAAGGAACTGCTTAAACTTTTTTCTTTTTCTGAATAAATTGGATTAAAAGTTTCTTCAGTTTATGCTGATTTTAGAAAAGCAGTTATCAACGTCTTTTACTTAGTCTTCGTATGTCATCAAGAGTGGCGAACCCGGGTATCCACTATCACTTGCTAGTCGTCGCGGTTGATATATTGTTTTGTTTTGAAAACACATTCTAAAGCTTGCACTTATTCAGTACTGAACATAGTGCGTTTACGCTTGTGTTTGACTACAGCTTTGAAATTTCCTAAAGAAGATGGTACAAACGCAACAATAATAGGAATTGCTTTAAACAATGAGTTTGTTACGGCAACTGAAGTGGTTTCAAAGGAGTTATTTGTATGCTAATACTTACTAATAATTGGAAAACGATGTTTCTCAGCCATATTTTTATTATTATGGTATAGCCTTCGTCCTTGCCAGATGATATTCCGGCACTAATGAAATTACATTATAAATATTTGAACTATTAAAGTTTTGGAACTAAAAGCTGTTCATTAATAGAACCTTACCTGCACGATTTGTACTAAAAGGCATTTTTATAATAACCACTCTGTGGAAACGATACTAGACAAATGTACTTTTTCCCATTATTTTCAGGAAAGTAAACAACTCCATGCGTATGAAAACAAATAAATTCACGTCCTAAGATAAACCGATTGTTAATAAATCGTTTTAAATAAGAACTGATATTTACTTGACAATTGTAAGCACTTTGGTTACCGTTTGGATCATTGTCTTGTTCTGGATAAAAATCCATAGTCAAGCTACAGTAATATTCACTAGTATTCTGGTACGAGGTCATGTCTGCTATAGAAAGTACTGGTATTAAATGATGTGAGTTAGCAATATCCTATTCCATTTTATAATTCCAATATGGTTCGCTAATTAGTCACTAATCACCTCCTTTTACTGGGTTCTGTAAATTTCCAGAATACAGTCGAGAATCATTACTGTCACTAACACTGGCTGGTGGAATGGGTTCATACACAGGACTACAATCACCCTCTATGATTTTTTACAGGAACATCTATGCTGTTCTTTGACAAGCATACATCAATGACGTTTACCAAGTCTCCCATAACTTCGTCATCAAGGGTGCCGAACCCGTGTTCTTTAGTAGTTTTTGGATTTGAGATTTTACTGCATCCAGCAGATCCATAACTGAGGAACTTCTTTCTTTTTCATTGTTCTGCATTCGAATTTTAATTTTGTTCTCCTTTACTTTTTACAGCTTTGTCATTGAGTAGCAGCTGGTTCACGATAACTTGCTTCTCGTCGAGGTTGCTGTATTTTTTGGTTTTGAATAACTATGTCTTCTAAGGCTTGCACTTGTACAGTTGTGAACAATGTAGTTTATGCTTGCGTTTTGCTAAAGCTTTGAAATTTCCTGATGATGATACTACTGAAGCAATAATAAAAATTACTTTAAAAAATGGATTTCTTAAAACAATTGAAAGGGTTTCAGAGGAGGAGGTATTTGTACGCTTACTCTTAATTATAATCTGAATACGATGTCATTTAGTCATATTGTTATTGTTGTGGTATCTTGCTGCAGTTGAAATACCAGCATTGGCGCTGATGTGACTGAAATGGACAAAACAATACATTACAAAAATTACATTTAAAAAGTGAACTATTAAAGTTGCGGAACTATAGGCCGACCATTTAACTCGCGTATCGCCTGCGCTGTAAGAAGGGAGCGGGGGCGGGTAACGCTACACACGGAGTCAATAATCCAAAGATTTATCTCGAGATAGACATTGTTGGTAAAGAATAAAATAATAGGAATCTTTTTTGTAAGTATTTATTTTTAAGTTTTACAAAAATTTTGTTAATAGCTTCTTAGGTACAAAATCATAAAAACAATAATTAACTCCGTATAAGAAATATTTAACCACAGATAAAAGTTGTATAGGACTACTCATCACTAATATCCATATCGCTTGAATCATCATCACTGTCTGTGTAGCTTGAGGAGTCAGAATCTTGCAAATTAATAATAAATCGGTCCATCTCTTCATCAACGATACGATCGTGCAGACAATATTTATTTTCAATAGTTTGTACATGTTTATCGCAGTTAACCCATTTTTCTACAGAGAATTCGGCAAATAAGTGTTCCAGTGTATTTTTCTTGTTGTCTAAATTAGAATCAATTTCAATTTTTGCGAGCTGTTCTTTGATATCCCCCCAAACCAATTCGATTGGGTTCAAGTCTGGGTGATATGGAGGCAGTCGTAAGACTTCATGACCTGCCGCCTTTAAAATTTCATCTATTTTGTAAATATTTTCTGTCGCGTGTTGTTTAATTAAATTCAATAAATCACATTTTCTTAAAGACGTATCAAATTCAACATTGTGTCTTTGCAGCCAGGTCTGCTTGATGGCTTTTGTGGATGTCATTGTAGGCTTTTTGTCCTCTTGTACCGAGTGGTATGCGGCATTATCCATAACAATTACTGACCTTGGCGGTAAATTTGGCAATAGCTTTTCTCTAGTCCATTTGCTGAAGTTTACTAAATTCATATCGCTATGATAATCTCCGGTTTTGCTTTTGGATTTAAAAATTAAAAGAGCTCCATCGATAAATCCGGCTTGTCCACCAGCATATACAATAATTAAACGTAATATACAATAATAATGTAATATATGTAATACATGTACAATAATAATTAAGCGATTCATCTTGAGATTTATCTTGGCAAGTCGTATACCTTGTGCGTTTATGTCCAAGCGTCCGTAACAAAACTACCAACCGCGCGCTGCGAGCACAGCCAGCGCACTGTCGCCCTTGACGTAAGCTCTCTGCTCCGCGCACCCCTTTCACCCACCCGCTAACATCTCCCCCGCTCCTTTCTTACCGCGCAGGCGATACGCGAGTTAAACGGTCGGCCTATAAAAGCTGTTTATTAATAGAACCTTACCTGCATGATTTTGTCTTGAAGAGCATTTTCATAGTTGCCACTCTATGGAAATTATACTGGTCAATGTACTGTTTCCCATAATTTTCAGGAAAGTAAGCAACTTCACGCGTCTGAAAACAAATAAATTCACGTCCTAAGATAAACCGATTGTTAATAAATCATTTTAAATAAGAACTGATATTTACTTGACAATTGTAAGCACTTTGTTTAACGTTTGGATCATTGTATTGTTCTGGATAAAAATATATAGTCAAGCCACAGTAATATTCACTAGTATTTTGGTATGAGGCCATGGCAACTATAAAAAGTACTGGTATTAAATGATTTGTATTAGCAATGTCCTATTCCATTTTATACATGAAATAAATTTGGCTAATTAGTCACCAATCACCTCCTTTTACTGGATTCTGTAGATTTCCAGAATACAGTACTACCTTTACAATCATTACTGTCACTAATACTGGCTGGTGATATGGGTTCATACGCAGGAACATCTATGCTGTTCTTTGACAAGCAAACATCAATGACGTTTACCAAGTCTGCCATAACTTCGTCAATCTAGCCTTTCAAGAAATAAAAAAAAAATCTTTCTTTTTCTGGATGTGTTAGATTAGAAGTTTCTTCTTCTTCTTCTTCTTCCACCTGGCGTTGATCCCGGCTATTGCCAGGGTCCGCCTATTAGAAGATTCTTCATATTCCTGTAAATCCTGGTCTTGTTCCCTTTCATTTTTGAACCGGCGGCGGTTTTGGAACTACAATTTGCCAGCTTTGTCATTTAGTTGCAGCTGGTTCGCTACCACTTGCCTCTCGTTGCGGATGACATATTTTTTAGTTTTGAAAATATATTTTAAAGCTTGCACGTGTTCAGTAGTGAACATAGTGCGTTTATGATTGCATTTGACTACAGCTTTGATATTTCCTGTGTGTGTTTTCGATCAACTGAAACTATCTAAAGAATATTTTTATAAAATCTATTTGTTACAGCTACTGATGTTGTTTTAAAGGAAATATAAATTGTATGCTTATCATCTTCTGAGTAGGACACTCTTGTCAGACTGGTTGTGGTTACGCAGATGAGAAACATAAAGAGCTGTTTAGTGGGTCGTCGTCTTTCCCGAGAACTGCTCTTACAGCGATGCGCTTCCATTTCTGCCGGTTGGTCGCGTTACGAATACACTGGTCCATAGTGGACTCGGTAGTTGTTTGAATCAGGTCAGTCCAGCGAGTTGGTGATTGACCGCGTGCTCTCTTGCCCCTCACTTAGCCCTGGATTAGCAGTCTCTCTAACATGTTCTCGTTTCTGCATTATGTGACCAAAGAAATTCAGTGTTCGTGTTTTCACAATGGACGAAAGTCGGTCTTTAATATGATGCTCTATATTTATGCTTATACTTACACGTAAACTGAGCACAATGTCTTTTAACCATATTGTTACTATAATGGAAAAAATAATACATTAAAAAAATTTCATTAAAAATTGTAAACTATGAAAGTTGTGGAAATAAAAGCTGTTCATAAATACAACCTTACCTGCATAATTTTGTCCTAAAGGGCATTTTTATAAATACCATTCTGTGTAAACAATACTGGTTAATGTACTGTTTCCCATAATTTTCAATAAAGTAAGCAACTCCATGCGTCTGAAACAAATAAACGAGCCTCTCATTGCCAATGATCCTCTTGGCTTGTTTCTCAATTGACTCAAGGGCATCAAGCTGATATCTGGCAGATCCGTCCCAAAGATGAGAGCAGTATTCCTTACACGATCGAACTTGCGCTTGATAGAGTTTGAGCAGCTGTTTCGGCGTGAAGTACCGTCTCACCTTTGCTAGGATCCCCAACTTCTTTGCAGCCACTTGAGCTTTTGCCTCTATGAAAGGGCCAAAATTGAGAGTAGATGTTAATGTAACCCCAAGAAGTTCAAGTTGGTCGTTTATCGGCACTGTTACACCTCGGAAAGATGGAACTGGGTGGAATTGGCTCCTTTTGGCGGAAAATAGACACGCTTGTGTCTAAGCAGCATTGAACTTGACCAGATTGGTATAGCCCCATTCAGAGACAGCCTGTAATGTCACATTCAAGCGCTCAACCATAGCCTCCCGGAGAGACTGGATCTGCGACCCACCAGCTCGTGCGTCGGACACGTATCTCTCAGCAACAGTACTGTCGTCTGCATACCCAAAGGTACTAGGTTTAAGCAGATCATTAATATGCAGCAAGAAGAGTGATGCTGAAAGCACCGACCCCTGAGGAACCCCGGCATTACTATCCAGCAGTCCAGACGAGCAGCCATCTATGACCATTCGGATAGACCGATCCCTCAGGATATCTTCGATCCAATCACATAAACCGGCGGGCAGACCGAAGGAAGGAAGCTTACTAATAAGGCTATCGTGCCAGACCCTGTCGAAGGCCTTCGAAATGTCAAGGGAGACCGCTAGTGCCTCCCCGTGCTTCTCTATGGCTTCACTCCAGATGTGAATGGCATACGCTAGAAGATCCCCAGTTGACCGATTTCGGCGGAACCCGTATTGTCGGTCACTTAGGATATCATTCGCTTCTAGGTACGCCAGGAGCTTATGATTCAGCACGCGTTCCATAGTCTTACAGAGTATGGACGTTACCGAGATGGGTCTATAATTCGACGGGTCAGCACGACTACCCTACTTGGGCACGGGTTGCACGTTAGCTTGCTTCCAAGCCGTCTGCACTTTTCCAATCTCAAACGAAAAACGAAATAGGCGTGTCAAGATCGGAGACAACTCAGGCGCACAAGTTTTCAGAACAATTGCCGGTATCCCGTCGGGGCCACTAGCCTTGTTCAGGTCTAGGTTACGCAGTAACCTACGGACGTCCTTCTGATGAATGCGAATGTTCGACATGCTCGACTCGCATCCACCAGGAGAGGCGGAGAGCGTCGCGCCGCCAGGATCCAGACATGAAGATTCCGCAAACAAAGAAGCAAACAAGTTTGCTTTCTCCTCAGCGGAGTGGGCAAGCGTCCCATTGGTCTCAGCAGTGGTGGTAGTGAGGAGCGGCAGAAGTTCGATTCGACCGACTTAGCCATGGACCAAAAAGCCTTACTACCTGCTGGGTATAAAGCAAGTTTGTTCCCTATTCGGCTGATGTGGTCAAACCGTGCCCTCCGCAATTCCTTCTTGCAGGACTTGGCAGCCCTGTTGAAGGCTCTCTTATTCCGAGTCACGTCATTTGCTTTGCGCGTGCGGCGTCGACCATGCCAGGTAAGCCGCGTGCTTAAGCGCAACAGCGCGATTGCACTCTGCACCAAACCATGGACGAGCTTCACCAGACGTAGTTATGTCAGAGAACGGAATGTAGTACTCCATTCCCCTCCGCAACACATCCGTCACGGCGTCCGTGCACGACGAAGCATCAGTCGAAGAAAAGCAAGTAGGCTGCCAAGGATAACATGCGAAGAAAGATCGCATGCCATCCTAATCTGCTGACCTGTACCGCCATACCCGCCGTATGCCTCTTGGGCTAGGATCGGGCGGGGAGTAAACGGACACAGATTTCACCAGACAGTGGTCGGAACTACCCAGTGGTGAAGAAATCGAGAACGAATAGCGGTCTGGATTTCTTGTCAGCAAAAGGTCCAAGCAATTGGCAGTGTGCGAATCAACATCCGGCACCCTCGTTGCCCCCTGGACCAGCTGGGCAAGATTCAGCGCTAGGGCTAGCTTTCTTGTTTCTCGTCCAGCATGGTCTGTTTACTGGTATGGGAAGAGCCAATCCTGATGGTGGGCGTTGAAGTCCCCCAGTGACACCAACTGGGCAGAAGGGTACCGTTGCTGAGCCGCATCCGCCGCCTTACTCAGGTGCTGTGTGAGCTCAGTTGTCTCCAAATCACCGCTGTGCGAACGGTAGACATAAGCGTAGACAATTTTATCCAGGCCTGTGTCCACTAAAACTTACAGCGTTGAGAACCTGGAGTCCTCAAGATAACGGAGACGCCGATAACAGATGTCGTCCCGGGCGTACATGCATACGCCCGCGCGTAGTCCGAAGTGGTGCTCCAGGGTAAACCCTGGGTAGGAAAGGTAAGACACGTCTGACGGACATCTGATCTGCGTCTCGGAAAGGAACAAGAGTGCTGGTTTCTCAGTCTCCAGGTGGTGATGGACCGCGGCGAGATTTGAGTGCAGACCTCGAATATTGCTGAGGTGCACTTTGTTTAAACTGTTATGAAATTATGTGTATTAGCCTTATGCTTTTCCTTTCCATCCGTGCAATATGGTTGGCTAATTAGTAACTAATCACCTCCTTTCACTGGGTCCTGTAGGTCTGCAAAATACAGAATTACATTCAGAATCATTACTGTCACTAACACTGACTGGTGAAATGCGTTCATACACAGGACTACTATCACTCTCTACGATTTTTTTACAGGATTATTACATGCTGTTCTTTGACCAGCAATCATCAATGACGTTTACCGAATCTCCTATAACTTCGTCATCGAGAGTTGAAACCGTGATCGATAGTATTTTTATGGATTTTACTCGTAGATTCCAATGTAGCAATTATCAATGACTTTTACTTAGTCTTCGTATGTCATCAAGAGTGACGAACCCGTCTTTATCAGTATTTTTTTCGGATTTGAGATTCTACTGCATCCTAGATCGGCAACTAAGGAACTTCTTTCTTTTTCTAATTGTTCTGCATGACAATTTTTATCTTGTTACTCTGAATTCTGGTCTTGCTCCCTTTTATTTTTGAACCGGTGGTTCTGGAAGCATATTTTGATAGCTTTATTATTTTGTAGCAGCTGGTTTACTATCACTTACCTGTCGTCGCAGTTGATACGAGTATATTGTTTTGTTTTGAAAACATCTTCTAAAGCTTGCACTTATTCAGAACTGAACATAGTGCATTTAAGCTTGTGTTTGACTACAACTTTGAAATTTCCTAAAGATGATGGTACAAACGCAACAATAATAGGAATTGCTTTAAACAATGAGTATGTTACAGCAACTGAAGTGGTTTCAAAGGAGTTATTTGTATGCTTATATTTACTAATAATGTGAGTATGAGGCCTTTTAGTCCTATTGTTATTGTTGTGGTATCCAGTTGCTTTTTTTTACTATTGATAGGCACGCGCTTGACCAACATCTCACCTGATGGTAAGCGATGATGTGACGTTTACCAAGTCACCCGTAACTTCGTCATCAAGAGTGCCGAACCCGTATTCTTTTGGATTTTGTAGTTTTTGGATTTGAGATTTTACTGCATCTAGCAGTTCCACAACTGAGGAACTTCTTTCTTTTCTCATTGTTCTGCATTCGAATTTTTATCTCGTTCTCCTTTACTTTTTACAGCTTTGTCATTGAGTAGCAGCTGGTTCACGATAACTTGCTTCTCGTCGAGGTTGCTGTATTTCTTGGTTTTGAATAACTATGTCTTCTAAGGCTTGCACTTGTGCATTTGTGAACAATGTGCGTTTACGCTTGCGTTTTGCTACAGCTTTGGAATTCCATGATGATGATACAACTGAAACAATAATTAAAAATTACTTTAAAAAATGAATTTCTCACAAAAATTGAAATGTTTTCAAAGGAGGTATTTGTATGCTAACTCTTACTTATAATATGAGTACGATTCCTTATAGTCCTTTTCTTATTGTTGTATCCAGTTGCTTTTTTTTACTATCAATAGACACGCGCTTGACCACCATCTCACCTGATGGTAAGCGATGATGTGACGTTTACCAAGTCTCCCATTACTTCATCAATCTAGCCTTTCAAGAAATAAGGAACTTCTTCCTTTTTCTGGATGTGTTAGATTAGAAGTTTCTTCTTCTTCTTCTCTTCCACCTGGCGTTAATCCCGGCTATTGCCAGGGTACACCTATTAGAAGTTTTTTCATGTTCCTGTAAAACCTGGTCTTATTCACTTTGATTTTTGAACCGGCGGTTTTAGAAATAAACTTTGACAGCGTTGTCATTTAGTTGCAGCTGGTTCGCAACCACTTGCCTCTTGTTGCGGATGATAAATTATTTAGTTTTGAAAATATATTTTAAAGCTTGCACGTGTTCAGTAGTGAACATAGTGCGTTTATGATTGCATTTGACTACAGCTTTGATATTTCCTGTGTGTGTTTTCGATCAACTGAAACTATCTAAAGAATTTTTTTATAAAATCTATTTGTTACAGCTACTGATGTTGTTTTAAAGGAAATATAAATTGTATGCTTATCATCTTCTGAGTAGGACACTCTTGTCAGACTGGTTGTGGTTATATTTTAAAATCTTGCACGTGTTCAGTAGTGAACATAGTGCGTTTATGATTGCATTTGACTACAGCTTTGATGTTTCCTGTGTGTGCGCTTGCGTTTTGCTACAGCTCTGAAATTTCCTAATGATGGTACAACTGATACAATATTAAAAATAACTTTAAAAAATGAATTTCTTACAACAATTGAAATGGTTTCAAAGGAGGTATTTGTATGCTTACTCTTACTTATAATCTGAGGACGGTGTCTTTTAGTCATATTCTTATTTTTGTGGTATCCTGAAGCTGCAGTTGAAATACCAGCATTTGAGCTGATGTGACTGAACTGTGCTGAAAAGGAAAACAATACATTACAAAAATTACATTAAAAATAGTGAACTATGAAAGTTGTGGAAGTAAAAGCTTACCTGCCTGATTTTGTCCTTTTGGCATTTTTATAATTACCACTCTGTGCAAACAATACTGGTTCATGTACTGTTTCCCAAAATTTTCAAGAGAGTTAGCAACTCCATGCGTCTGAAAACAAATAAATTTACGTCCTAAGATAATTCGATTGTTTAGAAATCATTTTAAATAAGAACTGATATTTACTTGACAATTGAAAGCACTTTGTTTAACGTTTGGATCAATATATTGTTTTGTATAAGAATCCATTCTCAAGCCACAGTTACATTCACTAGTATTCTAGCACGAGACCATGGCTACTATAGAAAGTCCTGGTAATAAATGATGTATATTAGCAATATCCTTTTCCTTCTTATACTAGCAATATGGTTAGCTAATAAGTAACTAATCACCTTTTTTCACTGGGTTCTGAAGGTCTCTATAGTGCAGAACCTTTAAAATCATTACTGTCACAAACACTGGATACTAAACTACTACCACTCACTACTATCACTCTATACGATTTTTTTAAAGGAAATTCTCTGCTGTTCTTTGACAAGCAATCATCAATAACGTTTACTAAGTCTCCCATAACTTCGCCAGCGAGAGTCAAAAAGCCGTGTTTGTTTGACTTTTTATGGATTTGAGATGCTATTGAATCTAGTTGTTCAAGAAATAAGCAATTTCTTTCTTTTTCTGAATGTGTTGTATTAGAAGTTTCTTCTTGTTTCTGTAAATGATGTTCTTGTTTTTTTTTATTTTTGAACCGACGGTTCTGGAACCATACTTTGATAGCTTTATCATTTAGTTGCAGCTGGGCCACTATCACTTGCGTGTCATTGCGGTTGATATATTGTTTAGTTTTTGAAAATATTTTCTAAAGCTTGCACTTGTTCAGTAGTGAACATAGTGCTTTTACGTTTGCGTTTGACTACAGCTTTAAAGTTTCCTGAAGATGATAGTACAACTAAAACAATAATAAGATTTACTTTAAAAAATGAATTTGTTTCAGCAACTAAATTATTTCCAAGGAGGTATTTGTAAGCCTATGCTTACTTATAATCGAGCACGATGTTTTTCATCCATATTCATATTGTTATGGTGTTTGTTTGGTGGTTGTTTGGCTGCCGGTGTGGCAAAAAAAAGGTGATATATATATGGCGTTAGTGTGACTGGAGTGTACTGAAATGGAAGAGCTCATGGCTAGATAATAACAGCCGCACAGGTCGATCATGAAGGTTAAGCAACGCTTGTCAAGGTTGGTCTGTGGATAGGTGACCATCTTAACATATCGAGTTTTCTCCTTGCCTCGGAAAGCACGTTAAATTGTTGGTCTCGGCTGTCATTTGTAGATCTTTGGCAGTCGTTACGGATATAGTCAGAAGCCAGTAAATCTGACTCCAGTCTTGCCAAGATGAACCGTGTTAGCCAGTTAATGGATTGTGTAGGTCTGGTAGGCAGCCACACCACGTTTAACACTGGTATTGAGCGAAATCTGATTTGACTGGAAGCCGACCCTAATGTAGTTAGGAAAAGACTAGGCAGATGATGATGATTAGCAATATCCTATTCCTTTTTATACGTGCAATATTTTTGGCTTATTAGTGACTAATCACTTACGTTCACTAGGTTCTGTAAGTCTTCAGAATAACAGAACTATCTTCAGAATAATAACTGTCACTAACACTGGCTGATGAAATAGGGACATATTATACAGGATTACTATCACTCTCTACGATTTTTTTACAGGATTATATATGCTGTTCTTTGACAAACAATCATCAACGACGTTTACCAAGTCTCCCATAACTTCGTCATCGAGAGTTGAAACTGTGATCGTTAGTATTTTATGGATTTTAGATTCCAATATAGTAGTTATCAATGACTTTTACTTAGTCTTCTTATGTCATCAAGAGTGCCAAACCCGTCTTAGTCAGTATTTTTTTAGTTTTGAGATTCTACTGCATCCCAGATCGGCAACTAAGGAACTTCTTTCTATTTCTAATTGTTCTGCATGACAAATTTTATCTTGTTTCTCTGAATCCTGGTCTTGCTTCTTTTTATTTTGGAACCGGTGGTTTTGCAAGCATATTTTGATAGCTTTATCATTTAGTTGTAGCTTCTTTATTATCACGAATTATGAAAATATCTTCTAAAGCTTGCACTTATTCAATACTGTATGCATACATAGTTCGTTTACGCTTGTGTTTGACTACAGCTTTAAAATTTCCTAAAGATGATGGTACAAATGCAACAATAATAGGAATAACTTTAAACAAAGACTTTGTTTCAGCAACTGAAGTGGTTTCAAAGGAGTTGTTGGTATGCTTATACTTAATAATTATGAAAAACGACGTTTATTAGCCATATTCTTTTTGTTATGGTATGACCTTGGCTGCAGGTGATTTACCAGCACTGGCGCTGGTGTGACTAGAATGTACTGAAATGAATAAACAATACATGACAAAAATTGAGCTCGTGGCTAGATAATAACAGCCGCACGGGTCGATCTTGAAGGTTAAGCAACGCTTGCCAAGGTTGGTCTGTGGATGGGTGACCGTCTTAACATAATGAGTTTCCTCCGTGCCTCGGAAAGCACGTTAAGCCGTTCGTCCCGGCTGTCATTTGTAGATCTTTGGCACTCGTTACGGATTGTCAGAAGCCAGTAAATCTGACTCCAGTCTTGCCATGATGGCGGTGTTACCCAGTTAATTGGTTGTGGAGGTCTGGTAGGCAGCCGCTCCACGTAAAACACTGGTATTCAGCTGAATCCGGTTTGACTGGAAGCCGACTCCAATATAGTTGGGAAAAGGCTAGGCAGATGATGATGATGAATACATGACAAAAATTATATTAAATAGTGAACTATGAAAGTTGTGGAACTAAAAGCTGTTCATTGATAGAATCACACCTGCATATTTTTTTCCTGAACAGCATTTTCAAAATATCTACACTGTGGAAACGAAACTCGACGAGTGCGTTTAGTCGACATTTGACAGATTCTACTTTTGACATCATAGTCTACTATTGACAGATTCTACATATGACAGATTCTATATATGACAGATTCTACGTATGACAGATTCTACATATGACAGATTCTACATATGACAGATTCTACGTATGACAGATTCTGTTTTTGACAGATTTTGAAAAAGTGCTAAATCTCAAATTGTATTCGATCACCAAATCTTAGCGAGCAAATTAATGCGCTATTTTTGCCTAAATAAACTACTGTGATTGCCATAGAATGTAGGCTTGGGGTTACAAACTGGATAAAATAGGTTAGGTTAGGTTAGAATTGTGACCAACCGTGCGCGAGCCGAGCGAGCGAAGCGAGCGGTGCCGCGACAGCGGCCGGCGAGCGCTACTTCTCGAATATTTTTTTGGAAAAAGTTATTTATTTCACTCTTTTTTAACTCCAAACACCAAACAATAGCTGCCAATAAAATGAAAGAAAGCTTTTATATTAAATAGCACTTTTTCAAAATCTGTCAAATACAGAATCTGTCATACGTAGAATCTGTCATATGTAGAATCTGTCATATGTAGAATCTGTCATACGTAGAATCTGTCATATATAGAATCTGTCATATGTAGAATCTGTCAATAGTAGACTATGATGTCAAAAGTAGAATCTGTCAAATGTCGACTAAACGGACGAGTGTACTGTTTCCCATAATTTTCATGAAAGTAACAAACTCCATGCTTTTGAAAACAAAGAAAAACAAATAAATCTACGTCCTAAGACCAATTGATTGTTTTAAATAAGACCTACTATTTACTTGACAATTGTAAGCACTTTGGTTGAGGTTTGGATTAATATATTGTTCTGGATAAGAATCCATAGTCAAGCCGGTGTAATATTACGAATTATCAGATATGAGGCCATGGCTACTATAGAAAGTACTGTAATTAAATTATGTGTATTAGCCTTGTGCTATTACTTTCCATCAATCTAATCACCTCCTTTCACTGGGTCCAGTAGGTCTGCAAAATACAGAATTACATTCAGAATCATTACTGTCACTAACACTGGCTGGTGGAATGCGTTCATACACAGGACTACTATAACTCTCTACGGTTTTTTAACAGGATTATTATATGCTGTTCTTTGACAAGCAATCATCAATGACGTTTACCAAATCGCCCATAACTTCGTCATCGTAAGTTGAAACCGTGATCGTTAGTATTTTTATGGATTTAAGATTCCAATATAGCAGTTATCAATGACTTTTACTTAGTCTTCGTATGTCATCAAGTGTGACGAACCCGTCTTAATCAGTGTTTGAATCTGTGGTTTTGGAACTATACTTTGACAGCTTTGTCATTTAGTTGCTGGTTCGCTACCTCTTGCCTCTCATTGCGGATAACATATTGTTTAGTTTTGAAAATATCTTTTAAAGCTTGCACGTGTTCAGTAATGAATATATTTCGTTTATGCTTGCGTTTGACTACAGCTTTGATATTTCCTGTGTGTGTTTTTGATCAACTGAAAAAATATTAAGAATAACTTTAATAAATCTATTTGTTACAGCAACTGATGTGGTTTTAAAAAAAGTACACATTGTAAGCTTATCATCTTCTGAGTAGGACACTCTTGTCAGGGTGGTCGTGGTTACGCAGACGAGAAACATAGGGTGCTGTTTGTTGGGTCGGCGTCTTTCCCGAGAACTGCTCTCTCAGTTATGCGCTTCTATTTCTGCCGGTTGGTTGCTTTACGTATACACTGGTCCATAGTGGACTCGGTAGTTGTTTGAATCAGGTCAGTCCATCGAGTTGGTGATTGACCGCGTGTTCTCTTGCCCCTCACTAGGCCCTGGACTGTCAGTCTTTCTAACATGTTCTCGTTTCTGCATATGTGACCAAAGAACTTCAGTGTTCGTGTTTTCACAATGGACGAAAGTCGGTCTTTAATACGAAGCTCTTATATTTATGCTTATACTTACAAGTAAACTGAGCACAATGTCTTTCAGCCATATTCTTACTGAAATGGAAAAATAATACATAACAAAAATTTCAGTAAAAATTGTAAACTATGAAAGTTGTGGAATTAAAAACTGTTCATAACTAGAACCTTTCCTGCATGGTTTTGTCCTAAAAGTCATTTTCATAAATACGTTACCACTCTGTGGAAATGATACTGGTTAAATGTACTATTTCCCATTTTTTTCAGGAAAGTAAGCAACTCCATGCGTCTGAAAAAAAAAATACCACGTCCTAAGACAAACCGATTGGATATTTACTTGACAATTGTAAGCATTTAGGTTACCGTTTGGATCATTCTATTATATTGGATAAAAATCCATAGTCAAGTCTCAGTAATATTCACTAG
This sequence comes from Lacanobia oleracea, assembly GCA_950371165.1. Lineage (NCBI taxonomy): Eukaryota > Metazoa > Arthropoda > Insecta > Lepidoptera > Noctuidae > Lacanobia > Lacanobia oleracea. The sequence continues at coordinate 10,078,211 of OX493397.1, forward strand.
TATTCTGCTACAAAGCCATATAAGGAGTAGAATTCCCTGCCGGAGTCTTTGTTTCCTGATAGCTACAACCTGGGAGTCTTTAAGTCAAGAGTGAATAGGTTATTTCTAGGCAAGGATGCTCCATCTTCGACCATATGATCACTTACCATCAGGACATAGTGGTCAAACGCGTGCCTATCTATAGTAAAAAAAAAAGCCATAGCTACTATACAAAGTCCTGGTATTAAATAATGTATAATATATCCTATTCCTTTTTATATGTGCAATGTGATATACTAACAAGTAACTAATCACCTCCTTTCACTGGATTCTGAGGGACTCTAGAATACAGAACTACCTTTAGAATCATTACTGTCACTAACATTGGCTGGTGAAATGGGTTCAAACGCAGGACTACTATGTATCACTCTCAACGATTCTTTTACAGGAACATATACGCTTTTCATTGAAAATTAATCATCAATGACGTTTACCAAGTCTCCCATAACTTTATCATCGAGAGTTACGAAACCGTGATCGTTAGTATTTTTATAGATTTTAGATTCCAATGTAGTCGTTCAAAAACTAAGGAACTTCATGAACTTTTTTCTTTTTCTGGATGTATTGGGTTAGAAATTTCTTAAGTTTATGCTGTTTTCAGGTAAGCAGTTATCAATGACTTTTACTAAGTCTTTGTATGTCATCATGAGTAACAAACCCATGTTTATAAGTATTTTTTCGGATTTGAGGTTTTACTGCATCCAGCAGATCAGCAACTAAGGAACTTCTTTCTTTTTCAAATATTTATGCATGACAATTTTATCTTGTTACTCTGAATTCCGGTCTTACTTTCTTTTATTTTGGAACCGGTGGTTTTGGAAGCATATTTTGATAGCTTTGTCATTTAGTTGCAGCTTCTTCATTATCACTTGCCTGTCGTCGCGGTTGATATATTGTTTTGTTTTGAAAATATCTTCTAAAGCTTGCACTTATTCAATACTGAATACATACATAGTTCGTTTACGCTTGTGTTTGACTACATCTTTAAAATTTCCTGAAGATGATGGTACAAATGCAAATATAATAGGAATTACTTTAAACAAAAATTTGTTACAGCAACGGAAGTGTTTTCAAAGGAGTTGTTGGTATTCTTGTACTTAATAATTATGGAAAATGATGTTTATTAGCCATATTTTTATTGTTACTGGTGTGACTAGGGAATACTGGAATGAATAAATAATACATGACAAAAATTATATTAAATAATGAACTATGAAAGTTGTGGAACTAAAAGCTGTTTATTGATAGAATCAAACCTGCATATTTTTTTTCTGAACAGCATTTACAAAATATCCACACTGTGGAAACGAAACTCGACGAGTGTACTGTTTCCCATAATTTTCATGAAAGTAAGCAATTCTATGCTTCTGAAAACAAAAAAAAACAAATAAATCCACGTCCTAAGATAAATTGATTGTTTTAAATAAGAACTACTATTTAATTGACAATTGCAAGCACTTTGGTTGAGGTTTGGATCAATATATTGTTCTGGATCCATAGTCAAGCCGGAGTAATATTTAGTAGTATTCAGGTGCGAGGCCATGGTCACTATAGAAAGTATTGTGATTAAATTATGTGTATTAGCCTTATGCTTTTTCTTTCCATCCGTGCAATATGGTTGGCTAATTAGTAACTAATCATCTCCTTTCAATGGGTCCTGTAGGTCTGCAAAATACAGAATTACATTCAGAATCATTTAAGTCACTAATATTGACTGGTGAAATGCGTTCATACACAGGACTACTACCACTCTCAACGATTTTTTTACAGGATTATATATGCTGTTCTTTGACAAGCAATCATCAACGACGTTTACCAAGTCTCCCATAACTTCGTCATCGAGAGTTGAAACCGTGATCGTTAGTATTTTTATGGATTTTAGATTTGAATATAGCAATTATCAATGACTTTTACTTAGTCTTCATCAAGAGTCATCAAGAGTGACCCGTCTCAATCAGTATTTTTTGGTTTTGAGATTCTACTGCATCCCAGATCGGCAACTAAGAATCTTCTTTCTTTTTCTATTTTTTTTTTTTTTTTACTATTGATAGGCACGCGTTTGACCACTATCTCACCTGATGGTAAGCGAGGATGTGGTCGAAGATGGAGCACGCTTGCCTAGAAATAACCTATTCACTCTTGATTTAAAGACTCCCAGGTTGTAGCAATCAGGAAACACAGACTCCGGCAGGGAATTCCACTCCTTAGCTGTACGCACTATGAATGTGTTCCCAAAACGTTTTGTGCGTATGGGTGGGATGTCCACCATGTACCGGTGGCGCTTCGCCGTTCGTCTTGTGGTCCGATGATGGAACGGGCTTGGCGGAATTAAATTATGCAATTCCGTCGCACATTCCCCAAAATGCAACCGGTAAAAAACCAACAGGCTAGCAACTCGTCGTCGATGTTCAAGACTTTGGAGCTTCGACGCGACGAGCCTCTCATTGCCAATGATCCTCTTGGCTCTTTTCTCAATTGACTCAAGGGCATCAAGCTGGTATCTGGCAGATCCATCCCAAAGATGAGAGCAGTATTCCATACACGATCGAACTTGCGCTTGATAGAGTTTGAGCAGCTGTTCCGGCGTGAAGTACCGTCTCACCTTAGCCAGAATCCCCAACTTCTTTGCAGCCACTTGAGCTTTTGCCTCTATGTAAGAGCCAAAATTGAGAATAGATGTTAATGTGATGTTTCTATTAGTTCTGCATGACAATTATTAACTTGTAACTCTGAATCCTGGTTATGCTCCCTTTTATTTTTAAACCGGTGGTTTTGGAAGCATATTTTGATAGCTTTATCATTTTGTAGCAGCTGGTTTACTATCACTTACCTGTCGTCGCAGTTGATATATTGTTTTGTTTTGAAAACATCTTCTAAAGCTTGCACTTATTCAGTACTGAACATAGTGCGTTTACGCATGTGTTTGACTACGGCTATGAAATTTCCTAAAGATGATGGTACAAACGCAACAATAATAGGAATTGCTTTAAACAATGAGTTTTTTACGGCAACTGAAGTGGTTTCAAAGGAGTTATTTGTATGCTTCATCATCATCTGCCTAGCCTTTTCCCAACTACATTGGGGTCGGCTTCCAGTCAAACCGGATTCAGCTGAATACCAGTGTTTTACGCGGAGCGGCTGCCTACCAGACCTCCACAATCCTATAACTGGGTTACACGGTACTTCTTGGCAAGACTGGAGTCAGATTTACTGGCTTCTGACAATCCGTAACGACTGCCAAAGATCTACAAATGACAGCCGGGACCAACGGCTTAACGTGCTTTGATAGCTATATTATTTAATTGCAGCTTCTTCATCATCACTTGCCTGTCGTCGCGGTTGATATATTGTTTTGTTTTGAAAATATCTTCTAAAGCTTGCACTTATTCAATACTGAATGCATACAGAGTTCATTTACGCTTGTCTTTGACAACAGCTTTTAAATTTACTGAAGAGAATGGTACAAATGCAACAATAATAGGAATTACTTTAAACCGCGTACAGCAACTGAAGTGGTTTCAAAGCAGTTGTTGGTAAGCTTATACTTACTAATTATGAAAAACGATTTTTATTAGCCATATTTTTATTGTTATGGTATGGCCTTGGCTGCAGATGATATACTGGCACTAGCGCTGTGTGACTAGAGTGTACTGATATGAATAAACAATACATGACAAAAATTAAATTAAATAGTGAACTATGAAACTTGTGGAACTAAAAGCTGTTCATTGATAGAATCAAACCTGCATGTTTTTTCTCTGAACAGGATTTTCAAAATATCCACACTGTGGAAAAACGAAACTCGAGTTTCCCATAATTTTCATGAGAGTAAGCAACTCCATGCTTCTGAAAACAAAAAAAAACAAATAATCTACGTCCAAACCAACCAATACCAATTGATTGTTTTAAATAAGAACTACTATTTAATTGACAATTGCAAGCACTTTGGTTGAGGTTTAGATTAATATATTGTTCTGGATAAGAATCGATAGTCAAGCCGGAGTCATATTTACGAGTTTTCAGATATGAGGCCATGGCTACTATAGAAAGTACTGTGATTAAATTATATGTATTAGCCTTGTGCTTTTCCTTTCCATCAAATTAATCACCTCCTTTTACTGGGTCCTGTAGGTCTGAAAAATACAGAATTACATTCAGAATCATTACTGTCACTAACACTGGCTGGTGGAATGCGTTCATACACAGGACTACTATAACTCTCTAAGGTTTTTTAACAGGATTATATATGCTGTTCTTTGACAAGCAATCATCATTGACGTTTACCAAGTCTCCCATAACTTCGTCATCGTAAGTTGAAACCGTGATCGTTAGTATTTTTATGGATTTTAGATTCCAATATAGCAGTTATCAATGACTTTTACTTAGTCTTCGTATGTCATCAAATTCAAGAGTGACGAACCCGTCTTAATCAGTATTTTTTTTTGTTTTGAAATTCTACTGCATTCCAGATCGGCAACTAAGGAACTTCTTTTTTTTTCTATTAGTTCTGCATGACAATTTTTAACTTATTACTATGAATCCTGGTCTTGCTCCCTTTTATTTTTGAACCGGTGGTTCTGGACATATTTGAAAAAATAGCTTTATCATTTTGTAGCAGCTGGTTTACTATCACTTACCTGTCGTCGCAGTTGATATATTGTTTTGTTTTGAAACATCTTCTAAAGCTTGCACTTATTCAGTACTGAACATAGTGCGTTTACGCTTGTGTTTGACTACAGCTTTGAAATTTCCTAAAGATGATGGTACAAACGCAACAATAATAGGAATTGCTTTAAACAATGTGTTCGTTACGGCAACTGAAGTGGTTTCCAAGGAGTTATTTGTATGCTTGTACTTACTAATTATATAAGTACGATGCCTTTTATTCCTATTGTTATTGTTATGGTATCCAGTTGCTTTTTTTTACTATTGTTAGGCAAGCGCTTGACCATCATCTCACCTGATTGTAAGCGATAATGTGTTATGTTTACCAAGTCTCCCATAACTTCGTCAATCTAGCCTTTCAAGAAATAAGGAACTTCTTTCTTTTTCTTGACGTGTTAGATAAAAAGTTTCTTCTTCTTCCACCTGGCATTAATTCCGGCTATTGCCAGGGTCCACCTTTTAGAAGTTTCTTCATGTTCCTGTAAATCCTGGTCTTGTTCTCTTTGATATTTGAACCTGTGGTTATGAAACTATACTTTGACAGCTTTGTCATTTAGTTGCAGCTGGTTTGCTACCTCTTGCCTCTCATTGCGGATGACATATTGTTTAGTTTTGAAAATATCTTTTAAAGCTTGCACGTGTTCAGTTGTGAACATAGTGCGTTTATGATTTCTTTGACTACAGCTTTGATATTTCCTGTGTGTGTTTTTGATCAACTGAAACGAAATTAAAAATAACTTTATAAAATCAATTTGTTACAGCAACTGATGTGGTTTTAAAAAAAGTACAAATTGTAAGCTTATCATCTTCTGAGTAGGACACTCTTGTTAGAGTGGTCGTGGTTACGCAGACGAGAAACATAGGGAGCTGTTTGGTGGGTCGGCGTCTTTCCTGAGAACTGCTCTCTCAGCGATGCGCTTCTATTTCTGCCGATTGGTTGCTTTACGTATACACTGGTCCATAGTGGACTCGGTAGTTGTTTGAATCAAGTCAGTCCAGCGAGTTGGTTATTGACCGCGTGCTCTCTTGCCCCTCACTAGGCCACGCATTGTCAGTCTTTCTAACATATTCTCGTTTCTGCATAATTATGTGACCAAAGAACTTCAGTGTTCGTGTTTTCACAATGGACGAAAGTCGGTCTTTAATACGAAGCTCTATATTTATGCTTATACTTACAAGTAAACTGAGCATAATGTCTTTTAGCCATATTCTTACTGAAATGGAAAAATAATACTTTACAAAAATTACAGTAAAAATTGTAAACTATGAAAGTTGTGGAACTAAAAGCTGTTCATAACTAGAACCTTACCTACATGGCTTTTTTCCTAAAAGGCATTTTCATAAATACCACTCTGTGGAAATGATACTGGTTAAATGTACTATTTCCCATTTTTTCAGGAAAGTAAGCAATTCCATGCGTCTGAAAAAAAAAAATACTACGTCCTAAGACAAACCGATTGGATATTAACTTGACAATTGTAAGCACTTAGGTTACCGTTTGGATCATTCTATTATATTGGATAAAAATCCAAAAAAATCATACTACCTTTAGAATCATTACTGTCACTAACTCTGGCTAGTGAAATAGGTTCAAACGCAGGACTACTATGTATCACCCTCTTCAATTTTTTTACAGGAACATATATGCTTTTCTTTGACAATCAATCATCAATGACGTTTACCAAGTCTCCCATAACTTTGTCATCGAGAGTTACGAAACCGTGATCGTTAGTATTTTTATAGATTTTAGATTCCAATGTAGCCGTTCAAAAACTAAGGAACTTCATGAACTTTTTTCTTTTTCTGGATGTATTGGGTTAGAAGTTTCTTTAGTTTATGCTGTTTATAGGTAAACAGTTATCATTGACTTTTACTAAGTTTTTGTATGTCATCATGAGTAACAAACCCATGTTTATCAGTATTTTTTCGGATTTGAGGTTTTACTGCATCCAGCAGATCAGCAACTAAGGAACTTCTTTCTTTTTCAAATATTTAAGCATTACAATTTTATCTTGTTACTCTGAATTCCGGTCTTGCTTTCTTATATTTTGGAACCGGTGGTTTTGGAAGCATATTTTGATAGCGTTGTCATTTAGTTGCAGCTTCTTCATTATCACTTGCCTGTCGTCGCGGTTGATATATTGTTTTGTTTTGAAAATATCTTCTAAAGCTTGCACATATTCAATACTGAATACATAAATAGTTCATAATACATAAATAGTTGCGTTTGACTACATCTTTAAAATTTCCTGAAGATGATGGTACAAATGCAAATATAATAGGAATTACTTTAATCAAAAATTTGTTACAGCAACGGAAGTGGTTTCAAAGGAGTTGTGGGTATGCTTACTAATTATGGAAAACGATGTTTATTAGCCATATTTTTATTGTTACTGGTGTGACTAGGATATACTGAAATGAATAAACAATACATGACAAATATTATATTAATTAGTGAACTATGAAAGTTGTGGAACTAAAAGCTGTTTATTGATAGAATCAAACCTGCATGTTTTTTTTCTGAACAGCTATTTCAAAATACCGACACTGTGGAAACGAAACTCGACGAGTGTACTGTTTCCCATAATTTTCATGAAAGTAAGCAACTCTATGCTTCTGAAAACAAAGAAAAACAAATAAATCCACGTCCTAAGACAAATAGATTGTTTTAAATAAGAACTACTATTAACTTGACGTTTGGATTAATATATTGTTCTGGATAAAAATCCATAGTCAAGCCGCAGTAATATCTACGAGTTTTCAGATATGAGGCCATGGCCACTATAGAAAGTACTGTGATTAAATTATGTGTATTAGCCTTATGCTTTTTCTTTCCATCCGTGCAATATAGTTGGCTAATTAGTAATTAATCACCTCCTTTCACTGGGTCCTGTAGGTCTGCAAAATAAAGAATTACATTCAGAATCATTACTGTCACTAACACTGGCTGGTGGAATGCGCTCATACACAGGACTACTATAACTCTCTACGATTTTTTTACAGGATTATAATTATATGCTGTTCTGTGACAAGCAGTCATCAATGACGTTTACCAAATCTCCCATAATAAGTATTTTTATGGATTTTAGATTCCAATATAGCAGTTGTCAATGACTTTTACTTAGTCTTCGTATGTCATCAAGAGTGACGAACCCGTCTTAATCAGTATTTTTACGGATTTGAGATTCTACTGCATCCCAGATCGGCAACTAAGGAACTTCTTTCTTTTTCTAATTGTTCTGCATGACAATTTTTATCTTGTTACTTTGAATCCTGGTCTTGCTCCTTTTTATTTTTAAACCGGTGGTTCTGGAAGCATATTTTGATAGCTTTATCATTTTGTAGCAGCTGGTTTACTATCACTTACCTGTCGTCGCAGTTGATATATTGTTTTGTTTTGAAAACATCTTCTAAAGCTTGCACTTATTCAGTACTGAACATAGTGCGTTTACGCTTGTGTTTGACTACAGCTTTGAAATTTCCTAAAGATGATGGTACAAACGCAACAATAATAGGAATTGCTTTAAACAATGTGTTCGTTACGGCAACTGAAGTGGTTTCCAAGGAGTTATTTGTATGCTTGTACTTACTAATTATATAAGTACGATGCCTTTTATTCCTATTGTTATTGTTATGGTATCCAGTTGCTTTTTTTTACTATTGTTAGGCAAGCGCTTGACCATCATCTCACCTGATTGTAAGCGATAATGTGTTATGTTTACCAAGTCTCCCATAACTTCGTCAATCTAGCCTTTCAAGAAATAAGGAACTTCTTTCTTTTTCTTGATGTGTTAGATAAAAAGTTTCTTCTTCTTCTTCTTCCACCTGGCATTAATTCCGGCTATTGCCAGGGTCCACCTTTTAGAAGTTTCTTCATGTTCCTGTAAATCCTGGTCTTGTTCCCTTTGATATTTGAACCTGTGGTTATGAAACTATACTTTGATAGCTTTGTTATTTAGTTGCAGCTGGTTTGCTACCTCTTGCCTCTCATTGCGGATGACATATTGTTTAGTTTTGAAAATATCTTTTAAAGCTTGCACGTGTTCAGTAGTGAACATATTGCGATTATGCTTGCGTTTGACAACAGCTTTCATTTTTACTGTATGTGCGCTTGCGTTTTGCTACAGCTCTGAAATTTTCTGATGATGGTACAATTGATAAAATATTAAAAATAACGTTAAAAAATTAATTTCTTACAACGATTGAAATGATTTCAAAGGAGGCATTTGTATGCTTACTACTTATAATCTGAGGACGATGTCTTTTAGTCATATTCTTATTATTGTGGTATCCTGAAGCTGCAGTTGAAATACCAGCATTTGAGCTGATGTGACTGAACTGTGCTGAAAAGGAAAACAATACATTACAAAAATTACATTAAAAATGAACTATGAAAGTTGTGGAAGTAAAAGCTGTTCATTAAAAAAACCTTACCTGCATGATTTTGTCCGAAAGGGCATTTTTGTAATTACCACTCTGTGCAAACAATTCTGGTTTATGTACTGTTTCCCAAATTTTTTAAGAAAGTAAGCAACTCCATGCGTCTGAAAACAAATAAATTCACGTCCTAAGAAAAATCTATCATTTAGAAATCATTTTAAATAAGAACTGATATTTACTTGACAATTGTAAGCACTTTGTATAACGTTTGGATCAATATATTGTTTTGTATAAGAATCCATTCTCAAGTCATAGTAACATTCACTAGTATTCTGGCACGAGACCATGGCTACTATAGAAAGTCCTGGTATTAAATGATGTATATTAGCAATATCCTTTTCCTTCTTATACTTGCAATATGGTTTGCTAATAAGTAACTAATCACCACCTTTCACTGGGTTCTGAAGGTCTCTACAATGCAGAACTACCTTTAAAATCATTACTGTCACAAACACTGGCTACTAAGCTACTACCACTCACTACTATCACTCTATACGATTTTTTTAAAGGAAATTCTCTGTTGTTCTTTGACAAGCAATCATCAATGACGTTTACTGAGTCTCCCATAACTTCGCTAGCGAGAGTCACAAAGCCGCGTTCGTTTGTCTTTTTATGGATTTGAGATGCTATTGATTCTAGTTGTTCAAGAAATAAGCAACTTCTTTCTTTTTCTGAATGTGTTGGATTAAAAGTTTCTTCTTGTTTCTGTAAATCATGGTCTTGTTTCTTTTTTTTTTGAACCATCGGTTCTGGAACCATACTTTGATAGCTTTATCATTTAGTTGCAGCTGAGCCACTATCACTTACGTGTCACTTCTTCCACCTGGCGTTAATCCCGGCTATTGCCAGGGTCCGCCTTCCTACTTAGCTTCCTCCACTTTGCCCGATTTTGAACATCCTTCTCAGATAGGCCATTGGCTCTCATGTCGGACTTGACGACGTCCAACCAGCGCTTGCGAGGGCGACCACGGGACCTAGCCCCAAGAACAGCCATATTCATGCATCGCCGACCAGCGTACTCCATAGGGCGCATGATGTGGCCATACTATCGCAGACGACACTCTTGCAGTTTTTCCCCCACGTCACGGACACCAAGACTACCTCGGATGAAAGAGTTACGTATGCGATCGGATCGCGTTATGCCACTCATCCACCTCAGCATCTTCATCTCCGTGACGCGAAGCTCCTGGGTGTGTCTGCTTAGTGCCGGCCAACACTCGCAGCCGTACAGTAGGACAGGCCGTATGATGCATTTATATATCTGCCCCTTGAGCTTCGGAGGCATTTTGCGGTCGCATACAACGCCCGTTAGCTCGCGCCACTTCCCCCAAGCCGCTCCTATACGTGCTTGGACATCGTCGTCCACGTTGCCAGACTCGTGCAGCACGGATCCAAGGTACCTGAACGTATCGGACTTTCTGATCAGGTCCGAACCTATTCGGATGAACCTATTTGAATCCGTGCTGCCACAGGACATGTACTCAGTCTTCGCCACATTTAGTCTCAGACCACCGTTTTCAAGCGTGTCCTTCCAAATGTTGACTTTGCGCTCAAGATGGGCTTTGTTCTGATTAACGAGGGCGATGTCATCGGCATACATCATTAGCCATGGGGGCTTATCTTGGATGTTTGCCGTAACTACATCGAGCACTACGTTAAACAAGAACGGGCTAAGAGCCGAGCCTTGGTGAACGCCAACATATATTGGGAAGCCATTCGATTCGCCAACAGCGGTCTGGACAGAGGACATGGAATCGCGGTACATGTCTCTGATAATGTCAATATAGACCTCCGGAACGCCCTTGAAGCGCAGTGCCCACCAGATGGACTGCCGAGGAATACAGTCGAAGGCCTTCTGCAGGTCAAAAAAGGCCATATGCAAAGCTCTTCTTCTCTCTCTGTAAGCCTTAGCCAGAGTCCGTAAGGTGAACACTGCGTCCATGGTGCTTGTACCCGCCCGGAAGCCATATTGACACTCCGAGATAGTACACTCGCTACGGAGCCGTGTGTCAATGATGCGCTCGAAGAGCTTCATGGTGTGGCACATGATCTTGATACCGCGGTAGCTACTACAATCCTGTACGCTACCTTCGCCTTTGTATTCAGGGATAATCAGGCTAAATCGCCACTGGTTCGGCATTTCCTTGGTGATCAGGATGCGGTTAAAAAGATCCGTCAGAAGGTCCACGCCATGTGCGCCCATCGCCTTCCACACCTCAATTGGCACATTGTCAGGCCCCACCGCTTTCCGGTTCTTCATGTGGCGAAGAGCAATGCGGGTTTCGTCGGGGGAAATAAGGGAAATAAATCCAAGGTTAGGAGGCGGTTCGGGAGGAAGGTTATGGGGATGCTGTTTGTTAGACAGCACCGCGAAGTATGTACACCATCTCTCCTTAACAGAGGGGGCATCGTAGAGCAGCTTACCCTGGGCGTCCCTTATACAGAGACATTTGCTAATGTCCCGTGTAGCTTTCTCCCGGGCACGCGCCAGCTTAAAAATAAGCTTTTGCCCTTCCACAGTTTCCAGCTTGTCGTATAAGGGCGCCAGACTTTTTCTGCGGGCTCTGGCTACAGCTTTTTTGCAAGCGCGCTTAGCCGCTCCATATGCCTCCCTGTCATCCGGAGAATTGGACCCTTGCCACTGTTTAAATAAAACCTTCTTCTTCCGAGTCGCCTCCTGCACCCCGTCATCCCACCACCACGTCTCCTTGTCTATGGTGCGGCCACCACGAGAAGTGCCAAGGACGCGCTTAGCCACTATCACTTGCGTGTCACTGCGGTTGATATATTGTTTAGTTTTTGAAAATATTTTCTAAAGCTTGCACTTGTTTAGTAGTGAACTGATCGCGACGATGGCTCTTGGAAATTATAATGAAAACGATAGTGGACTGTATAAAATATGTATTACGAAGTTAAAGTAACAATGACAAAATATAGACTTCGATTATTCGGATATAAACAAAAAGTTAATTTAATATGCGCGAGCGCAGCCGTGCTTTGTGGCGTGCAACAGCTGACTGTCGTGTTGCGGTGTCTCTTCCTTGGTTGTGGCGCGGTGTGACGCGCCGCTTCCCTGTGCCCCTCGTTCACTGCCGCTGTCGCCATGGCGCGCGGCGATGTTGAGGTTAGTGCCTCAACATACGTCCGTACGTTTACGTTTGCGTTTGACTACAGCTTTGAAGTTTCCTGAGGATGATGGTACAACTGAAACAATAATAAGAATTACTTTAAAAAATGAATTTGCTACAGCAACTGAAGCGTTTTCTAAGGAGGTATTTGTATGCTTATGCTTACTTGTAATACGAGCACGATGTCTTTTAGCCATATTCATATTGTTGTGGTGTTTGCTTGGTGGTTGTTTGGCTGCAGGTGGTAAAAAAAAAAAAGGTGATATACCGGCACTGGCGTTAGTGTGAATGGAGTGTACTGAAATGGAAGAGCACGTGGCTAGATAATAACAGCCGCACGGGTCGATCATGAAGTTTAAGCAACGCTTGCCAAGGTTGGTCTGTGGATAGGTGACCATCTTAACATATCGAGTTTTCTCCTTGCCTCGGAAAGCACGTTAAATCGTTAGTCTCGGCTGTCCTTTGTAGATCTTTGGCAGTCGTTCCGGATATAGTCAGAAGCCAGTTAATCTGACTCCAGTCTTGCCAAGATGAACCGTTTTACCCAGTTAATGGGTCTGGTAGGCAGCCACACCACGGGCGGAGCACCGCCGTGTCCTCGTCGAGGCGATCGGTGGCGGCGATCTCTCACGTCCGGCCCTGGTTCAGGCCATGGTCCGGAGCGAGGAGACATGGGAAGCGGTCACTTCTATCTGCGAAGCAGTAATGCTAGCAAAGGAGGAAGCCGAACGTGTGAGAGAGAGGGAAATCTCACGCCCCAGCCGCCGCAACAAAAGAAGACGCCCCGGGCGTTGCGAGTCGCAATATCCTGGAACACAAAGGGCACTAGGAGAAACACGGATGGGTTTTAGTCAGTAAGAGTCTGACACTCCCTTCTGTTCCACCCAAAGCAGGAGGAGTCATTTGATGATTTCCCATCCTTTTGCCACACCACGTAAAACACTGGTATTGAGCTAAATTTGGTTTGACTGGAAGCCGACCCCAATGTAGTTTGGAAAAAGCTAGGCAGATGATGATGATTAGCAATATCCCATTCCTTTTTTATACGTGCAATATTTTTAGCTTATTAGTGACTAATCATTACGTTCAAGAGGTTCTGTAAGTCTTTAGAATAACAGAACTATCTTCAGAATTATTACTGTCACTAACACTGGCTGATGAAATAGGGACATATTTTTTCAGTTTATGCTCTTTTTAGACATGCAGTTATCAACTACTTTTACTAAGTCTTCGTATGTCATCAAGAGTGATGAACCCGTTTATATCAGTATTTTTTCGTATTTGAGATTCTACTGCATCCAGCAGATCAACTAAGGAACTTCTTTCTTTTTCTAATTGTTCTGCATGACAATTTTTATCTTGTTACTCTGAATTCTGGTCTTGCTCCCTTTTATTTTTGAACCGGTGGTTCTGGAAGCATATTTTGATTGCTTTATTATTTTGTAGCAGCTGGTTTACTATCACTTACCTGTCGTCGCAGTTGATACGAGTATATTGTTTTGTTTTGAAAACATCTTCTAAAGCTTGCACTTATTCAGTACTGAACATAGTGCATTTAAGCTTGTGTTTGACTACAACTTTGAAATTTCCTAAAGATGATGGTACAAACGCAACAATAATAGGAATTGCTTTAAACAATGAGTATGTTACAGCAACTGAAGTGGTTTCAAAGGAGTTATTTGTATGCTTATATTTACTAATAATGTGAGTATGAGGCCTTTTAGTCCTATTGTTATTGTTGTGGTATCCAGTTGCTTTTTTTTTACTATTGTTAGGCACGCGCTTGACCAACATCTCACCTGATGGTAAGCGATGATGTGACGTTTACCAAGTCTCCCGTAACTTCGTCATCAAGAGTGCCGAACCCGTATTCTTTTGGATTTTGTAGTTTTTGGATTTGAGATTTTACTGCATCCAGCAGATCCACAACTGAGGAACTTCTTTCTTTTCTCATTGTTCTGCATTCGAATTTTTATCTTGTTCTCCTTTACTTTTTACAGCTTTGTCATTGAGTAGCAGCTGGTTCACGATAACTTGCTTCTCGTCGAGATATCAGTATTTTTGATATATCAGTATTTTTTCGTATTTGAGATTCTACTGCATCCAGCAGATCAACTAAGGAACTTCTTTCTTTTTCTAATTGTCCTGCATGACAATTTTTATCTTGTTACTCTGAATCGTGGTCTTGTTCACTTTTATTTTTGAGCCGGTGGTTTTGACTAATTAGATTTTAGTAAAATACCCCATTGCAAGCACTTTGGTTAGCGTTTGGATCGACATATTGTTATGAATAAGAATCCATGGTCAAGCCACAGTAATGTTGACTAGTATTCTGGTACGGGGTCATGGTTACTATAGAAAGTACTGGGATTAGACAGACACTGGGACCGACCTCCACAATTCTTACTTGTAATCTGAGTACGTTGTCTATTAGCCATATTCTTCTTGTTATTTATATGTCCTTGGCAGGTGATATACCAGTTTTGGCGCTGGTATGAGTAAAATGTACTGAAATTGACAAAATACATAAAAAAAAATAGTGATTTGTGAAAGTTGTGGAACTAAAAGCTGTTTATTAATAGAACCTTACCAGCATGATTTTGTCCTGAAGAGCATTTTCTTTTTAACATTTTTACCACTCTGTGGAAACAATACTAGGCGCATGTAATGTTTCCCATATTTTCAGGAAAGAAAGCAACTTCATGCATCTGAAAACAAAGACAAATAAATAAATTCACGTCCTAAGACAAATCGGGTTAAAGACATTTATTTCTCAAAGAACAAATTACAGTTTACTAAAAGAGAAACTTAACTAAATTAACAATAGTTATAGCTTACATTACGACCAACAGGTTATTATTTACATACAGCAAGTAAATACTTAAGTTATAAAATACAAAACAGTTACGCTAAAATTATGTGTCTAAGAAATAGTTTCTAAGGCTTTTTTTAAACGTTTAGTACATTCTGAGAACTTTTTAGGTAATTTATTGTAAAGCCGAATCCCCTCATACTGTATAGTTTTCCTGCCACACAGAGTCCTCGCTCTTAGCACTTCTAGTTCATCTTGGTGTACGTTGGTCACAAGGATCTTTCGGATAATCATGATTGTGTGGTATGTATATAATTGTTGTAGATTACATAATTTAGTTTTTTTTGTAGAGTAATTCTGTAGGAGTATAGTAATTATAATTGAAGAGGGTAGGCTGTAGAAGTAATTCCTATGATTTTAAGCTTTCTCAAGAGGATATAATGGCTAACAGTATCTAACACCTAGAACTATTTGTTTTTTGTCTACATTATTTTTTATTTTAGTAATTAATTCAACAGTAGCCGAAAGGATATTCGAGTGTGGACGAAAGCCATATTGGTGCGAGTAAAGAAAGTTAGTATTTGTTAAGTGTTTTAAATAAACGAGAGTATAAAGCTTTTTCAAAAATTTTGAAAATAACAGGCAACACTGAATTTGGTCGGTAGTTCCCGGGGTTAGTTCTAGTGCCAGACTTGTATATTGGGGTTACTTTAGCTATTAAATTTTTTATCTTCCTTTATTTTACATTATCTTCTTTTTTAGCAGCTTGATATTTAGATTGAAATTGTGCATTCTCTTGATCTGTCAAACAACCATGCCATACTGGATTTCGGTCAATAATGTAATCGATTATTTAAAAATTGTTTTAAATAAGAACTGATATTTACTTGACGATTGTAAGCACTTTGAACGTTCCGATCATTATAATTATTGTTCTTGATAAGAATCCAAAACCATGGTTACAACAGAAAGTACTGGGATTAAATGACGTGTATTAGTAATATCTTTTTCCTTTTTATTCGTGCAATATGGTTGGCTAATTAGTTACTAATTACCTCCTCCACAGGTGGATTGTCTTCCTATAAGTTGTCTTTTATCCCTGTATTAGTGAATAATTAGTTCAAAAGTTAAAAACGTGTTTTCGTTTCATATTTTGATTTTATTTTAATGCTCTGCTTGTGTTGCATTTATGTCAATAAACGTTAAATAATTTCTTATTTTGATAAGTACGAAATGCCGTTACTTTTATGCTCATTTATAAGGAAAGTATTGGAAAAATTTGCAGACAGTTTTGAAGACAGTCAAACTTGTAGCCACCAAAATACACCAACCATACCATTACCATTAACCATTAATACCATTTTGAAGGTTCCGGCCGCCAAATGGCGGTCGTCAAATAAACCATGTCAGAGGCTAGGGAGTTTGGGGTCATTAGACTTTACTGCCCACACTAGAAGAAGAAGGAAGGCACCATCTCTTGACCGATAGTGTATTCAATGTATTTTTTTTTATTTCTGAAAAAGTGTGCTATGTAGAGACATCGTATCATTTTTCTGTAATCTATACATAAACTTTTATCGCATAGAATAATTTCAATATCCAGCTGTGACAGATGGACAGACTAAGTCACACCACAAGAGTTTCTTTTTTACTATTATAGTACGAAACCCTTAATTTAAGGGGGTGCCCATACAAGAAACGTATTTTTTCGATTTATGGTCCGGAAGCCTTCGTGTGAGATTCCGACTGGCCGGTTTTTTTATGTATCTCTTACTCGCTTGAATTAATTCATTTCCGAAATGAGAGTCCTCAA
Organism: Lacanobia oleracea; assembly: GCA_950371165.1. NCBI lineage: Eukaryota > Metazoa > Arthropoda > Insecta > Lepidoptera > Noctuidae > Lacanobia > Lacanobia oleracea. The sequence goes on from OX493397.1 coordinate 10,095,108, forward strand.
TAGTAGTGTAGAAACATAGAACAGAAAATACGAATAGAACATTATAAATTAAACCAATTTTATACTATGTTTATGAGTCCATTAGAAAATGGGTGATTCTGTAATAAGTTAAAATATCCCAGCTCCAGCTAATGATTTTTATCTCAGGTTAGCTTCTGTCAGCGAATTTGCCCGCGTTTCGTACTATGGTTCAAAAGTCTAATCTGGTTGGACAATATTATTTGACACTATTAATTAGCTCTAAAGTTAAAATTTTAGGTCTCTACGATCAATAGTTTTGGCTGTGCGTCAATCATTCACTTACTCACTCAGTAACGAAAGAATTTTAAATGTTACGATTAAGAACGTAACGTCATTTGCCCATTCTTTTCCCAATTATATTGGGGTCGGCTTCCAGTCAAGCCGGATTTAGCTGAATACCAGTATTTTACGTGGAGCGGCTGCCTACCAGACCTCCAAAATCCATTAACTGGGTAACACGGTACTTCATGGCAAGACTGGAATCAGCTTTCTTCTGACAATCCGTAACGACTGCCAAAGATCTACAAATGACAGCCGGGACCAACGGCTTAACGTGCTTTTCGAGGCACGGAGGAAACTCGGTATGTTAAGATGGTCACCCATCCACAGACCAACCTTGGCAAGCGTTGCTTAACCTTGAAGATCGATCCGTGCGGTTGTTATTATCTAGCCACGAGCTCCTCGTTAAGATTAGGAACGTAACCTACAACAGTCTTTGCCTACAACATAAATCTACTCCACTTTAGTGCCGGAATCATCATGACTTGGCAAACTGATATTGCCCAAACTATCTGCATGGCCATTTTTCTTTCTTATCTTATCTTTGTATACATCATCGTGCGTTTTTCTTGAGAGACAGGATCAAGCTCAATAGCTAACAACTTTGCAATTGTAATATTACAATATCTAAATAAAAAACTGACCATGTGCGAGTTAGGCTCGCGTGCAAAGGGTTCCGAACTAAATTATTTCTTTTTTTTAACATGTTTTTTTAGCACTACAGACTTCTTCGACATCTTTTTAGTAAAATTAGTGATAGACATAATATTAATTCTAGAAATAAAGATAAATTAGATCAACCATTTTATAGACTAGCTAAAGTACAAACATTTCATGTTAAATGTTACAATAAAATACCTGTAGTTGATTTAATTACTTATGTACTATGTTTGTTTATTTTTTTTTTAATTTCAAATGGTTCCAATATATGTAAATATGTGAGTCATCATCATCATCTTCCTGCCCTTATCCCATGTTACTTGGGGTCGGCGCAACACGTTTTATTCATCCATTCTGTTCTATCAGTCGTCACTCATATGTAAATGTGAGAAATATGTACTTATTTAGAAAGTGAATAAGTTTACCTCTTCTGGGAATACTTTGTTCCTAGAAGAAGTATATTCCATAGGTGCATGTTCCTCACATATATTTGATTAATGTTGTATATCAAATATTGTAAACCATTTATTTGAAAAGAGTTAGAATAGAATAGACTACGACTACGACTCTGGAGTTTTTGTCCGTTCTTCTCTGTCTATCTACCTTTCCGAATGGACAGTAGAGTCAGTTTGTTATTTTTTAAATAATTTTATGTGTAATGTGTGCTAATGATGATGTTCAAAAGTGTAATTTAATGGCCTAATTAAAAAAAAACGTTTTGACTTTGATTTTCTTATAGGTTTTCCTGTAATCTTCAGGTATAGAACTATAATTTGCATTTTTTTTTCAAAATTTTAGGCTTAGTATAAGGGAGGAATGGTCATTTTTGGTCTAATTTCTTGAATAACTTCTCAGACATTTAGACATTTTAGATGAAATAACTTACAGCTCACTGTAAGTTATTTATCTAAAATGTCACATGGTACAGTTTGAAAAACTTTGTTTTACTTTTCCCCCATAAGTGACCCCATAGTAAAAATAAAATAAAAATAAAAAAGCCATTTATTTCTTACAGAAATACTATTTACAAAGTTACATTACTGTTAAAAGAAAAAGATTTGGTTAGAGTTTAAACATTATTTGCTATTTCCGAACTTATTCTGTAAGCACACCTCTGCAGGTAAAGCCGACCTCTGGCTTCTCCAAATTGAGCCCATACTAAAATTTATTTATTTACATAACGTACCCGAGTTTGAGTTAGTTATGTCCATTTGTGTTATAAATGTCAACACAATCGGTCCTGTAGATCCGGAGAAAACTGGCTGTGATAGACGGATAGACAGACCGATAGACAGATACTCGAGTGATTTTATAAGGGTTCTGTTTTTACGGATGTTCAGAACCCTAATTTAGCCTCAGTTTACTTAAAAATTGGAAAGGTTTCGCACCAGTCCGCACTTTCTAATTTACTTTGAACAATAGTATATAAATGAGTCAATTAGATAAAGGGTGATTCTTATTTACTAAAAAATATGTCAGCACTAATGATTTATATCTCAGGCTAGCTTCTGTCAGCGGCTTCGTCCGCGTGATGGTCGGAAAAGATATGGTATATCTATATCAGAGTTTGAAATCTTTTTGCTGGTTAAATTGGGTTGCATTTGAGGAAACGCTGAAATAGTTTTTTTGATTCATTAATATATGAAGAACATTTTGATAAAGTTTTACGTTAATCTGACAACACAAAGTTTTCGTACAAACTTTGCCATTCCATTTTTCTCCTTAGGGTTGCGTTTACGAAACATTCTTTTAAATTTTTGCTCTCTGAGTTCAGGGTTTTGGCCTTTTTTTTTTTTTTTTTAAGGATGGGAAATCATCAAATGACTCCTCCCGCTCTGGGTGAAGCACGAGGGAGTGTCAGACTCTTACTGACTAAAACCCATCCGTGTTCCTCTTGGTGCCCTTTGTGTTCCAAGGCTACGGCACCTCTTTCGAACAGATTCCGCAGCCCCAGCAGGCACCTGCCCTTTTTTTTTTTTTTTTTTTTTAAGGATGGGAAATCATCAAATGACTCCTCCCGCTCTGGGTAAAGCAAGAGGGAGTGTCAGACTCTTACTGACTAAAACCCATCCGTGTTCCTCCTGGTGCCCTTTGCGTTCTAAGGCTACGGCACCTCTTTCGAACAGATTCCGCAGCCCCAGCAGGCACCTGCCCTAGCGGGCCCCGTCTTCCACGCTGACATCTCTTTGAGGCGCGCTGGAATCGCAGCGCGCCGCCGACCCGGGCCTAGTTTTGATCAGACGGCGAGCCACCCACTGCTCGCCGTCCGCAGGCCCGCGCCTACGGCGGCCGGGAATCGTCCTGCGACTCCCGACGCCTGGGGCGTCTTCTTCTGTTGCGGCGACTGGGACGTGAGGTTTCCCTCTCTCTCACACGTTCGGCCTCCTCCTTTGCTAGCATTACTGCTTCGCAGAAGGAGGTGATCGCTTCCCATGCCTCCTCGCTCCGGACCAAAGATTGAACCAAGGCCGGTCGCGAAAGGTCGCCGCCACCGATCGCCTCGACGAGGACCCGGCGGTGCTCCGCCCAAGCAGGGCAGACCTCCACCGTATGCTCCACCGTGTCCTCCGGGCGATCCTCGCAGTGATGACACCCGGGCGCGTCCTCCCGCCGAATCCGAAACAGGTATCTCCCGAAACAACCGTGTCCGGTGAGTACCTGTGTCAGGCGGAAGGTGAGGACGCCGTGGCGCCGCTCCAGCCACTCCTCAAAGAGGGGACTTATCGCCTGGATTGTTGCGTGCCCAGCGCTGGGTTGCGACAGTCGCTGTCTCCATATCGCCATGAGATCTTGCCGGTGCTCCGTCCGCCTTGCTGCGATTTGCCGCGGCAGAGGTGTCTCACCCCGGCGTTGCGCCTCCACGCGCCACTCGTAAATGTGCGCGAGGGCTCTCGCCTCCAGATCCCATGGCGGCAGTCCGGCAAGGAGGCTCGCCGCCTCGCCAGAGACCGTGCGGTATCCCCGGGCCAGCCGGATGGCCATGACCCTCTGAGACGCGTTGAGGTAACGGGCAGGTCGCTTCCTCAAAGTAGGCGCCCAGACCGGCGCCCCATAAAGGGCCATGGACCGCACGACCCCCGCGTAAAGCTTCCGGCAGGAGGCATTTGGACCCCCTAGATTGGGCAGAAGCCGCTTGAAGGCAGCCCCGGCTCGTGCCAGTCTGGGAGCCAAACGTCGGAAGTGTTCGACGAAGTTCCATCGGCTGTCAAGGACGAGACCTAGATACGTCATCGTCGACCCGACGCCGATGTGAACCCCTCCCACCGTTATTTGAGATCCCGATGGTGGCCTGTTCCGAGAACCATGGAAGCACATGGCTTCGGACTTGTGCGGCCCCAGAACGGAACCCTGTGGAACACCGCACGACATCTCTCGCCGGTTCCACTCTCCCAGGTGACCGGGGTAGATGACGGCTCTGTCCGTCAAGTATGCCTCAACTACGCGACGGAGGTAGTTCGGCACCCGGTGATACCGAAGTGCCTCCCTGATGCAACTCCAAGGCAGGGTATTAAAGGCGTTGGCGATGTCTAGAGACACAGCCAAGACGACCCCGCCCCGGGAAACCGCGTCCCCCGTCGAGAGGGCTCTCACGCGCATGATGGCGTCCACCGTCGAGCGTCCCGTGCGGAAACCGAACTGGTTTTCCGCCAGATCCGGCCCCACCCTCACTAGGTGCTCGACGAGGCGGTTTGCAATTACTCTTTCAAAGAGCTTGCCCACCTCATCGAGCAGCACGATGGGCCGGTATGCGGACGGAGAGTCCGCGGGGCGCCCCGGCTTCTTAATGAGGACCAGTTTCCCCGTCTTCCAACGAAGTGGGAACTGGCCCCTCTCCAAGCATGCGCTTAGGAACCCTCTTAGTCGAGGCCCAAGAGCCTCCAAGGCCAAGACCCAAGCTTTTCCAGGTAAGCCGTCGGGTCCTGGGGCGGTATTTTTGGCCTTCAGCCTATTAACCGCCACTCTCAGGTCTACCTCAGTCACCTCAGGGGCATCGTCATCGTCGTCATCAATGCAGTCCGCATCGGGCACCGCAGGTGGCGGAGCCATAGGCGGGGGAGTATGCTCCCCTCGCGAGGGGAATAGAGCGCTCACCACGTCCTCCACCAGCTGGGGCCGGAGACTCTGCGTCAAGGGGGGGGCCCAGGTGCGGAGCTTATTCCGCACCATTTTGTAGGGTCTACCCCACGGGTCCCCGTTCAGAGACTCCAGCATCTCCTTGCGAGCCAGATCCTTGGCCTGCAGGATCCCTGCTTTGAGGGCGGCCTTTGCCACTTTGTACTCCTCGTATAGCTCCGCCTCTCTGACCTGCGCATCTGGAGGGCGGATGCGGAGCCTGCGGTGCCTGGTGTACCGGCGCCGTGCGGCAACACATGCCTGACGCAGCGTCGCCAGCTCTTGCGACCACCAGTACACCTGGCGGCGGGCGCGTCCTTGCTTAACCCGGGGCATTGCCACATCACAAATATCGGACATGGCCTCCCGGAACCACTCCGCTTCGTCGTTGATGTCAGCAGGCCTGTCCGGAGGTGACACCCAGGCCTGCACGATCGAAGCTTCCAGGAGGAGCTCCCGGTCCAGCTGCTTCAGCGCCCACCGCGGACCACTCGGGGCCTGCCGGACTGGCGCGGTTGAGGTCTGGGTGGAGACGTCAAACCGGATATACCGGTGATCGGAATAGGTCTCCACCTCCTCTAATACGCGCCAGTCAATGACACGCGGTGACAGAGCAGGGCTGGCGAACGAAATGTCCACCACAGACTCCTCCTGCATCCGCACACACGTGGGGACAGAACCCCGGTTTAGGACGACCAGGCCTGCCTCCAGAGCCCAGTCTTCCACCATCCTGCCCCTCGTATCCGTATAACGGGAACCCCAAGCCAAGTGCTTGGCATTGAAGTCCCCGAGAACAAGTACGGGGAGGGAACGACACCCGGCGACGACGACGCCCAGCTCCGTAAGGGAGTTTTGGAACTCAGCGAGTGTTCGGTTCGGGGAGAAGTACACTCCTACCACGACAATCTCCCCGAACCGTGCTGCTACGCACCCCTGTCCTCTCCTGACGCCTTCGAGGGATGGGGTACCGGCAGCGGCCGACGAAATTAGGGCCACTGAGCCGTTCAGGTCCTCCACCCAGTCATCCCTGGGCGGGACAAAGTAGGGCTCAGCGACCACGGCGATGTTAATCAACCACTGTGCCATGCTCTGCACCAACAGGTCTTGAGCGGCGGCGCAGTGGTTGATGTTCGCCTGAAGGAAGCGTAATGGAGCCGTTATTGGCACTCCATTTCTGCTTCCTCCTGAGTCCCTTGTGACTCACTCGCGAAAACCGAAGCGAATTCGGTGGCAGTGACGGCGGTGGTGGTCGCGGCAGCGGCGACAGCAGTGGCGGCGGCGGCGGCAGGGACGGCGGTGGTGGAGGGCTTCTTTTTGCCCCCGGCTTTGGCGGGTGGGACGCAGGCTTTGCCCCCAACCCAGTGATCGGCCGGCTTGCCAGCTGCCGCACATACAACGCAGTGCGGCTTGGCGTTACACGAGCCGGCCTTGTGTCCAGGCTGACCACAGCGAAAACAAAGATCGCTGCGGTCCACCTCCGAGGTGCACTGGACTCCCACATGGTTGCCCACTTGGCAGCGGAAGCACCTCAGAGGTCTGGGTTCCAGCAGTTTGACCTGCGCAGATACCCAGCCCACCAGGAGTCTTCGGCCCTCCGAAATTTTCTTGCCCACCGTCACGGGGCAGCTCACCACGATGGTTCGCATGCCCGTATGGTCAGGACGTATGGTGCCTGCCTTCACCTGCTCGGTAGAGCATCCCCCAGTCCTGACGATGGCGGCCACCACCTCCTCCTCCGTGACGGAGTCGTCCAGGCCTATAATGCGTATATCAACGCACTTGGTGGGCCTGGACACTCGGACCTCGTCCGCACTCAAGGACGCTCTAAGCCTTTCAGCCAGAGCGTCAGCGGTCGGGCCACTGGCTGCACCGGGGATCTCCAACATCCGGGCCCCAGTCATGGTTACCCTGTGTCGGAGGCCCCCAGTAATGCCGAGCTCCTGAAGGTTCACCGCCTCCCTTGCCTTTACGAGCACTTGGCTGTACGTCACGCCCTTCTTCTCCGCGTCCGGCTGTAGTGTGATCACTACAGCTGCGGTTTTTGGGGCACGGAGCCTGGCTGCGACGCTTCGCTCTTTTTGTCGCCGCCTCCTCTCGCGTTTCTTGGCCGCCCTGGTTGCCTTTCTCGCCTTCTTCAACTCACCAGCTATTTGCCATCCAGCTTCGGCCGCAGGAGAGTTTGAAGACGGAGGCGTCTGCTGCACAGCTGGAGCTGGAGCTCGTGCTGCCTGTGCTGCCTGTGCAGCCATCCCACCTTTCTTCAGCTTGGTCTTTGCCAGTCCAGCCCCTCGGTTGGCCTGACCAGATGACCCCGATTTGGCAGCCACGGTTGCCGCATACGAGGCCGCCTTTTGCTGGCCCGAGCCCGTCTGACTTGCCGCTAGTGGGGGGCGCAATACGATGCCCTCTAAAGTGGAGAATCGTGCCTGGAACCGCTCCTGGAAGGTAGCCAGCTCTTGGCGCACCAGGTTCAAGAGCTTGTCCTCCGCCAGCATGGCGTGGCTTTGCCCGCCTTTGCTTCCCCCTTGAAGCGCCTCGTTTGAGCCGGCCCCTCGAAGCCCGGCCAGGTCTGCTTGGAGCTTCTTATTCTCCTTTTGGAGAAGCTCGGTGGCTGCTGCCAAGCGGGCGATCTCCGCCCGCAGCCTGGACAATTCTTCCGATGGAGGCCCGCAGCAGTTGGCCTCCGCTGCCGCCAAAATGGAGGCTGAGGCCGCACTTATAGCCTTGTTTTTAGAGGACTGCGACCTCTTCAAGGCTACATCGCGGATCGCGGCCGTCACGACCTCCGCAAACCTAGCCTTACGCTCCACATCGGAGCCGACACCGGTGTTTGGCTCATCGCCGGAAGATGCCAAGGGAGCCCTCCGATCGGTCACTCCAGGTTGGCGCCCCTCCTCGACGAATTTTGAGGCTCGCTGGGCCACCTCCTTGGAGGCGAGCCCCCTCCCTTTACCTCCTTCTCGGCCCTTACCCCGCCTACTGGTGGGGATTTTTCGGGCCGAGGCCATCTCGTTTGAAGACGACCCCTGGTCATCCTCCTGCCGGGGCCGCTTTCGAAAGAACTTGGAGTTCCCAGCAGCAGCCCCCACTCCCTCGCGTCCAGAGCTTGCCGAGCCGACGCCTGACGCAGAGTCCGAGTCTGACCCGGCGGCATCTCCTTGACGCTCAAGACCGCGCAAGTCCTGGTCGGACATATTTGGATCCTCTATCGAGGATCGGGAGCCTCCTCGGCTCTTGTTGCCGTCGCCGGCAAGCGGTACCTCCACAACATCTTTTCTATTTTTTGGGTTTTTAGAGATATTCATACTGATCCCACGAGTAGTAAGGAAAAAATGTCCACCCAGGCAGAGCCTATTTACCTGGGTAAGCCTACATACTGCAGAGTGCGGCAGGTGCTCTACAGGGGAAGCGCTCGCGACTGGACTCCCTCCAGCCATTCATCCTCTCACCGCGCTTCAAAGCTTAGGATTAGGTGGTTTTTTATCTTAGAGGTAGCCTTCCTCTGGGCCAGGCGGTCAAGCCAAGCCCCCGGCGGCGGCATTAAACATGCCTCCGTTCGCTGTCCGGCCAACCCAGCTCAGCGAACCCGCCGAAAATTCTCTCCTCAAGGAGAGAAAGGTGCGCCACTTTGGTGCGCCTGCACCGCAGTGGCATGGTCACGTCATCTGTCGATCGATTACCGTCGATCAATCAGGAGCAACCACTTCCCGGTATCTCTCTTGGTCTGGTCTCTCACTCGGACCTTTCCGGCATGAGTAACTCTACCGGCAGAGCTCCAAGATCATTGAGACACACAAGCCCCACCACGACGACAACGTGGAGATACAGCGGTGGGGAGCAGGCACCTGCCCTAGCGGGCCCCGTCTTCCACGCTGACATCTCTTTGAGGCGCGCTGGGATCGCAGCGCGCCGCCGACCCGGGCCTAGTTCTGATCAGACGGCGAGCCACCCACTGCTCGCCGTCCGCAGGCCCGCGCCTACGGCGGCCGGGAATCGTCCTGCGACTCCCGACGCCTGGGGCGTCTTCTTCTGTTGCGGCGACTGGGACGTGAGGTTTCCATCTCTCTCACACGTTCAGCCTCCTCCTTTGCCAGCATTACTGCTTCGCAGAAGGAGGTGATCGCTTCCCATGCCTCCTCGCTCCGGACCAAAGATTGAACCAAGGCCGGTCGCGAGAGGTCGCCGCCGCCGATCGCCTCGACGATCAGGGTTTTGGCCTGGCTGTTGATATAAAAAAAAAAAAAAAAAAAAACTTTTATTCTTTACTTACAAGTTTACCTATTAACTTAAGGAATATGAATCTTCCACATAAACTTAAACAATAGAATAGAATAGATAATGACGTTATAATTTTATTATTAGTTTTACGATCGCACAGGATTGACACAATTGGTTATTTTTGGAGGAGGCCTTCACCCAATATGGGGTTCCTGTGGAAAATGCAGATAATGCTTAGAATCAATTCACCAAATTATTATGCTTAGTTAAGTAGTAAAAATATACAGTTAGAGCAAGTAAACTATTTTAAGGTTACTAAATTAATTGAAATTTGTATTATTAATCAAATGAGAACAAGTTCAGTGTTTATATTAGTTAAGTTATTTAAAATAATGTAAAGTAGTTAGTAGGAATTAAAAGGCTGTATAGTTATTTTTATTATGTTAACAGAATTGTACTGCAGCCAAGTTTCACATACATTTCGTTACAAAATATTGTAATATTGTATACATTTAACTAGCAACACTGCTTAAGAAATAGCAACCCTATATCCCTCCTACCGTGTTGCACCTTCTACCGTAAAGTTTGAGACGGTAAGAGATGGCTAAGACTCTGCCATTCCATTGCTGACAGCCGACTCGAGTGGTTCTAATAGTAAAACCTCTGCTAGATTTACCTATGGTCGCAATACCTAAGTTTAAACATTGAAAATAATTTCCTTTGTGATTGACTTATTCGATTCTGAGTCTCTTATTTTGGTTAAGTTATAAATAAAAGTCTATATCCTTAACCTGCTGTTTTTCTGAGTTTCCTTACAATTAGTACAAAGAATAAGATTCTTCCTAGTATAACAGAAAATAAAACATTTATACAGCACATACACAAACGTACAGCAACAAAGACGAACTAAACAGAAAAAATACGTACGTAATAGCGCTGAGCGTGCTCACACTGAAAGGATTATCATCTGAGCATTTGCTTAGCATCAGACAGCGCTGATTTTCAAATACCCCGCAGTGAACATGGACGAAGGTAATTGCAATGAATTGTAAATTAATACAGTAATATAATATTTAAATATTTATCTGTATAGATAGTGAATCTATACTTCTACACTAATATATAAAGCTGAAGAGTTTGTTTGTTTGTTTGAACGCTAATCTCAGGAAATACTGGTCCGATTTGAAAAATTCTTTCAGTGTTAGATAGTCCATTTATCGAGGAAGGCTATATGTTATATATCACCACGCTAAGACTAATAGGAGCGGAGCAGTAATGGAAATTGTGACGCAAACGAAGTTGCGTGGGTCAACTAGTATGTAATAAAATAATGTGTAAAACTGCCAACATTGCCGCATCAGTCATATGGAGCGGTAACGATGCGTCACCTAGGGCTAGCAAAATAATTAAAACCGAAAATAAAAGTTAAAATTGGAATTATTGTCGTAGAACAAACAGGAAAATGAAAGTGAAAAAACGCTTTTACCCCGGCGATGCACGCAACGAGCTCATTACCAGGTAGAATGGATATGTCTACTAGTAAATAGGAAAATAACTAACTAGTGAGTTATTATAATAAAACTAATAAGGCTTGTAAACATGTCAATGACCTTGTACATTCAAACTAACTACACCTCTGCGCGCCACTTCGCTACCCGTGTTTTTATTTTTTATAATAAAATTTTTACATATTTTTAAAAAGTAACAATACCAAACTATTTTCGTTTGTATTACAAAGCAGTAGATATTTTTTTTTGTCTTTTGTTAAAAATATAAGGAGTAAAATGGTTTCATCTCAAGAATTTGGAGTAGATTTTGGTGTTTTGTTTTCCTATTTTGTGATACCGGTACATACATTCTGGCTAAACCAAGTCACGTATTATATCATGAAGATTACTTCCTATTTTTTGCAGAAGACTGCTTCATCTGCACGCTATTTTTAAGCTTTTTCGAGAGAGCGGCCTTAAAACAAATGGTGATTAAATAAGTGATTAAAATTCAACTTTAAAGGATCAATTAAAGGGCATTGCTCAATTTCGGCCTCAACGTGGATCAGTAGTTCAGTAAAAAATAGGTATTTTATGGAATACTTAACTCGCAAATAATTATTGATGCAAACTTCGCTGCAGGCAAGTAATCTGTTAAAAAGCTGTGACACTAAGTTTAAACTTCAGTGATTCGGCCTGAGCAACAATTACAGAATCACTTTATGTGCCTAAATGAGGGCTTCTCGTACACATTTTGTGTGGTTGTCATCGCGCAAGTAATTTTCAGTATCAAAATGCTTTATTCTATTATATTTAGCTATTTGTTTACTTAAAAATTTCATAAGGGCAACTCCGGGGGAGATGGTCTTACTAACAAAGACTCAAAGACTTCTTGTCTTGTGATCAATAGCCAGGAAACCAAGAAGGTACAATAAAACAACCATTTTAATCACAAACAAAGCAATATTTATGTTTTTTATCAAATATTAATTTAACACAGTCTTTGAAATTTGTTTTAAATGTGTAATTTTTACGCAAAATTGAAAGCGATTTTTCTTTTATCATCAATAGTCAGGTAAAAGCTTTTAGACTGCAAATCTTTTATATGTTAGCATGCTAAAAAATATTTGATCTAAGCGAAGAGAAAGACAATAAATGATCATCATCTTCCTGCCCTTATCCCATGTTACTTAGGGTCGGCGCAACACGTTTTATTCTTCCATTCTGTTCTATCAGTCGTCACTCTATCACTAACTCCCTTTTCTTTCATATCGCTCCTCACACAATCCATCCATCTTTTCTTTGGCCTTCCTCTCCCTCTCCATCCATCCACATTTATGTTCATTACTCTTCTAGTTATATGCGTTTCATCCCTCCTCTTCACATGACCATACCAAGACAAACGATTCCCTTTACCAAGACAATAAATGATATGGAGGCAAAATACCTATACCAGGTACCAGGGCTGTTTCAAATAGAAATTTAAAACCTCTGTCTACCCTTCTGGGCATCAGGCGTGAGCTTACGTATTAGAATACAAGCGGTGACGCTAAAATACTACTTTGAATTTTATGGCCACCACTCCCTTTTAAATTAAGACCATCGATCCAGAGAGATGGCCATATTAATATCAAAAAGTATGATGTTATTTCCAACGACCGTTTTTAGGTTAGAATACGCAAGAAGTTATTAACTTCACAATAAATCATAAAAATTTAAGAAACTTTTTTGTAACCATATAATTATGTTAACGCCATATCTTGGATCATGCACATGTAATAAAAACAGTATGAAATTAATTTACTGTTTCCAATGTTTTTTCAAAAAAAAAAACAATTCGCAACTTGTCGCCGATCACAAGACGAAGCGAACTAAATTTTATTAATGCCATCTGTTGTTTTCAACTCGCAATACTATCAACAGGCCATCTCTCCCGTACGGCCAACTCCTCCTGACTTAGGCCTCGTTTACGGAGACGCGTGGCTTCGCGCGTCGCGTGCAGTGTGGCGTCTAGCGTTGCGTTGGATGTTTTTTGCGTTCACAAAGAGACGGCGCGTGCAGCGGTCCGCGTCTTCACACGCACAAAAACAAACATATGATTAAGTACGAATTCGTTCATGGAGCCGAGGGTCATGGTGCGTCGCGTGAAGTGTAGCTGCGGACGCGGCGGTGGACGCGGCGGTGGACGCGGCGGTGGACGCGGCATTTACACACACATTTACACGTTTACACGTATTTACACGTTTGTTCGTTGTTACTATTCGAACAAGACTGCCCAGGACTCAAGAAAACTGGCGCTGAGCACGACGCTGCGACCGACGCCGCGTACGACGCTGCGACCAACACGGCGTGCGGCGCTGCGTCCGACGCCCCGTGCGACGCGGCGTCGTCATCCGCAAATAATGCTACATTTCAAACAAACGCGTGTAAAAACGCCTCTCCGTAAACGCTCTCATACAACGCCGTAAGTTTGAATTTAGTGCGGGTCGCGCCTCCGCACGCGACGCTCGAAGCCACGCGCCTCCAGAAACGAGGCCTTACCCTATTAGTTTTATTCCTTCTACTTACTTTTTTAGTACTTGTTCAGTACCTAACCCAAACTTCGGTATGAGCATCAAGTTTCACATACATTGGGTTCAGGGAATAAGATTTTTCATATAAACTTTGACACCCTCAAATCGCAAGTAGAAATTTTTAATAAGTGAATGATAAAAATCCTCTTTTATTTATTTCTACTGGTGGCTAATATCGTCTACTCTTGTACTACTCTTTTTACTCTACAATATGAGTTATAAGACGTTTGCGCCAGAGATGGGTTTTGTGGATGTTTCGTTCACATTTCAAAGCACATCAAGATCGTTTAGGATTAGAGTATTTTCAATTCGTTTTTGATAGGAGTCAGTGTTTGTTTATTTAAGTACCTAATCTATATTGGTATTTACAGTAGCAATGAAATCCTAAAACTTAATTTAAAGCATTTATTTCAAAAAAATTATAACATAATGAAATGTTGAGGGTTTGTCAGGCTTATGCTGTCTTGCACGGACTTATGTAAAATGTAAATAAGTGCGAATACTTTGACTTTAAGGTCGGCGGTGAATGCCCAGACATTACCCTAAACGGCTTGAACGTCAAAAGAGTGAGAAAATGCTAATATTTAGAGCATTTTCTCACTGACGACCAAGGATAATGTTAATATAGACAGGGAGCGTAGGGTATTGGCGGTCCGAGGTAGCATGTTGATTCGCATGGTGTAGCAATGAAGTGAAAGTAACACTTTGAGCATATTGCCAGTGCTTTTACACGGGAAATCTTTGGGTCAACTATACCAAAAGGTCACTGGATGACGCGTTAGGATTAGCATTAGGATGCTGTTGGGACTGCCACGATGGTGCAGCGCTTCTACTATGTTTGTGCAGAACCAAACCGACGGCTTCCACGCTTTCATTCACAATAAAACCCCGTCGCTGTTATCAAGGTTGAGGGTGAGTAGTAACAGCATACTAAAAACTGTAGCGGAGAGTATCGACTCTCCAATTATCAACATTTTTGTGAGAAGGACAATCACTGAAAATTAGTTTGGGGATGTAATTATCACAATACTATTTATTCTGTCCTCTTCTCAGTTGTATTTTTACTACTAACACCAGTAATAAGTTTACTAACATGCTGGATCATTGTTGTTGTCCGATAATAAAGAATATTATTGTTATTAAAAACATAACAAATATGTTTATCGCAAAACAAAAAGAACATAGTCAATTCAACATGTTAAATAACATTCTTATGAACAGTATAAAAGTTTTATTATAAATAATATGAGTTAAATAAAATTAGATTTTATTACATTGAATTAAGAAAATACTTAAAGTTATAAAAAAAAACTAAAGCTAGGCACAGGTTAAAAATACAACATAGTTTGTAAAAAAAAAAAGGTATTTGCAAAGATTCTTTGGGTTCTGATAGTCTCCAGCATACAGAATTAACTTCTCTATTTTAATCACATACTTTGCAGAAGTTTTACATTTTACAATCAATATTATGAATTTAGATTAAATAAGATTTTATTGCATTAAACAAATCAAAAACTTAAAGATCAAAAGTAGGTATTCTAAATCTAATCACAGGTTAAAATACAACAAAGTTTGTAAAAAAACACAAAATATTTGCAAAGATTCTTTGGGTTCTGACAGTCTCAAATATACAAAATTAACATTTCAAATAAGATACTTTACAGCAGTTTTGCAGTTGACAATTAATACTATGAATTTAAATAAAATAAGTTTTTTTTTGCGTTCAATTAAATTAAATATTTAAAGCTAAAAATAAATTGTTACTAAAATTAGGCTACGGTTAAAAATACAGCATAGTTTGTAAATCAAAAAGTCTTTGCAAAAATTCATTGCGTTCTAACGGTCCTTAGTATAAAGAACTATCTTCTTCATATTAAATCATATTCTTAACAACAGTTTGACATTCAAAATGAAGTACGTAATAAACTTAAACATTTAAACAAGGCACAGGTTATACTTATAAATCTCGGTTTATAAGTCGAAATGTATTTCTAACGATTCAATGGGTTCTGTAGGCCTCTAGATTACAGAACTACCTTCTTTATTACTATCTCTAATACTGACTGGTGAAATAGCGGGACTGCTATTACTTCTTACAATGTCTTTAACAGAAACATATACGCTGTTGAGAAAGAGGGACGAACCCGTGTTCAACAGTATTTTTTCGGATTTTAGATTCTACTAAATCCAGCACATCACCAACTGAGGAACTTCTTTCTTTTTTTAATTGTTCTGCATTAGAATTTTTATCTTGTTCCTCTGAATCCTGGTCTCCCTCCCTTTTATTTTTCAACCTTCAATTCTGAAACCATGTTTTGACAGCTTTGTTATTGAGTTGCAGCTTGTTCACCGTAACTTGCTTCTCGTTGCGGTTGATGTATTATTTGGTTTTGAATATGACTTCTAAAGCTTGCATTTGTTCAGTTGTGAACATAGTGCGTTTATGCTTATAGATAGGCGGACCCTGGCAATAGTCGGGATTAACGCCAGGTGGAAGAAGATTATCTGAGCACGATGTCTTTTAGCCATATTCTGATTGTTATGGTATGGCTTTGGCTGCTGGTCTGTGCAGTCTCTCAATCATGTTCTCGTTTCTGCAAATGTGACCAAAAAACTTCAGTATTCGTGTTTTCACAATAGACGAAATTCGTTCTTTAATACGAAGGTCTTTATGAATGCTTATACTTACATGTAATCTGATCACTATGTATTTTAACCATATTCTTATTATTATGGTACGGCCTTGGATGCAGGTGATATGCCGAGACTGGCGATGGTTTGACTGGAGTGTACTGAAATGGACAAAACAATACATTAGAAAAAGAAATTTAGTGAACTATGAAAGTTGTGGAACTAAAAGCGTTTCATTAATAGAACCTTACCTGCATGATTTTGTACTGAAGAGCATTTTCATAATAACCTGTATTGCAAAAACCACTCTGGTAAGATATCGTTTGTAATGTACTGTTTTCCATCATTTTCAGGAAAGTAAGTAACTCCATACATCTGAAAATAAATAATTACACGTGTTAAAACAAAACAGTTGTTTGATAATCCTTTTAAATAAGAACTGAAATTAATTAAACAAATAATAAAGAGGATACAGCGAGTTGAAGACACGCGTGACGTCATCTGGCTTGGTAAAAATGTATGAATTTTTTTTTTAGTAAAATACCCTATTGTTAGCACTTTGGATAATTATATTGTTCTGGATAAGAATCCATAGTCAAGCCACAGTAATCACTAGTGTTCTGGTACGAGGCCATGGTTACCATAGAAAGTACTGGGATTAAATGATGTGTAGTAGCAATATCCTATTCCTTTTTATTCGTGCAATATGGTTGGCCCTGGAATGCAAAGGGCATTAGGAGGAACACGGATTGGTTTTAGTCTGTAAGAGTCTGACACTTCCTTCCGCTCCGCCCAGAGCGGTCATTTGTTGATTTACCATTCTTAAAAAAAAATTGGTGTGGTCTCGGCTGCAAGTGAAATACTGGATATGGCCCTGGCTCTGATATGAGTAGAGTGTACTGAAATAGATAAAACAATATGTTTTGGTTTAGCCGTACTAAATACTGTTGATTAATTAATAAAACTTCACCTACATGATGTTTTTCTGAGGAGCATTTTCATAAAAAAAACATTATTTACAGAT
Source organism: Lacanobia oleracea (assembly GCA_950371165.1). NCBI lineage: Eukaryota > Metazoa > Arthropoda > Insecta > Lepidoptera > Noctuidae > Lacanobia > Lacanobia oleracea. The sequence continues at coordinate 10,112,114 of OX493397.1, forward strand.
TATTTTCTCCAGATATCTCAAAATCCGTTATAGGTACCTATACAATTTATTTTCTCAGAGTGTGCCTGTGTAGGTATTCTATAGCCACTGTAACAAAAAATAAAAAAGGTAAATAAAATGTTAAAGGGTGTACAGAAAACGTATTTTTACTTTAAGGTACAAAAGCCTTCGTGTGAGAGCTCGACTCGCATTTTTCCGGTTTTTTTTTTATCTGCCTCGCTCTCATAAAGAACATGGGTCTGAACGTACCCAGTTTGTAGCAAGATGAAATTGGTTGGTACCAATTTCAACTTGCTTTAAACTGGGTAAAAGGTCGAAAGGTCTTTGAAAACGTAGATATTTTTTGTATGGGAGCAACTTTGTAACTTATGTAGGAAAAAAGATATTCGATGTTGAAAATACCGAAAATCCTTAGTAAAATCGACCCACGCACGTTCAATTTTTTTTTATTTTGTCCATTAGGTGGGTAGTTCGAACTATTTTGTGCTAGCGTCGGTGTGTCGTCAGTAGTTAGTACCTGTTAGGAACTGATTTTGAGCGCGCGCGCATATCTTAGTTTATTTTATTCTTACTTTTATTTACAACCTCGGCTTTCACAACGGACTTCAGTGTATTACTTAACGATTGGATTATTATTATTACTCATCTGCTTCAAAAAAATGGAAGGTGAACGCCGTATACAGTGTGTTACATGTACAAGATCAGTTATTCGTGACCGAAACCGGCATATACTGACGCGAACCTATTTGGAAGACAATCCAGGCTTCACAGAGTATGTGATGGCACGGATTAACATAAATGAGGTTAGTATAACAATAGCTTTTGATCATCGAGTACACGGTGTCTTCTTGTTCACTCTTTATTAAGTTATTTATTGTTTTAGTTACTTGAGGATTTGGTTTTTCTTTTAGATGGCCCTGAATCAACTTCAGGCTATGTGTCATCGTTGTTGGGTAGCTGGAAGACGATAGCAAGCTAGGTTCGAACAAGAACAAAACCAGGAACTTGCAAACCCAGAGCACCCAACGTCTGTTCCAACTTATAGAAGGGTTGCAAATACGGCGCGTCACTGTTTATTTCATGGGTGCATCAATCAAGAACTTCACAGAGTGTCCAGGTTTATAAAAGTATTCTTGTTGGTTAATCATAGCGTGTACGTTCCTGAACATGCACGCGTTTGTACACATCACATCAACACAGAAGATTGGAGCTCCCTGTATGATAATGGAGAGACAATATTCACACCAGACCATCTCAAAGATATGATTGATACGTTACGAGATGCATATAAACATAAGACTAATATAAATTTTGACAATGTAAACAACATTTTACCAGAGGATCTATATTACCTAACTGGCTTAACACACCAACAATTCGAAATCCTTTTGAATGAAACACCGTCTCTTTTGAATCAATGTAGAAGACCAAAAACTGCACGAGGAATATATTTATTAAAACAACGGTCTGGTGAACCAAATACACGTATAGCCTCCCAAATAGGTGTATCTCGTAAAACGATCGGTATTTTGCTAAAAACTGCTAGAAACTGCTTGACCCAAAACTTTGTTGTTCCCCATTTGGGTTTCAATCATATAAGTCGGGATGAAATTATAGCTCACAGCCTTGCAGTACCATCATCAATATATTCCAACCTATAAACCCAGTGGCTATAGCTATTTGTGATGGTTCGTATATATACGTACAGAAAAGTAAAAACTTTTTATTTCAAAAAAAGTCTTACAGCTTACACAAGTATAAAAACTTGTTAAAACCCTTTGTGATTACTTGCCCAGATGGCTATATTATAGATATATGTGGACCATACGCTGCAACAAAGACTGATGCCCAAATCATGACTGAGATTATGAATGATCAAACGTCCCCAGTGCATATAACGTTACAAACAGATGACGTTTTTATATTAGATCGAGGTTTTAGAGACTCTATACCAGATATAGAAAGTGCTGGCTATGTTGCCCATATGCCACCAAGTAAAGATAGGCATGCCATACAGCTTACAGATATTCAAGCCAATAAATCTCGAGAAATCACCATAGTGCGTTGGGTCATTGAAGTAATAAACGGATGGTTCAAAAGGGACTACAAAATATTTAGGCATACAGTTATCAATAAAACACTCCCTCACTTATTTGAAGACTTCCGTATTGCGGGAGCCCTTATAAATGCATTTAGGCAGCGTCTGACAGATAATGAGCATGCCCACGCTTTTATCAATATAATAGCTCAAAGAAGAAGTGAACCCAACAGACTGGGCAATTATGTAGTCGCAGAACATATGAACAGACAGCGGGCGGTGTTCACAACAATGACGGCTACGTCAATACCATTTCCACAATTGACAGAAGAAGACGTCATTCTACTCAGTTTGGGCACATACCATTTAAAGCTCGCTAGATCATATTTTGCCGAGCATTTGCGAGGTGGAGATGGTAGGTATATATAATATTGAGGTATCTTCGAGCCGTAGCCCTAGTATGTCGCAGCATGGGCTAGTAACCGAAAACTGCTCGTTAATTAGAGGCCGCATATTATCGAGGCACGTGTCGAATAAAATATATTACACATATATTTTAAGTAAGGTTAATGTCCAGGGCAGAGAAGCCATCGAAGCGTATAATTGCTCCTGCATGACGGGTATGAGAACTCTAGGTGCTTGTGCCCATACTATTAGCATAATATGGTACTTAGGTGTTGGCAGGCACCTAGATAACTTCGTAGGTCCGGCAAGTGCCTGGGATGATATAATCATTGAACTATGCTATTTAAGATTGATAGTTCTTATTTAATATTTTTTCTGTACCAAAAACCAACGATAGGAAGCTATATCGCTCTCTAAAGACAGAAAAAATGACTGGTTACCTATTTATTTAGTCCAAAAAGCAGAAAAAGTGCGATTATTGGCAATTAAAAAGGTTACAAAGAAGTTATCATAACTTCGGTCTTTCATTCATTCATTCGTTCATTTATTTTCGAGTTACTCAATTAGGCCTCTTCTAAATTACACCTAGTCTAAAATGCTACAAAGTGGGTACGGGTTCCATATAAAATTACCCATTGTTCTTTATTTATTTCCGAAATGATAGTTCTCAATATCCACAATTGTTGCCTGCATAGTAGTGTACAAATATAGAACAGAATACACAAGTAGAACATTATACAGTGAACCATTTTAGTTTGGTGTTTATGAGTTAATTATAGAAAAAACTTTAATTTCTGAAGTCGGTGTTTTAGGTTATTTTTACGTTTTTGACACCGACTTCCTAAATTAAGTTCTTTTCTTTCATCCGAAGTTATTTTGTACCTTGCAGTGTTTTGTTTTTGGAAGTCGGTTGTATTTTTTGTAAAAAGGTTTTTTATTTTTAATATTTTAGTGGTACCATTAACAGCGTACCGGTGCAACGTGATGTTAAGAACTGGTGTAAACACTAAAAAACATGCGATTTCAGCAATCCCGATCCATTTGCTATCATATTGAAGAGTTCCGATGCCTACCTCCGAAGTTCTTCGTCAGATCTTCACCAAAATTAAACCGAACCAGTCCAGGAAAATACTCTTCCAAACCAAAAAGAATCATCGAAATCGGCTAACAATTGACGAAAATATCGCTGAACAAACATTTTTCATGGGATCTCATCATCAGATCCTAATTTAAACCTTCCATCATCAGCTCAGCAACATGAGATGATGATTACAGGCATAATATCTGAATTGCGTTATAAAGTTAATGAAAAACATTGAATGTGCCTGTAAAATTTGAGGGTTGCCCTCAATTTTCATGGGATCCCATCATCAGATTCTAACTTGGTGACAATGGGACTAATCGGGAAGCCCAACTCTTTCCTATTTCAACCTTTTCAGATGAAACAATATTTTTTCATAAATGACGCTTACGAGGTAACAAACATAAAAAAATCAAAAATACATCCGAATTGAGAACCTCCTCCTTTTTTGAAGTCGGTTAAAAATTAAAGGAAAACTTAAAGTTAAAAACGAGTAGACCCCAGCCGTAGTCGCAACCGGCTCATCATGTTCAGTTTACCTACTAATTAGGCAAATAACTTACTAGTGAGTTATTATAAAAAAACTACAAAAAAAGGTCATTAAATAAGTGATTAAGATTCAATTATAAAGGAATAATTAAAGGAAATTGCTTCAATTTTGACCTCACCGCGGACAAGTTGCTCAGTAACAATTATTTCATGGAATACTTAATTCGTGAATAATTTATGTAAACTTCGCTGCAGGAAAGTATTCTGTTAAAAAAGTTGTGAAAATAAGATTTAAACTCCAGAGATTGCCCCACGAGCAATTATAGAATTATTTTCTGCAAGCAAATGTGGGTGTCTCGTACACGTTTTGTGTGTTTGCCGTCGCACAGATAAATTATCTGATCATGTATTCAAGCAGGATAATATGAGATATTCTTTGGAGATTATACTGGATAAATCTTCTGTATTCTATGATTAAATTATGCTGAAAATTAGGCTAACTTTGCAATAATTTGTAAAGTATAGTCAAGGAGGTACGTTAAAATGTACCTCGCAAAAAGTTTACCCCGGATGTTTATAAAACATATAATTTCAATAATAACTCCATGGAAAAAAAATATAAACTGACATTTATAAAGGAGATTAAATTTTACAAATACGTCAGTAAATTGAACATTTTAAATCCGTGGTACTTGTACTTTCCTATTTTCTTAAAGAATGTTGTAATTTATTTTGTTCTACAAGCTAAAATTAATTTATTTTCTTTCTGAAAATTTTGATAAATATCTTAATTCGCTAATGAACAAAACTGAAAATAATGATTTTGTCTTTGTTAACTAAGTAATTTCGTTATTATCTGTATCGCAAATTATTCATTTCAAATTTTTGGTGAAGTGGTTCAGGCAAAAATGTAACTGAACTGAATTAATAGGCTTTGCCTGACTTAATTATAAAAAACTTATCTAGTAAATTTTTCAAAATTTCGTACTTTTTTTCGACATTCTTCAGGTTGAAAATGTTTGATTTTGACTGCTTTGTTATTTAAATGAAGAAGATATAACCCAAAGTATACTGGAGACTGTCAGAACCCAAGAATTTTTCAAATACTTTAGGTCTTAATTTATTTTTAGCTTTAAGTATTTAGTCTAGGTAAATGCACTAAAATCTTATTTCCTTTAAATTCATATTATTGATTGCGGTAATGTAAAAAATTTTAAACTGTAGTTAAGTATGTTATTTAAAATTAAAAAGATATTTCTGTATACTGAAGACTGTCAGAACCTAAAAGAATAGCAAAGATTCCCTAGAGTTTCGCGGGCGGAGCCACTCGCAGAAGCTTGTAATTGACATTATTTCAACAAAAATTTAAAGGAAAATACATATTTGAAACATTAAACATGTTTTTAACTGTTTAACCGTGATCAGTCACTAATAGATATATTAAATAAAACTAACTAATAGGAAGACAACCGACCTGCGGAAGAGATGACTTTTTAATTATTAGCCAACCATATAACGGCGGTTCTAGAACCATATTTTGATAGGTTTATCATTTAGTTCCAGCTGGTTTTCGATCATGTGCCTCTCATTGCAGTTGATGTATTTTTTTGTTTTGAAAATTTCTTCCAAAGCTTTTACTTGTTCAGAGGGCTTAGCATGATTATTTTGACGTATAGTAAAGTTAACATGTGAATTTTGAACGTGAAAAACTACTACCCCATAGTATTTTGGTTTAACTATCTGGCATATACACAATTTATATTATTCAAAAATATATATGAATATTATGTGCAAAACGAGTATTGTAGCCATGGTAAAATTTTACGTTATGTTACTATACGTCAAAAATATTCGTGCTAGACCCTCAGTATTGAACTTAGTTCGTTTAGGTTTGCAGACTACAGTTTTGTAATTTCCTGATGATGATGGTACACTGAAACAATAATCACAAATACTTTGATGAATTAACATGTTACGAAAACCGAAGTCGTTTTTAACAATGTAATTTAATACTTTGTTCAAAGGAAGTATTTGATTGTTTAGACTGACTTGTAATTAATCTGAGCACGACTTACTTTGTCCATATTCTGATGGTTGTGATATGGTCTTGGCTGCAGGTGACATACTGGATACGGCACTGGCTATGGTGTGAATGGAGTATACTAAAATAGACAAAACAATACATTACAAAACGTATATTAAATAGTAATGGATGTACATATATAAGTTGTGTAACGGGCTACCACCGCCATCTAGTGTTGCATGCGTATAACACTACACGTCGTCGGTGATAACGAGCACGGCAGTGTGGATCGGCGCCGCTCTCTAATCTACGCATCAGCATCACAACCACACGAAATGTGTAGATATTGTGCTCTTGTGGTACAAGCCTTGGCCGACTTTATAAGGAGCGAAGCCTTAGACAATTTATCTAATCGTCACCGTGGCTCATCTGGGAGCATTTTATCATTCGACTAGCTAGAGGAACAGAGTTCGGTAGCCACAAAGTCAATTTTGAGCCTAAGTAAGACTAGTTCCTATTCGATAGCCTAGTGGTCTTCAGGAATTAGCCAGCTAGGGAGGTTTGAAGGGCGATATTCAGGCAGTCCCTTTTACTCCTCACTTAGTGTAGCCATTTTATTAATTTGTACCATAGTTGCCAGTATTAATAAATGTGTGACTAAAAGTTAACGGGGACTTTTATTCCACCAGCAACCCTACAGTTGTTGTTTAGCTGAACTAAATGTTCTTGATTTATTAATAGAACTTTAACTTCATGATGGTGTTTTGAGGAGCATTTTCATAATAACCGTTAATATAGATTGTATCATTCTCCAAACAGGATTATATCTACTATTCTCTGGAGATGATACTGGAGAAATCTTCTGTATTCCATGATTTTTAAGTTTTTAAGAAAACTGAATATGAACAGTTATGTCGGTTAAAATATTGAATTGAACTGTTATCGCAACTTATTATTTATTTTTGTTTTAGTGATTCAGGCAAAATGTAACTGAATTAAATTGGATTTACTTTTAATTTATAGGCTTTGCCTGACTTAATTATAAAAAACACCTCTAATATTTTTTTTCAAAATTTCGTATTTTTTTTCGACATCCTTCAGGTCGAAAATGTTTAATTCTGACTACATAAATTACTTTGTCATTTAAATGAAGAATGTAGGGCTGTATACTGGAGACTATCCTATTTTAAAGAATCTTTAGAAATACGTTTTGATTTAAGTCTGAATTTAGTTTTAGCTTTAAAATCTTATTTAATTTAAATTCATAAATTTGATTGTAAAATGATGAACGGTTGTCCATACTTTATAGTTTAAAATAAAGATGATAGCCAGACTTTGACTTTGACTTATAAAGATAGTAGTTATACTGTAGACTGTCAGAATCGAAAGAATCTTTGTAAAGTCTTTTTGATTTACAAACTAAGCTATATTTTTAACCTGTGCCTAGTAATCTTATTCAACTTAAATTCACAATACTGATTGTGAAACGTTAAAGTCTAGTTAAGTATGTTATATTTCTGTATAATGGAGACTGTCAGAACCCTTCTTTACGAACGCCGAACTTTAGGGAATCTTTGCAAAGATTCCCTAAATTTCCGCGAGCGGAGCTGCTCGCAGAAGCTGGGAATTGATATAAACTCAACAAAACTTGAAAGTAAAATATACTATTTGAAATAAAAAAACATGTTTTTAAAATATTAACCGTAATCAGGCACTAATGAAATATTCAATACAACTAACTAATAGGAAGACAACGGACCTGCGGAAGAGATTTCTATTTCATTATTAGCCAACCATATAACGGAGGTTCTGGAACCAGATTTTGACAGCTTTATCATTGAGTTGCACGTACGATCAGACTGCGTCGTTTATAAAATATTGTTTTGTTTTGAAAATGTCTTCCAAAGCTTTTACTCGTCCAGTAGTGAACTTGCGTTTAGTTTTCCTTTAGTTTAGTGCGTTTAGGCTTGCGTTTGACTACAGTTTTAAAGTTTCCTGATGATGATGGTACAACTAAAACAATAACAAGAAATACTTCGATGAATGAACTTTTACACCAACAGAAGTGGTTTTAACAATGTAATTGGATACTGTATGCAAAGGAAGTATGTATTTGTATGCTTATATACATATTAACTTGTAATCCAAGCTCGGATGTCTTTTGGCCATATTATGATTGTTAATTATAGTATAGTCTGGGTTGCAGGTGAAATACTGGATACGGCACTGGCTCTGTTGCAAGTTGAGTCTACTGAAATTCACAAAACAATACATACCTAATAATAAATTATATGGAATTGTAATCAATGAAATTTTTGGTGTAGCCGAATTAAATGCTGTTGATTTTTAATAGAACCTTCCCAGCACGATATTGTTCTGAAGAGCCTTTTCATAATTACCATTATTATCGATTACTTTTCTCTGAGCAGGATCATAAAAACAAAAACTCTGGAAGACGAAACTGGAATGATCTTCAGTTTTCCATAATTTTACGAGAGTAAGCAATTCCGTCAGTCTGAAAACAAAGAAAGAGTCCAGGCAAATCACGATGAAAATTAGGAATTGCAATCATTTTTATCAGTGAGTTTTTACCGTTGACATATTTAGACAGGGAGGTCTGTAAAATGTATCCCGCAAAAATGTAATCCCAAGCTGTTCGTTTTTCAATGATAATTCTATGAGAAATAATTATTATGAACTGGCATGTTTGTTTGCATTTGTAGAAGAGATCAAGCTTTACAAGTAGGTTAGTAAATTAATCGTTATTTATGATACTATTTAACAGGGATTGTTACGAAGCTGTGACTTCGACTCCGATATTTCAGATTGATCTTACACCTCCGGTTCCGACTTCGGTTCCAATACTTTTAAATCGGAGGTTTATTAAACATAATTTGCTACTTCTGGAGTCAATTAATTTGATTTAATTATCTAACTGTTATAAAAAAAATGATTATTTTTGTTATGACACCTGTATTGTATAGGTTTATTATTTTTTAAAAAAATAAAGAGGCCGACTGATTAATGTTTGTACTATTTTATTGCCCTACCTGCCCTAAACACATCTTTCTTATGACAATCATCTCCGCTTTCGACTCCGACTCCAACTCCGATTCCGACTCTGAAAAATCAAATTTAAAAACTCCGACTCCCGGAACCGAAGTGTTCCGATAAAACCACGTCCGTAACATCCTTCTATTTAATGAAGTTGTTTTTTACAAACGAGTATACAAATGTTAACCCAAAACGAAGTCGCGAGCTTATCATAGTAATATTTTGTACTAACTAACCATAGTTACGTGGTACGTGGTGTTTGGTACGTTCGGAATAATAGGTAGTCTCAGCAAAGTACCAACTTTGCTGAGACTACCTATTATTCCGAACGTTCCATTGTCATCATCATCTGCCTAGCCTTTTCCCAACTATGTTCGGGTCGGCTTCCAGTCAAACCGGATTTAACTAAATACCAGTACTTTTCGGCTACCAGACCTCCACTACCCAGTAACTGGGTAACACGGTACATCATGGCAAGACTGGAGTCAGATTAACTGGCTTCTGACTATCCGTAACGACTGCCAAAGATCTACAAATGACAGCCGGGACCAACGGCTTAACGTGCTTTCCGAGGCACGGAGGAAACTCGCTATGATAAGATGGTCACCCATCCACAGACGAACCTTGGCAAGCGATGCTTAACCTTGAAGATCGACCCGTGCGGCTGTTATTATCTAGCCACAAGCTCCTCCGTATGATCCATTGTATGGTGCGTAATTCTAAACTTTTTAACAATGCATACAGGCTTCGTTTATACATGTTTTGAGCAAATGTGTTGAAAATAACTAGGTATGTTGATTTTGTACTTTAAGCTAAAATTTAACTATTTTCTATTACAAAATTTTGTAAATTAAATATCATAATTCGCTAACGTTAACAACACTGATCATTATCTTATATCGAAAGTTATTTAATTCAGTTTTTATGTGATACCGGTTTAAGCGCAAATGGTTTGATTTAATTTGTAGTCAATGTTTGATTTAATTATAAAAAAATCTTCTAACAAATTTTTAAAAATTTCGTATTTATTTTTGTCGACATTCCTCAGGGCAATAATGTTTATTTCTGACAAAATTAATTACTTTTTAGGGTTCCGTACCCAAAGGGTATCCAACGGAACCCTATCACTAAGCCTCCGCTGTCCATCCGTCCGTCCGTCCGTCCGTCTGTCTGTCAGTGGGCTGTATCACATGAACCGTAATAAGTAGAGAGCTGAAATTTACACAGACTGTGTATTTCTATTGCCGCTATAACAACAAATAATAAAAATTGAGGGTTATGATCCGGAACCCTTCGTGTGCAAGTCCGACTCGCACTTGGCTAATTTTTTTTAACGGACTTCTTCGAGGAGGTTCTATGTTCGGCTGTTTGTACTTTTGTTCATCGATTTCTCCGCCAATTGTAGACCGATTTTAAAAGTTATTTTTTATTCCAAAGTCTATTCTCCTGAGGTGGTCCCATTGTCACTAAGTCAGAATCTGATGATCCCATGAAAGTCGAGGAAAACCCTCAAATTTTATAGGCACATACAATGATTTTCATTAACTTTCAAACGAAATTCAGATAGCACCTGGTAATCATCATCTTATGTTGCTGAGCTGATGATGGAAGGTATAAGTTAGGATCTGATGATGGTATCCCATGAAAAATGTTTGTTCAGCGATATTTTCGCCAAAATAATTGTCAACCGATTTGGATGAATCTTTTTAAGTTTGGAAGAGTATTCCCGGGCTAGCCCCATTTCAATTTGGTGAAGATTTGATGAAGAACGTCGGAGGTAAGGAACGGATATCTTCAATAGGTAAAATATGATAGCAAATAGATCGAGATTGCTGAAATCGCATTTCTGTTTATTGTTTACACCAGTTCATAACATAACATCACACCGGTACGCTGTGAATAGGTAAGCAGGTACCACTAAAAAGTGAAAAATAAAAAACTTTTTTTCAAAAAATTCAACCGTTATCTAAAAACAAAACACTACAAAGTATAAATATATCGGTGTATTAGTTATTTTTTCGTTTTTTGACACCAACTTCCGATACTAAAGTTATTTTATCCTTTTAGTGTTTTGTTTTTGGAAGTCGGTTGATTTTTCTTGCAAAAAGTTTTTATGACAAAATTTTTTACATGTTGTAAAAAAAATAGATATAGCTTGAATTTCCAAGCTTCTATTAAAATAAACGTGTTTTAATTTTTTCAGAATAACCTGGGTAGTGAAAGTAATTTTTTAATATTTATTGAATATTTAAATAGTGGCCTGTAGCCCTAGCCCAACCTCTGTATCATTTACAGCTTAGATTAGTTTCGACACCGGAGAGTCGATTGTGTCCGGGTTTTTTATCAATACTGAGAGACTTATGAGAGAGCGATGATGGCCTAATAATTCTGATCATTCAAGAAGAAGACTGTGGCTTTCGCGTGGCTAAACGGTCGGTCATGATTTCTGTTTGGCTGATTGCAAGCTAATAGTTCTCGGGTTGCCAAATAGTTCTGATGACTCAAGAAGACAAGCAGACCGTGGCTTTGAATGGCTAAACGGGAGCTTCATGCTAATGTAAGCTACAGTGTCATATTTTATGTGCTTGCTGTGGCTTCCGGATGACCATTGAATTTACATGAAGCTCAAAAGTGTTATTTAACCTACGCATTTCATTTAATTACTATTTTCATGATTCACTCTGTGTAAAGAATACCATTGATTGATGAATGATTAACTAATTATATAAAAAAAAAAATAATTAAAAAGTGTTTCGGGTGAAGTAGTTAGCTAAAAAAATGCTTAGTTAATGATAATTATTTTACTTAATGTACTGATAATATTAATTACTTGTCAATTAAGTTCTTTAACTGTGTGTTTTTTTTTTGCTTTGGCTCGAAATGAGGTCATACCCTGTACTAAAGAATGACCGAGTATTTTTAGGGATGGGGACATTCCTATTACAAAATGGCGTTTGTTAGCGATCCGTACATTTAGGGCGTCTTCAAATTTGTCGCAAAGTGCCGTGCAGCAGCAGCCCCGCCTTGCACCCGTGCGAAACCGGGACGGGTCGCTAGTATAACAATATAACACATACCTTACCATGACGAGTGTAATAATCTCCTTATAATTTAACGTATTTGGAGGTAGCGGTACAGAGAGTAAAGTCCCGCATACCTCATTTGAAAAGGAGGATCCTCCGACCAGGCAGCTGTTGTGCCTGGCGGGCTACTGCCCGATAGTTGATATTCGGGCTGATGTATATGTTCAAATCGCACGGTAAACTCTGCTTGCGCGATGCAGGATTTCAACGTTGTAGTTTTGCTGCTAGTCGGATAGATGGCGTCGCGGTTCTTTTTGTGGCGATGTAGATTTGCTCCGTAGGTTTTTCTTGTGGCGGTCTTGATGCCGCTACACGTATATAAAAGAATGCAATCATTTTTTTAACATAACGTGATATATATTTCTAAATAGGTTACAAGTAACTCTTTTACACGACTATATTTTGTGTCACATTAATCTAGATGAGGCCGGTGTTTTCTAGCCGACTATCCTGAGAAGAAACGCGTAATACAAAGTCCATAAAAACGTCAAAAACACATAAAAGTCATATAAGTAAACGACTGATTTAATTAATAATAATTATTGACTTTTGTACGTCATATCATGTGTCAAACATGTTTGTACCTAATAATGTTGTTACCATCTTGCATGCATGTCTTTTCTTGTATGTATGACACATGTTTAAAAGCAAATAAATATTATCTATTTATCTATCTGACGTTTACTTTTGAGTGCCAGTTGTCAACTCAGAACTTTGAGGAGCTCAACGATCCGACGAACAACACCAAAGTAAGGCCAGAGCAAGTAGGGCAGAGTGAACAGGCATCTTCTGGGCAAGCTCGCTCCATCATAGACCTCATCTATCGCTTTCCATCAGGCGTGATTGTGGTCAAGAGCAAGGCCATTCCTAAATAAAAAAATAAAAAAGGCCGTGGGTAGTTTTTTTTTTTTTTTTTTTTTAATATCTACTATAAATTTAGGGGCTTTTGGTTACAATACGACCACGCCAGCCCCATCATAACCTAATACAAGATTTTTAACGCTATTCCGACTTAAAAACCTTATATACTATTTTGTAAAGTAAAATAGCTGCATTCGAAACAGGCTCTGATAATATACTTTGAACAAAACCAATATCTATCAAATTAATTTTAAAGGTATTCATCAGCACCTCTCTAGCAGCTCGGGTCCTGACGCATTCCACCAACAAGTGATGGACATCCTCCATCACATCACATTGTGCACAGTTGGGACTGTCACTTTTCCCCATTAAGTGCCGAAACTTGTTGAGTGGGGCCGTGGGTAGGCCGCATAATGTTTTCAAACATCCAGATAGTTATGAAATCATCCCTTAAAAATAACGACCAATGTACAGTCAACAAATCTATTCGGTATGGAGGCAGTTAACTTGCAACTACTTTTTAACCGACTTCTTTAAAAAGGAGGAGGTTCTATGTTCTGCTGTATGTATTTTTTTTATTTATGTATGTTCACCGATTTCTTCGCAAATTCTGGACCGATTTTTTTTTTTTTTTTTTTATTCGGAACCCTATACTTATGAAATGGTCCCATTGTCACCAAGTTAGAATCTGATGATGAGATCCCATGAAAATCAAGGGTACCCTCAAATTTTATAAGCACATATTTTCATAAATTTTCTAACGCAATTCGGATATTTGTGCCTGGTAATCATTATCTCATGTTGCTGAGCTGATGATGGAAGGTACAAGTCAGGATCTGATGATGGGATCCCTTGAAAAATGTTTGTTCAGCGATATTTTCGCCAATTTTTAACTGATTTGGATGAGTCCTATTTAAATTTGATGAAGATCTGATGAAGAACTTTGGAAGTAGGCAATGGAACTCTTTAATAAATGATAGCCAACGGATCGGGATTTCTGAAATGGCATGTCTGTTGATTATTTACGCTGTGTTTGTGGTAAAGTTTTATATTTTTAAAACTTTTTTAGAAAAAAATAAAACCTGTGTTTTTAGTTATTTCGTTTCTGAACACCGACTTCTGAAATTAAAGTAATTTTTTTCTTTGTAATGTTTTTTTTTTGAATTCGGTTTTATTTTTAAACAATATTGTGAATGTGCTGTTATTGTAAAAAGTTATATTGCACACATTAAAAATAAATATTTTCTGGTCCTTAGCAATACCTTTGTTGGCTGTTCATAGTCCTCATATTTAAAAAGAACCAGTTTTAATTAGGTATCCATTAATTGCTACTATAGCATTTTAAGTATATATTAATGGATTCTACCATTCACCACAAACTTAATCAGACCGGGCGAACATTCATTGTACCTACATGTTATTGCACAGTTGCCATTCATTTGTGTCCAACTAACTACCCACGCCACGCTCTTAATGAAATGTAGGTATATTATAATCACCTTTCACATTTAATTTACTTGAAAAGACGCATACCTATAATTATTATATTATGCGTCTGTTTTAGTTAGAATAGCATTCTAAATATTTTTTTGCGATCATAATGGGTATGTCACCGATTCGTTCAGCAAAATAAATGGATCAAATAACATACCTGAGAATTTTCTCCAACACTTATAGTTCTTACCACTTCTGACTGTGATTGGTGTCAGGTGAAATTATACACGGTCTAGAACTTCCTAGAATACTTTAATTAACTCTTGCCTGGAATACTATTTTCGATTTACAATGGATACTTATCTCGACCGTCAGCCCTAATGTTCTAATTCACAATGGCCATCGTCGTTATACGTCACTTTCGAGTATCTGTCAAATTTGACAATTTTCATTGACATTAAATGTAGGGATCGCTAACATAACATCACCTGAAATATAACCACGCACTTCTGGTACATTCTGTATTTTCAGCGAATCTAAGTTGACCGCCTTTTAGTAAGGTGAAGTAATCGTTTTTAAGTACCTACACTGACGCGTTTTGTACGACCTTAAATTGTAATTAAATATATTTCTCACAAACTTATTGTTTACTAGTTGACCCGCGCAACTTCGTCTGCGTCACAATTTTCATTACTGCTCCGCTCCTATTGGTTTTAGCGTGATGATATATATAGCCTATAGCCTTCCTCGATAAATGGGCTATCTAACACTTAATGAATTTTTCAAATCGGACCAGTAGTTCTTGAGATTAGCGCGTTCAAGTAAACAAACAAACAAACAAACAAACATACAAAAAACTCTTCAGCTTTATATATTAGTATAGATATAGATCAAATAGCTACGGTATTTCGCAATAAATTTGGTTCCTGAATTTGATGTCGTAATACGCAAAACCCCGTCAATTCTGCTGATGTCAAAATCTTCTCGTGATCACTTTTTTATAACACCTTTTTTTCATTTTCTCCAATCGACTTACACTTTTGAAAATCGTTTCATCAACTCTTATATTATGAGGTATCAAAATATCAAATCAATGCGTTTCGGTTGCAGGGCTTGGCAAAGCAGCCCTACGTACAAACATTATTCTATGAGCAAAAAAATTATGTGTCACTAGCTAAAGCAATGGTGATGGTATTATCTATACTTCTATAGATAATACCATCACCATAACTCTTCAGCTATATATACTAATATATAAAGCTGAAGAGTTTTGTTGTTTGTTTGTTTGTTTACTTGAACGCGCTAATCTCAGGAACTACTGTCGATATGAAAAAATATTTCAGTGTTAGATAGCCCATTTATTGAAAAAGGCTATAGGCTATATACTCGTATCATCACGCTAAGACCAATGGGAGCGGAGCAGTAACGCAAACGAAGTTGCATGGTCAACTAGTGTATTATATTACTACCCCTTTTACTCTACAATATGAGATATAAACTTAGCGCGGGAGCTGGGTTTAATTTTTAGAAGGGTGAATCGTCTCCTTTGGACTTCATCATCCTAGCCTTTTCCCAACTAAATTAGGGTCGGCTTCCAGTCAAACCGGATTTTGCTAAATACCAGTATTTTACGCGGAGCAGCTACCTATCAGCCCTCCACAACCTATTAACTGGGTAACACGGTACTTCATGGTAAGACTGGAATCAGATTAACTGGCTTCTAACTATCCGTAACGACTGCCAAAGATCTACAAATGACAGCCGGGACCAACGGCTTAACGTGCTTTCCGAGGCACGGAGGAAACTCTGTATTTTAAGATAGCAACCCATCCACAGACCAACCTTGGCAAGCGTTACTTAGCCTTGAAGTCAACCCATGCGGCTGTTATTATCTAACCACGTCTCCTTTGGACTTGAGGAATTAATGTTAGCAGCGCCTGCTACTAAAATTAACAAGGCGTTACCGAGCTATTGTTGAGCACCAATAACAATATGCTCAACAATAATTCCAAGGTTCGGTGTTTTTGGTTTTCCTTTTCCTATTTGGATCTTTCAATAGCAGCATGAAGTGGCAAAATCACTTAAGGTGGATGCTCCAGGGTAGCCCGCGAAATTCAAATATTTTTATGTTTTTTTGCAATTTGCCGGTCAGTGTGAAGCTGTATGTGGACCAAATGCGATCTGCGACCGTAACGCGTATTTATCTAAAGAATTATAACCATTTTAATCATCAATATAGCCCTCTAAGTTCATGTAGTTCGAAAGAATGAATATTTCAGAAATAATCATTCTACCCTGGAGCATTCACCTTAACAGAGGGCCTAGCATGAGTATCTTGACGTATAGTAACGTTAACGTAGGTGAATTTTGAATGTGAATTTACTACAACCCCATAGTATTTTGGTTTAATTTTATGGGACAAATACAATTTGTATCATCAAAAATATGAATAAAGTAAATAATTGAAATAAATATCACATGCGAAATGTGTATTGCAGCTATTGTAAAATTTTACGTTACGTTACTATACGTCAAAAATATTCGCGCCAGGGCCTCTGATATGACTTTCAGGCTGAACTGAGCCCTTTCATAGGAACACAGGCATGATGCAGGTAATGTGTGTTGGGAATATCATTAAAAAGAAACAAAAATGAATAAGTAAATAACGCTTTAATCAAACATAGATTATTCAACAAAAAAATTGTAACATACATTTAAATCAGATCTGATAATATAATTTTAGTCTAGTCTATATCTATTTATACAACTTAGAATCTCAAATTAAAACACGAACCTAAAAACTAAATTATTAATGGGATTTACTTTACTTCCACACTAAATTAAAGTCACACAAGTACACATGATTATAATCAACTTTTACATCGAAAACAACTTCTAAAACTCGAAAAAAACTGCTGTTTCATAAAAAATGCTTTATTTAATCTAAGAAAATATATGAAACAGCTGATGTTTTTTCGAGTTTTCAGGTTGGTCTCAAAGTAGTTTATAATACATTAACTGCCTAAGAGGTTGTTATTGTTTTACAAATGACCCTGTATACATACATACACTCGAGAAACATAACCCTCCTCCTGGCGCAGTCGGGTACAAATTAAGTAGCAATAAGTAATCTGAAGAATTAAACTATCTGTAACAATTAAACTATCTGTAACAATTTATTTTAACAAAAGAAGAAGAAAGAAAAAAAAGCGAAAGAAAAAGGAAGAAGTTATGGCATTTTACAAAACATAATTGTTGTTAACATACTCTAATGGACAACCACACAAGAGACGATGAAAATATACATAACAAAAAGAAAAATGCCGTAAACATAAAAAAGTTAATGTTATAAAGATATATACGAGGTAGAATATTTGCTTGTAGCAGAAGAAGAATGCTGAGTACCAGGATCTGAAGGAGTCAAATATGAGAAGTAAGGATCTTGAGGCAATCCTAAATTAGATGTCCTTGTATGAAGAGTACTTTCATCATATGTGGGCAGCGTAGCAGATGGCATTGATGGAACCAATCCATAGCTATCTGTTGTAGTCGAAGGCATTACTACGCCAGTCGGCAGTGGATTGTAATAAGTTGAGCCAGCATTGAACCTCACTAAATCGTCGTTCAACTTCATGTTAGCTCCGTTCGGCACGTAGTTATCAGAAGCTAACGAAGGCAGGGTATTAGGATTCTGCAGCAGTGACTCATCGTTGCTGTATCGATAAACCTCAGACATCGGTGAGTTATAGTCAGCCCTGCTCGAACTCGGCGCATAGTACGATGAATAAGACAAGTTCGGTGTATACGATGGTAATTCCATTGTATTCTGAGGTCCCTTTATAATAGTTTTCAATGGATTGATTGAGGAGTATTCCGGAGGTCTTTGTAAATTGTCGTTTGGTTGGAGATATATTTTATGCACTGTATGATCAGACGGAAGGCGTCTGTGCTGGTCGTGACCGCCGCAGCTTCGGCCATGACTCATCTTGTGGTCTTGATTAGGTGACATTTCCTTAGAGCTGGATGGACTGCTATCGTCTACAGATGACGACGGCTTGTTGTGTTTGTTATCCTTCTTATACTTCATTCTTCTGTTCTGGAACCATATCTTTATTTGTCGCTCCGAAAGCTGCAAGTAGTTGGCGAGTTCAATACGTCTAGGCCGGCAGAGGTACCGGTTCTGATGAAACTCATTTTCCAACTCAACAAGCTGCGAGCTGGTGTAGGCAGTACGAGCTCGCTTCGTAAATCCTTTCTGGTAATTTGACCCCGTTGACATTTCTGGAATATAAAAATAATTTGTGAGCTTTACATAGATATAAAAACTGGCCAAGTACGTGTCGGGCCACGTTCAGTGTAAGGATCCGTAGTTGCAAGTCATAATTGCTGATTTTGTATGGAATTTGTACGAAATTTTCCTTCTAAACCACCGTTTAGCTGGCAAAAGGCACAGACTCCAACAAAAATTAGCGTTAAAAATTAATTAATATTTCGCACAACCTCAATATTTTTGACAACATAATTAACGACACCCATGGGATAGACAATAAAAAAAACAACGCCACTATTGTGTATGGTCGACGCCAGAATGTTGGTTTTCAAGATTATATTAGACCCCTTTGTCAGCGTGTTATGTGAATATACATATACCAAATTCCAACTTTCTAGTGCTAAGCCTCTCTGAGCTAACGGACAGATGGACATGGCAAAACTATAGCGGTTCCTTGTTTTAAAAAAGTAGCATCGCTCCTCTAAATTAAGGTAATTATTACTGACACGTTCTCTCATAATAACAGTAAATTTGTAGAAAACAGGCCATTGTTTACCTAACTTTCAAAATTTAAATCAAAATCAAAAGTCATTTATTCTAATTAGGCCAGCACTTTTTGAACGTGTACGTTTACAAATAGACAGTCCCCCAAAACCGCCTGCCAGTCACCACTTTCTAGAGTTTTAGCTGTGAAGAAGAAGCGGCCAACAAACTACCTTGCAACACATCTGTTGAGTTAGAGGAACTCGTATTTATACAATAGTATGCAAAGTTTTATTACAAAGAAAATAATATAACATGGGTAACATGTACAACCTAAAAACGAAATAATTTGCCACTTGTAAGCTAGCACACTCCATTACGCCATCATAATCAGAAAACTTAAGCATAAAAACAATGCAAACCAAACTTAATAGGTAAGCCTCCAGACATAAAGGGCGTGCCCGCCTACATGTGCAGGGGTAGAATCTAAAAATATATCTGAGACTCGACGCCACATGTAATAAACTAAGGCCACCAAAATTACACAAGAAGCAGTTAATCGTTAAACAATTGTCTAAGTCACTAGTTAATCACATGTTGCAATACACTCAATTACAAAAAAAAAAAACAATGTATTGAGAGTATTATGTCAACACATTAAAAATATATATAAAAAAAGAAGAAACCAAACAAATAATTGACCTCTACGTACATATAAGTAAACAAATATATTATGAACTCATATAAACTGTCACAAGCTAACTATGAAGGAACATAAAAACGAGGTATGTCTTGTGTTCAACATTGCGACCAACTATTACTATCGTCTAAATAATCCTTGGTTGAATAGTATGCCTTAGAACAAAGGTTAGATTTAGCTTTAAGCAAGTTAAAAGGCAACTCAAGATAAGAAAGGGGTACCTAGCTTATTGTAAACACGGATACCACAAATGAGCCTTGAATCTTTCTATGACGGTGGGATGGTGCATGTAGTTTATGCTTGTTTCTAGTGTTCAAGTAATGGATATCACTGGTTTTAGAGTATAAATGTATAGTTTGCGTATATTAAGCTTACAACTCTAATCTCTTCAAAGTTAGAGTGAACAGGCTCCTTCTGGGAAAGCCCGCTCCATCGTAGACTTTATGTCTGTCATCTCTGACATAGACTAGAGTCAAGAGCAAACCCATTACAAATAATAAATATATATATATATAATATGTTTGCAAAAATTAGTTGAGACGCTACCGGGAGAATTCCAATGTTTTTGAAAATTTATCTTAAGAAACTCTTGACCCCAGCTGATTATTGCTCGTACAGCCGGTTTTTGTAACACAAATAAATTTTGTATGTCTGCAAGTTTACCCCACATTAGGATACCGTAAGACATAACGCTATGTAAATAACTAAAATATACTAAAGCTGTGTCAACGTCAGTGAATTGTCTTACTTTTCTGACGGCGTAGGCGGCTGAGCTGAGCCTTTCCGACAGGCTAGATATGTGCAGGCCCCATTGAAGTTTGGAATCAACAGTTATTCCCAAGAACACTGCTGATTGCACAGTTTCAATGACCTCTTGTTTAAGATGACATTCGGCCCCAGATTTCTTACATTAAATAAGTCAAACTTGACACATTTCATTTTTTTGGCGTTGAGAACTAAGTTATTTGTCGTAAACCAATGCGTAACCATGGAGAAAGCACTGTTTACGTTTTCAAAATCTTATCTATTTTTCGTCTGCCTAGCCTTTTCCTAACTATATTGGGGTCGGCTTCCAGTCAAGCCGGATTTAGCTGAATACCATTATTTTATGAGGAGCGGCTGCCTACCAGACCTCCACAACCCATTAACTGGGTAACACGGTACTTCATGGCAAGACGACTGGAGTCAGATTTACTGGCTTCTGACAATCCGTAACGACTACAAAAGATCTACAAATGACAGCCGAGATCAATAGCTTAACGGGCTTTCCGAGGCACGGAGGAAACTCGGTATGTTAAGATGGTCACCCGTCCACAGACCAACCTTGGCAAGCGTTGTTTAACCTTGAAGATCGATCCGTGCGGCTGTTATTTTCTAGCCACAAGCTCCTCTAAAAAGCTTGTCTATTTCTATCTACTTTAAAAATAAGAGAGGTGTCATCTGCAAATAATACTACAGATACCCTTTAAAAATGGTAAATCATTTGTATACACCAGAAACAAGAATGGACTTAGTATAGAAGTTTCAGGCACACCTAAATGAACTGGGACCGCGGAGGAGTTTACACCATTAATATCTACACATTGAAACCTATTATGTAAATATAAATAAAAATAAAATAAATATAAATTAATAAATACTTTAGTTTGATACTGAAACCTTAACTAAACAACACGCTGCAAAATTAATAGTATCACTTCGGTATATAAAATAGAAATAGACTTACCGGTAGCTGATGTAGATGAAGAAGTTTGAATTGGAGTGCTCGACGCAGACTTGTTATTCCACGAGGGATTCTGAAATACAAATAGCACCACTTCAATGATACGTCTTACTTCGACAATGTGCACTACGACAATAAGGTGAGTTCGTCCTCATTCTTAATTGTTACTATTTACCAGAATATTAAAATGCAATTAGTAATCCGGTTGTTTTGCGGTACCTACCTAAATCACCTCCGTCGTCACTGTCTTGTTTCGACGCATGATAAAAGTAATATTTTTTTATACTCTAGCTATTTCAGTAAAACATATTTTTCTGTAGCATTTACCTGACTGGGAAAACTATGATCGTGTAAGTTGATTTCTCTTGTGGGATCCTTTGCAACATTGCTACTGAGACTATTTCTTTCTTGATATTGAGCAAGTTCATTAGCAGCATAGTTTTTGGTGTAAATAACTTGATTCTCAATATGCGTTGTGGTGGCGCTAAAGGTGTTGTCACTTTTGTCGATGCAATCTTCGGAAATCACTTCTTCCGTTCCAGAACCGTAGTTGTTGGAGTTATTGCTGATATTTTCATAATTCGGCATCTGGTATTCATATCTGGGTTCTAAGTGATCTTGAGTAATAACTGCATTGTATGATTGATGCAAACCGAGGATGTCTTGAATGCTAAATCCAGTTGAGTCTCTTGAGTTGTAGTCTTGCACGAAAGCGTTAGGTATTGAGGATAGAACTTCTGGTTTGCAATCCGTGAATACGTTGTCATTGACGTTATAGTTGACACCTTCTGACAATATATCTTCAACACCGTGTGAGGTTACTCCACTAGTCTTACAATCATTTCTCTGAGATAGTTCAACAGGGTCAAGCTTTGGTACACCGGTATTTGAGAACTCGGATGATGTTGTATCTCTAGAGTCATCTTGATTGGAGTGCATGCTTAGAGGTGACGGGATGGGCGTAGACATGTTTTGAATTTTTTCACTGATACCGCTATCACAATTATTTACTTTGTCACAATTATGATTGGTGTTAAATGTCAGCACATAAAAATGGCTTAGTAGGCGTTTCAGCCGCTGAGTTTCGCCTGATCTTATTTATTTAATAACTTATCCAGGGCCACAAAGTAAAATAGATATTATTTAATTATGTAACTTTCCTCTAAAAAGGATTCGTCCTAAACACTACTCAAAAATATTAATAAAAATAAAAATTCTGTTTCGACCGGTTCGGACGAAACTCAGCAGCCGAAACGCCTCCTGAGCCAAAATTTTTCAATCACTAGACACCTAGACGACCGTACGGAATAAGTCTTGTTTACAAAATGGTTTTTCGTCACCTTTACATCGTTAATTTAGTGATGACTTTGTTTGTTAGTGTGTATAATTTTTAAAGTGCTACTGCAACTGTGTGCAGCAGATAAGCGGAACATACCAGGTCTCCGATAGTGTGCATACAATAGATAAAAGTTTAAAATCGGTTTCGGTAGCCAACCTTCTTGTCACAACTATTTATTCTAAATAGTTTTGTAAGTTTAACTTAACTTTGGTAGGAATGAATCGTTTCATGTGCGTCCTAATATTACTTACTGACTTTTGCCCGCAACTTTGTACGCGTTTATCCCGTCTCTTCCCGTTCCCGTAGAAATTTTGGATAATCTCTCCCCAACTTATAATTCCCAAGCCTTACCTTAGTGAACCTTAGTGAAAAATTTCAGCTATTTACGACTAGTAGTTTTTGCTGTGCGTTGTCTGACAGTCAGTAACGGAAGAATTTTATGAATATTGATTTAAGGCTAAACAAAGATATTCAACTCGCCTTATTGGTCTAGTCTAGACAAGTTGTTGAATTTTCATCAGGAAATTGGATTTATGGTAACAAAGATCATCCAAAATGATTCACATAATAAGACTGAGCTTGCGAAATATTGTATACATATAACTTTGATTTCTGTTTTAGGCAAAAGAAAAGAAGTTCACTATCGTGCTACTCTTATTGTAGTGTTACAGGTGGTTGGTGTGGTTTTCTCATTATCATTGATTTCGTCATCGGCAATTAGGCTATCCACAAGTATATAGATATGGAAACCACAAGTTTTTACGTAGGTTATTTAGGCCCCTACCTACTTGTGCCTCCTGATACTAAACCCATTAAGATACAAAACGAATTCTCTAGACTAGGTTGTCTAAAATATACATATTAAAATTTTTAAATATTAATGTAAAGTGTGAATGTAACGATGGTATAGATTTCGCTAATCCAATAAGTGGTTTAGAAATTAAAATAGATAATAATGGTCATACCAATTATGGTAACGTGCTAGGCAATATAGTTAAAACTGTTTCTCGTTGAGACAATCAGAAACCTATTGAGTTTGTATCAGATACTTAGCGCGATGGCACGTGCTGATGTGTTTTTGCCATTTGCAAAAGTAGCAGCCTAAAATTTGTGAATTTTGGTAGAAAGTGGCACCCAGTAAAAATTTGTTGAAAATGCAACCGATTTCTCTATTACACCTACTTGCGAAAGACTCACACAATGCGCCTGTGAAAGTGATAAAATTTAATAAAAACCGGCCAAGTCCGAGTCAGACTCGCACACGAAGGGTTTCGTAGCATTAACCTTGTTTTTTATTAATTGTTGTTATAGCGGCAATAGAAATACACAATCTGTGAAAATTTCAACTCTCTACCTATTACGATTCTTGAGATACAGCCCACTGACAGACAGATGGACGGACGGACGGACGGATGGACAGCGGAGGCTTAGTGATAGGGTTCCGTTCGTTACCCTTCGGGTTCAGAACCCTAAACATGAATTCTTATGACTGAAAGAAATATTAAAATAAATTAGTTGACCCACGCAACTTCTTCTGCTCAGCTCCTATTGGTCTTAGCTTAAGATATATAGCCTATAGCTTTCCTCGATAAATGAGCTATCTAACACTGAAATAATTTTTCAAATCGGACCAATAGTTCCTGAGATTAGCGCGTTAAAGCAAACAAACTCTTGTTGACCCACGCAACTTAGTCTGCTCCGCTCCTATTGGTCTTTGCATGATGATATACATTCAGTCAAAAAAGTATCGGGAATGGATGATTTGTTTATGGTTCCAAATTCAAATTGTTGTTTTTTTTGTAGTTGTTAGATTGGCACAACTGTTTTCCATTTTGGCGCGGAGTTTGAGTTGCATCTGTTATTTATATTAAATACAGTGCTGGTTTTAGTAATATCATATACAGTGTGTATTGCGAATTTCATAATGGACAAAAATATCGAACAAAGAGTTTGTCTTAAATTTTGCATCGCCAATGGAATTTCGTGTTCGGAGTCACTGAAAATGTTACAGAAGGCTTACGGTGAATCGACTTTATCAAAAACTCGTGCTTATGAGTGGTTCAAAGCGTTCAAAAGCGGTCGAGATGTGATGGAAGATTTGCCTCGCTCTGGTAGGCCGTCAACGTCTGCAACTGAAGTTAACATCGCAAAAGTGAAGGAAATAGTAACTGAAAAGTTGAATGGGGATTTAACTCTGAGAGAGATAGCCGCCGAACCGAACTTTCTGTATCTCACGAGTCGATCCGTACCATTTTAACTAATCATTTGGGTATGAAACATGTTGCTGCTCGGCTAGTCCCAAAAGATCTGAATTTTCTCCAAAAACTCAATCGCATGAAAGTCGCTGAGGACATGCTAGAACGAGTCAGTTCGGACCCAACATTCATGAAACGCATTGTTACTGGTGACGAGACGTGGGTTTACGAGTTTGACATGCAAACTAGTCAACAAGCTTCGGAGTGGCGCCTTCCAACTGAACCGAAACCGAAAAACCACGCCAAAGTCGATCAAAAGTCAAAGTCTTGTTGACTGTTTTCTTTGACTATCGCGGTTTGTGCACTCTGAATTCTTACCGGAAGGTCTAACGGTAAATAAAGAATATTATTTGAGCGTTATGCGGCGTTTAAGAGAGCAAATTCGACGAAAAAGGCCAGATTTGTGGAAAGAAAATTCTTGGATTTTGCACCACGACAATGCGCCTTCGCACAAGGCTATCATTGTGAACCAATTTTTAACCAAACACTCAACAAATACCATCCAGCAACCACCATATTCACCAGATATGGCTCCTGCTGACTTTTTTCTTTTTCCTAAACTCAAATTACCACTTCGTGGCACCCGTTTTCAATCGATAGAAGACATAAAGGAGAATTCGCGGCGAGAACTGAACTCAATTCCGGAAGCAGCGTTTAAAAAATGTTTTGATGAATGGATTATTCGTTGGCGCAAGTGTATCGTTTCTAAATGAGCATACTTTGAAGGTGATAAAATAAATTTGGATGAATAACAGACATTTTGTGTATTATTGATCTTTTCCCGGTACTTTCTTGACAGAGTAGTATAGCTCGATAAATAGGCTATCTACTCGTAACAATGAAAGATTTTTTCAAATCGGACCAGTAGTTCCTAAGGTTAGCGCGTTCAAGTAAAGAAACAAACTCTTCAGCTTTATATATTAGTATGGATATTGAGGTGTAGATAAGAGTAGGCAGTTTACATATTCTTATGACTAAGCATTGTGAAGTTAACTTATACGTTATCTGGAACAGTTACTTTCTAAGTAAGGCAGCTGTCAAAAAAGATTAATCTGGTGGACACGGTACAAATCATACTTTTAATTTATTATTTAACTAGTTGACCCGCACAACTTCGTTTGCGTCACAATTTTCATTACTGCTCTGCTCGTATTGTTCTTAGCGTGATGATATATAGCCTTCCTCGATAAAAGGGCTATCTAACACTGAAATAATTTTTCAAATCGGACAAGTAGTTCCTGAGATTAGCGCGTTCAAGCAAACAAATAAACAAACTCGTCAGCTTTATATATTAAGTATAGATACCCATAATTTTCAATCAGTGAAGCACCAAATTAGCATGAATTAATAAAAAAAAAATGTCGTTTCAAATACAAAAATTCGGTACCCAAAGTTATATATTTTTTCCGTCATCCCACAAATAATACAAACGAAATCCGGCAGAACTAAAAATCCTAGTTTATGACCTTCATAACAATGGCAACGTAGTCAGCATAGTATTCGATTGTACAGAATCAGCTGCTCCGGCTCCGGGCGGCGACCCTGGCCATTGTGTGGCATGATGGATGAGCTCCATCCGTGAGGGATCGAAGCTCGCACAGCTTACGTTTGTTCCGATCCTGAGTAGACAGATTATGACCTCATAAATTCGTATTATGTGTCGTTGGGAATATTGCTTGTGGAAGCAGTGAGTTTGATAGAATTGATATGGTTTATTTATAAATTACTATGTCGATTTGGTTATAAATTACAGTTCTCAAACGTGAACGGTAGTAACTGTACGGAACATAATATTTGAATATTTTTTTGAGAGACTCTTGGACAGTATTTTTGCCATTCATGTAAGGTATCGTATCTCTTTAGGTTTATGGGTAGATCCGTTAAGAATTATAAAGTCAATCTTTCTGTTTCAATTTGATTAGAGTTACACCCAGGTGCAACAGTTTCTGTCAGTCATTTTATGGGAAAAATTATTCGACTTAAAACGGGTCTAAAATTCGCTTTTATCGCATAGAAACCGTTAACTCCAATAAAATTTACTGCTCCTGGACAATGCGGACTGGTTCGGACGAAGACCCCAAGCTCATAACGTCAAAGCGATGATAAATTACGATTTGCTCAAAGGGGACCCTTTTTTGTTCTCACCGTAATGGTTTTACTTTAATCGACACCGGTGAAGGACGGAGATAGGAGCTCCTGTGTGTGTGACAAGGATGCGGGATAAGCGTATCTGTTCCCGCCAAAGAGGAAAGTGATTCAAGCTGAGCTGGTGTTTGGATCACTATCAACAGTTTGCTTTAGGCTTCTGGTAGTGATGTTTGTGGCTATATTAAAAATATTTTTAGTGTCGAATGAACTACAGTTCATATGTGGAAACGTCATGATGTAGTGACAGTAGGAGATTTCGTGCTGCGTGGAAAATTTCGAAGCCTGGTAGTATGCTACGTTAGGAATTTATGAATCATACCAAGGAAGGATCTCATTGGATGAGGTTAGTGCGTATATTATTTATTTTGTGCAGTACCTAAAATGCTGCCATCTTCAAGATTGAAAACATACCTTTTCGGAAATGATTTCTGAAATTTGAACTAGTAAACCAAAGGTTCTATTTCATAGCTTTAAGGCTTCA
The DNA here is from genome assembly GCA_950371165.1 of Lacanobia oleracea. Lineage (NCBI taxonomy): Eukaryota > Metazoa > Arthropoda > Insecta > Lepidoptera > Noctuidae > Lacanobia > Lacanobia oleracea. Next base: position 10,139,981 of record OX493397.1, read on the forward strand.
CAGGAGTGCTGTAGTCGCCACATTGATTATGGAGATGGCGTTAGTAGCAACCTCATCGTTTGTTTGCTGTAACATGGTATATAACTGAGTTTTCTAGTGTTTCTGTGTTAAAATAGTTATATTTTGTAAATCTGCATGACAACGTATATTTTAAAGTAACATAATGATGGTGTCTGGTGGCGCCATCTTCTATCAGTTTAAGTAACTAAGTAGAGCTCCTGTGTCATGGCGCTTCACATTTTGCCACTGAAGGTACATTAAAATCTTTTTCATAGGTCTAAGGTGTCAGATGTTAATAGTTATTTGTCTTGTATTAGTCGTGTAAGTCCATAAGTTAGTAAGTATTTTTTTTTTTGAATAGGTGTCGATTTTTCAACAATATGTCTCGGATTATTCAAGTTTTTGTTGATATTAAAAAACTAAAGATAGAAAAAAGTCATCAATAATAATTTATCCTGATTTTGTTGAATCAGTTTGACCGCTCCTAAGTTAATGAATTTCAACTCTGCATTTCAACATTTAAGCCCAGTTTTTCGAACACAAAATTATTGTGACAAATTTTACTTTCAAACGCGTTAGCTGATATTGGCTGAATGGGTTTTTTCAACAGTCAATCTCATTACTTGACTTTTAATAAAGCGGGTTTAATCTATCTAATCATCATCGCCCACTGCTGGATATAGGACTACCCCAAGTTTTGCCACAACAACCGGTCCTGTGCATCTCGCATTCATCGGCTATCCGCGAACCTCACCAGGCCCAATGACCTGATGAGGGTCGCGGGTAGAAGATGGGTCCACCTTTCGGCCCCATCAACCATCTGTTCTGCGAGCAATATGCCAATGCCACTTCAGTTTGGCGATCCTTCGGTCTATGTCGGTAACCTTGGTTCTCTTGCGAATATCATCATTTCTGATTCCATGACGCAAGGAAACTCCGACCATTGCCCTCTCCATTGCCCTTTGGGTGACATTAAGCCTTCTGATGAGGCCCATTGTGAGCGTCTATCTCAGCCACCTATTAACTTACCCAGACTAAGAAATTTGAAGAAAGCCCTCGTCTGTGTCGAATGTCTAGACGTAATATAACCACCCTTCGACCCCTCCTACTGTCTCCAGCTTTATGGTGCCTGTCTATTACAGCAGAGCGAGGCAGCGGAGCGGAGAAACGGAGAAATTTTAACCTATGAAATTGCATAAAATCTCTTCACCATTTGAGTCACTGACATTTTGACTGACATTTCTCCGTTTCTCAACTCCGCTGCGTCGCTCCGCTGTAATTAACAGGCACCCTTATACAGGTTTACAAAGACCTGCATTTTCCGTTCCATCTCAGTAAACGCGGAAGTAAGCGTTCCTTAAGTATGCACTTACTTAAAATCATGCTATCATATAAAAGGACTAAGTGCTTCGTTGCGGACGATACGAATCGTTGCGCAGCTCTTTGCGTTTACTTTAACTGGCTCGGAGATGAAATGGTTTGTGCTGACTAGATGCTCGGATTGTGGAAATATGATGGGAGAATGTTGTTGTTTGCTTATATACGCATTCGCTTAAAAATCAATTCAGGCAAACTTGAATGAGGGACGTAGGTAACTGGCAAGTATATCAAAAGGAAGAAGAGGCCTATGCCCAGAAGCGGGTGATTTTGTGCTGGAATGATGACCATAATTAGTATTCCATCATAACCACATTGGAACTTGTATTCAAAATTTTCTTAATCTTCAAATCCGTGGTTTAGCAATATTAAAGAAAAAACGAAGCCCCTCAGAAACAATAGAAATAAATTCGAAAAACGTATTTATTATTTTATTTTATTTTACAGTTTTAGAAAAACTCACAGCTAAACATTTTCACACAAAAGAGAGTAACAAAAGTATGACAGTATTATGGCTTAAATAAAGTTTATTTTTATTTTATATTCTAAGTCAAACCAAACTTATCATAGTACATAATATGGATCAAAGTCTGAAATAAAATTATTTTATTTTATTTATTTTTATAGTTCAGAGTGGCATGTTTAATAGAACGGTAATTTCATATCATCAGTATTAAACTACATTACATGCAGGCTTATGCCTAAGTGGTTTTTGGTCATTTGACTTTTCACGATTGATGCTATGAACTTTTCTTTACTGATCTATCAATCCATCACTACTTCTTACAGAAAGTATAGATTGCGTGTCAATACTCGCAAGTCTTTACTGCTGATATCAAAACAATTTTTGTTATCAGCAGAAAAGAATGTTGCTCATTGTTTTGAATAAGTCAAATCACTTTTTACGACAGACTTGGTGATCTGATGACTCGTCATGTGGGTATTACATTTCTTTTTTCTTTTGGTATTTAAAGGAGTTTTATTTTGTTTTTATACGCGTTTGTACATAATTTCGTGTTAATTAGTGTATACAGTTAGTTAAGTACAATTTGTAAACTTATTACCTACGATTAAAATATAACTTCATTTTCTAAAAAAAAAAGGAGTTTTATCACTTAGTGATAATGTTACCCCCGTACAGGAAAACGATCGATAACATAAATCTAATACATTGGGTAAAACACGCTATTACCACAAATTTTACATCATTTATGGAATTACATGATGGCCTATTCATTTGTTTGATCTTTCTCACTTTTCATACGTGGACAATTTCATATTATTATGATCCCATTATATGTAGGTACACCACTAACGACACATTAGGAAGCTACATAGAAACATACTCAGCCATAGACTGACTGCGGCTAGCCGAATCGACGTGCCATACTTACTTACGACTAGGTATGTTCGTCGGAATGGCTTCCGTCTGGCTGCCTTTGTCACGCCGTCTTCAGTCTAAATGAAATTCAAATTAACTTCAGTAGAACTTAGTACTACTTATATTACTTAAATGTAAGTAGGGATAACACACTATGACTTTGTTCTGCTCGAGATTTTACAATTCTCTGGGTTTCAAACTAGGATAATCAGTATCGTGAGGTCTAATCGTAATTTTTTTTTTAACGAATTTCGCGTTATAAAATAATAGAAAAAAGGACTCTCTGGTCTCTTGGCAATACTTGCCTCCAAATTCTCCAAGTCCACTGCTACACATAAGCCTCCCCTAAGTGTCGCTACAACATCTCGCATCCATCGGCCACCCGCGACCCTCACCCACGTCATCTATCCACCTTGTGGAGGGTTTCCAACGCTGCGTCTTCCGGTACGCGGTCGCCACTCCAGTCCAGAAACTTTCGGTCCCATCGACCATCTGTTCTGCAAGTCTACCCTGCCCACAATTCAGTACCTATATTCAAATAATCCACTTACCTAGTGCTTCTATTGTTTCTTAATTTATCAAGTTTTTTTTGTTACTTTCATCAAAGACCCTTCAACAAAGTACAAGTATATTCAATGACAAACTTATCTTAGAAAACCAGCTAAATATTTCGAATTTTTCTACCCTCAGTACTACAAGTATGGCTGCAACTCTGATTTGCGAGTTGGCACAGTAATTGTACAAGTTGGTCCATTCTCGCTATACATAAATCGCGAAAGAAATTTTCAAGTGCTCGGTAAAACCGCTGGCGTCTGAATTAATTTTGCTCTAGCGAATTTACAATGTTCAAGTTGTCGAGTTTCTAGGAGAAGTTGGAATGGTCCTTCAACGCTTGTATGGGTTTAAAGTTGTGTTGTTTATGGGTATGTCTGCCTGGACTCTGGCTGCGGCATTTTGTTGGCTTAGTGGACAGGAAGTGCAAGTACCTATGTACCTTTTTTTGGATGGCACTCCTTCAAATGACTTCTACAGATCTGGGTGGAACGGGAAGGAGTGTTGGACTTGCTGACTTAAACCTTTTCTTTCAAATGTTCTTTGCGTTCCAGGTCCGCGGTAATTCTTTCTAACAATTTTACAACGGTATGCGGCTGTGGGATTTCATTGGCTTATTGAACGGGACTTACATGGTACATCTTTACGGCGTTTTATGATGACTTACTCATACCAAAAAACCTATTTAGATCCAATCTTTTGCCAGTAGCAAAATGTCATTAGAGATGTTTCTCCAAGATCCTAAACCAGCTGAGTAAGTTCAAATTGAAGCAGCAAGTTAGATTTAAAAAGTTCCATCTCTAATTGAACACCTTGTTGGTATTGAAAGATACTTCTTAGGCTAACTTTAGAAAGTCTGAGTCAAGAGAATTTACTTCCACGCCATTAATAAAAATAAATTTTACAATTATTAAAAAAGGATTAAAAGTTAATCCCCTTTTTATAAAATAAAGCTCGAATGAAAATCGGTGGAAGTGCGAGAAGTTAAAATCTTTTGAAATTATTCTTCTATTTTAGTCATGCAAAGCGTCGTTTGTAGTAAATGGCGCATTATTATTGGTGCTTTTGTCTAGTGACGTTAGATGACGCAACTGTGCAGCATAGACTTTAAACAGCTTGAAACACATTATTTATTGAAATTCTCAAACGATTTCCATACTCTGATTAAGTACTAATTTCCAGTTTTAGGAGAAATCTTACAAAAAATCCGGTCAAATACCATAACGTTGCTGTATTGAACCTCTCATACCAATACGTAGGTTCTACCAACAAAACTGTTAAAACTTCCATTACCTTCGTCAGTGAGGGTGTGCAAACTACACACATACACACACACACACACACACACATTAACACGCAGACACAGAAGGCTTTATATTAAAAAGGTTCGCGCCTCCCGCACAGACAGATGCTGTGAATGTGGCAGTTAACGCCTAGTTCTGAACTCATGCCAGACGCTCGATGCGAGATGGGCTGGAGCCACTTTTGTTATTATAATTCTAGAAATTGTACTGGTTATATGATCTAGTTTTGCCCAAAATTATAATAATATATCTTAATGTAATTTTGTGACAAGATCCATCTTGAAGACAGTTCCTGAAATTCAGACATATTTTAACTACGAGTATCTTATGCGGCTCGAAAACGAAATACTGAGGTTGAGGTACTCTAGTAAGATTTATTTTGTTTTTGTAGTTTTAAGATATGAACAAAGAAAATTTCTAAACTACAATGCTCTATTAGTGTTTATACAACTACTTACTGAATTTTATGCGCAAAAAACAAAATTGTTCGCAATATAGATGTCGCGTCAAACAAAAAAAAATCGATATAAATGAAATCGTTGCAGCCGTTTTCCAGATAAGCTTACATAGACAGACCAAACATTTTGTTTATGGTACTGATGATATACCAATAACAGCTGCATTCTTTATGTCTTAAACAAATACTTTTATCCGAGTTGCTGTTAACACTGTCTCATGTTAATTTTACGACGGCTGTAAAATTTACCATCCAATTATACCAAAGATGATTCATGTTTTATGGCGGGTACTTTACCAAAGTAAATAGAAAATAATATATAAAGATTTATTGACATCTTAAATTGCTTCTGGTTTCGCTGATATTTTGTTAACACCTACATTTGCTATGGTAATGAATAACGATCTATTTAGGTAGGATTATATGTAGGTATCAGCAATAATGAAATCTTTTTTTACTAAAAAATATAAACGACTGCCAAATAAAAACACTAAAAAGTAGGTATAAAATAACTTTAATTTCGGAAGTCAGTGTTTTTTACTCTGTTTCTTCATTTTTTGACAACGAATTTCGAAATTAAAGTTATTTTGTACTGGTCGCCACCTTTTCAGGGTTTCGTACCCAAAGGATAACCAACGAAACCCAATTACTAAGCACTTGCTGTTCGGCCGTCCGTCTGTCCGTCGATTTCAAGAACCGCAATAGGTAGACAGTTGAATTTTTCACTGATTGTGTATTTTTATCGGTGCTACAACAACAAATAATAAAAATTAAAGGTACGGAACCCTTCGTGTGCGAGTCCGACTCGCAATTGGCCGGTTTTTTTGAAGTTGGTTTTAATATTTTATAATTTTTAGTTTTCAATAACTTGCCATTCTTCCGTGGTCCCATTTTACATACGCAGAAGTTGGCATACAAATTACAAACATGGTATTACAAACATAACACAAGGTGCCTACCTACTAAATACCCTAACCATATTTTCGGGTCATTGTTCCCATTGACGGCGACAATTATCCGAGGGTTTCATCCCTAGCCAATGTAGAATCTATCTCACCAGCAGACAAAGACCTCCCCTGCTTCCCTATAACAATAAACATGTATACAGATAAAGGGGACACAGGGACCGTCATGGTTCAAGTTAAAATGGTCGCTCCTGTTAGGACAATGTTCAAACCTTTATACCTTTTTTAGTGTTTACACTCAACGATCTGAAACTAAACTTCCGGAAATAATGTTAGTTATGCTTGTTTTTAGTTGAACTGTAATTATGGACACGTTTCTGGGTAAATTTTTGTGGTAATTATTAAACACTGTTTGTGAAATATAAGCGGGTGTTGACAGAAACTAAAAAATGTGTTGTAGAAAGAAGAAAATAGATTCTTCGCAATGTGAGATTTTATCAGCAATAAAGTTTGTCAAAAAATCTAAAAGTAAGGAATTGATTACGTACAATTTTACTACTAGACACATATATTTGTACTTTTTGACAATAGTTATTATCACCAATAGACTGATGTATTCTATTCTAGATATATCTCAATTTTTCTAGGGCCTTCAGTGCCAGTAATAGTAGATAGAAATTTTGCTCACACACTGCGAACAAATGAAATAAATAAATCAACATAGAATATTTCATATTCAGCGTAAGAAAACGTTTTTAAGAACAAGCTGGAACTTTTAAATAACTAGAACTCAAATACGTCCATCGGTCTGGGCACACGACTTTGCAAACAACTTTTCTCGGCTAATCCTATTCAGTCAGGGCATGAGCTATTCAAGAGTATATCTCTTGCAGACACAAGAGAAACCGTCGAATGGATGGAAAACGATGAAGATGGATGAATCAACTGAAGATTTAAAAATCTTTCAAAAGAATTTCAAGACCTAAATGACAGTTTTGATAACCAATGATAGATCGACACTATATTATCAGTAATGTTAGCTTATAAACATTACTTGCTAACAAATTAATAGTAGGTACTAACATCAATTGCTGTAATTTAATTGAATTATGTTAGTTCGTTACCGTTAATGGCTGGAATAGGGCATTTCCCATTTATGTCACGTATAGTCCTATCGCATATCGGCGTTATGTTTATTAGTCGCGCTAAATCACGCCTAATTGTCACAACTGCTGGCGAGACCCTCCCGCTGGAAATTGGAAACTGCCTACTATTGGCTCTTTACAATATCATTTTACTAGCTATTCGATTGTTCACTGCTGTATTCCTGTCAGCAATTATGGATATTAGCATCAGGTGATTTGTTGTTTCCTGCCGGGGTTGCAGAATCTGTTCGAAAGAGTCACCGCAGCCCTGGAACGCAAAGAGCATTAGGAGGAACACGGATGGGTTTTAGTCAGTAAGCGTCTGACACTCCCTTCTGCTTCACCCAAAACGGGAGGAGTCATTATTTGATGATTTCCCAACTTTAAAAAAAGTGATTTGTAGTCTCATTAGTTTGCATTAGTTTTGATTTAGAATTAATGCCATGAACTTCTTATCATGATTACAATTACGGATTAACATAGTCAAACCAATTAATTCGATAGGTCGTTATGCAGATTTTACGACTGTGAGGAAATGAAAATCCGATGCTTCAAAGCATCAGGACGTATTCCAATTAGTTTTAAGAATAATGTCTTTAAATAGAGAAAACCATTTGCAGTTCTTAATAGATGCAGATAGAAATTAATCCTGAACAGCAAATCTCCACAGCTTCCGTGACAATATTTTGGTAACCACTACTACCTTGTTTCTAAAGCGTAAGGTCTAAAATCGTCTGCACGTAGTATTTTTAAGAGTATTAATACAATATGGTAGCTATTTCTTTGAACCCGGTGTTAGTAGCGATGAAATCCCGCTTAATAACCCTCTTAGGAGATAAATATTTAGATATTTCCGAGTGTTTCCGACACAGCGTAAGAATTAAACTGAATTATGTTGGACTATGAAGAAGGATATACGAAAACACCAAGTTTATACTTGAAATATTGATCAGTTTGAATTCGTTACCAAAATAGGCAAAAGCATAAATGAAGCCAGCAATTCGGGGTAAAAAATAAATCAACCACTAATTTTAAAATATCTTCTTTTCAGCGCAACAAAGAACAGAGTTCAGTCAATATATTTTTCCATTCCATTTCCGAACGAGATTAATGTTAAGACTGTTTTTAAACAAAAATTGCATAGAATTTTCATAAATTTTAACACTGTAGACACCTATTTGAGTTTACGAATGTAAAATTGCTTATATTCGTGGCGAGACCTCCCTCGGGACGAGGTCCGTGTTACCAGTTTTAATATTGGCATTATTTTTTATTAACCCCAGTTTATTCGAGCCCGTCCGATATCAGTATTAAAGTACATATAACTCTTCATGTTTGCAATGTTAAGTGTAATTGATTTTCTGTGTTATGTTAAAAGTTGGTGGGTGAATGTTGGGTCAGTATATACCTACATGAATTCAGATATTAGTTGTGAATTGTTGATAGTCATGAATATTAATTTAGTTTAGTGAAGTTATGATTCCAGAAATTATGGTCTCTGCCTTCCCACCTTACCAAAAGGCGTAGGTTAACCTAAAGTTATGCAAATATCAAAACCCGACGAGTCTTCATTCTCACCGCATCAAAAATGCTAATTTCTGTACATCAAATTCTACCTCCATCCTCGTTTTTGCGGAATATTTCATTAAAACATAAAATGACAGGCGAATAAAAGGTTTTCTCTTTTTTTTTCAGCGCTCCGAGCCCTGGTATACATGTGACGCCCGAAGCGAAAATGGCACGGTCTAAAATGGCGGGTGAAAGATCAATATGACCTACCAAAAGGTAAGGCTGTCCCTGTCACACTCACTAGCTTTATGCGTCTGTCCCTGTCAGTCGCAGTGGCGTATCACAGTTTCGATATGTCGTATGACGGTCCAGATTTCAGTTGCGAATTTTCACTAAGTTGCTCAACGTGTAGACCTTTTAGAGTTCTAGACGACGCGTCATGTTTGTACAGCGATTAGCGATTTGCGGTGAATGTCATTACATCGGTCCTAGAGATAATGCTTGATTATGAAAATTCAAGCGTTTAAAATTATTTTACGGAGTGTAAACATTTAATTGGCAATTTTGTTAATTGAACTTCTGCTTCGTTCTCCCCGGAATTAAAATAACAAAGTAGACGATTTAACCAAAGCTATCAAAAATTAAAGGTACACTCGTTCCTGCTTATCCCTTTAATACAGCGTCGACGAAAAACATTCTTTATGAAAGGTTCTCACAACTTATTTAGACATGGTCTGCGTAAAAATTGTGTTGTAAAAACTCCAGGAAATATTAGCGTTGATTTATAGGTGTGCCGAAACTTTGAAGGTAGCCTGTCTGCGATGTTTTGTAAGCATGGTTTGAGCTGAGATTAAGCGAATTAATGCGAGGCAGTAAAATATAAAGTAAGCACACGTTCTTTATGTTTTGGAACAAGCTACATAAAAGGTGCGAGACAGGATGGAAACAGACATAAGTGCTAGTAATGTTCACAGGGTCGTAAAGTTTGATATAACTAAATTTTTAGTCGCGCGTCGCAGGAAATAGGGACCGTACGTTCTTGAGGTTGTTTATCGCAAATTGTTTAATCTAATCCTCGGCGGTACGTCAGGAAAATATAAAACATACTGTTATTGTACACAGAGCAAGAGAGAGTAAGCCGAAAAAACGGTCCGCCGTTTGTGCAGACGCACGATGAAAAGTAACATTTTATTACAAAATGGAGCTTTTGTCCCTTACGAGACGAAAATGTAAGACGTTTCGGGTGTTATGTTTTGTGAAATAGTTTACGTAATGGGGTATTTTCAGATGACTTGTCTTAGGACTGGTTTTTCAATAGTCAGATTATTTTTCACAGAAAAATAATTCTGTTTGACATTTGTTTTCCATATAAAAGCTGTCAAGCTGCCAAAAGTTACTATTGAAAAATCGATACTAGTTTTAATAAGATAAAATTGTCGAACCTGGAACGCAAAATGCATTAGGAGGAACACGCATGAGTTTAAGAGTCTGATACTCCCTTCCGCTCCGCCCATAGTTATTTGATGATTTCCCATCCACAAAACAAAGGTAACGGTCGAAATGACTGTTGAAATGTCGTGAATGACATAAATGAGGGCATACCTTTGTTTACTATACTTTCTAACACAGGTACCTAAAATATTACGCACGTGCCTAAACGTTATTGGTACATCGATAAATACACCTAAATACTTTCAACGAGACACGAAAACCTAAATAAACAACATTTTTTCAGTGTCCCATTCAGTAACAAATGATTTTACGATCGCCACCGCTTTTTTTCAACTGTATTGTTATTTTTACGCATTTACTTTAATGACATGTGTACCTCTTGACGATTTATATTGTTCTAGTCGAGGATCGTGAATCGAATCCAATTTTATATGTTCATTAAAGCTTTACATTAGGGTCGTTCGCGGATGGCCTGTAATCGGAGAGTTAGTGCGGCACGGTGGTCTCGATTTATTGCCCGCTCGCATCGATTCTGATGGCTACAGTACTGTAACGAAAACGAAAAAACCCTCTATAGATACAGATATCTGTGCATAGGACAGAGTTTTTCTAACTGTACTGTCTCCTGGAATTTTCCAATTGCCACAATGCCATTTAAAATCAACTGGCTTCTAATCAGCGCGGACTTCAGATCGAAATAAAATGTATAATATGTCTTGGTTATAAAGAATATGTGTGCCAAACAGCCAAATCCGTTCCATACCGTGCCTAAAAGAGTGACAAACATACATGCTTACAAACTTTACATTTATTTCGTTGGTATCATTAGTAAGGAGTAAATGGTTACCAATTCAATATATACGTAGGTACTGCAATACTTGAAAATTAAATTAAATTCAACTGAAACATCTCCCAGTTTTTCCAGACGCATTATGGAGCTAGGATATTTTCCCGTTCCATCATTCCGCACTGGCTGAACACTTAACAAAAGCTCTTCGAATCCCACCGCAGGAGTAAAAACAAGGAATCTGCACTCGTCACTTATCAAACATATATTTTAGCTGATGAACAAAGGAAATTCTACTCTAAAGGTCCAAAATTAAAGTTTACTTTTCGATATTGGGGCACTAATGGTTACGTCGCTTGACATGCGACACGGATCATCCCTTGAGGAGGTAAAAAACTGAATAATTCGCGTACATATCTCGTGACACGGTACGCGTCTTGGGAGTGGCAACAATTTCCTATTTGGTCGATCCTACAGACATCGCTATAAAAATAAGCTATTTGCGAGAAGGAATACGTTGACATGTCGAGGAAATATGCGGTTTCACCGCCAATGATAACTGACTGAGATATATCGCGACATATTTGTTATTTGAATACTCAAATATCATTACACTTGAAAGAAAATCGCTCAAAAATGTTACCCCAACTTATCGGGATCTGATCGTAAATACTTTATCGAAAATGTTAGTCTAGAAGAGAGAAATATATTTTATTTGCATTAGAATGTATTGCATATTTGATAGAAGAACGGATTACTTGCTTGAGATGATTTTACGAAGACGCTCGTTTTAGAGATTTGTGTTTTATATAACTTCGGGAATATATTTACCGTCGCGAACTTTGTGAAAAATTGTTCGATAAAAGGATTTTGAACCGGTGTGAAAAACCAGGCGTGGAGTATTGAATGAAAAATACTGTATATTTTTTCAAAAGGGGTGTGACTTTCTGTGTTATTATTGATCATTATTCGGCTGCTACTGCTTCTAGCGTATGCATAAATCGTATAGATACTGGGTTATCTTGAAAATATTATGTAACAATATTAAAGGGTGGGATTCAAGCGATGATTCCTGAGAAAGTTTGCGAGGGTCGAGTTGGCTGAGATAAAAAGGGTGCGGGGAGAGTGGGGCAATAATGCGGGGCTATGGCAGGCGTCCTTCGGCGCTCACGATTGTACAGTCTTTTAACTGAGTGCGTATTTAGATACGATATGAATACTGTATGGTGTGAACGACTTTTTATATTTGGGTTGTTTGTTCTGTAAAAGTTACGGCTTTTGTTTCTTTTCAGGAGCAGCTGGTCTGAAATTTTCGTAGCGCTGTTTATTTATTTTCTTACTTGTGAGAGACTTTATTTTTTTGACGTAGTTTTAGCATGCTGTAAAGGTACTCAAAAAAATATAAAATTTTAACCCAGTTAAAGTATCTAAGTAAATAATTTAATTTTTAAACGCCAATATTTTTTTTTAATGTATGTGAAGGAAATATTTATTAAAACAAAATATATACACTTAAAATACGAAATCCTAACTAAAATAATGCGTCAAAAAATTCGTCCGCATCGCTGTCCATTGGAAGTGAACCCAAAAGACTGGCGGCATTGCCACGTTGTATGGCTATGATTATCCTCTGTCCGAGGTAAAAGCCAGCCCTTGGGTCACGCGAAGTGTTAACTAAGAGTTTAGAAAGATCTTTAAATAAGGCATGAGTACTCGGACCCCACGGAGTTTCAACCCCAACGGCTCAAAAATATAATTGCCAACAAGGTTGTTATATTTTTACCGCTTGAGGTTCTCAGCAGAAAAAAATCTTTTGAAATGATCACCCACCTAATTAGGTATATGACAAGTATTAATGTGATACTTCATAGTCTAAATATAAATAAAAAAACAACGCCCAAAACTATCCAAATATTTATCACCAAATACATTTTAACGTCAAAAAAAACAAACGAAAACACTTTGAATTATTTACATTGTACGAAGTTTAATACATGCTTCAGTCTCTGAGAATATGAAAGGACACGAATCCCGATCCTGATGTTATTTACATGAGTGGCCCGATAAATGTAAGGATGAGGGTAGTCGGCTATTTACCCACGCCAGCCTATAGACCAGGGATGTCAAACCTACGATACGCATACCTACTCACTTCCAGTGAGCAACAAAAGAATTCGAGCACATCAAATTAACGATTGAGTATTTGTAGATCAGCTTGTATTCTGCTTAAAGTAACAAAGTATGAGCCTATTGTCTTTATTCGTTACTAGCACTACACCCGCAACTTCGTTCTCGCTGCAATTTTCTTAAGGATTCCTTTTTTTTCTAGTAATAAATATAGCATATGTTACTCAGGTTATTATAGCAATGGTGAAAGAATTTTGGAAATCGGTCTAGTAGTTCTTGAGTTTATTTATTACTTAAATACAAATTTTTCGTTTTTATAATGTTATTGTCCATTTAACATAACAGCAGAAATCATAATTTTATCGTTATTTTATTTTATGTTTATTAAATTATTAAGTTAAGATTTCGTAATGGCACGTCACTTGATTATTCATTTAAATAAATGACAAGATCACTACTAAATGTTGGCTGTCCCTGCTACAGCCTATGATACGCGTAATCTTTCGGAAAAGGGTTCCGTAGTCGACACGGTTAAAGTGACAGCTACGAACGTATCCCGATTCTACATGCTGTATAATTGATGCTGTCTTTTTTTTGCAAACGGTATGAGTAAAAGATATGACAAAACGATTGGAATTTCGATTTTGATGTGAAGCGGTGGGAAAGTAATAATAATAATAATATCTTTTATTGCTAAAAAAGGTTTTGTAGTAAACACAGATGTATACAAGAAAGAGTGCATAGAAATTATGAAAATATTGAAAGTATGAATGTGTTCAATAACTAATACTATAGTTTATTTTTAGTTTTAGTCTATCGTTGACGTATTGATTTTTTATACTTTAACTACAAGTAGGTTGGTAAAATTCATATAAAAAGTCAAGATTCTACGAGTGTGAAACGTTCCTTGATGTAATCTTTCGTCAAAGTGACAGCTACAGACGAACGTATTCCGATGATACCCAATGGTTAACTCATGCTGTCTTTTTTGTAAACGGTAGGAGTGAAAGAGATGGTAAAACGATTTGAATTTCGACTGTAGTGTGAATTGGTTTGAAAGACTAATTCTATAGTTTGAATTCAGAACTCCGTTTGAATTCCGTATCGGTAATTTATTTTTTAATAGGTCTGTACAAATTTAAATTCACGTAGAAACTAAAATTATATTTCTACGGTATAAAACGTCCCTTGGGGTATGGTGAGTGATTAATTACGTTAGCTTCGGCAATGGTCTCTAACTATCTACTAGAACATGAATCTGGATATTGCAAAGCATCGATATTGATAGTTTTAAAACCAGTAAAATAAATAATATTGAAGAGTCTGATTGTAATACTAGATTAATAATACTATTTGCTAAATATATATACTTAAGTATGTTGTTAAGCTGAAGAGTTAGTTTGTTTGGTTGAACGCACTAATCTCAGGAACTACTGGTTCGAGTTGAAACATTATCTTAGTGTTGTATAACCCATTTATTGAGAAAGGCTATATAACATCACGCTATGACCAATAGGAGCGGACTAGCGGAGCATTAATGATAAATGTGACGATGCGCGAGTTAGCTAGTGTTAGATAAGAAGTCTAGTAACTTAGGCTACGTTTACTATAGAATAAGTCCGTGGTCCGTTAAAAAAAATGTAAATGAAAATTTTAACAGTCGCAGGTAAAAGTTTGTTACGAGTATCAATAAAATTAAACCTACAGCAGTAATCTTCTCAAAACAATTTTACATTCCAAAATAACACAAGAAATACGACACTTTTCACATATCACGCTTAAAACTTTTACGATATTCGCCAACAATCCGGAAATTCAAATCCTGAAACAAAACACAGATTAAACCGTTGTTTGTCAACACATCAATTAATAATATTATTTGGGCAAGCAAAGCCATGCGTCGAATATTATCAGACACCTCTGTTTGTTACCCTTATGGCTACAAATGGCCGATGTATAATTATTATCGCACTGATTTATAGCCCAGGTACCGTTAGCAGAATATAAACGGTAACATTATGGCGGTCTTCCGTATGAAGCCTTGATTATGTGCGTCGTAATTGTGTTTTGGCGTTTACTTAGATGTGTTGGTGAGGTGAGTTTTATTGTTCGAAGTGGCTAAATATTAACAGCCGCAAGGGTTGACCTTCGAGGTTGAGTGACGCTTGCGAAGGTCAGTCCGTGGATGGGGGAACATCCATGGTAAACCAACTCTCCTCCGTATATCGAGACACTTCCGTGTACTTATCGAGACTCTACCGTCACTCCGTGACACACGGTGTATTTCAAACACGCCGATGATGCATGTTTTACGAACGCGCGATCACGGCACTGTGTATGACCAACAAAAAGCAGTACCAACTGCCTGCGTCTGAAGCCCGCTAGCGCGCATCATTTGCGCTTCATGGCAAGTTAAAAAAACTCCATGTGCTCTTAGTCCCGGTTGTCATTTGATGATCTTTTACAGTTGTTAGCAGTCAGCAGCCAGAAAATCTGACATCGTGTACCAAGTATCGTGTTACCTGGTTACTAGGTTACGGAGGTTGTAAAGGCGGTCGCTTCATGTAAAATACTATTAGTTAGTTACATTCAGTTACTGAAAGCCGTACCCAATTAGTTGGAAAATGGCTAGACAGAAGCTAGGTAGCTAGCAACGTTTACAAAAATTCAAAGCTAAACATATGAAAACGCACGCACAAAATTAAACATGACCAGCCCACGATCAAACTAAATGGAAAAAAAAATAAGAATACTCCACCTTGATACTATGAAAATGTAATGTAAATTACAGAAAAGGGCGCTAAGTCGTCTAGCATTGCCTTTTCTGCTCATATTTAATACAAAAACGCTCGACCTGAATAGACAATACACACACATTTATTTTGAAACTTGCTTCTGCCAGTGGCTTCGCCCGCGTGTTCTGTAAGAAACATACTCCCGGGATATAAAGTAACCTATGTCCTTTTTTAGGCTCTAGACTATCTGTGTACCAAATTTAATTTCAATCGTTTCAGTAGTAGTTTTGGCGTGAAATTGCGACAGACAGACAGACAGACAGACAGACATAGTTACTTTCGCATTTATAATATTAGTAATGAACAACACCTTTGTTGTTGTCTCTTCTTTCTGAAATAAGTTATTCACACAACGTTTTTCCACTGTCAAAAAAGCCTGAAACTCTCAGTTTTCAATAAAATCACTACAGCAAAAACTCATCAAAATCAGCAATAACAATTTTTGTTACCTTCTGAAAATTTTGCAATATTATTCTGCTGACTGTCCTTGATGTTTGGTGCTGCACTATTTCTGCATCAATTTAATGACGTCATAAATTCTCAATTACATTCAGGTTGCATGGGCCTGTGCCTTGGCCAGATATAAACAGTAGCATAGCGACATAAAACTAATTAGCAAACAAGATATTAGCTTTTCTTGTGATTTATTCTCATTTCTGCATTTAATTTGAGCAGTAAAATAGCTTTGTTTTTTTTTCAGGTGCTTTGTGGAGATTGAAAGACTCATGGAATGCAGGTCGTGTTCCGTGCTCGCAGTAAATGAATGTCGTTGCATTAGTATTCGAGGACTTCCTTTGGACGTCTTTCTTTCTTTGGATGGGACTGATTTTCAGTTCAGAGGTATTTATTTTGATTTATGTTTAAAACATTGTATGGGTGAGAATTTTAATATCTCGAGGTTGGCTTGTTGGAGAAAATACAAGGATAAAGGAAAATAGTTTAGAAGCTGAAATGTCAAAAACTGGAGTTTCAAAAGCTGCTAGCAATTAAAGTTCTTCACTTACCTGTTATACAGACACTAAGTAGGTGAAATCACCAATACTTCACGAACATACCTTTTTTGTTAACGATGGGAAATCATCAAATGACTCCTCCCGCTCTGAGCGGAGCAGAAGGGAGTGTCAGACTCATACTGACTAAAACCCAACCGTGTTCCAGGTCCGCGGTGACTCTTTCGATCAAATTCCGCAACATCACGGACCACATAAAAACTTCACCCATAAACCGAGTCCTTTAACTCCCAAATTGAATTCAACTCTTCCGTATTTTCAATAAATTCTATGTCGGTAGCTTGATGCAGGCTTATTTGGCAGAGTTTCCATATCGCAGAGCTGTGCAGCTGCGTTCTGTTCTGATTGCTTCAGAACTTTGTGCTCCCAGCTGATTGCGGAGTGAAAGATACGTGGAGCGAATGCCTGGCTAGCGTTTGATATGATATATATTATAAAGTTTGCAGTTTTACGGGATTTTTGTAGCAATTTTTTATGTTGATTAGGTGTTGGAGAAAGATGATATCAATAATATGTAATTATAACGTACTATACTCTCGTTTGAGTTTCGTTTCAAGACTTGCGCAATGAAAAATTGGACACTTTGGGCTTCACACTATCTGGAAAATCAGTAGTTATCTAATTCTTACATTCAGTCACGTTTTCATAAAAAATGTTATCAATATCGATTCATAATCATCATTATCATATCAGCCGAAAGACGTCCATTGCTGGACATAGGCCTCGCCCAAGCGTCGCCACAACGACCGGTTCTGTGCACCTTGCATCCATAGGCTATCTATCCACAACCTTCACCAGGTCATCGGTCGACCTTGTGGGATCAATATCGATTAGACTAGAACAAACTAGTAATTATGTTGAAAACCTGGAAATTCATATAATTGTACACGGATACAATTTGTGAATTAATACTACTAGAATTAAACTAACAAAAATCTCATAGCTAAAGCTAGCAAACACGTTTAATTATGCTAGATAGATTCTAGCTAGAGGAACTCGTGGCTAAATAATAACAGCCGCACGGGTCGATCTTCAAGGTTAAGCAACGCTTGCCAAGGTTGGTCTGTGGATGGGTGACCATCTTAACATACCGAGTTTCCTCCGTGTCTCGGAAAGCACGTTAAGCCGTTGGTCCCGGCTGTCATTTGTAGATCTTTGGCAGTCGTTACGGATTGTCAGAAGCCAGTTAATTTGAATCCAGTCTTGCCATGAAGTACCGTGTTACCCAGTTACTGGGTTGTGGAGGTCTGGTAGGCAGCCACTCCGCGTAAAATACTGGTATTCAGCTAAATTCGGTTTGACTGGAAGCCGACCCCAATATACTTGGGAAAAGGCTAGGCAGATGATGATGATGACAATTTGTGAATTAATACAATAGAATATTAGAATCAGTGTTTTTATCCATAGTTTTCTACTAAAATTGTAGTAAATCGATCTCAACTCAGCAATATATTTCACAAACACACCAAAGTCTTTTAAAACAATATTTACGGCATGTGCAATATAAAAGCGAATGAATAAAAGTTGTACAATATGCGCAGTTTGCGAGCTACATGAAAGTTGGGAACGTGTTCCTAATAACTTTACTATCGGTGAGATTTGCCCGTGAAATATGTGGAACGTTCTGGAACATACTGCAATAGTGTTTTGTGCGTTTTGGTGCGAGTTTTGCTTTATCTATTTATTTAATTTCATTTACTCTCTTCACTTACAGTAACTTCCTACCGACACGTGCAGAGAGTCAAACAATCTAAATAATAATTATATTAGCATTTGATGGATGCAGAATATTATTCAATTTCATTTCAGATTAATGATTAAATAATAGCAAAATGTATTATACAGTTCAATAAAAACATACATATTACCTACTTCCTCTTTTAGACTACCACGGTAGAACTAATTAAAATCAAGAACGGTTCTATTAAAAAAATCAGCATATCCAATCGCGCAATTCATTCGTACTTACTTATACATACAACATATTTGATGTTCGTTATTCTCGCTAAAACTAAAAAATGGCTTGACATTTTTTTGTAGCTGTTTTGTTCTCTCTTTTGCAGGAACGGTTTAAACAGAAAAAAACCGGTCAAGTGCGAGTCGGACTCGCACACGAGTGGTTTCATACCATAAACCTTATTTTTTGTTATAGCGGCAATAGATATACACAATCTGTGAAAAATTCAATTGTCTATATATTACGGTTCTTGAGATACAGCCCCCTGACAGACAGACGGACGAACGAACGGACGAACGGACAGCGAAGGCTTAGTAATAGGGTTCCGTTGGATACCCTTAAGGTACGGAACCCTAAAAAGGTAGTCTCAAATCAGTTTTAGGTGGTGCGTAGGTCACCAGAGGTTCTAGACAAAGTTTCATTCTATATGCGAAACCGACTGTCGAAATGCCAAAATATAATGTAAAACACTGTCAAATTGTCACGTGATCCGTCCCTTGGATCACGTGACAGTTTGACAGTGTTTGGCAATTCGATACATTTTTGTCGTTTTGGCAATCTGTCACTGACAGAATGTCACTTGTCAAGAGCTTTAGGTCAACATGTAAATAATAACTATAAATCAGCGTGTATAAAAATAACTGATTGGGTATCAAAAAATTAATTCACATCACTATCAATGGGAAAATTGCCTAGAACACTGGTATCATTGCTGAAGAAAGACTCAGTCCCTTCGCCACGCGAAGAGTTAACGAACTGTTAACTGATGACCTGAAAAACGGCTTTCGGACTTCATGGGCCTAATGTCACGGTAGGTTGTTACAACATATCGTAAATATATATGTAAGTTTATGAAACTGAGGACACAGGAATCTAGAGTCAAAATTTATGTTTAATTATTTATGTTTAATTGGTTCGATCAAGACGAAGCTGATCCTCGACTATTAACAGTACAGACACGAAATTGTTTTTGTTTTAAGCGCGTAAATAAATACGAGCTTGCTTTTATCATCATCTGCCTAGCCTTTTCACAACTATATTGGGGTCGGCTTCCAGTCAAACCGGATTTAGCTGAATATCAGTATTTTACGTGAAGCGGCTGCCTACCAGACCTCCACAACCCATTAACTAGGTAACACGGTATTTCATGGCGAGACTGGAGTCAAATTTACTAGCTTTGACAATCCGTAACGACTGCCAAAGATCTACAAATGACAGCCGGGATTAACGGCTTAACGTGCTTTCCGAGGCACGGAGGAAACTGGGTATGTTAAGATGGTCACCTATCCGCAGACCAACCTTGGCAAGCGTTGTTTATTCTCGATGATAGACCCGTGCGGTTGTTATTATCTAGCCATGAGCTCCTCTAGCTAGAATCTATCTAGCATAAATTAACGTGAATTTTGCTAACTTTAGCTATAAGATTTTTGTTATTTCAATTCTAGTAGCCGGTAATTCTCGCATATTGAGTATTAGTATACTTAATCTATACTCTATTACTGATATATAAAGCTGAAAAGTTTGTTTGTTTGTTTGCTTGAACGCGCTAATCTCAGGAACTACTGGTCCGATTTGAAAAATTATTTCAGTGTTAGATAGCCCATTTATCGAGGATATCACACTAAGACCAATAGGAGCGGAGCAGTAATGAAAATTGTGGCACAGACGAAGGTGCGCGGGTCAACTAGTGAAAATATATTTGAGATAACCTAGGATAAACATGATCCTGTAGTAAAATTTAGTCCCAATAGTAGAGAATATTTTTTCACTACAATTCGAAAAGTATGATTTATAACAATACAAATTACACATACTTAGTTCAGAAAAATTCAACTTCGCCATAGAACGAAAACCAAACACAAACCACTGGTCAGCACACAAAGAAATGCACCTCAAAATACAGGCGACAAAATAAAACAGCAACCATTACGTATTCCGAAAGACAAAAGCAAATACTCCCCGGGTTCAAAACATTAGGAATATATCCGATACCAAGTTTTGTACGAACGGTTAAGGCTTGTATACATGCCAATGACCTTGTGCGTACAAACGGAGCTAACTACACCTCTACGTGCTACTCCGCTGCACGTGTTATTATTTTGTATAGTAAAAATAATACATATTTAAAAAAAGTAACAAAATCAAATTATTTTCGTTTGTATTGCAAAGCAGTAAATATCTTTTTTAGTCTTTTGTTGAAAAATGAAGGAGTAAAATGGTTTCATCTCAACGATTTGGAAGTGATTTGGTGATTTTTATGGTTCCATACCCGAAGGTTAACCAACGGAACCCTATTACTAAGCCTCCGCTGTCCGTCCGTCCGTCCGTTCGTCTGTCTGTCAGCGGGCTGTATTTCAAGAAACGTAATAGGTAGAGGGCTGAAATTTTCACAGATTTTGTACTTTTGTTGTCGCTATAACAACAAATAATAAAAATAAAGGTTTATGGTACGGAACCCTTCGTGTGCGAGTTCGACTCGCACTTAGCCGGTTTTTTCTTATTATTATGTGATACCGATGCATAAATTCTGGCGAAACTAAATTACGGATTATGTAGATTAGGTACTACCTATTTTTTCAGATGTAATTTCTCAATTAATATTTTTAAGCTTTTTCGAGAGAGCGGCCTTAAAGGAAAAACTACACGACGACGGTTGTATTACTTTGTAAGTTGGTACTTGCGCTCTTGGCGACAGTTAACAACTTATTATGAGACGAGACCGCACTCGCTGCCACTAACCTCGTTACTGTTATACAAAAACTTCCTCAGTTTCCGAAGATTCCATATAATCTTGTACGATGTGGGATATGGCGCTGGATTTTCTTGTTTCTGTATTCGTATTTGTATTTGTGGGGTTTGCATATCTGCGGAGTATCTGGTCTATTTTTTTTAATCTAAGAGTATTTCGTTTCTAGATCCATGATTGAGGACGTAAAGAATGAGTTGTTTACAAATCATTCTAGTAATACTAACACACAAATACTATGGAATATTGTGTAAATTATAATAAATATTGCAAAGTTAATAATTTGCGGAGTTATTAGAGTGGCTTTAAGATTATGCCCGGGTAGTATCTGCTGAAATAATGATGGAGCTATTTTAATCAAAGGAAAAAAAATACCTAAAGAATTTCTAATAAATAAGCTATCCTATTAACCTGAAGAATATATGATAAACGAAAGACAAAAACCAATGAAGATCAAAATATTAGCATAGATAGACAAAGACGTAGAAGATGAAACAAAAGTACGCATTCAACCTGCAGAACAAACCTGAATCGTAATCGACTAGTAAGCGCTGAAACCCTCCCTCACTTTAACCGCAAGCTTTATATACGATCTGTCAGAAGCAACTGCATGTACTCACGGTACGTTATATAAAATTAAAGCATTTAAGTGCCGGATGCCGCTCCAACTTCCATTGACAGTGTAACCTCAATTGCTGCAAGCCTATTCTGTGAACTAAAATGTTTTGGCGGTGGAGAATGAGCAATGATTTTCCAAGGCAAAAATAAATTAAATTGCTAGAATATAATATGAAGAATGTGTCATTACAAATTGATTTAAACGATTAAAAATACTTTTTATTATACACTAATATACACCATACGTAACGGAAAAGAGAATAAGTAAACATTATATTAATATATAGGGTGGTATTTCTAGACTCAATAATTATTAACTTCAGCTTTGAAAGGGCTACAGATTGTGATTAGCACACTTACAAATTACAAACCGAACCTACTCAATTTTTAATGTTCATTGAGTTTTTGGAGGTTTTTTTGGCTTTATCTTCTTTCTTGCTATCTTTCTCATATCAATACTTGAATCCGATATTAATTCAAGACAAAATATTTAAATAATCATCTAGTCATGAGCAATATCAACATTCACCGTTCCATTCCCTCTAGTTTATTATTTAGACAGAAAGGGAGCGATGTATAATTGAGGGTTAATACGTGTCAAACGCTTGCCACTCGATCATTTGGCGATTAAAACGCTCCAAATGGTTGTTCAATTCATTGCGTAATGAAAAGCGACGTCGCTGTCGATCCTGATAGCGGAATGAAACTACGTAATATGTGAGTTTACGTCAATGTTCTTCATAAAATTTTCATTTAGTGGGTGCTTATTTTCATCCTTAGAAAGGCCTTATATTGATTTATGCATGAGTTCTAGTTTATTGTGTTTTTGATACTTTAGATTTTCTGTAGTTTTGTAAGACCCAAGAAATGTTAATTTTACGTTTCATTAAATCAACCCTGGTCTCTTGCAAGTGAATCACTTACTTCTATTTCTGAATGAAATGAAGTTGAACCAAATCTCTAAAATACCCGAAAAACGCCTTTACAGATTTACAAATTTAACCTTTAATTTAATTTAATTTTTTTTTGCCTTTAAAAGTTTAACAGGATCTCTTGCTCATCATAGAATAAGTCCGCCTTCCAGCAATTTGGCCGGGCACCAAGCGACTGCCTTCGGGTCCAATTAACATGTTGATAATAAAACTAACTGCTGGTTTTTGTACAGCCAGCAGTACGAGTACCATTGGGTCTCGTTGCCAACAGTAGGGTGCAATGTTTGTGTAATTAGACAGTTCGGGGCACTTGAATGTGAGGTTTTTCTTGTTGCAGATTATTTTTGGACGATTACAGAGAGAATGGAAATCATGTCGGGTTTTCGATGTTTTTTTTCTCATAAGTATAGATAAATCCAATAAGCTCGTGGCTAGATAATAACAGCCGCACGGGGCGATCTACAAGGTTAAGCAACGCTTGCCAAGGTTGGTCTGTGGATGGGTGACCACCTTAACATACCGAGTTTCCTCCGTGTTTCAGAAAGCACGTTAAGCCGTTGGTCGCGGCTATCATTTGAAGATCTTTGGTAGTCGTTACGAATAGTCAGAAGCCAGTAAAATCAGACTCCAGTAGTAATGAAGTACTGTGTTACCCAGATAATGGGTTGTGGAGGTCTGGTAGGCAGCCGCCACGTAAAATACTGGTATTCAGCTAAATCTGGATTGACTGGAAGCCGACCCCAATATAGTTGGGAAAATGGCTAGACAGATGTTAAATAAATTCAATTAAATAAATTGTATATGGTTTCATCTAGACTTTGTCGAAAATGTTTTATTGAGTTAACTTGGTTTTAGCGGTGCTCTCCTCTCTTTATACAGGCGAACGTGCTACGGGGATTCAAAGTATCTGACACAATAATCCAGGCCACATGGTCTACCTGTCCGTTCGTTAAATCCGTTGAGCCGTTGAGATGTGATTGATTAACAAATATTCAGGATGTTTGTCTAAACATCAAAATGTACAGATACTCGAATTTTACTCCTAAGGTTAATCAAGGTATCTTGTGAAAATCTTGACCACGCTCGAAACCAACTTATTTAAAGTCGGAAATGTACAACTTAATTCCGCCAGTTCCATCATCGGACTACATGACGTTCGGCGATGAGTAACCGGCACATGGTGGACACCACACTCATACGCACAATATTGGAGTGGAATTACTATACCATATTAACCTGGATCTCATTAAGTCAAGAGTGAATAAGTTACTTCTAGGTAAGCGTGGTCTGTCATCGACCATATCATCAGTTTCCGTGAGGTAATATTATGGTCAGTCGAGTCTAAAAGGTTACCCTCAATCTCTAAACCATGTTCAAGATATGTAGCTTTTCCCTCTTTAGTTTGGTTTTATGTATGTTTTATGTATACTATCGATATTTTAGTATTGTTGTAAGTGGTGTAACATGGATTGTGAAGGGCAGCTGCCCACGCTACGTTTTACGGTCGGCAAATAGCAGGAGGAGTGTAAGTCGTTGCTTTATAAGCTAATAACATAAATTTTATTGCCCGCCCTGTTTACACGGTGATTTTATTGTATTTCTGCCCTTTTTGTGCAATTGATGCTAAAACTTTTTTTGGTAGGTTTTGATTACAGTACAGTTTTTAGCTATTTGTAAAATGAGGATCGTTTTCATTTTCAAAATTAGACACACTTGGTCCTTCCTTGTTTCTTCTTAGTCCATGGTTTTTGGAAACCTTAATTATTCTTGTTATTTAAAGCCGCTTGACGAAAAAGACTTCACTTTCCTCTTTCGGCTTTTCCTAGTCTTCTGTGGATTTGTGTCAGTCCTTTTTAAAGGAGGTCAAATGATCCCATCATCTCACTTTAATGTCCTGGTGTAAGTACCAAGTTATGATTTTCTTCGATTTTTACCAAAACAGAATATAGTCTGTAAAATCGCAAAACAAAAATGATGGTACAATATATCAGTCTACACGACATTGCATAATTCTGTACGAGCTCGGACATGGCAGCACAACCAGGTTACAACTCCCAATACATTGTAACTGTGCACAACCATAATTTCTATTCAACATCGGATTAAAGCGCATTCGTGCCAAGCAATACATTAAATTGGCTGCAGCCCAAGCGCATCGCATTTGTGCTCAATTAATGGGCCTTTACATAGCGGGCCTAGTATCTGAAATGATGCTTATTTAGGCGTTTGGGCTTTGTTTTTCTTATTGTCTGTGTTGGTTTTATGTTCCAATAGATCTTTTTCAGTTGTTTTTGGAGTTATGTAGGAGTTGACTTAATTTATCTTGATTGCGATATCGAATCAATTGCCCATGTAGTAATCTGTATTTTCTATGGTGACTTGAATGAATTTGGGTTTGATGGAAAATATGATGCATTGATGACACTATTTGTCTTTTGCAAACCACGCTAAACTTAACGAAATATGGCATTAAATAAAGTTCATTTTTGAAATAATATGAGATATTACAAAAAAATAAAAATATAAACTATGTATGTGTGAGTTTAACCGTGCTACTGTCCAAAAGCTTCTAAAAACCTATGCATCTATAAGACATGAACATAAAACAAAAATCCAAGTGGTATGTATTGGCATCCGCCCAGTGTACACGCTAGCATGGCTGGTTGAGAGGTGTTGTGAGATATCTTAGGATTCCACACAACCTGCCCGTCTGGACAATGCACGGATTTACTTACTACACTGCATTTTAGGGTTGAACGTCCTTGGTATTGTGTTATAGCGATAGATTTATCATCGGCCTTTGTTAGGCACACGACCAATACACACAGCTTTGAATATGAATGGAAAGCACTTAGTAATATAGACTCAGTTCGATGAGTACACTTTCAAAGAATAGAATTGTTTGGGCGATATTGGAAAGTTATTAATTCGAAATGATAACAAGGTTCAAGCGCAAAAGTTTTGAAAACAGTTTTCCAGTTAACAGCGATTATCTTGTATTTTCTCTATCAACTTAACAGTGTTCAAAAGTAATTAAAGTGACGAAACAGCGAGTTTGTCTCAATCCATTGAGGCGAACGAGAAATAGGTTGACAAATTGATGGCGGGAGTGAAACCATCGTGAGAACAATTACTTCTAGTACACGTGAGGCTGTCGCAAACAAAACTCTATTGATATTTTGCTGTGCGTTTTTTTAGAAATAGTCTTACTTCACTTCAACATTTGCAAGACATAAGTAGATAAATATCTATACTAATATACGAGTATCAAGCTGAAGGGTTTGTTTGTTTGTTAGCTTGATCGCGCTAATCTTAGGAACTGCTGGTCCGATTTGAAATATTATGTCAGTGTTAGATAGTCCATTTATCGAGGAAGGCTATAGGCTATATATCATCACGCTAAGACCAATAGAAGCGGAGCAGTAATGAAAATTGTGACGCAAACGAAGTTGCGTGGGTCAACTAGTTAAAGTATAAAAAAGTAATGGTCCAATTAGAATGCCCTGTGGTACGCCTTTAACAACAGATCTTAATTGTGGTCTGGTAAGCTTAAAATAAAACTATTCTAAAGCCTTCTGTTTTGAGAATAAAACCAGCTTTTTTTCCATTTTATAATGGAAATCTACGGCATCAGAATTGAATAAAAGTAGTAAAAAAGTGCAACTGTAAGCGATATTTTAGAGCCTGAAACGGAACCGGTAGTCTGGCAGAGAAAATGTTTTGTGAAAGCTTGGCGTAACGTCATGATCTATTTCTCATTGTGTTTATTCACGTTTACCATTTTGCAAGATTTTCATGTTCTTATTATTCTTAAAACATGCTTTATAATAAAATTAACTTAAAAAATTGGTAGAGACAAATGTGTAATTTTTATTTGCTTTCAAATAACACGAATCTGTTTAGCAGCTCGCCAGATACATTTGTTTAAATTGTAATTTACTGTCTAAGATAATTATTTAGGCTGGTGTTAGTGAATTCTTTCATGTTTTTCAAAAGGTTCCATGTATTATTTGTAAGCCGGTACCATTTGGTACATTGACAGAGCTGAATGTTGGTATGTAAGGGATTAAAGTTGCAAACTCACGACTCCGACCCATACCCCACACTTTTGCGTTCTCTCCTAACTTATTTAGTTTTGGAATGTTCAAGTCTTATTGTTTCCTATCCTTTTTATAACAACATACAAATGTATATTTCCCCTATATTCAACCCTACGGACATCTTGCAAAATTCAAATTCACTCATGTCATTACCAAGAATCTCAGCATGAAAGCTCTTTTAACAAATGACGTCTACGTAGTGTGCCTGCATTTTCGTTTTATGAAATACTGTAAGTATTCCTGTCTGGTACAAAATACTCGAATGAATTCCCCCAGCAAAACATCTTGCTTCGCAGATAATGTAATGAGAGAGAATTCAATTACCGTATCTCTTTGTTTTTTCCCTCGCCAAAGCAAGGGCTTGGTAAAGTGCACATTCGTTGCTCAGTGTACATTGGCGATTTGTACCGCGGAGCGTGGTTCCGACACAACAGTGGTACCGCGTCCCCCGCGGTCCGCGCCCCGCCCCGCCGCGGGAAAGAGCTGGAGAGGTCTATTCAAATATCCCCTGTCTGTTCACACCCCTCCTCACCCGCCAGCGCCTCGCAGTCTCGTTCATATTTCGTGTTCCTATTTTGCGCAGCATCCCCGGGTACCCAAATGCAGTCCGCAGACTCCAAAATGGCTGAAGAGCACGGCCCCATATTTGAAATTGAACCTTATTCTTCAGTTCATAGAGCTTCATATTTGAATGACTCAAATTTTTTCGCTTACGACTTATGGCGCACAGGCGCGCTTGCCTCCCGAAGCCCGGAATAGGGGTAGAGATTCAGTACAAGTAGCGTGTAGGGGCGCGGCTCGCCGCAAAGTTAGACGCAACTGAGCTCCTGCCGATAACGACACTTCATGTTACATTCAATTCAGAATTTAAAATTAAATATTTTAGAAAATCTAGAAGTCCTGAACACTGGAAAAATCTGAGGTATGTATTTGTGAATTTATTTTCTGTGTTTCGTACGTGTAACATTTGAGGGGTGAAGTTTTCGTATAATTTGATTGCTTCAAACGCTCCCTTAATGCGATTTGGTGCCCTCACCTTTTCCCCCGCGTGAGTCGTGACGCGGACAAGTGTTGTTGACTTGTTGTTTCCATTTTGTTTTGACTTGGATTCTAACTGGCATTTATCTGCACCTTTTTTGTTCTTCAAACTTTTGGTGTCTTTCTCGTTCGGTTTAGTGATTTTTGCTGTTTGTCATTTCAGATCTCGGGTCGGGTGGCGCTTGGCGGTATTCTGTGTCAGGTAATGTATAAATTATTTTGTTTCTTTTATTTTCATCACGTATCTTTATAAATATTTATCTAATTTTACTTTATTTTAAAAATGTTTTTGTTCTTTTACCATTTTAATTATATTTATTTTGTTTTATTGATAGTATTTTTATGAGTACATTTTGTTTACTTACGACATATATTTTGTTTACTTACTTGTATTTTACCGTCGCGAATTTTCGGGCGGCCGTCACTAACTTACATTTAAGCATAGGGATTAAAACTTTTAGCCACACTTCCTAACCAATACCTATTAACAGGATAAAATCGAATCAAATACTGTTTTTCACTTAAAACTGGCCTGTATTAATGCCGTTCCTCTAGTTGAAATCATTTGAACGTCGTCTTTAAGACATACAAAAAAAAAGAATGTTTTTATTGTACCTACAAATGAAGAAGTATAAATAAAGGAATGAAGTTAGTAATCATTTTTATTTTGTTCGTTGCATATCGGTCTCGAAAGACCAAGGATAATAGTAAATTTTCCTTTGTTGCAACACTGAAAAACCGGCCAAGTGCGATTCGGACTCGCACACTCTCACACTCTTCGGTTCCGTACCATAAACCTCAATTATTATTATTTGTTGTTATAGCAGCAATAGAAATATACAATCTGTGAAAATTTCAGCTGTCTACCTATTATAGTTCTTGAGATATAGCCCACTGACAAGACGAACAGACGGTGGAGGCTTAGTAACAGGGTTCCGTTGGATACCCTCTCGTTATGGAACCCTAAAAACGATCGGAAGATTACTATTAAAGAAATCAATATCAAAAACCGTAAAAGTCGACACTCCCAATTGAATATTTGCCTTAATATTTGCTTAAGTCTAGACGTTTTGTCTATTCACAAGCCAATATCAACGAAAACCTTGTCTAAAAGCGGAATCACGAACATTTTCGGAACGTTTCGGTTCGTTATTATCCGATCCGTAATTACCGACATTATACCCCCGTATCAAAGGACCAAAATATAAGGAAAGCGTAAATAGGTATTTCTCCGCTTTCATATCATAGCGACTGTAGCAAATGGCCCCGGGAGGGCCATATTTATGAAGGCGGAGCAGAATGTAATAACAAAAGCAAATAAGGATTTTGCGACTACGGACTTCTGTAAACCGAGTATTATATTTGTGACTTTAGGTGAGAATTCTTTTCCCTGTAGGCTATTTAATTAGGTTTCTCTTTTTATTAATAATCTCTATGCAAATTTTGGGTAAGGACGTGGAATATTTAGATAAGAGGGAGGGATCTAAAGTCTTGTTATCGAAAGTCACGTCTGCGTCTATATTGGTAGAATTTTGATCGTTAATGATTGTATCTGTCCAAACTTTTTCTTCATCGCTCACCGGTTACTCGGGTTATCTTTTAACTTTTCTTGTTGAAGTTGTCACGCTACTTATATAGATGCCATTGACGATTATTGTTTTACTACCAACGATTATTGATTTTAAATCTTCTTTTTTGGATATGACCACATTTACATAAGTAATCAATACTGCACTACAGTTCTTAGGTACAAGAGCAGCTTCTACATCAGAAAAAAAAACAATCGTCGTTGAAATAGCGAATACGTTTTGAAAACGCAAAATATAGGCTGATTCACAAAATTAAAAGGCCGTAACATAAAACTTGTAGCCAAGAGTTTTAGCATCATTTTGTACCAAATACGGTGTAGGAAAGAGGATAACGTACGAGCACATAAAGAATAGTTTTCAACGGTACAAAGAGGTTGTTTGGGCGCGATTTCGCCACTATCCATTATAGTGCCCCGTCGGGAAGTGGCCGAGATTAATACACACTCTCAAGATTGCACACAATCGGCCCGAGTTCGAAACACCGGATAACGACGCCATTGAGCGTAGTTGAAAAAGCGTATTAATACCGTCGTAGGACTATCGGATGTAGTAAAGCCGTTGCGTTTGAATTTGCGGTCTATTTAGAAGATTTCTTACTTTAGATAGTCAAAGATATTGACGTTAATTCGGTTAGGGTAAATTATTGGTCTCGAATCAATATTTTTATATGACCTGCCTAAGACATTTTCAATAGCAAAATTCTACAAATTTATTTTTGAAGACAAAACGAAAGCTTGAAATCGGCATTAAGTTTCACTAATTAAAAACTTGATGTAGACAAATTTCATGATACACCTTTGGAAAATCTCCAAATAAGGCAAAAAAAATACCTATTTAAGACAGAAAATAAGTTTCTATTACTGAATTTCACACTATATCCGAAACAGAACGTTGTACATGTTAAGAGAATTTATATAAAAATCTAATTCTCGAGATAGCCCCTGAACACAAACATTTTACAACCAGCAACAACGAATCATTTCGCTTCTTTATTGCCGAAATACCGTCGCGTCCCATCCTACCGGTAATGTAGCAACCCTGTGCTTAATCCTCCGGTGGCCGGCTATATGGCCGAAACAATTTCGTATACGCACTGCGTTTATAAGACTCGGTGGATTCCTTTTGTTTACCGAGAGAAGAATGAGGGGAATTTACAATACTAACAAGGTTTTACGTCTCTCTTGGTGGAACTTTGTGGCTGTAGTGGAGAATGAAGCGAGTAAAGCGACCGTCAATGAGAATAGAAGCCGTTTTTGGAGTCAGTCGGATTATGTGAAGGACTCAACATTGAATGTTGTTATAAACGAAAGAATTAATGAAATTGTTCAATTCTATGAAATTTTGATCAATAAACATAATTAATTTATAAGACGCATTTTTTTTTAAAACCGAGAACGGAATAATAGCTGTTATAATATATAAATATATACATTTTTTATTTGTTATTGGTTTGCTCTTGACTCTAGTCTATGTCAGAGATGACAGAGAAAAAGTATACGATGGAGCGAGCCTACCCAGAAGGAGCCTGTTCACTCTAACTTTGAAGAGATTAGGGTTGTAATTTGTCTGAGAAATAAATTCTCATCCATTCCGTAACTGTTTAAAATTTTTCTTGTTCGGAATATTTCAAGTCATGTGGTCTTATAAAGAGCGGGTTCACTTATCTCCAATCTTGTCCAAGGTTTTACTACCCGAGATCTGATTTCCTTTAGGAAATTTATAGTACCGTTTATACGAGCTCATTTTCCGGCCAGGAGATCAGCTGCGCTCTTAAAGTAGTTCACATAGTGCTATCTTTATTATTATACTAAAATTTTATCACTTCACTGGCGTAGAACGAGGGACGTATAAAATTACAGCTGTAACTAAGAAAATGAGAATGAATAACTAATGAGTGAGCTCAACAAGTCTAAAAAGGGATCTTTTATTACGAGGGCAGCGTTTTATCTTTCTCTCATCCCATTCAAAACAGTTACAGGCTTTTATTTTAATCTGAGAACTAAATAAGATCTAGTTATATTGCGAGTTTAAATATTAATTTTGCAATTTGTTCGACTGGTAGCCATTAAAATAGAGTAAATTGCCCTCATGACGTCACAGACGTCGTGAAGCAAGTTTTTATGTCTTCTTTTGTTTGACCTTTTCAACTTTGAATAATAAAATAGTTTCCGAAGAGTCATTGATCAGTAAAGTCTATGTACTTTGACAGGGATGTCTGTCTTTCAACGTATCGATCATTCATAAAAACCCTCAGTCTATCTCGTTTGTGGTCAGATTTATTTTTATGATCTAGTCCTTTGGATGTCTTTTCTTTTTCATGAAGACAAAGTTTTAGTTTACAAATTCTGCCATCCCTTAACCTTTTTTTCTGAATGCGAAATCATCAAATGACTTCTCCCGCTCTGAGTGAGCAAGATGGGGTTTCAAACTCTTACAGACTAAAACCCACCCATGTTCCTTCAAACTGCCTTTTGCGTTTCAGGGCCGCGGTAACTCTTACGAACAATTCCAATACCCTGATAGGCACTGGTTCTAGCGGGCCATGTCAAGTACCATTCCGTTTTGGACAGTAATATCAAACTGCCCTTCAAAAAAATTATCAATTCGCCAATCATAAAGACGTTATTAGCAAATTGTTTGTAATTTATTGTGAATTAAATTGGGCTAGACTTCGACTGTGGTTTGCATTCTTCGCTAACGAGAGCCAATAAGTGCCTGCTAATGAATTGACTCAAACCAGTTTTGAGGTACCTACCTCAAATTCCTATGGTATCGTTAATTTGATTTTATTTCACTTTTGCCTGATTACTGCCATTTGCCACTTTCGAAACATTACAGCAATTTGAAAAAATATTTGCTGGAACTGCAATTTATAAGAATGACATTGTGATTAATCAGTTTGCGAAGTGTTTTATCAGTACCCGTAATAGTTAAAAATGTTATAAAAACCGCCTTTTACCCTTATTAGGGGTTGGCAGAACGCAAAATGTTCATACTTAGGGTATAATTATTATAATAGACTTAAAAAAAATTCTTCTAACTAGCGGACTGCGCCAGATAGGCCACCTACTCGGATTTGTGTCTATGTACAAGCGTGCACGGAATTTGTCCTCGCCCTCGGGCCGCGCAATCTAATACGTATGCTAATTTATGATAGCTCTCTGGAATTATAGATGTCGCCCCGGGCGCGAAATTACGATCCCCTTCCCCCCTGCCCCCGCCATTCGGTGGCGGCCATCTTGCCATTTGATTCGACGCGCGGGCACAATTAAAATGCAGTAAACCACCTACGCTGGAGTGCTAATGCCCTTTTTTAGTGGTATGTAGAATTCTGCCTGCAGCATCCAATTGCGAGGCTCAAGTTTTGTTCGAATTTTCCGGTGTTCTAATTTTCGGGGGCTTTTGTTTATTGCATTAATTTGTCTTAATTAGTTCCTTTTTAAATTCCAAATGCAGTTTTCATGTTCTATTGTTGTAAATTTATATCCATTAGGCATATAAGCTCCCTGCTATCATAATAATATGTGGAGTGATTTATTTAAGCCTAACTGACGTTCTCCTTTATAATGATTAAATTTTAAGCGATTTTTAGTCATTTGCAACCCGAATTTCACATAAAATCGTTCGAGAGGCCGTAAACCTTCTAATGAAACCTTTACTGAATTTAATACTAATTTGCAAGGATACGCAGCAAAATCTACCCTTTACATTACCGAATCGGCAGGGAAAGGGCCGCGTAAATTCTGATATTACTTAACCGGCTTAACCCAAGGCCGCCTTTCTGCTTTAACAAAAAATACGAGTAAATTCTTCGGGGCAGATTATCATGTAAATTAGCTAACAGTCCCTAAATTAACATAGCTGAAATGACTCATACCTTTTAGTTAGCTCTTTTCACTTTATTTTAATCTGGAAATATATTCAGGTTAGTTTATTATTCAGGTTTTTCTGGCAGCGGTGTCGTGGTCGGATGAAGACTCTAGGGTGTCATAGAAGGGCTTGAATTCTGAATTTTTCATTTTTGTTGTAGGCTCGTATCTGGTAGCGTCGTAGATAAAAATGTTTGAAACATGAGATGAATTCTCTGACGGACTATTTTTGGTATTCTGTCTTGCTAAATCAGCCATGTTCGCTTTCATTTTGCTTCGAATTCTTTATCTAGTACCGTCTAGAGACCTTAATGAGGACCACTGTTGTTTTCATAGGGTACTTGTACGAATACAGTTATTTTGGGGACTATCTTAGAACACGCACTTTCTTAAGCCATAATAACGTATTCTTTGTTCTTCCGTAAATTATCATTAAGAATACTTTAACTTCTGCTATTTGCACAATAATCACAACACACCAAATGTAGTTTTGAATTATCTTGAGTCACCATCTTAGTTCAGCGATAAATGCTTCTAAATTTTATCTTCTTCCAAAGTTACTTTATTTTTCTGATCGCTCCTACAGATGATCGATGTATTTTGTGACACGTCTACATTTAAGAAATAACTAATCCCTCGATCAAACTTCTGCGACATTTTCACATTTGGACGATCTTTCAGCTTCCTCATCCTGTAGATTCTCGGTCATCTATCACGTTGGTGTCAACAGTAAGCTGTACAATTTCTTCAAATAAAGCTGCGTATATAACAAGGAAAGAAAAAATACCAAAACGTGCGAAAGCAATAAATTATTTCACTTGTATTGCTGTATTATTTCAACTTTACATGGTCGCCTTCTCGCATTAATTTAGCTGGCGCTTAGAAACTTGCATAAATATTAATAACGAGTTTCTCAACTCGACTACTAATGTAAAGTCATATCTTTCTCTCTATTTATTTTCGTGGTTATAGAATTCGATGTTTAAATAGTATAAATTCAAGTTATATCTTCTTGAATGAATCTGTTGAGTTATTTTTTGTGCTCTTCAAAGTTAGAGTGAACAGGCTCCTTCTGGGTAGGCTCGCTCCATCGTAGACTTTGTCTCTGTCATCTCTGACATAGACTAGAGTCAAGAGCAAACCCATTACAAATAAAAAAAAATAAAAAAGGTAGTTTTCCATCTTTGCATTTTTTATTTTGTATAACTAGGTATCTTCTGAATTCATTTTTACGATTACGATTGTTGGGCCAGTAATTTTACTATTTTTAATACACTTATAAAATGTAGTCTTACATTTTGAAATTGTATGTATAAATCCAAATGAACTTTTTAAATATAGCATTCAGAAATTTATTTCTCAAAAGAACATACATAGTTCATTGCATTAACATAGCTAAAACATTTATTTAAACACTTGCTTTTTAATTTAAACAATTTATTCTACTGTTGCATATAAATTTCAACCAAAACTAAACACATGCAAATAAATAAAGCAACTAAAACAAACAAACAGCTAAAACGAAATAAAACAAAGACCAACTTTCTACGAATAGTGTTGTATCTATATTTTTAATGTATTCCAATTCGCGCTACACACCGCGGTCCGTGCGTTATGCAAATGCAATTTGGAGGAACAGCACTAGCGCGCTTAGAATAAAGCTAGGGTTGTTATAAGTCCGCTGGTTTATGAACGGGGTAGAAACTAGTTTTATTTTTTAAATTGTTTGTTTGAAATAAATAACTTTCTTTGGCAAAGAATGGGCCAAAAACCAGCTCAGTTGATGATATCGTCAAAGCCGCGGGATGAGCGACAGTTGAAATCAAGAAGTATAAATGAGGAAAAGAGAGGTCTCCAACCAGATGTGGATGATTCCGAGCTAAAGATAATACTTTATAAAGATACCTTTAACTTTACAATTCTAAGACCATCAACTATTATTTTTACTAATAATTAATTCCGATCTGAACTTGGATGAACTCATACTTCAGTTATCTTAAACGCTATAACTCTTTTTTAATTACAGTAATATTTGTAACTCAAATAAATCACCACGGTTCGTGCGTTATGCAAATGCAATTTGGAGTTACAGCACTGGCGTGCTGAGAATAAAAGCGGGGGGGGGGTAATTCTCTGTCCGCCGGTTTATGAGCGGGGGTGTAAAATAGTCATGCGTTTATCTTCTTCTTCGCCTTAAGTCGATTGATTGATTTTTGAGACCCAGTAGTAGGTAGCTACGTTAATTGCAGCGTCGGTGGATTTTTTTTATTTTCTACAAGTTTTAAATTGAATAGTGTTTTTGGCCGTAAAGAGTTTTTACCATTTACCAACCTAAATAGTTGTCGTATTTAATAAGTGACTGTGAGTTTTAGAGCTTGTCAAAATTAAAGTAAATTACACAAATTTTGACTGAAATCGTGTTGCTATATGGATCGAAACTTTTTGTGCTGAATTATTTTTCAGAATCAAAGATAGCTTCAAGACGAGTTTCATACACTTGATTGGCATCCTCCGATTTACAGACCGTCATATAATTCCGTATTCCTTGCCATGAATTTAATAAAGTTGCATTACGTCATAAGACAGTCTTGCTGAAGTTATTTCCTTTACGTGTTTAATTTGTATAGTGTCAGCTTTATATACTTGTGGAGCACAAGCGTGCTTGGAATAAAGCTGGGTTTTTATAGTCTTCGTTATAATAAAGGGTTTCTAAGAGTGGTTGCAGTATGAGCTATAGTTATTTATTCCCTCTTATTTATTATTTAGTGGTTCTTATTTATTACCTCTTTGTCTTTTTAAAATTATTTGTTTTAATGCAATGGTACTAGGTAATGTATTGTTGGGATTTTCTAATCTTGGATAATATTGAGCGTAAAACCTTGTTTGCAACCTGGATTATGACTTTAATTTGTAATTATAACAAGCGTTATTTGGAATGGAGGTACTAGTATAGGAAGCAGTGGTAATAATAAACTTAAGCTTCAATTACACTGCATAAAAACGCAGCTGACAACAATCCTGAAATAGAGAATATTTCCACCAAATAAACGAAACACAAGCACATTTCTCAGACTATTACCCGTTAATTTCACAAGCTTAGTCTGACTGAAATATACAGGTAGCATTAATACCTTAGGCCTGTACACACGAGCAAGTTTGCGACAGCGCAAATGTCCCCAGCTTAACTGGGTTTGTACTGTTATGCAGATAAAGCGGCTGCAGTTTGAAACTAAATTAAGTTCCAGCAATTGTAGATATGTAGTGAGATTGTTCCCGAAGTTAGGCTTGAGTTATGTCGCCGCTTTGTACAGCTTTAAGTGCGAATAATAGTGTTTATTCAAGTTAATGCAACGGGTAATGTTTGCTGCTTTTGTTCGGGGTATCGTTGCGCTGTTTTATGGATAATTGTCGGAAGTTGCAGTAATAATGATTGTTTAGTTTGTGCGCTTTTTGAAATTGTTTTAAGCCAGCATTGTTACATATTGGAAGTGGCAAGATAATAACAGCCGCACGGGTCGTTTTTCAATTAAGCTACGCTTGCCAAGGTTGGTCTGTGGGTGGGTGACCATCATAACATACCAAGTTTCCTCCGTGCCTAGGAATGCACGTTAAGCCGTTGGCCCCGTCATTTGTAGATCTTTGGCAGTCGTTACCGATATTCAGAAGCCCGTAAATCTGACTTCAGTCTTGCCAAAAAGTACCGTGTTACCTATTTAATGGGTTGTAGAGGTCTGGTAGTCAGCCGCTCCGTCTCTTTTTCGTGCCGGAAAAGGCTAGGCAGATGATGACGCGTATAGTACATATTGGATTGAAATTAATTGGCGGAAATATTTTACATAAACCAACTTTGGGTTGCCAGAGCATTGAATATCGAACGTTAGTTTAACCACCACCCGTTTCTGAAATTAAATTATAGCCGCGTTAGAAAGTAAATGCTAGTCAAGTGATGTGATTGGCTGTAACAACATTCATTCAACCAATAATAGCAGCTCCAATCGTTTGATAACAATATGCGCCTTATAAACTGGCTTTTATTAATATATTCTTTTGTTAACCTAAAGTTAGTGGATCGATACCAATGAAATGCTTTGAATGGGTTTCATGTGCCAACAAAATTGCAAACACATAAAACCCATCGAAACGACGTAGCAACATGCACTTGTGTCCACCGACACATTGCACTGGCGTCACTAATTCCCCTGCCATGCAAGCGTGTTGCTTATGGCCTTCCCATCCCCTTCGATCGTTTGTGGTCGGTGCTATATGGGAAGCACCCCATAACACGAGCTCGTGTGCATTTTGCGAACTATTAGTAAACGTTACATTTCCTACCCTTTCAACTATCATCTGCGGAAAACCAATTAAAACAACCTTTCTGAGCAAGACGTATATTAAAATCCTCTAGATAATAAAAGTTAAAAACAATGTAATTGCTTCCAATTAGTTTTGCAATCAAAAAACCTTCAAGTTCGGACTTGAGAGTCGTGTTATCCGACAAAAAGTCCTCCACTCTGATGGACTTTTATTTTATTTCCAGCCACCTTTAATTTCCTTGGCATTGTCTCCCTTTGTTTGTGCTTAAAAGAAAAACAATTTGAAAGTTCTACTAGTAGCTGTCGCTTTTTTTCGGATTGAATTTTGCTCTTCGCTTCTTTCCGTAAAAAACGGACTTGCGATGTTTAAAATGTTTCGTGTAACTTTGCTGTAATTCCGGCCGCGCTTATCGGAAGAATAAATTAGTTTTTAAAGGTTTCCGTTCGCTGTTTACATTTTCAGTTTTTTAAGAAATTATTTGGAATTTAAATAGTTTAGAAGATACAAAATTCGGGAAGGATTGTTCATGGAGATATTCCTTAATGGGAATAATCCTTATGTTGGAATAATGTTGAAACGAAAATTCAGAGCATTGTGGTAGCGTTTGTACTTTTTAAAGTCAGTCAAGGACTCAATTTAAAACGTCAGCATTAAACAGCAGCGCATATTAATACTGCCGTTGTACGAGTAAATGAACAGCATTTTACTGCTTCCAGTATTTTACGCTCGGCATTTTAACAACACGGTCCGGAAACGCAGTAAAATATTCATCTGACGTGCGCGACTTGGCTCCATACTCCCATCCCATATGATAGGCATATCGATCGAGGGTATATGGAAATATGTTTGCAAATATAAATCTGTAGCGGTCGGCTGGCTTCGAGCCAAGCCCAGCCCTCGGCTCTTTGATTTAAGTGATGGTTAATCAGGGCACAGTTGCGCTATGTTGATAATTTTGGCAGCGTAATCCTATGTGCCAACATGAAATTGTTCGATTTTCATTTTATGTGCTGCAGTTATGTATCGGGAATTTGGCCTGTTCAAATATTTATACAGCTACGCAATCTGATATTCGTTCGAGATTTAGCATGGGCTAGTAAATAACTGTAACGGTATTTGGGGCAATAAATAACACCATTATAAAACTAGGTATATCTCTTTCAACCCACGAATTTTCAACATAGTTTGGCAAAGAAGTGAATGAAACCAGACATGTATTTAACGATCAAACCTTCCAGGCTAGACTCCTCCAAGTCTGACTACTGTCTGCCATCTTAGTGCGTCAGCACACTAAACTTTATGTGCCACTAACTAAGATATAAAGCTACTCTATTTTATTTCTACCCTCACACCTCTTACATTTCAAATGTGCACTATTAACTTTAACGTTGACATTACTCGACAAATTTTAAAAGTTAATGTCGAAAGGGCGTATGTCCGAAGTTAACTCGTTAGGCGGAATATTAAGAGCAAAGTTTTTGTTTAATGGGATCAAGTTTAATGTTCGCGGCGCTGATGCTGGGTCGCATGCACTGACGTAATGGATTGTTCGCTTTAAATTAGTAATTTAATTTGTAATTGTGATATTTTAGTGTGACCATCGTTATAAAAATAGGTTCTGCTTATGTATTTCTTATGTGTGTTTTTAGCTAAGGCAAAGATATTTTCTCGTGATTTAATAACAACGTTCAAGCCTTTGTTGTATTGAAAATTTTAAAATTATTGCTCCGAAATTCCTAAAACGCAAGAGCGTTACCAGATTATCAAGAGGTAATCTGGTGATTCTGATACTATGATGAACTTGTGCTAGATGATTGGGTTTAACGCTCTTTTTTTAATAAAAATCACTAGTTTCAATTAAAATTATTGAAATGAACATAAGTGGCGTTCTCAGACAACTTCGCAGTAGGTACAAAATATGTATAATGCTAAAGCATTAAATTTAAACATGAAAATGGTACAAAGCTTTCTTATCTTCTACTAATAGTGAGCAAAGATAGTAAGAAACTGCGGAAATACCCCATCTTTTATGCGACATTAGCATTTGAAAGCAAAACTACGTCTAGACGGATACATATTTTAAGCTTTTTGGTTGAACACAAGTACATTTTTATGTTCACTCTGCACTCCACATTATCATAACATTATGCAAAACTTTCGTAATTATACAGATGGAAATTATGTCCATTTTTATTAGGATGATATTTCTTTTGCATGAAAATGTTTATTTTCGTTCATTTTATTACTATCCACGTCATCACTTGAGCGCGGAATCTTTTTCTTTGATCTGCTTTACCGCTCTATTCCGCTTTCTTTGGCCCAAGCTTTTTCACCATTTGATTAAAGCTTTACTCCATGATATATTAATTCGAGATAATTTAAATCAATAGCCACCTGCTCGCCAGTGTCAGTGTGTAAACTTTAGCGTTTTGTATTTTAATTTGTTTTCAAGATACCAAAACAAGTAGTATGAGTTACAATCAATGGAATTTACACTTTGTCTTGTCGTAGTTTTTAGTTCCAAAATTTGATAATTATCTCAAATTCTGAATGCAAATATAGCTAGATGTTTTGCAGAACTGATATATGTTTTGCAGAACTGATATATGTTTTGCAGAACTGATATATGTTTTGCAGAACTGATATATGTTTTGCAGAACTGATATGTTTTGCAGAACTGATATATGTTTTGCAGAAGTGATAATAAAATTCGATCACAGGGCATCGAATTCTATTTTCACTATTTTTAAAAACATTCAAAAAAGGTTGTAATTTTTACACCCTTTCCGTATTGTCCGGTAACAGTAATACCGGAACAATATTGGGCCATTCACTTTTACGAGTACGTCTGTATCTCTGTTAAAAATTTACACGTACGCATTTTTGCGCATAGGGGGAAACGAACTTTGCACTTCACATTGACCCCTGTTAAAAGCGCGTAAGTGAAGAGTTGCCCTTAATTACCTTTTAAACTTTTGTTTGTGTTGAAGAGTAGGTAAATTATTTCGCTTGCATGTATTTAAATGTAACATGCCAGAAGTCTTTTATTTACATCAGTTACACTGAAATATTATTTATTTAGCTTTTGCCTGCGACTTCGTACGCGCATATCCCGTTTTTTCCCGTTCCCGTAGGGTTTCGATAAATTCTCTCCTAGTGCTTCTCTACTCTCCCCAAGAAACCAACATACCAAATTCAGCTTTCTATGGCCAGTAGTATTGGTTGTGCGTTGTCACTCAGTAACAGAAGAATTTTATAAATTAAGGATTGTATAACATAACGATCCACTGTTGGGCAATGGCCTTTACACTTGTCCCGGCTATTGGGTGTTTTAGCCCAATCTCTCGTGTATCATGTCGCCATCTTCAGCTGGGTCTACTACAGCGCCGTGATATTATTTTAATATTAAAATGATAAGGAGCTTTAGTGTATGTTGGTGGCTACGCTTGACTGTTGACCAGGCGTGCCAAAATGACTTAGGTATCATTAGTCGCAGAATTTGTACACGAACCAAGTTTATCAATCAATATGTATAAAGTTCCTCCGTTACTGACTGATTGAGTAACTGACAGACAACACACAGCCGAAACTACTGGTCTTAGAAAGCTTTAATTTGGCAGGTAGATTCCTTGGGGAGTGTAGGGGAGTTATAAGAGAGGATTTCTCGGAAGTCCTACGGAAACGGGAAAACACGGGATATGCGCGTACGATTTCGCGGGCAAAACCTAGTATTCAATAACTCTCTTTAAACGGGATCACTTATCTAAATGGGATGGTTGGTTTCCTGATAAATTTACGAGTGACCAGTATAAATACAGGCTAAAATCCTCATTTTTCATTGGCGGCTTTTAGATAGCTAAATTGATCACCCTTTTATGTTATCTCTTAGCTACATAAATAAAATTTATGCCTCGCCAGTTATGTACCAAACAATCCGATTCTGAATACATAGGGGTACAAAATATCCGAACATAAATATGAAATTATGTGCTCACACATAAGAAGACATATTGCTTTCGAATAAAACCCGTTGAAAGGGGTTGAAGTAAAAGTTAGGTTGTTTTAGTCAGCATATTGAAACGTAACATTTGGGATTGAATGTTTCAGGCGGTGCTCGAGGGAAAACAAGCTGATATGAGAAAAGCTTGGGACAAACAGTAGCAGGTACGTTCTATGTTAACTTGTATTTTTCATCACGTTCAAAATGGAACATATTTGGGTGATTGCTGAGTTTCACTTGTGTTTTGTTTTGCAGTTTGCGAAACCCATTTCGAAGATCGTTCCAAGTTTGAAATGGGATCGAAAATATGAATAGAAGTAGAAAATGGAGTTGTTCATTTGTTTTTTCACGTTCTATTTTCGGATAATTACGTATTTCAAGATCGATTTTTTTTAGTGCAAACTTTTATTTTAACTATTTCCTGTTACTCTAAAGAATTTTAGAGCGTTCTGAATTTAGTAATAGGTAAAGTATATCAGTCATACTAACCGATCGAATGAATTTATACCTACGTCTAATAGAGACCGTGTGATTCATGAGTTCTTTTAATAAATTACATACATTAGGTAGTGCGTAGATGTCTACTGATAAATGTAGGTAGGTATATCCATTTTCTTACAACAAAGTGCCTATATCAGCTACCCTCACTTCGGTCTCAATAGATAAAGGACGATCGTCTTCAATACGCTCCGATATGAATCTAAAGTCTTTCAGTTGAATATTTCCATGAAATCGGCCCGAGATAGGGATTCCATTAGCAAAAGAGTTTGTATCGATGGGTCGAGAATTAAGAAGACCGATCGCTCTAATTCCTAAGGATTTTTCTTCTAAGATAATTCGTAAAACCTTTGAAAATCCCAGCTGGTATTTAGCGTAAGCACTTATTTTGAGCTTAATATCCAAAAATATTTAGAATGCTTATTAAAAATGATAAATGCATTGGCGAAGAACAATATCAGAAAACAAACCATAAAAATAATTCCCGCATTAATAAACAAAATGAATAAATATTTTATTAGCAGCCTTTATTAAACAAATCAAAATTAACTGTCATTAAATTCTGTTGAAGGCAAATTTCTCGGAGCTGTATCTAAAATCCAATTAATTAAGCTCCGTCGCTGGGTCGGGAGGCCTCTAGGCAGTTATCGCTCATATTCTACGATAGTTTACTTACATTATCGACACGGTACAGCTCTAAACTTGCTCCTGTGGAGGACTGTTTGCTCAGAGGCAAGATTAATGATGGCGGGACGACACTGCGCAGACCGGGGGAAGGCCCCCACCTAAGGGGGATAGGCTCCCCACCTAAGTGGGATTCAGCCCCCAAAACGTTGTAATACGTTAGTTCTATTCGGGCTAATTGCTTGTAGATATTTACGTGAGCCACCTATACTCGGAGATTTATTAATGAGGTTCGATTAAGGCTCAGTCGATGCGCCTCGTTAGATCCGATAGTTAATATAGTTCAAATGCCGAGTTTTCCTCGTGTTTGCTTGGCTGACTTCTATAATGGTTCAATTATTCGGCTTTTGTATTAGGCTGTAATTATAGTTAGGTTATTATTAGTCAGTCAATGGAGACAACACTACTTAGAAATTTGATGACGTGAAGTGTTTCCACTAAGATTTTGAAAATGTCGAACAAATATAAAATTAATTTATTTATATTTAAATTAGTTTTATTTTCTTCTTTAACCATTTTCGAACGAGCACAAAATTTTCCCGAAAACACGCTACGAAATCTGACACCTGATTTCTTGAATACCCGCAGTTCCGTACGTGTCGTACGTCGATCCGTATTAGCGCAATCTAAGACTAACCGTTCACGTCAATCTGAGGAAATTGATGAGTCAGGCGATCGGGTGGGCCCGTACAAAGGCCTCGCGGGAAACAAAAGCCGTTCGCCTTTCAGGGTTCTTCCCTCGTGCAATTAAGTGAACCTTTTTGTTAGGCTTTCCTCAACTACATTATCCAACATACAATGGTCACAGTGATTTGCGGAAATACGACGAGATTATTTTTTTGTGGCGTATCCCGCGAGGTTCGATGCTGATTCCTGTGATTTGTGATCCCTCGTCATGCTATCAGATTAGGGTGAAAGTATTGTATTGTTGGGCGTAAATTGAATTCTGGAAGGCGCTGAGTTTTTGTCGGGAGGAAGTTTTTCGCACGAGATTGGAACGTTTTTTTGCGTCCTATTCAATCAGACGTTTGGTTGATTTGATGCTTCTGTCAGTACCAGTAGGTTTCATTCTGCTTCGAGCTAAGTGGTTTATAGAAATAATTGAAAACGAGAAAAGTAGGTAGTCTAATTTTCCTACTTCAGAAAATATCTTTCAAAATCATACTGACCTCCATAAGTCATTAAGTACCTACCTTTTGACCCTAAACTACCTCATTAAACACCACACAATCAATCCTCAACACTTGCAAACAGGGACCCTAATGAAATTTTCTCGTCGTAAGCAACCGTTTTACTCTCGATTTTCCCAAGTAATAAATGATAGGTAACACGTCGTGTTTAACGAGATTTCCATATTAAACGGATGCTGGGAGCTGTCATATTAATTTATACGTTTAGCCTATATAATATAGCTTCTGTTAAAAGCGACGTATGGGGTTAACACGTAATATTAAAATTTTGTGGCCCGGTCGCGAGTGGGAGGTATTGTTGGCACGTTTTAGCGTGTTTTAATTAAGTTACTTTTCAGGAATCGGGTTTTATTAATTTTATAAAGTTTTGGGTTTGTTTT
This sequence comes from Lacanobia oleracea, assembly GCA_950371165.1. Classification (NCBI taxonomy): domain Eukaryota; kingdom Metazoa; phylum Arthropoda; class Insecta; order Lepidoptera; family Noctuidae; genus Lacanobia; species Lacanobia oleracea. The sequence continues at coordinate 10,184,697 of OX493397.1, forward strand.
CATTATGAGGATGTTGAGGAAATATTAAATGAAATCTGTTATTATGTAAAATGATAAAGTATTCAATTTTCAATTACTTGTTAAAGCAGTTCTTGTATCTTTTGAAATGCAAAAGCAACCTTCTTTAGGTTTTACAGACACATCGTGAATTTTAAGGGCCGTGTCCAACTTTATTATTAACCCCTACATCCAAAAAATTCAAAAAGAACAAAATTCTATTCATAACAGCTCCATAAATTGCCGAAGACAAGAAAGAAAATATAACGCAAAAAATTGTTTCAAAGTTTCAGATCGCGACGACAGCTGTAGCCGAAAACTTCGTCTCAACTCGACGCCTACCACTGAAACTCGGAAGAAACTCGAACGTTATATGGCACATTCGTGATCTACCCTGTAGATCCGGGCTTTTGTAGTTTAGTTCACATCAGAAGCTCGTCTCTACAGGTATCTCACGGCTGGAAGACCACGCTACGGAACGCCGACGAGTTTGAAGAAGACCGGTGGTAGGGGTTTCTGAAGGTGGAAGACGGCAGATGGCTGGGAGAAGATATTGCCGACTAGGGGCCTCTGAAGATTGAAGATAACTTGTATTTCCTGTGTATTGTGACTATTTACTTGTTTTTTGTATACGTAGAATAGGTGTAGTGAGATTTTAGAGCGATTAAAAAGATAGGAAATGATAAAAATAACAGATTTTTGGAGAATATTTGAGAAATAGAAGTCTTATTTGCTTTTGAATATAACCGTTAGTCACATTTTACTGTTACTTACATTTTAGAGGAAACGCTGGCGGCGTGACTTTGTATGTAAAAAGTAAAATTCGAGGTTTGGTTCTCGACTGTTTTCTCCTCCAATATTGGACCGATATAAGAATTATTTCACAAACTGAATAAGAAGGATATATGTATATCTTTTTTGATTAATAGTCGCCATATTTGTACACTGGGGCTCTGTTGACAGCGACTTATCGGACAATTTTAAGCATTTTGTGAGTGTTCTTATATGGTTAATAAATCATCAAAAAAGAAAACACAAAGACACAGTAAATATCCTTCTTATTCAGTTTGTGAAATATCTCTTAAATTGGTTTAATATTGTAGGAGAAAACATTCGAGAGCCAAACCTTGAATTATAACTTTTTACATATAAAGTCGCGCCGCAAGCATTTTCTATTAAAATCTTTTTCAATAATTTTATGGATATTTTTACTAATAATATGTTGAGTTTTTCCAAGATTCCAAGAAGAAGATAACTGAATTAGTGTATCGGCGCAAGAACAAAAAAATTGTGTAACTCATACAAAAACTTCTCAAAGTTTCACACAATTACAACTACCTACATACATTATTATAGATACACAGTAGGAATCTTCTCCTAGCTCATATATTATTTCACATCAATCCCATAACACTACATTTTATTCGCCAATCCACTCTATCATAACGTAGTTGCAACCATCAAACATATAATTCTTTGGTTATATCCTATAAAGAGACAATGTATCCTCCATGCAGTGTGTCAATGTTTTATTGCCGCACTACCGCCATTGCGGTACTAAAGTTAAAGCTTTAAAGCAATTTATGACGGGTAGATATGCAGTTGATTGCTTTTAGTGGGTCTCTGTTATTGCTCCACGTCGATTCGTGGGCTATATTTCATGAAATAGTGGGAATGTGGTAGAGGATTTGCTTGAAACATTTTTGTGGTGTATTGTACGAGATTTAGTCTCGATTTTATGGTTTTCGAGCGTAGATGATTTGTGGATATGGCAGTAAAAGTTTATCTCGAAGTGATGGTTAGATTGGTAGGTTTATGAAAAAGTTCCATGTATTTTACATGAAACTGATATTTAACGACCAGTAAGTAGCCAGTTAGAATAGAACATTTTATAAACAGCGTTGAAGGAAGGCTGTTCATAGAATAGGCATAGTTAATTGAACTGTGTATCTGTAGTGTAATGTCGAATATTAGCATTATACATTTCCTTCGTACTAAAGCAACAATTGATGAGCCATCCGGTGATTAGCAAAGAGCCATTAGAAAAAATTAAAACGTTCTTAATTTAAAATAAATTGAATATTAACATCAGTTACTTTGTCAGTTAAAAAAATTACTGAATCTTTATTAGATTGGTATCTACAGTTAGCTGCTTATAGAAATTGATTATCAACTTGGTGTTAAGGTAACCTTAACACCAAGTCGATAATCAATTTGTACATAAGTGTTAGGGACTATAACAGTACATTAAAAAAAGTTTAAAGGAGAATTAAGTTAAAACAGAACTTAAAATACAGAATTAACAACTATTTGTTGAGTGTAGTTCTTTTTACTATATTACTATTTTATAGATTGGAACTTGTCAGTCATATTTTACCTAAAATATATAGGGAATATGGGAATAGTATACCTACTCTTTATTATGTACCCACATGAAGAAACTAAATTTCAGTGACACAATGGGAGGCCTTTTATAGCTTGTTTTTACTATTGGTCGTTTTAGTGTGAAATTATGACATAGGTAGGAAAATTTCCTAAATCGTTTGTGTTTCAGAATTTTCATCAACCACTAAGCAATGAGATGGCTGAGAGTGGCCGAGGATCGAGCTTAAGGATGCAAAATTCTACATTGGAGATGCTTATGTCCAGTTTGGTCTAGGTCTTGTGATGACGCTGATTTAATCATTTGAATTCGCTCTTACAATAAAAACTACTTCAACAATAAATAAAATAAAATGATGACTGATTTATGTCCATGGATTTATTTGCCCAAACTCTAATCTTATCCTTATGCTAGACTAGGATAAAAGAAAAGTGTAATTAGTTAGGAAAATGTTCAATTAGTTTTGTCCTTTTATAGAATATCTTATTAAAAATCAGACAAATCCAGTGGAAGTTGCAAACAAATAAAATAGCTATTTAAATAGCTATTTGATTTTGGGTGTAAAATTATTAAAGATAGATATGTCTGACTCGCCTTATTAAATCTATCTATAAAAACAATAAAGAGAATGCCAGAGAAGGGGCAGCAGCGTTCTCTGTAAAACTCATATGCACTGGGCCCGCCTGCCAAGCGCGGCGTGGCGATTATGGCAACCCACTTCTCTTCCACATCTTGGGGGAGGCCTATGCCCAGCAGTGGACGTCTTTCGGCTGATATGATGACGATGATGATTATAAAACCAATATAGTTAATTGTTTATTAGGTAGTTAGAGAGAGATTCCATCAATAAACCTGGTATTTCAATTGTACTTACTTTAAAAAAAATCGGCCAAGTATGAGTCGGACTCGCACACGAAGGGTTCCGTACCATAAACCTTAATTTTTATAGCGGCAATAGAAATACACATTCTGTGAAAATGTCAGCTCTCTACCTATTACGGTTCTTGTGATACAGCCTGCTGACAGACAGACGGACGGACAGCGGAGGCTTAGTAATAGGGTTCCGTTGGTTACCCTTCGGGTATGGAACCCTAAAAAAAGGAAGCTTATATACAGTTTCTACGGGATTTCACAGAATAGGTAATATTTATTAACTGAAAAATGTTTTTTTACGGTAGACAGGTAGCTAAAGTATTTCTAAATGAAACTTCTGTTATATGCTCGATACAAAAACCTTAGGTAGGCGTACTGACTCAAATCTTTTTCGCTCGCCAGTTTTACGTGGCGTCGATAAAAAATCAAAACATATATTTAGATAAATACTGATTAACGTTGGTCGTTCGCATTTGCATCAATTTGTCAAAAATGTTTGAAAAATTAAGTTTTATTGACAGATTACAGTTGAGATCATTATTCTTTTGCATGAAAAATCCGGATTTAGAATCAGCTAATCAGTGTTTAAACAACGCTGTAATATTAAATAAGAGTAGTAGCATAATATTTGAAATGATTTAGTAACAAAATAAGTTATTGCTAGGAGTAATTAATCAATACCTCTATCCAAGCATGGAAATATCTTTAGAACTAATTGAGAAAGAACAAAAGCTTATGGGGATTTGCGATAATAGATAGTAGTTACCCAAAATAAGTATATGTTAATTTTATTAGGCTATTAAAAATCCCAACTCAATTGCAAAGGCTTGAAATATGTGTAGATATATTCATAGCCCAAGATCCAAGATCTCCTAAACGTTGTTTATTTTCATACTAATGAGAATATAGTATAGAATTAGTATGTACTTAGAACGTATGCATTTATAAAAACGTTACTCGCTTTTCCTACATATTTTGTAATTGAATAAATAAGTAATGTTCAGGGGCTCTAGGATCTATCATATTTAGTTCTTATATCTACAAATAATTAACCTCACAAGGTTCAATTTCAAAGTCCATATCTCTGAAAACTTAAGTATCTAGTTTATTAGGTCCACTGAGACATACAGAACTACATAAAACATACTTCACCATCTGCCTCTGCATAGCCTTTTTCCAACTATATTGGGGTCGGCTTCCAGTCAAGCTGGATTTAGCTGAATACCAGTATTTTACGAGAAGCGGTTGCCTACTAGACCTCCACAACCCATTAACTGGGTAACACGGTACTTCATGGCAAGACTGGAGTCAGATTTACTGGCTTCTGACTATCCGTGACGACTGCCAAAGATCTAAAAAATGACAGCCCCGACCAACGGCTTATCGTGCTTTCCGAGGCTCGTAGACAACTCGGTATGTTAAGATGGTCACCCATCCACAGACCAACCTTGGCCTTATATAAAACATACATAGGTATTATATATCTATGTCACCTATGTATTTATATTTTACTATATAATGCATGCTACTCGACGTTAGATGGCAGCAACTATCACTATGTAGCGTAAAATCATCGCGTAGGTATTTGCTACGACGTAGCGGCAACCTTACTATTTACTTTTGTGTTATGAACAATAGGTGGCGTTACGTAGCTGAGTACTGTAGACTACGCGTGTTGATTTTTTGTTCGAAATAAGATAAAAGTATTTATTTGCGCCAAATATGGCACATAGCTGGCTGAAAAGGTTGAGCTGAAAGGTTTTAGCTCTTCCTGTACCAAGGTACCTACTGAAACTGCAATGAATGTTTAATTTTGTATGCAAAAAGAACCTACATAGCGAAACCTACTAAAACAGCTTTGCTTTTATTGAAAAATAAATATTAAAGTAAGTAGCAAAAGCATTAGTACACAACTAGTAAAGTAATTCATTAAATTAAATGCATGTTAATGAAAGATTATCTACAAAATTCAGAAAAAATATTATCAAATTGAATTTTTATTGGCCTCTTGACATTGATAAGCTTGATATTCAGGTACTTTAATTCTTACTATTTATCAATTGAATTCTTGCTTTCACACAGAGCCTAAGCTTAGAAACCTATTTAATGCATACTTATTATTATTTTTAAAATAATTTTATACCTGTTTACACAAAATTTTGAGAACGAAACGTTATTATCGAACTTAACGCAAGAGAGTTACCAAACATTTTTTGTAAAAAATAAAATACCCACCAATTTACTGCAAAAATACGGCTGTTGGGAGTTTCAACATAAATGTCTTTGGAAAAGCATGGGAAATAAGCATATTTTCGTTCTTAGTAATATAAACAAACGACATCTATGCACAATGCTGCGAACTAGCTACTCCTCTAGACCACAGAATATACGTTACGGATACACCAAGTTTTTAATCAAAGGCAGGCATATGGACCAATTCTGAAAATGTATGAAAATTAAGGTGTTGTTTTTTTGACAGATTGCAACTTAAATGCAAATAAATGCGAGGGTTGCTTAATAAAATACCTACAACCGGATTGAGAACCTTTTCCATATTTTGAAGTCGGTTAAAAATAGTTGAATTGGCAGCTCAAATTCAGCCGTTATTAATCAAGTTTAGTAACATCAAAATAATAAAAATGATTTTTTTCAGTTCACAAAAACATTAGTAAAAAGTAAAAGTTTTACATATTTTATTTTGATAAAGGCATCATTAAACACAGGCATTCAAAATAACAAAAAGTAAGGAAGCTATTAAAAACTGCAACGCTTACAACCCTTATCTCATTAAAGTTAGAGTGAACAGGCTCCTTCTGGGTAAACTCGCTCCATCATAAACTTTGTCTATGTTATCTCTGACCTAGACTAGAGTCAATAGCAAACCCATCACAAATAAAAAAATAAAAAACTTCTGAATCTACTTGGCCATATTACAAAACACTGCAAAAGTATTGGCCGATCACATTTTTTGTTAATCATTAATAATTTTAAAGCTTAAAATCCTTCAGCAAGGTGAAACGATATGACCTGGGTCGCGGGTAGTCAATGAATGCGGGTCGCAAAAGACCGGTTTTTGTGATTCGCCACAATAACACATAAGTGTCGACTTGGGGGAGGCCTTGTCCAGCAGTGGACGTCTTTCGGCTGATATGATGATGACGATGATGATAGAAGCATGTGATCATTCTTCTGGGGTCAATTAAAAATGAGGTACTTTATTTTATATGATACACACATACCTAATAGATCTGAATAAAATCTATTTCGTAGACATAGATTTCAGTTCTTGTGCTTAACCCAATCGTTCTGACAATGTAAGTAGAAAACAGAGAACATTAAAATATGATGCTTGCTAAGTAATCTACAAATCAGACTTGTTCCTAATACTGTACCGATTCACTTTATGTTATACGATCGTATACAGAAAATCATGCGATGTTCTGATAAGACTACTGCCCATTGTCCATAGAACGTTGTCAATACAACAACCACTATCGCCCATCGCTAATATAAAACGACCAGAATCGATGACCCTCTCTACATCCCCAATTCACAGAAAATGTAGTAGTAAGAGGGGAGCGTGGAAGCAAAAGAGGGGTCAGGCAAAACTGGTTCAGTTAGTCTTTCAATAGCATTCGGACTTATGAAATAAATTACCTTACAACATAGACCGCCCATTTTGAGCTGCCTTATCGAACATTGATTAATAGCCTTTGACAGGGTTATTTTTTAATAGTTGCCTAAAACTGTCCCCGATCTAGTGTCGAGCTACTGTGAGAAATGTAACGAGTGGATGTGATATCTTTTTTAAGGATCCTTTTTAGGGTTCCGTAGCCAAATGGCAAAAAACGTAACCCTTATGGATTCGTAATGTCTGTCTGTCCGTCCGTCAGCCTTTTTTTTCTGAAACTATAAAAACTATACGGCTAAGTATTTGCCTATTTTTTTCATCTAAACTATACTTCTGGTTTAATTATGGATAGGTCTTTAAAAATGATATTGAGGTTTCTAATATATTTTTTTCTAAACTGAATAGTTTGCGCGAGAGACACTTCCAAAGTGGTAAAATGTAGCACCCCCCCTGTAACTTCAAAAAAAAAAAGAATGATAAAACTACACAAAATATATGATGTACATTACTATGCAAACTTCCACTAATAATTGGTTTGAACCAGATCTAGTAAGTAGTTTAACTCAAATATAAAAAAAAAGTTTATGGTATGGAACCCCTCGCATGCGAGTCCGACTCGCACTTTTTGTATCAAAAAGTCATCAATACCGTCTGGGTTTACTTCAGTACCGACTCTTATCTGTGGTGTCAAGATATCCCCATCTTTAAGTTGGATTAGGAGTCCTTCAAATCCAAATTCAAGGTTTGGAAACCCTCGACCATGACTTATGATAATGTGACCTTCACCTGGATATGGAAAGTGTAAGATTTGTCAGTGTGTCAATGGTTGGGAAAATCTATTTTCACAGTGGAAATGGGACATCTTTTGATTGAGACAATGGTGCTATTCGTTGCTACATCCCATTGAATACAACTTGCCAATCCATATTTCAGGTTCCATTACACCTATTTTTTTCCACATCCTGTTGCACTAACTCCTGATTAAAAAAGCGAAAGAACAATATATACATAGTTGGAAGTGTCCACTACGCCACTGCCACCATGTCCACAGTAGCCGGTCACCAGTCGTACGCAGATGACACATTATTGATGAGGAAACCTTCTGTAACCCACTTGGACACGTAAACCATACACCATACCTCGACGGACTAATGGAAATATAGTTCATATACCATAAAACCTCCTTAGTATTTTTTAAGTCCATTAAACCTTATTATTTTCCATATCCAGAAGTAACTGCGCCATTTATTCACAGAAACAAAACAAACATCTCTATAGATAGCCGGAAGTGTTCACTACGCCACTGCCACCGTGTCCACAGTAGCCGGTCAACAGTCGTAAGCAGATAACACATTATTAATGAGGACACCTTCTGTAACCCTCTTGGACACGTAGACCATACACCATACCTCGACGGACTATTTTAAATATAGTTCATATACCATAAAACCTCCTTAGTATTTTTTAAGTCCATTAAACCTTATTATTTTCCATATCCAGAAGTAACTGCACCATTTATTCACAGAAACAAAACAAACATCTCTATAGATAGCCGGAAGTGTTCACTACGCCACTGCCACCGTGTCCACAGTAGCCGGTCAACAGTCGTAAGCAGATAACACATTATTGATGAGGACACCTTCTGTAACCCTCTTGGACACGTAGACCATACACCATACCTCGACGGACTAATGGAAATATAGTTCATATACCATAAAACCTCCTTAGTATTTTTTAAGTCCATTAAACCTTATTATTTTCCATATACTGAAGTAACTGCACCATTTAATTCACAGAAACAAAACAAACATCTCTATAGAGTCGGAAGTGTCCACTACGCCACTGCCACCGTGTCCACAGTAGCCGGTCACCAGTCGTACGCAGATAACACATTATTGATGAGGACTCCTTGTGTAACCCTCGTGGACACGAGTTAGGTATCACGCCTAATTCGTCTTATCTTGCGTGTTTGATTAGTACACGTCGAGGAAAGGGTTTGAATATTTATCTTATATTACATAGATTTTTCAAATGTGAACTCTTCGGTGCCCAGCGGGTCGAATCATTTTAGAATCATAATATTAACCACACAACAACTTGTCAAAATTTCATTTTAATCATTATCGCTGACGCATTAGGTTCAAGGTTGATTGGGAAAATTTAACAGTGACGGGTAGCGTGATTTGCTTTTTGATTCTGCTAAAGTGGTCTTTTTAGACCCCCTGAGTATCACAAAAAGTGTTTTAGTAGCGGAGCCCGGCTTCTTATAAAATGTTTTGTCCGAAAACACTTCAACCATAAGTATACATATTTTAACCAAATCATTAAATTGGATTCTGGTACAAATACTGGGGTCACTCTGCAGTCATATGCTTCATGCAGCTTCAGTAGATAACAGAGAGACAGACAGACACTGTTAAGTACTGTAACTGATACTAAACTGATACTATTAGTGCTGCTACTAATAATGTATTTTTTATTCAAACTATACATTATTATCAACTATTAGTAGCAACTTATCTAACAGTATCTTTCTATTTATTATACTTTGTCGTTTTATTGTATTGTATCCATTGGTTGCTTATCCTTTTCTTATCAATGTATGAACTACTATACATGTTTTTTTTTCATCAAGAGCACGATCCATCTTTATTAACACATTGTCTGCCAGAAAAATAGACACAATAGAAAATGTATTGTTTGTCGGTCACCGTTGACCGACGCGGCAGTGAATGTGTTAAGCTGGTAATAATTAGATTAAGTAATAAAGATGTGGAATATGAATAGTAACAGTTCTTCCAGAGTAAACGATAATCAGTTCACTAAACCATCCAAACCCATAGCGTTTCATCTTTTGTTTCCATATTCTGCAATAGTGTTGCTCCAACCAGGGATTGTCCTTGGGCATCATTGGCTGGGGTCCCATTCCATTTGAAACGTCCAACGGGGCCTCTGCGAGTTGGCTTCGACCCGTCGCCGTCGTACGCCTATCAAAGGACCGGGTCTCCAGGGACCCGAGAAAATAAAAATATATTAAGTAAACCTACTGAAACCGCATGAAGGATGTAACTGCTTATCTAGTAACTACCAAATACATGTTAAAAATAGCAGCAGCACCTACCTAAATTACAAAAACTTGGCGTTGGCATTCAGACAGAATCGATATTCGTACCATTAATTTTATTTCGTCCACATCAATGCAATTTTATCTTCTTAACTAGTTCGGCACCCCTCTTCAAAACAATCGCTCTGCCGTCAGCTCGGATCTTCGCTCCACTTTGGAATCAACGTTTCACTTAAAAGTTTCTACAAAATGTAAGTAGGTGCCTACTAGAGTAAAGGCGCAATATCAAATCTAAATGGGGTTGGAGATACTGAGAAAAGTATATCAATCTGATATCTTAATTTGTTTTTGTATCTGAATCTAGTTACTTTTTCCAAGAAGCAAAATTAAACTAAAATTGACTAGTATGGACAATTTTGCTTTTTGGTTTTTTACCATGACAGTCTTGGTTAACTCATAACTATCATCAGAAAACAGCTTGAGAGCAGAATGAAGATAGAATGATACCTTCTTCGATCATCGGATATCTGAAATTGACAGTCTGCATCATATCACTGCAGAGATACTCTGTGACGATCGTCCATGAAAGAGTATCGTTTATTTCGGCCCGGACCGATCCTCTTCAAAACAATCGCACTGTCGTGAGCTCGGATCTTGGCTCCACTTTGGAATTAATGTTTCATTTAAAAGTTTCTAAGATACCCATGTAAGTATACACTATCAAAATATAGTGTCAATCTATTTGCTTGATGTATGTTGAGGTATCTTATGGTTTGCCAAGTAGTTAATACCTGAAGCTATTGGTTTCTTATGTGGGCTTCAAATAACACGATCATCATTGTTAGTTTTTTTGATGTGGTATAATGTTATAGTAGGTACCTACATCTTAAGCATAAGTTGGTATCCGCTCCGATATAACTAACATTTATGGAATAGAGCTGCGCCCAGCAGTGGGATATTGCAAGATCACAATAACCTGTTTAAGTTAATTCGGTCCAGAGAAACTCTGAAACAACATTAAAAATCTTCACAGTTTACTTCAATTATTTTTCTCAAAATTGCATAATTAAATCCTGTTAAAACAACGACTGCCACCCACACATTACACAGAACTTCATTTCTTAAATACACACTGCGTCCCGCCAAAATTGTACCTTACCACAGATAATACAGAATACAACGCACTCGATCACTTTTATCGTTTAAAACAAGTCGGACCTTACTCGGCGATAAGTTGCCAGGCGAAAATTTGCAACACTTATTCTTCTGATTGATGTTATTCATTTATCACTCCCCTCGTTGCTTGGGTACGTATAAAACTTTTAAAATGGGTCACAGGGCTTCGCCTGATTGCCTCGCTGTTAGAGTAATTAAAATTTCAAGATCGATATGCAATTTCTTTGGGTTCGTTTGATGGAGTTGGGTGGAATTGGATTATGCTTTCTTCGGCTGTGTTTTGTTTTATTGAATGGCTTTTGCTACTTGTTATTGGGATGGTTGGTTGTTTACACTATAATGTTACGAAAATATTGAGTTGTTTTTTTGCCACATAATAAAAAAAAGGTTCAAAAAGTTTATCTACGCAATGTCTATAATATCATCTAATATTTTTTGATTCGATATATTCCTAGTTTAAACACTTTACTTTTCTCATTGGTCAAATATTTTGATAATTAAGTACTGTGACAACTTACCTAAATGAAACCGACAACCCAAAAAGTTTGCCTCACGAACCTTACCCGCAGAACAAGTCCAAACCACAATACCCGTTTCTCCACAAAGAACAGGAACCTACCTAAAAGTACCTACAGTTATACCTATACTTAGGTACTGAATCCCACGTCAAAACATTGACGGGAGATCAGGTCTCGACGTCACACCGGCTGTCTGGAGATGTTATCATCTGATGATGCGAAGGCAAGCGCCCCCGCGTTAACACCCTACCAAGAAACTCTAACCCTTCGTATCATATATCTTTAATTTTTCATCATACATTGCGCGTTTAGACTATCCGTCTTACTGAAAACTTTGAATAAAAAACGCATTGGATGTTGGAACAAGTCTTTGGATCGTAAGGTTGTAAAGTGATATAGTTACGTGTTCTCGTGGTAGTCAGTGAGATTGAAATGATAAGTCAATCAAGGTGCTATATAGGTCGTGTGATGGGATAGGCGGTGTTATGTGAATTGTATGTGTGCTGATTGAGGTGAATGGTAGGAGAAAATATAGTGGGTAGGTACCTACCAATATCATTTTTTTTCTTTATATGTCAATTAAACAAAACACAATACAAAATTATTTGTATCAAATAGCAACCAACAACCACCAAGGTTTCAAACCTTGGTGGTTTTAAGAGTCGTGCTATTAAGAGTCTATCAATAATATATATAAAAACGCTAAATAATAGTTAAATAATATTCTTTAAGCTTAAATTTTTATATTGTTAACTGTTATACAATTATTTATTTCTGAGGGTAGACTGTTAATAACTCTCGGTACAATATAACCAAACAATATATAGTTCGCTCGCCATGCGTATTGTTTCCGCACTGCGTACGAAACCTATTCTCAGAAATTGCCCGCGTGCGTACAGGATGTGCGATTTTGTTTCTTAAAGATAAATTGAAAAATTGTTCTTTGAATAATAAAAAAATAACTTGTGTATGAACTGGTATGACTTTACAGTGTTTAAAAAGGTCATCTATATCGTCGTAAAATCGCTTTTTAATTTTGGGTGATACTATACCTAGTTTTTAAAATATTAACTTGAATTTTGTAAATCTTATCAAGATAGATATTTTTGATGTTCTATTCGGTGTTGTCAGCCTTGTCATCGAAAAACAAATCGATATTATATTTATTTGAAGAAAACTTGACATTATTTTTTTAAATACTTCGTTTATAAGTAAGGCAAAGTGAGTCATTTTGTGGAACGATACTCAGGTAGAGTATCCACAAAATGACTCACTTTACGACTTTTAAAAGACAAAAGCTATTGCTCTAAGTAGGTGACGTTCTGTAGTTTCTGCCAACCTCTTGGGAAAAAAAACTGTAGGCATCGTCAGTTTTACTCGTTGCACATGAACGAGCTTGGTGGTTGAGAGCATGTCATACGTGTTCGTGAACGGGCGCCGTCAGTTGAGACTGGTCATCTCTTAACTGCCATTGGCTTATTTTAATTTTTATATTTCAAATTTTCGTAATGTTTAAAGATGTTTTCCTTTGCATTGTCCTCACATGCAGAAGCAACAAGTATATGTAACTTAGAATTTTGTAAAACAGAACATGATTTAAAAGAGTGTCCGTGGAGTTTCTTGCACGTTCTTCTCCATAGAGATCTACGCTTTGGTCGTATCGTGCAAATAGTTATCGTGCAAATAGCTACCATGTTTTTGACTGACCGGCCTTGACGTTTCAAAAGTGCTTGTAAATGGTTTATTTGAAATAAAATACTTTGAAACTTGAATCTTTATCTCCCTAAACTATGTCAGAAGCAACCAGTCTGAAGTAAGCTTTCCAAGAATAAAAAAATAGTGTCTTATCTTTAGTAGGAAATTCATATTAAAAAAAAAAATGTATTCTCTACCCTACCGGCTACCATCAATTCATAAAAATCTCGCATATGAAGCAATTTTAACAGCTCGTTGACAAACGAACGGACAGCGGAGGCTTTGTAATAGGGTTCCGTTGGTCAACCTTTGAGTACTTACGGAACTCTAATTACCTCATAACCTCAACTTTTTACCTTCAAGCATTGTCTATAAAAACTCCTTGAATAGGTAAAGTTTTTCTGTCAATTACGTAAAATGAACAAAAATGTCTAGGACAAGGAAACTCACGAACCGAACGTACCGAGGTGGAAGTCGGTGGAACTATTGAAGAGTATTCAACTGTACCCTGGTAGCTGCCACCGATATCATTAATTTTGATTTTTTTACGCTTAAATGTGTCTTTACAAAACCAGTGTCAGTTGACGTACCAACCTAGGGTGTATGGTCCGCAAAACAGAACAGAGGGCCTAACACGAATATTTTGATTTTGGTTTAATTTTATGGGACATACAAAATTTGTATAATTCAAAAATACGAATATAGCATCAAATTCAAATGAATATTAAGTGCAAAACGAGTATTGCAGCTATGGTAAAATTTTACGTTACGTTATTCTACGTCAAAATTATTCGTGCTAGGCCCTCTAACGATACGTGATTAATAAATCAAAATATGAGTTATTTTTACCGTTTCTAACCGAAATCTGGTTATTAACGGTTTTATTGGAAAACGGTTAAACTTGGGGGACGCCTGCTATGTCCAGCAGTGGACGTCTTTCGACTGATATAATGCAGATGATGAGATAAACGATGTTCTTTTTACTAGACAGTATTGAGGTCCAGTGATAACGGTTCCAGTTGATGGTCGAAGCCAGACAAGACAGTCTTCTTCATGTACTTAATTTATTTCATCAACACGCTGAAGAATACGATATGTAAACCTAGCATGTCGTGTACCAATTTAGAAGACGAGTGTCATTCACCAACTCGCATTTGGCTCGCGTGATGGGTTCTGGCCCATTCCCTCTCATGGGGAGATATTCTATGCTCGAGCAGTGCGAGTAATACAATCTAAATTGTTTATGCAACAGTTATCAAATTGAAATAGGAAAAATATGGTAAGGAATATCAGACTTCACACCCAATCAAGTTCAGCCTTGGTGTGTCTTATGGTGTAGAAATAGAGTCCAATGTAGCAAGAAATAGGTTTATCTTTATTTAAAAGTATTATGCAACTAATAGTACCTACATCCACATATCAGTTGGTTTTTATTGGAATGTGAGCTCATCTATCAACAATTTTCCGTTCCGAAGAATAGTTATTTACCTACCTTTTAATTTAACACGGTACATAAATATTGATGACAAGTAAATTGCGTAGCCGTTATAAGTCCATTTATTTTATAATGATATTATGAGGATTCCTAGAACGCGGTAAATATTTTATTCTTGTGAAACGTTAGTTTGTATCTTATTAGTATTAAAAGTTCATGTTTTAATTATTGATTGAAACGCACACACGCACAGTTGCACAGTTATTAAAAGTTTTTCTCAATCAGGAATTCTAGTGTGGTTTATCAAATCCTCGGAAGTATTCGCATAACTTCCTAAAATACACCTATTTCAAGGACGAATAATGTGTTTTTGAATGTAAAAAAATAACGCAAAACACAACAGAAACATTGCAACATACAAATCTAAAGTCACCAAATTCAAAGAAGTCCGATTTGACAGCAGGATACAACATTGCTTTACTAGTAAGTATGAAAAATAAATCTCTTTCGCACTTAGTGGTAAAGAAATCTTCTATCCCTCTCTACTCATTTGTCAAATCGGACCTATTAGATTTTGGTGACTATACCTTGTTAAAATAAATGCTTATCAAAACAGCCCTTAATTTAATATGCTAACCGTACAAAGTAACGTACAATAATTACCGACTCAGTTCCGTGCAATGTCGCGAGCGGCTGTATCGAAAAACTTTTAATTTAGCCAAGTCCCCATTGTGAGCCTTTTAAAAAGCTCCAAGTATTGTATGCATTTAACAAGGCAACTGTGACAGATATTAATGGATTTTCTACTATTTTTCTTGGCTGGTGCAAAAGGATCGGCTTATACGTACCTACACCTACGGTCCTAGTCTTTGTGTGAATTTGATTCCAAGCTGGATTTTTGTTCAGATTTCAGCTGGCGTGTGATGATTTGATTGTTGATGGTTGACTGGTTTGTCCTTTGAGTGATGGTTGACATGTGGAGTTGATATGAAAATTCAAAATATTCGAAGTATGTAACTTTCTTTGTGCTATAGATAGACGAATGTATATATGCTATAGATACTTGGGAATTTGGTTGCAGATGTTTTATTTGTTCTGTAAATCGTCTTTGGCCACAATATCTACTGTATTCTCAAATCGGTAAAAGCGCTTGGCAAATACCTCCAAGACCATTCAAAACAAGAATCACTAAGTTCTTCAAAGCAACCAATGATAACTTGTATGAAAACACATGTTGGTCTTATAAAGTCACCGCTCCTGACCAAAACTACACGCAACATCAAAGCAATTTCTAAAAATAATAATTAAATTTTAAACTTTTATTTTTCCAAAATTAGCGGCATCTTTGAACATTTTACCCAATTATACGTATTTCAATCGTCATTGTCTACAGGGACGAGTGCGAGGTATTTTTCGGAATCCGCACAGTCGACAACAGCTCCACAGCATCATTAGTCATTTTGAGGTAGTGACGAGAGAAGCTTTTTGCGGATGTATAGTAGGTACTGATGCAACGAAACGGGTAATGCACTGTGCCGGGTACAGACTGAACGAACAAGAAAATGAACGAGTGTGACTTCACACTCTTGCTTCATTTCATACACTCGTATGCTACGTTCGTTCGCTTGGTCCGTATCAAGCCGGCAGAAAACAAGTGATTCCCAATGTTCCCATTCGATAGCACTCATTCGTTAGGTCTGCACCAGGCATTGAAAACAGATGTTTTTTTTTTGTGGATCGTTTAATTTTCAGGTGGCTTTCTTTTTTTTTTTTTGGGACAAGCCCGCCACACATTCCCAACCACTGCAACTCCTGAAAGCCAGAATCAACAGTGGCGACCACCAGAAAAACGCCGAGCCAATGAAACCCGACGAGTTCCGGGGAAGCGATTCAACTGTCTTGGATCCTGCAACGAAATTAATCAGAAAAGTACAGCGGAGGAGTAGGAAAAAAAAAAAAATTATAATTTCCACTTCCCTCCGTATCAAGCAGGAGACAGAATAGAACTAGGCCAATAGGCACCAAGGGACAAATACAACTGGGTTAAGCCCAGTTGCCAAGCACCACGGATTATATCTTACCACTTAAACTAATGGGTCCTAAATTGTGAGCTACTTTTGATTCCAGTTATAGGTATGGCAAAATCGCTTGAACGCACGGAAATTTTTTCTGGTTTCAACAAGGTCCGTATAGTAAACTACCCCAGATGTAACCTTAATAATATCTAACATAATATTGCGTTCAGTTTGCCAAAGACTACACTCCCATAAGATGTGATGTACGGATTGTTCGTATTCATGGTCAGCTGTAGAACATTGACATAAAGGCGAGGCCACAAGCTTAAAGGAAAATAATTTACTCTTAAAATTGCCATGACCTGTGAGAAATTGGGCAACACAGTGATCCACCTCCAGCCATGTCCTGTCCAGCCGCTCACGAACAGATGGAAAAAACTGGTGGAGGTGACGGCCTTTGATGGAATTTTCCCACCTACATTGCCACTCGGATAAAAGTTCCTCCCAGACATCAGTCTGGGGTTTTAGTAATCTAGAGATCTTAGCACGGCCGCGTTGCGGTAAGAACTCTGGGTCCGTAATCTTTCTAGCGTAGTAGTACATTGCAGCACGCCGCTGCACTTCTAGATCGACTGCGAGAACACCCGCCAGCACTGGTAAGGCTTCAGTACTAACCGTCCTATACGCCTTGCATAAGAATATCAAAGCCAAACGCTGGTTTTGAAGCAATTTACGTCGTACCGCACCTATGGTGGCCCTATCGGCCCAGACAGGTGCCCCGTAGCACATACAACCCAAGTAGGTAGCCCCATAAATAGTTTTTAAGGTTTGAAAAGATAGACCCCAAGTAGCTTTGGATATTCTCGTCAAGGCGTAGAAGTTCTTTTTTGCTTTCTCACCTACTGTTTTTATATAATCAATAAATGAAAAGTTATTTTCTAATAGCATACCGAGATAGCACACGGATTCTTTTCTTTTAACGGGTACGTTATTGAATTTAATACTAGGCCAGGATTTAAGGTTTCCTTTTAAAATAAGTTGATAGGTTTTATGCGGTGCAAAGGTCAGACGGTTTCGATCGCCCCACTGAGATATTAATCTTAGGCATGTGTCAGCCAAATTCTCAAGGCTAGCACGAGTACTTGCCTGAATGAGAAGCAAGCCATCGTCCGCGTAACCGGTTAATGAGCAGCCGCATGGGAGCAGAAGCGCGAGGAAATCATCGTAGCCAATATTCCAAACATATGGACCGATAACTGAGCCCTGAGGACATCCCATGGTTCGAGACTTAGTAATGGAATGATGTCCTAGTTTGAGTTTCACGGAACCGTTTAGAAAGTAAGAAAGAATCAGATTATAGATGTTTTTGTAACAACCACGGTTTTTCATTTTAAGTAGTAGCATCGGCCACCATGCGTTATCAAAAGCGCCAGAAATGTCGAGAAAGATTCCAACCACATATTTATGTTCCGATAAGTTAATAATTTTACGAACAGAGAGCACCGCGTCGACGGTGGATTTACCAATAGTGAAACCAAATTGATTGTTATGAAATTTAGGTCCATTCGGTAGTAAGCGCGGAACGATTAGTCGCTCTAAGAGTTTTCCCAAAGATGGAAGTAGGGTTATGGGCCGATAGGACTTAGGGTCATCCGGGGGCTTATCGCCACTCTTCGGAATAATGCGTATAAAGCCCTGTCGCCATATTCGAGGAAAAAAAAATTCCGCAATGCATCGGTTATATACTGATAAGATCGCGTCTCCGGCTGTCTTACACGCTTCTATAATCATTCTATTAGATATTTTATCTTCACCGGATGATTTATTAAGAGGTAGTTTCTTGACAACGTTTATGAATTCGTCAGTGGATGGAAGATCTGACTCCGGTGATTCAGGTGGCACCGTGGCACACGCTCTGATCTGTTGGTGGTATTCATTATCATTTACTGATGAATCGTCTGGTATAAGGGAATCAAGCAGAGCATCAGTTGTTTCTTCAATGCCGGTTGTATGTTTATTGTTTACTTTAATGTTTTGAACGTACGCAAGGTCGACAGATCTATTAGCTTTGAACTCGTGGTACAAAGGAGACCACGGGTGAGGTGGCTATGCAAAGCAGCATTTAGGTTCTTCTGAGTGGTTAAGATTAAAAACCTCTGATTCTGTTATCACTAATGAGTATTACTTGCGAGCCTTCACGTACTCATTTTCATTTGTTCGCTAGCGTTCATTCGCTGGTCTTGTACTAGGTAGAAGACGAGCGGAGTTCATTGGAGATCCCATGCGCTAACGGTCGTTCGCTTGATCTGTATCCGCCATTAGAAAGAGGGGTTTTGTACGACAGTTTGGCTTTGGGTAAGTGGTCTATGGACAAAAGTGCTTTTGGTCCATCTGAGAGGAAAGAAATTAAACTTATTATTTAAAAGGGAGGGTAAATCAGTAAGGGAATTCTTCGGAATCCGCACTGCACGGTCGTCAGCATCATTAGTATTGTATACTGTCAACTCTTATTTTAATAATAAGATTGACTAAGTAGTGGGTAGGCGAGTTTCCTTTAGTTATGTTTTGTACTGTTTTTTGCTACTCAGCACAATAAACGTATTTACCAAAATACAGTGTTTTGATGGACATAACAATTAGTCATTCTGAGGTAGTGGCAAGAAATGTTTTTGCGGATGTAAGTATGTATTGATGCAACGAAACAACATGCATTGTACCAGGTACAGACTAAGCGAAGAAATGAACGAATGAGTCTAAGTCACTGCAAACACTTGCTCGCCTTGCTAGAGTACATTCGCTGGGTTTGTACCTACCCAACAGAAGGCAAGTTACCATACGAGGTGCTTCGGTTATCAATATAATATATATAAAATTCTTCCGTAACTGACTGATTGAATAACAGACAACGCACAGCAGAAACTACTGATCGTAGAAAGCTGAAAATTGGCAAGTAGGTCCTTTGAGGAGTGTAAGGGTGCACGAAGAGAAGATTTTCTGAAATTCCTACGGGAACGGGAAAAAACGGGATATGCGCGTACGAAGTCGCAGGACAAAGCTTGTTTTCGCTACTTCCATTCGGTAGCGTTCGTTCGCTTGGTCTTCATCTGGCATTTGAGAGACAGGTTTTGTTCGACAGTTTACTTTTCAGTTTACTTTTTAGGTCCTTTAAACAGAAGTCCTATTCTGTAATAAACACTCTCTGATCTAGTTAACTTTAGAATATATTAAACTTATTTTCGAACTGTAAATCGCAAAGGATATATTTCGGAATCCGCACAGCACAGTCCGCAGCATCACTAGTCATCCTGAGGTAGTGACGAGAGAAGCTTTTTGCGGATATATAGTAGGTACTGATGCAACAAAACAACGTGCATCGGAGAGAGGGTTTTGTTCGACAGTTTGGTTTAAGTTGGTACTGCTACGAGTAAAAGTGCTTCGATGTTGTAAAAGATTCAATCCAAACTGCATTATATTTAAATGCGAAAGTGAGTTTTTTTGTATTGTTTGTTTGATGAAAGCGTATTCCATGCGAAAACGAATTTCGGTACAAAGTTAGAACTGGATCCGGTAAAATAGTCTATAAGACAACGTTTTTTCCACGAAGCTGTGGGAAAGAGCAAGTAATTTATAATTGATAGTAGGAAAAGCAATAGAGGTTCAAATACTTCAATCAAAACACTTTAATGTAACATAGATTTCAGAATTCGTACTATGTCACACAAACATCCAAATTATTGTTAAATTTATTTTCAAAATATTTGTATTAAAAGCAATATCTTCGCCGTTATGCTGGTTATGACGATGATCACTATCACCAATAATAATTGGTGAAACGATTGAATTAAAATACACGAAAAATACCTTTACAATGCACTTGGGACCTTCAAACAATACTAGTCTGTAAGTAATAGTACCTACCTCAATACAAAGCGCCCGTATACCTTTTAACCATCTCGCCGCCAATCTTATCGAAATCCCAAACGACAAGTTGTCTCTAAACTCGCCATTGTATCGCACAAGCGAATCGCTACTGTTCGGACTCCGAACGTTCCATCGAACGCCCCTGAGACCGATCTATCAAACGTCTGAAGATATTAAGTTTTCTAACATTCCCCTCAGATACGAAAGCGATTGTTTCGTCATACGATTCTTCGATGTCAAAATATTTACGTCGAATCAGTACGATTTTCCGGCCTATCGATCATTAGAAAGTAAGATGTAAGCGTGAAATTTTAGTTTATTTAAGTTTAATGTAACAGTCAGCGTTTGATCGATCGCTATTACAGGCAGATTCGTTTTTGTTATTTGCTTGTTATGAATATTTATAGTGTCATGATTCTGTGATATTGCGTTGTTGGTTCCATCTTATTATTTGATTTAATCGAACTAGCTTTAGAAAACTTGCTTTCTCTTGTGCTAAATAGGTTTGTTTGAAAATTAAAAAAATTGCCTCAAAACGTGTTAGTTTAGGATATCATCAGCTTCCTGCCCTTATCCCATTTTACATGGGGTCGGCGCAACACATTTTTTCTTTCGTTCTGAGGGCTTAGTGTAAGTTTTTTAACGCACCCGATCGCGTTACCGTAAACGTTAGCTTATGTCAAATTGTATAGAAAAAAAAAGGTTTTCCATTCCTGTCACCAGACGGCGCTCATCCAGTTTCAATACAAATTGACGTTTACGCTGACGCGATCGAGAGCGTTAAAAAACTCGCACTAAGGCCACTGTTCTATCAGTCGTCACTCTATCACTAACTCCCTTTTCTTTCAGTTTAAGATATCACTGTCATAAATAAGAGTCCTACCTATAGTTTTCTTTATTTGATTTACTAACCATTAATCTTTTCAATGCACATTGTGCCCAATCAATTAGTTTTACCAATCTTGTTTAAAGACAGACGGCAAGTTAATCAACCAATTTGCCTAAGGCTGTGATGAGATGCATACTTCTTGACGTTATGAGATTCCTGGTAATGCTTGTTGAAGCTTTGCCAGGATATAAAATCCGCAAACGTCAGCTTTTACCAAAGAAGAAGAGATTTATAGAACATATTTTTAGTCTTATACAATTAGTCTTTTCCCAACTACTATCTTTCATTAAGCGAGTTCTTAGCTGTCCTGTAAAAACCATTAACTAGATAATAAGATACCTCTTGGCTAGTCTGTTATCTGACTTATGACATCTGACAAACTGTACCTATCGACTGTCAAATTAAAGAAGTAAAACTTTAATTTAAAGCTGGAATCAACGGCTTTACGAGCTCTCTGAGACACGGAGGAGTCTTGGTATGTAATAGATGGTTATCCATCCGAGAACCGTTCTCGGCAACCGCTACTTAACCTCGGAGATCAATCTGTGTAGCTGTTATCATCTTGCTTTCGATAAAAGCTGAGTGTCCAATTTAATATACATACACATAATTCCCAACTATTCTCTGACTTATATGCTAACCAAAATCCACATAGCAACCATACATAACATCAAGATGCAGTAACAAAAGCACCCCTATTCACGGAGGGATAATTCGAGAGTGCACCCAGAGGGGAGGAGATAGCAATACTTATACAGGGTAGCGTGTGTCGGATAAAATTTATGCATTGAAATGCAAATTGCTTTTGCTTTTAGATAAAGTTGAGGAGGGTTAAAAGATTCGGGTTTAGGATCTCGTTGAGTTGAGATGAAATGTTTAATTTGTGGAGATGTGTGTAGTGGGCTGATTGTATTGTTCTGTTTATATACTGACCGACGTTTCGTCGTTCGGTGAGGTTCGATGGCATTGATAATTTTGAAAATGAATATTTTTTTTATTTAAGTAGCAAGATTTTTTCATTTTTTCATGTGACTAGCTAAAAATTAAACGACTCAAATCAGTATACCAAGGTAGAAGGTATATGTAAAAGATTTCTGTAGTTCTACACAACGGGAACGTGAACATCCTTTGAAGATGCAAGACAAAAATATGGTAAGAAACAAACACAACAAACAAGAGGAAGGAAACTATGAAACATTGACTGTCTCGGTACATATAATAAGTAATAGATACGTATACTATTGATTAGCGACCACCCAGTCTTTGCCAAGTTTCCCAGGAAATCGTGTCCAATATCCAATCTAAGGGCGCAAGAGGAAAAAAATTGAACCGCGACGCCAGCGCTGCTGCACTGTCGCGACTGTTTGCTGATTAATGAAACATCTGCTCACTCAGCTGGAAACCATTGTAACAACCAAAGACGAAACAGAGAAAAATGGTTTTTATCCTACAGAAGCTAAGGTTGATAATGGAGTAAAAGAAGATGGAAGTTACGTTGAAGCATTCAGTCTTGTCAGGAATACCAAACGTTCCCCCTCGACGCTGTAACATTTGACGTTTTTGTGAGGCATACATACACATAAAATGGCAAAATATGAACTTTGGCTGTGGTAGAAAATGCCATATAAATCTTAGGAATACACGCTCTAGTGAAAATATTGCGACAAAAATCTTTTCACAGACTTTTTGCTTGAAAATTATGTTCTGTATCAGTATTTGCAAAATTTTGTACTGGTTTGGAATACTTGTAATCCTGACGTATGCTTGTAGAACTCTCATACAGTAGAAAACATTTCCATCATTATTCTAGAATTAGACAAAAATAATAACTACCGTTTTCTGAAGTAATTTTTGCAGTTATGAAACTCACCAAATTATTAATCAGACACGACGCAGTTCCTGTCTTAGTAAAAAGTTACACGTGTGCCAAATAAAATAATTGATGTTTATTCTATACAAACTCCAAAATACCAAGTTATAAGACGCTGTGCTTCTATCCACAATCCCTTTGATAGGTGACGTCATCTAGGGGGACGTGGGAGGTGGTAAGGGAACGAGAGAGGTGTCAGCTGTCAAACGTCTGACATACGATGACGTACCCGCGTCAGAAACTTGTGCGTGGCATTTGAGGGGCTCGCTCCGGAGTAGACGCGCACACAATGTATGTAGGTGTGTATTGACATTGTTAATATTAAATTATAAAGACGTGACTAAGAGGATCTATTTAAATAATTGTCTGGTCGAAATTCACTAGACTGTCAAAGACATTGAAGCGCTTGACGAAACTGTAGCTGTCTTAGAATCCATATACGGAGTAGAAATGCCAGCAAAAAATAAAAAAGTATATATGTGCTTACATGTGTACCCCATAAATTTCATCGAAGCCAGCCCTCGGCATGGGAGGGGCGAGACTTTGCAAAAAACGTCGGCACTCGGCCCAACAAAGATAGGAAACGCAACCCGCCATTACAGAAAATTGGCTATACGATCCCCTTTACAACATGTGATTGAGAACAGGACTGCGAAATTTGAAATTGTATTTTTTGCTCTCAACTTTAATGATACAGTCCCATTTATATCGCCCGAAAAAGAAAAGAAAATATTTTTGTATTCCTATTAAAATTTAACTGTATTTGTATCAAATCTGAATATTATAAATGACCTTGTTGAAATCTTATTAAGATCCAGTTCAAATAAACTCTCTTTATTCCGACACTGAATCTAAAAGGCAAAACAAGAAACAAATAATACGATCAAAGTCAGCTAAATAGGTTTTTCTCCAGCTGGGAATTTGAAAGGTAAAACAACCTATCTGCATTGAAGCGTACAGAAGAATTTAAACTCGTGGCTGCACTTTTTAAAGTTGGAAATCGTCTGATTGCAAAGTTAGGAAGTCCAAAGTTTGATTAAGGGCCTGTCGTATTGTTCATTAAACTTGGATTAAGATGGCGCTGGATAGAACGAGCTGGCAGGCAGTTAGCGTCACGAGAAAAAACACAACGGGAGCGAGCAAGTTTTGAAGAAAGTTTGCGCCGATAAGGATGTCTTCAATGGGGGACATTTATCTCTCATGAGCAAATAATTTTAATTTAAAACTTTGGGAGTCCATCAAAATGGTATTGGAAATAAATATTTAGCTTTCCGTTACCTTGGCGTTCTTATAAATTTTATTTTGAAAAATTCGAAAATTTATCTACCTTATGTGCTTCAAAGTAATATAGCCAGCGTTGAGTAAAACACAGCCAACAAAAAAAAAAAAGCACTCGACTGAGATTAAAACAATTTACTGCTTGTCAAGATCACCGATAGTACAGGCTGACAGACATATCGACACATTGCACAATGATTAGACACGATCTAGAGTAGAGGAGATCGTATTAACGCTTGGCGTTTTCCTTGTACCGGTTGGTTACCAGTAGCTATGCAATTATATTCATCATCAGCTTGTTTATGTCCAAGTTACAACAACAGATCATCGGGGATCCCCGTGTATAATTGCAATCAACGGAGAAGAGGACAATAACAAATCATTACCGTCATGCTTGTCGGTGGACTTATCACACCAGAATAATTATGTTTTCAAACACCATGGCATGGTAAAATATTGTTAGCATCTTAGAGCAAAACTATAATATTTACTATTTTCTATCACAATTGCTTATAAAATGCCAGTTTCTTTTATTTATTGATTATTAAAATACCATCAAGCCTATTGTGTTGGTCTCGTCTTTCTGGGAGGAATTGGGCTGAAGGCTGCGGATTGGTAGATTTTACATGTCTTCAATATTTTGCTCAGTTTTCTCACGGTATTTTCTCCACTGTTTTTAGAGCAAAGGTGATGAAATTATCAGAATCTTATGCTAACACAACCAGAGATTCGGTTAGCTCTGAATAAACGGAAACAACCACAACCAATATCCAACCAGAGCAAAATTATGAATTTAGGTAGAAAAAGATGACTAAGACCCGCTTGCACAAACCATAGTTATCTTTGTTTCTAACGCGGGATCACTATATATGGAATTTTATTTATTTTATTATTTATGTACACACATAAAAACAGTAATAGATATCATATGAGTACAAAGGTATTGCTTATTTTTAACGAAATTTCTTAAAACAGACCTGCGGAAGGAGAAAATAATAAATAAAAAAGAAATGTAGACAATAGTAATATTTGTTATTTACCCTCGTGTGTTTATGTTAATGATCCCTCAGTCGGGCCCAGCAGCAGCCGGTCTGAGAAATGCTGATGGTCTGCAAGAAGTATGCTGCCTTGCACGGCCTTGATACAATGTCCGAAAATATGAATACATTGTCTTTAAGGCCACCGGTAAGTGCCTTAATCGTTGGTATGAGCATAAATAAAGTATAATAGTTTAAGTAATCAAGGCACATACTTACCGACGACTTTAAAGGTGATGTAGATATTGAAAGAGAACGTAGGGCACTGGCAGCCCGAGGGTTACCGAGGGGGGAATATCTACGGGCCAACATTAACATGTTAGCCTGTAAATTTTCTCGTTGTGCGGACCAAGTCAAAATCACCCTGTTTTAGGCGTTTTGTCAAGGTGTGTACGCGTTCAACTACACCAAAACATCGCTAGAAGTCTTGCGCGTCCAATACGATAATGTTTTAAGGATGCTGTTGACACTGCTCCGTTTCTGTAGCGCATCGGAGATGTTTGTTCAGAACCGAACTGACGGCTTCCATGCAGTGATTCGCAAGAAGGCTGCATCACTGATGCGTAGAACGCAGGGCAGTGACAATAGCATCCTGCAAACAGTGGTGAAGAGTCCTTACTCCCCTATTCTGAGGCATTATGTGAGAAGAATGGTCAGGTAGCTCTTTACCTACTTTATAGTTCTCTGCACATCTTGCCTCAGACACCTACTTTGTTGTTTATTTTTTTTTGTTTCAGTAACACTTGTCATCTATACTATTTACTACTAATATATAAAACTGAAGAGTTTGTTTGTTTGTTTGTTTGCTTGAACGCGCTTATCTCAGGAACTACTGGTCCGATTTGAAAAATTGTTTCAGTGTTTGATAGCCCATTTATCGAGGAAGGCTATAGTAATGAAAACTGTGACGCAGAGTTGCGTGGGTCAACTAGTAAGATATATTAGGTCTAGCAAAATGACCTATATTGTTGTCCAAAACAAATAAATTAAAAGGACTTGATAAAATAAAGCATCTCTCTCTTCTCATCTATCTTTTATGTAACGTGTAGGTACATGGTGTACATAATAAACAGTATTCTATTCTATTCTATAAAGCACAATATTGTTAAGGTAGTAACGCAAAAAGTTCACTATTTGGAGTAAGAATTTAAGAACTCACTCCATCCGATTCCCAACTTACGCAGAAGGCAGACGAAGCAGCAGCTGAACCTTTATCCCAGCAACACAAAACAGAATCAGTATCAAAAAAGGCCGAGCCGGACCAGATACACGTCTATTTATTGATCAAACAGCCATTGATCGGGTGTTACCACCTTTTGTGGTCGAGTCGGGAGCTAGGATGACTCGGCAGAACTTCACCGTGGTGCATTGTGATCATCTAATTCAATTAAATCACCATTTTTGTTTATTTGGTGTCCAAGTCGGCTCCCTTGTCGGGACTTAGTGTAGTATTAGCGGCTTAGACGGTATCATAGTACCGTGACTAGTGATTGCTTTGTTTTTTGTTCGAGAGTAAGGACTGATCGGATTTGTCGTGTGATTTGTGAGATGGATATTTTGGTTAACATCATGTGTATTGGTACTGTCTTGTGTTTTTATGTTGTTTGATTTTCTTGTGTTTGTCTTCTTTTGGTCCAAAGGTTCGCGCCATTATTATTAATTAAGTATTTTGATAATGTTTTTTTTTTGGGTACTACATCATTTTTAAAATCTAAAAACTCTAACTATCTGTCGGACATAAATAATTACTTGGCCGTAGCATTGAAATGAGTTTAGACTACTCAAAGTAGAGCGTACAATGGTATTTAATTTGCTCCACGCAAATAAAAATGTATGTTAAATAAATCTTTACGCAACTTTTATCACAAAACATAATGTTAACGTAATTAATTAGTGATACGTAAACCCGTAAAACAGAACTAAACACTCCAAATCATTAATATTGCGTTGACCATGAGTGACGGATACTAAAATGCAAATGACCGTATGATGGCTGTACACGGTTTGTATCAAAACTATTAATTTCTACCTAATTATAACTCACTTGTCGTCCATTAAAATAATGAACAGTATAATAATGAAAAATAAAGGAAATTGCATATTAAATATTTAAAACCCGCCGCCGTGTCGCTACGAACAGAGACCATGTTCGTTCTGTATTATTATTAAACAGCTTCTTAATTTCTTCTATAGTAAAGCCCGCTCTAAACTTTTATCTCCTTTGCTCTAATGTAAAACTTTACTTGACAGAGCGAGACAGCAATATAAGGTTGGTTACTGCGTCGACGAACGATTTATGCGTCTATTTCTTTCGCACGCATTCGTTTGTTTACAAGCGGGAGGGGGAAAAGCGTGGTTGCAGCTTATTGCTTTCAAGTCGGGCTGCAAACAAAAGGAGCGCTTATCTTGCAGAGATAAAGTTGAAAGTAGTTATTTTATAATAAGCAAGTAGCAAGAAGAACAGCTCCGCCTTAAAAATGGAAGGTGGTATGTAAAAATTGATGAACATGTATAGGAGTCCTTAAAGTGACAGAGTGTGCTGGCGTGTTGGGCAGTGTATATTGTCTCAAAATGTTGCAGGGCAGCGCGCCTCCAGCACCATTGTTTATTATCAAAAAGTGATAAATCAAATGACTTTGCAATAATGCTGTTGTAAAACTTTTGCGATCAAAACTGTGAAATGAACTGACTTGTTTGTGATAGTGTTTAGTGTACAGGCGCTGTAGACAGTGAAGATAACAGTGTTGATAAATGTGATAATTGTAACTGTAACAACAGATTATAAGAAAAACTGAACGTTGACTATAAGGTTTGAGGACGTTTTGAACGAGTGAATTTTATTTTGGACTAATTTTATTTGAAATATTCAAGGGGGGCGAAAATCTGTGAAGAAACATTTTGTACTACCTGCTAATCATTTTGTAAAAACTGTGTAGTGTATTTAACTTATCCAAACTGATTATGAGTGATTGAAGAGCTTTCATACCTTCTGTGACGATAGCTATATTGATTTCAAATGAATCAATGGTGTAACTACGTTACTTTCCGTTGCAGTTTGTAGTTGAAATATCTGGATATTTCAAATCCAAACTCTTTTCAAAGAATCTCATTGACATCGATTAAAGCTGGGAGCTTTATAACTACATTTGCTTATGCAAAAGAATTCCAGAATAAGTACCTATATTTTACATTGCTATCATACATGTTATGACTATAGCCCATAAAACAAAGGAATAACTTTGAAAAATGTCGTTAATTTGAATGGCGGCCATATTAGCAAGCGTGTTGCGTACGAGGTGATGCGCGGAGAGGACCACGCCCACCATGAGCTCATTCCTCACCAACGGTGGGTACCAACCGCAGCCAGACCCGAAATTCCCACCCTCCGAGGAATACAGCCAAGCAGACTATATACCACCTGGAGAATACTACCAACACCAACATTTGCAGTACGGATACCAGCACCAGTATGCCCCAGTTCAGATTGGAACTGGTTATGGGTATGGAGGGTATTACCATCCTTTGCCTCAGCACCCACCTGTGGCCCCACCACCAAGACCTCCTGAGCCTTCCCATCCATCTGATGCTGACCACGGATACCCGAGCCACAATCCTGAAACTGCCCCAGGTTTAGCAGAACTTGGTTTAAGACTTGAGAGACATATTGAAGAGGCAGCTCCTGCAGGAAGAAAACTCCATGCTTTAGGGCGAGAAGGCTCCCCAGGATCAGAGCTAGATGATGAAAGGCTTCTGCTAGATTCTCCGCCAGTTGAAGACGATGATTCGTCTATATGTTCAGACAACACTGACAGGGTAATTTATCCATGGATGAAGAAGATACATGTTGCTGGCGCATGTAAGTATACTTGTGTTTTTATTTTTCACTTAAGCCACAGAGAAATATTAAACAACTATTTACATGTCCTTCAACCATAATGGTACAAAATTAAGATATGTGTTCAGTTAGGCACAATAGACGTTTGAAAAATATCAAAATAATGATAAACCATCTTGGACTAAGTGTGTCTTGTTAATAAACTACGGAAAATAAAGCAAACTTAAGATCACATCTTCTCCCTTTGTCGATCTGGTAATAAAAGAGTTGAGGATCTACGCGTTTTATCTATTACAATACAGAATGAGGATTCTAAACACCATAGGGCCACATCATCTGCCTAGCCTTTTCCCAACTACATTGGGGTCGGCTTCCAGTCAAACCGGATTCAGCTGAATACCAGTGTTTTACGTGGAGTGGCTGCCTACCAGACCTCCACAACCCATTAACTGGGTAACACGGTACATCTTGGCAAGACTGGAGTCAGATTTACTGGCTTCTGACAATCCGTAACGACAGCCAAAGATCTACAAATGACAGCCGGGACCAACGGCTTAACGTGCTTTCCGAGGCACGGAGGAAACTCGTTATGTTAAGATGGTCACCCATCCACTGACCAACCTTGGCAAGCGTTGCTTAACCTTCAAGATCGACCCGTGCGGCTGTTATTATTTAGCCACGAGCTCCTCGAAACACCATAGGGCCACACACTGTAATAAATTTTATTTAGTTTTTGCTATTTTTTATCCTACTCCTGGACCTCTACTCTTTCCATTTTTCGTAGGCTCATTTTTTCTGCAGCCATTTTGGTAGAATCTGATCAGTTTGCGTCATCATCTTTTTCAAGGTCTACCGCGGTCACATCTTACTGTCTCAGCATCAGTTCTGTGTATCATTTCTCCATGATAATCAAATACCGATTCTGTGCAGCATTGGTTCAGGGAAGAAGACGTTCAAGAGCTTGAATTTAAGAGCTATTGGCAATTAATCTTTGAACAAGCCTATTCAAAGATGAATTGGAATGGCACTTTGTAGAACTTCATAGACCAGAAGTTCTTCCAGGCGTTTTCTGTTTGTCTACTTAGCCCAAGTAAAAGTATTGACATGTTCGATATTGCCACCCCATCGTCTGTACATGACCATTACAGCTCTTCGAAATATTTATCTGAAATTCCAAAGCTTATAATCCGTAAAATGAAGACAATAATACAAAAAAATTGATTTTGTCAAAAAACCCGCCCGCTAAAACCGACTAAAAAGTTCGAAACAAGTCGATGTACTTCAGGGCGCTATTACAAAATCGAGCGCTTGCCCCGGACTAAAGCTACAAACCGCGTTTCCCGAGATTTATAGTGATTGTGGGGCTGTATACAAAAATTGCTTAAAAATATGAGTTTACTTTTAAATAGACCAATTTTTTTTTTCATGCATTATAACAATACCTCCTTAATTATTAAATAATTTTTATTTGAATTTGGATTATACTTTCATAGATAAAAATATAGTTTCGTACGGAAAATTGTCAATAATTGTCAGTTTTACAAACTTATTTTTGGTTTATTAGTGCATGAATCGTAACAAATTGATTTGATCATTCCAAAGTAGAAGGTACAGTTATATCATGGACATTTTTAAAATTGATTAAATTATTATATCTTCGGTGTACCAAAGCATCAAAAGATTCCCAAAAGCGTAATTTTATGAAACACCCTTTGCGGAGACAAGAAATTTACTGATGTACGTGAACAAATTGATATATTTATTTAAAACACTCCCAAGATCAACTATCAAACTTTCTTAGGCGTATTTTTGTTTTTTTTTTGTGCTATATCTAAAGCATAATCAGACATCAAAACTCGAATGAAACGCTCAAATTCAAGAAAAATTGTGACAGCGCTCTTCAATCACTGATCTGATGCCACCAACTGCATCGGACTGCTTGAAAAGCGACTTGTTTCGAACTTTTTAGTCGGTTTTAGCGGTCGGGATTTTTGAAAAAGTATTTTTTATATTTATGATTGGTTTAGAAAAAAACATTTTTTTTTTCATTTTCACAATATAGCGTCCAGTAGTCGCCATATTAAATTTTCACTAACGTCATGTCTTTAGTGACACTTGCCGGACTAAGAGGAATCAATTGACGTGTGAATCATAAAAATCGGCCCCGGCGTTTGGTCTGTATAGTGCTTCAAAGGAACATACATACATACATAGGCTGATAAACACATTACCACTCCTATGCGTCGCGCAGTCGGTTAAAAACTGATGGCATGCACGAGCCGCTACAAGAAACATAATTTCAATGTTTACTCACGTCACGCCGAGTGTTGAAATATCGCGTTTCACAGAAAGATGCTACAAGCTGACTATTATGACAAAATTAAATTTCACAGAACGGAAGAAAGACATTGTTGAAAGAAAAAGACAGCTGACAGAGATGACAAACAGTTAAAAATATAGGTACTTTTAATTCGTTCTTCTCTTTCAAACAGCGTAGTAACTGTCGATACAGTTGAATTGCAGATTGAAGATCGTATTTAATGATATCTTATAATATATTTGCCACACACGAAAAACCGGCCAAGTGCGCGTCGGCATCTCATACGAACGGTTCCGTACTATCAACCTTAATTTTTATTATTTGTTGTTATAGCGACAATAGAAATACACAATCTGTAAAAATTCCAACTGTCTACCTATTACGAGACTTGAGATATAGCCCGCTGACAAATAGATGGACGGACAGACGGACGGACGGACAGCGGAGGCTTAGTAATAGGGTTCCGTTGGTTACCCTTCGGGTACAAAACCTTAGAAAACTCAGAAAGTGCTAGTCTTGCAGCTTTTACGTTAATTATCTACTTCTCAAAATCATCATCATGTATAATGCCTACCCAATCAGCTCAACTTGTTCTAAATGAAATTAATCATCACTAAAGACAGTAACGTCTCATTAAGCTTCAGTTATTCGATTTTTACTACTGTTACTCAGTTGTTCAGCAATAGACTCATGCTAAATCGCAATGCAGTGTACTTAAATTCGTTTTTAGGGTTTTGTTCTTAAAGGGTAACCAACGGAACCCTATTACTAAGACTCCGCTGTCCGTCCGTCCATCCGTCTCTCTGTCAGCGGGCTATATCTCAAGAACCGTAACAGGTAGACACTTGAAATTTTCACAGATCGTGTATTTCTATTGCCGCTTTAACAACAAATAAAGATTTATGGTACAGAACCCTTCCTGTGCGAGTCTGACTCGCACTTGGCCGGTTTTCTTCCATAATGGCTCCAATGAATCATTGGCATGATAGGCATATGGAGCTGAGTATGAATTTTAAGGAGAAAAGTTATCTATCATTATTAGATACTCATCTTAGAAAAAATATGGATGCAATGTTTTTTTTGTATAACTGCTCCGATATTGCATTGGTATGATAGGTATGGGATTGGAATGGTAGTTATGCTTGAATCTTAAGGAGAAAATTTACATATAATGCCTGCTACATCTTTGGTCTAATTGACAATCTAAAGCATACACAGTTATTTGGATATATATTATAGTCTCCCTTACGATAAACGTTCACCATATTTTTTTCTACGACGGTTAAACAAACAAACAAACATACACAATATCATACAATTTTCAAAGATTTTCTTAAGCTCACCTTTACAATTCCTCACTTGAATAATACTTGTTGAAAGATATTTTCTCTTGAAAGAAACCTTAATAAATCGTCAATAAAAAATCTTGCACGTGAGTGTGCTTAAAAATGCTTTTATAAACCGATTCAAATATTGAAGACTAAGAAAAAAACCACAATGCGCTCAAATCACAAGTTAAAACCGCCTAATGGCTTACAAGTGAATATAAAATATACATTTCTCCAAGATTAATACTCACACATTAATTCTACCTTTGTGTACAATCAATGCGAAAACTTTTAACATATTAAACGTTTGCGGTGCGTATATGAAAGAATGAACAAATCGCCTCCAATTAATAACCCTCAAATATTTACTTCAATCGCTCGTCTTCGAGTGTGTCCTTTCTGTTTTGACATTTTACTAATGCGATGTCATTATAGTGGTGCTGTAAGACGCCAGGATCATTGTTGCGATACAAAAGACCAACACTCATGTTAATGAGTGTCATTTATTTTTATAGCGTTTAAATAGCTATTTGTGGTTCTACATTTGGCGTGGAGATTATCGATATAGTTTTTTGCTTGCATTTTGTCTCCCTTTTGTCGTCTTTACCTTTGTTGTGATTTGGCTCAGGTGTTCTTATTTTATACCGTGCATTTGTCACTTGAGTAATCTTGTCTAGTGTTTTTAGGGTTCCGTACCCAAAGGGTAACCAACAAGACCCTATTACTAAGCCTCCTCTATCCGTCCGTCCGTTCATCCATCCGTCTGTCCGACCGTCCGTCCGTCCGTCTGTTTATCAGTGGGCTGTATCTCAAGAACCGTAATAGGTAGACAGTTGAAAATTTCACAGTTTGTTTTACGATTGCCGATATCATAAAAAATAAGGTTTATAGTACGACTTTGTGTGCGAGTCCGACTCGCACTTGGCTGGTTTTTATTGTTATCATCATCAACCTGCTTTTACCTTAGTAATACTAAACTTTTTTTTTTGTACATGATTTTAGTCTTACCTAGTGACAACATCAGTAGAATATTTCAGTTTTTTTTTCTGCTGTTTCACTATTTATTCTTATTATCATTTATTCTTACTTTAGATGATCAATATGCATCGAAAGTAGGCCACTGTAAATAGTATTGGTAAGTATTTGAAAATGTTATAACACTAACGCAGCAATCACAGTAAATTGTAGGTCAGTTTTATTAAATAAAGAATACTAAGTTACAATGGTTTTTGTGGTTTCTGACTAATTAATATAATATGGATCTGTGTTGTCCGAATTAATTGAATAAATTTTATTAAATTTTATGTCTAGAGATTGTAACTGCACTTTCTATATTGTGTGCCAAGTTAATTCAGAAAGTCTGAGATTACTTAGTCATTCGTCATACAGAGATCTATAGAATACAGATAATTTTATTAGGTATGCCAGTTTTAAAAAATACAACCATGTCAGCAAGTATTTTTTTACTTTTAACGAAAAAACTCTAATGCTATACTGTGCAGCGTAATTTCTTACTTTTCTAAGATCTTGTCTGTATTTTTCAAAAGATAATCGCAGAATTGTTCTTTTGTACACCAAATCTTAGATTATAATGAATGAATTAGTTAAAGTGCCGCATAATGACCGTTTTTTAGATAAACTTCATTGACCGGAAAAATTGTTCCCATGATTTTGTATCTAAAAAGTCAATTAATTATGATATGAACATACCTGAAAGTTACATTTTCCATTCAAATTCATGACAGGCATTGAATATAGCAGGTTTAACCAGATTTTGTTGCGGTTAAATTACAAAAAAATAGTAAATAGCTAATAAAAATTGTGTTACACGTAAAATATGCAAATAGTGCTGGTAAAAATTTTAAAGCTCAGAGACAAAAACAGTATTTTTTTTTAAATATTGTTTTTGACCAAGTATCAGTGAATGCGTTTGTCGAAATGCAAAAAATTAAGGGATTGATCACATGACATTTCGACAGCTTCTGTCATTCCTATATTTATTTATTTTTGTCATGGGTTTGCTCTTGACTCTAGTCTAAGTCAAAGATGACCTACGATGGAGCGAGCTTACTTAGAAGGAGCCTGTTTTCGCTCTTAACTTTGAAGAGATTAGGGTTGTAAGTGTTCGGAAACACAGACGCAGGCAGAGAGTTTGTAATCACTTAGTGCAAATTGGTGGAATAGTAACAAGGTAGGGATGGTAAGTTGCAGTCCGTCTTGATGTCGATGGTAGAAAGATACTTTTTTGACGTTTTGACAGTCGCTACCGCGGAAAGAATGTAACTCGTCCAGAGCCACCGAGGATCAAGAGAAGTGACATTTTATTAGCGATGACGATTGTTAAAATGCCAAAATGTATAGAATTGATCACGTGTAATTTCAACTGCGTTTGTCATTCCCATAATTTTTTGACGTTTTGACAATCGCTTTTGCCACGCTACCGCGTAAAGAATGTAACTCGTCCAGAGCCTCTGAGGATCAAGAGAAGTGACGTTCTATTAGCGATGGTGATTTTCAAAATGCCAAAATGTAAAGGATTGATCACGTGTAATTTCAACTGCGTTTGTCATTCCCATAACTTTTTTCCCTTGATCATTTGACATTTTGACTGCGTTTGTCAATTCCATACAGTTTTAACAGTCACTTTTGCCACGCTACCGCGGAAAGAATGTAACTCGTCCAGAGCCTCTGAGGATCAAGAGAAGTGACATTTTATTAGCGATGACGATTGTTAAAATGCTAAAATGTATAGAATTGATCACGTGTAATTTCAACTGCGTTTGTCATTCCCATAATTTTTTGACGTTTTGACAGTCCTTCAACCATAATGGTACAAAATTAAGATATGTATTCAGTTAGGCACAATAGACGTTTGAAAAATATCAAAATAATGATAAACCATCTTGGACTAAGTGTGTCTTGTTAATAAACTACGGAAAATAAAGCAAACTTAAGATCAAATCTTCTCCCTTTGTCGATCTGGTAATAAAAGAGTTGAGGATCTACGCGTTTTATCTATTACAATACAGAATGAGGATTCTAAACACCATAGGGCCACATCATCTGCCTAGCCTTTTCCCAACTACATTGGGGTCGGCTTCCAGTCAAACCGGATTCAGCTGAATACCAGTGTTTTACGTGGAGTGGCTGCCTACCAGACCTCCACAACCCATTAACTGGGTAACACGGTACATCTTGGCAAGACTGGAGTCAGATTTACTGGCTTCTGACAATCTGTAACGACTGCTACAAATGACAGCCGGGACCAACGGCTTAACGTGCTTTCCGAGGCGCGGAGGAAACTCGGTATGTTAAGATGGTCACCCATCCCCAGACCAACCATGGCAAGCGTTGCTTAACCTTGAAGATCGACCCGTGCGGCTGTTATTATCTACTACTAGAATGTCACTTGTCTATATGGCACTATATAAAGTACTATTCGCAAATAATGCAAGTATCGACATGCCAAAGCATAAAGTACGAGTACATCGATCATATTATGACATTTTGACTGCGTTTGTCAATTCCATACAGTTTTGACGTTTTGACAATCGCCTTTGCCACGTTATCGCTGACAGTATTTCACTTTTCTAAAACCTCTGAGGCTCTAGACAATTGACATTTGTGTAGTATTTATTATGATTGTGTGATCACCTTTATGTAGTTAGCTAGCAAAACTGGGAATTGAAACAATGTTAAACTTTGTAATGATAATATCATCCTCCACAACAAACATGAATGCTAGTGCGAACATCAGAACATCCATCATTGATCATGATCATTACATTGTTGAAGTACTTGTTAAAGCTTACAATCAAATGCTAATAATATTTCTATATCTGTATATTCATTATTCCACCATATAACATAATCATGTATGTCATTATAACACTAGCGACCTTTAGTTATTGTCTCATGAACCTGCTGTCGACACTTTTTTCTAAACGTGACTCTAAATTATGCATATTGTATTCAGTTGCAGTAAAAAGTTAAATGTAAGTGTTGACATTTCATCTATACATACATAGTTACGCACCTATGGGTTCCGTAGTTTTCAGTTTTGAGAGATTTTTCTTTTTCCTAGATTTTTGCATTGCAAATAATTTTTCAACCCACTCTCAAAGACGGGATTATACCCCACCGTTTTAGGCATGCAATGTTTTTCGCATTAGTGCGGAAAAGTGCTCTAGTCAGCCCTCGCTTATTACATTGACTGTATTTATCATACAAAGTGGTTGCTGGGTAGCCCCACTGGTCACCGGTAAACCCTTACGAAAATGTTTTTTTTTTCGTACAAAAATGTTACTAATTATCATGTTTATAAGTTTTTATTTCGAGTGTGTTGTAAAACCTCGTGTGATATACGAGGGAAATGTAATTTTATTATTTATTTTACTCATGTCGTATAGTCTAGAGTGGTCGTGATGCTGATATATACGAGTACTTTAATGTACCTATTAATGAGTCCTACTATTACAATTTTTCACTTTGCTATAATTAACATATCCATGCATACAGAACAATACAGTAACAAAAATAAAAGTGGTTGGTAGTTATGGCTAAAGAACACTAAAATAAATTTTTGCTTCACCATTTTGTAAAGAAATATCTGGAGATACGATTAGCAAATGCACAACCAGGTTCCCTCGAGCATGATACAGCAAGTTTATTGAAACTCATCCCTTACAGCGAGAAAAGACAGGGCGCATGATGATGTGAATTTTATATTTTGAGTCACCAGCCTTTTAGGAACTGTTTCAATAACAGCTGGATCAAAGCAATTATTGTTTGCATGATTGTCAAAAATTAAAAGGGAATTTATGCATTGAAATAAACTTTCATAGGAACCTACAACATTGTAGACAAAAAGAGTGCGAGAGAGATATTGAAAACAAGACTAATAGTAAATCTAGAGGTATCATAACAGCCTCATTTTATTTGACAAGTTTCGTTTGAATTATGATATTAGAGTTGGTAATGTTTATTCTTAGTGGCAAACAAAAGGTTATCAACTCTAAAAATAATAAACAAACTTGATAAACCGTCAAACATGGTTACACCAAAAGTGAAATCCTTCTCGATTAAAATGACAAACATCAAAGGAATCCTCATCCATTGTACCATCATTAATGAACCGGTCTCATTGATTGATCGCTAAAGGAATTGCTAGTATCACATTCGCGCGTTTTATTCCGAATTTAAAAAAGAGACTTGGCTTATCGACACCTGTCATTGGACTAACATTTTTCATGGTACACAATAGTGGGACAAAGAGGCTTTAGATCCATCGTAAGTTGGACGTAATGAGGCGGGACCACCTCGAGGGGCCGATAGCGCATGCGTCGTAAGATCGACTCGAGATTAACAGATGGACCACACGTTGGTCGCAGGTAGCTCGTAATTCAATTGAGATTGTCATCGTCTCGATGACGTGATAGTGGCTAACGAAGCGAAGATCGAGCACCGGTAGCGGGTAGCGGTTCTCGATGATGATTAAAATAATGAGTTGTTGCTCTCCCTGGCAAGTGATACAAGCTTTTAAAAGAATATTAAAATGATATGCTGAAGTTTTATTATGTTGTTATATTCACTGTCGTGGGTTACTAATGTCGTAGGTTCTAATATAAAATTATTTTGTGCTGGAATGTACATCTTCCCAGTTGTAACAACATGCTCATGTTACAAACAGAATGATTTTGAACAAGTTCGATTGATGGTAACCTAACCAAGATCAGTTGCTAATTTTGGACGTTTCGCTATAATTTAGCCGGAACAAAAATACTTCAGTTTTTGAGCACCTACTTTCTGCGTCTATTTTTAAGAACTCTGATTAATTCGTTCACATTTCTGACTCCTAAGACACAGGTATTACACCTAGTTTAGGAGTCAGGGTATTTATACCCACCTACAAGTGTTTTAAGCCTTGTTATAGCCTATCAGAATTTTGTTTCTTTTTTTTTTTTTTGGTGAAATTATTTATTCTATTATTATTACATTATTCTATTCTATATTTACGTTTGCATAACTGCGGGACAAAAAATACTAACTAATAGTTTTCACGGCTAATCAGTCAACAAAGTCAGTTTGTCGCTACGGATGTTTGAATATAATTTGTCGGTAATTGATTACGGCTTGGTGGACAAATAGTCGCCATTCGTAACTTATTTGTTATTAGCTACTGGTCTTCCAAAATTAGTTTCTCTGTTTATTGAGAATAACTAGTGTGAATTAGATATGTTGAGAAAATTTAAGAGATACATGATAATTTCTTTAGAGATCGGTATCAGACCAAACGCAGGCAGACGTTTCGAGAGATACCAGTTCTGAAGCTAATTTTTAATGTTTTTATTTCTCATTTACTACATTGAGTGTTCTTTACAGCTCATTGTTTAGAATTTTTTATTTTAACAATACGGTGAGATTGAGAATGTTCTCATCATACAAATAAATTGTTGGCACTCACTGACCCAACACAAAAAAATATGAGCATAGAAGATTGTATCACTCTACAAGTCTACACGTCAAGTTTTTTTGCTAAAAAAATAAGCAACAGAAAAATTACCCTCAATTGGCTATCATAACTTTAGATGATACCGCTTTCACTAATACCGAATCAGCGAAAGCAAACTCCGAAACAAAAAGTATAATTACAGAACATCTACTCTACGCTACATGTCCACAAAAACAGACACGCCTCCTATTTCCCTTATTTTCCCCGCATCGGGAACCATACATACCTAAAACTAGGCGACTATATCTCCATATTTATTTGGTACGATCCCTGGACCCTGCTCAATGTGGAGTTGTCAGTGGTCAGCGGGAATCTCGGCTCAACCCGGCGACCGCACATACCAGAACCGCGGAGATTCAAAGAAATACCAATACGAACCCCACAGAAATGTTTCTATCCCTCTCTCACTAAGGCTCTTGTATATAGATTAGTGGTTTGTGATCTCGTTCCAGATTATCTTTTTGTTTTATCGATATAAATAAAAGGAAGCTCGGTTGGTTGTGTGTGCGCTATGTGTGTCGGGTCATTTCGACGGATGGAATATCGTGATATCCATTTCATTACGGAGAGCCTTTTGTGTTGGAAAGCAGTCATGCCATGCATCGTTTGACTATGTACTGAAAGGTTTCAGTTAATAAAAACAGCGTAGCAATTAATTGTAAATTAAACATTTCAACAGCAAAAAATAAAATCATAACTTGTTTACATCCGTTACGTAAGTTTTTCTGTGCTAGTGAGAAAATGTTCATTGAGATAATTAATGTTCTGAGAATCTAGATTACTTTTTGCTACTCAACAGCTTAAATGTTATATTGTAACTCTAATTATAAATAAGTAGGTATGACTCAAAAATATACAAATACGTCATTTTAGTAAGTAAATATTACGTACCAGAACAAAGAAAAAACGTAGTTATTCTGAATTTCCGATGCTATCAGTTTCTGCCATGTCATTGAACTCTGAAAAATATGAAAATGCCAATGAATACCAGCATTTTCCATTCCATCCTATTCTTATAAATAAAAAAGACGTTACATTGACAAAGCTCCTTTCACATCAAATATAAAGGCAATTTCCTCGAAAGGAAATTACAAAATTACTAGGACTTGGTTCACAATGGAACTATTCTGTCAAGAATCAAGACTATTAGCCCCATTGAACATTGAAGTGAGGTTAAATTCTAGGCCTTTGAAGTGAGGCCTTTGACCTTGGCGATAGGCCTTAAATATTTCAGCACTGAAATACCAATATTAATCTATAACCTAGAAGGACTGTGTGTTGAACAAATTGAAAGTGCTGTACTTATGGAATTCGTTGATTAAACCTGAAATTATATGAAACTTGATTTATGGAGTTGAAGAGGGTGAGAATAATGTTTGGTACCTTGTTCTTTGCCCTATTTGGCAAAAAACTTTGATTTTTGACGTTTGTAGAAAATTGCCTAGAAACATATTTTGATTCAGAGATAATATAATATAGGTTAACAACAGTAATATCAGTAGCAACTGATACAAATAAAGAAGTGTTTAGTCACATAATGATTTTGCTATTGAAACTTTGTTACGCATTGAAAGAATTTCAGAAACGAAACAGTTATACATGTGTATTTTTTTTAATTCAGGTAAATGGTATAAAACCAGTCATGGTTAAAATTGAACTTAAGTTACCACTGCTAGTTACTAACGATATTCATTAAATAAAAACCACTGTATTTGACAAGCAATTTGACTCAGTAATCTAAAAAAGTAAAAGTGTCTTACAACAAAGTGATCAATCAAAATTGACAACAAACGAAATTGAAATTATCTATACAACCTTTAGACATACTCAACAACACATATATGTCTACGAATGTAAACAACTTCCTTATATGTGCGTACATATTACATGCAAAATTATAACAAGCCATACAAGGTGTACGAAATCGTATCAATGTCTACGGTGTCTGTACAACTAATTTACTAGGCGCAATTAATCAAAACAAAAAGGAAGCTCAGGCGCATGCATGTGTAATTATTATGCACATTAATTAACACAACGGGTCGGTACATAAATTATTGCTAGTACGCCGAGCACGCAA
The DNA here is from genome assembly GCA_950371165.1 of Lacanobia oleracea. Classification (NCBI taxonomy): domain Eukaryota; kingdom Metazoa; phylum Arthropoda; class Insecta; order Lepidoptera; family Noctuidae; genus Lacanobia; species Lacanobia oleracea. The sequence goes on from OX493397.1 coordinate 10,226,553, forward strand.
CGCTACTGATTTAGATACGGCCTTATTTATAAATTGTAAAGTATTTATAGTTGTATTAGAGGTGCAGCGTTTGAAAATATTGGTACTTAAAAAGAAAACTCAATATCTGGAATTAAGATAGAAACGAGAGTAAAATAGAGTCTACTTATAATGTTAGCAAATAAAGAGACTTTTGCTGACATCAATTCATTTTTTAAAGTAAAACACCACATTTTGTTGATCCAATGTCTTCAAAAAAATAGTCCTTGTATCTAACATATTTTATTTTTTTTCACAGCAAATGGCCAATTTCAACCTGGAATGGAACCGAAGCGTCAACGCACAGCCTACACGAGACACCAAATACTAGAACTTGAGAAAGAATTCCACTACAATAGATACCTAACACGAAGAAGAAGAATAGAGATAGCTCATACTCTAGTCTTATCTGAAAGGCAAATAAAAATTTGGTTTCAAAACAGACGGATGAAATGGAAGAAAGATAATAAGTTGCCCAACACTAAAAACGTTCGAAGAAAAACGAATCCGGCTGGCGTCACCACAACTTCGACTAAAGGTACACCAAAGAGTAGATCGAATAAGAATACAAATAACAATGATAAAAAGAAATCAAACAACAACGGCCGACCGGATAGTATAGAAAATGTAACAGATAACATAATGAATGATTTGCATTGTGTTGGGGCACAGCAGAATTTGTCGCATGATCCAGCGATCAGTCCGATGTCTCATCCAGGGAGTCAGATGAACGCAGGGCACCCCATGACGCCGCATCACCTTCACATGATGAGTATGCACGGAGGAATGGACCCTGCTTTGCTTGCTAATCTTGCAGCTCATGGCTCCCCCGTCGGCTCGGCAGGCTGCGGCACCGGCATCCCATCCAACCAACCAGTCATCAAATCAGACTACGGTCTAACCGCCTTATAATCTTTAGATGTGTAAAGAAGAAAACTCTATTTTTCATTATCGAACTGTAATTCTTACCATTCCTTTGTGTCTAAGGTGTAATAAAGTGATTAAATTAATTTAAGGTTTACTTTTAAGTTGTGTAAGTATTTTAGAGTAACCAGTCATAATCGGATGTTTGGATAGTTAGGTGGAAAACTTTACAATGTCAAAAGTGTGATTATTATTATTTTAGGGTAGGTAAACATCTTCTGAGTGTTGAATTTGTACATTTTATTTTAAGTCATTGTCAGTAGTATCTATGGTATTTATTGAATTAATAACTAACTTTATATACGTTGCAAATATGTGTCATCGATGTGCGCTATACTGTCTATTTACTTTTAGTTACCATTTCAACTGTATTTCATTATTTTCAACCTATCAACCAATCTGTTTTTTTCATTCTATAGGTGCCTATTTATAAAATCTAGCTTTTCTTTAATATTTTAGAAACCTATTATTCATTTTTATGAACAGAAAACATTTAACGTTTCCTTTTCCAAAAGCTTTAATCTGAATGCTTTGGTGATTAGCTGAACGCTTTGATGTAAAAAATTATATTATGTTGAATTATTTTTAATATACTGTTCCTAAATAAAGCTACAGGTGCGTAGATGTACTGTGTATGTAAAAAATAATCATAATGATAAAAATGTCGTTCATAATGTTCATGACTTATGTGATGTAGACAATGACTTAGGTTTAGGTACAAAATGTGGATTTAATTTTTAACGAGAAATTGTTTTGTAACTGAAATAGAAAAATGTGAATACAAAACTAATAAATATAGTAACGAAAAATATTTCTACCGCTTTTCATTTGAACTCCGAATAGATAAAGCCAAAAGTATTTCTCACAGACTAGACTTCTAAAATAAGTCCAGTGAAGAACAACACAAACAGAAGTAGAGAAGAATATTAGAAACTATCGAATAATGAATACTTAATTCAGTGTTACCCAATAACAATGGATTGTGATTAAACGATCGAATTCAATTACAACCATCATGAACTTACATTACCTCGCCCCAAGCCGTATAGTTAAGCAAGCATCCAATTTACATTCAACCAAAATCGCATCCAAGCATATCGGCATGCATCACAAGTTACTCCTACGCGATCGCTCGTCTGGCATCGATATCATAACCTTGTGACATTTGTATCGAACGAAATGAAAGCAAAAATCGTAATGTATTCGTTGAATATAAGGTCATTAATCAAAGTCGCCGGCTCATTGTGTGGCCGGCACGCAACATCTCCTGCGTGGCTGACGACTACGGTTTTATCAACTCTGATATAACTTGTACTTGTGTTCACAGTTTTAATATCGCTTGTTGGATTTTTCACACTTGGATATTATTCAGTGTTGTTGTTATTTTATACTTCTTTGCTAAGATTTGTAGTTCTAGAGTTAGAATGTTCTTTAGTTACGATTTTGTTATCGACTATCCTGATTTTGCGATAAAATATTTATGTATATCGTAACTTCTGTTATTCTTCAGCTTTCTTTTACTTAAGGGAGAAAAATCTTTGTATAGTAGTTCTAAAAATAAATGGATTAATAATTGCAAGACACAGTAATTAAATTCAGTCTCCAATAGATTTTTCTCTATCATTTACAAAAGAAAAAATCGTAGGCACCAATTATAGATATTAAAAGCCATTACACAAATTGCCGATCAACAAAAAGTGATCGCGTGCCTCATTTGTACAGTAAGTGACCGCTAACCTTACACGAAATTTTGAAGCAAATGGTAGTTTAGAGAAATGGACGTTGAAATAGATTTGAAATTTTAGTTGTAATATTCAAATAAGGACTAAAAGTAAAGATTTTGGCAAAACTCCAACAGAATTTTTAAATGAGTACGAAAAGATTTTTGCTTTTTGTCCTAGACGCAGATGATGTGCAAAAAATATTGCAAAAACTCGCAAATTAGCCGAAACATTTTCTTATTCATTCGCATAAGACTGGCAAGGTTTCTTCACAATAACCCTTTTTTGCACGGCGCGTTAAAGAGTTATAATTTTTGCAGATCTTCTTGGTGTAGACAAAAGATGTTATTGTTGTCGAGATTTGTATGCAAATAACAAGATTATGCTACCGTCGCCGTTTGAAGGATTTATTGTGATTTGCCGCTTGTAAAATGTTTAGTGTATTTCGTGTCCCTTGAGGCCCTTTTGTCAAAGCAGACGGTAGCTGTTTTACTGTTATTTGATTCCTTACACTGAGTAACATTTGAACGAAGAGGGTAGACATTGAAGCTAGTTGCCCTGGGCATTTCAAGGTATCAGGGGTCGAGCTCTGGGTCAGGTAGAATGTTGTTATTGTTTGACAGTGTACCAACATACCATGCTTTATCAAGCGTGGTATAAATTTGTAAAACCTAATTTCTATAGAAATTATGTTTTTTTTATTCAACGGAAGGAATTTTAAGTAACCCAAACTTAAGGCAATAACCTATAACAACTTACTTTTGAATTGTCAAACGGTCGGTCAGTTTTTAAATCGATATACGTAGGTAATCTTTTTATTAAAACCACGTACAACTTACCATATGGGAGTCAAAGTGCAGAAAACGGAGCCTACTAGGTATTTTTTTGATTCTATACGTTCACAAAAAAAACATGAATTTAATATGTATGCTACTCTTTCAAACGAATATTTTATCTGTTTTATTTGTCACTATAAGGCAAACAACTTTTCTGACGATGCTTACTAGTTCCCAAAATTACCGACTACTGTTCCACAGGGAATGAGGCATTATTTTGCTACCTTCTAACATTTAGGAAACAAAAGGCGGTAAAGTAAAAGGTCTCAGAGAGTGGAGGCTTCGGCAGGTGAGTCCCTGGGGACCGGCTGAGGAAGTGGAGCAAAAGTGCCGCCGAGACCATGACTTGCTGAAATAAGAAGGTAAGAAGTCAGGTGAGATACTATTAGTGGATGGTCAGTGAATTTAGAAATAAAGCTCAAATCATGTGCAAGTCTGAGAAGCCATCAATAATTAATAAGCAAATGAAATTAACCAATTGTATATGATCATTGTGGAAACCGTTAGTAGTTTTATTAGGTTTTTGTGCACTACCTACTGCCAAAGGCTAAGCCGCTGAAAGTTGACAATTATTTAAAAGGAATCTCCAGTACAAAGTTTTAAACTAACCGATTCAGATACACAAAGTTAATAGTAATATATTATTAGTAGTATAAATCGAATTAGTACCCAAATGCTTTTGAAAACCGCTACAGCTTTGTGTGTATAATTATTGAAAGTCGTTTAAAGTGATTGTTTAAAATAAACAGACACCTTATTTATTATACTACTATTAACCAATTTAGTAAAATGCAGCAATAAAACAAGAAAGCCTAATAATCGAAATCGAAGCATTATTTTAAGAAACCCGTTTAGTCTCCTGGGAGAGTTAACACAGAGTGCGGTCATCTTTCTGTGGATGACTTCAGCTTTACTCTGGTGAGTGACTTGCCGAACTGCAAAAACATCGGTAAGTATTCAGGTAAGCCTGTAAGTATGACTGTCTACAAACCAAGTGATGAATGGTAAGTGAAGAAAGATTTGTGATGCACTTATTAAGAATATTAAAAACACTTTTAAAAAGCTTGCTTGATGCAGCATAGAAACCGAACATTTTTCGGTTTCTATGCTGCATATCAAGCAAGCTTTTAAGATGAAAGTGCATGAAACGTTTTATTTTAGTAATGACATTTTAGTGTAATACTTACAAAAAAACAAAAAATATATACAGCCGAACATAGAACCTCCTCCTATGAAGAAGTCAGTCAAAAAGGCTGTGATACTAACAAAAACTGTGACTGTTTTGTTTGCAAAATACAGTAATTCACTACTGACAGTTTTAAGCTCCAATATTGGTACGAAAACATAATTAAAGCAACACAAGCTGAAAACAAACTTATATAATTAGCAATACACGTCATAGAGAACAATGGACGTCTTACATGTACCCAACTTGATAGACGTATACGCTTCAGCAACAGTCAGCAACTTTAGCGGCGCAAAGTGAACTCAACGGCTGTACGACGCGACAAATTTCAATACATCGTCTTGTTGCGTAGGGGCGCCCGCTTGACTGAATATGGCGGATGGTTTTCGTGTGGTACAAGTTAATAAAGTAAATATTTATTATATTTATTACTATGATAGACAATATTTTGGATAGACATGTTTAAAAAATAGCAACGGCCCAAGTACGCTTCCCTGTGGCATTCCTTACATATTATGTTTGGAACAAAACTTGAAATCGTGTTTTCCGCAAAAATACACTTTATGTATGGTATGACTTGATTTTCCTAGTATTATTTACAGAAGCTGCAGCGTAGATACTTTTTGAAGCCTCCTACCGCATATGAACTTAGCAAATGTGTTACTGAAAACTGAAATCTTTCATATTCATATTTTTCCCGCAGTACTTTATCGCTTGTGCCTGTACATAGTAGTATAGGGTGGCTCAAGTCGTCGGCTGTGTGTAATCCATACTCAAGTCGATTTGAGAGCTGCAGAAATGTACGTGAGAAGCCGACATATGCGGAGGGGACGCTCAAGATATTGGATTTCTGTGTTTGTGGAGTATGATAAAATATATATTACAATTTTGAGAATTGAATAAAAACGGTTAAAACTTCGGTATCTGTAAACTTGAAACTTAATAAAGTTTCGAAGGATTATTTTATTTAAATTTTTCTTTAGGTCACCTATTTAACAGTTACACAATCATCTAGTTTTGAAAATACTCGTTAAGTTTGGTGCACGGTTAGATAGTGAAACTCATGGTTACATTGAATTTTTAGTTTTGCGTGGTTTATTAAAATATCAAAATAAAAAAAAATATCCATACTGTAGAATTACTGTATTCGTGTGAGTACGTATCCTTGCAGACAACCTTTACAAGGTGATTCATACACATCAATATGTATGATGTTGATAAAAGTTATGTAATACCTACATATGCCTTCAACGTAGTACAGCTACGTTGAAGGCATATGAATTAATATATAAATGTAATGAATTAATCTGACATAGCATACTAATTCAGCAGCACAGCAGTCTTTAGAAGCTTATTCAATCAATTGGTTTTAAATTAAAAATAAGTACTTAGGATTTTTGTTTAATACGGAATTCGATGACAAATTTCTTTGATGAATGTTTTCAACTACTGGATAACATTTTAAGTTCAACTTTGTTAAGAAATGTTTCATAGTCTAAAGCAAAAACATCACAAAGCATTCTCTTAATTCACATTTCATTGAAAATCAACGAAGCACACTCACACTTTGTTTTGCTCTCGCTCGCGTTTCAAGACGCTCCATATATACTACATAGAGTATTATAAAGACATGCAATATATCACGGCTGTATGTATAGCACATATCTCGGTAGTCAGTTGGCCAAGCTTTGTGCCCTTCTGTGGAGCGACACACGATGTGTGTGTGTATGTGTGGGTAGGTTACGTATGTGTGCGTTGATTTCCCGACACGACACGACGCCGCGCCCGCTCGGTATGGTTCTGAGGTACGGTCGGAAGAAAGTACTGGGGCCTTATTGAATTAAATTGGTGATTCAATGGGAACTCAATAAAAATAGTGCGAGCAAAGTTTTTAGGGAGCTTTTTTGTATGGTTCCCAAATTTTGTAAAACTAATATTCAAGCATTTCTTTTATTTAAGGTTGTAGTCAGTTAATTTTATACAAGAGACCAATTACAACTTACCATTAACTGAAAGTGGAGTAAATCTTCAAGTTAAAGTGCCTTTCGTGAGTATGTATTTACCTAGCTACTTGGGAGACATCCCTTTTAATAAATAATAGGTACTATTTATGTAAAAAAACTACATGGAATTTTAATTCTTAGTTCGCAGTTTCTTTCAACGAGGTTGAGCAACCAAACTAAACTATGTACTACCTACAGCTTTACCGCAGCAACTTCCCATTTTATTTTATTTCACTCAGTACTTTCTTCCCGCCATGCTCAGCTGTCAGCCGTTCGTTCCGAGGGCACTCACACACGCACAATCTAATACAGTTGGCACTTACACACATACACACACAATAGGGGTGCGCCCCAAGCATGGTGGGGACTGTATTAAGTTCCTTTCTTTTCACTAAAATAATTTTAGGGGATGGTTTTAGTTCAATATTTTTTTACGAAGGGTCGTTGAATGCGCCTGTACAATTTGAGAAATGGCCGTTTCTGTTGGGTGCATTTACTAGTGGTTGAGATGTTTGCAACTGTGATATATCTTTTACGCACATTTGAACTCTATGTGCGTATCCTTTTAACTCTGTATATTTGAAATCGTTCAACTGTGTTAGATCTAAAGACGTTTGTTGAATATAAATGAACTCTTTTATTCATTTAAGTTGGCTTTTTTGTTTTGCTTATCAATTGCCCTAAAGTTTTGAAGAAAATTGACTTAATATAAATTACTTTATAAAGTTGGGAAGTTGGACTGTGGTTGGACTATAGCAATAAAATATTTAAAACTCTAAAATAGTTTGATATCGATTGACCTTTAATGGCGTTTCAAGAACAACATCCTACCTACATCACAAAGCATTGCCAAATGTAAATTATAGACATTTCATCCAAAAACCACTTTAATAAAAAAAACAACCCATCCTGGCAGCTTTCCAGCCAAAAAGGAAAATATAAAAAATTCAAAATGCGAACAGCTGAACGAAAACTAATAATATTCCGGAGATAAAAAGGTAAAACCCGATAGCATCGCAAGCGATCTTTTGCTGAAATATTTTTAATCAAACGAAGTACCTTTTGCCGGTTACCTGCTAGGCCGCGGGCATCCCACCGACCTGTCAATCTTTCAAACGTTAGATTAAAAACATCATCTTTGCTTTTTTAGCATTAAGAGGATCAAGGAATTATGTTGGAAAAAAATCTCGGGCTGTATGATTATGAGGCGTTAGATAAAGTTTTGACGAAGGTCGGTGAGAATATCTGGTTATGTATTCAGTTTATTGTTGTATATAAGGTTCAGGTACCAGGTTTTCTTTACCTTTGATATTAAGCCATCTGTGCATTGTTGGTGAGACTTCTTTGAAGATTTATTTTTAGACTGCATGAATGAGAACCCACGTAAAACTTGTATAACAGGACGGTCACTTGGTTACGTTTGTAGCATTAAATTGACAGATGCAATGTGATAAAAAAAAACTAATTTTACAATGTTTCAATTGTTAAGACGAATGATTTTCAACGTTTGGTCTTTTTTCATCACGTCAGACTTGGTTTTCGAAACGTCACCACATTCAACAGTCTCGAGTATTTCGCGTTCAGCAGAGAGCAGTGGTGGCCCGGTGGTAATGGCTGCGACTTACGAGTAGGTTGTAGGTTCGAACCCAGGCACGCGCTTTTCTTTGTGTAAATTATTTCATCACTACGCTTGCTCTCAAAACGGTGAAGGTAAACATCGTGAGGAAACCGGCATGTCCTAGAACCAAAAATTCGAAGACATGTGACTTCTACGAACCCGCACTGGGCCCACGTGGTGGATTACGGCCACCGGCTTACCGGTTATGTTTGAGACCTTCCAGCCCGTTGCATCTGCCAGTAGCAACCAATTTAAAACTAACGTCCATCTTTAAACTTAGAGTCTGAGTACCTACACTCCACGTACAACGAAGATCTCCGACATGTACAAGAACAAACAAAGCGAGTGATACCTCCTAATGAAATCCGAAACAACTACATAACCTTGTAAATTCTTTAATTAACAAAGCGTATCTATCGCTAAAATCTCACTTAGGCTTTACAAACTATCTTACCCACATCAAAGCACAACCACCTTTATCTCTCTTGGCATACGATCTAAATTCCTGTCTATTGACTATTCTATGCCGCCGTCTATGGGTTACTAAGGCAGGTGGGCTAAAACTGCTGAATCATTGCAGTGGCACCGGTAGTCCGTGGTAGCGGGTTCGAATCCCGGTCGATCACAATTTACATGTCAGTTGCGCCGCTTGATATCCGATTGTTGTTTGAAGTATGCTAGTCATTCTAGTATCGGTATCAGTCTCGGTATCGGAATACGATTATGGTGATGCGATTTTGGTGGTATTATGTGACGGGATAGTTGATAAGGATGTTTGTAGGTAAATAAAGAGCTTGTGGTTGATCCTTTGGGTCGTGTCCACAGGTTGTGTCGTTTCTAGCTACACGATTATCTCTATAACACAGATACGATACGTATCATCATATCAGCTGAAAGACATCCACTGCTGGATATAGGCCTCTCCCAAGTGTTGCCATAACAACCGGTCCTGTGCGTCTCGCATCCATCGGCTACCCGCGACCCTCACCAGGTCCACCTTGTGGGAGACCTCGCAACGCAGATACGTATGGATGAGCTTAACTCTTACAGGATGTTAAACAATGCAATAGAAAATATTACTAGAGAGAGAGAGAGCTCAATACTTCGCCTCTCTGTCGCAATTTGTCAAAATCTAAGGAAATAAGAGGTGTGTTTGTCAGATTACAATGAAATGCTAATGCGAACGTTTTTTAAAACTAGTAGAATGGATCCTCTTATATGTTCCTCAAATATAACTCCAGTTTGAATAAAACAGTCAAAATGGGGAAGTAAAAGCCTAACTAAGAAAACAAAGTTAAGAACAGCTGAAACACTAGGAAGTGGTGACGGGCGGGGCGTTTTGGAGGATTGTTTGTTGAAAACGTTGATGTTCAATAAGTGCTGGCACTGAGCCTTATTTGAATAAATTACATTTGACTTAAATAAATAGGTATAATAAGGCCAACGATGGAGCTCGTAGCTAAATAATAACAGCCGCACGGATCGATCTTTAACGTTAAGCAACGCTTGCCAAGGTTGGTCTGTGGATGGGTGACCATCTTAACATAACGAGTTTCCTCCGTGCCTCGGAAAGCACGTTAAGCCGTTGGTCCCGGCTGTCCTTTGTAGATCTTTGGCAGTCGTTACGGGTTGTCAGAAGCCAGTAAATCTGACTCCAGTCTTGCCAAGAAGTACCATGTTACCCAGTTAATGGGTTGTTGAGGTCTGGTAGGCAGCCACTCCACGTAAAACACTGGTATTCAGCTGAATCTGGTTTTACTGGAAGCCGACCCCAATATAGTTGGGAAAAGGCTAGGCAGATGAATAAGGCCAACGATAAACGAGAAAAACTGCCGTGAGCTACTATCGTGAGAAAAATGTGGGAATAGATTAGGTACTATGTAATTCATAAAGTTATCGTTCGTGTCTCATGTTACTTGTCTAGAAAAATAAACGTGTTCATTTTCGCTGCCAAGAAAAGATAATGAATCTGTTAAATGAGGTGTGAAATACAGTCTTTATTGATATGTTGTACCTATTAATCTTATATTCTGAAGGGAGGATCCATTCATTGCTTTCTTTTCGCAAAAAAATAAAAACAAAAAGATAAGGTTATGATTATAACCGTGTTTTTAGAAATCATATCAAAATATCTTAAATATCATCATTTCATACAAGCACTAACTGACCCGACAAAAGTTTTTTTGCCATATAAAACCAAAAAAAATATCCTACGACTTATTCTCAGATCAACCAAATACACACTAAAAATTTCATAAAAATCGGTCAAGCCGTTTCGGTGGAGTTCGATGACAAACACTGTGAAACGAGATTTTTATATGGGTGTATGGATTTTCCAAATTCTGTTCCTAGTGCTGTTACCATTCAGGGTTACGGAATTCTTCAAAAGAATTACCGCTTCGCTGGAACGCGAAGGGCATATGAAGGAAACCGCGTGGGGTTTTAGTCAGTAAGAATATGACTGTCCCCCCACTATGTCTAGAGTGGGAGAAGTATTTGATAATTTCTCATAAAAAATAGTGCTAACACCAAACTTAGGTATCTAAAAGTGGTTTTCAGGTTTTAATCGAGTTTAAAAGAAGAAGGATATAAATTCGACTGAATTCTTTATTACCCAACAGTTGTTCAAAAAAAGAGCTATAGCTGTTTTGTCGAGAGAGCATGAAATTAGAAGTTAAAGTAAAGTTAAGTGATATTGAACTAAATTAAATTATATGGAATCAAATTATAAATAAAATTATTAAATTTTTGCAAGATTGAATTAAACTGAATTTGAATTTGAGTTCAATGATTAGACAAAATGATATGATATTTTTAAATTAAATTGAATAAAAATATTAAATAAGACAAAATTGAATTATATTAAATGTAATTCCTTTATATTGTGTTAAGCTATCACAAAGATTTGTAATCTGTGACTGACAGAATTGAATTAAATTACATTGAATTGTTTGAATTATATGAGGCAAGATCACAGATCTTCCATCTGTGAACTCATACCACAGTCCTGCAGTTTTATTATTCTTTTGTAAATACACGGACATTGGTGTGGGTTACATGTTTGTGATTATTATTTTTAAGGATTTCTTGTTTATTTGAAGCATGTAACTGTTTTTTGCCCCTAATAAATAAATAAATAAACTGCAAGAAAGCAAAGACAGGGTTATGGTTTTCACGATTAGGTATCTGGATATTTATGTGGTATTCTTTTTTTTATTAAAAAATAAAAGTAATGCTTAACAAACGCAACGTTAACGTGGCACAACTCACGATATTCGGCACAACGTAATCCGACGGCTTCCGTTATGAAGACGGACATGTCAATTTGAGCCAATAACTAGCTCAATGGACACCAGACAGAAACTATATACCTAATACGATGACTAGTTATGTGAGAGACGTTGAAGGGTTTCGTAAAGGCAGGCTGTATCTCGAGTACGTATTCAAATCTGCTAAAGAAAAATGATTGACAACATGTTTTTGCTTTTTCTTATTCTTTTAGGAGCTTGGTCGCAATACTGACTATGTCGCTCCATCATAGCCAAATTTTGAATTTATTCTAAATTATTATTATATATTTTGTACAGTCTTAGCCTCGTACAACATAGGCTTAGCTAAAACACAATTTAAAGTACCAATTCCAAACATACTTTGGGAAATATTATTGCTTTCATTTTATAAAAGTACTAACAATTATTTTAAATTAGTACGTTGATGAGTTTGTTTCCAATGCCTAACGCCTAAATTGCTAAACCGATTTGTTGAATTTGTATGCCAACAATCTATAATAACGCGAGCGACGACGCCGCGGTGAAAAGCTAGTGTAGGCTATACAAAAAATTCAGCACTGAAACTAATTTCTTCATAGTTTCTGTGAATCTACAATTCGACACTGAATTCTCCTTATTTCGATACGATCACAATCAAGCAATCAATTTGCCAAGCCATTTTCCAACTATGTTTGGGTCGGTTTCTAGTCTAACTCGTCGCATCTGAATACAGTGGAGCATCGATTCCCGAACGCCGATCAACCGAACGACCGCTTATCCGAACGTACCTGTGTATGTATCTCTTCTCTCGTACTTGTCTCAACTGCGGTTTACTCAAAAAATACTCCAGGGAGAACCTATTTCTGGATCAATTCTGTGTGAAAAAGCTGTTTAATTCAACGAAAAACTCGGAGGGCCGTCAATTTTTTATAATTTAATGGGTCTAAAATTTGACCTCATGACTAATAAAACTGACGCTACCGCTAGCACCGCATCAACTGCTAGTTTAGGTAAAGAAGATGAACACGTAATAGGTGCTTCTAAGGCGTTCACTTGCTTAGATATTACCTTGCGTTGGTTTGAATCACAAGCTGAAAGCGACCAGTATTAAATATCTACCCTTAAAAAAATAAATGTCCTAGCCGCTTGGTAAGCTTGCAACGACCACGACCGAAAAAAGAAGATTTTTTAAACGTTAATTGTACCTATTACATGTTTTGTTACAAGACCGCACTTTTTTGTTTAATCTCTATTTGTGATTAAAGATATAAAAATGATTTTTAGAGTTCCGTACCCGAAGGGTAGCCAATGGAACCCTATCACTAAACCTCCGCTGTCCGTCTGTCCGTCCGTCCGTGCGCGTCAGCGGGCTGTATCTCAAGAACGGTAATAGGTAGAGAGCAGAAATTTTCACAGATTGTGTATTTCTATTGCCGCTATAACAACAAATAATAATAAAAATTAAGGTTTATGGTAGGGAACCCTTCGTGAACGAGAACGACTCGCACTTGGCCGGTTTTTCATTCACCTGTGGTTTAATATGTCTGGCTGAATCAATACAGTTCGATTATTATGTCATGTCCATGTCTCCCAAATAGTTCAGATGATCGACGCTCCACTTTACCAGTATTTTACATGGATCGTCTGCCTATTTCCCTTCAAAGCCCAGTTAATGGTTAATACCATACTCATTATGGCAGCACACATGTATAAAACATGAACAGTAAGCCCGAAATATATTTTATACAGTAAAATCTTTCAAAACGACTTCTCTGTGTGGTATTTACTCCCACATAGTACTACTTTTCCCATAAAAACATTACTACATAAACTAAGTAAATAAAGTACATCGTCTATTAAAATGGCCCCAAAATACTAATACAGACGTTCAACCACCATAACTGCACTCTATTCAATTTGCGCAAACACTTTCTTTTTGAAAGTCATGCCAGCATATTTGTCTTCATTCGGCTGACGGCTCAATGCTGGACGCTCTGACCAGAAATCTGACAGAATTGACACACAGCTAGTGAGACAATAGTGTGAATTAAAAATGATAAAAACTGTGGCGACTGTCAGTTTTCATTGAGATAAATGACTTGGTGAAAAGTCTCTTATCATGCTAATCTGCTGGAGTTCGAAAGAGGAATAAACGAAATAGTATCATTATTATGACTTACACTGTACCGTAATAATTGGTTCTTTTGAAATAGAGTTTTAGTTTGGGTTCATTTCCATCACTTTCCGTGGGTGTCGATGTCGTAAGAGGTGACTAAGGGACTCGCCAGAGAATGGGCAGCAGCGTTCTCTGTAAAACTCAACACCTTGCTCAGCGATCGCCAACCCGCCTGCCAAGCGTGGCGATTATGGCAAACCCACCCCCATCTTGGGGGAGGCCTAAGTCCAGCAGTGGACGTCTTTTGGCTGATATGATGATGATGTTGGGTTCATTTTAATCAAAGTGACGAAAAGATTTTTGTGGATGGAATCACCAAATGAATTTTCCCGCTCCGGCCGATGCTGGAGAGAGTGTCCAGCCCCTTACAAACTAAAACCAACCCGATCCTTCATATCCTATTTGCGTTCCAGGGCCATGGTAACTTTTTCAAACAATTCCGTATACCTGGCAAGATGGTTCGAACCTACCATTTAATGACATAGGCATAGATTACATCATAGTTTGTGCTAATTGTCATGTTGTTTTGATGTAAAAATTCTCAGTAATCAGTTGTGATTTAAATTGTGCTCAGTAATAAACGACAATGGTTCGCCAGTATTGCATGGAATGTGCTGATCGCGATAACGCCGCACTCGTCAGTGGACTTTATTCCGATATTTATTCCGTGAAAATGAGTTTACAGTTTGTTAGGCATAGTGACATCACACATTTCGACGAATGATGGTGTCAAAGCCTAACCAGAGACTCTAGACAATGTGCCATTCTATCAACAAAAGTGGCTGTCAAAATGCCAAAACGTAAGGTATATCGTGAGACATTTTGACAGTATTTGTCAATCCCATAATTTTTTGACTTTTTGGCAATCGTCTTCGCGACACTAACGCTGACAGAATATCACTTATCTAGATCCTCAGCACATCCTGCAAGTCAGCGCTTCAAACAATCATATTATCTCAGGATGAGCTTAGGCAGAATATAAAGTGACACATTCACAGTGACATTTTGCTAATATGGCGAAACGATAGCCAAAAAATCCAAAATGTGACTGACATGAACTTCCTTAATCTGGCATCACGTATCTGGCCGATACGACAAGAAAAAAGAAAACACAATCGAATTTCCAAATTTGAAAAAACCGCCAATTTTATCAAAAAATAAAAACTAATCAATAACCCCTAATCAGAATGGGCATAAAAAGCTCGCATCTGTCTCATTCCCCATTGTGTAGACCGTTGAGCACGTGCTCGGTACATGCAACGTCATCGAGCAGTCATTATCGGGGTCAACGGCCTGCTGATTACCTCGCCCTGTCGTTCATCATTAGCCTAGGTTAGGATGTTTGTAAACATAGCCTCCATTCAATGGCCATATCCCGTGTAATTGGGTCACTTGAAAAATTGTGTATTGTGTTTGATGAGTCTATTTTAGTCATTCTAGTTTGTTTTAATTCTTGGTATATGGCGAAATTTTCTAGCAAGCTGTGTTCATAGCTTCACTCACAAAAAGAATTCTAGTACTAAATTAAGACAGAAATAGTGTGAAGGTTGGCAAAAACTCCCTATATAAATCTGATCGAAGGTCGTTCAGCAAAACCACCGTACTGAAAGATAGGCCGACAGATATGTAACCTTTTTATTACAGTAAGGATACTGTTGGCAACACTGAGACTGTCTTCAATAGTAGATTTATAAATGGCATCAGAAGTGTAATAATAATTCCTCAATTGATATGAAAGTGACCAAAGCAACTTGCAAGTTTACAAAACTTCAGGAAAATGAAACTAGAGTTCACTTTGTTATAGCCAAAACTGTAATTAATGTAAATGTGTTTTATAACAACCGTTAATAAAATAATTAGTTAATTACGTTTAGGTACTTACATATTTGTAAATAGAAAAGAGTTTTAAATATACATTACCCATAATTTATTCTAAATTGACGAACATTTCAAAAGCTACCTAGGACTACCAACTAAAATTAAATTAACACAAAAATAACATCGATTAATTTGAATTTGCAAAGATCAATAACATTTTAACCTGACCTCTGACCGGTAATATATCACACTAAAATAAACATTAAATATAGTTTAGTCTAGTCAGAAGCGGATTACGTACAGAAATAGAAAAAAACTACATGATCAATCATCCGGAACATCACGTGTCCAAAAGAAAATATTTATTACCTGTCATTACTGTAGTTCAGCTAATCAATTAATAGTTTGGATTTAAATTTTCGAAAAAACGGTTAATATTTGAAATATAAATGAATAAATGAGGATGGTTGTGTTTGTATGCGTGCGCGCAGGTTTGACGGGTAATAAATCTTGCTACGCATTCGTGCGCACGATTCTGCAGCGTTGAATGTATCAAAGCAGCTTGGTGCCTCACGATCGGCAGCTTTTGTTTTGTGTCGAAGAGTGATTTCATTTCTGCTAACCTAGTTTCCAATTGTGTGATAAACGGAACGGTTAAGCGGCGAAGTACTTAATTATAAAGTTCAAACCGCTTGATCTTATATTTTAATTAGTTGTCTGGAAGGTGTGAAACCTTCGTCTGTAGCGGTGTTGGATTTGAACTTCAGTTACGAGCTCGGCGATGTTATAAAGTTCACAATCATTTGAAGCCGTCATCTTTCTACGTACAAAGTTGTGAACTACATACATTTAGAAAACTCAGGTTTGTGTTAGGCAAATTGTATCTTATATTTTTTTTAAACTAGTTTAGTTAATCCATATAAATAATAAACGCGCTGCAGCAGCGCTGCAGCTGCGCTGCGGCCGTGCTTAATTTCATCGATCGACCAGTGATGATGCGCACGTAGTTTTTTTTTCAAGTCTTTTGTCTAATTATGAACGAGAATAGATTTATCGATGAGGTTGAGAGTTGTCCAGCGATATGGGATTCGAAGTCAGCGAGTGTTTTAAAGAGTCCTTCTTCAGCACAGATATTATTTTGAAGGATTTAGAATTGTTTACTTGATAATCCCAAGTAGTTCTGAAATTTTTGGTCACAGTTAGCCTTTTACTTTATGAAATTCAGTTCGTTGACTTATACAAAATAACAACAACAGCACAAAAACTTTTTTCGTTTAATAGTAACGTTAATAGCAGTGTTTTGTCATCAGAGTCCATCGTGAAACTAAATGTACAACATTATGATGCTTGAACCTAGCGGTTGAAGCATGCCGGCAGCGCTGCAGCCACTGCACTTTTGCGGCTAATTTGAAGGCGCCCTTAGGTAGTCCACAGGTTTAGATAAACATTCATCAGAGATTCACATTTGAATCAATAAATTTTTACTGCTGTACAAATTATTTTATTCAAATATTTAAGTTTAATCGATACCCATGCCGTTGACAGATATTTTTACAAGGCGCTGATTTGTATGTACTTACTACACGATTTTGTTCAATACATATTTACAGAACATACGTACCTTTGCTAAATTCGGCATGCTCTATGGAAATTTTCATGCGGACCTTCTTAGCAATGTATATCATAATTTACATTCTGGTTGCGCATGAGTGGTCGGTCGCTTTGATCTCCGTTACAATCGGACGTAATTGATGATTGCGCGCCAACTCCATATAAAGGAGACATGGAGTAGAGACCTAATGGAGCCAACGGAGGAGCAGGGGAATGGTAGGTATTTTTTCATTCATAAAAGTCATAAAAATAGTATAATTTTAAGTTGCTTGATTTTTTTGCGTTTTGTTGACAGCGGCAGTGGTTGAGCGATTGGCTGCTGCGCTGCGTGTCGCGGGCTCGATTCCCACACGGAAAAAGTATTCGTATGGCCTATTGGTAGTTTTCCCAGGTTTGACTGTTTGTGTATGTGAGTTAATGTGTTTGTGAACGCTCCCACGATACAAGAGAAATGCCTAAAGTTTAAAAAAAAAGAAATATCTCTATGGACCGATAAACTGTGTTACATTCGCTTACAGGCGGCCGCTGACAATACGTTTGATTTGAACAAGGATTGAAGGTCTGTCTTCCGTTATAAACCCGCCTTCTTCTATGATATTTTGTAGGTGCTATTATCACTCCATTTCTTTGCTACTCCCTGTTATAATGCGAGACAAATCGAACGCGCGCGCTGCTGTCACGCTGAGCCGTGCGCTAGCGCATGCCTGCACTACGCGCTACGAAACATAGGTGAAGAAAATTTTTATATGAAACACTACCAACAAGCGTGAACCTTCAATATTAAACATGTTTATTTTATTTTTTAAAGTTTTACTATGGGAATACTAAAATCTTCTAGATTTGGAAATGAGGGATCATTTGCAAATCTACAAGATTTTAGTAGGTGCCTTGGTCAATTGAGTTAAAAACTTAGCCAGAATAATTACAAAAGTTTTAAGAAAGTTATTTATTTAATCTCTATCTGTAAAATCTTAGTCACATAGAAGTTTTATTTATGTACTTTATTTTCTATATAATAACTAAAATTAACAAATACACTAAACTAAAAACAAACTAAAATATAGCATCAAAAATTCATCCTTAACGCTGTCAGCTGGTAATGTGCCAATGAGACTGGCGGCATTGCCACGTTGAATGGCAATGCTTAATCTCTGCTCAAAGTAAAAGCCAGCTCTTGGGTCACGGGAAGTGTCAACCAGCCGTTTCGAAATTTCTTTGAAAAGGCTGTGAGCACAAGGGCCCCACGGCCCGAGGGGTTCAACCCCAAACGGCTCGAAAATATAATTACCAATAAAGTTACTATATTTCCGCCGCTTGAGGTTTTCCGCAGCCGCAGCGGCAGCGCCAGCACAACACGATGAACTAGGAAGATGGGATGGCGCCAGAGTATCGACACAGGTGGCGTACCACACTAAAAGCCTACCCATCTTCCAAGGAAACAAAGACATGCCGTCTGGGCCCCTAGTCTGCTAATTTTTATAAATTCGTCATTCCAACACGATGCCATTGTCATTTTGCTAAAAGTTCGTAATCTGCTAAATTCATAATGATCCTTCACTGATCGTTCAGTAGCATGTCAGTGGTCTCGTAATGAAATTGTAGTGGAATGACAGTGTCGTATTGCCATTATTATAAAACCCGTTTGGAGAAATAATTTTCGAAAAATTGCTATTAAATTTGAACATTAATTTATGCCAGATTGCTATTGTATATAATTTTACATATTATTTATTAGTGTTCTATGAAATCTGAAGTAGTAACAAAGTCGTAAATAGCAAATACGTAATGAAACTCATTTATATTTTATCCGTTTTGCTGTCAAAGTCAAATGTGACATTAGTGACATTAGGTACTGTTTACTTTACTGACGTCGACGACTGTTTTTATTTGTTTTGAAGCGACCGGTGTTTTGCAAAGAGCTAATTGAATTTTAACGTGAGCGTCATTAAAAAATCAAATAATTAATAGATTTGTTTGTTGCTCTTTTTTACTTCTCAATAACGACATCATGAGACTGTGCATCAATTGCGGAATAGCAACGGAACGCTGCAATACAATAGGAAGGTGAATATTGGAAATGGATCATTCTTCCTATTGTACAGGAATGGGTGGGTTAGTATCTGATATTTCTATATCGTAAACATTTAACATTTTTGTACGTAATATTTAATGTAAACAAACTAAATGGTGTAATAGGTTCTGTTAAGTTTTCTTTTAATGGTTTTATTTTTAAAAATTAACCAGAATGTGCAACAAATTCAAATTCAAAACATCAGCAATCCAGACTAAATCTGTATGGTCAATTACAACCTATTCTCTCTCTCAGAGGGGAGGCCAGCGTCCCTTCAATGGAAATGTAATATGGCCACTTATGTTTACCAAAAATAGCCACTCAGATGTTTATTTCTAAATGCTAGTGCTAGACCTAATAGTCGAATGAAAATTGTTTGTTTCAGATAAATGAAAATGACTTCATTTTCCAAGCTTGCTCTTGATGAAAGTAGACCAGATGGAAATGAACAGACACTAGGACACCGATGAGTGTTATTCAATGTGGATGTTGTCTTCTGAAAAAAGTTTGTCCTCATCAACTTTTACAGTACAGAACTGGTACAGTGCAAGAGTGTAATATAATGGATTCTGCCGTGCTTGGTTAGTTTACTAGTTTTATTCACGGGTTATTAAAAACATTATTTAGTTTAGTTTTGTTAACGAGGGCATAGAGAGTGTTATTTTCATTATCTATCTATACTTATATATAAAGCTGAAGAGTTTGTTTGTTTGTTAACTTGAACGAGCTAATCTCAGGAACTACTGGTCTGATTTGAAAAATTTTTTCAGTGTTAGATAGCCCATTTATTGAGGTAGGCTGTAGGCTGTATATCATCACGCTAAGACCAACAGGAGCGGAGCAGTAATGAAAATTGTGACGCAGATGAAGTTGCGGGTCAACTAGTACTAATATTATAAAGCTGAAGAGTTCGTTTGTTTACTTGAACGCGCTAATCTCAGGAACTACTGGTCCGATTTTAAAAATTCTATCAGTGTTAGATAGCCCATTTATCGAGGAAGGCTATTGGCTATATTATCACGCTAAGACCAACAGGAGCGGAGCAGTAACGAAAATTGTGAGGCAAACGAAGTTGCGCAGGTCAATTAGTATTTAATATTAGTCAAGCTCTTAACATCAACATTTCTCATTTGCAGGATTTCATTAATTCAGTCATTTTCAAAATGGGCACACACATACACAATGTCTCTGTGTAATGGCTTCCTGTAATGTGGATAAATTATTTTCAGGTGGGTGCTTCAAGTGTGCTTCTTTTGATGGGTGCGAGCAAATAGAGCATCCCGGTATTTCCATTCAGGCCCCTCACCATCTGGGGCATCTTCATCAGCTGTCAATGAGCGGAACAGTCAAGACATTCCTCATTTAGAAGAACCTACTTACACAATATTATGATAATCCTAATGAAGAAGATGATTAAAACGATTTACTTACTGCTATGTTTTATTTTTATTTTAATATAATACTATTTCTTATTACTGTACCTGATATAAGTTAGCACCCTATTAAATACAATATAAGCAAAAGCAAGCCAGAAGTGATGCACATGGCCCTTGTCTAAAAATATAGTTTTCTGAAAACTTCAGCTTAAAGAAACTGAAAGCCTGAGCACTTTTATAAAAAATCATCATTATAGGATGCAAGCACTGCAGCATAGCTGCAAGTGCATTCTAGAGTATATAGTCTTAGATCTCTATAACGACGAATGTTTGATAATATTTAGTGTAGGAAACATAGCCACAAATATGCATTTTTCGTTTGAACGAGCTAATCTCTGGAATCAGTCAGATTTGAAAAAATATTTTTATATTGTTAGGCTATACGGGAACAGAAAAAAACGAGATATGCGCGTACAAAGTCGCGAGCTAAAGCTAGTAACTACTAACTAGTATTTAAAAATAATAACCTAAAATATGGGCAAATATTATCTGATTTGGTCAGTGGGTCAAAATTGGGCTCGTGAAACCTTCCTAAATGCTCTAATTTATGGCGAAATCTAGCTCTGTAACGCCAGGCCCAAGTTTTTATGGAGTTACGGTTTCTCCTTTCGGCTCTCATTGAGTTTCTCGAAAACCACTGACACCTGGCGCTTGGCTACAGCAGCCGCACCAATGAAGGGCGAAGTTTGTCCAAAAAATATTGGATATAAAACGCCGGTAGAATGGCGCAGTGACTGGAAAAGCAATGACTACACAATACGTAGGTCACTGATCGATGGAACTGTCAAAATTTTAGCAGATTACCGCATACGACTGTCATTATGTACGAGATTACCATTTTATGCCATTTCGTTCAGTGGAGTGTCAGTGATTGTTCATTGGAAAGTCATAATGACACTATTATGTTAGTAGATTGCCAAACTTGTCAAAATCAACAATTATGAGATCAGTGATCGACCATTCTGACACTATTGTAATAGCAGACTTGGGGCCCTGGTCTTTTGCCATCGTCACGTGCCAAGCCATTGGGTTCTAAAACGGCTGGAACACCGACGATGACGAGAGTTCGTCGGATTATGTCGTTTAAATTAGCGTGTCGTGTAAAACGGCCTGCACTGCGGCTACAAAAAAGGCCGTGGTGCCCGAGGCTGCTGACAACTTCACCACAGCGACAGCGATGAGGAGAACAACAAGGGGCTCCTAAATGTCAAGAAGCAGCGAGACGAAAAGTGATGTCGTCGAACAAAGTGCCTAGGTTCGACGACGGTAGTGCGTGAAGCCAAAGACCCGACTCCCATTTTCCCACAGCCAGCAGGCGCGCACGCTCAGCAGTAGTAGCAGACGTGGACAGTAAGTTATTGTGAAGTACTCTGCAGAGCGGCTCGTCTCACTGCCTCTGGGAAGATGGTTTGTCAGGTTTCGGACAAGCGAGTATCCAGGCATCGATAGCATTAGTGAAGTACGGCACATCAAAATCAACCAGTGTGGAAGCCAGGATATTCCTGATTAATTTCTCAGTGTCGTGAACCGAAGATATAAAAGCCGGTAAAGTTTTAAGTAGATCTAAACTGACATCCCTAACTGGAAGAAATAGTTTAAAAAAAAAATTAGTTTACAAAATGGCCCTTCATTTTTGTAACAATATTTTTGTCACGTATGTATTTCATTGCAAGCTTCTTCTTAATTGTCTTCAAAGTCAAAGTCAAAACGTTTATTCCAATTAGGCCATAAAACGGCACTTTTGAACGTCATTCACATTTCAAGTATATAAAAAATTCTGAAGTGACTCTACTGTCCATCCGGAAAGGTAGATTCTTATGGAGAAGAATGGACAAATAAATCTCTTACAATATTTGGTAAGTATACAAAAAATTAGTAATATGTGAGGACCATGCACCTATGATATGCAGAGGTAGACTTATCAATTTTCTAAATAAGTAGGTATAGATACTCACACATTTACAAATATTGGAATCACTAATTAACAGTGTGTGAGTTAACAGAAAAATACAAACACAAAAAGAAACAGAACATCTATAAAGTTAATACAAAAAGCAACCAGTTTGATTTTGTCCACAACATTGACTGTCCTATGGAGCAAGATCAGCATGCTTCCAGGCATTCTTGTCCTGAATGTAATCTTCTAATTTGTAATAAGCTTGTTTACTAAGTGTGCTTTTAATATACGCTTTAAATTTTCTTTCATTTTGTTCTAATATGTCACAAGGTATTTTATTGTAACATTTAACACAGTACCCCATGAAAGATGTGTGTACTTTAGCTAATCTATAAAATGGTTGATCTAATTTATCTTTATTTCTAGTATTAAAATTATGTCTATCACTAATTTTACTAAAAAGATGGTGATTTTTCCGTACATACATTATATTTTCATATATGAATTGGCAAGAGACTGTCATAATATTAATCTTTTAAAAAAGATCCCTTAGAGAATCGCGGCGACGCAGATTATAAAGGGCTTCTTTCTTAAATGCTGGTTAGTTAAAACTTTTTCTTTAAATATTTATGATCGTCCACTTTTAACGTCGGAGTAATCTCAGTAATATATCAGTACTGTTTCCAATGCATCGAGGTTCGGATTCGGTTTGACCGGCGCTGGCGTTTAGACCTATTTCCTCTTGAAGACTTATTTCCACCGTAATGCAAGAGATATTTCTGACAGAAACTCTAAATATCCCTCAAATGTCCACATAAAATCTTTTATTTAACCAACAAAATACAGCATCTTCGCAGATTACGAAACCAGCACCTAAACAAAAACATCGCCACATAATATACTTACTTTTAATACCATACTTATAACATGAGCAGAATCAATATGTAAAGCGTAATTACAGTCCACTGCTTATTATGTGCAAGGGATATATTAATTTTCAATCCTCTTTAGATGACCGTCGCACGATTACCGTATGGAAAATTGCCCCTAATGAAGTCATTACATCCCGAAGCCATCAACCTAATGGATAAAAGCTCTTAAAACTTAATCGATCTTCATGTTTTTGAGCCGTGTTGCAATTTTAAATTATGGACTTTACTTCTAAGTTTAAGGCGAAAGCATCATCCTGGGAAATTCAATTTTCTTACGTTTCTCACAATTTGTTGCTCAGCATTAGGTTGAAAGTCTTCTTCTTTTCGAGTCGATGACTTCTTAGATTTTCTGGGTGCAGTAGTTGGTTGCATTAATTGCAGCGTCGCTTGGTAGCATTCTTTAAATTTCTCAAAGTATAGGTGTATGGGCGCTTAAGGCAGTCATTCTTCTTATTGTTTTTGTGTTAATTGACTACTTATTATTATTGACAAAAGCCCTCCTTCCCTCCTTCTATTTCCTCGGTCTACTGCAATTTTGGGCCAGATCTTTGAGCTTGTCGCGTATTCGTTTCCTTGCGTTTGGAATCCACTGCTGTGTTAGTTGATTACTTAACCTTTCAAATGTTGTCCTTCCAGTATGTAACCACTTGGACAGCTGTGTCATTTGTCACGTTCAGATTCTGGGAGGCTCAGATGGCTAGACATGAAGGGCAGGAAACGTGGAAAGGCATATCCTCCGAAGGGGCTCCACACCTGCAATGTTTATACATTACAGATGTGTAATATTGTTGAAAAAAAAAAACTTGCCTAAGCGAAATATCTTATGAGTATTTTTTCCAACCCAAGTTCAAAATTTCCTTTAAAGTCTACAGAAGAGTTGCATTGATGCCCTTAACACTTATACATACTTTGCCAAATGTGTATTTATTACTGTGGTCAATACTTTTTTAGGGTTCTGTACCCAAAGGGTAACCAACGGAACCCTATTACTAAGACTCCGCTGTTTATCCGTCCATCCATCCGTCTGTCTGTCAGCGGGCTGTATAACTGTAATAGGTAGACAGTTGAAATTTTCACAGATTGTGTATAACAACAAATAATAAAAATTAAGGTTTGTGGTACGGAACCCCTCATGCGCGAGTCCGGCTCGCACTTAGTCGGTTTTTTTAATAACATACGAGTTTATACTCGGCGTGAATTGAAAACCAAGTGAGAAAAATGTATCTCTTGATTTTATTTTGTACAGTGTATTAAATTAAATTGTATATACTCGTACATAAGCTAGTAAAAATAATATGTACCTACAGTCGGGATAAAAACTGGGAGGGTAAGAATTCATTGCCTTCAAAAAATCTTTAAGAAAATTGGATTTTCTGAGACGAGCACATCCTCTTAAGCGAAAATGGTAAGCGGTATATTATTAGTGAGGTTTATGGAAATTATTTAGAAGCAGGGCATAGTTTTTAGGCGGTTGCGTAAATGGTGTTTTATACTTAAGCGTTGTTTTATGTACCTTTTGAGTAATTTGAGAAGAAAATAAATAAAAATTTTGGACTCCGACAGTCTACGAAAACTTTTTAAAGCAAACAGGTGTTACGAGACAATGCAACAACAGTGTGTGGAAGCATTTACGTTGAAATTGTTTTAAAATTGCTTTACATATAACACAAATTCTATGAAAAAGTATCGTTAAATTGTCGTATTTCGCTTTTCTGTGGCAGGCTACACATTCAACAGTAAATAAAACTTGCTTAGCCGCAGCTTAAAATTTACTCTATGAAAATAAATATACTCAATTTATTTTGAGGTAATAATAACTCATGTTCTGGCCCGTTTATCCACAGCTTTTCGTAAAATATATTTTCTGGACGATAAAAAAATACTGTCGCGTTCGTGAACCTGCTCCTACGACATAAATATCTCATAACTGAAATAAAAACGATACAAAAATAAATTTCTGAGTGAACGAACAATTAGACGTATCGTTCGAGATTCAATGTACCGAGTACAACTGCCCACCAACTCTTATTCGTTACAGCGCAAACGTATCTCAATCAATTTCAGACCTTTGACTGACAATCAAAATAGATTCGTAATTGTTTCAAAACGAAAACGTTACATTGTTGCATTGTATAGTGAAACTCGGTCTGTCGCGGCAGAGCCAAAAGTCGGCCACCAAAAATGTAATAGCTGTCAAAAGCCATGATTAATGCAATTAATCCTACAATGGCTACATCGCGGTACACTGGCGGGCTTTGAATGTGTAGCGTTTCAATTTTAAAAGCTTTTGTTTTATTTTTTTCGTTTGTTAGAATGGATTGTAAAAGGGAACGAAAATACATTCACTTTTAACATTTCCTTAAAAAAAACTTTGACGTTCTTAGGAAAAAACTGAACATACTATCACTGCCAAAACAAAATTTTGTATTATTCTTCTGTTTTTCTTTCAGCATAACACATTACACAAAATAGAGACAGTATTTTAGAAAACATACATTTGGCCGAAGCTCCTATGGGCTGTCGTAAGGTCCAGAATTTTGTAATATACAAGAAACTGTACTTAAAACAACTATTAATGACCAAATACGCTATAATTAATTTGATAGGTTTTAATACTCAGTACTAAATTCGTGTCTAAACTTGGAATTTACATTCCCATTCCCATTCCCAGACATTCTCCACGAATATTCCAACATTTTCCCAGCCCATCAAAAGCAACATCACTAGCTGCATCCCAGACACCGTCCGCCACAACAAACGCATAGTTGTGCGCCCCGCCTGATA
Organism: Lacanobia oleracea; assembly: GCA_950371165.1. Lineage (NCBI taxonomy): Eukaryota > Metazoa > Arthropoda > Insecta > Lepidoptera > Noctuidae > Lacanobia > Lacanobia oleracea. Next base: position 10,252,853 of record OX493397.1, read on the forward strand.
CATTTCATAAATAACGTGTACAATTTTTGTACATAGATTTATTACGTTCGGCGAGCGAAAATGGTTAGAGATTGTTTTTCAATTTAACCGGAGGTATCCTGCTGTTTGACATGCCGCTCGGCGGGCCTTCCGCGGGCCCACGGCTTGATATATCGTGTGGATTTATTTCCGTTTTCGTTTGTGTATTAGGTATTAATAAAGTTTGGGATGGGCCTTTGTTTTTTAGAGGCGGCGTTGGACGGGTAGAGGTTTAGGTAAAAAAGCTTGGCTCTTTTTAAAATGTTGATGCACGGTTCTTGTGGAAATTCCGGCAAGTTAATACCACACATAATTATGATCATTTAAATACTGATTGGATTTTTAGGTGTACGTTATCAAAGGTTCGTAATTAGAAATGATTCATATAAAAAAGTTGACCAGTAAGAATTCCTACTGCGGTTACATTTTTGCAACATCATATCGTCGATTGAAAGATGATTTGGTGATGCTATTCTTTTTTGTAGGAACTCAGGAATAAATAGACGAAAGCGGTTGGGTGGACATTGCCAAAGGCGTTGATGAATACAGCCAAACAGTAAGTCTATGAGAAAACCAGAGCCTCTAGACAGAGTAACATTCGATCAGCAATAGCGACTCCAATACCATGATATGCACTACCGAAATGTCACGTGTCAAACTCCAAACTTGTTGGTTTTGGAGCTCATAGCTAAATAGTAGGTAAGTTACTTCAAAGTGAAGCAACGCTTGCCTCGTCTGTGAATGGGTGACCATAGTGCTAGCTGAGGGGAAATAAGGGCCAAGAAATTTGATAAAAGTATTTCACCAGGTAATACCCAGTTACTGGGTTATGGAAGGACTTGCCTATGTACCCTACTTATGTAGTCGCTTCAGGTAAAATACTGCTACTCAACTATATCTGGTTAGACTGAAGCCGAGCTAGGCAGATTGAACTCCTGCTGGTGTTGCGGAATCTGTTCGAAAGAGTCACCGCGGCCCTGGTACGCCAAGAGCATTAGGAGGAACACGCATGGGTTTTAGTCAGTAAGAGTCTGACACTCCTTTCTGCTTCACCCAAAGTGGGAGGAGTCATTTGATGATTTCCTATCCTTAAAAAAAAAGCAGATTTAACTAGGTGTCAATAAATTGTCACTTCACGTCTGAAGCCCCAGAAGAAAAAAACTAAATTAGCATGTTATACAAGCTTTCAAATGTCAAATTATAGTCATATCCGTGGACCACACATGTCGTACATAACTACATCTCAAAGTGTAATAATTAGCTGAAATCGTTCGTGGACGCCCACCGTCACCGCCGCCCAATATATTGACTCACACATTCCACGAAGTCTATTTTGAAACTCGCGTCTATTTATACTTTGAAGAGATTTCCGTTTTGAATAAACATCTGAGTTTTCCTTGGGTCTGTATAACTTTGTGGAAAGGTTTACCGCAGTTAAGGCTGATCATCATCATCATCATATCAGCAAAGACGTCCACTGCTGGACATAGGCCTCCCCCAAGTGTCGCCACAGCAAAGTGTCCTATGCGTCGGTTCTCCTTGTGGGAGGCCATTCAACGCTGCGTCTCCCAGTACGCGGTCGCCACTCCAGAAGTGATAGTATCTGTGAATACGAAACATAGGTCCGAAGGAATATTTAGTGCTAAATTAAATAACAATGTACCAAAAGACTGAAAAACTACCAGGATATTTGATAGGCTTTGATAGGAGTTACTGACAATTTTCGAGCTTATATATTAGTTCTTCTTCCATCCCAATACCGTAGTATCTCAGAAGCCTAAAGATTAAACTTTAGTGTCGTCAGTTTATTATTGCTGGTGAAACGTTTTTCTCTCGATGTTTTACAGAAGCCACCGAAAAAGAAGCAGCTATGAAGTAGACGTGTCAAAAAAAGTGATTTGTTTCGCCCACTTAAACAGTCATTTATAAAACTCTGAACTATATACATACGTCTTCTGTATATCATTCTGCATACGTATTTCATGTAAGCAGATTGATGGCTTGTATTCTAACTACTTTTAATCAATAGCACATGAACGATGCAAGTGAAATCTTTTGCTGTTAACTATACATCATTTTGTTTACGACATGCGGTTTCAGGTGTTGGAAGAAATTGCATATTTAATGTGCATAATTGATTAGATTCAAGTCTAAATAATAGCGAAGCAAGTTGGATTTTATTTTTAATTTAAAACTAGATTAACCAGTAACCTAGTTTTACGTACTAATAAAATCAATATGATTGTAAGTTAATTTTCCTAAACCAAACCTAAGTGTTAAGCGAAAAAAAAATCGATATTTTCGACGACGATTAATTCCAATTAGATTGTTGTACCTAAATAGATAAATAAAATAAAAGTAGCTGAACCATTGATCAAGACAATGTTTATCAATTACTAAGGCAGCAGACATTTGTATAAATATATATAATAACCTCTGGCTAGACCATGTACAATTAAAGAAACGAATATTCCATTCTTCTTTTCTACACCATAAAGGCGTATACACCCAGCCAATAGCGTGCGAGAATTTAAAATCAATAGCCATCCCTTAATGAAATGTCAACGGCCAACGACCGCCTCAGAGCGCTTACATTAAAAGCCCTTTTATCAACCATCTTTAATCCAATTAAAGGCCACCTCTCAGCAGGTATACCTACGATGAATAAAACAAAAGCTGCGGTCACTCACCGTCTAGATTCAACTGACCCCTAACTTACACGGCATTATACCTGATACATCATATTTTTGGAACTGCTAGAGGGGTGGGGTAGGTCATTTTCCCTGGTCACTCGACTGGACTATAGGGATTTCACTCCGAGGGTCATGGAAAAACAATAGTAACTGTTAAGCTAGGGCTTTATGCTTAATGGACTATGTGGGATAGTCTCTGGGTACTTTTACAATTAATTAGCACCTCCAAAGGGTAGATTACTCCTTGAATGTGGTTAAAAGTTGGAATAGATTGAAAGCAAAGTTGGCGATTTTGTTTTGTTTTTGGGTTAAAGGGCAAAGCTTTCTGAATAGTTTTAAAATTGGGTGAGTGGCCAGTGGTTACAATGTAAATTAGGGTACCCTTTTGATTTTGGTGGAATATTTGTGGAAACCTTGGAAGTTTTGGTACCTTTTCAGGGTTTTTAGTCAAAAGTGATTTTAACTAGAACTTTATCATTATTTTCTAATTAACTACATAACTTAACTAACGCATTTTCCCATAGCGAATAAGTATTAGGCACTGTAAAACTCGACATGCGACGATCCTAAAATACTCGTTTTTTCGTTCATACATTTTTGTTAAAAGATATCCAGGTAACTTTTATCAAACATAGTATCTACAAACCTAGGTATGTACGAGTAACTACTAACATGATGGTTTAAAAAGTACCTATATATGTATTAACTTTTCAACAAGTAAATAGACACTTAATGGTACATTTGTACAATGGTTTGCAGAAGCATAACTTCCAACATCTGCAGCAAAATTCATACATCCGAAAACCCCTGAAAAGTAAACAAAAAAGCAGTCGCCAGCTTTTTGCGTCAGCGACAAATTTACACTTCAACAATTTTCCCATTCCATACGAGTGATTTTAAAAACTTCCCTCTTTTGCGCCCCTCGCATTCATCGTTCATTCCCCTCCCCCTCCCCTTTTTACCCCATGGTCCTTTCCTCCCTTGGTCCTGTGTCTCATCCCTATGGGCCACACGTCCCTTTATAGTGCTGATTGGCACAGCTCTAGTGGATTACTGAGGGCATTGTGATGACCACTCGCCGTTTGGGAATTGGGGAATTAACACCAGTGTAGGGGCTGGACTTTGTTTACGTGGTGCAAATAAAATAGAGACCGTGTCGTATGTTTGTATTTTAGATATTCTGAACTTATCTACTAAAGTTAAACAGTGCCCTCAAATGTTTTCTCTGAGAACTTTTTTGATGCCAAATTAAGGACTTTAATCTTCTGCTGCGAAACCTAAGTAATATTATCGATCAGTTTGACCGTTACGCTTTCACGCCTAAATCTCTGAAAGGATTTTAATAAATATTGGTACGGAAACGGTTAGAAACTTCTTTTTTTGCAAAAGTCTAAATGGCCGCGAGTGAAGCCGTTGACTTTTGTCAGCTAGTATTTATACAAAATAAATAGCATTTTTGAGTTTATTTTCATCCAATTCCTGTATTTAATCGCTAGGGGCCAATAAATATCTTTTAAATTCCGATCAAAAGCGACAATTGTTGAAAACCAGCGCCATCATCGATCTTAGATTTTTTGGTAAATAACAAACGCTGTCATCGGCGCCCCTCAATCCCACGTCAAGAAAATAACGAAATCGTTTTTGAAAATAAATCGATTTATTTTATTCGATACGGATGCCACTCGTTTCGTTTTCATCTCGCGTCGAAATATTCGAATGCTGTAGAGATGTTTTATGGCCCATGAAATTGTTGTATTGTACGAATTCTTGCACATATCGACGAGTTTTCCATTTTCACCGCTAGGTTACAATACAATTCGGTTTAGACGTGTTTTGTTAATGATCATGTTGAATTCTCATGATTTTTGAAATTGTAAAATTGTCAGACTATGCAATTGTTTAAAATGAGAATTTTTATTTTATTTCTTTAACTTTAACATGTTCCTGTGATGCAATAAAAACTGTGTAGTTATTTTTTGCGTTGAGATACAGTATGAGTTGCCTGGTCTTCAACACATACCAAGATTGCTATTTTCAATGAATTACATACACAAATCGTTCCAAAGTTTTTGATCACCCAGATGTTTTCGGCCAGTCCTTTTCTTATATCCTTTGTAGATTGTTAGTTTTTATTGGATTATTCATTTGCTAAAAATTAGACTTTTCACGCATCATAAAACAAAAAAAAAATCGACTTCCAAACAAAAAACGAAAACTATAAAAAATAACCTTAATTTTGGAAGTCAGTCTATGTAGAAATTGAAATAACAAACGAAAACTCTTAAAACAAAAACTACTGAGTCAAACTGTATTAAATTTTAACGGGACCAAATTGCAAATATGCCGCATCGAACAAAAAAGAATCATAGAAATCGGATCAAAAACCTTAAACGCTTATAAAACTAGATCGATTACTCCAAAGTAATCGATCTAGTTTTATAAGCGTTTTTACTGTGCTTGTTATGAGGTGTACAATAAAGTATATAATAATAATAAGAAATCTGTGGTCCGGCTGTCAAGTTGACTGACAGCATAAATTTTCATCCCGAATTTTTTATATTAATTTTAATAAATACCAAGCTCCAAAATGATAAAAATCCAGGACACATCCAGGAAAAAATTAATAAAAACAATATTCAGTTGAATTGCAACACAAACTACACCCACTTGTAAGAAAATGCTGACAAGACGCCGGGCACAATTACTAGCCGCACAAGAAACATCTTCGGGTTCGTCGCTCAGTTCCGCCTCGCAGCCGCCGGGACCTGCTCCAGCCGTAAATCCTGATGTTCCGGTAGCTGCAGTTGCGTCGAGCTCGAGCGACGAGTACTTCTCGCCGCCGACGACACCACCAGCTGCGCGTCGGCGCGGGCGAGGCCGACCACCGGCCAGCTTAGGACCTCGGGGCCCACCAGTCTCTGACAGGGTCCCCGCTATCGGTGGAAGTGTGCAGCGTATAAAATGGACTCAAGCCATAAATGAGAATGTTATACGCTCATACTTTGGGGCTACAGAGGGGGGAACTAACCTGACTGCGTACCGTGGTCGGATGCTCTCTCTGTTTCAGGTACTTGAACCAGCTGTCAGCGTATCGGCCCAACGACTGTCGGATCAGGTGCACGTCATCCAGCGTAACCGTATGTTGGATGATAGTGTGCTTGATCGCCTCCGCACTAAAATGTGTAGCCATGTCATTGCTCCTCCGTCGCAGACTGTGGCACCAGCACAGTCAACCCAATTGCCCAGCCACGCTGACGAGGAGAGTAATGACAGGGTTACAAACGTAAGTACCCAGTGCAATGACGAATTGAGGAGTGCTTTGGAGTGTGCTATTCGGGAATACCGCTACATGCCGCCTGAACTTAGACCACGCTTACCTCGTTTGCCCATGCATAACAAGAACAGGGCGCTGGTGGCTGCTCTGGATTCGCAGTTGTCAAGCCATTTTGATAACTGTGATAACCTCACCGATGCACATTCGATCATGTACTGCGCGGCTGTAGCGGCATGTCGTGTAGCTCATGTCAAAATAAAAATAACCAATGACAGAGTTACACGACCAAAACCAGCCGTACCAGCTTGGCAGTGCAGGATCGAGCGTCGTATTGGTGAGGCCAGAGCGCTAATCGGCAAACTGATCTGCTTCAGGGAGGGCAACACACGCCCTAGAGTCATGCGCTTTGTGAGACGGGCGTTTTCGGGGACTGATGTCAATCCCCGAGATTATATATCTCGTGTCACAGAGCGCATCGACTTCCTGAAGCAGAAGGTGTATGCATGGGCAAGCCGTATTCGCAGGTACAGGCGGCGAGTGAAGCGATACACCCAGAATCGCACATTCCGAAGTAACGAAAGGTGGGTATATAGGGATTGGGAACGACCGGACCAAGGTCTGACTGACACGCGCTTGCCGGATGATGATGCTATGTGTTCATTCTGGCGCAGCATCTGGTCGGTTCCTGTCAGTCATACTGAGGGTGACTGGACTCGGGAGGTCGAGCGTGTGTGCGATCCGATACCAGAAATGGGGGCAATTTCCATCAGCCCTCAAGATGTAGCTTGTGCAGTCCGCCCGTTGCCTAACTGGAAATCTCCAGGGCCGAACGGGCTGCACAATTTCTGGATTAAATGGTTTACGAGATCGCACGCTTGCTTGGCGTCTCAATTCCAGTTTGCCTTAGAGTCTGGGTCGCTACCCCAGTTCTTAACTACAGGAATAACCCACCTGCTCCATAAATCAGGTAGTACTGCGGAACCTAAAAATTATAGACCGATCACGTGTTTACCGACGGTCTATAAAGTTCTTACATCCATTTTGAGGGTAAAGATTAATAGTCATATTAACAACAACAACATCATGTCTGCCTCTCAAAATGGATGTAGGAATGGGTCCCGCGGTACTAAGGAGCTACTCCTTATTGATATGGCCATTAGCCAACAGGTTCGGCGTTCCCGAAAGGATCTGTCAACATGCTGGATAGACTATAAGAAGGCCTATGACTCGGTGCCTCATACATGGCTCATGAGGGTGCTAGAATTGTATAATGTTGATGCAACGCTACGCACCTTCCTGATGTCGTGTATGGGGCAATGGAGGACAGTCCTTCGCTATCCAGGATGTCGAAATATCCAGAGGAATAGCGAACCGGTAAGGATCGAGCGGGGTATATTTCAGGGCGATAGTTTGAGTCCACTTTGGTTTTGTCTAGCCTTGAATCCTCTTAGCACACTGCTGGAGAATTCAGGGCTAGGCTATCGGTTGAAGAGAGGTGGTCAGGTTATATCTCACCTCCTTTACATGGATGATCTGAAACTCTTTGCCCCCACTAATCTGCAACTGATGGAGCTACTGAAGGTAACTGAAACATTCAGTAACGCCATCAGGATGGAGTTTGGTGTGGACAAATGTGCGGTCATGCATGTAAAGCGTGGAGAGATTATGGAATCCGTGGGAACTCAACTCTCGGATTCCATAAACCTGAGATCCCTCTCTTCAACTGAAACTTACAAGTATTTGGGTATGTCGGAAGCGTTAGGTATCAATGTTACTGACATGAAGCAAACGTTGAAGGAGCGCTTCTTTGGCCGCCTGAAGAAGGTATTCAATAGCTTTCTATCGGGCGGAAACAAGGTGCGCGCCTTCAACGGTTGGGTCATGCCAGTATTGATGTACTCTTTCGGCGTACTCAAATGGACTCAAACGGAACTTGACGCCCTGGATAGGCGGGTCCGTACACTGCTTACTGCGTATCGAATGCATCACCCACGGTCGTCGGTAATGAGACTGTATATCCCGCGAAAGTGTGGAGGTCGAGGCTTTTTAAATGCTAAGACTCTCCACAATCGTGAGATATGCAGTCTTAGGGAATATTTCCTAGCTGTCGACGTGGGTATGCATCGAGATGTAGTGGCGGTGGACAAGGGACTCACCCCGCTCTCCTTGGCAAATGAGAACTGGCGCAAACCTGCAGTGCTTGACACTAACGATCGCAGGGCGGTATGGCAGAGTAAGGAACTTCACGGACGCTTTTTCCGGGCCCTACATGGGCCTGACGTAGACCAACTAGCGTCCGTAGCCTGGCTGCGTTTTGGTGATCTGTTTGGAGAAACCGAAGGTTTTGTTTGTGCAATTATGGACGAAGTTATCATGACGAATAACTACCGGAGATTTATTGTGAAAGACGGCACGGTCGACATATGTCGGGCATGTCACCGTCCGGGAGAATCAATTCGCCACATTGTCTCTGGTTGTTCTCGTCTAGCTAACGGAGAATACTTGCATAGGCACAACCTTGTAGCCAGGATTATCCATCAGCAACTTGCTCTGAAATACTCTGTTGTGGAGTCGGAGGTGCCATACTATAGGTATGCGCCCGACCCAGTTCTCGATAATGGCAATATCACATTGTACTGGGATCGGTCCATCATCACTGACAGGACTATTGTTGCCAATAAGCCTGATATAGTGGTGGTGGACCGAATTGTGAGGCGTGCAATGATTGTAGACATAACCGTCCCGCATGACGAGAACCTCGTGAAAGCCGAGAAAGACAAACAAATCAAGTATATTGACTTGGCTCGCGAGGTTGTCGACATGTGGGAAGTGGACTCCGCAATCATTGTACCGATAGTCGTATCGGCCAATGGCTTAATAGCCACGAGCCTCGACCTTAGGAGGCTCTCGTTGGGCAGCTGGATCAAGGGCTTGATTCAGAAAGCGGTACTTCTGGACACGGCTCGCATTGTCAGGAGGTTCCTTTCTCTGGAGCCCTGACCACCGGTAGCTTGGACCCTGTTCCCGATATCGGTGGGCTACTATTTTTATATTTTTAAATGTTTTTTTATTTATTTTAATCAAATATTTAAAAATATAATTTATATGTATAGTAAAATGAATAAAGGAGATAATAATAATACATAAAAAAATAAAAAGTACCCGCCGAATTGAGAACTTCCTTTTTTGGAAGTCGGTTAAAAATACCTTAACTTTAAATTCCAACAAAAATTAACTACCAGATATTTCAGTCTACGGATGATTGTAAACGATGTTACATCCCCGATCGCGAGCGGTTTGTCCATGATTAATAGACGGCAATGTCACATGCTACTGACGTCACGGTTCATCCTCGGCACGCATTGCTTATTATTTCAAGAGAGAGAAACCGAGCGACATTCTGCCAAAGAGGGAATGTGCTTGAAAAACTTTTTGGAGTTCATGGTGGTGTTATTCTTAGACAGAAATGACGAAGATTCAAAGAGAAGACGTTTCAAGTAGAGCTAGATTACTTGGTTCGTCATTTGTAAGCACGTTTGTTCTGTGGCAAATAAATAATTTCGCTGGTTTACGTATGTAATATTTGAGACAAAAGTCAAATCTAGTACTTTTACTTTCTTTGATCTGTTAAAAACCCTCTGAAACATCTTAATAAAGTTTTGCCATTGACTGTCACTGGGATGGGATCTTCAGGTATCCCGTAAGTTGCTGATATTTCAACGATGCCGAAAAAATCTTGCATGTTGACTATACAGTCATAGGAACCATTACAATTATCAAAGTCTGCACAGAACTCAATTGATTGAACTTTTTGGTAGTTTGAATGGGGTGTTGTAGCGTAACTTGGTAGAGTTATTCGTGGCTGGATTGCGGGAAGAGCAGAGAACAGAAGACAAAGTCACGGGAGCTGCTCTTTGACAATACTCATTTATATTGGACGGGCTGGTGAGATCAAATCAGTGCAACCGGGACTCACTGGTGATCACTGCCCAGCAAAAGCCAAAAACAGAGTGGCTTGGAAACAGCTTGTCAATAAGCCCGCCAAAGCTCTGCAGGAGGAGTACATATATTTTTTATAATTACAATGAATAATTAAGAATTCTTCATAATTATTATCTACAGCCTTTAGCACAGTCTACTACTGGCCTCTTCTAGTGCACGCCATTCGACTCGATTTCTGGCCACTCTCCACCTAGCCTGAAGGTGTCTTTCCATACGTTTGCCGATTTGCGGTCTCCACTCAAGAACTCGTCTACCTCAATGGTCACCGGTTCTACGACTAATATGGCCAGCATATTGCCACTTCAGCTTGCTTATTCTGTGAGCTATGTAATTCTTATTCGATGTACATATAAAACCTGTCTTTGTTCAAGGTTTCTGCAAGAATACCTTCGAAAATTAGTGCTTAGTTATAAAATTATGCTTAGATTAACATTCTCTATACATAGTTTCAAGTGAAACTAATTTAGACGGCCTTCAATTTACATGATTAGCTTGGAAATAATAATGGTTCAGTTATTTACCTACTTTAAAACCGCAACTCATATTTTAAATGACATTGCTGATTTGCTGGGGAAGCACCTATGTACTGCAACCTTGACATAAGTTCACTTTAATACTTACAACTTTGTTATTGGGTACAATTAGATTGCAAGTTCTTACAATTAGATTAATTGCTCAATCATAAGTTGTATGTGTGTTGTATGTATTTTAGGATACTGGTCTAATGATTACTTCAAAACAATTAACAGACAAAGCAGATGTTTCTTCTCCTCATTTTGTATGACACATTTTGATACATTATTTTTCTACTGTTACTAGATCAGAATTACGTATTTAAATATTTTAAAGCTGCATACTTTCAAGGCTTACGCAGCATTTCACAATTACACTCAAATGATTAAAATTGTAACCACACTAGTGTAAGCACTCATTACACTTCACACAACAGCCATCCTTACACGAATCTATTAAAGTTCGTCTATGGCAAGTTAATTAACACTCGGTAGCAAAACAACGAATGCCCGTGAACCAATCAACCTTCTTTTTAAGAGTTTTTTTCTGTCGCAACACACCGGACGCCCATTCAGAACCAACCCGCTGACCTACATCCTTCAATCACTGGCAATTTTTATTTAGTATCGTGCTGCTTGAAAAATAGACATACGTATGAAAAACATAGGAGTTTTTGGAGACAAAAGACGGTCGTGGGCGAGCTGAATGTTAAGAAGATCATTAGTACGGCATTGTGGTTGGTATGCCGGTTGTCGGCGGTTCTCAAACTCTTATTGTATGCCATGAATGCAGCCGTTTGTACTCAAGGGTTAATTTTACTATTATATGCGAGGTTATAGAATTCAATTAACAGAAATCATATTTTATGTGTGACGGTAATGTAGGAAATTGTTTGTAGTGTGTAGGTGTTATAGTGTTGGTGCGGTAAAAAATATGGCGTGTGCGTAATGTTTGAGATGGTTTACCGTTTGTATGTGTCAGATTTGCACACACTAAGCACTATTCATGCTGCCTACTAGTATGTGGGTGGGTCGAACTTGGTAGTTCTTTTGGCGTAGTTTGAAGCAAAAATTCACTTTACCTAGATAACTTAGTCTGTTTTGTTTTAAAGGTATCTACTTGATGCAATGTTTATCAAAAGCACTTGATAAAAACATCAATGAGAAAACTCTCAAAGAAGAGGACACGTGGAGCTCAATTCATCTGAAATTCTGAGAACTTTCAAAATTATAATCTAAAAAACATACGCAATCACTGCCTGCAAAGTCAGTGAAACTGTTAAAAGGAATATCAAAGGTCTGAGGATTACATTACTGCAGTAGTACTTCAGTGTAGATCATCTATCATGTAGGTAGAGGCAAACTCCAATACGATGACAAACGTTTTTGGTTGTAGACGTCAAATAGGAAGTCGCTCTATATAAACGCAGATATTCAGCTGCATTTGGAAACCGATTCCTACATGATGATGTTGGTTAAAGACGATTTAGATGTTGAGGTTGAAATATGTGATATGTAACCCCCTGGCCACAGCCTAGAGTGGCGCGGATTGCGGCGCAGCATGCGGAGCATCAAGCGGTGAGCGGCAAAAACAAATAGTAGACTTCATAAGACGTATGCAGCCACAGCTACCGAGCGGCGACGCAAATTGCGACGCGATTTGCGGTGCGGTGAGCGCCGCGCGGCCTGCGACGGCGACGGGCTGCGCGGTGTGCGATTGAAACAAATGTACTATAGCGAGTATCGGGCGGCCACAGCTCAGTATCGGTGAACGCATTCGGGATCGCGCGACCGAAACAAATAATTTTGTTTTTATCGCGCGTTGAGCTTACATAAATAATGGATAAGGAACAATTATTAGTGAAACACTGAGTAGACCAGCAATATGTATGTCAAAACATCGTCATCATAATATCAGCCGAAAGACGTCCACTGCTGGACATACGTCTCTCCCAAGCGTCGCCACAAAAAAATAAAAATAAAACATCCATATCATAAATATAGGCAGGTTATAAAACTGGGATAGATATATATAGATAAATGTATATATAGACGATAAAGACAGATAAAAAAAATTGCCAAGTTATATCCTTTTCTAGTTAACTGGATGCGCTCTTAATCTTGACTGAATGATATCTAGAGCTAAGAACGCACCGGTTTCAAGGTAATACCGTGCCACTTTTTATAGGGCCATTTTAATAGGTTCTCTAAATACGTCCACCGCTAACGCTGTCGCGATCGCAGCTAGTCGAGCTGTGGCATACCACCGCAAATCGCGCCGCTTCCCGTACTACGTACCGCACCGCCAGAGACTCTGGCCAGGCCGTAACAACGGAAAGTTTGGTCTACAGTCAGTATGGATAATGATACTATAGATCAAATTAGTTAACTTCTATTCGCATATGCAACCCTCACAACAGTTTGAGTACCGCTGCCCATCAGATACATTATTCCACTATCGATACAGGAAAACAGTAACTGACCCACAAAAGGGTGGTGACTTGCAAAACTTCTATTGTCACAGACCACCTTTACGACACCATAAATTATTTCGAACGAACAAAAATTGTAACAGTTAGAAACGGTAGTTTGCGAAAATTTCAAGAAAAGGGTTGTTATTGTTGCAAATTGTAACAATAAACATTTTTGTTTGGAACCAATATATCATTTTGTGCTACTGTTCTTTGTGATATGCAAAGTTTTGGATATAATGATGTTAAGACGTCTGCGAATGGTAACAATGACTAACAAAGACAGTTGTTTGGAGTTAGAAAAACAGTTGTAGAAACACATGCATGTAAATGCAACTTACAAAAAGAGCTTAATGATCATACAATAAATTAGTGATACTTTCAGATGGTACCAGGAAACTTGAAGACGGGACTGAAGTTACAAGGAATAGGACATTCAATTTAGGTTTTCCAATTGATGGCTAACCATGCAGATGTAGCTTCGAAGATATGGTAGTATCAGACGATTATTTACTGTTGATCTACGAGCTGGTAAAAGGTCAAGTGCAACCGTGCAAGTAAAAACTTCGATACTTTAAACCAGCAAACAAAAGGTAGATTACCATTTTCTTCGGTTTCAATTAGATCCGGCATTCAAATCTTTCGTAAATCGTTAGAAAACTTAAAACAAATACAACTACTTCAAAATATCTCGGCAAGCTGTAATCCCCGTATCAACACAACTATCAACAATGTTATGCTTACATGCACAATTCAAAAATTAATTCATTATTTTTCCCAAACTTTCGAGAATAACAAAGGCGTACCTAATTCGTTGTTACAAAGACTGGAACCCCATATGGCGTTGATTACGCTAACTACTGTTCGATACTGGCTCCCTAGGTGACTCGGCAACTACTAACAATGTCGGTGTACAGACAGACATACTGATCGGTTGTAAGTTGATAGAGATTAGTTTTATATCGGTAGGAACTACAGATTTTTGTGGGAGCTTGTTTTTGTTATGTGTAGTTGAGTTGCGAGTTTTTCGAAAAAAATATAAAATTTTCAAAATGTATCTTATGGAAAGTACAATACAGTAGAGAGGGTTATCAGTAGAGGGGTAGTCAGATTACCTAATTAGTTTTCCTGACCGATTCCAGGCCATAGAGGCCAATCGCAATGGAGACTAACCATCGGCGCGGGACATAAATTGTAGTGCACCTGATTACCTATACGGCTTTCAAGAAGACCAAGAGCTTAAATAATGTTTTGACTGTTTCAAAGTAAGGGCCGAACTAATTTTGATATAACTAGCTAAAACAAAATAAAGAGTAGGAAATAACTTCGAAGATACGCCGTTGTTTGTAGAAACTGAAGCTTTAAAACGTAAAGAAGGAAAATTTCCCGAATATCCATACGAGCAATCACAATTGATAAATCAAAGGTACTTTTAAAATCATCATTCTTATAAAATTGGTTCGTTATAAACAACGTCTTCTTCAACATGCACATAATTTAATTTTCCGAGTATATTGCGTAGATTGAATATACTCTTAAGATCTAGAAAGGGTCTCATTAGCAGTATTATTTCCCACACTACTGGTCCATGTTTCTTCATCTGTGATACAGCATTATAAATTGTTGTCATTTCTTAACCTGCGATAACATACAAATCTAGCTTTTCTGCGGTGATTTGTAGCTACCTGTCAGTGGTAACTGTTGGCGGAGCGTGTACGGATTGACTGACATTCGATTAAGTATCTCTATTTACCTACACTGTAAGAGTTGAGTATAACCAAAAAAGATTTTGATAGTTGGTGAATTTTGTGAGATGTAACCTACTTATGGTGTGGCAATTTCGACTTCATCTCTTATTTTTTCTTGCATTTCATTTGAGCTTAGCTTTACCTTACCGTTTTCTGATAAGAAGGTTAGCCTTTTTTAAGACACATAGAAAGAGTTTTCGTTCTGATTAAAGCTTGACTTGATTCTATTTAGACCGTCGTGAACAGTGTGAGCCTGATAATGGATGTGTAGTGTCTTTTCTACAAATACAGCACCATTGATGTAATTTAAAACACCTTGAAGGAGACAAACTGCAAATATTTTCGGAAAATTGCACCTAAAACCTACATCCTGAAATAATTTTAAAAGCTACACTGCAAATAACAGAAAAGCAATTTTCCGCAGAACCGCAAGCTGTACATGGCAGTGCAGTAGGTACGCTAGTCAGCGTTCAACGTGAGCTAAAACTAGTGATTAATGGTGGAGGCCCGCCGCGGGCGCCGCTGGCCGACGACTGCGGCTGCGGGCGGGCTAGACCAGGTAGTGTACAGATGGGAGTTTGGGGGGGGTTTCTGCCTATGCTTTTGACTGATGAAGTTATTGAGAGTTATATATAGCAGGCTGTCATCATGATCACCTACAGTCTGACTTAACGCACTGCTATGGATGAATGATTAAAATACACTCATCAAGCCCTCTGGTCATGTCAATAAAAATGTACAACATGCTGCGGAAATTAATAAGAAATGAAAAAATACTGCATATTTTCACGAATAAGTTAAAAAAACGTTTACTAAAGAAATTTTATTACAGCGTAAAGGAATACTTAAATATAATTAGTCTTTGAAACTTGCATAGAATAGCCAAAAAATAATTTTAGAATAAGTTAGATAATAAGTTAAATGTTAAGTCCTCATCTCCACATGTTACCACCTAAGCCTATATTGTGGAATGCAATAAAGTATTGAGTATTGATTCACTCTACATCGAGTAAATAAAATAATTGTCTTGATTTTTTCGCATCGTGATTGCTTTTACTGTTCAGAATAGAGTCATAAAATAAAGTAAAGCTAAATTTAATAATTTAATAAAGTAATAATATTAGCTGTAATTTTGAATTTATTTTAATTAGAGCAATTAATTTATCTCTTTTCTTGTGCTAACCACAACGCTCCAGTACCTGCAGCACCCAGGTTCTATCGGCGATGAATAATTTATTTATTCCTAAAATAACAAAACTTGGTTGTGGTTGGAGTGGTTAATTAACAAGGAGGCGGGCAATGAAATAACAAAAGAAAATTTCCTTGTCCTCCTCATTGTTGACGACTACATCCACTACCAATCACCAAAATATAATATTAAAAATACCTAATAATTAATAAGTGGCGTAAGTTTTTACTGGATTTGAGTAATTCATGCATAGTGTATTCCGGTGTGCCATTGTGGCTCATGAGTTCTGGCGAGTCATCATCGTCATCACCATTTCGGCTAAGAGACATCCACAGCTCGAAATGAGACACCCATAATATCGTATTGCCATATTGGCCGGTTCTGTACTTCACGCATTCAGCAGGTTCCCACGTCCATCACCACGTCGTAGGTCCACCTTGTGGAGGGCCCTCCGACGCTGCGTCTTCCAGTGTGAGGTTGCCATTCCAGAAGCTTTGGAACCCATCCAATATCTGGCAACTAACTGCAAACAATTATTATTTCAGAGAATCTAGCCTGTTGTATATTTTCACATCATCAAAGTTGCAGCCATGTCCTTTCTGCATATTTCGTGTTTACTCTTTGTACGTAGTAAATCGTTTCTCCAGGACTTGATTAAAAGTTCGCTGTGCAATGTTGCAATGGGATTTCGATATGGAAACTGCAATATTATAAGTCTCTGGACGCGAAAAATAATTTATTTTGTGCAAACACAGATACATTATACGTTAAAAATAACAGTTATTTCTACCGGACGGAAGTAAGTAGACTAAATACAAGTATTTATTCTTAGCAGATAATAAAATAATTAATTTAAATTAATCTTCATAAGAGTAGTTGCATAGCTATAATTTTGAATTGTTGCCTTAATTAATGGTTTTCATTAACACTATTCTCATAATAATCATTGTTCTAGAAGAAGTTTTTTTAAAGGTCTACATGGTTTTGGTTTTTTTACCGGCGTTAATTCAACTTACTTTGTTCGTAGATTTGTTTAGGTCAATTCTTGCAAGCTGAATTAGAACCGCTTGTTCTTATCCTATAAAATAAGACCTGCTGCTTTATCTATGGTTCAATCAAGACGAAGCAGATCCTCGACTATTAACAGTACAGACACGAAATTGTTTTTGTTTTTAGTGCTATAAAAAAATACGAGCTTGCTTTTAAAATCGTTTTTAATATATGCCTCTTTACTCAAAGCCCAGCGTTCACCAACGGAAATTAATAAAGTTATTAATTCTATTTGAAATATGAAACCCTTCTGTAACAATCAGCAAAATTCGCTCCAGCATTAGGGCGGACACACAAAGCTAACGGCTAATCGAAAGCGAGCGACTGAGCGAGCAAGCGTAACGTCGAATATCAGAAACAGCAGTCACTTTTCCCAGGGATTCGCTCCAGTAATAATAATGAGAAGCTGCCTACTAAGCCGACGAATAGCGAAAATATCAAAACGAAAAAAACATCCGGGAAATCTCTACCGACCACTATAACCTTAACTCTACAGGAAAACTGCGCAACGCTTTTCCATCCACTTTTCTTTAAGAAAAGAGGGGTTGGGGAGGTCAAGGCAATCTGGAAATAAGTACGTATGAAGCAAACTCTGTTTTTGCAGAGAATATTTTCTCGTTACTTTGCTAAAGTTTTTTCTTTTGTTCTTTTTTTTGTGACCGTTGAGTGTATTGTTATTTCGATAGCTAAGTACCTAGGTACTGATTATTTTGTTTGACTTACTCTGAAAAAATCTGTTTATTTTTTTTTTTTGAATTAGATACCAAATATTCAAATATTCGTACGTAATTTTCTGTGTGAACAAGTATTAAAAGAGTAATGGTGTTATTTATATGTTTAGGTTGATTTTGCCAAAATAAATGCTCGATTAAAGTTCATGTTATGAAATTGCAAAGACAAGTTAACTGCAATCTAGTTATAACTGCAATTAAGTAGCAAACAAGGTGCATAACGAGGCGTAAATGATAGTTCGCAACCGCTTCCCATTACTATTCAAATTAAATTTAATTGTGCAAAGATCATTAACAACATAAGACTTTCTAATAACGAACTATTGTCGACAAAAAATATTTATCCTTAAAATTCGTTACGGCTTTAGCTAGAACTATTTAAAAATCGCATAAGGCAACGCTTTTTTTTAATTAATAACATAAAGGAGTCCTTCCAAAGAAAAGGTCGGAACGTTTCAAACGTAAACGGCATGAATAATAGTTTTAAATGTATTTGAATAAGCAGTTCATTAATTATAACGGAGGGTATAATAGTAATTTTTGACGTGGCCCTTCCTGCTAGCAATGCTTTCGCTCGGTTACACAATTTTTCTTTGGTAGCTCTGATTTTGGGAGCGGTCGATTTGCGATAGAGGTTTGAGTGAGATGCTTGTGAAAAAGGATATCGTAGTAATATTCGGTAGTCTACAAGAAAATAAAAGACAATTTTGATATTCTGAGACATCTTGAGAGCTTGTGCTCGTACTTTTATTATGTTGGCTTCAATTTAATAAGAAATCAAACATATTTAAAAGATATAAATTTTTCTAAACACATCCTTTAACCACTTGATTATACATTTAAAATGTAGACCCCTTAGAGCTTCATATTGTATATTGCGCCTTCAAGGAGCCATAAGCCAAAAAAACACAAAGATTAATGTATAATCTCAAAACTTGACAGTTCAAAAGTCGCACACGAAAAAAGTCCCTTTAACATTACAACAGGGGTCTTAAACCTTTTATCTAATCCATCAAATGTCGTTAGTTTTGGCACAGATGCAGGCCAAGATCCCCGTCAAGTAGTGCTTAAGTTTGGCGAGCACCGTAGGGTCTTCATGTGATTAATAGTGCTCATTACAGAGAAAGGTGAGCCCCCATGTGTCAGATTTTCGTGTTCGCACACGTGGCCCTGTCCGGTGGGGGATTAGATGTGTAATCCACTTTATGTGGAATTATGGTTAGATACCGGAGAAATGTAGATTTGAAGGTGGAAATTATTTTTGCAAAGAAATTGGAGATAGGACACCACAATTAGTTTACTCATCTTACTAACAAACTTGCATATTCTATTACAATCGAAAGGAATTCCAGATCCATTGCTTTATATGTTTCAAAAATCCTCAGCTCGACAACGTTAAATACGCAATGGATACTGCTGGAATAACAAAATGAAAGGACCTACTAAATATACTGAATATTGGATTCACATAAAAGTAATAAACAAATCGGTCGGTCATATGTTTGATGAAATGTTCTTGAATTAAAACACAGACTTATATTATGGTAATGTAGTGTATAAATTAAACCCAAGGTATGCCTTCAGCAAAGACTAAAGTATCGCGTTTGTGACTTTACACGATAACAAATGTGAAATTCAGTAAATAACACCGATGCCTGTTACATGTTTCATACGCAAGCAGCACCTAAGACAACCAAGAAATTGTTATAAAATATTAATGAAGGCAAGCATAATCACCATAATTACCCCGCAACACGATCACTGTAAAACAAAGAAACACGATACATGCTCCTCGATCTAAAACAAAGAAACATCACCATACATGAACTCACATGACCACACTCACTAGTTCCTGAAAGCTGAAAAGGTCTTGGGTCGGGCCAATTATGAAAATGGCGCACCTGCGCTTGTCAAACGTGGCCGCGCTTGTCTGCCGTCCTGCGATAGTCATTTATCTTTTCTTTCCTTATACATTCCTGGTACCTCGCCGGCTCTTCGCTCTATGAAATTGTGAGACACAAATAGAAGGTTTTATTTAGATGTTTTAAAGGATTTTTGGTATTAATAATATTTTCCAAAAAAGTGTTTTGATATAAAATTTTAATCTTCCAATTCTCTGTATGTTCCTAGTGTACCTAGTGCACCGGTTCTTCGGTGTATAAAATTGTGAAACACCAATAGTAGGTTTTATTTAGATATTGTAATAGATTCGGTACCTATCAATAATATTATTATGTTTGGAGTTTCTTACACGTTCTTCTCCATAGAGATCTACGCTTTGGAACGTGCAAATAGCTTCCATGTTTTTGACTGACCGACCTTGACGTTTCAAAAGTGCCTGTGAATGGTTTATTTGAAATAAAATGCTTTGAATTTGAATTTGAAAGTTACCAAAACGATTTATAATGAGCCACCTCTTAAAAATATTTTTATTTGCTTTGTTTCATTTTGCACCCATTAATAGTATTCCTACCCTACATGATAGGTACTTGGCTGCCTAGTCTTTTCCCAACTATATTGGGATTGGCTTCCAGTCAAGGCGGATTCAGCTGCGTACCAGTATATTATGTGGAACAGCTGCCTCCTCCTCCATAAACTGGGTAACACGGTACTTCTTGGCAAGGCGCGTGTCAGATTTTCTGACTAATGACAATTCGCAACGACTGCCAAAAATCTACAAATGGCAGCCGAGACCTACGGCTTAACGTGCTTTCCAAGGCACAGAGGGGTGTCGGTATGTTAAGATGGTCACCCATCCACAGACCAACCTCGGCTAGCGTTGCTTAACCTTGAAGATCGACCCTTACGGCTGGTATTATTTGGCAACAAGCTCGTCCACCCTTTTTTTTAAGGATGGGTAATCATCAAATGCTTTGGGTAAAGCAGAAGGGAGTGTCAGACTCTTACTGAGTAAAACCCATCCGTTTCTCCTAGTGCTCTTTGCGTTCCAGGGTACGGTTTTTTACTTTCGAACGAAGTTCACAGCCCCAGCAGGCACTGGCCCTAGCGGGCCCTGTCTTTTGTGCTGACAGTTCTTTGAGGCGCGCGTGGAACACAGCGCGCCGTCGACCCGAGTCTGTTCAGACGGCAAGCCACCCAAAGCTCGCCGTCCGCAGGCCCGCGCCTACAGTGGCCGAGAATCGCCCTGCGACTCGCGACGCCCGGGGCGTCTTCTTCCGTTGCGGCGGCTGGGGCGTGAGGTTTCCCTATCTCTCACAAGTTTGGCTTCCTCCTTCTCTAGCATTACTGCTTCGCAGAAGGAGGTGACTGCTTCCCATGTCTCCTCACTCCGGACCATGGCCCAAACCAGGGGCGGACGCGACAGATCGCCGCCACCGATCGCCTCGACGAGGACCACCGTATGCTCCACCGTGTCCTCCGGGCGATCCTCGCAGTGTTGACACCCGGGCGTATCCCGCCGAATCCGAAACAGGTACTTCCCAAAACAACCGTGTCCGGTGAGTACCTGCGTCAAGCGGAAGGTAAGGACGCCGTGGCGCCGCTCTAGCCACTCCTCAAAGAAGGGACTTATCGCCGCAATTATGGCGTGCCCAGCACTGGGTTGCGACAGTCGTTGTCTCCATACTGCCATGAAATCCTGCCGGACCTCCGTTTGCCGTGCTGCGATTTGCCGCGGCAGAGGAGTCTCGCCCCGGCGTAGCGCTTCCACGCACCATTCGTAAATGAGTGCGAGGGCTCTCGCCTCCAGATCCCATGGCGGCAGTCCGGCAAGGAGGCTCGCCGCCTCGCCAAAGCTCGTCCGCTCTGCATGACACTTGCTGTAAGGTTTGGTTAGAGTTCACAAACTTTTCTCCAAGATCACATGATCACTTTAATGAAACAAAAAATACAAGTTTCTACAGACGAATGTGCTATAATGCTAATCAATAACGACTTTGTTTTGAAGTTATGTGGGTTTTTATTATTGATTCAGTATATTGATTCAGATTAATAGACCTTATAATGAAGTTCAATTAAAGCAGTAGGTACGTAGTTAGGTAAGTACTATAGCGGCTATTAAAATATTCTGAATTGTTCGTTGAAGCACTTTAGTTATCCCGTGGCATTAGGGACTTCGTAATTAAAACCTTAAGGTAGGTATTTAGGTTACAGCAGGTATAAGTCCTCAGCTTTTATACGTTTCTGTCTTTTTTTTGTTCGCTTTCGGAATGGAATTTAGGTTTATTTTTCAACCAATTTTCCACTTTATATCTACATACCTTAAGTACACTCGTAGGTGGCATGTACCTATCATTATAGAGGGTTACTTGTTAAACACCAACCACCTCTTAGATAGTGAAAGTAGGTACACATGATTATAAACAACTTTTAAGCAAGAGATCTGAAATAAACGCAAGAGGTAGGTACTGAAAAAAAAAATCAGCTGCTCAATAGGCACATTTTCATTTCATTCATTTCGCGGGTATGGGACAATTGATTTTTTTTTTCTCAATTTCAGTGTAGGTCCCATATTGAAAGTTGGTCATAATGTCATCATTATGACCAACTTTCAATTATACTTATGTATGACCAGTTGACCCACGCAACTTCGTCTGCGTCACAATTTTCATTACTGCTCCACTCCTTTTGGTCTTAGCGTGATGATATTATAGCCTATAGCCTTCCTCGATAAATGGGCTATCTAACACTGAAATACTTTTTCAAATCGGACCATTATTTCCTGAGATTAGGGCGTTCAAGCAAATAAACAAACAAACAAACTCTTCAGCTTTATATATTAGTATATAAGATGACCCCTTAAGAGTTATTGCGTTTTTTTCTGTTACACGTTGTATTTAAAATTCTTTCGTTACTGAGTGACTGACAGACAACGCACAGCCAAAACGATTGGTCGTAGAAAACTGAAATTTGGCATGTAGGTAGGTTCCTTTGGTAGTGTGCGCTAAAATTCCTTAGCTAGTCTTTACTATAAACGCGTGGTCAACCTAGTTAATAAACGCAGGATTACCAAAACTATCATATCAATGAATTAAAACGTCCCAATGTAGGTAATACGATAGGCAAGAACAGAAATTGAGTTTGTGTTTACATTAACTGTTTTAAATTATAGTTGATCTCGTAATTACCTACCTACCTACTCATTTTATCGACCTGGGTTTGAGTTACACTAAAACTTTGCAAGATCTATTATTTAGGTGATAGTAGGATAGTTTCAACCTTAGTGAAGCTTTAATATACTGGGAATTATCGTCAAAAGTGACAAATCAATTACAAGTTCACTCATACACAATCCAAAACTCCACCCTGGAAAAGGACTGTAGCGCCATCTACCGCGGAATAGACACAAACATTAAGCATCTCTTAACTGTTTTACCATAGACTAGCGACATCTATTAGGGAGTAGAATAACTAAATCCTGCAGCCAAAGTATTGATTTTTACAAGTTTGAATACATTAGTGCGTGCCAACCCCTCTGTGGGTTAATTTATAGCTGCACTGTGTAATTAAGTTTTTTTTAGAGCAATTTATCGATTGCTCGTTGTATTGCGTTGTAGTACGGTTGCATGGTAAGGTGATATCTAGAGGTGAATAAGCTTTTGTAGAACTTTTGAACCTATAAGTATATTTGTACTACCTATAGTTATTTATTCTATAAAAATCGTTGATTCATGAGAAGCCTAGTCTATATTTTGTATTCCTTCTGATATCCTCGTAGTCTCAACAGATAATAGTGCCACTACCTTACTGCTATATTTAATGTAATATCCATGATGTTTTCAAACAGGAAGATATAATGTCATGAAAATTAACACTACAGTGCTTCTATCACCAGCTCACTGCTATAGACAATCTTTTTGCCGAGCGCGGTGGCTTGTAGGAAGGTTTTAGTAGTCTTTCAAGAGCCGGAACAGCACAATCTCATTAGTGAGTCAATTTCGTAGGACTGATATGAAATGGTTTTCTGTGTTACTGATGACAGTGCTAAGTGCTTTGTTCTCTTATCAGACAGCTGCTGAAGCATTTGGTTTCTTTTTGAAAAACCGGAAGCACAGGTTTTCATATTGCCTTCAGAAGTAGAGGAAGCAAGTCAATAAATACACAAAAATATTGTCATTTCATTTTTTATTTTACACACACACCAAGAAAATAGTGAAAACAATGTTTCAGAAACATTTTCAGTCATACAAAAATTTCTAAAATCAAAATTATTCCGCAATCATGTTCAACAAATAAAAAAAAACAAATCAAATAGATATTATCTTTAATATCTATTTGATTTCGTCCCTGCCCACCTACGAATTCTACTTAAACCCAGAAAAGTCTAATTCAAAACAATTCCAAACCATGATGCTCATCCAAATCATCATCTCATTCCCACAGTGTTCCCACACTTCTATTTCACATTTTACGAGTATTAGCGAGGTTACGAGTTACGTAGGTGCCAAAGCGTTAAATGGCAATTAACATCAATTAAGTTTTATGGAAAGGAACACCTAACACGAGCTGTAAACAGCAAAAAATAACTATCTTCCCAGTAATTACGTTGGTATGATAACGAAAATGCCTTAGTATTTATGTTTTAGGAACAGTTTTCCTTCAGTCCAATTAAGGGTTACGGATCATTTCATAATTTTACCAAAAGAATTCAGCATAAATATCTGTTTACTATAAGATTAAGGAATGACCAATAAATCAATATTTAATTGTTCTTGTAAAATTAAGGTTTACTTTCGGAACTACACCTATTTTTTTCATCCACCTATGCTTTTTATAGTTAGGCTTTCAATAGAAGAAACGAGACATAATCTTTATAAATTGCAATATGGCTCAAAGCAGCTAAAAGGTACGTTTGCTAAGATAAAACTAAAAAAATAATATGGACCCAAACGTGATGCACGTTTTGAAAACATAAAAATAAACACATACTATAAAATAATACAAAAAAATCCATTGCAGTTATACAATTATACAATAAGTATTTATCCAATGCATATAGCAGTTCCAATCGATACGATTACACAAGTATGCAAGTACAACGAAATGAACGTGGATATCGATGCACTTGCTCTATGTGGTGGAAGAAACTGATAATTTGCATGAATAAAAAGTCAACCCAAATTATACAGTGACAAAAATACAGACTGCATGCATGTATGTAGAAAACACTGAAAAAAATATTTTAGCAAGTTCTTTCACATTGAAAAACAAAAACATCCTATCTTATCATTTTCCCAGCCTGTTTAAATTTAGATAAGTCGCACAAGAAATCCATATTATTCATCTGTCATACTCAAACGATTGACAGAAATAGAACGATGATTTAAAATGTTTTCTCGTAAATGCGTTTAGTGATTTTTGGTGCAAGTAGAAGTTATTTAATTTTTTTTTATTTGAAAAGCATAGATTTTAAGAATTTCGCTATATTGTTAATTTGTTACTGAGTATAATGCTATGTGTATCCTAAAATGTACTTTAGATTTTACAAGCTCGTGGCTAGATAATAACAGCCGCACGGGTCGATCTTCAAGGTTAAGCAACGCTTGCCAAGGTTGGTCTGTGGATGGGTGACCATCTTAACATAGCGAGTTTCCACCGTACCTCGAAAAGCATGTTAAGCCGTTTGGCAGTCGTTGTAACGGATAGTCAGAAGCCAATTAATCTGACTCGTCTTGCCATGAAGCACCGTACTACCCAGTTACTGGGTTGTGGAGGTCTGGTAGGCAGCCGCTCTGCGTGAAATACTAGCATTCAGCTAAATCCGGTTTGACTGGAAGCCGACCCCAGTAAAGTTGGGAAAAGGCTAGGCAGATGATAATGACTTTAGATTTTATAAAAAAATTAAGGAATCTCTAAAGTCTAAAGGAATGAGACTGAGCACCTAACACATGATATTTTTATACAAATATAATACTTCTTGTAGCTTTTTATTTAAACTTACGTAACTAAGTAAAGTCAGTGTGTCACTATACATTCTACAATATTAATTCAATGTGATGCTACCCTTGTACTTAATCATCATATTAGGAAATAGCAACATGTCACGCATAAATATTAAGTTTCCTTAATAAGGTCATTCTATACATTGTTTGTTATAAAATACCTATATTTCTACATACTGTATCTACAATATTCATGGGTATTGTATATATACAATACCCTTGATGTTTGTATAAGTACCAGTACCTATTGTATACATCTCGAGACTATTTCGTATACTATAAAATTAAGTAAAAGAACTCAAAATAATGAGAAATGCCACTAGACATAATACTATGCTCTTTTTTATTCTAGAAATTAATGCCTACTATAACGAAATTAAATTTATTTACAATCTTTTTAAGAAGGCAGATTAAGAATGGTATAAATACGTCTAGCGTTTTTTTTTTAATATACTTAAATTCAGTTCGGTGCCTATAGTTACTATAAAAATACGTGTGTAGTTTATATTAGATTTATTCTAATTTTTATTTCAAACTACACACATATCTAATGTTAGCGCAATAATATAAGATATTGTTTATTATATTCAAGATAAAATTCATATCTACAGACAAGATGCCCCCTCCTAAGCCCATTTCCATATATTGCTAACAATAAGGAACATTCATTTCGTATGAGTGTCGGGAATACAATTTTTCCTAAAACGTGTCTTGAATTTCATATTTCTAGATAAGTTTAGTTTTATTTTATACAATACGTGCTTAGCTTTTTTCATGTTTTCTGAGCTGCTAAGCGGAATGTTTTCACTTTTCTGATAAGTAGGATTTTCTAGCTGGAAATTGGATACGATTCACAGATAAAATATGGCCAATGTGTTACTAAAATTCTGTTTCAAAATTCATTGTGTAGAAACATTGTTTATTCCTTTCTTACCTAAACCTAAGCTTATGAAGTTATGACATAGAACTAAGAAAATTGGTCTTCGCGAGTTTTTCTTTTGATTATAGTTATAAAAGGCTGAGAAAATGCTAAGAAAATGAAAGACACAACAATTAATGCAGTCATCAAGACATAGAAGATATAGTAATTAGCCGTAGTAACATTGCCCAATTTCTCTCAATTTAACTGAACTACTCAGAATTCACCCAAGCTACATACAGAAATTGGGGTAGATATTTTATACAATTCTTTTTTTGATTTTTAGATCGATCTTGGGCCATGTTGCTACCGCTTGGCATAGACAAAAAAATCAAGACAGCAGGAATATTTTCATAGTGATGTCATCGTGGTCTTGAAACGTCGCAGTGCATGCACCACACAAACCTCTCTAGAACCGAATTTGTCGCCTCACTTCAAACAAATTCGGATCTACAGGGTAGATGTAGGGCACTAATATTGATGCCCGGGGGGATGGGCACCACAGACATCCTGGTCGTTTCTTCTTTGGAGATGTTTCTGGAAATAGAAGAGAAATACACAATTTTTCATAAAGTCATAGTAGCCAAGTATCCGAGTATTTAGATTTGGCCTAACGTCAGTCACTGTTCAGTATCTTTATTTTGTGATATGCTTCTAAATTTAAATTTAATGTGAAATTACAGAGAGACGTGAACGAAGATTAGAAAATTCTGCGATGGAACAAATACGAAAATTAAAAAAATAAATAGAAAAATTATTGCTCGCAGCCATGACCTGTTTCTAAATAAAAGAAAGAGTCTCAATTTATTTTTACCACTTGGCTATAAATCTTCATTTGTTACACCCAGTATTACCAACCGAAATAACTACTGTTGCAACTTAAGAAGCTTATTCAAATGAAATATTAAAAATTTATGTGGCATTGCCAGCAACCTTTTGGCCACATTACCAGTGGCCAGCAATGCGGAGGAATTTATCGACGCCATATTTTAGATTATTTAATTTTAGTAAGTTAAGAGATTTTTCATCATCATCAGCCGAAAGACGTCCACTGCTGAACATAGGCCTCCCCCGAAAGTAGGGGTGGTTGGCCATAATCGCCACGCTTCGCGGGCGGGTTGGCGATCGCAGTGTATGGTGTTGATTTTTACAGAGAACGCTGCTGCCCATTCTCTGGTGAGTCCCTTAGTAGCCTTTTACGACACCCACGGGAAGTGATGGGATGGTATTATTCTTTTAGCGCACCATACTGCACCGGCCGACACCATACGGCGATATATTCGCCTTTTCTATCATTTATTAGCAAAAATACTCTTGGTTTCTCTTTTGGCTACATATTAGCTAAAAATCGTTACATAACCAATAACCACGACATTCTTTATATTAACTGTGGATTTTACAAACTTTACACACAGAGATTGTGAGAGATTTCTTTTTGTGATAAGACAAAGATAAATCGGCGAAAACCCATAAACTGCAGTCAGATTAGGTAACGCCTACATTTTTGGACTTTCGTTTGTCTGTGACTGCGCGTTTTTTCCCATTCTCGTAGGAATTTCGGGAATGACTCTCTAAGTTCTGCACTACACTCCAAAAAATTCAACTTTCTACGACCAAAAGTTTCAGCTGTGCGTTGTCTGTTAGTCATTAGGTAACGGATTCCTTTTTTTAAAATAACTCGACGAGTTTTGAAATTGGCACAAAAATGTTGTGAGCTTTACAAATTGGACATTTTTGGCTAGATAATTGTGATTGGGAATAATTCTAAATAGGTAGTACTTTTTTAAATAGCGGGAGAAATAATTTGAAAGTTATATTTTAATTTTAATTAAAGATTTTTTATGAAACTAATATGGGCCTCGCCCTTTTGCACCATCAATCAGGAAATTAATTTAGCACTGAACTAATTTAGAACATCATGTTGTCTTTGTCATCGACAAGCCAACATCTGTCCAGCCTTTTTCCAACTATATTGGGGTCGAGTTCTAGTCAATCCGGATGTTGTCTTTGACATCTTCAATAAAATGTACAAAAATCGAACGATGTAAGAAGTTGGTGTTGCGCTAAATGCATTTACTGACTTGTGTTATAACTATTTTAAACTGCTAGGGCCTATTTTTAACTGCTAGAAGAGATGGTTATTTTAATGATTTGAATATTATTAGCATATATCGGTAAGAGAAATAAAATAAACTTCTCTGAATTTATCGAGGTTGAATCTGCGAAGACGCCCGATGTCCGAGCTGCTCCGCCCGAGTTCATTCGCACCTGAAATAAATATAAAATAATATTCAAATACTTGGAAACATTACAATTATAATATAAAAATGACATTAACAACGAATAAACCATTTAAAAACGCAACTTTTTGAACTGAACGTCAAACACACATCCATCAAAATTAATAGTGTTGTCAACGCGCGATAGATTTTATCGATTACAATATCACCGTAAGGCGTCACCTACACAATCGGATTCCATAATAAGCGTGTAACAGAAGCCGAGTGTCGTAATCGATCATCGTAATTGCGCTGTTTATCTATAGACAAGAGTAAGGTAAACATCAGGGACAGGTAAGGACATTAGTGTTTGAACAGCCTTATACTCTCCGGAGATGAATAATGGTTTAGTGATCGCATTAACACGAGGCTGGAAGTAGGCAAGTGAGGGAAAGTAGTTACAACAAAAATCTATTACGAGTACATAGACTCTTTACACATCAGCGGAATGAACTTGTTAACAAGGACGCATTTTAGACGGTGCATGTTAATCAATACAAAAAACGATTTGGTTGCTTTTACACACACGTAATATCATTTTGCGAATATTGCATCACGCTGACTCACAAAAACTCGTAGTAATATTTGTGAATCACTAAGATTATATCAACCGGTTTTATAAAATACCAGAACAAGTTCCTATTCCAGTTACAACGGTACTTTTATTATTTAAATTGAAATCGTCCCCCAGCAATTATTTTTATATAGAAGCGCTTACCTAGAGTTTAATGCAATATTTTTATTGCTCGATTAATATCCGCTCGTAATCACGATCCGGGACATCGATAATTTTGATATCGACATTTTTTCTATATTTAATCACTGTTCATCGAACTTTAAGTAATCAGCGCGTCACTACGTCTGCGGGCCGCGAATTCGTCGGTTGATTCGCCAACCTTGGCGTAACGAGGTCGCCATCCGCCCGGCGGCGGCGCGGCGCAATCAAGTGGGTCAGGGGACGCGCATGCGCTCCGGACACGAGCAATGAGCGCCGCCCCCGCCCTCGAATGAATGGCCCGGACCCCCCCACTTTAGACTCACCAGCCGACATAACCTGACCTCCCCTTCCTAGGACCCTATTTACGATGACAGCATGATTTGGGGTGGTTCAAAGGCTGGAAGAGCTCCGACTAGCTTGGTCCTTGGTCTTAGCAGCTGTTGTACAAATCTGTTGAGCGTTCAGCCCACTAGTTGCTAAGCGAATCTTGGGATATTTGATTTTGTCTATTGTCTGTGTAGGCATTTCATTATGGCTACTACACAATATAACGCCTACTGATAAACATGAAAGGCTAAGATTGATGCTATATCCCGTGTGAATTATTCAATGCAAGGATATTCAATAGTATGATTGCCTATCTGATAAAATCAGCGCTGCGTGAATATAAATTCAGTATACATTATGAACTCATTGTATTGCTCATCGCACATAAAGTACGCTTCTCTAGCGTTTGTATCAAAAGGACCATCCCAGAGATAAATAGGTACCCTAACTATTGTAAATGTTGGTAGTTTCATTTCACTCTACATTTTCATTTCCAATAACCACGTTTTTCTTTGAACAAACACAATCTTGTTTCCTTCCATAGCTCTCAGCATAAGAATAATTTATGAAGGCAGAGAACTTTTCTCAGTTCTTTTATGTACGTTATTTCCATTTTATTCTCTTGTATTCTAGAATGGTATTACATAAAGCCACTACCTACTAAATTTTTATGTAAGAAAGCCTTTACGTGGACACATTTTTATTTCTTTTGTTGGAAAATGATGGCTCTGGCGAAACTAGTAGTAAGAAAAATGTCATAAAGATGTGAATGTCATAAAATTACTCAAATAAATATCACTTATTTGAGTTTTATGTAATTAAATTGCCCGAACTCGATTTTAGTCTTCCGATTCTTATAAATTTAGGGAACTATATTAAAAATATATTTAAGTAATGTTAAGCATATCATACATGATAAGAAAGTAAAGTACGACCCAAATCTAAGTTCATTGTGTGTTAACATTGGTTACACTTACACTGGTTGCTGAATATTGAAAGTTATGAGACAGCTTGAGTCCAGCATTACATTATTTAGACAAAAACATTCTCAGTTGGAATTGGATGAAATGAGAAACAGAATTCTAAATAACCAAACTAAAATAAAAATGTTGCGGAGAACAATTGGAAAGGACGTCTGTGAAATAAATGAAAAAAGGCAAGATTTATACAACGGATTCAACTACATTTTGTAGTCGTTAACATAAATTTCTTGCGCTTTAAATGCGAAGCTGTATAATACATTTCAACCCTAGAAGCCTGCACTGGTGACCTGGTTCTGTCAAATAAATCTAACTTAGCGAACGCTTAACTCTATAGTTAAATTCATGAACCGAATTGTCGAAATAATTAAACAGAGAGAAAATGGTAAACTCACCGTTGAAATCCGAAAGCAGACAAGAACTGAATTGACAATAGAATATGTTCGAGACTATATTTGAGAGATGATGTAAGAGAATAACACAACAAAGCACGATGTGAGCACAACGAGAGTCGATCTCGGTATGATGTGTTCCTGTACAATGAAGCGCTTGAAACTATTGGTGATGAAAACTATTAGTAAGCCACTAATTGTACGGCAGCCTACATATGCGGCGGTAATTGGCCCATTTACACATTTCGTTAGTCCGGCGTGCATAATTGTTGCCTGTTTACATGAGAGATGATACGAATGTGCCAACCACGAACGGTGAAAAAATTTCAAGGCACATAACTTTTGGAGGGCATGAATTCGAGGTACTAATGAACAAATTAGAAATTGTTCTAATTTGCTTATTAACACCTTCGAAACGTTTCTTCCAAACGTTCTGTGTGCCTATGAATTGTGAAAGCCTTAAGGAGTTAGATCCGATCAGTGTTTTTATTGACTCTCTCTATTTCCTGTTCATTAATACATAATTATATTTCCAACAATTTACATTTATTGGGTTTGGTTTCCGCACTTAGATCTGATGTTGGACCATTGTGCGTGTACACAAGTATTCATTACAACATGATTGTGTAATTATGCAAATAAGTATCGACAAGATTTTACTTAAATAATCGGAAAAACCATGAACCACGGTCAAACATCAACAGTTACAAATATGAATTTAATAAAACATTAATACAATGTGGGTGATCGGTTGCTCATTAGCATATCTACCGTTGAATATGTTTAAGACAAGACAATGAGGAGGTACTTAGATAATAATGTATTTACAATAGTGTTTGAACAGTTGGGACTTAGTGACAGACAAAAGCGTCTGGTAGCATTCAAATTAAGCAATCATAGATGCAGGAAGATAAATCAATGTACTTGATATACAAACATGACGTTGGATCGAGGATTTGCCTGCAAATTGAATTGAAATGGAAGACGCGTACAAAGATGATGACAAAAATTTTAATTCATATGAAGTCAAAGACCCTGGTGAAGCTGATCATCTCCATAATGATAAGCGTTTAGAAGCCAGTTTCTAGATTCTAGAAGCCGACCCAAATATAGTTGGGAAAAATCTAGGCAGAAAGATAAATCTCTTTAGATAAGACAATGAGTTCTGTGTCAAAAGTGAAATATTCCAAACCTGTAGAGCATTTTTCAATATCACGTCCAAAAATACCAGAGGCAATGACTAATGCAGCGTAGTTATAGCGCTAATAAATGCCGACCCAGAAAGTTTGTTCGAGCGCAAACAATTAACGGGCACGCTTTGTTACATCTTTTAGAGCTGAACACATTGGATCTATTGTCTAAGCATCTTCACCTTTTCACTCTATGAGTTTATTTAAAACATCTTTGTTTATTTTAGGTACCTGAGGTGGAACATCAGAATCGGGTGCCGAGTTTATTGGGGCCAATATTGGTACATTGATTTTCGTTTTAGCTGACCAAGTTGGTACAAAATGTGTAGCTGTATTGCGATTTTGGAAATCATTTATGAGATGCTAAAGCAAACAATAGTCATGCTAAGTAGGTATCTAATAGACCATTACTGATTAATTATAATAATTTTGAAATTCATGTTTAATTATGTAACAGCACCAAAACATATTTAATAGACACTCTGTTTGGTTCTATGCATATAAGTCGTACATACTCGTGTGCCTTCTGGAATAAATTCATTGTCTAAAAAAAACTAACGTACTTATGGAAATGAAAGCCATACAAAAGTACACTAAATCACAAAAATATCATCACAGCTTCCACCACATCTAATAACGGAAGCAGACAATTGCCCATAAAATGTATAGCTGGTTAAACATGTCCTTTGGCTCGATGCCAGAACGTCTGCGAACTTAAACATTGCCCAAAACTATTTTATCAAAATACATCCACGATGTGTAATTAAGAAAGAAGTAATTATATATTAGGTACTTACATTTTTAAGAAACAATATTTCTTTCAGCTTTCCACGCCCGGCGCCATCTGAAATTATTTCCACGTAAAACGTTAATATTTATAACAAATATGTCAAAAGATGAAAGCACAGCAGCGTAATTCAATGTATCAGGAATTACAAAAAGCTTCCACTGATGGAAACCGACCTTGTTCATCCTGCTTGATACGCGCCAAACTGGCGTTGACTTGACAGTCCCGCCAAACATGGCTGCCGCTCGTGTGGGAAGCGGAAACACACGAATTACTACGAGCCAGAAAGGATAGAACAATCTGTGCGCACGTGCAAAAAAGAGACGGACGACAGGTCCTGGCTGTTCGAACTTGTAGAAAGAGATAACGATATGCGATTTGACAGGAGTGCGAAAGGATAAGAATCTCATCTAAACGGTTTTTAGGGTGGAGCTGTCTGGACTTTCGGGTCGGCGAGACGCGCAGATGGCAACAAAAAGGGACCAGTCGGGACTAAAATTTGGGCATAAATTGAACGACATTTTTGCCACATTGCTGCGAGGCCGTCCATCGTCTCAGGAATGAACAGAAACGTTTAGTCCTGACGTTATTATTGTTACAATTTTAGTTAAAATAATGCAATGTTGAACTTAATTGTTTAATATGAGTAATTAAAAATCTCATTAGTCTTTTAAATGAGTCCAATTTTCCTCATTTGGTATTTTTATTATACAACCGGAATTCTTTTCTAGTATGATAATTTTAACACGTGGATATGTTTGTTCTAACAAAACACGTTTCGCATAACAGAATTAGCTGTATTCAAGTCACGGGGTCACTGACTCGGGATTTATTGTTGGTTTCCTGCCGTTTTATTAAACTTCATATTTTTCCTAAACAACAGTTTGCCGACCAAATGTGTCTTCCGCTTTCTATTTGTTCGGACTATCATTGTTGTTCTATTTTAGGCGAATAGTAATATGAGCGTTTTAAGTACGATATGCACGATCAGTTACATCACTTTTGGTCGAAGACATCCTGTTATTTTAAACTTTAATTACAAGGTGTATAAAGTCGACAGTTCTTTGGATTTTGACATCAAAAACTACGCGCACGGGCAAAAGTTATTGAGATTGCATCGGGAGTATCGCCTTCTGAGTATCAAAGTATTTTATTTTTAACCGTGATGTATGACCGTATACACCGCTCACGTCTTTTCCTTTTAGGAATAGTAGAACCTTTAGAGGCGCCCATGCGTAATTTTTTGGGTCTACTTGACAGCATACCTACCTACATGATGAACAAATACCTTTCACTATAGAAATAGAATACACGAAAAAGGTGAAAAAGGACAATTTATTCCTTTAATTTGTGCCTATAGAAATCATGATTCTTTACAGAGAAGATACACATACATCCTTACTAATATTATAAATGTGAAAGTAACTCTGTATGTCTGTCTGTCGCACTTTCACGTCAAAAATACACCGAAATTTGGTACACAGATAGTCTAGAGCCTGAGAAAGGACATAGGCTACTTTTTATTCCAGGAGTATATTCCCTTGAGACCACGCGGGCGAAGCCGCTGGCAGAAGTTAGTACAGTATAACTATTGAGACACTGAAGAAAGAAAACAATTATTTAAAATGTCATACGTATTTAATATAGCAAGTTTACAATCTATGAAAGGTATTGCTGTTTAAAACAAATTATAAGTTTCTAAAATAATATGATAGGTTATGGTATATGTAAATATAATTCCTTTACCATTAACTTCAAAGAATGTATTGGACTTACATATAAAGGTATCATATCTATTGAAGCATTCCAGCATTCGATTTCTGATATAGATAAAATATTTCAATCAATTCGAAGTATTTTGATTAGTAGCTCTGAATCTGTCTCTTGGCGAAGACTTTTATAGTACTGCTAAGATATTAGCATTAAATATAACTTGAAGTTTACTGCGCCTTCGCGTGCCAAGAGTTGGTTGGTAATGTGTGAGAACCATGACAGGCATTCAGATTTAAATCAGGCCAAAATTTAGACCAGCTCAACGAATGAAATAATTATGGAAAACTTTGAGCATAAATAGCTTTGAACGGTATACTTAATTTTAAGTTCGATATTTATACCCTAGAACTTAAAATTAAGTATGCCGTATTTTACCCAGAGCGGAAGGAGTCACTTGATGATTTCTCATCCTTAAAAAAAGGGTTTAAATATCGAGTTGAAGGAGTATCTTGAATACTAGTAGGCAATAGTGAAAATATAAATTACACTTATTTTTATGGAACAATATAATGTGTGAAGCCAACTTCTACTTCATTATAACGACTTTAATAAGACTAAATTACAAGCGAGAGGACTAATTGGCAAATTCAGGTATAAAATGACAACCGACAACTGGCGTCAATAGTCGCATTCAACTCTAGCACCTTTAAAAATTGCTGTGTATCATTTCAAAGACAAAAACCCGTAATTACTATATTACATACCTGTAATTTGTTCCAGTACAATGATAATTTCAAATCGCACTTCGTTAACTGGTTTCATTTAGCCATTTACACTCGAAGACATCGATGTACGTATTTGCTATCGAACGTGTCTATTACAAGAGCTAAGTAGCGATAAATCGATCCATGTGCTTTGTCAATACACTGTGCAATTGATCGATAGTTGTTTAGGTATTAATTAAATGCCTAGGTTAAATAATTTGTCGGCATTACAGTGATAATAATTATCACTTACAAGTTTATTTCCATCGGTTGGCGCCAGAAACATTTCTTTAGGAACATCTGCTTCATTTAAAGGCCATTTCCTTATGCTAGATAAGGCATCAGGTAGACAAGTCAAGATGTCTTATCCAACATGCAAGAACGAATCGTTGACACCCCCGATTGGCTGACTGTATGAGGCTCCCGGATTGGCGGACGCACCTGCGCAGTTGTACTGCCAAGAGCGTCTACCCTGTGCGAAGTTGTACTACGTTCATCTATATTTCAAGTAGCTTCATCTAGTATGGATACTTGAAATTCAGAGTCTCCCATGAATATTGTAGCTTTTATACAGCGGAATTTTATAAAGGCTTCAAAACTTGTTATATTTTGTTCATGATTTAGATTTGATGCGATGAAAATATTCCTAGCATGTTTCATAATATTTAATTTTCGTCTTATAAAATTAACTGGCTTCTAAGACAAGATAAGATTAACGATTATTATGTTAACCTGGTTTACGTTAAACTTAATATCATAGATAAGAGATTAAGGCAACGGAAGCTGCCGCACACTGTGTTTGCATTCACATTATAATATCGTATCAACTGAGATTAAGGCTGTATAGTATGTCACCTGTAGCCTGTAGGTAGCTGATAAATCTTTATTTAACTAAGATAAGGACGCAGTGTGAAATACTATTTTAGATAGGTTGGTACATTTTAAAAGCAAAGATAATACGTATGAGACCATGAAGATTCCCAACCCGTGAATAAACGAACAAAACAGAAACTGTCACGAATTTTTTTTTAAGATAAATTTTACTCTATTTTGTAATTAAGTCGGATGTTACGGATCGCACCTTAAGATAAACAAAAGAAATTTTAAGGGACTCGAGAAAAAAACAATATATTCCTTTTCCTGTTACCGGTAAATAAGGCTTAAGATGGCTGCATATTTTATACCTTACCATTTCAGCACCGCTCAAGGCAAATAACAAGATGTTGCCTTCGACGAAAATTATAGAAAAAATATCCAATCTCCTAGACGATTCCTGAATACCATTGGGCCTGCAATTATTTCTGATATTACTAACCACTCCAAAAATACGAAAGATACCCTTACATATTATAGAGAACAGAAATGTGGCGAGTAAATTCCAGCGTCATTATTGGTCGTCTGTAATTACGTCGATATCGTTCGTCCGTATCTAATGCCATGCTTTTATTTCTACCATCAGTTTGTTTTATCGTAAAAAAACATATTTTGACATCGATGACTTCCGAACAGCGAGGCGTGCCGATGGTATCGATCGGCATCGTCGGAGCACCTCGCATTTCCCGCAAGCTTCAAATTTTGCGCGAATGTAGACGAGATTTTGCGATGGAATAGGAATTTACTGGTACACGCTGAGGAAATGTTCTGACTTTGTATTGAAATATTTTATTAGGATGAGACGAAATGTGTGGATGTAAAAGTGGACAGGAATTTTATTTTTTGTTAAGTTGGTGGCGGAATTTTTAACCATTCTAAATCAAGAGCATTCAGCTGGTAATTAGCATTTGACTTCCAAAGCGAACGATGACTAAAACAATGATCTAAACCTTTGCAGTCAAAGTGGAAAATTCCCTCTGACAAGTATGTAGGTACTCGTACTTTATTAAAGGAACTAATTACTTATTCATCACGCAATTCCAGTATCCCTTTCAAAAGTTAAGCAGCTCCAACCCTAAATAAAAGTTGCATGGATCCAACGATAAACTGACGATTTTTTATAATAAAATATTTAGGGACTGTAAAACGCGGCCATGATAAGTCAAACAGAAAATATCCTCGTAGACACGCAATCCTTGAGAACATTATTATTTATTTACAGGGCTGTTTATGAACTTGGGAACTTTTAATGACAATGAAAATAACTTTCGTTGGTAATAAAAATACATTAATTCTTATACAAGTTTGTCACGCGACTTTTCCCGCGAGGATCGTTGAGTTTTCTTGAGAAGTGCTTGGAAACTTTGCAGGTGCAAGTTTTAACGCAGATGTTGGTTTGAAAAAAAATATGATGTACGAGTGTTTTACACTAACGAAGTATCAAAGGAGGAAAACCAACTGCTGCAATGCGTTTTAAACAAAAAGTCATCATCATCATCTGCCTAGCCTTTTCCCAACTATATTGGGGTCGGCTTCCAGTCAAACCGGATTCAGCTGAATACCAGTGTTTTACGTGGAGCGGCTGCCTACCAGACCTCCACAACCCATTAACTGGGTAACACGGTACTTCATGGCAAGACTGGGGTCAGATTTACTGGCTTCTGACAATCCGTAACGACTGCCAAAGATCTACAAATGACAGCCGGGACCAACGGCTTAACGTGCTTTCCGAGGCACGGAGGAAACTCGTTATGTTAAGATGGTCACCCATCCACAGACCAACCTTGGCAAGCGTAGCTTAACCTAAAACGCTTAAACAAAAAGTATTCTTTTAAATTACGTAAGTATCGGTAAACTTAAAGTAGCCACATACGTAGGTACCTTTGTACGTATCGGTAGATTTATATTTTGAAAGTATGTGCGTTGATCAAAATCGGTAAATCATTTTTGTTTTTTATATCGGTTTATTATTAAAGCACGTCAGTTATGGTGCTTATTTTCAAAAAAGATACGTGGTATCGGTAAGGTACGTTTCTAAGACATTACGACTATCCTTGAGAGGATATTGAATTTGTACCTGACGTAACTTTTATTGCTGCTATTATTTTTATGTAAATACAGACACGGGTAACAGACAAAATGTAAGTACACGTTGGCTTCCATGACACCTAGTCATAAAACTTAACGATTTCAGTCACGTCGACCAGAGTGTGAACGATTGAATTTTTATTCGCGTTTGCTATTGAGAACATAGTTTTAAAGAAGGAATAAGTTCCTACTTTATCTTTTTTCGCATTCTACATTGTTTTTGGTTATCTATGCGGCCAATTACTCATGGTTGTTTCGGTGACAGACTGCAAGTTTATAAGTAGGTAAACTATATTGATAGGTATGCCAATAGGTGCTCAAAAGAGACAGTGAATCTTAAAATGTTAGTAACTTATTAAAATTTTGAAATTCCGTTTGACGTTTATCGAACCAAGCTTGGAAAATATTGGTATCGATTAACCCTCACAATGCAACTGATCAATTTTATTTATAGAACAAACAACCCAGCTCGTTATTAAAACTAAATAAAAACGGAACGGAAACGTTTTATTATTTGTTAAACGTCGCATTTATATTCTAAACCCATAACTAATAATAAAAAAACGGATCCGACTTTATGAAAATATACTCCGATTACATGCAAGCAACACGAAGCTAATTTTTATTTGTTATTTTCCACGGCAGCAAAAACACTGTGTTTTTAATAATTGCACAATAATTCACGGGAAAACGTGGCTTGATTTAAATTTAGTGGCATTTTTACAGTTCGGGGTGTAATATTCCTTGTTCGTGAAATAAGGAAGGAAATAACCTGGTGTTTCTGGGGCTATTAAGCGGGTATAATACTTCAGGAAAGGTGGAACATTCGTGGTTGTTTTCGCAAGTAGTTAAGCAGTCTGAGTGATTAAAGGCCGAGGAGCTCTTTACGCGAACCTTTGTCCGTTTACTGAGTTCTTATCTTGTTAGTTGTTACATACAGAACCTGAGGGTAATTTAGTTTATGTGCTGATGTAAATTTTCCAGGATATTTGTCGTATTAAGGGCCTTTTCCTCCACATATGTTTATGTTTTAGTTACTCGGCAGATAAATTTATACAAATTCTGTTCGTTTTTTAAATTCAGAATTAGCTATTTGGCATCGTAAAACAGGTTCTTAGTCAAGTCATTAGTAAGTTCTTGTGGAGAGGGAAACAAGTGTTAACTTCATGTAAGGTATGTTTTAAAGCTAATAAAATAAATTGTATAGATATAAGAAAAAGGATTCTCTTCTTTTTGACTTGTTAGTCTACCTCTTCATATCTCCGAATAATTCCGTAAAAGCAATGAACTTTTCAAATGGCAAACCACAAACCCGGCAAATAAAACGTTTTTTATCAAATGCCACGCCAATGGGCGTAGAAGAGAAAGGTCAAACCTTTTTTGATATCACGCATTAACATGCATAAAACGAGAAATCAGAATATTATCAGTGTACCGGCAATTCCGCACATGCGTAGAAAGCGCGCCAGTATCGACGGGCGGCGTCGGGCGTCGCGCGCAGGCTCCCACCCCAATAACGTAAATAATACAATAAAAATAATACAATCCCTCTCGATTTGAATGTCTTCTGTTCTCCGTACCTACGGAGGCAGCTTGATGGAGTGTTATAGGAGTATACGAGATTTTGTTGCGACTATAAGACTTTTTTTACGACGACAGTATAATTGATGGGCTGACCTCGACGCGGAAACGGGTGCTTGTTTCAATATTGACAAGGAAAAATTTACATGGCTAGCGAATAAAGTGATGATTTGATGACTGGCAACGTAAAAATAAAATTCGCCATAAAAGAAATTGGCTCAACTCCAAAGAGTACAAAACTATGTGCTTAAGTTTAATATGAGCGTTCAATCAAGCTACAAAAACCAGACCATAGTCATGGAATCTGAATTCACAAATTTTGGACTTACGAAAACCCGAACTAGACCAAAAAGTCCTAGACTTGTGAATTCAGATTTCATGATTATGGTCTGGTTTTTGTAGCTTGATCGAACGCTCAAACGTGTATGTTTGTCTAATACATAATTTTGAATTACTGTTCTATGCAATAAAATATGTAAGCAACCAATATTAATATTTTGCCTCGGAACCGCAGCGCCTTAAAACAATAAAATTTGTTCCACACACTTCGGAACATACCTATGCGTTTCGAACCTTTTGACCATACGCTGCAGTGAGCGGGTTAAATGTCAATGATTTATGTTTCGACCTTTCTCTGATAAATATTAAAAAATTGCTAAAGTACGATAAAATAGCGGTAAAAGTACAGCATCGAAAATGTCAACGAAAAAATAATTTCAAAACTCAACAATAAATCGGCGGCCATTTTAGAACAACTTCAAAAATTATAATCCTAAATCACGCAAAGAAATTAAATCAAATAACCGTGTAATTGATATCCATTTTAACAAATAATTATTCGAAAAACAAAGCGGCGATATCGCGAGGTTAGTATAAAAAAAATCCAAATTCAAAAATTCGCTTACCGTAGGGAGGCGCATGGGGCAGCTGCGCGGCGCGGAGTGCGAGCGGCGACACAAGCCTACTACGTCACCCTCCCTCCCGCTGCCCCGCCCTACTCCTTACTCCTCACAGATTTATCTACACAACCCCTCGCTACCGGAGTTAACAGGCTCTAGATCTAATAATACCTATTAATTACCCTTTATTAGGCTTGTTTGTGTCTATTTTCCGGCAGTTAGCAACAGTATGAGCGAAAAATATTAATAGATATCTCTGGGTTAGTTTTGCTATGTCTGAATATTAATCAAATAAATTCAAAAGTAGAACTGAATTTATAATAAAAAAGACTTGGCCAGTAATTTAAAGGGAATTCACTCCTAGGAGAGAAATAAATCATCATTTTTTTTTTAAACGACGGAATGGAAATCAAAACGTTAGGTGTGACGGAAAAATTACGCAACTCAAAACGTGTGCGAGTATGTACAAAGATGTACAAACAAAAGTAAAATGCGTGCTTACCTATTGACAGTGAAACCGTTACGGACGCGTGTGTGACGTAACCGAGCCTGCCGGTTCCGGAGGACGGGTTCACATGGCCTAACGTTTTACGAACGATTATTATTACTTTAAAGAGTATCTGTCAGTTTGGACTTTTGCAGCTGGTTTGTTATAGCAAAAAACTGGGTTTTGGATTCATTTATTGGTTAGTATCGGTAGAAAAATAAAAACTTATATTTTTATTTATCGGAAAAAATAAATTATTAACTATCGAAAAGGTACACTGGAAAAGGATTTGATTTTTACGCACAATAAAAAAAATCGTATTATTTAAATGTAAATTGATTCTGGCTGGATAAAAAAGGGTACTTATACCTGTTGTAGCTTGTCACCTATTTCGTGATTTTAAAGGCCGTACCAGCTTTTATTATTCTTTTGTTGGTTGTGTTTTTAACTACCGCCTTGGTTCCCTTTTA
Source organism: Lacanobia oleracea (assembly GCA_950371165.1). NCBI lineage: Eukaryota > Metazoa > Arthropoda > Insecta > Lepidoptera > Noctuidae > Lacanobia > Lacanobia oleracea. Next base: position 10,294,909 of record OX493397.1, read on the forward strand.
CTTTTTGTAGTATTTTGAGTTTTCCATGAATCGTTTTTTAATTTAATATTGCATCTATTCTCCAACTACTTACAATTTTATCTTTATACAAAAGACACCCAAGGGCCGATTTATTCAAACAATTTCAAATACGAATGTTAATTCTCCAGGGATTTTTTTTTGTCGATGGCCACTCGCAGTTTCAACCCTAGAGGGTTGTCAACTACTGAACCGGACTTTCTCCAGGGACGCCTAGTCGGTGCCTTTATCCAACAATAGCGTCATTCTACGACATCTCATTGTCACATTCATAAAATATTTTTCAAGTGAAATGCATTCTATGCAAATCCTTTGTCTTTTTGAATATACAATCTAATTACCGTATTTGTCGGCACAGTGCTTGCGACAAAACTGTCGCAGTAACAGAATTTGCATTCTAAACGGGCGCTTATCCATCGTGACACGTCCGTCCGGAGTCTATGTCCAACTAACAAGACGCCATATGGCGTTCACGGGCGAATGACTCAATACATTTTTGTATGTAACTCATTGTAGCCGTTGGTGCGTGCGATTTTATATGCGTTTATGTCATTGCGATTAGGTAATGTATGATAGATTTATTACTTATGGTACGGCTTGCCCTTAATTCTTGGATATGGGTTGCGGGTTTCCACATGGCGTCGTGTTCGAATTTTAAATTTTGATTCGAGTGGCGATCATTTATGAAAAGTTTGATGTATGGGATGTCGATTGTCAATTTATTGGGAACTTGCAGCATTATTTTATGACATACTCCTCCATTTGCTCGTAACCTATCAATATTGTAGGTTTATGGCCTAATTCTGATAATTCTGCCCGCTAGTCTATATCTACTTACTAAGAAAGCTTCTCTACGTGAAAGAAACGAGTCCTTTGCAAATGTGGTTCACGATCGAAAACGTTCAAACAGGTTTTTTTTTTAAATATAATATTCTCAATTGTTATGAAGCGCTGATTACTTATCGTTTTATTAGCATTGACGTTACGAAAAAGTTCGTCACTCCGTGAACCTTCGTCATTCTGTGAATATTGACACAATATGTCGTGAGAACCGGTATTGTGATAATAATACTAACTAAATAAGAAGGTACTGTTGTAGGCGTATTACACTTTTAGGGTTGCTAATTGAAAAAGTAAAGAGTTCAAATCAATTAAAAAGACAAATACATATGTACCTGCCTATCTGTATAAAATTAAATTATGTTTTAACTCTGTTTTAATTGCTAGGTTTTTTTCCTATGTACAAAACGTACAATAATATACAAAAATAAGTCCTGTAAGTTAAACCGAACAGAAATTGCATTCAAAAACTTTAAAATATAACAAAAATTATAAGTTGCAAACACTGAAGTACCCCCATGTCACTCAACCGAAGGATTATTTTGCTCGGACGCTTGCAGCCAATCCGACGTCACCCCTCCCCTTATTGGTGAATTTAAAAAAGGAATTTCAATTTAATCCGCTCCCCTCGAATATAGCTGACAGGCGGTGCTTTGCTGGGTGTCGAAGTCGAGCAGATTATTGAGTGTTCCCTTTTTGAAAGTTTTTGTTTTATTTTTTTTAATGGAATAGTTAAACAATGAAAAAGCCAAAGCTTTTCTTTATTTTGAAAAAAAGAATATTTAAGCAGCCAAAAACGAATTTAAGGCCCTCTAGCATCATTCATTACACGCATTTAGCGCCACACGAATTTAAAACATCGTACCATTTCTGCCAATCCTTTGAGGATGACAGGGACGGAATAATATTCTAAATACTTTTAGTGATAAATGAATTTGGTATTATCATGCTCAAGCGACAATCTTTGTTCTATATCTTACAATCGTTTCAAGATTGTAGAGACAGAACGATGTTTTAAATATAAATAGCCGTAAATGCATTTACGACAAAAAACATTTTTATTTTTTACAGGAACGTTCAGTGCAAAAAAAAATTAAACTCTATTCCTATGTCTATAAAACAATAAATAATGCTTAATATTTTCAATCGAATGCGAAATAAAGTTTCGTCTAATATTTTTCACATGACTAACGGAATTCACATGATCAGTGGAATATTTTACAAATCGTACCTATATAGTATATACCTGTTAATAACTCATGAATATGTTGATAGATACTATAGGTAGCAGTTGCTGAGTTTTTGTTTTTTTGAGCGCGCAAAGTGCAACTACGAATTGGATTCGAAAAAATTATTGGCTACTACGGCCCTCAGGCACTTGTCTCACCGTCGGCGATCAGCGAGTAGCAAGTAAAGCTTCAATCTCGAAACAGTTGGCAATCAGCGAGTAGCGAGTGAAAAGTTTCGATAGTTTTAACGCTCGGCTTTCAGCGAGTGCTTTAGTGCGACGGGCTTTTACTCGCAATACTCGCTCCGGCCGGCACTATAGGCAAAAATTACCATTTGGATATTTTGACCGCCAAGCGAGCATCGCCAAGCGAGTGCCGCTGAGCGAGTACAATCTTTAATAGCTCTTGTCGCTGCAATCAACTAAAGCTTAGAGCCGCTCGCCGGCATTGTGAACAGCCAGCTATCAACTATGAATGTATGTGTCTCTTTCACTCACACGACATCTATATCTTTTGTCCCTTTCCTCAGCGAGCAAATGGTCAATAGCTTCTTCGTCGGCGGTGAGACATGAGCCTAAGGCTCCGTTTACAAAATGAAATAATCTCAAAACTATCGTGATGTGATGTTGTCAAATGCTTGTTATTTTGCTGAGATTGGTTGAATGAGTTTTCATCATTAAATCACATCACTTGATTTCCGTTAAGACCAGTCTATATTTATTTTTCAGAAACTGGGAGTAAAGACGCGAACAAAAAGAAAAAAAAAAACGGAAAGAACGTTTAACGAAAACGAAGTCAAAGCACGGACGTGTGCAACCGCGAGGCACAGCTAGTATTTTTATAGGCGCATGACCCTGCATGAGTCATCACCATGTCGAAACCGTTGCTACTTGTTCACATCTCAGGAACGAGATCACGGTAGTGATACAAACATCTTTTAGTTTAATGTATTCATTGTGAACTTGTCTAAGCAGCTGATACAAATTATTATTTATTTCTTAACATATTTTCGGGTGTTTTATTTTCACCTTTTAAATTGTTGATTTTACGTCTCTATCTTTCTGCGAGTTCAACCATTACCTCTCCTGGTGGTAAGTGATGAAGGGGCACGCTTGCCTTAAAGCAACATATTTACCCTCGATTTATAGAACCTAGGTTATAACTGTTTAATTACGTTTTGTTCCTGATTGAAATAACGATCACATCATCTGCATAGCCTTTTCCCAACTATATTTGTGTCGGCTTTCAGGCAAACTGGATTTATCTGAATACCAGTATTTTACGCAAAACTGCTGCCTAACAGACCTCCACAACCCAATAACTGGGTAACTCGGTATCGGTATTAAAATAACGATCACAAGATACAAAAATAAAAAACCATCCAAACGATTGAGTAAAAAAAACATTCCAGCGGTCGATTTTTTACTAAGTTTTATAGCATTTTTGGTTTTATTTTAAAGTAATTTAACAAAGAACACGCGTTTATAAATGACGAGTAGATTCCAAGTACCGAAAGAGTACAAAAATGTGTACCAAATTATTTGTTCATGCCCTTCTCATCTCCAGCCTACTTTCCATTTTAATAAAAAGAACAAGTACAGCTTCCTACTAAATAAAATATTAACGAAACGCATCCCGACCTGTAGGTAACAGGATTGTTGAAAATGTCCCTACTACTGTCTCTCGAAGCACGAAACTCACGGTGTTACTGACCGGAGTCACTCGAAGGATGGAAAATCAGTGGATTGTTTTTAAGCACGTTTAGATGTTAAGTTTCATTAAAATAATTATAATTATTTGGTCTAAGTTCGGAAAAGTACGAGTAGAAGTTTAAACATAGACCTGTTTGTATACAAAAGAAAGAAGACAGTGGAATAATGAGTCATTTCAAGTAATCATTTCAACCAGGTAAAAACACGTTGTTTTATTTCTTTGTAGAAATCAGATTGATATTGATATAGTAGAAACAATATTTTCTACTTTTCTGAGTAGAAATACTTTATTTTTATTGCAAAAATATTAAGCTCAATTTTAATCAAGTTTGAATCATGATTCAGTCATACTCATTTCATATGGTTAATGCTGTGTAAATGCTATAATTTGGCTTACGTAGAACCTATTTAATTTTTCACTGAGCCATATATGTAATTACGGCTGTAGTCATAAAGAACCAAAAGCTAAGTTAATAACATAAAATATAAACAAAGTTATTTCTTAATTATTAGGGCATTTCTCTCGTAGGAATCTAAGAATGTTTCATAATTTTATTTAGGAATCTCAATGAGTTAATTTTAATACAACGATATTATTACGACCGTGAGAACGTTTACATATTTACACGAACGTTGTTTTGTTAAAGAACGGAAAAAGCTAAATTTACGATATTAATTTTTACATTTTTTATTTACCAAAGGGTGGAAAGACTGTTTAAAATGTTACTTCAGACGCAGTCTATTTTTCTGGACCCCTCACAATTCACACTCTGCAAGTCCTGAAAGCCAGGATCAGACGTGGTGAACCTCAGAAAAACGCCAAGTCAATGAAGTTTAACGAGTCCCGAAGAAACGATTTACCACATATTGGATCCCGCAACTAAATTAATCAGAATTCTGTTCTGAAATTTAGCAGCCGGTAAGAAAAACATAATTTTCACTTTCCAGCCGCAGTTTAATGTTTAACTTTTAGGGCAAGGCACGGACACTGCGGCAGAAGAGAGATATGCATTGTTGAAGCAAAAACACCCTACTCCTCCACACTTCATCACCTCGTCAGAACATCTACCCCTGGATGTGAACTGCAGTGGCCAATATGTAAAATCTCTTATCTGATTGCTGACCCAGGTTGACTGATGTAAAACTAATTTGGTCAAATGAGGCATTTATCAATCATCCCAAACGCAGTGCCAGTATGGAGCACCATCATGGACATGCGTCATCCCCTATTGCACGTCGTGCACAACCATCTGAACCATACAAGATCTAATAGAGACCAATGATAGAGCTGTACAGGTAGCTCAATACTGGGGGGCTACTCTCTAAGCCCAAAGTCCGTAGTTTCGGGCTTAGTTGCGGGTGACTTCTACTCCATATCACTTAACCAGTAAGAAATTATGGCAACACGATTTGATAATTACTGTCAAATCGTGTTGTCATTCATTCTTAATTCGGGTTTGAGACTAATCGTAAGTCCATAGGTGATACGTTGGTCAAAATTTAATACAAGTCGACCCGAAAAAAAGTAGAAATGACATGGCTCATCATCTCAGCCTATCGCAGTCCATATCTAGACATGGGTTTCACCCAAGCTACGTCATAACACTTGGTTTGTCGGTTTACAAAATATGCGGTTTCTTCTCTAGAACAGAGAGAAAAAAAGCATTGGAGCAGACCAGTGGCCTTAGTGTAAGTTTTTTAACGCACTCAATCGAGTGCGTTGACGTAAACGTTCGCTTGTGTCAAATATTATAGAAAAAAAAGATTGTCCGTTATTATCAACAGACGACGCTAATTTAGTTTCAACACAAATTGACGTTTACGCTAACGCGAACGAGAACGTTACAAATCTCGCACTAAGGCCATTGGTCTGCTCCACTGCTTTTGGATCCCTGACAAACAGTGACGCCCATTATCACTTTGCTTGCTGTGAGCCAGGCCGTGAGGCCGGTTCTATTCCAGATAGTCTCATTGTTGATCTTAATCTTTCAAAGAAACTCCGAGCATAGTGATTACGCTTTAGTGAGCTGAAAGACCTTGAATTTGTAGACCTACTCGACAAATAGCACACAAGTTTCGGCACCATATAACGGGCTCGAACATAATGCAGAACGGAAAGACGAAGTTGCACAAATGGCAAGGAAACCAAAAATTAACCTAATAATGGGTGTTTTTTAGATTGAAAAGAACAGAAAAATGTTTATAATATGCATGAAATTAACTTTATTCGAGAGATGAGTTCATGGCATTAATGTTTGAATATAATTTTTGGCAAGTGGCCGCTACGGCTCGCGCGTACATGGCGTAATCTGAATGTCCAATTTTCACAATATACTCTTCTCAGTAAATCGGGTTGTATTTCAGCAATGACGCGCCGAATGGCGACTTCTAAGTGCAACACAACATGCAACTTTAATTTCCCCAGAGAAAATAATCCAAAGGCGTCAAGTTGCATGAGCGAGGTGGCCAGTTAACAGGTCCATTTCATGAAATTAATCGTTCGTCAAACTTTTTTTTTTCGTAAATTAATGGTATTGTGCGCTATGAGGCATGTGGTACCATCTTGCTGAAACCAAATGTCTGCCTCATTAATGCCATACAATTATCTCTCAAATAAAGCTAACTTCATGCATATTATAATAATTTTTCTGTACTTTATTTCAATTTAAAGTTCTCCGCCTGTAAAAAAATACCCTGTAGAATCCTTTGTCAGACTCTTTCTCGGAATCGTGTGTACCGTGACGTATTTCTGAGATAGGTAAAATTACTCTTTTACATGAAGATGTAAAGAACTACTCGAAGGAGTAACCGCCCTTCCACGCGACTCCGCGAGCCATGGACGTGATAAAGAGTCGCGAATGGTGAGTATAAAGATGCTTTACTACGATCGAGAAATGATGTGATATTTTAAAGTAGTAGAAATTTCCCAGAAAATTCATTCTATTCATAATTATGACTTCTTCAGGAAAAATGTAAAGAAGAAAATTTATGTGAGTAACTTTCGAGAACTCTTAGTAAGTTCGGCCGTTACCCAAATGCGCAAGTCTGAGATCGGCGCAGGCGCAAAGGTGCCTTTGTGGCGGCCATATTTTATTGCCCCTTTTTTCGGGGCGCACAAAAATATCCATTCATAGAAGTCAGGTATAAAAATGTTTTTGTTTGACTTTTAGAATGCAACCGTTCCTTCGGCATACGGGATTAGGAGGGTTCTTGACAAGATCTAGTTTGGTAGACAAAGATTGTTTTGAAAATAGAGCTTTAAGAAATTGGATTATGTATTAATGGCGGGAGCGTATTAGCAAACTTTTTTTTTTTTTTTCAAATTTAAATATGGAACGGTTCGCCAGCTTCAAAGGGGCTTGGTAGTAAGTGACGCATGCGCTTTACAAGTGTATCTTAGACAAAGGAGGATGAACAGTCAAGACTATAGTAATGCATTATTTGATTATTGTCTACTATGTTCTTTATTATTTTATTTAGGTAAGAAATATGTATATAGCAATGAAAATTTCATCGATCGTCGGATCATTTATCATAATGTGATTCATGCGTGGTAGTTTTATTTCACGTAAATACCACGTTTTGCAGCATTAGGTTTGCAGAAATAGTTCAAAGTTAGATACAAAGGTACCTTATATTGAAGTAGCACCTGACATAAGGAAACAATATGTACATTATTTATTTAAGTGCTGACTTCCTTTAATTAACAAGTATTTTATTAAGGCAAGTATAATGTATAGTATAGTAGCATAGTTGTACCAATTATTCATACATTTTCAAACACTAAGCTGGTCATCTGTAGATTAGATAGCTCAAGATTTCCTAATTTTTTTGATGCATTGATCGATAAAATATAACGGATTATACCTACTAAATAATTTAATTGATTATAATTTTTTTGATAAGTATATGAAAATTCAAAGTAGGTAGGTTCTTGGCAATATATAATTTTGTAGCTCAAACACTAGCACTTGAAAGTGTTTTATAACAAATTCATGTAAAATTATTAAATTATAATTATATATTGTGAAGTATGTACTGGCTTTCCCGATTTCAAGAATAAAGTTGTTCTAAAAGAAAAGCTCCTTAACTAATTTTTTTTTTTTTTTTTTAAACTTCATGTACAATAGTGTTACATAGGCGGACTTAATGCAACAAGGCATTCTCTACCAGTCAACCTTTGGGTTAAAACGAAACACACTGTGGTACGCTGTGGTATTTTAAAACTAAGCAAAAAATAAGTCAAGACTAAAAACTATTATTTACCTAGACTGAAAACTGTTGTTTGGTCTTGAAAGTGTATTATTCTTAAAACACTATCATAACAAACAGTTGCAGATTTAGGCACATTTTAAAATATCTTAATACTAATAATTTATTAAGAATCAGTTTGTACGCGAATGTTACCGGTACCGATGAACTGAAATGTCAATAATAATACAAACTAAGATTAAAATCACTTACCAGAGCACCGCACCCCGTACCGCAACTGAAGTCTATTACAAAAAACCTAGATATTGTCTCTAAATACTATTCTGAACTTCTCGTCCGCACGCTTTTATCAAAGCTTTTTGAATGAAAGCTCCCTCCAAGCTTGACAGCAAGGTGAACTGTTTTACCATCTTTGCGTTTGTCAAACAGCGCCATCTAGTAGCGAGTAGGGTTACTAAGCCACCTAGCAATTAAGTGGGGCTTGTTAGAATAAAATAATCAATAATCTTACTAGATTTTTGAAGAAAATGCGAAAACATTAATACCAATGGTAAAAACACTAGAACCGAATATTCCTGAAAAGATGACATGACGTTTACAATAGACAAGAGAGTGGAATAAAATTATGCGCTTACCTTTTATCCGCAGTGCAGAATGCGCGTCTAAAGGGCACCTCCCGAAATACCGAATAAAACTTACTGCCTTCATTTGTCAATACGAAATAAACTATCGGCAACAAGAATGTGAAACGTAAAACTGAAAATTCTCACTAGAAAACTTGTAATGATTTTATTAAAGCAGAAGCTCACGGATGCGGATTCTAATCAGAATTTTCCTATTAATGAATGGACACAAGGTGACATCTACGGAAAAATTTGGAACTACTCCCACACGTCACTCTGAGAGTTCATTTTAGTTCCAGTTTTTCACGCAAGATGGCGCCAGTAGGCAGAGCTTTGGCTAGCAAGCTGCTTTTGTATTTCCAAGGACCTTGCAAAGATGTCGCGTTACTGAGTTTGGCTCTACATAAATATATATATATTTTTTTTTTTTCATAATGTAACAAGTGAAAGTATATGGCTCATTGGAATTTTCTGTTAAAATATTTGGGAGTGTTATTAATTATGTACAAAATATTGTACATAAGTATTCATACCCCTTTTTGACCCTGGTGAGGGTTGCTGGTAGCCGATGGATGTGAGCGAGACGCACAGGACCGGTTGTTGTGGCGACACTTGGGAGAGGCCTATGTCCAACAGTGGACGTCTTTTGGCATCAGTCAAAATACGATCCGGTTTTTTTTTTAAATTAATTATCATATCATAATTCATTTTAAAAAAATCTGTTGCTTGTGAATTTTAAACATTTTTATGAAAATCTATTTATTGACATTACTATATCTAAGAGTTAAATATTAACATTACCTATTGCATTTTATTAAACAAAGTTTTTTTTTAATCGAGATTTAATTGTTTTAAATAATTTAGAGGTCACAATTGGCCTCTCATAAAATGTTTAAGTAGTTGTATGTAAGTACGTGAAATGGCAAAATACAGAGAAACTGTAATATTAGAATTTGTGAAAACTTGCACACTATTTTAATCTACGAGTATGTTTACAAAAAATACTACTCTACTGATTACTGATAACTGTGACTTACACCCAGCTTCTGGAAAAAAACAACTTTTCACTAATAAAAAGCACGCATTTGACAATTTGTTACAACATTTAATTTTTTAATTATTTATTTTATGTTTCTAGGCGTTATCGGTATCCCGGGCCGGGCCGGGGTGCGGAATTCGTTCGAAAGAGGCACCATACCCTAGAATGCAAAGGGCAGTAGGAGGAACACGGATGGGTTTAATTAAGGCAGTAAGAGTCTGACATTCCCTTTCGCTCCGCCCAGACTCCTTCCGGGAGTCATCAAATGATGATGTCCCATTATTAAAAAAAAAAGTGCGCTATCGGTATCATTGTCAGGGATGGCCTATTTCATGAGTTTTTGGCACCCGCTAGAGGAGGATTTAAAAACAAATGAACGAATAAACTATCAAAAAGTGACTTATCCGAATAAATTATAGATTTTACCAAACACGTGGAATTTGAGCAAAAATCATCCATTAACTCTTGTGGTAGGTATTACCTACTCTTCAAGTTTTATCACAATTCTTCAAATCAATATCATTTTCTTGATCGATACGAATATACTGTCTTTTCTTTTATTTTCTGCGGGAAACTTGACTTAATACAAAGTAGGGATACTTTTGGCTTTTATTCCGGAAGACACGTTCCGGAATATAACCCAGTACACTGGCCAGTGCTTATGACTTCATGAATCCGATGCCATACTGTTGATTCGTACCGTAATATACTGGCCAGTGCATTTACGTTATAAAGTGTAGTGTTTGTGCTCGTTTATAACAATCATTATTGCAAATATTATATATAATACAATACAAATTTCCTCAAAATCTGATGCACATACGCCAGTTTGATATACTTCTATTTACGTCATATTTGTCTCAACAGTACAATGGCGTCACCCGTCGGATTCATGACGTCATGAGTGCTGGCCAGTTTACTGGGTTATATTTCGGAACACAGCCTTGGTGTAAAGTCGAGTTGACATCTGTCAGATTAGTTCTAAATTCAAACCTACCAGGCTTCCGTCATATGTGCCTATGTTCCGCTACTTGCTAGGCAAGTCATTGATCGTTATTGAACCATGTAATTTGCCTAGCTGTTTAATTAAGTGCCGCAATGTTAAGGTGCTTATTATACGGTGTTGTTCAGTGAAAAGGCTAGGCCGCTACTTGAACGGCTGTTCAAGCCAGTTGGCTGCGACATGTACAATATTGCTTTTATTCAGTTTATACTGCCCCCTGCTCCCCAAAATGTCCTGGACATTTCAATTCAAGCAAGAACTAGAATATTAATTTAATAAAAAACAACCGATATGTATAACATGTTTCCATGTCCGATCACCTATAATTGTAACCTTGATCTATTCACCATATTGTGTCATCATCATCACAAAAGCCGTACGACGTCCACTGCTGGACATAAGCCACCCCCAAAGGGATTTGCCATAATGGCCACGCTTGGCAGGCGTGTTGGAGATCGCAGTGTGTAGTGTTGCGCTTTACAGATAACGCTGCTGCCCATTCTCTGGTGAGTCCATATTGTGTGACTAAAGATTTTTCAGTGACTTTTGATATTATAGGTGTTGACGGTACTTGCTCATCAACTTTGTTACTGATTGTACTATTAAAACTGTCGCCTTTTACTGCAGTCTCATAAACTTTAGGACAGCCTAATGGTGTTTTAAGTCCTGTAGAGTACATACAACATATTTAAGCTGCCTTATCTAGACAAAGGGTTTCTTATCACAGGCACATTACGATTTCCAAACGGAAAAACCAGACCATTTAAGGTCCATTGTTTTATTTTACCAACTTATTTTTTACTTACCATCACAACTATTATCTCGTGTGTCCTATAAAGGTGATTCAGTCATTAAACATAATGTACCGCGTTCAATAAAAAAACACTATTGTGTTACCTCCGTGCTGAGTCCAACAGTATGAGGCCATGATTGATGAACAGTTCGCCCGATTGTATTCTCCTCTGATAATATTTTCTCAGTCTATTTGGAATGAATTTGTTCTTATAGAACCGTTTTACTTCGACAGTTTTGGAAATTGATATTCCAGACAGCTGTTCAGTTTTTTTTAAAGAGTATACTGATCAGTCTGTTTGACACCTTCGGTCCACGTACCAGTGACCTGAAAAGTTTATTCTAGTAATAAACATGAAGTTTCTTGCTGGTTCTTCATTATAGGACCGACCGAAACGACCAATCGAAACCGTGAACATAGCTTGTGACGTTTAATAAGTGTCCGTGTAGTTCTACGGAATATCAAATACTTTTTTGCAGATATCAGAATGCAATATTATCGATCTACCCTTTTTTTTAAGGATGCGTCATCATCAAATGATTTCTTCCGCTCTGGACGGAGCGGAAGGGAGTGTCAGACTCTTACTGACCAAAATGCATACGTGTTCCTCCAAATGCCCTTTGCGTGTCAGGGCCACGGAGGCTTTATTAAACAAATGCCCCATCCCTGAATCCATCAACTCTACTCGTCATAATTGAAAAACTCATGCGAATACAAAGAATGGTTATGGCGACAGCAGAATGCAATCTGTGAGGATATAAAATCTGTATTACTTTGACGTGCTTGTTACATGGTTTGTTGTAAAAAGGTACATAACAATTCGTTTATGACTTTGCTACACATTCCCAACCACTGCAAGTCCTGAAAGCCAGAATCAACAGTGGCGACCACCAGAAAAACGCCTAGTCAATGAAGCTTGACGAGTCCCGGAGAAACGTCTCAACTGTCTTGTACAGCTTAGGAGTAGGAAAAAATATGATTACTACTACTTTCTTATCAAACAGGAAACAGAACAGAGCTAGGTCAAAAGGCACCAACAGACAAATACAACTGGGTCAAGCTCAGTTCCCAAGCACCACAGATTACGTTTGATTCCAATTAATATAACATTTTATACATAAGACATACTACTATGCATAACAAGGGTACTTGAGTGGCTGAGATGTGGGTGTAATAGACGGAGGAAGGAAAGGAGCACAAGTGCAATGTTATCAAGCTGGACTGGTCCTTTTAGCTCATAAACACAGTGACCCATATTCGATTCAGATCAGCGTTCAACTCAATTCGAATACAAAAGTTCAATCAAGCAGTTAGTGATGTTTCAATGGTCGCTAGTTTGTGCATGAACTGGCCTCTTATTGTCCTGTACTACTGTTTCTAAAGTAAACTCAACAACTTTTTACAATTACTATAATATTCAGATTTAGCGTTACTCCAACCAAGCAGATGTCGCTAAAATTCTTCTTCACTTCGTCCGTCCTTCGTTCTACTATGATTGCTTTTTGGCATTTAAGTCACAGTAACAAATCTTTTTAGGGCAACTCAACAGCTTTTTCAATTACTTATAATATTCAGATTTAACGTTACTCCAACCAAACAGACGTCGCTAAAAGTCTTTTACACCTAATTTACAGTCGAAAGAAATTTACTGTGATATTTTAATTTATTGAAGTAAGCTGTTAGCCACATTTTTATGTGTGGTGTGTATTTGTGTGACGTCTGCCTCCATAGATGTCAGTCGTGTTACCCATAATAATATCATATCGGCGTATGTTTCCTTCCACATTTTGATTGGTTTCTTTCTTGTATCAGGTTAAGAATAAAATATCTGCGAATTCAACTTAACGGTTAAAATAATCTTCAAATCAAGATCCTTCAAACATTCATTCAAGAAATCCTTTCAATAACTCATAAGTAACGTGAAATCTTATCATTTCTGTCAAAACAGTGTCGTGGGCACATCGCGGTATGAAATATGATTCGCGACTTCGACACACCTAATGTGAGGTGTATCACGGACTGTCCACATGGGGGACAGCAGAACATTAATAATATTACTCATTGTAACGCGACACGACTGATACACATCACCTGGAACCTTAATGTTTGTATCTTTAAAATTCTTTGGAAATTACTCGGATGTTCTGAGTTTTGTAGGAGGTAACTGGTTTTAAATGTTGTCTAGTAAACGTGATGGACTGTAGGTGTATGCATTTGTGATTAGCAGTTTAATGCCCGTTTTCACCAACATCACCTATACTACCACCTAAGTATGGGGCACTTTACTTAACAGTACCCCTAAACTAGCCCCTAAATGAAATTTCGTTTCACCATCGTTTTTATCACCTAACTAGGGGACACATAACTATGTGACGTTTTGTTTTCGATAATACTTAGTGAATGATTCGTCTTTAAACTTATCGATACTTTGAAATAATATAGTTTTTTTAACAAATTCTCTAAAGTATATACACAAATAGATACAGTTTATAATAAATTATATTTTAATAGCAATAATCAATATTAATTCCTTCATATTTTTAATTAATTTCATATTTTATTACATATTTACTCTGTGGATACATTACGAAACTCACGTTTAATCTGTGGTCATATTTTAATTTGACACTTTACTTTCGTTTGTTTTCGTGGATAGTTTGTTGTGATCGCTTGCTTGCATCTTATTTTGTTTCGTTAACGTTACGTATTTAGTTACGGTATAATAAAATGGCAGAAAAAAGGAAGCGTTGCTGCAGACACTCTTTTTATTATTCGACTGCAAGTAGCCACACTGATCCCACCCATGTCTCCCACAGCCAACAAATGATTACCAGTAGCATGAAATCTCAATGCTATTAATAACTGATTTATTGGAGATATAGAATTATTCCTGGAATAAAATAAAATTTATCATGCAAATCAAATAAACACAAGGAAACATTGTCGTATCGTCAACTAAAAAAAAATACCATGCGCATAGTTTTTTGTTATTTTATTTTATGGGCTACATTACGTAGTATAAAAGAAATGTGATTAGTTAATATGTACTCACCTATTATCAGGAAATTCTAAAGCGTGTTCAATCTTTTCCAATAAATACAATACTGAAGATTTACGTAACCTATATCTCCGAAAAGTCAGTTTCATCAAAAAATTCAAAGTAATTTGGTCGTTTTCGATATATTTTGGTCTACGGCTATTATTTGCGTCGAATATAGTAGAAACAGTTTCAATATATTCAAAAAAATCATATAAATCACTATCCATCTTCGTTGTTTAAACGATCACATACGTAGGTGCCGGTTTATGGGGCAAAATTTCGACCACCTAAATTTAGCAGACCTTTTAACGTTTAGTTGACCCCTAAACGTTGGTGAAACAGAAACCATCCTCTAACGGCCCCCTAAACATGTTTAGGGGATCCCGTAAACTTAGGGGATGTTGGTGAAAACGGGCATAAGAGTTGGAATTTGTGTAGGTATTATCTTTATCTTTGTGATTCTCAGAAACTAATGACTTGTGGTCAAGGAAAACATCCCAAAAGTGCCTCGATGTAATGATTTGGAACAGTCAGGACACAGTGAGCAAGCATGGTTATCAAATTATGTATTCGTAGTAAGTATAGTAATGGAGGTCAATATCCTTTGGATCGATTTTTGGATGATCAAATACATGTTACAGAAAAAACGCACAACCTCTTAAGTGGTTATTATTAAACTCATCATTATGGACAACTTTTACTATGCGAATAATACTGAAATCGCAAAAAAAAAATTGACTGCTCTATACATCTATAGAATAGAAAGAATAGAAACGTTTATTTACCAAAAAAACATTACAGTGTTTTAACATTGGCCCCAAACTAGGCAAGCCTGTATCTTGGGTACCAATATCGAGGATATTTACCATCAAAAATTATGCTTAAGTAAACATGTTCGGTACTGTAACTAAATATTGCTCTTTAGTTACATGTGTATAGTTTATTTAGTTTATATGTGAAAAATGATTTTTTTAAACGCATAAAATTTAAATAATCAAAACACAATAATGAAAAAAATAATAATAATAAAATAGTCAGAATAAAATAATCAAAACAAAATACAAAAATCAAACAATAAATTTTGTGAGCCTACCTAACCTAACTCGACAAAATGTACTGAACAGCTGATTTTTATTCGCAATTTCCGGGTTGATCCTGTAGTAAAAATTGTTCATAATGATGATTACAATGACTCCTTAAGAGGTATGACGTTTATTCTGTTACAGGTTGTAGAATTTTGTGAATTACGAACAAAATACATTTCTAAACTCTTGTTGAGGGACTTTATAGTACCGAATGTTAACAAATTCAGTTTTGTATTTCTAACAGTCGAAGCTTTTATGGTTCTAGCTCGATGTATAATACCACAAAACGAGAGAGGTCCACACCATGCACAGAACAATTGCCTCTCCTACCACAACCAATTTGATCGTTTAAACCTTTCAGCGCCAGTTACCATATCAAAACATTGTATAGAAAGAAATATTCCGACAGCATGATTTATAGGACCAGCCTCCGACCTACAAACTAAGGCAACCTTCACATTTTCCGACACTCTTTTGTTGGCACGTGGTAAGCTGCTGGCGCCCTCGCAGGTTTCGGCTGTCATGTCATTGCGATGTTCATTTATCATCGCTCAAGTCAATACTGCCATCAACTGTGCCGTCTCTGTGGCGCTTGTGAACGAATAGTTCGATACTTTCTATCGTTACGATAAAATTGTGTTTTAAATGTTTAGGAGTATTTGTCATCATTTGTTTTATAGTGTCTGTTGAGGCTCTTGGTCTCGTTTTGATTTCATTGTTTGTTGTATTCTTTTTGTTAGTTGAGATTTATTTTGAGTTTTGTTTCTGCAATATGTTTGTAGGCTTGACCCTTAATGAACCAATCATCACATATGCAAGAGCTTGATGTACTTTTAGAAATAGTATCTACCTAATGTTTTACAATAAGTGGTGCAGTTTCTTTTTAATAAAACTCTTTCGTATCATCATAATTTATTTTATCATCTTCACCAATTTTTCAAATTTAATACACTTTGTTAATACAGTACAATAATTTAAATGATCAGTAGCATACTTTACTAGAGTCCTCATTTAAACTGGAATGAACGATAAACGTTATTTTATTAGTTAATAAAGAAATAACATAACTAAATTAGGTGGAAAATATTTTACAAAATAATAGAAGACAGAAAAAAGTCAGGCCACATCCTATTGCACAGATTTTTTACAAAAGAAATAATGAAGTTATTACTTAAGGATTTGAACATTTTTAGTTTATACTATGTTATCTAATATTTACAAAAAATAAATAAAGCAACAAATGTACCAATCGAAAAGATTAAGCATTACAAACATACTCCTTGAAATTAAATCAAATGTACGAAACCAAATCGCGCTGTTTTCACTTAAGAATTAAAATTTAACAAAATATCACAGTTGACCACGACGTTTTCTAATAAAAAATGTGACAACAAAACTTTAAGCGACGATTTATAAGTCATAAGGTCAAATTATCGAACATCATTAATTTATCATTGGACGTTCTCACAAGGTTAGGTAATGCTGTAAACACGTGAGTTGTATGACATCGAGATCGAGGTGTATAACCTTGTAAGGGCGTCTGGATCAGAATTTCATAATTAAAATATGTTTGAAATTAATAAACATGTTAACAAACAACTGATAATTTCACAAAACTTCAATGAAAATTAAAACAATTTCAAAACAAATGAAGACAATCATGAAAAAGAAAGGATTTTATTATCACTAGCATTATTTTAAGTACATTTTACATATACGACATTAAAGACTTTAAAGTACGCAATAGAGCCACATGAAATTTTTAAATGGTATCGTTTGTGGAAACTTTAAAAAATCACTAATAATATTATTAATTAATAACTTTAACTATAGTATGTATTTATAGTGTGATAAATACTTTGTTATTTACAAACTAAGGACAGGAACATAAAACAGTTCGGGAGATATTCTGAATATTATATATTAATTTTTTCACCGTACCTACTACGTGTCAAGTTATTTACATTAATAGGAAGGAAATACCTATTCACAATCTATTACTGAGCTTACTTCGTTAAGTTTCACAGCGCTTTTACAACGCCTCCCTAATATTCATTACTAGATTATGAAATGACCTAAATATAATATTTTCTGATACATTTTGTCTTTAAACTCAATGTTGTTCGTACGCCGGTTACTCTATCCCTGTACAATTCCGAATTTGTTTTATCTTTGTGATGACTATATTATTCTGGGTATAACGTCTATCTTAATTCTATCAAGTGTCTACGATAAAAACATGTTACACGAATTTTCTTGCAGCGTTTAACACTTCATTGAGTTGTTTTTCAACATCGTTAATCGTCGCTCTGTTGAAAAAATCAATGAAATGTAAACGATACCAGAATTTTCCTGTCACGTTGTTTAATTTTAGACACTTTCTAGTCACCACAATGTACATAATATCGGTATTCAGTTGTTTATATCTTACAGTTTTACGAATAATGCAAATCGATACAGCTTATGACTAGGTAAAATTCAATTCTACTTTAAATTTTAACACCATTGTAGTTAATGTTAACATTTAACACTTTTGTGACAAGAAATTTTGATATTTTAATTTCATGCGTTTAGTACAGGTATGGTAAAACTTTAAACGTTATGTTTCATATTCATATTTCTCACAATAACCACACTCCTTGCTCATCACTCCTGTTCGGTTCCACAGTATCTTGCAGCACTAACACTGTCTTCGTCACTCGTAACGTCACAATAACAATAACAAAATTTGACTACACAAGATAAATTTTTCGAACAGCGAATAACTGACCCAGTCTGGTTGCTGTAACATCAGTGTGCAACACGATGTTACACGCAACCCCGCGTTGCGGACGACTGTCTACATTAATAAATCAGTTATCCGCTGTTCGAAAAATTCCACTGATCCTATGCGGAGAGATGCGCGAACTGGCTGGGGTGAAGGTCGAACTGGTAGGGGTGGCCGTACGGATTCATATGGTACGGCACTATGTTCATCGAAGCCATCTTGTGCTCCTTCTTCCACTTCATACGGCGGTTTTGGAACCAGATCTTGATCTGGCGCTCGGTGAGGCAGAGCGCGTGCGCGATCTCGATCCGTCTCCTCCTCGTCAGGTACCGGTTGAAGTGGAACTCCTTCTCCAGCTCGAGCGTCTGGTACCGGGTGTACGATGTCCTCTGACGCTTTGTCTCTCCGTTAGCGTTCACCGTACCTGAAACAGTTAAGCGAATCGATAAGTATGACTCAAACTACCCACGATTTAGTTGTATAAAGTTCGTTAAGTATTATTCTGGTCACAAAACGCGAGGCACGTTAATATTTAGAACTGAATGTTCGTTTGAGCGCCAATGAATAGTTGGCTCGATCGACTTCGTGCCTTGCCACGCTTGCTCGATTGTGATGTACAGCTCGCGGCAACATGCTCCGCTAAGAACAAGATTTCTATTCAGAAATATAAACACTATTGTGCAATTAATTTTAATTTATTCCCCCGAGCTGTCACATTTTTCTTAATTTATATCTTGTTTCGCGACGCACTACGACACCTTCTCTAATGATTGTTTTGGCACATGCTTGTTCCTGTTTGTGAGTACAAACCGCAGCCAAGATAAACTTTCAGTTGGGTTCATCATGTGCGAGAGATGGTTCCAAAGATATTAAACATGTTGGGTGCGATTAAAATTATTATTTTTTGTTATTGCAGGCATATCGGGCATGACTGTGGAGTGTTTATTTAGAAAGCATCTAGAGTATGAAGTGCAGTTAGTAAATGAATATCAAAGGGGGAGTAGCGAGTGAGCGGTGTGGCCGCGGCGCGCGAGTCATGGGTTGCATGCCGCACCTGTCACGGCACGTCGACGGCCGGCCCACCACTTGCTCCGGCTTGGACGGCCGCCAGTAT
Source organism: Lacanobia oleracea (assembly GCA_950371165.1). NCBI lineage: Eukaryota > Metazoa > Arthropoda > Insecta > Lepidoptera > Noctuidae > Lacanobia > Lacanobia oleracea. The sequence continues at coordinate 10,314,384 of OX493397.1, forward strand.
TCCTGTGATAGATACGCGGCCCGTCTCGGGTGTGTCTACCAAATTAAACTGCGCCATTTATTATATTTCTTTAAGGAGATTGGTCCACTAATGAGAGAGCCACATCATTATTATTAACCTATTGAATCATGCTATTGTGATTGTATCGTTGCCTTGTCCCAGTGAATTACTATTCAAAATAAACGGAGCAGATGCAGTGAGTAATTATAAACCAATTGCCTGGCACAATAAATTCAGTAATAGATTCAGTAAGGCGTTTAGTCCTTTCCCTTATTCCTTGAGTTGTCAGACCCGCGTCAATAAAGATGTTTAACGAGTATAAATATTCGATTTGGTACGAGTTTAAAAGCGTACGAGTGAAGCTGCAGCAAAAACCGAGCCGATTGAAATGTTAGTGACAGGCCGATGCACAAACAACAGACATACAGCATTATTTTAACATAAATAATCCTTGTACGAAACGAATGGATACAATACGGGAGCATTTGAATTTCAATATGAATACACGAATAAATTGATGGTTATTAAACGATCACATCATGATTATAATTTAAATGTGTTTAAGTTCAAGTGATAAGCTATGTGTATGGAAATTATTGACAGGTCCTTCAGAAGAAATGCATTTAAAATTTTAGTCCTGATGATTTAAACAAGGAACTGACAGTAGTGTTCTGAATTAATGGATACTGTCCGATGTCTGCAAATTTTAAGCTACTTTCTTGATTAACGTTGACCCTGTTAGGTAAGAAAAGAGTGTAATTAAGATTTGGGTAGGTACAAACATTTTTAATTGCACCAGAATTCATATGATGAAATTTACTATAAAAACCTGTAGACGTGAATGTTTGATGACGTAAATACTGTGTTTTATTTGCAGTAAATTGAGTGATTGCGCTTGCAAAAGAGAAAATAAAGGTTCATAGATCTTGAATCATCTGCTAATACGGCTAAAGACATATTTTTAGATATTATATTTTATAGATATTTTTAGCAGATTAATCAGAGATATATTCAATAATCATTCGACTACAGTGTTTAAAATGGATAAATTGAGATCAATATCTCCTATAGAAAAATGTTTATTTTATTCAGATTCTTTGTAATTTGCAGTAAACAGTTCAATAAGAATCATTCTCAAATTAATAACTTCATCTAGATTGCATCAAGACAAAATCCATTGCAAGAACCATCTTCTGATATATAATTATAAATCACGAACAAACACTCAAGATCACAAATAGGCACAGCAACGCTTTCATCTCAAACAATTATTTGCGCCGACGTAATATTGTGCAAGACAAAAAACTTATCTCCTAGAGATCTGATACTTGCAGTAAGATATACGAAAACGGTAGTCGTCTTTATGTCTAAACTAGATAATTCTAGGTCACAGACCATTTATATTCCGTCTACCATAGTCTAGACATATTGCATGGTCGAATTTTAAACGAATGACATCGCATTACCAATGGATGAGACTTGAAAATTTGAAATCTAAAATAGGCAACGTCTGGAGACATTATTTGATAAAACGTGATATTCAGATGTGGACAAAGTATATTTTGGGAATGCATTGGACGAGTCATTTGCTTTGCTGATCAAAATGGTGGTAAAAAACATCATTATCTTCGTCATTGGTTAACAGTTAAACCGGATTCAGCTGAATACCAGTACTTTACATTGAGCGACTACACATCTGACCTCCACAATCCAGTAACTGGGTACACGGTGCGTCCTGGCAAGACTGGTATCACATTTCCTAGCTTTTGATAATCCGTAAAGACTGCTAAAGATTCCAGCTATCATATATATAGCAGCTATCATATAGCAACATAACCAACTGTTTTTCCAAGGCATAGGGGAGTTTAGATAAAAGAAGATGGTCTTGGTCACCTACCCACAGACCAGGCTCAGCAAGCGTTGATTAACTTTGAAAATCGACCCCTTCGGCTAATATTGTTTAGTCACGAGCTGTAAAACGAGCTGGTAAAAGGGTGCTAACAACATTAATATTAATTACTAGGTACTAATTTAACATCTATAGTTAAATCATTATCATATTGTATATAATTTCACAGCGCCTCTGTGTCAACGTTGTAAATTCTTTCACAACTTCTAATGAATTGTTAATTCTTTTGACTTGACCTCTTAGCCATAAATAAAAGATTGCTTTTTTTTAGATGTTAATTAATTATCTGTGTCATGTAACTTCGCATACTACGGTATGCATTCAAATCCCTTAAGGAGATGTATGTGATAGGTACTGGGAAGTTTAAAAACACTACAGTTGCTAGAAAAAGTGCTATTCTATTAGTGAATGCGACAATATGCCAAAATATAATAGATCGATCACGTGACATTTTGACAGCGTTTGACAATCTCATACATTTTGACAACCACCTTCGCAACGCTGACGCTGAATTATATACTTGTCTATAACCTTAGGATTAGGAACTAGGAAGTGGTGACTAACGGGCGTTTTGGGGGACTGTTATTGTGGGGAATCTTTATGTAAAACATTGACTTTCAAAAGAGTTGGGTTGCAGTTTTATTGAAGTAAATGACATTATGTTTCATATAATGCAATCTGAATTCCAAATTGTAACGTTATTTGTTCTTTAATGAGGTCGTAATTTTGATTAAAAATATTATCAAATACAAGTGACATCATCCGTACTTCTGCATTTTTCATTTCTCCAGAATCTTTTATCTCTAAGATCCCACTTCTATCCATTACAAAATTCTTACTATCCGATATGATTTATTATTCAACATCAAAAATAATCTGGACATGAAATATAATCAGCATTAACAACTAAAACATTTATTGTATCAAACGCTAAGATTCTTCAATCAGCACTGTACTCTACTCTATGTGTTCCCGACAGAAAAACGTTGCGAGATCAAAGCTATGACTAATGATATCTAGATGAGAACGGAGTGTGCAATAAAAATGTCACAAATATATTTTTATCTGTGGTCTACATAGGCCGTATAATTGTCGATAGTATCATTTGTGTATTCACACTGTTTTGCTATAATTAATTGTAGCGCAGCTTTGTAGTCGCTAATTGAGTCAGATGCTTTGGGCTACAAATAGAACCTTCATATTTTGAAAGTTGTAAAATTTTATTTTTCATATTTTTCGTTGAAATCTTATCTTTGGTTATCTGACCGCAATGTTACAAAATTTTGTACCCAAACGTTAAAATAGTTTCTATTACAAACTTAGTGAAATGATTCCCCTGTTAAATTCTTGTAAAAACATTGTGTTCATCTGTGAAATATAAATAAAACTCAACATTCATTTCAGTATCGCCATTCCTATGTATTTCCTCCAAATCACCTCAATGCTAGTGCAAAATTTTCATACAGATAACTATTCCAATAAACTTTTCTTCGCTTTATTAATCAGCTTCTATTCAAACGTTATTTATGTGGTACAATGTTTATGCTGCTTCAACCATTGTAAATATATTGTACCTAATTAGTCTTTTTTCGTAATTTGTTACTTGATTTTATATACCTGTGTGTGTATTATTTCAGTTATATTTAACGAGTAGGTATAGTCTGGTGGAAATACTTGCTGTAGGTATATGTCTGGCTTACATTGTAGGGCTATCTGCAGAGTTCAAACGGAGCAATTCATCTTCTTGTATGCATTAGGTACTTGTTCGCTATCTTTAGAATAACTAAATTCAAAATAAGTATACATTGATTTAGCGCAGGTTCTTTCGCCTTGAAAATAAGGTCCGTTCTACTTTATGATTTTTTCAAATTGTATTAAGAAGTTTTTTGCAATAACGATAATAATTTCTTCAGTAACACTGTAAAGGTACAAGTTCGAAGCCGACTGCAGACAGTAGCACTGGTTTCTTAGTAGTTCTATGAAATAGTGGCAGGCGAGCGACGTATCGCTAGCTTTGTAAGGATGATCACGTCGCTTGCTGCTGCTGCCGCCTGCAGTCTGCTACGAACTTGTAGGTACAAGTTCGTAGCTGACTGCAGGCGGATTAAGGTAAAGGAAGAGTGGTCCAAATGGAAAGTTTCTTTATTTCTTTTATATCTATTGTACGTTTAGCACGTTGAACTTGTTGGTTATCATAGCTATAACGACGAAGATTAATCATAATCATCATAGCAGCCGAAAGACGTACACTGCTGGACTTAGGCCTCCCCCAAGATACGGCGGGTTGGCGATCGCAGTGCATGGTGTTGAGTCTTACAGAGAACGCTGCTGCCCATTCTCTGACGAGTCCCTTAGTCGCCTCTTACGACACCTACGGGAAGTTATGGGATGGTTATGGATTCTTTTACGGTACCATGCGGCACCGGCTGACACCATACGGCAAAAAAGCCATACGGAAGGTTGTTCACAATAATAGAATTTATAATGGATAAAAAATGGTGTTTTGGTTGACCCTTAACAATTTAGGGGACAAATCATGAAAATGCAATGAAGATACTTCATAGTCTATACTAAATCGAAAAGAACTGAAAAATGAATTATCATCGTATGAAATTCAAAATAATTCACTCCTGTAACATCAGCTGCAGCGGAAGCGAAGTTCATTGAGCATAAGATATTATACACAAAAAAGCGTCGGATATCTATATCGAGATGGACAATTAAATCAGTTGCCATGGCGTCTGGGCTGAATGAATAACATCTGCCCATTACAAGCAGTCGGTGCATCGACAAGCAGGTCATCCGACTTTGCGCACGCAACTAGGCACATCAATCATGAATAGCGGGTGAATTTTGAATTTGGAACCTAGAACAAAGTGTTTTAAATTTCGAGCTGGTATTTGGATTATTACGTAATACCTTAACTTCTTTATTCCCATGAAATGGTGAAAAATAATAGCGCGAAGGATCGTCAAACTAAAGTGGCAGTGGGCAGGGCACATTGCTCGCAGAACAGATGGTCGATGGGGCCGAAATGTTCTGGAATGGCGACCGCGTACCGGAAGACGCAACGTTGGAAGGCCTCTCACAAGGTGGACCGATAACCTGGTGAAGGTCGCGGGTAGCCGATGGATGCAAGACGCGCAGGACTGATATGATGATGATGATGAATAGCCCATCATCAACAGCCACTTTTCCGACCTATGTTCAGGTCAGCTCCCAGTCTAGCTGGCTGCAGCTGAATACCAGTATATGACATGGAGCGACTTCCTCAATGCAGCTACCTATTAGATAAGGTCATACCCTGATTTTCACGTTTCATAATAAAACCTACCATGGACATTTTTTTGTTCAATGAATTGTTTTACGTACTCTGAAATATCGTTGGAAAATTTAGAATTATAGGATTTACCATTTTTCACAGAAATAAAAACACTGAAGTAGCCTTGACCAGATTCTAAGAGCTTACACGTGCAGTTTAGATATGCAGTATTTCTTTAAGTGGAAAATCCTTAGAATTCCAAAATGCGTTTCAATATATTGCTCTTTGACCAATATTTTTGCAATGCACGACTCACAACAGAGTTTTAAAACGGCATTCAAAGCTACAAGTGAGCTTAATTATTAAAATGACATTCTGACAGTGACAGGAAAATTTATATCTCTTCGAGACTATAAAAAATGATTATCCGTTTATTTTAATATTTTTCAAAGCGTGACATTTTGGTGGGATATTACCATAAGACTGGAAGCGGGGCAAATTCACCTGCGATTTCAAACAAAGCGCTTCGTCGCACGCGCATATTTGACGTATGACTGACGTGCGCAAGGTGGCCTCAGGCATATTCTTATACAGCCTTCCTGTTCTTTACTAGTTACAAATTTACATTTGCTACTACATGAACACTTTTTTTCTCTACCACCATATACTGCAAACTTTATTTCAAACGCATAATTCATATGGCGTAAGCTGCCGCAAATATATCTTTTATTATTTTGATGAATTAGTCATGTTATAATGTCATTCTTTTCAGATTTATCATTCGGTGTTGACTTACATACATGAAACGAGTTTTTGGCAATGAATTACGCCCATATTATTTTTGGATTTCATAAAGTTGGTTTAGATATTTGCGTAAAGTCATACAAAACTTTATTCTTTGAAAACAGGTTGCTCAAAAACAAAAGAAAAACTATAAACAGTTGCATTTAAAGTAGAATCAGTCCTTCAGCAGTGCAGGGCTGATTTACCTCTACACGAAGCCTGCATTCTGCTGGTAAGTAATTATTATATGTCGCCTACCTATCGAGCCTTTGCTTTTTAAAGCTACCCGCGTCGTGTAAAGGTTTTATTTGAAGATACGACGTTTTTTGGCCGCACTATCTCGAGCGAGGTATCGCTGCAATGTGTCAGTCTGCCCCGCGGTGCCACTTTACGAAACTTTTGATTTACTTTACTATCAAGTTTTGGGTTTTTGTTTCCTAATGGCATCTCTCGTGAGTTGGATTTTCTCTGAATTAATTTTGACAGGATGGTTTCCATTTGGGTTTTCGTTTGATTACATTCAGAGACTACCCTACCCTTACCCTACTATTTTAAATTTTTGTGGTGGTTTAAAATAAATAATTGTAGATGCTTTTGAGAGCAATTTGTCGAGCTTAAAGTAAAGCAGTGTAACAATCTCTTAAACCTATTATTTACTGTAACATTTATGAAGACGCAAGTCAGAGTCATGGTAGCGTTTCTAACGTAATGAGTTATAGCGATGATGTCCACGCACGCATGTTTCAAATTATGTCATCAGCCAACCAACTAAGATCGTGTTATGTTACTCAAATGTCACTGGCTCCTAGTCGGCGCTAGTTATTATTTGGCTCGTTGCCTCACGATTATTAACTTTAACATACAGAGGAAATTAGTTAATCCAGTAAAGATAATAATAGTCAAGATTTATAGCAGAGAAATGTGGAATTACAAACAGAGTCGAACCAGTTGTGAGGCGCAAGCGCGGGTACATAATCGTCGATCCATAAAAGAGAATCCGAAGATTGCCCGATTGGATCCCGAGCGGGCACGAAGCTTCGCATTAAGACTGGATTTCTCACGTTCGTGGTGAGCACTAATCACGACGTAGAAATATTAAGGACACTAATATCTTGTACACATTTACATAACACGCAATAAATCTCTATGTGCGGGCGCAGCGGCGCGTTGCAGACGGCGCCGTTGATAAATTCTTATTGGAGCTTTTTCGATGGACTATTTCGATGCGGTGGCTATTATGTTTGTTCTCTTTGTACTACTGTTAATGTTCCGGAAGACTTCGGTAGAGAAACTATTTTTATATAACATCGATGGTAGTTTTTACTTCTTGCAAAATAATCTACAGCGCAAATGCATACTGTTTAACGCCTTGTGAACACAAGGCGAGTTGCCGTGCAGTGAAAAATTCGTGTGACATCGGGGGTGAGGAGAGGGGTACTGCGCAACGAGAAGCTCACTTCACAGCGGTAAAATATCACACTGATAAAATGGATATGCAAATTAACACAAACTAATCTCATTTTATAAACATAATTCACTACCCACCTACCTATTATTGATAAACTCTCATTCAAATCAATTTACATCAATTTACTTGAACACAACGATCATGCAAAGTGCAGACGCCCTGGACTATTTATCACTGAAGTAAATACCTTTATGTACAAACCTAGTACATTATTATGTGACTTAAGTTCAGATCGCTTATCTAGAAGACTAATTGCACATCTATCTACATTTACTTAGTAGCTTAACGGACCAAACCGGTAACCACGCCAAGTTATTTATAGGAAGTTAAGTATAAAACCTTGGAATGGCAAACGGTATGTAAGATTTTATTGTGATTTATAACTAAACGTTCTTTGGTACATTTGTCATAATTACAAGAGTAAATAAATGTTTATTTATTTTTTTAGCATCATGCGCTTTGGAACACTGCATTTCTTGTTTTTTTTTATTTATTTATTGCATAAAAAAAAAACATGAGGGTTGCGTACGTAGGTTTTTTAATAATTTCGAAAAAATAATACATTATATTTTTGACAGTAAATTATGAGTCATTAAGTTCAGAAAATCTTCAGCGCTAATACAACAATTCAATTTGGAACAGTTATTGGCTCATTTACAAACACGTATTGGATGTAAACCGATGAGTGCATGATAATATCAGTATAATTTCACAACACTAAACCGACAAACAATTCGAGGGAGTGCTAAGCGAGTTGAATATTTATTTATTCGCGTGCAATTATCAATACACAGATATATAAACTACACGAATCGCTAGCAGTATAGATAAAATCTAGAAGTAAGTAGGTAACGTCAAACAGACACGAAAAACCAAATACTATAAAATAAAATGTCGAGGTTCGATTTCGATTCGTTCGCTTCCTTAATCGTTGGCAGCACAATTACTGGAGACGCCGTGGGACCGATAATAATTTAAAAAATATCGCCCAGTAAATGATGCCATAAATTAAATTTAATAATACGTCCAACACAACGGCATCATGTGCGGAAAGCTAATTGAATATTAATTTAATAATAAATCTGGTCGGACGAGTCTTCGCCTATACCTCTCTTATTTATAACTTAACTTCGGCTACGGCAATACTAATTTTAATAGATTTAAATGGTCAACGATTTATTGTTGTCACAAATATTAAAAAGTTTAATTGTAAAAAGTTTTTGTTTGAATTAGTCAAAGCCTAATGTTTGTAGCCACACCTTCGCGGCGACCATTACAAACACCTTCCGTTTTTCTTAATTTATTACTTTTATCTCGAGCACAGTCGCGGTCGATGCACACAAACACATGACATCTCCGACAATAAGACAAATCGTCCGATTACGAGACACTACCTGCCCGCGGTGGGTCCGAGCCATGCAAATTTTCAAAAGCCTTTTTTTCTTTTAAACCAATTATCATCATACGCTTTTAAAGAAAGTAAAAGTATTGTAGTCAGTACATAGCCATCAATAGTCGCATTAGCAAATTAATTACTGTGACATTTTCAAAAGAAAGTCTTTCAGACTTTCGTTGAATGCACAATGGTTCGAAGCGTAGAAAAAAATGTTACAATTTTTAAATGCAAGTTGACCTTGCCAAATGCACGCCACCTCGCCGTTTTGCAACATTTGGTTATTTTCGCACAGACTCGTGATTTATGTCGTCTCAAAGGCATGTTTTGTTGTAAAACCGAGTTGTTTTAAATAAGACCACTTGCGGTGTGCTTACAGCTAAACTTTAAAAGAATCGTATGGGCATTAAACGACTAAGGAAAACATAATGAATGTATTAAGTACCCGGTCGTTTGCATTGTATCTACAAACAAAGATGACGTAGACTACAGAGTATAAAGACCTCGACGTTTGCTCGGATGGAAATGTGCGCTACACTGAGCCAGGAATAGATCATGATATCATAATATCTAGTAAGCAATTTGGCTATGATCCTATCAATAGCGTAGGTTTCGATGCCGAGATACGTAGCACAATGATACAAATGCAACGATAGATGTAACAAAAACTACTTTATTATTAAAACGAGTGTGAAAATGCGCAGTACATCGGCTATTAAAGAAGGGAGCAACGTTTATCAATTTCAAACATTAATCCAAGACTAGATAAAGGCCACCACACGGCTAGCGCGGTATTGTCGAAAGAAATCTCCATACAAAACATTACTCGGCCGTGTTGAGCGATTTATGCGACGGCCTGAGGCCTGCGCACCACTGTGCACTCCTTATTGTATATTATTGTAGTGACACCGACTAATTTGTTGGCCGACTGATGAGCCAACTGCGGGGAAAGAGATTGTTTATGTTTTACTATATTAACTCTAAACGTAGAGCAGATTATCCCACAGTAAAATATAAACTAGAACTCGATCTCGCGGAATATATAAACGTTGGTAAGGTTGAATTGAGATATCCGCTGGTGAGGTAGAGTGTTAATTCCAAAAGTAATTTTAATTTGTTAAAAGAGCGCAGCTTTTGCAATTACAGTATGGCAATCGATATTAAACGTCTTCATAGAAAATTATTTATTAATAACATGCTTTAATGGAGTAATAACTGTGGATCTTATCCAGTTTATGCGGGATTTTGATCTTAGTGAGTGGATTTATTTAATCCGCGTTTCTGCGTAGAGCCGGTGCAGACGCTGTCGCCGAGTGACAGCGCGGTGTGCGCACGCGCGCTTCTCTTCACATCGCCGGACAGTAGGCACGGAGAGATATGTTAAACTTAACTTTATATTAAATTGGACATCGTCATTCAGAATTTAAATGTTGCAATATGTGAACCAAAATATTTTGATAGTTGTAAATGTGATCAGTTGAGCTTTGGAATATTTTAAGATTATTTTTGTAAGACGAAAAAAAAATTAGCAAAATTGTTACCTACGGTAAAAAAAACATGAAAATGAAGTCATTAAACGTTACGTCTGTGTTAGCATTATAAATATTGCAACACCTATTCAATCAAAATCTTCATTCAACATCACCAGGCAAGCCTTGTCTCTTCCATAAATACCCAACTCCCGAACACGAAATAGCTTTTAATTATTTTAATTGCAAATATAGCCGCCTGATAATTTACTAAAATACACGTAAACGTACGTCGTGACATGAAACGAGTGGCTCGGCACGGCTCACGACATTTCAAAACAAACCGATCGTTCTTCTTAGTACAACGTCTGTACCTTGACGCGTGTTGCTGACGCCATCTTGATACTGTTTGTACATATTTTGACTGGTTAAATCGATGAATTAACCACTGTGCAATATTAAAGAAAACATAAAATATTAACAGCGCATGTTTGAAATAAAATTGCTAGTTTACTGAAGTTTGTTGAAGATTTTGCACAGTCCAGCCTAACAAACCCACAGGTTTGTTAGGCTGGACTGTGGAAAAAAATTAAAAATATGATTCGGTACTTAGTTCGTTAGTGTTAGTAATTAGTACCTTCATTGCACACATACAATTTAAATATTTTTAATGTTATTTACGTACTTTAGCTTTTTTGAATATTTTGTTCTTTCGTAGGTATATACAGCAACTATACATAAAGAAAACGTCAATCATTATTATCGCGTAAAAACTTAAGTCCCATTATGACTGATGAATTTTATTCAAATAAATTCACACTTCGTATTTTTACATTTTCCGGTAAAACAGCTGACAGGAGGGTGGTCAACTCTATTACTTTTGCCGTAAAAAGCATGATTATGAATTGAATGAACATTAACTCTGACGCCTAGACTCCCCTGGGCCGTGGGCCAGCGATAATTAATCATATACCTAATGACGTGTTTAGACCTCGACGTGAGGTTATGAAAGCGTATCGTTTGTTACGATTATTTAATTTTTATTTATGTTCATTGACACGTTTTGTATCTGTTAGATTAGCAGGATCTTGGGTGGTCAGGATAATTGTTGAGAATAAGTTAAAAGAAAATCCAAATTCTCTGTCGTTTTTCCATAAAATACTGACCAAGAATATTGACACAACGTCTCATAATAATTCATATCTACACAAAACTTTAATCAGCTACCAACTCATTTAAATTCATAGATTCTATTATAATATTTTTTCAATTATTAAAGACAAATTCTCATGTTAGCAGAGAAAAAAGCTCTTAACGGTGCTAAATGCTTACAGGTGATACACCGTCGTTCTGAAACAGGTCTAAAGTGCGCTACTGCAATTTTCACGGCAATATCTGTAATTAAAGAGTCGGTACCGCTTGGAGGCATCAATACCTCAGAAGAAACCATACAAGATCGACTTTTTCCCACAAAGCTGATAAACGATTTGGTGAAACATCCTACTTTTTATAAATGTGAAAGCATCTACATACATATGTATGTTTGGACATTTGGTGATCGATCGATCATATCTACATTGGTGGACGGAATACAAGAAAAGCATATATCTCGAAACAATTGATTTGAGTATTGTAGTATCTACGTAGCTCCTTATTGGACCTGAGTTTACACATCGGTACAATATCCTCCGGAACACAGGTAGATCATAGCTTACTGGTATTGTAGGTCTCGGATTAGGACAAAAGATAGGTAGTATGTTTCCTTGGAATAAGTGGGTGAAACCGCTAGTATCTGAATATTATGTACATGTGGGTGTATTTTGCAAGTAAGCCCTTACTACTTTATATACTTGAATATCAAACAGGAACCTACTATGATTGCATTTACACGAATGCAATGGTGCACGTGCAGCCACGCCCAGCCGTGCTGATAATAATTAACCAATTACGGAATGACAACCCCATCGCCGCCATTTTAATTGGTTCGCGATTCCTATGCATTGGTTCATAAATCTGTTGGTTATGGCCGAGTTGTACCCACTGTGCAACCTCGTATCTTATAATTGGACTTCGTAACAGGTAGCTAAAATCTCTTTGCTTTTGTTTTGCAATTTTATTGGTTACTCTTCATATATAGGTTATCTACCTACTCGTTAACTTAGGTATTTTTTTATAACCAGGTAAAGAACTTGATCGCCAAGTTTTTTTTTCTTGTTGCTCTCAGAAAGGCATGATTCCGGTTTCATGGATCTCTTGAGCGTGTAATCAAAAAAATAAAAAAAGATTAGGTATGCTAATGAAGCAGCTGTAAGAAAAATAAATACCGAAACATTACACGCAAATTAGCGCTTTATTGAAACCTCGTTAATTTGTCAATTAAAATCATGAATACTCTAGCAATCTCCTCGCTAGGAGACGATTCCCATCAATCCAATTAATCAATACATTAATCTGCTATTGGCGTTTTAATTACACGCTGTTTATTGCGCTTTAAAAGCTAGGGAAACGAAAACGCAACACAATATTTTTTCCATATAACCATTAATATCTGTCGGTTTTGTTTCCTCGGCGGACGCACTCGCCCCACAGTGCGGTGGGGCAGTTGTACACTGACTAACAATTGCTACGTTCGATTCGTTTAGTTTTCTGTATGAACTGTCTATGATGGATAGGTCTACACTTTCAGTTTTTGAATCTATAATTTTTTGAGTTTTTTAATCGATAAGTAGGTGAGGAGCTCGTGGCTAGATAATAACAGCCGCACGGGTCGATTTTCAAGGTTAAGCAACGCTTGCCAAGGTTGGTTTGTGGATGGGTGAGCATCTTAACATACCGAGTTTCCTCCGTACCTCAGAAAGTACGTTCAGTCGTTAGTCCCGGCTGTCATTTGTAGATCTTTGGTAGTCGTTAGTCAGAAGCCAATAAATCTGACTCCAGTCTTACCATAAAGTACCGTGTTACTCAGTTAATGGGTTGTGGCTGGTAGGCAGCCGCTCCTCGTAAAATACTGGTATTCAGCTTAATCCGGCTTGACTGGAAGCCGAACCCAATATAGTTGGGGAAAGGCTAGGCAGATGATGAATCGATAAGTTGGTTTCAATGATTCATCAAGTTTGATCAGTCAAAGTAACATGAGGTGATCTAAAGCTAAATTTTCTAACAGCTGAGTTTTATTTACGTACCTAAAGCAATAATTTATATTTAGACTCGTTTTTAATTCAATAAATATTTCGGATAACTGCTACTATTTCGCCTTTAATAAATTAAAAAATAAATCTTCTACAACTCCCAAATACGCACCTCGAAAGCGACAAGTTACTATACCTACTGTTGATTGTTGCTTAAGATTATATCAGATTTTAGCCTAGCGACTAGGTATCATTCGCAATCTGTCAAAGATGTAAAGAAATTGAGGCTTTATTAGGGTTCCGTAGGTACCAACCGGGTATCCAACGGAATCCTATTACTAAGCCTCCGCTGTCCGTCCTTTCCTCTGTCCGTCCATCTGTCTGTCAGCGGGCTGTATCTCAAGAACCGTAATAGGTAGACAGTTGTTACAGATTGTGTATATCTATTGCCGCTATAACAACAAATAATAAAAACTAAGGTTTATGGTACGGAACCCTTCGTGTGTGAGTCCGACTCGCACTTAGTCAGTTTTTGGCAGATGGCTAATGAGATGCGAATGTGAACGTTGCTTAAAAGTTTAGAATTGGCACTCTGAGGCTCTAGACAAGTGACATTCTGCCAGCGGCAACGTTGCGAAGGCAATAGTCAAATTGTCAGAATATAAGGAAGGGTACAGGCGAAAAACAAGGAATGTCACAAAAAACAGTTTTTGTATAATTTTCATTTTTAGTTTTTAAAGTAAAAACTAAAAATGGACTCAGGACTTTCTACTGCGTATCTAATCGTAGATATTACTAATAGGAGCTCAAGTTTATCTCATTGAGATTATCTTTAGGTACAAGGAAGCCTTGGTAATTTGCTTAAGCCATTACAAATATAAAAGTCAAATGAATTTTAAGTCAAATGGATTCACAAAAGCTGTCGAAATGTTACGTGATCAATTCCTTATATTTTGGCACTCCAACAATCGTATTTGCTGAAACAATGGCGCTTCTATAGCCTCTTGTATGACCATTATTACTGAGCTTTGCGACAAGAAAATCCTTTTCCATACTCCTACCCTCTCCTTCCAATAGAAACAATTTCACTTATTACGTCACCGAACATGTCCTTCGCGTCCATTGATCAGCGTTGTTCAAGAATTAATGAAGTGAGCACGTCGACCCCTGTCAGTTTCTGTCGAGCCCCTGAACTCTGGGACATGTCGGGACCCTCTGTCGGAATGTCGATACACTACGTGTCACAACTATTTGCCGAATTAATACTATTTTTGGCCTCCTTTGCTTCGAAGGCAAATAAAAAAATCGAAACCAAAATCCGTATACGACATTTTTATTGTGCCTCCAACAAATACATATCTGAATTTCATCAAATAAACATCAAGTAAATCTTTATTTCTTTATTCATTGGCATTCATTTCCCAATGAGTGGAAGTTAGTGAAATTTTGTATTCCAGTAACTGATTAGTGGAAGTCAGGTAGCCGCTCCATGCAATAAACTGATATATTTACGAGTAGCTCTGAATCCACTGGGTTTGAAATTTGTACCGACAAAGTTGGGAAAAGGCCAGGTAGGCAGTTAATAATGATATTGGATCAGATGATGGTTCAAAGACTGATCCTTCAAGCACTGAGTTACTCCTTCAGAAAACTTGTTACGTTTGTGAAATTTTAAAAGCTCTGTTGAGTTCATCATCTACCTAGGCAGATGATGAACAACCAACTAACCAACCAACCCAACCAACCAGCCAACTATAATAATATATTTTTTTACTGTCTGTAATATATTTTAAGTATCGCCGCCATTATTTAGGTAACCAACCTAAATAAAATAAATAAAACTAAATTGGGGTCAGCTTCCAGTCAAACCGAATCCAGCTAAATACCAGTATTTTACGTGGCTCGGCGGTCTACCAGACCTCCATAACCCATTACCTGGGTAACATTTTTTTATAGCCGTATTCAGTTATTAATAATAAAACAACGAAAACCACTATTTTCCAAAAGTTTGTTATTTTCCAATCAACTAATCATCATCTGCCTAGCCTTTTCCCAACTATATTGGGGTCGGCTTCCAGTCAAACCGGATTCAGCTGAATACCAGTGTTTTACGTGGAGTGGCTGCCCAATCAACTAATACAGTAGTTAAAATATGTGCATTATAAAGTTTAGGAGAATCTAGCTTGTCGCATTTGATCTTTATGAGTTGCGCATGATAAAAAACAGCCGATACATGTTTTTCTTTTACTTCCAGAATTTCAGCGTGGGAGAGTAAAAATGGAATTTTCCTGAGAGCCCGAAGCTAATACACATCGAATAAAGCGTAATATATTCTGGATTATATAAAAAAAAAAATACGACAAGAAGTATTGAATAGTCTGTTTCTTTTCCAAACTAATGAGTTGTATGTTTGTGAAGAAGCGAAGGAGAAAGCTCAGACATCTCTGAAGATTACACTCAAACATGGTCCTGATAATATACACTTTGGAGCAGAACCATTAAAACTATGAAAGAAGAAATAGCAATGCACTCTGAGCAATGTGTTTCAAAGCAGAGAACTTCAGCAAAAGAAGGGAACTAAAAAAAAAAATTGACACTAAAACAAAAAGTTTACATTTACAGTTATCATCATGATCATCATTATTTATGCCACACACTGGACACAGTCATTGCTAGACATAGGCCTCCCCAAGTGTCGCCACATCGATCGATTCTGTGCATTTCGTATTCAGCGGACTAACGCGACCAGAACAGGACATCGGTCCACCTTGTGGAAGACCTTTCAACCCTTCGTCTTCCGGAACGTGATTGACACTCTAGAACCATTTATTGATTACAATAAAATTCACTCTCCAAATGTGCATTTTTCCACTAGGTACAAACAGTTTCCCAACAAAGGTTATAAAGGGTGACTGGTAATTAGTGACCGATACGAGTACTTTAACACGTGATTGTACTCAGGATAACAAACAACTTTTACTATAGAACCAAACCTGAAACCGCGAAAAACAATAGGCAGTACAGTACATTTTGACCAGTTAGTAGGCCCACATAAATGTACTGAACAGCAAATTTTTTTCGCGATTTCAGGTTTGGTCATATGGTAAAAGTTATTTCTTATCTTGAGTACAATCACGTATTTAAGTCATCATCTGCCTAGCTTTTTCCCAACTATATTGGGGTCGGCTTCCAGTCAAACCGGATTCAGCTGAATACCAGTGTTTTACGTGGAGCGGCTGCCTACAAGATCTCCATAACCCATTAACTGGGTAACACGGTACTTCTTGGCAAGACTGGAGTCAGATTTACTGGCTTCTGACTATCCGTAACGACTGCCAAAGATCTACAAATGACAGCCGGGACCAACGGCTTAACGTGCTTTCCGAGGCATGGAGGAAACTCGGTATGTTAAGATGGTCACCCATCCACAGACCAACCTTGGCAAGCGTTGCTTAACCTTATAGATGGACCGTCCGGCTGTTATTATTTAGCCACGAGCTCCTCACAATCACGTGTTTAAGTATCGGTCAATAATTACCAGTCGCCCTGTGTACTCGTTAGAAAAATGCTTTATTACGTATTAACCTACCCACGTAGTTAATTCAAATTGTCGACGGATCGCCTTATTAACTCAGACACGAGATTCTTCAGAGTGAGAACACGAACGTGTATTGTTTCACGATATTTGAATGTCAACACGTTTCAACGTTTTAAAGTGCTTTTTAATTATCTAGTGATTTCATTGGTTAAAGATTTATTTAAGTTCGTGAATTATGTTCATCTTCTGGAAAATTTGCAAATAAATTAAATTAAAACCTTATACAGTTCGATAGTTCAATTGAAAATGTAAATATTAATAACACAGAGGCACCACTACTAAAATTAGCAAATTATCTTGATGGACTAAAAATAATGATTATTTAACAAAAATCTTTGCAACACACTTCTGTTAAACGAATACTGATAGTCAATGTGGAATATGTTAAATGAATATTCCACATTGAGTAAAAATAAACTGTCAGTTTGTGGTCGAATCATAACGACTAGTCAGCAGTTACTGAATGATAGTCGTAACAGTTGCAATCGCCAGTTGCATCATAAGCTATATTACTTGTATAACCTACCGATATTATTTCTTGCTATCAAACGACCAGTTTGTATCCATTTTGCGCCCACTACCTAAGTAATAGTCGGCTAGTTCTGTATCAGGAATCCTTGAAATAGCTCTGTAGATCTTCCGCATTCTCCAACCTTCAAATCTTATATTCGCAAATGTGGATTTGCGGCCCCGATTATTCAACTTTTCTACCCAGAGATCCAAAACCTCAGAAAACCCTGCGACCTATATAAAGCTACCTTTGATAACATAGAAGTGACGAGCCAACTACACCGGAAATTACCACCGACAAGCAAAAAAAGATGATAAGCCATAAAATACGTAACCAGACCTAAAATGGCATTCGAATCGGTACAAGAATAAAAAATAAACGGTTAAGATCCGATTACTTGTAATTAACAACTAATTACCAACTGCTAAGGAAAACGGTGTTAGCTATTTTTCCTTATTAATGTTTTCTAACAAATCGGTATGATAAGCATCTGATTCCGTTACAAATACACCACCAGAAAATCTGTAAACACGATTTAAAGTATTGAAAACGGACCAATAAACTCATAAACTTTTCTTATATAAACACACTTTCATTCAAGCAGTAAAGAAAACCTATTTAAAGTACAAAGGTCATAGCACTGCGATGGCTAGACTAACCGACTTGTTAATTTTTAATCCTTGCCGAGAACCAAGCCTTTCCGATATAGTTAAATCAAATATAGTGGCTGAGGAAATTTTAAACAGCCAAGTGTGAAGTTGTATAGACAAGTATGGTGATGGTGGATTAAGTAGAAATGACGCAGTTTATTAAAAGGTTATACGTAAACAATTTACCGATCTTTTAAAGCTTTAGCTTGTAAATATACCCTACTGGTTGCTAGTACCTCATAGTTAGATAAAACGTCTAAAGCGTGCAAAGTAGTTCGCTCAAGGCATTTATGAGAATCGAAGCAAAGCTTTTTAAAATCAACTTCCACAAGCAAATTGCTGGTTAAGTTTTTTCCTTCAATAGGCAAATCAATTGGTCTATCAAATTATACGTTATGAAATAAATTTTCAATCAATCGGAACACGAACCCGTTACCGTCATAGATGAAAAAACATTGAATATTTTAATCGATTGTCACAATCGCCAAAACAGGAAAGTTTAAATTGTGGTTCCCACTAAAGTAAAACTTATTAGAATTTTAATAATAATTTCAGTAGACAAGAGTTCGCTAAACTAAATAATGATTTTTCTAGAGCAATATTGGAAAACTCTTGTGTGACGTAGGCAGTCAAAATGAGACTTTATGTTGATAGAGAAAAGTGTTAGATTGCAAGGTTTAGTTATTGAGATAGATCATTTATGTATCGATAGATTCCGGGTGTTCGAGTCCGCGGTATTAAAGGCGTCTTTAGACTATTTAAATTCCGTTACGGTTCGTTGCGTCTCTGGTTTATACGGTGCCGTTAATTTTAGTGGAAATTGAAGTAGGGGACAGTATCGATCTCGAGTTAAGAACTTTGCCGTACTTTATTTTTGCGTACATGACCAAGAAAAGAACGATTAGGTCTCATCTTTGACGGAAACGATAATCAAAATTTATGTCAATTTAAAAATTTATGTCAATTTATTGTGCGTTTGACCAACCTATTTCTTTTTTAAGTTAATGTAAGCTAAGAAACTTATACCACCTTTTCATTACAGTCTTCATCAAACAAGTCCTAACCAACTAAGCACGTGCAAAATACCCAACGAACACATAATGAATTATTCGCGAAGTCTATAATGAGGTCTACAGGCGTAAGAGGGCGTATCCCAAAGATCATGACCCTTTGAGAGTACTGGACCTACACTACTGTAACCTGACCGGTTCTATGTCTTCTACAGCTACGTTAGCTTAGCTACTACACGTTTAAGAAAGGTAAAGACGAAGGCTTATGGAATATCGATGGACCTACAAAGATGCTTAGAACAAACGTCAACAACTTTAGAATCATACTAAAAGATGCACTTCTTACCATTCGCATGTTGACCAAGAGAATTCAAGGCCTTGGATTTCAATAATTCCATCGTATGTGAACACATAGGACCAGGCAAGGTGGTAACAATTAGGCGAGGCCTAGTATGTCCAGCTTGATGATGTGGATGTGTCTATGTTATGTGCTTTTTAGGGTTACGTACCCAAAAGGTAACCAACGGAACCCTATTACTAAGCCTCCGCTGACCGTCCGTCCGTCCGTCCGTTTGTCAGCGGGCTATATTTCAAGAACCGTAATAGGTAGAGCGTTGAAGTTTTCAGATTGTGTATTTCTATTGTCGCTATCACAACAAATAAAAAAAAATAAGGTTTCTAGTACGGAACCCTTCTTGTGCAAGTCCTACTCGCAATTGGCCGATTTTTCCGAAATTAACAAAGATTTATTCCACACGCACAAAGCTTGCTAATATCAAATATACACCCGGTACCTATTAACTATCTCACTGGACTAATGGTAACAAGGCTGCTTCAACCGACCTGATTTCTAATCTCTTGGTTCTAACTTCATGCTCCAGATCGTGCAAACGTATAATTGAGCTTTTCTGTTGTAAAACTCAGTTCGGTATTGGATCTTTACCCTATACAAAGTGATAAGGTTCCCATATTACATTGGGATCTAGTACCGCCATCGGCAAACTGTAGATGTTAGATGATGGTATCTTTACTACCGGCAAGAAATGATGGATCAGAGGTCAATGGTTATATACATTTTATGCTAATTTTGAATATTAAAGAGATATGCTGATAGTATGAAAGAGTTTTGAGAACCATTTGATACAAGCTATAAGCAATGATTCTCCCAGATGATGACAAATAAATGATTATACTAACAGTACATGATTCACTATAAAGCTTACAAAAGACTTGAACGGTTTCAGTAAACGATATAATGATACATATAAAATTGTTCAGTAATCTGTCAAAACACTTTGTATTCGTTTACTCAATAAAAAATGAATCTTGGTACACAAACTGACACTGCAATGCAGAGCGAAATTTTATTTTTATTCACCAAATACGGTCCAATAATAAAATTGGTCCGCAGTGCTCGGAGTTCGTAATAATTATTTTTAGCAACACAAGAATCAAATATTTCGTGTTTGGAGCAGACCATTTCAAACTTTCAGTTCGCGTTGAAGTATCGACGACGGATATATTAATTGGAAAATTCTAGTTTCCAGTTTATACAGAAAAACAAGAACTTTTAAAATAAGCTGGAACATCATCTTCAATTAGTTGTATGTTGTAGGTAGGAGTCTAGATATTAATAAATTTAATTGCGTCACAAATGAATAGCAGACGTTCTGTGAGCGCCCGCTGACAGATGTTTTGACAGCTCCAATATTATTAATTGTGACATAACGCTGTCGTTAGGGAATCGCCCAGAACGTTCTTCCGCTTCCACGTCATTAATAAAATGAGCAATAGTCGAAATATTTATCAATGGCATAATCGATACAGAAACAATTATAACCACATCCATCAAAATTCTAAACTCAGCTTTGCATCAGAAGCGTTCGAATTCTTAAACCATTAGAATGAAGAAGCAACCCTATAATTATGTCCGAAAGAGTTCAAATTGTATCAACGCTTGAGTAGTATTGCGAGAAAGGGCTGTTGAATCTTATTTGCTCTAACTTAATGTTCATTTTCGTGTAACATAATGTAACAAATGAAGTACAGTGGTATCGAGTAACATTAAAATTCTTATCTCTGGTCTGTCACACAGCGAGAACGTCAAAGTTCGAAGTGAGGAACGCATTATAATTAATAGTCGATGATACGCGAGGATCGTAAACAAAAGCGGTGATAAATGGATTAAAGCTTGATACTAGATAATAAGAACTGTGGGTTGTAAATCGTGGTTTCGTAAGCGGTGGTCACTTTTTAGATTTTTATAGCGGTCGTCTGTCATACAGCTGTGTATCACACTCTACTTTATTTTGATAGATGTCTTCACGTTTAAGACATTTGTCGATGGCTTAAATCATCACCGAATGGAAGATGGAACTAATGAAGTTAGAAATTAAGGATTAATTCTTTCTGAATTATATGGATCTTTCATATCATTGGCTGGTTATTTCAGGCTAATTAATTTGCTTTTGAAATAAAATAGGATGATGTCAACTCTGAAAGTGACCTTGAATCGACTGTAGAATAGAATAGAATAGAATACTCTTTATTATGTACACCATATAAGTTACAGAAAAGATAGATGAAGAAAACATTAATGAACATGACTGTAGTAGATAATAAAGAAGAAAATAAGAAAAAAATGGTTGAGCAAATCGTAGGACTATTGGAAAACAATTTGAGTGATTATTTCAAAGAAATCAAAACAATGCCTAATAATATTAATGACATAACAGCTAAAACATGAAAGACCATTATCGACGTTCGGTGTTTTTTGTCTCAACCTTACGACACGGTGTAAATGGCAGCCAGTACTATATCAAACCGTTTTGATTTCAATGACATATTAACTGTCAAATATACGTTGATACATTAGAGGCGTCACGCGTTTTGTTAAAGTCTATCATTAGAAGTCGATTTACCTTTTTGCTGTTATTGATTACGTTTGACAATAATCAGTGAATCGTTTGATTGTGGGAATTAGGACAAGAATTAATATTCAACGTTTACCGAGTGTTACTTTCACTTAGTGATGTAATACTGTTGTCTGCGCGATGATAGGGTAGTAAATTATCTGAGGAAGTAATCAATAGAAGTTCGTAGGTTGCAATTGTAGATTTGAGTTAATCTGCACCAGTGCTGTAAGCAATCATCAGAAGGCATCAGACGTATTTTCTACCACGTGGAAGCCCATACCTTTTTTTATCATCTGCCTAGCCTTTATCTCAACTATATTGAGGTTGGCTTCCAGTCGAACCGGATTCAGCTGAATACCAGAATTTTACGAGGAGCGGCTGCCTCCACAACCCTTAACCTTTGGGTTGTTACCCAGTTGAAAAGACTGGTGTCAGGTTTTCTGGCTTCTGATTATACCTAACGACTGCCAAACATCTACAAATGACAGCCAGGACCAGCGACTTAACGTGCTTTCCGACGCATGGAAGAGTTTTGGCATGTTAAGATGGTCACCCATCCAGAGACCAACCCCAGCAAGCGTTGCTTAACGCTTGAAAACTGACCAGTGTGGCTATTATTGTTTAGCCACGAGCTCAATACCTATCTAATAAGATGGAAAAATAAATTGAATATTTTTTTCTTAAATCAGCTGATAGTGATCATAAAGTACAGTCAACGACAAAATCTATTACACCATTAACACATTTCTAAATGTCGCAGTAAAAATCCATTTCCCCAAAAACTATAGAAGCTACAAACACGATGTTTTCTATTATAGCTCTCAACACGTTAGCCGAAACTTTATAAGTACCTAAGATCATAACTCGCCTCGAAACGACCACTACACGTGTGGCTCCGAAATCAAATTAAAATCATGTTTGATAAGATCGAGTGGCGGTTATGGAAATTTATGACTATATTACCTGCGCAGGCGCATCGCGACCGACAAAAACCGGGGTCGGTCCGCGCAATTATTTATATGGTCCGCGAATGATTATAGTTTACGAGCGTTTGATAGGTCAGCCTCTGGCGTACACAGTGGGCCGTGATTCAGGACACTTTGGATAAAATTAATTTTGTATTTTGGTTGCGTTAAACATATCAGGCGAAATTAGGTAATTTGGAGACGACAAAGAAACTGATTTTCTGTTAAAGTGCTGTATACTTATTTTGTACAGAAATAAGTATTTTTTGCGTTTATCAAGAGGAGGAAAAAGCCTTGGATTTTTTTCTATTTTAATCTATGCAAAATTGAAAGAAAACTTTTTTATGCAAATTAAACTCGCTTAATACTAATCCTCTGTACCACAGGTAAATTTTGACACTTATAAATTATTTTTATTACGTGATTCAGGAAATAAAACTTTCCAAATAGATGTAAAAAATGTTGTATCAGAATGAAACTGAGACAAAAATGTGTTGGCCGCAAAAGATACAGAAATAAATCAGACAGATGACAATTTAAAGTGGTTAACCCACTAACTGTGACCATTTTAGATACTTTGATCAGATCTTGTCGAAACCCAACTTGTATTTGCAGCGACAAACTCTTTTAAACTTTATATTCTGAGCAATAAAGATGAATTTTATTAATTTTATGTTGTTTTAGTGGGTGTTTGTTCAACAGTTTTTAGAGTCAGAGTAAAGATTTATGTTTTTATTTAAGAATTAATGGTATAGTGTGAGTAATCGCCGTTATTTTAATTTTATGCATTAATGATACCTGATTATGAATAAAAAAGTTTGTTTCGCATATATTATACGAGTACCATAAATTCTCATAATCATTATAATGTTCTCACTTCCAGAGTAATTTTCGTTATTTACTAATCGTAAATCTGATATAATCTGAAGACGTATCTATGGAGACAAGTATGTAATCATAAGCTTTATGAGTTTGGCTTTAAATTTATAGCCAGTCACAATAGATCGTATTTCACTAATTATAGGTTTTTCAAATATATAATGTTGTACATTTTATGTAGCCACTAAGTGCCAGTGTCTATTAAGATTTAAAGCAGCAAATGTTATTATTCTCCGTCAGTTTTCCCCCAAAACGTTAAATGCACCTGGCGCCACTTCTCGCTCTTCGCCTCATTCCAAATACTTTACGATCTGTTAAAAGACCGAATTCGCTGTCCAAATTAACACGAAATAAAAACGGAATCGGATCAACAAAAAATAAGCAAAGGTACAAGATAAAAGTTTAAAAAAGGCCCACGTCAAAACATTTGATTGTATTAATATTTATAGGCTTCGTACCGCCGCAGGAAAGACGGGCCGAGACGGAAGAAAAAAAAATGTTTATCAGCCCGTTTAGCTTTTAAGGAAACCGCGAATCTTTTGTAAAAAGTTATTTATGGTCACGAAAACAATTGTAGTGTTACCATTATATCACATTTGACAGCAATAACTGTATTATTATTTTTTTGTCCTCGAAATGAAGATGTTTCGTTTACTGTGGACGATACAACAATAGTACATCATTGTGCGTGAAGTGGTGTGATTCACTTATATTGACTTTACTGTTTTTATGACGAGGCTTGAGGATTTTTTTTTTTTAATTTAATAAAGTTCGTTATTTTTTTTTTGTATCACGAATTCACGGCCAACGATTTCGATTGAAATGTTGGCAGTTTTGATACAATATTGCTGGGTAACCTGTATAAATTATGCTGTTTCATAACACATTGAGGGAAATAGACCAGTAATGCCTTAAATGTATCAAAATACAACGAAATACCAATATCAAACTTATCATGCGGTATATCACGTGTGTATTGTTATTAATTGCTTGTATACAGGGTTATGTGTAAAACACCAACAACCTCTTAGGCAGTCAAAGTACACATGATACATTTTCATTGGCAAAATATTGCATTTTGTATAAACCGGCTGATATTTTTTTCGTAATGTGTACTTAAACTGCCTAAGAGGTTGTTGGTGCTTTACAAATAACCCTGTATAACATGAATAACCATCAACTTTGATTTTTAACTAATCTATATTATAGGAATAAGTCTATACCTACCTACATACCTATTCCTATAGACATTTAAATGACGTGTAATCTTAAGTGCTCGTTCATATTTAAATATCATAGTTACTAATAAAGTACCTACATATACATAGGTATCATGGTGAATAAATAATTACTTATTATATGATACCGGTACTAACCTAACACTAATATTGTTCTCCTGTTTGATAAGCGGCTCAGGATTCCTATGCAAATTCTGTGAATATTGCACATGCAAAGCTGTTGTATTCGACTGTACATCGGACTTGGAGCGACGATGTAGGTACTTTTTTTTCGAAATTATCTCAACAAATTATGAATTAAAGAAAAAAATATATCATCGTGTGCCTAGCCTTTTCCCAACTATATTGGGGTCGACTTCCAGTCATAACAGATTCCGCTGAATTCCAGTAGTTTATGTGAAACCGCTGCCTACCAGACTTCCACAACCCTTTAACTGAGTAACACGGTACTTCTTGGCAAGCCGGAGTCAGATTATCTGGCTTCTGACAATCCGTAACGACTGCCAAAGATCTACAAATGACAGCCGGGACCAACGGCTTAACGTTAATTCCAAGGCTTGGTGCAAAAAAATTATATATCTACTGATAAAAATAGTTTTTTTACTGGGTATCTCTTAGTAATTTGTGGTAGGTACTGAAAATTAGACATAAGAGACATTATGATAACCAACTCAAACCAACTACACTAAAATTCAATATCTGCTGAATATCATGTACGTAACCTATGTACAATCGTGCACAGTTCAGTCTTACATAAAGCTCACAGCATATGCTAATTCTGCGCCGGCGCATTTGCTGGCGACTGTACGTCTCTTATGGGAAGCTTAATCAGTGTCTTACGCCGACATGGGTTATTGAATCGAAATTAAAACACTGGCTCCATGGTTTTAATAGTCGTGTTATGTATTTTAATTAAAATGAAATAGGCTCTGTGTATGCGGTAGTCGTTTCATAAAAGAGAATGTAGAGATGAAATTGGGTTGGCGATAGATGTGGTCTGCAAAAAGGAAGTTGTGAAAATGTTGCTTAGTTTTTCTCAGTCATTTGAACTTTATGTGATATTTCTGTATAGAAAGGTTATTTTGCGATTTATTTTCAGCCTAATCCTGAGACTGACTGGTCGCTTATGCATGTCCAATATAATAATTATTTTAAATTTTATTAACATACTTAGCTATAAGTATCAACCTACTAACATAATATGAACCTGTATTATTCAATGTGTGCTGGGTCTGAAATAAATATTTTTAATTTCAATGTAACATTACGAGTACAAGTGTACTAAAGTGACTTCTAGCAAGCCAAGTCAGATAGCGGCTGAAAGCGGAAATTTTATTATAAAAAAAGAGAAAAACTGTGACTATTACTAATTTAGATGATTTTATTATGGAATATTTTTGTTATTTACCAATATTATGAATACCGTCATCAACTACATATTGTCTGGTATTACAAGCAAAAATGTACTGGACAGCTGATTTATTATTTGTTTTTCTTGCTCAGTATTTTTTTTCACATACCTACCTACTTTATCATTATTAAACACTCTAACAGTTCCCAGAGTCCTGTTTTCTGAATAAAAACCTAACTTTCAAAAGGCCACACAAAACGTGGCTTAAACGATGAATAAACGTTTTCATAATGTAAAAACAGGGAAAACGCGTCGAAATGCACAATACATTGTATATTTATTAGTAATTAAACGCAATAATGACGTAATAACAGTAATTGTGGCTGTGTATGATTACTGCAAAAACTTCAGTAAGAGACCGATGTATGGAAATAATGATAAACGTCATTAAATGTACAATTTTTTGTTCGAATAGCTACTACGCAGGCTTATAATTACAAAATGAAGATTTTGTAATTATAAGCCTGCGCAGTAGCGTCATCTGTGGGGAAAATTGGATTTTACTTCAACATAAAATAATAATTGCAGAAAAATAGTGCTAATTTTAAGACCGATTTAGTCCCATATAATTTTACATGAATCATACAACTATGTGTGAAAAGTTTAAATTTTTTGATCGCCCTGTAATTTTGATTTAATGTATAATTTATAATCTGACTATGTGTGATATTCTTGGTTCATTTTAATTTAGAAACTATGCCTGGGGGTATAATATTTTTGGCATTTCAATTTAAGTATCGGTTGGTGAGAAATTGGCAATGGTATGGCTTATGAAAGTATACATACGTACCTAAGTTTTGTTCACTAATATCAGGTCATATCCGACAAAAAAGTCGGAGCATGGCTTACTTATCCAGGACCGAATATGGACCGAATTGGACTCTGATCGCGATTACCGGAGCCCCTGATTTTTATATTAGATACCATACAACTTTTTTTTTTCAGTCATTTGGTATCAATCTTTGACTAACATCCAAAAGTCCAAACTTAAGGTTTGCCAACGTGCTATGGAGCGCAGAACACTAGGTGTACTGCGCTCTAAAACGCAAATCGTCGATGTGGCTCAAAAGGCTGCCCAACTTAAATGGGATTTGGCAGGATATGTCTGCCGCCCAACAAGCTGTGGGCCCGTAAAATACAGGATTGGAACCCTGAAACAGCGAGACGAGGCCGCCGCAGACCGCAAAGGAGATGGCGGGACGACCTGGATGTCTGCCTTACGAATTGGAAGGAAGAGGCACAACACTGTGAGCATTGAAAGGAATGGAGGAAGGCCTTTGCCCAGCAGTGGGACAATACCGGCTAGTAATAATAATAGGTATCAATCAAAGATTTATACCAGCAAAAGGCTAGTGATCGTAAAATCAGGTTGCTTGCCTGTCGTTCTGTACACATTATCTCAGACTTATATAACATTAACAATCTTGACTCATACAGAAATCTAGTCAAATTAAATTAGCAACACGCCGAGAAACCTTAAACTAGGCAAAATTACTGGGAGTGAAGGGCCTTCGTCCATGATTGGACTATTATGACTAAATACGGCGAGGTCTACAAAGGCTGTCTAAACATGATTGAACACAACTGCGGAAACTTGTTGCCTTGATTAATAATATATAGATGAATAAATTATATAGATTAATTATTATAGATGAATTAATAATATATAGATGAATTTTTTGATGCTATATTTTAGTTTGTTTTTAGTTTAGCATATTATGTCAAATATAAATTACAAAAATAAATATAATAATATAATATATAGTGTATCTATAAAACCCTTCTAAATCATACTCGTACGTTTTCAAGTAAATATTTAACTAGCTTTTGAGATTGATTTTAGGAATCATTTTCTTCTCTTAATGTACTCGTAGCAGTATTTGACACCTGTTTGGGATTTGTGGAGCTTGCTAACTTTCCGCCTTATTCATAAAAAAAAACTCATTATAATTAAAAAAATAACGATGAGCAGATTCTTTATTCGAAATTGAAGATTTGAATTTAGAATCTACTATTATTTTTAAGTTAGATTATTTAGAAATATGGCCGTTTACTTTGATATTTTTAAATAAAAAGTAATTTTTTGCTTTTGATGTATGTAGTTTTTGTTTTGCCTTTTCGAAGTTGCTGTTACGAGTGCTCAAAGAATATTATCTTGTAACTACTCTTAAAATCTACAACGTACGTATCATTTTTAGCAACATCTTTATTACATTTTTCAGACATCATAGATAAGAATCTTTTGTTTAATAATTACAATATCCATATAAAACTAGCAACAGTTCAGCAACTCTTTAATAGATGCGCAATTTATGTACATGTACATGTACATGAATAATGTGGTGCAATTAAAAATTATAATGAGATAATTTGCATCAATGATTGTCAACGTCCTCTGCGGATAAAATCTATGATGAATCGCTTTAATATTATTGTTCATAGGTTGGTATGGTTTGTTGTAGGGAAATACTATAAATATGCACACAGGTGATTTAAATAACTAAGTTTAGCAGTCCCCCTACTATGATGTCTTATTCCAGGGTGGGAGAGAGAGGGAGCTATACAAGACGCATAGCACTATTCCTTTTTCACAACGATATCATTACGGTAGTAATATGGATTAGTCGGACTTGTGGACCTAAAGTATTATTGCTCTAAGTTATAGGCTAATAATAATTTAGGTTATTAGAGGCCTTGAGGTTACGACGATGTTAGAAAATATATTTTGTTTGATAGGTTCCACTGCAGATAATTATGAAAAAGATAACGCAAAGACAAGATTTCAAATGAAGTCTGGTAGAGACGGATACAAAAAAAATAAACCGAAAAACCAGTCTGTTTTCAAGTAATCATAATTGATCTAGAAAAAACTAAACCACCCAACTTGAATTTGTAGAAACGTTCACTAGAAAAACTTCAGAATTGTAGAAATTAGAAAAAAACCAAGTGTTTCTGTATTTTTAGTATTAGAGAAGGTACACTGTTATTATAAAAACTTGATAGCAATATAAATTAACGCAAATATTAAAACATTAACACATAAAAACATAGAAACGATGGATTACAGCTCGGTACACACCTGCGGTATGTCTGACATTCGTTCAACGTACACTATTAATACTGCGACTAATATTACGTGTGAGACCCTGTTTAAAAAACACAGCACATAAATTACCAGCAAATGAAAAAATAAAATAAAACGAGAACATGCTACAAGTTATTTAAAGCTAAACCAGATGAAAAATAGTTTTTTCTTCCCCTATATTTTATAGCGGCTAAAAGTTGCCATCAATAATTGAAGTTGTGTCTCTGGGGAGAAGGGCTTACCAATTCCTGACGTGTGCGTACTTATAGTTGGCGGGTCAGTTAATATTGACGGTGTGTAGTGTGTACGTGGCTTTACTTTGAAAGTTCCTTTAGAAACAGAAATCTATTTTTTGTAATTAAGTTGTCACATGTGGACATGTGGAGTGTCAGTATTTGTAAAGTTGAATTAATTATTTAAATTTGACTTGGATATTCACTTTGAAAATAATCAAATTAGGAAATCTAGAAGATAAATGTACTTACTCGTATATCTACAGCTATCTAGTTGATTTAAAAAAAAATATGACTGCAAATTCGACTACAAATCTACTACGCATAGTTACCTTACCACAAAGCAAAAGGTAATTTTTTTTGGAAAAAATCTGCAATCCTTTTAAAATCTTCAAGTAAAAGCGAGCCTAATCCTCCACCAGCCAATACAAAGATGCCATTTAATAAAACACGACGCACACTGCTTACGAAAGTTGCGCAGGCGGCAATGAGAGACTTGCAACGGTAGTACATACATACCCCTATATAAAGTTCTATAGTAACACTTTAGCAAGAATTCTGCCATATCATCGCGCCGCCATTGCTTGCCCCAACCAACCCGCGGCTGCTAATCCCTGCACGAAATATTTATTCGTTTTTCGACCATTCAAGTTTAGAAGTTTTATTTTTGTGTACCCTTTATGCATATTTAACGTAGTTCGAGTTACAGGCGGGGAGATGCGAGCGATATTATCAAGTGATCTGGTTTGAACTAAGTAGTATCTGGTATATAAGTGTTTTATAAGTTATAGTATGTGTTGAGGAATGCTCAGAGACCGGTTCTCTGTGTTGTCGTATAGGTATGCTAGCTTTTTGTGGGATTAGACTAGGCATTTGAGTTACGGTAAATTGGTTTTTGTTGCATTCAGCGTCATAGGAAATGCTTGATATGTAGACTTTGCTACACAGGTAGGTTCCTAATATGCATGCTGATAACTAGCACTAAGTTCTCATGCTGTTAGGTCCATTTACGTAGTACTTATCGAAATTATTTAACACACACTCTGCAAACGCTATATATAAATGCCTCAGTGCCATAAATTGCAAACATTTCACACCTAAGCTCCTCGCAAAAAAAATATTAATTTATGACGAATCATAGCAGCTAGCAAAACAAGAACAACTATTGCAGAAAAACAAAACGTACGAGTATCATTGACTCTACTAAAAAACATGATATGATTGGCAGATTTCTATACTATCACAAATTACGAGTGGTTAGCTATACAGGGTGTACATACTAAAGCTGCGCACACACTATAATCTATAGATATCGAACAGCTAATTACAAAAGCACAAAAAAGGCTTTATAAGCACGAACGGATTTAAGTGGCGACTATACTGGCATACCTTTAGCATAATATTATTTGAGTCATAATTTACCTCGGTCTTCGAGACCGAACACTTGATTTATTTATGAGCCCATACTGACTCCGCCACTAATCTTTAGTGGAATTTAATTTGATATTTATTTACTAATCGCCGCTTGTAACTGTAGAACAGGTAGGGTTATGCATGTCATTAAGGATGGTACGTTTAAGGGGAGGCTATTTTTGGGTTTTGAGTTCTGTATAAAAATGAAATGAGTGGTGAGGGAGTGGAAATTTTAAGGGGAATAGAAGTTCTTTTTTAGAAGTAAGTACTATTGGAATCCTAATATATGATTTTTTTCCATTACTGAGTGACCGACAGACAACGTACAGCCAAATCTCCTGAATTCCTGAAGTCATTAAAAGCTGAAATTTGGCATGTAAGATCCTTGTTTGGATTCAGGGAGCACTAAGAGAGGATTTCCCAAAATTCCTACGGGATCAGGAAAAAACGGGATATGCGCGTACGAAGTCGCGGAAAAAAGCTAGTATTTGATAATGTGAAACATAACTGAAAATATGATGCATCCTTGAATGAAACTATGCTTTATTAAAGAGTTTACTCAAAAAAAATAAAATAAATACAAATCGTCTTGATTTGAATGAATTTTCTTGATCAAATAATTTTTAGTACCTACAGTATAATATAAAATGCTTTAGAATCTAAAATATTATAGTACCTACTTAGGTTCATATTATTAAAAAGAATCATGCCAAGTTCTAAGGAAAAATGCTAGCCATTTTCTTCATTTCATTTGTAGTTTCTTTGTTAGCCATTTTGCAGGACGCAATCAAGTAAACACCTATGATTTATTACACAAGTTGTCTTTTCATATTTAAATAAGGTGTGAAGTACTGGGAAGTTATTTTATTTATTATAACGCAAACTATTATCCATGTTTTCTTGTACCTATTGACATTTAATACAGGATAATAAATATTAATTTAATTCAACTTAACGGATATAATCAAGCGGCTATTAGAATCAAGTGCTAAATAGTAATCCATTTGTAATGAATAAAATTTTAATAATTGCTCTAGATTAAGTTAACCCGTTTTATAGTTAAGTTTTTGTTATCGATCGAAATTATTCGCGTGTGGCCTGCCTTATCGTTTTAAGGAATTTCGGGTTAGAATGGGCTTGTTAGTTGGTCTATATCAGGTTGTTACAATCTTAATGCTTTGGTGTAAGCCCTAGGTTTGTGTAACTTAAGACAAGGTTTTTCTTATACTCAAAGTTCTTAATATTTACCAATAGTTTAACCCCTGAAATATTGCAAATGAATTTAGAAACACCCTACATAAGGTCCTTATACAGATTAAATTGACATTAGATCTCTAATCTAAGTAGGTATTTTATATTGCGTGTGCTATGTTTATAACATAACAAACATGCAACATGGCATCGTAGATATTATATTATGATAATTGCCTTAAAATAATTATGATATAATTTTATAAAATATAAACGTAATAATATAAATTATTTATTTAAATAGATCCACTTCCATTCCTTAATCCAATATTTATACTTTGTAGTATAATATGGTTGATTCATAATTGCATTACTTAAGCTTATTGCAAATTAGTTATTGTTTTCTCTAAAGACCAAAACTGCCAGTCACAAGCTCAAATATATTAAACAAACAGTACATTGTCAAGATTAGGCATAATCTAACAAGACTAGGTTCCCTAATGTATTTTAAATATCCATTTCAAGATAATTGAAAAACTTTGCTGCTATGACTCAATATAATTTATATCTGATTAGGTTAGTATAATGTGATATTTAACTGCGTATAGCTAACAGTGCCTGCTCAAAGTAATTATATAGAATCACGTATAATTTTATAGCTTTTAAATTGATTTTACGGGTTCCAAAACGAAAAAAAAGAATGACGCGCTCTCCTCAAAAAATAATTGATAAAATTGGCCTGTTTCAACTTTCGGCATCAGATTGTGTGGATATAATCATACTTTTAATTTGTAAGGTAAAATGTAACCTTGCAAAAATCTTAATAATCCCTTGAGATTAATTGTCTTGAAACCAATGAGCTTTCACGATGACCCGAGGTGATACAACGACCAAGGGTCAGCTTTCCAATGAGTGTTCCCAATGACTGCGCCTTTTATTTTGCTTATGAGAAGGTACAAAGCCTTTCAGGGTTGGCTAGTAACTTTTTTTATATTGACAGGCATACGTTTGACCACTATCTCATCTGATGGTAAGCGATGATGTGGTCGAAGATGGAACTCTCATATGTATACTATATTAGTCTATGGATAGAACACGCTTGCCTAGAAGTAACCTATTCACTCTTGACTTATAGGCTTCCAGGAAAGCTATAGCTATCAGGAAACACAGACTCTGGCAGGGAATTCCACACTTTACCTGTACGAACAATGAATTGGTGCTCCGTAAACGTTTTGTGCGTGTGGGTGGGATGTCCATCATGTACCGATGGCGCATCGCCGTACGACTTGTGGTCCGATGATGGAACGGGCTTTGTGGAATTAAACAATTCAATTCCGACGCTCACTCCCCAAAATGCAACTGACAGAAAACGACAGACTAGCATTTCGGCGTAGACTCTATACTTTCTTGTCTACTATTATTTTGGAGCTCTTAATGCTGTTGGACATCAATTAACCCATACTTTGATTGTACGTTTAGCTAAAGAAACTTCTAGGCAAGCGTCCACATTACAGCTTTTCATGAGATTGTCGTCAAACAACGTCCTATAAATACTATTAAAAAGGATAGTAAAGGATTCATAGTCAAAATTATACCTTTTTCCCATGAGCTATGCAGAAATTATTGGCTTCGTTTATCAACGCACTGCGTTCACCTCAAAGCTATAGGTATTAAAAGTCAGTTCTCAATCCTTGCCCACTTTGCTACTTTTCTTTAAAAGTCAAAGGGTCATTTCACAATTTTCACACGATTTTTCCCAACAACTTAATTTCCACGTGTTAATACCATAGTTGGAGTATGTAACTAGCGCTAAATAACGGTGTATTGAATTCTTATAAGTCGTCAGATGGCACGCACGAGGGGCGGTGGCTTCCACCTCTCCTTGAGTTATGACCACCAAACATGTAACACGACCTAGCCGTCTGCCAACTCTATTTGCATACTTCAGCTTGTTGCAGTCGGGCGACTGTGGAATAGTAAGACTAAAATTTGTACGAAATGTTGCAGGCATTTTAATGATAACTGTGGGCTTGAACACGGTTACACTATCAGTGATCAGGGCAATCATACAAAAGTCAAAATTATATTGGATTAGCCAGAGAAAACTTTTTTGCCCAGTTGCCCAACTGGGCAAAAATAACAACCGATTGGATTCCGAGCAACAGGAGCCGGCGACGCGGTAGGCCCAGGAGGAGATGGCGGGATGAATTAGACTCCTACCTTAAAGATTGGCCGAGTGTGGCAACGAACAGAGAGAAGTAGAAAGAAGGAAGGGAGGCCTTTGCCCTGCAGTGGGACTCAACAGGCTCATAATAATAATAAATAATAAAGAAAACTTATACAATATTGGATAGTAGACGACAATAGAAGAATACAGTTGTTCAAACAAAAAAACAAGTAGAAGACTTATTATCAGCTCTGAACGACAATGATGATGATGAAGGAAGCAACACTGTGCAAAGATATATTTAAGAAGATAATACTGATGATTCAAACAACAATAAAGAAGTAGGAGACTTTCGTCTACCAGTAAACGTCTTATGGCTGAATGATGCTACTGTGAGTTGTTACTGATTATTCTAGGTCACAAACTAAAATTTAAAAAAGACCTCAGTATTGATCAAGTTGCGGCTAAAGGCAATTTACCAGTTACCTACGTGTGCCCCGTTACGCATGTGTGCCTAACATGCACCATTTGTACAAAAATATTGCTCTCTAATAGAGACGTAAGTATAATAATGAATTATTATCGTATTATGATCTGTTTTAGCATTGTTTAATAGATGCATTAAATCAATTGATTCACTATTCATGTGTCAACGGTTAAATACGACTTAAAAAGTTGGTTCAAGCAGGTTATGTTATGGCATCGCGACTTGACTCTGAACAAAGTAGTGTGTGTAAAGAAGTACTATTTCCAATTCTGCTGTTACAATGTTGAATATTGGCACAGGCTTCAAAAGGATTCATTAATGCAAGAGCAGCGTTTAAAATTCCTGTTGATTTAACTACGAGTATGTGTGTGGGTTATATTTGTTGCAACAACAATCGCTACAATGTCTCGCGAATCTCCAAGAGTAGCCCGTCTGCAATAGGCCTACCGGTTGAAATGTACATTTTAATAAGGTTTTGTCAAACCTACAGACTTGCTGTGTGTAATAACAGGGTTTAGCCGTATGCTTGTAAGAAAACTATTTATTTTCTTAAACAAGTCTTTGGTAA
This sequence comes from Lacanobia oleracea, assembly GCA_950371165.1. NCBI lineage: Eukaryota > Metazoa > Arthropoda > Insecta > Lepidoptera > Noctuidae > Lacanobia > Lacanobia oleracea. The sequence goes on from OX493397.1 coordinate 10,350,117, forward strand.
TTTATAATGGTGTCTGGTACCCACTTGGTGTCTGCAATCATCCCTGATGACAGTGTTATGATTTACACTGAGGCATTCATTTCTCATATTATTTGCTTCGGAAGTTTTTCTTATTCTGAAATAATGTCGTGCGCTTTGCCAATATCTTTTTTGTTATTGAGCCGTCTAGTTTTTTTACTCTTTCATTGAGCCGAGTAATGATTCTAGTTACAACTATATTTTTAATGAAGTAACACCAAAATGAGCGGCAGCTATTGTAACTACTAGTTTTATTGGACGTTTATGAATTTTGTTAAGTGTGACTCTACAGGCAACCAAGCGTTTGATTAAAACACTTCAATAAGTTGACACAACGTTCAAAAGTATAGTTAAAGTTCAAACTCTGGACTAATGTTGATGATAATACAATAAATCAGCACTAAGAAACTAAAGAAAGTATCTTAAAAAATAAATAGTTACAAAGTCTGACATCATCATACGATTGACAAGTAGCCACATGCGTCAGAATTGCAAAAATAAACCAATTAAGAGAACATCGTAAGCCTTGGCAAGGTCGAAACAGATTTGTGCTACTTAAACAATACGAATTTTGTATAATTTCGCCGAAACGGTGGGCCGCTGACATCTGCTCTTGTCTTTATATCGAGACATCTTCGTGACAGGCGCTGTGGCATCCTGCGACTTGTTACCTACTATTATACCCTGAAATATCACTTTTTGATTTCGATTCTATGTTTTTCACATTTTTACCAGACACTGTCCTCTTGAAGCAATTAAGATTTGACTGAATCACTCTTCGCAATTCGAAACTGAACATTTTCTAACAATTACGAAATTGGTACATAAATCCAGAATTTGAAATAATGTGCCGTGAAGAAAAATAATAAATAGTTTAGAAGGAGCACCCGAATTCTAATTTAAAGCAGATTAACCCTTGAATAACCTAATTCACGCTTAAAGGTTAGGATCCGTCAAATGAAACGTCACGGTGACTACACACTTTCCCCATCATTAGGATACGAGAAGAAAAAAGGCTTCGGAGGTTCAGTTGTAAGCGCTCGCCAACAAAGCCATTATGCCTTATTATGGACACCATCCATCAGCCAGCCATATCGATCCAACATTAATGCATGCTAATGCTTTATAAATAGATATATAATTTGTTTTGTCTCCACCTCGGTATCCAATTGATGGATCGTTTTATTTCTATTACGTCAAACTGTTGGTTTTTGATAGAGGCGTGGCCGTAGCTGCCGTTATTAGTTTAGTCGACGAAGCTAAATCATTTATGATTTCACGCTAGCGGTAAAAAAGTGTGAATCAAACCGTTCATAATGTTGATTATTCTCGCGGTGGAAAATACATTAATAAAACAAAATATTGTACCGTTAAGATCTTAAAGCTCTAAATAATTTAAGTGATCGCACTTACTTTGTCCTAGATGAACTCGCTTCATCCATGGATATATCTGCGGAGGATTTGCCGAAGAGTTGGATGCTGAAGACTTGGAATTCTTCGTGTTTGAACTAGAATTATTAGCCTCATTGCTCTCGTTGCTTGATGTAGAGGAGGCAGGACTTGATATATTCTGATTCACATTAGCCTTGTGCTCTACTGGAGAAGCGATGGGAGTAGTTAGGCCTAGTTTAGTACTTGTAGTTCCACTAGAGTTTTGTCCACCGACGCCACCGAAGCCAGGCGACGTTCGACCTGGTCCAGAAGATGTGGATAAGTCTTGAGGGGACGCTACTCCGGTAGTAGAGGTTGAATCCGCGAATTTACAACTGGCTCCAGCGGCTTGGCTGGGCGGTGTGGACATCAGGTTGGGGGACAATGCTCCTGGACTCGGGTTGGAGTGCTGATGCATGTGGCTAGCTGTGCTACCCAGTCTTTGAGGATGCAACTGTGTGTAGTCTATCATCGTTTGCGGGTGCATTTGCGCTCCAGCAGTAGGCGTCCCATAAGGGTGTTGTGGATAGTGATGTCCAACTTGCGGCGGCGAATAGCAAGTATTCGGGTACGCTGAAGCCGCCGCATTGGGATTGTAGTAATCAGCTCCTGGTGTTGGCAAACCGGGATGACCAGCTTGTTCGACGGGCGTCCCAGTACGCCCGGGCGCTTGGTTCCCATAGCAGGAAGCGAGCGAGTTGACGAACTGGTAGGAGCTCATCCCTGCGTTATAATTTAATTCGTTCATCGATAACAGCTTGTGTTTGTCTTTCTTCTCAAGATTACTCGGCACTTGTCATCGTTTGGATGAGCACTGAATAGTCTAGTTGGACATATTAAGTGCTACTGATGTTCGCGGTCCGTTTCAATTGTCCCCGTAGAGTGGAGCTTGATTGATGGACCTGTGATAAAATGAGACACATTAGTCGGTCAAGTGCGTCGCCTCGTTATACGTGATAAATGTTGTAATACAGATCGTATCTTGAGTGTTTGATTTAAATATGTATTGTGTTTTGTCCGATATGAAATATGGTTCCAATAATGTTTTATACTATGACATAAAGGTAACATTTTGTTGTATAACGTATAGTGCTGTCTATTTAACCTTCCTTCATATTTATTACATTCACATTCATTGAGCTTCTTATACGTCTGAATGTCAAAAATTCTAAAAATAAAATAAACTTCTGAACACATACAAAAACTCGAAAAAGATCTGTAAGTATAATATGAGTAATTATGGTTTGAAGAGTGAAATAGGTTATTTTTTTTTTTCTGAAACCCTTAAAAAAAACTCTTCTTTTTATGTTCCTATTTCAAGTATTCGCCAGGGTGGCCCATAATCATTTGCGATAACAGAGTTCGCAACGTGGTTCATTTTACGGTCACTTTCGTTTTTACAGTACCTACTCAGTAGTAGTTGCATAAATCACTAAACACGTGTAGCACTTGCGTCACGCAGGGGGTCTACTCTAAGACAATAAATTAATTTAGGGATGTGACTTCCTAAAGCGCAGTACACATGTCAAGTCAAGTGCGGAAAAAACTGCGCCTCAGCCACGTGGTACGGCTATAAAAGTGTCCGCAGAGGTTTATGGGTGTAAGCGGTAGGCCGAATGTGACTTCTCCCGATTTATGTACTCCGCTCGGTGCATACATCTTTATGAGCAAATTAGCAGTCATTGTGCACCCGATTTATTTGTCGCATTTGCTCACTGAATGATAAATGTGGGAATTTCGGTCAGACATCGCCGTAATCGTACGTTTTATGTGCATAAATAACGTTTTTAAAGTAATACGCCCTTGCGTTACGAAAATTTGGTATTTCTTGATGTTATCAATCGCTTGGGCTTTTTATTTCAGAATTTTCTTAATCATTTCTTGTAGGTACTTAAAAACTTCTGGTTCAAGATTAATCAAATTGATAATTAATCATTTATTTTTGCTCTATAAAATGATGTTTTATGTAAGTTTAACTACGTTATTAGGACGTTTTGAATATCATTCATTATATCATGTTTTAAATGATTTTGCCCCGCTTCATAATATTATGCATAATGGCTAATCTTCATAATTAAATAATAAAGCTAAGCAGTTAACAAAATTTATCACACATTAAGTAGGTATCATTATCATAATAATGTTATTTATATGATACCGTAAAATATCGTACCTTTAAAAAAAATAAACGAAATGACCACAGGACAATCAAGTAGAGAATCAATTTGGTGAGAGTAGAATGAAATAGAAACTGCAAGAGATAAAATACTTTTTAAAAATTTTAAAAAGTATTTTATCTCTTGCAGTTTCTACACGTTGTTAGGTAGTGTTTGATAATTCCACATTTAATGTGGAATTATCAAACACTACCAAAATATATATCGCATATAAATATTACCTAGTCGTTATTAATTGGTATCATGGAACATTAAACTGTAAACATTAAACTGTCCCAAAAAAACCCATCCTAAACTATGGAACAAGTCCGAAGTAATAAGCAGAAACGTAGAAAAATCAGTTCAACTGAAATCCGATAAATATGAGATAGCATATTTTAGTGTTGATTTGAAACGATAGAAGAAAAACAGGAAAGAAATTACATCACAAATGAAATTATGGATAGAACAGCTTCCGTAAACCTTCAGACTTTCTTTTAATATAATTAAATCGTAATTAGCTCAAGCCCATTGACTTCAATGACACCTACATACAGCTAGTAGGGCTCAAAAGATATCAGAATCACAAATAATGATACTGGAAAAGAATAACATTTTCTGACTTCATTACAATTTTCTATATCTCATTTTACATGACACTGGTCTCATCTCTATCCTTCTATTTTAACCGATGATTCTGTACATAACATCTTCGGCGATTTTTGTAGCATTTTACAATTAAACCACGTATATTTTCCCTATAAATACAACTTTTCAGTACTTCATCTCATTGTTTCCTATCCTCCACCGTGTGACATACAGACACATGTGTTCAGTTTATTTCAGTTTAGAATTTTTGTCACTCCCGTCCGGTCCACATTAAATGGGCCGAACGATTTCATTGCCTTTGTTTTTTTCTTTTAAACTTTTTTTTTTCTGCAGCACAGTTGTTTATTCCCAGACATCCTTTGATGAACATGCCTCGGATGTCTGTTTTAATTTTAATTCGGCACTTTGATAGGTTTTATTGTGTCGTTTGGTATTAACAGTAGCTTGATAGCTGTGTTTTATGTTCGGTTATTTGATAGGCCTGAAGGATGATCTAGTCTTCTAGTTTTTTGATGATTTAGTTTTTTGTTTGTCAAATTGTTCCGAAGAAGAGTTTTTTTTTGTTTATTACTTCTTCTTTGTTTATGTAGTACCTAGTTCTGTCTTGAATATTAGTACCTTCTCAATCTTAACCAAATGAAATAAATCGAAGTATGTAAGAACACAATGTGATAATCAGTACATAAAATATGACTTATAAACAGTACAATCTACAAATCTTACGAAGTTGTTCAAATAAATATCAATCGAGCTATAAAATTATTTTAATATCCACTAATGCCAAAAAGCTCTTGGGATATAATAACTTTTAATGTTCCGTGTCAAGTGGACAGTTCGAATCCACTGCGTCCTGGGAGATTTACTGCGACACGCTTTGATTTCTCCACTCGCGCCTTTTCAATTTAACTGTATCAATTGACGATAATTTTCTATACCTACAAAAAATTATGACCAATAAAGATAATTTAATATACTCACTCCAATTTAAAGTTTAGAGTGACCAACAGCGGCTTCAGCCAACTATACGACCAATCACAACCAATCGTTGACAAAATCACAAAACATCCCACAAGTTTATTTGCAGACACTTTTCACATAAAAAAAATATTTTACCAAAAAAATAAGAATCATAGAACAACAAAATCTAATAAAATGAAATACGACCGTTATAGTCTATTCAAGAATCAAACTTCGAACTTCAGAATTCGGAAAACTTCGGTGCGTGTCGTCGCGACGAAAAACGACTCGTGTTTTCCCGGCGTTCGAGCGTCGAGTGCAGCGCGCGTCTGACGACGAGGTGAGCGGCTGAGTTGACGCGGCGTCAAACTAGCGGCGGGCGGGGCGAGCGGGGCGGGGCGCACCTGAGCCCGCCACGTGCGAGCCCGCTCCGCTCTCGCTCGCTCCGCTCCCGCTCCCGCGCCCGCTCCTTCGATTAGCGTAATTAGGGTACACCGTCGCAACACCACGTATCCGATTTCAATGGACCGATTGATGATTATGGATGGTAAATGGTGAACGATTGTCGGTAGCCGTGAACTGCAATCTTTTTACCATTTTTGTTCGCTTTTCTACGTTGGAAATTTTGTTGAATGAAGTTCAGTTTCAAGGGTTTCATAGCATATTTTGATTTAGAGTTTAAGCGCAACCTGATCAATTTGATAGCACGGTCTTGTTTTAGTCATTATTGTAAATACTAATGCTTTCTTGCACAGTATTCGATGATTAAATTTTCATAATTTAAAGCTTTTTCTTATTTTGTTTTAATTTAATATAAGGCTTAAATTATGGGCAATACTTAACATAAAATTCAAGCAAGCAAGCATTACAACAACAAAAAAAAAATCAGTAATATAGAAACTTTGCAGTCTTGCATCAATATCATCATAACTATCACAATACCACAAACATACACACACACGAGAAGCAGCAACATTACTCGTCAAGCAAAGTGCTTAGTCCTAGTCTAGATGAGCGGACAAGGGCCATGCATCACTGTTGACGCGCGACGTCTTGCTGAGGAGTAAAAATTACCGCACACCGCACAAATGTATCACTAGCCTATATTTTCATAATCACATGCAGATTTATGGTGGTGGTCTAGCTGCTTCGCTATGGGAATTTTGAAATAGGTAAGGTTTGTGTATTAATAGGTACTAGGATGCCTGTGTTTTTTCAATCCGTCATACTTGAACTTTTTTATGAGTTCTTACAACTCCCCTTTGTATCCTGATATATATGTGTTATATAGGTACTATGTAATTTTCTGAATAAATCATATATGTTTGATCAACTTAATCGGTCTTATTCCTAATATTATTTTAGCATTTTTTCAAGATATTTAAATTATAGAGTGGCTGAAGACTGATTGAAAGTGCAGGCGGTGTAAATGTTGAGTATTTCTATTCTAACATATGACATGAAAAGCCTTTCAAAACAATGGCTCATTAATAAAATGGGTACTGGAACTTCTAATCTTTTTGTGGTCCACTAATAATGCAGATCAAACTTTGTATGAATAAATTACCTATAATAATATGTGCGTAGTTAACATTTTCAGCAAAATTTAAAACACTAGCGGTGTAGATTACACTCACCAAAAAAACATTCAAACTCTTTTTCATCTGAATATCAAAACTTTAAATAATGCACCACAAGATTTCGCTAAAACACCAACCATTGCCAACTGACTACAGCAAAAATCGCACTATCAAATCAAAAAGCATTCCTCAAATTCAATGTATCACAAACAGTTTTTAAAGTCGCCACGATCCAACTAACGACTCACATTCGTCTTGTACACTGGCTTAATTATAATTAAGTGCTAATTATGACGATAGTACGCCACTTGCTGACGACCCCACTGACTAATAGCGTGATGTTACAGCTGAATTTATTGTTTTTTCACACGATTCTCAACCAAATATTCGTCGTAAGTAAGTATATGTTTTGGTAGATAATGCAAATGAAGTTCATGGTTTAATGTAAGGCTTTTAAATTTTAACTACGGCTTTCGTCATGGCTGCTTATTATGCTGAACTGTGTGTAATTTACTAGAAAGCTGTGTTAAATGTTATTGTTTTTGGTAATAAGGAAAAGTCATTTTGAGGCATAGTTTTGGCTCAGCTAACAATTGGAAAAGGTTTTTGTTGCAGTCTTGAGTGTATATTTGTAGTAGTTGATAGAAATAATTGTCAAACCCAAGAGGTTTGTAAATCTAGTGCTAAACTATAGCTTAAGTTTTGATTTGAGTCTTGGCAAAAGCAAACTAAGGTAGTAGAGATGTTTATATTTTGATTTTTTGATAGTGCTAGGCTGGCGGTTTTCTTCCGGTTGCATTTTGGAAAATGTGCGACGGAATTGCATAATTTAATTCCGCCAAGCCCGTTCCATCATCGGACCACAAGACGAACGGCGATGCACCACTGGTACATGGTGGACATCTCACCCACGCACACAAAACGTTTTGGGAACACATTCATACTGCGTACAGCTAAGGAATGGAATTCCCTGCCGGAGTCTGTGTTTCCTGATAGCTACAACCTGGGAGTCTTTAAGTCAAGAGTGAAAAGGTTACTTCTAGGCAGGTGTGCTACATCTTCGACCACATCATCGCTTACCAACAGGTGAGATAGTGGTCAAACGCGTGCCTTTCAAGAGTAAAAAAGTGTTTGTACGTAAATTGTTAAATAAATAAATAAATAAAATAAAAAGATTTTTCTTTATTTGTGTGAACTATAATCCAATACTGTCTGTTTTTTTTTGCATTCACCATCTCAAGTTGATTGAGTAGATGAAGTTCTGGTCTCAAATCAACGCCACATTAAAATTTGTGAACCTACATTTTTATCCAAATGTGCTTGTTTAGAAAAGTTTCGGTTAAAACTCCAATAACGATTGTAGTTTTTTTTTTCTGTTTATAGCTTCCAAAATGTAGATCATCAATAATTTATCGTTATTTCAGTCAAAAACACAATTACCTACTCTAAAATCTTTTAGGCAATGTGTTATCGGTTGTTGCTTGCTTGGTTGTTGAAATCATTCAATTAGGTAATATAATTCTGAACAGAGTCGTCTGCTGCCAGAATGATTACGACTTCATTGGCTACATCGAAGTATAAGATTTCCCAGTTTTATAAATGCAAGGGATTTGATGCTTGCACTAGTACTTATTCCAAAATTGTTGGGAATTGTTCCCAACATATTGAGACTCTACTGTTCTTGAAATGATCTGAGTACAAACAAGAATTTTGCTTTCACCAACCAAAGTTTTGTTAGACTTGTAACAAAAATCAGGAGATGGATTACGTCGCCGTAAGTACGACATATCGAGGCCCAGCAGCTGTCCTTTAACAAACCTTCGTCACCTACGAACAACAATAGCATTGTGTCCATACTTGCTTCCATTAATTTATCGTTAACTTTTCGACCAGCTCCTACATTAACATAAATTTATGTATCACCAACTACTCCTTCTGCTTCAGGTATTTCCATACTACTTTGTTAATCACACAAAAAATTAGAAGGTCTGTCGGATGTCCCAAAAGACACCTACCCCACGTCCCATGGGCCACAAAATTTATTACAACTTAATAATCGGCTAGTCACGCGACAAATGCACATGTGTGCCAACAACCTCGAAATAATTTACGACTTAAGGGTTACTCTATACCTGTCTCTGTTCATTTTGCAACGAAAGAAAAGGATGCCCAATTAATATGTTTATTTAAAAATCGTTTATTGGTATTTAATAGGGAACTGGTTTTGGGTAATAAATGATTTATTTTCTTGGTGCAGGAATTTGGAGAATTTGAAGAGTTGTATCAGATTGGTGTTCTGATAGGACTTTTATGTCTTACTGGATTTTTGGAAATAGGATTGGAATTTTTGAAGATGGAGGTTTGGTTATATTATCCTTGTTGGTGATTCTAGGTATCATTAATTGTTGTATTTGACCAAACGTCTGTATTAGGTAGAAGATAGGATCTTGACACAACACATGTTTATCAACCGGGGAATGTTTTGACCAGTAATGAAGGTATTAATTAAAGCACCCACACAATTTTTTATTCTGATGTACACAATACCTGATGTAGCTACTACATGTTCTAGAAAGGTCAGCAGAACTTTTCTCACTTAAAACATTTATCAGTTCTTTATCTTCATTTCTAGAATAAACTACTTAATTACTTCTTTAGTATTTATATTGGCAGAAAAACTTTAATAGAAACTAAATAAACGTTACTTATCATCATTATCTTTAAATCCAATAAAATTATGTTTATCAGTAGTTACAATTTTCTTATCATCGTAAGACTGTATTTTGCTATTCATATCCATTCTCTTTTATTTCTATTTGCTTTTACCCACCCCTTTTCTTCGTAGGTATAATTATAAATAAAACTAATGTGTATTCCTCGATTCTTTGGAATTCATTGTCTATAATTTTAGAGATAATAGTAGCAATTGCACAACCCTCGACTGAAACTAGAACATCACGCGTTTCTTTAGCTAAACGACAACTTAACCGTGATACCCACATAATAACACATAATTACTTAATGCAACACTTAATTTGCAAATGAATAAAAAATTTGCATGTAATCATAATGGCAAATGTGTTGCTGGCTCTATCACACGAGCTCGTTTAGTACGGGAGGGAGAGAGACGTTGTATGAGTGAGCGCCGCTTGGTTGTAGCTCCATGCGTATTGCAGCGGTCGTGGGCGCGGCTTCGTACGCGGCCCGACGGCTCCCGATTGGCCGCGACACTCGCTGAAGTGGGGTGTAAATGAAGAAACTTCAAACAGTTTTATAGTTGAAAACTTTATGAAATTATACAAAAATTTCCTACTTTCTAACGTTTTTTGGATACGTGATTGGAATGTTGAAGATTAGATAATGCTTTGTCTTTTTCGTGCAAAGGGTAAGTGACAAACTTTTATTTTTTATCTGTTACAGATTGTGGTTAGAGCCCTGACAAAGTTCAGTAAAAATAAATAAACTTATTAACAGGCCGAGATTTAGCTTTATTAATGAGTTACTGACAAAGTGTTTGTTTTGACTTGGTACTCTATAAAATGATTTGTGAATGAATGAAAAATATATAACAACTTTTTTTCTCTAATCAATTTTGATTAGAAGAACAAACATGGCTTAGAGGAGGTACTCAAAATATTATCTAATAAAACGTGAAAATATTTAGAGACGAACGAATTTATTACTTCAACCAACATGTACCTACATTATTAAGAGTCTAACTTCATGCCTTCAGCAGATTGAATCACTTATTTGGGTAAAGATATTATTGCTATCTAATTAACCGACTTCCAAAAAAGTAGGAGGTTCTCAATTCGGAGGCTATTATTTTTTTTTGGAAATAACTGTTGTTGATGGTATATAAGGGCCGGTTTATGAATTGACTATTTTGAGTTAAGAACTTGTTTTAAACTCTAGATACTTACCTACCTATATAATGTCAAATTTACACAAGTTGAGGCTAGAGCATCTATAGTTTGACAAATACTCGAATACTTAATACAGAGGGTTGTAAGAATTAAGCTCTGTGTAGTTCATCTGTTCTGAAAGGTCGGTCAAGAATTTAAATGTAGGATACTGGTAAAATCCTGTTAATTTGGAACAAAATACGACGATCTCCGATCTTTTTGAAAACCCTACTCTTAAAGGCTCTATTTTTGGATACTAATTTCATATTAAAAAACATCTCAATGTGTGTCTTTGTTATCATCAAAGTTTTTGTAGAGACGGAAAATGAACTCCAATTCTCAAATTGCAGTTTTTTTTCTCTAAGAAAGTGATAGGAATTGAATAGAAATAAAATAATAAATAAAGATCTTTTTCTCCTATAGAGACTACAATATTCTTGTATTTGAGGTATGTTTATCAGCACTGTCTGGACCGGTTCATAGAAATCTGTGTGGTGCTTTTATCAAAAGCCCACCTCACATTCACAATATATTTATCAGTATTATTTGGACTGGTCCACACAAATCTGTGTGGTGCTTTTATCAAAAGCCCACCTCACATTCACAATATGTTTATCAGTATTATTTGGACTGGTCCACACAAATCTGTGTGGTGCTTTTATCAAAAGCCCTCCACACATTGACAATATTTTTATCAGTAATGTTTGGACTGGTCCACACTAATCTGTGTGGTGCTTTCCTCAAAAGCCCACCTCACATTCACACTGACCTCATAAAATAACTTAAGGTGATTTGCCGGTTCAGATGGTAAACACCGGCCGATCGACATGTAAATAAGTACCTACAAGTGTTATTTTAGTCAACTTACAATAAATATCATTTTTCAGCCGAAAAGGGTTTAATTTCCTAAATCTGATAATTAATCTGAATTAGACAGCACCATCATTTCAGATATGGTCCATACCTGAAACATGTTACTTTTTTTAAAATTTCCGATTAATATTCCAATAGCAATATGAAAATGGAGGTCTTATAAGACACATTAACATTCTTCTAGGAATACTGCTGACAGTAGGAAGTTATAATTAAGTGTTTAAAAATCTTAGTAAATATGGAAGAATCTGGCTGAAGTCTAACAATACTTTTTGCTGATGTACCTACTTACCTATTAAAAATAGCAATGTTAGTGAAACTACACGTTGACGCTGGACACCTACGACGTAGGTATCTTAAATGCGCTGCCACTCGTCAGCAAAAGTCAACGCTGACAGTCTCATTAACCTACAAGTAATTTCACCGAAGCTTATATCCGAATTATCATACTACTAAGTATGCTACTAAGCATATCTACTAATGCATGTTGTCATAATGGAAAATGTCATTCCATTACAGTCGAATCCTCGATACATGCTTTTCCCTTGCCGCACCGCAACACCTGATCCTCGCCTTCCGCATCCAGTGTGACAATTTTTAAGGTATTCGGTCCAACTAGCTTCGTAGCTTTCCACTCTAGAACTTATCTACTCCTCCGGCTATATGTTAGTCCTTCGAAAAACACGGCAAGCTTAGGTAGACTACATTTAGCAGCAACTCTATAAGCTGTGTTGGTAGCAATGCTACTTTTTCAGAGTAGTATTTTATTTCGGATCTAGACCTTCAAAGAACTCCCTACGAAGCAAGCTATGGTCGAAGCTGAGAGAATTTGTGAAGCAGACCAAAATTTTCATAATATTGTACCTACTGTATACAATAACGCAGAACAACTCTATGCAAATTACACAACACAAACCCGTATGAATATGCTAAGAACCGAATGTTTCGATTCAGCTAGTATTTTTTTTTATTGGCTTGTTGTGTCCCTTCCAGACACTGCATTTTCCCTTTTTAATTACTGAAACTCAACTCAGTATCAGGGTTTCTATCCAGAGTACCGTAATACTTATTGGCAATAGGATAATTCTTATAATGAGATTCACATTTGCAGCAATGAGATCTAAACATCATTTTACAGAAACAGTATTCTTAACAGAATTTGCACTAAGTAGAATTTTTAGTGTTAATGGTGTGTTCGCAGTTGGGCACATCTTTTGATTTCCATCTTTCCTGGCGCTTTCAAACTGACGTTTGATTTGCCACTAAAATTAACTTAAATCCATACATCCGGTAGTTCTGCTACCATGAATTGCATTTAAATATACTCAGTGACATTAAATATTTTATCAGAATGATTGTGTTGAAAACGAGTGTCTACCTATTTCAATAACTGTGTCTACCTATTGCATTAACTGTGTCTACCTATTGCATTAACTGTGTCTACCTATTGCATTAACTGTGTCTACCTATTGCATTAACTGTGTCTACCTATTGCATTAACTGAGGGCGCAGCACGAATAATTTTGACGTATAGTAACGTAACGTAAAATTTTACTATAGCTAGGTACAATATTCGTTTCGCAAATCATATTTTTTGCATTTAATAAAATATTCATATCTTTGTATGATATTAATTGTGTATGGCGCATAAAATTAGACCAAAATGTTATGGGGTTGTGGTTTTTTATAGTCACAATTCACTTACGTTAACGTTACTATACAAAAAAAATACTATTCTTTCTTTCTCTCTTTCTTATTTTATAGGTCAAAATATTCGTGCTAAGCCCTCTGAAGATTATAAAACATGTTGGAATTTTTTTCCATGACAATAGTTTTAACAACTCGTAACACAAACATTATGCACAAGCTTTTCATTTGTTATTTCAAGAATTCGTACATTTGCGGTTGTTCATAAACAGTACAATTCGGAATCCGTAAGCTTCTAAAAATAAACAAAAACGAAACAATATGTTACCGACAGAGGCGCCACTATCCAAGTTTCAGCTGCAAACATTTGAGTCGTGTGGTAACATAGATGGCGCTGATGTAGCTTTAATTGATCAACAGTGTTTCCAAAGTTTGAAAATAAACATATGCCTGTGAAGAACTGTTTTTCCAAGTTTAATTTTAAATTCGTTACCACATATCAAAGGTTACAATGTGAATAAAAATGATTTTATGGACGTCCTACATTTTTCTTAAAAAACATTGCCTCTAGAAAAACCAAAATTAAGAACTACTTTTAATTATTTATGTATGGCATCTTTCAGATCAACCTACAAGATTGTATACTCTGCCTAAACGGGCCATTCTATGGTGAATTTTATTGAATGACCCTTGTTTGACTAACCTCAGAACTAGTCTGAACACATAATTTTATGTGAGCGAGACCCCATAAATAGATTTGAATCAAGAGCAAACCCACATCAAACCAAAAAAGAAATAGTAAGGTACTATTTGGTCAACCGTTAGAATTTTTAAGAGCTGTAGAAACATGAAACTTAAATTATATCAACAAAGCAAAATATTCACAAACGCATCCTTTAAATGCCACTGACCAGTTAAATGCGAAGTGATTATTCATAATTATATTACTATAAATAATAAGTATCATATAAAACATCTTAATTAAATTATTTTAATGATTCAAAATGCGGTTTTAATTTGTTATGTTATAATGAAGATATAGTGGGTTCCAGTTTTATTATGTTAATAAATTTATTTGAATTAATGTTTCCATGTTGTTGACAAGAAAAGCGTTGATGGTATCAGTTCGTACCCACCTGAACTGTTGAAATATATCTATAGCTTCCTCATTTCTTCTGGGGAAAGTAGGTACTATTAAGTCTTACTGGTTTTGCTGATTAATAGAATAGAATACAATTTTTATTTAATCGAGTAATAAAGACAAAAAAACTTTCGTCTACGTTAGTACGTACTAACACATTTTGTGTGCAACAGTTCCCACTGTTGGGCTAAGGCCTCCACAATCTCCTTCCAAATCTCTTTGTCTTGGGCGATCTTCTTCTTCTTATCGTGTGGGCAGTAAGGTCTTACGAATTCCCACACATCCTAGTGTCAAAGTTTATAAACCGCCTCAAGGGCCTCTGACATGGTTTATTTGACGACCGCCATTTGGTGGCCGGGACCACCGGCTTGTACGTGCCCTTCGAAGCACGGAATCATCTTTTTATCAGAATCAGGTGATTCAAGCCAGCAAAGTCCTAACCAAACTCGAAACAACTTTACAAAGTATGCTTCCCGTGGGATTCGAATCCACGACCACCGGGCACAAAGCAAACGCCTAAACCATTCAACCACAGAGGCAGTCTTTGGCGATTTCTGGCCAAGTTTTCAAACATGATGAGATCGTCACACCACCTTCCCCGCACTGACACTACACAAAATATAACAAACAACACAAAAAACAACAGTGGATCACTGCTGTGACAACCCATGAGTAATTGCAAAGCAGCGACCCACACAAACACAGTCCAAGCGACTCGTAATCATGCTTAGGATACAGAAAAAATATGTAAATTAATTCGAAAAAAAGGTCGATATATAAATTACAAGTAGAGACAGTTAGCCTCGTTGCCTGGTAGCGGTGTTTTTCTTTAATAAAGAAGTGAATTAATTGATCCTATTCTCCCGTTACTGACTGATTGAGTGACTAACAGACAACGCACAGCCGAAACTAGAACTGGTCGCAGAAAGCTGATGTTTGGCATGTAGGTTCTTTGAAGAGTGAAGAGAGCTAAGAGACGATTTCCAGAAATTTTTACGGGAAATACGGGATATGTGCGAACGAAGGCAAAAGCTGTGGTTAATATCATCATCTGCCTAGCCTTTTCCCAACTATTTTGGGGTCAGCTTCCAGTCAAACTGGATTTAACTGAATACCAGTATTTTACGCGGAGCGGCTGCCTACCAGACCTCTACAACCTATTAACTGGGTTACACGGTACTTCGTGGCATGACTGGTGTCAGATTTTACTGCCAAATATCTACAAATGACAGCCGGGACCAACGGCTTAGATAACGTCCGAGGCACGGAAGAAACTCGGTATGTTAAGATGGTCACCCATCCACAGATCAACCTTGGCAAACGTTGCTTAACCTTGAAGATCAACCCGTGTGGCGGTTATTATCTGGCTACGAGCACCTCAAAAGCTGTGGTTAATATTTCGTAGTGTAGGTGAATATAATACCAACCTATTAACCATAGTTTAAAGTTCGTCTATCAATACATTATGCAAAGTTGAGAGTTCAAGAACAATAGCATTCACTCACGTTCGGCTCAGTCCAATAAATGTGTTCTGCTAGCCGAGTGCTGCTGCCGAAAGAAGTCGGTGCTACGACCCGACTGCGTAGGCTAGGAACTTGGAACATTTTCTACGTTGGAATATCTTTTTCAAAATCTCGCTCGTAGCCGCTCATTATTCTTATAGTTCTTATAGTTGAACAAGAAAATTTATTGCACATTTTACATTAACATTAAACAATTTTAGTGTTGTATTTTGCATAGAATTTTCTTTTGTAGGGTATATAGATAATGTTTAGGCCAGAGTATTTTTTTATTTTGTACTTTTTTAGCCAAAAAGTAGGTATCCTATATTAAAATCCAGGATATGGTGTACCCGTTAGCCAGGTTTCATCCAAATCTGTTCAAATGTACTGTTTACGTATTACAATGGTAAGAATTTATGAATTGTTTTAGTTGAACTAACAATCTTCTGACGTACAAAATTAAGATCTTATTTGAGCTTTGATTTTTGATTGCTCTATGATGTAACTATTGGTTGAGACCATAGAGCATGAAACGGCTCATCAAAAAAGTCAATGCCTTGAGAATTTCCACCTCACCCTTTACTCGTGGCTAGCCTTGGACATCACATCTTTTATTTGTCTCTCAGAACCAGAACGTGGCATCATCATACAGCCGAAGCCTAGGCCTCCCCCATGATGCGGGGGAGTTTGCCCTAATCGCCACGCTTGGCAGACGGGTTGGCGACTGCAGTGTATGGTGTGAATGTGGCATCACCAGACCATAATTTCTGCACATCGTTGCATACTTACTCCAAAAGGCCCAACTCCAAACTCTCCACACTCGCTGCCTCGCCGAAAGTAAGAGAAGTGACGTGAAACACCATTAGTCAAAGTGTCGCCCCTTGTCAAACGTTCGAACTCGCTCCCGACGCCGACCTTACTAATACCGCCGCTAAACACCAGTGACAGCGTGTGATGTTATTAAGTGCTCATGTTTAATGACATTCTTTCTATATTCCCCATTCTGCAGCCCCGAAAGGGGTAAAAAGCTGTCAGGTTTTATTTGCTCTATCTATCCAAAAGTAAAAAATAATGTTTACTATCCTTCTATGTTTTAACTCCATACAGAAGCCCGGAAAAGGGCATAGAATTAAAAAAAAAAAGTTTCATAGTTTTTTGTTTCAATAGATTTAAACAAAAAACTATGAAACTTTTTTTTTTGTTCTGAGGGGTAGACCCCTCACTCAACCAGTAAACAGAGAAAGAGTCATCACGTACGCAGGAAGATCCTCTTTACTCTGTTGTCGTTGCAAATACCGCCACACCACTAAATATCAGTGACAGATTGCGATGTTGATGTGAAGTTTTCATGTTTAATGCGAAAGTAATTCTGTCTGTCTAGCTGTCGCACTTTCACGCCAAAACTGAACCGATTTAAATGAAATCTGGTACCTACACAGATAGATACCTGAGAAAGGTCATAGGCTACTTTTTATCCCGGGAGTATGCTCCCTAGGGACCACGCGGGCGAAGCCACTGGCAGATGCTAGTATATCTATAATCTAAAGACCCCATGCAGAAGCCCCGAAATGGGTAAAAAGCTGACAGATTCTACTCAATGCATTTCTAAAGCCATCCTTATCCAGCTTCAGTAACTTCTATTTTGGCTATTATATTATTTTAGATGAAAATACATGAGGTAACGCCATAACGCCTTTAATAATAAAAATTACAAGAGAAAGCAGTTCCGCTGCTTTTAAAGGTATATACGAGTATGTTACGTTACAAAGATTGAAAACGCTCAATGAGTGAAAAAAACAACTCACAACGCGTCGTGGCTTCTCATAAATGGCTACAACGCGACGCGAATAATCTCACGTCGTTGCACAAAAGAAAACGGCCACAAAGTTATGTGGAAATTAAGATCGCCGCGACGCGTTCTGAGCCTTAACTGAGCAATCACATCGAGAAATAAGTGTTTGAGGGAACTTAAACACCCCGCCACGGATAGGTTAGGTTCGAATGGGATGATGGGAACTAAAGTGAGTGGGCAAAGTGAGCGAACTCAGCTTCCTTCACACCATTTATGTTAGGTTTCTTTAAGTCCTGCAGGAAGAAATACGAGCTCCGTCGTCGCTGCTAGGTTTGAGGTGACCGAGAATCCTACTAATATTATAAACTAGCTTCTGTCCGCGACTCTGCGTAGACTTTAGAGCTGTCACGCCACTTCTTTGTCTCATGTCCAACTCCTTTGAAATAGGTATTCATGATTCTGGTATTCTGATAGATTGTGAGTCTTTGCTGTAGCCCCGGAATTACTTCGACATGTTACTGGTCTTCTGGTACTTGTGAATTTTTAACGCTCCAAATTCTAGCCTCAAAAATACTTCGGTGTGCAAAAACGAAATAACCAAACACACCGACTTCCGAAATTAAATTTATTTTTTACTTTGTAGTGTTTTGTTTTTGGAAGTCGGTTTTATTTTTTTGTTAAAAAGTTTATTTTTTATTTTTCACTTTTTAGTGGTACACAGGTAATACAAGAAGTGAAACCACAAATAGCGTGCCGGCGTGATGTTATGTTATGGACTGGAAAAAAAAAAAAAAAAAAAAAAAAAAAAGATGATGATTACCAGGCACAAATATCTGAATTGCGTTAGAAAGTTTATGAATATGAAAACATTGTATGTGCTTATTAAATTTGAGGGTTTCCCTCGATTTTCATGATCCCATCATCAGGTTCTAACTAGGTGGCAATGGGACCACTTCAGTAGGCAACTGAACATAGAACCTCCTCCTTTTTGAAGAATTCAGCACCGGAAATACTTCGTTGACAAGTTTCTGTTCCTCTGGTACTTTTGAATATTAACCGCATAAAATTCCAGCCCCGTAAAAACTTCGTCATGTTTCTGGCCTCCTGGTACTTGTGACTCTTTAGCGCTCATAATTCACTACCGGAAAAAAAACTTTGACTTGTTTCTGTTGGTACTTGTGAATCTTTAGCGTTCATAATTCCAGCCCACAACCACAACCCACCACAATTAAAACTTAGACATGTTTCTGGTAATCTTGCGCTCACAATAATTCCTTCTGAAAAAGTAGTTCCACATTTTTCTGGTCACTTGGTACTTGTAAATCATTAACGCTCATAATTTCTGCCCGGAAAGACTTCGAGATGTTTCTGTTCTCCTGGTACTTTTGAATCCTAACCGTTCACAATGTCAGCGCCGGAAATATTTCGACACTAGCTTCTGCTGACTTTATCTGCGTAGATTGAAACTACTTTGTCGAAATAAATCTTCATGATTCTGGCAACCTGATAGTGCATTATTATTATTATTATTCTTCATTATTATTATGTAAATTATTCTTAGCGGACCATACTGACAGACAACTGACACTTTCAAAATTTAAAACAGTAGCACCTGGAATCCAAATGATTGAAAAAAGCTCTCTTCGTCTCCTGGGATTTCCAATCTTTGATACTTCGTTTCCCGATTTTATAGCAGAAAATATCCAAAAATTCGATGACATTTCGGAAAGATTGCTCCAAATCAACATGCATTCGGCTATCACCATAATTCGTTTCTGCTGTTTCGGCCCTAAATTGACATATTTTCTTCGTGCTTCCCATTTATGGAAGCACTCTCATCTTTTAGACCAAATGGATCAAATTATTCGACGCACTTTGCCATTAATTTTGAATGTGGCCTTGGACGACCGAGCTTGGGCACAAGCTTCCCTTCCCATCCGCATAGGAGGACTCGGCGTCCCCAAAATTTCTAGTATAAGTTTACCGGCTTTTATATCTTCGGTTCGCGGCACTGAGGAATTAATCAGGAATATCCTGGCTTCCACACTGGTTAATTTTGATGTGCCGTGCTTCACCGATGCTATCAATGCCTGGAACCTCGCTTGTCCGAAAACTGACCTACCTGACAAACCATTTTCCCAGAGGCGGTGGGACGAGCTGCTCTGCAGAGTAGTTCAGAATAACTTACTGTCCACGTCTGCTACTACTGCTGAGCGTGCACGCCTGCTGGCTGTGGGAAAATGGGAGTCGGGTCTTTGGCTTCATGCACTACCATCGTCGAACCTAGGCACTTTGTTCGACGACACCACTTTTCACCTCGCTGCTTCTTTGCGTTTAGGAGCCCCTTGTTGTTCTCCTCATCGCTGTCACTGTGGTGAAGTTGTCAACAGCCTCGGGCACCACGGCCTTTCTTGTAGCCGCAGTGCAGGCCGTTTTGCACGACACGCTAATTTAAACGACATAATCCGACGAGCTCTCGTCATTGTCGGCGTTCCAGCCGTTTTAGAACCCAATGGCTTGGCACGAGACGATGGCAAAAGACCGGACGGCATGTCTTTGTTTCCTTGAAAGATGGGTAGGCCTTTAGTTAGTGTGGAATGCAACCTGTGTCGATACTCTTGCGCCATCCCATCTTCCTAGTTCATCGTGTTGTGCTGGCGCTGCCGCTGCGGCTGCGGAAAACCTCAAGCGGCGGAAATATGGTAACCTTATTGTTAATTATATTTTCGAGCCGTTTGGGGTTGAAACCCTCGGGCCGTGGGGCCCTTGTGCTCACAGCCTTTTCATAGAAATTTCGAAACGGCTGGTTGACACTTCCCGTGACCCAAGAGCTGGCTTTTACTTTGGGCAAAGATTAAGCATTGCCATTCAACGTGGCAATGCCGCCAGTCTCTTGGGCACATTACCACAGAATTTTTTGATGCTATATTTTAGTTTTTTTTCAGTTTAGTGTATTTGTTAGTTTTAGTAACTTATTACTTATATATAAAAATAAATTACACAAAAAAAACAAAAAAAATTAATAGGACCTGATAGTTTGTGAATCTTTGCTGTTTGTACTTAAACCCCCTGAATAATTTCGACATTTTCCTGATCTCCTGGGATTTGCAAATCTTTAGCGTTCACAATTCTTGACCAAAAATACTTTGACATGTTTCTGCTCTCCTGGTACTTCTGAATCTATAGCGTTAACAATTCCAGCTCGCAAAAATCTACTAAACATCACTAATCTACATATGTAGATACGCATTGCTGTACTTCTGGTGAACAGAAAAAAGACGTGTGGCTCTCGGAGACTGCCGCGATGAAGCTATTGCATAGCATTTTTTATCAACCTAACTAAGCAATTATAATTATATACTTATTTTATTTATGCAGTATTTTTTTTTCTTTGTTTTTTTTTTCTTTGATATTAATTCAAGTTACACTTTGAGCTAAAAAAAAGTAAAAAGTAAAACTAAAAAGTATCACCGCTGTGCCGGTCGGAGTGACTAGTTTCAGATTTTCTAGTTTCTAAAATATCCGTAACGAGTGTCGAAGATCTTCAAAAGACAGCCGGGAACCATCGGAGGGTGTTAGGTTTTTTTCGTTACGGAATTTCTGGATTCGGTCTCCACGCTCAAGGCCCGCGATAGAAGCTATGCAATAGCTTAATAATATTTTGCTCAAAAATACTTTGACATATTTCTGGTCTTGGTATAGGTGAATCTTCAGCGCTAACAATTCCAGCTCCGAAAATACTTTGAAATGTTTCTGGTCTCCTGGTACTTGTAAATCTTTAACGCACACAATTTCAGCCCCACAAAATATTTCGACATGTTTCTGTTCTCCTGGTACTTTTGAATCTGAAGTACTAAGGTAGCAGCAACTCTAGATTTCCACTTCTTCTTCTGTCTCTATAAAGCCATGTAAGTTACCGGGATAAGAAGTAGCCTACATGTTATTCCAGAATGTGAAATACATTTGTGCTAAATTTCATCCAGATCCCTTTAGCCGTTTTTAACCCCTGTTATAAGTTTGACCGCTATGTGTGTCTGTCTGTGGCACCGTAGCTCTTAAACGGGTGAACCGATTTTAATGGAGTTTTTTTTTTCATTTAAAAGCAGGTTTTCTAATGGTGGTTTTTAGGTAAGTTTTATTAAAATCGGTTGAGCCATTTGAAGATCATCAGCTCTTTTCTAATTGATGAAGGCATTTTACCAGCTTTTACAGGTCTGATCGATGCGAAATTTGGTATTCTTTTACTTCAATGACATGACCTGATGCTGTGGTATTACCTGAGGTCTGCAGAATACCCAACTCCTCACTAAGTTGCAGCTTAGAAATCATGTTTGAACTCACTGGAATGGTTTCATTGAACATATTATATTTAGAACTTTAGATCAGTACCCTTACTTAACCTGATGCTGAAGCATGTCTTGAAATCTATAGGATACCCAACTCCTCTACTTACAGCAGACCTTCAATTTTCGTATTCATTTAAGTGATTGCAATTAATACATTGGTGGATGAAGTGCAGTTTAGGTGAGTTTAGATCATATATGGATGGAGAGGGAGAGGGAGAGGAATACCAAAAAAGTTGATGGTATATGGAGCAAAATGAAAGAAAAGGGAACTGACTTTTTCATGAAATAACCATTCAGTAGGGAGGGCTTAATACATTTACGAGTGGCGCGTGGAGGCGCAACGCCGGGGCGAGACACCTCTGCCGCGGCAAATCGCAGCAAGGCGGACGGAGCTCCGGCAGGATCTCATGGCGGTATGGAGACAGCGACTGTCGCAACCCAGCGGTGGGCACGCAACAATCCAGGCGATAAGTCCCCTCTTTGAGGAGTGGCTGGAGCGGCGCCACGGCGTCCTCACCTTCCGCCTGACACAGGTACTCACCGGACACGGTTGTTTCGGGAGATACCTGTTTCGGATTCGGCGGGAGGACGCGCCCGGGTGTCATCACTGCGAGGATTGCCCGGAGGACACGGTGGAGCATACGGTGGAGGTCTGCCATGCTTGGGCGGAGCACCGCCGGGTCCTCATCGAGGCGATCGGCGGCGGCGACCTCTCGCGACCGGCCTTGGTTCAATCTTTGGTCCGGAGCGAGGAGGCATGGGAAGCGATCACCTCCTTCTGCGAAGCAGTAATGCTAGCAAAGGAGGAGGCCGAACGTGTGAGAGAGAGAGAAACCTCACGTCCCAGTCGCCGCAACAGAAGAAGACGCCCCAGGCGTCGGGAGTCGCAGGACGATTCCCGGCCGCCGTAGGCGCGGGCCTGCGGACGGCGAGCAGTGGGTGGCTCGCCGTCTGATCAGAACTAGGCCCGGGTCGGCGGCGCGCTGCGATCCCAGCACGCCTCAAAGAGATGTCAGCGTGGAAGACGGGGCCCGCTTGGGCAGGTGCCTGCTGGGGCTGCGGAATCTGTTCGAAAGAGGTGCCGTAGCCTTGGAACGCAAAGGGCTCCAGGAGGAACACGGATGGGTTTTAGTCAGTAAGAGTCTGACACTCCCTCTTGCTTCACCCAGAGCGGGAGGAGTCATTTGATGATTTCCCATCCTTAAAAAAAAAAAAAAAAAAGGGAGGGCTTAATGAACTTAGCGGGTTATATTTATAGTTAAAATGGTTATAATTCTTTAGATAAATACGCGTTACGGCCGCGAAACATATTTTGTTCAACATACAGCTTCATATTGACCAGCAAATTGCAAAAAAAAACTAAAATATTTGAATTTCGTGGGCTACCCTGGCGCTTCCACCTTCAGATTCAAAAGTACCAGGCGACCAGAAACATGTCGGAGTATTCCCAAGGCTGAAATTAACAGCGCTTTATAGATCGTCGAC
The DNA here is from genome assembly GCA_950371165.1 of Lacanobia oleracea. Taxonomy (NCBI): domain Eukaryota; kingdom Metazoa; phylum Arthropoda; class Insecta; order Lepidoptera; family Noctuidae; genus Lacanobia; species Lacanobia oleracea. Next base: position 10,373,559 of record OX493397.1, read on the forward strand.
GCCAACAACAAGCTCACTCATGGTGACATAAACAAACACAGATAATTGGTATCCCAGCGAGCTGCTGATATGCCAGTACAATCAATACATTATTTTTTATTTCTCTCGAGAGCCAGCTCTAAAGTTAGCAGGCAGAAGCTAGTATAAAGAGCTGTCCTGAATCGACATCTAACATGATCTTTAACGTTCTCTAGTAATGAAAATCTTTTTATAATTTTATATTCGGGTATCTACGAAGGGATATTAGGGAAAAGGTCAATGTACTTTATTGCAATTTATCGAGCGCCTGCCTTGATTTCCCCATAAGCGAGCTTACGAAGAATAAACTAGACGCGTATGATAGATTCAATAGTATGTGAAGGTTTGTTCTTTACTTGACCAACTTTCATACATATTTTAAAGCACCTTAAGAATTAGTCCAAAATGTAGTCGGTCTTTGCGTAGATTGTACAATTTTATTTTACACTAGCTGACCCGCGCAACTTCGTCTGCTCCGCTCCTATTGCTCTTAGCGTGATGATATATAGCCTATAGCCGTCCTCGATAAATGGGGTAACTCTGAAAGAATTTTTCAGATAGGACCAGTAGGAGTAGACCTGTAGAAGCTGCGTAAACGCTTTGTAGCAATTCGAAGTTGACGCTTCGTAGTTGTACAAGACAAAACAAGGGTAGACACGAGTTACGTTCAGTGTATGCAGGAGAGGATTCATAGACTGCTTCAGCAGTTCCTATACTAGCATGTATAATTTATAGGTCATGTTTACCTTTACTTCTCATGTTATCTTTATTCTACTAGAATAAAAATTAAAATTTGTTTATGTTTACTGTAGGTGTTATGTACTGGGAAAAAATAAAACAAACGATATATTATTTACATATTTGTAATAAACTATTTCATGCAATGCGTGGCGCCCCATACCTGTAACAAAAAATAACTAATTAATTTTAATTACTTAAACATTTATGAGTCTCTTAGAAGAGTTGTACATTACATCATTAAAAAAATAAATAAAATGGGTAACAACATTAATTAACACTAAAACATCACTTTACCACTTAATTGCAATAAGAAAAGTGGAACAATGGTAAATAAAACTTTTTATTCAGTTTAAAAGCAAATAAATAGAGTTAGGGTTACGGTACCCATAAGTTTTTTCTCACATAAAAAACACATGGAACTTTAATTTCAAAACTATTTTTTTTATAATAAAATTATTAAACCATTAGCTAGTTTATTTGGAACTTTGTATTAAAACGGTTTTTAAAAGTGAAATCCATAGAATTAAACAAAAATAAAACTGGTGCTGTGACACTAGTTTTACTGTGTGTTTTGTTTTGGTTCTAGTTTTTTTTTGGGGTTTATTGAACCTCGATAAACATTAGAAACTCTGAATAATGTTTATATTATTATTATTATGACCCTGTAGGTTCCCACTGCAAATCAAAACTCTCCTCTTCCTTTTTTCCATTTTTAAGGTTTCCAACCTCCGTATGGAAAAATAAATCTATTACTGCGCGAGTAACTGTCTCTTTATCACAGCCAATATTTAAAAAATAGGTACAGATAAAAGTTCTTTGGCGAAACCATGCGACCTTAATACAGCATTTACTTATACCAAGGCATGTGTTCTCTCCATTACCAACAATTAAATATTTCAGAAATCCGTTACCATTAAATCCCTTTAACATATAAAATCGCCAACAAAAACTATGCCGTACTTTCAGGATAAAAATAACCGTCCAAGTGTTCACTTTAATGAGATTTCTTGAGTAAATAAAAATGGCTGGAAACTTCGAGAATTTCCTTTAAGAGTTTGTTTGTTTGCCCGTCAATCGTTCGCGGCGTGGCGGGTTTGTTCAAGAATTCGGCGAGTGGACTTTTACGTAATTAATTTTAGCTTTTAACTTTGTCATTTATTAGTTAGCTTGATATATTTCTTTATCTAGAATCTTGTGAATTCCGATCGGGTATTTTTTGGGACATCTCAATTTATTTGGACATGCAAAAAACTAGGCTTAATATTGATGACTAAAATTAAAAAATAACCAAATGTGTTTTTTTAGTAGGTATATACACGGATAAATCAATGCCTATATGAATTAAGTTGTTTGTATTAATTTCAAATATGTTTTACTAATTTTTACATTCCAATATTGGTTTGTATTTCAATATCCGGTACGAAAATAGCATCATTTTTAAATCTATCTGGGGCCTATTCAATAAAACCAACGAGCGACAGGTGACAAACGACCATCAGACAATTCGACAACTTTGTAAGTTTATATCATACCTACATTCTCTGCTTTGTGGCCGTATGGTATCGGCCGTGCCGTATGGTGCCGTAAAAGAATAATACCATCCTATCACTTCCCGCGGTACTGTTGTACGAGGCGACTAAAGGACTCACCAGAAAATGGGCAGCAGCGCGTTTTATGTAAAACGCAACACCATACACTGCGATCGCCAACGCGCCTGCCAAGCATGGCGATTATGGCAAACGCCCAATTTTGGGGGAGGTTTATGTCCAGCAGTGGACGTCTTTCGGCATTATGATGACATTCTCTGCTTTGACAAAAAACACCTGTCGCGAAATTGCGACAGTTAAGTCAGGTTATGACAAATTTGTCACACGAACACGAACGGTACGACAAAATTCCTTTATGGTGGAAGAAAACTTTTGTCTATGACGGTTGATACGATTTGACTTCACACCAACATCAACACATTGATATAGGTTGATCCTGAAAATCTAGAACTCCAAAACAACCCTTTCAAACCATCCCCCTAACCTCAATACGTCTGAAAACTAGCAACAAACAGTCAAACAGTGTTATTACAACCGGAGAGGAGAAATAATTAGAGAAAGAGCCGGTTTCCAAGTGCGGTGCGTCGCTCAAACAATGCTAACTTACATTTAGCTGTCAGTCAAAAACAATTTGGAATTTGTGAGCGCGGAGGGTCCGGGCGAAGCGCTGGGAAAATTATATACGCATAGAGCTGTTGATACATGGTTGATACGCTTTGATCCAGTTGCTAAATTAAGCTTAGGTAGTTATTGGAATTTCTTCTCTGGGTAGTTAGATAGGAAACTCAACTTAAACTGACCAAACAAAATTGACGTGTAAAAGTGTTGTGTTTAACCTAATTTAAAATAAATATCATTTTTAATTAACTATTTATCATTTGAATCATTACAAGTCTTTTTTCATCTAGCCATTTTTGACTCACTGCTGGACAAAGGCTAAAGCCAAATGCTTCCAGACATTCGTGTCGAAGAAGATAGAATGACACGTGTTAATATTAAACACACGTAAGTACCATGTGAGCTGCTGAATGAGTTCTCGCCTTCCCTTTCTGGCCCGAAGTGGTTTTCATATACTCTGTAATCTTTATCAACAATGATGAATGGAACAATCATCAAATTATTTGTTTAGAATCTCATTCATAGATAAATCTCCTGAGAACGGAATAGTGATTCTAATTAATTAATTAATTATAATAATTTTATAGCGAGTATTTTAAGTTTGTATGACTATTAATTTTTAACATTAACTTCACTTCGCTGATAGAATAAAACAGAAGTATTACAATTAAAAAGTAACTGAAGAAAATACAACTAAAGTTTTCGTTCAAACAGCTCTATACAATTCCAAATAGTTGACGTTACAGCAACGGCCGGGTTGCTACTATCCATCATTTCCTCAATCCACTCGCCGGGTTAAGCACATAAGTGACATTGACGCCGCACCAACCAGCCTTACTTGAGCTCTCATCCTAAAACAAATTAAACGTTCATTCTTCTACACTTGGGATCAAATCAAATTGGACGGCCAATGGACATTTTTGCGGGCACGTCATGCCGTGTTACGGTCAGGTAAATGATGTTACGATTTTGATTTGAACGGAGACTGACAATTGTAGTTTTGACGGGTATAAAATTAGGTGAAGGAAAAGTTTGGTACAGATGTGGAATTACGGACGACCTAAATATAGGTACTAAGGGAACAAGAAGAAGAGCAGTCCCGAAATAGGCAAACGATTGGGACTTTTTCTTCTTTCTGAATTTCTTTTTTAAGCAAAATACTGCCGTAAAGCTTTTTATTTTGACAGTAAAGGACATATCATCACTTACCATCAGGTGAGATAGTGGTCAAACGCGTGCCCATGTATAGTAAAAAAAAAAAAAATATCTAAAAAACGCTGTTAAATATACAAATGAAAACACAGTGAAACTATTACTGTAGGTATTCTATTTCGCCTTTTGTGACAACAACACACATTAGTGCCCACTAAGTGGGAAATAACAAGGCCTTCTTTACATCCATTCAAATAATTATACTCATTACTTCGTAACACGCCAGTAATACCGCCATTATTATGTACAAAAGCATAATAAAATGTCAAAGAGGTCGTCACTGTATTTTCTTGGACATTACTGAATCAACAAGCACATGCCTCGTATTAAAAACTTTTTACAAATTCAACAGTCTTCGTTCATGGCACTCTATTTAATTTTTAATTTTGAAAAAAGAAAACCAAAATGCTGATTCGATATTCAAAATCAAATTTATATAATGAGCCACTCAGCGAGTCTATCGTTGTTCTGAACAAAAGAAAAAATGTGGAGTTCATAAATTGAGTTATTATAAATTCCGCAAAAAGGCGTTAAATTGGAGAATTATAATAATGGCTATTATACAGGGGCGAGCAAACGATTACTGGTTCGTACTTGTCCATGTAAGACTTGATTACTACTGAATAAGGTCTATAAATAGCCTGTTGGAACATAAATACATAATGATGATAGTAATAATATGACACCGGTTGAGTATTTTTGCGCTAGGTGCTTTAATTACCGTTTATAATTTATTGTAGTAGTTAGAATAATTCACTAACCTAGTCAATCAATGGTTTGCAAACTATTCCAGTGCAAACCTAGTTTACTGCCTGAATTCTAAACCCAACAACGGCTTAACTTTGAAACTTTTCCCTGCTTCCTATTTTTAAAGATAGGTAGAATGTTTAAATATGAGGAGCTCGTGGCTAGATAATAACAGCCGCACATGTCGATCTTCAAGGTTAAGCAACACTTGCCAAGGTTGGTCTGTGGATGGGTGACCATCTTAACATACCGAGTTTCCTCCGTGCCTCGGAAAGCACGTTAAGCCTGCGGTCCTAGCTGTCATTTGTAGATCTTTGGCAGACATTACGGATAGGCAGAAGCCAGTAAACCTGACTCTAGTCTTGCCTTGAAGTACCGTGTTACCCAGTTAATGGGTTGTGGAGGTCTGGTAGGCAGCCGCTCTTCGTAAAATACTGGTATTGAGCTAAATCCGGCTTGACTGGAAGCCGACCCCAATATAGTTGGGAAAAGGCTAGGCAGATGATGAGGTGAAAGGGAGCAGTGAGAAGTTTCAAAGTTGAACAAAAAGGCCTAGTTTAAAAATTAATATCAAAATAATTCTGACACAGATTATCTAGCTGTGATTGGTTGAATTAGTTTTCAACGGATAATCGCAAGACGTCATTTTTTTTTTATCGATCCCGTTTTCCATCGTCTATTCTTAACTCAATTAGAGGTTCTAAACAAAATGACATTTAATCGGCGACATTGACAGAGATTGTCAAAATGTCAAACAAAACATTTGATATTGACCACGTGTCATTTCGATAGCGCTACTACTACTAAAAATAACAATACTAAAATACTACATAGCGATACTAAATAGCGATACTGATAAAATGTCTCTCCGTGAAGATTCTTTCAATTCAAATAGCTTCTTCAGGGAAAATACGAAAATGCATAAGATTGACAGGTGCTTCCCAAATGTCACGTGGTCCATCTACACTAGTATTATAATTTTAGTATTGATTTTTGTGTTCTTAACGAATAAATTAAAAAACTACTGGAGTGATTTCAAAAATTCTTTAGCTGTAAGAATGCTAAATTATTGCTGATTAACATAGACTATATTTATGTACTCACAAAAATTAGGGATCCTTAAAAAAACTGTAGCACGGACGAAGTCACGGCCGAAGTGCTAGTCCCTTATATTTATACTAGTTGACCCACGCAACTTCGTCTACGTCACAACTTTCATTACTGCTCCGCTCCTATTGGTCTTAGCGGGATGATAAACAGCCTATAGCCTTCCTGGATAAATGGGCTATCTAACACTGAAATAGTTTTTCAAATCGGACCAGAAGTTCCTGAGATTAGCGCGTTCAAGTAAACAAACAAACTCTTCAGCTTAATATATTAGTACTAGTTGACCCACGCAACTTCGTTTGCGTCACAATTTTCATTACTGCTCCGCTCCTATCGGTCTCAGCGTGATGATATATAGCCTATAGCCTTCCTCGATAAATGGGCTATCCAACACTGAAAGAATTTTTCATATCGGACCAGTAGTTCCTGGGATTAGCGCGTTCAAGCAAGCAAACAAACAAACTCTTCCGCTTAAATATTAGTCTAAGATTTTTGTCTAGGGCGCGATACCTTAACTAAGCCCTAAATACAGTAAAAAATCAACCAAAACTTGTAATAACGATGCAAAAATTTTAATCTTGGTCGATGCTGGCTCCATTGATCCACGATCTGCTCTCGAACGATGGCAGTGGAGCGTTGTTGATAAATGATCCGGACGGCTGGGACAATGCGGCGTGTAGATTCTTTTGTTGATCCCACACTTTTTGTGTCCGCTGATGTTGCTGTGATGTGACCAAACGTGATGTTTACGTGTTATGCTGTATCGATTCGTGTCCTGTTCAGTGTTTTGAATTTGGAAGCTACGGCTTTTGAGAGATTGGTCTAAAGCCTACGTTTACTAATTCTAGATGTCCAGTAAACTACTTGCTTGTATATATGCCAATGACCTTGTGTTGTGCATACAAACGGAGCTAACTACGCCTCTACGCGCCACTCCGCTACCCGTATTTTTATTATTTTTTAATAAAAAAATAATACACATATTTTTAAAAAGTAACAAAACCAAATTATTTTCGTTCGTATTTTAAAGCAGTAGATATTGTTTTTAGTCTTTTGCTAAAAAATGAAGAATTAGAATGGTTTCATCTCAACGATTTGGAGGCGATTCGGTGATTTTTTTATTATTATGTGATACCAATACATACATTTTGGCTATACCAAATTACGAACCAAATGATGTAGATTACTATCTATTTTTTTCAGATGTTAATGCCGACGAAATATTGCTTCATCTGCACGCTATTTTTAAGCTTTTTTCGAGAGAGCGGCCTTAATGAAAGCGAACTGTTTTCGCAGAACGCGTCACTTTTCAAAATATTATAGAAAACTCAGAAGAAACAGTCTACTAGAACTATAGTAAAAGTTTGAATGTAAAACCTCAGTAAAGACGGAAATAAAATAATCTTACAAAATTCCTTTTCACATTCGATGTCCGAGCCCTAAAAAGCATAATGTTGTTGTTAGTTGCGGTCCGAGATCATCGAAAGTAGCTGAACTATTTCGATATGCCGCTATTACATGAAGTGTACTAGAACAATGGATATAGATATAATTCAATAGTTTATGTAATGTGTCCCCTATATTTAATTTGTGTCAACATGTTGATTGAGATCTGTTTCCAAACGTGACCAAAAGACTGATCTTTGGATTTTGGCGTACAGTTATATCAAGCCACCGTTTGCGAATTATTGCACACTCGAATCTTTGATCGGAATAGTTCTATTTAACGTAGTTCAAAATAGGATGGGGCTTGTAGACCTCTCGGCTGCCAATGAGTTACTGTGAAGGTATAAAATTCTTTACAACAAATAGATGTTTCATTTTATTCTAAGGTGCCGTAGTTTTTTAACTAAGTGCACTTTTAAATAAATCTTGCCTAACGAGTCTAAATTTACTTTTAAAGGTGTTTCAAAACCAATAAAAAGGTATCGACAGTGAACATGAAGGAACATCAAACAAACGTCGTATCACAGTGATTTGTCATGAGCATTAAATCCGGCTCCCTCTTTAATACTAATTGGTCGTAATGTTTAATTATAAATTGTAATTTATGGGTGATGATAACTCCGCACTTTGATCGTACGAAAGTGATTGAAGCAAGTAAGTATGTACATGTGTAAGTGAGTGTCGATAAGACTGAGTTTAATCGAAAATAAATTAAGAATGCAATTCCTGAATTAGTAGATGCTCTATAAAAAATATATAATTATCTAAGTGAAAAAAATAATAACTTCCCATCACTTCCCGTGGATGTCGTAAGAGGCGACTAAGGGACTCGCCAGAGAATGGGCAGCAGCGTTCTCTGTAAAGACCAGCCAAGTGCGCATCGGACTCGCGCATGCAACTGTCTACCTTTTACGGTTCTTGAGATACGGCCTGCTGACAGACAGACGGACGGACGGACGGACGGACGGACGAACGAACGGACGGACAGACGGACAGTGAAGGCTAAGTAATAGGGTTACGTTGGTTACCCTTTGGGTACGGAACCCTAAAAACCAGCCAAGTGCGCGTCGGACTCGCGCATGAAGGGTTCCCTACCATAAACCTTAATTTGTATTATTTGTTGTTATAGCGGCAACAGAAATACACACTCTGTGAAAATTTCAATTGTCTACCCTTTACGGTTCTTGAAATACGGCCTGCTGATAGACAGACGGACGGACGGACGGACGAACCGACAGTGGAGGCTTAGTAATAGGGTTCCGCTGGTTACCAGTGGTCCATCGCCAACCCGCCTGCGCGAGGCGATTACGGCATACCCCCCTTTGGGGGATTGCCTATGTCCAGCAGTGGACTTTCAGCAGATATAGTGATGATGATGTAAGTGAAGACAGGTCATGCCAATATAGTTGTTTTTTAATTAAATGAAACTTAAAATAGAGCAAATTAAAATTTATCATATTACAAAAAATACGAACCTTAGAAGTACAAAAGTCCATAACGTATGAGATTGACATACAGAAATACCTAAATGTTTGGATATAATTATTTGACGGGTATAATTTAGACGGTCACCAAAAATAATATTTTTAAGACACTAAGCCTAGGCACCAAAATGGATCAATGGTCACCAAATTCTGTGCCGCGGCAGCGGCCGGCGAGCGCTGCTTCTCGAATATTATTTGGTGACCATTTATCTGTTTTGGTAACCGTTTAGAACTTTTTTGGTAGTAAAATAGGTACTTTTTTGGGCGGTGTTTAAACACAAACCTTATTTGACTACCAAAATATAATATGGACGTAATAATATGAACATACACTTAGGTGACTACAGTCATTATCGTAAATGACACTGTCTAAAATATTTTCAGTAGGCAAAACGAGTAACAAATCAATATAATAGGGATCTATTTTAGATACAATAGGAAAGTACATAGTATACCCACACTTCCTTGTATGGCTATCTGAATACATTCTACCTCCACCTACTTTTGGAGAGTCAGAAGTTATGATTGATTTTGACAGCCTCATAATGTAGTCCGCACCCGACTTCGCCTCATACATTTTTTGTATTTCTATGACTCACTATTTTCTAAACCTTACTTAGTCGATTCTTACTAAAGGTAAATACTATAGTGGCATTCAAATATCCATTAAGAGGTTTCTTTTGATCCGCCTTCAATGAGAGCTGGCTCGTTCGGAGTTAGGATTAATTAGACCCGTCATTCAAGTAACGTTTTCAATGCTTGGACGGACCAAGTTAGATTTGCCGTTGCCGAACCGAATTTTGAAGTCTGAAGATCATTAGGGTGCTAATATTAATGGTCATTTCGAATAACGATCAGTTTCAGAACTGCATTTGTATCTTGGTTTGTAACGCCAAGGTGTGTTTGTTACTAAACCAAAATGTTCTTGTTTTCATTTGATTGGTAACAAAGGGTTTTTATCGATCAAAAGAGGAATAAAACTGGAACGTTAGTACGTATTTTTTTTTAACGTTAATAGTTTGAATCTTCTGGCATTTGCGTACCTAGTCAATTTATTGTTTAGGCTTAAATGATCAAGAAACTATTTCATCAGGGAATCAAAATTTGAATTATAAACTATACACAGAAAGATTCATGTAATTAACCTTATTCAATATTTTCTGAAATCTCTCATGTTCAATACAAAACATACCTATTTAATACCAAACCTAGATAAAAAAAAAACGAATTTGTTCAGCTCTAAACAGGGACATCTCTTTAATAATGCAATTAATCAAAAGTTTCTCATAAAAATCAGCTGAAAATAGTGACTGTTGATTAGAATAAAATAAAACTTATGATAAGAAGTATGTTTACTTTTGATTTGAGATAAAATATCGTAGACTTACCAGGGTTTTAGGTTAACAATCAGACCAATTAAATAGACTTGCAGCCAAATATCGCCAGTCCTTATCAACTCTGCATCGGTACCATATTTTTTTTATATTTTTCAGTAATTGTTACTAGGATAAAACCATATTTTTAAAGGAAAATCTTACAAAATACGAACTAAACACAGGCAGCCATCTTGGTTGAATGTTCGCCGCGCATGCGTAGTTCAAACTTACCCCTGTATAGAGGGATGACTGTTTTTGCCTCTCTTTCTTACATAGGGAATCAGATGTGATTGTTGTCTCTTTTCGCAGACTCTATTGTTATTCTCTATTCAAAAGGCAGGAGGGTCGACTTTCTAATGCTGGGGCAATGATTATAGTGAAGTTATCCGCAAATACAAGCTGTCATATAGTTTTGCCAACTTTGGCCTTAAAATCTGAGGGCCAATTTTACTACTTTTAGCAATGTTTCCTTTCAGTTGCAATCTGGCAAAAACACCTTAAATTGTCCTAATATTTTGACAGATAGCGACTCAGATGCGCGTTTTCATTAACAGTAGAGAACGCGTTAGTGAACGCCTAAGTATTTATTCCACTAGGTACCTATTAGATTTTCAACTTTCGAAATTTCCAAAATCCAAAAGTAGTTCATCATCTGCCTAGCCTTTTCCCAACTATATTGGGGTCGGCTTCCAGTCAAACCGGATTTAGCTGAATACCAGTATTTTACGCGGAGCGGCTGCCTACCAGACCTCCACAACCCAGTAACTGGGTAACACGGTACTTCATGGCAAGACTGGATTCAGATTTACTGGCTTCTGATTATCCGTAACTACTGTCAAAGATCTACAAATGACAGCCGGGACCAACGGCTTAACGTGCTTTCCGAGGCACGGAGGAAACTCGCTATGTTAAGGTGGATGCTCCAGGGTAGCCCGCGAAATTCAAATATTTTTATGTTTTTTGCAATTTGCCGGTCAGTGTGAAGCTGTATGTGGACCAAATGCGATCTGCGACCGTAACGCGTATTTATCTAAAGAAGAATTTATCTAAAGAAGAAGTTCGAAAGAATGATTTTCATTCTGTCGAACTACATGAACTTAGAGGGCTATATTGATGATTAAAATGGTTATAATTCTTTAGATAAATACGCGTTTCGGTCGCAGATCGCATTTGGTCCACATACAGCTTCACACTGACCGGCAAATTGCAAAAAAACATAAAAATATTTGAATTTCGCGGGCTACCCTGGAGCATCCACCTTAAGATGGTCACCCATCCACAGACCAACCTTGGCAAGCGTTGCTTAACCTTGAAGATCGACCCGTGCGGCTGTTATTATTTAGCCACGAGCTCCTCAAAATCCAAAAGTAGTTATAATTTAATTTTGGTGTTAATTTATGTGTCATCGAGTTGATCCAGTGTGAGTCAAAACTGCTTTTCTTAAAGAATTGTTGTATTGTTATATACCATAGGTAGTTCGATGTAATGCTAGCACTTAATATTCGCGTCACATAAACAATACAAAATTGACTTTATTACTTCAGCTATATGGTTCATTTTGTATTGAACAAGCGAAGCAAATACTTTGACAAATACGCTCAAGTGAAATTGTTAGCAGTAGGCACAAGCTTCGCTACAGTACGTAAGTTAGGTAGGTATGACCATTAACCAGGTACCTACCTTTCGTTAAAGAGCAGCTGCAATCTCACTGACCCACGCACCCTTACAAAAAAAGACCATGAAAAGTAACCTCTTTCGATATTTTAAATTTTTTGTAATGGCTGTGATATTTTTTAGCAAAATTGTCTGTAGACTAGAGGCTAAGTTAAATATATTATCTTAATAGTGGTTGCAGAAGAGTTCATATGAAAATAGCTGTATTATTTGACATAGTATTTTAATACTCAGTCCAATAAAAGATAAATGGATTATGTGACGTTAGAAGTAGGTATGATAATGAAAGATGTGAAATGAGTGATAGTGTGGTGATTTTCAGCGTAGAGTGGAAGAACAAAATGTGTTGATAAAAAGAAGATGACGATGATTTAATATCCTTCCTGATTATAAAAATAATAATCACCCAGAAGCTGAAGTGTTAAGAAGTACTTAATCAATATATATACATAATATAAAACTCTTCCTTTACTAAGTGGCTGACAGACAACGCACAGCTGAAACTACTTGTTGTAGAAAGCTCTTTAAGTTCTTTGGGAAGTGTAGAAGAGCACTATGACTGGATTTCTCGAAATTCTTACGAGAATAGAAAAAAAAGGGATACGAAATCGCGGGCAAAAACTAGTATAACATATTAATTAAGAGACGCAGAAAAATTAAGGAAAAGATTCAATAATCACAATACATTTATCCGTGCAAGGACTTAACCTCAGTCTCAATAGGCAGATAATGAAGATACTTACCAACCTAAGACCAACAAATAAAACAACACTCTAATAATCCAAAATAACAATTACTAAAACAAAAAAAAAAAACAGAACAAAGCGGAGAAGCTGGATCTTTCAACACAGGTAGTCGACCATAACAGGATTACTCAGCGAAATTCTTCTAAAGCCTCCTCCAAAGCCGATGAACAGTCAAAACATGTCAAAATTACTGAAAACATTTGCACATTCACTACCGATCCCCAGAGACCTGTGTTTACACTTCGGACCCTTTAAACTATGTGAAAGGGTTACATTGTTAACGATTCTCCCATTGTTGTTAAACGTTAATTTTAAACGGACCTGATTTTTGGCGACCGTTTAAGCTTTTTATTTTAAGATGAGACTCATTGGTTATTTTTCTGTTATGTGGCATTAAATTAGGTCATTATCTGCCTAGCCTTTTCCCGACTTTATTGGGGTCGGCTTCCAATGAAGCAGAATTTAGCTGAAAACCAGTATTTGTTTGAACTTATATGGTGTACATAATAAAGAGTATTCTATTCTATTCTATTCTATTCTATTTTACGAGGAGCGGCTGCCTACCAGACCTCCACAACCCATTAACTGGAAAACACGGTACTTCATGGCAAGACTGGAGTCAGATTTTACTGGCTTCTGACTATCCGTAACGACTGCCAAAGATCTACAAATTACAGCCGGGACCAACGGCTTAACGTGCTTTCCGAGGCACGGAGGAAACTCGGTATGTTAATGAAAAAATTAAGAAGTGTATTCAGTAATTACAATATATTGCACTAGGTATATATAAAAGCCAATCCATAAACTGAGGTGTGCCAAAATGGTATTAATTCTTAAAACACTTTATTAGCCACCATTCTAGGCTAAGGTATCATCATTATCTGCCAACCCTTTCCCAACTATATGGGGGTCGGCTCCCAATCAAACCGGATTCAGCCGGATTCTAGGCTTAGGTATAATCGGTTTAATTTACTAAACATAAAATGATGAAAAATCTGTAGTACTGAGACAATGTAGGGAATGTTTGATGAATTAAATGAAAAGTGAATATTCAATAATCAGGAATCACATCTCTTCTTTATTAATAGCGCCTTTATAATTGACTAGGGAAGTAAAAACATATTTTAAATTTATAAATTATCAATCTTACAATAACAGACATAGTCAGCTGTTTTATATTAATAATAATAATTATCTATCATCTGTCTAGCCTTCTTCCAACTGTATTGGGGTCGGCTTCCAGTCAAGCCGGATTTAGCTAAATACCAGTATTTTACGAGGAGCGGCTGCGTACCAGACCTCCACAACCCATTAACTGGGTAACACGGTACTTCATGGCAAGACTGGAGTCAGATTTACTGGCCTCTGACTATCCGTAACGACTGCCAAAGATCTACAAATGACAGCCGGGACTAACGGCTTAACGTGCTTTCCGAGGCACGGAGGAAACTCGGTATGTTAAGATGGTCACCCATCCACAGAACAACCTTGGCAAGCGTTGCTTAACCTTGAAGATCGACCCGTGCGGCTGTTATTATCTAGCCACGAGCTCTATAATAATAATTATCTATCTTTAACCTAAATAGGAACATTTATAGTAAAGTTATTTTTTACAATATTATAACACGACTAAGACTAAAACAGGACAATATTATGATGTTCAAAACAAGATTTACATTTAAAATGAATCAATTTTCCAATCATCATCTGCCTAGCCTTTTCCCAACTATATTGGGGCCGGCTTCCAGTCAAACCGGATTTAGCTGCATACCAGTATTTTACGTGGAGCGGTTGCCTGCCAGACCTCCACAAATCGGTATCAGGGTAGCACGGTAATTCTTGGCAAGACTGGCGTCAGATTTACTGGCTTTTGATAATACGTAACGACTGCGCAAAATCTTCAAATGACAGCCGGGACCAACGGCTTAATGTGCTTTCCGAGGCACGGAGGAAATTCGGTACGTTAAGATGGTGTGGTGTGTGGTATGGTGTTGTTATGGTCATATTCTCATCTGCCTAGCCTCTTCCCAACTATATTGGGGTCGGCTTCTAGTCAAACCAGATTTAGCTGAATACCAGTATTTTACGTGGAGCGGCTGCCTACCAGACCTCCACAACCCACTACCTGGGTAACACGGTACTTCAGGGCAAACCTAGAGTCAGATTTACTAGCTTCTGACTATCCGTGACGACTACCAAAGATCTTCAAATGATAGCCGAGACCAACGGCTTAACGTGCTTTCCGAGGCACGGAGGAAACTCGTTATGTAAAGATGGTTACCCATCCACAGACCAACCTTGGCAAGCGTTGTTTAATCTTGTAGATCGACCCGTACGGCTGTTATTATCTAGCCACGAGCTCCTCACGTCATGGTCATATTCTAATCGATCAATAATAAATCAGCTATGATCGATTCGAATGGAAATCATTTTCAGCTTTATCAAAACAAAACTAAAATTGTGCATACTTATAACAGTAACAAAGTTGACAGTAGTTTTACAGTTTTAGTAGCCATTTCGCAAAAAAAAAGTTGAGAACAACAAATGGATGGATATACAGCAAACAATCGATAAGAGCAGATGTCGATATAGATACTACGATAGCAAGTCTAATTTCAAATAGCACAATCCGTTTGACCAATTTGGTCCTAATTATACATAAAGCAGCCATGTCAGGTAAAGTACAAACAGTGATTGGAGCATTTTCCTGTCGATTTCTGTCGATAGGTGTCCTTCCATTGGTTATTGGTCAAACATAAAATAAAGAAATAATAATAAACAATAATCATCATCATCATCTGCCTAGCCTTTTCCCAACTACATTGGGGTCGGGTTCCAGTCAAACTGGATGCAGCTGAATACCAGTGTTATATGTGGAGCGACTGGCTACCAGACCTATCTAACTAACTAAGGGTAACACGGCACATCTTGGCAAGACTGAAGTCAGATTTACTGGCTTCTGACAATCCGTAACGACAAACGGCTTAACTTGCTTTCCAAGGCACGGAGGAAACTCGGTATGTTAAGATGGCCACCCATCCACAGACCAACCTTGGCAAGCGTTGCTTAACCTTCAAGATCGACCCGTGTGGCTGTTATTATTTAGCCACGAGCTCCTAAATAATAAACAAATTGAGTTTATCTTATTGTTTATAATAATAAACAATAATAGAAAATTGAGTTTATCTTATTGTTTATAATAATAAACAATAATAGAAACTCAATTTCTGCCTCTACTTTTCCCTACATGGCTGCTTTATACATAACTAGGTCCAATTTATATAATGATACTTTACAAGCTTTAATATCAATGCAAATGAAGACATCACAAAATCATGAATAATGGACACTTGTAACATAGTGGATCGTTCATTAATAAACATAAATTAAATTAATCTAAAAACAATTATTGTAACGGTCACATTTTTATACCTTCATATGGAGGCATCATGTAGTTATGTGGCATTGTAGGTGCCACATGAGGTGACACATTTGTCTGAGGAGCGGTCATGTGATAACTGGTATAATCCCCTGGGCCAGGCATTCGCTGATTTGGGTCCATATAATCAGGTATGCCACTTAACTTAGTCGCACTTAGGTCATCAACAGCAAAAGGATCCGGTGACGTAGTCAATTTCCCATCTTTTTTTGCTTTCATTCTTCTATTCTGGAACCAGATTTTGATCTGACGCTCCGTCAGCCCCAGAGCATGAGAGACTTCTATTCTTCGCCTTCTGGATAGGTACTTGTTGAAGTGGAACTCTTTCTCCAATTCGAGTGTTTGGAATCTTGTGTAGGTTTGTCGTGTCCGCTTTGACCCTTCCTTTTTGTCATCACCTGTAATTAAAGAACATCATTATTAGAATCAACTTAAAAATGCTTCTCAAAAAAAACAATACATTAATATTATGCAACAGTGTCAATATTTTAACATTACGAAAGTTGATAAAACTTGAACTTACCACCACCAACGCCCTTCATCCACGGATAAAACGCTTGCACATCTTGCGCAGCGGCCATTTTGTTATCTGCGTAATCCGCATTGTCCCCGCCTGCTTCGACCCTCGTCACGTCCTGACAGGGTTCCGCGGAGTCCTGTGAC
Source organism: Lacanobia oleracea (assembly GCA_950371165.1). Classification (NCBI taxonomy): domain Eukaryota; kingdom Metazoa; phylum Arthropoda; class Insecta; order Lepidoptera; family Noctuidae; genus Lacanobia; species Lacanobia oleracea. The sequence goes on from OX493397.1 coordinate 10,390,377, forward strand.
GATTGTGCGCCTTCCACCGCTCCACCCACTGCATCTTTCTTGATTGACGTTTGACCCTCAACGCTTTCGAATCCACCATGAAATTGCGACAAATTGCATTCCTTCTCAGCACTCTCTTTGTTTTTTTGCCAATCGCTCACCTCTTCTGTGTTAAATATCATCCGCTGAAGCATTTCCTGCGCATACGATTTCTCACATTTCACGAAGTAGGGTGGTGGGTTTTCACTTTTAGGTTTCATTAGTAGCGCTCTCAAGTTTGGTGCGTCTTCTGCTTCTGGTGTGGGTGATTTGAAATTACTTGATGCGCTTTGCGGTGATCCATAATTAGTGTCAGGAATACTACACTCACCAGGTGAATTGATTAATTTTACTTCTTCTGGTTTCTCCACACTATTCTGATTCATTGTATTTACTATCTGTCCATACCCGTAATTTCCCTGTTGCTGCTGTGCATAATAGCTCATTTCTCTCCATCGGTTGATCATTTGCATATTAGCATGATTCCCATTGATGTAGTTTGCATGGTAACCTTGCCAAGGAGTAGGTTCAGATTTTACTACTCCTTCATTTTGATTAGGTTGGTATATTTTCCCGTATCCAGCACTTAACACATTAGAATATTCACAGTTTTGAGGATAATAATTGTTTTGATTGTTATAATACTCGGATTGCATTGTTGGGTATTGTTTATATCCATCGTTTTTAGGTTGTTTAGCACTTTGCGCGTTCACATCTACATAATTGTTCCACATTTCACTAGCACGATTAGTAGTAGCCGCTAAAGACATTATGTTATTAAAATATCTGTCACTGACACTGATTTACTTGCACTGCCTGTTTGTAATTAGCACTGAAACTGGACTGCGTAGGAGACGGTGACCCGTCTCCGGAGTTGTCTGCGAAACGAATGGTGTAAGTGCATACAGGCGGTGAGGCGGCACGACCCTAACAAATGTAATACTTTTATATGACCTAAAAAAAGGTTTGGGGTACTTTCAACAATAGAGTCACCATTGTCCCTCTGCAAAGTTGTAAACCCGGGTGCGCTATCTCGTTCTTTTGTTAGTTCACCTATTGAATGTGAAAGAGAGAGGTATACATGGTCCGATTGGCGGAACATTTTGCAAATATCCCGTAAATGTTTACAAAGCCAATATTTCCAATAGTTGCTTAGTGTGTGTGCGCGTAGGCACGTTAGCGCTTGCGATTGCGCTGGGGTTGTGTGAGTGAGAGAGGGAGTATGGATTGATTTCTATTATTGGTTTAGTGTAAAGCCGCGTATGTGTGTCACTGTGCTGCATTGGCGATTGCATTTTATACAGGGCGTTTCATTTGTCATAATAATTTTGAGAGATATCGGTTTGTGATACATTTTTTAACAGACTTGTTCAAAAAAAGGGGTTATGTTCAGCGGTTGTCTGTAGTTTTTATCTATAATTTTAAACACTAGACAACATTCATAAATCATAGCATAGTATTAATTAGGTAGCTAATTGTCAATTATTACTCCGCGTCTTAGGATATTGTACTGTTGTGTAGTATTACTACCTAAAACCCATAGATAATTTTGTATACAGCAAATGGTTGGTTTTTGCCTTGAGAACATTTTGAAGTAGCAAGAACGTATTCAAGTGACTCTATGCCAAAAGACCAAGTTGGATAAGTACGATTCTGGTAAAATTTTGTACCTAATATCCGGCTCTGACAAAGCTTGGCAATGGAACCGGTTTTATCCAGTTGAAAAGCTTTATTTTACTAGAAAGAAGTACATTTAATATTCTAAATACTAATCTAACTGTATACACTTAAAATCAAAAGTTCTCACTAAAACATGGCGTCAAAAGATTCGTCAGTATCGCTGTCGACTGGAAGTGTGCCCAAAAAACTGGCGGCATGTCTACGTTGCTTATCTATTACATTTTATTTAGTTAGTTAATAAGTTGTTCTTTCTTTTAATTTTATTTTTAATGCGTCATTTCCTGTGGAATAAACGGGTTTTATTTTCTTTCTCAATCTTTCCAATTTGCGAAAGTAAACAAAGTCAACCAGCGTTACCAAAAGCAGCTACATCCCCAAAATAAACTCGATCTTAAAACCAACGCACCCTTTATAAACCCAGGCCTGGCTTAGAACATAACTCATCTCGACGTGTAACAGTTCAATCGGGGGTCGCGACAATAGCGCAGCATGCGACATGCGACCCTGCGCGTGCGCTTGCGACGCGACTCTGCGATTTTAATGTCGCTGATGTTTGAAGTAATTAATTTATTTGGAACTTTAGATAATGCAGGATTGTTTAATTGGATAAACTTCTGCTCTAGAGTTAAATAAGTTACTAAGATTTTATGTGCAGTTTTCTGATACCTTACTTAGGTATCAGAAAACTAGTATATATAATAGTATAGTTTAAAATTAAAATTAAAATGGAGATTCCAAGTTTTGTGTAGAGTACTTAATTTTATTTCGTCAAATAAAAAGATTATAAACTGATTATACCATAGCATAATTATTGTTAGTCTTGTAATAATTTACGTTTAAATCGTAAGCGTAAGATTCCAGTTATCCAATTTTCAACCTTATTGCTAAGAGAATAATGGTGAGACAAACAAATTATTTATAAGTATCAATATTTAGCAAAATTCAAAAATTGTCTAGCCTATTGATAAATTCTCTTTGTTAACACTATCGTTATCTGCACCTTAATGTCATACAAATAAGTTACATAATCCAATGACGACTCAATTAAAACTTATGGAACGAAAGCATGGCATACAGTATCAGTAGGTGTTACAGGCTTAACTCATGGAATTAAAATAATAATTCTCAAGCATCAATCTCAAACACCAATGGACTAATTTTTATGGGGAATAAAAATGGAGGTTCAAGAGTCTTTATAAAAATGATATGGTGAACATATTTATTCTTCACTGAAAGTTTATCTGACTATTGAAAATCAGCTCTAAATCGATTCAAAACTGACAGCTGTCATAGAAATTCAATTCTATTTTCAACTTCAGGAATCATAATTATCATACCTCATGCCAACTTCCGTTGATAGGTACTGGCCCTTAGTACATAGCTTTACCTACAAATACTAAAACTGCTAACTCATGCAACGTCCGCACAATTGAACGCCCAATAGTAAGCATCGGTACACACGAGCGGCAGTGAACGCGACATATGCATTCTTTGTCACAGTACACACCTCCTATCCAGAGCGATTCACATCTGTTACATGCGTACACCCACCGACTGAGTGCATTGTGTTCTCCGCCTTGCATTTGATTCGGGATATCGATCGATTTGAGGCAGTTCTCGGAAAAAAGTTCGGTTGGGAATTTAAAAGCATTTTCACTGGATTGATGTCCAAAATTTAAAATATTCATTTGTATATAATTCTTTGGTAACAACATAAAATTAATTAGCGTTTTTATACTAATATTATAAAGCTGAAGAGTTTATTTGGTTGAACGTGCTTATCTCAGGAATTACTGGTTCGAATTGAAAAATTATTTTATTGTTGGATAGCCTATTTACTGAGGAAAGTTTTTGGCTGTATAACATCACGCTACGACCAATTAATGAAAAAATGTGACGCAGAAAAAGTTGCGCTGGTCAGCTAGTTAAACAACTAGCAATGTGGATCTATAACAGTTATAATCTTGCTTGTCGAACTTTTCGAAGAATAAACACGAGACATTACGCTATTGTTTATCTAAACGAAAAGAAAAATTCAAAGATGAATTCTTCTAAAAAACGAATTAAAATAGGCAAGGCAAAAATAAATTGAAATGTAAAGAGCTATTACTCTCAATGCCAACATTAGTACCATACATATTAGTAAAACATTAAAGTAGCTTGGGCGCCAGACGGAGTAAGCGATCATAAATCAAAAAAATATTAAGTTCAACCCATTACACTCTAATGTGGTCGAACATTTAAATCGGGGCAAATAGCACTATTGGTTTTTAAAACCAAACAAATAAATATTTAATCGTCAGATTAACCGTAGAGCCAATCTTACTTTGTGTCGACTGTGCTTTCAAATAAAAAACTTTTATTTCAATTTCACACTGAATTCCAAAATCAATTTCTATCGAACCCCAACTTTCGAACTTACTTACCAAAAAGACTTAACTAAGAAATCCTTGAGAATAGAAGTTTGAATTTTGTATCACAGAAAATAGAGCTGAGTTTATGTTACCCTGGAATTAAAAACAGTGAACACCATTCATTGCTCTGTCAGTTCAAAAAGATTTCAAAAATGAAATTTGTTAGCCCTTATACATAAGGTTATAAAACACATTTTGGTTGCGCAAATTCGGCTAGCCTTCTCGTCATACTGTGGCGCTGACAATGTGCAACCATTAATCTTACGAAATCAATCGATGGCTTATTCAGAATATTGTATTTGGTTTTGCCGCGGGGCTTTTCGGTTGATATTTACTTTGGATCTTTTTCTCTAATTTATGGTTTGCGCAAAAAAAAATGACATCTGTCGCTTTACTGATATTTGTACTAAGTTGATAAAATACAAAAGGACATTCAGATACATCTAAAAGGAATATAATTCAGAACAGTGCAAAACCAAGAATTCTTTACAATAGGTTTGCACTGACTATGGCACCACAAGTTAGCGTGTGATACAACATCAAAAAATAATTATTTGATGTAATAGTTCGAGCTCCGATGAAAATATTGGAACTACACCGAGCCTGGTCGGTCTGCCAGCATTGGAACAACTATTTCGACCCAACTCGTCTGAATTGGCTACACTGAGCATTTTACCGGAACGCGGCTACGCCAGTTGTCGGTCTTTGCCCAGTGGGTGGTCACAAGCCATCGGTCTAAACCTACCACCAGTTATTGTATTGTTACCTAATTAGCACCACCCAGGAACCACGTGTAGGGACTAGCAATGGGTATTCTCCTACGGACGTGGGTTTCTCGGCCCCCGAAATTCTTTACTAGCTTCTGCCAGTGGCTTTGCCCGCGTGTCCATAGGGAACATACTCCCGGGATGAAAAGTAGCTTAAGTCCTTTCTCAGGCTCTAGACTATCTTTGTACTAAATATCATTTAAATCGATTCAGTAGTTTAAGCATGACTGCGTAATATTTTACTACTGAATCGATACGTTGTCGACGTTTTCGTTTCATTTTATCGTAAAGTAACTCTGTGTGTATGCATACAGAGTTACTTTTGCATTTCTAATAAACTATAGTCTGGATTATAAATGCAATAGTGGGTATGTCATCTGTTCATAAACTTGGCACTCGGGTAGACCATATCTTGGAATAGGACATAGGAAACCTTTCATCTCAGGAGTAGGTATGTTCCCTTGGGATAATTTTTTAAAAGCACGTGGACGAAGCCATAAAACAATAAAAATCCTTTTTACTATTGTTATCAAGCTCAGCTTATCTTTTACCTACCAGCTAAAGAACGCCGACATTCCCACACAACGTCAAAAGCCCATACCGAGAATTTGCCTTTGAAACTTGCACACCTTCCGAAGTAGTCTACCTATCTACCTATTGTTTTACGTCGGCACGTCTAACCAGGAGGCGTCGTCGGCTCCTTGAATACAAACATGCTTCTTTTATTGGGCTTTAAAACAATAAAATACTTTCTAGTTGTTTCTGTTCCTTTGATAAACGCCGCCCGTCATAAAACTGGGGCTCTACCTGCTTTCATGTTTTGCGAATATTTTTCCGGTTTCCGAAATCAGATGTGAAGGGCTTTTAAATTGTTGTCTTAAAATATTATGAAATATGAATATAGATAAGAGGTAATGCGGTAGGTAAGGTGGAGAGTATATTTTATGGCGGTTATTAAGAATAGAAGAATAAGGAATTCGAAAGTAAACTAGCTGCCGCCCGCCGATTTACCCGCGAGTATTTAGTACTTCTTTTTTTCATAAATTAAAGCTTATGTGCTATTCCATACAACAATTTAATCTATATCTGTGGCAAATTTCACACCCTCCTCCTTTCTGCAGTTCTGCCGTGATAGAGTTACAAACATCAGTCTGCCCAAAATTTCGCATTTTGATTCGATGTTTGCTTAATATTAGAGTCTAATACATTGCTATTTTCTTCATTATTTTTTACCTCGACTTTTTTAGTTATAAATCGAAAACTAACCTTTCAGTCTCATTACAAAGTGACGTGTAAACAAAGATGGATTCAGTCTCGCTTCGTGCTGACAATTGAACAATTATCAGGACATTGTCTAACACCATTATTTTGTCAACTCGGAGACTGAACAGTTAAAGTGGTAAAATTGAAGATTTATGACCAACGTACGGTGAACGGGACTCCTTGGCGTACCGCTTCGGAAGTTCCATTGTTTATAACCTTTAAGGTGAATGCTCCAGGGTAGCCCGCGAAATTCAAATATTTTTATGTTTTTTGCAATTTGCCGGTCAGTGTGAAGCTGTATGTGGACCAAATGCGATCTGCGACCGTAACGCGTATTTATCTAAAGAATTATAACCATTTTAATCATCAATATAGCCCTCTAAGTTCATGTTGTTCGAAAGAATGATTATTTCTGAAATATTCATTCTTTCGAACTACATGAACTTAAAAAACATAAAAATATTTGAATTTCGCGGGCTACCCTGGAGCATCCACCTTAACAGACAAAATGTGGAATGGTAACTCTTTTACGCGGAAGGTTTCGATTTCAATGCTAGCGTAGATAGGACAGCTATTCTCGGTAACTGGACTCCCAAGTTCTTTAGCCTTTTCTGATGAATTCGTAACATGGAAAATTATTTTGCTTGCAGCGTCACACAACTACCTAACACTAATTGCAGCACCTTTTTTAAACCACCACGTGTATACAACGATATATAGAGCGATAACAAAAAAATGGTCAAATTACTTTTTAGGGTTCCGTAGTCAACAAGGAACATTATAAATAATAAATTCACCATGTCCATCTGTCAGTCCGCGGTTTAGCCCAGAGACGCTTAGCACTAGAAAGTTAGAATTTGGTATGAGTACCTAGGTAGGTACTCATGTCGACAAATTGGTAGGTACAGTAAAATCTTAAAAACACCTGAAGTGGCAAAGTTTTTATTATCATCTATTCCAAGGTGTCGTTGGATAGGTTATTTAAACATTTTACTATTCAAGGACCTGTTTGCGAAAAATTAAGCATTAAAGCGCTAATTACCTATAGTCGACCAACCTATTTAATGCACTTGGAAAAAGAAAATTTCAAACAAATTCCATTGAAAATTAGTTAGCAGTAAATATGCAAAAATAAAATCACAAAAAGTATAATTCTAAGACAGCAATTAATATAACGTGCAAATACGGAACCCTACGCTGCGCGTGGCCCAAGTGCCGAACACGCGCTTGGCCGGTTTTTGTGATTTAGTGAGAGTAATAAACAGCAATTCATTTTTATACAGGGTTATTAAAATTTTTAAAACATTTCCGATCTCTTAGAGAATGCTAAATAAATATTTAGCTGAAGATGTATGTAACAGCAACATTATTTTCGAGTTTTCAGGTTCTCAAAGTAAAAGTTGTTTAGGTATATGAATCATGTGTACTTTAATTCCCTAAGAAGTTAATAGTGATTTACAAATAACCATGTATCCTCGTATAGGATGCGAGACGCGCAGGACCGGTCGTTGTGGCGATGCTTGGAGGAGGCCTATGTCCAACTGTGGACGTCTTTCGGCTGATGTTGTTGATGAATTATGTGAGGGTTGGTGTCAAAAACATGGCAAATTAATGTAAGGATAATATCCTTAAAAAACCCACCTCAGACACCCACCCCACCACTACCACCAAACCACCACCACCCACACTAATGAGGTGTTTTTGACAGATTGTGACTGCAATGCAAATATTACAAACTTGCAATTTCTCAATACTCCGCAGTCCTTCAAATATCTGTCTGACCTAGTGAAGTTAGCAGTCACCGTTCGCGTCGATTTTTTTGACGATAGTCGAAACCCATTTTTACAACACACTTCTTTTTCGCGAAACTTTTGCGACATCTTTGTTTTCTGTACCCTTGACCAATTTAACAATAAACATTTTAAAAATAGGACAATGCATACTATAAACACTATTATGACTTCCTAAGCAAGTGAACAAATATTGAAAAAGCTTCGGCATTTCACAAAGTGGGTTAAAGAATAGATTTTTTAAAGAACAAAATAAGATGTTTCTTTATCTTTTTTTTGTAGATAGTATTGTGTTGTTTCAAGGGGCATTTATCACTGAGTTACACGCACGATTGCTAAGTCCGTCATTTAATGTGCGTAGTGTTTGGATACTAAAATAGCTGTGTTTGAAGCGAAATGACGTGGCCAGGTATGCCATGATCACTTTGTTGTTTTATTTATGAGCTTTATAAGCTTCAGATCATCTGCATATAAAGATATTAAACTGCTTTCGTCTAACAATTAGTTTGGTTGTCAAGTATTTGAAAATTATATATAATTTTCAAATATTTACATTGATTACTTTTCAGCATATCTATACTAATATTACGAAGCTGGAAAGTTTGGTTAAAGGCACGTAACTCAAGAACTACTGGTTCGAATTGAAAAATTATTTTAGTGTTGGATAGCCCACTTATTGAGAAAAGCTATATTTGACAATAACATTGTAATGTTTTATAGTCTAAAGGGTAGCGTGCTACGATCAATAGTAACGGAGCATTAGTACAACATTTGACGCAGACGAAGTTGCGCGATATAAACTAATTTATAAAGCTGAAGAGTTTGTTTGTTTGCTTGAACGCACTGTACCCCTATTCTGTAACAACATTTTCGTGTCTCGACAGCGGAATCCGAGGTGAGTATCAAATTACGTCAAACGTAAGACCTTTATGTTGTGCGCAATAAAGCTCACTTTGTGAGGTTTGTCACTCAGGTGAAGCTCGATATCAAATTAGTTACTTACAGAATAGACTAGCAGATCTCAGAAACTGCTAGTCCGATTTGAAAAAAATATTTCAGTGTTAGATAGCCCATTTATCGAAGAAGGCTATAGGTCAAAGCCAATAATAGGAGCGGAGCAGACGAAGTTGCGCGAGTCATCTAGTAATATTTAGTTTTAAGTATCTTATCCGTAAATATTGGCATAATTATCTACTCTCAAATAACTTAGTGCAAGCGCAATATCAAAGTTATCTGGCCATGGAATTCCCATCGACTCTACCATGGGTGACGGAGCCCCATGCTTGTCGATTTCAGCAAACAAACACTGGTCGGTCAACTGTATGGCATAATCTCTTGCGCGGTATTATGCCCTGATACCATCGTAAGGATGTGCGCACAGTGGGCAAGTTTTGTTAAACTTGCTTTTGCCTCCGAATTTGGTTCAAGATATGTCGATTTTTTTATTGACTCTGTAAATGAAGTGTACGAACAATACTAGTACCTACGTATAGTTTTTAATGTGGCTACAATAAATTAAGTCTATCTATTTACGATGGTTTTACCCATACTTTTCACTGAGATTATTTTGGTCAAAACTGAAAATTTTACATTACAAAATCCGTATTTTATTCTGATTGAAAAACAGCAGTAATAGTATGTTTTACAAATGGGAGGTGCCCTTTAAATTGTATAAACTTGAAAGAATTACACCCCAAATAAAATTAAGTGCAATTTGCGTCCTAATGATTTAATTTCTCTTCTTTTTTCTTCTTCTACATAGATGAAGATAACTACGACAAGAGTGAAGATACATGTTTAAATAATTTATAACTATTTCACATCTGCTCAAAGTAAGTTGTAAGAAATTATGGTGAATAATTTCAGTACCTCAAGTGAGGCGTTTAAACTAATTTCAATGGGCTGCAAACATTTTCTATCGGGGTAATTTCTACGTTACCGGTCTAATTTATGTTGTTTTACAAGTCATAGATTAACTATTGTTTAACACGTTAAAAGTGTTACCTACTTAATTATTTTAAGTACCTAACAATTTAGTAAACTTACGAAATGGAACATAAAAGAATAAAAAAATGAGCAGGTGTTAACAAAGCTATTGCATAAGATTATTTAAATAGCGTCAAGAAGAGCTTAGCAAAAAAAGTCTTACTTTTCCGAAGCGATCTTTTTGGTTTTATAAAACAAGTTATTTTTTTCTACATTTCGCACTATAAGTCGCCCCTAAGTCGTCCCTCGCTGCACAGTCATTAATCAGGGCTTCGATCCTGGACTCCTTACAATGGGGAATGTTCAGAATGCCCGTACGATCCATTAAAATAACAATAATTACTCTTCTACCGGCATGGGTACGTCATAGCTGCTCGAAAACGAATCAAAAGTGTAAAGTGACCGGTCATTTGATATGCTTGACCGTTTTATTCGGTGTGTGACTCATAGAATGAATGAAATAGGTCTAGGAATTACGTTAAACATATGCAAAGAAAAAGAAAAATGTTTATTTGGGACTCGCACAAAACAGACAGATTTAGATTTAATTAAAAGTAACAGTATTACTAAGTCTATAACCATTTTAGTCTGTGCGAGGCCAAAAAGGTCCCTATCTCAGCATAGGCTGCGAAATTTAAAAATAAATAACACAGCGCTGGTTTTATGATAGGGCCTGTGATGCCACGGACGCAGTTACGTAACACATACTAAATATAATAGATACAGATAAAATATATACATATAAATGATGAAAAAATAAATAAAATAAAATAAAAAAATAAATACAATTACATAAAATACACGCAGTCAATAATAATTAACAACAAAATCGACCCACGCCCGCAATATATGCCGCTTATGTTCTTCTTCTTTGTTTTACTGGCACGACAGTAGTTTTGGGTGGCCCAAAACATTGCCACTTCCACGGCATCGTTGGTGGCAGCACATAGCCGCTTGTATTAAAAACGTGGAATAATTTTTTTTCTAAAATATTATTTTACCTAAGTGAGCTTAATGATATAAATGCACATTTGGGTGACTCATCTATACTAATATATAAAGCTGAAGAGTTTGTTTGTTTGTTTGTTTACTTGAACGCGCTAATCTCAGGAACTACTGGTCCGATTTGAAAAATTATTTCAGTGTTAGATAGCCCATTTATTGAGGAAGGCTATAGGCTATATATCATCATGCTTAGACCAATAGGAGCCGGACAGTAATGAAAATTGTGACGCAAACGAAGTTGCGCGGATCAACTAGTACAAATATAATTCAGATGGATTGGTTGCTGTAAGCACGGCTTGTGAGTTTGATTTGTGTGACGTATATGCATGATGTGCACATGCTGATAGAGGCAGAGCTGAACAAACAATCGTTCTCATTTGTTCATTGATATCTAAATTACTTTTGTCACAGACTCGTCCACGAAATATTTAGGTAACACTCATATTTGTTTTAAATCGTCTTATTTACTGGAGGCTCTAAGATTTGTCACTGCAATTGAGTGATTCAAGGTTGTAGCTACCTAGATTCTAGTATTTCGAAACGAAAATAATTTCAAAATTTATTTAAAAACACATTCAAATTACGTGTAAAACTAGTGATAAAACAATCCAGGAGTTGTAAATCACAATCGCAGAAGCAACCCAGACGGGGTGTGCGTGATTCTAAACAAAACATGGTGGCTCGGCCGCTCCAAGAAAAACACCCGACGACTGATTTACGAGACAATATCATTCGAGAAATGTGGCCAGAAATAAAATTAAACGTGAAAATGCCAGATTAACATAGATTTGCATAAGAAAACACGTTAGTGGAACTTTGGAAAATAGTTTTGTGTAAATAAATTACAAGCTGCTATATTTATTTTTCGAATTAGTGTTGCAGACAATAATGACCTCACGATCCTTCAATGCAACAGTTTGTATAGAGGTTTTCCTATGTAAATATCTAAGGTCTACAAGTTTTAAATTTTCCTTTTCATAGCTCAGTCATATACCTATATTACATCGGTTGCAGAAAAGTCAGATTTATAAAAATACTATTATTGTACATCAGAGGAGAAATCCTGTTTGTTTACTGAACAGTCGCATTCTAGTCACAGTATAAGTTTTTGACATAGCAATGCCTAAAACTTCAACCAACCAAACCAATCAAGTAATCTGAATTTTAACCATTCTAAGGCTCTGGACAAGTGACACTGTCAGCGGTGGCATAGTGAAGGCGGTTATCAAATCGTCAAAAATGTATGTGATTGACAAATGTTGTCGGAACGTCACGTGATCAATCCCTTATATTTTGGCATTTCAACAATCGCATTTGCTGATAGAATGACACTTTGATTAGCGCCTCTGGTAAAATAAAAACTGTATCTAACTCGAGACCTAAATAGAACGATATGAAGCTAATATTATTCAGAAGATATTGGAAAAATGAAGTTTAATATAATCATCTGTTCGTCATAGTCTCTAAATCTTAAAAAAACGCTGTGAATCTTTAGCCATCTAAACAGTCAGTTTTTCGATAAGTGTCGACAATAATCGATATCCGACTAAACACACGAACAGTGACGAAGACTGATCGAGATTCGAGAGTGGCCGATTGAATCATTCTGTTTTTTTTCTCGACGCCTTACTATTCTGTGGCTTTTTCGTAAGTCCAGGATAAGGATTCAGTGGAGTCGCCAGTGTCTTAATCTTCGATAGCTTTCAATTGTCCAGTAGCTTTTTTCAATTTCAATTCTGTTATGTTTTTTCTTTCTTTTCATATTTTTGATCGGTTCACAATAGTATCGTGACCATCTCTTGTTTAATATTTTGTTTAGTATTCTATGCCCGATGTTCATTTTGCCTTTCTAAGTCGTTACTAGAAATGCAAATCAAATGCAATGCAATCTGTCAATGGTAATTCTCTGCAGGCGTAAGTCGGCTACTAGATTTCTCTGTATGACATTGATGAAACAAAGTGACTGCTATGATAAATGTAGGCCATAAGGTTGGATAGGTCCTGAAGTAATATTGCATAATATTTAGGTACACGTACAGCAAAGCTGCAATTATTATAACATAAAAAGTTTAAACCAGTTTTCCATCTGTGACATCTGACTCCTATTTAAACAAATTCAATACAGGTTAAAAAAAAGTTTCTCCTCAAAATTTTTTTACGATAATGTCTCCTCACCTTTCCTGTCTACAACAGTTCGAAGGGGCTGCAGAAACCTCGGCAGCCTATGAAAATGATATCACTGCCGACATAGGAATACACTTAATGTTTCTTTCCCTCCGATATCTTCACTTTTCGTACATACCAGTCAATCGATCATGTTTATACGGAGACAGTCGACGATAATTAACGACTGTGTAGTGATGCGTGACTCTCTTGCTTTTCGCAGTAGTGAAAGAAAATTCAAATTGTGAGGTGTTTCAAGGTATTGGTTTCCATCTTGGTTTTACAAAAAAGTACTTCAAAAAGCTTTCAGTTTTAGTGAATTGTAAAAAAGCAGACTAATCTTAGCTTAACCTGTTAAGATCATTGGTTTGACTAGCATCAAGAGGCTCACAAGGATAGACACAGATAAATAAATAAATATCTCTACCATGTAGACCATTGCCTTTTCATGCCCCTTTCGGACAGTCACCTAATCGGGAAACAGCAGATAATGGGTTAAAACAGTTACCTAAGTAAACGCCATTTTATTATATAGTTATCAATTTAACTGCTCTCGGAAAATGTACAAGATATAACATAAATGCAATGTCAGACAGGTGCAATCATTGATCAAGATGAAACACCTGAAGGTGATAAAGATGCCATCAAGAATATCACCTTATTAGCCGGAGATAATTTTAATAACATCCCAATCAATAATAATGATAGTTAAGAAGCACGAGGTACAGACGTACACGTACTTAAATGTCTAGGAGTATGTAAAGTTAATAGAGATGGTACTAATGAAATTGATCCTATTACTTCTGTAGCCCAGTGTATCGCTTACAAGGCAAAGAAGGCGAAAGAACTCGATGAAAGGTGTGTAGATATCTCTTTGTGCTAAGTAGTTATGTCTACAAATAATTGCTACTGTGAAGACTTTAATGGTGTGAACTAATTATTTTGTTCAAACGTTTTGTATTAACGCTAATAAAGAACGTAGTGTTTAACCGCATGGGGTCAATGTATGGATAGATATAAATATGATTAAAATTTTAATACAACTACTTTGCCCAGTAAGTTTATTTATCTTATTTAATCTATAATGCTTGGCTCTAATAATATCGCTAGAAGTTTTGCTTTTCTATTCAACTTCAATTAATAATATTTAGTTTTTATATTTGGCCTCAATTTACCAGTTTTATCATTACTTTAGCCTTGTTTTACAAAATACGCTTCTAAAACATCTTGTTGTGTATCAGCCATCAATAATCGCGATGTTTCGCGGGCCGGGCCGAGACGTGCGCCCACATTCACGCTGCAGCGTTGACTAACGACCTGCCAATCAGGCCCTAACTTAATTGGAAATCCGTGTTTGTGGAGCCACTCCCCGTCAGCCTTTGTTGCTAAAAATTAAACGTTCTATGGTTATTTGAATAATAGTCATTTATTTAGTATTGAGATCAGTATTTGCGCTAGCATTACTTTGATAATATTGTTAGTGTTATTTATTATGCCTGTTGATTGCCAAATCTTAATAAATCTTTGAGATTGCTGTTCAGCTTTCTAATGTACTTCATGTTGCTTAAAGCCTTTGAATTGACATTTTTCATTGTTTTCACTTAATCAGTTCTTATCGTCTGACTCTATCTTAATTTCGATTAAGTACCTACATACTTACTTAATAGTGTTTACAAAACTAGGTCTAAGTATTGCAATATTATACTTTCAGCATCACAGTAGGTACATTTTGCAATTTCTCGTTTAGGTATCTCAATTAAATTCAAACAAATTACTTAAACAGCAACTGGCAGTTTGTTAGCAACAAGTCTGATAAGTATATCCTTATACGATTTTATTTGCTTTAAGGATGAGTGACGTTAAGTGGTCTTCAAGTGGGCAAAAGCGGCAGTGCTTTTACACATGTGCCAAATTGATAACGTCATCTTAACTACATGTGAAGTCTGTAGGGTCTTTAACAACATGACCCATTGGCCCACCGCGTTGACCTTACAGCTTTCGCAACAAGATATAATGTTTTCCATTCATCCATCAAACAATGAGTATTCCATCACGAAGGAGCACTACACACCTACTATGTTACATCAATGTCTTATAAGGCAGCTACCACACACGATCGTCCTATCTCTCTCCCACTTGTGTAAAGAGCGGTACATGAATGAGATAGATATAGTCGGTCGCCAAGTGCATGCGACAAGTGTGTATGCTAATTCCGACCACGACACGTATTGTAGCTCTCAAACTCGCTGGCGAACTGTTAATGTTCCTTTCGTGCTGTCTTAGTGTAGACACGACAGTTTACTGGGAATTGGACTACAGATTTGAATTACTGTTGTTGTTCTATTCATAGAGGTTATGTAAGTGAGACTTAGGATTATAGATCAGGGCCATTGGACCATTAACGTATGCAAAATCTAAGACAAAACTATAAACGATGTGCAAACTTACAAACGTGGTAATACTAGTATGTAGAAATCAAACGGATTACTTAATCCGTTTGATTTCTACATACTAGTATTGACTTCAATAAGTACCTAACATTAGTTCTGAGCAGATATTTTACCAGCTAGTGACAGATTTTTTATCTATGACAATAGACATTGCCTGCAAAGTCACTAGAGGAGCGTTGAATTAATCAACCGAATTAAATGAAGCTTGTATGTATATACGCAATATACCAAAAACAATTTTTTTTATGAACTTTTTCTAAAAGAGTTAGAGAGAGAAATTTTAATGATTTATGAAAAGTGTAAAATCACTCTATGAAATTTTCAATTGTTTAGCTACGACCGACGGTTCATAACATAGAGACAGACGGACGGAGAGACGCATGGACGTTCATGAGGCTTAGTAATAGGGTTCCGTTGGTCATTTGGTACGGAACCTTAAAAAGTAGGAAGAACATAAGATTTTAAAGAATATTTCACGGCAAAACTTATAAATTATAATGTAAATTACTTTTAAGTAAATTGTCTCATCCACACATTTCGAACACCCGATAGACTTGCCTTCCTTGTTTGGGGATATTAAAAAATTGTTCCGGCTAGCGTGGCTAATCGTCAACAGCCGGCGTTCGGCCGCTTGAACCTTTTAACTTAAATAGATATGGTAGGTACATATATTTGAATTTTAGAATAATAAAACAATCGAAATACGTATGTCTTTTGTTTATACCTGGGGATCATTGGTGTGCCTATAGTCTGGTTTTTTAATCTCCGAGACTGAATTGACAAGTTCAAATGTCAAACTAACATAGATTACAAGTCAGCTTTGACATTTGCAGATGTCAAAATAGTCTCCGAGATTAAAAACCAGACTTTAGTACTTGTATTTAAGAACAAAAGAAAGGAACTACATTCTTTTGTTCTTGCTTATCCGATATTCTTCTGTTCAAAACAAAACCTGCGAATTCATTTATTTATACTACAAAATGAGTTCTAATAAATCAATTCCTTGACATCCTAATCATGAATATTGAATTACAATTAGTTTGGTATTATATAAAAATAATCACAACAAGTTCTGTCAGCGCCATCTGTTCTCGCTTTTGTGAAATACACCATTGTACTGTACGCCATCTATTTAAGGTATGGCGAACGATAACCATCCCCTCGTAGCTAAGGGTTGCAAAGTTGCGAATGAAAATCTGCGAAACGGCGCCACTTGCGAATATTATTGAAGTGGAAAATGGCGCGATGTATGAAAGAGGTTTTCCGGAGAATTATCTTGAAACTTTGAATCGAATGGTATATTTTCTTTGGAATGTGAGTATGAAATCTAGATGTCGTTTATAATTGAAGTTTACTTGCACAAAATAGTCTAACAGTTAATGCACCTGACTACATTTTGAAAATTATGTTTTTTTTACTACCAAGGAATCGCAAATAAGATCCGCAAAAAAGTTAGCCACAAATATCTCATAGGTACCCTATTAGCAAAATTAGCTAAATATTCTAATTAGGTACTAGATGCAAGTAAAGATTTAAATCTAGTTGGATTAGAATCTATCCTTGACCAAGGCAGTAAGTACTTACGACATCGTAAAAGACAGACCTATAATCCTAAAAGACTACACTGATGCGTATGGTGTCGGCCGGTGCCGTATGGTGCTGTAAAACAATAATACCAACCCATCACTTCCCGTGGGTTTCGTAAGAGGCGACTAAGGGACTGGCCAGAGAATGGGCAGCAGCGTTCTCTGTAAAACCCAACACCATATAGTGCGATCGCCAACCCGCTTGCCAAGCGTAGCGATCACGGCAAACCTCCCCTTTTGGGGGAGGCCTATGCCCAGCAGTGGACGTCTGATATGATGATGATGATCCGTTTCAAAAAAAGAAATGAGAAGCAAAGAGTACATTACAACTATGATCTTTCGCAAGCCAGACAACCTTGCACAAAATATTTTCATGACTCCGCGCGCTTCGAGACTTGAATTTAAATCTTGTGATGTAAGAAAGTTTTTGTTGAAGCCAAATGGCGAGCCGAGTAAAGTTTTAGAGTTTTAATACGTTGTAATGTCGGAGATTTGTGGCGGTAACGACGCGTCATTAGCCGAAGACATGACCGTCCCGCTACAACAGAACGCCGCCAAAACCCACAAGTTATAATTGACTAATTTAAAAATTGAGAGTTGCATTGTTTGATTCTAACAAAAGAACCATTTTCTCTATTTCTTTTTCTCTCCTGTACTTGTCATATATAACATACCAATTTCTTCTAACATTACGTAAGTTTTTTGCTCCAGTAAGCGTCCGAGAAAAACACTTGAAATTATAACAGCTCCCACAGTTTCTGAGGAAAGTTTTTGCTGCAAACTTTTTTACTAGATCGTGCCTTTAAGTTATCCTCTCTCTGTCTAGAACTAAGTTTAAATCTGTCTTAAAGAGGAGTCCATATTTAAAAAGACGGATTGTTTTATCTTTTTCTAGTGTAAATAGAAAAATATAAGTATCATAGAATACTGGTAATTGGAAAAATACAAATACAGTGTTAGCGCAATCATAAAGGCTTAACTACAAGGAACAGTTGCTTTCTTTTTTACTTCCTTGGTAACATTTTTCAGTTTTACATGAA
Source organism: Lacanobia oleracea (assembly GCA_950371165.1). Classification (NCBI taxonomy): domain Eukaryota; kingdom Metazoa; phylum Arthropoda; class Insecta; order Lepidoptera; family Noctuidae; genus Lacanobia; species Lacanobia oleracea. The sequence continues at coordinate 10,408,539 of OX493397.1, forward strand.
AGGCTAAGTAAAATAACTATTCAAAACTTGTAATTTTTGACAAAAAACCTTAAAGAATATGAGTTTCAGAATAAAGGAAGTGGCCATGTCCCATTGAAATTTCCTAAGCCAATAGTTTGACTTCCACACATCGTCACCAATTACATCCACCACCTACCAAGGCACTCGTAATCCGATTCCAGAAAACGTAATCAACAAGCCCCCACAAGAGGTGCGAGAGAAATTAAAACCTCGAGAGAGAGAGGGCCGGTACACCACAAATCGCTTAGTGCCTCCGCCCGTCCTAATGGCACGCCAATTAAAAGTTTTGCGCGGCTGCTCCACCGAGGATTGTTACGCGGGTTGAGCTGTAAAACTGAACAGCTGAACATCCCAGCATAATGTAGTTTATTCGACATTTCGAGTGCGCTCGTAGTTTGCTATTACCATTTTGATGTCGCATCTAGTTGTTTGACGTCTGGGATTTGTTTATCGATGTTTTATTGATGGTGGAGCCGGGTGGTAGGTATAGTCATTATAAGGAGTGGTAACTGAAGTTTGGTTAGGAAGCCACGTTAGATTTTGCCAATACTATTCGCAACATAATCGTTTAGAACGAACTAACTTCAGCTCGCGATATTTTTACGTAGACTTCAGATCGGAATATAAGGTATACCCTATCGGTCTTGGTTATAAACTAATTACATTGGTGCCAAATTACATCTAAATCGAATCAGTGATTTTGATTGAAAGAGTAACAAGCACACACACCTATCACGTTGTAGTCTTTTAACCCGAAGATTGGCTGATAGAGGAAAGCCTTGCTGTATGATGTACCACTGCTGCACATTAAGTTTTTTTTTTTTTTTTTCTGATGGGTTTACTCTTGACTCTAGTCTATGTCAGAGATGACAGAGACAGAGTCTACGATGGAGCGAGCCTACCCAGAAGAAGCCTGTTAACTCTAACTTTGAAGAGATTAGGGTTGTAAGCTTTTGGAAACACAGACGCAGGCCGAGAGTTCCACTCCTTTGCTGTGCGCATTATTAAAGACGTTTGAAAACGCTGAGTGCGAATTGGTGGAATAAGGACATATATAATACAAGGTAAGTTTAGATAAATTCATCCATAAGTAGGATTAGAGTTACCCTACTTATGGATGAATTTATAATTCTATGTCTATATTACCTATAGAAAATCTATAGCAAAAGTGAGAAAAAAAATATAAACTACTGCGAAACTTAAAACTTGCCCCTGTTTCAGCAAATTCATCATCACTATCTAGCTACAACTAGACAACGCAAGATGAACTCCTTAAAACTAAAAGGGAAATTAACCAACATCCCTACTTACACATTCTTGATAAAGTCTTCAGTAATTCAAAACAACTGTCATTTGGCGGTTTGCAGCAACTTAGCACTCTGTTAAGGCACCTGACACAAATATAAAGTTTTAATAACAAGGCATTATGGAAGGAACAACGGTTGGGACGTGTTCTCGTTGTGTCTAATTAGACGTCGTGGAGTCCGCTTAGATGCTGTGCTGCTGGTGGAATGTTGGGCTTGTTGATGGGACGTAGTTGCGTGAAGAGCGGAGTGAAGTGAGTGGAAAAACTGAAGTTTCAAACTTGCTAGAGCTCACAGCTTCGATAACAATTTGAATGTCGAACGATCGTAGAGTTAATGCCCACCAGTGATGAAGTGTATCTACTTACTTTCTCTAAGTTATTAAGAAGAGCTCAGGTTTTGAACTGCGTATTTGGATTTAAAAACGTTTCAAACTCAAATTGTGTCAAGTTTTCAGGCTAAAGTAAAGAGTTTGACTAAAACTCAAACTTAAGACTAACGCATAGTCTAGCACTCTAATTTGAAATCTGATCAATAAGTAGTTTTTTCTAATTTTATCCTGATTCATAACTATGATCGAGTGTATCTCACCAACAATTTCTTGTAAATTGAAACTTCTGTGATGTTCATTCACAAACCTTGCTTTTCTTTTTCTCTTTCCTTCCTTTAAAGAAAAAAAACCCACACCATTTCACTTATTAATCCCAATCCCAAATGATTATCAGTGGCTCTGATTAAATCCCTATGCACGACGAAATAATTTAATAAACACCCCTTGTTTAGCTCTTACGAACTACCCCTACAACCCTTTACCAAGTTTTCCGATAGCTAAGTGGATTTTCGGGTCGTCTCGCATTTGGATAACGGGTTTGCACTTTCAAATCGTTAGCTACGTTTGCCTACATTATTGCAGAACTGAAATTCATGATAATTTATCGTAATATTCATATTCTTCTCATTATTTTTTTCAACATGAAAAGCTAGTTATTTATAAAAAGTTTCAATATTTGTTTTCGTTTATAACATGTTTGCAGCTTTTTTCAGTTTTACCTCTGCATGCATATGGATTATTTTACTATGATAAATTATGTCTGATCTGGTCTCTAAAATCTTAAAATATTGTCAAATACAAAAACAAAGTAAAATGATGGTTATTATCTGTTACAGAAGAATGGGAATCATGCGAAAAGAAGCACTTTATGGCAATATATTTTTTACCGAATGCACTCTCAATATCACGATCAGATGCGACTGCACTACTTCAAGAAAAGTTTAAAAAATCCTCAACACCGCATTGAGGATTTAACGTCTAACGTCTTAGTATACCTACCCACAAATGTAGGTATGAAACTCGTAATAGCAACTCTACTAAGTACATTTATACAAGTTGGCTCCGTGCATTGCTAAGTGGAATTTCGGGTCAGTCCGTCTTTTGCTAACGTCCGAGCACTGTCGAGTCGTTAGTGACGTCACATGTCTAACTAGACTAGGGTTGTTCTGGGTACCTACTCCAGAAATATTTAAATAAGCATGTGGAGACATAATAATATAATACTTACTAATATAATTAGGCCAAAAAAAATGCACACAGGTATGACTGCACGCTTCTGCATGCAAGCGTGTACTTATCGATCTAACGGATCTCGGTATGGTGTTATAGACGTATAAAAAAAAACGTTTATTTTTATCTAAGCGAATATGGCAATACTGCTTCATGAGGCATTTGGTCACAACAGAAAAGAAAGGTAAAAGAAGGAAAAAGGAGGTGCTCGTGGCTAGATAATAACAGCCGCACGGGTCGATCTTCAAGGTTAAGCAACGCTTGCCAAGGTTGGTCTGTAGATGGGTGACCATCTTAACATACCGAGTTTCCTCCGTGCCTCGGAAAGCACGTTAAGCCGTTAGTCCCGTCTGTCATTTGTAGATCATTGGCAGTCGTTACGGATATTCAGAAGCCAGTTAATCTGACTCCAGTCTTGCCATGAAGTACCGTGTTACCTAGTTAATGGGTTGTGGAGGTCTGGTAGGCAGCCGCGGTTTGTCTGGAAGCCGACCCCAATATAGTTGGGAAAAGGCTAGGCAGATGAAATGAGAAAAGAAAAGGAAGGTCTCGAAAGAGATTTACGCCCAGCAGATAAAATTATATCTAAGAACTTCAGATTTCATGAATATAATAAACTAGCTTTTGCCCGCGACTTTGTACGCGTATATCTCGTTTTTTCCCGTTCCCGTAGGAATTTGGGAAATCTCCTCTCTTAGTACTCCCTTACCTTCCCAACGAAACTATATACCAAATATCAGCTTCCTACGACTAGTAGTTCAGGTTGTGCGTTGTTTGTCAGTCACTCAGTGGGCCACCAGTAGCGGTAGTATTAGACATAATAATGTTAGTGGAAACTCTAAAAAACGCACTTTATTGCCTCAAAGGACGCAGCAGCATAAACGCATTAACTTCTAGCCGAAAAGTAAGACTTATTGTAATAGTACCGTTATATTACAGTTTTGTTCATAAATATACGATAGGCTTTTAATGCATCGCATGCACATTCCCTATAATCGATCATCATTTTTCACTGACACACGTATTCACAATAGTTTCTATTCTATCATTGTTGTCTTTATTCAAAGTTTAATCACAATCCTAGCTCTCGAGGGGACCCCTGAGCCCCCTCTACATGTCCTCAATTAACATAGAAGGTGCAAGATTAACGCGTCAAGAATTTGCATTTAGCATCAAGATGTTTCAATGAATAATGGTGTATTATTTAAATTTTGGCATTCAGGTCTTTGATCATGTTTATTTTATTAATGATCTTTGTGGTATTTGTTTTCCTGCGAATGGTACGATTTCCGGTAAAGACCACCTCGAGATATTGTATATAGTAGCAGCATAATACAAGTTATGTAGATGTGAAGAATACTTTTTTTTTTTACTATTAATAGGCACGCGCTTGACCACCATCTCACCTGATGGCAAGCGATGATGTGGTTGAAGATGGAGCACGCTTGCCTAGAAGTAACCTATTCACTCTTGACTTAAAGACTCCCAGGTTGTAGCTATCGGGAAACACAGACTCCGGCAGGGAATTCCACTCCTTAGCTGTACGCATTATGAATGTGTTCCCAAAACGTTTTGTGCGTGTGGGTGGGATGTCCACCATGTACCGGTGGCGCATCGCCGTTTGTCTTGTGGTCCGATGATGGAAAGGGCTTGGCGGAATTAAATTTTGCAATTCCGTCGCACATTCCCCAAAATGCAACCGGTAAAAAACCGACAAGCTAGCAACTCGTCGTCGATGCTCAAGACTTTGGAGCTTCGTCGCGACAAGCCTCTCATTGCCAATGATCCTCTTGGCTCGTTTCTCAATTGACTCAAGGGCATCAAGTTGGTATCTGGCAGATCCGTCCCAAAGATGAGAGCAGTATTCCATACACGATCGAACTTGCGCTTGATAGAGTTTGAGCAGCTGTTCCGGCGTGAAGTACCGTCTAACCATTGCTAGGATCCCCAACTTTCTTGCAGCCACTTGAGCTTTTGCCTCTATGAAAGGGCCAAAATTGAGAATAGATGTTAATGTAACCCCAAGAAGTTCAAGTTGGTCGGTTATCGGCACTGTTGCACCTCGGAAAGATGGAGCTGGGTGGAATTGGCTCCTTTTGGCGGAAAATAGACACGCTTGGGTCTCAGCAGCATTGAACTTGACCAGATTGGCATCACCCCATTCAGAGACAGCCTGTAAGGACACATTCAAGCGCTCAACCATAGCCTCCCGGAGAGACCGGATCTGCGACCCACCTGCTCGTGCGTCGGACACGGATCTCTCAGCAACAGTGCTGTCGTCTGCATACCCAAAGGTACCGGGTTTAAGCAGATCATTAATATGCAGCAAGAACAGTGTTGCCGAAAGCACCGAACCCTGAGGAACCCCGAAATTAATATCCAGCAGTCCAGACGAGCAGCCATCTATGACCACTCGGATAAACCGATCCCTTAGGAAATCTGCGATCCAATCACACAAACCGGCGGGCAGACCGAAGGAAGGAAGCTTACTAATAAGGCTATCGTGCCAGACCCTGTCGAAGGCCTTCGAGATGTCAAGGGAGACCGCTAGTGCCTTCCCGTGCTTCTCTATGGCCTCACTCCAGATGTGAATGGCATACGCTAGAAGATCCCCAGTTGACCGATTTCGGCGGAACCCGTATTGTCGGTCACTAAGGATATCATTCGCTTCTAGGTACGCCAGGAGCTTATGATTCAGCACGCGTTCCATAGTCTTACAGAGTATGGACGTTGCCGAGATGGGTCTATAATTCGACGGGTCAGCACGATTACCCTTCTTGGGCACGGGCTGCACGTTAGCTTGCTTCCAAGCCTTCGGCACTTTTCCAGTCTCAAACGAAAGGCGAAATAGGCGTGTCAAGATCGGAGACAACTCAGGCGCACAAGTTTTCAGAACAATTGCCGGTATCCCGTCGGGGCCACTAGCCTTGTTCACGTCTAGGTTACGCAGTACCCTACGGACTTCCTTCTGATGAATGCGAATGTTCGACATGCTCGACTCGCATCCGCCAGGAGAAGCAGGGGGCCTCGCGCCACCAGGATCCAGACGCGAAGATTCCGCAAACAAGGAAGCAAACAAGTTCGCTTTCTCCTCAGTCGGGTCTCAGCAGTGGTGGTAGTGAGGGGCGGCAGAAGTTCGATTCGACCGACTTAGCCAGGGACCAAAAAGCCTTACTACCTGCTGGGTATGAAGCAAGTTTGTTCCCTATTTGGCTGATGTGGTCAAACCGAGCCCTTTGCATCACCTTCTTGGCAGCCCTGTTGAAGGCTCTCTTCTTCCGAGTCACGTCATTTGCTTTGCGCGTACGAGCGTCGACCCATGCCAGGTAAGCCGCACGCTTAAGCGCATCAGCGCGATTGCACTCGGCACCAAACCATAGACGAGCTCCGCCAGACATTGTTATGTCAGAGAACGGAATGTAGTACTCCATTCCCCTCCGCAACACGTCCGTCACGGCGTCTGCGCACGACGAAGCATCAGTCGAAGAAAAGCAAGTAGGCTGCCAAGGATAACATGCGAAGAAAGATCGCATGCCATCCCAATCAGCTGACCTGTACCGCCATACCCGCCGTGTGCCTCTTGGGCTAGGATCGGGCGGGGAGTATACGGATACAGACTTCACCAAACTGTGGTCGGAACTACCCAGTGGTGAAGAAATCGAGACCGAATAGCGGTCTGGATCTGTTGTCAGCAAAAGGTCCTAGCAATTGGCAGTGTGCGAATAAACATCCGGCACCCTCGTGGCCCCCTGGACCAGCTGGGTAAGATTTAACGCAAGCGCTAGCTTTCGCGTCTCTCGTCCAGCATGGTTTGTGCACTGGTATGGGAAGAGCCACTCCTGATGGTGGGCATTGAAGTCCCTCAGTAACACCAATTGGGCAGAAGGGTACCGCTACTGAGCCGCATCCGCCGCCTCACTCAGGTGCTGTGTAAGCCCAGTTGTTTCCAAATCACCGCTGTGCGAACGGTAGACGCATGCGTAGACAATTTTGTCTAGATCTGTGTCCACTATAGCCCACAGCGTTGAGAACCTGGAGTCTTCAAGGTAGCGGAGACGCCGATAGCAGATGTCCCGGGCGTACATGCATACGCCCGCACATGGTTTGAAATGGTGCTCCAGGGTAAACCCTGGGTACTAAAGGTAAGACACGTCTGACGGACATCTGATCTGTGTCTCGGAAAGGAACAAGAGTGCTGGTTTCTCAATCTCCAGGTGGTGATGGACTGCGGCGAGATTTGAGTGCAGACCTCGAATATTGCTGAGGTGCACTTTGTGGTCCCCCACTGTACAGCTTTTCTTCTCGTGCTGCCGCTGTACAGCTTTTCTTCTTTTGTTCGTTTTGGCCATGTTTGAGTGAAGGAAGGAGAGGAGAAGGAAGTGAAATGAGGTTCCATGCTGCTACCCTCAGGCACGCTCTGACAGGACGACATCATTGGGGGACTAGTCTGGAGACTGCGGGGACGCCCGAGCCCCCCCGGGAATGTCCATCGGGTCCTCCCCCGTCTGGTCGCCAGCCAGCACGATGGCACACCCCGGGAATTTTTTGACAGTTGGCGGGGCAGCCTTTATGTGTGGCTAGCACACTACTTGGGCCCCCAACTAACTGCGGTCGGCCAGCGGCGCACCGTGCCTCGGATCCCGCTACCCTCCGCGACTAGTCTCCCGATACGCCCATATCAACGCGAGCCTGGTCGGTCTGCCTGCATTGGAACAACTATTACATTATACCGGAACACGGCTAGGCCGCTTGGCGGTACGTCTTTGCCCAGTGGGTGGTCACAAGCCATCGGCCGAAACCTACCACCAGTTAGTGTCACCTGATTAGCACCACCCGGGGACCACGTGTTGGGTCTATCATTGGGTATTCTCCTACGGACGCGGGTGACTCGGCCCCCATACTAACATGAACCGAAGCGTACTTTACAAATATACCATCTTAAACTACAATTGCTACTAATACTAGATACTTGTGAAAGGGGAACCGAAGATAAAAAAATATTTTAAGTATAATGGCTTTCATCAGTGATAGCTAACACTTAGGTAAATGTACGTTCAGAGAATCTGTTGGCATTGAAACCTGTTGTTTTCAATGCCAAAGTTTCTGAATTTCATCCACTATTTAGTGTTTAAAATTAAACAGTGAAATTAAGAGAGTACCTAAGTGTCCCACAGCCCATGTCATCACAATGGAAGAAATCAATAAGCAATTAACCTTTTATCTTATTAACAGGCTGGCATTTGTTCAATATATCACATGGTGGTAAGATATCATGCGGACACCATGCTTGCCTAATCTAAGCAAACACGGTGCTTATCTTTAGTATTTATTTATTTATTTAGTACATGGAGGACTTACAGCTAATATACAAAATAAGAAACCATTCGAAAATTTCAGCTGTCCTAATAATAAAAAACCGGCCAAGTGCGAGTCGGACTCGCACACGAAAGCTTCCGTACCATATAACATAATTTTTATTATTTGTTGTTAGAGCGGCAATAGAAATACACAATCTTTGAAAATTTCATCTCTCTACCTATTACGGTTCTTGAGATACAGCCCGCTGACAGACAGACGGATGGACGGACGGAGGGACGGACAGCGGAGGCTTAGTAATAGGGTTCCGTTGGTTACCCTTCGGGTACGGAACCCTAATTCTTCCGTTACTGGTGACTGACTGAGTGACTGGTTGACCGACAGACAAAGCACAGCCGAAAATAGTTGTGGCTGAAATTTGACATACCTATAGGTTCGTTGGGGAGTGTAGGAGAGCACTAAAAGAAATTCCGAAATTCCTACGAAAACCGGAAAAACGGGATATGGACGGACAAAAGCCAGTCCGGTATTATAGTGAAAGAACTATTATATGTAGAGAGGTTTTCAAAACAGTGTTACTTTTATCGTTACTAGAAATATTCTCCACCTTTTCGCCTATAAGACGATTCTAGTAAACTCCTCCGTTCTAATTTCGCGCCAGCCCTGGTCCTGACCCGTTTGTCTTACTGACTAATTATTATATGTGACGAGTGAACGTCTCACTGCCAACACCCGACACCATTTCAGGTCACATTTCTAGCTCAACATTTAACATTGTTTTTTCACATTTTGATTTTATAAATTAAAGTGTTGACTTGAACAGTGAAGACTATAGTCATCTAGACTAAATACATCTTGTCGGGGTTGACTTTCATACGTAGATGACTAAACAAATCTAATTAGTAAGTACGTCAGATAAATTTCCAAAAAATATTGGATACCTACGTATTTTTTCTTTTCTCACGAATAAAAAAATACGACGATACAGAGCGTTGAAAACTCGTATGATTTCACATATTATAAGTACACTTTTACAAAATATTGACAAACCCACCTTTGATGCGGTTTATGTTCGTTATTTTTATTGATTTGATAAAGCAAAAAATACGTGTCCAATAATTTTGCGATAATCTAACTGACAGACTAAATTATTAGAATCATATTTTTTTTAGTCACGAATCATCCCTATTGCGCAAAAGCTAGGCATGGTTTGAAACTGTGAATAGGTTTTAATGGAAAATTCATGAGATTAATCGAAAAATTGTGAAAATCATTTGCTAGAGTGAACTTTGTGATTGTAGATTGATATTTCGTTTTTGGTGAACTTGTTTATAGAATTTTAGGAACTCCTATGTATTCTTTTGAACACAAACAATATCGTTAAACAATAACATTATTGTTACGTTGTATTGTTACTGGAAGTGTTTATCCGTTGTCATTCAGGAAGTGCTTTTACTAATAAAAAGTATTTCAAAATTTATGGTACATTAAGCATTATTGTGCGTTATTAAACTAGATATCAATTACAAGGCTCACTAACAGGAAATATATTAAATTAATGAATAGCTGAATCGATTTCTAAACCGCACGGCTACTGGCCATCAGCGACCGACAATGTTACTGTAATGCAGAGAACTTGCGTGGTACAAGTTGTGAGGGATTAGCGAGCTGTAACAGAGGCAAAAGTTAGGCACTGTTAAAGACTTGGAAACTATTGGTTGTAATAGTTTTTTTTTTTCATTAACACACTGTTCAAGTCTTTGCCTTCTTAACTGGAATTGGTAGTAGCACCTACCAATTTTTTTAATCATAACGTTTCCTCCATAAAGTTTGTCAGCATTCATTCATGGAAGAATATCTTCAGTGCTCTTTATTTTTAGAGAAGAGAGACCAGCACTTATAAAATCATAAGAAATTTATAAAACTAACATTGACAAAAATATGGGTCTAATCATCTAGTGGTTGCAAAATACCATGACTGCTACTCTTTCTTAGCACGCCATCGTGCAGTGTTATCTAATTGTCCATTAGAAAATTCTCAAAAAAAACCTGTAGTCTGCGTTGTCTCCGGTTGTTTGTAATAGGCCAAGATTCAGACATTCGCTACTTATTTTTTCGGGAAATAGAGGCATAATTTTGAGTTGTAATTCCAATTACATGACGGACTCGCGTAGTAATCTTAATTTTTTAACATATTACTTTTAAACCTTAGACTTCTTACGGTTTCCCTATATTCTGTAGACAAAGAAAATTCCAAAATTATTAAGCTCAGTATAGTAGTTTTGGAGATAAGGGTAATTTTTCATTTAATTTACTGATTTCTTCTTACCCATTTATTTTAAAATAAAAATTAAAAAATTAAACTCTCCCAATAAACCTATTCATTTGATATGTCATACTGTACACTTTGGATTTTTTTTCCAAAAAAAAAAAAAACAAAGTTATTTATTTACGTAACGCGTCCTTATTTGGGGCACGTAATGACCCAAATAAGGACGCGTTATATGTGTCATTTCATTTCATATGTGTACCAAATATCAACAGAATCGATGCATCATTTTCGAATAAAAATGACTGTGACAGGCAGACTGACATTCAAGTGATCCATTAGGGTTCCATTTTTTACGGATTTTCAGTCGCTAATAACAAGTGTATTTGAAAACCAAAATAGGGATTTTTAGCTCATATTTTATCACCCATGATCTAAGATAACTCTAATTTAGTGCCGTAAATTCATGCCGTAAATTCACTGCTATAATAGATATGCTATTTAGAACTCTCCCTACGCCTCTACTTGCACCACAGCCGCTCCACTGAAAGCGCGCACCGCAAAACGGTCCGTTTCCACACCTCATTGCAGCCCGACGCGGCGTTTACAAATAGCCCTGTGATTATAAGACATTATTGTAATGGAACCGCGCAATTAGAACAATCGACTGCACTGGCTCGCGCAAAAACTTCTGCCATTGTAAAAGTTGGGCGACAAATTGATAGAAACGGAGCCGGCTTTTTGTTTGATTGATTCGTAATCGTAAAGCGATGGCGGAAAATCTAGGTCTAAATAATTGACTAAATTGAATTCGATGTCGATATCGTTTGAAGAAATCATTTTGTTTGTGATTGATAGACAAACAATATTCTAAATGTGATCGTAAGAAAAATGCTAATTCTGGAGGTAAAATACGTTCAAATTTAAGTTCTCTTTCTTACAGACATCAATGTTAAAATCGACACTTGTATGGAAATTGAGTCATTGGCTGATCCAAATCATCGACGAAGTATTTCATACATCACACAAAATAACGCAGCAACGACAAATTAAGTTATTACATGTAAAACCTTACAACTTTAATTATTATTCAAAGAGATGAAGAAGCCCATTTATGCAAAAAACTCTATCAAAAGTCACAAAACAAGTCTGGTACAATTTTGCAATCAAATTCACCCCATCAAGTCATCATCGAAAGTCGTAAATAATAACACAAAATTGGTTCTTTTACATAAATTATTATAATGAAAATGCCCATCACATAGTACACTTATGTAGGTTGGTATACAACCTCAAATTACGGTAAAAGTTGACGCTAATGACTTTTAGGTAACGACCATTGGCTCGTACTAATGATCTGACGGCCAGCCCACTTTTTACCGGCGATCCGTTTTGGTAATTTACGTTTTTACACGACTACCGCTTGATGCGTAAAAACTATTAGGTGTGGGTGGACGTTGAAAAAATAGGAAAATTTATGCCCTTTCCCAGGGTCGGACGGCTTTGAATTTGCTGTGAAGGTTTTTCTTAATAGCTGGGGAGAGTTAAGTTAATTTTATGCTTAATTCTTCATAATTACCTCCTTCTGTCTCTAATTTTGAACTCATTAAAACATTAGCTAGCTTCTTTTTGACATATTTTAAATAACATAGCAAATTCGTTCTCATCGCTATCAGCTGGTAACGTACCCAAGATACTGCTGCAATTGCCACGTTGAAAGACAAAAAGGTTTTATTTATCACAATATTAAAAACATTTAGCAAGGCTTCAGGGTTACTGATATGACCTTCCATTATCTTAAAATCAAAGGCACCAAAATATCAAACTGATGTTCAACTTGCCAAAGTAAAAGTTGTCAATGACGATTTCAGTAATTTTGTCCCCAGTTCTTGAAACATAGAGTCATTACCCACATCAAATTAAGCACCCTTGGCTACCTTAAAGCGTTGGCAGCAATTGTTCCACAGTCATTCCGATTGGCCACGCATGCCGAACGATTAGTTACCGTCATACTCTCACTACTGCCTTTCTAATACCTTCAGTTGAAATATTATATTGTAATGCCTGTCTGCCTTTCTGTTTTGGATAAATGGGCTAAGTATGATGGCATTTGGAAGCTGGTTTCGATATGGTTTTACGAGGATGCGCAGTGTCTGCTGCTTTATTTTTGTCTGCGATAGTTTCATCATGGTTACGAATGTCTCCTACTTTTTTCGGCAGACAGTCAAAGGAAGGAGGAAAGGAAGGAGCAAATTTCCATGCGTTTAAGCGATTTTGCCATACCTATTACTGGAATCAAAAGTAGCTCACAATATAGGACCCATTAGTTTTAGTGGTAAGATAATATAATCCGTGGTGCTTGGCAACTGGGCTTAACCCAGTTGTATATGTCCCTTAGTGCCTATTGAACTAGTTCTATTCTGTCTCCTGCTTGATACGGAGGAAAGTGGAAATTATATTATTTTCCTACTCCTCCACTGTACTTTTCTGATTAATTTCGTTGTAGGATCCAAGACAGTTGAATCGTTTCTCCATGACTCGTCGGGTTTCATTGGATCGGCGTTTTTTTAGTGATCGCCACTGTTGATTCTGGTTTTCAGGAGTTGCAGTGGTTGGGAATGTGTGGCGGGCTTGTCCCAAAAAAAAATAAAGTCTGCTGTACTTAATTTTTTTTTGCATTGGTGCTTTCGAAATTATTCTGAATGCAAAAATATTCAAGATGAAAAATTTCGTTCACTCGTCAAGTTTACTTAACATTTTTTTAAGAATCTGCGTTTGAGATGCTCAAAATAAACAGAAGACAGATTTAAATCTGAAAAATCAAGATTTAATCATTTTCTTCTTGAGTATCTATAATCTTTAAGTTTAGGGAAATAACACAGCAAAAATTTTTTTTCTTAAAAACCAATCTAAACCAGGTAGGCTTTGCTAGATGATAAACGAACAAGATGGAAAGCCATGTCGATCATTTACAGATTTATCTTACGTTCTCAAAAGCAATATTCGCAGGTGGCAATATACGCAACATAATATTATTATATAACGGGGCATTACCGCGGTGATTTTGTTTCCTCGTAATTTGTTTCTTGTGAGGAACAAACTTTAGTGGAGTTTAAAACCTAACGCTGAACGGCCATTTACTCTTTAAGCCAACTCTCTCTGACGTTGAAGTACTCATATTTACATCACAGAGTTGATAATATGTAGATGTGGCAAGGATTATACAATTTTGTCCAAGAGATGATGAGAGAGATGTGAGGTCTCGAAACGCAAAGAAGAAGCATGTGAAGTAATTTGTAAGTTAATTGAAAGTATGCATAGAAAACTGAATGCAGTTTAAAATCACACTGGATAACATCATTTAATATAAATGGATGCATTGGTCCATAGACATTTATTTCTATGCAGCAGTATTTTGCCATTTTTCTAGCAGGACGGATGTTGGCAGCAGAATGAGAGTCACGGAGGATCAGATTGAATAGCTGAGTGATATCTCAGCACCTCGAAAAAGTCATTCAAACAATAATACACACACTTATTCTGCTTCCAAAATCCATTATATTAATTTCTCGAACAAAACTTCCAAAAAATCCCTTCTGCACCTTCATGCTCCTACACGGGTACGCTCCGGTACCCTCCAGCCGAACAGCGATACATCAACGCGTACCCACGCTCCTGATGAGAAGATGATGACCGTAATTTGCGACGCACCAAGACGTCTATGTCTCGTGTTTTTTCACTGAGCTCAGGTATCACCCGAGTACGAAATTACAAGTAATTTATCGTTCGTACACGAGGATAACACCGCTGGAGACTGTAAATATTTTCTTTTAAAAAGTACTCATGTAGATTGTCGAAATGTTTTAGGGTATTTTGGGAAGGGATGAGTGATGATGCTGTAGAGGCAGCAAATATTGAAGCAAACTTTCGTAAAAAATATTACTGAAACCACTAAAGTAATTTGCCATAGACCACGATTACCTTTAATAGAAAGTAAATACCTAAATGTCTTGACAACTTTTTAGTGTACCTACCTGCGCGCCCATTAACAGCGTACCGGCGTAATGTTATGTTATGAACTAGTGTAAACAATAAACAGACGCGATTTTAGCAATTCCAATCCATTTGCTATGATTTATTGAAGGATTCCGTTACCTACCCCCCAAGTTCTTCATCAGATCTTCTCCAAACTGAAATGGGAACAGTCCAGGAAAATCAGTCAACCAAACAAAAAAAGAATCATCCAAATCGGCTGTTAATTGGCGAAAATATCGCTGAACAAACATTTTTCATGGGATCTCATCATCAGATCCTAATTTATACCATCCATCATCAGCTCAGCAACATGTGAGACACAAATATCTGAATGGCGTTAGAAAGTTTATGAAAAAAAATGTTTGTGCCTATAAAATTTGAGGGTTTCCTTCGATTTCCATGGGATCCCATCATCAGATTCTGACTTGGTGACAAAAGGACCAATCGAAAAGTATACCCTTTCAGACAAAATAAGATTTTTTCAAATCGGTTCATAAATGACGGAGTTATGAGAAAACAAACATAAAAAAATGCAACCGAGTTGAGAACCTCCTCCTATTTTTGAAGTCGGTTAAAAAATAGTGTACAGGACGAAACGACTGAATACTTTAGCGAATAACAGGTACCTATGTCTAAACTGGGCTACGTCATGAATAGGAAATAAAATTTATACAAGTTTTTCC
The DNA here is from genome assembly GCA_950371165.1 of Lacanobia oleracea. Classification (NCBI taxonomy): domain Eukaryota; kingdom Metazoa; phylum Arthropoda; class Insecta; order Lepidoptera; family Noctuidae; genus Lacanobia; species Lacanobia oleracea. Next base: position 10,423,728 of record OX493397.1, read on the forward strand.
ATAATTATTGCAGTCATACTGTTTAACTATGGGCTGCTTAAAGGCTTGGTACGAAACTGCAGAAGACAGGCAAAAGTGGAAGGAAGGTAGCAGTGAAGTACCTGCGTTAACCAAACACCAAACAAAAATATATTACTAAGAACCTATTTCAGCCAAGACAGATAAAGTACACGAGAAATAGATTATAGTACTTAACTCCGTATTTGTTTTAGGTAAACACTTTGATAAATTACAACCAACTTTACGTTGAATATGAAAAATAGATAATCCACGCAATCATTTTAGTTCAGTAATGTACTATAATTATAATTTGATAGAGTACTGTGAACAAATTGGATAGATATGGATTTTGAACGTTTGAATGTTGGTCATTTTAATTTTATTGAGTGTTATGGTACGTAAGCTGACAATATTAATCGAATTAAATGTATGAAACGTGTAGTTAATTAAAGTACGTATTACAAAATTGGCATTTGCAATGCAGTAAAGCAATGCTCTAACGAAGAATTCTTGACCCATTACTCAACCTGCACGTCAACATTTCAGAAGCCTGGGCCTCCAAAAGCAATAGAAAAATATGGTTGGTACGTAAAAACCTTCGATATTACTCTTACTGTAACTCTTTCCTAAAAAAGTTAAATCTACAAACACAGAAATTTGATGAAGAATAGTTTCATCGAGTTCTTTCCCTAGCTTCCCTTTAGCTATTTGAAAATAAACATCATCCGAATGTTATTCAGTGGTTGATATTTTTATAATTACTGCTGTTATATTATTCAAAACCACCTCGTGTCCAGCTCAGCTTTACCGACTGTTTATTTTACCTTTATTCCGATTCCGACACGCCGATTTCGTGGTTTTATAGTATACTACATTTACCATAATGACCATTGCAAGGTAAAAATATTTTCAGTACAAAAAACAACTCTAAGGTTCACAGTGCAGGGTTGCTTTTAGTTTAGTTACAGCGCATTAACGATATTTTAATTGAGTCGATCCTGACGTAGAGTAATGATTGGATGTAACATCGATTTATTTCGACTTCTCGTTTCTGATTGGCGGTCGCGATAAGTTTATATCTATCGTGTAATGTTTTTATAATCGTCGTACACAGATTTACATCGTATATAGTAAATTGTAGCTGAGTTAACTAGCGTTTTCTGGGGATTGAGTTTTTGCTTGAAAAACCGATTAGTGTAATGACATCTAATGTACTTATATGACAGATCTGTGAGATTGCTAATAGGAATGGTGACAAAAACAAATAATAACATAATAACAAGGTAGGTATACTAGTTAAACCTCATTTGTGTGCAACTGCAGTAATGGGCGCAGGTTTATGTCCATTACATAAACTTATAAAGATTTTATCCTGAAACAGTTAAATTTGCTCGGTACAAAATGGATTTAACTAGATATTTATGATGTAAATCGAGTCTAAAAATTAATTTACATGACTTCAAAGAAATATCAACTCTTCGCACGGAAAATCACCATCAATCACACCAGCTCATTAAGGTCTTGGCTTCAACACGTTTCAATCAATTTAAGGGACAATTATTTTTGGATAAAGGTGTAATTTAAGCCTCAAATACCGACAAACTAAACATTTTCACTTCAATTAAATGTCAAAACTGACAGATCAGACTATCATAAACACAGGAATCGTAAACTTAAGATTTTTGCTTCAATGTTCGTTACCGTATACCAGTGACGACCAGACTCGTATTGAGACCCTTAATCCCTGGAGATTCAACCAGATTTGACCCTAATGAGCTTCTCGCTGACAAATGGGAGTTCGGGTACGCCCTCTATCGGCGATCAGCGAAGTATCTCGAGTATGTCTTGAAACACTTTTGCACTTGCAGCTGGGTTTTTTGGTGTAGAATGTTTGTCCAGGTTTGAAACTATTTTCAATTTGTTGTGAAAGGAAAATGTAACGAAAGTGAATGTTATAATAGCACATTAGAAAACGGCTGTAAAAGTAGGTGAAGACTAAAAACAATGGTTTGTCTGTATGTAAGATGTAAATAGAGAAATATGGAAGAAGAAGACAGTCGCGCCGACCATAAATAAAATGGGAAACGAAGAAGCAAAAGAATTATGGTGTGAATGAAAGTCAAACATTTTTTTTTGAAGCATGGTGATTTAAAATGTAGGTATAAAAGTGGTAATCGACCACGTTGGAGAAACATCAACAAACCCGAAAATTAAAAATATTCTCACTACACATAATCATGGAATTCTACAAACCAAATTTCACTCTAAACTAGCCTAGATACTAATCACGTATAGGACAAGTTACTTGCAAATAAGAAAATAACATGTTAACTCAAAAACATTCTTATCATCAACAATCACTATCTAAATTCAATATTTTTCGTCATCCAACATCCAAGTTAAATTACCGACATCCGTCTACACGTGAGACCTGCGAAAATCTTAATTAACAGATAGGCGCGAGTCATTTATCAAGTCGCTATGTGATAAGGCAGGGGGCGCCACTTTCCAGGTAAAGATATCGTTAGCGATGACGGCTAAGATTGATGGAAAATTCGATTTGTTGGTGATTATGTTGCTCTTGCTACTGTAGAAGATGGGTGTTTGTTTTGGGGAGTAAGAGGAGGGGCTTGTTGACTTGTTTCGTTGAATTCAGATTTTGGTTCCAAGTAAGAAGATATACGTAATCGACGACGTCTAAAAGTAAAAGAAGTAAATGATGTATTTTTTTATTTGTAATGGGTTTGCTCTTGACTCTAGTCTATGTCAGAGATGAGAGAGACAAAGTCTACGATGGAGCGAGCCTACCCAGAAGGAGCTTGTTCACTCTAACTTTGAAGAGATTAGGGTTGTAAGCTTTTGGAAACACAGACGCAGGCAGAGAGTCCCACTCCTTTGCTGTGCGCATTATAAAAGACGTTTGAAAACGCTTAGTGCGAATTGGTGGAATAGCTACAAGGTAGGGATGGTAAGAAGCAGTGCGTCTGGATGTCCGATGGTAGAAGGGGGCCGGTGGGATGAGGTCGTGGAGCTCTTGGGCACACTCACCGAAGTACAATCTGTAGAAGACCACCGACAAGCAGGCAACCTTACGGCGATGAGCCTCTTAGCTCTGCGTTCTACCGAGTCAAGCGCGGTAAGCTGATACTTAGCTCAGCCATCCCAAAGGTGGTATAGAACTGATGAGGAATTCTCAAGTGAAAATAGTTGACAACAATTTACAGAAAAATGTGACTTTATTCAAAGACCTAAAAGTCATCTGTTGAATATGAATACAGCTCCAAACATGGAAGAAATGATGAAATTAATTGGGATAAGCGCAAGATAATGATGAACAATGAAATGGAAGCTAAAACACTAGATAAATAATCCAAGCAGAATACACTCAAGACACCCATAAGAAGAGAATTAGGACACGCTAATCAAAATGAACCCTAATGATATATGTTCAACTCACATAAAACCTATTTCAATCCAAATGAATAGGCTAACTATTGCAACAAAATAGAACGAACCGTTGATAGCTCGAAATGACACAGCTGTTAAAGTATTAATGAACAACTATCATAGTTGCAAGACAAACTATCATTCCGGCTTGGACTATGCAGTATTTCTCTTGTTTTACCACTTCGACTGAGAGCTGGTTGTACCGTTTTATTTGCGTCTAGCTTGTTCGTAACAGATATTTCGATGTGTGAGTTAGTTGTGATCAGGTGGCGATGCTTGTGAATTTTGCGATTTTTCCACAATTTCGATTTTAAAAATCGATAGGTTTGTTGATTTTGTAAGTGTAGTTCGGATTCAATTTTATGACAACACGTCAGTTTTCAGGTAAAAAAAATAATAGTAAAACTAAAACTTTATGATTAACGGTAAGCACGCTACAGTGATTGCCTTTATGACTTTATTGTTGAATATTTTTAGGTAGTGTACGTGTGTTTCATCCTTTCTACCAAATCAGACACCGACCAGATATTTGTTGTAAGTATCTTGGTCAAATGTTCCTATATTTTGCCGAAGAAATATCGACTGCAGACAGAAAATCGCTTCGAAGTAGCACTCAACAAACGACATGCACTAACAAAATATATTCGTGATGCAATGAAATATTACAAGCAAAACATTACGCGTCAAAATTAGGCGAGATACATTAGGGTGCTCTATAATTAAACATCAATAGCGTTACAAAAAGTAAATAAACAGGGTATGTGCGGGGAAATGGGGGGTTCGGGAAGGGAGGGCGGGAGGTCTCGACTATGACTAATGTCCCGCGATCCGTCAGTGTCACTCGCGGGTTGAAGGGGGCGCCACTCTCGACAGGGCCGGAGTACGCTATCCTTTCCGAACAATATTTACCCTACGATTTCTGATATACATCTGTATGTTAATATGGATTTTACGTGCTTGTAAAGGGTCGAAGGTTTGGTTTTTGATCGATATCTCAAATATTTCCGAAGAAAATAGACTCGAGTTTACTACACGTTGGAGCCTTAAATTATTGTTTAACAAGGACCCTGAAGTTCCACTAAACTTTAAACACAACTGTGTTAAACATTTCTTTTCCTGAGATAATAACAAAATGGTTATGTCTTTAGACAATTCACATAATCATCATTCCACATTCCACAAGGTAAACTTGGATATCTACCTACGTCTTGCTAATAAACACAAATTCACCGATTCGTCTCTCCAAGGTATATCTCTAAAAAAATCACAAATCCATCCGACTCTGTACAGTTTCTGGGTCTTTTGAAATTGGTTTCCGCGCAGGGCAGCGAAGTAGATACCCCGCGACACATCGCCCCATCTCTGGGGCATACCGCGGGCACAATTAGATAAAATAAAAAAAGAAACGAGTAATCCTGGGCCCAACTAGATTGCTTTCGGGACTGTAGGGTTGGTGGATAAAAAGTCGAGATAAAATTCAAAGTCACAGCTATGTGCTTACGTAATTTTTGTCCAAGTCCAATCACTCTGCTGCACTACACTGCATGAATCTAATCACCGAGTCTCATTACAGAAAAATGTATTTGCAAGTTTTATTTTTTTGCATTTTTTCCCTCCGACATTTTTCATCACGTGAAGAATCACATAAGTAATAGCAACATGTAGCAAATTAATAAAATACCGTAGAATCCGTTGCTAATATATGGCCGACTTGTACGGAACAATTCTTTTCACATTTCACATAAAACCTACGTGGAATTTAATAACAGAAGGCGGACATACAACAAGCGAACGCCAATTATTCATACTGATTTTTTTTCCTTTTAATTTCATCAAATTTATTTCACTCCTACAAATGGACTATCATTAATTTAACATTTACGGGATCCGATTATTTTACACTGACTGCCTACCCCGATACAAATGAGCCTCAGTAATGTACTTATGAACGTATATATGTTTGCTTTTTTACATGATTGCCTGTATGTACTACATTAAGGTTTTGCGAGGAAATTGATGCCTTTCATTTCCGTCTCACTGTATCCGCTACGACTCAAAGTAATAGGATTTATTCTACTCCGAACGACGGAACTGACAGGATTTTGATGAATAGGTAGCTGGTTGTATCTCGAATGGTGAGAACACGACCAAATACAACAGTGACAAGAAGTTCTACACAAACGTGACATTTTATCGTAAAGCGAGGTCAAAAATGTATGAGACTGTCATACCTAAGCTCTGCCGCAATTTCATGTGATAGAACGAAACCTTGTCTACAGCCTCTGTTATAGACTTATCTACCATCTCATTCTTGACGTTTAAGCCGCTCTAGGAGATTTCCGCATTGTGAGTGCAACATTTGAATTAGTATAATCTATTTTAATATTATACACAAAGCTGAAGAGTTTGTTTGTTTACTTGAACGCGCTAATCTCAGGAACTACTGGTCCGATTTGAAAAAATATTTCAGTGTTCGATAGCCCATTTATCGAGGAAGGCTATAAGCTATATATCATCACGCTAAGACGAATAAGAACGAAGCCGTAATGAAAATTGTGACGCAAACGAATGTGCTCAGGTCAACTAGTCTATACATAATATCATTGCCGTAGGTCTGAATTAGGATGTTACCAAGTTATTCGATCACGATCGAACTAATCGTGAGCCACGACAAAGAACTTCAAGCCTACAAATGAAACAAATATGACTGCAATTATTTATGTAGGTGTCACAGCAAACTCCGATGGAAATGGCAACACGAAATTATCAAAAAATAATAATTATGGATTGGTCGATGAATGTTGCGGTGTTGGGATATTATGTATTTTCTTTAGTGGAGACCGAGAATCGACAAACGTATGGTAGGTTGGCCTTAGCCTAGATGGAGCGTCAGTGGGTGGTAGCAGCCTGATGGAGTTATACTTTTCTGGACCTGAGTTAGTCACAGGTACTATTGCCATCTTGACACGCAATCTCAGAATCATTTTCTTAATGCTTTGTCAAAACTTACGAAGCATTGTGTAACATAAATATATAACAGTTAGGTAAAGATAAGCAATTTCCTACTCATCTATACTTATAATATTTAGAAAACTGAAGAGTTTGTTTGTTTGGTTGAACGCGCTAATCTCAGGAACTACTGGTTCGAATTGAAAAATTCTTTTAGTTTTGGATAGCCCATTTATCGAGAAAGGTTTATCGTACACACGCTACGATCAATATCAGGGCATTAATGAAAAATGCGACGCAAAATAATTTGCGTGGTTTGGCTAGCAGATACATATAGGAACCCCAGGGGCCGCCCTACTATGACGTCTTAAAACCATCATCATTCCATTATAACTATATCAGACACATAGCGCTATCCCTTTTCCGAAACTAAACCCTAATGGCAGTAGTACGTAATAAAGAGGCCCGAGGTCACACAAGATACAATAAACTAGTGACAAGACAAGGCTGACTATCTAAAGTCAATATACTACCTAAGACACCTTTGACTTACTAACCTAGTTTTCTTCAATACTGCATGTGACAGATAGATAGATAGCCTTTGAGCGTAAGTCACCTAAGTTGAGATCAACGAGAATATAGCTTTTCTATGTGAAAATGTAGGTGAATGGATATTCTTCAAGAAACAGTTAAAGCCTCTGGTACTTAAGTATATTAGAACTATTCCAATTGTATAGATGTCATCGATTAAAGAGATACAGAAGCTTCTTATATAAGCACCTATTCATTAAAATTATGTGTATTGAATAAACATGCGCACAATGAGATAAATAATTAAATTAATTAGTAACGTAGCACAAATACGGTAAGTTTTAATTCAATACCCATTGAAAGGAAAGTTTGCCGATCAAAAATCAACCGACGAACATTCTTTATAAGTTTCATTTTTCATTGTGAAAATGTTTTCGGAAGCTTACAAAATGAGATTTCGGTGGCGCGGACCCGAATGAACTCTATATTTTTGCGCGTAAATATCAATTTTGCGTAGCTTTACATCAACAGAAGATTTTGGAATCTGATTGGTTACTGTTGTTGGAAAACCAGCATTAAAGTTGAGAGTAAAAGGTTGGTTTTCCTTGATGTTGTGAAGTGGTTTTCCCGTCCCGTACCTCAGTGCAGTCCCTTAGACAAATGACGCAGCATTTGTCCAAATGATGGCGCGGGCGGCGGAGAGAATGAATTTAAATTATCATTCAGTGGTACCAACACACAGTGCAAGAGTCCAAATTCGGTTTTGTGTGGGTGCACCACCACATTCCGCTTAGAAACCGAAAATTTATATGCAAATCTGATAAGAATCTATCTATTTTCGACAAGGCGTTTGTTTACTGATTGCGATTGGTCCATAGTTGTTTGGATTGTTTTCAACATCGGTGTTCGTTTAGATACAGAAATGTAAAGATAATTAATATCATAGAATACTGTTACTTTAGTAGTTAATAAAATAAATTGTAACAAGTAAATCAAACAACTCAATAAAAATACATTTGAAAATCTACACCTATCGTACATTATTTATTACTACATAAAGGTACGTAATATTATTCCTGAAAATGAAACTTTTCCAGCCAGCATTCCACTACGGAACACCCATGCAGACAAACCCTAGCTAGATCCGTTCAAAATCATATTCCAATACCTATTTATTCATCCATAAATCATAGAGTAACATCAAACCGACAGTGAGGCGTCGCGTCTCTATTCCGTGTTCTAAACGGTTGTTTGAATTCTTTCTTTGAATTCTTTTTACGCGCTCTTTTTTGGCGGCAAAGGAAATTGAGTAATGGCGTCGTCACAGATGGCATCATGGTAGATTGATAACGGGGAATGAAGAGCACCGTTCTATTGTGGCTTTGTATATGTATCTGCAGGTAGGTATTACGCGGCAAAAACTTATTTCCTTCCCATATGTTGGATTTGTATTGAGAATTCGTGTGGAAGTATGACTGATTGATTTGTTTTGATTAATTTTGTTGTTGTGTCATTTTTTTTTATTCAGCGATTTGAATTAGGTTTATTATACAATCTTTGTATTATTTACTTTCAAATACGTGGGAATTGGACTGTTCCTGCTTTAGTTACTTTTAAGTATCGAATATTATTTCTAAGTACCTAACAGCTTCAAACATAGGACTGTGTTAAAATAAATTATGGTTCGTACACCCCACACCTCAGGCCACTATCGCCGGGTCACTGTCCATAAATAATATTAACAAGTATGTAAGAATCTTATATTTAAGTACGGAGATATTTTTATCTCCACAAGCTAAGCCGTCGATGTGCCTAGTCCCTGACAAATGGGCACTGAGACAGCAAAACACGTTTCCCAACTCCATAGCTGTAACAGAAAACAATCCCGCGTGTGGTGCCCAAAGAAAAAAAACAATAGGGTCGTGATGAAGACGTAGCCATTGTGAACAACGAGCGAGCAATATTTCACGGCTTTGTATGCCTTCAGAGCCCGATTAATTCTAGATATCTCCATTCGCCTATACGTAATAGTGTGATGAAACCTTTTTGATTGGGCTCATGTTTACAGCGACAGCGTAGGTTGAAACAAGCCTAAAATATAACTACAAACTTTTTGTAATAAATTCTATTTGAAATTTGTACAAATAAATACACATGCATCCAATTAAAACTCTACTTTATCAAACAAAAAATCAACATGAATAATCTATTTAAGTATACACTTCAAAGAACAAACGAATTGCGTTCCCATTCAGTGAGATTTCCATACTCACCTACTTTGGAAAGCAGGCGACATTATGCAAATAAAGTAAATTGAATTACCGGAGTTAAATGTCGTATAAGATAAAAACGACAACGCAATCTACAACCCAATGAGGAGACGTTGTATTAACATATTCAAACCCCTATTGAATATTTATATTATGTAGGATACTCCGAGACAACTGGTGTCGGCTCTTTACTCAGCCTTGTAGCCCTAATGGATGCCACTATCTTTTCCCTGTACGCGTCAAAACAAAAACAAAAAATTGGATTAGCGGCCTACCTTTGTGGCTCTCTCCGTATCTAATTACAATAAGAAAAACAACTGGCCATCTGAAGAAAAGAAGAAAACAAGTGATAAAAATGTACTCCATTTTCAAAACTCTACAGCGAGACACTCCGACTTGTATTTACATAAAGAAATAAATAGGTGCCTATATACTAAGGAGTTAGTAACAGCCTTTGCTTTTATTTTTTAAAGATAAAAGATCGAGCGACCTTCAAGTTTAGAAGGGTGTAGATAAAATAAAAGGTTTATTTTAGATATCAACCAAGTTGGAATTGATCAAAGTGGCCAAAGATCAAGTGCAGTAAGTAGTGTGCAATAGGGAAGATGCAAAACCAGAATTTATTTGAATGTTGTCAGTAAAATGATAAAAAAGTATAAAATAAAGGCCATTACAAAGTTTTTATTTTGGTGAATATTGATTTTTTACAAAAATAATGAATTAAAGTAACGTGAAACAGAACGTATTTAAAAACAACAATCAGCGTTTAGTGACGTACCTGCTGTTATGACAACGAAAAGACAACCTTATGTCTTTGAGTTGGGACAGTTCTTGACGAGTGATAGACATGAGTGACGTCATCGTCCGTTTTCGCGCGAACCTTTAATTTTTCGGTTTAAAAACGCAATTTTGGCAATAAATTAAAGCTTTTTCATTTTTTATTTATGTGGTGGACTATTCTAGATGGAGTTCTTTAAAATTAAAGCAAAAATGGAAATATTGCATGTTCCCTATTGGAGTGGCATATTATGTCCTTCAGTGGGCTGGCAGCTATTGACTGATGACAAGTAATGATGAGAATGTAGTTCTAAGTTTATACATCAGTGTTAAATTAAAAAAAAAACTAAATCAAAAGCCATTTATTCAAATCAAGGTGAGAGCCAGTACTTTCTGGGCTTCGATATTAAAAGAAAATAAAGGCAGCCCTCAAAACGCCCGTCACATATCCTACGATATTGGCCGGTCAGAAAAAGTGATGCAACTAACTCCCCGGTCACACATTTGCCTGTTAAGTATTAAAAACTTGAATTTATGTAATACTAGCTACACACATATACCGTTTATTTTCCGCTCCCGTAGATATACTCTCTTAATGCTCTTTTACATTTTCCAAGGAACCCACATGCCAAATTTCAGGTTGCTACGACCAGTAGTTTCGACATTCTTGCGTTTTCTGCCATTCACTCAGGCAGTTACCAGTAACGGAAGAATTTTATATAATATGTTGAATTGCTTTTCCCGTAGGAATTTCGGGAAACCCTCTCTTATTGCTCCCCTACACTCCCCAAAGAACCAACCAAATTTTAGCTTTCTATGACCAGTAGTTCTGGCAGAGCGTTGTCTGTCAGTCATTCAGTGACTCAGTCAGTATTTATACATTTCACTATACAGAAACATATTTCAATTCACGTGCGAAAATAATTACTTCTAATTAACATACCTACCTAGAGACAGAGAATAGACTTCCAAAAAGTAAGTTTTCAGAAAGGCTATATCTTTCTGCAAACTTCTTCATTAATTTTCCATAAATTCTTTATAATTAACACTCTAGTCTCGCCTCCTGATTGGCCACATCGACCTATCCGTTATGGCCATTCAATTTAATTTCATGCTGGCCGCGTAAGGCAACTTATTAAAAAGCCATCAAATCGTTTACTGCCTAAAGGTTTCTTGGCTTTAAAGGCCTGAGGTATGTTCCACTTGGAACCATTAATAAAATTCTGATAGGAATAATAAATACGATGTTAAAATACTAATAGGGATATGACGGTGACTTATTAGATATACTGTAATTAAAACGTCTATACAAAGCCATATTTAATATCGATTTATTTTATTGGAGTTTTTAGTACTTATTAATTTTATTACGAACGTAGGTAAAGATAAACTTATCTGTACCTACGCCCGTTCCCTGGACTATTTAGCATGAAATGTTATGTTATCTTTTGGGTAATTTGGGCACCTGATACTAGAAAAAAATACGGCTAATACGTTCCGATATAGGCCGCAGTGTTACTATTTTTACCCGACTACTGAATTGGTGACGAGTCTATTTACGTGTATGGAGGAGTTATAATAGAACTTCAAACTTAACTAACTTACGTTACTAAGGAAGGAAGAAGGGGTTATGACAAGTCAGGTATATTTAGATTTGATTCGAGTGCTCTAAGTGACATAGAATATATTTTCTTAAAATCTAATATGGCGGCTAATAAAATACAGAATATGACTGAGACTATTGAATAAAAATGTATTGAGTTTCAAAAACCTAAACAGCTAACCAAATCTAAAGCCATTTATTCAATAGGCTGAGAGCCAGCACTTTTTGTACAATTTTAATTAGCGATATTCCGTCAAAACTCTGTTTGATATGAAATCGTAGTATGATACAGTTAGTAGCATCAAATTTGGAATTTAACTAAAATGAATGCCGGCAACTGAATCAGATTGCTTGAGAAATTGTTTAAAAAGTGATTTGTATGGAACTCTTTAATAGATTTATGCGGTCGAGTTTTTCTAGAAAAGTCAATAACCTAATTTATCAAAAATTCCCAATAACCATAAAGTATAATAACGCAAGTTCTCATTTCTGATTTAATCTGGATTAAACTGTTTACAAATCGGATTTTTTTTTAAACAAACTAGCATGTTCTGGTTTTAAAGGTGTAGAAATTAAGAGCCTAATCTATATCCTCAGTAATTTTGTAAAAATCTAAAATAATATTTTCAAAAATTTACATACCTTTGCGGTGTGGTTCAAAAAGGAACACACCATTGTCCCGTGACGAAGACTTGCACGCATCGCGCCTTACCCGAGGCTAAAGGCGAATTTTGCAATCAGCACGCCCGTGTAACCTTTTATTTTAAAACAGAATAATAATAAATATGTAAGAAGCTGTAAATAATAATTGAGTTTCTGGTGAGCCTACATAATATTTATTGGAACATGTTCAAAACTTTTTTTTTTTTTAAAGTTATGTAACTAAAGTATCTAATACATATAAGTAAAATAAACAGACTAAAATAGAACTTACAAATATAGGTAGCAACAACAGAAGCCCACAGCAATAAGTTAATAAACTGCAGTTCGTCTCACATGAAGCGTGTGTCGAAATGTGGGGGACCTGCGGATAAAATATTGCTTTTGTGTAAAAAATGTTATTGTTTCGATAGAATAAACAAGACTAATAGCATAAAGCACGAATAGGGTTTTAGTTCTGTCTGATTTTTTAATTAAAATTTGTGTAATTTTTAACTTAAGATCACACATACAATCAAAAAAATTATCAACGTAAGGAGACTTGGTTTAGGGACAATAAATGAATATGTCAAAGGAAAATTGCAGACTCCGTAAGATTGTAAGAAAAATCTATTACAATTCCACACGATGTTTTACAATTCTACAATGTTTGCAATTTTCCAGTGACATCCATAATTGTAGAACTTTTTGAAGATTCTAATTCCTCCCCAAAACCCAGATTCACTTGACAACAAACGTAGCCAGTGCAATGGTAGGTAGGCTCATGAATAAATAAAGTGGTGTTTATCTAACGTTTGGCCGGGATTAAAATTCAAATATTCTGACAAGTCAATCTACGGAGCTCCCGGGCGGTCCCGGGAGCGGACAGCGGAGCGTCATGCACATTGCATAGCATATGCAAAATGTGAAGAGTCTGACTTTTTGTTTTAGGACTTTAATCCCGTATTTTGAAAGCCTATCCACCCGCTACATTAATTTCACCTAATAAATTGGCAATAAAGTTGACAATCTATTAAAGAAATTTGACAGATTGTTGTAGTTTAATGTGCTGGCGTTGATATTACAGAGATAAAATTGGACAAACCTCCAGAAACTACGGTAGTGTTTACACACTACTAGTGTAGTGTATAAATAATAATAATAATAAATAATAATGTATATGTGATTATAAATGTAAACCTCACCTAAAAATAACTATTCGTGACTAGCACTTCGCTACCGATCCCTCTATAGAGTGGGTAGTTTAAGAAATATAACATACATCAATCAGAAATAATGTGTTATACTCAGAAGTAGATAGGTAACTACTGGTGAAAGAATTTTCAAAATCGGTCCAGTAGAGACGGTCCAGAAAAAAACTCACAAAACCCCACCTTACCATTCTTACCTCTGTCACTTTTACCTCTATATAATATTTTATTCGAGTGACTTGATAAAGCACAGAAGAGCTACAATATCCCTACTGATGTGGCTGACCAAACCATCTATTAATATGTCTTAAATGAATTCCTCTCGAAACAATAAAACATAGAAAACCAAATTGGATGCCAATGATCTAGTGAGTAGATTTTTTTTTCAACTCTCGAACATACCTAATAAAATTATTATGCGATATTCCTTCTAAGCACTAGTCTATAGAATATGCACTTAATTTGTAAAATGATTATCCTGTGCTATTTTGTGATAATGAATAAAGACAAGAATAAAAAAAGTTTTTAATTTAACACGTTTTACTCGAAATCAATCAATCACACTCATTATATATACTTCGTAATGTCATAAGTAGTAGCTACTGTATACAGGTTTGTGTTATTACACCCCAACATGGATTACTCAATGTTGAAATTGGAATTACTTTTATTTCAACAATTATTCCGTATGTTATTATTTACGCTTCGAATTGCAGTTAGCTTAAAATCGTTATAACGTTAGTATAACCGACAAAACAAAAATGAAAATCTTGGGTATGTCTATTCCTTACATATACTACATCTATTAAACACATTCAGTGCATTTGCATACGTTTCTACACGGAGTACCTATGACTGCTGGATTAATACTCGGTAATCTGAATCTTAACATTAAGCTACTATGCGATATATATTAATGGCGAAATTAATTAAACATGTGTTTTCAGCTACGATAATATTAATGAAACATAAGTGTTAGTACGGTCACTTTTATTTAATGGTCAATGGTATTTAATACTGTTTATTAGTAGGTAATTGAGTAAAATAAAATCTTTATTAAACTTTTTGTTCGCTTACCCAACCCGTCCTTTTACAGTTATAATAATAAAAATATACAACAAAAGAAAAGTAATTAAAAACCGACTACTTCATCAACAAAAATTAAAACGTCAAAATCAAACACAAAAGACGCCATATTTGGTCGACGGGCACGTAGTGGAACACGCACCGCTAACAGAAAATAAGGGACACACAGAAAGACAGGAAGGGCCCGTGTAAGCGAGAGGGACATAAAACAAGCCCTCGGACGAAAGGGAAGGCGATAGTGACGCGATGATTGAACGCGCCACAAGAAAAATGATCACCCGTCAAGCGGCGACTGAGAGAAACTACCCCTAGCGGGCGAGACAAGGAGAGACATACTTCCCGATAAAGCGTGCGAGTGAAACAGCAAGTACCAAAATAGGGGTGACGTACAGTGATGGATTATGCTTTTCTCTCTAAAGAAGGGAGGGGCTCACAGGTCGTTATGGAAAAAGCTGAGGGAAGTGGGGACCGACATGTGTCGGAGACGTATACCGAACCAATGGTGGCCTTAATTGATTTCTGGATTAATCTAACATTTTTGTTATTAATTAGGTTATATGAATACTGAATATTGTGTTTACCGATAAATAATGAACAGCATTTGTTGCAGATAAATTAGGATGGTTGTAGATTGTTATTTATAAAATAGGCACAGGTGATACAAACCTTAATAAATTAATGCATTTTTTATTAGATAAAAGGTGACATTTGACAATGACCCGTATTCCGTCAAAAGCAGTACGAGAATAACCTAACCGTAAAACATGATCACCCACCCTATTCTGAATACACCCAATTTCAATTCCACCAATTTTGAAAGTCACGCAAACAGAGCCGCAGGCAAAAGTTTCAGAATAAAGCTTGCCATTCAATATCAACATTTTATTTTTAACAAAATTATTTTATTTTTACAGCACTAGAACATAGGTATGTAGTAAAAAATGTGGTGACTAACTACATGCTAACGTATAGTTAGTGGCAAACAATCAACTGACCACCCCACACATTAAAATTTTTACGAGGGGCATCTAAAATGCCACTCACAGAAATGCCTTTGTCCACTTTGAAGGGCGTGTATTGTTTTATGCCTTTGTTGTGTTAAAATTTAAATCCTTAATTATTCATAGGATTGTTTGGGCGACAATATTTTCACAATAGGCCCCGGTTTTGCAGGGGAGGTAATCGGTTTGATTAATAAATTGTCAAGTTGAATCCAGCGTTAGAATATAAATTGTTACCACAGATATTTCATCCTATTATTATAGCGAGATCCCGCTCATTGTTTTACGAAACGTCATATCTCATGCTGTCACCTGATTGTTTTGGTTCAGGTTTCAATGGGAGGTGTCTTCTAGTTTATGCCAGGAATTGAATGAATTTTGGGGTTTGCGGATTCGGATTTATCGTGTAGAGAGGATTCTGTGACTGTCCAAAATATTGCTAAGTAGTCTCTAAATGTGCCGAAACTGCTATTTTTATTTTTAAAATTACTGAGTAAAATAGCTTTAAAACAATCTATGTACATTTAATTTTAGGCAACCAAATGGCAAATAGCTAGGTTTACAAAAGTTTGAATGAAAAACAATTTTAACCTCTAAAACCATTAAAAAGAAGGTCGAAAATAAATCCAAAAAAAAATATTTAGTCGGTATTTTTACAGACTGTTAAACAATGTTAAATTCTGCCACCGTTCTGTTGAAACAAATTAATTTAGACAAGAGGAAGATGTAAAAACTTCCAAACAGCAATTACGTTTTATTGTAAGTCATTATATTAATCATCGGCAAAATTAATTTTTCATTTGGACAAATCGCCGAGTGGTTTGTTCAAACTTTATTTTGTTTGTGATTGATAACTTCACTTTTGATAAGAAAATTGTTGAATTGAAATACTATAAAGATTTTCTTTTTGGTGTACCTAGTTAAAATACGAAAGAATTTTTCGTGAAAATTGCATAGGTGTTTGATAAAAATTGATGCTGTAGTAAATAGGACTTACCTAAATAAGTCTAATCATTGCAAAAACTAACATGAAAATATTATTTTAGGATCGAGAAAAGAACACAAACGGAAATTGAAAACTATTTCAAAAGATTCAATGCAACAGAACCAAAAATGTTGATAAACAAGACAATAACCATGGAGGACCAAAAGGAATACATGTTTAAAATGATAAAATAGTTAAAATACCTGCTCAATATGGGCATCATCACGAAACCCATTAGCCTCCCAAACGCTACATATTCATAGCGAACAACTGTCAAAAGCGTAAAAATCAGTGAACGCATTGTGTAATTGATTTACCGCTTATTGTCCACAAGTCAGCCCGTCTCATTAACGATTCAACAGAGCAAATTGTGCTACCTAATTACAACTGAATGGTTAAAGACAAAACACTATTTATGTTCACCAATTTATCACACAATGAGCCAATGTTTCGGACGACGAAGAACATTGAACGCGCGAGAACCTTAAAATTGAGCTTAGAAAAACTATTAGCATTTAACAAATGTAAGAACGTCGAAAATATGACATTGCCAGTGCACGGTGCTCACTGAGACAAAAGACAGCATTTAAAAAGTATAAAGAAACAATTGCCTTTTATGTGTGTGCTAATGAGAACGATTTGAAGCACGCGTGTTCTTGTATGGCACGGTCTGGGGGTCGACGCCGTTTCAATTAAAGGCAGTTGAAATTAAACACTGCTTCCTGATTAGTTGTGTCTTGATGTTTGAGTAATTGAGGGGCAGGTCACGACTGTTCAGTTGACGCGTCTATCATTATAAAAGTATATACGTCAATTTCAGCTTATATTTACATTAATTTTACAGTAGCCAAGCATATAAAAAACTACTGAATATTTTCCTACTTTGTCAATAACTTTGATTTGAAAATTTCTTACAGAGTATTATTTTTGTCCTTGATACGCATAAGCAACCAATATATCACATCTTTCCAATACGACAGCAGTTAATCATGTGAAACTTTGTTGACACCACGAATCCATTATACATGAGTGTGCGATTATTTTGATGGATTCCATGAGAACACAAGCATCAGCACTCCCCTAAAATCTCGAAATCGAACAAAGGGAACACGTGAGACTCCCTTCATCCGAGGCTAATGCTCACCCCACGGAGGAAGGAGATGTAGAGAAAAATGCGTATTTATAGCAAATACTCGTACTCAAACAGACCTACATTGTGTACGAGTCAAATAAATGAGCCTCATTTTTCGTGCTGTCAAAAAAATCTGAATGGAAAAGAAAACGCGGCTGCGAAAAAACGGCAGGCTGCGGGCTTTTTATTTAGTTTTTAATGTAATACTGATTTGGGATGTTTCAGATTAATTGCGCCTTACCTGAGGCGCGGCAAGGGTGATGCCACTGAAAGAGTTCCTCGACGCTGATCGATCGCCGAGCGCAGATTGAAAGGAGAGACGTGAAAGGTAATTATTCATTTGGCGACTAGAATAGAACACTTTTGTACCTTTATCTTGGGGTTTTTTCGATACTTTTGCACGAAATTTGCAAGTAAATGGATGGAATGACACGGTGATTTGTTTTGTCCGACGCCTTAGACTTCCCACGAATTTGATTCTCGCTCCTTGCGTGTACGTACGTTATAGAAATGGTAATACGACTTCAGTGAACCTGCGAAACACGTGATATTATCATATAAGTGCCTAAAATTGCCTGTACTTTGGGTCTAGGCACTAGAATATAAATAGATATCAGACATGCAACCAGAATATTTAGATATACATTGTGCTACATGTAGTCAAGATTTTGGGGCTGTTACGCAAAAAAGATAGACAACATTTTGAAGGTTTCTGATATTCAAAATAGACAAGCAAAAACTGAACAAAGCAAATATCAAAAGCGAAGACACTTTCGAAAATTAAACAAAAAATTTGCATGCCGATAGCCGACAATGGAATCCCGCAGAACCCGGAAGATTGCACAATGCGGAACAATGAACTAGAAGCACATGTTATCCTGACCTGATTTCACGAAATCCTATTAAGGGACTACTGGAGACGCCAGGAGCCTTTGTCTCCAAAATCTTTTATGATTTATGTGACGTTTCTTTGATGTTTATGGCACATGCCTCATTTAAATACGTCGTCTTGTGCTTTGCACATTTTAACGCTCGCCCATACTGATTTTTTCCAATGGCACTGCGCAATACGGCCACGAGTCCTTAGCATTTGAATGAACATTTGGTTACCAGATTAGTTTTCTATGAGGCGAGACTATACGTGTGCAAACAACGACTCGCATTGACTCATTAACTTATATTCCTAATGTGTTATTCTTGGACAAAACAACGGTCGCTTTACATCTCAATAAGCGAGGATACTGCTCACTCATTTGTATGATAAAATGATGTTCGACCCTGTGGCATTATGGCGGACTTTCTCCGATGTTACGTAACCAAAAGCCAGTGATTACGGGCCTATCCGCAGCAAAAAAGGTAAAGTTTAAAATATCAAAATGAAGTCTTCAAGTTGTTTGAGGTTGTTATAAAATTACAGGCAGCTAGGCGGCGAAAACTGGCAAATTATAGTCTGGGACCGCAGACATTGGCCGTGGTCATGGGTGCGCGATAGAGATCGCGGTGATTGCGTGCCCGACTGTTGTGGGCGAGCATTATGGTGACTTAACTAAACGCTACGGACGAATATAAGTATTCGTCGCGACGTTAGCTTATTTACTCTTTCGATAAGAAATATACCTGAATTGTTCCGCTTACAATATAAGAAGTTATAAGCTACCTTTTAAGAAAATAAACACATCGCGAGACGCCAAGTTGTTTAAAATATTTGCCTTTTCATTTTTATATCCCAAATCAACAAACATAACAATCAACCTGAGGCAAAATCACCAAAAATCCTCATGCAAATTACTGCACCCGCTAATTTTATTACAGAACCATCAGAAATAATCTAGATTGACTCGGGCCATACTTTTAGCACACTTTAAACAAGCAGCCCCAACCCATCAACCTGTTAAAAAACGGACGGCCATGTTGATTCTTTAACAAGTTCGATGCCTTAAAATCATCAGGTTTAGTGATCCGAAACGTCTCAATACCCAAGTAACGAGTTGCCCATTAATACGGGGATGTATCGCGAGATAACTTTATTCTGGTAGCCGACTGCTTTGTATGCGGCCGTCCAAGCGTCCGTCATTACCAAAATACCAAGATAAAATCCACCTGAAATACACAACTCTGGGCTTTAAGTGTGTAGAGTTTAAGGCTCCTGTGAGGTGCCTGATTACGTTTGCAAGCGCAGCCCTCTCGCTTTTATCTTATTGGTCAACCATTACTCCTAAATTTAAACTCTTCATTATAATGCCGCAGTGAGAAAAGTCGCGATAACAGACAGCCACGTGAATAAAATATAGGTAATGAATTCTGATAAAGGAAGGCTCGTGAATAGATAATGTGGCGTGTTAACTTGTAACGGGAAATGCGATCGAGATATAGATAGGTAATATAGCCGCTTTTTTACTTCCACTTTACATTACATAAGGTTTGTTTTAGCAAAGCATGGGAACGATCCTATCAGCCAACTTGGTTTTTCAGGATAGTCGGAAAATGGTGAAAGGAAAATCCATAGATATTGGTTATTTTTTTTCCGGAATGTTTAATGAATGTTTCCGCATACTCATGCCTAAGAAGGTTGTTTTTTGAAATTCTCAGTCGATTACGTAAGCTAAATTTTCAGAAACAAAAATTCGACAGCAAATTCTCCAATCATACTTTGGTCATGCATGACCAACATCTTAATATTCGCAACTAAACACAATAACACATTATTTCCCGAGCATAAACGCCCAAAAATTTCAAACTTCGTACCTCACATAATAACGAAGAGGTACGCTCAACTACAGTAATTTGCTGGAAGAGCCAAAGGCCGGCCATTCCTTGATTAGGGCACGACTTCGATGATGTTGTTTACCCCTTTCTTATGCGGAGAACGTTTAGGTTGTACAGCTATGGCTATAAGCTGCGCGGTGGTTGGTCCTTAATAGCGTGTACTTATCTGACTGTACATCCTGGAGTTTAGAAAGACGGAAGTTTGGTATTGTGGGTTCGTTTTGGTGTTTTCTACGAGACTTTCAACGTACCCGCTCGTACATGTAGACATTTTAATGACAACGAAAATTATCACTTTTCAGTTGTAACCAACAACACTGTTAAGATCTTGACAAACAGCGAAGCTCCATCCAAATGTAATATGGCGGCTTGCATGTACTTACTACACCTTCCTCGCTCAATTTTAAATCTAAGCTGCCAGACTCAACATTTTGATAACATCAATGTAACAAAATCAACAAAAAAATATTCAATTAAAACATCAAAACAATCGATACACACCCAAACCAAAATCGATTACCAACAATCGATATTCGCGTCCCGAGAGGAGGTCGGGGGGAAAGGGAACGTTGTCTCTGCACCAGGCGTTGACTAATCGCGGCGCGTCCGCGTGGAATAAGACTGATTGCACCGGGGCTTGCCTATGCCTGCCTGCTATGTGGTTCGCCAGCCCTCTACCTACACAAACCGACATTATTTAAGAAATCAGCTCGCTCGAGCGGCAACAAAGGGAGTTTTTACCGCCCACGCTACGTGTTTTTGAAAGACTTATTACGTAAACTAAGTAGTGTGATTATAGAAAGTCGGTTGAAGTTAGCTTGGAAATATTCTCAAGTATTTTTGCAAAGTTTATGTATGCATTCATGTAGTAAGTAAAATGTGATTTAAATAATTTTCTTTATTTACAAAAACACAATAACATACCTTTTGGTCAATAAATAGTAATTAGGTAGCATTTAAATTTGTTTAATTCATTGCGGAATTCCTTCGAAGGAGAAAACTTTCAGCACTTAAAATTAATTTAAAAGGTAATAAATATTTAATTCGTTGAGGTTTTTCTTTTGAAACCTGATTGTAAATAAAAGAAAGTGAATTAAACTTTTCCATCTTCAAAGGGAGAATATCTTTCTCCTTTTAAATATTCCGTTTAAAGATAAAATTGCAACACATTAAAATATCAGTTCTCGTTTGCAAAACATCAAGAAAGAGTTTGAATAATTATTAAATCCAGGTAATCACAAGTTAGTTAGACTGCAACTTAAATAAAAAAGCACATGAATTAATTACTTTCAATTTATATCCATAGTGAATCAGTAGTGAAGTAATGGTGTTGTAAATGATTGCTGTTATCAATCTATAATTTCCACTCAATAAATGTACCAAACACGCCCACTTTCCTCAATCACGTACGATCCATCGTACGTGTTACTTTCCTCTCTTTTTTATTCAGTAAGTAAGAAAGGGATATAAAATTCGTGACGAAGACGGCTATCAAGATATTACGTTATAATTGTACGATTATTAAAACAGGTCTCGCGAAACAACCTACGAGAGAATAATTTACACTCCACTGGAATTACAACTACAAAACCGATGATTTAATAATAAACTTATGGATTTTGTTGTTATTGCTTAGTATTATTGAAAGAATATTAATATCGTTATCAGCCACTAAACCCCACCGTATATTTAAGGTGAATGTTACGGGTTGCTCATTGCCATTTTCCCGCGAGATGGCGCTGAAGTCAACATTTTCAGTTTTATTTTGTTTCGAGTGTAATTGGAACAATATTAAGTCGCAGAAATAATGGTGCGACAATCGGATATTCCACATTATCGAAATTAGTCAAAATACGGCATAAAAACCCTTCTGATTAACCATACTTCACGAACATAATATCTAACTCGCTTAGTACCGTTTACACACACATAGACATGATTGAAAGTATGATTTGAAGTATGGCGAATCAGAAGGGTTTTTATGCCGTATTTTGACTAATTTCGATAAAGTGGAATATCCGATTGTCGCACCATTATTTCTGCGACTTAATATTGTTCCAATTACACTCGAAACAAAATAAAACTGAAAATGTTGACTTCAGCGCCATCTCGCGGGAAAATGGCAATGAGCAACCCGTAACATTCACCTTAAGCACTTACATTCTTCATATTATGCCGAAATGTAAACTTTAGTCATCATCAGATTAATAGTTTTCTATTGTCATTGTCAGTCAAATAATACACATTTAATATTTGGTAACAATTTTTTTTTCTACCAGATCATTTTCAGGTGATATTGTTCAGTGGTTAAATTCAAACCGAAGTTAAAATTATAGCTAACTAGTTGACCCGCACAACTTCGTCTCCGTAATAATTTTCATTACTGCTCCACTCCTTTTGGTCTTAGCGTGATGATATACAGTCTATAGCCTTCCTCGATAAATGGGCTATAATTGAAAGAATTTTTCAAATCGGACCAGTAGCTCCTGAGATTAGCGCGTTCAAGCAAACAAACAAACTCTTCAGCTTTATATTTATTAGTATAAGATTTTAGTCAGTAGGCAGGCAGGTTAAGTAATTATTTTTCATGGAAAACCATACCAAAACCACGAGAATAAAATAAGAGAACCTAATGTCAGAGATAAATCAAAGAATTTTTCGGGAACGACGATCTTTACAACAGTGAGACAGTCGTGTGAGTCGTCTAGAAATAATTACAATTCGAAAACAAAAATCCACTTCACCACTTTCTAATCCAAAAGGTCTATTCTGAAACCACAAAATCTCTTAATCCGATCCTACATAATAATTTCTCGATGTTTACAATTCGTCCAACATTAATGGGCTATTAAAGTTCCTCAGCGATCTTTTAATAGTTCTCAATTGGCGATATATCAAACTTTTGCTCGTACAAATAAAACAATTACGTATTACACATAGTGAAGGCAATCGGCACGTCTGGAGGTAGAGTGATGGTGAATGCGATCGATGGTGACAAATGGATGTCGACACACAGAATACGGCCGCGCGCGCGTTTCAGACAAAAATGTCGTGATAGATAAAAATAGTGGCGCTAATGGGATTTAGGGACACGATTGATTGGTTAATCTTAAATCGATGGCTGTATTAGTGAAGTGAAAATTGTAAAAGTTTTTTTTAAGTACAGTTCAATTTTAAGATATGATGAATGATTAATAAATAATGTGTTTCTGGTTTTCTAATGGCATAAAACATAAACTTTACCCATTGTACATTTTTATTTTATCGCAATTTTAAAAAATACATTCAAAAAAAGAAGTACAAAACTATACTAATAGGTATGAATACTTAAATATTTTGTGTTTACTTTTATAAGACATCATTGGTTTTTAGAGAATTTTCTTAGAGTAATTCATTCCATCAAAACTACAATTACCTGCAAAATAGATATTCAGTCATCAAAACAATACAACTCTACATCTAAAAAAAAACAACAGACTTCAATGTCAAACATTCTAATTTCAAATCAAAGTGTCAGAAAAGTCGTCCGTTTACATAAGGCTCGCTGAACACGCGATCGGTATGCGGCATGCAGTAGTAACAAAACGCGATACCGATGCCGTGCCATAGTACATGAGTCAAATGCCCGCATGCCTAAGGGCCCCACCCTATTATTGGACGGAATTATTCAAGTCATGACGCTGTGTGACGCCCGATTTTAATCTAACTTCCTGCCTATGATTTGGACATTGTACTTTTGTTTTGCTTAGAAGATTTATATGACTACCGTTTGAATGTATTTTTAATGGGGGCAGTTGACTTGTTACATGTTAATTCTCAATTTGTAAATTGAAGATTTTTTGTCATAAATTTGTTTTAAATTAAGTACTTAGATACTTCTATAAATAGGTTACTTTTTATTAAAAAGACTAAGACAAAAATTTTAATGAAATTAATTTAAAACTAAACAACAATCTAAAATGTAGCATCAAAATCTTCAATTAAATAATGGGTAATGTGCCCAAGAGAGTGGCGGCATTGCTAAGTTATAGGGCAATGACGAGCCTCTGGTTAAAGTAAAAGTCAGCCTTTAGGGCACCGGAAAATTCAACCAGCTTTCAACAAATGGATTTCGATAGCATCTAAATTTTTAGCATATGGGTCTTAAAAATGGTCTCAATATAATAATCCGACAGATTAAAAAGGCCAATCAACTGAAAATATCCTTAACAGCAAAACACCCGCTACAACACTAAAGTATCACGGCGAACTAAGACGAGAACAAAGGCACCGCACTCGATGCTCTTTTTTATCGATACTAAATATCGAGATGTTATTCGAATCAGTCCCGGATTGATGGGCGCTCGGATATATCGCATACCTATCAGTTTTATGTTCTGGCACTTACAGTTAATGCTTTCAGAAATGCACAGCATTAGTTAGTATGTCGATTTAGTCATTGCTCGTTCGTTTAGTGATGAGCAAATTGTGATTCGATTAGACTGTTAAATGATCATTTAAATTGACGCAAATCGATCATTTAATCGTTACTTATTAACCTTGTTAGGAGGGAATTGCGTGTTAATGAAGCAGATGGAATATTGCGATAGATTTTTTTCAGTGGTTTTATTTCTACTACGAAATTATACTACTGAGACTATTTCTTAACTGAATAACTCGAGCTTAATTACCTTACTTATAGCTAATAGTTCGAACAAGAGCTATGATTAAAATTTTTATTAAATATCTTACTCTTGATTAATTTATCTCCAGAAGCATAATGAAGAACGAAGCCAATGATTTAGACAGTAATTTATTTTGAAGTATTCTGTAGGTAAACGTGTGTTTCTTAAATTCTAATTTTGTAGATTTTTCTGTCAACACAGCATGAAAACCTACCAAAAAATGAATCAAAACTTTCCGCCAACATTATCTACGCAGTTCAGTACCCACGTTAATACATTTAAACGAACCCTACATGCAACTGCATAATTAAAGTAACACACCCAATTTCTACCACACATCAACATAACAAACCGCCACGGTATTAGGAACCAACGCCACGCTATTAGGAGCCAGCCCCAAAAAACCCAGAATTCGATACACAAGTGTCGGCCTCACATTTATAGATACTGATTAATGATATATAACTGAAGAGGGGACGTTTGTAAATGATCGATGATTCTCAAACTTATTAGATAATGGTCTTTCAATAGAATTAGGAGCTTTGTTCTTCGTGCCCTGGGCTCGGGTCAAGCACGAGATACATCAGCGCCTGTCGAGGTATAACGGTATACGGCTATCGATGACGGTGTATTTATAAAATGACGGAATTTGTACGGTGTTAAGTTGAGCGTGGTTTCAAAAATAGATGGTTTGGTATTTTACGTAGAGGCAAGTTTAAGCTTTGATGTTTTTTACTTTGTAAAGTTATGATTGCAACCGTATCGATAGTATTGCTTTCCTACTATCTTGATTTTTTTGTGAAATTTTGATAGAAGTAACTGCTATGTTAAGTTATCATTGAATAAAAACAGGTATTTTAATCATTTGGAAGGTACCAAAAACAGGACCAAACTTTTACAATATTACCAGTAAACTAAATTCCAAGCAATGCAACCAGGAAATTACTTATAAGTAACTAAAACTGTTAGGTACTAGTGCCTAAGTTACACTACAAACTTCCGCCTTCTCAAAGTATAAAGTTACACAATAAACAAAATAGTGTGTTAACAAATAGTTAATTCGTACAGTATTAATAACAGCGAAACATCTGTTATTGCAGACGCGATAATGAGCTGGAGAAGGCACGCGATACACTCGTGTAGATATGCGATACTATATTACATTTTATATCAAACAACTTCTTGTGGAATCAACGATTAAAGCGATAAACACACTGGTCTTACTTATACAACGTACGTAACACTTTTGTATCGTATCGTATGTTGCGTTGCATACGATAAGTGTGTTTCTACTGCATAGTTTTTCATATAAAATCTAGAGTCCAAATATAATAATGCGTTACATACGTTGCGTACGTGGGACCAGTTTGTCTCTAGCTTTAATAACGTGTTGGTATTATGAATAAAATAAATAACAGCTTCTATGTTTTAGGTTAAATTAAGTACCTACATACATGAACAACATGGAATTTTCAACTTACTTTAATGATGGATCTATTTTTCATTTTCAGCGATTTTTAATGAGCTTTACAAAAATTATTTTGTTTATTTTAATTACTCTACTTGTGAATAAAGTACTTAGAGAAACAATAATTAAATTAATTTCAAAGATGGTGTGCTCACGTGCCCGCAATGTACGAGGATCTTCACAAAGAAGGTGGGTTACATAAGCAACATGCGAGCTCTCGAGCGACAACTACAGCGGAGTTGAAACTATCGCCTTGGCCGAAATCGGTCGGATCATATCATCATCATCATCACTTAGAGAAAATATTTTGTTTCAGGTAGTCAGAAAAACCAAAACTTTTGATAAAAATCATATTGTAAGAAAAGCCATAATACAAATATTGCGCTAAGGCAGCGCTTCATAAAGCCTCGCTTTTGATACAGTAGCAGCCCAATCAACAGATGTGTCTAATATGAAAGAGATATTGTTGAATACCGGAAGGAAAATTATAATAGTGCTAAACAGTGAATTCATTGAGTGAAAGTAATCTTTATAAGAATTAACAATAAAAAAATATTGTGCGGTAGCTTTTACAATCCACGTATGTTGAGTTCCTTATAAGTTTATTAAATTTATGGTTCATTGGATGCTTTTATTTTTTAAGTGGTTGCCTCCAGAAATTGAAGGAGGTACTTAAACTTAATTTCTTTAAAATTAAATTATTTGTATGTTTTCCTTTAAGAATTGGATGGTAACACATTCTGAAAACAGTTGTCAAAGTCAAATAATTTATTTTAACTAGACCATTAAAGGCACTTTTGAACGTTAAATGAAAATTTAATAGTGAATAGGTTACTTCTAGGCAAGCGTGCTCCATCTTTGACCACATCATCGCTAATCATCAGGTGAGATGGTGGTCAAGCGCGTGCCTATCAATAGTAAAAAAAATATTATAGTGACTCTGGTCGTCAGAAAAGTCTCTAGTAGAAAGTATGAACGATTTAATATAATATTTAATAAATGACTATAAACTCGACAGTATACATTGGGATTTTTGTGCAGAAGAAGGATCTCAATAAATAATTTATAATTATTTTTTTAACTGTTAATTTATTCTTCTGAAGGTTTTAAAACTCAGTAGATTTCATAATTTCTATTCACCTCTAAAACTAATTCTTAAAAACGACTACCTACCTACTTTAAGACCCAAACTTACTACTTTAAACAATACAACCTGCACTTTTCACAAAAGCCTTACACCCCTTCTTTCACAGCAGTCGGCCAAAGAAGCTGCTTTCTGCTCTACAACAATTAATTGCAATATCACTTAAGGTAACCAAAGGGTGCCAACACAAAAAAACAACTTTACCATTATTTATTGCCACAAAACTGTGCAAAATTGTAACAGGTACTTTCTTTTCACGTTTTAGGCAAAAGAAAGTGTTTACTGATTTACAACCGCATTAAGGGCGATGCGGCTGCAAACATTCAAATACATACAGAAAAACAATGTTTAGAAAAGAACTGAAAGTAAAGGTGTTGCATATTCGCAGGAATGCGAGCGAAAGTGACGTTCCGTCGTTGAGAAGAATAGGGTAGTACTAGACAAAAGTGTTTTGTCACAATGACCACCTGCTGATCGTGACTATTTGCATATTATTCGCACTGACATCACTGAAATGCCGTTTCGATTTCACTTGACCAGCTCAGTTTGTTTCTATGCTTTGGGTAAATCAGTTCACATTTTGTGTTGTAAGTATTTTAAAAATTGATAACAGTGTGCTGTGCTCCTGTGTGCTTTCATCTAGCAAAAGTGATTTCAAAAATATAATAGCAAAATATCTATATACAAGATAACAACAAATAAGTAGGTACTCTTGGTGTCAATAAAATGATGTAAGTACTTATGTATATAATGCAACACAATACATGAAAGTTTTTTCTATTTATAAAATGCTCATACACGAACGCAACAATAAAGCCCAGTTACACACAGCGCAAAAAGATCCGAAAATTTAAGTGTTCGAAAAAAATAAAATCAAACACAACGGTCGGCGGAAAAGTCTTACATTAAAATATACCGCAAGACATGCATGTTCGTAACGTTATTGATGTCAACACGGGATGCCTACTTACATTATGTTTTTCTGAGAGAAGCTTCGGCAGGTAGGCTCACATAAGCGGTTTTATTTATAAGGTGGTGTTGGTAATGTGGAATGCTGTGGTCGCCGACGACGGTTGGACGGCGCGGGAGGGGGGCAGGATCTATAGGGTGTTCTGTACGACATAGGGGACACATATGTGACTGGACATGAGATGAGTGTCGCTCGTTGTGTAGCTTACAATTGGACAATTGATACAATCTTAATAGCGTTGAAATTAGGTGTAGATATCTCTTTAGATTTAACGTTTTTTCTTTGGGTCATTTGCAAGAACAAGTTTACCAAAAGTTTATTGACATTCGAACGCAATACAAATAAAGTTTCCGTATAAAATGTGACTCATTTGAACTCATTAGTACATAGTAAATGGCCTGTGAGGAAACGCTGTCGAGCAATAAATTGTAAAAACGCGAGATGGAATCGACATAAGGACACCCCGTACAGCGGAGAGTATGATATCAAGGTTAGGCTTAGCGGAACACTCCACATGTGGTCAACCTTAATAAAGTGTGATAGCCATACACAAGGTGCCCGCGTGCGACTGAGACAGATATAGGAGCTTAGCGGCCATGTTGTATTATGGATGCCTATCATATTTTGGACCCGCTCCGGACCGGATTATTCTTTTTTCTTTTGCGCCTCCATCTCGAAACCGGTCTCCGAGCGACGACCACCATTTATTGTAGATTAAAGAGGCTTGTTGTCTTAATTTTAAGCCACGCTTTAATTTATGGCCACGTATTAATGTACAGTCTCCGCCATTTTTTCCGAAGATAGATACGTCATTGATTTCTTTATTTGTACTGTCGAGTTTATTAATTCCGTCGCACTAGTACTAACTAATATTTTCGTGCTTAACTTAATGATTTGGCAATTAAATTAAATTGTTCTCGTTGTGGTAGCTAAATTAAAATTTACAGCGATGAGAGATTTTAAGCGGTGTGCCATCGCCCCCGCTGTCGACTGAATATATATTTGTCATGTCGGCGTTAAGGGAATTTGCTTTACTGTTTATGTTTATCGATAATGAAACGTTTTAATTAACAGCCGCGTTATTATTACAGCCTATAGTTTACTTACTCATGTGTAAAAACTGCGGTTCAATGTCGGGGTCATTGAACTGTGCGTCATCGTCGGTACAAATTAATCATAAATCCTCTGTACAAAACAAAAGCGAAATGAGCAAGTGCAAACTCCCATGTCCGAGTGAAAAAAATGACAGTACGCTCGGGCAAACCGAAAGGACGCCAGCGCAAAAAGCGCTACCGGTGAAAAAATATGATTTATAGCGTGAAAAATGTGGAAACACACGCAAAAAGGGAGAACGGTGAAAGCGTGGCGTTTCCACTAGACAAATTTATTAATCCTATCGGCCGGCCGCTTTTATTTGTGTGTTGTATCGGCTTTTTATTTCTGTACCTTTTAGTGTCGCTAAACCGTTTCTGTTTCAATATCGAACTTGGAAGTTGGTACATTTTCAGGAGTGTTAATATCAACCACTTAACTTAACTCACGATACTTTTATAGCATTCGACAAACCGCCCTCTGATTCACAAATCAACTGAAATCAGTAAGTAAAACAGCAAAATTAGTAACCAATCGAGCATAATGGCACAAATTGCCACACTTAACACCAAATCAGTGGAAATCACATATCATTGGTCCAACGTCTGTATTCTCGCATCTCGTTATTCCAGAAGGTATCATTTCGATGATAAACCCTACTTCGAGTCAGACGATTGCTATCCAAGCACCTCGTATTAACACATGCACATTATTTGCCCACGTATCTCGCATTCGATCTGCAGTAGTATAAAATCAACATCGCCCCAGCCGGTGGCGTTCCATAGTCTGTAATTACGCTACCACTACCATTCAATAACAAACTGGTATCTTAATAGAGTGCTAAGAATGTTGCTGATGTCTGATATAATGCTCCAGCGTTGGAGGGAGTCGGTTTGTGATGTATGGCAGAATTTGTGTCGGTTTGTATGGTTTAGGTCTTACTTAATGCGAAACTTGTTAATGGTGCTGCCGATTTCGTTAAGATGTTGTTACGGAAACTAAAATTAGAAATAGAAGTTAAACAATCATCCGAAATTTTAGAAGGTCTTAAACCTGTTTGTTTGCTAAGTGTTGATGGTTTAACCTCCTTGAAAGAAGAGGCTGATCCAATTTGATCGGCCCACCAAGCAGTTCGGAATTACATTTTAATAAAAAATTGTTAGACTTACCTAAAACCGTTACTCCCACAAAACCAAACGATCACTAACAAAATCCTCACATAATTAAATTCTTCGCTTCACAACCCACATGTAAGGCGTAGTTCACACAAACGTAATATATCCGCGGATTGTATATGTCCGCTGACAGATACGGGGACGCGCGGCGGATCTTAGGCGGAAATTAAAACTAATAATTCAAAAAGTTTCCGCGCGACCGAGCCGCCGAGCCAGATTTATGTTTCAACCAGTCTTGTGAATGCTTCCTACGTTGTTCTAGCTGTTCTATGGCCTGGCTGGAAGGGATAGGATAACCTTTTTGTGGTATTAAAGGGTTTGGTAGCCAATTTTGCTTCCTGGACCTGTCAGGATTTCAAATTCAGAATTTGGTTTGGAAGAAAAATGACGCTAGTTTCTTCAGTTTTAAATTAAGATGTAGCAACGGTTTACAAATAATGGTTAATTTACCCTGTATCACAATTTAGATAAGCTTTAATTTTAATTCACCCAAATAGTAAATTAAAAAATGGAACCTGTAGAAAGAGTGTGTCTTATTTTAACTATCATATTTGGCCAGTTTAGAAAGACTAAAATCGCCAATCCTTACTAAATACTTCTTTACAAAACGCCTATATTGCGATTGCGAATAGTTACAATGTCTCAAGATTGTAAAGTGGTACTGTCGATATATTTATACCGCATTACAACTATGGAGACAGAGTGTTTATTTATCAAACGATTCATACTTGCAGGGCATGTATTGGGTTTACCATATCTAACTATTTATAAGATACACGAGTACATTAAGAAAAAGTTGTATTTGTTTAAAATGCTTCCATTGAGATGCATATTTTGAATAACAGGCCTAGGAGTTTTACAAATTCCGTGAACTCTAACTTAGACTACATTTCTGAGTTTCTTTCTTTATTATGATCTTCAAGTTCATTCTCACCCACAGTTACGTCTTCATCCTCATTATCATCATCACCCTATATGTAA
Source organism: Lacanobia oleracea (assembly GCA_950371165.1). Classification (NCBI taxonomy): domain Eukaryota; kingdom Metazoa; phylum Arthropoda; class Insecta; order Lepidoptera; family Noctuidae; genus Lacanobia; species Lacanobia oleracea. Next base: position 10,455,619 of record OX493397.1, read on the forward strand.
CGAAAATATGTGTTATTTCTTCTATCCTTAAACCTTTTATAATTTTAATTCTTCGCTCTCCAGTTTCCTATTACACAGTTACCTACGATAACTTAGTTTTCGTTTCCTTGTCCAAACGAACAACTTGTTGGACACTACTCGCTTTTCCCTTGCTAACTATTTTAGATTGCTTTTGCTGAAATTGACTCTTTATAAACAATGAATCAATTTTTGTAAACGATATTACTTTGTTGTTTTTGGTTGGATTGGTTGTTCACTGTATTTCAGCATTGAAATTCTTATTTACTTTTTATTATTTTTTTATTTGAAGCCCGTAGTGTCCTACTGCAGGGCAAAGGCCTCCCTTTCTTCTTTCCACTTTAATATGTCCTGAGCCATCTGAGTCCAATCTTTTAGGTAGGAGTCCAGCTCGTCCCGCCTTCTCCGTTTGGGTCTACCGCGTCGCCGTTTCCTGATGTTCGGGACTTTGGGTCCCGTGGTTATTTTCGCCCAGTTATCATGAGGCATTCGGCAGATATGGCCTGCCCAGTTCACAATTTGGCACTCAAATCGCTGATGTAGGCACATCCGTGATTTGAGTTTTGGAACGAAGAATTTTTGCTATGTTTTTTGTATCCTTTATAATTCTAAGCAGAAATTAAAAAGAAAATTTAAATTATTTTTTGATGTGCTCACATTTCACCACTATCTTACATGATGGAATGCGATGTTGTGATCAATGTTGGAGCTTACTCAGCTAGACACCAAGTACCTCACGCTTCACTTAAAGACCCCCTAGTAGTGTCTTTCAGGAAACACAGACTCTGGCCTCCAGCTGTAAGCGCATTAAAACTATTCCTGAAAGTATTTCTTTTGTGCTTAATATTGTCTGGAAAATTTCCCAAAACACAATTTCTAAAACAGTATTCAAAACAAAGACCACACCTAATCCGGAATTCGTATATTCGGATATTCCCCGGTCGCAGACAGAGCATTACAATCTAACACTAAAATAAAACTCCTTTAACGCGGACACAGACTAACAGTAGTCGGACACGATCGCATTGACATTAGGTACATAACGATTGCAATACGTCCACCGTCGGCGGTGCATCAATCGAATGCACAGTGGCCCTGAGGAAATGCATCAATGGACTACTGTAGCAATGCTACGTAATCTGACGACCCTGTGTTTCACGACTCTTCACTTCTATTCAACATCCATTGCTCCTTTAGTTGGTAATTTGATATGATGGAAGTAGGTAAAATCAGCAATGGGATGTAAAATAGTGATGTTATCGTAGACAGAGATGTGAGAAGGATATTTGTTTTCAAAGGTCAACGAAAGAAGTGTAGTTTTCTGTCCTTCTTCGACCATTTATACCTGACGGCGTTTCCTGACTGCGAAAAATCTCACCGTTGTGATATTAATGGAAGTCAAATTTATTCAATGTCTGAAATTTTACGATTTTTCAGTATTTTGTGCTGTCGTAGTGTTATTACAACCTTTACATATATTTATATATTTAATTTTAATGAAATAATGAAAAAGTCAAATCCAAGTAATTCAACTAACTAACTAACTATTTTTTTGCCATGTCCTGTACAGTTTTTAGTCATGATTAAAAAAACAAAAATCCATGGCCTTAGTAACTAGCCGTCTTAGTTACCGATACCGGACTGTACAATATTAACTATACCTATTATCTAGGTAGAAAATTACTTGTTTAGCTCCACAATTTACCTGTAATGTTCCTTCGCCTTAAGAACTACCTCGGGGTCAATACGACCGCGCCACAGCCGACGGGTTAGACCGCAAAATGTCTTGGGGTACTTAAACTATGTGCTTACTTATATACTTATTTTACTAATGTATTATATATTTATAAGTACGTTTACTAACATAGGTAGGTAACCCATTAGGTGTTTTTACAATGAGTTCAATTTTTGTAAAAGCAGATGAAGTGTTTTTTTTATTTTTTGCTGCCATATTATTAAAAGGGCCAAATAGGTAATTAAGGGCTTAAAGAGTACACTTAAAATAGTTTACTACTTCGCTGTATTTATTTAGTATAGCTACTGTAAGTAAAACAAGTTTTTAACGCGTTTTACCCTTTCACAGTTTTCAGTTTTTTCAACTTCAGTAGATACCGAAGCCCTCTCAGTTACGTTCCTTTTTTTTCATCTTCGGCGTTCCCCATCCGCCTGTCTGCTTTGCCAAGCAACTCATTAGTAATATCGGTTTGCTTATCCCGCCAAAGTGGATGAAAGGCGCCGCCATACATGTAGACATCACTTACTATAATGTCTGTATTTTAATCTGGACAAGATCTCAGAAAAAGTTAGTTATATTCGTCAAAATAAATAGTATAATAGTTAGGTTCGCAATTGAATAAAAATAAAGAATTAAATTAAAGAATTAAAATTAATTTAATTAAAGAATTATCAAAGCACTTACTACTTTATTACTTTATTCTAATGTAAATCTCTATAAAATAATTGAAGTAATTAGATTAGCTTTTTAATTTATATACCTACAGAAATTTTATTATTTTTTCTATGTGACTAGTCTAAAACCTGTACACTTACTTACTAATAAAACCCTGATTGAACCATAAATTAATATAAAGTTAATATTTACTGTTATATAAATTAGTTAGATATTCTACCATTTACAACATTTTCTTTGAATCCAAACATTGATTTCTTGATGAGGAATATATTTTCATCGAACGACTCCTCCCACTCTGGGGATCAAGGGAGTGTCAGACTTTTACTGACTAAAACCTATCCATATTCCTTCTAATACCCTTTGCGTTCCCGGGCCACGGTGGTTTTATCGAACATATTCCGCAACTCGGGCAGTTATGACCAATACCTACTCCAATATATAGGTAATGTATATACGTAGAGTCTGCTCGAGCGTAGGTAGAGGAGCTGTTTATTATTTAGAATGTGTAGCGGTGGGGACGCGACTTGATGCTCGCTTCAAGTGGAAATCTTTTGGGATTACGCCGCCGTCAACCGGACGGGGTGAGGATGTACTGGGAGGATTTTATAAGTGGTGTGTGTGTTTTTTGTTTTTTTTTAGTTGAAAAAGTTACCTGTCCCTCAATTCTTAAGAAAGACATCGAAGTCGTTCTTTATTTTATTTTGTGGCCTGCGGAGGGCAATTCCTGCAGTCCTAGGCCATAAAAATTGTATTATAAAGGATTTTATATGAAAAGATATTTAAAGTGAGAAGAAAAACTTGCACTTTAGCTTTATAATTAGGCATAGTAGTTACGTTAGTGTGCGGAAAAAAAGAATGAAAGGTGCCAAAAATTTCCTTATTGATTTATTTACACAGTATTCGGTTATCTGCAAAGATTAAAAAAATAAAAGAAAACATAGGTATTATTTCTATCATATTGCATAAAAACAATATTTTTAGAATCAAGCGATCTTAAAAGATATAAAATAATAATAGAAAACCAAGTTCACCGTTTATTTCTATCACATCACATTGCATAAAATTGTTTCTAGATTTTTAATATCGTTAATTTAAAAATCACAGTATTAAAACATATTAGGTATAAAACAGTAAGTTGTCACTTTTGAAAAACAATCTGATGTCATACTTTTACTTTGGTATGTTAACTCACCTAGTTTAAAAATACCAAAAATAAAATTTAACACGTCATTTTATTTCAAACAAAACAAAAACATATGCGAACAAAAATCTCAGCCGCTCAGTGTACCTCCGTCTCAATGATCTGAAGCGTAGCGCTATGATGTACGAGAAGACGACGCCTGGCGAAACCTAAACCGAAGTAAAGCCTCCATCACGTCAAATGAATACTAAATCACGGGCGGCCATTTGAATTTCAATATCTATCCGCTCGGTGTGCCCGCTGCCCTAATGTTTGTGGGTTTTTGATTTCGATGTATTTTCAGTATATTATTATTTATTTATTTTTAAGATCGTTTACTGACTGATTATAAACTGAAATATTATAATTTTTATTTAATTTAGGATGAATGTTATTATATTTATTGGTACCGCTATTAGTTAATACGTTTTCATAATATTTAAATCGTAAATAAAAATTATATTTCACTAGCCTGTGATGATGCTGTAAAATTTCCCTTATATAAGTAATGCATATGCAGGATAACTTGCTAATTAGGTAAAAGCTTCTAAATCTAAATATATAGTTCATTAATAATATAAATGGTATTTTTACCTTCGTCTATCATTATGGTGAAATGACATTGATATTTTTTGTTTAGGCAATTATGACCATTTGGAGACAAGGTCAAATTATTTTGTAATAGGGAAATTGGTGATTTCCGTTGTGTGTAACGTATAGCAGGTTTTTAATGGGGCATGTTTGGTTGGAATTGGACAAAAATTAATGGGTAAACTATTGGAAAAAAGAAGAAGTATCTTTGAGTTTCTAGTTCCTTTATTTATGTACTTATTTTGACGTCCTATAACTCTGTCAATGAATTCATGACAAAGAATGAACTGGCACATGATAAAAAAATCAATCTATTTTTTTCGTTTTGGTTTTTTATACAAACTAATTCACGATTATTTAGTCGTATTTTCTTAGCTTAAATACGAATGATTGATTTGAATGAAAATTATCTATATAGATTTTCACAAAGAAAGTCTTAGTAGCCTGTAACCGTATCGTGGGTCTTATCTAACGCTGTACAAAAAAATATCAAAATCGGTACAGAAAGTTAGACTTGCAAGCGTAACAAACGAACAAATTCACTTGCACACTTATAATATTACTTAAGATGTAGGTACTTACTCATCCATTAGGTAGATATTATCTGCCAAAATCTATGTAATATCTTCTCTATTCACACAAATACTGTTTACATACAAAAAAGAAAACAAAAGACAAATGTTTCACTTTCTTACATTGTCGCCGTCACATGGCAGATTTCCCAGGAAAAACAAAAAAAAAACTTCCACCACTAAAGCACTTAATGAAACAAAAGGATCCGAACTACACACAAATTGCCAGATACATATTCCGAGCACATTTATCAGTGGAAAAAGAACCGGCGCTGAATCGGCAAATATTTTTTCTAGACGATTAGCGGAAACTCTCTCGAAATACCTACACTGAAACCAACTTACTCTTACAGTTGCGGAAATGAATTTTCCGGCACATGCGACATTCCCCCCTACATTTTAAGGCCTACTTTCAAGATGTGGACAGTCTGACTAAGTGAAAATAAAGCTTGGTTTTAGTCGTAGGTTCAGCGTGGGAACGACCGCGTCGCAGTGGCCCCTCGATGCTTAGACAAATGATTTCCAACCAAGTATTTTCTTCAAATGTTTTTGCGTTTCGATGTTATTCGGGATTTCGTGAAGTCCGCAGGCGATTCGGTTTTAATCTATTTAATACATCTTTAAGCCTTGGTCTTGGGCTATGTTTTCTTGAGATCTTTTAAAAGAGATTTAAATGAAAGTATTCAACGAACAAGATTAATGAAGAAAGGTGATGTATATTATTTACACTTTTTCGTAAGAGTAATTGCTCTTATGATTGTTTTACTAAGAAAGGTGTAAGTTTTAAATCGGCAACTATTTTTAATTATGCAAGTGCAACTCATATATCTAGAAAAAGAGTATCTCCAACACTTTTATGCCCGCCAAATAAATTTACATTTGACCGATAGCAAAAAAGTGCAACAATTTTTTTTCATCAACCTAATCTAAATATTGAATATCAGTACATTATTTATTTAGCATGCCAATACCCTTCATATAAACCAACACTTGGCTAGAGGGGAAGAGGGATCTAAGGACGCATCCTAACAATTTTTCTCATAAACCGAACATGACAGATTCGTCAGAGATTGATCGAGCGAGCGCAGTTCATCTGATGGGGTGCCGAATTATATGCGTGGGGTGCTTTTGTACCCCAAGATGTCTGTGCTCATCGATAGATTTCAGAATAACAGCTGTGATTTCTATTATTTTGGTTTTGGGAGCCGTGCCTGTGGGTGTTATTTTGGGATCTAAAAACGACTTCCGAATAGTTTGTTGCCTTCACATTACCGCCAAACTAACGAAAAAGTTAAATAGCCGTATTATCTGTATACCCAACAAGGATATAAGTAAAAGCATCCTTTAAAGAATTTGGTAGTCTATATTATTATGAGTAGCGTACGTTACGCCCTTATACAATAGCAATGGCTATTTTAAAACACATTTTCTACCATTTAAGATCACAAATTCATTCCACTGCTCACCGGGACCGGTTTAGTCAAATTCAAAGATCCGAGTAATTGGCTGTTTTTTTCTAATTAAAGCGGCATTAAAAGAGTTTATACAAACAAATTGCATTTTAAGCTTCTTAAATTTTTTCCCGGCGTCTAGATGAAAATCTTCCTTCGACGGAGGGCGAACTACCCTTGAAAAAATATAAAAAGTATTATTAAAGAAGGAGACAGTTTGGGCCGCATTTGTAACTGTCGTGGGCCCTATGATGAAAAATTAGTTCAGTCCTCGTGACAAAGGCGAGCTAAACCCACTATACATGGTTATCTCACTCTAACTTACGAGAAGTATGAGGGAGAAAAGGGATGGATGGATGCTGCGTTTCCAATAGCAAATGACACAGATAGCTTAGGGATGACCGTAGGAGCGAACAGCAAGTTTTTGACAGGGCCCATTTATTGTGTATTGAATATCAATATAATTTCCGTGAGAGTCGATTTTTGTCCCATAGTGTGTGTGTCCCCGGAGTGAGGAGTTTGGGCACACAGATTACGACCAATAGCAAATATTGTGCGTGATTGATGGAGGCGAGACGCCTCCGTGGATCTGCGATGTCTTTGCTTTGTTCTTTTGGTTTTCTTTTACGCAAATTCCAATGAGTTTGATGGATTGTAGCGGAATGAAGGTGACAAAGTAGAAGACAGACTCAACTAAATTAATAATTTTGTATTTTCTTATTTTTTTTTTAGCAAATAGGCGGTATTGCTCGGCAAAGTAACTTGTATTAAAAATATAGATTTTATTTTTACTCGAGAATTATAAACTGGGTTTTATACAAAGTGATTTAAAGAGCTATTTCACTGTAGAGCAGTTCTGATCATGACACTAAAGTGTCATCATGACAATCTTCTTAATTTATTAAGGTAGTTTTTAAGATTTTTCGAAATCACATACCTAATATTCACACATTCTCTAATACTTGCTAAGAACCTTGACCCTCACTGGAATTTCCTGCAGTTGCACGCAAATGGACGGGATTACCCGATAGTGGTGCGACCATTCCATCCAGTGCAACGCAGCTAACAGCACCTTACATTGTTTAGAAACTGAAATTTAAAACCATAATACCTAATATTTAGATACATTTAGTTTTGTATCACCACATATTATAAAACAAAGTCCTCCACCAAGTTTGTCTATCTGTTCGCGATAAATTCAAAAACTACTTTTCATGTTGTTTTCTCCAATGGATAGAGTGTTTCTCGAGGAAGGTTTCAGTATATAATTTGTCTAGAAAAAAATAGGAATCCTTAATAAAATTGCAGCGCGAGCGAACTCGCGGGCGAAGTGCTAGTGTTATAAATTAGAGTACCTGAAAATTAGTCACTACTTACAAACTTTGATACACTGGAATATCTTCCACTTGCATGTAAAATAATAGGATCGAGTGCAGCGTTACTTCTACCATCATACATCGCTGAAACATCAAAAACAATAACAAAGAGCCCATCTATTCCTTTTCATACTCGTACTTTCAACTTTTTAAATTTAACTATACAATTTCAATTACTTTAGAAACCTTGAACCTCTGGAATGTCTCATACTCACACGCTGAGGAATAGAGTTATCCAGGACCTAATCGCAGGAATATTTCGTCTAAGTGCATCGCAGCTTCCAGCACCTCACATTGTCAAGGAACCAAAATATAAACACCAAATTTTATTAGTAATTTTCTCTACTGAACTCAACCACGACTAGCCTCTCTACAATTATCTATACTAATATATAAAGCTAAAGAGTTTGTTTGTTTATTTGGTAATTTGTTTGTTTGCTTGAAAGCGCTAATCTCAGGAACTCTTGGACCGATTTGAAAAATCCTTTCAGTGTAAGATAGCCCTTTTATCGAGGAAGGCTATAGGCAATAGGAGCGGAGCAGTAATGAAAATTGTGACGCAGACGAAGTTGCGCGGGTCAACTAGTATACTATACTAGTCAACCCGCAAAACTTCTCCTACTCCGCTCCTATTGGTCTTAGCGTGATGATCTTCCTCGATAAATGGGCTATCTTACACTGAAATATTTTTTCAAATCGGACCAGTAGTTCCTGAGATTAGCGCGTTCAAGCAAACAAAGAAACAAACTCTTCAGCTTTATACGAGTATATTAGAATAGATAGTTTTTGTAAACTACTGTTGATACTTTTTGACTACTATGAGTTTTAATCCGAGTCCAACTTCTATAACCGTCTCCATCTTTGTCATAACACCGAAATTCATCAAAATCTGTTGACGATTTAAGAAGTTCACTCTTAACAACAAACAAACAAACTTTTGCATTATTATAAGATTTTTCAGGATTAAGATAGACAAATAAACTCAAATTACTTGCTTTACAAACCTTGACCCTCAAGTCAGCTCGCTGGAATGTCTTGCACTCGCACGCAAATGGATAGGATTATCCAGTAATGGTGCGACTATTTCGCCTAACTGCGGAGCTCCGGCCACCGTACGTAATCGATTGTCTTGCTGCCGTAATACAACCGCTTTACTGAGTGGATTTACTGAGATTAAGGATTTCATTCTAAAATTGCATATTATTTAGGTCGTTTTTAATTACTTTTTGAGGGACCGTGATGGTATTAGTAGCATTAATTTAATTTAATTTAATTCCGGACAACCATTGATCCATTACATTTATATTGTTGTTGTATTTTTGTTGTTATTAATGCTGGTTACTAACGATTAGTGATTGAGGAGCTCGTGGCTAAATAATAACAGCCGCACGGGTCGATCTTCAAGGTTAAGCAACGCTTGCCAAGGTTGGTCTGTGGATGGGTGACCATCTTAATATAGCGAGTTTTCTCCGTGCCTCGGAAAGCACGATAAGCCATTGGTCCCGGCTGTCATTTGTAGATCTTTGGCTGTCGTTACGGATAGTCAGAACCCAGTTAATCTGACTCCAGTCTTGCCATGAAGTACCGTGTAACCCAGTTACTGGGTTGTGGAGGTCTAGTAGGCAGCCGCTCCGCGTAAAATACTGGTATTCAGCTAAATCCGGTTTGACTGGAAGCCGACCCCAATATAGTTGGGAAAAGGCTAAGCAGATGATAATGAGATGACTAACGAATAGTGATTGTGATTGGGTTTCCCCTCAAATTATTGGAAAGGTTGTGCTGTTTCACAATGTCTGAATGTATAAATTACTACTGTTCCCAACAGACTTTGTTATCCTTCCCGCACTTTGGGGTTTTGTTAAAAAAATCTAGAACTCGATTGCAGCGCCACTGGATCCAATGGTGAATCTAAACCACTCAGGGACTGTCCATTTGCGGAGCTAGGCAGCGGAGCGGAGGAACGGAGAAGTATTTACCAATCATGACAGTCAAAATGCCAAGTGAGTTTTATTCCATTGGTTAAAATTTCGCTCCCCTGCCTCACTCCACTGTAATGGACAGGCACCCAAAAAACACTAAAAAAGAAAAACAATTATACCGGCCAAGTCCTTTAAGAGGAGTTCCGTGACGTAGGTACCCACGTAAAGAAGAATTAGATTTAGAAATATGTGACTATTTTTACTGGAGTGGTCAACAGTCTTTAGACAAAGACCGATTCCAATACCAAAATATAGGTAGGTAAGGGATTGTTCACGTGACATTTCGACAGCGTTTGTCAATCCCATACATTTTTGGCATTTTAACTATCGCCTTCGCCATGCTACCGCCGACAGAATGTCACTTATCTAAGGTCAATATGGCTGCAGACAAGTAAGTTACGCTTATGGAATAATTATGTCAAAATTCATAGGAACAAGAAATTGGAAACGCTTTAGTCAAACGTGAGTCCCTCATACCCACTCGCTATGTAGCACAAGCTAAGTGTTGGTTTGTGCTACATAGCGACTGGCTACGACTCTCCGCAGTTAGGTATCCACTAGCCACCTGTCACCTTAAAGTTGTAGATTATGTCGTCAGACAAAAAGTCATTAGCGTCCATAAACTTACCTATGCTATACAATTATTGATATATTTTGTCAGATAATGACTTTAGAGGAAAAATTACGTTAATAAACTTACGTTTTTCACATACCTATTAAAACTAAATAATATAATTGTATCACTTCATCATCAAAACTCAAATTGTCCAACAGCAAATCAGCAAACAAGTGCGAGTCGACCCGCACACGAAGGGTTCCGTACCATAAACCTTAATTTTTATTTTCGTTATAGCGGCAAGAGAAATACACAATCTGTGAAAATTTCAAGTGTCTACCTATTACGGTTCTTGAGATACAGCCCGCTGACAGACAGACAAACGGACGGACGGACGGACGGACGGACAGCGAAGGCTTAGTAATAGGAATCCGCTGGTTACCCTTTGGGTACGGAACCATAAAAAGTAGAAGTGGCCCTAAATAGAAAAAAAAATCTACACTATAGGTATACTTTTTCGTCCACGTACCACTACAAAAAGAAGTCCAAATCTCGTACTTGGAAGTGTTCGTATTCAAGATGCAATGAGAGCTATCGCGTTTGAATTCAACGCTAGAGGCGCTAGTGTAGCGTGAGGTTTTAAATGCCAAATATCACTATTGGATGGCTATTGACGAGAGTTTATTTACTTATTTGTTTTGATTTTCATTTTTTTTATTCTCCTTCTAACTTTGTTCACATGCGCGAATTAACAACTTTAATGTCATAATTAAGAACCTTGCTCGACAGTGGCGCCAACTGGTGAATATAAAAACGGTAGCCCTCATTACCATCTCAGTGACAATACATGACAAGAAAAAACTAGCCATAATGTTGGAGTGTTTTTACAGTTTGCGAATGTGACCCGAAGATGATTATTATTTCGTATTTCAAACTCTCAATTCAATATTATCCACACTACCTTCACAAACATTACATAACTGAGCTCTAGCAGTCATCAAAGTAAAATCACAGTACATAGCTAGTACACAATCGGTTGACCGTCGCGTCGCGGACCCGCAGGCAAATGACAAGGAATTAGTCGGTAATGGCGAGACCATTGTACCTAACTGCCTGGTGGCTCACCTAGACATACATAATTGATTATCCTGCTGAACCCTTCTGTGGAAGTTGAGGTTTAGAGTTTTAGATGATTTGAATATTTTGAGAGTGAGTCGTGAAGGTCATGTCTGAGTTTTTCTCGGTATTGGACCTTATAAAACTGTAGTCTTCATCAGAAGTCATTTGAAAAGACAGTTCCAATGTTTCGTGGTGTCTCTTCTAAACAAAACTTTAAATTGATATGTGGGTTATAAGATGCGCAAAATGGTTAGAGATCTCTGCATGCTCTTCTTTAAACAATCCTTGTGCTCTTGATTATTTAAAACAATATTTTAAAGTGGTGGGCAATTCTCACCTTCGAGCTTCCAAAAACTTACTTCTACACATACCTTCTGACCGCACTGGGTTTATGTCTAATTCCTTTGCTATTTCAACCATCAAACTATAGCATTTGCTTCCCCTTGACATCAAGAAGGCTGAGTCAAAATTTTCCTTTAAGCATAAAATCCGTAATCACTACTTAAAAGCCTGTCATTTTTAGTTTGGACTTGTCATAATTATTGAGTAGAGAACTCAATAATAATCAGAAAGATTATTATAAAACAACATATTTATTAGTAATTTAATTATATATTTTCATTGGCTAAATATTGCATTTTGTATGAAACAGCTGATATTTTTCTCGAGATTGCAGAGTTTTCCCAAAATAAGGTGTTTTACAAATAACCCTGTATATGTATTTTATTAGTAATAATTATATATTATTTGTATTATCTTCCCGAAACAAAATTCTACTTTAAATTTTATTTATTAGTTTTACACCTACCACAGTAGTCTTTTTAACCCAAAGGTTGACTGGTAGATAATGCCTTGTTGCATTAAGTCTGCCTATGTACCACAATTGTTCATAAGGTATAAATAAATAAATAAGCAGCCAAAATTTAAGTAAATTTTGAATGACTAAAAGGTTCTTATAGAACCTTTTTATTATTGTTAACTGTTTAAAGTTAGCAGAAACTTGAAAACATCATTATTACTTTTAAAAAATTAGCAGATGACAAAAAATCAAATAATTCGCTTTCTCTGCCTATTATTTTGGCGCCTAATTACCAACACGATGCATTTTCAACGATGTTTCACATAATTACCTCAGCATGTCCTCCGTAAGAGGAAACTTACTGCAAACAGTCCTCCCAGGGGAACCCAAGAAAGTGGTGTGGCATTGCTGAACCACGTGTTGCAGTTCAAGGTTAGATAAAAATAAAAAATGGATAAAAGAACCTTCTGTAGTGGTATCCTGTACGAAAAAGAATGATGAATATTATAATATTAACCTGTTTTTAAATCCATCATTGTAAAAAACTCCATTCTGACTAATAGATTTGTCAAATGCAGAAAGAACAGTTTCTTTGTTGCAAATTATAGTTAGGTATTTCATCAACACAAAACATAAAAAAAACTCCACAAAATTATCATATTGAAACATCTGATCCGAAAAAAAATTTAAACAAAGCCCAATGACACACATTGTGAGAATCCAGGTAATTAAATCAGGAATAAAATTCAAGGTTGGAATATGGCTGTATAATCTTATTTATCTGTGTCAAACGCCGGCTTTTTTACTAAGACGGGTCTGTCACAGATTATCTCAAGACATTATTCATTTGTTTTCGTGGAGGAGCAATCTGACAGCTGTCTCAACCCTTTTTAACCAATGAGAATGTCATAGGCGCTCAATGTACATTGAGTTGTTTTTTCGTCTCGGCTTGGTATATTAAGTGCTTTTTTATTGTGTTTTAATATCCTTGTTGTTTTTCGTTCAGAAAGTAGGAAGGGATTTAATTATTTTGTTAGGTGACTTGCTTGGATTCTTGAGGACTGTGAGTCAGATCTTTTCTTTGAAGTTGTACAGGAAAATAGTGTAGTTTTTGGTCATTAATATCTTTTATTGACACTTTACTTATATATCTAGCTATAAAAAGCTTATATCAAACTTACTGAATATTATAATGATGGAATATAAAAAATGCGTAATGTGTATGTGTGTGTCACTTGGTGTGTCCATATTAATTGTAATTGGGCATGAAAATGCATATGAATAATTATAATCCATTTTCATGTCCAAAACTTAAGTTTTCCATTCCTTTTATTACCACTCAATTTGACAAAAACACGTGTAAAATCATTAAACTGTATGGAACAAACATTAACTAAATAACAGCATCATAAAACGCGACACCCATTACCTAATAAAAAAACAAGCAATAATATTATTTATTACAACAATAAACACATTTTAATTAACGTTATCTATTCACAATCGCGTAATTAATAGCAGCAATAAAATTAACCCGCCATGTTTCAAATAAAACGGTCGAAACAAAACCTCCTAACAAAATAAACGATACTCATAATACATCATTTGTGTAGCTATCAATAAGGCGGCCGAATCTTAACATCTCACTAACATCTCAATTTCTTGTATTGGAAACAACAATAATATTTCCTGAAACAGGATATTTATTTAAAACAAGGCGTTGATAAAGTAATTTTCTTTTAACCTTAACCATGTCTTTATGGAGTGGTCATTACTTAGCAATGGTACACAGCCCGCTCTGAGCAATGGCTACGTATTAATCAAAATGCCATATTTTTGTCTCGCTCCTTTTGTACTTCCGTTCCTCTCTCACTAGTCACGGATATCTCGTTTTTATTTGTTGCCAAGTATCTTTCTAAAACGTTAATCTCATCAAAGGAAAACTATCCCTAGTTGTTTAATCGTTAGCTCTCCTTTCAAGTGCGTTATTTTGCTTCTTATTACGTTTTTCTTCGGTCGGTCATACTCAGGTTCTGCAGTCTTACTCTCCTGAGACGAAATTCGGTCTTTTTTTTCGTCTCTCCATCACAGATCCTTTTTTCGCTTTTTCAGAATAGACGTAGGAAAGCGTTCTTGCCTTCGTCCATTTCTTACGCATTATCTCGTAATCATTAGTTTCACCATTTCCTTGATAGTAAAAGGTTTTTAGACAACTCAATTAAGTAAATAGATTACTTTTACACTTTCGTTTCACGGGCGTAAGTTAACATAGTGCTGAGTTATACTATTACTTACTTCTGCTTTGTCGTAAACTTAAGAAACTACTTGCGTTATATTACCATTCTCTAAACTAACTCTAAAACTTGTCGTCATACAAAATAAATATAATTCTGCAACTGTTTCAAATGTTGACCCTATGACCCCAACGTTATTGATATCGTGTAAGCTTTCCAATCTGCAACTGGTTTGTACAGAAAGATTGTAGTGCCCAAATAATATTAATCAATAACTAAGAATTAAAAAGTATGACGCAAGGAAGGAAAGTTTGTATTTCTGAGATTACTATCAACTCAATCTTTAAAGCCTTAATGATCTCGAAAGATAGTTCTAAGATAAAATTCACCAGGTAAATACAATAACTAGAAACAAATTAAATACAAAACAATTAAAAACAACAACACAATATGTGTTGTAGGATTAGTACACTAAAATATCGTGAACATTTTATAGCTTCAGATAACACCGCTGTTACAGCTGAAATCCATTGCTTGAAAAAAAAAAAATTAAACAAATATAATTGGGGCGGTAACATACGGAGGGTAAATTCTACTAATTTTCAAGCTAAGCGGTCACATTGGCATCTCGCAATCTGTTAAAAATATATAAAAATTAAGGCTTTTTTGACAGTTTGACATGCAAATGCGAATGTTGTTTAAAAATTAATAGGATTGGCCCTCAGATACAAACCTTGTTTAAAAATTAAAAATGAAATTTAAAATTCAATTGAAAAATAAATAAGTACAGATGGTTGGCAGAAAATTCCCATTACCATATTTCTCAGGTACCTCAATAATTCCCAAACCGCCAACAAAACATACTCATTCTATTTACAAGAAATCTCTCATACTAAACATCCCTATCGCTTATCAACACTATGCCTGCAGCTTCTTCACATTTCCACATGTTACTTGTCACCGCACCTCCCTCCTGCTGAATTGCGTACGTCATCGCCCAGCGGCCATGACACATACCTGTTTCTTCTTAAAGATCGCGGGAACTTGGTATTTTAGTTTGTCGTATGAAGTTGGCATTTTGGTGAGTAATTATGTTTGGCAGATGTGCTGTAGTAGATGGTAGGATTGGTTTGTAATTAGCAGTTTGTTTTATTGAATTTATTTAATCTTGAAAGTAATGTTATAAAGAATGTTTTTGCCGACAGTTTTAAAAAAAACTGATTAAAAGCTATGATGAACAACAAAGAATTTGTAAATCAAGTTTTTTTTAATACAGTGGAGTAACTGTGCCTTCTCTCAAGGCATACGTTGTAGACACAGATTTTAAAGCCTTTCCTATACCTAGTCCCTATAGCTTCCTAGTATCCCATAGTCTATTCCTGAACTCTTCGAGACAAGAATATCCTTTCTCTCCAGGTTCTTAATTTTAAAAATCTAGATATAGAATTGTTTTAAAATCCGGATGAACCATATAAAAAGCTGATAACTAGACAAAGTAAATTTCACAATTACTCATTCAAACCTACTTAAGTCGTAAATTCCCCACTGTACCACACAGATCCTTGATGACAAAACCTATGGCAGATGCTCCAATTGCGTAAGTACTAAACAAACAGGTTAAAAATACTGTAGGCGTTAAGTGTCACTGTCTTCCTATTGATGTGATCTTTAACTCAGCACTCACTGTTATACCTTTGGGGTGCGCCTACGCAATTAACGGATTTCTTTGTAGTTTTATCTTCCTCAGATGTATGGATTAAACTCAGCCTAGGGCGGTATATATGCCTCTTCTATTGTAAACCTACACTAACTATGAAGGTTAGTAACCCTGTCACGAACGTGACAGCTGTGACAAACGAAACTAACTTATCATGTTGCAAAAAAATTAAGTCGCTCGAGGTATCTTCTGTTTTTGTTTTGACTTCAAACCATGATCATCCATTCATTGGCAGGCATTCCATCTCTTGCTGTATGCAGAGTAAGTCTTCCTAACTGTTGTGCTACGCTTCCCAAATTTATTTTAGGTTCTACTTTCTTACTTTCTTGTAGTGTGTTTGTATTTAGTGTTTATGCTCCTAATACACCTGACTAGAGTTCCTTTCTAGATATGGCATCATCATCATCATTTCAGCCGAAAGGTTCACTACTGGACATAGGCCTCCCCCAAGATGGGGGGTTTGCCATAATCGCCTACTATAGCATCCATTGACGAAATTCTTTGAAAGAAATTCTAGTATTGGCCAAAAACGGCTGAGTCCACCATCTATCACCAATCACCGATTATTCCCAATAGTTGTCACTTGTCATTTATCATCAAAACCAGTGGCGTGCCACTTAGATGGTGATCAGTGTCATATCGCGATCGTACCCAGTGTTGGTACATGCTGTTGAACATTTGCATATAATGGAGCGATGCGATGCCATTCGTCAAACTGTGTGAGTGACACCTACTTTGTACGGGGTGTTCTGTTTTTGAAAATATATTTTTATATTTTTTAATGCTGATATTGTTTTACGGTGATACTTACGAAAACTTAGGCAATTGAGTTCCCATCTCATACGCGTACGTCGACTACATGATACATATACACAGTGTTATTTTAGTCGTCTAACAAAAACAGCCCACTAAATGTACCCGACATAAACAACCACTAGGCGCGATTATTTTTTTAAATAATTCATTTAGATAATAGGTACAATAAAAATAAACCCTGTTAATAATATTTAGGTATCAAAACAATGTCAACGTTCCATTTCGCGCCGTTCTTCGAAAACAAGGCTCGGAATGCGCTCTTTCCTGGATGTTTCAAACTACGTCACGAGTCATGATAATGAATAATATTTAATTATTTTAATGTTCTTAAATATATATATCTTTTTTCCTACAATAATATCCACAGTCAGTCATCTAGGACTATAACCGGATCTGTTGACTGAGAATTTGACGTGAGGATGCTGGCAGTCACCACTGACAGATCCTTTTGAATATGGATTTCCTCTTCAGTCTTGAGATACTTTTACTAAGAAGGCCGAAGCCAGAGGGTTTGGATGAAGTTTCGACTTCCTCAAAGATTGTTGGCATAGAAAGATATTCGTGGATTTCGTTGTTTCTACGAGTATTAAACCACGGTGCATTTATAATGTCCCGGAAAATTCCGTTCTGGGCTCTTTGTAAGCACATGATGCTGCTTTTACAGGGTGTACTCCAGATTTGAAGCCCATAGGACCAAAATCAGGATGCTGCAATATATGAGGAGTTTGTTGTCAACTGAAAGGACGGAGTTTCTTCCCATCAGCCATGTAATTTTTTAGTATTTTAGGTTTAGGGCATTTTTTTCTGTTTGATGTGTTCACTCAAAGTAAGTCTTCTGTCAATATGGAATCCCAAGTATTTAACACATTCAGAATGGGGGAGAGCATGGTCACTAAGTTTGACAGGAAGACAATCGCCTTTCCTAAGTGTGAATGTGATGTGGTGGGATTTCTGGGCGCTTGCTCAACAAATGGCGCTTGTAATACGCCATTTGTTGAGTCATGTGTGGGTTGCGTTCAATGATTTTTGAAGTACGCAGCTCGCCCGTTCAGGTTTCGCATTACTTGAGAGAAATCTATAACATCAGCATAAGTAGCCACTGTAACATCAGAAGATGTTGGCATATCAGATGTAAATATATTGTATAAAACTGGACCCAACACAGAGCCTTGCGGGAACACCTGCATAGATATTGTTTAATGAAGATCTAGCATTTCCCTGTTTGACTCGGAAAAACTTATTGGACAGGTAGGATTCCAAAATCTGGAAAAATGAATGAGGTAGATGTAGATTAATTTTGCACAGCAAAGCTTTATGCCACACGCGATCAAAGGCCTGTTGAATGTCCATAAACGCAGCAGAACAGTATTCCTTTCCCTCAAAGGTTTTCACTTGTCGAATGCGACTGACGAAAACCAAATTGGTGAGATGGGATGACAGATTGGTTATCTATAGTATCCTTGAGCCTAGTGAGAAACAGCCTTTCCCATAGCTTAGAGAGGACTGTAGTGAGGCTTATTGGCCTATACGACGAAACCTGGTGCTCTGGTTTGCCAGCCTTGAGGACCATAATTATTTCAGAAAACTTCCAAAGAGTGGGGAAATGAGAAGTTCTCAGTATGGCGTTAAATAGATTTGCCAAGAACACAATTACTTTGTTTGGTAGTTTTTTAGAATAAATGGAGTGATTAGAATCCAGGCGCCTTGTGCGAGTCAAGAGATTTGATTTCACGAGTAATTTCTCTGGGTGAAATTGGCCTTATGGAACGCATATTTGAAAGTCACAATTCAGAACTTCGTCGATTTCACTGTCGTCACTCATAACTTCGTTAGGCTTTAAAACAGATGCAACATGGTCTGCAAAGACTTCTGCTTTTGCCGTCAGTGCGTAGCCAAGAATCTCCATTTTTCAAGGAAGGAAAAGATTGCTGTGGTCTAGTAAGATTTCTGCCTTCCAGTGGTCATGGTTACCTTGAGGTGACATCAGTTCTAGATTTTTCGGTAGTTAGGTTAACTGAGTCATGGATTAGTTTCTTTAATTCTTTGTTGGCGTAATTCAGATGCTTTTTATCCACTGAAGTATGAGACAGATGCCAGGTTCTTTGCAGACAATTTTTTTTTCGAGTTCCAGTCGAATTTCCGTAGGAATTGTTGGGGCAAGTTGGGGTGCCTTCAATTCAGGTGTGTAGGTTGAACGATCAGAGGACTTACGGGGATCTTCAATAAGCACTTGTTGACGATACATAAACTTAATGCTTTTTACTGCTTTGTTATTAACATTTGGCTCCAAATTAACGAAAAAAGTGGATGTTGGTTTCTTTTCAGGGCCATAGCGTGCGTTAACAATTTCTCCTCTGACTTGGGGTCTCCGCTCTTTGAGGCGCGCGTGGAACACAGCGCGCCGTTGACACGGGCCTGGTTCTGATCGGACGGCGAGCCACCCAGTTCTCGCCGTCCGCAGGCCCGCGCCTTCGGTGGCCGGAAATCGCCCTGCGACTCCCGATGCCCGTGGCGTCTTCTGTTGCGGCGGCTGGGTCGTGAGGTTTCCCTCTTTCTCACACGTTTGGTCTCCTACTTCGCTAGCATTACTGCTTCGCAGAAGGAGGTGACCGCTTCCCATGCATCCTCGCTCCGGACCATAGACTGAACCATGGCCGGTCGCGAGAGGTCGCCGCCGCCAATCGCCTCGACGAGGACACGGCGGTGCTCCACCCAAGTAGGGCAGACCTCTACCATATGCTCCACCGTGTCCTGCGGGCGATTCTCGTAGTGTTGACACCCGGGCGTGCCCTCCCGCCGAATCCGAAACAGGTATCTTCCGAAACAACCGTGTCCGGTGAGTACCTGCGTAAAGCGGAAGGTGAGGACGCCGTGGCGCCGCTCCAGCCACTCCTCAACATACTAACAGATTCCAGGAGACCAGTAAGTTTGTTTACGTCCTCAATGCCATAGAGTATGATTGAAGAAGATCTATTTTCTTTCATTTGAGTATTTTCTTGATCAACTGGGAGATTGGCGAAACTGTTCGTTAGTTTTTATAATTTTTTTCAGGTTTCGAGGAACGTATCAGCAAGCTTCATAAATATATATAATTTTTTTTGTTACTAGACGTGTAGTAGTTATCAGATAGATGATGTGGGCTGCCGCTGTAAGACGGCTAAAATGGCACCGTGTATGTTCACACACTTTCTTTATAGTTCATCAGAAGCTTCACAAAGAAGACTATAATTACGTTTACCTATATTTTTTTGGCAGCTGTTACTCTTTTTTTATCCGACTGTCTTGTTTTTGTGAAGTGTATTTTAACCTACTGATTGCTGTTTGCTTTTATTGACCTAATAAGGTTTCTATTATAAGAATATTGGTAAAATATTTCCAATTGTCATCTCAATTTTTTTCCCATGAAAAGCTAGAATAATAATTTTATAAAATCTAATGATATCATTTGTCTGCGAAAATTTCTCTTTGCAGAAGATAGAAATTACCCTTTATTACATCTTAATTATGCATCGGAACAAAAAAAAAATAAAATGAGTTGTAATAACTCATTCATTTTTGAAAATAATTCACATAATCAATCCGTCTTTTCAGATCACGAAGACGACGTCGCAGCATCTCCTGCAAGAGAAAAAAAAAACACAAATCAATATTGAACACAATAAAGGAGCACCATATAAGTGAAAACAAGGGAAGGGTAAATAAAACCTATAGGCAGAACGCATTAAGGTATTCGGGCAAGACGCCATTGTTGTCATATCGTGGATAAACTATGACATTAATCAATGGAGGACAACAATAGTACCGCTCACCTCAAACCGAACTCATCGCCACCAATATACGTTGGACTCTAACCCCATCTATTGAGTACCATACTTGATTACTCTAAGGGGTCATGAGAAGCTGGTTGAGTGTATCAAGTGAATACATCTACATAATGTAGGCAACAGCACAACACTAGATAACCGTTATTGTGACGACAATCCGATTCTTCCCACGTGGTTATTGGGCGCTGAAGATATAAGTACGTTATGTACCTGATGTTTGGTTTTATGTTAATAAAATGTTTGATTTTGAATAAATATTATTTATAACTTATGTTTTACAAGATACAGGTAGCTGCTACCGAGGACCTTCATAATATTAAAATTATTTGTCCTTTGATTAATGTTAAACTTAAGTTTTAAATCATTCCTGGTATTTGAAATGCAACACAAGAAATTAATACAAACAATCTTCTATACTTAATATATAAAGCTGAAGAGTTTGTTTGTTTGATCGTTTGTTTGTTTACTTGAACGCGCTAATCTCAGGAACTACTGGTCCGATTTGAAAAATTCTGTCAGTGTTAGAAAGCCC
Organism: Lacanobia oleracea; assembly: GCA_950371165.1. NCBI lineage: Eukaryota > Metazoa > Arthropoda > Insecta > Lepidoptera > Noctuidae > Lacanobia > Lacanobia oleracea. The sequence continues at coordinate 10,476,796 of OX493397.1, forward strand.
ATTTATCGAGGAAGGCTATAAGCTATATATCATTACGCTAAGACCAATAAGAGCGGAGCAGTAATGAAAATTGTGACGCAAACGAAGTTGCGCGGGTCAACTAGTAACTAATAAAAGTACATAAACGTACGAATGTAACTGAACTGTAAAAAGTTGTGGAACGCTAACAAATTCTTTAGTATATCGTCTCTGTTACAACACGAATAGTTTATTTATTTTAGAATTATTGTAGCCAAAAATGGAAGTGAAGTTACAACAAAAACAAATTAACAATATTTTGATTAACCCATACGTGCATTTCATACCGATTGATTCCTTACCAATACTGAAAACCAGGAACTGCAAAACGCAGTCCCAACTGAAACCAAAATTAATTAAATTACTTTGGTTTCTCGAAAGTGCTGAGTGATATTTCTGTCAGATATGTTGAAAATTTCTGGTTAACTTTAGGAATTTCAAAGTACTTACTTCTCATGGTATTTCATACAAACTGACAAATTAGGACTCTATTACTTAAAAATTCAAAAACTGTTTTTTTTTTATTTTTTTAGACCTAGGTAAATAAATAAGTTAATTCAAGAACTCGCCAGTTTGTACGGGAATGTTAGAAAGATTAAATGCACTTAAATCGATAATAGAATCTTAAATTAACTTTAGTGATGCTGATAGTCAACGCACAGCCCAGCATAAACCTTGTACAAAATTGCATGTTTTTAGACCCCGTGTCTAAAAGCATGCAATTTTGTACAAGGTTTCCTTATCGAGCCAATTTGCTCAATGGTAAGAATTTTGAAAATGTATCCCCAAAAGGGGTTACATAAACCTAAGACCCAACCATAGACCATACCCATAGACCTGAGACCTAAGTTTGTCCATGAGTTCGTCATTTGAGCCAATAGGAAACTTCCAACCCAGACCTTGCTCCGACCACGAGGTTTTCTTAACCTGCTTAAGTTAAACTTGTTTGCTAAAAGAGTTCATTCACCGAAGAACAAGATTGAGTCATTACCTCTCAATCGCCAATCAACGCCTTTACCCTTCGGCTACTGCGGCTCTTCGTTATTATTTTATTGAGTCTAAAAACAAATACCTGCCTATATTAATAAACTGGTTTATCAAAATTGAATGTCGTTCAACTTTTAATACCGACGTATTTTTTATTTTTATGTTTCAATCTACCTACAATTCTAAAACTACACTTAATCACAACTTACCTAAACTTAATGTCATTTATGAAGTTTCGAGACTACTTGATAGGACCAAAATGATAACTTCAACCTCCTTGGGCTGATAAAAGCTAGGAAACAAGCAAGACACGCTATTGTGTAGTAGAGCGACGAGATTGGTTCCCGCGACACTCTGATAGAGGCCTTTGTAAGACTGCACTAGGAGTCTGAAGATATTTCGTAAGCATAAAAACGTAATAAAGATACGAATCGAATCGTTAGACTGTATTAAAAGAAAGGAATGAGAATTAAATAATTTCCGAAATTGAAATTCATGACCGAAAGATGGATTGAATATAAACAAGACAAACTTGGTTTATTATGACCACCAGCTCACACCAAAATCCAAGCAGGAAGTCTGAAACTCAATTATATTATTTAAATTCTCGTTTCATTTCTTTTTGCTCTAAGTTCCAAAATGTGGGCAAGGAAATATACAAAAAGTGGGGCAACAAAAATATGAAGGAACCCCGCTGTGCTTATCCGTAGACACGCAATGATATTAGAGAAATCGGAACACCGCATTATTGTATACGACGACAGCGGTAAGCGGCGGAGTTGAGCGAAGCGGAGCGAAGAAATGCTGTACAAAGGTGAGGAAGGAAACGTGGTTTGTCGTCAAGAAAATTTTATAGGGAAAATCTTCTTATTCTGTTGAATCTTTTTGTCTTTATAATTTCATTTTGTCAATTGGAATGACTTTGGTGCCAAGTGCACAGAATCATATAGGGTCAGAACATGCATTTTCAGTATACTTTATAAATGCTTTATTTTCGTACAAGGCTGTAGTAAAAGCTACTTAAGCCTGCAGATCATTTTCATTTCTTATAAAAGAATTCACCAGCCTTTCCATGAAACTTTCCACCTCTAAAAGCTTGTACGAGTAAAATGAGCAAGAAGGTGACATTCGTAGGTGAGTATGCATTAGTAACTTTGTAATAAACTTTACGAACCCTACGAACATAATCTCACTCATTAATCTCTTCAACACCTACTTAAATAATGACGTAAGTATTATCGTAATATGTTACGTTGCGTTGATTGAATTTATCACGAGAAGTTTCATCAAAACGTGGTGTTAGTGTCACCGATGCTAGAGACTGGTTTTGAGGGCAGCAACTTGTATGCTCGGAGTGGTGCCTGCGAGCTTCTTTTTTAATAATATTTCTACTTTATAATATGCAAGACGGGTTTGGAAGGACCAATAGCCAAGGCCATTCTCCAACAGTGTTACACATGGGCAGGCTAAAAAAAATCATATGCAACCTTGATTAAATAAATAAACGTTATCATACTGTGAACTGAAGACCTTTCGATGGTCTATTTCTTAATCCAGTTCAGTTCCAGAGTTTACTCTTGTTTACACCGTGCGGCACTATCAGCATAAGCTAGTCTTAGCAACTGCATTGAATTCTTCTTTCTTCATTTCTGCAGCCTGTCCATCTTCTGGCAAATATTCTTGATTACTAAACCATTAGTTGTCTTCAGAATTCTCAATAAAGGTATCTACTTAAACTATTGTTTTTTAGACTTCAATGTTTTCCCTTCCTACATTAAATCCCTCCGAAACCCAACCACCCCAGATTCCTGCACACCTAAAACTAGATTATTATCTTCGCTATGATTACACGCTTACCAGCTGGTATCTGCGGATTATCTTTATTGAATGCCACACGCTGCTCACAGCACGCCGCCAAACATAACTTACTGCAGACTACGGACCGTGCAATAAGGGCTTTATCTCGTTATTTTTGTCTAACTAGCATTTTTGTTGGTAAGTTTTTGAGAGGTAAGAAAATTGGCAATAACTTAGAGGTATTTTGAAGGAAAAACTAAAGGCATCTCCTAAGATTTATGAAATATAGAAAGAATAAAACGTAAGGTATAGCAAATCTGATGACAGATGATACTCTAGTCTATTGTCAAGGAAATACTGATGACTGTCATAGTAATGATGAAACAAATCCGATTGGCCATTAGAAGATTCTAAGGACTCAATTGCTTAAGAGTGAGATCTAGTCCAATAAAATTCAATGCATAACAGCGATTATTTAGTCGTTACACTATCAGGTAGTTAGTATCTCTATTATTAAGTAATCTTTGCTATCACTGGTTGACAGTGTATTTGAACTGGGTAAGCGTAGGTTGGTCCAGATGAATTTAGGAATGCAATGAAGATCTGAGGCGGATAATAACTTTACTGGAGGATGTTCGACAGACTGGCGAAGTACTGAGATACTTTGTTGAGAATAAAATCGGTATGTTGATGTCTACATATTAATAAGAAGAAATAAGTACAGATAAAAAATAAATATATCAAGAGAGCATACAGACAGACAAAACAACTAATAATAAAGCAACTGCTAACTTTAATGATTTCAAGAATTATAATTACATATTATCAAAATATATAGAGAAAAAACATAGGGAATAATTGTTTTTGTAATATAGTACCAATGCTGGTTAATTTAATAAAAAACACATGAATGATGTTGATGATGTACAAAAAGTTATGCCTAGGTATAAATTACATAATTTACCACTCCCAATTTATTTTCTTCAGAAAATCACGTGACTTTATGGATACTTTCGTAAGTATTTTCCTCTCAGGAAGAAATTAATGCGATACGTCCATCCATGGGAAACTGGCCATCTAACATTGAAAGGTCTATCTAATCTTATTGAGTGAGTGCTTTCAGGAAATGCACAACACGTGAAAAACGTCTAAATGATCATGTAAAGCCTACCTACTTTATTCCTGAAAATAAGGATAGTATAACTTATTATTTGAAGAATTGTTGCATTAAATAATGTGATGAAAACAAGTTGAAATCGTATTTTTTTCATTTGAGGTGGGTTTGCTTTTGACTCTAATCTAGGTCAGAAATGACGAAGACAAAGTCTACGATGGAACGAGCATACCCAGAAGTAGCCTGTTCACGGTAATTTTGAAAAAAATAGGGTTGTAAGCGTTTGGAAACACAGACGCAGGCAGAGAGTTCCACTTCTGTGCGCATTATGAAAAACGCTTGGAAAACGCTTAGTGCGAATTGGTGGAATAGCAACAAGGTAGGGATGATAAGTTGCAGTAGGTATATGAGACTATGCTTAGTGAGAAGTGAATGAAATTGTAGACGATAAGATATTTATTAACAACTAGTTGACCCGCGCAACTTTGTCTGCTCCGCTCCTATTGGTCTTAGCGTGATGATATCACGCTAAGACCAGATTATCTTCCTCAATTATCTAACACTGACAATTTTTTTTCAAATCGGACCAGTAGTTCCTGAGATTAGCGCATGCAAGCAAACAAACAAACTCTTCAGCTTTATATATTAGTATAAATACAGATATAGATTTGGTTAGGATGGCAGCAATTCCATAGAATAGGTAGTATTTGAGTTATTACAATAAAAACGAATAAATAACTACTACGTTAAGCCTGAAAGCAAAATCAACATCAAGAAATTAGAAAGTGCAATATTTCGCTCTTCATAAAAATGGCATCAAAAGATCGTGACTGTACACTTGGCATCACGAGTTGCCTATGCAAATGATGTGAACCAACCTTGGACCGACAAAGGCGCCTCAACCGACACTCGACTATTGTTTTCCAACAGTACAAGAAAAAGACACACTTCAGAATTGCACGAACAAAGTATAAGACAGGTTAACACAGAAGAGCACTGTGTCGTTTCTTGGGACTCTATCATCAATCATTATGAATACCGTTAAATAACATCACATTACATTTAAAGATTATTTGTAAAACGGCAAGGAATGACATATGGTAAGATTATCTATACAGTTTTAATCCGTGTGTATTTTTATTATTAACACGAAAACTTGTTTTGGATTAACCTAGTTACGAAAAGGTAGTTACCGCATTTTTTTATAGAACTGTAGAATAATTTTCATGAGAAAAGGATATCCTTCAATTCACTTTAGTAGGTACCTGTGAAGCTTTGGCAATACTTGTAGTAAGCATAGATTTTTTTTCTTTTCGGGTATCTTATATATTTTAGGTTATAGGTGTACATACCAGTAGATACATTTTTGTAGGTGAGATACGGTTGATAGAATTTCGGTAGAAATTTTATAGAAAACATAAATAAGGCTATAAGACTTATTTTTATTTCAATTCAATAGAACTTTGATGCTTAGAGATTCAAACTTCACAGTTTTGTATAGAAGAGCAAGCCCCAAAAATAATATCGACGGCCGACGGCGGTACTCTATTTCGGGACTATCCGTCGGCCGTAACACAACCTGCACCAAAAAGTTTCAACTTCTCGCCCCTCCACATACACTCTCTCACTCATTTATACCGAGAAGTCGTTTAGCAGTATAAAATATCAAACAGGTGATAAAACACGAAAACTTGGCACACTGACAGACAAATTGACATGCACATCGGAAGTGACATTAACAATCCTATATAAATACCAACAAATTGGAGTCAGGTAAAAATAATCTAATTACCAATCAATATAATAAGGTCAAAGCTTTCATTAGGGTCTAATTATTTTTTAAAGTGTGCTTCATAATGTTGTGAGCGCACAATATCTGTTAATATGTACATTAATAATTCATGTAATGAGTAACGGTAAAATTAATTGCTCGATGTCGATCAGTTTAGGGGTTAAGAACGTATTATTAGCTTTAATGGAATTTATTATTACATTGTTCGTGTTACACGTCCTTCATTTTTAATTAGCACGTAAGTAACAGTTGTCTACACTACGTCAAGCATTAATTAATTTAGGTCAACCTAATGAAAACTTGGGAAACCTTTTGGGCTCTCTGAAATCTATAATTATTACTTGATATCTATAAGAAAATTCAAGACAAGAGGGCGGACACTGGCAATGGCCGCGATTAACGCCAGGTGGAAGAAAATCTATAAGAAAATTAAAGAAAAAATATTTCGCTTTGATTTTAAATATATTGGTACGACAAATAACTCGAAAAGCGAGTAAAGTTGGAAACGATCAATTTCAAACTGAAGGTGTAACCTTAAATGATCGAAGATTGGATTGATATTAAAGAAGATTATGAAATTACGGAGGACATCAGTTCATCAGCAGAAGCACCTGTTAAGTGGAGGGAGTGAAATAATTAAAGGTTTGTAAATTGCGTTATTACCAGGGAATATTTCATTATTCATTCTCATCACTGAACGGTGACTTATACACTTGGTATGAAAAAGAGATGTTATGACTGATGTGAAAAATTCGAAAACTGAACTTGCAAAAATGATAAATTACTTGTCAAATGAGAAGTGATTGAACTTGACTTTAGCATAAACGACGATTAGGTACAATGTTGTAGAAGCAATCCTGGCTATCTTATGTCAAATACGCATGTCTATACAAGACTGATCTATGAAGACAGAACAGGACAGGGCAGGTCATCTACCAGCATTAATTAAGATCACTGAACGCAACATTGACAGCCAAACTGCTAAAGAATTCCTTTTTGAATTCCCACGTTGAACTATTTATTGGTTGATATAATTAAGTAATTATGGTACAATGTAAGAGGCTGAGAATAGCCGAGGTGTCTGCCAGCAGTCATAATGATTGCTTGAGAGAGCTAGGTGATGAGATTAATGACTTGCGTGTGTAGCAGGTAAATGATATGCGTGTCAGTTTAGAAAGATCTGCTCTTTAGAGATCAGTATACTTTGAAAAGTTTATTGAGTTGGAAAAGCTTGTCTATACTGAATGTGGGTAAGATAATTATGACTAAAGAAGTGCAGAAACTTCAATAAGTTTAATAGAAGTGAGTGATTTTATCCCTTTTTGCAAGTTTTGTATTGAGTAGGTATTTTCACGAAATAATAACTTTATACCTTCTTTAAGAAATCCAAATCAACATTGACAATAAGACAATTCTGACTTTAAGTAAAAACACTTACAGAACCGCCATAACATTTTAAAATGGTTATATTATCTTGTAATGATATCCAACAAATTGCTTTATAATAATGGGTCCGTTGATGACTTGATAATATTGTTTCATTTATTCTCAACATCCAAAGACGGGCTATTTAGACATAGAATCAGGTAGGCAAACGGTACATGCAATGTGTTAAAATTTATGAGCAAGACGAATTATATATTTATCATGTAATTCGGTATCCAGGCATGCCTAGACTTCAGCGTGGAAGACGGGGCCCGCTAGGGCAGGTGCCTGCTGGGGCTGCGGAATCTGTTCGAAAGAGGTACCGTAGCCTTGGAACACAAAGGGCACCAGGAGGAACACGGATGGGTTCTAGTCAGTAAGGGTCTGACACTCCCTCCTGCTTCACCCAGAGCGGGAGGAGTCATTTGATGATTTCCCATTCTTAAAATAAAAAAAATGCATGCCTAGACTAAGGATTTATTCTCTTTGTATCATGACTAGGTATGACCCTCTCAGTTTATTGGTTATTCTCTACAACTTATGAAGTTATTTGTAGTAAGTTATATTACTCTTTTCAACGCTAGCATAGCTTTTAGCTAATTCTTTGTTGGGGTTTCATCTTGCAGTCAATTACTTTGATATTCTAAGTTCTGGTTTCCCACACAGCAATGCCTTACGCTAAGTGTAAGTTAAGTATTGCTTCGTTTTTGATTTTCTTGTTACCTCCGTCTAAATTCGTATCTATTTTTGTATTATCCTTTCAAGCTGGTGGGTATACCTATTCCATTTGTGCTTGAGTTTAAAAAATTCAAGAGATCGCAGCACAATATAGTTAGATATACATACCTACCTATTAATATACCTACGTATAGTTGATACGTGCTTCCCTTAAGTGACGTAACTGCTCCCCCACGTCTGTTGTGCTTCAAGCCGGACTGAGTAAAAGTGCTAATTAAAAAGGACAGAAATATATAACTTACCATATATGGGAATAGGACGGTAGCATCTCTATCGGTGTCATCTTCCAATGCAACGCCTGACGGGTATCCTAGCGGCCACAAGTTTCTCTGTTAACTTTAAATAAAACATTTTTAATTCTTACTTGGTTTTACAAGTATTTTGGGTCTGTTCCATGTAGAACCTAAATGTTGGAAAAATAAATTTATAGTAGAAATAAATAAATCTGTGATTTCCGAAAAAAACATTATTACTTTGCTCGTTAACTGGCTTTAAGTCCAGTTGATTGTAATTTCCTACGTAAATAAAATAGAGACTTAAATCATTTTTATGAATATTTAATATAACAGTGTGGATATTAAAGCCAATTTACTTTTTTCTTCAATTTAATTCATTAGGAATATTTTTTTAGAACGTGTCTCTTCATTAATGCCTAACATACCTATGTCATTTTATTTAGGATGTAATTTCAAAAGTGCTGGTTTTTAGTAATTAGGTACGATAAAGCACATACTATTTTTATACCTACCTATAGTTTTCTGTAGTCGATAAAACTGTAAATTTTTATTTACCATACAAAACATCGAATCAAATATCATTCCAAACGCCGTAGCAACCTGTTGGGTAGACTGTACACTATAACAAATGAGTTGGGCTGCGTCCGAGTGGCTGAGTCGTGGGAGTGGCGCCGCGGGGCGGGGCGAGCGGGGACACCGCCCCAAACAAAATGGCACCCGCGCGGGCGCCAATTTTGAATTTCAATTTGGATTTGTAAAATTACTAATAAGAGTTCTGCAATGAAAATTAAGGAAAATTAAAGCATTATTGAATAGCATGGTTAAAAAATCAATTGACCTATTAGAAATTAAAAGATTTCATTGTTATTCCGTTTCCAAAGTATTCATAACAAGTGGAAAATGTAAATTATTATTTTATTTAGGGGCTTACAAATTTTAGTTACATGATAGTTTCAATGGAGTAAAATATTTTAGGAGATATAAAATTAAAATATTATCTTTGAGCAAAAAAATCCATTTTCTCATAAAGAACAGTCTTGTGATATCATTAAACACTGGAATGTTAAAATTTCCTAGTGCCTAACTTTATGATTTATGACCATTTTGGTGTCTCATAATAACGCCTACCTTGAATTACTAACGATGACGAATCAATTAATAACAGAATGTCAGATAAGTTATCAAATGTGTCAAAAAGCCAATAAAATCAATTACAGAGTATACTTGATCTTAACTCGAGACCATAAATTAAACTTATTCCTACAAAGGATCGCCGACAACACGACTATCTATAAACAAATCGTTATTGCGATTTAAGGACCCATTTAAAAGCTATAAATTTTAAAACACATCAGAATAACAACCTAATGCCAAAAGCAGTAGAGTCTACAATCACTTGTTTAGGAGCAACACCTTAGCTCTCATAAACTATTTTCAGTAACAGCTAAATGAAGAGGCGCCTTTTCTATCTCGCTCAAGCATTTGTAAATTCTCATAAGCACGAAAGGGACAGGGAATATTTACGAGGTGTTTATATCGATACAGCGGCGTTGATTTAACCATTGCTTTGGTTTATTGCAGTCAATAAAATTGAACGTTATGAGGCAAGGTCGTAAGTGAAAAATTGTCAATGATTTATGTCTTCATCTTGGGACAGTAAGTTTCAAGTTTTGATGTTATTGGGATTTTTTGTTAGTGGTTTGGATCTAATAAATGCTTGTTTACAAATTTTTGACAGGATGCATCCTGTCAAATATTTCTAATGACATAACATTTAGAATGACTAAAATAAACATTTGTATTTTGGTTAACAAGCTTGACTAGATGGTAAATCCTATGAACATTTGGATTTAAAAGATAATGGAAAACTTAAATAATTTAAACATTACACTGTAAATTTGTATTGTGCAAATAAGATACAGCAAATAATTGATCACTACCTATAGAATGTGCAGGATATTTCATAAATAATGACCCGAACTATGATAATTCTACGAAAAATCAAATTGATAGAAAGTACCATAATACTGACTGTTATTGGAATCTGCAAGAAAACCCAAACATAATTTTAAGCAAATTCAATGAGAATTGATCACAAACTTCTTGGAGTTTGATCGCAACTTTTATCAATTAAAACAATGATACATTCTAATAAGAATGCATTACAGAACACAATGTATCTGAACAAAGTGACTTACGCTGGTAAATGCATGCAAAAATGAAAAATAAAACACACCAACAGACAGAACCAGAGTGATTGCTCCAATTGCTGGACATACGTAGATGATTGTGTTATCTGAGCACGACCGTGAACCCAATCTGTGGCAAGTGCAATGGCACATTGACGAAGCTCATAAATAACACTTATCATCGCTCCCTGAGAGGAGATACCCACCATTTTACTATGACCCCTATCACAAAACAAATTGATACTAAATCTCTTCATTATCAAGTATCTAGCTTCGTTGGTATTGGAATTGAAAGAAATTGGATTGTTTACATCCGTTGATGAATGATAAAAATAGTAAATATATTGGTACCAATATCAATGTTTTGTAAGTAAATTCTATCTTGCCAAAAGCCACACACGGTGAATGAAATAATATTGATGTCATGTTAACAGTCAACTTAAATAGAAAAACGAGGAAATTATTCATTGCGTATTTAGGGTATAATGACAAAAATAATACAATAAACTGATCTAAATTATTGGATAGATAATTTGAACTAGTGAATGACATATTATAGAATCTGACAGGACGAAGGCCAAAAACCAGATCAATCTCGCATATAACGGGGGAAACAACACAAAAATTCAACGGACTAACTACAAAAAAAAATAGTTATAATAACTTCCGGCGATCACTGAAACCACCCAGACAAATACTCGCCATTTAAAACCCTGCAAAACCATAATTGCCTCAATTTCAAACTTGTCAAAATCGCATTAGTAGAGATCGCGCACGAGAATAATGTTTCGCCTTCAGCGTTCATTGGACGTAGGGATTATTAAAAACGCATTAGAGAAGCCACACCTAGTCGTATAAATAGCTTTCGTGAAACAGAAAAAAACCGTAATTTCGAGATTTGTGAGGGGGGAGGTACCAATCAGCCGTAACTGACACGGAAGGTACGAGGTACGGTTGTATCACGCAAAATCATTATTTTGTCGTTAAGCTGACGTATTATAATGACGGTATCTAGAACCACGATCTGGAAGAAAGCCTTTATTTTATAGCCCAAGTTGAGATATGTGCAGCATTAGCCACAGATGTGTGGTACCTTGACCTTTTTGTACTTTAGCAAAATTGTGTGGGAATCTTGAACTTGATAGAAGGGTACTAAGAGATTTCTCAAGAAAACGTAGTAAGTATGTGAAAGATTTCCCCGTGGGAACTATTTACAGCAGTAAATCTGTCAATCTATTAGAAAAATATCGTTTTAATTTTGTCCTTTCTGGAAACGTTTTTACCTTTATGTTACAAAGAATCTACCAATCTTACAACTAATAAGTAGTCATGAAAATTAACTAATTATCAATAGTTTGAGTTGGCCACAGAATTTCATTGCTTCATAAGAGTGTTCAGTAAAACTGCTAACTTTTTGACTCTATCTTAATATAAAACGTAAAGGTTAACAATAAAAATCTCAAAGTACAATCATTATGCTTTATTAATTTCATGTATTTATATATTTATGACAATATCGTCTCGCCTAACCTTATTATGTTACTAATTATAGTTATATTTCATAAATTTTGAATCGATAGGACATAAATGGTAAATAAAATCGATGAAATTAGGTTCCAATGTCTCTCTACAGACCTAATTTTTGAGTTTTGAGGACAGTTCTCAACAGACTTAAGAATCAGAACTTAATTTAAGTAAAACTAATTTTAAAATTTTACATTTCAAACTCATAGTTTCCATCTGGCAAGGGATCTGAAAATTTTGTGGAACATTGCACTGAAGTATATTACCATCTAAGAGGATTTATAACTGACAATGTCGTTAATACATCATACTTATTGTAGTACACTTTTTAAAAGTAACAACAAATTAAAATACTGCTTAACTCTAGCAATAAAATTACAACACAAACATTGTGAATTGAGCAATTAAAAATAATTCAACAAAATGCATCCCAGCCAGACAGCTATCGAATATTCCACCCAATTGCAATAAAAGAAAATGTAAGCGAACCTAAGTAGCGAATCAATAAATAAATATTGAATATATCGACAATATACAATTATTACAATTTACATTTCACTTAACAAACACAGCACAAAATTAAAAAAAAAGAAAAAAAAATATTTATAGAACCGGCTCACTGAGTTCTTATTAAAAACATTCACTAATTACAATCTATGTGAAAAATAATTTACAAATAGTACTTTTTATACATTATTACGAAAAAACGTATAACTTGAATCCTGACAAGATCAACCTTTCTATCACTCGCCAATTTTTTATAATAATATTCGTAAAACTAACGTGTTACGAGTATATATATTAGATATTTTTTTACGTATATCGGGTTTCTTAATCAATGATTTTATAAAAATACCTTTTCAAAATGATGTATTACGGTTATACCTGAAACGTCAAGCGTCTCCGTATCTACGTATATTCGTTCGTATAAACACCAGTTTATTTCCTAACTTTGGTATACTGTGAACATGTAACCTCGTACCTACATTCCACAAGAGATTTATAAATCAAAGTATCAAGTTCTGCACCTACGATATTGAAGGTAACTTTTGTTTCATTATAAATAAAGTGATTTTCCTCATTCATTTCCTTTCACCGATGATTCCTTCCCAAGATGTCTTCACGTGACACAACTTTCCACAATACAAATTCAAAGAATATCTCTTTAATGTTCTCATTAAGTATTTTCTAAATTATAAGCTTCGATCTCGTAACATTTTACAATAATAATAGATTTCCTATGACGTTTATTATCAGTATTAATTACGTATATGTGTCATCAAAATCGTATACATTGCACTTGTAAACTGGCCTTCCCGCACTACGGTTACGCGAATAGAAATAAAGAAACGATCCACAATTCAAAAACACTCATACCGCAAAAAAACTCAAAACACGAATAATATCGTTGTTTCCCAAATTAATCTCAATAATTAATTATTCACACTAAAACAATTGTACATGATATAATCTAAAAATTATTATGTATGTATGTACAGAATAGTATTTAGATAGCTTAATTAAGAAATAAAACATCAAATATATTAAATAATAACAATATGGATACTAATTGCCTTCTTATCAATGGTTAATTATAAGAGGTCCTTATGGTTTTGTGATTCAAAATTATTAGAAAATTTTGTTATTCTTTACATAATTTCTGACATAGTGCTTGAATACAGAACTAAACAATAAATTATGGACGTCACATTTTCTTGTTTTATTTTTGTAATTTCGAAATACTATTGATGCCAACTTATAGTAGCTATGAAATAAATATTGTGAGACATGTAGTATCAAACACTTTGTCCAGAACTTATATAATGTAATGACCAATTGCAAATCAGTAGTTAATACCGAGAAAATGACAATTAATCAACTATATAATCACATAAATGATGCAGTTTACTAATCATATACACTGCGTTTTTGGTAATTATTGGTATTGAGATTGTTTCTATAAATTAATTTATACTTAACAACTGTAAAAATCTCTTCATCACACTATCATTACTCGAAATCACTAGGTTACGTATTAGTTATAATGTAATATTATCATGAAAAGTCCAACATACAATTTATACAAATTAAACTGTTCTAGTAACTTCGGTCTCGGGGCGTATTGTTTCAGATTTGTGTTCGAAGCAGTCGAACATAATCGTATACACAAAATAAAACGCGGAGAACGGAGTTTGTGATTCGGGCGAGGAAATCTGAAACAAGTCACCCCTAGCTTGGACCGCGCGAACTAAGCTAGAGGCCTTTACTGTGGCGAGGTGGGCGGACTCATGTTGTCCGGCTCGTCCCCGGAGCCGGGTTCGCCTTTGGTCTTGTTCTCCTTCTTCCACTTCATACGGCGGTTCTGGAACCAGATCTTGATCTGGCGCTCGGTGAGGCAGAGCGCGTGCGCGATCTCGATCCGTCTCCTCCGCGTCAGGTACCGGTTGAAGTGGAACTCCTTCTCCAGCTCGAGCGTCTGGTACCGGGTGTAGGTTTGCCGACCCCGCTTCCTTTCTGAAATTAGATAACGGTACATGTTAATACGAAACCAGAAAAAATACAGCAGATTAATTTTAAAACACGGGGCAACCCTGACAGACGGCAGACGTTAAAAACTGCATAGGCATTTCTGATAAATGTTGGGTTATTTGTAAACGGCGAACACTCCCGCGCCGAGTTAATTGAAAATTGTTTTGAGCTTATCAATTTGTTAATTGTTTTTGCTTGTTGGGCATCTCGCGGCTGTCGGGAGTTCTGGAGTCTTATAGAAATCAGTGCTCGAAAATGGTAATCTAATTCAAGAAGCATTAATTTGTAATCGCCCAAGTCCAGAAATTCTGTAACCCAAGATATTACACATTGCTTTGTATTTGCAACAGACATTAGACATTTTTTGTCAGCATTATCAGTTAAGTTATCTTTTTAAAACATGCTCGTTTAAATGCAAACTTATCAATTCCCCAGGCTTTTCAATTAATAACAAAGTTTAATTAGCATCAAACTGTGTTAATATCGTAGTGCAACATGAGCGACAAACTTTAATCTAGAAAATGGATCTGTGTACAGCGAATTCGCATTTGGTATCAAGGTATATTTTTAGCAAAACAAACTCAGCATCAATCATAGTAGTCCTTCTCACTACCGACAGTGTATGTACAGTGGTCGTAGTTCTATAATTACATACGACTATTAGTGAGACGTAAGTAGACGCCTGTAATAAATTTACAGATATTTAATAATTCTGATATATTACCAACTTTATGTATGTGTGGGTGATATTAAGTGTGTATTACGTAAAATTAGTCGTACGTGTGTTTGTGAGTGAATACTGGGTCCGAAGTTCCGAACCGCTACCGAAGCCAATTAAAATAATTTAAGACGCCGCAGGGCTTTTTCATTTTGTAATCATTATTCTTCGAGGAAGATGCGAAGCCTATTATACACGGTTTAGATGATGCACTGAACTGTAATTTATTTGAAGTGAAAAAAGACAAATCTTTGGACGGAACCGTGCGTAAGAAACGTGTTTATGATATTGATAGAACAGAACGAAGATATAATGGAGACAGTATAGCAAACTTCAGGCTTTCTGTCTATATAGGCGTGTTAATATTCCCTGAACATACTTTTCGCAAACTTTGACCTCCGTGGTTAAAATAAGTTGGCGAAATCTAACTTTAATGACATGTTATTAACCTAAAACCCGCACAAAATATTCACAAAGCACAAAATACATTCTGAATTGAAATAGAAACAGTTGAAGTTGGAGTTGAAACAAAGCAAAAGTTAGCTGATTATTTTCAGTTCAACGGTAACACGCGAAACGGCTTGCCATACAAGATAAACACGCTAACTTCGAAGAAATACGCAGACACGAATCGCGGATTACATTGCGAATCACACTACGGATTTCCAAGAATGGCAATATTCATAACGTTGGAAAAAAGAAAGGAGCTGATGACAAACACGACATTTTGTTACGAGTTGACAAACGAGCTACTGAGGACTATAACGTCATCAATATAGATAACCTCTGACCGGCTATCATAAATCTTAAGATTTCTAGAGGAATTTAACAGAGTGATGTAAAAGAGTCAGGCAGTGTTAGGGTTGGTGCAACGGATTCAAAATTATCGCCCACTTGTTGCTCGGGAAATTGATAACAACCTCATCGTCCTGGTCGGATTTTGGGACACATTACAGCATCTACAGCTATGTTACCTTTAATAGTCCTTTACATTTCGAGGTGTTTGCAACAATAACATTTTGAGGATATATATTCATATTAATTACAACATCATTCTGAATTAGGACATGGATCAAAATAAGCAATGAAGGGTAGGTAGCCAGCTTAACAACTAATTAAGGATTATTTTCTAGTGGTCTTATTTTACTATGCAGCATATTTTTATTTTAGAAAAAAAAAAAAAAAAAAAAAATAATGAAATGAAATTAAGTCAGGAGTGATTAGGTTACTTCCAGGCAAGAGTGTTACATATTCGACCACATCATCCCTTACCAACAGGTGAGATAGTGTTCAAACGCGTGCCTATCAATAGTAAAATAAAAACATTCTAAAAATGATATGCAAAAAAAAAAATATAAGCATATTGCCGATATTAGCAGTGTTCAGCAGGTATATAATTTGTCCAAAACTGAAGTATTTTTAATGATATGTTGGATGTCAACAAGAACGGAAGAAACCCAGAATTGTCTATTGGTATGGATGATTAACATTAGTCTTTTGCCTATAGTAAAGTCACGGAAGTAATGCCTAAAAGGCATTTACTTGATCTGGAAAAGAACGTAGAACTTCAGCACAAAATATTAGTAAAGCTTAAACACTCGTATCTCATCTATAATACAGTAACTCCTTCATCATATAAACACTAACTATACAAGTAACAATCTACCACGGTCTTTAGTTTTCACCACGTCCCTAGACCTTACATTTCATCAAGACGACACACGATCTCATCGGTCATGTCGCGCCGAAAATTCCGAAACAATGTCGTATAGCGATATAGCTCATGAAATCCCCTTCCTAGCGGGCTTTATATATTACAGCAGCGGTTTCATCGCACACTCAGATGCATAAAACATGATCCCCCCGTCAGATTTAAACCGTCCGTAATAAGAGCATTAAAGAGGGCACGAGGCAAGCGAGATGCTAGCTGCTAGACGATGGTAATGTGTACTTAATTTGGAAGAGTTCTGGTGAACATTTTGGATTGATGAAGAAGTAATAGATGTGATATTGATGAGTTTTGAGGAAGATCTTGGACCCTTAACAGAAGACGAGTAAGCTAAAAATGGAGATAGTTACAGAGAAGTGACTGCAAAGGAAAATATAAAAGTAATGTATAGTGCTTTTATTAATTTTGCTGCAGGTGTCTACGAACTAAGGAACAAACAAAAAACTGGAAGTTTTCGTATTGGGAATGAAACAGAAGAGAAATTTGAAATTAACAGTAAAACCAGCTTCTCTTCCAATAACACTAAAACCTGGCCATTAAAACTAGGTTTCCTGCATCCTACAAACGGGCGTTCCAACCGCAGCGTCTAACCTGCTCGTATGACCGAACCCAACGAAATCGCAGCTTTAGGAGCGTCGGGCGCAGCGCTGCATGTGTCGTCGGGCAACTATAAATCATCTCGACCAGGGGAAGGGGCTTACTTTCACGACGATGTAGACAAACACCGGGCATTGTTGAAAATTGCCTACGATGGACCGGGGAAAGTGATTGGTAATGATTCAAGAGATTCTGAATAGAAATACGATTTTCAAATCTGGAAATAAATTTCCATGTGTTGTTGGTAATGTACAACAGTACATGTATACGGGATCTGGTTGCTGAGAGGTTGTTATAGTAGAAAATTTGCCCTTACGCAAACACTACGTTCATACATGTATAAATGACGTGTACTAGTAGATCATATCGATTATGATAGCTTCAGGAAAGCTTGATACATTAATGACAAGTTCCCTTCCTATTTATAAACTACAACGAGACACGGTCAGGAAATATAACTTCATCCAAAACTTTGAGTTTCTTAGAAATCCTCCAAAAATAAGTTATTATAAATACTAAGTTAAGTCCAGCCAGAAATACAAAATCGTTCGAATCGTTACAGTTCTGATGTATCGAGCCGGAGAGATTATCGTTAGTAATACTAAGTTCACGAGTGCGTTTTCCAGGGCGATTGCAACAGAATCCATACTTTACTAATCCCCTGAGAAGTAAAGGTTGGTTCACATTTATCTGGATAAAGTGCGTGCTAAAATATTGAAAGGCGTGCGCTATCTCACATCGCATTTGTACTGATTACAGCGTTGCGTGTATAAAGGTAAAGGGTCGAAAAATGCGGTCAGCTGCCGCAAACCGGTTGTAACCAGCCTAAACTGAATTGAGATGTATACTCTTTTGTATATAGAATTGATGATTAATGGCATTATTATAAGTATGGAACCGTTACTAAAGTATATCTACATCTATTGAATTCGAAAGGCCAGTTATATTTTCTGTGTGTAATTCTTTAAATTATGTTCTTGTAGTACTTGAAACGTAATACCCACAACAGTTTAACAAAACAACAAATACATTAGAATAAACCAACCGAAGAACTAAAAATATTGCAACAGATAACGTTGAACTGGTATGGTAAAGTTTAGCAACTGCAGCAATTTAGGTTCTGCGGTAAAGGCAGGTGTTTCAACAACTATGGAGACGCATTGAACTCATAAACACTGTCATATCGAAACAAGGCAGAAAGTTAAGGAAAATATTGCCAAATTCCAGTATCGTGATTGTAACTTCCAAGAAATTTTGGTTGTTAAAGATCAAGATTTACTGAGAGCAAACGATCTCGTCAAGGTTGAACTAAAAAATGATAGAGGACCTAAGCGATTTCCGATAGCGAATGGTCGGACTATAAGAATCGGGTCATACAAAAAAATATGAAATAAACTGTTGAAATACCAGTGACAAAATAATTGGTTAGTAAAACAGAATAAAACCAAACCCTTTCAATGTCAGTCGTGTAATGAAATAGTCCCAAACGTTTTTCGCAACCGCAAGTAAAAATAATAACAGGCAAAGCGTGCGAGCCTAAATACCAAATTCATCAAGGGATGACAAGTGAAAAGAGCTTTTAATTTAATTCGTTGCGGTATCGCCACAGGAACACGAAAAAAATACAGCAACAGCTTGAAGCGATATCGACAATCCATAATTCATGTCCTACAATTTCATACATTTCGACTCCACGCCAACGCTATATTTGGGCGACGAAAACCAATCGAATCCTGACTTTATATTCAACGTGACTGAACTCAAAATGCTTTATGAACATTTGTTTGTTATGCCCTATAGCTATGTTGAAATCACTCAGTGTATTGCAACATCGTACATGATATCAAACGGGTATTCAGATTAATGCAATTTCTCTTAAACGCTTACACGTCGTAAATAAAATTGCTGGTTTCCAACGACTATACCGAAGGTCGATCCATGTTTATAGTATTTAATTGATATAGCAATCGTATAAAAATAAATAAATGTCGTAGTGGCGATTGTTTGACTTTAAAGTCGCCGATGAAGAATCAAGGACTCTTCAGGGAAAATAAATCTTCTTGCCTTTATGCAAGGAAGCTTGAAGAGTATACTTGATAACAGTATCAATCAAACTTGTGCAGTTACCTACCACTTAGTAAAATACAATTCTGATGATACATTGCAATGCACTTAAGATCCTGTTCTTACCCTGCTATCTGATAAGGTCAAGCAAGATCTCTCAGTTGAGATTGGAATAAAGTTGAGTGACCCTTTAATTTTTTTCGTGTGACCTTACAATTGTCGGGCCTTATTGAACGTTTTAAGGATGTGAACATTGGTAATTAATACAGCGATTTAAAATGATAGCAGTTTCTTTGCATTAAGGCTAACAAAGATGTAATGCCCAATGGACAAGTCTCTTCAAAACAATGTTTAAGCTAGCATCGACCGGTATGTTTTGCTTCCTAGAAATCTTGAAATCTCCTTTATTTATTACCACTACTAATGCATTATTTTTTTACTACAGCAACCCATATAAAGAATTTACCTCTAAACAGGTGGTAAATATCGTAAATAACATTGCTAAGCATTAAAATGGCAATGTCCTTGTAAAAGCAACATTGGTATACTAATGACATGAACACAATTTGTTATACATTGATAAAATCCACGGCCAAAATGCGATGGATGACAAAACACGCGACATAATAATTATGAGTACCTCATGCATGATTAATGTGTCGTGTGCGTATATATTAACCCTACATGCGAGGAAATATTACTAAAAATGTAGATATTTGGAATTTTTGGGGATGTCTCTATGTCTGTTTTCTCTTATCTAGCCGTTTAGTACTATTGATCTCTTCAAACACCAGATCTCTTGAGTTAAATACTCTTTCTTTTGTCTTGCCAAATACTGCATCAGAAACATGGAATTTAATAAACTGTCTTTCCGGACCTATTGTTTTGATAGCGCCAATAGTAAAATTGTTAACCGACGTTACAAAAAGAGCCGAGTAAGGCCTGACAAAAAAAAACATGGCTGCCTTACTTTTGATAAATCATTAATCATTGCCGAGGTTTGGGCGGCCGCTAGATTATGTACTGAAGACTGCTAGTGGCTTATGTATGGTGCCCTAATGACTTTTGTTTCGAACCATTTGTGTGGATATCTGATGTAGTGAACCATGTTTGGTGCAAGGTTCTTTCGATGAATCAGTTTCGTGGTTTGAGAATCTAGATATGCCAACATGAGCTCAATGGAGTTTGAATAGAATAGGATATTAAGACGAGCGAGAACGTGAGCTTATATCTAGCTGGAAACGTTAAAAGGTTGTAATGTACGAATTAATAACAACTAAACGAATGTATATCCACATATAGCAGAAAGGCTTCATCACAAATCCGAGCGGATCTCAAAAAGAATTTATAACGTGAACACACAGCAATCAGTCAGTGTTGTGTTGACGCTGATACCCGTCGTGTTTCGCATCCGAAATGGAATGTTATTCACCGAAAATTTAGCTTTGGTGTATGCTAAAAATTACGCGCTCCCCGCCCGGGATTGAACGAAATACCGCCCGCAAAAAAGGTGTCAAATGAAATATTCAAATATATTTTAATATAATTCATGCGGCGGGCGTTTCATTTCTCTCCCTCGTAATGGAATGCTAAATTTTCGGGCGAACAAAAAATATATATTAATGCGCGTACCTAATAGCTTATACAAACTCGTTTGTTGGGTATTGTTGCGCACAATGGGTGCCATAACTCCGCGTCGCAGCCACGGCCGGTGACGTCTTTGTTAGGCTCGCACAGCTTTGTTCTGCGCCCGGCTCCGCCTGTCGACGCGACATCCTACCCGACCTCTGTACCAACACACCTACGGATCGTGTACCTACGCCTAATCATACACACGCACCGCAATCAAACCATATCAGGGTAGCTCGCGATAGAGGACAAAAATAGCAATCATTCCATTACTAAATTAAATCCATCAATTAGGTATCAGGGCTATGTTTTGAAAAAACATGAAAAAGTGAAATGTAATGACCTAAAGCTTTTATAAAAATGACTGCCCCCCTTACACGTAGGGGGCTAATTACCAGTTTTGTTCGGGCCATTACTATAATTTGCAGCAGGAAAAGCACGAATGAATATTTGAGAAGGCGATAGAAAGTGAGTAATTGCGTTGGATCACGAAGTGAAAAGTTATGAAAGGTGCGGGGTGGTGATTTTTCAACGCCCGCCCTGTGAAAGCGAAAATCTTAATGAAAAAGAAAATATTCAATCATTTTGCTCAGCGTCGATATTAAAGGTTCCAGTGATGTTTCTGTGGCGTTGTCTAGGTAATACGCGAAAATAACAAAAACAGTAGTGGTCTGAGGCTGCCTAAAAATTCATCTCAACATAATGCCGAGCGCGAAACGCATTAGGGCTCCAAGATGAGCTTCGCCGCGGGACAGCGTGCCCCAGGGGGCTTCCCCTGCCCCCGTAAGCCGGGTGGGGGGCGATCTCCGCTCCAGAGAATATTTGACACGGGTCTGGCAGATAGACAGGCCGGTCATGTGTGATCCCCGGGCAGGAAACGGGGGGGCTTTTTTCCGCTCCTCCATCGACGTGGCTACTCCCTGCCTACCGGCACAAGTACAAAGATACGGTTTATGATTTATGTGGCACCGTCGACTCGCACATGTGCACGCATCATGTGACGCCGCTTTTTATACACAACTAATGAAACGAACAGACTTAATATCGCATTAATGAGTATCGAGCGATGATAGAATTTAATTTCGATATCCAACATGCCACCTATTAGTTCAGTAATTTGCTATGTCGGTAATTATGACCGGAAAGCGTAATTCGTCAAACTTTTTCAACAGTTAATGGCCGGTACACTAGTATTTATTGAATTAGTGGCTATCATTCCATAATGTTATGGATCCATTTCAATTTCAAGCGGTTGGACTTCGAAAATGGAATTTTAATACCACATAATAAGTTCGGCTTCATCGGCTTAGCGGCGGTCAAAGTTTGATTGGCGTTCTATCCCGACGTTTAATTAATGTGGGCCAAGCTATCCTAACCTCGAGTGAGATAAGGACGGAAAGAGCGAGCCAAACAGAGAACGACGATTTCTGACAATGTTGCCAGTTAATTGGACACAACTTACTTCTAAAGTAAAAGGACGTAGTTCGGGGAAATTATTGGTCTGAACTTAGTAACTTGAAAGAGGGTACAAGAAAGGTACCTTGTTATTTAGTGAACTTTGAGTTAAGTTGGAAACTGAAGGAATGTATTGTGGGAACTTGATTAATTACTTACTGATCTTAAACTTGACATTTCTTCCGTACTAAGAAACAAAGTCCTAATCAATTGCTTTTCTCTGCTTAGATTTCGGAATGACTTCTTCTATCTTAGTCATCTTTTCTAAAAAAGTTAAATTGAGTTATTAAACGATACGGAAGATAGCTGTAAAATAATTAAGATTTATCTGTTACCAGCACAAATGCAAATGATGGGAATTTTTATACACAATACTGTGAGTTTATTTTCTATTGAACAGTTTTTAAAAGATTTATGTAATTATGCATCAATTATGAATTATGTAATGCCTGGCTCCGCCTGCGTTTAGTCACTGTAATTTAAAGATTAAATCATTCACCAAGCCCATTCATTACAGCTTGGAAGCGAGACATAATTATGTTCGTTTTGTGTCAGGAAAGTATCTCTGCATTCATCTTCATTGTACTACATATATGTAACCTACACTTGCATCTATGATCAGATACCAGCAAATCATAACTTAAACAGTTAACTGAAATTACCAAATAAAACCTTAAAAAACTGTAATAATTGGTTTGTTTTTTCTACTGTTGCATACAAATAATTTGAAAACTTCACAAAATAAAAAAATCTCGTGATCTTTTACAACAACTACCTATATCATGAACAATGTAATTTACTTTAAGAAATCTGGCACAACATTTTTACCACAGATTAACGGTATCAAAAAATAACTGGCAACTCCATGACACACACACATTGACTGCACGTCATACGGTATTCGAAACACAAATGTGTGCGTGCCGTCCTATTCGTGAGAAGGTAATCGAGACCATTCGTGTGTCTTCGTGAGTGTTCGGCTTTCTATGTATGCGTTAGACGTATATTAATGGGATTGGTGTATTTCGATGTGGGTGTATGTAATTATAGGACCGTAATGGTTTTTTAATAAGCTCCCAAGTTTTTGCCTTTTTGTATTTTTTGTTTTGTGTAGTAATCATATTCATATTTTATCTATGTACCTCTAGATATATGTGGCTGTGGATTTATGAATCAATGTAATTGTGAATAGCTTAACTGAGATGTTATTTAAAATTGAATTAAATTAAACATTAATGTTATTAATAATAAACATGTATTTAAATAAGTTCTTTAATTATGTTATCTTTATATAGCATAGCCGGAAACTATACCTACTGATTAATCTTTTGAATAAATTACTATAATTAGGAATTAATTAGTAAGTACCCATACAAAAGTAGTTACCTATAATTTAATTTAATTCACGTCCAATTTAAAATTGTCTTAAAAATCTTAATCAACGTCAGAACAAAGTCAAATAAGTTCGATTCAACGCCATCTTGCAGATAACTTAAGAACTACCAAGAAGCACGAACTAACTTAGCTCTTTCAAGTTGCTCAAAGCTAAGTTATAACCAGGTAGACTATCTTTTGATCTTGTCATCGTGCAGCGATCTTTAAACGATTAACTTTTATGCAACTTGATAGAGTCAAGTTGAATAATAAGCTAGATGCTTATCTTTATGTCAGTTTAATGTTACCAACATTTTTATACTTCGTTGTTTTACAATCTACATCACTTCAGAACGATCACTACCTATCTATTCCAATAAATGAATCTTATTTTGAATTTGAAACTTGAAAGCTTTAACTTGAAAGTTTTTCCAATGAAGAGACGATTCATAAATATTTTCCAAATACATATCTGTATACAACGAAAATATTTGCAGCAAGGTTCTTCTTGTTTCAAGTTGTAGAACTCAATTAAAGTTCCTATATAAAGTAGCAAATACTCAAACATATTTAAAATTTTCTTTCACACTTATTTTGAAAGCCAACGAAACTCCTAAGCCAACATCGAAAAAATAATATCAAAAAACAGTATAAACGCCATTCGTCAACGTCGTACTACCGGGCCGAACCGGAAAGTCACCACCGAACAGAATTAGAAATATATTTTTATCCCTCAACCCCACTCTACCCTACTGTGTAAAAAAATCTTTATGCAAATAATAGCACGTGTAAATACAAGGGGAAGTTGGGGAAATGCGGACCATCTCCTGTGTTAAATAAATAATAACATTTGCGGATTTTTTAAACTTCATCGTTTGAAGGGTACCGTACCTAATGATACAGAAACTGTACGACAAATTAATGGGTAATTCAAATGACGTTTATTACCTTTTGCAATAAAGCAATTCATAGGAAGTGAACAAATTAAGTTGTTGATTATTATGTTTGAGCAATTTGTATGATTTGATTGATTTGAATGATGCAAAAATGTAAAATACAATTTCCTTCAAGACTTTATTAGTAGGATTAGCATAATAAGGCTGTTTATGTATGAAAAAATAATTAACAGAAACACACGATTTTCAACTTTATGTTGAATGGGTTAATATCGACAAAATATCATGAACAATCGAGACTTGTAACTTAACAACAAGAAAGAGCTATCACAAACAGTGAAGAAGTTTCAGAAAGCATAAAAATCAAAAGAAAAGTAGAAAGCTTGGTACAAAAAGAAACTGAACTCCAATCTAGTGAGGCATTTATCGTCATTGTTACTGCACGACAATCGGCGATCGATCAAGTCAAACGTACCGACAATGGGACTTATCGCGCACTTTACTCTGAAAATCACTAGGTTTTGTCACAGATGGCGACAAAATTACTGGAAAATGTTAAATTATGTAGTGAGAAAATTATTTGCGTAAGTATGAGAAGAAAAGATACATTTGAATATGAAGAAAATGTGTGTATTTACACACATTTTCCAGTTTACGAAATGAACCCTTTGAACTGTGTTACTTGAAGTTAAAAACGGACTACAATTTTATGAACATTGTAGCATTTAGGTAAGGTTAATGATCTTACATGGGAGTAAATGAAAAATATGAATGTAATCACCACAAAATGTATACATACGATTCAAACAAAATCAAGTGTTCAGTTCAATAAAAAACCCTTATCTTGTCTGTCGATATCTCATTCCCTTTCATTCACAACTTGTCAACACCCGAATTCCTACTAGATGTTTGCAAGAAAAAACAAACAGGCAACCCACATTTGTAATTGTATTATACATTTCTATGTTTAATACGAAACGATTCGGGCTTTCAGTGGCAAGCGGGGAAAATCAGAAGCAGGCACGAGAACAAATACTTGTATTCAATCATCAGGCTTTCACAAAGGCCTCGGGGCTGATAACTGAACAATGAAATGTAACAAGTCGTCTATCCGGCATTGTATGCGAAGGGGGGATAGGCGGCGCGTGGGGGGTTTCTATTATATTTCCATTTCCACCTCGATTCCCCGCGACTTATCGCAGCCTACCTCTCGGACTAGGTAAGTCTATCTTTCTATGCCGTTAGTCAGTACGGCTATACGTCAAATTGTGGCGAAATAAAGGTGTTTTTGTGTGAATTCTGGAGAAAATAAGTCCAGTGGCGTTGATAAAGGAGTTTCGGGGAAGAAACGCCCAACTGCTCTGGAAATCAGAAGATTTTGTTGAAGTATAGTAGTTATGTGCTCTCAATACTTCCTAGCCCTTCCTAGCCCTTCTTAGCCCTTCCCTCTCTCTATTACTTACATTTTACTCTTTGCACTTATTATTCTAATATAATATATCACATCAAAACAAAAACTACAGTCCCTAATAAATATTATTCCCGTGATTCGATTAATTATCTTGCAATAACTGACCACCTTTTGACGTCATGCGAAATTCCCCATTCTATATCTTCATCAGCTTCCTCTTGATGTGAAATGAAAAATGTATGCAGATTTATCATTTGTCTTTTAAAACTAATGAGTCACATAATTCTATCAGTAAAGCTTGTGATATGTTTTAACATGAAATCTCATTAGGATGCATCAGCTGTATAATCAGACTTTAGTGTTTGTCTTTGTCATTCTACACTAATGTCATTCTGTTGTTTTGCTTGCAAAGAATCAAATGTTGACGCTTCTATTGACTTTTTTAAATATCTACTTCATTAATGTAATCTGCATGTTCCTGTCTATTCTTTCATGTAGCACATTAAGTATAGACATACCAACAGATTGTATTAGTACATAATCATTGCGTACACGTTGCTACAGTTGGCCAATGATTAATGATTCGTAAGCTTCAAACGGAACGGCGTTCTATTTTCAAACAAACGCATGCGGTGTTCCTATTGGTCGGTTTTTTTATTTCAAAATGGCAGCCGATATTTGAAGATAATTAATGAAGGAACGTTCTCAAGTAGATAACATGAGAGCTTTAACGAGATTTCTGGCTAAGTGCGACTATTTGCTACCGTGTGCTTTAAGCACCGAGTATTTTTCATATGCTAAATAGGCACGTCTGGTGTTTAAGCGATAATAACGAGATTGGTTTTTTACTGGAGTGGTTTTGGTTGAGTCTATCCTTTTGGTTTCGTTTTTGCAGTTGTGCAATTAATAATTTTGACGTTAATTGCAGACACAAAAAGTTTTAGGCAGAATTATGCGGCATTGTAGGTATTGGAGATATCGACACACAAGATATTTGTGATGTGATTGCTGGCTAATAATAAATTTCCAAACCGATGTCAACCCTACCTTAATCACACCACATCTATTACAATGATACATCACTGAAACCAACAAAATAAAAGACCAAAATGCTAACGAAGAAGAATAAAATAAATGTAATTAGAGAGAGGAGAAATCGCCTGACAAACAACACAAAGCAATAAAGGACAAGATTCCCAGAATCCGCTGACCAACTAAATAATTACAAAAGAAAGTGCGCATTACCACCCAATCATCATACAAGAGGCGTAACAACTTGCATCATCTTCTTGCACCCCACTTTGTAACCATCTATCTCTGCCTCATCAAATCGCATCGAAGTTGGGAATTAATTAACAGCGACGGCCAACTCAGACCGTCTGGCAAACAGAAACTAAGTCAAAATTGGCACGTCTTATCTAGCATCTAGCTGCCAGATATTGGTTATGACATGGGTTAGAAACACTTAGTATTAACTGGTTTAGGGAGAGGCTTTAGAGTCAAATTAATACTTGACTTTGCATAATCGATTCTCACGAAAAGTGAAAAAAACTCGACATAAAATTAATCCGACAATATGAAATCAATTACAGATGCAATTCAAACAATAGTAGGACAAGACGTAAAAAATACTTGCATGTCAAATGCATCGCATTGTTACTGCTCATAAACCAGTCACGTTCGTCCTAATCTTTCAATCGACAACAATGTTTAATCGATTCAACTCTTTAGTCGATTAGCATCAAGCGATTAGTCAGTTTTTATAATCGATTATCCGTGTCCTCATCTCTAGTAAGTTCGTAGTTGGACGTGAATTGGTCCACATCCTACGCTGCGTAGGGACAGTAAAAGTTGGCGAACACACAGATATCATCAGATTTGATTTATGATTACTTGATTTATACGAATTAAAATGCTTTGTGAGTTGTGTTGTTAATTGCTGTGCTGTTAAATTAAGCCTCGGTTTTGGCATGCGCAACAATTTCAATGCATTTCTCTTTAAGACTGACTGATGAGTCCTATTTCTAGGTTTATTAGCTGTAAAATGTCTTATATTTAAATGCAGAGTTGTTGTCTGGTCTCCATCTTTACCATATATAAAAAAGCAGTAAGTTTTTTGGCGAAAACGAGGAATCTGTTGGCCATCTCCAAGGTAAACTTTAGGAACATCATCGATCATCATTGATTAATTTCATCAGTCATGACATGATAGTAAAATAATATGACTTGATAAGACATATGACTTGATAAGAATATTGAAGTAGTTTATAGTACCAAGTCCTCACGTCATTGGAATTTCCGCAATCTGTGACTGCATTTAATGAATATAGAACGTCTCTCGGCATACGACTACACTGTGTGCTTAGCCAATAGGTTGAAAATAGACATCAGGAAGTTTACCAATAGATACGGCGAGGAGAGACGCCCGACCACGAACTAACGCGCAAATAGTTACTTGAGATTCAGAGAATTGTTACCTTAGCACCTCTGGTATTCACCACTATCTCTATTCACTTTATCACTAGAAGTTAAAATTATTTAAACTGACTCAAAACTTTCGCGAATAATTATAACTCGGACCCGGACAGTAGCCAAACTACCTCGCGCAAATATGCACGCAAAACTAAACTCCAAATTCTAAACAGCATCTCTATTGCGAATGATATCGCCAATTACAATAGGGACCCTAAATCAGGCGGTTCCACCATAAATTAGATTTCAGACAAATTCAAAAACAGTAGGAGACGGTAGCACAACTTGAGGGTCTTTGTTCGGGATCGGCGTCAGCTAAACAGAAGGTGAGCGCTTTTGTGTCGGCAGTTGTAAATTTTATGAAAAGTGAAATTCCTTTTGAATGCCTCTTCGACTCATAAATAATCCCCGAACAGTAGGCTGGGTATTGTTTCTGGCACTTATTGTTTCTCATCAATGCGCACGTGGAGCGAAAGTGTTTTTGCAAATTGTCGAATCTATTTTCGCTACCTGAGTTCACGTAATGTATATTGTGCAAATTTTACGTTGACACAGGAATTTGCTCTCGCTTTCGACGCAACATAAATCAATAAACAGTTCTGGGTAGTAGGTGCGAGCCTATTGTGACTATATTGTTAAAGAAGCTGAATGTAGACCGTGTATTGGTAACAAAGGTTTGTCTATAGGTACACAGCGGTTGTACGTAATTGTTAGAGCCGAGTTAGATTTCCATGCTGCGAAAAGAATCACTGTTTGGATTTGGACTTTGGGGGTCTAGCTTAGAAGCTCTTATCTCTATCTCGCTCTATCTAGGAGATATGATGACTATTAACGAAAAAGTAACACTTACCAAATTGACTTCGCATCCAGGGGTATAGTGGGCTGGGCAGCGAGGCGTTGGTGTTTGGCGGGGGCTGTTGTGGGGGTGGTTGTTGCGCGTGCATGGATTGCTGGTGCATGGGCGGCATCTGCGTCTGGTGCTGCATGTCGTCCACGGGGTACATGAGGTGCTGCTGATGCGGCACGCCGTGCTGCACCATGTGCTGCTGCGGGTGCATGTGGTGCGGCATCTGCTGCGCCTGCTCCAGCGGCGGGCTGCCCGGCACGCCGCCTGCCGTCGCTGCCGCCGCCTGCAGCTTGCACGACGTGTACACCGCGGGCGCTGGAGGCTGGTGACCGTTGGGCCCGTACCCGTCCGCTGCCTTTGGACCCATGTGTCCCATCTGAGATGGACTGTCTGGCCGGTAGCCATTTTGCTCCATCTGTTGGTAATACCCCAGCCTATCGTAAGGCGGAAACCGGGGGTAGGGCATGCCGGGCGCCGGCTGCGCGGGGTAGTGGTGCTGTGCGGGCCTGAGCTGCTGGTCACAGCCCTCCATCTCGTGACCCTGCTGCGGCACGGCGCCGTAGTGCGCGTGCGCCTGCTGGTGCTCATGGCCACCGCCGTTCCTCATGTCGGGCATGTAGGCGTTGGAGAAGTAGGTCATGCTATCGCAGTTGTTGGCGCTCATCGCGGGCCCGCAGCCCGCGCGGCTCGCGTCCGTATCTTCCGTTGCAGATTCTCGGCCCCTCGGGCCGACACTACCTATCACAGTTTAGTCACTACACAAACACTTCGGATTCCATTCACTACACGACAGCTATCGGTCTCACTGATGGGCTGCTCGCTGTTGACGGACGGTGTCTCCTCATCTGATTCTTCCTCGAATCTGAAAAGAAAGGTTGATGCACTTAATAAATCTATAATTAAATTGCCAAAGGTCAGGTGGAAGAAGTCGAGTATCGGTCGATCATGTTTGTGTTGGCGAGCTCGCAGTCAGCTGCGCCAGAGTCATGGCGCACCGCCGACCTGACTGACAGACTGACGCGTGTCCTAGCTGGGACACACACGAAGTCATAAAACCTCATGTTCCGAGTAAAACGCCTATTAGCGACAACCTGTCTGCGATACGGGCCCCCGTTCGCTGGAGATAACTAAGCGGCACATTCTTAAACGCGATTCATATTTGAAATCTGTCTTTGTCTGGCTGAAGGAAGTGGATCCTGAGAAGCGAGACGGCAGATGGAATAGTGTCACGTCCCGAGATCGACATGTGGCTGACCCGCTGTCATACCCTCGACATTTCCCAGCAGTTGATGGAGCATGAGTGACAACCGCGCCGCTGCCCGACGATATAACTTTACACCGACGTTAATTTGTGCGCCGAGGGACAAGTGTCACAGAAACCACCGCGTTATCGCCGAATCTCGCTCTACTGGTTTAACGTAGAGAATTTATTGCGTACTTAATACGACAGCTACTAGAATTTACCAAGTAGCCAACATGATGGAACAAAAAATTCAATTAAGCAAATAAAAAACCAGAATAATTTTAGAGTTAAGACAACTTCAAACGTGCGCTTGCGTCATATTTTGCTAAATTTATGGTAAGCTATTGTAAGAGATAGCTACTGCCTACAAGTTTGAATTCTGAATAGTTTACAGCGTTACAAAGTCACGTCGGAATATTTTCGATATGGTTTGTTAACATCATATACCGAGTAAAAAATCCTTGCAGTAGAAGTGCCGCCCCTAAGGGCCGGCGCAAGTTATTTAAAACCAAAAGCTCAAGCCTCATTAGCGACATTTAATGATGGCGGCGGCTCCGAGACAATATGCTCCTCGCAGATGCTACTGTTTTGTTGTGTAACAAACATTGGCATGGGAACATGTAATAGATATTATTGTCTGTTGCTAAAATTGTCAGCTGAAACATTCAGACACACCAAAACAATATTTCATTTCCTTAACGAGTTCCATCAGTACAAAACAGCATCCATTCTATTCCAGTTTCGGGTTCAATCTCTCTGTTGATGACACATGAAATCGTGAAAATTCTAAGGACAATACATAAAAGCGTTAATTAATTTTGAAGCGAGCGTGAACTGAGCGGAGGTACGACAATTGAAAGGCATGCCTACTCGGGAAATTTGCATGTACAGGGCTGGACAATTTAAATTTACGATTTCGCCGCCCCCTAGCGGCGCGACCCTCGCTTTTTTTTAATTTTCAATTTTCATTTGCATTCCAACAACTAACTCTCGCCCCATAGATGTAAGTAGATGGAGATGAGAACTGATTTATGAGGCTTTATTCGCTAAGATCTTATTTCGTATAGAGCCTCAAGTTAGCCGGTTATTATCTCGCCTGTTGTGGAGAACTAATAATTATGCTAGTTGAGAACGAACAATTACGTCCACATGGACTATGTTAAGCTCTAGATACAGTAATACTACTTTAATTGCTTTACTTAACTTGAGCTTCAAATAGCTCTTGTAAAGGCTAAACTGCGCGCAATCAGCGCATAAGAATGCCGGACAAAAAAAAATGTAAATTAAGTGTGGATTAAGGAAATTACTTCAAAGTAAGTCTTAACATAATTCGGCGAAAAAACTTCTAAAATTACATGTGTTATAATTATAACAGTATTTCATAGTCGTGTCTCGATCTGCAGTGCACGTACGGCTAATGTTCTAGCCAACAATTACGATCGAGATAAAAATCTCCAACCCTGAACGTTCATGGAATATATCTTTAAACTGACCGCCCGTCGAAATTAAGTCTCACGTGCTTTTGATAATTTGATAACGGACGTCTACGGTTTGATTTATTTCTCAAGGAACTGGTTTGTGAGTCAGCCGAGGTTCGTTCTCATGCCCCGCGCTTCTAAGTAAAGCTGGATATATGTAATTAGGTGTGTGTCAAAATGTTTATGAGTTGTTTCTAGGTAAGTTCTTGGACAGTTCTATTGAAGATAGAACGCTGGACAGAAGAGGTTACAGCCTTAAGATTTGAGACCGGTTTGGTTATGTTTCAGAGATTCAGAGAATCCCGATATAACGTGAGAAAACAGACGATTTCGTTAAATGTCATTAGAACAAGTTGTACTTTTGTGGCAACGTTTGTTGTTTATGTTTGAGATGTCAAAGGTGTAACGGGGTAGCCACATCATAAGAAAGGTTAGCCACATTCCCAACTTCCATATCACGTTTTAATTATAAATGAAGTCATTATGTTTACGTCTTTATGGCTTTGAAATTAATCTTGATTTGAAGTAGGGCTTATTTACTATAATCAGACCACCCGAGATATTGGCAACTGTTAACAAACGTAAAAAATGATTTAAAGCCTCTTTCAGCGATATGTAAACGTCGACATTTTTCTATAAAATGTTCTACATTTACGTTTTGATAGAATTTATATTCGAAATACACATGAAACAATATTTTTTGACAATTTCATTGAAGAGCTAACGTGTAAATCACTCGGAAATGTTTTAATCATACGTTAAAACTGCGAAATATTCGATGGGCCATCTTGCGTCTTGTTTTATAACAGTCATACAATAAATCATACAAAAATACAACGTCTAATAGACTAGAGACCAAATTAAAAAGAAAATTAATAACATTTCGCGACCACAAGTCGGCAGCTGTTAATCAAGACACGATCAAAGGATGCGTATTTTGGGAAAATTCCCAACGCGAGTATTTATCATTTCTACTATTTGTCAATTAGAGAACTATTGTGGGAACAACGTTCTTTGATTTATACACCCTGTATCGGTTTAATGCGACAGTACGCAAGAAAAGTTGCTCCACCTTGTTTTATTGCACTATTTTCTGTTCCGGGAAATCGCTCCCATCTGTCTCAATAAAATCTCATTGTTGACGTAGATTTACATAGAATCGTTCGCGAGAAGTTTTTTTAAACCTATTTCATGGTACTTTTAATCTAAAATATAACGGTTTGAGATGACAGGACTGATGACATTAATTGTTCTTCGTCAAGTAATTAAAGTGATTTAAACAGAATATGTGTCATCGTGAACGATAACACTCACATATAATGCAGTGGAATCGTTAAAGGTGTGCGATAAATATCGTGAAAAAACGTTGAAACGAACACGATGTATTGTCGTCGTAAATGCTGAAGCTATATTTTTTATTGATTTACAGTGTATTTTTTCATTTCATTAAATATTTACCACTGTTTTTTTTAAAGAAAATGAGAAAACCCAAACGCACAAAACGTTTTGGGAACACATTCATAGTGCGCACAGGCTAATGAATAGAATTCCCTGCCAGAGCGTGTGTTTCCTGATAGCTACATCCTGTGAGTCTCTTAGTCAAGAGTGAATAGGTTACTTCTAGGTAAGCGTGCTCCATCTTTGACAACATCATCGCTTACCATCAATTTAGATAGTGGTCAAACGCGTTCCTATCAAAAGTAAAAAAAAATAAAGTAGAGCATATTTCATGGTGGGAGCAATATGAGGATACGATTCAAGAAGGGTATTTTTCATAACCCGTTTCTTTGGATCATTATGGATGTCAGTTTAATTTCTGTTACGAAAATTTTTCTTTTTAAGGTCAAACCTTTGAAGTTATTTTCGATTCTCAAAGACAGAATCTGCGAACGTCCTTTTATGAGGGCTTATTAATGAATACTGAGATAGGCTAAGTATAGAACATTAAAGATTGCAGATAAATGAATTGTGTTGATTCGTATTTGTTCGTTTTGCTCACGCCTCTGATGGTACCTCGGCAGACGATACCAACTCGAGATATTGGTAACGTTTCGAAGTTCTAATTGCAATGTTTTAATATTAGCATGTTGTTTCAATTCTATTGTAATTATGAGGAAAATAATTGCTTAAATGTATATTTCGACACTTTCAAGGGAATCCAAATGTTTAGGGTATTTTCCGTTTACCCAGAACTATGATATTTATGCAAATAATACCGTCTTATACCTACTATAAGTATAGGGCAAAGTCTGAAAACTATAGGTGTGTAATTAAATTATAAAAAGTCTATATTTAAAGTAATTTGCAGCTACAAATTTGTACAGAACCCTCTGTGGGCGAGTCCGACTCACAACTGTTTTTTTTTAGATTCTTTCACAAAAATTGTGATAGTTACATGGGATCTTACAAGGGTTTTCAAACCGAAAATCCCCGCCGATGAAAAGTAGACCCATGGATTTATGGTATAATGTTGTATTTAATTATAATACCCATCATCACCTCCTCTTTTTTATACCAATCCTTACGAACCAATTCCAACCACACTCAAGTTTGACCAGCGATACCTGTACTTATTACTTCAATTAAAATCAGTTATATTCAAGTTTGACAAAAAAACCTCTCATGATTTTTATTTTCACGAAAAAACAGTACATTTGTCAAACACAGGTAGTCCAATTAATATCAAGTCATATGCATATTAGTTGCTCCACCACTTTCTTGAGTAGTGTGGTCGCACCATTCATTAAAGATGGTTGGCCATTAATCTGTCGGTTTGTTCGTCTGATGTTCTTATTATTGTGTTGTGTTAAATTAATCCTTTAATTAGATAGACACCTTGTTTTGCAATCGAAATTGTGAAGGAAATTGGACGAGGTGTTGTTGCTTTTTAATTGGGTCCGCTTTGTGTGAAAAGATGAGTCCTATTTAAAGAAATACAGTAGTACTAGTTACAACAACTAAATAATATGTAGTAAGTCTTCTATTATCTTTCTTTTTACTATTGATAGGTACGCGTTTGACCACTGTTGACTTGACCTAAAAAAAAAACTCTGATTTTGAGGAAAGCAGAAACTGTTTTGTAAGAGTGAACAAAATAAAGCATCAAAACTTAGCTACCTACTATGACTGATTTATTTTGAACCTATGTTCTTTCGATGAATTTTCTTTTCAGGCAGGTACACAAACGTGCAAATGCTGAAAAATGTCTGATATTTCATTACATTCCACCTAAAAAATCATCACACCGCTCCATTATTAACCCTTAAACACGTCATATTCCCCGACGTGACATTACGAGTCCTCTCTGTATTGAAAAACGGGCGCATTTTTCCGCGAAAACTCCTACCAACTCCCCTCTGGCGTAAATCCGGGCCACTAAGCGTACCCTGAGTGAATAGCTATGTTCCTGCTAATTATGCCAACCAACTTCTAAATTTAATCAGACAACTTGTGTAATTTTCGCGGTGGGTCCATAATTTTTCATGACGCCGCCGGGATGGGAGGCGCTGTGATTACCACGTTAGTATGTCACTGTTTACCCTGACGTGTGGAGGGTTAAGCAGGAAAAGTGACTTAATTATACCTTATTATAAATTGTATGAAACTTTAATGGAGTCAAATTCTAGAATAGAACTTTGTTCTCCCAAAAGCGAACAATGACACTGACAGGTCCTTTGCGAAAAACAATGAGCGAATTTGCATAGCGACTTTCCCTCTGAGTTAGTTGAGTTTCTAGGCTACAATTTTTAGAGGTCACACTGAGAATATTCTACATCTACTTGAGTAAATTTTCTCTAACGAAACTAACAAATGTAGAACTAAATAAAGCTTGCAGGTCTATTGAAATAATGAGTTTATTATACCCTCAGTTGATAATGTGTTCGTAATCACACCGTTTCTACGGTAGTTCAATTAGAGACTACTTGGTTACTTGCATACGGAGTATTTATGCAATTATCTGGCTGTATAATCTGTGCTCTGTTAGTAGATTGCTATCTGTGGCTACTGTTTCGCACTAGTGGTATCATGTCATTTAATTTATGTCACGTCGTATCGTGGCCGTGCATAAAAGCCGTGTTTCGCGTCAGCGTCAGTGCAACGCACTTTTTGCGTCGACTTGATAAATGGCTAGGTAGTTTAGGGGACTAGGAAACTGATTTTTGATGCATATTTTTCGTTTTTATTTTTATGAAGATCTACTCAATCATTCGTGTTATTTTTAAAGGGTTGGCAATGGGCCTCATGTTCAATGAGCATCATACTGTCAACTTTTTTTTTCTATTTATTTGGTACGTGAAAACTGACAGATCTCAGACTTATGTCAGTTGAAACAACACTATTTACCACAGTAGGGATGTAGCAGTAGAAATCACATGCACACTCCAGACCCAACCCTCTAAGTATAAA
This sequence comes from Lacanobia oleracea, assembly GCA_950371165.1. NCBI lineage: Eukaryota > Metazoa > Arthropoda > Insecta > Lepidoptera > Noctuidae > Lacanobia > Lacanobia oleracea. Next base: position 10,513,465 of record OX493397.1, read on the forward strand.
TAGCTAAAAGGAATAAACCAAATGTAAATTATGTTTCATTCTATGATCTAAACGGAAGTTTTGATCATAGAATTGCCTTTGCCATAAACTTGTTATAAATTGTATGGATAGATATGAATCTGATGTATTGCTAGGTATATAAATGTCACCAAGTAATTCATAAATAAATACGTCGACTTTTTGTGTAAACGTTTACAAATCGGTGAGGTGATAAATCGATGGTCGGTTTTAGAGATTATGCAACTTTTTAGGATGTTAGGTAATTGAAACATCCTGTTTCAATTTTTGATCGACATTTGTTTCTCTACCATAATAATTTGATTTGAGGTCCTGACAGTAATCTATACTAATATATAAAGCGGAAGTGTTTGTTTGTTTGTTTGCTTGAACGCCCTAATCTCAGGAACATGTGGTCTGATGAAAATTATTTCAGTGCCTACACGATATGAAGAAGAAGAAGTGTTTGATAGTTAATTGATAGGTCTGCTTATGTATTTTGGATATGTGTAGATGGATTCGAAACTCATTTTAGTTATTAATGCCGTATGGTGTCGGCCGGTGCCGTATGGTGTCGTAAAATAATAATACCATCCCATCACTTCCGGTGGGTGTCGTAAGAGGCGACTAAGAGACTCACCAGAGAATGGGCAGAAGCGTTCTCTGTAAAACACAACTCCATTTACACTGCGATCGCCAACCCGCCTGCCAAGCGTGGCGATTATGACAACCTCCCCACCCTTCCCCTTAGGGGGAGGCCTATGTCCAGAAGTGAACGTCTTTCGGCTGTTATGATGGTGATGATGATGATGATGATGGATTCGAAACTAAGCCATTCTCTGCTAGGTATGTCACCCAGTTGTAGGTCTGTTCCAAAGCCTATTTTCCAACTCCCCACATTTAATTACAGAAGTACTTATTTACCTATACAACGATGCAAATAGTCCCACATCACCGATTACGGGGTACAGTAAGCTGGAATCTGTTAATCAAAGTGTACGCAATCAATTACGGCATAGCAATCAAAATGTCTGGCATTCCGTGGTTCGGGGACAGCATCAGATGTCTGGCTGTTGAGTGGTCGTCGAGTCGATTAAGTGGAGATTATTTCGATAAAATTGGTTGCATTCATGTCGATGTGTAGCAGAGGTTGACATCACTAAAGCAGTTGTTTGAAAACAAATGAATGAGGTTTAGACAGTTCTTATTTCAAATGTAGGTAGGAAGAGCAGCTTTACAAGTTGTTTTTCAGTAAGTTTGTAAGGTGTACTTAAATGGTACTGCTGGTTTTTTAATTTGAGAACTTGGAGTTAAAATACCTACCTAATATGTAATGTGTCAAATCAAACCTAACTTTCTGCCAATTTTAAACTGATAGATCAAAAGTTGTAAGTACGTAGATAGGTTGCATTAAATGGGAACTGAAAATTAAAGAAATCAATCTGTCACATTTTTTGTTCTATTGTCAGTCATGCAATTCCTTAAACGTTTTCGTGAAACTATAAAATAACTTGACACTTAATTAATTCGAAATTCAGTGAATGTCTAGCTGCAATTTCAACTTAGGTAATTACCTACTGCTAAATATTTATCAAGTTGCCATACATAGGTATTTCAATGGTAATTTTAATTTAATTACTAATTACATTCATTATCTACTCTCAATTTAATTTGCACTATAATTTACAAGATAAAAAATAATTACCATAACACAAGTCATTGGTAAATACCTACGGGACAGAGTTGAATCGAAGCCATGTTTCATTGTAGTTCCGAATTCGGCCGCTTCGGCGCTGCGGTCGCCGAGTTATACCCGTTTAATTAACATTGCTATCATACCGGCTAATTGTTATATCGCGCAAAGCTGATTTATGGCGAGATACAAACGCCGACACCTTTGTAATTGCCACACGTGATTCAAACATTGCATGCATACGTACGAACAATAGGAGCGGGGGTGAGATGTTATGACAATAAGTAGGCGGTACTGATTTTCAATTATCGCAAGCATTGTAATTATAGCTTGCAGCGTGTTACATTAGTATACAAAACGGTTTTCTATATCGATTTTGCAATAAAAACTTGTAACATTATGGACTTTTAAAATTGGAATCAACTGTTAACAACACCATCTGTGCATTGAATTATACAATTTTAACTCAACGCCATCTATATTTTTTGTAATGAACTACCATCGATGATAGTAAACTACTTCCAAGTTCGAAATGTACAGTCAGTCAGAGTTCCTTGTCGGAAATGTTTTGAAGACACCGTATTTTAATCATTGAAGAACTAAAAATAAAGTTTGAATTGAGCCACGGCAATGGTTTAAATGGGAAAGCGACTGTCTATAGAGTCTATTAAAATTCCTATCACGGTCGTTTTCCCGCTACATTGAATAATTCGAGACGCATTCTGAATAATCAGCGTTTCCCTTTCTCTAAGTTTACCTATTGAAGGAGACTGTGTTAAAAGGTTACACGCGTTTAATCATTGAGTCATTATGTACTGTACAAAAATATATTACTCATCTTGTAGTAGGAGATTGTCTTTATTTTGAAACAAGTATTCTTTATTTTCCTACCTATGAAATATTGTCTTCATTCATTAATAAGCAGTAAATTTCTATCCCACATTTTTTTTAATGAAAACATGTTTTAGCCAACCTCGAAAGTGAAGTACCTATCTACGAAAAAAACGATTTTACAGAATTCCAAAAACATTTATCATAACCATGTCATCGGAACAGTAAATCGCGGCTTTACATTAAATGTAACAGAAATGTAAACGGAAACGTGGCATGGCGGGCGGGTTAATTTACGCGCAGCGGCTGCCCTGGGCGGGCGGTATCTGAGAGTTTCCGCCCTGGCGCCGGTAGCGATGAAAATCATTCATCAAGCTTCGGTCGCAGCACGCTCCTCTCAATAACATTCCTCTGTGAGATCTATGGAGTACCGCTTTGGAATTGAGTTTTCATTCCATGTTAGTTTGTAACTTTGCAGAATTAATGAGGGTGTAAATATAAAATTATTGAAAGTAAATAAAGTTTAGTTTTCATTTACCTACTATAGTTTATCTACATGGTAGGTAATCAAAGTCATCATAATAATTGTGTCTATAATTTTCAAGTACCTACATGGTTTTCAGAATAATTAAAAGCTCGATTCTTTTTAAAGACTTGTAAAGACAAGAAACCTTTTGCTGCTAAAAACAACGTAATAATATAGAAAAGTAGTTTTTGAGAAGACGAATGAAAAGTCGAATTTATATTTAGGTATTGGGTATATTAAAGTGCTACTGAGGTACACAACATCAATAGTTAATAATATGCAAACTTATTTTTGTAATAAACACACGTCATATTGTTGGCAATAATCTTATGTAGTCATAAATCTTCTCGTACATAAATTAAGTCTATATTTTGCTAAATACCTTCACGCACTATTAATTTAGACGCTGTCAACATTGACAAGGGTTAAGCTTTACGATTATGGAATTTAAATTCTCCCATGCCAACCTGAATGTCCTTCTAATATTATGAAAATACTAGCAAAGTTTATGGGTTCACCCACGCCTTTAAATATTGTTCTATTTTTCTTAGAAGTTGACAAAATATCATTTAAATTTTCTTTTGGGTTAAACCAGTTAATTAATAGCAACCTAATACAATTTGTATTTATCTTATCACGACAGTTTCACTGATATTCATTTTTTTAATTAAATACAAAAATAAACATTTTAATTTGTTTACTCATGTAACTGTACTTCCTAAAAATAAACACAACATAACCATTGACAACAACACCATCTGTGAAAGTTAGCCCGAACTAAATAAAGAGATAGTTAACTAAACTTTTAAAAACTCGCACACTGCTGACCTCTACCGGGGAGTAGTCGCATTACGTGTGGAGTCCTTGACTTCAAGTTCGAACGAATTCGACTCGATGACAGATGGCATTATTGGGTACGTGGAATGGATGATTTTCGTACTATAAAGAATATTTTATTCGACACAGTAATAATTATTATCAACTTCACTTTTGGCTCTACAGACACTCTAAGGAATTGATGTCTAATAATTAGACTTAAACCAACTGGCCTCTACATAATAATTCCTATAAGAATTTTATTGAACCAACAAGAACGGCAGAATGATTAATACAGTTACCTATTCCAATACCTATCATTTGTCTAAATAGATAATAATATTATCCAATAAGACTATTTGCCATACTTTTATAAAGAAACACCTGTGACCACTAGCGTGACCTTCTATTATTGTTAATTTGTAGCAACTGTGTGAGCATTTGTGCACAATGCTTTAATAACCTGTAAATATTATAGCGAATTTTTGTAAAACTTTTGTTTCTTTTATATCTTATAAGATTATTTCTGGAGAGGTTCACATAGGTAGGTAAGTGGAACACAGTGCGCCACGAATAGCCGTGTATGAATCACAGCGTTGTTTTATTTTTATTAAAAATAATTATTTATTTAGGTATTTATTTTATTTTAAACACTTTCTGCACAAAAATGTGCAGAGGCGGACTTAATGCCACAGGCATTCTCTACCAGTCAACCTTTGGGTAATGCAGAATTCTCTGTACGACTATTCAGTCGTAAGTGCAATAAAGAAAATTTAAAAAGCGATTGTTTATTTTAATTAGATAAGCGAATAATAATATAAATTATGTTAATTGATCTGATCAAATTCCTTGTAAAATTTCATATTTTATGAGTAGATATTCATTGCGGTATTTATGAGGAGACCTACGTGGAACAGATTAGTTATCCATGCAAAATAATACATATCTACCAATAGTAGGTAGATACCTATGTGTAACCTACGTTTGGCCAAATCCCTATTCCTAATTAAAAAAATAATAAACATTCCATTCTATCTAAATTCAAATTTTGAATTCCGAGACTCGATTCGAAAAAGGACGGCGGCTATAGGGATGGGATGAGCAACGCCGCGTCTGTCGAGATTTTTTGTGCGATTTTTTCGACGTTATTATTATGAGAAAAAATGCGGAGTCAGTAAAGCGGAACGTGGGGTGGGGGCATGACGAGGGTTCCCCGGTTTGATTGAAGCGAGGAGGTGGGGGGCGGGGCGGTGACGTCATGCTCTCATAATAGGCCGTGGCGTGCAGTGATGGCCGCCGTTTATCAAGAACGAGTGTTAGTTCTCTGCACTTGGACTATTTCATTGTGACTGTTACTACGCGATAATTATTTCTGAGAATGATGTATGTAGATAGTGCTGAGTACAGTGTTTTGATTGAATTGAAATAACAATCACGTGCTGTTTAAATTAAAAAAATCAAATTTTATTTATTGGCCCGTAAATGCAAGCATGTTAAATGTTTATTTGAGAAGGTATTTGTCTTCTTTCAGCTGCAGCATTGTACTGCTCAGCATTTCGCTATAAATAAGTAGACAGAAAGCAGAATGCACCGTTACGTATAAATAATACTGTTTTCAAACTGTTGTTTCTTTAAATAGAACAAATAATAAACATTTAATGCAGGTGGAAGTCGGTTTTATATCAAAACATGACCTGAAACTCTTGAGTGGCTTGATGGAGTGTGATTTCATCGGACCGTGTATCGGCTGAATTACAGGCATAATTAAGTAAGGTAAAAAATGGAGCTGGCGTTTCAAAAATCAGGCATTAGCATGCGTGAGGATGGGCGGAGCGGTGTTCGCGTGACGGTGCGCAGTTAGCGCGGGAACACCTCGCGCGTGGCACATCCCTAGCAACGCCTATTGCCCGCCGGTTGTTGGCGGTTGGTCGCTGTTGCATTTCAAAACGTTACCAACGTAAAGTTTGTAACGTCTGTTTGCTTGGGAAAGGGAAATAAGTATGAAACTACAACAGTGAAGGGTAAATCAGCAAAATGAAGAAGAAGAGGTCCAAAACCGGACCTTGGCTGCAAACCGCAATAAAACTGGGATGTACGAGAAAAGCAAACCCATAAGAAGTGTTTGAAACTGCTTTTTCCTGCCGTAGATACATGAAATAAAATAAATACCTAGTTAATATAAAAAGCAGGTATGTAGGTGAGGTAAAAAAAAGGAAACCAAACCAGTCGAACAACCCACGAAGCTTCCACCAAATTAAATTAATGATATCTGTATTTAAACACAAACAAAGGCGATGCTTAGGTAGCAATGAGAAAATAATGATAGGCACCTTTTGTTTTATTTGCAACCAATCTTTTGCAGGATAACCGTCAATCAAAAACCGAAACAAATGAATGATCTTTTATTTTACTCTAAGCTTACATGAATAAATAATGTGATCTTCATTGAAGAAATCCAACTTACTATCAGAGATTCTCAAACTATAGACGGATAATAAGTACCTAATCTACCAAAATTACCGGAGAAAATAAGTAGGTATGGCAACACGTTAATGCTGTTCGAAATCACCTTATCGATTGTGAACAGATGTAGTTCCATATTGAACTGTGTAAACAGAATTACAAAAGTATGAGACTTATTATGTGTTAGTGTTTGTTCAGTTGCTACATGACATTGACGGGTAGAAACAAGATACGGTTTCTATTGAAGCAAATTATAAAACTAATAGCTAGCGCGATTTTATCCAGAATAAGGTCATTTTGAAAAAATATTCATTACAACACGATAAACTTTCTGCAATAAAATTTATTTTACAACAATGTCCAACAAAACTACACTTACCTAATTTATTCAAACTAAGCCATTTATTTAAAGTACCTGAAAACATCGTATTTTTATCTAGTTAAATTACTTTAACATTTTAAACGTTTGAATTTATGATATTGATTACACCTTTTCTTTAGCCAACATGACATTTTACTAACGGCTTGTGCAAAAATATTATTAGACATAATAATAAAACTACTACAATATCACTAACCAATACGAAAACAAAAAACCGTAAATGTTTTAATTAATTTATAAAAATCCGGTTCTTAATTTAATGTTCGGTTATAAATCATCACATCACTGGTTGGATAAAATTCCAAGGATCCACGCCGAATGCCGCAATCGGAGATCGATCGGTCCGATTAAAAAAAAGGCTAAGGCCGAAATTATAGAGACGAGAGCAATGATCGTAGCCGCCGGGGATCGTGCCTAGCTTGAGTAACTTTGATGTATGTGTTGATATATACTTTGTTCTATGTACTTGAACCTTCGGATTATTAGGTACTATGTAGTGCCCTGCGGTTTCACCCGGCCTGTGTGTTTCCGTTTTATTTTGGGATACTTTTTTTTCATTTTTGACCTGTACCTAAGGGCCGTAGCGTAATGTTAATTATAATACAGCCAATACCAAAAATTGCGTGTATGTTTTTTCTAAGCCCACTGGTACAGACATTAGAGCGTTCATACATACTAATTTTTCCATAGTTTACCTAATTATCTACCTATCTAGGTACTCAGATTAGCTACCAATGTTTTTTCTATACCTATACTACTAATGGTAACCTACCTACCTATCTATCTATCTATCTAACGAAGTATCTATCTAAGGCAGGTGTGTAGGTAGGTATATTTTCTGCCTCATATTTTTGTGGTCAGTGTGGTTCTTGTTATTAACTTATAATACCTACTAAACTTCAATTAGTTTCTATTATAACACATAGGGATTTGTGTTAAGAATATTCTATACTAATATCTAAAAATGAAGAGTTTGTTTGTTTGTTTGCTTGAACGCGCTAATCTCAGGTCCGTTTGAAAAATTCTTTCAGTGTTAGATAGCCCATTTATCGAGGAAGGCTATAGGCTATATATCATCACGCTAAGACTAATAGGAGCGGAGCAGTAGGTAATGAAAATTGTGACGCAGACGAAGTTGGGCGGGTCAACTAGTGAGTAAATATTTTGGATGATCATTGCGTTATTTTTGGTTTCAGTCGAAAATTAATAATTTTAGTGTTATGTATACCTAATCAAAAATCTTCCCCTTTCTATGTGATATCAAGTCTTAGGTACCTAAAGTCTGAAATGGTTTAGAAATCAAATAAACTATGCCACTCTTCCTTCTTACAAACTAAAAAATAAATTCATCGGATTATTCTAAATATCTCAATAAAATAATTGCAGCAAACAGATTTATCATCACATCAATGAAAGACCTAAATAATCATAAAATTGAATACCTATCTAAATAAATACTGCAACAAAAGAATTAGGTACTCTTATTAAACTTCTGAAACATTAGGAAGCTCCAATGACATGAATCATTTATTATTTATCTAAATACCCCCGCAACTTCGTCTAAGTCACAATTTTCATTACTGCTCCGCTCCTATTGGTCTTAGCGTGATGATATATATCTTATAGCCTTCCTCGATAAATAGGCTATCTAACACTGAAAATATTTTTCAAATCAGACCTGTAGTTCCTGATATTAGCGCGTTTAAGTAAACAAACAAACTATCTCTTCAGCTTTATATATTAGTATAGATATATTCTATTTGAACACAATTCAAAAACCGGGTGGTTTCCTAACCACCGTTAAGTGATAAAATGTTCTGGTACAAGTTTCACATGCAAAATATATTGGCCTCATAAACTGTACCTACTAATCTAAATAACTGTGTGTGACTGAGTATTGAGTAACCAGCAATAAAACTGGTCAATTTGAATCGGATTTATTTTAGAGCGTTTAATTTAATTTCTTAGATTTATCTAGTAAGAAGTAACAATGAATGAGCATCTAAAATAGGCACTAAATTATTCTGACGTTTGACTTAGGTCATCAACATATCTTTGAATTTACAGAAGAGACCTTAGCAAAAATATTTTTCCAGAATAGGTAAATAGGTATAACCAACAATGTTTTGTAGGCAAGTCGAATCAATATTAAGAATTTGTATGAAAAGGAGTACCTAAGCATAAAAATTACACTAAGGTCAACCTTCAGGATTCCTAAAAAATACTTTAATCAAGTGACAAAAATAACAATAATAATTACTAAAGTTAACAAATACACTTATTACAACAAACTAAAATAATAGTGTCTGAGGATACCAACTGGCAAACAATTTTCGTTTCTGTAAAACCATTCTCAAAATAAGTATAACACAATTAGTCTCTTTTAGGGTATGAAGAAAGTTGCAATTGTTTATAATCTGTAAAACTTTTAATATCCTAATTAATCGGCTTAAACTATTTTCGCTACCAACACGGATAAACAGACGGGACAACAAACTGTGATTATAAACAGGAGTAATCTTCAGGATTAAGCAGGGTCAGTGAGAAATCTTTTATTAAGCTGAACATCAATAAATCTATGAGGAAGTAAAGCTCCCATAGGTGGCAGGCAGACAGACAGGTCCCCTCAGTAACACATGTTTAAAATTTATTAGGTGTCAGCGCGACTATCTCACAATGTTTTCTTTCGCCATTTGAAGAACGAGATAGATTGAAAATGCACATGTTTTTAAAATACAATCTTGTTCGAGCTGATGCGTTCCTAGTTTGAAAATAAATAACGGATTTTTGTCAAGCGTTATTTAATTATGTTATTTTAATTTATTTTTGGCCAGTAACTTCAACTGCTTTGGAAAATATAGTTGAAATTGAATTAAATAGCGAAACTACATAGAAACGAATGTATTAAATGGTCTTGTCCCACTAATAATATTATAATTCTTAGTAGTGATCATTTTTGTATCAAGAGTAGGTAGGTATGTTACGTTCCCTTAGAGATATCGACTTCCAAATAAAATAAGCTGACAGTGTCAAATAAAAAAAGTTTTACCAGCTAATTTAAAATGATTCTGTATACAACTAGATATTTATTCTAAGTTGATTTATTTCTGTTTTATTTTACGGTACTCTAAAACAGATTATTACAGATTTGGATCGGACGTAGCTATAAAACGTGTTCGTAAATCAATTAATAGATGTCAAATGCTAATTAAACTTGTTTCTCATTACCCAATCAACAGATATCTCAACACTGTGATACAGTCTTTTCTTTAAAACACGAGAAAGTTTTAAAGTATATTTATAAACTTAATATTTATAGACACAAGTAAATAAATCGCAATTTTTGCGCAACAATAAAAAATGGCGTACACCCAGACGTACCTACGATGAAAAAAATGTTTATATTATCTCATCTTTCATGTAAGAGAAATCCCGTAAACATTAAAAAATATACGTCCGCAAATTCATCAATCGATCAATCAATCAATTTTGTATTTAGAATACAAAAATACAACTGATTGAAATCAGTGGGAGTGAATTTTATTTAAATGAACCACTGTCTGTCTCTCGTTTGACAGTCGGGTTCGGAATCAAACAATCATTGTACAGTTCGTACCGCTTTTCGAATCGCTTCGCTTTCAAGGCCGAATCATTCAAAAGTGACCACATTTAACTAGCGACCACTTTTGTGGTCGTAAGTGGGCAATTGGTGCAGAATTTTAGATGAGGTTATGTTATGAATGAGTTGTTTGTTTCTTCGAGTTATTTCCTTGGAATTGTGAGGTCTACAACTCTACATTTTTTATACAAAGATGCTGGTTGTCCATAACAATCAAGTGAGTATGATTTATTAGATATTCTAATATTTAAAATTCTTCCATTACTGAGTAAGTGCCTAATTGACAGCCTACCTCAACCGAAACTACTGGTCGTAGATAGCTGAAATTTGGCATGTAGGTTCCTTAAAGAGTAAAGGGGAGCATTAAGAGAGGATTTATTCGAAATTCTAACGGAAACAGGATAAAACGGGATAGGCGCGTACGAAATCGCGGGCTAAAGCTAATAGGTATGATGTATACGATAGGTAAGTAGGTACTAAGTGTTAACAGTGTCTGCTAAATATCTGAAATCTACAGATATCTACAGAAAATCATTATAAAAGTTTCTTTGAATCACATTTATACAACTGATGCAAAATATTTTGTGCGAAAAAATGTAGCCCTTAAAGGTGATAAAATGGGAAGTTACATAATTTTATAATTAACAAACAATAAAACTAAATAGGAAGTATCATAAATCGTGTAACGCACGCAAGGAATTTCATTCAAAACAATATCTGGCCAAATCTACCAACTGATCAACATATTAAACAATACAAACAATTGTCACCTACACGCATAAACAATTATATATTAAAACAAATATTTTAAAACAATTGTTTTTCATAGATGCGATAGTTATAAACAAAGTGCTCACTGGGACTGCTAAACAATACCTATGTACAGTCAACAAAACTATTCGGAATACAGGCAAAAATATTAATTTTTCCACTGCACAGCCAATATTTATTTCTAATGTGTGTATTTTAACTTGTTAAGCTTATAACATACTTACGAGTGTAATGTACAATAATAGGGAAGTGGCCAAAAAAAGTCTAATTTGTTCGTCACATAGATTTTCAAAATATATCCGACACTTATTTTTCTTTTGTTACGTAAACCAAAATTGTCGAAGATACGACGCTTTTAAAATTATCATTACGTCACGCCGTGGTATAATTTTAGTAGATTCTGACGTCACGAGCCTCCACTCCCGAGTTTTGATGCGTTTTATCTTTGTCAATATTCATTGATTTACAAAAACAAAAAATACATGTCTATTATTTTTCAATACTCTAACGGACGGACTTAATAGATTTGCAATTTATTTATGGTGGAAACTAGCCTATTGTCTACTCAGCACACTCACAACATTGTAGAAAATTATTTGCAAGTTAGCTACCTGTATACCAAATAGCTTTGTTGACTGTATTAAGTGTACCTATATAGTATACGATTATCATTCGAATAGTAATAAATCAGCCCAGTTTTACGAACTGAATACGAGGGCTTTATCTACCTATGTGATAATAGTTAAACCTAATTGTCGAGTTCAATGTTTTGTGTTAACAAGTTGGCAATATCATGGCCGTGTGAATTTTGCGCTAGGAGTCTTTGTTGAAGGAAATAATCGAAATATTCTAGTACCTTGTCTTAATCCACTTTTCCACGTGCAACTATTACAACATAGCGGGGCATGATGATTTATCACAAAAAGCACATCAGCATTAAGGCAACTATTTTTTATTAGTTAGCGTAAGTAGTTAAATATTTATTTGTTAGATAATAGCTTTGGTCCGAGACTTCGTACGTGCATTTCACGTTTTTCTCGTTCCCTTAGCAACTTCGGGGAAACATCTCTTAGTGCTCCCCTGAACTCCCAAGTAACTTTTATTAAAGGATGGGAAATTATCAAGCGAGTCCTTTCACGCTCTGGGCGGAGCGGAAGGTATTACCAGACTCTTACTGACTACAACCCATCCGTGTTCCTCCTAATGGTTTTTGAGTTCCAAGGCCGCGGTAACACTTTCGAACCAATTCAGCAACCCTGGTAGGCTCCCCATGGAACATGGATGTCATGTTATTGGTATTAAGACCAACAGTTTTTCGACTAAAATATACAAAAAAAATCTTATAAGTCCGTCAGATAGATTTTCAAAAAATATCCGATACGATTTTTTTCTTTTGTTACGTATACCAAACTGACGAAGATACGACACTTTTTATAATCTCAATACGTCACGCCGTGGTATAATTTTTAGTGCGTTCTGACGTCACGACTGTCACGAGCCTCCACTCCCGAGTTTTGATGCGTTTTATCTTTGTCAATATTCATTGATTTACAAAAACAAAAAATACGTGTCTATTATTTTTCGATACTTGATTTGCAATTTATTGATGGTAGAAACTAGTCTATTTTGAATTTCCTTAATAAGGTCAAGATAATATTGCTACAACATCAACAAAACATCTATATACGGGTACATAGTATAGGTATATAAATAAACAGGTCTGCAATAGTGTCCGGTCACCCTCAGAACGCGCTTGTCTAACCCAACTCAAACGTTTGAGACGCAGACGCTGTATCTAATTAGGTAATGCTTACATAAGTATAATTAGTTTTGTTAGACGTCTCTGTAGCCCTTTAGTCTTAGTAGCCTTGCACATTTAGAAGCTAAATATTTTTTTTTAGGATGAGAAATCATCAAATGACTCCACTTGCTCTGGTTAAAGGAGGAAGGAGTGTCAGACTCTTACTGACTAAAACCCATCCGCGTTCCTCCCAGTGCCCTTTGCGTTTCAGGGTACTGTGCCTCTTTCGAACGAAGTCCGCAGCCCCAGCAGGCACTGGCCCTAGCGGGCCCCGTCTTTAATGCTGACAGCTCTTTGAGGCGCGCGTAGAATACAGCGCGCCGGCAACCCAGGCCTGGTTCTGATAAGACGGCGAGCCACCCAATGATCGCCGTCCGCAGACCCGCGCCTACAGTGGCCGAGAATCGTCCTGCGACTCCCGACTAGTCCCGACGCCCGGGGCGTATTCTTCTGTTGCGGCGGCTGGAGCGTGAGGATTTCCTCTCTCTCACGCGTTCGGCTTCCTCCTTTGCTATCATTACTGCTTCGCAGAAGGACATGACCGCTTCCCATGTCTCCTCGCTCCGGACCATGGCTTGAACCAGGGCCGGACGCGAGAGATCGCCGTCGCCGATCGCCTCGACGACATTCAAAAGCTTAGGCTTACATTTTAAGTATTCTTGAAAGAAACACTCTTGCAACATGCTTGGCGCAAATAAACGCATTTTATTTCTTTCTTCTTTCTACGAGTAATTAGTCCATGACAAGGGAAAAACCCGTTACTAAATAACAAGCTGTTGCTGTCAATTTGATTGATTCAATTAGAGGAAACTACTTTGAATATCGGAATTGGAACCTAAATACCTCTTTCGTAATCCAAATTAGGTAGTCTATGACAAAAATTTCACCTGGTAGTTTTCCCACTCCCTATCTCATAGGGAGGCCTTTGTCTCAGTAGTGGGAACGTTAAAGATTAATTATGCTACTAGCTTTTACAAGTGACTATAAATACTTTCGGGAATAGAAGTATCCTGGACATGTATTACAGGACATGGTCAAACCGGGTGCCAAGTTTTTTCCAAATCGGTTTAGTGATTAAGACGTAAAGCGGTCACAAACAAACAGACAGCCACCGATGAGACGACTTTAATAGAACCTTCTTTTTTTTTTAAGTTGGTTAAAATGATTGATCTTTGTTAGGAAAGATTTACTTATGTTCACTTAATTTGATAATAGCATTGAATCATGATTCTATAATTTATTTGTGTTATTGTCAACTGGTCTAAGCATTTGTTAAAGTTTTTGAAACTGGCCTTATTTTAATGTTATTGTATGTACACGCAGGAGTTGAACCAGCTCTTAAATTAAATATACTTGGCTTTTTTTCTCATGGTAGAGCTTTTTAGAAAAAAAAACTTATATTTTATTTCGTATAGAACCGACAGGCCTGGAACGAAAAATTTCATTTTCACGACAACTTGTAAAGTTCTCAAATAACAACTGTAACTGAATTCTTCTGATTTTAGAAATGTAAAAAGAGACAGAATGTTAATTTAAAAAAAATGTGATGCAGGTTTTATTTTTGAGCTTTTTTAACAATAAATGGTTGTCATAAATGCAGAGACTACGGTGACTATCAATTAGGCAGGACTTTACACAACATTATTTCCAATACTTTTATTCCAATAAATAACTTCTCAAAAACATTTCCGAATAATAAACTAAAAAGTAGCTTCCTATGTTGACAAATCTCCACAATATTACGAAGAATGCAAAACACTATTTCATATTTAATTTCAGAAACTAAAGCAGTTCTCATGTTTAAAGTTTTGGTCAAAAGATCACCATTTTAAATTCATTCTTTTTAATAATAAACCTCTCAGTAAAGCAATAAAGATTAAGTTATATTCACTTTTTTATACTTAACTATTTTTGTAAATATGAGTGGCCAAGCGTTCAAGAATTTAAAAACTGTAGTCAAAATAATTTTGATAGCAAAAATGATTTCATCTTTTATTATTAAAAACTTTGCGGAATTTAGTTAGTTGTCTTACACAATATTGTGTTTGTCTTAGTAAGAATTAAATACAGTTCATTTTCAGTTAATTTAAAACTGACGCTGATAAATAACCTTCCTGATTACACTATTAAGGCAAATAACAAGCATGTTTTAGATAATTAATCGATTTGACTTTTAACTATAATTATGGTTATCATACGATACCAAATTGCCCAAAACATTTAACATTTACATTATACATTTACTGGAGTTTTGTTTTTAAAACAATTACTTATCAGGATAAACATTGCCAGCGATAAGTGTCTGCTTCTTGTTGTAAAATAGATAAAAATATGTATATAAATATTTTTTTATCTTTTAACTTTGACAAAGTTTAATTTTAAATTGCTACAAAATTGCACGTAGGTACTGTTAGGTATATTGAATTATTAATGATCAATCTTGTAAGCTATCAAAAACGTTCGGCGGACAAAAAGTTCGTAATCTAACGAGCTCGATCGGGCGGCGCGGGCGCATCTCAAGATTAATATTCAAATCGTTCGGCCGATAATTTTACAAATTCGCCTCAACGATCGGGTGTGGGCCTATAATACACATTAATATCACCGACTTCACATGTCAAACTGCCAATTCACTTGTTATTATCTTTATTTTGTGCTAATTTGTAAGCAGAAAGTGGATTTTGAGTAAATTTTTCAATGTCGGGTTTATGCCTTCTCGTTTGTTTGCGTCGACTTTAATTAGATGTGTCTTCTTGTAATTATGGAAGTGTTAGGCAATAATGTATGATTACCGATTAATTTTATAAGTATTAGTTAATGAACTTTAAGTCAATTCACCCATCGATAAGGTTACACCTTTTAAAAAAAAACTTTTGTCGTTTCCATAAGCAACCATTCGGTTAGTAATAGGTAACTTACTCTTTAAAAATTGCTCTTTGACCAACATATTGACACCATCACCAGTAGAGCCTCTCGTAACCTGGGTTTTGTAATGCGCACCTGTAAGCCTTTTAGTAACTGTCATAGTTTAAAAATTATATACTTTTCATATGTGCGTAGTATCTTGGAGTACTGTAGCCAAATCTGGTCACCCCAATACGAAGTATATACTAAAAGAATCGAAAATCTACAGAAAAAGTTCGTAAAATTCCTAAACTTTAAATCCCGAAAACGTCATGATTCTTATAACCGAGACTGCAAACACTATAATATGCTTCCCCTTGTGGATAGGCGTAAGATGTTGGATATGCTTTTGCTCTTTGATATCCTACGAGGTCGTTTGGACAGCAACGAGCTTCTTTCATATATATATTTCTGTACCCCAAAAACACGTACCAGACATACAAAATTGTTCAGTATCCCTGGTCATCGCACAAAATACGGGAGAAATGCTGTAATGACCCGACTGCCTCGCACCTACTCTGAGAGTTTTGAAAATATTGATATATTTCATATATCCAAGCCATCATTTCGGAAGCAAGTCAAGAAAATATTGTTTGATGAATAAATTGTGCCATCACTCATTTCATAAGTTAAAATTAAAACTTAAAATAAGGGAATTACGATTGCGATACTATGCTTTTTCCCAATGTTTAGTCGGTCATGTTTGCACTTAAATATCTTGACTCAAATTTGTGAAAAATGTGTCAACAATCCAGCATTACTTTGCACTGTATTCATTCCTTTCCTTTTTCTTTTAGCCACTTTCTAGTTAACCTAGCTTTGTCAATGCCGTGAAGCTCTGTTATTGGCTTAAGAGATAATTGTCATCATCTCGCTGTCAATGTTCAGTGTGGGCAGACTTTGGGATGCTACTTTGTTGTAACTGCATTGTTGCTGTTCGTTGACAGTGGGGTGAAATTTCACTTAAAATGTCAAATTAATAATAAGCTGTTGAGTTTCCAATAAATAAATAAATAAACACATTTGTTTCTGCTACAATTTTAATAGAATAGGCTGTGAACAGTGTGAACTACTTCCAATAGTCGACAGAACCTGTTCTGTGATGATAATGTTAATCTCCATTTCTAATTTAATTTACTAGGTTGAAGCCTTAAGTAATTGCCTAAACTAAAGGTCGTCTATAAAACCTATGTCAAAATATTACTCATGTGACCACACATCCGACAGGACATTTATATATTTTTGACATTTACATGACCGTCGAAAGTTAATTAAAATATTTAATGAGAAGCTCGCTCTGTTAGTGGGAGCCGATGACATAAATGAATGATATTAAATTAACGACACACAAAGGTGGGCGTAATCATTTTTATTCAGATGTTTTGGTGATGGCGAATTTTTTTAATAAACTGACGTCTACTTAAGGAGATTTATAAGACGATTTAATCGATAGGTGTATAATATTGGCGTTGACTACTGTGACAGTATCAATCAATGTTAAAAAGGTAGGTAGCTTATCTACAAATAAAGGTTCCATGCTCGTACACGATAAAATCATGTAAGCAACTTTCAAATCGTTACCTCGCAAAAGGGCACAACAATTTTAAACCAAAAAAAAATACAGCTCGATCTCTAAAAGTCCACTCATAGAAAGTCGTGAGCGCACAGTCACGCCGTATTATCGCACCGACCAAATCTACGGGTCTACTGAATATTACAATCTTACATGCTGCTCGCTTTATTAAGGCACTTGAAAAAAGCAGTTCATCAGATGGTCAGAAGATAGCGGTGAAAGGGACCGTTAGAATAATAGCCGCTAGGAAATCTCCACCTAGTTTCATTGCTGCGACCATGTATCTGGATCAATTTATGGTACCAGTTTTGACGGCTCAATTTTTTGCCATTGACCTTTCAGTTGATTTATACCATTGCACCGTTTACCCGTTTAATTGCTAAATGATTAAGTATTTAAATAGATTTGTACCGAAATGTAGCAATTGATTTGCGTAACAAATGTTTGGAGCTAAATATTGATTTAGTGAAGCCTGTTATATTAGCAACGTTTCGAAATGTAGAAACATACGCGCGTTTATTAGACAGATTAAAACATGTGGAAAACATTTATTCCTATTCGTTTAATGAGACAATTAAAACATACAATAGACCCGAATTTGGGCGTGATGTCACGATACACGATTAAAGATGTTAGAGCTACTGTATTTATTTTTAACATCATCCGCATAATAATATTGTCCAGAATATTTTTTTCGTATAACTGGATAGCTGTTTACCTATTAGTTCTTGATTTTTTTTACTTCTTATCAATCAAGCTCTGCTTCTAAAAAAATAGTTATTGACCCAAATAAGCTGATAAATAACATTGGTAATTCATTAAATACTAATAACATGCGCTAATCAATCCAATCTAAATATTTTATTAGGTGCAATATGGTGAGGATATAAATTAAATGAACGGTCAAACATTTAACACTGATATTGACATTTATGGCGGAACAGCACTAAATTATGAAATGTCAATTTGATACATTTAGTTATAAACGATAATAATATAATTTATTTGAAAAATAAACAAATTATTGACACAAAAATAAAAAAAATGCAAGGACTGGATTATATAGAAATGCAAAAGATACATAGATAAGAAATAACACTGATTAATGGCCGTTCTTAGGGCGGTGCCAAACTTCATCCCCATTTTCGTCTACATCTCTATTTCGCCGGTCGACTCATTTAAAAGGATAACACGACGATTTTGATTAATGATCACCAAACCTTTTTGGTACCTGCTTGTCGGCAACTCCTACAAAAAGGTGACCAGGGCTCACCATTATTGTATAAAAGAAAACAATAAAATTTATGCTTATTTACGTTAATGTCTCTATTAATCTTAGTGGCATGTGCACCTTACTCTTTTTTTATTAATATTCATTTTGGATTTACCACCACAGCTGTTTTGTTTCATTTACATTTTTATATTTCCGTTTAAAATAATTTTGTTATATATTTTGTTTATATAGGTATCATTACTTTTTAATATCGTTTATTTAATGAAATTGTGTTGTGAGACATATTGTGTTAAAATGTGGCGTATAATTTAAGTTTATGATTGCAAAATACTTACAAAAATTCAGATTTATTTTAAAAGTATCTGATGTCAGTGATAAATTTACAATTAAATAAAAATGTCTATAATTTTGCAGACACGTTTTATATTGTTTTCACTTTGATTATTTTAAAACTAGGTAATATTTTACAAAAACTTATTCATTTTAAACTATGAAATATGTTATTTTTAACTAAGTATTCTTATTGGTAAATTCTTGCACAGATATACCGCAGCTATAGGTAACAGAAAACACCGTGTTGAAAGCTAAACATTTAAATCCGGTAGTACCTATTCAATTATTTACTAACACAATTTATTGAGATACTAAGTAGGAAAACTCACCGATAATGTTTGCGCGGCAAAACAATTCCAGAGGGAGTTTCCAAACAATCCATAAATTAATCACTCAATCCGGTTGCTAGTTTTAGTCATAATCACTGAATATAAAAATATATTATTTATTACACACTACTAACGTACAAAATTAAATGCGAAAATAATGGAAAACAAAAATATCACCTCTTTCTTATCATATTTGATTACTATTATTGTCTTCTAGGCACTTTAATCAAATGTTATTTTATTTACATCTTACAGCCACGGATTGTATTTTCGTTCCGTCTACTTTGTACTGCAAAACGTCCAATGATTTTTTATTCATTCCGTTACCCCTCGAACAGATTTCCAACGAGCCGCATCTAATTGTGAGCATCATAAACGCTCCTTGAGACCGGGCATGTCACAAATCAATCGTCAAATTGGGCTGACTCCAATACCGGGGAGAAACACTGAAGTTCAAGTTCGCGCAAAATTTAAGTTCAACGTTAAACACTGTCACATGTGGAAGCGGCGTCACAACACTAATGTCTTTATCGTACATAAATAAAACTGTCAAGTATTTCACGAAAATTACATCGGTCGGCGTATAATGAACGTCTGAACCCGCATTGAGCTAGCTGTCAAATCTACGAGCCGTCATAGTCCGCTGCCATGAGTGGGCCCGCACACATGGGCGCGTGTTCGTGTGTCGATGGGCACCAACACACTGACAGCCTCCAGCGGAGCCGAACGTACGGGCACGCGCACACACGCAGCTCGTGATTCATACGAACGCCGCGTCTGTGTTGTGGCGGGTGGGAGTGCGAACATGCAGCGTGCTTTTAACGCGGCCAGACGAAATGATGCCTAACTGCAGAACGGAGCTGGGACTGTATCGGTTTTATAAAATGGCTGGTTATGCGCGTCTATGTGGCCGATCACATGTGAGATTAGCCGAATGCGTGCGAATGCATGTAGCGCAGCGGTTCGTATGGGCGGGAAACGCTATGAAGAGATGTACCGCTGTCGCTATGATTGGAATCGAGTAAATCATTTCTGTTTGCCTCTTTAAATTGTGTTCAATGTTGCGCACAGTTGTATTGCCACAGGTATTTTTATACGTAGAACTTTTTCCCACTTGACAAAAACTTTAGGCACAAAAGTAGTGTCCAAATGTTAAGTATCGCACGGTCACCCTAATTTGCACATCAGCAAACAGTTGCAATTTTTATTATGCAACAGTTCTTTACTAGTTTCGTATTTCGTATGCAAACCTTACTGTTGAATTGAATTTGATGTTTAATACCTGTTTTCTAGTTCGTTTTATAACAGGCAATATATACTAACGGCTACTGTATGTCAGTTTCTACCTAGTTGAACTGCTATTGAAATTTTTGTTCCACCAAACTATATTCACAAAAGTTCTTATTCAATAATAACAGGTCCAAAAACGTGTTTCAATCATAAGAAGATATACATACCAACATAAATTCAATTGATTTCATTTATTGTAAAGTCACCTCAGACCAAGCGAGACAGAAAACTTCCCTTTGATTTTCAGCTGTCGTACCAACACACGCTCAAGCACACAGTTCACGTCTTCTCGCAAAATTGAATTACGACTTTATGTTAATTGCCTTTGGACTGATAATCGTATGGCGAACACGTGACAAAACAAACGATCACTTCACACACACGCGCACATAATTCGCAATTTGAATTTCGTACATATTTCCTTAGGTTCCATGCGGCCAGGAATTCTTTCTTACCTGCAACAAAAAAGAAAACGGTCAGTTAAAAATGGAACGTTATTCGTTTATCTTGTTCTGTTTTTGAATAATTTGACTTAATGAACGTGATTAAACTGATATTGAGCTTCGTAGAAAGTTTAACGCTTTTTCAAGAATTCTACAATTCTTATTTACTGCAGCATAGTTTGCAAAACGGTGACTCTACAAAACTATGATAGCAAACATTTTGTACACACATCTTGTGTCATCATCATCACATTTTGTGTTAAAAATTTAAAAGCAGTATCACAGAAACCTCTTAGAGACTTGACTGGTGTTGTAGTTCTGATTTCGATCAATAAATCTTTCAAGTCAGGGCAAAAATAAATACATTCAAAATATGTGTGCTAAAACATGATTAGTGTGATTAATGCAAATAACTATAGTTTAATAACCAATTTACTATGTTGACCAAAACCACCAATTATGTAGATATCTACACTTTATAACACCATTAAATAAAACCGTTTACATTTACATTTTAAAAAGCTCATAATTTAATATTACACGCTTAAAAATGTAAATAATTTTCTCTTGAAAACCAACATCGTTTTCCACACTATAATTTAATGGGTTAAACTGTAATCAAACTTGACGATAATAATAATTATTAACATTATAATTAATTATAATTTATTATTAATCCATTAAACGTACAATATTGACTGTTATTTGAATATCGAACAATAACGCCATTCATATTGCATTCTTATCTGGAATCAAGGAAAAAATATTTTCAAAAAGTCGTTGGCTTTTCTTATCATTTGACCTATGTCAATATATTATCATTGCGACGGAGATATGACCGCAGGGTCAGGAGTAGAGTAGGCAGATAAGTGGGTCAGTGCAACCGCGCTGTCTTGGTACGAAGATTTGGTATTGTGGTCAAGTTCAGTTTTATCTGCCTTATTTCTGCTTAGGAAAACTTAAGTGGTTCTTTGTTTTACGTGACTGTTCTGGATGGAGAATAACTTTTTTTAATGTGGTTGGTCTTGAAATAGAAACCTATTACTTGAATTATTTTTGCGAACTACTATCTACTTATTATTTTAATTGTGGTGGCATTGTGTTATGTTATCTGGGTGACCTACTTTGATTTAGTGATACAAGATGCTGAATCAGATGCAAATTACAATGGATATAATTCATATTAATACATTCTTTAGGTTATATTTATTTATACTGTACGTAAGTAGTTTTTTGATGTAAAAGTTATTTATGTTTTTAATTGAGTTCAATTAATCCCCGATAAAAATTTCTTGTTAAACTTGTCTGACGATTAGCTCTCAAAAAGTCAGACATTATTACTACAAACTAACATAACACGCTATTTATTTCACTTACTTTTTATCAAATAGAAAAAAAAATTAATTACCTCGAATCTAAATTACGAACCTTTAACACTAACCGAGATATTATTTGCAATAAATTATTAAAAAAATACATACATACATATATTTTATAGGTCTAAAGTTAATTAAAACGATAAAAATATAGAATAAATTAATTGTGTGCAATTCGTAAACAAAAGTTGAGGAGAATAAATTAATAAAAAAATAACATATTGCATTTCCTCTGCGTACGAGTGAGTTTAAAAATAAACACTTAGATAAAGTCTGTAAACACTGAGGTGAATGGATTCTCCGGAATTTATGAGAAACGGAAAATGTTTACCTGACGAAATTACGTAGAACGTTATTTTACACAGCTTTTTTCAATAACTCACTGAAGTTTTAGATAACGCGGCTTTTCTGTGAAACTTTGCAATTTCTCAAACAATAACATCGGTTTCATCGAGAAATAGTAGCCTCCAGTGTTTTGTTTTGCAGTTCCAATGAATATGAAATTATTTATATTCATAATAACCGTGTCTTTAGTAATTATCAGCATTGTCAACTTACTCCTTGATATAGAACTAGAACAGGTCCAAGTGAACAACTTCATTTGCTTTCACCACACCTCTATTGTCACACAAATCGTGGAAACTGACATGAAGTGCCAACAACACAAGCACTCCACTCTAATGAAGACGTTAACAATTTTCACGAGCCCTACATGATGTATCTACCGTGAAATTTTAGAAAAATAACACCCGACAACTTTAGGAACGCCCTTAGAGAATTATTACATTAATATATTTACCAAACACGCTCCTATTATTACGTTTTCATGTACTCGTTTGCGCATAAATTAAAAAAGTTGTCACTTTTTCTTTTGTCCCAACCCTTATTTGGTATTCATATTTGATACTTTGAAAATACAAAGGGACCACGCATTTTGAAACGAAAACACACGAGAAAAACCTGTTTTACCAACAGACTATGCTAAAGATACAAATTGTGAAAGAGGCAATCGTTCATACGATGTTTCTTTATCTACGGAATCGTCACCGGCCACTGTGGACTCTCACTCGAAGCAATAAGCGTCCTATTCTAATGAAGTCCCAGCGATCACTTCAATTATGGTCATATTGAATGAAATATGAGTTAAGTGAGGGATATCAAAGGGCGACGCGAGGCTGTTTGTGAAATGTGAACTTTGAAATATGTACTGCAATAATGCACCCTTTTTTAATTTGTACTAAACTATGAACCGTAGCGAAATGGGGTCTTAAAAATATGTTGGGCCGCTTTTTTGTCCATCGATCGATATTTTGCTCACAACTATGTATTATTGGATAATTTGTGACTATTTCGTTCGGAATTTTCGTGTTTCTTATTGCTTCCGCAACGAATTTCGTGCGACCCAAAAGTTGAAATGATTGAACCTATCGGGCATTCGCCGGCAGCGGCCGACTCCAATTTAGTTTTTCGGATTAGATACGGCGAACATAATAACATAATTGCTCTAATAACAGACCGTACGGCGGTGCTCGCCGTGCCTTACAATTCACTTTCCAAATTGGTTTATTTTTTTACCTCTGCTCTGTCTAAAACTATTATGATTTATTATCAAATTTTCGTGCAGGCAAATTACGGGCTCGTTTTTCGTGAATGACTCTGTCTCTTTCTACTACAGCTGTTCTTGGAGTACCAGACAGGGACACCATCACAGCTATTGTGTTTCCTTGAAAGCCTTGCGGCGTTACATGGCTGAGACCTGTGGATGGAATGATTTACGATGCCTTTTCTAATTTACCCTGTACAATAATTAGTTGGATTAACATGTTCAGCACGGATATTTTTCAACGTCACTGAGCTGATTAAAACACTGAAATATTAATTAAAAATCCTTACTATTCCGGAAGCTGACACCAAATAAAAAAAGGCTTCGTCTTCATTAACCGTTCATGGAAATTTCGTTCCTAAACTATTACTGGGATTAGTCAATTTATTTGTATGGAACATGTGCAACTAAACACGAAATATGAACGATGAATTATTTCGAAATGAAATTCAACATTTTGTGGAAATGTTTAGTAGAAACTAAGCTAACAGGAGTATGTACAGCCGTCTGAAATGGTGCAACCGACAAATGTTCATGACATAGCGGTTGCATTAAACATGAGACCTGCCACCGAGCTATATTTACATATAAAAAACTTACTTTAAACATTTCTACAGTGAATGCTATAAATATAAAATATTCAATAACCGGTTGCAAGACCGTTAACTCATTAGAAACAATTATGAGTACCTATGTCACATGGAATTGATCATTACTTTTATTGTAAACGAAAAAGTTTTTAGAATGAACTTCAACAAATAAATTGCTTCGAAATTTTTAGGGTTGCTCCCAGAACAAAAAAAAAGTATTTATAAATGACTCACTATTTTTGGATAAACACACTAGAGATAATTTTTACGTTAAATAAAAATGAGTTGTATTAAAATATGAATTGCTAATGCCTCAAGAGAATCCTATCAAATTACGTAAAGAAGAAAAGTTTAATGTTAATTTAATAAGAATAAAATATTGGTATAGCCGGCTACATTTATTTTTGTATTTACACGACGAGTATTTACGCCTTTCAGGGCTGGTACAGCGCGGTAAAAAGTAAAAAAAGACAATGCACAATTTGATAATATTTGCTTAGTCTAAATAATCTTATCGATATGAATCCGTTCATAAATCAAACCATTTAAAAACTTTTTATTTTTCCAAGTACTGTACAAAGATAACACACTACATTGTATCTGCAATTTTCAGCTGCTTTAGATCTGTTTTCAAATAATTCCCAAGAAATATAAAGTGGGAACTCCAAGAGAATATACACACATTTTCTTCACTCAACATTTGACTAAACGTTAAGAAATCATTTACTCCAAGTTTCGTCCCAACTGTAAATTTCATGTACCTACTGCTTATGTATTGAGATGTGTATATAAATAAAACTTATCCCACAACTCGGTGTGTTCATGAATATTCGGTAGAGGGCGCCACCTCTGCGAGATATCGCGCGTGGTGAAGCGGAAGAGACCTCCGACAAAGGACTGCGACAATGAGCCCGGCCTTTAGGGCTGATAGCAAATCATAATGCCAATATTTGCATTCGCTTTTTGTTCTATTCAAAACGCGGCAAAAATATGTGACACGGGCTTAGTCGTGTCTTTCATTAATATGACAAACGTGAATAGAAATTATTATGTTGTGTATTTATGGTGATATTAATAATACATGACTAAAAAAACGTGTAGCCGAAATGACGATGCATCATTTTGGGATATTTAATTTAGAATGAAAGCGTTATGCAGATGCAGGAGTGTTGGTAAATAAAAGGAGTGTGGTGACAACCCTGCGCTGGCTGGCGCGGGCGTCCGACACCGGCGGCCCGGACACGTTTCAGGATCATGAATTATGGCGCGAGCCGATGTGACTTTTCAATTTGAAATCATCAACCTGGAATTAATTTCATTTTTGAACCCCATTATTTCTGTTATCTACGCGCGAATCGCACAATATGCGAGTTTCACATTATTGCCGTTTCGACAAAAATATTTTGTGGCATCGCGCTCCACGGATATTGGTAATTTAATTTTGTATAAACCCTTTTGTTTTAATGTGTACGGATTATTGCGAAACTGCAGTGTGCAAACCGCAGACGATCGGTTAACAAAGTATGTGTTCGATAAATAAAGAGTCAATTTATTTTGTATATTTCAACATAAAGTTCTACATTTTGTTGCACATGGCACGGATTGACGTAGTTTCGGAATTTCAGGAATAGTCGTACCGGAGCGACATTCACAGACATAAATAAACCTGTGTTTGTAATAGGTAGACAAACTAATGGTGATATGAATAAATTACGTAGAAAACAAAACTAAATCTATCATTAAACCAAAAAATAGTGTTCCGGACCCTCTCAGAATTCATTTGTAAAACACAAATCTGTCACTGGAGTCAGCGGTAGTCGGTTGCTGTAGGTAGGCGCGACTATTCATAGGCGACACCAGTCACTTCCCAGCGGGCCGTTGACGAAAACCGAACCGAAATAGATATAACACCAATAAATTAGAAAATAAAGCTTCAGTTTTATTTCTGTGAAGCCGCGACGACTTTTTATTGTGATTAGGGGGTGTTCAAAAATTTTCTTCACTTCTCACTCTCAGCCGCGAAGGTCAGCGACCCGAAATTTTTCCTATGGTTCATTGGATGTTTAATTTAAATTATTGAAGTGAGTTAACGTTGCGAATTAGATTTTTTGTCCAACACTCTAACAAACGACTTTTTGTCGCACATTTTTACCAACGCACGTAGATAAGCACCCACACTATAAATTCGTTTTAATGAGAACGAGTAGCTGTAGTGTGGAGTAAGTTAGTGCTCATTGTCAGCTAAATTATTACAAACATTTACAGTTGGTTAGTTCTCTTTTTAACACGTGATGATAATATTAATCCGATCTACAAAATTGTATACCTACACACAGGCCTAAGTATTGGTAAACAAGTTCTCAATGTCGAATCGCTCTACGTTTGCCAGATTCAAAATGTAAACAGGAATCGCTGCAATACGTAGGTACAACTTCAAAACAAAATAGCTAAGACAACAAGCATTACGAAGATACATCCGAAGCGTTACTCCAAAAACTCGCTCAAATCCCTAAAGAGGGACCTTATAACAAAGCTAATATTAGACAATCATTTCCTGTCAAAAGGGAGGCGTGCCCCCCCCTCCTCCCCACAGATCGGGGCGCCGAGGGGGAGGGAAAATAACTCCTCGTCTCACCAGATTTCGCAGTCGCCGTGTTCCAGTGTGAATCTGAATTCTTATTTTTTGCTGTTACAGTGATGAATGGATTTTTAATATCCACTCGCAGCTGTCCCAGACTCAGTGGTTTCTTTGATGAAAAATGTTAGCAAATAGAACTTTTTGTTATCTAGCACTGTTTTGTTCACTGCTGTGCTTACATGTTACATCGGATGTTTAAAAAAAACATTGGAAAAATAAATGTCGATGTCATGTCGAAAGTATAGTATGGACAGGCAACAAGACATCAGCATCCAGACGTCTCAATACTCGAGGTACGGTTGGCAAAAAAGTTGGCGGTGGCTCTCACGGCACGACTCTATTACGAGTCGGCCGCGAATAAATAAAACATGACGGGCCCTTCTCACGTACACATATGTACATATTGTTTATGTATGTCTTGCGGATGTTAACTGATCTTGATTCGGCGTATGTGATTTGAGACGCTTTCACCGCGAGCTTTGGAAATCTTCGGATAACTGGCGCAATTATTTTCTATATAGAGACCGTAACAACTGCTGCACTTGTTAAGTCGCACGATTCAATCGTCTTAACGATTGGCGGTGAGATGTGACCTTAAACGTGATGCTTTGATTACAAGACCAATCTTTAAAAGTAGGAAGAGGACATGGAAACCTAGACGCCCGAATCTAAATTCTAATCACGTCTAATTGGAACAATTGAAGTCATCGTCTCGCAAGATGAATATAAAAGGTTGTCTCACAAAAAGTCGTAAACGCAGTGCTAGATCGAATAAAACTAAATAACAATCGCTTCAATGCAGACAGAGTTTTCACTTTACGACTGTTTAATAGTGTGACATTTATTGTGAGCCACAACAGCCAAGCTCCCACGAATTGACAATAAAGCTTAGCAGAAGTTCGAAAAAAGCTAAAAGAAAATAGCCTCTTGTAAAATATTGTAGCAATCAGAGCTGGTACTGGATCAAAAACTCTAAATCATCGGTTGATTGATGGTGCATAATAACAGGTTCTGATACATCAAAGTCCTGCGGTTTTCTATGTAACACCGTGTGTGGCCTTACTGCATAGGTCGGCTAATAGCTAGGCAACTCTTGCGCAGACGACAATAAAAACACGCGCACGCATCGACGCTACATTAACGCGCTCGCCATTGTTGGCACCATGCAAACTCCGCCCGCTGGCAACCAGAGCGCATCACAAAATATCAATAGTGATGGATAGCACACGTCATATCTATCGATAAAATACACCAACTTAATCAATAGCCTTTCAACAACTTCGAAAACAGCATTGTTGTCAATAAAATCGACATTGTTGCAATTAGTAGACAACTTTTTTCTTGCTGCAAACTAATTGTAAAATGAAAAATCAATCATCGTCACGACAAGTGCTGAAATGATTAATAACTCAATTCGTTAAATGTACTGTGACACGCTACAAGCCGACACAAATCAAAAAGTTCCACGCTAGTAAACCAAGGTGTTTCTCGCGCAATGACAGTGGGGAGTGATTCGAAAAGAAACCAAGAACATTACTGTTGGTCGAAGAATCAGATTAATTGTCCTCGCGGCTTAAGAATGTAAGCGACGATTAATGGTAGTTGATAAAGTGAAAGAATGCCATTAAACAGAAGCATGCATTGATAATTCGCTGCAGGTGCAAATAAACTATAAATTAAGTTAGTAACATAGTAATGTATTCAAGTTACGGTTACGGATGACAGATATATGACGGCTTTCTATCGACTGCGGCTGGGGCTGACGCGCTTGGATCGACAAAAGTATGATACGTCACTATGCACCTCGGATACGATACGCTTCATTTTAATCATCGTAGCGGAGTTCTCCTTCTATTATTGTTTTTCGAATTTCGGCTTCAAGACAGATGGTAACAGCGGCGGGGAATTTGTATTACAATGGCCGCCACAATCCCACCAATGATCGCTGGCACGGAGCTCACGCGGCTGTTCCTTTGCTTCAGTCTACTTGGCACTCAATAACTTTCGTTGGGTACCAGCGTCGCGAGTGGCAGAATAATTTGTGGGTTCGCCACTACTATGTTGATAATTGATTAGATCTTGTTGCTGAAAGATTTTATGTTAAATGGTAAAAGTGATAATGTTTCCGTCAAAGCTGCTGAATAACCAATTACTGCTTGTTACTAAACGACAAACGACAAATTTGTTAGACTTGTTAACGAAATAATTGTAAAAGCAAAAAACGACAGCAACATTAGCAACACTGAGATTATTAAACATCTCAGTGTACGAAAATTCTAACAATCTTTGTGAAGACGAAACAACAGAAAACCCTGTAGAAGAACAGCAGCCAAATACAAGGGGTTTCGTAACAGTAGCGAAGCGATCCATTAAGCGTGCAACGAAGGATCTGTTATGACAGCAGCATCCAAGTGGTGGCACAATGTGTCAGGAGTGGATGTGGCGCTCTACGACGAATATTTATTTATTTATAACATTGAGGGGCTGTAAATTAGCAGTGAATTTACGGCCAGGCGGAGGAGTGATCGCGCGCAGTTTATTTTCGGCGCATGCGCGTGATTTAAACAGTTCCCCGTGTTCTGCCGTTAGAAATTGAACCCCAACGAAGAAGTATTATGGAGGAAGTGAAACTCTACGCTTTAGTGTCATTCGTTAAGCCAATTAGAATATGATAATCATATCGGCTCAACATTGGTGGTCGCCGAATTTGCATTTGAAACATTTATCACGGTTCCGTAGATCCCATTTGTCATCTGCTACAGTAATTGATTTCAAGACGTAAATGCTCTAGATTTAATTTATGTTGTTGTTTCCGAGCTTTCTAGAATTTATTTAAATAATGGTCCATATATCATTATTTCATTAGCCTAGTAGTCCATTAACCTAACCGCAGGAAGTTACATATCAGTTGGATTTCCAGTAGATATTTATTTTGCGACTACCTGTCGAGCTGGCTTTACCCAAAATAGTAGATCGGCAGACACTTAGTCATCGCTTGGATTCCGGTGTTTATATTCTTCCACAAACTTGTTACGCCTTCTATGGATACTTGTTTCCCTTGAATGTGTTGATATTATTTATGAATTCTCATATTCTCTGTCTCTGTTATGAAAATCTATTTCGCACGTATCACTTATTACAAGTACCGACAATTTTTGTCTAGAGTTGTAGACTATTCGCATATTTCTAGATATAGTTTTTGTAAAAACTGAATTTTTTATAAAGACCATGATAAAAATACCAAATCATCAATCAACAAATAATGTAATTACACTGAAGCTGCACTAATCAGGTCAACGTTTATCCCAAACAGTAAACGAGATAACAGATCACAAAATGACTCCATTGTCTCTAAGTCACGAAAACAACATATCTGAGTCCACTTAATATCATCCGACGAACGTGACCCCAATCCTTCCGAATTTGGACCTTTCGCAACGTTAGTCACTGCCATGCCGCCACAAAATAATCTAAATTATCCGTTAAGTATCTATAAAACGTTTAGCATCGTAATATAGCTCTGAGAAGCTTTATATATCATCGTGAATATGGTCGATAATCCTATTTTATTTTCGTTATCATCGATGGCATGGTCTTAGTTTTTATGATCAGCTTTGCTGAGTATAATCTCTTCCCCCTCATTCTTATATTACCTTCTGTTATCTTTATCATCATCTTCGTGTTCGTTATTGATTACAAAAAAACTTTCTATACTAATTTCAGGTTTATCCAGTCTAAGAATTTCTAGCGACAAACAACACCTGCACAGGTGTCTTGTTGATTAACTAAGTATATCAATGTAAATAATGCCTCGTAATTTTCCTATAACTGACTTACTCGCATGTTCTTACAGATAAAAAGCTGCCTTTTAGTAACACATTGTGTCTTAGACTTTGAAATTCATAATTTTAGAGCATTAGCAAGTTAATAATGTCAGTAATTTAGGATGTTTCTGAAATAAACAGTGACAATTAGCTGAATAAGGCTGAACCATAAAGTAGGTCTTAAATATTGATATACAACTCACTAACACTTCTACTTATATGTTAAATTTACTACAAGAAGTTGTTAAACGTTTCTCTAACCTTTGCAAACAGTCCCATTACTCCTTCTTTACGATAACGATCGAATAGAATGGTATAATCGTAAATGTACATCATTGGGCGAGCAAAAACAAGATATATGAGGGACGGGCAATGTAAATAGAACTATTAAAGAATATTGCTGGACGGTGGCAACCATGTTGCCAATGACAGTTTAATGTTTCTTAAAACCATTTTAAACAATAAGCACTTAATTTAAACTTATGCCGCACTCGTTATAAATGACAAATGATTAAAAAACTCTTGGTAATTGATGGGTAAACGTGCGAATTAATAGTAATAGCGATCGATAATGATATATAGGCCGCGAACAAATGTTTGGCGGGTAGATTAGCGTCTGTAGTCGGTTTGTACTGGCGTATGATAATGTAGCACCTGCTCATTGGGAACTGGCTTTTGTTCGCGGCTTTTCTCCCGTGTTGGATCAGTAAAAAAGGATTATTCATTGTTTTGCTCTTGCCAAAACATGCATGCATTCTCCATTTTTCAGGAATATTTATGAGTTTAAAATTTGATTATGAAGAAGAAACTGAAATAATTCTTCAAGATCATCATGTAAAATTAATCATGTCTAAAAAAAAGAATCTCAAGAATCAACCTTTTCCATATGTAGTGTAATGTGACCTGGTGATGTTATTAACATAACATTTCTTTTGCTACATTGATACATGCACAATTTTACCGTCGAAATAAATTGCAAAAGGTTGTTTGTTTCCTATATTTTTACATTTGCTTAGATTCTAATCGGGACACCTTGCTTAAAGGTCAATACGTTTCTTTGTTTCGCTGAACCTTAAACTTTTTAAATGTCGAGGAGATTCTATATATGCATGAGAAATAGAGAATAGATGCACCACTGACATTTTATTTAAATTGATTATTTTCTAAGTGAATATACGATGCGATGCAAGGCCATAATATAATTATGATTCTAAAATCAGCCTATAAAGTTTAATGTACCGGGAAAATTCTCCTACAAAGTTCAGTCTTTCAGAATTTCAGTATCTAAAAGCTCTGTTTAATAGAAATTCGATTCACCAAAAAGTCATTGTACTTGTAAACACAAAAGAATATTCTAGCAAATTCTAGAGCGAGGCGCGAACGCGCCGGCCGGTGACACGCTATCGGCCACGTTCGTACGACATAAATCACCGACGCCGCTTGTTTTACCAATAAAATTGATTCTTTCGCGAATCGCGAGTATTCGCGAGCCGAACCAACGTAAACTTTTCGAATTTTATGTATTTTTGAATTTAGAATTTTTCTTTTATTTTTTTTCGGCGAAGACATTGATAGATAGTAGGCGTAATTTGCGTTCCCTTTTTCTAGATTACGTTGATTTTGATTGGGGAATTAATTTTCATTTTTGTTACGTAAAACTGTGATCAGTCCGAGCACTCCTAATTCAATTTAAGTTTAGCGCTAGCTTGCCTTAACTTTCTGTTGACACGAAGAATGATGAGCACAATTCTGGCAACCGTTACGTTCGATATTAAAAGTTAATTAATCAAGTTCAAAGTGGCCGTAATTAAATTCGTTTCTGCTATACGGTTTAACGACATTGTGACATAAACTAGCTATATATCATCATCGGATCATCAAATATATCTCGTATAAAACCGATGACTTGAAAAAACTGGTTTTTGAAATTGCGAATTATTGGACGGAACGATAAATCAATGGTACACATTCGATATCAATGGTGTCGCCCCATAAAACGAGCGCTATTTATCAGTTCTATATAAAACTGCACGCGTGCCCACCATTGATCAATGAAAAATCGTATCACTGACAATATATCCCTTATTTTCAATAATGATATATTACTGTGAGATATAAATAATGCTAATAAACGACTGAATATCGGTTAATAGAATATTAAAGCACCATAGATCAAATCACGACTTTGTCTGCATTATATCTGCATACATAATCACTGTGGTTATCGGTTTTACGCTCGTTTTAAGATTCGATAAAAATATTTACTATTTTTAATGTTCTTTTTACTATTAAAATCGATTGTATTATTATATATTGATTAGTAATTACCTATACTGCTACATAACAATATAGGAAACTAATAATCAATATATCTATCTTCAATAGAAAAGTAGATATCGAAATATGGCTAACGATATTAACTACTCCATTGTGCCTGCTATCAATTAAAGACGAATCACTTAGATTGATTTATATCCTTGTAAAAATATTTTATGGCCACGTTTTTTTGATAACGAAAAGGTCGTTCCTCTTTGTCTCCTAAACTTGTCTTATACATCAGCGCCAAGACGAAATGCAGCCGCTACCAAACTTTTACATTCCTAAGTTCCTAACCCTCTAAGTGCGAAGGGGATCGTTTGTCCTCAACGATACAAGACTCAAGACACAGTTAGCGCGGAATGTTTTCTACATAGTCCAGTGGTATGGGCTTTATTATTTATTATACGGAAAACAGAACAAACTAACCAAAAGTGTCCACGGTACGGAAGCAGCGGGACGCAACAAAACAGAGTGGAATAAAGAAAATAGAATGACGCGTGTTCGAACAGAGAAACCGTGGAGTAGCTTTCGTGTGAATACGTTAATTTTTTTTTTCGTATTCTTTTTCTTTAACAGTGCTTTTAATTTACTGAAAAATGCATCAGATTTGTTTATTAGAAATTAATTAATTGGAGTAAATAATCAAGAACTGGAATAATTAAGCAAGTGGTCGTAGCGAAGAGACACAAAACTAATTTCTAATTTAACATGTCTACAGGTCTATAGTTCCAGTACAAAGCGTGAGCGAGACAGTAATATCTGAAAAGGAAAGCGTGACAGGAAAACGAGGCAAAAAGAGTGGCATGTAATGTACTCGCCTCGGCAACGCTGTGTGAAACCTCTGGGGACTTGGCAGAACTCACGCTGTACGTAGCAAATACGTAGACAATTATCACGGTAAATCAAGTTTTCCTCGTATGCATCTAGATTCAGGAGTATGCTTAGCTAAAACCATCGTTTTCTTAAAATGTCCGTAAAATATAAACAACAATTAAAGTGTATTGGATGTGGGCAGAGAAATAGTTTTAACAAGCAATATTATTTGATACAAATTACATTAATATGCAAACGTTATAAATGTTGTTTTATTATCTATTTTATTTATTCAATGTTATTAAAGTGTTACATGAAACACCGTTGGTGTAAATTGATACCTTTTCTGTAGGTTAAAATTTTAATTAACGATTCCATTTTTTTTTTAATAGAACAGAGCTGTATTAACATATTTCATTAAAAGCTGAACTTTTTATGGTTTTAAAATATAAAAGGAAATTTTAACCCGTAAATGCAGCAAGTCCACTCAACCGGCGATCATAATGCCAAAGTTTCTCGCTCGCAGCACATATGCGGCCTTTTCTTTTATTTTTCCTTCATTTTCCATTTCCACTAAAACGAAAGCGACTTTCCACGGTGACTTTTTTCCACTGAAAAGCTGCGAGGAATTGTGGCAAAATAATAATAAAAAAACAATGAACGAAGAGAAATGGAAATAAAAATTTGCTTTGTCATAAATCATGAAATGCTTCCGGCTGGTTGCTTTATTACAAAGAAAGTTTGTATCAATGTTACGAAGCTTTTATTGTCCACGAGGAAATGAAAAGGCCGCTAATTGTATAGGTGCCTATTATGTTGTTTGTTTACAACATTTTTATGTCAACATTTTCACCCTGAGCATGGCAAAGCTCGTTTCGGTATCGGTGTCAATTATACGAGTGAATGCCAAGATTCGGAGAAAATATTCACGGAAAAGAAAATAGGCTTGTACAAATCTGCCACTATAGGGTATTGTGAGTAAACGGAAGAGCTTAAAGCATCGCTCGACACAAATCCCAAGCGGAAAGATTCCATTAAGAAAATCAAAAAAGGTCTGTTCAGTTCACAGCCTGCGACTATTTTCATTTAGCAAAAACAACCCATAAATTGTCATCTTAACGAGATTTCTGTTTTTGCAGTATTCGCACCCTCGAGTGTTCGGCTAGCAGCAGTTCAGTGACGTCCTTGTTTCGTATTGCACGGATTGTTACGTCAGCGGCTTTTGTTAAACGACGCCGCCGATGTCGGCTGCCCGAAGCACAACGATCGCTACATCATAATTCTCGAATACCCGAACAATTAATCATCGTTCATTAGTTGATTTCATACATCGTTAATACAGTATTTATCATCGATGTGTGAAAATGTATACAAAAGTTTCAACTGAGATTTATTAAAACTTCTGCACTCAATTATTTTCTTCGTCTATCCGAGTTGTAGATACAGTACGAGTATGTGCTTTGGCACGCCAAACGGCGCATGCGTGTCAAGACATCAGACGCTGCGCGCGAGTGCGTGCAA
The DNA here is from genome assembly GCA_950371165.1 of Lacanobia oleracea. Classification (NCBI taxonomy): domain Eukaryota; kingdom Metazoa; phylum Arthropoda; class Insecta; order Lepidoptera; family Noctuidae; genus Lacanobia; species Lacanobia oleracea. The sequence goes on from OX493397.1 coordinate 10,549,154, forward strand.
CCGCTTCGGGTTATTTATTGCCTTACTGATGAATTAGTTTTGTTTATATAGCACCTTTTCATTTGAGGGTTGACTTTTAAAACGCCAATGAATATCTTATTGACTTTTTATTGTTTTAATTTACATTTTATTACACCGCAATTCGTATTCCTATCGTGAAATTATTTGTGTTTGAAGAAGTAATAAAACTTGATTGACTTAGTTTTAAAAACAATAAACTATAACATAAACGTCCAACTTACTAATTAGTTTTGGATTACCTATCCAATTACTTTAATCAAATATTTATTCATAGGTATGATTTAAAAGTGTTATATTCAATAAGCATTCACGTACTAATTCTCACAGTATCTATTGACTACGAAACAAAACTAACTACATCTGTACTAAACATTCGCAAACTCAAAGTGGAATAAACTCGAGAATATCATAATTAAAGTGCCGTTTCAGAGTTCGGGTCCTGTCACGTGATATCGTTGCCCAAATTATCCGGGCCTCGTGTCATCTTGTCCCAATCCAATATGGCGCCGTAAATCCTCGCAGGGGGAGACGGGCGCTGGAGGGGGTACGTCACTCAAACTTTCTCTGTACTCCGTCTTACGCTCTCTCGTCTCGGTCTAGGGGTGGGTACGGACAGACCCTCACACGTACATTTTTTATTTCACGCGGTCACGTAGCGATGACGGGTTGAATTGTATTTTTTTTTACCTTGTAATGTTGTTGAGTTTTCGAATTTCGAATCGTTTCTTTCTGGCCGGTAATGGTAGAAAAATACTCCATCATGATTTACTATGTAGTCGTTCAATGAGAGCTTTTATTTAGTTTACGTTTAAGCATTTTTATTGAGTGTGTATAGTTTATACGTGGGTATTTTATCGAAAAATGTCGGTGCTGACGCTACTGGCCCCAGCGCGGTGGTGCGCTTCGAAGAATTCTCAGATAGAGTTCGAGCATCGGGATGAGTAATCTCTTTTGTTTTTCTAAGAACATCGCAGCCGCGCGATTATCGGCATGTTTTCCACACTCAAGCTTTTAAATAAAATTGGTTTTATTAAACATCTGCTCGCACACTCCGTATATTTGTAATTGAGAACGTATTGTATCGATAAAAAGCTTTTTGTTATTTTCCTGTGTTTTATATACTTCAAACTTTTTTAAATTGTTGGTATTTGTAGTCGTTAGACAAAAATATTCATAGAAGTACTGACTATTAATACGAATAAATTGTACATTTAGTTTACTGGCTACATTATGCATCTATCAGTATTCGTTTTGCAAACACCTACATATTTGAATATCAAATGAAATATATGAGTTACATGAAATTTATGATGGCGGCATTCTGCCTCAGTTGTCACTACAACTAGTATAAATTAACAGGCTGAATAAATATCTACCTTGGACATTAACTTCAATACCTGTTTAACTAAAGGTATTGAAGTAAATGTAGTAAATAAAGTAGAAACTATTTTATTTAAATAATACCTGTAGGCATAACCCACAATGCTACTATGAATGTCTATTCCATTTACATTGGTAGTTTATAATCAGTTTTGGGGTTCCGCAATCCGTACCCAAAGGGTAACCAACAGAACCCTATTACTAAGCCTCAACTGTCCGTCCGTCCGTTCGTCTGTCTATCATCGGGTTTCATCTCAAGAACCGTAATAGGTAGACAGTTGAAATTTTCACAGATTGTGTATTTCTATTGCCGCTATAACAAAAAATAATAAAAATGAAGGGTTATGTATATGGTACGGAAACCTTCGAGTGCGAGTCCGGCTCACACTTGGCTGGTTTTTTCTGGAACAGGAATTATGTCTTGGTGTTTTGTTACATGATGACAGTACAGGAAAAACGTTGCATGTTGCTGACGTCATCAGAGAGAAAAGGTAGTTTTACTCATTACTAAGTAACTGTATTATAATAAATGGTTTGACTACATTGAGCATAATTATTAGAAGCACAGTTAGAATAGAATTCTTATACCTAGAATAAAATTGTTAGCTATGAAGCTTTGTAAAAGCTGATTTGATTTGTTCAGAAAACTTTGACCAAAGGAATAAAAATGACGGTTGTCAGTTTTTGTTTCAGTAGACAAACTATATTATACGAAAAACCACATTTAAGCGAGAGACGCACTAGGACTATAGTTATTCATACAAAATCAATAATCCAGAAATCATAATGCGTTGCATACGTTGCGTAAGTGGGACCAGTTTGTCTCCAGCTTTCTTCTTCAGTAAAAACATATTTGGCAGTTGAATTTTGATACTATTTAGATCTACTATTGACTATCTGTGGTTAGTGATTTGGGTAGAAGATTTTCATAAGTTTACTAGTATAATAAAAATTAATAGTTATCCTACTACTGACAGCAAATGCTTTCTGATATCCATAGAATACCTACTCTCTCTTCTTATTGTTTCTTTTATTACCGACTACTAATAAAATTAGCCACCACCCAAGCTTTCAATACCCCACCTAATCCAATAATATTGATCAAATTGATGCCCCATAGTAATCTCACGGATACTCGCCGACTCGCGTGACCAACCCCTATGTGTAAGACACAAATGAAGCTGCTAGGCATTGCTTTTCAATATACTGACCATCCATCAAGCCGTCTTAGCGCCACGGGGGTCGCCTATATTAGAAAACCTTCGTCAGCTGATGTCTACACCTTTCTGATACAAAATATACGAACACACACGTAAACAGATGCCACGGAAGCATTGAACAAACGGTCATTGTCACTACTGACCGGTCAATGACCGAAATACACCTCGGAACTAGAAATTAATCATTTTCTTTTTCTGCAATGAATGACTTTAAAAATAAAAGCTGCTTGTAATAAATTAGTTTTCATCTTTTTTTCAGCGATTAAGCACTAATTAAGTTATTAAAATGTAAATTTAGATTCTTACATGTCGAAAAAAAATATGTTATTTCATATTGCGGAACGGGGTAAATATTTCTGAGTGCGAAATGAATAATAGTATCGTTGCAACCGTTAGTTTACGGAGAATGTCGACATCGGCCGGTCAGTGTGGATATTATCTAATATATTCAGTAACAATGCTACAACATGTAACTGATTATACTGCACATCAGATAGTAACAATGGTAATTGTTTAATTAACCAACTGAGCTGGTAAAAACATTTTTATGGTGCCATAAAAGTTGAGTGCGGCTATTCCCGATAGCTAACTAGCTCATTGCCCGCAACGCAAAGGTTTTGCCTTATTTACTGCTTACTCAGGTAGTCCGTTTTATAGCGTGATGATATTTTATGATCCTTGTTGGTTATAAAGATGGGTCTAATTGGTTGATATTATTGAATTAATGATGTATTAGGGAATGTTGCTTTGTCTTTTACGTTTCTTTAAGTGGTCGGTTATTGTATAGAATTATAGCTTTTTATTTTTATGTTATGCAAAAATTTGTGAACTGTAAAGATAATTTAGAGTAAAAGGACTTTATGTTTTTGACTGTTAACAACAAAAAACTGTTTGACTCTGACTTTTACACGAATTGCTCATTACCTACTCGTTCAAGAAAACGCAAATTCCTAATTACCAACAGAGTTTTTAAAATAGAGCTTAATTTTCGTTATCAATGATCATCTTTACAACGCCATTAATAATTTTAAAGTAACGAATTATTTTCGTGAACAAAACGCAAACCGAATAAAGGCGGGCTAGTAATTATACTTAATAATTTTATTCATTTGAAGCATTGTTTTCTATGTGCGGAAAAAATGTGTAAGAATTAGAATGCGTGAAACAAAGATTCTGTATTTCTACAAAGTTGTTTGTGCATTTTAAATAAACAAAAAAGACCCTTATTGGGTTGTTTCAAGGGCTGTGTGAAGTGTTTGGGTAAGGTTGTGTATCCGTATTCTGTAGCCTGCTGCGTTTACGAGTATAACGGTATGGGATCGCGGTCGAACCGAGTTTTGGACGAAGAATTAATTATGCAAACAAAAGCTCGAGTTATTGTTTCTTCTCACAAAGCTGGACATGTTTGGACGTTTTGCGTAATTTGCGGACAAAACAGCTATGTCATATGCTTGAATTTTTTTTCAAGCAATAATGGGTCTTCATTTTGGATAATTTTCGAACAAAAGACCGAAATTAGGACCTTGCATGTGTCTGTATTCTTAGAACAAAACCGTTCAGGGTTGTGATATTTAGGGAAAGAAAATTAATATCGTCAAGTGCTACGCTAAAGTTCGAGGTAAAGCCGTATTGGAGCCGTTCCAGCTTCGTAATAGGAAAAGTCGCGGGTAACGACGATTGGCAGGATCCGAATGAAAATTCGATTAGTTTTACACTGTTCTATACGGAATACTGTTCGCGCGAGAAGTAATTAGACTCTCGGAAGAAACAAAACACGTTCGTTGAATTTTTAAATAAAGAATTGACGTTGAAGTTTTATGGTTCTGAACATCCGTAAGAAGCGGATCCCTTATAGGATCACTCGGGTGTCTGTTTGTCTGTCTGTCTGACCGTCTGTCACAACAAGTTTTCTCCGGATCTACAAGAACGATTCTGTTGCAATTTAGTACACATATGAACTTTTTTTTACCCAAACACGGACGCATTACTTAAATAAATACATTTTGAGTATGGGATCCCTTTTTGGGGTAAAACTAGAAAATAAAAATAAAAAAATTTTTTGAACTGCATCGTGTGACATATCAAATGAAAGGACTTACTGTGCGGGATTAAATTATATTTGTATGATAAGTTTTAAAAGAAAGAGTTTAGAAGTTATTCAAGAATTATGACTAAAAATGACCTTTCTCCTCCTTTATCTCCGAAACTACAGAGTCTTGAATCTTGAAAAACATGCAGGTAATATTTTTTTACCTACAGATTACAAGAAAACCTATATGGATTCTAAACTGTTGAAATAACATGTTTCAAAAATGAAATTGGTTCGTAACCCTTGCACGCGCATCCGACTCGCACTTGGCTTGTTTTTTTTATGAAAGTCGTAATAATATTTTTCTTAATTAGTATAGGCTTATACAAGCGAATTTCTACAAGTTGTGGGGCGGTCATCTGTGCGTGCAGTCCAATTTACTGTTGCCAGCGGCTTTTGTTACTTAAATAATTTATGTGGGCAGTAAAAATATGATTAGCGCGACTGAACACGTCTTGTATTGAGACGTCGCTCAGCGGGACTTTTATGGCCTCATTTGGACTATTTGAGGGCGCTTCCTTGAACCATGACCGACCAAATTACTCCAGATCTCTTCAAAACTTCCATTTCAGTACAATCACTAAACAACTTAGAGCTCTTAGCAAATTGGCTGTAAACTTTTTTAACTTGGTACCACTAAAAGACCGTGCCTACTTTGTTCCGTGCCGTTGTGTTCAATATTTAAAGCCGGGAATGACTTTGACGTCGTAAACTTTATAGCTGTTCTGATGAGCCGTGTGAATGTTTAATGGTCACTTACGAGAATTCTACAAGTTTCTTCTAAACTAATTATATATTCAGATAAACAAAGTCGCGAATTCCGAGTTAATTGGGGATATTGTCAATGTGTACCTAAAAGCTCGGAGAGAAATAAGAGATGGCGGTGTTATAGAAAAAAAAGACCTAATATCTCAAATGTCAAAATGTGACATTGAGTGATTTGTAGCTAAGCTCCGCCTGTCCCGTGTTTCAAACATCACCGCTCGGGGCAGACAGCTGAGCGCTCAGCTTTGCAGGGACGCAACAGACTTGCATACCGCCGTCCCCCTCTCTCTCATTGTACTAGCGTATTCCTATTTCACACCGTGGATAAGACTCTATCCTATTCTATAAACGGCACTACCTATCGCTATACTTACCTGAGTGCTTTTGTAAAAGTTCAACGCTTCTATGCAGTTTATATGTAAAAAGATTTTGTGAGAAGCGTTTGTACGGGGATTTTACGATCACGTATTATGAAATTTTTCTATTATTTTCTGCACTGACACCTCATGGTGAGTTCTGATTGTCGTGTTTATAGAATAAGTTTTTGATATTTCCGTTCGTTATTGACAGTTCAGTACAAAAGTAGAGTCTACAGTCATGCATCGTACCTATTGTTATGGTTATTGGTGAGAAAGCGTAGGATATTTTCAAAGGAATTTTGTATTTTCGACAATGTTATGTAGGTACCTACGTATTTGAATTTTATATTATTTTTATTATTAATACTGACCAGTGTATTCTATTATATTCTTCTTTAACACAAGTAAAATTTTCTTGAAAGATGCTCTGTACATACCTGAAAAAGAAAAAATAACTGTTAGCAAAATTAATTTTAAGTTTAGGCTCAAGCACCCAACTCCTATTTATTTATTATAATTGATACGTCAGCTGTCGGCCGAAACACCACTTTCAAAATCATTTAAAATTGACGTTCGTACAAACTGGATATTGTAACAACCTTAATAATTATTATTTTAGTCTTTATGACATTATTTCCGTAAACATACCAACATACATTAATAACTAATCCTTCCTATATAATAAATAAGTACCAATCCAAATTTGTCAAAAATATTGTCTCTTTCACAAGAGCGTTTTCATTGAGTAACTATAGCAAGTAACAGATACACAACATTATGTCAACTTCATATAGGCATGTTGACCATAGTGACACTACGCGACCTAATACCATAGATAAGATATCAAAGTAACGCATTTAACGCACTGCATTTAATAGCTTATTAGGCATCTGTTTCTAATGAATGCTTGTCTATGATCCGAGGCAATTTCGGTTCGTAATAAATAGGACGGTGTCAGTGTCAAAATATTTCTCACACGAAATTAATTAATGGTAGAGTCAAAAGGGGCTATGTGCGGTATTCAAACATCTTATCTCGTTACTTAAACTTTGAGATGTTTGTAATGGTCTACCACTACACATTTTCTGAAGGACTATTTGAGATATCTTTGATTAAATCCGTTAGAAATATTTTTTAGGACTAAGTTGTTTACCAATTATAAATCTAATTATGCTGTTTCATTGACATTAACATTTCATCGCATTTTAATATCGAAGACTCTTTTTAAAATTAATAGTAACGAGTAACTTTATGAGTTAAAAAGTAAGAGCACCTACTGCACAATCTACGTTCTTTACATTACCTACAAAAACTTTTCAAACTCATTTCCTCCATCACCAGACAGATGGCTCGGTCACCCAATCTGTCTAAGGGTCCAAGATATAAATAGTGTAGCTTTAAGTGGCAAAGCGCGCCGACTTGGGCCCTTCCGCCGATAACATCGCATTAGGGCGCAAAGTAACCGACTGCTACTGGTTTTTGTCATAGCAATATTGGTATGTATTGGATTTAGAAAGCTTTGTTTAAGTGCATTGAAAAATTAAGCTATTAAATACATAATAATTGTATTGAACTGAAAAAGAACATCAATTCAAGTTAATTTCAAGATTTCACGAACAATGCTACTATCAATCAAAGCAAATAGGTGGATGCGCCAGGGTAGAATTACTTTTTCATAAAATAACCATTCTATAGGGCTTCATGAACTTAGAGGGCTATATTGATTATTAAAATGGTTATAATTCTTTAGATGAATACTTTGTTACAGCCGCGAATTGTATTTTGTTCAACGTACAGCTTCACACTGACCGGCAAATTACATAAAAATATTTGAATTTCGCGGGCTACCCTGGCGCAACCACCTTAATGCTTAAAATATCATCCACGATAACCACGTCTCGTAGAATTCCAAAACATTTTGGCCATCGGTCCAACCGGTAAACCACTCAAATCGATCCCGTATCGTTATTTCAATTAATGACTTCTTCTTCGTCCCATAACATGAGGAATGGCGACAAATTTAAATGAATTGCCTTTTAAAGTTGTCCGGTCAGAAGCCATTCAGTTTTAAAGTGACTAATGACTGAATTAATAGTAATAAAAGAAATAATAGTATGCGAATACCGAGTCCTTAATTTATCACCTTACGCCGTGACTGATGAAGAAGTAATTAATAACGATACAAAGGAATAAGTTGAAGAAACTTATTCGGTAAGTAATGATAACTAAGTTAATGCCTACAATTTGAACAACCAATAAATTACAGCAGAATTCAAAAGAGGTAATCGCGAGCAGAAAGGTCAGGAAGTGTCTACACCTCTTTTTTGGGAACGGTTCTTGCGTGCACGATTGAGTGAAGGACGAAACCTGGCCGGTTCACGGCGAAATAAAGAATGATTACATCGCGGGGGCGATAACTCCACTATCACATCCTGGAATCAAACACGCTTCGTACGAAACAAACGCGAACGCTTCAACGATTTACTCAAGCGATTTTTTACGTCAATTAGCTTTGAATCCGGAATAAGTAGTGGAATCCCTGGACGTGTTTCAAAGCATTCTATTTTTATGTTCCTCGACTCACAAGTCACAAAGGAATACTTGTTCACACTTTGATGGATAAGTTTATGTCTTCGCAGAATCTTAGTAGGAGCCTCCTGGAAGGAATGGCAGGACAAGATCGGAATTGTATATTACCTTTGCAACATTGTTGCGGGACCTGTTTATTGGTAGTAATCAGTGTCTATTAATATTTAATAAACGCCTCTGTTTTACGGCCTCCAGTGTCACATTGATATGCCAGTGCTCATGTGTCTCATACAATTATGATAGTAGATGATTATCAATTCTGATATCTGGCTCTATAGACTAAGGCTTGTCACCAATCAAGTCGTCATCATTTGAAATGTCTTCACGGACTGGAGTACCAATCCGAGCAAAAATAACCAGTGATCATAAATAGTCATTAAGAATTTTACTGACTTTTTAAATAATTCAGCTGCTTCCCATCCCGTAGGCATTATATCAGTAAATGAAGTCATACAAACTTGTAATAACCTTTTCGGTAGCTCTATAGCTCTATTCTAGTGTATCGCATTGTAAGCCAGGCCCCTAGTGGGCACCTATCGAGTGACGTCACCGGAAGTGGCGTGGGCGGGAAATGAGATGCGAGTGTGCACGACGCCTTATGTACGCACGACAGTTTTAACCTTTATATGTGTTTTTTTATTTACCTTTGGGTTCTGCATATATGACTAGCCTATTTAAAACTGAGAATTTGACATCAGGAATTATAAAAGAATTACCTACTTGTTTAATTGTTTATGGATCTTATACAGTAAAATTATGACTCGTTTTTTCATAAAAAAGTTTGTTTAAGTGTTTAAATAGTAATTTTCTACACCAGGCTTCTGTCTTAAGAAACATTAAAACATATAATTAAGAATTCAACTCATGAAGTTTAAAAGAAAGTTTATGGGCATTTTATAAGGACGCTTGAAGGCTGTAACCTTTATAAAGACAAGTCTTCCATCGCTTTAAGCGCCGTCTAAATTAATGTAAAAGACAGCTTCAAGCGCTTTTTAGATAATTTACACGGTAACGACAAAGGTGTTAATAATAACGCCATTGTTGCAGTAATAGGTGGTAACAATATTTGAAACATAGTCAACTTCCCACCTGTTTCTAAGTCAGAAGCTTTTACTTACGAAATATTAATTGCAAATGAACATGAAATTGTTCACGAAAGTAAGGTAGCAAAGCAACTTTTTCTTCATGCAATATAATTGCTAATTTCGTGTGAATTTAATAGCAGTTCGGAACATAGATCGTTTTGACCGTTAAGCTTGGCACCGCCCACATCCTTTTCATATTTTTCATTGGGATACAATATGGCAAAGCAGGTGGTCATTGGTCCGAGTTTTTTATTTAGTTTTCTTTTGATTCTTTTAGAAAGTTGAGTTTATCAGTTCTGTAATACTGTTATGTGGTTAATAGAATTTATGAGAAAAGTTTTAATTGTGTTTACAAAACCAAAGATTAATAATAGTACCATACTACCATAATAGTTGTAAAAAACTCGAAAGGGAAATGATTACACATATACAATTTAATTGTCCTTATTGATAATGGAACTTTAACATTGGCATGACGAGCTTTTCTTTAGAACGGATAAATTTTCTTCATTAATACTCTTGGCTAAAGCTCATAGAAAGTACTGCAAAATATATTGCAGTTCTACATCAAAACAAAACATCACATAATATTTTTCCCCCATTACCACTTAAAGCTTATCATATCGTTTACCCAAATTTTCTGTCCGTGAGTCCCACCCCACCTGTCTTATTGGATGAAAACAATAAAGGAAATTGCATTAGGTCCCCTACTGATTAGAGATCCAATCTATTTTAATGTGGTTTCGTCCGTCGATCAAACACGCAATCATGTGTGTAAATTGAGTAAATAAACAAATTTGTTTTTGTGTCTTCCAAGAAATATAAAAAAGAAAGGGAAAAATAACCAGAATAGTATGATTCAGCAAGCCAAATTCTGTTACAATGAATTTTTATTTTTATTTACTGAAAATCGCTGAATTTAGCGTCGGTCATTTTTTGGCATACCCACCAAAAACAAATAAATCAGCTAAAACCAAATCGAATCCAACTTCGTTAACCCAAGCATTAGAATTCCGTATTCTAATATCGTATTCTCGTCACATTTCTGGATCGGTGCCTCTTATTCCGTAGGCGTTAAATCCACTAATACATTTTGGGCTCACTGTCGGCATCGGCCAAAAATCAGGGCGAACCACGCTGCCCTGCATAGCAAACAGGCCGAAGTAACCCACCATGTTCCTTACTCAGACTATCTACACACTCATACATTTCCATTGACTGTGCGGTTGAGAGAAATCGATTGCAATCTCTTTCTGACTATTCAATGGAGTGTGAATGATCAGTTTGTGCGATGAAATCGTTTTGATTATCGTAAAGCTTTGCAACCGAAGTGTTCTTTACTGAGACTATCCACACACTGTAACATTTTCATTGACTGTGGTTGGGAGAAATCGATTGCTATCTTCTTTTGCTTATTCAATGTTATCTGAATTATCAGTTTCTACGATAGAATCGTTGTGATCGTCAGACTTTGGATTTGTTTTACGAACTTCGAAGGAGTTCCTAAATTGCGTACAATTTGGGGTCACAGTAAGTGTCTATTCAAATGTAGGTTTTCGGGCGGCTCTAGTTGGCTTGATGTCCCTTGGGGTCGTGTTAATCCAGAATAAAGGTCTGTTTTGTTCTTTGTATTAAAGCTGACTTGATCAGCATGGAGTTTCACATTATCATGTTAATCGCGTATTTCGTTGTGTTTATGACCACCTACTTAGTCGGTTTTGATTATATTAATTAATATTCTGTATCAATTGTCAAAATATAAACCGGTACTCTATGATAGGTACATTATAAATACAAAGTCTGTTTTGCTCTATAAAATTAACCGTTTCTTGAGAATCGCTTGTGTCATAGTAACATTCTTCACATTTATAGGTAAACTTAATTCTCCTTTACAGCTGACATGTAAACATTTGTTATGTGCTGTGAATAAAAGTAATGTCTCAATAAAATTAGTCAAAATACCACTTTCAGAAAACAAAAGCATAATACCTGAATTTATAGTGACAATAAACGGTTAAGCATTTATGAATATGTTCATAAATGTCTTGATAGTGACTAACATACATACATTTGAATCCTAAATAACATACATAAAATAGTTGGCGTGTCCCACTATAAGAATTTCTGTTTGCAGTCACGCGATGGATTCCAAGTTGTCTACATAGAAATAACATCATTACTAGACAAACTTACCGTTTACACAAACTTTATAAGCTCATTATTTTATGTCTTATGTACTTCGTAGGCGTTGTTAATTGCTTTTAGTTTGGTATGGCTTCAAATTTTAAAGTAGGAAATATTTTACTGAATATAAGTCTTAAGAAATTTATGTCAGCCCTAAAAATTTTAAATTTTGCTTTAAAAATATTTTTAAAAGCTTCTGTGCTTGTAAATGAAAGATTCAGCCACGCTCCCAAGGGAAAATATTAAGCACTTCTACAATCATCAACTTAAAAAATCAAGTACCTAAGTATTAAGCTTTCACTAAGCATCCTCAATGGCATACACCAACCCCTAACTGATTGATAATGTCACACAAACTGTTCCAAGTCCTTGAAACAAGCTGTACCAGTGCCGGGATTCCCTCGGCAGTCAGCTGGGCTATTAAATCCTACTTTACGACGCACTTACCGCACTCAACCGGCGACCGTTTATGCACTCGTAATACTAACCTTAATTGGCATATTGAGATTATAGCCTTGTAATTGGTTGTTTTATGCTTGTATTCTAGATAACAGTCGTTCTCAACGGCCTATTGATTTGCAAGAACGCTTTTGTTTTTGTTTACATACGTAAATGACTCATTACGCGAACAAATGAAGCCGTTAAAACAGTTGTAGGATGCATTTAAAATAAGAATGTGTGCAGTTTTTTTTAGTATGGGTTATTAAAAAGTTTTATAGGGTATTAACTTGGTGCTTAAAGTTGAAAGTACTTTTCACTCCCACTTGAACTTACACTGGTAAATGCGAAGAAATGTAATAAAAGCTCACAAATTGGAACTGTTTTACAAAAAAAGCAACAGAACGAATGAAAAAGCTTACCGTGACTACCTATTATTGGTTTTTTCAGAGCCGGTTGAAAAAATGATAGCGATTTTCAATTGCAATTCAGTCGCCATTTTTACATATCCAGACACTCGTACAATATCTGTTTCGTGTTTTTACATCGTACACAGACTGGCCGCGTAAATTCGAAATGCCTGATTCTGGCGTACACCAGTATTTTAATTACTCGGTTCGAGAATGATTTATATCACAACACAGACGCGAATGGCACTAGACTTTGTTGTGGTGATGATTTTATTTTCGCGACTGCAAAATTGTAGGTGTTTACGCTCGTGGCCAAAGAAATAAATCTAAGCGTTATTAAGCCCTCGAAATTAATATAGGTAAATGATTTCAGATAAGCGGACATTTAAAGTATCCATTCCAAATTCATGAATTATGAAGTAGATATCTTAAACCGGTAACTAGAGCAATCAACTACCATGATACCATACGAAACACAGATAAACGATAATTTCGTAAAAACGTACGAAATCTGTGTCCATTTCGAAAGTGTTTCGAAATATGGAAGTCGTTATATTTATGAAGTTTAGACACGGTCGGAAAGGAAATTGGACTAGAAAATAAAAATAAAACTGTTAGTAACGGGGTCACGGCCCGCGGGTTCTCATGGCATCAGCATCAGTTGCTTAACGTGCGTTTGATAAGCTACATATAAAGGTACCTAAATACATATGTTTAATTTCTGATCATTCTACAATATGCATACTGCTACAACTGAGAAAAAAAGCCTACTGCAATTTTTATGGGACCTAGAATAGTACCTTGTGGAATTTCAGGTGTAAATCCTAGGTTAATCAAAGAAATAACGTTATTTAAAACATAATAATATAAATGAGAAGAAGATTATCCATCAGCATGATGAACTAGAGGTACAAATTATTGCACAATCAATATAGAAACGCTGCCTGTACTTCAGCTTAAGCTGTCGAAGGGCTACCTCAGGTCTCGGACCAATTTAAAGGTAAGTAGTACAACAAAGGCATATTGTAAACTGATAAATAACAAAGCTTCAATGACGCTCGCTTTCACCGACCACCCCCATAACAATGGATCTTAAATACCAACACGTTACATTTTGCTCTATCCACGAAAAATCGTGTACAAAAACATAGCAATGTCTTGCGCAAACGCATTCACGTGAACCATTGTTATGAACATTTTCGGGCGCTTTCGTAATATCGCAGTATACCGTTAGGGACACGCGTCCAAAAGATAAAAACTAGTCTAGTTTCTTTTCTTTTGTGATGTTCCGAACAAAAGGGCAAATATGATTTAGTGGTTGTCCCATTCTTTAAGAATTTGATAAAAAAAAACTGTTTTTTGTTGTTTTTTTTAAAGAGGATTTGTTTTAAGCTGTTGCGTTTGCGCCTTTGTGACAAAATGTAGTTTTTAAAAAGATATTTTTCTTGTCGACAGCTGAGCCAGACGTTTATTGAGATGCGAACGATAAAAAGTAGAGACACATTCATTGAATTCCACGCCAATCGTAAATTATCTCAGTACCAACTGCCATTCTTTCATTAACATGCAATATGTTCCAAGTTAAATGTGAATATTTTATACTTTATCTCAAATTGTTTTGAGTTAAACTTCATTGTTTATTTTGTAGCAAAGATAGTAGCGGTAATTTTTTACTCTTTTTCTCTGACGGACAAAATTCCCATGGGCTTAGAACACCGCTAATACAACATTAAGCTGCAAATAAGGCAATCTGTATGTGTGAATATAAATTTCTATGAGTTTTCCCTTGTCCAAAATCACGAATTCATTTGACATCCAAGCTGTATTGTTAAAATGTGTTACAAGAGTAATTTATCGCTACTTAATAGCTACAACACATTCCATAAAGTTGTCATGGAAATAAATGCCTTGTGGTAAACTGAACCTTAATGCGTATTATGGAGCCTAAAACAATTTATGAACTCACAATACATTTGGTGGAACACAGAACGCTCGCTGGTGTGCGAACGATTTATCAAACTTTCGACGCAACTCCGGTGCATCTCAATTGTTCGCTGCTAAGTTTCGTAGCTATATTCAAAACAATTGCGAACCGTTCGATTTACGATCGGCATTTGTTCGTTCTAAATTTAAATTGTTAGGCTTGGGACAAACAATTTGCGGATTGCGAGCAACGGAGTGGTGTCGGTCGGCACTCGCCTCTGCCACCTAGCGTGATTTAGGAGTTTGCCGCGCGCTTAAATCATAGCGGTGTCGTCTTCGAGACCGGAATACTATGCTTTTTGCATTTACAAAGCTTGAATGTAGCCACCGTTGCACCAACCATCAGTTGCCGCATCGCAAGAGAAATATGGTTTGTTTTCGTTCTGTTTAGACGTTCCGTATCCGAAGATATTAGCCGGTGTAATTCATTCTTACGTGTTTTGTAAGTTGTTGGTCAATAATTTTAAATGTGTGTTTTAAGCTGTAATTATGCTCATACGTGTGTATTACTTGAATTTATGTACCACAACTTGATTTATAAGGCTTAAGCCGTGTAATAAAGCCGAATTTAATATTTATGATCTGACTTGAAAGTGTAACAGTGATCGTATCGCGATAGAGGCGATGACTCTTAATGAGATGTAGACGGGCAGCAGACGTATCATTACCGTCAGTTACTTACCTAGAATTACTCACGGTAGGTAATCTAAAGCGGTATGAACAGTAGCGTACTCGACTCGCCGACTTAAACTACAATCACATTGAATTCATACAAAAACTGACCCTGTATTTTATTCGTATGTAAACTATAGACGCTACGGTGCCGCTATATTACATTATTTTGTACTTTAACAATAAAAAATACTAATATTTCTCTCTACAGAAGATATACAATTTTGTACTAATAAGAAAAAGAAAGAAACTATCACTGTGACACTCGTTTGTCTATGTAGTGGTCCAGGTAGGAGGAGGATTTGTCGAACTTATTCAGTTTCGTGCGTGAGGTCGCGCGAGTTTAGAGCGCGAGCGTGGTCGCGTGGCGGCGCGGCGTCGCGCGGGGCGGCATGGCGGCGGGCGACGGGCGACTGTGGGCGGGCGGCGCGTCGGCCGCGCGGCCTGCACTGCCGCCGCCGCCGCGACGCCGCCCCGCCGCCCCCCCGCACGCCGCACCCCTACCTTCACACGCCACTGATTAAAAATTCTTACCAAACTTTCTTCTCGGGATAGCCCCCAATTCCCATAAACGTTCTCTTTGTAAGCCACTTTCTACCACCTTGACGGATCCCCATTTAAAGTTTGGTCCAAGGAATGCCGTTCCAAACGGTAGCTCAAAAGTGCTCGCTAAAATTAATACTTAATCTCCTACTACCGTACGATACATACGGTAGCTAAACACTATGTGTGTAATAGAAATGCTACAATTTCGGTAATTACAGCCGTTAAATTAAATTACAGCGGTGTAAGAACACGAATACTTTCTATAGAAAGTTTCATTAGTACAAAACTAGCAACCTATAATATGCATATGTTAGGAAACTACGTGTTTTATGTATTTGCGTACATAAATGCCGGGTATGAGGTATTTGTCGAGCGCCATTAAGTTTATTACAATTTTGTAAAACATTTACGAGGCTTGCGGGGAAGGTGGTCGAAGGTTTTGTTGGCACGTAACGTTTACGTTTAGTTTACAGCAGAAAACTATAGAAACGCTGTAAACGCGCATTACACCCGATTGCCCCCGCAACTTAAGTGCCGGCCGGATTAGAAATGTGCCGTATCTGTAGTCTGGGACACAGTAATAACTCATGGAAAAGATGTATGTAAGTACCTAAGACGTTATTGCCACGTCTTGTAGTCAATGATAAGGATAAGAATAAGCTTATAAAAAGCAGTAAGAGAAAATTGAAAGTCTCGAAAACGGTAACAGAACCGAAAAAACATAGAACTACGAAGTGACGTCTACGGCGTAGCAGGCTATAACGCCTACGCCGTAGTCCACTATAAAATGTAGAACACTTATTTAATAGTTATTGTAATTCTACAATCTTGAAAGATTACTCAATCAATAGTATACCTGCCTCGAGCAACTTTAGTTTCAACAGTCTTTTTAACATAAAAATGGACCAACAGAGGTAGAGTTGAAAGGTTGAGTCAAATGGTACATGGACTAGTACCAAGGTGAGCTTGCTTTTTAAAGTGTATTTTTCCACACAGCTTTTTCCCCCGGTTTGGCGTCTAGTCTATAGCTAAGTACATATCAGTATTTTACATAGAGCGACTGTATATCTGACCTCAATAACCCAGTAACTGTGTAACACTAACATAACACCACTTGGCAAGACTAGGGTCAGATTTCCTCGGGTTTCTCGCTGTCCGATCAGAACCAGGCCCGGGTCGACGGCGCATTGTGTTCCACGCGCGCCTCAAAAAGATGTCAGCATAGAAGAAGGGGTCCGCTAGGGCCAGTGCCTGCTAGGATTACGGAATTTGTTCGAAAGAGTCGCCGCCGCCCCGGAACGCAAAGGGCACTTGGAGGAACACGGATGGGTTTAAGTCATTAAGAGTCTGACACTCCCTTCTGCTTCGCCCAAGGTGGGAGGAGCCATTTGATGATTCACCAACCATGAAAAACGGTCACATTTCTTGGCTTCTGACAACCAGTAACGACTTTCAAAGATCTACAAATGATAGCTGGAACTAACAGCTTAACTTACTTTCCAAGCCACGGAGGAATCTCGTTTTTTAAGATGATCACCCGTCCTCGGACCGACCTCGGCACGCTAGCCGCAGCACCTTGTAGATCTACCCTTGCGGCTCTTATTTAGCCAACTGTCTTTCAACCCGTGCGGCTCTTTTTATACACAAATCATGATACGCTAAATGAATTAGTATTAGTAGCCTACACTGTCCCACTGCTGGGCTAAGGCCTTCATCCATTCATTTTAGCGTTCTCGATTTGGTGCTTCTTTCTTCCAATTCTTAAGGAATCCATCAAAGTCATCCCGCCATCTCCTTCGCGATCTGCCACGGTTCCGTATTGCTGTTTCAGGGAACCAATTCTGTGTTTTGCGGGCCCATAGTTTGTCCACTGGCAAACCTGTCCTACCTAGTCCCATTTAAGTTGGGCAGCCTTTTGAGCCACATCAAAGCGTTTTGGAGCACAGTGTTGTTTTTCGAACGTGGTCTATTAATTAACACCTAGGAGCTAGGATACTGCACTTCATGGCACATTGGCAAACCTTAAGTTTGGACTTTTGGCTGTTAGTCAAAGATCAGGTCTTTGCACCATTGGTCCAATTAATTAGGTCAACTTAAATTAACCGAAACTGCCATGAACCAACATAGCTCATAAAGTCATAACATTCTCACCAAATAACGCAAATTAATAAATCGAACATCAATCAATGCTTTCCTATAGATACGGCCATGGCCCGCCACCTACGGCGAGCTCACAAAAGACCCCTCTAATCGCCCCCCGGTTCGCCCCCTCTCTTCGCCCCCCGGAAAAGCGTGACGACCCACAAATATAATTTTAGGTAAAACTTTCCCCCGATGGTTATGCCGAGCTTGGGTGCATTAAATAGGTGACGTACTTTTATAGGGATGTGACGAATTAAAATTTTAAGATATTTAGGGTTGCTAATGCTTCGGAAAATGTTTTTGATTAATGAGTTAAGTGAGTGGTTGTAATTTTGGTGGAAGTGAAATATTTTTGATGTTATTGTTGATAATGAATAGACAGATGAATTTCGGCAAGTGATAACTGTACTACCAATTTAGAAAATCTTTTCACAGATGGCAATTTTGCTAGTTCAATATTGAATATAATTTTAATTCAATTAAGAGTTTAAAAAATACTTTGGGTGATTTTATAATTATTTTAAGAGTAGTTCTTTTAATCTACTTAAATGGGAAAGTGAAGACGACACACAGTCATGAACAATTGACAAGCAATAGCAATCATCACAATTCAAAACTTGCAAGCGTACCAAAAACTACGACAGCATAGAGAAATGTGTGACGATCCCTGTCCGCGCCCAACGAACATGGCACGACGATTGTTTCAGCAATCAATCAAACCCATAAATAACCAATATCTTGGCTGTATTTACTGGTTTGTGACGTCATGCGCTCGTCCGCATCTAGTTTGACAAGCGTCCGTCATCGAATCGCGGCTCACAATGTTAGCCGCGAATGAATAGTGACGTCACGTCGATTGTGAAACGGTGAAAACTAATTTTGAGTAGTCGTAAAATGTAGGGCGAAGTAAATGGTTACACCTGTAATGATTCATTGGTGCTATTGCTATAGGTTTACGTGTTTGGGTCACTGAAGTCCATATTTGTATCAAATTCCAACTGAATCAGTACAGTAGGTAAACATGGAGCAAATTAGTAGTTACATTTTTATATGTACCCAACTTCTTGGTTTGGAATAATTTAATCTCCAGTTACCATTTCAGATGACGGTAATCATGTTTGAAGAGGTAACAATTTAGCAGACGATCTACTCGACTGCAGCTGGGCCCACAAAACAACATCAGAAGCTTCCACTTTTGACAAGACGTGTGAAAAGTATTCGTTTTAAGAAGAAGCAAGAATGAGTGGAAGTGATCTGTGATAGAGTTGTGTCCATTTTCTTTCGTATGACTTTGAGCTGCACCAAACGACCTCAAAACCTAAAATATTTTTGTGTTTTATACCAAAAGGTGTTGCAAACGATACTCCCAAAAGCTTAAAACCTCAAAACGGAATCGAAAACACATTAAACACTCCAGCAAGAATATCATAGTTATAGGCAGCCAGAGTGAACATGGCGGACGGCACAAAATCGCGACACACTTTTTAATTTATTTCGTCCACAAAAAGCTTTTTGCTGTTTTATTTTCATTTCAACGGAGACTTGCGCTGTAGCGGGATCTCTATTTTTATTTATTCCACTCTCGGATTTTTTTCTCTTTTTCAATTTCGCCCCGATCGACGCGGGACCAGGCGGAACGCAGACGGATCTCATTTTAAATTGAATTCGTCTCCTCTTTGCATTTTTCTTTGGCGTTCCTATGTAACAATTCTAATTGGTGTTGTTTGCATGATAGCATTGTTCGTTTTGATTAGAAAACGCTCGTTAAACCGGGAAAAATACGGTGAAACTGATCGATAACATCGCGTGATAACGTCGTCTTTGAGTAGCTAAAAAGCTTTTTGCAAATTAGAATTTTTTCCTTCCGCTGAGGGGCCGAGGTACGGTTACCCGTAATGCGATACTATGGATTGGGATTTTATTGCCCTGATTTTGTGCAGTTGAAATTTTAATGCAATTTTCACCACTTACGGGGTAGATTCAGAAAGTTTGCAAGGCGTGTAGAACCAAAGAGAAAATAAACTTCCTATTTTAAAGTTGAACCACATGCTTTACAACGATGATCTGGTATAATGAGCTCGACCTCATCTACCAATCTGGTTACCGCAAGACTAGTGTGGTCAACTACTGCTGCCTAACCATCATAAGTATGCAAAAAAAGATACACAAAGTGGCATATCAACTGAAAAACCTGAGGAGTTACCCCAGCCAACAAGCCATCAAGCAATAGACGATCGCACCTACATGAATATTAATGTAATTCCTGATATCTCCAATTCCAAGTCACTACACCGTAAGAGATTTAAGTGTATGTAATTTAACACCACACAGTAATTTATGACTAAATAATAATTAAATTAAATCGACTTAATAACCGCACTATGCACTGTTAATAGTGCAGAAATAACTAATTATTTGCAGACGTCTATATTTACAGTACTGTTACACGACCAAATTGTGCTACTGGTTTTCTTCCGCATACATTTACTGTTTTAGATATACAGTTCAAAAAACATTGATATGTGGCCCATATACTGATTGTATTAATTAAAATGTTAGAAACTCAAACATGAAATCAAGAGCCGGAAACCACATTGCTAATGACTAAATATAATAATGTTAATAAATAAAAGCTTCATAAAAGTCGTGAGTAAAAGCAACCTACACACTAAAATTATCACAAATGAGAACAACACAAAATGAGGTCTCAATACTAAAGTTTGTCGCCAACCCTGTAACAGTCTAAACGTGGCTTTACTCCTCGTGCATTCAGCCAGACGATTCAAACACAGAACACGACATTCGAACACGTGTTTTAAAATTAAACAATCGAATTCGATTTCCAAAACGTATTTTTTATCACAGCGTAGTGTTGCGAAAACCGTCATTGATAGTGACTGCGTACCGATATCGAGCTAATGAATATGTATGCAAGCAGGTGCACACCCAGCCAACTCGACATGATTAAATAGGTGCCGCCAACGATTTTTATACCGAACATCGATACTTTATCGAAATACGTGCTCGATTCTTTATCGATAATGAATACTTAAACCGATACAAGGTGGTCTTACACTTTTATAATGAAATGAAAGTGCGTGTTATTAGTGTTTACCTCGTTCGTTTAAAGTTCCATAATCATTTATGTGGGCGTCTGCTTCTGGAATTTAATTTATATGCGCAAATATTGTGTCCAAAACAGCTTATTTAGTGATCGTTATAAATTACTTAATAGCAGTCTTACTGTGAAATTAACCTTGCGGGCTTCTTATAAGTATTAGTATTAAGCTTAATAAATTCATACTACTGCTAATCCTCGTTTTTAAATATATTCCTGCTAATTACATCATTATTTACATTAATAACTTCAGTAATTTTTAAATGAATGATTACGAACCTGTTGGCAGTATAAACTTAACTTCAGATTTTTTAAAGCTAGATGTTACCTACTAATTTTATAACTTGCTAGACAACTATTATACCTATGTGCTTCTATGAAGATTCACAATTTATTTATAAAATGAAGAAAACTGACAAAAATATAAAAAAATCTTGACATCCGTGAAAAGATCTTTAAACTCATGCATACATAGTAACATCTCTATAGCAACTAGTAACGTTTTTCGAACACAGTGTAGCAATATCGATATCAGAGTTACTGCATTACTACCAGTTCATCATCGAATTGGCTACAAGTACGTTGCAGACTGTACGTATGCATTACAACCGGTATGACGGGATAAATTAATATGTATCAAAGTTTTATGGAGACTAATTACATCGGCAAGTCATATACAATCTCAAGTTCAAGATAAGCGAAGACGAATCGATATTTGCTGCAAGTGATAGTGTCGGTTTTAGTTACAATAAATTTTAAAACACAGGTTTCGTATAACTTACAAAATGACATCGTGCAATAAGTATTATTTAATGGACTAACTAACCAGAAGACTATTCCGCAAATAAAACTCCTACATCCTAGCTTATAATATTAGAAATGCGAAAGTTTGGTTGAATCGGTGTTTTTTACTCAAATCACGGTCATTCAGCTTTTCAGTTCTCAAGACACTAAAAAGAGGATCTAGCTGTAAATTAAAAAAAAAAACATTACACAATTCTCAAACGTACTAAAGTCAATGAAGTAATCATAACGTTTTGATTTCAAATCACAATAAATAAATCGTTAACCAATTTGTTGCGATATAAAACTATACAAACAACTTCAGGGCGTATAAATAACATAATAAGAAAGCCTTGAAAAGATATTTAAAGATTTGTGGGATAATAAAATTAAAAAAAAACTAGTTTGTTTCATTATAATTTTTAGTATTGCAATTAATTAAGTGGTTCCCACGCTATTAATGGTATTTACGAAAATATTTTACATGTATTTAAATATGGTGACATGGACTGTTAACTGCCTTGACATTGCACGTGTTAATAAAAAAAAATAACTTGTAGTGATTTTAACTGCTGTGTAGTAATGTTTGTGGAGCCTTGAATTATTTTATAACAAGATGAAACATGTGTTTTATACATTCTTTTCTTATTTTTAACTACCTATTGTATAAAATAATTGTCAAAAAACGTCTTTCCATATATATATATATGGATAAAATAATGTTCAACTATTGTATATCATAATAACTTACAATATATTTGCGTTGTCATTGCTGACCCTTGTTTCAGATATCTTATTCTTCTACACGTCACCATCATGGCCAAAATGTATAAACCACTTAAAATAACTACAGGATCGATAACTGTCCTCCCTGCCTTATTGCCAAAACTCAAAAGTAGCTTCTTAAAATAACTAGAACATAGCAACAAGTCTAGTCGTTGGCGCCAGTGCGTTCCGAATCCCGCGCGTTTCATAAATTTGCATTAATTATTTTAACTCGATGCGTATCGCGCGCGAACGTTCGCATTGATTGTGTGCACGATAATCACGAAAAATTAATTATTGTTGCTGTAAAACGTCTATTTTGTAACCTGTTATTACGTTAATGTAGTTAATTTGAATTGGCAGTATCGATTAACGAAACGCTAAGTTGACGTTTAATTGACAGTTGGCAGTTTTTTTTTTTTACAAATATGACATTTACATTCTGGTTGTTCTTTGCTCAATAAAAGTAGGCTGTGACATCAATCGGTGCAATCTTTCTTAGTTTAATGTGTTAAAATACATAAATCTATTTTGAAGATT
Source organism: Lacanobia oleracea (assembly GCA_950371165.1). Classification (NCBI taxonomy): domain Eukaryota; kingdom Metazoa; phylum Arthropoda; class Insecta; order Lepidoptera; family Noctuidae; genus Lacanobia; species Lacanobia oleracea. The sequence continues at coordinate 10,572,243 of OX493397.1, forward strand.
TATCTATGGCTAGAACATTTTAATTCGAACAACTGCGATATATTTCTAAAAAGCACAGTGTTTTGTTTTATCTTTTTGGAATTGAAAAAGTTATGTGCTAGGTGACATGTTATGCGGCTTATTTCAGATTTTTCGTTTGAGATTGCTTAAATAGACTTGGATTTATGGACGGACGGAGTGCTATTTCCGTCGGACGAGTTCAAGTTGGTGATTTATTTGAATTTGAAACATGGCCCAGGACACAGAAGTCGAAGGAAATTTAATTGGATTATTAACTCATTGTTGGGTGAGATTCAGCTTTGTAGAAATGGAAATAGATTTAATAAATCATAATTAACTCTGTTTACAGTTGGAAGAAAATTTGGAAAGATGAATTACTTTCGTTTTGGTATTTGAATTATGGCTTTGAGGAAGCTTTATCAGGTGATATCACGACTGTTTGTCTTTCGTTGTTGATCGACTATTTGGTACTCACTTCCGTAGAAAGTTGAAGATGTTGTAGGATGATATATTAAATTAATAAGGCTTTGAGACCATTTTTAAGTAACAGATAGACTATTGATTGACAAATCAGGACAGAAGTATTGGTTGCTTCTGTCCTGATCTATCAAAAGTCTAGGAACTACGAACAGCTGGTCTATTCTGTAAAAAACTATTTCAATATCGAGCTCCACCTGAGTGACAATATTACACACAACATAAAGGTTTATACGAATTTGATTCTTACCTCGGATTCCGCTGTCGAGACATGGAAATGTTACAAAATAGCACTACAGAAAAGAAAAAAGGGCAGAACAATTCCAATAACGATCATCTCCAAATTATTTTAACTGTTCTAAAAATACAATAATTTGAACCAAACAAGATTTAGTATCCCAAAATACGATATCTTAAGCATCTCACCTTGCGCATTAAAGTACTTAAAGCAGATACCTACCAACGTAGTACGTACAAACAAAAGTAGTCTTAGAGAAAGGCCCAGACGTGGCCAACGTAAATCTTTTGTTCGTTTTGGTCGGGAAAAGTGCAAGGGAGCGAAAAGTAACAGGAAAGAGGAGTGGGCACGCTTTTATTGTAACACTTTGTGGTAACTAATTGTTTTTATTTTGTATAGTCTGCTTTAAGTGTTCGGTTATTAATTTAAAGGATTTTTTTCTTGAAGGGTTGGGTCTGCAATGAGGAACCCACTTCTCAAGGGCAATTCTCGTATTTTTAAACAGTTTTTGGCATTCGCAACCTGTCAGAAACACCTTTAATTTCCTTACGTTTTGAAAAGTTTATGACATTAATCGTCATCATCAGCATCTTATCAGCCGAAAGACTGCTGGACATGGGCCTCCCCAATGGTCGCCACAACAACCTCTCCTGTGCGTCTCGGATGCATCGCGGTCTTCGCCAGCTGGTGACTGATGACCTCATCGGTCCACCTTGTGGGAGGCCTTCAAACGCTGCGTCTTCCAGTACGCGTTCGCCACTTCAGTACTTTTCAGCCCGACCACTGGTCGGGCTGCTTTTCTGAATTTGAACGATTCTTAAGTACGAGAATTAGCCTTCTGATGTCATAGGACTAAATTATATGCGCCAGGAGATCAGTTTTGTGTTAAAAGTGTCATTAATTTCCGCGTCAACGTGTCATAAAATATACGTTTTGATAATTTATAGAGTACGCAACTTGCAAAATACTTTTCCAGATGATCCAGTGATTAAACGCTGTCTCGAAATACCGAATAATTTACATCGAACATATTTTCTACAAACCCTATTTTAGCGAAACTTAAATAATAAATATAACACATAATTTTTCACCGCAACTTAAATAATAGAGACAATGCTTAGGGATCGTTTAAAACAAAATAAATTTCGGCCTCGAATAAAGCTTTCGACACTCGACATTCACAGAATCCGACTCCAACTGACGTAAATCACGGAGTTTAGAAAAAAAGCGTCGAAATAAAGCGCGCACGTGAAAGTTCAAAATATCAGACGTGAATATAATTATGAGAGCGAACACCCGCTGGTTTCCGGGCCACAAGACCCCCTACTATTTATGTGTAACTGTATTTATTCTTGGATAAAGCAAAGGTGTTGATAGTGTTTCCTTGGTTATTCTAATTAAGACCTATTTGATGTTTCGAGTTCTTCGTTGAAGCTAGATCTTTGGGGGAAATATCGCTGCGTCCGTAATCAATCTCTTCCCCCTTACATTCTCAATCCATCCCAATTTATTTGAGTTTAGAATAAGAGGTCTTCTTACCTACTTCTACGTTGATCGTCATCTTAATAGCGCTGGGTTCATAGTTACAGTCGCTCAAAGGATTGATTCTTTCGGCTTTGAAATTAATTACCTACATGTCATTATTTCTCTCATGTGGTATTGAATCTTCATTTAATTTTAATGTTTTATGATGATGAATCTTAATTTTATTATAACTTTTTTTGTTCATTCAATTTACAAATATGAAGCCGTATTTTCTACCGTGTGTGGCAATGTCCTTTATCATCAAAACCGACTCATCAGTTACTCGCCCCGATTGCAATGGGGAGAGTCACCGACATCCCATGGTTACACGTTAGAGAGGGATTCTTTGCGTAGTTATAAATAAAAGATAACTCTAAAGTCCTACCTGCCGAGCGACTTCTGTCTGTGAATTGCAAATACCAACTGTCTAAAGTAACCGTATAAACTTCTGACTTCTGAATAACATCACGTTTAGGCGTCAAAACTTTGTTACTATTCGCTTCATATTTTTTTCTACATATTTTTAGGAACGTATATTTTTTTGTGTTGTGCGAACGAATTCAAACAATAGTGCTTGTAACGAAACGATCGTTATCGGCGGTTGTATAGTAATTAAAATGGTAATTAAAATAAGTAGGAAGCGTACCCAAAACCGGGTGTAATGTGTAGGCGCGGGCATCGCCGCAACAACCATAAAATTCTTTATGTCGACACAGATTAGCTTGGGGGACAGAGAGTGCACATGAGTTGGAGGTTTTGATTTAGTTTTTTCCTTAAAAAGAAGAAAGTGTAAGAACATTAATTCAATGCAAGCCTATTGGTGGGTTTTGAATTTAGTAAATATTTTGAGTTAAGAACATGTCAAACCCTCTTGTTACCCTGCTTTACCACAATCTTGATAGGTTTTCGAGCTAAATTAGTAGTTCCTACAATTTTGCTGCTTACATTTTTTTTTTGTTGCTTATTTTGGAGAATAATCATTTAGATGAAATTTTTGTTTAAATACTTAGGTATACGAAAAAATAATACAATAACGATAGATAATTATCATAAGTTCATCTATCGTGAACGTAAAACGCTACAGTACTTCTTTGTCTCTTTAGTTTCTGTATTTTATTACTCTGTGCACAGATTTGTGAAGCTGTTTTTATGTGAGCAGCGGTATCAACAATCCATTTATGTGATCGAGTTTTTATAATTGAATTGCTAAAAGACGAAAGAGCGGTGATAGCCCCAATTGTATTGGAGTCTCATTCGCTTTTATTAATCTAATCCTAAAAGTCTTCTCAGTTGTCTGTGTTCAAATAAAAATAATACCGGTTCGTCTGTTCAGAAAAAAAAAACTCATAGATCATAGATTTGGAGTCTACTGTATTACTTCTTAGCAAATTGGTTTGGATTATTTCTGTAGAAAAAGACTATTAGCATTGTAGGCTTTTGAGTATGACATTCCTCCTCCCGCTCTGGGTGAAACAGAAAGGAGTGTCAGATTCTTACTGACTAAAACCCATCCGTGTTCCTTTGAGTTCCAGGGCCACGGTGAATCTTTCGAACCAATTCCGCAACCCCGGCAAGCACTGGCCTTAGCGGGCCCCGTCTTACCCCGGACTTACCCTGCTATACCTAATACCGTTCGATATAGGTGACCTATTACTGTAAGTGCTAGTATTTCATAATCTTGAAAGCAAACATCACCTACATGAACCGGTATCATTTAAGCAGTGTTAGCAAATTATCTACTAGTCCTGTACTCCAAAGTATTTACTTTCAAGGAAACCTGATTATTATTGGTGATAGGAATAGTAACCTTCCAACAATTTTTTTCCATAACAGTGCAATATTTGCGGTTTTAGGTAAAACCATAGCTGAAAACCCCAAATATTTCGTCGAACTTCGCACATTTGTTATCTCAGCCATTCAGCGATGACGCTATCGGTTACAGTCATCGGAAGCGAGCCTATCGCAACGTATCGGACACAATACCAAACACGGTACACGATAAGTCAAGGACTATTAGGTTGGTACTGTAGGTACCATTTTTGCTCAACCAATGCGAGAATGATGAATGGGAATCGAAGAGTGACTTGACAGAAACGTTAGCCAAGGTTTTTCCCATGGAAAAGATCAGAGTGTCAATTCCACTAATTTTTAAGCAACATTCGCTATCGCATGTGGCTAGATAATAACAGCCGCACGGGTCGATCTTTAAGGTTAAGCAACGCTTGCCAAGGTTGGGCTGTGGATGGGTGACCGTTTTAACATACCGAGTTTCCTCCGTGCCTTGGAAAGCACATTAAGCCGTTGGTACCGGCTGTCATTTGTAGATCTTTGGCAGTCGTTACGGATAGTCAGAAGCCAGTAAATCTGACTCCAGTCTTGCCATGAAGTACCGTGTTACCCAGTTAATGGGTTGTGGAGGTCTGGTAGGCAGCCGCTCCACGTAAAATACTGGTATTCAGTTAAACCCGGTTTGACTGGAAGCTGACCCCAATATAGTTTTGAAAAGGCTAGGCATGATGATAATGAGTCGCTTTCGCATGTCAGTCGCAATTCGTCAAAAGCTGAAAAAAAATAGAGGCTTTTTTTGACAGATAGCGACTGATAGATACAAGTATGCAAATAGACGCCAGATAAATTTGCAGTAAAATACCTTTCCCTGTTGTCTATTGATAGGTACCCAAACTATTAATTAAGAATCGTTATTCACTACTGGAAAATGAATAGGATCACGAAAGAGGTCGATTCAGGACTGTTTTATGTCTTAATTTTCATTTTTTAAATAAAGAATGTCAATAAATGTAGGAGGGTAAAAGACCGTTATAGCGTCGATCATAGTAGAATTGGCCCTAAGTTTACAGTAATTTTCCGTGCAGTCTTGCTAGAGTAAAATACTTAACACTAAGCCATCCCTTTTCTCTCCAAGAGAAAGACAAAACGTACAAACTTAAATAAACACACCATTATAAAAGTTTTAAAACGCTGTATCTGGACTATTTAAAACCATTTGCTCAGAGCTTCGCAAGTTTTCCTCTGAACAAAAAAACCTTAGACTCGGAGGACGGAGGCAATAGACTTTAGGTTTCTTGAGACTAAAGTTAAATATCCATTTAAATCTTCGACGCTGGAGGTCTCAGGGGCATACAGCGCTGCAGCAGCGAAAAGCGCTTTTACATTGACTGCACCGGAAAATTGCTAGATTGTGTTACACTAGGATTTTTGTGTGGTTTTTCCTTTAAACGTATTTGATTTTGTGGAAAATATTTTGGCGTAGGTGCGGAAATGGAAAGGTAAGTTTATGCATGATACTAGACGCTTAGAGGAGATGAGTATAGGATAAAATCTTCTGTTAGGTTCGGCCCCAAAAATACGATCTCATTGAGTGAGATTAGTTCAGCAACAGTTTCCATATAAATCTTGCCATTCTTGTAAGAAACAAAAATAATAAATACGCTAAGCAAATTCCCAAAACTTGGTCGATTCAATCAAATCAGAACTTAACACACAGAAATTCAAGTTTTCAACTTGTTACATACTTCATAAAACCTGTTTGGTAAGTACCTACCTATGACTGTTGTTCCATTACAGTTCAAACCAAAAAACTACCTATTCCACAATTTTATTCACCACAATACAGAGCACCAACTTCAGGCCATCATTTATGTTCGCGCCCGCTACTCATCCATTCACAGCTCAAAGAAAGCGCATCAAGCGACATCGAGCGATACTTACCTAGCTAGCAGTACATAGCTCCGTCGACGACGGCACTAAATCAATACGAGCCATCACGCCCCCCTGCCACCCTACCCCACCCCTAGCCCGCTTCAAGCCGTTGCTTTCCCGCCGAAAGCAGCCACCACCCTTGAAAACCTCGTGAGCTGAGCTCCTACTTCTGTTCGGCTTTTGTGGAGGTGTACTTCGAACGAGACCTCTTGGGAATTGTCGTGAACGTTCCAATTGACAGTTGGCAATTTTGAAATTGCCTTTTTAAAGGTCGCTGGTTGGAATTAGTGCGATGAACTTAATTTGGAGTAGCTGTATGGAGACCTTGGCTTTACTCAGTGGTTTCAATTTTCCATTTCGTAGCAGTTAAAATTAAGAGAGAAGTTGCAAAAGTATTTTTTTTTCTGAAGCACACGATTTTATTTAAATTTGACTGTTACCAATTCTCCCAAACTGGCCATTAACGGTTGAATTTTATGTTCCAATCAAAAACTCCAAAGGTGTAAAATAAATTCATTGTTTTCAAGCGTTAAAATCAGTTAGTCGCGCTATAATTATCCGTAATGTTCCTACTAAGCGACTGTATAAATCAAACATGCGACGCTATTGTTCGATTCGTGTTATATTGATAAGGTTATTCCCAAGTGTGAACGAGACAGATATTCATTGAACGCTTTCTATTCATAAGTGATTGTATAAGCGAAATTTTACGAAGCTTTAATCGACATTTCTGTCAAGTATTAAGCAATTCTGAAAAGGTTCTTTCAAACTTCGTCGTTGGTATAAAAATAACGGTCTCCTAAAATCAAATTTTCAATGTTTAGTACAAAATTAAATTAATTTTGTTGCAGAATTTTGAATATACTGTAAGCTCAGTGGGAGAGCCCATCAAAAAGTTTTTGCGCGCTTTTACAGTTCAGTTAGAAAACGATTTTCATTCTATTTACATAACGTTTTAACCCTCTCAAGTTATTCTTGTTTTGAAATGTTCAATCCATTAACTCCTCGTGCCCTTACCACTTTTATAATTTAATGTTTTGGCTTGATATTGAAATTTGGAAAAATAAGCTGCAGTGAAAATATACCTACCTATATTAGCTGTTATGAGTAATCGGTCTCGTGAACTTTTCTGATATTTGCAGAATTTACCTGAAACAAAAAGAAAAACTTTATTAACAAAAAGCTTTTTGGAAACATACCAATGTTTATCATTAATACAGAACCTCTCCAAATTACCGCATATTCGTGACTATCGGAGATCATTGACATTGTAAACTATTCCTAAAATTTCAACGGGCCTGTTCGGAATCGCGCGACTGGCAATAATGAAATAAGCGCAGGACAAATATAATAAATCTCGCAGAGACGCGGGGGCGGCGCGGCGACTTCCTCTTTCGATATTTGAATTTAATTTAGCGTTTTGCATTGTTTCTTTTGTCAAATCCAACGGTTTTTTAAATGGAACACATTTTTTTATGATTCGAAATTCGAAATGCTTAAATCGAATTGGGAATTGTTGCATAGTTGAGCTAGCTTCAGTTTTGTTTTGGCAACTTCGCCAAATTGTTGAAAGCTTGTACAGCTAATTTACCCCCACTTCTGAATTTGAAGTTGAGTATTTTTCAAACTGTCCTAAACTGTAGCCTGAAATCTGTTTTGGCAATAGGTAAAGTAAGATTTAATTAACACCTGCATAACTATAAATTCGCAATTCAGAAACCGGCCTTTAGTATCCTAGGACTGTAAAATGTAGGTACCTAATATGTAAATTAAAACCACATACACTATCATTACACCTTCATTTAAATATAAACTTTTTTGCTCTGAATCTGCATGCCCAGATAGGTTGATAAAGCACTTAAATATCTCACAAGATCAGTAAAATTGACCATAATTCTTATATTGTCGGCCAACACACATCACAGCTTGACGTTGATGAAATGCCAATAAATGGATACGATAAAGTTTTTGCATCTTAATTTCAGTAATCGCTTTTTAATTTATTGCGGGCAGATATTGGCTGTTATAAATAGAGTCACTTCTCCTTATAGGATCTGATCGTCATTTTGGTACAGCTTCAAAATTAATGTAATCGTATGATCTTACTAATATTATAAATGCGAAAGTAACTCTATCTGTCTGTCTATCGCGCTTTCACGCCAATTTTACTGAACCGATTTAAATGAAATTTGGTACACAGATAGTCTAGAACCTGAGAAAGGACATAGGCTACTTTTTATCCCGGGAATATGGCCTCTAGGGACCACGCGGGCGTAGCTGCTGGCAGAAGCTAGTAATTTATAAATGTGTTTTTATTTTTGTTGGTTTTTCTAATTTACCACGGATGATGTCGTTGACGAACTATAATTTAATGTTTAAAAACTTTTTATAAATGAAAGCAATAGTAATAATAATAGCAGGCAATAGTGAGGCTTCTAACAACGAGATTTATAAGACTACCAACCGATTTAAATCAAATCATCACTAGATGATTGCAATTGGCTGTTGAAAATTCATCAAACAATCACAACTGAACAGCCATCGCGCGTTTGACAATTTGTCTCATTAGTTTTGAAATCATTTTCATTCCAGAAATTGGGCCTAAAGAGACTATGTAAAACATACCTTATATGTACATTAATGCTTAATATTATTTGTATGTAGCACTATGTAGGCTCTACTCCAAGATGCTAGCTCCACACTGGCCCTATTAAGGCAAAATTCCATGTAGATAAATAAATAAATATTAGTGCATTATTTGACGTAGCCAGCGACGGTGGCGGGCTTCGGAGGCGATCGTGTTTCGCGTGTTTACATCCCGGATTATCAGCCGGTTAAACTCACGGTCGTAATGTAAGGGTCGGGGCACAGTGGCGCTATCAGAGCTACAAGGTACTTATTTATCTTCACTACCATTATTTTGTTCCAAAGTTTGGATGAATGGATTTTGTGTATTTATTACTCAATCACGCCAGAACGACTGAACGGGTATCTTACAGAGACAGATTATCTGGATCTAGAATAGCATAGGCAACTTTTTATCCCGGGAGTAACTATGTGCCCTTGGGCTAGTCTCAAATATTCACGTAGACTAAGCTGCTGGCACATGCTAGTATGCTGTATTATGTTTTCTAACGTTGGTAAGTTTTTTTTGTACGCTGGTGTAGGTATATGTAAGTGATTGTAAAACTATTTGCTTAAGGTGGATGCTCCAGGGTAGCCCGCGAAATTCAAATATTTTTATGTTTTTTGCAATTTGCCGGTCAGTGTGAAGCTGTATGTGGACCAAATACGATCCACGACCGACCGTAACGCGTATTTATCTAAAGAATTATAACCATTTTAATCGTCTATATTGCCCTCTTTGTTCATGTAGTTCGAAAGAATGATTATTTCTGAAATATTCATTCTTTCGAACTACGTGAACTTAGAGGGCTATATTGATGAAATACGCGTTACGGTCGCGGATCGCATTTGGTCCACATACAGCTTCACACTGACCGGCAAATTGCTAAAAACATAAAAATATTTGAATTTCGCGGGCTACCCTGGAGCATTCACCTTAAAGAGCTTTTGGTGACACTTGAAAAAAGTGCAATAATTTTGGCAAGGAACAAATCTTAGCGGAGTCTCGTGGCTACGATATATTTCTGCTACGTCGTAGCAAGTTTAAACGTTGCTAAAGTGCCTTATTATTATGACAGGTAACTATATAATGAACATTAGTGATAGATACACGTGTACTTTAGTTGTAATAGGTGTATGTTCTTGAAGAATTTAATTAAATAAGGTAGTAAAAGTCATAATTATAAGGTTTTCAAGTGCAGCTTTGTGGCTCTTTTCTGCTAAAATACTAGACTACAAAACAGAGCATTAAGGCTTGTATTGTGCATATAAACGGAGCTAACTGCCCGTCTACGCGCCACCCGCATTTTTATTTTTTTATAATTAAAATAATGCATGTTTTAAAAAAGTAACAAAACCAAATCATTTTCTTTTGTATTGCAAAGCAGTAAATATACTCTTAATACGCTTTTGATAAAAAAATAAAAGAGTAAAATGGTTTGATCTCAACGATTTGGAGGTGATTTGGGAGTTTTTTTCTTATTATGTGATACCGATAGATAAATTCTGGTTAAACAAAATTAAAATGTAGATTACTAACTATTTTTTTTAGATGTAATTTCTCTGTAAGTGCCGACGAAAAGCGGCTTCATCTGCACGCTGTTTTGAAGCTTTTTCAAGAGAGAAGCCTTAAAAGTAAAAGCTTTACGTTTTTGGACACAAGAACTAACCATAACCGCTGTGTACAGTAATAATTGGACTTCAGATTTATGTATAATATATTGTCATAGCTGTGCTGAATTGTCTTAGTCTGTAGTCTCTAACTTGATAAAATAAAATAAAATAAATAAATAACGCGCCGCAACGTTCCAAAGTCTCTGTCAAAAACTTTAACACACAAGTCCCTTCACCCCATGTGCCCGCAACTTTACTCCGTCCGCGATGATAATCAGATTCCGGCCACGGTATCTATATACATATCAGAACATATACATAGGAGCAAAGTTTTAAAAGTCTCGCCTCAGCCTAGATAGCAGGATTCGTGACTTACACTAGCCAGCCATGTTATAATTAGGTACGTTAGATTACACGCTGGATTAGTTCCCCTTCGTAATGATAGGTGAACCGAAGATTTAAATCCGCTGAGAAAAATGTACGGTGTGTGTGTGAGATTAGTAGATCGTGCAACGTTAGTTTGGCAATGACGGTGGTCTTGGAATCCGGAACTCTTACTTTATTACAGTGATTGAAATTCCTTCTGTCTTTAGAGCAACGTGCTTGGTTTTAAAATTCGTTGATCTTAAATACCTACCACGATTTCTAAAGGCATCTAAGATTTTTTAAATGTTACGGCATTCTAAGCGGATTTACCTTGTACAAAACATTTTAAGTCCATGCAAAGTCAAAGTGCGAACACAACTTATCCAATTAAACAGCTTCCCAGAGACAGAATAAACACAATTATCTCTTGCAAAACTAAAATATTTAATTAGCAGACGTTCGAGAGACAGACGGTTCGCGATACCTACCCACGATCTAAATACATATACGAGTACTATTGCGCTATTATTAAACTCGCTCCCAAAACCGTCTCGATCCAAAATGGCATACAAAGTTCACACGAGTGACGTCGGGTGACGCAGGAATGGGACACCACACTCCACAGTGATGGGGTGACACACACTGTTATTATTAGTTTTTTGTGCCGCCCCGCCCCGCTCGCCCCTCCCGGTGCGTTTCAGCCGCCATTCCCCACATTAGAAGCACATTTTTTGTCTATTTTTTTTACTTATACTTCGCGCTTAGTACGCGATTGGATGTTGCTGAGCTTGTGAGAGAACAGTTTGCGTTTGAGATTTGTAGAATATGACTAAAATCAAGATTAATTGCCAGTGAATTAATTGCTTGAAATTGGCACTGAGTTTCAATTATTAATACGATTTGGTGTGAGCAATTTGTCTATAGAATAATATTAATAAATAGGACTAACAGATACTAGAAATTTTAATTGTTACCTTGTGTCCATTGATCATCACTGCAACACAATACAACAAAATTTCACAATATATTCGTAAACAGCGCTCATAAAACTCACATAATTAATTAATAATACGTCAAATTAATTCATCTTCGTTTATCACTTTGCGGATCGTAAAAGCTTGTAAACTCCAGATAGATGTGAAAAGGAATCGCAGGTTATCGGCCCTAAGCGATACGTTACATAATTTATTGTTTATTTACAACCCGTCCGTGTTTATGACCATTCCACTACCACAATTTAAATACCGCAATATATCGATCAGCTGGTAATGACGCGCGTGTCCACTGAATTTTAATTTTCGACTTTATCATTTTATTAAAACGAAACTGCAGTTGGCCGTCTCGACGAGAACGAGCGGCCAAGTTCACTGGTCGCCCGAAAAACGGTCACTAAATTCAATTGCGACTTTAAAATCGCAAGGTAGCGCGGACCTTGAAATCTTTTTGTTTATAAACAAAAGGGTGTTATGCAAGAAGTCGTAAATGGATCGGTGTGGAGCGTTTTATGGTCGCATTATATGGACGGGGCGAGATAAAGCGTTTGTTTTGGGTCGTAAATAAGACTGCAACAGGTACGGTGCCAACGGGACTCCACAATCACGTGTACGCTTTCACTTTTGCTTATTATCTTTGTGAATTGATCTTTTTATTGGTAGCACTTTTTTTCTTAACCTCCTTTGTACAAAAATGGGACTTTATTCATGTCCATACTAGGCCGCGGCATGCCACACGCAAATTCCTGACAGCCATTTAATTAATAAAGGTTGTAATTAATAGTAGCCACTTATTTGGATTACTTTTTTAAGGCTTTTACTTGAATATGAAAAGGCTATCTCAATGTATCACTCTTGTTGTATGTCAAAACAATGGCCTATAGCAATTTATAAGCGTTGTGTAGTGAATCAGGTTCTATAAAAACTTATGACATCAGCGGAAAGTCTCGAACTAGACGCAGGCTAGACCGAGGTTAGTTTTCAATGGTTAATGGAATAACAAATTAATATTCTGAGCTTATTTGAGAAACTGATTTGTCTTAATATAATTCTGGATATTATTGTGGGATCCCGGAATAGACCGTAGAGCAACAATGAACTTACTTTTCGTTTTTTTTTTTGTATGAAACATATACAATTACGTAATAATCATATTCAACCCGTCACAACTGCCAGAAACCAATCAAAATAAATACCAAAAAAAATCTAAACAAAAATAACAGTTCGCCGTCCACCTACGTAATAGTAATTGAAGAGGTCGCATGAATAATATTTGGGCGTCACTCGACAGACGAATCGATACGTAATTATAGAGTGAAAATGTACCCCTCATAAATATTATATCCGAGGTAGTGGGGCGAGGCCGGAATCGCCCGTGGCCTCTTTTGTGTGGACTGGAGTGTAGCGTGCCATGTTAGATGACGTCACGGCACATGAAAAATGCGCAGTGAGAGCTTTGGTAGTGGTCACTGGTCGGTGAATTGTGTTTAGTAGGAGATGATGGCAGAATACCTACCTGGCAGGATTTTTGAAATTTAGACTCCAAAGAGAAAAAATATCTAAATTTTAAAAATGTACTATTGAAATCAATTCACCTGCAGATAATAACTTCAGGGACACAGCGACATATATATATATTCCACACATATATTCATATATTCCACACAACTATCACACAACGCCATCTAGTCCCAAGCTAAGCAGAGCTTGTGTTATGGGTACTAGACAACTGATAAACATACTTATATATTTCTAAATACATACATATTATAGATAAACTACACCCAGACACAGAACAAATGATCATGCTCATCACACAAACATTTGTCCTGGGTGGGAATCGAACCCACAACCTCTGGCATAGCAGTCAGGGTCACTAACCACTAGACCAACAGGACAGATATATACACTGGCAAGTCTCTAAATAGGCGATTGGCGTTTAAGTTACATTTAAGAACAGTCAATCTGCCTAGTCTTTTCCCAACTATGTTGGAGTCGGCTTCCAGTTCAGCCGAGGGCAGATGGTAGGTACTCCGAGGAAATCCGGTATGAATAAATGGTCTCCATCCACGGACCAACCTGGGTAAGCAACGCAACTTGGTACGGCTGTCTAGAAAATAGAAAAAACTTTCATTCTGATTGTAAGCTCTCTCTTATTTATTTGCTGTAGGTACACCTACCAGTGTAAGTTTTTTTTCAACCCAAAGGTTGACTGATAACGAATGTCTCGTTGCATTAAGTCCGCCTATGTACCACTATTGTACATGAAGTTTAAATAAATAAAAGAGCAAACTCTCTTCCTAATCTAAAGCCGAACGTTCACGACATTACAAAACCGCCCAAAATTATTCACCCACGCATTATAATTTACGCAAAATATTTTACTTAATCCGTCCATTTCCTTACTTCCCCATTCCGTAAATGCTTCTATGAAATAGTTTCGAAACTTTTATCTAATTCCCTACCACGCAGTTGCATGTCAACCCGCAGTTAAACTGAGGTTTAGATTAAACCAGTGCCAACTCTACGAATCATATAAAAATTGACCGTGAAATTTCACCTTCGCTACGGGAATAACGTTCTAAAAGATCGTTTTTTTTTTGTGTTAATTTTCAACGAACGTTTTTGATTAAAAACGTCGTGATTGTGTTAGTAAATGGTATGTTGGACACAGTTAAGTTTTCATTGATGGAATATTAAGCACTTTTGTTTTGGTGTGTGGAATGTGTATTAGTGGTTTTTGTTGGAATTAGTACATTTAAAGAGTAAACTTAGCCATCTTTTAAATTCATTGACGATTAGTTACCACTGGATATTGCATTTGCATGAGCATAAAACTTTATGTAAGTAGATACCTGCTGACATGGCTTCTACCGACGATAAATAGTGTATCCGAACTTTTTGATGATTATTGAAAAGGTAAAAACTTAAAGCGAATAAAATTATTTTGTTTTGAAACACACAAAAAGTGACTTGTTGAAGATGTTGACAATGTGCAATATTAATGTAGGTAAGAAAAAATAATAGTGCGACGATATCGAGTATTTATTTCGCAAATCCGCTTTTTAAAACAATTCTACAAATGCCCTTTGTATCCAGTTACAACAACTTTTTGCTGACTTCGGTCAATATATATTGAACACCTTATTTGTAATGATCGATTAGACAAAAAACGAATCCATAATTCAACGCGCAATACAAAGTAATAAGCACAATTATTAGCAATTTTCATATCGTACATCAGTACAAAAGACGACGAAACCAATTATCATGTTATCTTGCCCGCATATCAACACAAGGGGTCAAACCAGTTAAAGCACAATATTGTCCAATGTAAGGAATGAAAAAACAAAAGCACTCCCCACTTTAATCTATGAGGGTTTTTAATAAACATCTGCTTTTTGGAATCCATGTCGCATCTGTTGCTCTGGCGTCGAGCCTTTTTCAAAATTTCAAATGCGCGCGAGCCGCTTCCAGACACCGGCAGATGTTCCCATTCCCAGAGACACAACACAAACAATTTTGAACTATAACTACCAATAAATAAAACATGCAATCAAATGGACACGCACAACAAAAAAGTTTCCCGGCCTTTTTTTAATTCGTCCTCAAGAAGTTAGATTATGATGTTCGAATTTTAAATTTGGCGGCAATTTAGGGTCTGTGGTAGTGATCGCCATAGATAACAGTAAACGGGGTCATTACTACGACCCTACCCAATTTCGAGGTTTTGGGTAAATGCGGTATATTTGTCAAACGTCTCATTTTGAACGTTGATATCGTGAATTTTATTGCTTCAATTACTTAATAACTTTATTTTAAAAACAAAACAGTTGGTTTATGTTCTACTTAGTATAATGAGACAGGGAAAGAATAATTTTGACTCACCCCCCCCCCCCCCTACAACAATAATATAGTAGTACAATTTAGAAATAGAGTAGGGAAACCCCAAGAGATTAGCAAGCTCGATTCCCATAAATTCAAAATTGACCACTTATGCGCGGCAAAACCCAAAAAAGGAAAGCCAAATATGAAAATGTATTTTAACACTAATGTTATAAAGATAAGTTTTGTTTGTAGGCTGTTGTATTATGATTGTGTATGTATTATTATGGGTAAGGGAAAGTGAAGAAATTGCACAAATTTTGCATCAGAGCTTTTTTAATGCAAGTATTTTATAGAATTCAACTTTACAGTCCTCTCTAGTATTTCTGTTAAGAAATTGTTTGAAAAAGTTTGTTACTAAAACACAGGATTTAAAAAATAGTTGAACTCCCTTTAGCTGAATTATGGATACTCTGCATATTTTTTTTATATTGTATTTCTTTGACACTCTTACAAACTGATCATAACTCCATGAAGAAGGCGGGTAACCTGGGAAAGGCTTATGTCCAGTAGTGCTATTCTGTAACAACATCTTCGTGTCTCAACAGCGGAATCCGAGGTGATTATCAAATTCGTAAAAACACATAAGACCTTTATGTTGTGTGCAATAAAGCTCACTTTGTTACTGAGGTGAACTTCGATATCGAAATAGTTATTTACATAATTACAGAATAGACGAGCAGCATTCTTAGCTGATATGATATAATGATGAGGACAACACAAGTTTCACCTTGCCAACAACTCCATTTCAACTTTATGTCCCAAATTTTCACTTTCAATCATGCATATAAGGCACTATGTACACGTTGCCATAAACAAAACAACACATTTTAAATCAATAGACAACTCAATAGGCGTGTCTGTCTACGGAAGACTTATTTCTTTGACCCTCAAATTCAGTAATTTAACTTTTCCCCTCCGGATAGCATTTCATTTACCTCTTCAACCGATACGCTGCGTGGGACGAACTAATCTGGGACAGAATTGACCATGGAGATGTCGTGATGAATATTTTTGGGATGTGTGTCTGTCTGTTTGTCTCAATGTTAAGTTTAGAACAGAGAACCTTTTAACAGTTCTGTATAATTTTATTAACCTGTCGATATTGATTTAATTTCAGGTTTTACGGCTTTAACCTTACCTCACAAACACCCCCTTGGACTGAAAACATCCTAACTACAATCTACACAGTCAATACCGTTATGTATGTCTGTTTGTTTGTTTGTTACGTGTGTCGTCTTAACAGCTGAACGAATTTTTGTTGTGTTATGTCCTGGAATACGATACAGGTTAATTTATTATCCCGGGAGAATGTTTCCTTGGGATCATTTTTAATTTCACGCTGGCGATGCCGATGGCAGAAGATAGAGATGTCAGCATAATTGACAAACAGGCCAGTGCTTGCTAGGGTTACGGGATAGTTTGAAAGAGTTTCCGTGGCAATAGAACGCAACGGTGTTTGGAGGAACACGGGTGGGTTGTAACCGGTAAGTGTCTGACACTATTTCGCTCCGCCCAGAGCGAAAAGAGTCATCTGATGATTTTCCATCAAAATATAAAAATAAAATAGTTATCTGATAAAGCAAGAGCAAATATGTACCTACATGGTAGATGGACTTGGAAGGCACAAGATCTGTCCGTTAGTGTTGGCCTAACTAAAAGACATAACTCTGAATGTCTGGAATCTATTTCTATCTACCACAGCTGCTCTCTATAACTCCTAGCTCCATACCTATTTTGGATATTTTCTCTTCAAGTACAGAATTTCAGTATTATTTGACTCTACACGGCTACTGAGTAGATATAGCAAAGCAATGACTACTGAAGCTCTAAAGAAAATATTGCACTTAACCTAAAAGGACTCAAATAATACAAGAAACAAGAAACTTTACGTACACATACAAGATCTAACCAGCTAACAAGATGATTGCTCCCATATTTTTCCACATACGTCATCTCCACTCACGTCGTAGTGCCGATAATTCCCTCCATTGATTCGTAACGCCTCCGCGCCACGCTACAATGGTCGCGAGTGAGCTCCGACATTTGCCATTGTATAGTCTATGCTTCCCGCTATGTCCCTGTTATTTATGTCGCTACTGTCTATGGTGCAAAAAAAAGTTAAGCATTGCCGTTGATTGCGTTCGGTATGTAAACGTATTTTATTTGAGCGGGAAGATTGTTTTAAATCTGGAATGCTTGGTATTAAAGTAGGGTGTGAAGTGTGAATGCAGCGAGAGGATATTATGTGAAACGAGCAACCCAAGCTAGGATAGCAAATATTTTGAAAACTTTCTGTTTGTCTTATTTCTTTTTATTGTTTTATGCAGACTTAGTGACTTAGTGATAAGAAAAATAGTAAAAAATTACTGCAAAAAGAAAGACTGGTACCGCTTGTTGCAGAATTTATTCGAAAGAGTCGCCATAACCCTGGGACGTAAGAAGTATTTGGAGGAACATGGATGGGTTTACGTTAGTTAAAGTGAACACTACCTTACGCTCCGCTCAGAGTGGAAAGAGTTATCTGAAGTGCATGCAAGGACTAAAAAAGGTACTGCTCTGCTATGTCATTTATCACTAATTTCTGTTTTAAAAAGATATCAAAAGTTACCGCCACCTAAATCTAAAGAAATGCTTGAATCATAATCTAAGTTTTACGTGTAATTTCTAAACACAACAAAATTCATGAAATTCCCTAATCAAGTTTATCACGATTTAGGGGTGACCGCTGTACATGGTCGTTAGTTCACAGTGGACTTAAGTGCGTGGCTGTCGAAAATAAACAATTATTTCCCTTATAGGGAGCGAGCCTGCAAACTAGGAGTCGTGGGGTGCTAACGCTCCCGGTGAAAAAGGGACCAGTTCAAAATTGCTAACAAACATTTTTCATTTTGTTCCAAATTCAAGTTTGAAAATATAAATTATTAGCAATCATAACATGTTTTTTTTTACTTTTCAGAGGCAATGGCCGCTAAAAGATCCTGGTTTAAAATAAATTGAAGCAATGTACTGGTATAGTAGTATGATTGAATACTACTAAGTTAGATTTATCTCTTTTTTTCCCAGTCAATCTTAAATGGAATGCAGTCAATAGAACTAGGTAATCAATCAACTAATCAATCTTAGAACTAATAATAAGCACATTCGATCGCCTGTGCAAACATAATTTGAACTGCGCACCAACTAAATGATACAGTAATTTCCAATAACTGCCTCCTTGCAACAATTTAATAATGATTTAATAGATTAATTGCAGTTTTTAACTCTGTTAATGCCATGCCGTTTATAATAACTGGTTGTAAGGGAGATTATGAGCAGGTAAGTAATTTTCCGGCGCTTTGTTCAAGCCATGATAGGTTTTAAGATAACAGCGAATGTGTTCATTTAATTGTTCCAACAATTAAGTGGAGTTTCATTAACATCCTTATGCTTGTTAGCCGCGGCTTCAACAGCAGGCAACGCCGAACGAATCTGATCACTGACCCATGAAGCAAACAGAAAGGAAATTTTCTTCCACCAAGGAAAATACGACAATATAAATAACTCCATCGGACCCCTACCTACTCGTACTACTACATCACCCTATGACAAAAGAGTTATCGGTGCGTTGAAAACAAAAATGGCGAGTTGATTTATAGCGAATGTTCGCGTATTAGCCGTGTGTGATTCGGGGATTTGGCCGCTGGAAAAAGGCAAAGCTAGGTGAGCTGGGTCACGTCTAGACGAGCGACAGTCGAAGGGCAGCGTGTTGTTTACTCCGAGGATTCCCGAACGCGCCCTAATGAGTATGGACGTTGATTTAGGGCTCCGCTCTAGAAGTCGATGCCAAAGCTTTTAGTAGTTACGTCATAATTTGGTAGGTTTTCTCAGCTGTGAAAGTTGTTCGGCATTTTCTTTGTTACAGCAGTAACTAAGCGAAATGTTATCAAAGTCACGAGAGGATAACTACGAGAAATTAAACTAACTTTTTCTTGTTTCGTAATGGAAATTAATGGATGGATACACTGAATTAGGGACGCTGTCACGTGAAAATGATTCGGCCGTATTTCATGAGGTTTAACAGGAGAAACTGAAAACGAAATGTAGGTTGGGATGAGCCTTAAAAATACAGAAAACGTTTATAGCGTCCGACATAAATCCAGTTCGACGAAAGCGAAGATTAGAAAGCTAGCTAGTGAAGCCAAAACTCGATATTGGGTGAATAATCGTCGCCACTACCGGCGCGGTAGCCGGCCGGATGCGCCAGATTTATACCCTGGCGTACCCGGGTGTACCGGCCTGTGACCGGCGCGTGTACCAATTTATACCCGGCTAGGTACGCTGGTCGCCTGGTCGCCTGGTCGTATCCGTACTGTCGTCGACTCTGTGCTCTTCATAAAGCACCCGATATGTCCGCTCGCCTTGAGGGCTGCGATTTATGGCGTGGAAACGTCATCGGACCCGTGTTTGGATATAAATCATATGTGTTTGCTTAGTGCATGAGACATCTAAATTTCTCGGCTGCGGCTGTGTTTCGGAGGGTGTAAGATTTGAGAACGATTTTCAGTTAATTAGTGATAACTTGGAAATTCAAGTGAAAATGTGTCCATTCTAACGTTTTTAGCATAAATTGTAACAACGCTGAGCCTGGAAGCAAATGAAAAAAGTTAACCTCAAGGAGTGTTACTGTCACTTCGATATTCGAAATCGGTTGAAATGATCAAGGCTACGTTGTACATCCCAAATATTAAGTATTTCTGAAGGAGACACCACGGAAGTAAGACCACAAGAAAAACAACGGGTTGCACTCCGGGAGTACCGGCAGAAGTGAAAACTTGAAAACGTTCTTCTCTCCCTCCGTCTTACGAATTTTCGATCAGGTCACGTGTCCTGACGCGAGTTTAACATTTTTTACCCATCACAAAAAGTGCACAACGCCGCTAAAGAAGTTTTCACTTCAAAAAGCTAGTTATCTCATAGAGCTAATGACACTGAACTGACGACATCTATGGTATAATTTTGACACTGAGAACTGTTGCTGTCTGTATTCTTTTTTTTTGTATTATTTAATGTAAATACCAGCATAAAATGTAATATTTGCACACCATATATAATGGTAGAATGTAAGGGGCCATTATAGTTTTAAGATCGTTGTACTACATTCTAGCAAATAAAAAAAATTGATTTGATTTGATTTAAAGTCTTGAATTACATCAAACTTTAGATTGAAAATTAGGGTTACTAGTTAACTAAAAAAATCTAATTAGTCCGTCAGTTAGATTTTCAAAAAATATTAGACACATATTTTTTCTTATTTCAAGTAACAATAAATGAAGACGATACAGTGCGTTTAAAACTCGTGTGACGTCACTTTCCGATACACTTTCGGCATCACAAGCCCCTCCTGATCTTTGATGCGATTTACCTTCGTAAATTTTGATAAAACAAAAAATACGTAAGTATCCAATGCTTTTCGGAAATCAACCTGACGGACTAAATAGAATCATATTTTTTTTTTCAGGAAACATCCGTATTGTCAACTTTAAAAGTACTGATCCATTTAAGAAATAAAATTCACTGGTAAAAAGCATTATTGCCGAATGCCAAAAGCCACGTTGTCTCCTCGAAAATTCTAGGTTTCCTGTTGAATAGGCTATGGAAGCCAAACCACAGGGAAAAGCTTAATCGGATAACTAACTATAAAGCTGATTCGTACACAAATATTCAGGTATTTAAACAAACTTACACAAGGAAGCAAAAGCATCAAAGGCCTCAAACAGTTCCCAACAACAGGTAAGTCAAAACAATTGAAGACACAAACTGCCAACAAAAGAAGTCTTGAATTGGGTCAAACATTTAGATTTACGACTTCAATTGTCAACTTTACTTATGCAATTGAGAACAATATCTACAGAAGCAGGTACTTTTGTTCGAATTATAATTTGCATAAAGATTCGCGCTTTCACTTTTTCATTGTTTGTAAATAAAGAGGCTTTTGAAGAAGGTTTGCTTCCTTAACTTTTGTTGTGTCTTCATTGAATGGTGTGACAATGGTTGTGTGCAAAACAAAACTGATTCAAGTAGGTAATAGGATTAGAGTTTTAAAGTTATTTGCATAGAAATCTCTTATCTATTAATTACATACTTTGTTGTCCGTTCGTCTGTCTGTCAAGTCCCTTTATCTCGGGAACGCGTGGATGTATCGAGTTGAAATTAAAACCGTGTACTTAAATCTACACTCACTTAATGCTTTGAAAAGATCAAACTTCTAAGTAAATGTAAAAAAAAAGATACGGCCGTTTATGCCGCAAACGTATATATCGACACTCTCAAGGGAATCAAAATGTATAGAGTATTTCCCGCTGACCTACAACTATACAATTTGGCAAGTTATACCGTCTTATACTACAAGTATAGGGAAAAGTCTGAAAACTATACATTTGTAAATAAATCATAAAAAATATAGTCTTTAAAGTAATAAATACCTACAAATTTGTACGGAACCCTCGGTGGGCGAGTCTGACTCGCACTTGGCCGGGTTTTTTTACGTAAGTATGTACATCGAATACTCCAAGGTTTCTGCCCGAATTTCAATGCGGTATACTAGCCATTTGGTACCATAAAATTTTAACTAATTTTAGCTCGTTAGATTTTGTTTTAGATTTGAGCATTTTTGCTTACTTGGATGATGTGATTTCTGCGTAGAAGTGAAAAATAAAAAAATGGAGTTAACAGATACCTACTACAGAACGCATCCTGCTACGATCCTTACACATATCTACTTTTACTTCGTTTTTGTTCATCTGGTCATACACGCACACCAGGTAGTCTATTCTGTAAGCAACCATTTCGATATCGAGCTTCACCTGAGTGACAAAGCTCACAAAGTGTACTTTATTTCACACAACATAAAGGTCTTATGTTTAAACTCACCTCGGATTCCGCTGTCGAGACTCGAAAATGTTGGTACAGAATAGCACTACAGTACAGAGAGTACCTACCAGGCAATATTCTTTCGTTAGAAATCTAAGCTATTTATAAGTATGTAGTTATATTTTGTCATGTGAACTCATGTGCTACTTTATAGTTTGATAGTTTAGATACATCTTGCGCTAAGTAACAAATAAGTAAGTATTTAAAACAAATAAGTTAAAAGCTCAAAGATCAAATCTTCAAACAATTGAATTGGTCAGGAATTTATTGAATGTTCGTTGCAAACCAAATACGTTTGGTCCCGTGTGTTAGTTTAACCATACGAATTCATTCATCTTGCCAACTCGTTCGCACGTGGTAACGAAAGCTCCAAAAAGTTCGCAAAGTTCCCACGACCCAGAGTAGCGCCATCTATATGTTCAACCCCGTAACGTTTCGGCGCGACAAAACCACCCTCTAGCTTCAAACGCGAACAATTTCAACCCCCGTAGCTGTCCAAGAACGGCAGAAACAGGAACTATTGTACCCCGCGACCGTAGCGCCATCTCTGGGATGGCGCATGAACTTTCATAAAAGCTCGTAGTTCCGAGCTTTGCCGCTGTGGCAGCACCGTCACCGAAGCTTTTGAATGAAAACGTTTGTGTGAAGGACATTGAGACTTAGTGTTAGGAAATAAGGTTGTGTTTAGATTACAGAGACAATTGTACCGTCGAGTAGAGTATGCAAATTAACGCGCCATTACATGGTAATTTATTTGAAACGAATGACCACTTTGCGGAGTAGTGCATCCAACGTCGAACACTGAACGTTTATATGGGGACCCTGACCTTATATTGCGTCAATTTATAGCTTTAGAGCCGTTATACGCTGTTTTACGTAACAGCTGTTGTGTCTCGCGTGATGCCTTAGCATAGTGACCCTGTTTTGCATAGAACTTTCACCTGTTTCTTCAGCTGTTGGAAAGTTAACTAACTATAATGAGTTTCTTGACCGAATGCGTAGCGCCGCTTACGAAAGGGCAATTCCCTAATGTTATCTCATAAACATTGATAATTAATTACCTCTTGAATTTCATGAACTTTGGTGAAGGTAACACTTTACTGCAGAAAATGACAGGTAACGGAACTATTAATAAATATTTATGAAAATACGTGAAATTTTGTGTTGTTTTTTATTTTTAATCCATCGTAAATATAAAATTAATATTGAATTAGGTAATAAACAAGTTAGTGTCTCTAGTTTCAAGAAACTTTTTAACCAATTGAATACATGTATGTAAAAAACATAGCTTTAGACTATTTTAAGTCTTTTCTATGTGTAATATCTTTATTCAAACTACGAAAAGTGCCTTTCTTTATTTTTACGCTAACTACTAAATCGCATATCCGATTTACATAAATTTTAGTACCGAGATAGATGGAATCTTGTAGACAGTCATAGTTTACTTACAAAATACCGTAATTAATATCCCATCATTTCAAAACCAGATCACTAATTTTAAAAGAAAACTCCAGAAACAAAGAACACTGGACTCAAAC
Source organism: Lacanobia oleracea (assembly GCA_950371165.1). Classification (NCBI taxonomy): domain Eukaryota; kingdom Metazoa; phylum Arthropoda; class Insecta; order Lepidoptera; family Noctuidae; genus Lacanobia; species Lacanobia oleracea. Next base: position 10,596,134 of record OX493397.1, read on the forward strand.
CCCAGAACGAAAACCTTTCATCTCCATATCGCACACTACACCTCACTCAAGATTGCATGCAAGTGAATTGAGATCTTCTCTGTTATCGGCTGGCTGCAAATAAAGACAGGCCTGTATCGCATTTATGAGATGAAACAATGTTGGTAAGTGCTGTGATTTATGAGGACACTGCCACCATGGACACGCCCAAACTCCGTGTCTGGATAAAAAAGGAGGATTTTATCTGTTTTTATTAATGCATGGTTGTTCGTTGTTGCTGGCTGGATTTGAGTTTGATCGTCAATAAGTTGTTCCAGTTTGATTTGTTGTTTAGTGAAGTTTGGTTCTATCTTGTTCGTTTTAAAAGTGTTTGGATGCAGTGATTCTAAAATTTTCTGTCTCAACACAACACTCAACAGGTCTTTATTGTTTTTACTTCAGACACTTCTTTTGAAAACTTTAGCATTGAAGAAAATTTCACGATTTCAAATTCTCAGTTCAGAACAGAGAATTTGATTTTTAAACCAGTTGATAGTAGGTATGTACATATATTATGTTCTTCATTTGTCATAGGTAGATAAATTTACAAAAATGCAAAGCAAACATGGCTTGGACGTAGAAGGATGGGTATGATGAAGATGATCTTGCCAAAGAGCTGGAGATAGTGATTAAAAGAAATAAAGAGAACTAGTTTATTCGACAACAAACATTTTGGAAATGAATACAGTGATTAAGACTTTCAAATGTTTTTTTGTGTGCCTTGCACTGGGATCTCCAGGTGTAGTAGAGCGATTAAATGAGTCAACTCAATTAATTCTCAATAATCAATAAGAGTATCTAAAACAAGTCTGAGATAACAATTCACACCTATAAATTATTATGTGCAAATAATAAAGTCGTACACTAGTCTCGCTTGTTCACGATGCATACAATGTTGCAGCAAATAAATAACAAAAAAACTGATTAAAAATTAATTGCAACAATTTGTCAGATGAATATTAAAACTTCACATCATTGGACACGACGCTAATTGAAAAGATAAAGATCGAATAAATTATCCAATTACACAATCGAAAAGTCGTAATGACTATAAGAGTTGACAGCTCATTACTATTAAAAAAAATAATTATCGTAAGTCATAACTCGTGCGGAACGAGAAAATGTACCGATTAAACGAACATTCGGTACATTATTTGGTCGGAGTGTGAAACCAGAAAGGACAGTTGGTAACGAAATAAACACTGCTGAACAAAATGAACTTTTTACCATCGATGTCAGTTGTTGACTACGTGTCCCCTTGTCGGTACTTAAATTGGACGTCTCGGCCGATACGGCACGCGGTCTGTCAGAACTCCTTGTTAATGATCACACGAAATCATTAAACAAGATAATAAACTTAAATACTACAAGAAAACACGACAAAACACTGAACTCTTTGCTTTTAATTGTCACATGTATGAAAATTATGAATATCTCTTCATTCTTGACCCAAAAATGAAAAGAAAATTTTAACATACCGACCGACACACGCAAAAAAGTTCAAAGAGAGACTGTTCGAAGAATCTTATTAATAATACATTTGAGAGGTGTTAATAAATCACGTGTTAATTAGCTACTATTACACAGTTGAAAGCTATAATTGAACAATGTATCTGTTACTCGACTTTTTAGATAGATCTGTAACAGCATCAGACGGCCGTGAACAAAGAGCTAAGACTACGCCAAAGAAAAGGAACAATAGTGGTGTGAATGTTACACTCGGATATTACAATAATGGTATCGATTATAATTTGCGTGCGATGCGGTCTGAGATACGGGCGGGAGGCGACACGTAAGCGACAGGCGTTCGCAATCGGCGTCGCGATCGACTCTTGCGCACCACACCGCACAATGCTATCGTGGCGCTACGATCGCGGACATGCCCTCTCGCGCCATTACGATTGGTGCTCTCAACGTATACGCACCTATTTTATGGTAGAATGATTAGCTTTATGAAAGGGTTGCGTTTAAAATCGACATGTTTTTAAACTATCCTCTTTTGGAATTTCTAAAACATTAATAATGGAAGATGGAAACACCATTGGTGGCCAGTTTTACTTTCAACCTTCGCGAAGAATTGTAGAAGAATGGTGAAGACAAAAGACAGGAAGGCAGACAAACAGATACACTTTGGAGATGGTATTAAGAGATAAACCAGTGTAAAGAAGATTACTGCACCAACTATAACAGAGACTTTTCTGTCCATTGAAAGTTATTTGAAGGTATTCAGAAGTTATCGCGATGAAATAAAAAGCTTTTACTGTCAACATTTTATGTCGTTTCCCTTTCCATAAAAGGAGAAAACTAGATAGATAAGCCATACATTTTAGTACCAAATGAAAGTAAAAATGAAAAAAAAAACAACTCGTAATCTTGATATGCTGATGCGCCATTAACCGACTATAAAGCCAAGTTTTAGTAACATGCCTACTCTTAATTGAATAGTAATAAAAGGTTTTACGATTTTGGCATAAAAAATAGAGAAAAGAAATAAAATAAAATATTTTATTGATGTAGTAAACTAAGACCGCACAGTAAAATACATGCAAAACAAATTCAATTCAATTCCAATCAAATTCCTTTGCATCGGGCCCGCTAAGCGACTAAGTAGAATATTCCCATGCCTCATTTCTATTTAACATACGTAATTCAAAAGCCATAAAACGAAGTTTAGCAAAATGTCCCAAGTTATAAGCGGAAGCGGAAATCTAAATTGAGTCGTCAACGCTTTTATTTTATTCTTATCAAGTTATATTAAAGTTTTTTTTGTAGTTTTTTGTTTATTATGCGCATTATTAAACGGTTAAGAGTTCAGTCAACTGAAACATGATATTATTTATTTTTTCTGATGGACTCAACACGGAATAATAAATTGGTCGGCTTTAATTATTAAAATAGAACACGGTTATGATTGAAACCAATTAAATTATTATTTGTCGTCTTTGAAATTATACAGGCCCATATTCTGAAAAAAAAAAACGCTTTAAATGGTAAGCTACTAAAAACTACTAAGTGAAGAGGATACAGATTCGTACCTAACTATGGGTAAAAATCAGTTTTTCAATTTCTTTTCAATCAAGACAGCGTGACCGTTATTCCCAAAATCACGAGTTTTCAAAACAGTTTTAGAACTAGAAAAGTCATAAAAATATTACCTATGCAAAAAATCATTCGCGCCGTTGTTATCCTTCAACCCCGGTACACCGAGAGGCAAAACTGTCGCCAGACTCGCCCCAAGAAGGCCGGAGCGAGTAATAAACACGGCCGCGTCAATAAAAGTCAGCGTCCCACCATACACATGTCCACTGGCCGCTAGCAGGTGTACTGCCTAGGATATGGCAGTAGGGTTGCCAGCTGATGGAGAGGACTTATAATAAATTGCATTCTTAAGTGACGGGAAAATTTAGCGCCTAATTCGTGAGACAATAAAAATTGCTGTCATGTTTTCGTTACAGGTGAGACTTCCTGGCTGTAGACTGTGTTCCAAGAAATTGTAAAGAGCAAGCGATCACATATAGTTTGACACGAATACGACTTCAATACAACATGACATAAGTAAAAAAGTTGTATTTAATTAGTTGAACAGTGTACAGACGCCAGCTCATCAAGTTACAACAATCTGTTATATTTCTGTAATAGATTTTCAACTTTATCGCTTTAGCGATTAGGTTTGAGTTTGATCGAGCCTGCGGACGGCGAGCATTGGGTGGCTCGCCGTCTGATCAGAACCAGGCCCGGGTGGACGGCGCGCTGTGTTTCACGCGTGCCTCAAAGAGCTGTCAGCGTAAAAGACGGGGCCCGCTAGGGCCAGTGCCTGCTGGGGCTGCGGACTTCGTTCGAAAGAGGCACCGTACCCTGGAACGCAAAGGGCACTGGGAGAAACGCGGATGGGTTTTAGTCAGTAAGAGTCTGACACTCCCTTCTGCTTCACCCAAGGCGGGAGGAGTCATTTGATGATTTCCCATCCATAAAAAAAAAAAAAAAAGGTTTGAGTTTGATAGGAAAAAAATTACGGTTAGTTTCGGGAAACTTGACATGCTTTCGTCTGTACCTACTCTGCTGAAAGTCTAACGGCACACAAAATTACTCTTTAATCGCTGAAACCTATGAATTAGCGCGTTGTCCTTTTATTTTCTTACCACACTTGTAAACAGTTTTGATGTTGAAGATTGTGATAATAACTAAAGATTATTTACTTCCGATAGTTACTTCAATTTTATATCCATGTTATTCTGGACCCAAAAAGTCCAGAAAACCGAGAGCATAACACGCAAAATCGTGACTAAAACGGCCCGTTATTTCGAGATTTTATTTGCGCTTCCACACTTATGCCTTCATCGAGATATACATTTTACGAGTTCAGTAGCAAAATGGTTTACAGTAAAAAAGTTCTTTAGTACGGTGATAACCCTAGCTGGTCGTAAACACGTACTATGCAAATACGCGGCTTGTAGACGGATGCTGTCAACATTTTCATACCAGAATATTGAAACTCTGGCCATTTAGCGTTTTATCTCAACCGTTTTAATTTTAAGCAGCTCTTTAAAATAATTCAGCTGCAAATGAGTCAACGTGTTGTCGCAATAAAGCATATAATTTATAGTTCCTTAGCAACGGATGATTAAGACTTGACCCAACAAGATGGGTGTGTCGCCTTCACCATCATAATATTACGGCGATTTAATTTGCATGCTCGCTCACACATGCCCGGCGAACTATCCAAACATATATAACGCGTTATCTAGAGCCGTCAATCGCAGCTAGAACAACGCGTTTTCTTTACAATAATTGAACAAACTAACGCCAGTCAAACGCATCCGGTCTTACAAATCGTGTTTAAGCTTTAGACAACTGGCTGGTGTAGCAAACGTCAATCTAACACGAAAGCTCGCAACGAGGTGTTTAATGATGCAATAATTTGCATAGGGGCCCGTTGCTGAGAAACGCGACCTATTCTCACGTCTGTCTTCGACTATAAAGTTTCCTTTTACAGTAGCAACTCTTGTTATGTGAACTTTTGTGCTAAATATCGCGAGGCGGCGCGATCTCGTTCTGTTCTGTGCTCGCTCGTCATTCACGCGGCACCTAAACATTCTCGCGGCCGTCCGATGTCCGTCAACTTACCATTTAATGACGCCTTATTGTTTATGGACTGTTAAGCAGCAGAAATGGTTACCTGAAAAAGGAAAAGAAATCGCTTTATTATACAACGAATGACAGTCGTAAACGTCAAGCGAGTGTAAACGAAAACATTAAAAAAACACAAATTGAAAAATGTAGAGAATCAATTAAGTATCGGTGGTCGGGTTCGTAAAATCGGATGCCTTATTCAGTAGGTCGGGACGGTCCCGCGCACGGGCCGGCCTGCTAAACCCCCGGCGCACAATCTGACATTTATGAGTGCCATAAAAACGCTCAAGTAGTGACTTTTACTACTTGTTTAGTGAACATAAATGTCTTTGCCTTACCCGCGCTCAACGTCGTCCGTATTTAAAAGCGCACAGTTTCGTGCACAGTTTTGCTCCTTTTTCCTCTTTTTATTTACTGTTACTGTACTGTTATGCAACTGTATAATGCTTTGGTTACTTTTCAGCGACAATTTATTGGTGTCGTCTTTTGTCTTTATTTTAGTGCCCCGAGAACATGGTTTGTTTTAGTTTTATTTGCGTATTTTTGAATTGCTCGTCATGATGAATTGTGAAAAATTTCGACGCTTTTCCCAGTGTGTGTCGTGAAAAATGTATTCGTCAAAGTTGTCGAAAAATTATTAAAACATTTTGAGTGCGTGTGTTGCGTTGGGTATGTTGATTGATATCTCGAGTTGTTTACAAAGCTCGAAAAACTAATTAGAGACTTGCATTAGCTATGCAGGTGGCGTGGAGTCCTCGCAGCGTACTGACTGTTAAAAAAAATATGACATCGATTCCCAACTGATTTATGCCTTCGTAGCAGTAAATATTTGTAAGTATAAACGTGATGAACTAATCTGTCACTTGACACTAATAAATTATCCAAAATAGAAAGGCGGCGGCGCCGGCGCCGTCGACTTTGAGGCCAAAAGGAAAATCAAAAGAACCGACATACCGTTATTCCGACCTAATTCTTTCAAACCAAAACTATACATCCGCATCAAAAGTTTTCTTTGTGAGACCTCCAGTGGACCTGGCCGCCATAGGTATTCTGCAGGCGAGCGCCGACGTTCGGCAGTATCGACAGTTTAGCATAGGCCACCCACATACCTTGCCTACATACCTGCTGCTTTATGGTCGTCAGTCTACGAATAGTAATGCTGCACCTAGACACAAGGCCGGCTAAACAATAGTGTCTTGATTACTTTTTGCCCTTAAGTGTTTGAATAATTTAAAAATGTTGACAATGTATCGTGCTATTTTCTGAAGTGACGCAATGTTGGTAGAAACGTAGACTTGAATGGAAATGTCATTGACTGGGAGCCCTGGACAGGAAGAGCCTTCCTTCTTTCAGCGGGACTGTGATGCAAGTACCTAATGGGTATAGATAAACTGAAAAATTAATTTTTCAGCATAAAATTACGTAACTTTTTTTGTTCATAGGTATCTATTGCAGGCTTTTTAGAATGAGGCACTTAGTTGAAGAATTGGATAAGTCTAACAGGGCATTGCGATAATTTCAAGTCTTGCCCAAGGGTTACAACTAAACTATGTCAAGACCTAATTCATCAAATCTTGCCTAATCAATATCAATGTCAGGAAGACCTACAACTACTGTTTGTTATTCCCGGCCATTGATATCGCACCAAAAGAAAGTCCTTCTGCATACCACTGTAATATATTCGCCCGTCAACCATACCTTGTTTTCGCTTCAAATTAGACAATTAGGAGTCGGCCTGTGGCTCTAAATCTATTAAATTAAAGCCGAGTACGCACCGGTCACCTACCGCGGCGATTTTTTAATCGTATGTATGCGACGTGCGATTCGCGACTACATTTCGCATATCAATGCGCTGGACAAATTGATGAAAAAACGTTCGCGTTGGTTTGCGCGTGTCAAACACGGCTGTGTGCTCTCTGCGTTATTTTGAAATAAGTGTCGCGTCATTTTTTGTTTTGATGATCTGATTTGGAATGTTTTGTTGCTTATTTAGCTTACTATGTGAAAAATTTTGCCTGTAGACTTCAGGAGGCCTGTGGACTGTAGGTAAAATTAGCCAGTAGGTATACCATAAGTCACGTGATGAATAGTGTAGCCGCACGTTTCGATAAACAAGGTTAAGCATCGCCGGGGTCGAACCGTGATTAGGTGAACATCTTAAAAGTTAGTTAATTAGGTGAACATCGAGCTACCTCTGTGCCTCGGCGAGCACTTTAAGCTTGATCGATGCTGTCATGCTGTGATCTTTGAAAGTTTTTAATGGTAAGCTTCTTTAAGCCAAGAAATCGTTCAAGGGTTTCTCGCACTCACTCACTCATATCAGCCGAAAAACGTCCACTGCTGGAAATAGGCCTCCCCTAAATTTTGGAGGGGGATTTTCCGTAATCGCCACGCTTGGCAGGTGGGTGGCGATCGCTGTCTAAGGTGTGGCCATTTACAGAGAATGTTGCTGCCCATTCTCTGGCGAGTCCCTTAGTCGCCTCTTACGACACCCACGGGAAGTGAAGGAAGTCAAGGGTTTCATTTTACCCTATTTGCTGGGTTGTAGAGGTAAGATAGCCAGTCAATCCATATAAAATACTCAACTGAATCCAGTTAGACTGACAGCCGATCCTCAAATCTTTGGGAAATGCCTTTATAAGCCAAAAAGCTACTAATTACATACAAAATTCAGACCAAAGCATTTTTCAATCCAAGCAAGCATCCTCAAACAAATCAAAATTTGATAGGTTGGTTTAACAAAACCAAGCCATCAAATTTTGATTTGCTTACATCATTATCCTCAACATACCAAACCAGTGATTCATTATAAAGTTTAGTAGTACGAAATCGGAAAGCGTATTTACATTTCCTTGTAGGTAAGTATTCTAGTGGGATGGCCCAGGCGAGTAGTGGATAAACTTGAAGTAATGGCCTACGTGCCTTAAGACACGTGCACCATCGGGTGACAGGAATAAATAGTCGCGAATACATTCCAAAATTGAACTTGCGAAATTTTTGTGTGCGAAACTTTTTGGTGAATGAGGAAAGTGTACTTCGAAGCCAATGGGAGTTAGTTGGAGGCAATGTAAGGAGTGACTCCTGAAAGGTACATAAACAACATGAAACTTCAATAGTCATGATTCGGTTGAGGTTTTCAAGAAGGATCTAGGGTCAATAAATCTGGGCTGCAGATTTTGTTCGAAAGAGATACCGTAGCCCTGGAACGTAAAGGGCTCTAGGAGGAACACGGATGGGTTTTAGTCAGTAAGAGTCTGACACTCCCTCCTGCTTCACCCAGAGCGGGAATAGTCATTTGATGGTTTCCCATCTATAAAAAAAAGGTCAATCAATCTGACTAGCCTTGTGATGGTGGTGTCGGTTGCCAGGCCTACCGGATGTTGCTAAATTCCACTATTTTAGTACTTAATCTTAAAGTTTCAGTGAACTGAAGTTAAGGATTACGTTCTAATCCCTCATGAATATCTATTATCCTGATAGATACTTACATAAAATTTTTACGTTACTGATAAGTAACTGAGTGACAAAAAAAAACGCACAACCGAAACTACTGGACGTAGAAAACTCAAATTTGGCATTAAGTTCTTTGGGGAGTGTAGAGGAGGATTTCCCGAAATTCCTACGGTAACGGGATAAAACGGGATATGCGCGTACGAAGTCGCGGGCTCAAGCTGGTTTTAGTATATTCTTATTTATGGAAATCTATATTTTGGAATGAGCTATTTTTTATTTTTTTATTTGTCATGGGTTTGCTCTTGACTCTAGTCTATGTCAGAGATGACAGAGACAAAGTCTACGACGGAGCGAGCCTACCCAGAAGGAGCCTGTTCAATTACATAGTTTCTTGTTTGTTTCTAACTGTCGAATTCTTGACAGTTCAAAAGTGCCTGTATGGTTTAGTAGTAAAAATGCTCATTTGATTTGAGTAGATTTGTTGTAGACATTTCTATATTTGATTCATTATGTAAGCAAGACAGAGCTCTTGCCAGGAACGGACCAAATCCTGATATGTTACCGGAAAGAGGAAGAGGTTTGTCGTCGACTACGGATTCCGGGCTGACTCAAGATGAATAGAGACGATTTAGTCGATCTATCTACAATCTATGTAGTTGGTCCTTGCCAAAGATTCAAATATACATGAGTAACAAAACAGGAATTCTACCTCATCATCATATCAGCCGAAAGACGTCCACTGCTGGACATAGGCCCCAAGCGTCGCCACAACGACCGGTCCTGTGCGTCTTGCATGCATCGGCTACCCGCGACCTTCACCAGGTCATAGGTCCACCTTGTGGGAGGCCTTCCAGCGTTGCATCTTCACTACAGAACAATCTACCTAATTCGCAGAAAATCGTGCAATCCAACAGCTTTATTAGTCCTAACTTAATCACTATCACAATCCAAACTCCATCCAATAATTTCCTATTAGCACTAATACATTCCAGGACTTAATACATACGGTCATAGAAGGTGTCTCGTTTATGAGGCGTGCCGTCCAATGACGGGCAGCGTCGGGTGAGCGTCGAGTCGTCGAGCGTGTCCACGATTGACGGCCAGCAAAACCACGGCCATAGTGACAATATTAACATAATTACACACAGTAATTTATAGGACATGCTTCGATACCTTTATCGCGCAATTAAGGGTTGAACCCGTGGAAGGTCACCTTAATAGATGGAAGAACTGCAATTATTTATGTCATTACTAAGTTGTTAAGTGGAAAATTATGGATTAGTACCCAAGTAATTGCCTAGATACCAGCTGTTTTTAACCTTAATAAGCAATGGAATTTCGGCAGTGTTCCAGTTTTTATTTTCGTTCAAAAAACTAAATGTGACTTCACACTTTCGACGAAATGATCAAGTGTAGCTATTGAGAAATAAAACTTGTTTTTGTCAGAAAGAAATTGCGGTTCATTCGTTAGGTAAATAACAAGTACGAAATACGGTGTGCAATGTATCTACAATGTAAACTGTAATTTGTCAGATAGTGTTATCAGTATCAAGCAGGCGCTTGGCCAGTTAGCTGTCAGCCACTATTTATCTTTCAAGCAGTCGAAGGTACGTGTGCGTCTAGACGCAGGCTAATTGTATGGTGATAGATTAGCCGCCACATTTACACGCTGTTAACCGCAATAAGATTTACATAGGCATTTTTTAAAGAAGCTTAGAATGCAGACTACAACCGGTACATTTACCCCACATGTAGGTAATTGACTGTTAACTGTCAATGCGTCCGCCATCAAGTTTAGTTAGTGAGAATAATTGTAGTTCTTGACAACAAAAAACAGACTTGAGTTTAGTAGATTATATTTCTTTCTCCGGTTTTAGTTGGCGCAAAAACAGTTAAGTTCTTTCGCGAAAAAGTTAGCATCGTGAAATAGTAAAGTATGAATTGTTGAAACAGTATTGTTGCACCTCATGGTGATAATAAACTATTTCGCATTTTATCGCTGCTTTCGGAAAACACGCGGTAAACTTGGAAACTTTTGTTTAAGCCTATTATTAATCTTGGATTAGCAGCAAAAACTGCTTCAGCAGTCAGCGAGCACTGACGATACCCGTACACGCGGCAAAGCCATTTGTTTGCTGAATAAACAAAATATAAATCAATCCGTCAGACTTCAGTGTTCACCCCCCAACCACGGTCGATCGGGCACGTCGGCTGCCGACCAATCCCGACCGAACCCGACCGAATGCGACTCTGATTTAAATGTTAATCGGCGAGTGTCGAAATTATTAATTACTGTGTACATCGCGGGTACGTTACGCATGCAGATTGCTATGCTAACGAATGATTAACTATGCATGTGCACGCTCAGATTTAGATTTTATGCCGTGTTCGGATTGATGGGCCGTGTGCTGCCGAAATTGATTGCTTTTCATGTAATTTGGAAATGTTTATGCCTGACACGATCTTTTTTACTTTAGGTACCTGCCTATCTAGTTGATAGCGTTGTTTACAATTTGTGGAAGTATCGTGGGATTGAAATGGATTAGTAATTTGGCAAAATAGGCAAGTATTGGGGAGCCAACGACATATTGGTGTTTTTATCGTCAGAGGGACTACTCTCTAAGCCCGAAGTGCGTAGTTTCGGGCTTAGTTGCGTATTCAACTCCGTATCAGATGATACGGAGTTGAATACGCAACCACTAAAAATTAATGACAACACGGTTTGATAGTTACTGTCAAGTCGTGTTGTAATTCGTTCTTAGTTCCGGTTATAATTATTCCGGTTCGGGACTAATCGTAAGTCCATAGGTGATACGGAGTAGAATATGCCCGCAACTAAGCCTGAAACTACGACTTCGGGCTTAGAGAGTAGCACACCTGACATTGTCTTTGTGTCGTTTAAAGAATTCATCAGTCAAATTGTCTCTGCCAAGTTCGAAAACTATTTACATTACAGCGTCTATTGCTGGATATTTTGTATGTAATTTATTTTTAATTAAAACACATTCATCCGGGACATTTAAGTCCTATGTTTGAGCGATAAGGCGTCAAAAAAGTCTGCATCTATAATTTAATGTTAGTCACACCACTATTTTTCTCAATTAGGTATAAAAATTTCACGCTCGATCCGGAATAATTATAACTAATTAATTTCACGGTTTTATTGAATAATGGGTTTACTCAGCCGCTTAATAATATTAATTTCAAATTTGATATGCTTCTGTATTATAATAATATCAATTACTTACCTTGTGTTTCAGGTAGCTAACTAGCAATAAACTACTGAATTTCTTGTCAGAAATTATGAATTAAAAAATCAATAAATAATTTATAAAAAAAAAAATTCAGGAGTATCTAGAAAGTTCTTCTCCATAGGAAACGACCAAACCGAACTGAGCACTCGTTTTGATGTCTCGCAAGTTCCCATGCAGATTTGTCACTACACAGTATAAAACAAAGTCGCTTCCGCTTTCGGTGTGTCACTATGTAGGTAGATCTTTAAAACTACGCAACGGATTTTGATGCGCGTTTATTTAATGGATACAGGTTCTCGAAGAAGGTTTTAGTATATAAGTTGCACCCATGCGAAGCCGCGGCGAGTCGTGTGAAACAAAATAAGTATTTTAATAATCGAATTTGGTTCAAGAGATCTAAAAGCCAGAACGAGATGGAACTTTGAAGAGAAATTAAGAAATTTAAACTGAATTGACTGAAAAACGGAATGAAACATCGAAGTTGTTGGTAGGCGGAAACCACGTCTAAAAAATCAAGGTAGATTTTATCCCAAAGTTCTCATTACCCTGTGGTAGAGTATTAACTAGGTACTTCATGATTAGTGAATGATACAATACAAAACAATTTAGGTTATTAGTTTATCACAACACACTGAGAAACTCATAAATCTGTACTACTCTAGTTCCATTAAATAATTCACAAATCTTATCAATTCTCTCATACAAAACTTAAATGTATCCCTGACATATGTCAAGTCACTGTCATTCAAGTCTGCTACTGATACAACTAACTGCCTTACTTTAATTAAGATAAACGAATATAAACAATATTAATCATTGTAGCACATATTATTTGCCACATTAAATTAAGGACATTTCACGTCATTACTGGCGGCGAGTACTGGTGGCCAATACTTGATTAATCTTGCCTCCGGTATCAAACGAGGCATTGCATTTGATTGTCTTGAGACAGACATTACGGTTGAATTTAATCTAATCTGCTATTTAATTGGCATTTATCGTAGTCCATTGGAATGAGCTACTGGCATTTTAATGAACATTGTAATAATTATATGATCGTAGATGGTTGTTTGGTAAACAGGAACTGTTTTGGTAAATCAAAATCATGTTTTGATTGGTCGATAAGGGATCATTTGTCATGGACTTGTTTTTATTTTGTAAAACAGTTTAATTTGTCCCCGTCTTAGGTTATAAAACTGCTCGTATAAACATGCGGAGAAATTAACAAAATCAATGTGCACGTTATTTACCTAACCATAATTATGAGAAATTGTCATATCGTAAAGATAAAAATAAAGAATCTGACAGTTGAATGCAAATGAATGATTTTTAAATGTGGAGAATTAAATAATTAGAATGACGTATTACGTAGGTACTTTACTTTTACTAACTATTTATTATTACTTCAAGGATCAGAACACATTCACTTAGGCTGCAATCATAAATATTTCCTAATAAGCTTTTTGAGCCGTGTATAGATAGGTACCTATGGCACTGAGTTTCAATGCTGTTTGTTTGTTCTATACCTATTACAATACTAGTTGACCCGCGCAACTTCGTCTGCGTCATATCGTTCATTAATCGCTTCTATTGGTCGTAGCGTGATGTTATAATAAAATATAGCAATTTCCAAAAATGGGCTATCCAACACTTATAATTGTTCATTTCAAATCAGTAGTGTTATTCTGTTAATAACTAATTCGATATCGAGCTTCACCTGAGTGACAGAGCTCACTAAGTGAGCTTTATTACACACAATATAATATGGTCTTATATAAATACGAATTTGATACTCACCTCGGATTCCGTTGTCGAGACACGAAAATGTTGTTACAGAATAGCACTACAGTAGTTCCTGAGATTAGCAGGTTCAACCAAACAAACAAACTCTTTGGCTTTATAATATTAATACAGATTAAATTTAGTCTTTCACAGACAAACAACAGCATCTCAAAGAGACAATTCGACAGTTTTTACCCAGATTTATAAAGTTTTCACAACTACAGTAAGTAGTATGTAAAACAAACGTCACGACGACAGATCAAAACTAGATGCAAACAATAGATACATATTTTTTTTATATCATAGATACATATAATATTAAATTTCATGTTATTTGTTAGCAGTCCTTCAGTGACCAAATAACAGCACTCTCAAAGAGACGATTCACCCGCCTTTTACCCAGATTTATGAAGTTTTTAAAAACTCCAGCTGTATGTAAAACAATCGTCACCACAGATCAAAACTAGGTGCATACAATACATAAAGTTTCTGCACCATTTGACGTCCGTTTGGGCGGACGATGCGTTTCCATGATTTGTGACGCCTACCGCTGAAAGCTCAAACTATCCAATAAAATACACTGATTTATCGGGAAATTTTCAGTATGTATAAGCCAAATAAGTTCATGCTTCATAAATGTCACATCATTGTTCTTAATGTAGCGGAAACTGATAATTTTAAAGGTGTATAAACTGTTTACAGCGTTCATCATCATCAGCGTTATGAAGTTTCGTACCTAAAGCTATTATTATTTTATCAGGTCCCAATATAATAAAACCTGCAATGGGACATATTATTATCCTAATATATCAAATTCTTCCGTTACTGGTGACTGACACGCACCCGAAACCACTGGTCATAGAAAGATAAAATTTATAATGAAAGTTCCTTGTGGAATGCTGTTTGGCTAGGACATGGCAAAAAGAAAAGATGATTCCGTGCTTCGAAGGCACATATCTTCAAAAGAACCATGTCAGAGACCCTTGAGGCTTATAATCTCTGACGCTAGGGTGTGTGGGGTCGTTAGACCTAATAAGGTCTAACAACTTTTTCTTATCGTATGAAAAAGTAGAATGCAGAGGAGCTCTAAGAGAGGATTTCCCGAAATTCGTACGGTAACGGCAAAAAACAAGATATGCGCGTACGAAATCGCGGGCCAAAGCTAGTTTGTCATATTTTCGAGACAGGTGTATAAAGTCAACGTTTGAAAGAAAATGACAAAATTGTCACCTGCCACCTATCGCCTGTAATTTATTCGCCCCATGGTTCCCTACGTTAGTTAAATTTATGAAAAAATGCATATAATAGTAGTACTAAAAGTAACTAAGAACAAATTTATTTTTTAACCAAACGAATATTTCGAATCTCACCTGTTCCGTTATAACTAACTTTATTAGTTTCATCGATGTCTTTGACATTTTAAAATATAGGTACCGTATTAATAAAAACAAAAAAGCTCTGTACGTGTCAAAATGGTCGTAAATAGAAAAAGGCTGTATCGGAATACTAATGCGATGTTTTATAGTTTTTCTTCGATCATCATTACTATGCCAAAAATTCTTTTGGCCGACACGTGCTTTCAAAATTACATATTACAAGCACGCATGTGTATGCGGCGTTATGATTTGTTTAAATAAATAATAGATTTATGGTTGAATTATTTATGACCCGTAATATCAGGTCGATAGTCTATTAATTAAACTATAATAAAATATAACTGTTTATGACATTTTAGTAATTAAAATTCGATGTAGATGATTGAAACGTTTGTTGGTAAGGTATTTTATGTTTTAAATTTTCTCTTCGGTGAAAATGGTGAGCGAAATAATATCTGCTAAATAGCTTATAATAATATAGCTTTCTACATTTTCAGAAAGGTGATCTCACCATGTTAGTACCTATTAGTGTTCTGTAGCTACATTCGGATAGGCTGAAAGCTGACGCCAACATATTTGGGTTTAGGCTTTGGTGATGATGGTGGCACTTTTCTGCATTTTCCTTGTTTAGAATGTAGTTGCAGTATTACTTATAAATAAAAAGCGTCGTCGTATTTAGTTTATTTATTTCTCTCACCACAATAACCCATGACATAATTATATTGTTACAATTAAGGTACATGCTTTGTTTAGTTTACTATGGGAGACTGGTGCCTTAGCTAGGCTTTAAGGGCCTGTAATTAATTCAATACCTGTAATTAATGTGTAATTTTTTCAGGCCACCAGAAAAATATCATAGTAACTTAGAAAGCTTAACAAACACTAACGTTACGAACGGTCGCGAAGCAAATTAAAAGCTGCGAAACAGATCAGATGCTCTAGGTACAACGACTTCCTCAAAAACTTTACCACTAGTGTTGTGAAAAACTTCAAAAACAAACCTGGGAAACACCATATCGATACTTCCCGGAAGCATATCGGTGTCACATTAGCTACAGCCCTACATTAACATTCACTCAACACTTGATCCAGGAGTTATCACGTATCGAAAAGAATAGAGCCATAATATTTTATGATCCCTTGTGCGCCTTACCGGGCGGCGTCGATGTTCGAATTTTAAACAAAATGCGCGCGCGCTTGTATCGATTATATCGATGAGCCGATAAATAATTAGTCGATTTTTTTATTGCCTATTAATATTATGCAATAATAATTGTTATTATAGTACTAGTGTTATGAATCATAGAACGTAACGCACGTGTACATAATAACATTATTTAGAGCTTTTGGCGATTAGTTTAAGAGTATTTCCGATACTTTTTTAACGTGTTCATACATTTTATTTACGATTGAACATTGAAAAACGAACAGATCTTTTAAAAAAAATATTTACACTAAAATGTAAAAGAGAAATCGCCCTACAAGCTGTCTTTTTAAATAGCTAAACTTTTAACAGACTTTAAGTTTTAAAAGCACTTAATCGTGCCTGATATTTGTCTTAACAGCGTGCAGGTATCATGGAACTGATATCGAGATAGATAGGGCAATAATTCTTTCGACACAGCTCACGGTGCCAGCATGTTCGCGTGTTCAACCAAACGATCATTTGTGGAGTACAGTCGGAGTAAAAAGTTGGAGCGTGAGTACTGAATTAGTGTTTTTGAGAACCTATTTTTTTGTTCGGTTTTTTGCTTCGCATCTTTCATAGTTTTAGGAAGTGTCAGTTACAAGGCCTTGTTTATTGTCGATAGCTGTTAAAAGTAATACAAGTGTTAGATAAGGAGCGACTTGCTTATACCAAAGGATAATAATAAAGCTTTAGAAGCAGTTTACACGGACACTTCCAAAGCAGATGATGGCTTCATATTTTACTTTAATTCCCCAAACACAGAAATTTACTGGTCTTACATAATAACTAACGGACTTAAGTAAAGTCCACCTTACTCCAAACTGACGATAAAACTTGGATTTCTAAGAATAAACACATAATAAATGTCGTTGCTACCATTACGCTGGATTAGAATGTCGTCAGGGGACAGGCCGGCAGCTTGCATATGTTCAAGTGATTTTTCACGGGTACGGAACCCGTGTTCAAAGGGCACGCAGTACGGTGTCGCAATCACGATCCTCGATCACGACTGGTCCTTCTACTATTCATTTGTATTACCTCAACAACCGAAAACCAACGCTGCGTCTTAAACTTAAAGTCTACGCCAACCGCAAAAGGATATTGGCTGGTTACGATTAAGAAATTTGCGATTAGACCATCCGAAAATAAACTCTATTTAAAAGCGATTAAAGGTCAAAATGATTGCAAAATTATGTTTGCTAAGTGGTAAAATGTCTCTAGACCGTGTCGCTACTAGCCTTAAATGCATTAAGTTTGTTTTAGAGATAATAATCGTTGCGAATGCAAGTGCTTTGTTGTTTCAAAGATAGAGTTGTTGTTGTTGATTTATTTTTGGTCAACCATTGTCGGACTTAATAAGGGTCGCAAATATTCAATTATGATATTGTGCTAGTATCGCTGTACGCGCTTGTACTCATGTAGGTACTGGCCTAGTGACTGCTTAATTACAATTATAGTTATTCACTATGACGCATGTAATTTCTGCCAGTTTTTAAATAAATTAACTAACGCGTTTTGAAATCAAATTATCTTATTGATTAATATAAACATGATTTTATTTGCGTTATCTATAACTAGGTTAGTATTGCTTAAATAGGTACAACTGTGTTTACTGGTAGGCATTGCAATTGAGAATTAGCCCATATCTTGATTTAGTTATATGTATTTTGGCATTACTATAAGGATTACTTGTACACCTATGAAAAACTGTGAAGTATTGTCAACAATACATTTATTTGATAACAACTGCAGCCTGATGAAGCGTTGATAATGAAATAAGGGCCAATAAGGAGTGTATTTTTGTACATAAACTTGAAGGTGTTTCACAGAAAATTCAAGAATTTGTACACGAAATTTCATTCAGTTAAGAAACGTAGAAATACCAAATAAAATTCCAACGATTTTCACGAAAACAACAAGCTACGTCAAATAATTTCCACATTTATTTCCCTTCCCTATTTTTTTGAGGAAAAAATATCAAAACATTCACCTAGCCTGGTTTTATTAAAATAATTTCGGAAGAGTGCGTGAGGTGGGTTCCGATACTGCGACTAAACACGCAACCTCACCTACAAACTTATCTTTACCGTTGACAAAATCAAAGGTAACTTATTTCGGTGCTACTCAATTCAGGAACCAACCTGCACCTATTTTTTTTTTCTATTTTCAAATGAAGAAATAAGTTTGTAAGTTGCCAGTATTTTGGAGACCTAATCAGTGAGACCTGTCTCTCTAAGTTATTGCTTTGTATATTCATAAACATAGATAGATAAGAATTACGTTTAGGCAACATGAAGAAACTAATTAAGTTGGTACTATCTGATGGCTCCCACATAGAGTTGGTTGTCGATGGTTTTTAGTTTATGAGTTGTGTCGGAAATCGGAATGAGCTTTTGAGTATGGATTGTTTATGGCGAATGTATTTTGAAAGCTTAGGTACATAATGATGTAGCTTTTAGTTTATGTAGCTACCTTAAAGCTACTGTGCTTGAACACTTATCTTAAGAAAATTACAATTTGAAATTAGGTTCAAATAGATTGTAATCGACATTTCGCACTACATTTTTTTTGTACAGTTGGTAGTATAATAGGTTCCTTGCTGTTTGTGCTGAAAGGTTCATTTTCATTTTCATGCTGGTAAGTACCAGCTTGTAACTTCATTCACGTAGAGGACAACTATCCGCGCCCGCGGGCCGCAGGTTGAATAACTATATCTGCCCTACATAATTTACTTTAGACAAAACTTTTAAAGCTGCATGATTGAGTAGAGAGGAGAGGACCAAGGCATTATACAAGGAATGTTGTTCTTGTGGATTAAATCTTTATAACCTCAATCAACATCCACAGAACTCTCCAAAAAATTATATTTTCCCAAAAAAATACATCAAAACAGTTTCCTAAACACAATAAAACAATATGACACTCGCATCCCCCATCTTGCGAGCATTTCTCGGTGCGGGGGGGGGGGAGGGGACGCAGACAAATGACTAGCGCCCCTGCTGCCCGAATGAGTTATAGCCACCAATCGAGCCGCGCCCGACAGCGGCCATTTTTAATTTTTAGGGGTACCTCGCACTCACCCTTGCCAGTATTATTATTAAGTGTGCGCAGTAGTGATAACATGACGAATGGGGTTGTAGGTACGTTTTAATGGGTGTTAGTGAGTAGGTATTTGACTGTAGTTTTTCTTTAGTGGTGGTTTTAAAATAATAGTTGCCTGCCTATCTATAAAATTCGGAAGATAGTTACCTATTAGTTTGATAAAACATTTATTTATCTAATTAGTAGCTAAAGGCACATTCTAAGGTAGATACTTATACTAGTGTAGCTTTTTTAAACTAATTAAATAACAGGTGCAATGATATACTTAATGGATAGGTATCTACCATTTCCTTTATTCTCCAACCAACATAATAAATTACTTAGGCTAGTCAGTCTGCTTGAGTTTTAGAAACAGTGTGATCTTTTCAATGTTTTTTCAGCTCTTGAACTCTTAAACTCCTCATAAAATAAAGAACCCAAAGCAATAACAAAGTCAACTGAAATAATAATCATAAACAAATTTTAAATCTCATTGAAATACAACTTGGCACACGCGTCGACTTATTGTGTTACACACTAAAATTAAGAAGTTGATCCTACTACACTTCAATAAATCCTTATAAGTTTATTAGTTCAGATTTACGCTCCGCAGTACGTAAATATTTGAAGAGCCGCCCATTAAAATCAAGTTTTAATACGTCGTAAAAATAATGCGCTCATAATCGTCGATTAAAACAAATTGAACCATAAACGAACATCAATGTTGACATAAATCACGCCCTCTAACGCCACACTGTTGAACTACGGGACATTTGTCGCTTCACTATCGTCTCAATCTCGCTCGGATGATGAACGAGCACTTTTATTGCGGTTACACGCTTGTTTATTTACTGCTTTGTAATAGAATGTCAATAAACAACGTTGATAACTGAACGTGGCAATAAAATAATAATAAAACACGACAGTTATTGTGGCGGGAAGTGGCGCTCTCTCGCGTTTGGCCGCGAAAACGCAACAACTCGAAACAGCGACATCTGCCGTCGAATAGATGAATTAATTCCTCAAATTAATATCTACTAGAAATTATCATGGCTGGTTTACATGTTGGCAGAATTGGCTATCCATTTATTCAAAAAGGCTATTCCTTAAACAGTCTACGTGTACGAGACGACAATAAAAATGGAATTCATCGAACGAATGCCAGAAAAAAATAATTATTGTCTAGTTAACAAGCGAAGATCATTTATCACACGCTACGGCACATCAATAATTCATTACTAATAACACAGAGGCACTGACGTAATTAGTTCAATTACTCGCCCACCCAGTAATTCCGCCCTACCGTGTGGTAATTGAATTATTTATCTTTAGCTAAATTAGGAAAGGAAGATAAGTGCAATCTTCACCTTTAGCTAAGGTGTTCACGTTAGACCACATGTAATTAAGTGTGCGTTAAACGGAACCGAGACAATAGATGCGTGACCTAGCCCTGAGATTAATTCGTCTGATAACAAATTTAATTTAATACACTGGGAGAAGAGTGTTTTACGCGGAACGGAACTTATTCTAATAAGAATTTGGTGGCTATAATTGATGATTATGATAATGATTTCTATTTTGGTGTCGATAATTTTAATTTCAGATGTAGATATAATGGATTTTATTGAGAAACTGTCGACAATTTTGTAGTAAATTAGACTCCAATGACTAAAGTAGCTACAGAAATCTTGAAATAGACCAGTTATTAACTAATTCCTTATTAGGCGAACTGACGAGATTTTACATTCTAACTTAAAATATGATCTCCTCGCTATTAAATTAAGCAATATGCGTCCGGTACGTTACTACACTGTTAGTGAATTTCTTATGCCTACCAATCTAGGGATACATTACTATACCAGGACAATTACAAAGACATTAGTTAGTGGAACATTCTCCGGGTTCATTATAAAGCATCGGGTCCGTACGACCCTCGGATTGGTCTCCGGGTCCTGTCGAGGAATGTTGGCTATTAGAGGGGTCTAAAAATTAATGTTTCCAATTTGTATACTATGCAGCCTGTTCTATTTTCTCTGTGTTGGCAAATGCCGACCTTTTTGCTTGGAGTGTGACTTTACTAACACATCGTTAAATTGCTTTAGATTTTTAAGGTCAATTTATTGTTTTGTCTGTCTGGTTCTAGTTGGCAATTGGTAAATGATTTTAAAAAGCTTAATTTAACTACTATTTTAACAAAAGTTCAGTTGGAACTGGGCTTTTGTTAAAATGTAGGCACCCAATTGGCATATCTGGATGATTTTTCATTTACAGAAAATTGGAAATAGAAAACTTCCAATGAGAAAACCTCTCCACCTCCTGATCCTGATGCCGCATCCATAATGACACAACGGCGCAGCGTTTATCTATGCGAGTTATTGTACATTATGTGGGAACAATTACACATCCATTAATCAAGGGAGTCCTCCGACAGTTTATTGCGCCTCCGGCCCTCAGCCCTCCAGCGGTTACAACCCTTCCAACTTGAATTACGCCCTTTTCCAACAGCCACCCAACTTCGTACCAAGTTTACACTTGATTAGCCACGGTGACTTCGGAAAAGTTGAACCCTGTGTATCCGCTGTTCTTTTGACAATGTATCATAATTTATGGCTCGAATTCTAGATTTGGTTATAAAGTAACTTACGGCGTTTTAAAATGTTAGCCGTGAAATCTTATTATACCGTATGCTTGGAATAGTTTTCTATGAGTTGTTTTTTGTTTAACACCTGCCGAATTGATTAATAGTTTCAATGTTTTTTTTTTGAGGGCCTTGAAAGGCAGCTGGAATTGGTTAGATGCGAAGGACAGAAGGGAAACATGTTATTACCTTTTGACGCCTAGCAAGCAAAACATAAACACTTTTACTACAGTTTATTAGTATGCGGAAAAATACGCCGGATTCTCACATTATCCTAATTCAATAACACACAATGCGTCATAAAGTGTATTTCGCTGTCAAATTTACACTTATATTTTAAAAATAGTGGCAACCATTTTTGTTCTTTTTTTATTTTATACTCAGTTATTTAGTATTTTTGTTTAGAAATAACATAACAATGGCTTTGTAAGAAATGGGAACCACCAACTCGTTGTGTAATTCTTATCGGTCAATCTGATTTAATTTAAACCACTATGCAAATAGAAAACCGTAATTATAATCACATTAATTCCATTCAAAACAAGCTTTATTTTTAAATAATTTAATTTGATAACACCGAAAAGCTGGTAATAAATAATGTCAAAAATATAAATTATATTTTAAATAATCAAAAAAAAAAATAGTTCAATAACCCCAACACTAGCAACCATTTTTATTTTAACCCTAAAAGTAGTATAATTTTATTCGTATTTATTCAGTACTGCAATGTTAGCAGCGCATAAGGCAATAACTGCGTTTTAAAGAGCTACTGCGACGTAAGCGCAGCGCCGGTGCGGACATTAATAATTTTGGCGCGAACAAATGACGCGGCTGATTAATGATTTACGTACCCAATTCCGTGTTGTCCACGAGGGTATATGGTAGAACCCATATACAATGTATGTACAGTTGTGTACATGTTAGGGATCGAGTTACCTAGGCAACTGTTACGTTTCTAATGGTTGATTTTTATGTTTACTAATTAAGCATAGTTTTGTTGAGTTTTTGTTTTACTGAAAGCTTTACAAAAGTTTTTATTCATAGTTTTTTTCTGTATATTACAAGATACATCATCTAGCCTTTTCCCAACTATATTGGGGTCGGTTTTCAGTCAAACCGGACTTAGCTGAATACCAGTATTTTACAAGATACATTTCTTTAAAAATTTGTTCATTCCATGGTCTGATACTAACTGAACTGCATGACTCATATTTTTGGTAATCTAGGTACCTGAGAGACCAAAAACATTGAATTTTATTACTACTTTGAAGTCATCTAGAAATCATCCCTCTTCATCATTCTAAATGTCAGATTGGTGACAAACATGACATCAAAAATGTGTTGAGATCATTCCAAAAGTCGTAAAACATACGACATGTAATCCCAACTTTACCAAAAGCCGAGTGTTGCCTCAACAAAGAGAGGCTGCAACACGCAAAAAAATTCAGAAGCAAAAAAGATTAATACCTACTATGTTGTTATATTATCTTTCAGCCATATGCGACACAGGGCCCAACTGTAGCAGGTCAGGTGTCCCCTAAAGGTCCACTCCAGAGGGGCCCTCTGCCAGCTAGACGCTTTCTCATGATTTATGGGGCCCTTATTGATACCCATTTTAATTTGGTCCCATTTGAGCATGTAGGTATGTAGTAAGGTACCTTTATGCTGCATATTAGAATAGGGAATATCGATCGATTGGTTTGCCAACAGTGTTTTTAATAAGCATAAGAATTTACAGTCAAGTTTTCTCTCTTTAGCGTTCGATGTAGAACTTTTGTAAGAAATGGAAGACATCAAATTGACAATAAATACTAAAGATACGCGAAACTATCGCTCTCAATTTAAGTATGTAGGTTTCTTATTAATATCTTTTTTGTTGAATAAAATATTTCACTGTTGTTTTTTCATAACAATGAACCTAACTGAAGAATATCATCATTCAACCAATGAAACGGCAGATAACCCTTTTCTTTATGTAGAGGAGCCCATATTATCCCAATTGTATGGAACTCATTCATTACATAGCTCCATACCATACATATATTTATATCAACTTTTCTAAACGTCCGTTCTTTAGAAGATTTACTTGTGGGATAAAATTGGCTCCCATTTAGCATCGGCACCGATATCACAATACCGACTGCCAGCCGATTTAAATTTATTTCGGACGTCGGTAACTTCCAATTTAAACCTCTTAATCCTCTATGATGTATGTCGGTATTCGGCAGGATTAAAAGTTCCACGGAAAATAACCGGGAAAACCTTTTCCGGGGTCGGATTGACCCGGCCAGGAGCGGGATTAGGCGGCCGGGATTGGATATACATAAATCTCGGACAAGGCTTTAGGGGCGACGCAATTAAGCCTCCGCGCTGATATGTCATTTTGTGACGAGTATTACCCAGATTTGGATAATACTAATCGCGTCCAATTCCGTTTTATAGCGTTGAAAATATAATAATTCGAATATTAAAATTCAGCAGCGGCGTTGTACAACGCACAATGGTCGCTCTGTCGGGCATTGCGTCATAAATAATTCAATTTTATAGTAATAAAATACGCGTGACCAGCGCAACGGCTTGAAAACTTTTCAGCAATTACGGGTTGAATATAACAAAAAGCGTCGGTCGATCCGACACGGCGGGGTCGGTGAGGCCCGTCCGACGCACTCGTAATTCATGCATCAGCTTGCGGGATAGGGTTGGCCGCGAGTGCAGCGCCGATGACTTATAGTTTGTATTAATACGCTTCGAACACCGGAATCCAATCTGACTCGGATTAATTAATTTATGCGGGAAAAGGTATTAGATTATTCAATAATAGAATTGAACTTGATACGTTTCATATGTGGATTGTAGACTTGTAATAAATTGTTATTGACATTGATATCTAATTTTAAAGTGTAGACCGGTATTATGAAATAGATGTATTAGTTAATACATAATACATTTATTAGGCTTCTGATACGTGATTATTTCTATAAATTTCATACACAGTTTAAAAACAAAGTAGATGTCTAACAAAGCTGATTTTAAAAGATGGACGTCCATTATTTCTGGGCGATGTAGACACCTTGAAGCTAAAAGGTATGCCTAATTAGTTAAAGTAGCAATTTTTTACAACAAGTGAAAAGTTATGTAAGTTGTTGAAAAATTGCGTTGAGTACATTCATTAATCTTAATAAATTAATGAATTTGCTGCGGAGGTACAGCTTTCACAAAAAAATCTTGCCGCAAATGTAGGTATATTTTATAGGTGTTATTCCAGGAATACAAAACCCATAGAACGAATGCTCGTCGAGTTACCTCAGACACATAAATTCAACAAAATTACTAAGAAGTAATTGATTTATGGCAGTTTAATTATCGCAATTAGATACGCCTCCTAATCAACACGCAGATAAGCGCTGTGGGCTGCGCTAACCTGCATTATATGCAGAGCTCTGTGTTATTAAACGCAAAATTACGCATGCCTTTAGTAGGCATGCGTAATCCAATTAATTAATTTAGATTAACTTCCGAACATTCCCAACGTGTCTTAATGCCAAGGAATAAAAACGCCTATTCCATATTTAGTTACCCGGATGTGACGAAGTAAGCAGCCATTAAAATTAGGGTTGGGCCACGAAACCCGCGACTAGGGCAGGGCCGGGCCGGCGCGCCCTGGGGCTCGGTTCATCGAAAAAAAAAGAAACAAAAAATACACATACAATGAATAACTGCCGGGCATCGATACAGATGAGATGAAAGATTTCTCAATGTCCGCCCGTTGTTCTTGTTACTTGTAACTCAATATTGAACTCAGCCGGTATTGTTTTATTGCTTCATAATGTTTGTGCAAATATAATGAACATGCAATTATAATAATAAATTCGTTAAAACGTCAGCCGAAAGCTCGGCAGCTTTTGCAAAAGAAATTAAAAAATTGGGAAGGAATCTCCAACGATTTCATCATAACGAGACAGGAGCAAAAAGCGTAGTTGCTCCAAAAATATCTACTTAATAACGGACACGAAATTAAAAAGCAATTTTGGTAACCGTTACTAATTTAGGCGGCGCGGCATGGAGCTCTCAATTTGGGAGGGGCTCAGGAGCGCCGCGCGGGGGGGTGGGAGCCCTAATCTAAAAGCTGTCAGTTCACGCGCCAGGCAGCTGTGGCCGCGCCGCGCCGCTGTGCACCCTCCCTTATATCCCATACATGCCTTCCTATCCAGGTAGCTAGCATGATGTAGGTATTCTCCCAACTACAGACAAGAAGCAGACCTACAAAACACCGTCTCTAAATGTAATAATGTAACAACTATTCCATGAAATTTTAATTGACAGAGTCGTTTATAACTTACCTATTAAATTAAACCCTGCGCTCAAAGCGTGAAATCCTATTAATTAACTAACGCACCGTGTCACTTTGATTTACGTTTCGGGTTATGTATTATAGGCTCCTAAGAAAACCGAGTTTCCCTGGTCAGTCGATGTCCCAACCTCATTAGTTGATATATTCGACTTGGAAAGCAAAATTTATAATAGAAAAAACCTATAAGTCACTGCCCACATTCGGGACAGATTAAAATCTTTTTACACACCGGCTAATTCTCGTGCGCCTACGCATCTCTAAAGTCGAACACCGAAATATGAACACCTTGGTGTGCTGTGTCTTTAAAAAATATAAAGTTGTATGGCAGTTTTGTAATTAGCATAAGTTTGTTAGTATGGAATCGGTTTTTCCATTTGTGGTGGACACTAATTCGACGTGTCTATTTTATGATATGTATTTTCGTGTGTCCAGCGTAGTGATGTCCATAACTCAATACTGTTTATGACTACATACACTCATAAACTTGAGTGGCACGCCTCTGTCGGTGTCTGATGTCTAACCAGATACTTACTTAAACAGACGTTTGTAAACGTTAAATTAAATAAAATGAGACAATTTAGTGTAACTTACATTATTATTTAACAGTTATCTAATACCTGTGGCTCAATCTTTTATCATATCCACTTAATGTTGATGAATAATGTTAAATATTTGTTTCTGATATAATCAATAGGTTGGTTATGTTAATTTTATATTTTATTATTAACTTTAATCAGACAATCATTATTTATGTACAACTGATAAGTTTTGTATTCTATCTATACTACTCCCACAGATTGTTCTTACAAAAATATTTATTTTTGTAAGAACAAGTGTTTTTCTGAATGCCAATTAAGTTGACATCGAAATCAAGATTTTAAACGAATTTTCCTAAAATTGACATACAACTAAATAAAAGAGAACTATTTTTCATAGTAAAAAGACATAATGCTATCTCATAAAAGAATCTAAAAGAAAACAATTTCTTTTATCCACAAAGGCATTTAATTCAAACATTTATGTTTTCACGGGAAGTGGGCGTTGTTGCCTAATTAGGGTTTAAAATAATAGATAATTAAAAAGTTACCAAGTATATTTCTTATCTATAAAATATACAACAGGTGTGTGGCAACAAAGGGAAGATACTCTACTAAATGAATTTAAGCTATGTACACACAGATGCGTATACGCAGGAAAAAAACGGCCACTATTTAAAATGTAGCCGAGAATTTTTTCAATAGCGTTAGTTAGTAACGAGCTTAATGAAACTAGAATTTTAAAAGCCTGTTGAATATTGCAAGGGTGGTATAATTTTCAGCTGCTTTCCGCAAATTAAATGTATAACTTAATTAAGATCATTATAAAAGTAGCATCAAATTTCCTTGAAACTGACAAAGAAACGCCGTTAATAATGTTTAGAAATAATTTTAAATCTGTTAACCCAACATTTGCCTGAACCCTATGCAATAACTTTACACTTAATCTATTATAATAAGTGGCAAATAGATGCATTATGCAATTTTAAGTAAAGATCAAGCTAAAGTGTGTATAAACGTGTTGTAAAATCCATTAAAATTTGACCCCATAGAAAGTGACGGCCCTTCCTTGTGTTCACCTTATGGTATCTATTTTCTATAACCAGCTTAGCCTGAGGCTATGGCCTGGCCACATGAAGGAGGGCTGGGCTGTATTGTTTATTATCCATTTCCTTTGCTTCTGACGGGATAATAACGTTCGACTCTCGGTTACTGGTCTTAATATTTGTAAGTGGTGTATGTTATGGCAGAAATATGATAAAATTTTAATTTCGCTTTATTGTGTTAAGCCTTCCTATACAAAGAAAAATATTAAGTAGTGATTTTGGTTGTAACTGGTTTTTGAAAAATAACCTCTGACATTTTTAGAAATCATGTTTGGTTATGTATTGAAACAGAGCAAATGAGATGTTTATCAAAATATCCGCTGTATACCTGTTAGGAAATAAATTATTACACTATCGACTCAATCTATTATATTATCTCGTCAATCTATTGATTCTAATATTGATATTCATTATGTATTCAGTATGATTCAACGGAGTAATCAAACGCTAAGTTTATTACTCACGAGTCAAAACTTTTAATAAAGCAGAAACGGCTTGAGTTATTTCATTTAATCAATTAGTTTATTATTATTTAATATTTATAAAATTATATATTGGAACATTATCATATAAATTGGATACTGTTAACCATATTATATTCTTAGGAGCTTTCCGATTTCCGTCATATAAACTTTGCTACATGTTCATAGGTGGATAGCTCATTGAATATTACACGGCAAATTGTAAGGTAAAGAATAACTTATTACACTTTGATACTGATTCATATTAAAACGTTTTTAGTTTATCATATTTTTTTTCATTGGTGCCTCAATAAGTTCTTTTACTTCTTTGTTTCAAAATTCTAGGCATCAACCTAGCCTATTGTCTCCTACGCATCACAATTGGTTATCATTTATCACAGTCTTTTCTAACGAAATTGATAAAATAACCCACGAATTATTTCACCAAATTTTTAAGTTAAATCTAGAGAAATATACCAATTCGGTATATGGCGGGCTCCATAGAAATATTATATCTATGGCGGGCCCACTTTTCTTTCATGTAGTCGGTTTAATCTTCAAAGTCTTCAAATTTAAATAAACTTGGATTATATTCCGGTGTTAAAACTATGTCTACTAAACTGTTATGGAGGATTTCATTAAAGAACTTAAGTTGTGACAGTTCTCTAGACCATCGCCCACGTTTGCAAACTGTCTCGTTCCACTCAATTGACTCTCACAATTTGCGCGGGAAGACAACCAATGTACTCTTTAGTTCCATTCCAAGATCAGACCTACCTAAATAGTGCAGAAATTATCAAAAACTTTGTAGGTCAAACATAATTAGAGATCACACATAAATCCTAGATGGAATTATAATCAAATTTCAAAAACAATAATGTTAATAACACACCAACACGTATCTTAATAAAACTAACTGTGCATACACATAAATGTGACATTTTAGTTTATAATATTCGAATTAGAATCAAGCATAAACGTTCGCCTGAAGATACGACCCAAACATCTAATACCGAGACCGGTTTCGCGACCGCCGAGCCCAAAGAAATCATTGGGGACACTTTATAAATTCTGAATAAACCGATTATGCAAAGCGCTATGCGAACATTGATAAAACAAGGAACAAATAATAAGGGCTTGTGATCGAACCCCGAAGCGATTTCGGTAACTTCCTGTTTGGGGAAACTGGAAATGAGGTTTGCACGTGAAGAATCATCGCCTCGAAATAGGAACATTAGTCCACTACTGAATATAGATCTTTTGATGTAGGAAGTCGATTTTCACATTGCTGTTTTGAATAACTTTGATTGTAATCTATGAATGTGGTAAACTTAGAATTAAATTTAAAATAAAGAATTCAACAAAGGCAATTTTTATTCTAATGTTACCCAAGAATTCTTTATTGTTTCATTTCATCTCAAAAAATCAACAAAGCCAAGTGACATCCCAGAGGCACTTGTACAAAAGAGCATTTAAAAAAGAGAAATTTCATTTACTCACGGGGTGCCCAGTTTTTACGGTGTTGCTCAGAATCCTTTGCCCTGGCGACATTTCAATAGAGACTAAAAAATAAACAATAGAAATAAAAACTTGCAAGGCTAAAGAGGAAGGCCGGACGACGCTAAATGAAAGAAGTTTGTAAAAAAGTTTGACACATTTTTAGAAACATCAGGCCCGAATGCTCGGTCGCGAGGACCGATCGTAAATATTCTGTAGCGTCAGAATGAAAAAGGGGACATCATTGTTGAAAATTTTCAAACGCATTCTGTGATTTCGTATGTAATCGAGTCGCTTTGCATGACAATAATAAACGCGTTGCTTGTTTGTGCTCGAGTTTTCACGTCATTTATTTAGTCTATATGATAACGTATTCCATTAATTTCAACTACTTCTGAATTCTCGTTTAATCAATTGAACATTTTATTGCGAATTCTCTAATTACTAGGCCAACTTTCTATTGACTAGTAATATATGTATAATAACATGACGCAAGTAAATATTTTGGCTTCCATGTTATACAAAAAGACACCCTCAATCAATGTGATCTATTCAATTCCACCCCAAGTATTTGGTGTGATACGTTTTTGCTGGATCCCGAGATATCCCCGCGATTCTTTTTGGCAATCAGATGTTGGATATTGCAAGCCTCTCTCCTTCCCCCGATATATTTCCTGTACGGATAAGAGGAGTGAGCTTCTTTCTACAGAAGCACGATAAGAATTTCATTTCCTCGAGGCTGTGAGAGCTTCGCTATCTGAGGAAGTCACTGACAAAAATACCCAAGTGATAAAAGCTGAATTCAGTACAGGTGTTGGCAATATCGTGAGCGCCTTTTATTTTGTTGTTTAGGTTAGAGAGAAGCACATAAGTGTTCATACATAGAGCACTCCCGTACAAGCTTTCAACGAAAGCGCGAAGCGTGACTTTACACACACAACCAGAATTCACTAAAATGATAATGAAAGATGTTCGATAAAAATAAAAGAGAGTATTTCGAGGAATAACAAAACGATTCGGATGGAGGTTTGATTTTATGAATTCCCAAAGCTAGGTCTGAACTTTTGTTTCGGTCCTTTGATAAAAAAAGTAATTCGACCCTTCGATGTGGGTGAGCTATATTGAACTTTGAACTGTAGAGATAAGGGTGGTTATCGATTGATGGGGTGATATCAATATGGTTTGATATCGCCTTTTGGTCTGAGGACCGGGATGACATCTTTTATCGCGATGCATTCCGCTCGACGGTCTTTAAAGAGTTTGTGCTAAGCCGCTGTTTGTATTTCTAAATTGTTTCATATTTTAGTTGCATTGAATAGCCGATTAAAATTATACATAGTTAACCAGTTAATAAAAACATTATTATTGTAAATTCATAAATATCATGATGATCTGAATTTATCTAATTGGAAAAGATCAAACTTTAAAAAAATGCGCGAACTTTTAAGATGCTATAAACGTTAATGTAGGAAGTTAAAGGTAACCTAAAGCAGAAATATAACGTTTGCAATCTTAATTTTTATAATGTTTTATAAATTTGCAAACTTATAAAGTAAAAAATGAATAAATAAAGTTTAAAACATGATTAATACTTACAATCAACATAAATCCTTATAAAATCTCAATCGGATCACTAATTGGATTAACGATGACACTAGCACACCAATAAACAATCTTCAATATCACTATCAAATACACCAAGACGAATTTAATTCATCAAAGTTTCTTGTTGGACCACAATACCAAATAACAAAAAAACAATAAATTAATTGTTGCTATTATCTTGAACTTGGAACGATTAATTCGTATAAAATTATTAGGCGCGTATCGGACCGTTCACTACTTCGATACGTATGGCCTATACAAATCCTTATTTACAACTGACACTGTTGTCCATACTATAAGTCGTGTTCTGTGCTCACATAGAACGGAGAAGGTATCTGCCCGACATTATACGAAACCTACGATAAAACACCGCATCAACCGATCCAGAATATTTTACACAACTTCACGACCCCAGCATACAAGCTCGACTGTAAAAAAAAGTCACGAGGTAGGGGAAAAATTTCGTAAGCCATTATCCGACTCTATACAAAAGTTTTGACACGAACACTTTGCGCTTGGGCACAGTCTATTTTAGTGAGGTGCGAGACGGGGATATTTTGAGGGCGACTAATCGCGGCGCGTGCGACTGAGACAGATAGATGAATGTGTGTCGCATTTGAATAAAGTTTAGGGGGACCAAAGAATCGTGAGCCGCGGGATGCCGAGTAGGTGGTGATAAAGCATTCGTAGCGAGCTCGTTCCCAAATCGAATACGATGAGTAATAATATTTAAAAAGCAAGATTTGTTACCTGTCGACCGCCGGGAGATAATGCCCGATGTTTTTTGGGAGAAAAATACAATTAACTAGCCAGAGATCATAAATCATTTTGTTGTACTGATCCATGCGCAGGCTCAGGTTGAACAATTATGCCTCTACAGAAAAAAGAAAAGGTGATGCTATTAGGAAACTATGGTGGAGTTTTTTAGTCGGATGGATGAATAGAACAGGTAATTAGAGCATTAACCGCAACCAGGTCTGAAAAGAAAACGCAATTTGGCGCGAGAAAAAACTTTTTGAGTAGGCTCTGATGCGCACCTTGGAGCTACAATATTTGGATTAGCCACATCCGCAAATTATTTTTTGTTCCTCCTGCCTTTTCACTTGATATGATTTCTCATGATAATCGATAGAAGGAACCAACTCGTAACATTAAAAAAAGAACTACAAAAAACCGTGGCCGTATCTGATCAACTCATTGTTTTAAACAACAATTTAATGAATCTCTCACCAAAATTACTGGCATCGTGCGTAAATTTAAAAGCTTTTAAGTTTGGCTGCAATAAAAGGTGAACACTCAATCATGGTAAATTTTAAAATTGCGACCTGCCTCAAGCATCAATTACTACGTGGGACTCGGGCACCTCGGATATCGCGAGTGCACCAATCGCTTGCCTTCGAAAATTGCTCGACAAGACCTCTTGGAAATTGTCGGGCAAACGCTTTCAGAATTGCGGAGCCGACCGACAAATCGAGAACCGAACAACGCAAATTATGGACGCGACTGTGAATCGAGCTGAGTCGAAAATTGCGCTCGAGTCTGCGATCAGGAGGTCGTGCGCGCCCTAATGAAGACGTTAAGCTAAATCGTGGCCGCTCTTATAGAATGTTATTGTGCTTATATTGATTTTTATGACAACATCATTTTATGAAGGTGGCTTTTAGCTTGGCAGGCCGGTTCGGCCATACTCAACCGTACCCGGATAAATTTTACCCTACCGTCAATTTTATTCAAACCTTGTCGTCAAAGTTAAGGCCAGAAAACATAAGCTAACCCCGCACTACATAAAATATGGCGTGAAATAAATTTTAACACATACAAAAAGCAGTGTCACAATAATCAACACAGGCAATTTAATTTAAGCGACATAAACACGGGGCTATCTGGCACTGGCATCGATATTAAGGGTGTGCTAAATGACAAACTGCGGCCGAGAGAGAAATGCTTTAAAACGGTGTAATTTTTACTGTTTATCTCTGGATCTGGAAGGAGATTTCACATTAAAAATACCACCGATGAGTGTTTAACATACTCAGAGTGGATGCGAGCGAATTAAGCTCATCTACATACTGAAGTAAAAGACGCATAAGTCGGCGATTCGCTCCGCGGTTGCGCGTAGCGCATTGATTAAAGGCTTTCGCTATACACGCTCTGAATGTTTGCTGGATCTTTTTTAAATTAATGCCTACATCGTTTTGTATATTAATTTTGATACTTGTATTATAATTTGGGGAAATGTACCAAAATGAATTAGTAGCTCGCGAAATTAAATCTAACAACATGTTTGATTGCTACCGGATACAACTGACACATGTAATTTGTGGTCATCCAAACAAAACTACTGTTTCTGATTACTATTTGTTCCGCATTTATTTTGGTAATGAAAAATTAAAGATATCATCTTATTTCGTATTACTTTCATGCTGACTTCATTAAAAAAGTAATTTAATAAAGTTGATTGAACCAAGATTTAATGTTGGTAACATATTATTAAGTCATAAAAACAGAACTTTGATTTACACCCGAGAATTAATTAATGCTTGTGTGCGATTGCGACATCTTTATCGTGCCCATGAGAACAGCAACGTTTACATTAAATATTGTGAGTGGCTACGAAACCGAGTCTGTACTTTCAGTAAAAGGATGTCCATTATCCAGATACTCGCAATTGAGATACGAAAAAAATGTAACCACATTTACGAGCTAATAAAAATCAAACAAGGCACAATATCTTTGAGTATGTTGTATACTAAAGTATACATTTGGTTTATAAGGCACAGCGGTATAATCGATTGAACACACCTCCTGATGAAGATATTACGGCGGGCCCGGTTTAGCTTTATTTCTGGACCGGTATGCATAACCTACACATTTAGATACCTGTAGGACGTAGGTACGGCGAGGTACCGCCCGTATTGTTAGGTCACGTGTAAGAGCTCTTATATTTAAACTCGATCGGTATTAGTATGTTGATTTAGTCTTTCCTTTGAGGTTTATAATTATTTGTTCGCAGTGTCCATTTGTAAGATAGGGAATTGAGTTTAAGTACGGAATATCTGTAATGTTTTGGTATTGGAGTAATAGCGTAGCACTTGGTGTAATTAGGCTTGTTTTAATGAACACAACACCGGAAAAACGACTGTATTTCTGGTGGTTTACACATAGTTTAATTCAACAACTAAATGTAACCAATCCAAAGTAATTGATTGTGAAATTGTTAACAAGCTTTTCCATTGTGTCAAAAACCAGCAAAAAAAAAAGTAAACGCGAACTTCCTCAAAGAAAATATATAGCGAGCGATACTTCATAATAACTACAATATTTCTCAGGAGTCCCATTAATCCCACCACCTAATATTTCAGAAGCCAATAAGCCACCCAACCCTCGAACGCCGCTGTAATCTAAACGACCTTTTTTAAAACTAATAAAAGAGTTCGTTCGAAATAGCCACCGAAAATTTTCAAGAGCTCCGAATACTGGTGTTATCGTCAGTAAACAAGAGCCATGCATCCAATGGCTAATGATAGACATCCATCACGTTCGTCAGTGTAAATACTTTGGGAGCCGAATGCGTTTATTTTAAGGCGTTTCGTCCGCGTTGTGTTATGATTTATCAATGTCTTGTACAATAAACTGTTGTGAGGACCTGCTGGAGTATTTTTGGGAGAGATTCGTTGATATTTTCTCCCTGCTGGCGAGTGTTGAAAAATACCTGTAGGGAATGCTAGTGCAGCAAATGTAGGGATTTGATGACCATAGGCTTTCGGTTACTCTTTTTTTCACATTAGATAGAATTCCCATGACATGTGCGAAGCGAAGTCACATCCTGGAGTTTGTCCTTCTTGTTATTTCTGAATTTACTTCAATAACTTTACCTAAACACTTCCTAAACTTCAACTTGCTACTGTCTATATACTTTTATATTTCTGTTCTCTCTCATCCAACATTTCCGTTCGATTAAAAACACAATCATTCAGTGCATTCATTGAGATATAACTTTTATAATAACACGGAGGACTGGCCCTGCGGTGTTGCAATGGCTTTATAATTCTGCACTGATTACAAAGGGGAGCCGGCGGCCGCAATTTCGTCTTGTAGCGATCGTGCTGTACATAAATTATCAGTTATTGATGAAGACATTAAGCTTACGTACTTGTACAACAATTATTGAATATCGGATTTTTGGTTGCTGGCGCAGGGTTGATCCATTATGCTGTAATGAGAGCCTTATCAATCTCTCATTATATCGTAACGAATCTCAAATTAATAATTTTATAAGTTATAAGACATTATATTTGTAAATTTTTATCAAGTACTTACAAAAATATTGACCGGGGATGTTAAGGTGTTTAGTGAAATCAGGGAGATTTTACAATATTTCATTTTATGCTCGCATTCTAGATTTGTGTATGACTCCTGAGATCCTATAACCCTATTACTTTGGAATCTATGATTTTATACGATTTCGTCTTGTAGCAATCATGCTATACATAAATGATCAGTAATTGATGAAGAAATTAAGCTTACGTACTTGAATATCGGATTTTTGGTTGCTGGCGCAGGGCTGATTCGTTACACTGTAAAGTGAGGTTGATAAAGGATACGCAAATTAATAATTCGAAAAGTTTTAACAGAAGATTATTTTAACATTTTTACAAAGAAAAAACTTTTTGAGTACGGCTTTTTAAGGCTCCTCCAGGCTCCAATCAGGAGCGCTGACCTCCTAGCGGCGTCAGCGTTGTCTGCTATGCTGACGATACGCTGGTCCTGGCGCAGGGGGGGTCGCACCAGGCGGCCGACGCTATGACATGCAGGGTTGCGATAGTCGTTGAGAGGATCCGGCAGTTGGGTCTCGAGCTGGTCACACACAAGTCCGAAGCCATGTGTTTCCATGGTGCTCAGAACAGGCCACCATCGGGATCTATTTGAGATCCCGATGGTGGCCTGTCCCGACGGTATGAGAGGTTCACATCGGTGTCGGGTCGACGATGACGTACCTGGGTCTCGTCCTTGACAGCCGGTAGAACTTCGAACATTACCGACGTTTGGCTCCCAGACTTGAGCGAGTCGGAGCTGCCTTCAAGCGGCTTCTGCCTAATCTAGGGGCTCCAAAAGCCTCCTGCCGGTACGCGGGGGTCGTGCGGTCAATGGCTTTTTATGGGGCGCCAGTGTGGACGCCTACTTCGAAGAAGCGATCTGCCCGTTACCTCAATGCGTCACCGGAAGCGGTCACCTGCTGCGAAGCAGTAATGCTAGCAAAGGAGGAGGCCGAACGTGAGAGAGAGAAGGAAAGCGTCGGGAGTCGCAGGACGATTCCCAGCCACCGTAGGTGCGGGCCTGCGGACGGCGAGCATTGGGTGGCTCGCCGTCTGATCAGAACCAGGCCCGGGTCGATGGCGCGCTGTGATCCCCGCGCGCCTCAAAGAGCGCGTGCATAAAAGACGGGGCCCGCTAGGGTAAGTGCCCTGGAACACAAAGGGCACTAGGAGGAACACGGATGGGTCGGTGAGTCTGACACTCACCTTCTGCTTCACCTAGAGTGGGAGGTTCTTATTTGATGATTGAACCTGCGCCTTTTTTTTAAGGATGGGATTCCTAAAAAAGAAGAGGAGCAGGGTTTAGCAGATTCATTGCGCTGTGACGAGAATCAATAAGTATTATGTAGAAATATTTTAAGAATTTTAAGTAAAATCTAAAATCATAAGGTAAATTTTAACTATCTTATAGTTTTACCACTTTAAAATAAAATGGTCGTTTGTAAAAGGCTGCGGCAATAGCTTTGAATCTTTGATTCTATACCCACAACTATTTTTAATTAAAGAAAATTTACACTATCGATGAGTGTCATATCATAAGCCACTCTTCATCTTGGATAAACACTGAATAAGAACGAAGTCTTGGAAAAAAGTGGCAGGTCCTAGAATTAAAAAAAATAAAAATAAAATAATTGTGTTGGTATTATAAAGACCTTGATTTATAAAAAGGAACAGGAACATTTTTAAATAATGTTTTGGTCGAATTCTAGACTTTTTGTCTCTGATTCTTAAGTAGGTAAGTAACTTTGGAATCTGCGGTTTTATACTAATATATAAAAAAAAAACTAAATGGAACGCAATATAAGATAACATCGCGATTGCGCTTTCCGGATGTTGGTAAAATATTTAGAGCTACGCTATCATGTCAAACAATCTTGCGTCTAGAACAGGTATTACCCAAGTTGTGATTCGTCAGTTAAACCACAAAAAAAATTATATATTTTAACTTAGAGCTGCTTAGCAAGGACGTAATCGTAAATTTTATTTTACTGTAGGTAACTCCACCATCTTGTTAAATCAATCATTTGTATTTGTAACCACAAATTCAACTTCTACATCGAAATCAGTAATACTTTCTCAGTCTTTAACAACCAACTTAAAGAATCAGGAAAAACAATAACGTTGTCAACGCTACCGGTACCCGAGAAAGAACTGTTCGCTCTGACGAGGTCCGTTCAGACCCGTACGTGCCCCTAATGCACTATAAGGACAATCGTCATTTTCATTTCCGATTTATTCCGACTCCGACCGATGTTTTGCAGCCACCTTTATTAATAAACGATTGTTTTCGCGTCAGCTTTTGCACTTCGCTGAATCAGTAATGAGAACAGGATTTTTAAAACCTCAATTTCTTACAACTTCATGATGTCGACAGCCAGTTCCACCTAATTCCGATGTTAATTGCACGAAGCACGAGCAAATAAGATTAATTATACACCGTTTTGGCGCGATTATAATTAGTGAGACACTTCATGAAATTGGCTGAACCCTTCGCTTGTCGTCCTACATTGGTTTTTGTCAGTACTGTACGCAATTAGGTTCTTATTCTGTAACGTTTTATTCTTTAAGAATATTATCGATACGATTGTAGTGAGAGACAGTCGAATGATTTATGGAACTCGCGCCTCGGCTTTAAATAATACATCGCCGTAAGCTTTCAACGTCTTAGAATGAAAGTCACGACTGTAATTTTAAAATGTCGATATAGATGTTTGATGATTTTATTATTTGTTCACTATATTTCACGATCCCTCGTAACCGCAGTTGAATATTCTCAAGGTTATTCGTTCTGGGTCTGTATTTTGAATACGATATTATGTGAAATTGAATTTATGTTTTTTAAATTGTCTCTTTGTTGAAGAGGGTATAAGATGAATTAAGTATATTAAAAAGCAATGCATGTGAAAAAATAACATGGATAAATAAACTGCGAATCTTAAGAAGGGTTAAAAAAATATTGAGAAGAGCTATGTATAGTATGGGAGCTGAACTAAGTACAAAAAAGGGTTTATTTTTGTTTTGCTTTCTGTAATTTGATTGTGTTTTATGTATTTTATATTTTTTTTTCTTGCGTTGCATCAAAAAATAATGGTTTTCTATCTATTTATCAATGTATCTAAAGAACCTAAGTGACCTTTGAAGTGTGCACAAATTAGTCATTAAAATAAATGTCTTGTAAAACAAATAAATCATCATAAAAATAATTTATCAAAAAGCAAAAAATAATCTAAGAAGTAAACAGTCATTGCATAAACCGATATTATTATTGATA
Source organism: Lacanobia oleracea (assembly GCA_950371165.1). NCBI lineage: Eukaryota > Metazoa > Arthropoda > Insecta > Lepidoptera > Noctuidae > Lacanobia > Lacanobia oleracea. Next base: position 10,635,198 of record OX493397.1, read on the forward strand.
ATCGTAAAACTTCATTGATTTTCAATGAGCTTCCACAAAGTATTAAGTTCGCAATTCATACTTCAAATCATACAAACTTGCGACTAAGTTTAAAATCAACTTTTGAAATTGCGATTAGTCGTCAGTCAATAGTAGTTTGAGACAGATTTAATTCAAGAATACAGTAGGTGGCACTATCTTAATGTAATCAAATACCTCAAAATAATCTTTGATCATTGCTGATGTCAATTAATTATAAACTATTAAAACAAATACAGAAATACCACCGTAGAAGACATATATTTCTTGCATTTTAGAACAATAAAAGCACCAAAACCTGTTATTTATTTAGCATAGAAAAATAAAATATTGATTAATAAAATCCCACAAAATGAAGCATGTAACCAGTTTATTTTAAGCATACTAATTAAAGAAAAAGAACACCTGCACGGATGCGTCTTTGCACCTCCTTATTTTATTGAATAGCTCACATTTCCTTTTACCTACGTGTGCATGTTCTTGTCAAAAATTGATTTATGATTGTCCTTGTACATATTGACAGTCTTGTTTCTTTCAAATCTTCTTCAATAATACAGTTCGTTTTTATAAAATGTACAGCACTCTTTTTTATTTCTATCATTTCCGTTAACAGCCCTCTAAAATTATTTTATGGTATACCAGAAGTTTTCACAATTACTGTATTATATTAATTTACTTTTGTATTCATCATCATCATTATTGTCGCATAGCATCTAAATCCACTGTTGGATAGGTATAAGCCTTTTCCTAGCTTTGCTACATCCACCAGTACTTACCTCATCTACTCGTAAACAAAATGTGTCCCTAAAATCGCATCGCGAAATCGCCCGTCTGCACCCACAGTAAGATTGTTTACAAGCATCATTGTTTGCTTGCTCTCCGTACTATTGTGGGCTGGATCCGCTATTATTTTATTGACTTCCTACCAACTGGTCGGTTTATTGTGCAGGTTAGTACACACTGAATTGTTTGTTATTAAGCACCAAATCGGTTTGTTAATCGTTGTGGTTATTGGACGATTTTACTGTTGCGTTGAGGGGAATGATGTTACTTATCAGGGTCTGATTTTGCATCTGTTTTGATTGTTGCGTCTATTTCTGATTGATGTGCATGGATGTTTTCATCGTTGTCCTTAGCTTTAGTCTGGGTTTTATTAGCTCGAATATCAGCTGTATGTTGTCTATATATTATTTATCTTCTATTTAAACTAGTTTGTTAAGTTACGTGGTATGACCACTTTTCCCAAACTTTAGAAAACCTACTGATCATGCACATATATTTAAACTGTTCTACCCAGCCGACGGGTTACTTTTTTTTATGGGAAATCATCAAATGACTCCTTCCGCTCTGGATGAAGCAGGAGGGAGTGTCAGACTCTTACTGACTAAAACCCACCCATGTTCCTCCTAGTGCCCTTTGCGTTCCAGGCCTACGGTGCCTCTTTCGAACGAAGTCCGCAGCCCCAGCAGGTACTGGCCCTAGCGGGCCCCTTCTTCTATGCTGACAGCTCTTTGATGAGCCCGTGGAACATAGTGCGCTGTCGACCCGGGTCTGATTCTGATCAGACAGCGAGCCACCCAATAATCGCCGTCCGATCAGTCCTGGGCGTCTTCTTCTGTTGCGGCGGCTGGGCATGAAGTTTCCTTCTCTCTCACGCGTTCGGCTTCCTCTTTTGCTAGCATTAGATACTGCCTCGCAGAAGGAGGTGACCGCTTCCCATATCTCCTCACTCTGGACCATGACTTGAACCAGGGCCGGACGCGAGAGGTCGCCGCCGCCGATCGCGTCGACGAAGACACGGCGGTGCTCCGCCCAAGCAGGGCAGACTTCCACCGTATGCTCCACTGTGTCCTCCGTGCGATCCTCGCAGTGTTGACTCCCGGGCGTGTCATCCCGCCGTATTCGAAACAGGTACCTCCCGTACTCACTCCTCTAAAACCTTATGCAAAACTTGTCCTTGCGAAAATCTAAGCAAATTGCTTTTAATACTGGCAACCTCCTCCACTATGATTTACTTAGCTTCCCTTCAATTTGTCAACAACATGATGCCATATTTTTCAATAAACCAGGCGTATATTCTAAGCCTGATTTATAGTCACAACTAACTAAGATTCTAGTTTACCTGCAAGTACTGGGTCTTCACGATGTAATGAAAGATGTCTCACAGTGTTAGTTATTAATAGACTGTCTCGGCAATTAATCGAATGCAATTTACTTGAAAATGTATGGCTGGTTGTGCGATATTAATTACCAGTTTTGTGCAAATCTTTGTGAGTCTACTCTATTAACACTTTTCGTGCTAAGGACAGAAAGCTTTGAGTGGAAAATAATGGTAAAACCGTGTTTTTCCTTAAGCCTACTGTTCATAATTTAAATGTTTTATTTCTTGACTTTATTCATTTAAACATGTTTGCTACGAAAATATTGTTATTGCGTAGATACGTGGAGGTCTTTGGAGGAAACTTGTACCTGACTGTACCAATGTACTAGCAACCTGTTATTTACTTTGTCTATCTACCTCCCTACTCAATTTCCAAGGTGGTTTTTAAGCATCGCATCGTTATCTCAAGTCACTGGACCAAATTGATTCAAAACACTGTATCTTGTTTTTGTTGACAAAAGGGGCCAATATTGACTATTTTAAAAAGTTTTTATTTTGAACTGTAGGTAGTTACATGAAAATCCTAGCAAAAACAGTTTTATTTGAAGTTGCTTATAAAAGTTTTATCACGCCTTTTATATTTATCAAGTATTCATAAAATAATAGTTCCGGAAGCATCAACGTCATACAAATCATCTTTATTCATTGGATTTTTTAAAGAAAATGCATTTAAGACAAAATATAGGTGACAGGTCAGATAAATAACATAAAATTGTTTGACTCCGCTCCTATATAAGGCATAGGCTACACATAACTTTTTACCACAAACCAATTTGAATTCTATCGTCATTATTCGGACAACGACATCGGAAGATGTTTTTTTTTCTATAAACGGTATACCTTTTATCGCGAATCGGCATTTTCAACGACATCTCGAAAACCGGTTTCGTATCAAACCTTCTCGATTTTAAATGAATGAAGAATGTTTTGGTGACGATTAGGAATTTTCTATTCGATTTATCGGTTATAAATTTAATCGATACGAATAGCGAGCGTAAATCAATCGATGTTATCAGTTTTAAAATAATAGAAAAGCAAATAGAAAAAGGGTTTCCAATCAAGTCGTTTCCGGCTATGTTAATTCGTTTAATTCTAAATATAATCTTACGTAGCATCTTTGGACAACAATCATGGTTTCAACCTGTGTAATAAGTAGATAACTAATAGATAATAAATAATAGATTACATAAAATTTTCTTTTTCTTTTGAAATTTTTCTTTCTCTTATTAAAAGGTTCATAATGCCTATGTGTTGCCTTTTACTATATCTTTAAATAAAAAATACAATGAAACAGTTTTAGTTTTCACCAAAATCGGGCTCGAGACTCCTTTCAGTGTTTTGCGATATTCCTCTTAGTTTTGGATTTGGCCCTGAAGGCACACTTTAAAAATGTACCCTGTAGAAAGTTACGCAATAGCTGAAAACATTCGACAAATACTTTTTTCCCAGGAAAAATATACGATTCCTGAGAAAAAGACCACGTAAGAAAAGTTGCGGCAATAAGATAGATTTTGATCTTGCAAGACGAACGGCGATGCGCCACCAGTACATGGTGGACATCCCACCCACACGCACAAAACGTTTTGGTAACACATTCATAATGCGTACAGCTAAGGAGTGGAATTCCCTGCCGGAGTCTGTGTTTCCTGATAGCTACAACCTGGGAGTCTTTAAGTCAAGAGTGAATAGATTACTTTTGGGCAAGCGTGCTCCATCTTCGACTACATCATCGCTTACCATCAGGTGAGATAGTGGTCAAACGCGTGCCTATCATTAGTAAAATAAAAAAAAAAAATAGATATGCCATAAAAATCAAACCAAATACCTACCTTGACTATAAATGACACACATAATGACGGACAAGATTTTTATCAAATCAAGATTCACTCCCACGATTTCAACTTTCTGTGGATGTGATATCATTCTTACTTCCTGAGCTTTTAGCGACGTCTTAATCTACTCATTATGTTACTGGTTTAATTAAAAACATGACATTTACGTCTTAGCACCATTTTGGAATAATTGAAATTAAATAAAGTTTAGAATGTCAAACAGAACTTTATTTTTAATTTAAACTTACTTACTTCTACTTAATGATACAGCTTTCTATAATTGTATTATTATTAAAGCCATATTTTTTTACATAGCGAATAGTTTGAAGCATGTAACTATTCGCTATGTAAAAAAATATGGCTTTAATAATTATTGCATTTATTTGGAACGGTTTAGTTATTATTCAGAGTTTAAGAATAGCATAAAAATTGAATAGGTACATACTACAATTTCCGGTACCAAAAGCATGACATAATTACGATGTTTTAAAAGATTTTAATTAACATTAAACGACCATAAGCTCAACAAAATTTAAAACTGAATGACTATAAATCTTAAATAGGCCGTTATAATTTTAACTAAGTTTGTATAGCAAAAATACATGTTACCTCTGCAAGTGTCTTTAACAGGCATAATGGTACAAGTTGCTGGGTGCCCTGCAATAATCCATAATGGATAAAAACGTGACCAGGACTCATGTAGCTGACCAGAAGCGAGAACTTTAGGTAGCGTTAAGTCCGCGTAAGTGCCGCCAACTAGGGCTTTCCAACGAAATAGCGTAAAATACATGACGGTTTCTGTACGTAATTAAATTCCGCTCTCGAGGCTTCTTGGTACTCTAGACAAAGTGGCGTTGTATACGATCAGTCAAAGAGATTGACTATGTGACATTTCGCAGCATTATTATATCAACCTCAAACATTTTTGACATCCTGACGATCGTTGTCGTCGTTAGAGTCGCTTAGGACTCAGAGCTATCTAATTTCCGAATATCACATGAAATTCACTTGTATTTCTGACACAAATTGTCTCTAAGGATCCGGATTCCGTCAACCCTCTCTACAGCACGCAGTATTGCGCTTCTACAATAAATTCGCCACAAACCGACTGTTAATCTTAGTTTACTGTTTCAACAAGACAAACGAGACCTTCCTTTATTTATATACCCATCGATCAAAGCCAAAATAAAGACGGCAACCGTCGGTACTCCATCGAAACGCATGGTCCTGTCCTGATCGTATGCGAAAATTCCCCACATTGAGTATTCTCTGTATGCGTGCGATGTCAAGTGGAGGTGTGCTAGTGAATAACAAACGAGAGTTGGCAGTGAGCCTGTGATGAGCTGGGCCCTACCACGGACTCGGCAAGCGAGATTAGCCAAGTTGCTAAGTGAGATTGTGGAAACCGTTACAGCTAAAGTTGGTAATCAACGGAGCACGGAGATTGTTTTGAAAGTGTTTACTTTATTCGAATTTAACTTGTGTAATGTAAGATTTGATAATGGAGTGTTGTCCTCAGCTGCTTTGATAGTCGTTTGTTCAGTTAAATTGTTAATCAGTAAAGTGACAGTTTCAAAATTTTAAGTTTCAAATTCATCTATCCGTCAAGATAGATGAAAAATAATTTGGATGAAAGTACCCATCTTCCAATCACCCTACTTTTATCTCACCATAATGTGTGAGGACTCTATATCTATACTAAAATAGAAAAATTGAAGAGTTTGTTTGCTTGAACGCTCTAATCTCAGGAACTACTGGTCCGATTTGAAAAATTCTTTCAGTGTTAGATAGCCCATTTATCGAGAAAGGCTATATATAGGCTATATAGGATATATATCATCACGCTAAGATCAATAGAAGCGGAGCAGTAATGAAAATTGTGACGCAGACGAAGTTGCGTGGGTCAACTAGTAATTAATAAACAAACAATTTGAGCTTTATAAATTAAGCACACCAAGAACCAATAGTAGAGGCGGCATGTAGTCGCAATCTTGGAAACAAGAGTATCGGAGACAGTGATGTTGGCAATGAACGGACGACAGTGCTGGACGCTGGACACTTGGAGAGCCGTGTCCGGTACCGACCCTGGGAACATGCGTGGTGATATTAAATTTATTTATTGTTACATGTCACCCAATGTACCGGTCTCTGATGGATGGACAGAGTTTGCTCAGAAACATGAAATATTTTTTGGCTACGTTGTGAAAATTTAGGGTGACGAGGATAACGAAGCAGAATTTTAGATATAAAATTACTATCAAGCAACCATTTAAAAAACAGTTGAATTTATCCAATCAACATTATTAGTAAGAAGATCAATAGGAAGAATGGAAAGCCGATTAACTGGCAGAAGTACAATGTAACATAATTCTTTTAGAGATGAGTAACTGAGTGTGCAGGTCATTGAAATAACAATAAATCGCTCAAAACAATGACCTTAAGCCACATACACTTTCCAATCTATCGTCACGATATCGTGACGGCGTCGAAATCTTCAGATCAATTGTTACGTGTATGTCTACAACGCCAATGATATTGCAGCCAATTTGTATGCAATTGATCGTCCGAAGATTTTTTCGTAACAAAATATTTGGCAGCCTCTAGGACTTTGCAATTGGCAATATATCCCAGCAGAACACTATCAAACACTGTTCCAGTTTCCGTAATGCTTCCAGCTAAAAGAAATACATCTAACTGTCTGAAGATGTACTTGTAATATTGTAATTCGGCCGTTTTCCCAGGTTACGAAATGGTTTCTAAAATAGAATTGCATGATCCGATATCTCCACTCTCCTGTTTAGAATTCCTTGGACTCGGAGTAAAAAACCCAAATTATATAATGCGTTTACGGTGAGTTGGTCTAATATCTGTTTATACAATCTACCTGCGACTCGTCTAATTGATGGGACCGTGGTGTATACAGAATGCGATTATTGTGATTCATCGTGTCACCGGTGGCTACATGATGAAATTTACTAATCTCTGCCTTATATAAAATGCAGCGCCTGTTTGTCTGCGTGTTTGCACAATCATTTCTTTAATCGATGTCGTGAAGGGAACAGGATTTATGATGTCTTTATTGTTGTTGGAACAATAACTTTATGAAGAACCCTGAGATGGATTGGAATGGAATTATTTATTGTAAATACCTTATGACTTTGAGCCATATGTTAAGAGCACGTGTTTTGTTTGAAGGATTCCGTAATCGATGGCTTCAAGCAAGTTATCAACGATTAAATACTAAAAGGCATTCTGAAGACGAACCAAAGTCTGTTCGCCCAACATTTGTTTGCTACCCACTTCCTACAATTACAGATTCTCCGGAAAACCATCAACAAGCAATATTTCCACATTAAGAAGCCTCAAACACACTACCAATGAAGACATTAAGACCAACCGCACAAATTACTTAATTAAACGCGTCAATGCTTCCTCAAACCAATAATAAAGCTTAAAAACTGCCCGTTATTTTTCATCCGAGACAGGTAATTTTAATGCATATTTAATGGGCAATTCTTGGCTTCAAATACAGTAAGATAAGGTACGGCTATAATGCATGCAGTTTGCCCCCTTGTGTTATTTATCGTGTGATTTTTGGCAACAAAGCTTTAGCCCGGTACTTGGCTCAGCTAGATGTGCATGCATTGCAATCTTCATAATGCATGCACTTTTGTATGATACCGCTGGAGGCGGTTTGACGTGGCCAGTGACGTAAGCACTAGAGTGGTTCTCCGTTCTCCCAGCGCATTTGGAACCGTTATCTCAAGTTATATTGTTGTAAATAGCGGTTCGAGAGTATATAATTTCTATTTGATCTTAGAACGTATCGAGTGTTTGACTAGGCTTCGATCCTGTTCTCTACGATTAGGAAGTAGAACGACTTATCTATGGGAAATGTATTAGTCTATTGATAAGTTCGCAATCAACCTAATGCTTCAGGAATTCGGTGACTGGGTGGTCTGTATTGAACGTCCTACTAAGATACTACATCTACAGTTTGTATAAAATTGTATGAACGGTGCTTGATGTTTCTTAACTTTTATGACGAACATGTTTTCACGGAAAATATAAAAACAGGAGAAAGGCGCAAGTGACGAAAATTCTTGGAAATAAAGCGGTTCTTGTGCGTAGAAAGTTTATGACATTATTACGGTCATATTAAAGCTAACGGTTTTACTGATAGGTACGAACTCACGTAATGTTTCTGGACTCGTAAAAAGTAGTAGCACATATACCTGTGAACAATAAAAAAAGCGATTAATTATGAGCTGGTTTATAGTTGATTGGGAGATAAGAAAGGTTGGGAAAATTTTGCTTGGGGAACAAATTAAACAAACTACACTTTCAACATGTAGATATCTAGAAACACCACGAACTCTTTAATGTATTAAAGATCCTAGAAATATTGCTTCGAAAAATGAGATGACAGTTTCCCAAACATATTATTATTACTTACGTCCAGCATTCATCAGCATCACCGCCATTTTTCATCACCTTTTAAACGTTTTCAATCTCAAATATTAGGAACGTCGAAATTCGAGAGTCAACATCGTTCTCGCCCAGAATCCCTCCAATTCCACAGTCAGTTCATGCTGCAAGAGCCTAATGAACTAATTACCATTTTTGCAGAGAAACATACGTGCAACTACCCTCAGCCAGCGTCGTACCGTGTACTTCATTATGACAAGCCTCTAATTTGGTCGAATGACATGTCTGCCAGTCGCGTCATGAATAATTCCGTACAGCCGTGTCCGGGCCGTGTCCGGGCCTTGTCCGGCCAGTAAAGACGCTTAATTGAGAGAACAACGTGTTTGTCGAATAAAAGCGTGTGAACTTTTTTCTGAATCTTAATAACCTCGTTTCGTAAACGGACAGTTTTGGATTTATGACGTGAACTTTTTACTGGAGCGACCACTTAGTACCAACGAGATTGAACCTCGACACTGTGATGAATAAAAATATATTGAGCACAATATTGGAGGAGCTCTAAGAATAACAGCCGCACGTTCGATCTTCAAGTTTAAGCAACGCTTGCCAAGGGATACGGATGGGTTTCCTCCGTGACTCGGAAAGTACGTTAAGCCGTTGGTCCCGGCTGTCTTTTGTAGATTTTTGACAGTCTTTACGGATTGTCAGAAGCCAGTAAATCTGACTCCAGTCTTGCCAAGAATTACCGTGTAACCCAATTAATGGGTTGTGGAGGTCTGGTAAGCAGCTTAATCCGGTTTGACTTAAATTGAAGCTGACCCCAATATAGCTGGGAAAAGACTAGACAGATGAAATTAAGCACAATATTAATAAAAAAGTCCATACAACAGACAAGCTGGATCTCATAAATGATTAAATGCACTGTAAAAAATCACACCTCGAAATTAAACTTACGTACCTACCTGCAGCGCACCATAAATTATAGCCTGCCACTGTTTACTTTTCATATTTATTCTGTGACAACATATTCGGGGAAAATCGCGCCATAAATAAATCTCAATAATAAAGAGATGACGTTTAATGTATGATTTATTTATGTATTATGATTTATATTATATAGAGCCGAAAATACCGATCGGACTAAGCAGTAAGCACCGCCTACGCGCGGGGTCAAACACAAATCATATTGCGACATCTCAAAAATGCCAACTTCAAAAACATGTTCGCCCGTGGCCAGTACCGCACGCACCGATGGTAAGACAAGAAAAACAAACGTAAAAAATAAATTACTTTTGTATACCTTCTTTCTTTCCCGTTGTTGGACGCCGAACAACTCATAAATCACAGAAAGATAAGCATAAAAAGATTGTATGAGGTGGGTACACGGTAGAACTAAACTTTTCGTATTTTGTTATCTCGCGTCAAGCGGGGCCTACAAAAAACGTACGCCCACACCATTCCCCGAAACCACTTAGGTAATAGACCAAAAAGCAAGACCTTACATAACTGACCAGTAGATTAGTCACGCCGAAAGATTAAAGCAAACTCACATAGCAATACAAAATTTCTCAGTAAGTGTTAAGTATCACGTAATTTTTGTTACAACTTAGATTTTCTTATCTCAAATTCCATCATAATAATTCTTATTATATTTTTTAGTCAAGACTAAAGCGGAGGCTAGCGAATATGCGAATAATTATTGTCGCTTCGCAAAGGAATGACTGCACATATTTCACTAAATTCTCAGTGATATTTCAAAAGTAACATTTTTTAATAAAACCGGTTATGTAGAAAAGGCGTCTGTAAAACATCCGAGTGTTTCATGCGACGTAAACTTTACAAACGACGTATAAAATTTACTCGTAATAAAAGTAAGTATAAAGCATGTATGTTAGGAAAAATCCTAAATCTTCCACGGTCACCTGGGCGCTTAACAAATAGTGTTGCGCGCGACCGCATGAGGGGGTCGTTTTGTCAGGGCTGGTATACACGAGCGCCTACTGAGCAATTAGATTTGTTAGCTTGTACCTACCCGAAGAGTTTCATCACGCCCCCGCTCAACAACAGATGCTTGGACTAATAACCTCTCGAAGTTTCCCCCTCACCGCCCCGCCCGCGCGCCCCTGGGACTCCCGCGCTACCCCAGCCTCCCTAAGCAACCCAACTAAGATAGATTGCGCCACCATTCTTGCAATTTTCCTGTCGTATCTTGCCTCGTAAATTCCTAGTGATATATAGGTTCGGATCTCTCGCGATGCGACCAGGAGCATACTCGAAATATGATAAGAGTTATTTATTATTGTTCTTATTGGTTTTCTAAGGGGTGGCAAGTAATAGTATTTCGTTATGGCTTTGTGTTGTATTTTGATTGGACAGCTCTCCCGATACCAACTTCGGGACGAGCCTATTCGATTCGATATTTCGTCCACCAAAATTATGACTCGTAGAATGTAAACCTAGTTCATCCGAGATTGAACACTATTGATTAATGTAAAGTAAAAACACAGCAGAGGATGGAACAATTTATATTCCAAAAGACCAGTAAAACCAAATGACAGTAGCATATTACTGCTGAAAAAAATGAATAAACAACATCGTAATTAGGTCCCAAAAATGTACAAGTTGCTAAGGCCCATAGAAACCGCAAAACATAAATCACAGTAAGTACTATAAGAAACTATGCAGACAAACTTAGAACAGTTTAAAGCTCTGCTAATCCCGAAGTATCCTTTAGTAGGGACGATGGAGACGGTAGAGATTGAACCCACGCAGCAGAACTAGATTAAAAGTTGACCCAATTTGGCTTGAGAATGACGTAAACCATATCTATCAAATATATCTGTCCTTGTTGCCAAATTAAGTAACATAGTAGAATAAGAGTTAAACAAAACAAGAATAAAACCAAATTACTGGGCAAAACAAGCGAATACCACGACTGTACGTAAATTAAACAACAGAATCTTCATTAATTTGGCGCCAAATTAAAAACAGCCCAGTCCCTTTTATGCGGTCGCCATTTCCATATTCTAATAGCAATAAATTGTCATTGCCATCAGATGGTTGATTCATAGCTGGAATTTTAGTGCAGTTTTATGATTTCGTACATAATAATGAGGGGGTAAAATTTTAACGAACTCTTAAATCGATTTGGCAAGTCTTTTGTGAAATAGATACACAGGAACTTTGAGGGAAGAGAGCTTCAAAAAATGCACAATATCGAACAATTAGAGTAGCTATAGATTAAAATTAAAACGAACAATGCTAAAAACATAAAATAAAAATAATTACGTAAAATAAAACTGCAAAATACTGTCGTCAAAAAATTTGACACACAGTTTTGAAATGATGACCACGAATCATTTTAGCTACAAAGTCTCCTGATACTAGTAAGTATTAAATAGGCAATTGAATATATCCTGTCCCTTAGCTTCCTCTTGGAGTATTGTGAACATTGTGTAACAATGTAGCAAGTGCATCATTCCTAAGCACTGCTTCAATAAATGGAGTACCTTCATCTAATTCAGTTAGTATAACTTCTGTTGCCACATTATCAGTAGTAGCATTAGTTTATGCCCTCTACTCTATGGAAACATTTGCCACTCCAAAATTTTCAATGTTTTAAAAATACTATATAGAGGCTCTTGAGGCGGTTTAGAAACTCTAACACTAGGGTGTGTGGGGTCGGTAGACCTTACTGCCCACACGATAAGAAGAAATACTTTTTGCAAAACAATACAACCAATGTACATAGTGCATTATGTACAAGCGCGGCTTCAATGAAAGAAGTACCTTAGTCAAATTCAACTAGTTGAGGATATGTTGCAACATTATCGATAACAGCATTTTGCTGTTAAGAAGCCTCTTACCGTCATCTACAAGAATTATATTTTTGTTACTTCTCTTTCTTCGCCATCTAAGTTTATGATGCATTCGCACTTGTCGTTTAGTATTTGTCGAAGGCATAAACAATTGGAAGGAAACAGTACCCTCGCAGACGACGGAAGTAAGCCGAGTGTCGGTACCGGAAATGTTATTGCCGGAACGACTACTACATCCGGTCGTGTAGACTTCAAGTCTACTCCGGTGACGATAACTGTCTTTGCCATTTTTGAGAGTACCTTCGCGGACTATGCATTGGGATAATGCAACAGTTATGTGGAAAATGGTGTATGAATGTTTGCAGTCAGTCTGAATGGTTGGTGAAGATTTTGAAAGACAAATGAAAAGGAAAATCGAAAATGTATTTCTTCCTTATAGAATTAGTGAGCAAGAGACAGCTGAGATAAAATTGTCTCAAGAAGAGACCATTATGAAACCTCACTGTCTGAATAAATGCGTAAGAATAAATATTTCAGTTTCTAGCTTTTCAATTCAAGTGAAAGCACTAATTTATGGCAACTATTTTAAACACCAAGAATTAAAGTTATGCTCCAAGAGAACAAGAGTTATAAATGCTTGCTGGCAACACTATCTAGGTATTTGTAGTTAAGTCAGGTAGTGGAAAATATCAGGTTTACTTTTACTCGGGATTTTCCGGAGAAAGTGTTTTATTTATATTACTGTTGGAAAATTTAATCTGTATATCGTTGTTAACAGATCATTTTGATAGTTAGGTTATTCATTCTTTTAGATATACCTATCAATTTTATTTTTTTTCATAATTGAAAGTAATTCTGTATTTATTGCCCGTTACTTTTATAAAAATAAAATAAATAGAAAATAATTATCCAACTGCTAAAACCAACCAAATGTTAAAAATATAGTGTTTCGAAAATATCCTTCAAATTACTACCATCGCAAAGACACGCTATCTATCTCCCATAATTCAACCTTTTTTAACGTAATAAACGTCTAAATAGATATTTATCAGTACACAGTACTACTCCCGTCCATTCTTCACATTCAGGGGATCCACGCACGAAAACCCATAACCTCAAGAATGCAAAGGACGCGAACGATTTTTAATACACTCGGCACCCCATAATGGGTGTTTTCGCACCCCCAGTCTGCGGTGACATTTCAAACCCACCGTTCTATGAAAAAACAAAGCTCGAAACATTATGCAAATGGCATTATGTCGGTATTTTTGTACGTTTCGCCAACTTTATGAGCCGAATAGAAAGGGTTGAAGGGTTAAGACAATTCGGGATCGTGAATAAAAGTTTTTGATGCCTCGTTGTCATTATTTTTTTCAATATGTACTCTACCCTCCGTGCGGTTACCCTTTGCTGTTAGCGTTAGATAAAACACTATTCAATTATTAATTCTTTTGTTGGAATCAGTGGCGTTATGTAGTGGTGCGTCCATATGTCCGTTTGTTTCTCTGCTCAGATGCCACAAACCAGTTATGGATTATTAGTATTAAATAAATCAGTTTTTATTACTTGAATTCAATAATGGATGAAGAGAAATGGCTTCCACATGATTGAGATAAATACCTGAACTAAAAATGTAGGTAGCATTTTTCTCTAGGTAGCGAAAACTCAGATGCTTTGTTATCATCGAATTAATCAAAATTACAAAACTAATAAATTCAATTGCTCACTAACGACCATCTTCAGACGTCGCCCACATTTTCACACACTCCACTGTTTACATCATCCACTCCACATTTAAATTAATCTGTGTGACTGCTGTCTGAGTTTGTTTGATCACTCAATTCTCGTATTCATGCCAATGACGCAAGTGGCTGCTTACTCCGGGTTATCATTCAGAGCAAGATCTTCATCACAGATTTGCCAACTAGACTTGATATGTGGGTTCCTCAATTTGTACGCATTGACGTTGAAAATGACGACGCTCGTCGCCTGTCGATCAATTTACCTAGATTCAGGTCACTCAACTAAGAGATGTTCTAGAAAAAGTGACAGCGTTCTTCTATTCATAAATTTTATATATTTGCAGTTAGGTCAATAAATGTGTTTTGTGATACAAATTCTAAATGTATTTTAAAAATACATAAACTTTCATTATTTGCTTTATAATATATCTTTCTACACAAGCCAGTTTACGCTCTCCCAACTTTTCGTTCATTAGTTTAAAAATATTAAAGCTTAATGTACTTAAAATCTAAGGAGTCCAATTTGACAGCTGAGTAGAGAGGGATAGAAGATTGCTTTACCACTAAGTGCGCAAGAGATTTATTTTTATGTCTCTTTCATACACTAGTAAAGCAACGTTGTATCTTACTGTCAAATCGGACTTCTTAGATTTTAGCGACTTTACCTGCAATTAATATAAACATATAACAATATATTCCCATACGACAGAAACCCAATTACAATTCATTCACTTACAATTAAAATTGCACCTTAATTTTTACAAAAAGAACTCAAAATCGCCTGTTAAAACACCAAGCGATAAAACCTTTCAAAAATTATGAGCAATTCCGAGCAGTTCATGAATGGTCACGCACGGGACTCGAACACCCACTGCTGTCGACTTCTAATATCGTGTTTGAAACATCTACCCACAGGCTGTCAGTACTTATTATGATACCTACATGTCAGATTGTCAGGCCGTCGAACAGGCTTTGTCGTGTTCCATTTAAAACTACACAATAGCATGATGTACAGAGCTATTGTGTTGTGAGTTTAGGTAAATGGGAATCGAAATTTCATACAACGGTTGAAAGTTAGGCGGAAATATTATGAGGAATCGTAAAGGATGTTATTTGTATTGAGTTTAAACGGTTACAGGGAATACTATTTTAATTAAGGAAACAAATTGCGTTCAATTATTAAGCACAATTTGAAAATACAGCCACAAAAACAGTGTATTGTGTGAATAAGTCATACAACTTGCCTAGATCAGTAAATTTAGGTCAAAAGGGCTAGCGACCTAATCAAAATAGCTAATACTGACCCTACACTCAAGGAATGCGGAAAAGTTAAGCATGCAATGTCGTAAGTCTAAAGAAAGGATAGAATAGAAGATAAGAAGGTAATGTAGGCAACATCATTGAATTGATCAAACATGATGAGAGATCTTCCATGAAATTTTGAAATGAGTAACGTCTGCTGAACATGACTGGGCGATCTCGAAGAATAGGTAGCGGCAGTGCAATTCTGTAAACATCTCACCGTGTTAGCGTGAGTGAGGTGAGCTGTCAATCCATACGAACAAGTTGGAATGACAGCAGTGCGATTCTGTAAACATGTTGAAGAGAAGGCTTGGGTGAAGTGATCAATCAAAGTGAATTGACAACTCACTTCGTGACTTCGTGTCTACGTCTTCGTGACTTTGTGTCACTTCATTAGTTAATCTAGATGGAATGACACCTCACTTAGTGATCACTTCACCCAAGAATTCACTTCGACATGCTTACTCCACATAAGTTTATTCTGTAAGATGTTGACAATATAGGTAAGAAAAGTGGTCTTCTTCTCCTACTTATCGTGTAGGCAGTAAGGTCTAACGACCCCGCACACCCTGGTTGATGTCAGAGTTTCTAAACCACCTCAAGGGCCTCTGACATGGTTTATTTGACGACCGCTATTTGGCGGCCGAGACCACCGACTTAAACGTGCCTTCCGAAGCACGGAATCATCTTTTCATCAGACACAACAACAAGCAAACTTTGCAAATCAAGCATACTTTGTAAAGTTGTTTCCAGTTTGGTTTGAACATTGCAGGCATGAATCACCTGAAGAAAAGTGGTGAAATCAATTTTTCAAATGATTTTTTTTCTACTACTAATAAAATGTTCGTAAACGGAAATGAATCGTCAAAATTTACATACACAAAAAACAACTTCACTCGTCACGATTCGACATCAGCTACAAATCTCTGCCAAAATATCAAGCAGCGACAATGTAAGAAACTAACGAGCACTATGTAGAACAATATTTATCTTCCAACGCTACCATTACGAAAACTTTTCATATGTGACATAAAAATAGTAAAATTACTCGTATTTTCGGCCATTCATGTTACATAAATAGCGTTAGTAAATACGAAACGTAGTCATGTGTAATATATAGCAGCATAGAATTTATGTCCGTCATCACAGCGGTCCAGCTGAATCCTAAAATCAAAATTATCATGCAATTTTAGCTAAACCAAAACGCATTTAGTTGACAGAATGAGATATTTCCGCAACATAAATATGTTTTGCATGCATCCCTAATGACAAAATGTTTGATATTCCAACGTTGCCACCATAGGCTGGATGCAAAAAAGAAAGAAGCGTTTGTTCGAAATAGTTTGAATGTGGAATGCCCGGTTTTATTTCAAAAATTTTGTAGGAATTTTAAGCAGGATTGATAGTTTGTAAAATCATAGATTATGGGTCAAAATATATCGTCTCATAGTTTGTTTTTAAGATTTCACAATTTGGTAAGGTATTTAAATCCTTGTGCTCAATTTTGCTTTTTCACTTTCCCATTTTCTTCCAATATGTTAATTTTTTAAATCCTTTGATATTATTTGTGGTATATATCACTCTCCTGACGTGATATGCCTTCGAATTCATAGTATGGACATGTTTTTAAACCCTTGTGTTCAATTCCCCTTTTCCAGTTTTCCATTTTCTTTCAATATGTTAATCTTCTAAAAGCTTTGGTAGTAATTTATGTACGAAACTATCTCTAATCAAGTATGTATTGTACCCCGACATCCAATACGTCATTTGCATAACCCGAGCACATGTGGTCATATACAAAGGGTAGAATAGGCCCTGTATTTAATTTTCATAAAACGAGAACGGTTTTAATACGTCTGCGGTCGAATAATAACCTAACCCTTTCTATTTCAAAATTGGTTTCGGTTGTTCAACCGTTTAATTTATTATTAGTTGGACCTATACCTATGTACGGGCGAAGTAGGGAGTAATGAACAGTCTTATTGTGGACATCTAGGGTTAGTAACGCCCCTTGTTTTAAAAACACAATGGCAAGCTGAAAAGGCATTCGGTTTTCAAAATTATTCAAATTATGATCGTCACTTGTTTTATAAGCTATCAATGATGATCCATCTACAACCTCTGTAGTAGCTTTTTTTCGTTCATCCTTTTTGTAGCACTAGCTCTTCTTTTGTGTTTTTTTTTTCTCGAGCGCAAGGAATAAACAAATAAAGCTTTTATCTTGAAATCCATAGCTAGATAATCAGCGCGGGGCATCCGCGCGGCCGGGCGCGATGATTTATGCAATACTAACATTATGATACATTTGCATTTTGTTCACAAAGCCAGCAATGTATGCAGTAACGCTACACAATAGCTACGGGTTAATGTAGACTTCGGTTAGTCAGGAATGGTTACGAGGAATGATTAGGTGCTATTGTTTATGTGATGCAAATGTGCGGCCATTATAAATAATAAAGTATTTCTTATTTAGATTGAAACACATAAAGTTTTGCTTCTAGATGTTACTTGAAGTTCTGCGTGAAATTTTGCAGAATTTACAGAGCACGTTGACGTAAAGTTAATTGGGTTAATATTGCATGTTTTTGTTGTGCATGATCTGGTTTACATAAAAAATAACGCAACAATTCCCGTAAAGCTATCAATTTATGGATTCAATCAACATTGACGCGATGAAGGTGAAAGTGAACTTATCAAGTCGATCGATACAGAAATAAGTGTCCATATCTCAAGCCCCGAAACCTTTAGTCCCAATAATAATGTAACTAAAACACGTGCCTTTACAAAAGGTCGCATACATTCTCTTAATACTGACATTTATGTCACGAATATTAAGTTTGACAACTTCAACAGGTCTATTTTAAACATTCCACGTTCCATTCATTAAGGAACTACACACCTTATCACGATTGAAACAAAAATAGGAATACCTCATAATTGGGTTGTTGTATGGATCAAAAATATCCTCACTTATAATTTCTTCGCCCGTTACACTCCTGCATTTTACGATCGTAAACTTTCAGCGGACATAAAACAAAGTAAATTCATTCATTTGTCAACTATCTTATCTCGATGTCACAAAGGCTACAATTCTTTGCGGGGACGATAAATACTTTTTGCAAAATTTACAACGAGCGAACGTAATTGCCAAGTAGTTGATGCGATCGTTTTGGACCTTCTGGGTTGAGGATTAAGGTATATTTTATTGGGATTGAATTGTTGATAAAATTGCGTAGTTTCTGGTGCATCTTTATCTGCGTTAGCCAGTGGTCCGCCAATGCCGTTAAATTTATTAACTGCGATACGCATTCAGTGTCGCGAGCTAAAAGGTGACTTTAATTAATATTAATTATAGCCACACCTCTAATTAATGTAATTCTCGAGATAACCGCTGTGTCGCCTTTTGAATGTGTCAAGCTCGGTGGCTTTCGTTGTGCGCTTGTCAACAGGTCAAATTGTCATTTACTTTTACGCAATGATAAATGCAGGTGTAAACTTTCAACTTCAGAGAACTCTGAAAGAAAAAGATAAACCTATAGTCACACAATAACAGTAAGAAAACATTTCCAGCTGGCACAAAAAAAGCCTCTGAATTATGTTCATCATTTCAATTACTGGTTCACATTTACAGAAAAGCAAAAACAACACGAACCTAGTCTGAAAAACAAACAGCGAATTCACGAAAATTAATCAGTAAACCCTTTTTCAGTAAACAACTATTCGACACAGTATTCATCAACTGAAAACAAGGCAACATCACCGCGCTGGCAAGGAATTAATCAAAGTTTAAAACAATTCCATGTAGCGGCGGGGCGGGGCGAGACAAGACGGGCGCGAGTGCGAACAGTCCGTACACACCGCAACGCACGAACAAGCGAACATGTTCAGTGCGACCAACATGTGTGTGTAGACAGAAACGCTTTTGAAAATAGTGACGGAAGCAGATTGAATGCAATTGAGCGTGAAAGGCGCACTAAAACGCTTACTAAGGTTTCGATAAGATTCAAAGTATTTTATTGAACTTTAAGTACGACACTTTGTAATTTGTAGCTACAGAAAGCCAAATAGGACACTGTCTTTCAAATCCCGATTATTCTGCTTAATAATAAAAGAAAAAGAGAACAATTCCCGAAGCATACCAAGACAGCAAAATCGTGCATACACAACACTAGGGCAAAACATGTTCTGTGCGGCCAACTTGTTGTGTCTGACATGTTGGTTGCGCGCAAGCCACGATCGAACAAGGCACGCTCAGTAATTAAATCGTTCTTGTAATATTCTATTATTGTGCGCGAATTTTGAAATTAATATTTTGACTTTGTTTGATTAAGTTCAAAATTAATAAAGTTTAAATAGGCAAGTTGAATTATAGAATCGAATAAGCGTTCAGAAATTTTGATGAAAATAATTTTTCCAGAAAATTATTTTTCATAGTGCCTCCATAATTTATAAGCAGTAAGTTGAAAAAACTCTTTGAAGGTGACAATGAAGTCATTGTAAGTCGGCTAAACAAGAGACGGTCTTCGCAAACATCGCACGAACATATCTGTAGTCCGTGCGACATACACGTTCGAACATGGCGTAATTAAATCAATTACTAGTGTGATTAACTCATAGAAAGGTTCTGAGAATCATAGTAACCTAGAATTGAATGATAGAGATGATTTGACTCAATGTAAGTCTATAGTATTACTTCCTTTGGAAAGTGATACATGTCATTCTGAAGAGATCGGATTAAAAGACTGTTAAAATTATTAAGAACGTAAAACTTTTCTGTTAACTCCTTAGTTTTTGAGCTATAGTTACATATACGTACATCTTAGACAGTCAAAATAATTGCGTAATTTCACAACATTTTTGTGTGTATTTTTTACCGAGGTAACCAAGGTATGCTAAGCATACCATGGTTACCTCAGTCAATAAAAAAAGAATTAACACCAGATTTTTTTAATGGAATAAAATCACCACAAACATTCGTCAGTACAGTACCAACAGACTCTTAACGATAAAAAAAAATTACACACAAAAATGTTTTGAAATTACGCAATTATTTTGACTGTCTAGGATGTACCAAAAACAAAACAAATCTTGTCCTATATAAAAGAAAACAAATATATAATAAACTTAAACTTAACCCTCAACAAAATTCTCCCGCTTGAACTTAAACGCAGTACTTCAAAAACAAGCCTTGCTTATGCAAATCAAAATATAGGCGCGTAGGTTGGAACAATGTTCGTAGCTACAACTTTATCAAGCACCTATGTGACTGCCAGTGATTTAGTCTTTAGTCCGCTGTTCTTAGTGCCTTTATGAATGGCCGATGAATAATCGCTCGCTAAGACTGCTTTTTGATATTTCCAGTTCAACATATTTTGTTGCGGTTTTCACCATAATTTTGAGAACACATTTCGGAAGAATTATACCAATTTGTAACATTTTAACATTAAAATCACTAAAGGAGATGTTTCAAAATGGGACAGGTATATGTACATTATCACATAAAAAAGAGAAAAATCCGTAGAATTCGGGAAAAATACAATTAATTCATTTGAATGTTTACTATTGTGGTAGTTAATTGAGGTTTATAAATTACGTTTATCGATTTTCAACATGGCGTTGCACCGATTTAGTTACAGATCATAGAAAGATAACTGTCAGCTGTCATAACAATGTCACTTCAGTCGCTTTCGTCTAGTTGCCGGTAAATAAATGTCAGAAATAAATGTCAAACGTCATTAATCAATCAAAATGCCAACTTACCCCCATGACGGGTATTTGTTGTGTGTTGCAATTTCAAGTGTAATTTCATGTGTTTTACCAGCAAACAAAGCTATTTTAAAGAAATTGGCTACTTGAGAACTGTTTTAAATGTATTTCTCTATTTTTAAGTATAGTGTACAAGGACCTGGCCCAAGCTTCATACATTTTGGAACATCTCCTTTTAAAAATCACAGTTTTTTATTTAGGAGACAGGTGCAGGTTGTCAGTTCTCAAAAGGATCAATTTTGTATCAAAGCAAGGGTAGGTTGGAACAATGTTTGTAGCTACAACTTTAACAAGCACGTATGCCAGTGGTTTAGTCTTTCTATTCTTAGTGCCTTTATGAATGGTCGAGTTCGCTTTAAGGTGTTATGAATAATCGCTCGCTCGAACTGCTTTTTGATAGTGATTTTCGGTTCTACTTGCTTCGGTAGGTACTTTATATGCATTATAATAGTTTTTTACTTGTTTTTTCAAAAAGAAAACTTTAGTTTGGGCTCCAAGTATATTGTGATTGTGTCAGTGAAAGTCTTTCAGGGGCCTATTTTTTAGAACTTAGAGTTTGCGAACGACAATCTGGCAATTTGACAATTTTGTACCTATTTCATACATTTTTATCTATTTTTTTCCATTTGATAGGCACGCGTTTGACCACTATCTCACCTGATGGTAAGCGATGACGTGGTCGAAGATAGAGCACGCTTGCCTAGAAATAACCTATTCACTCTTGATTTAAAAACTCCCAGGTTGTAGCTATCAGGAAGCACAGACTCCGGCAGGGAATTCCACTCCTTAGCTGTCCACCATGTACCGGTGGCGTATCGCCGTTCATCTTGTGGTTCGATGATGGAACAGGCTTGGCGGAATTAAATTATGCAATGCGTCGCACACTCTCCAAAATGCAACCGGTAGAATACCGACAGGCTAGCAATTCGGTATCGATTCCCTTTTTTTTAGGATGGGAAATCATCAGATGACTCCTCCTGCTCTGGGTACAGCAAGAGGGAGTGTTAGACTCTTACTGACTAAAACCCATCCGTATTCCTCCTAGTGCCTTTTGCGTTCCACGGTACGCTGCCTCTTTCGAACGAAGTCCGCAGCCCCGTCTTCCGTGCTGACATCTCCTTGAGGCGCGTTGGGATCGCAGCGCGCTGCCGACCCGAGCCTGATTCTGATCAGACAGCGAGCCACCCAATGCTCGCCGTCCACAGACCCGCGCCTACAGTGGCCGAGAATCGTCCTGCGACTCCCGACGCCCGGGCCGTCTTCTTCTGTTGCGGCGGCTGGTGCGTGAGGTTTCCCTCTCTCTCACGCGTTCGGCTTCCTCCTTTGCTAGCATAACTGCTTCGCAGAAGGAGGTGACCGCTTCCCATGTCTCCTCGCTCCGAAGTATGGCTTGAACCAGGGCCGGACGCGAGAGATCCTCGCCGCAGATCGCCTCGACGAGGACACGGCGGTGCTCCTCCCAAGCAGGGCAGACCTCCACCGTGTCCTCCGGGTGATCCTCGCAGTGTTGATATCCGGGTGTATCCTCCCGCCGTATTCGAAACAGGTACCTCCCGAAACAACTGTGTCCGGTGAGAACCTACGTCAAGCGGAAAGTAAGGACGCCGTGGCGCCGCTCTGGCCACTCTTTAAAGAGGGGGACTTATCGCCACAATTGTGGCGTGCCCACTGCGTTGATGCCCTAGACTTTGGAGCTTCGATTCGACGAGCCAGACGAGTTTACTTTATTAAACTACACCCTTAGCGAAATTATGACAATTATTTCAGTATTTAAAAACATAGTTTTATTAAACAGGACCCAGGAAAAACGAATGTCAAAAATCCGAAATATTTAGGATTGACGATATGACATTTCAGTAGCGTTTGTCAATGTTGTTCATTTGGAACTTTTGGCAATAGTTTTTGTGTGAAAGTATATCATTTTTTTTGGTATTTGAATTTTTTTCTTTATTTCTGTATCAACCAAGTCTTAGTTTTATGTAGCTTAGGTATGAGTTAAAAGCTCTACGGTGTAAATTGTTGGTATGGTGTAAATAGGTAAACATTACGTTAACTACTTAATTGTTGGGTACTGTAATTTATAGTCGCACGTTCTAACATAGTTCTATATTATTTGACACCTGGATCGGCTTTAACAATCTGTGAAGTAACCATAACTCTGCAATTTTCTTGTTAACAATATGTTATACAATTATAAAATAACCTTTGTTTTATAAAACTACTTACAGAGGTGTTAAAGAGCGCTAAAAATAAAACGTGATTTTTTACAGTTTTCCATAGTATTTCTTTTCTTATTTTTACTTAACTTAAAAGGCACGTTAAAGGAAAATAACCTGCGACATCCTGGATCTTGAGCTCTGGATAGTGACATTGTATTATCAAAACCGGCCAAGTGCGAGTCGGTCTCGCACACGAGGGGTTCTGTACCATAAAACTTAATTTTTATTATTTGTTGTTATAACGGCAATAGAAATACACAATCTATGAAAATTTCAACTCTCTACCTATTACGGTTCTTGAGATACAGCCCGCTGATAGACAGACGGACGGACGGACAGCGGAGGCTTAGTAATAGGGTTCCGTTGGATACCCTTTGGGTACGGAACCCTAAAAACGGTGGGCAAAAAGTTCAAATTTTTTAGATCGATCATACGACATTTTGTTAGAGTTTTTTAAATACCATTCACTTTGACAGCCGTTTAAGAAGGTAACTTTGATATTTACCTATTCTATATTTGAAATAGTTTTATTTTAAATTCATATTTACAAATGGATACAAATTTATTATTAACAAGCTAGTAGAAAATATGTGTAAATGTACAAGCTGAGTAAAAAGGGGAGGGGAAGAACTCACAGGGCATCGAAAAATTCATCCACATCGCTGTCATCGGCAAAAGTGCTACTGATTCGTTGGCCAAAGAAAAGGCCAGCCCTCTGGTCACGTGAAGAGTCGAATAACTGATTGCTTTTTTCACGAAAACTCGAGTAACATAATTTAGACCCCTAGATCCAGGTATCCTGGTAATCGCCAACTTTCAGTTGGCAATTACCTATACAAACCATCCCATCACTTCCTGTGGGTATCGTAAGAGGCGACTAAGGGAATCGCCAGAGAATGGGCAGCAAATCACAACACCATTGCATACACTGCGATCGCCAGCCCGCCTGCCAAGCGTGGCGATTATGGCAAACTCCCCATCTTGGGGGAGGGCTATGTCCAGTAGTGGACGTCTTTCGGCTGAAATGATGTTGTTGATGATACAAACCAAACCGGGAAACGGCTTTGAATTAGAACAGAAACAGGCTGGCAATCTATACATATATCTATACTTAATATGTAAAGCTGAAGAGTTTGTTTGTTTACTTGAACGCGCTAATCTCAGGAACTGCTGGTCCGATTTGAAAAAATCTTTCAGTGTTAGATAGCCCATTTATTGAGGAAAGCTATAGGCACATATCATCACGCTAAGACCAATAGGAGCCGAGCAGTAATGAAAATTGTGACGCAGACGAAGTTGCGTGGGTCAACTAGTAGGTATAATAAGATGATTAATGAACACAAACACTCTTTGTTCCAATAAAATTATCCACAATTGTCAAAACCTTAGCACATAAATCGAATCTTGTTATTTGATTCATAAGCATTCAAGATCAATGCCCGCGGTCACCTCCCAGCGAAGTCATTTGACTCAAACGTACTTATTAACTCACTTAATGCGTTTAAAATCGAACAAAACGTAACACAGTATGACAGTACATTCATTATGTACTGTAATGCACGCTTACATGTGCTTTTAAAAGCTTTTTTTGGTTCAGTACAAGTTCTCTCTCAAGGGATGACCAAAATTTTGAGTTTAGGAACAATTTTAATTTGTTGGAGAATTTGGAGATTTTGTTTTCCTATGGGGTAGGGTATGAGTGAGATTGTTTTGTGTACGTTTCTAGAAAGTTCTTAGAGTTATTCACGCTATAGTTGAAATATCCTCAAAGTCCCTCGATTTGCACTATTTTCGCTTTTACATTTGGGTATTAATACCTCAAAAACAAATTTCGAGTTGAGTTAGCCAAACTCGGGATTCTATTTGTCATAGTAGCGACTTACTTTATACTAATGTCTAATACTTTATATCATTGCGATTATTTTATTTACCTATCTGCCTTTTCACTTGTACTTGCAGATAAGATTGTACGATTGACTACCAATACTACCTACTAAAGATCTAGCCATTTCCTAACTCAACGTTAAGGTTGACTTCTGTTTGGCGTTAAGTTAATCTTAGACTTACTTGTTCCACATGCTACTGTGACTAAACCACTATAGTCTACTATCATTCTCATTTCCACCAAACAAAACAAGGCTTGCTGAATATGTGTTTTAAACATCACAAAACACTGGCAGTACATAAATGCGTACAGTTGCTGCCACATAAATATAACGCACTCGCTCCGTTCAAATTTCGCCACCGTCTGCTTTTATATTGATATATTGTATTGTTTATGGCGCGACCGAATCAAAATGTGATATATTGAACAACACGCGGTGTTCGCGAGTAACTTTCATATTTGGTAGGGTTATGGATGTTTTGTGACTAGATGTGGTAGTATTTTGCCAATAGACTTGGTGTTATTCAATATTATCCGAGTTAGACAAAAAAAATATATAACATTATAAATTATCTATATTCAACATCTCTTTGCCTAACCTTCATGCATTATTTAGAAAGAAAAATAAAAAAGAAAATACGTTTCTTCTGCCAGAAATGACGCACAAAAACACAAAATTTAGGTTCAGCTCTCCTTGTCATTCTATATTACCTAATGTCTACAAAATAAGGTTTTCTTAGGAAAACAAACTCCTCTGGTCTGGTCTGGTAGGAAATTCTCTGGTTTGTCTGGCTTAGGCTAATTGTGTGCCTAGTAGTGTCAATTTTGAGATGAGATTCTTTAATATTTATAGACACTGTTTATTTTCGTTTTGTTAAAAACTGCTTTTTGTGCCTATGTAATTATAATTTACAAACATATCAATTAACTAGTTTCTGTTCATAAATCATCCCAAGGGAACAAATTCCCGGGATAAAAAGAATGTCATGTCTTAATCGAGCGTGAAAGGCTAACCTATAACCTATCCCTCTTTCCGTTTCAAAATTTCATACTCATAATATTATAGAATAGGATAAATATTGCAAGATAAAAGATAGAGTGTGAACCGATACTCTCTAGTCTCTTCGCTTGATTTGATTTCCTAAAACCATGGTATCTCCAATACCCATTCCACAAATTACCGTAGGTATTTGCCGCTCCCGTTCGCCTTACCCAGCACTACCATTTCCAGAAAGCGCTGTATCTTTGTCAGTAAGGTTACACATAGATGTATGTTTGAGCCAAGGGAATAGTTGGGATGAGGGGGATAAGTTATTGCTTTCTACAACTATGTGTCTGCACCATGTGTTATGGTAGACACTGTTTTAAGTTACGCACTGAATTATGGTACAAATACCACCTAAGAGACTGCTATCCATCATGGAGGCAATAGTCGTACACCTGTTCATACGAAATAGTAGTTGTATGTACTCGTAGATTGTATAAAAAAATTATTAAAAAACGTATAAAATAAATCTATACCTACAAAATTACGAATTACAATTTAAATTTTAAAGCGTAACTCAAAATAGTGAAAATGGAAAATTTACTTACTATAGTACATTTTATTATGTAATCTTCTACGCACTATAATAATAATAATAATACTTTATTGATACAAAACCTTACAATTGCTTAACATCTAGTTACAGTTCTCTATAAAATTCTGCTACTATCAAGCTAATCATAACTTTTAATGTATTATATCCTTACTAATACGAGTATTATAAATGCGAAAGTACCTAAATATGTCTGTCTGTCGCGCTTTCACGCCAAAACTACTGAACCGATTTAAATGAAATTTGGTACACAGATAGTCTAGAGCTGAGAAAGGACTACTTTTTATCCCGGGAGTATGTTCCCTAGGGACCACGCGGGCGAAACCGCTGGCAGAAGTTAGCCTTGAATAGATAGACCTAAACCTCTAATCGGGAAAAGAAACAAAGCTTCTGTGGAAGCGCACCATACACAAAAATGCCTTGTTAACAATTTAGCAACGCTTTTAAATACCCCCGAAAAAATTAGACACATTCAGAACTTTTCTATCTTAATAAATAAATTTACGGCTCATCATAAATAATGTTAATTAATTAAGTACATTTTTCTGTACAACGCACTCGCCAGGGCCGTACTTGGGGCAAAGTTTTAATGCGAGAGTATGTGGGGAGGTACTCAGGACCCAGGGACCCGGCCGGCGGCCTTTCTAAAGTTCATCGCAAACGAGCCATTGACACGAATGTGCGGACTGAATTGTTTGTTAAAGTAAAGTTGGGGTTAAGATGTTTAGGTGGCTCGAGTTAAGTAAAAGATGTGCTAATTGTCGGGTTTTGGCTGACACTGTCGTTTTTGTGGTTTATTTGTTGGGTTTTGTGGGAAAGTTGTTTGGTTTTGGCGAATTGAAGTTAATTACCGGTTATTAGTTCAGTTAAAATAAAATCAGTTACTCTTGTAAGTGAATCACTACTCAACACCCTCCTACATAACGTACTAGTGTTAAAACTATTTAAAATGGTGAAGTCTCAAATAAGAACTTATTTTGATTTAATTAACAGATACATATTTGTATAAGCTTTTAGTATAGCTACTGTGTTAAATGTCACGTAACAATAAAAACAAAACAACAGCGTCCATCATACATAAAACAAAAAGCCCAGAATTTTCACAAAAACGCTCGAATAAACAAATACGCCGAAACAATAGAACGAAAAAGTTAATACAGTACATGTTAGAACGCACCATACATCAGTAGGGCGTTGATACACTGGCGAATAAACGTCTGCGCCCCGGGAGCCGCCGCGACAAAAATAATTTCAAACATCCCGAACATTTTCCGATCCATTTGAGCCACGTTCAGCCGATCAATTGCTCAAATGAGGTCTAAAACAAGACTTCGTGACGTCATGTTGGCAATAACAGCGATGTTCTCAATAATAAATGATGGTATGCAATCACAATTAATATAATTGACACCTTTCGTAAGCAAAAACGTAGCATGGAATTTGAATGTAGGCCAGTACCTACTTGTATGTATCAACATAGTACGTAGCTCAACTAGCACGAGAAGGTAGAAGTCTATCTAAGTCGTATTAGGTCTCAATTTTGCGAGTCCGTTTTTATTTTCGGGCACGACTCCAATTTTGGTTTGTAATTGACAATTAGTTCAACATGAAACCTTATTACAATCTGTTTCTTGTTATTGAGGATTTTAGGATTCTATCTTTAAATTCAACCGCAATTTGTGTTAAAATAAGACAGTTTATTGTAAATCAAATTAGTAATCCTTTTATTTTTAAATTGATGTTCCACACTTTGGAGTGGAAGTCTCGGCTCCATCCCAACCTCATATTTCTTAAGGGGTCAGATGGGGGACCAGTACCTAAATGACTCTCGATACGCCCCTGTCCCGAACACGCAGAACAGGGAGGGACCGATAGTGTCAAAAAAAGATAAAAATATTATAAACTGCGCTTTTTCTCAAATTCTCCCCCATCACTTATTTTTATTTATCAATGGTTGAAGATGGCGTTCTAAGTGTAATATTTAAGTCGTTATTTAAATTACCTTATACGTATGCGAGTGTTTACATACCTACATGACTTTAAGGAAGTCAATGCCCATTAAATAGTTATACATAATGTGTATGTATAACCTAGAATTTCCAAGATCTGCAGTGTACAGATGTAGAGATAAAAAGATGTTTTATTCAGAAATCTCCGGTTGAAATCATTGAAGAACATTAACTCTTGCACGTTTTCCAAATTCAAAGACCGTATATTTTAATTCAAGCTCTTAAATAAGCTTTGTTATGAAAACACGAGCATGATAAAAATACTTAAACATGAATTACACTCAGCTAAGTACGTAAATAAAGCCAAATAAAATTCAGATAACAATAAAATCACAAAACAGATTATACAAATATAGGTGAGAAGACATTTAAGTACATTAAAATCACATTAGTAGAAGATCTTGGTGGGGGCCCGCGAAATTATCGCGCGCACTGGGAAAAAATAAATTAATAAAAAATACTTTAAACATTTCATATCTCATTTGGGTGGTGACAGAAAAAAAGTCAATTGTATGGAAGTAGAGATAAAGTTGATTTAAATTTTTGCTATTTTTTTTTTAATTCACTGAGCATTGTTCACGTACAAAAGTGCATTAGCTTTAAGAACTTAGTTGATACACTTAAGGCAAGTGTCCACGGTGCATATAATTACTAAGGGTAATTAATAGCAAGGTTTAACTCGGCTCATCAGGTCGCTGCCATCGACCGCACAGTCGCAGACAGGGCCGCAATTTGCCTCACCAAGGCACGTTTAATATTAGAAGCCCTGATTTATGCCCTGCCCCCGTAATGAAGTGTCTCCACACTACAAACGTGTGTGCATCGCACTAATTCACTACTACGCATTAATAGTAGGAAGCACTCGCGATACAACGCAACCTAGCTCTCTCCTTTCATTAATTTAAGACCTGCGACTCCTGAGAGACTCACCGAATGAGTTCTTGTTTATACTTTTGATCGTTTTACAAAACTGCTTTATACTCTAAGTGGGGTGTTCATCTTAAGTGAAATGTTTTATCTTCAAAGACATATAATTCTTAATTTATAGCCAAACAACGCTGTCCACACGTTCAGAGTAAGTTAAGATGTGAACAGGGCGTTAATCTCGACGCAAAGACGAAATACAAGTGGACCGGTAAATCCAATTAGTTTAAGAAGTCGTTAAATCAATTTGTTTAGCAGACAGTAACATATAGCTATCCTCATTTCTTTGTTTTCGATGGCTGCAATCCAAGCTATTTGTTATTTTGGTGAGCTTGCGAAATCGTGGTGACTAAAAAGGCTTGCAGTTTTAAGTCTGCTTTTAAGCTGATGCAGGGATTTTCTGTGAGAGAAATATGGCTTTTATTCAACGTGAATTTATCAAATGGGTTTAATAAATAGCAATAGTGAGTAAATTACTTAACTGTGTGCTCTGTTTTCACTAACTAAACTTATTTTAATCTTAACGATTTAGAACATTTACTTACAACTTCCTAAAGAGGACATAAAAATATTCAAAAGGCTGACTTCTGAGTTAAGAATTTGGAGCTAAGAACGTGTCGAACCCGGAGCCATTGATAGTTTTTGGGCTAAAACAGAGTTAGACAAATTCTCAATATGAAATTCTAAATCCAGAATTCTGGCGTATGACCCTCAGCGTTATAACATCTATCAGTTCCTATCAATATTTATTTTTACACCACCGACCTCATTAATGCAGCAGGGATGAAACCAATCATAGAGTTCCACACCAATGCCATTCACTTTTCATCAACTAAACATCACTAAACCAGAATCAAGAACGCCGAAAGTACCTGACTACACTAATTACCAACCTCTAAGTGGCAAACATGTTAATCCATCTAGAAATATATTTCTCATTCCCGGCAGATCCGATACAAAGGCCGCTGGCCGTTGGAGGAGCAATAAATTAGAGGGAAAGCTGCGCGCCAGGATTTCCCTTGGGTTTATTCTCACTCAAGAGCGCTACACCTAATCCAGAAAGCCTTATTATGCTACCCTTAATACAGCGCTCAAGACTACTTGAAAATTTTCCCGGGAAGTAAACGGTTTAGTTTGGGGATTTTACTTTTTTCCTTCCCGCTTCGTCGCCGAGATTTTAAGTTTTTGGACCGGCTGTACGATCTGTAAGACCCCTTGAGGATTAAGTTCGTCAAGCCAACAGCATCTTAATGAATTGATCGCTAACTCGTTATTTAAACGGTCTTCGTATTAGGACGCCAATTAAAACTTGCAACACGTTATGATATACCTGAATACAACTATCCCTATTATGATGGCCTAGGGTTTTTATCTCGAACTTAATCGCGAAAAACTAGTTGTGAGTACTTGTGAGCAAGTCTTAATTGAAACTCGCGACACATTACGTGTGCCGGATTGATTAGCTGCCTTATTGATTTTATTGCAGTTATATCGATGGCATATCTTATCGACGGCCGCACTTATCGAGTTCGATTTCGAATTAGTTCAGAATTCTTGTTGCGCGGTGACACCGAGCCGATCGGGAACTTTTTGCTCGGTTTTTGTTTTACTTTGTTGTCGCGGATGATAAACATTTAAAAGAATTGCACTCAACGAAGTTTTCTTTTTCTATACAGTTGTTATACTTACCCCGAAGCTTTTTAATAAAGCTTAGCTGCGTTTCCACAAGTATTTATTATTCCATTTGAGTAAGTAAATAAATAACACAGTAAGATCGAGTTCCTCGTTACCTTGTAATAATATGTCATTGGTAATAGATGATGTGCCCGCACTATCTACATACGCTGACGTTTGTCCGTTATTACCAGTTCCTCGAAGTACTTGGCTACCAATTTCTCCAATTTAAATTGTCTATGAGCGCCGCCCGACTGAAGTCAGCCGGCACATTCCGCGGTTATCGACGACGCAGGCGCAGTTGAGTGAAAGAGACAGATACATCGTCAAAAATCACGCGGGACAAGGACGGAACCGCACGCAACGGGCGTTCGTTTTTTAAATAATTGAGTCAGGAATGACGATAGGCACCCGACAATTTGAAGCATTTTATCGAGCTGGCAACCCTAGCGCGGACAGTGGGCATTTAATTTGTTTCCTCGTGAGTCATGTTTGTATTATAATTCGAATAACTGTTATGGGAATTTTATCTGTGTTTATTAATTGTCCAGGTTGTAATCACTTTTTACT
Source organism: Lacanobia oleracea (assembly GCA_950371165.1). Classification (NCBI taxonomy): domain Eukaryota; kingdom Metazoa; phylum Arthropoda; class Insecta; order Lepidoptera; family Noctuidae; genus Lacanobia; species Lacanobia oleracea. The sequence continues at coordinate 10,667,144 of OX493397.1, forward strand.
TTATTGGGATAATCAACATTCAAAAACATATTTTTTTTATCGACAACAAATAAGCCGTTTTCGAAAACCGGTAGGCAACACTGGAATGATTTATCGAGTAAGTGTACAATACAATATATATCATACATCGTATTACCTGTTAGGTACTTCAAAGTCAAACTGCATAAGATTACATCAACCAACAAGCCTTCTGTAATTTCGATGTAATAGATTAGATTCATTAGAGATTAATTTATTGCGTGTTAGTATGCTAATGAACAGTACATGTTTAATACAAATTGTTAAATAAGTTGCATTGAAGCAGTTATTGTAAAACTAAATTCAACAATCTGCCGCTGATTTATCAATTAATTTTCAAGACAGTAGCGGCAACCAGTAAAGCTTATAAATTTTCTCGAAACTAGGAGTCTATCTTAATTCAAATATAGTTTGAGAGCTCGTTAATCATGTTAAAAACAATCAGCAAAGGCTTCCGACTCAAAACGATATAAATCAGCGAATTCTATTTTCAATTAGCACGAGCCACGGCAGTCGTTCCTAATTCGAACGCAGCCTATAATTACGCGGCGGCCGCTGATTGGCCGCTGGTTGTGCAGTCGCAGGCGCAAGTCCATGTCCTTTATTTGCCGCTATCTAAGCTCTAGCTGGTCTATCTTTAAAGTGAGGCCAGCGAGTGTGGCGACATCTTTTATCGCGGGTCGCGCTTCTGTTTTTGTTTTGTTTGTTTGTTTTCAAACTGCGGAGCCATATTGCGCCCGTAAATTATTACTGCGAGAGATTTGTTTCCATAGTTCTGCGGCCGCAATACATCAGTGTTTGCCGGATGTTAGTTTATGTTGACGCTCGTTTTGTGTTTCGCGATTTCGTGCTTGTCAAGCTATTGCTTGACAAAATTTTATATCTTATTTGTGCAGTTCCATCTATCTGGTGCATGCTAACTGCGTTGTTTGTCACTGCTGGTACAGTGCGTAGAGTTTTCGTTTTATTTTAAATCCATTCTATATCACATTTTGGGTTTCGCTGCCTTTTCATAGTCAGTCGACAGAATCACGCCATAAGTCCTATGATAGACAAACAGTCGCTTCTTCTGTAGTAAGTATGGTTGTTTACCCAAAAAGTTACTAAAGCGAACTAAATAAAGTTTTCAGAAAATGTCGCACAAAATTTAAGGAAAGATCAAGAAAACCAGCTTTAGTAACTTTTACAACAAGTATTGAATCAACAGCTTGCCAAAATCCCTCTATCAACCACTTTATCCCAAACTAAATTATTCCAATTGAATAAAACTTATTGATAACTCTTTTATTCCCATGAGATCGTAGCATCTTTTACTATACGTACAAACATTTACTAGATACTCCTAAGCGGTTTCACTGCCACGCTATATAGAGCTGTTAATACGATTTTCAAAAATAAAATGAAAAATATGTGACAGTTAACACATGTCCTGAGATGTGCTTATTTATTACACACTTTGTTGTCGCTTCCTGTTATTCAATTAATTTATTAGTTTAGCACACAAATTAACGATCCCAGGAAGAACTTAACGCGTTCAGATTAATGGCGTGCACCGGTGTAGGCACGATAATTAGCCTTGTACTGACCCAAGAAATTCCACTTAACTTATTTATAATTTGATCCTTTCGGCCATTTTGCTTGCACATTCCTCTGAATCTAAATCAAATACATCGAAAATAAGAAGATACATATGCGTGTTTAAAAGTTCGTTTACATTATCATCCATTTAAGAAATCTTGAAGAAAACACTCAAATTGTTTGCATTAAGAACTACGTGATTTATAAAGTACAAATTGTGTTTAGGGGTATTTGACAGCTCTAAATGCATTCGTCGGTCCCGGCACGACTGCGTAATGTTTTACGGTATGGGGCGAGACAATAATGGCTTGCTCATAACATTACTCGTCCTCGGGCCCCCGTACCACGCTACTGTGTAGTCTCCACAGATTTTGGATGCTCAACTACGCTCCAGTGGATTTTGACGCGACATCCCCAAACGCAACGGGATCTTAGTACAGAGCTTTCAAGAGCAGTCTTTCGCTGGGAACGTGCTATTTATTTGGTTTGAGAGTGTACTAAAATTACTCTGAATTAATTTCTGGCGTGTGAAAATACATTCACTCACGTACAAGTGTAGTTGATCAACGGTGTTGTCAAATTTATTCCTCTCGAGGCGCTCTCTTAAAAATATAAACAAACTGAATTAAAATTATGAATATTAGGATCATAACGTAATTACTTATTCGTATCACGACTGGCTTATTCGTACGTTTATTTGTTTAAACCTACACGAAGTTTGAGATCGTACCGATGAGAATATCATTCATTCTGTGGGCCGGCTCAAATTTACATAGAATGAGATGCGCCTGAGCCTAATTAGACTGCGCCCGCGATGCATAAATCATCGCTGACTTGACGTCAGTCATTGCGAGGCCACAGGAGAGGACGAACGTCTCGTCGCCACCTTCTTATTTATTATGAAATATTCTGGTCTTCATCTTACGCCCCTTTCAACTGGTGAGGCGTGAAATGAATATTTATGTACGAGCAGTGATCAAAGTTAAAATTTACAAGAGCTTTCCTTGATTTGAGTTCCTTGTAGTCAGTTCAAACTAACTTGAAACATTTCTAAACCGGAAGTTAGACAAGATCAAAACTAAAGGGAAAATATTTTTTTAGATTTATTATTGGGTGAGATGATAAGCGATGTATTTTCAGGGAGACTTTCAAATACTTCACTCTAAAAGCATTGAAGTATTTCAGTTCTTAAATAATCATCTGGTTCAAAATGGTAAAAAGCTTTATATTTCATTTAAAATTAAACGTAGAACTTAAAATGTACACATTAAATAAACTTTCAAGTATGTCGCTGAAGCTAAGGACATCTTCGATCGAAGCGATTGACGAGTGAGCGGAGACATGCGCAAGCGCCTTGACCACGCAACGCTCAGGAAGGTACATTAAATAGAGAATATATTGAAACCCAGTATTGATCTTACTTGTACATTTCATTAAACTGTATAGTTTTGAATTTATAAATTTTACATAATAAGTGTAAAGTACTCTTAACCGTGTTACCCAGTTAATGGGTTGTGGAGGTCTGGTAGGCACTCGCTCCTCGTAAAATACTGGTATTCAGCTGAATCCGGCTTGACTGGAAGCCGATCCCAATATAGTTGGGAAAAGGCTAGGCAGATGATGAAGTGTAAAGTACTCTTCCAGAATGGAATTAGTAAATATTACATATAGTGACACATACTTTCAAAGATTCCATTAAATTTCTTAGAAAACTACTGTGTATTCTTTATCTGTGCTAGAGAATCAAACGTGTGCTTTTATGTGAGTCTCACCGCATAACATAAAACTAATAAGTAAACTGTTATCTACCTCCATTTTACAACGTGCGTGAGCCTTAACTCCAAATTGTACATACATAAAATACCTAATTACACAAATTTATAATACTTCTACCTACTTGTTCTTCGAGTTAATCATAAAACATTTTAATTGGGAACTAACTATGTTAATAATAGGTAGGTTTACCTGAAAAAATGTTAGCCAAATTCTTACTATACATTTTCATTCCTAACATTTTTTACCGTTCGTAATTACATAGGTACATAGTCACATATATGAAATTTAATTACACTGTATGTCAAAATTATTCACGGTACTATGCTTTTGAGAATAAAACCGGTGTACTGGATACATTAGTGGTTCATAAACTTGGATGCGATGGTATCTATGGAGAGACTTTGTAACTGCATTCTATATAAGGGTAGTTTCAGATGTTGGCACTAAAGGCAACGATCTGGACCTTGCTCTATTTATTTGTTTAACATTTTATATTGACACTTAACAAATACCTAGATCACCCTACGCTAATCTCTTCAAAGTTAGAGTGAACAGGCTCGCTCGATCATAGACTTAGACTTACTAAAAAAAACAGAAAAATAGGTACACAAGCGATACAGCAACAGCAGCATAAGAGCGAAGCTGAATATTTAATATGTAATTTTTTGTTTTTTTTTAACCGACTCAAAAAAAGAGGTTATTAATTCGACCCGTATATATGAAATATTGTCAAAACTGCACAGTTTTTGGCTAATATGTTGGTCTCTATCAGCGTCTAAACATGTGTGTCAAATTTCATAAGTGTATGTATTTTTTTTAAGATCAGTTTCAACTTCACGTACTCAATGGTTAAGTAAGATGAGCTTTATGCAGAAGTTAAAATTGAAATTAATAAAATTAAGAAGGCACTGATTAACCACTTTGAATAAACCACACTCTTCCAACAAATGTTCCACAGTCTGTCCACCCACTTATATTATAACGAGTTTAATTGTTGATTTTACTTTTCCATCGCCATGTTGGCTTGGATTGTTCTTTAATTTGTGCTCGGCGTCCTTTTATCCATCAATCAACCGTGTAAGCCCGATCAGGTTCATTGCGAGTCTTCTACCGTGATTGTAGCTACCACAGAGAAAGTATTGCTTCATAGGATTCTTCCAATGTGGTTAATTCTACGACTTGATCGTTTAGCTCTTAGTAATAAAGTTTATTGTGACCATTGGAACCGGTTTCCCACATGCAAGTCGATTTTGCGAGATCGGTTTGATTATGTGAACCTCGGATTTTATTTATCTTATGGATTGAATATATAATAATGTAGGACCTCAAAATATTAAAACAGATAGATGTGCCAAAACTGTTATATTGGGTCATAAAAGTTAAAGAAGTATTTTACTAAAATCTGGATAGATATATAAGTATAGTGCTAAATAAAAAAAATCTGAAAAAGCCATCAAGCATTCCTTTCTAAAATTCCCTCAAATAATTATGGCCAGAGAAAGACAACAAGCATACCAAGACTTGACCCAATACCATTGCTCCCGGACAGAAACCGGTAAGTCCTCCCAATCACGATGATGACAAGTCAGCACAAAGAGCCATGATGGTATAATACTGATACTCGACGGTAGATAACTACTAACTATTAGTTAAAATTCCTATCCGTAGAGATTGCTGATAAGCCACAATGTATCGAGGTACAATGCTTTGGCTTTAAGGGTCCGTTTAATGGCTGTCAGTGAAACGACTTTATATTTTGTGTGTAGCATCATGGTTTTGGAGTTTGGTAGGTGACAGAAAACGGAGATTGACTAGATATAAATAATGATTCGCTGATAGCATAGGGTAATGCAGTCTTTCAAACATATGTAGAAGAATGGACTAGGAATCGGTAGGACAAACACTAGGAACAGGTGAGAGGATGGAATTTTCGGGTGTTGCTGTTGACCTAAATTTTGAAGATATTTAACGATAAGTTTTGAAACCTGTTGGTTTCACCTTTATGCTACAACATGTTAAGTATGTTTGATGTAGGTATGTAATTGATTATAATTTAATCTAACTCATAGTATATCACATGGAAGATTCAAGAGACTTTTTCAGATAAAATATTTTAAGTAATCAATGCCATATTGACACAGTTTGCCGGTTTAAGAAATAGTTACATTATATTTAAAATCAAATAAACAAGGAAGCTGTATGATATAATTATTAAAAATATTCAAACTTTCCGGAGATAACAGAATTTTACAAAAAGAAAAATTACGCGATTTGTCGTCCCCATCATAACGTCAATGTTTAGTCTACTTAATTTTAGTATTAATAGCTATTAATCTTCAAAAATATAGTGTAAAATAAAAACTTATCATGTAGACATTATTCATAGACAACTATTTATTATGTTGGCTTTTATAACAGCTGTTAGGTTGGTAGTTATCATTTGTTTCGAGCTTTAACAGGTCTTCACCTTGTCCTTTGCTCTGTCTAGAAAGATATTGTCAATGGCATTTAAATGAGACCTACTTTTGAAATTATGTAACGTGTTTCTCGACTAAATAAACTCAGTGTCTATGTTAATAGTGGCTAGTATTTTTTTTATTTGGGACGAACCCGCCACACATTCCCAACCACTGCAACTCCTGAAAGCCAGAATCAACAGTGGCGACCACCAGAAAAACGCCGAGCCAATGAAACCCGACGAGTCCCGGAGAAACAATTCAACTGTCTTGGATCCTGCAATAAAATTAGTCGAAAAGTACAACGGAGGAGTAAGAAAAAAGATGTGAAAATACTGGCTAGTATATTGAAAGTGCATATCATATTCCTGTCCTTATCCAAATTTATTTGAGGTCTCACACATCTTGCTCTCAACTATCTGTTTGTTCATCGCAACTGTAACTTCCTTGTCTTTTCTTTCATATTATTTTTCTCACAATCCATCCATCCTTTGTTTATTTTTGGTTTTGTTCTAGCATTATAGTAAGAAGATACCTTTGCGCCTTTGGTTTTGCACCAGTTTTGTAATTAAGCGGTATCATTTTTAAAACGACGCAAAACTAGGATATTGGAACACGGTGGTATCGGTAAGGTTTGAATTTGTATGGTGCATGTTCAAGCTTTAAAATATCAACTTTATTAATTTTTTTGTTAATATTTTTCGGTTTGCGTATAAACAACTATCTCACCCGTTTCTGTATAGTTATTGTTTCGGACTTCAGATATGCAGAGTGTATAGTTTAGTGTCGTGATGGTCTTAAGAATAAGCGCTGACCTGTTGCTGAGAATGTGAAATTTAAGATCACCAATATTACCTGCGTGTAAACTTTATAGATCGATTATTTGAATAAGGTGGCTGGCAGCGGATGGATGCGGACTGCTCAAGGTCGGGATGGTTGGCACTCTTTGACGGAGGCTTACGTTCAGCAGTGGACGAAAATTGGCTGGAATGATGATGATGAAATCTGGGTAAGCATCCACGTCTCTACTTGTGTACTTTCAGACCATTTCTTTACATTCAATCCATTCCGGACCTCACTTTTTTTCTTCACTGTTTTGGATCACTTAAAAACTAATACTTACTTATAACCCGTCTGCCTTTAAAGCAAGAGTGAACAGGCATCTTCTGGGCACGCTCGCTCCATCATAGACCTCATCTACCGCTTTCCATCAGGCGTGATTGTGGTCAAGTGCAAGCCCATTACCAAATAATAATAATAAAACTTGGGACTATGCTATAAATACATAGACAACTAAGTATCTTTGATATAAATGGCGACAGTGCTACACTGTTGTTCAACAATCTTTATTAGTCCTTGAGACAGCCTGCATATGCGGGCACTAACTTGACTTGCGTAACTTATGCCACACTTAACTTACAATATGTTTGTACTGTGATTAACCTTGTAAAAAGACAAAACAACATCTAAAAATGTTATAATCCAATAGTTTTATATTAACACTAGCTTTTGCCTGCGACTTTGTACGCGTACCTATATCCTGTTTCTGTAGAAATTTTGGGAATTCCTCTCTTAGTGCTTCCTTAAACTCCCCAAGGAACCTACATGCCAAATCTCAGCTTTCTACGAAGTTTCGGCTGTGCGTTGTCTGTCAGTCAATAACGGAAGAATTTTATTTATTAGGATAACGCTAAAATCTTTAAGAATATACCTACTTATGTATTCGTAGTATTTGGCACGTTCATAATACCTAATTAAAGTATGTACTAAGAACTAGTCTGCTGACTCTCCTAACATGTATTGAAATCATACTAATTCAAGAGCGAAAGTTACTTATTTGTCATCTCTGAGTATTGATTAGCGGGTCTCAAAAGGCACTTTAGCAGAATCAGAAAGCTCATAACGCTTGTCACTGTCAAATTTTCCAATCAACCTTGAACCTAATGTGTTAGCGATAAAGATGAAAACGAAATTTGACAGATTGTTGTGTGATTAATATTATGATCCTAATATACATTCAGTCAAAAAAGTATCGGGAATGGATGATTTGTTTATGGTTCCAAATTCAAATTTTTGTATTTTTTTTTTTTTTACTATTTATAGGCACGCGTTTGACCACTATCTCACCTGATGGTAAGCGAGGATGTGGTCGAAGATGGTTTTTTTTTTTTTTTTTTTTTTTTATTTCGATGGCCACTCGCAGTTATCAACCCTAGGGTTGTCAACTACTGAACCGGGTCGAAGATGGAGCACGCTTGCCTAGAAATAACCTATTCACAATTGTAGTTGTTAGATTGGCACAACTGTTTTCCATTTTGGCGCGGAGTTTGAGTTGCATCTGTTATTTATATTAAATACAGTGCTGGTTTTAGTAATATCATATAAGTATGAGAAAATATTCTTCCAAACAAAAAAATAATCATCCTATAGTGTGTATTGCGAATTTCATAATGGACAAAAATATCGAACAAAGAGTTTGTCTTAAATTTTGCATCGCCAATGGAATTTCGTGTTCGGAGTCACTGAAAATGTTACAGAAGGCTGTGGTTCAAAGCGTTCAAAAGCGGTCGAGATGTGGTGGAAGATTTGCCTCGCTCTGGTAGGCCGTCAACGTCTGCAACTGAAGTTAACATCGCAAAAGTGAAGGAAATAGTGACTGAAAATCCCCATTCAACTCTGAGAGAGATAGCCGCCGAACTTTCTGTATCTCACGAGTCGATCCGTACCATTTTAACTAATCATTTGGGTATGAAACATGTTGCTGCTCGGCTAGTCCCAAAAGATCTGAATTTTCTCCAAAAACTCAATCGCATGAAAGTCGCTGAGGACATGCTAGAACGAGTCAGTTCGGACCCAACATTCATGAAACGCATTGTTACTGGTGACGAGACGTGGGTTTACGAGTTTGACATGCAAACTAGTCAACAAGCTTCGGAGTGGCGCACGTGAACCGAAACCGAAAAAACCACGCCAAAGTCGATCAAAAGTCAAAGTCATGTTGACTGTTTTTTTTGACTATCGCGGTGTTGTGCACTCTGAATTCTTACCGGAAGGTCCAACGGTAAATAAAGAATATTATTTGAGCGTTATGCGGCGTTTAAGAGAGCAAATTCGACGAAAAAGGCCAGATTTGTGGAAAGAAAATTCTTGGATTTTGCACCACGACAATGCGCCTTCGCACAAGGCTATCATTGTGAACGAATTTTTAACCAAACACTCAACAAATACCATCCAGCAACCACCATATTCACCAGATATGGCTCCTGCTGTCTTTTTTCTTTTTCCTAAACTCAAATTACCACTTCGTGGCACCCGTTTTCAATCGATAGAAGACATAAAGGAGAATTCGCGGCGAGAACTGAACTCAATTCCGGATGCAGCGTTTAAAAAATGTTTTGATGAATGGATTATTCGTTGGCGCAAGTGTATCGTTTCTAAAGGAGCATACTTTGAAGGTGATAAAATAAATTTGGATGAATAACAGACATTTAGTGTATTATTGATCTTTTCCCGGTACTTTCTTGACAGAGTAGTATGATTCCGTTTTAACCCCCTAATTATTCTTTCTGACTGACTATTGCGCTGAGTGCCATGGGCTACTTTTCATCTCAAAAAATTAACGGTTCCTGTTAGATGCGCTACGGAAGCGAATCCATGGTACAAAGCTAGTAGTAATATGTAGGATCCAGTAGTCTGAACATTAAAAGATAAGATACCAAATAATATGCAATACTATCTACGCATTAATAAAGTTGAAGGTACGGAATAAAAACCATGTTGTAATTTTATTTTCTACGCGCACTTTCTTTTATTATCTTAATATGTACACTTACGGACAATAGTGTGAAGTCTTTATTATATTAAATGATATAATTAAAGTACAGTAACATATGAATATTAATATTTTTAACGTAATAAAAACTTAAATAATGTCTTCACGTTTGCGTGGATGACGTGAGTAAATAATAAAATTCTTCGTCTTTGTTTTTTATCTTATCTACTGCAGTTTATGTAGGTTCTTTTTACCTACCCAAAATCATTGCTAGTAAATATTACATACTTAGAAATTTTCAAACTGTTTTTTTCTTAATAACGCTGTCTGGCTGAAACGAGACTGGACTAGACATATAATTTGCTATCCACCCATGGTGCGTTAGGCCAGTAAAGGAAAATATGTTATGCCCAGAAAGCATGAGACGGGGCTATAATACAATTTATAACCTCAATATTAATCATAATATTTTTTTAATTGCGAACAAACTAAAATAAATTACAGATAGTGCTTTTTTTACACACTATGATCTGATCAATATATTTCGAACGAACTACGGCAGACGAAGTTGAAATTTCCCGAATATTTAGCGAACGCCCTGTCGTGCTAACACGTTCAGAACCGACAAATTAGTAACAATTTACGGATAATAAACTAAAGTAAGGGGTATTAATAACCGTCTTTGAAATGTCTAATGATATAGGGGTTGGAGGGTTACTTTGTTTATTAAAAGGAGCTTATAATTAATTGCAATAATTACCCAGGGTCATAATGACCCGTTAACACGATTAGATTATTTTGACGTTATTATTGTGATAATTTTGCATGATTGCTTGTGATAAGATTAATGTCTTTGTTTTAATATTACCTTGAATATAAATAAGATCGATTGATAAAGAAGTGCCTGAAAATAAAATATAGTTAATTAATTAGGATATTATTGTGCTTAGCGCCTTTGTTTTCTAAGAAACTGTTACTTGGATACCTGTCTCTAAGGTCGACTATGATAAGTCATAATCCAAATATTTAGCTTACATCACTGTCTTAGAATTTAACTATGAAATGAGCATTTTATTACAATAAAAGAAACTATTTCGCAACATGACACGCGCTGTTTCCATACCGTTTTTACTTTCATCTAAAAACTCTTGTGTATTTTTATAAAATAATTTCACATAATTTATTGCCAGGTACGTTAAATACATTATACAAACAATAACTGTATACCACTATCTATGCTTTAATCGGAACGTTTAGTCGCCGTTCGCATTTTATATCTGCACCTTGCTCAAATAAAAACTCGAAACAATTATACTTATGCGACAAAACGTCGTAACAACCAAATGGACGCCAATAAATTTTTAACATTAATCCATCATTCACAAAGATTAAATTGGTTCGTGATATGACTGATATCGATTAAAAGACGGCATGTGGCATTCCTCGGCGGGTTTCTTTGCACCGATGCATTTTCATGGAATTGCCAGCGTTTTTCCGACACCTTACAATTGCATGACTCGAATTCTAGAAAGCTATATCGGACTGAACGGTTTTAATGACAGATCTTATTACTATTATATGTTAGATAAAAAAATTGATATGATGTAATTGTGGTATGCTGTGCTTAATGCAATAAGTAGAAGTATAAAAGACAAGCTCTTGGCCTTTTGAAACTACGACTCTATAAGAAACAAGAGGAGTAGGTTTCAATACCTCCCGTATTTAATTCTCAGGCATTTCTCGGAGAAAATATATCTACACAAAGCTGCGAGAACATGCGTCTATCATTAATATCCGATCATTAACTATTAATAACCGTTATTATTATTATTAAGTAATCGTAGCTCGAAAGCAAATGGAAAATCTACGGTCTCGAGAAATTATTACCTCAACGAATAATTTACATAACAAGAATGACCAAAACTAAAGATCTCCATTAGTATTGTATCGTTAATCAAGTTTTTTCACTTTGATATATCGTCAACATAATATTTTACGTTTGATAGATGGCGTTGCAGCAGTAGATTAGTAAAATTGATGAGTGACAATTTAATAAGAAAATTAAGCAATTTATATCATGTGCAGGTATTATTTATTCATCTTTTTATACTCGAAGGTGTGCTTCACCTATGATGCAATGCTATGTTCAGATAGCTATATAGAAAAATAGGTACCTATACATTGTGCTTAGAATAGTGAAAAAGTTACTTCTAAGCAAGCAAGCTCCATCATCCATCACATCATTTTCCGTCAGGTGAGTAGATCATCAAACGCAAGCCTTTGCATAATATAAGGTTCGAAGTTTTTAATTTACATTAATAAATAAATTAATTACTGCTGGGCAAAGGTCTCCCTGTATTCCTTCCACCGTTCTCGACTTTGTGCTTCTTCCTTCAAATTCTTAAGGAAGCCATCCATTTATATTTCTTTTCCAAAAACTAGAGGACCTCAGTTCTTCAGTGACAAAAGTACGAAGCAGAGTCACAAGTATGACAGTCTCTCACTAGCAGCACATCTTGAAGATTTTATTACGTAAAATGAAAAATAGCGCTAAAATAGTAAAAGCCAACCGCAAATGGAATAAAGTAGGGGCATAAATAAGAGGAGGTTTTGCGGCAAGCAGCTAACGAGACGAAGCAAGTTCCTAGCCGGGAATTCTAAGAGTTGAGAATTCTTCAAGTTGCCCCGGGCTGGAACTTTCGCAGGTGCGGTTACATCCTCCGACTTCCCGGGGAGCGGGCGTTTTCAATTTAAACAATTATTGGCTTCGGTTGTATACTTAGCTGTACCTTATAATGAAGGTGTAAATTAAAGACCGTTCATTACCCACGCCTTGGCGGAACAGAAAAAAATAAAAACCTTTATTTTTTTTCATCGAAACAAAACTTTTTAATCAACATGATAATTCGATCATCGAAGCTACAGAAAACAGTATATCATACCAATAATTTCGAAAGCAACAAGTCTTGTAAATTTAATGTAAACGGTATAAAACAACGAAAACAATTTATTTATTTCGGTCATGTACATTGTTCTACTTTATAGTAAAGGTGTAAATTAAAAGGCAGGTTTTGTTCACTCTAGATTAATAGCAAACAATTTTATATTGAGATGGTGAACTTTTTACACGGAATAATTATGATTAATGTATTTTATTTCTTTAAAAACATTACAAAACTTGCTGCACGTGTTCATTCCTAAACACGTTTTCTTATGTTATAATTTTAAAACATTTTGAACACAATAAAATGGTGCGTAATTTGGTGTTCAAATTCATCTGTTTATTATAAACAACGCAATAAAGAATGGTATGTACCTAATACGGATCGCAATAAAGCCTTTTTGAGAGTACATGGATATCTTCTTTACCAGTCGAAGTGATTTGCATAGCTGTCACCCCGAGATATGTGCTGATAACTGCAGATTTATCGGCCTCTAAGATTAGAACCATACATAATTCATGAAAGAACTAACCACTAGGCTTGTTAGATACAAAAATATGAAACAGCAAGACGACAAAGTTGTGAGAAACTTATTTTTATAACGTCACTTACGACACGAAGATCGTATAAAATGTGGACGTATTCCAAAAATATGCCTATGCGACTTATTTTGTTTCTCACAAAATATATCTCACGGTGTAAATGAAAAATAAAAGTGTGGCTATGGCATCCTTCAAGAGTGTTCACGTACGGTGTCGTTTAGAGGTTACTAGGCTTGCCCAAGACCGGTTTATCACATGGCATGGACCACGTGCGGCCTCCAGAATACACCTATACATTAATATATCGCTATATATGAATGTAAATGTGAACTACAGTCGTATATGTGTATATGTAGAGGCGAGGACGCAAAGCATTGTCGTCAGTAAGTTTATGGTGAATGTTATTTTATGAGTTTTTAAATGCCTCGTTTATGTTCGGGATTGTGTTGTTGAAAGTTCGACTCTTGTTTTGTTTTGCAGTTCATTTTTGAAGTCCTTTTTGAGGTATAGTTATTTTAGTTCATCATGTGGGTGTGAAAAATTTGAATGCATAATTCTCTCGCTTATCAACCAATATCTTGCAAGGTTGGTACAGGGAAAAATATAGAACTTCAAACACAAACTAACTTACAGGAAAATTACACTACACTTGCAAATGAAAAGTTGATATTAATAACAATATTTTTTTTTACTTTGATATTCTCTAGATTTTGAAGATATATTTTAATAACTATGTATCATTGAAATGTAAAATCGGCGGAGACTGCTATCTCCTGCTACGTGAACTTGAAATACAGGATGCGTTTGCCATCTGATGTCGATAAGGATGTGAAATTGATTTACATGACGCATAAATCATAAACATATAGGTATCATAGTTAGTCCACTGTCCAATAAAGTCCTTTTTAACGTATTTGAAGAATGAAGATTTCTATCACAGCTGTTGCGGAAGATGGTACAAAAATGCTGTTTGGAAAATTAAGTTCATTATAGTCCACGACCACGACACACGACAATAATCGAGTTCGACTCCTACCGAAAGGACTGACCTAGCAACCGACAGTGTTGTGTGGACAATGCAGACGGAGGCCTTCGAGAAACAGTAAAACAATATAAATTAGATAGAAGAATTGCACTACATCTTAACCGCAGTAGCTTTATGATAAAATCACCTGTTTTCTCTTAGATAATGTTTTACCATCCAGATTGCAATTTGATAAGAATCTTACTTCAATATGGTTGTTATAATATTAATAATAATCAATAAATTCACTGTTGCCTTCTGCCTGTGAATGCTTTGTCTGATCCATAAAGGCTGTTATTGAAGATATCACATCAATCTTTATATTTAATATCGACAATGCTCTGACGTAAATCTTCTTTTTTTTAAATTTTGCCCAAACTCATCAACTCCTGTGTGTTTTGCGATATGCGTGAGAGAATTAATAGTATTTCTACTATATTTCGACAAACAACCGATTTGGCGTGTTAGCCAAGCATTTGCTATTGCGACTGAGATCTGATTAACTGTCTCTATTTGCCTGAGAATTTATTAGCCATGATACATTAAATTAGTCAACGATTTGTCGCCACATACTACACCATGTTCTTTGTTATATTGTCTGTAGTTATTTACATTTCCACCAAAACCTTTTAAACTGCTACAATGTGCATTTGGGATTAGATAATGCCATAAGATTTATACTGTTAAGACACCAACTTCGCTAACATTTGTGTCAATTCTATATTTAACTTCGTAGCTCTGGAAGCCTCAGCTCTTTATACTCAACATCATCTTCTATAACTTCTTTTATTTGCTTAATGCTAGGGTATAAGTACAAAATGTGTTTATTTAATGTAAAAATCGAGTTCTAGAAACTCGATTTTTGCTTTACCTACTGATCTGAAACTGTCTTCATCTTAATCTTAAATCATAATGTGACTGTTATTATTTCTTCTAGTATTGTTTTTAGTCCCGGTGCATTTCATTCGATTGTATTATTCCTAATTAAAACAAAGTCGCTTCTCGCGTCTGTCTGTCCCTATATATGCTTAAATCTATAAAACTACGCAACGGATTTTGATGCGAGTTTTTTTAATAGATCGAGTCGTTCTCGAGGGGAAAGGTTTTAATATATGAAGATTATTACTGAAGAGGTCGGAAAAAAAAGATCTAAGAAATTCTTTACATCGCGTGCGCTGCGTAAACTATTGATGATAGAACAAAACAATATACTACAGATTCGGATAACACATCAATACCTAAGAAAAAGTCCGCGATAGTATAGGTATGTCTATATTTTATGGTTGACTAACAATAACCATTTTTATGATATTCTCTGATAAATACGTAATTTAGAGCAAAATTGCTGTTCACACCATTTAATTTGGATGAATATCTTAGGAAATATCTCAAAATTAAAGTAAGTCGCGCAACCACATAATTATAATGGAGGTAGAGATGTCCCGAATTGGTAAACACCTGAGAGCAGGCGTCGTCGTTAACGGTGGTCTATTGCACTTTTTAATTCGGCGGAACCACAATATTATTGACTCTGGTAATTAGATTTTCACTTTGTTCGTTTGGGCTAAATACACATTTGCACCCGTGCGAAGCTGGGGCAGGTCGCTAGTTCGATATAATTTCTAAGTTTAGCTGATCTTTAGATCTACATTACAGAGCCGATTATCTTTTCTAAGATGATTAAAGGATAAGAATAAAGAAAATTGACACCAACAATCACTTGAAGATTTAAATGCTTAGGACAACTTAAATGCTCTATAGGTTACAAATTCAATTGATCATTATTCAGCTAAGCAGAAACAGTAGGTAACTATCAATATAGAATATTTACAGCCAGAAGCCGTTGACTGTTAGCAGTTCATTAAATTAACACAGCCTATCAATTTAAATCTATTGAGTTTGAACACACCTGCCTTTTGTGAGCCCGTTTTACACCGGCTTGGATATTGTTAAAGAAATCCATTAGCTGACCAGCTGAACTTAGGTCAAACGGGTCTACCAAGGTTCATTTAAATTTACTTTAGAAGGCTTGTTTTGCTCCTACTTGGAACTTTACTAATTGAACAAGAATCTACACTCTTTTTCTAGTATTATATGAGAAGTATCCTACAGAACCTATGTACGCTTGCCTAGTTCTTCAAGATTGCTCAATTTTTATTTCTCAGTGTAGTCCGAATACTGTTTAGCATAGAACAGAGATAAATTCTGTTGGGTGCCTGAATATTCGGTTTTCGGTACCTCATAAGTCTTGAGAAGCTAGTAGGTATTCTCTTGTTTCCGTATGAACCTGAGAATATTGAAAATGTGTCTGGATTTTTATTACGTTTTAAAAATTGTTACACAGACTTTATGAGGGATCCAAGATAGTTCGTTTCTTCGAGTCTCGTAGAATGATCTTGATGCTTTTCTGGTGGTCACCACTGTTGATTCTGGATTTAAGAAGTTAGAAGTTGGTAGTTAAGAGAGTAGGAACTTGGATTTTTTTTGTTATGCTGGTGAGTAATAAACTATTATTATTATATTTGAAGTGAAATTCTCTTTAGGCGCGATGAGCACTTTTTGAGTGAACATTAATCAGGGAACTCGCGTCATCGTCACCGTATGCTTCCCATGAGCTAGCTATATTGCACAATTCACAAGTTACTTAGTTTTCACTTCTATCAGCAGTACCCAAAGACTGCCCCGCATGTTTTTTTTTAAATAGTGTGATCAGCTTGTCCTAGGAGTGCAGTCTGGACGTGAATTTCAAATGCAGCTGCATCTGGTTTGGTAGTCGATACTTTGGTAGTATCAGTACACTATGAGAAATTAAGTTCTGAAAATGTTTGACAGCAAAGTTTTTTCATCGTTCAAGTTTTGAGGAGGAGGCTGATCGGATATCTAAATCAGCAGCATTAGATGAAAATGAGATTACTTTTTACCCGACTATATATTATTTATGGTACAATGGGCTTGACGTTTCCGTTTGGATAAAAACCCCCAAACTAATAATAAAAATAAAATAAAAATAATGTTTTGAGTCTAACGATTAGGTGACGACTTTTACCATTGATGTGGATTATTTTTAGGGTTCTGTACCCTAAGGGTAACCAGCGGAACCCTATTTAAGCCTCCACGGTCAGTCCGTCCGTCTGTCTGTCAAAAACCGTACCTAACAGTTAAAATTTTCACAGATTGTGTATTTCTACTGCCGCTATAACAACAAATAATAATAATTTAAGTTTATAATACGTCGTGTGCAAGTCCGACTCGTACTTGGCCGGTTTTTTTTGTACATTATTTTTTGATACTTAGTGTAGTTTTTTAAGTCTGCATGTATATAAAATGAAAGCTATTTTTCTTTTTTTGATAAATACAAAACAAAATTATACCAGGTGACACAAAAAGGGGAAGAAGGTAGAATAGAATAGAATAGAATACTGTCAAAGTATGCAAGTTTTTCCTTTTAATTAACTTAGACATACTATCAACAGTCACTGTTTATTAAATTCACAACAACAGTCTGTATTGTCCTGGTCAAATAAACGAGCTCAAATGAAGCGGGCGGCGCAAGTATATTTTGATCAAACTCAGGAGCAGAAGTTCAAAAACAAGTGGCGGGGGGTGAGGCACGCACGCGGGGTGCCACCCCCGGCTCAAAGTTATCGCATTATTCAAGCGAACGCGACTCTTGAGTAATTTTGAAATATTACAATTTTCGAAGCACGCTGCCTCCCTACTCTTCGACGGACTTGCAAGTTTCGTTATACTTAGATAGTTGACTTTTGCGGTTCTGAAGTTCTGTTATGGTGGGGAAAAAATGGTAAGCTTGGGAGTTGTGGTGAGTTAAGTTTTTTTTTTTTTTTTTTTGTCGGTTGTAACACCAAGGCAATTGAGTATCGATTCACAACTGTCATTCTTGATAGTTGTATAGAGTTAATGTAGAGTGTAAATCTGCAAAACAATTGACTTACTGACGTATAAAGAACAGATACAATTAGGTATGATGTATCATTTCTTTTTGCGTCTAAATATGACGTATTACATTATTTAAGTTATCTAACTACTGCAGTTTGACCACAGTACAGAAACTTTTTCTAGGAGAAAATCTTCATAATATTATAATTATAGGAATAGTGAAAAACATAGAAGTAACGGTAGCATTTTATGCATGCTATTTTTTGTTGGGTAACGCGGTTTTTCTAGTAGTCACACAATATAATATTGAAAGGAAATACTAACAATATTTGTTTCTCACGTGCTTGTGCACTACAAATTTTATTGAAAAGAGAAACAAATGTGTTTCTCTTTTCAATAAAATTAAAGAAAAAAACGGTAAACAACTTAACGGTAGCAAAACAGGACAATAGAACAAAGACAGCATTTGTTTCGAAAGAATAACAGTAGTCAAAACAAGAACATGTGTTATATTAAAACATAAATATGATGAAGAGAGAATTCCTAAAAATCGCAATGTTATAACGCAAAAAAACACAACGGGCCTACTCTATTGTCATGTTAAATAGAGAAAAGATGCAAATTTGCACCGTTATGTTTACAAAATTCCTTTTTTGTTATCGTTAGCTGCAAAAAACAAAGAAAGAACCCATTTGACAATGAGAAACTGCAATAAAAGTTGCGCAACTATTAACGCATAGACCGAAGTGACAATTCACCTGCAAATAAGCAGGTAACCGATTATTATGCTAATGCGGGTAACAATGTACTTGTGCTTAGTACTCTGTTTTGGAGAATTGTGGCCAAAAACACGTAACACCTTGACGTAATTTATTGTTCTATTCTGTGGCGTTTATAACAAAAAGTTCGTTTCCGTGTTCTCTATCGACTCCGAGCTATCTTTGACACGAAAATTTACGGCTTTTTTGGAAATGTTATAAAGAAATGATTGTCGCCCCTTTGTTATATTGCTCAGCATTATCATATCAATGTATGCAGGTTTTAGAAATGGAATGGAAAACATGATATTTAAATACTGGCATTTTGCCACTTTTACAAGCAGTAACTCGGTGAGTGTTGAAAACGTAAATAAAAATTTTCATTGCCCAATAAAACTTTTATGCCTTTTCTAATCAAAATATTATGTCCAATACTAATATCGTTTCCATACAAAACTTTAATTATTCAATTAGTAGTATTTGTACGCGAAACGAGTTATTGACCAGATGTGGTGAAGTTTATGACGGCTAATAGAGTTTATGGCTTTTTTATTGACATTAATGTTCTCTTGACTTCGCCGTTTACGACCACCTCATCCATTATCGAACCAATGAGGTCGGAGCATCACTGTAAATCATAGATGAAATTATGGATAAGCAAACATCGGACAATTTCGACCACTCTCCTTATGAATGAATTTATTATCATTGAATAATTAGCACACAATTTTTCCATTACAAAACTTGCCAACATGATTTTATATTGCACAACAATTAATCAAATTACCAGTATTTAAAAAGAACATGCGAATCTTTAGTGTGCTACCATAAATTATTCGCGTTTACCAAAGCGTAATTAATCGACATCAAGTTTTTATCTGTGCGCGTCAGGCAGTATAAATATATTGATAACGCACGGCTACTTTTTTACGCACGGTGGTGGAATATGACGGCTCGGCGTGGAAGGCGCGACTCTGCCGCAGACTAAGACAATAATGTCGTCAAAGCAGACAATACGAAGCACGCGGCCGCACACCGCACGATTTATTGCCTATTCGATAATTATGCGGATTCAAAGCTGAAGTGCGGTGCTTTACGTTCAGGTTTACGGTACTTTACGGCGCGCGACTACTACACGACTTTGTATTTTGTTGCGCTGGGGTTAAGATCTATTCGGCCGCTGTTCCCGGCCGGGAGCGAAACAATCGGCTATTTGCTTATTCCGTTGCGGCAGTGGGACTCGCTCGCCACGTTTGAAGTGACTGCAATTTGTCTCCAGCGACGTATTTCAAGTAGATATGATCGTGTGTACGACCGATGCTTGCATAAATTTCTCACTAACAGATGTTGTTTTTTGCTTGTTGCACGCGGGAGGTAACCGACTCACCTGTTACTGGGTAATGTTTGACGCTTCGCAAACGATTTTTTGCTGAAATTAAAAGTTCGATAGCGTCTGATCGGCGGTACGTGCCGCGAATCGATCCAGCATACGCACAACTCACGTCAACGTCATCTCCAACATGTGCGAACGCAGCATGTGGAAAATACAATTAGATAGCTGCATTACAAACTGATTTCACTGGAACATCATAATGCACTGGAGAAATCACATCATTAGATACATAAATTCCAAACCAAACTAGTTGTTGAGTGGGGACTTGTCCCCTGCGAGCCGTTAACGTTCAAACGGGAGTGACCTCAGGAATTAAATAGTCGGACAAAAAGCTAGCAATATTTTTGTCATTTCAAGTCTTATTGTCTCAAAATGGCGTTGGTGCGCAGGCCTACTTGTATAAATAAATACACGATAAATAAACATGAAGTTTAATCAAATTCGATAAAGGCAGATGCGCTGCGCGGGCGTCTTATATGGCAATAACGGGTGCGGGCGACCGGTAGCGCGGCAGTGTGGCACTTGCGTGGCGGGGTACAAAAACAAAAGTATTGCTGGAATCACTCATTAACTTATTAAGATGATAATTTATGACCGCGAGTAAGACAATTTCATGCTGTACTAACACACTTGAATGTGCCCCTCAAGTTTTTGTTTGAGAAGGTCTCATCAAACGTCTGCTTTAAATAAAAAAGGCGCGGAAACTTCTCACTCCGTTTAGGTGTATTCAATTTGTCCAGGAGCATCGGATGCGCAACGAAGCGTCATAGGTTTTGTTCGATCCATTAACATAATAATTACGGGAAGTAGAAGTGGAATAAATCCATCAATCAAAGCGTCAATTTATGGGACTTTATAATCCAAACAATGATTTTATGGAAATTTTATTGAGATTTGCATTGCCAAGTATTTTCTAAGCCTTGTTTATGATGTCAACAGATGATTAAAGTGACTCTGTTTTTTTGTAATGAAGCAAATGGAACTTCATCTGAAGAAGCAGGCGCTAGTTTATTGAAACAAAAAGATGATGCGAAGATGTAACATTTATTTCACCAAGCCATTAAGCCATTGGCCGAGCTTGCTTACTCAAAGACTTACTTTCAGTAATAAGCTATAACTCTTGCTATATAGGCAAGTGTGAAAGTGACTCAAACTTTAAATATTGAATACATTTTTTTTTACCTTTATTTTACTATTGAAAGGCACATACGTTTGACTACTATTTCACGTGATGGTAAGCGACCAGCCTGATGCCTGGTGGTTTTATATCTGACAACTGTAACTCTACATAACACCTCAGTCATTAATGTAAATGTTTAAATGTGTGTTAATAACTTCATAAAATTATATGCATTAATATACCTAGACCCGTGGTAGTAAAAATAATGGCAGAGCATTTATCAATATTGTACTTGCAAGTTCAGTAACACTAAAAGAAAAAGGAGAGCTCAAACATAGGGAAGAAATAAACGCGCATTTAGGCTAACTTTTGTAAACCTCATCAAGCTATTATATGAGCAAGGAACCAAATTAAGAAACACAACAGTGTACTTGACAAGGTGTACTGTGTTACCTACCCAGTTATTGGGTTGTAGAGGTAAATAGGCAGTCGCTGCATGTAAAATACTGGTATTCAGCTGAAATCGGTTAGACCTCAAGCCGACCCCAACATAGTTGGAAATATCTTCAGCCAGACTGAGGAATTCCAGACTATAATATTGAATTATGTTGTATTTGGATGCAATAGGAAAATGCATCAAATATTGCCAGTGCAGATAGTTTGGTCTTTAATTGGTCACTTAAAATCGACCAGTCGGTGCAAGTAGAGAGATGCAATGGCAGAGGATAACGGGTGTCGCCATCGAGGAAGCTCTAGGAAACGCTGGCTTGACGTCTTAGAGGCGTAACACAGCGAGAAGTGTGAAAGGCTGTGGGGAAGACTTCTGCCAAGCAGTAGAATAATATAGGTTGATTGTAATATAGGTACAAATATAGAAACATTACTAAGAACACATATATACAAAGACGAAGACATTTATTTGTTGGGTATGGAACATAAAAAATGTTAGGTATAAGTACATGATAACCACCCCTATTGGAAAAATCATGCAGAGGTGGTTTGTCCCTATAATTACCAATTGCTTTATTATAGAAGTTCCTTAATTTTGTGGCTTGAAAACCACCACAAATTAAAATATGTTGTGTAGGTGTTAAATTTCATCTGGTATACAAAATTATTGGGTAATAATATTTTGTTTGTCTTATTCTTCAAGAGCTTCTGAAGTTTTATTACTTTTTACAGATTGAATGCTTGTTGTCTATTTTCACTGTATTTTTTTCATTAAAAAAAAGTGTACTTACTTCAGAAAATATAATGTTAGAAGTTGGAATAAATTCAAGCCGTAGTGAACAATTTCCATATTCAGTTAACAACTAGGTAGATGATATCCAAGGAATTGAGTCACAGCAGCATACAAGGAAAGCTAAATATTACAAAAAGCAACCAGCAGCATCACTGAATAATAAGTAGAGATTGAGATCTAACAGGGTGATGTGAAATAAGACAAATATGGCGACGCGCATGCGCAGAATCACAAATACAGCGCCCGCGCAACTACTCCTTGAACTACTTCTTTTTATTTTTCTGGACTTTAAGGAAGTTCCTTTCCTCCGATCAAGGACTGATAAGGTTTTTAAATTGAGTTTGTTTTTCAAGTTTTTGCTCTATTTGTAGAAAAAACTACAAGTGTTCGAATTTCAAGTTCTGCCGGTTCCATTTTTGAATCATAAAACAGTTTGTTCTTCAACTGCTTCAAGCGACTTTGGTATTTTAGTTTTTGCTTCGTTCTTACTTTGTATTTGTGTTTAATGAGAATCAGTTCTCGGTATGTTAGTGAACGGTATTTTATTTACTTTGTTCTATGTAAATTATGTAAACGCGTTACTAAAAATGTAAACAAGTCCTTGTGCCAAATGCCCACTTAGCTAATAGAACGTTACCTTGCCTAGTCATTTTATTATAATAGGGAGGTAAAAGTTTTTCATTCCAGAAATCATTTGAATGATTTTTTTATTTTTATTACAGTTTATATTCTATCAACAATAAGAGCTTATTTGTAAAATTAAGTGGATAGAGTAACTTACTCTTGGAATTGTGTTTAATAGTAAATAAGTATTTGTTTATATGTAAGTAATATTACATTGTTCCTTTTTATTTTTGCATTTAATATACAGAGCCGGGAAACAAAATAGAAAATTTTCAAATAGTATTTTTTGTAGGTACCAAAAATGTCATAAGATTACCATTATAATCAAGGGTAGGTACTTAAATACAAGTCTTGAAGTAATAACATGATTAATAATATATTACAATATTTTAATTCATTTAGTTACTCATAGAGTTTGTTCAATACTTAAATCCAATGCTTACTATAATTCATCCCTTTAAATAGATACGTCATCTTTTAGGAATAAGTAACACACTTTAAAAACAGCTTCAAATTTTATTAGAGTAATTTAAAGAGATTAAAGAACAGAATAAGAAAGAGCTGATTAATCTACAGCAAGCATTTTATTGGCTTATCTCTGGTGATATTATTTTAATACAAAAAATATTCACAACCATATAAATGAAACTTCTTAAATCCGTACAACAATCTAAAGATTTGCTTATTATTATCATTTTATTTAGGTATGTTCAGTATTCTTTTAACTTTTAATTGCTTAGTTGATAATTTATTACAGTTTACTCAACAAGAACACATTTTAATTTATTTTATTCCTTTAATAAATAAATATATTTTAATAATTCAACATTTACTGTTTATTATCTAGTAATACAATTTTACCGTTACCAATCTTGGTACTGAAATCCCAATGTAACTTCAATCATTAATAAAAATTAAAATAAACAATATTTTCAGAATCGAATCACATCCTCTAATTTAGTTCAAACTTTACATATCAATCAGTGTAATTATGTGCTATTACATTCAAGTGCAATTAAAGTTAGTCGACCCTACAATTACACACGATAAATGTAGGTCTGTTTCTAAATTAATTTTAATCTAATGTTGTATAAGGAAGCTGTTATCTTTACTTATCTTGGCTCAAACTGTATTTCATAAGGTATGTTTTTCTACCATATTCGGCGTCCAACACACAATTTTCAACTCTAATTTTATCAAGTCAAGACTCAATTTTGGTCACTAAAACGCGTAAGCGGAATTACTGCTTATAGTGGATAACTGGACCATACAAATCTTTTATTTTACTGTTAGTTTAGATACTCATGGAACTTGAATAAGATTGTTTTATGGATTGAATTGAATCAACAAACAATTTGCTTTAGGCACCTCTTAAAAGTTTGTTGACCATTAATGTAAGTTTTATGCTCTGTTTACAACTCAGTTTTTGTGTCTTAAAGAGATCATTTGTGTGTCTTTAGAACCACTTTATTTATGTTTCAGTTATTTTGTGTGTTATGAAATGAAATTATTTTTCTTCTTCAAGCTAGTTATGAAGATTTTTTAATACTTTCTGTTTCTACATTGTAAAACTATAAATTCTGCCGAGTCAGAATGAAAAAATCTACTCCACAATTTGCTTAGGCTATTGATATCATAAACTATCAATTCAATCATTGCCCTAAATTGTTTTTAAACATCTGTCTAACACTTTGTAGACCCTTCGCAAACTTAGTTTGACGATCGGAACATTGCCGGACCCTTGCCGCGAACCTGTAAACTTGGGAGCCATAAATTGGCAATAAACTTACCTTAAGCCGGGCGGGCGCTCGCCGTCGGCAAACGCGCTCGCGCCATCCCGCTCGCTAAAAACTTCTTCACAAAACTCACAGTTCTACCGAATAAAAAGAGTTCCGAGAGTTTCACTCCGTCAAGTCACGTGTCAGCGTTTTAGATGCGGCATGAGCGCAATACGTAATGTGTCGGGCGCACGTGGGTAAGTAGCCGACAGTCAGGTGCGGACGCAAGCACGTCGTGTTGTTTATGGCGCGGTTTGTTACGCAACGCGTAGTCGCCGAGGCGCGCGTCAGTAGAATGTGGCGACCGATGCTTTACGAGCGACGGCGCACCCCCCGCCAGGCGACGCCGAACGCCGCGGCGCCGCACTAAATCTGCGACCAACAGAAAAGGACACCACCACCCTCCGTTAATCCAACACCATTGATGTCCGAGAGACAACGTTAATCGGAGCGATTAATTGAACGGTCCGGTCTCGACTCGCGATAGAATTGTATCGGCGGTTGGCCGTAGCACGGCCGATCCGAGCAAGTGCGGCGTCGTAAAGTTTCTTCGTGTATCGTTCGATGCACCAGACGTTGATGCCAGTTCGCACGGTTGGAAAGATGCTCTACTACGTTTTCAAAGTCATAAGCTAATCAGCAAAACTTAATTGGCAATAACAAACGTCTTTACTGCCTGAGTAGAGTTCTTAAGTTGAACAGTAGTCACTTTATCAAAATCGCCTTGGTATTTTGATGTTTAACGAATCAGTAATAATGAAGACACATCTCGCAATTAGCAATGAGTCTAGGGCCAACACTCAAATACACATCCACATTTAAGCGCCGTTCCAGACAAATGAATATACTTTTACTTTTATTAGTTTTGCTTTAGGTCAGCAGGATAGATGCGTACTCACAGGCCAATGCCTTGTTACGCTCTAAACTGTTTACTCGTGCGTGACGTAGAGACGTTACGCAACACGATTCGTAGTGCAAATTATAAAATTCTAGTAGTGCAATTACGCTTTTTAACTTAGCTATGACAAATAACGGCCATAACATTCTTTTGTAATTTCTATGACGTATAGAGTTTGGCCTCCCGTTTGAGGCCTATGTCCAGTAGTGGACGTCTTTCGGCTGATAAGATGATGGAGTTGAAAACCATTGCCAATCTAATTCAGAGGATCTTACGGTGCATTTGGGGAAGTCCATGTCCAGCATTTGACAGAAGTAGGTTGACTTTATTGATTCATCTAGATTGTTATTCTGTTAAGGAATTAGTGTTTGGCACAGACCTACATGAATTCAAGAAAAGCAGGCTAGCTGTTACTGCAGAAGGTGGTAGCAATTCGATCATCAATAAACAATTATTGCAAGGGCTCAAAAAAATATTTCTTTAAGGTGATCCGAAACTCATAGGTCCATAACCTAGATAGGTAGGGGAGCGAGGGGCTTGTTGTAACAGTTTTCATTAAAACTAATATATCTTGAAATCTATTGACTAAATTTCTACTAAATAAAGATGGATGAATACTGTAACTCTTCCTCTACCAAATCAAGTAAAAATAATACCATAACTATTGGTCATTATTTTACAATCAATTATTTTCTAGAAGAAGTGCGGTGTTACAACTTACCTCGTGCTTGGGGCAAGTTGTAACATCTACCGGGGCAAGTAGTAACGACAAAAAAAAACGACAATAATACCTCTAATCATTTATTCTTTGTTTTTTTTTTTTAAAATTGACATCTTTCTAAAGTAAGTATCACGTAATTCTTATCAAAAATCAACTCAAATACATTTTTTTATTAATCAACACTTAAAAATTAAGTAATTAACAGTTTTATTTAGTTAAACACTACTTATAATCATCATGGCACTTTTAAATCACAGTAAGTAATTAAATTATTTAAGGTATGCTCGTAATTATCTCTTCTTAATAGCTATCTAACAAAGTATTATACTTATGTAAGAATATATAAGAAAAGTAGGTATCTACATCATAACTTGGGGCATGTTGTAACACGTTACAACAAGCCCCGGGATTTTGTTACAACTAACCCTATGGTATGATTTTCAACATTTATCAAGATAACTATTTAAACAATTTAGCAATCATAAAAACTGTTACACACTATCAGAGATAGATAAATTTGAATGGAAATAAGATATAGAAAATTTGAAATTAGTCGATATTAAATACGCAAACCGAAATTTTACGACAGTACAATTTTATATTACCTGGCAGAAATGAAGCACGTGCACACTTCCGCTCACTGCGCCGGTCGGCGGGACATTGGCTATGGCAACATGATGCGGCGCGGTTTATAGGTTAAATCGAGTCAAAGAAATACGTTAATAGCGTTTAAGATCCTAGTGAAAAGGGCCTGTTACTACTTACCCCTGTTACAACAAGCCCCTCGCTCCCCTACTCCAAGAGTTAAAATTCCTGAGCTATATATTTTTTTTTGGAAAATGTCCACAAGAAATTATTAGTAACCACTGTGAGCCGTGTTACTTCAGGAATGCATTTTGTTTTAGAACAGTCTAAAGAATTGCATAATCAAATGCAACAATGGTTTTACAAACTCAAAAATCAATCAATCAGAAATGGTAACAGAAAATATTATTTTAGGGACCAATGATATTTTCAGTTATCATTATGATAAGCAGCACGAAGAGTGAAAGTAGCCATTGAGGGAGTTGAGGTTGAATATATCCATGAGTACATTTGTCTCTGACAAAAGTTTAATTCCAGGCGAGCCAAGACTAAAAAGTGGCTAGACGCACCCAAAACGCCTAGAAGGGTTTTTATCGATGATACACCTAATAAAAGGGCCACTTCCACACTTCCTTAAAAAGGAAATCATGGACCTGTGTATACTACCTACGGAGCACAAACGTGGTCATTAACGCAATGTCAAAAATCCGCTCTCGAGGTCTGCCAGCAAGCTATGACACAAAACATCCTCGGGATCCGAATTACAGACCGTATAAGGACAGTGCGCTTCGTTCCAAACACAAATCGTAGATGAAGGCAACACAGCTGCCAAATTCAATTGAAATTGGTCAGATCATATCTGCTGTATGCGACAAGAGAACTGCGTGAAATTATCCACGGATCGTTCCCAAACACCAGGAGCCAGCAACGCGGTAGAAGGAGGAGATGGCTTAACGAGCTAGAACCCTCCTTAAAGGATTGGCATCGGGTAGCCCTAGAGAGATCAAAATGAAAAAATGGAAGAAAGGCCTTTACCTTGCAATGGGTCACTACGGGCTTATAATAATATAAATTGCAATAATAAATCAATTGCACAGCGAGACGAGCCCGTTGCAGACCACGAAGGAGATGTCGGGACAGCCTAGATGTCCTCCTCATGAATTGGAAGGAAGATACACAACACCGTGAGTATTAGAAAGAATGGTGGGAGGCCTTTGCCTAGCAGTGGAACAGTCATCATCATATGACGAACTTATTCCCAACTACATTGGGGTCGGCTTCCAGTCAAACCTGATTCAGCTGAATACAATTAGTAATAAAAATGATGTTTATTTTTTCTGTTATTTTCATTTATTGGGAGGTCTTCCAACGCCCCCCGCTCTAAGGCTCAGTCACCACTATTAAAACTTTAGACTTCATTCGTACTATAATCAATATTGCACTGCATATAGCCAATTCGTAAGGTGATGTGGGTTACCAGGGTTATCTTGCTGATCTCTTCATTTCAAGTAGTATGAAAACTAGACTCCTTTTATGTTTAATACTGTTACTGCAGTGATTTTATTACAGTTTGACAGAGTGAAACATTTTAACTTCTATCACGTAATCTATAAAAAAATAGTTATAACTTTAAGATATTCCAAACCAATATCAATACCAAAATTTTGATATTGGGACTCACTTTGGATTCTAGTTCTGACATGAAATCTCGGAGCGTTTGAAACTCGAATTCGAAGTAGTAGGTAATTATTTTAGATCTACTCTAATGGGTTGATGAATTGCAGTGTAAGGAGGCGACGACATACGTCATGTTATTGGACTCCAATTGCATGTCAAAGTCAAAGTCAAAACGTTTATTCCAATTAGGCCATTAAACGGCACTTTTGAACGTCATTCACATTTCAAATATATAAAAGTTCTGAAGTGACTCTACTGTCCATTCGGAAAGGTAGATTCTTATGGAGAAGAATGGACAAGAAACTCCATAGTTACTCTTTTCAATTAATCTTTTACAATACTTGGTAAGCATACAATTTTTTTTTTTATATGTGAGGACCATGCACCTAGGGTATGCAGAGGTAGACTTATCAATTTTCTAAATAAGTAGGTACATGATACTCACACATTTACAAATATTGGAATGACTAATTAACAGTGTGTGAGTTAACAGAAAAATACAGACACAAAAAGAGACAGAACATCTATAAAGTTAATACATAAAGCAACCAGTTTGATTGTGTCCACAACATTGACCGTCCTATGGAGCAGGACCAGCATGCTTCCAGGCATTCTTATCCTGAATGTAATCTTCTAATTTGTAATAAGCTTGTTTACAAAGTGTGCTTTTGATATATGCTTTAAATTTTCTTTCATTTAGTTCTAATATGTCACAAGGTATTTTATTGTAACATTTAACACAGTACCCCATGAAAGATGTGTGTACTTTAGCTAATCTATAAAATGGTTGATCTAACTTATCTTTATTTCTAGTATTAAAATTATGTCTATCACTAATTTTACTAAAAAGATGGCGATTTTTCCATACATACATTATATTTTCATAAATGAATTGGCAAGGGACTGTCATAATATTAATCTTTTTAAAAAGTTCCCTTAGAGAATCGCGGCGGCGCAGATTATAAAGGGCTCTGACAGCTCTCTTTTGTAAAATAAATATGGATTCAATGTCAGCAGCCCGACCCCACAACAAAATTCCGTATGACATAATGCTGTGAAAGTAGCTCAAATAGACCAAACGTGCGGTTTCTACGTCTGTTAACTGTCTTATTTTCCTAACAGCATAAGCAGCTGAGCTTAGCCGCCCGCATATTACATCTCTAGCGAGATGTAATATGAGGTCCCCATTGCAACTTATCGTCCACTGTGATTCCCAAGAAAACTGTCTGATCAATAAACTCCAGTTTTTCTCCATTCAATATTATGTCACATTCGGTACTTTTAACATTAGGCAAAGTAAATCTAATACATTTAGTTTTTTTTTCATTTAATACCAAGTTGTTTGCCGTAAACCAATTTTGGACTTGAAGAATAGAGTTATTGACGACGTCAAGATTTCGTGATCGTCGCTCTATTTTAAATATCAATGAAGTGTCATCCGCAAATAATACCATCTTTGGGTGATTTTGAAGTAATTGGGGCAAATCATTTATATAAACTAGAAAGAGGAAAGGACCTAATATTGAGCCTTGAGGAACTCCCATTGTCACTTCAGACCCTCGTGAGTTTACACCGTTTACCTGAACTTTAACCTGTCTGTCCATCAAGTATGACCTAAGCAACTCAAGGGCTGTATTTCCGATTCGATTTTGACTTCGATTTTGAAGTATGCTGTCGCCTTTTCTTAGGGACTTAGGTACCTCATCTTTCAACTTCTCCCACATAAGCGTTCATCTTTTCTCGTGTCAATCCCTCCTCATTTCTGTGCCTCATACACGTTCTACTCGCGATGGTAACAATACGATCTGCCCACACTTTATCCCTTTTTTTTAATTGGGACAAGCCCGCCACACGTTCCCAACCACTGCGACTCTTGAAAGCCAGAATCATCAGTAGCGACCACCAGAAAAATGTGGAGCCAATGAAGCCCAACGAGTCCCGGAGAAGCAATTTAACTGTCTTGGATCCCGCAACGAAATTAATCAGAAAGTACAGCGGAAGAGTAAAAAAAAAGAATATAATTTCTACATCCCTCCTTATTAAGCAGGAGACAGCAGAGCTAGGTCAATAGGCACGAAGGGACATCATAATATATTATTGGGTAATAAAGATTCTCAGTCATCACATTACTCCACTTCATGCACCTTATCAGGTGTTCTGTTCAGCTCAATTTCGGTATTGTAATTAGATTTCCGACGTCAAAAATCTTTGACTGTTAGACATATGCCAAGCATAGAACGCACTATGGCTCTTTGTGCAACTCTCAGCCTGTACACAGCCTCCAGCGTTAGCATCCATGTCTCAGCACCGTAAATCCTGGGGGGCAGAATACACTGGGTGTAGAGGCTGAACTTCAGACATATCGTAATTTTAGCAGAGTAAAGAATGTCGTCAAAATTACTAAAAGTGGACCACCCATGCTCATCAAACAAAACGTTCTTTGCCAAATAAAAGAATGTGGCTAAGGTAGACATTTCGGTCAATCACCTCCAACGCTTTATTTCCATCCTTACCCAAACTTATCAAATGTAGTTTTTATGATATTAATATGTTTTAGTTTAGTTTTCTGTAAAATTTTATTTTTATAGGCCTTAGTCGCCTGAACTTGCCTGACAATAAAACATTATTATTATTATTTATATCTCTCTGTATTTCAATGAAAATATAATCAATATTTATATTATTGTTTTAAATGTCCGAATTTTCAATGACATACTTTGAAGATGGCAAAATTTCATTTGGAATAATTTTAGTAGAGCAGCTGTTATGCTACCGCAGCTTTGGCTTCGACCTTGCCTGCTGTAGGTTGCATGCTTGCTCGTATGCTGCATGTTGAATGCTTGCTTGCATGCTTGCATGTATATTGCTGTATTATTGTGTGTGTATTGCTGGCCTTTTAGTTTGTCTTGTCTTGTTGTAGAAGGTACTCACTACACAACCAAGAAAAAATATGTTCATCAAGAAAAGCCAAAACTCTTTCCATTGTTCTTACCTGCAAATTATTTTCCAATGGCTTCCTACGGTACAAAAAGGATGAAATCACTTTATTGCTGCAGAACCGAATTGGGAGTTTGGCACCCAGTTTGAAACTCCCCCGCTTCATGGCTGTTGCATCACTTCTATAAATGCAGTATATCACAAGCCACATCTTGGCCATCACAATACCTGGTTTTATGTCTTCTGCGTAAAGTCTGATCCAGTTACCTTTTTAAGATCGTTTGTTCATTTCATTGGGAGGCATCCGATGTGAGCAAGTAGGAAA
Source organism: Lacanobia oleracea (assembly GCA_950371165.1). Taxonomy (NCBI): domain Eukaryota; kingdom Metazoa; phylum Arthropoda; class Insecta; order Lepidoptera; family Noctuidae; genus Lacanobia; species Lacanobia oleracea. The sequence continues at coordinate 10,699,208 of OX493397.1, forward strand.
CCAAACCGACACGCGGCACCCACTCGAAATCTCGTCTATTGTAATGACTATCAGTCGTTTTCAAATATCGTTAACCCAGTGCCTTTTCAGCATGCATAACAATTTAATGCGGATATATCAGTTCCTGGAATCTAAATAAATTTATTAGTCCGGCTTTATTTTTGTTCACAGCTTTTAACAACAATACACTGTAATCGTTTTCTGTTTTGCATCGACTTCTATTTCATATGTATTCACTGCTAACTTTTTAAATGTGGTAGAAAAAAAATCATCTAAGAGAGTCTTGTTTATGACATAACATTAATATGGGTATATTTTTGTTTAGCTGAAATATTACATCCATCTAGAAGTAACAGAAACTAATATTAGTAAATTGTTTAAAATGGCGGTGAATTGAAACGGCTAAACAAAACAGTAACTTATTATTAGTCACAAAAGTAATCTACGAGTATAGCACAATTGTAAAAATTAGTATGGCACTGTAAAATTCAGCTCCATTAAACTAAAAATGTTAAGAGTAAGAACTTTAAAATCACTTACGATCACATTTAGTTACAATCTCACACTAAAACGTCAAAGAAAATAAAAAACTTGAACTTAACTCAAAACTACTCCAAGTAAACTGCTTCTTTTTAAAGAGCACAAAACATTTAGATTTTTTTTTACAGATTCTACTCCCCAGATACAAAAGCAACCGTTCACTTACAAAATATTTTACAATATGAATGGTCTACAAAGGGAACGTGTTTCAGCCAATCAGAAGCGATATTTGGTCCGCCATGTTGTTACCCCCACCAATCGCGCCGAATCGAGATGAGAGGTAGCGCCAGTCGCATCTGTCAACGTCAAGATGCTGGACCTACCGTAATAAGTAGGTACAAACTAAATGTGATTTGTGTAACTGTACATTTTACATAGTTATTTATGATTCAAGTTGGGTAAGATTTTTGATTACAGTTATTTTTTTTAATTATTGAGAAACTGGAATTCACGAGTGGCCACCCACTCTGAATTCCAGTTGCTCAATAATTTTCTCATTAATCTTTGCCCACCATTGCTATGAAAATATTTATTGTATTTAATTACTTCATCATGCACGTATTTTAGTTAACTTTTTTATTTGGATGTAAGAATTATACCGAATTGAGTCTGGCTACTGAGCAGCTCATCATAATTTAATATTTTTTGTATCAACACACAAAATTAGATAAGAAAGTTCTAGGCATTTACCTACTTACCTATTACTTAAATACGATGTAGCTCTATAATGAGTTGTAACCTAAATCCATCCAAACTCAAGTAAGGTTGCTCGATCCAGGACACCATTGATTTTTTTTTAACTAATAAACCAAGTACTCCTATGCACACTGCGCGATATTAGACAAAAGTAACCTGCATGACAATAGAGATCTACAAGCTACTCTAACTGAATGCCCATCTGCGCGGGCACAGCACATTCACCCCTGCACAGAACCCCAATCCCGAGCAACACAAAGCTGCAAGCTAGCCCACTCTATTGCCTCGCACGCGCTTCACACCACCAAAAGACTGAACAAAGTACTACGAGAAAGGTAATATGGGCATTTTTTTACTGATTGTCATTAGTCGTCCGCAAATAGTTATACATTTCTGCACTCATAAATGTTTTTTTATAGTAAACACTCCTTATTCACTCAATTCACTCTTAAAAGGAATACTCCACTAAAATTAACTATCTGGTTGCTACATAAATACTCAAACATATCAAGCGCTGATAAATCTTAAAAAATAACTTAGCCCACTGAAATACCAATGCCAGAACATTAGAATACATTTTTAACGATGCCTGCATTTGCAAAAAAAGGTCATTACATACACGAATATACAAGATTAAAAAAAAGTCACATGTCAAAATTTTTTTTAAAGGTTTGCAAATCAAAAGTTGTTGTCATTGCAATATTGAATTTGCAATACTTATCATTATCGCGTTACATATTATGTTAATGTGCTTTTAGCTAGTGCCCTTGGTTGGACAGGCGAATGAAACGCCACTTAGTGATATTATATTGTAACATATTTTGGCATAGGTACCTCATAATACAGATATCGACTATCCCAATGCACGATAGCGTGATGTCATGAACTGACAAGTTTATCAAGTTCGTTATGTTAATTAACATTTGAGGTCACATGACTCGGTACAAAAGCCATATGATTAATAAAGCTAACCATGGCAGTTCATCGCCAATATGTTAACATTTTGTCAAAATCAGCAAAAACAGTCACTTTAAAATAACAAACAAAAAACTCGAAGCAGAGCAGCTTTCATAGCGTTACAACAGAACATTTCGTTCGCCACATTCCTCAGCACGTTTAAAGCATGCCCTAAACAGCTGATTTCCCCTCTATACTCTCATCTCCTTTATCGCACACTAAAACACGTAATAAAACAGAGAAAACTATAGTTTATGTGCTCCCGCCGGTACAGCGCGGACGGCGTGCGTAACCTACATGCGGCCATTTCGAGATTTACGATCTGGGAATTGTGTGTTAGAGTGAGATAAAAACATTAAACTCTCGGCCGACGGCAACTCGAACGCTGCCGGTCCGTTCATGCTCCGAGACCAAGACTTTGCGCAGTATATGACAAATACGAAGATGGTTTATGACCAATCTGTATGAAAATCTATAAATAGGTAAATGCAACAATTAGTACGCTTTGGCTTCTTCTTCTCTATCAAAGTCCAAAACCAAAATCCAATACAACACCCTTAAAATTATCACTAACCATCTCAGTATCACCTGTATACTATTACCTCAAATCGCATACTAGCTCATTTTGTTACGTCTGTGTGTGTAAATTAAACTATCCGCATGGGACCGATGAACGTTATAGCTTTCCCTTTTGTTTGTCTGAGTTATGGGTGTGTTAGAGCGAGAGGTCGTAAATCGCGGCGTACCGTCCGGAGTGACATGTTTATGGGCGGGGTGCGATGCCGCGTGCGATGCAGGAGTGGGAGCCGCGGCAGTCGAGAGCATGGCGTCGACATGCTACCAAGCATTTTTAATAAAATAATATGAGGAATTTTTCAAATACCATCTTTTTTATTTGAGAAATTAATGATGGAATATAGGTGCAGGTGACATTCTCAACATTAAATAAGTAAAAAAAAATATATAAAAACATAAATTAAATTAAAACATCAAAACAAAACAAAAAAATGGAACAGGTAAACTTAAAAGTTTCGCAATAACAAGAACTTTTCAGACAGCTACAACAATGATGCAATTTTTCTAGCCATAAACAGAAAAAAAAAACGTTTTTTATGGTAAGTATCTCAATGAGCTTGAACAATGCGGAGAAGCTTTTAAGTTCTAAACGTTTCAACTTCTTATGCCAAAAACTCTAGGTAGTTGACGACCAAAACCAAAACGTTGACGATCCTAATAAATAATTAAATAAAAACTACTCTATTTTATCAACTATCCAGAAAAATCAGAACAAACGCAACAAAATCTAATCAAACCCATGAATTAATTGGATGACATCAAAACAAGGAAAGCGAAAGTGGTAAAAAACGATAAATCTAATAGAACGGATCATGCTACAGGTGGCAAGGTGTAGCCTGCCCTTAATGAGAGAGCCCTGCGCTCAATAAATTAGCGCTGTAGGTACACCTACCCCGCAATGGATTCCTTTATTTGTTGACTAAGCTTTGCGATAGGTATACAAGGGTCATCTGCTTAGCCTTTTCCCAACTATATTGGGGTTGGCTTCCAGTCAGACCGGATTCAGCTGAATACCAGTGTTTTACGTGGAGCGCCTGCCTACTAGACCTCCACAACCCATTAACTGGGTAACACGGTACTTCTTGGCAAGACTGGAGTCAGATTTACTGGCTTCTGACAATCCGTAACGACTGCCAAAGATCTACAGATGACAGCCGGACCAACGGCTTAACGTGCTTTCCGAGGCACGAAGGAAACTCGGTATGTTATGATGGTCACTTATCCACAGATCAACCTTGGCAAGCGTTGCTTAACCGTAAAGATCGACCCGTGCGGTTGTTATTATTTAGCCACGAGCTCCTCAAATTTGCGATATGCAAGGATATATTATTTTGAATGTTTAAGGTTTTTGGGATCCCTTGAGAAGTTTTTAATGGAATTCAAAGTAATATTCTATGAGATTTTACACTTGCAGGACCTATGTGAACTTGTTCACAACTCTAGAATGCACAGCTAGTCTTTTCTGTAAATAACCATTTCGATGTCAAGCTTCACCTGATTGATAAACCTCACAGAGTGAGCTTTATTACACACGACATAAAGGTCTTACGTTTGATGTAATTTGATACTCACCTCGGATTCTGCTGTCGAGACACGAAAATGTTGTTACAGAATACTGGTCTGATGAGATTGCGGAATTTGTTTGAAAGAGTAACCGCGGTCTTGGAACGCAAAGTTATTATTTTAGAAGGAACACGGATCGGATTTGCTCAGCAAGAGTTTGACAATCCCTTCTGCTCCGGCCAGAGCAGGAGTCATTTGATGATTTCCTAACCCTTAAAAAAATTACCTTATTGAACAGCGCTTGGAATGCACGGATCTAAGCTTACTAAGGCATCCTTTTTTTAAGGATGGGAAATCATCAAATGACTCCTCCCGCTCTAGGCGGAGCAGAAGGGAGTGTCAGACTCTTATTGACCTTGTGTTCTGTACGTTCCAGGGCCGCGGTGACTATTTCGAACAAGATCTGCAACCCTGGCCTAAGGTACTGGAGCATCTGAGTTCGTTTCGATGTTTCTTCTTAGGATAGTCAGCTGGGAAATACCAACTTTCTCCAGTTGAAACTAACCAAAAAATATTAACGTTTAGATGTGCTATTTTAAGGTAGTTGCGCTAGGGTAGCCCGCGAAATTCAAATATTTTTATGTTTTTTTGCAATTTGCCGGTCAGTGTGAAGCTGTATGTTGAACAAAATACGATTAGCGGCATTCAACTAAAGAATTATAACCATTTTAAGAGTCATTCTATAGGGCTTCATGAACTTAGAGGGCTACATTGATTATTAAAATGGTTATAACTATTTTCTTTATTATCCTTAACATTGTTTTAGCTAGACATAATGTCGGTTTCAACTTTATTTCTTTCCGTGACAAATAGTTTAGCTTTTACGCAAAAGACTCTGTCTTTGTCGTGAGAGTAAAGTCTTACCATAGTAGGTAGGTATAGATTTGTCAATCGTCTTTCTGTTATATTTAGTAAACGTTTCAAACTTAGAAATGTTGAGGTTTTGTAATTACTTATCTTTATGCCTTTGTCTCTCTCTCTCACTCTCTTTTTTCTTATTTGGTAGAGATTTTCTATTAACTATATGTACTTTTGTTTAGTTGCTATTAAAAAGGGCCCGATATTAAAACAGGGACTCTGTTTATATCTATATTTCATATCTATACGCATGTTTTATTGACTACACTAATTATAATGTTACTATTATAATTATTACCGTTAGGGGTCGAAAACGTGACAACGCAACGACTTACAAGCACTTAAACATGAACCAAAAGTAATAAACATAAATCACCAAAACGGAAGCCCGCTTTAAATTCAATCAATACGCAACCAGTTATCGAAATCGATATTTAAACTCTGCGTAACATAACTAAAAATTACATTACCATAAATATAAACAAAGGTAGGAAAACCATAAAAATACTTGCATACGTGACAAGGGGAATGAAGTTAATATTCAGATTAATATAGAAGAGACAACGCGCGATACAATAATTGGTGATTCCTCTGCAAGTCACGGTGCGCTGGCGCAGTTTCACTGGGACCACAGAGAAGGTAGAAGCAGAAGACTCACGAATACCTATATTTAGACACCTATTGAACAATTGAACAGTATTTTGAATTAAATTTTTAAAGTGTGCGTAAATGGCCAAATCCGAAACTATGCGGAATATTGAACGACACTGAAAGGAGCCCTGCTAGTTTATTATGTAAGTGACCATTTCGATATCGAGCTTCACCTGAGTGAGATAGCTCACAAAGTGAACTTTATTCCACACAACATAAAGGTCTTATCTTTATACTCACCTCGGATTCCGCTGTCGAGACTCGAAAATGTTGTTACAGAATAGGGGTACTGAGCCCGATTTTGATGAAAGATAAAACTGCATCATTGGATTTTGGAAAATCAGTATTCGTATCCAGGAATCGTTGATTTTGAAAAATAAAACACAATTATACGGTACACAACTCGAAATTGTCGTTTTGTTAAAAATGAGCTCTTTCCTTCAGATTGCCATGTGCCAGAATTTGATCCTTATTAGCGACACTTTCGGATGGTGTAATAATCTACAGGTTCTTTTTTTTTTCAAAATCTGCCGGTTTAAAAATCCAATGATGTAGTTCGTAAAATCGGGCTTGAGACTCCTTTCAGTATTTTTCGACATTCCTCATAGTTTCAGATTTGGCCATCCACGCACACTTTAAAAATTCACCTTGTAAATGAAAGAGACAGAACACACTAGAAGCAATACGATTTTGTCAATGTGTGCGATGTTATCTTTGAAAAGCTGTATCCGGAGTGGACCTTTTCTATCTGTCTTTTGTCTATTGAAAGGCACGCCAAAGTACGCCATAGGTGCGTGCGAGTACAACACAACTAGTGAAACTGGGTTATATTTATTTTTCGTGCCTATTTTTAGTAGTTGACCATTTGGATTCCGGTGTCAATGGGACCGTTCTAAAATCGTGCCGAAAATTTTAAACTTGTTCATTGGCGACTGCTTTAAAGGAAAATTACTTGACCGGTAACGAACTGTAGTTGAGAATATACTTGGCTGTATAAATGTTGATATTAGAACACCGTATTTGAATGGTACGAGTATCATAGTAACGCCATTAGAGAATTGTTCGAACAAAGAAGAAGACACAACAGAGGAATCAACAACAATTGAAAATAATGCAATGTATACATAACAGAAACATCTTTTAAGTGCAAACTTACAAAATCAATCATTCCGAGATCCAGAATCAATAAGTATCACAGCTAGAGAAGAGAATATAGAAATATAAAGGTGAAAAAATATCAAGGTGCTACCTTACACGAACACAGTTAGACTTGAGTAAAAGCAGAGTAGCAAGGGATCTCGTAACATAACGGAAAATTGATGGCTAAAGTAGAACGCACTTATTAAAAAGCGAAACCAAATTTAAATAACATATTAATCTACATTAGAATACGTAATCAATAAATCATGGATTTATTGAATTAGGATATCCGTAATCATTGTACCCCACTTCAAACATAACGTGAACTTGCACAACCAAATTCAAATGAGGCGGATAACATTTGAATTGATACGAATTGATAATTTGATGGCTTTATAGAATAAAGAATTTATACTGGAACCATAACTAAATGTTAGCCAATCAAAGCAAAGTAAATTAATTATGTGTTCTACGTATTTTTTTTTACATTTGAGGTAGTCACTATGCAAGTGTTTATGGAACAAGGGTAGCTCAAGATTCAAGCGTTGCTCGATCCTATTCACGTATTAAACGATTGTGTTAGGTACTCATACAGCAGCGATTCTACGATGCTCATATTCAAGTGGAAACTTTTCTTTTTGTTTTTATTTGTGTGGTTTGCTCTGGTCTAGGTCAGAGATGACAGAGACAGTCTACAATGGAGAGAGTTTACCCAAAAGGAGCCTGTTCACTCTAATTTTGAAGAAAACATAATGGTCTTGATGGTTTTTGTATCGGTTCTAAGACAGATTAAAAAACTTTTGGACACTTTTGAATTGAATAGTTATTTTTAGTATTGAACCTAAATACCTATACTTGCATATGCAATATACAAGCCGTTGAACACGAAATAGAAGCACGTCAAGCCATATATCATCGCCGTAGGTAATGGAGGTACAGCTAAGTAGTAAGTGCTTTCAGAGTTTTCTCAGACAAAATTACGGAAAAATCTTTTCTCCTCACTAACAATAGGTCTCGCATTAAATTGCAAACATAAATATTATTAATAACAGTGTCCCATACTGAAGTTTCATTCGGTCACAAAAGAAAAACTCCGCTCCATGTAACCTATGCATTGCCATCTATCTTTTTCCACAAAAGCCGGACATTATTGTTCGGTCCAAACACTCCTAAATCTTCGGAAAAGTAATATATTTTCGTTTTGCCCAGTGCGGTGTGGGGTACATACACAGACGCCCAGTCACTACGCTCCGCTACTTTTCTGTATCTACTAATGTTTTATACATTGCCAGTTTTGCTTCAAGCTTTTATGCTTTAGTTGCTGTATCGGGGGCAGTGGAAAACCGTCGTAAATTTTTCATTGCTTAGATCGTATTTTCTAAAACCTATGTTGTTTCGTTTACGACTGTTTCGCGCGAACATTCCAATTGTGGGAATCGGCAGTGTTCATACCGTAACGTCCAATAACTGAGAACCCTGTAAAGGGATTCTGCCCTTCTTACTAGCTGAATAGGGTTTGCTTTTATGTACATTCTATGTCGTTTAAAGACTTTGTAGGATTGGAAACTGGTCTAACAATATTGGTGTGTGCAGTAGACGAACTTGCAAATGTGGATGACTGTGAGGGATATTAAGATTGGTGATTCATATAGTTGACAATACTTCATTGTTTCGATATAAATGATCTGTCGTAAATATTTCTGTGTTAGGCTGGCTTTACTGAGATAGGAAAAATGGTGAGCTGGACAATAATTCCTGAACTGCAGACCACAGACCACAGACCACTGTACAGTAGGTTTATATTTCTACGGTGTACTACCGTCCTTGATATGAAAATTCTACAAATTGGATAGCTATGGAAAGTTCATTTAACTACGACCTTTGGTCGTTAATCTAAAGTCTTCGCCATAATCAGAACACGGATCAAAAAGCTCACACGAGAAACAAAACCGCGTTCAACTAATACGCTTCCACACAAGCTACACAAAACTTACCTAATATTTTATTAGAAAAACTCCTCAAGTTACAGACTCACCTCTTTAAAATGGTTCATTCTTAGTATTACGTAATGGACGCGCGTAATTTGAGAATAAGCCTTGGCGAGGCAGCGTCAAAATATGTAAAGATTTTTATCTTTTCCGTAAAATGGCTTGGGAAAAAACATAAAGAAGGTGGTGTCACCTGATCCAGACAGGCGGGATTTATCGCGTTCAGTGTGGCCGCGGGCTAAGGTCGGGCTCGAGTTATGACGCTCGGTAATAATTTACCTACGCGCGATGCCCATGGAGTTGAGTGAAGCGGGATTGTCGCTTTTGCGGCCCGTAGTTGTGGAGAAGATCTTGAGGAGCTCGTGGCTAGATAATAACAGCCACATGGGTCGATCTTCAAGGTTAAGCAACGTTTGCCATGGTTGGTCTGTGGATGGGTGACCATCTTAACATACCGAGTTTCCTCCGTGCCTCGGAAAGCACGTTAATCCGTTGATCCTGGCTGTCATTTGTAGATCTTTGGCATTCGTTACGGATAGTCAGAAGCCAGTAAATCTGACTCCAGTCTTGCCATGAAGTACCGTGATTCCCAGTTAATGGGTTGTGGTGGAGATCTGGTGGGCAGCCGCTCCTCGTAAAATACTGGTATTCAGCTAAATTTGGCTTGATTGGAAGCCGACCCCAATTTAGTTGGGAAAAGGCTAGGCAGATGATGAGTTGTGGAGAAGGTCGAACAATTAGCCGGTAGGAAACAAGCCGAAGGGAAAAACAAGGAACATTCCTTGTTGTCACATACTTATTTTTGATGTATAAAATCGCCTTTAATTACAATTATCCACGCTTGTTTGTGCTTAAAGTAAGGTAAAAGTTAAATTACTAATAGGGACCCAGGACGCAATTAGTAATTTAACTAATTTTACACTGGCATTAATTGTTTTTATTCACCTTTTTTGTTTTTTCCCTGTAGTGTATCCTTACTTATTCTCGCTCCTGGAAAAGTTTAAGCCTCTCATTTTCAGTTCAAATCTCATAAACACTTCAAAACATTACAAATAACACCTTTAGGTCTATAGTACAAGCGATAACGATTGTCAATTAGTCCAAAGTTATGGAATATCACTTGTCAATCCCAAATATTTTGGACTTTGACAATCGTTATCACTGAAATAATGTCACTTTGAGAGAGAGCCGTTGTGTATAAAATAAAATAATGAACAAATCAGTTCCACAGACCATCTCTTAACAGAATTAGTTGCTAACACGAGGTGAAACAATAAATATTTCATACAATGAACTCGTACACATGTAACAATGTATTGTGCGAGTGGTGTGCAAGTAACGTACTTGACAGTTAATTGAAAATTACAGTCATTAGGGTTCCGTACCCAAAGGGTAACCAACCCTATTACTAAGCCTCCGCTGTCCGTCCGTCCGTCCATTCGTCCGTCCGTCTGTCTGTCTGTCAGAGGGCTGTATCTCAAGAACCGTAGTAGGTAGAGTTCAAATTTTCTTAGATTGTGTATTTCAATTGGCGCTATAACAAGAAATAATAACAATTATGTTTGTGGTAAGGAACCCTTCGTGTGCGAGACCGACTTGCATTTGGCCGGTTTTTTTTTAGTTATTTTAGCTTAGTTTATTTTTTTATAAGTTCAGGACCTATCCCGTAACGCTCCGAGTTATGGTCCCCCTAGCTACATGTGACAAGAAATAAAAGTAGTTTCTGGGATAATGATCGTGCATGGATGAGTCAGTTTTTTTTTCATTTCTCGGATTTTTCATTTCATGTTTTATTAAAATTGCTATTCATCTCTTTGTGGTTTTGCGCGGATTTTTTATTAGCATACCTATTTGGCAATTTGTAAAAGTTCCGGCAGTAAATTCTTTACTCTTTGCCGACTAGTATGAAAAAATACCAAAAATATTAGAAATAAAATGTCCACGCTTCATGACAACATTTAAAAGGGAATTAAGTAACAATGACGTTAAAAAAACAGCTTACATTTTGCCCCAGTTTCTTTCCGGAAAACACCCTCTCACGCTTTAATATCAATTCCCTGAACCACTAATCTAAAGCTGCCAAGAATCAAATTAAAATGAGAGCCACCACTAAAATCTTCTCATTACAACCAAAAGACATTAGTAAAGGGCGGGAAAAGAAATGCCTAGGCCTACAAATGTACCCCGAAACATGAAGGGTTCGTAAACAACGGAGTAATGTATGGGTAGTTTGGTGAGAGAAAATGTGTTTTAAATTGTGTGTGGTAGGAGTGATTTTTGAATGGGGCGGTGGGTTAGTTAGGTCGTTAGGTGTTGTGTCGGTGGTAGCTCAAGTAAAGTGGAAAGCGTCCCCGAGAAAATTGGCACAAGTGGTTTTAGCTGGGGCGGGCGGCGCGTCGCGGCGGGACGCGGGGACCCGGCGCAGAGCAGGCTGTGTGGAGATGGGACACTGCCGGACTGTGATTTATGGAAGCCTCTGTGCGGTTTATAAGTACCTAAGCCTAGATATTTATTTATTTGCATCTTATCCTGTGTTTGTAGTTGAAGCTTCGGTTTTAAATATCTAAAACAATCAATTTGTTGAATTAAGTCTTTATTCGCGCTTTGATGATTTCGGTAGGTATAGTACAAATTTCACCGAGCATGACCTAATCTTCCTGATAAATTAACTAGTGTACAGTCAGTGGCAAAAATCGATAAAAACTTTAATATTTTAAATCGATATTGGTCATAAAAACCGGATATTGATTCATTTTATTGTTCCCTAATTGATTATTGTCACGGACGTTACTTACTTACCTAGTTAATACTTAAATAACAACAGTGATATCAAAACCCAAGTATCATCACAGGAAATAAATTTCCAAAAATAATCTTTATTTAAGGACATTAATGATAAAAACAACACACCAAAAAACCAAAAAACATAAAACCATTACCAATACCAACCAACCATTTATCAATAGGTATCTTCTTGATGCACGATCCAAATGAGCCGGAATACTTACTTTATTTATCAGTCAAAAAGGTGGACGGTTATGCGCATGATTGGTGCTTACCTACTTATAGGCATAAATCTTTTCAAACATGCGAGTACCAATCTGCGAACCTCTCTGATCTTTGTCCACAGTATAGGGGTGGCCGTCGAATGTTCTCCGAGAGATAGCAGTCGCGACAAGATGTATTACTGCTTACGAAAAATTTTCAACAGCGCCTCTATCCGATTGGCCCCGAACGGAAAATAAGAGGGGACATCGAGAAATAAATGAACGCTGTAAATATCTCTATGACAATAATACAGGTCAGCAATAGATATCTTTGTCGATAGTAACGCATTATTAATGTAACAAAAACACGGGAAAAAAAAGACGATTGATCGCTGTTAGATAAAATAATGGTGGATATCGGCGAAGTTTATATGGAGTTTTCATGCTTATAGTGAGATGATGGTGTCTAAGGGTCGAGTTTGTTCAACTTTTACATTACCGTGTATGAGCAAATCATATTTGATGAGGGAGATAAAAATTTAGTTACACTTGATGGTATAAAATGAAGGCGATGTCGAGTTTTCATAGAGTTTACCCATGGTCTTGTAGACCTATTACAGGAATAAAGAGTAGCAAAGACTATGTGCCCTTTCTTCTGGTCAAATTTTCTGAGTTAGATACCTTTAAGCATTTGGCAAACACATTAGATGAAAACATTAATATCACAGACTTTCACAGTTTTCCAAATACCGACTAACGTACCCCGCGACCTAGAAATTAGACCAAATAAATCCATAAAACAGATAACAGAAACCAATTCAATTAAAAATCCAAATCACACATTCCGAGAGAAACTGTGGTGGATTTTTCTTTCAAAATTTATGTCCCCGCGTTGCCTCTAGAGGGCGCTGGGAGGGACGTAGAGGGGGGTGCAAGGCGTGGGGGGTGCGACTTCATTTCGCCCGCGTCGTTTATCTTGAGAAACATAATTCAGGGGCGAAGTCTCTGTCAACTTATTCCTATTCTTTCGCCTAAGCGTAAAATGGGTATGTTTTACTTTTTATACTTTACGTAGATAGTATAGTTCTTGTAAGTTAAATAAGGTCGGCTTTAAGTTGATCTGTGCTGTTATTTATGATGTTGAACGTGAGATGCGCGAAGAGGGTACTTTTAATTTTAATGTTATAACCTACTTTAGAGATGCTGTGTTCTTTCTAAGGGCAAGTTATTTGATCCGCAGTTAACTCAACCAGTTGGTAAAAAATTGTGCATAAACTTCGGTAAAATGCGTTTTTCGGTCAACGTTTAGCTTGACCAATAGCCACATAAATAACTATTAGTTTATCTGTAAAAATTGGTGATGAACTCGTCTTAAGACAGAAAATATTGCATAGTTACAAAGCCAAGTTTAATTTCCTGCCATTAGTCATGAAAAAAAACATAGTTACCAAGAATGTTACCCTTTCAAAAACCTATCAAAACACATCCAAACCCTTCTTCTACCCACATGTACACCCAAAAATACAAACAAACCATATTTTGCTCAACAAAAACTTAGAGCCAGACATATTTCAGTCAGTAACGGAATGTAATGGCGATATGATATTGGGTACGACGTTATCGGTCGTCTGCCAGTCTACGCCTCGTAAATAAACCGAATTCATTACTCCCCCATTGAGTGTGTGTTAGAAAATATTTAGTGGATACGAAGATAGCGAAGAGCTATTAACTTGCAATTAAATGGTGGACTTCTTTTCTGGGCCGAAAGTGTACGTTCTTGTATGGGACTTAGCAAGCTGGAGTAAAATACACATTCGATGTTTGTTGATATGGGTACCATTAAGAGTTACTTTACGCAGTTGTAGTTCTCTTCGAAGACATGACCTTATTTATAATGATTTCGACCGATTTTCGCCCCAGTTGGTCAACCTCTATGAAGATTACTTCTACCAAGTACACAGGATTCATTAAAATTGGGCACGCCACAATCCAGGCAATAAGTCCCCTCTTTGAGGAGTGGCTGGAGCGGCGCCACGACGTACGAGTTACCTGTTTCGAATTCGATGGGAGGTTACGCCCGGGTGTCAACACTGCGAGGATCGCCAGGAGGACACAGTGGAGCATACGTTGGAAGTCTGCCCTGCTTGGGCAGAGTACCGCCGTGTCCTCGTCGAGGCTATATCGGCGGACGCGACCTCTCACGTCCGGCCCTGGTTCAATCCATGGTCCGGAGCGAGGAGGCATGGGAAGCGGCCACCTATTTCTGTGAAGCAGTAATGATACACACCACACCATCACACACTACCACAACAACAACAACACAACAACAACATTAACAACATCACTAAAAACATCACTTAACATTACAAGTACTTTCACCATCCACACTTTTATTACATAGACTTACTTCTCTATCAAAATTGTTTGCTAATAATATTATGTATAATCTGATTGATGCCGTATAATTTGGTAAATCTTTAAGGGTGTGAGCCTGGAGATCTGTCATACAGGTCCCGAACCTAGTTCAGACTCCAGCTCTCACAAAGGTTCTTGCGTAAGGCAAAAAAAAAATGTATGTTATCAGTAAATTACCTAATGTACCTTTATGAGAGAAATAAACTATATGTTATGTATGTTATGTTATGTTATGTTATGTGATAGAAAAAGAGGAAGCCGAACTTGTGAGTGAGAGGGAAACCTCACGCCCCAGCCTCCGCAACCGAAGGAGATGCCCGGGCGTCAGGAGTCTCAGAGCGATTCCCAGTCACCGTAGGCGCGGGCCTACGGCTCGCCGGCCGATCAGAATATTTTTTTAAATACCTTCAGCAGCGATGAAGTTGTATAGCTTCAAAGATTACAATTAGAAAGAAAAGTCCGATGTAAACTTTGACGTCATCGTCCATGACGCTTATACAGCTGCCATAGAAAACATATATTTGATAAAAAAATAATTATATCTCCTTCGTTTTTCGAGTCATTTTAATTCTATTTTTACTTTAAGTAATATGTTTTTATATATTTTTAGATAAACTGTATAGATGATAAATATCTTTTTCATGCATATTCCCTATAGCGGAATTTGTTCTTAATAGTCACCGCGGCCTGCAGTCTGACACTCCCTTCTGCTTCACCCAAGGAGGTGTCACTTGATGATATCCCAACCTCAAAAAAAAAGTAGACATTAAAATGAACAAGTATGTGCGCACATAAAGGCGCACTCTCTGTGTCTCTCGTCCTTTAGGCGCATCTTCTTTTTC
Source organism: Lacanobia oleracea (assembly GCA_950371165.1). Classification (NCBI taxonomy): domain Eukaryota; kingdom Metazoa; phylum Arthropoda; class Insecta; order Lepidoptera; family Noctuidae; genus Lacanobia; species Lacanobia oleracea. The sequence goes on from OX493397.1 coordinate 10,714,421, forward strand.
TTCTTCGTCATTTATTGCTGAAGATCGCAACCACATACGACACGTCTCAAAGACATGTGGTCTTCTGCAATGTGGACGGCTCTGTACATGCTGCCTCGAACAGCCTACTTTATGGCGTCGGACCATCTTGCCGGTGTTTAACCTTGAGCGCGTTTTCCTTCAACTTGGCTCCATTACATGAGCGTACTACCTACAATAAGCAGGTTTTTCTCCATTAACTATCATAGAAACTACGTAATTCCTCGTTATTTTGAATTCAAGTATTATAAAAATGTTACGGCTGTGTTTTTTTTTTATTTGTAATGGGTTTGCTCTTGACTCTAGTCAGTGCCACACAGACTAGAGTCTTTGACATATCAAAGACTCTAGTCTGTGTGGCAAAATGTGAAGTAGTTTACGACATCGCCAGAATTTTCAGGCCATCCTGTCCTGTACGTTAGAGAAGTACTTACATACCAAAGGGCGCCATTGCCAAAATGTTCCCTATTAATGATAAATGTCTGACAATAGCATTTACAAAGGTCAACCCCAAATGTACCACCACCAACCCCCGAAATAGTATTTGGACTTTGGCATCTACGGTTGCTTATTGGAAGTAGGGTATCCATCATCCAACAGATTACGAAACATGCCCAAATTGATTTGGCACGTGCCAGTTGCAAGTTTCGATATTTACGTCTTTGCTCTGAAGTTCAAAATTCGAACTAAAAAAAAAAAGATCAAAATTTTGAATAAAAAAGACAACTCAAGTTCAATATGTGTGTTCGGCATGTGTTTATAACTTGTACACGTGTTCAAACACGTGGTTCCAAACAGCTGGGTTTGTCATCACGTTTTGGTGTTCGAATTTTAATTTGTGGGGATCGTTCTTGAGCTGTATGTAGCTGTGTAGCAGGGAAATTGTCTAGCGTTGTTTTTTTCTTTCTAATGCTGGCTTCTCAAAACCATATTTTGAATTTCCTTAAAAAACCTGTACAAAGTAATGTTTATGGACGCAATGCACCTTGTAGTAGTCAATGTGTAAACGAGTAGGTATAAGCGTAAAAAATTGGTTTTGTTTTTTCTTTGAGCTCGTTATGTGCAATGTTTTCACAGCAACAAATGTTGGCAACGTCACGCGCCTACCATCCTTAACCTATCCGTTAATATGTACAACCAATACGTCATTTGACGCAATAACGGTCAAACAATAAATATCGTTTTGCGCAGACAACACGCGCAAAGTAATATATGAAGTTAAGAATAAATAGGCAATTTAGTTCGGGGCTCACGTTCGCCCGAATATTGCCGAATATTGCCGACGACGGGCGGCGAATTTCCATATCGTATCGCGATTCGTGGGGTGCTTTTATGGGGTAAAAATTAAGTCGGCGAACGGTTACGTGTTGATTTTCAATTGGATAGTTCGAACGGTCGAATTGGACATTGTTTTAAGATATTTATTCGATTGTTTTTAGATTGGCCCGCGTTTACGCGCTGTTACGGTCGCGGAACATGCTCAAACAATGAACTAAGTTAAGTGGGATTGCTTTATGAAACTTTCTTTAAATCCGGTACCTACTTATGCTTTTTATTTTATGTTTCCAAGACTACTAAGGACTGCAAGGCTCTTCTCATAATAATCAGTCTTCAAGGCATAATATACCTACTTCATAATTATGAACTTTTATCTAACCTTATAAGCACTCCTAAACTGATGTAATGAACAAGGAACAAAATGATTCAAATATCTATTATAAACAATTCAACATCAATCCTAAACATTAACCTAACAAGATGTAAAACAAAAGAAAAATCACAATTTAAGTAATTTTCAAAATTCAAAATACGAGTACGTTCCAACACCAATAAATTCGTCGAAGTACATTCGTATGGAAAAAAGATCCGAGATGTCGTTATAAATTCCGCGGTAAGACCCGATAGAAATGAGAGAATTCCCATTAAATCTCTCTAACAGGCCGATAGATGGCGCTTCAGCTAAGCAGTGGAAAAGCGTTGGAAAACACATTTTAATATGGGGTGTACCTTAGCGGGACTTTGTTGCAGTCGTTCGAAACGTTTTGATACGTTTAAGAAATGAATTTTAGAGTAAAATAAGGGAAGTTCGATAGACTTATGGACGGATATATGTATTTATATATCCAGATGGCCAGAGATCGACAGTTGTGATGCAACTTTAGAATGACAAACTAGACCAGTCTTTGTTTTGCAATGGGCGGCGAGACTCAGAGTTGATCGATTGATGGTCATCTTTCAAAATGACGGAAATGAATGCGGCTGGCTGTAATTGGCTCATCAATGCACAAAACGTGAAGCACTGCAGGAACTTACAGGCCTAATGTAAACTTCTAGTTTTTACCCGCGATTTTGTACGCGCAAATAACGCGTTTTCCCGTTCCCGTAGGAATTTCGGGAAATTCTGGGTCCATTACACTCCTCAAGAAACCTACATGCCAAATTACGCTTTCTACGACCAGAAGTTCCGGCTGTGCTTTGTCTGTAAGTCACTCAATAACGAAATAATTTTCCAAAAATCAACACTTTTCATGCATACAGAACTAGCTCAAGCAGATCCATAGAGTCTAAATCTAGCAATCCTCTAAGCACCAAGACTACGCCGAAGGTATTACTACGGGGGTGCGAGCGCGAAACGAAATGTGGCTTTAAAAATTTGGAACACAATCCGGCTATTTGTCTTTCCAACGTTTCTTATAAATCAAGGAATAAAGCAGCCAACAATGCTTTATGGGCGAAAAAAAGAACCTACATAAGACGGGAAATAGCATACAGGGCTTCGTACATACATTATGAATGTTAGTGTTGCGTAAGAGAAAGCTTCAAGTTTCGTAATGTACCTTCTAGGTGCGTTGTTGCGCGGTTATGGACTCCTGGTACTTTCAAGAAGTTCAGTTAATATCGTTGGGGATCGTGTTTTAAAAAGGAGGGTAAGAGGATTGATATAGGGGATGAGAAAATGTTTGGATCTTTGAGAAAACTTGTCAAGATGATCTATGAATGTTTTCCCATTTTCCTTTCGTCCAATTTCTATTAATTGGGAATTATTTTGACGAATGATGTGTGTCTTGCCATTCAGAACTTTGAACTGTCAATCTTTATGCCATTAGAATTGTTTTGGCAGCGAGTAATATATAGATCCAGCAGACATGTTAAGGGTGGAATATATTCGTTGTTTACTTGAATAAATAACGAAACTTTTACTCGTGAATACGATTGATGTGTTTTTGATATCGGTTGTTAAGTGCAGCTGCATAAACTATCGTTATGTTTACAGATACTTCCAAACCTAATTTACACGGCCGAAAACATTTCACGGGTGTAATGTTAAATTTAAAAGCGCATTCATACTCTTTCGTCGATGACAACGTAATGGCTTTTTTTCGCAGTGTAAATTAATATATAATTTATGACAGAAACGCATATTCGGCGGCCATTTTAATATTCAAAGTCGTTATTTAAACCGCGTCACATCCGTCCGCACTACGCGACGGTTTCGCAGAATTATTACCGTGTAACGCACTATATCACGTTAAATTTACGACAACCTGAATATGATAGATTTTCAATCCGGCCTCCATAATATACGACGAAAAACGTTCCGATGTCAAAATAGAGAAATAAATAAACTCGTGACAACCAATTAATAACTCGTAAAGTGTCAGTGTTGAGGACAATAAAAAAAACTTTGGCGGGGATAAAAAGGGGCAGAAAAAGGCGATCACAATGGCGGAATGAGGCGAGGAACGCCTGTAAAAAAGCGCCGATATCGTCCATAAATTTGGACGGATTCAAAACAAATCGCCCTTATTCATTACACGTATGACTTATGGCCGCGAAAGGCAGAAATTTATAATGCACTTATATAGAGAACACAAAGAGATGGAATCGAGTCTCCTCAATGGATGTTAAGGATTTATAAAAACAACTTGTGTTGAACAAAGAACTTGGCGCGCTTCATTAGTCACGTTTCGGCTCCAGCGAGGACCGACGACACAAAAAATTAACGTCGTGTTAATCGACAGTTTGGATATACTTTTTAAGTGTAATAGAGCGTGAATAAAAAGCCATAAACATGACGTTTTAGACAGCCGTTAAACAATGATATTTCATTATCCTGTACGCAGGCTATTTAGAAGGGTTCAGCTGCGTTAAATTATACCTTTCTCCCATTATTGTGTTGCTAACTTTTTACTGTGCCACCACAATCGTAACTCTTCAAGTATCTAGTATAGTATCTTTAAGCGGTTGTGTTGTCTAACGGCTAAATTAAAAAAACTTTAACTGACCTTATAACCCAACACTACTCTTCAGCGTTGCCACAATATACACTCGGCTTTATTGAAACAAAAACATCAGAACGTAAATGGAGCAGTCATAATTCACGAATGCACCAATCATAAAGTATCTTAACACAAACATCAAAAGCATCGAACACTTAAATAAACCACTTACAAAAAGGCAGCCCTAAAACATGCAAATCGAATCAAGCAACTCAAGCATTTTATTATCAGATACCGCATTACGATACCTTCATCAGTATAGACGGTACGGAGCGAACCAAGAAATAAATGGCATTTAAAAGTGTGATCCAAGATGTACAAAAAGTTGGGAAAAGGGGAAAAAAAGTCGTACGAAATGATAAATTTCCCTTTGGAAGTGAAAAAGTGAGGTTTTATTTATGACACGCCTGTGTATTGTGGCCTCGACAAAGGTCGTTATCAGATCTTGTTGGGCCATGCATTTAAAATGCACGTTTGGTTGCGCTTTGACGGACGATGCTCCTTCGCAGTCATAAATTATGTGAAGAGGTGAATGGAGCGCACTTTGAGGAGGTTTTTGATGGTTTTATAGTTCAGAAGTGACGCAGTTTGTCCTAATTCTCGTTTTCATATGATTCATGTCTACAGTCACGGTGATGAATTTTGCACGCCTTATTAAGAGTTAGTATACTGACTAATTTTTTTATTAGGTTTTAACCTGTTTAGATCTCTGAAAAGTGCCTAGATAGACAAAGCGCAACAAATTGCTGTTCATAGAGTTACTTTCTAAAATTAATTAAAACGATGAATCCACCTATATTTCACAACCATCAGTATAGCGTGATTGATTTAAAAGCCATTAAGACCTTATAAACTTGCCTCACCGCAACGTTACCTAGGCAACTTTAAATTAGGCAAGAAGAATTATTCTCCAATCTCTCCGAGACCAGCCACAAATCACTGTTCCTTGGAAGTAATTGAAAATACATTACGCAACCAAATTAAAGTGGAAAGTGGTACAAGTTGGGAGGCAGGTGGTGCGACATCCCCACCCGCGGAATGTTTTGGCATAAAATATAGCTTCAATTATTTACGTGAAAGATTTATGGCACTTAGAAAAGTGCGCGAAGAAAAAACCGGGAGCGACCGACGTGTGCACGAAAAGTGTTTTTCTTCGGAAACTTATAATGGGTATGAGTGTAGGGAAAGTTTTTTTGAATCTCTTTCCTATGGTAATTTGTTTTGGGTGCGCTTATAAAGATATTAGTGTTTGTTGTACTTTATTCGATGTAATAAGGTGTGTTTTAGAATATATTAGGTGCTGTGTTTCCTGAATTTAGTATACACAATACTCCCTAACACCTATCGGAGAGCAAAATATAGTTGCTCTGCATTTAATGGATTACAATTTGGTCAATCTATAGGAAAACTAAAAGAAAGCACCTAGTGGAAACTGGAATCCATTTTATAGATAGTACTCGCTTGACACTGACCCTAAAAACTATAATGGATAGGGTTGAGTGTCCTATTGTGAGGCATTGGAATAAGGTACACAGTTCTGGTGGTGTCCTCTTGAATGTAAAATAAATTGATAATTTGAGCAAGTAGATATAAGGTACTAACATAGATTTAAGCTTTATCAACAATTTTATATGGAACTAGTTGACCCACGCAACTTCGTCTGGGTCACAATTTTCATTACTGCTCCGCTCCTATTAGTAGTAGCCTAGTTAGTTTAGTCTTAGCGTGATGATATATATATATACATAGCCTATATAGCCTTCCTCGATAAATGGGCTATCTAACACTGAAATAATTTTTCAAATCGGACCAGTAGTTCCTGAGATTAGCGCGTTCAAGTAAACAAACAAACAAACTTATCAGCTTTATATACTAGTATATTAGTTGACCCGCGCAACTTCGTCTGCGTTACCATTTTTATTACTGCTCCGCTCCTATTGGTCTGAGCGTGATGATATATAGCCTATAGCCTACCTCGATAAATAAGCTCGATCTAACACTGAAAGAATTTTTCAAATCGGACCAGTAGTTCCTGAGATTAGCACGTTCAAGCAAACAAATAAACAAACAAACTCATCAGCTTTATATATTAGTATAAGATAGATTAAGTTCTGGATTTAACTATAAATTAAATTAAATTTTGCCCGCGACTTCGTATGCGCATATCCCGTTTTTTCCTGTTCCCGTAGGAATTTCAGGAAATTCTCCTCCTTTACGGAGTGTTGGGAAGCTAAATGTCAAATTTCAGCTTTCTACGACCAGTAGTTTCGGCTGAGCGTTGTCTGTCAGTCACTCAATCAGTCAGTAACGGAAGAATTTTATAATATACTAGTTGACCCGCGCAACTTCACAATTTTCAATACTGCTCCGCTACGATTGCCCTTAGCGTGATGATATATAGCCTATAGCCTTCCTCAATAAATGGGCTATTTAACACTGAAAGAATTTTTCAAATCGGACCAGTAGTTCCTGAGATTAGCGCGTTCAAGTAAACAAACAAACAAACAAACTCTTCAGCTTTATATATTAGTATTATTAATTATTATAAATTATAATTATAATATATTGATAATCGTTTTCAGGACATATAGAATACAAATAATACAAATATCTTTATTTCTTTCTTCACAAAGGTTCACATCGGTATACATATATCTAATGTTTACAAAAAAAAGTGAAATAACAAACAAGATGAAACACATAATATGATCCTTTGTGAGAGACTGGAGTCCATACTAGGATACCCTGTGTGACGGATCACCAGGCCCCCACCCCGAATTTGCGTTGACTATAACTTAAAATTGTGAGTATCCAAGCGAAAAATGGCACTAAACCTTAAATACCTTTAGAAATTTTAAGCGAAAAGATCTTAAATAAACTAACAAAATAAAATAAACTTGACATGTCGTTTAGGTGTGTAAGTAAAGAATGATCAACATTACAGCTAGTTTCCGAAAAATCTACCCAAAACTTAAATCACATACCTAAAGCTCAAAACAAAACAACGAGATTTACTGAATATGTAAGTATGAAACAAACGACAAACAACGTTAATAAGTATAACATAGTCACATGAAGCTCACGTATGTTTATTTTTCATTTACGAGCAAGTACTGCAAACATTCACGGACTTATTACGTGTCGCGATATAAGAACGAAGTCTATTGCTTTCGTGGGAGGTGTGATAGAAATAGGGGAAGATTTTGAGTGGAAGATAAGAAGTCTATTTGATAGAAAAGGGGAGAAAAATGGTTGGTTAATTTTTTTGGCATACCCGCGGTTTCGCTTTCATTCTGGAGATCTTCTAGAGAGCGCTAATTATTATTTTCAATCTTAAAATTCCGTACTAAATATAACACAATGTGATAAATAACTAAACTAATAACTTGGGTATTTATTATTTTAGAGGTATTTTTTTTTTATTGTAAAACTGAAAAGAATGGACTTCTTGACAAAATTCTTTTCTTGACATCCTGAAAGGGCTGCATTATGTGTATGGTGCCCCAAAAATAGAAGCTTCTAACTCAAGAGCACTTCAAACTGAACATACTTTTCAAAAAGCACTAAATTAAGCTCTCGTGATCGCCCGATAAGAATTCAAAAACAATGTTCAGCTGCACTCAATTAATTTATTAGGTTTACATATCTGCGCATCAAGTTTATAAAATGAAAAATGTACTGAAAATACTGGTATTCAGACGAATCCGGTTTGACTAGAAACCGACCCTAATATAGTTGGGAAACGGCTAGGCAGATGACGTACTGACACAACCGTACTTATTACACAAAAACAAAAATGCAAAAAACGACAGGTAAATTAAGACCCAAATAAAGAATAAATTCACATTTCAAGAATCTTCATAATAACCTAATTTTAAAAGTAAAACCACGTAATCCAAACTCAAACGAGGAAGATTTTAAACATCCATAATCGGTCCGTCCGTACTTCTGCGTGATAATCTCCAGTAAAAATTTAATTGAACGTCGGAAGTGGGTGCAGATGGGTCGCATTGTAACCGAGGCTTCTGTTACCTCCGTTCTGTATCGTCGTGCTCGGAAATATCATCCCCACAAGGGCTTTACCCATCTTTTTTAATGGTTTTTTACAGGAAGAAATTCTTAGAAAGATATTGTTCTGAACGATCTTATGGCTAGAGACGCTTTTGTTCGGTTAATCAAACACCTTTGATGGTGAGTTTTGCTTTAAAGTAATGGGCAATATTGACCTCTTAAATGTTTTGAGTTTGTTCTTTAAAAAGGCCAAACGATATTTAAAACAAAAAACAAAATCTGCGAATGAAACGAAAACTTTTTATAGGTATAGGTCTTGTTGATGCTCTTGTAATGTTGGGCATAATCGTAAATGATTTACGGCATGTATTAAAAGTTACAAGCCTTAAAATATTTATGAAAGTACTACAGAGATAAAACCCCTGTTTAGGGAAGACTTCAAAGATGCTGCTGTTGATGAAACATTAGATGATTGTGAAGATATCTAAGATGGAGAGGAAACCAAAACTTCTCGTAGTTAAGACCAAGTTATGGAAAATCAAGACCATGTTAATGATAGTTTAAATTATTTTCCTGAAAGAAAATACATACTAAGTTCCTAAAGACAAGGCTTGTAAAGACTGAGCTATGGATGGAAGATATTAACCTGTCGGAATCCGTAAGGCCCTATTGGGGCCAAGCCGACTCGTGCGGTGTAAACGTTACTTGTATGCGTCTTGCGGATTATTTTCGTTCATTTTTATTTTTTATCATTTTTATTATTGCCCCAGTTAGTAAACGAAAGGAGTGTCTGGAAGGATATGGAGGAGGCCTTTGCCCAGCAGTGAGACACCATCTAATATTGGCACCATCTAGCATTGGCTAATAAAAAAGTAAACAAAACAAAGGTTCTTCAGAGGTTAAGGAACTACTGACAGCCAAAACAAACTAATGATGACCAAGACAAAGGTAACGAAGGCCAAGATTTCCTCACTAACACAAAATCAATTACAAAAATCAGTCACGAAGCAAACCCCACAAATTATCCAGTAACACCACCAATCTTTAACAATTACGATAAGAATCAAAACGCATATTACGTTACCGCGTTTAAATTACAAGCTAAAAGTGTGGAACAACAAAAAACTGTGTTCCCGTGAGCTTTAATATAATTTGTTAATGATAAATAAACTCATAAATAGCGGTTGTGCTCGCGAATCTGTTTACAACAGATCCACATTTAAGATATCGCGCTTGCTTTGTTGCTAATCCGCTAACAAGTTTGAAACGAAAAATTTAAATCCTCGCGTTTTGGGGGTTATGAAGAAAAACGGCTGAGTGTTGGGAAAGAGATTTTTAGCTCTGTGAAGAATTTTTGATTTTGCATTTTGCTTATTTTATTTCACTGCAATTTGAACAAGGATGTGATTCTAATCACGCTGTCAAATATTGCATTATAAGAGATAAATTAAAAATTAAACGGGGGGACTAAAAAGGCCATTTTAGCAGAATCAGAAAGCACATCACACTACTCGTCACTGTCAAATTTTCCCAGTCAATCTTGAACCTAGATAGCGATAAAGATGAAAATGTGATTTGACAGATTGATGTGTGATTAATATTATGATTTTAATATGATTCTACTAAAGTAGCCTTTTTAGACTCCCTTTTTTGTGAGGATGGGATATCATCAAACGACTCCTCCCGCTCTGGGTGAAGCAGAAGGGAGTGTCAGACTCTTACTGACTAAAACTCACCCGTGTTCCTCCTAATGCCCTTTGCGTTCCTGAGCCGCGGTGACTCTTTCGAACATGTTCTGCAACCCTGACTGTTTTTAGACCCCCTGATATTCAATCTCGTAACTTCTACTTAAAGAGCGGTAGGTAAAATTCTTATCGTAATATCATCTCAGCAACAATCAATGTCAAGAACATGTCAAAATGTCGGGAAATTGGCTGCTTTTTGACAGTTTGCAACTAATATGCAAAAACCTACCACCGCTCCTGAAAAATACGAGAATTTACCCTCTTTTTTTTTTTTACGGATGTGATATCATCAAATGACTCCTCCCGCTCTGGGTAAAGCAAGAGGGAGTGTCAGACTCTTACTCAGTCTTACACTCTTGAGTTGTCTTACTCTCTTAGTCGGGCCTCGACTAAGAGGGAGAATTTACCCTCTAGTGTTGATTTCTTTTATGTTTATGAGCTAACAATACCACATAGAAATATGATCCAACCAACTACATCAGCGGTTATTATGAAGTCAGCAATGAGGTGGTCGAAGATGTAGTATGGTAGAAAATGCCTATGGTATTAAGTCCGCCTCTGTACATTTGTGTGCATGAAGTATTAAATAAATAAATAAATACGATTGCCTATCTAATGAATAAAGTAAAAAGATTTCGCATATTTTTTAGGGCTCCGTATCCAGTCGGTAACCAATGGAACCTATTACTAAGCCTCCGCTGTCCGTCCGTCCGTCCGTCTATCTATCAGTGGGCTTTATCTCGACAACCGTAATAGCTAGACGGTTGAAATTTTCACAGATTGTATGTTTCCGTAACCGCTACGAGTTTCATGATAAAAATTAAGGTTAATGGTACGGAACCCTTCATGTGAGAGTCCGACTCGCATTTGGCCGGTTTTTTCTAGACCTTTTAGTAACCGAACCGTTACGAAAAATATTTAAGTTTAAAAAGTTGAACGTTGTTTACTGATAAAGGCACTATAAGTGCAACCGTTAAGCAATAAGATCTTACGACGTAGATGACTTGCAACATAACTTAATTTATGTTACTACATTGAATTAATATGATTCAAGTAGAACAAACAAGGAATAAATCGATAGTCTAATCAGACAGCAATGTTTGCATATATAAATTAGCAAGTCGTATAATATATTGTATAATGTTATGTTTGAGCGTTTTCCATATTTTTTATTCATAAACCGTACCTATTTAGATTGTTAATTTTTTTTTAAATATAGGTGAGTAGGTACTTGGTACGCTGCCAATTATGATAAGGGTTTCATCACATACTATATCTATACTTCATTGAAGCAGCTAAGCTAATATACGCCCAACATGGATACTTCTCAGCACGTTGAGGCTTCTCCTTTAACTCAAGGAATTTCGAAACTCATCCACATTTCAAATTAGGGATTCCTCCAAGACGAATTGCGGAAGCTTACCAGCCTAGCGCCCTTAAGGAATTATGCTAAGGCACGTACTCGGATGTTTTCACGTATACCCCCTCTCGTCTCGTCCCAACCCCAAAATATAATATATCCAGCAAACTTTACATATATTTGTACCGTAAATCCTCTTAATATATTGCTCTATTTTTGTTGGTACACTTAAATTTAAGGGGACGCAGCTATTTAATGAATGTTAATGTCAAGTTGCATTCACAATTGTAACGCTCGTGTTTTGTTTCGGACTGTTTTACGTGTTGGAAATAGGCTAGCGTGAGATTTATCTGGTTTTCAGAAAGGTGTTTGTACATGTTTAAATGGATCGTTTTAATCAACTTTCCCATTTAAATGGACCGATTTAATTCATCGATCTTACTTAGATATTAAACAAGCCACAAAATACTAAGTTTAAAAACAGTACCAAAAATTGTATGCGTTATATATTTCACACAAAATAATTAAAAACAAACACCATTAATAACGGCAATATACGTCGACTTTTTCAGTAGCACAGCCAAAGTCTGTTCTGTACAAAAATTTCAAGAAAAATTGAGATAAACCGCTCCCGGGCAAGACGGATCGCGAACAATTCGTAATGTGAAAATGGCCAGGCTTCGCCGTATTTGACATCCCGGATAAATTGATATTTATAAGTCGAAGGGCCAAGGATACGTTTAAAGGGATTCCCTTTATTGCCGTATCGCGCTGAAGGGAGGTTCCTGTCTTGCCTCAGGTTATTTTGAAATATACCAAGTTAACTTGAAAACGTCGAAGGTATATTTATTGGTCGGGAGCAGGAATTATCGCGGCGGTCGGATGTTGGGGAAGCCATTATTATCCTTTTTATTGGTATAATATTTAATTTTGGGCCTTTAGCTAGTCCATAGTGATACTAGGCACATATAAATCGGAAAATTATTTAGTACAGGCTTAGGATGAGGGTAATGAAGGCATTCTGAAGCGTAGGCTGAGGTTCTTTCAGGATTTTATGTATTGAAGCGCCTAAAATATAACGATTTTTTTTGTGATTTGTTATCATATCACAGTCTGCGTTTTTTATTACCATTATATGTATATACTTGTATATAAATATTCAGATAATTATCTCTTATTCTATAGAATCGCCCAGGAAAAAAATGTTAGTTCATAATGTTTGGCAGCCAGCAGAACTGCCTTGATACATGTATGTTTTATAATCAACCAAAATTTCCACTGACGGGCAAAGGCCTTCCACTCCTTTAAGTGTACGTTCTCCGACCAATTCATAGTAATTGCCTCTAAGTCATCATGCCATCGTTTCCTAGGCCTACCTGAACGACCAACTCCATTTTCTGACTCCCACTGCATAACATCTGATTTTATACCAACTGAAAATTCTGCTGCAATGGAGAGCAACGGGAATATTTTTTTCTGATTAAGTAAAGTCTTCTTTGAAATCTCTAAGTCTCGACATAGGCTGTTCTTATACAAGTGCTTGTATCTCAGAATTAGTTCATTTATTTACGCGACCGCCCTGTCCCCAGGATAAGATCGGGGTAGTGTTTTGTGTTTGTGTGTAAATCAGGCAATGTTGACGCATGCGCGCGAGCTCTAGTCCATGACATAAATTATTGGAGACTTCATTTGTTTTATTGTGTTCCGGACTTTTAGGTAATTAATTTGATTTAATTAAGGAATGATGCATGGGGAGTTATGGTGTGACTTGGCAGTTGTTTGGATTTGTTTATTATAATTTAATGTGTGTTTCCTTGCAACTCTCCGTTTGTATTCTAGAAAGAGCGTAGTTTTTGGAACAATCATAACGCATGACCTGCTCTGCATTCTGCATTTTTAATTGATTTTTAATTTGTAACTCATCGATAGTAATATCTTCCCAAAAACTGTCGTTTCAGGTCGTTTTCATTTATTCAGCAGGCTATGAGCTTTAGAAAGACATTTGACTGTATCATTCTAGCACTGTACGAGAACTGATTTTTATATAAAACTGAAGCAGTTTTCGAAAATCTTATATTACCCAACAAACACTAATTCCTTTAAGAAACACCATCATCATCATAATCATTCAGTAAATTCGTAAAGTAAAAATAACTAACTAATTAACTAACTAAAACTGAACCATGTACAAAAACTCTCCATCGAACTACAAGCTAAATTGACCCACGATTTTTTCTAATTACACATACTTAATGTACTAGTTTTCGCGAAATTCCAGTGCTGGGTGGCACGTACAATAAATTATTGTGATCGGCTGCAAGTTTCAGAGGGTCAGAGGTGCTCAGAGCGGGGCGCGGGGCGGCCGGCAATTATCGGGGACGAATGTGTAGAGCGCCTGGATGAGACATGGGATGGGACGAAAGAGATTTGGTTCTAGAATAGAATATAATAGTGCTGCAAGAATATCAGCACAATAGGTTGATTCAAAATTTTTTTAAGGATAGGAAATCGACCTAAAGTTTTGTGAAGAATTTTGGATACAAGAGAAGATGAATATGGAAATAGTATTAACAAATAATTTCACTTTTTAAGGACCGACATTCAAAAAGAAAAACTTGAAAGCAAATTGTGATCTATGTCATTAATAGTCATAGTAATGAACTACAGTGGTTCCGTTACCAAATAAACTCTGCGTCAAGTTTTTACGGTTTCCTTCTACTTCAGGTCCAAAGGACCATATACTCGAAGACAAAAAATATTTTATTGATATAATCATTTTAATTTACTTAAAAAAGTATGTTAGGATCCGAACCAGTTTAAAAAAGTCAAAGTCAAAACGTTTAGTTCAACTAGGCCATTAAAGGGCAGTTTTGAATATTTACATACCAGTCAAAGACCGTAAGGACCGTGTTTACTATGGTAAGGACCGATTAGGGCTAAATGTCTTACAATTCTATTCTTGCTTGCTCGGTGCCTAACGGGTTACAAGAATATTTTATATAATAAAAATCCCGTGTCACGATGTTTGTTCGAGATAAACTCTGAAACTGCTGAACCGATTTTGATCAAACTTCGTAACTATCTGTTATTTAATCCAACTTAAAAGACAGGATAGTATTATGGCGGGGTGCGGAACCCGTTCGAAAGAGGCACCGTACCCTGGAACGCAAAGGGCAGTAGGAGGAACACGGATGGGTTTTAGTCAGTAAGAGTCTGACACTCCCTTCCGCTCCGCCCAGAGCGGAAGGAGTCATTTGATGATTTCCCATCCTTAAAAAAAAAAATAAAAAAAATAAAGGATAGTATTATGGAATGGAAAAAAACGGAATACGGGAAAAAACAGGATATGCGCGTCGTACGAAGTCGCGAGCGAAAGCTAGTATGTATATAAAAATAAAGTGATGTGGAAATAATAGCATCATCATCAACGTTATCATTTTAAATGGAGTGAATTGACTTTCACAGCCTGTCTGTTGAGAAGATCCTCATTGCAGAATCAGAAAATTTCTCCCGGCACCCACTAAAGATAACACGAGACCCTCCAATCATAGTTTTGTCTTCATCATTTGCAAAACCCGTTCCTTTTGCCACACTGATATTCTGTCTTACTCGCATATTATTATATTACCCAGCCATACACACAAAACATTTTTAGGGTTCCGTACCCATAGGGTAACCAACGGAATCCTATTATTAAGCCTCTGCTATCCATCCGTCCGTCCATTCGTCCGACCGTCTGTCTGTCAGCGGGCTGTATCTCAAGAACCGTAATAGGTAAACAGTTGACATTGTCACAGATTGTGTAAATACACAATCTGCAAAAAATTTCAATCAAATAATAATAAAATTAAGTTCTATGGGACGAAACCCTTCATGTGCGAGTCGGACTCGCACTTGGCCGGTTTTGAAAATACTTTGACTGTGCGTACAGGAGTAGAATTTTCTGCCGGAGTCTGTGTTTTCTGAGAGCCACAACGTATTAAGTCAATTAAGTCAAGGGTGGATAGTTTACTTCTGTGTAAACCTACTATAATCGACCACATCATGACTTACCACAAGGTGAAATTGTTTTTTATTCCTACACCTCCGCTGTGCTTTTCTGATAAATTTCTGATTATTTTTTCTGGTGGTCGCCACTGTTGTTTCTGGCTTTCAGGAGTTGCAGTGATTGGGAATGTGAGGCGGGTTTGTCCCAAAAAAAAAAAGTTGAAATTGTGGTCAAACGCGAGCCTATGCATAAAAAAAAAATTATGGTTGTGTGCGATGTTGTTTATAACTGTTTCTCTTTTCTTTCAGCACTTACATAATGGACAAGTCCTGTCCCACCCAACTCAGCACAAGACCATCATTAGTATTTCCAAATCAAAATCGCATCCAGTGTTCCATTATCTTCGGTCCAGTAGCGTCACCCGCACACAGTAGATAAAGTAAAGGCCCGGGGCAACGTCACCCCGCCTGATTTATGCAGCAACCCTTATCCAAGATTACGATGACCGCGATCCACTTGTTTAGCTTTAGACTCGCAACATCAGTGTTTGTAATTAAGTGGAGTGCGTGTGTCATGGGAACAATGCAAGAGTTATTTCTTTGGATTTGGAGAGGATTTAAGTTGTACGAGAATTACTCTAAAGGTTTCATACTATAGTCACTATAGGGTAGATACATACTGATGGACCGTTGATGTCCTGGTTGAGACTTTCACATATCAGGAAAGCATGGCATAAAAGGGAGATTTGAACAAAGCTCTATCTGTGATGATGCTGATAGGTAGTCTTTTTTTTTAAGGATGGGAAATCATCAAATGACTCCTTCCGCTCTGGACGGAGCGGAAGGGAGTGTCAGACTCTTACTGACTAAAACCCATCCGTGTTCCTCCTAATGCCCTTTGCGTTCCAGGGCCGCGGCGTCTTTTTCGAACGGATTCCGCACCCCGGCAGGCACTGGCCCTAACAGGCCCCGTCTCCCATGCTGACAGCTCCTTGAAGCGCGCGTGGAACACAGCGCGCCGCCGATCCGGGCCTGGTCCTGATGCAGGCCCGCGCCTACGTTGGCCGGAAATCGCTCTGCGACTCCTGAAGCCTGGAGCGTCTTCTTCTGATGATAGGTAGTCTGGCTGGTCCATTTTGGTACTTTGATGAAGGTATCCAAGATGGCGATGACCACAATCCACTTGTGTAGCTTTAGACTCGCAACATCAGTGTTTGTCATTAAGTGGAGTGCGTGTGTCATGGGAACAATGCAAGAGTTATTTTTTTTGGATTTAGAGAGGATTTAAGTTGTACGAGAATTGCTCTAAAGGTTTACTGTAGTCACTATTGTAGTAGAAACAGACTGATGGACCGCTGATGTCCTGGTTGAGACTCGCACATACCAGGGAAGCACGGCAAAAAAAGGGAAATTTTTAACAAAGCTCTGTTTGATGATGATGATATACAGGTAGTCTTTTGCTGGTACATTCCGATACTTTGGTGACTGCAATCCACTTGTTTAGCTCTAGACTCGCCACATCAGTGTTTGTAATCAAGTGGAGTGACTGTGTCATGGGAACAATGCAAGAGTTATTTCTTTGGATTTAGAGAGGATTTAAATTGTACGAGAATTACTCTAAAGGTTACGTACTGTAGTCACTATAGTGGTAGATACAGACTGATGGACCGTGTATGTCCTGGTTGAGACTTGCACGTACCAGGAAAGCATGGCATAAAAGGGAAATTTGAACAAAGCTCTATCAGTGATGATGATGATAGGTAATCATTGGCTGATCCATTTCGATACTTTGATGAAGGTATCTAAGATTTCGATGATCATGATCCACTTGTTTAGCTTTAGACTCGCAACATCAGTGTTTGTAATCAAGTGGAGTACGTGTGTCATGGGTACAATGCAAGAGATATTTCTTTGGATTTAGAAAGAATTTAAGTTGTACGAGAATTACTCTAAAGGTTTCATACTATAGTCACTATAGTGGTAGATACAGACTGATGGACCGTTGATGTCCTGGTTGAGACTCGCACATACCAGAAAAGCATAGCAAAAAAAAGGAAATGTTTAACAAAGCTCTGTCAGTGATGATGATGATCTATAGGCAGTCTTTGGCTGGTCCACTTTGATACTTTGATGAAGGTATCCAACATAACGATGATCGCAATCCACTTGTTTAACTTTTAACTCGCAACATCAGTGTTTGTAATAAAGTGCGTGTGTGTGATTAAGAGACAATTTAAGTTGTACAGGAATTACTCTTAAAGTTTGATACTGTAGTGGTTGGTATACGTACAAATACAGATTCACAGATCAATGATGACCTGGTTGAGAATTGCATAGAAAGCATGACACATTATAGAAAAAAATGGAAAAAGCAAAGGCCCTATTTCGTTGATTTAGAGAGAAATTGTGTAATGCAATAGTTACTCCAAAAAACACTGGTATTCAGCTGAATCCAGTTTTACTGGAAGCCGACCCCAATATAGTTGGGAAAAGGCTAGGTAGATGATGATGATGATGATGAATAGTTACTCCAAAGGTTCGTTGAGAATATTAGTGGTAGACATAGAAGAGACCGCTGATTACTTTTTTTGAGTTCTTATTGACTCGGACCTACCAGGATAGCATGGCAGGTAGAGAGAAAGACTAAAATTAGCGATAGATGAAATACGGCTGTCAATGATGATAGTGGCAATTAAATAGATGTAGTCGTTTGCATGTCTCGTTACTTATTCATTTAGTTAATAATACTTTGCTATGGGGAATGTGGACAAGAAGAATTTAGGTAAGTGTACTTTTGGTGATGGCACTTTCCATAAAAGAGAGGCAATTTATGTAATTGCATGAATACAGATCTGTCATACATGAGTGATATTCATTAAAATTTAAAGTGTCTTGTCATGTAATTCATATTAATGAAACGATAAATATTACTGAACCCTATAAATTCAATACCCAATACATCGTGTGTCATCAATACAAATTAAAAATGAACCAACGGCAAACTTTTCCCGACTTTCAATTCAAAACAAGAGTTATATGTTTGTATTTGATTATAGAGATCCGTAGGTATAAATTTACGAGTGTTGAGTGTTCAAAGGGTGTGTATTTATTAAAATGCTAATTTGGGCTCTCCTCCGCGGCTTTAGATACTTCGCTATCGGTCCTGCGCACGCTTTGTGTGCCACCTCCAGATTTATGCCATACGCTTGAGGGGAAACTACTAGTACTCGATCTTTTGTCGGGTTCTTGGGGTGATAAAACTCGTTGATATATCACTACTTCTACTTTAATATCGAATAGTGTTATGAATGAAAAATTAGTACCTACCTAGTTTTTGCATGTATTGAATTTGGCTAGTTCAAGGTCTACATGAAAATAATGACTTCGTCCAATGTGTGTTGGATATCTTTATCTTAAAAATGTTGTTCTTTTCGTAATGTGTGTTGCCTTT
The DNA here is from genome assembly GCA_950371165.1 of Lacanobia oleracea. Taxonomy (NCBI): domain Eukaryota; kingdom Metazoa; phylum Arthropoda; class Insecta; order Lepidoptera; family Noctuidae; genus Lacanobia; species Lacanobia oleracea. The sequence goes on from OX493397.1 coordinate 10,733,273, forward strand.
TGTGCATGTGCATCTTTGCACGAGTTTGTGTTTTTTAAGATCTATAAAGATTTCCAATCCAAATTACCAGTACACACGTTACACATTTTTACTTACACGCTTCGTTTCAAAAATATGGAACATTTCTTTTTCTTAAAGACCTTTATTTACATGAACTTTCTCGTAACCTCATTCGACGATCAATAGTAGCCACACATGATACATAGCTCCCGAGTTAGGGCAGGACACTCGGCCGTCGGTAACGCAAAATTCAATCATGGCAAATTAGAGACCCCTTAATATTTTAATGCCTGACCACCGTCCGCTAACGGGGAATCGATCCGCGCACCCTCCGAAACAAAATATATATTTTATAACAATATATCTCATCTAGCCTAATTGGGGTCGCTTAATATGGCTTACCGACGTAAGTACATAATTTATTTCCTTCTCCGTTAAGAGTTATGTGCAGTAGGTGTATTATAAATGTACTTTATATAAAGGTGTGATTGTAATTTGAGCTCCTGGATACTTGTTTGTGTATGTGAGAATTTAATTGTGTAGGTGGCTGTGAAAGATTCATGTTCTTTTTTTCTGACAATTTTCAGAAAAAAAGAACATCAATCATTTTAGCAGATGTCTTATAATTATGTTTCTGTTGGTTTCAGGATTCAAAATTTGACCAAATAACTAAGAGTACTTGCTGGGTATGGTGTAATCCTGAACAATGTTGAAGAACAAAGAAGAAGCGGATGCGATACTTAAGTGACTAAAACAAATCTAATTATCTTCCGTAATACTGTATGCACATGAAATAAACATAATTTAATTATACTAATGAACAGTGACAGCTAAGACAAATTTAATCCATTAGACTGATTCACTCTCTAAACCACGCAAATCCAAATCAGTTAACACAATAATCTATGCAGTTTTCAGGTAAAAGCAATCAAATACAAATACAAGACCGCATCGACCGCACACAATCGAAGCAAGCGATCTCTACGCCTTTACACTGACATTAACAATACAATTAAAAAGTCCATCAATACTACACGGGAAGCAAATATAGGAACACAAGCAAACATCAACTTTAACGTTGATGAAATAGGAGATAAGAGAGACGCAGTTGTAAGTTTGCAGCTCAAATGTCCCCGAGGCGACACACGCGAACAGCCCAGCATCTCAATAAGTGAAAAAAACAAAAAGCAAAGTTAAACTTCGTTTAACATGCAAATTTGAGAGTCGCCACGACAGAATGAGCGTCGATACTTAATTACTTCTTTAATCGTTCAATCTGGATGGTGGGTGTATGTCGGGGATGGCATAAGTCGATATTGGGAAATAATTTTTTGGTTAAATTTGAAAATAGTTCGTTCATTCCTGGATTGGTAGAGAGAAACGTCCCTTGAGATTTAAATGTGGTTCTAGAAACCTAAGAATGGATTTAATTACAAACTAAAACTGGAGATAAGAACGATTGCACCATAATCCAAGTAATGTGTAACAGAATCACCATGAGATTACAGAGGACCGAAAGATGAGAAGACAAAGTGAACATTGTATTAGCAATGATGATTGGTCGAAAATCAAAATAAGGGGCTTACCCCTTGGCATTTCGACAGGGCATGTTTATTCTAAACATTTTGGAATTCCCAGTCCCTATCGCCGATAGAAAGTGATTTGTCAAAGGCATGCCTAAAACATTCTTAGTAATGCTAAATTACCTGTGCTGTTTTATTCTTCAGGTCCTCATTGATCGTATTATGGCAGACTAAGACAAAACCCGTTTTCTTGATAGAATTTGGAGTTTCATGGTTTTCAAGAACTTAGAGGTTGAATATCTCATTGCTTCAATACTTTGGCAGCCCTATCTCAATTTCGGTTAAAGCATCGCTGCAGCACAGTTGGCTGTCACGTGCTCAGTACACCAGTAGCCGGCTTCAACTGATACTACTTTTTATACCTATGTATAGCTCGTTTTAATCTTTTTAACTCGTGGCTGTAAGAGTTCAATAAGGAATACATATTTGTAGTTTTAGGGAAGTTAAATATAGTCAGAATTAAGTAGAATCAAGAATATCGAATGCTGTCCTAGTAACAACATCGCTGTTATATTAAAGGATAAAGTATGTTTATGCCTACTAAGCTGATCAATTATGACTGTGCAAGTTCCTTTTAATTCTACCTATATGTTTAAATTCTAAGATAAGATAAGTTGATGCTTATGAATCTTCATCTCCAAGATATACATTTACTTCATTTTCAATACAAATATCAATAGCTTCCCCTTATACCCCAAATTCTTCTTCAAAAACAGCTCCACTACAACATTTAACGTTTAAAAATAGTAATACAGATAAAATCGGGTCTTCTACTTCAGTTCCATGTTTTTCCGAACCGCGAAATCGCGTGAGAGTGCGTTTGCGTTGTTTATCAGATTCGTACAAACATGTTACAAGACTACCGTGTTACAAATAAACACACACTTTATCCTGGGCCTTTGATTTACTGGGTAGGTATTGTAAGAGCGTGTTTGTGGGATGAGTTAGCTTTTTGTGGACTGCGTATTGGGTATGCGGAATCATTGGGTGAGTTATGAGCATGACTGTTATGAGTTATAAAGGCGAAATTCCTGGCATTCTTATAAAAAAATCTGTTTATAAGTTCGTTATTAAGGTTAATGCTCGAAAAGCGTGACAATGTGACAGAGATGCGACAACACGTTTTCATAGATTTTGTTCTAATAAATTGTTCTGCAATTAAAATAAATCTGTGTAGCCTTTACTCACTCATGTTGGGATCGTCTTCCAGTTTTAATTAACTATCTGGTCTGATAGTCAGCTGCCTGACCTCCAAAACCCGGTAACTCGGTGAGACTGGTGTCAGATTTACAGACATCTTGACTACGCGTACTGGCTGTCAAAGATCTTCAAAATGATATGAATGATTCCCAGATGTCTTGTGGAAATCATTTTTTTGTCTGCGGTATTCTTTAACTTCAAAAAGGTCACGGTTTTAAAAAGTTAGTTCGCAGTTACCATGTTGGGATATCCTATTATTCCAAACTAACATAAACAAATTACCCTGGACCTAAAGCATTACTCGTATTCAGGTAACTATTGCCAAATTCACCGTACGACAAAATTTATCTAAGAACACATCCGAACTATGACAAAAGTAGTTTGTACATAAACAATAACACATGATTAATGTAGCAGCATCGATTTATTGTTCATATTTGTAGTTTTATTGCAACTCGCCCCGTGCCTGTGTCGAGATTTACTTCCAACGCAATTCGTATGGGCGGCGCTGGGTGCAATAATTGTTTGTTTTTTGGAAAGTGTGTTTAATAGTTTAGTGTTGACTGCATTGTATTTGTCTTCGTGGTTAATAAAAGTTGTTTCTAACGTATATTCATTGGGTTGATTTTCTTAAGAGCCCTTAACAAACACAAATGAGAAAAATCGTTATGCTAGTTTTCCTAAAAAAAAAAAATACTTAGATAGATCAAACATCATCATCATCATCATATCAGCCAAAAGACGTGCACTGCTAAACTTAGGCCTCCCCTAAGCAAAGGGAGGGGTTTGCCATAATCGCCACGCATGGCAGGCGGGTTAGCGATCGCAGTGTAAGGTGTTGAGTTTTACAGAGAACGCTGCTGCACATAGGTACCTACTTTATTGTAAATCAAAAATACATAATTATACAAATCTTTCACAAACTTATTACCTCATGTTATACCACTGTATTACGTGTTCTTTCAAAATGTTTTTCGGTATAGGAACAACGTAAACATAATATTTTCGACATCGGAGTTTAGATTTATTCATGTTCCCTGATTTACGCAGAAAATTTTCAGCCAATAATATAAACCACAAATAAACTTTCGCAAAACAAACAGCCTGTATCTCTGTAACAGAACATCCCAACAATTATTTTGTCTACTGAAAGAGTCTTGCTAACTCGTGTACCTATACGGTGCCGAACTGAAAATAATCAAAACTTTACTCATAAAAATCCAAAACAAAAATGCATTATTCATACTCGCCACTCCGCGTAACACATGACCAATGTACGAAGACCCCCATATTCTCCCTTCAAAACAAGAATACAAACGAAAATACTCAATTCGAGGGAAAGTCGCGGTTCAACCTAATCTGGCCGAGGATACAACTCGAGCGGACATCCCGAGCAAAGTATGAAACTGTCTGAAAATACATAAATATTGTATTTAGGGGACTCGTATTAGACGCGAAGTATTATGGTAGATTTGATTTGTTGCAACTATAATATTCACTGATATAAAATACTGCCACACAAAACAAACTTTCTTTCAGAAAGAAGCAACAGAATTTTTCAGGGCTTTGAATAATAAGCTAAGCCGTAGGCAATGAAAACCTACCTCTGATGCCAACTGCCCTAGATCAAATGCTGCCAAAGAGAAACTATAATTTATCTTTAAAATGAACACTACAGAAACATTTAAATTCCAAGGTTTTTTACTGTGGGTAAACAAATTATTCTTGACAGAGAAGAAAATAATATTTTTTATCTTCATCTCAGCGCCCTTCTGGTCCAATGCCAGGCTTTGTATTGCCACAATTATAACAACTAGTCGAGTACAGTATTTTTTTCAAGAACCTACTTATGTACATCACCCGGAAGACCCACTACTGGTCCACCCCCAAGCATCTTCATAACGTCCGCTCCAATATCTTCTTATTCTTCTAGTTGACCAATCACCAGCTACGTCCCTGTTCCAATTAGCCCACTGCTGACATCTCTAAATTCGGCCAGAGCTGATTGGTACCTTTTCCATCTAAAATTCTACGTCAAGACCTCAACAGGATTCCACTGTAGAATTGGTAAAGTCAAGATAAATTAACTAATGCAACAACATCATCTGCCCGGTCTCCTAACTATGTTGGAGTCGATTTTCAGCCTAATTGCATATTGCCCTGTCTGCTAACTATGTTGGAGTCGATTTTCAGCCTAATTGCATATTGCCCTGTCTGCTGACTATGTTGGAGTCGATTTTTAGCCTAATTGCATATTGCCTTACTCCTAACTATGTTGGAGTCGGTTTTCAGCCTAATTGCATATTGCCCTGTCTGCTGACTATGTTGGAGTCGATTTTCAGCCTAATTGCATATTGCCTTACTCCTAACTATGTTGGAGTCGATTTTCAGCCTAATTGCATATTGCCCTGTCTGCTGACTATGTTGGAGTCGATTTTCAGCCTAATTGCATATTGCCTTACTCCTAACTATGTTGGAGTCGACTTTCAGCCTAATTGCATATTGCCCTGTCTGCTGACTATGTTGGAGTCGATTTTCAGCCTAATTGCATATTGCCTTACTCCTAACTATGTTGGAGTCGATTTTCAGCCTAATTGCATATTGCCCTGTCTGCTGACTATGTTGGAGTCGATTTTCAGCCTAATTGCATATAGCTTCACAATCAGTATTTTACATGAAGTGACTGCTTGTATGACCCCCACAACTCAGCTACTGGTTATCCTACCTACGACGAAACTTGGCAAGTCAATCCAACAATAGAGGATAATACAATCTAGTTGAATCAAGACTTCGTCTCTTAAGTATTCATGTGGTCAGATGTAGATATCAAAGTGCAGTGTGCCGGAGGTAGCCGCAACTCAAATTGCATGGTTTTATAGTAATTTAATGCAGGAATTTCCTTTATGCGATGACCGCTATCTTTAAGCTTTGCCAACTGACTAAATGAGAGATTCTTGAAGTTTGTATTAAATTGTTCTCTATAAGAAGATTCATAGTTTCTTTTGTATTTTTAGTATTGGAGAAAGGGGTCACAAAACAGGAGTCTTAGCATAGTGCATTAGCTGTAACGTTTCCGATGTTAACATAGAACTAACATTACTTGTCCTAAATCAAATATTAAAGCAGTTGATACTACCAAACAGGATACAAGACCTCCGCAACAGCTGACATCATATTGAGCTCTTGGGAAAAAGCGTCGTAGTAATTAAAGACCCGCGGAAAATAATCTTGACACTGGCAGGTCGATGAAGTTAGGTGCAATCAGATCCAGTCTTGGATGCGCATGAATTCAGTCGTATCCCGGGCGGGGCCCCGACTTATGGTAGCAGTAGGAACTGTGGAGTTTTCGTTGGTAGAAGTCTAGCATAACTCTCCATTCTCCCCAGTTGGAGAGTATCTCCAACTGAGGAGACCCCCATAAAAAAAGTGTAAGTATCTAATCAGATTCACCAATAGAGAGTTTCTCAGAGAAAGATAAAATAGGTATTTTACATTTTAGTTTCGTTTGTCATTGGCCTGTCACCACATATCTTAAAATCTGTCATCCGAGCAAAATCTCAATTTATGTCTTCGTGAAAAACATACTCGTACTTAACACATTCCTAAAGATAAATCTATGCTTACTGATGCAAATTCCTAAGTAAGATTGAATATTTCTTATTTGTAACAAATGATTCGTTTGGAAAGTGCAAATCCGATATTCGTCTGCATTGCCGTTCTTGGCTTGGATTTATTCGAACTCTATCAAAGAAAAAGTTGTAGCTCCCTGGCAACCCGCTAGGCGCCGTGACATCCCCCTCTGAGAGTTAAGGAGTTTATATACTGGTAACACACCTACGATGATTTAAGTAGTGCGAAAATCGGGGGAAATTGTGATGGAGGTAGAAAATTAGGAATAACACAACATGACGTCGCACCTAAACAGAAGGTTGAGGAGAAATGGACCTACACTAATAATCTACACTAATATTATGAAGAGGTAAGATTTGTATGTTTGTAACGAACTATTTCAAAAAATACTGGACCGATTTAAAAAATTCATTCACCGTTAGTATGCTACGTTATCCCTGAGTAACATGACTCTATTTATTACTTGAAAAAATAGATATCCTTAAGATAATTGCAGCGCGGACGAAGTCGCGGGCGAAGTGCTAGTTTTCCATATAAGGGCAGTTGTTGTTGTATTATGTCACTGACATAGTTGTAAGTTTATTTATTATACTAACACTATGAGTCCTTGTTGCTCGCAATAAATAATTTGTTTTGATTTTGATTATCAACTAGTCAGAAATGTAGACTCCAGGTTACTACAGAGGAAATCCAAGAGGAACTACCCATTTTATGTTGTACAAGAACGCTTGCGACTACTGTAAAATCTTGGACAAATAACTTTGAAACAGAAGACCTTGACGGCTATCGACAGGTTTGGTCCACCCTTACCCTAAGCCGAGAGGAAGGAAGAAAGGGAGATCTTTGCCCTGAAATGAGACAAAAGAGACTAAAAACAAATAAATAATATTTAAAGAAGAGAGGCTTGTTATTAATTTTTTTTTGTTGGTAAAAGTAAGTACATAAGTATTGATGTTCTTCACAATGGTTTACATTGACCTCTGTGTTTTTTTCATTGCACAGGTTGACGATAAAATACTGTCCATTGGCCTTCCCCATATTTTTAGTGTCGTAAACTATCTAAATAAGGCACCCCATTGATGAACTCAGCAAGTCATTGTTATCATTTTATTATGCCACCATATCAATTCTTCTTTAACGATTCAAACAGGAAAAATTAGGATGCCTTTATTGTGGGATTACCAATATTTTATTTTACTTTAGTACCTAACGTCATTAAGGGAATACCCATTTACAAACCTTTTGCTTCCTGTATTAGGGTACCTGTCCATTCGAATACTGCTATGGAACCTGACTATTAATAGACAGTTAGGCCGTCAAAATACTGTTTGTACCGAGTTTTTACGAGAAAACTTGATAGACCGAATGAGACTCAAAATACAAAAAAGTCTTTCGGACATTAGCAAACAACTTGTCGACTGTTCACGAGACCAGAGGGCTGGGCTTTTTTTTGGCCAAAGAATCAGCATAGCGATTCAACGCGGCGATGCTGCCAGTGTTCTGGGAACTTTTGCCATTGACAGCGGTGTGGATTATTTTTTTGATGCCCAATGATTAATTTTGTTTTTATACGCGTTTGTACATAATTTCGTGTTAATTAGTGTATGTTAGTTAAGTATTTTTAAATTAATTAGTGTTCTAAATAAATCATTAATAATCTATCTAAAAAAAAAATACAAAATATAAATAGGTATATTATACCTGCAAGTTTTGCGGAATTTGTTTAGTTTTGTTTAGGAGGAACACGGATGGGTTTTAGTCAGTAAGAGTCTCACTCCCTTCCGCTACAGAGCGGAAGGAGTCATTTGATAGTTTCCCATCCTTAAAAAAAGGTATCAACGGTAAACCAATTGTAAAGACCAACGATACTATCGACTAGAACTGTTTCTTTTTAAAGCAGCGACAAAACACGTAAGGAAATCTTTAAAAATAAGAAAGACAGTGTAAAGCCCCCTTCACACGAAGTCTTGGTCGTATTCTGGCATGCAGGCAGCTGTTTAATACACTGTCAATTGCAACGTAGCTATTTGTCGATTTAAGTGCCTGGCCCGTATATCTCCCCTGAAATATACACTGTTGCAGTGTTCAAACCACTTTCAGGATATTCGATATTGATATAGAACTACCAAAATTGAATTGTTATTTAATAAAATATTGAATTATGGTTTTCTATTTCTACAAATTTTCTACAATAACTGCCCCTTTTTCTATAAATTACTATATTTTGCCCGTGGCTTTACTCGAGTTAAAATATAACCGTCTTCACGGCCCCATCTACGAGTATATCTGTATCTACCAAAATTCATTAAAAGCTCACTTTTGCAATTCTATCTAACTAGCTTTTGCTCGTGACTTCGGATGCGCATATTTGTTTGTTGTCATAGGAATTTCGGAAAATCCTCTTAGTGCTGAAACCATCACTCTTCCCGTCCTGGGTAGAGTAAAATGAGTGTCAGACTCCTACTGACTAAAACCCAGGCGAGTTCCTCCTAATGCCCTTTGCGTTCCAGGGCCGCGGTGACTCTTTCGACAAAATCCGCAACCCCGGCAGGAACTGGCACTAGCGGGCCCTGTCTACTATGCTGACATCTCTTTGAGGCGCGTGTGGAACACGGTGCGCGTCGGACCGCTGTTCAGTGGTGACTTACTTGACTTAGGTTCCCGTGTCCCTTGACTTATTTGACGTCGTGGGGGGAGTCAAACACCTCACTCCCCCCGCTGACCCGAGGTGGCCCGCAGAGGCGGGCCGGCACCAGCCGGGGATTACGGAAGTCGCATTAGTTCTCGCGATCTCCGGTTGGTGAGAGATGGAGCACCGGGGTGGTTTTAGTCAGTAAGAGTCTGACAGACCCCTCCGCCCGCGGAGGCGGAGGACATCCATGAGGATTTCCCCCCGTTACAAAAAAAAAAAGGTTCCTGTGTCCCCTAAATGGGGCAGAGGGTGTCCACAGTGCGCCGCCATCCTGAACGGTCTTGAGTTTCGCTCTTTATTTTGCTCCAGGTCTTTCCTAACTGCCTTGCTTCAGCAATGATCGTCCGGCGCTAGGTCTGCCTGGGGCGACCACGTTTACGCCTTCCGTGTGGAATCAAATCTAGGCCTTGCCTCGGTATGTGTTCAGGATCCCTACGGAGCGTGTGGCCGATCCAGTTCCACTTGCGGAGTTTGATCTGCTGGTCGATCGAAATCTCACCGCAGCGTTCCCACTGATCTTGGTTGGAGATTTTCACGGGCCAGTAAACACCGAGGATACGACGAAGAAATCGGTTGTTAAAGACCTGGAGTTTGTGCGAGATGTCCTTAGTGACTTTCCACGTCTCACATCCGTACAGCAACACGGTTTTTACGTTGGACCGGAATGTTTTGACTGTTCAGTGGTAGAATGCTCTTAGTGCTCCCCTACACTCCCCAAGGAACATAAATGCTAAATTTCTACAAGCAGTAGTTTCGGCTATTCTTTGCCTGTATGTCATTAGTAACGGAAGAGTTTTATTGATATTAAGTTAGGATGTATCAAAATTTCCACTTTTTTTTAAATTGATCAAATGTTATCAAACAGCGGATAAAAAAAATAGGTATAAAATAAAAAAAACGGCTAATGCCTTTCTATCTTAACACGAAATATTTTAGTAAAAACACATTCATCTTCATAATCTAACCCAGCTTTAGGTAAGACCGGCTTAACCCAAATCTCGGCTTTAATTTTGATATTAAAATTGATATAGAGATGAATAGGTGGACGGACTAACATGAACGAACTATCACAAAAAGAATATGTGTCAAACACTGTCACGTTAAATCATTATCATCTGCCTAGCCTTTTCCCAACTATATTGGGGTCGGCTTCCAGTCAAACCGGATTTTAGCTGAATACCAGTATTTTGCGCGGAGTGGCTGCCTACCAGACCTCCACAACCCATTAACTGGGTAACGCGGTACTTCATGGTAAGACTGGATTCAGATTAACTGGCTTCTGACCATCTGTAACGACTGCCAAAGATTTACAAATGACAGCCGGGACCAACAGCTTAACGTGCTTTCCGAGGCACGGAGGAAACTCGATATGTTAAGACGATCACCCATCCACAGACCAACCTTGGCAAGCGTTGCTTAACCTTGAAGATCGACCCGTGCGGCTGTAATTATCTAGCCACGAGCTACTATCACGTTAAATAAAGTAGCCTATTATCTTTACAAGGGGTCTTTTCATTGCCCGCAGAACAGATGGTCGATGGGGCCAAAAAGTTCTGAAATGGCGACCGCGTACCGGAAAACGCAGCGTTGGAAGGCCTCCCATAAGGTAGACCGATGACCGGTGAGGGTCGCGGGTAGCCAATGGATGCGAGACACAAAGAACCGGTCGTTGTGGTGACACTTGGGAGAGACCTATGTCCAGTAGTGAACGTCTTTCGGCTGATATGATGATGATAATGATGGCTAAAGGAATTTCACTACTATGTCTTACCGTGAAAACTATAGTTAAGACCAATCTATAGAGGTACAATCAAAGTGGCATAACAGTTCCCTTCGCAACCACTCCACCTATGTTTTTAATTGTGAGAGGTTTATAGTATGTATAAGCCGATTGCGCGTTCAGTAGCTGACAGTGTCAATATTCCAAAACTATGATGGCATTGACAGCTCTAGAACGAGTGCTGTCACGTCATTTCAGCAATGATGCCTAACATATGCTGGTCTTCCAATGATCCTTGAATGACGAATGATGACGCAAGTGGTATAGATTAGCAATGCAGTTTCATTGATGAGTTCGCTCTAAGGACCAGTATTTCCACAACCCAATAATACATTTAGAAGAATTCAAGTCTGAATGTATGTACTAAATGAAGTGTATTTCTGCATCACAATCCTTTCAAGAAAGATAAATTTCAATGAATAATGAATGTTTACCTAATCGTCAGTTTTTAATCGGACCGTGAGTTCGGTAAACATGTTTACGTTCTATGTTCTGGCTATATTTTTATTTTCCCGTCGAGGTATTCTCGCTGCTATGTAGCTTAGCCAGCATGATGATGTGTAAAATTACTAGATATGCTACTTTCGGGAGTAGGTCGAATACGTTATGGATAGGTCTGATTTAAAAAAATAAAATAAGGTTGCAAAAGAAAGTAGCGTACTTAACTAAAAAAATATTGTTTTGTGATATTAAAATAACTAAGTTATTATAAAATTATGTTAATGGAAAGAAAACAGACTTTAAAAAAAATACTTTAGCCATAAAAACATGGATGAAAGATGCCATCATTATTACTCAAACACTCGTAAAGTGAAACTGCCTTGACGGTTCAACTGCAAGGTGTAGATGTGGATCCAATTCAAAACTATGCTGTTTCCTCCCTCTCTGTGCCCTAAAACATGCCACAAAGTGCCAGTAACGATGCCGTGGAAGTGGCACGATAGTAACTTAGAATTACTATCGTGCCAGCGACACGAAGAAGAAGAAAGACATTTAAATAATTTCTACGTACTACTTACTTAACTTTTCATATTCAATACCTAAAAAAAAACCCGATAAGAAAAAAACTTTAAAAATTAAAATAATAATACGTTTTGATTCATTTAATTTAATATAGGTACAATTCTTTGGGCCAAATTTGTTAAGTACCTATATTATTAGCGGTTCCCAGACGCGATGACGCTTGGCCCAAAGAATCGTACCTATAATAAATTAAATGGATCAAAACGATTTTTTTTTTAATTTAAGTTTATGTTTTTGTTTTTAAGTTTTTTCTTATCGGTTTTTTTTAATATTTGAATTTAATTTTTATTTCATGCTTTTTTTAATTAAATTTATCTAATAAATAAGGTAAATTTAATAGATCATAGATTTAGATCATAGTTTTACTAGATACTAGACAAACTATGATCTCATCATCTTCCTGCCCTTGTCTCATGTTACTTGAGGTCGGCGCGAAACGTTTTTTTGTCGGCGTAAAAATTGTCTAAGAACCACCACTAGAAAATCGGCTTTCATATAAAAAACCGCATCCAAATCGGTTCACCCGTTTAAGAGCTACGGTGCCACAGACACATAGACAGACACAGGCAGACACACATAGCGGTCAAACTTATAACACCCCTCTCTTTGGTCGGGGGTTAAAAAAAAGCCAAACCACGCTCCATTACATAACCCAACTCCACTCATGCCACATCCAGTACATACTACGGCGCACGAGTGGCGACCCGTGGACGTATTTCAGCCGTTTCTCTCCTGAAATATATTCGTTTTTGGTCGCTCTTTTCATGAGCTCGCTGAATGTAGCCTGGTCTATTCATCCTGTGGCCCGGGCGACGGATTTTTATGGGGGTTTAACGCGAATTATATTTGCTTCAACTGTGTTTCGAATAAATAGCCGTGAATCTATAGCTTGATAAGTGTGGGTCTTCCTTTGTTTTTTGGTATAATTATTTGTGTGGCATGGAAATGGATAAAGAATTTGGTTCTGATATTTTGAAGGGTAGATAAGCTTGTTTAAAAAATCTCTACTTAATATATAAATTGAATATATATTTTTTTAAACATTTCATCCAAATATTTAAATTAATGTCTTTGACCAAGGTAGCATTCCAAGCAATCCTTGAGAAAAAAAGACATGAAATATTTCGCTACTTTAACAGAAAACTTAAGTTTTGAATTTACGAGTTTACATGAAACCATTTTATATGAATCCATCGCCGCCAAATCAAGCATCGACTTTGTTTTGAGTAGATATCTAATTTAATTTAAGGGAATGTTAATTTAAGATCAAGAAAAATGGATTTGAATATGGTGTTGTTTAACATAGAATATATCCTCCCAAATTTTGACAGTTATAATTGAATTCTGAATTAGAATACTTATAGAAAAAAAATATGATGATGTATTTTAGGTAAAAAGAAATATATTCTTTCTCAGGCAAGTGAACTTTTTACCAGTTAATAAACACAAAAACCTTCTGTTGGTATCCTAGACCCAAACTAAACATCTGCTCAAGCATATCATTAAACAATTACCCACAATACTGGGTGCCCACGACCGCAACATTTCGGTAACTTGGCAAATAAGTCTAGCACTTAGTTCAGAGACGAGGTGGTTTCTTTACTGCACTTTAATGTCTTGCCTGACCACCTAACCTGCGGTCCCAGCATCATTGCTGTTTCTGGGAATCGTCTTAGTTTCGTGTTTGGTGGTGCAGTTTGCCATGCGAGTATTTGGAAGCTTGTAAGTTAATGCCAGCTGTTGGAAGAGTAAGAATTTTGTTACGAAAACTTAGTACTTATAAAAAAAATTGAACTTGCCGTTTTAGTTAAAAGTGACTAAACCAAAAAAGTCTACAATATAAAAGAGCCCGCTGAAAAGACTCCGCGGCCCTGGAACACAAAGGGCATTAGGAGGAACACGGATTCTTTAGTCAGTAAGAATCTGATACTCCCTTCCGTTCGGACCATAGCTTAAGGAGTCATTTGATGATTTCCCATACTTAAAAAAACTGAACGGAATTGCATTGACTGCAATTGCTGGCATGCTGGCATTGACACGTTATAGTAAGCTAGACCTATTTTCGTTATGTTTTTTTTTTTTTTTGGTCTTGGGCTTGCTCTTGACCACAATCACAATTTTTGAAGAAAAAGTCAACATCTGTGACATCTGTGTGTGACACGATGACCTCTTATCTCAAACGAAGTGATTACGGTTCAACCTTAGCAGCGTCAAAGGAAACCTGATTTTAGCAATTTGATTTTAATCATTTTATGTAACAAAAAGATGCCGCTACTGAAAATGAGATGGGGTTTTCAAACGACCACCATGTTGAGTAATGTTCAATTTTAGTTTAACTACAAAAACACGCTGATCTCATCTGTTATATTTTTATCAGCATTAACCAAAAACCTTCTAGTTACATCCAACAAAACCTTGCGTAATCCAAAAATTTATAAGCATTTGGGAGAATAAATTACAACGCTAGGATTTTCGCGTATCGCTAAAATGTAATTGCCAATATTTAACAGAAGCGCTACGCAATATTTCTGAAGTAAAATCCGTATGTAGCTCAGAATTGCCTTCGACTGACATGGCTAACACATTATTGGGACCCCTTTAGCGGGCATTAAGTATTCAGTCCCTATTTTTGTTTCGTCATTTATTACAAATAGCTGGAGAGCTTTATTAAGATTCTTAGTACCAGCATAATAATTTATTGTGCATTGCGCCCGGGCCAACTCGGCGACGATTATTTTTATGGTAAATTGTTGCGAATGGCCTATTTATTTTACCTGATGGTAAGCTATGCCGAATGTTGACGTCTGGTATTTGCAGAATCTCTACTATTTCGGAATGTTATTTATTATGGGACGCCCTGCGGCACGATGGATTTGAAGAAGGTGGCTGGCAGCGGATGGATACGGACTCCTCAATTCCGGGATGGTTTATTACGTTCAGCAGTGGACGACAATTGGCTGATATGATGAACATCTTTCTAACGTGCTAAACGGAAATGGCGAAACGAGCTCGATATCATCGAAAAGTAGAAAGGAAGGCTTGCTCTCATCATCATCATCATCATATCAGCCGAAAGACGTCCACTGCTGGACATAGGCCTCCCCCAAGCGTCGCCACAACGACCGGTCCTGTGCACTTCGCATCCATCGGCTACCCGCGACCATCACCAGGTCATCGATCCACCTTATGGGAGGCCTTTGCTCTGCTCTACAACAACACCTTCCAAAAATAATATAATAATGTCGTAAACAAACTGAGTCCCAGCCCTTAAATATTAGGCATCCACTGGCAAATATTGGAGGACTCGGATAAAAAGATAAATTTTATTCTGAAAACTGCTCAGTTTTGCTTCCTGACTGTAATGCGGGTCATACACGTTCAAAAAATTTGATCAAACAGGCTGGTTCAAACTCATCATCATCATCATCTGCCTAGCCTTTTCCTAACTACATATATTGGGGTCGGCTTCCAGTCAAGCCGGATTTAGCTGAATACCAGTATTTTACGAGGAGCGGCTGCCTACCAGACCTCCACAACCCATTAACTGGGTAACACGGTACTTCATGGCAAGACTGGAGTCAGATTTACTGGCTCCTGACTATCCGTAACGAGTGCCAAAGATCCACAAATGACAGCCGGGACCAACGGCTTAACGTGCTTTCCGAGGCACGGAGGGAACTCGGTATGTTAAGACGGTCACCCATCCACAGACCAACCTTGGTAAGCGTTGCTTAACCTTGAAGATCGACCCGTGCGGCTGTTAAGCTGGTTCAAACTGTGTTTTCAAATTGGCATTAATTAATACCTATTTATTTATTTGATCAAACAGTTTGAACCAGCCTATTTGATCAAATTGCTTGAACATGTAGCCACCTTATTATTTAAAACCTGACAGCTATATCGGCAGGTAGATTAGTTCTCCTCTTAACCACATCACTTAATATTAGGGGAAGACATTCAATAACCATCGAAGTAAATAAAATAAAAACAAAAACCTTCATTTAACACCAGTTCCCGTCGGCAAAATTTCTTTTGCAAAATATTTTCAAATGCACGAAGCCACGGTTTCTAATTTATGAGCCATAGAAAATAGGTCCATTCTATGGTAAATTGATGAGTTCTTATGTCCATTAAGTTGCAAATAAACAACTAAGCTGAAAGTTATTGACGAATAGTAATTTGATGTTGTTAGCCATAAATCGTTGGCCAGGTGTTTGGAGCTCATCATCATTTGTCTTAGTCTTTTGGTTGAAACCGTTCGCTCCATCAATCGTTGACGTGACTCCATCGACGTTGATTTTAAGACCAGAAGCTCTAGGCGAGTGACATTCTGTCAGCGGTAGCGTGGCGAAGGCGATTGTCAAAACGTCAAAAATGTATGGGATTGACAAACGCTGTTGAAATGTCACGTGAACAATCCCTTTTGGCATATCGAAAATAGCCTTCGCTAATAAAATGGTACTTTGTCTAGAGAACCATTATAGATCGATAGTTTGTTTTTATTTGTTGCCGCTGCTTACCCTGCTTTTTTTGTTGTCACCATCATTTTTTATTTTATGTGTACCTTACCGATGGACTGTCAACTAACAAATATAAATTTATTTCTTTCTTTCCTTCCCCGGGAAGGCAGGTTTACTTAGTTCTTTGAGGGCCATAGTCCAAGTCATTTTGAAAGAACTCCACTCGAGACAGTCACCATGACAGCGGAAAACCTCTTGATTGATGCCAATAAACAATCATCAATTTAATGATTTAAGATGAATTCGAGTTGGAGGATATGATTTGAAAAATAGGGCAAAACCTTTATGATGCGTGAGAATTAGGCTAAAGGAAACAGTGCATAATAACATTTCACACGGTAATAGTTTTCCTATCCTGTGTGAAATAGTAATAATTTATTTTTTTATAAAAATAATACATGTATAAAAGTAACAAAGCCAAATCACAGTTAATATTTTTTTTATACTCTTTTGATAAAAAATGAAGGAGTAAAATAGTTTCATCTCAACGATTTGGAGGTGATTTGGTGTTTTTTGTTTTTCTTATTGTGTGATAGACAAATTCTGGTTAAACCAAATTACGAATCATATTATCATGTAGATTACTATTTTTTTCAGATGTAATTTCTCTCTTAGTGCCGACGAAAAGCTGTTTCATCTGCAAACTATTTTAAGCTTTTTTCGAGAGACCAGCCTTAAGAATTTAGAATCATTAGTTTCTTATTTGCTTAATACAGATTAAACTGACATTTAACCGGGAAACAAAGTAATTGGGTAGTAACTTTTTTTTTTTAAGGATGGTAAATTATCAAATGCTGCCTGCTTTGGGTAAAGCAGAAGGGAGTGTCAGACTCTTACTGACTAAAACCCATCCGTGTTCTTCCTAATGCCCTTTGCGTTCCAGGGCCGCGGTGTCTTTATCGACAAAATCCGCAACCCTGACAGCCACTGGCAGGCATTGACCCTAGCGAGCCCTGTCTACTATGCTGACATCTCTTTGAGCAGCTCAAAAATCACAGCATTAACGTTTTCAAGAATAACGTTTGTGAGTCATAGGCCTTATTTGACTACATTTCCTTATTCGAATCCTTTTTCACAAGAATTTCTGTTAAAAGCGTAGTTTTTTAGAAAACCATCAATGTTAAAGTCAATATTCTTGTCCCTAACTCCAGTGAAATGTTTAGTAAAATGTGGGTCATAGGCTTAACTTGACTGTATTACCTTAATCAAATCCTATTTCACTAGAAATGCTGTAAAAAGTGTTGTTTTTAGAAAACAATGAGTGTTCGCGTCAGGTTTAGACCCTAAGTGGAATATTAAGTGTAGGTATTTAAATACTGCGTGCGGTAGTTTTTTGAGGCGTCTCTAAAAATAGATGAGTTGTAAAGCTGTCGTAAGTGAGGCGTGACTTGGGTTGAGGAGCTATACGAGTGGTTTATTACAATTAGTGTGGTTTACTTTCAATTCTAATGGAACATTTAAGGAACCTTCCTTTGTGGTTTTAAACAAAAGCTTCACGTAGGGGATCCGCACCATGCTAAAATAATTAAATTTTCTGAGAAACTTTTAGTAGGATTGAAGAATCATCATCTGCCTATCCTTTTCCCAACTATATTGGATCCAGACAAACCGTATTCAGATGAATACCAGTGTTTTACGTTGAGCGGCTGCCTACCAGACCTCCACAACCCATTAGCTGGGTAACACGGTACTTCTTGGCTAGACTGGAGTCAGATTTACTGGCTTCTGACAATCTGTAACGACTGCCAAAGATCTACAAATGGCAGCCATGCTTAACGTGCTTTCCGAGGCACGGAGGAAACTCGGTATTTTAAGATGATCACCCATCCACAGAACAATCTTGGCAAGTGCAAGGAAACAACAATAACCATAGTAGGATTGGAGAATGAAAGGAAAAATGTTCCTCTGGACATAATATCAATTCAATTGTCAATTCGCCAACGGTAAATGTAAGTTTGTAACAGCAAAAGGTTTTTTTTGTGATTGAGAAAATGATAATACACAAGGGGAAGATACTGCACTTGCCAATCGTTTCTGGAGTAATTGCGAAAATAATGAAACGAACGCTTGAAATGAATATAAAGTTCTGTAAAATTTGATACATGCAATGACTGAAAACACAGAACCAGTTAGAGAACAGGTACTTAATTAATGAACATTATCATCGCACTCTTAGATTTTATTTTAAACTTTCTATATGTTACGATAAGCTTTATAACACGCCGGCTTTACATAACACTAGCCATCTCTCTAGCTATTAAACTTAAATCCCCGAACAATAATCAGAAATTAAATTTTCCATTAAACGGTAAAACGTATCAGCTGTTCCAAAAAAAGTTAATCACCGAAATGGGCCACCGGTGATTCACTAAAAAATTAACCCGGCATTTGCTTCTAAATAAATTTTAAATTTCACCCCAAAATTTATGACGTCAGGCCGGGTACCCGTTTGTAAAATTGTAATTGTATCTCTTATTTGGGACAAAGAGAACAAAAGGTTTGTAACTATGATTAAATGCTTGGAGGTATGTGTCCGTTTTGATTTCAGTTTTTGTTTTTCTTTTTAGTTAATTGTAGTAATTGTTGGGCATTTTTTCAAGCTTGAAGTATTGCAGGTTCTAATATTATGTGTTTCTAGTCTAGATTCTAATAAGGTATTTTACGAAATAGAAAAATTACAATTCTATTTAGTCCGTCCGTTAGATTTTCAAAAAATATTGGACACATATTTTTTTCATTTCAAATCGATAAAAAAATACAAAGATAAAGCACATCAAAGTTCAAGAGAGGGGGCTGATGAAGTCACAGCGCTGGTAAAAATTGTACTATCGTAGTGACGTCACGCGAGTATCCAACGCACTGTCCAATATTTTTTGAAAATCTATCTGACGGACTAATTACATTTTTTCAGTAAAATACCCGATTGTGACAGGAACGATTGAAATAACTAGACAATAACGAGTAAATTTATAACTACGGAAGTTCGATGTCGGTGGATATGCAATTTCATAAAAACCGAAGGTCATTCTTGACAAAAAAGGAATAGGATGCTTAATGAAAATTACTGCTGCATGGATAGTTGTTTATACTCACCCACTTATGCATCGAAAAGTTTTAGATTTTCCTATGGCCCTATTGAAAAATAACATCGAAGAAACCAATCGTGCTTCTACACTAGGACCAAAAGGCTAAGTAAACCAAAGGACCTATAATGCCAAAAAAAAATTACCCCCCTTCTGAAGAAGTCGGGGTATGTATGTATGTATGTATGTATGTAAATCGGGCTGGTTTCCGCAACTCCACGACTAAGCGCGTATTTTGCGTGTAGGTGGGACAAATGCGTCATTCGATCCACCCCAGCTCCCCAAGGAAGGCCAGCAACGCCTTGGTGTTACTAACTATCTCGCAGAGGGTACCTGGGTTTCCGAAGTACTTTGTCCTGTAATCCGCAACCACCGGGCAGCTTAGAAGCAGGTGTGCTGCTGTCTCATTCTCCTCCATGCAGGCTCTGCATAGCGGGCTGTCAGTGACTCCTATAGCATAGAGGTGTTTATTAAAAGACCCATGGCCAGTTGTTACGGCTGTGACTGAACGCAACTGTTGTTTAGTCAGTCTTAGGGCTTGTTTTGTGAAACGGCCATTTATAGAGGGAAGTGCCTCCTTGGCCTGCCTACACTCACTATGGTCAGCCCATAGCTTGTGATGTTTATCTCCGGTGCGTTTCCTTACCAGATTGCGTAAGTACCCGAAAGGCAGCGGCACGATGGGCTCAGGTCCCATTGCTGACAAACTCGACCCCCTTCGGGCGAGTTCATCCGCAGCGTCGTTGCCTCGAGATTCACTGTGTCCCTTGATCCATTGAATGGTTACTTTGTTGTGTCTACCAACCTGGTTTAGACGTTGGTGACACTCGAGAATCAACCCAGAGTTCACTGTGTGGCTGTTCAGAGCTTGCAGGACAGCCATGCTGTCCGAGAGTATGCGTATTGAGTGGTCCTTAACTTCCCTGGTTAGGATGGCTGATGCCGCCAGAGAAATGCCCATGCATTCAGCCTGGAACACTGTGTTGTGGACCCCCAATGGTGTGGCTATGTGGATATTGAGATCCTCTGAGAAGATTCCCGCACCAGTACCTGTACCTGTTTTTGATCCATCGGTGAAGATCCGCAGCTCGGCGGGGCAGAGCCGGGGTAACGAAAAGGTTGGTGTTTGTTAATGCACCTAATAATTAATTGATTAGGTGGATCAACCAACATAGGCAAGGCACCAAAAAGAACCAAATAAGTTTCAAACGAACCAAAATGAGGTCAAACAAAACACACATACATACACATGAATATTTATTTCCTTAATGCTATATACTAAACGGCTGCCTTATTAACACTTACTCGAATAAAATAAATATGAATTCACTTAATGAAGCTCGTTCATTAACTTATGCACAGACAGAATAAATAACTTTTAGAGCATAATTTTGTAGAGTATCATCTCTGAAGCGGGACATGCAAATTGAGAACGTGAAAAATAAAAGATGATAACGTTTTTATAAAGTTCCGACGGACGGGGGACGGGCGTGGTGCGTTTGTGACGTTTATACCGTACGATTTTTTGGTAAGAATGAACTTTTTGTTTGGAAAATATGTCGTTTAGGCTTTTCACTGTAGATCAAAGTTGGATATTGTTGTATCCTGCTAGATGTATTTTCACAAACCTTTTGAGAATAATGGAGCTATATACAGGCTGCAGTTCTTTATTCAAGTAATTTCTTTCACTGTTGTCTGACTGGGAATCCTGACGTCTGCTGCAGGTCAGGAGGTCAGTTAATCCACCAAACTAGGCATTATTAGCAACAGGGATGCGGAATTGTTCGAAAAAAGTTACCGCGGCTCTGGGACGCAAAGGGCATTTGGAGGAACACGGATGGGTTCAATCAGTAGGAGTCTGACACTCCTTTCTGGTCCGCCCAAAGCGGGAGCAGCCATTTGATGATTTCCCATAAAAAAGGCCGTATTAGCAGCCAGTACACTGTAATCGAACATAACATCATGCACGGGTAAGAAAAACTGAGAAGGAAACTCTTTGAAAAACGCTGCCTACAACACAAGATTCGCTTTATAATGAAAAATAGACTATGAAAGAAGAATAAATACCGTTCCGACCCCGTATAAATTGATATAAGTGCCAGGATATGTTGTAGGTTCCAACGATGGAATAATTTTTAACCTACATCGTGAGTTGTAAACGCAATTAAAAGTTATGAGCATCACCGTCCAGCGAAGAAGCGGCGATGAAAAGGGTGGCAGAGACGATGATAAATAATGCGTTAAATGTGAACAGCGTCACTTGAGGGCTGGTCACACTGGGTGCCGGTGGAATACCAAGTAAAGGTGCTGGACCGCCTGTTATGACTTGATGACGTGTTGATTATTATGTTTGCGATTTTTCTTTTGTTTCAATTTAATTTAAATAGGTATACGGAAAATATTTTTGTAAAATGAATAAAATGTAAAATTTAATTTTTAGATCTAGAGCAGGTACAGATAATAATTTCATTTTTTTTACTGGAGAAATTATGGCTGCTGAAATCATTTGAGTTTTATGGAAAAGTCTGAAAATGTTTGAATCCTTTGCTAATAGAAAACCAATTACTTCACCGATTTATTATAATAACAGCAATAAATCAAAAATCTAGCCACCAAAATATTTTGACAAGAAAATCCTAAACGCTAATGCAAAACCGGAGACATTCAATACTCCAACAAATCTTCTACCCAAACAGCTACAAAGACCCGTGAAAATAGCTATAACTAATTCGTTAATTACCCTCGATTTCCACACACTGTGCTAAATTACGCTTTGATACTAACGTGAAAAATGGCCGAAGATTTCGCTAGGAAAAAAAAAACTCAACGTCCCCAGTAAGCCGGCAAGACGCATAGCCCTGGACGTGTCTACCGAGGTAATTAGTGAAGATACTAATTTACATTTGTATTCAAAATTCGAGCGCTCTCTCTCGCCATTTCTCGTCTGTTTATTTTCATCTCTTTTTTTTTTGTAAACCGTACCGCATTGCTGTGTTTTTCGCGTAAAAAATTACGCGGCTCGCCCTAACAAATGTTTCGGGGACATTGTCTAGCAAACACTGGCCGGTAAACAACTTAAAATGTAATAAATAGATCTTTGTGTGACTGTTGTGTGTTTGTTATCATATAAATAAGAGAAAAGAAAGTTTTATATTTTTGTTTTTAAATAATTTGGTCTGGCAATTTTTTATACCAGTTTGAATAAATTGAGAAATATTGCCTTCGTGATTGCACTTAAGTGTAAATTAATGGTCACTAGATATCTAATCGTATTAATAGCTGATAAAAATGAACCATTCCAAATAAACTCTGAGATTTACGACAAACCTGACAATTTGCAACTAATTTCTGATGAGACAAAAAATGTGCTTGTAATATTTATATATATAGTATACTTAATTGTACACCAAATTAAAACATATGAAGGAATCTTTAAACTAAAACAAATACAATTGGCGGCCTTATCGCATTTCGCGATCTCTTCCAGGCAACCTGTAATACGTGCCCACCTACTTATTTGATAAGTCAACGAATATTTTCTTGGACGTTTTCCTGACCATCATCATTATTCAGCCAAATATCAACACGAGCCTTAACATAACAGAGAAAACTCATGTCAGGCCTGTCGGTTTAACCCGTTCGCTGCAACTATGCGAACCGTTGACGAGAATTTAAATATACCGGTCGCATTAACAATTCTGCACATTTACTTATTTTTAGTCTTCATACGGTCCGTGAGTAGTGGTGTTCCAGTGTTTTTCCTACGTCATTTGGAATGATAAACACGAAGTTAGCCCGAGAATAGTTAAATTTCACTGTTATTTATGCTTGTTTACAAACATGTGTAGCTTGTCAAATATTCACGGCGAATATTTTGGTGTTGAAAGTTTCATGTAGGTTTGAAATTAATTTATATAGAGTTGGTTCTGACTAATGTGCAGTTTATTCCTTACAACTTAAGTGAATATTCTGCTGCAGAGAAGAGCAGCGGCACTTAGCTAGCTCTAAGAAACCAAAAACTTTATTCGTGATTCTTTAATTTATTTTTGATCTCAGATAGGTTATTTCCATTGTAGATTGAAATGTACGGGATTGTTGATTATTGTCGTATGTTATATTGTCAGAAATTTATATGGTTGTCAACCTCTTGAGCACTATGAATATGAATGAATACCTCGAAGACGCAAAGCAAGGCGATATCACTCCGCAAAACGCTTTGTTCATCATCATCATCATTATCATATCAGCCAAAAGACGTCCACTGCTGGACATAGGCCTCCCCAAAATTTTGGGGGTGGTTTGCCATAATCGCCACGCTTGGCAGGCGGGTTGGCGGTCGCAGTGTATGGTGTTGCGTTTTACAGAGAACTCTGCTGCCCATTCTCTAGCGAGTCTCTTAGTCGATTGACGAAAACGATTTGTTCTGACAGCAAAAATAAACGACAATGGCACCGTTTTCGAAAAAAATACGTAGTAAATATTCCAGCCCTTTTAAATTAATTACCCATCAATAAACTCCGCCACGTAACACATTAAAACACAAAATGCATATCCACAACACAATACCATTAAACAACAGATTTTAAACATAAACTAAAACAGTACAAAACAATATTAGCGTTGCACACAATCGTTAATGAAAACATGTTGTTTTTGAAGCAGCTTAATAAGCGAGACATGAATAACGGTCACACTCACGCGCATTACAACACAATAATAAATGTTCGAAAATAATACGGAACCCGCCATTAATGGGAGCACGCAAAATCCATTTGGCGTTTTCATTTCAATTTTATTTAATTAAGGCTTATGCGGCGGACCGGCCGTAATGCCATATTTGGGTATTGTTATTGAGTAGTTTTGGCGTTTTCAAATTTCAATTATACACTATATTTTGAGTTATTAGGTACGGCGCGGATTTGTGGGGGGCTGAGTGGAGATAGCACCTGTGCTAAATATGTGCGAGCTGTCGTTGTGTCAGCATATTTTAGAGGTATTTTATAGACTAGCTTCAGGTACTAAGCACTACTAATACTAAAACGTGTAAAAAATACCTAATGACATTGGTGACTGTAACACCTGAATACCAATTTTCCTACTAAATTAAAAAACATTCATCACCTAAAGATAAACGACAATTTCACCGTAAAAATGTAAGGAAATAGCGTTTTTGACAGTTTTCGATTCCAATGTGAATACTTCTTTAAAAACGCGAGCGATTCTCCTCAGACGTTGTCAGTCATAACGTAACAATGCAAAAATTATTCCGTTATAAAAGAGAGACGGAGCTATACAAGACGAATAGCACTATTTTTTTTGACAAGTGATTCTTGATGGCAATGGCCATAGTAGAGGGGCAGGGGATTGCACCTATTGCCACAATTCCCAGTTTCCACTCAACTTAGTCACCATAACAACGAAAACATCCCTCGCGAATAATGTATAATGAACAGTACCTACTACTGTCAATTTGAGGAAATTTGGAAATTAGAGGTTAGACGCTGCCAAAATGATCCTGAAATAATCCAACATTTTTTTTTGACATCGAAGAAAAGGTGTTTTTATTTCGCAGAATCACCAACTAGGTCTTATGTAGATAAGTAGGGAAAGCTCCAACATTCCTTGTATGCGTCAGAATAATTAGTAAAGCGCCTAGTAACATTTAAGAACACTGTGCTAGCGTAAGTGAATGTTGTGTAAATACGACCTACTGGTGTTAACGAGATGTACATCTTGGGGCACTTGGCTTTGTGTTACCTAGATAAACACGAAGAATTCTACGGTAGAGAAAATTCTTTAGTTGTTAGTAATTTTGTGTCAATCATCATTGTGCTACGGATCCCGTTCTGGAGAAAATACGGATGTTTTACCAGAACTATTTTTCGAACTTCATTTTATCATTAGGTATTAATCGATTCCAATAGTCGAATCATCCATATTCATTGTTAACTGGTTAAATTTAATTTGGAATCAGCATAAAAAAACATGCTTCCCCACTTTACTGGTTGATCATCAATAATTCCAAGCGATCAATGAACAAATACATACAATCCTCTTAGTATAGACTGCCTGCATTCCTTCCTGTAAGTGTCATAAAAGGTGACTAAGACATTCTAGAAAGGATAATGCCTTATTAAGGTTATTGACTATACTTGTCAGTATTAATGGCTATACCACACTGCTATAAATAATTGTCCTTTGCTTAGTCTGTAATTGATACGGCAATATTTTGAAAATGATTTCTTATGAGCCTTCAGTATTGGTCATTTATTTACTGGCAACATTGTCTTCTTCATAATTATACCGATTTATTTTCGAAAGCAAGAAGAAAATGTTTTACAGACTCAAATTTGATATGCAGTCTTTATCACTTTATCATCGATATCGATAATTAAAATCCAATCCAAGGCCAAGTCAATACGGTCAATCTCACATACCTCGAGTCCAAGGTCTAGGATTAAGAAGAAGAAAAATCCTATTCAAATCCCTGTGGCATTTACTAAGGGACTCTTACAAACAGACTAAAGTAACACCCAGAAGCAGCTATAGTTTTTGTAATGCTAAAGCACACAATTCTCACATTATTGCCATTTTATTTATTGCATAACCGGATATCGGATTAACAGCACACGATCATCCAAAACGCGCAGTTTATTTTAAGCGTGACACCGTACAATGGACTGACGTCACCGAAGGCGCTTGAGTAAAATCCTGTTAATTAGCAGTCGAGTAGCAACTCGCCAGAGACGTGACCGATCGCCTATCAATATCAATCGGAAATCTAAATCTAACACACTATACCTACCGCAGACTCGGGAAGTGTTGGCGTTCGATAAACCATCGCTGATTGATGGATAAGAAACTATAGTAAGGTTATGAGTCAATAAATAGTTATTTGACAAATTATGCGTAATAGTCGACAAGGTTTGCATTTGTGCCGTGATTTGTGGTGTGAATTAAGCGATCGGCTGTTGTTTTGATAATAAATTGCTGGTTGTTTTGTCTTCCATCAGTTTTGAGGCCCACGCTGGCGGTTGATTGAATTGTCTTCGCGCACCTTTTGATGTGATTTATAAGCTAAGCGACGGGAGTTATATTAATGATTGGCACACAAGAAATGGTTTTCCTCGGTCAAATTATATATTTCTGGTAATTCGATATTTGAGTGTCATGAAACAGTCAAAGAGGTTTCCTGGCATACCTATTTATATCTTACTCTTAATTCTAAGTATTCAAATTCAATCTTTACCCATCTATGAAACGTTTAGTCGAATTAAACAATGAGTATCTTACGAATAATCCAAAATATCATTCACCATGTCTTACACCATACACCTTTCACCCCAGTCCCGTCCGTACGCGAGTTTATCGCACTATCATTAAGGAATTCCACCTCGCACATGATGAGGACATGACACATCGACAAATTGATATTCAGTGGCGAGTGTTCGTACAAAAAACATGTTATTATTCAACCCATGGACGGTTAGGAGGAGAATGATTGACAACACATTAGGAAGACTTGAAGCTCGTATTTGCTAAGCAGATCAGTTCGACTGTCATGTTGATTTGTTCGTTTAAGGAATAATTATTATGGGTACTGGATGTTGATTGATCGTGTACTGTGTTTTGGGTTCGATAAACATGTGTTTGATCCTGTTTAGGCCGCGGTATTCCAATTTTAACGGGCCTATTCACAAGGTTATGTAAACGGACTTACATTTGCATTCATTGTTGGGACATAGTTTACAGCCGCATCATTCCTAATTTAGGATTAAGAATAATATTGAGGATCTGGCGAAGCTCAGTTCGGTAAGTGTTTTTTTGTTTTATTATAGACCGGCTGACCACTTCGCTGGGTAGTTTTCAAGTTAATATTATAACCTATGACACTTACAAACAACGTGGCTTTCTATTAGTAAAATATTTTTTAGTAGATCCAGTGATTACCCCCTACAACCTCACAAACTTTAAAAATATAAATAAACCTTTTAAAAAACCTTAAACCTTTTTAAAATATTAGTATAATTAGATTTTTGTTTGAGTTCTATCTCACATTATGTCGAGTGAATATGTGGTTGACGGTTGGCGCTGGCTTAATAATAACGTGTTCACTCATGACCCAAGGACTCTCAGATTATAACAAACAAGAAACACAGTTTCTGACATGGTTCAGTTTTGTTATTTCTTGAGACGTAGCGATTTAAACAGGGAAAATGACAGCATTCAGACATATTGCTCCGCTACCTATAAAAGATAAACGGTAAAGAATCCCAAGGTGGTCCCAAGGTCATGTTTAAGTTTAAAACTGTTTTGTATGTACATGCTGTAAAGCGGTTTTCGCCGTGTTGACCAGAACTCTTAAGTGTAGCCGACACGACGTGATTTGGCAACGCTTAACGATTAAGTTTTAATGCGGCTACGGTGTCAGAAGTAATTTGTTGGTTTTAAAATAGCTTCTGGGTGTTTGTTTTTGCTTATTTTTCAGCCAACTTTGCCAGAATCTATGAAATGATAGGCATTACAAAGAGTAACCTATATGAGGTAAGTCGTTTGTCTAGCTTTTTCCCCCAACTATATTGGGGTTGGCTGCCAGTCAAACCGGATTCAGTTGAATATCATTATTTTACGTGGAGCGGCTGCCTACCAGACCTCCACAACCCATTAACAGGGTAACACGGTACTTCTTGTCAAGATTGGTGTCAGATTTTCTGGATTCTGTCTATCCGTAACGACTGCCAAAGATCTACAAATGACAGCCGGCTTAACTCTTTCAGATACAGTTTTACATAGATAAGAAAATCATCAATGTTTGTTCATAGTGGTAACATTTATGTTTTGCAGATTGTAATGATACACAATTTGAGTTTTTTTTTGTGTTAAGCTTTCCAAGAAAATGGCGATCAATAGCGATGACCACCGTGGTTGTAGTAAATAAAAAACTAAATTGCATTCAAGCAAAGTGCCTATTAAATCGATTTTTCCACATATTTTCACTAAATCACATATAAATATATCTAAATATGTGGTTAGTATTCTAACCACCAAGACTGAAACAGAACGTGCTTTCCGACAAACGGAGTCTCGGTATTTTAAGATGGTTACCTATCCACAAACCAACTTCGTCAAGCGTTGCACAACCTTAAAGATCGACCTGTGCGGCTTTATTATTTAGCCAAAACTTGACAAGAGTGTAATAAATGGTAAAATTATTGCAAAGTGTAACTCTGTCAAGTGATCACATTGTAAATCAGTTCTGAGATAGGTACGATTCGTTATAAAGAATGTATTCTTTTGTATTAATAGGCTCGCGTTTGACCAAAATCTCACCTGATGGAAAACGACGATTTCGGTTACGATTGTGCTCGTTTACCGAGAAGTAACCTATTCACTCTTGACTAAAAGACCTCTAGGTAACGTAGGTGAGTCTTTGCAAAGCTCAAATTCGGCTTCTTCCAGAAACTGCAGAGTAAGAAGTTATGATTTTACACCAATCTGGTGTTCCTCAAAGTGCTTGTGCAAATAAAGACAAGGTTTCACAAAAAAATTGGTCCTCAAAATTAGCACAAAAAGACCATTTATTTTTGTTTCCGTTTCAAAAAACCGCACTGTATGCAATATTACCTTTTATTTTTAACATGCATCGTTAATACTTAAAACGTTTATTGTACCTTTGAGATATAATGGAAAATTATGAAGAATTTCTTTAGCGTCACCTCAGGTTAGCGGGTGGTAATACCGATACAATATCTGTGAATAATCAGGTCTTACATCTTAACAACTTAAGCTGTTCACCCAATCCTGAAACCTTAGTCCCTATGGTTTTAAAAATAGGGTGTAAATTATGTAGAGCAGGGATTTTGAAGGTGAAGAATTATATTTGTGTGTTATTGTAGTGAAATGAACAGTAATTTATCGTCGTCTTTGCAAGGTAATTGCGTAAATCATGCATTTATGACAGGCGGCCGCAAGCGGCTTTGTCTACCCTCATACCCGTAGGACTGAGCGGTCTTATTGTCACCAACGTAAACAAGCGTTAGGCGCATTGTTTGAATTGTAAAAAGCACACCTTTTCAGTTTTGGTGTGAGGTTAAAGAATTCACCTGAGTATTGTTTCTTAACAACTTACGGGTAGGTTCGTTTTTTGGATTGCATTGGCACAATTATTTTGGAATGCTTCAAAGTGCTCTTGCGCATTTTTATATTGTTTGTATATTTTTGAAGAAAGAATGAAAAAAAATTTTTTGGTCTCTAACAGCTGAATTGATACTTAACACCTACATAAAGGAGCTTCCACTATGGATAATATTTTTCGTTGCATTTATCTAGATATCGCAGCTTCGCCTAGGCCTTTTTTTTATTCTGTCAAAATTAGATTGGTACCTCATAGGTTTCAGTCGTTTTATTGATAGTTTTATGACTAACACAACAGAGCATGAAAAAAAACCGTTCCATCTCTACAACAAAACAAAACCCAAGCTAACTTCATTTATCAGTATAAAACGTCAGAGCCATAGATCTAGTTCAACTTGTAACAATCTATTAACAAATAAACTATAAAATCATATCGAAGCTAAAGACTTAATTAGCGATCGCGGCGGGGCACTGCGCACGCGCGCCTATCTTATCTCGACTGCGCACGATTCGTACGACAACGAACCCTGTTTATGAAAATACAGGGGTATAGTCAGTATGGCCGTATGGCGCCTAAGAATACGGCCATACTGACTAGTAGACGGCGGCCATTTATATTGTTGCCTAATAGTCGGGTGGAAGTGAATTGTTTGTTTGCGTTTGTATGACAGAATGGTTTTGCGGAATTAAATCTACGTAGGTACTTAGGTACTGGTACATTGATTTTGTTGACCAGTGTTGGTGATTTAGTTTGAATATTTTGCATAGGTACTTGTGTAGCGTGTTTAACAACGTGTAGAAGTTAGAAATAGACAAAGTTGTACAGTTTAGTAAGTTTTATTGATTTTAATAATTCAGCACAGTCTAAAAATAGCTTTTTGTATATGAACTCTTACCTGGTTACTGGCTAGGCTTTAATGCCTCTTATCCTTACATATAAAATTCTTCCGATACTGGGTGATAGAGTGACTGACAGACAATGCACAGCCGAAACTACTGGTCGTAGAAAGCTGAAATTTGGCTTGTAGGTTCATTAGGGAGTGTAGGGGCACACTAGAGAGGATTTCTCGAGATTCCTAAACGGGAAAAAACGACGAAGAAATGGGAAAAAACGGGGCTTGCATGTACGAAGTCGTAGGCAATAGCTAGTTTAGTAATAAATCGATAAGCTTAGTACACTTATCAAGGAAAACCAACGAAGATGCGTGTAACTGTGTTTAACAGAAGCCAGTTAGATAACATTTTGAAGCTGAATATGGAAGGATAGACATCTGATTTGAAAACGTTTTCCTGAGTTAAAGCCGCTTCCTACATCATTGAAACCTTACAGTGGTAAATACAGAAGCTATTTATCACGCATAAAGTTAATTGATATTTAATGCAAAAGGGATGTAAAAATGAGGTTGTAGCCTGAGGTGAGACTTTGCACTTTTGCATCAATATTTCTGAGTATAAATATGAATGATAATCTCTTCCATATTGTCTTTATTTCTTCGTGATCGAGCCCCGACTGCGCAGGAGTTGCCGAGCCTGATATTGTAGACAGAAGGATTTATGTCCCTACTACACGTACCTACCTGAATATTATTATAATAATATTTTTAGTGTTCGTACATACACGTATTTGAATCACACTGTTGGATTTACTAAAGTGTGAGGATTTAATTTAAATAAATATTTGTAGCTGAATTGAATTAATATGAATTTTGCACCAAAACTTTTCCAATTTCTCAGTTGTATTTGGACGGGTAAAGGTTATTTTCCATCAGGGAATCCCACTGGATGCGAGAAACACAGGAGCGATCCATGTGACGACACTTAGAGGAGGCCTATTTCCCCCATTATATTTACTACGACTGAAATGAGCACTATCACCAAAACTTACTTTGCTTTGCTTAGCAAAAGCAGTATCGAAATCTACTGATGACCTCCGAAACTGACCTCACCAAATTCTCTAAACGATCAATATAGAACATTAAAAATGCTGAAAACTAAACGGAACCCACGCACAAGACTGAGGTTACCAGATACCACCTAGATAAGACCGTACATAGCTCTCTAGGTATCTTAGGATCGCGGGTGGCGAGTAGCCTCCAGCTAATTAAGATAACTCAATATGTCCGCTGACCGCGAAATATGGCGGCGCGCACGCAGATAGTTGTGTGCGCAGATTTCAAGCGGCAAATTGTTGTATGACATGCATGGGATGTATGAATAATAAGAGTAATGTGCTGAAGGATAATGTCGTAATCTTCATTCGACTCGGGTTCAGATGTTTGTGCAGATTTCTTGGGGCTTGGCTGGGGCTACGGTGCTTTTGTTTCTACTAACAGAAAGTCATAAGTCATAGGTAAGTCCTGTAATTCATTTGTTCAAAAGAATCAACTGTCATTTGTGGGAAACAAAAATAGCTTTTGGAATCCACGAAACGCATTTTTGTACCTTAGATAGGTGGATTTACTATCGTCGATACTATCCAGCTACAACATCAATCATAATTACGGCTTTAAATCATTCTAGAATTTTTTCAAGTTCTTTCAACTCTGGATAAACAAAGCTCCACGAACACGAAGATCAGAATCAGCATATCGGGATCATTATTGGCACAATTCTGTCCAGGATTCTTTGTAAGATACTACATAATGTATCGTGACCTTAACCAATCCTACTTCTGCAACTCTACACGAACTTATCAACAGATAATGAATAATCTGCCTACTCTTTCAGACCAAAGCGACTACTCATTCTAAGTACAAACTAACCAACCCTACACTTTGATCGAGGTCAAATCCTCAAGCTTGTACAAAGTATCCTCATACAATATCCTCTTACCCACACTCACCTACAATATACCTCCCTAAAGACTAGAATCAAGTCAAGCTAGGGTCATATAACCTAAACAAAAGCAGCAAGAAAATGGCTAATTAAGCAAGTACCAAAATCCGATATCAGGCTTCCAAGGCGACCCGAGTAATAAAGTGAGTAGTCTCAAGTTGCTAATTAGCTCGTTCATTATAAGCCTTTCACGGGAGCCTTAATTTCTGCATAAAACACTATCCGAAGCCGCCCTTAATTTTTGAAGGGGTTCGGTTACGTGTATCCGTTTGCTTTGTTTATTTAGTTTTTGGTGTCATAGACCTACTTGAAATTTTGGGAGGAAAGTTTAATTTTTTATTTTTATTTAAAGTTGAGCAGGCAAATTGTTTGTGTGTTCAAAGTAATTATGTCACATTGTTTTTCTTTTTTTATCGT
This sequence comes from Lacanobia oleracea, assembly GCA_950371165.1. Classification (NCBI taxonomy): domain Eukaryota; kingdom Metazoa; phylum Arthropoda; class Insecta; order Lepidoptera; family Noctuidae; genus Lacanobia; species Lacanobia oleracea. Next base: position 10,766,170 of record OX493397.1, read on the forward strand.
ATGGATTTGCTCTTGACTCTCTAGTCTAGGTCGGGGATGACAGAGACAAAGTCTACGATGGAGCGAGCTTACCCAGAAGGAGCCTGTTCACTCTAACTTTGAAGAGATTAGGGTTGTAAGCGTTTAGAAACACAGACGTAGGCAGCGAGTTCCACACTGCTCTGCGCATTATAAAAGACGTTTGGAAACGCTTAGTGCGAATTGGTGGAATAGCAACGATTATAGAAGGGATTGTAAGATGCAGTGCGTCTGGATGCCCGATGGTAGAAGGGGGCCGGTGGGATGAGGTCGTGGAGTTCATAGGCACACTCACCGAAGTACAATCTGTAGAAGACCGACAAGCAGGCAACCTCACTGATTGGAAACTACGCTATCTTGAGCATTTTCGGCTAGGAGTATATTTTATTCTGGTAAATGCTATACTATAAGAGTGAAGCGACGGAAAAAGTTTTAATCGTGGATAGAATTGTATTTTGTTTCGGTATGGCACTTAAATGATATTCAAATCAGGTATATGAACAAAAAACCCGGCTTTGTTTGGTGCTTGCTAAAAAATGTAGGTACCTACTATTCTTTGTTTAGAGCCGAAATAATCTTTCAATAATTTTGAATAGGTATTGTTCAATAAGTGACTAGATTTTCAAATTAACTCAGGAAGGGTGTTTTGGGCTCTAACATTACAAGTATCTGCTTAAGTATTCATTGCACAAATTTTGCAGTTGCTCAAAACTATCCATCAAACCGCGTGTCTGCGATGTCCAATAAATTATCGTTCATATCCTACATCAATATGATTTACGTGTATATGCTTCGTATAAATCTATTATTAAACAAATTCAAGCTTAATTTAGTACATAGGATCGTCTATCCTAAGATTACTGACGAAAGTCCTAAGGTATTTTTGTTTTTAAGGATGGGAAATCATCAAATGACCCCTCCCGCTTTGGGTGAAGTAGGAGGGAGTGTCAGACTCTTACTGACTAAAACCTATCCGTGTTCCTCCTAGTGCCCTTTGCGTTCCAGGGCTACGGTACCTCTGTCGAACAGATTCCGCAGCCCCAGCAGGCACTTGCCCTAGCGGGCCCCGTCTTCTGTGCTGATATCTCTTTGAGGCGCGCGGGGATCGCAGCGCGCCGTCGTCCCGGGCCTGGTTCTGATTAGACGGCGAGCCACCCAATGCTCGCCGTCCCTAGGCCCGCGCCCTAATAAGGTATAGCAGGGCTATTATGCAGTGCGATTCTGTAAACATCTCACCATGTGAGAGTATAATTATGATGTGAGCTGAGGGTCTAGCACGAATATTTTTGACAAAAATATTCGTGCTAGACCGTGCTAGTGAATATAGTTAGGAAAAGATTAGGCAGATGATGATATTGAGTAACGTAACGTAAAATTTTACCATAACTATAATACTCATTTCGCACATATTTATTTTATTTAGATACTATATTCATATTTTTGAATGATATAAATTGTGTATGTCCCATAAAATTAAATCAAAATACTATGAGGTTGTAGTTTTTCACATTCACTATACAAATTAAACTACGTTAAAGTTACTATACGTCAAAATATTCGTGCTAGGCCTTTTTTTTATTATTTGTAATGAATTTGCTCTTGACACTAGTCTATGTCAGAGTGTGTCATACAAACACGTTGGAATGACAGTTCACTTCACGTTCACGATGTTCTCTTCACCTAAGTTTTCAGGGGCCGACCTATTCTGTCAGCATCTGGGCATCATGTAAACGTAGGTGGAGTGAGTTGACTGCTCAATTCATGGTCATTTTACCTGTTTACATAGTCAGATGATTTCAGAATTGCACTGCTGGTGAATGACAGCTCACTTCACTAATGCTTTCATGAGATTTTATCAGAATAGAAGGCCGATGACTTTGAAAGCGACACAAACACAAAGTCCAGTTCCCTCCACAAGTAATTCTGTAAGAGGACGCAGAGTACGGTTGAACAAATAGCTAAATAATAGGAGTCCCTCAGCAGGTGGACTGCAGTCATTACTCTTGCGGTAATCCGCCGAATACACCCTGATTTATAGGGTACCACAGACGGACCACAAAATTTAGGTGTTTTATAAAAAATGGAGCTTAGTTTCTTGAGTTATAAATAATGTTAGAAATCCCTAACGGGAATGGGGTTTCGTAAGTGCGACGCGATATGTTTCTTTCAAAATAGTTTCGTTTATATATGAGTGACTAAAATTATACATGGCTTTATGGGAGTTGCATTATGTTCTTGTATATTTAGAACATTCGTTTCTCTCAATTCTTGGTGCGGATTAAACAAATGAATTAGCATTAGAGACTAAGGCCTATTATAATTTTTTGAACTGGGAATGGTGGAATGAATTTTCGACAGCCAATCGCATCGTCTGGCTTGCGTTTAAATTGATATCTATGTATCGATAAATAATTGCTTTTCGAAAATCAGAGGGCAATTCTCTATTTTCACGGAGCATCCGAACTCGCATCAGTTCCGCAAACTGTAAAAATACCAGTAGTTTAAAAAAAAAATGACATTGATTGTCGCCAAGATGAGATTGCGACTTGAAATCTTTTTAAGAGCAAGAATTGATCTCTAGAATTATTTTTCCAGCGAATATTCGAACTAGATACAGCCATACTTTAAACTACCTCGCGGAAACAGTGAACTTTACGATTAACTAGCGTTTACGTTATAACTTCATAATAAGACAGGTTATTGATGCTGTCTACATATTTATGTAAATGCATCCTATAAACCATGTATATGCTGTGGCAATGCATGTAAACGTTATTCTAAAGACCTGTTAGTAACCAATTTAATATGAACTCAAGTCTAGACAAATGAAATTGCATCAGCGTCAAAGATTGCCTATTCTTTCTTGTATTTATTTATACCAATATCAAAAGAAAATTGAAAAAAGTGCATATTAAAACTAAAAAAGATTGTCAGAAATACCAAAAATGTCAAGTGCAACATTAAATTTTGATATTCCGAATATCGCTTTCACAGAATGTTATTTTTTCTTTGCCCTCTTTAATAAAATAAAAACTACCTACCATCTCAGAATCGCCCCTAGAAACTTGGAATATGTACACAGTATTTTAAATATATTTAGGTGTATGTAGTAAATAAATAAGGTCTAAAATAGCGTAGCAAAAGAATCGAACCCCATATCCCGGCGGCCTCGCAAGCACGCTTCCTGTTTGGCACGACACCATGGCTAGTTTTCTCAATATGAACACTACTTTATTTTCACCGTTCGTCTGTACGTATGTATTATGCATTAGGTTTTTCCAAGCAATCGTTCAATTTTATTATTTTGGATCTTGTTGTCCGTGGATTTTGGAAATATGGGGTCGAAATAATTCCAGGCATTATCACATTTTTATTTAATGTTGTTGGTGCACATTTAGCTACGAAGATTTCTGAAGATACTTAGTAGAACTACTGGTGTAAGTAGATATTTTCAAGAAGAATGCACAAAACAAAGCCAAGGAAGTACTTGACCAAGAAAATGTACAAGAAAGAGCAAAAGCTTATAACAAAACATAAATAAATAAACCATACCACACCTATCTACAAACAAGACCTATTTTAGAAATCAAGAAGTTCTGAAGCCTAGAAGACTTAGGTCACCCAATCACCACATTACTGTATCTACCCAAGCACAACACGTTATGAGAATATTTCCATTGTGGGTACAGCTATGGACTGGAACACCCTGCTGGGTCGTGTGTTTCCTGATAGCTACAACCTGAGGTACTAGACAATGTTAGCCGATGCAACTGTCGAAATGTCATATTTGCGACTTTATTCGCGCGGATTTAGTATTGCAATTTTCGTAGGGATCCCTATATTTTTCAAAAATAATTACATACAGCCTATGTTACTTCTTGAAAAGTTAGCTTTATATTGGTGATAAAAGGTTTCAAATCGGTCCAGTAGGTTGTTTTTGAGTTTATTCGTTACAAAAATACAAATCTTTCCTCTTTGTAATAGTGAAATAAACATTTTATTTCACTATTATAAAGACACACAATTAACGTGGCTTTCTATTTAGTACCTAACAGAATTTTTTAAATCGGTTCTGTAGATCCAGAGATTACCCCCTACAACATCACAACTTCACTATTATTAGTATAGATTAGTGTATTGATCACGTGATATTCGACAGCGTTTGTCAATGCCAATCTTTTTGACGTTTTGACAATAGCTTTTTCCACGCTACCGTTGACAGAATGTCACTAGGCTAGAGCCCCTGGGTGTCTTTAAATCAAGAGTTAATTATGTTACTTCTAGGCAAGCGCGCTCCATTGTCAACCACATCACACCATCGCTTTGGCGTGTCAGTCGCAAACTGTCAAAAAAGCCTTATTTTCCCAAAGTTTTTGACAAATTGCGACCGAAATGCGAATTCGAACGTTGTGTTAAAATAAGTAGAATTGGCCCTCAGTTGAGATTGCGGTTATTACGAGCCTATCAGTCTTCTTCCACCTGGCGTTAATCCCGGCTATTGCCAGGGTCCGCCTTCCTACTTAGCTTCCTCCACTTTGCCCGGTCTTCAACATCCTTCTCAGTCAGGCCATTGGCTCTCATGTCGGACTTGACGACGTCCAGCCAGCGCTTGCGAGGGCGACCACGGGGCCTAGCCCCAGGAACAGCCATATTCATGCATCTCCGACCAACGTACTCCATAGGGCAGCGCATGATGTGGCCATACCATCGCAGACGACACTCTTGCAGTTTTTCCCCCACGTCACGGACACCAAGACTACCTCGGATGTAAGAGTTGCGCATGCGATCGGATCGCGTTACGCCACTCATCCACCTCAGCATCTTCATCTCCGTGACGCGAAGCTCCTGGGTGTGTCTGCTTAGTGCTGGCCAACACTCGCCCCCGTACAGTAGGACAGGCCGAATGATGCATTTATATATCTGCCCCTTGAGCTTCGGAGGCATTTTGCGGTCGCATACAACGCCCGTCACCTCGCGCCACTTCGCCCAAGCCGCGCCAATACGTGCTTGGACATCGTCGTCCACGTTGCCAGACTCGTGCAGCACGGATCCAAGGTACCTGAACGTATCGGACTTTCTGATCAGGTCCGAACCTATTCGGATGGTGTTTGTATCCGTGCTGCCACAGGACATGTACTCAGTCTTCGCCACATTTAGTCTCAGACCACCGTTTTCAAGCGTGTCCTTCCAAATGTTGACTTTGCGCTCAAGATGGGCTTTGTTCTGATTAACGAGGGCGATGTCATCGGCATACATCATTAGCCATGGAGGCTGATCTTGGATGTTTGCCGTAACTACATCGAGCACTACGTTAAACAAGAACGGGCTAAGAGCCGAGCCTTGGTGAACGCCAACAGATATTGGGAAGCCATTCGATTCGCCAACAGCGGTCTGGACAGAGGACACGGAATCGCGGTACATGTCTCTGATAATGTCAATATAGGCCTCGGGAACGCCCTTGAAGCGCAGTGCCCACCAGATGGACTGCCGAGGTATACAGTCGAAGGCCTTCTGCAGGTCTAAAAAGGCCATATGCAAAGCTCTCCTTCTCTCTCTGTAAGCCTCAGCCAGATTCCGTAAGGCGAACACTGCGTCCATGGTGCTGTTACCCGCCCGGAAGCCATATTGACACTCAGAGACAGCACACTCGCTACGGAGCCGTGTGTTAATGATGCGCTCGAAGAGCTTCATGGTGTGGCACATGATCTTGATACCGCGGTAGCTACCACAATCCTGTACGCTACCTTTGCCTTTGTAAACAGGGATAATCAGGCTAAATCGCCACTGGTTCGGCATTTCCTTGGTGATCAGGATGCGGTTAAAAAGATCCGTCAGAAGGTCCACACCATGTGAGCCCATCGCCTTCCACACTTCAATTGGCACATTGTCAGGCCCGACCGCTTTCCGGTTCTTCATATGGCGAAGAGCAATGCGGGTTTCGTCGGGGGAAATAGGGGAAATAAGCCCAAGGTTAGGAGGCGGTTCCGGAGGAAGGTTATGGGGATGCTGTTTGTGAGACAGCTCCGCGAAGTATGTACACCATCTCTCCTTAACAGAGGGGGCATCGTAGAGCAGCTTACCCTGGGCGTCCCTTACACAAAGACATTTGCTAATGTCTCGTGTAGCTTTCTCCCGGCCACGCGCCAGCTTAAAAATAAGCTTTTGCCCCTCCGCAGTTTCCAGCTTGTCGTATAAGGGCGCCAGACTTTCAGTAACATATAAAAAAAACGAAAACTCAGCAACAAACTACAAATGCTAAGGAACTTTTTACATCTTTTATCCTCACAGCCTCTTAACGGGATAGGCAGAGACATAGCAGTTATGAATTTATGAGCGTAGCGCACCTCATGTTTTATCAAGTGTCATAAATTATCTTCATTCGCTAATAACCAGATGTTACTCGTTCGGTTAGTGACCAGTCAGGAATTTAAACTGACATTATTCATATCGAGCTGCGAAGATTTTGAAGGGTCCGTACTAAACAAAGTCTACAGAAAGTATTTTTGGTAGTAGTCTTATGGATAGAAATGGACTTTGAATTGGCTCTTTGATTTTAAAATCAATCTTACCTATAACTGGTGATTTTTCAATAGTCAGAAAATATAACTCAAGAATTAATAAATGGCTCTTTCATATATTTTCGATTCAAAGCCAGTTTTATACTACAAGTAAAGGTTAGACTTTTGAAATATCGGACCTCAAAGTTATATTTTTTAATCCTGTAATCCGATCTTTAGTGATAGTCTAATTATACCAGATAATATAGTAATGGAAAAAATAGTAGGTAGCAAATTTTTTTTTGCAGTAGGTAGCACCCTAGGACTAGGACTACCCAATTTTGATCAGAGCACTAAAAATATTCAAAATATAACTCGACTCTAAAGACCTTAGACCATAGACAAAGTGACATTTTATCGGCGATAGCGATTGTCTAAAAACCAAAATGACATTTCGATAGCACATGTCAATCACAACCAAACAATTCTTGAGTTTCCGACAGTCGTTTTCGCTAATAGAATGTCAATTAGTTTCGAGACTTAACTTGTCTTTTCTCCACTGTGTATGTGTTGGTGTTGTGTGTTTTGTGTCTTAAAATGTAAAAAGGTCGGTATTTGTCTTCAGTAAAGCAAAGATTTTTCTTTTCCCTTTTTTTAGTGATGATCCTTATTTAATTTGACGCAACGCCCAAAAGGATCTGAGCTTGCCATTGAGGATATAAAAGGAGGTACTTAATTTGTGTTTAAATAAAAATAAAAGCAAGTTGTACAGTAACAGAATTTTATTTAATGCAGATCCATCTCGCACTATAGCCGATATTGTACAAAAAATTATAATATCGTTCCGTTCATAATAGTAGGTAATGATAGGTAATATAATATAATATTACACAACTTTTCACACAGTTACAATCATTAAACACAAACATTTAAATCATCTCTACACTAGAATCCCTCAAGTTTTAAGTATTTCTCTTCATTTATTTCTATATTATAATTATTTTACATTACAATAAAATTGGGCCTACCTATTTACGTATGACAAATGCTTCGTAAAAGGACAAAATGTACGTATTACATTCATGAGCACGTTTCGAATTAAAATAAATTAACGATTTCGTTCAACTGTAAACTTATCATTTTCAAAATGCCGCAAAATATCTGTGAAATATTAAAACAAGTGTACGAATTTCGAATTCCGTGGATAGTATACAACAAGTTTGTCAACTATCTTTTTTATTAAGAAGCTTTATAAATAAGTATTTAATATTTACAATATGTAACAAAAGTTCAATAAAACTTGCATCGAGATTCTTTCAGGTAGGTAAGTAGTGCGAACGACAACAGTACGATCGTTGTTTTAATTAACACAATAAAATCATTATTACGTTAAAAAGGAACTATAAAGAGGTAATTAGATGAATCGATGATTATTGAAAAAAATGAATTTGGCACTTCGAAGGGCGTTAATTAAAAATAAATGAGCCGAAAGAATCTCGATCAAATCTTACACGATCATTCGTGTCGTCACTACGTTATACAGAAGAAAAAATTACGTATATGTTTATAGGAATCCAAAAATATTACCACTACTGTATCTTATAATAAATTACATTATCTATTACTTAAATTTAATTAGCTATTCGTATACTGGGCACAACTAGTTTTGATTCATGTCATTTTTAAGTGACTATAGGTAATCTATTTTTCTAAGAATAAGTTAATAGCTATAGACTAATAAATGGAATATTTTTTTTTTTTCATACTAAAGCTTTTGTAGTTACGTATTTAGGATTTCCGGCGGGACGCAATGGACTTCAATGTTTAAATACGTTAATAGAAAATTGGTAGGCACGAAACATCGTCTTCAATTTTATATCGATTTAGTCAAATATCTCACAAATATACATAAAAATTATGGTAAGTATACATTTGCCAAATGCGTCACGCCAGCAAAATATATGTAAGTAAAAGTCTGTAAATGTATCACTATTATGCGTTTCAAGACGTATACAGACGTTGTACATCAGATTTCGGTTACAAGTACATAATTACTAAGTCTTAATATTTACATTACAATCATTTGTTTTGACACATACACTGCGACGTACGATACTTAATGAACATTGACAACGAAATTGATACTAATCAAATTCGATTTTCGTATAACATTATCTCTGGTCAAAACATTCAGTATTACAAATTCCACATCACAATCTATGATAACCTACCAACTAGAGAAATATGAAAAAGATGATATTCCCGTAGTCGCAGTGGACGTATTCACACTCCTAGTGCATTTTCAATTTTCGGCTCGCTACCAAACAATTTGAAAAGAAATGAACTCATCTTGATACGAACTATTGGCAAGCGCTCCATCAGAAATAAACGCGTACTGTATGTACCTAATCGTAAGAACGGCATCGCAGTAATATAAACAAAAATAGTAACTATAAAGAGCTGTAAACCCCACCTCGGTTCGACACCGCGTTTTGGCAGATAAAGTGCGATTTCAAGTGAGCGATAGTAGGGCACGATTCGCACGATAAATAAAAACACAATTCCATTTGAAGCTCGGAGCTGCGGCGCGGCGGCCGCGTCCCGTGTACCTCAGCAGGCGTTCAAGATTTATACACGGAGATGCGGAACAATATATCACGGAACAGTACGCGGGAACTCGACCTATTCCTAGCGTGGAGCAGCCACCGTCCCGATGGAACATGATAGCAGATCACCCCGACAGATAGGCACAGCCTCACAACTAACGCCATGTCGCCTGGACAATAACTGTACGATTTCTAATGGTTCTATCAGGATATACAGCGAGCGAACGGCTCCGCCACAGTTGCGCAACGTATCGCTGCGGATCGATTAATATTAATCGATGTGACTATTTAACATCATCGCCTTATTAACATAATGTATTCGTTTGTAAGTCAAGCTAAGCGATAAATAAGCGAAGACCGAATTGCGTATTTTTCATCCGAGCTTCATATAATTTATAGTCGACGATGATATCGCGACTGGTTCTTTTATTTGTGAAATAGTGATACGCGGAGTGTGCTCGGTAAGCGTTACTAACGGGAAATTTTGACAATAAATCTCTGGCAGTCGATTGCCTAAGCGTTCGTGTGGGCTGGCGTAAAAATTTATTCGACAGTCGATTTTGATATCTTGATCTCGCGACGTCAAACCGCGTCGGGGCGCGCGGAGTGGGGCGACAATATGACAATCGGACACATACATCACTAGCCGCGGGTACATGGAGCGCGCTAACTTACACACTAGCTCGGCCCTAAGAGCTACCAAAGCATCGACAACGATTACACGCGACGACCACCTGAAACAAAAGGAAAAGCGAAATTAATTAAAACGCCAATCATAAAAAATTAAAAATGCAAATAGCTTATTCGTTTTCGAGATAAATAATTTAAGCGGGGTTAGCTAAACAATGTATGAAAAATTCGTTATCGTCGTTGTTGGTTTAGGATAATTGGAAGCATAATTTCAGCATATTGCTGAGGAGATAAATGTGACGATTTTCAGCAGTATTTTCTATTTATACGGCTTGGCACTAGTCGGTAACAATTTAAAATCTAAAGCGCACGACGATATTTCATCAGATCGGAACACGTTCTCATAAACAAGGGCGGACTTAAAATGCAAATAATTTCGCGCGAGCCCCATGGGCATGTTAAAACAAACTCAGCATTCTAACAGCTTTTCATTATTTATCGCTTACGCTCACGGAACGGCGAAAATTTTTTTTTCAGTTAAAGTTAATTTCTAGCGTAATGCGTATTTGATAAAAGGCTGTATCTCTGGCAGGCAGGCTGCGTCGAGCCGGCTCTGAAATTAAGATGTAACATGATGCGAGAACGAGCAAGAGCAGCTAGATTTATTGCTATACCACTTTGCATATGCTGATTTACAAAGACGGTGGATCTGCTCAGTGTTGTTGCGTGTGTGACAGTTATCATTTGGGTGTGTTATTTAAATAACTGACTGCATAATGTTGTGGAAATCACTTTGGTGATTTATTGTTATTTATATTTATGTAGAACGAGATTTTAGAGCATAATATGTGAGGAAACGGAAAAGTTTTCAAGTGCAATGTGTTATATTGTAATTAAGCTGATATTTTGGTGTAAAATAATTCGGCAAGTAGGTTACATATATGGAAAAAAATAAACTTAAATATAACATCGTAAAGCAAATTAAACTTATTAATAGGTTAAAATTATACCTACCTACATACCTATCCCATATTTTTAATAGAAATGTAATCAAGTTAGACTGGAAGCCAACCCCAACATAGATGGAAAATGGCTAGGTAGACGAAGTAAAGGTAAGTAATGAACTTTAAAATCATATGGAACGTTAAACAGAATTTAACCAGATTTTAAGCAGAAAAATAGACATAATAGCGAGTTTTCAATTTATTTGGCCTCTAAAACAGATTCTTTGTAGCTAAAAACTATTTTGAGAATTTATTAAGAATTGTAACGATTGAAATGGTTTTTACATCTCTATGAATTTCCAGTGCTGCTGATGTGGCCCATTCGCGAGGCAGCGCGAGGGAGGACTGTCTGGCGATCCGCAGTCAGCAGAAAGAAACACATAACAGAAACGTTCGAGCTCGCCTCACCACTCACTACTACTATATTTTATTTTATTTTTCTTCAGAGGATTTAATTACTTCATTTTTATACAACATATCTTTACAAAAAAGAAAACTTCGATATGAACTAGTCATTGGCACTGAGTTTTCTTGTTCACGTACACTTTTATTTTATTTATGCGTTGACAAACGACACGATAACAATTTATACGAAGTAGGTTTTTCAACGAATATAGGTCAAACATTTGATTAAACGCCCATGCAATCAGTACGTACGTAATTTATAGCTGTAAACAAGAATACACCTACGTTCCTCCGGGGAATTCTCACAAAAAGTCAAAGTAGTACAAAAAGGTTCACCTACCATCCCGGTCAAGGAAAGTAATAAAGAAGAGGGACGCGAACCGAATAATTGATACGATTATGTGTTACTACTGCAGAGGAGATAAGGGTGGAAGCAGACTGCGCACAACACAACAAAAGGAAAATAGAAGAACTTGCAAAGATATAAAACGCGCTGACTTGACGCTAAATCGCTTTCACGTTCAGAATAAATGCTAATTACAAATGATGGCACATGTTTTTATTGCGAATCGTTACGTAACGCTTCCAGACATAACCTAAGTCGGCACAAAACTAAAACGAATGCTCGAGATGCCGCCACGGACGACGACCCCAAATGCGACTAACACGATTTCTATTCTATTTCCAGATGTTGACCAGTATGCACGCAGCATCAAGAACAATGGAAGAAGGGCGCCGGCGCTCCGTCAAGTGCGAGAGCCCATAAATCCAATAGGACGCGCAATTTGTTGAATTACAGCATGCGCCAGCCAGCCACCGGGCCGACGCGAAATTAGCTCCCACAGAGATAAATTGACGGCGGCCCGCTAAATAAATTATTTGGGAAAACCGAGAAAAAACGGGCGTCTTCCCTTGATAAGGGTTGCGAGTATTCTACCGTGGAAATAATGAATATCGACCGCTGAAATACGTACTCGTGGAAGACAACGATCATCAATATTAGTCTCCATGTTTCTTTACTGGAACACTAAGTATTCTGAACCCATTTTCATTATGAAGAAATATTTGACAGAACATCAACTGCCTTCTTCTACTGATCCTCAAACAAAAAATCCACATTCGCACTTAACGACTATTCGGTAGCTCTATTAACAAACCATAAAACATCAATCAAACTTAATGGACCGCCATTTGAATAGAAGCACTTTATAAAGTCAACACCTTAAAAACAAACGAACACACAGACTTGTATCTGGTTTGGTAATTAACCGAGCAATTATCACCTAGAAGCCGTTATTAACTCGACCTAGGTATTTCTCACGATAATAAAAAAAGTAATTAAACCTCAATAACCGACACGAAATGGAAGCTCACGCGTGGAGACCGCGCTTACATTGCTTTAAACGACATTTTAGTTTAGTTTAGCAAAGTCGTGAGCATTTTTGACGAATTCTTACTAATCTGTTGGTGATTATGTAGCTTAGACGCAGATGTTTTCTTTAACAGGGAGTTTGAAACTGTCATTATTGTTATCCAAATAAGCCTGAATGACATTTGCTATATCTTTCAAATTGTTCATCTTGAAATTATGTTAATGATCCACTGCTTTTAGTCGATAGTGTTCTAAGTATGGTCTGATAAAAAAATCCTTTAGCAAAGCAAATCTTTTTGAAGCTGTTTTTTTCACACAAACATCCCTCAAAAGGGTTGCATCACCCTTTCTTTCAACGGGATTAATCTTAGTTGTATATTCAAGATTTAGGCGGCAATAAGAAAGACGCATAGGTGGGCTTACGAAGGGGCGAGACTGGCAAATTGTCTCAGATTCCACCCCAGCCTGTAAGGATTTTATTACATTCGTTAACGCATATAAGATTAATGTGAAAATACTTTACATTTGTATGTAAATTCTATAAGGATTACAGAGGGTTTCAACAAAGGGTTTAAAAATTGTAACCGCAAGCTACAAGAAAAGTTATTACCATTTTTCTGAATGAAATTGGCACAGAGCTTTTATTTGAACCCTGGATCTTGAACATGGATTTGAAGTGGGCCACGTGTTTAAAAAGTGAATTAAAAACTCAAGAATATGGATTCGTTTTCCATCTTTAAAATAACCACCATACTGGCAGCAAAAACGCCAAAAGATTGGAACAACCAATTATAATCGAATTCAAAAATTGGAATAGGGGTTCGTTTTTCAAAAGAACTCGCCCAAGTTCGCCCCACCCCGCGTACCTGCGCGGAGTGGCCATCAATTTATCTACATCCCCACCCGACGTGTGCGGGCCCTCGTGACGTGAGCCGTCCATGTACGCCGGCACTGTATCGTCTATTGTTAGAAGTATTTCGACCTAAGAGTTTGGTATCGATACCAAAAACTGCTGGTAGTGAAAATTGATGGTGTTTATTTTTGGAAAGATGGTTTTAAGAGAATAGAGAGCTTTTGGTTTGTTGGTTGAAAACCAATTTTCAGCATCCAAACATTTCTTCTAAAAACTCATATGTAAATTATGTTAGAATCTAACACAATTTGCTTCGCCAGCAATATTAATATTAAAAGGGGTACTGTGATTTTTTTCCCGCAGCGATCCGCCCCCCGCCCGGGACATTTATCAGGATTTTGGACGGCACTAGCTAAAATTTTGGACGCTTTAAGCTGGGCGTAAATTTCACAAAACATGACACGACCGCGTGAAAAAAAACGACCGAAAAGTTACTCGAAGCATTTGCTTTTGTGTATCCAGTTTTAATGAAAATGAAAATTTTCTGATTCCATTAGTATTCATTAGATTTAAAAACCAGCAGCGATAATGTGGCAACTGGTAACATCCGTGTAATTTGATTCACACTCTTTATTTTAAATCTTTTAACGGTTCGATAAAAAATCAATGTTTATTTAAACAGAATATGGCCAGTAACTCGTTACCCTGCTACAAGGCTTCGAGATTTAAAATTCATTATTCAAAATTTCAACGGTATTCTAACCTGTAGGGCCTTCACATAAATTCTCATCTCTCAAGACACGACCAATTATACGGAAGTTTTAAAAAGGCGACCGTTACTAGGCGCATGCGCAATCGTTTGTCGCCGCTGTGAACTTTCACACTACACGATATTTATATTAATTTTATTTTTGGGCACGGCTAATGCGGTCGACGTGCTCAGACTAATCTTTCTTTTTTCTTGCTATTTATTTCTGTAACAGTTTGTTATGTGCCACCATTAGGTTGGGCATGTGAGGGTTGCAAGCGACAGTTATTTTAGGTTCTCACTTTAATCACGCCTTTATTGACATTATATTGTTAGTACCTAAGCAAATTCGATTTTGTTTACCTATTCAATGTTGAATTCCTTCGAATCGAGTCATCACTCACGTGCGTGTTTTGTATTTTTGTGCTCCAAATAAAAATAACAATGCGTCTTTGGCTTTATGTGTCCACACGCCTCAGCAGACAGCGTCGTATAATATTTACAAAACATTCGCAAACCATTTTATTGCTCCAAAATAAATACTCCATGCAAATATATGCAAAGGCAACCTACGCACAATGTAAATTAAGGAGGCGACCAGAAAAAAATTCGAGAAAAAAAAAGTTGGCAAATATTGTAACGAGAAAAAACTATTTAATCCGTAAAGTTTTGTAGGTTGGTAGTAGGGAATAAATCAAGCGGTCGTCGCTGGCGTCGATGCCAAGGAAATAAGATGATATCGAGTTGGCAACATCGCGGAGACGGTGCGCAGTACTGGTGTACTGGCGATGAGCTCCCATTGTTGTGGAGAGAGTGTGAGACACTAGGCGGTGAGTACGAAGCGAGAAGCTTCAGCGGTGGAGGTGAAGAAAATGGTTATTCAAAATAAGAATCAGGCATAGCTTATGACCAGATTCCGATTAATGCTTTGTATAGTTATGTTGACGACATGCTGATATTTACCTACCGATATTGTTTTATCAATGAGGATTTAATTGTAATACCTAACTAAATGTTTCCTTCAATAGGTTTTTCAGAATTATTTCTTTTATTTGACTTTACATGTTATATTTTGACGATATGCCAAAGTTCTCATGGTGCCAACAAATCTTAAAATAGGTAAATAATGCACACCACAGTTTGTTTTTTTTTTCTCATTTCATACGTTCTTGAAAATATAGAACGAACTTGAAGTTTACTGCCAAAATTGTAATCCGTTCCATTTCTTAGAGAAAATCTATGTTGCCACGTTGCCACCTTCAAGAAAATTATTTAAGTGCGAACTCATGGTATTGAATCCCCATATTTCAGTTGTGAGTGCTTAGTGGTCGACGACACACGCTATAAATCTCAGTATGATTTGTAATAAAACCTCGCCACTTTACCGAACGTCTTTGTAGAGTATCTGACGTTTATTAAGTACCTATGTGGATGTTTTTCTCGTCTTTTTGCTGCAATAAATACAACTATTTCTCTCGCGTATATTCGTGAGGTGAGCAAAGGGTAATCGGGTGTCAGTCATGGTGCCAAATCGTGATAATTTGTGTCTGTTAGATTGAAGTGCACTTGTTAATAGGTACTGTTGTATTATTTGCATGGGGACAAAACTTAACGTCTTGGTTTCAAATAACATCACAAAATATCACTCCAGTTTACTACGAAGGGTTAGGCAGAAATGCAGCTCATTGTTAGTTGATTTTCATTATAAATATCTACTATAAAGTGGACCGATGACCAGCTATTCTATTCTGTAAGTAATCATTTCGATATCGAGCTTCACCTGAGTGAAAAACCTCACAAAGTAAGCTTTATTGCACACAACATAAAGGTCTTACGTTTGACGTAGTTTAATACTCACCTCGATTCCGCTTTCGAGACACGAAAATGTTGTTACAGAATAGGGGTACTGGTAAAGGTCGCGGGTAGCCGATGGATGCGAGACGCACAGGACCGGTTGCTGTGGCGCCGCTTGGGGGAGGCCTACGTCCAGCAGTGGACGTCTTTCAGCTGATAATTATGATGATAATGATGATGACTAAAATCTACCCTATAAAGTAGTTATTCGCGCGATAACGGGTCCTCGACACTGCTACATTTTCATAGGATTTTCTAAATATAGCATTAATATCGATATCGATACAGTCTGTATTCTTGGGTACATAATTGGAAAAGTTGTATTGACTTTGTTTTCTATCTACATCAACTAAAATATTTTTCATAGACATCTACAATTTGTAAGTATATCCGTCCTCGTGATTTATTTTAGTAGTTGTCTCCAAAGATTTATGGCTTTTACTTAGAACTACATACTGTGTAACTCGAAATCGACTATATTTTGAAAATACTTGTCTCTCTCTCGATGGAGTGCCACTCTCAATCAGACATTAATTTGTCGACCCGTGTGATCCATCCGTATAGGTATGTTACTTATACCATGTGTGTTTACCATAAAGTTGATTTGTGGCGCCCTCTCGCGGAGCATCGGCAAATTATAATCCTTCTTCCACAACAAACGGCCAGTGGATGAAAACAATTTTCCCTCGAAAAGATTACATCCCGTCCGTCCTTTATTACATCTAATCACGAGATCTAACAATAAACTATTTTTCACAATATTATTTAGTGAGGTCGTCCCTTCACACTTTCGTTTTTTCTCCCCTTTTTCACGGAAAAATAAGAGTCGTGACCATTCATCACCGATGACGGTGCTCGTTACCGAAATCACGTTTATCATAGATCTCTTGTCTAAGGTTTTAGTTTTCTTCACCACCTATACAACCATAACCACCACTTTTCACACATTCAATTTAGGAACCATTTTCTTGGAAGATAGGTTCCATTTTTGTTTGTCGTCTATTAGGTATTAGAGCGATACTTCCGAAAGCGCTGCGGAGAAGAGTCGCGAGCCACACACGACGAATTACGAGCGAACCCGGGACGCGAGCTGAGTTATGTGACCGCGATATATAATATTTATGAATTATGTTTTATACTTGGTAAAACCTAGTTAGTTTTGGAGGTGGGACTACTTAAATGTAGACACTATCAGGTGATGCATGACTTAGAGGTTTTTTTCTAATGATCTAAGATTGTATTACCGATAACTTGACTGATAACCACTTAAATTTTTTCTAGTAACTAGGATGTAGGTTAACCTTAAAATATTTTATTTTGAAGACATATTTGCCTTATACCCTATGTAAATGAAAATAAAGCTAATTTTATTTTTTATGGTAACAAAATTCATTCAGGTGCTAAGGTAATTTGGACTGAAAATAGATTAGTTGGAAACGCAGGACCTGATTAATTTTAATCACCAAGTCGTCGTCACCACCAATACATTCATTAACAAATCCTCCTGCTTGTTATTGGCGAGTTTTACAAAAATATATCATTCGTTAGCTAAACACAAGCAATATTTTACTTTTAAACACAACGCGACTGAAAGACTAACATATATATCTATTCTTTGATGCTAATTTTGTATTTCTTTGACGTAGGTTCGGCCATCCCACCGGAGTTGTTCTTTACCTACGTGAATGAAGGTTCTTATTCTTCCAGTGTTGTTTTATTTCGCAAAACAGCCCACACCTCTTAATTTATTACCGGTATTTTTGGGTAAATATAACATATAACTGTCTACTGTCTCCCTTTCATTACGTATATCGTCTATACATCATCGAAGAGTTATCGAGTTCCTGTGAGTAAGTGCATATAAATTTTATTGTTTTTCGACAGTTTAAGTGAGTTAATTTTAATATTTTTCATCTATCTTTCAAGTTTTACCGATATTGGATATTGTTTTGGTGTTATTGATCTTTGCTTTATAGTTTTGGTTGACTTACTGGTAATAAACACATAGGTACTTCAAGCTGACATACAAAGTGGTTTAAGGATGAAATTTAGCACTTGTTTATGGTTTTACCTGTACTAATCTACTGTAGGTGTTATTGTAACTATTACCAGTATCAAGGCGACTAAAACCTTGCAAATCAAGACCACTAAAATTGATTATACAAGAATTCACATTATTCAACAGTAGACTGTCTTCGTTACTCTTAATAGCCATCCAGTACCTTCATCCCGAAGTAAAGTTTAATTCGAAGGCGGTATCAAACCGTCAGCTATGCAACTAAGATGGCGTCGCGACACGATTTGTCAAAAGGAAAACAAACAGCCCAGAAATAGTTTGAGTTGACAAGTTTATAGCTGCTTCGTCCCGCCCGAGACTATGTTACGAAATTATACTAACAGTGAAGGAATTTTATTCAACACCCAACACCCGGGCTTTTCCGCTCGCTTCCTTACTGATTTACATTGTATTTGTATCTCTATGTTTGCGTTTTGTTGATAGCTCAATGACGCACTTAGTTTGTTTGTACTTGTTAGATACAGTGCGTGGTTTTCCTTTAATATTGTACAGGTATTCGAGGTATGTGTTGGAAGTTGAAGACGGATTTTTTTAGTGTTGGATTAGTCTGTTTAATTGGTAATAAATAAGACAAGATGGACATTACCGACACATTACCGACACATTAAGGACTGAATAAATCGGTTTTGATTGAAGCAGCATCGAACAATATTTTTACTACAACAGCAAATTAACTAAGAGCGAAAAGACTAGAAGATGAAGAATATATTACGGGTAGACTAAACTAGAGCGAAGAATATAATAGTAGATACTCGTTTTTCTGCAATACCATGAATCACGGTGACACAACCTAATGTAATTCTAATTAAACAAAAAAGACCATATCTTACAATCCCAAATAACTTGCTACTCTAAGATAGATCAAGGCAGGTAATAAATATTAAAAAGGCGACATAAACGAGTCCAAACACGTAACTAGTTTCTGCGGATATTTGTCTAAGCAAAAACCGTTGGATACGGAGGGAACAGCTAAGGCTCGCTGATACCCCACGATTTATCTTAAAAAATTCACTTCGTTTTAGCATAATATATGTGCATTTGAATCGATACGTGATTTATGTTACGTCAAACTAATAGATAGATAAAATATAAATGTAGCTCATGCATATTCATTTTATATCTACCTACTGTTTATTTTTGGTATTCAAAAAACTAGATCTGATATACACGACACAGGGAATTTTTATGTGAAAGACTGAGGACCTGTCAAGATATTGTAACTGAGACAAATAAGTTGAACAATGTGCTTATTTTACATTTACTAAAAATACAACAAGTCCAGGGTTTGTTCCCATAGAAACAGTCAATGATGTTTCTTTAAATAGATTCGGCACGATACGAATTATTAGCAATAATTGTCTGTAATTACTCCATGGCATTGTAAGAGGAATTAGAAAAATTCAATGACAATAGGGAGACTTTAATTACAAGATAAGTGGGTACATTAAGAGTATTTACTTTGTTGGTTAATAAACTGTAGATTTTAAGTAATCTTCTTGGAGAGTTGACACCCGTAAATTCTGTGTTCTTAGAACTATATCGACTGACAATGATACTCATTTACGATTGCTCATCTTGTAAACCTGTGTTGTTATACAAAAACTACAAGCTCACGTTACTATTAAATGTACCGACAATGGCAACCTGACGTTACTTTACTAATTTATAAAATTTTTAATATTTTTTTTTTTTTTTTTTTCTGCCTACTGATAATTTGTTTGATTCATCAGTATCGCTTGCTTTATTTAAAACCTCACAGATTTAACAAATCATGAGCAGCTTTTTCTTCCTAATTCAGAGCCAGTAAAACTAATTCTTACATCCCCACAATCCGCGACAATCGCAGGTGTATATCGCGGGTATGCGGCCGTCCTACGGAGGGTCGTTGAAGTTAGTCGCGTAACAGCGCAACAAGAATAATACAAAATGTTTTTCATTTTCTTTATGTCACCCTAGACAGTCGTAAAGGCATTAAGCGTGACCAAACTTTTGTTTGATACGGACAATATAAGTATGAGCGCATTGCTGTATCTGCCTTAGACTTGCGACTTCAAAATTTAAAGAAGTTCATATTTTAAAGTCTTGAGGTTAAACGCAAGTCTTGATAGTAGATACTAATGATAGTAATAGATAAAGATCTTCATTCTGCTCTCAATAATACCGTCCAAGATAGAACTAGCAATGGGAAGCAATGGAGAAAATCTGGAGATATCATTTTATACGATGATATGATGAATAACGGTATGGATTCTATCTACGTTTTACAGGTTGACCTAGCCAAGATCTTTCAACTCCTGAAAGACTATAAAGACAGAGTCTGTATTTTCATGATACATAACTATAATTTTCAAAATTCAAGATATAAACATCCTTCATTCTTGATCACTGATGAAAAACAGCAGTATCTACTAAAAGCTTCAATGCAATGGTGGTGACATATTTGGGACACATGGGCGACATATTTAAAGACGTTCTGTTGTTAATTAAAGTGATAAATCATACTTAATGGGAGTTCTTTTGAAATACATTATACCTACTTTTAATATAGTTAAGATTAATAAATAACTGCATGCATAAAACATTTAACATCAAAGTAAAGTGAAAGAAGATGGAAGATTCTCACCCCTCATAGGCCTAAAAATCACTATTCGTGACAAAACTGGTAACATCCCCATACATACATATGTTTCCTAAGTTTCCCGCGATCGGGGAAAGTGGGGAAAAGTGTAGATTGCCCCTTACGCACCATCGCTTTATACAAGACCGATTTTATTGTATTAGGATAGTAGTAACAAGATATAAGAGCGATTTTCTTCGCTTCATCACATTTTCTTTGCGCTTCTACGGTCTGTGAATGACTTTCTTCGTGAGTGGTTATTGGTGACTTGATGAATAGAAAGGTTGTTTTGTTTTCCGTCTGTCAGTTGTTTTGACAGGTTTTGGAGAAGACAAATAAATAACGTATTTTGCTGTAAGTAACTCGGATGGAATGAAAGAACGTAGGTATTATTGCAAGAGATGATCAGTGTTTACGCAATAAAGATTCAAGATGTTTTGGTAAATTCAATAGTAACTTCGATACAAAAGAATGTAAAAATCTGTTCGGTTAGTATTTATTTTTCTGTAATTTTAAAGCAATGTAGATTGCACTGAAACATTTATTCTGCAACTCAATTTCCAAATTAACTCAGAACAACACAGGGGTGTCATTACATTACCAAATTGCTCAATTTTAAATTCAGACACGAATCGTTTGTGTCGTCCCTACTTAGTGAAGTCGCGATGGAGCGGGAAGGCGGAGAGTTCCCGACTTCACCCGAATAATTACTTTATTAGGTGATACCGGAAGACGGTCCGCCGCAAAATATGCTAGCGTGACAGGGCCCCTACCGAAAAACGGCCACTTCTCTAAACGGTAAGTATCAATGAGGTTTGTAAAATATTTAAGAGAAGGTTTTCGGGAAAACTGAAAACTGGTTGGATTTAGCGCAGTATAAATATGTTTGAAGAAGGTCACAGGCAGAGTAGCCACATAAAATAGATGAATGGTCAGATAAAAGTATTAAAACCAAAAGCCGACCTACCTACCTAAATCACGTGCGGCCGCTCAAACAAGACACAGGAGCACTTTAACGACAAATTAACAGCTTCAATTACTTACAACTACCGGTGCGCTATCGCAACGGCAATGAACTAGCGACTGCCACCCGGACCTACCTGTGGCTCGCTCCTAATAGCCCGGTAATAATATTTTATGGCCATTACCTTTGTAAACACGGATAAAACGTTCTTACGCGACCTCACCGCGTAAAAAACGAGCGACAATTGCGTTAGCGGGATTCCTTTTTTTCCCAAAAAAAAGACAAAAGAGCGTGAACAAAACGGTCTGTTTTTGAATTTAGTATTCCTTTTTTAAAATTCGTCTCACTGCTTTCACATTTTTTTTTTCTGAAAAGATGACAATCTACTTTTGAAAAGAAAAGAAAACAAATGACTTGCGAAAAAAGTAACTTTTGTTAGATGAGTGTATTTGTTTCCATAGAGAAAGCTTGATGCAACGACAGCAAAGTATCGTTCTAGGAAGTCGCCGACGGGATGGGGATGTGCCAAAAAGAGATAAAGTAGTTTTATTGATCTATACGGACGTTCGGGCGGCGCGAGTGTGAGTTGAATGAAACGAAGATAACTTGCCGCCCCAACTTGTTTTGTCCTTTTTTCCCCCGCGGATTTTTGGTGGTGGCATCCCTCTCGGGCCACGTGACCTAAGCAGGGTGTAACTCACCCTACAGCGGCCATAACTTACTCATAGCGATAGGCGGTACGGTCGCGAAAAACATGTCTACATTATTCTTATTTTTAATTTCTTTTTCGTTACATATTTTAGGCTTATTTTTTATTTGAAGCTCGAGACTTTTTTAGCGTGAAATATTTAATTTTATCACTGAATTGGGATTTAGGATTCATATTCAGGATGTTCATTTTTCTTACTTAAAATCACACTGTGATTTACCTACTATTTAAAAATTACTCCCAACCACAAAAAAAGGAAAAGATGTTGTGCAATTAGAGTAAGAAACACAAAAAAGTTTTTAATAACAAAATAAAAGCAGAACATTAATATCATAACCATACCGGGAAATAACTTTTTATTTGGTGCTGTTCAGCCCAAATGTGCATCTCATAAATTACGTCTCTCCTTCAGTATTTCTTTCTCTGTCTTGATTTATTTTTTGTCTTGTTCTCTCCCTCCGTTATTAACTGGCTAGCTCAATTCACTTGGGTCTTGTATCTATTTTATTGTTCATCAAAAAGTGTATTAGGAATCTGTTGCCAATGTGTTTTGTGGCCAGCCGTACCGTTTGTAATAAAGAAAAATAAAATTAATGTCGTCTCGTTCTTATTTTGAACTTGAAGCATTATTCTGATGAAAAATAACGAGAGAAATAAATTCGACAAATTGGCCAAAAAATAATCCGCTTTAAATTACGGGCAATCTTCAATGGCACCGCTTGCGATCAATAAAAGTGTAGGTATGTTTACAATATTAATATAAAGTGGCAATAACATCCACGAGCTAAACAATCACGGGCCGGGGTGTTAAATGATCGTAAACGTCAAGTTAACGATGACGATGATCGTAAACGTGTCGTAAAACAAATAATTAGTCGTTGTTAACTTCGACGCTACTGGCTGCCGAGATAAAAACACAAGAGTGGGGAAAAAACGACTCGTAATGATATCGATTTTTTTTTGTTCGCGTATGGGTGGTTTTGTTTTGAATATTTATGGAGCTTTTTTTTCAGGTTATTTACGTAATATTAATTATGTATGCCAGTATGGGCAGGATATATCCAGCTTGAGAGTGAGATTTTACCTTAGAATAAATTAGATTTTTTGACTACTAAGTTCGTATTAACGTACCTATCATACGTACTAAACATTACCTAGATAGACAGTAATATATTTTTAAATAGAGCAATAAATTGTTAATTTAGCATTTGTGTTAGAGGAATATTTAATGGTTGGTTGTGTAGTATATGACTCTGTAGCGCCATCTATTATCGAATAGCGGAATCATAAATTATAATCGATAGGTACGAAGTTTCCCGTTGAGTTTAATTGTATAATTATTGTATATCCCTTAAACGATATTAGTATCTATTACTTAAGGTATACTAATATCGTTTAAGGGTAAGTACTAATGTATTCATAAAATCAATTAGGATTTGAGCATCGACGACGAGTTGCTAGCTTGTCGGTTTTCTACCGGTTGCATTTTGGGGAATGTGCGACGGAATTGCATAATTTAATTCCGCCAAGCCCGTTCCATCATCGGACCACAAGACGAACGGCGATGCGCCACCGGTAGGTACATGGTGGACATCCCACCCACGCGCACAAAACGTTTTGGGAACACATTCATAATGCGTACAGCTAAGGAGTGGAATTCCTTGCCGGAGTCTGTGTTTCCCGATAGCTACAACCTGGAAGTCATTAAGTCAAGAGTGAATAGGTTACTTCTAGGCAAATTCCATCTTCGACCACATCATCGCTTACCATCAGGTGAGATGGTATTCAAGCGCGCACGCGCTTGAATACCAATAGTAAAAAAGAAAAAAAAAAATCCTAAAATATTTAAAATAATCGCTTGATATTCACTAACGTAAAATACACGAGTTGTAAGTACCTACAAGTATCTAAATTTACAACGCTTTTACAAGGCCTTAAAATCATCAAAAAATCTGCAGTCTGTAGAGCAAACTATCTAAGGAAAAAAATGTGCCAGCTGAATAAAAAGATCGCATCCAAATGTTTACAGACAGAAGGCATTCACACGTAGGTACCTAGCTATTGATGGGTAATAATTTTTCAAAGTTATTCAAAGAGTGAAACCAATAAATTATCTAGTAAAGCTATAAAAGCATTAGTTAATATGTACATTAGCACATCGACGCGGTAGACAACCTGACGCCCATTTGAATGAAGCTTTATAGCCTCATAAACCACCACTTGCGGTAATAAAGTGATTTATCCCATAAAATAACAGCTGATCGCCGTGATTACGCACAATACGAGCGAACTCATAATTTTACAGCCAATTTACAAACAATAAAAGTCGTTCTCTTGTCTTACACGCCCATTCGCCCTCCGATATCTCCATATTCGACGGCCGAACGTCGTAACTCGTAACTTTTATAACCCAATAAAACCATAACCTCGGTCCTCCAAGTTAGAGACTTATAACTCACAGTTGGCGATTGTAGATGGCGCTCATCGCTCAACGACCGTACCGCCATCTGTGAGTGACTTCGTGAAGCTTTTTATGAGCCATTTGAGGTCGTCACGTCGTAAAGATGATGTTTTATGGGTTCGATTGATGCCGCTAGTGTAGCACTGCGGACGAATTACTTTGTCGTATGGATTTCATGTTTTACCATACATTTTGTAATAGACATAAATATTTTTTACTTTAGTTATTTTGAATATTTAACTAATGAAATATTTGACAGCAAACAAATGCATAAATACGTAATATTAATAAATAAATAGGTATCCTGGTTTTTGCCCAGTCAATTCAACGCGGGCTTTTTTATTTGTGTACATAAGTTGTAAATAATGCTTTAACAAAAAATGGCCATAAATCCATGAAAATGCAGTGCAGTACAGGTGAGGTTAAATAACCTGTTTTAAATAAAACAAAATAATATCTAAGACATGTGGTGTCGTAGCACAAAACCTAGACAGGTAGTTTATAATAAACGTAACTTCCGAGAAAGTATTTTCTTGGTACAGGTTTCAAGAAACCCAAACAACTTGAAAGAAAATTCAGAAGTGTATTGTCGTGTTATATGAAGTGCCTGGCAATATACGAACTGTAAATTGCATCATAAACATCTGCTCATGTCCCGCCGGCGGATTTTCCCTCGCACCAACCGTTTAGTACCCTGAACGTCCACACCCGAGCGGTGGCGCGACCACAATGAATTGCGCGCCATCTAGCGACAACTCGTGGAACTTCTTAGACCACGAGTGAGGTTCCCCGTGAGCGAAACTTTGACTCAAGTTTTCAACCAAAATACAGGGAATAAAAATATATAATGCATTTAAATAAAGATTATAAGTCGATAGGATTGCGATTTTATAAAAAGTTACCCTGGTTATTTACTTCAAAATGTAGATGAAAGTTCAACTACGTCACTAGATGGCGCTACTATTGCGTTTGTTGTCACAGTTGACTCTTTCAAGGGAGGTTTGTGTTTACTTCCGCAAAATATTCACTTTGACAAGCCTAGTGGAAATCTCCTGTTACATTTAATTATTATTATATTACGAAGAATAGTAGTATAATAATACATAAAGATTAATATTTTAATCACGCTTTTTCCAACTAAGCAGTTGGGTTGTTTTGGAAGCTGTGCCAAGATTAATCTTGGCATAGCCTGAAACAAGTAGGTAGGTATGTTTGTTGGTACATATATGAATAAAATATTTAGGTAAAATTTTGCAACCGTCGGTAAGTTATCATGGATATAGTTACCTACCTACTATTAAGGTATTAATCGCAAGGGTCTAAGCGGGTTTCATTTAAATAAAACTTATTTTTATTTCAGGTGGTTAGGTAGATACATGACCTGGCTATGTGCTTTGTTAGATAAGTAGGTATATTTAATATAAAACTGAGATAAAAAGCCTTTTGAGTGTATCTGTTTGATTGAATGGACGGATGACATTAGAAACTAAACAAATTTACCTACTTATATGAAAACAAGAAAAAGTACACATCACAACACGTAATTTTGTTGTTAAAATACCGCAGCATTATGTTGAGATTATTTGTCAGTTTTTATTGTTAGTCAGTTTTAGTCAGTGTTAGTACCTACCTAACTAGGTAGGTACCTAATGGTCACCGGAAAATTGCAAACGTCGTAGAATTGTACAATATCACTTGAAATTGTAAAATCTTTTTTCATATTGAAATTATTGAATTTGGGTGGAATTTATTGTATCTAGGTATACAAAACGATTTTTTCATAATATAAATATGTTGAAATCATAATCTAAAAAAGATTTATTAAGTACCTACAATCTTACGGAGTCTGCAATTTCCGGTGACTATAATATATCTTATTTCGTTATTTGTCCTAAGCGAGACCCAAATAAACATATTTGCTTTCTTTCTTTCCAATTAAAAACTTACAAATCCAGTATAGGTACCTACTCGTACACTACCAGTTTAGACCTAGTTTATTCAAATACAACTCCAACGGCACATCTCAGAAGACCGTATTAAGCCCAGATTATACACAAACAGTTATTTAGCTAAACTTTCTAAAATCCTATAATTACACTCAGTAACAACTAATCCGTAGCCAAAAGTTGCTTTGAAACAACATAAATTCGATTTAAAAACTTACTCGATATCTAGGGTAATTATAAAAGAGGGGGTGAGTGACAAATCCCCGAATAAAACAACAAGGAAATAATTCCGGGCATAAATCGTCCTCTCCGTGTGAATAGAATAGCAATTATTTGGTTGAGTTGGTACTCCTGGGCTGTACTAGGGGTCGTTGGAAGTCACTTGGTTATCACTCGAAAGGTCATCAAAGCTGGAACTGTTTACTTTATGTAGCTTGCTAGTTTTTAAATGTACTCGATTGCGTTAACGTGTCATGAAAGATTTTCCGTAATTTTTACCAGATGCACTTATCCAAATTCAATACAAATAATGTTGAAGTTGAGTACCTAAGTATGAAAACGAGTGACTTAAGAACTGAGCTCTAAGGCCGCTGAATTGCATCTTTTAAGAATCTGTTTCATGGTCAGTTAATCTTAAATCTGGATGTGATTTAATAGATTTTGCAGATATCAACAGTATTGTGGAATAACTCTCAGGTCTACTTTGTTGAAATTAAAAATTAAACATTTAAGTTTTAATATCTAACCATGAACGATTAAATGCTATAAAAACGTAATGTGATTCTTAGTAAATAGGTGTTCCGTGTCTTGCGGTCATAAAGGGTGATAATAGAGTGAGATTCAAATTAGACCAACGAGCTTCAAACCCTTAGTATGATTCACAATTGAATCCGACCACTATTATGAGAACTACCGCACATTTCCTGAACACTAATGTTATTGGCACTCCAGGAGTGTTTCAGCGATATGTCACGGCTCTAGCAGGGGTGGTCAACCTACGGTAATGACAGGGTTGGCGATCGCAAAAACAATGTTACCCCAAAGAGATCCAAAACAAGGATACTTATCATTTTTAACTCTCATAAATTAGATATGGGTCGATTTTCCCTTTCGAATTCTGTTGAATTGTTTTTGTGAATTTTCTTTTTAGATGGTGGGTTGAAATTGGAACATTTTTTTTGAAATTTGAATCTCATCAGTTCAAACAAAATAGCTGATTTAAGCAACTTATTGCTAGATTTTCAATTTTATTTACTTATTTCCCTCTATAAAATTGTCTTTACATCTTATGCGATAACTATTATATCAAACTAAAGCTTCGATATTGCTCCTAAAAACACCATATCTATGTTACAGTAGGACCATAACTTATATGAAAGAGAAATAGTTCTCACTATGAACCCACCCAGAGTTTAATAAAATATATCCATGTCTTGAAACAGAAGAATTGAATTATTATGTTGAAAATTAAGTTCATAATGTACAAATTCGTAAAAAAGGGGAACAGTCTAAAAAACCGGCCAAGTTCGAGTCGGACTCGCACACGAAGGGTTCCGTACCACAAACCTTAATTTTTATTATTTGTTGTTACAGCGGCCATAGAAATACATAATCTGTGAGTCAAATTTCAGCTCTCTATCTATTACGGTTCTTGAGATACAGCCCGCTGAACGACAGACGGACGGACAGAGGCTTAGTAATAGGGTTCCGTTGGTTACCCTTAGGGTAGGTACGGAACCCTAAAAAGAATGTGCACGACTCGGAACTCAAAATCGGTCAACGATACGCTCGATGGTTAGGATTTCCGGGATGGAATCAATTACTGACAAGACAGTCCCCTCTGATAACTTAATTCCAGACTCGATACGCTTTGGTAGGTGTCACGATAAATTCATCAAAAATGAAAGTCCATCACTTCTCAAAATCAGTAGTGAATGAAAAACAATGAATTTTCAATTAATTCTATTGCACTGGTGTTAGAGTATTGAGTTTGTACAAAAGTTGTCTTGTTGATTGTCTTTGTGCGTGTTTATATGTGCAATAAAGAATAAGAAAATATTAGCGGAAAAATTAAGTTACCGGAGCTTACTTAGTTCCAAGAAAATGTTAATGCAGTGAACTCTGTTCTCCATCAAGAATCTCCACGTAATGAAAATTCCAAACCTAGTTTAAACTCACTTCAGCCCTATCTAAACTGCTCACAGGAATTTCAAGTTACCGGGTAGCCCTATCCAAGGGTTACAGTAAGTATGCAATCCCGTTATTCCTTTCATTAACATTGTCACGTCTTTCGTGGGGCCACCTCAAACAAACCGTAGTTTTCCTCGATTGTTGAGAAGAATTTGAATAATTATGTAAATAAATATAAATATTATAGCATTCTGAATGCAAAGCAGCCGTTAATTTATTGAATTATCGAAATATAAATAGAATCTAATAAGAATGTATTATGTTTGTTGACAGTTGACACACAATCAACATTCCGATGCGGCTGTTGTCTTGAAACTTTTGATAAAAAAATACTTCGATATTTTTTAAACGAACATTTGTCTTAATAATTTATATTCTAATTAAGATAACTGCAATTCGCATCACCAGAAAGACAATTACGTAATCTAAAAGCACAATAACACTATTAAATAATGGAAAACCGGTGCGAACGCCCCCGACTTTAATCAGACCCTTAAACAATACCACGAGGCACGAATCTCGAGCGCAATAAAGAAACTCGGATAAAAATAAATTAGCGTATCTCTGTGAAAGACTGATGGGGGTCGGAGAGGCCCCGGCTAAGGAAAAAGTTGAGGGGTTCAACCCTTCCGTTTATTTACTCCCAACGCCCTCTGTCGCTACATTTTGATAGAGTTTTTGTTTGTAGCTTATAAATCTCGATCGTCTTTTGTTTTGTATCGGCAGCTACTACTACTAGCATAGTTAGTAAATATTACGCGTATATTACCCGAAGGTTTATGCCAGGTTACATGACTAGTGACAACCTACATGTAATCAGGGACGGGTATTTTTTTTAAAAGGGTAAATTCCGCCACACTTTTCCTAACCACAGCAAATCCTGAGAGCTACGTATAATCAACAGTGGCAGCCACTAAGAAAACGCCGAGTCAATATATGAAGCTCGACAAGTCCTGGAGAAACCATTCAACTAACAGTCTTTAGATCCCGCAACGAAATTAATCAGAAAAGGACAGCGGAGCGGTAAGAAAGAAAAAAAATTGTCATCAACGGGACACGAATCTGAACTCCGAGCAGCTACTGAGAAAAACCAGTAGGGAAACCTAATAACACTATTTTCAACCCGGGAGTAGAACCCAAGGCCTCATTGTGAAAAGTAGAGTTAGCAAGGTATGAAGCCTACTTGCCCAGCTACTAGAGGTAGCCATTTTAATGTCGACACCTATATTTAGATATATGTATCTCCTATATCTTAATACCTAGGCACGCTAAAACCGGCATAAATATCCAATTAAGACTTTTATCTAAATGTCGAAAGATATACGACATTAATTGATGTGTGAATTATTTAAATTGGCAGACATTGTTTTATTCATATTTTATCGGCTGTCTGCGTTCTTTCTTAGTGTTTATGTTTGGATCTAGATTCTAGATCTATAGGTGTGAAATGTGACTAATGGGTGCGTGGTTTTTAGCATTGGAGATAAGTGATTTTGGACATGCGAGAGATGTTGAAGGAACAAATTACGTAAGTCAATATTTTTACGACTGTGAATGCCACAATTAATTTATGTGCTGGCAGCCTTATTATTAAGGTCAATGGTAGCAGCAAATGAAGCTATAATTTTCTTGTTATTTATTTTGTTTATGCTTAAAAAATAAACAAGTTGCTACCTATAAAGATTTAAATTGAGTTGATTTTAATTTGGACGTTTGAATTTTGAGAAGCACGACAGCATTCGTGATTGAGTTTGTAAAAGAAATTGTGTCAAACTTTTTACTTCGACACGCTTCTGGAAAATTCCCTTGCAATAAATGACCAAGTTAATTGGAGTACCTAGGTACATATCTATTATAGTAACCGATAGTTTCTCATATTATCCTCCAATAATGTTCTCACTACAGATACTGGACATGATCATAAACCGATGGCCGCTACTCTTCATCGGTGCTACTGAAGATCCTTTTTCTTTCGTGGCTCGTGGCTCGTATCCTATTCATTTGGAAACCACATGAGCAGCCACATTTGGTCCTACAAAAGGTCCCATTCAAATAGATTAACACAGCGTTCATTACGAACCAACCAAAGATATCCAAACAAAATAAAACACTGATGCAAGTGATTTTATTTCGACCTAAAATAATAAATTGCCAATATTTTTAGTGTATTTTCGTTAGCTGACTTCTTAAGTATCTTCGTAAGTATCGAATGCGTTTGTCTGATTAATATTTTACCATTGTCCTTATTTTGCTGGTCTGAATGATTTGAAAAAAAAAAATCCAAATATTTTAATGGGACCTTATAATTTCCGTTGAATTCAACAATGACCCTTAACTCAGTTCCAAAAAGACCAAATCTTGTTAGTAATTTAACTGCATAGTAGCTGCAATGCAAATGCCAGGAAGCTCGAGGTTACAGCTAATTATATTCACCTCCCTTTGCGTTCTAATTCATCCCCTATTTACATGCTAAAGTGCAGGTGTAAGCGAACGTGAGGAGGTCGATAAATATGTGCGATTGGTGTGTACAGGGTCCATTAAATAATTGATGAAACTTCATAAGTATGATTAGTATTGATATCACATCGATAAATTTTAATACTACTAGTAGGTGGTAAGAAGTTCGGTATGTATCCTAACATACCAAGTTTCCTCCGTGCCTCCGAAAGCACGTTAAGCTGTTGGATCCAGCTGTCAATTGGAGATCTTTGGCAGTCGTTACGGATAGTCAGAAGCCAGAAAAATGTGACACCAGTCTTGCCAAGGAGTACCGTGTTATCCAGTTACGGGTTGTGGTTTGGTCGGCAGCCGCTCCACGTCAAATACTGGTATTCAGCTAAATCCAGTTTGACTGGAAGCCGACTCCAATATAGTTGGGAAAAGGCTAGGCAGATGACTACTAGTAGGTAGGTTTTGGGATACTAACCCCAAGCAACTGTAGAGAATAGAAATTAGGGCTTATGAAACGTCAGTAAATGTCAGTGAAATGAACGAGAAGGCGGAAATAGTGTCTAAAATAGGCGTCGGAAAAATGGCTGCCGGTGCAGGTTAAAATAGGATTTGGCGAGTCATGTCAGCCCAATGGCTCAATGTGTGACGGCGCACGAAGAGGCAGCGCGACAATTTTGCAAAAGCTGTTTCGATGTGGCCCAGGAAAAGGTGGTCTTTTTGGAGAAACCTAGAAGAATTTAATAGAAGCCATGACCTGGGCCAATGATTGCTAAATTAAACAAATAAGTCCTTGTCTATGCGAAGTTTCACCAACCAATACAAATATACCCTGTAGGTATAGGTACATGCAATTGGTATAAATAAGTGCGATTGGTATAAATCAGTGGGAGCGCATGCGCAGAACGCACTAGCCACTCAATTAAGTGCCGGGATTTCAATTAAAACGCCTTACTGAATTTACGACGTTTCTAATTTATTGTAGGAACACTTTTGTTGGGACGAACTCTGCCCGGTTATTGAGTGGCACGGCTGTAAATTTGGAAAATGATAATTTATTTTCATTACAATAATAAATAGAAAATAATGAAATTTATCTCCTTTCGTTTAATCCATATATGTAGGGTAGTAAACCTATGGTTTAATCCCTCCAAGGGTTGTCTGTGAGAGATTGTCACGGCGATAAGACCGCCCATTGTAGGTACACTTGTTTTATAAAATGTTTAACCTGTTTTAAATATGAGGTGACATCTACAATAAAGTATATAATAAGTAAATAAATAAATAAATAGAAAACTATTATAGACGAGTTCCGCACGTAGACAAATTTTCTGTAAAAAATACGCTGAAATACGGTGATTTAGTTATATTTAATTTCTATTTTATTTTTTTTGGTATGCGTCGTGCTTGGCGCAAATAAACGCTTTTTCGTTTTTTTCTTTCTGAAAGATGTCTACCTACTAAAAACCTACCTCTGTTATAAATTGTTATATTTCATTGTAGTCTCTAGTTCTCATTGAGTGGGAACCTAAATTTAATTTCTATGGAAGTAATTAAGTTATAACTTCACCAACTACGATACCTAATAAATACTACGGTGCAAGAGCAATTATCTCACAGTACCTAGAGCTTTCAATACCCAATACATCATTAATCTAAAGATAATATTGAAATAAGCGGTTACATACAAACTAGTACATAAAGGTTACCAGTATCCAAGGCCCCGCTGACCAATCATAATCATTATGTGTTAAAGCACTTAGGTAAGTAGCTGCCACTTATGAACGGTCGGACAAACCGGACGATCCGTAAAACGCCGGGCACTGGGCACCTCTTGCAGTAGGCACTTTGCATAAACACTACCACGCCCATCAAATGTCACTTGTACCCAGTAAATAACGTTTTCAGCGAGCTTTTAATAAATGGTAATTTCAAAAATATAGCCCCCGATGTCCTTCATATTATCTGTTCTCAGAGCATATGAATATTAAATTTATTTGCCAGCACGCTATACCGTGAGAAAGGGTAGGTATATAATTACATTCAAGTATCAAAATTAATTATATACCCGGCCTTAATAAAGATAGTCCAGTGAACGCAGTGATGAACCACCAATTACAAGATCTACTAAAATAACTCTTTTCAAAAACGCATTAAGATAAAAATACTTAGGTATAATTGCTGGGCATTTCTTCGGCACGCGTATAATGAACTGAGCAATATTTTACAGAAGCCAAACATATTAAAAGGGGAATCACAACAAATAGTAGAGTCTTCAAAATTAAACACAATGACTTATGCGTTTGAAATAAAACGAGTTCCAAACGAATAGCTACCAATAAACGATCCAATAAAAATACCATAACAACACATAATTCAGTCATCAAACTAAATTACGTACAAATAATTTGGCCGTAGAAGCTCACAAGCAGAGCTGGTTACAACTAGTTTTACGAGGAGTCGGGGTGCCGTCATAAACTAATAAAATAAAAGTTGGAAGCGCGAACAAACCAATAGATAATGAACTTTTATTGGTCAGTTTTACAGCTCTCCCCGAGTGATTGTAAAGTGAATAATTGTGTGTCGTTAGGTAGTCACAGTTACGTACTTACGCGCGGCCGCCCCTCCAAGCTATGGGCCGGCCGGTCTATTGTTTGTTCACAAAACTGATTGGTAAGTGCAAAAATGAGTGGGAGCAATGACTCATTGAAGGTGTTAACAAAGTAACAAGCGGCTTAATTAGAGATTAGCGTTAAACCTGTGCAACACGCGATGAAAACTTCACTCATACTTTTTGTTCTAGCAATGCGATCGGATACGTCGATGTTTTTTAGGGTTCTGTACCCAAAGGAACCCTATTACTAAGCTTCCACTGTCCGTCTGTCCGCCCGTCTGTTTTTCAGCGGGCTGTATCTCAGGGACCGTAATAGGTCAACAGTTGAAATTTTTACAGAATGTGTATTTCTATTGCCGCCACAGGTAACAATAAAAAATAAAAATGCAGGTTTATGGTACGGAACCCTTCGTATGCGAGTTTCACTCGCACTTGGCCATTTTTTGTTAAACAGTTCACTTTTAAACAATGCCATGATTCACGACTATAAAGACGAGATACCACCAATCATATCAATGTAGAACACTTGTAACTATCGATTGCACCAATTATTGTAAACTGACGATTAAATAGGCGCAGGGTACAGATAGCATGTTTATTGCGTCTAGTGTGCTCCTAGCTTTATAGCTATATCCGCAGCAATTAATAACTGTTGTGGTAAGCGAAACATTTCGTATATGTCGTAAATTTTGAATTGGTCTCGTTATTTTATAGGGGTTAAACTCGATTAACGGGTGGGGTAGGTTTATTGTATGTTGCGGAGATTATCGCTGTTACATACGGACATACATGTTATTGTGGGCGAACGGCTGGGGTGTCTTAGGGAGCTTAGCGTTGAGACATGGCATGGAGGATATGATCGTCGAATGCTATGGTCCTTAGCTTATTATAGGAATTATGTGATGTAGCCAGAGCTGGTCAACCATTTAACAAGCATTACTATTTGACTTGGATATGGATCCAAGGGATCGCAATCGCAAAAGAGGGAGACCGTTTAGAAGATGGGCAGACGAAATTAAGAAGATAGTAAGCAATACAAATACATGGTCAAGGACAGCGAAAGACCGGAGAAGTTGGAAAGAGTTGGAGGAGACCTTTGCCAAAAGGTAAACAGACAGGAAAACGGATGAAGAATAGAATAAATAGATTTAGAGTTAAAATTAAACGAAATAGTAAGAATTAAGTTTGTAATCAGTTAAGAATTATCGACTGTTGGAAAAATATACTAGAATAGTCATAGGTCAGCTTAGTTAGCTTTTAATAGAGACCATAAGCAATGGACGTCTTTCAAATGATAGGATGATGATGATGATGAAATCCATCATCATTGATCTGCCCATCAGTGTTCTGTAGTAGACAGCATTGTGTGTAGAACACCAAATTCTGTCTTTTTAAGGTTTCTTACCCAAAGGGTAACCAACGGAACCCTATTACTAAGCCACCGCTGTCCGTCCGTCCGTCAGCGGGCTGTATCTCAAGAACCGTAATAGGTAGAGAGTTGAAATTTTCACAGATTTTGTATTTCTATTGCCGCTATAACAACAATAATAAAAAATAAGGTTTATGGTACGGCACCCTTCGTGTGCGAGTCCGACTCGCACTTGGCTGGTTTTTATTTAAGTATATAATTATCTTATGATAATTATTTCAGTAGCCATTTCTAGAATAACTAATAATGCTAACGTTGAAAGAAAAGGGTTGTTCTGAGTGTAGATACTTATCCTTGCTAATATTATAAAGGCGAAAGTAACTGTCTGTCTGTCGCGCTTTGACGCCAAAACTACTGAACCGATATAAATTAAATTTGGTACACGGATAGCCTAGAGCCTGAGAAAGGACATAGGCTACTATTTATTCCGAGAATATGTTCCCGGGATAAATAATAGCAGAAGCTAGCTAAAAGTGTTACCTTTATAAAAATATATGCTATGCAACTATCAAGCGATAGAACTGTTCCCAATACAATTCTCTGCTCTATATCGGACTGAAACCGTACTCAGTCCCAACAGATCCATATTAGACTCAGTAGTGATTGACCACATAAAGCTTTACTTAGAAGGCTCACTTTTATTTAAATGCCATTGAAATTGACCAATAAGGTGCCTTGTAGACATCTATTTACTTAAGTATTAGGTACTTGAACACAAAAGTGGCCCACCGGGCTCGAGTGTCTTTTGAACCATTTCTTTGTGTAAAGTTCAGTTACCGCTATGGTTTATTAAACGCATTTCTTTAAAAAATGATATAGTCTTAGATACATATTTTGAATTTGTTATAATAGGTAAATAGGGGTGCTTATTTAGTTATAGGTAGATAGAAGAAGCTTTAAAGAGACAATTTTCTGACATGTTACCCAACTGCGGGACACAAAATACTTTACAAGCAGTCTGATGCAGTTAGTGACGACAAATCTATGTTTGAACTAATATCTGTACATACATGCTTGTTGTAGGAAATTCTTTTTATTATTTACAAAGAAACGTTCAAATAATGAATGTATGAATGTTTGTCATCGAGGGCAGTCAAAAGATATTAAAAAGACTTGGGACTTTTAATATCTTTTGAGTGCACTTGATACAGCAAACACTGCATCAAGTCTGCCTATTAGTCCGGTCAAAAAGACCGAAAAATAGGAGTATATCTCAGAAACGGTGGCTCTTAGGAAAAAAGTAATTTTTTTTTTTTTTTTTTATAATTATCTGATATACAATTTTGTCTAAACTAATTTTATGTCAAAAATTACCGTTTCGCTGAAAATCGCGTTTGTGATCTTTGACCCCGAGTATATTTGTTTCCAGGTATCGGATCGATGAGAACTTTTAGATTTCATTTATGGTTGTGTTTTGAACAATCCTACTCATTTTGAGCTGGGTGCGAATTAGTGTAACCTCGGATGTCTAAATTGACTGGACTATTATATACTTTTACGAACATATACTTTAAAGAAACAAACTTTTTATGTTTTCCTCAGATTTCAAGAACCTACTTTAAACAACGAAGCACTTCTTCGAAATAAAAACCTTGTCTTACCTGCCCGTAACAATAATCCGCCATAAAATTATAACCAACACCAAAATGCAAATAGGTACTCGTTGTAACTACAAGTCAACCAAACTGTCCCTTATTATACCTACCTAAATGTACAGCAGGTAAGTTCAGGCATGTTCCCAGGAACCAAACAGTGAGGTTAGTCGCACAGTTAAAGGAGTCGTGAAGAGGACAGGCCAAGTCGGGTGAACGATACTATCGAATCACGAACCTTCCCTGGGATAGGGTTGAACGGGACTGGGAGTAGGTATGTCCCCGAAAACTATGGAATATTTTATGGACATCGGATGGCTCTTGAATTGAGTGATGTTTTATACCAAGTCATATGAAGAACAGACCATGTTCGGCAGTGGTTTTTGCAATAGCAAAAAACTGACTGCTTAATTTTTTCAAGATAAGTTGGGGTGAAATACAGCTCAATCCGGGAAAGCTCCCAACACAATGAAGTTGTCTCCCAAAATATAGTACTAAAGTATGACTTCTATTAGGTATGTCCAAATACTGCACACTTTAAGCCAGGCGGTAGGGAATCATAGCAAGAAAAATCCTATTTCATAGACAAACCTTAGCGGTGTAACTAGGTATATGGAAATTGGCAATTCAGCGTATCTAAAGATAAATCACCTATTTCTGTTGACATTATTTCTAAGAAAAGACAAATACATTAGTTATGTGTTCTATATTCGAAATCACCATAAAACGATTCCGATTTGAATAGAGTAACCAAACTTTTTCAATAGGTGACAACCCTGAGTCCTAGATACATGTTGCTACACATATGTCTGCATATATAGTAGATACGACATTTAAGGAAATCAAGGGACACCAATACTTACTTTGTTTTACTGTACGTCCTTTGCAATTACGGTATTGCTTATTTATCTACTATTTCCTTTTATCATTTGGTATGTAGATATTTTTATTGTTATAGGAGGTTATAGGGTTATGTAGGTAAATATATGAGAAACTTTGAAAATTATAGGTATGCATAAAGTAATTATTATAAAATCATTTATTTTAACATACAAATTAAAAATACAAATTGGCAGCTAAAAATTATGCTCACTAAACTATTCATCGTATACATGTGTATTATAAAATAAACTACTTATTAACCTAGGTATTTATTTACTTAATTAAAATTAATAGTAACTGAAATAAAATTCATTCTTCATCCACATTTATACTAAGAACGGCACTATACAAAATATACAAACGATTTAAATGAAACAATAGATTCTCCTACAGCAAGAATCAATTTGGAAGTCTCTAGTCTTGTTAACCCTCAAATAAATATTCCATCCTTTAGAAACTTGCCTGACCTGAAGCAGACGAATGAAGTAGCTACCAGTACTGGGCACATAAGAGATCACATCAGCTGCCCACATAACTACCAAGTTCCCTACGGATACATACTAGTACAGTTAGCAAAACAGTTTGGGGGATTGGATTCTACTACCCTACAAAAATAACAATATTTTTTTTGTGTGCTTGATCAACTAGTAGGTAACATATAGACTAATATTTAGTGTTAGACGACCTCAGTGTCAAGCTTTTTACATAATATTTTAAGTATCTAGGTATTTAATTAGGAAACCTAAAACAAAGTTCAAAAGGAAATTGAATAGAATTGAACAGAATATAATCTTTTTTATGTACAATATAATTATAAGATACAAAAAAGATAGGAGGAAATCATTAATTTTTTCATTCATTGAATATCCACTTGCAAGTTATTTGCTCGTTAGTTTATCCTGTTTACCAGCCTTTTGGTACGGTAAAAAAAAGAGAAATGTATCTTTGTTTGTGGACTGTACCAAAAGGCTGGTATGTATTTATAGAATTAACAACCTTCACATGAAAAACGGGTCTACCCATAAAATTGCAATATTTTAATAAGATACCCTCAGTGAATAATAATTAATTATTATAAATATAAAAACTTCAGTAAGTATTGAATATTTGTATAAATTATTCGGGTAGTTTTCGTTGTTTACTTGGTGGGTTATTTTATCTATATACTAATATATAAAGCTGAACAGTTCGTCATTTGTTTGTTTGCTTGAACGCGCTAATCTCAGGAACTACCGATTCGATTTGAAAAATTCTTTCAGTGTTAGATAGCCCATTTATCGTGGAAGGCTATATACCATCACGCTAAGACCAATAGCAGCGGAGCAGACGCAGTTGCGCGGGTCAACTATTTATTTATAACAAGTATTTTAATAATTTGTTAAATCGGTAGGTACATGCATAAACTTTGAGGGCTTATTTTAATTTTACGTTGGCAAGTACAGTTGCATCATTTACCTAGGTAGGTTTACTTTACACTATGTGTAAGTATTTTTTTTTTTTTTTTTTTTTACTATTGATAGGCACGCGTTTGACCACTATCTCACCTGATGGTAAGCGAGGATGTGGTCGAAGATGGAGCACGCTTGCCTAGAAATAACCTATTCACTCTTGATTTAAAGACTCCCAGGTTGTAGCTATCAGGAAACACAGACTCCGGCAGGGAATTCCACTCCTTAGCTGTACGCACTATGAATGTGTTCCCAAAACGCTTTGTGCGTATGGGTGGGATGTCCACCATGTACCGGTGGCGCATCGCCGTTCGTCTTGTGGTCCGATGATGGAACGGGCTTGGCGGAATTAAATTATGCAATTCCGTCGCACATTCCCCAAAATGCAACCGGTAAAAAAAAAAAAAAAAAAAATAGTATGTTATTTACCTACTTGGCGTGTTTTATTTACAGAGTACTTAATTGTAAGATGTAGGTATGTAGGTGTGTGCATGTATCTTTCATTAGTAAATTGGTAGACGTCGTCTGATAGTTTAAGGGTGTTTTATGTGGTGTGGTGTGTGGGGTGTAAACGGATTTCGTGACTCTACAGTACCTACAAAATTTAAAAATGTGAGAACGTATCGGTAAAGATATGAAATTATAAATCACGAAAAAAAATGAGTCTATAATTCAATGGTCGACCACATAAAAAAGCAACCAGCCAGTTTATTTAGCGGCCAATAAAAACATCTTGTGGAGTTATTGACTGATTAAATTGACTTACGGCCTGCAAAAGACTGAAAAACTTGCATATTATGCTTAAATAAACGGTTAGATGACTTCGTTAAGGACACAGGAGGCATGCCCATGTGCTGAAATGGGCAAATTATCGACAAATACATTCAGTTTTTATCGATACATCTGCCATTTATGATGTTTATAATTTACCAAGGTATGTTTTAATTAAGTGAGAAACATTGCATTGAAGTAGTCATTATTCTTAATTGAAAACGTACACTGCTATTGAGCTTGTCGAAGGAACTCCTATTTCGCTCCGGGCTACACGAAGACTCGGAAAAAATACATTCCACCTGACTTAAAAGTGAAAACGTTCAGACGATGTTGAAACACAGCTCTACGTATCGATAAATATTCATAAACCCATATTATACTAACTCGAACATTACTGGCTCTTAAAAATCATAAATAAGTTATTATATTTTCAAATTATTGTTCCACACAACAAAGTTCGACCGGTATGCTTCAGTAAAATTGAGATGTTCCAAGTTCAAAATTCGGGCCGCGATACGTCGACGTCCAATAATTTTTCGTATCGGCTAAATAATTATCTGTTATCGTCGATTTGGCAGGCCAGGTCGGGGACCGCAAACATGGCCGCCCGAGCAACGACAGCAACATAATATATCAGCGAAAAAACATTTACTTTCTTGATAAATTTTTTGAATCATGATTTAAACACGTTTCCATTATTCAATAAACACAAGAATAATGTTTGAAACCTATAAAGATTAATTCCTGAAGTTTTTGCGACAAATACTTCCACACAACTCCACCTCTTTATATAATACAAACACGCAACGACAAAGTTGTTAGTTTGTAAAATGCCTTATAATCTTTCACCATATCGCAGGGAGCTTAAAGCGCAACTTAGTACCTACGTGATCTAGTTTTTTCCCACTTCAAGTCTTAAGAAATGAGATTTAAATCCTGATTTAACGAGTTGACACGTACATATAATGCTATTCAGCATTTTTCAACATGAATAGCACATCCAAATAGGTAGAAAGATATTCGTGAGTTTTTCTTTTGCAGACTGTACGTGGAGCGAGCTGTGGAATTCAGTTTTTAGCGTCCGCTGGACTCTTCAGTCGCCATATTAGGCGTCCGAGATGAAATGGACTATGGTCAATTTAATTAATAGTTCCCACCGCTCTCCGCCCGGGCGGCGGTACAGCTGATGAAGTCATTATGCATGCTTACGAAATATTAAGACCTCCGCAAAGCCAAGATAGCCTTTATTAATTTTTTTGACACCTAATTATTGTACATAGCGGCAGTCGTTATTTTAGTGTTAATAATGACGGGAAGTGCCAGTTAACAATCGGTCAACATGTAGGATGCCATTAAATTCATTACGGGGACTAGTAAATTATATTTAATTGTTTCGATCGGTTGTAGGTACACTTAAAGTGGGTGTTATTACGACATTCTACATGCTCGGCGTGGAGACAGTCGGGAACATCAAAAGGTGCAACGGACTTAGTAAATTAAAACATTGCAAAACAGCTATACCGTAGAAGTCGCGCTTGGGCGACTTCAAAAATGGCATCGCGCGTTGACTGGTGACGGCGAGTAAGTTTTTCGCGACCGTCTCCACTCGATAAATAAT
Source organism: Lacanobia oleracea (assembly GCA_950371165.1). Lineage (NCBI taxonomy): Eukaryota > Metazoa > Arthropoda > Insecta > Lepidoptera > Noctuidae > Lacanobia > Lacanobia oleracea. The sequence continues at coordinate 10,807,926 of OX493397.1, forward strand.
GGCGGTGACTTTGACAAAAACTCACCTAGTCCTGTTCGGTGGCCGGCGGCGCGCGCTCCCCGCGCCTCCCCGCTCGCCCCGCAGCCGCCCCACTCGCCCCGCTCCCCGGGCCCGAAGCCCGAAGCTTTTTCTGCCCATTCCTCGGCGCCAGCGCAATCGCGAACCGCTCACTTCCATCATTACAGACGTTATCCTAACTATTTACACCACTACTGGCTAAATAATAACTACTTATATTTATGGCAATTTGTTTAACTTCACCGACTATTAAAACTGCAGGAACACGATCACGTTTACACTATACTTATGCGAGAGTATTGAAGGATTAGATGGCGCGGAAGGTTATTCTGTTCACACTGTCCGTATTACGATAGCGGATAATTAATTTAACTTACGACTCTTTATTTACTTAGCTTTAAGGGTACGAGACCGGGTCTCTTTGGTAGGCATATTAAATTTGTACAATGTAATATAGTTCGTGACGCCGACGCTGCCGAGCAGGGAGCGCTACGATCGCACATAAAGTAAACGCACTACGATACACCTACACTATGTTACACGGAAGAGATTTCTACAAATTGCACTGGTTTCCAAACGCGAACATCTTTGACGATTACGCGGATTAAAATATAAATGTATATAAAAATCAATAAATCAACAAAAACAAAACCCGAAACACAAAATAATACGACCCGTTTCTAGTCTAGCATTCAACAGTTTATTGTTCCATCATTCGTTTTGAGAAAACATTGTGTCTAGTTAAAAATTAATTTAAAAATAATCACAACAACCGAACAACACTTAAATAACGAGAAAATAATTACAAACAATTTACAAAAAAAAAAAACCACAAAGCTATGGAGTGTTCGGCGGACTGCGATAGTATCACTGGACAAGGCTGCGCGCGCGCAAGCTTAGTGTTCGGGATGGCCCTGCGCAGCGGCCGCGGCCGCCGCCGCCGCCGCTGCCGCTTTCTGTGCTTGCGCCTGCTTCTCCTGCTCATTCAACTCCTTTATAGCCTGAATCTCTTTCTTTAACTTCATCCTTCGATTCTGGAACCATATTTTGATTTGTCTCTCCGTCAAACAGAGAGCGTGCGCCATTTCTATGCGTCTCCTCCGTGTGAGGTAGTGATTCGTGTGGAACTCTTTCTCTAACTCTAGTGTTTGATATCTAGTATACGTTTGTCTTCCTCGTCTTCTAAGGCCGTTTGCTCCTGTAACAAAACAGAAAAGGTATCGTTAATGATCAATAATCTTTTAAATCAAGGACCATAAAAGTAATGGTTGTTTATAAAAAGTTTGTGCATTGAACCGGCGCGGGCGGATCTGCTTTCAGCAAAGCGTTTGAATGTTGAATGGGATTGGTTGTCTCACGCAGCTTAGTTCAAATGACGTTACAATTGGCGGTGACGACAGCTTCATTTCGTTTAACCGTCGATATTGATATATGCGCAAGGGCAGCCTTTGAGAGCCACCGACCGGAATTAAGACTGGTTGCAAACTTGATTAAGAAACATAAACACGTGTGGGCGAACATGCAAAATTGTTGGGTTTCAGATGCAATATAAATGCAGATGCAGGTACATAAATAAGAACAAGAACTTCGAGAAACATACTAAGCGAAATTTCCCTTTTCTAGCTTTGATTCAGTAGGGTGTAGAGATTGGAAACACAACGTGATAAATCAATATTGAAGTTCAATCGCGGCGAATCGGAATGTTCCGAAAACTCGATTCGCGACAGAATAACTGAATAAGGGGCCAATAGCCGTGGCTCGAAAAAATCGACTGATTTTCAGGGCTGCTCTGGTTGTTTTTAAGATGAATAGCTTGGGCAAATCGTGGCATTTAAGTAACAAATTATATTGTCAACTTCAGCTTTATCGATGTTAGGTAGGCATCAACGATGAAAATATTGAAATGTTCAATACACATCTCTTCAAAAATGTAAATATCAATTTCACTCGATACAAAAGCTACCACATTTTTCAGCATTAAGTAAGGTACCCCGTAACTTCACCAGATATTTTCATTACAATTCGAAATTGAGTAATGACATTCTAAGTACAAAATTCTACTTTAGCACCAGCAGGATCTAGTAATATTAATAACGTCGCGATTTATTACAAATATACATTAATATTAAAATGCCAGCCCTGTTGAGCGGTTATTCGAAGGCTTTCATTGCATGCCGGTCGTTGCGTGCTGCCCAACATTATGTATAGGGCCGAACGCACGCTGCGATCGCCTTATTTCTTTCTTTTTCGGTGTCCAACTTTCTCAGTAGGTATATAATATATCAGATTAAGACCAATCAGAATGTACTTATCTGAATTTAATTTGGTACTCTTGCATTGAACTCGACCTAGTTGATGTTATCTTCTTTGAGAAATGAACGCTCAAGTGATCGGTGACGCGTAAAAAGATCGAAATTTCGATTCGATTAAATGTCTTTGGTTTTATTGAAATTAAAGGGCTTATATAGTAAATTTTCCCGTTGAATTTTGAGATATCTACATTTCAGAGGTTCCTAATTTGCTCCAAAATTGCCTCAACAATACCTTGCAAGGGAAAATGGTCATGCCATCAGTCTGAAATTTCAGAGGCCATGAATTCAAGAGCGATTTGTTTGTCCACCGGAACTGTGTAGGCGTTAGACATGGCTCTAAGTGAAGTGTGTAACTTACTCACAATCAAACAGAACCCTTTAGAAGACACAGAAACACACATAAATCATACTAAACACGTGTCGTAATCAAGCTACATAACCGATAAAGCACTTGAACAAGCACATTGCCTTCGTTACTGTTACATTCAAAATAAAACCAAGATCCGTCCGTACTTCTCACAGCATAAAAGGGTACGCGAACCAATTTAATGGCTTAATTATCTCAAGTAGTGAGATCGGAGGCTGCGTAAAGACCAGGCGGCTCTTTTCATACATCCTTATCTATCCTCTTAAGTTGTATGGAGTATGGTTTAATCGGAATCGTGAGAAAGCGAGGAAAACATGTCTTTTGTTGATATAATGCCACGTAAAGGGCGATGGTACTGAAACTTGCCTATTGGGATATACAGAGCTGATAATGTCAATCGATTTTTCAGTCACGATGTGAAAGGTGGCTTCGGAATTGTAGATGTAATTGGTTTCGATGGAGGGTAATATAATGTGTGCCTTCATTTTAATGAGTCTTATGTATGGTTTCAGTAGATTTTAGCAGGAACCTTCCAAAGTTGAGACAGATATCATGTAGATTCCCGTATAAGTGTTAGGTATGATCTTTCAAGAGGTATCCGGATTATTTAATATATAATATAAGGGGAAAATATTAATGCGCTTAAAGTTTTAATACTCCAATTCATCAAAGAATAAGCAGACACCAAGTTGGTAGGTCCTCCTAAGAAACAGCGATTATTTAATTATGATCTTTTAAGAAGAGACTTGCAGATTTATCTTTCCAGATTGTTTTCAAGTTGTCTACAAAATTAGTAGAAACTAAAAACAATGCACATACAATTGCACTTGATTCTTCATTCTACAGGAAATTACAGCACAAAGAACTCTACAAGACCAAAACCTTTCCTCCCCCCAATTCCCCCCTTACCGAGTTAAGTGCAACCTTTTTAATAATTAACAAAAATTCTTGCGGCCGCTGTATAGTGGTTAACTGAGTGACGCTAATTACCTAACCCGTAAAAGCCTTCTGGGGGTACCGAGTGAGTTGTGGGGCCATTCCTTATGTACGAGTTATTTACAGGATTAACTGTAAATCGTTGTTTATTTCCTACAATTGTAATTAATTGAATTAGACTGTATGTGCGTAATTAATTGTTTTTTTTTTTCTGGGCTTTGAAATATGTTAGAGGAAATTAATTGTGCCATTATATTTTATTTGTCTTGAATAAAGAATTAGTTCATTAAAAAAATATCCACCCTGTGTACGCATTGTTTCTTTATAATTATCTGATGGCAAGCGATCTACGGTTGAGCATACTTGTCTAGATGTAACTTTGTCTTAAAAACCTGCAGGTTAAAGGGTATCACGAAAACAAACTCCTGAAGAGAATCCTACTTTCACTCGAATATTCGATAGAAACTTGATTTTCAGAGACAGTTTCAAAATACAACTTAAAGGTTACTTAAAAAAAACCAGTCAAGTGCGCGTCGGACTCGCACACGAAGGGTTCCATACCATTAACCTCAATTTTTATTATTTGTTGTATAATAACGGCAATAAAAATACATAATCTGTCTACCTATTACGGTTTTTGAGATACAGCCGGACGGACGGACGGACCGACAGCGGAGGCTTAGTAATAGGGTTTCGTTTGTTACCCTTTGGGTACGGAACCCTAAAAATTGTGTAGGAAACGTCCAAGAATTCCTAGTCCAGAGTTTCCTATGTAAAGTCCAAGGTGAACTAAGTAAATGCAAAACTCCTTGAACACAATGGACCAGCCAGCTGTAGAATGAAAGATATAACCAGAGATTCTGCGTAGTGTTTGCTAAGCGGACAATCTCGACATCTTCTGTGGCTACCTAACCACTAGGTACATGATTGTTTAGAACGATACTGCTTTAAGCTTTATTTTGCTTTATCTTTATTTATTTACGCTACTCAGGATGGTATTTTAGAAGGTAAGAAGAAGGTACACGGAAGTTCGTACAAAATTTTCTTTATAATTTCTCAAAAAAATATTTTTGACTCAAGTGACTATCTTATTCTTATAAATTTAGAAAAGACACGAACTTTCACACCATGACCGAATTTTCCTGTAAATTTTACACCTTCAAACATTTTTTTTTGTATTTTTTTCTGCTACCACTACCAAATTACACAGGATAAAAAATAAAGTATACTAAAAATAGAATTTCATAGGTATGTTCATAAAGAAATGAAATCATACCTGCATTCACTGTATTGATTAACTCAAAAAATGTTCAACATGACGAATGCACCAGAGCTGAGATAAGCAAATGCATTAAGAGTATTAAGACTCATTGCTCGACGCAGATCAGGCTTGCATGTTAATTCGGAGCTTTCACCCTGTATATAGACATACATAATATACTATATTGTATACCCACGTCAATGTTTCGAATGAAGGTCAATTTGGAAGCCACGACTTGATTTAAGTGATGAAGATTATTGGCAGACGTTATCTGGCAATGTGGAAGGATATGAAAGAGTTTTCATTTTACTTAAATTATAGTCGAATGATTGGAAAACATAAATGTAAAACATATTGAGTAAGAAAACATTTTGTGAAAGAGTCTCTACGCAAATAAAAAAAAATACCCTGAGAAAAGCCTTTAACGAAAAGGATGTTATTTATGGCCATAAATAAGTCACCTAAGTAAATAAACAAGACATAATCTGCGGAAATCTATGTTGTTTTACTTCCCCCCTCGAATAAAAAACACGAGAACATCACCGACATCGCACGTGTGCCAACTAATTAGGGGCTACCATAATTTCAGTGTCAATTTTCGCCTTGTAAATTCTCCTCAAAATCCGGAGTACGCCGTAAAAGCAATAAACATGACACAAATGGCTTCATTAAGGCAAAAGGCGGAGTTTGTGGCCTAGCAAAAAATAAGTGTAGTGTCACACACAAGCTTTAATAGGTATATAATGACACCACGTTTCCGTTATGCACCAAATCTGAAAAATATCATCTGCGCAGACGAATTACGGGTTCCGGAACGCGGGGCGGTACGAACGGACCCCAAAGGTTACGGCTCATGCTCACGAGGTAAATAAAAAATGGACCTACCAGAATTTTACTCATTATGGAGCATATTTAAGCACCGTTACCCGAAACTGCCAATTAAAGCTCGGTAACCATAAAGAAGAGTGATGAAATTTGAGGTTTCCAGCAAAATAACCAAAATTGAAGGCACAAAATGAATGTACATACAAACGACAATAATAAAGCTATAACTGTGTGATCTCAATCCGATCTTGATTGCATGCGAGAGTGGCCCGGGGCGGTCGGTTCAAAACAGGTTAAACGAATTTCTGTACGGAAAGACGCAGCGCATTAAAACGCAACATTTTTCGTTGAAAAACAACCAGAGAAAATTACAATATAATCTGGCTCCCAAAAATTCAAGTTCAAAAGAAAAAAGACAATGAACGCTTCCAAGGAAATCGACTCGTAACCGTTCCCAAGATTCCCTTACAAGTGTCGGGCACAACCCGTTCTGCAACACGTGTCGCAAACAAAAGAAACTTGTCCAAGTTGCCCCCCTCTCCCCATCGGGCGACAAAAGGATTGCGCAAGTTATATTAGTCGTAAAGAATTTCGGAGTAAGATCTATAAGGTTGTAAACCGCTCGTAACTCACAATGGTCCCGCAGTTGCGGAGGACATTCGCAACAACTGTTGTTTGCTTCGATGTTTTAATTGTTCCTAATTCGTAAAACTTTTCAGCGTGATTTACTAGTTGTTGTTGTAGCAGATCGGTCGCTTTTGAGTATTTTTTCCGATACCGGCGAACATGTGGCGCGCGGTTGACAACGCGGGAAGCGGTTATTTACACTTGTGGGATCGTAAACGGTTTTTAATGACAAAAACAATAGCTTTTAACTTTTTTTAGGTTCGAACGTAACTGTAAAGGGTGTTTTATAGTTTCAGCCAAGACGGATGGGTTCACGATGGAACGGGACTATTGTTTAGCATATTTCAATGGAAGGGCGACATTAAAACGGATCACGTCGGCGAGTATATGCCCACGCGCACAATTTTCTTCGATAAAATTATGTAAAGTAGATATTTGCGCTCGAAGTCTAATGAGTCAAATTAAGATAACATGGTATGTTCGACTGCGCATAACATGTTCTACAAGTCAATAAATGTGTCTAGGACTTGTCGAGACGGGGCTGGGTTTGCCTGAGACACTGTGGCCCTATTACATAAACAGAACCTATATAATTTTTACTTTATTACGCTCTGCCTAAGTCGCATAATTGCTGCTATATTATGTTTTAATAATAGACATGCGATGTACTCAAAGTTTAAGACCGCAATAAAGCTCAGAAAATCGGTGGGAGTTTAGTAGGTAGGTATTTGTTGAATCGTTGCATGTAGAGCAATTTTGCATATAGGCATTATACAGCCATTATCTTTACACATCCCACTTAAAAAGCTTTATAATAAAAATCATCCTATCACTATAATTTTTCAATAATTTTACGGTATGCATCCGAACAAACCCGTCTATATATTTTCTGAACAACATGACGCCATAATGGAATGCATAACCCAAAAACGTATCCAATGCACTTTTTTAATACATTATCATCTCATTACCCGCGATCCGAGCGATTTTAAATAATCGCGACCGTTTATTTTAGTGAGTTTCCTTATTACATATTCTCAGCCAACGGGCTCGATGAAACATAATCACTCATATTGGTAACTTGAGAGGCAAATTACAAAATTGATACAAGAAAAATGTTTTGGCAATGGTGGGGAGGCTGAGGAGATACGTAAGTGTGCATATGTGTGTATGTGTGCGCATTTGCGTATGTAGATGGTAAAGGACGCGCCGTAGTTCCCACCTGGGTGGTCTCAGAATCAACTGACCGATTACGAAGTATATAAACACCGCGCCACAACACATTGACTGCCTCCTTTTATATCTATACCCAGTGAATTATTGGTTAAAATAAAAGCTCACATGAATTACTGTATCAATACGCGGTGTAATTAAAGCACTGCTGTAGGGTCAGCAGCGCAATTTAATATAGAATGGTTATTCAGTTAGAGTGTTTTATAACAGCAATCTGTTGCTTTAATAGACAGCGCATTATTAAGTTACTAAGATCTTAAGTAGGTACTGCATCTAAGAAGAAATAAAAATCACGCGAGTGTGATTCATTGGTAGAGACTTCGTATGTACAAGCTTTAATTCACATTGGCTCGATTCCTAGACAGGCACGTCTGAAGAATTAATTCGCTGAATTATTGCCTTTAAATTCCTCGTAAAGGTGGAATAATATACAGATCCTAACGATGCCAACATCGCCGGGTAATTTTAATGTAGTTTCCAAGATGCCGCTGCTTTCCCGCCATCTGTGGTGCCGACTTCCAATCAGCTCACTAGATGTGTATCGACTTGAGAGCTTGCTTGTTATCTCAAAAACACAATATGAATAATACATTAGTGGTCGGTGTAAGAGTACGCGCACTCTTAAATTGGCAAAGCTTAATTGACTCAAAGGTTGAAAATGAAACAAACTGAGTCCCTACCGGCAGTACGGCAACTTTTTATGTAATCAGTACTCGGCCGACCGCATAACGGAATCAATTTAAATCGGTTATGTGAGATTGCGTATAAGGGTTGGTAAGGTCAGCGAAGCCAATTAGTTAATAAAAATTAAATTATTAATCATTGTGGGGAAACTACCGATTGAGATTGTAATCTGTTGATGCAATGAAATGTATTTTTTGAGATGTACAAGACATCTTTTGTTTTTTTTTGCGTCATAAGTAATGGATCTCGAACCCGCTGCTATGTATTTGTGCGACGAATATATACCAAACAGATATTAGTTAAAAAGTTTTGTTCAGTATTTCAGCATTTTTCAGTCATAGCGAACCTCTCACAAAAAGGCTCATAATGCATAATATATGATATGCATTTAGTTCCTAGAGTCTCCATTTCACCACTATATGCTCTCGGGTTGATGACCGCTGAGTTATAGCAGTACCTTTACGTATTTACATAACGCTGACAGGCCCTATGCCAGACCGCTTTGGTAAAAGCTGACCATTTCCTGTTTGTATGATAAAGTAACTTCATTTATAAATATGATAAAATATATTACTAATTTTTGTGTGGAAAATTTTTGGTCTTCGCTTGAACAGATTTTATGATTTTAAGGACTAAGATTCTTACAGTACCTACATGTTTGTTACTTAAATCGCAAAATTTGCCATTTATGCTACTTAATGTTTAGGTTTGCATCATTATTTATTAGGCCATCGACCATCCAAAAAACTTTATAAAAGTATGTCAGTACATATGAGGCTCTACTATACAAGTGGCGTTTTGTTAACGGCAGCGAGCCGCAAGAGATTATCAAAATGTTAAAAATGAATGAGTTGAAAAACGCTGTCGAAATGTCACGTGGTCCAATCACTTGCGTTTTGGCTTTTTGCATTCGCTGTTAGAATAAACCCTGTCTAGACCCTAAGGTAGATACAATTTAAAGACCACACACCACCAAGAAAATTGATTTTTCATCTCATTAAATTCCACAAAACAAATTACCTTTTAACAAGCAACATAGACTTAAAACCAAAACAACATAATGTAATTAAACTCATACTAATTGCAATACCTAGGTACTAGTAACAGGTTATCTACGATTCCTATTTGCCTTAACTCAGCTATATTTAATTAAAGGCTAATATCATTTAGTTTTCAATGCGCTGAGTAAATTCTATGTGATTAAACAACTGTGTAGAAAGGGGCGTATAACTGCACGCCTTAATCAGTTACGAATTCTTGTGTTGTGTCGTATTATGTTTCAGTTGCAGTGGAAAACGGGCTGGAAAAGTTTAAATTCCATATTATAAGTTTTATTTTCAGCCTGTGATTATTTTAAATTCGTGATTCGTTCTTAGAACAGTATAATTATGTAAATTGAACCCTTTTTATATACCCAAGAGCATGCTAAAATATTCAGGGCTACACATTATCGGTTAATACCTCATAATATATACATGTACAGGTAGGTATTAATAAAAGGAGCAGAGGCAAGCCGGTACCCGTATGTATGTATTTAATATCGAAGATAGCTATTAAAGTAATTGCGAGGAGTATCTACATGGCACTCAAGACATGACGCTCTCAAGGCGTTTATGGAGAAAATTAACAATTTGCAAACCAAAATGGCGTCTCCAACCTGATTTTTTTCCGTGCCCCTAGATGATAATTTCGAAATGCCCCTGCAAACGTAAATTATCAACGATGGTGTTCAAGATCGAAATCACGATAGTCGTGTCGAAATCACGGAACTCGTTTAAAATCGAGCCTTGTACCTAATTATACCTACTGCCCTTTAATTTTGTTCTCGGAAGACGTGCGTACGAAAATTTATCATACAATTTTCTCCTTTCGGAACATTAAAATTCCAATCATAAAGTCCAAAGCTCCATGTAAAACTACCCATGAACAATGTTTGACCCCTTTCTATATCACTTTCCGATATATCGTGCCGATATTAGGCCGTCCATCAGGGTTGAACGCAATAAAAATTGGACGTCCCGAGAGGATTAGGCCAAACCTTGACATATGTGACATGTGAAAGCCTCAGACTATTTCTTTACCAAGGGGAGGCCGGCGTTTGTTATTTAAAAATCAATTTTAGAGAGCACTTAAAACACCGATGTGCTTCAAAGACATTTATGTGACGTTTTGAATGGGCGGACGACGCGACGCACATTAAGATGATGAATACATCAGCTGTTACTCAAAATAAATGACTCAATAAATCAATAGTAGACTGTTATTAAATATGAGGTCATGCAGCGTATAATTTTCACAATACATGAACATCAATAATGTCTCTATCTATATTATTTAACAAGGGGGCATGTAGCAAGCCACTTGTACAAGCCGAAACTACACGAATCCATTGACGCAAATAATTTTAACACAAAGCGAGCTTCTGAAACCAACGCTAACAAGATGCAGCTGTTGCGATCTCTCAAACGGAGACCATTTTGAAAAACTCGTTAGAGTTTTCGAAAATAGAATATAAAATGTGTCACTCCTTCCCCGATAAATCAGTCGTGATGAATGTATCCAAGTTAGGAGCGGAGCGCGCCGCGTGACGGGGCAGTGCCTCATTGGGTGGCGTGGTCGCCATATTGCTCCGAGCTTGTAGCTGTCAAACTTTGATATATTGCAGCTGGCTTTCTCTAGTGTGCGCCTTGTCTTATGACCACATTGATCACGGACTAAATGAAGAATCATTTCCTCTGAAGAATTGCAAACTAATATTCCAAGCCATTTCACAGCTTTGAAAAACACCATTCTCTTTGTATTTGAAATAAAAAACGTAGGAAAAAGACTAATCTTTTGATTTCACGGGACGTTTTGAGAAATTGACGTTTTGTTCCCGAGGTGTAAAATTATAGCGAGCACCGACTACTGAGAGATAAAACATTTGATTTATATTTTGACATTTTAAGCCAAAACATTCGTGTTTTTGTTGTAAACTTAATTTATAGCTACAATAAAAACGACAGATATTAATATCAAAGTTTCTAGATCACATGAGGTAGGTTCGTATATTTATTTATAGTTCTTCGAATTTCCACATAAGGACCATGTAAATAACACCTACCCTACCCACATCCTTTTTAGAAGAAAAACTTCGTTAATTGAAGTTGAGGTCAACATTATTTACTTAAGAAACCGCACTTAATGGTCATTCGCCATAATAAGAGAATTCTTTGCTTGCAAAAAAGTGTCGCGTTTGGCGGTTTGCCGCAAAAATTTATAGATGTACGAACAAATTTGCTGGTAGACCACAAGATACGCACATCATTAGATTAGCCAAGAGTATCAGCCATCGTAATTTAGACTTTATCTTAAAGTGTTAAGGTTGATGGGACTTTCCTAGATGGTATTAAAGTGTCTGATGTAATGAACCGACAATTTGCCATTTAGCGTATATAAAAGCGAATCTTACTGATAGTAATCTAGCAAAAATCATGTTATTATAGTGATTTTCAATCGTAGGGACAGAAAAGCAGTCTATTTCAATACTGAAGAAATATGAAAACTTTTGAGATCTCTAATACTGTCGATAGATGGCGTTGTTTATTCTTCAGACACGATATTGGACGGAAATACTGAGCAATCTGGTTTTTCAGATATACTTCAGGAGTTTATTAGCTTTACGTTTCCTTGTAATTTGATTGGTCATCATATTAGTGTATTTATCACTATAATAATTTTATGTGATGTAGAACCAATATTCGTAAATAATTATACTTAGTGTAAGTGATTTATCAAGACTCAAATCTAATGTCGACAGAATTCGTCAATAGGTGCTTTACAATCTACATTTGAATCAATAAAACCTTTCACATAGATCTTATCCTCAATACAAAATCGAATCGAAACCGTCTACGCCAGATTTATTTACAAACAGTACGCCATTCAATGAACGCAATAAACTAACTAGCACTTGAAATAAAATCGTGGAGTTGCTCTGAGGTATATTAAATTGATAGGTCCGTACCTCGATCCATTACGAGATACAACTGTTGACACAGCCCATCATTGTACCTGCTTATAAAACTAGTCATTACACTGTAATGTCGCACGTTTCTGTTATGATTCTTTGAGAATTGCAAAGTAATGTGCTTCTGCAAATTGGTGTAATTTTTCTGCACTTATGTGTAGTAGGACTGGACTGGTTCTTTAAGTCGGTTGTTTGGATTTAATTTAATGTTGTTGGTTTAATCTAGGTACCGAATTATTTTATGATTTATGGTTTTAAGATCTTAAAGCCATTTTTATTTGGCTAATGGTATGTAAGGAATACAAATCATTACGTGAATTCAAATTCTTCATTAACTTCGTTATATCATTCGAAATTTGAATACGACTTCGAAACAACAAAACGGTAACGACTAACAAACAATCATAAATTTATTCAAAATATACGTATCTTATTCCGAATTCACATTCGAAACAAAACTTTAAATCCGTGAGTTCGCCGAAATCCTGTTACGAAAATTTTAAACGGCTGAAAGACAACAAAGTCACCTGAAAAGGAGTTGGTATTCAGGAGCTTGGGTAACCCAAGTTGGGCGTAGCCGCGTAACTTAGGTTAGACTTAAGTAAAGAAACCGCAGCGCCGCGTTGTCTGAAGACCGACTTAAATCTCAGACGATGTTAGGACTTGGATACAATATATGAAAGGATTGAGACTTTTGAACTAGATTTTCTTTCTTTTTAGATTTATATTGTATACTGAAATGAAAAAACCGTCCAAGTGCGAGTCGGACTCGCGCATGAAGGGTTCCGTACCATTAACCATATTTTTTATTATTTGTTGTTATAGCGGCAATAGAGATACCTACACAATCTGTGAAAATTTCAACTGCCTACCTATAACAGTTATTGAGAAACAGCCCGCAGACAGACAGACGGACGAACAGCGGAGGCTTAGTAATAGATAGGGTTCCTTTAGTTACCCTTCGGGTACGGTTGGTTTTTTTTTAAGGATAGGACATCATCAAATGACTCCTTGTAATGAGTTTCAGACTCTTACTGACTAAAACCCATCCGTGTTTCTAGTTCCCTTTGCGTTCCAGGGCTGCGGAAAATTTTGCAACTTTCAAGTCAGGTAGGTACTGTTTATATTGAATGAGAAATGGTTTTTGTAAAATATAAATTTCTGTTATCATAATTTTCCGACTTGAGCATCTATCTACTTGCCGACTAAATTAAACATAGGAAAGCTTATACAATCAAATGAATAAAACCATCACAAATGAAGACAAAGCCAGCCTTTTATCTTACTTTAACTTAACAAAGTTCTGCTTCAGTGTGTATTGTACTTAAATGCAAATTTCGCCGCTGAGCCGAGGATGCGCCGAGATTTTACCGGCATTCGAAATAAATATACCAGATTTGCAGTCGAGAGTTTTACGTCGAGACGTTACTGTTTCATTCACAACTTAATTCTTAGGAAACAAAGACTACCTACCAGATTTATACAACCGAGTGCACTTCAACATGCACTTTCAACTTACTAGGATCACAAGGGATATGTACACGAGAATTATTTATGTGATACTGTCTCGACACTCTAACAAAGAGATACGTCATCTTGTACTGTCAAAAAGTATTCTGAACATCACGTAAAAAATATTGGTCCTTCAAGAAAAATATAACGACCATGAACAACCCGAAGTAGTCTGTAAATAACAGGGTCGACGTTGTTTAGTCAGCGCGTCACGATACACCACCAATAAAATGTTCCCTCCCGAAACCTGTGTCAATAAAGATAAAGGAAAACTAATATCAAAACAAGAATAGGTACGTGATAAGAAAACATTTATTCTCTATGTTTAATGCATGATTTGTCATAATTCCCCGGCCTCCCCGCCCGTTGTTTTGTATCTCGTGAGGAAATGGGCGGCTATGATTTATCGTTTGTCTTATTTATCTCGGACGCACAGAAAAATTATTTGTAGGGTAACATTCGAAGTATTGCCAGGTTTATTAACAAATTTACCGACGAGATTGCGGTGCCGTAATTGCGATTTATTTATTGGGAGTATCCTCTCTCAGTGATAACCTACAGTTAGTTTTACCATATGGGATTGGATGTAAATTACGTATTGTTCATATTCATTTCGCGTTTAAACAAAACTGACTGGAATACAATGTTTACATAAGTTTTGATTTGTATTATCAAGGCTCTACCGCCTGAAGTTCGTATTTCATAACAATTTTTATTAGAATTTATTGAGCTGAACTCAAAACAAAACGCAGGTGAATTTCCACATTGCAATTTTAATTCATCCCTCTGTAACATAGAGGCAATAAAGCCGCGAATCAAAAGTTGCCAGTAAATCACAATACGGCGTCCGCTGCCCCGTGTTTGCTCTCGCCCACATAATCCGTTCATACGGCGGTAAATCCATCCAGCAGTGTCGCGTACAACACTAAATCATCATAAGAGAATCCAGCTCTATACGCGTGTACTACACAAACTACACATATTGCTGATTCGGTTTGGCAACATCGCTTATACAGCGAAATTTACTATACGCCACTATGAGCGCGCGATTTATTCCCACATCCCTCACAAAACAAAGGCTTCGAATAATTTTATATCTGTTGTAGCAAAACTTTCAGGAACTAATAACGTTGTAGGTAACTACATTCGGATTCATTATCCAATCGTCGAATATCGAATGGAGCCGCTGAAAAAACTCACCGATTTATTCGATTCTTTTTTATTCGATTTACGCTCGGTGCGCCAGTTACTGAAAAAGTTTGCATCGTAATGCAATCGTGTGGCATTAGTTTTACCGTTTATCAGCGCGTTCTCGCTGCTGCAAAGCTTTGAGGGATTAATCTAGCGGCGTGGTGCGGTATAAAACTGTTACTTTAAACTCGTGAAAAACTTCGCATTGTATCGTACAGTCGTACTGGAGCAATGTCATCATGTTTTCCTACTGAATTTAGATAAGCACTAAATTCCTAATCCATAATGCATTATTAGGCTGCTACTTTGTCTGGCATAAGCCCAAGTTTAGTGAAGTTGCACATGCGAGCTTTTCCGAGTAGTGTACCGTTGTAGAATACGACTATTAAGCAATTATACGTTCGTTAAAAAAGGGGCCATAAAACAATAAAAGGAATGGCTAAACAACGTGTGCCCACGCAATATTTGTTTGTGAAACATCGCAATTTTTAGTTGAGTGCTGTGCGTGGAGCATGGCCTGCAATTTGGCGTTTTCGCTCGATTTATGCGAATATCAGCGCCCCGCGGATAGCGGACAAACAAGCGGAATTTGTTGTTGAAACAGAGCTATTTTTTTGGTTGAACTTTTATTTACATTAGTAAAGAGCAGGATGTTTTACACGGTGCACGATTTAAAAAATATAAAAGGAATGAATGTGGAGCAGAGTTACAGTTCGCTGAAAACATTTTTCGTTTTTCTATTGCTATGAAAACTTTTCACTTATTAGTAAATAGTATGTTTGCTTTCGACGTAGTTTTACTTTTCACCATAATATTTACAAACTTTAAAAACTGCAAAAATCATGCCTTCCCACAACTTTTGACCAACCAAAGTTTTAACAGTCCAATCAGCACATAAAGCATTGTCATTGCAATACCAGCCTTGTTAACATATGTGCTCGCGAACAATACTCCGCAGATCAGTTACGTTTGTTAAGCCCTGTCTGTCTGTACGTCAGAGGTTTATTGGACAAGAGATTGAAGCGATAGTCCGCCCGCCAACGACGACCAACGAATTGGGTGTGCTCTGTCGCGGGTCTCGGTACGGTAACGTTACGTTTCTAGGATTCAGATTTATTCGTGTCGTGAGCTTTGTTCGATTGTTTACCGAAACGTTTTGTTGCAAACGTGGTGGGTGATGGCAACTATGTACGAAGAGTTTTGTGACTAGTTTTATTTTTACTATTAGGTTATCAAAAAGATAGACATCTCTGCCAGGGTTACGGAATTTGATCGAAAGAGTCACTGCGGCCCTGGAACACAAAGGGCATTAGGAGAAACACAGATGGGTTTATAGTCAGTTAGAGTCTGATACTACCTTCCACCCCGCCCAAGAAAAAGGTATCTGCATCTAAGTACACGAATATACCTACTAAAATAAATTACAGATAAATTTTCACAAACGTTCCTAATATTTTCACGTTTCATGGTCAAATTGATCATGAAAAAAGTAGGTAAATCCCCATCAGTACGTAGGAAGCTTCTCAGACTTACTATAACTTTTAGTAAAAAGTTTGCTTGAGTAGAGAAGGCTTTCCGAATCTTTCCGAATGGATTTTCGTAATGATTCCACGATCAAAAAGCCAACTCTCCCACAAAATTTTCATGCATCCAAAAATGCACTCCTCTATAAATTCGCCTATCATAATCTGAAGTTGATTTGGCAATTTGCCCTAATTTGGCGAATAAAAGCAGCGCGGTTTGAGATCGTTTTTCTGAGCATGTTTACTGCCTTACTACCGTGGTTTATCTTGCAGGACAGCTAAAAGAACCTCACAATAGGGGGCGTACTACCTACTGCTTGCCCCGTCCGTCTGTCCGAGAATTTTGATGTGGAGAATTATATTTTTAGATTTAAAATGTGGAGAGAAATGTTTCAAGCTGTTTATAAGCTTTAGGACATACATATTTATTTTTTGTATAAAAAACTTTGCGTTGGGGATTTTTTTTAGGAATTTCTGATCAAGCAAAGTAGGAAATGTTCCACCGTTAAATGCACTGCAAACCTAAATCAAAATTCTATTCAACAACTAGAGCCCATTTCTCCAAAGACCAAACAACCAATCTACACATGTAATTACATTCATAATTAAACGCTAAAATAAAATAGCTTCCCGGTTAATTTTAAATACTAATACAGTATAGAATTTATTGGGTTTATCTGCAGTCCCCGCGGCCAACGGTCGGCCTGTAAACAATGCTGATATGAAATATTAGTTTCAACCGAGCCATACATCTAGCCCGCTTGTTATTAACCTTGCTAACTTTAGTATTTATATGTGTATCTACATACGGAAACCAAGTTTTGTATTGCGAAAATTGAATATTAGATTGGGTTTGTTTTCTGTTTGAATAAGCGTGGTTATTTGTAATTTTATGAAAATACCTATGGTTACTTCATTGAGTACCTACTAACTGTTAAGTAAAAGATCGTCATTATATACCTGTAGGAAATTTACATCTCTATGAAGTTGAATGATTGAAAAGAGACAGAAAGGATTTTCGACCAGAAGCTTACTACACAAACTGGACACGATAAAGGTAATATACATAAAAATCTAGTCAAGACTACCACAATTAGTTAAACATGACAAACCATCTCCCATCTTTCAACCCCTTAACTTAAACCACGAAGTTTCAGTTTACACATCCGGTTTAGACTACAGACTTGCAAGTACGTCTCCCAGTGTCTCTGTGTCTATTCCCGTCTGGCTAAGTCCCTATCGTGAGCTTAGTTCTTACGACAGCAACAACGCGCTCGCCACGAGGAGTCCTCTGATATACGATGATACAGTATATGTAAAAAGTTGTCATGAAAAAGGAAATATGAGAGAAATATTGTTGATGTCCAGAAAGTTAGAAATTATAAAGTCTCAGGTGGAGAAAATAAAAGTGGAGGAGCAGCAGCAGTCAAGAAATTAGACGACGATGCAATTAACAAGGAGGATGAATATATGAAAATTAATATTAAAACATAAATAACATTTACTAAAGTAGAAGACTGAAGAAATAAATAAAGGCGAAAATAAGGAAACAGATGGAAATGCCAACTATGATTTAGAAAAGTAATCACAAGTAAGTAGGTAACTTATTAATTATCATAAGGACAAGGAAACTAAAACAAACACCAGTTACGAAGTCGTCACTGCAAACTCGCACAGACAGCATGACTACCAGTAGGTCCAGAATTTAGCCGCTGTTAATTTGTCACAGTGAATTAGCCACGGACGGGGGTAAATGATAGCGTTAGCATGTTGCACCCTGCACCGCCAATATGCTCGTAAACGTCGCACCACGACAATTTAATACCTAACTATGTATCTAGATGTCTATCTCACTGGATATACGATGATTATTCCGGACCACTATAAAATATTCTTAGTCACGTAATTACAAATTTGAACGTATAAATTGTTGGTCAGATTGTACGCAAATTGGATCGGTTGGCTGATGAGCGTGGAGTGATTGGTGCGATTTTAATTGCTAATGGTGTCTAGTTTTAACTGCCAAATTAATGCTACTTGGTTTTTATGATGAGACATAAGCAAAAACTCTATCTTATAACTTGGTACATGCCTAAAATTTAAATCTCATAACGAACATGATTGAAAATAACAAGAATAGCAAAATTCAAGTAACAGATGCAAAAACCCCAAAACCTTTGTTAGCTAAACATGAATGAACCGAACCAAGTTAATTAGTCGCTACTTCAAACAATAACTAACAATTAACAGAATTTGCAACAAAACTCAATGACACCGTTAAACTATTTAGTCGCAGCCTTTTAAGGACCCAAAACAAACTTAAAAAAGGAACTTTAGAAAGTCAGGACGATCATAAAAGTCCAACCGATACATTATTACGGGAATACGGTGAAAAAAAACTGAACAATACGTTTTAACTTTACAGTTACCTTTGTACTGTAGATAAAGGGAGAAAGTTGCACAACGGTCAGCTTTCTAAAATTCGATATTGTTTGTCTATTGTTCAGTATAAAACTGTTTCTGGTTGAAAGAAAGTTTGCTGTTTGAGAAACTGCTACGAGTTCGACTGGTTAGAGTCAAGACTTTGTGCCAAAATATGGACCTATGTTAACATGAACTGGCTCGAACTCAATTATCGATGGCGGTCATATAACTAAAGATATCAGTGAAATGATGAAATTCAAAAATGTACTTCAACATTCTACAGGAGACATAGACAGAATTACAAATTTCAATGTTGATTCAGATGATATAGATCACAATCAGATATGTCAACTCACATTAGCAATTCTAAAAGCACAGTTACCAAAATGAGAGAAACAATAAATCCTATAAACTGTTATAAATACCGTGCACGGCATGTACTTAAGTTTATACTTTTAAGTAGTTATAAGTGCGGGTTCAGTGTCGTGCCAGGGCGCGGTTACAGTCGCTTGTTAGCGAACAATGCTATATGCACGTTTGTGCATATCTAGATATGCATTGAGACTTGTACGGATGAAGAAAAAGCCTCCAGTTGCAGACATTTGCATTGCATTGGTTGCGATGGAAAGAATCGTAGGGAAAATGTCGAGTTAGATAGTTTCTTTAAGTTTCTTATGCGACTTGTTTCTTATTGCGAGAACTACGTGTTGTGGAATAATGATGTGTCCGAGATTTACCAAACGTTCCTTTTTGTTTGTTTCATTCAATAAAATAAAGAAATCTGATCATACATTTATTTTTCTCCCAAATGCAGCATACTTAATGGGCATGATGAAAAAATACTGACATGGTACAAATAAACTACACTTGTCGTGTTTGTCAAGTGGGCAGTAAATAACACTTAACAATATATAAAGAAGCCGCACAGTGTGACTAACGTACAAGTAAATACGTGTTAATAGACCATAAACAATAATATTCGACTAATGTAGACGTTTACGGCTGTCTTCCAACACGACAATAACACATCAACTGTATCAAGCCTCATTGAACTAAACACGCTCCATGAATCGACGATTCAGATTAAGAAATCAATTGAATCGAATCGTATCGAATAAAAAAACGAATAGATTCACAATTTTAAACATCACCGGTCGACAAAATGTGATTTTTATTCATCGATGGTAATTTTATAGTCATTTTTAAACACATAAATGTATGTTCCTCAGATTTGTGCATTTGCATGTGAGTTATAAACACATGGAGTTTATAAGTCTCCACCCGATGCTCGAGTGTAGTGCCGTATACAGAATTTCCACCTAATAAAAGGCCATGTTACGTGTAGGGAACGTAAGACACGCAATTACGAAGTACCCAGTATAATAAGGCCTTCTTCTCCCTTCGTCCTGTTGACGATAGGAACAAAGACAGGGGAAATATGTGAAGGGCGGCGGATCACGCTTGATTGGTAGTGCTACACGACGAAGTTTCACGTTGAACGTTAATTAGTGCGTTCCTCACGTTCTCAAGCGTGTATGGATGTATGTTCGCGAGATTATGTCTCGGTAGGATTAAAAAAGGTGCGGCAAAACATATTAAATCCTAATTCAAATCACAAACTGTTGAGTATTTTACGGTCTTTAGAAGATAAAGTTGTTATAAATTGATGCAATCTCGCACTGTATGCGTCGTTAATACAAGAAGCAATTTGATGTGCAGATTAATGCGCGGAACAATTTATAGACAATTACGGTAACCAACGCCGCCCCGGGATCAATTAACACAAAGGCGCTATTGCAAATTAGACTAACTGGACACCTATCTAGACACCTACCGGTATTAGATATTCATGATTGCGCTCCAACTACCCCGGCGATTTATAGCATAGATCTGCAGATAGTGATTTTCATCGATACAGTAATCTATTTTAATTTATAATTAATACTAACAAATGATTTGTGTTCATTAATTAACAAACAATTCCATTTTATCTATGAGTAATACAACACACCTTGGGGCATGACAATTTTGTTAGTCGACAATTTATTTTGAGCGGCCGAACACGCCTTGAAAAAACGCTTAAGATAGAGATTTTCACAGTTCTGAGAAATTTGTTAGTATTTTCTGGAAGGTTGGCCTAAAACACGTGTTGTAATTGGTTAATATATTTAGAGGCGAGCCCGAAGAAGTGGGCAATCTATCTAAGTCCATCCCAGGACGCTCGAGGCTCGTAAATCCGCCAGTCAGAGTCACCACTGCGCTCCCAAGGGCTTCCGAACAGTTTTATATGGTCAGCTTAGTGTTATTGAATGTTTTTATTGGGAATGTTAAGATGCAATCTTTTTATCAGATAGAATAAGCAACTGTAGGTACTGTACCTGTAGGTTCTTATACTGATAGCATCACACTGTGAAAAGCTGGTTTCTGTAAGGGTTGTGGAGGTCAAATGCAGTCGCTTCACGGAAAACCTGAAGCTTGCTTTCAAATTAAAGGAGGGACTGGTCTTGTATTTGCTAATGACCTCACGACCAGTTCTTTTGAGAGAGACGAACAGGCGGACGATGTTAATTTGTCCACAGAATATTTTTCTGAAAAAGTTGGTATTCATTTACAACATATTTCTGGCTTCGCAATTTCAACCGGCTAAAAATTGAGGTGGTTGAAACTATAGAATCATTTAATTCCAAAAGCCTCATAGGGTCTTGTGACTTGATGTGATGTTTCTGATTTCCGAGAGATAACAGGCAATTTGACTGTTCAATGGAAAAGGTAAATTGGTGACCAGAGCAAGATATCATTAGAGTTGAAGTGAATGCTACTGTCCATCCAATTATAATAATTTTATTGCTTCTAGAAATAACAATATGTGGGAGGAAAGTACGAAGAAACTAATTTCATAGTAAGAAGTCATCATCTGCCTAGCCTTTTCCCAACTATATTGGGGTCGGCTTCCAGTCAAACCGGATTTAGCTGAATAAGTCAGAAGTGAACCACCTTTAATGAACCAAGTAATAGACGGTTGCAATAGTGACAATTTCAAGAGAACAGAAATTATCGCACTAAATATTACCCTCCTTGCTCGCACGTCATTAAAGCGATCATTCCTAGCGAGCCCTCGTCCTAGCTTTATGGGGCTCATGGCTATCTATCCCATTGTTAAGTCGACCAACAGGTGATTTTAATTGAGTTCCCTATAATAAGAGTACGAACACTGACTTTCAATGAACGATGAATTAAGCACTTAATATTTTTTATAATTCTGTTGAAGTATCTCTCGTTTATTACTCAAGTATTTCTGATCAAGATAATATTGAAGAGGAGAATAAGAACTTAATAAGTTAAAGTGTTTATTTTATAGCAAACTTATCAAATGTCGACGGCGGTTTTAATTAACGGTTTTTCCACGGTATCTAATTCAATAATTTAAAATTCGATTGATCCACCTGCGACTAATTCGAGTTTTTCTCAACTAAATTTCGTGCAAAACATTAAAATTCAAGTGGAGAATTAATAAAGAGATAAATAAATTTAAGAGCAGCGGGAATGTGGGTCTGCCGTTACGGGCCCGGTTCGCTTTATGTGCATATCGAAGATGGATGGCGCAGTGTGCGCTGCGGCAAGGCGAGGGCGAGGGGTGCGGGGCGCGCGGGCTCGCGGGGGAGCGCCGCCCCCACCGCACAGTAATGGCCGCGACCACTCCAGCCCCGTCAGACGACAAAAATGCCATAATAATGGCCCCTGAATAGTTTTTGCTACACCGCTCTAAATACCCACTGAGCCCTAGTACGTGACGACACGCCGGTCATCTCTCTTTTATTGAGAAATTCGTCAGTTTTATACCCGTATGGAAAAAACTACATGTCGAAGGGCCGGAATCCGGTTGTGTCATTTCAAACACTTGATAAGTATCGTTCGGGAACTTTTTACGTGCAGAATTTCAGCGGAGCTTCTCTCGTTTAGTATTCGACGAATGCGAGCTTTTTATCCGCTTTAAGGATGGCACGGTCACCTTCAGGACGCTTTAATTGTGAACCAATAAGAAACTTATTTCTTTTATAGACTCGAGATGCTCCACTCCACTGACAATGCCTTATTAATGGCTATTCGCATTGGAAATATAAAAAAATGCTATCCGAAGTTCTAAAGCGGCTGGAGTCTGGACTGAATAAAGTCCTTCGCTAATTTCTATATGCAGTATTGATGCTGAGCGTCTTCGGAAGATAAATACCGACGAGTGTAAATTAAATATACGCCAAGGTTAAAACATTAATAAAACAATCGAATTCAATATTTAAGAAAAAGTAACGAAAGCAGCTTCGTTGGGAGACAATATTTATGGAGCTGCAGGAATTCAGGACAAGCCTGCTTCAATACAATAGGTAGGTATGCGTTTATGAACTAATAAAGCATTGCTGAACGAAAAGCGAAACGGAGCAAAACGTCTCACAGCCATCAAACAGCTAATTAAAAACAACGATCTGCTAATAATTGACGGTGTTATTATCGAGGCGGCATTATTGAACGTCACAAAAGGTGGACCAATTAAGAGTTTCCCCGAATGTCCGAGCGAAAAGTTCAGAATGATAGCACCGTCAATTATGGCTGGCCGCCTCGCAGCCCGCTCAGCCAATTACCAACCAGCCCACCGATTGATAAAAAAGAGTTTCGAAAAATTCGCCCAAACAAATTTGGGTTATCTGTGAAGGGGAACCGCAGGCACTACGTGAGGTTACTTTCCCAAAGACCAATTTCGACCACCGAAACTTAACTGTCGATAATGTTAATAATTATAAACCAGAGAAAATTGTGAGTTGATAAGTCTCTCGGAAGCGCTCACGAATTTGGAGACATAAAAAACTGTAACGTCGACGCAGAAATTCAACTTTTCACGAATACGATTTTATTTACGAGCCGAGGACGAGAAGAACCTCGAAAAAACTAGTTCGCGCTTCATGTATGAACCATGACGCGGTCGCAAGAACAATCACCGAGAATAATTCATATTCCGAGCGCGCTGCAAACATCCAGGCCCGATTTACGGGCCGCCTCTGCGCTTCTGTCGCGACCGGTATCTTAGTTACTTTCGAAAATAATTGGATTTCGATTGTGCGAGAAAAAGGCATTCGCGGGGTACCCGTCATTACTGGTTACCTTTTACAGACTGTATAAATCGTAATTGGGGATGTGTAGCGAGCGCTATCGCAGCATCGGTCGTGTCTAACGCTTGGGTACGCGGGCTTAAGGAGCCCCTTGCCTATTTAGTTCCCATATCGGCGGCTATTGGAAGGGGCGCCGGGCGCGGCGACACCTGTATGCGTTATTTTGTCGCATAAATTGTCGTCAATTCAGTCGCGAGGCGGTCGCGTCCCCTGGTTTATTGAACTCCGTATCCAGATAAGGCGCGCCTTCCACGTAGTAGCGGTGAAAATATCCCATAATCTCGTAATTTTTCCCGCTCGTTTGCATTTCCTGCAGGAGTTCGTGAGCAAGTCATGCGCTTCTCATAATTAATTCAATTCAAATCACATCGCCCACGAGTCTTCCAATTTATCTGGTGCACCTTATACGGAGCACGATTGTACTCACTGAGATTTCTCACACTATAGCTATACTCTGTATTCCATATTACCTTTGCCCCCTATTTAAGTATAAGTAATATAAACGGTGGTGCATATCGTAAGAATCGTATGTAACTAGATAGTGGCAGTGTATTAGCACACAATAAACTTATCTAAGAAGAATCTGCTGTGTTTGTAGCCGCTCTCCTAAAACGTCTATTTTCCGCACAGGCAATGGAAATGTCGTCGGGTCTGGATAAACGGGTGCGCGGGCGCAGGCGTGCGGGGTGCGGGGTGGCGCGGAGTGGGGGGCGGGAGCGTGTTCTAATGAGGCGCGCCCAGTGTGCGCGGGCGCTGCACTCACGCACGCCAGCGATTTATGTACTTAGGTATGAATTTAAATGAATACCTACGCCCATTTCAATTACGCAATATAGTAGCTAAGTATGAATAACTGTGAAAAATTCAAGCTTGTTTTTTAACTCCGCCGCAAGCAAAATCACATTTAAATAAACACGGCCGACCGACATAAATCAAGATTAGTGAGGATTTCCAAACAGCAGTGATACATGACCGCCAGAAATAGTTGCTTAATGACATGTCTGCCATTTATACGAGTAGATACTTAAGTGATTTCAGTACCTACCTACCTAGTTAGTAACGGGTGCCGGTCGAGGAGCGTGAGTAATTTAAGTGTATATTCACATAAACATTAATTCACTTTTTTCTCGATCCCGAAACCCGGAGAGGTGCTTTAGCTTAATAAATATTAGCAAATAGGCACTTCGTATGTACTACCGTAACGCACTGGCTTTTAAACGAATTGCTTCGCATAACAATAAAAACGCCTATAGGCCCTTTCACACATTCTAATGTGCCCAATGCTCCTTCATTTGTCGGGGGCCAGCACGCAGAGGAAATATTTTCCCAAATCCATACAGCCTTAAGGATCTCATAAAGCAGTCGTTTTCCCCACGCGAAAGTATGGAAGTGAGATTTATGAGGGGGACTTCGGTCTCGAGCCCGGGGCTTTGCGATGATGAATTGACACTTTTTCAGCGGTGCCTACAAATTTCAACTCCAACAATATACGCACCCGGAATGAACAATGAGAGGTAAGAGTTGCCGCCGTTATGGCTTGGGAAACTTTTAATGTCTCCAATGAGGTAAAGCTTCCATAAATATTCCCATTCGTGAGATTAGTAGCTCTTACTGGAACTTGAGTAACGCAACCGACTGTGAGTGCTGTTAATTAAGTAGAAAAAAGATTTTTTATAATTTTCAGACGCTCATTAGGCCAGCATATTTGAAATGATGTCGTGCCACAAGGGACTGTCTATTTATATTTTAATTTCTCCCTCATTATACAGTTTGAAGAGCCATGCTCACGTGTACCTGGGGCCGGCAAAAAGTATAAACACATTATAAACATGAACGGCCCACCGCCATGGCTTCGCGTCACGGAATCTTCGCTTGCATTTTTGCATAACAAACCCAGCTATGATTTGTTGACTGCGTTTTATCACATCAACTTAACTTCGAAACACTTTGTTAAAAAAGTAATTATTTACCCGGGCAAGGCTTCAACTTTCTTTATAGTACAAGAATTTGAGTAGATTTCAGCAAATGAAAAGTCCACAAGAAATAGTAGTCACGTGAATGAAATAAAAACTAGCGAATGCAAAACAGTATACAATGATGACTTCATTCAGCAACCGAAGCTTTAGGCAGTCGTCTAAATTATAATAATAAGCGGGCGTGAGCTCAGCCGATGGCTCGTCTTAATAAAGCCATTATAAATATCTGATTCTTCGGTGTACGTCCAGTTGTTGGACGCCAAATGCCAAAGGGTTACCGGTCGTATATTTTACGAGACAAGGATAATTTAAATTAGACGTTCATATCGTCTTACTTATCGACAGCCATACGTATTTTAACATGTAATATTATACTACCTGTAGAGTCCAAGTTGAAGACATATTTTAAACTGTCTATTTAAATATTTGCGTTTTATAGGTATATCGATTTTAAACTTGCTTTACTTTCGGGCATGACACCGTCGTGATACATTCATAGAACGAGCGTGCAGTCGTGTGCTACGCCTATTATGGCAACGAAGTTAATGTATTTGCATTTCAGAAAAGATTGCCTAAATTTTTTGCGCCCTTTTCGTTCCGTTTCAATTAAACCATTTTTACCTTAACAACCAATGTACACACGCGATAATAAGCATAATAGATTGAATTCATAAGACAGTAACAAAACGACGTGATGTGAATATTTTTGAATTAATGTTCGCGTATTTTGAGGTCGCCAACTTTCCAATAAAAAATAAACGGGAGTTATGTATATTCGATGCGGTAACCGGTGATTTAAGTGGCCGGCTAGCTAACAATAGTGGTCTCGGTCGTATGAATAAAACGTATACAAATTTAATCAAAGAGAAATCTATTAGTAAAATGAGAAGTACGGAAGGGAGCGCACCTATACATATTCAACGAGGCACTGCATCACGAACGGGCCAATTTATGCGGCAACTCCTGAGAGTATCTTACTTTTACCTCGGCCATATGTAAAACTGGAGTGTTTCTTTGCGCGATCAGATCGTCACCTGGTGGACTCAGGGATATTTATTATTTCTCAACAACACCTTTCATTTCTTTTATTTTAATCAGCTTTAAGCCTACCTCTCCTTTTTACGTGTACAGTAAAAAACAGAAATTGAAAATGCACCTAGCGTGTCACATTGTTATCAATTACATTGAAAACGAGCTATAATTTTATACGTTGAATTAAATCCAGGTGAACGTTTACATTAAGCTTTATAGTATGTAAAAAGCAGGTACTGGAAGACTACCGACTGCCTAGTTGGGTCTCTGCACAAGTTTCCTTTAAAGTATTAATCAAGAGCCATGTTGCGTTTACCTTTCCTTTTTTATTTTATTTTGCAAGTGCATCTGCCCTCTATACATAGCAATATGTTTTATTATAATATAACCTTTATAATAATATATTTACTAGCGGTTCCTATTAATGCTATCATCGACTTCATTCCATTCATCACTCAGAGTAATTATTAACATTCTTGGCTTTTACTAATGCGTTTGACTTAATATACTATGGGTTATTTACAACGTCTTCATAATTATGTTTCATTTATAATAAACCTTAAATAGGGGAGCAATTTACCATTTTATTTTTATGTAACTTAAACTCTGCAGTGTTATGGAATAATAGAAAGATCTTTATTGTTGATACTTAAAAAGTGTGTCACAAGGGTGCGACCTAGGCCCCAAAATATCAAAACATGCATGTAAGAATCTACCGTTACAATTTATTACGTCAGTGTAGTAAGGCACATAACAGATGGTATCGCTTACGAAACGACTTTATCTAGTCACGTTGTTATGTACAGTTAGTTCTGGAAACACGAGTCAGCTAGGGGTTCCAATTTTGCTGTTATTTTGCTCCCGTACGCTTACCGGTTCGTTTAGTATTTAGACTGGCCCTTCGTGATTTTGTTGTACGAGGTAGAATACATTTTCATTAAGTTTATTAGCATTGGTTCTAAAATTTTCTCGTTTTAGTTCATTTTTTTGTTCTTTTAATCACAGAATGTAGTAAATACTCGTGAAAACCGATTTGTTTCGAATTAAAAAATCGGTTTTAATATCGAAGCTTTGCCATTTTTTAATGTTTATTTAGATCGTGCTTTTTGAACAGGATACTGGACAAATATAGTTGCGTGTAGCGCCAGACAGGCGCTAAAGTGAGGGGATCGATGTCCCAATTGGGATCCAACTTGGACGGGGTGACGACGGAAAAACTGTCCCGGCTTTAGAATTTATTCCATACATCTTGCTTTAAAGACTGTTACAAAATAGTAATGGAAGTTTCCAGATTTATTGGCATTATAAATAGGAAGAAATTACTTGTGACGTTTTTTTGGGATCTTGATTGAGGAAACATTAATTTTGTTCGCGAACACAAATGTAATAAACACATAAGTTTATTATATTACACATGTTTTATATTTTCAAGCGATGAGAAAGACACGTATTAGTGTAATTTCGTATTCTTTTAAGCTATCTATAACACAGTTCTTGAGCATATTTTTACTGAAGAAACAAAAAATAATAAATTTCAAAATTAATCATTGGCCTGAATAAGTTATTCTGCTATCTAGTATATAACAGAAATAGTATCTCGATAAATGTTGGCAATATAATAGTGGCCTTAGACGTATTTGAATATCTTGGCGCGCATCGGTCGCCAGCCATTGTTGTCGCTACCCAGTATGGACTTAATTAAGCAGGGGTAGAATAGGTGGAAAGATCTACGGGAATTTAGAGGATGGTCACTGGCTGTAGAGCCAACCAAATAAGTACTTATAATAGCGTGCTTATTGAAGTTCTCGAGGTGTTGATTGCCGACTCGGAAGATGAAGTATCTTGTTCAAATAATGATAAAGAAATGGTCAGATAAAAGCGTAAGGATTATGTGCCTTTATAGCAATAATTTATCTGTTAAGCTACGTATGGACACTTTAACTCTCAATATTCTATTGGGGAAACTTCACTTTATTCCAAGCATGTCTATCCACATTGATCCTTACGTCTGCGTTCAAAGCAATAATATTAATGTTTGCCGTCTCAACGTTTATTCGCTTTCAAATTCGGCTGCAGGGAAATCAAGATGGTAAACTTGCAGTACTTGTAGTGGTCGCCGTTCAGACCTCGGGGAATAACAGACAATATTTCGAACGTTAGTTTGAGTTGCTCTGTGGTCGAAAGCACTTACTCTTTGTTAATTAGAGCTAGTAAATATAGAGGCACGCTTTCATAGACAACAAGAATTTTGAGAGGTTTGGATATGGAATTTCCATTTTTGTATTGGTTTATCTAGAATTCTAGACGACACATTAGTTCCCTCAATCAACACACTACAGCCAATTAAAAAATACATCTTATTTATATTCAATTCAAATAAATCGATAACTCCAGTCTCACTTTACCTTTTAAAGTAAATAAATAATTCAGCGGAACAAATGAAGCAGAAAGGAAGCCGCGGTACCCTTAATGCAATCAATTAAGTAAGTACACATATAATTGTGTTAGCGAGTCAATGGCAAGCGTAACTCGTAATTAAAATAGTTTATTCTAATCCAGTATTCAACTAAGGCGAGTTTTTCCACGACTCTACAGCGAATATGGTGGGGGATTTAGTAGAAGCGATGAGCGGTTGAAAACAAATGACAGCTAACACGGAGAAATCAACTAAGTTCTACTCATAAAGAGCTTAAGTTAAAATCAGCAAACCACGTCAAGGAGATGATCATCATGATGGAATCAGCAAAAATAAAGAAACTAAAGTGCTTGTAAATGCTCATTACAGCCCGGAAAATGGAAAATCAATTTGAAGCTGATAAAATTACGAGGCTTTCAAGACCTCATTACATGAACAATACCGTGTTTGAAGAATGTATGCCATACAGGCTTGCAGAGTGAAAAAGCGTGCGTGCACACGCAGGATCGGTATTCCCGCTCCGCTTGTGAGCTCAGTCCAATCAGGGAGAGGCCGCGGAGTTTACTGCAGGGATATAAATTAAATGCTTACGTTTCGCTTGCCCCGCTTCGCTAGTTTAATTAAGCGTCTCCTCCTTTGTGTCTGCATGTGCGTACACATTCAACATGTTCCCTGTTGTTCTTAGAGACCACTGGAGACGCATTGTCCCATTCTATCGACCTATAGCTACGTCGAGTCGGTTTGAATTTAAATTCCAACCGTTGCTTTTGGTAGGGAGAGATAGCGTTCCTTAAAGGGTTCGGTTGATGAATCTTTTTTGTTTTGTTTGGCAATCGTGGCTTGGGACTATTGATTGACTAAAAATTCCTAGTGGACTTAGCGAAACTCTATTTTTTTAACTTAAATTCCATTTACGTTTTCCTCGATCACGAAAGCTATAGGTATATGAAGCAAACATAAATCAGGCTTGTAGACATGTACTAATTACACCAAGAATATTTATAAGGAGTTCATATAATTAAGCAGTAAGCACGTAAGTTACGACATAGAACCCCTATACATAATTTACCCTTATGTATAAGCCGGTATAAGCTGTCCACATAATTGCGTAACGTAAATTGCCTAACACAGAGTGTGTCAAAAAAGCAACATTAATTTGTTCTGACAAACTGTGCACAACATGACCGTGAGATTAAATTTTCAAACATGACGCTCTCAATTAATTTTTCCCGAGGAAAAATTTTCATCATGTCTGTCCGAAGTAACCTGTTGTTTAATCTGGGAGAACATTGGTTATGGGGAAAATGTTTTAACATATACCTGTACGAAAACTCTATAGCACTCCACTTTTTCACAGCAACACAGCTTCCAATCACAAACTCAAAACACGCACGTTCTACGACAAAGTTATTCGAATACTACAAAAACTTTAAGCCGTTCATAGTTTCGTTCTTTAGCAGGTACAAAAGCTTTTTTACCTTAACAATGGCGACTTTCTCTCGAACAATAACTCAAAAAACTAAACTTTTTGTTCCCCGATGCAACAAACCCAACTTTCTCTTTGCATTTGTGCAATAAACAGTTACTTTACAAATAGAAAAAGGAACAAGACACACTTTAAAAAATATTTTTACAGTCAGTATTAGTCGCGTCTTCGATCGAGCTATCCGATCCACGGCACAATCGTGATGATACTGAAAAACGGTATTCTTTTATCCAGAAATCTCTTAACGAGGTTAGTTTAGGCAAACTTTTGTGATGTGATTTTTTGTTCCGTTTTATTCGGGTCCATATGAGTACGTTATATTGTCGTTTCAAAGCTGTGAGTCCCGAACCAAAGGGTTGAACTGTTCGCGCCTATTTTGGTTGCGCAGGAGTGAGCGTGATGCAATGATTTCGTTAATGGCTGCTTGGTTAGAACGGAGAACACGTTTGGAGAATAATTTGAATACCGAAATGCAGATGGCTTCTTTTATCCAAGGGGCTTCGGACCCGCCGAACTACAAGTTAATTAAGGTTTGCCCATCAATTAAATATTGGTTTTGATTGTTTTCATTTTGCAGATTAAGTTGTGCTCTTGATTTATACATTAATTGTGTTTCTTAATTAAGAGATTCACTGCGGGTCCATGAACTGGTTGAGTCAGGGTATTTTACAATGCTAAAACCGTCTCTGATAAACCATACGTTTATACCTAAATATGTAAATAATTTGATAGATCCGAATTTCTAATTTCGAGGGTAACGAATCGACAAACGTGAGCGTCATGAATCGAAGCGAAGGTCATCTCTTATAAATTTTGGTCAGTAAGTTATAAAGCGCGCCAATAAATCGTCGAAGTCAAATCCCGCATGTTCGTATCTGGGACGATGCATTCGTTCAACGAACGGATTCACTGAGCGAAACACCAAAATTTATTGGGTTAGTAGTTGCCGTAGGTCGATAAAACTACAAACCGACAACAGAACGGCGTATCTCAATAAATCGGAAAGAAAAAAATACGACCTACGATAGAAAGAAACAGAGTAAAGTTTAGCGTGATGCCTCTCGAAGGCTGTATGACTGAAAAGAGCAATGCGCAGTGCAATTTTGTGATATCTTTTTCACTCTTTCAATGGCGGAGCTAGTAGGCGACATACGGACGTTATAGTGTTGAATTAGCATATTTATTGCTAGTTACACGACGAAATAAATTTATCTTAGGCCATTGGGCCTGGGCCATATTTGCTTTTTTCTTTGCTTCACATATTCTAACTTCCGCTCGGATGTGCTGGGTGTGGCTGGAGGGGTCTATTCAAGCTTTATTATGTCTGCGATGTTTATTATGTTAGCCGAATAACAAGCTTTACTGCCAAGGTTTTCGTCATAATAAACTTCTCGCTTGTAAAAAGGTGTGGAATCCCTAAGGTGTAGAGCTACGCTTTGGCTCCCTTACTTCGGATCGCCCTTAGCGTTGTTGTGTTCGAATGTAATCATGTTTGTCATCATTCATCACAATTTCTAATCTCATGCTCCATCTGTGGATTTTGGTTTAAAATTCTGTCCAAGATGGGATTTGATTTCAGTCTCAGGACCACATAAGTAGTAGTAACTGTAGTATGGCAACTGTTAATTCAGGGATTTGTATGACTTCATAAACTAAAATAATTTTAATAAAATGTTGCAAAAGATTTATATTTCATAAGTTAATAATTTTATATTTATTAGGTTTACCTCGTCTTATCTCTTTTTACCTAAATAGGTAAATACATATATTACGATTAATAACGATACGATATTAATTAATTAATACCTATTATAGTAGTACGTATTGAAAGTTTAACAAATAACTCAACAATTTGCTATGGTGTTATTTTCATACTTTCGAGCATTTTATTTTTCTTAATAGATGGCGCTATGACTGATCAGAATACATTAGGAAGTTTCTTCCCTAAGCTTAAAAGTTCAATGTTTTTTTGATTTTGTGGGTCGATTTTGATGAAGTAAACGCTAAATGTTACCTGTAGTGTAAGACGGTATTACTTGCCAAATTTCATAATTCTAGATCAACGGGAAACACCCTATGAATTTAGATTCCCTTGAGAGGGTCGAAATATTCGTTTTTTGCGGCATAAACTTATGATTTTTTCACAGTTTCAAGGGACCGTAGACCTAAGTAAATGGTTTAAATTCCATCTCGATACCTTCACGCGTTCCCAAGGTAAAGGGTCTTGACAGACAGACGGACGGACAACAAAGGGATCCTGTAAGGGTTCTGATTTTTCCTTTTGAGGAACGGAAACTTAAAAAATAAATTAAAAAATAGCCGGCCAAAAGTTATCCTTATTATCCTAGGTAAATGTTGTGAAAACTAGTTGTGCATTCCTGATGACCATGATTTGGACAAATTTCTCTTAACCAATTAATACTATCAGATTTGCCTGCTAGATTTTAAAATTGAGCTGAAGAAAAATCTGAATTTTACTTTGGTGAGTGTGCCCAAGAACTCCACGACCTCATCTCACCAGCCCCCTGCTACCATCGGATATCCAGACGCACGGCATCCCACCATCCCTACCTTGTTGCTATTCCACCAATTCGTACTAAGCGTTTCCAAACGTCTTTTATGATGCGCACAGAAAAGGAGTGGAACTCTCTCCCTGCGTCTGTTTCCAAAAGCTTACAACCCTAATCTCTTCAAAGTTAGAGTGAACAGGCTCCTTTTGGGTAAGCTCGCTCCATCGTGGACTTTGTCTCTGTCTTTTATGACCTAGCCTAGAGTCAAACTCATCACAAATAATAAAAATTAAAGTTTTTTCGTTCCTCTAGAAAAATCCATGAATTTGCTCAGGAAACAGGAAAATTGCGCATTGATTAATTGCCCTCCAAGCGTGTTTATATTTCCTTACTGTATATACCTACCTATACATCCCCATTGGTACCAGTGGGGAATTTTCCTCGTTGCCTTCGTAGTCAATCCTTACCTGCAACAATAAAAAGCGAATATTAAAAATTTATATTTTAATTCATGTAGGCGAACTGGACAATTCATCATTATAAGTAGGTAGCGCGGGCCCTACCTGCCCTCGGCACATAGCCGGCACATACGCACACTCAGTAAACGCCCTGACAAAACCGGTCCGACACGCCGCCAGCATACAAATGTACTCTCGTTCCGACACATTCTCCGTCTTTCATCGGCGCCAAAACATCACATAAATCTAACTCGCTCGCTCACTCGAGCCAACTTCAGGGCAATGCGCGCGCCGACCAATCAACGCCCGACAAACCATCGCCATATTGAATTCACCGATCGCAATGCCCTCTGCCTCAACTAATGCGAAACGTACTTTGTGTTTTCCTAGCTGTTTTTGTGTGTTTTTCTTGTTTTTAAATGTTTTTCTTGGTTGATTTTTCATATAACCAGTGAATTATGGCGTGTTATGGTTTAGTTGGCTTCTGTTTATACGTTTTAATGATGATTTAAGTGAAAACACCGTACTAATGTCAAAAGGACGCCACGACGTATACCTAAAGCTAAGTTCAGTTCATGCGAGGGTTTGTTTTTCAATATATTTCGATTTATAATATCAACATAAGCATATTTTAATAGATATTCTTTAGTTTTAGATAAACATTTTTGAAAAATGCCAGAAATGCTATCCAATTAGAAACTAATGAGGAGATGTCTACATAACCTAACTTTTCATAATTTTGAACCAATAAAAACAAATTAGCGTTAAAGTTAATTAAAAACATATCTATTATGCTAGGGCAAATCAGCTGAACAATTTACCTAAAAACTTAATACTTTATCAATTAATACAAAAAACACAGTATTTTTAGATCTTATTTAAGCTTTGTTTTATTTACTCAAGCTTTTCTTTAAGTACATGCCAATCTATATGTGTAAAATGATTTGCTTTAGTTTTATTCTTAACAAAACATGATTAAATCACAATTTTAATTTTTAATAGGCCTGAATCATGTGGAAATATCAAGAAACAGGACTTAAATGCGTTTTCTTTCCTAACCGCAAAGTTTGTGCTATCATGATGAATAACTTGCAAATCAAAGAAAAGTTTTTAACAAAAATTAAATAACCTGATTGATTTTATATTTATTTCAAAGTTTTTAATAAATTTATTGCAATTTTGATATTTTATTAAATAAATTAAGTGAAACACTGACGGACAGGACAACTGCAAAGCGCCGACGGCGCATGCGTTAAGTTCTGTAGGCTTTTTGGGTAAAACAGGTATTAACCACGATATTTGTTCAGTAGGTATTGAGTAGTATGTTTTTGTACTGATTTAAAAGGTACTTTCTTGTATTATAAATAAATTATTGTAACATTTTGCAAGAAGAAACTTTCAGAACTAAGCTTTCAGTCAACTAGGTACTTAAACATTTAGTGTAGGCACTTAAAAGAGTTAATAGGTATTTTAGGAGATTTGAAGAATTATAGATTTATTTATTTATTTATTAAATACTTCATGCACACAAATGTAAGTACAGAGGCGGACTTGGAGGTGGGCTTTTTTGCTTAGATGTAAACTTTAGTATGTAAATGTTCTTCAATAGGCATACTTGATTTTAAATATCATCTGAAATTGTTACAGGATCATTCATATTCTCTTGCTTTAGCAACCCTTGTAAGTTCTAGTAAATTATTAGATTTTCAATCCAATATTTTTCTAAGTTTTTGTTTATACTTAGAAATTTTAATAAGCGTTTGAAAAATAAATAAAAGCACGTGCATTCAAGATGAAACTAAACACTGAATTTCAAACACCTAGCAATAAAAAACTAAAGCAATACATTTTAGTTCATTTGACTAAAGTTTCAGTATATTTCTTTGGCTCACTGAAGACAAAGAAGTAGATAAACTGGAAGTTGCAGTGCGATATTGTGAAAGTTGAGCGTACTCTGAATCCTAAATAGGTAGAGCACTGACGGATAGCCTTGCATAGAACAACTTGAAATGCAGAAGACGTTTTTACTATGGTGCCTTTTCCAGTTTATTAAATTAGCTTTTGCTTTTATATTGTAGACCAGCTGACCTCCGCAACTTTGTCTGCGATACATTTTTCATTAATGCTCCGCTCCTATTGATCGTAGCGTGATGTTGTAAAGCCTTCCTCGTTAAATGGGCTATCCAACACCTAATGATTTTTTCTGTTCAAACTTTTATTTTCTGAGATTAGCACGTTAAACCAAACAAACAAACTCTTTATAATATTAGTACCTATAGATATAAATAAACAAATTAATATGTGATATTAAGCAGACGTTTTTATACGCCATTATCACGGATTTTAAAAGACAAATCTTTAGTTCCACAAAGCGCTATTTCAGCGCCGTATTCAGAGATATGCAGTGCCTTTTCAGATTATGGACGGCGAGAATAATAAGAGGGCCATAAAAATGAAATGTCGCTCGCAATACATTAAATATATACAACGACTATTTACCTAGCTTCAGTGCAACGCTTGCATTACACAGATAAAATACGGTGCCAAGTCTTCCCTGGCCAAAAGAAGCGAAACGAAAGGCGAGATTTACTGTGGAAATTTTGGAAGTCAGCCGGGACTGTTATGTGGCTTTCATTAATCACTCGATGGAAAAATACCCTCGACTTCCGACTAACTTCCGCGCTGGACGTCACTTATTTAGGTTCGCTCCCAAACTTTCTCTGCAGTTTCATTCCACGTAGCTCCTTTATTGGCATGCTTGATGAGTTTTGTGAAAAAAAAGACAAACTTTTGCACAAGTGATCCAAATTAGCTTTACGCATGTTCCTTCTAATTTAAACGAACGACCAGACCTAAGCCTACTTAAACAAATTTACAACGATCGTTTCTTCTGAAGGTGACCCAAATTACCATGAAAAAAGTTTAACAGCCCTTTATTTCAGTACAAACAGAGGCTGTTGGTGGGAATCCCATGTAATCCTGCCCACTTATCACGCGTGCAAAATGCAAATTCAACCGGGCCCCCGGCGTACGCAGAATTAACAAAACCGGACCGGGATATGTACGTCACCCAAATTGTCAAAGTTTGCAAGTAACATTAACGGGGGATAAACAAGGTAATATGAGAGACTCCGGCCAAATCCAGAGACGTTCATTAAACCATATTTATTTTTAGCACTTTAAAAATTAAGACAAATAAACAATCGAAAACGGACGGTTTTTGAACAGAATCCTCTTAAAATTCAAATGAAGAACGGCCAAGAATTGAATTTATGAATCCAAATTGAAACAATAAACAATGCTGTCTAATTAAATGCAGTAGAGGCGTTCTATAATTCATACTAAATCGAAAAAATGAACAAAGGAATAGCGTGTGTAAACGCTATAGCACTTGCGCGCTTTTCAATACCTCTTCACATTATTGATTAATTTCTGAGAAAAACTTGGCACGCCTGTACGACAAAACGCACGGAGGGAAACGTATGTGTGGGGTATTACGGGACAATTATGAGAATAACCCTTCGTATCGAACCACGACATTTGTCACGAAAACATCGCTCGTTTAGTGCATTGTTTCAAACAAAATTGTATGCAAATTAAACAAAAATATTTTAATTAATTCAAACGACGATTAATTATCTACATTAATTTTAGTTGACGTTTGTTTATGGTCGTACCTATATTTACACAACCATGGTCGTACCTATGGCATTTGAGTTTTTCTACCTTATGGAGATTTTCGTTTATTTGATATTATACGTTTATGTAAATCGTAGGGTTATCAGAGGTCCAATTATAACATAATAATGTTCCAACCTTTGATATTTTGGCTGTAACATTAATATCTGGGGCCGCACTCGGCTAATCTTCGGCCATTTTAACCGAGCTATGGTCTGCCGAATCCCGAAGCTTAGCGCCCTGTTTGTTGGTTCTAATACGCTTTTAACACCTGCGTTTTCCGAGTTATGTAATGTTTGTATGAGATAATGTAACTTTTGTGTGGAGTGGTGAATGAAATGTGGCCAGTAGGTCGGTTTTAGTGGGCGTAGCTATCTCGTACCGGCCATCACCGCTGATTGACTGATGTGTATTGACGCATCGAAAAAATCTTCCTCACCGTAATATATTTTAGTACATATAAAACCAGTTTTATGAATACTTCTAGCTATTTGTTCGAGTAAAACATCTTTTAGAGTTTTCAATGGGTGATTTAAGTAACGAATTGATCTGTTTTAAATTAATATTGGTTTTTAAATCTTCATCACTTTGCATTTATTTCTAGAAATACTTGCCTTCAAGATTTCCTGTGATCTAGAACTGGACTATCAGTAGCAAAAAGGTACCGATGAGTAGATGACATATTAAGCAAATTAATTACCCATGATTAATTGCCAATTCACAATCAAGACAGATCCGTTTTAATTATAACAAAACTATTTTAGTTCTGACGCAGAACGAGTACAAATCATAGATGTATTATATACCTATGGTACAGCTCTCACAGCTGTTTATAAATAGGAACGGCACATGTTCTCGATATGTCCCATGTTCTGTTGAGTAATTAATGACTAATTAGATAATTGCATATCTGTTTCTGCTTTTAATTATATACATTTAGACATCTAGCTGCCTACGTAGGTACAGATAGCTTATCTTATACCGCAAATGTCTTGATAAGATCTCAGCTAATTTATTGACATAGAAATTATTTAGCTGCATATCAGCTGGATACATACTCGTATTTATGACTATGATAATTTATGGTAGTGATATTGAGTTTGATAGGTATATCATTGGACTGAGTTGGAAAATAGGGTACAGAGCTTTCTTTCTTGCTTTTATTTATCTTTCTTAGTTGCTACACAACTGAATGTTAGGTTCGCTTTTGATCAATTAATTTAAAATATTTTTTAATTTGTTATCTTTATTTCGCACACAAATACAGACACAACAGGACAGCTTATGTTAAAAGGCGAGCTAAATTCAGATTAAAAAAAATTAGGTAATCTTAAATAAGTACCTACCTACCTATGCCTGCTTTTATAAAATGTTTCTGTCAGTTAACTATTTCTTTATTCTTTAGGTATGTAAATAAGTAGGTAGTAGGTTGTTTTTAGCTACAATTCAACAGTAAGAAATAGACAATTGATTGGCCGGAAATCATCGAAGAAAAAAGCTTAGAGAAATTAGAAAATAATTTAATCGGTCTATAAACATTAGTGCTTTTCTTAAACAAAACACGATCAAGATTGACTGAACGCGATTAATAGCCTAGAACATTACTACACAAAAATATAATCCTAGTTTATATTAGTAGGTACAAGCACCAACAAAAGTGTTTAGCATTGACTGTTACTAATATCTTCTACTCAATCAACGTCTTGGAGTACAACTACATTTTCCAGACTTCTCATTTCATCAGAACTATTCAATTTTGAATCATGTTCAACTGAGACTAGGTCTAGTTTTGCTGCACAGGATGGTTGGGTAATTTCTATCAAAGAAACTAAGTTACAGATCTTACGATGACTTTGGTGTGTTATTTGATAGTTGTGGTGTCGTTTTTATTTTCTTTTAAAAGTCAAAAGCAGGTTTTTTTTTGTGATTTATGGGTATATCATGAATATTTATATAATAAGAATGGTATGTAAAGTAAGTTTTTGTGAAAGAAAATGAGCTATTTATTAACTGAATATTTTCCAAGTCTTCTCAAGCATGTGGGTTATGTATAATGGGCGCACGTGACCCTTTATGTATGCCAGCTATTTTTAATCGATGTAATTAGGACCATTATTCAAAATGTGCTTTAGTTGGTCGGGGACGAAGTCATTATCAGATAATAACGAATCGTTTGCTAAGGGCCTACGCACACAGCGCGAAATGAGAGAGATACGAACGCTACTTATGCAAAAGCACGCCACAACACAAATCTATTTAAGCTCGCACGATGTATACGTATTTACAATATTTCTATTACGATAAATTGTTCAGCTAAATTTTGTGGCTTTAGCCCAGGTGAAGGCATATCTGCATATTTATGAAACCACGGAAGCCTCCTTAAGGGGAGCGTCTCGTTTTAAAAATGGCGGAAAATATTCCGTTTTTTTACCCCCGCAAGTTTTTAACAAGATCCACCTTATTTATGCTGTACTAGGGCGGGTATCTGAGGAGATTTATTGTGGGGAAGCGTGACGGATCGAACAACTTCCAGCGAATACGTTTTGGCTGAATTTAAATTGGCTCCTTTCCGTATTTGTGTAGTTTTTCGATAAGGCCGCGCCTAACTTGTTATGTCTACATGAAAATGCGATAAAACTTCGCACAAAAAGAAAACTGTCGCTGAAAAAGTACCTAGCAGTGGCTTGCTTATTAATTATTAAATAGTGGGTAAGTAACTCGACTTAAGACAGCAGCGATTTAGTTTGGTTGTGTTAAATGTAGTTGCAAGTTCAGTTTGTATTGAGTAAATTCTCTTTTGTCCCTTATTCAGCTTTAGTGGCATCTTCTTTAGCGTTTTCTTGGGTGTGTGCCAATGTTCGTTTTGGTCAAGGGAGCTCATGTGCTCATTAAACAAGCCGCCGACTAGTTCCTTTCATCTGTGATATTAGGAGCCTGCGGTTGCACACAGAACGTCTGTCTTTTAACTACGAGGTAATCAATTTATGTGGATGACATAATAGCTTCTTTGCTTTTAATCACCGTATAAAAGAGCCGTTATATTATGTATTTAATTATGTAGGTGGTAGGTACAGTCACAGTAAAAAGAGGTTGGAATATTTTTAATTTATGATAGAATCTGTGTTACTGTCATAACTCACTCAGTAGTGTCATTATGTCAATTTCACAGAATGACACTCAATTGCTAATTCAAATGTGACGATTAAGTACAATTAAATAAAACGGATTAGGTTGATTTACGTAGATAGGTTTATTTTATAATAAAAAGGAGAGTCCAATAAAAAGGTTTGAGTTGCTGTCAATAAGATATATAGATCTATGTATTTTCTGAAAAGTTTATGATATTCTGGTTTAGGTTTAAAAATAATTAAATTAAAAGCTCCTGCTCAGAGACATAGCTTTAATAAAAGCCATAATGCATCCTGACTTGATGATGAAGAGAATTTAAAATCTAACGAAGGTATAAATGACTCAACTATACAAATAATTTCATAAAAGATACTTTTAACTTAATAAATGAACATCAAACACCGTATCAAACAAATCATATTCTTCAAAGCACATAAGCGCAAGTAAATAGGCATCTACATAATTCTCCTATACATCAGGTTCATTACTTAATTAAAAGTAACCTTATCATAGAAATTAAATCTACTATCTTAACTGTATCAGAGGTATTCCATGGCAATTACCCACGGGATTTATAAAAACTTCAAACTTCTGCAATTGGTCGAATAACATTCTAAGTTAGGAACTGCCTAAGGAATTAATGAAGTTAATTTAATCAAAATTATGTATTTATGTTTCGAATTAAGTTGTTAGGTAAATTCTAGTGGACTAGTAAGGCTAACTATATTTTATTTATCGTTTGACTTGTTACTTAGTCTATCTTATCTGTTGTCGGTGGTTTCTGTTTGATCTCGCAGGTTTGATTTGGTTTTCCTGTGTGGTGAGGTCAGATTTGCTTTATAAGTAGCTTCTATTCCTACAAATATATCTCCCTAATCTGAAATTTACTACCTGACTAGTAAAATCAAGAATGTTAGAGTTACTTTCAAAGAATATAGCTAGCAATAGGATAGCTTAAAAATATTTTTAGGCCTAAAAAACAAATCAGCATTTGCATGGGTTTCTTAAATTATATTTTATTTTTATTTTAATCATTTATTTACCTACCTATGTCAGGACACAAACACATACCTACACACATATTATTTTATTATTTTTAACTTTTTATAAACCATTCCAGGAACCTAGAGAAAGCTCAACAATGTATTACTCAACCTAGGGCATCGTCCTAGCATATCATTCACTTCCTTACATAACATCAATTTCTAAAATTAATTCAAGCCGTAAACACATGAGTCTTATATCACGGCAATTAATTTAACAATTAAACGTCAGTCAATATGAGATTACACTCGAAGTTGCTTTCGATCTGCCACAATTTCTAAAGGCTCCTTATAAACTTGAGGCCAGATAAGACTGGCCTTAGAAACACCCACACTTTCCTGTGTCGCTCAAGAATTGTGAAGGTGTAAGGGGGGGTGGGTAGCTCATTATGCATTGGTCGTTGTATCTCAGTGCAAATCAGTCAGAGGTGGCATAAGGTCAGTTGATAAGAGAATGCGTTGACAACGCAATGTTGTTGTATGAGTTGTTCTTAATTGCCGTTGTATCGGAGTGGATACGATTGCGCAAACTGTTCCTGAATGTGGACACTGTTTTCTTTTGAGATAACTTGTGGGTGAGCTTAAGAAGTTTGGGTGATAACGTTTGAATTATATTTTTTTTGGGAAAACTTCAATGCGCAATTTAAATTAAATGTTCTGTAAGAAAAAT
The DNA here is from genome assembly GCA_950371165.1 of Lacanobia oleracea. Lineage (NCBI taxonomy): Eukaryota > Metazoa > Arthropoda > Insecta > Lepidoptera > Noctuidae > Lacanobia > Lacanobia oleracea. Next base: position 10,850,405 of record OX493397.1, read on the forward strand.
TGGTTGTCTGTAAATTCGGTTACGTACGATAATTTTACTTGATAACGTCATAAGAAAACAATTAAATTCTTAACAAACAAGCCGAACGCTTAGGCCAATCGTGCCTCTCTATCGCTTGTATCGCGCTCTCGCTTGCGGAACGTGACACTTTTTAGCGCGCGCAGCCGGGGTTCATAGATTTATAAGACGTTATCACGTTAAAAATACTTTATACGACATACATTCCTCTAAAAAGACACAACTAGGTATAATAAAATCTTATCTATACTAATATATAAAGCTGAAGAGTTTGTTTGTTTGTTTGTTTACTTGAACGCGCTAATTTCAGGAACTACTGGTCCGATTTAAAAAAATCCTTCAGTGCTAGATAGCCCATTTATTGAGGAAGGCTATAGGCTATATATCATCACGCTAAGACCAATAGGAGCGGAGTAGTATTGAAAATTGTGACGCAGACAGTAGATGTCAAAAATGTAGGTTCACATAGCTCGCCTTTTGTACATTTACTTTATTATCAGTGAATTATAAGTTGTTTTGGTATACTTACAATAAATCATTATTGATGGGCACGCAACAAATCTCTCCTTTAACTACTAAAGACTTCATCAAGAATACTTCTATTTTCAAAACGGCTGTTCCATCAATTAGAAAACCCTAATCTTATTTCACCAGATCCTTATCTCACGAAAAACTCAACTATGTACATTTAATTAAATTAAAAAAAAAAAAAGATAAGTCGATATCAAAATCGATTGAAAGATAACGCATCGATTTTATTCTCATCTCTCATTAGAACGACTAATTTATAACGTAATCATTCTTGTAGACGCATACATAATTAAACTAACGATTTATTACTTAATAAACATGAGATTGTAATCATCTATCTGTGAAATATTACCTATATTGGCCCCAAGTACAATACTGTACTTTGTATGATAAGTACATAATTTTGTGAAGATTTCATTTTCTTAAGTATGCTTGAGGCAAAACGTTTGATGGTTGTCAACATGAAATTTACTGAGAAAATCTGCGTATAAAAGTCGATTGATTTTAATTCTCTTAAAAAATCCCATTCCACAGCAATGTAGCATTATTCCAAATGAAAACTAACCGTTCTTCTAGAGATTAATCTTTGAAGTAGGTATAGGTATTAAAGTTAATATTAAGCTTATAATTTCCACATAACAAACGCAAGGACCTCTTAAATATCATAGTATTTTCACACATAGAAGGGATGAGCATTTAACGTACTTAATTCTTCATTAACTACATTCTTGTTAATAATTTCCGACATTAATAACTGTCTCCAGAATTCTTCAACATGTTTTATTTCACAGAACAAAAATAAAACATACGCTCAAGTGAAACTTAAAAAAAGTACACACGTATATTATTGATTTCCAATGAAAGAAATTGCCACCGCAATTAACTGTAGTTAAGTTTGTAACGATCGCATCGAAAAAACAAGGATTAATTAAAGAATAACAACAAAAGACTTAAACAATTGCTTTGAGAACAAAGAAATGCTCATTAAAAGCACAGTAGCGGCTAACTAATTGCGAACAACTAACTGAAAACTTAACTTTTAACTTGACAATGAACTGACTAGAATAGATGGATATGCCATGGGAATTAAATTTAAAGAAAAGCCAAAAGCTGTTGGCAAGGAAATTGATCAACAGCTTCAACAGCATTTGAAAAACGGTTACATTTGAATTAATATTACTTTTTTTTTGTTTGTCAACAAAAAAAAACACACTGCTGGGCAAAGGCCTCCCCCATGTTTTTCCGGCCAACTATCTGATGCCTTAACTTACATTCTTTATTAAAAAGGCTAGGGCTAGGCTCGCACCATCGTAGACTTTGCTCTGTCATATCTGACATAGACTAGAGTCAAGAGCAAACATAACAAATAAAAAGAAAATTTATATATTTTTATCTTTATCACTATATCTTGTTTTTTGTATTTCCTTTTGTTCGTTTTCTTTTTTATTTATTTTCTTATGTCTCACTAATATCTAGCGAAGCGTCAAACAGAAATCTACACTTCACAAATTTAAGCTAAAGCCACTTCTAGCCCTCTATTTTTCCAATAACCTGCAAAGAAACTCGAAAAACCAAAGAAAGGAAGTCATCTCAACTCAGCAACTTAATGTGACTCTCCAATATAAGTTCATGTATTATTTACCTATTACAAACCAAATGCATTTTTGGACTCGCGATGCTATTTACTTGGCTTAAAGTTAAGCCGTTTCGCTTTAAGAAAACTAATGATGCTAGCACCAGATAGTTGCATTTAAAATCGGGGGAAATATATTCTGGAAACTGCTTAAGACGCTGAATTTTTACTTGGTATAGAACTTCTTGTTTACATGTGATATGATAGAGGTAGGTGTCTACATTGATACTGGTTTCACTATCGAATTTTAAAACAGGTTTATCAGCTTTAAAACTAGATTTTTTTGCTAGTCTTAAATTAGGTATTGATCATATCTTCTAGAACTGTTCAGGTTTCGTGCTGCTAACAGGATTCTTTTAGTTTTTGCTTTTTGTATTTATTGTCATATACTTCTCCCATATCCTTAATTTCATGTCTTTATTTCTGATTAGTTAGCCAACTTATCTAGAAATTATCTTTCTTAATATAATCATCATTCCACAACAAAATCAGTTTGACTTAAATAAAACCTCTTTACGTCCTCACTGAAGTACATTAACGAACACATCATTGCCTATTCAGTACCGCAGTTTTATCAGTCTCTACGTCAACAAAAACAAATCCCCGTTCAGCGTACAGAATGCAACACATGTCACATGTTGTCGATATGCAAAGCGATTATGTATGAATTATGTAAAGTGCCAGCATCCCTGGATCCAGCTGCCATGGCTACCAGCACAATGAACACTGAACGATGTACCCACAACGCCGCTCTTTTGTATACCTCGCCTTAACAACCGATTAAGACTAAAATGGTATCTCATTTTAATGCACTAGATATTTCTAGACTCTCCAACTCGCAATATGGCCGCTAATATTCAAATATAGAACCTACAAATGACATGTACAGCACGATGTTTTCATAAAACCAATTAATATGAACATCCGAACCCCCAGCGTTTAGAAATTTCATCTGGAATTTGAATTTTAATAATACATAACATTGGCCGTGTATTCATACGTCACATCAATGCTTGTTTCCACGAGCTGTATGTTCGCAATTTACGTCTCTCCCGGGAGACGAAGAGTAATGGCAGTGTAGGGAGAAAAAGTAAAAAAATCGCTACGACTCGGTCGACAAGTTCAGCCAATTATAACTGACAAGCGGCGCAGGCGCGGCCGCTCGCTCAATTTCAAGCCACATACTTTAGTATTTCCCTACGATACATGTTTTAGTTGTTATTATTATTGCTGAAACAAAGAGGATACATCAATTCAAAACTATTTTAACGAACTTTTCAACGAAATCGTGGAATTAATATTACAAATCCGATTCCAATTAATGAATGCTATATTGCTGACTGATTTCAAGCGTCCTGTTTACGGTTTAACAGCCATTAATTTGTTAAAAACAAAAATCAAAACAAATTCCTCGTTCCATTTTTAAATTCTATTATCTGCCTTCTACCTTCATTACAGGTACGTTCGAAAAGTTAAAAAGTGACACGGAATGAATCATGGCGTGCGATCCCTAAGAAATATTACACCCAAGCTGGCACCATAAAGCAAACGGCGTGGCAGAGGCGATACAACGATAGCGACACTGCGAGAACCGACAGACACCACAGAACTCGACTTTCTGACGCTACAGGGTGTTGCCCAGCGCTTAACACCACCATTTAATTATATACTTATGTACGCCGACTCAAACAACTCAAAACAATTACACAAAATGCTACAAAAAAGTTCAAAGTTATACTCTAATTAAAGAAGACAATGGCACGTAAAATATTTAATAGACAAAAATAACTGCTTTGGCAACTATGCAAGTTGCGGCTACCAGTTTTCACATAATCAATTCAAAAAGTCTCGTTTTATGTACGAATGAACGTCTAAATTACAACGGCGCGAAAATTTTTGTGATTATATTTCTACAACTGTATAAAATAAAATATGACTGTGGTTAGCTATCGCGGGGTAATTACAGCGGCGTATATATGCGTGAATATAATCTTTAACGCGTCACGGAAAATGATAATAAAGTTCTAATTAGTACGATAAGAGTTTAATTGAGGGTCCGAAATAAGTCCACTAAAAGAGCCACCTGTGTGTGACTCCCACATATTTTACTCACCAACACAGGGACGTAATGAAGCAATTATATATCGATATTTTTATGCATAAAATACTTGGCGGATATCTGGTCGGGCCGCGTTGGAACGTTGGAAAATAAAACAAAGCAAGAGGTTATTGTTGGCGCGGGTAGGTGTGTGCCCGTCTCGGTTATCGAGCTTTTAACCCGACGCGCGACACGTCGCGACATCGACACGATTTATCGCCTCACTAGCCCACTACTCATTCGTATTTCCCCGACAGAATAAATTTCGAATATACAACCGAAATGATTGAACTCGAAGGTTCGAGTTTTGTCTGCTGGCCGTTGTTGGAGCGGTCGGCGTGACTTATGAGAAGCAGAACAAGTGCACTGCTGGATAAGCGAATCTGGATCTCGCAAGCCATTTCGAGGTTTTATGACAGCTGTTTGAGGTATAGATTTGTGATGTATGGTTTACGTTTTCTAACATCGGCTTTCCTGAACAGCTGGCTGACCAATAGCGTTCTGTTTTGTCACGTTAGCATTGGTACATCACTATAATCTTTGCAGTTTCAGAAAAATATTGAAAGAGTATCCCCATGATGTGTTACTTTATTCTTGGTCACAATTTACTCCTTATTTTTTTCTTGAAATTATTTTCGCTTTTCAGTTCAGATCGGTTACTGTTCTCCCTGACGCGGCATGATAACGAGTTCGATATGGTTTATCTCTAGCTGAATGAAGTCGTTGACTGAAAGATTTACACGTGTAGCCACGTCACTAGCATGTGCACTAAGTTATCTAAAGAAAGGTCTTTTACCTAGCCTACCAGCTCATGTAGAGCTGATTAAAGTATTTGTGCCTGTCTACATAATTAATTAAAATTTAATATTGGTGCATGATTATTAATATTTAGCATACGTTAGGATACATTATAGTAAGTTACTGAAACAAATTCTTCAGACTACAATACCTACTATGCTATACAATTATTGTAGTTGTAGTAGTAAATTGATTATTTCTACGTTGAAAGTACCTACTCAACATTAAATAAACTTAAAGTTTAAAATGAAATTAAAAGGTCTACCTCAGTTATGGATAATCCTCACCAAGGCTTAAACTTTTAAGCGAATAGTTTTTTCTAAAAACAACTATTAAATCCCGAGTAATTTTTAAGTTACCTACCTACTCATCGTGGCCTAAATTTTAGAACCGTCATCAAGGCCAAGAAAATACCATGAACTTAAATCCCACTACCAACAGTACATCAGCAAAAACAAAAGAACGTCCGAACAAAAATCTTAACCCTAAACTGCCGAGCCTATACCTAATTCTTTAAAATAAACAAAAGTGCACGAGTGTGTGTGGCTTGGCCGAGTTTGTTCAACTCGAGCTAGTGCGGGGTTAACTCGTTGCCACCGATTTATGTGGAGAACTTTCAGCTCACGACTCCTTGCGACACTTGCTTCCTTTCCAAAGGCGATTGTTTCTTTCCAAAGAATTTTCTTTCTTTTTAATTATGCTTCAGTTGGTATACCTGGTGGAAAGTTTATTTGGTGGGTAGGGTGGAAATTTATTTCATGGGGGTGTGAGTCTTATTTTTTGTGAGGTAATTTTTGTGAAGGCAATTTATTTTGTGCAGTTTTTAGATGAAGCTGGATAGCGATAAGACCGCTATTGTTCAATACCTACCCATAAAATTAAGTTGTGTAAAAGAGTTGTGTAGGTGTCCAATCAAGTACCTACATACATTCAAGCATACTTGATATATATACTAGATAGATGAGTCTGTTTAGCATTTGGTATTTAGGATTGTTTGGTAAAAAATTACTTGATATTAAGTTCTAAATATATCTGACCTGTTTGTGTTATGGATTTTATTTTTATTTTTTAGCCTTCTGCTAAAAATAGACTTATTCAAAACGAAGTCTTATTAAAATACTTATTGCGCGTAATAAATAAAACATCTAAACAAACAAATTAATTAACTGACATGCTAACATTGTTTAGTTACAATAAATTATTTCGCGTTTAATCAGTTGAAAGGAATGCCAGAAAAGGCCAAATGAAAATCAACAGTAGGTTTTCACTCCATCACGCCCACGCAAAATGGCGAAATATTTATGTGTTACATTACATAAATATGGCTTTTTACTACTCAAACGACTCTTAACAAACACACGCTAAATTTTGACGAAATATAAACTTGCTCCTTATATACGGCGTGAAAAAACTGTATTACTGCTTCAAAACTGTAAACTCCAGAACATTACTTGTTGAAATGGTTATTTTTAAATGTGTTATTGTTATAAAACAACCATTTTATGACTTAATTAAACGTTATATTTATATCGCTTCTGCAAAAGTTAACGGTTTAAATCTATATTTCTTAGAAACAACAGCCCTGTTCACGGAATTTTCACAGTTTACTTATGTTAGAATTGGGCTTTAATCGTAACTAGACAGTAAATAACACTTTAATTTACACTTTTACGTGGAGATTATTTCGAAAATTGCTGGTAAGTAATAACTTGTTGGCGATTTATTTAGCATCATGGCTACATCACTAGATAAACCAGACGTTGAAAAAACATGTTCCATATTAGAAAAACTAAAACATGAGTTGATAGGTACCGAATTCTTATAACAAACGGTAAATGATGTCGGAGGTCTAAAATACCGTACCACAACTTTGTTGCTACTTTATTTATGTCCGGTGCAGTACAGCGTTAAGTTACCCATTTGTGTCTAGTGTCGAGTGCGAGTGTCGGACACTACTTGTGTCAGCGAGCTGACAATTAGCTGTGCGACATCTGACGAGGCAGGGCGCGCTCGTGAGCCACGAACGACACCGCTCTCATATTTATGTACAGGCACCATCTGTTAAGTAATAGAATTCTTTATTGTGGGCCTGCTTTACATAGGTATGTACGCGAACCTACATACTAAGCCATGTCTACTAAATTCCCCGACGAACAGGTATCGCAAATCTTTCTGCAATACATTACATTTAATCGACGTATAGGGTCATTATGATGCAGGAACAACTGCTTTAAGCACCCATAAAACCATAAAAGCCAAGAGAAAAACAGCCAAAAAGTTTCCAAATGCTATCAAAATTCGTAGGTATACCACACTTCCATTCATTCTGTCCGCTGATAAGATGGGCCGAATAGTGGCTGGACATTTATCTTTAAGATTAATGAGCCAATTTTCTTAGTTGGCTATAAAAAGAATCGGTAGGCCGACCTCGAAAGTCATCACGACCACTTACGGGTTAACTTTGGGCAACGTGAACTATGCATTCCTTTGCAAATACAAAAAAATATAACTGACCCGTAGAATTGTTGGTAATATATTGAAGTAATAAATAACGTGAACTTGACGGTGACCGTAATCAAATTTGTAAATCATACAGTTTGAATTCGTGAAGCTTCCAAGTTTTAAAATATTGTGCCGCGTATAATACCTAAAACACGGAAAATAGTCAAACTCTGTCTTCAACCATAAATAAACTTATCTTATTAACTGTCGTGATGAGTAATCAGGTCCTTGTAAATATGTAAATTAACGTCTGTTTTTAACGTAGCAAAAATTAAAACGCGCAAAAATGTATGAAAATGCCTTTGTCCTTAAGGGACGTAGCTGCCGATAAATAAAAATGGAAATTTTAAATTCAAAATAACAATTATAAGGACAAAATTCTTCCCCTATCCCTTGGGCGAGATATAAGGAAACAAATTGGATTAAACTGTCAAAGGTGAAATAAAAAACGCGAATATACTATATCTTCCGCGACGTCTGTGCAACGTCAGCGTTCTCAAATGTACTCACACAACATTGGATATGCGAAAATCGTGTTGTATTTCATGAAAATATTTAACAATACGGTTGAAAATGGTGTATATAAAATATTTTTAACATCTGTAAATGTCACACCACCGGCCGTAATCGTATTTGCATTTAACGGTAAGTAAACATAGAGTATTTTGTGAATGGACGAGCCCGTGTTTATGAGTCGTTTTATGACCTGTTAAGCGTAAGGATCTCTCGTAAAATAAATTGTTTGATGGCTACTCTCTAGCCATTTTTATCTTTTAGTTGCTGTTTTTTGTTAAATTAAACATTCAAGAAATTGTGCAAATCCCTTGATGAGTGAGCTTTTAAACAATGTTCTTTATGTGCCTTTATTCGAGAACCTTGTTGTTGTTTAAGTTTTTTTTTGTAGAATATGCACGAAAAAGCTTTTAACATTAAATTTATTAGAAGCTTTTTAGAGCAACTAAATCATAATATGATTAATTACATACCTAAGTAACTGGAAAAAAATATGTAACAGTGTATCAGTTTAATAATCATTGACAACCCCCGTTCTACACTCACTGTATGTACAATGGCCGCTTTGTTTTCGCCCACATAAATCCGCCGCGTACCGCGCGCTAACTTATTTTTGTTCGTAGGTACGCGCGATAGATGGATCCAATTCCAAATTATGTCTATCTTGGGAATTAACGGTGGGACGGGGATTCCAGTTTATCCAAAAAAAGTGCGGGGAGAGGGCGTGAAGTGGGGGGTTGGAAGGGGAACGGATGGAAGTTATTTTGGAATTATGATTCCGGATGCGTCCTGCGAGCGCCGCGTGTTTCACGGCTCGTTTCAAGTAATATCTGCCGGTTGCAACCGTTTACGTTGCATTTGGACGCAATAACGTATTTGCGGGTAAAGCTGTGTCTATGACTCAATGATGGCAAAACAAAATCTATTCACGGGACAGCATGATGTCCAAGAATAAATTATTCCTTATGCAGGTTTTAATTGGCATTTTTACGCGTTACAGGTGTGAAGTAAATGTTCCGATCAAACCTTGACATACAATTATCCACTTTATCTATTCAACATACTCATACCATACTATCTACTTCATAAAAAATATTTAAATTACAAGTCTCGATTTAACCCTCACAACGCACACCCAATTTTAAAATGTACGCCACAAACTCCGGACCTAATCCAATTCGCGTTTGGGCCGAAATTAAAACGTCTGGCCAAAAATGCGGGACGTGTGTTTTAATGGGGTGTCACCGGGGTTCTTAAGTATTCCACCGGCCCACCCTATAATACCCAGTCTCCTTAGTCTGCCACGTCCTCCCCTTGATATATTAGTCCCAGTTCGTCGTACATAATTTTGTAGAGGGTGGTACCTCCTTCACTCCCCCCGTAGCGAGTGAACCCGCCGATCCTCACAATACCAAGGTTTTGTTTATTGGCGTATAATAAGTGTAAAAACTTAATGATGTCAGTCAACTCAACGGAGTGGATAAGTGTTTTGAATTGGCACGTTTGCCGTTCGCCGTTCGGCCCAGAATGATTTTCTTAAAGACTCGGTCCGAATGGCCCGCAGTTGCAATTGTAGGGGTTAGTGCATATTATCCTTTATTGCATTAACTGACTATAAAGGCGTACCTTTTTATCGGATTGCCTATAATAAGCTTAAGTGTCTATAAAGATATTGAAATGTCCAATATTATTAACGGTCTTGATTTATGGTGAGCTTTTTTAATATCGGAAAAATATAAATTACTTTAAAATGTATTTTAAAAGGTGAATCTATCCCAGATGTGGTGACGTTACAAACAGCTGAACATACAAGGTGTAAGCGTTGTACGGTAATTCAGCGGTAATTTAGTGTGTCACTAGTGTTGTACCTACAACGTGCGCGATTTGCATTATTCATTTTTACTGTTTGTTGTTGCTTCAAATTCGTACTACCTATCCATAAAAATATAAATATTTTTTATTGCCATAAAAATAGCCTACCTACCGGAGTGGTTCTGTTTACTTGGCTTCTATAAGATACATTCCATTGAGAGCCGGTTTATTTATCTGCACTCAACAGCTTCTAACGGATAGATATATTTTGTCGATAGAATCTTTCGAGTCAGCTGTCATTTCCTTTCTGTAAACATTTTCAAATATGGAAGATTTTTGAGATAATTATTGTTGTTCGAAACAAATGAACGTTGTGTTTTTTTTTCTTTTTACAATCTAATGGCCATGGAGACGTTTTCTGTAAACGACTAATTTACTAACGTTTATTCTACATACCTAAGAGCAAAAAAGTAAATACTACCCTAAATAGATAGCCATAGGAGGTCTTCTACCTTGTCCTAATACATAACAAATATGTAGTAGCTATGTAACCCACGCACGGCATTGCACAGTGTGGTAAAACTTAATTACAGCGACACAGGAGTGTCGTCTATCTACTGCGGTCACGTGTTCTTCAATATTGAGTTAGGTGCACAGTGAGCCGACATCCAATAACGCTGGAAAAAATTAGGGGCGAAAAATATTGGCTGACAAATGAAAATTGATGTCCAATTGAACAGTTTATGAGGCAATACGAGTCTCGAACCTAATTTTCGGAAGTGAAAATAAAATAGAATGATATATGAACTTATATTAAAAAGGTTTAGGTAGTTAAATGAAGGTTAATAATTTTAATGAGGCAATACGAGTCTCGAACCTAATTTTCGGAAGTGAAAATAAAATAGAATGATATATGAACTTATATTAAAAAGGTTTAGGTAGTTAAATGAAGGTTAATAATCTTAATGTGTCTATTTAGTTTCTTTTTTTTTTAACTCAGTTTAAAAATAAAATGCAGCTAAAAATCAATGTAAATTATACAATTACAATTATAAAACCATTAGTTTAAGCAGTAGTATATGTGTTTAATATGTCTTTGTGTAAAAAGTCACATCAAGATGGTTTACCTTTATTTTACCCTAGTACCTAAACCTTTTTCGTATAGGTTTTGTTTTTGTAAACGGTAACACAGAAAACACATTCACGCGAAAACAACGCAAATTGAATACAACCGCAATATAAAAAACTTTGAAACAATTATGAAGTTTCAGTAATTTTGTTGTGTTAGTGAAGTTCCAAGTAACTTTCTCGGCACAATGGGCGCCACATATTAGACGCAGTATTATATTAGTCCATTACTTAAATTAAGTAAGATTTCTCTCCCTATCTTGGTAAGTTATTTATCATGCGTGTATCTACATTAGGGACTCGCGTTGCAATACATTGCGGTTAAGGCATTTAATTTTGTACTGTAGATAAATCTTAATTTTGCTAATGTGCATGACGTTACAAGTAATTGAGATGCGTTTAATCGAATTAGAAATACATGTCGTGATTTGTGTTTGGTCTTATGAAATCATGAGCCGCACGCAACTGTTTAGGTATTGTACCTACGTAGGTACTAGAAACTATCTTGTGCTGATATTTCGTACAGATAAAAATGCCTTGGTAGGTACTGCTACTTGCCGAATAGGTATTTAGTTTGGGGCGTTACCTCTGCGGGAAGGGCTTAAAAATCCACGATAAGTTTTAACTTTTTTTTTTGTTAACAATACAATTTTTGTCTTTCCCAAAATAAAAACCTCCCCACAGCCCAACTGCCTAATTAAGGCTAAGTCTGATCCCTGTCCAAAATCTGACAAATGCTAATATCACCGATACAGTTAAATGCTAACTTTGTAGTTGTACTATTGAGTCATTAGAAAACAATATAGCTTAAGCACTATAGATCACGGCCCACGCACCTTCACCACGACTCCCAGTTGGTTTATGGCGACCCTACACAGTACAAAATAATGCTGATAATAGTCTATGATGCTATGGACTGCGTCTATGGTGTGGAGGTAGATTGGAATACAAGATGGCTATGTATCATCTGTGGTGAAAATGATGGGAGTGATGACAATTCTTGGCTTTGTTTTAGATATATTATCACAAATATTCTTACTGAAGTAGGTAGGTATAGATGCCGACAGAATAGGATTTCATATAAGTAAAAAAGTTCATAAAATTGATTGCAGTGTCAACGTTATATTTAGTAAGGCAAAAAGTATAAGGTATAATATTAAAATAAATCTGTAATACTTTTGTATTTGTTTAAATGAATACACTGCTGTCAATCTATTTAATATTTAAAGTAAAACAACAAAATATGGTTTAAATCTTTTTTCATTAAAAGTAATCAATAGCAGACCCCAATTATTTTTGACAACACATAAAAGATAATTTTATAAGTGCCTCTGAAGTCTAGAGACATGTATTTTAGCCAGTTTGTCATCGGTAAGTGCATTGTTTCTGTGACAAGGCTAACTTCAACGTTTACGGGTGATTTTAAATACCTACCGACATTTATAAACTTATGATTACATTTTGATGGAAATATTTTAATGACTTGCGATAAAAAAGGTACATTATTTTTCATAGCGATATTATTGAAACATCGTAAAACACAATACTATAACATAAAACTATCACATAATATATATAACATTTATCTAGTATTTGTGCACATTATGAAGCAAAAGAGTACCTAAATAGATAATGCTTAATAAATAGATTTTAAGCGGTATCTATTACCATTATTCCTTGTTTTTAGATCCTCGAACACACAAAATTGACAGCAATTTTGTACATAACCGTAGTTACACACCAGTAAAATGGTCCATATAAAACGTAAACATCTTCAGCTTGTTTATATTTGTCTAACTTGTTTACATTGCATTACAGCTTAACATGGAGATACTTCTATTAAAGACGGCGATGTGGGCAGAACAATGCAGTAACAACCGAAATAATGGATGAAATGACTATTGCCCTGCACAGAAAAATGACATCAAAACTTGTACAGTCAGAGTCGAAATTTGAGTGGCACAACACAGGGTGGGCAAAGAACTAAATGTTGGATGGCATGATGAAATGTGACAGTTCATTATGCGGAAGATAACGGACGCCACAGCACACAGTGAGCAGTAAGTACTTATGTTATACGCATCTACAGTTTAGGCGGAGCCGGGTGAGGAACGTGTTTTCTTGGAGCATGCGTGCATAAACCATCCAGGCATCCGATTAAATTATTTAACGTCTTTATTCCCCTGTGGTGCACGCAGGTTGCATGCCGGCACGCGGATGTTAAGATACATGAACTTAGCGTGTAGGCTACCTAATCTATATAAAGTCCTGGTACTTGAAGAGGTGAATATTCCGCCGGTTCTATTTTAACGAATCGATTTTTGATGCGAAAATGCATTAAATTTCTATTTATTGCCTGTTTTGAATCTCTCCTAAAATAAGCAGTCTTATAGATGGATGAATAACTATACAATTTTTCCTTATCGGTTTCCATACAAACATTTACTCGTGCGCGCAATAACTCCTTCGGTCTTTTGAATTCATCGTAATCGGGGAAAAATGGCGCACAGCCAGCTGTCAGTGGATTTAATGTCGTCTACGAAACAGGATTTCAACAAAACTGTTGTAGGCACGTTTTTAACTATGTATTTCTACTACAAAACTATAAAGAACACTGGTCGATGTTTTAAAAAGTTTTTATGCCTATTTCAGCTCTGAAACATGAAAAAGGGTTGAAAAACATAGGTCTACGCTAAATTGTTCGTAAGTTATAGTTCTACAAGGAGGTCCTTAGAGAGGGACTTCCGTAAACGATTTGTTGACCTTGTCGATTGGGGTCTAGCACTCGGAACAAAACCGGAATATTCGGAAGGTCACATTCAACCATTTAAATGCCGCAGCCAAGGGCCATTTAAACTAATTACAGTGATTAATTCAATCATTATTTTAGATTCAGTTACAAAGTTAATTATTAAAGCACTAGCGCGATAAAGCAACTAAATTAACGAAAATCTGATAAATTCGTTAGTCTGATTAAAATTTATGTTCAAATCTCGGAAGATTTAGAATGGTTCAAAGGCAATAAAGCATCGCCGAGCATTACATTTAAGGCTTTAACTGTAGTATATTATTTAATATTAAAGATCTTAAGGTAAACGGGCGAAGTGCCTGCAGTTCCGCGATAAGGCAGCCCCGTCTCCCCGCCTCATCCCCCGGTTTTTGGGGGGTGGCAGACTTAAGAGGCGGCCATACTTCAAATTGCGTTTAACTTAGATAGCTAGTTTGATACATTGCCCCCATTATTGCATATCAAAGGGCTCTGATAAAATTGTGGCGATGATAAAGTCAGAGCTTTTTTATTGGGGTTCCTGATCTACATAGTTTAGATAAAGTACCGTGGAAAGCCTCTGTCGATTCTACTTTAGATTCATACCTGAAACAAGGAAAGGAGGTTTGTTAAAGATGTGTACTGAGCACAAAAAATATTGTTAAACTTTATCTGAGTTACGTTGAGTGACTTTATTTGAAAATCATAACTAAAGCTTCGGATCTATTCGTCATAAGTATCATTGGAAAATTGCAACAATGCGGAAATGGTAACTCATACAAAAGCACCAATCTGATGAAAGTTATCACCTCATAAATTGTCAAAAAAATAATCGCGAATCACAGGAAAATTTGATTACGATAAATAATGTACTGTACGGGAATTCGTAAATGAAGTATCACATGGAACACACACACGCATAAACCACGCACAGAACGAATTGCACACTCAGCTCTACATCACTAGCACGTAGACGCAAACATAGCGCGGGGATACAGCATCGATACGATATCGACAGATACGTATCGATAGCGGCAATAGATACTATTGTCACAGTTCAATTTAACAACGTACGCTCTCAGATTCCCTCGGATATCGCAAAGTCAGTCGAACTGAAGTTTTCGTGATTCGAATTTGTCTTTTACGGACTTATTTGTACCGAGATAGTGCAAGAAGTTTATTGCATATAATAACTTTTGTATGAGCGTGATGTCTTTTATCTCTTTGTGTTTTAAGTTTGAAGAAATTTAAGCAGGGTAGGATAGCTTTCAACGTCTAGCTCCTTGCTAACTCGTTCTAGTCCTTTCCAGCCCGTTGGGAGATCCAAAGGATAGATTATCGCCAGCTAATAATTCTCTCACGATTCAAAACTCACAATAGCCCGAAGCGAAACTGTATCGCTACAGATAGATTAAACATCGGAGCCCAAATGAACGCGCGATAATTTATCGGAGCAACCCCCGTGTGTATTAGCTGTATCCGACTAATGCCGGCTTTCGATATTCGGCGCTCGGTCGCGATTCGATATTTACGATCGAACGAGTCGCATTAGACTGTCCGCCCGTAGGTAAATTAGCACAGATGCTCGCCACTGTTACAGTGATTCATTCCAAATTGGCTTTTCAGCGAGGAAAAAACGGACCGAGCCAGCCACTGCGGTAGACGCTATCTAGGGACTGCAGCTAAATAGCTTTTAAAAGAGTTTGCATTTTCCTTTTGAGCATCGAATGGACGCGAACATCTGTCGTTCAACTCTTCTTTCAGGAAAATTGCTTGTCTGTTTTAC
Organism: Lacanobia oleracea; assembly: GCA_950371165.1. NCBI lineage: Eukaryota > Metazoa > Arthropoda > Insecta > Lepidoptera > Noctuidae > Lacanobia > Lacanobia oleracea. The sequence goes on from OX493397.1 coordinate 10,865,991, forward strand.
AAGCTCATCCTGAATTTATGAATTGATTTTCATGTTTCTTTTCGCAATTGATCTCGATTCTTTCGACTTGATGTGCAGGATTCACGACTTGCGACTGTAAAAGAATTTTCCCACATAAAATAAAACAAGTTACGTAACAAAAACGCACTAAATAAAGGCGATTTGCAATTAAACGTGGTGTAATGTGAAGGCTGGCCAAGATCGCTGGTAGCGGCAACGCCTCGTGATTCGTATCGCTCCGGAAAGGGCCGCCTTAACGCGTGCTAGACCACCAGATAAAGTATTACAGCGAAATTGTATGAGTTATACTGTGCGAAGTGCTTGTTTAAAATCTTACGGGTAATTTTATACGCTGAACGGTGCTAATGAAGGATGTTATTTGGTTGCAGATTGCAGTGAAGAGGGGAGTGGTCGCGATGTCCGACCGAGTTGTGAGTTGAAATATGGCGTTGTACGAATTAAACGCATCGTCGTGTGAAAATGGAAAAGTTTTTTTAAATACCAGGTATAGTGATCATTTGGAAAGGGTGCAATTATGGTAGGCACCTACTGGTTAAACTGTTAATGGTCTTTTTAAAAAGTTAAGGATGCAAGCGGTTTTTGGTAAGCTTTTAATAGCAATAATAATCCTGAAATGCGTTCCCACAATATTTGGTAACTGCGAAACCAACATTAAACATCAATCAACAACCGAAATGCACTCATAGCTTATTTTTAATGAACTGCAAACGATAGTCAGTGAAATACGCAAATGTTACATTCCCCAATAATGAACCGGCGATATTACCTTTAGTATAAATAATCCATGCCAAAGGGTGGCTTCGATGCAATGCTACTGCAAATCAACCCCCACTCCCCCCACCGCGGGCTGTCGACGATAAATAAAATTCACGTTTTAACAATAAAATGCATTTTCCGCAAATGCTCCCGTTGAATTATTGTCCGGGCTTTACGAGCTTAAAATTATATGGGCACGTGAAATTTTCGATCTCGATAATGCATGGCCAGCGTACCGCCAACACTATTTTCGGTCGATACAATGAACGCGATTTTTAAATTACCGGCCACTTACATCGATCAATTTAATTTATTAATAAAATGCATTTCGTGCAGTACAATTTTGCTTAGTGCTTCTTACAATAACTTAGATTCGGGGTACAGTAGATAGTTAGAAGCTACGTGTAGTTGCGTTAGGAGGGTTGCATTTTGTTTGCATTTACAGACAAACCACAGATCCCCAGACATGCCTTACCCCAAAATAACACGTCACGTAGCAGCCATAAAAATACTTATAAAACATTTCCCGACGGAAAAAAAATACAATGTTTTATTCGCAACAAAAATACATCACACGACCGCTTGATGGAGAACCAATAGCGAGTGTCCCTCCGGCACAGATGGCGACACGGACGCGGAGATAGCAGAAAAATATGAATTGTAGCTTTCGATATTTGTCACTTGAATTACAACTCCCAGCGGACACCCAGAATGGTGGATTGTGGGGCTACTCGCACCTCGTTTGCTGAATGATCTATTTTTTCGACTGGATTCGGCCAGTGACTCTCGGATAAAGCGCCGGTTCAATCACTCGTTGAGTAATGCGATCCACGTGCTGGCTGTACTAACGGTCGATGATACATCCTATTTTCAAATACGATACGTTTTTAGTAGTCAAATAAACATCCTGAATTGCTCAAAATAATCTGTAATGTAAGGTACTATTTTAGCATCACTGACGGAATATCTTTTAGCCTTCAATATTTACATTGATTTCATTTGATATTGTATAAATCCCTATAGACTGCGTTTAAAGCTCATAAAACAAGATTGGAGTGACCACCGTCTTTGGCGGCTAGCCTTAATGCGACAGAATCTTGAAAAATGATCCCCAACAAAATCTCGTGATGCTATTACAAGTTGCCACCGTGCGGGAGCAATAAGTAAACAAGAGTCGTAATAACGGCCAGTCACGCCAAGGAAACCAATTTGGGAGGTATTTGTAAATGTCAAATATGTTTGTGCGCACCTATTTATTGCGAGCATCCCTCACGTACGAGTAAATAACGGAGACACTGCGATAAAGTGAAAAGAGATACCCAAAAAGTGCGCAGAGCATCGCCTTAACTGCTTAACTGAAGCTAGCCAATATGACCTCTAAGTACCTCGTTCGAAAGTTGAAATTTGATCGAAGAATTACAGCCCTAAGCCACTCAGTGTTAAGGTTACTGCGTATACAAGTGGAAAACTCAGTGCGCCACGTGCGAATGATTCATGTTCGTCCCTTAATTAAAGAAGATTTTAATTGTATCGGATGTCTGTGAAAGCGAAAATAATGCACTCCTAAATTGGGGTTGGAAATCGGAAATTTATTTTTGTTAGCCCACCGAAGTATTGCTTTGCGTGTTTTACTTTGATACCGATTTTTGGACGTTGGAGTTTTACCAGCTTTTGCCTGGTAAACTTTTTCGGCCAAATGAATGGGGCACGGGAAAAATATACGCTAGATAGGCAAATTGAAATACGGTCACAGTAGTAGAAATAGTCGCTTTAGATCAATCTCATTTGACTAGATAACTAAACTGGTCGGTATGTTCGTTAACGGCAGGCAATCAACAATTTCGTCTTACAAAATTCGAAACACCCTTAACTTGAGTAAATTCATTTTGCGTATATAAAGTCAAGCTGCCGCCGACTTAAAATATCTTTCTTAATTACAAAAGCCTTTGTTGAACGTATCTGATCTATGTAAGCAGTCGGGGCGAATGTTTTAAATAGCAACCCAACAAATAGGTTCCGGTTGAGCGAAATAAGCAAAACTCCTTAATGAAAGAATATCTGAAGGGTTGCCACTATTTAGAAATAGAATAAACGGAAAACAATTTTCCAAAAATGGAGATGGAGAAGAAGCAAGAAGCGAGTTCGGGAAAAGAGAATCAGGTTAAGCATCTGACTCAAATAAAATTGAATGAAAAATAAAATCCAATCACAGATCCCAAAATGAAAACGAATGTAACCTGTTACCTCAATAATACCGTGAACACAAATAACCACTATAAGACATGGAGCAGTCGATGTTCCCGACCATAAAACGATGACGGAAGCAGTGTAACGGCCCTGTAAGCTTGCCGCGTACTTCATCTGCTGAACAATGGAAAGGCCCCGTCCCACGAGCCCGCAGCGACACTGGATAAATTGCCCCGGGCCTTAACTCGCGCCCGCCCGCGGAAAATTGGGGAAAATCGATTTAAATATCTTAAATGTGATGGCTTATCTCGATCGCAGGAGCTAACCCGTGCTCACTGCAGCCATGCTATTGACATTTGTGTAAAAATTTAAACCTTTTAAGCAAAACTCGATACCTACTTTCCACTTTTGTTAAATGAAAATTCTCCAACGAATTTTATATTGAAATGTTCAGACACTTAAAATCCACAATCAAAAGACATATTTTAAAGCAAAAGAAACCTTTTGTGCTGATACATTTGATTAATTAAGTGCGAAATCGGAGCAAGATACGCTTTTAAAGTAAGCTCGAATAATCAAGAAATGCCAATTAAGAAGTGTAGCCCCTTTGAAAGGCAAAATCTAGATAGCTGACCGGTCGGTCCAACAGAACCGAGGTCTGATGTATCTCGGCTTGCACGCGAAGTTAAGTAATTCTTAGTAGCCAAATGTGGCATAATATAAATGGAGAATATATAGCAGACTATAGGTATACCTAACTAAAACCAATACTTGTTACACTTTAAAAACACTCAATCAAACATAAATCGTAGTGCTCATTTTGTAACCGAAGACCTCAAAGCAAAGTAAGCCTCTCGCTTAACTCAGTCTAATAGAATCACCTCGGATTGCTTTCCGATATTTACTGTTTGATTTTTCCCCTCGTGTCGAGATTTGGGACGTTTACCCAAAAGAGGCGTGTACTGCGACGGTAATGGCCGGTAGGGTCGTGGTACATAACCTTTATAATTAACAATACGCCCTACACTCTATGAGGTGAGAGTTGATTATTTTACGAGTTCCGCTATTTCCTTCCCTCTCATTCTCCTTACTGTATTTTCGTTAGCACTTGAGTGGATTAATTACTTTCATTGTAGCTTGAATGCCGAGTCTCCGTATTTTATTAATACTTAAAAGAATTGCGAAAGGAAAGAAAGCAATAATAGCTAGACATCATCATCTGCCTAGCCTTTTCCCAACTACATGGGGGTCGGCTTCCAGTCAAACCAGATTCAGCTGAATAATAGCTAGAAATAAGTTTTATTTATTAAATTACACGATATTGCCAAGGAAATACAAGTGAAAAAATAAATCAAATTATAATTCAACTGCGAAGCAAGTTTATTGAATTGATCATGCGCAAATATTTATCGATGGGGACCGAACAAGATAGGGTCAGAATTTATTGAAAACCAAGAGCAGTGGCATACATAGGTAGGCAAGTTACATAAATTGGACATCGGCGGCAATCAGACAAATTGGCTCCATCCAAACCCCTCGCTAACCGAATTAATCTGATACGTAGGTTTTCTTAGACAAAACCACTTAGACGAAGAATATAGAGGGCAGCAAGAGGGAACGAATAGAAGCTGATGCGAATTGTATTATTTATTGTACATTCACGAGACCAAGCAAAAAATAGTACCTAATGAATTCATGCCAAATATATGTAGGTATGGAAGGAATAAGGGGAGAATATATTGACATTCTTTGACCATTTTCGCAACAACGCGACAACGGTATCATGACATCTTTTTGTGTACTTCATTTTACTTAAAAATTCACTTCAGTAAACTTTTTGTTGAATAAAATACTCGTACATCTGTATCGCCCCTTAACATGTGTGTACGTACGTGAATAAATATTCAACAAATCCACCTTTAAATAAACAGTATGGGGGAAATAACGTTTTGCCTCATTCCGAGTAAACGATGCTTAAGATATTTATTAGGGGATGAATTGAGTTTTTAGATATGGCAACGAATTTTTATCTCACTTCAGCTCGATATAAATAAAGCCACGATTTGTCCGTTCATTGCGAAGATTGTTGTGTCAGCATTTTTGTCTTTTGTAATATTTATTAACTTTTCTATCTTGCAAATAGACAGGCTACTTTTAATATGGGTGGGAGAACGTGACTCCGTGACTTGCAGCTGAATAGATTCAAGTTGCAGTAAACATAGAAATTAGTTTGAATAAAGAAACACCAGTAGAGATTAAGGAGCTTAGAACAATTTGTTTATTCCTGATGTAAAACGGGGTTTGACTTTAAAAATGTTTGGGATTGCTATCTCCCCTTGTAGGCAACATTAATAACATCTGCTCAAGACGTTTAAATCCCACTTCTGGTGAAAAAACTGATTATCTAATTAGAAGAAAGCCTCTGCAAGAGTCTCCTAACAGAGGGCTAATCACAAATTAATGAGAGCTTGTAGCAGGGTGTCGCGGGGCGATGATAATTCCCCGCCCCGCTGCGTTAAGATCCTCATCAATTATGGCGAAGCCACCCCCGTGGCCTGAAGGTTGTGCACCCCTTCGTGATCTAGTCACTACGGCGATCGTACTAGGTTTCGCACTATGGGGAATTTTATGATGTTTAGATGAACTTACCTAAGTACCTACTCAGGTGATGCTCCGTCTAACGTATGATCTGTTAAAATGTGCATAATTATTTTAAATACGATAAGCTAGGTAGTGTAAGTGTGCAATCAAGCTGATAGATTATTTATTACAGATTGTTACTTAGTTAATTGAATAAAATTAAAACAATTAATTACTCACTTTATTTTATTTATATTGCAATAATATCGATTTATGAAGGTGAGCAGTTAATTACCACTTTCTTAGGTACCTACATACGTAAAGCAACTTCAGCCATTATTGCAACATAAAAAGCTAAAATACATTATCAAACTGTCTAATTTATTAGTATAATTTCATCGAAGTAAAAGCCAACCCTTGCAATAACTAATGGCCCTTAGACAGTTGTTGTACCGACACCAAATGCTTCCGTTCTGAAACCACACTTGATTTGTTGTTCCGTCCGCCGAGGAGTTACTACTCGTAGCTACCAATGTTCGAAACACTCTAAGCCACCATATGCTACGGGTTCACACCCGAACTTTAAATTTAGAATAGTTTATACCATAGACACTTTACATTGACACAAAAATATTAACGAACAAATTCGATATTTAAAGTTAGGCGCAATATTGCGTTATCACAAGCAACGTTATATCAATAAATTAATAGTGCTTCATATCAACACAGATATCGCGAAACAACAGGTTTTATTTAGCAGACTACAGTTTGAATGGGATCACCCTAAACGGAGCTCTTGTTGTTATGCCATGAATATAAATCGTGATAAATTCCTCGCGCGACGGAGGGGGCCGGGGGGGCGGCACGGCCTCAAGGGCTTTTTTCTTAAAAATAACTTTTGTCAGAGTAATTCGGAGGAGTCCCGGGATTTATGGAAAGGTGGTGTCACCCCGGTAATTAGTTTTTAACTAGTTGTGATAAGGGTCCGCTGTGCTTTATGCGCCCTCTGTAATAAGTTTAAACTAATGCTCGGATTTCTGGGATGAATTAAATTCGTAACAGCTGCGGTCAAAAAACAAACAATGTCACATAGAAGAAATGTTTTACTCAAAAACTTTCGACAAAACAAAAGCATCCCAAGCAATTGTTTTGACATGTCACAATATTTTTATCGTAAGCATATTTCGCGCGTTTGCGGCCCGTCATACCTCTGGAATATGGGTATGATTTACGAACTAAAACAAGAAGAGAAAAAAAAAAAAGAAAGTTCTTCCACGAAACTTCTTTTATTCTCGGAGAAAGTTGCGTAAAAACTGGAGGCGCTTAGAAAAAAGCAATTTTCTAGCTCAGGTGTGTGAGATGTTCTTTATCTAACTTTGCATCCGAACCGCTTTGTTTATGACGGCATATTTTTTCGAAGTTTTGAACATTTTATTACGTTGTACCGTGAACTCGTACTTTGTGTTAAAAGGCCGCCAACAACGGTAGAACAATTGTTGTTTTGTCAACTATCGTTCTTAAAAAAACTGGACCCGCTACCTGTAGCGGTATTACAAAAAGAATAGACAAATACCACCGTTACTAGAAGCTTTAATACAAAAGCAAGTTTGTACAATCAGCAACAAAAGTTTGAATAATAAGCCAGAGAAAGCCACATCGCCTTTTTAATGGACACGGAAAATATAATTTGAAATACTCTTTATAGCTCCCATAATGTAGCCAAGTGGGCCAAAAAATGGTTGTCACCGTCTGGCGTAGTACATTAGCATGAAGAGTGTGAGGCAAGGAGGCTTTATCAGGAGGGCCTTTCCTGAGGGAGGGCCAAATAATGCGATATTGCTCGTTTGTGCGAGGCCCTATTTATCTATTAAAAAACGTGAGATTTACGGGCCAGTATAGGAAACTTTGGGAAGTTTTTATGTTGTTCCGCCGCTCTCGGAGCTAATATAAGAGATTGATGCGTGTTATTTTAGCTTTGTTTGGGTGTATATTAGCTGGTTTATTTTGATGTTTAGTGAGCTTTTTATTGCATTATTTTGGCAATAAAACTCCTAATGTTCTCTGCATAGATTAAGTATTTGTTTACTATCATAATGTTGCCTACTGTCTTACAAATTGAGATACTGTTTCGACTTCAAGGTTTCGATCTGTGACCTACATTTACTGCACATTATGTATCCGCGGATTGATAACGCAAGTTCCTCATCTAAAACATTATTGCTTTACGAAGATTCATTTACAGTATCATCTTGTTTGGTCACGACTTGGGTCTTTCGAGCTAAATGAATAATAATTAAAATATTCAATAAATCCTGCTACCGCATTGGACTAACGAGGTAGTTGCGCATATCTTGAGATAGCTAAGTTTGAGTGGCATGGCGTCAGTGGCGTGGCGTCTTTTAGGACGGGGTTGCACGGAGAGTCGTGACTCTCGTGACTGAGCGCCAATCTGACATCACGAGAGCTTGTGTAACACGTCTTTATGAACGGTGAAATGGAGCTGTTTTTAATAGGGCGATATTTTACTCACATACAAATAAATGTTTATAAATGCAAGTAACCTAAATTAATACTAGGTACCTATACCTACCATTGCGAAAGTGACTCTGTCTGTTTATTTGTTCGTAACGATCTCACGCCAAAACGGCTGCTCGCTTTTGATAAATTTTCTAATACAAATATGTACCTAGATCGACGTTTTTTTCTTGAAACTTTTACTTCTGGTGTTGTTATGTACAACAGAAAAGCTCAAGAAGTCAAAAATAGGTACTACCTACCCTCAGCCCGTAAATCTAATGATAAAACAAACACGATAAAAGTGACCTATCCAACAAACTAATACATTATCTAAGTATTGCAAACGTTAGGTAGAGTCGGTTGTTACCCTTTATCTAATATATTATCTGGTATCTATATAATTTATTACTTCACCATGCTTCATGAAGAGGAACCGTTGAGTTATCACTTATACATATAACATATACATATGTACTTAAGTAAATATATCTGGTACAGTCACAGTAAGCATAGATTCGTCATTTTAACATACTATTTGTGCTTGCTCCGTTCACGCGGTTCACGATAGAATCTGCATGGCTAGTTTTCTGATTGGTAGGTACTGTATACCTACTTACCTAAATTTTAATATCGCAGAATGAATCACAGATACTAAATAAAAATTGTGACGGATAAATACACCAGATTTGATTTATATTTCATAAGATAGCTCATAAAAATATTAGTTTGATGTTAATTAAAATGTGTGAAAGGTTTGTGTCATTTTCGACCTTTTTGTTAAGTTTTAAATAATAGATTTCTACAGAAGTAGTCTGCTCAGTGTCATAGCTTCAAAAGCTTTTGTGTGTCCTAAATTAAATGATAAACATTTGAAAACTGACGAAGGTATAAACACCTCGACTGTACATAGGAGAACGGCCCATTTCACATACAGAAAAATGATTTGATAAATGTGGCAAAAAAATAGTGCAATGTAAAAGTCTCGTAACAGTAATTTATAATATCCTGAACAACATTTCCAATGTTGCAATTGATTTATGTACTAACTTCTACAAGGCTTCGTCTGTATAAAAGTTGGAAAAACCGCTTACATTTGTAATAGGTATTAGGTAGTAAGATAAAGAAATAAGACTGTTAGGTACGCAGACTGAGACTGCTGACTTGGGCTAAAAACTAGAGCAACACCTACCGCAGTTTTGTTTTAAGTACAATCTAAAATTTAAAAATCTAGATGTCAAAGTGTTTGGCTATCGAACTTCTCCATAACGCATTGATCGATTTTTTGTTTTTTTTTTAGCTTAGTTATATTTATTTTTATATAACAAAACAATGTTTTCCGGGTCAGCTAGAAATTTATAATAATCTTAACCACATTTCTACTGCAACTACATTGAAAAAGTATTCTAATAAGGATATAAATGACACCACTACACTACGACGAGGCGTGTCTAATAAACAGCATAGTAAATAAATTATGGGTAGTTAAATACATTAAATAATCTGTTTTCATAAAACTCTTCACTGAAACATTCAAATTTACGCACACAAAAAGATTATACAGGGTGGATTTAACCTAAAAATTATAACACACACCAAAAATGCTAGAATACAGTCCCAAATAGACTAACGCATCCCAATACTAAATAGGTGTGTATATGATGTATGTTTATTATCAACAGCGAATATTGGCTGGAAACACAGTGCTAAATTCGAAGCCCGACATCCGATAGTGTGGCATTATCTGCTATTATTTGTCACTGGGTGAACAATGCGAGCTCCGGACATACCTATCGGCTATCTTATAGCAATTTGTCAACAATTATAATAATGGTGTGCGAAAAAGTTCATTAAGAGTCATAATTGCGGGGTCAAATGTTGGGTTGGTGAAATAAAAATGATAGATTCGAATGGCGCTGTATTTATCCGGTGAGTTTGTAATTAAACGCAACAATGTAGAAATGTTTTAAATAGACTAAGTATCTACCAGATAATTTATTGAGGTAGGTTGGTTACAGCCAGAATGTTATAACTTGCCAACTGTTTTATTAAATAAAAACATAGCTTTGCACAAAATCAAGACTTTCACTTTGGCTACTGCAAAATTTGGTTTGGAAAAAATATTTTAAAATTAATTAAAAGTAAGTTAAGGACGAAGGTCCTTAACTTACTTTTAATTAAATAACAGGATTTTTTTTTCAAAATATTAGAAACAGTAATTGAAAACCAGACTACTTACTTACGAATAAAAAAGTGACAATCATTAAAAAAATGTTTGATACAATCAAATTATTTTTTTTTAATGATTGTCACTTTTATTTATTCCATGTATGTAGCTGACGGATTTACGTCATACAAACATTTTTTTAATTCTTCCTTTACATATACCCATACTCTTAAGCGTCATAGGTACATACGACCAAAATACAACGGTCAAAAAATCCCCCACCCACCTCTAAAACTCAAAATCTCATACAAAACCAAAAACGCTTTATAAACGCGGCATAGTTTATATCAGCTGACAGATGTTACACTTACCAAGAGCTACTGTACCCCCACGGAACCCAATAAATAATAACACACTGAGTTAAGACCACCTAGCGAGGAAACTGAGCTTGTTTACGGGACTACCCCACCAGTATTGTGGCCACCTACGCTATATATTTTGCTTAGCAAATTACTCGCTTCGCTCAGGGTGTCTAATAACCCTTTAATGAAGGAAGAGCTCTGATGTTTAATGTTGTTTCTGCTTTATTAGGGAGATTTTTGCTGGAGGTAATTGCTGGGTTTTAAGTTGAGGAGTTGTGTGCAATTTTGAGGGTTAAGTTTTGTTTTTGCTTGGACCAACTGAAGTGTTTTATTTATCAATTTGTAAAGGCTTTCACTCTTTTATTGTGCGTACAACTGAGGTGTGAAAAATGTCTGGAGTCGGAGTATTCTTGTAGTCATAACCTGAGGGCCTGTAAATCCAGAGGAAATAGGTCACTTCCAGCCTTCTAGGCAAGCTAACCCTTTAATAATGGAATAGCTTTGATGTTTGATGTTGTTTCTGATTTATTAGGAAGAATTTTGCTGTAGGTAATTACTGGGTTTTAAGGTGGGGAGTTGTGAGCAAATTTGAGGGTAAAGTTTTATTTTTTGCATGGTCAGTAGTGTGTTCCACACTTTCAATGTGCGTACATCGAAGGTGTGAAAATGTTTGGAGCCTTTGCTTTCAGACAGCTATAATCTAAGGGTCTTAAAATCAAAAGGGAATAGTTTACTTTTAACGTTGTTTCTGATTTATTAAGGAGATTTGTTCTCAGAATTGCGAACAATTTAACATAAGACCCACTTATGTTGAGTTGATTGCAATTTTGAGAGCTAGGTTTTTGTTTTATCATGGTTAGTAGTGTTATTGCTTCCATTTTAAACTTTTATTGTGTGTTCTGCTAAGGACTGCAAACTCCTGTCTGAAGTCTGTTTCCTGATCACTATAACCTGAGAGCTTTTAGTTCAAGAGTGAAGAGGCTACGTCTGGACTAATATGCTCCATCGTCGACCACCATCATCGCTTAGTCTATTCTGTTGTTTTGTTCTATCAATTTTTTACTATGAGGAGCTCGTGGCTAGATAATAACAGCCACACGGGTCGATGTTCAAGGTTAAGCAACGCTTGCCAAGGTTGGTCTGTGGATGGGTGACCATCTTAACATACCGAGTTTCCTCCGTGCATCAGAAAGCACGTTAAGCCATTGGTCCCGGCTGTCATTTGTAGATCTTTGGCAGTCGTTACGGATTGTCAGAAGCCAGTAAATCTAACTCCAGTCTTGCCAAGAAATACCGTGCTACCCAGTTAATGGATTGTGGAGGTCTGGTAGGCAGCCACTTCACGTAAAATACTGGTATTCAGCTAAATCCGGTTTGACTGGAAGCTGACCCCAATATGGTTAGGAAAAGGCTAAACAGATGATTTTTTTACTATGAAAGTGCTGTAGCTAGTGTCAAAAAACCGTAAAAGCTTTGACGGTCATAAAGCTCTTGTCTCCGGAAATTGGATATATAAGGAACTGATTGGACATATGTATACAGCGTGACCAAAATTAACAAAGTCAACATTTCCATACGTGAAAGAATGCATCCTTTCCTAAACAAAAATATTCAAACTTTTTTTATTCATGTCATAGGTAGATACCTATCTATACACTTCCTGCATTACTTACTATTTTATTCATAAGCAGCGTAGTTTAGTAGTGTGTATTACCTGTAACAAAAAAGTGAATACTTAGAAAACGTAATAATAATCTAATTGAAACGCAAAAACGCAAATCACTACTTCATCATACTCCATATAAACGGGCATAATAACCACCGCTTACTTCACATGAATTAAACGAATCTTCGTCTTACAAACCTAATAGAAAACGCCCCTTTAATAATATAATAGTAGATAATTATCACATTTAAATAATGTAACGCAAATTAATTCAGACAAGAGCACGCGACTCGGCCACTCCATTCACAAAACTAAGAACTGTCCGTAATAGCTCATTTGAATACAATCTAGATAGTTATCGGGGTATAGACAACACTAGAACATTGTTATTATATAGTTCACTGAGTCTGAACGGCCATACACACGAACACTCAATTATATAATTGCATTAGGACACTTCATTCTCAGCCATAGACATCTAATGGTTATGACAGTTTGAATGCGTGCTAAGTCATTAGCGGCATTCAGTCGTGGACTTACGAAATTGGGTCAAGGAGAGCTAAAAACGGATTCATTCCACTTAAATATAAGCAGTCAACGACAATGGCTTTAAAAAAGGAACACTTTTAAATCTCTTTAAAAGGAATTTTATTTAAAAAATGTTATTTTAACTGTGAATAACAATAACATTACACATTTATATTGTAGTAGGTATGTGAGCGTCACGCACACATAAAGTTCGAACTTTGGCACACTACCATAAATCAAGGGGCGTTATACGCCATGTTTCACGAGCCCAATCCTTCTCTTTCGCTCTACAACCATTCTTTATATCGCTGTCCCGTTCTGGCATCAAGCAGGAGCTTTGAGGGGTCCAGGGGAGGGGGGCAGATGTCTAGTCGTGACGTATTACTCGGCTGGCGGTCGGTCGGGTCAGTCGTTACTTAGTAACGTTAAGTTTAATTGCTTAATTTTGTGCTTTATACTGGATTACAGAATAATTATGATTGGGATTGATATTTTACTGCACACTCGTAGAGGGCGGAAACATCGACTAATGAAGTACCTGATAGGAATATCGATATCGACAAGAGCGCTAATTACTTACAAACCACGCCACATTATAATGTATGCCGAGTAGGTTCCAATGCAAATCGCAAGTTCGATTCTAGAATAGACAATGCGACCAGAAGTTTATAGGACCACCCACACATCTGCAATGCATGTGTTTGATATGTAGCACGATTCCAATTTATAGGAAAAATATGAAAATAGAAATTTCTTCGTTAGAATTGCATTGTAGACGTTGGAACCTGGAATAATGTTGTTTTAGTTGTCTGGGAACATTTTGAATTGTAAAAACTATTGTTTTGTAGCGTAATAGCTAGTGAGAATCTTGTATTATTGCTGTATTGGATAGATTTAGTGCCATTAAGATTTATTATGCCTACACATCTCAGCCATACATCACAGTGGATCTCTGCGATAGATCTGTGTTGTCCAGGCTACTACGTGATCAGAATGCTAGTGATGTGCTTAAACAATAATTTCACAGATATATCTACAATTTGTATAATTTATCATAGAATTTAATTGTTAGATGAAATAATGAATTTATGTCATGTCCCAGTCCCAGGCTACATGAAGTGTCAACTAAATAGAAATTACAAAAGAAGTGTCAATGCAGGTCCTTAGTGGAATTAAAGTTTTATTTTTTCTTATTGGGCCTGTTCGATGCAATAATTACTATCGAACACGGTTTGCTGATCTAGCTATCCAATTCCGCTGCACTTAGTGCCGCCAGCCTATCATTAGGCATCATTTTAGCGTAGCTTCTCTATACCTTAAGTAAACTGTTTTTAATCAGTGAAACAAAGTGGTTTAGTAGCCATCTAAATAGTCAATACCACGTAGGTCGCGACCCCAACAGGGCCATTGCCTAAAGTGAGAACACGTTTATGAATCCCAGATTCCCACTGTAGGTATCTCAGGATGCCTCCTCTCCTGCTGATCTTGACATCGCCTTTATTGCTATGTTCTTATTTGTATCGACTAATTCGTCGGCCGTTAAAAGTATAGCGGCCTTGTTGGACATCTCATTGGTCGGCAATAAATATGGCGTTATCTCTCGATATCGACCGCGGGCCGCACTTCGCTCCACGCGACCTACCCCCCCGCTCTAATGAATTACACAATGAACTCTCATCTAAATACAGAAAAAAGCTTTTAAAGGCACATATCAAAAATGCCCACAAAAGCCTACTAAGACAGGACTCACAGATTTATAGCACTCCCTTTGATAAATCACGTAATCTCCACGTGGAGCCGCGGTATAAATGGAGGTAAATGAAAATAAATGTAGTTCCTCATTCTGCTGCTTGCCTATTTACATTGTGCCCAAACATAAATCTGGCTCTGTTTAATGGTAATCTATTTTAAAAATTACCTGTTAAATCACATCAGGACAGATAACACATTGTTTGGGGTATGTGGTTTAGAAAAAATGTTTGTCGGCCGACACGCCTGAGATTTGTTGCCTTCAGGGTGGCATTTACATCATCGGTCCGCTCATATATTATGTGCTACACGGCTCGGAATACATTAAACAGGTACCAAATATTGATCCCGAAAAATATTTTAAACAATCCCAAAAAATTAAATGTATTTATTTAGTCACAATTTTATGTGCGCTTGTGACAAATTCTACCGTCTTAAATCATAATGATATCGCTAGTGCGTGGGCGAGTATCGAATTTAAATGAATGATTATTTATCGGCCATGTTTCGGACATCGATACGTGGTGTCCGCACGTATCGTGTCGGGTCGGGCCATAGGGCCATTTTCGGCAGTTTCCGGGTATCTATTCTGTAGCTCCGCTTATCCAACTAATTTATATGCATGACGAGCTTTACAGCTAACTACGATACAACAAAATGCGTAGATTTGAAGATAAACATACTATCTATAATATTTAAATTTTATTCAGTCTATTATGCAAAGGCGTTCACCCCGTGCACACGAAAGTATTGAATTAATGAAATTCCTGAGAGCAGCAGTCAACGCTACAGATTGCGAGACTAGTTTATAAAACAACAGAAACGATCCGGCCAAATAATAAAAATAATAATTAGTGATGCGACTTCCCGCGGTCTCGGCGACCCACGTCGTAAGTTTCGCCTACATACGCGAGAAGCGTCATGCTAACGCTATAAGAAATAAGAGATGAATAAAAAGAACTGGCTCGGGGCGATATATCACCGCCAGATCTGACCGAAAGATGCTGATGTAGGAAACTTGTGACAGCAAAGCGCTGGAATCTCTATACTTGCAGAGGTTTTACCAATTTATCTAACTCTCATTTTGTTTTTAAACGAAAATCCAAAGATGGATTTTTACTTTATCTTGCACGATATCTTCGATAGCCGTGGGACAGTGATATATTTGCAAGTGTCTCCAATAATAATCGTATTCTCTTTACCATCTCACTCAATTCCAACTTCTAGATCCCTATTACTTATTCTCTCTACGAGATCGTTGTATATTACTAGCGATATTGTATGTATCGTAAAGCATACAATAGTTCGGCCATTTATTCGGTTTATCGATACGTGACGTAGCAATTAGCACATCACTAGACAAAGCGCTCTCGGGTGCGAGCCTACAAATCATACAGATACCATCTTCTACAAATTTGAATCGGATCTTATTTATGATTTGCCTTTTTCACGGCTACGTTTTGGGGAAAACTCGAATATAAATCACTGATAAATGGTTATTGGGTTTCGTACCTAATTCGAACTTTGTTACCGCCTACCGTACTCCGATACACAAACAATTTATATTTATAATTACCTGTTGTTGTTGTATTGTATCTTATCAGAAAAAAATTTAAACCAATTTGGTAGAAAGATAAAAATTCTAACTTCAAAATTTTCCCACGGTATCGTTTTCATTATTCGCAACAATATAATAATCATAACAAAAGCATGTACAAACACCGTACTTGGTTAAACAGCAATCGCATAAACAAACCCCAACAATAAAGCCAAATAAACGCTCGAGCACGCCATCCAATCGCACCTTGAATCGCACATAAAAGCCCATGAACACCGGTAGAATTGAATACAACGCTGCTCAACAGGAGCATCCAAATATTGCATTCCCAACCGTACTCGGTCGGGTAATATCGAGCACGAGAGTAGACTTCGTTAGTGCCCATAAAATCGTTTACGAGCTGCCGAAGAACCCTCTTCAATAAACGTGCCATAAAAGTTCGGTTATTCGACGCTAGATGGCGACACTAGTGGCCGCTTGAAACAGTTGCAACGATTTTACTGCCATCTATGGAGCTTTTTAAGCGTTTAAGGTCGGCGTGTGAGCGAGACAAAGCATGCCGTCTCTCTTACACGGGATTATGCTGAAGTTTGCCGGTTACGGAATGGGTCAAGCGTGAAGCGATTTTTTATATTAAGTTTTATGTACGGCACGGAGGTGTACGGTTGGTTGGCGCGTATGGTTATTTTATAGCACAGAAAATAAATAAATAAGACACTTTTAGAACAGTGCTATTAATTAAATCGACTACATTTTTCCGCGACATTGAGTGTTTTCTTACAAAATCATGAGTGAAAACAACTGGAAGCTATAAAAATAGTGGCTGAACAGGTGCCTTAAGATACCTAATGGCTAAATTATTCAAGCACGTAGTAATTAATTAGTCATAAAATGTCACTTATAGTCGCGATGACGTCACAGTAGGTAGGTAAGCAACACGGGGTAAAGCCTCGAAGGTTTGAATTTCGAAGAGCGCGGACGCAGTTCGTGTGATGAACGGTTTCACGCGCATTACGCCCGCCGGGCAGTAATAGGGTTGCCAACGTTCATAAAAACTGTCGTATTAACCTTTTTAGACGATGCTCGCGAAAAATTCGTTACATTTCCGCAAATAAAAACGTTTGCCATAGGTTTTATAAGGGATGTGTTGAGGACTTTATATTGTGTTATTTCTTTTGGTTTTGCAATGTTTCTCACAGTAAACATTTGGGCTTAGTAACTGTAGTTTACGAAATACGATTGTTTGTAGCTAGGTACATAAAATTCTCTTTATGACAGCCCTATCATTCACGTCGGTGGTCTCATTAGATGACGCCCTTATTGTGTTTTTTCTTTACATAAATTATAAGTCATGTGCAGCGAGGCACGTCAGTGAATTCACGGCGAAGACTGCTAAACGTTGCTAAACTATGGGCTAGAACGAGGAGAAAATGGCGCTAAATCATACCCATACTATAACCCAAGTACAATGTTAAGTGAAAGATAATTTCAGCTATCTAGGCCCTACGTGGCATTTCTCTAGTTAAAGCTGATATTAGCTGGAAAATTGTAGTCAGTTATTCTATTACAATTTTATTAGGAAACGAGGTAAATGCGGCATGGCCCTAAGTGCCGTACCTACCTCGGCCTTAAGTGTAATAAAATAGGCTGGAAGAAAATGTTTTTTTTTTTTGTTGTTGTTGTCTAAGAAGTGTCTAGCACTTCCTGATAGCAAAAATACATTATTTGGTAATGGTATTAGGTATGGAGTTTTATTTTTCTAGATATGGGAAAAAATAGTAATTTCAAAAAATACCTTGGCAGGTAATTTCAGTTATTTATAAATAGTTACAGTAGGTAATAAAAAAAAATGAGTTTATTTAAAGGCGAATGATTGAAACATTAATCATTAGCTGGATTCTAAAATCGTTAATTTATAGACAAAGAACAAAATCAACACAAACTTTGTTCACAAAATAAATCTCAATAAAATTGATCTCATCTTAAATAACATCATCTTGGGACCGAGATTGGGAAACGGTAGAGTCAGCAATGTAGGTCATTAAAAAACCCAAGTTATTAAATACTTAGCTTCTGCCCTCGACTTCGCTTCTGTCACTTATTCTATAAGAACTATGCATATTTCACCGAGTTAAAAGTAGCTTATAAATCTTATAACACTCAAAGATAAAGTCAATTTCCATCGGTTGATTTTTTAATCTGATGACTAAATTCGGAGTTTATACCTTATTTTTGGAAAAAGTTCTTAAATGTGGGTAGATAAAGTAGCAAACTCAACTTAAAACCAGTAGAGAGGAATTTTATTGACTTCGACTTTATATATAGAAGATTTTTGTTATAAATCATAAGAATTCTTTTAAAAGCGCTGATAGGTAGGCAAGTCAAGTTTATAAAGTTGCATAGTCATTCAACTGTTAGGTAAACGAAGAAAAAGCAAGAAAATAAAACAACCATTAATTGTTATTCATAATTTATTTACCATTCAAAGTGTTTATAAACTGTTTATTGCAACTATCATAATCTTTTATGGTAACAATAATAGGCACTTACTTCATCAACTTGCACAATAAATTAAACACATTTCTAAATAACGTCAACAACAGATTTATAGCAAAATAGTAATAACAATAATAATCGATCATTCTATAAAACCATATAAGGTAATATCGATTAACACTAGTCAACAATAATTCTCATATTAATAAAAGATACAATGATAATGGCGAATTTAATAGTCTAAAAGAGTCATTTATCATTAAGTTTGTTGAGCAATAGTATTGACACGTCTGCCAATTTGTTCATAAATTATTTTTCTATGATCATAATTCTTTATGCGGACGGTACAGTCTAAAACGGGTTTCTTGGTATGTTTTATGGTATACCTACTAACACTGAACGGTTTGTCTTTTTGTCCGAATATTTCGATTATGTGAAATATTCTTGATGAGGAATTGTCATTGTGTATATTGATCGGAGAAATATATCATAGTGATAGTCATTATATGTACCTACCTACTTTACTTTTTGTGTTTTTTTTTAACCTTGCTTGTGTATTATCGATACCAGTTATAAGGTATTTTAGTAACAAAAAGAACTATAATGTTTTCCGAATTGAATAAAATTATTTAAATTATCGACTGGTACTTACAAGCTAGCAACAAATTAAAAGTGTTAGAATCAGCTTTTCCTTGTGTACCTACCTTCAAAAATTGACACTTTATTACTGATTGATTTAATCACCTAGTGACGTCCTGTATTTTTTTTTACCTTTCCCTTCTCTATCACAATTTCCTTTTACAGTTTAAATTATTATGTTTGATAACAGACAAAGCTGTGAGTTTTAACTAGCATCATAAATCTTGAGCGTCGGCTGAAGAATTTACGAACTGACAAGATGTTCATATTTTAAAGAAACTCCCTCAGGCCTTGTTCGACAAATTATTAATTTTACAATTATAATGAGGGTAACGGGGGGATACCAAAAACTTTTATTTTAACCTATAATTTTGAGAGACTATGTTGGAATAAGTATTTACTTAGCATAAGTAATTCTGTACCTACTAATGAAAATGAGCTTCGAATAACCTATGTGAGACTGCCAGTGGCTCTATTATGACGTACCTAACAATGCGATCATGATTAATTAAACTGTGAAAAAGGGATAGTATTATGCGTTTTGTATAACTCCGTCTCATGTTCCTTTTAAGACGTCTTACCCTGATCTATTTAAGTATACTATACTTACATCATTTTTTATGTTAGGTACTGTTTTTATTTAAAGTAACGTCGAAGTCGCAACCCTTAATACAGCCTACAAATCTCGAACAAAGCAGACTTAGGCAAAATAAGGACCTATTGTAATAATTATACCATTTTTTTCTTTTTTTTTAGGGATGGGAAATCAGCTAACGACTCCTCCCGCTCTGGGTGAAGCAGAAGGGAGTGTCAGACTCTTACGGACTAAACCCATCTGTGTTCCTCCTAATGCCCTTTGCGTTCCAGGGCTGCGGTGACTCTTTCGAACAAATTTCGCAACCGTAATAATTACACCTACGAACTTAAGACTTGCCTAATATTAATTTATCACTTGAGGAAATTTGCTAAAACAACGGGCGCGGCTTAATGCGACCTTTAAAAAATAAATTACGAGTAAATGATGGCAATTCGATCGCTCACCGAACCATATGCAGCGGCTATAAATAACTTGATGAGTTCTATTAGCGGCCATCTTTAAAATGCAGTTTGGCGTTTGATATTGTGCAGTTTATGCCGTCAAGTTAAACTTTGGATTAAACAAGACGTGGATTAAATAAAATAGAGTACCTTACCTACATGATAACTTGTCTGTTCTTCTTCTTAATTTAATTAAGATCTTGGTTTTACCCACTTAGCTTATTAAAGGGCTTTTTAATTTTTATTTTATTATCAGTGCTTTTTTAATTTAAATTGTTCCTATTACTTTTATATATTAACGCGTTTAATGACTAAAACCTTAAAACTTTGTACCACAAATTTAACAAACTGAACATATTTTTTTCGCAAAATTACTACTTCGTACACGTCAATGCATTTTAACACACCACGCCAGGATAAAGTATTTAATCCGTTTAAAGATAAAAGAAAATTAAAAGGCTCACGTTAAAAATTCCGAATAACAAAGGCTCATATCTGCGGTATCTACACGCGAACAGACAGACGGACAGACAATGAAATTTTGCACAATTATCAAGATTACGATCGGGAACAGATATGAGGCAAGCCCTAACTACGTAGTCAGTTACATACTTATACGATGATTTACAAGAGCATCGTTTTCATTGAGTGCTTATATTTTGCCGCTTCGTCTCCTTTTGGTTAAGCAGGCAGAACGCATCAACGCATTATTATGGATTTTTCATAATTAATGTCTGATTGAAGCTAGCAGTTGTAGCAACATTAGCAGTGACAATTAATGAATTAAGTCGACTTAGATAGTGATCGTAAGTGCTTAGCTATTAGGTATGCAAATATTTCTGAACGCAAGTGTATTTGTACAAAACGATTGTTTCCGTTTCAAAGAAAATGTTTTTTTATTTAAATAAATTTTTATTTTGCCTCTTAACTATATTATTGTGGATTTCAAGCAGAGTATAGGTATAAATATTATAAAAATAGTATCGAAATAATTTTAGTGATATTTATTTTATTTTATTCTAATCTAGCTTCTGCCAGCGGCTTCGCCCGCTTGGTTTCTAGGGAACATAATCTAGGGATAAAAAGTAGTCAATGTCCTTTCTCAGGCTGTAGAGACTATTCCTGTACCAAATTTAATTAAAATCTGTTTAGTAGTTTTGGCGTGAAAGCGCGACAGACAGAGAGACAGACATAGTTACTTCCGTATTTATAATTTAATTTTCAACATTTTACTGGTTCTAAACGAGTATCTAACGTTATCGATCCTCAGTCAATTTCCCTGTCTCAAATGTTCAATTGTAACCAATTCTGATCACCATTGACTTAACATGATTAGGGTGTAGGTTGAGGACCCAAATGAAGCAATGGTTAACCTCCTTTAATGTACTTACGACATTATGCAATGCAAACTAACTATCATTGTGCTTGTATACCCACAGTGAAAGGGTAAGCAGGGTCTTGTTATACAAATATCGCTGAAGGCGGTATTAGGAATTTATTCACCTAGTAAGAGGCCAATTATACGGTACAATTTTATTGTAAGGGACTTTAGTAAGTACCTATACTGCGAAGTATAAGAATACAAGAATCGAATTCAAGCCATCACGGTTTGTGACTCCTACCACTATACATATAAGGTGTTCATTTAATACTTAGTTAATAGAACGTTAGTTTAATAAAACGCGCTCTATAATTTACTATATTAGAACATTTTCTTTCACATTAAAGGGAAATGGGTGTGAGCTTGCATAATAAGCCTCATATCGCCTCATATGGGCTTTGATTAACCCACCTTACCATGAACTTTAATAGCTTCTAGTATAAAGTATTTTACCTAGATTCTGATTTTATTGTGGCAAATTAAATTGCCCATACATTACTTTACGGTGCAATATTTAGGTCAGTCCATTCTCCAATTACACTTTTTGCCACAAAAACCGGTCAATGCTTGTACTACCCGATTAAATAGTGATAATCGACCCATAATAACCCCATTTTATTTAATATTTAACTCTATTGTTTAAAAGATACAGCGTAATTCAAAGTTGTTGAGAATTTTCATAAAAACGCCTTGAGTATCGTGGCGGTGGTCCGATGGGTCGCGCGATGCCTGCCTCACAGGGCGTCCGCTGGCTTGTAACTCATATTACATTGTTATTTATTGAAAATTAATTGTGTGAAAACACCACGCGAACTATCTCTCTATCGAACCTACCACGTGGAGAATAATAGCCTTGCAGCCGCTGCTCGCTAGCAATGAAAACAATTCAACTTTACAATACTAATCTTACACATCATCGCTTATTGGTTTTCTTTTACTAAAAACGTTTAGGAACAACGTAACCTCAAGATATTCTACCACACATTCATCTTCCCGGTAATAACAACCGCCAATTTTATTCTTCCATCCATATAGCGAAATATCGGGGAGATGAGAATCCGATATCCGATTATTCCACAAATTCCCTGGTTAAGAAAGGCCTTAACACATCAAATCTCTAAATACCAAACTAAACCGATTCCCTAACACCTTAAAGTCCATACTTCAATAAATAACGTTCTGATTTATGAAAATTTATCATACACTTGAGGCTTAATTTTGAAATGATCTCTTCGCGATGCTAAAGGATATGATCCGCGCTTCAATGACAACGGAAATGAGACCTTGTGTTTCATAGAATACATTAAAAACTAGTTTGTGCGATGTGGCGAAGAAGACATTTTTCAATACATAGTTGGAAGTGTGTCTGCGTATTGTTTTGATAAGCTGCAGAACGGGTTTGCGAGATTTATTGCTGGTATGATTTAATGCGAATAAACTACTCGCCTTGCGCTCGTTGTATTGATGAATGCTCTATTTTTAGTGCAGTCACCTATATTTTAAGTGGTGCTTAAAATATCTATCACATTTTGATAAAGAAAATAAACAAAGAATTGGCGTGGGTAAGTTATTGCGCATTACGCCGCACTTCATGCGGATTTTCATTTAAATTAACAGGTGATCCGCGGCTCCCCTTGCTAGACTAATTTGAATAAAATTAGGTTTCGTGCACTTATTCAGCGCTGCCTTAAGAATAAAAGAGGATAATCGCTGCGTTACATCCGCTGGGGCATGACTCAGTAATTATTGTAAGTCCTCAATTAAATTATAATAGCGGGCTGTGTTGGGCATACGTTATTTGTAGATTGGCAGCCCTGTCGCTCGGGGGCCAATGGGAACGTTGTAATGCGGCGCCTGCGCATGGTCGCCCGCTGAGCTTTACAGTTCAAACAACAGAAGAAATATTGTACGAGGAAATAATTTGCTTATTTTTGCTTATCAGACGATCTCAACAAGGTAAGTAGGTAGGCATTTAAAAATTACGTGATCAAAGAGCATAACGATTGGTGTAAATAGGTGCTAACATAGTATCGTAAATGGTTATTTATCGGCTGGCCTAGATAGCTTTGCGTTATGGTAGTCATGAAAGAAAGATTCAATTTGAAAATTGCATACCGAAATGTAGTTCACGAAACTCGATTACCAAAAACGACGTAAACAATTTGGGTTACCGTAGCACCGGATCAAATCTATTACCGTATGCAAGTAAGTATTGACGAATCAAGGACCGAATTCACCGAATGTTGGAATTGGAAGCAAATTGTTCGATCTACATCGGTCGGTAATAAATCATGTTCAGTTAGTGGATATTTGCGTGTCGCAATCGTTAAATTTATTGCGATGACAAGGTCGGACTTAGGAACGGTAGGTACGTGAAGTGCCCAAGGCCTTCCGCTAAGTTTTAAGGCTCGTTCAATGTTACGTTTAATAGTTATTGTGATTGGTCGTTTAATTTGGCCAGCTGTGTAATACCTACTGCCTCGCGGGTGATGAAACTTTACCACATAGGTACAGGTGTTATGTTAGGTTAGGTCTACGAAATATTCTGTCATATGTACCTAAACGAAAAATAATCTATATTCAAGGCTAACATTATTCAGGCTGTTCCAGAAATGCGTGGTCATATTTATGGGTGTTGTTCTGTATTTGCTAGAGAGTCAAATAATCAATATCAAAATAAACAATATTTTCCTTTTTTTTTTAAACTGAGCTCGAATCGCGTTTAAAAAGTTAAATAAAAATTCATTTTCAAGCAGTCTGATGCAGTTAGTGGCATCGAATCTGTAATAATTGTACTAAAATAAACGCCACCAACTGCATCAAACTGTTCAAAAGGTGACTTTTAGAATTATTCTGTCGTTTTTTGCAATTGGGTTAGTAACTTCAATAGATCCACAAAACTTCATCACTTGACCTACATACCTTTATTAAGGCCTCGTTAATATTTCCACACAGGTATTATACGTAGGTACTTACCTACCATCAATTACCAACCAACTTGGTTTCTACTCATGATGAATTTTAAACTACCCATAGATACAGTATGCACCTGGTACCTATACGCGAGTAAAAATGTCCTACTAAAGATACCAGTTCGCAGTATATGTAAGGTACAATTAAAATGGTGGTTGTAAATCAACCACGGGAAATGCCAGAGCAATTACTGATCGATCGCCTGTTAGATTCTCGTGTTTGTGAATGGAAAAATAGAATTCCTTTAGCATTTGTGTTGTGATTGTTTTTGTTGCATTTAATTTTGTTAAAGGAATCTACGATATTAACTATGTATTAAGTCTGAATGTTGAATATTTGTTAATCAATCAAGCCTGAACGGCTTAATGGATTTGAATTTAACTTAGAACATGGGTAGAAAATGACCTGGATTCGGACAAAGGATACTTTTTATTCCGGGAGTACGGTTCCTTGGGATACCACCCGGCTTTCCCGCGATTGAAGCCATGAGCAGAAGCTAGTATATTATAAAACCGTTTTTCTTAGTTTTCGCTTTTTTGTTAAAATCCTTCGTCTGGCACCATTTTCTACTAAATAAACCTGATACTTGAAGATAAAATATAATAACTCACGATAATAACCCTTTAACCGGCGCTATATTAGCCGTTTTGGGCACTTCGCTCCGTGGTATAGTCCCGATACACGCTACATGACTGATAACTCTATCTATTTGATACATTACCATCAAAATAATAATGGAAGTCCATTTGCTGGACTAAAATAGGTTTCGCGATTTGAGATCAAAGAGTAGTGGCAGTAAATGGTCAAGGCATCAAGTTTGCAAATTGCATCTAATCTTGAATTTAGTAACCTAAATCTAACATAGGGAAATCCATTTCAAGAAATTCTATTCAATTAATGCAACTTTGTAGTTTAATGTTTGGGAAACTATTCCTGTCACTAACCTTTTCAGCAATTTTGAGGTTAAAAACTCGTGAAATCCAACATATTAGAGCTTTAGAAAATCCTAATTGATAAAACTACGGGGTATTACACCGCTGACGCATGACAGGTTGGACCGTACTGCTACTACACACGCACCCCTGTATAAAGACATAAACATCGACCCTCACTATCTAAGCGAACGTAAAATTTGGTAAAATATTCATCCTCTTCTATGACCCAGGCTGAATGACTTTACTTCCTTTGCTTGGGCGACGACAGCAAACTGTCAGACGCCATTATGGTTTCATTTATGCGTCATTTTTATGTCAAAGTGCACGTTTTTCTTTAAACTTTAACTGACTTAAATACATTAAATGTATCAACGTTGATATAAATTCAACATGTGCAGTTTTGTTCAGTAGCCATTACATTAGGTATCTGTCAATTTACATAAACAACACGTAAATGAGGCCTTCTGCAGACGAAGTTTTAAGAACCTGAAATGTCTTTGTAATTACAACAATTTTCTGTCTACAGGTGTTTCGTGAAGGACTTTTGACAACCCTAAGAAACTTGTTCATAAATGGAAACAGGTGAATATTCAATTATTAAGAATATTTTCATGCAAAAACTTAGTCGGCAATAGAAAAAAGCAATTTGAATTCGACTAATCAAGTTTCGAATCACGTTCTATTTGTTGTAAGAAATAACAAATCACCAGAATGAAAAAAAAATGTTTTATTTCTAGAGAGCTACTGGTATATTTTTTGTGAAAGATTTACAATCTGACTAATTGGCTGTTCGCAATCATAGCTCGGTTAATTGATTTTAATTCGAGACTTGCTTGTGTTGCATAAATGTCAATCCCGCTTAAGTAGTTGTTAACAGTCGAGAGTACGAGACTTATGATCGTAAAAACGGATTTTATGAACAATGTTGAATCGAAATATAGGTTGATGTTTCTTAGGGACCCTATTACTAAGCCTCCACTGTCTGTCCGTCGTTCTGTCCGTCCATCTGTCTATCAGCGAGCTATATCTCTGGAACCATAACAGGTAGATAGTTGCTTTTTTCACAGATTGGGTTAGTATTTCTATTGCCGCCATAACAACAAATAGTGAAAATTAAGGCTTATGGTACGGATCCTTTCGTGTGCGAGTCCGACTCGCACTTAGTTGGTTTTTTACTGTACCTACAAGTAACTGCAAATGTTTTCATAACAAAATGATTGAGAAAATCTACAGCTGAATGAGAGAATTTCCTTAGCAGTTGTTTGTTGTACTTGATTCAATAAAGGAGCTCGTGGCTAGATAATAACAGCCGCACGGGTCTGTGGATGAGTGACCATCTTATCATACCGAGTTTCCTCCGTGCTTCGGAAAGCACGTTAAGCCGTTGGTCCCGGCTGTCATTTGTAGATCTATGGCTGTCGTTACGGATAGTCAGTTGTCAGTAAATCTGACTCCAGTCTTGCCATGAATACTGTGTTACCCAGTTAATGGGTTGTGGAGGTCTGGTAGACAGCCGCTCTACGTTAAATACTAGTATTCAGCGTAATCCGGCTTGACTGGAAGCCGACCCTAATATAGGTAGTTGGGAAAAGGCTAGGCAGATGATGACTCGATTCAAGAGGTTTTTCTAATCTTCTGCTACATCTAAATAAAACACAAGAGTACTAAAATTTTTATTGAATAATATGGTAGACATAGTAACATAAACACAGTCTTAGTTATAATGTAAGCAACACATTATAATGTTATTGCTAAATCTAAAAATATATCTCTTAACCAGCATCTATAACATTACACAGGTTTTTTTGCCTTTTATTACTCTAGGTACATTGGTTTGCTTACAACTTAATTTTTAGTTAGGAAATAACATTTATAATTACTTTGAGTTACGACTTGAGCGGATTATAATTTTTGTTATATCTACATTTTTTGTCTGAAATTATTCAATATACCTACTATGGTAGCACATACATAACATGAGTGACTCACTTACAGTTTATTAAATATCATGTCAGGTAATCTTAGTATAAGCAAGAAATCAAGATGCACTGTAGTATTTTGTTACCTTCTGTTAGAGATACGGATGAAATTTTTCACAATGTTTGTATTTTACGTCAAACAATAAGCGAGGCAGTGTCTCGTGGCCTGTGGGAAACTCAACAACTGCCGTGAAACATGCTTCATATTATCTTTCTCTGTCTAGACACATTTAATATTGAGTATTAGTGTCTCCCTCGAACAGGAAATGTTACAACAACCCGGTCCATTTAAACCGTTGACTTTTTAACAAGACAAGAATTGTGTAACAGCAATTATTACAGACAATAAGTGCAATTAATGTCAAAAGGTTGAAATGCAGATTCAATCATTACTGTAATTTTTCAAGACTTATTAAAATCTAATGAAGTCGCATTTAGCGAATAATTGTATCTATGACGCAAATACAAATAAAAACGCAGAATAAATTGAAAAAAAAAACAAATAGACACAAGAAATCTAGGTACTTAGAACAATACAAGAAAACGTTCTAAATTGGTATCTGAATGTGCAACTTAGGAATTATAATCACAAGTTTAAATTTACATTTCAAATGCGTTTATATCGCTTAAATTGTCATAATCAATCATGCGGCAGTCGACACTAGGGTGACAATAAACAATAGTTTTAACATAGTGGCCGAATGCACCCGGAAGCTATGCTTTGAGCAGTAGGAGAGCTGTAAACAGAATGTAGCCAGCCCGCCATTACTCATGGGCGGTAGGGTCACCACACTCACCGCGCGGGACGGGAAAACAGAGCCAGGAAAATTTTAGTGGGTATTTTTTTCTTAAATATTTTTGCTGCTCTAGCATTTAAAAGCTTGATGGTATGACATTGATCAGTTATATTTTTTACTAAACATCATCTGCCTAGGCTTTCCCCAGAAGTTGGGTAGGTCCCTGTCTAACGGGACGCAGTTGAATACCATTTTTTTATAAATAAATATTTTACTTATTTTTTTTACTTAAGTAGCTAATAGTTTAAAAAGTATTTTATAGAACGAGTACCATCTACCGGCTACATAGAGCAGCAGTTAATTAAGACCACTTATTTTGTTTAATTGTAATTTAAGTTCCACGCATTGAGAAATTAAGATGGCAATCTCAGAGCTATAATTCAAAATTATTACGAAACAATACTTTTATTGTGTTCATGACATAGAGAGAGCAACCAAAATATTTCTATAAAGCGGGATATTTCTATGTCTATGTTGTTTTATACAAGTTTTCCTAAACGCAAGAAAATCGTGACAACACTGTATAATTTTCAATCAAACAAACCACCTAATTGAAACTGTTGTCACACGATGAAAAACAACACAATTACTTGAAACATGAAACTACTTTTTCTTCACAACACATTGTTCTAATTACGTGTTCTACTCTAGATTTTTTTCTTATACTGTTTACGTTTATAAACAGCCAGTAATCGAGCATCAAAACACCTTGGTATGATGGAATATCGCGCAATAACTCGTCATATCCCGTAGCCTGGTGCTCACGTGGGTAATTTTTATTGGGGCCTTGAACTTGTACACAATTTGGTCGGTCGATATTACAGACACGGTCGGCTTTGCCACCGCGGAGATGAGTCGTGCTAGTAACATTTATATGGAGTGATATCATTCTTATAGTGGCACTGTTAAATGATATACCTACTCGTGTGGATTGAGTGAAGATTTTTGTCGTTTGACATGACCGTGAATTTTTTTTGGAAGATAAGTGAATGCACTGTTTATAATACAGTTTTTTTTTGAGGTTATCTACAAAAGAGAATAAGAGATAGGTCTGCCTTTGTACAGTAGTTGTTACTAGTGCAAAAAGCACATAAACTTAAAAATTTAAACTTGCTTTAGGTATTTCTTTAATTATGTTTTTGCAAGAGCAGTTATCACTTTAAAATATGTCTGAG
Organism: Lacanobia oleracea; assembly: GCA_950371165.1. Lineage (NCBI taxonomy): Eukaryota > Metazoa > Arthropoda > Insecta > Lepidoptera > Noctuidae > Lacanobia > Lacanobia oleracea. The sequence continues at coordinate 10,895,492 of OX493397.1, forward strand.
AATGTTAAAATCGTTGACTGCAAATTAATAATTCAACAGGCAGATGTGTGTATATCAGTGATAATAACTGTTTAATTAGGTAGGTACTGTGTAATAGAGCAGAAAGGCGGTATTTTGAATCATTGGTTAAGAAAAACGGTAAACCTGCATTGCTACCTTTTGAGTGCAGCCGTCACTTAAGTGTTTTTTCTTTTGATTTTTAAGGTATGCTGCTTTCGAAAAGGAGAATGATTGGATTTTCGTGTAACAATGTAATGACGGATAATCAGCTGTTGTGCAAGCAGTGCGGTATCGAGGCCCTCCGGACCTAACGGGCCCAGGCTTCAAGCTTTCTCACCGGCCAGCTATACTCGACTGACAAACTATTATTTATTCACCCACATTATCAGATCCGTACAAAACAATAAACTGCTCGCATAACCTTTACAATTTACATACGTAATTACAAATGTGATTACACCAATAAAACTTTAAGAAGTTGATTATAAAACTATCAAATTAAAAACAGTGCTTCCGTGCGAATGGAATGAGCGTAATAAAATTCGGTAACTATTCTTAAAAATGATAATGTTCAAGATAATATCTATGACTTCATTAACGCTGTATCTACATGGTAACAAGGGCTATAAAGCCTGTGCGTGACACCATACAGGTTTCAACAATAGTAAAAACTTATTACGTCCTTAAGCAGGAATTTAATAGCTCACAGCCGTAGAACAGAAAGGTATGGATTTTTTAACCTTCAAAAAACTACTGCCGAGTCAGACACATAAATCAATGTTTTTGCGAACCGACATTGCTTGCGGTTTGAAATGTAATATCAAAAATTTATTAAAGTATGTGTGTACCTCACGATTTTATCTCTTATGTTTTGCGGAAAACTCCTTGAGTCTATGAGCGCTTGGTTACTCGGAAAAATATTCTAGGAGGTACGTAACAGGTTGTTAACGGACAAACTTCTTTCATAGTCAATTTAACTTCTGTACATTTATCCGATCAATCAATAACCTAATCAGCTATCACGATCTATTTTCCAACCATTCATCTGCATAGAGGGTGTTGTTAATTTCGATAAAAAATCTCAAAATAATTTTCGATCGAGTATACGGTAAAGCCTGCCTCTGCCACAATGGCAAATTACTGATCTTTGACATCGGCAGGAACAATGGGAGACGCAACCGATTTATGACGTGGCGGGACTGTCGCAGATTCAATAATCTTGCGCGCACGCACGACGGCCCACGTTCAAGTGACGTACCAAGTAATGTACGGGTAATTTATTATAATTTGCATGCGGGTTAAATACAGGTTGGTCGGTTAAAATTACTAGCAGTTTAAGGTTAGCTAGGGTTTTGAAGATCAAGGTCGAGAAATTGCTTTGATTACCTACACGAGATGGAAAAGACCTCGGCCTGATACGGTGATTAAAGAATTAAGGGAACTAGCCTAGAAGAAAATTTTGCTATTAATACTTTAATAGGACTCAATTCGTGAATTATTATGACTTGTTTCCCGGTAAGATATAATTAAACCTTTCAGCACCTCGTATATTCGTATAATTCACGTGCAAAAAAGTACGTACGCATCATAAATCGCTGCCACATATAAAGTGACGCAACACAAACGCTAATTAAGTAATACGATTCCTGTAATTGCATTTCATAGATGTAGGTAACTCGGTAACCGTGTAACTCTGAGATTTTTCCCGACATCTAATTAGAGGTTTAATTATCTCTGATGGTATCTAAAAACAAGAATCTACTAACAGGATGTCAGAATATTTGTCATTTAAGTGGATGCTCTATTATTTTTCTTTTATGATGTAAGGATATAAAAATTAACTAATAGGAGGTCCAGTGAGCGCCTTAATGTTTTCCGGTTTCGTCGTGAGAGTCGTTACAATGTCGCCGCCATCCAAGTTCAAACAGTTTGTTTCTTTATTACTGTACACACAACCATTTAAACACCCTGTAATTAATCTGATTTATGTTTAAATTAAAAATCTAAGAGCTTCATTATGTTTTTTTCCTAGTTTTCGCAAACAAACTTGGTTGCTTGTAATTAAATAATTAAACTAACTTGTTTATTTTTTTGGCGGCATGCTGAGCGTGTTCGTTATTTATTTTTGTCTCTAAAATATTGCTTTGCGATTCGATAAATTACATAGGTCTTCAATAAAACCGATTTGTTTAAACAATTTTTTAGCCATTTTTTTTTTTTCATATAGAATATACGGTACAATCTATTACTGTGTGGCGACGCAACAAAATAACAGGGGTCAGTGGAGGAAGCTCGGCGGAAACGTAACAAAATACAGAGAGGATGGCGAGAGATTTACACACCCTGTATCAAGTGGTTTACAAGTGTGCTGTTTTATGAGACGACTAATAGATGTTTCTTTGGACAAGTTGGCAAAACGATGAGGAAAAATGATGTCAGGGAATTTATCTAGTAAGTAGACGATCGTAATTTAAGCATTCAAACTGTGATCGGTAGAAATGAAAATGACTCAAGGAAAAGTACCTAAGTAAAGAGTTCACTTTCCTCGAGCGATGAGAAAACTTGTTTGAGAGGCGAAAAAGATAGAGACACTTATAGAAAACAAACAGAAAACTATGTTTTTATTCACTTTTCATTCGATTTTTTACTTAAAAATAAGAACCGCATCGCAGTAAGACGCTTCGTCATTTTAAAAACATAACGGACCTACGTTCCACGAACTGTTTTATTGTTAACCTTCACGAAATAATGGTTTTAAAGGATCCCATTCATTAACAACAATCACCTGTGACCATAAAGTGATGCAACGTTTTTTGAACCATAAAAGTCATAAAACAGTTGTAATTCAACGGTAAATGAAACAATAGTTCTGTACCTGCTGGACCGTTTGAGAGATCAAGATATTTTTATTTTTATAAATCAATTGTACAAGGCGGAGGTGAAAAGAAAAAAGATTTTGTTAAAAAAAGATACAGGTGCAGATGTTTTACGAAAAATAATCACTTATCCGATGTAAATTGTCCAATAACTTAACTTAATTTTCCCCTACACTTAATTGCGAGCGATATTATCCTGTTTACGTCTTAACGATAAATTTTTCCACCCCAAATTTTCTCACCTAGCGAGTTTACTATAGAGAAATTACTGGAAGCTAATCCGACCAGCTGTAGTGACGTAATCAAACAGCTGATGCTATAAAATACGTTGTAAACAGAACCGCAATAAAAAGGGACCGAGAGACGGCGACACACGCACGGAGCGACTAACGCACAGTGGGCCCACACGGTACAAATATTTTGAACATGCTGTATATTTATGGTACAGGAACGATCTAATTCTTTTTTCAAAAATTGTAACTGAACTAGGTACTTAAGGTAATTTAATTTTTTTAGCACAGGGCAGGGTGCTATTTGCCAACCAGTATGAAAATACTAGCTTCACAAGAAACCAAATTGTAACACAGCTTACACAGCGATTCGCGTGTGAATAATTCATCATAAAATGATTTATGACACGATATAAATCTTTTATGGCAGAACAAAATACGGAATAACGTACAAAGTAGGTTCTATTTATAGAATCGGCTGTTACTGACCGTGGATACCCTACATTATTTTTTAAGACACCTATAAAATGTCTTAAAATTTTTCTTTCTTTGAAAATAAAATTTTGTTACGAACGCGTCTTAATTCTAAATTGGCGATTCAATTAAAAAATGTAACAATTTGTCGAAACGTAAAAAAAATCGGTTGGCGTCGCGATATCGCTCCGCCTCGGTGGCCGGTGGAGCTAAAGCTAACCCATAAAACGCTCTTGGTTACTGCCTTCGGTTCACAATGTGACGTTTTATACAGAGTCGGGCAGGTGTGAACATTATCTTAATTCAAGTGCTACCGAACCGATCGAGGTGTGCTCCGAACTTAACGTACCAAATTGAAAGGAAGATTTTTTAAAACGAAACCGATATTTTGCGAGATTTTTAAGGAAATTCGTGCTTGGGAACAAGGAAATTTACATACATTGTAATTTGTTACGTTCGTTTTTGTTGTTGATATGCAAAAAGAAAAGCTGCAACCGTTTACATTAAAGATATTTCTTGACAGTTTATAACGTTTTAATGAGTTACCTATGTAGGTAGTTACTTATATTTCAAAAGCATGTATTATCACAGAAATAAAGCCTATGTACAACCAATTAGAACCTCTTTACAACTTTTGGTAACTTTGGCCGGTCTAACTTTGATTTTATAGAAAAAATGTTGGACCTACGAAACTAATGTCAATATTTAACGCGAGTGTAATAAAGTTGTAATTTCCGTTGTAGCGTAGTCTTTAAGAACTAATCTAAACCTGTGAAGTAGACAAATATACCCCTTAACGGCCCGAGTATTAAGAATATATTGCAAATTTATTTAAATGAGTGAAATCAATTCCACTTAATTGAAATAGCAGTGTTTGTTTTGCTAAAAGCCTATTTCTTGTTTAAGGAAAGATGAAATAACTTAAGTTAGTTTATATTTAGAAAAAAAAATTTCGACCAAAATTTTATTTTAATTTTTGTTCTTTAATTAACCAATTTATAGGTAGCTAAAGATAAATTTACACCACTTACTACTTATAATTTTCCGACTATTTGTATAACATTTTAACAATATCCTTAATTTGTCCTATCGGCCAATCTTTGTCAAAATTGAAAAACCAAAATAAATCGTGCTAATTAATTTCTAACCGAATCATTAAAGATTAGCATAATGAGATCATAAAGGAAATAAACCGTGAAGATACTTATCTCTTACATTATAAAACTTATTGGTTGGATTTAATAAATCTCAGATTATATCAAGAATTCAACGCTAATCTTATTTAGTTCCTACTAAGTAGAGCTACGTTCAGAGCGTTTCAAACTCCCTAATTTGAGTTCTAACCGGTAAAATGCAACTTTTCATATTTTTGTGAAATATTTTTAGTTTTGAGTGCTTTTAATTTTTTTTCTTAATAAAAGTAAGCAGAGCATTATAGTTGAAATACACTGCAAAATTATAATTTTGTCACTAACGCTACATACAAATTTTGTAAAGCTCAACGTATTTTATTTTAAAAAGTAAAGTGACAGACTACAGACTAAGACAGTATATATTCTTAGCCAATTTCTATACCTACTCATCAACACTACAATACCAAAACAAAGACAAAAAAAAAAACACTTGCCATATTCCTAAACCAGACTTCCTAATACCTAATTGTCCGACCGTAGAAGTAAAGTTGGAGTGAAAATTAGTGAGTTGTCTGCGAGTTAGTTTCAGTTTCAGCAGGGTCACCGGGCCAGGCGGAAGGGCGAGGTCAACACCCCCGCCGCCCTGGATACTGAGCACTAAAAGATGGTAGAATTGTGTTTTTGAGGTTTGAAATCTGGTGGAGGAAAACTAGCAACTTTTGTATTTGTTGTGATTTTTTTTCTGGAATTTTAGAGTGTGATACATACACGGATATCTTTGAGTAATAAGGATTAGTAAGGAAATATAATGTGATGCACTTTAAATTAATTTTTAAAATAGGATGTGGTTGAAACAAAGTTAGATCAAGAAGTAAGGACACAGAATTAATTTTCATAATATTTGTTTTGGTAAGAAAAATAAAATTTTGCGTTGTTAAAATTTGATTTTAAGTTAGTTATAGATCAAGAATTTAGAATACAGGATTAGTAAATGGAATAAAAACTACGGATTTGTGTTATGGAATTTTGGTATTCACCATTTTTAGCTCAACAGTTTTTCTTTCAACGCAAGTTCTCATGTGAAATATTTTACTTGTGACTTTGTAAGTAACATTTTTCTCTAATTAGTAAAGAATTTAGGTCTAGTTTGTAATGTTACACCTAAGAAATAGTTACATTAACTATGCTAGTAAGAAATAAACTTCGTTTATGGATATCAGTCACGCCTTAAGTATTGGACAAACACCTTAACATATAATTCCTGTATATTGGCAAAAAATACAACAAAGTTGATTTAAATAGCAATTTTTATGGAGTGCTATTTTAATTAATGTTTAAGGCCTTTATCAGAAATGTAGGCAAGATGTTAAAATAATTGCAGAAAATACTGTCGTGACTTACAACATAACACTTCATAAGGAAGAAAATTGCCTCCATCAAACTTTAAATTATTCATGGAACAATTACCGTTGACTTAATTGAAAATTAATTTGTACTATTATTATAAGAGCATAGCGAGGGCAACACCACAGTTTTGCATTTATGCAAGTGCAGGTTTTTGTTTGGGCCACTTATTCAAGGAGCGCTAAGACCGTGTTTGGTTATACTTGTTTGAGAGTACATATTTTCGCGGCGGCTCCGTGCGCTCGCATTCATAATATCGGTGTTTGACCTCTTAAAATTACTTACTGACACATTTTAGGCACCATAAATATTACAATGCTCACACAATCGACGATAAATTATTCACAGCGCCACGTCTTCTTATAAACTAAACAATAAGGTCGGAGATTATTTTCGTAATTTTAAACGCATTAAAAAAGTCCGTTTAGCAAACAGTCCGCGATTTCATTTTCCGTTGTAAACATGACGGCGAGCCGTATAATGTTTATGTATCTCGAGTGCAGAAGGAAATTCTCATCTAAATTCTGCGCGAGCGCCGATGATTCCAACATTCGTGCGTTGACAGTGAAATACATCTCGCGTCTCATGCGTGTGAAAAAGTAAAAGCAAATTGTACGATAGCAGAAGTGCAACACTACACTTGGAAATATCACTGAGGGTTAACTGAGAACAATCACTGGCCCACGTAGTCTGAGTCGGAAGTGCCGGCTGGTTCACGGGCAGCGGTACATGATCGCCGAAGGATGACGGCTGCCAATGGGCGATGCGTAAATTACCGATACGTGTATCGCATCGCCTGCTCAATACACTTTGATGTAACTCCGCCGACAAATTGAGCTGTGGTAGGTCACGTCGCTTTACAATTCACATTGCATATCAGTCACTATATCGCACGGCCACTGTAACGTACGCTCACGTTACCACTCTTAACGTCTGTCGCACTCGAAAAACAACGCTGCACTAAAACTTATAATCAAAGGATACCGCCTTAGATACGGAAAGGTGGATATCTTAATTTCCTAGTCCTTCGAGTTAATAAATTATAATTTACGATTGTATTTTTGGCCGCTGACTATGGTAAAAAAGCGGCCTTCTATAATAGAAACGTCGTTTTTTTTCACCCGCATGTAACGTTTAACCGAAGTTGAGCTTTCGATCCGTATCGGACCTTGGCCTGGTCATTTTGTCATGAGGAAGAGCTGTGAAAAACATCGTTATCTCTTTCTTCAAATTATATTTTATATGAAATAATATTTTATGAGGCTAAAGACAACTTATTTTAAGAACAATAACATTCGAAAGTGTGTGAATGCAAGAGTCTACTCATTAAAGAGAAATTACTTAATTTGAATATTCTATACTTATAATAATTAAATGCGACGCATGTTTTTTTTTGTTGCACAACTACTTTGCTTGGTTTTCTACAAGAAAGACTACTCTCCACTAGCTGGATATTTTGCTAATTAAAGTTTAAAATCAGCAATTCTGTGTAGAAAACAATAAAATTGGAGTAACAGACCGAGACGGATATATTTCACCGCGTGTGTCCTTAGACTGGAAGGGTTTATTAGTTAAGTATGTGGTGGGGCCCATACATCATGAGGCACGGCGCCGGCGCAAGCTTTCCGTTCGATTCCCGCCGTGAATATTTCAATTTCATATCATAACGACTCCAATGCTATTCTTTTTTAAATGTTAACAACATTAAATTCGTTCTTAATTCGTCGATGATTAAATTGTCGTAAAACATTTGCTATAGTGTTAAAAAAATATCAAAGGTTACCGACTTTCACCGACTTTAAGTGATAAAACACCAACAACAGTCACTTCTATAAAGTTTTATAGTTGTATAATTATTGAGATTCCTACTGAAATGGTGTGATAAACTTTATTGGTCGTTAGAATGAGAGCCGAAACAAATCCGAGAGTGGCGAGACGAATCGCGTAGATTTGTTACGGACAGTAATATAACTTGTGATTGACCAACGATAATTAAAAAGTAGCGAGAGTGCAATAAAAGTGAGGTGAGCGCACCTATTCACGTCCCACTTAATGTAACATTTATATTTTAGTGTTCTCAGACTAAGCAATCACCAGAATAACGTGTTTTCAAACCAATTGATACAGATTGATATTATAGACGATTTAAATGTCTACCGCTACCGATGTGTAACTTTGAAGTCGTTTACCCGATTGATATGAAATAATGATTGCCTATTCTTATTAATCTTTATAAATAGTCAATTAGTGTCAATCATATGCAGTTAGCGTAAGTTACACCTACAAACAGTTGTCTGATAACACAGAATGGCTGTTTTATGTGAGAATCATAATGGGAGCACGATTAACTGACTTAGTTTAAAAAGAAGACACATTGTTCTGTAAAACGCTAGTTTCGGCACGAAGCCCTCTATGTCAGGGAAATAAGTTTAAAATATCAAACACGATCCCTGATATCCTAAATGGAACTTTATCCCACACACTTAAGGTTCACGAGAAGTTTCAGGTCGGAAGGCAACGAGAGCCCTTGCTTATGAAAAATGTACTTTTAGAATAAGGTAATAAAAATTAAATTTGAATGTTTATTGAGATTTTTAGTATCGAATGAAAGTCGAATGCAGCTCAGTTATTTATACCGAGTATATGTTACCATGCACTGTTTATGTGAAATTAAATATGGTTTAATAGTTTACTAAGAACGGGTTAGCGTTGCAAAAATTAAACGATGCAGTTTCGCTTAGCCGGATGTGGTGTGCTTGTATAATCAATATTGATACTGGGGTATCTACTTCAAAGCAGATTAAATTTAAAATTGTGTTAGTTGTCGTTTTTGAATCGAAGATAACTCAACCTGTAAATGTGGTGACACAGACTTAGATCACTGACTCATATTCTCACAAATCGATTGCATTACTCATTTCATTTCGATTTACAACGAAATCGATATATTTCTGCATGTGTCTTAATATTCAAATACCGCGTGGTGGGCACCTCAGTGTTGTATATCGTGCAACAATTAATTGCCGACCAGACATCAACTCCTTTCGGACCACCATCCATGCGAAGCGAAGCGATAATACTCATGAATAACCACCAGATACCAACGCTTTTTACTGCTAAACGACGCAAATAGCTCAACAGATAGTGTAATTAATTACCCTATTTAATCCAATCACAAGTTAGTAAACGTTTTCGCTAAAGAGAAATGATTAACACTTCAAATAGTGCAGAAAGTCTATTTAGAGATTAAAATCGTAAACGGTGGTCACGAATATGTAAAAGAAATGTTGGAACTTTTTGTTTTAAATTATTCTAGACATATTTCTACGTTTCATTTATCGGTAAAAGATTAAAATAAAACACCTCTGTTCGCGGTAGCTTCTGCATTATTTACGCGTTAACTTGGTAAGTTTCTAAATTAATTTTCCATTATAGATACGGCCAATTTGAAATAGATAATTATATTTTTATGATCATTTTGTAGGTAGTTTGAATTACACTATTGTAGATAATATCAAACATGAGCTTGGTAGGTGAATTAATAAAGTGAATAATACCTACCAATTATAGAAATCCACCAGAATAATCGAATTCTATGAAAATGTTTTATAGAAGTTTTTAAGCGCATGTCTTCTATCTAAAGTTTCAATGAAGCTTTATCGCGTAGCTAAGGAACGCATCCGATTTTCTGTGGAGGACCGGTGTAATGTAACGTTCCCAGCAAGCGATCGACCGCCCGATCAACGTGTAATAATACATTTTTACATACTACGAGCAAAGAAAATAAATTACACACGTACTGTCAAAACTCATGTTGGCATTATATGACAATTTGACCGCGGGGAAAAAAGTTCTGACCAGCCTAACAAGCTTTGCACCAGAACAAAAGAATAACAAAATAATATGCCGTAAATTATAACATTTTTCGAGCCTGTTTCATTACTTCCTACTCCAAAAGATTATCTACTTCGATAACAATTTAAAATACGATTACAGCATACAATAATAGAGAATTTAAACTGATTAAAATATGAACACATTTTTCTCATAGTTGAACATTTAACAAAGACTTTTTACGACTTTGCGGCAGTAAAAATAAGATTTAACATAAACTTAAAGTTTTCAGTAGACAAAGAGGTGTTGTATGTAGGAATAAAACTATGGGGGCGATTGTACAGATTGCGGTACAAAACGGCAACTATAGGATGCAGCCCCGTGATTTTCAATGTAATGCATAATAACCTAAGTCAGGTCACGCCGTTTATGAACACTAGCGAACTGGGGATACTTTATAACTACCTCTAACCACTTTTTGGTGTCTGCATACTGTATTAAACAAGTTTGGCCGACTTTATGTAGGTCCACGTATTCGGCAATGGAAACACTGGTCCATTACTTATTTTTTTGATTACCTCCGCTTATAGGCCGGTGGTTTTTTACCACATCAATTACGTGAGGTACAGAAATAAGCATTATCATGATTTGGTAGCGTTTCCTGTAGCTTAAGAATAGTAAGTCGATTTGGTAGTTTTTACCAAAGCGACGATAAAGAGCGATCTTACCCTAATATGTATAAAACTGGAAAACATAAGCCGCCGTTATAATTTTATAATATTTTGTTAAAAGTACATGTGAGTTTTTTAACATTGCTAAACATAAGGAGGGACACTGTTCGAAAGTTCGAGACACGTTTAATTTTAGTTTCATATTGACTAATTTATCTAATTTTGTCTTGCAGGGCTTCCAAGAAGATGTCCGTGAGTTCGTTCCGACGATTCCACAAAAAGAAAGTCCACACCACGAAGCAGTTGGGTTTCATATTTATCACTTCACAGCTGCGCACCTATGATCGATCTTATCCAAGATGGCGGCCGGCGCGCCGCGCGAACAGGCGGGAAACAAGCGCATGCACACCTCCTCCGCCATAACGGACCCGTCAATCTTCCGACACATTTGAAATTAGAACACTTTATTCTTCTTTCGAATGATTCGTACGCAAAATACGTGCTGACTCGCGGACGGTTTGCGTTGCACTAAATTAACAAAAAACAGTTTTAACGTATTCAAAACTTGAAACCCATAAAACATATCTCCCCCATTATTAGTTTATGGCTTGCGACTGTTACGGGGCCTATTATGCTGTTATTTTTCTGTGTATTGGTGTTTGTTTTGACTGTATAGCGGTCTGGGTTACCAATGTGGGGTACCATCACAGAATGTTTCTATTGAGTGGGTCCGTTTTTAAGTGACTCTATTATTATCATTCTTGTTTCAAAGGTTTTGTGCTCCATTGTATTTCTTGAGCGAGAATGTTGGAGAAGTAATTCTTAATTGTGGTGAAATGAATTTTATAGTTTTGTAAATGTATGAGGTTTATAGGTAGGCCCCTAAAGCAATGGCATAAAAATGTTGCCCTGGAATGCCAACATTAATTCTAGAAATACGAGTACCTATACCCATTTTCTTATTTTCAAATGAAAGGGTAGAAAAAAAGCAATGAATAGGTAACTATTTTCCGAAACCTAGGTACATAAGGATAATTAATACAACTCTAACAAAACTTCTAATTTTCTTAGCATAAACTTAAACTGAATATCGCCGCGCCGCACCGCGATACAAAATCCACGGTGCAACAAAGTAGAGCCACTTTCGTAGCGTATCACTGATCGGATGCACACTCACGAGTTCCCATCACTACGTTACGATACAAACTTATAGTATTATGTAGTTATTGTCCCTTGTGCATCGAATTCCAATTAATTTCATCGACTTTTCTAAGAATGTATTAAATATTCGCTATTGTTTTGAATAATTACTCATGTTATTGACATTCATTGTTTTGCTTTTGCAACTATCGACTGGTCAATTGTTTTTTTGCGTAAAGAATAATGAGGACACGATTTTATTTTTACTAAGTTTCCGATGTTTTTTTTCTACAACAGTTGGTTATTTTAGATTTTATTTTTAATGGTAGATGATTGATTCTGAATAAAAATAGCTGAGCCACTTTTGGAAGGCATGGAACAGTTTAAATTAATACACAAACAAGTTCAAAACCGAAATCAAGCGTGTAACTACAGAATACTTTGCAAGTATGTAACTTGTGATTACAATACCTCATTTCCCTTTAATAAAGGTGCATTTAAAATCATTCGGTGCCCTCGGCAATATTCAGTCGCTAATTTCGGAACTTGTTTAGAAATTATAGGTTCAACTCTCGGCTCTCGGAGGTTAGGTTGAGTTTATTACTTCACTGTACTGAAAAATAAGCAGCTGAAGAATGCATATAAAACTGGCAATATTATGCGTTTGCTATTTGGCTCGGTTCAGTTACAAAAATTATATTAATGCTACAAAAAGTTTTGTTTTTCAATTATAATTTAATGTAACTAAAACTTATTGAAGCACTAGTGCTTTAATTATTTTTTTATAACATTAATTCAGTTTCTAATAACAGCAAAAGAAACTACTGTATGATTACTAGGTAAAGCCAATATTAAGCATAATTATTTTAATGTGACTATTAGCACAGATTAACTATTACTAGAACAGTTTCTATGGGTGTAGGTATGTATTAACCTTAAATATTGAATTGTACGGTTATTAGATAACCGGTAAATAAGACAAGCATTAACTGGAGTTTACTGAGGCAACTATTACTTAGTAATTGCTTGTTTAAGATTTTATTTGCTTATTGCCAGTGAATGTGCTCAGTTATTTGATATCAGTCAAACAACTGCTTGTTATGTCTTAGTAGTAGTTGGCACTGTATACTTATTAACTTAGTTACCTGCAGTTAGCTTTTAATGCTGGTTAAACATGAGCAATTTCTGATTTAAATGGACTGCCACTATTTTGATGAGATTTGGTTTAAAATTGAGTATATAGTTTAATAAATTTTTAAGGATGTCCATATTAATATCATCGTTGTTGAAGTCTCTAGAATAGAATAAGAATACATTAGATGGAATGCTCCATCAAATAATTTGTTGAGTATATTATTATTTTTTTACAGGAAAGCTTTTGTATTCAGCACAGACACGTGACATTTTTTCACGAAGCAACACAGGTCGGCGGATCGTGTTCGCCGGACAGCGGACAGGGACAGGCCGGACAAGCCCGAACTTTTCATACAACCCACGTCCAACAAGCGTCCTTGTATTGTTTCGCGGGCCGTGTTGCGTGAACACCGAGTGAAATATGGCCGACAGTTCGACTACTTATTTTTGTTTTATTTTTTTAGCCTGTGTTACTTAATTTTATCAAGTCGCATGAGTTATGAGAGGCGGGACCACACGCGTTGCGTTAATTACGCGTTAGTAATGTACAGGTGACTCGCTCCATGCTGCGGCCATGATTGATTCGAACACAAAAATCGTATACGATCCCTGAATCTAACCAGTTATTAAATGCAGCATTCCAAATTGAATTTGGAGTTGGAACGTCTCTATTTTAAATCATACCTCCAATTAGTAGTTTGAAAAAGATTCTAATAAGTCGTAACAGGAATTTTATTCAGTGTTAGTTATTGGCGGGTAATAAATACATAAGCGCGTGGATTCTTTAGCACATAAGTAAAGTTTTCATCAGCGGGTGATTAGTCAGTCGAAATTATCTAGTCTTGTGCTTTCATCTTAAGAATGGGACGCATAATCGAGTGGTCATTTGTCGAGTGGTCAGTGGCACTCCTCAAGTTAATAATAATGCGCCCAAACTAGATCGGGCCATTGACCCGGGCTCGGCGCGGGCGCGCCGTGCACTCCCGCCATAATTTGGAGCGCTAAAATGCTACTGAAGACGTTTTACTAAGATCGTGTGTTTAATCAGTAGCTCTTTTATCGATATCATAAAATATGATTTTAGTGAAAAATATTGTGATGTTAAAGAATTATTTTTGAGTTATTAATTTATTAGATTTATTATTTTAATCATATGTTTTGATAGATATCTATGACGAGTTCTGTGAATTTATGATTATGCTGAAATTATTGTCAAATGTAATATGTTTAAAGCGTTCGCTAATATTTAAATTTCTGAAGTTATTTTTAAATCATATTTTTATGGAGACAAAAATAAAATTTAAAATTATTACAAAACGGAAAGAAAAATTCAATCGGTAGCTAGTTTGAGTGTGCTAGAACTAGAACAAGAAATAGCCTTGTACTTGATTGTAGTAATTTACAGGTTACAAGCACAATGTTAACAACCTTTTAGTGATCCATTCACCTATTGTATTAGTCTAGCGATTTTCGTTCGCAAAATAGGCTGTGTTACTATCAAACTTATGAGATTTAATGGTTGTTTAAATTTACTAATTTAATCACATATATATTTAAAATAATATGATGTATATATTTTTGGGTTATTGTCTAAAATAGTTTCTACTCAAAATTTTTGGAAAGAGGCATTTGATTAACGAAGTAATTTAACTTTAAAAATGTAGGTAAGAAATAAATTATGATGTGAGAATCGCTCATACTCAATGATTTTAGTTTTATAAAATCTTTCAAGTATTTTTATGGCTTTTATAACACTAATGGCTCTATAATGCATGTAACTACAATTTATATCACATAAACGCCATAAAATGGCACATTAAACTACAATATCTATCAAATAATTGAAATATAAGGCAGTAAATAAAATAAAACCAACCATAAAACTCGGCTCAAATGAACTCTACCGCTACATTTATTTATTTTTTATTGTCAGAAATTAGTATTTTAATGAAGATTCCAAGAGTTGATGGCAACAATAAAGTTATGAATGGCACTCAAATCTGTCTTGACTAATAAGGTGCTAACGAGGGTCGTTCATTTTATGTGCGTTTTATTGACACTTGAGTCGAGTTGTCGGTTTGTCGGCTCTACCTGCCACCGCTCTTCTTATTGGTGTCCTACGAGACTTGAATGGGAATTTCCGATTTCGGGCCGCACTCCAATCGGATAGCGGCATTTTAGAGCTTACGCTAAGAGACTATCAGTGCATGGATGTTTCAAATTTTTATTACATATTATTGAGCAATTAAAAAGTTGTTATTATGCTGTTTGAGGTTTAAAGTTCTTTGTAAATTAACGACTGGATCAGATCTGTTCTGTTATTATTTTGTTGCTAGTAAAGTTATGATTGATAGGAAGGTAACTAACCTGCTATGGCCATCCAAGGGTAGAAGGTGTGGTTGGTGGGCTGGTGTTGTACGGGTTGTGCTGCGGCGGTGGCGGCGCCGGGTAGCGCGCACTGCTGGCCCCAGGGCAGCGCCCGGCCCGGGCTCGACGACTCGCTGTACCGCGCCTCCGGGGTGCAAGCGGCCGGCCTCACCAGGGCCCCTAGCCCGGAGCCCCAAGCCTCTTTGCCTCCATAGCCATTCTGTTGCTCTCCTCCTGGCTTAGAACAGTCTGCCTTAGCGTATTGCTGCTCCCCCGCATACAGTTTACAAGCGGCTGCCACTGACGCATCGTACGGCGAGTCCTGGGGTCTCGGCTGGTGCAGGGCGTGCGGCTGGGCATATGTCAGCCCCAGCGGGAACCCGCGGTACTGGTCTCCGCCGCCACCACCCTGGTGCACCCCGTGCGCCCCGTAAAAACCACCCTGCTCGAAATAGGAGTTCATTCTGATCAGTCACCGACACTAACGTCACTCAGTTAGGGAACACTTATGTCATCGCGGCCCCACGCGCCGTGATAACGCGACCTCCGCCAATGTCACTCCAAATACGGACAATGTAATTTAATTTTATTAATTTTATTGCCTCTTAAACGTCACTCGAGCGTCATAATGGGCTTCGTTGGCGATAAAGGCCAGTTGACGTGTGTTTACTTTTTACGATTATTTTACGACTTGGGAGCGCGTGCCGCGGGTTTTACGACTTTTTAAGCGGTTGTATGCGGCGCCGGCTCGTCTCACAGTGCTCGCACAAGTGGCGGGTGTTGTGATTTTTTTTCTTAAAATTTTCAGTTCGCGATGTGTGAGACGCAGACGCGTGTGTCGCGAGCGAAGTTTGTCGTCGCGTGTGGCGGGAGCGCGCGACTGTGTGCCGTGTGCGACCGGCGCGGCTCGGCTCACGCAATCTACTGAGAGCGGGCCACGCGCGCCGCCCCGCGCGCGGCGCCGATCGCAACACCGACGATTGTTCCGTCCCCTTTTCGCTAATGACTATAAATATTATCAGTTACGCTCTCTTTTCCCTTTCTTATCACTCCTCCTGAAGCACGTGGGTATGCAACCTACAGTCATATTCAGACTAGCAGAGATCTTCAGGCGGTTCTACCAACTACCTACGTGAGCACATGTGAGTTAGTATGCTCTACGATCAAAACTTCGTAAGTAAACAAACGCACCGACCAGCAGTCATCAGCTGAAAAACATAAATCATAAAGTGTCATCCTGTGACAGTAGTGCAACGGTACAACTTAACTTGTCGGCCCACGCAATACAATAAATAAAAAAAAGCATCGACAAAACCCCAATAATGACTATAACTGAAAAGTTAAGCCGCAAAAGTCGTAAACTCATAAACGTACAATTAGTGAAACGGGCGAGTAAAGAAAAGATTTTACAACCACTCCTCGACCGTGCCACAATGAGCGCGCAGTATCGTAACAAGGTGCTGAATAGAGTGAGAAGTCGTAAAGATGATTATTATTTCTTCTACTACCTGTTTTTACGAGTGATGTTGCTGCTACACTCGCACGCGTGTGAGTTGCATAGGGGGGAGCGAGACGGAAGGTTAGGAGCGGAACGCTTATCGCGGCGTTGGAGCTGCAGGTAGTATGTCTGTCTCGCTCCAGCGCAGTGTGGCGCGTGCAGTGGACGGCGCACTATCGAAGGGTAAACAATAGCGCATTATCGCAAGCACTCAGTTCGCGCGTCCAAATGAAGTCATCAAACGAATGAATGGCTGTGGTAGTGCGCTGTGCGGCCTACCCAGAGACACGCTCGCATTTTTATTGCACTCACCTCTTTAAACAAATATTTATCGATAAAAAGGACGGGAGCGGGCTCTGTGTGGCGATTTTTTGTGAGTGTGTGTAATTGGTCAATTTAGGACCCAAGATACCGACACGTCCTAGGCGACGTATTTTTATATAGGTAGATCTAGATTATAGGTAAGATTAAAGTTTTTGTATCGAGATGAACTAATAAAGAGATAAAAATATCATAATGATAAATTCTAAGAAATCTGCAGTTTTTCATCTGAAGTAATGCTCCACGCAATATAGGTACCTACTTATCGGTGAGAAATCTTCTGGACGCCATCCTCAAAGCTATGTTGAAGAGAGCCCATTGACAACGACTTGAGTAGACCGTACATTTAATTTGTGGCATCTAGACAGGGGGGGGATTGACACGACATGCTTATCAAAGAAGACAAGTTTACTAATTAAATCTAAATACAAAAAAAAATAAGTACTTGAAGATAAACCTACTTACCTGAAATATCTTTCAGTTTTCTTGCTGTCTCTTCAAGTCTTCATACTCGTACAGTTCCTGAAACCAAAAAGTTCTCAAAGATTTTTCATCAAATTCAAAACTCTTTAAAATGAAATCAAAAGCTACTTTTTCAATCGATCTAAATGACTAATTACCAGTATATAAAAAAAAATATAGAAGCCAAAAGCTACCAGCCAGTAATGATCAAAGCTCCCGTATAAAAAAAAGGGTCTGTCCTGTATCGGGAAGAACAAATGGGCCTCAACAAGTCTCTCGTTTCGGAATACTTAAAAGCCCATTGCTCTCTTGAGAAGCCATTGCATAATAATTGGTGAAGCCGTGACGAATCGTTCTTGGGGTAAGAAAGTGGTACCTACCTATTGTAAGAAGAATCGTATCGGATAGTACGAGTGGACTGCGCTTCAGCTTGTAACTTGGAGAATTTGACGTGGAGAACTTATAAAACTCTACTTGAATACCTCAGTTTGACAAGATCTCTTGCTACAGTATGTAGACCTTGGCTCTAGAAAAGTAGTATTCTGTCAGCGGTAGGTAGGTACATTTGCGAAGGCGATTGTCAAAACTTTAAAATATTAGACACCTATTGATCATGTGACATTTCAACAGCGTTTGTCAATCCCATACATTTTTGACGTTTTCAAAAACTACTGCTACTGCTGTATAGAGTAATTTGAAGATCTTGGCAGTCGTTGAGGATTGTCAGAAGCTAGTAAATCTGACTCCAGTCTTGCCAAAAAGTAGTGTTACCCTGTTAATGGGTTGTGGAGGTCTGGTAGGCAGCCGCTGCACGTAAAACACTGGTATTCAGCTAAATCCGGTTTGACTGGAAGCCAATCCCAATATAGTTGGGAAAAGGCTAGGCCACTAAAAAAAAGAAAGGGTAGAGTCACTTGTCTAGAGCCTCTTGACAGGCTGGCAACTTCGAACTCTCAATTCAGAAAACAGAAAAAAGTGTTAGGAGAATTTATCAGCGGTAACGTTTATCAAAAACTTGAAAATGTTCCGCTCAGCACTCAAATGTCATGTGTGCATGTGTCACTCCACTTAAATACCATACATTTTGGATTTTTGATCTACGTTATCCCTCATAGGTAAGAGGCAATCTCAGACTAAGTATCTAGCTAGAGCTTTTTTATTATCTGGGCGGGTTGCCTTTTGACTGTAGTCTAGGTCAAAAGTGACAGCATCGAGACAAAGCCGACGATGGAGTGAGCTTACCCAGAAGAAGCCTGTTCACTCTCTCATAGAGCTCAAGATATCTAGCCCTTTGACTTTGACCGTACGTAACACTTCATACCCGAAAAATAACCCTTGGTTTTTACAGTCCAAGTCTTGCTAGCTACTGAAAATTTTTAAAGCATGTCAGGACCTATCACATGTAGGTGTGTATCCTCAATTCATGAGAAGATTTTCAGAAAACGTTAGGTATCGTTTTACCCAGTAAGCCAGGGACAAATCAAAGAAGTTCATCACACAATCGTTGTTTACTAAATATGTCTCTTCACAATATTTCACTAACACGCACAATAAGTCTAGTACTAGCTAAGTTTGTGGAGGCCAGATAGATAGTACCTCTATGTAAAATACTGATTGACATTCAGCTGCATCCGATAAGACTGGAAGTCGACCAGAACATAGTTAGGTTGGGCTTCGGAAAAACGTTTCTAGACATACAGAAAACAAGCCTGCTGAGTCTCTTATTTACTCAGCCTATCTGATGTTTATTGACGTACCTAAGTAGGTACCTACGTCAATAAACAGAACAGTGCCCAGTGTCAGTATCCTTCGCAAATTAAATACCTAAGTATTTAAATACCTAAACCTTTCTAGTATCTAAAGTACATTACATATACTATACCGATGGTGGGCGCCAGATTCTTCTCCTTATCGTGTAGGCAGTAAAGTCTAACGACCCCACACACCCTAGTGTCCATAGAATATAAAAAAACAGTTTGTAAAAAACTTAAATTGTTTATTATATCTACGCTAGTGTCAGAGTTTCTAAACCGCCTCAAGGGCCTCTGTCAAGGCTTATTTGTCGACCGCCATTTGGCGGCCGGGACCACCGGCTTATACGTGCTTTCCGAAGCACGGAATCATCTTTTTATCAGATAATCAGATGATTCAAGCCTGATGTCCTAGCCAAACTGGAAACAACTTAACAATGTATGCTTCCCTTGGGAATCGAACCCACGATCACGACCATCGAAACCACTCGACCACAGCGCTAGATAAACGTGCAATAAAGTATATTGACCTTTCCTTAATATCCCTTCATAGATATGTACACGAACAAACAAATATTAGGTATGAACCATTTTTCATTACAAGAGAACGTAAAGGATCATGATCAATGTCGATTCTGGACAGCTTTGACATTATTTCTGTTTATCAAATACAGAAAACTTGCAGTTTCCTTATAATTTTTAAAAACGGTATTGTGACTAAAATTTAAAAGAGTATGGTTCGATGTTTTGATCAGGTTGAGAGGATGAATAATATACCTTATGTCAACGAATCAAAAGGAGAATGTAACGTAAGGATTTAGCAGCTAGCGTTCTGCATTTTCTGCGTTCTCCCATGGGAGAAAGGCGAGAGTTTATGGTCTCGACACCCTTGGGGCACCACTCACCAAACTTTGGTCAGCAGTTTCGTCCTACGATAGTAGTGGCCAACAGAATGAGACTCTAATTTACTACAGATATCTTGGACTATTTGTATGGAGTAAGAAAAGTTGTGAATGATATCAACCAACTAGATCGTTTTCTTGGCTCTGCTTTGTCGAAAGAAGATTTTACTTTTTACGTAGGTAAGTTCTATGCCCAAAACCTTTCCAATTCATCTTCACAGCACATACCAGTTTTGCAAAACCAAGTGATGTGGTGCTCTAGGTACTCACAGTGTCCTTCAATCGGCAAAACGATTGGCAAAAAGGCAAAATGGGATTAACCACGATTTGGTAGCGCATGTCAATCACATACATTTTTGTCTTTTCGACATTCATTATTGCTGATGGAATCACTTTGTTACTTTGTTTGCTTTTGTTGAAAGAGATACATATACTTACAGTTTTTCGTAGCTTAGGTAACTTTATTGCTTTGCAACTAAAGTACCTACCTAAGCTATGTACATCGATGCGCCGCCGGTAGGTACTTGGTGGACAACCCACCCACAGCCACAAAATGTTTTGTGAACACATTAATTATGCGTACAGCTATGGAGTGAAATTCCCTGCCAGAGTCTGTGTTTCCTGATAGCTACAACTTGGAAGTCTTTAAGTCAAGAGTAAATAGGTTACTTCTAGGCAATCGTGCTCCGTCTTCGACCACATCATCGCTTACCATCAGGTGAGATAGTGGTCAAACGCGTGCCTATCAATAGTAAAAAAAAACAACCGAATTCAGAACCGCCATCTTTTTTTGAAGTTGGTTAAAAAAGCTGCACCGTATTAGTCTCTAGTGGTAAGACGGCCTCATAGCGCCGTAGCTTCTCTGTAAATTATAGAAGTAACAACGAACCTACTGCTAGAACAACCTGTAGGAGTTTCAATAGTTTCATGAAACTAAGAAAGTTTCGTACCGTTGGAAGGCCTCAAGGTGGACCGATGACCTGGTGAGGGTCGCGGAAAGCCAATGGACCCGAGATGCACAGGACCGGTTGTTGTGAGGAAACTTAAGGTTGGCCTATATCCAGCAGTGGACGTCTTTTGGATGATATCATGATGATGAAGAAAGTTTAGTTTTGTCACTATCAGATTTAAAAAAACAGTGCTTACTACACTGTTTTTTTTATTGATAGGTTCATGTTTGATCACAATATCACCTGGTATGATATAGTTATCAAGTCAAGAGTGAATATCCTATTCACTCTTGACTTGATAACTAGCAGGTGGTTCTTGTAGCTATCAGGCAAGACAAAGTTGATGATCAAAATGAACTCTAATTTAAGAAACATCGTTCATATTTCGAAACTAGTGAAATATTAATGAAAACTTTTTGGGAATTATTTCTGAAGATATAACCTTCAAGTTGGAAGTCCTAATTAGACCAACATACTCAATGACAGTTTAAACTCATAACTTTCAATAGCGCTTTGAGCTCACAATAGATCATAAACAATTATTGAAATACCACTCCTTAATAGGCATCCTAAAGAGAATGTGATCTAAAGAAAGGTCACAACCTATTGGTTAGTACGTTTCGTAATTCAATTGATAGATACCTAAGTTGAATCAAGTCATAGGAACTTATTCCAAATTATGTAAATCTCGTAGCCCTATCTACGAAATAATGGCTACGGACGCTACGGTTTTTAATGTTCTTTTAATGATGGGTTCAAATTGAAACTAGATACACAAATAAGGCAATGTAGATATATCCCTGTATTAAAAACTGTGACTTATGCCACATAATACAAGATCTACGGCTACCTACCTGTGGCTACGTTCAAAATTCCGAACTACAATAACACCTCGTAGATTCGTAGCTCGTAGTAGCGCGTAGTCTGCTACGAAAATTTCAATCACCGTAGCACGTTCGACGGTTTATATAGTTCGATAAGATATATTTTTTTAAAGTGGATGTAATGATTACCAAGGCTAGTTGGTTTATTAGTTGGCTAGGTACATGACGAATTATATTATGTAGGCTTAACGCTAGGTATATAAGTTTAATGCAAAGGTCTTAAAACCTCACAAAGTATCATTTTACGAAGGATCTACGAAGTAAGATCCTGTTATTATGTAAAGGTATTAATTAGGAACTAAGGTGTATGGTTCTCTAACACGTGAAGGCGTCGTTTAAAGTTACTAATGAGGATAACTTGGACTAAATAATATCACATTTCTTTGAGCAACTTCTTCTTCGAATCCGAATCGGTACGGCTTGGCGGTTTTCGGGAAGTTGCGTGGATGATGAATTTTTTTCACACACCACAGTATCTCAAGACGAAAGTCTATGACCAGTGCGTGTTGCCAGTGATGAATTATGGAACCGAAACGTGGTCGCCTCATCAGAAAGCTTTAAGTTACTCAAAGGGCAATGGAAAGGGCAATGCGTGGAGTTTAACTTACGTGAGCGTGTCCGCAAGAGAACCAAGGTTATCGACATAGCCCGATCAGACCACCAAATTGAAGGGGCAGTGAGCATTGGTCCCAGAACAGATTGTTGATGGGGCCGAAAATTTCTGGAATGGCGACCGCGTACCGGATGACGCAGCACTGGAAGGCCTTCCGCAAGGTTGACCGATGACCTGGTGAGGGTCGCGAATAGCCGATGGATCCGAGCCGCACAGGACCGGTTATTTTGGCGACACTTCGGGGAAGCCTATGTCCTGCAGTGGACGTCTTTCGGCTGATATGATGGTGATGATGAACTTTTATCTTTAATAGCCAACGATAAGATGACCAGAAAAATGCTACGACGAATTTCTTTAATATCAACTCACAGCAAAAGACCAGCTGTGGGCAAAATGTGTGAAAAGAAAATTTAGGCTTTTTTGATAGATATTGTGATTGAAATGCGACTGCGAATGTAGCTTAAAAATTTGTAGAATTGGCCTTAAGAACACCTTGGGTCCTGACAAAGAGCATTTGTCGATTGAACGCTTGTCAAAAATATACGGGATTGACATGCTGTACCGAAGGTAAATTTCAAACATTTTGATAATTTGAAAATTGGCATTGTTGATAAAATGTCACATGTCTGAAGCCACTTTTCCAAAATCGTTTAGGTAAGTACCTATCTTTATAAGTACCTTCCTAAACGATTTTGGAAAAGTGTTTTGAAATATTTGCTTTACTTTTAAAGCAAATATTTTAATTTATTGTAGCCTTAAAGAGCTCGTGGCTTGATACTCAAGGATATCTACAGAGCAGACCTTAGTCTAATACCTATAACCCGGGTAGACACTCCGATAAACACTGTGCCCGATCCAAGGATTGAATCATGGACTTCACGGTCAGTAGTTAGAGCTCTAGAGGCTCCTCAAACCTCAAACTTTAAGTGAAAATGGCATAGGTAAGCTGGTCTAGAAGCTTACCTATGCCATTTTCACTTAAAGTTTTTCTAAAAAGTTCGCAAAGACCAACGACAAGAGCCCGACTAACTGAAAAGCCTTTTTTAATTACCTACTGTCAGCCGCAAACTTTTCTGAAACAACGTGTCTGTTCTGTGTAGACTTTAGCTTCTTAATGGCCTTCCGTAAGATAGTATGTAAAGCCACCTTTTGGTATTGCTGGCCTTCCTTAAAGAGCAGGACTGGATCGAACTACATAGGTACTGGTCACAGAAGTTGTGGACACCAGCCTGACTTACTCGTAAATACATAGGATTTCCTGACTTCACCCCAATTCCTGTTACAATTAATCAAATACCCCACAGTCTCGCACCTTCCTGTTTAACCTATAGGTACGTCCAATAGGATTTCTCATAGACTCTCTACCAATAAGACTACAAACATTTCCAATAAGCCATCGATCTCATAAACTGGTTTAAATTTATTACCTTTCAGGAGCTTTAGTAGTATTTAATACTCTGTAATTACCTCTCTACGGCCAAATGGGCGGAACAAAAACCCATGAAGCTTCAACAATGTACAGACAACAAAAGAGTTTGGTATGCGAGCATAAAAAGCTCTTTAAACTGCGGTGGAAATATTTGTCGTTGCTGCATGAAATATGGAACCTACTTCAGTCAAAACTAGAATAAGTATTCACTTAATTAAAAGCATGGAGTTTGTCTCTTTACCTAAGTAGATTTTAGACAGCTTTTCAAGCGTCAATTAGTGATTTGTTGACACTAGATGGCGCTGTCTATGCTTTGCTGACGAGTGTTTGAGAAAAAATTCTGAATAAAATGTCAGTAATTCTAAATACTCGTAATTAAGTTAAACCTGCGTGCGTTCAGAATTCTCTTGGTAGTATCTATTTATTTTTTTCAATGTAGAGGAAAGACCCTTTTTCATACAGAAATATTCATAGAGGTAACCCACTAAACCTTTTCACGTAGGTAAGTGAATGATTTCAGATTTCTTGGGCCTGGTCTCTTAGCCATGAATACTTTTTCGCCGCTAAATACACACCAATCTATTTTGTTGACTGTACAACTATAGTTAAAGGCCATTTCACCGCTAACAATATTGAATATTGCAAAGTATCCGATTATCTACAATGCTTGTAACTTATGCACTTTTAACTTACCTATAACTTCGGTAGGTTCTCTTTATTGTTTATTTCTATTAGATACCTACGTGTTTGCTTAAGGCGATATTTATGGTAGGTTAGAGTTGAAGGATAGTAAGGAGCTTGTGGCTAGATAATAACAGCTACACGGGTCGATCTTCAAGGTTAAGCAACACTTACCAAGGTTGGGCTGTGGATTGGTGACCATCTTGACATACCGAGTTTCCTCCGTGCCTCGGAAAGCACGTTAAGCCGTTGGTCCCGGCTATCATTTCTAGATCTCTGGCAGTCGTTACGGATAGTCAGAAGCCAGTAAATCTGACTTCAGTCTTGCCATGAAGTACCACGTGTTACCCAGTTAATGGGTTGTGGAGGTCTGGTAGGCAGCCGCCCGTCGTAAATAACTGGTATTCAGCTAAATCCGGCTTGACTGGAAGCCGACCCCAATACACCTAGTTAGAAAAAGGCAAGGCAGATGAGAGTTGAACGATAGGTTTGAAATTTGAAGTTGAATATTTATTTTACTAATAACATAATTGGTTTGCGTCTGATGACCGTCTCACCTAATGTCGAGAGATAATGATGAAGTTGACGATGGAGTAGGTATGCTTGCTTAGCAGTAACCTCATGACTTCAAAATCCCCCGGAAATAGTTAATGATGCATTTTTTAACATAAATGATGTAGGTCACTAGTCTAGTCTAGTAGATATGTAGGTAAATCTTGAGCTATTCTTTATAGATTGCAATCTTGAACGATATCACGGGTATAATTCCGTACTAACAGCTCTTAGAGGCCTGATTGTTTTTTCATCTATGTTTATGGGAATTATGGGTGCTGCCACAACTTACACATTTTTATAACTATTACAATTACCTAATTCTACCTACAAAACTTTGTAAAGCTACTAAAGTACTAAGTCAAGATTGATAGTTGTTTCAAGTTCATAAATGCAGGCGAAACAAAGTTATTTATGGACTTATTTATTAGGCCTTCTTTCCCCTTAAAATAGATAAAGTGTCATCACCAACCGCTTTATTACCCACTCGATAATCCTCACCGCCATCCATATCCTCTTAAACCTACAAAAAAATCCACCAACTCGAAAAAGCCAGGAAGCAGTCTAAAAATAAATAAAAAGAACCATTTGGGGAAACCACTACAGAGTACAGTAGTTCACGTTATCACAACAAACGAAAAAAACACATCTCATTCACATTCAGCGACAGATGTGATGATATTCGCATGGCGGGCGGCGGCGGCGCGGGCGCAGGACACGCGTGCGCGCGCGCCTCGTAAACACGATTTTTACAACCACTCGAATGCTCGTAAACGTCACGTGAATTGCGCCGTTTGTAGAACTCCCAGTAAACACCGCTCAGATTATTTCGTATACGCCTCCGGGGCTAAACCTCGATATAAATTGGTAACTTTATTGACGCAGCCAGCGAACGCACGTGGATTGTTATTATGCCGTTCTTTAGACGTTTATTGAACCATTATTGACTTGTTTAAAGTATCACCCGTTTAATAGAGATAAAGGAGTCGTTGATAGTTTATGTCTTCATCGTGTGAGGATATAACGACGATCGGCGATTTGCTCGCTTCCTCAGCGTCTTGGTGTCTGGTTTGACTCGATTGCGGGCGTTTTATTACTGTAATTTTCCTTTTTATTGACTCGGCAAGTTATTGATGATCATAGGATTGATAACAATCGATTTTGTATAATGGATTTATAATTTATAGTTAGCTTATTTGTTTATTAGCAGTAAATCTATGGTCCGGTAATTAAATACCGGTAGCGATGTGTCGACGGTTAAAATTGCCGTTTTTGAAACAACATTAAGTATTAAAATCAGAATATCAATTGATACATAATTTTATGCTTATTTGAGGTTAGATTTGAATAGGAAATCTATTAGAGTAAATAGCTGTGTGCCAACAATTAAGATTGACTGGGCTCTTCATAGAGACAAGTTATATGGGAGCACGTCCGCCCGATAGTAACGCCATCTATCATAATAAGTGGAAAGCAGAGCGCTACTAGCTTAAACTCTTATTTACGCACAGTGTACCACGTTTATAATGACACCAATCTATTTCAGTGCCTTGTTTTTTTAATCCATTTTAAAGGGTCAATATAATTGAATAAAAGGGTTTCACCTCAAGGTTGTTTAAGTGCCATCTGTTGTCATCCCTGTGCGACCTCTACGGAAGCTTACAGAGCTTTGAAATCACTCCGAAGGATAGCATGAAAGGTCAGCGAACGATGAATTTACAAATATAACTTTTTAATGCAAACAAAAATGAAATCATATCAAATAATGAAAGCAACAAAGTTATGAAGACGTAAGATGCAAAACATGCTATAAATACTTCTCATTATAATCTTATCACGCAAAATGAGTCAATTTAAACAAACAAACGTCTAGCAGCTATTTATAACGTAATGATTTAGTTTTATGTTCTGCTATAATGTTACGTAATACTCATCTCCGTATGAAAAAGCGACATAACTGCCAATAGAAAAGCGATAACATGAACATAAAAGCGAATTTTATTGCTTTATTCATCATTCAGCTATATAAATTCATCAAGACACTTGTTAATCGTAAAATAAATCTTATTACACAGTAAAATGATGTTTAAATTGACGACAAGCGTTTTATTTTCGTCATAACAATAAAATTTATTTTTACGAGCGCTGGGCTAGTGCGGTTGTGTTTAGCGCCACCTAGCGGTAAGTCGTGTGACTACGTCGTCACGGCACTTAGTTGACGTCACTTCATGGCGAGAGCTTTTACGATGCGTACAACGCTTCAATGAATGGAGGTGTCGTAAATGTGGATTTGGCGGTTTGTATAAGTACGATCTTGTAGTCACTTCTATACTACACTACGTGGGTTGGGTAACCCTACTAAAATGCGGTATTTCGGTGCTTTACAGTGGATATTTTCAACTGATTATCTACTGACCTTTCCTACTGATGAAATTAGGTAATGGTTTTCGGTTTATCTCGGATGAGTCATGAATCCAAAAATAGCAAACCAGCAACATTAAAATATGCTTATCATTTTTTATGATTTATCAAATGTAGAGGTCGAAACAAAATGACTTTTATGTAGATAATGTTAAGACCTTTGTAAAAATGTAGATATGTAGTACCTATAAAACTAGGTACCTGCCTCAAAGATAAATTTTAACTAAAATATAGATAGGTAAGCTACCTACCTAACTCGTAAGCAGGTACCTACCTACCTACTTATCACAAAAATAATAAACAAAATAAATATCAAATAAAAGTTATGAAATTCGAACATTTTAAATCGGCCTACATTTTTGCTACGCTAGAACACTAGTTCCTACACCCGACACCACCCAAATGAAATCCGATGCACACACACACGCACACAAATGTCCCCACGCACTTTCCAGCCACATTAAAACTACACTAACTTTGCATAATTGTCTCATTCACGCACGTGCAATCGTAACGGCGCGACGACGATGCTATCTCTGTCGCACGCGATCGTCAAAATGGCCTCCAAACGAGATATTTTGAAGGAACGCCGCCAACTTTTGTTGC
Source organism: Lacanobia oleracea (assembly GCA_950371165.1). Classification (NCBI taxonomy): domain Eukaryota; kingdom Metazoa; phylum Arthropoda; class Insecta; order Lepidoptera; family Noctuidae; genus Lacanobia; species Lacanobia oleracea. The sequence continues at coordinate 10,923,825 of OX493397.1, forward strand.
TGTAATGGGCGGAGCGTGCATGCACAGGGGCGCATTCAGTTGACTCATCTTCTTGGCTAGTGACAACAATTTTTAAGTTGATATTTTTGTTATTTTATTTTATTTGTTACTGATACAATTATTTAGGGTTTCATCTATCAGGTGAAAAATGTAAAAACATATTTTTTTTTGGTCGGTTCACTATAAAAAGAAAAAAAAGCATTTTATTTATTGTATTTTAATCTTCATAGCACAGGATAAGCATTTATAAACCTACACACAACAGAACAAAAACAATACATACCTAATACTTTAACGTAAAACTAGCAAATTTTTGTTGAGAAGGTATTATTATAGAAAGTACTTACTGTGTAGCAAACCTATGTCGAAAAGAAACGCGCAAAGTAGAGGACCAGAAAGATGGTAAGAAGCAATTGGAGGCAGCACGATAAAAGGTCTTCTCCCCGATTGGTGGACACAATAATAATTATCTTCAGCAGGAAGTTCTATAATAATTTGAGGATCGTATAGGTGAACAACCACAAAACATAAATGGAGCAAAAAAGCGACCATATGGTATCCAAGACGGGACATCAGAAGACGTCTGAAAACAAGATGGAGTGACGATATTCGCCGAACCCTGGACCATACCTACTGGAGTTGCAGAAGACCAAGCTCAATGGAGAGAGCTGGAGGAGGCTTATGCCAAGAGGCACGCCGAATCGCGAGATACTATAAGAAATAGAATTCATAAAATGTACATGAACTTTCATTACTGTGTTTTGAATAAGCTGTTTTGATGTACAATAAAGAATTAAAGATGAATGTTATATTGCATGCAGTTCGGAAAAAAAGGGCTTTATTATTATATAGGTGGACAACCATGTGGCCCACAACGCGGCAATTTTGCGAAGACCATAAAGAGTTATCGCAATCTGGGTGTTACGAGCTCAGCCACAACTCTCTTATAAAGTGGTCTAAAGAGAGTTGTGGCTGTGCTATGAGTCTGTTGTCAAGATTTCAGCCCTGTATTCCTGGCGCTAAAATTCGGGGTGTCACTAGATATATCTGTGGCACTGGCGTACACATTTTTTTTAAGGATGGGAAATCATCAAATAACTCCTCCCGCTCTGGATGGAGCAGAATCGAGTTGACTAGAAACCATCCGTGTTCCTCTTAGTGCCCTTTGCGTTTCAGGGCCGCGGTGGCTCCTTCGAACGAATTCCGCAACCCTGGCAGGCACTGGCCCTAGCGAATCTCGTCTTCTATGATAACATATTTTTGAGGGGTGCGTGGAACATCACGTTCCGTCGGTGGTTCTGATCGGAAAGCGAACCAACCGGCGTATGCACCTGATTCTTCATCATATCAAGGAGCTTGAGCTCCACATGATCCGTGTTACTGATTGTAGTCGCTTGCGTAGCCTAATACAGGATAGGTTAGGAGCGAGGAGTCCATCATAAATGAAATAAATAGGTACGGCACGGCCAGTCATGGCACCTCACTTAACGGCTAGCATGCGATTCCCAATGATTTCTTCGAAAAGTACCTGTGCCAAACAAGCCAGAAAGTAAGGTCTACTTATTAACGGTCTCGATGGCATGGCGATGCACTCTTAGAGTAGTGTCCAACCTGCTTATGGCATTAACGTTACCTTGATACAGCAATGGTTGCTGCTGACCCCCAAACTAGACATTGGTCTATCTTGAGGGGCACAAAGTTAACCTACTGCTTCCGGTCTTGGTTTAGTTCATAATCAGAATTCAAAGAGATAGCTTTGATCGAGAATAAACGTTAATAGGCAATATTATAACATTCTGACGTGTGTTTACACGTCAGAAGGTTATTAATGTTATAATATTGTTTGATAATAAATTATTGAATAAACCGTTTCGGAACGTAGGTAACTGCCAAGTTCGTGAAACAATATTGAAATCTGCGAACTTGAGTTAAAAATAATATTTTATTGAATAATTTTAAAAATACATAGTTACTGTATAACAGAGTGTTAGATATTTCAGCAACCGTACATTAAATTTAAAATCTGAAATTGTGGATAAAGTCGCTATTGATCAGTACCTTTCGGTAAGTACCAAGAACCATCGAATTTGAAGAAGCGTAGAATTTCCTTAAAAAAGCTTTATTTCCCTACATTTTGACAAATTAAATTGATTGTGGCCGAGATCATAGGTAGGTAGTACCTATCTGCGAATAAAAATATAAAGTTTTCTAAGAAGATGCGAGAAAAATCGCAATCCTGACTAATGTGGAACAAGTGACATCATAACCAACATAAAAAATAAAGCTCTCCAAGGTCCTTCAAATTCGTCCCTGGATACAGGAATTTGGATATGGCGACTGATGCGCTGTACGACGAACGACCAATGTGATTTTATCTACTTTGAAATGTGTAATTTCGCAGTTAAATCGTTAGAAAAACTAGTGTATAGTGTTAAAATATAGTGCTAAAATGACTGTGTTTAATTGTTAAGTGTTTAATATTACAATTAATCGATTAAATCGTTAAAGTATCGAATGTGTTTATATCGTCCGCCATTACGCTCTCTAGCGACGCGTCTCCGTTCGTCGAGATCGATAGCCTATATCTGTCTCAGTCACTCTTACGGTAATAAAATGTAAGTGCGAAGCGATTCGAATTTTGTGACTGCTATAAAATAATTTAAAATTAATTTTTAATATTGGTTGTTAAGGAGTAATTTGATACAAATTTGATGAAAAGTATGAAATTTTCTTTTAATGTCTGGTCAAGGTAATAAAATTGTAACAACGTTTTTCACACCTTGGTACCTATTTAGGTAACTGCTGCTTTTATTTGGGTTTTATGTCGTTGTTAATTTTTTGAATCTTTTGAGAACGATTTTTTTTCTTGTTTATTTGATTTTCATTGAACGTATTCAATATCTAGGTATTTAGGTAGGAAAAAATAAATTGAGTGAACATTAAAGAAAGACGGTCGTTAAATCTCTACCTTCTTAGTTTTGCAGTTGTGCTACCTATAGGTACCTACAGAAATTAGGTAACCCTGCATAATCTACTTATTTATTAATTAAAATCACTTAGGTAGGTACATCCTTGACTGGTGATTGTAGATGCGTACCTACCTACAAGCACATCAGCAGGGCTATTCTGTTGTCATCTTACTGCGATGACACAAGTCAAATGAGCTTGACTTGAATTGAAGTGAACTGTCAATCCATAGGTTCGGGTGAAATTGACAGTTCACTTCACGTTGACTTCACGTGCATGTTTACAGTGATATTTTAAGGGAACAAACTGATAAAGGACCTAGGTGAATTTATTAAAGAAATTCAAGCGGTAGTGCCCGGGGCCCCAGAGGGCGGCAAATATTTAAATTAATTTTTAAGTATACCCAACACAGTTTTTAAGTCTTACTAGGTACTTACCTACTAACAATATTATAAGTAAGTACCTACACCAAGAAGTTATGTCTGAAATAAAAAGATTTAATTTTATTTCGTTTATTCTTATATACCTACATGTATGTAAATCACTTTTTTTTTTATTGGGTATTATTTTTTAAACACTAGGTAGGTACCATTTTAGGTAGTCATCGCTAGGTATTGTAGGTACCTAAGTAGGTAGATAACTAGGTATAGGTACCTAGGCCAAATTCAAATTTTAAAAAAATATTCTAAGTTGGTACCTACCTACTTGCCTACCATCTACAAATCAATGAGGATTTTTGCAAAGCATGACACCAAAATCTCTCCAAAACCAGCTCTACCTTGACATAAAATAAACTATACCAGCTGACCACCAAATTAATATCTACCACAAAACCGTACTAAATAGCAGTAGGTAGGTATATACCTACCTACCTACTAATCAGCCAACACCGGATGCTTATTTAACCAATCAAGGGCAATCTTGGCCCCAGTCCAAATCCATAACCGAGCCTGCCAACGAAAAACATGAGCCATGGCCGACATAATTAATTTTCCGCAAAGAAAACACATTTTCCAATTACTTTAGGTACCCATCAAAATGATTTCTTAGTTAAAACAGGACAAACCAAACATATTCGGGTATACTGCAACCAAATTAAAAATTGATTGGGCTATTTAAATTCGGAATCACGCTTGTACCTACCTACCTACTCCGACGGAAAATGAATTTTGCCGTCACACGTAGTTACCCAACCGTTTTAAAAAGAGCTCTCTTTCTGAACAAATTGCTTCGGATTTGTTGAAAGCGTATGTGTCTTCATAATTTTTCCTAGTAGTCTTGAAGATTAAACGTTAGATATACACTTGATATATTTGTTCGTTTCTATTTATATACCTCGTGCGACCAAAATGAGCGTTGGATTAAGTGGCTCAAGATTAAAAAATTGCCCACGCGTTTGTAATAGAATTATTTTAATAGTTTTTGTGTCGATTGGATGTGAGTTATATTGGTGATATTATTACTAACAGACCTATCTATCCACAGATATTATGTTACCTTTAGTGATGAAAATGTGTTGGTTTTAAGAATCTTTATCTGTTTTCTTTTCTAATTGGGTATTTAACGACATGAAAATATAAGATAGGTACTGTGCTGTGTGTGTGTGTGTGTGTGTGTGTGTGTGTGGTATTAGCCTAGGTCAGATGGCAATGATCATATTAATTAGGCATTCAAGATTACCCAATTGTTGGTTGGCTAAAAATCTAACCTCAATGGAAATCCTAAAAATGCTTGATGGTGCTGATTGAAGTCCATATAACCTGCCTTCCAGGGGTGGGACTGTTCAAAATAGCTACCATGGTCCTGGAAAGCTAAGGGCATTTGTAGGAACACGGATGGTCAGTCAGGCAAGAGTCTGATACTCCCAACCACTCAGACACGACCGGGAGCAGTTATTTGATGATTTCCCCATGAAAAAACTATAGGCAATAACTAGAGCCTTTTTTTAAAGGATGGGGAATCATCAAAAGACTCTTCCCGCTATGAGAGGAGCGGAAGGGAGTGTCAGACTTTTACTGACTAAAACCCATCTGTGTTCCTCCTAGTGCCCTTTGCGATCCTGATCCGGATCCGGAACATTTTCCGCAACCCTGGCCATAATTATAGCGGATAGAGATCAAAGTTGTTAGCGTCTACAAGTTCCGAGTCTTGACCAAGCCACGAGTGTGCTATCCGACGAAGCTACATCGAAAGGTTATAGAATGATAATAGCCTTTAGTGTCTACCTTGGCATTTAAAAGTCTTGTGACTCAGGGCCATACAAGTAATCCCATCGTCTATTTCATTACACTTTAATTGCAATTCACAATAGAGCTTAGCTTAGCAGTCGTTCTGAAATGCATGGGATTCATGGCTGGCTGTAATTTGAAGTTAGCAACTGTTTTGCGATAAAATAAGCTTAATTTTTAAGAAATAGAAGACCGCAGAAGTTGTAGAACAGACTAGGTATCTGCTCTTTGTTATGCATACCTACATTACAGAAAAGATAGATGAGGATAATATTACATAGGGTGATACAATGGGCGGCATTGTCGATAAAAGCGATCTTTAATAGACAACCTTTGGATGGATTTAAAAGATGGAAGGAAAGAAGCTGCAGAAGCTTCAAAAGCACAACTTCTGTGATCGAAATTAGCACTGAAAATAGCCAAAACTACTTAACCAAACAGACCTCACAATCCGAAATCAATCAGCATACAATGTAATGGTACCCCAAAAAAGCTCGGCTCTATTCGGGTGTCATCGTATCGGCTCGCGCCGTTCGTTCGTCGTCGCCGGCGCAACCCCGGACATAAAACGTAAATAAAAATATAAATATTTCGACGGATATCGGCAGCACGTGCGCCGGCGCCGCTGTAGTTTAACATTCAACTCCTGCGCATTGCTTGTTTTCACACTCGATAGCCTGTTGGATCGCGTGAGCGTTTTATTGAGTGATGTCTATGATGGAATGTCGTTTGTGATGCAACCGATTTTCAAGGCTGTTCGGAATACACTACTATATTAGCGTAAGTGAAGACGCATGCAATGAATAGTTTTCCACGTGCAAATTGACTGGTTCCTGGAGATAGAGTGCGTGCTGCTGTTGGCCAATTAAAATACATTCATCATTCAACGATCAGCTGATGTAATTGTTTGCAAATACGTGAGGAACGTGCCTGCATGGTAATTGTGACGAAGGTTCAATGTCAATTTCTGTATGCTGGGAATGTATGAATCACAACTGAGACTGTAGTCTCTTTGCTCTGAAGGCAAGCACTTTCGCCCTGAAATTTTCTTGGGACTACTGAATTAGTTATACCTACCTAGTTGGCTTCAATCTACTTACTTATAAGTAATTTTATAGTATGGGTACCTTACCTGGCACGGATGATAAATTATGGTTCAGGTTTCAGGGTGGCATTCACAAGCGTCCTAACGTTACACCATATCGGGTGCTTCTCAACATCTCCTAAAATGATTGTGGCACATGTCGTTAATCCTGCTCCAGCTATGCAAATTTCTAAGACTCCCATCATACAGGAATGGCAAACCAGAGGAACGACAGCAAAAAACGTTCAATAACAAACTTTATCTGATATCATAGGAACAAACATTCCGTTGCCAATTCCTGCAGAATATATTCTGCGAAACAGAGAACGTGGTAAAATAAAAACTATTCGGTTTTTCCATGCTAACACCATTTAGGTACATGGAAACTTGTACCGTCCCACTCTTATTTGAATGTGTTTTACATACACTAGGACGATAGCAGGAACACCAATGGTACCGGAATGACGCAGATAGGTGTCTTTTAGGGCCGGTACAATGGGACGCTGCCTTCTGATAATTTTCTATAGGGCCACCGTTGTTTATTGCTTTAGTATTCTAAAGGGTACGTGTATTTGTATACCATGAAAATTAATATCAGTTTCCTTATTCTAATTTCCGAGATTTATTCGTATCGCGCCTACAATTTATTTAGCTTGAATGAATAAGTAGATTTATTGGAATTGATTGTGTTGGACCATTGTTCGCTTGCTTGTTTCTCGACATTCAATTGTTTAGTTTTTGGTTATTTATTGTATTGTTGTCGTAGAGAAATTAATTTTGGTTTGTGTATTGAATGGTTAATGTGTGCTGTTAATAAATTCATGTGGTTGAGCGGGCTTCTATTGAATTTCCCAACATACACATTCCTGCATATAAAAGTAAATAATAGATTGACTGCTGCAGTAACTCAGAAACTTTTCCCAGATAAACTTTGTCCATAATGTTTCCGAGGTATTTATTAGCTTTATGGCAGCATTTTTCTGAAAAACAACCGCAGATCATTAGGTACCTATAGGTAGTTGCCTAGTGTCTTATAATAAAGTTGGATAGGTAGTTAAGAATGACATACCTAAGATAGCTGGATTGAAAACAAAATGGTTATCTACTAGGTATCTAAGTTATATCTTACATTGCAAAATTAGTTTGATGATGGTATGAATAGGTAAGCAAATTAACCATCACCTACATTCATTAGGTATAGGTAACCATTATAATTTAGTTTGGTGTTAATATTAATAATTATTTTTAATCTACTTACCGGTGTTTAGATAATGCTCTATTTAGGTAGGATAGGAAGGTAAACACAATAATTGCGGTAGAGATTTATTTTTATTTACTAACCTATCCTATTTTAATTAAAATTTTAGCTAAATCTGCTTCGATATTTTATTAAGGTAGATAATAGATATAGGTAGGTACGTACATATCTAATACACACATACCTACCTAAATATGAAATAACTGTTCAAAATTCCAAAAATATCAACACTTTTCTTTGTTACAATCGGTTTAAGTACCGACTAGAAAGTAGAAGGTGGAGGGAATCTACCTAAGTAGGTATACCGAGGAACCAAAAAGACGGTCGGGAGTTCGGTACAGGACAGTCGGCGCCGCGCCTGTCGCGTCGGCTGAAAATACCCGCACCCTCCCTTCGTGAGGCCGGCTTACATGGAGGAGAAAATACTTGCTTATTTTTACTGATTTTCTTTCAAGATTTAGCGGAGGTATGGTGTGCTAAGGTTGCTAGGCATTTAGGTACCTAGGTACCTAGAGGGTGAGGATATTCTCACCCTATATGTAGTGTAGGTACTAAATGCGTAAGTAGGTAGTAAATAATCAGGGATAATAAGAGGAGTCAGGAGCTAGTTGATCAATGAGGGGAAAAATTATTATTATCTAGCTTTTCTCGCGGCTTAACGGTAGGTACCTAGGTACCTAGGCAATATAATTTTTCGCAAAAATAGCAGGTCGCCTATAGGTAACTATCTAACCATAGTAGATAGGTATATATGATCTAACCGTCTGAAGTCCAGCTGACTCTGTACCAAAAATCATCGAAATTGTTTTAGCGATATAGGCGTGACAGGGTAGCAAACAAAGTCACTTTAGATAGATAGGTAGATAGATATATTTATTTTGTAAATTATAAGTAAGTACAGTGTTTAGGTCTTATAATAATTATTGATGAGGTTGCTGCATGTTTACGGCGTACCTAGGTACAAAATCAGTTGAAACAAAAAAATATTTAATGAAAAATATAGGTAAATGAAATTGAAATTATATTAGGTAGGTATACAAATATACAGTCAACATTTAAATCGAATTGAAATTTAAGTTTAGTTCAAAATCACACAATCCCTTTCGCATTTATACCTTAGGTATGCCTACAAATATAATATTTTTAGTTAGTATAATAAAATAGATATACCAGGTAGGTAGAGCTTTGCCCAAAATTTATTCCTAAAGTTGGTAAACTAATAGATAAGGTAGCTTCGCACCGTAAAGCTACCTACTGCAAAACAATAAAATTGTAGTGTGGGTTTGCTTGCCCGTTGTAATTTTGTGGTGGAAAAAAAATTACACAATTATCTAGGTATTGTTTTCAAGAAGACAAAATTTTAAAATTATAAAAAGTATAAAATTAGGTAGGTACATATTTAATTAATCATAAAGGTAGTTTGCTAACCATTAAAATAACTTATCTTTTAATTAGAAATAAATAATAGGTAATAACCCTAGTGAAAACATTATTAAATAGCCTAGAAAATTCGTAAAAACTTCCATTTAACCTCAATACACAAATCACACGACACAAAGATAAATCTACCAATCAAACACACAAAAGATGAGAAATGTAACCCACAACCAATATTTGAACACCATATTTTTAATTTCTAAACTCTGCTCCGTATGGCCTACACACAATGCGCGCGTTCCCAATCACTCGCGACAAAAAAGTCGGCCATTTTGTCTACGTGTGAGCCGACCCGGCCCCTCCCGCCACCGTGGAGGGGGGAGCTATACAAAGACTTCCTATAACTTGATACACGCGCCATACGAAAACAACCCGTATTGTTAGGTATCAAGGGTTATAGTAAGTGTCTGTTTGTACAAGATAGGGTAGTATACGGGCTGTTTATGTAGCCAAAACTGCCGCTTCATACAGCGACGGCGTCACAGCCATCACTTTCATTATTATTGGGCGATTCACGGCGTTTACCCGGCACTCGCCGAGAATCTCTGTTCCGTTGTTCAATTAAAATCTAGGCGATTGTTATTTTGATTGTTTCCGTTTTTGATGTAGGTATTGTGTTTTCTTTTTACATGTATCTACGCGTGGGAATTTGCCGAGTTTGGTTTTAGTATTGCTTGAATTGGTACTGAAAAAGCGAAATGCTTTACCTACGAATGGGTATTGAAATAACATCAATCTGTACCGATAAAACAAAGAACCGATGTCGAGCTCTACTATATTTTTTCTTTTCAAACGAAATTCTTAATATTTCTACTATTTTTTATCAACAAAATTGATGCGGCCATATATTTTACACATATTGTTACCCAGTGCCACCGCATTACGATCGAAACTTACACAGCGGCCCGTTCCGCAGACCCCATTTTGGTTTTTGGCGAAAGCCAAACATTTGGTCCATTTACACTCTTAATAGCCCATCCTTATTAAATTTATACTGGATACTGTTAAAATTTCAGTTGTTTAATTACACGGAATTTTGGCCCAGGGAAACCGTAATGGGCGCAGTGTGCGGACGCAGCGAAATTAGGTGGTTAGACCGACAGGGTATATCATTCTGTGTTTAGGACGAGTTATATTGTCGGTATCCGCTTTCCAACCCGGATAGACACCCACATATTTGTGCGAAATGAGTTTATTAACAGCATGCGACGATCAGCCGATGTTCTCGCCACATTTGTTTAGTTAGATCTTCCAACAAATTTGAGAGTCTCTAAATACCAGACGTAACTGTTATAACTCTATTCCTGCCCCTCAAACGGCTGATAACCCTTGTTGAGACATTCAGCGTTTTATGTTATGAGTGTGTCGTAAAATAAAAGTGCATCAACGGGCCTCCCGTTTGCATTGTCCGCGATTAAAAACCGTCCGACTACAGAACTGTGTAGTTCCACTCACCCGACGCATTCAAACGCGCCTCTTTAATATAGCCGCTTTACCAGGGTTCCTTTACGATTATTTAGTCGTAAAAATCAAAGTTATAGGCTATTTACACCCGTAACTGTATGTTAATCTTTGTTTTACGAGTTTGCGGCGGCTTATTATTTAATCGTTAATCACTTAACACTTGAGGTTCGTGTATGGCCGGTTTTATACCCCGTAATCTTGATTCTTGAAGAGATTACTCTACATTGTACTGGATTTATTTCGTGTCAGCTATTTTTAAACGCCTAGAGGAATTTATCGCGAGCAAGTAGCGAGCTATGATTCATACTACGGTTACGCTCTTGGATTTAATTAAGCATGCAAATGTTATTTGGGTTATGATACCTAATGCTGACCGTCTGTCTATTGTTCCTCGTATAAAGAGACTTTCTTGATTGACTGCTAGAATGACAATTTGGATTAGGATAGGATTCCGATTGTCATGCAAATTTTTTGGCCAGAGGTTTTTCGGCTACGCACAGTGCGTTAGACATTGTTTGATTTAGTAAGGAGGAAATACCCGTCTATAAATTTAACTTTCGTGACTAGCATGCGTTAAGAGAAAATTTGTGGTCAATGAGTGCATACCTACCTGTGTTTTATAGGTATTTCTATGGTGCATACCTAGGTAACAGTATTTTTGCGTAGGTATTTGCAATAGGTAACGAAGAACTACAGTATCGAAATAAAAAAACATCATCTGCCTAGCCTTTTCCCAACTATTTTGGGATCGGCTTCCAGTCAAACCAGATTCAGCTAAATAAAATAGTTGTACCTACTAGCCTTCCTAAAAAAAATCGTGCACATTAATTCTCAGATCATGAAGAGGTATGGAATCAATTTCACATTCTAGCAAGTTTTGGAAGAAATCGGACATTTGATTTTTACCAGAAACTGTTAAATAAGGCGTAATATTTAAATCTAATAGTTACAACGAAATCGGAAAGAAAAAAATAGAAAGAAAGAAAAGACGTTTATTTCCTCAAAAGCGACGCACAAAACACAAAATCATTAGGGAATAAAAAAAATATTAACTAAAAACTAAATAACCTATTGTCGCTAGAGGACTATGTCAGGACCGGGCCACCTACCTATTAATTAATTTATAGGTATTCAGATTTGCAAACGTGCTGCGAATAGGTAGTTATGACATTTATGTGCATAGTTACAGACACAACGATAGGTAGGTACTGAACCTTGCATCAAGACACATCTTAGACAAGATAATCACTAAAGCGCTGTAACTACGGGCAATTTTATTAAGTGACAAAGGTGGCAGAAATCAACCGACATTGTTCCCATAATTTGCGCTCTGGAATCTCATTGGAACAGAGACATTAAACACGGGTGTCAGGACTTCAGACAATATTCTACACATCGTTCAGTGTGTTATAAATCTACTTATGTTCCAACACATAAAACAGACTACAACATAGCCCATACCAATGAAATCTGAACCTTATATTCTCCATGAAAGGTTTTGTTCTCTGGAGTCTACTTTAATACATATTTGAATGTGTTCGAACAATGTTTTAAATGTCTTTGAATTAACTGCGCGGACGCATCTGATTGCATCGCAATTTGCGTTGTTATTTCTCGAAGGGAGAGTGAGTTATTGATAGTACGTTTATATTTTTGATAACGTACCTACCTAACAATGTGTTTAATATTTTACTGTCTTTTTTATGCTGTAAATCTTGAATTGTTTTGCTAATTGACGGACCGAGAGAAATATCTAGACACGTCATATTTATTCTTGAAAGTAATAAGCATCTACATAGTTATAAGATACCTACACCTGTCACTTTTATATATTTTCACCTGTAGTTGGTTATCACTTGTCGAGACTAGGAGCTATTAAATAGTTTTTTTTTTAAACACGACGTTATTTATTTAGATAATTTACCAATTTTATCAGCTTAATGAAAATTTAAAGTAATTCATGTTTAAAAACTGTTTATAGATCAGCAATTTTATCAGGCCCTTACCCACGGCAAATTAAATGAACGATAATTCGTTTATAAATGAGAAATAAATTTACTGGGCATTTAATTAGTATTGGCACTGGATAGTGGTTAATTTTGCCATAAACGGAATATGACTTATCTAAATTGTCTTGCTAATCAATGCGTTTATCCATAAAGAATATGTTTATCATTTTATAATCCGGTCGATTTACTGAGTAAATGTTAACTTAGACTATGTTGTTCTAGGTGCAGTTAATGAATATTGATACTTTAGGTTACATAAAAGCGTTTCATACTTATCATACTGCCTTAGGTACATAATACCTAGGTATGCCCTTTAACATGTTTGTATTGCATAGGTAAATACTTAGATAATTTTGTTTAGTTTTAGGGAAATATTATTGATTTAAATGTCACTTAATCTACATTTATGTTAAAATATTATCAACGTTTTCCTAAAATTCTAGATACAAAAACAAAGTTACAAAGCCTTGTGAACCTGAAGAATATTGCAGACAGTCTTGAACTAAACTTTGAACTCTGTAGACACTTATTTTTTCCATAGAAATATTCCTGAAACACTAAGGAAGTCCAAGCCACTATCAAACCCAATAACTCTGAGGCAGGGCAAGGTGTTCTAAACAAAACAGCCGCTCTTAAACTATAGTTCCTACATAGATGCGAGACACAAGTACAAGGGAAAAGCTCCAGTTTCCGTGTCGCTATACCCTTGGGCCTTGTAGCTTTATCGTGGCTTGTCGTGGAGGAACATCCTTTTACAGCGGCCATAAGTCGAGCCTACTGCCCAGCACCATATTGTAGATGGGGGAGGATAAAGGAATGTTCGCATTCTGATTTATACAACGCTAATTGTCTGGTTTTGTGTTTCAGGTTATTTGGTGCAGATAGTTTTGTAGGTAGTTTTATCTTTGTACCAATTCCGCCTTGTTATTTATTGACAGATAAATTTGAACGTAAAGGGACTTGTTTATCGCTTGTTGAAGTTTGAAGGTCCGCGTAGACAATTCAATGAATTTAATTCTGTCTTCATTATAAAAACTTAAGAATAACGAAAGGATACACGCCACTGAATAATTCAAAGCCAAACGCGATACCATATCTAAGCACTTAATTCGATAAACGGACGCTCCCCACTTTGTAATTCCCATATAAATAAAAAAGAAAAAAAAATCAAGGGACATACAACATAGGTACGAAAAATTGGAATGACGAATCAAAACAAAGTCCTGGCGGTTATTTAAGTAACTGAATAAATCGGCTCGCATTTCGGTCACGTCCGTAGCGAGTCGTGACAGAGTATACATCACGGTGAGATAAAGGCCCTTCGTATCGTTGCCTGTGCCCACTCACGGTTCTGCTTTGAAAAAAAAAAAGAATATGCTCTTTAGCACTTAGCGTGATTCAGTACCGTGTTTGGTTGTTCTCTAGGTCTTGGATTTTCTATTGTTGTTGGGACTTGAGAAAATAGAGACACTAGCACTGAGACCCAGTGTAGCAAAAGAAAAAGTACAAAGCAAGGGTCTTGAATCAAAGTTATTGCTTGCCCGTGACATGTTTTAGGTTAGGTATTCCTTTATTTTGATCTTCACGCGAATATTTTAAAAGATACACACAACACATAAAGGAGATTGTCTTAAATCAAGTCGTCGAGTGAAAATTAGGAAAATGAAGCAGATCGCCTTATTGAATACCAGTCTCAGAATACAAGACAAAAATACGGAGTTTAAAAATAGTAAAATGAAAACTACTCATTACCACTTAGTATGTGAACGAATGCTATGTGCATTTTTAAACACAAAATTGTATGCTGGAACCATGCAAAGCGTTCAGAAGGCGTAATGAGGTTTAATGCAATGTTTTGACCGATATAGCTGCTTTAATGATTGTGCGAAGTAACCAAGAAGAAATAGTTATACACAAATTATATGGTAAACATACACGATTGTTGAGACAGCATAAATTACACAAGTCTGACTATTTATAAGTATTTACATATCAATTTAAAACACGTCACGAAATGTATGTTTTTTCTTTGGAAATCCTATAAATCTTCGGCCAATTAATATTCATGAGTAATGGTAATGTGAAACATGTGACTTCTGTATTAAAATACCATGGAAATACTGGTAGTTTGAAAATCAAATAAAATAGAGACTTTCAATTGGTTCAACCGGTTTCTGAACTTAAGTAGGTATGGGAAGACCCTTGAATTTTTATTCGAATAAAAGAATATTGCTGATCGACAAGAGTTTGATAATTATAAAAAATTGAACAAAAAGGAAGATAACGTTTAAACAATTTTTAATCTTGACCCAAAAATGGCGGCAAACACATGGTATGATTTTTGCATTAAGCGCTGATGTAAAAAAACCTATAAGCACCTAGACATTAGCTAGCCAACACAAGAAAGACCTCACGACTGTAATTCATCCTCCAGCCATTACATAAGGTCCAAATTCAGATACCACACTCCACCAAGTTGCATGGCAGAAACATACACCTCATACAAACTGCACAGCCAATTATCGCACCCAATAACGCTAACTATTCTTACGCCACCATCAGTCATGCACGCACACGATCAGATATTCGCGCCACAGAATAAACAAGACTAGGCAAAAAGGGGTTCTGCAAACAAGAATAAGTTGGCAATAATTTATTCAAGAGTGAGTTATGTAGTATTAAGTTTATGTGGGCGGAGGGGGTGCGGGTGCCGCTATCTTCTGGCAGACACGAGGGCCTGACTTATGGAGGGACTGACTAAAGACCTCTACTAAGGGTTGCCCCAGGATTTATATTGGATGTTATTTAGGTGTGTGATATGATTGGAAGAATACCGGTTTTTTGGAACCGTTCAGGATAAAATGTGGAAGTTATTCGTTGCTTGATTTAATATAGGTAGACGCCTGAACTATATTTTGACCTAGATCATACCAAACCTAGCTGCTTTTGTTTTAAGGGCTCTATATTGTGAGACTCGAGACCATCTCGAGCCGCAAAACTGAAAAAACTTTGACATAATCTGACTCTGATTTTTTTTATTAGGTAGGTAACATTAATATTAATGTGGAAAAATTTGTTAAGGAGACATGAAAACCCCTATGGTACCTACTAATACAATATTAAAGTATTTCAATATTGGGGAAGACAAACTTCAAAATACATATCTAACTATCAAGTATCACTATCATACCATGATTAAAGAAAGGAACGACAATTCTTCGTGTTACCATAGTAACACAGTCACTAAACGCGGCAGATTCTCAAACTTTCATTGGAATGCAGATGTTCGCTTCTTTGATTTAGCTTTTCCACTTCGCTTGTTGGATAATTCATGCCCAATGAATAAACGAGCATGCTGCGAGGTACAAAAAAGGCTGGAAAAACTGTGTGAATTTGTAGGTGAGGCTGTTATTTTTTACACTGTGGCAAGAAAATTAATTTCTTTTTCTGATTAAGTTATTGGTGCAGTTTGGAATAAATATTGAGTGGTGGCCAGTTGCAACCGTTTATTGATTTTTTTTTTTACTGTTGATAGGCACGCGTTTGACCGCTGTCTCACCTGTTGGTAAGCGATGATGTGGTCAAAGATGTAGCACGCCTGCCTAAAAGTAACCTATTCACTCTTGACTTAAAGACTCCCAGGTTGTAGCTATCAGGAAACACATACTCTGGCAGGGAATCCCAGTCCTTAGCTGTACGCACTATGAATGCATCATTTTGGGATTTGGGTAAGAGGAGCTCTACTTCTAGATCAATGTGAACTGAAACAGATAATGCTGTGAAATGTTGTTCAAATAAAGGTAAAATATTTCCCGGAAATACAAAAAAAAAGATATTAGTCTTTTGTAAAACTTGAATATTGCTATACCTCTAAAGTAAATACTTCCAAAAATTATATTATGTTAAAAACTATTTTCTTTTTTCAGGTAACTTCAGCAATCTCAATCGGAACTAAACGTTCACGTTCTTGGTAAAGAAAAATTATGATACAAAAAAAATACTAGACAGGCACATAAAACATAACCATGCACCTTTGGAAACCGCTGCAACCACCCGGCACTGCACCCCGAGCCCAGCAAATGCCACAGTGCACAACTACTAAAGAAAGTCAGACTTATCGCTCGACAGGACGGAGAAACGGAGATATTATAAATAAAGACTGTGCTGCATTTGTTTTATGTTTATATTTAAAGGCTTTAAGTAACGAGTGAACTTTGTATTTTCAGGGGCGTTCTTTTGTGGTATTTTTTGAGGTGATGAAAGGTCAATGCGAAAATTAAATCCATCATTTTTGAGGATAAAGTATTGCAGAAGGTAATAAGCCCTTACATAGGCAAATATTTTTAACAACTTGAAATTGCCCGTCAATTTAATTGTCAAACCAGTTATTTATGCCTTTCATAAATTCAGATTAAAGGAAAGTTTGAAAGCCTGAAAAGGAAATTGTCTTGAAAACCTTAAGGTGGATGCTCCAGGGTAGCCCGCGAAATTCAAATATTTTAATGATTATTTCTGAAATATTCATTCTTTCGAACTACATGAACTTAGAGGGCTATATTGATTATTAAAATGGTTATAATTCTTTAGATAAATACGCGTTACGGTCGCAGATCGCATTTGGTCCACATACAGCTTCACACTGACCGGCAAATTGCAAAAAACATAAAAATATTTGAATTTCGCGGGCTACCCTGGAGCATTCACCTTAAGCAGAGCCAAGACTAGTCGCAAGTACAATAATATTGATGTGTCTATACAATACATTAAACGTTCATTTAGTAATAGGCGTTCGATATAAGTGGGTAGTATTTTTGTTCGAGAGCCGATTCAATTTTGTTGTGCAATGTAATTGAGCACTTATGGCTTCGGGCTTCGACTTCAATTATGGAAGCTTTTTTGGACTTTTTAAGAGCTTCTTGAAAATAACTTTTTGTATGGTCTTTTTTATGCTGTGAGCCGAATTCTTTTGTTTTTTCGCATGTAAATTATTTTCTCGTACTCGTGTAACTATGTTACTGTTATGCAGATTTACATTAATATTATAGATAGGTTCTTACAACCTTTTTGAATTGAAAATTTGGAATTAAGAAGCCTATTAGTCAAACCCTAACAGAACAGTTTAACTCCAAATTCTGAGCTCAAAATCCTAAGTGTTAGTTTCAGTTTAATAATTTTGGTAAGAAGGTACCTATAGCATAGGTACGTAATTTTTGTTTTCATCGTCAATGTATCGTCAACATATTTTATTAGGGTTCCGTACCAAAATGGTAAAAAAGAACCCTTATGGTGTGACTAAGTCTGTCTGTCGCCGCTGGTTTAAATAAATGGAAACTTTCTACACAATACATCATTGTTTAATTTCCCTTGTCTTAAGGACAGTTCTTCACTTTGCCCGGGTTTCCCTCATATAGCCCAAACCCTAGCAGATGGTAAGGGGTTATTTAATAGTCTTCGAAGGTGGTAGGCTTACAAGCTGACATTATTTATATGTGCACCATTAGGATCTAGATATGGGCTTGTTGATATTTATGATAGAGCTCGCGAATGGGGCTGAAGTAAAATATTGTCGCATAATATGTTATCTTCGATTTTTTTTTTGTAGAAGTCAGCACTTTAGTAGCCAGTCGAATAAAAGAAGAGGACAATACTTTTCAATATTGAATAACCATAAAATAATACCACTTTAATGAAAGAAACCGGCTAAGAGCGAGTTAGACTCGCACGCAAAGGGCTCCGTACCATAAACCTTTATTATTATTACTTTTTGTTAAAGCGGCAATAGAAATACACAATCTGTGAAAATTTCAACTCTCTACCTATAACGGTTTATGAGATACAGCCCGCTGACTGACAGACGGACGGACGGACTGACAGCGAAGGCTTAGTAATAGGGTTCCGTTGATTACCCTTTGGGTGCGGAACCCTAAAAAAAACGAAATATTTCATAACTACAGTAGTTGTAGAGGTAGTTTTGAGAAAGTATAGATATTGATGCAAATTAATAAATAAAAAGTAACCCTTTGATTTAAGTTGTATTATTGGTGTAAATGGACTAAATACTAAAACATCAACCTACAAATATTTGTATAACACTTAACATTACAGTTACAGGTAGGTATAGATTATAATGATAGATTCAACGATTGAACAGATCATGATATCTCTGAGAGATAAGTAGGCCTTCAATTCCAATGAAAACAGGCGTGTTCTTAAGTAAGGCCACGCCTATGCCTAACGCAATTAATTAAATACTTAATAGAATTTGAATAACGGATGTATAAATATAAATAAATTGACCAAAGAGGTACGTTACACATATAAACACACATATAAATCATTGATTGAAAAGCCTGTAAAGCGTGGAAATACATTTAAGATTTTTTTCTAAAGATAAAATGCTAATTTCCTAGTTAGCAACGTCTATGGACTTTGTACTGTATAATTAATGAGAATTTCTGTTATCAATAAGCAGCGTAAAACTTGTTCGGTGGGTAGTTGCCCAAACTGATACAGACATAAATACTGCATCTGTGAATATGTCAATAGATTATATTCAAAATATATGGTAAACACGAAAATTCCGTTTTAAAAAGCTATATTTTTTCTATTTTATTTTGCTTGCGGTAGGTGTTTGGGCGTTTAAGGTTAAAAGGTTTCTAAATTGATAAATAATACCAAGATGGCGTCATGAATTGGTCATTGTTATTTAGGGACATATATCTACTACATTTATAGAAACGGATACCTTCCCTTAAATGGGAAATCACAAGTACAATAAGGTAGGAATTGTTCTCACGACTAGCGACTATTTGAACTGCACTTAGAACCTAATAAATAACCTTACAGTTAGTTGTACCTCCCATAGAAAACATAGAAAATAGGTTTTACAAAGTGAACTTGATCATAGACCACAAGACTGTAAAAATCATGGAAGATGTAAAGAAGAAACATGACTTAATTGAGTAAATGAACTGAATTAACTGGTGTCTCTTACCTTTAACGTTGAACACTTATCAGGGCACTCACAAACACTAATTGACTTAATCCCAGTTAAACGTAATCTTAACTATAAACTGTCACTTATTTTATTTCACTGAATTTCGATTAACTCTCATAGATATCTGAAGGCAAGCGTGCGCAAGAAGGATTTTTTCAAGACTAAATGGCTGACAACAAACTGGCCCTAACACAATAGCCTCAAACGTATATTTAACTTCGATAAAACAAAACAAAAACTTAGCTAACAAAACGGTTTAGCCTTTTGTAGAGAACGCGTTCGCGGAACCCTGTTGTTACGAAAAAAATAAGAAATAAAACAACGTTTTTGTTAAAAAACGTAACCCTTACAGCGACAAAGGAGTCAAAGAACAATTTTTTGGGCCTCCAATGGGTTAACTGTGTGACGCAACCTTGAAAGGAAGTGTAATAAAAATTTATATTCAGAAAAAAATACTGAGAGCACCTTTCTCTAATATATTGCGAATAATATCGCAAGGATCCCGCAATGTTTGGCCTTGTCCGTACCGATTTTATTGCACCGTAAACCACTAAAAAGTACCTTGTTAGAGTAACATTGACAATGTACAAAGGTGTTCCGGGCCATTTGGCTTGTTACGAAACAAAGGTACCTAGATAATTACACCTTCGGAGCTTTTTTAGAAGAAAGTCTTTCTCCCATTGTTTTTTTTTGCGCAAAATTGTGCAAAATTATTAATTGTTATGAATGTTTTGTCACGCGCAATTTAGCAGGTGATGGGGACAATAATGACATTTTTGTGTTGAAGAAAGAAATTTTTATTTTTGTGTTCGATGTTTTCAGTTTGTTACTTACCTTTGCTGTGTAAGTGCGTGATTTGCGTTATTACTACCTAAATATTCCGATCAGTGTTTTATATGGACCAATTTTTTTTCATCACATCAACATACTTTGGTAAGTTTTTAGTCCACCAATTTAAAAATTAATATTCAACCGTCGTTATTTAGGCGGACGTATTAGTGTTAGCTACTAGAGGTGCCAGTTCATAATTCACTGGCAATATATAGATAGTAGATACATTTGCATATCTAGGAGCGGGCACGTACTGGTCGAGCCACAAAGCCGCCTAATGGAGCGACAATCGGCGCCACATTTCATAATTATCGCCTATTTTGACTGGACAATATCGGAAGCTTACAGGCCGCTCGTAGTATGGACGGTAGATTAGATACTGTTACTGACCGTTACTGTTAGAATGGCCGTCGTATTTATTTAGATTGAGATTGTTGTTGACTCTAGTATTTACGGGGAATGTTGGTTTTCTATATTTTCTGTATGAGACATTGTGTGTTGCGCTACCTTCGTTTTCAGTCCCTGAAAAAATGAATGCTGTCTTTATTACATACTTTCATAATAAATAGTTTTTCTCACTAGGAGCCTTTTTAAACTGTCATTTATTGAGAAGTTGCAATAAAATAAAATTCTATGCTTATGATCCATTTAAGCTTATTTTACCAACACCAATTTTCTATCCATTTTTTTCCACATAAAAAGTGTCAGACGACAATTTATTGGCATCCTTCTGTAAAAATTACATGGGGGTTTTAAAACCTGCAGGTAATAAGATTTTAAATTTAAAGGATTTAAAGGACCTAATTATAATGACAATATTAGAATTATCCCTTAGAATATTTACTAACACTTAGGTATTCTTAAAATTACTTAGTTTATGAACAATATCAGACAAAAATGCCGACATTTAATCCTATTGAAAAAATAAACAGCATCAAACGCTCCAACAGTACTCGAAGCATCACTAACCATCATTATCGTGCGTTTGTTCGACGTATCAGGATCACAATGCCGCTGCCAAATGCGACCGGACTTATGATAGGCCACTTTTAATGCACCATTCTCTGACGCTAATAGACCCTAATGGGCTACGTTGCTGAAATATGGATTGGATGGCAGGTTTCCGGGTTGCTGCGGTAGGTACTATAGTTCATCTTTTGACATAGAACTCTGTAGAGATGTAGGAAGCCCCCAATATTTTAAAATTAGAATAGGAATACCTTTTTAGAAACAAGTGAAAATCAACGTCGATCTTCTTTTGTTTCATAATGTTTTTCGCCCTCTATGCAACATTTTATCACAGTGGTGGGTGAGCTATAAAAAAGAACATTATTTTTCATAAAATCTTTCAATTTCAATTAATGAAAACCATTTTACATTAGAGAGGTCCTTATGTGACCAAAACTGTTTTATTTTTTAATCGAATCTATTACGACTAAGTAGCCATTTAAAGACTACAACATGTTACACATCAATTTAATCACCTTAATTAAAATCCAATTCCGTTCACTACAGCACTTAGACGACACAAAAATATACCTACCCACATAGATATTCAAATATACGCTTCGGCATTTCGGGTCGGCTCATTACACTTAATTGTAGGGCCATTCGCGGACGGCCATTAGGCCCTGATGGGTGGTCCCAGGCCAAAATAGCTGCACTAATGTACGGACAAAAAGTTAGGTTAGGAAGTATTTAGTGAGTAAAAAATTAAAACACCCTCTTACTAAGTCGAATAGGTGAAGTGGGTGGTTAAATAACAATTAGGATTCGTTACCAAAACCCATCCTATTCCTAAATTGGATAGTTTTTGGTAATTTTATAGTGTTTATATTGGACTGAAATTGGTAGAAGAAGTGGCTGAATATTTGTCCTGTAAAAAATTACAGGATTTTTTTTAACCTACTATTGATAGACACGCGTTTGAACACTATCTCACCTGTTGGTTAGTGATGATGTGGTCGAAGATGAGGCACGCTTGCCTAGACGTAACAAATATTTTCGGGCCAAAAAAAAATCGTCCCCTTTGAGATTTTTTTCATCTACGAGTATCTTGGGTCCCAATTTGATAATTGCAGTCTCGTTTTGTAGGTAAATGCAGCTGACTATCCAAATTCTTCTGAGAGTTGTGACCATGCTTTCCCATACAATTCAAACTACATTTTCTTTTTATCAAATCAGCCGTATATTCCCAGTAGGTATTACCCGGTCCACACTTCCAAACAATGGTTCATAAACATTTCAACTTATACCTACACTTTAAAAGGAAAACAATTTCTCGCTTACTTTGCGTTCAAGCGACTAGGGAAATATGTGCAGGCATAATAGATAAGCCTTAACAGTAAGTCGCCTTAACAGCTTTTGTTTCCGAGAAAATATACATTTTTCATAAACGCCCGAGGGCGGTGTGATGGAAAATTGCCTGTAATACATAAGATACAACGGTCATAATTGTTTGAATTACAATATTAAAGGCTGAACAGTGCACGTGTAGGGAAAATTGATCCCTTTTAAAGCAATTTACGACGATTTATAAGATATTCTGTGTTGTGAGGATCCCGTTGGACCTATTTAGTTGTTAGGATGTAGGTTTTAGCTCTGAAAGAGTCACGCCTTAGGCACTCTGAAAATTATTCGATATCTATTAATTTAGGTATTGTAGGTACCCTAAATAGGAAGATGTTGCATGTTTCTATTTATTTTATTTTTTTAATTTAGACGTGGTCATACAGAGTTTAGAGATTGCATCAATTTCCGTAATCAAGGAATCTATAAGTCAGGACTAAATAATTGTTGGTAGTCCACTTAGGAGGTAGGTACTTATCGCGTGCCTAAAGCCTAAGGGGAACCATAGTTTAACTAAACGAGCAAAGTGCAGTAACTGGTCATGCAACTAGTTATGTCCATGCCATCAATTTACTTGTGTGAACGTACAATATGTTACTTCTAGACAAGCGCGCTCTATTGTCGCCCACATCGTCGCTTTCCGTCAGGTGAGATTGTGGTCAAGCGCGAAGCTATCAAAACTAAAATAAAAAAAAAAAAACAAATCGTGTGAATTCGTACATGAGACGTAATGTAAGCAAAAGTGGGATCGACCACAAACTCATTCAATTGTGCTTGTCTTTTCTGGAGATCACTATATTTTATTAACCGATGAGCTCGTGGCTAAATAATAACAACCGCACGGGTCGATCTTCAAGGTTAAGCAACGCTTGCCAAGGTTTACCATCTTAACATAGCGAGTTTCCTCCTTGCCTCGGAAAGCACGTTAAGCCGTTGGTCAAAGCCTGTAAAATACTGGTATTCAGCTTAATCCGGTTTGACTGGAAGCCGACCCCAATATAGTTGGGAAAAGGCTAGGCCGATGACTATATGTTATTAACTGTCAGATCATGTCCTTCTTTGGCGCCAGTCATGAGGGTATTGTTGTGTTCCACTGAGAGAAAGAGACTAATTACTTCGTAATTGACTTAAGGGATTGTCAACCTGAACCAAAATAGCTTCATCAGATGTTCAGTAAGGACGGTAAGGTTACATCGGATCATGACCTTACCTATCACTCAAGGTGCACCCAGAGGGACATGACCACTTGACCAGCCCACGACCACTTTAGAGCGGCCTTCTTAACAAGCTCGAATTTATTCGTCAACTGCAATTACTACCGAGAACAGAGAATACAGCAAATTACTACAATCTTCACGAGTTTAAGGTAGGTAGGTTATACATATTAATTCCGTGCTAAGAGTTACTTAGTAATTAATATAGATAATTTCGTATTAGCTCGCACTGTTCATCAGCCACGTACAAATAGCGTTTGGTAAATAATATCGTTTGCGTGTTCACGAATCGTATCATACAGATATATCGGCGAACACACTGTAAGCTATTGTTGTGTTACTAAAACCAATCGGGAGTTTGTTTACAAACGTACGAGCGCAACGGAGGCAAAATTAAAACCTGCCACGGTATCACAATTGGCAATAACCAATCTCTTATCCGTACATATCTCTATAGACCTTTTAACATAAACGAAGCGCGGCCGCGGGCGGCGAACTAATCTCCATAACTTTAATCCTTTAACCCTCGCAGTGCCAGGAATCCAATCAAACAGTACAAGCACCCCCGCCCCTCCCGCGCAGCGCAATCCCCCCAAACCCGCGTGCCCCACCTCGCCCCTCCCGCGTCTCGCCTACGCAGCCTGTCCCGAGTAATTATCAAAGCTTTAATGACGTCATAAATCGAGTGTATAATCTAATCTGGAAAAGCCCCGGGCTCCAGCGCGCGGCTTAATGGTGTGAAAGCTACCTTATCTCCCGCCATGTGTGAATAGAGCTTTATACGCGGCCGCCTGAAAGCTCGCGCCGGGAAACTTTGGAAAAATATGTCGTAGAACATTCCAGATAAGAATGTGGGACGTGGAACGCTTTCAAGTTTAATAGAAAATCGAACATTATCGTAAAGGAGATGTCTTTGCTAACAAATTCTTTGGAAGTGTATCTTGTACAGTATGTAGTAGTTAAGTACGGGCGGTAAGAGGATTATAATGCTACGCACACACTACCGCGCGACATAACAACACTATCGACAATATCACTGTTTTTTTCTGGCTTCAAAATCGTTCAACAATTAAGGTAAAACATCTTAGAACAACAGCTTACAGTTACTGAAGAAAAAATATATTAGAAATGTTGAAAATGTGGTCGTTATAACTGTCTCGATGTTATCGAAAACAATGAAACACTCATAAAACAAGTAATTGCGCAAATCTAATTACAAATTCATCACGAATTCGAAATAAGTTTTAATTAACTTTCCTTTTCGTGACGGGGTTTTTCAGAAAGCAAAGTTTTATGAATTTGTCCCGAATTAAGCGTTTTACGATTCAGGTTCACACTTCCCAACGATATCCTCTTGGTGTTGCATTGCAATTTCATAGTCAAAGGTCAATCTCTCTGTATCAAATCGCTGATTGCACATAATGGTCGGGGCCAGACTGTGAGTGCCGCCGGTGTTCCGACACTATTATTGAATTACACGCCAAATTCAATCTAACGCCTTTGAAAGACATTATAAAACTGCGTACACTTTTATAGCCTTCGATTCGACACAGAGCCACAGCCTAACCATAAACGCTCGACTCATCTGAACATACTGCGAGATTCTAAATTCAAAATGTCAAGTTTTTTTTGTCTCTTCACCTTCTATGGAATGGGTTACTCTCTGGTACGATTTGTTTAAACCGTTTGTGCGACGATTCGATTTTAACTAGCCATCGATTGCGGTGAATCGATTTGTTGTTTCTCACGTTTTTGTTTCGTTAACCTTTCGTGTAATTGATTTATTATCTGTAATAGTTTTTATATCTGATTTTTAAAATCGATTTCTGTGGCAGATCACGGAATTTTTGAGAAATTTCGGCCAGTAAAAATCTCGTTTTTTAATAGGTAGGTACCTACTTCGTGCACGTTTTATTCCACAGCTTCAGGGCGAAATTTCGAATTGCTACTTGAAAAGAAATCGGTGTGCAAAAAATTATAAGCTGCGAAATAACGATGAAAGTTAATGAGAGCTGTTGGTATAATTTTATTTGTTCGACGGCTTTTCCACTATCAACCGCGTACGCCTTAATAATCTATGCTCATAAGCACACCATAGGGCCATTATCCTAAAATTCGTCTCTCGCAGCGATCCCCCGCCTCGCTGCTTAATGAACGAATAAATAAATTGAGCCCTTCTTGTAAACAGCTAACGTGATACTCTTAAGGGCCCCACTGTACGGGGTAAGTGGATTTCTGTGTTGTACCGAATCTGTATGTACTATGTGTGTACATAATGTGGGCTCTGCGAAATAGCTTGCTGCGAAATTTCGAGTTTTATTCCGATACACATTGCGCTATATCCTCTTGAGTGAGATTGCTTCTTTAACTAACCATGGACGAGAAAGTTCAATGGATTACAAAATAAATGGTAAATAATTCTCTGTGTCTACAAAACCGTTGTTGTAAGCAAGGCTCAGGGTATAAATCTATTCATGTTTGGGCATAGTGCGTGCACTGTTGGAGGGAAACTTACTAATAAGTCACGTTAAGGAATTAACTGTGGGGAAAATGAGCTCGCTCGTGCGTTCAGCGGTTGTTAAATTTAGTTAAATTATTTATTAAACAGTCATAAATATATCTGATGTCGTGTTGATAAGGGTTTTTAATCAGTTTACGTTTTAGAATAATGTTAAATGGGTGCGGAAGGTTCGGTATTTGTAAAATGTTGTGTGGGGATGTTGAAAAATGTGTATTGCATGTGTAAATTAATATGAAATGAATGTAGCAGGCTAGAGGCATGCAGTAAAATAATTTTGGGGGAAATAGTTCTACAAAACCTGTTTAATTATGTAAACGCTGTTCCAAGTATTATTAATACGTGTAGCTAAATACAAGTTGTAGTGAGAAAACCGTTGAATAATGAAAACACATTTTCACACACTCGTAAAAAATTGTTTCTAGCCAGAAAGAAACCAACAAAACACACTGCATCATATAAAAGTCAAAGCCATTAAATTAATTACGAACAACACTAGCCACATCGACAACATGACTTAAACAGCTTTTCGCCTCCGAAATCGCTTATCCGTTCCAACATTCAGCCGACCATACATTAAACTGAGTTATTATTTTGTGCGTCGTATTTAATATCGTAGCCCACAAATAACTGCGATAACGCACACCGTGTGGACTTACCTTAAAACGTTGAGAAACAAAGTGTTGTTCAAGGCTGTGGTTATATTCGTCTCCCGTTAGCTGGTTGTTCCGTGTTCAATTTTATGACATTGACTGTTCTTCTGCTTTAGCGTAAACATGGCCTTACTCGTGTTTGGGGTTCTTTTTGTACAGAATAAACATTGACAGTTGCCAAGGTTGGTCTGTGGATGGGTGACCAACTTAAAATACCGAGTTTCCTCCGTGCCTCGGAAAGCACGTTAAGCCGTTGGTCCCGGCTTCATTTGTAGATCTTTGGCAGTCGTTACGGATAGTCTGAAGCCAGTAAATCTGACTCCAGTCTTAACTGGGTAACATGGTAATGTTAATGGGTTGTGGAGGTCTGGTAGGCAGCCGCTTCACGTAAAATACTGGTTTTCAGCTAAATCCGGCTTGACTGGAAGCCGACCCCAATATAGTTGGGAAAAGGCTAGGTTGATGATGATGATAATAACAGCCGCACGGTTCGATTATTGAGGTATTTTTTTATTTGTGATGGGCTTGCTCTTGTCTAGTCTATGTCAGAGACGACAGAGACAAAGTTTACGATGGAGCGAGCTTACCCAGAAGGAGCCTTTTCACTCCAACTTTAAAGAGATTAGGGTTGTAAGCATTTGGAAACACAGACGCAGGCAGAAGGTTGAAGAATGTTTGCCTAGGTCCGTCTGTTCATGAGTGTTAAACCCTGGTCAATGTCAATTCTTGCTGTAATTTTTATGTGTATTTTTTTGTCTAAATTGATATTGTTGTGGGTTGTGAAGGTCAAGTAAGCAGTCAGCAGCAGGAGGTAAAATATTCAGCAGTATCCGGTGAGACTGTATGGCCGACCCAAATGTAGTTGGGAATAACTTAAGCGTGGATGTTACCAGTTCTAGTCACCAATGTTGGCCATGGCATTTCCGATGATCAATTAAAATCACTAATTCATATTCTATACCTGTGGGTTTTTAAAAGGTTTTAAGAGCTTTTTTACTCTTATAGCTCTCAGATTAAATAGACCTTTTCTTCTTTTCGAGTCGATGATGACCCTTGAACTAGGTATTATGCCCAGTATGTGGCCGCGTTTATAGCGGTATCAGTGGCATTAACAGAGGAGCTCGTGGGTAAATAATAACAGCCGCACTGGTCGATCTGTAAAGTTAAGCTACGCTTGCCAAGGTTGGTCTGTGGATGGGTGATCATCTTAATGTACCGAGTTTCCTCCGTGCCTCGGAAAGCACGTTAAGCCGTTGGCCCCGCTGGCATTTGTAGATCTTTGGCAGTCGTTACGGATTGTCAGAAGCCAGTAAATCTGACTCCAGTCTTGCCAAGAAGTACCAACACGGTACTTCTTGGCCAGTTAATGGGTTGTGGAGGTCTGGTAGGCAGCCGCTCCACGTAAAACACTGGTATTCACCTGAATCCGGTTTGACTGGAAGCCGACCCCAATATAGTTGGGTAAGGCTAGGCAGATGATGATGATGAGTGGCATTCATTAGGCACAATGGCAAATGGCAATGGGCACTAGGGCCCTAGGGGCACACCTCCAATAAGTGACCTAAAAAACCCCCCCTACCGTGACTAAACCGTCCCCTGAGCCCTAAAAACAAATGTAGCTTAGTAGTAACCCTCGTATATCTACAGAAGACATAAGTAGATCTTCCGTAAACTATCGGTCAGTAAATAAACAAGAGTACTTGAGCGCACCGAAACACGATAATGCAATAGCAGGGGTCACTGTCTTAATGGAGCCCAAAGCTTAGATTACGTAAAGCAACCAATATAAACAAGGCTTGGTTACCGAGATAACGTGAGCCACGGTATTTAGTCATCTATTTAAAGAAAGAACACCATTAATTTCGGTGGGGAATTATTTACTGAGCTAAGTAGGCACGGAACGGGTTCCTTGTAACACGATAAATCCGCTCGAAAGCCCCAAATAAATCTCATTGGTACGCGATAAGAATCAATGTCTCACGCGACTTATTTATTTATTTAAACCTTGGCATATAATACGGAACCCGGAAGAGTGGGTGTCGACGAACTCGATATTTTCGATGCTTTCTCTTTTCAAAAATAAATCGATGCTCCCCAAGCTTTTTCCGATTATGAAAGAAGTGAGAATCGAGATTTTCGATTTTCGAATATAGAATGCAGCGTCGAGATCGTGACGCGAGTGAAAACGTACGGAGGCAAAAGTATTTATTGGACGTGAAAATTATTGCTTCAGTTTTACATATGCGTAAATCTGATTTATCGTGAGTTATCTTAACTACGGTCGACGTGACTTACGGCGATCCCACATATAAAACACGAATGTCCTCCCTCAGAGGTTCAAGACGAAAATATAGTAGCCATGAAATTATGTACGAGTAATCTGCGCAAACGAAACGGTATAGGACCATTTGTCACTGAGATATTTATCGAAGACTTTACGAGGATGTACAAAATTTTGCAATCTATGGTTATTCAACAAGACATACTTACAATGTAATAAAAATCATCGTTTTCACGTTGAAACACACCAAAATTAACCGAGGACGGTAAGGCGTCTGCTTTTTACCTCCCGTATTTGAATTGAACTTGTTCGCCTACGTCACATATTTCATTAATGTTCCGCTTCTATTGGTCGTAGCATGATGTTATATAGCCTACAGCCTTCCTAAGTAAATGAGCTATCCAACACTAAAAGGTTTTTTTAATTCGAACCAAATAAACAAATTCTGCAGCTTTATAATATTAGACAAATGAACACGGAAATCATACCGCAGGGCTGAGCACTGTATAACATGATACCACACACTGTAGAAATTATTGTCAGTGTCTGCCCACGTCTCTAATTTATGTCTAGCCTAGGTCCAGGTGTTGCTAAAGTTCTAATTATAACTCAAACAGCGTTGACACTGCTAGGGCTGCGTAGTATGTAGGTACCTATCTAGATGTAGAACGACCTATTTTACTCTGTATGTACTCGTAGAACTGCATAAAAATAACACTAGGTAAGAGAAAATCATTAACTACTAAAACTGATTGATCTAGTTGCCATTAATCATCAAACTTGGCAGACAGACTTCATAGACTTTGTCTCTGTCATCTCTGACCTAGACTATAGTCAGAGCAAACCCATCACAAAAAAAAGACATATTGCCGATGTAAAACCTAAAAAGGAGTGCATAAAGTCTCCTCTGGCGACATTTGCATTTCACTAAGTAAATGTCATCAAGATTACCCAGGGTACCTATGCCCATAGGTACCCTGGGTAATCTTCATGATAACAGAATAATATCTGATCTATTATTTAATTAACTACGACTTGAGCTATTTATGAAAGTATGTACCTTGATATACCTAGTCTTAATACGAGATGCAAGAGCATAGAGTATAAGCCGTTTCAACTTGGAAATAGCCAATTTTTCTTCATCTATCATTTCAACCTCTAGCTGAAAGTAGCTGATAAAAGTTTAAGCCGGGAATCACGCCAGTAAATACAGATACATAACTTTTCTCATAATTTTCTTTCAGCAAAACTATTTTAATATAATTATATAAAATGATTTATGTACAAATTAACTGACTAGATCAAAATATATTTGAGCGAGTGCCCATAATGTAGACTAATATGGGCTATAAAAACAGTTTATGTGTTTGTTTCTTTGTTCCGAGATCTAATCCGAGGAAGTAGTTACTTTAACCGACTTTTGTTTGTTATATATTTTATGTGGAAAGTTGGTGACAAATGTTGGAGAAAAAAAACAGCGGATGGACTGAAATAAACTGTCTTTAAAGTAGTGAAATTGAAAACCGGCGATTGGGTTAGTTGGTTTCAGAATGAGGCTAATTAAAATATATTTTTATGTCTGTTAATTGCATTAATCTTTTAATTTTTTTTTCTTTTCGTTTTTTTTTTGTTTCCTTCTGGCTTTTATCTTGGACAGAGGATAAGCATTGCCATACAACGTAGCAATGCCGCCAGTCTTTTGGGCTTACTTCCAGTTGACAGCGAAGCGGACGAATTTTTTGACGCGATATTATATTTAAGAGTTTTATTTTCTATTATAAGTGTATATAGTTTTTTATTTGAATAAAAAAAGAACAGAGTAGTCCGATTCCTTCATGAAATTCACACAAGTCCCTCAAAGGCTACTTTGCCGTTGGTATGAAGACGGTGAAACCTCAAATGGTATACTAACCTAAGAAAACAACAATGTTTTCAACTAAAATGGTATATTTCTCAATCTCGTTTTTATCCAGAAAATCACTTGAAAAATAAAGTATCAATAATCAAATAATCACTCATTTTAATTGGCAATTAAATCAGAATTGTATTAAAGTACAGTAGCCACAATATCGTTTATGTCCCAATGCATATTACGGAGTCGACATTCGGCGATGAACCCGTGGAAACCGGAACTACTACAAGGGATCCGTAGTATAGAAGTCGACAAAAGTTTTCAACATCATCCTAAGTAGATAATATTATCTATAATTAGGAAATGAATTTCTTTATTTGTTTGTTTGTTAGGTAAGCTTTCGTGCATAAATTGCTGAACAGATTTTGATGAAGACAGTGGTAATTTAGACTCTGGAAACGGTCACAGGTATTTTTTGCGAAAATGTTTTAGTGCTTATTCGTGCGAGCGAAGCCACGAGCAAAAGCTTGTTTATTATATTCAAGAGCAGTAAAAAAGTTTTTCTTTTTAGGGTTCCGTAACCGGGGGTATTACTAAGCCTCCGCTGTCCGTCCGTCCGTCTTTCTGTCAACGGGCAGTATCTCAAGAACCGTAATAGGTAGAGAGCTAAAATTTTTACAGATTGTGTATTTCTATTGCCGCTAGAACAACAAATAATAAAAATTCAGTTTTTTGGAACGACTCGCACTTGGCCGGTTTTTAAAATTCAGGCCGATTTCAATGGTGTATAAAATTTCGAAAATATAAATATATATAGTACGTATTTCAACAAATAATAAATATTATGTTCAATATTGTTCACGTTTTAACCATGACCTTCTAGGTCTAGTAACAGAGATGTTTTAATTCTAAATTATGTATTTTTTTATACTGATAACCATAGCTATCATTCTAAGTCAATGTCAATTTACAAAACAAAGCAATCGACAAAAGCAATTGTAGGTACGAAACGTCAGTCTGAAATAAGAAAGAGATAAAAATACAGAACTTTGGTATGAAAGAAGAGGAAGTCAATAAATTATGTGAAATGACAGTTCGTGTGCGAGCGAGACAGACATACAAGAAGTGTTTGAAAAAAATAATGGTGGAAGTACTTTTCTTTAATTTACATATAGATATTAAGACTACAGCCAGGAGTGGTACAGTGATGAACAAATTATAAGGTGTTAGAGAATACACGCTATCCATTTAGGAATTGAGGAATGAGGGGGGTTCCCTACAGCAAAAATATCGACCAATCACGGAACAGCACTCAGTGACGTAATTCAACACAGCTCGTGCCCTCACGTTTAAGTGGTTTATTTTTACCTGCTACTTTTGATTTATACTCAAAATACACGATTTAAGAGAATACCTACCACGAAAATTATATCCGAACATTTCTATAAATTACCTGCGCTTTTAACATGAAAAACTTACAAATAAATCAGCAATTTTATCATTTTAAACTGTGCTTTAGGGAAACTTGTTCAGAAATGAATTCTGGAACATATTTTTTCATTTGCTGACAAGTTCCAATAAATTGCCATTGCATTTTGCTATTTACAACATGCAATAGATACCTGAATTATACATAATATTTTCCGTAACCTCGCATAAATCGTGTTTATAGATTTGCGCTATTTTCTTTGGAATCGATATTCTTTGATTAGCTTTTTGCATAACATCTACAGTAGGTATTAACAATGAAGGAGCAAAAAATGAGCATCACAAAGATTGGTAGGTAACTAGTCCATATACCTACATATTTTTGAAAGAACACTTGGTCCTTTAACAAATTTATATTGCCTAAAGAATTACGGACAGCTAAAATTGCTTCTAAAAAGAACGTATAATTTTTAAACGTCTCAAAAATGTATACAAAATTCTAATTTCAAAAATGAATTCTAATTTCGAATATCCGTATTACGTAAGGCGTGTGTTGTCGAGTGTACTCGGTTTCATAACCGAAATGGCGTTCAACGACCCCAGGCCTGGGGAGTGTGTCGGTTGGTCGAGGCCACTGAGAGCGTTTATCATAGCGATATAGTTCATAAAACATATTATTTGTTGCTGACAACACTACGAGCCGAAGATGTCGTCAGATAAAGATTTTTTTGGGAGTGAGTTGATGTAATTTTATTGTTGTATTATATGTATAGCTTAGCAATATTCGACAAATACCTCATAGTTGCTGAATCTATTAGTTCCTGAAACTAAATAAATTATTTAATAATTGAACATCCTTTGCGGTGGGCAAAGGATTTTCAATTATTTAATTTATGTTAACTGTTATGAAATTCAATTCAGCATAAATACCCCACTTTTAACTTTATACATTTTTCAGTAAGTTATTAGCATAAATATTTAAATGAATTCAACTAAAAACTATCAAAAACACCACCACATTCCTTAAACAATTCATTCCGTGCAAAATTTCATTCCTTCGATCAATAAGAGCATCAGAATGCAAATAAACATTCGCTCAATAGTGTTCAACTGCTTAGTAACGAATTTTCCTCCGATTTCAATCAGTGGGAACGTTTGCTTTGGTAAACAGTTTTGACTCACTGAGGCAATTCACGGCTCCACTAGACTCGCACTTGCACGCGAGCTGAATGTGTTTCCCTGCTGAGCCGGTCTTAAACGCTACCTCATTAGAAATAAAGATAGTTCTTGCTTGATAATAATGAGCACACTGGTGCCCGTGTGCATACATCGCGTGTCACAATTTAAACGAAGACATTCCATATTCTTTATTTGGCTATATATTTTTTTAATGTCGCCAGTGTTGGATACTTGGCCTTTTGCCATTGTGACGGTGCGTGAGGTGAGATGCATGCGGAGCGGGGGATGGGCGTTACGAATGGAAATCAATACTAACTGCACACTACTCCACTGCTGCATTGCTCCAATATAAATCAGCCCCTCTGCCCGGCACCCCGTTGCTTGCCAAACTTGCGTCTATTCAAATTCAAGTTTTATTTCTTGGAGCAAAGACTCGAATCTTGAGTGTAGTTTTTCGAAGAACGGTCGCGAATCTATTAGAAATAATGT
This sequence comes from Lacanobia oleracea, assembly GCA_950371165.1. Lineage (NCBI taxonomy): Eukaryota > Metazoa > Arthropoda > Insecta > Lepidoptera > Noctuidae > Lacanobia > Lacanobia oleracea. Next base: position 10,958,063 of record OX493397.1, read on the forward strand.
AGCAATAAGTATTCTTTGACATTTTGTGGATATTTATTAGGATTTTGGTTTATTACACCTACCGGTATAGGTAGGTACCTATGCTGAAATTCATGGATGGTTATTTTTTAAATTTTAATGAGTTTTTCTCTGCAAACCGCGCGGTTGTTGGTATAATCGAGATAAATAAGAAACCACAACATCTGCTAATGCAGGTTTTCCAGCTGCACCTTGTTATTGATAACCATTCGCTTCCAAGGAGTATTTATTGCATTTTCGTTGTCTGCGTTTCATACATCGTAAATATCGACGTAACGGTCTTAAAAATGGTGTGGTCTGTCTTGTTAAAGGCTTGTGCTTATTTTTTTGTAATTTTATAAATATGTAATTGCGCGTGTGGTCTCTGACTCTTAATAAAGCAGCCATATGGTATTGTGCTTTCCTTCCACTTTACGTTGCAATAGAAAAACAAAAGCTAAATATTATGTCTCCCGAAAATGATCTTACCATTGTGGCTTACTGGAGAGAAATGGGGAATGCTCCTTGTTAATAAAATATTTTAAATTTCAGTTAAGCATTTATCACTATTTTCAGGGGTTTCCCAACAGTAGCAGGAATCAGAAAAGTTTATAGGTCCTCAAGGAAAACCCGATGATTGACTTAAAGCACGCATATCACTACAACTTTACAAGAGCATAATCTATGTACCCTTTCTATTTTCTGTTCCTTCCGTCCTGTCTGTCCAAGCCAGGCATAACTGACAAGAAAACAAACGCGCTGCTCACTCAGAAGCCCAAAACACATTCGTTTAAACTTTCTGTAATTCTTCACAAGTGCTTTCCCTAAAGATTGACCACTTATCTTCAGTAAACAGATACAACAATATACTTTCCGATGTACCTTAGTATCTAACCGGGTGTAGGGTTACCCGGCCTAGTACACACAGGCGGACAGATAAGGAACAAGCCCCGCTCACGGCCAGTCTTAACTCTCCTCTCCTTTATTTATTACGCGCTACGTGCCCGAAGCGAGCGATCCTTATACCAACACATTTTTACTATCTGCCAACTAACTGCCAAGCGATTTACAATCTTAATCCAATAGTACTACAAGCAGGGATGAAGTTGCAGGGGTGTTTAAATTAAACTGGCTAAGTAGTTCTAATTGATAACGCGCACTGTATCTGGTATTGTCATGATTTAAAAGCGTCTTTGGAATTCGATTCGCGATTTATTTGCGGACCGTGGCGTACGTTCTGTACTAAGCTTTATTTACTACGCTTAATGCAATGATGACGTATGTACACTCGGAGGATTTGATTTGTTGGGCTTTTGCCGCCTATATTAATCATTCGCCGATTGATTAAGTGCCTGTAACGTATGATAGGGTAAATAAATTGAGGTATACAACATGAAATACATTTGTAAGTAATATAATTTCTAATCTAAAACAATGAACGTTGATTTATCGTTATTATTATCGGTTCGTAAATAACTAGTGAGTGTACAAGCAGATACGTACGATCTGTTGCACACATCGGTAGTTATTTATTTATACCTAAACAGAATGCACCTAATGCAAAACATAATGGGTTCTAAAAAGGTAACCTTATGTCGTTGAGTTAGGACAATTCATGACAAGTGTCAGACAGGAGTGACTCAACTTCCTTTTTCGGGCGAAATGATAAACTGTCAGTTTAAAACCACAATTTTGTAAGAAAATAAGAGCTTTTTTTTTTTTTTTTGTTTATGTGTGGTCTATTTTACATAAAATTCTTTAAAATGGAAGCAAGATGAAAATATTGCATGTTCCCTATACTGTTGCTCAAGCATTTTCAGCCTATTCAAAATATCTTAAATATCTGATCCTGTGAAAAGGTTAAATACTGATTAGTAGAATCTAAATTTAAATTTTGTACCTATAGAAAATTTGAATTCAGAACCTGCTTATTTTTATAAACTAGTTGTCGCCTAGTGGTTGAAATTCGACCATGATTATTTATTAATTTGATGTATTTTTTAGCATTATTATTAAAACAAATATTCGCTTACTTCACTCTTTCTCCATAATTATAAACTATAACTGCTGCAGACTTTTCCGCCCGCGTATTCTTCGCAAAAAGAGGTACCTATGTACTTACAAATATACAAATAAGACAGAATGTCTGAATAAATTCTGAATAGCCTCGAATCCAAAAAAATATGTCCTAAAATTATGCGCACCCTACATTTCTCCTTTCCAGTTACGGGGTCCATATCGACTCGCAAATATAAAGCCAGGCAGCGCACCACATAATTTATTTACGTTCCTAACAGCCGCCATATTTAAAATTCATACCATGCAAATTAGTCAAGTCCGGTGCTAAAGCAATTACCCAAGCTTTGGACCGTAAATCGAAAAATGTTTTATGTGCCAGCAACAAGTTAAGAAATAAATAAAACTGGAATCACCGGTTTTAGCCTACCTGGTGCAGCTGGCATCCTTTTCTTTCAATACCTTTTTTGTACAAGTGCGAAAGAGGCAGAAGATAAGACGAATTACCCGTTCGGAAACCAGTTTATCATCGGGATCCGAAATTGTCGTTTTTTGCGAACGTGGTAGGCGTCGATCGCTGCGTTTATTGTGTTCTTCGAATTTTGAGGACCCGGAATTTATGCGGTTCGGTTTCATACCTACTTATACGAATTACCTGCCTAATATTGGTATTATTAACGGTGATTTTATCCTTGGAAATTACGGAGTGATATCTCCAAGAATTTCCCAACATGTTTGGTGATAATTTTCCGCTAATTCCAAATACTTACAAACTTAAATGAAATTCTTGGTTTCTTTTCTCTTTATCTTTGAAACATTTTCTTAAAACTGCAGTCTCAAAACCTTAGCTCCTACGAACTATGCTTAACTTTAAAAGCGACGAAGATTAAACAGTTGGTTGGTAAAGTTTTAAAATAATGGAGTTGGCGTGGTTGTTGGGGCATAGCGTGCCATCAGGCGGCTACTCGCTGCTATAAAGCAGGCGCGAGTGCGATTTACAATCGTTCAAACTTCGCCCGGCCGCTCCGAACAAATTAGAGCTTTTTAATAAACGCCTACGGTGCTAAGGTTTGAATTAAAAAGCTGTGGAATGAGCTTGTTTTTTTCGAGTATAGGATTTTAAACTGCTTTTAGAATGGCACGCGTTGAGATACTAAAAGATTCCATACCTATCTGAGTGAATCGTTTTGCCATTTTGTGCCCAATTAAAAAATATTTTAGATTCATTTAACGATTTTCCTGGTCAAAAGAAAGTTGAGTTTTGTCAATTTGTAGGTGGATAGTGTCCAACATAAGCTAGATAGCGCGGTCCGATGTCCTGGATAACGCATAGGGAACCCGCTGGAGGATATACCCATTTTTTTTTAAAGGATTGGATACCATCTCATGACTCCTTCCGCTCTGGGCGGAGCGGCAGGGAGTGTCAGACTCTTACTGACTAAAACCCATCCGTGTTCTTCCTAGTGCCCGCCGCGTTCTAAGGGCAAGATGTCTCTTTCGATCCGATTCTGTAACATGAGAGATCCGTAGGACCGTTCGAAGTTGCGATTCTTGGAAGAGGCCTATGTTTAGCAGTGGACGTCTTTGATGATGATGAATACCACGTGAATATCTATATTCTCCGCATCCATTCTAAGTTTTAAGTGACTACCGTAGCCGTCACTTAAAACTCATTTTCCCCAAGGATTTCGCAAAACAATGCCTCCACGCAAACCCGCAGGCTACCCATAGTTTAACTTAACAATGAAAATTAATGTTAAGTAGCTTGAATGCCTTGAACTTTAGCTGAGATTACCGATGTACAGACAAGTGGGTACCCGGTTAATGTATGTCCAATCAGCGGTAACAAGATAAGTAGCCATTATTTTGAATAAGCTTTCTCTTATTATACACCTACTGGCTTCATGTTCCCATGAAAGGGTTTTGAGTACAGTTAACTTGATAATATGTATTTTAAGGACGGAATCAGGGTCAGGTTGAATGAAATTGGACTTAAGGATGAGGCATGAATTTTTTTTGTTTTTGCGTTATGTACCTATCTATAAATAAAATATCCGGGTCCCGCTAGGGCCAGAACGCAAAGGGCACTAGGAGGAACATGGATGCGTTTTAATCAGTAAGAGTCTGACACTCCCTCCTGTTTCACCCAGTGGAGTCATTTGATGATTTCCCATCAAAGAGGCTTGAATTATTTTTTGGTTTACATAACTATAAATAAAAATATACCTTTTCAGTTTTCCCTGATATATCAATGTAATTAAAGGCGATTGCAAAGGTGTATAATTGAATATTTCAGTGCAAAAAAATAACCGTTTAAATACTGGCAGTATACGCAGGAATTGTGGAAATAAAAGGGGCATTGTTGATAATATCAAAATAATAGGTACGATAAGAAACAATTAGCTTCACAAAAAATTCACTAAGTCTATAGGCCAATACGGTATACCAAAAAAACTACAAATTCTACGCCATACATTACTTGCTTACACTGCGGGCCCAATAAATTGTACGTTTTTGCAACAATTTACAGGACTTCATGAACCAGCTGCTGGAAAATTAGCCAATTAATATGGCGGACGTGACTTCCGATGACAGTCAATAAATAGCATTCGAAATATCCAGACGTATTTCTGAATTTATTGTCTTGTTGGTAATGAACTTTGCAGACAAGGAGAACTTCTTCAGTACTACCGTTTTTTGCTACATAGTTTATAAGAAACTAACTTAAGGATTGCTTGAGAAATAAGACAACAGTACTAACCTCACAAGCAGTATCGAGAATATAAATAGAATAGAAATGATGGGTTCTGTAAAGATGAATCTAAGTGTTTGTCTAATTGCTTTTTAGGGTTCCGTAGCCAAATAGCAAAAAACAGAACCCTTATGGATTCGTCATGTCTATCTGTCTGTCTGTCCATCCGTATGTCACAGCCACTTTTTTCCGAAACTATAAGAACTATACTGTTGAAACTTGGTAAGTAGATGTAGGTATTCTGTAAACCGCATTAAGATTTTCACACAAAAACAGTAAATTTTAGGGTTTCCCCATACCTAGAACTGCAACTCAAATTTTTTTTTCATCAAACCCATACTTATGGGGTATCTATGGATAGGTCTTCAAAAATGATATTGAGATTTTTGTTATTACTTTTTTCCAAATTTAATAGTTTGCGCAAAAGACACTTCCAAAGTGGTAGGTCCCAGTAACTTCTAAAATAAGAAAATGATAAAACTAAAAAAAAAATATTATGTACATTACCATGCAAACTTCCATCGAAAATTGGTTTGAACGAGATCTAGTAAGTAGTTTTTTTTTATACGTTATAAATCGTAAACCGCAATTTACCTTTCATTCAATCAACTCAAATATAAAAAAATAAGATTTATGGTACGGAACCCTTCATGTGCGAGTCCGACTCGCACTTGGCCGGTTTTTTTATCAGAAATGTTTAGGTACCGTTTTATAAGTTAGGCTAAGTAATGTCGGTGCAAAATAAAAATTCCCATTAAAAAACAAAGTAGATAGATACCTGGCATCAATGACTCCAGCAGATGTCCTTCTTTACTCGTTTTACCTGTAAATAAAATAAAAACAAGGTATGCAAACAAATGACAAACAACAAACATTAATTTTCTAACAATCCATGTTATTTTGTACTACAGCAAAACCATTTGACCTGAAAGCCGAAGCTTTAATTCTTGATTGTCAATCGATAAACTTTAGACACCAAATCGGGAATCTATTGATAGCAAGCCAAATAAATCAACTCAACTTAAAGGCATTTTAGTAAATTTATTAATCACGACAGAAACGGAAAGTGTATTTCATGAAATAGCTACCTGGAAGGTAGGTACTTGTATATTTCGTAAACAAAAACTCGTCGGTATTTGTACTTTCGACTCACATAGACAAACTGTCAAGCATGGCATTTTATAATAGCTAAAAACAATGGACAATAAGTAATTATGGGTTTGGTAATAAAATATAGTGACAATAATGAATTTATGTACAAATCATCGGGATGCCAACAAGTCGGGGGTCCATGTAGGGACGTGCTTAAGTAATTATGAGCAGTTGTCTTTTTGTCCAAGGTGACTAAATACTATAGGTAAGCTGATGCTTTTTACGTTTGTACGTAATGCGGAGATAGTATGTAACTGGTTTTGATCGAGGTATCCCTGAAATAAATGTGGCCCGATTTGTTTGGCCTAAGGTGTATTTTTATTTTTTCATGATTTGCGAGATGAGTGTTTGGTCAAATCCTACTGTCATGCCAAATTTTGACAGGTTTAGGCTTGTGTTTGACAAAACTCAAGAAAAGGCGCGAATTTTCACAAAAAAATACTACCCTGGTTTGCCTAGTATTTCGATTAAGCTAAGAGGTACTAGGGCACTTTGTTTTTCAATTAAGATATGAATTGCTAAGCATAGAAAAGGTATTACAGCTATTAGCTCAATCTTTTACGACAGGGCCCATTTTCTTTGGAGTAAATTCCAAAACCTTCTAAGTGAGCTGATTAGCACCCTACTGCGGCATTAATAAAAGTAGACCAATACATAAGATAGACAATGCTACAGTATTATGACATACACTCAGTAGTTAATTTTGAAATCGTTAAAATGCGGTAGTGAAAAGTAAAGATTATCTTGATGTGATGATACATAAACCAATCTCTTTATAATTTTGATTTTTAAACATACACAAAGTAAGATTTTTAATCCTTTGGATTGCCAAAGAATTAAAAATCTTAGGTATTTTAACTCCTAAAATATTAATTTTAGGAGTGAAAATACCCTGCTTTACTATTAGAATCTGAAATAGGAAAAAAAAATAAACCGCTATTCAGTAATTTTTTTTTTTGAAAAAGTTCAGGAATCGCTTTTTTCGCTATTTCAGGCTTGGTCCAGTAGTAAACATTTTTCATATAATTAGTACTATTAAAGTTTTTTAATGAATTATAAGCCCAGTTTAATTTGAAAAAGAAAATGTCATATTTTTAATTTCCCAGCGCAAAATCTTTACGTTCTCTGTCCATAAGGTTTGGTTAACCAGTGAATCAATGGGCGCAGACACGCTATCGGCATTTCTCGAATGTTTCCAGTTCTTTTGAAACGGCCGCTTCAAGTTTCAACTTTATCTTACTTAACGGGAAACTGGTCTCGCTTTTTACAAACTTTTTCAAGTACGGAGCCAAGAGAGCAGCGTGATAAATTGACTATTTCAATAATTGTTCAAGTTGATTATTTTTAAAGCTTGTTGTTGTTAATTAGTTAGTCATACATTGTTATCGATTTTTTCGAAACAATCGATTTATCATTGCTAATCACTTTGACATGCACTAAATTGATATATTTTAAAATTCTTCGGTTTGTTCTCATAGAAGATCTAGAGCTCAATTTAAAGTTTTGGTTTCCTGTTATTTGGATACGCTTATTATTTTACGACCTGGGAGTCTTTAAGTCATGACTCATGAGTGAATAGGCAAGATTGCTCTATCGTTGACCATATCATCGCCTACCATTAGGTGAGATTGTAGTCAAACGAGAGTCTGACTTGAGAGAGATTAATGAAAAAATAAATTTCACTCTGACATTTATTTTCACACAGAACTAATTTCTCTATTTCATACAGTATACAAGTTCTTTATGTAGGTATTCCTCTTATACCTACATAAAATTTATAGCTGATCTGCGCAACTTCATCTGCGTCATATTTTTCATTAATGCTTCGCTCCTTTTGTGCGACCAAAAGGAGCGAAGCGTGATGTTATAAAGCCTATAACCTTCCCTGATAAATGGGCTACTCAACACTAAAATAATTTTTCAATTCGAAAAAGTAGTTCATACGCGTTCAACGGAACTAACAAACTCTTCTGCTTTATAACATTGTTATAGATTAATTCGTTTCTTTAGATCGGTTTATTTCTTACTCTTAGTACTTACCTAAACCTTGTTAACACCATTCCCCTCATCACACAAGAGAATAACACCCGCAAATATTTTTACTTTCAAAGGTCTATTAAGAAGCCACTATCATCATTTCGACGTGGGTGTCAACAATTGCCCATAAAGTTCCATCAGATCGGATCGGATTGCATTGGCAGCTAACTGTACTGTCTGATACGATCTAGCTCCTATCAACACGGCTTTCGAGGTACAGTGATCAGCGTAAACACCTTACATGTGCACAATATTCAAAGCTATGTTACAATGATTATTTTGACAAATTACTTGGTTTCATAAAACTTTGCTTTGAGAAATCTATGTTCGTAATACCATAGTATTAAAATTAATGTTTTAGGTGTAAACCGGTTTTAATCTTTGCATAAATGTCACATATTTATGCACGTGACTGTACATCAAACAGTAGGACAATACCGCCCACTCCTGAGCTATTGTTCCTTAAACGTTTTGCTCATCGCCCTTTCCATAGCTCCGTGGAAAGATTTATTATTTCGAAAGCTCTACGGACAATTTTCGAGCCCGATAAGGCTACTCCGCCTGTTAAAGTGGGCCTTTGCTGGGTCAAAGTTCTGGTGAAAATACACCGTCTTCAATCAAGGCAAAAACGACAGGATATCCCGCGAAATTCTAATCGTCGTGGATTAAAACTTCGCAGTCTTTAAACTTCGCTATTATCATCAATATTTATATAAATAACTGTTACTGGTCACTGACTGAGTGACTGGCAGACAACGCTCAGTCGAAGGTGCTGGTCGTAGAAAGCTGAAATTTGGCATGTAGGTTCCTTGGGGAGTGAAGGAGAGCACTAAATTCTCTCTATTTCCGACATTTCTACCGGAACGGGAAAAAAAACTGGATATAAGCGTACAAAGTCTCGAAAAAAAGCTAGTCTACACTTAATATTTAGTCATTTAGTGTCCAATTCAGTTTTAAAAAGCTAACAAATGTGTTGGAAATACCCACAAGCAAAAAATTAAGTTATCACCTAAACACTTGGTCCTTCGAGCCGGATGAAGCACTTATTGTTAAGATTATCATGGTGCATCCCCCTTAAAGGTTAATTTAACTATGCTATAACTGACCGTAGACGATTACAATTTCTCGGTTTTTATTAGTGATTTGAATATCTTTTACCGTGTGAAAGTCTCCTTTAAACTGGTGTTATCATTGTTACCGTACAGCAGTGATTATATTTAAAAGCCATGAAGTAATTAAGGTACAGTAGTGATCAGTTAAATTCGTTACGAAATATTTGGAATAATTTTTTTCGAATCCGGTTAAATTGGTGTGTTGTAAATATTATTGAGTTTAATTAAGTAATTATTTTAATTAAAGCTGTGAACTTGTACTAATGTACGAATTATTTGTCATAAATAGTGTTAAATAATTACTTGATGGTTACATGAGCGGTGCTTATCTACCCGCAGAAATGTGTGGTAAAGTAACGTTTTGTAACTGGATCAGGTTCTTGTTCTTTAACGTCGAAAGATATTTGACTTTAAAACATGGTCAATTGGCCAACGCTTAAAGTTTCCTTTAGTAGTTTTAATATCGCTGATCCCGCAACTTAAATAGGATAAATTCCAAGATGACACAGCTCGAAGATAATGTCAACTCACCTATGATTTAACTTTTCACCATAAATATTCATAAAATCGAAGAGTTAGATATAAAACAGATTTCACCGAAATAAACAGTAAACTGTTATTTTATTTTGTTTATTGTTCAAACAAAAATTATAAAGCAATTAATATCCAATCAGTTACTTAGTAAACACACTCCTTCATACATGTATGTATCGTAACATACACTTAACTACATTATACAGTGACTGCGCCTGCTTAATTACGCAAATTAATACAATAGGTAGGATACCTTGTAACATGACATAGTGACAATTAGCACTGTATGCAATTACCGTGCTTTTAGTATTCAATTAACTAATTAACTAAACACGTATCTACCTGAGATTACTGTTTTGGGTGGTGGGGCATACCTTAATTTTAATAATTCAACCAATCATTAGACATCTTTATTCATAGGGTTAATTAAACTTGGTAGACAAAGAATATTCAATGCAAATTATAAAAAAATCTTTACGCAATGTTTTTGTGAAGTTATTACTAACGACACAAAAACTACAACTTTAATTAATTTCATACATTTTAATCGCCAAAAATAACTAATTGTGCTGCAAAAAAATGTACTTTGGCACTTTAATTAAAAGGCAAAACTAACAAACAAAAACTAAAAACCAGATATACATCACATTTATAAGTTTACGACTCCAATATCATTTACCTGACATTTATTACTAATCCACCATTAGCGTTCCATAAAACGGTTAAACCGCGTTTAAAATAATCATCCGTCATAAAACCAGGGTTTTTATAACCTCATTAACTAATAGACGGTTAATTTAACACAAGTCAATGATATCGGTCCACATCAGTGTTCGTAATGAAATCGTTTTCACTTTTATTCACATACCAATTGAATCGATAAAAGTGAAATGATTATCGGAATGAAATTCAAATACTTATACTCATGGATACAGGTCATTGCTGGTATACGTAGTAAGTATAGATAGTGTTGATAAAGCAACATTCCAAAATGGAGACTATTTAACATTGCTGTCATGTAAAAATCTCACTGAGACACAGTGGCGTAGCAAGTGTCACAGGGGCCCTATATCAAACATTTTTGGGAGGCCCGTTTTAGGCGTAATGTTTTTTAAACAAATAGGGCCCACTCGATAAAGACTGTATTGGTAGCCCAGGAAAGAGACTGCGGGACTAAGGCACTTGTCTCACCGCCGCGCCGGTGAGGAGCGAGTAGCTATCGACCTTTGCTCGCTGAGGAAAGGGACAAAAGATAGGAAGATCTTGTGTGAGAGACACATACATTCATAGTCGAAAGCTGGCTGTTCACACTGCCGGCGAGCGGCCTTTTACCTCTAGTTGATCGCAGCGACAAGAGCTTTCAAAGATTGTATTCGCTCAGCAACACTCGCTACTCGCTGATCGCCAACTGTTTCGAATTTGAAGTTTTACTCGCTACTCGCTAATCGCCGGCGGTGAGACAAGTGCCTATATGTAAAGTTTTGCGTCCACTCGTCGAGGCCCTTGTAGTCCGGGGGGCCCGTATCTTCGTTACAGCTGATACCTACAGCGGTAGCTTCACCACATGACAGCTGAGATAACTTACCCAACTGGGCTTTCAACTTACAACCCGATGCTGGTTTTTTGTTGGTGTGAGGAAATCCTCATGGATACCCTCCATCTTGGGTCAGCTAAGGGTTAGTCGAGCTCCTGCTAGATGCAAAACCTCACAGTTTTTACCGCTACCCTCAGTTGGCGGTAAATTCAAAACCGGTCACACAATTCCCAAGACAAAGGAAGACGAATTTTAGTCAAATATAACCCGTGTTTTTTCCACTGGTTTGATTATAAGAACGGTTACAAGTATAATAAGCTAAATATTCTGTATTATTATAGGCACTAAAAGCAATTCGTTATCGATTAAAATATCCCGATAGAGCGTAAGTAATCGCTACTTCATCGCCTTCAGTGATATTAAATTACAATTTCCTTCGGATGACACTTGCAATTTGTATTTGAAGATAAACATCTGCCTCTATTGAAATAACCGCGGAAATTACCACTACTACTTAGGTACGCATTTCACTTTAGGAAAGGAATTCTCTAGATATCTTAATAGGTTTATAACATTCTTCCGGTACTGAGTGACTGGGTGACTGAGTGATTGAGTGACTGACAGCCTAGACATCGCACAGCCAAAACTTCTGGTCGTAGAATTTTGCATTAGGATGTTTGGGGAGTATAGGGGAGCACTACGGGAGGATTTTCAGAAATTCCTACGGCAACAGGAAAAAGCGGGGTAAGCGCGTCATGGGAAAAAGCTGACTGACAGACAACTCACAGCGTTTGGCATGTTGGTTCCCTGGGAAGTGTAGGGTAGTAGGGGTAGTGACGAGCACTAAGAGAAAATGTCCCGAAATTCCTTCGAAAACTTAAAAAAAACGGGATATGCAAGTACGAAATTAGTTGCTAATAAAATAAGCTGCTTTAGAATATAAAGTTGGTGGAGAAGCTTGTTGAGCTCTTGCTAAGGTCGGTTTTGTGGATGGGTTATCATCTATTCCATACTGAGACTCTTCCGTGCCTTGAAAAGCCCGTTAAATAGCCCCGACAGTTATTTGTAGAACTTTGACATTCGTTATGGATGGCCAGAAAATCTGGCAGCAGTCTTGCCAAGGGATACCGCGTTACCCAGTTGAGTACTAGGTTGTGAAGTAGTAGGCTAGGTAGATAGGCATAGAATCTATTTGTTTTTTTAAGCCATGTGCAGAACAGACAGTAGCATCTTAACTAAAATCTTTTTGGAAGACAGTATAATCTTCTATAGGTAATGCTGAGAACCTACTGCGAACACCAATCCACTTTCCAATAGTAGTAGTTAAGTCGATTTTGTAGACATAGTAGTAGTCTGAGATGAATATTTAGAACAGACACCTACGACGGCATACTTTAGCGACAAACGACGGCAGTTTGGAAATAGTTTACGAATTCCATCGCAAGAATTTCCGGAAAAATATTTTGATATTTTAGGCAATCACAGCTAAGGTAGAGAGGGATCCAAACGACAAGATGAGGCTTATACGAAAATTATTCATGGGTGTCTGCAGCCGCGAAAGCCTCTCGCCATGACGCCGGATAAACTCTCGGATGAATACATTTAAATAGTAAATGCGACACTACGTTGGATTTACAACAGTATAATGCAACGGGGTACATAAGTCCCATTACTCATGGATATAACTCGTACTGTTATAAATATACACTGACATGCTTTAGAGTCCCGTCGGCCGTTATTCTGGGAGTACAAAAGGGTTTGTTAGTAGAACCTATGAAGTATTGCTTTCATGTTTGCCCACGCGCGCACGAATAGAAGCCAGCTATTGTGAAGCGCCCAGTCCCAGCTAATCTTAGATATGGCGGTAATGCCTATCTAGACTGCTACGGGTAGACACGTAAAGTGGGTGTGCACTGTGCATTGTAGAGGTGTGGCTATTTGCTTTTGTGAGAGAAAATAGAACAGTGTAGTCTTGTTGTCGCTAGAAATATTGGTACCAGTTTTTCGAGTGTAATGTTGTCGGCAAAACAAGCTGTTATGTCGACCAATACACTGATAGTATTTCCTCTGCCCCACCTAGATTCATTACCATTTTAAAATTTATTGCCGGCACGTGGGTCCCTTAATTTCACCTCTATCTTTTTAATATGCGCGACCTACAACAATGCGCTAAATTATTCAAGCCCGGATGCCAAATTGTCACACATGCATTAGATATTATACTACCTACTTACTACATACTCTCAACCTAACCTTCATTTGGCAACAAACGCGAGATTGACGCCATTAAGAATATGAATCATTGCTTTTGGCAGCCAAACCTCATTATGCGAAGCGCTTCGAATATTTCACATACCCTGACATTTTAACGCTTTTTACAATGAATTGGAGTGCAGTAAAATCGAAAGTTGTGACATCGAATTGTGTTGACCCCGTTGGCTTACATAACGTTGAAGTCTTTTGATGTTTCTGATTAAATCAATAGTCCGGTTATGCCTGATAGGGTTGCGACCGGGAATTGTATGTTAATGTAAAGGCTCTCTCTGTGCAGTATTGTACTGAATATTTTTTGCTACAATGTTTTCCGAAGCGATGGGTTTCGAGTTTGCAACTGAAATATTTGACCCACCAACTGATATAACTTGATCTTATCTTGGATAAAAAAGACGGATCTCTCTTTTGTTGCCAACTGCCACAAATATGGCAATCTTACCACACTTTTGAAGCTACCTATACACATGTACGTATGTAGGTATTCATCCTGTGCTTTAAAATACATCAAGGAAAATGCTTCACATTTAAATTTAATTCAACTAAAAATAGAAAAATCAAGTTGGCGTAATAAACACGTTGTCGTCACTGAAATCAAAGGCATCATGACCATGAAACGCAAACTGAACATTTCAGAGCTATAATAATGAAAGCAAATCACTCTAACGACGCACTTCTGAGCGAAATGACTGAAAACTACGTTTATACAGCCGTCCTTCAGTGAGAAACATTAATGAGGGGTTATATTGTGGTATAAGGGTGGTAGAAGACGACCGATTTTTGTAGTTGCGATAGTATGTCTGCTAAGTTGTTATATTTGAATATCGAACACAAACATCAGTTATTACTACTACCCAGTTCTTTCGTCAGCAAACCCAATCAGTCAGTCTGGTACTTCTTATTATGTATCTATCTTCTGGAAAAACTTTCCTGCCATCACTGCTGTTGAATCATGTTATGATCATTAGAATCCACCATTTCTCTTACATATACAACGTCAAAACAAATTAATTTTAGCGATACTAATACGATAAAGTATGTGGCTAACAGAAATCAGCCACAAATTGTCGGTCAGAGGCTTTGTATCTTAAATCGGTGAGCATAAAATGGCGCAGATCCATGCTCCATTGAAGTGTCTATCATCGGTTTGTTTGGCAAAGGAACAGAAATGAGATCATTCTGTAATTAACGTCAGAGGAGCCCTTTGATCCGGATACCTTAAATGTTCATGAACATATGACGCTCATGCGTTCAACATGCCCCTCTTGAAACTTTGGCGTGAGGTATGGACGAAAGCGGGCTGAGTATAGCGCCCAGTAGAGCTCCGCCTACTGTTGTGGCGCTGGTTGTAAAGATAATGGTCAAAAATGAGTCGTATTCGGTACTTTCAAAGCTAGTTCCCTATTTCAACGTGTGCCAAGATCCACTGGACATCGAATTATTGTATCTGAATGCGGTTTATGATGTGTGAAATTGGTATCCTGTAAAACTAATTTGAGGAACGGTAGCGTAGGTGTGCTTTTATGTTTTAATAGGTGATCATGGATCAAAATAATTACACATCTGTATCAAATTAAACTTAAAAGAACTCATTTTTGAAAACATGAGGAGTAGGGAGATTAATATATTTTAATTACCCACACAATAATTTTCTATTCCCCTACTTTTCGTGTGGGTAATTAATGAGTGTATCTCCAACCCACCTATTACGTTTGTTGTTTCACATGAAATAGATTACTTTTGGATTATATCAACGAGTCTAGTCCATTGTCGAGCTAGCAATATATTAAGAGCGTAAAAACAGAAAGTATGGAAGCTAAAGTCGTGTTGATACATGACTTTAGCTTCTATATTTTCTCTTTAAATAAATTAAAATAGGGGAAGAAAATAATGATTTATGTGCTCTCTTATACTATGCTTAAATTAATTGAATGCTGCTGAAATCTCTGTTTGGACGTGTTTACTCACTTCTATTCCTAAATCAACATTTCCGCAAACCCTTCCATCTCGCACCATACGCCTCCTCGCAAATGAAACTTGTGGAATTTATATGAGCTCTGTACGGGCACGTGTTCTGCGTTTATTTTGACGTTTCCTCGCGAGCAACGTTCCACTTACAATTAGTCCACACACCAATGAATGACTACGACTGTTATGTGCCTTCATTTACCTTTATATGTCTCTGATTTTCATACTCCTTTGATAACTGAGTTTTTAGTTATGAGTGTTATAAGTTTATGTTGGGGGTAATTAAAGCAGTTTTATGGATGCAGTTTATGTTCTCTTTATTCAAACAAGAAAGAAGTCAAGCAAAGTGTGCCTGCTGTCGGGTGGACTACCTGGTTTATCAATAGGAGTTTATCGCACCACTTCTTCTTACCACCTAAAACACTAGGAAATGTTGACGGGTGGGCGTTTTTGAGGACTGTCTTTCTGTAGAACGTTCAAAAAGTGCTGGAACTCCGCCTAGTTTGAATACATGTCTTTTGACTTTTGAATGTTAGATGAGGTTTGGTAGCCAAGACGTGCTAATGAATTGGCAATGTAATCAATTCAGGATAGTTATTATTTTTATGACATCAGCCATTGTTCCACGACAGCAGTGCTCCCTTCACTTCATCATCATCTTACCTCTTGTTACAACTATGTGAGAATCGACTGTAACCGAATACTAGTACCTGTTGTCTGTGGTCAATCTTTAAGTCGGGTTCGTTCCACTGTTGCCTTCTGGAACTATGTAGTTATTTTAACCCATAAATAATTTTGTTTTTTTCTAAATCTTTTATATTCGAGGACAAAGGGGCTGGTTTTTCCTTCAAAACCAAAAACTGATAATATAATCTTTCGTGAAATTTAATATGAAACTCATCTAAAATCTCCTATCCGAACTTCAGAAAGAGATCGCGGAATGCATTGAGGCCGCCAATTGTATATTTATTTAGTTTAAGGCTTCCTTTATGCATTTTTAATTTGGTGTACAATAAAATATATAATATAAATAAATAACTATTTTATATGCTAAGTATGTACGTAATCGCAGTGTATATGTAGTTAGTCTGGAGGTCGATCATCTCAGTGAGTCAACTATCCATGCATCTTGTGTGCTCGCCAGTGCCAGACTGTATGTAGTATAGTACATACAGGCATAATATTGAGCGAAACAGCTGTGTGACATGCTTTAGTTCTAAGAGTTACTAAACAGCCTATAAACTTCGTACTAATTTTAGAAAATCGTTTTTTTTTTTTTCAATGAATGTCAAAGTACTAGACAAAAGAATCTTTTGCTAGATTTCTACTTTTTTACCAAAAAGTAACGTACGTTAAGTAGCACGTTAATTTTTAGGATGTCTTGGAACTTGAAATGTATGCAAAACCCTAGTACTTACCCACCCGGTGTCTGGGTAACACATTTCCCTTCGCAAGATGTTTGTCGGATTTTCGAGCATCAGATTACCCGTAACGACTGACTGTCCAAGATTAACAAATGACATTCAGGTCTTGAAAACTTTATGGTTGAACCTTTATTTTTGCTTAATTGATACAGTAAACTTTCAGAATCCATAGTTGCTATTTGAAAGGTACAATCAATATTTGTATAAGCTTATTAATATATCTAACACACACATAGGTGTCTACCTAACACAGTAAAAAATAGTTCCTAATAATTCAAGCAACCTGTAAGTCGGACCTAAGCTTACGTTTGCATAGACAAGCTAGTTATAATGGATGTCACGTACAGGAGCATGACCCATGTGGTCAACTGATGTGGAAAATGACCATTTTAACTACCACCGGCCTATGTGTACTGCCTTTATCTGCCACATCTAACCTTGAAGATGGTAGCACACCGCGAACGTGAGAAAATTCTTAGATTTTTTCTGTTAGTAACTTTATGTTAATTCTGACTTTAGGTGCGGGATTGAAGATTCATTTTTGATTGGAGGAGGAACTATGAGTTATTGTGATAAAATTTTCTAGTTTAAACATGGTAGAAATAAAGTTATTATAAGTTAGATTGTGTAAAATCTTGTATGAATTTATTTAAGATGTCGTGTAACTTGTTACGATTTTATTTTTGCCTACTTTTACTTAGTTTGTCTTACTTGATGTACACTCATTTTCTGTAATTCTTTACACTCTAAATGCGATAAATATACCACAAGAAATTGACCGCAGTCAAATAGATTTTCCTAGTGCTTTATAACCTTGTATCATTTGACGCAAACTTATGATACATAAAACATAAATTAAAGGACAGGGCCTAATAATTTCTAATTTGCGCATAGGCTAACACTCCAACAGTGATCTGTAGCGGTAAAGTGGATTATTATAACAAATAGACCTGTAATTAATCACTCTGAGTTATTGAGGCCAAACGCCTCTCTAGCCATATCATTGTACTTGTTATTGGACTGATACTAGTTTTTATTTCTTTAGACATTGATTATTTTAGTCGTGGTTAAGAATTATTGTGTTAGTCGCTTCGTTATCTAGTAAATTGAGTTTTTCTTTGACTTTATTACTACTCTATGTCGTATGAAAATAGTGAGTTAATTGCGAAAGATTTCATTGAATTTAAAAAAAATATCTAGCTTTCTTAATATTATATCTTATCAAAAATCAAACATAAAAATTGGTCCTTCGAGCCGTATTCTCCGCTCACAACGCTGCTACAAAAAAAACAAAAAAAAAACTAAAAAAGGCTAGGCAGATGATGATCATATTTATTAGTTTATTATTTTACCAATATATGTGTATTTTATTGGTAATATATATTTAGTTTATTCATTTACATACTTGTATTATATATGTTATTTCTTTGTATATTTCTTTTTTTTCCGAAAAATATTCTATTTTATATTTTATTTATTTGCTGTACACCTACCACAGTGTGTTTCGTTTTAACCCAAAGGTTGACTGGTAGAGAATGCCTTGTTGCATTAAGTCCGCCTATGTAACACTATTGTACATGAAGTTTAAATAAATAAATAAATTTGTGAACGATTCTCTTCATAAAACTATGCTCCCATACAGTTCTAACTGGCAATTATAAAAAGGAATATTACAAAATTTAAGGGCTGTCCAATCTAAAATAGTCCAAACTATACATAAACATGCTTCATAATATAATTTAACGCACTCGTTACTCTGACGCGACAACCCATAATTTTCAATTTGTGTTCACGGCCCCCTTAAATATTGCGATGTGCATCAGAATCAGTTTATAGCTATGACTTTAACTCGATGTTACATCACTTTGTGCCATGCATTTGCGTAGATGAGACACTTTCTATCTAAATTGGTCATAACTTTGGACTGGTGTTTTGGCAGAGTTATCCTGTTGGTTGCAGTGCTATAAACGAGACTTAATCCTTGCCAAAATGAAGCTATGACTTTTGTAGATGATAAAACAAACGATCATTAATTAAAGGCAAGCTAAAAATAGAATAGCAATAGCATGAAACAAATTCAGGGAAAGCTGACAGTAGCATTGCAGATTGGAAGTCACTGAACAAAAGATTTTAACTGAACAAACATGTCATATGCCTACTGCACCTGAAAATACGACAAATTTAGGTGGAGACAGTCGTATGCGGAATATCATACTAAAATTGAAATACAAAATCATTAAAGCCTAGAATTATACAACTTGAAACCAGATGTGCATGTAGACATTGCTGATTAAACAACACTAAAGAAACAATAGACATTGAAATATAGCCAAGGTTCTGTAGAATCACTTATAAAGACAACAAAGAAAATTTTTCAAATATCAACATACTGTCAATAAAATGAGACACAACTACAAAATAAAGGTTCAATAATGATGGATAGAGTCAGCAGAGCAAGAAGTAGATGCACCCATATTATTGGACCATGAAGTTAATGTACAAAATAGTGATTAACGACTGAATACAAGTAGTCATTTATGATACGAGCAGTTAGATGAACAATATGGGCTTGTTTTATACTCTTAATTGTAAAGTGCCGGTCGTTGTAAAATTTGTATTTAAAAAGATAACGTGGTGAAAGTACTTAATATAAGCTTAGTGACTGCAGGTCTTGCTAGGATTGCCACCACTACACCTTATAGTGCGGGAGGTGGCGGCCCTGGTGGCTCTTAGGCTCAGCATATCTGTCAAAAATTCAATAAATTCAAAAGCATTTTTTTTTTCAAATAAACCATTTACAGGTACTTTTGAAACGTCAAGGTCGGTCAGACAAAAACATGGAAGCTATTTGCAGGTTCCAAAGCGTGGATCTCTATAGAGAAGAACGTGCAAGAACAATTTTTAAAATATCCAGACCTCTAGGTAAACTCAACACCGTCTACCAGGCGGAATGCATGGGCATTGTCTTAGCGGTCCATGCCATAGAAGCCAGGAGAGTCCAATAGCAACCTCTCCGATAGCAACTCAGTCCTCCAATTCCAAGGAAAGCATTACACTACCTAGAAACTCCAACCGCAACACTGTGACGCTGCAGTGGATAAAAGGACACAGCGGATAACTAAGAAATTATGCGGCCGATGAGCTGGTCAGGAGAGGTTCTGGTGCTGTGGCTGTTGGACCCGAACCCATAGTACCGCTCCCTTTCACCCAGCTGTGCACATGGCTACAAGAACACTCACACAAACTAGCGGATCGCTGGTGGGCCTTGGCACCAGGATGCAGGCAGTCCAGGAGGCTATGCCATCCCTAAACAGGAAACTGATCAGATGCCTTTTGCGACTGGGTAGGGGTAGCTTGCGAATGGTGGCGGGGACCGTCACCGGGCACTGTTCATTAAACACTAAAATACCATTACTATATTACGGACAGTCCTTTAAGCAGAGCATGCATGGAGGAGGAGGAAACGGTATCGCACATACTCCTTGAGTGCACAAGCGTTGCAGAAATACGGAGTCAAACAATAGGGACACAGAACTCGCTCACAGATATTTTGAACACACTGGGTTAACTTACCAGTTTCTGGAGGGAGGTTGGCTGGTTAGATTAATGGCCGCAATGGCTCACGCACAATGGTTCAACACCAGGACTAAGTGTGGCAACCAAATACCAATAGATAGAGCTTAGTGACTATATTTTTTGACAAATGGTAGGCACCAGATAAATGTACAATAACGGTCATTGACCCTCATACATTTATTGACTTTCTTAGTATCAAAAAAGGAATAAAGACATAAAGCTATCCCAATTCTTCATCTATTGATATCCTTTATAGGTAGGTATAGTAATAAAAACTATTCATGATTTATTATTCTCATCTGCCTAGCCTTTTCCCAAGCATATTGGGGTCGGCTTCCAGTCAAACCGAATTTAGCTGAATACCAGTGTTTTACGTGGAGCGGCTGCCTACCAGACCTCCACAACCCAGTAACTGGGTAACACGGTACTTTATGGCAAGAATGGAGTCAGATTAACTGGCTTCTGACAATCCGTAACGACTGCCAAAGATCTACAAATGACAGCCGGGACCAACGGCTTAACTGCTTTCCGAGGCACGGAGGAAACTCGCTATGTTAAGATGGTCACCCATCCACAGACCAACCTTTCAAGCGTTGCTTAACCTTGAAGATCGACCTGTGCGGCTGTTATTATCTAGCCACGAGCTCCTCCATCCCCATGATTTATTATTCTATGAAGTGATATTAGGGAAAAATGTTCTTTATGAAATGTTATTGCAAGTTTATCTGGCGCCTACCATAATTGTAACGAACATGATATATATTTATTGAGACAGTCCTATTATTACGGTCATTCTACTGATTTAGTTTTGACGTATTGGCGGAGACTCGCAAACTCTCTTGATAGAGAGTTTGCGAGGAAATTATTTTAAGAAGCTTCGTGAAGCTTTGACGTCTTAATTCATTATCATCATCATTTTAGCCTGGAATCTCTACTGCTGCTTTTAGGCCTTCACTTTCTTCTGCCAAATCTACTTCTTAGTATTTGGCGTCCCTTCATCCCAGTGCTTCTTGCGTCTTTGAAGATATCGTCGACTAACGCGTTTCTGTAGCGATGCTCAACTATATTCGTGTTGTCGGGGCCATACACTCGAATACTGTAGTGCTATTTATTCTGAGGAGCTCGTGGCTAAATAATAACAGACGCAAGGGTCGATCTTTAAGGTTAAGCAACGCTTGCCAAGGTTGGACCATCTTAATATACCGAGTTTCCTCCGTGCCTTTGAAAGCACGTTAAGCCGTTGGTCCCGACTGTCATTTGTAGATCTTTGGCAGTCGTTACGGATTTTCAGAAGCCAGTAAATCTGACTCCAGTATTACCAAGAAGTACCGTGTTACCCAGTTAATGGGTTGTGGAGGTCTGGTAGGCAGCCGCTCCACGTAAAACACTGGTATTCAGCTGAATCCGGTTTGACTGGAAGCCGACCCCAATATAGTTGGGAAAAGGCTAGGCAGATGATGATGATGATTTATTCTGTAAGAACATTTTCGTGTCTCGACAGCGGAATCCGAGGTGAGTAGGTATATACATAAGACCTTTATGTTGTGTGTCTTAAAGCTCACTTTGTGAGGCTTAAGAACTTCTGTATTTTTTAAATATACATTGCCACCAAAAATTCACAATTTCACACCTATCCCAAATTGGTTTCCAAAAATAGCAATAGAAATCGTTTTTTCTAGAAAAAGTTTTTTAATATTTGCCGCAACTGCAGAAACCCAATTAAAAGTAATATCTGTAAAAAAGAGAAATTCCAGTGAGTTGAAATCTATTAATTTCATATTAAAAACGCTATTTTTATGTTCTAATGGTTGCCACTAGAAGCATATACAGGGTAGTAAAAATAAACGCTAGTGCTAGGTAATACCTAGTTCACACTAGCGAATGACTAACGGTTACGGTTACTGTTATTTCCCACTGTATACAAATATAATGGTCACGAACGCCAAACCGAAAGATTTTGACTTGTTTTCTATTATTTTTTATCTCCCAAGAGACTTAGAATTTTTTATTTGATCGGTTCAGAGGAGATAACCGTCGTTATTTATGTAACGTTTGTATTACACAGTAGACAGGTGTACTCGTCGGAATAGTTTTAATGCGAGAGTATAATTATTAGGTGTGTGATGTTACCTATTAATATTCGTTGCTCAATGAATCTCGTTGAAAGAAAATTAATGGGTAAATGTACACGCCTTTTAGTAAGTAATCTTTTAACGCTTTTCATTGAAAATCTCAACAAATTATTATCATAATAAATTGTAAGTGATATACAAACCTCTTACTAAGTTCATACATAAAGATAAACACCAGTTTTGCTACCTATACAGCTTCCAATCAGATACAGAAAACTAATCAACCACTGCCCAGCGGCGCGGGCGCCGGTCCGTCGCGCGACTCCCATCGGTGTGGCCACCGCCTTACAATCCGACTTGTTAAATTATAACTTACTATTGATACTATCAATTTCAATTTATACTCCAACTGTTTTATTAATCTTACCGTCACTAATCAATTGATTGATTTCACAGCCGATTCGAAAGCGTCGTTACTCCGTACTAACTATTTTATATGTATTTTAGATTTCTCCGTTATTTTTTTTTAGTTTTATTCCAATTGGTTATAGATAACGGTATTTTGGTATGGGTTTTTAATGATCACTAATGCGTTTTTAGTTTTTATTGCTTTTATAGCGCGAAAATTGACGCTGAAATGTAATAAATAACGAAATTTTATTTATTTCTTATGCTAATCTTTTGTTACTAAAATAGATTTTGATGTGTGGTCCGATTTTTGTTAATTGTTACCTGTAGTAGCTATTGTCTATCCAATTAGCTAATCGTTTAATTAAAGATTCGTAAAATATAACGGAACGAATAAAAGTATTGTTTTACGAAATTTAGACTTGTATCATATCTATTGTAAATAGGTAGGACATTCCCTTTACTATATTTTTCCTCCTCTGCCATTCCAGTGTCATAGCATAATATTTACAGGAAGATAAAGAAAAAGAATTTATTCCCACATTGGTAGGTATGCACTACCCCCTTACCGATTACAGGGTGAAATATAGAATAGAGCCTCTATCCTGGCGATAGGTATTTATGTTACAATACATATGATATCAAATTGCTCCAAGAAAATTCTCCGTTCCCCTCCATATGAAATTGGGTAAAATATACCTAACATCCAATTTGCTAATTCCGCTTTTGGCAACAAACTCCATCCACGTACCTACATACGTAGATAGGTAATCTTAGTGCCAACCTAGGTAATTAACAAAACTTTTCTTATTACGTACTTAAGCTATATCTACTTAAGTTTAAGACTCTTAAGTTTAATTAAAGTTCTCCCTGTAGCGCAACGCAATTACTCGGCCCGTGTAAATGCAAATAAGTTTGTAACACCCTGATGTTTATACTGGCCACTGCGACCAATCAGCGTGTTCCAGCTGTAGACACAGTGTCGGAATCCTTTGACGTTTTAGTGGGTGCTAACGGGCACGTTGACACGGTGTCGTTTTGCGGGGCTCTGTGCTGAAAAGGTACCGATTTTGGGCTCCCCGCAAACTTGTTGTAACTTATTGCGGATGTCCGTAAGTTTAACCGCAACACTGAAGCTTCGCAAGTTCCCCCGCCGCTGTTTAGAGTTTTGGTTGCGAAGTTTTCAGACTTGACAAGTACTAAGGTTTCATATCTAAATCATGGGGGTTGTTTTGTCGCAGTACCTATATACAGGCTTGTATAGTTAATTAGGAACTTTCTGAACGTTACCGCAATTTTAAACAATCCTCAAACAGAACTTGCTTCTTCAGACGTCGTTCCATGAATTACTTTAGTTCGTAGAAAAGCTTAAGCATTAACACTACCATTCATATAAGATAAAAATATATGAAATATTTCTCAACAAAACCTACAAGTTATGATCGAGGCAGTTCCTCGCACCTTCTCATTTATAATTACGACGATCATGGGATGTGACGCGAATGGTGCAGTTAAAATTAATTGCAATTTTTTGTAAATGTCAACGTTATTAACTTTCATTAATTAATCATTGGAAGAACTACAGGATAGGGCACAGTTAAAGCTAACTTTAAAAAGCTATCGAAAGATAATGTACTTGCTACATTTACTCAACATAAAGGTTCCAAAGTGTGGCAATTACTCACCATCTGGCTTAACTTTTCCCAACTATATTGGCGTCGGCTTCCAGTGAAGCTGGATTTAGTTGAATACCAGTATTTTACGAGGAGCGGCTGCCTACCAGACCTCCACAACCCATTAACTGGGTAACACTGTACTTCATGGCAAGACTGAAGTCAGATTTACTGGCTTCTGACTATCCGTAACGACTGCCAAAGATCTACAAATGACAGCCGGGACCAACGGCTTAACGTGCTTTCTGATGCACGGAAGAAACTCGGTATGTTGAGATGGACACCCATCCACAGACCAACCTTGGCAAGCGACCCTTGAAGATCGACCCGTGCGGCTGTTATTATCTAGCTTCGAGCTCCTCAAAGTGTGGCAATTACTACGTAGATACAAGTAAAGTAATTTATTAGTTTTTATCTCAATTATGCCTGCAATATTTAATGCATAGCTTGTTTTTTACGCTCAAAACATGCGATAGTAAATAGCATAAAAATTCTTAGAGCGTCTCGCTGCATTCCGCTGCTGCAAAGCTTTTATAGATGACAACCGTGAAATACCTACATACTCCTTCCTAAGGAAATTACTGCGAGTTCAAGCATATGGAATATGTTCTGTATGACTTTTTTACGTTTTCTGTAGTAGCGACAGTTCTAGGGCACGATATAGTAATTTTGAAATCTAAAGCCTGGTAGGTAGCATCTAGGAGACGAGAGTGTGCTAAAGAAACTTTCAAGCAGATTTTCCTTTCTAAAATGATAAACATTAAGTTTTGTATTTTTCTTGAAATTGAAAAAGTATTCGAAAATAAATGTAGGTACTTTGAAGACTGGCTAACACCTTAATATTCTAAGCTCTTTTAAAGGAGACGGGCCCCGCTAGGGCCTAGTAGGATTCCGAAATTTGTTTGAAAGATTAATCGCGGCCCTGGGGGGCTACTCTCTAAGCCCGAAGTCCGTAGTTTCGGGCTTAGTTGCGGGCGTATTCTATACTGTATCACTTAAGGACTTACGATTTGTCCCCAACCCGAACTAAGAAACAATGACAACTAATACAACAATAATGATACGGAGTAGAATACGCCCGCAACTAAGCCTGAAACTACGGACTTCGGGCTTAGAGAGTAGCCCCCCTGGAACGCAATGGACACTAGGAAGAGCACGGATGAGTTTTAGTCAGTAAAAGTCTGGCACTCCCTTCTGCTCCGCCCAGAGGGGAAGGAGTCATTTGATGAATTCCCTTCCTTCAAAAAAAAGTTCTTCTAAGGTGGATGCTCCAGGGTAGCCCGCGAAATTCAAATATATTTTGTGTTTTTTGCAATTTGCCGGTCAGTGTGAAGCTGTATGTTCATGTAGCTCGAAAGAATGAATATTTCAGAAATAATCATTCTGTCGAGCTACATGAACTTAGACGGCTATATTGATGATTAAAATGGTTATAATTCTTTAGATAAATACGCGTTACGGTCGCGGATCGTATTTGGCCCACATACAGCTTCACACTGACCGGCAAATTGCAAAAAACATAAAAATATTTGAATTTCGCGGGCTACCCTGGAGCATGCACCTTAAAGAAAACTTGAAAACTTGTTCCTCCACACTTGACATAGTCGCCATGACAACGGAAAAAATAGATAGAAGGAGGCCGCGTAGAGTGAAGGGAATGACTTTGAATATTAGGGTAGCATTCTTATAGCTTCGCTCTCGCTCATGACTCGCTTAGCCTTCTATGTCAGCTCATCTTTACCTCAGATGAGTTACAGCACTTCTGATCCCTGAGTCCTTGTCGTGCTTCTGACAATTATACTGACATACCAGTTTTTCTTTGTATCACCCATGTGAAATTTATAGGTGTCCATATAAAGCGAATTGATATTTACGTCGTAGTCCATAGACTCATGTATTTTTAAACCGATAAATTATTGGGTGGTTAAAAATACATTGCGAGACTTGAGTTGAATTATAATGAGCTAGGTCTCGCTTTATATGTAGTACTTTGGCTATTTAATTCTGTAGGTGTTGCTGTTGAATTTTCAGAATATAGGTACTGAACGTACGACAAAGGTAGCCTACCATAGTTCCATTTATAAACTCATTCAGACATGTTCGCAATAAAACATATAGGATTTCGTTACGCCATTATTCACAGCAATGAGAAAAAATAATGAGCGCGAACAATAATTTTACTGAAACTATTAAAGCAGTACAAATAAGGTGTAAATTGCTACTTTTGTTTATGTAATCGACTGAATTTACAGTAATGGCCCACAATAAACAATATTAACGCCAATAATACACACTATTTACAGACAGGTGTACCAACATACCCCTGCACATTCATACAGTGTATTTCTGGACGATACTTGAAAAAGACAAAGAGTGCAGTATGATTAATCAAGCCAGTTCATTGGCCTCAAGGCAAGACTGATCAAAAACTCATACTTTAAATGGCGACTGAGTAATATAACATTGACTGTGGAGACTCGAGATATCGCATCGGAGCCCCGTTTGAGCTCGTTACACTCCACTAGGTTAGCTCACGATTTATTTACAATTGTAGGCGAGTAGAGTTACGGCTTGAGGATTTAGTTTGAGACAATTATCTTGCTGTCGATACTGCAGTGAGGTACGATTGTTGTGGCTGAGAAATTGGGAAATACTCGATTTAGATCATGTTTGTACTGTGAGTTTGTTAGTTAGTGTTTGTAGTTAGTAAATCAAAGTGACTTTTGTACCAGTAGCGAGTTTCACAATGGGAATTGTTTGGTCGACAACCAACAATGAATTTATAATATTATTCGTAAGATTTATTCCATATACATTTCAAAACTAGGATGACAAAACGATACACTAGCCGACCCATTCCAAACGTCATCGTCTACAACCCATAAATAAATTAACACTACAGGTAGATGCATCTGTGGCCGTCCCAACTCGCTCGATCAAACGGGGCACCACCGCACCCCGATTCGTCCCATATTTCAATTCGCGCATCACACATTATTGCCTTCAGGAAAAATATAGAATGCAACACTCGTAAACACTTTGGAACGCGTTGATTGTGGAACGCTTCAACTTCTGTGACGTTCATTAGCAGCCTGGCTGTAAACAATCCCGGTATTATAGAAGAGATTTATTCCCGGGATTTATTTAGCCGCCTGATGCATGTCACTCGTTTTGGTAGTTGGCTGTGATGAGTCTGCGTGATTTACTTGTTTTGGACATTGTGTTATCGTCGAGTTATGGAGAAGTCTATCCACAAGATTGACATTGGTATTCATATTATTATTCCTTTATTTATTTTCTTTACTTATATATTTTTAAGCGTTATTATACAATCATCATATTATTTATTTTTAGCATATTTGCGTATTTTTGACTGAAATGAGCGCATAAATATCTTCATAGACTGTAATAGGGATGATTCATGAGTAAAAAAAAAATATTATTCCATATAGTCTGTCAGTTAGATTTTCTAAAAATATATGACACGTATTTTTTGCTTTATCAAATCAATAAAAATTGATGAAGATAAAACGCATCAAAGATTAGGAGTGACGTCACTATTCGGTAAAACATGTATCTACTGATTCGAGTTTTCAAAGCACTGTATCGTCTCAACTTTTTAGGTACGTGAAAAAAGATAAAATACGTGTTTAAAAGTTTTTGTAAATCTTTCTGACGGACTACTTAAGTTTTTTGGTCTTCTAGCCTATTTCTAATTTATAATTTACTATTAATTGTTAAGTAACATATACTCATTTACAATTACAAAAACTACATAAAACATACACGATACACAATTAAATTAAATAAAGTTATTCACTAATTTATACGTACACATTATAAGTCATACAAAACATTAATTATTGTTTGTTTGTTTGTGTATACTTTGTTTGTTTGTGTTAATGACTTAGGTACACTTTTGAATTATATATATACATATATATATTTTTTTTGGGACAAGGAACTTTTGAATGATATATGGCTAGTTGAAGCTGGTCCATTACATATTATGTTGTGAATTGTGTAGATAGCCTTGTATTATTTATGAGTACCTACCTACAAAGCCATTGAACTTTCACAGTTAATTATACCTACTTTAATTCTCGTTGTGTAACTGGTGATCATTAGCGTAATTATATTCCTAAGAGAAAATTATTTCTCGATGTTCGTAGATTTTTATATGTTGAGAAAGATAGGGGTGATTTATTCCATATATTTACATGATTTAAAGCCTTTTATCTGTGTGTTCGTAGGTCTGATGTATTTACGTACTTAAAACTTTGTTGGCATCAGTGTAATAAATAAGATAAGGTACTTCTTTGAGTTGGAATGCAAAGTGACCAGCGGTCTGTCGCTGTTGTAAATATAATTTAAACTCAATTAAAATGTACCTATCTATTTTATTTTGAAACTGTCTGAGGAATGTGGTGATTATTCAAGTATCTATGTAATTATTATGTAGGAATTAATCAATTTACTTGCTCTATCTTTTCTCTAATATTTGCAAAAAATTGGTTGTCTGTAAAGTCGGTTTACGTACGATAATTTTACTTGATAACGTCATAAGAAAACAATTAAATTCTTAACAAACAAGCCGAACGCTTAGGTCGATCGTACTCTCTATCGCTTGTTCCGTGCTCTCGCTCTCGGAACGTGACACTTATTCGTGAATGCAGGCGGCGTTCATTGTTTTATAAGACGTCATCACGTCAATAAACCATTACGTAGTCTGAAGGTTATTTTTTTCTGATTTCTATCTTCGTTCACCAGTAAATAATTTAGGATTGAAAATGCCTCTTGTCTTGTACACGAGAAATAACAGCTGATTAAAGGTCACTCAGATCAAATGTCTGCTGAACCAATTATAACCTTAACCTCAGTAAACATCGCATATACACCTCCAAGAAACTCCTCCTGGATTAGATAGGCGTAACCTAGCAACACAGGCTTAGGAGTGCCAAGTAAAAGTACCTCGGGACCAGAGAACAAGAATGTTAGCAGTCGCTAAAAACGCCATTTCTATCAAAAATACTGGTCGTGCAATTGGGTTGAGCACACGGCTGTCATAGCCATGGTCAAAATTGACGCTGGCTGACAATTTTTATGAGTAATGGTCACGACTGTCCTTGCAGTGTCTGTTTGGTTTATATGAAAAGTTTGACATTGACTTTTCTAGCAGTTTTCGCTTTGTGCTCAAAACAAAGAATGTAGAGAGACATTGTTGGTAGGTAGTGACGTACACAATCGTTCCGTTTTATTTATAATAATTTGATTATTCGAAGAATGCCCAGTTCAGAGGGCAATAAATTGACAATTCTCATACACTGAACATATTGAGGCCGGCCAGTTTCATTCCGCAAATTGAATGCGCGAACGTGGCCGATTTACGATCGTGCCGCCATCTACCGGCCGGCGTATTTTTAATTATTTGATCAGGCAACACTGATAAATCAACTGCTGTAATTGGCCGTCCAGTGTTGCCCTTTAATTAGTTTATTTCATTTCGCACACGCCCTATAGTAATTAGTTCATGAATTTTAATTCAAATGCGTTCTTGTAGGTAGGCGTTAAATGATTTAAGGGGTAGTTTGGTAATGTGACTAGTGAATTTTTTATGCTGTGTGTAACTGAAATGGTTTACATAATATGGGTATTTATGTAAACTTTTAAATGGCTGTATCATTTATCGTTCAAGATAAAACATGTAAAAAACGAGTAAACATGAAATTAATCCATGTTCGTACGAGTATGTGCAAACAATAAATCCAAGTGATAAAATCTACCAATTCTTTTTTCCTACCGCTCTGGCGTAACCTACACCGAGATTTATTTCGTACTTGAACACATTTACATGAGGAGGTGGTAAAATATTATGTTCTTGGTAGCTTGAAAAGTAAAACGGAATCTTTACAAAGAAAATGCCGTTCTTAAGGTTTCGATAAACGTGTTTGAGATTCTAACTGCGATAGCGATTTTCATCGCAAAATTAATGAAAATATTTAATGAATTGATGACGTGACTATTCGATAGTGCATGTCATCTCATACATTGGGACAATCGCTAATCACCATTGTTAAAAGATTGTCACATGTCTAAAGCCGTCTTGTAACAGTTTTAGTAAAATAAAATCATATAGTTTACTTCGCTCAAGAGTTTATTAAATCGAAGTAGTTTCACGTCAAACAACTGAACACTAATTCATTTTTGTTCTATAAGCGGCACAAAGCCGCTCGTAATCGCAATTTGTTCGCTACACATAATCGACCATTCTTCGATTCTCTAATCGATTATTTGATTTTCACACGCGCGTTGGCACCTGATTACTTACTGTATAAGAATTATGTAGACCATTGATATGTTTTCAAGCATATAAACGTTGGTACGTAAGCAGTTATTATTGTTCCAGCACTTATAATTATTACGGTAACGTAACTTCTATAACTTTTGATATAACTTCGTTTTGTATCGTGCGATTAATTGGAATTATTTATTTTGTTCGGTTTGGCTATGTATCTGTAGCAGGACTTTTTTCAGCGTTTTCTTCTTGTAGTTTTTAAATATTGGGAATAAACGATAGTAGATTATGTTTTGGCTACTATGAATGAAGGTAAAATAAACGGGAGATCATTTCCGTTAATTAATACAAACCCAGCTAGAAGAGTGTCAATAAAATGTACAATTTATAGCTGTTAAACTCATAAATCTTTAAATAAACAATTTTCATAAGGAAGCCGTGTGTTTTTCTCGAAAAATACCTACATCAATATGGGTGACATGGTCTAGACGTACCAACAACGTAGGTACTAAATCGTGAATGTGGGTGCAATTGATTAATAGCGTTAAAGAAATAAATTGTGGACCAATTAACTGTTCAACTGACAACCTAAAACAAGAAAATTGTAAGCTTTAGTGCTCTTATTTCGTTTTCAAACTGTCGCAACGACCGCTAGCAACACAATCATGGCTGCTCATCCGTGCATTTATCACGGATACGCAGACCAGCACAGTACGGCAGTAACCAATGGTTTCTCGGTCGTTTATCAAAAGTCGTGGCTTATAGATAGCTGGGGATCTATGACGGCGATAGGGCCGCGATAGGAGGCGAGGATCGGGCTCACGTTGACGGTTTTACGGCGAGAGCTATCGCGGGCCGTAAATAGTCGGAGTCGGGATACCGCATTCGACAGCATTCGACTGCGTTCGACGGCGCGGCGTTCCGCATTCGAACTCATCAGAGTTTCATGCATTTTCATGAACGTTATTGATGTAAAACTAAATTGGCTTTTTTGTATATCGCCAGCCAGTGTTGATCCTGAAACAATCGGACCTTTTTTATTTATTAAAATGGCTAGTAAAATCAAGCTTGTATATTTTCGGCGAGCTTTCCGGCAGGAAACGTGGATATTTTCAGAATAAAAAGAAGCTAAGTAGCAGCAGCGGTAGTAGTTAAGTAAACGATTGGCTGGGTCATGTCAGCCGCATGTAAGACCGAGTAAGATGATCTCAGAGCAAAAGTCTCAACACAATGGGTTCCTGAAAATGGACGGCACTGTTGAGGTTTGCCCAGAAAGAGGTGACCAGATAACCTGGCCTCTGTATCGAGGACTGTTTAGGGAAAGCATGGCTGAAGAGTTCTTCGATGGGGATGCCTGTTTGTCCAGCATTGGGACAGTAGTGACTAAATAAAAATAAAGAAGTTTATTACAGTCAACTTTCTATCAGCGATAAATAATTCGCTATCGAATCAGCAATTCCAGAGATTACCTTTTACAAACATAGGTAATCAATTTTACTCTTTGATACCTATTAAAGATACAGGGTCTAGGTAAGTGTAGTCACGTATGAATTTAAACATTGCAACTATTAGCAATTACTTGAATTGATTAAGTACCCACTTAGTGCCCTATTGTGTAACTCTGAGTCACAATAATTGTCGCGTCTTCATTGTATCGTTTTCCCGGCCTAGGACTCCACTTTCTGCGAAACAGTCGTGACCATATTAACATTTGTATAGTTAATCGGTTTGTTTATTCATGTTGTTCCTGGATGTAGGTAGAATAGTCTGGCGTAATTAGGCAGAAACGAGCTCCGGGTTCTTCAAACTTCTGGTGATGCACTGGCCGAGGAAATTTACGCTCATTCTTTCGGTCATCATGTGTTCCAAATTTAAACAACGTAGAAGACGATTGGAATAACGACACAGTAGCAAGCCTAGGGTTTAAGCGACCAGGGTTGCGGAATTGGTACGAGAGGGCATTTGGAGAGAAATGAGTGGGTTTTAGTCAGTAAGTTACTGCCTTCCGCTCCGCCCAGAGTGGAAGTAGTCATTTGATGACTTCCCATATTAAAAAAAGGGTCTAAGCGAACGTTTCTGACAGACTTTTCTTTGCCTGTGTACTTCTTCTATCTAGATTGTATAGTGTTTAGCGCAATGTCCTGGGCATGTAGGTTCCTTGGGGAGTGTAGGGGAGCACTAAGAGAGGAACGGGAAAAATCAGGATATGCACGTACGAAGTCGCGAGCAAAAGCTAGTTCAACATAAAAAAACCGTCTTTCGAGGGTGTTTGTGAGGCCGCGTTAATCTTTTGAAGTGTGCCGCGGAATTTCAATGCGGTTTTCACCATCATTTCGAGAAAATATTGCGGATTTCCGGTATTAATTGTAGGTAGGTACATTAAGTTATTTCATAAAGAAATCTCGGTGTTATGCAAGTGTGCGACGCAGACGGAGGCCTTTACCCGTGAAGGGGTTCCGATCAATGGTACTGAAGAAAGTAACGATAGCCAGTAAAAGAAAAAGAAAAACAAATTTATATATACCTACTTAAACTTATATTTAAAAGTAATCATTGCACGTCGTTATATTTGTAATATATATTAAAAAAAAAAACATGTAAATAACAATTGTAGATTGGAAATAAACGGGCTTTATTATTATTATTATCACATTAGGCTAGTTCATAATAAAGAAATCTCGGTGTTATGCAAGTGTGCGACGCAGAGGCGGTAGAAATTAAAAAATAAAACCCGATAAACAAGAATGTAATAATTTAAAAATAATATCTAGTTATCCGCAAGTGATGTGTTATTAATTTAACCACGCCGAAGTATAATTATGGCAAAGAACTGGCAAACAGCTCAATTAATGATCTTGATTGCGCATACATTTAATTTATGGTTCCTTCATTCTTCATGGATGAGATATTGGAGAACTGCTAGCTATTATTATTCAATCGGCATTATTTGAAGTGCTATTTTTTATCAAAGTATCCCTTATTAACACAAAAAAACTTATGATTAGTTTAAATGCAGATTAATACGAGTTCAAAAACTACATCATCATCATCACCATCTGCCTAGCCTTTTCCCAACTATATTGGGGTCGGCGTCCAGTCAAACCGGATTCAGCTGAATACCAGTATTTTATTGTTCTTTTTTATGATAATTATATTTCTATAGTACTAATATTATAAAGATATTTTAAATTATTAAAGACTAGTTGACCCACGCAACTTCGTTTGCGTCACAATGTTCATTACTGCTCCTGTGATGATTATAGCCTTCCTCGATAAATGGGCTATCTAACACTGAAAGCATTTTTCAAATCTGACCAGTAGTTCCTGAGATTAGCGCGTTCAAGCAAACAAACAAACAAACATACAAACAAACAAACTCTTCAGCTTTATATATTAGTATAGATTAGTATAGATATAGATTATAAAAATATCTATTATTTAAATTATTACTAGATATTATTTAAATTATTAAAAATATCTTCATGTAATAAAAATCCCGAATTAACAATATTTAGTTAAAATTATTAAGCTAATAGGTAAACTTAGCTCCTTCATGTCATGTCGAGAAGACTCGACCAGAAAATTGAGAGCGGTTAAAGAGCACTCAGTGTTTGAGTGCCACTACGAAAATTGAAGAGGCGACAAAAGATCATATCAACTACATTTTTTTTTTTTTCTGCGTCAGTCATATTGACTCTATTATGCATCTATACTTATATGATATAAGTCAAATAGACTCAACCCAAATAGCTGGTGCGACGGTGCCACATTGGCAAGGTTACCAACTGCAAAGTCATCCCAGGTGAAAGCCTAACGGCTCAACACCGCCTCCTTGTCCTGGACTTTGCGGTTGTACCGAAAAAGAAAGTGACCGAAAAACGCAAACCCCGCACAAAGTGGTGGTTGCTTGATGGTCCTAGGCAGTCGGACTTCATCGCGGAGGTCGAGCATCTCGAGATCAGTGCTCCGCATGAGTCCGCTCAAGAGATCTGGAGTAGGATCCATTCAGCAATCACCGATGCGGGTAAGCGCGTCCTTGGCACTTCTCGTGGTGGCCGCACCATAGAAAAGGAGACGTGGTGGTGGGATGACGGGGTGCAGGAGGCGACTCGGAAGAAGAAGGTTTTATTTAAACAGTGGCAAGGGTCCAACTCTCCGGATGACAGAGAGGCATATGGAGCGGCTAAGCGCGCTTGCAAAAAAGCTGTAGCCAGAGCCCGCAGCAAAAGTCTGGCGCCCTTGTACGACAAGCTGGAAACTGCGGAGGGGCAAAAGCTTATTTTTAAGCTGGTGCGTGCCCGGGAGAAAGCTACACGGGACATTAGCAAATGTCTCTGTGTAAGGGACGCCCAGGGTAAGCTGCTCTACGATGCCCCCTCTGTTAAGGAGAGATGGTGTACATACTTCGCGGAGCTGTCTAACAAACAGCATCCCCATAACCTTCCTCCCGAACCGCCTCCTAACCTTGGACTTATTTCCCCTATTTCCCCCGACGAAACCCGCATTGCTCTTCGCCACATGAAGAACCGGAAAGCGGTCGGGCCTGACAATGTGCCAATTGAAGTGTGGAAGGCGATGGGCCCACATGGCGTGGACCTTCTGACGGATCTTTTTAACCGCATCCTGATCACCAAGGAAATGCCGAACCAGTGGCGATTTAGCCTGATTATCCCTGTATACAAAGGCAAAGGTAGCGTACAGGATTGTAGTAGCTACCGCGGTATCAAGATCATGTGCCACACCATGAAGCTCTTCGAGCGCATCATTGACACACGGCTCCGTAGCGAGTGTACTGTTTCTAAGTGTCAATATGGCTTCCGGGCGGGTAACAGCACCATGGACGCAGTATTCGCCTTACGGAATCTGGCTGAGGCTTACAGAGAGAGAAGGAGAGCTTTGCATATGGCCTTTTTAGACCTGCAGAAGGCCTTCGACTGTATACCTCGGCAGTCCATCTGGCGGGCACTGCGCTTCAAGGGCGTTCCCGAGGCCTATATTGACATTATCAGAGACATGTACCGCGATTCCGTGTCCTCTGTCCAGACCGCTGTTGGCGAATCGAATGGCTTCCCAATATCTGTTGGCGTTCACCAAGGCTCGGCTCTTAGCCCGTTCTTGTTTAACGTAGTGCTCGATGTAGTTACGGCAAACATCCAAGATAAGCCCCCATGGCTAAGGATGTATGCCGATGACATCGCCCTCGTTAATCAGAACAAAGCCATCTTGAGCGCAAAGTCAACATTTGGAAGGACACGCTTGAAAACGGTGGTCTGAGACTAAATGTGGCGAAGACTGAGTACATGTCCTGTGGCGGCACGGATTCAAATAGGTTCATCCAAATAGGTTCGGACCTGATCAGAAAGTCCGATACGTTCAGGTACCTTGCATCCGTGCTGCACGAGTCTGGCAACGTGTACGACGATGTCCAAGCACGTATAGGCGCGGCTTGGGCGAAGTGGCGCGAGGTAACGGACGTTGTATGCGACCGCAAAATGCCTCCGAAGCTCAAGGGGCAGATATATAAATGCATCATACGGCCTGTCCTACTGTACGGCGGTGAATGTTGGCCAGCACTAAGCAGACACACCCCGGAGATACGAGTCACGGAGATGAAGATGCTGAGGTGGATGAGTGGCGTAACGCGATCCGATCGCATACGCAACTCTTTCATCAGAGGTAGTCTTGGTGTCCGTGACGTGGGGGAAAAACTGCAAGAGTGTCGTCTGCGATGGTATGGCCACATCATGCGCCGCCCTATGGAGTACGTTGGTCGGGGATGCATGAATATGGCTGTTCTTGGGGCTAGGTCCCGTGGTCGCCCTCGCAAGCGCTGGTTGGACGTCGTTAAGTCCGACATGAGAGCCAATGGCCTAACTGAGAAGGATGTTCAAGATCGGGCAAAGTGGAGGAAGCTAAGTAGGAAGGCGGACCCTGGCAATAGCCGGGATTAACGCCAGGTAGAAGAAGAAGAAGACTTATTTGATATAAGTATAGATGCATAATAGAGTCAAGCGAAAAAACAAACTCTTCAGGTTTATGAAAACCTGAAGAGTTTGTTTTTTCGCTTGAACGCGCTAATCTCGGGAACTACTGGATCAAATTGAAAAATAGTTTTAGTGTTGATTTGCCCATTATCACGCTACGACCAATAGAAGCATTAATGAAAAAAGTGACGCAAACGAAGTGTGCGGGTCAGCTATAGTCTGTTTTTTAATCTCAGAGACTAAATTGACAAGCGAAAATGGCAAACTGACATACATAGATTTCAATAGCATTTAAGTCAGTTTTGACATTTGAAGTTGTCAATTTAGTCTCCGAGATTAAAAAACAGACATAAGTAAAATATAAATAACTGGTAGGCCCGCGCAACTTCTTCTGCTCCGCTCCTATTGGTCTTAGCGTGATGATATATAGCCTATAGCCTTCCTCGATAAATGGGCTATCTAACACTGATAGAATTTCAAATCGGACCAGGAGTTCCTGAGATTAGCGCGTTCAAGCAAACAAACAAACAAACTCTTCAACTGGATATATTATTATAAATAGGTATAAGATATCTTAAACATTTGATGCAAAACCCGTTTATGAATTTCAATAGTTTAGCTGTAGCATAAAATTTTTTGTCAAGTTCGGCAGTGATCTCATATCTTAGCAAGACACGTTTTTCATTGTGCATGTGTAAATCAAATATTAATATTATTACAATTAAAAGCTGTGAACTTGACATACAAAGCAGGTACACTCGGCGAAAAAAACCGATGAGATCAATTTGAATAAATTGACACAAACTGATTCGATAATCGGGTTTTACCATATCGTATAAGTACCTAACAACTTAAAATGTTGTGTTCAAATTCTTTTACGATTTCAATGAAATATTTTGTTCTATAATTAACATTTAGAAAACTGAAGTGTTAATCGACTTTTGTTGCTGACTGTACGACCTAATTCAATACTTTCTACATCGACGCATAATTTTAATTTTTCTAATTTTTTTTTTTAATTTTTCTACATCGAGGCATAATTTTAATACTAGAAATAGGAACAAATTGGATCAACCCCGATTCAGATTGGCCAAAGTACACACTTCTTTTATGGGGTACTGTATTAAATTTTATAATAAAATACCAGTTGATATTCTCGAACTGAATGAGAAAAAATTTAAAGCATGCATAAAACGCACACTATATAGACAAGCGTATTATAAACTGGAAGATTATATCCTCGATAAAAACGCTTGGCTAAATGCTGGTCCTGCTCCACAGTCACAGCTGCTTAGGTCCACTTTTTAGGTTTCTATGTTTTTATATTTGGAAGAGATGCTCGCTCCTTTTAGAGGTTCTTACATTATTTCGTTTATTTATTCTTATAAACATACAAATTATATTATTATATTAATTACTTATTTATTCTTTTTGATGTAAGATCTTAATCGTTCTCTTTATTAATTTATTTTTCATTATTTGGTCATTGACAACCATAGTTTTGTGTAAAGTAGAAGCATATTTTTCAAATTTTGTAAATGTGAGTACCATGAAACCATTTACATTTTATGTGAGTAGTTATAGTTTTACTTGTTGGACATGAACGAGCATGGTGGTTGAGAGCATGTCATGCTCACTCAAATGTCTCGCTGATGGCGGCGCGTGGGTTTGATCATTCGGTTCCCTTCGAAATGGTTGAGCTGAAGGGTGCCGATACACGCGTCATGTTCGTGAACAGGCGCCGTCGGTTGAGACTGGTCATCTCTTAACTGCCATTGGCTTATTTTAATCTTTATATTTAAAATTCTTATAATAAGCCCTTTTTTTTCCTTTGCATTGTCCTCACATGCAGAAGCAACAAGTATATGTAACTTGAAATTTTGTAAAACCAGAACATGATTTAAGAGTGTCCGTGGAGTTTCTTGCACGTTCTTCTCCATAGAGATCTAGCTTTGGAACGTGCAAATAGCTTCCATGTTTTTGACTGACCGACCTTGACGTTTCAAAAGTGCCTGTGAATGGTTTATTTGAAATAAAATGCTTTGAATTTGAATTTGAATTTGAATTTGACGCTGACGTGAGCTCTTGAAGATATAGGTAAGTTATTCAGATGACCCACCTTCAGCTTATTTTACATGAAATGAAGATACAATTTATACAATATTAACAACAATAACAATATTTAGTTTTATACAATATAAAATGTATCTTCATTTTGGATTACATAAGCTGGATGAAAACAGATTTTAACATAAATTATTCACAAGTTTATAAATATGATTCACTGTGAAGAGGTACCTATCTAATTTTTATACTTGCTGAACGTTTACAGAATACTTGCTAGGGGACTTTGACTAGATAAATGGTTGAGAAGAAAATGTCGGCAACTAATATTGGAAGATATCCCAATGCACCAATATATTTTTCTTGTACTTTCAGCTTTCAAAAATTACACAAGCATATCAGACGAGGAACTCACCAAGCACTGGTATGTCCACACTTTACTGCACAAAATGTGTCATGTATAATAATTATGTGTTTAATTTAATTTAATAACCAAATTTTTTCATAGGGAATCAGGTATTAATCAAAGACATGAATTAAGGAAAAGTGCATAGTACAAAACAGAAACAGCTGCTCAATTTATTTTTGCTCGCATAACTAGAGAAATATAGGGAACAGTTATTGTTTTATTTTGGGTGTATGTTTTTTCTAGAAAATGGTCTGAATAATTCGGTTAGTCATTGAAAAATAACTCGATACAAATAAACAATGTACATGCACAGACTTTATTTCATGTAATCGACCACATGCGGTGCTAAAGATACGCTAGTACTTCAGGTCTTGTGTGGTCCTATGTGACTCACAATCAAATTAGCGGACTATTTGAACATACTGCGCTAAACTTGTTCTGCATTCCGTTTGTGTGCTCTTGGCTTATCTACAATGGCTTACAGACGTTTTATATTGACCAAAATCGAAACGCCGTCGACTGAATAACAAAAAAACAAAACAAATATACATACCCAATTTCGAATGGAGCGCTCACCCTCGTATAAAAGCAAACTTAGCTGACTCTGTTTCTCTATTTATCTGTAGTGTGACTCAGCAGACAATAGGGAATATGCATGCGTTTTTTTTATTTTAAAAATAAAATACTTGTTGGCTCTTGTAAACAATCGTGAAATTATTTTTTAAATACCTTCATCAGCGATGAAGTTACAAAGCTTCAAAGATTACAATTAGAAAGAGAATTCCGATGTAAACTTTGACGTCATCGTCCATAACGCCTAAATAGCTGCCATAGAAAATTGCGTTTTCGCGAGAGGGACAGATATATTTTTTTTAAATAATTATATCTCCTTCGTTTTTCCAGTAATTTTGACTCTATTTTCACTGTTAGTATTATATTTTTGTAAATTTTTAGAGAAAATGTATAGATGATAAATATGTTTTTCATGCATATGTAATGTAATGTTTAAAATACCGAAAATATTCCAGAAGGTCTGGAACATTTTCACCAGGAAAATATAATGAAAATAAATTATTAAGTAACAATAATAGGTCTATATAGGTCGTAGTATATTTATTAGCGGATATTTTTATTTTGTAAGCTTATTATAAATAAGCTAGTAGGCATAACTTTAGGAAGCAGGTTTAGGAAATACTTTTAAATGTGAAAAAAATAAAGGCAAATTTAAAGTTAATAATAAACAGGGTTAGATATTTTAAAACAGTTTTCAGTAAATTCTTGACACTATCATAATATCCAAACATTAAAATAGCTATAAGATCGTGCATAGACATACATAAAACAGTTTTATTTGTACCATCTTTCTCTTCCCTCGCCGCGTGCCCATGACACTGTAGGGTAACAACAAAATGTCAAATGGCCCGGAAATATCGTAACCTCTCCCAGCCAGACATTTCGTTCCTTCTCGCTGGTCACACTCATTATCTGCCATTCCAAATGCTTCTTTGTTGGTTTAAGTAACTTTATTTACTC
This sequence comes from Lacanobia oleracea, assembly GCA_950371165.1. Lineage (NCBI taxonomy): Eukaryota > Metazoa > Arthropoda > Insecta > Lepidoptera > Noctuidae > Lacanobia > Lacanobia oleracea. The sequence goes on from OX493397.1 coordinate 10,998,874, forward strand.
CCCGTAAGTGTACGATCGTCTCTCCTACACTAATACAACCATTTCAAGATTAGCCAATGACGGAAACCTGTATTTTTTCCGCAGTTTATCTAAACGCATAAATAACAACCATTTTTGCCGCTGTTTTACATAATAGCTAATAAATAAACCAAAATATATTGCTTTAAATAATAATATTTACATAAACATTTTTGATGCCTATTTTTTTATAAATTCCTACTGGGTTTCGTTAGATTTAATTGCGTCATCATGCGGGTAGGTGCGTAGATAAGATGACAACTAAGAGCCAAATTGGAGATTAGAATCGTAAATTCATTATCTTTATTATGTACGAACAGTATTAGTTACAACGTGGGTGTTTTATTAATTTTCATAGTTACGGTTTTCGCTGACAACAAAAAACATAGTGACGGCTCTTGATTATTGAAATGGTAATGTAATGTGTCGTACCGAACATTAGTATGTCATCGAAAGTTTGGAATAAAATAAATAATATATGACAGTATCGTAAATAATCCCCTTCGTTTCCGACGGTGCGCTTCGCATCCGGTAGGGAGGAACCCCACCCGATCCGCCGCCATTTTAGATTTGAATTTGAAATGTCATTATTGTTATAGAGAGATGATAAACAATGACCCGTAATGTCTCTTTGGAGTACCGAGTTATTGATGTTTATCGTAACTATGAGTTTGTTTACACATACTATTGCTTAATAAGTGTTGTTTTTTTTTGTGGGAAACGTGTGGGTTGTTATTTTTATTTGTTGTTTTATTGTTTAGAATTTTGCTAGTGTATATTTATTGTGGGAACATTTCCCTCTTTCCTATTTTAAACTTTACTTAGATATGAGTTAAAGTTAGTACTAATTTAAATGTTACACGTACTTAACGTGTTGTTTTTGTTCGGGAAGAAGTAATTCACACTTAATACAATTCTGATCTTAATAGGTAGTTTCTTAACCACAATTAATTTTCCATATTAAATTATTAACTGGTGCTTAGGTTATTGGCTGCCTGTTATTGGCAACATATTTTTTAATTTAAAAAAAAACATCCTCTTTAAGCCCTTATCCTAACTAAATTAATCTTACTCTTGTCAAAGACGACATGCGTGGGTAAGCTCCCACATAAGTGAAAATTATGGACAACCTACTGACCGACATAACCAGACCTACCCTTCCCTCTCCTGTGCTATTTTTATTTCAGTAAAAGGGGTGAATTGGTAATGATTCAGAGGTCAGGATGGAGTGGCCATAAAGTGTACTTATAAGTGGAGAAGAGTAGTGTTGATTAAATTAAACAGAAGGATTTATGTGGTCACCAATTTAGCAATGATATGAAATGGCGATTGCATAGGGGCGTTGTGTACAAGTTAAGTGGTATATGAGTGTTAATGACCGTGTTTCTAACAGTTTTAACAGCCATTTTTGTAAAAGGGATGGATTTTTTAATTAGATAAACTATAAATATTAATTGTATTAATGAATAATGGCTGTGTGAGAAAATCTGATTTGATCATAGAAGCTGGTTGAATGTCTAGTTTTGTTATTTTTATGTTTGATTTGAATGATGACTCACATGGTAAGTAGTTATAATAGGCAGTCTGAATTAACATAATTGGAGGCTTATTGCGATTTGCGATCCAGAAGTAGGTACCTACGGCATTGCGCCCCCGATACATGTTGGTCATCGTACTCATACGCACAAAACATTGTGGGAATAGGTAAATACATTATTTCATTGAAGAGTTGGACACTCTGCCGGAGTCTGTGTTTCCTGATAGCTACGAGTACAACCTAAGGATTTTCATCCAAGAGATAATATTTCTAAGCGAACGTGCTTCATCGTGGACCACATCATAGCTTACCATCAGGTGAGAAGTGGACAAACGCGAGCCATCAATTATAATAAAAAGGTAGGTACCTAAGTTTCTACATAGGTGGACCGATGACGTGGTGAGGGTCGCGGGCAGTCGTGATGCGAGATTCACTGAACTGGTTTTTGTGGCAACATTTGGGGGAGGCCTATATCCAGCAGTAGACGCCTTTCGGCTGATATCATGATAATGATGATGAAGTACATAGGTAACACAACTGGCCCCTGATTTTCTATTGAGTTTTCAAGGTAAATATGTCTTACTAACCATGAAATAAGTATTAAAAAAACTGGGCGTGCTCCATCAACAATTTTGCTCAAAACATTAATTATACTCGTATTGCCAAGATAAAGTTAAAATTAGCACATAAATAACATCCACATCATCCAAATACACACGGGGGGACCAAATTCAGGTAAAATCATTTGATATTCATTTGTATATCGTACTAAAACACTTAAAACGGCATCAAAGTGATTACATAACCACTGAAATTAATTTTACGAGGTTATTACAGTTTCGTACCGGTGCTGCCATCTCGTAGCGTTTATAGAAACTACGTAGGCTCGAAGGCTTCTACGCTACCAAAGTGATTGGAAACACGAACCTTTTATTCCTGTGGCGCTGAAACGTGGCGGAGCTTTTGAGTACTAAAACCTATTTAAAGAAAATCCCTGAAAAGATTGTTGGATGAGCTTTGTTATTAATTTTATAATATATTTATTATTTGGGTTTGTACAATTGTTTTGGTATTATTTAATTATGTTTTGCTTAAAATGAAGAGGAAGAAACTCATTATGTAGCTTGTCATTACATCATAAATAGAAGATAATAATGAGCATTGGCATAAATGGCATTCAGATGGAGGTGGAAGCCTAAACTGTTCTGTTCTAAAGTATGTTGTACGATTAGTACTTTTGAAGAAATTCTTAAAAACAATTTGATATAAAAATATTTTTTTAACACTTGTTCGTACACTTTTACAAGCTTACAGTCACAATTATCGTTATCATCAACATTATCTAACCCACTTAACTATTATTTGCTAATAGTCAAGTGGGTTATAATGTTGATAACAGAACCTTCCTATTATATCTGTCTATACGAAAACTTTAAGCCACGTCAATTATAACACGTCAATTTTAATATTCCACGTCAATTATAACAGTGACATCTCTAGAAAGCAGTTCCACCTTGTGCCAAAAGCTGTAACCACACAATCTAAATAAATTAAACACAACAAAGGATTAGCCTTAAAATCTATTCATTACTTTGCGGAAACATAAATAGCAAGCCGGGATACCTACTAATTTACGGAGATGTCCCCGGTATAAACCGCAAATGAGAATCGTATATCCCACATCCACTATCCTAGCATCCCTAAGTGAGTGGTACATTCGATAAGAGTCACCCTTGGGTTAGCCCGTGGACAGGGCTCCCGATAAGTTTCGATTTAATACGTTAAAAGGTGCCCTTAATGGGGTCATTCCCATTCGTTATGGGGTACCGTCGGACCGTATTTCGAGAAGCAAACGTATTAGATTCAGAAACGATTTTAATAAAACATTGAGTTGTAGGAGACTTGGAGACATTCACAAGGCTGATGTTTGATGTATTGAGGTTTATACTGAAACTGTAATTGGTTTCGGCTTACCTTACCTATCCATACTGAAGCTCCAGACAAGTGACATTCTGTTAGCGGCAGCACGGCAAAGGCGATTGTCAAAAGGTAAAAAATGTACGGGATCGACAAACGCTGTGGAAATGCCACGCGACCAATCCTAATATATATAAAATATTCTTCCGTTACTGACTGATTAAGAGACTGACAGACAACGCACAGCCGAAACCACGGGTCGTAGAAAGCTTGGCAAAAAGCTTCCTTACACTTACTTCCTTATAATTTAATCCCGCCAAGCCCGTTCCATCATCGAACCACAAGACGAACGGCGATGCGCCACCGGTACACGGTGGATATCCCACCCATACGCACAAAACGTTTTGGTAACACATTCATAATGCGTACAGCTAAGGAGTGGAATTCCCTGCCGGAGTCTGTGTTTCCTGATAGCTACAACCTGGGAGTCTTTAAGTCAAGATTGAATAGGTTATTTCTAGGCAAGCGTGCTCCATCTTCAACCGCATCATCGCTTACCATCAGGTGAGATAGTGATCAAACGCGTGCCTATCTATAGTAAAAAAAAAAAAACACTCCGTAAGGGAGCACTAAGAGAGGATTTCTCGAAATTTCTACGAGAACTGAAAAAAACGGAACATGTGCGTACGAAGTCGCGGTCAAAAGCTAGTACCATATATTTTGGCATTTAGACAAATCGCATACGCTGACAGAACGGCACTTTGTCCAGAGCCTCAGAGGGCTTAGCCAAGTGAGAATCGGCTCAAAGCGTTTGCGTTTTGCATTAGGCGTTTTTGTAGTAATTGTAATTTTCACAATAGCTTCCGAATTGATAGATACGGAACGGATTCGTTTTAAGATTATTGGTAGTTGAGGTTGGACTTAATCCTCTTGTAACATCATGATGATCAGTCTATTGTTCTTCAAAAATATTAAGATAAAGAAAAGCACAAGTCCGATCCTGCATGGAGTATTGTAGCCACCTTTGGGATGGCTCAGCTAGGTATCAGCTTGCCGCGCTTGACTCGGTGGAACGCAGAGTTAAGAGGCTCATCGGTGACGTAAAACTGGTAGATGCCAAGCCCATCGCCGTAAGGTTGCCTGCTTGTCGGTCTTCTACAGATTTTACTTCGGTGAGTGTGCCCAAGAACTCCACGACCTCATCCCACCGGCCCCCTTCTACCATCGGACATCGGACGCACTGCATCTTACCATCTCTACCTGGATGCTATTCCACCAATTCGCACTAAGCGTTTCCAAACGTCTTTTATAATGCGCACAGCAAAGGAGTGGAAGTCTCTGCCTGCATCTGTGTTTCCAAGCGCTTACAACCCAAATATCTTCAAAGTTAGAGTGAACAGGCTCCTTCTGGGTAGGCTCGCTCCATCGTAGACTTTGTCTCTGTCATCTCTGACCTTGACTAGAGTCAAGAGCAAATTCATCACAAATAAAAAAAAAGTTCAGTGGCATTACAACTAGATAAACGTTGATATCTTTCCAGCTGATTTATTTGAACATAATGTAGTGAAGGAAAATAACTTAAAACATAAAGAAAATAAAAAAATGAGAGAAGATTTGTGTACCTACTCAATATTGTTGCACTTTTATTATCAACGACACGATTCGATAAAACTCAGTAAATATGGCAAACAAAAACATAACGCTATGAATTATTGTATAAAGTCTCATATTCTACCTCTAATATAAATTAAAAAGATATTCCCGACAGCCAATTTAAATAAAAAATTAAATATAAAATGGTTAATGTACTAAAAGAACAATTAAATCACACATTATGTGACATTTATATGTGTTTGTATGAACTCAAAAGACCTCGTGAATTTATTGTTATCTTTGGTCCATTTTTAATTCAAATACCTACTGTACGAGTGTTTCAATAACTTTATTTTGTCGCTTTGAGGAATAAACTGCAGGGTGAAAAATATGTAAGTATTTAGGCAGAATTGATAATTTATTATTAAATACTACCACTGTTGTTATTTATTACTGAATAAAATCATGTCGTTGATTGAACTGAATGAAAAAACGCTACGAACTTTTCGTAGCAGTGCACCTATAGTTTTTACTCTAAAAAGTTTGTTACTACGCACATAAAAATGCTTGCATCCGGTTTATCATAAAATAACAACATAAATCATTAACTTAAGTAGATATAAAAAGATTTCTGGCAAACAAACCGGCTAAGCTTTTACAAATACTTAGGTAATTCACTATTTAAATTCTTTAAATATGAACTCCATTTCACGTCTAAAATAATAAAAAAAATATTAACATAAAAATCTAACAAACATACGGTATGCGAAAGTAACGGGCTCATTAAGAAATTCATACAACTTAATTTTCTATTCTTCAACCGAGCCGCTATTTTTTACACTTCATCATCACAAAAAATGGTTTTAATGAGAATAAAATAAAGCATTATTATACAAACATTCTTTGAAGTTAATTTTCACATAAATGCTCCACATATTTTTTTTTTCACAAAGACTACATGTAAGTATGCCTATGAAAAAGTTTACAGCTACTTTTTTCTGTTCTTTTAATGTGTTTAACTATGAGCGGTAAAATTAAAGGGAATTTGATACGGTATTGTTAATAAATACCAAAAAAGTGCCGTTAAATTAATGAATATTTAACTAAGCCTAGTATGACGGAGTTATAGTTTTGATCTTGGACAGGACCACTTTCCTTTTGCTATGATAATAACTTAAATTAAAAGTGAACAATGAGCTAAACAGTTATGACTACTTTGTTGCTAGTAGTTCATGCGCTCATTTAAAAGTCGCATCAAAGAGTTTATTCAGAACCATATAATTTTAAAAAGATATAATGGTGAACTTAAAGCTTTAGGCATTCTCTACCAGTCAATCATGCCAGCTGAAAGACGTCTACTGCTAGATGGTCCTGGGAAAATTAAGGGCCTACGCACACCAGGCGGGATGCCGCGGAATGTCTTGGTAGGCTGCCGGAATGCTTCAAGCGGCTTTTGCCCAATCTAGGGGGTCCAAACGCCTCCTGCCGGAGGCTTTACGCGGGGATCGTGCGGTCCATGGCCCTTTATGGGGCGCCGGTGTGGGCGCCTACTTTGAGGAAGCGACCTGCCCGTTACCTCAACTCGTCCCAGAGGGTGATGGCCATCCGGCTTGCCCGGGGATACCGCACGGTCTCTGGCGAGGCGGCGAACCTCCTTGCCGGACTGCCGCCATGGGATCTAGAGGCGAGAGCCCTCGCACTCATTTACGAATGGCGCCTGGAAGTGCTACGCCGGGGCGAGACTCCTCTGCCGCGGCAAATCGCAGTACGGCGGGCGGAGCTCCGGCAGGATCTCATGGCAGTATGGAGACAAAGACTGTCCCAACCCAGCGCTGGTCACGCCACAATTGCGGCGATAAGTCCCCTCTTTGAGGAGTGGCTAGAGCGGCGCCACGGCGTCCTTACTTTCCGCTTGACGCAGGTACTCACCGGACACGGTTGTTTCGGGAGGTACCTGTTTCGAATACGGCGGGAGGATACGTCCGGGTGTCAACACTGCGAGGATCGCCCGGAGGACACGGTGGAGCATACGGTTGAGGTCTGCCCTGCTTGGGCGGAGCACCGCCGTGTCCTCGCCGAGGCGATCGGCGGCGGTGATCTCTCGCGTCCGGCCCTGGTTCAGGCTATGGTCCGAAGCGAGGAGACATGGGAAGCGGTCACCTCCTTCTGCGAAGCAGTAATGCTAGCAAAGGAGGAAGCCGAACGTGTGAGAGAAAGGGAAACCTCACGCCCCAGCCGCCGCAACAGAAGAAGACGCCCCGGGCGTCGGGAGTCGCAAGGCGATTTTCGGCCACCTTAAGCGCGAGCCTGCGGACGGCGAGCATTGGGTGGCTCGCCGTCTGATCAGAACCAGGCCCGGGTGGACGGCGCGCTGTGTTTCACGCGTGCCTCAAAGAGCTGTCAGCGTAAAAGACGGGGCCCGCTAGGGCCAGTGCCTGCTGGGGCTGCGGACTTCGTTCGAAAGAGGCACCGTACCCTGGAACGCAAAGGGCACTGGGAGAAACGCGGATGGGTTTTAGTCAGTAAGAGTCTGACACTCCCTTCTGCTTCACCCAAAGCGGGAGGAGTCATTTGATGATTTCCCATACATAAAAAAAAAAAAAAAAAAAGGCTGCCGGAATGCTACAGTAGGTATATAAGCGGCGAGTGTGCGCTGATCGGTGGCAACATCCTCGGCCATTAAGTCCCGGTGTGCGTAGACCTTAACTGAAACAAAAACTAGTGAAATTAATTATACAAACCCTCGTATTTTTAGGAAGTGTTTGCATTCGCATCGCAATCGCGAAACGTCATAAGTATCTCAATTTCCCGCATTTTTACAAATTTTCGACGTTGATTTTCGCTGAGAAGCTACTTGAGCTTGAGAGCTATTTAAATGAAGGAGCAATAATATGATACAACAAACTGACGATACCTATTAAAAACGGCTAAGTACGAGTAGGACTCTCACACAATGGGATCCATACCATAAACCGAAAAAACACGTTTCCTGTATGGAAGCTCCCTTCTTTTTTGTTAGCCTGCACTTGTATCCCACTATTGGGCAAATGCCTCCCCTTTCTCCTTCCAAATCTCTCTATCTTGGGCATTCCCTGGCCAAGTTTCCCCTACAAACATGATGAGATCGTCACACCACCTTCGCCGCGGTCAACCTCGACGACAAATTTCTTCTTCTTTTAATTTTTAATTTGATTTAATTTTTATTATTTGTTGTGACAGTGACAATAGACATACATGTACATAGACTATGAGAAAATTTCAACTGCCCGCTGACAGACAGACGGACAAACGGTTCGGTTACCTTGGGAATGGAACCCTAAAAATACAACAATATTTGCCATATTGCTAAGTGGAAGGCGTACTTCAGCAAGAAGAAAAGTTCCCAGAGAAAAAGTTCCTTCTCTACTTCACCTACATTCTAGAAAGTAATCACTATAACATCAAGCAATCTGAAGCTCTAATAGAGGTGTACTGCACCTAATCTTAACGACTAGACTTGTCAGCTTTACGGCCAAACGGTTGGTTAATGGTATATAAACTGAACGTAGACGCTCCTCTAGTGTGCCTGTTAACGTTTTTAAAATGGCCACCAAACGACACAGTGTTTACTTTATTTCGTTGTTGGTTTACTGTGGGCAATGTGCATTTTTCAACCTTATTAGGAGGCCGTAGACATAGTGACATTCTATCATCATCTAGGTATCAAAAGTGTATGCTTCCGTCATAAGAAAAAAGTATACGTATCGGAAAAATGAGGTCGGAAATCGGTTACTTCGTTTTGTGTCAATACGTCCTTTTTTTAGGGTTCCTTACCTAAAGCATACTAACCATCCACTCTCCGTCCGTCTGTCTATCAGCGGGCTGTATCACAAGAACTGTAATAATAATAATAAAAACCGTACTTCCGGGATTGCCCTGATAGCAGTGGTATGCCTCTCTACTCCTCTAGCACCGAGGATATGTTACCCCCTTGGCGCTACGTCACTTTGTGCTCGCGACCCTTTTCGGGGGGCCCATTTATTGAGTGTGCAAGTCAACACCTACCATTTTAAAGCCGTTTTAATTTTCAATGGTCAGGCAGGGGCCAATAGTTCTTCTATAGTAAAAGATTACCTATTAGTCCACTAAACCAGCCAAACCCACAGCGTTTCATCTTTTGTTTTCATATTCTGCAATAGTCCCACTCCAACCGGGGATTGTCCTTGGGTATACTTTCACAGTGCGTACAGGGATAATCGTCGGTTGGTGTCCCATTCCATTTGAATTGTCTAAAGGGGCCTCTGCGAGTTGGCTTCGGCCCCTCGTACGCCTACCAAAGGGAGACCATCACTTATTCAATCATCATTTATTGATTGGTAAGTTGATGAAGTTTTTGTTAGTTAAATACTTGATTTTAATATCTATCGTACTAATAAATTATCACACAGGCTTACTCCCAGTTGCTCCATACGTATATTATTTTCCCAGCGACTCCAAACCAAATTGTGTAAGATCCTACATATATTAAAATTGACAAGAATATCTTACAATGTAGGTACCTTCTTTCTGTCATCACACATTGATCATATATTTACACACTATGAAGTTAAAGAATTAAAAACTAGTCTTCTCTCTTTTTTTGTGCAATTTGTACTTTAAGTTTTTTTTGAGAGCAATGTATTTGGAAAACAATATATTTAGCAAAAATAATTTGGAGAACAATATACATATTTGGGCCGTCACACAGTTTTGCCAAAAATATCTGATATATTTTATGACTGAACAAATAGGCAGCCAATTTAATAAATCATCAATCCACCTACTCACGCAATAGATATCAAATAAAATGAAGAGAAAGTGGCTGAATGGCTTTTAAAATATCGAGATAAAGTTCAAAATTACAATAAACATAGAATAGATTTTAAAGAAATATTGACATTATAAATATCTTTTAAAACGACTGTTAGAAACTTTCCAGACGTTAAATTATATTTTAAAATTATTATTTCTTTATTGTAACGATTTAAATGTTTATTTCCAGTCGAAAATGACTTGGGCACGATTTTTTGTTTATAATCTAATTTATGATTTAACGAACTTAAGATTGGTGTCCGAAATTATTATAAATCTGATGTTTGGATTTGAGTGTTTGCTAACGAATAGGTTTTAATACAAAAAGACTATTACGTACCTACCTAGTATATTTTATACTATGTTTAAGTTTGTAAATGTAGATAGGTAATTAATTATTAAAAGTTGTAAAGCAAAACAAATAAAAATATTTTACAGTAGCTAATCGTACAATGGACGAATAGTAGGTATGATGGACCAAAATCAAAATTCCTTATTTTAAATAGACCACTTACAGGCATTTTTGAATAGTCAAGGTCTGTCAGTGAAATAGATAAAGCTAGTTCTGCCGCGCTAGCGACAAGAACAGCACCATATTGTGCAACAAAACATACTCTCCGACCCTTTTTCAAAGAATCGGAGATCCTATGAAAAAGAAAGTTTACAAAATTAAAAATACAATGAAATAGGTATCTGTCAAAAACATTAAATGATATTTCGCCAAATTGAATGTCTATCTACGGTTGCCAGAGTATGACAAAGCCAGAAGGAAAAGTTATGTTCATTATGATAAATATCAACACTCTTAGCAAAGTATATCTTCTTGTTATTTTCTCCAACAAAACTGCACCAGCTCCATTCACAAACAATGCAAGTACGTAAAAAATAATTTTAATAAAGCACAAATTAATTTGGGTAGGTGTAAAAGCAACCGCTCGCGCCGTTTACATTTGCGACAGCGTATTTTAATTAGCTATACACGAAAATGCTTTGAAACGGAGTCGGCCCCTGTGCGGGCTCCGTTTAGAACAAAATTATAATAGCAATAACACACTCTTGCGTTCGCCATGTTAGTTTACACACAATGTTTGTTTTGTTAATAATGCGCCTCTCTAATTAGTAATTAAAAGTTAAAAAGCTTGTTCGTGTATTGTCTGGAGCGAAAAGTTCGTAACGTTGAATATTCTGTAGCTTTAAAGTTAGAATAAAATTGTTAGCCTACATTGTAAAATGTCTAACCGTTTTTGATACCCAAGTTTCAGAAAAAAAATTGCTACGTGACCGAAACTCGGCGTAATAAGTGGTCATTAAAGATTTTGTTCCAGAACACTTGACAACCCTAATTAGGACTGAAATCTAATAAAAGATAACTCGAAAGTCATAGCGAAAGCCGCATTCATAACGAAAACTTCGCCCATTAAAATTCCTCTAACGAGTGAGAACCATCCAGTTTAATAAATACAGGCCCCTTCTAATTTCCCTCGGAGAGATTTAAGCGGCATAAATTTTGCACACTGAAAAGAAACTCTGTGAAAGAAGTGCTTGTACATTTTTACGATGGTGAATCTCATTCGCCCCTACAACGGCGAGTTGTCTCTCCTTTAAATTAAATTTTCACTCCTAATTTGAAAGTATAATGTCATTTCACTAGAATTCCGTTATTAAAACTTTTAAATCATTCGGAAGTTTCCTTTTGTAAGCGCCTGAGGGTGAGTACTCGTGATTTTTTAATCAAAATGGGATCATTTCTAGTGATTTTTTACGACTGCGCCATCCCGTCGGCATCAAATTGTCATTAACCACTTGCGTATCCGATATTGCTTTTCTTTTTGAAGTGCTGCGATTTTATGGAATATTTAATTCCGTCCCTTCGTCTTGTGACTTGTGCAAGTTTTATGTGCGACGTGCGTACACGACTGAAGCGGATTCCTGGCGTCATTCGTGTTGCAGGTTCACATTTATTGTCTTGTTCAACCTTAACTTTGCTGTGTGCCAACAAAGTTTTTAGAGTGTCAAAAAGTTTTAAAATAATTCCAGATAGAGACTACAATATCTCCATTGCTTGAATTATTAGCAATGGAGATATTTTAGGGTCTTGTATTTTGACCAGGATTAATTTAAAATACTTAACTATTAATTCTGCTATAAATAAAAAAGATTATAGCCAATACGAACAGATTAAACAAAACTGGTAATTAAAAGATACAAACATCTGTACAATAAATAACAAAAAATCATAACATCCTCCTCATTCTAAACTCAATAGGCATCCTAGAACCCCCACTTGTGCCAACATCTGTTTTTTAAAAAACAATAAAGGGTTGACAGCTGTCACTTGGTTGTAAATTCTGTCTCGTCGAATCGTCAGAATGGTCAATAAAATTGTCTGGAGTCCTTGACATAGAGACACAGTGCAGACGAGGTTTTATAGTCCATAAACATTTTACTAGCACGGCCTTGAGTAGGGTCTGCAGTGAGGTCGTTGCACCCAGCTTTACCGCTATTTTGGTCCCCGTATTTGGTTATGACAAGATGGGGACGAATTGTTGGTGATGTTGGTAACGATGTGTTAGTCATCTCTATTAATGGTGCGTTTATTAGGCACATGAGTGTATTTGTACGCTGTTTGCGTATAATTACGTCATGGCACTATGAAGTTTTTACACACTTGTTCCAGTGTGCATGCGCTGCTTAAAAATAGTACGGGAAGTTCTCTTAATGTATTTTTAAGAAGCGTTTGCATTCTCATCGCAGTCGCAAACTGTGAAACACACTTCTAATTTCCTCACTTTTGGACGTTGATTGTCGCTGAGATGAAATTTCAATTTGATTTTGAACGCTTTTTAGGTTAGAAGTTGTGGAAATTAGAGTTGTTTTTGACAATTTGCTACTGACATGCGAATGACCTATCTTCCAGATTAAATGCGTCTGCATACCAATAGTTCTCGAGTGCATGAAAAATTGAAATAATATGTTATTGTAACATCCAGTGGGCAAGCTGTAAATGTATTTATTGGCAACGTCCCGTTTGAAGTCGGCTATTTGAAACACTTATTTTTCAATGTAAGCGAGTAACAATTTTTTACCTTCTTTAATGGCAATCCGTTACCTACCTTTTTTACTTGAAAGACCAATATATTACCTGCTAGGTGTTTATAAAAAATGTACAGGAGATGCTTTGTTTACATTCTTAAAGATTACTTTCCTAGAAATTTTAAAAGCGTTTGCGTCAAAATAACGGTTGAGCAGAAACAAAGGTCCTTTGTCTTCTCAATGGAAGGGTTGTTATTCTTTCGAAAGTAATAAAAGGGTTTGAGGAGTGACTTTGTTACCCTTTCTTTGTTTATTGTTCTTTTTACGACGATATATTGCACAAAGTGCCGTTTTGCGCAATGTTGTTTGAATTTCCTTGGTTCTTTTGTCCGCCGTTGACCACGAGGATTTTAAAAAGTTTTTAAAAAACCGTACTTTTGTTGTGAGACTAGAACCCCTTTCAGTGAATTTTGAGATTGTTATGAGTGTAATATCGAACGCTATATACGTCCGACGTGACTTCGTGTTTTAAAATTGTGAACTGTGTTTTAGTTGGGTTCGTAAAATGTGTGTGTGAGTGCTATTGCCATTCGAAGTTTAAGTTTTACCATATTGAAATCGAAAATGCATAACTAATAAATGCTTCATAGAATCAGCAGCAGAACCATAATTATGTGCAACTATTTAAAAAGGTAAATTAATTACACGACTCTTTTAAACGCCTTTAGATATTGTAAACCACTTAAGAAAAACAACAGAGTCATTTGATTACATTTTCTCTTAAACAATTCCAAACAAAAAATCCATAAACATAAAGCAAACGGAACAATATCATCACATCTAAATTTAAAAATCCAATCTCAGCGTGGAATCAGACTCGAGTCCCGACATTCCTTCTTTTTATCCTTCGAGTTTCTTATCCTACACGACATAAATCGCATCGACCCATATAACTCTCGGCGACCATTAAAAAGATAAACAACTTAATATAGGAATAATAATAAACAAGACGCAGCCAAGCCGCTCCGACTTAGTTAGATCCCCGTACACACTGTTCATAATTTTATTTATTCACGAAACCGTAAATATCTGTAGGAATAATTCCGAAGGCTCTTTGCGGGGATTAAGGGAGCGATGCGGCCCTGAGAAAATTATATTCGGCCATAACAGTTATCATGCATCACCTGGAGGAAGCTTAATGTGCCTTTTCGCAATCTCGAGGGCGGCGCGGGAGACGCCGAGCGCAAATTACTTTTTCAAAGTATTTACATGTAAATAGAGCTGCTGTTGCGAAGTTTGCGGTGTTGTATGGCGCTTCCGACTCTGTGTTTGTTGGCTTTACCTACGTATGCTGTGAATTAACGTGTGATTGCAGATTAGTTTGTCTTTGAACGGTCTCAATGAGCTGAGGCGTGAAATTGGCACGCGGGCGTTCGAATTCGATTCGCATTTGTTTTATTTTCGGTTTGTCTCGAAAACGTTGTATAACTGTAATACATGATGACCCGTGATACTCTAAACTGAAATTCAAATGTAACCGTCGTTAAAGCTAAAATATTCATACCTCCATTCCACATTCATATCCGAATAAATCTGTCCCTTCCACTCAACATACAGGGTAATCTGAAAATTTGCAATTCACCGAAAACTCTTTAAGGTGATATCGTTTAAAAAGCACGCCCTGTACATAAAACGTGTATAATTATCATCCATTCTACTTATAAACTTTCATAACGGCCTATACGTCGACTTAACCTCTACTTTCGGGGTTGAACCCCCCCTGATGCCTGTTGGGGACCACCCCGGGGTAGAACCCTCCCTCGCCTTATAATGGGCGTCTAAGAAAAACGGGTGCACGCTTCAGAATAGAAAATGCTCGTTTGGAAACGGCTTCGGTGGAAAGCTAACGATTTATTTGTGTTACGGGATACGCTCGGAAAATATCCGAGAGCGGATTTTTAATGGCGCCATTGTTTCTATTTTAAACGTGGCGTGCGAATGGAATACTTAAGTTTGAGACGCCTTGTTGTGGAGGTTGTGTAAGAAACTGCAGTTTTCCGAATATTGGCATGGAGATGTCTGTAAAATGGGTACCTATACCTGGTCACGAAAAGGCTGTACGTTATTTGATTTTTGACATTAATCCTAAAATTTGCCGATACATTGCTAAGGAGACTACTTTTATTAATTAAACATTTACTCACATACTTTCATTAATGTGGAGCAAACCCTCTGACGTCACTACCTACTTACCTTAGTAATTTAGGTACCTACGAAACAGAAAACAGTCACAAAAGTCTAAAATCAAAATAGGTCCTCATATTTGGTTGACATTTAACGTGCTAGCATATTGTCTAACTTAAATATTCCTACAAAATATCATATTACACAGCAAAAAGTTATAACTACGTCTTACGCTCATAAATGTCATTAATATGAAAGCTAAGCGCGGGGCTCACTGGTGCCTATCTCGCGATTCCACGCGCGCTGCCTTTTTACACCACATTATAAGCCCCAATATTAGCTCAGTATTTCACTTATAATTCGCTCTCTGACAGAGAGGGCGCGCGTGTGCTGTCGCAGGTGCGCTGCAAATGGGACTGTGTGCACTAAGCCTTACTTTCGCTGATTCATACCGAAAATATCATTGAAGAGAAAAAAAAACGTGTTATAGATGTATTCGTTGTTAAACCTAATCCACCTATTGTAGTGACGACGAAGACTATCATTAGTCACTATTATGTCTTTATAAATTGAACCATTAATAATTTAAATTATCTACCTATTTCAAATATAACACGACGCCGTCTAAAAAACATTGTTTTAAAAATAACAAAATTCAAACGATACGTAATCAGTGAGACGTCATTTTTTATCTCCGGAAGAGATAAAAATGTCTAAAAATAATGAACTAATAACATACCCAAAGCTTTCGGGCTAGGGCAAAATATATTAGTAGGCAAGTAACACATCGTTCCGGCGGTATAATGAACATGGCTCCCTCTAGCGGGGGCCATTCATCAACCCCCTTGCACCCGCACCCCCCAAGCTCCTCTGAACTGAGATCCCCTCAAAAAAGCCCCCTCTCCCCCCGCCGTCCGCTTAGAATGTTTCCAATTCATCACGAGACCCCGCCCTTGACAACTCTATATGAGAATGCCGCGGTCCGAAAGACCCGTACCGCCGCCCCTTGTCGCTTACCAGCAAACCCGACCAGGTACTTTTAGACCGCGCCGGTCTCAAAGTCCCTGACTGTGTGTGGAAAGAATTGTTTGAAAAAGCGCTCACAGACTTACAGATTGTTGAGTGTATTTTCTTGTTATATCAACTCGCTTGTATGGCGGCCATTACAAATAAATATCTCGATACCTTTATTTTTTAACACAGATTCAATGTTGTTTCGCTGCGTTTTATTGTTAGAAATGGTATAATAGCTATACTCGTCATGAATTTTAATTAACGAAATAGGTAGTTACATTTGCGTTTCTATTGAATTTCGATGTTCGTGACTGGTTTTTTTCTATACTAATTAAAAAATATTTTTTAACGGACGTCGACCCACATTTTCTTAGTTTTCTTTAGTGTTTTTTCTCGTCAAGTTACTTACTCGATACATGCTCGATATCTAAATTTTAGGGCCGTTTTTTCAAAAGTCAGATAACTTCTTCAAGGAATAAAAATCTCCTTCTTTGGTGGTTTGACAGAATTTACATAGAAAATAATTCAAACAGCCATAGCTACAATAAAAAAACGGAATTTCACAAAAAAAAAAATAGTATACATTTTACATTTTAAATCAGCACTAAGGAATAAAAATCTCCTTCTTTGGTGTTTTGACAGAATTTACATAGAAAATAATTCAAACAGCCATAGCTACAACAAAAAAACGGAATTTCACAAAAAAAAAATAGTGTACATTTTACATTTTAAATCAGCACTTAGACTCAAAAAAAAGTTGGTTTAATATATCAACTACCTACTTAAATAATCTTTTTTTGAAATTTTCCAGAATGTTCCTGGTTCTTTGATGATAACATGCATGGAACGTTGGAACATCAAATCTCTACCAAATGAAGAAGAAGAAGAATCAAGGCAAATAGAAGATGACGTACAGAAAAGATGTAGCTAATGAAGAGAAGAAAGATGGTTATTAATGTTTGTATTTATTTTGATTTAAATACTAAGTTGCAAAGACTGGAATATTTTTTACACCTATAGAAAAAAGTCTTGAAACAAATAGCGATACGTTAATAATTACATATTCTGCTCAAAAGACATTATAAATATGAAAACAAAAAAAAAGTGAAATACAATGTTTAAAGTAGCTTTTTGACATAAAATATAATTCATTCAATTATGAAAACTAACAATACAATTCATATTATTTTTAAATTAATGTAAGTTAAGAAAAATTCTGGAGCTCGTGGCTAGATAATAACAACCGCACGGGTCAATCTTCAAGGTTAAGCAACGATTGACAAGGTTGGTATGTGGATGGGTGACCATCTTAACATACCCAGTTTCCTCCGTGCATCGGAAGGCACGTTAAGCTGTTGGTCCCAGCTGTCATTTGTAGATCTTTGGCAGTCGTTACGGATAGTTAGAAGCCAGTTAATCTGACTCTAGTTTTGCCATGAAGTACAGTGTTGCCTAGTTAATGGGTTGTGGAGGTCTGGTAGACAGCCGCTCCGCGTAAAATACTGGCATTCAGCTAAATCCGGCTTGACTGGAAGCCGACCCCAATATAGTTGAAAAAAGGCTAGGCAGATGTAATTTAAGAAAAATAAGTACCTACATGGAGACCTTGACAAAATGCACTTTTGAATGTGGCTTAGAACTTTTTTAATAAAGTCGAAATATAATATACGTAACTCTTTTATAAGCCTTCAATATACCCTGCATATACTGTAATTTAAACCAATATACATGCTAGGTCAGGCTCAGCGCCCGACAGTAGCAGTTTAATTGCTTGGCACATTACGCACGTATAAATTAGTATTCATTGCTGGCCATTGAGCTCAACTATCTTAATATATATAAATCTCGTGTCACAATGTTTGTCCTCAATGGACTCCTAAACCACTTAACCGATTATAATAAAATTCGCACACCATGTGCAGTTCGATCCAACTTGAGAGATAGGATAGTTTAAATCTCAAATTATAGTCGCAATTTTAATTTATTGCTAATTATTTGTCTGTTATTATTTGACAGCGGGTAGGGTAGGTAGGGTAGGTAGGGTAGGTAGGGTAGGTAGGGTAGGTAGGGTAGGTAGGGTAGGTAGGGTAGGTAGGGTAGGTAGGGTAGGTAGGGTAGGTAGGGTAGGTAGGGTAGGTAGGGTAGGTAGGGTAGGTAGGGTAGGTAGGGTAGGTAGGGTAGGTAGGGTAGGTAGGGTAGGTAGGGTAGGTAGGGTAGGTAGGGTAGGTAGGGTAGGTAGGGTAGGTAGGGTAGGTAGGGTAGGTAGGGTAGGTGGGGTAGGTGGGGTAGGTAGGGTAGGTAGGGTAGGTAGGGTAGGTAGGGTAGGTAGGGTAGGTAGGGTAGCCAGTTGACGGGAGCGAAGCCGCGCGGGTCAGCTAGTGTACTATATATACTTGTATATAGGTAGTATCTATTGTTTAGATAATTATAGGGCGGAATATTCATTAGAACGGTTTTGTGATGTTTTTGTTGACAGTAAAATAAGCAGAAATAAATTAACCTTATTTACAATGTCACTACTTACTAGATCAGTGGTTCCGAACCTGGGGGTAAGTACCCCTGCGGGGGTAACAAATAACCTAATAATATAGACCTAATCTAATGAAATAACTAAATAGTAAAAAAATCTCTAAATCATTGCACAGTAGATAAGTACCATTCTACAGGAGTGGATCTCATCAAATTTTGTTTGTGTGATGCAGTTTCGTTCGTTATTGGTGATCATGATTAAACAAATATCATTGTCATATCAAAGTCGCATTTCAGACATGAGTAACGATATTTTGGCAATCATTATTTCTAAAATTGAAGAAAGTCCATATTGGCAGTCGTGAATAAAAACAGTTTTCTTAATAGGTCACAGGAGTAACAATGTGGAATAGGTTAGGAACCACTGCACTAGATAATTTAATATTAGCAGTGCAACAGCAATGGTGAAGAAGTTGTAGGTGTAGGTACACTTAACTTGTAAGATCATTTAGGGCAGGTTATACCGGACTTATATTTTTTTGAAAACTAATTGTCGCTAACCCTACTAATCTTGGCTTCTTTTTTGATGGTATAAGGCACTTGTCTCACCGCTGGCGAGGAAGCGAGTAGCTATCGACTATTTGCTCGCTGAAAATATATAGATCTCGTGTAAATAAAAGAGACACACACATTCATAGTCATAGCTGACTTTTCACACTGCCGCCGAGCAGCTCTTACCTCTATTTGATCGCAGCGACAAAAGCTATCAAAGATTGTACTCGCTCAGCGACACTCGCTCGGCGATGCTCGCTTGGCGGTCAGATCTAAACACAACACAACACAACACAAACAACACACAAACAGCGGTAATTTCTACCTATAGTGCAGGCCGGAGCGAGTATTGCGAGTGAAAACCCGTCGCGCAAAAGCACTCACTGAAAACCGAGCGTCAAAACTACCGAAAATTTATTTTTTACTCGCTACTCGCTGCTCGCCAACTCGTTTCGATTTTGAAGCTTTACTTCTTATTCGCTGATCGCCGGCGGTGAGACAAACGCCTAAAGAGAAAGTTTTTAGCAAAATTTCTTATTTCAAAACGTGGGATTCTGTTCTGGATTATTATCAGTATCACCGAGTTAGATTTAGTAAAGTTCTTGACACAAATCCAGAGTGTTATTAAATTAATCTAGATTACTATTGTCTAACTAAAAAATCATGCACACATAGTTTTCCTAAATAATTGCTTACTAACTTCATAATAAATACAAATATTATCAAATCTTTCAACGTAACCTGGGTTCTAATTAATCCTAAAAATATAAGATACTTTTCACCAAGAACTATGTATTTATTTTGGCAAAAAAGTAGACAAGACACTCAATAATGTGAAAGCTCTTATAGGTATCAGTGACAGTTTTTTTGTAATGAAATCAATATCCTTTTCAAAACATGACCTTTTTTAATATTAGTTTACAAAAAATAAAACTTTATCCAAAATATTAAACGCCGATTTCTGAGTTAAGTTTTTGGATTTGAAAATTTGCCAATCTGTAGGTACTTTAGTCCGAAAACCAGTCAAAATATGGCAGTAGTTCTTAATTCAAATAGCACAAGTTCTAAACTCAAAATACTCTTTACAGAATTCCGCCCAAAGATACTGAGGAAAAGAAAACAAAAGAATATCTGAAATAATAATGTCGTGCAATCCAGTGCGAGCCGACGGGAGACGGTCGAAAGTCCCTACTTGACAATTAAACTTTGGCACAAAGTGTATGGAGAAACTGCACAATTTGAGGTTAAATTGTACTTATTTGGATTTTTTGGTGATGTTACCTAATTTAAGAAATAATTTGGTGTGAATGGAGTGGTCAAACAAATGTGGTTAGGTAGGTGGTACTGGGGTACTCGATGACCCGGGTCATAAGGCAATGGTATATTTATTACAAAGGTAAAATTAAATAAACACAGATTTTTATTAATAGAAACAAAAGTTTAGAAGTTGGATGTCTGGCGATGTTTGTAGTAGCTTTAGGTTATTAATTTATCATTAAGGGAGTTCGATACCGAAGAGGCATCGCAGTAATTACTGCAATGGCTGAAAGAGCGCATTCTCATAATTATTTATTTTTATTCATTCGCATGAACTTAACACTATACGAGTAGGTATGAAAACTTTATATAAATAATAAATACATGTGGGTATTTCCTGATTATAAATTATAGGTACCTATTCATAAAATATTAACGTTTTGCAATTATAAAATAAAGCATCTGAATGTGTAATTCCATACAATGTTATGAACCAAAAATAAGTAGAAATAAAACGAATAAACAATTCATTTAACAACAAATAAACACTTACAATAAGCATTAACAAATAAAAGAAACCGTCTACCAAAACGTTTCAAATGTCAAAGAAAGTAGCAGTTTCAACAACCAACGTTATAGTTCATAAAACGTAATCTTTTACTCCAATCTTAAATTAACACGCTCTAAACAAGCCATCAAATCAAACAGGGACGATTCTATTCTATAAAATACTGTATTATTACGATATGTAACTATTTACATAATAAAAAACTTGAAGTGTAGTGTAACAACGTTTTTATATCTCTAGAAACGGGTTTGGAGTCTATTTCGGATGGCGTACGCCTACTTCGTTCAGAAATAAAACGGGCCATTACAAATCGTTTCCAAAACACTTTCAGTAATGAGTACGATCGTAAGTTCAACCAGTAAATTACTTGAATGCTATCTCCGATTGTTTGGTCCGAGGGGTGAGACGTAGAGGGCGGGTAAGAGCGCGGGGTGGCTGAAAATATTGCAAAAATAACAGTATTTTTGCCATTCTATTTAAAGTCTTTTTGTAACTACATAATTTTCTTATTTCATAATATTTACTGATTTAAAAGTGGAGTGTTGTTCGTTTTACTCCATAAACAATTTTAGTTTCATCATTTTGACAGACCGACCATGACAATTCAATGTCTGTAAATGGTTTATTTAAAATAATCACTAAATCAATTATTTAGTGAATAAAACCACTTTTATAAAGTACTTAAAGTATAAATGTAAAAATAAAAAGATGTTGGTATATCAATTGCTTTTTTGCATTCCACTTTGATTGACTGAAAGATATTCAATGTAAAAAAATATCTTCAGATTGTCTGTGACTGTTATAATATGTAAGAAAATTATTACTGAATGTCAAATAAGATAAGTATTGTGCATAAATCTCCGGAAGAAGAAGAGTTTTCAAGCCATTCCGGGCAACTAGGTATGTATGTGTTGCTCGGAAGTTTGTAGCACTTGCGCCACTTTTTCTCTATATTAGGAAGTTTTAAATGGCGGGCAATTTGGGGGACTGCCTTTTTTTAAGTTTCACGTTCTATTAGTGCTGATTTACAGCATAATTTATATAATTGATTTTTATTTCGATTCTGAATAAGTATTAGAAATAATCATCAACTGTATAAATGTTTTTCATACCAAACTTTTATGCAAATATTTCAATTAAGCCATCTTAAAAATCGCTGTCCTCTTAACGCTTCCGCCAAGATGCAAGAACAGCACCAGTGCGGGACTAGTTTATTCGCAATAAAGAAAGTGGAATCCCGGGTTGCTCTCCAATTACCGGGATATACGCGGCAATCCCGGTGACGTGTGGCCTAGTCCCGGGTACGGCCCAGCAATTATACATATTGCCAGCACTGCCGACCCCGTTCCGATAAATCGCCAACGTGGCACGACTCGAAAATCTATGGATTTGTTTTTATTAGTAGATAGTGGTTTTATTTAGGCATTGCCGTTGAAATATGTGTAGCTATATTTATAGGACTTTTGCTGAACTCTCAAAAGGTTGTAAAGCCCTTTTTCGACTCTCGCGTAAATCTACAAGGGATTATTATTTTTCCGACAAAGTCTACTATCTTGACATGAATTATTTTGCAGTATTATTATATAAGGAAAAGTTGTACAACACCACAAGGTTAGAACACAAGGATAAAGCCTGAGTTATACCTATTGAATGATACATTTTAATATGATTTAATTCTATAAATAACGATGCCTGTCATTTCTATACCTAGATAAGTTACTAATCTAATCTTGATTTAATATCAGTTTTTCTAATCAAGATCATTTTAAATTCATTGCTATAATAAATAAAACTGGATTGCCATTTTAATCTTTTAACGATTATAATAATTTCGTTGCATAACTTTGACTTGTCTTTTAATCTTTATTTACAGAGTTATGTAAATTATCACAAAAGATTTTCACAGTTGACCTTTGCGTTCACAATTTTCTTTCAGATTTACGTAGAACAATTCGAGTATTATTAGATTATACCGAAATCGAATGAAAATCAATCTATTCTCGCCCACAAATGTCTTCAGGGTAATACCGTTAGTCGTTTATTTCCCGGATCGTCTTTCCGTACGCACGGGCTCTTAACCCCCCGACGGCTGTGTGGGCCTGGCAGGCCCCCGACGGTACCCGCGGGACGCATACACTAGTTTTTCCAAGCATATCTTATTGCTCTTTTGTTGATACCCAGGGCCGTTAGTTTCATCGCCCGGGGTTCACGGGCCGAGTCCTATAGTCCCGGGATTTTGTCACTCAGATATAAAACGTTGAATTATGTAATTTTGAATTGTTATTTCGAAACTTTGTGTGTGATTGCATGTTTGTAAATTATACATATAGTTTGAAATAATAGCAGTTCGTAATGAAACCAAATCTACAAACAAACAACCAAATGAATTAATGCATGGACATTTTCATAAATTAACAATAACTTAAGAGAAGCTCCAGATCAGCATTAAAACAATTCTGTGCCATTCCGCCTGAGAGGAAGATTTGGAAAGGATTAAAACATGCAAATCAAACAAGTACCTATTCCGTCGTTGGGGATGGCCCCTACGAACTGCGACCCTTCCTGTCTTATTTATTCATCCGAGTTGGAAAAAATGTTGTTTTGTTTACTCCCCATTCCGCGGGGGAGGTCAGAAATACGCTCCAAAAGCAAGTCTACCGATTTATTATGTAACACAAGGAGATATTTTTGCTTGTTTTGTTACTATAAATCTAACGACGTAATGAAATGGTGCCTAGGCAAAACTTTGCTCTTGCGTTCTATATTTTGAGAGTAACAAAATGTTATGTTGAAGAAAAATTGAACCCATTCGTGCCCGTTGAAGTATAATGTTGGAACCGTTTTGATTACCCGAGTTTGTTTACTAAAGTGGTTTAAAATATTCAAAACTAATATAACGTAACGAGGTAACAATTGTATTAAAGTGCCAACTCGTACAATTTTATTGAGAGTCATGATGAAATTAATTGTGTTAATTACTAGTCCATATACGGGCGTAACACGTAGTGTTAGCGGTGAAACTATGAATAAAAATAAATATTAAATAGTTGTGTTGTTTATTTTACTGCGTGGACATTTAATGGGTTGAGTCCCCGTCGGTAAACATGGATTTAACTCACGTCGTTATCTCTACTTTTATACTTAGAATGATAATGCTGAAAGAATAATATTTTAGTCGGAACAGATATTTATCGAGTATTTGTGGAACTGTTTCAGTTGCCTTAAAGAAAACGAAAAGTCGATTTATGTTTTAGTACCGATAATTTTTTAGGAAGTTTCTTTAGGAAACTGTTCGATGAGGTCAATAGTCTCATAGACGTTTGAACGTTCAACCGACATTGTAAAAATACTTAGTGCAAGATTTGAAGCCTTATTTCACTAATTGATTAAGGGCTGGTTTTTAATTAGACTTTTAACTGAACGAAGAAACTTGTCTGTTTAATGTATCTAATTTTTCCAAAAAATAAACTGTCAAACCGTCATTTTATTTCTCAGATTAATGTCAAATGACTAGGTATTATTAAATCAGCCTTTAAAGATTAATTTAAAATGAACAAAGGAATGTTTTCAATCTTTTCGAGTTCTCAAAGTATTCAGCTTTCCCGAACAGTGCTAGGCGGCACTGCGAGATAAAACGGCTTTCTCAGCTTATCCGAACTCCGGTTTCGTCTCCAATGCTATCTCCCCTTGCACCGGTTCCCAACATATCCCGAACAAAAACTCTCAACATACGTAAAAAAACAGGTACGGAATCTGAAACAACATCTATTGTTACTATTCTAATAAAATTAAATTCCGAGCCGTTCATTCCTCGTAAGAAACGTTTCTTATTTAATTTTCTTTGAAAGAACATTTTTGAGCGTCGCTGGCTTCTTTTATTCCACCCCAACGCTACCCTTTTTAAGGGGATTTCTTTATGTTGTGAGAGCTCATTCATAGCGTCCATCAAGACGATTCCAGGCATCGTTACGGTCTCGGCAAATGTACCGAAATCATCGCTTCACTGCCGAACGCCGGTCGGTGCGGCGTACGGACATATTGTACCTACCTACCAACCTAGTAGATATTGTAATCAGTAGATAGTAGGGTATATTTGATTCAATTTGGACTTTCGGTTCCGGAATGAAATCACTGAGTAACTTGTACGGGATGTTTGTACGACCTCGGGTTGATTTTGTGCGAATTCTTTTTGTAAGTTCCAAAGGAAATATGTTTGAGTATTTCTAGTTTGTTGGTGAACTTTATTTGTGTCATCGCCGTAGTTCCAAGTTAATAATATAGTGTACCGCATAGCCGAAACTTCTTACAGTTCTACACGACATCATATAACTTAGTTTTACTTCTACAACAAAGAACACTGTAACTAACCCTTAAATATAATATCAAAGTTATGCAAAAGACATTGCAAACGTAAGAACGTAGAACTAACATTATAAAAGTGCAAAAGTATGCATCAGAAAGCTTTTTAATAATTTAAATTCGAATATTCCGAGTCGCAAAGTAGAAATGTTCCGCCAGAGCTTGTGGACATTTTGCGGGTAGAAATTTTGTTTTAATAAAGGCCCTATTGCGACCACCGCAGCCGTCGCAACGTTGATATTACAGACGACGAACACCCACTAATGTCCTCTTTTCATATTACGCTGAAGCATTATTATGTGCTTAGGGTTGACAATCTTTGGCTTATGCCGTGTCTGAGATCAAAGTAAGGAATTATGCTTGAGTAGAATACTTGCGCTTGTTTAAACATTTAGGATTTTTTGCATTTTTCTTGACTGGACCGTATTTTAGCTTCAGCGATTTTTGTTGCGTTTAAATTTTCTTAGCTTTATCTGATCTTTCAGCTACGTACAGGTCCACTTAATTAAGACTTTCACAATCCATAACGATAAGAACATTAACTAAAACCGCTCATACCGAAACATTGAGTCAACCCTCGTAAATGAGGCGTACAAACAAAATAATGTAGTGCAGGTCCGCAGGTCCCAATGACCACGGCGTGCTGCCCGTAGAGAATGGCAATTAAGATTGGCGACTCCCTACGTAGTTAATCCGAAAATACGTGCGTTGGGTGTTTATTGACTGCCGTCGGCATTTACAGGTTGGTTTGTTTTGAAGAGAAAAATGAGGGTTCATATTGTTTAGACAGCGAAAATGGCAACGCAAGGTAGCCCCTACGCATTAAACGCACATTATTATTATTTATGGTGCTTTAACCCTGTTTCATATGCATGGGAAATAATCTGCAATGTACTTTACTTTGAAAAGCTTAGTTAACCTCTTTTTAGTACCTCTTCCTTAAAGTTTAACAGCAATTACAAATCCTAATCGTCTGAAAGATCTTAATTCTAAAGCTTACTTAATCTACTCTAAATCGCTAAAGATCCTTAAAAGCGAAAAAACTTCAAGAAGTAATTACCTATTTAAAAAGTTAACAAGTAGAACTCAGTTGAAATCGTGAGTACCTAATAAGGAGCATAGAGTAGAGGCTTCGGTCCGGCACGTCGGCTTTATGGACCGTTAGTGCTACTGAAATCAATAAAAGTACCGGAATGTACCGCACATGCGCGTAGAGGCACCCAGTGCCACTGACTCAGCTACATTCATTTTATAGCCACTTGTATTTGTGTCTATGGCCATTTTGTACTCTTTACTGTTGACGGAGTAAAAAAGAAGGGAAAAATTAATTGGCGCGGGTCGTAAATACCGTCAGCGGTAGCGTGGGGTTGACTTTTGTTCGATAATTGAATGTTTTAATAACTTTTATGTGCATGTTTTTGTCGTTTATTCTCTTTACTATATTAAGGTAAAGATGGAAACATGCTTTCTTCAAATAGAGTACAAGAGCTGATTACGTCAACGCACTATAGTATCCTCGATAAACCATCATGAAAGGTTAATGGCTTACGACAGTTAGTTCATGTTAGTTTTGGGGACGGCGTTATGGGACTATAGATTACCATAACCCTCTCTGTAGTAAACACGTCGAACACTTCATTCTAAACTTGACTCCATTGTAGGGTAAGAGTAAACGAAGGGATTCTAATGTAAAAAGAATGTCTGAAATTACTATAAATAAGAAAACACCATCTCTGTGAATTTATTATCTTAAGGAGACTCGAGTACCATACGTACTGTGAATGTCACTTAGTTATTATTAATAACTGTCCATAAGAGGCTGTACCTATAATGTATTCTTAATAAATTTTAAATGCCACAAAAACATCAAGGGAATTTAGTTTTTATTTTTCAGGCAACAAGGCTGAACCGATAGGCAAATGTAAGTTAGTATTGGAAATTATTTGGAGAATCTTTTTATTTATTGCACAGATAGAACGACCGGTAAGCAAGAATAGATGGGGTTTCAAGCTGTGACTAATGGGCGCTGCTTTCATACGATCTTGTATAAGTTAACATTAGTTGGAATTTATCGCACAATGAAGATATCTCAGCTCCGCCCACCGAAACCGATTAATTGGGTGTTTTATCTTATAAAAACTTCGGGGTTCGAAATATACTGATCAAATAATTTATTATTAAACATTTCGATGAACTTTACATGTTAATAAAAATATTTTTTTCTTCCATTTTTAGACCCAAGCCGTAATAATTATAAATTAGTCGAACGCTTTTAAAATGGAGTTTAATAACACTCTACCGATTTGGGATCATAAAATCCTTTCACTAAAGCATATCAGTCACCGTAACGAGAAGAATAAATCACAGCTGTGGGAAAATTTACGAACTTAAAGATTTACAACGAACATTTTACGAGACTTTTATGAACTGTCCGACCATCAAATACGTTTTATTATTAAATCACTATTCGTTAACAATTTCCCGGGCATCAGCCATCAACGACAAAGCTGATATGGCTTTTAACGGCACGACAATTAATTAAAAAGGCATAAACGCCACTTTTATACACGGAGAGCCTATAAAGACTAACTTTTATGCGTCGTAAACGCGATTGCCTGACCCTGTCGACTTCGATACCGCGGCTTTTGAGGGGTTCTCCGATGTGTCTGAGGATCTCAGGAATGTAAACACCGGAAATGTTATTTGAGACGAAATGTTTTACTTGGGAGACCGTAAATGGGTGATTATTTTATTTATGAGCTTGTGTATTTAATGGCATTTAAAGTGGCTAATTAAGACAAATAAAAGCAGGGAGGTAAGTCATACAAAAAACAATTCACACAGTTACAAAAACATTTGCAAGGTATTTTAATAATTTCTCTTGACCCAAATCTCCACTGATTTCAGACTCCATTAATACGAAATACAAGGCAATAAAAAAAGCATTCCTTACGTATTCAATAGCGTCACAAGCCTCCTAGTTTCTAAGGAGTCGTGTCTATGAAAGCAGGACACGTCGACCAGGCCATAACACTAAATCACAAAGATACTAAGAAGAGCGCAAACATCACATAAAAGCCATTCCGATCAAAAGCTGAATGTCTCAGGAGTCGAATAAAGGAGATTTATCTGCCTCCCCCGAAGGAAACTCCGAATGAAAATTGTGAGATTTTTTAAATAAACCATTAGAGAAAAAGTTCCGGGCCATTTGAGGCGGTTTATTGTGCCACTATCAGCGGCGCCATTGTTGACTGCAACGTAGCGACTGGGACGTGGATGTAGGTGGGACAGAAGTGACTTCGGAGGTTGTGTTATGTAATGTATCATAGTTTAGGAATATTTGTACGCTAATGCTAGTAAGATCTTGAGTGGTATTGGGAGACACAGAAATGGGCAACAGAGTGTTAACAACGTCAAACGTTAACGCAATAGGGTAGGTAATTTGACTACTATGAAAAAAATACATGAACGAAAACCTATTTAATAAATGTTATTAAAAAAGAACGATTGGTGAAAAATTAAATAAAATTGTTGAAAAAACATAGGACTTAAACGCCTTTGAAGTTATTCTTTTATCCTTGTTACACAAAATGTCGTTTGCGCTGTATGAATTAAATTCAATACGGCGGAAACACACGTGTCACTCACAAGTGACGTCACACGCCATTAGTGTTGTCTCTCTTTATCACAGAGAGCAGACAACACCGCCATTTTTAAAGATTTTTATGCAATATTTTTAAATGCGTCTTGTCTGCTCTCTAGGTTTCGATGAATATAAAAAAAAATCTAGACAAATACCCTGTTATGTAAAAAACTGCATACAAACACAATAATTACTGTATGAACTGTCGATGTAATTAAATCCTAGTCAAAAGTTTACCTGTATCTTCAGTATGTTTCTAGCTTACCTACTTAGAGCCAACTCAATGAGACTAAACGCAATCAACAAATCCAAACAACGTTAAGTTTCCTCGGTGAAACATATTAGTGAGTTTTTAGAAAAATCTGATAAATGTTGTTCCTATTTTAGTCGTGAATGTTTTATCCTGTCAATTAATTTAATTTACACGACATGCTTAATTACTTAATAACGTGACTATGCTGTTTAATTTGACATTATAAGTTGATTTATGACCTTGATAATCGTGCAACACGCTCTCTACTACTAGTCTACGAAGGAAATTATATAGTATTTTTTTATTCTTTATTTATAAGGCTTTATTTAAGGAGCTCGTGGATAAAATAATAACAGCCGCGCGGGTCGATCTTTAAGGTTAAGCAACGCTTGCCTAGGTTGGTCTGTGGATGGGTGACCATCTTAATATACCGAGTTTCCTCCGTGCTTCGGAAAGCACGTTAAGCCGTTGGTCCCGACTGTCATTTGTAGATCTTTGGCAGTCGTTACGGATTGTCAGAAGCCAGTAAATCTGACTCCAGTCTTGCCAAGATGTACCGTGTTACCCAGTTACTGGGTTGTGGAGGTCTGGTAGGCAGCCGCTCCACGTAAAACACTGGTATTCAGCTGAATCCGGTTTGACTGGAAGCCGACCCCAATGTAGTTGGGAAAAGGCTAGGCAGATGATGATACGTCAACCCCATTGTACCCTATGCTTAATTTACGCACAAAATTATTTAATGTACTTAATTTACTTACTTTACTTTTTTTATTTACTTTATTATTTTTTTCTTTTTTTTTCTTAATTAAGTTTTATTTAATTTTTTTTTTTTTTTTTGGTATGCGTTTTTTTCTTTCTTACTTTCTTTAATTTACACCACTATATCCTATGAACCAGGAAAGGGAATTATTGGCTAGACATCTGCATTAACCCACAAATTATGCGTTTAGTCCTCTCTGATTTAGGGAAAAATATATCGTTGATAAAGTAAATTAATGTTCTACAAATATTACATTAGTATCAAAATATTTTTAAGCGTCTAAAATCCAATCTACATGTAAACTGTCGTAATTAAACTAGGTAATATTTAATAAATCCTAACAGAATGAAGAAATAAACATGTCGGACAAAGATGACCAGTTTATGTCTATCTTATAAAGATTTACTGAGCGAAAACTCAACTTTTGAGTTTAGCCAGGCAGGCTATTCCCCATCACTGCACCTCCTGAGAGCCAGATCCACAGTTGCGACCACCAGAAAAGAGCCGAGTCAATGAAGTTCGAAGAGCCAATTTAAGTTAAGCAGCCCTTTGTTTATACATTACCCAACTATGTACTATGTCATAAAGAATTAAGCACAATCCCCAGCAAGGGATCCTTTTAAAAAGCTCATCTAGTAACTTCATTTTCATACATCTTTGTATTTGACTCTAGTCGAGATTTGCTTCCAAGTTATGTCTCTAAAATGGACTGTTTGTAACCATTAATTTTTATTTCCCACCGCATCCTTTGATCTCTTACACGATAAGCAAGTTGCTTTATAAGTAAATTATAAAACAGATAAAAAAAAATATTAAAAAGTTAACACTTCTAATTTAAGGAACACTTTCTATGCAAATGTGTGTTGTTATATACTTTTACTGTTTCCTAGGGATGAAATATTCGATCGTACTGACCGATAATATTCAAATTATAGTATCTAGTGTTATAATGAAGTGATAAATATGAAAACTGAAGGGTACTGTTACGTGTTATTCACCTTTGCCTGTTAAAGCGGGTTAAGTAGGCTCTTTACCATTGTTATTTTGTTTGTAAGTAGTTCTATTAATTTAATGAGTTTTATGATTGTATGTAAACTAGAGAATGAAACGCTAATGTGATTTAATTAACTCTAAAACACACAGTTACGCTACTATGTAAGCACTTCGTTTTATTGCCGCATATGTTTTGTTTATTACAGAATGAAAGTATCAAATCGATACAGAATTTTGAAGATCGTTTCAAACATTCATGAGGAGAAATAAAGGAATCCTTTATATATAAAAAACAATGGCAATACGTAGAATTGGCACAAAAGGGACATATTTTATACTGAGCCCGTTAATGATCAGCATTATTTTAAATAATGTTTCTTGAAAACCGCGGTATCACTGCAACTAAAATAATGATCTCGAATAAAGACTTTGTGTGTAATTACTTTTCTTTTTTCGATTGTGAGCTGACAATTACGAGATATAAAACGGATTCAAATATATGTTTAGCAGTAGTATTCTGCAAAAGAACTCACTTCTTCTGATAGGCAAATACAAGTCAGTGAGTTTCTTAGTGATAGTGTTACAGAATAGTCTTTTGCTGATTCATTATCATTCTTTTGTTTCGCTTATCTTGGTTCAAACTGTTGTTTTTAACGTACTAAAATTAGACATCATTCAGCAGTGATCTGCATTTGCACCATCCACTTGAAAGTTGTACTCGTACCAAGACTTTCATTGCCATCAAGAATACATTGTGAGAACGTGATAGTGCTCTCTGTCCTTTATAGCTCAGTCTCTCTCTCACAACGGTATCATGATGGCTTTGGTGCGTCAGAGAAAGAGAGTGAGAGAGAAAAAGAGCTATAATGAAGGAATGTCTGGTTTTATAATAGCCTTTTATATAACGAAATCATTATAAAAATGATATGTCATAGATCATCAACTGCCCTAGATGAGTTGAAATAATGGGGCTGACATCTATCTTAGAATAAAAGAATTGTTTAATAAACAAAGATCTCAGTTGCTTTTTGCCGAAAGTCAAAATCCAAATAAAAGCGATATTCCAGCCACCATAAAACTACCTTAATGCTACCAGACATTATTTTTCGTTACAACAGATTTATTTTGCGAGGGTAGTCGTATTTATTTGTGGAAGCAGTCAGTCAGGGGTAGCGGGTGCGCTGGAGGAAATGGCAAACAGAGGAAACGGTTCGGGCGAACTTTCCCGCGCAACCGGCGAAAGGGAGACCGGGCATCCTGTGCTGACGGGGTAACTGTGTATTTCGGGGTGCGAAGGACCAGTTTTTTTTCTATTTGCTGTAGTTTTGTATGTCGGAGTAATCGTTTTATTGGAGTAACTTTTACATCATCTTTTCCCATCTACCTTTTTCGTAAAACTTGCTAAAAATTAAAGGCACATTTTTAGGGCTTGTAAGCTGACAGTTGTGAAAGTTAGTTATTAAGATCGTGGTCGTTGTGTGTGCTATAATTTGGTTTTCTTTTATTTGAAACCCCATGTTGCTTTCATCTAAACAGAATTAGTTTACATACAGTAGGTAAATATAGCACTATAAATGTTTACCTATGAGAACAGTTTCTTACATAAACAGAGATCCTACTAACTCTAGTAAGGTCAACGAAAAGAAAAACAATGTCCACCCCATCCTGACATATTTATGTGCATTAATACCGCTTTATGTCCGTGAGATAAGCATAAATCTCGGAGGATGCTACCTACCCCTACACTTTACTGTTCTTCCTTCAGTTTATTTATGAAAGATTCAGAGTTAACGTAAAAAGATAAACATTTTTGTCTGCTCTACTTTTGTCTTTGTGATTATTTTTTTGGTTGGAGATGTATGATGGGTATTTAAGTTCAGCTAGTCTATTCTGTAAGTAACCATTTCGATATCGAGCTTCACCTGAGTGAGATAGCTCACAAAGTGAACTTTATTGCACACAACATAAAGGTGTTACGTTTATACTCACCTCGAATTCCGCTGTCAAGACACGAAAATGTTGTTACAGAATAGCACTACAGGTTCAATTGACAATTTCCGAAGTTGGAGTCTACGTTAACAATTAATTATAACTAATTGTTCTTTTGGTCCTATCGGCCATACATTTAACGTGAGTATTGCTCTTCCCAGAACCACTTAATTTTGGCAATTTTTCAGGCTTTGTCGGTTACCTTGTTTGGCTGGTTTTTTTTATTCAGCCACGCAGGGAAACTCCAAGTTTTATCTTCTGATTGGGTTTGTCAACAATTTATTTAATTGAATTGATAACATCCATCATTTTAATGTAGGTTACCATAAAGATTTAGTCTTTAACTTATTAACCGTTTCAATGCGAGCAAAATTCGAAATTCTATGCGAGATCTTAGTGGTAATTCAAAACTATCTTATTTCTGTATAACTATGTCAACTCGACAGTTTGTTAAAGTTATAGACCTTTTAAGAAAAGAAGTGGTGACAAACCAAGGATAGAAATAAAAATTCATTATTCCATGCATGTATCTCACATGTGTTTTCCCTATACGCTTTAAGAGAAAAGCATTTTATTATGAGAAGTTGGAAAAAAATGCAATAATCAACACTTTTTCACATTATTTATAATAATGGTCGTATGAACGTAATAATATGGAATTTCATTGAGAGAAACGTTTTAATAATTTTCAGTTATAGAAGCCTTATATGAAGCCTAGAAAAACTGTATAGTTCTGACGTCAAAGATACGGCGAAAGCAATTTGGTATGTTGTCTTTAAGAAAAAGTGACATTTAATGATATCAGCGGCCGTGATTGTCACTGCGAAGTCGAAATTAAAAAAAAATGGTATTTTTCACGTAACATTTTGACACATGTTATGCCATACATTTTGGACACCAGTGTGCCAATTTTATTTTTTAAACGGCGTTCGTAATTTCGTATTCGCATGTCGATCGCAAACTGTCAAAAAAGCCTTAATAAATAAAGCGAATGCTATGCGAATGTTAAAATTCATAGAATTGGTACTCTAATATGTACTGATACAATATAATTTCGTCTATCCCTCTCAAGCCCTTTAACTTTATCGAAACAAAAATTTCTTCCGAACACTTCGACCCTAAATATTTTTTCATTCCTCAACCGCGGTGTAAGTACAGAAACCAGTGAAATTAATATAACAAGCCCTAAAACCTATAAAACACATGCTTGCCGGGATGTTTTAAACATTTATTGAAGATATAAGGAAAGCAATTTTGATGGTGGAATGGTACAACTGTAACGTTTTGGTACATTACTTTTAAGATGCGGGTGGTAAGATGCTCTATGTTGCGGGTTTTTTTTGTGTTTGGATTTGTGTGAGAAGCTTGGAATTTCTGGCAAGGCTATTTTGCTGCTTTATTACCTATTCAGTAGTGAGCCTGGAATGGTTTCAGTAGTCGATTTTTATAAGATTTTGACAATAGCAACATAATTATTAAAAATATTTGTTTCCCTCGTGATTGTTTACTTTTGTATAATCACATAGGCTTAGTTTTTAGATATTAAGGTATTAAGCTTTTTCTCGTAGTTGTTAAAAGACTCTTTATTTTTATTTAGTTTACCTTTAATTTGTACTGCACCAATGTAGTTGAACTGTAAAGTGATGGCCTGAAACACAGGTTTAAATTAACCTACATCGGGCTGGTTGCTACATAAAATTGCAATTCTGAACCACCATAACTTGCACCTATAATAATAATATATTAGTTTTAGTTAATAAAAATGTTTAGGTACTATAATTGTATGGAAATCTTATCACTGTTGGCTAAATGTAAACTTTTTTGTAAACGTTTTTATTTGAACAAATTTATTATAATTTATTATTATATAATAAAATTGTGCGATGCTGTGGCAGGGTTCTTTTATCGGTTTGTCAGTAGGTACGATAGTTTTCCATTCTGGAATAATGCAAGTTTGTCAAATATTTTGTGAATGAAATAAACGTCATGTTAATAGCTATTTTTGCACCAAGGAAATAATGTATACTGTTAAGTACTCCTTGCTTTTTTGGTTTTTCAATTGAATCCACCTATTACCATGCTTTATTTAACGAAACTTGAAACTTTTTATTTTTGAAGTATAAACACTACGTACCTTTTTTTTTAAGGATGGGAAATCGTCCAATGACTCCTCCCGCTCTGGGTAAAGCAAGAGGGAGTGTCAGACTCTTACTGACTAAAACCCATCCGTGTTCCTCCTGGTGCCCTTTGTGTTCCAAGGCTACGGCACCCCTTTCGAACAGATTCCGCAGCCCTAGCAGGCACCTGCCCTAGCGGGCCCCGTCTTTCACGCTTACATCTCTTTGAGGCGCGCTAGGATCGCAGCGTGCCGCCGACCCGGGCCTAGTTCTGATCAGACGGCGAGCCACCCACTGCTCGCCGACCGCAAACACTACGTACCTACTGTTACTTTGCTAGCCTACATTTAAATAGAGCAGCTAACAAACCATACCACTTCTTCTAGCAACACGCTCTCCTAAGGGAAGGCGAAGTAAAATATGAATTCGGCGCGTCTCGGCTGTTTCGTACACACGCGACTTGTTTATCTTTTAAGGGAGACTTCTCATTTCACACAACTGCTATGATTGCTATATAATCGCCACTATACCCTGATCCCCTACATCTCCAAGAAAAAGTACGCAAGAAAAGAAAATAAGGGGTCACTTAACAATGGTTGCAGCGTTAGGCATTTTCATAATGGTGTCGCAGGAATGAAAGCAGATTTTCGGCAACTGATTATGAGTGCTAATACATTTTGTTGTGTTTACCAGTTTGTTTATCGCTTGTTTGTATAGTTTTTGTTGTTTGGTTATGACTTTATTGGGATTGTTGACACGGTATATGGCAACTATCGAATTGATGTATCTTTAATATTGAAATAGCCCTAATTTTTCGATTTCTGTGGAATATTGAATGACGAAAGCCCATTCTTGTTAAAATGGGCCATTCCAAAATATATTTAAATAAAGTATAAAGAGGAGGTTTTACATCAAGTTATAAGACCTGAAAGAAACCCAACACGGCGATGACACTGCACCATATCTTGGTTAACAAAAAAGAATGACAAGTGAATCTAACCCCAAGTTAATGGAACATACTGTTTAAGACTAGAAGAATATTGCTTTTAAAAACATCAAGAAAGCAAGAAAGAGCCTAAGAGCTGGGCAGAAAAAGTCTCAAACCCACTACAAAATACAAATTTAATATATACCCACATTCCAAGGCCCCGAAATAGATCTCCTCCTTTTAGCCCACAGCTATCTCCTAGACAATAACACTCTAAATCTCGGTGCAAGTGACACTGTCAAACTAAATTAAAAAGCACGTCATAACAAGCGTGGTCGAGTCTTACTTTATGTGTGTGTTTGCATGTTCTGGCACAGTGTCAAAGTATTTTTGGCTCGCAAAACACTTCATGAATGCAGTTGGTATTGCCGTTCGATATGTGTTACGATTATGAACATTTTGGATGTAGTATATCCTAAACTAAAAACAAAACCGCAAGCGGTGGTAATATAGTAACCTTATTGGTAATTATATTTTCGAGCCGTTTGGAGTTGAAACCCTCGGGCCTTGTGCTCACAGCCTTTTCAAAGAAATATCGAAACAGCTGGTTGACACTTCCATGACCCAAGAGCTGGCTTTTACTTTGAGCAGAGATTAAGCATTGCCATTCAACGTAGCAATGCCGCCAGTCTCTTGCGCACATTACCAACTGACAGCGTTGAGGATGAATTTTTTGATGCTATATTTTAGTTGGTGTATCCTTAGTTTTTAATGAAGTTATTTTTTTTTACTCTAATAAATCGCATAGCAACACCACTCAAGTCAGACTAACTTTAGAGCAGAGCGTAAATGTGATTTATTTATTGTAACCAATGTATTGAGGTGCTGTGACAGCTATTTGAGCATTGGCGTACGCCAAAAAAAGACATATTTTGTTTTTGTATCAATAAAACCACTAAGGTAGTTTGTAGGTAATACGCTATTTTGTTCAA
Organism: Lacanobia oleracea; assembly: GCA_950371165.1. Lineage (NCBI taxonomy): Eukaryota > Metazoa > Arthropoda > Insecta > Lepidoptera > Noctuidae > Lacanobia > Lacanobia oleracea. The sequence goes on from OX493397.1 coordinate 11,035,880, forward strand.
GCCATTTTTTTCTAAAATTTTTCTGTTTTGTTACAGATTTCTGGAAACAAGAGATATCAAAAAACGTTAATTCTACCCAAATACCTACCTAGTGGTTAAAGTTGCAGCTAGAAAGTACATCTCAATTACCAAACCAGACCAATGCATGTTCAATGTCCAAATAAACAAAAAACCAGAAGAAATAACACCAACAAAATTGAAAACAAGCCATTGTTATGTTATACGGAGGTTCTACGAGAAAAAGGCAATCTACATGGAGGGTTCGTAGCGGACGGCTCGAGATGAGGAAATAAGAATTCATCCTTTCTCGCCCCGGGCGGAGAGGGGGGCGGGGGGCGGCAAGACGGACGACGCCATTCCAAAAACCCATTATACGAGCACCAGAGCTGTTTTCTATCTCAAAAAGGAACCCGTACCACTCCCCCCGCGCCACCTCTCTACACCCCTTCGCCCCATCTTCAGGGATCCTCAACTTTGTTTATGAAAATTACCCATTAAAGTGGCTATGAAAGTAACGCTTTTGCCACTCCCGAAATTAATAAGGAAATTGATATAGATTATTTTTAGGTCGCATTTGTGCTCGTATTCGAGACGATCGATACTCATTGTTTTGCGTGAGAATATTTTAATTTGGAATTGCTTGTTCGCCGTTCTTTGTTTTAAAATTGTGAATGTGTTAAATTCATACTTGACTTAATTTTACACTGTTCTATTTTTTGGTGTCCCTTGTTTAATTTGTGAACAATTTTAAACAGTTTTTGAATACTTGTACTGACTTGTACTTTAACTACAGTGTTGAACAGCGTCGTACTCACGACGCTATTATTTTGTGAGTACACTACACACAAAATAACAGTACCTACAATTCGAGTATGATTTCCTTAATACGTTATTTAGAACTTGCATATTGTCAACCTTACTCGATTTTAATATTCTTTATTTTATTTGTATGATCATTAATAGGGAATAACATTTATTCTGAAGTTTGTAATAAATAAAATTAATAGCACTTAAAGTAAAATATAGTCTTAATTATGAGAGTGTAAAAATATCGCATAAACTTCAGGAAAGTCAAGGAAAGTTCCCCACCGTCTTCAGATTAAAAATAAAGATCACCAAAACGATTTATGATTCTCACTCTCACCCTAGATTTATAATGCCATTAGAAATTAAATTAAAAAACAAAATTATTACACTTGAACCAAAATTTAAATACACATTACTGTTCTCCCCTCTTTATTGGGAAGTCTACCGCTTTCTTCAGGCTTTGTGCTTGGCATCTCTGTTGCGCTTAGGAAGGTACTTGGTGTTAGAAAGGGAAGAAAAATAAGCTTGGTTGCGACTCGTAGCTCGATATAAAGAAAGATTATCCGAAGCCCCTAAGGAAGTTTGAAATTGCTATTGTAGCGAAAAGGATTATATGTTAGTGCTACGCCGTAGCGGGTCTACGGCGCGCGGCGGGGGCCGGATTCAGGAGATTGTATGCCGAACTTTTATGTATGTGTATTGGTTTCATTTATATTGCGTGATACTATGCTGAGTATAGGTTAAGTTACTTTATGTTGTCGTTGGTGACATATTTACAAATGGAAGTAGGTAACTATTTGGTGTGTTACGACATTGATATTTATTTAAAAATATTAAATGGGAATGTTTGTTTTGATACTGCTTAAAATTATAGATATCAAATCAGTATTTAAACAATCTACAATCATATTTTTACACAGTCAAAAAACCAACATCATAACAGGTCATATCACACCACCATACCCATATAATTAAAACAATCCATTTGCAATTTTAAACGTAAAATAAACAATGTGATATCTACAAAGCTGGCAGCAGCGTCGAAGCGGATTAATCCGGTTTAAATCCGGGTAAATACGCCCGGATCCGGTTACCCGGGCGTGGCGCCGGCGATACGCTGCGCCCGAGCCGCGCGGTGTTAATCCCTATTTTAAATTCTGATAAAGCCGCACCTGTTATTCGTAGGCACTTTAATAGTAGGTATTGTTGGATTTAGGGCTATGAATTTGTGGGTATAGTCTAGTAGGTGTATTTGGGCACCTAATGCTGAATAATTATGTAAATTGGTGAAAAAGAGGGCCTCTTTTTCGGACTCACAATGACTTGGTGCGAGGTACGGGCATCAAAGGTTGGTGATGATAGGAGGAATTTTCTCTGTTAATACTACCTACTTACCAGGGGCTAGTGAATAAGTAATTAATTTTGGTCCGGTAATATTTTTATCATGTAGATTCTCCTCCAAGAACATCACTACAGTTGAGAGTTTAGTTCCGATTCATTGCAAACATCGAAAACTCCTTACAAATTACATTTTTATCACCCAAAAGGCCATTCAAAGTAATCACTGAAATATTTCGAAGGAAACGGCGGAAAAGACCATTAGCAAATGCCTTCGCATCGCAAAGACACAAATAGTTCCCTAGCCCTCTGAATTATTCCGCTAACTTTCCTTACTCTGCACTAGCTTACTTAGCTACTAACTGAAGCCACCAATACATAAGTTATGTTGGTCCTTACTCCCTGGTCCTTTAGTTCCATTATCAGTGTTGATATAACATTATAAATTCAGATATCTCGAGCCATCACCATTACGAATTCGAAACGGGAGGGTCGCACGTACGCATAATCCGGCGAGCATAACGGGATCGAAAATGATACATAAATTGTTGAGACGGACTATACAGACGATTAAGCCCATTAACATGGTGCACGGGTCACGGGTACCCGAGTCCCGGGGACCGTCCAATCAAGCAACCCTTTCACGCCACCGCCAATGTAGCTTGGTCCTGCTTGTTTGTTTTTCTGAGCTACTGAAAGCACTTTTGCTGCGAGAGTAATTTTGGTGTCATGTTTCGAGGATAACTTTGCCATTTTCTCGTCATAATTTTAAAAGAGTTATCGTGGAGTTTCTCAATGATAAACGAGCCATGGATTGGAACTATGAACGAGCTTCTGACGTAAAATTAGTGCTCATGTAGGTTTGGTGTAGTAAAATATTTTAAAGTTGTTGATAATTACAAAAAAATCGATGTAAATGTCAACAACATTTTTGGTTTCTATCCCACAAGTTTTCTTATAAAGCTTCTGCTGTCTGAGTTCTATTTCACCAACCTACGTACCCCACCTAATACAGAATAGAAAGTCCATCCTCGTAGCAGCGATCGTTAAAAAGCTCGCGGCTCCCAATAAAGCGGTCGTCGTGTATCAGGATTCATGATGGCCCGCTCCCATACGCCCCCACTCAGATATACGGTAACGAGCGTACCACAATACCATACGCAATAAATACGCCGCGTACTAACATACGCGTTGCACGCTTACATACGCGCCGGGCCGCGTACCAGCGGCGTTTCTATTGTTTATGTCGTATTAAATTGTTGAAATGTTGCCCAGTTATTGCCGAAAACGTATTCCGGTACGTATTGCAAGTTGTAGGCGTGAGTTGTTGAGTCGTTTCGCTGTTATTGTTGTTAGTTTTGGGTTATGATTTGATGCCAATTGCTTTGTATTGGCTATTGGGTACGTGAGAAATGGAGCCGCTAAAAATTGGGTTGAATCGTTTTGCACCATCCATACCGACCCTGATACTTTTGATTATCATCAGGAATTGAGAAAATTATGAACTAATTATCTACAAAGATGAAGATACGAGCATTAAAGTGAAGGCTTATGCAAAACTACAATGTCCTGAGATTGATTGAATGTCTCTTTCATCGTTCTGCTATTTAAAAATGACTTCTTAGTGTTTTATAATTCAAAGCCCTACCTTACCACAAAAATTGTATCGAATGTACATTTTAAATTAGGTACTGTATCGGCGATACCAACAAATTAAATTAGTTGATAGTCTACGATAACCAATCTCCAATTAAGACAAGACAAATAAAATAGCAACTCTATTTAATAAAACTCCTTTTTCAGAACCACCTGTGCCACCAGCAGATGTATTTGACTTCAAAAAATAAAATAAAAAAGCTCATTAAATTTGTTAAAAGCTTCAGTTCATTAGCAGATTATTTCGCGTCGCGTGACATTTGTACGTAAATCGTAGCATGCGTGATACACTTTTGAAATTATGTTCATTAAAATACTTTCAAGATATATGACTTTATTTATTTTTTCCTACGTTTGGCTGTATGTTTTGGTTTTTATGGGCAATAAGTATTAGTGGGTGAACCCCATATATGTTCTTAGCTATGTAGGCGCGTAGTTGCCGAGAAATTATTATTATTTGAGTAATCAAAATTGTAACAAACATTGTATTTAATGTGCCGAGTACGACTGTATTATTTGGATCAAAAATAAATTAATTTCGACGTCAAAATTGTTCGTGTTTCATTGTGCAGACTTAGTGAAAATAATAATACCATTTTGCTACTGCTCCATAGATAGGCAAAGGCTCTTTGTATTTTTATATTTTGGTGTACATAATTAATATTAAAAATAATAAGGTAAGAATAAGATTTATTGATCTCATGTAAGTGACGATTGTCATAATGAGAAATAAAGTTATTTAATCCGAAACAAATAAAGGTATCTTATTAGACCAAGAAGGTACAAGCATTAACCGTAATAACTTAAGATTTCTTAACATCAAAATAAATTAACCAAGAGCCCTGAGCAATTGCGGTGCTGTACCAATATCAATGATATCCAAGAGAAACCTCGAAAGTATATGAAATAAACACTACAATTATGTAAAACATAGCTTCACCTTGTCGCAAGCAATAAAATCGGTAATTTCCTTGCAAAATCCATGGACAATTTCACAATCCTTTATAGCAAAATCCTTCAGGAATGTTCAAACCAAACATAGCAAGCTTTTACAACGCGATATCTTAGAGGAAGTAAACAAGACAGGAAGGCGCGCGGATTATGGATAAAGCTGAATAAGGTTATATAAAGCGATATAACGCGATACAACGCTATATCGATAACCGAGATCGGATGCAGAGGCACCTTATTTCAATAACAACGACTATTCTCAAAGGGACGTTATGCATATATTTATTTTAGCGCATACCTTTACTACGGGATCTATGGATACTGGTTACTTTGAGGTAAGTTTCGGTGTGCCTGTGTTACTTATAAAATTTAGTTTAGTATAAAAAGGTTGACTTTTTGCTCTTCCTCGATACAATCTATATCTATACTATAATATAAAGTCGAAGAGTTTATTTATTTATATATGCTTTATTGTACAACAAAAAAAAATACCTTAAACTAGTTAGCTAGTTTAGTTTGTTTGCTTGAACGCGCTAATCTCAAGAACTCAGGTCCGATTTGAAAATTTATTTCAGTGCTAGATAGCCCATTTATCGAGATAGGCTATATATCATTACGTTAAGATCAATAGGATTGCAGCAGACGAAGTTGCGCGACTCAACTAGTAGTTTGATAAAATGTGTGCATTTCAACTTTAGCAGGGCACTTTAATTTCATAAATGCCTTTTCGGCATTCTCCAAATAAAATAAAGTGGTTTTGTCTTAAAAAAATGTGAGCAAAAAGCTGGGCATCCTAAATAGGGTGAAGCGATACTTTAGGCCTGGACAGCTTTAAACACTATACAAAGCACAAGTCCGATCCTGCATGGAGTATTGTAGCCACCTTTGGGATGGCTCAGCTAAGTATCAGCTTGCCGCACTTGACTCGGTGGAACGCAGAGCTAAGAGGCTCATCGGCGACATAAAACTGGTGGATGCCAAGCTACATAGCTTGGCTCATCGCCGTAAGGTTGCCTGCTTGTCAGTCTTCTACAGATTGTACTTCGGTGAGTGTGCCCAAGAACTCCACGACCTCATCCCACCGGCCCCCTTCTACCATCGGACATCCAGACGCACTGCATCTTACCATCCCTACCTTGTGGCTATTCCACCAATTCGCACTAAGCGTTTTCAAAGGTCTTTTATAATGCGCACAGCAAAGGAGTGGAACTCTCTGCCTGCGTCTGTGTTTCCGAAAGCTTACAACCCTAATCTCTTCAAAGTTAGAGTGAACAGGCTCCTTCTGGGTAGGCTCGCTCCATCGTAGACTTTGTCTCTGTCATCTCTGACATAGAGTCAAGAGCAAACCCATTATAAATAAATAAATAAAAAAAAATGTAGGAACATTTATTAATTTTGACACAGACTTTAATATTGATATATATAATATTCATATTATAATACTATTATGAGATGGTATAACTTTGTAACATTACTATAAAAAATGCTATAAATGTAAAATTTAAAACTTATTGTAAACGATACGGAGACCTATACCGAAAACACTACAAAAATCACATGAAATGAGGTCCTTAAAAACCGAATTTCTCATCACATTCTCACCTATATGAACCCTTAGTAAAAGTTCAACATTTTCACGAAGCAAACACAAAAATATAACATTATTCAACACGACCGTAAACGTCAAACGAATGCCTCCTCGGAATAATTTTACAGTGTACAAGTAAAAACATTTACATGTATAATATGTCGTGTATGAGATTTATTGTAACGAGTTCATAGGTAACATGGTTTAGTTGTGAACGAGAGAAAATTGTGTTTGAAAAGATAAAAATACTGTTTTGAAGAAAAATACACGATGACCATAGATTAAAGCGTTTTCGGTTCGTAAAATTATGGGAAGTATAATATACTTCAAGTTGACAATACCTAAGCTTAGAAGATAAGTAAATATGAAAAGCTTGAAAGTTCAAATCTTGACCCGTTGAACTGTAGTATTAATAGTTAACCCAGTGGTTTACACAATAGTGGTTTAAAAGTAGAACAAAGACCAAATTAAGCTAAAAGCATTGATATAAACATTTTTATGTGACTTAAAAACCAAAATTTAGTGTTGTTGTTGAATGTTTCTTTCAGTCCCAATAAAATTCGACAATTCTTTGAAGAAACATTTTAATAGAGGGCTCTTGAAAAATAACCATTTTATCAGGGATAACATTATTGTCAAAAAGACGTAGCATATTACTTCCGTAGCTGTCAATACAAATCTTATTTTGACAACTGTCATCGATGATAGTAGATATACACGTCACTACATACATAGGTATAATCTAAGTTGTGGTTTTTCCAAACTAAACAAATGAAAATCAATAAAAAAAATCAGAAATCAAATATTGCAAGATTGCTTTTATTCAAAAGCTTGAACCTATAGACATTTTTATTCCCATGTGCCAAGAATCGATCGTTGTTGATGCACGTAACGCCATCTATTAGGTGGTTACATAAACTAGGGGAAATTTTACGAACTCTTGGCACGCTACTCTTTGTTTGGGTTTTAGACTGAGTGTTATGTATTAAGGATATAGTTAAAGTTATTTTGATTACTCTATTGTTGTTGTTATGTGTTGTTTTGGTTTGGTTTGGTTTGATTATTAAATATTTTTTTAGTACCTATTGTGTAGAGTTAGGTATTAGGTACTTACCTGTATACGTTGTTAAATAAGTGGTTTATAAAGCTCTGATATCAATAAAATACATTAATAATTTTATGTCGAAGACAGTCGTTTAATGTTTAAACATATCCAGGCTTTCATAAAAAATTTAACCTTATGTTAAAAAAATTAAATACTGATTAGAAGATTCTTTATTTAAATTTTCTAGGATCTGCTAACCAGTAGGTAGATAATTAGCAGCTTTGTTTTAAAATAAACAAAAACACTGTTATGCATTTCAGGTAAGTTATTAGTTTCTTCTCAAGTAATTAATTAGGTTTTTATGACTGATGAAGAGCTAGGTCTATTTCACGGCAATTGATTAGTGTTACCTATTACTTTGAGAGACGATACAATTTGATCGAGATGCTGATGTATGAGAACACATTTGCCAAAAACGATTTGTACATTTTCTAACAGTTCTATTATAATCTATATCTATCCCAACCAACCCCTGTCCAACCCACCTACACAGTTAAAACATAACAACAACAAAACAAACAGGCCGCTCGCAGGCGGCGCTCATGCGTGAAACTACCCTCGCGTCGTTGAGCACGGACATCTCTGTACACTATACACTGCTATACACGGCTGCTTTATGTGGGTGTTGGGATGTAGGCTAGCTGTACTAGCATAGGTAGGTCCTTTGGTAGAGGAGGTTTAGAAAACAAAAGTGTAAACGGCATTTAGCTACATCTACAAGAGTCAAAACAAAGTGATATCAGCGATGACGCTTGCCGAATAGTTCATGTATGGATTGACATTGGCTGTTGTGATATTTATTCCAAAGAGACACCGCGGCCCTGAAACGCAAAGGTTATTAGAAACACGGATGGGTTTAGTCAGTAAAGGAGTAATTTGATGATTTCCCATCCTAAAAAAATTGATTGACATCGGCTAGAAAATGTCACGTGATCAATTTGAAATGTAACCCATACGGAGCTTTAAACAAGTGACATGCTTTGAGTAATAGCGTGGTAAACTTGATTGTCAAAACGTTAAAAATTTATGGGATTGACAAACGCTGTTATTAATCCCTTATTATTTTGGCATTTCAACTGTAGAATTCGCTAATCAAATGACAATTTAACCTCTTTGTCTAGTCCATTTTAGAATGGACTTTTGACAATCGTTATCACTCATTTATATCAACGATACCTACCCAACTAACATTTTGGTGTCAGTTACAGGCTTTTTTATGACTTTAAGTAATATAACAGGGTTATAGTTATCTCAGTTATTACTAAAGACGATATAGAGGAGTTAACAAACAAGTTTTAGCCCCAATCGCAGCACTGTAGCGTTAATGGATGATGTAATACAGCTTTGAGAGTTATAATGGCGCTAGTAGCAGCAAGTATACTTAATACGTTATAGCTTTAACCTTTTTGTGACACCCAAGTCTTTATAAAAGTGTTCGCTGACACCTCTTAACACTTATTGTTGTATAGTTATTGCAATGAACTCTTTAATACCACTTAAGGTGCTATATTGACTATTATTGCAGTCATAAGCTATAAAATAGAGTTTATCGAGAGTTTAGTAACACGAGAAACTAAAGGTGTCAAACAACTCCTCTATCTAGGTTTAACCTGTAATAAAGGGTTTAACTAAAGCTTATTGTGTTAGGCAGTCCTCTTTTACAGACGTTCTAAAGGTATTGGTGTCAAACAACGCAAGTATGGGTCGTTATTAACACTAACCTCACTTTTGTAAAGTTCGCCATTGTTTTGGTAACCTAACAATTAATATTATTTCGAGTTATTCAACATTTGACTACAATAAACAAAATTTCTTACATTATTTGAAGCATTCCATGAATGCCACTTAATTTTACATACCACTGCTCAAGAAGCAGGAATGAATAGTAATGTTTAGCTTGAGGTACCTATTTTGTTATCATAATTTTTCTTTTAAATCTTTAATAAATCCTAGGCGCGTTAAAATTGAGATGAGAAACATGGTATACATTTACTGTGAAATCATAAGGGCAGTCATTTTTCACTTCACATACTTAAATAACATAATATTCCATAATATTATTCTGCTGTGTTGAATAATGGATGACATAACATTCCATTACATAACATATTCCATTCCATAAGGTTACAGACTTTTTTATCTTGACGTGCGCTTTTTACCACCTGTAGTGCTCACTATCGCGGTAATACCGGTTAAAGTAGTAGCTGACGATGAATAAGCGCTCTTGTGGAGCTTTAAGATCTTTTTGACACCTTACTATAGGATTTATAGCACCTGTAGCGTTTACCAACCCTATTTTACAACGGTAATACAGGTTAAAGTAGTAGCTGACGATGAATAAGCGCTCTTGTGCAGCTTTAATATCTTTGTGACACCGTACTATAGGCTTTCTATAACTTTTACCTGTAAAACTGTGGGCCTCTTTCGTGGTTATAAGTGAGTTAGAGCATGCTCTAACTCTGTTGCACAGGTATGCGTTAACACTTTTATACTCAAATGGAACTGATATACGAGTCTTATATAGGTTTTTTTAACGCTTTGGTGCTAGTTGGGTAAGGCTCCATTTCCACGTACAACTAGATTCGTAGAGTTTATGGTCATAGGCCATGGAGTTTTTGAATGAAAAACCTTCCCGCTAAACTGCTCTAAATTTTGTGGGAGGATAACAGACATTTCTCTAGATTTTATCTAGTTTTACTGGGATTAAGGATTAGCAGGGGCCGGGCAGGAGAGGATCTAGGTTTAGCAGTTTTTAAACTAAAAATCTGTATCTAATCTCTTCTTGTCTACAGAGTGCAAGAGACAGCGGCGCACCGCATCGCGGCAGAAGAAGGGCAAATGTATTTGACGACGAAACCTAAAACACGTGAAATAAAATCGAATTATGTTTTTAAGTTACCTATGTTTTTAATTATTAAAAAGTTAGAACCTCTTGCATTTTAGATTTTCCTCACTTGATAACAAAACAGGATTTTAACCGACGTGTGTGCCTTGCAATATATCCATCTGCCACAACATTTACCTTTTAAAGTATGTGGATATTACTTATTAAGGAATTTTCCATTTAACGGTCAAGCTTGAAGTTGATTTAATGGTAAGGAATGTTGAGTCCAAAATTTATGACTGGACATAAGTTGTAATAGCCAAGTGATCAACACGGAATGATCAAAGGTCATGCAAGGCTCACAAACCTAACCAATGTCGCACGAATGTAATGAAAACGGAGATTTGTTCAACTAGATGATCAGTTCACGGAAGTTGTTAAAAAAGACAACAGTATGGGTTAAATTCTCTAAAGAAAGTGAGGGGTTTGGTCAAATCTTTTAACTATTATAACAGTCATCGTCTTTTGATAGATATGATGATTACGACTGATGAAGAAGACAATTGACGTCGTTTCCACTTCGATTTTCTCCGTCGCAAATAGTGTACCTATCTTATTATGCAGTTTGTTCCTTGGAAATATACTTAACCTTTTTTTTATCGATGGGAAATCATCAAATAACTTCTCCCGCTCTGGGTAAAGCAGGAGGGAGTGTCAGACTCTACCCATCCGTTTTCCTCCTAGTGCCCTTTGCGTTCCAGGACCGCGGTGACTCTAAATATACTTAGCCTTGTATTTTGAAGAACATGGCGGAAAAATGCGTCAAGCCCAAAATTTAAAATCCCCTTCACTTTTCAAACTTTGTAATGCGTTCTCCCATCAAGCTTCTGTCCACCCCTTCACTGGACCGTATAACAAACAAACTGGTAACATCGCAAAAGTTATTGCTTCATACCAAAGGAATATCCACAGGGGAAATCCAACAGCTCCGAACATTTGCATGACTGACCCTATGCCCGTTAATACCACCATTCAAATAATATTTGCATCTAATTGTCAGCCATTGTTGTATCATGGGAATGGACGTATATGGTGAATGGTCACTATGTATGTACACAATGGTCAATACATAGAACAGATGAATATTACAGCGTGGGTCGTAATTGGTTTATAGTTAAAAGTTATTGAAATGTCATGTCCAGTTTGGTTACGGCTGTCCGAATATGAATTGCGCTTGAAATTATAATATTTGATTTGATATGTAATTGTGGATAAGCAAGCTTGTTCTGAAGGCTGAATATTGATAGTGTGGTTTATAGGTACATGAAATTGACGACGTAAATTAAATCTGGAAACGTGATCAAGACTTGTATAATTTTGCAATAGAAAGGACTAATAATTTCAAGATTTATTTTTAACAGACGCTGCTAATCTTACACTTAAAAGCTGCTAAATATAAATTTGATATCAGAAAAGTATTTGACCATAATGTCTCCATTAAGGACATTAAAAATCTGTATCAAAGGCCCAGTATTGCCAGTTCAAAAACTTAAAAGTCCATTAGGCACCATTAACGAAAACAAAATACATCAAGGACTAATTGAGAACATTTCCAATAACGTAACAAAATCGAGAACGAAATTAAAAACACATAGTGGGGAAGGGGAGAGGGGGAGTTGGAAACGCGTAAGTTCCGTTTTCCGCGGCATTGGGTACAATTTGAAATATTTTAGTGCTCTTGTAACGACTCGATGGTACTGTGAGGGCACTTATATATCTCTTTTATCTTTTGTTGGCTCGCCCCTCGCCCTCTGAGGATAAGTTTCCAAAAGGGGGTGTTTTTTTTAAATGGGTAATACAGTGGACTGTGGACAGTAGGATTAGATTGTAGTTGTAAGATGATGGGACTGATTTTACTGTGGGAACTTACTGTCAATCTGTTTCAGTTTTTCAAGAACTTTTTGTGAAATCTTTGGGAAACTCTTATTGCAATGCAGAGAATGAAATAAAAAGAAACGAAGCCATAATATAGAATAGAAATTAAAAATATGTAGTTGTTTTTGTACATTGACCATTTCATCTAGACATTGCATTGTGATGATATGACGAGAAAAGAAACTGTTAAAAAGTGGCGGTTGTATGGAAGAAGGCATGTTGCGCCGACCTTAAATAAATTGTTATTTTAAGGGTAGGAGGATGGAGAAAATAAAGACATTACACTAACATAAAAAAAATGGAACTTGATGTTCAAAAACAATTTAGTCGATTATAAATGTATCCCACCACATTGTACAAAACAAGACATTCTAACAAGAGTCCAGTAACTTAACGAACACACCCATACATTCTAACTATTTTAACACCGAACCAGTCATCATATACCACAGTGCCGCCCGTACATAACAGCCGAACGGCGACATAAAGCTAATCCAAGAACTGCATAAATCTTAGCCGCAAGATGGCTAAATCAACTGGGTATCTCGACTCGGATCTCTGTAGGATGCTGGTTTATTGGACCGGCCTGCCCGTACCTACAACTGTTTTGATTCGTCTTATCTCTTTTGTTTTAGGTATACGGAATATTTTAAGGGTGTATTATTGTGTGTTGGGGACTTTGTGGGCTTCTTAAGTTGGGAAGATGTAGTGACAATAGATTGTGGTTTTACTAAAAGATGGTGGAACTTCTGACTACCTGCTGTCATTGTAGAGAGGTTATGTTTTTAACCTTTCTGGCACATAAATATTCTAAAATTCTCCGCTGTTGAGTAAACGGTAGGCAGATAATACCTAAAATTATTGCCTTATTAGCGAATAGTTAGATAAAATCGCTTACAAAGCCATACCTTAACATCATCGTGATATTCAAATGTTAATTCGAGTATTTATTTTATACACACCTTAAAAGCTTTGAATACCTTACTGTGTGTGTACCTACTTAAGGCGAATAGCATTAGAATAGACACCTTTCACCTGTATTATTGTCACCGTCCATCATAACCGCTGCTCAGCTATTAAACGTGCATTTGTTCAAGTTATTAACATGTCGTAATGTTACTTTATTGCACACAACTGGTTTCCCTAGTGTACTCCTTACTTTACTGCTAATATATTCATTATAACGAATGTCTTTCCCATCGTATTAAAAGGCATTATATAAATAACTAAACAAAACGGGGTCTAGTCCTCTTCGAATAACTTACGTTGGGTCGAACAATAATTCAAACAAAAAACAAAATATGACTACACTTTTTTTATTTTTTTATTTTCGGTAACGTCTTGATTAAGTGTGGACCACCTGCCTGGACCTTCCTTAGGGACTCAATAAATAAGTCCAGGAAAATATTAATGGCGGCATAAAGATTATGTTGAAATTCAAGTGTGCTCTCTATGACCGTTTATTTGTAATAAATCCGACGGATTGCTTCAAGCGCTTTGTTTCTGCCGAAAAACGTCATTTTTTAACATAATCTATGTATAAAAAGTACGTTTTTTGAAAATCTGCCTTTTTTGTACAGTATATTGTAAAGTTGTCAGGCAAGTTGTTTCAATATTTTGCCGATTGAGTCATCGTTGGAATTTTTGTGATGAAGTTAGTAGTCTTTTTGTGGGAGAATATTAAGGTGATTTAATGAAGTTAGCATAATATTTGTGTGGATGAATATTAAGATGATTTAGTAAAGTCATTAGTGAAGAAAATGCTCTCGATGAGCTGAAAATGAAAAGGTTTGCGTGAAAATAATTATGTTTGAAGATGATGAAACTCGCGGATGGATGAATTCATTTGAAAACTCACCAAGTTATCATGCAATTGTTTTCAAGGCAATTTTAATCTTTTATCACGAACACAAACAATAATTTCAGTCATTAAACTGCTGCAATGTCTCCCATCATACTCACGTAAAATTTATTAACTGTGTGTTTATACGCACTGAGCTCAAAAATCTCATAAAGTAACCTGACTTTTTAAACGTTTTTGCTCGCCTTTATCTTTGAAGTGAACCATTTCTCCGTAACAAAAAAAGAATCGAAATTCCATTCTATTTTGTCGGTTGCAACAAAAGAAATGCGAATCCATAATGAACGTACAGAATCGCATTTCACACACAAAAAAAAGATAGTTATTTCGCTACATTGTGGTCCACATTATATGACGTCAAAGACTCAATACACTTCAGGTAAATACAGAAATAGCGGTAGGGTCTTCTCTTCGCATTTAAATCATCCTAGACACATTTCTGCTTTATATCTAATCGCAAATTTATTGTTCTGGGGCACGGAGTAGTACGAATTAACAATGAACAAACTATTATTACATACAGAGATATATTCGCGTGGTAAATCATGGTGGCATTGTGCACGGGAACATGAGCACTTTTATGGCTACCATGAGTGATAATGAAGCGGTTTCCACTGCCACATAATGGTTTGAATGTCGCGTAAATTGATTTTTATATTTTGTTTGACATTAATGATTGACATGAGAGTTCGTTCCGCTCCGAGAATGATTCTCCTTGAAGCTTTTACGATTTGAATGACGTGTTCAGCGATAAATTTACGGTGTTGTGGTATATTTGGGTGATTTTATGAGTCATTTGGTGATACTAAATGTCCATATGTTGTAATTTGTATTAAGTTGCTTGAGGTGAACTGCTACTGGATTTAGAAATTATGTTGGGTATTTTTTTTTGGGATTTAATGGAATTGAAAATTGCTTTATTCAATATCTAGAATAGAAACCATAGATTATTAAGTAAATCAATTTCGCTGTAGAAGTAATTATTATTAAACAGACTTTTATATTGATACAAGTTAAAAAATCAGTACCAAAACCGTGTTATTTTATTTCCTACTACTTAAATCTGTAAGAAGTGCGTCATGCTGAGGTATATTTATTTAAATTTCCAATAACTTGTCTGTAATTAATTCAAGTTTGGGAAATTGTCTCTTCGAGCGCTTTCTATATCGTAAAATATGTTTTTTTTCGAACTAACTCGCATGTCCCTAGACATGCGAGTTAGTTCAGTTCAGTTCAGTCAATTATAGACAAGTTATTGGAAATTTAAATAAATATACCTCAACATGACGCACTTCCTATAGATTTAAGTAGAAGGAAATAAAATAACACGGTTTTGGTAGTGATTTTTTTAGTCACTGGGAAGTAACATTAGTTTTATTAATATGAAAAATAACTTAAAAACTTTAAAAAGGGAATGGAAGTTCCAAGTGGGCACTCAAAATATGTAGCAATTTACATAATCATACAAGTGTAATGAATTAAAAACGTAACGTAATTTTTCCAAAACAATATAATTAAATTTAGGTACTCTACGTATTAGGATCCTATTCATTTTAGATGTCTTGGTAATTCTTGTGTTTTTGAAAGAGCATACGAATTTGTGGAAGTTAATTATCTTTTAAAACTAAAGTATTTGGTCGTAATCCAAATTTTTCTTTGATAATGAAACCTCATTATCAAAGAAAAAGACGTATGCATTTGTTTCAATGTAAAAAGCAGTTATTCAAATTTATTTTTTGTTAAAAGGTTACAGTATGTCTATTATTAGACATTCCTCATTATTAAATTTTTAATTATATTAGAATCTACAAGAACTTTTTTGATAGGGCATTTTTAAACAGTAATTTCAAAGTTCATTACAATAACATATTTCAAGGCTTTCAGACAATTAAAACAAGGCCTTAAAATTGCCTCAAACTATCTTTCTTCTATTTTAAAACCTTCCTTACATTTACAATTCTCAAACATGCAACATTGTAAGGTTTCCGCTCCGTGCGAGCGTAGCGTCCTGCACGAAGGCTTCGCAGGCAAAACATCAGTCTTGCGGCGGGCGGCGCCCAAACCTTTCCGAGCACTGCCATTGGCCCGCCATTCCCCGCCCAGAAACACCTACAATTATATTTATAATGCACACGCTGAAATAATTTACATTTCAGCTGAATTTGCTACCATTGGGGGTAATTGAAAATTTGTAGTATTGACCCTGCATGGCCTACGATGGGATTGGAAAGTTTAAGTGATTAGTTTTGCGAGTTTCCCCCATTATTTTCGGGGACTTTTTTGTTTCTGTATGCGAATTTAATAGGGTATTTTATTTTATAGAAATAAAGGTTTATGGATAGTGAAATAGATTTTGTTGAACTTGTACGACTTATTTTCTAGTTAGATTGAATGAGACGGCATTCTTATTAGATTTTTTATTCTTTTAAATCGATAAAATCAAATCATAGCTAAACAGTTTTTTAACCCAAAGGTTGATTGGTAGAGAATGTTGCATTAAGTCCGCCTATGTACCATTACTGTACTGTACGTAAAGTATTAATAAATTAAGAATCGCACCGCCATATTATTGTGATGGTGGTCAACAAAACCTTTTATGTGGAAATCTATGATTAGCATTGGACTATAGACCAAAATTATGATGACATCAAATTAATATTAATGCAAAATATTAAAATATTTAATTAATAACTAGATTTAAAAAATTATAACCCAATTAAAAACATCCAAGAATGTGATAACTGTACGATAAGGATTAATTAATAGTCATTAATGTAGCTCTGTTTTGTATTTATGTGTTTTGATATTAATCTGTCCATAATAATACGTTAATGTGATTTTATAATTATTATAACTTCCTCGTGATCTGGGAACAGTGTTAATTTGAAATGATTCAGTTTGTAATTTCTCTCCTAACTTTAAATTAAGTTAGTCAGGGAATTATTTTTTGATAAGTCAAAATAAGTTTAGTGAAGAGAGTCCAATCACATCATTTACACGGTGTCCAATTTTGTTTTATAAATATGAATTGCTAAATAAAGAGTAAGTTACCTATGTGGTACCAAAAATCTCGATTGTTTGTCTTTATACTTTCGACATAAGTTTAAAATACTATGATCGATTGTGTATCAAGTAGAAGTGTCAATGGTTAGTGTAAAAGTCGAACCCAACAGTCAATTTCTTCACTATCCGTTTCAATAATCATTTCCAACGTGTCTATTGCTCATCTATCTAGATGACATAATTAAACGTGATAAGTACTACTACTGTAATTACTAACACACAACATACCTACTGCTAAGTTAGTATAACTTCAGATACACCCGCCATTAATTGGCGAGCATCCCAAGCATATTAGATACAAATGCAATAAAGACAAACAAAAAGAAAACACGGTACATAGTGGGAGAGGCTTAATTAAGCCAAGATAATCCAATAACTTTGAGCATGCCAGTACTAGGTAAGTTGGTAAAGACCGGTTGAAATGCCACAGAGTCGATAAACACAGCATTCAATACTAATAAACCACAAGAGGTTTAATTGGCTCCACGATATAGATTTTAATTGGTCGTAAATTGCGACCGCCCCTTAACAGCCACTGTTTATACGTGCGCCGCACAAATCTTTGGGTTTAAGCTCTGTGTACACTTATGGAGTGTTCCTGAGAGCTTGCCAATACTCTTGTGTTCTTGGCCGAATTATGTATTTCTAAGTCACGGACAATGCAAGGTTCAGTTGAACCTTCAGGCAACTGCTGGGTGTCTGGCATTTTGCTGAACGTATTTGGCACAGTCTTGAAACACATGCAGCTACGTCTCTACATCAGACTAGATCTGCTTTGGATATGAATTTGAAGTTTATTTAACTGTACTTTAATTTGTGCTCAGAGCTCATGCATCGGTTTGGTTAAGGTCGTAATAAATTTATTTGAGTTTGATTAAATTGCGTTAGAAGATAGTAAAAGCAGTGGCGCATAACTTCCAATTAACCGCAACTTGCTACGGTACTATTACTCTGAGTATTAAGTTGGATCAGACTTCTAACTTACATTGACGTAATTTGCAGTAGAAAGGTGAGATAGTGGTGAAACGCGTGCCTATCAATAGTATATAGTAAAAACAACGGGTTGCACTCCAGGGGTGCCGGCAGAAGTGAAAACTTGAATACATGCTTCTCTCCCACCGTCTTACGAATTTTCGATCAGGTCACGTGTCTTGACGCGAGTTTAACATTTTTTCCGTCACAAAAAAGTGCACAGCGCCGCTAAAGAAGTTTGTAGGACACGTGACCCTGTTACGAATTTTCAATCAGGTTACGTGTCCCGACGCGAGTTTAACATTTTTTACCCATCACAAATAAGTGCACAACGCCGCTAAAGAAGTTTGCAGGACACGTGACCGTCTTACGAATTTTCGATCAGGTTACGTGTCCCGACGCGAGTTTAACATTTTTTACCCATCACAAATAAGTGCACAACGCCGCTAAAGAAGTTTGCAGGACACATGACGTTGACAGAGAATGCCTAGTGGTTTTATTCAACTTGCAATCATAGACACCGGCAGGACTATTTTTAAGGAGAGTGCATCTTCAAAACCCCGCCTAGGAAAGGTTTTCTTGTACCCAGTACTAAAAAAGACGGATACAAGGCCGAACGCAAGTGAGCTCGAAATACCTCGCTTCGGATTTGCTACGTTTCTTTGACTCTCTTTTTTTTAATCTTCAGTTTTCGTATGTTGCATTGAAAACCAGGAGTGCAAGTGCACCCCCTTGCAGCCCCCTCCCAGCACCTATGCTTGCAATGATTGTTAGTTGGTTTAAATCAAATCTCATCCTACAAGTCTAAATTTTAAAAGTTGTTGCAGTTCCGCTAACATTAATTTGATGAAAACTATGACCTGATTTTCCATCTAGGGTCGGCTTCAGACGAGGCAACACTGCAACAATCAAGCGAGAAACACACTGGTCCTACGTACGCAACGTATGCCACGCTTTTGTATTGTACCGTATGTTGTGCTGCATACGAGAAGTGTGTCTCTATTGCATAGTTCTTCATACAAAATCAATAGTTCAAATATTATAATGCGTTGCATACGTTGCGTACGTGGGACCAGTTTATCTCTAGCTTTAGGAATCTAATTTTCATTTAGAGCGTAAAAATTATAAGTTTGTTTTTTAAGTATTTACGATATTTTTTTTTATAATTAATCTGATTGTAGACTACAGCTAGCTGTTATTTAAATCCACAGCCTCACATAGAATTTTTCACAAGTTCAGACTAAACCACAAGTGTACAGCACCTCTAAAACAAAGATTTTTTCACATCCAGCTGATTTACGGCGGACGCAGGACCTGCTATCTTGCACATACGTCTTCCATTGCTTTAATGGACATATCAGGTAAATATTTCATTGGATAATGATGTTATATTCGACGTACAATGTTTATTTATTTAACTCATTTGCGACTTCTGTTTTGTATAAGGACCTAAGTCTGATTCGTGCTAAGTAACTAATGACTTATTTGTGTTAAAGGTGTGGTGACGAATATATTTCGAGGAAATGAGTATTTATTTATTGATATTTAAATCAGGACATTTTAATATCCCATAGGGTTTGTTAGTAATCGCTTATACTCATCATCATCTGCCTAGCCTTTTCCCAACTATATTGGGTTCGGCTTCCAGTCAAACCGGATTCAGCTGAATACCAGTGTTTTACGTGGAGCGGCTGCCTACCAGACCTCCACAACTCATTAACTGGGTAACACGGTATTTCTTGGCAAGACTGGAGTCAGATTTACTGGCTTCTGACAATCCGTAACGACTGCCTAAGATCTACAAATGACAGCCGGGACCAACAGCTTAACGTGCTTTCCGAGGCACGGAGGAAACTCGGTATGTTAAGATGGTCACCCATCCACAGACCAACCTTGGCAAGCGTTGCTTAACCTTTAGATCGACCCGTGCGGCTGTTATTATTTAGCCACGAGCTCCTCAAAGCCACGAGCTCCTCAACTATGTTAGTATAATAAACACTGACTTAGTCATAGATAAAGACACAAAACAAAACAATACAAACAACACAAAACTAGTAAACTACCATAGTCTCTTGCACTCGCACTTGGCAACGACGCATGTACAGCGCACAGGTGCCCCATCAATTTAAAAACCCTATTAAAATTTTCGTGGTTAGTGACCAAGAAAATTTTTTGTAGAGATTTTATAATTCGAAGTACTTATACATAGGTACCTAAGTCCAGGATTTTCCAGTTGTTCTAAAGTAGAAAATAATCAGACATTTTATTAATTTTGTTTTTAGCTTTTTTTATAATGAATATGTCACCGTATTTGCAGACGCCGTAAGATTATAAAATATCGCGTGAAATAGTAGTCATTTTTCTCAATTACACAAGGATATATTGCAAACTAGTTCATTTGAATAGGATATTCATAATGCGTACAGTTAAGGAGTGGAATTCCCTGCCGGAATCTGTGTTTCCCGATAGCTACAACCTGGGAGTCTTTAAGTCATGAGTGAATAGGTTACTTCTAGGCAAGCGTGCTCCATATTCGACCACATCATCGCTTACCATCAGGTGAGATGGTGGTCAAGCGCGTGCCTATTAATAGTAAAAAATAAAAAAAAAAAAACAAAGAGTTCTCATTTGTCGTATTCAAAATGATTTCATAGTTTATGTAAGGTAGGACGTCCTCAGGCTAGGTGGAGCGACGATCTTCGCAGGGTGGCTGGTAGGGCTGAATGAGAGTAGCCGAAGATCGAGCCAAATGGCGTGCACTAGGAGAGGGCTATGTCCAGCAGTGGACTGTTATAGGCTGATGACGTTGATGATGATAATCTATTAAAAATTTATTACAATCTTACGGAGATTCCATTTTCCGGTGACAGATACATACCTTTATAGCCTTTACTTGTAAGATTTTTTACTGGTTCTGGTAAGACTTAAAAGTATATTAATTTGTTCTTGTAAGATATATAAGAGAGATCCTCGGTGCATGCTTTATTTATTTATTAGGGACATCGACGACGAGTTGCTAGCTTGTCGGTTTTCTATCGGTTGCATTTTGGGGAATGTGCGACGGAATTGCATAATTTAATTCCGCCAAGCCCGTTTCATCATCGGACCACAAGACGAACGGCGATGTGCCACCGGTACATGGTGGACATCCCACCCACACGCACAAAACGTTTTGGGAACACATTCATAATGCGTACAGCTAAGGAGTGGAATTCCCTGCCGGAGTCTCGTGTTTCCCGATAGCTACAACCTGGGAGTCTTTAAGTCAAGATTGAATAGGTTACTTCTAGGCAAGCGTGCCCCATCTCCGACCACATCATCGCTTACCATCAGGTGAGATGGTGGTCAAGCGCGTGCCTATTAATAGTAAAAAGAATAAAAAAAAACAACTTAATTTTTACATCTTACATTTAATTGTACATTGCTCTTTGTTAATATGTAAATTTTATATGAAACTCATAAATTAAATTAGATCAAATATAAATAAGCATTAATACATTTGATTTTATAATAATAACAAATCAATTAGACTTAATTCATGATTACTATGACTATAGTAGGTATTCGTTTATTTTTGTTTGGTGTAGGTACAATAAAGGGTATTTCTATTCTATTCGTTGCTTAAGTGCCATCTGTACATATCGGTCGGTATGTTATCAACAGTAATTAGTATCATATCAACCAAGGTTGCCGACATAGCCGGCATCGCCAAACTGAAGTGGCAGTGCGCAGGGCACATTTTCTCGCAGAACAGATGGTCGATGGGACGAAAAGTTCTGGAGTAGCGACCACATACCGTGTGACGCAGCGTTGGAAGGCTTCCCACAAGGTGGACCGTTGGTGAGGGTCGCGGGTAGCCGATGGATGCGAGACGTAGAGGACCCGATGCTGTGGCGACCATTGGTCCCCTAAGTGTCGCCACAAAGTTCATAGACCTTGTCATAGACCTTCAGCAGTAGGTTTGATGATCAAATATACCCCAACTACTGAAAGAGTATAGTTTTCATCCCGATTATAATTATGTTCCCATGATAGTTCGGACGTTTACCAGAGCGAAGCTAGTAGGTAAGGCCTGAATTTTGATTAGTTCTGAGTTGCGGAACACCATTACGACAATCGTCACATCTAACAAACGCTCGACTTAATCCGTACTATCCATACTAATTGGTATTATAACTGTCTGTCTGTTACCTTTTCACGTCTTAACGGCTGAAGGGATTTGGATGAAACTGGGCACACGAGTAGACCTGATCACGGAATAGGACATATTAGGTATACTATTAATCTCGGCAGTACCTATATTCCCTTGATATAATTTTTAAAATTCACGCGGTTGAAACCGCTGGCAGGAGCTACTTAATTATAATTCTCATCACTACCTATTTCTAGCAAAAGAAGTCTTTAAAAAAAAAAAAAAACGTGCCCCGAGACAAGGCATTTCTCCTGTATCGTAGGTGCGTTCACAAACATAGAAACTCACGAACACAAACAACTATCTCATGTGGTCAGTAATGATAATAATATCTAAGCTTTACCATTATTTGACTGTGCATAGTGTGCATTCTGTTATAAAGTAAATGTTACATTATCAAATAAAACACATTAAAAAGTAGCTATTTAAAGCACAATAACATCTTCAATTATCAATTTCCTGTGTCTCCGCGCGACATCTACCAAAAACGTTATTTCCTCAATATTTTGACACGGAACAAGAACATTACCCTGATTTAATGTTCTGATATGCAACAAAAACACCTACAGATTGTATCTCCCTGCTCGTCCAAAAACAAAACAAGTGGATATATGCACGCCTCGCCCATAAAGGGGTAGCTAGGAACGATTTAATCAACCGATAAAAATTGTCGAGAGACGCCGCTAGATGGCGGGGTAAGATAACAGCTGGCTCCTAGCTGCCAACATATACATAAGTCTTTGTATGTACATATGTTTTTTTACATGTTGGTACAATATTACACGCATTGTACGCAATAACAGAGTTATCTACATATAGATGGCGTATCTACATAATTATCTAACGGTGAGTAGAATACGGGGACCGGAAAAAGATCTAAAATGTTGTTTGGTGGTGTTTTAAGTTGTACATTTTGGAAATATATATAGCAGTACTAAGTACTTGAAGAAGAATGAATAAGAAACCTACCTGAAGAATTGACCTAATGAGTAGACCGAGGAAAATAAAAAGAAGGAAGAGAGGCTTTTGTCTTGTTGTAGAACACAGCAGGCTCACCAATGCCAAACTTACAGTTGATACCAATTAAAAGTAAGTAGAAAACACAAGAATCCAAAATGTTGTAAGTATGAAGCGTCATCATGAAGCTACAGCGGAGTGTCATCTTACTACAAAGTAGCTTTGTAGAAGCGGCTCTACCTACCTAAATTTTCTTGAATTTTGATAGAAAGAAAGAAATAAAAATGCTATAATTATTAAAGCTCATAATCCACCAGCAAAAAGCAGGATTACTGATTCGTACAAACTTTTTTTTCGGAAGAAGTTTATTGACAACTGATAACACCATTCTGCTGATATTAAACTTGAAAAAGTGGTCAAATGTTCATTAGGAAATTAAAGTACCTAGGCACAAGATAAATGTGCAAAAACGGACATTGAGACACATATATAGGTACATTTATTAACCTTCTTAATAACAAAAATGGATATCTATACTTAATATATGAAGATGAAGAGTTTGTTTGTTTGTTTGCTTGAACGCGCTAATTTCAGGAACTACTGGTCCGATTTGAAAAATTCTTTCAGAAGGCTATGGGCTATATATAATTATGATCGATGAGACTCGGTGCTGATGGAGCTCGTGGCTAAATACTCGTAATAACAGCCGCACGGGTCGATCTTTAAGGCTAAGCAACGCTTGCCAAGGTTGATCTGTGGATGGGTGACCATCTTAATATACCGAGTTTCTTCCGTGCCTCGGAAAGCACGTTAAGCCGTTGTTCCCGGTTGTCATTTGTAGATCTTTGGCAGTCGTTACGTATTGTCAGAAACCAGTGAATCTGACTCGTCTTGCCAAGAAGTACCGTGTTACCTGGTTAATGGGTTGTGGAGGTCTGGTAGGCAGCCGCTCCACGTAAAACACTGGTATTCAGCTGAATCTGGTTTGACTGGAAGCCGACCCCAATATAGTTGGGAAAAGGCTAGGCAGATGATGATGATGACTTGGTGCTGATGGCGCACTGGATAGGCCTACACGCGAGAGCAAGCGCCTAACTATTTGTATTTACTAACACTAGACTAAGAATATTGTTACTAACAAACGTTATGGACTAAGTCTAAAATAAATTTATTATCAGTATTTCGTTTATTCATTTTTATATAGGTACATATATGTTACATTTTTTAAAATATCTTAAAAAAACTCCCTCAGTTCGTGATCACTTCAACCAAGCTTTCACTTCGACATGTTTACAGAATCACACTGCTGATTGCTGAAAAATCAGCCCTTCATGAAAAATATTGGATGGAATTTGGTGTGGACAAATGTGTGCATGTAAAGAAAGGGGAGATTATGGAATCTGAGGGAAATCAACTAGCAGTCCCTCATGACGAGAACCTCGCGAAGTCTGAGAAAGATAAACAAACGAAGTATCTTGACTTGGCTCGCGAGGTGGTCGACATGTGGGATGTGAACACAGCAGTCATTGTGCCGATTGTCGTGACGGCCAATGGCATAATTGCCAAGAGCCTCAACGAACATCTCAGGAGGCTCTCGTTGGGCAGCTGGATCAAGGGCTTGATCCAGAAAGCAGTACTTTTGGACATATTTAGGAGGCGCGCATAGTTAAGAGGTTTCTCTCTCAGGAGCCCTGACCACCGGTAGCTTGGACACTGTTCCTGATACCGGTGGGCTACTATTTTTATATTTTTTAATTGTTTTTATATATTTTAAATGAAATATTTGAAAATATAAGGCAATATGTAAATAAAATGAATAAAGGGAATAATAGTAAAGCCTTTTATTCAGACCAACTTAAATCAAACAATGCTTTGTAAATAGATACCAACATTTACAAAAATTAAGAACTAAAAAAAAAATGACTGTCAAAAAACCTGACCGCTAACAACGACAGTTGGTGGCATCAGATCAGTGATTGAACTGCATCAGACTGCTTGAAAAGCGACTTGTTTCAGACTTTTTAGTCGTTGTTAGCGATCGGGTTTATTGACAAAGTCAATTTTTTATTTCCTACATTTTAGTGAGTTACATTTTTGAAATCGTCTTCTCGAGCCCTTTATCTTGATACCCCACTCGATAGGTTTTGAAAATTATTTTTTTTTGAAGGCATTTTATGGAGCAAAAAATCGGCCATTTTGTTTTTTTTTTTTATTTTGATGTACCCAGTGTCACTCTCACAACTAAGACAAATCTATTGATACCACTCACATAAAAATACGACTAGCCGTTTAGGTTCTAGGGCGTACCAAAGAAATATACATACTTACATACATACACTCGAAAAACATAACCCTCCTTCTTTCGCAGTTGGGTAAAAACCGGCCAAGCGCGAGTCGGACTCACACACGAAGGGTTCCGTACCATAAACCTTGATTTTTATTATTTGTTGTTATAGTGGCAATAGAAATACACAATCTGTGAAAATTTCAACTGTCTACCTATTACGGTTCTTGAGATACAGCCCGCTGACAGACAGACGGACGGACGGACGGACGAACGGACAGCGGAGGCTTAGTAATAGGGTTCCGTTACCGTAAACGGTTTCCGTTTGGGTACGGAACCCTAATAACTATGAGTAGGTATATTTTTTAGCTAAAGTAATCTTAATCTATTCTAATAGGTACTAAATTATTTTTTGTAGGTCTGTTTGCCAACCGGCAAATACTTTTTTTTTTATGCCGGGGAGGAAATTCCTTATAGATGTCCTTCGCCTGGGGCGGGCGAAGGGGTCTGTCAGATTCTTACTGACTAAACCCGGTGTTCCTTCTTATACTTGGACCGAGGATCATGAGAGCTAGTGCGCCTTCCACGATCCCCGCCAACCGGTAAAGGCCTCCTCCAACCTTTTATATTCCTGTCTATCTTGGGCCACTCTATTTCAAGTTACTCCTGCTACTTGCCTAATGTCACCATCCCACCATTTCTGTGGTCTGCCCATTTTCTTTTTGTTTTTTATTTCGAGGAAACCATGTTAATTAAATTAATTAATTGATCAATTAAACTGTAGACAGAACGTAGATCTAAGGAAGAAATAAAATACATCTAGATGGATAATTCCCCGCCTGCTGATCTGTTCAGACATTACTTTTGTCATTCAGATAACATAGGAACCCCATTGGTGGAGCACCTGTCAACAACACAACAAAAACTGAGGCAAAAACTATAGGCGTGGACAACTGTCGATAAGGGAGAAAAATACTTGATTTGATTTATAAAAAAATATTGATGTTTCCGTTGTTTGTTTGGATCTCAAGGGTACAAGGTTTTATCCGTATTTGAATGACAGATTTATAAAACTTGAGAACCTGCAAAAATGAATGCAAGCGTGCTCCAACGCAACCACATCATCGCACTCCATCAGGTGACTAATATCACAAAGCTGAAGAGTTTGTTTGTTTAGTTGAACGCGCTAATCTCAGGAACTACTGGTTTGAATTGAAAAAATCTTTTAGTGTTGAATAGCTCATTAATCGAAGAAGGCTATAGGCTATATAACATCATGCTACGACTAATAAGAGCGGAGCATTAAATAAAAATGTGACGCATCATCACCAGGTATAGTTTAGGTACCATCATCGGACTTTCAGATAAAATAGATAGGTAGGTTACCTCAGGAACCTGCAAGGCTTGCGGATTTTTTTCAAAAGAGTCACCGCGGACCTGTAACGCAAAAGGCATTAGGAGGAAAACAAATGGGTTTTAGTAAGAGTCTGAGATTTCCCATTAAAAAAATGGGTAGGTGCCTAGGTACTAAGGAAAAACGTAGGTGGTTTATATTTCAAGTTTAATTAGAGTCTAATGTGCTCAATGATGGGGGTAACTTAGTTAGGTAATGACAAGTTCCTCCATCTAGTTAATTAACACATGAGTCAATTACTTTTTATTAGACCCTTTAACAGCTTTATTCAAATTATTCGACTTAGTTTTCACTCCAAAATGCCATTTAAACTAAAAAACAGAAGCTTAGCGATAACACAATTTGAATGAATATTGCCTGGAGGCATTTTTAGAGATCTCTTTGATTGGCTATTTAGATAAAATTAAATATAAAACCAGACTAAAGGAAATAAATAGGTGTTAATATAAATTGTCGTTTACCTTAATGTCTATTTATCGGCCTTCGTATCTTGAAAGTGGCTGACGCAATAATCTGAAACAATAAATAAAACAGAATTTAAACGTGTTGTTTTATTTTACAACTAAATTACCAACAATTTATTTAGACAAAGTGTTCGAACATCAACGAAATTGCTTGGACTTTTTTGTTTTGTAGACAATTGCATGGCGGTTTCTTTAAAGGCTGTAACACCAATTGCGTAGGTCATAAAACCCTTCCGTTTGAAACAGTATTTCCCTCCAAGGTAGGTAGGTACCGTTTTAATTTGTCAAAAAAGTATTTCCAACAATTTTTATTTAGTTTCGGTTTGGCTTTGAAAGTGAGTGTAATTTTTTGAAGTTTTTGGTGTGGATCATGGATAAATTTAAACATAGATAGAAGATAGCATTAAGTAATAGTGTGATAAATAGACAATATGCTACTTTTGAGTGAAGGCGTTTCGCAGTATTTGCAGTGAAAGTAATAGAATACCTACTTACCTAATAAAAAACACAAGCTACAATAAAATTCAAAATCTACGATGAGTGAAGAATTAACAGTAAAATTATTAGTCCGAAGAGGTAAGAAAATTAATATTTTACAACATTGTTTTAGTGCAAAATTCATCGTAGTCATATTACTTTTTCTTTTTTAAACAACAAGAAAAACTAAATAAGTACAATGCAATGAAACTGTAGAACAGCACCATCTATTGGCCACAGTAAAATTTACATCGACCACATGCTAACTACTCTACCAAAACTTTTTTATACGCCTGCCATCTATGGACATGCGCGCGCATTATTTGCATTCGTAGCTCGCTGCATTCGCTGCATGCTTAGTAGTGTCGCGAAAATACGCGAGAGGCTGATAGTGTTGCAAAGCCGGGTACAGAATAGCTGCTATTTTATGGTACTGAGGTTTACCTACTTTTACAAGTTTCAAGCGTTCACTGTGGATTTTTGTAACATAGTGGAGGAGTATTATTTTGACTGTCTTTTTCAGCGTGTAAAATTTGATGTTGTTTGCTGTTTATTTATTAGATTAGGTAACTATTTCTATTCAAAGATAGAGGAAGGAAATCAAAATCATACCTAGGTACTTAAAGTGGGGCATTACTTATTTGTCATCAAACAGAAACTTATACCTATAGTGGAAAAAAAGTTTAAGTTATAATGTAGGCCTACTTAGTTAGTAAAGAGGTAACTTCATGATAAAAACGTTAGATTTTAAATAGCTTGCTCTAAAAACTTCGAAGTCGCGTAGATACCTAGGTGTTTGAAGGATACTTAAGTATAGATAACGATCAATCTTCCTAAAAGATGCAGGGCAATTATAAACAGATAAAACTGGTATGGTCACTCCAATTGTCAACAAAAAAGTCGCCCAATAGATAACAAAATTGATGCTTTGTTTACATTGATGCAATAAAATAGTTACGACGTGTTGAATAATCGTTTCCAGTTTGAGTGACCATAAATTTGTGTATTTTTAAAGTCACGCAGTTTGGAGTCAATAAAAATTTAACGACTACGAGGGTGCACGAATAAAATTGTTACCATTTTACAGTAGTTTGGGGCTATTTTTTGTCTTATTTGTGCGCATAGTTAATTACTGTAGCTAATAAACAAGCCAATTGGCGTTCAGAAACTTGTTCCTCCACTCAATAAAATGTTTTGGCAGTTTATTCAGCTTTTACGGAATCTTTTGAGGAACTTGCCAAGTCATGTTTGTTCTTCGAGCTCTGTACTTCCTAATACCTTATTTTTCACGTATTGTAATCTCGTGACCTCATTTGACTGGTTACATAAACAACCCATTACACATTTTACTACCCTCGAGTGAGTTATGGTACTTACGCAATTCGGCACGCGCCCATAAATAGACAAACGCCAAGAAGTTATTCCTAACGTTCCTAAAAGTAATCTATCTCGAGGCCTCACCGCAATATCGGTTTCTGAACGATTAACAGAGGGCGTGCGTGCCCTTCGCTTTTACGACATACTTTTACGACGTCGTAAACTCGGCCGTATAATGCCTATAATCTTTTTCCGCGAGGCTCCGCCCTCTGCTGATAGATGGCGCTAAACACAAAACTCCAAATCACTGTCACCGAACCAAATGTTAAAGTTTTATTGTGTGTTTCGCTAATGTGGTGTGAAATTAATAGGTAATAATGCTTTTATGGGTGCTTGTGAGCTTTATAGGGGCATAAAGTCCTGGCAGGTGAATGTAGTACCCAAAGTATTTGTTTTAAGTTGACCGCAGGTGTGTTGTGCTATCGTTTGATGGCATTTATAACTTTGTGGCATTATAAAAACGAACAAGACTTGTGTTTAGATAATAGTATATGCTTTTATAGCACCTTGAGTACGTTTTTATGACCACATTTTGCAACAGAAGTGTTGTATGTTTCGTATTCTGAGAAAAAACAATTTGATGCGAATCCACTTAGGTTTTTCGTTACCATCCTTTGTAGAAACTTTCGTAGGTAGATATAATAACCCTATCATCTGCAAAGTCTTACACAATTTATTTTGGACACTGTTACGTGAACTGTGAAGTTTCTTGCAATAGAAAATTAAGGGATGGAAATTTTCCTTAGGCCCATGTTCCCAGTAAATAGGCCGGAGAGACTCCCTGCCCAAATGTAGCAATTCGCAGTTTAAACACTATGTTGTATAATTATAACAATTTCGCAAATAGTTGAAAAGGACAATATCCCAAGGCAACTGTGCACTAACTGAAATAAACATAAACTCTAAGGACTGTTTTGAACATCTAGACGCACCATTCCTAGGTAGGTAGGTAGGTATCTACTACGTGGGTGGGTACCCACATATCTCAAGTAGGTAGGTAGGTAGATAGGATCAGATGACTCAGAAAAAAAAAGACAAGGAGACTAGAGACTTATTTTCGTGAATTTGTGAATCTACTAAGCCCTCTAAAACTAAAATATTTAGATTTTAGGTTTAGAGATTTACCTATATCTACTTACTGAGATGCTTCAAACTACTTAAACCTGTTGTAACATTGTAATAGGTGTGAAATTTATTTGGTGAATAAATTATTATTATTATTACTTAAATCACTTTTGACAAACCTAGCTCGGTATGAGAGAAGGATAATGTTTCCTCTACCTAACTAAGAAATGATTTAAAAAAAATGGAAGCGCCTACTAGCACTTTATTTTTTTTTAGATTTAGTTATTTGAAATATAGAAAAGTAAGTTATTAAAAAACTTAAGCATGCGTTGACACACAAAAACCATAACGACTGATTGACAAGACTCGTGCTTCTTTTTCAAAGCCCTCTCAAACTAGATCAAAGTTTTGGTCCTTCAGATTTTTTCTTATTTTAGGACCAACAAAGATTACTTGGGGCGAGGAAAGGAGATGTTCCAAAATATATGAAGCCTGGGCCAGGTCCTTGTACACTATACTTAATAATAGAGAAATACATTTAAAACAGTTCTCAACTATCCAATTTTTTTAAAATAGCTTTGTTTGCTGGTAAAACACATAAAATTACACTTGAAATTGCAACACACAACAAAAACCCGTCATGGAGGTAAGTTATCATTTTGATTGATTAATGACGTTTGACATTTATTTCTGACATATTTATTTACCGGCAACTAGACGAAAGTGTCTGAAGTGACATTATTATGACAGCTGACAGTTTTCTTTCTATGATCTGTAACTAAATCGGTGCGACGCCATGTTGAAAATCGATAAAATTAATTTATAAACATCAATTAACTACCACAACAGTTAACATTTAAATGAAGTAAATGTATTTTTCGCGAATTCTACGGATTTTTCTCTTTTTTATGTGGTAATGTACATATACCTGGCCCATTTTGAAACATCTCCTTTACGTCATAGACCCGAGTCGAGGACTCGTTGTGTTCCACGCGAGCCTCAATGAGATTTCAGCATAGTAGACGGGGTCCATCAGGGCCAGTGCATGCCAGGGTTGCGGAATTTGTTCGAAATGGTCACTGCGTCCCTAGAACGCAAAGGGATACATTGTACCTAGGAACATGGATGAGTTTTAGTCAGTAAGAGTCTAAAACTCCCTGTGATTTCATGATTTCCCATCCGTAAAAAAAAGTTATGGAATAGGTACTGGTCCAGCATTACCTATCTATTAAGAGCCTTGACAAGTATTCATTAGTAGGTACTAATGAATGCGGCGCCACGGCGTCCTCACCTTCCGCTTGACGCAGGTACTCACCGGACACGGTTGTTTCGGGAAGTACCTGTTTCGAATACGGTGGGAGGATACGCCCGGGTGTCAACACTGCGAGGATCACCTAGAGGACACGGTGGAGCATACGGTGGAGACCTGTCCTGCTTGGGCGGAGCACCACCGTGTCCTCGTCGAGGCGATCGGTGGCGGCGATCTCTCGCGTCCGGCCCTGATTCAAGCCATGGTCCGGAGCGAGGAGACATGGGAAGCGGTCACCTCCTTCTACGAAGCAGTAATGCAAGAGAGGAAAACCTCACGCCCCAGCCGCCGCAACAGAAATAGACGCCCCGGGCGTCGGGAGTCGCAGGGCGATTCTTGGCCACCGTAGGCGCGGACCTGCGGACGGTGAGCAAAGGGTGGCTCGCCGTTTGATCAGCACCAGGCCCGGGTCGACGGCGCGCTGTGTTCCTCGCGCGCATCAAGGAGCTGTCAGCAAAGAAGACGGGGCCCGCTAGGGCCAGTGCCTGCTGGGGCTGCGGACTTTGTTCGAAAGAGGTATCGAAGCCCTGGAACGCAAAGGGCTCTCTAGGAGGAACACGGATAGGTTTTAGTCAGTAAGAGTCATTCCCTCGTGCTTCACCCAGAGCGGTAGGAGTCATTTGATGATTTCCCATCCTTAAAAAAAAATGTACTACTGAATACTTGTCATGAATGAATGTGGTAGTTTTTTTTGGAAAAATATGTACTTACTGATGTCAGGAGGAACTAAAACCCACGATGTCTTGGTGTTGAATTTAAATTCCGAGGTAACGGAAGTAAGCAGTTTATAAATGCTGAGTTATTGGGGCCGATGTGGCTACTAAGTCCTCGTTTGGTAAGCAAAATTTTCTGCATTCAATTACGTGGTAATATGACTATTCACCAAAACACAAATCGGCCAAGTGCGAGTCGGACTCGCACAAGAAGGGTTCTGTGCACTCAGAACCCCTAACCCAAGTGTTTCAGCCCCAAACGGTTCAACACTGTAATTAGGTATGTAGAATCAATGCCACTTCCTCATCATACCCAATCATTAGCTCTCGAGGAGCGAGTCATACAGCCAGCCAGTATGGGTATCCTGACCACCAGAATGCAGCGAGCATTCTTGGTCAGCATCTATCATCACCCTCAACCTCGTCAGCGCCCTTGGTAAGCACACTGCCACACACAGCAACAGCAACGCTGCCCCACATCCGACACCCTGACGCAAAACGCAGCACTGTACCACATCCGTCTCACTGGGCCATAACGCGGTGCTGTGCCTCATTCAGCGACTGGAACATAGCACCATCACCCCGACTCACGGGCACATCAGACAGTTCCGATTCACCGTGAACTCTGCGACTTCCGGTTTCGACTCACTGGAACCAACCTTCCACTGGCCTGGCAAGCATCTCAAAATGTATGCACGGACTCATCCACTATCGACCTCCAGACTCCGGAGGGCACAGAAAAACTAATGAAGCGAAAGTACGGAAACAAAAAGTACCGCAGCGCCATCTATCCCGCCAGCAGCTAACTACTGAAAGAAATCCTGCATTGCGGTAGTAGATTTTTCCGTGCGATTTTAACGAACACAACAATCCGAATATATCTATCGACTACCGCGGTAGTTGATAAAACCCTCGATCTGAATCACGACTGTTGTTTGCCCACCGAACACAACAACCGTCCGATCGGAGAATTCTCCCTTTTCAATGGAGGCTTGCGGGACTTCACACTCTGTTCCATACCTCTATAAGTATTTAAGGTTAGATAGGTTTAGTATAAATAGGCTTATTTTTATGTTGGTATAGCAAGAGATATGTGTCCAATATTTTTCCATAGATAATCTGACGGACTAAATATTATAATCATATTTTTGAAGTGAAAACTTGTGAAAACTTCTTTAGGCGTTGAGCACTTTTTGGATAAAGAAAAATCATGGATTTTGCGCCATCGTCAACGAACGCTTTCCATCTACACTATTATAAAGAGAAAAGATTTGTGGACCGATTTCAATTCTTTAGAAAGTCCGAAAAATCCGTTAGAAAGCTACATTATCACTGAGTACCCATTGACTACAGAATATTTTCAAAAAATTAAGAGATCCTTAAGAAAACTTCGATAATGTAACTCGAGGTGTGAAAAAAGTATCAAAAAAGATCCTTACATCGCGTACTATGCGGAAACTATTGACAATAGAGAAGTGATGTATAAAAGTTTTATAGAGGAAAACAATGTCTACAAAAAATCTGTAAGAATATATATTTAACTATTATGACAGTCATAATGACCGCTTTTTGTTCAAATTATTCAATAAAACCCGGGTGAAATGGAAGTGGTGATTTTAGTATTTTGACATTAATCCTTATCTATTTAACTACACTTTAAATTATTCAAATCGGACTTTTTGTTTAAAAGTTACGACGGGTAAACTCTAAGTAAGACAAATGTTGCGGTTTGAGCAAACTGCCTTACGTTTAGTCTATTAAAAAGTAACTTGTGAATGGTATCGTCGAGCTATTAGAATATTATTTTCGATTTGTTTTTGGTATATAAAGAAGTGTTTATGATCAAGGATTGAGGTTGAATTGGTCATTAACACTTCTTGAAAAACCAAAAATATTTAAAAAATAATAATCTAGTAGCTCGATGATACAATTCACAAATTACTTAGTTTTCACTTCTATCGGCAGTCCCCAAAAACTGGCTTGATTTTTTTTTTACTCTGGTATCTCTACTCTGACAATACAAAAAACTTTGTTGCTTCCATACATTTTCAATTTATTTGCGACTGTTTTACACATTTTGGGTAAGTTAGGTAGGTACATAGGTATATTTATACACTTTTTAAAAGAAGTTTTGTCAATTTTGAACTATATTTTCTAACTGATTGGTACCTTTCAGACCATCTTCTACTAAAGAAAACTAAGCACTACAAAACGTTCTGATCATCCAATATTTTCGTTTTACTGAGACCTGAGAGCTATTTGACGTTTTCTATTCTGTAACTGCTGCAAAAGCTTTTGAAAACTTTTACTCGTTTATAAAAACAGGTTTTTTTTTTATATTTGTAATGGGTTTGCTCTTGACTCTAGTCTATGTCAGAGATGACAGAGACAAAGTCTACGATGGAGCGAGCCTACCCAAAAGGAGCCTGTTCACTCTAACTTTGAAGAGATTAGAGTTGTAAGCTTTCGGAAACACAGACGCAGGCAGAGAGTTCCACTCCTTTGCTGTGCGCATTATACCACTACCACTAAGAACCACTAAGAAGAATTGGTGGTTGTCAATTAACTTTCCCTACTTATTAGCGTGTGACAATAATAAGGTCCTCAGATACACAAGAGACAATGCGGCGCAAGACGAAAGGTGAGCCATGGTCTACAATGAGACCCTTCCCCTGACCACCTTTTAACCTTCTGTGTAACTAAATTTTGTCTATACAAAACTTTTTACAAAAAAATAAAACCGAATTCCAAAAACAAAACACTACAAAGTATAAAATAACTAATTTCGGAAGTTGGCGTTTTTTATATTTTTTTGGTTTTTGACACTGACTTCCGAAAAGTACCACTAAAAAGTAAAACCACAAACACAGCTACCGGCGTGGTGTTATGTTATGAACTGGTGTAAGTAAACATTCAACAGACATGCGATTTCAGAAATCCCGGTCCATTTGCTATCATTGATTGAAGAGTTCCGTTGCCTACCTCCGAAGTTCTTCATCAGATCCTTACCAAATTAAAATGGAACCAGTCCGGGAAAATCGGTTAAAAATTGGCGAAAATATCGCTAAACAAACATTTTTCATGGGATTCCATCATCAGCTCAGCAACATAAGATGAAGATTATCAGGCACAGATATCTGAATTGCGTTAGAAATTTCATGAAAAACATTGTATATGCCTATAAAATTTGAGTGTTTCCCTTCGATTTTGATGGGATCTCATCATCAGATTTTGACTTGGTGACAGTGGGACCTTTTCAGGAGTATAGGCTTTTGAATAAAAAAAGAATTTTGAAAATCGGTTCACAATTGGCAGAGAAATCGGTGAACGTACATAAAAAAAAATATATACGGCCAAACATAGAACCTCCTCCGTTTTGAAAAAGCCGGTTAAAAAGGTACAGTCACGAATAAGATAAATAATAATCAAAAGGAAATGCATCATTCATTCGGTTTTAAATAAGTCTAAATCCAACTTTGGATCAATGTCTCGTAGTCTGAACGCAACTTTATGTAGATCCCCTCAATGGGTCCTCAGCACAAGTGCTATTACAATACATTCTCTCAAACTCACGCCTATCATTCTGACATACAACTTACCGTCTAGACTAAAACTATTTCTCTATTACCCTCAATTACCTTTACTAACCGACCTCCCTATCCAACACAAGGAAAATGAAAGGGACCAAACGACTGGGTGGTACACAGAATCCCTTCGATTTTCCATGCAATTGAATAAAAGACGTTACGGTGTGTCGGCGTCACGGTAGGATTTTTATCGATATATCGAATCGAATGTAATCCAAGTTCGATGCCTGACTCTATCGAGTGGCAAGTTTAAAATTCATATCATATCTAACTGAAAGTTTCTGTGCACTTTACGCGTAGTTTTTCGATGTAAACATATATTTTGTGAAGTTTATTTCGATACATAGTGGGTGTGCTGACGTCAGCGTTCAGGGACTTATTAAATGAGGGTGATGTAGTCTGTATTCCCGGATTTCCTCGATCATTTATGTAAAAGGATAAGTGACCTCTACAACAAGCAACGAGAAATTCTGTCAACATCTCACTGGATTACAGCCGAGGTGGAATATGAGCATGAAATGAACGACAGTGCGATTCTATAAAATGTCGAAGTGAAAACTTCGGCGAAGTGAACGACAAGTGACCTGTCAAACCACACAAACAAGATGGAATGACAGCTTACTTGTCGTTCACTCCACCTACGTGTATCCGGTGAGATGTCAACAGAATAGACCAGCTGTTATTCTATCTTTTATGTATGGAGAGCTGTGGGATTTTCACACAATCGCACTAAAGGAATCGGTTCCTTTTAGGCGATTCTGTAAAAACTGGTTTAGTTAAACCTATCTAGTTGTAGCTACCGAATAGAAAATGGTGTAGAAGTCAACCAGCTTATGGCTTTACCTCAAAGTTCTCATGTTCATGTGCGAGGTTTCAAAAACATAAATAAACTATAAGGCCAAAAACGTCCGTAGGTATTGCCTATGGACGTTTTTTTATCTTGTGAAAAATAATTACTGACTATCCGCAAAAACTTGTTATAAAATCTTAATAATATATCTTGAATACAATTTCCATTACTATATATTTCCAATACCAACAGTTTAGTAAGACTTCAGGAGGTTTCAAAGGACACTTCGAGAATTCGAGAGTAATTTCAACAAATGCACGCTAGAGACCGCTATATGCACTGCGGGAAATATGTAGGTACTGGACTTAGTCCAAAACATTGCATAGTAACACTATTTAACGCTACAATACTCTGAAAGTTACCCTGAAGACTAGTGGAACCGATTTTGGCTTGAAAGGGATTCTGGTTCCGAGATAAAGGAACATTTTAGTGAAAATACTTTAGTAGTTATAGTAAATATCTACCCAAACATACGTTAATATATTTAGGTATGTTAAAGAAAATTTTAATGAAAATACTAGAATAGGTATATGTACTAACACAAACGAGTTAAGGAAAATTTTCATTGTGCGTATAATTATTACAGAATGAAATTCCTGGAGTCTGTGTTTCGTGATAGCTACAACCTGGGGATCTTTAAGTCAAGAGAGAACAGGCTACGTCATAGCAATTGGCAAAACGATTACCTTTTGGTAAGATAGTGGTCAAACGCGACTAACCAAACAAAAGTAAATGAAAATCTCTTAGGTACTCTTTTCATATGTAAGGACTTATCATCACCTTCCTGCCCTTATCCTATGTTTCTTGGGGTCGACGCAACACGTTTTTTCCTTCCATTCTGTTCTATCAGTCGTCACTCTATCACTAACATCCTTTTCTTTCATATCACTCCTCACACTGGTCCTGCTGGTCCTGCTCCACAGTCACAGCTGCTTAGGTCCACTTTTTAGGTTTTTATGTTTTTATATTTGGAAGAGATGCTCGCTCCTTTTAGAGGTTCTTACATTATTTCGTTTATTTATTCTTATATACATACAAATTATATTATTATATTAATTACTTATTTATTCTTTTTGATGTAAGAACTTAATCGTTCTCTTTATTAATTTATTTTTCATTATTTGGTCATTGACAACCATAGTTTTGTGTAAAGTAGAAGCATATTTTTCAAATTTTGTAAATGTGAGTACCATGAAGCCATTTACATTTTAAGTGAGTAGTTATAGTTTTACTTGTTGGACATGAACGAGCATGGTGGTTGAGAGCATGTCATGCTCACTCAAATGTCTCGCTGATGGCGTCGCGTGGGTTTGATCATTCGGTTCCCTTCGAAATGGTTGAGCTGAAAGGTGCCGATTCACGCGTCATGTTCGTGAACAGGCGCCGTCGGTTGAGACTGGTCATCTCTTAACTGCCATTGGCTTATTTTAATCTTTATATTTAAAATTCTTATAATAAGTCCTTTTTTTTTCCTTTGCATTGTCCTCACATGCAGAAGCAACAAGTATATGTAACTTGGAATTTTGTAAAACAGAACATGATTTAAAAGAGTGTCCGTGGAGTTTCTTGCACGTTCTTCTCCATAGAGATCTACGCTTTGGAACGTGCAAATAGCTTCCATGTTTTTGACTGACCGACCTTGACGTTTCAAAAGTGCCTGTGAATGGTTTATTTGAAATAAAATGCTTTGAATTTGAATTTGAATTTGACACAATCCATCCATCTTTTTTTTGGCCTTCCTCTCCCTCTCCATCCATCCACATTTATGTTCATAACTCTTCTAGTTTCATGCGTTTCATCCCTCTTCTTCACATGACCATACCAAGATAAACGATTCCCTTTTAACTTTCCCGTCACTGATGCCACTTTTAAACTACCTCTTCTTCTTCTTCTTTTATTTCTCACTTTTCGTTGGTTAGATAAGTGAATTTCAAAACTATACTTACAATTTAATAACATAGTTCTCCAGCATTAGGTACTACAACAATCAAAATCTACTCCTAAAAGCACAGGAGCAGAATTTGAAATCTGATTCAGACATAAAGGAAATAATAGTGAAAAGTTTAAGTATATACTCCATCAGTGTACAATGTCAAACTAAGTAAACTGTATTTCTTAACTATACAATTCATCAACATAATGTATTCTTGCTAAAATAACGCACACACACTCCAAAAACGAACACTCAAATACACTCACAACAATTCCGTCGAGTTGTTAAATTACTAACAGTATCCATGTTTTCGCACACACATATCGTAAAATTTTATTAAAATTAAAACAAAAAGCGGTTCATAGCGAGTCTGTTAGCTGAAGCCCACGGGAGGTGTACGTAGCGAAATTTTCAGTAATGGCTGCCAAACGCCCCCCGACATCGTTCGCTGGCGGTATTTGCATTATCGCGGTATTAATACCCCGTGTATGTAGCTGTAGCACCATAGAGTTTTTGTTGTGGTTATTGATATGGGATTATATTTAAAGAATAAAGTAAGATGTGATGGAACTGGGAAGTATGGCGGAAGAAAAGAAAGGTATATCGGATGAAACTGGGAAGAATGGCTTTATATGATTTCGGGATGTGAACTGATGATGATTATGATGTGGGGGAATTATCGTAAGAAAGGTGTTCTTGGGTTTAATTTTAATTACCGTGCCAGTAGAACACGGATTAGATTTAGTTAGAATTCGTTTAGAATTGAGGTCGACACACGAACGGCACGATATAGCAGGGAATTTCTTAAAAAAAATTGTTTGAAGCATGAAAAGACTTGCAACTAGTCTTTCCACAGTACGCTTGTCTCTCAGAATCAGAATCAGAATTAGGTATTTATGTGTAAAAATGTAGTTTTACATAGTATGGTGTTAATCTTTGTTCAAGTCCCAACATTCTACCACAACTTACTTATGTTGTACAAATATTGAAATTTTACTCTTAAATAAGTTAAATAAGTAAGTACAATTATTTTTAGATTTGTGATTTACAGTCCAACATTAAATTCATTTATAAATGTCATCAAATATTCAAATGTCACTCTTAAATCATCATCATCTGCCTAGCCTTTTTCAACTATATTGGGGTCGGCTTTCAGTCAAACCAAGGATTCAGATGAATACCAGTGTTTTACGTGGAGCGGCTGCCTACCAGACCTCCACAACCCATTAACTGGGTAACACGGTAGGTACTTCGTAGCAAGACCGGAGTCAGATTTACTGTTTTCTGGCAATCCGTAACGACTGCCAAAGATCAACAAATGACAGCCGGGACCAGCGGCTTAACGCGCTTTCCGAGGCACGGAGGAAACTTGGTATGTTAAGATGGTCGCCCATCCACAGACTAATCTTGGCAAGCGTTGCCTTACCTTAAAAATCGACCCGTGCGGCTGTTATTATTTAGCCATGAGCTCCTCTTGTCACTCTTAAATAAGGGAATGTAATTAAATCGAAATCTGTATAATTATTCCCTTTTTTCGAACAAAATATTTCAAAGTTAAACCAAAATACTGACTTGCATACAAATTATGCACACTAAATAAATCAAATTAAAGATAATGGTATTTGCAGAACTGTTTTACTGAACGAATAACTATTATCAAAATAGTATATATCTAACAATTCCTTAGTTCCACAAATATAAATCTACCATCTAATTTATATTTAGGAACATCGTTTAATCTAAATAAAACCCAATACCGATTTTCATAATTCCGAATGGTTCAAAATTCCTAATATAACAACTCCAGTTGCAGTATGCATGAAAGCAAGCATGCAGTATGCAAGCAAATAAGCAGCGTGCAAGCAAGCATGCATTATGCAAGCGAGCATGCAGTATGTAAGCGAGCAAGGAACATGCAGCAGGCATGGTTTCTTTCACAGCTCTGGCGCTGTGGGGCACAGGCGGATCTCGGAAACTTATCGTCACAGATGGTATTAACGCTCACTACCGCAGCTTCGGCTTGCTGGCCGGCGCTGCCGGCCAGCCTCAATCACGGCGACGGGCATTGTAACACCTGCTCCTCAGCTCGCGAGTCGCCTCGCCCCTCCAAGCCTACGCGGGCTTAAATTACACTCTAGAGGTACAGACTCCACGTAGCCTTGTCTGCACTAGCAAACAAGACTGCGTGGAGTACGTAGAAGTAGGTAAGTTAAGTAGTTCTTGGATTCTCACAATATGCCATATATTCGCCCATGTCATAAAAGCAATTAGGTATCCAATAACCAACTTCAGCTTTTTTCTTAAACACGGGGATGGGAAGTTCCTTAAATTACTTAGGCAACTTGTTATACACCTCAATTACAATAATATTTCTTCTAAAAATTTTAATCGACATTGAGGTACATTTAATTCATACTTATGCATAGTCCTAGCAGACTCTCAATCATTTTATTAATCCAATTTCTCTGGTCTCGCATTAGTAATCTTTATTCTCGTTGCTGATCATGGGTGGCTGTTAGAGACAAAATCACGGTGCCAGAAATGTACCTAAGTAACTCATGTATTTCTTGAAAATACTTTTTCATAAACGTAGCCTACAATTATAAACAAAAGACAATTATTTAATTGTAAGAGACATGAAGTTTCTAGTATTGTATCATTTCCAACTAGCCAATAAGAAGTAAAGTCTGCATCTTGTTCGATTAAGATTCCAACAGGAGATTGTTTTATGGTAATTATTTTACTACCATAGATTCTAATGTGCTTTGTCATTGAAATGTATCATCTTGTAGTAGATACACACATCTATGTGCAATAAAAGAAACATCATTGTAAGTATGAGTAGTTTTGTGACTAATTTCAGTGTACAAGTCCATTTAGCAAAATAGAGTTTTGTAGTTAAATGGTGGTATGTTAAACATGAGCAAGTGAAAGGCAAGATCTTTCTTCACTTGTTTGGGAGCGATGGTGTTTCAAAAACCGTAAGGTATATTTGAACTACTGCTGTTATCCCAGTAGAACAATGAATGCCTATAGAATAGAAAAGAAAAATGAATACTGAAAATCGTTATAAACTTATTCATTTAATTGTAGGATTTGAACCAAGATTTAAATGCTAACTAAGAAGCTAAATGTGTCATTACATACTAGCTATTGCCAGGGACTTCATACTAAAGTTGATCCATAGAAACGTATTCTATGTTAAGTTTTGAGTGTGAATGTGAATGTGGATGGCTAAAAGGGATACCTATATATACTCGTATAAAAGAGTAGTGGAAAGGAGTGGAAAAGCAAACAAACGACGGATACAGTGTGTGATCCTTCACATACTTTATCCGTCATTTGTCGTCGTTTGGTTGACAATTCTAGATAGATAATCAAAACAACTTAGATCTCCTTGCGACTTTAACAACAACTCAACTTAGATCCTTGCGTGGTTGAATCAGAAATAGATATATCCGCTAGTTATAAAAAACTAACTTTAATTTCGGAAGTCGGTGTTTTTGGTTATTTTGTTTTTGAACACCGACTTCCGAAATTAAAGTTATTTTTAACTTTGTAGTGTTTTGTTTTAGGAAGTCGGTTTTATTTTTTGTAAAAAAGTTTTTTTATTTTTCACTTTTTAGTGGTACGCAGATACCACTTATAAGTGAAATCACAAACACAGCGTGCCGGCGTGATGTTATGTTATGAACTGGTGTAAACAATCAACAGACATGAGATTTCAGAAATCCCGATCCATTTGTTATCATTTATTGAAGAGTTCCGTTGCCTACCGCCGAAGATCTTCATCAGATCTTCACCACATTTAAATGGAACCAGTCTAAAAAAATATTCTTCTAAACAAAAAAAGAATCATCCAAAACGGTTTACAATTGGCGAAAATATGGCTGAAAAAACATTTTTCATGGGATCCCATCCAGATCCTGTCTTATACCTTCCACCATCAGCTCAGCAACATGAGATGATGATTACACACAAATATGATTAGGCACAAATATCTGAATAACGTCAGAAAGTTTATGAAAAACATTGTGTGTGCGAGGTAAATTTGAGGGCTTCCCTCGCTTTTCATGGGATTCCATCATCAGATTCTGACTTGGTGACAATGGGACCACCTCTATAGGCTTTCGGATAAAAAAATATTTTTTTAAATCGAGCCAGTATTGGCGGAGAAATCGGTGAACATACATAAAAAAAAGATACATACAGCCGAACATAGAACCTCCTCCTTTTTGAAGAAGTTGGTTAAAAACCAACTCAGCTCGAATAATCGTCAAACTTAAGTGACAGTGGGCACATTTCTCGTAGAATTAAACAAATTTAAAGAGGGGTTGAAAAATTCTGTAGTAGCGACTGGATACCGAAAGACGCACTGTAGGAAGGCCTCCCACATGATGATTTGAATCTGTTTAACTATTGAGGCGTGATTGATTGAAAAATTGATTATAAAGATTATAGATATATATTGTATTATAAAGATTTTCGCTTTATAATACAATAACAACAATACATTTAATACCTACAAGTTTGAAGTAGGATCACAATGAAAACCGCTAAAAATTATAAGCAAGTAATGTAGTCTCCTTTTCTTCGACATAATACAGAACGGAAAAGCGAAATATCGTTCGTAACAATATCTTACGGTTTCATACTGTATTCCGGAGCTTATCCATTCAGCCCATTTAAGTCGATCAAGCCAACAATGGCTACGGCCAGACAAAGAAAGCTAGCCTCGGAATTTTCAAGCGATTTAATTCAGCGGAAAAACCCTTACTGATATTTTTTTCCAATTAGAGAGTTGCTTAGAAGAAAGGAATCGAAGTAATCGCTGATAGCCGCTTTTATGTAAGACCAACACGTTTCTAATATGTTTAAGTAAGAAGAGTAATAACTTAGAATTGTTATTGTCTACTAGAAGTTATGGTTTACGCTTTAAAGTAATTAGAATTGTTGCTAATTAGTATAAATGTCTGAGATTTTAAGCACAAGTACCACAAACGTTTAAGTAAAACAATTAGCCGTTACCGTTACAAAAGCCGATCATCAAAGAGTTTCTTCAATTAAAATCTAGCTGTAGATACTCGTTGGTTATAGACACAGCTTTGTGTTTATCAATAGCTAATCTTATTAGGTATTCACGCATAGCTAACAAGAGAAAGGAGATATCGCAAACAATTAATTTCCCTAAATTTCATTAGCAACTCTTCCAATTTGCATTCAAAATGTGCGATCACGTACCTAGGTGCCTACACAAATACCTTCACCAGCAGACTAAAGAACCGTCCGAAAGCGCCATTATTTTAATACCCTTATCAAAAAACAAGGCACATTACAAAATGGCGGCCATTTTCATGAGTTTGCGCGGGAAAACGCTCGTGAGCCAGCCTGGAAAATTATAACAAAAGGCATCTACCGCTATCTTTCTAATTATAGTAAATCACCTTGCTACGGGCGAGATAAGA
This sequence comes from Lacanobia oleracea, assembly GCA_950371165.1. Classification (NCBI taxonomy): domain Eukaryota; kingdom Metazoa; phylum Arthropoda; class Insecta; order Lepidoptera; family Noctuidae; genus Lacanobia; species Lacanobia oleracea. Next base: position 11,080,067 of record OX493397.1, read on the forward strand.
CTGTACACATTCTATTTACAAATGTCGTATGAGTTCGGGGAAACTCGTAACTTAATACATTTCGGTTTTGCGCGAGACGTTTTGTGGGCTGCTAGAGTCAGAACAGCATAAGCGACGGAAAATTTGAAGGAAGTTGAGACATTTGTTTCGGAGAGGAATTGCTTGTATTTAGGAGGGTGAAATGGCGTTTGTTTGGCGTATGTAGGATTGTTATACGACGTTTCGTTGCCGAGTGGTGAACTCGTTCGATGAACGGACCCTCGTCTAGTACAACCGTATCGAGAAGTATCACATATTGTATTCCGCAGCGATAACTTTCGAGTTGGAAAAATCGGAAAGCAAAATAAAACAGGTGACTTAAATGTAGTTGAGTTATTTTCTTGCAAGTTTGTGTTTGTTCGAAAGTAAAACCGTTCTGTTAAGAAATAGGGACGAAACGATGCTGTTTGAAAACTTTCTTGAAGCTTTTTCTTGAGCTTAGGGAAACATTTTAACGTAAACTGACAAAATAAACTTGCATTCATTTGGTTTCAGATTGTTTGATATTGATTGAATAAACTTGTTTGTCATGCTCTCAATTAAAATTATTATCTCTTTCATGCTAAAATAGAATTGTTTTATAACTTAGGCTCAAATTACCATAAGACAAAATAGTTTATACAACAGCAGCTTCTTTTAGGAAAATTATGTTAACAAGAAAACAAAAAAGAAGACGTACTTAATGATTTTCCCATGAACTGTCCCATTGTTATGTTGGTACACGGGGATGTGAAGCGATGCACCGCACCCCCACAATTACAACCCCACCTGTTTATGCTCTTGCACCCCACACATACATACAACTGCAAACCAGAACAACATGACCCAACCCACCTCCTGATACTCCAACAAAAACAGACCACACAGGGGAATACGAGCATTCTATCACAGGTCTAGTTAACTGGGGTAGACGGGAGGTGGTTGCGAAAAGGTGCCTTTACTGAGTCGAGTTACTTGCCCGTAATGCATTGCGTTCGAGTTGCGACTGTGACTTTCTCTATTTCTTATAGGATAGGTACTTGACACTTTCTATTGTAGTTGGAACTGGTTTAAGCAATTGTGAATTACCAGCTGGTGAGCTGTAACTTTAATCATCTATCAACAAGGTAATTTGATGTAAAGTAAAACTCGTAGTAGCAGTAATTATGAGTTTTTGGTTTGATTCTGAGATCCAACTAGATATGATATTGATTAAAACTGAATAATATATTCAGTTTTAATCAATCAGTCAATATAATTATATCAATATTCTTTCGTTATTGAGTTACTGACCGACAACAAGCTGAAATTTGGCATGTAGGTTTCTTGGGGAGTGTAAGGGTTCTTTTACACTCCCCAGTTTTTAGAAATCCTCTCTTGGTGTTCCAAGAAGGATTTCTAGGAAATCGTACGGGAACGGGAAAAAAACTAGTCAAATATATAAAATAAAATATGATTTGTTCTTTATTTGGGTCTTAGCTATTTTCGATTTCTTTTTAGGGTTCTGTACCCAACAGTGTTCTGTACGCTGTCCGTTCGTCCCGTCCATCCCGTTCGTCCTTCCGTCCATCTGTCTGTCTGTCAGCGGGCTGCATCTCACGGTTCTAGGTCTGATATGTCTGTCAACCGTTCTAGGTTGACAGTTAAATTTCTATAGAGTGCGTATTCCTGTTGCCGGTAGACAACAAAATAAATATAAATAGATATAAAAATAAAAGAGACCATACAAGTAACATGTTATTTTTGGCTTATGGTAAGGAACCCTTAGTGTGCAAGTGCGACTTGAACTTGGCCAGTTTTTTCGGTTCGTTTATGGTTCGTTTTCCAGACAATCTACAGGGAGGACTTTTTGGCTAGGCTCTTAATGCAATATGCTCTGCTTTTCTGAAAGCTTTTTTACTGAATCGAGTTGAAATAAAAACCATATAATTATATCTACAGTCCCTTGAAGCTGTGAATAAATAAAACTTCTAAGTTAACGTAAGAAAAAGATACAGCCGTCGATGCAGAAAAAAACGTATATTTCGACACTCTTGAGGGAATCAAAATTAATAGGGTATTTTCCGTTGACCTAGAACTATGAAATTTGGCAAGTAATATCGTCTTCTACTACAAATATAGAGAAAAGTCTGAAAACTACACATTTGTAATTAAATCATAAAATATATAGTCTTTATTTAAAGTAATATGTACCTACAACTTTATACGGAACCCTTGGTGGGCGAGTCCAACTCGCACTGGTCCGGTTTTCTTATAGCATCCTGTTAAGTGGTGTCTATTGTAAACTTAGTCAAATAATAAATTAATTCACGATGATCTCATCATTACTGGCTTCCAGTAACTCGCGCTAGTAGAGCACTGAGAATTTCTTATGCAATGTCGGGAATTCTACAATTCAGATATTGAATTGAGACCAAGACTTAGTCACAGCCCTTTATTTTGTAATCCATCGCATTGTGCACGGACTTGACACCCAATTTCAACTGAGTCATGCAGAATTATTGCAGAGCTCTAAAGTAGAGAAATAACGATCGGAACAATATCGGTTATTTGACGATTTGTAAGAATATTATCACATAGAGTCGGCAGTACCTACTTCTTGGTGCAATCGCTAACTAATTTGAAAGTTGAAATTAAACAAGAGTACAAATTGCTTGCAGTAATTCATGTCGAGTTATGGCTACAAGCTACAGTTAGAACATAATTTTTTATTCCAATCAGATTAAAAATTAAATTAAAGTCTGCACTTATCGTTAAACAAAACTTATTTAAACTGGCCACTCATAAAACGACTTATAAGTAAAAGAAATGAGTTTTATTGAATTCCTTATTTGAATTTCTCGTGACAAGTGACTCGCCCGAGAACTGGAATGCTCCAAACGCTGTCGGAGCCACACAAAGCGAGTGGCACAACAAAAACGAGCTGCTTAGTCGTAACTCGCGTTGGATAGTTAAGTGTACGAATAACGTCCTATATTGCGCCCGCGGCTCCGTACCGCCATACACCACGTAATACGATCCAATTAAATTGCTACGAATTTATGTGTGTACACTACGCGCCCTGAGGTGTCCTTAATTTCGTTTGTTTTAATAAACGACGGAGTAATGCGAGTTAGAAACGTTTTGTAATCGATACAATGCTGTTTCGAATGGTAACAGATCGGAACAGAGTTGTCGGATTTATAAAATGGGAATGCTTGTCGGAATGTTTTCATTTTAGGTGCCAACAATTTAAAAGCCTATTGAACTCGATTGTAAATTGAAAATTTAGTACAGTATCTTTTCGTAGCCGATTTATTTCCATTACGTAGAAGTACAGAGAAGCGATATAAAAGGAAACCCACGCACATAACCTTTCATATTTCCTCTTTATTTCAATGAAGTTAACTCTAGCCGACAGTGCATAAAATTGCTAGGAGTCCTCAAATTATTACAACCATCTCAATAGGAAAAGGACAATTCGACCGTTTCTTTCAATATTCCTGTATTTTCCCTCGGAAAACGTAATCGACCGAGGACAGTAATATTACATTTTGTTATATAATAACGATTTTCCTTCCCAATGGCAATTCGTCGTTATTGGACGTAAAGTAAGAACGAACGGTAGCTTCAGTCGAAACGAACATAGGTAATAATAATATAGTTATTGTTATACCTTCCCTTAACCTAAACCTTGTATCAGTAGCGCCGATTTCGTGCAGTCACATCAAGCGTTTCGAGTTTTACGACTTCCATTGCGTGCGTACAACGGGCAGACGCGATTAAACTGCGTACAATGAGTTCAATAGATGGCTATTGCAGCTATGCGGTGAATGGGCGCCCCATTCGAGGAACGAGAGGTAGGATTGTACACTCCGACCTGGCTTCTATCTGCAAAATCAATGTGGCCATTAGCAAGTTTTCGCGCAGTCGCAAAACGTTCACGGGGCGCTACCGGTCAGAAGTTACAGCCACTCGAACCGACTCTCTATGCAGATGCTACTGTTTTAAAACGACGTATAGACTAACTTTATAAAAAGAAACCTCTCTTCCTTTGTTTCGATATTGATACTGAATGAAGGACTATTTTGGGTTGTTTGTCAATTTTATCGTTATAAATGTGTCACCTACGAAATTTTGCATAATCTGATGATACCAATAATAATAACGTACCTGCTACGCATGAGACGACGTGTTCGACGATAAAAATGCTAATATTTGTAACAACAGAGTATAATAATAGGAATCTCTGTTTTTTGTTTCCAAAAATATGTGGAAAGTTTGTTTCCTTGAGCAATTGAATGTTTTGTGTAGTTCATTTTACTGCATCATATTTTTATGTAGATACTTACCTAACTGAAGTTTTGTTTTGTTCTATGAAGAAAAAAAAATATACAGTTAGATTTGCGTTACTAATATGAAAATGAGCTAATAAAGAAAAAGACACTTCCTGTGTATTTTCTTTAAAACGTGGTAAGGATTTTTACTCCAAGATAACTTTTCGATGGCTTTGGTACCCATTTCATGCCAGTCTCAACCATGTTTATAGTTTTGCAGGCAAACGTATTCTTTTATTCTTGAATTTAGAAAGTGGTTTTGAATAGTTTGGCTGATATAGTTTTTAGAAAGCGGGTGCTCAATAAAATTTTAATTGTTATTTCGTACATAACTCACGATTGTAGATCACCGTCCTTTGAAATTCTCGAATTCTCTTTTTTCTTCTAAAAAATAATAATTTTAAATTTTCTCATGAGTTTTGAGAGAATTTAATATATCAGTATGACTTAGAAAAAACTAAACAAAAATTAATTTGTCAGGAATCAAAATAAATAATAATAAATAATTATATATTTATGTTTTGGAATTTTTATAGATTAAGTTTAAAACTTGGAGCTTTTGAGCTTAAATTAAACTTAGAGGTATGAAAATTAGTATTAATTTTTCATTTTGTATCTATTTAGTTTCATATATAGGAATGATTTAAATTCATTTAATTTATTTAGTGTTGTATAAAGTTTTGGGTTTATCATTAGTTAAGGGTTATTTTTTATCTTCTTCAACCATTTTATTATCAGTTAGACATTTTTTTTTCTAGATATTCTATGTTTAATTTAGTTTTTTAAAAGAAACGGTATCAAGGATCTACCATAGTAATCGGTTTGGATAAAGGGTACACAGATTTTCTTATGAAATTACTTTTCAAGGCCATCGTTTCAAATTCACTTCTATGACTCAGAAGCGAATGAATGATGAGATGATGATAATAACGGTGATATTATTAATTTTATTTATAATCCTACCAAGACCTTACAAATATGTACAAACTCATTCGTACGACTCAAACGTGTTTTAAAGAACTGAATACCGATCTAACTTATACTTCATAGTTAGTATATAGTACCTATACATACCTACGTTGGGGAGTTCCTCCGTGCTTCAGCGAGGGATGTGAACCGATAAGCGATGCCTCAATCGATACTGCACGACATTTTCAAGCTTCACTTACTTGTGTTCGCACTACTTTTAAGTTAGCGCTTAATTCTTCATGTTTTCGTACTGTAGTAGGTAGGTACTTATATTTGCGATACGTGTTTGAATAAGCTGGCATTTTTATTTAAGTAAAGATGATGATCTTGTAAAATTAGAAGCATTGGTTAAGTTAGAAATCGTTAGTTAACTGTGTATGGCCGTTAATATATTCCCACAGGAATTTTCCTGTAAAAAAGTGGAGCAGGTTAAGTAACCGGTACCTTACCTGAGATTTGCTTTGAAGAAATAGATTTTTCATCTATCATGCAGTAACAGAAACTCTTCTCCTTGAGAACACTCTTTTCACTGCACTAAAGTAATAAACAATCACTAGGTATATCTTTTTTTTTTTTTTTACTAAACATAGGCACGCGTTTGACCACTATCTCACCTGATGGTAAGTGATGATGTGGTCGAAGATGGAGCCTTAAATAAAGATTTCGTCTTTACACCAAATTCACAATCACTCAAAACGTTCACTTTCAAAGTAGAAAAATATCTCAGTAGGTCCTAATGCAAGGAACAACCTCAAAGCTCTGAGACCAAAACCCAGACGCTCCACTGAACCAGATTATCTCTGTTTTTCAAGTGACTTAGATACCTATATTTATCTTAACTAAACAACCACTGAACGATGGCAAAAAATATCTCAATGTTAGTATTACTAAATACTATGTTGAAAGATCACCATTTTTCATATTCTTTTATTGGCAAAAAGTAAAAACGACTTGGTTAAAAAATATCCAGATGCCTTCAAAACGTAATTAGTTTGGTGACAATATTGCTTCGGTTTAAAATGGGATCACAACGTAACTTTTTGAAAATGGGATAGGTTTTTATAAGGACAGTGGGTGGTAGCAGCTACCTGTTTCGAAAGTAGCTATTTAACCATCGTTATGGGCGTTTATTCTCATATTAAGGGAGCTATAATTTGGATGGCTTTAAGCCTAGTGTGAATAGGTTACTCCAAGGCAAGCGTGCTCCATCTTAGACCACAACATCGGTGAGATAATAAAAATATACTGTGTAATTCTACCTAATAACTTAGAAAAGGTACCTAGTATTAAGTGATCTTTAGAATAATATTCAAGCGTCAAACTAGCTGCAAAAATATCATTCCTATTCAACAAACGAACTTCCATACGTAGTTTAGAAACATGAGCAGAAAGCATTCAGCGCGATCGATGTTTTCAAGTTCAGCAATGAGACAACGCTTCTCTCTAAGCCATTTTATACAAAAACGTCACGTATAATGACAACAATATCAATTCTAAAGACCTTTCCAGCAGTCATCTGTGAAATGATTCTGTCACTTCCAATAATAAAACTAAGTATACACAAAGAAATTAGACAGAGGAACGGAGGAAATTTTCTCATTAACAAAATTGCCCGGGGTTAACGTTATTAACGGGAAATAAAAATAATGGGCAGCGTTCCGGGCAGAATGTGGATTATCTAATAAGGAACGTTAAAGATAATGTCGAGAATTTGTGCAACACAATATAGGGAAGGAAGGAAATGTGTCGAGTTCGTGTCCAATTGTGCATAATTCTCTGTCCTACTCGTATATTGTTGGATGGTTGGACTTATGTTGGCCGTTTCTCTTTCTTCTCCTAAATGTTCTCTTGGCTTGACTTCCGTTCCAGAAAAGAAACTGTAAGAGAAATAATTCTTTTTACACATTTTTGAGAACATTACCTGTAGAGACGGCTCAAATGCTATTTCAGTTTTAGAAAATATTTCGGCAAAAAAACAATGTTCATCATTTTAGTAACTTTACCATTTTCCCTGTATTTTTCAAATTCGACCCAGAGTATCACTATGTTCGTAGATAAATTTAAACCAAACTAAAGTATTCCAAAAAACTATAGTGGAACGAAACAATTTTCTCAATAGATAAAAACAGAAAAGAGAATAAAATAAAAGGATGGAGTTTTCTATCGCATCCGGAATAGTTTGCAAGCGGATCGCAGTCGCCATGTTCAATTCAGATGGGTACCTACTACGTATCGTATGTAGTTGAAACTTGAAAGGAACAATTTGCAATCAAAGCATCATTTTATTTTACGATGCGTCGTAAATATTAATTTGATTTTACGAAATATTATATAGTCTTTAAAATGATTACTAATCAATTGTCGAAAGCACTAATTAAAGTTTATGTAGAAGCTGTATCCGGTTGCAATAAAAATCGCATTGGTGGTGAATTTTTTGTTAGTGATTTTAGTTTTTTGGCAGCTTCAATGTCTATTTGATAGCAATAGAAATATAAAGGTGAAACGGGTGATACGTAGTGAGTGATTCTGATGCAGGGTGGAAGCGTTAGACCATGAAATTGGCTCGGTCTATGCCATCAGAGCAACGCATCGGCGTTTAATCGTCGACCAGTGGATAGGATTTCAGCCATTTCCATATATAACCGAATTTAATACGTAGGTAGTAACTGCACGTCTATATAAAGTTTAAATTAAAATATCGCAATAAAAGGTGGCAGTTCTGGCTCATTTTTAGTAATATTCAACTGTTACTTCTAAGCAATAAGCTGTGCTTATTACTTACTGAATTATATCATTACTAACCCAAGATTGTAAAACAGTAAAGTCGTTGAAGACCAATCAATCAGTAGGTATTTGAATTGATCTTAAAAAAAGAACTTAGAATTACTTTAAGTGAACGTTTATTATTACCGGTTCCCCTTGTACCTATACATTAGCTACAATAGCTTCGAACAAGTTCACTACCTTCATTGTATTACAATGTAGCTACTTCACCCAACAATTTTCCATTGCTATCGATCGATCTATTGCGAATAAGGAATCTAAATACCCATAAAAGTTAATCTAATAGCAACTGAATTTGTTTTGGTATTAACTTGCTATTTTAGCGAGTTTTAATAGCCATTAGAATTTGCTACGATCGCTCTAACAGATATCAGGCGCCATAAAGGTAATGTCAAAGATAGCACTCGAAAAAAACTATCAACAAAAACTATTAAGGCAAAGTATCAGATGAAAGGTCGGTGTAAAAAATTGTTTAGTATGTTGAGTCCACAATCGCTTGCAATTCGGTGCGCTTGCCAGTACTTTTTGTATTAAAATAAGAGTGACGTGCTAAGCGATTTTCGGTCCAGCGAGAATCGGTCCCACCTATTGTGAATTCCGTAGGTCTGAAATTTATTTGACAGCCCCAGTGTCTGTGGAGAATGGAAAATGGCGGAATGGCAGAATACATTATGGACATAACTCATGGTTTGTTTTTGGCGGGGATCCGACAAACGTTATTGGTATTTAGGGCCATTTGACTATTAGGGGTAATGTTTTTTCTTCCTTATTGATAATATATGAGACATAGAGTGTTGTAGCCGACAGTGGGCTTGTTAGTTACGGTGGGAAAATTAATTTTGTTTTAAGTGGTGCGACTCAAGATAAGACTACGAGGGAATCACAGAAATGAAGCTTTAGATTTCGTAAGTGGTTGGAAAAAATAAAGTATTCATTAAGAAAATGCGAACAAACAAGGGAAAATGTTTATTTCAGCCACTGCTGAAGTACACATGCTATGAAATATATATAAAAGAATAAAGATGTGATTATTTAAAGCTTTTTTGACAATCACAATTATTTTTAAAGCTTTTATTTTAGGTAGCTTAAAAAAATGTGAATACTATTTTAATAAATTAAATGGTGGTAACGAAGTTTGAGCATTCAAATGGATTTCCGTTTTTGTTTTGGTATTAACCTACAGATGACGAACAATTTTACGGTCACTTCAAAGATTTATCAGGAATTCTTATGATGTAATAGTTTCATTTTGATCCATATCACATCCATTCGTGAGATTGACAATGGAATAGAAAATAAGAAAAGTTTGTAACAGACAATCTTTTGGATTATGTGGACATTGGAAATAGCAAGGAACTAAACTTTCTTACTTCATAAGTCAATTCCACACAGAGTTAAAATAAATAGAACATTTAGAAGGAAATTCGTTTCTTTTTGCCAATGATCAAAATGATGTCAATACGCAAACTTTATTTGCTAAGTCAAAGTCAAAAACGTTTATTTCAATTAGGCCATTAAACGGCACTTTTGAACGTCATCATTACATTTAAAATAACATAGTGACTCTACTGACCATTCGGAAGGGTAGATTCTTATGGAGAAGAACGGACAAGAAACTCCATAGTTACTCTTTTCAAATCAATGTTTTACATGTGCTGTGGTATACAAAACTTTTATAAATATATGTGAGGATCATGAACCTAGAGTATGCAGAGGTAGACTTATTAATATTCTAAATAAGTACATGGTAGTCACATATATTTACAATATATATATTTTTATCTATATATTTTTTTTTATTGGAACTATTAATTAGCAGAGCGTGAGTGAACAGAAAAATAAAAACCCAAAAATGAAACAGTAGGTACAAAAGCAAATATATAAACCAACCAGTTTGATCTTGTCTCCACCATTGATTGTCCTATGGAGCAGGACCAGCATGTTACCAAGCATTCTGATCCTGAATGTAATCTTCTAATTTGTAATACGAGTACCTATGCTTGTTTACAAAGTGTTCTTTTAATGTAGGTTTAAAATTACTATCATTTAGTTTTAATATGTCACTAGGTATTTTATTGTAACATTAAACACAGTACCCCATGAAAGATGTGTGTACTTACTGCATGTGTGCATTCCACAATGTGTACTTACTCACGCTTAGGTACTTTTATGTCACTTATTATATGGAAAGCACATTTTAGAACGACTTATCATATTTATACATTAAAGATTACAGATAGTTTCTTACTTTTACTTTTTATTTCGTAATTATGTATGTTATGTCACTACCTTACACGCTTTACAGACTCTGCAACTAGGATAACTGTACGCTTTCGTAATTTCTTTTTTCTGTAGTCAAACTTCCAGTTGAATGAATTCTGCTAGTGTTGTAATCCTACAACACTTGCACACTTAAAAATAATATGTTTATGTTTAAGAGTAATTTCGTTGTTAATACGTACTATAAGTTGGCACAGTCCGCAGTTGCTTAATCCCTATTTTTAAATAACCTCACAGCTGAACACTGTCTCTTAAGATACAGGTTATCCTAGTTTGAGAGGCAGGGCTTACAATATCTGTATACAGACTTCTGCAGCGTTAGTTAGCGTCTTGTTAAACAGTGTATACTAATGTATGTATTCTTATGACAGTAAACTATTTATTATATTATTATTATATTATACTTGCACTTGCTTGTTTTATCATCAGCAAATAAAACTGAATATAAAATACATGGGACCGGGATTGGCCCCAAAATGGTTCCTTACGGAAATCCTATTATGCACTTAAAATTATCGATTTAAAATGAATTTGCTCATTACAATATGCAATTTTAATTTTTAAACTTCTTAACATTCGTCGTATATTTATAAAACAAAAGAATATCAAAAGAAGAAGTGTCCTGATGCGCTCACTAACATTGCACACTGTGTCAAAAGCTTGATTTGAATCAACGAAAGCTTCTGCAAAACCTTTTCTCCTCTTTAATTGAAAACTTGAAAATGTCTTTGCACTTTCAGTGCATTTGAATTTAGACCTATGGTATTTTTTTATCTACTAATTACGTATATTCCATCGCTAAGAAATGTATCAGACAAGTGGTACAGTTAAAGTACAATAATTCAACTGTAGCAAAGCCGCAAACACAAACACAAACCTGCCGAAGAGTTTTTTCGGCCTAGTGTTTCAGATTCCCAGTCAATATTTTAAGGTAGCACTTTTATGGAGTTTTGGTCTTCTTTTATCTTTGGATTCTTTAAAACCAAGAAATGCCATACCTATTACTTACCTACTATTTCTATCTCAGTCTTGTGGGTAAAATAATAGTCCTGAATAGCAATGTTTGATGAATCTTTATGATAGTGGACCTGGACTGTTTTTTCATCTATAACCCTTTCGCTGATACTACCTACGCTTTGAAAAGCTCAAAAATAATTATGAGTTTTACTTACTATTAGTAGCTTATTTTATTTTTGAAGTTTTTGTAAACTCATGACTTGTTAATCCAAATTTTTGTGTTTAACATTTGGAACGACATAGCTTTATCGATCTTCATGTCTCATTTATTTTTTTTTATAAAATCTCTTGTTATTGATATTTGTTTCAAAGACGTAGTTAAAGGACTAAGATGTATTACCTATGTAAGTTTTTAAGAAGGCACTTGATACTATCAATTGATAAATGTAGGTTTAAATCAGTTTAGCAAAAACCTTGTTGCAACATATCAATGAAGACTATTGAGGCTAATCAAGAAGGATTGAATTATCAAGGCCCTAGCATTGTCAGTCACGGATCTAAAGGCATATGTACTATTATCTTTGCTAATATATTCATATTTAATTCTCTTATTTATTCTTAAACCTACATTATCAATATTATTTTGAATCGTTGATATTACCATTCAAAATGGAATACGCGTAGTATTCCATGCCTGGTAAGTGACATTGCAGGCTTGATTTCATTAATACATATTTTTTTCTTTCTGTCAGATAAAATCATAAAGTGGGATAGGTGTTTGATTTGGAATAAAAAGAATATATTGCATTTTATAATATTTATATTATTTATAAATACCGGTCATAGAATTACATATCTACTTTAAAATGTTTTTACGTATTTCATGTTTGTAATTTAATTTCATAATTCATAAGTATCAAAAGCCTAGAAGAAGGGTATCTAAATAACAAAAATTAAAAAGCCATACTTTTATTAACTCTTTATTCTCTTGAATTTTTGAAATTAATATTACAATATTGAATGCGGGCTTCATATACAATCACCCAACTATTTGCTTATATAACACGACACAGTCACGTTGTATCGTACCATTAGCTCACACTTGACCACGTTAACTTAGACCACCAGTGTACTCAATGACAGTTCAAGTTATATCAGACATGAAACAATTTCCACTCAATCCAATTTAATCAGACCTTTTCGTAACAGTCGCGTACGAATCACAACCATGTCGAAAAGACCAAAGAATCTTGAACTCCGCACACAATAGTGCTTTAAAGGTATCCGATGTCCCATAACATGGTCAAATTGCACAGGCATACGACACATCTCAATACATAAATACATAACATAAAACAAAAAAATATAAACAAAAAATAATGCGCCACATAAAACATTCACGACTATTTACAGTTACTTAACTTTAAGACGATTTAATAACTATATTCAAAAATATAGATATAGGTACATAGATACATAGCTACATTTATATTAAAGATAAAAATTGATCGTTTCTTTAGGATAATAACTAATAAACGGAAGTCTTGTAATCATAAAGTTAAAAGAACAAAGAAAATGGAAATACTATAACTTGGACAACGCAACAAAGATTAAAAACTAACAAAACATACGACGAAACGAAGTCAAAGGTGACAAATTTGGAATACAACTGGGAAAAGACGTGATAACCTAATGTGAAAAGTTATTTTAATTAATATTAATATTGATATATAATGTTCGGTTAGGTATATTGATACCTACAGTCTACAAAACACTAGCAATATGGCAAGACAGCATTATGGATGGAGGACATATATAATCTATTTAGCAAATTGCTCATTGTTTCACTGTGAATTACAGTTGTTTACGAGGCAGAAACAATAAAGTGTACCTGACATAAATCATCGGACGTACATACCTACACACGAATATCGTTACTATGTTACAAGATTTACCTATTGTTAAACACGAAACTTAATTGATAGTTAAAAGGAAGATGCTTGACACTTCGAAATCTGTCGCCTATTTGCACAGTCCCAAACAATAATTGAAAACCGATAAAACAACTATCTTAGTTCACAAATGCAGTAATAACAATTTAACTCGTATACACACATAGTGTAGGTAGTTATGAAAGTTCAACAGTTTCAGTTTGTAGTGTGTACGTCCCTTTACAAAGATGCTTTTACCATTCACCTTCCAAATGACCATCTACGAACAATACTAAATAATTTTAAGCGTTTTTTTTTTTAATTCAATTACTAACCGTCGGATTTACGCTTAACTTTTATTACAAGTGTCTACGATATTTTTAATAACTATGCGTTTTATAATTTATAAAGCCTACTTAAATCGAAGTTACTTAAGTACATTTTGTTCGATTTTTCATTCTCGATTTTTTATATTTAAAAATAAGATGGGATAAAGTTATATTACTAACGACAACCTTATTATGTACGTAATCTTAGGGGACTACGGATATAATGAAATAATGTGGGTGGAAGTTATTGCACTTGTACTAGGGTAAATTTAATGGAAATCAATGTTAAATCTCATATTCTAACTACGTATTCATTGCTTTACGTGCACGACATTCAAAAAGTTTTAGCAGTTACAAACGATCAATGTAGAAGTCGTCGGACCAAAGAGTGACATTATATTTTCTGCTGGATATTTTTGCTAATTTCCTACAGAATTATACTTATTGCAACAGTAGCAAGATTAATTGCCCGATATTTTATAACCACAACGTTTTCCTTTTAAAACCAAGCAAGTAAAAAATTTGTATGTTTTAATATGATTTTTTATCGCCATTGTAATGTTACAACTGTCCATGTTGACACAAGTTGCAAATGAATTGAGTAAACTCGTTTTCGTCTCAATGGCATTCGTTTTGAAATTGTGACCCGTCATATAATTTATTTTATTTTTTAAAACGTGAAAAGACAATACGAGTTTTCATGTTATACATATCTACCGACGACTTAAATCTTTCCTAATGATATCACGACATAAAATTTTCATGTTGCCTTCACACAGAGCCAACAGATATACATATTTTTCCGAATAACAGAGTGGACAGATATTGAGAGGGTGATTTTTATAAAAATTAAGCGAAGACTCCAATTTCAATACAGTTATCTATTAATTTATCTTTTTAATTCTACCCTGACATTAATTTACGTATAATGGTGACTATCAAGACTAAGTTTTTAAAATTCTAATTTTTGCTCAGTTATTACGTATAGAGTTGAAGAACGAAGAATTTAAAAACTGGTTTTGGACGCGGAACAAATATTTCAATGTACGCGTTAATAAATTATTTTAATTATGTATTTTGGCACAACGTGGAATTGAAAGCGAATATGGTGTGTGGAATAATTTGAAACCAGCAATGTTTAACAAGCTCGCATTTTCGCGAAAAAACCGTGTATATTTTTGAGTTTCATCCGAGCTCCATTTAGTAATACCGTTTGTAGGCATTTTATGTATGAAATTACTGAGCTGGAAAATTCAAATGTGCATATGGCTACGTAAAATTGCAGGAAACATAATTTCGCCACCGTTTCTCACTCGAAATACGGTGTCTTTTAAACTTTCGTTGAAAAAAAAGGAACTAAATGACATTGACATTTGGCCTGATAAAGTGCGACCACTGTTTATTCCGCCGTACATTGGTTATGTTGTAGGTACCTAGTCTTAGCAATACTTCATACAAAGTCGAACCTATTTACCTATGTATAATACACTTAAACTACTCAACTTTTAATATTACGTGTAAAATTTATATTTAGTCACATTATTGTAATTTATTATATGTATCATCGTTACGTATATAATTTTGAACATCAGATGACTCGGGATGTATGGACAACACGCCGTATGCAATACCGATCCATAATCTTGTTCGTTTGCTATTTATTTCATGGACATGGTATTTTCAACTAGAATTATCAAAAAATACCGTCTACATTTAAATATTCATAATTATTGAAGACGAAAAATATAAAACACAACGCTCGTCACGACGAAGACCTATTTGCAATTGTACTTCCATACGTATTTTGTTATAAATATACATTTTAAGTTCTTATGGATTTAGCTATGCAGGTATTTTAATATTTGTCGATAATTTTATACTATCGAAATCAATGGATCAAACCAAACAACAATTTGTGGACTTAAACTACTGAAGTGAATCACAATCTGGTCAAAAAGAAAAATAAAGAAGTAACTCTTTTCAAATCAACTGATAAAATACAACAAATTTTACAATCATAAAAAAATGTGACCGTCAAAACATAACCAGTCCGCTGTTAGCGGACAAATAATAAAATATACATCAAAATGTACATAATATAATATCTATTAATAAAAAATATAACATAATGGATTAAGAGTAAGTGGTAGCAATAAATACTATGAGATTCACAGATTTAAAATCTTAACTAACAATACCGAAGTTCACTCGGGCTCCTATTTAAACCTTAGAGCGATTCTAACACGTTTTTGTATATTTTAGTAAAATATTATTGCAATACAAGGTGTGGTTATGGCAACAAAATAAATGCTTAAAGCACATCACCAGCCTGTCCACCCAGCGAACGACACCGAGGCAAGTCCTTCGCACTAAAGGAACATTATTACATAAACCGGGAGCCGCTCTCCACAACGAGGGGGCTCCGACGCGAAAACATAAAACTAGTGGATACGAATCGACTAACGCCCGCAGGTCCGTATGGACGTAACACTTCCTCTCACACTATATGATACAGAATCAGTCAAGATTTCCTATACGGCGTCGCGGACACCTTACGTAGGGACCTTGTTCACTTTGAGTAGGTCGTTGGAGCCCTTGTCGATGGGCATCTTCATCGGGTCGTGATGGTGGGTCACGTGGTGGCCGTGGTGCTGGTTCTCCAGCTTGGCCTGCTTCTCCTGCTGCTGCTGCTTCATCCTCTCTTGCTCCTCTCTGTCTCTGCGTGCCTGCTCGTTAATCTCCTTCACGGCTCGCAGCTCCTTCTTTAATTTCATGCGTCGATTCTGGAACCAAATTTTGATCTGTCGCTCTGTGAGGCAGAGCGCGTGTGCAATCTCTATCCTGCGTCGACGTGTCAGATAGTGGTTGAAGTGGAATTCCTTTTCTAGTTCTAGCGTTTGGAACCTCGTGTACGTCTGTCGGCCCCGCCTTCGAGGACATCCGTTTGGTCCTGGAAACAAAGAGAAAAACATTATTAGATATTCTGTTTTATTTTCAAATTTATAATATATTGCTGTATAAAAACAACGTTAATCTGAAATAAATTATAAATAACGGTTAAATTGGAGTTTTTAATATCGATTTATAGCATCATATATCACGTTTCAACAGCTTCGATTCGCAAAGGCTTCGAGAGAAACCATTAAATTTCACTTTTATACCATTTTAGATTTTAATGGCTCATTAATATTTTATAGCGCACTAAAGTTAATTTTAGAGTTATCCGCTACTGAGACCAACCTCGAAGGAAATTAATCACAGAGCGGCAAACGAGCAGCCCTTACGGGTATCGGTGGAGACGGGTTCTGCTGGCGTCCCGTAAGGTTGTGTACAATAAGAATAAGTAAAAACAATATCGCCAAGAAGCAAAAAAGTAACGAAAAGGGTTAAAAGCAAACGGTCCGCGAACAATAGTGTCCTTTCTAAAAATAAATCGCTAGAAAAAAGTCAGGGATGCGTAAAGAAGGGTTGCGCAACTTTCTAATGCTTTGTAAGGTGTCCCTTTATTTTGTTCCCGTAGAAGACGTTTTCTTAGAAATCGTGAAAGTTTACCCTTTAGCGTCGTAAAAATCTCGTACGTAACACTTTTGAGATTTTAACGGTTCATTTAACTTTAATTATAATACCTAAGAATTCACGAACGGCGAATTCTCATCGAGTATAGGCGTCGTAAAGTCGAGTATACATAGACAGGTAAATGCCGAGTTCCACAAAGCGATCGGGTCTCAAGACTGGTTTTCGAGTCAGCCAATAAATAAGGTAAGATAAATAGCCTTCCCACCGTGTATAAAATTGATAGTGGACCAACAGTGTCTTGGAATTCTCGGCCGTGTAGGCTGGCCTTAGTTACCTGATCGCTTTCAAAGAATACAGATACGATGCAGCTAATGGGTTATTTTAATTGGTGTACAAACACTTTAAATTGTTGCGCGTTGAATTAAGTAAGGCGATCTGAAATCTAACTTAATTAAGTAATTATTCTAGAATTATCATTCCTAGACGTTGTCTGAGTGTCTCGATTATTAGATAATTCTAATTACCTACTTGCAAAAAAGAAAATGGATTCATTTGCTCACTTTCTCTTGCTCTGTTCCATTCTCACATTTTAATTTCCATAAAGAGGTTTCTATAACCTATTTAAAATGCATACGATTAAACTTGTTGTAGTTATTTAATACTAATGACAATAATGTCAGTATTTTCTTAATCAAACACAAACGAATCGTTTAATTAAAATGCAAATTTCCAATTGATTCGTAGCAAGCTTCAATGAAAGTAATCGCCTTTTAAATATTTTGTACCTTACCAGGGCCCGACGTAACCCAATATTTTATGTACTTAAAAATGTGAATTTATGTTCAATGAAAAATAAAACTTAAATAATTTTCATTCCACTCATTCATATCGCTCATTACAAAGTAAAAAATATTCAGCAACTTAATAAATCAAGTGACTCGCCCGAAAGTCTGAAACCACGTTTACATGAGCTATAAATTACCGAAACTGCATTTTTACGGCCGCAATAACATTTATGGTTCGTGCTTATTTCAACAAAAACTTAAAAACTGTTTAAAATGTCATAAACAGACAATGGAATAATTATACAAGTGTGGTTAGACGGCAAGGACAGATAATACTCGTGAGATAGAGCGAGACAGCGCTACACATTCTAATTTTAAAAAGCAAAGATGGAACCCAAAACACAATACACGTATCCCAATAATGCGATTACAGTGAAAGGTCGTAAGTGATGTCCGATGACGCGTCAAAGGGTCCTTCTGCTTTATGGGGTAGAGTCCAAAATCAGATATCAGGAGGGTGAGTGTGGCCTTTTTTTGTCGGGGTCGGTGATATGTTAGGCAGGTTCACCCTTCGTACGGTCGCCATGACAACGGACGTTAAGGCACCTCCCGTCAGCTGGCTTCCATTATTCTCTACAGTATTGTTGTCGCGAAGAGGTTTGACTATCGCGTCGTATTGTACCTGTAAGAGCTCATCTTTTTTAATGGGAACTTGGGAACAACCGAATGTTCCCATGATTTGAGATAACGATCACATCGAATACTGCACAGGATATAGTACGTCAACCTCATTTGCATTGTTTTTCTGTAATTGGCGTCTGATCTGATAACTCTATTTTTGAATAAAAAGGATATTTTTAATGTTTTGTTTGTGGCTCTTGGTAATAAATTGTTGGTACCTAATCTTGAGATTAGAAAAAGAGGATCGTGAGTTAAAAAGACACTGGCATGGACACGATATATCTCGGAGAGCGAGGTATAGCATTAATTAGAGCCGTACATTGTGGGCCGACACCGGCGCGGACAATAAACATACTGCGACATGACCCGGCTCTTACCCTGCCTTTTTTCTTCGAAATAAATCTCACGGAATGCAGCTTATTTATTATTTTATTTAACTTGCCCGCCTTTGTACAAACCCGTTCCATGTATTTGATTAATGCCCACCCGTCGGATCGGGATATTAAAGGTCTGATTGTGAATTATAACAGAATTTTTGTCCAGTAAGAAGGTTATTTATGGGACGAGTAAGCCTTGGTCAGTGTCTCAGATATCTGGAAGTCATGCAGTTAACTGAAGCAGAGAAAATACGATCTGAGAGACGCGTTGTGTTACTGAGGTGCTTGATGCGTTAATGCGAGATGAAATTATGTTTATAGCGCGTTTGAGTGATGCAAGTATGTGTAAATAATTTGGAGATAAAACTGGATCATATAATTAAAAGCTGTCCATAAAGCCGGCTGTAAAAGAAATCGATAGCATTATTAAGTATAGCTTATATCAATTAAACGGACATTAAAAGCTTTAAGGGCTGTAGCGGCGTGTCGGCGACACCGCACTTTATTGGCTCGTAATTCGCGAATCGTCGTAAACTCTCGTGTGCGTTCGGGACGCCATCTTAAAATAGTTCGTGTTCGAAATTCAAATGTAGACTCTCTCCTCTCCTATTGTTACCGGATCGATGTTTGACGTTTTGTAGTGTTGTGATGTGCAGTTTCCTGCGCTTTAAGCGCTTAAGTTCTAGATGCGGAGTGCTGTTTTGAATACAATACGGAGTCTTCCTTTGATCTAATTGTAGCTGAGGAAGTCTTTTGGTCTTATTTCATCATGAGTAATAAGTAGGTAGGTAGGTAGGTATTATTGAAGTAAATTATCAGAATAATCCTCATAACCACATACAGTACAATTACACTAAAAATATCGTTAAAAAATATGTTTACCTAAAGTTTAACGACCAAATTAAAACAACGTTTCCATATCGCATGATAAAATTATTTTAAATAACAACGCGTGACAATCGATTTTCCTGCAACTATTGTTAATATCGATACCGTATCCGAGTGATGATATTATCGATGCTTTTCTTACAATTAGTGTGTATCGATCCTATGACGAAATGATTAGATGGCACGCACCATTGTAGTTGAAAGAAAAATCATTGTAAAGCATTTATTAACTTGTTTTGTTTCGGTATAATTACCATAGAGGTCCAATATAAGAGGTCCGTTAGTACACAGGCAATTAATTTAACCTGATACGATATAAATTAAAATAGGAGCGTTTAATTTATGTTAACAGACTCCTATTGACACCATTTTCAATTAATTAGGTAAGTAAGTAATTTACTGACTTTGATTTAAATAATGAAATGTTTACTGTTTACATACGATGTTTTGTGTAATGAAATGAACCACATTCAACAAAGTGATTTATATTCTCAGTAAATGTGAATATTGAAAGCAAGTAGGTACATATGATACTTGGTCGCGTCAGAAAGAACTATTTTTGCTCATTGTGAGTGACTGTTAAATCATCACAATGTTATTCTGTGTCTCGCGTAGGACATTGCCTTTAGCGTAGGGCTGACCATCTCCTTATAAGGTAACCGAAAAACGTCGCTAAATAACGCGACTTGAATTTTAATGCGTCCCTCTTAAATACTTAGATAATATCGTTGATTCTTTGGTTTCTAACTGATATAAATTATGTGGTACAAATGCTATGTTATGCGTGGCATGTGTCACAGAGTCGTGGACTGCTTATCGTGACCAGTATCTCGGAACGAGATGAGAAACTGTGCCCTTTGCCCCGTCACTTAGGTACCTGAGTTTTCGAGTAAATTTTCCATAGTTAATGTTGGACAAACAAAAAGTTTATTACTGAAGTAAAATAATTTTATGTAAATGTATACAGAGGTAGGTATAGTTATACTTGAGTTGTGTCTAGGCAAGTTAAGTGGCGTGTCATTGAAGTTAGGAAAACAACAGAGGGGGAAGTCGAAAACATATTTTCCCTATCTCCGACTCCACGAAACTTTGTCTTTGACAAAATATCATAAGTTTTTGGTGGATAAGATAAAGCCCAAAACTGGGGGAACTGTTGCGTTACAAAATTTTGGGCAAAAGTTTAAGGAGTACCTACTTGAACTGTTTGTAACAGAATGTTACGTGGAAAACAAAAAATGGTAGTGCCAAAATGAAATAACTGACGCAATAAATGAAGGAAAGCATATTGTTTACGTGACACTACCAACTTTAAAAAATAACTCGAGCTTTTTATCAACAATTTTGGTTTCTGTCCATATGCAAACTTGAAAAGGTAGTATAAGCGTAGTAGTTTAATTATTTGATTGGAAATGGTATTTTGTATATTCTTGACACAGGAAGTAACAATTACTATCTATTCAATTCTATATTTCACTATTAATAAAAAAAATATCGATATTTTTTGTAGACAGACATCCCTACGCCAGTTGCGCGCACGCACAGTGGTGTGTTCAAGCGAAACGATCTTTGATCCAGGGGCGGCGCGCCTTCATGACGTCATCATTATTCATCCCGACTAACTGACTGTTAACTAAGTACTAAAAAACATGCATTATGTAGGTGTGTTATGTGAGTAGGGGAGATCTGATCATTTGATAAGCACACAATACGTAGAATTAGAATATTTCGAGCTTTAAACTAATATTTGATACGGTTTTGGGCGTTCGATATATGGTCACAAAGTACCTATCGAATAATGGGCCATCGATTAATGCTGAACGCTTAAGTTATATAGACTATTTTTAGAGGGCGTTTAATAAAGTATCAGTAGTATATGTCAGCAATACCTAACAATTATATACAAAAAGAATTAAAGTGGATTGACATTCGCTACTTAAAGAAAAAGAGACCACCCCCAGCTATAACGCCACTGAGCAGTCTTGCTAAAGATCAATAGGAACCGACAGATTGTTGATTACAAAGGCGATCAGTTAATAAGCAAACAGAAGCCAATCATTATTCATTTCATTAGGCACTCGATCACCATGACATGACTGATTGAATACGCATAATTACGGAACAATGTTTTAATTGACTTATTTGTCAGAAGATAATTCATGCAAGATTAATTGACAGGAAAAATATTGTAAGAAAATTTTCAACACTATGCTTTTAACGATTCGAAGATTTTGTTTTAGGTTTTAGAAACTTAAAAGGAAGGTAAATAAATATACTAACAAGAAACGTTTTAGCCAAAGGATGTGTAGAAGCATACTCCTTAATTAATCAGTTAATAATTAAATTCAAATGAGGAGCAAATTAGGATTCTTAGAACATCAATTAAACATGGTAATTAAACCTGTCGTCACTTTTGACGTGAAATCGACGAGTGGAACAAGTTCCAAGACCTGGGTTCACCTGCTTGCAACAACTGACTATATAGTGTAAATATTACGGTAGATGAACTACAGCTGGACACACACATCGTCAAATTGACCACTTTGACCAAAACACATAATGTTGTGGTCAATGTGGTCAGTCTTAAGGTTTGGATACACAAAACCACATCTCGTAGTGTTCAATAGTGGTCCATTTGAAACGGGTCGGAGTCTTTTTTACTCTTTTGTTTTCTGTTTAGTTATGTTTGTGGCACAGAGCTTAAA
This sequence comes from Lacanobia oleracea, assembly GCA_950371165.1. NCBI lineage: Eukaryota > Metazoa > Arthropoda > Insecta > Lepidoptera > Noctuidae > Lacanobia > Lacanobia oleracea. Next base: position 11,102,600 of record OX493397.1, read on the forward strand.
GTTAGCAGTTTGTTCTTGACAGTTATTTATCATTCACCAGTCTGCTAGTTAGGTTAAATACGTAATATTGAGTTGTGTTGTAAAGGTTCTCTGTTAAACTTTTATGTGTATATTGTCACGTGGAAATTGCACACGAGGACGAAATGTTACGAAGTCTTAGGTATATCGAAACTTATTATTGGTTTTACCCAAGTGAAGGGAAAATCTCACGAAGTAAAATGAATAGTGAATGGTCAAGAAGAGGTAGCTAAGACAAGCGATCAACACTTCAGAATGATCATGTAGGTATGCATGTAAGCAAATAAAATAAATGCAAAAACACTAAGTACTGTGTAGATATAATATTGTTGTTTTGCAACCGATCAGGTACCTGTCAGGCAGGTAGGCACGTATTTGCATAATTATAAAGGTTAAATTACTTACTTAGATAATGTATTCATTTGCAGCTATGTAAGGAACTAAGATACAAAGACTAGTAAAATATAGGACGCGGTTAAACGCTTCCCTATGTTTGTTTTTACACTTTGATGTCTTGAAATGTAGGTGTCACCGGAAAATTGCAAACGTCGTAGAATTGTAAAACGTCGCGTGAAATTGTATTTTTTTTTTTAATAAACCACGGACGTATTGGAAACTATTAAATTTGGGTGGTATTTATTGTACTAATACAAATCAATATTTTCATAATACATCGAGAAATCATAATCTAATAAAGATTTATTAGAATCATAATAATGACATAGGTGTTTGTGGCTAATCTTGTCGGGTTGTGCATTAGAATTATTATCCTATTTGACATGCTTAGGATGAAAGGAGAATGTTGTAGCATTTGTAAGTTGGATAGTTTAAACTTAGTGTTTGCAAGAAATACATATAAATACATAAGTGATTGCCTGAAATAATGAAACTCTTTTGTTATATTCAATATTGCCTGAATGACAGCTTGTTTAGGATAGAAAAAATATTTTCTTGTTTTCATAAATAAAAGGTTGATAATTTCAGTCATCATGTGACAATCATAATTATAGGCTGAGAACAATTAATATTACTAGTTCCAAAGAAAGAAAAAAAAAAACAAAACAAGTTTTTACTCAAACCGTAGTCAATGAAATCCTCTGTGTGCTGGTAACTTTATCTTAGTACGACTTGCTCATAACATAGAGGTAGTTTAAAATTAAAATAGAAATTACGTCATGTGTTTGTTGTTCGTTTTATTTACGACCTGAGTTTGATGACTGTTTTACTGAAAATTGCTTTATTTACTCTGATGACTAGGTACTCTAGTAACGTGTGAACTACGAAGAGCCGTTACCCGACTCCAAAAGGATTGTAATGTTGTGTAAGATTTGAGTATGACGGTAGAATTTTTATTAGGCAAAAGTGAACTTATTGAAGTCATACGAATCTATATCTATTAATATATAAAGCTAAAGAGTTTGTTTGCTTGAACGCGCTAATCTCAGGAACTGGTCCGATTTGAAAAAATATTTTAGTGTTAGATAGCCCATTTATCGGGGAAGGCTAAAGGATATATATCATCACGCTAAGACCAATAGGAGCGGAGCAGTTTTGAAAATTGTGACGCAGACGAAGGTGCGCGGGTCAACTAGTATACCTATAGAATTTAAAGAAAAGTTCAATCAGTTTAGTTGTGAATATTCAGAAAATCTACGAAAAAAGTTTAAGATCTAGAAGATTTTAAGTGAGGCTGAAGATTGGTTTTATGTTGAAACCGGAAACCATGAATTTATACCCGATTCTTATAACCTACTGACTGTTAAAGTTCACAATAATAATCCGTTAGATTACTTTTACTCACGACTCAGTTTCGTAACACTTCGAGAATATTTCACTAGAGCATGAGAAAATTTAATATTTTACGAGTTTACCGTATAAAATGATAATGCGCTGAGAAACCAAATGCATTCATTGCATTCGTTATTCATGTTTCTTAATGACTTTTATCAAACAATCTTTATAAAGATAAAGCAAACATTACACAATGAAATTAGTATTTTATTATGTGCGTAGTCATTAAGAAATTATAAAAAAACGTTCTTGGGTTAATATTAAAGTTGCGTTAATGCACTTTGTATGCTTCTATGCGTATATTGTTGAATAATTTATTTTCTTCTAAGAATTGTCGCTGTAGGTCGTGTTTAGTTATTCTTCAAGCACAGGAGAGTGTCTGCGAATGTCTTTGTCTGTTTGTCTATAAGGGATTGACTCGAAAATAGCTGCTTTGCCTGACGTGAACACTACCGAATAATTTATAGACGATTCATTTATAATTCATCATGCATCGCTTTCGGTGCCATCAGTCTCGAATTTATCATAAATTGTCAAACTGTTTGGATATAAATGAGTCATTTTCTATATCCAAGCAACATTTTAGCTATATTTGAATGAATAATTTGAGATATTTATCAAATTCTGGAACAAAAAACTCTACGCCATACGTAACAAAATTTAAATTCCATTGTAATCTATATTTAAAAATCGATATTCAAAATACACAACGCTAAAGTTGATATTTGAGTTGGTGACGATGGATTGAAATGCAATTATTGTTACTAGTATCTATAGTTGTTAAAATAAAATATTTTGTATTTGTATTTTTGTATAGTACTTTCAGATTTTCTTTCAACATTTCTATGAAGCCTTAACTTCTTGATAACATTTTCCTTTCACTACATAGTAAACGATGATCTCAAAAATATTTACAACATATGGGACCTACAGTAATCCCGATTCGCACATGACCGGTTCCTTATGTATTGAGTTGTCCCTTGAGGGCCATCACAAAATATAAGCAAGGGTTGCCAACGGCAAGAGCGTAATTTTATACATAGCTTAGTAAGGAACACTTTTTGGCATCAGCTTTAAGGAAAAACCAGTTGTATACCGTTTGTGCAGAGCTAAAAATCGATTGTAGATTGAAAAAGGTAAGAAGCATTGTATTCTATCTTCTTACGGATTTAATTTTACGATTACGGCAAGGCTTTTGATTGAAAAAAGTTTTTGGAGCAGGCTCAAACACTTTTTGGGGAAACTAGCTTAAAAACAGTTTTTACCACACACGAGGCTTAAAGCTTCTTTTTGAAAACGAATGTAAGTTTACTATGAAATTAGTCAGATCAGAAATGCCTTCAGTATTATTCTAGAAAACTGCCCTATATAAAACACAAACGCCAGATTCAGATAAGTCGCCACTAAGTCCTTCAAACCACTCTGACCGCGAAAGGAACTCAACACTCAACGCAATCCTTTTTAGTCCCAACAACTCTCCACAGAAGGTCAGCACAGTACACGCACATATTGTACTGTATGCCCGAGTTAGCGCAGCTGCATCTTGCAAACACACAAACGAACTAACAGCCACATCCAACCTGATTTAAAGCAGGTCGATGCCCCTTGCTCTCTCCACTTAAGGACCTTCAGTCCCCACGATCAAGCCAGTTTGTCAAATACGCTTGAAGTAATGGTACTGTTAGTGATTTGTAGATTATGCTGTGCAGTTATCTAATTGAAGGCAATAGATGTGGATCGATTTATTGAAATTGGTCGTTGAGTTTCGAATGGCATGTTGTTTGAGTTATGTGAATGAGTTTATTGATTTGATTGTAACATTTGGCGCGGGTTGAAAGGTTTTTGATATACATGTGCCATTTTAGTCGTCTTAAGAAGGCGGCCCACTTAATGTACCCGACATAAACTACCTCCAGCCACGATAATATTTTTTTAATAATTTAATTTGTCTAATAATTTTAATGTTCATAAATATCTTTATTATAATTAATGTGTAGAAGACATTGGATAGATGAAGTGGTCTTCGTTGTACGACTAAAATGGCACGTGTAAAACCTTATTAAATTTGAAGACCAAACTTTGAAACGGTAGAAACTGGGTACCAGTATTTTACATAGCGCAACTGCCTATTTGACTCTTGGCAAGATTGCAGACTGGTGTCAGATTTTCTTGCTTCTGTGGTCAGACCGTAACGACCGTCAAAGATCTAATGATAGCTGTGATCAACGGCTTGACGTGCTTTTCGATGCACGGAGGAGTTTCAGTATGCAATAGATGGTTACCCACTTGTATATTAGTACCTAGGCTTACGTATAAGATATATAAATCGGGCAATTTATCAAAGAAAAAGTTTCATCGTCTTCTCAAACTTTTTCGTTCGTTTTTCTCACTTAGATCGAAATGAAAGTAGTTCTGTCTACGTAAGACCGCCCTATATATAATTCCCAGATCTCTGTGTGCCTACAGAATTCAGAGAGATCTATTTGATAGTTCTGACGTAATTGAATAAGAAGCTTCCGACTCGCTTTCCTTTACCTAGAAGTGTTATATAAGTCATGACGATGCTTATATGTAGGTGTCTGCAATATCTTTCAACATACGTCTGCGAAGGTAAAATGTGTAGATAGTGATAGTTGATAAGTTCATCGAGTAAGAGCTTGCTTATATTAGTATAGTGAGATAGTTTAAAATACTTGTATATTTATTTTTAAAGGATAGGAAAATACTTGTACCTTTGAGTTCTAAAATCGAACCAAATGCCTATTCTGATAAATATTCTGTGGTTAGATTTAGACTACATTCCTCCTTTGAAATAAAGTGGTATCTATCAGTTCAACAAATATCATACATGAGAATGTTTGTAGGTATATTTGTTACGGAATCAGTCAAAAACCTCAGATTGGTCATGGATACTATTTGGCTCACAGATTAGTTTATAATCTGGACATATATAATACTTATTATACCGGTCTAAACTCAAAAGAAGTCGTGGGCTGCACATCTAGCAAAGAATAAGTTTCTTTTTAATCACATTTATTTGTCAGTCGTCTTTAAAATGCATCTAGCTTCGAATACAATATGTTTTTCTATAACTCAAAGATTTGCGCTAGCTTGTGTTTCAGATCCTATGCAAGCAAAATCATTCAGTTCACTTCATCATAAATAATCTTGATCGTTCGTTTGCCTCGCGGATATTACGGTGTTTTAGTGAAAACTTTATAGAAATAACTATTTTAACTGTATACACGTTAATTAGTGGCTGATTAGCATAATAAGCAAGTGATAATCACTTGTAGCTATGCTTATACTATGATTGCGTTCCCTTTCTACCTAAATAATTTGACTGCTTCAACATTAGCATTGTACTCACGTTATTTTGTATGTATTACGGTTTTTAAATTTCGTACTTAAAAAAATTAATGCTCTATTATATTTTTATGTGTTGTGTTTTTCGTGCTTAACGATTTTTTTATTGTTAGAAACGGTTTTGAGGTTTCTTTGCGAACTTACTTTTTTAAGTTTTACCAGAGAATAAACTAAGTGTTTAACTAAGAGCAAAATGCGATTGTCAAAATGCCAAAATATTTGATATGTTTCACGTGACATTTCGATAGCGTTTATAAGTGTCATTCATTTTAGACGTTTTGTTTATCGCTTACGCCACGCTACCGTTGACAGATTGTCACTTGTCTAGAGCGTCTGGTGTAACTGTACCTATTGCAAATACAATAATAAACTACTAGTCTATTCTGTAAATAACTATTTCGATATCGAGCTTCACCTGAGTGACAAAGCTCACAAAGTGAGCTTTATTGCACACAACATAAAGGTCTTATGTTTATACGAATTTGATACTCACTTTGGAATCGTATGAATCGCTGTCGAGACACGAAAATGTTGTTACAGAATAGCACTACAGCTTTGATATTTATTTATTAATAAGGCACACCAATAAATTATTTACAAAATTAAACTTATAAAATATTGAAATTGCTATCCCTTAAAATGGGATCTAATGACAACAGCTCAAAAGTTGGGCAATCAATGCGTTGAAAAGACAAGTGAAGAACGATTTAAAAGCGTCGTGCGAAGAGACGACGTCCTACGCTAAACGAAAAGTATTTCCAAAGCTATAATTCTCTTAAAGAATAAATAATTACAGACATAAATTACAATATTTCATAGTTATAAATACGAAATACAGTAAGTCATAGCAATTAAGTTAAATCGTAACTAACCAATTACATTTTTGCGTCTTCCTTTGTCGGTAAACGACAATTAATTTCAATTTTCTTTCAGTTTCCCTCATTACATACAGGTCGTTTGAAACACATAAAAATGTGGAATTATAAAGTTTCGATTAATGTAGCAACTTTGTAATTAAAAGTCAATAAAACATCACGTAAATATAAACATTAAAAACTGCAATAACCATAATCGTCAATGACTCAATTATGTATACTTAATAATGAACAGTGGGTACAGAAGACTTGAAGATTGCTAGTACGCATAATAGTTATAAAACGCTATTTATTATACTTGGATCATACATTGTGAACGTTATGACAGCCATTATTGAAATGGATGACTTTATTTGAGATAAATAGGTCAGCTGGTATCGCAATCGACATATAATGTTCGATTTAATTAGCCTGAATGTTTCCATTATCAAGTCACCTATACATAATTGTACCTAGAGTGATATGTACGCGAGGTATTTAAGGAAATGTTGTTTCTATCAGCTGTTTGTGCTCGCGTGGGTTGTAGGGGACAGCGATGAAGGTCTCATGGATACATACATCTGTGTGTAGATATAGCTTAGTTGGTTAGTAGCTAGATAGCTGTCACACGCAGTGTGGTCTCTGGTTAGAAACAGTTATAAAGACTGTTTACGTAGATAGAAGAAACTCGTGTCTCTATGAGTTAGTATTGATTTATTATTATGACGCACTATTATAGGTACGAGATACGAGTAGAGACTAATTACCACAAATTATTCAGATTTATTAATGCCCTTTTAAATTAGTTAAATCAATACTTTTATTCTATTTTATAAATAAATTTCGCCATTTTAATATCACCATTTTTTCTAGCAATCTAAACATATTTATTTTTATAGGGAAAACGACACCTGCTACGCCGATCCGCTACGGAAGTTGTAGAGGTCGCTACGGATTTGCTACGCCATTGCCTCCAATACAAATAATAAATTGATTCCCTATACTTCAGCTAATGATAACTATAGGAATTAAAGAAGTAGTTTATGTTATGAGATACCGCATTTAGCATCGATTACATAAAGTTTTATCTGCTATTAGATTTATATTTCTATCATAAAACCAGTTTGTAGTGGCCACTCACTATGTTATATATTTGATCGAGTTCTTGACAGTTATGTATCCAATCAATTATGGTATATTTGTAGAGAGAAAACGCACTCGGTGGAAAGGCTGCCGCGGTGAAACGCGTTGGCGAAGAAGACGGCCTCAGATTTTGTAGATCTTGTTCTTACAGTGTTAAAACTGTGGCTTGTTAGTCGCTACAGTCCAACTGCATAGTGGGTCAACCTTCTTAATATGAATTGAAAAGTTGTAAATAAGTATGTCGCGGACATCTGTTTAATAAAAAGGAAAAGTCAACATAAGCCCTCAAGTATTTACGTACATATATACCTACTGATAGTTAATCCTGATAATAATTTTCTTGAAAGTAAACTAACTGTGGGAATAAGTCTTTTACTTTAACTCATGAATTAAAGGGTAAACAGAGGGACAGCTGCTTACGCCTCGATTTATTGTCACAGTCCAACGGAAATAAAATATACGATTCTCAAACACAATATTTTGTAATAGGAAGATATCTAAGGGATTAAAAAGGTGAACACGCTTTCGTATAAATAGATTTGAAACTCTGCTTATACCGACAACCAATATGAAAGGGTGTGATACTGGCCAGAAAGAAAAGTTACTCAAAACGAGACCACGCATAAAAATAAACGACCTTGAAAAAAACTTTATTTAAATTTAGAATCAGCATCATCACTGACCTACAGTTTCGATTAAAACCACTCAAACACTAGACCAGACTCGGTCTAAGATAAAATCTCCATACATGCAACGTACTTATATTGTACCTACAGCCAACAAAATAGATTGGTATGCCTATTAGAAATAAACATTTTAACACTATGCAGTTAAATTAACGTATCGTAACGTATACGTTATAATTATACAAGACTTAAAACGAATGATTTCTACGCTTTGATAATCAGTGCACACAAATTCTGTTAGTAAAAGTATTTGGCTGCTTGCGTGCCTCTTGTGTTGTCTCTACACAATTTGTACAAGCGAGTCACAATTTAACAAGCTTCCTATTTAAGAGCGAGGGGAGCGCACGCGCATGCTTTTGACAGAAAGTTATCTCCGAGACATAGATCATTGTCAGGCCATGAAGTGTTCTCAGTAGCCTTCCAAACTGGTTTGTATGTAAAGAAGTCACTCGTACCTCGTAACGTTTGCGGAATGGCCAATGAGAAACACTTCTGGGGAACTCGAGCGCACGATTTTGAATATATTTTTTGAGATTTTTCTGACTCACGAGTTTTATTATTTGTTGTTTTTTCGTGAACTAGATCTACAGCTGTTTTGTCAAACGATTCGTTTTGATTGCGTCCGGTGGTTTTATGATGAAAATCATGTGATTTTTAATAAAAATAAATTCGAAAAATGTGTTATTAATTATGATTTCAACCAAAAGATAAAAGAAGTTTTGAAAGTCATTATCTTTTATTTATCGAGTCTCAGTGTCAAATATCAAACAAAGTTAATTGTTTCTAAACTTGATTTGAATTTAGAAAATAATAAGAACCTAGTGCTCACTATTGAAAGACGAAAATAATCCTTTGTGGCTTCACACATGATCATACATTCAGAAATCCACTTCTCAGAGCTAAAGTCACAATAAAATTAAACGCTCGTAGTTGGAGATAAAACTAAAAGCTATTTAATTTAGTTAACGCACTCATCCTCTAGAAACACTAACAGAAGACCCTTTGAATTGCTTTCGAACGCAAGTTTACATAATTCAAGCAAGTCACTAATTGCTGCGATGCCTCGCTCTAGACAAAAAACACCGCGACGGTGCATGTGAGTGCAAGTTATAATTACATTGCTTCCAAACGCCAAATCCCACAGAACGTAATTATACAAAGTCTGCACAGCGCAGCCACCCACCTGACAAAAGTCAAAACTCCAACCGACACACAAACCATTCCAGCCCCTATCTCTAAACATATAAGGATCATTTCAGCTCTGTAAAAAGTAATAGGAGAATTTTCAGCAAGGATTTCCCCCTTTTAAGCTACGTCTGAAATACACGTTAGCGACACAAATAAAATAGGTGCAGTCTACCGCCCACCGCAATGTAGGGATTAATTCGTTTTGCCTCTGATGTTTTAATTAAGAACTTTTTGCATTCTTCCACTGCTGACTCAGGCGACCAGGCGACCGTGTCTCTGTTGCTATACCTACGTGCGAACAGTCCATGTGTTTAAACGAATTGTTTTATTTAATCCTAAGCCCCGAATGTTTGAAATACAACTCCCGGAAACAATTGACTTACACTGCTTTAATTTTTTCGTCGTCATTATTTATATTAGGAGCCCACGTGTTAACACTATAACAGGATGTTTGAAACACGAAATTGCTTCGCTAAGTACATACTTCATTTCCTATTAGATATTATTTGTGAGTATTCGTGTTTGTAGATAAGCCGCTTGGTCGTAAGCACACTCGTGGCTCAGAATGCGTTATTTTGATAATATATTAATGTGAAGTGGTCGTATATTCTCATGGCAAGAGGAGAGGGCCGTTTTATTTTTGAAAATGACTCCATCAGTCACAGATAACGTTCCAGGGGCGTTACAAAAAACTGTAATGCTCCGTATTAAGTGTCGCGTACGGTTCCGAAGTAACTAAATATTGTTCAGCTCACTTCGTTGGATATTTCTGTGACGTTATTGTTATTTAAATGAGCGAGAGTCGTAATTGATTTATGTACTAACAGCACTAAAAACCATCTTGCGTCATAATAAGACCGTTCTATGAAATTGCACAAAATAAAACAGTCAACACCTCTCGTTAGACTCTACTTTTTTTCTTCATTTTTAATAGAATGAGATTATATATTTGACATCAAATTATCATTGCATTCATAAAATATATTGTACTTTGGCAAAAAATATGATTAACAACTTCATCATTAATTGATTTCAAACTAGTTCTAGACTTGCTGAAATCAGACTAATAAATAACTGGTAAAGCAATAAGAAAATTAAAATTATTAACATAAAAATAACATGAATAGATCTCTTATACAGGAGCAATAAGGAAAAACAAAAACGAAGAGCATGCACAATAAACAAATGTGTTATAACCAATTACAGCTTTTACAACAGAGGTTTATTGTAATTAAAAATATTATCGTCGCATATATTAAGAAATATTAGCACTTAAATGCCATTGTACGTTGTAAAAATCCGAAAGAAGTTATGAATCACGGTGACGTTCGACGTAGGTAGCCACCGTTTGTTCGGACGACATTTTTTCGAGCAAACATCGTTTTTACGTCTCACGATATTGAGCACAGAATACAATGCCACAGACGTCCGAGCGCGCATTATTGTATTAGGTATATCGGTCGCACAAGAAAAGAGCTTTTAAAAACATCGTGTGGTATCTCTGCGGCCATACAGACGCTCGTGTTACGCCTTGTTTTGAAAGCGCATAGACCGATTACGATTACGTTTCCAACGAAGTGTCGACTTCGGGTTACGTTTTATACCGTCATTTGAATCTCTCGCTCGGATGTTTGGTCCGAAACGCTCGTTCATTAGCATTTTATGACTGATACGACCGATAAAAGTGTAATAAGACGCATTCAGCGGGTCATATGATGTGATAGACCGGCCGGCACGCTGGCACACTCTAGAGGAAGTTGGCACTACATTATTGGACCATAGTCATTCACTTCGACGCATTCTGATTCACTGAATGGGACTTAATATACATTTTGGATGTACAGATACTGATTTTGTTTGTTATATGCTCTTGAAAGCTAATATCCGAGTCGTGCACCGTATTTTCTCAACCGCCATGACTCATAAGCTGCCGTAAAATATTCTCAATACATTTTCTACCTGAAACGCACACATATATGGTTCTATTTCCAAAGGGCTTCAGTGAAGAAAGAAACCGAACATTAAAGCAAATTACTGAGCTTATAAAATAATTCAGTGAAGTAAATAAACATGAAATTTAAATTGTAATAAAATCGTTCGCCACTTCACAGGGCGCATGTTGCATCGTAATTGCTTCATCGTCGCGTTTGAGAAACATACTTAAATGAACCATTCATATGCTCCGAATATCATCTGATATCCGTTCATTCAGTTGGTAAGTATGAAGAGGTGTGTACGTGTATGTTGCTCGAGTCCCAAAATACCGGGAGCCTTTGAAGTACTTCCGATGTTAATGTCAATGTCTATGCCAAAAATGTTCACACCAAAGTTGAGGAAAATGGTCTGATGGTCGAACACTTGGAGCCAATTAACAGAGGGCCAATTTTACTAATTTTCAAGCAACGTTCGCATTCGCATCTCAATGCAATCTGTCATAAATGTATGAAAATTTATAATTTTTTCACAGATAACGACTGACATGCGAATGCAAACGTTCTCAGCTTCTAGGATTCGCAAAGTCAAGGCAGTTTTGGACAGGTGACAGTTTCCGTGTGACATCTGCCAGCGGGCCGATTGTCCACGCTTCGATCCGTTCTGAATGGCTCACACCCCCAGCTAGACGTGAAGTCAAACAGACCAGGGGCGCGGAAGATCGTAAAGTTTTTTAGAACGTCTCTCGACAAAACGCGAATCGTAAAAGTAATTGGAGCCCATTCATATTAATAGACATTTACGAGGTCTACACCATAAAACAGAGATTGTCATCACGACTTACGCAATATCAGTGCGAATAGGCGATCATGTCGTATTAATTCGTTTTGTTTGCTGAATAGTTTTTATTGGCATTAAATCATACACACCGGATATGTTTTTATGAATATTTAGTGGAGTTCGTTGAAATTGGCACGATTTCTTAGAGTGTCTGTGAATGTCATAGAGAAGGGCGTCGATTATGTTATTAATCGCGTTTATTTTATATCGACACATCTGTCGCGTCGTATCGGGTGTGCGATATACTTTACTGTTATGACGTAGTATATATCTATGGCGTGGATCCCCGATCACAGATAAATAGAAAGGACATTAGGCTCGCAGCTGTCGCTCGCCTCCTCCTCACCTCCTTGGGGACTCTCGCAATTTTCCTACCCTTAGTTTAATTCGAATCCCGGAAGGTTTTCCTCCGAATATTTATTATTATATCTTTATTAACGTTCGCGTTTCGTTTCGTCTCGTTTATTGCGAATAAGATTTGTGTTCCGGACTTGTTCAGTGAGCGTCAGAGTGATAGTTTTTATGTGTTGTTTTATGCTCGAAAGCTAATAAAATATGCACCTGTCTAATAAATATCAGTGCGAACGCGTTGCGATAACAGGGCTACACACTCGCAGTTATAAATTATGTCAGTGGGAGGATAACTTGGATTTTAAGCCCGAATTTCCGAATGATTCAGTGTCAGTTTTTAAAATATTCATATTTTTTAAGGTTATATATTATGAAACAAACTTCTGAGCAATGTCAAACTGAAGGTGTTAAAGAATATGTAAATAAATGAGTTGGATTCGTAGAAGTTTGTTATCTAATAGCATTGATAAAGTTTGTTTACATTACGTTGTTATGGCGGTTCTTTTGTACGTTATCAGTTAATAATAACAATCGCCTTATTATGAATGCGTTTAACACTTTTAGGAACTATTAATTGACTAATTACTTACATTTTTATTAAGCGACTAGTTGACCCGTCCTATTGGTTGTAGCGTGATGATATATATCTATAGCTTTTTCGATAAATGGGTTATCTAACACTGAAAGAATTTTTCAAATCGGATTAGCAGTTCCTGAGATTAGCGCTTTCAAGCAAACAAACAAACATACAAACAAACAAACTCTTCAGCTTTATATATTAGTATTTTTTTTTAACTATTAATAGGCACGCGCTTGACCACCATCTCACCTGATGGTAAGCGATGATATGGTCGAAGCTGGAGCACGCTTGCCTAGAAGTAACCTATTCACTCTTGACTTAAAGAGTCCCAGGTTGTAGCTATCGGGAAACACGTCTGTGTTCCGGCAGGGAATTCCACTCCTTAGCTGTACGCATTATGAATGTGTTCCCAAAACGTTTTGTGCGCGTGGGTGGGATGTCAACCATGTACCGGTCGGTGGCGCATCGCCGTTCGTCTTGTGGTCCGATGATGGAACGGGCTTGGCGGAATTAAATTATGCAATTCCGTCGCACATTCCCCAAAATGCAACCGATAGAAAACCGACAAGCTAGCAACTCGTCGTCGATGCTCAAGACTTTGGAGCTTCGTCGCGACGAGCCTCTTATTGCCAATGATCCTCTTGGCTCGTTTCTCAATTGACTCAAGGGCATCAAGCTGGTATCTGGCAGATCCGTCCCAAAGATGAGAGCAGTACTCCATACACGATCGAACTTGCGCTTGATAGAGTTTGAGCTGCTGTTCCGGCGTGAAGTACCGTCTCACCTTTGCTAGGATCCCCAACTTCCTTGCAGCCATTTGAGCTTTTGCCTCTATGAAAGGGCCAAAATTGAGAGTAGATGTTAATGTAACCCCAAGAAGCTCAAGTTGGTCGGTTATCGGCACGGTTGCACCTCGGAAAGATGGAGCTGGGTGGAATTGGCTCCTTTTGGCGGAAAATAGACACGCTTGGGTCTTAGCAGCATTGAACTTGACCAGATAGGCATCACCCCATTCAGAGACAGCATGTAAGGACACATTCAAGCGCTCAACCATAGCCTCCCGGAGAGACCGGATCTGCGACCCACCAGCTCGTGCGTCGGATACGTATCTCTCAGCAACAGTGCTGTCGTCTGCATACCCAAAGGTACCGGGTTTAAGCAGATCATTAATATGCAGCAAGAACAGTGCTGCCGAAAGCAACGACCCCTGAGGAACCCCGGCATTAATATCCAGCAGTCCAAACGAGCAGCCACCTATGACCACTTGGATAGACCGATCCCTCAGGAAATCTGCGATCCAATCACACAAACCGGCAGGCAGACCGAAAGAAGGAAGCTTACTAATAAGTATAGACGAGGTCACGTATGGCCACCTTTTACTATAAATGTTTCCTATTAACATCCATGCGATTATATTTCAAGAATTCAGAATCATACACCGGGGCTCGAATCGCGATACGTGCGCGTATCTTATAGGTAATCTAATTACGCCGCGAACCTGAGTGCCTACTAATATTTTATTCGAACCCTCTCCCGCTTGTTTATATCAGCTATATTTTAAGTCGAAACGCAATATCGTAACGTAATTTAAAACGAATTAGTTTACCCCTGCAAAGCTCCCAAATTTGAATACCGCATGGATGCTCGCGCCCCATCACATAGGTACCTACGATAACTTTAAAAAACAAAGGGCGAAATGCTGCTATATTTTATAATTTCAACCCACCCACCCCTGTTGAGAAGCGAAAATGTTTTTTAGAATAGAACCCCTAATGTACTGAATGTCTAGGTAGAGAGCTTTCGCACAAAAATGACTGCCTTTATCTGCGAAGAAATTGTTGTTTCGTCTGATAGTGTTGCGGAATACGACTATTTAATAGCTCCACTCTTTGGAAGAGGAACATTATTCTATCTGCTCAGGTCTCGAGCGTCTAGTTGATCAGAAATGGGCTCGTCTGTACTATCGACTTAGCACTTTAAGTCGTAAGTAGTCGTAAGTTTGGTGGAAGTGCGTAACATTTCAGAGTCTATTTCACGGTACGTAGCCTACGTAGGTAACGTCTGCCGCGTGTGAAACGCTTCCAATTACAAAACTAAATCCGAAAACAAATTGCTTGCCGACCACATTATCCCCCAGTGGTTCACCCCTCGGTCAGACTGGCCAAAAATGGCGGCTGCTGCTAATAACTCCCGTTCGGACAGGGCGGAGCGAAGGGGTGTCATGGGGTTGCAAACATGCAAATTTAATTTGCTCGTATGCACCCAGGCGTCCGCCGCCGACTGAGCTCGTTAGCCCGTCTATTGTACACTTATTAATTTAACTATACAATTTATGGCGATACAATTTTCAACGTCGGAACACTGTGCGTTGGGTGCATAAATTGTTTTAATTGAAATTTAATGCGGGCGGAGATATAGTGGAGATATATCCTTAATGCTGGATATCTACTGTTTTTAATTAAGGATAAGGTTTGCCGTTTCTCTATTAGTAAACAAGTAGAATGTACCCACATACAAGCTCATTTAAGTCTACGATATTCGTTCAAAATAATTCACAGCACATAATCTTTCGAAAAGTGTAAGAGATTAAGCAGTAAATAAAAAACATTGCTTTAAACCAACTTTCTATGATCGCTGAAATCTAGACAAACAAAGAATACCGATCTCGTATACGAGACTAGAAGTTTAATTTCAAACTGTATTAGCAAAAGATAGAGTCGAAAATCTTTCAGAACGTTCATGGTGTTTTAAAGTTCACACAAGTATATATCGTTCATGTGCTTCGAATGAATAATACAATTTTACATAAAAGACTATTCAGATGTATGAAATTTTCAAACTAATGAACAATTGGTATCCATGAATGAGCGTTGAAATGATTATGGGTTTCCATTGACTTGCGGTTTCCTTTGCTATCAAATTTCATGGCACGAGAGAATTTCTCCAGCATTTAAGCTTTTGAAAGGCTCATGAGGCTAGCGTGTTATTTTCATAGGTACTTCGTAATTGTCAGTTTAAAGCGTTTTAATTACAGAGGCGCTATTCCAAGGGTGTAATGTGCCCTTTAGCGCCAACGACGGAGCCTCCCTTATGTGCTTGTAAACTATGATAGGGCCACGTTCCACGCGTGTTGCCGCTTAAAAGGGCCAGTTTCGTGTTTGTATTACTGTGTTAAACAGTCACAGTGTTTACCCAGTTAATTATAAGAGACTGTAATTAGTATTTTGTTCGTCGTATAAAATAATTTTGTCTGTCATATATTTTAATAGACGCCGGATGCGTGACATCACAGAAGTGGAAAATATAGCTCTCCCAGTGAATAAAAGTAGCTCGCGGTCCAGTTATTTTTTCTCGTCTAACACTTGTATCGATGGAAAGCGCAGATAATACAAAAGGAACTTCAACGTTGATATTAATCACCCCATAAGATACCTCATTCCCGTCACGGTACTTATCTCGTTCATTCAAGTATCTCGTTATAAATCTTGAGTATTTAATGAACCAGAAAATATCTAAGCGCAATTAAGGGGCTTTAATAACTCAAGAACGCGCTTAATATTTCCCCCCTTACCTCCCAAACCCCTCCACCCTTGTTATAAGACGAGTGATTAAATCGCGCCTCTCACGCGTTCCAGCGACGCCGTCCGCCATTTGCAATGCCGCAATAATAATTAAAAATTAATCCAGATTCATGAAGTTTCATTAAAATTTTTCTTTGTAATTTTTTGGGTTCTAAATCAAGGCATTAATATGAATGAAAATGTGTTTAAGGGTCTGTTTGGTTATGTAAAGTCTTGAAAGTACACAACCCACTTCTGAAGACTGCGCTCGTTTTCTTTGGCTTATCTCTCCTATTTATTTGATGCCCAAAATATGCAAAAATGATAGAGAAATTCAAATTTCTGGAGTTGTTTAAGGCGCACCTTTACTTACATTACGGGGTCGTGATATAAGGCCTTTAACGCAGAGTTTGAAGCACACATACGAGCTTGGGTAAGCTGTTATGTTCATAAAGCTACACGTGGGATTGCCCAACATACAGTTATGTTAATGTCGGACCTCCCTCACCGGGCCAAAAAAGATAGGATTGCAAATTTGCGGCGGACAATTTATGATGGCCGTATACACCCCTCGGGGCGTGGGGGTAAAATAGACCTATTGGCATTTGGGTGAGCTAGGCGCGCTCGTTGTCGGCCAAAATGACCCTAAACATTTTATTTGGTAGCATCGCTATTCACGTAACGTGTCGGAATGGCTCCGACTAATCTTGAGCCACCATTTAGGGGTGTTTTCGCGCGTTTTTCGAATAAATATGTCTGGAGATTACACGCGTTCATATGGGGCTTTAACGAGAGTGTGTAACATAAAATTATACGTTTTATTTTTGGTAGGAGCACCTTGCGTACGTAACGCACATTTTGGTAGAGAATAACAAGCAGCAATTTAGTCAAAAATATGGAAATGATAACGTGTTATATCGCAAGCTATTTCCAACTGTTAATATTAGTACCCCATTTGAGTAGCTATGAGCCCCATCTGAATATTATCAGTATCTTCACAGCTAGGGTGGGCACTTAATCCATAGATTTACATGCGTTTGCACCCCTAGGCTACATCACATTACACAGCCGCAGGGTGCAAGAAATTATGCGTTCAGAGTTCGCTCGGATCCCAATTTATTGGCAATCGATTAGCACCAGCCAGAGGGCTTTGTTTAATTGGAGTGCTACCGTGATTGGATTAACAGGCTCAATGGCATGCCCCTATTACTTCCTTAAGTAATGAACCAAAAAGGTAAATGTACACAAACATTTCAGGCAGAAAAATTCAACCAGCGCGTACGTAATGCGGTTTTTTTATCCCCAAGTGCACTTTATTCCATGTGTTGTGTCCGTAGATTTATATCACTCAAACAAATATATATGGAGAAGAATAGGAACATATTGTGCTTACCACGTACACCAAAATAAGTAGTTATCTGTATTCCCACGTCGATATCTTCCCGAATGTAAATATGACACCCCATAAACTGAATGTTTTATCGGCTGCCACTACCATTCCAATTTATTCTGGTCATTTTTGTCTACTTCGAGGGTGACCAATTTTTAGGGGAGAATTTATGAGTTTTATTATGACTTTTTTCAGACTAATACCACCTTGGAACTAGAGTCATGTGACCAGATTTCTATCGAACAAATGATGTTTACTGAAACCTGCTTTATTCATTGTGAACTGTAAGTTATTGAATCGTTCAAATGGGTTTACTTTACGGGTCACTGCCCAAAGTTAATCAGTTAACAAGCTGATTTACAATGTGACGAAGTTTTTCAAAACTCTGACAAAAAACTTTTGTAAAAGGATTTGTAAAATAAAATTAATTAGGTATCATTGTCCAAGGTTAAACAAGTAGCTTTCGTGTGAAACACTTATAATGCTTACTGCCTGTTTTGATGTTAAGTACTCATACGTAAATGTTTTACATTAAGTGTCAAGCCACACGTAAAGGCGATAAATTTGTATCAGCTTTACAATTTATCAAGTAGATACAGATCGGTATCGTTCAGTAGTGCCTTCCCGCATTGTAATCCGTTGTTTAGGACAGTGTGCGGAGCGAACTAACAAAATATTCTGATCTCGTAGCGAAGTAACGCCCTCAGCCGCCGGCCCCCGCTATTTATACCTCTGTTATTGGCACTTCTTCAATGTCAGACGCACCCTGCGCCTGTCCCCTGATCCCCTAAACCCCACGGGTGCCCCTTCCTATCCCTCCAACATACATTACAAAACACCACTTGAATGCTAACGGCTGTATAAAATTATATCAATTGCATGGATTTTATTGTCAAATTACAATTTTAGATTCGGCACCTCGTACGTCATATGCAGCGAAAGGGTTAGTTCTCTAGTCCCCTCGACTAGTTCCCCCAGCCACAAAGTAGCAGCCTCTACCGACGCCGCCTCATTGAAATCTTGTCGTCCATAACGCAGATACATATCGTAATGTAAACATGGAATTTATCGCGACTCAGTATCCGGTCGGTGGATACTAAGAAACATGCTAAATAACCTGTAATGTTAAAAAAAATATAGATATATCCCCTTAATTACGCTAAAGGGCTGGCCACTCATACTCGTAGGCATGCTTCATTGATGTATAAAATCGTTTACATTATCGATTATCAAACAGAGCGTATTTTAAGATTACAGATGGAAGCATCACTATTTATACCGGACGATTGAGCTGCAACACGCGTATCATGTTTGACTGCTCCTGATGAAAATACGCTGTGTTTGTGTATGTAGGTACTTCACTAGTACAGCTATACTCATGCGTTTAATCGGGTTTTCTTTACTTTTCTGCGCGCAAATTGACGTAATTTTCATTTCTACTTAAGTAAATAGTAAGAGTTTTTGCAATACGTTATGATAACTACAATAAGCTAGATTTAACTTTCTCGTCAGATCATGAAATGGCTTCTATACGTACATTCAACAGAGCAAACGAAATTCTTTCTTCGCAAGAAAAAACAACATGAACGTATCTCTTAAAGTACCCAAGTTAAGTCTACCGGAAACTTATGTTAACTGCCAGCATAAACTTATGTAATACAACTAATATAATGGATCCCATAGATATAAAAAGCAAAGATGTATAGTATATCGCGTACGTCCGGACCAAATAAAATTTCCTTTAGATAAATAATAAGAATTACGAATAAGTAAAAAGTCGTGGGTGGTAACCGCTTGTAATTAACAATTCTTGATTACAGTTTTCCAAGCCTCATTTCCATAAACCGTAGGCAATACGAGCGAGGTCTAGATTAAATCAATAATTCATGTTCGCAACATAAAAGCAACATGAGAATGACATCGCAGATGCCATATACCTAGATAAAGTCATTAAATTGTTTTAATTATTAATTCGAACGCACTAAAGGCATGGCCGGTTGGCCACGGGCGGCTGACCTCAAAAGGCAGGCGCGTCAAAAATCTCCGTATCGTACAATTAAGCTTCTCTACAATAAAATCACGTTTTAATTTCTTATTAGTGGCGATTAAATTACTTTAAACGTCGCCGTAATTGGCTGCAGCGAGCCAAAGTTGCTTATTCCAGGCAGGACGAGGCGAAGTGATTTCTCTTGTAAATAAACAACAAAAAAGTCGTAGGTATTTCTTTATTTACTGACCAGGAATGTAAAGTTCTGAGTCACGAAATTTGGTTAATTATGACGTCATTTTTTATGCGTAACGAGCAAGTCGACTATTTGACGGTGTGAAAACGTCATAAAAGTTGTTGTATACAGTTTCATAACACTTTGACATGCATGTCGAGGCATCTGTTTGATTTTACTAAACTTTTGACATAAATCTGAACAAAATGTTCGCATTAATTTTTATTAGCCTCTCTAGTAGGACGGAACAAGAAACAAAAAAAAAGAGGTTTATTTATAGTCCGTACGGCGATGTAAAAATAATGCGTGAGACAGCCATATTGTATTTTATAAAAGGATGAATGTCTATTGACTACCGAGCTTTATGCTGGAGAAGATTTACTGAACTTGTATGGGATACTTAACAATAACTTTTGATTTTATTAAATTTATTTCACTGCGTTTATGTTTAAACACACTGAAACAGTCTGTAATACTTTCAGAAAAGACAACCAACCCTTAGTCCCTACAAGTTTAACATACTTAAAACCAAAAGCTCTACTACATAACAAAAACGACCAAAGCTCAAAAGATCGATGTCACTCCATGGTCCACCATCGCATCGTAAAGAAACAAAACAAGCTAACGATACGATCCGAACAATGCCGCCCGTATCGAGCTCAGAAGGAAGGTGTCGCCCCATTCCGCAAAAGGCCTTACAAAGGTGAAACGAACCCCCACTCTCCCCACCATATATCAAGATCCCTATCGGAGATTTACGAAGCTCGCTGTGACCGCGATTTTATCTTACAGATTAATGCGCAGGAGTGTCGGCCTATAGGTAACATTACTTGCTGTTTCTTTCTACACCTTATTTACTGTTCCAACACAACTTGTTGTTACTACAATTTTTGATGTTTGGTGATAAGACGGCGTGGTTAACTACCCATTAACAGTTGTCAACTATTTGGCAATACTCAATAGGCTAGGAAGAGCTCCTGGCTAAATAATAACAGCCGCACGGGTCGATCTTGAAGGTTAAGCAACGCTCTGTGGATGGGTGACCATCTTAACATAACGAGTTTCCTCCGTGCCTCGGAAAGCACGTTAAGCCGTTGGTCCCGGCTGTCATTTGTAGGTCTTTGGCAGTCGTTACGGATTGTCAGAAGCCAGTAAATCTGACTCCAGTCTTGCCAAGATGTACCGGGTCTGGTAGGCAGCCGCTCCACGTAAAAAACTGGTATTCAGCTGAATCCGGTTTGACTGGAAGCCGACCCCAATGTAGTTGGGAAAAGGCTAGGCAGATGATGAACTATCTGGCAATATAGAAATTATTTTAGATTGGAAATGGCTTTTTTAAATAGATAAGTTTTACAACGTAATGTGTTTTTAGATGATGAACGAAATTATGCGCGCTTAGGATTTATGATTGTGTAAGCTTACCACGTTTGCCGTATTTAGTATTCAACGAGGCTTTAAATATTCGTCAACATTGTACCTATGCCTAACATCATTGGGCAGAGAATGTGCACCTATAAACCTCCGAGATCGCATAATACTTATAGGAATGTTCGGGAGCTTAGAACATAATCGTAGTTTACATCTATTTTCCATAACCGTTCGAGCTTAGTGGCATGAAATGTCAGTAAATCACCTCCGGGCATGTCGCTCCGCTCGCTCGGCTTCCTCGTACGTGTGTAATGCGCGGCTCTGGTCAGCGAGCCAATTTGTTTTTATTGAGACTACCCTCGAGTTATGCAAACTGGTCGGAAACGCTGAGCCCGCTGTAAACAAACTTAAACGCGACTAATATACGCTGACCTCTGCGGAACCACGACGCATTACCAACACGGTAAAACCGCGCGGGTCAGTGCGACCCGGCTCTGCTGGCCAGGTCCACCTTTAATCTCGAAGCGAATGTTTTCACAAGCGTCTGCGTTTGGCCTCCGAGGCCGCGGTCAGACGTGTGTAAACAATACTCTACGTTAATAGAGATATAAATTGTACGCATTCCATTTAATCCCTTTGAGAGCAATCGACGGCCATAGCGTTACGAAACGACGCGTTATCGGGCGGAACAGACGCGAGACGTGCTGCCACGTTGTTTCATCGCCTACATGTGGACTTGCCGACTTAGGCCGCGCTCATGTGTAACAAACGTCAGATCAAACTCTCCGGGTACTCCGGGCGATCCTAAACCAACATCTCGTTCATAGTAACGAGCATAAAGCGCGCGATTTATTTGTAGCGCCATCCGTTCTAACGATAGTGTCAATTTTGAAATAACCAATAAACTGTCTAGAACGTAACATTAGCATTAGTTGGTACCTAAATTTAAAGTCATAGCAGACGAATAAAATAAATTCGCTGTAGCAAACTGGCAGACGACATCGTATCTATATTAGCATAACGTAGTTGGCATAAACGGAGCAAACTAAAGCTTTAGGAAAGTTCGACGGACTGCTGAACAATGCCTCCGTTCACATTCTTGTAGCTATTGAGTCACGTCTGTAGCGTTATGTACTAATAACACGACGTACAACGTACATAGCCCTATGTATAACTACGCAGAACATTGTTGTTCACTCCATGTATTCGAATGAAAATTAGCTGTTACATACATATAAATAAATATGGAATACGTTATCTGATCTCAAGCTGAATAAATCAGTCATACAGACTACACGTATCATTAATTCAGCAGAGTAATGTATTATACATTTATAATATTTATTTATTTTGAATTCCAGGTAAACGTGTTGACTGTTAAATATTTATGGGAAAATACTATTCATAATCCTTACCTATAGCTTTTTATCCTTGATAATATACCTAACTGATTTACAAATATCATTGCAAAATTCTAAGATTTCTTTTGTTCGAAACGTTAATCGATAATGATTCGAATCACGTCTATTTGGTACTAGTAATATCTCTTCGCTCTTCGAATCAATACATCTTCGAAACTTGGCAATGTTTAAGACAGAAGAACGCTTCCATTCATTATTCATTTAGCTTCAGTTAATACATATTAATTAAAGCAATTTTCAATTAATCTACTGCAAGAAAATGTTCATTGAACGGACAAAGTGGATGTATTTACATAACAATACGTTTGTTTGCATGGACGGGAGTTATAGTGTGTTCATAGCATTATTCTGTATTGTGTGACTGTGCCAGTATTCATGATATTAACAGTGAGATGAAGAGGTGAACTGTAAAGCAAGTTGGCAGTAGTTTTACACACTAAATGTGGGATAATTTTACCTTTTTGATCAACGGTTTATTTCTTAAAACCGCTTCTGAACATACAAACTTTTTGACACATTGTTTCTTACTCAAATTGTTTTGTTAGTTCTATTTTAAATAAAATAGGATATATTTTTGTATAAATAGCATAAATTCAGTTTAATATTGTAGTATTATTTGATCCAAATAAGAACCTATTGCCTGCTTTCCACATAATCAATTTGTCTTCATTATAAATTACTAGCTGACCAGGTAAATGCCGTTTTGCAAAAAATAAAAATAGCTAACCAACTATTCTCATACCTACCGAGTATACACACAAAATTTCATAAAAATCGGTCGATCCATTTCGGAGGAGTTCGGTAACAAACACCGTAACACGAGATTTTTATACATATCAGATTACTGGAAAAATTCTGGAGAAACTATTGCATTTTTTGTTGGGAAAACCCACTGTCCAGATCTTGTCCAGATAGTCTATGTAAGTACTGAACAAAATAGAAAATTCATTCAGTGCATGCGAGTGCACTGCACATTCACAATAATGTTTAAATGCATTGCTTGCACCAGCTTCGAGTGCGAAATGTATTATTTAGCGAACTTTAAACAAAACACGTTGATCGATAGGCAGCCAGCTAATAAAATATTAGTTTTATGGCAACAGGATGCAATTTAAAATTGCAAAGTAACAACTTTAAATATACCCGTTATCGTATAAAATGAACTGAAGGTTTGAACTTTGTGTAAAACCTTATCATCACATGCCTATCTATTGGATGTTTAAATGCTGAATACCAGGCGGTTTTATAAGGAAGCAAGTTATAAATACAACGATTATAAGAGGAAGAAGGCAAGGTCAGTAAAATGCCTTTGTATGGGTTTAATTCGCGTTCTAAGAATATTATTTCATTCGTGGAATCAAAAAGGTAAGGTGGACAAAAAAAATGCGAAGTAAGTTCTTCAAAATGGTTACTGAAACTGTACCGGCTTTTAAAGCCCTTAATCAGGAGTCAAAACGTCAAAAACGTTAGCATGTATTCTTGATTTCCTCTTCTTACGAAAAATTTCCAAGAAACTTGCAACAGCAAAAAACTGTCGACATCGTACGTGGTCCGTTTGTAGTACATATAAATAAAATGATTAGCCCGCTCCGTTTCCGCGAAACTAATGAAATATGAGGCTCAAGAAGTCAAAACTGAAGTACATTCAGCAGTGTTTATTTAATTTAGAGAACCAGTTTCATTCATAAAGTGTAATAAAAAAATGAATCTACGCTTTGTTTGTTTTCATATTCGTATCAGACTATGAAAAGACTATCAATTTTGTAGGATAACAGTAACTAGTCGGTAGACGGCACGCGCACAATTAATATATCAAAACCTTCCTCGCAGCGGACTAAGTGGTGATTGAAACCGTACCAAAGTCTATCGAGTAATTTTCGAGATTATCCTGAACATACATACTGACAGACAGACGGTTCGGGAACTGTTTTTACGGTTGGTGTTGAAATGTAAGATGGTTTTACTGCTTTTTTATAGCGTAAGACTGTATAAAGACCTCGATATAATTTGACTTGTGTAAAAGATTTAAGTTTCACACATTTGTAAATGTTTTTTCATTACAGGACGGTAGTTCTAATGTAACACTTTTTTAATATCAACAAAGTATAAATAACATATTTAATTTTTGTGTTAATTAAAAAATATCCAAGCCTACTTTGTAGACTGTCAGCAGATTTACATATTAACCCATTCGCGGCCGTGTTTGGTCGTGTATACCACAATTTTAATATTATGAATTTGAATATTCATATCTAAGCGGTTCCAAGTATAAAATTAAAAGACTCTCAATTAATTATCTAAATGTACTGGTGACTGGTGAGGACAGCGAGTATTAGCGGGTTTAAAATTGAAATGTTAGTATTGTAGTAATTTATTTCTACACCTACATGAATGAAATCTATTGGATATTGAGCATGACCGTCTTTGAATATTCGTCCAATATAAAGCAACCTCTGCAAACCAATTTACGTAGGTAATTCAACTTTAAAATCTACTTTTCCCTTTATCCGTCCTTCAGAGTCGATTGAGAAACCAAAACATTAATATTTATAGACAAATATAAATACTAAGTAATGATCAAGTTATTAAGCCCATAAATTAATAGAATTAAAGCCATAGCGGTATTTAACTTGGTTACAGCAACTCAATGAAACATGTTTAGTAAATCAAGAGCTATGAATATGACAGTTTGCACTCGAATGAGAGAGGTCAGAGAACTCTAAGTTTTCTGTACCAAAAATAGTATATTACGCAATGTGTAGCGTCAACAGCATCAACAAATACAACCTTGGGTCGTGGAGTAGGCGCAAGCGCACAATTGTCTTGTTCGTCTAATGAATAGGCATTTTATACTGTGTGAGTAAGCGGAGCACGACGCGAACCATGTTCACGATATCACTATGACATTGACTGAATTTATTCGACAAACTTGAAATAAAATTGTATTTACACAAACTTGTCTTCAAAATCTTGGGCCCGATAAAAATATTAAAAATTAATTCTATGATATTTTTTGCTTAGAAAATTTATGGTAGCTAGCTATCATATTTTTTTGCTCTCCGAAATTATCTCAATGATATTTAATATTAATTAAAGCGTTCTCTGATGCGATTCACATGAATTACAACTATGATATAAACAGATAGTTCCAGCGACAAGATTGTATGCAGTAATTTATGTTATTAATTATAAAAGCGGCTGACCTTAAGAACGCTGAATTATATAGTCCAAAAAAGTGGTAAAACGACGACTAAAGCCACAAGAAAACATTATATATTTTACATTGCTTAATAACTTGACGCCCTCTATCTTTTCACTGAGAGCAAGTACAAAATAAGACATCTTAACGTTAAAAAGCATGCCTTAAAATATCAACACAGTAGAGTCAGCCAGGAGATAACAGAATAAGTCACTGTGTACATTTCTACAATATTATGCATGTACAGAGTTAACTTATTTGGCGACGCGTCGCTTGGGTCGTGCTCGTGCATCTACGCATTCGCAATGCGCAACACGACAACGCGACTTGGTGGTCAAATAGACCATTATGGAAATTAATTTCCGTCTAAAATACTTTGGCGCCTACAACCCATAAACGTCCGCTGCTCATATTAAAATACTCATCTATAACGATCGCATCGAATTACTTCAGACGAAGTTATTATAGTGCTAAGTGCTGAGACCGTTACGACGATACAACTTTACAACGATGGTCGATTGTAAATCAAATATTAGAAAAACTAAAACAATAAATCTTCGATTGGTTTTACCAAACGAGTTTACGTGAAGAAGATATTAAATGGCGTAAATAAATCAATCGTTGTTTCCCCAACTCTTTACTTTTTTAATGACTGCGTCTGTCGCTGAGCGGCTGTGGCGAGGTAGACACAGATGTGGGACCAGCTGTTTCTATGACAGTCACGTTCACGAATCTGACAATGTGTTAGTACTACACCACGCTACGGGCTTGGCTCGTTAAATTTTTATTGCCACAAGGTCGCCACTTTATGGTCAATTCTCAACAGTTATTGTTCGCGGACAAACTTTTTTTTACAACACTAGCGTCAATCACTTTATAACGGTGGAGTTACGATTGACAGTGATTAAGCCTTAATTGTTATGACGCCATAAAACTCCTTTTTATATACTTTGTAAGTGTTATGATTATCCATTTTTCATGTTGATATACTTTTTGTATTTTTACACAGCCTAACGATGATAAAAATGTGTTGAGAGCGCACTTTCTCAATCGCATATCAACGTATGTAAAACGAACTTCTAAAGTGATAGCTTTACGTTTGAAGATGAAGATAATGTTCACGACTCTTTCAAGCATGCAAGATAAATGCGTGCAAACGTCATGGTTATGTTTATTGTGGTAAGTACGGGTTTGGCCCTTACTTCTGCCCTGTGAACACCGTATGATAACAAATGATGTTTTGACTACGATTTCGGCGATATCGACTTTCGCACACCAGCCGCAAAGCGTCCGTAATAAAGCAATTTGCGAGCGTGCCAACAAAACAATGGACCCCTTTCTAAGCTTGTTTTAAAAGCTTTCGACACCGTGATTTAAAACCCTTTGACTTATACCTTATTTGTAAACATCTTGTAAGCACAAAGGATTGCTGTTAACAACAAAAACGAGAATTTGCACAACCCTATTGCCGTGTTCCCTTTGTTTACAATTTTCAATAAATTTGCAAAAAATTGTGAAAGTAGCATGTCTGTCGGACCTCTATTTTTATGGATCCGTGAGTCGCATTGTATGTAAAACCAAAACCGTGCAACGCGTCAGTGCAATACTGATATAAGATAATATAATATTTTATAAACAAGAACAAAGTTCCGTATTATTATATTCCGTAGGCAAAAATGGTAAATCGTTTACAAAACACGCTCCGCTACAAGATTGCGCTTGAAGGACCGGGATGTTGCCATCAACTAAAAATTTATTGTTATAGTTATTAAAGATGGGGGATTTAAATGCTACTCGGGTGCTCCCGGCTTGCTTATTTATATTACTTTTGGGAGGAAAATTCGCCCGCGTTATAAATATGAAAGGAAAACGGCTAAGGGAAATAATTGTGCGGCTTATCTGTACGGAACAGAGTTGCCCAGAATTGAAGGTCCCCGGCCGTTTTTGTACCTTAATGGTCGGTCGCTAATATTGACCCACTATTAAAGCTTTTGTTCTTGGAGAAAGTTTGTGTTTATTGCGAACCTTTTAAACCCTTTTTCGTCACTTTTTTGCGATAGAACAATAGATTTGCAATTGTTAGTGTTGTCAATAGTAAAAAGTACAATAACGGAGAGATTTTTTCGTAAAAAAAACCGTCTAAACAAACGTGATACATGACGCAAAAGACAGGTAGCATTTTAGGGTTAGTTGATGTACCTTCAATGTTAACGTTGTTTTGTGATTCTGCCGTGCAAAAATATGCAGACAGTGCTTTCATTTAAAACAAAGTTCGTTCAACATTACCTAAATAGAAATAAAAATGTTTGACAAAAAAGATTTTTATCAATTAAAAAAGGTCTGATTGCAATAATTCCACAAAGCCATATCAAATGAATAATTGCAACATAATTTTACGAGAGCCTTCAAAGGATAGGTATTATAATGTGAATCATCGCACACATTCGACAAAAATGCTATTATGACTATACAGTGATATTTTTTTGTTATTAGATATTTTTTCAATAAAAACTAAAATGTGTATAAAAGCTCTATGTTGTGACTAAAGACAATAATGTTATGTCTATCACAACACGCGACCCAGTTTCGAACAAAACAATCCCCATTACAAAAACCTCAAACCTGTATTTTTTCCACGGACACATTAATCAGCCAAGCGATTAGACAAGACTTTGTTTTAGTCAAAACGATTTAGTAGGCAATTTCTAACATTCTGCATTTAATTGTGTCACTATCACAAGTGGTTTTAAAAGTTAAGCCATTAAGGGTTATAAATATTTCAAGATTCAGTTCCAAAATTGAGAATTCCGAGGATTTAGAACAGCGATAAGCCATTAAAAGCGTTGTTTGGTCGAATGTGTGTTCGGATTCTCCAACTAAATATACTTAAAACTAAAAGAAAATAAATTTGAAACGATAAATACCATTAAACTCACCGCAGACGACCCGATCGAAGGGGCTCATCCAATCTGGAAATGGAAAATCTATTATCAATCGTATTGAAGGTCTATGTTTCGGCCAAATCGCATGCATAACGTCAAAAATCGCATGCATAACGTCAAAAATCTATATTACAAAAAAAAACACATGTCAAAAAAGTCGCAAATAAAATTTGAACAATGCTTCACTTGGATTTGAATTAAATAAAAAGATAAACGTACTTAATTTGTTTTAACAATAGGGAGGTACCCATTGTGTAAGAAAGATTTAAAAACAAAAAATCTTCTGGCAGTGTTTGTGAAACAAAATGTTTGCTTCGAAAATAATAGTTATACGGTGTAGAAATACAAAAATGGGACCTACTTTAGACATTTTTCCAAAATAATTAAAACTCATTTTTCAATATTTATGTGTAAAGTGAAATTGTCGTAACGTGGAAACCATTATTTTTTTTTTCCACGGGTCACCTGTATTCACTATACGTACAGGGTGATTCATCATTTTAAATAAGATTTTTTTGTGAGGAAATCATAAAACTAGAACCATCCAGAAACCTTACACTGTATCTAAATGAGAAAAAACAGGTTTAATTGTTCAGTTCAATGGGTAAAGTGGTCGTAAAATTTTTATAGTCAACCACATAGAAGATTTTCACAGCGACATTGCTTATATAGAGCGAGTATCAACGGCTAGAACAATTGACTGTTAATTACATTTTATCGTGAATCTAAATTACGAGTAAAACATTTTTAATTGCCCTTTATCAATTAAAGCTATTATTTAGTTTTTATTGAGCATTTCGTTTAACAATGTTGATTCAAATAAATGCCGCTGTGTGGAGAGCTAGATAATTGCAAACAGTAGGTATTGTCGACTTAATCTAATATCGAAATTTTGTACAGTGATCATGTTTGCTGATTTCGTAAATCCATTTAAAGAATGGATGCTAAAACTTTTACAAGCTCTAAAATACAGGGTGTTGTTACTTTTATGTAACCTAAACAAACAGTCTAATTAATGATTTTAGTAAAAAACAAAAAAAAGTCACATAATATATTTACTAAAACGGAAGGTTAAGCATAGTGGTAACGCAAATTAATGTCTCTGTTAATTTTCCAAGCACAAGTACATTTTTAGGAAGGAAGATTTTTTAAATGATGCAACTTCATTATAATTATTTCTGCAATAAATATAAATAGGATAACTGTTACTAGTTAAGCATTACTTTTATAAAGAGTGACATCATCTGCCTCTGGATTACAATCCTATTAAAAATTTTTGGCATTACATCAAAATACAAAAGTTATTGCTGACTGAGAAACTCAATAAAAATTCTGTAGACTCTAAATATCATATTATTAGATGCTAAAGAATTGTCTTCGCTATCAACATCACAAATATAATGACTCACAAATAAATTGACGTCCGATTAAGTACGCATGTGAAGCTACTCCGGTTTTTAGCAACGTTTAAATTTAACGAGTTTCACCTATCGGAAACATTTAAATTGTCTCGATTGAGTGCAGTCGTTAATTACACCGCGAATGCATAAAAAAATCGATTATACGAATCGAACGCCGTATATCGATACTCGAAAATTCACAACTCATTCGGAGATAACAACAGGCTTTCGGTCTCCGATCGAGAATTAAAAAATTGACAGTCAAAACTTTCGAAAGACGGTGTAACCCTAAAATGGAAGAGGTTAAGAGTTCTGTATCAGTCCCATATTTCATTGGGGAAAGATAATGATGTTATTTTTCAAGTTGAATGTTTTTTTATTGTTTTTGGAAACTCTACAACAGAGTACCTAACAGTCGTGAATATGAGCAAGTAATTCAGGATTCTTTAATACATTAAAATCAGTGTGAATTGTTTCGACTAGTAAACAAATGTACCTACGACCTAATGAAATAATAGTTTGTATGAACAATACAACATTAACAGTTTAATTAATAACGTGCTACAAATAGCAATCAATAGTATAAAGGGCTTTTGATGGCATGTGGGTTCCGATTGCTGACGGCGCGCTCCGATTGGCTGTAAATGACGGCCATATTTGTTCGGCGCATGCGCCCTGCGCGCCGCACACATGTGACTGGCGCTCTTCTTTTCCGCGGTATACAATGTTTACGGTCAAGTGCGAGTTGCGTTCTAAGTTTAAAATGAGTCGTAGGTTTTTGAATTTGATATTTGAAAATATATTTTTTGCTTTTTACAGCTGAAATATTTTTTGTTAGAAGTGTTTAATGAGTTTTAATTTAAATGTTTTTTTTATTGATACCTATATCAACAATGTTTTAGTAGCACATGTTTAGTTTTGTCCATTCAACGCTAGAACGCTGAAAACAAGAAACATTGAATCACACTAAAGTTCATTCAAACTAAAACCCGCGTGGTGTTTGAATGTAATACGCTCTTATACTGTCAAATTGTTGTAGAATGTAGCGCGTTACGACGTATAACTGTCGGCTACTGACAAGTCCGCCATTTTAATTTCTCGTGCGCGCGCGAAAGCACCTGCCACTTTATTTTTGTCTTCCTGAGACGAATTTTCACCTACATCAGCCCGGACATTTTTATATGCCGACAAATCACGAAAATAGTCCATCGCTAAACAAAAACAAGATGATTATAGGCCATTTTATATAATTTCAGTGATCTACGAGGCTGTTATGACGTTCCATTGGCTTTGATAAGTATTTTTTCGCATGACAACTGTATGCGTCAGTTGTGCCAAGAACGTCAATGCGGTACTAGATACAAAACAGTTTGATTCACACATATCTTATCCGTGTCGCGGTCCGAGTTATTTATACTTGCGATTTTTTGGCATAATTATGATACAGTTTATCAAATTAAGTCATGCGCCTGTGTTTTTTTTCGGAGAGCGCTACAATAACTGTGGTTTTTAAATAGGCAGTAGGTACCTATCTACCTGCCAAGTGTATTGACTTTTAATTTTAAACAACATTTGCTAAAAGTTTTTGTAACTTTCTAATTTTAAAAATTGAATGTAGATCATTTAAAATCTTGAAGTAGGTATATATTTTATATTTAAAAAAAAAACTTTTCATTTATAAATAAAAAAATGTTAAATTTGAATTAAAATTATATTTCTACAAGTACCTACGTAAAAGTACCTACATTTTTGTTTATTCTTTGTTGCATATCAAATAGTAGGGAATGGTAGGTATATATACAGTAAATAGTCATAGTGGTTTTCGTTTCATTAACTACAGAACCCTAAAAAGCAGCTACTTGTCTGATTATGTAAATGGATACACAGGCAAATAAAAATTATGTGTGTAATGGCCCTAATTGATTTATATAGAAACCATATTGTGTTAAATGAAGGTCAAAATACTATTGTATTGATAAAACCATCGTTAATAAATATTTATTGGCTTATCAATATAAATTGAGCAATATATAGACATATACATACGGTAGGAAAGAAATAAGATAATAGATTAAAATAATTAAATGAATTAAAATATTAATAAATTTAATAAACTTTGCCTAACCCTACAAAATAACATTTCAATGTGACATTCATTAAGAAAATTAACGTAAACTACTTTTATAATTAATAAGTTAATTTTTGACTTTACCTGTTTGACAAACTGTATCTATGTTTTTTTTTTAATATATTTTGTATTACGATAAAGCAATGAAAAATAATTTATTGATCCTTGACGTGGTAATTAGTATGATTTTAATTTTCTATAAGAGTCCATTTTAGCTAAACTATTTTTGAATTATTTATTTTATGTTTCCGTGCACCAATCTACTTGAATATATTATTATTTACAAAAATTTTAAAAGGATTTGCTTCTTGGACAAATTGCGTGAAGAATTATTTATGTTTAACTAATGTACCTAATTAAATTGAATAATTAACAAAATTAAAATCAACACGCGTTTGCGCTTGACTGACATTTGTGTCATACTATTTTCATAGTAAACAGTCATATAACTTAGATTTGACTGTGATTATGTGTTATACAGGTATTATGGTCTATTAAACATGTTTTTTAGTATTTTTTCTGCTACGTATGCAGTTTTCATTGAATTTTAACCATCCTGAAGCAAATGAGGTGCTTTTTAGCTCATATAGGTATCGCAAAAATGGCTATACATTCGAATATAAGTTGAATATGTACATAAGTACATATTTTATATATATATGATCCAATAAGTACCTAGTACTTAATATGAAATTACCTATTTGTTTAAAAATATCTACTTAACAATTAAATAATTATTAGTTTTAAGTTAAATTAGTAGATAGTATTTAAAGTATAGGTTTTTATAGTGAATGACTTTTTCATTCAACTGTCTATTACCTTAACTACCTAATAATTTTATTTGTAAAGTTTTATTATTAAATGATTTTTTAAGTAAAGGTCATTTTATCTATTTAGTTATTTAGTTGTTAAGTTATATAACTATTTACTTAAAATATATCCATAACAATTTTTTTATGGTTAACTAAACAAGAAAGAGTTTAATCCTTAAAAAACATTTTGTATTTTATAAAATCAATTCAATAATAGGTTGTTGTTGGATTTTATTTTGCTTCCTACACAATCAAGTAAACTTTTTACTGAAATTTATTATATCTTTGGTTTTTTCTACCATAGGTATTATTAATTTAAATATGGCCTTCCTATGTAAGCTCAGTACTTATGTTAATAAGGTACGTTTAGATATAATTTTCACCACCATCCCAAAAAATAGGTTAAACAGTTATTTTATCGTTTAATCGATTTGAGTACGATATTTAACCCTGTAATAACTGCGGAAGATTGATTGCTAGGCAATAAAATAGCAAATAAAAATAATCGCGCCATTGTATGCAAAACGTACAGGCACTTTGGCTCTGTAATCGTTCGCCTTTTTTGAGTACTAAGTAGACCTCACAAGAGTTAATGCTTTTATACTCTAAACTAGTTGACCCGCGCAACTTCGTCTGCGTCACAATTTTCATTACTGCTCCGCTCCTATTGGTCTTAGCGGGAAGTTATATAGCCTATAGCCTTCCTCGATAAATGGGCTATCTAACACTGAGAGATTTTTTCAAATCGGACAAGGAGTTCCTGAGATGAGCGCGTTCAAGCAAACAAACAAACTGTACAGCTTTAAATATTAGTATAGATATAGATTCATAGATAAGTAGGTACTGACCATTCTGAAATACTATTCTAATTTTCGAAACGTGTTTTAATTTTTTTTTTTAAAGCCAGCAACAGAATTTGAAAATGGATTTGGCTACTTTTCCGTGAAATATTTTAATGCATTTGCTTTCAGGAACACTTTGGTAGGTATCTGCCTTTTAAATGTCCATTTTACTATTAGTTTTATGGTTTTAGAATGGAATGCTACTTTAATTTATTGTTATTGATATTTATTTATTGCTAAGCCGATTTTAATTGATATTTTTTTAGCTAAAGCGTTAATAAAACGTTAAAAGAATTTCATTAAATGTTTTAAGTAGTAACCCATTTTGAAGCAATTGGCCATTAAACATTTTATAATGATTGCGAATTTGATTAAAATAATTAATTTATTAGGTAAACTATTCATAAACATTATTTTAATTATCTAAATACTAATTAAAACGCTAATAAAAATATTTTAAAGTTAAAAATAAGTTTTAGGTATTAAATGAAGTTCTATGTAAAGTTTGTAAGCATAATATGGACCCGCCCATTGCCGACGGCGGAATGGGCGGTCCGAGTCGCGCGGCCGACGGCCGAACATCGCCGAGAGAGAACCAAGCCAACCGAGGCGCCCGCGCAACATTTACGACCTATACTCATTATTTTATGACCTGTTTATACCAAAAACACCCTTTATACTTTCTTTAATTACCTTATTTATATTCAACAAAACAAATTACATGTGATCAGAATTTACCTTCTTGCTATTCACAACAAAACAGCTGCTTTAGTTTTAACCAAATTATTATGTACCCATAAAGGATACTTATTTAGATTCTTGAACGATAAAAATAATAATGGTCAATTTTATTGCGTTTATATTGCACTGTTTGAATTATTTTATTGTTATATAAGTGCTAAAATTGTATAAGAATGGTTATAATTTACAAAAATAGGTAAATGACTACTTCTAATAGGAACGACTAATAAAATAAATACTGTTGAATATTTCTTTACATATAATATTTATATTTGTTTATGTAGCGTTGATAGATATTTAGAAATTATAATAACAACCGGAAGACTGAAAACATATCAGTAAAATGAATAGGTATATTAATTAATGAGCTAGGTACTTTAAATGGTGCAAGCGAAACGAAAAAAATATGCTAAAGAAATACAGCATAAAATAAACAATAAAAATAACTTTTATTAAAATCTAAAACAACACCTAGATAGATACTAAACGAACACATTAAAGCCAGTCTAATTGCAAAGTACACAACGGCCTGATAAGACTCCTATAAGTATAATTATTGAAACTTATCTTGAGCTTTATAAGCAACACAAAAACTAATTTGTAACAATTGTTTCAGGAACGCCAACATCGCAAACTGTCATGCAGTGAAGGAGTAAAACATTTACCAGTGATGGACATCCAGGGGTACCGCGGTATGTCCGGCAGGGGCTGCGCAGAGCCTGGCTGCGAGCACGCCGCGCCCATGGCGTCCACGGTGGCGGCGGACGCTGCCGAGGCCGCTGAAGCCGCTGCTTGATGGTAGAACTGAGCAGCGGCCGCCATGCTGGCTGATGCCGCCGACACCGCCGCCCCGCCGTTGTGCTGGCCCAGCGCGTAGTTCACCATCGGGTCTCCTCCCACAGCCGTCGGGTACCGACAACTCTTGTCATCCGCCGCAGACAAACCGCCGCCAGCAGAGAACGGCACGGAACCTCCGAACTGCTGGTGATGCGACACGTAGGGATACATCCTCGCCGGCGCGCCCGGCGAAGCCGAGGACGAGGATGAGGACCGCTGCGGGCTGCCGGCGCCCGGCGAGCCTGCCCCCAGCGCGGCCGCTCCCAGCCCGCCAGACAGCGAACTTGACAGCGACGTCGACAGGGACGACGACAGCGACGATGACAGCGACGCCTCTATAGGCGACGCCCCAGCACCCGCGAACAAATTCTGGTGGTGGAACTGCTGGTGGTACTTCGGGAGCATGCTATCGATGATGAACTTGGAACTCATCGCTCGGCGGCGACGCGGCGCGCGACGATCGCCTCGCGGGAGATGCGTTTATCGCCGGCGATTCGGATCGATTCTCGCGCGTGCACCTCTACTATGGCCGCGGATCGTTTATGACCCGCGTATGAGGCTCTACGACTCCGAATTCCCCGTCGTGGCGAGCGTTACCGCTGCCGCGCGCCGCGCTCGAGACAGCGAAACACGCCACGTGCGTGCGAGCGAGACGCAGCGACGTTCGGGGGCGACCCGCCAGAACCCTCTCCGTCTCATTAATTCCTACCTGCGTGGCTTATATTAGAAAGAGATAAAAGCTATTCGCTAACGACCATTTCGACGGCCATTGTTCGTAATGGCGCCGGGCGCCCCGCACCTCCGCACCGACCTCGTCTACACCAATAGTGATCCGGTGCAGAACATTCACCGCCAATCACAAACCATTCCGGCACTTCTAGCTGTCAAATTGAATGGCTTTAAACAGGATTGCAACATTACTTTTAATATTAAATGTATTTTTTTTGTAATTATCTGGTACTGAATAAAATTTTATATCATACAATTATTTCGCAAACTTGTAAAATTTTTGTTGGTTTTACAAAAAAAAAAATGTTTTCAATATTTAATATTAACTTCCTGAATGACTGTTGAAAACAAGCTATGATTTAATCAAATGGAGATACAGACTTATTTTTAACTAAAGTTAAGAAACGTTAAAAAGTTTTAGGTACTATCATTTGGTTCGGTACCTATTCAAGTTCCAGGATTTTTTTTATAAAAATCCTTTTTGTATCACATCATTTCGCAGTTGCTACAGGTCTATTAAGTAATTCGTAGTACTTTACCTACAACTTTTGCCATAAATTATAAAATTTTTACCTAACTCATCTGACCTACTCTTATTATGAATATATTTTTGCCGATTGTTTTTATTTTGTAATCAATATTAAATAAATAAAAGATTTTTTTCCATATTGTAAATGTGTGTTTTACTCATACATTGACATTTTATTAACTCACCAATCTGTTCAAAAAAACTAAGGCTAAAAATATTAAATTAAAAACATGAATTGCTCTAAATTGCGTTACGCCGGCCACGTGGACGGACGAGTACTATCCATCTCGTTTCTTTGAATGTTCCTTTCTCCGTCGCACGTTTCATTCATACTTATTGGTCGTAACTACACCGAGCACATGTGCAATAACAAACTTTACGACTATTAAAATAAAACCGTTTATTGCCTGGGAAGTTTATTTATTTGTTACAGTTTTGATTGTAAAACGTGTTTAGTGCATGGTTTTTATAGGCTTAAGTTGCCTTTTCAGCTTTATCAGGTCGGTGGTACGACTGTGAGGCAGTAGAACATTGCATAAGTATAGGTTTTATGTTGTTATTGTGATGTTTTCGCCGTAAACGTATGGAATGCATGATATGGCCAGTTAAAGCCGTTTATTTCGCGATATGAGCAATTTTTTTATTGATTTTTAATGAGGTTAATGACAGTTTAATGTATCGTTCCGTTGGAGGAAACTCTTTAGACCGTTACATTTTGCATTTTGCGTAGATAAATTGTTTTGACAAGTAGATAGGTATCGGTTTTGTATTGCGTTATATTTTATGTATCTGCAAATGATCAAAATGTAGGTACTGAAACAACCATCTTTCAAGCAATATTTTTTATGACTGCGGATATAATTTTCTCAAAATAGAAGAGTGTACAAAGAATATGTAAATATTGCAAAAAGACAATAAATAAAGTTGATAGATGACCTCATTTTTCTTTGATGAAAAAATAAAAATAAAACAACTACTGCTAGTTTGATTATTGTTTCTTTACATATATTTATTGAAAATGGTAAACAAAGAAATTTAGTAACAACACATGAAATCTTTATTTCCATTTTCCAAGTTAATAAAGGACATGACGTGGCTGTCTCTATTTTTGCCTTCGTCTACAGCAAAAACAGTAAAAAACCTTTACATTATGATAAAACCATATCTTTTAAAGGTTAGGTTATTTTTATAAGGACCACAGCTCTTAATCGGCTGAACTACGTCAATAGCGCTTCTTTCATTGGTTTGTAGTAGGTACCTAGCCTCGGCGGTTGGAGAGCTTTCGTCTAAGCTTATTTTCTGATCATCATAATAAAAAAAATGTGGGTGACGCATAGTTAGGTACGACGGTTGAATGGTTGTTATACGTTTAAATTTATTGATTAGTAAAAATAAAGCATAACAATAAGGATTACAATTAAATTAAATACCTACCATAAGTGACATTAAATTACATTATATTTAAATAAATTGGGTAAAGTTTAATCAATTGATTATAAAAAAAATGTCTTATTTTTATTTTGAAACATGTAAATTTTATATAATTTTAAATACTTATCGACATAAACACACTTATAATAAAACTAAAACAGAGCTCAAAAAGAAAATTGTCTTAAATAAAAACAAACAGAAATAGAAACACACCTACTTTAAAATTGTAATAGATAGGTACACAACAACAATCATCTTATCTAGAAGACGTCCTATCTTAGATATAGCTTAACTACATAATATCTATATGTACACTCAAAGTAAAAATAAAAACTCCTAACCATGTTACTTTAAAAACTTAATAGGTAGGTACAAAACATAAAACAATATTACCTAAAGTCTGTTTTTTTAATCTCAGAGACTAAAGTGATAAGTGAAAATGGCAAATTGACATAGATTACATACTTCAATAGCATTTAAGTCAGTTTTGACATTTGAAGTTGTCAATTTAGTCTCCGAGATTAAAAAAAAACAGACTTTAGAAGAAGTCCTCTGTTGGAAATAGCCTAACTATAAACATACATTTAAAATAAAAATAACTCCTAAATAACGTTTTACGCGAATATGACGCATATCTTCCCAATTTTTTATAATTAAGTATTATTTAATTTCTATTTTATTTTTTTTGGTATGCGTCATGCTTGGCGCAAATAAACGCTTTTTCTTTCTTTCTTTCTTGCTTCTTTCTTTCTTTCCTAACTAAAATATGGCATAATTTTTTATACAAGTATACCTAGGTAAAAAGTTCCCTAGAAGCATAGTTTAAAATTTTAATACATCAAACAATATCACCTAAAAGACGTCCATTGCTGAACATAGCCTTCGCTCAAGCTTCTCCATGATGACCTGTCACAGGGCAGCACAGGCTTCTCGCATCCAACTGATTCCTTTGTTATTCGACTGGCCATAAAACCATCATATAGACCACAACAACAACCACATTCCAGTAGATTTGGGTAGGGTGGGGTAGGTTGCCAGTCCAGAACCCTTTTAGCCCTATCAGGGATTTGTTGCAATAGGGAATATGCATGAAAAAAATATTTATTATCAGTACCTACAGTTTACCTAAAAATACATAATACTTACAGTGAAAATACTTTTAATAAAAATTACTCGAAAAACCGAGATATGATTATTAAAAAAAATATATATCTATCCCTCTCGCGAAAACGCTGTTTTCTATGGCATACAGCTGCCATATAGGCGTCATGGACTTTGACGTCAAAGTCCATATCGGACTTCTCTTTCTAATTTTAATCTTTGAAGCTTTATCACTTCATCGCTGGTGAAGGTATTTAAAAAACAATTTCATGATTTAACTAGACCCAATAAGTAGGTAGGTACCTATTTCATTTTGCAAATAAAAAATCACAAGCTTATTCCCTACCTATTGCAAGAATTATTGTGACCATTGCACCTTTAGTTTGACAATGCTTTGGGCTATGATACATTAACAGTAGTTAGGTATTAATTTCCCACTTAGCAAGTATTGCTAATAGTCTATCTATACTTATATAGAATCGTTTGTCCTGACCGACTATCAATACGGCCAAAACTACTAAGTTTAGAAAGCTGGCGTTTCGAATATAGGATTATTTTGAAATGTAAGAAAAGTTTTTAGGAAATATCAACTTTAAATAGCCCGGGAGAAGGAACATTATACCGACATATACACGGACGAAGACGTGGACATAAGTTAGTATCTAAGAAGAATAACATTTGCGTCAACAGGACCTGCGTTGTATTAGTTTCGCCCTGCGCAATTAGTCACCTCTGCACAAAGCAATTGTGTAATAAATATTCATCATCATCTGCCTAGCCTTTTCCCAACTATATTGGGGTCGGCTTCCAATCAAGCCGGATTTAGCTGAATACCAGTATTTTACGAGGAGCGGCTGCCTACCAGACCTCCACAACCCATTAACTGGAAAAAAAAAATTAATGATTGGTAATTAAACGAAACCAATTAGCACTTCTGACAATACTTCATATAAGATTCTTGATGAATAATAACTAATTCGCGGGCTATTGGTATTTTATCTTATTGGAATCTATGGAGGAGTAACATGACGGTCTAAAAGACAACTCAAATAAGTATTGAAAAAGTAAAGGAAAAAAAATCCATTTTAATTCGCACTAGGCGTTTTCAAACGTCTTTTATAATATGGATAGCAAAGGAGTGGAACTCTTTACCAGCGTCTGTGTTTTCGAACGAAACGAACCTAATCTCTTCAAAGTTAGAGGCTTCTTCTTGGTAAGCTCTCTACTATCGTCGACTTTGTCTCTGTCATCTCTAACCTAGACTAATGTCACGAGCAAAGCCATATCAAATAAAAATTAAAACTGCTTCTGGCCATGTCTATCAACAACTTTTTTCAAGCAAATCATAGTCGGTTCCCAAAAAGTGGAATATCCTATCCTCATCTTCATCAGCTGATTATGTACAGTCAACAAAGCTATTTAGTACGCAGGCAGCTAAATTGCAACTACTTTTAAACAATGTTGTGAATGTACTGAGTAGACAATTATTGTATCTACACTACACTCGTATGTCATAAGTTCAAAAAGTTATAATGAAACACACATAAGAAATAAATATTGGCAGGTCCAGAAAAATAAATATTTTTGCCTGTATACCAAATAGCTTTGTTGACTGTATCTACAAAGATCTTTCTTTTTTTTGCAAATCGCAATAGCTTCCTTCAAGAAAGTCTTCATCTAATATGATTAGAAGCAGTTATTAAAATATGAGAAAAATCTTTTTGTTACACTCTGTATAATGTTCCCTTTTTAGAAAAGGGACAGATCCTTTGAGTGGTGGCGGCGGGTG
This sequence comes from Lacanobia oleracea, assembly GCA_950371165.1. Taxonomy (NCBI): domain Eukaryota; kingdom Metazoa; phylum Arthropoda; class Insecta; order Lepidoptera; family Noctuidae; genus Lacanobia; species Lacanobia oleracea. The sequence goes on from OX493397.1 coordinate 11,143,790, forward strand.
GATAGGCCAGGCCCCATAGAAAAATGTTTGTACCCCTTTAACTTTATCTGTTATGTTACGGCAACACTACCGTAATATGGCAATATTTATGGCCGTTATTGAACAATCACAAAACCAACTCAAACAACACCAAACCGTAGCATTAGGATTCATTAATTGGCCATTTCAACTAGGTATTTGAAAAGGCATAATATTTATAATATCCTAAAATATGTTAGGTCAAAACACAACATATTTTACCGGTTTTGCTTTACTGAAACCAAATATTGGAAGAGGTTATATTATTTCGTTCAATGCACCTCTACCCTCGATAATATGTTGGGGCCTTCCATCCTAATCGGATGCAGCTAAGTACCTAGGTACTAGTATTTCTCATAGCAACTGTACTACCTCTTCAACCTAGTAACTGAGTAACACGGCCTGGGCAAGGCAGGAGCCCTATTATGACGTGCTAAACCATCATGATTAAGGAGGAGCTCGTGGCTAGATAATAACAGCCGCACAGGTCGATCTTCAAGGTTAAGCAACGCTTGCCAATTTTGGTCTGTGGATGGGTCCCATGGTGTGATGGACCATCTTAACATACAAAGTAACCACCGTGTCTCGGAAAGCACGTTAAGCCGTTGGTCCCGGCTGTCATTTGTAGATCTTTGGCAGTCGTTACGGATAGTCAGAAGCCAGTAAATCTGACTCCAGTCTTGCCATGAAGTACCGTGTTATCCAGTTAATGGGTTGTGGAGGTCTGGTAGGCAGCCGCTCCTGATAAAATACTGGTATTCAGCTAAATCCGGCTTGACTGGAAGCCGACCCCAATGTAGTTGGGAAAAGGCTAGGCCGATAACGAATGCCATCATGATTAAGCTATGAAAAAGGGATAGTGTTATGCGTCTTATATAAATCCGTCTCTCTCCCACACCGTTATCATGATGGTTGTACCTGGTGTCAGATGAATATCCGTACCCAACGTCGGTCAGAGATCTACAAAAGACAGCCAGCAGCATCGCCTTAGCATGCTTCCCGAGATACGCAGGAATCTCGGTATTTAGTGGATAGTCACCTATGGACCAACACCGGCAAGAGCTGCTTAACCTCAAAGACCGAATTGTACGGCTGTTATTATTTTAACTACTATTTTAACAATTTCGTCCGATTATCGTCTTGTTTACAAATAATGTAACAACGATAAAATCAATTGAAATTCGAACAAGCAACTTCGTTGTATTCAAACATAATAGCTACCTACAAAGTCTTACAAAAAGTACTTTGTTAAGAACTAGTTCAAGAGTTTGCTCTTATATGGAACATGTACCAAAAAAGGCACGAGAGCGTTGGTGCAATCACCCTTATTTTATAGATGTATCGGTGTTCGGGAACCTCTATATTGCAAACCGCAAAGTCGCCGGTGGGCGGAGCGACGTCCATCGTAAAAGTGCTTCGAAGTCTTTGGAAAATTTACAACTATCGCTTGTGAGATTTAACGATCAGTTTATAGATCCAACGCTTTTAAATTCGATATAAACTTGCTTTGTCTCAATGAAACAGCTATCAATGTGACAAATGTACCACTTATGTTGTATAGTGTCGTAATTGTGGACCGTGTTTTATGTTAAACGGCTATCATTTTTTTTACGGCGCTCCAGTTCGGTACTGGATCATTCAGCACTTTTTGCTGTCTTCAGGCCAATTTTCACTGCTTTTCGTAAATCTTTTTTGGAAAATGAAATTTTCGTCTCAGCACTTACAGTTATGAAATTAAGATTTTCTTCAGCAACTTTTCTTCTTACAACACTTCCTCCACTGATTTATTGATATCATTAATGTTTAAGTAACGTTAAGACGTAACGATTCAACGAATCTGTCCTTAATTAATTTTTAACGTGTTACATCGGTATCAAAATATCACTGAATTGCTTAAAACAAAGCATCTTTTCATCAAAGTAACGGTAACGATCTGCCGACCAACTCATTACAAAACATACAAACAATGATCAGGGGCACCGTTTTACAGAGAACTGATGATCATCATTATGATTAAGTATATCAGCCGAAAGACGTCATTTCTGGACAAAGGTTTCCCTCAAGTGTCGCCACAATAACCGGTCCTGTAGGTACGTCTCGCACCCATCGGCTACCCGCGACCTTTATCAGGCCATCGGTCCACCAGTGAACTGATACTTGAAGGCTTCTGTCCTTAACAGTTGACTGACACTTGAAGGATTCCGTTTTTAAGCCAATAAATTATTGGTCTCCACCAAGCTTGTACTCACCCCATAAGCAGTCATCGTCACCTGTAACCAAAAAAAAAAAACATTAATCCTATTGGATTTTTTTGAGGAGACGAGCAGGGGGAGACGACTGTATGGGCTTGACAAAGAACCCAACGCACCTATTAGAATTAGGGTTAATGAAAAAAACCGGCCAAGTGCGAGCCAGACTCTCACACGAAGGGTTCCGTACCATAAACCGAAAAAAAAACACGTTTCTTGTTTGGGAAACCCTTTAATTTTTAATTAAAATATTTTTTTTTATTACAAAATTAATAAAATAAAAATTAGTTTAATTCATATAGCGGCAATAGAAATAAACAGTCTGTGAACATTTCAACTGTCTACCTATTACTTTTGATTTAATATTACCTATTGTATATTTTTGATTGTTTATTGATATTTTAGTTTGATTCAATGACATTTATAATTTCTATTTATTAATAATATATCAATTTTGTTTTGTACTGATCAATAACTTGTTTGTTTGTACTGTTAATTCAAGTTGGTTATAATAATAAATAAATAAATATATGAATAAATTACGGTTCGAGATACCGCCCGGTGATAGACAAACAGACGGACGGACAGCGGAGGCATAGCAATAGGGTTCCGTTGGTAACCCTTCGGGTTCAGAACCCTATAAATCATACTCTAATCGTCAGATCTCACTAGAATACATTTTCAACTCAAACTTTCTAGTTTTTTCTGGAAAATTGTAAATAGTGAACAATTTTCCAGTAAAAATTAGAAAGTTATATCTTAGAAGTACCTACATACCTACCTAAGTATGTAGGTACTTCTAAGATATAACAGTAAAACAAATATAAGAGAAACCTAAAAAATATTCGTATTTACAGAAAATTAAAGAAAACGGAAAGCGTCTGTGCAGTTATTTCGACATAAAAATTGCTGTTTTTATTTAAGGCTTTGTCAAGTATGGTGTGTACCTACTCATAAAACCATAGCCATCGGTTAGCTTCAAGATCCTTTATTCAGTAGGACTCAATAAGTGGTACTGTCACAAACAGATCCACAACAGATGAAGAGGGTTCAGTAGACCACTGGTTTCAACTGTTTTCTAGTCGATTGTTTCTGATAACTAATTGATTTATACGTTAGGGTTTTCTTATTTTTTAATGCAATTTCTTTCTCTTTTAGACTTTTCTAGTGAATATATATTGTGTGTATTCTATGGTAGGCGCACAGGTAAACGTGCAATAAAGTACATTGACCTTTCCCTATTATCCCTTAATAGATACTCGAACAATTATTTCATTATCACAGAACAGACAGCTTTATGTCATTATACCTTTTTTTTGAAATTAGGAAAGTCAATAAATGTATGTGGGGTCAATGACCGTTATTGCAAGTGTATCTGATGTCTACCACAGTGATCTCCCTTTCAGGCTCTGGCAAAGATTATAAGTCGCAGCTAAGAGAGTGAGACATGCAAATAGAACACTGTCTGCCTACCCAAAATTTCTAATATGACAAAATAGATTGCCTTAAAATTCTTTACAGGATCAAGAAGGAATACTCCAATTTCTTAGCTCGAAAACTAATAAGTACAAATCCCCATAAAAAGATAACGTACCCCGCGTACTAAAGGTTCTTAAGTAGCAATATTTATTTAGCTATTCGGCTCGTATCGTATACAAAAAGGGGGGTAAGTAGGAAATTTTAATTTCACGTCTGAAGTTGGGCGGGGAGCGGAAATTTGTGTGGCATAATAAGTGAGATTGTTGCGAAATTTGCTACAAGAAAAAGAACGAGGGCTCCCATCGCAGCGCCGCGACGTTAATATATTGTGGATATGCCGCGAGATGCTGCGGATTTATTTTCTGTTTTTTTTTGTACATCACGTTTGGACGTCAGAGGGCCTATCACGAATATTTTTGACGTTTAGTAACGTAACGTAAAATTTTACCATAGCTACAATACTCGTTTGGCACATAATATTTATTTGAATTAGATTCTATATTATATAATTAAACCAAAATGCTATGACGTTGTAGTTTTTCGTGTTTCGTTGTCGTTTTGTGGGCTTCACATTCAAAATTCACTTACTTACTTCGTCAATATACATCAAAATATTCGTGCTCTGAACTTGATGGAAAATCTTCTCGTCGTAATTAAAATTCATATGGAAGTGCAGCAGTGAACAAGGTGACAACGGTTAAGATTTCAAGAAATATGAAATGGTTGTCAAACGCACATTCAATAAAATACACGCTGGGAAATTATTGATAGAGGTGAAACTTACATTGGTACTGAATGTTTAAATTTCTGATTTAGTACCAGGTTCTTTAAAACGATTCAGTTAAGTCATGCATTAAACATAGAATATTGCCGGGTGATATGCTAATGAAAGAGTACTGCTGTATGATTATAAATATACTGCTTTTCCTGAAAACAACACAATGTCAGCATTATACGAGACGGTACGTACAGTTCGATTTTAATGACCAATTATGAGACAAAAGGCAATAAAAAGCTCATTAATAGTTTCTTCGTTACCTTACAGAGCTTGTACACTGTTTTTGCTACGTCTAATGCAGTAACAAGTTGCAATCACACGGAATACAAAATAATAGAATAGATATTAATTTATTTTATGGCCTGCTTTGATTGGTTGTGCATTGGAAAACTAGCGATTACCAGCCTGTCATTATAGGTTATGTGAATAGTGTCGTTAATTTTCTGCATTTTAGTGTAACTTAATAAATAACTGTACTGTTATACAGCAATCTGCAATAACCCTTAAAATAAAGTGATTTTAGATATTTATGCCTGATATTTATCAAGGTATGGGTATAGAACTGAGTACCAATTCTAATAATCAAGCAATGTTTGTATTCGCTTCGCGTCAAACATGTAGAGTAATTGGGGCTTTTTTACAGTTTGTGACTGATTTGCAAATGCGATCATTGTTTAATAGATTTAAAGTAAAGATAGCAGAATAATGGCCAAGAAAGACGTAGTCGATGAATAAGCAACATTTTGCATTGAGATAACTTGACAAATCCAGCATGTGGTTTGACAAGGTTCAAGAAATGCTGAACATCATGGAGAAGCACAAGGTTTGGGCAAAAGTATGATAAGTAAAGATGAGAAACCTGGCAGTGGAAAATGGAGACTGAATATACCTTGTATTAAAGAAAAAAATAACTAATCTTAGTATGTTTTTAACCAGACATTTCAACGGGATGGAATTTATTTTATTGACCGTATTATGACGTCTTAAAACAGTTATCTGGTGTGGCAGTGAGATGGAACTATGCAAAAAGCAAAGCACGAAACACAACGGAATCATAATGGCATTGGCACATTATATTAAAGTATGGATAGCAGAGTATTACTGCTCTGAAACAAAAGCAGTCATCCTACATTTTTAATCCGGAATTTAATTTCTTACCTTGAAATGTTTATAGACTTTGATTTCTACGGAATCATCGTTCGCTGTCAAAATATAAACTTGTCGTCAAATTTTAGATGTTTATTTTTGGAGAAGTAGATACCTATATATATCAATAGTTCGAATCATGCTGTCCAAAACTAAATTACCGATAGTAAAATCACTTCCACGCCATTTTGTTTAACATCATACACAAAAGTCCTTAATAAAAGTAAAACTGTCTAAAATCATCAAAAAAAAAAGACACATCCACACTAAACTCGCGGCATTCGGTGGGCGCACGTGTAAGTGGCAGCTTCAATATTTATGTGCAATTTTTCCAGCGGCGCCCCTTCCCGCGCGTCTGCCACACCCCCCCGCACCGTGATAAAGGATGCAACGCGCGCCCCGCATCCCCACTGAAGCATCCCTGAATTGCGTAACAATGAACATCGTTTATAATAATTTTATTAATAGGAATTATTTTGTACAAGACTCGAATACGAAAACAAGGCGAATTTGAATCTGAAAGGGTCTGAAATAAAAGTGAATTTGAATTTGAAACTACCTTTCTCCCTCGTCTGCCTCAAGTCAAGAGTGGATAGATTACTACTTGGCAAGCGTGCTCCATCGGCAACCACATCATCGCTTGCCACCAGGTGAGATAGTGGTCAAACGTGAGCCTATCAATAATCATAAAAATAAACCTACATTTTCAAGGTTATTCCCTAAAAGGATAAGTTATCGATGCGTAAAAGCTTAGCTTTCTCCCAACTGAAAGTTCCTAAGATAATTTCTAAGTAAAACCGGCTCATTCTAATTAAGTGTACCTAGGGGAGTTCGCAAAGGGCTTTGAACCCCAGTTCCTTCCTACCAATAAATAGTAAAGTCCTATTTCTTTTTGTTCCAGTAATTATTTCGGAGTAAAATGGGTACTTTTACCAATAATGCTACCGACTGTTACAAAAGTAATGAGAGAAGAAACAATGGGGTTTTTAAATAGCCTCCTGTCAGATGCCTGGTACCCAATCAGCAGCAAAGATTTACTTATATAGGTAGTTTTAACCTCCTGAGCTTCCAATGCTCCACCGTTGTATCGCAAATGGAACCTTTTGGTTCCACCGGCGGACATAGAAGTTAAATATATTTCAAAATCTGTAAGAATTTTTATGTGGTAATTCTGAAGTCCAAGGATATTATTGAATGACCAAGGACATTATTTGAACAAGTAGAACTGAGGGGCAATTTTTATATTTTTAATTAGGGCAAACTGTCAAAAACACCAATAAGTTAACAACGGTTTGACTGATGATGGTTCCGTACCATAAAAAGTAAAAAAAGAACCCTTTTAAGATCACTCTCCTTTTAAGGTCAGTCTGTCTGTCCATGAGTCACCATTGATTTTCTCAGGAACGGGTGGACTTAGCAAGTTGAAAGTAAAGATATGGGCAAATTTAGATTTTCGCGAAAACTTTTAAGTACCAATTTACCTTAATTTTCAACATTTTTTATTTTTTGGAATTTCCCTTGTAATTGTGCTAAAAAAATAAATACAAATCTAGGTTAACCGAAAGCACCCTCTAGGTTTTGGGTCGAAAACCTATATGGTAGTTTCCGTTGACCTTAAAAGTAATACCGTCTCTTCAAGTATAGGGTCTGAAAACTAAACATTTGTAATTTAATCATAAAAATATAGTCTTTATTTAAAGTAATTTTTAGCTTCAAATTTGTACGAAATGATTTTGACTTGATTTTGAACAGTTTTTACATATTAAAATAATTGGCCTTCGGGCGACAATCTTCAGGGTACGTAGAATTTATCAGGCTCCAGAATACAACTTTGTTGCACCACTTTCTTGAATAAATATCAGATTTCAACACATCAGCTAATGCATTACGACCTGTTTAATGTAAGATACTCTTATCTACGAAACACGAAATTCTCCCACGACTAAAGATTCCTATCTGTATCGTTTTCAACAACAACATATCGTTATAAAATAATGTAATATCATAACTGGCCATTCGTGGATACTACAGAGAGTGTACAGTAATATTATTCAAATAAAAACAATTTCAATTTGGGAACAAATTGAAACAGAGAGCTGGCGGCGCGTTATTACATTTGGGCGGAGGTTAGCTGCGGTAGAGCGTGTAAAGTGCCTATAGAGCCTCCCGCCTCGCCCTCTCATAGCCTATAACACCAGCATCGGGGCTTTCCTCAAAAAGCCTCAAAGAACGCCTCAAATTCAGCGACTTTTCGCTCTCAATACTTTTACGGGACATTTAGAGGATTACGCTGAGTATGTACGTCATTTTTCCCTTTGTGTTCGGGAGGTGAGAAATATAGTTTTTGATAGACGCGCGTTCCGAACGTTCGGCAGTGTCATTTGGGGGTGTAAAAGGGAGGACGATGATAGAGGTATTTCTTATTTAGCGAAATATGCTATAAGGTGTTCGTATGTGCGCTTATAAAAGTGTCGTAGCGATCCATGGTCGTCTCGAGTGCCTACACGATTATATGCTTCAATAAGTATTATATTTTATGGGACATTCTTGTTATAATTAAATTAAAACGTTTTCTTATTTTACTTTTCTTAAAGAATTAATGCAAACATATTCTAGTAGCAGTTGGTTGCCGTCCCACGCAGGTTGTTTGGTAAATTGAAGCAGATGGTTAACTGTAGCCTTCATAGACGATATTCCAGTAACTTGTCAGTATTGTAACACAATTTAGCTGTGATCTTTGCCCAGCACTTAAGTGTAACTCGTGCCTTTGAGAAATACCGACGCACTTAGATTGTATTCACCCTTCACTTTAGTTTTGATACGTTCTAACTCAGATTAATTTCTAATGGAGCAACAATTAGAAAAATTTACCTTTTTCTAATGGGTTCTAGTAGGTATAAAGTACATATAAGATTTGAAGATAGTTATCGCTACTACCGGTCTTGAGGTTTTCTTTACCTCTATTGAGTAAAAAACCTGAAAAAAAGGTTCTACTAACTAACTACCTAAGCGGGTTTGTAATTCTACTAATTATACTAGTGCCTAATAGGTTTTATGCCAAAACCGGATCTTTGGATCTTTATCAGAAATTATTTATGAAGAAAAATAATTTAGGTAAGCACTTGTTATAAATCGTAAAACCTTGAAATGACTTGTAAGAAACACTAGGATAATAGTTGAGTACAAATTAAAAAGGGTTTTCTTTTTTCGTAGTTTCGTAGCGCGTAGACCTTTTGGTGTAGCCGTAGACCGCCTACGAAATCTGATTGTGTAAAATGATATGACGTAAAATGTTTTTTTTGTTTTCTTGATTGTTTTCTACAAACTGTCTCGTTCTAATTGTAGGTTAATAGGAAATCTATGTAATTACCTAGTTTTACGATTTTCTTATAAGAAAACTAGTGAGACGATTGAAACAGAAAGTCAATGAGTATTATATTTGTTTGTTTAGTAGCTACATAATAACAGCCTCACGGGCCGATCATCAAGGTTAAGCAACGCTTACCGAGTTTGGTCTGTGGATGTGTGACCATCTTAACATACCGAGACTCCTCCTCATCTGCCCAGCCTTTTCCCAACTATATTGGGGTCGGCTTCCAGTCAAACCGGATTCAGCTGAATACCAGTGTTTTACGTGGAGCGGCTGCCTACCAGACCCCCACAACCCATTAACTGGGTAACACGGTACTTTCTTGGCAAGACTGGAGTCAGATTTTACTGGCTTCTGACTATCCGTAACGACTGCCAAAGATCTACAAATGACAGCCGGGACCAACGGCTTAACGTGCTTTCCGAGGCACGGAGGAAACTCGGTATGTTGAGATGGTCACCCATCCACAGACCAACCTTGGCAAGCGTTGCTTAACCTTGAAGATCGACCTGTGCGGCTGTTATTCTTTAGCCACGAGCTCCTCATACCGAGACTCCTCCGTGCCTTGGAAAACACGTTACCTAAGCCCTTGCTCCTGGCTGTCATTTGTAGATCTTTGACATTCGATACAGATAGTCAGAAGTCAGAAAATCACGCACCAGGCTGGTCAAGGAGTAAGTATCGTGTTACCCAGTTGATGGGTTGTGGAGGTCTGGTAGGCAGCCGCTCTACGTAAAATAGACACTGCTATTCAGCTGAATACTAGTGTCTATGTTAAATGACATAGACACTCGTTTCGCCGATGACATACTCGTAGTAATACTGTCCGAGTCAAGCTCACTACTGCAGCTCATGATTGAGGATCTACAAACAGCTAGTACCAATGTAGATCTTGAAATCATTCTCTCTAAGTCAATGACAATGACTAATAGTTACAAAAAAACAAGTAAAAGTCAATGGATAGCCACTGGTATACACAGACAAATTCATTTACTCAGGAAAAACAATCAGTTTTGAAAAAGAAAACAACGACTTAGAGATTCAAAGAAGAGTACAGCGATCATGGAACAAATACTGGAGTTTGAAAGAAGTTTACAAAAGTAACATGCCCATAGATCTAAAAACTAGGACAATGAACTCTAGCATCCTACCATGCTTGACATATGGGTGTCAAACATGGAAATTTACGTCAACAGCTAAGCACAAAATCGCGACCTGCCAGCGAGGAATGGAGAGAAGCATTCTCAAGGTAAAAAAAAAAATCCGTCACACTAAAATTAGAGCGATAACAAAGTCACTAACGGTTTGAGCTTGGTGACATAGCGAGGCTTAGAGACAAGAGATGGACCTACATGATCACCATATGGAAAGGACCTCAAGGAAAAGGAAGGAGAGGAAGACCCTCTACCCGATGGGATGATGAGATCAAAAAAGTTGCTGGCTCAAACTGGTGGCAAATAGCACAGGATATAGAGAAGTGGGCATCTTTGGAGGAGACCTTTACCCAACCAGGTGACCTTGCTTAATACATTAATTAATAAGAAAACTAGAATTAAGTCATTTAGTAGTTTTAATAGAAAGTGAAATTTAAGTTTGTATACCTACCAATTAGTTAGTAATTTAGTAACTAAGTTGAATTATGTAGCTTGGTCAAATAAAGGCTTTTTTTATTTCTATTTATTTATTTTATTTATACAGCTGAATCCGGTTTGATTGAAAGCTGACCCCTATAGAGCTAATTGGGAACTGGCTAGGCAGATGATGGTTGTTTAGTATAAGCTTTGTTTTAGTATAAGTTTTAAATTTGTATGGTTGCTAATGCCTGAAATAAACGATTATTATTATTCCATTTATTCATTTATATACATAGTAATTACAATTTAAAAATTAAAAAGAAAATACAAAAACCTTTAAAAATAGTACTGTCCGCCGGTATCGGGAACAGGGTCCAAGCTACCGGTGGTCAGGGCTCCCAAGAGAGAAACCTCCTTACTATATGCGCCGTGTCCAGGAGTACTGCTTTTTGTAGCCCTTGATCCAGCGGCCCCACGATAGTCTCTCGAGATTATTATTAATATGATCTGTTGATATCCCAAAATCTTCTACACCTTCTTTCCACTTTAATAATTTATTATGTAGTTTGAAATGTTTGTTAACGCTTATTTTTGCTAACGCTGTTGGAGATGTATAAAACCTATATAATAATACGTGTAAGAACTTCAAGGAACTTTACCTAAGCGAGATTATTTTATATTTTTAGTTAATGTGGACTAAACCGTTGAGTGAGACGGGCTAAGTAGGTGATAACAACCGAAAAGCTAGTCTATTCTGTAAATAACCATTTCGATATCGAGCTTCACCTGAGTGTCAAACCTCACAAAGTGAACTTTATTGCACACAGCATAAAGGTCTTACGTTTGACGTAATTTGATACTCACCTCGGATTCCGCTGTCGAGACAAGAAAATGTTGTTACAGAATAAGGGAACAGGTGGATCTTCAAGTTTAAGTAAAGTTTGTTGAGGCTGGTCTGTGGATGGGGTACCATCTTTCACATATTGAGACTCCTCCCCGTACCTCGGTTAGAAGGTACGGAGGAGTCTCAATATATCAGCTGTCATTTGAAGATCTCTGACAATCTTTACAGTTCTCAGAAACCGTAAAATCTGCCAACGGTCGTAACAAGAGGCATTATGTTACCCAGTTACTGAGTTTAGAAAAAATTACATATAAGGAGTACAATTCCCTGCCTGAGTCTATGTTTCCTGATAGCTACAACCTGGGAGTCTTTATGTCAAGAGTGAATGGGTTACTTCTAGGCAATCGTGCTCCATCTTCAACCGCATAATCGCTCACCATAAGGTGAGATAGTGGTCAAACATATGCCTATCAGTAGTAAAAAAAAATTGGTTGTCTGACGTGATAAGAAAACAATTGAATTTTTAACAAACAAGCCGAACGCTTAGGCCGATCGTGCCTCTCTATCGCTTATATCGAGCTCCCGGTTGCGGAACGTGACACTTTTTCGTGAGCGCAGCCGGCTTTTATCGATTTGTAAGAAAAAGAGAGATAATCGCTCCATATAAAAACTCAGATACTCAGCTGCACCCTGTTAGACTGAAAACCGACTTCAACATGGTTGGATAGGCAAATTGATTAAACTATCTAGTGTGGTTTTATTTATTTACTGGTTGACCAGCGCAACTTCGCTTTGCTCCGCTCCTATTGGTCTTAGCGTGATGATATATAGCCTATCCTTCCTCGATAGATGGGCTAGCTAAAACTGAAAGAATTTTTCCAATCGGACCAGTAGTTCCTCAGATTAGTGCGTTCTAGTAAGCAAAGAAACAAACTCTTCAGTTTTATATATTAGTATAAGATTTCTTACTTCCTTCCTTTACAAGTATTTTCCTACCAGACAGGTACAGAGTACACCCAAAGCGTTTCATTAGTTCACCCTTTTAGATTTTTTAGGGGCTTCTAATCGCATCTATCGTAAACAGCGATGGCCTTTCAAATCGCGATAACTTGAACGTTAAAGCAATTATCATCGCTAACTTCTAAACACTAATTACATTATAATTATCTACTTCCCATAATTAAAAACCTAACTTAATCGCTTAAATCCTACTTCGGATTTGCATTACTTAAAAAGTGATTAAGATTTTCTATTAATGATATGCACGTCACGTTTACTATTCACGTTCATAAAAAGTCTAATAAAAATATTTTATTATAATCCATATTTTATTAATCGTAAACTTTTGCGAAACGTTGCCGAATTTCGCAAGAACAGTGCCATCTGTGATTTTGTTTGACAACTATTTGGCAAGGTCAACATTCGAACTCTGAACCGTTCAACGATGACTCTTTTAGTATTTTATTCGACTACTAATTTATTTTTTATAACGTTATAAGTTGATTTTACATGCTTGGAAACATGTTTAGTATTAATATATGAGGTAGTATTATGTGCGAAGAAAGTGGCGCCATCTGTGAGAGGGATCGAGAATTGTTTGTGTGGAAGGGTTGAGGTTGCAGTACAGGGTGCATATTGCGCCCTCTGAGATAAAACGGTGGCTTCTGCAAACTTTTTGGTTAAAGCTGTGCTTTTGTGTCGAGTTCTAATTTGTTTCTTTGATACATGCATGATTTTTTTTGACATAGAACTTAAAGATTTAGGAGTTCCTTTTTAAATTTAGACTTCATTAAAAAAAATACATTCAGGGGAGCTAAAAAGGCCACTTTAGGAGAATCATAATATTAATCACGCAAAAATCTGTCAAATTTAATTTTCGTCTTTATAGCTAACGCATTAGGTTCAAAGTTGATTTCCTAATTTTCCCAAATTTGACAGTGTTGGGTAGCGTGATTTGCTTTCTGATTCTGCAGGTTAATGTTTTGTATACACTTTTATCAATAATAATTGTTGTTGAGAGATTAATTGTTAAGGTCACAATATTATGACGAGATCTGTAATTTAATGAAATCTATTTTAGATCTCGTCGCCATTATCTTCATCAAGTTGTAATTAAGTCAAATCATTCACCAAAGAACCGTAACTCTACGTCACAGTGACGTATGAGGCCAAAAAACTTCAACATTCCGGCCGTTCTTAGTCAATCGCTTAATCAGAATCTAATACACGTTTACATAACCGAACAAGTTTACGCAAAACTCGTGGAGATCCATATCGGTCGGGAGTCATCGAGCCAACGGCCCGTAGCCCGTAACTAGGTAGATACCGTAGGGCTGCCTGATGTTGAGGATTCGTTCGAAAGAGGTACCGCGGCTCTGGAACGCAAAGGACATTTGGAGAAACACGGATGGTTTAGTCCGGAGTCTGACACTCTCTTCCGCTCCACCCAGAGCGAGTTTAACAAATTAACAAAATAAGGGCTGCCTGAAAACACAAGGTATGTGTTGACAACTCGAGTGGTGAATGATATTGGTTAAAAATGTAGATAAAATTGTGACGAAGGGTAAAAGTTCTAGCGAACGGATGACAGCTTTTTGATGTAATGAAGTGGGTAATTTTTAAAAAAGATTGTATCCAAAGCTAAGATAACGAAGCTTTAGTTTTGATATTGTACCGCCTAGCGAAGTGACAAGCGTCCTAAATATGGGACCGCGCGTTTCAAAGGGAATTGTCAGTGGTTCGAAGAAAAATCACGAATCAATTTCGAGGTGACATAATGTATATCTGTTTTTTTAATTAACTGAAAGCTTTAGTTAAGACACGATGTTACAAAGCTCGCGTAGGTATAGGTACAGCAACGAAGTTTTAATGTCATACATAGCTTCCGTACGACGTCAAAGTTCGCTGAAATCCATGCAAACACGTATAAAGGCAACCCTGCAAACGCTATACAAAGCTCATCTCCGTAAACGCCAGCAACGTATCGTATATTGTCTAAATAATGAATCCATTCTCACGTTGTTCTCTGATTTACGGCCGCACACAAAACCGCTATAAGACTACATAATGACACCTACCGCAGCCACTTATTTTTGGACCTCATACAATTTTTTTCACACGCGACTATTTAGAATTTTTATCACGTAAATTTTCCGCTTGAAAGGGAAATCCCTATTGTCATTCTGTACGCATGCCTCGTTTCCTCACGAACACGTGTTTGAATATATTTATATATCGCTTGTATATAGGGAAAGTATTTATTTCTGTCACGCAATTTCTTGAATTTTGAATTTTCACAGTTCGGTGTTCTTTGTTCTTGTGGGAATGATACGAGTCGATACTGAGACGATTAAATTGGAATTTATTGGACGATGGCACGTTAAAAGGAGTTTGGAAACATAGAATTACTTTTAATGTAACAGCGAGTAGGCAGGGACGAGGAGGCGTGTGTAAAGTGATTGTATTATGGTAGCTGGCGTTTACTCTGTGTTCAAAATGGCCGATATCGTTTACCTAATTGATTGTATTGGAGTTCACTGAAATAGAATTCTAATTTCCTTGTCTACTGGTCTTTGGTGTTCTGATTTGGGTGAATGAACAGTAGCTAGATACCTTCGTTGGATTGGTTTGCAACCGTTCTCAAGGGACCTCGTACACCTTTTCGACAAACTGCACCGTTCGCATCTTCTGTTTATCACTTACGCATGTGATTCTTTGTACAATATATAAATCTATAGTATTCATTTATTTATAGAGACTACGAGACCAAAGGCTGTTTTTCAAGGACAACATCCGCTTCTTAATACGGTTAAGCTGAAGAAAATGCAGTCAATCCAGCATTCTTGAATACGAAACCAAAGGTCTCGAGGCTTTGCAAATAAACCAGATAATATTATACTAGATTAATCTAAGATTTTAATAGATACCTGTCACCAAGAAGGTATTTCTAGTTCTATATCTATGCGGTTGATCTAGGCTTAAACCAATAATCGTGGAATGCAGTAATAGAATACATTTTCTTACTTCACTAGACTGTACGAAAAGTAAGCTAAGTTGATTCACAGTGTAAATAATTAAAAAATAAACATTACAGCCTTGATGAACAATACAATTGACGGGCCATTTTGAGTATGATAATCCCTTGAAAAACTGCGAATTGAATGTTTCGCGACGCGGCATATAATAAATACTTGGAGATATTTCTGAATACCTAGTATACACCGGTATTGGTTTCGATACGTTATCGTTGCAAGAAAGATCATTTATGGATTTTATTGTCATGTTATCGATAGTAAAGTGCTCATCTTCTCTTATGGTCAAAAAATACAAAAATCGTCAAGGTTTTGCCGGTATGGTACACTGAAAGAATTACAGAGAAATATCATAGGCGATACTACTTCGATCGTATTTTCATTTATGGTAAACAACTTATATTTTTAAGTAAAATCCTGTGAGTATAAATAAATGCACGTGTAAAGAAGTCAGATAATTGTACGCTCACCCCGGTAACTGGAAAAAAATTTCTAAGCGTCACGAAAATAAACGCAAGTCCTGTGAAGCGATTGGCTTTTGAAAAATCATTCAACCACACAGATAACATGCGTTTTACAATTCATCTTATATTATCTATCTATCTTATACTATCTTCTTCTTCTTCTTCTTCTAATATATAAAGCTGAAGAGTTTGTTTGTTTGTTTGTTTACTTGAACGCGCTAATCTCAGGAACTACTGGTCCGATTTGAAAAAGTATTTCAGGGTTAGATAGCCCATTTATCGAGGAAGGCTATAGGCTATATATCATCACGCTAAGACCAATAGGAGCGGAGCAGTAATGAAAATTGTGACGCAGACAAAGTTGCGCGGTTCAACTAGTACTAGTATATAAAGCAGAAGGGTTTGTTTGTTTGCTTGAACGCGCTAATATCAGGAACTACTGGTCTGATTTGAAAAATTATTTCAGTGTTAGGTAGTCCATTTATCGAGGAAGGCTATAGGCTACATATCATCCCGATAAGACCAATAGGAACGGAGCAGTAATGAAAAATTTGACGCAAACTAAGTTGCGTGGGTCAACTAGTCACAAAAAAAAAAAAACCGATATAATGACGAAAAAGAAATTGGGCTTTAGTCCACATCCTCAACTATACCTACCTATAAAAGTGCTCATAAAGTAGGAAACATAATTTTAAAATAGTATAATTAAATATCTGTGTAAGACGAGAGAGGTGGGTGTAAACTAAATAAATAATTCAGCATAACATTGCAACCGCTTACCGGCCTCGTAAACGGCATACTTTACAAGGACTTAAGGGCACCTACATTTACATAATACCCTCACGTAATTAGGTACCAGCGTCCACATGTGCTACAAAAACATTTTAGGAAATTTTACTTTTACTAACCACATTTAAGTTGCCACATAAAAATTATGGAGAACTTTCCTCTCAATTAAGTGAAAATGTATCTCTTACGACGTGCTATCAACTGTCTGTCAACTTATCAGCATATATCGTATACAACAGCATGACCCAGATTCGTCAAGACAAAACCATTCGAGCGATCAATGAAATCTCAGAAAATATGGTAACAATTCATTTCCGCATCATGGCCGACAATGTCGTCTGGATAAACTTAGACATTATTGTTCGCGACGCTTTTCCGTCATCGCTGCGATAACAATTAGGGGATTTATATGCAGTTCAGACAAATAATCAAGATAAAAATGTTTATGTGCCGTAAATCTGAATACGATGGCTTGCGTTGCTGGAGTACGTTCGGGTTAGCGTTAGAGTCGGGCCGCGTCGCCCGGTCGAAGGCGACTGCGATACGTAGTGCAGCCGTATGTTTGTTACCCCTGCTTGCAGACGGGGGTGCAGGGGTGGCGCATTATTGCAAACGCCGTCTGTCCCCAAAGATGGTGCTACTGTTTTTGCACTAGACAAGCTAGTTCGCGTTTTGATACACAGATGGTGCTTTTTTACAATTCGGTCTTCACACTTTTGGTCGCGTTACTTTCGCTTTAGTTCCAAAAAATATTGGTCAGTCAGTCTCAGTACTTTATTCATCAGTCATCACGTATGGCTGTGCTATCTCGTACAAGTAAATATCGTATGAATAATTAAATAAGGGTTTACAACTACTAGCTTAATTTATGTCAGTCGTTAATTGCTAATTATGTAGTTGTGGTGATAGGCGTCTATCTTTATTTGTTTATAATAGAGGCTACTAGTATTAAATCTGCATCTATAGAATTTTAATTATGCCATTGACTATTTATTTATAAAATGTAGGTAGTTAATGTAGGTATTTACACATCCTGAACTTCGTTATCCGTTGCTGCGTCCTCATCTTGAAAGGAATCATAAGTTAAACTCGGATACAAAACATTTAAATCTAACCTAAGTATTCCTCCAACAACCCGACAAAGTTCAAAACATTCACGCTTTAAGAAATTCTATTTTTGACAGCCACCCATCTCATACCTACTCCCAAAATAAATTACTCAGCCTTGAGAATTCCTAACCGTTTAACGCAACAGGTAAATGCACCGCAATATCTGAGCTTAAATCACGGTTCCTCAAACAATAGTAGGAGAGAAGGATTCCGTTGTTTTGAATTTATTGGCAGGCTAGGTGTTATAACTGTGCCTGTCTCGAAGAAAGGGTTACGTGGTGTCACAATGGTCCCATTGTCGGTGGCCGCCTCACAAGCACGCTTTATTGATGGTCCAGTGGTTAATTGCTAGCTAAAACAAACATGTAGCGCGACCGAGCGTGTTTGATCCTTGGCAACAGGAAAAAATAAACGTGCTTTTTTTTTCTAAGTAAAAGTGTAAAAAAAATCAAACAATGAGACAGTAGGCAATTAATATTAAAATTTCTCTAAAGTTGAATATTAATTGTTTAAAAAACAATAGAAATGAAACTTCGTACGTTTGAACTTAATGGCCGCTTAGCCTGCAAGTTTTATCTTAAATAAAATCTGAGGCTCAAATAACTTTCGCAAGAAAAAATTCCAAGCAATTCCCATATTTTACAAAGGAGAATGATAATAAAAATGTTATAACAGAAAAATGATGAGCACTTAAGTAGTGAGCTTTCATCGCTTTATAAGGGCCTAATTGTAAATAAATCAATATTATGGCCGATACGTAAATTATTACCCACTAAACTATAAACATCCTTGTATTGTAATAAAATAATAAAAATAGTTCCTTTAGCATTTTATCAGGTTTTTATTTTAGTACGTAAATAAATGTCAATAATGTAATACAGTTGTCATTGTTATTGACAAAGATGGCGTCATCTATAGCTAGCGGTGTATAACATTGTAATCTGCGATTTCTCATTATTATTCTTGATCGGTATTTTATGTGTTATAAAACTAATATCTAGTGCTTCAAAGTAAGCCGATGCAATAGGTTAATACCTGTATTTTATGTCTCGTACGTTTTATTGTGTCAGTAATCAGTATATACGTAATAAAACTTTAGCGCCAAATGTAAAATGAATGCAATCCCACGATTGTTGGAACTAGTTTTAGATGATCATAATATGAATAATGAATTGTATTTCTGCATTTCTATTCCATCATATAATACAATGTTTTGTATTTATTAAAACACCATTTTTGCCGGCGACTTCGTCCACGTCAAACTCATTAAACAGCACAAATTACACTTTTATGGGAATTCCTTGTTTGCGTGGAACCATGGCTCTTTATATAAAATAAATAACCGTTACTTACTCTCTATTACGTCAACTATCCCCCCGTTGAATGTCCCTCCAAAATCTGTCCAGCCGTTTCGGAAATATTTGGAACAAACAGACAAAAATCTGGAATAGTTTTATATGTAGGCATCCTTAATAATTTTATATGTATTAAGTAAAAATCCTGTTATTTTGATATTACAAATACTGGATCTTATAGATTTTTCTTAATAATCATCAAAGTAATAATTTAAAATTATAACAGCCTGTTTCACGTAATTTTTATTCAAAGCTTTCAATTTATTTCCCACAACAGCTGAAACAGTACCAAGCAACAGGTTATTGCTAGTATTGCTTCCAATAAAATATTTACTAGCATCAAATCTAGCTCTTCACAACGCGTCGACCGCTTCAAGTATCAAAATTACGCAACGTAGTATCTAACAATACATCAGTTTAGCTGTACAATGCAGGAAAATTGCACAACGTAGAACCATAAAACCATCACGCTATTACCCAACCCTTTGAGGTGTAATAAATATTTCTGTCAATGCTTTTCTGTTTCAGAAAAGACATCTTATTTACAACCTTATGTACTTCAGATAAGATTCATTATGTTAGGTGGTGTTGCATTTTCAGGTTAAGGTATTGTAAAAACATAACTGTTAAGGTGATTACTTGACAAAGGTGTGGTAAAAGTAATAATCACTAGCATTAGAGGGTTGAAAAAGGTGAATCTCTGCAGTGTAAGTTTGGTCGCAAAGCATTTTGCTCGTAGAATTAGTAAAAATAAGGGCGGGATCGTATTTTAATCAAATATTTGTGCAAGTATGTGTATACAAAGTGTAAATTGTGTGAAATGTGTATTTTAAGTAATTTTAGTGCAGTTTGAATATTTATAAGTTGGGTAATTTAATGGTAACAGGTAGGCGAAAATATGATTGAATTGGCCTATGTTGCTGATCTGTAAGTCACTGGAATATTATCAAAATATTTTACAACTCTAGTAGGTATTTATCTCTCTTATAATCAAGTCAGCAACAATTACAAAAAAAAAAGAAATGCAAATCTTCATTTAAATACGTAAAGGTAAACCTATCCATTATTTATTTTTTTTACCATTGATAGGTAAGCGATGATGTGCTCTATTGAAAATTGTTTATTTAACTCTCCTGTTTTTCAATGATTCATTCATATACCTATGCACGTCAAATAATCAGTCTGATAACACCTGTCTTTAGGCGCCATCACCATGTCAAGACTTCCCATCACCACGCCCATTCTTTGAAGCTTTAGAAAGTAATAGTAATCAACTTAATAGCCATCGGAACAACCGATACATCTCACAGGGTATCACTTCCCTCACCTCAGTCTATATCAATTTTGTATGGCGCTTAGATACCAATAAAAGCATTTTCTGAGGTTGCAACGCACTTAACTGTCCCATAAAACGTTTTATTGCCCATACATACACACATTAAACAGATATGTATTACAATAAATCATTTTTAATGTACATTTTAAAACAAACGCGCCAAGGGTTTTGCTGAGTAAATAATTTAATGACATTTTACAACCTTGAAATTGTCTCACGGAAATTTTATAGCGACAATGAATCAAAACATGGCAAGTGATTTAGGTTTCCTTTATTGTTTAAATCATCTTTACATTGTTGCTTATCGAATCAGAGCAATAAATCGTCCTGTAACGAATGAGTCAGTTGTGAATCAAAATGGCGTCTATTGCTAAGCAGATTTAAATGTAAAAGAGCGCTAACTCCCGTAATTACGTCATTTTATAAAACATTCCTAAAAATAACGCGCCTCTACGGAAAACCATTACAAATAAGATCAAGATCATCGATAACATTCTTTTGAGTATTTTTCACGTAATAACACTTTGTGAATGTGTAGCTTCTATAGTATCTAATATCAGATTAAAATTAATTCGTCATAACATAAAATTGATGGCAGTATTAATAGTCGTCTTGAATCGACGATCGAGCATTAAGGACAGGACGCAGCAAAATTATTGGCAGCAGCGCTCCATATGACGTAATTGCTGCGAAAAATATCTTTAACTGATTTAATTTTAGATGTGCGATGACCTATAAGTTTTTTTCACCCTCCACGAGCAAAACATTGCATAAAGACGCTGAAATACAACTGTGTGACAAGCAAATGCTTCCAAAATTATTATAAAACCTAAGTTAAAATAAAAAGTGACAGTATTTATTTATGGAGATAAATTGTGTTTTGTCGCCATTTATTTTAATTATCAGGCAATTATTTACAGGCTCGAAACATGATTTAATGTTAGACGTATGTAAATAATTAGCTTGATAATAGTACGTCTGACCAACCACAACATACGAAATTGATACAGGAAGATATATTTAACGGTGTGATTGATTTGTGGCTATTATAAATGATGCTTTAGCGCCATTCTCGGCTATCAGCGTGGCAAAGGTCGCAGAGTAACGTCTACTTGGCATCAAACTTTTACTTAATAAATAGGTATACGAAGCTAAATTTTCTCGTTACTAGTTTTCCCATTCTCTCGGCGGAGGGTAGGTGGTGGAAACCAATTTAAACTTGGCGACCGACTGGTTAAAAAGCAAAAGTTCCTTTTGAACTTTCCCCGGCGTGCCGCTGCCGCTGGCGAGCCCTTTATTTTTACTTATTTTACAACTCCGGCCCTTTACGACCGTCCGCCATCATGCGAAACGCTCCGTACAGTCGGCAATCATATTTGGTTAGGTTAGACAATTTTTTGTTGCGCTCACCATTACGTAAAGTGAAATTTGATGAGCAGAAATGCCTGTTAGACAGATTTTTTGCTGCGGTCATAGGTTTTAATTGGTAAATTTTATGCATAAAACATAGGTAGGTACTTAAAAACTCGTAAAAGCAGCCCCTTTAGCGTAATTAAACGATGTTTCTTTATATTGTAATGTGCTTTTAACGCGGAAAAAACTTTCGAGGCGCAATAGCTCCCAAGAATAAACTGGCAATGAAAAATATTATTGCTCTATAATTACATTAAAAAGCGTGTATGCTGACATTCATTAAGTATGTATAATTAATAATTACTCGAAGTGTGAGGTTAGCGAACTCATAAACAAAAGTTTAATATGTAACAGTAATTGAGTAATGCGGCCGACTATACTTTACGCACACGTTTCGCAAACTTTAGCTATGTGTAATTGTGTATAGTTAACTGTACCTAACACAGTTAATTGCTTTCACTGACTATCTCATTATATACATACCTACTTGTAGTTAAGAATCGTACAATTCTTCTAATCTCTCTCTACTACGAAAACTTTACCAAAGCTTTGTACTTCCAACATAGTCATCCATACATAAATGCGAAAGTAACTGTCTGTCTGTGTCTCTCTTACCTGTTCACGTCTCAACAGCTGAACGTATTTGGACGAAATTGGCACTCTGGTAGACCATGTCAAGGAGTAGAGTGTAGGTTTGGGATAAAACTATCTCAAGGGAACATACTTCCGAAGTAAAAAGTATTTAATCCTGGGAGTATGTTCCTTCAGACGTGAAAAGATAACAGATAGGAGTACCTAAGTAAGATAAAAAATATTTTATCCCGGGAGTATTATATGTTCCCTTGAAATAATTTTCGATTTTCAAGCTGCTAACTGAAGCTAGTAGGTAGCCATATCGTAATTTAGTTCTCACTTAGCATGGGTTATACAAATTAATGCAGTAAAGAAGACTTTGTATGTAACTATTAAAGAAAAGGGTAGAGGAAAAGGTTACCTGTTTATTAATTATTCCTAGACATTGCATTCGCACGGTTTTCCTTAATTATGTAGGTATGCTACATTCCCCGTTAACCGAGACGTGTTTGCGCAGATTTCTTATTCACTGGATATAATCTTTTGCTTTCTGAACTAAATATAGTTGTAGGATGGTACTGAGAAGTCTGAAAGTAAAGATAAGGTCATAGTGTCTGAGTCTATATTCTAAAAGTTAGTCTAGATAATCAAAGCTACTAGGTACTCTTTCTGCCATCATTCAACTTCCTAGAAGTGACTGCTGGGTGTAAACAGTCTTTGAAACTATCCGAATGAGTTTAATTCCACCAAGCCCGTTCCATCATCAGACCACCAGGCGTACGGAAATGCGCCACCGGTACATGGTGGACATCCCACACACACGCACAAAAAGATTTGGGAACACGCTCATAGTGCGTACAGCTAAGCAGTGGAATTCCCTGCCAGAGTCTCTTTCCTGATCGCTACAACCTGGGAGTCTTTAAGTCAAGAGCGAATGGGTTACTTCTAGGCAAGCGTGCTCCATCTTCAACCGCATCATCCCTTACCATCAGGTGAGATAGTGGTCAAACGTATCAATGGTAAAAAAAAAACTCCTCACTGTTCCAGGTGGTGGTATCGTCTAACCGTATTCATAATACAATCCAAATCCATTCAGTCATTTATACAGGTGACAAACAGGTAGACAGATAGTCCAGCAAACCGAGTGGCTTTCGCATTTATAAATATAAAGCTGCGTTTCCATCAGAGATGTGCGAGGATGCGTAGCGAGGGATGTGTTTGCTAAGAACCAAAAGAATCGCTTCATTTATCGGAGGCTAGGCCTTGATGGAACACCTTTTGCGAAGCAGTTATGCTAGCAAAGGAGGAAGCCGAACGCGTGAGAGAGAGGGAAACCTCACGCCCCAGCGGCCGCAACAGAAGAAGACGCCCCGGGCGTCGGAAGTCGCAGGGCGATTCTCGGCCACCGTAGACGCGGGCCTACGGACGGTGAGCATTGGATGGCTCGCTATTTGATCAGAACCCGGCCCGGGTTGACGGCGCGCTGTGTTCTACGCGCGCCTCAAAGAGCTGTCAGCAAATTAGACGGGACCCGCTAGGGCCAGTGCCTGCTGGGACTGCGGACTTCGTTCGAAAGAGGCACCGTACCCTGGAACGCAAAGGGCACTAGGAGAATTACGAATGGGTTTTAGTCAGTAAGAGTCTGACTCTCCCTCCCCTCCTGCTGCACCCAGAGCTGGAGGAGTCATTTGATCATTTTTCATCATAAAAAAAGCCTCGATGGAAAACTGGCGATGGAAATAGTATTAAGTATATTTCCAATTCAATTTTTACCCGTTCCCATTGAAATTTCGGGAAATCATGCCTTAGTGCTCCTCTACATTCCACAAGGAACCTAAATACCAAATTTCAGCTTTCTACGACTTGTAGTTTCGGCTGTGCGTTATCTGTCAGTAACTCACTCAGTCACTCAATCACTCAGTAACGGAATAATTTTATGCATTAGGATTATTTATAGTGTTAAAGCAAGTACATGTATAGCAGAAACAATCCCCTTTTTTTTCAAGAACGACTACAAGACAAAGACGACCGAGTAAAAAATTAAAATTCCCCTTAAGTATTCGCCATTCACTAAGGACAAGAAATACATAGAATAGCAACGTGATTAAAGAAAATTAGGAAAGTTTATAATTAGAACACAACATTGAATAGAAGCCATGGGCTACCGAATAATGTTAATAAGCAACTTTAGACGCGGTGCGCACTTCGCAAGAGCAATTATTACTTTACGGACCCCAAATTAATGAAAGCAACAACTTTTAACACATTTCGTTGGAGTTCCAATGGGTTCTGTACTGTCAAGTATTTAGGAAAAAGTTTTGCGAAACTAAGTCCTGGGTCTGAAACTCATAAATTGTTTCAAAGTCTTCGTTTATGCCACCTCTCTGCTTTAGGTTTTATTGGCTAAAATCCAAGTTACCCGTTGTTTAATGTGAACATTTCCATCTAACCAAATTCTCCTACTGCAAGGCAGATGCCTTTTTCTACATACATAATTTTATTTCTACTTGTGTGAGCTAGTCTTTTCAGCAGAAGTTGAGCTTGTAACTCTTCCATTTTCGGGTTTCACTGAGTCTTGGATATTCAGGCTAAACACCAAAAACTTGCTCCGTGGTCGAGTGGTTTAGGTTTGCCTGGTGACTCGGTGGTCGTGGGTTCCATTCCCACGGGAAGCATAATTTGTGAAGTTGTTTTCCGGTTTGGCTAGGACATTACAGGCTTGAATTACCTGATTGTCTGATAAAAAGATGATTCCGTGCTTCATAAGGCACGTATAAACCGGTGGTCCCGGCCGCCAAATAGCGGTCGTCAGATAAACCATGTTAAAGGCCCTTGAGGCGGTTTAGATACTCTGACACTAGGGTGTGTGGGGTCGTTAGACCTTACTGCCCATACGATAAGAAGAAGAAGAACAAAAATTGAAGGTCATATTCCCTCAGGAGAACTCTTTGTTGTTTATAATTAGAACCTTCATGTAATCTTTTATCAGAAAGTAATGTTTTCCTCCGATGCCGACGCCGATTCTGGTAAAAGTCCACAGTTGATAAGGTAAATACACCGATGTTAATAGAATCGGAGAGACTCTGAAACTTAATATTACTATCCGTAACACGTGCGGATGACTTTCTTTGTTATTAGGGAAGTCGGTGAACTTGTATAGGTTTGTGTTTCAATATCATGTAAATGTTGTTCCGACTTGGAAACTTACTCCGGTACAGATTTGACTTAAAATTAGGCTTATCAGACTATGTACTGTGTTAATTCTAAATATTCTCAGCTAGAAATGTTTAGAAAGATATTTTAACTAAATAGAATAACAACTTCTGCTCTTTACAGTATCCGTTTAATATCATTGAAATCGATCTTTTTAGCGCGGCCACACAATTAATTTTTGGCATACTAATTTTTTGGTTGTTTCTATGTATTATTATAAATTGTATTATTTGTTTTTCTAAGCAAAGCTAGATGGAATACACTGAAAATGATGCCTGTACCCTTAGGTAAACCAACTAATCAATTACCAACCCACCTTGCGAACTACCTATACCTATATACTCGTACCTACCTAGGTAAAAAATACTTTCTAAAATTCGTTTGTGTAGGTATCTACTTTTTCTTTTCCCAAATAAAAACAGACAGAAAACTATAAACATTACCCATAAAAATATAAGTTATCGATACTTCCAACATTAATGAATATAATCCGCGTAAGTTTGTCCCTACGAACTCTCCCTTCAATACATAGGTACAAAGATACAACTCCTAGACACGATAAGCTTCCAACTTTCAATTACATTGAATGTAATTAAGTGTCGCTTTAGACGACTGGCTCCGACACTATTAAATTGCTAAACTTTGGACGTTTACTGAATCGGAGACATTTTTGTAAGTTGGATCCAGCACGAACAAGGACCGTGGAATGTCCGCTTTAGATTGGAATGTTAATTATAAAGTCGGATATTGTTTTGTTGCTTTTTCTAGATTTTTTGGGCCTTCAAATGTTGTTGGATTTTTATACATTTTTTTTTGACGGCCATTCTCTGACTTTTGTCGCTTGAATCTTTGTCTAAATCTGAATTTCTTAAAATACTCTTATAATTCGTTTTGATTTTCTAAAAGAAATCAAATAACTTGCATTTTTAGATTTATTAGTATTCATCATTAATTAATTATATCGAGACATTCCGACTTTAATTTGTCTAAACATTAGGAGAAACATTATATTTGGCACATAAAACTTTTATAGACGTTTAAAGTGTATCAAAGTCAATAAACTCATCCATTATCGGTGTTCATTATAATTAATCGAACAGGTTTCTGATTTAGTTGAAAAGTAATCAAATAACGTGTTGAGACATCCAACTTGCATGTGAAATGGTATTAAATTAAGACGGTTTAGTTAGATGCGTAGATCGAATATTTATATAGGTACATAATCGATAAATTGCTCTTAGGTAATCAACTCCATAATTATATAAAATGGGAAATCGCTACTACATCACTGATTGACATCAAAACCCATTATAAATTTCCACGTAATTTCTCCAAAAATATTTGTCAACCAGAAATACGCAGAGAAAACTATCACCAATTTACAAATGAATATGGAAACCTTTGGTTCTATACTAAAATGATGTAACAACGTATGCTTAAAATTAACATGAGTATTATCATTCGTTTCATAACTTCATATCACTCAGCCAAAGGAATAAAGTACAAGGATAAGTAAATAAAAACTTATGTTGACAACAGCCAATGTTATCCGTAGAAACCAGAAAGTAATAAAAATATGATTAAGCAATTATTTCATGCAATTTATTGTGTAATTCACACAACAGCGGTGTCTATAAGGCGAAAAACACGCGTATGAGCTCAAACTTTAATTAAGGTGGGTTATCAATACTTATGAGTTTATGTAACATGAAAATGTAGGGTTTATTCGAGTAGTCATGGTGTCTGCCTTATCTAATTCAGTATTATAGTTACGAGACATGTTGACGACCTCTAGCGGCCATCGTTAGGGACTAAATAGATTCGTATATATGGCAATATTTCGATCAATTTTCCGGACAATTAATTGAGTAGTTAATTATGATACGTCAAGCTTTCTTTTGCGAAAACTGTTTGTGATAATATTCTAGAATTAAGTAGTAGTCTTTTTATTACAGCAAATGCGCATATTTTGTTAGGGCGTGTACTAGATACTGAAACGAATGCATAGAAAAAGACGTGTGGCACTCGGAGACTGCCGCGGTAAAGCTATTGCATAGCATTTTTTATCAACTTATGCAATTATAATTATATATTTATTTTATTTATGCAGTAGGTATTTTTTTTTTCTTTGTTTTTTTTCTGTTTTTTTTTCTTTGATATTAATTCAAGTTACACTTTGAGCTAAAAAAAAGGAAAACTAAAAAGTAAAACTAAAAAGTATTACCAGTCGGAGTGGGGGGTGTTAGGTTTTTTTCGTTACGGAATTTCTGGATTCGGTCTCCACGCTCAAGGCCCGCGATAGAAGCTATGCAATAGCTTAAAAATGTAATTACAATAATGCGAGAGAGCTTTTATAAAAGTCACGCAACATAAAAGAATACTCAAAATTTTAATAGAACCATTTACCTACTTGAAAACTATCAGTTATGAGTGGTCTTTCACACCTAACTATGTCGTTTCTATCAATTGATTTCTATTACGGACGATCGTCGATTTGTTGAGGCCATTCCTTTATAAGTAACGATCCGTTCTGATCGATCCGTGCTACGGAACGTCTTTTTAACCGTTTGATTGTTGAGGCAAAGTGATTTTCTTACAATTGAGAAATTATTCATGAACAAAGTAGCTAGATTACATCAATTATATTGTTTATGTGAATAAGGAATGAGGACAGGTTATTTCAAGCTGTTAATTAGAAACCGTTTGTATAAAAAAAAACAGTATGTTTTCTACGTTCTGCAAAAGCTTTTGTCTGCGTAAAAGTCGGAAATCATATGTAGAAAGTATTTTTTGTTCTCATCCTAGATCTAATCACAAGTATTTTTTTCATAATTAAATTCAGAAAAATTGTTTCAGCTTTTAGTCATGATTTCAAAACAAACAGACACATGGACAATCCTACTTTCACATATATAATAGTATAAATTAACACGCAGCTTTTTAAAAAGCAAATCAGTTCACAAAACAGCTAATATCACATCTAAATGACGATAAAACACACTTACTAACAAGTTCAGTGAACGCCCGCGTCATTATCAAGCAGTGTAATTATAGCCTCGCACAATAGTTAGCAGCGAACACACATAAGGCGACTCACCCCTATTTAACTTCGACTAAGTTCGGAACTGTTGGCGCCATGTTGTTCTGACGGCATTTAAAATATGCTCACGGCAACTAGGGATGGGGTCGTTGTAAAAATAATTGGTAATCGATTTTAGGAGTTCGTAACCTTAAAGTTGAGTTACATGCGGGTTGGTTTTGTTTTGGATGTATGAAAAGTTAAGTCTAATAATGGCCAATTTTTCAATAGTCAGGTAAGTTAACCCAACTGCCAAGAAAGGGTTATTTACGTGAGTTATGAAAATGACACGACAGCTTTTGTACAGAAAATACGTCAAACCGTCATATCTACTCTATAGGTAGTTAAAAAATCTGTCTTGAAAAATTAGAAAAACGAGTTTTAAGTTTTCATAGAATAATGGATATTAATTTTAATTATAAAAGATTCAAAATTAAATAATTTTTACATCGTGCAAACATATCGCGCAGATTTTTTTTTTCTTTTATTTAAGGTTGGGAAATCATCAAATGACTCCTTCCACTCTGGGTGGAGTGGAAGGGAGTGCCAGACTCTTACTGGCTAAAACCCATTCGTGGTCCTCCAAATGTTCCATGGCCGCGGCTGTTTCCTTGGCATCAGCCTATTTAAGATTGTAAAATAAAATAACCTCTAGATACCTAAAGTTAAAAAGTTGCCAAAAAGTTTCTTGTTTTTTTCAATCAAGGAAATTATAAAATACAACCGTGAACCTAAATTAGATTTGTAATCTTTTTATTCATCTTAAATTTTTAGTATTCGAAAATTATTCGATAGATTTACTTATCGCTTATATCACAAAAATTAAGTTGTATAAAAACATGTATGAAATGATATTCACTGCCTACTTAGATGGCTGTCATATCAATAAATATGACGATTTCTATTCGAATTTGATATTTGATACTGTAAGCATGCCATTTATTGCTAATTCATAGTATTAGCTTAATTTTAATTTTTCTCTATGAAATATTCGGGTTATCAAAGGTTCGAATATTTTTTTTTAATTAATTTAAATATTCTAAATTCAATAATGACCTGCCGTTGAAAGAGTTCAACTGAACTGAGATATATCTGTCACCGAAAAATAGCAGACACCGTAAGATTGTAAAATATCGCATAAAATTGTACACAAGTTTTTAATAATAATGCACTTATACATTGCTAACTATTGAATTTGCATGGAAAGAAAGAAAATACGTTTATTCTGCCATAAATGACGCACAAAAATAGGAAAAAAAAACCTAAAAAGGGAAATAGTAATCTAAAAAAGATTTATTACAATCTTATGGAGTTATATTGTCATATCGTAATATTGTCCGGTGACATATCCAACCTACAGGAAAATGAACTACCGAACCCATTACAAGTGAAAAATATTGGAATTCCAACAAACAAAGTAGTAATAAAATCGAATAATTCGAGTAGTACACGACCGTTCGATTACGCCCATCTCTACATAAAGCCTTAGTTACAAGTTACACTTATACAACATTGTAGACACAGTCGTAAGTTTTTGTAAATTATAGTTAGACTTTTCATAAATTTTGAAAAATATGTGCCAATGTAAATGTTCATTAACATAATAAACAGTGGTTATTTAAATAAGGCCGAGTATTTAAATTAATTTACAAGAGAATTCATTAGTAATAAATACTAGTATGCTGGGTACAGGCCTCCCTACAGCTGGTAGATTAATAAATGCAGAAAACATTTTTTTTGTCATTGAAGTTGCTTTTTTATATTTTTTTTCTTTTATAAATTTAATTAATAGTCTCATATTTTGTTAAATTCATAATAATATGCGTATCTTATCTATGAATATAAGAGTGAAGTGTGAAAATAAGACTACTTTAAATGTGAACCTGTCAGGTCCAACGGTACACCTGTCTCCTTTGGGGCCACGGTGTTTTTGGTTTAATTTCTTCGTTTTTTGACGCCGACTTCGAAAATTAAAGTTATTTTATACTTTGTCAGTTGTATTTTTTTGTAATTTTATTTTTTTACTTTGTAGTAGTGATTCTCCACAGCGAAATTGACATTCACGCGTGCGTACCCCTTCATAGCGTACCGGCGTGACGTAATGTTATGAACTGGTGTAAACAATAGACAGACATGTGATTTCAGCAATCCCGATCCTTTTGCTATCAATTATCAAGGAGTTCCACTGCATTTCTCAGAAATTCTTCATCATATCTTCACCAAAATGAAATGCGATCACTCCGAAACAAAAATTTCTTCCAAAAACTGCCCAAATCACTTCAAGTGTGCCTATAAAATTTGAAAAGTTCCCTCTATTTCTCCATTATCAACAGATCCTGACCTGATGATCATGGAAAGTTTACCCATTAAAAAAAAAAAATCAAGATTACTTAATCAGATTACTTACTTAAAAAAAACGATTCCAACGAATTGAGAACCTCCTTTTGGAAGACGGTTAAAATTATTTATTAAAATTAGGCTAAGAGCCAGCACTTTTTGAACGTTAATATGTGACATAAAGGCAGTCCTCCAAAACGCCCGCCTATCACCACTCCCAAATGTTTTAGCAGGTTGCATTATCAACCAGTTTTGAACTTTGATCTAGCAAACTTCAGATACAGAACACTTCATACATCAATGGAAGACTCCAGAGGCTCTAGATAAAGTTCAAATTGACAAGCGCTATCGAAGTGTGTGTCGAACCCAAACGTTGTGAGTCCTCGACAGTTGTTATCACTGTTCATAATGAACCTTTCTTTAGAAAATCAGTGGTTTAAGCGCGATTCATTTAACGCACTTAATTGCGATAACGTAACTGTCAATCTGTACTAACACTAATTAAAATCCGTCTGATGGCAATAACGGAACACCTATTTTGTCAATAGGTAACACGATTAAATATTTTTTAAACTTGTCCGAGGTCTTCAGGGCAGTTTTTCAGGCAGCTTTCAAACTTGAAAAATCTTACAAAATCCAAGCATTTGTTTCGTGTTTGAAAGTATTCCGTCCGCATTCAAATAATAATATTTTCCATTCGTATTACTCAAGCCTTTAGATTTAACAGTCATGTAGGTATGAAAATTAATTACTCGAAGTAATTAATATTGTGAGCAACATTATTATTAAATGTTACGAGGTTGTAAACCCGTGCGTTTCTAACTCAATCGTGAGTTTAGTACGGGTTATTTAAAGTAACGGTTTACTGGTTCTAACAATAGCCTAGATTCTTATACTAAAAGCAGGACATACTTGGGACACATTCGTATACAATTATTTGATAGATTTTTATGACCAGAGTTTTGCAATACAGTTCTATGAAGGTTTGGAAACACCACAAAATATAGTTAGGATACCATACTATATATAAGATACCACATAGGTACTATATGTATGTAAGTATTTGATACCCAAGTATACCTAACTACATATTTAGTATTTACAGAAACCTTTCTCTTATATTACACTGTATATCTATTCCTCTAAACTACTTCACAGCTATTGTCTTCAAAACACTTTGTTCCAATACCACTTGAAACTAATTTCATTACAAAAGAGAAAAACAGTTTCAAATACATGACATACTTTAATGTATCTATATGAATACTAAAGATTAAATATTGGTACAATTTATAGAGTATATGGAAATCTTCGAGGGTAATACCAATGCAAATGCTTCTGTTCTTTGAGTTTATCAGTCTTTTTATTACTCTAGTACAGTAAAAATGAATGAATAACTAAGAATTTGGAGGAAAAACAAATAAATATCTGTAACGGACTACATTAAAGCGAACCATACACCTTCCAATTTATTGTTACGATTCCGTGGCTTTTTGTGACAAAAAATTGCTCTACGTAACGATATTTTCTGTTAGGAACTTAGGTCGTAGATTTCTAAGCGATATTGTACGCAATAAATTGAAAGCCGAATGGCTGAAAATGCCTTCTCATTCCTTTTGATAAGTCCAATGGTTTCGTGAAATTTCCTCGGTCAGTAAAATTTTAGCTAGCGCAAAAGGTTGAACATGTGTAGGTATAAACCAAAAACCCACTTACTTGGTAATGAGCTCTCCTTTTAATAGTTTCCTTAATGGAATCCGTGAACCTTTTTCTTGGGAAGTATTTTCGCTGTGTGGGCATGACTTTTCTTACATCTTATGTGACTTGAAAATTTATATAAGTACTGAAACTTCAGTACTTATATAAATTTCTAAGAATTAGACTTGGTTGTCGACACGCGTTTTACTACGTAAACTATTTAAATGAACTAAAATTTTATTTCCAACACGTACAGCACACTGGTTCTTTAGGGACTGGTGACGAATATTCTATAATAAAAAATATATTATTGTCTGGAAAGATGTGAATGTCGCCTGTTAAATTTACGAGGCAATAAGGAAGTGTCGATTCTAGTCATATTTTGACGAAAGGGTTGAATGGCATATTGTGTGTATTTGTTGCTTTTTTGCTTTTGTCTACTCTTTTAACGTCTACGTCCGTGTCTTATTGTTATGGGGCCATTGTTTCTGTTTTAGAAGTTTTATTATTTGTTTTTATAATTCTGAAGTGCGTTTTGTGTTGTGTCCTGCGATTTGAAAGACGGAATGTGTTTTGGAATGCTTCGTTTTTATACGCGTTTTATTTTCAGTCGGGTTTATTTTTTGAAGTATGTTAACATGGCCAGTTCACCTCCAAGGTTACAAAGATTTGCTTTCCATGATTTGATCACTGCTACACTTTATATAGTATGAGCAGAAAAAAAAAAAATGCACATACGTTATAATGTGTAGCAGTGGTCAAATATGGGTTTCCCATCATGGAAATCATCAAAAGAACCCTTTCCGCTCTGGGAGAAGCAAAAGGGAGTGTTAGACTCTGCTGATTAAAACCCATCCGTGGTCCTCCAAATGCCCTTTGCGTTCTAGAGCCGCGGTGACTTCGGACAAATTCCGCAACCTTGGATGTGCGAGACCCTGAAACACTCAGATTGGTAACCAAATCAGCAGTCAGAAAGGCAGTTTTTTTTTCACTTTCGATACGCCCGCGGTTAGCCACTGTCTCACCTGATGGTAAGCGATGATGTGGTTAAAGATGGAGCACGCTTGCCTAGAAGTAACCTATTCACGCTTGACTTAAAGACCAAAAAGTTATTTATTGATAAGGCACTTCATCGACTTACTCACTAAAACATACACAAACATAAATCACATACAGTATTAGGTATAGTGAATTCGTCACTTACAGAAAGGGCACAGCACTAACAGATAACTTAATGATCAATGGACATGTTCGATATCGTTAGTTGCATTTGTTACAAGTTTAAGAAAATTGAAGTTAAAATTATTAATTCGTTTAAGTTACAATATTGTACAGAATAGGTACCAAATATTTGACGTTAGACCAAGAAAAAAATAGCCCAAGGACCTCTAGAACTAGTTTCAATTATAGTCTGGCATTAACTTGACAAAGGCTAATTTCCCTCAACATAATAACACTGTCAGACAAATTGGATGTTTAATAAAGGTTGTGTATAACGGTGCCATTTTCATAGAGCCAGGTACACAATTAACCCTTTTTCTATGGCTTTTAAAGGTAATGGTTTCTTTACAATGTCGCCTCGTTTGTTTAAGTTAACATTGTTTTGGGTTCGCAGTTTCGTAGTTCAAGACCATAAAGTACCAAGTTAATTTTATCTCGTATTGTAGGACAAGGTTTTTAGGCAAAATCTTATTTACAACCTGAAAAATCGTTTTCGATAAACTATTGACAGAAGCCTTAAGAAGAGTACGACTATCTCTACTTTCCACAATGTTAGATATTCGATTACGTATTTATTTTTTACTATTGATAGGCACACGTTTGACCACTATTGCACGTGATGGTAAGCGATGATGTGGTCGAAGTTGCAGCACGCTTGCCTATA
Source organism: Lacanobia oleracea (assembly GCA_950371165.1). Lineage (NCBI taxonomy): Eukaryota > Metazoa > Arthropoda > Insecta > Lepidoptera > Noctuidae > Lacanobia > Lacanobia oleracea. Next base: position 11,178,531 of record OX493397.1, read on the forward strand.
AGTAACCTATTCACTCTTGACTTAAATACTCCCAAACTGTAGCTATCAGGAAACTGACTATGGCAGGTTTTTTTGTTATATTGTCCCACCAGGCCACTAGCAACCTACCTATTTTTGTCTTTGCTTACCTACTTAGCATAGATAAGCTACTTCACGGTTTAATTCCTTTACGCAAATACACAGCCTCCCCAAACTTTAAAATGGCATTAAATGCCTACCTGACACCGCAACGCATTTCAATATTTTACACTGAACGTCTAACTATTATTCGTATCTTATTACTGTAGAATTATAACAAGACTAACAAACAAGAACCTTGTCTCAAATCGGACACAACACCCAACACTGAAACATCTATAAATGCAGTTCGTAAGTACCAAGTCAGACGGGCCCACGTTCATTGGCAGAGTACATCAGTGCATCCGCATTGCACGTCCAGGTCCATACGTCGCTAATATACCGCGTTCTGCCCGTCCATCAGTCCATTACGGGTGATTGTGAACGCTGACTGCATTGATTAAGAAGGCCGTCTGGCGTTACATTGTTGTATGATAAATTGAACTTAGTTTTGCAAGGATCTGCCTTGTAGATTGGTTTTGATGTGCGGTAGGGATTGGTTCGTGGTTTGAATGGGTGTAATAAGTTTCGATGTGCAGGTTTGTGTGATGAGGTTTTGAGTCTATACGGCTGTATGTCTAAGTATAATATTAAGTGTTAAGGTTTATCTGTCGGTCTCGGTAAAAATGCACTAGATTTCAATGATGTTAAAAAAAGATATTAAAATGAATAAAGTTAAAGCACGTTATAAATACCTATTCTCTGGAAAAAAATATAATAATCTAATCATATTCCTGGTCTCTTCAAAGTTAGAGTGAACAGACTCCTTCTGGGTAAGCTCGCTCCATCGTAGACTTTTTTCTGTCATCTCTGACCTAGACTAGAGTCAAGAGCAAACCCATCAGAAATATTAAATAATAATAATAGTTGAGTTCAACAAAGTAATCGACGTGAATCGAGTAAAGAATGTGAAAATCAACGCATATCTCTTTATATCATCATCGGCCTAGCCTTTTTCCCAACTACATTGGGGTCGGCTTCCAGTCAAACCAGATTCAGCTGAATACCAGTGTTTTACGTGGAGCGGCTGCCTACCAGACCTCCACAACCCATTAACACGGTACATCTTGGCAAGACTGGAGTCAGATTTACTGGCTTCTGACAATCCGTAACGACTGCCAAAGATCTACAAATGACAGCCGGGACCAACGGCTTAACGTGCTTTCCGAAGCACGGAGGAAACTCGTTATGTTAAGACGGTCACCCATCCACAGACCAACCTTGGCAAGCGTTGCTTAACCTACAAGATCGACCCGTGCGGCTGTTATTATTTAGCCACGAGCTCCTCATTATTATCTAACGCATATCTCTTTATACAAATCAACGCATATCTTTTATATTACTTAAATCTGGTCATAGCTAAATGTACAATAACAGTAGTATCGTTACTTACTTGTGCACTTAACATAAGTAATGTTATAATTTGTGTCACACTCATACAATCTATATTTTCATTGTAACTGATAATTTTCTGACACATACTGTGTCCAATGACAATCATAATCGTACCTACGACTCTAGGACTATACAAAATATATTCAAATAGGAGTCCAATAGCCAAATAAACAATGACCGTAAACCATTAATTTATTTTACAAATTATACCTACAGTTTTCCCAAAGAAAAAAATACCAGAACTAGGACAATCTACCCATTAGATCGAATAGTATACGACCCCAATGGTCTCAAATCGAACGACATAAAAAGTATTTGTTTGTTATATATACCGATGTATTTACTTCAAGAAACAATAACAAGGCCATAACTCCATCCGAAGTCATTATATATATTTCTAAAATGTAAAGTGGCATTTTAATAAATCTATCAGTGCTTTGCAAAGATCCATCAAATGGACACTTGATGGCTTCAGAACACCTGTGGCATTACATATAAAGGTAGTTTACATTACAAGCGATTATATTCAGACTATATTAATTGTATTGTGTACTTGAACTGAAAGTAGGGACTCCATGCTTTTGAAACTTGTCGGATTTTCCTCAACTAAAGAATTAGAAGAGTTCTACACAACTGTTAGATTAGACAATGTACTCTGTGGTCAAACAGATCAGGCACAAAAAAGAAAATCCTTGAAATATATTTTTCATGTCTATGGAAAACTTGGAGAACTTTGCCCAGCAGTGGGACAATATAGGTTGAGAAAAAAAATATTTTCCATGAATTCATTCCTACATACAGTCCTGAAATGTTACAATGCCGTCCGGACTTTTAACTTTCTAGAATACCTCTGAGATAACCGTTTTTACAAAACAGATACTGAACAATGATGACTTGTAAGCTGGAAAAGTCTGGCTTGAAACTGTATAGGTAACGTACCTTTACGATGATTTGGATTTAGAATTTCTGAACCATTAAAATTACTGATATCCTTATTAACGTTATCTCAGATACTTTGCAATATCAAAATTATTTGTTGTTATATTTTATATTGATAACTACTAAGTGAAAAGGCCAATAATTAGCATATCAATTAAGGCTAACTACCTACCTTAATGGGCTTCGTGCACCAAAGCAAGAAAAAATGCCTGCCTTTTATTTTTTTTGCTTTGGTGCCTCAATTAAGCTGAAATTTCCTTGCAATATAGTTGAAATATTTTTAATCTTTATATTAAATTTCATTGGTTCTTCAAGTCATTTATATTGATTCAAAATTGAATTGATGCTTCTGTGTGGCTACGAGTGCTAAACTTGATGTTTTGATTAAATGCACTATTATTTTCTTATGTTTTTGATTTTATAGTACCTATGGTTTGGAAAATTTGATCTCCTTTCCCGTAGTAACTTGAAAGTCAATAAAATATCATTCTCCATGTTTAGTAAATTTCATCTTCGTAGAACTCGATTCATTTTAGAAAAGAAACCGAGCACAAATTTGTAGCGAACGAATAAGAAAACAATCTTTGCTCTAAGACATATTTTGCATGGCCACCCTACTTTGTCCTTTATGTAGTACATTCACGTCACGTCGTACTGCACTTTACTGCAACATATTGGTATTTGTCCCGCACTCGGTGCGTTGGCGCCTTTGGGAAGCATCTATTTTGACGTAATCGCCCCTACGCGATATATTTTATTAATGCACTGGATCAAGTTCTCACAGAACGTTCGCTAACTTTATTGGAGCACGTTCTTGTATTGTGTTGGTCTTAATATGATTTGCTTGATTGTATTGATGTAACAATACATGACAGCTTTTTACTTTATGTTATGGTTCATAGTAGCTCTATTGTCTTCATAATGTTCCATATAAAGAAAGTTGTAGGTGCTTAAACTGCCTATAGAAATCATTTCCTGCCATTACGAACAGCCCAAAATTAAATCAGTAACCGTAATTATATTGGTGTTTCTTCCTTCAATTGTTTCTTGCAACTGTCACATATTATCTTTTTGAAACGATGGTCATATTAGCTTCTTTATTGAAACAACAGCAAGAACAAAAAGTTTTCACAAAAAATGTTCTGAAAATAAAATTTTCGTGAGTCCAGAGTCTATTTTTCAGTCTAGCGTAAGTACTAGTGTTATATTAAAGAATATGAGCAATTGACTGCCAAAATTCATTGATTAGAAACTAGTCTAGACAACACAGTAGACGAAAATGAAGTTGTCTTGAAGTGGTTTGATCTGAAATTATTAGTTGGCAAAGATTCGATGGCCGTTAATTAAGGATTACATTTTATTTATGAGTGATTATTTATTGCAATGGCTTCAACAACTTTTGGAGAGTAGATTGGTTTTGCAATCACCAGTAACATTTATCATTATTTATTTCAAGTCTATCTCCCAGCTGGTTTGGTAGCTTGTCTAAGCTAATCAAAGGAATTACTTGCCAGTATTTCTTAATAATATCTAAAGGCGTTAAGAATATTTTAATCGTTTCTCCTGTTTTACTGGTACTTAACAGGGAAAAGGCGACGTACAACGACGTACAATCTACCAGCAGATATTAGGAACACATCTTCTTTTAATGTATACAAAGGTAAACTCAAGCAGTACGTCACTAACAACACAAAACCTGTAAGTTAATAATATCAATGTTGACATCGTACCTACCTACATTAAGAAAACAAAACTGTTAGCTACTGGACTACACTAACCTGAGTAATGTATTTATTCGCTAAGTGAACAATGTATGTTCTTTTAGAATAAATAATCTTTAAAACCAGCTTTCCTGATTTCAGCTCACTAATGTCAGATTTCGTTGTTGTTCTCATTTGATACAACTTATATTATTTCAAGCGATTTGTGTCATGTCCCCGTTGTTTTTGCTGGGTCCACTTACCAGATGTACCTTTTGTGTTCATACTTCCTGCTGCCGTGTCAAGATGTAACATAGAATGGGGACAAACGGATAGAAACAAAAAGGGTCAGCTTATTGTCTTTGCTTTTTTAAGTAATGGCTCCTGACCTGATTTTTTAGAAGCGTCAATATATTTTTGTATGTTTAACGAAATACTGAAACACAATGTCATAATTTTTTGGGACTTTTGTCAAGATGTTTGTTTTACCTAAAACCCGAGATGGTTTGTCTGAACACATTGTGTTTACCAGTACCTATTACAATTTTATAAATATACCCATATAATTTTACCATAATATACAATCAAATTGAATTCCTAAACAAATACAAACGAAATTACTAGGAACAATTAATATTCAAGTATTCAGCGAGCTTCCAGACAAACTTACACACTTTTATACATACAAAACGTGGGCTTATCCGTCGGCGGAAGCCCCCTCCCCGACCCCCCTCGGGATCCGACTCTCATTGTGATGCAAATGTGTCCGCTGTCTGCCTCCAAATTACCCCTACGGTCAAGCGAGAGTCGACCGATGACCAGGCATTAGAACCCTCCCTTTTAAAACAAAATCGGCCCCACACTTGTAGTTTTATACCACACCACACACAATACTCGCCCGTAATTATGACGTATAAGGAACAAAATTGTTTGGGTCACCATCAATGGACAGTCACAAGCATATTTCATAGCAGATATAGTGTTATGAGAGTTGCTAATGTGGTAGTACGTAGCGGAGGAATGGCGTAGCAATTGTGTGGACAATAATTAAGGGTAATGCGTAGCGTTAAGCATCGTAACGATACGGGTATAATGTCTTGCGATTTTGTTAACGACTGTCCTTTGATGACGCGGCGAGAACTGCTATATTTTGTAGCATATATTATAGAAATCATATAATTTGAAATTTCCATAAAATTGTGTTACTTGCTAATCAATTCCAGATTCGTCAGATGATTTAACGTGCTGAATAATATAGCAATTAAAATACAATTAAAAAGATTTAATACGGAAATAACCTAATTTATTGAAGATAAACAAACTCATTCAATGGCTATTGAATAGTCAATTTTAGGAAAGAAGCCATTTTTATCTAATTATAATTTTAAATGATGATTGAGGCGTGTTTGAAATATAATCATATTACATTGGTATTGGATATTTACATGTCCTAGACATCTCTTAGTTGACTGTTCGGTCAAGTCACGTCAATATTTCACAGAGGTGACAGTTACCTCAATGATATTTCAGCTGTAGTTTAATTTAAAGCACATTTTTACATATTACATACATGAAATATAATCCGCAGTAAATAGTGGTATCACAGTGAATTCTTTAAGTATCATAATAATCACTTAAACCGGTACTAGTCCTTTAAATTATACATTTTGCGGACACCTGAATTTTTTTCTTTTGTGTCCATCTGGCCATTTTAGCTCTTTTGAAAGTGTGAATTAGATACGGCTTAGAGCTGGCTTTTATAAAATATTTTATTATGAATGTAGGCATAAGTACGTGATGTCTCTTGTTTTCTATTGACTACTGGTTCTCAGAACGACGTGGAATTTAATTGTGGTGTACATTTACGTATTTCAATGTAAAATATGGGGTGGTTATGGTGTTGAATAAAAGTAATTTTACGGGAATTTATCGTGGCTACAAGAGTGGGATTAAAAATATTAATATTCATGACGGCGAGCAGTTTTTCGAATTTTCTGTAACAATATTAATAATTCAAGTGTCTGGTGTATTTTATGTTTATAAAGCATTACACTTTATTATCTGGTAGATTTTGACATCGTCATCTTGTTTCATTTTTGATCGACATTTTCCTTTTCGTAATTTTCCTTCAAGGAATTTCAATTTCAAGGGTTTCGTTTTAAATAAAATTTCCAAATATACCCCGACTAGATCAAAGTACGTTACCTAGGTACTACAAAAAGATAAAATAAAAACGGGGTGTTTAGCCCAGACGCCTTCCCTTGGGCACGCCGAACAACTCCAAGCTTCTTCGCAATTTCGCAAAACGCGATACACACCTCTATAATATACACACTACATCTCTATATTACTCTCCAGTTTAAAATGACCCCCCATCCCTTGAAGGTACAGAGGATTACAGTGGCGGCTAAAGATCACGTTTAAATGGTCAAGTTAGGTTGGACGGAAATAACTAGACAGACTGAAACTAAATTAGAATATTCTCTAGAGCTTTAAGCTTCCGCTAATTTAATATGTCTTGAAGTTATAAGTATATGTTGCGCTTTTCAACTGTAGTCGTCTTATCTAGTCGTCTATCTTAAGATAGTTATTTTTCATTTTATCTGTTTACCTACCTACACTTATTATGTACTCCTATTTGATCCTGGAGATTATTAGCTATGAACTGGCGATTTTACACGAATTAAATACGCTGAGTTCAATCTTGGCATATTCTTTACTGCAGTCTTTGATCCTCCTATTTGACCGGCCCAATTCGGTGGTATGCAAAGCTTATAGGTAAGAATTAAATGCTCTTAAGACCCCTTAGTTGTTGGTCCATTACAGAACCCACTTGTTTCCTATCAACCCACAGTCAACTTCATCGATTAAAAAAATGCACTTAAATATAAAAGCCCAAAATATTGCTCATTAATACACAAAAAAACTAATTCACGTAATCACGTGACCGACACTTAACATATTAAAATCTTTATATATATAGATATGTATGACGTACCTAGATAATAGATTATAACAGACCTTCGTATATCAACGGATTAGATAAGATATTCTACTTAAAATTGTCTTGTAAACTCATCCATTTTATAAATAGTGACCTCTCATGGCCAGTCCAAGCTGCACTAAAACATCAAAAATAGATGAAATTCCATGAATTCATAGAGGCCAAGATAGAATGGTTATTGGCATTCATTCTACAGACAAACTGCGGGCGGTATTATGTAAGCAGGCCATATCGATTTATTTTATCCGAAACTGCCGCAATTATGACATTAATTCAGTTCATAAGAGCCATCAATGTTCATATAGAATGTTAGAATCGAATAACTTTATCCTAGTGCCGCGTGAACCAAAGTATTTTCGGACGATATAATTTTTTAGTCTTGTTTATATTGGAAACAGGTAAAGGTGTGGGACGATTGCCGAATACGTCGGTCGTGCACAGTCGGCCGAGCACAGATAAATTGTATGGAACACACGAACGAGCGCACACATATCGCTTACCCGAGGGCACATAGGGATGTAGCCCGCAGGCCTAGACCGCAATCGAACCAGTTATGTAGATGCATAATATGTGCTACAAGTTCAACATTCAAACCTTTGAACATTCTATACTGGATGGGCAATTATTTTTGTGGTTTAATTTGCAGTCAGCTCGAAGATTATCATAGTAATTTTTAACATTATGCTTTTACCTTTGCGCTGGAAATACTATACGACAACCCTTAGGGATGGCGTTTATTTTTATTTCTCTTTTACGGGCAATATTAAAGGGAATTGAATGTCTGAGTTCTGTGGGACATTCTAAACGTATATTGGGTAAAGTTAATGGCGTGTCACGTGGTTAAATGAACGATGGTCAGCTGCTACTGTAGTCGCTAAATGCTTTTAAAATGTTCATATAATTATTTGATACTTTATTCGTTTGATTCTCGTGCGCAACATATACTTTCGTTGTGATATGTATAGGAATGCTGACGTTCTTTCTGAGAATGTTGAAATGAGGATAAAAAGTTGTGGAAACTGAAAAAAAAAACAAGTGCGAGTCTGACTTGCGCACCGAGGGTTCCGATTCAGTCTTTATTTTTTCCGAGTATTTACATTAACTATGGGGCTTTCATAACTATGAAAGCACTCTCATTGCATCGACAAATATAGCAAGTAACATAGAAGGAGATACTTTACTTTATTTTTGAAAAAAATGTTTTTTTTTTTCATTTGTACCTAGATATTTCTAGTACCTACCTAGGTTTTGATTCCCTTGCGAGCAACAATACATAAAAGGAGCATAAACGACCTTAGATTTCGTTGACTAAGAAGTTTGATTTATTCACTGCTCCAACGGGTAGCAAATCTGAGAATGTGTTATTAATTTCTGCTGGTTTTCTCCATGCGTTCCTAAGAAAAGGAATTTTGACAGATGGTTAACAAAGTGATCCTACAAGAGTTCCGTTTTTGCCGACTGAGGCACAGAACCCTAAAAAAGACATCAATGTAGATATTTCAAGGTCCTGATTCTCAGCTGAGCGTTCAATCATAATTTAGTGTCTACATTCACTCTGCTCTGTTCCTAGACCCAAGACGCGTCTCATTTAAAAGGGTGATTAGCTCAAAATTTAACGGAAAAGGGCTCAATTTGTGGCGGACAGGGGCTCATTAACTGACAATCTCTTTAAATCACTTGTGGATCCTCCCGGTGGACCTCGGCAGGCTTATTACCGAGGGTGGCTCGGGAATGGCAGGAGGTATTAAGAAATTTTAGCTTTCGGGTTATATATAGGTGCTTACTGTCCTTAATGTGCAGGTATAATATCCTACTTTTGCGGTGGATAATTTTCTTGCTACATTCTTTTACATTTCTGCTGTTTCATCATCGTTAGACATGAACTTTTACATTTCACTACTAACTGTTGGAATAGGTGATTGTATTTAGGCTTCATCATTATATACATGTGCTTTTTACTTAGTAGGTAATCATAATGATAACTTATAAAACAGAACTATTAGCAATTAATCACCAAAAAGACTGGTAAAAAAGCCAACCAATACATAGTTAATGTGGCACTTATTTAGTATGATCTCATATCAAATAAGTAACCCAACGCATTTACAGACAACTCATAATGTAATAGTACCTAGCACTTCCATAAAACCCAATTTAAGAACATAAACTTTACTTTGTGCCATAGATATTTGTTCCTCATCAACTTTAATCACTCATAAATGGACAACAAAGCGCGTATATAATATCTACACAGACTCAAAGTACTACGCGAACACGGCTAATGATACCTCGAACAATGTACTCTTTTGCCCCGCTATATTATTTTACGGCCTCGAATTTTATCTCGTTGCCTCAACACTGAAAATAAACGCAAAATATTTACATGTTATTTGCATTCGCTTAAACGGTTTCGTGTTCGATTTTCGACTTTATTGTTTAGTACATAATGATTATGACATAGTGTGTCGTGTTTGTTTTCTTACATGTGCTGTAAAGTATTACTGGCAAACATAGGGTTCCGTACTGTGTAATGTTGTGTGTGAGCGGGTTTTATGTTCTCTGTGTACGCTGCTTGCCACGTTTTGTAGCCAGCGACGTGTTTGTTGATTCTTTTTCTTAGTCTAACCTATTATTGCCTTTTCTTAACAAAAGCCTCTGGTACACAGTGAACTCGTAACCTATGTGGCTGTAGGTTTTTCTTGTTTTATGTGCTGATGTATTAAAATTCTCGGCATAAGCTTTTCTAGAATTCTCTTCGGAACAAAAAGCTCCTTTGCTTTGATTGCCTGCTTATTCTATGACGTAATGGAATTCTGTTTCCAAGTTTTATATTTGGCGCTTACCTATTATGATCTCATTCGGGTAGTACATTCACAAAGTGCTGTTATACGTTTCAATGGTTACCTAAAACGTCGCCAAAAATGTCGATTTTGTGTGGCATTTTCAGATGTTACTGTGGACTTGTATGCCCGTCCCATTATAAAACACTAAACTCTAAACCGAGGGCACATCCTACCTAATTTGGAATTACCTACCCATCTTCAAGAACACCATTGACCTTCCCCTAACACGAGAAGACCACCTTCATCCAGCACGCACGTGAATACTAAGTATCTAATTTTGATTTTTCAACAAAGCCAACGAGGATCCGAGTTCTGATCGATCCGGCCCCCTTGGTTCCGGTCGAAGCTAAAACTCGCCGAACGTTTTTAAAATCCCCGACTCAAAACCGACCAGCGTATCCTAGGACCTCCACCCCCAGCGGCCAACATAAAAACGTTACCAAAGACTACGCCGGATAAGTGTCAAACGGGATCATATTAAACTGGATACGTTATCTCCAGCAGGTAGCAGAAAGCTAATTGTGTATTCTTTCCTCGCTTCCAGCGTCCTTAATCTGGCCTGTTTGCCGTTTTCCCCCACCCCTTTTTCAACCCCCCAAGCGCCGCGCCCCAACTAAGCGGAAAGTTTTAAAACACAAGTATTTATGCAGATTTTACGCACTTGTTCTTATTGTGCGAATTAGGTAGATTGCATGATAACGATGTCGTTGAAGTGCGGGTCTTTAATTAAAACTAAAATGAATGGCGTGTATGCAACTGTTTATTTAATTAGAATCGTAGGTGGCTAGAAACATGAAACTTGGATTTAAATTAGGCTTTATATTATTAGCTTCTAGCTGGTCTAACACTGTTGCAAGCTTCAATAAGTTATTGAAAGGTTAAAAAGCACAATTACACGACGCTTACATTTTCCACCTTGTTCAAACAAGCTGTAATCGACACTCTCAGGTTTACCTTTAACCATTTATTAGTCAGCACCACGCTAGCTTTAAAAAAACAAATACGGCTAATAACGTCAATGGCAACTCGTTGTTGTGTAAATACTCTTTACCATTCCGTTTAAGTTAACTAAGTGTCGATTTAAGGGGGATTACACTCCATTCTTGCGCGCGTGAGATAACCGTAATTCGATGGCGTACATTAACAAGTAAATTGAAGCACTGTAGGTACGTATACCTACGTAGATAATCCACCTCTGTAGGTATGTTATAACGCTGCAAACCCGAACATAATGCGGTAGGACCCAATAACGGAGGCAGCGGTAGTGAGAAGGAAATTGCTCGGGAAAAATTTGCATTTTTATTGAAATTTCCACTCTTGGTCGCGGATGAAACTATGTCTCTAAATACGTACCTTAAGCTTTGTATAAGCGTGTTTGTTGTACGTCTGTGATACTCCGTGTAGCCGTGTGAGTGCGGGGGACGTAGGGACGCTCCACAGACTCATCGCTACCGGTAATTGTCGATACTGTTCTTAATTAATCCTTATCAAACCCACTATGACAATTACCGGATAATTGGAAAGATATAAATTGATACTTTATGTTACTTTTATGGACGCTACCGATATCTGAATACCATGAATCTTCAATTATATACGGATAGAATATTCAAAGGTTTCTAATAATTATGAATGTATCTGAGACATTAGCATACGGATTTTATTATTGCTTTATTACGATATCGATATGGGCGCGTCCCTACAGCGGACGGCAGACAATTGCTATACAAGTTCGTACCTATAGGTACGTAGTTGACTTTGGGGAAGGGATCATAATAGGAAATTTTCTCTGGCGAATATGCGCACAGTATCCGATACCCTTTTCACTTGTATTGTTTTTATTTTCCAACCCTAATGAAAGAACTTGCCTCGTCTGTATTGCAATTTCAATATATTGGCTTAGCAGCGTTCGATTCGCCACGTATTCCCTAGCTGTTTTTTCTTTTTGGATATAGTTTTGACATAAAAACAGAATGTTAGGGAATAGATAGAGACGAGTCTAATGTATGTAGGTTAGACGTGTCTCCTTGTTATGACGCATAGCAGAAAAATAAAAGCCTTACTTTATATTTATAGAGGCCCAAATTTCATGATTATGTCAAATAAAGTGTAACAAATTGGCAAAACGTTTTGGCACGCTTTTAAAATGAAAGTTCCAGATATGAATGCCTTTATTTTTCCAATTCATATCAAGGTAAAACCACCGATGTGGGTAACGAAAACGACAGTTGTTTTAAAACAGCAATTTGTTACGTCTTTCAGAGACGTTTTTCTTCAGTTAAAACAATTTCCAATATGTTTTCAGCGCTCGGATTACTTTTCAACTTCGAATTTTATTGTTATTGGGTAGAATGCGTTACGTTCATACTCATCGTGACACAAATACCTATGACAGCCGAAAGCCGATACCGATACAAGATTTATGTCCCGACAAACAAGGGCATGAAAAATAAACTTTTCGTTCATCAGCTGTAAATGTCTCCACAAATTGACCATAAATTTCTGCTCTATTAAAATTTATTGCCCTCAAACCGTTTATTGTAACATTACGTAACTTGGTAACCCTTCCATAGGCATAAAACAATGCAGGCAACACGGGCCATGCGAAAAAAATGATTCCAGGTTACATAACACCTGGCATTTAAGGCCATATTTGCATGACAGACTCGATTCGATTTTATGACACGGGGGGCAGTGTTTTACGGTCTCTTATCGAATCAAAAATTTTCTCCAGGACAAACAAACGTGTAACTTGTATAAAGAGCTAATTTGAATTACAACCGACAGCACGATAGGATCACACAATTTTGTTTGTTTTTGTTAACTGGAAGGTCTTATTATTTTATTAATGTCGTAAAATTATCGTTAATTATATAATTACGTGTGAACTTTGTAGATATTTACATTGGTAATAATGTTTGCTTATCTTTATTCTTGACGATCGTTAAATTTTCATGTTGCATATAAACTTTGTGTGAAAAGACAGTAATCAAAGGATAATTTAGTAAACACTGTAGTACGGAGTGTCATAACGAGATTGCAACTACGCCACCCTTTGTTTTTGGACATCATAGCCAATGCAATCACTTGATGTGAAATCCTTTGACAGTCGACACGTATCTTTCTTTTTATTCAAGATAAAGCAAACACCGCTCTGAGCAGATAAAGAGGAGAAATCGACCGCAACTATATAAAGGTTTGCGGCGATAAAAATACCGTGTTTATTTGCACGTCCTACATCAGCTCCCTTAACCTGGAAAACTGACTTAAACGCGCGTAGAGCGATGTACAAAAATAAATCTCAAATGGAAAGATATACGACCGATTTTCCAACGTAACACCTCACTCGATAATGATATTTTAAAACTTTCAGCAAGTTGAACTTACATTCCCCAGTATCAGTAAATTCGGATCCCAATCTTGAACATTTTTTTTCCTAAATCGTGATTTAAAAATGCTGCGAATGTACATTCTTTAAAATCGAGTACCCGGGGTGAGTTTTATGCATTTTATTGTTTTAAGCCCAGGTGGTACATGTAACGTCAATTAAAAGTTAAAGGATTAAGCGCTTAATACCGTTCAATATAAATATTTTCCTTTGTTTACGGCTTCAGATAAGGATGTTTATTATTTAATCGTTCTTCACTTTCAATTTTCTAATGCAGACTTATTTTCGTAGCTTGTACGAGTTCGAGAACGAGTAAACACCACTAAATTTACAATACTTACGTCTACGATGTGGATTTTCCGAAACTGATAGGTATAATATGTGAGACTCGTATAACATTCGAATGGGTTCTGTATTGATATTCGCCCTTTTCGCCCTTCATAAAAATGTGCATTGTAGTCTCGTAAAGTGATCCACTTTACTATTACGAATGCGTTTTGTAGATAAAGGGAACTGCACACACTGGGTTCGTTCGTTCAGAGCGCCAACTGTTCGTGCGGGACAGAGATGAACCTATTCTGTAAAGCCGATGTTGCCACAGAGTCGCGTATTTTAAACGCGCTACGACACCAGTCACGCCGCTTGAAATTTTCTATTAATTGGCGTTTTTAGTGCTTTTTGTCGATGCCATTCTATGGGTTAACGTGATTTCGTATCAGTATTGTCATGTAAGTACAAGTTTATTTGACAGTGTTATGACACATTTATATTTGTGAACGACGAAAGTCTACTTCAAAGTAACTATTTGTTTTCGTAGAGGTAATCCTACACAGATGTTAGTGGCGGCATCCAGCGGCTTGTTGCGTGCGCAGTACCGTTACACATCTAGGCAGATTAAATACTATTTTATTCTCATTGCTCGCTACTTTCCGGCCTAGAGTCGATTATTCTCTATATATAGTCTCATTTATTTTTATTTAACAAATAAAAGCAATTCAAACGTCGATAAAGGCCCGTTGAATTGGATGCGAAATGTATGCTAATGCCACCGCCGACTTGGTATAATTGACGGAACTTCCTCCCGCTGTATCGTTCGATCATATAGATAGACGTTAACACGGCCGGTTATCAGCGAAGCTCGTATGAAATTCCAATAAAGAACACCATGAAAAATTCAATAGGTCGATAGCCGAAGAACGAAAGTGAAAAAAAAAACGAAAACAATAACGTACATTTAATCAGTATTCAGAGCGCGCTTGTGTCCACAGCTGGGATATTTGGCAAGGGGACAAATCCTGCGGTCGGCCGAGACGATATTTGGGAAGCCATCGCTGCACCGTCTCCGCCTGTTGACGCTCATCGGATTTACAACACGATTAACGACGCACATTATGCAAGGCATTGGCGTCAGTGATCGCTCGACCAAAATAACTAACACGAGTATTTTGAGTGTACACTGATTTATTGAGCTCTGCGATGCCACTGTGTAGGTATTGCTACGATCGCTCACCCAGTTTTGAAACAATAACGGCCAACAAATGGCCAAATTAATAAAAAGGTATTGCACACATAACAGTCACGTCTATATAAATAACAATCTCGTTTGTTATGCACTTAAAATTCGCTCGATCAATTGTGGGGATCGCAACTAATCATGACAATAAAGAGCCTTGTCCGCCGCCTCTATTGTCGTAAATAAACTCATTACTCGTAGCGGGCAGCGACTCGGTCAAATACCTGTGTTTTAAATCAAATGCAATGTATTCGGGGGCGATTTGTTCACCCGAAATGGTTCCTTTGTTGAGGCTAATAAATAATTTAGTGGTTGGGCGGACGATCCATGAATTCATGCTCTGTTGAACTCCTGTAAATTTTCATTTGCAGTAGCAACACGATTGTGCACCCGATATTATTTATGAAGCGATTTTTAAGTGGGTAGCGACATCAAAATCACGATTAACGTTCCGTATAAATACACGACCATTGTTGAAGTAAACATAAAACGTTATCTTGTTTTAAAGTTCATCAATATATATGCATGTGTAGTACCTATGTTTGTGAAGTTGCTCGCACACAATAAAAGGATAAACCGCAAATGAAATAATCCAGCAAGATTATTATCAGCTCGATGTATTATTTATTTACCTGTATGTTGGTAGTTTAAGAAAACAAAGAGTGTATTACATTTAAAATTCAATGTAAAAGCACATTCAATTACGGACAAAGAGTGTCTTTTAACATATATTTTCGCGAAAGAGCAAACATCTCGCCCGCCTCCCACGATTTGCATCCACGTGATGCTATCTGCGTTGTCGTACAAACTGCTTTTTATTCAGAACACACACCTATCGCTGTAAACACAAAACTAAACTATCTATTCACTATACAATTGTTGTAAACCCGGCCGATAACGATCGGATTAGCTCTATGTATTAAACATAACACTATGTGCATTATCTATTTATTATGTAATATTTTCTATCGGAAACTTATCTTTTCTATTAGTTGGGCGATAATTTTCTTCTTGTCAAATAACTTATCGATAAGCCCGAGTAACGCGCTGGCACTATACTGCTTTCAAAATAAATTGTCAGCTAGAAAACAAACCTTATCTACTAGTTTTTTTGTACTGTGTAATATTTTTCTCGAGCACTAATAGAGTGCGACTTAAAGTCGCGGTAATATTTTTTATTAAAGCGAAATACTAGGTTAAACGTTCCGACGTGTAGATGTTGACTAGATAGTGTAGCAACCTACATGTATAGTTCGGCGACCCCGCAAGGCCGGAATCCGTCATCCGTGGGTCAAGGTCACGTCGCCTCATGTCACACGTCACACGAATATCTGCATCTGTGATCGTCTACATTGATACTCGAATCCAGTGATGCATTACAGCGCGAATGACGACTTTACTCCACCGTATTAAGACCTATGTAGCCCAGTGCATCGACCCCGCCACACTGTATGGCTTCAAGATGTTGTATGTATGTATGTATGTATGTAAATCGGGCTGGTTTCCGCAACTCCACGACTAAGCGCGTATTTTGCGTGTAGGTGGGACAAATGCGTCATTCGATCCACCCCAGCTCCCCAAGGAAGGCCAGCAACGCCTTGGTGTTACTAACTATCTCGCAGAGGGTACCTGGGTTTCCGAAGTACTTTGCCCTGTAATCCGCAACCACCGGGCAGCTTAGAAGCAGGTGTGCTGCTGTCTCATTCTCCTCCATGCAGGCTCTGCATAGCGGGCTGTCAGTGACTCCTATAGCATAGAGGTGTTTATTAAAAGACCCATGGCCAGTTGTTACGGCTGTGACTGAACGCAACTGTTGTTTAGTCAGTCTTAGGGCTTGTTTTGTGAAACGGCCATTTATAGAGGGAAGTGCCTCCTTGGCCTGCCTACACTCACTATGGTCAGCCCATAGCTTGTGATGTTTATCTCCGGTGCGTCTCCTTACCAGACTGCGTAAGTACCCGAAAGGCAGCGGCACGATGGGCTCAGGTCCCATTGCTGACAAACTAGACCCCCTTCGGGCGAGTTCATCCGCAGCGTCGTTGCCACGAGATTCACTGTGTCCCTTGATCCATTGAATGGTTACTTTGTTGTGTCTACCAACCTGGTTTAGACGTTGGTGACACTCGAGAATCAACCCAGAGCTCACTGTGTGGCTGTTCAGAGCTTGCAGGACAGCCATGCTGTCCGAGAGTATGCGTATTGAGTGGTCCTTAACTTCCCTGGTTAGGATGGCTGATGCCGCCAGAGAAATGCCCATGCATTCAGCCTGGAACACTGTGTTGTGGACCCCCAATGGTGTGGCTATGTGGATATTGAGATCCTCTGAGAAGATTCCCGCACCAGTACCTGTACCTGTTTTTGATCCATCTGTGAAGATCCGCAGCTCGGCGGGGCAGAGCCCCTCGCACCGATGATCCTCATGCAATTGGATTTTGTATTTTTTATCGAAGATAAATTGCTTGGGCACCCGGTCATTGATTGCCTTTGTTATGGGGAGTTCATTGTTGAGCTCCTCGAGCAGAGCGGTGTGTCGTGTGTCTCTCTTACTCCAGAGACCTAATGTTTTAAGGCGTACTGCTGCCATCGTCGCTTCCTGTTGTATAAACAAGTGTAGCGGAGGGAGCCCCAGCATGGCTTCCAGCGCCGCAGTTGGAGTAGTCCTCATGCAGCCCGTCGTTGCCATGCAGGCCAGCCTTTGCATGTGTTGTAACTTGTTTACGGCTGTAGCTAGCTTTGAGCGTGGCCACCACACCACGGCCCCGTAGGTTACCATGGGCCGAATTACTGCGCTGTACAGCCATAGTATTATTTTGGGAGATAGGCCCCACTTCTTCCCTATCATTTTCCTGCATTGCCAGAAGGTAATGCAGGCCCTGTTTAGTTTGTAGTCTAGGTGATTACTCCAGCTTAACTTACTGTCTAGGATGACGCCTAGATACTTTACCTCGTTAGACAGCTGGAGCTCTGTATTGAAGAGCATAGGTAGCCGGTAGTGGCCTAGTGCTCGCTTTTGAGTGAACATGACTAATTCGGTTTTCGTGGGGTTTACCGACAGATCATATTCGTCGCACCATCTTTCCACGATGCGTAGTGCTTGTTGAGTAAGGTTGCAGATCGTTCCAGTCACTTTCCCTGACACTAGGATTGCGAGGTCGTCAGCATAACCTATCGTGTAGTAACGATGTGCGTTGAGTTTGGTGATCAGGTCATCAATTACCAGATTCCACAGAAGAGGGGAGAGTACACCCCCCTGCGGGCAGCCTCTGGCTATCAGAGCCAACTGCTGCTCTTCCTCAAGGCGAACCACTCGTTTGCTTAACATATTAGTTATCCAGTCATTTAGTACCTGTTCCACGCCGTGTTTGGAGAGAGCGGCACTAATGCTGGAAAAGTTTGTCTTGTCGAAGGCTCCTTCGATGTCTATGAATGTGCCCAGGCAGGACCCTTTCTGGTGAATCGCTTCCTCAATCTGGTTCACCACCAGATGAAGAGCGGACTCTGTCGACTTACCCGAGCTGTATGCGTGTTGGTTACCATGCAGTGGTATTGTTTTTAAAACGCCATCACGTAGTTCCCTTTCACACAGTTCTACATGTTACTTTCGTTGGTATTTTAGATGTTGATAAACTTAGGTGCGGTTATGTAGTTGTTTGTTTGTTATATTTCTTTATAAAATTACGTAATGTTTTTGTTTAGTGGGATCTTGAGCTTGACCGTGGAAGCCAGAAAAAGTAGGTTTGGCTTTACGGAAGTGTTAGATAAGTATCAAAACACGTAGTTTTTATAACAAATGGGGTTATTTTTAGCTACGGTTATCATATATTACGTACTCATGAAGAAGTAGGTTATCGCATTCTTTCACGCCTGAAAACGTTTCAGACGTGACAACGTTGTGATTTTATTGTGTTTATACAGACATTAAATGTAAATTAATGTAGTTAGTTTATCAAAAAGTTCGCGGTGGCTTAGCAACCAGTAACCACCGAGTCATCCAATCAATACTGAATACCTACGTCCACGGTACACATGGCGGGTGTTGATTCACCCACTTGACTCCCCATAACGGCATCCCATACAAGTTGTCGACGGGCTCGATCTCACAGATGGCTCAGATCCCCCATAATGTGGGGACATCGCTTCTTTGTGTAACCTACCGTTATATTATACCGAAAAGAGTGAATATACTTACTTATTTAACCTGGCGAGCGGGAGCGGAGATAAACTTTTTTGCTGACCAATTTTTTTTTTATCAAGGAGGTCCCTATCTCAATGTTGTGTCTATGTTTTATCAAGTAGTTTTTTGCGTGCGCTACCTTCATATAAAGACACAAAAATAATTCTGCCGACGTAGATACCCACGTTTGCGAACCAGTTTTGTAAAACCTGACTATCTCTAAGCGAGAATAAATTGATGAAGTAATTACTTGAGTAGGTACGTACTAAGTAATACCTAGTACTCGAATATGATAACAATTATTGAAATGGCAAAACACTATTTTAATTGCATAAATAACTATTAAAATGGGCTACAAAATTGTCTGTACATTCAGAAGCAGTCATGCGATAAAAATATAAAGTTACCTACTAATAAAAAGGGTAGGTAAGTTAGTAGACTGCAGCCAACACAAACAACGCATCCATACATAAATCGATTAAAACTCTTGACAGCCTGTGAGGCAGAACCTGATTATAATCATAAATTGGCGATTTTAAATAAAAACTATACGTACACCGGACCAATCCATGAACTAATCACATAAATATGGGGGAACAACAGATGGTGTGCCCCACGTCGCAGCCCTACCTACATTTTTATTGGAAATTTCATATTTTACAACAATAAATTTTAGAAAAAGGAATAAAAAGCCAGAAACAACCGTCGGCATCACAAAGAGGTGATATAGTTGTAAAGTCCAAGTGGTCAGGTGGTCCTTAATTATTTAAGATAAAAATATGATAGTACTTCATTAAGTTTGTTCGGGTGATTTTCTTTATAATAAATAATATCCAGCGACGCTTTATAATGAGTGCTACGATGACTTATGGTAGCTACGTCAGAGTGCTACGAACGATAGATTAATTCGTGGAGATAGTTTACAATTATGTAGGAAGTTCTTATATTTGTTTTGGTGTAATGGTTGGTAATTGAGTAAATTAGCTCTTTTAATGGTAACCTGTTTAGCTAAGTTGTTAATGAGGTGCACTTTTGTTCTGTTTTGACCTCGTTACGAGTCAAAAAAATAGGGTCTACGGCGTAGCACAGGCGCTTAGGCGTAGCGGTACTTAATCTTATGTTTTTTCGTCCTTCTACAATATATGAAATTAAACTACAATTTATGGTACTAACTAGTCGACCCGCGCAACTTCGTCTGCTCCGCTCCTATTGGTCTTAGCGTAATGATATATAGCCTATAGCTTTCCTCGATAAATGGGCTATCTAACACGGAAATAATTTTTAAAATCGGACCAGTAGTTCCTGAGATTAGCGTGTTCAAGCAAACAAACAATTTAAAAAAACTCTTCAGCTTTATATATTAGTATTTAGATAGATTACTTATTGTAAAGGGAAATATATAAAGTGCATTCTTTTAGCTTTCTAGTACCTAATAGGAAATGGGTTGCACATGTGTCTCAAAACAATAAACTCCTCAAGTTTCTAGCAACAAAATCTAATATATTTTCTTGCTAAATATTAGTAACATATCTGTTGTCTATATTTAACACATACATTAAAAACAATTGCTATGTTAAGTGTAGGTTGTTACCGGCAATAAACTTTCATTTCTGCCTACCCACCATTATAGTCAAGTCCGATATATTAGGTAGGTACACAGATACAAGTATAACTTAAACACCGTTGTACAGGCAGTTTGCCAGAGTACCTACATAAATTCCTTTCACTGGAAACCCTTTCTATGTTAGATGAAGTCGGGCTACAATGTTGTTCATTCATTACCTATGCTTAGGTACACCGTTACATTTTAAGCTCTTTACGTACCTGAGAGAACTTACCTGCATCTGGCAACCAGGCCATAAAAAGGCAAGAAGTACTGCTTACGCATACGACCCTTTTAAATAGAAAAAATCTGGTTATGCAGAATGCATCTTTCATTTATTTTCCAAGACACTCGTTTAACTTGACTGCCATTGTGTGAAACTTTATTAGGAATTCCTTTTATATTTTCAATAGCTACTTAGGTAGTTACTGGGCTCTTAAATAGTATAATTTCACGTTAAAAGCCTATCCTAATACCTCGATGTAAATTCTACGTAACTTCAGAAAACATCTCCTAATTTAACACTAGTCGAGTAGGGACGACAAAAATCAGCAGCCAATTAAAATCTCTCAACCTATCAGTGTCGAGTCACTTGAATTTTAAATGTTCCCCCTTGCCCGATTAGGGTGCATCCTAAAAGCTTCTAAAGCGATAATTCACAACGCAAGAATGCGAGCCGACAAGGATAGGCGCGTGTACCAAGCTACAAAGTTACTAGTGCGGGTAGTGTGACGTGTGTACCCGCGGTATAGTGTTTAGTATTCAGTGTGCGAATAGTCAAGAGATACTGGTTAGTGTGTAGTAATGGTGGAGTGTCATGGCGCGGTTGACGTCACTCAGCCAATGAGCGTGCAGCGCGACGCGACGGCAGCGCCACAAGATGGCCGCCGTCGGCCGACCGCCGCCGCTTTTGTTGTGTTTAGGCCTAACCATGAAAAGAATATTCAAAATAATGCTGAATTCGTTGACAAAGACGTGTCGAAATAACCTAAAAAAATATTTTAAATTGTCTTGCTTCTATTGCACTCGTGAAAACAGTCATTTTTATAGAGAAAATAGTGTAAATTCAGTGATGTTTTGTTACTCAGGGGTAAGTGTTTTATTTATTTTTTCTTTTTTTCTTTGCCATTTTTCAATTAAATATTTTTTTCTATTTACTGACTACTTTTCTAATTTAATTAAATTGACTGAAATTTACTTGGTTTCTTAATATAAACACTAAACCTATTTAACCAGAGTTTTTCCTATTGGAATTGTTTTACTGTAAGTTTTTGTAAAGCAGTGTTTCTTATTTTTTTATTAGATTTGTATGACCACTGCTTAATTTATATGAATCGATTTTAGCGGCCAATAACCGGATTTTTCGATATTCTTTTATTATTGCGACCCAATAACCTCGTACTACTATTTTATATATAATTTCCTAGTTTACGATTTCTGGAATTGAATAATCAGTAGTTATGTACCCACCTATTACAACTTTACCACTAGCTGTTATTTTAAACGGTAATTTATATCATACGGACGCCATTTATTTCAATCGCAGACTACATTCGATCATAATTATATCGTTAAAGACGCATAAACATATCGCCGACGAACATTCATATGCAAGTCGTATTGCAAAATTATTGACCTGTGTACATGACAATTAAATCTTGTGAATTTATCGCGTTCAGTGCCGACTCACGAAACAACGTGGGGATCAAAGACATCCCTTTTTTAATGTCGTTAATATTCATACAAACTTGATTAGGAGCTACTGTGTTTATTCATCGCATATGGCGCGAAAAAGCATGTCGGTTTTGGAGAGCACGAGCTGGCTGATACACCAGTTATATCTACAGCGATACAATTAGAAATATCTCGAGAATTAGATGCAGCCAAGTGTGAGTCACGGTACAAGAGCTGTGCTCTGAAGACCTAGTAATTATTATGTATTGCCAATTAACGTATCTCTGTTTATAAAATGGTTAATTGCAAACCTGTTATCCGATAATTAATGATAGAACCAATTCTGGGGCACTTGAATAGTAGATAATAGACCTTAGATTAAGTTATACAAACAGCTGATTTGTAATTGGCTTAAGGTAGCAGGTAGGTGCAATATACCTATGCCGATGTACCGGTTTAATTACTTATATGGTTACTAAGGTAACATTTTGCGGATTTATATGGGAAAAGCGACAATAGTTAATTATATTCTTGTTAATTCTAATACTTTTACATACATCTAGGTACATGAGGAACTTGTTATTATTGATTTTAAATAGTAATGTATTTCGATAGCTAAACAAAGGTTAATAAAAACCACCTTTGCAGTTGGTTTTGATAACTTGTCCTGTACTACCGTGCCTCCAAACACAATAATGCAGCCATTATTCCTATTACAAAACGTGGTATTCGCAAATAAATCTTCATTTTTTGTTGCAGGGGTCGTCTGGTGTCTGGTCCCACCCCATTTTTTTCCATTTTCGACCCCACCCCCTGGTCGCTGGGGTTGAGGCCGTTTATTCATTCATTTGACCATCGACCGCGGAAGAGAACACTTTCAACTGGAAAAAATGGTAAAATTGAGCTTCTTATGTTTCATGATGATGTCGGGATGATCGCTTAGAGGTAAGTTATCGGGGTTTCTGGAGAAGAGATTTGCTGAGGCTGTAAAGGTACGTAGGTACAATTTTTTTACAAAAAAGGTATCTTAAGTAGTTGTATTTTGTGTCATCGATGTTTAAGGAGCAAAGCTTGCAGTAAGATGTCTCTAGGAATTTCAACTGTCTAGCTATTCGTTGTCTAACTCTAAAATAACACTTATGTGTTACACACTTAGGTGCCTTTCAGGTGGATATCTGATAGGCACCTAAACTCAAATTCATCTAACAACCTAGAATGAAATTCGTCTAGGAACCCCTTCGGGTAAGTATTAACCAAATTATTGATGTTCCTACCTACCGAAAGACTACGCCCATCTGTAAGTAACAGTAGGTATCTACCTACTTATAGATACCTAAGATAGGTCATTGTATACCTACAATTTAGATCCCTAAATGGACGTTAGGACGAAAAGCGAGCCTGGGCGACCCTGATAAGTATTTTAGGCAACTTAATGGGGTCAGGAATTCTAGAGATTTAGGTGATAGGCCTTTTGTCTGCAAAAGCTTCACTAATTACAGGACCAAGTCATTAAATAGAAAGTCAATTAAGTAGGTACCTTCTACCAGGGTTGTTTTATCAGAAACAGATAATGGAGGTAAGAAAATATTTAAATTACACCGTTTAATTTATAATACAAGATAAACAATGGATTTTTGTGTTTTTTTTTCATAAATCTAGCTAACGATAAGCATAAAATTCAAACTTTAGATAAGAAAACTAATTTTCCACTTTTCCAAAAAAAAATACAAACCAAATTCTTAAAATAAAAAAAGCGGTTTCGTGGTTACAAGTGCTACGCGCGTAGCAACTGGGAGCGCCACCTGATGCGATCAGTCGGAACTAAACGTAACGTGCTTTTCGAACGCTGTGGAGGATTACGTATTTAAGCGGTAGCCCATCACATTTGTGGCCTGATGATCCGTGGCTTAACCTAATCGAATAAAAATAAAATAGTAGTTTGTTAGTTTTATGGATCGAATTAATTGTTTATTTATACGTCAAGGTGTTACCTACATAAGGGTTTTTTGGTACGTGATATTTTATTATTGTTCACTCATAGTGGTTCCTAGCTTCTGGTTAATGTAAGCTAGCGTCATCCCAATGCTGAGATAATTACTTCATGACTTGGAAGTCACTGCTAAGCGATGTAGTACTAACGAAAAAATGATCCTTACAATTCTATACCGAAATACACACACATCTTACTAATTAATTCTTTAATAAAAGACATGATAATTAAAGCCTACGTTTGGTTCTCCAATTAAATAATAGATACCTACCTACAGCCAACTAATCGATGCGGAACACCAATTTCCGTTGACCTGGCTACAACATCTAGATAGGTCGTTCAGCTACCCACCACCTCGCTTAGTCGGCGATATTTTATGGGTAATGGCTGTCTGGATATCTTGGACGCCTAGTGCCAAAATGGCTGAATGAAAATTCGATAGATAGGGAAGTCGAATCACATTGATAAAAATTTATAATGAAGTATTGTGTAGGGAAAGGAATTCATTAAATTTAGGAGAGTAAGTACGTCCAAATAATTACATTTTTAATTATGGATTAAATTATTGTTATGAGCTATTTGGTCTCAAGGCAAAGCAAACCCCTTCCTTTGATCTTTTCATTTTCTCGGTGTACTGCAATTTCTGACCAATCATTTAGATAGGAGCCTTATGAAATGTGTCTATTATGAAATAGATATGATTGATATGGATGTAGGTAGGTACCTATGGTAGAAAATATGACCCTCTTTCTGGAGCAGTCGGGTAAAAAGACATGCTATGACAATTCCAAGCAAATCTCCTGATAGCTACAACCAAAGTCTAGAGTAATAGGTTACTTTTAGGGAAGCGTGATCCATTTTCGATCACATAATATCATCGCTTACCATCAGGTGAGATAATGGTCAAACGCGTGCGAATGAATAATATAAAAACAAATGAGATGAGTGTAAGATGATTATATCAGTTAAAAATACCTCTAAAGCCTTCTTAAAACATCTGGAAACTCCTATATGCAAGATTTGGCAGCTGTAAGCTTTTTATCTTATCACGATGATGACGACAATCATTAAAATTATAAAAAAATGCTGTAAATGTCAAATAATATTTATGAAAATTTTAAAGGCTATAAAGTTTTATTTTATGGAACCGTTAGTTCCGGTTTTTATAAGACATCATAAAATGATGAAATTAGGTCATTGCAGTGATCTATCTCGTTCAGTTTAAAGATCTTGATTTTTATTTTACTGTGTGCGAAATAGTATTCGATTTTCAAAGTGGATCTTTTACTTTAAGTGGGAAAAGAAACAGTTTACGAATACTAATTATAAACTTAACTTACTTGACTAATGATAGAGTCTACTCTATCATTAGTCAAGTATTATCAAGGTAAAGACAATAGGTACTTTACGTACCTACCCTCTTTCAAAAAGTTCCTAAGTCTTGACCAAAATGTGAAGAGCTTTTAGTTGTAACCACTCAAATATAATGTCCATGTAAGCACGACACTACTTGAATAATATTAGAACTTTGCACAAAACCATGTTTCTCTTAGTTAACTACCTAATTTCCATGAGATTACAGCAGTCTGAAGTTTAGGTAGGTACCTATTGCTGTTACCTGGAATTGTAGATGCCTATTTACCTCCTGGGGAAACTCTGTCGGTACCTACTAGTATAGGACAGTGACTCTTTACAGCACAAACGTTTAACAGGAGTTATTTAAAATCAGACACAATAATTCTATGACATATAAAACAGCAGAACAATCATTTTAAAAGACTTACTGAACAATATGCAAAGTTACCTAGGCTTTTTACCGTGTAATGTAAAAAGTCATACACTGGATAATACACACTTACCAAGGGTTATTCAATCCCTCATAATAGCGTAAAACAATGGACTTTAACTCTACCTAGGCAAAACATATGGATAACAAAAGATTCCAAAGCAAAATCGCAGACGTACTGCCATAAAAAATTCCTTCATAAATAACAACTAAACGATTACTCGAATAGCTCGAGACTTGACGTTTTACTATTTTTTCATTACCGACCTAACCGGAGGCAATAGAGAAAGAAACGGCGCGTAAGTAATACACAACAATACGCAATCTCGTTTTATATATTCTATTTATAAAATTGCCAAAATCTACATTACCCACTTATTACGCTGCGACATAAAGCCGACCTATGTTAGTATTAAAAATCCCGAGCGCGCCGCAGCTCGCAGGGCGGAGGTAATCACCGGGAGAGCAGGAACAGGTGGCGCAGCCTGTCTGCTGGTTAATATCGACTTTTTTATCAGCACTCGTACATACGGAATATTATAATAAGCTGCCGACGAGCCTCTATCTAAATAATATGGAAACGTAAATAGATATTCGTAATGTAAACGGTCGTGAAGCCTAAGCAAACTATCAAAAAACATTACGGGGTGCAAATAACAACGATCATGGCGTATGTAATGAAAATCTTGCATCGGCATTAGTCGTGGTGTGGTTCGGCGCGCGCCGAGCGGCGACTCGGCGAGGGCGGCAATCGATGGCGGGCCGGGACGCGCGCCCCGACGCCCAGACCGGCAGACGCCCGGAGACGCCGTCCCTGAACACACGCTCCTCCGACCGCGCACCCCATCCGTCATCCTTCAATGTTTACTTATCGGACGACGCGAACAGCTGACCGACCGGACCGGTAAGTCACGTGCTTTATTCATTCTTCTCCGCGCCGGCCACGACTCGCGTATCCCTTTCGCCCCCGACTTCGCTCCAGTGCTATTTGCTGCATTTTGTGAATTTTATATCGGTGCATAGAGAACCTTTCGTTTGTGCATTAGAATCAATAATGCAGGCCCGGTGTTATGTTGGCTCGCGTCGTAAATTACAAATATAATACACCCTTACGCCCTTTCATGTTTTTCTATTCAATCCCCCGGTTGACACACACATAGAGACTCGGAATTCTTTAGTTATCTTTACGAGTGGTGGTCGAAACTTGTCTTTTGTAATTTATCCTTTATGTGCAACAAAGGCCGGTGGACAAAAGGCCTTCGGCGTCAGTCGCGGCTGCCTCGGTGGATAGGTTGTAAAAAACAAAGAGACGCCTCGCTACCGGTTCGTAGGTTTGCGAAAATAATTTTTGCAAGCCAATCGCGTGTTTTTGCAAGTCCCTGTGCTCTCATTGGTGGCGGACTACAATAGATTGTTTCGCGAGTCTAACGCGGGTTAAAGTTTTAAAACAATTTCGCATTGGAATATTTTACGATAGCGCATATTTTTTCTATTTTACTCGGGCAGATACGATAGCAGAATTCATGTGCTATCAGTGTTTCCCTTTTCGGCTTGAAGACCCAGGCGTGTTGTAAATCGGTTGCTTTATTTTATAGATGGTGTTCCCTGAGGAGAGACGAGGGTCCGGCGTGGAGTTTCACTCGGTGAGCTTTTAAGATATTGAAGGGGCTTCGCGTGAACCGTCACATTTAAATAGTGAGCTAGTAGGGTTAACATTGGGTGGTGCGAGAGGCGACTTAATTATTAAAGTTACATTCAATCTTAGAATTAGTTTTAGGCTAGTCTTACCATGTTTCACAGCATTCTTCGGAGCCCAGATGAGAAGACAAGAGAAGAGTACGCGTCGCCTTCTGTACGTATACTGAATGTATCCTGAGTGCCTCATTCTTTCCGGTATACCTTCAGTATACGTAACAGAAGATGACACTGGTCGACCGCTGAGAAGACACGAAGCCTTGAAGATTCTTGAACGTACATCTATTTTTACATTGACATTGCATTTCACATGTGTTTTTGTGTGTCATGTCTTTATGTTCACAGATCACTAGAGCAGCTGCAAACGACTTCACAATAAAATAAATTTCTTTTATGTTGTATAAAGTAAATTGTTTTATATAAAAGTACTGTATTGTTTAATATAGAAGTTTTACAATTGTATGGAGATATATATTAAGGTGATCTTCGTACAGATCGCATGTTGCATACAGACATCACGCAATTCACACGTCATTTATTTTTGTATCGTTAACTAACTTTTAATGTAAAATAATATGCACTTGATTGGTTCAATATTATGATGATCTTTGTTTATATAATTCACGTGTCTCTTTGATCTAAATAATTACTGTTTGTATAAACATTATGCAATAAATGACACTTAATAATCTTACCTAGGTATATGAAACTGTAAATAAGCTCTATTTTGTTATGTATTTCTCTATGTAATGTTTAACAGGTTTTCTCCAAAGTTATAAAACAATAAATACATCTTTAAAATATGTTTGAGTTTTATTTCACCGTCTATTGATATCCACTCAATCTCTACTTCACATCTTTGCTTTAAAAATCCCACAAAACTAACTTTTGACTTAGGTACAGAGCCAAGCAAAAGTTAATTACACAATTTCCAACCAAACTTGCTATATTTTTAGACAAATTACACTTTAACAGAATAAAGTTAAAAAAGCTTAATAACTTACATTACATCCAGAATTACAAAAGCACAAAGATATAATAAATGTCATACCTACACAAAGACCGAAATACCCGGTATTGTTTCCTCTTCCGTATCTTCAAGCATTTTATTAGCAATGGGTAGTCAGTGTTGTCACAAACACAAGCTAAGTATGCATGGTAATAGTTTGTTAGTCATTTTAATTTATTGTTCTAGGTATTAGTATCTTGGGTGTACATAACGGATGTACGGTTCCGGGATGTTATGTATCTACTAGCCACACTATGACAGTCTACCAGTTTTTTTGTACTTCTTACTTATAATGGACATTAATTTAATGTAATAGGTGGGCGTTGACAGTATAGAAGCTAAATATTACAATACAATAAAATATCATGATGAAATTAAGGTTCTGTTGTAAAAGAAAGCTGCTGGAAAATGCTGTAACGGAGTAGTCAACATTAGGTGGGTAGATATACAACAAAGAATTTACCTAAGTGGGTAAGTACTGGTGGAGACCGTAAATAATTTAGCACAGTGAATGCCTTTTTACACAATAACCACCTATCAAGTAACTTCGAAATAAAAAGATCCAGCATGAATTGGAAAATATTAGTAAATAGATAACATACCTAGTGGATGGGCTGAAAAAGATAAATAAAATTGGTTTTTATTTATCATTTATATGAGGTGGAGCTAGGAAAGAATTCCTGAAGGAACTTGGGGGAGGCCTGCGACCAGAAGTGAGACAGTTTGAGCTATTAAAAAAATGTGTGTGGAAATCCTGTAAATATACTTAACTTACAATCCTAGATCAGTATTGAGACTTTTAGGTAAGCCAACAGATACGAATAGATAAGCTTTTAAATGATGTTTTCAATAAGTACCTATTTCCACCAGGTTCAATTTAGGAACTGAATAAAAGAACCTTTCCCGTTTCAACCCAAGTTTGAAAGGTATTATGACAAAGTTGTAACATTGGGATGGAAATCCTTCTTCACAGAAAGATACGTTGTAAATGAAGTTATGTAGTTGTAAAACTTGTAAAATTGGTCAAAGGCCTTCTTTGACTCCAACTCTGATACTTTCGTTTTGAAGGTAAACAAGGAAAGAAAAAAATTTTTTAAATAAGCATTGATTAATAAAAATATAAAATACCTACTTTGTTACTTGTTTTTTACTAAATGCAGGTAGGTAGAACCTGAAAAAGATAAGTACATGTGTATGTACCCTCTCCTGCTACTAGTACTTACCCAACCTATGAATTGAAGATGACTATGAAAACAGAAATAATTACCAATGAAAAACATAAGATTTTTCGTAATAAATAACCTAACACCTAAAAATATCTTGATATTTGAAGTAGGTGTGAAAACTACCATAGGTAGTCCTTTTCCGACATTTTCTAGGTCGACGTCATCGAGCTTAGGTTATGGTGCCAAAAATATCGGTTTGGGGCCACATCTGTGACCTAAGTAACTAGCCACGTGGAAAATTGCTTAATACCACCTTCTTACCAGGTTAACCCTTCCAATTTCGCCGGTCTTAGTACATTTTTTACGAGTCGCCAAAAGAATTTCGCCGGTCTTAGTACATTTTTTACGAGTCGCCAAAAGCGCCATCTATGCGATCATGGTCGAACTTTTTGGAAACGTAGAGCATAGTAGAGCTTTTACAGTGTTGAGACATTGAAGATGACAAGATGAACTACGTTTTTTTTTTCTTTGGTAGAGTTGAAATTTATAAATAAAATAGTGTTGAAATATCTAATTGCTCTACTTAGGCAAAGATTAAGTATCTGTTAATCATTTAATTAGATACTTTGAAAGATCTTACGTAAACGAACTTGATTTATTTTTATTTTTATTTTTGAAAGTATATACTTTTGTGTAGGTAGAAAACTTTGTAATAGGCATTGATATTTATTTATTAAACGAACGCGTAACCAATGAGTAAGCGAGCAAAAATAAATATATTTCATCGATGACACGCTGTAGGTAGGTAAACATGGCAAAAAGGACATTAATATGTCTATAAGAATATGAAAACGAAACTTTATTGATGATACAAAAGTTATATTTTAAAACAAATTGTGTCAAAACAAGTATCATAAAAATACCGAACCACTTTTTTACCATAAAAAAAAAACATTAAATGTCATTGTTACAGTCCCAAAAAGGATCGAAGGCCATAAGCTATTGTTTCAGCGGTGAAAGTTTTTAAAAACCCTTCCGCGTTTAGAGGTACAAAACCAGGAAGAATAAGAACTGTAACAAAAAAGAGAAAGTTACTCCTAAGGTGAGGAAAAAAAATATAACATTTGTGCAATCGACCAATAGGGGAGCCGAATTTAGAACTTTCTAATTTGTTTTTGAAATTGCTCCAAGTTTTGAGTCATTTGCACGGTAGCTCTGGGAGATGTTAAGTGATGAAGTTGTGGCATATTTTCATATTTTGCTGTAAAGTGAATCTACTGTTTATTTTTGTCTGAATCAAAGATCAAGTGAAAAGTTAGTTGGTGAATTTGCATTAGTTTTCAGTGAAGTGAGGTTTTAGCAAAATCGTTAGTGGTTTATTAATTGACGTCAATCATGCGACATGATTGCCTTTACCAGATAATACGACGAAGATTGTCGTATAAAGAAATCAGACGACGAATTTATTACATCCTACAATAAGAATATCCTATCTAGCTACAAGTGAGTATAATACAATCATAGACCTAACCGAAATACGATCAGATCGACCAATTGTGTTGTAAATTAGGTACGAGATATTTGCTCTAAGATCGCGTATTTGATATAATCTATATACAATGCTCGATGTAGGTCAGATCGGTTCAATATACTTATATCATTTACATTCTTGTTCGACCGAAGCTTTCCAACAAGACCGAGCTCACTTAACCGACAGCGCAGAGAACATTTTATGCTAACCCTACGAACACTGGCATCCAGCCATCGTCGCGCGAATACGACGATCGTCCAAATCCGGACCCAGCATCTGACTACTTAAAGAGTAAGCGAGATGACTGTAACTTTGATTGTGCGACTGCGAGTCCCCGGTATCGAGCGGCCCGTTGTCATGGCAACAGACAATGGTTTTTGGGTGCATAATATTTTAGGCTGCGTCAGGGTGCGGGTTGGGGAGCGCGCGGGGAGGGGGTAGGTCGAGAGCGGCAGCCATCTTTAAAATTATATTTCCAGTTTGGACGAACTCCTTCGATTCCAGCCCTACTTTTTCTCTCTATATAGAAGCGCGATGGTGTAGAATATGCAGAATTGGGTTATGCTATACGAGATTTTTATCGTGTGAGTTTAAATTAAAGCAAAATCCGGATACAATAAACGATTTAAAAGAACAAAAATTTATGTTAAATGTAATTGCTGTAATTAACATTTAACCGCTATAAAATTATGCAGGTATTTGAATTGAATGCAGTTGGTAAGTATATTCTACTCCAAAATGAAAATTGTTGTCGAATTAACATGCAATTAAAATTACCTAATTTAAATTATTTTAATTGTTTTAACAACCACATTAAAATAACCTGACTACTTGTAATTAAAATTTCATTACTATTGTAAACAAAATTCTTATTTTTGGTACAGACAAAAATATAGAATATTTTTCTCACGCCATTTTATGTCATATTTTTATTCAGCTTCAATACATTTTATCTGCAATGTTCCGCTATACGCGCTCAATACGCTAAGAGGCTGACGTCGTCTGCGGCTCGGATTCGTGTCGTAAAGCCTCCGATTAATGTCCTCCTCCGTCGGAGCCTCCCGCCACGATTAAGCGATATTCATTCTTTACCTGCCCTTCAGTATTTCAGACGAAAAATGTTTGGTAGGTCGGTAGGTACGTATTTTACCAGACATTTGGGGATTTCTGTAATAGTATGTTGGCGAAATTAGGTCCTTAATGAGGAGATTTTGGTGAATTATTTTATTTGTTGAGATTGAAGTGTATACTCAAATTTAAACTAAAAAGTAGTTGAGTTAAGTATATGCTTGATAATAAACAAGAAGTTTTTAAAATTTAATACCTGCAAAAATAATCCATTGACTTCAAATTACAGTTACAAAACCATAGGTGTAGCTGCATACCTGAAACAAAGAAAAACAAAAAATAAATAATCTAAACATTTAAAAAGCGTT
This sequence comes from Lacanobia oleracea, assembly GCA_950371165.1. Taxonomy (NCBI): domain Eukaryota; kingdom Metazoa; phylum Arthropoda; class Insecta; order Lepidoptera; family Noctuidae; genus Lacanobia; species Lacanobia oleracea. Next base: position 11,211,494 of record OX493397.1, read on the forward strand.
TGTCACCGCTATCCATGGTTTTTAAGTGTCCATTTAAAATATTCCATATCTGTCATCAACCCTTTTCAAACGCTGTGTGATGTAGGGACTTGTGAGTTCCGTCCAATTTAAAAGTCCTACATAGCACATTTAAGGGTATCTCGTGTAGATAACATGTCGTAAAATAAAAGTAGTAGGAAAATGCAGGGAGCGGCTGCAGCAAGAGGGTTGAGTAAGGCAAGAGACACACTGACGCAAGACTTCACTACGTCAGTACCTGGGCAAAGAGCGAAGTAACTATATATAAATCTCACTGCTTAGCACTCTTGCCAAATCTCTGTAGTACAGCCTGTATCGCCTGTATTTGCGTTATATTTGGCTAGGCATCTCCTTATTATCCAGTTTTCGTTTATCAGCTGACTGGCGTAGCACTCAGATGTCTAGACGGGGGTTCTTGGTTCGACGTCCGGACGAAAGGTCATCTTGAAATTGAAAAGAAAATACCCTTGAAACGCCGCGACATTTTGATTTCTTTGGCGGGCAAAGTGTAATTGAAGGCCTAAACGTTATTGCTTATTTGTCTGCTGAATTAGAGCTATCTTTTATTTATTCATGTAAGAATTTATTTATCTTAGGAATATCAAAATTGAATTGCTTTATTAAGGGGTTTAAGCCACGTCAAGAGATTTTGGAATAGAATTTGTTTATATTTTCTCCCCTTAATTCTCTGTGTCATTAGAGCTTTAAAATATCGCTTGTTCAAGTGAGTAGGTAGGTACGTACTAGTACGTAGGTATGCATCACGATAACGTGGTGGAATAACCTGTTCGATGCGTCCTCCAGTGATAGGTAGGCAAAGGTATTCGTGCACGTATGAATATGTGAAGACGTTTTATTACAATTCGGTCGATGAAAACTTAAAACGCGTTTGAAAGCGTAGGTAAATAAGATTCAGGAAAATGCTTTCAAAGTCAAAGTCAAAACGTTTATTGCGAACTAAGTGTACAAAGGTGTTATATTTTTTTAGTAGGTACTTATGACTTAGCAGCCTTTTACAAGCATTGTAATATTATTACTCGCCTGCTCTGTCCATTCTAAATTAGCATGCATTTCACATTAGATATTATTCCTTAGTTATTTTATATCAATAGAATCAAATTGAGAAATTATAGCTATATCAGAATTAAAATGTCCATAACAATTAACAATTCCAACAATAAATAACAATTTCCAGCAATATTAAATGTCATAATAATATAAGGAAAGAATAAAAATGAAAATATCAATAAATTAAGTCAATAAAATCAGCAATATACAATTTCAAAATTACAATTTAAGTGAAAAAAAAATTAAATGTCAATAATAATTAATTCAATACAATTACTACATTTATTACAGTAGAAATATCGTCACAAAGTCACCATAAAGTTTCTAATGACTCTTTAAATATTAGGAAATTCCCTAAAAAACGGTGTACTTTAATTTTACACCTCAGTATCTAATAATTAAAAAAAAAACCAGTTGTTTTTTTCATCTGTGTGGCTGCTTTACCGCCTATAGTCAACTATAAACAGCGATATGACAATCCTATTCAAGTACCAACGCAAGCTCAAAGCCATGGTGATTTTACTGCGTATTATTGAATAGATACCGCATTCGAATCCGGATCGGTTTTATTACTTTTTAATTCACAATTAATTCAATTTTTAGTTGTAAAATTTTAATAGCACGCATTTGAATTTATAATAGAAGTGAAGCGACAATTTTGCTCTATAAACGGCCCTAAGTACTTCGAAGACTACGAATTACTGGTAATTCGTAGTCTGTGATCCTAGTTCTATTTAAAAGGAGTAGAATTCTGGATGCTTTGACCTTTGATCTTCGTTGAAGGCCAAGATACGGTACCTACCTAATCTTTACGTAGAATAGGACCGTGGTTGGTAATAGGGAGGGTTGGGTCTCACATCGTAGATACACATTCTTGTAGACATTAGGATTTGTCCAAAAAATATTCTTTCTCTTTTGTTTTTGTAGGTAGTAAATGTACCTAATTATTTTTACCAATGTACCTAATTATTTTTACTAAAGTATCTAATTATTTTTACTAATGTACTTAATTATTTTTACTAATGTACTTAATTATTTTTACTAATGTACCTAATTATTTTTACTAAGTTTTTTATTAATGAGCAAGGTGACATTTTAGGTGGTTTTGGAGATATAAGCAAAAAACTGAAAAAGGTACCTTCCCCCCTCCCCCACTGCCGGCTCACCCCCCACCCTCGGGGATTTTTAGTATGTTCATCAGGACACCTCAAAGAACAACTGCACCAATTTTCAAAACTACATGAATTATTCGCTCTGATCGGCGTTAATTGAGCTAATTTTCCTGCACTATAAACATTTTCTTCAAATAAAATATATTAAATAATTCTTATCCTGAACAATAAAGTCATATTTTAAACTTAACAATGACTACAACCTACAAAACGCCGCGTAAGAATTACACGAACATAGATTTTAAATGTTCCTAGCCCGCCCAGTTCGCACAACTATCTCGGTCGTAAAATTACACATTTAAAGTTCTAAAGCGAATGTTTAACTTTAAGCTGAAGCACAAAGTCTTCAGATTATCTCGGCCTAAGTGTTAAGACGAGGCTCGTAGCCTGCAAAATATACCAGTACGATAAGACTATGAGGCTTAGATAAAGCAGAGTCTGAGTATTGCCACTCAAAACCTTTCCTTATGTAAATACGATAAAAAAATCAATGTAGATAAGTAATTTATTCAGAGTGGGCCCTCCAACTGGTCTGTACGACCCCAGCTTGGAAAATATGTTCCGGATAATACCATTCTTAGGGATCAGTTTGGGACACCTGATACCCACAACGCCACCTTTTTCGAGGGATGTCAAGGGATTTTCTTAAATTTATAATACCTCCAATATTAAACCAATAGATTTCTCTGCAGCGCCGGAATGGACCGTTCCGTCCCCTTCAAGATGGAAGTGTCCCCGAAATCCCTAATTAAATTATTCTATTTTATTACTGCCGGCTGTACTGCGCTAATGAATAACAAAAACCATTTATATAAAATATACGTCCCACAGAATTATCTTTAAAAAATTCGACGGCTTCTCGTAAATTACGTACTTTGATCTTCACGAGACCGGAAAACAAAAGCCGTGCGTAAGATATGGCTGTAGACGGTTATAAATATGCGACACTGAGACAAAACAAAATCTGTGCCAATGTTTAGGTGTTAACTGTCTGTCTAGGGCTTATTAAATGTTTAATATTCAATTGAGTATGAGTAATTTATAACTATCAATAAAAAAATCCTGGTCCGCTTGCTACGCCAGGCGTAGACCCTACCTAACTCAGAAAATTATTACATAAATTGTAAAAAGTATTACAGAATACCACTGCTTTTTAAATTCGTACCTAAATACCAAGTCCCCGGAACCAACAGAACAAAGAAGCAGCTCATCCTTGACATTTAACACCTGTTTTCCTTCAATTCCGCATCACAATTACAGTGTGCCTTAACTTAATAAGCACGGATCTGTGCCCCTAAGCCTACATTCTCTAATTATGTTAATTTCAAAATAAAGTTATGCCACCGCACTTGTAAGGGATGATCCCTGTCCGTCCGTGCTACAGAGTAAGGAGACGCCTCTTTGGTCGCTGTCAAAAATGGTTTTGTCAACTTTCATATAAACTGAGTGTCACTGATGTTCTAGAAAGTGATGGTCCGTGATAATTCTCGCTGAGGCGTTGCCAGCAGCAACTTGCGTTTAGCGCTATCATTTTATCATTATTAGTGTATTTCAACCTTCTTCTACAAAGAAGAGGGAACAGTCCTTAACACGTAGGATAATTTAGGAAAAACGAAAAATTTATCAGCCTGGGATAATTAAAGAACAGTCACATTTCGCCTCCAAAAAACCCAATTCCGTGCTTTACTCGTACATCCGATTTCCGTAGCGAGCGGTCCATCTTGTTGAGGCCTTCGGTCACACCTTTCTGGCCCATGAACCATCCAGTCTGAGAGCAAAGTGCCCACTTAATTTTCACAACTATTTTTCCTTGATCCTCTTGCAGATCTTTTCATTTCTGAGGGCCGAGTACCAGTTTTATACCGACTCAATCATGCTAACCTAAACGCTTTTGTCAGATTGTGTAAAATAAGTTTACTAAAGACGGCGCTTATCCAGTAACAGTACAAACGAATGATAAATGATATTTATTTTGTAAATAGGTTAAACATAACAACGACGAAAAAGATTGACCTGTAAAAGACACGTCAATCTTTGTTGTCGTTTTAAAGTAGATAAGGCCGAATCGTTTGCGTTACCGCGATCTATTCAGTATAAAACGTCGCACCAAGGCTACTGATTCAACCAAGCATGTAAAGTTCAAACAGTTATATATTAGCTTTTTAGTATTAGAAATAGCGTGTCTAGTTGCTGCGGGTTCCGTGCTCTATGGCACCCTTCCAGTGCGTCTGCCCAGTCGTGCCCATTTCCCGTGTGTTGCTTACAAACAAATTATTTTTAAGGGTAATTCTTTGAGCGTGTTTCTGTTTGTCGTTTAAAATTATTTTTAAGGAATTGTTTCAGTAATTGGGTTGATGGTTTGTTTTGTGTTATTCTGAAGGTTTTGAATAAATTAGAGTTTCGTGGGTTTTTGGTGTAAAATTAAATAAACGAGGTGGTTTTCCAAATGCTAAATCATGGTTAGAAGCAACGATGTTTTTTTGATAGTCCTTTCTGGTCTAGTCCTCTTCAGTGTTCTGGATTTGAAGAAAGTAGGTAATTTGCTGTGCGCTAACATGGCATAAGCAGATACTATTTTATGTGAATTACTTGTAGGTACCTATGTCACTTTGCTGCTACGAAATATTAAAATAGCTGTTGACGCCGCCCAATCACTTCACAAAGATATTATTTACTTACCTAAAGGTTTGAATACGTCATAAACAAAAATGAAACCGGAGTCAGTATTATAATTTTAAATTCCATCTTCTCTCCAATATAATATCATCATTGTAAAACCTATGGTATTGCCACAAATAATCATAATTCAGGGATTTATAATGAATAAATACAACATAAAGGTGTGTCACAACGATTAAATCCGCCAATATCTTGCTTATAACACACAATTACGAATAAATATCTAAATAAACACATAAATAATGGTTTTTCATTAGCATTATCAGTAATAAGCTTAATTTATTGTAACGACTTAAACGGCTAGGTTGACTTGACTAGACTCAGGTAGCTAAGGTTCTTGCATTTAATTACCTTTCCAGATATGCTGTGTCATAAATAGTAGCTATAATAGGTAGGGAATTACTGCTATTTAATAGCATGCATATTCTGAAAAATACCTAATAACTTAGTTTAAAATTGATTGTTTCACGAACGCCTATTTTAATAAGAAACGTTTGACTGGTATTTAAACTAAAATAAAGTTTTATATAGGTAGATACATCTTCAGGTTCTTAATTCAGAAATCGGTGGTAAGTAGAATCTCTATTATCAGCAGGAATGACACTTCGCTTCATGCTCAGATCACCAATAGAGCGGGTGGTATCGATTCTTTATACTTTCATACACTATGAACTGCTATAGAAAATTTGGTCCTTCATTATATTGGTAGGACCAAATTCTCCCTGCCTCCCCTGAGGCGTTTAATTTCGCTCCCAGCTTTTTGGGAAGATAAAATCAGTTTCTATCTTTATCTCCCTTTAACATATAGATATATATTAAGCATTTGTATGTGTGTAGATTTTATAATTTTGCATGTTTTGCCAAGGTCTATTAGAGTCTGTTGAATTGGTATTTGTTATTACATATGTATTAAAATGCAAAAGGTAGTTTCTTTATGTTTGCTTGACACTTAATATCGCCAAAACGACCGAATAGATTTGGATGAAACTAAGCAGATGGGTTGGTAGGTAAACTAACTAGGTATAGTTTTTACAAAATGGCCACTAAATAGACGAAATCGAGGGCTAAAGCAAGTTAAAATGACAAGACTTTGTATTTTTATCTACACGAGTACCTACCTATATATGCGTGAATGCCACCTGATGTCCACTATCTCTAAGTTCGTGCCCTCTAGCCAGGTAGGTAGCAGTCCTGTCCACCTAATATGATCCGAAAGTCGCCCGTTACGGCACTCATGGGAAAAAACGGGGTGGCCCGTCCTTGGGAGGGGAATACAAGATGAAAACGAAGGAAATAGTAGGTAAAAACTTTTGTACCAAAACACATTCCAATTCATTTCATGTATACTAAAAGGGGTATTTTTTAAATTTAAAAGCATGAAAACTTTTTTTTGTAAACTTTTAGATCACATGTTTAGAGGTCACTATGAAAGAGTTTTTCTTCCATTTTTTGTTCGTCTTTTATCCGTAAACAGAAAAACAGCTTTCACATTTCAAGGTTTTTTTGCTGTCGCATACATATCTGCCAGTTATACTTTTTTTTTGGGTTGGTTGGTACACGACAAAAAACTACACAATGGGAACCCAACCTTTATTCGTATACAATCTGAAAATGCTGAACGAATCTAAATTTTTATCTGTATCTCGAAGATTGGGATAACTTATCGACCTAGGCAATTTTCACTTCACTTTTTCTTATTTTCTGAAAGCAGGTGCCTATCTGTAAAAAACTTATCAGAAATTCGAATATGTTTCGTTGCGAGCTTCCCTTGGGAAGTTTAAGTTTGAGGGGTGAAGTGTTTCAGTCAAATATGAATAATGAAAATCGTGTAGTTACCCATCAATATTCTTAGCCCTTTCCAATACTTTTTACCATTCACCTACCTAACTTAAACATTAATTTATTCTGTTTCTTTTACTGCTTTAACAATCCCATAATTATGTTCTGTTAATCGCGTGTGCATAAAAAATGTTCTATATTCTACCTAGGCAATTAGGTATTATAGCCACTTAGAAAAGCAGAACCTAGAAACGCAAAGGAGCCATAAACAGTTAATTTATTTAGCCATTAACTAGTCTACAAAATTAATATGTTGATCTGAAATGCATGCTTTCAGCCGTAACGCATTACAATGCTGAGAATCTGTTTAATCAAATTGGTTAATTATGATTACAAACACGTAGGTACTATAAAGTAAAATACAGCGTGAACGGAACCAACTCATCCAATATTTAATTCACCACGAAATTCATTGAATCTTCTTTCAAAAATTACAAACACTTTAAATGTGAACATGTAGGTAGGTAGAAAATTAATTTATTTTACCCGCGAACTTAAGTATGTGCGTAGAATACACGGATTTCTCGTATAAATCCGATGCTAACACGAAACATTTCTTTTAAAATTGGAGCGTAAATTGTACTTCGCTTTAATAAATTGGTCGAGAACCCCAATTCTTGCCTTCAGTGTTGAAAACTTTGTTAGCGTGCCTTTGAAACGCTGAGACAGATATTGTTATGAATTTATATCTTAACATCAAATTATCTGAAATAATCCAAAGGAAAATTTGTCATTCGGCGCCGTTTTAAAAATGGAAAAGTGTGGAAACTGAATTGGATTCCTCGTACATATACGTATGTTGTGTATGAAAGCTAGCGTTCAACAGTACGGAACATGTGTGTATAGGATAGTCGGACGTCGCTCGTGAGCTCGTGGGTCTGCAGACTGTCTCATTCAAAATATAGCTGGGGAGCGCGAGCCGAATATGAAACAGGGTAGCGTTAGAAAATAAACATGTTGCCTCTCACGCTCTGTTTAGAAATAAACTTTTAATCTTATCATTTGCGTCGATTGCTACGAAATTTGATATTACGCAAATGAATAGAAGGAATAAGCGTCAGTGCAACTTTTGTTTATTTGCTATAAACCGTTTTACAAGACACTAGTACAATGTAAAATGCATATTAGCTAAAGCGGTTTCAGAAAATGTAATTAGGCGTATATCTGCCTGATCCGACATGTTACGCTATTCATACCTATATTTATATTTATGGTGATAATTTGCCCTTTAAAATCCGCCTCGCAATACGGCGGTATGAAATAAGGCAATGAATATTAAATTAAATGTCATACGTTGCAGACGGTGTTTGTGAAAGGGCAGACTGTTGGATATTCGCTGTCGTCGGGAACGCCTCACGGCTGCAAGCGCCCGTCGTCGACACGAAAATGGCCGACATTGTTCGTATTTTACATAGTTTTAGGTGAACACTTACGATATTTCGTAGCTATCACGCCGCAAGTTTCGAAAGGGGTTTAACCTTTTTGTTTGTCCAACGAAATTATATTTTTAAACGTAACGATGTCGCAAAAAAACCGACTTTAAAAACTGCTACGTCGTAGCACGCACGTAAAATATTATATTATTATTTTCCATGTTTCCAGTCGTAATAAAATGGCAGAGTTATCGGTTTACATAGTCATGACAAACGCTACACATAGGAATAGATGAAAAACTTGAATGTTAAGACAAGTTTAAACGCCTACATAGTTAGAGATTGAATAAAAGCTACTACGTGGGTAGAATTACGTGAATTATGTGTAAGTTTTACATAAGTTGTATTGTCATGTAGACTAGATTTACACTATAAACATTGTTTTTACCTTCATGTTTTTTAAAAGGATTCAAAAATACCTACACTTTTACTGTTACCTTTCACAGTAGGTACCTAATTTTTACTTGATTTATTAATGTTTTACTTAAAGTTCTTTCTAAAGCACTATTTAATTTTTAAGCTTCCTTTACTTTTTTGAAATTGGGGTTGTTATTGTGTTAATTAGTTACAGGCTATTAACCTCGCAGTAAGTCTTATCATAATTATAACAAAATACATTTTAAATGTGAAACTCTTCGCACTACTAGATAAGTGTCTTGTATCTCCCCCTATAGTAACTTGGGACTTAGAATTTTCTCATAGACGTGTTGGTGGATTAGTGATCGTATAATATTATTTATTAATTTGTAGCTGGTTGCCGTCCATATTTCTGAGATAATCCCTTAAACCCTGCTCTTTAAATTCATCGAGTCTATTTATATACCGGACCACACTGGACAAACAACTAAGTAGGATTTTGTAATAAGTAGAAACGGCAAAGCAAAAAGTTTAGGCACTTTTTGCAATTATATGTATAAATATTTTCTTTTCAGTAAGAATCTTTTTTGTAGGCTGTACAATACACTCTGCGATGGGTGGTACAGATAACAACTATCAACACAAATTGTAACCCCTTGTTCCATTCGCCAAATTGGGTGCATTTCTACGCGAAATTTTAACACGATACCATTGTAAACAGCCAGCCCCATTGTGTTAGCATGTGCTCTACCATTTTATTACACTACTGTCAAACAAAACGGAAATAACCCCGCTACTAAAACACATACGGAATGAAAACAAAACACCTCATAATTTTTGTCAAGATTTACCACAAATTCCTCAAGAAAAAATCTCATTCGCATAACTTTATTGAAGAAGAAAACGATAAAATGTCATCTGTTAAGCGAAGATTCTCTTTCAAATGAACATTAATGTCCAAATAGCCCACAAAAGTCGTAAAACTTACACATGGCACAGAATATGAACGGATTGACGAATTATAAATACACAGCTGACAAAGTCAAGGCTCGTAGGCTCAGCATTATCAGCGACGAGGGAGGCGATGAACATATCACCTTCAGCGACGATAAAAATTAAACTTTATCGGTAATAAAATAAAGTTTAATTTACGATGTGATGTTGTTACAGTTAAGTTTTTTGTAAGTGGACGCGTGTTAGTAAGTAGCCAGTCCACAGCACGGGCTGATGACAGCGAGACCACAACAATCGGTACGAAGAATAATCGCTACACGTTTTATAGGTCGTAATTGTTGTCATAAAATGGTAACAAAAGTTGTTTTTACGTTCGGCACGAGAGGCGTGTTTATCATCCCGTAGTAACGATACAGAATTACTCAATGATTATGGTGGGAAACCAACGCTTTTACGACATTTTAATTGTTTTACTCGATTTTTAGGTGTTTCTCACGCGACTATTTGTGGCAGATCAAGTTGCGGAACTTTATCCGTACTATTTTTTTCGCCGATTATGTTAATGTTCACCTATAAAGTTTTCGTGAATGGCCATCTTTACATCGAGAAATACGAAACGTTCCATAAGCTTGCGTAGCGACCGTAAATGGGTAGATGCCTACCAAATTATGTTATTGAGGAAAATTAACCAATGCATTTTAATTTAACATACCATATATGTGCCGTACATTTAGACGAAATAATACCCAGAACTGATGGAGAGAATATATTAAAATATTTAATTAGGGTTCGAGCGAAACTGGCTTCGCGGGATGTCCCATCTGTTCGGGGATTTAACAATGCAGCATTTCTTTGAAGGAATCGCGGCTCGCATAAAATCATTCTAATCAAAATTCAGATATTGTGTGTTCCACGTACTTCTCAACTACGATTACTATAAGTTGAAGTTTAATAATGGATTCGATTCGAGCGTGACTTCAAAAGATAATGGGCCCGTACGTGCAGGGAACGAGCGCGCCGGGCGTTGCTTATGTAGGCAACGAGCTCCATGTTTATTTAGTAACACATGGTAAGGGATATTTTCCGATTTGTAGGCGTAGTTCGACGTCCGTCCTCGGGCGCCAACTGACTCACCGACTGCGGCCGATTGTTCGACACTAAAAGTCGATGGAATCGGTAACTCAAGCATTTTACGGCCGACTTAAATAATATATGGGGCGTTGCGTAATTTTCCTTTAGTTTCGCCTTATGCGAATGTTAGTGCAAATATTGGCTTTGGGCGTGGTCTGAGGCGCGATATCCAATATTGTAATAGTTGCGTACATCTGTAAATAAGACTAGCTGTAAAGGCAGGCGCCACCGACGTTAACGTTCGCTCTCATTAAACAAGTGTTGTACGACACTGAACGTAAATATTTTTGCTCGTTAATCTGGAGACTGTTCGGACGCGATTTGGCATTTTTTTACACTATAAACAATTCCGAATGGTCGTTAACAAGAAAGATGAGCTCTAACACTTCGGTTTATGGACAGTAAAGTCGTCGGCACGCGTGTGTTTGCACGACATTTGCTACTTGATAAATTCAGTTTAACCGTAGTTAAGCTGGGCGGAAGAAATCACTGATCGTGATCGCTGGGCCCAACAAATAAATTCTCCTTTTGAACAGGTGGCGGTAGAAAGTAGAAAGCTCACTTTTTAACTTGTTTATAATTAGATTTAAGTATAAAATGTGGACGTAGTTTGTTTTGCCTGTAGTTTTTTCACCTATAATTTTATTACATTATCTTACACTAAGTGGATATGCGTTTGTAAAATGTTACTGTTTAGATGTTCTAAATTCCGATTAATCATGTAAAATATAGGTACGAGGTTAAAGACCGTATGGGAGTACGTTGTTATAGCGAGGCTGAGTGTAACAATCCTTTCAATGCATTCGTGTCGATGACCGCACCGCAATCACGCTGCTCCAATACATTTTCGTTTCTCATACATATTTCACTGAATCCATTTACAAATCGCTGATAAAATCTTAAAAACTGCCTACTGCTTAAGTATAAGTTTCCTAATTATCATTTATTATTTCTTAATTCCCTAAATTCTGCCTCTTTTATTTAATTTATACAAACGATTTTGTTTCATATCTTCGCTACGCAATCTTATTTTGAGTCTAATTTCATTAGAATCGGTCTGACAGTTACGACCTTTGGGAGCGTTAATTGTAGGCGCAGTTATTTTTCATTAAAATCTACTTAAACGGGAATGAAATCGTTTGCGCAGATAGAAGGTTTAAAATATTGCACAGGATGATATTCAACCCACGCTTTTTAAAAATAGAACAAATCTTCGCTCATGCACTTGCATTTAAATCACAAAATCGATTCTCAACGTTCGTCGGATCCACTCTACTAGCCTATTTCCGAAAACTTCTCGTATCTACGCAGCGAATAGTGTTTTTCTATCATATATAATATCCGTGTGTGTATATCGAATATATCGAGAACTAACATCGGCGCGGGCAGGTAGGGAGTCAGATAGCTTGGTTTATAAATAGGTAAAGAGCGTAAATAGAAGCGGTTGTATCGGCTTTGAGCCGCTACCAATCGATACGTGATATCGTTGCGATATTACGTCATAAATACCTCCGTCGCTCACCTGAAAATAAACCTTAACACAGAACTCTAAGGTACATTTTCCTCTGAAGATTTTCCACGTATTTGCTTGATGCCTACACATGTTACAGACGGAAACGCACACATGACTATAGATATGTGTGTGGATAGTTAAAAGTTAAATACCAACATGTTTTCATGTTGTTGGATCTTTTCTTAATCAAACTAATGGAAATTGCCAGGTTTAAGAGTCAGTAAGTAATTTCTTTAGTTATAGTGCATTCTTTATTGAGTTTAATGGCAGATGGAGGTAGTTTGGTTCGGAACCAAATGAACTGTTAATACCATTACTGTATGATTTGGTAGAGCATTCATTTTTGTTGGTAAATGATGTGGAGCTACTGGAAATTAATTAAATTAAAAAGTTTAGAAATGTAACAGGTGTATTTAGATAGACTAAGCCATTCACTTTGATCCCTTAGATATTTCAGTCGGAGTTCCTAAGTGGAATTTCCCGGAATTTTCGCTCGCAGCTGTGAGAGGCTAGGTCCTTCGTAATGACGTCATAAACGACACGCACTAAATCTCATCCCGTTATATCTCTTTGATATCTTCGGCAGAGGGAATGAACGATATGTTGGCAATGTTTACTTCCCTTCTTTATATTACCTACTGAATGTTTGCGCTCACTGACGCGAGGGCTGTTGATACGTCTAAGCGACGTAGTTCCCAAGAAATAAACCTACAAATTTACCTTATACAGGTAAGCCTTGCCAACTCATTTTCCTTGGAGGCATTGGACGGGAAATATTAGGTTTTATCTCCCCTTTTCATATAATTTAGCTTTGTAATTGGATTTATTTGGCTTTATTGATTAACTCGGAATTTTAATGTGTAGGTACCCACTTAGCTTTGGCTTTTTTTGTAATAATAGGCTGGTATTATTGAAATCTGGTTTGATTACGGAACTGTTTGCACACAAAAAACATGTTTCGTTATGCTGATATTCAATACAGCTATTAAATAAATTGTAAAATGTCAGCTTATGGCTGTACAGGCCTTTTGATCATCAATGTAATTTCCTAAAAATACATTAGTACGACGCAAAGAAAAACTCATAGAAAAATAATAAGTTAGATAGTTTTAGATTAAATTTTCATTGCGTAGGTAGACTAAAGTTACGTGTTCAGTTGAAATACCAGTGCCTTGAATCCAGGGTCGTTACGACCAAACTTTCAACGAACGGGTACCGTCTCTTAAATAAAATCTTAAAACTTTTATCTTTTACTTCGATAACGCACCTATTCCGGGGCGGAACTTCTATTACATTCGCCGTTCTACGATGCTTTGTGAGAAAAATGTAAAAAGATTCAAGGAGATCCGATAACGGAGTTTGTCTTTTCAATATAAAATACGGGGAGCCCGGCTTTTTTTTTTCTTTTTACATAATCTAAAAGTTTTGATACCTACCGCTCGTTAAACTGAAGTGTATCATTTAATAACGCAATTAAGACACTAATATGCACATACATTATCATTGACATAGATAAAGTGATAAATAAATACGTCAATCTAGAATATATAACTCTAAACACATTTGTTTAGAGTTGTATATTCTAGATTATTCTAGATATTATCATTATAATATCTTCAGTTCACACTTAAAAGATCATAAAATCGCCACGCGCCAAATATTTTGACGCCATATTGTTTTTGACCACGACCCGAGGGTTTTTTTACTGCTCAAAGTTTCCACTATAATAATAATTAACTAAACGACTCGTTATCAGAAGTAGAGACCAATTCGATTCGATACCGTGTGGAAAAAAATGTGCACGGGACTTACAATTCTTTTACGATTGAATTTTATAGCATTTTTATGTTTTTTCAATTGCTTTCGGTTGACAATCCGATCCGTGTAAATTCTAGCAAAATATGTGTGTGAAGAATCCGAAGCTATTAAAATGCAAATTGGAAGTAAAATTTACTATATTATTATGTATAATAATGATAGCCGTAGGCTTTGACCGCATGAGGTAATTGATATACCATGACCACGCTGTAATCCCTTCATAAGCATTGCTGTATACGACTTTGAGTTCTTACGATTGAAAGGAATATAACTTCAGCATACTTTACAATAATTAAACTAAAAATAATTGAAGGAATATTTGATTAAACTAATAATAAACACCTAAAAAGCGAATTCCATCGCACGTTGTTCGAAGATAATGCATGAATAGTTGAGTGTAGTCTTGTGAAGAGTCCAAAATAAACACTAGATTCAGCTTTGTATTCATAAACAAAGCTACAACGTCGATTATCGCAAGGAAATCAGCCATAATGACAGAGAAAATATGAGCGTTTCCTTATTGAAGATTACGCCAACAAAAATGTAGATAAGGCTCACAGAATTTAGGTATTCAAGGAACAATTTCTCGACGAAGGGACGGATTTAGGCTAAATTAAATCATTAGAAACATCTGCGTTCCTGGAGCTAAGTGCCCAAACGACGGCAATAGGTGCGCACGGATTATATTGCCCGCCCTCTCCTTTATCCCCAGTTTTTAATTCCGTGTACCTACATGGAGTATAATTTATATTTACCTGCCAAACACACTAATATTTCATGTAAATCCGAACCTCCATACTGATTAAACTCTCGAGGGGGCTAATTCATTACGAACAAGTATAATCGAAGGATTAGTTACACGTGTCGACGTTGCTTTTGCTTAATATTTATTACACCCCACATTTTTCCCCGACCCCGGAGATTTTTCTTAAAAATATTTATCCAATATACACAATCAGTGCCGCCTCATCACTTATGAAAAATCGTTTCTCTTCAGAGAGTCCTCTATAAAAAGCTCATTCCAAATTAAAATTAAGGTCTAGCGTAACTAAAGAAAAGAATCTTATATTTTGTCAAAATATTGCAATCTGAAATGTACTTTAACGCGGTGTGTTTAGGAGAACTTTCGCCCGCGCCATGTCGCGTTTACGACCTATTTTGAAACGGTGGTTGTCAAAATAACTGGTTGTTTTTCAAGATCCATTTGTGTGGTGCCCCACACTAGCTCTGAATTATAGATGTTAAAAGAACAACAAAACATGTCGATATTTTAGTCGCGTTAGATAAAGTGTTAATAGTAATATAAAACCAGAACCGAACGGCTATTTACGAAATAATAGGTAGGTACTCTACCATGATTTTTTGAAGTAAAAAATGGTTTGAAAAACTCCTTATTTTATGCACATGGTTATTGTTTTGATGGCTAACTACGTAATTTGGTAGAGATAATCTACTACATTGATACACATGCATGATCCGGGATTGGGTAGTTCACGGTCATGTGTTATCTGCAGACCTGTAGAAAAAATCAACACAGAAAATAAAAGTAGGAAAAAAAGCGAGATATATAGTTGACTCATTAGATAAATATTATATTTAATATTCTTTATCTGTAGATCATACGGTCGAGAGAGTACGGCCGGTTGTCTATATACGAAGAGGCTCATTACAACGTTAGTATATTGGTCGTAGTACATAACACACCTCCATCGGGCGAGTCCATTAACATCAAGCGTTATTGAGGCCGTATCTCGAACCCCGAGCCACTCCGATAGCCCCACGTTCCATTAAAAGAAACCATAAAATTACATTATTATGTGTTAATAATTTCAAGTGAAAGAACGCCTTTTCGAGTTTCCCTCGTGACAAATTAAAAGTTCATACTCATTCTGTGCTGTAAATCTTTCACATACGTCGTACAATTAAAGATTGAAGAAGAAGGCAAAGGAATATCAAAATAAATAAATATAAAAAATGCGAAATTGAGTTTTGCCTTATCGAGTGTGAAAATGCTTCGCCGCCAGTAGCTTCATTTTGTGTTCGCGTGCAGTCCATTTCGTCATACTACGCTTGAGAAATATAAAAAGCGGTTTCACGGTTTATTTTTTAGGTTTTTCGAAACGGTTTTTATAATCTGATCATACGTTAACATGAGAGTCTTCTTTAATTCCATAACGATCTTAATTTCGATTGTAAAATTTAAGTACCTGTTATTCTTTTGAAAGCCTCGGTACGGAGGTCGCGTTTCATCACATACACGATTACATATACCTTTCGAATCGGGGTGCAGCTAGATAAACGTAGCTGTAGTATATTCCCGATAGCTCCTCAGCAGATAAAAAATGTGTTTCGAGGCGGAAGGCCGATGTAAATTTAGTCGGCGTATCTACCTGTGAAAGCCGAAAGGCGTTTACTTGGGATGTCTCATAAAATTAGTATCTAACTGCTTTGCGTATTATCAGACCTGTTTTGAGGCGAACCGAACTCACATGAAGCGCGTAGGTATTTTAGCAGATTAAGATTACTTACATTTGACACGTTATCAGCGTAGGTAAAAATACCCCGAATGCAAATAAACCTCTTCCTTTTTCGTGAAATATCGTCGTGATAATTTCTGCGTCGGTTCATTACCGCCGGTTCCCCTATAGGATTATTTTAATTTAAACATTTTCTGCACAAATTATAATATTAATTGTTTAAATAAGCTATCTGTGCTGTGAAGCCAGTAACTTAATTTTTTTTTTTAATTTGCCCGGGTGGGGCAAAAACCTCATTTAGATCCCGTGTATTTGTTTGATTTAAAAGGACCAGTTTATTAAAAGAAACTTATTTCGAGTGGTTGCATGGACACGTTGTTTCGGAAGCCAATAAGAAGACAAATATATTACACAAACATGCATTTATCTCATGAATGTTTTGGCGAATCCTAAACACATCATAATACTTCTCTAGTTATTTCGAAACGGGACCAATTCCCTAGAATAAAATATAGAGAATATAGAACAGAGCATAAACTATTTGTGAGCTATCTAAAAAGCAAGTCGTAACAAAAACATGCATCGGAAATTTCGGAACTAAGTTAAAAGTGGTTGAATCGCTCCATCAGTGCAGATCATTTAGTTTCGAAATCGACATCTCATTCAAGAAGCATAGCACTTAATCCAATTAAGTAATTGGTGGCTACCGGAGTATTATCCCGAATGCTTATTGCAGCTAACGGGACGTGTAGGTACATTAAAGATAATATCGCGTCTGCGAAATCGATACGCATTGCTCCCTAACCTACCCTGGGCGGCGGCGTGGAGGTAAGTTATGCCGGCGAGGCCAATGTTTGTCCGCCAATCAAGTGTCGTATTTTACTGCTACAAGCCGACACTAACTTACCACAACGGGCACTGCCTCTCGGTTAATGAGACAGCATCGTTTTAGTGTCAAACATTACGCGGTACGGGAATAAAGGTACCGTATAAAAGATATAATGGAGTATTGATGAAGGAAATGAATAAGGGTGATGACTAAAAGTATTTCTGGATTGTGAACTTCTTTTCGCTTGTGTGACTTTGTTGTGCAATAAATTAATTTCAATTTCGGATGCTGAAAGAGTTTGATTAATATTTTATATTTTTGAAAAAAACATTCTGTTTATTTCAGTACCTACTTGGCTATAGTTAACGTGAATATATAAATAATGCCTATATAACTCTATGGTTAAAAAGGGAATTAGTAAATAGTTTCTCAATAAAAACACAATTTTATTGAGCACATAAAAATAACACTTCTACGAAATATATTTCGCAGAAACAGATCGACAGATTTATTTATTTGTAAGTTGAAGTAATAAAATGAACGGGAAACACTCCACGGCACCTAATGAATGGCTCTCTCATTCGTGAACCGCGTTACACTTGAAATAAATAGAATCTATATCGCGTTACGTACCGTAGGTATTATTGCCTTAAATCAATTGAAACATTTCAGTGTTATTAAACGATAATTTGAAACGGCGCCCGACAATAAGAAATTATACCGTTGATGTCATAAATATACCGAAGAAATGTCATAACATTTGTTACATTGAATTACTGACGATTTCTCTTAAGTCTGGTTGGTATTATGAATGTTTTGAGAATAAATATTCAATTACACACTGTGTATCTAATGGAATAAATATAAATTCGATGTTCATTTTATACACATTTGTACCTACTTACCCATCTACGTTTGTTTAATAGAAAATGGGTTATATTCTGAGATAAGATGCCTATTCCGCAGGAATCTATTTAATGTCTACCTACACCCATTCTGTGGTAATGAGTTCAGAAGTTTCTCTTGTTAGCGACTTACGTGTACCTTCACAAAACAGGGTTGCTTATACGGATGTAGACACAAAGGTACAAGGTCCTGTCTTAATATATTGTACAGTCCATAACGAAGGCTCTACGATACATATACAGGCAAAACAAACAATAAATTCAATATACGTCATCGGCTAAGTAAAATACACCTACAGTGTCTTGTTCGGGTACAATGTCGTACAAAAAGGACTATGTTTTAGTCTTTTTATCGGTAATAATAAAAAACTCAAAAGAATTTTCAGTGAGAAAATAAATGCATAGAAAAATTCTTTCTTGTTATAGGAAAGGCGAGAGAGGGCGAGTTCGTCGCGTCTCCTACATATTTTATTGACTCGACGGGGACACACGCGAGGACGCTGCGCGATAGATCCGAAGATAGATAACTTATTAGGTAATGTAAGTGGGTTAATAATGTAGCTGATGGACTGTTATTAAGTTTTAATTGGATTATTGACGCATAAATTAATATGGATCTTTGACTTTGTATCCTTATCTCGAGTTGAAAAAAGTTAAGTGTAGATAACCACATTGATTGGGTGATCTTCAATTTATGTTAATATAGTAATCAGGGTTTGAATCTACCTACTGCTCATGTTACAACTATGTACCTGAACTTGAAATTTTCCTTTTTGGGCTTGAAAGCTCAACCGAACTATAAAAAATTTAAAGATTATAAAACATCCGGTTGTGTACCTAATTATTGGAATTATTAAAACTCCACGAAATGTATTTAGTTGTCACATACACAGATAACCCAAAGTAACTACTACATAGGTACCTACTAATAAACAACTAGACTTATAAATTCGCGAAAAATGTACAGACGCGTACGAAAAACAAAAGAACTCATTAGGAACTAAAAAAATCATACACATAGCTGTCAATGGGAAAAGTGCCTAAAACACCTGCGCATTAACGCGTTGAATGGCAATGCCGAAGAAAAGTCCAGCTTCAGGTCAACAGTCGAAAAGTTACTTGCTGCTATCCCAAAAGACTTGATGAGCACTTGGATCCTAATTTAAACTTAAACGATTACTGACCTGATTTCAGAAGTCATTGACTGCCAATACAAAAATAAATCATAACAACAACCTAGTCATCGGTCCTCATAAAAAACCAACAAACATTTCCCTACTTCAAAAGAAAACAACCAAAACGGCCCATCAATCATTTCACGACATCATACATCAATCAACGAGAAATAAAACATGACGTAAAAAGCGATATATCTCGCGACACATCCGCTCATCGTCTCTCGTGTGCCACGCACTTACTTTATGTGGTATCAGTCCGTGCTGTATTCCCTAACTGCACTTCAGTTCCTGAACCGAGGTATACACGACCGTACATGTATAGGTAAAATGTATAGGAAGTATACGTGTATAGGTACAATGTATAGAAAGTATAAACGTGAATATAGAACACACCTACTCGCATTCACGACACGTAACTTATGTTTTAGAAGAATTTTTCTTGGGTTTGTTAGGTGGGTGCAGTATTCTCCCTTTCTTTCTAATGTTTTGTTAGTTTATAATCAAGGAGTGATAAAGATTCGGTACTTCTTACGTGATTATTGGGAGTAACCGTATTGGCTCTCCTTTTCTACAAAATCTATTTTCGAACAATATTCCTACAAAAGTAGAGCCAAATAGATGTCTTTTTGTTTTGATCCCTTTATCAAGAGATAATTACTAGGAAAATTTTGCCTTTGCAAATAAAATAAAAACCTCATAATATAGGGATTTAGATAGGTAGATAGAAAATCTGTAACCCGGTATGTAGTTGGAATAACAAGCCCACAGCGAATTTCTAGCCACAATGTCTATAGATGAAGCCCTCTCCTATCTGCGTAGTTTTCGTAGATATTTCGTTTTGATTCCTCAAATTGGGTTGGCACCTATGGGAATTTGATGAGGTTAGTCGGAGGCTTCTGTGTTGTGTGGCCAAGATCCACGTTGATAAGACCCTCATTTAAGTTGGGTAAATAGTTGATACGGGTTCGAATAGCTGCCTACAGTTTCTACCTTTGTATTTGTAGAGCAGTATTTGAATTCGAGTAGGTATAGAGTGGGTCCTATGTGTTGTATGTATCACCGGTAGCATTGCAGACTTTAGGAAATCTCAAAGAAACACTTAAATCTAATTTGATTTCAAAGGTCAGCAACAATGAAAACTACGTAATAGGTACCTACATAAAAAATATAAATGTCGTCTAAAAATGCGTTAGGAACACCAAAAACGCAACAAAAATCGGTTTAGACATGATTTAAAATTCTGAAAACCATTATAGTACAAAATTGTTTATTTGAATGATGTGACTGAATAACTTGCCATATATTATGTGTTAACCCACCTATCTATTCACATAAATATATCATAAGACCCATTAGAGGACACAGAATAAATGGAAATTCCATCTCATTAAATATGTATTTTAGAAAATATATACAGTCCTCATTCGCTTCAAAACAAGCACAGAAAATGCTTATTTACATAGATTATACCATATTGGATCTAGTTTTCACTCCACCGAGCTATCCAAGTGTTGTCAAATATTTTAAACGGGAAGGACATAATGTATACTTTTAATATTCCTGAAACTCATCTTTAATTCTACGCGAAGGTGTTGTTTAATAAAATAAATAAGAACTTTAATTATGCCGCACGCGGGCCGAACATTGCACACGTTTAAAAATAAAATAATACGTTTAATTAGGGTGGCGTAGGTAGGTATAATGTTTTTTACGGCTTAATGTTGGATTTATCAAGTAATGAATTCAGGAATAATTAAAGGACTAAGATACTTATGTATAGGTGTAAGCGTTTGCGTTGAGGTCAAGTTACATTATCTGTAAACTTGTGACTTTATTGTCATTGTCAGTCCTTGGCGACGCGTTTTTTTAGAAAACGATAACGTAGCATAAATTACGCCAACGGACTATTCAATTAAAACTTAATTATTACATTTAATCGATGAATAATATAAACATAACACGTTTATGCACATTCCTGGTCTTTATAAGGTTATTGTATGTAGCAACAATTGCCTTTAAACTTACGCTTTAATGTTGATAGTAGTAGTTGATACTCGTATCAACATGTTATGTGTGATATTATCGTCGTCGTAACTGGATAAGGCAGGTGTTTTTTACTGGTGTTTACTACGCATAAGTACCTACGCATTCTATGAAACTGTAGGTATAGCTTTGAATAGCACCTAAATCTAATATTTGACCTTTCTTTTTTCCGTTCTATAATATCTCACTTTCGAGTCGCAAAAAAAATCCTACCTACTTTATATTTTCTTTTAAGTAAAATTTATTTTCCTTTTTTTTCTAGAACGACAAGTTGGATCGCACACTGCCTGCAAGACCTGCTAAGCCTGCTCCAGACTGCATAACAATAAATTCTCTTTTATTTTCATTGCAAATGTACCAATCTACAATATTTTCATAATTTTATAGTAGGCTTGAGACCATGCCAAGTCATAGTTATCTCGCTCCTAAAACCCAGCCGCTATCGAGCCTCATAAAATTATGTAGAGTGGCCGAAGAGTCGCCACCCGTCCGTAATTTCGTGGGATATCCAAATTTTGCCGCAGTGCCATAGTGTTGGGGTAGTCCGGTTCACCACTAACGCTTTGGAGGACCTGAGTTTTGGGGGCGAACTTTAATAGCTTTTAATAGTAGATTTTTAGCTTTTGTGTCAAACTATGCTCAGGGAAATAATAGGGTAAAATATGTAATGCATGACATAAAGTAAGACTGCGCATTTAAAAATACTGTATAACTTATAAATCAATTTAAATTAATTTTAGTACATAGTTGCCTACCCATACCTACACTGTGTAATGAAAATTCAATTTAGTATTTCAGTCAGTACCTACCATGGTAGTTAGGCTACAAATTGCATATTTCCACTCCAGCTAATTTAATGTAAATGTATGCAAGGAAACACGGAGGCATGACGATTGCATCGCTTCCTGTGTTAGGCCATTAACCACTAATATTCTAAGAATTTAATCCTAATAAATTCCTTATTACAACTGTAAAGAATAAAACTTACAGATGTCTGTTTAAATCTAGTCACATATAATTTATAGAATTGCGCCTCATTTTCGTGGACTTGTCTCAATTTATTTATTGTTGTTGGCAACACTACAAAGTGAGGAGATCATTTGAGCTTGCACGCCGGCGGCGTAGTAAGGTAGGTAGGTACAATTAAAAGACTATTAGTACACATCTAGTTAACTTTGATGTATACTAAAAACATTTTTTGTAAGTAAATGTACTTCGTAATGTTACAACTTGTAGTGTAAAATATAAAATGTATTTTTTGTGGTAAATAAAGTTTGGTGTTTCCGGTTGTTTTATTAATTTTGCTACGATTTGTTCCAGTTGTGAAAACACGATGACCATTAAAACGTTTTTTTCTCATCGAATAGTGAAAACAAAGGAGTTTAATATTATAAAGTTCGATATAATTAGCACCAGATATTGAAGATCTTATAGCCTCATTAAATGGAACAAAACCTCTATATTTCTGAGTAGGTAGGTATGGTAGGTAAGTTTACCTAGGTAATATCCATGTAGGAACACGTACGGTGTGAAAACACTGCCGTAAAGTAAATAAAAAATACCTAGTCAACCAAGAACATAAACGATAATAAGTAGATCAGAGACAATATACAAACTTATTTACTGTTTCAATGGTAGAGCAATATTCGAAACTCGACAAAATGGGAGTTTAAATTGTTCGTTTTATGATTATTGCGTACTTCGATGGTAGGTATCTTTTGAATACAAATTTGCGACTTTGGGATATACACGCGAGCCACGATATGACGACTTCCCCAAACGAGAACCTACCTTAACTTCTAAAAGGCAAGGTAGGATTTTGACTGAAAAAACTAAAATTAAAACACACTTATTACATACATAGGGCCGACTTTACACGATAGTACAGTCAGTAATATTTTAAGAGCAATATTGACAATTCAGCTGATGTTGTGTATAGTGCTTACATCGGTGGGTTTATGTCCATAGATACAAAACATCTCGTGTTATGCCCTCCGTGATAAGACACAACATTTTGTTATTGTTTACATGACAAGGAAAAAATCGTGGGACAGAAACACGAAGGATTTTACTATAGGTACCAAGTACCTATTCTATACTTTTATAAAATCAATTTATTCTGACTAACTAAATGCATAGACAAAACGACTAAGTCTAGAAAGTTGAGAATATTGGTATATTTTATAACGTAAGCATCCGCTAATAAAGGTTTTTCGGAAATTTCATAAAGATGAAATTTCCGAAAAACCTTTATTAGCGGTGTTTAAGAGGTCAATTAGAAAGGAAAAATTGTATGAAGATCTTTCTATCTTGATATCTACGGTTTTCACTAATAGAAAATATAAACTAGAAAGGTTTGTTTATTATAATTGAAAACTCGTGAAAAGCCGGGTTGGGTCGCTAGTATTAGATATACAGCTACGTTTGTTTCTGTAGGGTACTTTAAGGAAAAATTTCGTTACAAAACTTTTGATTAGACGGTATAAAATTTCTAGGTTAGGAGGGCTGAGTGTCGAACAAACTTCTTTAATTTTTGGCGAGGATTTGAACCTACGCTTGGAGATAATAAATTAAAATTAAGAGGATTATTTAATTTAACTTTAGAGATTGGGAAATAGTTGATTTAATTGATTTGTTACGTACTCTACAGAGTGAAATTAAAAATGCATGGAAACCCAGATTACATTTTTAGAAATCTGTTAACTAAGTTGGTAAGAACGCTTTTGTTCAATAGGTTCATGAATTTTTCATGAAACAAAGTTAGATAGAAAATTAAATAACTTCTCCTTGAAAGAAACAAATACTAACCTAGTTTCCAAGGCTCTATTAAATCACTAATCTATTAAATAAAATCCCTACTAAATTCATCTACTAAGGTGGAATGCGAAGATACCCAAACATAACTTATCAAAAAAAGTACTTTCACAAAGCGTTTTAGGAAGTGCTTAAGCAACGAAAATGATAGGAATCCACCTAAAACTGTAGTAACACATAGGTATCTTAATAGATATGCAATAAAATAATACGACCATGAACTTGATTTTTTATACCTACAGTAATAGCTTGGCTCAATGATACAAGACCCATACAATGTTGCTATAAGCAATCGATTTCGTCATTCGAGAAGTAAAAAATCGATTTACCGGACTAGAAGCGAGTATAATCGGATATATAATCGTTTTTATTGCCGATTGACTACCATATTGATGATTGTGTATTGATTTTTATTTTTTGAGTTGCCACACTAAATATGGTAAGTATAGGTGGATTATGAATAGAGTTCGATGCCTGTGGGATGCATTAGTGAGGGCAGTATATCCTGGACAACAAAAGGACACTTGGTTTGTATCTTTTCAAGAATGTATGGTAATAAGTTACTGGAACAAAAGTATGGAGACCTTGTATAATGTCTAATAGAGAATTCACAATAGAAAACGTTTTTAACTTTTGGATGAAAATAAATCATAATGACTAGTGGCAGGTATTCCAAAGCAGATAAGCCTATACTTCAAGTAAATCTTACTCTATAGGCTGATATTTCTATAGTCCAGCCGTTCCCGACCTTTATTCTACCCGATACCACTTTTATGGGAAATCAGGGAACAGATATCAACAACAAAATAAAACTGCGTTTTGATAAAAATAAACATGTTTCATAAGATGTTCAAAACTTGTACCTAGAATTGCTGAAATTTCAAACCTTGGGCGGACCATATTTTGGCTCATGCGGACCACAGTTTGGGAACCATGCACAGTCAGATAACTTTTACCTGAGAAATAAAAACAGTAGTTGTCAATTTTTTTTGTATCAGATAGGTAATATTATTTACAACAGCCATACTCTTATTTGGTTGCTACTTTAGTATGTTAGCATTAGATGTAGAAACACATTCTTGATTTTATTCCTTGAAAAAAAAAACCTATCTGTAATTATTTTTAAGTAGGTATCAATTAACTAAACTAACTTTTGTACCTACAGCTTCAAATATAGTATTTTATTTGGCTTCTATCGTTTTAATTTCATTTTGTTTTTTGAATAGTTTGTATCTTATAAATTCTCCACATAGATAGGTACTTAAAACAAAACAATCCGCAATAGAAAGTTAACCCACCATTAGGACAACGACACCCCAAAACTATTGTTATTCGAACTAAATAATAAAACAAGCGTTTACATTTGGCCCCTTTACAAACTCAAGGCTAAGCCTACTGGTAACAGGTTTACTATAAATATTAGTTTTTTTAGCGACGTTAGTAGGCAGATAGTGATTACTAGTTAGTTGTAAGAGTAATTATAGCTATTGCTAGGTATAGGTAATTTATATATTTTTTTTTAATGTCTTACCTACTTACCTATGTCAAAACATGGATCATGAAACATGAAACGTTTTCTACCGGCCATTTAGGTAGTTAGGTAAAATAGGTGTGTCGAAATATTTTAGAAGATTTTCAACTTCTTTGTTATTGACGTAAGGCGTTTTATTATATAATGACCTATTCAAAAACCATTATCTATTATTTGTTATGATCATGTGAGATGTGAGATCATGATTAGGTTTGTAAAACAAAGCCTTCTTAAAGGTAGTTAGATATATACTTTTCCACATTACATTCACAAATTATTTTATACAACATAAGAACGTCAGTCTGGTTGAAGAAAAATCAAAACAGCACTGGATAAAAGCATAGCAAGTGTACCTATATTTTATATTAATAAACGGGTATTTGTTGCAAATGCAAGGAAATCAAGTAGCCTATGTAGGTAAGTGCTTAAGTTACATTTGTCTACTGTTTTGCACTAATGCACAGTCATAGAAATCAATTTTTCAACATCATCATTTAATATGTCAGTTGCACGTCAAAATAAAATGACGAGAATTCGAGCATTCTGCAAATGACATTGACAGTGACAGAATAGTCGTTCATCATTGCCTCAGTTGCCAATAATTAAAATAAAAAGTATTTCTGTTGGTGACTGTTACCTACTTATGCTCAACATTAATGATGAAGTAAAATAAGTATTATTAAAACGCGTTCGCTTACCTACCTGAGTTTTAAAAATTTTGGGTAGGTAAATAAAATCCGAATGCCTTATTTTTTCTTTTTGAAAATAATGTCTTTATTTTTGTAAATTCAATTAGGTACACTTAATTTGCATTAATTCATAACATGATAAATCTGTATTGAGGAAGTAAATTTTGTTGATATATTTGACTATTGTTTTATTATTTTATTTTCCTAGCCTCAATAAAAAAATACACTTTAATTCTTGGTACAAAACAACACAAAAAAAAACTACACACAACACAACACAATACACCATCAACAACACACTCAACACGCACAAATAACAATGGTCAACAAACAACAACAACACACACACACGTAACACACCAATCAATCAACAACACAACAACAACAACACATGACAATCAATGGACCCGTTGGAGCCAATGTATGCCAGGATTATGGAATTGGTTAGTACCTAGTTAAAATGTACTATATTTTTATTTCAAATTTGTAAAGAGAGACTAATAGAATAGGTATCTATTCCTAGGTAATCTACCACAAAATTTTAATACTAGTGGGTAGAATGAACTAAAATCTCAGTTAGAAAAAATATCTTACAAACAGGTTTTTCAATTCCAATAAATTATCATTGGAGAATAATTAAAAGCTTACAAAATTCCCATAAAATTTTAAAAAGTAGATATTTATTAAAAGAACATTAGTGCATTACATCACTTAATTTGTTATTAATTAAAAATTTTACACTTAGACAGATTTATTAGATTTTGTCTGAACAATCATTTCCTTGAAATTTATATTGAATAGATACTGGTTTAGTTAGATATAGGTAGATATATAAATCACGATTGATTTTAGTAAGGTAATTTGATTATGACTTTATCTAAAGAATTGAAGCAAGCTGCTTAGCATTTAAAATTTTTAATTTGGTAACTTATAAAAGTTACCAAATTAAAAATTTGAAATGCTACCTAAACAATCTATTTGTTTAGCTGTAGTAGGTAAATAAAAAAGTTTGTTCAGTTACGGAAATGTATCTATTGTTAAACAGGTTGACTTACTTCAGTTTTCAAGATTGTCTTCAACCTAACGGGCAATTTGTTAAACAAACGAAGTTACTATTCGTTATGATGCCTAACAATTTAACTGAAGTATCTAATCTATTTACCTATTAGGGGGTACCTAGGTACCTTTTTTAGAGGTAGATAGATAAGTAGGTAGGTACTCATTTTGCGGTACCTTAACAGTTCCAATTCCAACATATTTATTATCAGTTAGAAACAACATTCCAAATACTAGATACCTATAAGTACCTATTAGTTAGAAAGTACCTGTTTATTTATTTTAAAATAAAACTCCACAGTTTAAACAAAATGTTCATGAAATAAAGACAAACGATAAGTATTTAATCCTATAAAACCATCAGAATTTAAAAATTGAATCTATTTCAAGAAAACTGCTTCCATGTCCGGATTCCATCACAAACCCATAACCAACAGCTGACTCCCATAAGATTACACCAGATCGCCACGCCATCTAACGTGAAAGCGTCGAACTACGTAACAACTAACGCCATCTATGTAAAACGTGAGACATCTCCACCGCTCACTACTACAGTGACGTGTGCCCCGTCACGTTCACTCGCATACGTAATGACAGAGATAAGGATACCTCCCAAGATGTCTTCTAAATTGCCTTTTAAATATTCCACGCGCTGATTGGTCAGAGCAAGAGCGGGTAAACTGGTTTATTTAAGTTTCCGCCAATCGGCTTGGGGCGGGTGTTCGCTGAACGAACGGCCATGCCATTTTAGGTGGGGCTTGGCTAAAGTTCCTCCTTTATATTCCTGACGTATGCAGTCATTTGAGTTATGGGCGATGGCGTAGGACTACGTGTATTTATAAGAAATCTGCTGAATTTTCCTTTTCCCTGTTATATTTTTTTCAGGAAATAATGCTGAGCTACGTGACTGTAACAGTATACGTTGGCACCCATTCCATACCAATTGATATGCCGACGGCATCGCAATAAATCCTGTTACACATAGTAAAATTGGAGAACCTATTCTTTTTTGCCGTACCTACTAAATTATGTTATAAAATAAACATGCTCTTCCAACACAATAAAAACCTGAAAAAATGTTTCTCCATCAAACCAGACGGTGGTTTTGATCATAAATATATCACTATGACCTATATCTTACAAAAACTATCCTCTATAAATAAATTACATGTAAACGGGATATTGTACCTACATACCTAATATATTAGCAAACATTTTATCCAATGTTGTTTGAAAGCATCAGAAAACTAAGAAAAACACGTGAAAACAAGAAATAAAAGCAATAAAGATAAGATTGTAAAAAATGCCGATGTAAAAATAACTGAATTCGTAAACCTACTTTAGTACAGTTGCGTCCAAAATATGGTCCCGTAAAATACCTACTAATGTGAAGGAGTCCCTCGTAAACATTTATTCTTGTACAGTCGCTAACAAATATTGTTACGCTCTGAAATTATTTCCTTGATCAAAGTCATTCCATCAAGCGGCAAGATGAAAAGAAAAAGTTAATCTATTGAGGAAGTGTTTGTCAAAAAGTAAAAAATATATTTTTGGTAAAATTTCTGTGAGGCTTTATCAATTCACGCTTGAAAGCCCGTAGCGCGATGGGAACTTTCCTACGGGAATGGAGCGTAGCGCCACAAACCGCGTCGTAAAACTGGAACTTGTGAATGAAACATCGAACCATAATTGGCACATTAAAACGTCGTCCATTGACAAAATTTTATTGACACATTGTAGGAAGGATAACACACAACAGGTGACCGTAGGTTTTTACGAGCAAACTCAAGCGCGTGCCACGCCATAAACCGTCGTCGAAATCGTAAAATTGTAAGGAGCTGTTTAAATTGCCCCTAATAGAACATTATAGTAGTCTCAATGACGTGTTTGGTTTTATGTGATTTCGTATAAGTAGGCGCCACCGTAAAATGAGATGACGTAGCTTTGAATCGCCAATAAAATAGTCATTCGGGCCGTGCCTAGACAGACAGATTCTAGACGGGTGCAGTTGAATTCAAAACAGTTTTACGATACCGACACGTGTTTATCGTTAATCTTTCTTGCATTTATTGTACTATTACTAGGTCATTAACCGATTTATTATCATAACATCCCATAAATTATGTCGTTTTGCAAAGTGCTCTTGTAGAGACACTAATAAAATATTTTATTGTTTTTATGTAGGTACTTAGGTAAGTACCTACATAAAAACAATACGACTTAAATAGTTGTTCGTTTTTTAGAGTCAATTTGGTCTCAACATTTGTACACAAACCTTAGCTATGTATTACCTTAGTATGACAACATTTTGTTGTTTGTGACCAGACTCTACCTACAAGAGAAACTCTTTATTTTTGAGCCAAAAATATCCTGTCTACCCAAACACACTTTAAATACGGTCTAAACTTTTAATAAAACGGCCTACCTTCCAAACTAGACTTATATAATCGTTTGTGATAGCGACTGTACACGACGTACCGTTCCGTAAGTTAACTCAAACTACTAACCGGCTAAAGGGTAGGTACTTAACGTGTAACATAACCTACCCAAATTAGGTAGGCCCCAACATTTTCCTATCTAAGCACATTCTCTTTACCAAGCTGCCTTAGTTTGTAAAATGGGCTACCTCTTCAATTTAGGCACGTAATGTTGGGATAGACCTCCATAATCCTTTGCAGATATTGTTGGGAATTCTTCTATGTTCCTACTTTTGCCCTGATGTTGTGAAGGGCCTTTTTGTACAAGGTTAATTCTGGGAACGGCTGCCTTTGATAAAAGTTATTACAACATTCCTACCGTGTTTATTCAAATTTTGAAGAGCTGAAGTTTTTGTTTTCTTTTGGATTAAACAACAAAAAATTCTTTCAGGTTTTAATTAGACTTACTACAGTTTTATTTCTATTGTTACAATGTTGCTGAATTTATTAAACAAGGAATAAATAATACACAATAAACGTTTTTTCCCGTATAAGTATGTATTTAGGCCCCAGCTAGCAAAGAATTTTCGAAAAGAATTTTGTGATAGAGACTGGTGACGTCCTACATTGTCCAATTTGCCCAATATGGCAACACGGCCAGCCTCTGGCCGCTCGACCCCAATCTTATTAACTTTATGCTGACGACGTTACTCGCCACTTTGTTCTCTTTGAATCAAATTAAATCGGGACTTATGTTAAGTGGTAAGGAAAATTACCTGATAATTTTGCGGAAACACTTTGTAACACTTGTTTTTTTTTTGGCAGAAATTTGAACGCAAATTAAACAAATAATGCAAGCATACTTTAATTACGGATAAAGTATGTCAAGTCAGATAAAATTATTGCGTAGCAATAAGATATCTACCAACAACACACGGAGTGCACTAGTGTGTTATTCTGATTGATAATTATTTTCCCTAAATGTAGCCTACTAGGTACATTTTTTATTTTACTCTATTTGTTCAGTCACGTTTTCTAATTTAAATCTTAGCTTTCTAAGGTACCTAGGTATCTAAGTAGGTACCTATATGATATTAACTTACCTCATTTTTATTTCTTTTGACTCACATTGAAGGCATCCGTTTATGTGTCATCCAAATTCTTTGTTGATCTGAAACAAGGTAAAATAAGATTAAAATCAGCCACTGATACCTAAAGTACTTTGAGGCAGGTAGGTGACCTGTAGAACGGACTCGACTGATAAAAAGTTACTTTATTTCAAGGCACCCAATTAGATTCGTTCTGCATCCATTATTTATTGAGTTCAAGTTTAGTATGTGCTAGGCCATTGTTGCGCACTTTTTGCCTACTCATGCACAACATCATTGCTTATATTACCAACTGTTTATACATCTGCCTAGTTTCTTAAGAGTTTATGCAACGAGATGGCTACCAAAAGCTCAGCGTTAGTATTTATCGTTCTAGTTCAGCGGCCATAATGCAATAGCTTGTGAAAGATGCAGCGGTCTTGCAGACCGTAAAGCGAAGACACCTCATCACCTGTTCACCGGAGTCTCGGGGCGAACCGTAAAACCCGTCTGCTTCTAGTCTACGGCATTTACGACCCGACCAATACCCGGATAAAAATAACCATCTCGCAAACGCTATTATTACAAATGATACACACTTTACGACGCGAATATTTACGTTTTTATTTCAAACGTTTATTGCCTGTTGTGCAACTTAATAGCGCACTTGAACTTCGCCGGGCTAGTGACACCGTTTGATCCAAATCGCGTTTTATTGTTTTACTCAATGGGCGGACGAATTTTACGAGCGTGTCGTAATCTGTGACGCGATGTTATAACTCTGATGCGTACTACGATCTCGTGACTCATACAAATGCGCTAACTTTCAGTTTCTATGTAGGTATTAGCATTGCACGAGACTGTTTTAAATTTTTAATTGAACTAGTCGGGTCTGATTGATCCACGCTGTGATTGCTGCGGTTGAATTAGTGCAGGAAATTAGATATGCCGTTTAAACGTCAGCGCTTCTCGATTAACCGACGCTCGAAACGAAAAACGCAACGAGCTCAACCAAATTTTATTGCTTAATCGCTGAAGATCTCATTCTACTTCGGTATCAAGTAACTAGGTATATCGAGTTGAATGTGAAAGGATCGCCGACTCGGAGCGAGGTTTCCTTATGTGAGGGCCACCCTTATTTACCTATTTACACACAAATTCTTTAGATCGAAATACGAAAGGTCGATAAGATAGGATCCTTCTCGCCTCACTTATCTTTCTTTAATAACATTGTTCCCTGAGGTGCCCTCGGATAAATGGAAGAAAAGGAAATAGTGTCAGGACTCGGCGACCCGGAGCAGGAATTTGCATTACATTACCTATATTCATATTTCTTCGGAGGTAACCTTTTCTGGGGAAACAAATAATAGGTGGAGTGCATCTGGGGTCGCATTAAGGGACATCTTTTTATTCGCTTGGAGCTTTGGTAAATATTTTTGTTATTGCGTTATGCCTTCCCTCGCAGCGGGGACTGTGTTTTTCGATCTTCGTCTTGTGTTTCCGATAGAATATTGTGTAAGTGGCCCGTGCATAATTGATAGTAGAAGTTTACCTTCGCTTTTGACATAGTGCTCTTTGTGGAATAAGAATTCCGATCCAGGTATATAAGTTGTATCAAAAAAGGTAGGTAGCTTTACCTAAATAATCCTCGTACCTAAAGTAAAACTTATTTACCGTCCAAATACAAATCAGTAATGTAATATTCTGAAAGGCAATTTCATCCAGATTAAAAGATCGCAAAGTAATAAAGCGAGAAAAAAACAAATAAGCGCGGAGTTAAGGCGCTTACCCAAAGTTCATTTACTCGCCAAAAGCCGTAGAACCTTCTCACGGCTCAAAAATAACATCGAAAAAAAAAAGAAGTACACGACAAATTTTTAATCAACCACAAGCGACTCTCTAAAGGCATAAAATGTAATATTAACACCATTTGTGCATTACATGTAACGCCAAAAACCTGTAAATGGTCGAATAAAATGTTCAATGTTATGGGACGGCGCGACACCGCCATACCTACTTTCGAGTATTTTTGAATTTTCAAAACAGGAATGGTGAATAAAATTCGACGTTCATTAGGCGTTTTTAGTTTGTTGTATCTTATATTTAAGCTGAGTAGGTATAATGTTATCTCCAAGATGGAGCGTCGAGATTGCGCCCCAAGAGTAGTAGCGCTAGCAAAACAAACAAATCAACGGATTGTTTCCAAATAAATTTTGCAGCTACTTGTAAATTGGAAGCTAATCACCTGTTAGATGTGATTTAGACAATCTTGATTTACCTACAAAATTATAAAACCAATTCAGAATACAATAACCAACACTTTTAGAAAACCAATTAGCCAGTTTTTGTTGAATTTGTGCAATAAAAATGATTCTGAATAAAAATCTTCATCAGATAATTTATAATTTTAGTCTGACAGTTGTTTAATACTTGAGAATACATTTTTAACATCAATGGAAAAATGATCATTCAATAAGTAGCTAGGGTACCTGAATATCTATCTAAAATTATTGTCATCACATTAAAACACAATTGCGCAACCTGACAAAAGTAGTTTAAACATTTAAAAGAGGCGGAGATAGAAGAGAGTGAGGCGTCCAAACTTTCAAATTTAATTCATACATCTTACTTATTAGTAGAAGTAAAACTACGTAGATAGTTAAAGATAAAAACGACCGGTCATTCGCATCCACTCATTAAGAAAATGCCTCTATCCACTCATCGAATAATTGGAATAAAACTACGTTTACTTCCACCGACAGAGTAGGTCTATCTTGATAAAAAAAACTCAATTTAAATGTTTATGGCCGCGGCAGTAACTTCGACATTTTGTTGGTTTGCCTGCCACGAATTGACGTTTTTACTAAACGTCAGATTTGGTAAATAAAACTAGTATCTAATGACTGGAGCCCACGCCCACAAAGACGTTCACAGTTTAATCGATGGATTAGATTATCCACATAGGGATGCATCTCGTGTTATTTTGTAATCTCATGATTGGGCATAGCGCACGCCTACGCGACATTTATTTACTCTGACAGCTCTTCTTGTCTCCTTGTCAGACACTTTGAGAAGTGACGGAAATTTTTATCTTATTTTTAGTTTGGTATAATTTTGTGACACTGTTATGTAAAGTAGGTAGGTATATGGAAAAGGGTGAACTTGTTTCTCGTAGGTAGATACTTGGTCGCCTTGGATTTTTCTTTGCATATTATTACATCTTGATAACTATACCTCCCAGGTCGTCGCGTTTTAAGTTTCTAAGTGAGGTTTGAACGTGATTCGCAATTTTATTTGCATGTAGCTGCTTATAAGAGCTTCCTTATACTAAATTATGAATTATATGCACGATTGTTAAAGCAAGTAGGTACATTGCAAGTGTGGCTGCTATTTTAAGCAGGTACTAAGTGCCTTCAAGCAACGGTTAGCACTAGGTAGGTATAGGTACGATGTTGCTGGCACTACAATTTGTCCCACGTGACTAGCATTTTGACCATGGGCATTACCTGCTTAATTTTTGCAGAGGCCTATTCTTAGTAGAAGATTACGGTTAAAAATTAGAATATTTTACATGTTACTCATGTAACATTAGTGTGAAAAAAAAAACGTTTCCTAGTACCATTTTTTATGCCTTCCTTATTTGAAAAGCTGGCAAAAACGCATAGGTACATAACTATCGGTTTACCTATGTCTTGGCTTTTGCAAATAGCTGCTTTTGAGTAATAAACCCTTTTGTTCTGATTAAAACTGACTTTTTTTATCTAAATATGAATGTTTCAGACATATGAAAACTTTATAATTAACTGAGTCAAAATGTTATTTGAGATTTATCGAATTGATTGAACTCACTATAT
Organism: Lacanobia oleracea; assembly: GCA_950371165.1. NCBI lineage: Eukaryota > Metazoa > Arthropoda > Insecta > Lepidoptera > Noctuidae > Lacanobia > Lacanobia oleracea. The sequence goes on from OX493397.1 coordinate 11,246,357, forward strand.
TTTGTATCATGTTGAAATATTTTTTTTTAATTGTATGGATGTAATATTGCAGTACAAAAATGCCTTTTTTTATTTTGTTTGTACTTATTTAAAATACAAAAAAAATCTTATCTTTTTTGCAGTCCCTACTTTAAAACAGTGCAGGAAATGCAAGTGGGATCAGCATCGGACCTGCTACTGCGACATTCGCATGCCACACACATCCCCCTGCGATAGGGTGCCTCGGGGTGAAAGCTTTTTCCAATTATTGTTACGATACCAAGGATATTCAGCTGAATAAATTGTTTGATTCATGTTGTGTTACTTATTCTTAGATGTTTTGTGATTTTTGAGGCGAACAAAGTAGAGTTGCTAATAAGTTAAGTGAATTTGCCAGTGAAAAAATGTCAATGGTTTTTACCATTGAATGTGTTTAACTGGTAACGCTGAATAATGTTTGTATTTTTTTTTATGAAACATGCGTGCAGCACAATGGTAAGAAGGAAGACTTAGGCATTCTTTACCAGTCAACCAAGTATGGTGAAGGGACAAAACGCCATGTACCTATACAATGTGTATAATATATTATAGTTCAGATAAATATATTTACATAATTATGTACTAATAGAATATAGGTACCGAACCTGAAATAAGAAATACAAAACAAAACCCTGAATCAAATCTGCACCCACTTTAAAAATAATTCTTGAACATTTTTCATGTCTTAATATAAGAAAGTAGGTACAGGTACTTATTTATTCTGCCAATACCTGTCACAGGAACACATAAATTGTAATAACATACAATGTACTTGACTTCAGACAAGATATGGCAACATCAAAAGAAATGCGTGCTAAATTACGAAGTTCTCTTTACAAGGGTCGTTCAAGGAGTTTATTTTTAATATACGAGACAGATTTTCAAATAACTGTACCCGTGATTCAAGATAACGGTCAAAATAAAAAAGAAAGTTATGGATGGATTTTCTTATATTTATTTAATTTGTGATACAATCCCTATATTCAAATTTTAGACAAACAAATATTACTTAGACGTGATAGAATTACATTGGCCTTATACTTTGTCTAGAAATCTAGAATTAATGTTTTTAAGTTAACTATTTAATTCTTTGTAGATTTGTCTGTCAAAGATTTTGCCAAAGATTGTGTCGTATTTAAAAGATTTAAATAATTATTTATAGATAAGTGCCACATTATTTAGGTAAAATTATTTTGTTAGATAAAACATAACTGTCTCACAGCTCCATTATCTGTTACCTATGCAACCCGAAAAACAACTTCAAAAAAACTCTCACACTTAAAAACACAGAACCAAATCTTTAAAACCGAACTCATAAACCTCATAACCACACAAAGACCGTCCACAGTCGGTTAAATAGCATCTAGTCATAAATAACGCACCACATAACGCTAACAAGATCAAATCCTGAAAGCCGGGCTTGTTAGAAACTGAAAACAAAGGGTCTTTCAGCATGAAAATAGAGTAACAAGCCACCTTGTTAATGCCAGTTGTTTCTATATTAAAACTATTGAAGAACGGCTCTGTGTTGGCTATGAGCCAATTAGTTATGGGGTTATGTGTTAGCTTCGGAGTTGAGCTTTGACCTATTAAGAAATCTATTTGAAACAGTATTGGTAAATAGTTAGTATGTTTTTAGTTCTTCAGAATGCTTTTATCGCTTTTCAGCAGCAAAAAAAAATCACATTAGAGACCTATGCATTCTACAATATTTTGTATCTGCATGTTGTGGGTACACACACTGTAGGTGAACAAACAGAGTAGGTGCCAAATACATGCTACTTTCCTTTCTTTGCTATATTTTTGTGTGTCATTTTTATTTGGCTTTAGCTGTAATTATTTGTTTTGACCAGGACCGGTTGTTGTGGCGACGCTTCGGGGAGGCCTATGTCCAGCAGTGGACGTCTTTCGGCTGATATGATGATGATGATGATTTGTTTTGCATTTAGTGAGGCGGTAGTGACCCTACCTATCTAACTACTGGCCCTGATTTTATGTTATAAATAAACATTAAATTATTTTTAAATGTATTCGTATCACTTCAAATCGCAAAACATGTACCTAACAAAACCTGTCAATAAACATTAAATATATAAATACACGACGTAAATACTTACCTATTTATATATAGTAAGAATTCCCCACTCACTGTGGTCAAACTAATCCCCACGGATTTGTACTCCTGCGCAACTATCTGAGCCGAACATAATCGCTAGTCTTAGCTAATATACCTTATTTCATAAACCTCAGATGAGTCTAACAATATTATTATGTATGTTCGTTAAACTCATAACCTCTTCATTCTATAACCGTTTATAAAGCAGTTTACGAGTATGAGCATCTTACACATAGGTAATTTGGACGATGAAATTCCGGCGGGCACCTATTTTTTTGATGTTGTTATCAAGATTCTGTAGTCTTATGTGCTGTATAGTTTCTTTGTAGTTTTTAATCGCTGTTTTCAGGAAAAGCTTGATTGTTGAATTATAATACTGTGACTATTTTCTTATTCTTTATAATATACAATATCGTACCCACTTTGTATTTAGTATTATAGGATATCATTCATTACGATAAAACACCGTTTTCAGTAACTTTATGTGTTTAAAAAAGCTATTTTTAGATTTTTTTATTTGTAATTTGACTCAAGCCTATGTCAGAGATGACAGAGACAAAGTCTACGATGGAGCGAGCCTACCCAGAAGCGAGCGAGCCTGCTCACTCTAACTTTGAAGAGATTAGGGTTGTAAGCTTTTGGAAACACAGGTTTAGTTTGCTTTTAAAATTATTTTATAAATCTTAATTGTTTTTAATTTTGGTAAACACTCGAAATTGGTACTCAAGATACAGGCTTGCCTAATTTGGGGCCAATGTAAAATTTACCACACCTATCCCCAATAAGTTCTGAGACTTTTTTGACATCCCAACTTACAACAAAATTAGCTCCAAACCAATTTGTGATTCCGAAAATACTACATTTTTTTATTACGTGACGGAAGTGAACGAATGGTATGATGTTCTTCCCTTTCCTCTGATATTCGTATTGGCAGTTATCCAATTTGGCACGATGCTTCGATCGAAGCTACGAGGATGATACTTCGTTGCTCCTTCAGTTTTTGATGATGTTTTCTGAAGTATTTGTTTACTGTGATTAGGTCGTGATAGATGGAGATTATATACTTTGTTGATGCTATAGATCTTAGTATAATAGGTCTGTGAAAACGAAAATGTTGAAAGTACTAAAGATGTGAAGCTCCTTACAATAAGCCCGATATAAAATATCATTCGATATCATAGAAACTACTTAATTTAAGTTTAGTTTAAAAAGTAATCTTGTTAACATTGAACTTAACCCACTCACCTTCGTTGATATAGTAAAACCAAATCCCAAATGGGTTCAGAATAATAAGCGTTTGACCATCGTACCGCGAATACACAAACAGACTTACATAAGAACAACATATAGACTGAATAAAATTTAGTTGAAATTCTTAAAACGTAACGCATATCAAAATTAGTTCACTGGACTTTGTGATGCGGTTTACAAATTTATACGAACATTTGAACCAACATTTTGGCTTGAATTTATTATACAGTTTGGGTACGCCAATTAGTCAACTATAAATTAAAAGCCAGGCCACGGGCGTAGTAAACAACCATTCATATTTCCGTTTATATAACGTAGTATATAAAATTGGCTCCCGATTTCTTATAGCATATTTGAATCCCCGTTTTTATATACCGAGTTTAATTATAAATGTGATTTAGTTAAGATTGCTAAGAGCCAGTGTCGTTGGATACTATTTTGATGTTGTTGTATAAAAACTCGATCCCGGTCTATTAAAAGATTGTGAATGGCCGGGATAAAGTTTAATGAATATAGGTAAGATAAGAAGGCAGATAAATGTTATTGGTTAATGCTCAGAAAATAGAAAGTATTTGCATAAGAGGTAGCATTATTAAAGTCTTACTCTGTATCTTGAAACGAAGGTTATTTTTACCTGGGTACAAGATTGAACAAATATGGAGAATGAGCAGCCATATTGGATTTCCAAAACCGCCAAATCGTTTGTCATAGTTCTGACACTGAAACTAATTCTTTGTCACACCTTTGAAATAGATCCACCCCACCAGGTTATAATAGTTTGCTTTTTGCTGAATTCTATTCAATACTTTTAATTTAGTTGATATTTAATAAAAAATAAAAATCGCTTCATTATCGTTGAAATCGATTTGGCTATTTGCACCTGTCTGTTCGATATTATTTAGTGTGCGTTCAATGGGTGCCATAAATATTGATTTTATTTTTTTGGATAAGGCAAAGTGTCTACCTACCTGCTGCTGTTAGATACCAAAGCAAAAAGGTAGGTGTATATGGCTATATAAGTACCTTATCAAAATAAACCTCCACTAAAATTCCAATAACAATTAATTTTGCGACGAAAACAAACATTTGCACACTGCCAAAAATCGCAATCAGCTAAATAATAATTGCAACAGCGACACTAAAACCATATTTATGTAGGTAGCTCGCAGGTCCCTATTGGGTCTCTCAAATTAGGCAGGTACCCGATCCGTGCATCGACTTACGTATAAACGACAAATTAAACCCGGTTCTCACCGAAATAAGGAAAATGTCGTGCTCTCACGGACATGAGGGCAATCCTAATTTGTTCGGCGATCGATACCTAAGGGTAAAGTTACACAGTCGGCAGCCTGGGTAGCGCTCAGTTAATTAACTATTACTTCGTATATGGTTATGTGGACACACTGTATTTCCTTAAGAGATTGGCAGCTCTTCAATTGTTTCTGCGTTCTTGGTGTGTATTTGGGTTTAGAAAAGATAAAAGACTGTAAATATTGCCCGATAAATGGCAACAGGGTCGGTCTCTATCACGTGGGACCTAATATCGTCATTGGCGAACATTGTAAGACTCCATGAACCCCTCGGGTGTCACATTCCTGATGTCACGATGGCGGGTTGTTTACCCTCAGACAACCCCATATTTCGTGGTATTTTGATTGCAAAAAAAAACTTTTGGAAATGCATGTGAAAAATTCCCAATACATCGTGACTCTATTGTTTTTTTTTTATAAAAATGTAACGTTTTATTATAGATAGCTAATATCGTTTAATGTCTCAATTTTTTAAAGAATACCTTCCTAAGTTTAAAGTTTGACAAAATTTTCAATACTATTGAAAATAAGAAAAGTTTCCGGCAGATATTTTCTCCATCCGTAAAATAAAAAATGAACGCGGAAATTCAAAAGGAAACGGATAGGTAGAAGAAGATTCCTCTGCAAATAACAGAATAAGGGGACGAATCACATTTATTTTCTCAACAGAAATGAGCAAAACTTCTAAGTGTGATTGAGCCCCAACAATTACGCTGGAACTCTTAATTAGGCTTAGTACAACCATGAATTGAAATTGGAGAAAATTCGTTAGAACATGCAAATTGATTAGAAAATGTCAATGAATGGGCGTAGTGCGTTGCGTCGTTAAATACTAAGTAATTAGGCCACTACTTTGCTTGCATACAACTTAATTCATTAGACTAAATACCTATCTAACGTACGTAGACTTTGTACCTATGGTAAAGTAAATGAGTAAATCAGTTTTCATGGCATGAGTACCTATGTGACGCGGAGGAATGAGGAAAATATCAGGAGGAAAGTCAGTACCTAGATGAATGTGAATGGCTACAAGAGTAAGAGAACACAATAGAAACTATGTATAGACTGTGTGAAAACTATATGTCTAGAAAAGGACTGATGAAATTATGAATTATATAGAAGCATGGAATTAGAAGAAATGTTGTGTCAAACCCAAATATCATTGCTATGGCCATAAGAATCGGAAGCGATGGAAGGCCTCGTGCAAGAGCATTTTATAAGCAATGTTTGCATTCAAATCTCTGTCGCAATCTTGAAAGTTGAAGAATTTGCACTCTGATGAAGGCCACAAGAATCCAGTCAACGCGAGCATGGAGTTTGATACTTTTGGCCAGCAGTGGACTTATTTTGGTTGAAATTATGAAATAGAAGGTCAAGAGAATGGAGACAGGAGAATATATTATCTATATGTACATTAGTTATAGTGTTGCTTGGCACTTTGATCAATTTATTAGACGCAATTGATACCGATAAACTCTGCTATCAACAGAGTTGCGGGTCACGATTCAATGGTTTAATTTATATAATTTATAACTGTTTACACTTAGGCCAGTAATAAACTTACGAATTTATTGGTAAATAATATACTAATAAGCTTATAAATGAGGTGTTTTAATAGGCTATATTTTACATTAGGTAGAACGGGCTGGAGTGCCATTAGATATACCTACGCATTTGTAAATTCTGTTATAGTTTTGGAGGTCCAGTATCTACATAATTTTACAATTCTAAGGTTTGAGTAAATAATGACGAAAGCGAAATGGGAACTAGTAAAGAAGACCTACACATGTACGTAGGTATATTATTTTATCGAAAATAAAACCTATTGTAAATTGTATTTGACATGGAAAATAAAATGGTACAATCCCGCCAACTCACTACCATAACAATGTCTCCTAGACATCGACAACGAACGCGTATGTTAGTGAAATGTGTAATTTATGCGACAGTGGGTTGCGCCCCGGTTCCGATCAACAACCTTGAAACCATCCACAAACAGATAGATACACGACAACACGAACAAATAACATCGATACCCACTACACTCCCAAAATGTCTTCCTCAACATAATTTTCGTGTTAACATTCCGCAAATCCTTGTTTATTTCGATTCCTATTCTTCGCTGCCGAAAATTGCTTAATAAATCATCGGATATTATATCCATTTGTTCTTTACTAGGAATCGTTTGCTGTATTATTGTTACATTTACCTCTAAATCCGTTGGTCCGTCACGCTCCACGGCCGTGACTGCGTATTGAAATTCACTTATATTTACGACTGGCTGCGTCTTCTTTACTTATCTTCTACGATAACGTTTCAGGGACACATTTGGTTATTTTAAAACTTTTTATGTTTATCAAAAAACTTCACGTTGCTCCACTTTTTGCACTGTAGCACACCAGTAATGTTCTGAGAATGACTGACAATATTCTATAACATGCAACTACGAAAAAATTGGACATTCATCTGAACAAAAGTTGCATAACAAACTATTGTTTCTACAATCAAAAAACACCTTACACCCGTCCTTCGGTTGGTCATTGTTCTATTTTTATAAAGAAACTGAAAGTGCATTGTCCGTTTTTGTTGGTGTTTTAGTGGGTTCCATAAAAATTTGGAGCATAAACAAAAAATGCAAACCCTTCCGCGTTGCAACAATAAGTTACTGGCTAGGTACACATCAGTTTGAAATTACAGGTGATATAGTGAAGGTGGTTGTTCCTCATTGTGATAATGTGCGTCTTTGTCTAAGAAAGCCTTTTTAATTGCTTTCTTTTATACGATCATTGATTTATTACTGTGGTCAGTGAGAGTGGTACAATATGAGGTAAGGTGCAACCTTCAAATAATAATTTCTTTTCATTAATTTTCTTTGGTGCTCGCCTTAAAACCTTCAAACGCTTGTCGACATATTTTGTAGATCATCAGGCGTTTAAAGATAGTTTATAGGCAATAACTTGATGCAATGCAGGCATTGCATCATCATCAATTGCCTATTTGGCGTAAGTTCAAAGAAACAATGACATACTTATAACCGTAGCAACAATTGTCTCCGCAATTGCAATTGTGATTTGCAGATGTGCTCTATTTAACCGTGATTGTCTGTAACAAACTGAACATTGTTCTGATCGCTTTTCAAATAGGTCGTTCCTCTTGAAATAAGTGCCTACACAATGGATGCTCACATTTTCCTGAAAACAAAGCTAACAATGCTGAACAAGATTATCATGACTGTATTGAGAATTCCCAAGTTTTTGTGTGATATATTTACATAAAATTCGCAAAAGGAGTTTGGCATCACCCAAAATCCTTATAAAAATACATAACAATAACAGAAAATGGCTCGATTGTGTGAAAAACTGAGCAAGCGATAAGTCGCGAACGTGTCCCGCTCGTGCCGCCGGAGACAATCGCCGTAACGACCAGTAATTTCATATCGACGTGCACAATTTACCGTGGCATTATGCCCCAATGTTTGTGCCAAAGTAAGGCACATACATTTGCCTCGTATTTGCCCTGTCTCAAAATATTTGTGGAACGTGCTAACCGTTGTGTCAAACAACACATATCTAGGCGTGACACGTAGCGACAAACATTTTCAGTTATTACACATGTTCTACTGTTATTATCTCGTTGGCTTTTCTTTTTTGGTGCAATAAAGCGTTGATTACACGAAGACAGCGGCAATTGGTCACGAAATAGGACTGTGGGGGTGCCGATAAGGCAATTGACGTAGTTACTTACAGCTAGCAAATACTACGCGTGACAGGAACGCTTTAATGATAGCTATGTTTATTACACCACGCTATAAACACAAAGATATACATATCATACCGCATTCAAAATACCACTAAATCGATCCGAGTTAATTTTATTTTATAGTTAAATAATGAGAAGTCGTAAAATGGAAATGGAAGGTACCTGCCTACATCAAATAGATAGGCGCGCGTTCAAGATTTCCTGTATTTGGAAATAAATATCTTCCTACGTTATTTGACGAAAATTGTTTGTAAGCTGAAATAAAAAAGTAACAAAAAATTAACGCAATTCCTTATTAAATCGTGCCTTTTTGTTTTTCGCAAACGAACAAATTCAGGTTTGTTCTAAAGAGTTTTATTACAAAAGAAGTTTATATTATGAAATTTGTTTAATCCTCGTTCCGTGAAATGGCCACATTACCAAAACAGTTGAAGCAGAAAAGAAGTTTCGCGAAGAGGGAACTTCGACGCGGGTCCGTTAGTTAATGCAAGGAGAGATGCAAATGGACTCTCTCAAAATTGGACGGGGATTCAAAGTTTTACCTACCGAATTCGCTGATCTCTGTGCTGAGACACAAAATGTTGCAACGACTACTGAAACTTCAAACAACTGTGGATCTTTTTACCACAGAATTTAGCGGATTTTCCCTTGAAGCATCGCAAATGTTGAGACATTTTTTCGCAATAAAAGTCTTGTAAAATATGACAGTATTTGCGGGCTTGACATGCACGGCAGCGTTCGAGTATTCACGATCCAACCATTGATCTTTGGAAGGATTTGTGATAATATGCGAATTGGATATGAAGTCAAGATTACGTATTCCCGTTTCCACGGAACAGTTTCGACGTTTAGTATTGAAGTTTTGATAAGGCAGTTAAGTCCCCGAACGTGACTAATCCAGATATGAGACGAACTTTATAAACAATCTAATTTCACAAATTGGGACCAGGACAGCTGGCTTGTAAAAGTTGATGTCGTTCGTCAGACAGAATTAGATCATTGGATCCAAGATCTTTCGGAACTGAATCTATTTTAAAAGATCATTCAGTAGTAATATTAAAACTAAAACCAACTAGTATTGTTGATATTAATTATGTTTCTAAGTAATCCCAGATATATGTAACGTGCACGATAAGGTTTGTATTTAACACGTTCCAGAGTTCTGAATTATTTACTTCATTCCTAACTTTGTGTAATCTCAGCGTGCATTGATATTCTGCAGAACTGCTAGAATTAAACTAAACTAAATTCAATAGTATCAGACCTTAGAATTGTAATACTAAAACAAGGCAAATTGTGGTTAGACTCGCATGTAAGCGGTCCGCTTCCAAGCCTCTCAGCCATAAAACGTATGATAGATGTTGACATCGACAAGCCCTCGCGTGTTGCCAGTACCGTTCCGTCCCCACTCCCAAGGGCTGAGCCGGGCCGCCAGACGACCAACAATACCAGACCTTCCACCCCTCGCGCAAGCCTTTGACCCACAGATCCCAAAAAGGCAAAAAGGGCAGCTCACGAGTTCTCACTAATTTGGACGATTGTATCAGACCATCGAATTGGGGTTCGGTGCACTCCGCACCATATTTTAAAATCGAATGCCGATGGAACATGATTTAAAAATGGCCGACGGGTTTTGAACTTTTTTTTTAAGATTTTGAATTTAAGCTGTGATTTCACGGCCCCACATCATATCATGTTTCAATTTAGTTTTAATTTCTTCAAATAGGGGATCGGAAATGAAGAGTGGAATTTAAGAGCCATTACGAATCGGTCCTTTTAAAATCTACTCTCCATATTCTAATAACTTTATAATATCCACCGTAAATAAGTTGAACTTATTAGGTAAGAAATCGAAACGCATCATATTATCTTGCATTTAAATGCATTGCGAAATCGAAATTCCGTTAAAAGCCTCTCAGCGTGAAACGAAAATGCCCTGATAGCATCTTACAAGCTTGTTTCAGGGCCAGGTGCCTGACACATGGACATACGAACGTTTACTTTATGTAAGGTTTAGTCGCTGGATCGCGAATAAATTCACAGTTTTTATATTACGTATCGAATTAACGCATCGACATACGTGTCGTAAACACACAAAAGCTACGACATCGTCTTATTTTCTCTGATAAATAAGATTATATACTTATTCCAAAAGATTTTAAATAAAATATATTTTGTTGTGTGAACGTCCCTTGTTATTGTTACCGAGATAAACATATTTTATCGAGCGAGCTGATTTATGTCGGAATAAAATAATTAATTTACAAAGCACCTGTGATAAGAATACCTATTAATAAGTGTTAAACTGATTAATGTTGACCAACAAAGAGTTTATGGCTTGTGTTTTTATTTACGATTACAGCCAAGAATCTTATTAATGTCAAGGAAATCGTCTCAATATTAAATGAGAGTATATTCAGCTAAAAGGGGTTTTTTCATTGGATAAACCTATCGTACTATTTCTAACCACTGCAAGGCCTGGCACCTAAAATCAACAGTGAAACGTCGAGTCAATGAAGCTGGACGGGTCCCGGAGAAACATTGCAATTGGTTTGGAAGTAAGGTTACAAAACGGCTACGAATGATCCTACTGAAATATACGTAGGTAGTATTATATAGAGTATTTCCTCCCCCTATTTGGGGATCGTAGACCCAGCTTATAATGAGGACAAAAGCCCGGATAACGCGGGAAAGCAGGAAAATCGATTTTCTGTGCACACATGCTGATGTTACGTGCCAAGTTACATTGTAAGAATCGAATAACTCAAGAATCGAGTGAAGTAGGTATCTACCTTAGCGCGAAATATGAGAAGCTCTTTTCTTGGCATATCCTTTGAATATTCAAATATTTTGTAGGTAGAAGGTGATTCTTATGGATGAGTTTCTGCAACGTTAATTATTTGCAAAGTGAAGCTTCTCATTTCTGTAGGAGGTGTGTATTTACTAAAGTAATAATGCTAAAGATATCTGAGATAATGAACAAGTTTTTCCAAATGGGTAGCTAATGTTCTAGGTTTTTGCCCATCATCACGTTTTTGAAAGCATTTTTAAAGGTCTATCTAACTCTCAAGTGACGTAATAAACGTTATTAGATTTCCATCTACACCAAACAAGCTATAAACAAAATGTAAATACACTATATAAACACCACTTCACAACTTATCAAAGAGCGTCTTCTCTCATTCTCCTTTGAAATATGAATTTAATCTTTTAATTTAGAAAGCTACTTTCGACGCCGATGTTTCCCAGTCATTTTTAGATACATACATACCGAAATTCATTAACAGGGGATTGATTTAATCTCGTCCAAAAGCCAAGTGGAGTCTCAAGAGGCCCAAATTAATTTTAAGAACAGAACAACATTCTGCCTTACACCGTCTTAAAAACTACAGCCCTGAAAATAAAGTGCAAGGAATTTTATGCCTAAGAATTTGGAGATAGGAGATATTTTTTAGTTTTCGAGGTGCAAATGTTAAGTTTGTATAGGTGCCAAGATCGAGTATCATACTGTGGCCAGGCAACAGATGCCCCGAACGGGTCTGTGAGCGTTATCAAAACGTTACGATGCTGAAATAATTGTTGACTAATTATTTTGTTAATACACCCGGTAATTGACGCTCGGAAACGTCGATTCCGTCTCGGGACTCCAATCTAATTTGTTCGGTAGCTGTTTGTCAAATTAACCCATTCTGTTTGGTACATCTGTTGATAATGGCTTTTATAGACCTTAACAACAATAATTCATCTGGTTTTATTATTTTCTGGTTTAAGTTTGTTTTGGAAACATTGGAAATGGTTGCATTCCTTTGTTACCACAAATACAGTCCACATTCATATCTAGATCAGATAATAACTGACCACTAAAACACACTTTTTAACGTACCTACTTACTTTTAAAAGTACAGCGTCATAAAAGTTCCCAGTACAAAAAATACAGAACGGAGAAACTTAACAACAGCCAGAACAAGTTACAAACATTCCAACAAAAGGTTATCTCACTAAAGTGTTGGTCCCTCAAATGCTAAGCGCGTAGTTTGAACAATTTCCTCTAAAGTTCAACTGTTTGACCGACGTTTTCCGTACGTACTTTAGTTAGGTTAGGTACGTAACAACGCGGGCCCCTTCCCTGTTGCAGAATAAAGCCGTTTTATACGGAATAGTAGAAGGACGGACGTAAAGTTATAAGCTCTAGCTTTTGTGAAAATGTTGAAGTATAAACTTTTAATTTTAGGAAATATTTTCCACTACAAAAATACCTTTTCAAATTGCTCAATGTCATTAAGTACCTACATAAGTGAATAAAATTTATTTATACTTTAGTACCTATGTGTTAGAATTTTATCAGTCACATTACCAAACTGTTGATTTTTTACCAAACCTGTCAAGTTTTTATCACACCACTATCTTATCTATTCGAGTGTCTGGGAAATTCCTCTAAAATTTTTCATGTTAAATATGGTCAAGATAGTGTCAATGCATTAATTTCTATGATAATAATGCTAATACCAACTTAAAAATTTATAACCTGAACCTGAAAATATATACCTACTTCAAAACCAGATCTGCTGTCTGGTGTCGATGTGGGAATCCAAATAAAAGTTAAATTTATTAAAAACAGATATTATTAAATATTGAACAAACGCCAACTTAAAAAGGCAGATAAAAGTTTAAGGTCTATACAATATTCTATGGTCTTTTGAAATAAACTTCTTCCAGTTCGATCATATCAGTGCCGTGACAATGTAAAAATTACCTTTAATGTCAATAAACAAAAACATGTGTTTGTCAATTTGATTGGTAATTTTGACTTACATTCCGCTCTTTTTGCAAAATCGCAACCTCTCTTAACTTTAACCCTCTCATAACAAACTGGAAAGCCACTCAGACTTGTTTAGCGGTTCTACCGTCTAAGGGTTGAAATTCGTAAGGGTTTGGATGCTGACGCAGCAGCCCGTGCCGTCTGGACGCACTTAATGCCCGCCACATTCTGTGTGGAAGGGGCTTTACGTCCGGGGTATAATATATACTTTATAAAGACAAGTTTAAGTTCCAGACAAATGTTTAACTTTTTCGGTATGAGGAGAACAATTTGCTGAATTTCCTTGTTATGTTTTGTGTTAATTTGTCAAAGTGCAAGTCTTAGAATTCTTTGCTAAATCTACAATTAACTTAGCAACTTGAGTTATTTTACTCAACTTTTTCCAGTTTTCTACTTGATTCGTTTGCTTTACTAATCAATGGTGGGTTGTAGAAAGGCCAACTGACTCTGTCAAAAATGCTGAAAGCACTTTTTTTGGTTGAGTTTCGGTGCTCGTTTTTATCTCAGGACCAACGCTTTTGTGGATTAAAACGTCTCCCAATCTCCACATCGAAATTAGATGAATTTAAAATTGCTTAATCATGAGAACTCAGCTTTTTACAAAAATACGTTAGGATGATTTTCGATTTCCCACCTCACTTTTTGTAGAGAATATTGTAATCTCTTTTAAAATTCTAATTTTAAGTTACTTAAATGAGGCGTTCTACGATTAACTCGAATATATTAGCCACTATTTTTGACTTACGGGGCTTCGGAATTAAAACGTCAATAACATGGACCTATCTTCAAATATATGTGGGTAGGTATAGACAGGTTTTCTCACCCACTCCCGTATAAAAAACCCATTGGTTTCTCGTTTCTATAGAGGCTCTTTTTAATCTTTTATGCTTATTATATACGCAATTATCTTTATAATAATTTATGGGCTAATCGTTACGGAACATTTTTCTAGTTGAAGAATCGATTGTATCGATTTTAGCGGTGCGGCTAGAGATTAAAACATTACTTTGATGTTTTAATTGAGGTTTTTCGGTAAAATATTGTATTTTTAAATCGGTTAAGTCTTTGAGCCTTTTGCTGGCAGTTACATTATGCACCTGTGTTTTAACACGAATTATAATGCAACGTTTTTGTAAATTCTTGCTGACTATATTTCAGCACAATAGCCAAGAATAAGCCAGATACATTTTGTGATTTAATATTTTGTTTACTTAACTTTTATAAAGCGAATAAATATCATGTCGTCGATACCTACTTACTTATATGCAAGACATTTATTTAGGTAGGTACCAATAATAAAGTATTAATAATTTGACCACATATGCAGCTGAAAATTATTTATGGAAGGTTATCCACCCACACAGCGGGTGTCAAAGAAGTCGGAATTTACGCGAAATATTATATTCGTGTACCTACTTAAATACATAAAGTAAACAGTTGATGGTTCCCACGTGATTCGAGATACAAGACCAGATCGAGAAAAAGGCTGTGAGCAAATAATGTTACATTTAAATTGGGCATTATGTGGTCAGTAAATATTCTGAGTTAAGTTTTAATTCCTGTACTTACATTTTTGGAAACCGGTGTGAACACGTATATAATACCTAATTATTTATAAAGTGGCTAAATTACTTTTGCCTACTTTAAAGAAGATTTGCAGTATTACTCTGCGAATACAGGTTATCAAATTACATTATTACCTACGAATTATTTAGGTCTACGAAAAGCGTAGCAATTTGCTACGGTGTGCTACGAAATACTTTTATTTTGCGGTTATCATTTTATAGGCAGTATATTATTTTAATACTGTAAAATTCTTGTAAATTAAAAGGTAGGTTTTAAGTCATTTCAATAAAGGTTATCTGTAGGTAAAGTAGACGATGTATCAACTAGATAATTTAGGTACACGTAAACACAGACAATCCAAGTTAGACTGGTAACTTCATTTGAATAATTAGGTACCTTTCGGTGTCTACCTATCCGAAGGTCGGTCGGCAAAGAAAGGGCGGAGCATCGATTTAAGGTAATCAATGACGTAAGTTATGTTCCATCAGCGTTGATTATATTCTCGTGATTAAAACATTCTCAAATTAGTTAAATATTTATGCAAATTTTAATTAAAACATCATCGATTTACATGTTGATTGCTCTGTGTCCCGCCGTGAGACGAGAATTACTTTATAGTAACAAGTAAGAATAAGAATTTCTTCAATACATGTACTTTATACAAGTACCTAAAGATAGCAAATTATGTTGCATACTCGTTCGAGCTCGCTAATTAGGAATCTTTATTAAAACTAGTGAAGTACTAGACAGGTCCTTGGATATGAAATTGGATCATAATTACAATTTATGATGGAGCGTAAAATATTATATCTGCCTGACTATCTACCCTCGGATTAACATAATGCATTAACACTTATGTTTTTACAAGGAGCTAGCTAGTGCCTTTTTAATATTCTAGTTAATTAATGGCATTTAAAAGGAACAGTTAATATATTGTTTACTCTAGTTTCATTTAGATCTTACTAAGTATAAATATCACGTCAACATCGTTTTCTGTCTCAACCGGATTACCGATTCTTGTTATAAAAATCGATCCAATATTTTTTTCCATCGCGATATATCATGACACTTCGTACATCGTCGGCGGCAGCGGCGCCACAAACGATATGATTTGAATGTATGGGGCCGCGTTCCCATACATTTACATCCAATTCCCCGTGCCACTGTTGCCTATTTGCTTAATTCCCAAAAAAAAGAACCAAATAAATTAACAAGCTTAACACAAACAGATCACGTCCCTCACTAAATGCATTTCAAAAACGATAGCGTAAATCGAACGCCAAACGTCGCCCGTACCATCAAAATGTCGTCTCGTTTGGAGCACTCGTTCCTAGAATCGATATCATTTTCGAATATCGAATCGAGATTTAGTAAATTTGAGAATTCGCATGCAGATCTTTAGCTTGGTGCAGCGTAGGACCTGCGGTAATCAAGAAATACTGTGTACCCTTGGGTAAGGGAGTTTTACCCCACTTCGCCCCTCGTCGGGGGAGTAAGGGGACGTCGGCGCGATGTTTGTTTGTTTCAGAATGCCTCGGGAAGCGAAACTTGTGTGAGAAGGTTAATTTGGTGGGTAGATAAGTCGGTAGGTAGATATTGTTTTTATGTAGCTTAGTTAAGGAAGTTTGTCCCCTTCCTTCGTTATGGTTTCGTTCATTTTTTATATCGCGGTTTGCGTGAACTTTTACATTATGTATTTCACTTTTGACTTTGTTTTCGAGCTTTTATTTACGGATTCTCGTAAACAAAATGCACAAAAGGATAATGGCTATGTAGCTACTAGGTAACGTTAGGTATTATAAAGTAGAAAAATGTTCTCATAATTTCAACTGAATTTCGTATTAACTTAGACAAAATTTAAAAAAATACATGTTTCTTGTATGACGCCTACATGGTAGTAGATGCTACTTACAATATGTATGACAGAACAGCGTTGCTTCAATAAATAGGCGGAGGTAAGTAAAGACAAAAATGTTCATTTGTAGATAACTTTTCACGTTTAAAAAGCCCAACTTTACACTTTAGTTTCCAAAAGATAATGTTTTAAGTAAAGTTTTCGTTGGAAAAAGTTAAAGTTATAACCTAAAACGGGCGCTTAATGCGTGTCGGGGCTCCATTAGTTTGTATCAATGGCAGCTTTTTTATTTTATCGGTGAACTAGCTCCTGCTTTGGTGTTGCCTGTAAATGCACGCGACTATTCTTATTGTGGTTTATAAAATGATTCATAAATATACCAATATTTCAAAACGAAATATTTCCATAACAGAAATAGCACCTGGTATCGCGCCTTTTTTGAGTATGAGACATACCTTAATATTTCCATAGCTGAACGCTTCACTAACCCCAATGAAAAAAAAAAATACCCAATCGAATCTTATGTGTTTTAGGGCCAGACATACACATACCGACATACATTTAACTGAGTTCATATAGATGTGTGGATAACATAGTGACAGAAGGGTGAACGCCGGCGCCGCTCACTATCTAATTGAAATATGGATTTGGAAGTGTTATCGGCAGCCGTTGAATGTTAAGTTTATTTTGTAAAACGTAAATAGCATGTGCGTAGGTAGGACCTACGTAGAGTGCTATATGGGGCGTATCTAGAGATTTATATAGAAAGCGCTTGCGCATTGAATTTAAGTGTAGTAGGTACCGAAGTAAGTGGGAGTATTTTTGTTTCAAGTGTACCTACACTTGTATTGAGTATAGGTATCTGTGTCTTGTAATACCTACGTACCTGAATAGGTACTACACATATGTACCTACTCACAATTTATTATTGCAATGTTTAAATATGTATTGTACGTATTGTGATGAAATTGATAAAAAATAAGAATAAATAAAGATAGAAAAAAAAAGGAAATAAGAATGTGTGTCTGTTTGTCTTTCTATTAAATTGCTCCTGCGATATTCTTTTTCTACACCACGTAAAGATCGACTGGTATTAATGGCCTTAATCATTAATACCCAGTTTCTGTGGATTTTTTCGTTCGATCACGCTATTTGTCATAACGCCTTTGGTTGGTTAGTGGTTATCGAATAGATAAACGACAAATAAAGTACTCTCAGAAACTGGGCATAAGACCTCCTTTGTACAATGCATCTTACTTGATAATAATTAAAAACTTAAATGTATAAGGTACATAACTTTAGATGCAGTTATACAGTCTTACATTTAATTATGCTTGTCACTCACAGTACTACCATTGTTATACTGTGAGTGACAAGCATAATTAAATGTAAGACTGTAAAACTCCATTCACTCCATCCACCATAACCTAACCATGAAAAAATTTCCATCGGTAGATAAATAACGGTTTCACGGTAAATAAATAAATCATTTCAAGACATTTCTTGAAATGATTTATTTATCTACCGTAGTGAAATGGACATAATTAGGCTTATTTACCGACAAATGGAATTTTTTAAGGATAGGGGAAGATTTTTGATAATATTTTCATTAAAATACCTATGGTAAGTAACGCCTCATTAATATTTAAATTTTTCAAGATAATTGAATTATGTAAATGGTCCAAAGAGTTTTATTAAATTAAATAAAAGATTTAGCGTTGACTCTGTTCTGTAAAAGGACTATTTACATAATATACCATGGAAATACGGAATAAATAAAATAAAAATATTCAAAATTATATCCGCTTCAAAACCAGTCGAATAGTTTCCTAATCTCAATCACATACATAAATAATTACCTTGATTGTGACAGATACATAATATACTCATGTTATAAGCCTATTTAGTATGAGCACGTGCCCCTAAGCGCTATTAACAAACTACTGATTGTAGATAACCTGTGTTTAGCGACAAACTTAGCTTTGCATTTCAACTGTACGACTTTCAGCGCCTTTTTCTTTCAGTTAGGAGTGAAAAAGTATTTTTGGAATAGCAGAAATATGTTTGTAAAACTTACTATGCGAAGTATTGACACGTTCAATCAACGCTACGCCGGGGTGTAAGCCAAGTGGTTTTTTCCACGTGAATGGCCGTTCATAATGCGTGTATGTTAATGGATATGTTGTTTACGATTATTTACAATGTTTTTGTCACTGTTTTAGAAGCAACTGCCGCCCGCATTAAATATAGGACAAGTGTTACGTCAGTTAACGATATCAGAGAAACGTGGCCGTTATCATTCGGAGAGGGTTCTGTGAATATTTTTAATTTCAAACAGGCTTATTCAGGAATCCTCACTAATTACTTCCCTCTCCCCATTTCTCATTACATCTAAATGCCTATGGCGCGATAATTTAAGCCTAATGGCCCAAAATGATTTCATAAGGGAAGCTCGGCGTCGCGAAATCAACGCCCTCTGCACATTTCCTTTATCAAGCTCTGGATTATTTTCCACGAGGTGCACAAAACATTATCGACCACACAAGGGGCCATGTTTACCAACAAATAAGGGGTTCCGATCCCGCGCATGCGCGAGCCGACGGCGGCGGTGAGCGTCGCTATAAATATGGCGACTGTACGCCCGCCCTTCCTCCGTTATGCAACACTGTTTGATCTAGAAACATCCCGATAAATCTTCCCGATCATTAGGAAAAGTTTTTAATAAAAATAACAAGCCATTAATAAAATTTATAGAGCCGACGCTGGAGCGGCCATTTTGAAATAGAACCCCGCTTATAAGCGGTCTTACTGGAACTATGTTATGTTTTTCTTGAGATGATTTCGTAGACTTATAAACATCTAGGAAACATTATTGGATAACAACTAGTATTCTTATTAGTAGTTTAGAAAAATACTGATGAAATTATAAGAGATAAAAGACAGTAAGTAGTAGATAAAAATGCCTACACGGAAAACTGGAGGAATGAAGTTTGAAATTCTTTTAGCTTCACCAAAGAACTTGAAACCGCATTTCCTTATCTTTGTATAAGATAAACTTTAAATTTCAAGAGTGTCCAGCATTTATTTTGACTGTGCTATACTAATAAATAACATGCGCTGAGATAAGCTTCGTCCGAATACCATGTATGAAAATAAGTATTCAAATTTATTCAGACCAAATTCTTGTTGGAGTGCTCATTCGAAACATGCAATTTGCATTTTTTTGGCAAGAGAAATGCTAAATGTTAGTAGTTTTTCGCTGGGAAAATTAAAATAAACAGAATATGTAAGGGCGGGAATAGTTGGCGGGAAGGAAAGGAAGGAAACCATTACGCGGAGCCTAACGCCATCTATCCAAAATCCTCGGAGGCTTTTCCAAACTACACCGAATGCTACGGGACGTTGCGGAATATTTTCGTAGCGCTGTTTTTCATGGCGAATTATTTTGTTCCGTAGGCGTCAAATTGCATGGAAAGTGTGTGTTTTTGATAGATTTATATGTAAAACATTATTTCTCATCTCGCTCAAATGAGATTGTATGTTTTTCGTTGTTACATTGTTAGTGAAAGATTTGGTGCTGTCTGAATAATTGATTTTTGTTGAATTTAAATAAAAGTTGACAATGTCACAATTACGGTGGGGAACAATTTATGTTTCAATAAAAAAATAAATACAAGTTGTTTGTTTCAGTAAATGAGGATGAAATTAATTAACAAATATAAACTTTTCAGCGTAATAACGAAACATTGAATTATGCTCAAAAATTGCGAATGTCAGTTTGTGTGATGACATTTTAATTTAGATTTGCTTGCTCCGAGTTTTACTAAGAAAAAATTTTCTTTGTATGTTTAAAGGAACTTATACACTTTCTTTACGCTCTTCAGACTAAGTAAAAAATCATGATTTAAAAAAATATTGTTGTCAGAAAAGTTGTAAAAGAACCTACTAAGGTCTAAAAAATAAATAAAATTTTCCGAAAACAAAGCAACGTCCCGCAGCATTTAATCGAAACCAGTTTCCCCGGCAAAGCCTTCCGAAGGACGCGCAAGCCTACTTTATATCCATCTCTTTTTCCCAATATCCGATAGCTTCACGCAGGAGCGAGATAGCAATCATTACGTAAACCGCTTGTGTGGCCTTTAACTTGCTACAGATTAATGAGTTTTTATATTATTATATAGAGACCTACTGAATATGTATAGAAATAGGCTGAGGTTCTTAATTAGGTAATTAACTCTTTGATAGCGAGCTGCCCTATCTGTCATATGTATCATATATAATAGGTAGTGTGCATGTGAAAGAACCTGACATATAGAAAATTTATTAGTTTTTATCGCAGTCCTACAAGCGTGGAATTAAATTGGTGTTCAGTTCCGTGGTCCCATTAGTCTTGTGTTACCGAAAATTATGACACACTTTGATGTAAGATAGGTTACGATTTATAACTATTCACGTAATTAGTGGTATACAAAGGGAAACAAAATGATTTAACGAAGGAATATGATAATTATGTAACGTTGGGAAAGTTCGTTAATTTTAGGAGGTTTAAGCAACTATCTTTCACACATTTTTGTGTATTATAATTACTTCTATTCTTCATTAATCTACACATTTTTGAAGCTCCGCCACTTTGATTTATAATTCTGATTTCCGCATGTAGGTTGGTACAAGGTTGGTACCTACATGCGGAAATCAGAAATATTAAATCACCTTGTACCTATTTACCTCAGCTTTGGTCTCTTTTCCAAATTGTAGGTACCACTCTGACATTTCCCATGAGTGACCTAAGAGACGGATGAGGGGTTATCGCCAAGAGTATGGGTAGCAAGCTCCCTAGGGATGTCTGTGGCGCGATTTTTGAGGAAGGTCCACTTATTGAGCAATGGTATTAGGAATGGGTTGGATTGACTTTGTTCTTTCTAGTAAATTCGACGTACTTACGTTTATGACTTCACGATTTTATAAAAATGTACAAGGTCACTTTGCAAAATAATATTTAGATGGCATAAAAATTTAAGATGCAACCTTGTTATGTCTGTAAATAGGATGTTTTGGCAGATTTAAAACGAGACTCCTGAAAATATAGGAATTTCCACTGTATTGATCTCTTTAAAACTTTTTTTAATCGATAGCGTTTACCTGGGAAAATTAAAAAATTCCCACGGGAAATCCAGACAGATCTCAAAAAGGACCACGAGGCAATCGATACCTTGAAATCATTACTACAGTGTTCGAGACCGGTTCGATTTTGAATAGTAAGTCTCTTTCTATCATCATAACAGATGATAGAGATGGATGTCGATTCGAAACGGTGCTTAATTTCCGCCTGCGGTGAGGCGTAATCAATGATTTTTATTATTAAACCCGCTTTATTCGATGTGGGCGGTAAACGCGGACCACATGCTCTAAAGTCTATCACCGAGCTTGAATCTTGACTAATGCCTTCCCGTTGCTTCGGTTACATCACACGGAAAAGAAAATCATCAACTCTTACTTTACGGTCTTTGGAATTTTCATCTTATTGCCCTGTGATAAGGTTGAGTTTTCAGTGTGGTTTTCATTATGTACCTACCCAGACTCCACGTTGCGGACTGAACTATTACGTAGGTATTAACAATGATAGACATTTGTTTGCAGAGAGCAATAACTATAATCATTAACATTAAATTTTGAGTATCTACTAAGATGTCTACAAGTACATATTTAGTGTAGTACCTAAGTTTGTTATACCTGTTACTTTTAATTGAAAACAACATCGCAAATGTTTAATTAAACAAAACTACGTCAATCACGATCTTCCTATTAGTATCTACTTACGTCTCCAAATAAATTATGTATTCTTAAATTATTCGACAGAAATTGATACTGCCAGCCGCAGAAAAAATCTCCAAGAAAAAAATATGTTTTCAGAGCGTCGACGTCGTTTATTTTTACCCACTAGAATACAAATTGGCATTGTTTTAATAAGATGAGGGCGAACTAAGCGTGTCGCGAACAACTCATTATCGTCGGACGAACTGGCGGTATCTGTTTTTGTAAATTTGTTTTGATTAAAGTTCTCCAACGTGAGCGAATATGGAGCGGCCGACCTCCCATATAGCGCCGGATACGTACGTCCTAGTTTTCAGACGTTCCAAACAATTCATCCTAGTTCTTCCAAGGACGGATTACGTAAGTTTCCTTAGCCAGCCTGTTTTACTTAATTGGACAACTTTTTTTGCCTTTCGACAACGGTCCTTGGAAGCTTTAAAACTAACCAGTTCTTTAGCAGAAATGTACGAAACTTTTTTAGGCAGCTCGAGTATTCGAGATAAGTTGCCCGACTAGATGGTTCACCTACATCACACTGACTCGTTCATTCCGATCATTTGAATAACGATTTATTTTAAACAAAAGAATGTTTGCTCAAATGGCTGGTTGAGTGAACACCAAAAAATATTTTAAAAGGCTCCATTATAAAATACCATTCTTGAACTCACCACTTCGGTGTAAAAATATATGAATGCTAAAGTGTAGTTTATGAAACTTTAAATCCCGTTGAGAACTATTTCCACACCAGTGAGCGCGTATAAGGGAGAGTGCTACGAAAACGAAAGAGCGATATTCGAAAATATTTGGTAAAATATTACATCGAACTCATATATTTGTCTATCAAAAACTTTAAAATTTAAAGCTACATATTTCATTAAGAATTTTTATTTTATGTTTAACTTTCGATTTCAATGTAGAAAGTGTTCAAAACACTAATTCATTTTTAGTGTTATGAATTTTATTTAGCAAAATTTTGAACTTACAAAACGAAATCTGAATTTGATATCTGTGTTAAAAAGAGCACAGAAAAGTCAGTCTCGCCAAATGTTTATTTTTCGACCTTCAAAAGTTCAAATAGCGGCCGAATAAATGGCAATTACGGGCACCTGGTACCACGATACGCGCGCGACAATTTGCTAGGCGCCGTATTCAGACGCGGCAAATGCTACGCGGGCACGCGGGCCCCTAATCCCCTCGTATCGTCTACGCGAAACGTCAATGAACTTTACTAATCTCCGCACGATACAAATCGGCGAAGGCGTCCGTCCCGTCCTTGCACAGCAAAAATGTTAATTCTGGATTCATTCCACGCAGTATCCTTGGCACGCCACTAGAAATAACTAAGATTGAACTTAGCCAAACTTCATTAAGAATGGAACGTAATTTTGAGATGTTTTACACCAAGTTTTGCCTACGAAAATTGCGTGATGCAATCAAATGTTTCATAGACCATTGACCGAGTTCGTTGCGTGTAATAAATGCAATGACATAATGACCATATGACGCGTCACCGCTGATGTGACGTGTCAACCAGCACGCGATAGCTATCGAGCTCAAAGAACTTTTCGGATATTTTTGTTAATAAATTATAAGCAACAAATCGCGTAGATACTTGCGAAGAGAACATGTAAGACAATAATCTAAGAACATTATAAAAACTTTTAATTAGTTACGTAATTACAAATGGAAATACCGCGAGTATAAATTATATCTTTTGTTTTAATTAATTTCGGGGTCTGCCTATTAACTGTTATTACGTTGGTGCATTTTTATTGTAATTGATTACGTATCCGCCGTCATCCTTGAATTATAAATTAGTACACGCCTTTGTAATAATTATCCAAATCGAATTCAATCCGGCCGTACGTAAAGGAAGTCTTTGATAAAGATGTCTATTTTAAGCTTAACGACGCCCCACGTGCAGATGTGCGCACGTGAAAATTTTGTAACCGATATTCGCGGATCTTTAAAACACTGCCATGCCAGGCTGATATACCTGTTAATGTTCTTAAGCTAGTATGGTCTGGAAATATGTATAAACATGATCAATTAGTATATAAAAAAAATGTTTATTACCAAATCAAAAACAAAATAAGTTTCCGAAGCAAACTTTTAAGGATTGTTTTAATATGATTCTCACACACAAATTTTATGCAAAATAAAGTAGTTTATTATTATAAAATACTGACCTATTTATCTTTAGCCAGCGATAAGTTCAGTAAAATGACTAAGTAATCTGCATAATAGCTCTATTATAAATATAAAGTTATAATCGATATCTCTTTAAAACTATTCCATTTTAACTGCTTATAAAGCACTTTATTATTCATATATCACGCAATCTTCATTAAAAAACACAATGGATATAATTATAAAAGGCCAGTTTGCACATTAATTATACATTTTACGAAAACATTCTAACAAGACAACTTTTGTTTTATTTTAAAAATTGTTCTAATAGGTTTAGTCAAGCAAGATAGCTAGATTATATTAAATAAAGTCTAGTAAGAAAAGGCACTACCAGCTTTTTGCAAAAGCTCCGTCACGAGTTAGTTCCGCGACGTAGAACGAGATGTCGCTACGAGTATCGTCGGGAAAAAGTTTTTTGCTAGTGTGCGATAACTTCCTCGTTGCTACACGACACGCACACAAAGAAAATGGCGACTGTAAACTTGCGTACGGACGAGGCACACATGCGCAGTGCTTACGTTGCGAACGCACACAAGGCTACGTGTGGCAAGTAACTACACGGCTTTACATTCAACTGGTGTGCGTAAAGAGTGTTTACGTAACAAAATACGAGAACCCACACTAACGCAAGTGTATGTACAGCAAGCTTTGCAGAATTCCTCAGGTTCGGATAGATGGCGTGACCTACCCTGAGTTCGGAGACTTCAGTTGTAGTACAATAATACGGGGCAGATGTTATCTTATTTTGTTTTTCGTTGTTGGTATTGACATTGAAATGGGCAATTAGGAATAATTTACACGTTGAACGTCAGAGGTTTTTACTTATGTTTTTTTTTTAATGCCTTTTTCTGTTCTGGGTAGGTATAGGTACGACCTGTTTTGTAGTATCTTCTTGATTTTCGGTGCAGAATAGACAAAGCTTATGTTGTGAAATCGATTGTCGTTTGGTTGCGGTATCCACCTATTAGATCGCTCTGTTGCTAATGGGTTCTTTGCCTTTTCTGTACGATTTACTTTCACTTGATAAATATCAGAATAGATACATTTTTGAGTGGATGTCAGTCGTGCATTTTATGGTTTTATCGATTGGTTAGAAAAATATTTTAATAGGTATGTTATTTTTAAGCTAAATTTTTATTTTTGATATTTAGTAAATAACTTTCTAAACTGATATTACACATGGTGTATTCAGAACTTGTATGAATATTTTACACATTAGATAGGTACTTACTCCGGTAGATTAATTACATAAGGTGGATATAATTTTAATCAACGTCTATTGCAAATAATGTTACTTGCTATTCAACCCAGCTCTTCTCTAATACGGTGACGATAGTCACTATCATCGGATACGGTGAAGAGGAACAATATTAATGTTGAATATATTATTTTGTATACAATAAAGTGTAGGTAAATATAAGTTTAAGTGATAAAAATATATAATAATTTGCCTGCGACTTCGTTCCCGCATATCCTGTTTTTATTCCTGATCCCGTAGGAATTTCGAGAAATCCTCTCTTAGTGCTCCCCTACGAAGTGTATGAAAGCAACATGCCAAAATATCAACTCTCTATGACCAGTACTTTCAGCTGTGCGTTGTCTGTCAGTCACTCAATCAGTTACGGAAGAATTTTCTAAATTAGGATTATAGGTACTACGTCATTATCGTAGCACCTATAATCCTAATATATCCACAAATACTCACTCAAGTAGGTATATAAGAACAAAATGTTCAGTTCGCCATTTAAAAAATGCGGTCTCTTGCAAAAATTGCTGTCGATTAATGTCAAAAATCGGCCAAGTGCGAGTAGGACTCGCAAACGAAGGGTTCCGTACCATTAACCTTAATTTTATTATTTGTTGTTATAGCGACAATAGAAATACATAATCTGTGAAAATTGGAACCGTCTACCTATTACGGTTCTTGAGATGTAGGTATCTCAAGAACCGTAATAGGTAGACGGTCTTTTGACAGACAGATGGACGGACGGATGGACGGCGGAGGCTTAGTACTTAATAGGGTTCCGTTAGTTACCTTTTGGGTACGGAACCCTAAAAAGGTTGGCGTCAATAGGAAAGGGCGTGTAGTGACCTAACACTAGTAGGTAACATACCAAGGTTACCTACTAGTGGCATTCTCGATACTTACCTGAAACACAGGAATTTGAGATCCTCTCAAGTAGTTTAACCCACTCAATGTTATCGTGCAGGTACGTTTTCAACCCACATTTCATTTTTGTATATAAGAAATTATATTCTACGCATATCTTTATCAGCTTGGCAAATCTACAACACTGTAAACCTAGTTGTTATGGTTGGGTTAGATAAAAAGCCATAGTTGCAGCCATAGTTTTGTTTACAAGCTAAAAACAGACACCTATAACCCCAAATAAATGATAATAAGAAAGGGTACAATATTAGGGAAGGCTGAAAGGACGAAAAACACAAGGGGTCGGGACTAACCCTATTACGGCCAAATAGGACACACGGGTTCCTACTTATTCGTGTGCCTCTACCTATTTATATTTTAACTATTTTGAAAGTTTTGTTCACACAGTGATATTGTAAACATATATCTCTATATGAATTCTAGCACACTAGCAAGATATACAGAAGTAACAAGAAACGAACAGTATCCTTAATTTGTTTGAAAAAAGGCCTGCCAAAAATATTATCTCGCTCTCCCAAAAAACTTAAAAGCAAGCTCCATACGGAACCCAAACGCGACTAAGTAAAAAAAGAAATCGTGTCCCATTGTTATTAATAGCCTGTGACGTCAGAGCGTAGCTGTCGATCCGAACACAAAAAATGAAGCGGCCAAAAGCGGCCATTTTGTGAAATCATATCGATTGGTAGGAAAAAATCCATTGTCGGCCCATAACCGTCCCCTATTGGCCCAGTTTTTAGATGAGGGTGGCACAATAGGGTTAACTTTCCCCGCTTTTTTTGCTGGCGTCCCTTTTAAATATGAATTCTTTATAAAATGTTCCGACGTGTTAGTCTGTCTGTGCCGTATTTGGTAAAGAATTCGTTTTGTAATTAATTTGAGCGTGTAATTAATGTTCTTCCGAACTTCGTACCGGTATCACGCGATGAGGTAAGATTCATGATTTGTTTGTACACTTTTATATTGTTCTGTCGGTCTTGCGAGACTAGTAAACTGCTGCGCCGTTTTTCGTGCGGTTTTCCTGGTTAATTGTTATGCGCTGTAGGTAACATTGTCAGCACTATTTTTCACGATTATATTTTTTACAATTTCTTTAAATCACTTCAGATTTAGTGACAAAATAAAAAGATGCAAAAAGAATCGCTACGTAATGTCTCGATATCATAAATGGCTTTGAAGCTAACTGACCTCATTTGATAAGATGCATATCTTATTGTTTACAAAATTGCCAAGATTAATAACAAGTTTTAACACATTCTGTCGGCGACTTCAAAGAAATAAAATAACGACTTTAATTTCATATTTAACGCCTAACGCGTTTGAAGTTGATAATTGTATTATCGTAATAAATTAAGGAAAAAATACATGAGTATCCGTATAGATATCAATGTTTGTGTTTTATAAATCACATGGTCTTGTAATTATCTAACCCCGTGACCTTTCTATATTGTTTTAAAAAACAATAATTGACATTATCATCATTAATAATACTTATCATATAGACTTATGTAATAAAACACGTTTATTTACTTTTTATAGATGCCTAAATTTAAATCTAACACCATTATCAGCATATTTATCAAATCCCGATACAATTACACAAGCTATTCATACTCAATTACTCATACAATTGTTTGAAAGAAAGAAAAACGAAAAAGAGTTTATTAGCGTCAATTAAAATTAATAATAAAATAATGCTTCAAAACCAAATTTCCTCCAATTCGATCCATTACTTCGACGAATATGAATACTAAGGAAATAAACGCTCTTAATTTCCAATACTCAGTTCAGGAACCGGTGCTGCAGTATCGTATATATACCTATGTATCGTAAACTATCTGTAGTGCATCGCAGTAACTACCTAGTGTAGCACTTAGCCAGTAATGTACCTACAAGTCTGTCCAGCTCCGTCTTAATTGCTTGCACCAGACATGAGATGATGAGATATGCTATAAAGTCTAAGCTGTAGGTAGTTATTGGTAAGTTCATTCTATTAGGCACGGGCTTAATTGAAGGTCTTTTGACATAACTTTCTGCTACAATGTGCCAGCAGTCTTGCCCGCGTGAAAATGTTTTTTTTATTTACGGAACCCTATACTTTTTCTGTAATAAACGTAACCTTAAATGTTACTCCTTAGAACATTAGCTACTGAAAGTTCCGTCAAAATCGGTCAGCCGTTTTGGAGATTTTTTGAAGACACACACAGACAGTAGGTATTAGTATTTAATAAGTTTATTATTTCTATATTGTTTCCCAAAAGATTCAATTTTTTTTTGTACACCTACCACAGTGTAGTCTTTTATAACCCAAAGGTTGACTGTTACACCACTATTGTACAGACGCCAGCACATCAAGCTACAACAATTCGTCAGATTCAGATTCCCTTCGTGTGCGAGTCAGACTCGCACACGAAGGGTTCCGTACCATAAACCTTAATTTTTATTATTTGTTGTTTTAGCGGCAATAGAAATACACAATCTGTGAAAATTTCAACTCTCTACCTATTACGGGTCCTGAGATATAGCCCACTTACAGACAGACTGACGGACAGCGGAAGCTTAGTAATAGGGATCCGTTGGCTTCCCTTCGGGTACGAAACCCTAAAAAGGAACTTCAATTTTATTTACTTGTAAAGGTTTATGCAAAATCTGTCAAGCCGCTATTTTTCTCCCACTGGTAAATCTGGCTGTAGAGAAATTGGACCTAATATATTTGTGAATATTATATATTTCTGATAATCAAGGGAGAAAAAACTTTCAGGAGTCAGTTCTAAATCACAAATCCTATTTGCTTGTAAGCAAAGCAAAAGGAAGTGCTGGTATCTTAATTTTGCGTTTTAACAGTTAGTGTAACGTTTTGGCATTTACAACTTAACATAATGAAAACCAATTTACATAGATATACTTATGATTATGTAGATAACTAATAATAATTAAGTATTACACACAGAGTTTTTCGAGGAGCTCGTGGCTAGAAAATAACAGCCGCACGGGTCGATCTTCAAGGTTAAGCAACGCTTGCCAAGGTTGGTCTGTGGATGGGTGACCATCTTAACATACCGAGTTTCGTCCGTGCCTCGGAAAGCACGTTAAGCTGTTGATCCCGGCTGTCATTTGTAGACCTTTGGCAGTCGTTACGGATAGTCAGAAGCCAGTTAATCGGACTCCAGTCTTGCCATGAAGTATCGTGTTACCCAGTTAATGGTTTGGGCAGGTCTGGTAGGCAGTCGCTCCACGTAAAACACTGGTATTCAGAGGAATCTGGTTTGACTGGAAGCCGACACCAATATAGTTGGGAAAAGGCTAGGCAGATGACACATAGAGTTTCACACAAGGCGTAATTTTTCAAAATAATAGTGATCTGACATTTTTACAAAACACCAATAGACATAATGTCTGTAACATTAAGAATGTTGCACATTACAAACTTGCCATACTGAAGCTAAAGGCACAATAAATAGCTATGACCGGCAGACTAATAGTCTTTTTAAGGACCAATGATCGTTTACTTGTAGCTTTAATAGAGTATTACTATTAAGGGTCTAATTTCTTGTTACACTCTTTAATGTGGTTTTAAGTTCTTTGAAATGAATACATTATACAAGATGTCATAAAGAATGAAGTTGGCGCGTAACAGTACTTTGACTGTTGGTCTGAATGAAGCATAAATAAAAATTTAGTTGTTTTTTGAAATCGTTGGTTGGACTCGCAATATGGGCTTTTATTTTTAGTGTTATAAAAATATGCAGGTGTCTTGGTACATAATTTAGTCTTGTATCTATAAATACGACTCTCACACGAAGTATTCCGTTCCATAAACCGAAAAACCACGTTTCTGAAGCCCCTTTAATTTTTAGTTAATTTTTAAATAAAAATTAACTAAAAATGAAATATTTTTTGTTAGAGCAGTAATCGAAATACACTCTGTGAATATTTCAACTGTCTACCTAATACGGTTCTCGAAGTACAGCCCGCTGACGTCTGTCAGCGGACAGGCTCGACGGATGGATGGATGGACGGACGGATAGAGAAGGCTTAGTAGATAATACTCCTACCCAAAGGGTAACCAAAGGAGTCCCAGAAACAAACTATGTAAGAAGGGAGACCTTAGCCCTGTAATGGGACACTACAGGCTCATAGAAAACGTTGGCTAATAATTTAGGAAAATAAATATTTATTTATTTAAGCTTTACCTACATACTTAGACATTCTCCACCAGCATTATTAATGGAATCTTTATCATAATTAACTCGGTTCTAGTTCTCAGTTACCCAGGGTGTTATCAGAATTATGTGGGTTAAACGTAGAAATTAAGTAAATAAATATCTACATAGAGTGTACAGAGTGTTATATATAGTGAGCCACTTGTTAAAAGCCCAGCACTTATCTACTCATCTTTACTTTAAGGTGTGGTTTCACTATTTGTAGGTAGTGTAAAAGCACATATGTATAGAACTAGGGTTCTAAATGTGGGTTAGTGAAAATTGTGTGGGTTTGTTTTTGAATTTGAAACTTTTTTTAAAATTGTGAGTATTAAATTTTATTTTTAAACAAATAGGGTTTTTGTTTCTTAATTTGCTTATAACTTTTTTTTATTTTTCATTCTGTATTCACCCGTGAAAGTGTGGATACAGAAGGAGTTTAAAAAAATCTTTCAAGGCATCTTCAATATAAAAAAACTTCTATAAAAATGTACTGAAACAACTGTTTTCATTTTACATACTTTGTCTCTGTCATCTCTGACGTCTGACATAGACTACAGTCAAGAGAAAACCCATCTCAAATAAAAAAAAAGAATAAAAAAACATTAAAGAGTTGATCCCTTAGAGATAGTTGGCAATCAAAAATCAACGTAAAAACCACAACAAAAACATTAAAATTTTCATTAACAATGTATTGAGACTTCACCTTAGTATCAAGCCCGTTCTAATTTCTCCGTTCGCGCAGTGAAACCTGACCTCAACATTAAGCGCAGAACACACCTTACCACCCCAGCCGATATCTAGTAACAAGTTTACTGCGGTATGCATTACCTTTATTTATCTAGTAGATACCTATAGACGGCCGAGTGCACTTACTGAACATTGTACTCCTGCCGTTATTTATTTGGTGCATTCGACATGTTTATGTTATGACTATGGGGGGACCAAGGACCAGTGTGTCTTAGATTATGACATTTACCTACCTTAAGAAGGATAAGCGACAAATAATCGAATGTAGTGTCTAGAGCTTTTTGTTGTGTTGTTCTTGTCACCGGAAAATGGCAGGCTCCGTAATATTTGATACCTAAGATTTTAATTTCTCGATATATTTTGGAAAAATCGTTTTGTATATAATATATCCCTTCCAAATGCAATAGTTTCCAATACATCCGTGTCTTATATAGAAAAAATATGTTTATTAATTCACACCATATTTAACAATCTTACGGCGTTTGCCATTTTCAGGTGACATTATCATGATATTAAGCCGGTCCATTCTGTACTTCACTCGAGCCTTCACTTCGACACGACAGCTTACTTCGTGATCACTTCATCCAAGCTTTCACTTCGACATGTTTATTACAGAATCGCATTGCAGGACGCATTGAAACCATTTCTATGTGACTATGGATTGCGTTTATACAAAAAATATTTTTAAATTTTAGGTGAATAATAGTTATTTGTTCAACTAAAAATGATGACTGTATTAACCATGATAGATAATTTATTATTTAAGAAAAAAAACATCGTTGAAACCACCAGTACCTTATTTACTCTCATATATAGGCAAGTATATACATATATACAGGTGATAATGAAGCCAGAAAAATCACCAAATGTTTGTCATTTGTCAAAACCATTTCGTCATTCCATAAACTGCATAAAGAAGTCATAATTTAATATAACTTTATGTAGGTATTTCCTACAAGTCGTTGCATGAATCACGCCAGGGAACGGTTACTTAACTGGGTGCGTGGGCGCATAATCTATCATTTGTCTCGTAAATAATGCGATAAATAGGTTTATAATCAATTCTCAAGTTTAACTCAACGTTGACATATAATTGTACAAGCCATAAATTACTTTGATAGTGATTTCTGTTTTCTGTACAAGGAAAATGTGGTTAGCTGAAGGTAGTATGACATTTATTTTGTTTCTGGCTTTGTAAGTTTTTAAATAATCCGTGAGTAATCGTTTGATGACAAACTCTGACGCGGGTGGAATGCTGCTGAGCTTTTGACCCACAGGTCCATCAACCAAGTTTTTTTACATTTCTCATTCGAATAATTCTTGACTTTGAACCTTTTGGCTTAGCCGTGAAGCACTCATTGTGTTTTATTTATTTTTGTTGTCACTTTTTATTTTATGTCGATGGACTGTTTTCAAATGAATGTTTTTCTTTCATTCTTCTTCTAATCATTGGCAGTATAAGAGCCCAAGTATTTTATCACGAATTATTTATTTATTAATTAATTAATTATATCATGAGTAAGCACTTTTTAATTTCAGATAGCTATTGCAGTAAGTCACTAATCTTAAAGGTAAAACCATCTAAAATTGTAACAAGCCTTCCCAAATATTTTAAGAAACATATGAACCTCTTTCGTTCAAGACCGTGAATGTTGTCGAAGTTTATTAAAGTAGGAACAAAGCGAAGCATATCGTTCCCCCGACGAACACACGGAGCGTCAAATATCAGGCAGATACGTTTTAATCCTTCACGCTTTAGATAATACCTACATTCATTGTTGGCAAGAGGATGTGCGAAGGGTAGGAGCTGACAACCCATGGTGGGGGAGGATTTACCTGTACTTTATGAAGATCCACTGCGAAGATAATGAAGGGTCAGTTTTAATTAAAGTTTTTGGGCCTTATGTTACATGAAAATCAATAATTAGAGGATACTTATTCGAACCAGCTAAGAAAAAAAGACGGAAAGAAAGTGTATTACTTACACTTAAAAAGACGTACCTACACTATTATAGGTTCCTGTAGGTTCTGTACTTACAAAATAATTGTTAGAGCCAAAGTGCAAAGCTCGCAACCGTTCGTTAGTAGGTATGTTTCTTAGTTTGTATGTCTTATTTTTAACCCCCGACTAAAAAGAGGGGTTATAAGTTGGTCTTCTCCTTTATCTAAGGAAGTATTGAGCCATTTTTTTCAAAATTGGGCTACCTATAAGGATAAGGATAAGGATGATCCCGGAAAAATGTAAGCTTTCCATTTGGTTGCCTTCAAAGACCCAGCTAGAAATCGCGCAGAATCGATGGACCGAAACAAAAAGTAAACTAAATCTAAAAGAATAAAATAAAATTAAGACATTAAATCAAGCAAAAAATATGCGTAGGTTGTGTGCCTCTACATGTAGATACAATAAATAAGAAACCAATCAATTTGAACGTCAATTTTATGCTAAATCATAAGGCCTCCAAAATAAATCGCGTGAGCATTTCGTATCGAAAACAATTTTGCGCAAACCAGCTTCTTAGACCGAAAAAGCGACGGAACAAAGCAGAAAAGCAATTAAATCTTAGACAAGAAGGCCCAAATTCAAAATTATTTGAGACTCAAATCTCTTAAGATGACTTAAGCTTCTTACATCTTTGGTTGGCAGGCATCTCGAGGGGCGAACGGTAATCAAACCGAGACGGAAGTCGGAGTTTACCGCAATCCCGGCCCGTCTTACCTAAAAACCCTTTAAGATTGCTCCTCTACCTACCCTGCAGAACTTCACCAAAGATGTAGATACCTATAGACGCAAATGTACCGTTGAATATACACACGAAAACTTGGAGAGAAACTCAATATTTAAACATGCCAATAAAATAACATTATTAAAGCCAACATGCATGATTTGGTATAAAAACATATCCTAGAAAATACAATATTATCCTAATTATCTACGACTTTATCAAAGCTGAAGTATCAGGCGTCTTAATATTGTTATTTGCCACAGTCTACAAAATTCCAACGAAAATTCAGCAGTGAAAGAACAGAATACAAAATATAGAGGAAGGGGAAAATATACACTGTAATGTTATTCAGAAATCCATGTGAAATGTATGAGTGTGGGGCTCTATTGCTTTGGGCTTTGCTGGGATAATTTTCGTTCCCTATTGTTTTGCTGGATTTCCACCCGATGCCTTCGAGAGAATAAGAGGCTTAGCTTGTGGGAAAATATTTTGTTTTCTCGTATTCTTTTTCAAGAATGTAATATTGTTTTCTTCTTGTTTATCCTAGTATATTGACTGAGTTGGTTATTTGATTTGGATTCTGTTCAGCTTGTACTTGGTTTTCGTGTGTTATTTTCTATGATGCTTTTTTGTTTCCTGTATTAACATAAAAACTGCTTCTATTTGAATTTTCATATGTAGTCAGCAACCAAAACATACGGGCTCAGTAAAAAGCCATGCACATGCCGCAAAATTAACAAATCCTCAAATGTACCCAAATTAATTATTCATGCATGCTTAATTATGCGCGGGGAGATCACGCAATCCAATTTAACCAGATTGCCTGCGTCCTAGCGATGCGTGTTTTGCAAAAAACGTTGTGCCTCGATGTAGCTGTAGTTACGGCAAACTTCAAGTGGACATAAATAAGGGTCGCAATATTCGGCGGTCCCATCACGACGGGCGGTACGCTACTCTCAATTTTACAAAACAAACCCGAACATATAACTTTCCACTCTATCCCTCTTATGATACGTTTGAAACTCCTTCAACAGATCGCTGAATACATCTTTAAATAACAATAAAAGATAATCAACTTTCTGTGTTCCCAAACAGGGACCATTTTCGCTAAACACCATCGCGATCCAAGGAGACACTTGAAGCGGAATTTCTTCGCGAAACTGTACACTCGCAGCATCAGTTTTTGGAACAACATGGATTAAATAAATTCTTTCCAGTGCCATTTGTTGGAAATTACGAATCAAATTTGCGTCCATAGTGGTTTTGTTTCCCAATAAGTTAACATTAAGGTCATTGTGGTAACGAGAGGATTTCTTAAGACCTGCTTTTGTGGGTGTTGCCGACGTCAAGATTATGTAAATTTTGGTGTTTATAATCGGACTGGTTCAATGAATAATTTTCTTCATGAACTGTTTAATCAGATTTCACATGACCACTGTTAATGAATGCAAATACAACGCATTTTGTTAATTTTTGTCGTACTTACGTAACTTTTGTACCTATGTGTTTCGAAATCGAAATTTACAATTACGAATTTGTAATTTATTTTTGGAATATCTGTAGGTACTAATTTTCAGGTCAGAAGGATAACTACTTTTCTTCCTCATATAAATAACATTATTTCTCATCAACAGTTCTCACCGTAAATAAGAGAGGTCTGAGCCAAAAAATCCAACTACATTTTGGAAGAATTTGATTAGTGTTAAAAGCCATATCAAAGGTATCTCCCCTCGCAGGCTCGCATGGATATTCCGCCAACATTCGCTTTTATGCTGCCATTTGCCCATCGACATTCAATTTCTGTATGCAGTCGAGTCCCTGTCGCGCAATACAACAAAATAACTGAACCATTTGGGAATCGGTACCTTTACACCTTAATACAGCTCAAGAGATTTCTCCTTTGTCCATTTCATTCCATACATATCTACACGGATCACGTAAACCGTAAGTATACCCTGAGACACGATGGTTTTCCTTTCGGCTCCATTTGTTCGCCCAAGAGACTTATTATGAGTATACTGTGTACACGCTACAACGAGAATATTTTGTTCAAATATAATCAAGGGATGCCCGCTTTTGTCCAAACAATGTTTTTGTTTTTATTCAATGTTATATGAAAGGATATTTGGGCGCGACCGTCGCTCTCGCAAATGCAAATGTTTAACTTCATATTGGATCGGGCGGGTTGTCATTTGTGTAAGTAGATGTGATGATATTGAGGGTTTTGGTATACATATACTTTTCACATAGCTTGGTACCTATGTATTTTGAGAAAGATTTTATAGGCATATAGCCAAGCTTCTAAACTTTATAAGAAACATTTCTGTACAAAATGGTTATAGTAAGGTAGATACATAATCTACTCTAATGCGTTTATCTATCTTTATGGTATATAAAACGATTTTATAAATATTAGGCACAAAAATCTGAGTACTTCTTCTACACTCTAAAAAACCTTCATAACTATTCTATAAACGATAACTATCGATCAAATTTGCCATATACCCAATCATCGAACGTTTCAACCTGCAATAAAAATAAAAAGAGTACTGTATATAACATTTTATCGTGTATATCTAAACAGATTACATAGCCAAAGGCGGTTGGAAGCAAAATATTTTTGAGCGTGAATTTTAAATTCTGTAAAACGTAGGTAGGAATATAGTAAACATACCTATTCGGGGTTCTGTGTGTAAACAAGGTAAACCGTCCTGTCGTCGGCCGTTGGAGCCTCAATAATATAAAACATCCGTCCCTCCTATATTTGTAGCGCTCACCCTACTGCCACCGGCGAACGCAGGGAACTCGTTCGTGTAATATCGTTTCGAATAAAACTTTTGCTGAAATATTTTAAATAAAATAGTGCAGAACAGGTGACGTAGGGAATATTGAGATACTGTTTTGTAAAATATGTTGTTGTAAAGTGTTGCAGGTAAAGTGTTGTTGTTTTGAGAAACTTTGTTGGGAATCTAAGTTTGTAATCTTGTGAAAAACTAAATAAATGGATGTTTCATTATTTGTATTTATAAGTTTATTTGTTAATCACGCCTCGACGGCTACTATGACAGATTTGCTCATATGCACAATGACCAGTAGGTATAATTTATGACATAGAATACTTTTTATCCCGGTATCAGTTACTTTCGACTTTTATGCAGACGAAGCCGCAGCAATAGCTACTATTAAAGTGACCGTTACTTTTAATAAAGTTCTTTATTTAATCATCAAAGACAAAATGACTCTATAAAACTAAATTACACAATGTCAACCCGTTTGTGTCGAACTCTTGAGAGCAGTTCAAGAGAAACGTTACATCCAGCGCTACCTATTGGCGTTCTCGAGACATTAACCAGTCTCCATGACACTGGACACTACATGCATTTACATTTTGAACAAATATATGAGAGTATTGAAGCTTTAGTTAATTCGAACAAAAAAGCAACTAGCTGTTCAGAATTAGGTATTCTAAAAACATTTTAATTTGTAATGGTTTGCCAACCAATCTGTATGTATGCGTAAGTGTTTATCAAGAAAGAAAAAAAAAGTAGGTATTTACTGTCATAGAACTGGCATTCATAGGAAAAAGTTAAATATACTTTAATAAAAATTGGCTCATTATTAAACAAATTCTTCTTGGAAGACGAAAAGTTTAGATAGGCGGTTTTACATGTAAAATAGTTAGTGAATCCATGGATAAAATGTTATTACTACCATCAAAGACACCAACATGTACCTGTAGAGCCGAAAGGTCCTTTCATTTATTAAGGGCCATGTAGGAAGCAAGGAACCTAATGGAAAGTTTCCTAAGTTCCTTTTCAAGATTCACTCTATCAAATGGCTTAATCAAAATGACAACCCGGAAGCTGAAGCACAAAGGATCGATGAAAAAATCATTGTTTGTGGAGAAAAGGGAATTTCTGGCAAGGTCACGTAGCCGCCCAATGGACTCCATGGTCGAAATGACGCTCCCAGTTAACTCGAATAACCCACCCTTGCCATAGATTAAATAGGAACGGAACAGAGGGGCAATAGGTATACGAATTTTTAAGAAGCGCTCAAATTGGCCGCAGACTGTCCAAAATACCTCAATCTTCCCTACATTTTGACTAGTATTTGATATTGATTGTCACTGAGATGATATAAATTGATTTTTAATGCTTTTAAGGCCGAATATTGGCCTTCAAATAGATCAGTTGGTTGATGTGCCC
The DNA here is from genome assembly GCA_950371165.1 of Lacanobia oleracea. Lineage (NCBI taxonomy): Eukaryota > Metazoa > Arthropoda > Insecta > Lepidoptera > Noctuidae > Lacanobia > Lacanobia oleracea. Next base: position 11,285,102 of record OX493397.1, read on the forward strand.
AAGATGCCTATTTTCAAAAAGCCTTAAGCCTGGTTCCCCATAAAAAGTGTCAAAATTCCATACATGGTTTAAAAACTTTTGGAGTGGAATCTTCAAGGTAACTTTCACAGAATTTCAGACTTCTAACTGTCGTTAAGAAGATAATTTTATAACGCAACCCTCGCGTGTACCTAAGAAGTTCGAGAAAATTATAGAATAGAGATGAAATAATTACCTAGTGAATACCTATACAAAATGGTTCTTATTTTAAGTCTCTCTATTTTCTCCTGTTTAGTCATTTTTAAACCATATTCTTGCTTGCTACTCGCAGACACATTCTTTAAAGTTTCTTGTTATTTGTGACGTATAGTTCATTACACTTAATTACTCAATCCTATCCAGTTTTTGCCTACATCGTAACAAGTGTAAAAAATTATTTAAAGTGAGTTAAAAAATATACTTCGTTACCTACCAATAAGTTCCCCAATTATTTCGTAGATAGAGTTTAATTAACTTACAAACTGACGGAGTTATACTTAATAATGTTGTTAGAGGTTAAATATACAGAAATAATATTAACCATGGCTGCTAGGTACAGCATAGCACATAATACTACCCAAATTATTAATACAAGCTAAATAAATACAGTCTTTTATGTAGTACCTCGTTGAACAAATGACCAGCCATCTCACTAAGCTATATTATACAGTAGTTCCTAGAAATTGTCGCTCATGTTATATGAAGAGAGATCTTATAAATTACACACTTTCGTACAATCACCGTCCCGATATAAACATTGGTTGTTATCATAAAACTAACAAGCTTGTCTAGGTATAACAACCGCCATATTCTTTGGCGCGCTTCGGACAACTTCGGCATTGGTCGGAGTTGATCGGAATATTATACAAGGGCCCGAATAACGCACTGTGGCGGTCCCAGATTATCTCGATATAACACTTGTCATGTTTTTATTATCTTTGTATGTTAATACTGTCCACAATCTGATGCTAATGTTGATATACATTCATATTTTCCGTGTACATCGATTTGGAGACTTCTGTGGTATGTTTTTCGATTAGTAAAAGTCAATTTTTCGTTTCTAACATCACGCAGTGATGTAACCTCTCGGTATGATTCCAAAAATGTCTTGTATTAACATTATTTATCGATATTTAAATCATTACTTTGACTCTTATGAAATTAAGCCTAAGTTATGCCTTGAAATCTTTTTTTTTCTTCGTTACTTCCAAAGCTTGCGCAAAATCCGTCGACTCGAACATTTTCCATTTTCTACGTTATCTTTTAGATAATATCAAGTAACTATTCCCTTGAATTAAGTAGATAGATATCTACGAAGATGAAGAGGCCGACAAAAGCTAGGAGATACTAAAATTACCATAAATATATTCTTATGTTTATGAAAATGATGGCTGACGGTCTGTGACGGGTACTGACGAGTCAGCGGAACCGGGATCTGTCTACTATTTTCCTCGACTGAATATTGTGTAAGTGTAACTGTCGAACTAATATTGTGTAGAGGAAACTTTCGTTTGTTTGTTTGCGAATTGAGGAAAATTGCTTCATCGATTGATGTGAAATTTTTGGAAGGGATTTGATCTGCAAGCTACTGCAGTGAATCCGAAGAAAAAATAAAAATGATTGGATTTTCGTAAACAACGGTTAGCGATTCGCAAAATAGGGATGTTTTTAGGTCAAAAACATATGATTATATTTATTGCACCAGTGAAATTATTAAAAAAATAATCTATACTAATATATAAAGCTGAAGAGTTTGTTTGTTATTGCTATTGCTATTGGTCCGATTTGAAAAATTCTTTCAGTGTTAGATAGCCCATTTATCGAGGAAGGCTATAGGCTATATATCATCACGTTAAGGTCAATAGGAGCGGAGCAGTAATGAAAATTGTGACGCAGACGAAGTAGCGCGGGTCAACTAGTAGAAAATATTTTAAATAATTTTTTTTTTGTTATTATTTGTTCGGGAGTTGGGGCTTTTTATGTTATTCCTAGGTAAAAAGTGATATATTTTTTTTAAGTAGGTAGACGTGATGTCACACAAAATCTAACGCACTGTTACATCGTCTTAATTTTTTTCACAAAATAATATGCGTATCGATATATCACAATCAAATTGACGAACTAAATAATTTTTTTTAGGGATCTACTCTACTACTCGTAGTTAATAGTTTTTGGTAGGAATTCAAAATCATATTGCGCACGGTGTGTTTCACATAGAAATATTTCTACTCCGACAAGTCACAGGCATCAATACCAATAATATTTCAATATTTTTTCCACTCCATTGAAATCCCGGAGGTCTCCACTTATCTATTATTGATAAATTATAATAAACGTTCACATTCTATGGGTGCCATGTGCCATGAGGAGACCGGGCACTAACGGCCAGCTCGTGACGTCACCGAATCCTGTTTCATAGCCACTCGTGCCTGACATAAAATGACGTCATGACTATTCAGCTGTTCTCCGAAACTCAGACAAGCGTGTTTGTTGTTACTCTTCAAGTTTAGGAGTGTTTTCTTGCTGCAATAGTATTTTACCTATGTTGCATAACCTACTTATACACGCAAGACCACGCCTGTATTAGGTACCACAAGAGCTAGTCAGACCACGCCTGTATTAGGTACCACAAGAGCTAGTCAGAGGTGGCCCTTTAATGCCTTATAAACACGTTTGGCCCGGTATGTTTTTAAGTCCCATGTAATATAGGGCGCGCATGTAATAAAATAAAGAGAACATCTCCCATCAAACGTGCACAAGTCCAGAGACACAAAACAAGTCCTAAAAGATTCTACAAAAAACCTACTTAAAAAATTTTTATTAAAAAATCAGAAAGAAGTCGTAGATTTTTTGTGAAACTATGGTCTTATTCAAGATTAAGAATATTATAGAAATCGACGCTCATCCATGAAATGAGTAAGCTTTTTTCGCTAGAAGAAATTTTAAACCATTTTGCTCTAAAAAAAAGTAGAAAATAACTCTCGAGCTCTCTTTACGCTACCCGAGCAATAAGTAACTCATGCTTAAAATATCTTCAACATTTTCTTTTTTAAAATTTAAAATATTCTCTTTCAGATACTCGTCTCATGGCCAGCAGTGGTGCAGAACATTTTGGCACGAGTCAGCAACACTGAAGTGTACCTAAGCGGTCGTGAACCCGCTCCCCGAACGTGTATTAGAACTCAACAGCTTTATTTGAGTTACAAAAATAAGGCTCAAGAAATTTTACTAAATTTTACCGACCTTAGCGAAAAAGTACATAGAATTTTACCAATAGGTAACTTCTCTATTCTAATTTTTACCAATCAAAGTGTAACTTAAAAATGAATTAACCACCAACTTATCATTAAAGCCGCACCTACCACTTCATCAATTTAATACCCAACGTATGTCAGTCTATCTACCAAAAACAGTCCTATCACGGCATGTCAGGTAAGCATTGTACCTGCAAGGCCCCCCCGCATTCGCCCCCTCTTCGCCCGGGCATCATTGACATGCAAATGAAACGGGCCACGCTCGCGGACCCAACGGTTATTTATCTCTGATTGGCTCGCTTCATTCCGCTTTGACAGACAGGTTCCAATTTCGAACGGAACCCGGAGCGGTGTTTACATAATTAGATATGTAAACGAATATGCATGTTGGTTTCGGATCGCGGATACTGGTGTTTGAAATTTATACTTGGAGTGTAGGTGTAGTGTTGTTTAAAGTTGGAAAATATTTAAGGGACCCCTAGGTACAGAACATTTACACACGAACACTGTCAATCTTAAACGTCTCTAACAATTTGACTAATATACTAATAATACGAAAAATATACTTAGACCGCTTTTCAGCAATCCAACAATAGATTCTCTCAATACAAATTTTCCATCAAAATCGCAACTCAAATCAGAATGAATCTTAACTGTATTATTATGTAAACAAACAGACTGGGTTTGCTTTCAGTAGGTACCTTCAACCCAAGCGATGGGAGACGAAGATAAGGCCTTGCACAGAAATACCATTCGTGTCAATCAGCCGTATAAGTAAATTTCAATCTTTACGAATCGAATAAGCGATAAATAACCCTTTGAAAGCCGCGGCGCGATTGACAAGCATAATTTCGCCTTTATTTTATTCTAATTTGAAGGGCTTTATCGGCAAATGGACGCGCCTTCGCATCCCACGATTTTTTGCTATCCACTCGATACCCCGTGGCAGCAAAAGGTTGACCCTTTCCGTAATATTTAAAGAAAGAACTAAAGTTTTTTTTTATTGCAGCACTTTTTTTTCTTTTGAATTTTCAGCCAGTTGCACAGATTGATTGGATTTTCCTCATTAAAAACTTATGTTCTTACAGGTTTCATTTAATGAATAAAGTATCAAGAAACATCCAAAGTGTTACGAGTACAGCATTCTCATTAGTCGCAAGTACCAAGTCTTGATCGTTCGGTCCCTTTGTAGTTCAATAAACAAGATTGCTCGATGGAGAACAATTATTTTGTTATTTATGACTTCAATTGCGCCTGGCTGCTTACATAATATCCGTTTACAGACACCGGTACACGTGTCTTGTTTATACGTAGATTATTTTTTATTAATTATGTATTTGCGTGAGCGTTTGTACTTTTAAGTGGAATATTAGTGTTGCTAGGTAGGTTTTAATCTACGGTGGAGATGATATTTTAATTAATGTATGAGACTGGGTGAATTTTTCGTTTGCTTATATTTTAAATTATGAAATAAGTTAGCATGTTAGTAGGGATATTTCTTATATGGTTGACGTCCATGCAAATGATGACTGCAAGTAAACATAGGTAATTTGTTCAAGTAACATTAAGTTGTTATATTCTTATACAGGTAGGTAGATGTACAGTGTGTGTTTGCAGCGAATGTGTTTTAATCAAGATAAATTAGCCACAACAGCAAGCCCGTATACTAAACGTTTTGCTAATTAAGTATAAAACACGGAGCATTTTTTGAATGCGAAAAAAGTGAGACAACATATACATTTTAAAAAACAGGAAAAATTTAACAACAGTTTTCAAGAAACGCGGTTTAAAGGTCGTGGTTTACATCACGACATTTAATTTTTCAAGCAAATCTTACGATTAGCTTGAACTTACTATATATAAGTTGGGTACTTTTATCTCGGAAAGTTCTGGGACGATTTGGCGGGGTTCTTAACCCGGATTACTAAATGTTGGCCGAAGTTCGGCAGTTAAGTGACTTGTAAGTGGTTTAATTCTTGAAATCGACGGCGACTGACTACGCTGTGGTTAGGGGGAAATATACAGAGCTGAGGATACGGGACGAGAAACTATGAAGCTTCATGACAGGTTGCTGATTATATTTTTCACAGCTATGGTAGACGCCAGATAGATTCGTAATAAACTTCATTTTCTATCGTCTATATTATCGTCTATTTTGCGTATTTTTACGAATAGATGATCTATTCGTAAAAATACGAAAAATTTAAATTAAGAACCGTTTTTCACTACTAAAAAATACAAAGGATCACGATGGCGATTGGGTAGTTTTATGTCTTTATTTCTGTTTTTAAAATGAAGTCTGTCGATAAATATAAAAGGGTCAATAAGCGCTATTGCAAATTAATCTGATGTCCACCATAGAAGATTGCTGCACGTATTTGGTTTGATATAACAAAATACCGGGAAAACATGTAGTTTTTCGTACCTACTATTTTTTTTATTATTACTTAGTTATTTTTTGACGCAGAGTAATACGCAAGCAGATTTTCCAAACATATTCCAGCATTGCTTACTATCTACTTGAGCTAATGTAACTAAAGAAGCAATCTTTTGTTAACAGTGAATACAAAAAACCCATAGGTACCAAACAAAAACTTTCAATCAATTTAGGAATCAGAATCCACATCTATCTAGGCGATTGCATAGTAAGATATGTAGTCATCAATTCTATGCGTGTGTCGGGGTGAAAGAATAAGAACTTTTGGGGATGAAAGGGGGGTGAAATGGGGGTGAAATGTCTATTTTTCGCAAGTCACGTATCGGTTCAAGCTTATCCGGCGTTAGGTTTGATGATAATAAGTGATACCGCCAAATATGGTTTACAAGGATATAAAGATGACTGGATTTGATAGGAACTACAATGTAGACGGCGTTAGAGGAAATTGTTGAGCGTAGAAAGAAATTGTATGCATTATCTGATCCGTATAATCTATGTTTGGTAGACCTTTTCTGCATAAAACCATATTAATTCTACACTACACTAAACAAAGATAATACTCTCTAAATATAAAGTAGGTAGGTAATAGTGTTTTAGTGGTAAGTACCTACAAAAAAATATTGGAAAACGTCTTACAATACAAGTGTGTCATTTTCTACAGTTTCACGGCAATGCTCATATTTTAACTGAAATCAACAACAAACCAGCAAAGTATTTCCGTTGGCAAACATACCTACCTACATACACACTCAATAGGTATGTAAGCACCTTACTATGTACTGATGTGTTTTATGTCTTCTTACATAGGTCAGGGTCGTTGTTTACAACTGTATGTGTACACGTAAGACGTAGGATCGGTCAGTTTACATGCAACCTTGTTTGTCGAAACCTACTGACATTATCTAGGAGTTTTAGGTTGTGAATAAAGATCAGTTGCTTAGAAAAGTTTCTTAATCTTATGCTGAGCTAAAACAGTGGGTGTTTATGCTCTATGGATTCAAAATATTGCACTGCATTGTTGTGAAAAAAACCTGATATTGGTTCTCAGAATATTGGTTCACGCAGCTATGGAGTAAATTCTTTGAAATACATTAGCAGTAGGTATGTTTGTATTCTTCTCTCTGTAGGTATATAATTTTCTCTAATAGGTACCTAACCTATAATTTAATTCACTTCTGTAGGTGTCCCAATAAGAAAAAAAAACAACCCAAACATTCCATTCACAAACACCAAGAATTTGTCATTCACAAAATTTACAATTCATAACTTTAAAGCGTAAAGTCGCTACCTTATACTCTTATAGTCGCGTAGGTAGCGCCTCCATTTCTTACCGTATCTGGAGCCGAAGCATTCACGAGGCGTCCTCGTCGAGTCAATATCAATAAATGCTGGGAAGCTGGAAATTGGATGTGTTGCGGCTCGTGGCCTGCCAACACGCTACGTAATAACATAGTAATGAGACGCTCTTGCCACTCGTAAAAATATGGACGCTGGCTCCCGGTCTATGACTAAATATTTAACTAACTCAATGTGTCCTGTGTGGGCCTAAAAATAGACTTTATGTCAGAAGGCTTTGTTGTTGTTTTTGATGCAATTTTTTGCATTGCATCTTAAGATTTCTAATGTTAAAATGTGTAGCTTTGCGGTATTTAAATATGTCGACAATCAATGCCAATTTTCATCGCACCGATTTAGATATACAATTTTGTATTGGTTTTGTGCCTACAGATTTAATACTGTTTTCTACTGCCAATTAAAAGTCGTTTAAGTTGTGTTGTGTATGCCTAATAGAAATAAATCATACTCAAAAACATATCTTAGAGTGGCAATAAATGAACTTAAACAATCTTATAATAACGGATTCTCATTTTAAAGCCTTGAAAATTCAAAACAATAGGCGTTTAATATGATGTCACTGGTTAATTAAAATCGAGTAATAGATTTAATAATAGGCATTCTTTTTCACAAGTATCGATAGGTAGATGTTTATTTGTCTTGATACTCAGAATAATTACATTATTAATTTGACTACAGGTAGATATGGTATGGTATGGTATCTACCTTACACGGTATGTATTCTATTATACTTATTTAAGCAGTCAATTGTTTAATGACAATTATAATAATCGTTTAACTCAGGTATTATACTTATACAGGCATTGTTTGGCTCAAATTGTAGCTGCAGTAGGTAACTTTCATCTGTTTTTATTACCCTCATACACTCATGCCGACTTTTTAAATTCCAATTTAATGAATCGCCGCAAGTTAAATAGGGCAAAAGAGTACGTATACCTAAGTACAAGTAGGCCCTCTCTCTACCTTTGTTTGCAAATAGGGCAAGAGGGCAAGCATAACTCACCGACATTAAGAGCAATGGCCCTTCCTCATGCCTACCTACATTAGCAGTAAAAACAATGGTTCAAACATACCGTCCACACTTCGTATACACCCATTTTCCGTTGAATCCAACCGACAACCGGTTTGTTCTGAAAAAAAGAGAATCACAGCATTAATTAATTTCCCCAACTCGTTTGTAACTATCCTAGTAAATTGTGTGTAACTGATTGCATCAGCCTACGAGGATTGATTTGACATTGACACGCCGCGCATGCGTATTGCCCTAATTCCGTGTAAGGTTCCCGTGGGCAAGAGACGATGAGATTTGATTTAACATACGAAAGAGGGAGATAGGCATGGGGTGCGCAGGGACGGCTGTCAGAGACGGGTCGGTAACATGGCCGACGGCTATTGCATCTGCATGCATTTTAAAGAATAGTGTTCGATGCTGAAGGCTTGGCGCTGTGGGAACGTTTGACTTTCTCTTTTTAAATCTTTGAAATATTTTTTGAATTAGGAACATCGACACTAAGTCTTAGCAGTACCAATTTGTTGAATTAAATAGGGAGCTTCGTTACGAAATTAGCACAAAAAGAATGCTGAAACAGGTTAAAAAAAATACAGTGCAACGACCTCTAAATGTATGTATGGGTCGAATCTCGCGGCACCGGAAAATGTTCAAAATACCTACACACCTATACATAGGTTGTCAGCATTCAAATAAAATTTAAATTATAGCGCAATTTATGTCTACCTACCTAATCATATCGAATATGGCGTATCAGTCTATATCATAACTTATATTTTTTGATATAATTATGACAAAATGTTAATGGAAACCCTAATTCCGATACTCGATAAAATATGTAACATGTGTTGGTACAAATTTATGCAGATATTTGAATGTAAATGATTCTTCTAGCGATTTACATAATATCGATCTGAAGGTAATTCAATGTCGAATACAATTTGAGGCTTGTTGTTTGAAATTCTGTGTGTAAAGAGATAATGATGGCATTGAACTTTAAATTATTGGTATTATCATATTTTTGTTGTATTAACATTTGGATAACTAATAAAAGCCGCACGGGTCGATCTTTAAGGTTAAGCAACGCTTGCCGAGGTTGGTCTGTGGATGGGTGACCATCTTAATATACCGAGTTTCCTCCGTGCCTCGGAAAGCACGTTAAGCCGTTGGTCCCGGCTGTCATTTGTAGATCTTTGGCAGTCGTTACGGATAGTCAGAAGCCAGTAAATCTGACTCCAGTCTTGCCAAGAAGTAGGTAGGTACCTACCATGTTACCCAGTTATTGGGTTGTGGAGGTCGGGTAGGCAGCCGCTCCACGTAAAACACCGGTATTCAGCTGAATCCGGTTTGACTGGAAGCCGACCCCAATATAGTTGGGAAAAGGCTAGGCAGATGATGATTTACCTACATTTGGATAACTATGATTTATTGAATGAAAATTCCTCAATTTCTAAAGCCGTACAAAGTATCAGTATGAACCAAACCAGTTTGAAAATCCGTAAATTGTAAGCATGCATCGAAAGATAAGAAATGTAAGCATTGCAAACAAAACAATTCGTGCGTACGTGACACAGGAAATAATTTCTAACAATATGTTCAGATAGGTAGATAGGAAACATTCGCCGTATCGTGCCATTTGTCCCCGGCTTCCCTACCTGTCCTTGCGATATCTACAATGTCGTCGACCCACATATCCACCCAGCGACCTCTCAGAATAGATTGAATTCGTACAATTCAATAAAGGTGTTCAATTTCGAAAAACAAGACGGGCCTTCCTGAAACGATCATGAAATTCCTTGAATATTTCATTCGTCTTCTAATAAGTTGAGAAACTTTAATTTGGAACAGCGTTAAAACTGAAGTATTTCCTTGGAAAGGCCCTGGCTGCTAATCGCTTCAATTTGGCGTAAGTAAATAAAAGTTTAAACAGATTAAACTCGGTAACGAGGGCCGCCGGGCGGGGTAAGAGGAGGCACAATTATCTCGTCCTATTTTCCCTTCTAATTTCACGTTAGGTCTACCCTTGAAGGGCTTTGGCAGACGTGCGCGGAAAAAACGCAAATTCAAAGTCAAAATATTTACGAGTTGAATTTGAGCAAGGCAATTTTGAACGTAACTTTTATGTAATGCAGTTAAAAAAATAAAGCGGGTAGATTCTCATGGATAAAAACTGAAGAAACTCCATAGTTAGGTATTCGTTTTATTTATAAAAAAAACAAAAACAAAATTTGGTATAGGAACATTAATGTTATATTCGAGTACGACGCAAATCAATTATTGAAACGTTCACCCGTGCAAGTCTGAGAGCTAACTTCTCTATCAGATTAACAGGTTAAAAGTATCGTTTTTCTATTCAAATAATATGTTCGATCTTAAATTATTCAATCTATAGGCCTTTTAAATGATAAGGTAATCAAATATGTAATAATGAATCTTTCAATGCGTGCACGGATATCATTAAGAAGGCGACACAACACTTCTACTCTTGATAAGATCCTAATTTTCATAGCAATATTACTAATAAGGCCTTTTAACTTTGGTTTATTTTTCCTGTTAGCAGCACTAATTATGTAAATAAAAACTATTACGGAACGCAAGGAGCGATGGCTTCAATGATAAGCAAAAATAGTTCAGAAACCGAATCACGTCGATATAAAAGGTCGATTTACAGTTTGAATAACGAATGGGAAAAATCAGAGGTTTGAAACAAAGGGGAATAAGGAATATGCATGAAAAATATATTTATGATCTGTACAGTTTATCTACAAATATACATAAACATAATACTAACAGTGAAAATAGAATCAAAATTAGTCGAAAAACGAAGGAGATATAATTATTTTAAACAGATATATCTGTCTCTCTCGCGAAAACGCTGTTTTCTATGGCAGCTGCATGGGCGTCATAGATGATGACGTCAAAGTTTTCATCGGACCTCTCTTTCTAATTGTAATTTTTGAAGCTTTATAACTTCATTGCTGATGAAGGTATTTAAAAAAATATTTTATAATTGTTTACTGGAGCTAATAAGTATTTCATTTTGCAAATAAAAAAATCACATGCATATTCCCTATTCTATAAGCGATCACAATGTGTAAAATGTAAGTATAACAGAAAGTCATAGCAATATTTTGACTTCTTGACAATCGCTTATAGATTGCCACTCTGGCTAATACTAACACTTCGGCCACGACTTCGTTCGCGCGGGTTTAGTATTGCAATTTTCGTAGGGATCTCAATTTTTTTTTCGAAAATAAATAGTAGCCAATATTACTTCCCGATAATATAGCTTTCTACTAGAGGAAAAATGGTTAAAATTGGTCCAGTGGTTTTGGAGCCTATCCAGTACAAACAAACAAAAAAAAAATCTTCTTTAGGTATAATATTAGTAGATATTAGACCTCTCGTCCGACCGATAACAATTAAAAGAATTCGCAAATTATTCAAAATAAGATAGCTGAGTTTGTAAACAACACTGCCTTTCAAATCAAAATCAATCACTTTGTCTAAAGTTTTATATTTAAAAAATTTTTGTACTAAAATCTTTCTTCCAAATTACGAATAGTCGCTCGTCTGCAGAGACACGCTATCTTCTTACAGAACCGTTTCCACACGCCGTCAGTTTTTCTTACCATTGAGTTTCACACTCGCGGCTTTTTGGGTTAAGCGACACTTGTACGTATTAAATGATAACGCTTGCTGGGATCAAGAATAAATGAGGGTTGAAACTTTCTCTTTAAATCTGATTCACTTCGGCGTTTACTTCAATATTATTAATTTATTTAAAGATTCTGAGACTCATAAATCACTTGAGATTCAGCACAATTTTCGCAATTCAAATGACAAATCGCTATCCCCTATATTAATTAACTGACCTAGTTTGTCTTAATTGGCTCTACCACTTACTCAATTACTCAGTAGATAAGAAACTGACGCAGCCTGGATTGAGTTTCACTCGCTAGTTGTGAGCAAGCTATAGGGGTCATTAATCATATGCAATAAAGCCTACTTTGCAATGCAAATGATCAATACAATCCAACTTGTAAAAACAAAGAAATATTAATGCAAATAGGGGTGAAAATTCTTGCGATTCTTCTCATTTCTTTTAGTCCAACGACGAAAATATTATAATATTTTACAAGAGCAAGAGTTGTAACATTAGCATAGGAATCGCCGTAGGTTGATATCATTGAACTTTATTAAGGAAAGCTCGCGATAAACACCCCATGCTGCTATGATCCCATAATCTCATCCAATTATGCCTTCGTTTTATTCTGATAGATGTACTTACGATTTCATAAAAGTTGTGTTGCGAAGACGAGATTGGAGCTTGTTTTCTTATCCATATTAGGAATCTATCTATTGATTCTTGTCTAACTTCGAAATGTTTACTGTTTCTTTTGGTGTATGACTCTAAACATCGCTTAGGTATCGATTGACCACGATAGGTCGGAGAGGTCATATTGAAATTCACAACATCTTTAATGGTAAGTCCACACCCTATTCTGTTAATATGATAAATACAAATATATCTCATGAAATCGATATATTATTATGCCCGCCTAACGGTCGTGGTGAATATTTGACAGGTCCGCTTTAATCTGTATATTTACTGTCCTCACTAGATAAGTCTGACAGCTCTATCAGCATTTTCTATAAGTTAACCGTTGGCCACATTATTGTAATTTCATTAGATATCTTATTACATAATGTTAATTCAAATTTGTTTACGTTTAATTCTATTGAGCATTAACAGCTGCATTTGGGATGAGTTTTCGTTTATTTGAATAATATGAAAATTAGAAAAAGCTCTTTGCTGCTTGTTTCTCACGTTACACTTTGACGTCATGGTTTTTTTCTGGGCCGTATGTTTCTACTAGTTCCCGCCCTAAGCAAATATGTTAATAGAATCAATCTCCTGTTACGTCGATGTGACGTACATACGAAGGCTGCGTCAGTCGCCCCCACATCGTGCCTCTATTTACATGTTTTTCTAATCTACATCCTGATTCCTGATATTGGGTTCATTCGTGACTTGCATTGAGCGGGCACTATTAGCCTTACCTACGGGATTGTCTCCGTGGAGATTAAAACATGTATTTACATAATGCTACAGACAATGCGACGCCCAGAATAAGTCTCTGTTATGAGTAGGTATTCTGCGTGAGCACGTATTGTCTAAGATGAGTGTCTTGTTGTATTAGATGTGTTGTCTTTGGTATGACCGTTATGTATGTGTTAAAGTGATGGTCAACATCAGACGTCTTCATAAAATATTCTAGAATTTCAATAGGGTTTTAGATTTTCTAAGATTCATATTCAAGTTGCAATTTTGTATAAGTAAATATACAGTTTAAAATCAAAGAAAACTGAACCACTTGGCATTCCATATTGAATTTATAAACACCGAGGTACCGAAAACTTATCGATCCGCCAAATTCCAGCTCAGCCAAACACAAAAGTTCAGGCAATACAGTTTTATCTATCCAATAGACAAACACAAGAAACAAATATCCAAAAGTTTTACGTCTAGTATCACAAAGTGTTTCAGCCAAAACAAAGGGGTCTGAGCAACACTAGTTGAAAGTATTTGCATTCTGCACATCCTGGGAAGGCTGTAGTATGAATAGTAGTGCTGGGAATAATTGTGGCTGTACTGTACCTACCTTCATGCTTCGCTACTAACTACTTCGGGCGAAGTGAGGGTTATGTGTGTGGTATAAGTAAGAGAAGAGGCGGGCTGATATTTTTTCCATATTTGTATGCCAAACTTGGTGCTGTTAAAATAAATAAATTTATGTAAGAAACTATGTAAATTAATGGCAAGGCTAAACTGGTCTGTTGTTTTTAATTATTTTAGCGATTTAATCGTAATAAGTAAAACAAACGATGAGGTACTAATATGCAGGGGTGGGTCTTTGTTCAGCTTCAACATACCCAAGAATTCTAGCCGTACTGCTCCGTTTTTTTTCTTTTTACCACGTAAAGTAATCGGCTAATACTATTTTAATCGCTTTTAGATAATGCTGATCTGAAAGAAGAAACATTAATTGTCATTGTATGTGGTAGTGGTAACATTTGACCAACATACCATAAGTAGGTAATATTCACATCTATACTAATATATAAAGCTGAAGAGTTGGTTTGTTTGTTTGCTTGAACGCACTAATCTCAGTAACTACTGGTCCGATTTCAAATTCCTTCAGTGTTAGATAGCCCATTTATCGAGGAAGCCTATAGGCTATATATCATCACGCTAAGACCAAAGTACCAATGAAAATAAAATTGTTACACAGACGAACTTGCGCGGGTCAACTAGTAATAGATAAAAAATGTATCGAAGAAAACAAGTAGTTTTGTTGTTTATCACATTGTCTATGACGTATTTCGATTTCAAATAATTTTATAAAAGCACTCGCACAATGACAATTAAAATAAAGTAAATAAAAAAGTCGTTTACCTTTTTCTACAAAAGGTAATAAAGCTCGCCTTGGCTTTCACTTTCAACAAAAAGTTTAAAATTGAATTCAACTAGGTTTCACTTTCTGTATTCATAAAAAGACGTTACCAATTCATAATACAGGTAAACAACACTTTGTTACATTTTTTTATTGCCGACAATTGCTACCGTTTCGTTCCTTTTAGTCAGATGTTTTATTTAACTTTTTATAAAAGGTGTGATGGTGTTTTTTAGCTTCCGAAGTAAACAAAACAAAAGTTCTACAAAAACGCATGAAACAAAGACATTTTCAAAGAGTAGTTTCGTTATGCTACAGTTGATAGTGAAAATGCATTATTTTATGGCCTGAACTCAAATACCTGCTTCCATCCAAATAGCACTACTTCACCACATGACATTACATAAATGTTTATTTTTTAAACTATCGAGATCTTTGTGCTGTATTTCCAATTTTTAGGGTTCCGTACCCAAAGGGAAACCAACGGACACTATTACTAAGTCTCCACTGTCCGTCCGTCCGTCTGTCTGTCAGCGGGCTGTATCTCAAGAACCGTAACAGGTAGACAGTTGAAATTTTTACAGATTGTGTATTTCTATTGCCGCTATAACAACAAATAATAAAAATTGAGGTTTATGGTACGGAACCCTTCGTGTGCGAGTTCGACTCGCACTTGGCCGGCTTTTTTCTGCTCAGTTGATTCTCACCACGTAAAAAATGTACAGAGTAACGAAGTATCCAACAAAAATAATAATCAGGTTAGTATATGGTTGTGCCTAAACATACAAAAATAAATCTTTTCTTTTTTCAGATCCGCGAATCCCTCACACCGAGACCACACAACACACCGTCGTTTGTACCGGGATGTGTGCCTATAAAGCAAGAGTTTTTAGTTACCGCCCATTCGGGCTAAGTTCGCCCTCGGGTCAGAATGATCCGGGCTCAGACCTCTATCCAGACGTATGGTAATGCCAGGTAGATCCGGATGACGTCATTACGTGACCCGTGCTTAGCGATATGTGTTGGTTTGTTACGTTTGTTTACATAGGTAGAGTTAGAAGAAAATGCCGCTGAGAGAAATAAAAAAAAAAGCGAGTAAGTATACACACACGGGGGAGGCCTATGTCCAGCAGTGGCTGTATTTCCGCTAATATTATGATGATGATGAAGTAAAGTTGTTTTCTATTTGAGCATATGGTTCTTGGTACTCCTACAACCTACCTCTTCCTTAAGGCCATCTAGTTTTAGTGTTCCACTATAAGACTAGCTTCTGCACGTGACTTCGTTCGCGTATATTTCAGATCGATATGAAAAGTGTTCGATGTGTTAATGGATTATTTTCGATGAAGCTTGGCATGAATCCGCTCAGTAGTTCTTGCGTAAAAGAGTAACAAACATCCGGCTATCCTTCAATCAACCATCCTCACAAGCTTTCGCATTAATAATAATATTCGTATCGTAATTATGTTGATTTGGTCTGAGAGCCAATCCTGCTAATTTTTAAGTCACTTTCGCATTCGCTTTTTTGACAGTTTGCGACTGACATACGAATGCGATCGTTGTTTAAAAAATAGTAGTACTGGCCCTCTATTTGTCTGTCAAAGAGGCTTAACAAGTTTATTTGCTATTGAATTATAGTTTTCGATGTACCATGAAAGACTTTTTTAACAAGTCAATAATGAAAGCCAGCTCGACATGGCTAGCATAACAAAAGAAGTATACGTTTAAAACCTACCTAGGTAAATAGGTTGGCAACACTACGGGTGAAGTAGGTATAACACCGGTTTCTAGGTTACACGTTGCTCAGCCATAGATCTCAGATAAGCAGTGTGTTACGGAAATGCCACGCAAATACGACTGCTATGAGGAGAACTTACGGTTTATATTTTTCTTATTTGGGTATAACGCAATAAATACGACAAGTTAATGGATTGAAATGGACTTATAAAGTAAGTACCTATTTAACTGTGATTTTCGTTTTAAAAATTGAGTATAGCTGTTGTTTCTTTTAGATTCAGCGCTATGTATAAAAACTAACCATAACTATGATTAAATTCTGATTAACAGATTCTAAAATAAAATTTTCCGATTTGAATGAAAAATCTGTATACGGAAAGGTCTTCATTATCTAGGTGTACCTACATAATGTATCGTAGTTTATGATAGTTAATATCATTAACTACGATATATTATGAAGGTACACCTCGATCAACATAAACTTGATATGATAACTTGCTAAGCAGATGCAACTCAAGACGCCAATGCAGACATAAAACCCATTAAGACTCATTAGTGTTAAACAAAGAAAAAGATTGACATTAATTGACTAGGTAGATGCTTAATCTATAAAATTAAACTCATCATATTTTAAAAGCTTTTGAAAAAACTCCAAGTTTTGAAGAGAGGAGATTTAGCATGTAGGTTCCTTGGGGAGTGTAGGAGAGCACTACAAGCGGATTTTCCGAACGTCTTACGGGAACGGGATATGCGCTTACGTAGTTGCGAGCAAAATCTAGTTGTATATTTTTTAAAAAGAAGCCAGAGGATATCACCCATCCTCATTTCAGTAGAAAGACGTCCAAAGCTTAGATCCAGCTTTGCCACACGAAACGGTCAAGTGCTTCTGCCACACGAAACGGTCCAGTACTTCTGTCACAAGAAACGGTCCAGTGCTTCTCGAATCCAAAAGATATCAGCGACTTTCGCCAGGTTTCCAGTCAACCTCTTTCTACGTCACGCCAGTAAATAATATTAAATCAATTTAATTCATTTTTTGTTGTACACCTGCCACAGCAAGGTATAGTATTTTTAACCTAAAGGTTAACAAGTGGAGAGTGCTGTGTTGCATTTAGTCCGCCCATGTACCTACCACTATTGTACATATATTTTAAATAAATAAAACCTCACTATTTTACCTAATTTAGAAAAAGTTTGTCGTGTGGATAAATTATGCAGGCAAACTATTCGAAATGTAGCAAGTCAAAAATAACCCAGTCCAATGGCGTGTCCCAGTACCATGAACTCGAGATGAAATATTGTTTCAGCCAAAAAACACGACAGACCATTTTTTCAGTCATATTTCTCTTACTATAGTTTATACTCACGCGATTCTCACCTAAATGACAAATGTAGTGTACATTTTTTAAATACAACTTCCTTATTGCTTTTGTTGCTCAAATAAATGTAGAAAATAGGAAGGTTTTCTGGTTTAAATTGGGAAAATTACTCATGAAAATATTAGATATTTCACTTTTTCTACGTGGTATTTGTATGTGAAACAGTAAGTATCTTTATGGCAGAAAAACAAGAGAACTATGAATTTGATGACGAAAAACTGAACAATGTCTATATCAGCTGTTTATTAAGCAATGAGAGGCAAGACTACAGGACGAAAAATCCACAAAGAGCTACAATTTTCTAAAACTTCAATCTTACATAATAATAATAGCCTCAAAATTTTATACTTATTTGGAAATATATCTATTCTGCAGCTGATAGCATAAAAATAACATCAGGAATTTAACAATGAGTGACAATACAAAACTTAGTTTTCCAATGCTCCTGGTTCCAGGGCGAACAATGTACGGCCGCATAGCAATGTCCTTTCATAACTTCCTTCCATACCAACCCAAACTTATAGTTAGATATACCAACATATACGTTCACAAATATACGAATATAACACAAAAATACCAAACTCGTAGAAAAGGAGGGCACGAGCGAAGCGAAACTATCCCCTTGCTTATACAAATTTCACGAATGCGCGGCTCCAATACATTTTGCATGAAGTACTGGAAGAAACTTGCTATTCGTCCTCGGGACAAAGTTGGGTTTTTATAACTATTTTATATAAAACAAGTTTGCATTTTGTTTGGAGATGTCAGCGTTATTTTTTGTTGACATGCTTAGGTAAATATAAATATTTAGCAGGTGTATGTTTGGGAATGACGCTAAATTGGGTAGATATAGTCAACAGGATGTATCAAATGCGTAGGTATAGGTGATTTTCATTGTCACCTGTCCCTAATTTGGACACATCTTATGCATTTTTATTAGTGTTGGTTAGCTAATCTATTCTATGCAGTCCAAGTAATTTGAAATTAATCTACCTACAGTTTTTTCAAACCAGAATCCGGAATTTATCACTTAGAAGTTAATTTAACTAGAAATAATTTTTTGTTTAGAATATTCTTATATTCTATACAGCTTATATGTTACTGCTGCTAATCGAACCTTTCCAGACACCTCAACAACAAACGACCTCGGACCGATATGCAAAACACGCCTTAATTTAGCCTCACTTCACAATCCCAAGTTGAAAACTAAACAGTAACATAACTCCAAAGCGCCATCGGGCGAGACTAATAGAAATTCTCAACGGATCCCAACGGTCTAGACGAGGCGAGCTTATAAAAACAAAAGACTGGCTACTCAAGACTACGTCGGACGCGGCCGCTCAAAGCTGTGAATGGTTGCATAAGCTGACTTGAATTACTAATTATTATGTGCTGTGGCGCCTTCGAATGTGCTGTCGGATGTCGGAATTAGAATAACTGGTCGTGTGATAGAATGTGAGATCTGTAGCATTTTTCTTGCTTAGCTGGAATCTTGGGTAATGTGTTATGACGTAACACTGGATGAACGTTTGTCCGGTGGACGGCAGTAATAGGCTTCAATCAGTACTAACAACTTAGCAATTGATTGCTGTGTTTAAAAATTTAATTAAAATATTAATATAACTAAAACTCTACTGTATGACTGTGATCTGATTCTGTGGAATCAACAAGATTATACGAGTCCGTGTATTTTTATTTACCGATACTTACTAAGATTCTATTACTTTTGTATCTATTCCAATTGAACCATTATAAAACTATTTTAAAAACACTAAATCCATTATTTATAAAAACTTAGTAACTAAAATGATAAGTTTAAACAATCATAGCATATATAGATATAGCATATAGAGATATAGATATAGATTCTGAAAACAAAAATTCTCCAAAAATATATTATTAAGAATTTGCTAATTATTGTTAAAAATAAAATATTATATGGTTACAAAGTTTTCAAAAATAAGTTCTTTGGCTAATAAACTCACAAAAAAAAACCTAGCAAATTCCACCAGCAACAGCAACAAAGTAATACCGTAATCTAATCACAAAAATATATGCAAAAATGTTGGTAGTATTTATTGCATTACTGTCGGAAATGTATGACAACCTAAACGGCGCAGGCGCCGATCCGCATACAGATATAAGTTCCTAATTTGAATGTGTTGCATATCATTATGTGTGAGTAATGGCCTCCACGATGTAGGGAATCCTTAGGAATCCTAATGTGTTACTGGCAGTACTGGCATGCAGAATGTTAGCCTGTTGAAAAATTTTTTCGCACCTATCTATACAAAACAGGTTATATGTCGCATAAATAAATAGATCCTCCTTAGAGGTCAAAGACCAGACTTGTTTGTTTCCTTCTCCATCACCCTAAAGTATCAAATATAGGATTAGTGAAGAATATTGACAAACAACGTTTCAGCTTGTGGGAAATATTTATGGAAATGTTTACTTTTTTGCTTGCTTTTTATTTTTGCGAAAAATAAGTACCTAGTCTATGTGGAAGTCTAGAATATTACCTACCTACTAACAGATTTTATTAATATAGCATCTGCTCATGAGGACAGATGCTTCTTTCTGATTATGTTATTAGAGTGGTAACATTATTTTTATTGCCGTTATAAAATCCACGTGACATCAATACCTGGTTAGCAAAAGAAATTATTTATATAGCTCATTTAACACCAACGTAATAAAAAACATTTGATACAGACTTTGTTTTTTTCTTAAAAGTAAAAATGGGAGTTCTTCAATCACAGTTCAGTAAAGGTTTAATCAAAGTATTATTAGGTTCCGTTTAATCAGGAGCACGATTCAGATGGACCGTTTCCTTCTCCTTTCCTTCCTTTCAAATTAATTCTATAGCAAAAAGTGAAGGATAAAATATTTGACTTTTCCTGAACCCGCTGCGATAAGAAAATGTCAAAATTTCTGTTTTTCTAGTTTTAATAAAGGTAAGTGAAACCCTGGTTGTATACGTAGGTATCATATAAGCACAATGCTGATTGGATATTTCTATTAGAAGAGATCAATGTCCAATAAATGGCGAAAGGCGTCCGTCTATTCCCTTGTGACTTAATGCTACTATTGGCGGAGTATAGCCGACCATAGGTACCTGCAATTTTGCCCAACCCTCCTCAACATGCCCTTAGAGAGTAAGATTTATTCTGATATATTACAATGAGAAGAGGATTATATTTCCATGATTTGGTACGCTTAAAAATTAAAATTATAATGTAGATTGACAATTTATTAAAATTGCGAGACAGCAAAATTCTGACAAGTTAGGATATAATTTTATAGAAGTTATATTTATTTTAGTCCTATTTTCATAAAAAAAAAAACTATCAATACCAGCTTTAGAGAACTGTCTTTGAAAGGGCCTTCTTAATTTATAAAATCGGTATTTTTACAGTTCCGTACCCAAAAGGTAACCAACGGAACCCTATTACTAAGCCTCCGTTGTTCGTCCTTCCGTCCATCCGTCTGTCGCCTGTGGGTTTTATCTCAAGAACTGTAGTAGGTAGACAGTTTAAATTTTCACATTGATAATATTATTATTTCTAATGCCGTTATAACAACAAATATTTTAAAAAATAAATTTAATTAAGTTTTGAATTCGGGCTTCAATACAAAAAACGTGTTTTTTTTTTGCTTTATAGTACGGCAACCCTTCGTGTGAGAGTTCGACTCGCACTTGGCCGGTTTTTTGTACTGAATACACTAGCAAACCGCAACAAACGTGTGGTATGAGAAATCAAAATCGAACCGAAGATCGAGACAGCATGATTACAATATCTACTCACAGTAACGTGTACGGAACACATTGAATTCGAAGGTTGTTTACACTCACCACATTTACCTACCCGTATATTGTCTTAATACTCGCTCTTATTGAAGTTTGCGTAGATTTTATCGACATCTTGATAGGTTGATGGTGTGAATTGATATATTTATGTCAGGCTTTTTAGGTTCTTCCTACATATTTTTGACGGGAATAGGTAAATATACAACAAATAATTAATCTGCCTGGCCTTATCCTAAATATATTGGGACGGGCTCTCAGACTAACAGGATGCTGCTGAATACCAGAACCTATTTAAATGAAGCGACTCTCTATGTGACTCCACTAGTAACGGAGTAAGATAATACCCCTTAACACCACTCAGGCTTTCATATTTCAGGCTTCTGACTACCAGCAATGACTGTCAAAGATCTACTGTTGTTTTGTTCTTTTCTAGGCACGGAAGGGTATGGGTTTATAATGAATGATAGACAAAACCTGCGAACGACAGAAATATCCAAAATAATAGTTGTAGTTATTCAATGAGTGAGCTTACCTACAATAAATTACAAATTCTCATGCGTTTTATAATAATAATTGGTACATGCTTCCTGTAGATACTTCACGCTAGGGATTATTTCACACCAGATCGCAGAATCAGATATCCCTACATCAAAGTTTTCGACCAGTAACTTTGTAGGAGCACAATTTTTAAGGTTTATTAAGTTAGTTAATTGCTCAGAACGTCTACTTAGATACAAATGTATGATTCATGAATTTTAATTCACTTGTTCTCGGACAACTTCAAGATAAAACGTCCAAGTTTTAATCTTTGTTCTTAGTTTGTGCAATACAAAAATGTAACGTTATTTCAAGAAGTACATACGTAGAATGATAATAATTTGTAGAGAGTAATAAATTTAGTGAAACAATCAGTGGAATGTACAGTATTGTGCTGTACAAGACACAAAACAAAGTTGCACAAAACGGAATCTTGTTTATAGATACGACTCTCAGAGACGACGAGAAATAACTTTAATTAAATTAAGAAATTTATTGATACAGTCGCTTAGTGATGTCGGTATTTGGGGACAGCGGGGTCATTTGGCAACGGTCCTTAGTTCGGCCAAGTTATCGCGGGACGCTCGCCCGGCTGCGCCAGCGGGGAGGTGCGGCTCCATATCTTACAAGACACCTCCTCGGAACGTTAGGGGACCACACACGATGATTTGTTTACGCTGTGTGAATTGGCTTCAGGTTGTTTTTCTACCGTGTTCTTGTAAAAGGGTATAATAATAAGCTTACTGAACATCGTTTAGATTGGGCTTTGTACCCTTCATAATTCAAAGATTCTTATTCTTGCTATAATTTTCCTTATCGCATCAAGCTAAGACCGTCTTTTACTTTTGTTTTTTTACAAAATATTTTCCCTAAAGCGTCTTATTTTTAAAGAAGTCCCCAGACAGAATTAGAAATTCACGAGGCGAGATCAACAAATAATCCAATTCCACAAATCTTCGCGTCTCACGACACAATATTACAAACGTATGACACAATTCGTAATCAAAATTCAAGCCAGATTACATATTTTTTTATCCGAAGTATGCGAAAAAATATACAAAAATAATACAAACACCGAAAAACATGGCGGTGAATTGGTCGTTGTTGTTCCCTAACAAATTGGGCGCCTGTCGCCGTCTCCTATTCGCATATTGGCCGATATTACGCTCTCGATGCGCGCCTATACTTTGGCAACACGATGTATACGTATTGTGTATACAGCATGTTCTGTTTACACGGCAGCGTCGATATTTGTCGGAACAAACTTTATCCGTGACGTATTGCGACAAAAACGTGTTACACTTGATATAAGAAAGTTGATCATGTTATCGGGAAGTTCTGCTCTAGTTTCCCCTCCCTTTATTAGAAAAATATACAATGCCTATTTATACTTGTGTTGGTTTCCTATGGTTTCGTTAAGTTTTTGTTGGATTTATCCGCAAGCGTTTGTAAACATATTTCCTTTACTATATTTTGAATGTATGGGAAAACAGGAGAATTTCCTACGTCACTATCACAATATTTGGCAATGAAAATAGTAAAACTTTATACAATGTTCAAATGAAAACTTCAACAATTCAAAAATAATTTAGAAACAATAATGACTATCTAAATCAAACTAGGTATCTCTTTCAGCACAACGAGACAATTGCAAAGAAAACATTTTGTAAATACGCAAACTTTTTAGAACAAAAATAAAACTATCTCCAAGCAATATGGAGTTTTATTTTTCCCTGTGTATGTGAGCGAATGATTTCAGATTTCACCGTAGTGCGGAGCGGACTGTGGAATTGGCCAGACTAAAATAACGAACGGACGTGCTCTGAAACTGTAAGGAATTATTTTTAAGTTCGCCCACTGTTGCGAATACACAAAGATGTCGGAACTAGTCGGAATAAATAAAATACTGCATACATGTTGGACCGTTGGTGCAGGTGTACCGTACCGAGTTGTTTCCAACGAGAAATATAGGTACCTACCTATCTTCTTGTATCCTCTGGGTATAGTAAATGTGTATGAAAACATGTAGCGAGATTTTCTTTTAGCTGTTTTATATAACAATTTTTATTTTACCAATGCATTAGTCTGCCATGTTGACTTAATAATTTAGATTTACCTAGGCACTGATTGTGTTTTTTAATAAGAGTATTTTGACTTAATCATTCGAAAAAACTATTAACCTGCATTTATAATGATTTTCATAGTCTAGATTAGTGCTTTCAAAATATTAGTATTTTTTCACTAATATTATTTCTTATTTTGTTTCATAACACCCATCAAATAATGTTCAGGTGTCGCACAAACTATTCTAAAGCACCTACAAAACATAATCTGTGCGTATTAAATAATAAATAAATATTGACGCTTGAAAAGCAATACTCACTAAGCGACATTGAGTAAACCTTACAGGAGAGTGATTTAAAGTTCAAATTTATAAAAAAAAAAACATAAAAATTCACCTAATTGTTTCGAAATTTCGAATCTACAATTAGGTGAATTGTTATGATTTTTTTACTCAATGTCGCTTAGTTAGGATTGCCTTTCAAGTGTCGATATCTATCTACCAAGTAAAGTAATCTTTGAGAGGTAGGTTGTGGCCGTCCGAGGGGCATCCCTAATTCCTACCCACATCTAAGTATAAATACCTACCTACATATATACAGTAGGTCGATGTTGTTTCCTCAAGGAAACCTTCTCCGATATATCTATAGCTACGCTCTCTATCTACCCTTCGTGATTAATGCAGCTGGTAGGTGTTGATTAAAGCAATTAGGGGAGATAGACGCTGTTTGAAAGCTAGTTACTGAGCTAAATGAAATTGATTTTTAATTAAATGTACAGTACTGTGTTTCTCGTTGACTTTTGTGTTGATTTTAGGAAAATGTAGTGTAGTGTAGCCAAGTCTTAAAAGTAGTTTCTTTTTGTATTTAGAAATTAGTTGTTGAAACTTGATGGGTGGGTATACAAGCATTTAATTTAGAAAGTAAGAAAATGTTTGTGGGTTTTCTCGCTGCACTATAAAAACAGTTAATGTAAATTCTAAAAGCTTTGCTTCTGTATGTAGAGCGTTTTACAAAAATGGGCAGGTATGGTTCAATTTGCTTTCTTTTTTTAAGAAATACACGTTGTCAGTTCACAAAACCATGATATTAGAGACTATAAATCTGATTTAATTGTATACCACTTAAGTGCTTAACTGAAATCTACTACATTTTTAGAGTTACGTGCCCAAAGGGTAACCAACGGAACCCTACTAAACCTCTGCTGT
Organism: Lacanobia oleracea; assembly: GCA_950371165.1. Lineage (NCBI taxonomy): Eukaryota > Metazoa > Arthropoda > Insecta > Lepidoptera > Noctuidae > Lacanobia > Lacanobia oleracea. The sequence continues at coordinate 11,310,366 of OX493397.1, forward strand.
CCGTCCGTCTGTTTGTCAGCGGCTGTATCTCAAGAACAGTAATAGGTAGACAGTTGAAATTTTCATAGAGCGTATATTTATATTGTCACTATAACAACAAATAATAAAAGTTTAATTAAGTTAAAAATTAAAGCAAGCTCCCATACCTGCAAGAAACGTGTTTTTTTGGGATTATGGTACGGAACCTTTCATGTGAGAGTCCGACTTGCACTTGGCCAGTTTTTAACACTACTAATAAAATATTATTACATACACTTACCGACTCATTTGCCATTCAATAACGGGTCAACAATTTGTAATTACTAATCGTAAATAACAATTTAAGCTTCCATTTAATTGTCAATTCAATGAGCTATAAAACCAAAGATTGTTGAAATGAATAAAGACATAATGATTATAAATTATAATTATGTCAAGAAGGTATTAATTGTACCTACGAGTAGTAGTAGGTATAGGTACATTTTTACTTTATAAAGTTAATGTTTACTGAATATTGATTAAAATGAGTTACTTTCTATATTTTTGAAAGAAAAATACTGTGTTTGATTAAACTATACCTATAATAGGGAACATGCAATATTTCCATTTTTGCTTTAATTTTAAAGAACTCCATCTAGAATAGACCACCACATAAATAAGAAATGAAAACGCTTTAATTTATTGCCAAAATTGCGTTTTTATTAAACCAACAGTTTAAAGGTTCGCGCGAAAACGGACGATGACGTCACTCGTGTCTATCACTGGTCAAGAATTGTCCTAACTCAAAGACATAAGGTTGCCTTTTCGTTGGCATAACAGCAGATACGTCTCTAAACGCTGATTGTTGTTTTTAAATGCGTTCCATTTCACGTTACTTGAATTCATTATTTTTGTTAAAAATCGATATTAACCAAAATAAAAACGTTGCAATGGCCTTTATTTTATACTTTTTTATCATTTTACTGACAACATTCTCATAAATTCTGTATTTGCATCTTCCCTATTAAATAATCCAATCCATAAGTACCTACTCATATCTATTATGAATGCAAAATTCACTCTGTCTGTTCATCTGCTTATCTGAAACTTGGCACACTAGTAGACCATGTCATGTCAATCAATTAATAATATATTAAAAAAATGTATGTTTGTGTAAGTTCTCAGCTATTTATATAAAATGTGATATTAGATACCTAGATAATAATATTTTTTTTTGTAATGGGTTTACTCTTGATATTATAATGATGCTAGGTATAATAACAAAATATAATGTACTTATGCAATTTAATATACCTACTTACATAATATTTTAGTATTAAGTTGTCATGCTGCGCCCTAACAGGACCATGTGCTTACCTACTAGTTATAAGCAAAGCCAGTAACTGTGTGTACATTGTGTTATAAATAAATAAATGTCCTGGAATAGGACATAATATGATACTTTTCATCACGGCAGTTTATTTCGACATTCATTCGGGTGAAGCCGCTGTCATAAACTATTTGAGGATAATTCCTCATAGTTTCTGCCAGCTACATATTTTAATAAGTATTGCGGTTTGACAGTTTCCGTATACAAGTGTACAGTTTGATCCAGAAGTACGTGGCCATATTTAAGAGTGATTTAGTCCGACTAAATCACTCTTAAATATGGCCACGTACTTTTTCCAGTTTTTTTCTGTTTTGATTTTTTTTCTGTTAAAGTTTAACATCACCCTTAAGGCTGCTCTCTCGACAAAAGCTTAAAAACAGCGTGCAGATGAAGCACCTTTTCGTCGGCACTAACAAAGAACTTACATCTGAAAAAATAGTTGGTAATCTACAAGATATAATACGTAATTTGGTTAAACCAGAATTTATCTATCGGTATCAAATAATAGGAAAAAAAAACACCCAATCACCTCCAAATCTTCATTTTACTCCTTCATTTTTATATCAAAATAGTATAAAAAGTATATTTACAGCTTTGAAATACAAACGAAAATGATTTGGATTTGTTACTTTTTAAAAACAAGAATTATTTTTATTATAAAAAAATAAAAATGCGGGTAGCAGAGTAGCGCGTAGAGGGGTACTTAGCTCCGTTCATATGGACAAGTCATTGGCATGAATATAAGCCTTAAATAGGACCACGCATTTCTGGAACAAACTTCTGGAAAAACTTTTAGGAACAATCATAATGTAGATAAGTTTTCTAAGAGAGTTTATGTGGAACATTCCATTTGAATGCAAAAATATTATTCCTGTAGGTATTCGACCACCTAATTATGTAAATAATATGCATGAATATGTTTACGTATATTAAAGGTGCATCTGTCAGCACATGTCTAGGAATGTTTGTGTGAATGATGTTAGAATGGTTTAATTCTTAACCATTCTAACATCGTACATGCATTATTATTATTATCTTAGAGATCTACCTAGTTAACTTATGGGCTCTACATATTCATGCGCTAACAATCTAATATTACCAGTAAATAGTTATCTATGCAGTTTATTATTACACAAAACACGATACGGAACTTCACGATTTTACTTTTATTTAAATAGGGTGTTTATGTGGAAAGATTATAATTATCATCCTCTTTACATATCGGCTTTAAATCCTAAACATAGAAAAATTCAATATTAAATTACCTCCAAGATTAGGTAATCTCAATGCATGTTACTTTGAAAATAATAAAATAAAAATAATTACATGGTGTAGTCTTAACAATCCACCAAAAGCAGTTTTACTTCATTCATTCGACTTTCAAATACTCAGAAACTAACACAAAAATACATACATATGAGCAGAATAAATATATTTCTCTCTCAATCCATTTTACGTTCCCTTCGGCCAATCTCTCGGAAGCCAGCTTTGCCAAAGCTGCGGTACCATAGAGTGCCATCAGCTTCAAATTTGAAATTGAACGAAGGAATGGAACCGTCCCGGTAATGGAACAAGTTAGATGAAAGGGGGCGGGAGGCGCTCAGTCGATCGTCACACTCCAAGCCACGCTGACGCAAAGACGGTAAAACTTTGAATTCGTCTAGATTTTAGGTACTTTTCAGCGGGGGTTAATTTTTTTTGGAATAGTTCAAAAGTTGTTAACGTAAAATAGAGAAGTTTGTTGGAGCTATGTAAGTAGGGGTCTGTGTCTACGCAGAATGATTTCTTAAAAATGTTATGTACTTTATTTAGTACTTATCTAGTACCTATTTTAGCACTTAGTAGTACTTCTGATTAGGATGATACCATAGGAAAAAATATACAAATAATAATGGTTCAAAATAAAGGCTGCGATAAACTTTTAATCTCTTATTAGGTATTTTGAACACGTAGATAGATACAATTTGCATCTAGATACCTAGTCTATATGTAGTATGTCCATAATACTAAAAGTAAGGCAACATTAAAACAAACTCACCAAAATTCTACCAAGATACACTAAACTTAATATTACAGCTTACAGCAAGAAAAAAATGTATTTGAACAATGGAATTTTTCCAACATTAAATCATATTTTATAGCACAACGTAGCACTTACTACAGGTAGGTCCGACTACGTTCAAGTTAGTTTTTCCTTCACGTATCTACGTTACGCATAACGTGATTAGCCATGCCAATTGTCTGGTTCACGTTTGCTGATAACCCGTACGAAACGCACCGTTTTTGTGCATGTGAATAAAGTTTTTAAAGAATGGTTTAAAACGCAGTTTGGTTTCTATATTTTGCATTTTATTTGCCTACCTTTAGTGAAGAATATTTGCAATTTCGAGTGTAGTAAAATATGAATGAGATTTGTGGATGATATTTTGATTAAATTGGAATTAAAAAAATAATAGTTTGACCCCAAATTAATACTAATTAGACGTGAATGTCATTCAAATCTCGTTCTTACAAGAACAGTTTTCTATTAGGTTTCGTATTCATGTCTATTTATTCATTGCGAATAAGTAAGATACTATTAATATTCATTTAATTTGTAACCTTGAAACACTTATTTACAATGTGACATTGTAAGCACTAACTGAACTCTACGCAGAGCTGCCATTTTTTAAAACACAAAGCTTATTCTATTCTATCAGTGGCCGTTCTCATCTATTTTCCCCGTGACTAAGTCTTATAAGTGCAAGCCAACAAAAGGAGTCCCGTCTAATAAGAAAACTAATTTAAAACTTTGGTGGCACAGCAGCGCCGAATGCGTAAAGTTGGCGCCACTCGGTCGAGATAGGAACCATCGGAACAGCGCCACCGCGCGGCGAACGGCTGAAGCTTTACAATTGCTGTTTTTACGACTTATGGGGCCGTTAGTGTGCGTGAAAGCTTCTACGCACACTCACGCACCAAACGAGTTCACTTTTGTGCGTGTAGAGGAGTTTTTATGTGTTTGTGTTACGGCCCATGTACAAAAGCTTGTACCATTGTCAGCCGTGTCCCATAGTTGTTATCTATTGGCTGGATAGATGGCATTGGGTGTAGCGCGAGCACCCACGCGTTGTGTTAAACTTGGTATACATTTGAACACTCACCCAAAAATATTACTGGCGGTGTTGGCGTGTTTTTCACACGTTTCAGTAAACACGTCTGGACAATATTCGGGCCGGGGCACGTGCATGCGAGTGGGTAGTGGCAACGTATTTAGGCACACGGGGCACTGTATATGTTTAATTAAAACCGTAAAGACGTGCTGGCCAACGCGAGGTTTTCTCATAACTGTGATAAATAGCGGCTATTTTTTTTTTCACAAAGAAAAAAACCAACCGCGAAGAAATGTGGAGCGAAACTGCATTGGCCATTGTTTAGTTTGCCAATTTATACGGGTCGGTTACACTAGCGACTTTTATTGAAGCATTACCGATAAAAGGAGTCATAATAGGTTTTATAGGCAGATTTTAATGGCGATGTGTTGAACAGATTTGCACTTCGTTCATTGGGTTACGAGAGCCGTTGGCTGAAACACCTTACATCTACTAGGTACTATACAGTACAGTAAAATGAGTACCGAAGTATAAACTTGGGTACACATTATCAGAAAAAAAAACCTTGATAATTCAGTCATAATTGAACACTGTAATCTATGAACATTATGCCTTTTTTATCGCAATGAGTTAGGACACAATAGATTTTTGAAAGACAATTACCTAGTTTTTTTCATACAAAATCAGTTTTGTTAACAACGTGCATTTTAAAACGATGTAGACACTTCGCCATCGATATAATATCAATAGATAAAATATAATAGAGACGAATCATTATGTTAATATTATATTATCAAATATTTCCTAAATACTTAACAAAAAAAAATACCAAAAGAAACATGAGTACCTAAGCATCATAAGACGTACAAAAAAATATGAACATAAATCTGTCATTTTGAATAATGTCACGTCAGATCATCTTGAATTTATGAGTCACTGTGACAGCATCTATAGGTAACCCTGATACCGAGATTGGAGCCCAATAGACAGCTACCTAACAAAATAATATCCTACCAAAGACCATTTATATAACCAACACGACATTGAACAAAAAAAAACATGCGGAAAAATAAATCGTTTTCAAATAGGTAGATGAAAATTCTATTACAACTGTCTAATTTTCAATTTCCTTCAATCGATTCCAATCTTGATAATGTTCTCGAATGATTTTTCAATCGAGATCTTTTGATTAGCTATTCTGGACAACAATGGAGTTCTTTATCTCGACTGGTTATCAGGTTTAATATGCGTAGAAAGTCGGCTTCGTTATCAACAACGGAGGTTGCTCCATTTCGTTATCGCGGATTTGCGCTCTGAAATTGTTATTGTGTTAGGTATATGGTGTGTGGAGATTACGAGTTGTACTGAAATTTACTTTTACGTTTCATACAGATTTGTTGTGTTTTAAGCCCTTATAGTTAAACGTTATTCAGCGGGAGACTGAAATACAGATTTTTTATAATGATTTTCTTAAAAAAATAACTCAATGAACGCAGAACAGAAAATACATAAGTTAAGCGACCCACTAACTCATATTTCACTTTGAGATCGACTCCCGTGGCAAAACTACACTAAGTTTATTTTTTACTATTGATAAGCACGCGTTTGACCGCTATCTCACCTGATGGCAAGCGATGATATGATCGAAGATGGAGCCCACTTGCTTAGAAGTAACATGTTCACTCTTGACTTAAAGACTCCGAGGACCGAGGAATTAATAATTTTATGCTAGGTACAAACCTAGCATAAAATTATTAATTGCAAGTATACTTACGATATTCACTTCTCATAAAACACTAAAAAAAATATCTTCAATCAGCTCGTAATCCACAAAATCATATAGTTTATCACTACGATGATATAGGTAATTATTTTAATATTTGCTATCGTTTTATTTATTTATTTATATTTTGGTGCTTAGCATTTTTATAATTTAATTGTGCTGTGATTTCTTTTCTGTTGTGCATGCATCAAGCAAATATTTTACCTATCTATCAGAACCTAGAATAATAATATAGGCTAGGATTGTATAAATAGTTAAATGAGTTACTTTTTTGTTTCCAGGTAAAAAGGGCAGCCAAATACAAAGGAAAGTTTTCTTTGGAGTAATCCAAAGAAACTCTAATAATAAAAATAATCTGCGCCCGACCCAGTTCTCGATAATGGCAATATCACATTGTACTGGGATCGGTCCATCATCACTGACAGGACTCATCTGCCTAGCCTTTTCCCAACTATATTGGGGTCGGCTTTCAGTCGAACTGGATTCAGCTGAATACCAGTGTTTTACGTGGAGCGGCTGCCTACCAGACCTACAACCATTAACTGGGTAACACGGTACTTCTTGGCAAGACTGGAGTCAGATTTATGGCTTCTGACAGCCCGTGACGACTGCCAAAGATCTACAAATGACAGTCGGGACCATCGGCTTAACGTGCTTTCCGAGGCACGGAGGAAACTCGGTATATTAAGATGGTCACCCATCCACAGACCAACCTTGGCAAGCGTAGCTTAACCTTAAAGATCAACCCGTGCGGCTGTTATTATTTAGCCACGAGACTCTCACTGATCACTGACAGGACTATTGTTGCCAATAAGCCTGATATAGTGGTGGTGGACCGAATTGTGAGGCGTGCAATGATTGTAGACATAACTGTCCCGCATGACGAGAACCTCGTGAAAGCCGAGAAAGACAAATAAATCAAGTATATTGACTTGGCTCGCGATGTTGTCGACATGTGGGAAGTGGACTCCGCAATCATTGTACCGATAGTCGTGTCGGCCAATGGCTTAATAGCCACGAGCCTCGACCAACACCTTAGGAGGCTCTCGTTGGGCAGCTGGATCAAGGGCTTGATTCAGAAAGCGGTACTTCTGGATACGGCTCGCATTGTCAGGAGGTTCCTTTCTCTGGAGCCTTGACCACCGGTAGCTTGGACGCTGTTCCCGATATCGGTGGGCTACTATTTTTATATTTTCAAAATGTTTTTTTTTTTTTAAAAACATTTAAAAATATAAAATATTTATAAATATAAATATATAAGTGTATAAAATATTTAAAAATGTATAAATAAGTAAAGAAGATGCATCATCATCTGCCTAGCCTTTTCCCAACTATATTGGGGTCGGCTTCCAGTCAAACCAGATTTAACTGAATACCAGTATTTTACGCGGAGCGGCCGCCTTAAGAAGATGTATTTGGATAATAATCTCTAATTTAGCTATACATAGGTACTTACCTTCTTATTGTATCACAATATGATAATAAATACTTAAACGAGGTTTCCTTCTTTGTCTCTTTATGCACAGACTGTGGAAACGCATGTAAAGAACTGAGTGCCAGTTCTAATAATTTTCAAGTAAAGTTCGACGAAAACACTTAGTTGAATTTAGAATGAATCTGACAGAAGTCAACTTGACGTAACTCCTACTGAAGTTCCGCCGCAGATAAAATCGACATTTTGTTCGGATTATTCAAAAAACAATATTAATTTGAGAATTTGTGATAAAACTTGTATTCTAGTGACGGTTACAGGATAATTGATGCTCATATACCACGTGCTCGGTGGAACGTGGCTTAAGTTATTTCCCATTGTGTAACCGGGTTTGTCAACTTGTCATAATTTTTAAAAAAACGTTCATTTGTTGATTAGCACTCGCCTATAAAACCCACAAAATAAGCCTTCCCTGACAAAGATACCATAATGTGAATAAATACAATAAATAAGAGTTTAAAATAAAGGCATTATGTATTGAATGTCTTTATCTCAATCTCATTTTTACGTAGCTACTGTATAAAGGCTACGAAAAAATTATCTATCTACGTTTTATTTTTCTCCATGTATCCTCAAATCGGCTTTCCCTACCAATTTCCCTTCTAAGAAAATTCAACGCAGGTTAATGAAATGCAATTTGCATGCGGCACACATTCCTCTCGTAATATATTTCGTGACCTTGTACCAAATGAAGTCGGGGTATGGCAATTTGCCTACAAAGTCGGGCAGTCACTCACACACTCACACACACACACAAACAAGATGGCGTCGTTGCAAACCCCACTTGACACCATAAGCTGCACATAAGTACCTTCACAATTCCCTTGGGCAATATTTTTTATACAAAATTCCTGAATAAGAAGGGTGTTGGATGAAGGACGCTGGGCGGTCGATGGTAATGTCTACCTACCTACAAATACCTATGTTTGAAATAGAAGCTGAGAAGGAAGAATAACGGTCAGTCATTTGTATTCGTTCGTCCGTTTGTAATTTAAACTGAGCGTTTGATTTTGAAAATAGATCGGCTTATTTCGAGACGTACTTTTTTCAAAAACTACGTTATTCATTTTGATTATTTAGTAAGATATCTCTTCATGGTCATATTATTATTATAATTGTAATTAATTACATATATATAAGTAGGTACCTACTAACAAAGTTACGTAAGCTGTGTTACTAACTAAGATCTTTGGAATAATGATGTTATAATAATTATAAACATTTAATTCAGAGACTTGGTCTAAATTAAATGATTATAATTCACTCTTATCACTTTCTGGACCACCTTAGATTCAACTTTCAAGTAACACAAAGAACGGTATTGGAAACAGAATTTTATAAAGTATCTACCTAAACATGTTACAAAAAGTCTTTACTTACTCGCATAATATGCACGGACAGCCATCTACTGAATAACTAATATAATATTTACTTACACCATTTTCAATATAGGATAATATCGCAGCACATGCATGGTCACACCGCCTGCGACCGACCTCACACATCAGCTGATCGACCAAGCAGTTAAATCTTTACGGCCATGACGTCACAGGTTTTTTTCCCAAATGATTTACAACCCATAAACCTTCCACAATAACTGTACCGATTGTTTAACAGTTAACCGCAATATTTAAACCCTTTCTAGGTAAGAAGTTTAAAACCGTTATTGAGAGCAGTTTTTCTTATAACTTTTTGCTCTAGTTTCGTTTATTGTCATTTAAAAACGAGTCGAGGAAGTCGTTAAGTTGCGCAATTATATGCAAAAAAGGGTTATAGATTTTGTTCGCCGGACAATCGGACAAAGTTATTTTTTTTTGGTCAGAGACAAAGTTTTGTTCAAAATTTTCTTTGTATAGGTACTATTGTTTGATAATGTTATGCGCAACGTGCATTGGGTTTGGCTGAAACTTTAAAATGCAAAACAAGGTTTCTAGAGGCACGTAGCCATGGTTTTTAGAAAGGATTGCATTTTGCGTTAAAATTATGATTCCATGTTGTGTTTTAAGTTACCTACAAAGAATTTATAATTGGATAAAGAAACGCGCTATACGAAAAGGCGATAAAAATCACTACTAGTACTGTAACGTAGCTAAGTAAATAAAAAAAGGAATACCTATGGCCAATCTTATATCTCATCAATGATTCCCAGTAGATATTCCTTAATAACCCATCAATGTAAAAGAAACAAACAATAAAACAAAAAAAGTGTCATAAAACATCCAATTACGTACATATTTATTTATAGGGTAGAAAACGCAGTTATTAGGGGACAATATTCTACAATAATTGGCTATAAAACCCTGTAAATTGCACCGCGTGCGGTATACGAGGAAATATTGGAACTAAAGTGACTTGTAATGCTTGTAGGTACCTATAGGACGAATATTTTAAAATAAATGATGATAAAAGCTATGATCTAAAATTATTACTTTTCGGCACACATATACCAAAAAGCCAAGTCTCGATTTTAAGGCTGACTGTCTATTGGAGCGGACAGGAGAGGAGCGGAGATACATCGACCAATGGAATTATATAAAATCTCAGACCCTGAGATTTTATACAGTTCCATTGATTAAATTACTCCATTTCTCCGCTCAGCTGCCTCGCTCCACGAATATGGACAGGTTGCCTAAAAAACGTTAGAATTTTAGTCAAAATTTCAATGTCAAAAACTTGACAAAATGTAGGGATATCAGTTTTTTTACAGTTTGTGGCCCTAATATCATGTATCCGTTGTGGAAAAGGGATGGCCCTATTCATCTTGTATAGCTCCGCCTTACTCTCACAATGGAACGATGTAAATGACAAGTCTTATTAGGAGGAGTGAAGGTTCCTCCCCCGCTAAACATAGGTAAGATTTTATTCACAATAATAATAAAACCCAACTTAATTTTCTTCAGCAATCTTAACTGCTAGACTCGTTGCTCTCAGATAAAAAGTCGCTAACTGTCAAGTTTTTTAGTTTAACTGTCGCTGAGGTGAAGTCGCAATAAAATCTTTTGAATTTTAACGCTTTTTTTGTACGAGAATTGGCCTTCTGATTGAAAATACTGGTAAAACAATCAGTAAGTAGATATTTTTATTCATCTCCGTATTTTCAATCTATCACACTTGACTGTACCTCCACCTACAGGGTGTGGCCACAATCGGTCGCAACTTGATCCATTCTGGCGCCGCGGTCGCTGCGATGTTTTTTGTAACGTTCTAAATATGTATACGTTGTTGTCTGAAAACATAAATCATGAACTCGTTACGATTTACGAGCCCGCTCGAGCGTAGCACCGATTGGAGATTTAATTTTAGGGTTAGACACACTGATAGGCTTAAGCGAGGATTTAGAGTGATACCGCTTGTCTGGAGTATAATAAAGCTTTCCAAACAACTTCAAACGGTTTTATTTTTAGGTATCATCAATCAAAAGTTTCAGCAGTCTGAGAGGATTTGATTAGAACACATTACAAGAACAAGAGTGTAAGAAAATGTTTTGAAGAATTGCTACGAGGCCGCTACGGATTACCCAATAGTTTCCTAAGATTTTGAAAATGTTACGATATCAGTGGTTTTATTATTTATTTTAAACTACCTTGGTAGCATCGAGTTAATTTATTGTGTGTTACTAACTTTTTAAACCATCAGATTCAAAATGGATGCCTGGACTCCAGCAAAGAATGTACCTACGAGTTTTCACGACATAAAATCATGACATGTGTAAATTGACACAAATAGACTGCCGAGTTGACGTTTAAATGAGACAGAACCTGTTAAAAAGCGACAGAAATAGACGCATTAACATTCCAGTTCGTCGTGAAAATGTAAAAATTGTTTTCAAAGAAGTTTGTTGAATTATTGCTTGTATGTGGGTCATATTAAATGTTATCTACTCATCACTTTGATTCTGTATGACAGGTAAATCAAAAGGAGACTATAAATACATATAGTATTCACAAGAAGCGTGCCTAAAATATATTTGGCAGTCAAAACTCATGCTTCACTGTCATAAACACTTAAGACAGTGTCTAGTGCACTCGCTACGGTACATCTTAATAAACAGCAAACTTTATCCAATAATAATTTGACGTGTACTTAACCAAAGTTTTAAATACATGACTTTATTTAAATGTAAGACCGGTGTTTACGTTAAATGCACGTGTCACTAACTTTCACCGCTTTACTCGTGTAATAAAACCCCAACCTAATCGCTTTCAAGGGCTTTAAGCGGCCATGACCCGTGCTGAGTGACGCCGAAGGATATAACTGTTAACATACTTAGTGTACGCTGTGCTGTGCTAGTCGGTAAACAATATATCTTGAGTTATGGTAGTAAGTGTCTCTCGTCAAATAGTGTGATCCCTTTTTTTCACATAATGGTGATTTTCCTGTTATACTTTGGCATAACGATTTGGTATAATTTTTTCCACACTAATACTTTGGTATATTTTTATTCGCATACAGTTTATATTGGCATAATTATCTTGAAGGCTAATTTGTTTCGGCATAAATTTAATTCGCATAATATTCCTAGGCATAGAGACTATTAACATAATAGCATTTAGGCATACAATTTTTAGAAATAACGGAAACAATTCCATTTTTAACCTTGAATTAAAATTGAAGTATTGTCTTCAAAATTCAATATGTTGTGCTATTAAAGTTAGTGACAGAAACGAATCGCTGCAAAACCGACTCCACGTAGTCTAGTCTGCCCTAACCCTAGAGTGTAATCTAAACCCGCGTAGGCACGGAGGGGTGAAACGACCCGCGAGCTGAGGAACAGGTGTATTTAACGCCCGCCATCGCGTTTGAGGCTGGGCCGGCTTAAGCCAAAGCTGCGGTGGTTAGTATAAAACACATCTGCGACGATAGCTTGCGTGCGGCCGCCGGAGCCCTGCAGCGCCGGAGCCGTGACAGAAACCATGCCTGCTGCATTTTGCATGCTTGATTGCATGCTGCATGCTCGGTGCTTGCGTACTGCATGCTCGGTGCTTGCATGCCGCATGCTCGGTGCTTTGCATGCTTCATGCTCGCTGCATGTTTGCTGCATGCTTGCTTGCTGTATGCTTGCTTGCATGCTGCATGCTTGCTACGTTCATGATGTATGCTTGTTTACATGTTTGCTTGCTGCATGAATGGTGTAGGTATGCTTGTTTTTTGAGTGACAGCACCTATGCCTGCTGCATTTTACGTGCTTGCTGGATGCTTGTTTGCGTGTTGCATGCGGGGTGTATGCATGTTTACATGTTTGCATGCTACATGGTTGCTGCATGTATGGTGTATGTTTGTTGAAAAATAAAAATAAAATAATTTATTCTACCAACAACATACAGTGCCTACAATTTTGTACAAAAATGTATATTAGGACCTAAAATTTTAGGAATGAATTAATTATGCTTATTTGTTATGACTATAAAAATATGTTTTTATATCATTTTACGTTAATAAATGTATGCTTTAGAATGTTATGCTTGATCATTATTATGATAAGAGAAATTATACGTAAGCTGTTATGCGTAAATAATGTCATGCGAAAATATAATTAGGAGAAACAAAAGTGTGCCAAGTTATATTAGGTCTTAAAATTGTATACAAACAAGTTCCCTATCTGGAACTTGTTTTCGCAATGCAAGTACCTATTGTTTTCTCACTATTCCTCCAGTAAAAAAATAAATATTTCGTCCCTACATGAAAGCTAGAAATTCCGCTAGTCGATAAGCTCACCTTTGATCCATGATTTCAGAAGTACGCCGTTGGAATAAATTGAAAAAAGGACCACCAAATCATTTTTAAGGAACGCCTATAAATAATAATCTAGCGTAATCAAACAAGAAACGAACCAGTCACGAAATCAAATTGACAAATAGTCCTGCTTAACTTTAATTTAGATAGACAAATGCCCTGTCAAAACTAATTTAAATTCATTGGCTTGTTTGAAATATGGTCAAAATGTCAATGGTTAACTGTGCGATACATTTATTAATGTTTAGATATTGAAATGACATGACTAGGACTGACGTGACGTAGCGTATGCTAATAATGTTTTTTGGTATTTCGTTGCGATTGGATGTATAAGTGCTATCCATATGTGTATGGATAACAACAGTTTGTTCAGCTTTCTTTATCGTTCAATCTAATGAACAGATTTCTTGGGTCAACGCACGATCAAGACGAAGTTCTTAATAAGAAAGCAGGTGTTGCTTGATTCTATCGAAAAACAGGTTGAGATTACTTTATTCATTTACATTTAAAGATAGAACATCTAAATAGAATATGCCTGTGCATTATACATATTTAAATTGTACAGTCAGCTTTGTAATTTGGTTAAAATAACGAAGAGAGACCGGGGAAATATTTCTGCTAGGATGAAAAATTAAATTATGATTTTTCATGCAAAAAACTTGAGAGTAATCTCAAGGTAAAAATAAAAGAACAAAAGAAAATGTACCTTCTAGAATTTTCATTTTTTTTTGCTATATAATTAACAAACACAAAGGAGATTGCTAAAATAAAACCTTATCTCTACAATGGAAATTTTAAGACGACTTAGACAAAATATGGGGCTAGTACTGTACCCACTCGTACTTTAGGAGGGTCAATTACATTAACGGCTCCTAGAATTATACTCTAAAGAGCTGCCACTTACTGGGCCCTGCTATAAATGTACAACAACAATTGTAAACAAAACTAGTTTGCCAGCAGTAACCTCTTTATGTTGTACTTTATTATGTATCCAATAAACAAAGATGCTTAGGTACTGTAAAGATAACCATAGTAAAGATCTATTTTTACAAAAAAAAAAGTTGTTTGCGTAGAAATATCCATCACTAACTCCGATACCGATTTGCTGTTAATAATTTAATCATACTTCAATTGAATGTCCTTCCTTTTAATGAAAACGTTGACAATTCCAACATCTAGGTATTTTCAACAGCAAAACCCTAACAAAATATTATCACAATGCACCGCGAAAAACGTTGAAATTGATTAAAATGTTTTACGACAAAAGTTTTGCTAGCTTCAAAACTGCTGACTGTACATATAATTCTTCAACTTTTATTACAGTGGCAGCATTCGGTGGTGCTCGTGTCACAACCTTTACATTTTTCTCTCATATCGACGCAGTGTGGGAAGGTAAGGCCCTTTCATTATTATTCCAAACCAAATTTATTCACCGATCAGCTTTGGGACCCGATAATCTCCATGTCTCTCGACAATTTGCCCGAAATCAACTTACAAAATACGTAAGTTATTATCTGATTCGTGTTCGGGCGAAGTCGCTTGTTGTTACATTAGTTCGGGGGGCACAATCCAATTTAAACTTTGGCCCTTCGAAGTTAAGGTCGATGTTTGTGGTTGTGGGTGTGATAAGGGTGGGATAATGGGGTCATATGACGGAGTGAGGTGTAACGCTGGATATACGCACATACACGCAAAGGCGTGTACCCAAAGTGTCAGAATATTGGCATCGTGTATTTGTCAAGGACACGTACACTGCTTCCTACAATAATATCTTGAACAATATTATTTAGGGCCGGTTTCACAATTGCCAGATAAAACTTACCATAAAGATAAATTTGGTGGTTTAACATATTTGAAACAAAAAGCTGTTAAACCGATATTTTTTTTGCTTAGAATAAACTTACCTTATTCAACTGATTCAACAAGAATCAACTCTCAGTACCTAGCAGCTTTTCCATCTTGAATGGAAAAATAACTCAACGGCAACACTATCATAATCATGTCTTTCATTACAATTTTAAAGATTGAAAAAGAAGCTTATGGTAGAGACAATGTTCAACTTCAAGACCAATGGAAAATCATTTTCAATGACATAATAAAATAAAATTGACTTTTAAAACATGGCCGCCGCCCAATAACAAGAACGATTTATTTCATGCGCTGAAATAATTCTGCTCTAGTAATATAGTCGTCTAGTAGTTGTGAACTTAGCTTCATTTAGTACAAACATGTAATCTTATCCTCCTCAATTGCCTGAAAACGGCTTGTAATTGCTCTCATCCATTATCATGTTCCATATTATATTGCAGACATTGTTGCCAAGTTTCCCATGAATGTCCAGTTAAATAAAACAATGCATTCTGAAGTAGGTACATAATTTAGTTAATAGTCTGAACAAAATCTGTAAGATAAGATGTTGCGCTACGACTCTGTTCTAACCATATTTTCTAGTTTCAGGATTGAGATACAGTTTGTGAGGTTCTACCGAAAGTGTCTACTGAACCGATTTTGAAAATTCTTATACCAATAGAAGGCCATAATTAACTCGAAAAATACTGTCCACGTAATTGTTTTGTATCTTTATCAAGCAATTTTACTTTCCCAGCTCAAAATGAAGCTGACTTTCTTCAGTGAATACCTAGGTAAGTACGTCTTAAACAAAACAGAACCACGCCTTTACGTAACAGATAGGAGGCAGTGTACACGCGCCACCTCTCTTCCATATTGGCCGGTCCGTCATTACGCCGGATCGGTCTATCCGAGGCATAGCCGCGCCATTACACGGGCCGTAAGCCGGATGGGCCGGCCGGCCCGATCGGCTAATGACGACCTAAGAATTTTGTGACGCATCTTATTACTATTAGGGAATATTACGTTACGTAAGCTGTATTAACATAACCGGGAGACTTTATCTATTTATATCTCTATCTTGCTGGTTCGATGGTTAAAAGTAGGTATGTATTCGGGACATAGAGAAGAATGCGGCCGTATGCGAAAGAAGGCGACGTCAACCGACGTTAGATGTATCAAAATCGATACAATATTGAGACGTTCATATCCATAGACATGTTTTGCCAACGTCGAATCTTGTATACTCAAGTTAGAAAGTACAATATAATTCATGCAAACGATGACGTCTCAAGTTAAATTAGAAGGATTGCAAGATGTCTAGACGGTTTGATTAGATAAGTGCTGACTAACAAACTTGCTGAAAACAACCGTTAAGGATATCTTAATCGTATTGTGTTCAAAATTGATTGCTGGAAAATTTCATCGATGACCTTTTGCATAATAAAACAATAGGTAGTTGAGTAGGTTCACCTTTGCTTAATATCAGCCGCAGTTCGTTTGATGTTATACACAATGAGACATGAAGAAAATAATACAACGTAATAGTACAAGGAAGAAATATTCTTAGGCCATAGCGGGCTTTCATAAAAAGTTTATGATGCCCTATGATGTTATTAAATAGCAAAATAATTACAAAAACAAATAACGTTAATTTGCGAAAATAATTCGCTACTTCATGTATATTTTATTAAAACATTAATGCATGTTTTTGAATAAATATTTCCATAAACATTTTATCCCCTTTTTCCCCTTTACAACCGCAACGTAAGAGGGTGGATGGCGAGTATTTTCTGTTTTGAAGACTCCGGCATAAACAGGCACTATTCTCAAAATGAGAGCGCTTCCTACTTGAGTTTTGTGCCAAACAATATTCTGGAAACTTTATAGTATACGTACCTTATTCCTGGTTTATACTTCCGCATGATATTATACGAGCTTCCTAGTTTTTGGTAAACAATATTTGAGGTTAAATAACTAGATGTTTTATCATGCATTATCAGATACATCAAGATTTTTTTTTTCACTGCATACCCATATCGTCTATTCCTAAAATCTTTTCCCATGCTGTATGATTACTATGTAAAGCCCATTTTATAAGCTTTTAATTCTGAAACGTCTACTTCTAACTGTCGTTAACATATTTAACTGTTAACTGTCCAATGATCGTAATTTTATAAAGTTACTTAATATTAAGATTGTCATATCTGTGGAGTTCTGTAATGAATATTATGGCTCCGGAAGTTTGAGCCACCGATGTGGGTGGCCCCCCTACGGGAGCCTTGAGTGGTTCCGTTTTATAAAGCCTTCCGCCTTTTCTATCGAACGATTCTCTTATAAACTCTCTCACTTCGTTCTGATGTAATATGGCTTTCTGCAGAGAAAAGGTTTAGACGATCAATGCGTTTCTGCGTCGAAAAAAGGGCGTAATTTACATAAACGTTTCTGCCACTTCAGACTTAAGTAGCAGAAACGTTTGAATAATTTACTTAATTAAAATGCACACATACAGTTAATAGTGTTTTTATTCCGTTTTAAGTCTTACGATACGCGAAGAAGTAATTAATATCTACTTATTGAGAAACAAACCGGCCAAGTGCGAGTCGGCCTCTTACACTAAAAAACAAAAAAAAACTCGTTATGTGTATGGCAGCCCCCTTTAATTTTTAATTTAATTTTTATTATTTGCTGTTACAGCGCCAATAGAACTACACATTCTGTAAAAAATTCAACTATCCATCTAATATGGTTCTGGAGATGCAGCCCACTGACTGATGGACGGCCGGACGGACAGACAGCGGAGGCTTAGTGTAGCGGCATCAATGCCCCACAAGAAAAACGAAATGTAGCAAATCTACATCGCAACAAAAAGAACCGCTACGCCATCTATCCAACAAGCAGCGAACTACTACGACGAAATCCTACATCGCGGTGTCAGAATTTACAGTGTGATTTCAACATATACAACAATCCGAATATCAACTATCGGGCAGTTGCCTACTTCGAACACAACAACCGTTCGTTCGGAGGATCCTCCCTTTTCAATGGAGATTTGTGGGACTTTACTCTCCGTTACGCATACCTCCAAATTAGTGATAGGGTTCCATTGATTAACAGGGGTAATCCACGTAACTGACAGTCAGAGCTGACAAACTGTTGTTTTTGTAGTGTTCTTCTTCTAAAAAGGGCGTAATTTACATAAGTGGTTCTTTTAAACTTACTTTATTCAAAAAACTAGCATTGCCCGCGACTTCGTTCCTGTGGTTTTCGGAAAAAAAAACCGGTCAAGAGCGAGTCGGACTCGCGCACTGAGGGTTCCGTACCATCATATAAAACGTGAAAGGTTTTTAAATTTTTATTGGCGAGGCCTATATTCGTCAGAGAATTTTAACACTATGATGTAAAATTTTAGACCAGCGCCATCTCTTGAACGCTAAAACTTGAAAAAGTGTGCTATTTAGAGACATCGTTTGATTTTTCCTGTAATGTTTACATAAACTTCTATCACATAGAATATTTATCTCTATGAAAACATCGGAGATAAGGGGAGGGGGGAATGGGCAATGTTTTTAAAATTTTCTCAAAATTCGAAAACCATGCAACCTTAAAAAATAATAAAATATGTTTCAGACTGTGAAAATAGTGCTCTTTTCTTCATATGTTACCCCACGAGCCCTAGTAGCTCCACTTTGAATTTTTAAGAACCCTTTCAGTCGCTGTGGCAAAAAAAAAACAGTTTCGTTTCTTTCCTTTTTGCAAAAAAAAAAATGAGCAAACGTCATCTAAAAGAACTATTCCAAATTTCAAGTTAATAGCATTAGTAGTTCTTGAGAAATCCAGCTGTGACAGACGGATGGACTTAGCCACACCATAAGGGTTCCTTTTAGCATTTTGGTACGGAACCTTAAAGCCTTCCTCGATAAGTGCGCTATCCAACACTAAAATATTTTTTTTAATCGAACCAGTAGTTAGTTCCTGAGATTAGCACGTTCAACCAAACAAGCAAATTCTTCAGCTTTATAATATTAGTATAAATTAATATAGATATTAATTTATACTAATATTATAAAGCTGAAGAGTGTAATGCAAAACTGTAATGCATTTTCTTAAAAAAAAATTGTAATGCATTTTCTTCTCTAGATAGTAAACACTATCTATCTATCTAGAGAAGAAAATGCATTACAGTTTTAGGTATACGTCACTCCTCATATACCTACAGCCATAATCAAGCGCCTACTAACAAGGCCCAGCCCTAAACTAACGTCCATTTGTCAACCGATATTATTATGCAAGTCGTCCTTTAATGCATCTCGTTAGTATCGGATCCACGAACTGAACTCATGGGCGTCGGCCGCGTAACGTGGAGGCAACTACATGAGCGTTAAATTCTCTTTGATAATTCGATTCCTTTTACCCTTATTGCGTGGGAGTCGACTCTTGGCAAGAATGTGTAGGGTTATGGTAATATTATGTGCAGAATAGCCTGCAGGAATGGTTGTACGAACCTATCTAAATGAACGTTCGGCGCTCCCTAGGCTGTCGGGCTTAGAGTGCCTTCTTGCTGATTTGTTTTTTATTTATCACGGCATGCCAATGCAAGAAGAAAAGACGGTGGTTTTTTTTAATTATTTTAAAGGTAAAAAGTATTTTAAGCAATGGTGATTTTTTTACTAAATATAACATAGCAGATATTTTTATGAATATAAACGTTAAAATACAAATTGCAATATCATCTCAGCGACAATCAATGTCAAATACTTGTCAAAATGTAAATTAGAGGTCTGTCCGTTTGTCCGTCCATCCATCTGTCAGCGGGTTGTACCTCAAAAACAATAGACAATTAAAATTTTCACAGATTATGTATTTCTATTACTGCTATACCAACAAACATTAAAAAAATAATTGTGATTAAAATTTAAAGGGGGTTGCCCCCCTTATTTTTTGGTTCATGGTACAGAACCCTTCGTGTAAGAGTCCGACTCGCACTTGGCCGGTTTTTTTACGCAAGCATGTAAAAATAAAAGACTTCGCCCTCATGTCTAGTGGACACAAGAATAGTCCTCTCTATAATCTTACATCAGTGTCTAGATCCGTCATTGGTCAATTAGTGGGGTCCTCCAGCAAACACGTCGTAAATTAGTCCACACAAACACAGTTAATGAGAGCGGACAAACACTCCGAGCGTCAAGTACTTGTAGCCTGTCCAATAAAGACCGATCGGACCCGTGTCCCGATTGTTTGGTTACGCTAGTTCGTGTCTCTTCACTATTTGCTTTATACGTCACTATTACGGTACATACTATTTGGTATTCTGTTCTGATTGTATTTTTGTGGGTAAATAAAATGTTGCATCAAATCTAATTTGTCTATTTTTGTTTTTTGAAGTTTTTGGAGTGTCAAATATCAGTCATTTGATAAAGGTATTTTTTTTTATCTTAGGTAAATAAATAAGCAATATTCCATCTGACACATTTTGAATGATCTTGAACATAAATAACGTATTTATTCAAATAAGTTTCGCAAATAAACCGCAGAATACAAAGCTCGTGGTTTTATTTTTCACACTTTTATGAAAAATCACAAGCATTCTTCTATTATAGCGTCGGGGCAACCAATCTTTTTATTGTCAAATAAACAAAGCATTTGTAACTAGTACCTATCTACATTCATCTATTCTTTAGAAGTTTCTAGACGCATCATCATGTTTGTTCAATGGCGACTGCACAAAGTGCTCGAGTTTAAATTCTACACCACTTAGCTGAGAGCTTTCAATCTGAATACGTTTCCGTCCTTTCAGTATTTAGTAACACGAATGTGGAGAGGTGGGGGAGCTCTTCAAACACCGGTTGTGTATCTTCAAGAATATCAGTTGGACAAACACACGGGAGGGGGGGTGAGTTCTGTAAGTGGTGGGGGGAGGGGGTGGTGTTTACTACGCTCCAGGGAGGTGAGCGGAGAAATGAAATTGGCAGATATTTCGGTGATGTGTCACACACGTGTAGGTAAGCTTGGCTAGCAATGAAAGTTTTGCGAGGTTTTTCCACTTTCGACACGAGCAGAATAAAGTAAAAGAAGGCGGAATGTATTTAGGTACCCTTTATACATACGTAAGGAATGAGAACCCTTCCGTTATATCCTTCGTAGAAAATATATTGCCTGTTTTCTGAGCTCGCCTACCCGCACGAAATATCGGTATGCAGTAAAGAACTAACAAAATAAATAAGGCAAAATAATATCGGAAAAAGGTTTGCTCGCTGATCAATGTTGCAGGGAGTAGTTCGAACTTTGGTAGTTTTCTACAACGTCTGAACATAATTTGGAAATGCTGTACACTCTCCTCTTGTATTTTAGTACCTAATAGGTAAGTTTATGCATTCGATGCTTAGACCATCAATAACATGAATTTAAAATATCGTTTTGTCTCTGAAAATTTCAAGCGATTGACAGAAATGGAACGATATTTCAAATATTTTGGCCGCCAAACCAATTATATATATTGTGGTGTGTTGTGGCGCAAATGTGGTGCAGGCCTTAGAGACAAAGTGTAATGAAGTGTCTCGACGCTATGAGCTACATAAGACGCAATCATGCTTTGTCGTTCTCCCGAATTCGACTGCTTATCAAATTCGGACACACGCATTCGGGTAAATGAAAGAGCTCGAGTTTCTACGCCCATCTTTGGACGATTTGGTCCAGCTTTCACTACTCGACTTCATCCAAACTACTTGTACCCGTATGCCAGTATCATGACCTGTTTAATTAATGCATCGGGTGCCCAAATTCGAGAAAAGTCTTTCGAGCACCCGAATACGGGCTAACGACCAAGTGTCATTGCACACTGCGTCAATTTTCACACATTGACAATATGACATTTTCTAAACCGCATGCAACCAAAAACCTCATGTAGCAATTATCAAGAACTTGTAATGTTATCGTCACAATTTCAAGTACAACGTATAAATAGTTATATTGATTCGAGTTGTCCGACAATGTGTGTGTTTTCCTAGAAAAGCAAAAAGAATACTTAATAGTCGTGTTTGTCGTACCGTGAGTTTTCAAACTTCAAGGATATCTTCCATACAATATCGATAAAATGATGTATGGGTTTGGATAAAAGATAAAACTTAGGGAAGTAGGTAATATAAATTTATTAGATTTTTCTACTAGCTGTATTTTGCAACTATACAAAGTTTCAAAGCTTTACCATGTTGTTCCATGTTGTTCTTTTTTCTATTTTCATTTCTGTTATCAACACGAATTTTACTGAGTTACAAGTACACATCAAATCCGCGTACCTACTTTATATCCAATGGTTTCGCAAAAACATTTTCTATCCAGAATTTATTTTTCCCGAAAAATATTAGAAGGCAAACAAACAAGTTTGCGCTCCATGTTTTGTTCCAAACAATAAAGAAATAAAGCCTGGCATAATAATAAAGAAACTTACCGAGTTTGTAGATATTGCTGAGATGAAGGAGTATAAATAAAAGTACGGCGATACATCCCTGTGTATGACAGGCAGGTCGATACTGTGTTGCGTAATAAGAAACTATGGACGGTGAAAAGTACCAGCTATTTGCCACACTGTGTCTAATTGAAATGTGATTCTAACACCAACGTGTGGAGAAAATTAAATGGTTACAACATTCAATTTAAATTCAAACTCCTGCTTTTTAAACGGTACTGTGTTCTGAGTCAATCATTAGTGGATATTTAGTTCTCTGGTACACACGTTGAATTTATTCTGGCATTCGATAGTATTTTCCTGCTTTTACGAATAAGTACTCTTACTCCGTGAGAGGCATATTTCTAAATGTTGCCTTGTATTAGGTACGTCGATCGAATTGAATGTCTTGAGTTGGCTCATTTCCTTTTTGTTACGAAGAATTTTGTTCATTTACATAAATTTACCTATTGTTATTCTCCTAGCGAGATCTCACAAACTCAACTCATCTATTTACCTTTACTCGAAGAATTCTTTGTTCGATACTTTTTAGTTTCAACAGTTAAATTGCTTCAATTTTAAAAAGTAAATCAACTTTGTTGTGTGTTTAGTAATAGGTAACTAGTTCAATACTTTCTGAAGAAAATAATAGACTGGTAAAGTAAAGTAGATAACCTTGCTAACATTTTAAATAAATTTGGGAAAAATACACCTTCTATGTAGCTACAGAGAAAAGTATGTGTAGTTTCTTTTTATTACTTATATACCTTCCCACTTTCTCCTGAATATTGCCTACTTGGAGGATCTCATACATAGAGACTCATAAAACCAAGAAAATTCGCATTCTTTTTATTCGTATTGTTTAAATACGAACGCGCAGAATCGATCCCGTTAGTTTTATTACACCTTCAATACAAGAGATAGATGAGGGAATTTCCTCCGATACTAAAGAATAGGCTGTATCGGAAACGAGTTAAATAACAAACCTCTTTTGTTTTGTTTTAAAGCCCCAAGGAAAATAACAAGGCGGCGGAATATTGATGAGCCTCGTCCGTAGATTGGATTTCTACTCGCTTGATTTTATATTTATAAACGTTTCGAGTTCTCGCAGCGTGAGTTTCGAAGTCTGTCAGTTACCAAGACGCGACTATTGCTTCGCTGCTTTTTATTGGCCGATTGGAAATGACAAAATATTACTTTTACACGATGTCGGTAATAGCTTATTTCGTCGCGTGGGAGACGCTTTCAACGTAAACATGATGAAAATTGTGTAAGCCATAATACTGTCAGATTTATGTGCATAGTATATTTTTATATTCATAATATACATATTTTGCTATGGATCAATAAAGTAAAAGCGAACAAAATCAGTAAATGTCGAGAAAAAATCACGAATAACATAAAATAGAGATGGCCCAAATCTGAATTCATATCATGCCTTATCAGAATGTCTTCCGAGCGGATAAGTTTGATCGCGTGCGGGAAGGAAACGTGCATCTGTGGCCGAAACATCTCATTTTCTTTACAGCTACAATTCCATCCCAGCCTTCCTACTTGATAGGTTTTGTAAAAATAGAGTCTGATCAAAATGAACTGGAATATTTTCTTGACCAATTTCAAGTATATTATTTGTAGTCGTAAAATATATTTACTGTTAATCGAGGAATACATTTGCTGTAATAAGAGAGGAGATGGCTTAAAACACAATACCCCGTAGTATTTCAGACGAAACATCGACAAGTTAATGAAAGGCATTTGTATGTAACGGACTTGAGCAAGCTTCCTCCGGGGCCCGATAATGGTGCCCATTGCGTGTTTTTATAGGAATTCTCTCTGACTGTTGCTATTCGGATAGCAGTGGAGGTAATGTATGCAAATGTTATATGAAAGCTTGTTATTAAATGAGTAAGTGGTATTGACAGTGCTATTTATGATACCTGACAGGAAACATTTATAAAAAATACAAGCCATAACTTATAGTTTTGCCTGAAATATTATCTTATTTTGGAAAAATTCGACATAATAAAATGAGATGTCAGAGACGGTGAAAAATTCTCAAATAAAAAGCGGAAAAAACAAGTAATCTATTGCTTTCAGAATACAGAATAGGGGCCTCCTCCATTCCGGTACAAACGGCCGGCCGTAGCATTCGTCCCGAGAGGTAGCCATTTGGCTCGCGCTCTCTCGGATACTTCTCCGCCTCCGTTTCAAATAAACTCTGCACAGTTTTCAGCCAGAGTCGAGAACAGCATTTTAGCCGAGTGTCGTAAAGCGAAGGATCTCGAAACCCGTTACCACGCGACTCCCTGCGACATCTAAATTCAAATTTTTCTTCTCAACTCTGGCAAAACCTTACGACCCCCTATCTGCATAAAACGAGATGAATTTCATTTTATAACGTTGCGTTCACACTATTTTTATCCTAGCAACTGTAAATTGATTTTGCTTACAGCGTCTCCAGTTACCTTCCGATATTTACCTTGAGAATTTCTTCCATTCGATCCTACTCACATAAAATAAGATGCGGGCTTACACAATCCGGGATCTTGAAAGGGAGCCATTATCGTAACTAGTTTGGCAGCGCACATTACGTAACTCCGACGTTACTTACATCCATGAGCTTCACTATCCATTTACCATCAGGTGGGCAACATGAGCTTTTGCCTTTCATATCACATAAAAATATCTTTAAAGCCATCGCGAGGTACCCACATCAGCTCTTATTTACATAGGCATTTTTATATTAAATTATCAAACACAGAGACCGGTCCAATCGACGACGGTAACTGTCATGGTTGCCTACAAAATGCAGCCCACTTTCAACTTGCCGACTAATTAAAATGTTACATTGTATTTAAACGTCTGAACCAGGCGACTGTGTATTTTAATACAGAAGGCTAACGTATTAATTAAAGCTGGAAATACTCGTGTCTGGCATGCACTCTACTCAATGGCTGCGCGTCGTACTCGCCTGGATATTTGTTTCCTTTTGTCCCGACCCACAAGCATGCAGGTTCATAAATAAATACAGTTTACTCGACATTGAGAAGCTACTGTTATTTAATCTATCAATTTAAAATCGTGACCCGTTAACTAGACGCTTGCGACATCGCGTATAGCGGGATCACAAAATGATTTGAATCTTTATATCGACGCTTTACAGATATAAGTATACAGATAGAGTAGGTATGTATCTCTACGAGTATCTACACTACACTGCGGACACTCTGAGATAATATAATAATTTGGCAGGCGTCATATAATTTCATGACGAAATCTCGTCTACTTTTTCTTGTGGCAAATCTCTAAAGTTTCCAACCTAAAGCATTGTGAATAGACCCGTAAAACAACGAACAACCATTCATTTAGGGATCTCCAAGTTACGTCAGCGGCTTATGAATAAAGAGGGGTCGGCTGCCGGAAAAATAGGGGGTTATTCAAAAGGAAAAGTTTTTTTGCGTAAAAAAGGACGACTAAGCGGTGGATTATCGTCCATTCGCTGACAAGAGTTTTGTGGAACTCGTGGCCGAGTTATACGAACAAGCTTTTTATTATCGCTTACTGGAAATGTCGGGGAAAATGTACGGATAAGAAAAACAATTATCACCACGCTCCTTTTGGTGTTTACTCCGGCTGTGTTTACCCGGCCAACCTTGCTCATGACTAAAATTTTAAACAGGGACAATGAGCCGTTTCCCGGGCTGGTTTGGCGGGTGCCCGTTTTAATATTGACGCGGACTGAGGCGTCGACATGACACCCGTCTTTGTGGAAAATGCTAGAAATCTGAATAAAATATAACCAACATTTGATTTGTAACAAAAAGTCAAAAAAAATTAAACGAGCTGGCATTGAACTGGAACCTTTTCGTTCCCTATCAGGTAACAAATTACAAACTTATTTGGGTGCGATAAATAAGCAATTTCCGTCATACAAACGTATAGTTCTCACGGAAAGGTGTACGATTTGGGCGGATGACTTTATAATTATTTTCCACATGTGGGCCAGCGATTCGTTCCGGGACATTAGCGATAGCCGGAGAGCCGGGACCAAATCCCGGCCGGGTAACGAGATCTCCGCCTCAGCGTGAAATTGTGAAATTACCGGGACGCCTAAAGCGAAACTATACTTTCAACTAATTAGGTAAACTTGTTTTGTTTATCATTTTATGAAACACGTTAGATACGAATGGATCATTACTTTCCAAGTAATGGACCTTTGTAAAACCAAAATCTATTTTGTAAAACAAAAACTGCTTTAAAAACAAAAAAAATACCTGTAACTATCGTAGACCCAAAGGTTGACTGGTAGAGAATACCTCGTTGCATTAAGCTCGCCTACGTATCACTATTGTACATGAAGTTTAAATAAATAAATATTTATTTTAAAGTTTGTATCAACTAAGGCTAACTCTAGCCTTTCAATTTGTGCAAGATTGCATGGGGTTAAGTCTACTAAGATTAGCAACAAAATAACACTGGAGCGTATTGCAGTACAATTTAAACTCCGGAAATCATACCTCACTTCAGCGCAATTTTCAACAAATGTTTAAAGCATATTTTGTGCTTACGCAAACGTAACGTTGTTCTGCGAAACTGTGAGATAATGCCTTCGCCCGGGACCTCATCCAATGTGCTCGGAGCCCGCTGATAAAAGAAAATGTCTTCAGCTCGGCACGAAGAAGGTGTTATGTCTTTCGTAAATAAATGTATGTAGGAGTCAAACATAGGCGTGCGTCAGGATTTAGTTAGTGTACTATTTTTTTTCAGCAATGTATATTTTATTCTAGAGAATCTAAATGAAATGTTGTCTTAAAGAAGTTGGGTTATTTTTAATTCATAGGCCATGACAGATTTATAAAAAAATATTAAAAACATTCAACCAATTTTTCACAATTTCCTATTTATTTTTTTAACGCTAGGGTGAAAGTATTAAATTTTGCGAAAATAAATTAAATTTCATTCTTTTATAATTGTAAAAAAATTGAGATAACTTTATATTCCTATCTTTTATTGAAAAAAAAAACGCGTTTTCTTTTTACTATGATGACCCGGAATGGGCATGGAAAATATTTAATTATTTATTATTACTAGAAGATTTTTTTTATTATTATTCAAAAAAGAAAACCGAGTTAGAATTTGTTACAAAATTCAAAGCTAATTTGAGTGCCCTTCAAGGGGAGGTAGAATAGTAAAACAATAAAACTAAAGACGTTGCTGTAAGTTAGATAAAGACATACCTAAAATTTTACTAAAGTCTAGAAAATCCACTATAATAAATCTTCCTAACATACTGCTTTATGGAAGTATTAAGTCAGAGACAACGTTTAGCTACCTCGCGCCTGACAGCTAAGTAATTTAATTAAGTGAAGGGTACGGGTGGGAGATATTACCTATTGTATTTCACACCCACACTAACTCACACCACAGCCAAGTACGCATAGCTCACAGATTTATTAAGGATGTAGTTTGAAAATATGCGACATTAATATATAGATAAATTATTTCTGATAAATACACAATGGGTTAATGTATGATTTATATACAAGGACAAAAGAAGGATGGTCCCATTACTAGCAATAGAATTCCTTTTTTGAAAACATTGAATTATCCTTTGTTCCTTTTGTAATATCGGAAACAATACTCAAGTTTTTACTTGACTGTACTTGATTCTATAATTAAATACTACCTATCAATAAGTCCTGAATGTAGCAATGTAAAATAAATAAAAGCCTATTTCACCGTTATTTCTCCATCCAATTTAGCATAATCTTTAACATTTTACGAAAGCAATTTTGTACCGGAGAATATCAAAGACATTTTAGCAGACAGAGACGGCCTTATCAAAATTCAATATCTTTATTTTGTGTTGGAAAAGGACGGTGCACCCAGCTCGACTAATCTCGAAGGAACAATGTTGCGTCTCAATCCAAAACAATTTACTGCTAAACGTCTCAACTCGTAACTTCATTTTACAAATATAAACTTTATTACAGCCTGACAAAGTTTAATATCGTATATGTTTTATTGTCGTGTGAGTCGTTTCGTCATGGATATGGAGATCTCATTCGGTGTAAGCTGCTCCTTACAATGTAAGTATCTGAGACAAGTCAAAATGCCGGGAGCGAGCATTTACGCATATTTCTTGTTGTATTCGCATCGCAATTATGTCGCTAATTACATTAGTGATGATAAGTTTTATTTGATTATCACATTAAAAGGCCCTTTCGTTGACCTACCGCAGCTTCGGGCATGGCCGACTACAGAAATAAGCTGCCTTTATTCAAATGAGGATGTGTAGTTATTAAATGGCCCTTCTGTTCATATATTAAATTTTCTGTAACGCATATCATTAGTTTTTCTAGTGACCATTAGTATGCATAATAAACATTGAATTTAATTACCTCTTATCGCAACACATGTTTAATCTAGTGTTTGAATTAATAAATTAACGTGGACATCTAACCGTTTTTCTTTATATTTACCTACTTTTTCAAACTTGATTAAACGCACTATAAACCTACATCTACAAAAAAAGTAAAATACACCGTACTACAGTAATAGTAAAATAGTGGTAGGTACAGTCAATAACAAAATGTACAGAGTCCATATGAGCGGCGTGCGTTAGTTAAATAAATCAAGCGGCGACTCGGCGAGCGGTCGCGCCGCCCCTCTTAGCAGAAACCAAAATGGCCGCCGTCACCCGCACAGCTGACTGTTCTCTCACACTTTTTTAGCATCGCGACCATTTTGTCGCCAGCATTCTTTTTTTTTTTTCGAATTCCTTTACGGATTTCTGCCTGTTACATTAAGTTGTACCAATTTGAATCGATGTTTACGTGACAAGCTAAGAAATTGTTTCCTTGTTTACCACCATTATGTAGGTTATGTATGTTTGTACCAAATATGACTTGGATGAGTTCCAAATTACACCCACAAAGTTGCTCATTTCACTGATTTTGCGGTAAAGTACAGTTGTAATGATCCAACGTAGCAGATGATTAACTACCTATAGTTTTATTTTTATTTTGCTGTCCCTAGGCGACGGTTTCACTATTTCTACTACTTTTGGCCAAGCATGGTTAATTGGTTATGACAAATTTGACCAACCTGATTAAAATTTCGAAATAAGTTGCTACAAATAATTTAAGAATGTTAACATTTTAAAATATATGTATTTTTTCTGGTATTCAGCTAAGTACGGTTTGACTGGAAGCCGACCCCAATATGGTTGGGAAAAGGCTAGGCGGATAATGATGTATGTATATAACATTTTAAATATTCGCTTTGTATGGACTTCATTTTAAGAGCTTAAATAAATTTCTGAAGATATAACATAGCATTTGAATCCTATAGCTGCAGTGTCGTCCTATCGCACGCCTACGTGGATTTAATAACTCCTTAATCTTCCCAAAGGATAATATTTGACTTTACTCGGTACAAGTTGCCTTGTTCCATCTTTATGATATTAGGTTAAGTTCGCTCCGAAAGGATTAAGCCGGCTCTTAATTCAACGCTCCCGGGCCGGAATAAATTTAACATTTTGAGGAGCTTATGAAGAAAAACTTGAGATGTACGGACGGGTAAGCTCTCTCGTTTAAAATATCGTTATATTCATGCGGAGTGTTATAACGAACAAAGTATATAAAGTTTGAATATAGATTGAACGCGAGTGTACCAAAATAATATTGTTGATTTTAAACCGTAAGTAAAACATGTGTCTTTTAAAATTTTGCGGTGCATTACCGCTACATTAACCTTTTTGACTCAACATTAAACCTTTAAAACATCGGCTGCATTTCACTCGTCGGAGCAACGCGCCAACAGTTTAATTGCTGTGCGAAATTTATGTTCGCTTCGAATGATACCTGCAGAACATACGAGTAGGTACACGCGGGTAATGGGTACGCAGCCTCCGCAGCGCAGATACACACGGTAATTTGAACGAATCTCTCGATATTTCATTTTATTTTCCTCCTCAATTTTATTTTATTTTCGCAGAGCGGAACGCCTCTAGCTGAATGGAAGGTAATTGTAGGCTACGCAGCGAAGGGTTCGCTTCAGGGAATAATTGTACGAATATAGCGGAACCTCTGGGAGTGTTTAATGCCAGGCGATGTCGAGGCCGTATTTTACTGGGCCTGCGCGTTATGCTTAATGCTGGACCAAGGACGAAAATTATCTCAGTAACGAGTTTCGTAAAAGCGGCGATGGGAACTAATGAGACTATTGGGTCCCCCAACTTGTTATATGAATATTTTTATAGGGCATAACTTTAATTTTGCAAGGGGACGATTAATTTTAACGGGAGCGATGAAGAGCGTTTCGTCGGACCAAAGCGAGGCTCACAAAGTGCTTTCACTGATAAATGTTAAAAGCGGTGGAAGGGTTCGCGATAAACTTAAGGTAAAAGCGTACTCACCGATGTGGAAGCGCTGGCGTCACATGGGACTTGAACCTCGGACACACTGCACACCACTGAATATTTAAAATAATGAAAAGCCCGGACAACAGACCGGGGCGTTCCCTTTTAAAAATGCACTGCACTCGGGCTTTTAGTGCGGCCGTGCAGGTTGGTCGAACAGAAATTCTCAAGACCAGGATAACAGTCTCGTAAAGGAGGTGGTTCCTGGAATACACCAGTTGGATATAAACACTCCGCCGTTAGCAGCAAAAAGCGGTGGATACAGTTAAACTGAATTATCTGCAGTGCTCCAACATGAGTTAGATCTGGATTTACTGGTTCCGCCAGGTTTGATGGCCATCAATCTGTTAGCAGACATGTTTATTTTTGTTAGCTGTTTAAAAAAACAACGAGTTATCGTGTGTGAAAATTCTGTCTATTTCAAAAGAAACAAATAACTGTCTGTTCTAATTAACTAATTTCTAGTTTATTTTTACATATTTTTTCAATTATTTGGTTGCTGCCTACTTAAGGCTGATTGCATACAATCTAAATGCTAGCCGAATAAATTACGACTTGATAATCAAAAATTAAGCTGTGTTTTATCTAAAACGACATAATTTCGAGAGTTGTTGGAATAATTTAGTTGCAAATGGCCTTATCAAGTTTTTCTTGAAATAATGCACATTTAGAAGCCTCTTATTTTAATTGATACATTATAAAATGTCTCCATAAGTATATAACATCATCATCATCTGCCTAGCCTTTTCCCAACTATATTGGGGTCGTCTTCCAGTCAAACCGGATTCAGCTGAATACCAGTGTTTTACCTGGAGCGGCTGCCTACCAGACCTCCACAACCCATTAACTGGGTCACACGGTACTTCTTGGCAAGACTGGAGTCAGATTTACTGGCTTCTGACAATCCGTAACGACTGCCAAAGATCTACAAATGACAGCCGGGACCAACGGCTTAACGTGCTTTCCGAGGCACGGACGAAACTCGGTATATTAAGATGGTCACCCATCCACAGACCAACCTTGGCAAGCGTTGCTTAACCTTAAAGATCGACCCGTGCGGCTGTTTTTATTTAGCCACGAGCTATAAGTATATAACCAAGATTTAATTTTAAAATGGCCGTCAACGAACTAATATAATATCTATAGGTATCAATACCCAATTGCTTACTCAGTATAAAATCAACAAAAGCTTTTCCCTTAACTGTACCCATTTATTTCTACGATACTATCCGCCTACGTATTTCCCAAAACAGAACATCAACAAACTTTCTAATTAAAAAAAAAAAGATTTTTCTATAGGTACAAAAAAACAAGTTACGGGATGTCACAAAAAAGCAATCACGAAAATAGAGCGGCTCTTTCTAATTAATTCTAATTAGCAGCCGGTAGGTGGCTCTATTACGGCTAAAAGGAAACAGGGAGGGTTCGGAAAAGCGTCAATGTACCGTAACGTTAATTTAATACCATTTTACTACAGGATTAGTACCAACCACGGTCCATTTGAATAATTTTGCCGTTGATTTGAGCCAAAAAGCGGTAACTATGTATCACTTTGTGTGGTATAGAAAAATGGGCCAAGTGTGAGTCGTTCGTATACGAAAGGTTATGTACCACAAACAGATAAAAACACGTTTTTGTAATCCCTTTAATTTTTAATTTAATAGTTGATGTTGAAACAGCCAATGGAATACATTCACACAACGTGAAAATTGCAACGGGATTACAGGACTCCTTATGGTGATGGTTCCACATCGGATATGGATCCCTATCATCATCTGCCTAGCCTTTTCCCAACTATATTGGGGTCGGCCTCCAGTCAAGCCGGATTTAGCTGAATACCAGTATTCAAAGTAGACAAGTTGTTTTGTTGGCTGTACTTATCTAATCTGTAGATCTCATTTATTGAGGCGTTAGATTAAGATATTACCTACTATTTTAATCTATTATTGTATATATCTTGCAGCTACCTACTAGTAATTACATGATTATGAATCAAGGGCTCGAGAAACACGATCGCAATCGGCTATTATCATAATAACTATAAAAGAAGCGATATTCCAAACCGCTCCTGCTTATATATTGAAAATTATATACAATGTAACTGATTAAGCAAGTAGGTAATGTTTATACCTATAAATGATACTTATAAATAACCAAGTCCATAAATTAAAACCAGTAGACCGCAAACGTCCGGCAACAGAAATAACAACAATTTGTTAAAATTCAAAATACCCTATTTCCATTGTAACAAAGTTAATGATATTAGATAATCCTGAAGATAGTAGTTAATTAATTAATTAGTCGAATATAACATCATAATAAAGTCGTTACTTTAACTTGATGATTTATTACCGTCATTAATTTTTATTGACATTTAAACGCCCCACTTTATCTGAGACGAAGTCGCTTACTGAAAAAAAAAATAAACAGTTTCTTGCTTTTGAATTCAGAATTCCAAAATACTTTTATTTCCCAAAATCACTTGAAAGTCGCTTGATCCAAAATTATTGACAGGAATTACTGTCAGGCGCGCTCAACCATAATTCGGGGTTTGAAACCTTTGGTCGTTCTTCAGAACCGATTATACATGTCTCATTTCACATAACTTCGCAATAATGTGAAACTTACTGCAAATTGACTACTGGTTATTTTGCATAATCAAATTGACTCCATCTAAACGCAGTTTTGATGCAAATGCAACCGAAAATGTTCACAAATTAGTGTTGGGGATTATAGAGGGGAGACTCTGACTTCTTAACGGGCGTGGTTATTGGTCCTCGTATTTGTGAAACCACTACTTGTTTTAATAATCTTGATAATTGGATTAGTTTTAAAAATACGTTTGTCTAATTAAGATTATTGACCTTTTAGTGTGCTGATGAGATGTGAAAGGTTGGTCGTCTGTTTGTTTGGTACGTTATCACTACTGAAAACGTTAACTGATTTTGATAAGTGTTGGCAGCACTATAGTTAATTTACTTAACATCTAATGGCACAGTTCGTCGCCAAAAATGAACATATTGACGTAGGCCAGTCAGTGTAACGGAACTAGTAGGTATCTACCACAATTTTTTGGTGAACAATAAACCTTTGAGAACAATAAATGCGTTTTTTTTATATTCAACATATTTATAAAACCGAGCAGCAAAAAGTAAACGTAACTTTTGTGATAAAACTGTTTTGCTGCACTTATGTAAATAAGTGAAGTTCGTACTGTTTGCAGCGTTATTTAGTGCCTGCAACTTTGCATAGCTTAAAAGACGATAAAAAAACATTTGAAAAACGAACGAGGCAGTTTATTATTTTAAAAATAGTCCTTCTATGAAATAGATAAGTATTAACATTTTTATTGTTATTTTTTATTTTGTTTTTAACTTGTTCATGTTTGACAATATGATACAACTTTATAATTTTAATTTATTTAAAAGGTACACTTGGTTATTATGCAATAAGTGCAGTAGCCCTAACCCACTACACCAGTTGGTATATTTAATATTCTAAAACTGCCATAGGTACATGTAGGACAGTCCTACACATTCAGAATGACAATGTTTGTACATCATTGGTTATTTTTATCTTCTGTCATAAGCAACAGAATACGTGGGTGGCGTGTGTATGTATGTGATTAAACTGTTCACATAAAACCTACTGGTAGGTATTCGTTAATGTTAAACCAATCACGGAACATATTGATAGAAATCAATTGTCTTCATTTTAATTTATTCATTGATTACTTTTGTTGGTAACAAATCACTGAATCGTACTTTACTAAGGTCAAGGAAGTGTAAAACGAATGACATCATTTTGAATTGCAATAGGTACTACATGTGGATAAAAGGCGTACACTTTTGTCAATATATAGGTAAGTATCTACATTACATTCTGGTTCCACCCACATCTTATCTTATCATGTACTAAGGATAGTAATAACCTATTGGGAAGGTAGTAACAAAAAACCACCAGCACCATTCAAGTTCTAAACAAGGCCAATGATAAACCTGTATGTACAGGTTGCTCAATACTGGTCGGACATAATTAAATAAGACTCGATCGACACTAAAAGAAGAAGAAGCAGCAAAACAACGTGTTTTTATCAAATAACCTTGCACTTTTTGCTAATGGTAAAATTGCAACAGATCCGTGGTGTGTCTCCTCCCTAATTCGCTAACTGGATTGACGAGGTAAAGGGCAGGGCGATGGATGTCTCTTTCCTACCTCTGCAATTTTGTGTGCTCTTGTCTCTTTCACTCTTAGGTATAGAGACACACTTGGAATTACATCACAGATTTTTTTCATATCGGTAAATCTTTAAAATGTTGGTAATATGACAGGGAGGCAAGTTGATAATTAAGTATTTAAAGTTCAAGAGATTTTTTTAACTTTATCAAGAGAAATCTTGAAATTTAACCTCTCACTAATATGAACACCGAACAAATGTTCTGTCTCCGTATTTTTAATTAAATAGGTAAGGACAGAGATCATCAGTTGCTGAGATTTTAAACCCATCTATTACAAATGTAAGTAACATATAACTAAAGTGTACCCAATATACACTCCCCAAGTGCCTAATAGGGCCTAAAACATCCAATATCCTTGTCTAATTCATATTGCCCTTTTAATCAATCTATCGATCCTCTTAAGCGTGTCCTACATAAGTTTATGAGGAGCTGTATTACGTTATGGTCCTACGTATATCATATAAGGCAACAGTTGAAAAGCCAGCGTCGACAGCGATTGATATACGGCGAGCAAACGCGTGCTGACTCACAACTATCGGTTCGTACGCTTAGGCGTTGGTGCAAGCTATAGGCAGGACAGCGAGAAGGTAGAGAAGATGTAGCGAGAGCGATTTTTTGCGCGACAACATAGACAAGGTTATTTTATGATTAAATGAATGGAAAGCGGATGAGTTCAATGATAAATAATATTTTTCTTGATGTATGAGCATCTTGTTCTTTGTTTTTCAAACTTAGATATAACAGAACCTTAGATATATTCTTGTGCGTATATGAGAGTAAATTAAGTAAAAATAATCACATTTTATTTAAATCAAATCAAAATATTTGTTTGGCACACACTTGTTTATTATATCTAGGTACACAGTAAAGTTTCAGCATATCTTACCATAATATGGCGTGCAAATATGTAACTTCCAGGATCAACAGTTTAATCATAACTATCAAAGCTAATTTTAAACTAGCAAGTGATAAAAAATGTATATATCCGTTAAAATTCTAACACCACGATTCCTTTCCGTGAAAAAGAGAGCGCACCGGTACAAAATATGCTCATGATTAAGTCCCACTCCAAGAGTAAGGTAGTACCTTAAACGTATAGTTCGAGGCTGATACGATCTAGATTTTCATTGATGCACTGGACTCGGATATATAACATAAAATAAACAAGAATAAATCTGGTTATTCTGATTACAAAATCTCTACTTTTACTAAATACTTATTATCCAGTTTTGGAAAAATTGAAGCGCTTGTTATTACAGATAGCTAAGTTAGTCATATCTACAATGTTACCAATGAACATTATTTTGCATGCATGAATTTGTGCCATACATACGCCAAGCATCCAGCACATATTTTATTAGCCGTCTAAAAAGTACCAACGTTGCAGTTACCTACACGTAAACATGCAATTAAGTGTTAAAACAGGATATTAATTAAAAATTAAGTATAAAAATAAATCGTCATTGAAAACGAAGCATTTTCCCATGCCTTGGACCACAGCGTGAGACCTCCTCATACGTGGAATTTTTACGTAAGCTACCTACTACCTATGCTACTCCCGTCCAAGGAAATTTATTTCGAAGGCAGGTATTGAAGTGGTATGATGCGGTAACTTAAATATGAGCTGCAGTACATAAACCAGGCGTTGAGTTCATAAATAAAGGTAGCAGTGGGAAATAATGATTTATTTAATTTACTCCTCATTCTTGTTCCTAGGTGTTTCAAAGCGTTTCTGTTTTTAGGTATGCGAAAATGTGTACCTAAAGTTAAAACAAGTAGTCTGAAAATTACAAAGCCACGTTTAAATGCGGCAGATATAGGTACCGTCTGACTAAAGAGACTGCAGTGCAAATTCTACAAGCTTATCACAGCCAGTTTTATTATGATTACTAATGAAAATTCCACCCCGTTCTTTTGTATTTTTGCTCTAAACATAAAAACAAAGCAACGTAGCATGACGGGAGAAAGGGCGAGACTGCAGGGCGGTCGTCACGCAGCCGTCACGCAGTCGTCACGTACCCGTTATGCCCGGGCGAAGCGTCGCCGCCGCCAATCTAAATAATTGACCCGTCCGCTGTCCGTCCGACTGTGCAACTCCTTAGTTCAAGCAACGAATGAATGGAGACGGCCTTCGTAGAATTACGTACCGATAATAAACATACGCCTACTCTTATGCGATTTAAAAGATCACTTTATTTACCAAGTCATGCTATAATCTTGTTTCATGTTGACACATTTACTGTCAATGCTTTGTCAATTGTTAACAACGATGTGGGATTTTTTATAAATAAATTCGATGCCAATGACACTTGTTTTTTTTTGCAAAATGGAATCACGTCAGTTCCTACCTCCCAACGTTTTATACCGGTAGACCATTGTTCATAAAATAAAAGTCCATCTACATTTTCACGATTGTTGGAAAAACTTCGCAACGGTCGGCTCTACGCCATTCCATTTTCGTATATAACAGTAAAGGGTGGAAGTAAGAAGTAAAAAGAGGAAAAAAGTATATTATTAGTCTCTTACCGAAATGGAATTGGAACATTTCGTAGAAAATTCCAGAAAATATTCACTTCGCTTTACTTAGCTGAGGGCAGCCATCATACTTTCGCTACTTTTACCTACACAATTTAATAGAATTTCTTGCGGGGAAAGTAATATTTTTGCTACACATTTTATTTCATATCTATTTGCGTCTGCTCAGTATAAAATAATACCTAATCAAACTACGTGCTGTAGGTAGATTGTCTATTTTCACTTAAGCTTATTTCTGAAAATACCTTTATTTATTTTTTGAATCATTTAACAAATGGTAGCTTTCCAAATTTTAATGAAACGGTGTTTATTGCTTTTAACCGTGATAGAATTAAGCCGAAGTTCAACTGAGACATAAAAATACTATTATAATATCTATTAAAAACCTTACGGCTTAACTGGCGCTAAAATTTGACGCTTTCCCTAAAGTTCTAACCTTTATCAACATTCAAGTTGGATGTAATCCACTCGAAATGGTTGTTTCAGGGAGAACGTTAAAACTTTATGTCTATTGTACTACAATCTATTGGGTTATTATTTTTCAACGGTCAACTTTGAATATAAAGCCAAAAACTATCATAATTTAAGTTTCCTTTAACAACAGGTGAAAGGTACTAATCAAATTACTTCGAACCCATTTCGTCATAATCGTGCGCACAAAAATCGAATTTATTTTTTATGATTCTCCCAAGCCGTTAATAATCTAACCAATCGGAGCGTCCTATTTCGAAAATCGAACTGTCAAACGTCAATGTAATGAAGACTTTATATATTTTTATGTTTTCTTTGACGATGCCGCCAAGACGAATGAAGTAAAGGTAAAATAATAGTACTGGCGTTGGATGGGGCCAGGCTTCATTGTATAGCCATCTGAAGGGAGAAGTTACGACCGCGACAGGTGTGATGCCGAATTAACTTCTTATATAAAGTCGCTTTTTATACAACACCGACTGCTTAATGAGACCGAGGGATCACGGTAATGAAACGCGAGGTGTCTCGGACTTTTCTTCTCGACCTCTTTTCCCAGCTTAATTAAGACCTTTTTGGGGATTAAAACTTGATTTCTCGACATACTATCCCGTAGTTATTATAATGACAACATTAATATGCGTAGTTTTAAAGCTTTCTAACGAGCGACCAACCTGCACGGGACGTAGTTTCATCATGACACACGGCACTGTACCTGTAACAAACGTAAACGATTAACATACCGAGTTGTTTTATATAGAATACAGATGTCTATTTTAATAATATGTAAAATCAATGTCGTTGTAAATTAAATTGAACGCACAAAACGCACGCACCGAGAACTCGTTCCATTTTTGATCGGGTGACATTTTCGACGGGTCCGTTATCTGATGAGTGGTCATTGAACTTCGAATGGGAATTCAAAACGAAAATGTGAGACAAATGGGCGGGAGAGCGCGCTGCGAGTGGCACTGATCGAGTGTGCAGACGAGACACGCGCATAAAGCGACATGTTTCATTCAATCAAGGCAAAGTGGATGCATTGTGTGTCACTGACCCTCCTGAAACACATGTTGGTACCTGCGTACGATCAATATTCATGAGGCATTGCAGTTATGTCGAACATGAGTGCCTTTATGGTGAATGTCACTTTACTTTACGCTGCGTGAGGCATTAAACCACATAACTAGTTCAGCCCATCTCGGTAAATTTGAGCGTAATAGATATCCAGATAACATTATCTTAAGAGGGGCGGGGAAATTAGAGCAACGTGGGGGGGGCTAATTTATTAGCGGTTCATATTCTTTCTACTTTCTACGAGTATAGAAAAGGTAGAACAGTTCGTACAATACGACATAAAAAGACCTGCTGAAGTGCTGGGCTAAACGAAAACTGAAATATATG
Organism: Lacanobia oleracea; assembly: GCA_950371165.1. Taxonomy (NCBI): domain Eukaryota; kingdom Metazoa; phylum Arthropoda; class Insecta; order Lepidoptera; family Noctuidae; genus Lacanobia; species Lacanobia oleracea. The sequence continues at coordinate 11,350,173 of OX493397.1, forward strand.
CTGTAGTGGTGCCCCACTACAGCATATATTTCAGTAAAAATATTAAGTACTTATTTTCAAAGTTATAAAACTATAATCAAACAGTAACAATGTGGCAGGTTGCCTATAAAATAAAGAATTCCAATCATTTCGGCAGCTTTCGTTTTGAAACGTCCAAATAGGATTTTCACAGTTCCGTTAATTAATTTCAAAGTGTCTTCCCAAGTTCCCACATTTCTACCAATCAACGCTACTGAAATATATTTATTTGATGACAGAAGTAAATGGAAATGTCCAATTTGAGAAGAAAGTAAGGTGAAGACTGAATCCGTTGTAACATACCAAACGTGATAGAATTTGAAAATTGGGAAAATCTATTTTTGTTTACTGTAACTGTCAAATATTCGGGTGTCGAAGAGCATGCCGGCCCTTTTAACATTCAAACAAAAAGAGAAGGTAATGTGATTAATGTTTAAAAAAAATGCATTGATGCTGTAAACTCAAAATAATGCAAAAATATAATTTACAGACTATAGCACAAAAAATATATACTCAACAAGCAAAGGTTAAATTTCTTTTGAAATAAGCCGCACTTTTGTGATCTGATGCTGTTAACTCAAAATGATTCAAAAATATAATTTACAGACTTTGGCAGAAAAAATACATAATGAACAAGCAAATGTTAAATTTCTTTTAAAATAGGCCGCAAATTTGTTATCTTCTAAAAAAAAGGTATCTAGTTTATATACCTTTTTTAACCTAGAAACCTAGAAAAAAGGTATCTAGATATATACCTTTTTTGAACCTAGAAGATCACAAAAGTGTGGATTGTTTTTTAAAGAGATTTAATTTCTGTGTACATACATATTGTACTGACATTCTAAGGATCTTTGAATGAGCCTGAAATAATTCGTTTTTATTTATTTAATAAAACAAATCAAAGTTAATAATGCACTAAAGAGTGTACTAACTTTTACTAATTTTATAACTTATCCGATTACAGAGAAAAGCTCACATTCCGTAATGGCATAATGTGCTTAAGTTGTGCATATTTTATACTAGTTAATATACTCGGCCGCGAGGGAACACGAAATGCAACTCTGTTTCAAAAACCTGCCACTGAAGTAGCTGAGGTAAATAATAATTATGCCTGATGAGTGACTAAACGTTAGTACGTTAGGTATTGGTTGCACTGAAGGCAGCAAAAACTCTAATTGAACTGCAGGAGGATGTCGTCTGCGATAAAATTACAATTCATGAAGGCGCCAGATGTAGGCACACAAGTTTACTGCCGAAGCGCAAATTGAAAATGGTGGCAGCGGACAATTGCTTCCAAGTTATTGTTTAGCTATTAAAAATTTATGGGAAAATTGATGGGTAAACAAGCGCAGTACGCTCTTCTTGCCTAGGTGGGGTAACATAAAAAAACGAATAACAGTGGTTTGAAAGATGGTACAAATATGGAAAGTGAAATGTGTTATTTTCCCCTCTTTTCAATTGAGCGAAATTATTGACTACCTCTGGAATAAGAATAAAAAATAAACTTATACATAAGGTAAGTAAGGTATGAAATGAAAATGTCTATAACTTATTTGCGTAACTTCAGTAGCTAAGATAGTTAATGAAAGAAATTGTAAAAGAAGAAGAAGAGACAAACCATAAACTATAATCTCTGTATTTAAAACTCCCGAAGAATGGGGAGAATTTTTAAATACAATGATTTTGGAATAAATTACTATGTCAGTCTTATGCTGGATTTAGATTAAGACCTTGAAGTTATTACCACAACAGACACGTGGCTAATTCACGTAGTTCTTAGAGACAGTTTGGCATTCAGCCCGAAGCCAAAAATAATTTGACTTGATCAGATTGTCAATCGAGTCGTTTGAAATAATATAGCAACCTGTGCTATCCTATATCTTCATTCTAGTTAGCGAGTTACTATACTGTGCCATCTATAATACAGATGAACGACTCATGACTTCTTCTGAAATATTATTTGACTGCAAAATTAAGAATGTTTCCATAGCAATCTAACTAACTATTTGATGTTTGGTCTAATCCCATTCGATTAATTAAACAAGCCATTTGAATACCACAAATTATGACAAAATCTAGAACAGTCGGAACCCCACAATAAAATGTTAAAATGATCGTATTTATTCCAAAACTTCATCACAATATAGTAGAGAAGTTTATTTGTGTTTACCGTGTAACGATATTACAACTGCGAGACAACTTCAAAGAGCCACAGACACTGTGGTACGAATAAACGAAATAATCTTTAATATTTCACTCAGAACAGTTTCATACAACCAAGATGAAAGTAATGAAAACATGTCGCGAATAACGAATTTACGCCAGAATTCTTTCTTGGAACAAGCCCGGCTGTTGTTTCTGGTAGAATAATAAAAGTAATATTCTACCCAACCCCGCCACAAGGAAAATGTTACGTTTTCATTTATTCATTTATGTAATTTTTCTTGGACAAATTCATTTATCATTTATTCTTTTAATCGCTTATGAGACTGAAGATGCCTATATGTGTCCGCTGTGTGAAATTAAAATGCAAAGCATATCACTTGGTGTCCTTTTCGATATTTTGAAATCAAAGGTCTAATAGTAAATATTTTTTCATTCAGGACACTGTTACGAAATGTAGCAATTACTACGTGTACCTATGTATTGTTCTGTTTTCGTGACAGAAAAAACATACACATAGTAATTCTGATTATGATCACACAATTACAGAGCTGTGTAATCAAGAGACAACGAGATATATTCAAAATTATCAGAATAAGAGTACCTACTAATTATAAAATTAATCAGCACTGTAAAAATCTGCTTTAAAATTTTGATCCAGCAATCAAATCGATTTTGTCACTCGCATTTCGGTACTGGAATTCGACGCTTAAGTTCCATTTTTAACCGTAGACGAAAGCGTCAGAGTATTTATAAATTCTTTTTTATCCGTATTACGCGGTCCCGCCTCGCTACAAAGTATAGTATCGATTGGGCGAGCGCTCCTCGCTGGCGGGAGGCATCGAGCCGCCTCAAGCATCCCACCGTTCTATTCCTGTATCTTTCGGATCCGAAGGAATTATTATCATCCACGATTATCGGACCGGTCGGCAGTCATATTTCGTCCGATGTTACGACTCACATGAGCCGCGTACGAGTTATCGATACGTAATTAAACTTGCCGGCTGATCATCGATATCCACGACAGCGGCTCTATAATGAAGCGATTTAAAGACGACGCAGATATCAAGTCGAATCAAAAATGTATTAATGTACTTGTTTTCTTGAGTAGTACCTACGTGTATCACGACAACATTGTAGATTAAATTGAGTTGTCTCGTTTAGGAAACATATTTTAAACGAGTTGATAAAGTAAATTGGGTTTGCTCGGTGAAATATTTTTATAATTCCCCGCACTAACTATGGACACGATGTGTGATGTGTTCTGAATACTGATCCGATAAATACTTTGCTTAATTTACGTGAATGTTATGACTGTTACCGAATGTTGCCTTCCTATACACATGAAGGTAATGTTAGCATGGATACGACCTGGTATAATACAAATTACCTACCTCACTTTATTTACTAAAAGTTATTATAAAATTATGATATCGCGTTCATGTTTCTTAACCTGTGAACACCTGGACGCAATAGCCGTCGCGACGCAACAACAATTGAATAGTTTTATTTTTTAAAATCGGCAGCCTTCATGTTTTTTGGTCGATCGAGGGCCATAGGATATTAAATAAAAATTTGAACTGCGTAATTTGCGTTAATTTCAGTTGACGCCCAATGGCACACACGTGTGCCGACGAAAACCCACAGAAAAGTGATAGAACAACCTACGGAAAGTTTTCAAAGGTTGTATTTGTTGTTTTATAAATAGATAGTGCTGACAAGCCATTTTTTTGTTTCTATATTATTTAGTAATCAGCCATATATATATATTATCTTAGCAATTAATATATTTTCTCTTGCCGGCGCTGCTCGTGTTGTCATCTTTAAATAATGTCTTGTCAATATTACTCTTTCATTTATTACAGGGAGAAAGAAGTGGATATAAATATACCGGATCAGTAGTCTGTACGTTGATTTGAATAAATTCTCAATAGAAATAAACTGCTTGATGGGTGTCCCGCCAACTGCAAAGAATAATCTGAATTATTTGACACTTCCCTTTACTATAAAACCGATATATAAGCAAATTTTGTAAATAAAAGAATATTTATGTCCATCTATGTGAAATAGAGTTTATCCTACAGCTCTCACCATATTTTACTGGTTTTTAAATTGTAAATATTGAATACTAAATAAGATTGTTTAAAGCCGAAAAACCTCAAAACTGTGAAAAATGAAATTACCCAACGCGTGTTATTAAAAAATCACAGTTTATGAGTGACCTGTCTATATAGGTAATTATTAAACGCATAGCGCGTTAAAAATAAACCGTTGTATTGTTTATGTTTTCATACTTATGTTTTTATTCTCGATATTGTAAAGAATTTGCGTCATAAGCTGAAAATAAATGAAACGAGTACTTATCTGAAACAAATGATAGGTGATTAAAAAAAAAACAAACTCAGCCAAAGTCATACAAACCCGGATTCAAGTCTCAATATTATTTTATCTACGATCGGCATAAAAGTAAAATCGTGATTGGATTTCCAAAATTTTGACTAACGGGTACTCTCCGCGCACTAAAAACTTTTTTATGTTTTATCAGTTTGTTTGGGATTTGTCTAATCAGCTTGAAAGACTCCGCAGAAGTTGTGAAATATATATCAATACATATTTATGTAGGTACGTGGAAAACTGCACATTTGTTATACCTACCCCGTAGTTTTTCCAATCATACCGACATAAAATACGAAATTGTTCCTCGTGTACGTGTATCAAGTATTACTACCGTATTCCGAAGCTACGTTCTCATATCTTTGTCTCAAGACATTAGGTACTAGGCTCGGAACCAATAGCGGAAGCAGATAGATACTGACGACTTGCAATAACAATAATGCGGGAACGAAGCTGGGCGACCTGCCAGGGTTCTATCGATCCATACCACAGCACCGCACCAGAAGAACAAGACCTCCCAAAATATATTCTGTATCCCCTTCTTTAAAGGTTCACCTATGATAGAGAGGGGCGCAGAAGGTCAATGTAATCTGGCCTCACAGATATACAAGTAGGTCAGAGGGAAAATTTACAAACACTACTCCCCGCGAGTGTGGATTTTTTTTTGCGAAATAAACTGAGAAAATTCTTTCCGGGTCAATGCAAATGGGGATGTTTACTTGATCGAGCAAGATACGATGATATTGAGGTGTATTTTAGTGGAGGGGGGAATAGTGCGGGGTGAATGTTGGTTTTGTATAATAAAATTGTAGGGGGGCAAAAATACGACCCGGTCGGAATATTTTTGCAAGAATCATTTGAATAATTAATACAGTATGTATGTTACCAATAATTATGATGTTGGTTTTGGTAAAATAAGTATAAGATTTTTTAATATTTTTATAAATTGTTACAGCCTAACTTTCTGAGAAAAAATGAATATTATAATGGAATTAAGATTATTACATTTGATTAAAAATGTTCTACTAATGTCCGCAATAAAGCTTAAAAATTTCGCTTCACTTTATAAAACTGAAGATATCATCGCCTTGATCTCTGGCAAATGGTCGTAAGAACGTACGATTACAATCTCAACACCTCGCAAAAGCTTGTAATTACATAGGTATAACTTGTTAGTTGTATTTAAATTTTTCCCATCAAAAGCGTACCTCTTACTTAACGTTATCTGAACACGAGATCTCTTTGTTAAACTGACAGACACATAATATTGAAATATAGGTATATTAGGCCCACTTGTAACCAAATTAGATATTTTTTTACCAACATCAATAAATCGCTGGGGCTCAAGTATCTACCGACTTATTTTCGAGTTACGTCAAGTTTCTTCTCAAGATAAGTACTACCTATCCAATCCTACATACCATCCAGTTTTAAAGGACCTATAAAAGGGGGCCGCATTTCCTCATTACGGCTTTATTTTGTTATCTCGAGCGGAGGCGGGGGATATCAAGATATATTGGGCGAATATAAAGGTACTAGAGAAAGGGACCCGTGGGTCGACAATCAAGCGAACTCCAGATAAAATATTTAAAGGTCGCCTTAAATGCTAGCCTTTCTAAACCACTCGAAGCTGGTACCATTTAAATTCTTCGTTTGGGAATGGATTCTGTTTAAATTGTGCTATTAGTGACACTTCATTTTGACGTTGAGTTGAAATGATTGCGAGTGTTTATTCTTTGACATATTGAGAAGACGAGGTGCGTTACATAACGCTCTTACTTTTTGTTGGACAATATTTTTTACTTTTCATATAACTCTTTTTCAGTCCGTGTTTCGGTTTAATCATGAGGCTAATTGGTAGGAATTCGTAATAAGAAAAGTTCTTATTTCACAAAAATGTTAATGAAAAGGCAATAATTTACAAAAATTAACACGTCTCGTTTGATCGCAGCGTGAGTTCAACATCTTGATTAGTTATGGAAATAGGCTCAATTATGTCCGTAGATATTTTAATTTAACTACCTACACATTTTCTACCTACACTAATTTTAAAATTTACTACGATACTTAATTAAAACATGGTGAAGAGACGTTCCTATTATAAATTCTAGATATAGTAGCTCTATTAGCAAAATGTGTAGGCATACGAAAACAACATTTAAAAAAAAACACACATTTTCTTCATTAAACTCACGTACAATTACAATAAATTCATGATACACAGTGCAACAAGAAACTGTACAAAACAAGCCTTTTAAAATAGCATATCTAGCTATGTATATATAGCTATTTATTTAAGACTAAGTTTAAAGTCATATTGCGAAAGGTCGCGCTTGGTTTAAAGTCAATACCAGGAAGATCTAAAGCCTAGATACGATCTTCCGATGATACTATCTGATCAATAATTACTGCCTAGGTACATGTGGTATAAGTGCAGGGTACCAGGTGTGGTGTATCCAGTTTACATGCGTCGGTATAATGGAAGTGAACCATGCTGGTTAATAGGCCTGTTTCAGAAATGCAAGGCGAATGGTTAATCGAAAAATAGAGGGTTATGTATTTGTTTTTCTTGTGTGCATCTTCTTTGAATTGTCACTATGGTATCTACTTACAAATGCGAAACGAATCAAATAGTGTTAACCGGCCGCTGTTATATAATTGAACTAGCTTTTGCCCGCGTCTACGAACGCTTTTTCTCATTTCCGTAGGAATTTCGGGAAATCATTCCTTAGTGCTTGCTTACCAAGAAACCTACATGCCAAATTTCAGCTTTCTACGACCAGTAGTTTTGGCTGTACGTTGTCAGTCACTCAGTCAGTCACCAGTAAGGGAAAAAAAATATAGAACTAGCTTCTGCCAGCGGCTTCGCCCGCGTGGTCCCAAGGGAACATACTTCCGGAATAAAAAGTAGTCTATGTCCTTTCTCAGGCTCTAGACTATCTGTGTACCTACCAAATTTCATTTAAATCGGTTCAGTAGTTTTGGCATAAAAGCACGACAGACAGACAGAGAGACGGACAGACAGAGTTACTTTCGCATTTAGGTATAATATTAAGTAAGGATTGAAGCACATAAACCCTGAAAAACTCTTGGGTTTTGAAACTGTGCATTTATGCAGGTGGTAAATTATTATGATAATGCAAAATTACACAATGCCTGCCTAGCCATTTTCCAATTATATTGGGGTTGTTTCCAGTCAAACCGAAAAAATAACTACAACAAAATGCAGAAATACCAACACAAGAAAGAAGTAACACCAGACCACTGTTTTATATGCAAAACAAAATACATACCTTTGGGGTCTAAATCACGCGTGTTACGCACGAAAAGATCATTGTTCCGTTAATAAAAAAATGTTTTCAGACTTTCCCTTGTGACAATGTACTGCTATCGTGTCAATTTCTCGTTTCTATCACAGTTTGACAACTCTACACGCAATGAAAACGTCGAAGAAACAAAACATTCCGAAATTCTGACATTTATACCACCTTGATGTTTTATCAAATACCTAACTATTGTATGTAAATTAGTTAAACAGTACTTATGATAAACAACAAAGTAACAAATTGATGAAAAAAATTGCAAGCGGGTCACGCTATCGGAAAATGCGTAGCGTATGTAGGCAATGACAAACTTTTAACATAATATCTAGGCTAGGCTGGCTAGGTACTAGGTTTCCTATCTATCGCAAAAACACATGCGTGCATTCTCAAAATAAATAATTCAAAATACAATAAACAAGTGAATCGACCAATTGCCAAGTCCATTCCCTTTGCCTACGTTACCCTCAAAGCCTGGCCGAATCCAAAATTGTGTTTGTAGTTAAGGAAGTAGCTGTCAAGGGATTTTGGGCTTTAATATGTTGTGGTAAAGGTTATGTTTAGTTCGATTATTGTTTTTTTGTATGGGTTATTTGCGTTGCGTAGCCAAGTCTTGCGTCGGTGGATTGTCCGACGGCACGCGATCTAGCGTGCTACAAAACCCGCCCAAATTGCTTCTGTTTCTACCTGTGGTTTCAGCCCTATAGTAACTTGACAACCTTTATACTTTGTTACATTGTACGTAAATAGGCTTAATTAAATACTTATTGCTGATAATTTGTAAGTTAATGTGGAGTTTTTGTTATCTATATGTGTTAGGGGAGCATAAAGTAAAGTTGAATGGCTTAAACGGCTTTAAAAATACTTTTACATCTTTATGAACAAAGTAAGTATACGTTTTTAACAGCAGTTTAATTTTGAAACTGTGTAAATCCATGGTGATTTTGTTGTTCACCGCAAGGTATACCTATTGCCAAATATTAATACCAAAGTGAAACTGAAATTAAAAGGAAACTCGATCAACTCTTAGGTACTGTAACAACGTCATCAATTATTAACAGCAACAATTTTACCGATGCTTCTTTGAATTCTAAAAATGGCGTTCTATCAATGGAAGCGCCTCTCCTAAACCACCTAAACTAAAATAATGATAACAGTTACACTACCAGTAAATTGGTTGCCAAAATAAGACCTGACAAAAAACACTGCAACCTAAATGTTACCTAAGAGGTTAGCTATGAATACCTAAAATACCTACACCTCATACTACTATTATTTGTAAATTTATTACTTACCTCCCTTAAAAATAGAAAAAGAATAGGTTTTGCGCCTACATAATTAAAACTTTCCTTAGTAAGTTAACAATATTATCCTGTGCGTGTTTTCCACAAGTGTAACAAAATCAACGTATTTCTAAAAATTAAACATGATTCATTATTTTTCCTAAGCCAACGCTTCTTTGAATTCTATAAAAGGCGGTCTATCAATGCAGATGCCTCGCCTAAACGAAAATAATGAATGCAAGTACACGACCACCAAATTGGTTGCCAAAATAAAACCTGACACACAACACAGCAACCTGAATGTTAATTGGTTACCGATGATTGCAGCCCCACTGCATGAATACAAATATTTGTTTTAATTGGTTCGTATCCTGTCACGATTTTGTTGAAGGATATTTGTATGTAGGTATTATGTATCTACAGCCTATGACGTAGGCTTTTGTATATATCTACAGTAAGAAGCTTAAAAAGCCTTGTAAAAATAATATGCCTATTTTTGAACCATTTGGAGTTGAAACATTAGGTCCTGGTGTTACTGTAAATTTTTCTATTCTCTATTAGCAACTATGTAATTAACCAACTTTAGTTAGACATATCCGGTTATTTCATTATAATTTGTGCTTTTATGAACTCATACATACTTAATACTTTGGAAAAAAAAATGCAGTAGGTACGAGAATGTTATGTTTTGCAATGTTCTTTTGTTAATTTTTCTGCAAATGGAACTTAAAGTAGGTACTTAACCATGATTATTACTTCGTAGTTGCATGCAATATTATTTGCATAATCTATTGTTTCCTTATTGAATTATATCAATTATAATCTTAACTTTGTAACTAAATTGTTCTATGAGAGCGTTATTCTCTATTTGAAATAGATGTGTGTGAAAAAAGCATAAAATATGCGTTTGCTTGCGTTTACACAATAATAAATTATTATCAATCATCTTACGCAATTAAATAAAAAATAATTGATTAGTTTATGATTTGTTTACCTATATTTATGTAAATATATCTATATTTTATTTGCCTTTATTTATGTCTTCCATAAGTATTTAAATGTTTTTTACAGAATCAGTACCCAAGCAGGATTTACACATTTAAGAAGTGTGTAGGTATCTACATTGTATTTAATTTTTTTTTTTATTGACGCTATAATTTATTTCTAGATACACGATTTATTGATTACGATGACACACACCTTGTTTTCTGGTTGTGTATACCTATGAAGTTGCTTCTACTTGGTATTATATGACTAAATAAAGGTGAATATGTAGATAAAACTATAAGGTATTTATAAAGTAGTATAATACTTAATAGTTTGTTACCTACAATTTTTGGTATTAGAGATAAGGCGATTTGTTTAAAAAATATACTGTTTCGCAATAATTGATAAAAAGTGTGTAAAATGTATCTCTATAGGTAAGCCATTTTCATAACTGACTAGTTATGGAACTAATTGTACAATCACATTTTTATTTATATTAGTTGCCAACACGTGTAAGCGGAAAAAATCAAAGCAATCGATTAAGTCTTACATTGCAATATCAGGCTAATAAAATAGGTAATTAATGCGTTTATAACCTTTCTTACTTATTATTTTAATTGAATGCTATTCTCACCGATAACATCACTTTTTTCTTAAAACTTCTTTATCACCTCACTGCACACACTACAACAGACAATTATAAAAGAACTTATCACATACACACATTCACTTTTATTACGAATTCACGGAAAGGTAATTTATTTAAGAAACATACTCGCACTGCAAGACAAATAACTGTACTGAAACACATTCCCGAGCAATGTCGTTCGGTTATTTTTGTAATAATAACATTAGTAAAAAACCAATGTCACACGACTATTGTATATTTTATATTGCCCTATAAACGGATCGTCCCTTATAGTATTGTGCCATAACCCTTTGCGCATAAAAAGGTAACGTTTTTACAATGAGTTTTTACTCTACTTTTTACGGGTTACCGCAGTTACGAAACAAAGTGGTGGTCATTATTAGGATAAAGATTATGAAAAAATTACCGTATTCATTGCTGTTTTGAGTAAAAAATTGTAACAGGCCGCGTTTAGGCCTGAGTGCTAAAAAATGAACCGTTACATTTTTTTCTCGCTGCATTTACTTCGTTACTTTGTTTTATTTTTTAGCAAGTTTAATGGCTTAAGTTTGAGTTTGTAAGATTTTAATCTGCAGCAAAATTTAAAATGATAAATTCACTGTAATAATTGTACAGTAACAAAAATATTCACAAGGTAGAGCTGTAGAATTACATGTTTATTAACATATGCTTCAGTTCACATATAGGCCTATGTTTGCAACAAAAACTTTTTAAAGCGAGTAGGTATTTACAGTCTTAAACACCAGTAAATATCTGAATAAGTAAATGTACAGTAAGTAAGACTTTCATTTATGGTAAGTAGCAAATATTCCTAAAGTAAATATAATTCGTTTATAATTTTCCCTGTTACGAATAAATCCTTTAAAAATTTTGTACCAAGTTTTACACCATCTCCTAAGAAGGTGCCCCTCAAACCCAAGTTTAGTATTTGTTTGATCTACTCGTCGACATATTTTTATTAGATAATGTGTGTGTACATAATCATCTGCAAAATGCAACTATCTCCGAATGGGGGGGAGTCCTGGTGTCCTGAAATACAGGCTTTGCGTTTAGCTAAGACAACAGTCTCCTACAATATTATTATAGCTGCAGCGGCTGCTGCTGTGGCTGTTATGTTCATGATAAATGTACCTTATATTGTAGTGAGAAGTAAATCTTATGTTTATTTATTTATTCCAGAAAAGTAACTTATAAAAAATACACATATTTTCTGCCAAACTGCTGAACAGTTTGTCGGCAGTGTTCTCGTGGATATACAGTTTTGTGATCCAAGTAGGTACTTATCGACTATTTATTAATTATTAGGTATATTTTTTTCATCTCGGGACCCTGAGCTCTCGGTCCTTTGGTAGGCGTAAATCTTTATTATTATTATCTTTTTCATATCATCCGTTTTGTGTTATAGTTAGGAAAATAAAATCAAGGCAGCACGTGTGTCCTTTTTATCCTCCCATCGAAGGGCCGTGTTTCTTTTTAAATGATTTTATCTTTGACACCATCTTTTTTTATCTGCTCTTATTTGGTTCAGCTTTAAATATTCATGCCAAACAAATCAGGATAAAATATCTATGTATTCAAATACATAGATATTTTTTAGATTTATATTTATAATCTACTATTTTCAAAATCAAAGTTATCTATTTATTTAAATATTGAATTGACATCGGTCCTTGATAAGTATGCCAAATTTCGAGTTAACCTGACGTTTTGAAAGGGGTCAAAATCATGTTCAAAGTTTCCGTTACATACAAGCATATCTGAGGTCATCAGATAACTTACGACTGATAATGCCAATGCATTCCACAACTTTCTTGTATAAATCTTTTACTGTACAGGCTGCCCGTCCGTGGAATGCATTGCCAGTTCCAGTAAGACGTGCTCAGTCGTTACATACTTTTAAAAAACTTATCAAAGAAGCTGTAATTTTTTTTTATGTAAAGAAACCTTGATTTAAACAAAATTATAAGAAATCCTAACTAAAATAAGACATCCAAAAATTCGTCCGCATCGCTGTCCACTGGAAGTGAACCCAAAAGACTGGCGGCATCCACGTTGTATGGCAATGCTTATCCTCTGTCCGAGGTAAAAGCCAGCCCTTGGGTCACGCGAAGTTTCAACTAAGAAAGATCTTTAAATAAGGCATAAGCACTCGGAGCCCACGGACCAAGAGTTTCAACCCTAAACGTCTCTAAAATATAATTGCCATATAGCTGTAATTATGTCCATAGCAGTCATTTATTTTTACTGCCTGTATAATTAGTATTTTTGTATATATTATACATAATTAGCGTATCTGTGTATCTATTATGTTATATTATAATTACTTCTTGTTTTTTTGTCACACCAACGACAGCCCCAATTTCTGTCCTGGCAAATACTTCCTATCCTAGGTTGCCTGGAAGAGATCGCGGAATGCGATAAGGCCGCCCATTGTATGTGATTTAATTTTAAAGTTTACTTTTGTAATTCTTGTTTGGTGTACAAAATCAATAAAGTATATAATAAATAAATACATACTAACATACGTATTAAGCTGATAAAAGCGTATTAAAAGGCTAAAACTGAAATGATTTTTTTCCAGAAAAATAAACCAAAATTTCGAGGAATTTGTGAAGCAACAATATGAAAACAATACCTACCTATGTCTTCCCCTTCGAACTCTTTATGTACCTACCTGAAATCATGAAGTCATACATAGGCGGGTATAATTATGTCGTTGTTGTATTCTCCTTCAAAAACAATGAGCAATTATGACTAATGAGTGCTTCAATCCTTTTGTTTAAATCCTGTCTATTGTTTAAGTATTCTGAACGCCCTTTGTCCTCTTCTGCATCTCTTGATTGATTATTAATTTATTATTTTATTCTACCTATACCCATCCATTTAAATTTCATAGTTAGTTAAATAATCCAGTAGGTACATACATAACTACAGTTTGAGCTTAGGGAAATATCTATTGATTTTATCGCAGCATTTAGGTAAATATTTTTTAATTTAAAAAATATTGCTACCTTTAACACGGTTTCACTTATTTTGTAATAACCTGACTGCCAAACCTTGCTTAATATTGAAAATTTATCACTCATCTAAAATCCATTTCGTAGAAAATAATATTTTACTTCATTTATTTAAAAAATATTTCTTTTTTTTCTACATCAAAATAAAATCTACGCCTAATTTAAGCAAAAAGAATTTGAGAAAAATTCGCCCGTATCCAATACGGCAACCCACGAACAAAAAGACTATTACTTACGAACAATTCCAAATCCTTCATTCATTTCACATCCCAATCAAAGATATAAGGCATGTACTTCAGAATAATATAAAACGTTAATCAGTTTTACATAGATAGGCTATCGTGATCTTTTACATAAGATATCCCGATTTACCTCGCGGCCCTCCGGTTCTTTAACTTTGGTAGTGTGCGTGTTTCTGAATAAATACACGGGAGGGAGCGATTGTGTATGTGTGGGTGAGTTCGCTACGAAGTTCTGCTACTTGATACGAGATGGCGCTGTTAGCTCGAAAATTGTATGTGGATGGCAGCATGAGTTTAAATTGATTAAAACTTTATTTATTTCTACACAGTATTTTTTTACGCTTTTTTGAGACTAATTCTTAAGAAATAAAATAAAAAATTATGTAGTGAAATAATAAAACAGCAAAAACTAGAAATCCTTACAAGAGAGAGTGCTATATGTATAAATTTAATAGATAATATTTGCTTTTTAAGCTGCTCTTCTTACTAGATAAATATTTTCCTCCAGAAAAATACTAAATTTCACAGCCAAATGAACTGAAAATAATTTCTGAACAGGAAAATCATACACAGTGCTGCCACTGATAATACGGCAAGAGCCGGAACTAACGACCGTTCCCCTTCGATTACCATCACGTAAACGACGTCGCCTTCCACGGAGCTATAAAACGTAACCTATTAACTTTAAAGACCTTTTTGCGATAACAAGCGACTGTCGCTTACGGCAATTTGGTACCAAGTAAACGCTTAATAGAATACATTCATGATTCTTTGGAAGTTTCGCGCCAAAAGTTTTTAATGTGGATTGAGATTTGACATTAAAAAGTAACTTTGGTGAAAAAGAAACTTGATTTTCGTAATTTTTACTAGTGTGTTAAAATTTTTCAGATTTAATTACATGATTTAGGTACTGAATTATATATTTAATTAAAATAATACGTAAAGGAGGTGTAACTATTTGAAAGAACCAATTTTAGAATCTAGTTAATTAAATGAGGGCCAATTCAAAATTTTTTCAGAAACGTTTGCATATGGATTAATCTGTTAAAAAAGTCTCAATATCCATACATTTTTGAAAGATTGCGATTGACATCTGAATGAGAACGCTGCTTAAAAATAGTAGAATTGCCATTCAGATGTAAGTCGGTTATGAATAATAGGAAATTGGGTTTTCTTATCAAAGTCCTCACCGAGGAGAAGATGGCAGGAAGCCTTGCATGTCTTCAACAAGAATTGGCATGAAGAAGACACACACAGAGAGAGAAATGGAAGAAATAGGGGAGGCTTTTGCCCAGTATTAGAACAGTTAAGGCTAATAAATAAAAACAAATGGCTCTCCTAATACACCTTTTCATTGAAAGAATACTCAATGCTTTGAAAGCTCCTACCTCCATTTAAGACGAGGAGTAATGAAGTTATTCAACCAAACACAATCTAAAAAATTTGAACAATGTGAGGTTTTTTTTAGTCTTTAATTTTTTTTTTCAGTTCAGGTATTATATTGTTTTATGGAAACCCAATCTTTAAAACTAATTTAGGAAAAGTGCATCAGATTAAGAATACAAAAAATCCGTTACATCGCATAAATGACACTCTACTCTAAAGCACTGAGACAATGATTGGGCCAGTGGATCCCGTTTATCAACACTCACTGGAATCGTTTTACAAAGTTTGCTCTTGGCAGGTCTGAGGCTCTAGAAAAAGTGCCATTATTTTCTATTAACGAATGCGAATTTCGAAATTCCATAGACAAGGGATTTATCACGTAAAATTTCGACAGCATTCATTGTTGTCGTTTTGGCAATAGCCTTCGTCTCGCTACCGCCGACAAAATGGACTCTCTGCACTGGAGGCAGCTTTGTAGCTGTTAGTTGCAGAGGGACCAGAGGGTTGCGGAATTTGTTCGAAAGATTCACCGTGGCCCAGGAACGTGAAGTGTATTTGGGGTAACACATAGGTGGGTTTTATTCAGTAAGAGTCTAACACTCGCTTCTGCTTCACCCAGAGCAGGAGGAGTCATTTGATGACATTCCATCCTTTAAAAAAAGAGGGTCCAGAGAGCCTAGCACAATTTGTTTGACGTATAGTAACGTTACAGCATAGTTAACGTAGGTGAATTTTGAATACAAAAACCCCATAGTATTTTGGTTCAATTTTATGCGACTTGCACAATTTGTATCATACAAAAACATGAATGTAACTACTCATTGGAATATAGGTACTATCCTATTCAAATTAATATTTGTGCGAAACGAGTATAGTAAATTTTATGTTACATAACTTAACGTCAAAAACATTCGTGCTAGGCCCTCAGTACGAGCTTATAATAAGAAAAATTTCGAAAACACCATTGAATAAACTGATCTCCTTTGCTTTACAGGTTTAGCTGCCAGAACCAGTATCAGTACCGGCTTCTTCAATATGCTGCTGTATTCAGCAGCAACAGAAATAGTTTTTCATTGATGACAAATTTAGACACTTTTGTATTTCTTATAAGAATATGTTTTAGTTTTGTATAAGCAACATCCACTAAAACATAGAACAGAAATGTACTGAACATGTGAGAGGTCTCTTTTTACAAGCTTTTATTTACCTTGCAATGTTCTAAAGTGGTTCTCTTTCAGTTTGCAAGATTAGTCTTGCGAGATGATTTAGAACCACTTCCTCTAACCCTATAAAGTTGAATTGTATATTGCTTCAGTTTCGTTGATAATTAATTTTATAATTAGGACCAGCGGGTCTAAAAAAGCCACTTTAGCAGAATCTGAAAGCACATCACGCTACCTGTCACTGTCAAATTTTCCCAATCAATCTAGACCCTAATGCTAAAGCGATAAAGATGTATATAAAATTTGACAGATTGTTGTATGATATTATTAATATTATGATCCTACTAAAGTGGCCGTTTTAGACCCGCTGATAATCCAACGCAGGTGCTAATGAGACATCTCCTCAGATTCGGACACCATTTTTTGTACTAAACTTTTATAGGCTCTATGACACTTGAGAAACAAATTTTAATAGAGCCTAGATATTTAAAATCCCTAAAATATCTAGGTAAATTAAGTAAGTACCTAAGCCTAACAAAACAATTCATCTTTATTATAACACCATCCAGTTGTTTTTGTGCTGCATTAACTTCAGGTAAGAAAGTTAAAACAGGATGGGGAGAAACAGTTTTTTCAAGATGGAAGCATTCTCTACCCGTCAACCTGCCGTCCTTCCGGAATGACAGGTTGCCAGGTAAATAATGCTTTGTTGCATTAAGTCCATCTACGTACCACTACTGTACATAAAGTTTATACATAAATAAATAATTGATAGTCAAACTTTTTTTTTCAGGATGGGAAATCATCAAATGGCTGAACCAAGTGTCAGACTCTTACTGACACTCCCATCCATGTTCCTCCTAATGCTCTTTGCGTTCCAGGGCCGTAGTGACTCTTTTGAATCAATTCCGCGATACTGGCTTTCTGTTGATGGAGTGACTACCATTTAGTCACTCCATCAACAAAGCTTCATACGGCAGATAAGTGTGCTTTATGGCAGATTATACGTCCTGGACCATGATTCCACCTTTAACAAACTTTTCAGAGATCTCTCGAATACATGTTTGACCGACTGCTCAATACTCATAAAGCATAACCATTTGTACTAAACTTGTATAGGCTCTATTAAATTGAGAAACAAAGTTTAATAGAGTCTAGATATTTAAAATCCCTAAAATATCTAGGTAAATTAAGTAGGTACCTAAGCCTAACAAAACAATTTATCTATATTATAACACCATCCAGTTGTTTTTGTGCTGCATTAACTTCAGATAAGAAACTTAAAACATAACAACGAAAGAAGATTATGAAACATACCTTCCTATTATGATAATTTAGATTATGTTATTGTGCAAGTACTCGTACAATTAAATTTTTTGCAATAGATTATGTCTGGCCTTGAGGTCGACTTCTGTCCAACAATGGATTTAATAATAATATTTTATCTGCCCAAATTGTTTGATCGGCCATTGAGGTAGCAATATTTGGTGGAACCTAAATGGATTGATGGGCTAATGGAACTCGCCCATTTTCGACTGGTGATGTCATTTATCGTGCCTAAGTCAGGATGGGCAGAAACAGTTTTTCAAGATGGAAACCTTCCGTCTTTCCGGAATTACAGGTTGCTGGGTAAATAATGTTTTGTTGCATTAAGTCCACCTACGTACCACTACTGTACATAAAGTTTATACATCAATAAATAATTGATAGTCAAACTTTTTTTTTCAGGATGGGAAATCATCAAATGGCTCCTTACGCTAGGGGCGGGGCGGAAGGGAGTGTCAGACTCTTACGGACTAAACCCATCCGTGTTCCTCCTAATGCCCTTCGCGTTCCAGGGCCGCAGTGACTCTTTCCAATCAATTCCGCAACACTGGCAATGGTAGTCACTCCATCAACAAAGCTTCATACAGCAGATAAGTGTGCTTTATGGCAGATTTTACGTCCTGGACCATGCAATCACCTTTAACAAACATTTCAGAGGTCTCTCGAATACATGTTTGACCGACTGCTCAATAGTCATAAAGCATGTTCAAATTAATGGCAACAGGGCCCAGAGTCCTTAATAATAGAATGGTGCCATTAGGTGGGTATCTGTTCGGCAAAAAAAAATACCTACATGAAAAACAAGTGGACCTAGACTGGCTTGGCTAATAGTAGCCATCTATGTACAACGTTTTTCTGTAATTAGGTACTAAATAGTACAGATATTTCGTATCATTCTAACAATAGAACAACACGAACACGCAGTATATTATTATTATTACAAAGATAAAGGATTTTTTGCTGAATATAAGAAGGGTTTGTCTGATGTTAATATGGTGTAAGTTAAGTTAGATTCCAGGTTCGAATAAAGTACCTAATACTGGGATTTCATATTTAGAAAAATCTCAGTAACAATCAAGAGTCAATTTATTGGCTAAGTTTCTAACATGGGAACATAACATGCGAAAAAAAAAATCAGTTTCACTGTCCATAAAGCCATCTTAAATTAATCAATCCAACTTTCCGAAGACTTATAAAAATTTTCGCTATCGGAAAATGTATTAACGAACTGAAATGGAGCTGGGCAGGACACCTGACAAGACGCGGTGATGATAGGTGGAGTAAGGCAGTTAAAGAGTGGCGTCCGTGGACCGAAAAAAGAAGTGTGGGTCGTCGGGTAGCGAGATCGGTAGACAACATTGTGGCCATTGATAAGGCCCTTGAACCTGGATAAGGCTGGCGCAAGACCGTGAGGATTGGCACAAGAAAAGAGAGGTATATGCTCAGCAGTGGGCGAGATCGGACTGTGGATGAAGATGATGATGAATGGCATCTTCAAATTTTTATTTCAATTACTCGTATTTCTATTGTGCCTTTCCCCAACATTTTGGGGTTGGCTACAGTGTAACAGGAAGCAGCTTAGTACCATAATTTTAAATGAAGCGACTGCCCATCTCACCTCCTTTACTATAAATACCCCATGGTTTTTCTGTTTGCCAGATTCCCGAGATTTTGCCTGGCTGTAACATTGTTCAAGATCTTAAAATGATGCCAGGACCAATAGCTTAACGTGTAATAGATGGTCACCAACCCACTGATTGACCTCGATAAGCGTTGCTTTACCTTGACGATCGACCTGTGCTGCATGTTAGCCAAGAGTATTGATGTAAGTCAATTGTCACATGTAATAAATAATACTAAATTATAATAAACATTCATATACGTGAAGCTATGAATTTTAAAAACATGATACAATCAATTGTCTTTCTCGCCCACTCTGGTTTAGGTACATACACGACATAGTGCGTAGCCTTAAGTAAATTACTACCTGTGGACTCAATGGTCAAACATATTTACACAACAAAAACATGATTAATATGAGTTACTGCAAATAAAATTATTGCGTAGCACTTGCTACGACGTAGGCATATGCTACGCATGGGTCCTAGTTAACTTCTGACGTATTAAATAGACTTCAACGAGCTTCTTCTTCTTCTTTCGAGTTGATGGCTTACTCTTAATATTATATTTTGGGCTCAGTAGGTGGCTACGGTGATGTCAGCATCGGTAGCATTCATGAAATCCTAAAAAGTACAAGTGTATGGGCACTTGGGGCACTCAAACGAGTGGCTTCTGAACAAAAGCACTGCACTCACATTGGGTATCCGATGAGTCTATGAAACTCCATTTTGCCAAATTATGTCTGCAACGGCCCACCTGAACTGCCAACTTCCGAAATTAAAGTTATTTTATACATTGTAGTGTTTTGTTTTTGGAAGTAGGTTTTTGTTTTTTTTTTGTAAAAACGTTTATATTTTTACACACAGCGGTGATGTTATGTTATGAACTGGTGTAAACAATCAACAGACATGCGATTTCAGAGATCCCGATCCACTTGCTATCATTGATTGAAGAGTTCCGTTGTCTTCCTCCGAAGTTCTACATTAGATCTTCACCAAATTAAAATGGAACCAGTCCGGGAAAATAGTCTTCCAGACAAAAACAGAATCATCCAAATTGGTTAAAAATTAGCGAAAATTTCGCTGAAAAAACATTTTTCATGGGATCCCATCATCAGAACCTTACTTATTATACCTTCCATCATCAGCTCAGCAACATGAGATGATGATTACCAGGTATAAATATCTGAATTGCGTTAGAAATTTCATGAAAAACATTCTATGAGCCTATAAAATTTGAGGGTTTCCCTCGATTTCATAGGACCCCATCATCAGATTATGACTTGGTAATCAGAACCTCCTCCTTTTTGAGGAAGTTGGTTAAAAATATTAAATATTAAAAGGATAGATAGGTACTATGTTATTAAGAATTTATTATTTTTACGCACCCCGATGATATAGGTATCAAATGAAAGGATTTGGCCAGATTAATACGAAGGAAGTTTGTTGTTAAATAATTTTTATATCATTTCCAGGATTATCTCTAATAAAGAGTAGTACCTACTACCAAAAAAAACTCAACCTCCAACTATGTTTAACGGTATTTTGTTTCTTTGATTAGCTGATTAAAATCTAATTAGTTTCAAATAATGCTGGAAACTAGTAAGTTCTTAATGGAAACTCATCAGTGCCTACACGTAAAGAAGAAATAAGCTAGGGCTGTACAGAAAGTGTTATTCTGTATGCGATAATGGTTGTCAAAAATCTTGAACATAATTGTTTGAAGGGATTGGCTGGTGACTTCGACAGTCTTTCTGCTGCTAGAAAATCAAATTTTCTGAGCCCTTTACAAGATCATAAATAAATACAATTTTAAGGCTACAGAAGCCATGAAGGTGTTCTATACACATTGGTTAAATCAATAATTAGGTATATTATGTATATAAAACTCTTCTATAACTGAGTGAGTGACTGAGTAAGTGGCAGACAGACAACACATCTGAAACTACTGGTCGTAGAAAACTGAATCATGTATGTAGCTTCCCTGAATTTCCTTTAATTCCTAAAGGAAAGGGAATAAACGGGACATGCGCGTACGAAGTCGCATTCAAAAGCCAGTATAATAAAATCCTCCAGGCTGAATTTCGTGGCGGTGACCAATCTCAACGGATATTACGCTTGATATATGAAACTGCACAAGTTTGTACGCGAACATAGGTAAATAATAAATAAATAATAGGTGCAGTCTTTGTTTCTACCTCTATAGCCATAATATGTGTAAGCTTTTCTGCCAGTCATATGATAACTTTTCATGTGGAGCTCGTGGCTAGATAATAACAGCCACACGGGTCGATCTTTAAGGTTAAGCAACGCTTGCCAAGTTTGGTCTGTGGATGGGTGACCATCTTAATATACCGAGTTTCTTTCGTGCCTCGGAAAGCACGTTAAGCCCCGCACGTCCCGGCTGTCATTTGTAGATCTTTGGCAGTCGTTACGGATAGTCAGAAGCCAGTTAATCTGACTCCAGTCTTGCCAAGATGTACTGTGTTACTCAGATAATGGGTTGTGGAGGTCTGGTAGGTCCGCGTAAAATATTGGTATTCACCTAAGTCCGGTTTGACTGGAAGCCGACCCCAATAAAGATGAGAAAAGGCTAGGCAGATGATATCATAACTTTCATAAAAGCAGGTATAAAAATGTTGATCAAGACCAGTGTGAAACAGTTATTACTAAAATGATAGAAAGGTCAGGTAAACCAATGAATAAAGAGTATAGAGACAGACAATCGTCATTAATAAAAGGAGCTTCAGTAAAAACGGAACGCAAAAAATGGCTTAAGCCGTGGTGAAAAGCATAAACAAGATAACAAAGTAAGACAACCCATTGTGTTGCCGATAGATAAGCTATGTAATTTTCATTTTTGTAACTTTGTTGCTGTTTTTATTACGATAATAATTAATATCTAACCCAAGGCGATGCCCAATTTTTTTTTCGGGGAAAAATCGTAGTGCACTTAATAGATAATCATGTCTCTAATACCAAAAAAATAAGCATTGACCTTTATCACTAGAAATTTTTTTTTTCCTTTATCACGAGTCGGACTCGCCCACCGAGGGTTCCGTACAAGTTTGTAGCTACAAACTACATAAAATAAAGACTAAATTTTTTTATGATAAAATTAAAAATGTAACTACCTATAGTTTTCAGACTTCTCCCTATATTTGTACTAAAAGCTGTCTTTTACTACAAATATAGGGAGAAGTCTGAAAACTATGAGTACGTTACGTACGTACGGTACGTTTGTAATTTAATCAATTACCTAGAATCACGAAATTTGGCAAGTAATACCGTTACTACTTGCCAAATTTCGTGATTCTAGGTAAACGGGAACTACCATATAGGTTTTCGACCCAAAACCTATAGGGTACTTCCGGTTGACCTAGAATTGACAATTTTAGTAAAAGCAAGGTCTTACAGAAAACTTTAAGGAAAAATTCCGAAAAATAAAAAAGTTGAAAATTAAGGTAAATTTTGGTACTTACACCTACCACAATAGGGAATATATACCTCAGTATCTGGTATAAACTTCAACTTGCTAGGTCCACCCGTTTCTGAGAAAATCTGTGATGACACACAGACAGACAGACGGACAAGAGAGTGATCTTATAAGGTTTCCATTTTTACCTTTTGAGGTACGGAACCCTAAAAAAACTAAATAGATTATTTTTACCCAAAAAACATCTCTTTAATTGTTTATCTACGAATATAAAAATAGATTTATTTTTTTATTTTAAGGATAGGAAATCATCAACTGACTCCTCCCGCTTTGGGTGAAGCAGGAGGGAGTGTCAGACTCTTACTGACTTAAAACCCATCCGTGTTCCTCCTAGTGCCTTTGCGTTCCAGGGATACGGTACCTCTTTCGAACAGATTCCGCAGCCCCAACGAATATAAGTATACGTAAGCCCGCAATTCTAATTCTACCGAGGGGTAGTTACATACGATTATTTTAGTTATGAAGGTCTGATAAGCAGTCGCTCCATAGCGCGCCGACTGGTATTCTGCTGCTATCCAATTAGACTGGAGTCCAAGGTTGGGTTAAGCTCAAAGTACATTAGCGGTCCTATTGTATTTGTACGTTTGGCGAGTCCAATGAAGAACCCTCGGAAAGTTCTATACTGTGAAGGTTTTCTGCTGAAGGAAACCTTACAAATAATCTGGCTGGATCTGATCACTCAAAAATAATTAGGACAGTCGGAGGCTGTTTGTAAGTATAATTGGTCGCAAGTAAGCTATATACAGCCTTAGAGATTTTTTTTTTAATCAGTAGTTACCCATTGGTTAACAATGACACGTAAATTAGTTAAGTGTGCGTTTTTCTATCAATATTTAGCTTTGACAATAGTAAATTAAATTTAAATGAACAACTAAACATTAGTCGAAAAACGTATTTGAACATGCCCAAAAATATAAACACGGCTCAAAAAACTCGCCCTAAAACATTTTAACCATAAGCTTAATTTCTGAACTAATGCAATCTGCATTAGTTTTTTATTCATAAGGATAGTTGAGCTAATGCAGATTCTTTATTCAAAATTCAGTTGCAAATGTTGATTGGCTGAGAATACCTAATGGCATAGGCTGGTCTTATCTTTTGAGTCAGACACTCTTGTCAGAGCGGTTGCGCAAATGAGGAACACGGAGAGATGTTCGAAGGGTCGTCGACTTTCCTTCCGGTTGGACTGGTATGCTCTTCCAATCAACTCATGAGTTCTTATTTTTTTTAGGAATGGGCTTGCTTTTGATAATATCATAATCACGCCTGATGGAAAGCAAAAGATGTGGTAGCAGCAGTACTTAAACTAGTTAGGTAAGCATTATATATCATGGTAATTTTTTAAATGAATAAAACCGAAATACGAGTAGGGTCACTCGGGTGTCTGTCTGTCCGTCTGCCAAAGCCAAATTGCTCCGAATCTCGCAAACAAGTTCTGTTAAAATTTTGTACACATATGAATTTCGGTGACCCAAACAAGAACGCATTACGAAAATAAATAATTTTTTAGTATGGGGGTGGTCACTTTTGGGAGAGTAATTAGAGAATTACAAAAGAAAACAAAATAAATAAATAAATAAGTAGTTTCGAAGTCATGAAATTAGACGAAAAGTGACCGTTACTAGAGCATAAAATTTTGAAAAACCTATGGTTTACAGTAAAACCTATAAGAAGTGTAGTGTTAAAATAACATGTAACAAAATTCGTTGGCCACCTGACCCGTTTTTTAGGGTTCCGTACCCAAAGGGTAACCAACGGAATCCTATTACTAAGCCTCCACTGTCTGTCCGTCCGTCCGTAACCGTAATAGGTAGAGAGTTGAAATTTTAACAGATTGTGTATTACTATTGCCGCTATAACAACAAATAATACATTTTTTTTTAAGGTACGGAACCCTTCGTGTTCGAGTCCGACTCGCACTTGGCCGGGTTTTTTTTTTTTCATTATTTGTTTGTTATAGCGGCTATAGAAATACGCATTGTGTGACAATTTCAAATTTCTTCCTATTACGGTTCTTGAGACATAAGTAGCCCGCTGATAGACTGACAGCGGAGGCTTTAGTCATAGAATTCAGTACCCGAAGGAAAAAAAAAAATATTTTTTTCATTATTTGCGATCAATTACAGGAATAAACTCCTCGATCTATAGCTGAAATCCACGCTTGATAATTACTGAGTTCCTTAGGTATAGAAAATGACAATTCAATTTCCTTAACTATGGCAAGTTTCCGTGGAACCAACCCATTATTAAACCTAATACCATGGGTAAAGTTAAATGTGTTTAGGGAGAATTACGGCCAATGAAAGAGGAGTGGAAACTACCCTCAAATACTTGTTTGACATGGCATTCAGCTGTAGGTACCTATGCATGTTGGGAAGACATAACTGTTCTAATATCCGTTGAATGAGTTGTTGCATTGATTTATACTTTTGTTAAGTTTTATCAGGGGTTGTACCTACCAATATATCTCTAATGTATCAGCATAAGTTTGTCTTGCATGACAGTTCAAGAATTTAGTGTTGATTGCAAGAGCGAGCGAAGGAAGCCAAAATTTGTCGCACCTCATCTCGAATATTTCTATTAACCATTCATACCTACTTAAAAATTATATAACTTTTTGTTGACTGATGCAGGAAAGCTCAAAAACTTAGTGAAGATTACAAAAGCAAGCTCGCAAATTTTTGGACCCTTAATGAACTTTACCTACATTACTTTATAATTATGTAGTTGTAAGTAAGGGTCTCCGGTAAAAACCTTAGTCTGCGCGAGCCTTCAAAGCCGCGTAGCCCGACCCGACCTGGACCCCGGTTGGCAAACGCCACCGAGAATGTATGACCAGTTCGACCCTGGGGAAGCCTATGCTCAGCAGTGGGTGAAGTCAAGCTGTAGATGTTGATCATCATCATTGATGAGACCCAAAGTAGGCTAAACAGCCTCCTTATTTTTGAGCCGATGTTAAAATGTATATTAAATGACTTTGAAATCGCCCAGAGGCTATAGTGCCTTAATGCACGTATATTAAAATGACGTATTATACTTGTATATACGTAGGAATATATACTCGGTGGCATTTTAGTCTTACAAAGGAAGACCACTTAATGTAACCGTCATAAAGTAGGTACTTGAAAATGCGATATTTTGTTTAAATAATTAATTAGGATGATAGGTGCAATTAAAACAAATAATGCATTAATATTATGATTATTTGTTTTTTATTGTAACACCTTGATAATAATATTTAGGTACGCATCAAAACAATGTTGCCGTTCCATTACGCGCCGTCCTTGCAACACAAGGCTGGGACTGCGGTCGCTCTTAAATTTTTGAAACTTCGTCATGCGTCATGATAATTAATAAAATTTTCTTTTTTTTTAATAAATATCGTTTTTTTTTTTCATATTAAATGTGGAGTAGTCGTTGGATAGATAACGACTAAAAAGAGTACCATGTACATTTATATATCTAAGTGTTTTTAAAGTAGTCTGTACCTAATTGTTTCCACACGTTAACTATTGTGATTATGTGCAATAAAAAATCTAGATAAAAGTGCTTTAAGCTACCACATTCTTGATACGAGAGCTTGTGAAGGTAGCTATTAGGTAGATAATAAATAATTGGTAGGTTTGAGCTCAGTGCAAGTTCAAAAACTATTAGGTTCAAGAAGGTGCGAAAACACAAGTCTGCTATTTTAATTACTTTAATTAAATGCATATAAAATAATAATTCTTTGAAGGAAGCTATATAATAATTATATCTAGGAACTAGTACTATTTTACCTACCAAGAAGCTTTGTTTGTATTGCACTTTTACTAGGTAATAAGAATAGGTAAGTTTATGTATGTACTTAATTAAAAAAGGCCTATGGTTGATATCGTGGCACTGCATTAACTGAAAAATAGTAAGTAGGTGCAACGAAAAATCAAGCTACCTAGGTGCAGGACCTTGAAAATTAGGCTTAACATGAAGTTAGGTATCGAGTAGTTAATAGGCATGTAGGTAGGTACTTGGAATTAGATTCATATAAGATCTTCAAGTTGTAAAGTTATATGGAATGTAAGAATCTATACTTAATATATAAAGCTGAAGAGTTTGTTTGTTTGTTTGTTTACTTGAACGCGCTAATCTCTGGAACTACTGGCCCGATTTGTAAAATTCTTTCGGTGTTAGATAGCCCATTTATATGTTATGGTTGTATATCATCACGCTAAGACCAATAGGAGCGGAGCAGTAATGAAAATTGTGACGCAGACCAGACGAAATTGCGGGAGTTAACTAGTATATTATATAGGTACTATTAGACTTCATTAACAGCATTAGCACTATTTTTCAGTCTCTAAAAATTTAAGTTTTGTGCGATAGGTTAGACAAGAGCAACTCGAAATTAAAATGTTTTTGTTTGGTATTTTTTTACAACCCATTATATTATTTTATTATATAACTACCTAGGTAACTACTACTAATGGACTAAAACAGTTAATTTTAATAGTTAGTTTAGTTTTAATACTTTAGGGAAATGTGGCACGATTTTATTTTAAGACAGAATGTCAAAAATTAAATTTGTGGAGGAAATAGATTTTTTAAGTAACCGTAAAGCTAACAAAATAAGCAGTCAGTCTCGGCTGTCAGTTGTTGATCTTTCACAATCTATCAAGTAGGTATTAGAAGCCAAGAAATATGACACTAGTCTTGCCAAGAGGTATCGTGTCATCAATGGGTTCTGGAGGTCAGGAAGGTAGCCACCTGGAAGCTTACTCCAACATAGTTGGGACTAAGCTGTGCATTAGGTATGGTGTCGGCCGGTGCCGTATGGTGCCGTAAAAGAATATTACCATCCCATCACTTCCCGTGGGTGTCGTAAGAGGTGGCTAAGGGACTCACCAGACAATGGGCAGCAGCGTTCTCTGTAAAGCGCAACACATACTTACACTGCGATTGCCTACCCGCCTGCCAAGCGTGGCGATGATGGTGATGAAGAATATATATAAGAATATATAGGTACCCACAAACATATTTACTGTTAAATAGGTATGTTTTATTACACACACAATTTAGCCAAACGACAACATAGTTTTCAATGGTTCAATACCCAAAAAGATGTAAAAATGACCATTATTACTATGCTGTAGCCATTTAACTCATTATCATCATCATATCAGCCAAAAGACGTCCACTGCTGGACATAGGCCTCCCCCAACTTAGCCGAAAATAAGTAATATCTAAAATACAGTAAATATCCTAAGTATTTTTTTTTTCTATTATATCTTTGACATTAAGGTAGGGGTTCACACGTTCTTAACATCAAATACTAAATTCGATAGATAACCGCTCTACCATTACCTACTTATCGGTAAAGAGTAGCTTTACAAACTACTTTAGAATATTTATGAACAGATATCACCTAATGCTATTGCAAAGCTACAAAATATGCTACTGAAACCAAATACCAACAAGAATTACCATACAAATTTTACAGCACCAGTGGTATAATTCAACAATTTGGCTGCTTCATCCACTAAACCCCAGATATTATTTAAATAATAGCTATAGAATGCGGCAGTTTTCTTCCATACCGCCATAATCGTACTTTAACACTGCGATCGTACTAAACGAGGAACTAAACCGCACGCTCCGCCTTTTCCATGATGGTGGTACTTCTACCTCCTTAACATGCCATACAAACTGTCACTACTAACAGACATCTGTTTATCTCCCACCGAACGAGATATCTACATATAACGCTACACGCAACCAAAAGAGATGACAGCTATCGTGCGAGAGAGATAACTGTATTTCAAGGTGCACGCCGCAGCGGCAAGGTAACATCTTTAACGGAAACTAAATAAGAATCATTTGCATTGCAAGTGCAACCTTATCACTTGGTGAGAGGGTTGTATTTAGATCGCGCGAATGCACGGACTGTATCATTCGAATGGAGGCCGATGTGAACAGTAGAGGTATAGTCCGGGTGCATAAATTAGACAAGGATGGAGAATATATGGAATTCACTGGCCATGTTGCAATAAAGTTTTATCCAAATTCTCAGTTATGTAGTTTGAAGTGCTCTTAAAAGATGGCGCTACTAATGTTTTCAAAGAATTTAGTGGACATAAATAATTATTTTTGATATTTTCTACGGTAAGCATTCAAATATTTTAGATCTAGGTACGTTGATTTCCTAAAGAAAATTAATCAATAAGTTTACTAAAACATGCTTAAAAATAAGAAAATTAAATCAATGCCTGCGCTTTTTTCCTCAATACTAACCCATTTGATTAGATCTACAAAAGCAATAGGCTATGCGACTAATTTAAAAAAAATTACCGGCAACTCAGTAATTTTTTCATTTAATGCCCTTTTTTATTACTGACGTAGATAGAGCCTCTATTCGGCATAGATTTGTAAAATGTTTCACTTAAAAATAGACTATTATAACGCTAAAATTATTTGAAATGCTTAGATGTGCAAGTTTAATTCATAAATGCTTGGGAAATGCGTCAAACTTCCGGGAAAATATATTTTCACGACAAATTCGGACTTTTCCTTTAATTTTCTATATTAAAACTGCTTTGATATATTATAAATCACTGAGAAATCGTTGGATGCAGGTATTTTAGCTTAGAATTTGTTACAAATTGGTAATTTTAAGCTACAAATCACGAGGTAACTAGAAAAACCGGCTGAATTCTTCACAAAAAAGCGTTTTTAAACACAGCATGCTGTTGAAACAAAGCGACATCTATCACAAATAATTTTTTGAACACTCGTAGAGCGTCGTTCCGCGTAAAATATTCAAATTCAGTACTCACAAATTGTTTTTGTGCGTCGTGCAGACGTCAAAGTTGGTGATATCACATCACGCGAGCGCGCCGCGGCGACGCGCGACCACGTCCGCGCCACAACACCGACGACAAACGAAATAACCTTGTTTTTACACGAAAAAACCCGAGTATTCACACAAAAAACACCTTCATATTTCGGTAAAAGTACGGAGCGAGCCGAGATGTGTCGTCCGTGGCCGCGTTCGCATCTAAACGGCCCGAGTTTTATGTTAGATTACAGACGTAACTTTTATAGATCCTCGGTGCTATATAACGCGGTGGGCGGGTTCAGGGGAGTGTGGCCCTTACGTGGTGAGAGGAAAGGCTATAATGGCGTGTGTTGGCCGTTGCACGGGTGTCATTAAATGTCGCGCGACGAGGGGCGAGGCGGGTGGAGGTGTGCGAGTAAAGTTTTGGGTATTGATTGAATATGAGACGGATTAGTGGCTAATGATCAACAATTGGGTGTTGGGCGCCTTAATTGGCTCCATGTTTGCGCGGGGCGCAGCGCAGCACGCACTACTTCCACCCCAGGGGCCTACGCAACAATACTACAAAGTTGCATACCTATTTATAAAATAGGCATCTAGCGACGAGCTCGTAAAATACTAGAATGAATGGCTTGAATGAATTTGTAAATACCTACACGAAGAAACGCTATTTTTTGTCTTCAAAACAACTACACACGCTTTTAACACACATTTGTGAATTCATTATGTTCTAAATAAAACATTTTTAGGTCAATAAGATAGAATATTTAGTTAGTCACCTATCAATCCACTTAACTCGTGTGTAAAATAAGATTTTAATAGCTATTCTTATCTACAAATAGTTCTTGCAGATGCACATATATTTTCTTCTTCATAATCATAAAATAATTACCGATAAAATCTGCATTATTACAAAACTTTCAACAGAGCATCACCGTAAATCTTCTATATAATTACTAACCACATCCAGTAACAGACATGTTGCATACAAAATGCTCTAATAACTTTAGGTATAAACACACACTCCTCAACATAGAGTCTCTACGGTAGAGTCTCGTAGAGTACGTAATTGAAACACGTGTAGTAAATATGACACAGGAGGTTAAGTCACGATGTTATCTCTACGCGAATAGGTACAATAGATGTAGAGATACGCCTACTAGGTAGAGACATTCTCGGAATGTGACATTGTCCCAGCTCTTGATAGAGTCCACTCACGATGCGGAGAGAAGGTAGTGTTGCCACAAAAAATATTGAATTTGGGAACGAATATTGAACATTTTTAAAGATGGCTGTGATTTTTTTTTTTTTATTTGACAACGTACTTAAAATCGGGTTTTTTAAGATTGTTATTTAGATATGTATTCTCGAGATACGTTAAAGTAATCGTTGCAAGTTTATAGTGGAAGAACATTCTGTACATTTTCAGGTATACGGGTTGGTAAATTAATTTTTCAGCAGTTATCATCATGCAGTAGTTGACTCGCGCAACTTCGTCTGCGTCACAATTTTCATTACTGCTCCGTTCCTTCTTAGCAAGATAGCCTTCTTCGATAAATAGGCTATCTAACACTGAAAGAATTTTTCATATCGGACCAGCAGTTCCTGAGATTAGCGCGTTTAAGCAAACAAACAAACTCTTCAGCTTTATATATTAGTATAGAGTATAGAAACATACCTTATGTCGTGAATCCTGTGGGAGCTGACATTAGGGGAGTAGCTAAAGCATTATTTATATTGAACACAATTTTTCATAAGTGACCGTGAGATTTGTTGCAGAAATATTTCATGACTAGTTGACCCATGCCATTTTGATTACTGCTCCGCTTCTTTTGGTCATAGCGTGATGATATATAGCCTCTAGCCTTTCTCGATAAATGGACTATCTAACGCGCGTTCAAGCAAACAAACAAACTCTTCAGCTTTATATATTAGTATAGATATCAGTTAATTCCTGTGATTTTATAAACTTAAATGCTTCCTATATTTTTCTACTAAACACTTATCGCAGGTTCAAGCAGGTTTTCTTGCAAAGAAGCTCAACTTTAGCTCAACCAAGACCTTTTCAGTCATCCTAATAGTTAAAATATCTATCAACTCCACGAACAGATGGTCACCCTACAATCCTAGTAAGACCAGAGATGGAATTTATCTCTATAATAGATATCGCTTGCTGGTTACATTACCACGACTATACATACATAATCTGTTCTTTAAAAACTAGTTTCACAAGCTCTTTAAGAATTTATAACGCATTGTAAGTCTAACCTTGTATTTTTTGCTAGACACGTGGATAATTATATTAGGCCTTGGCGTTATTAGTAAAAAATTTTTGGCGCGTGTTTGTGAGCAGAATGTTTGAGAAATGTTTGAAATTATTAAGGTTATACATACATTACATTCATACTTCTTGATTATTGTAAAAATTATGAACCATAACCAGGCAACTTAAAAAAAAGTTTAAAAAGATATGGAACGTATAAGAATAATTAATTTCGTTTGTATTAAAAATAACTTTTAATCATGAAAGTGCATTAAAAACTTACTCAAGATGTACTTTGAAAACACTCCTTACTCGTATTAGCACAATTCAATTTACCCACTATCCCTCTTCCCGCCAACACACTCACAAAAACACACCCTCACAAGCCAATTATAAAAAAGAACACCACCGTCTGGCAACACTTTCCAACGTACTCATATGTAGGTACACATCGACACGTCTCCGTGTATCAGATCGATCGCAACCTCGGGCACAATCAACCTGACACCATTTGTATTCGCAGCACACGCGTCGAGTGCACTGGCGGCCAGGAAAATGGCACGCCTTTGAGATTTCGTTTGAGTAGGTGTAGTAGTTCGTTTGAAATGTAGGTACCTACTTTGATATTTATTCTTGGTTTCGATTTGGACACTAAGGTTTTTGTTATACCAACCTGATTTTGAAATTATACTTACACAGTTTTTATATGAAAAATAATTATTTGTTCCTAGCACCAATGCCATACAATTTATTTACATACACACTCACAATAAATCAGTGAAGTATTACATTTTCGTATTTGCAATAACATTGAGCAGTTAGTTATGTAGGTATAATAAGTAAAATGAAAAACTGACAACAACGTCAACAAGTCTGAATCATCTAATACATAATTGCATTTAGGTAGGTATGTGTAGGTACCTCCTGATATAATTATTTTAACTAATGTCATAACTCATAATAGATATTATTGTGTTTAATGTATCTACATTAGGTACATGAGCTATTGTGATAGTTCAAAATGTTATCACATGTCTCAAGCAACCTTCACCACATACACAGACATTGTAGAACTAAAACGTAAACAATACCTATTTAGTTTTAGTGTAACGTTAACTTATCAGAAACCATATTTTTAAATCTCGAAATAAATCATTTAATCCATTCTTTCACTTTTATAGAGCAACCCAAATTTTTGTAAGGTTTCAATGCTACTTTAGAGCAATATTTCAAAGAAAATTAAAAAATAAAAATTACCAAAAGAGGCTATTTATCTGTCCACCACTGTACAATAAATGCCCGGCCGGTTGAATCCTGCATATTCGGCAAAGTGTACGTCATCTCGCATATAGCCAACCGGCTACACGGCTACATGGCTACAGGTCTACATGTAGGTTTGTGCTACCTGCCGTCCGTCTGACTACGACTTCGGAATATCAAACGACTTTAAAAGGGACGACTTTATTCGCACGTTTTAAAGGACGGATGTGTTTGTACCTACTCGCTTTATGGTCGTCTGATATAAAGGGTATGATTAGCTTTAATTTTATAAGTAGTTTAGGTACCTAGTTACCTACAGAATTTAATTTAAAGGATTTCAAAGAATAGTGGATGGAAATAAGGTTTATCTTTAGTTTATGTTGTGTAAAGTGCTACCAACGAAACTAACAATTAATTGTGCTTATAAGCTAATGGAAGATAACTTAAAAATATATTTTTCGAAGGGTTTTTGAGTTTTAGATCTTCGAAAACAGAATATGAAAGAAAAAGGTTTCAGCTAACATGTTACAAAAATACCAGACAAACGCAATTTAAAATTCCCCAAGGTACTCCCAACACAATATGCTCATCACTACCATTATCATTTCATTAAAATTCATCGGTCCAACTCGAGAATGGAAAACTCAACCCTTTCGCAAAATAAAAGACGAAATTCCCTGCCACAGAGAGAGCTATTAAGGGGTCTTAAGACTAGTCCGGGTTTAGTTCCCTCGGAGGTATTGCCAAAAACAAAGAGGTTTGCAGACGGGCGGCGGGGGTTGTGCGGGGTACCGTACACCCCTAGTGCGCGGGGCGGGAGGGGGTGAACTTAAGGGGTAGGTGCGATGGGGGTAGCCTCCGCGGCTGTAACAGTTTTACGATCGGATATGCGGAGTGCTCATGCGCGTTGCAGCCTCAGCTCTCGTATTTGCATCAGATTATCGACGGATGTCCAGTCCACGGGAATTTATTAGGTTTGTATGTAGATGGCGAGTGACAACTTTATTAGCCAGTTAATTAAGCACATAGGCTTTCTAGTAGCCTCTTCAGGGTACCTACACCTGACTTAAGCATTTAGACGTCAAAAAAATCTACAGGATAAATTATTCATTCATAGAGCGGCGAAACATAAGAATTATAATAATTCCAAAGCATACTTACAATTATTTTATTCCTTGTTTAAAACCCTTACTTCAAAATAAACAATTTTAATTGGTTTCTAGACAAAAGCTGTAAATCAGTGACGTAACAACAACATATAAAAATGACGCGACGCCGCAGCGGTCATCGACTTCGCCTGAGTACAACTGACTCTCAGATGGTATACAACTATTAGACGCTTGTACAGTCGACGGAATGGATTGGTAATTGAATGGTGAGGTTACATATAAGTTACAAGACCATTCAACAATCGTTTTAAGACAGTGGTTAACCGGCTTGAGCCATGTTTCTGAAAGTAGTCAAGCTTAAACGTTTTCAAATTTAATATCTACTAGTGTAAATGCTGGCTCTAGTTTCAATGGTTAAAATAGTTAGTGTGGCGGACATGTCACATGAATCGTTAGTTAAATCATCGTCTTTTATTAGGGTTCCGTACCCAAAGGGTAACCAACGGAACCCTATTACTAACCCTCCGCTGTCCGTCCGTCCGTCCGTCTGTCTGTCAGCGGTCTGTATCTCAAGAACCTTAATAGGTAGACAGCTGATTTTTTCACAGATTGTGTATTTCTAATGCCGCTTTATCAACAAATAATAAAAATTAAGGTTTATGGCACTGAACCCTTCGTTTGCAAGTTCGACTCGCACTTGGCCGGTTTTAGATAATTATCCAGTATTACACAAATACTTAACAATTATGTTATAGATAGTTATTGTGAGTAGTCTGTTTGTACATTTCAGTTAATTAGTGTAAGTGGCTTGTAGGTTAAGTAAAACAAATTTAAAGTCACTAGCCAAAGAACTTTATTTCTTGGCTTGTAGGTATACCAATCTGTTTTGTTGATTGTGTGACGTAACAAATGTAATAGATAAAAGTACCTAGAAGTAGTAGTGTTGTAGGTAATAAATAGTAACTGTATACTAGGCTATAACTTTATGCTAGGATTAGGTTTCAATTACCTATTATACGAAGTTTGGTAGATTTCATTAAATGTGGTTTTGAGCACAGATGTTTCCGAAAGCTTATATCATTGTCAAGAATTAATCATCTGCCTAGCCTTTTTCCAACTATATTTGGGTCGGCTTCCAGTCAAGCCGTATTTAGCTGAATACCAGTATTTTACGAGGAGCGGCTGCCTACTAGACCTCCACAACCCATTAACTGGGTAACACGGTACTTCATGGCATTACTGGACTCAGATTTACTGGCTTCTGACTATCTAAAATTGAAAAGATCTACAAATGACACGGGAGCAACGGCTTAACGTGCTTTTCGAGGCACGGACCTCGGTATGTTAAGATGATCACCCATCCATAGACCAACCTTGGTAAGCGTTACTTAACCTTGAAGATCGACTCGTGCGGCTGTTATTATCTAGCCACGAACTCCTCATTGTCAAAAATTAATATACTCCTATTTATAACAGCTTACGGCATTTTATTATAAAATTGAAAATGCGTGCAAAAGATAAAAGGATAATTTGAAAAACTAAAAAAATAAATTTCAATGAGTATGTTTTAATAGGTACCTATTCAATTTATTTGAATTGAGGGGCTTGGAAAACAGAGCTTCGCGATGGTAAAAAAGTCTGAGTCTCCATATTAAAAAGCAATATATCAAATAACCTTTATCTGCTACTATTACAACTTCATACATAGGTAATGTGTTTTAAATACATAGAAGTATTTTTTAACTCTAATATTGTTTTTTGAATAACCATATGAGAAGTTTAAAAAACTAAGTATTCTCTAGAAATAAATAGCTTAAAATTAAATGTAGACTCGACTATTTAATGGCTATTCAAATACTGTTTTTTTTTTCATTGAATCTCTCGGTATAAAAAAAACAACAAAATCGACATCATCGATTCAAGAATCAAACGTTTCCATTCCATGATACTATCTACTGATGAACTCTACGATTTAGCTACACACAAATCAATACTTAGGTACACACACTTGAACTATTGATGAGGGTCAAAGAACTGAACATCCATAACTATTATTTGATTACATCTGTCTATATATTACAATTTATTCAATTGGTATTGGACAGCAGAGCGTCCCATTTCAATTGTTCTATTACTGAAGGCGACAATATTAATTAAGGGTTCAGAAGGGTAGCCGTTAATTATTTGTTTTAACAATACTGTGGAAGTGAGAATGAGTTGAAAAAGAGTAGACTTTCATTGAGTAGGGTTTACTGAAAAAATCTAAATAGACGTCAGATAGATTTCCAAAAAATATTGGAAACGTATTTTTTTTTCACCTGATTAAAACATGAAGACAATAGGTACAGTGCGTCGAAAACACAAGTGACGTCACTACGATGGTACAATTTCTGCCAGCGATGTGACGTCACCAGCCTCCTCTCTGAAACTTTCATAATTTTTTATCGATTTGATATGGTAAAAAATACGTGTCCAATATTTTTTAAAAGTCTAATTGACGGACTAAATAGAAGCATATTTTTTCTGTCTAGTAATATAGCCTATTTTTAAGTCAGTTCTTGGATGGTAGGATTTGCTGTCCTTGAAGATTCAATATAAACTTGATGTAAGTTAGTGAAGTAAATAAGAGACAACACATAACCTAATGACTGTCTTATAAAAGGACATGTTAAAAAAAAACTCGAAGCAAACAACCATTACAAAATATACATGAAATACATAAATACCTCAGCGAGACATCTGCGCTCAAGTACACACACAATATTCTACATAAAGGTTACTTACAAACAAGCCTATCTATATCTCCACCATATAAGATCAACAGGTAAAAAACAACATTGAGAAGCAACCGAGAATAAACAAGAATACTCGTATATTCCGAATAAATGTGTTATAAGTACAAGAGAGGCTGTTGGTATTCATAAAGGAAACTTAACTCGATCCAACGATACCGGAGCTCGGGTTTTATCCGACAATTTAAGAGACAGGGATGACATTGTTGACGATACGGCAACAACGTTGCATCGTCCACTTGTCCACTTCTATATATATTTTATGCTTCTGCTGATATCAAGGCATTTACATACAACTTTATATTGCGACGACGCTGCCCTTTAAAACACATTCCAAGTTTATTTTTTCTTTTCCTTTGCGCTGTTTAATTGAGAATCGCGTGTGTGTTTTTTATTTGTATTTAGTTTTATTTTAGCGCCTCATGCGATGGAAAGCGATATATAATTATGCCCACATATTTTTGCATCTAATTAGTTTGGAACATTGTTGCTTTTTATTATTTTATTTGCTTGTTATTTTATATTTGTGTGACTGTCGACACGCCAAAGTGTCTGAAATAAATATTTATTTGTGTTCATCATTGACTACTGAACAAAACGTTTCAGATTCACTGTAAAATCTTATTATGGTAAAATGTTCATAGCGTTAATGTCCTGAAAACTGACTTTGTTGTTACAGTTTACTTTAAGGTACCTATAACACATAAACTATTTAAGATATTGGTACTTTATTAGTACGCTTTTAGTCTAGTAAAAGAGTCATTATTATGCTGTAAAACTACTGGATCCTACTCAACTTTTAGTAATTATAATCCATTGATGATTGTAAAATATGAGTATAATCAGCTCAGGCTTGCACTGCTAGCATCGTATGAGAAACAACATGGTTGTTAAATATAGTACCCACCTACTTATTAACATTTCCGTCATATGTAAATTTATAGACAAATGCATAATTACCTATGTATAAATTGTATTTCATTAATGTTAACTTACTTTATTTATTTATAAAAACATCACGATTCTATTTAAAGTAGCATATATCAATGGTGATGATACCTATTCTCCCACAAATATACTTATTATCGTTTATTTATATTTATTTATGCTGGCAATACAAGGCTAAAAAGTAATCATAAATCTTGACACAATACTTACCTATTTCAATGACAAAGAATTTGATTTAGAGTTAGTTAACTACCTATAAATTGATGACTTAATTAATTATTAGGAAGCTATTTTTAAATCGCTTTCCAATAGTGCTCTTATTTTAAGAAATTGTTATCTATACTTCCATAGTAATATTATAAAGAGGTAAAGTTTGTGATGTTGTAATCTCTGGATCTACTGAACCGAATTTGAAAATTGTTTTACCAATAGAAAGCCACAATATTTGTGAGTGTGATAGGCTATATATTACTCGATTACCGCACAACGCAGTGGGCACGGGTCAGCTACTTTAATAAAAGGTTGAAGAAGGACTATTTTTATTTTGACGTAATCAGGTATCTATAGTTATATTTTGAGTTACAGTATACATTTGTGGGTATTTTAAAACCGAGTACTGGGGAGGTATTAGATAGGAACATATCATAGTACTAGTTTCTTGATTAGTAAGCTATTAATTCAAACAAGAGTCAAAAGTGTACCGAGTTTTGTACCCTGCAACATTCCTATTGCGATATGTCTATCTATAATAATATACTATTTAAAGCTGAAGAGTTTGTTTAGGTATTTGTTGGTTTGCTGGAACGCGCTAATCTCAGGAACTACTGGTCCGATTTGAAAAATTATTTCAGTGTTAGATAGCCCATGTATCGAGGAAGGCTAGAAAGGCTATAAATATCATCACGCTAAGAGCAATAGGAGCGGAGCAGTAATGAAAATTATGACGCAGACGAAGTTGCGTGGGTCAACTAGTACTAATATATAAAGCTGAAGAGTTTGTTAGTCTGTTTGCTTGAACGCGCTAATCTCAGGAACTATTAGTCCAATTTGAAAAATTATTTCTGTGTTAGATAGCCCATTTATCGAGGAAGGCTATAGGCTGTATATCATCACGCTAAGACCTGCACGGGTCGACTAGTTGAATCATAAACATGGAAATTGTTACGTGTATGAATAAATCTTATTTAAAAGTAGGTATATAGTATAATTTTAAATAGCATAGTTTTCTACTTTTGTATTTAATTTTAGTACCGATATCCAAAACACTTAATATGAAAAACATAGTCTAATGTTGTAGAAAAATATTTTTCACAATAATTGATTTAAGTTATAGTTATTTTATACGAGATTTGAATAATTTATTCTTGTAATCTGTATGATGGTCTTATGAGCATAGGTAGGAAGTATATTAATAAGCACAAGCCCATTTTGTTTGAATATCTTTTGAATGACGAATATAAAACATGGTGTGTTTTTTATCGGCTGATATCTAACCAGATATTAGCACAAATAAATGTGAACAGTAGTGCCTAGTAAGAAATAATTATTAGTAAATTCAGTGATAAAATACCTGTTAGGAATTCCGTTTTAGACATGCAATTAGTAAATTAGGTTTTCAACTTTCAGATAATTATCTAAATAGGAAGTAAAATAAATCTATAATAATATCATACAGTTAATCTCTGGAACTACTACCTAGTTTGAATTGAAAAATATTTTTTTGTTTGATAGTCCATTTATCGAGTAAGGCTACCTATATAAAATCACGCCACGATACATAGGAGCGGAGCATTAATGAAAAATGTGACGCAGACGAAGTTGCGCAGATAATGCTAGTACCTGATATAAATACATAATTAATTAAACATATGTTACTCAAAAAGATGTAAAGTTAGGTACTACCGGTTTTGTTACCACTCTTTCCAGAAATCTCCTCATCTCACTGAAGATTAGCTGCC
The DNA here is from genome assembly GCA_950371165.1 of Lacanobia oleracea. Classification (NCBI taxonomy): domain Eukaryota; kingdom Metazoa; phylum Arthropoda; class Insecta; order Lepidoptera; family Noctuidae; genus Lacanobia; species Lacanobia oleracea. The sequence goes on from OX493397.1 coordinate 11,390,374, forward strand.
ATTTTCCAAACACAAAAACAATCAACACAGAGTAACCAATTCACAGAGGTTGCATCACACATACACAGAGCAATATCAAACAGAGATCACACACAATTAATTCGGTCACAAGGGACTTCCATCTTCAAAGAACGTCAACTACATTTTGTTTGTGTTTTCAAAGTTAAAGGAGACTAGAGACTGGAAGTTTGCCCATCTATAAATGATTTGCATGTAAATAGCCGCCCCTGCCGATGTGCCGAGTGCGAGCAACGCTCCGAGACACACTTTCTAACTTGTTATATTTTTTTACGAGAATTGGGAATTCTAATTTACATAACATGGAAAAAATGGCGCGAATTTTATTGTTTCGACTGTATTATGAAGTTTAACATTTTTTGATTAAATTTTAGGTTATTTTTCACTTACTGAATAATTTTAAGAATATTATACTAAATAATGAGACATAGATATTTAAAGAGTACACTTTATGGTATACAAAAATGTAACACATCTCTCGATCTCGATCTTCTATTTTTAAATCACTGTAACGCCATTATGACTTTGTCACGTATTAGCAAGAACACAACGCCATCAATTCCTATCTATCTATTTATAATCCTGACTCAGCCTGGCCCTCAAAACGGATGTTTACCTACCTGCCTATCCATAGTTTGACCTTAAGGAAAATACCTCGACAAGAAATCCGAAAGCTATCATCCACATTCCTAGCTGACTCGAGACAATCGTGTCCACATCTCCAAGGCAAATGTCCGGGACTGCGCCACTTAGGAACACATCCCCTTGTTATGGTAATGAGGTGACACAACTTACAGATGGAGGATCGACAGTAAACGTGATAGCTGTTTGCTTGTATGATTTGAATGTTCTTTTGGGCCAGTTGGAGTTTTTGTTAAAGATTCTCAAAATTATACAAGCTTGCTTAACAGCCCTAAATGAAAATCTTAGAGACATTTTTTTGAGTTCCTGAAAATAATCATAGGTAGATTTATAGGTATATTAAACTTAGGTATATTGTTCACAACTCAAGTGCCATTAACTTAAGGTTTCTTTAAGTAACATATTATCATTATAAATTTTATGTTTCCACATGTAAAGAGATAAGTACCTGTGGAAACACCCAGCCAATTCATGTTGCTTATGTATCAGTAATCCCTTTTAGTTAAGTAAGTTATGTTATTATCAGCATAATATTTCTCGCCTTTAATCCTTTTAGTAAGTATATTTTCCCGTCAACGCCTCTACATATTTATACCAGTTCCTTAATTGGTCCTCCGCCCGACTCTTAACACCTGTACCAATAAAGAACTAAGCTTATTAACTAGATACAGCACCGAGAGAAACCTTCAGATAAAATGTATATAAACTCCAAAATCTTTATCGAAACTTTTAAGATTATTATCGGTCTCGAAAGCTGGCGTTCAATTACATTTTTATGCAAATAAGCGTCAATACACGTAAACGTTGACAATGACCCTCTCGAATCGTTTTAAAGAAATTGTTTTCAAACAGACTGCAATGCACGTTGTTATGATAATTTTGTGAAAGTTGAGATGTGAAAAAGTATGAAAGGATGATTTGAAACAAACCCTTTGTCGAATTTTGCATAACAATAGGCTTGACAACGGGTGTGTTCCAGTTGTAGAAAAATTGCATGGCTTCTGATTTATTTATGTATGTCTCGGTTGAAGATTTTTCTAAGTAGCAGTAATTAATTGGTCACATAATTAATAGAACTAAGGACTATACAACAAAGCAACCACGTGGAACATATTACATATTTCATTCAACCATGTATAATGGTCAGCATTCTTTGTGGGAAACTCGGTACAGGTAAAGTATTTAATTATACATATAGGGTAGGCATCTAAAATACCACCAATAGTACCTAATTAAGTTATGTAAATTATTCATTCTGACCAGACAGTTAGTTCAGCCACGTTTCTGAATATTTATGTGGTTCAAGATTTAAGTCTTGGCATTCAACCACTGCATTAATTGGCAAGATTCCAATCGGTTTATTAGAACAGTCTTCTATGAATAAATATAGTAGGTATATAAACAACGATATTTTATTCATATCGAGACGTGATCATGCACTTAGTTCAGACATAGTAATTATGTTTACAATTCAAATAATGGCGCCCACATCGTGTCAATCATCAATACTTAAATTTAAAACCACTATGTATACAGCTATCTATAATAAACAAGTGAAGTATATAAATCGAATTCAATTATCGCACATACATTTCGTTTATAGGTATGATTGTGTCAATTCAGCTATCAAACTTGACTCATGCAGTCATAAAACATAGCTATCTACACAATGGCAAGGTGACTGAACGCTATTCGCAGGCGTTATCAATCTTTATTGACAACTCTTGACATAATGTAATGCTGTGACGTACTGGAAACTGAGTACCTACCAACATAAAATATAACTAGACGAGGTTAGAATTAAGAACCGGTCGACAGTGGTCATGACTGTACTCACTTGAGTGTAACTATGTTAAGCATGGGATGACGACGCCTCGAGGACGCTGTACAAACACAGGTATAGACAGTCTGAGTAGGTATATAACACTCACGTGTTGTCGCCGTCGCTTGGCAACAAGTCGCGCCGCAGTCGCAGTTGTCCTCGTAACTTCGGAAGCACTGCACTATGCACCGGTCCAGCTCTGGCCTTCCGTCTCACTATCACTCCCGTATCTACGCTCGCGAATGCGGACTGATTTTTTCTCGCGTAACGGCCCATTAAACTTGTAGATTTCTATCTCACTCGAGAACACGATAGCATTAAGAGGCGAGACAAAGAAAGGTTGCGGTTTATGGGTTGTTGATAGAATTGGTATCCGCTCGGTAACGTACCGCCGCCGTGTTGCATATTTTTATAAGATGTAACCTTGTAGCGGCGTGCGGAAAACTAGTAGCGAAGTTTTATTTTTCGAAAGAAATGTTTCTCTAATTGTATATTCAAAAGTTAGAAGAGCATGTAGAAGAAAAATGTTGCATATTCAGTAGTAGCTACAGTGTGTACAAATAAAATTAATTTATATCTGCTCAGACTTAGGGCAGATTTTCCCACTGTCGGACATAGTCAATGGAATTAAATTGACGTCTGGCAGTTTTTCTGTGCTCTCCAAAAGTAAGATTTGGTGCAATTTGTAGACGATTTCGAAAACAAATAGTCTGAATTAACCATTTTAGCCTAGCCAACAGCTACTTGGTTGAGTACTATGTTTACTATCTTAATATGAATAATGAAACCACTTGAGATAACCATTCAATCAAGTCTATCCCAACAGACAGCGCGTGTGACATTTGCGCAATTTGATCTCGCAAGACGCACAAACACCTACGTGCACTGTGTTCTAAATCAATGCAATTAACAAGAATACTACAAACCTATGTGGTAGCTAGCTATACAGTTAGAAATATTAAATATTATTAATTAAATTAGTAATTTTATCATGCGTAATGTATTACGCACAAGTTTAATATAATATATAAAGATAACAACAGCAGAAAGCAACAGTACCCAGGTTGCAACACGATTACTCTCAATTCTATTTCAAAATAAATTTATATGTTGCGTAGGCATTTACCACACACGAAGTAGGTCCTGCAATGACCATGAGCAGTATATGAATAACTAAGAACTACAGAAACAACAACCAAACTTACCAAACTGCATTTAAACAACGCCACACAACTCGCTACACGGCCTACACAACTTCGTAGACGCTTGCTACGAGCTACAAAAACGTACTACGAAAAAAATTTGAATCGAACAACAAAAGAAACGGTAAGATCGCCCTCACAAGGTTACGTCGTACGGAATTATAACGCCGAAAGATGTTTAGGAAATATAGGCGTCACCGAGAGCGCAGCCGTACATCTTGCTTATATCGCCTCTACCAGCATTGGAGAGCAGAACATCAAACGCCGTTATGGCCCCCGGACGTGCCGGCCGCTCTGCCTGCGGAAAGAGGACAAAACTACCCGCTAGAAAGAGACAGCACATATTTTTGCACTTTCAATACTTTTATTATTCGCAACACAAACAAACATTTGGATCGAATATAACTCCGCGAATGAAATCAAGTTTTGCTGAGATCAAACTTTGTCGCAACTTTTTAGGTTCAGACGTTCAGATGGCGCTCGGTGTGGGCGGCGCGTTGACGTCGCCACTTAGCGGCGGAATTCACTTAATATTGGTATAGCTTATTTATTAAGTTTTTATCCGAACATACATCGTGTCTACGCCTTTTTTGGCTTAGGTGGCGTAAACACGTCTTATGTAAAAAACATGAAAGATGTCACGTTTTATAACGGATGTAAGTACTTACTTATATTATCACGTTGGTAAGGTTGATTGGAAAATTATTCAGAAAAATGCAGCATTTACAAAATGATAAAAGCGAGTTTTTCAATACTAAATAAAACTAGTTTTGTAACTTTCACATGTTAAAGTCTAATAGTGCTTAATTTGGAGTTTATCCATCTGGTATAACTTGAATAACTAGTACACTATCGATTCCACTAATTAGACTGCAATGAAAATGCTTCCATGTTCAATTAGGTGAGTAGATTCAAAGAGCATAAACTTGTCAGCACAATTTAAATGATAACACTAAAACCATATAAATGGCTAAGTCGATATATACTCGTAGGTACCTAGAACCAATCTACCAAACTAAGCCGAGCGTTTTATTTACATTCGCGCAAATTGAATCCTTGGTTCGACGCCAAGAGGAAGCTCGTTCACATATCCAGCCGGGAGGGAGGGAGGCCTTGGAGGGACGGAGATTCGATTTGCCTAATAGCAGGCGCGAGGTACGGAGGGCACACTCAATTACTCAGAGTGGAGGTGTCCCGAAGCGCCCCGAACATAATTACATTATCTGATAAACGGTTAGCGCCCCAATTTCCCACATGTGTAAATTTTCTTTTTTAGCTCCGTAATAAAATAGAATTTACGTTGATATGGGAAATTGATTGAAACACGCACTGATTTGGAAATCTAAGTGTTTTACTGCCTAGTCTATTTGTTTTTTTTTACTAACGTTGTACCTTTTTGGTTTTTATATTAAAGTTTGGACATTTTGAACACCATTTGCCCGATGTAATATCGCATGCAATTGCATGGCAACATCGCCGATGATGCCATGCGATTATGCAAACCTAAACTAAGTCATTACTACCCTAAGGCGTACCAACTTCTAACTGGACAATAATATCGTTCTGAAATTTTACTGAACACTGGTTCAAAATGTAGTCTAAAGTGACCTAAATCAAAATAAACTTTTAGAATATTATGCTCAGGTATAATCATCATAATGTAGAAGGACCCAGTAAATTGAAAAGGCAAAGCAATTGGACCTGTTTCCGACGGAGCGGGTTCTCGGGCAGCAATCAACACTATACGTAGGTACTTTACAGCGAGTAACTGTGCTCCTTGTCTCATTTTGCTGTAATTTGCACGCATTTTACATAAAACAAGCAATTATGAAAAAGCTCTGCGTCTGCTGAGTTTTTTCTTGGTAGCAATTGCTGAGAAAAAGGTACATACTTCGGTTTTTTCGTGTCATAATGTGTATTGCACAGTTTTTGGCGGTTAAAGGTTATTCACGTCAGGTTTCCAGTAAATGATTACGAAAGTGTGACTATAAAAGCCTGAAATGGAACCAAAGGTGATAATGTTTCGTAAATGGAACCGGATCCTTTTTATTTTTTGAATGTGTGAAATTTTTCACTCTTTTGTGACCTTTATATAAGAACTTATTTTTATGTTACACCTCCCTGACTGCTATACTTATACCTCTCTTATGTAATAAACACATGAAGCTGTTGGTCCCGGCTGTTATTTGTAGATCGTTGGCAGTTATTTGGGTAGTCAAAAGCCATGAAAACTGACACGAGTCCTGCTTAGGGGGGCATCGTATTAATTTGCTCCTTTTGCAAGCCAACTCCAACATAAATGGCAAAGCCTAGACAGATTGATATATTATGCAAACATAAAGGAAAACAGCTTAGTCGGTATCTTGCGTTCAAAGCTCTTATCAAAATCTCCGCCTTTAATCACAGTTATGTGAAAAGTATGATTTATTTATTAAAACTGTATGCACTAGTACAACACTGTAAAAATTCAAAGGATTACCAAGGGAGAGCAGCTGTTCTAATTCCTAAACTCTTTTAGAATTTATTAAGTCTTGATGAATAATAAGTAAAAACAACAGAGATACCTATACCTTTTCTTTTATTTGTAATGGGTTTGCTCTTGACTCTAGTCTAGTAGTAGTAGTCAGAGATGACAGAGACAAAGTCTACGATGGAGCGAGCTTAGAATAACTACTTAGAATATTATAAAGACAAGTAATAGTTTTCTATTTTAATCTTCATAGTGGATTGATTGCCGTGGGTGTCGTATGAGGCGACTAAGGGACTCACCAGAGAATGGGCAGCAGCGTTCTCTGTAAAACGCAACACCATACACCGCGATCACCAGCAGCCCGCCAGCCAAGAGTGGCTATTATGGCAAACACTTCCTCCCCGTTTGGGGGAGGCCTATGTCCAGCAGTGGACGTCTGAAGCGTTATTATGATGATAATAACGCTTTCACTAGCTAAGCTTTCGTTAACTGAGGCAAGTTATAACAAGCTCTAAGTCCGTTCGCATGGTTTACACAAATTATGTTAATCAGGGAAACCTATTATTAGCCTTAAAAAAACTAATTATATTTTCTGTAATATTTCATAAGTATCGCTGTTGGTTTTTTGAATAAAGTAAAATAAAATAAAAATAAAATAAGCTCTAGTTGAGGCAGACTGTCCTACTTAAGCTTAAAGCTGTCCTATTTTAGTATCATTATTAATACTATTCGTATAATTGATGACTGACAGTTGGTCGGATGGATTCTTGATACATTCATGCAGAAAATAGTAAACAGGTGTTGATGAGACGTTTACAGTGATGTAGCATATACATATGAATAATACAAAAGCTGTCACATATAGGTAAAAGCACCCCATAAGCACCTACTTATGCCTACTCTTGAAACGTAAGTGGAACCGCATGCGGCAACTGGTGATTTTCTTGATCCTTTATTTAAAACAGATTTTATAATTTTTAAAGTATGTAAGTACCTAGGTATGTCCTGTCTAAACAGCAACTTATTTTGCCCTACCGTACATACCTACCTGCTTAGCTACCCACGTTCAGGGTGCCTGTCCATTTGCGCGGAGCGAGGCAGCGGAGCGGAGAAACAGAGAAATATTAACAAATCAGTCAAAATGTTAGTGACTCACGTGGTACGGAGATTTTATGCAATTCCATTGGTTAAAATTTATCCGTTATACGCTCGCCTGCCTCGCTCCACTGTTATGGAAGCCCCTTAAAGTAGCATTATAAATACCATAAATTAGTTTTATCCTGCAATGGCTGTCTACATTTTATACCCGTTTAAACACTAATAAAACGAAGAGAAAATCACAACTCAGAATATCAACTAGCATACCTAAATGTCTCGCAACGTAGTCCGTACGATATGTACAAGATGACTATTGAATGTTAACAAGTCGCTGGATAATTCTGAGGCTAACATACCCATAACACGAATCTTCAATAACACTAAACCACCGGTTTCATTACAACCGCATATTTACTTTGTACTGACGACGTTCAATGTTGCCATTATAAAAGATATCAGAACGGAATAAAAATGCAATGGAAAGTGTAAAATACTGTCGATATTTTATTCATAAAATTCTCGTCGCAGAGGTGCGCGCGCGCAGATTTACAGGGCTCCGAGAGGACGCAGGGTTGACGTCGGCCAATAGACGCGAGTTCCACATTTAAACTGTAATGCGTCCAGTAAGAAAGAGACGTGATACTTTCGTTGGTAAGTGTTTTTGTGGAGTTGTGTGAAGCGGGGGGGAGGTCTCGTTGGACTGGTGGTGTAATATGAAGTTGTCTCGGTTCGGTTCATTTATATGGTAATCGGCGAGGAGGCGGCGTGGTCCACAATAACCGGTAGGGTCGCAGGCGCAGTGTAGGTGCATACCACTCCGGTTACTTTGTCGATTATCTCTGGAGGATAGAATTTATAAGGGTATCGATTCAAATCTCTGGTGAGGATTTCTTAGTTTTTTAACATAACAGTCTCATAATTTCGCATATATTCGTTAAAGCTTGTGTGACTCCACGAACTTTCTTGAAATATATTACCCATACAACCAAATTTAGGTACTTTTTGGGCGCATTGTTCATGAATACTAACACGCTGCTACACCCATAGAATCCTTAATACCATATACAAATAAATATACATGAAATATAAAAAAAATACTTCATGAGAACTTACTACTTACCTACCTGCTTGAATATTTCAAAAAGTAACGTTACCGATGCATAAAATCAATAAGTCAGCGAATTAATAACTTTTCCTGTGTCTATACAATTACTTACCGTGTTCAATTTGTGATTAAAAATCAGCAATGGATTTTGCAATATCAGCTTTAAAATGAAAAATCATGGGAGATAATGCTATAGCTGCATGCATGCTTCATCAAATAGAAATACGAAATTTCGTACATCATCATGCCATTTGAAGACTCATTTTTTATTCTATTATCCCACAGACATTCATGCCAATTTGATGAAACCGTTTGAACCAGTCTGTTTGATCAAATTACTTGAACGTGTATGGCCCCCATAACGTTTGATAGATTTAAAAATTAGTCAGATCTTATTCACCTGTATATAAGATCTGAATCATTTTTCCCGGCAAAGGTCTCCCCCATAAATTGGCATTCACCTTTGTCTGCTACGATTAGGTACCTATTACTTAGATGTTTATATATCTTAAGTATATCTGAATAACAACATAAATAGAGCCTTAATCATTGAATAGGTAAATATATAGGGGTTTACCTATGAGTATCATCATCATAGTCTCTCCCGAAAGATAGCCTATGCTTCTCACATCCAGTAAACCGGTTGACGTGAGAATCAATGGACCAATCAATGTAGCGACGCTTAAGGGAGGTCCATGACAAACAATGGACGTCTTTTGGCTGAAATTATGATTATACCTACAGATACAAATCTGTAAACTTTGTGAGACATGCCTAGATACGTTGACGAATACCGAAACTAGGGTAACCAAATACCTAGCAACCTGAAGATCACCGACTTTTCATTTGAGGATTTCTTCCTTCAGGGATTACTTCTGTACCTTATGCAGTAAGGTGCTGAAAAAAAAACTTATTACTAATACTTGTACAATCCTGTAACCTGTAATACAACAGTCAAGTCAGTCAATTCCCTGCCAGAATTTGAGTCATAAAGTCGACATTAAAAAGGTTACCCACTTCTAGGCAAGCATGCTTCGTGACCCCGTCGTCGATCACATCATCGCTTACCATAAAATATTAGTATAAATAAAGTTAGTTAGTTAGTTTAGTTTAAATAAATATTAGTCAAACGCCAACCTAGCCTACGTTCCCCTCTTATATAGGACTAGTTGACCCACGCAACTTCGTCTGTGTCACAATTTTGATTACTGCTCCGCTCCTGTTGGTCTTAGCGTGATGATATATAGCCTATAGCCTTCCTCAATAAATGGGCTATCTAACACTGAAAGAATTCTTCAAATCGGACCAGTAGTTCCTGAGACTAGCGCGTTCAAGTAAACAAACAAACAAACTCTTCAGCTTTATATATTAGTATAGAAGTATAGATATAGATAGTGTGTACTTAGAAACTATGAATCTCTATCCTATCCCACCAGTTGTTTGTTAGGATGGGTGGATGTTATGGATGCTTGTTAAGTACCTACCGACTCTTTCACGCAAAAACTACTGAAAAGATTTGGATTAAATTTGGCACACGCATACCTATACATAGTTAATAATACTTTTTAACTCAATCTGCAGTCCTCACAAACGAAGTCGCAAGCAGGAGCTAGTTAATATAATAAAAAATATAAGTACTACAGATTGAGACTTGATTAAATATGTATGATTTAATTTTCATTCTATGCCTCTGATCATTTTACAACTTTGTAAGATAGTGGCAAGAACATTAACTTAATCAACCAATTAAGAAGTCCTACTACTGATTAAATGCTAAGACACTAGATTTTATTACATTAATACAATGTAAGCCAAGTTTATGGGATCCATTTGCTGTTAATTAGTGATTATTATTTGTGATCAAATGGACCAGTTTGCATTGTGTACTTACCTATTAGTAATTGATATGATTTGAAAATTATTACCGACCAGCTTCTGCCAGCGGCTTCGCCCGCGTGGTCACTAGGGAACATACTCACGGGATAAAAAGTAGCCTATGTCTTTTCTCAAGCCCCTAGACTATCTCTGTACCTACCACATTTAAATTCAGTAGTTTTGGCGTGAATGCGCGTCAGACAGATAGAGTCACTTTCGCATTTATATTAAGTATAAGCAAGGATAAGAAGGTGGCTAGGTTGTACATTTTGTTACTGTCAGGCTTACGTTTGACCACAATCTCACTCACCTAATGGTGAGCGATGATGCGGTCGATGAAGGAGTAATCAATTTACTCTTGACTTAAATACTTGGGGGCATTAATTGCTGAGGCTGAGTTCCCTGATTGCTACAACCTCCAGGTTTCTTCCCTGGTTGTAACAGCTATTACATAGGTTGGCCAATTATATAGGTACTTAAGTTTACCTATTACGTACAATAGATACAAACACAATTTTAAATAGGTTACTTCTAGGCAAGCGTGCTCCATCTTCGACCACATCATCGCTTATCAGGTGAGATGGTGGTCAAGCGCGTGCCTATCAATAGTAAAAAAAAAACCTACCTACCATTCAATAACTAAACACAGTGGAGTATTTTCTACCCACTGAGAGGTCAATGGATAATTACATTATCTTATGTATTGTAAATTCAGCAATATAAATCAAAACTTAAATCTGAGTCAGAAGTCTCTTCGTTTTCTTCATATTATAGAGATTCATACGCCCTTTACAGGACTATACGTCTGGATTGGTTTCAAAGCACAAGTTTTTAGTTTTTTTTTTTTTTGCTTTATTTCCAACGATTTAAGTGATGCGCTTTGCATGTTACATCTTTAAAACCCTTGGTTGACTGGTAGAAAAATGTCTAAGACGTCAAGTTTGCCTTTGTACCTTCCTTTGTGCGTCAAGTTCAAATACATTTATTAATTTATAACAGGTAGTTTTATATTAATATGTATCTAACATAATATTTTTTTTCTTTTGATAATGTTTATTTGCCTGATATCTACCTATGTATAAAAACGGTGAAGTTTCACAGGAAAGAAAGGGAACCAAACGCTTCCAAGTCACGTTTTCTTGGCTTAGCAAAACTCTGGTAACTATACACCGGTAGATGGCGTTATTTCAATACTTCTTCTTTAATGAAAATTCATTTTCTATTCATCACAAAAGTGCTATTACAAATATTATTTTTTAGCAAAAAATATGGTACATAAATGATTATTCTGAATGGTAATATCTAGGAATATATAAAATATTCATATATTCAGGAAAATACATGTTTGTCCTTTCACTTGACTGCCTCGGAGAGGGCGCTACGAGCCTTATCTTTATGACTTTTGAAAATCAGACCTATCGTCTGAGTTTTAAGGCTCAAAATCGGTGAATGATACATTTCTATTTACACTGACTGGGTTGAAAAACAAGGGTTCGCTATTTATGATTTTCGATTGAATTTAAATGTGAAATAAATTTAAATTAAATGTAGGTACACTTTCTAGTATAAACAGACAGGATGCGGAATTTTATCAATTTTAATTAAGTGTTGCTAAACACGCAAATAAAGTATGTAGGTACGTAAACGATATACCAATCGTTATTTAGGGTTAATTACACCTGATAACAGTTAATTTGAAAATGCTAATTGGAAAACAATATGGCGGTAGTACCTAAGCAATTACGTTGCTTAGGTTGGTTTTATATTACAATAGATACGGTATGAATAAGGTACTACCAACATAATAGGTTGGTGCCTATCTTATTAGGAATCGTAGCAGCACCAAAAATATTTTGGATTCGTTCCACTACATCACTACATTTTCAGTAGATAAGGGTTCATAGTTTTTTAAACTGGTATAGTTTTTCCAGTTTAGAGACAAATAATTTTTTTTAAGAAAGTACAAAGTCTGTATAATCGAATTGGTTGGCCTGACACAAAATGTATCTATGCACTTTATTTTCTAAAAGGATTTATCTAGATAATATTCATAATATTAAAACACAACTTAACTTGAAATGTGAGTACCCATGCGTACCTAAACTTCAGGCGTGATGTTATTTTTGCAATTATAATCAAAAGTAGCTATCACACAAAAAACAACGGCTTAATCATGTCCTTACACACTGGGACGACAAATTATAAGTATTTCGAGTCCCTTGCTCGACTACTGTCATCGTAAAGTGATACCTAACCTTCTTGCGTACTTAAAGAGCAATGGATGCCTCCCTGTACGATAATCACGTCTTACCTTAGCTTACACAACAATTTCCCAAGTATGTGCGGCAAAGAATTTGATTACTGTATGATTTTACATTTCTTATGATTAAATTAATATCAATTCAACTCAAATGACTTGCAAGAGTATTTTTGTTGCCCATACTAAAGATCTGTATCTATTCTCACTTTATAAACGCGAGAGTCCTCGAAAAATGAACGGATTTGGATAAAACTTGGCACACTTATTAGACCATGTCCTAGATTAGGACATAGGATGCTGTTTTTGTATGTTCCCATGGGATAATTTTAGACATTCACAGGGGTGAAGCTATTATCTGAAGCTAATCTATACTAATATATAAAGCTGAAGAGTTCGTTTGTTTGCTTGAACGCACTAATCTCAGGAACTGCTGGTCCGATTTAAAAAATTCTGTCAGTGTTAGATAGCCCATTTATCGAGGAAGGCTATATATTATCACGCTACGACCTTCGAAAATTGTGACGCAACGAAGTTGCGCGGGTAGTCTTGAATAAATTTATTGCAAATGGCTGATATTCATTTAATTTTACTCTACCTACGTGTGAAGGTTTTAATTCTTCTTAAGGATGTTTCAGAGCCAGACGCATATCCATTCATTAGGTATCTCCTTACCCACCTATAAATGTTTACATAAGTGCAAAGGGAATTAAGAGCTTCCCCTCATTTCAAAAATAAAAATACGGTGGTACTGAAATCTGGTAATATATCAGATCATTACTTTATTACATGACAAATATTTAGGAAAGGTATCAAGGAATCATGACGGTGTATCTAACAATGTTTCTTCAAGAAGAAACGATAGCCGATCCAGAAAGAGACAGAAGATCTTCTTTTCTTTCTCTTTAGACGGAAACCTTGTTACATCATTCTATGGTTTGAATATTCTTATAGAACGTAACTGTCATTGAGTGAACCAGCTAATTTGAAGTTATTAGTTTGCGAATCAGTTACGTAGGTAATTGATTTTGAAATTGTCTCCATTAATAATGCAACTATGTATTGTTACAGATTCTGTATTACCATGCTAGTATTTCGTAGTTTTAGATTTGACAAAATCGGCTACGCTCGTAGCGAACTTGCTACGGCGTAGCAATCGTGTTACGAGCAGATTAAATTTGTCTATTTTGAACGTTAACTATTTTTTAACTGCTAGCTGTTTCACCCAACTACATTAAAGACATAAGGAAAACTCAAGAGGGTTACAAAAGAAAAAATAACCGAGACACGACGAAGTATTTAATTTTTTCCCCTTTCATACATTCTCTTCTAAATTCGTCATAAAACTGTGGAGAGCACATTCATGTTTAATTATACATTATACTTAACAAAACCTCACATTTTCTGGCGTGATTAACTACATTAATTTAACTGTACAATAATAATTACGAGACCTTTAATTATTACAATTATATAGTTTAGGTAAGTATGGTTCTAATCGTAGTATCTACTGAAATCGTTGAATAATACACAGCAAGCTGTTCTGTAGGACTTTATCTGAAAAGCAAATTGCTATTGCGGATTGAGGGCGATTGAATGATTAATTAAACCGTGGTACTAAGTACTTTGCCGAATTGATAACCGAGAGTACGTTTTGAATAACTGAATAAGATTGAGCGTTCGTGTATTGCTTTTCAGATAAACTTGATGAAACAATTACGAGGATCCATATTCCGAATAGGTACCATACCATAGATAATGCTTTAAAATGTCATATTCGCTTACATTAGTCTTCCATTCGTCTAAGTTTCAGCAGAGGTTCATCAGATGCCTCGCCCCTCATTTATATAGAAATTCGGTTACCTAGACGAGGTCGCCATTTTGTACAAAAACACCTAATTTTAATTCACTATATCATTACGGGACAATACAGATTTAATGAATTAGATCCGAGGAGTAAACTACTTAGTTTACAATAAAACATTTATTAGGTACATAGATATAAAATAGGTAGCTAAATAGTACAAAGATGATATTCTAAGACTGGGATGATTTCACTTCGACCACTACATGATACTCCAAACAATTTCAAATAAAACAGTACGTAAAGTACTCAATTCGTTCGATGTAGAGCAAGAGACGTTTATAATAGATTGAAGTCATACTCGTGTATAAATAAATAATAAAATATTTAACTAAAACAAAAATAAAAATAGTAATAGACAGGCTAAAGCGAACAGCACAATGATCAATAGGGGACAATATTAATGCACTTGCCCATTTACCTAATTAATTGATTATAACATCAACTTCAATATTTAAAAAAAAGTCATAACAGTAACTTAATGTATAATTCTACTGGAACCGAGTTAAAGCTTTGTCAGAAATCCATAATTTAAATAACAAAATTTACGAATTATGAGATAAGAAATTAAACAGTTAATAAATATTTGATCATAATGCGATTTCTATATTTGCTTATGTATGTATATATATGCGATGCGTCGATGGTAGTGATAGGTACGTAGTACGTACGTCTGTCTGTCTGTTAGTCGGTGAGGGTAGCACAGGTCGCGAGCGAACATATATCTATAACTGCCACCAAAGCAACCCGAGTCGTTCAACAATTTGGTAACGAAAATAAAAGTAACTGATTAAAGACTAATCCACCCTCCAAACAGCGATACGAATACAACAATAAGCAGTCTCACAAAATATTTTACAAAATTTCTCTTCAATAAACTATCTAGAAACTATAATTCATCGGTGACGTCTTTAATATTTCGTAATTCGTACTTAAATAAATTTCAAATACATAATCAGCGCTATTACTAGACATTATTAATATCAGGAATCGTTATCTACTCATGTATATACTTAGTCTCGTTAAAATTACAGAACATAATTTCGTAATTAATACTATACACAAATCGACAACACAGTATTTTATCTTAGAGCGAGATTCTCTGGGACTGGCGCGCCGGCACCGCAGCGTCCTCTTACGTACGACACGGATAGCGAACACACGTCTGTCTGACACGAACCTGAGCATAGTCCTGAACCTTAAGTACGACCACATTCCACACTTTGTCCTATGGAACTCTTCCTTCCCGACTGTTTAGCTGGCTATACCGTGGTGAAGGGGGTAAGTCCCAGAGAAGGGCGCGGGTCACTGATGGTGCTTGGGCGGCGGCGCGTGGTGCAGCGCCACGTGGTGCGGCGCGTGGTGGTGGCCGCCGTGGTGGTTGTGGTTGTTCGCGTTCGAGTTGTTGTTGTTGTTCTGCGCTGCCTGCGCCGCCTGCCGCTGCGAGTTCTTCTTGTTCTTCATCCGTCTGTTCTGAAACCATATCTTCACCTGCCTCTCTGTCAGGTTCAGATTCCGCGCCAACTCCCACCTCTTCTGCTTTGACACGTAAGCGTTGAAGAGGAACTCTTTCTCTAGTTCGAGGGTTTGGAACTTGGAGTAGGGTTTGCGTTTTTTGCGCACAGTCACTTGGCCGGTCCAGTCCAGCGGGTTCGAGGACCCGCAGCCGACGCCCACGCCCACCGACATCGACAGGGAACCTGCACAAACAAAGCACGTGTTTTACTTGGAACGAGTGTAGGTGGAACACAATTAGATATCAGTAAGTTTAAATTTATGTTCTAGTTTGAACAAACAGTTGTTGTAACCTAATGAAAATGGTGTCGAACACATAAATAGCTGTTGGCACAACTGAACTCATATTCTCATAGGACTAAACAAAATATTATTTTATTTTAAATTGTCAATCATATTCCAATTCCTTTCTTCGATGAATAAATTTAATTTCCACAGCAAAACGATTTGGATTACTATCGAGGAGCCAGTCATTCCTATTCGCTACGCTATTCGTTAATTGTCTCGGGCAGAATGCATTACAAACTGCGCCGGCTGCACGTTTCGCTTTTAACTAGCTATTTCCATGCCGTGTTCATAGAAACAATTGTGGGCCGGTACGGCGCGTTAGAAGTTAACCCACACCGCGATTTATGCGACCGGTCCTTTTGATGAGATCACCCGCAATAAACTTTGTATGCGATCCGCGACCTTCTCGATATTCGATGCGTGCAACACACTGCACCATTTCCTATTATTCAAAATGGTGCACGTTCGAGTGTTGCGAAATAGATGCCTCATTGTCTAGCGGATGAGCGCGAGCGGGTGTCGTAAGACAAGCTTGCGTCTCGAAACGAACAGAACGTCGTATTGTCTCTTACACGACAAGAGCCGTGTCAGTCATGCTCACAGCTTTCAGAGCACTAGATACCAATTTACTTTAGAAAGGAAAGCGAATTAACTCCAGCACAGAAACGTTGCTTAAGTGGAACTTGTATATCGATTTTCTATTTGAAATTGATGTATGGTATGAGATGTAATCCGAGAGAATTACCACTTGTGCATGCTGGCAACATGTGTCGGTACCGATAATAGAAATTGTTCGTGTTGAAATAATCTCTGATATAGTTGGTACAATTCCGTCTTATCGAATTCGTATGAGATTTATAAACATGGCTATTGACACTTGTATTGCAAAATATTTTACTCTGTTTAAATTGGAAAATACTGTTTTTCCATTTTCCAATATTTTACTTTTGTATTTTGAAATTTCTCGTAACTGAAGTTGATAATGTTTTATGATTTATTGAGGTCAGGAGCTGGATTGAAATTGAATTCATTTATTCGGAATGTACCTACTATAAGATTTATCGATTCACTCTTGCTCAGTTTGCTATATATCCGATAACACTAAAATTATTGTTTTATGGACTATCGAAGCCAATCTTTCTCTTAAACTATTCATATCTACTTCAACCAGAAACAATAACATATTATTCATAACTGCCCTACCACAACGGTGTTCCGTTATCCGGCTTGATTTATTTCTTTCGAACTGCTCTTTGAATATTGATTAAATACCTCTAATGTGTCAATTTGTATTGTACTGACGTTGTAACTCCGCTGCGGCTAAAGACGAATATGCTAAATAACCAAGCTGGAGAATGTTGATTTTGTCTCACACATTGGATACACCTAGTATTTATTACCATACATTTTTAGTATCTATTTTTATGGAGTCGATACTATGAACAACTCCTAATCTACTGTAAATAAATTAAGGTTACAAAATCTATCAGTTTATTAGTCTCCAATAAGGTTAACTACTAAACAGGTGGTGTGAACTACAAAAGGTAACCAATCAATGATTGTGTTGTTTAAGGCGACTATAAAAATGATTTACATGAGACAAAGTCTTATACTGTGCGCTCAATCAATGGAGGACAAGAACAAAGATGTAGAGAAACACCGGAAGCGCTCAACATTTCTTAATTTATTTTTAAGCTGCTGTAATAAATGAATAATGGCGATCATGACGGAACAGTCAAAAGTACTTTAATTATTTGCATTTGGAAATCGAAATAAGTTTAAAAATGCCTCCTTAAAATTATTAGTTTTAGTTTATTCTATAACTCGTTCTGAATTCGAAATGAAAGCTAAAGTTCCGAACACAATATACATCTAAGCTACTGTGTCTTCCAGATACAAATTACTCTTTAACGTCTTTTAAAAGAACCAAGACAATCCATAAAATAAGTGAATAGACCGCATGCATTGCAGTCCAAGGCGAAATAATAAGCAGGTGGGCGTAAAAAACCTTCTTGTCGGGTTTCTTATTCCGTGGAACAAACGGCAATTGTTTAAAGAGAACATAATGACAAGTGGAGTTGTCAATTATGAGGGAATAGGTAGCGATCAGGAGCTATAAAAGTGCGGGTTCTCTTCGACCATAAAAGTTTACCTACCCGACCGCGGGCTTTGTCTATTTCGTGTACCAACATTACTTTGCCAATTCGCTACGGAGCCCCTCCGTTATTCCAACGGGGTAGAGTCCAAAATGGTACTGAAAAAACGTATTTCGTCTTGTACCCGAACGGCCGAGTGAACGTATGATTGAAAGGAATTTCTGAGTTAAGATGTTTCTTTTGACGTAGACCGTGAGACCACAAAATGAATTTCTCCGATTTGGTCTCTGTTTTCGTTTATTAAAAGTAAGTGGTTGTCAATAACAAGATGTGAGCCGCGATGAGTAATGGCTGAAGATTGATGAACGCGTCTTGGTGAACGCGAGAAAGCGGAACGCACGGAGCGAGTCTCGCTAACGGAGCTATTCCACAAACCGTTTACTAAGCCGTAAATGCACAAATCAAAGTCAATGTCAACCTCAGGTGGGCCGTAAACACACAATCATAAAGTGACGTGAACACTCGTATAACTTTTTCAACAATTGTTTCCTTTTAATGGCCCATTATATGCGCGTTTTACGCAAAATTATGTCAAGTTACACCTCTGCCGTAACAGAGGCGCGATAAACCCATCTTTATGGTTAGGAGGCGATCGAAAGCGAACTAGCGGCGGGCGTTTATGAATGGAGCCTTTTTATTGCTCTCATATTTACATGGCGCTTGTAGTTCAGTAATTACTACTTACTAGCGCGATTTGGGGAAGGAACCAGTATTATTGCATGTATGTGACGTGGCCGTGGTTTTACGATTCATAAAAGTGATATGTATCTACGAGACGCAGAGAGCTGCGAGTATGCACCGGCCGGCCGGCCCGAGCTCCTAGTTTTTTATCGTCTCATCAACCTGTAATGTGTTTATTGTAGCAATATTTGGTTTATTGCCACTACTCAAAGATCGGTTTATTGTCTTAACGCTCAGGTATCGTGTTTATTTATTAGTTATACATTTTTATTGGCGCTTTATTTTACGTAAACTTTAATTTATTGTCGGTTGTATAGCGCCGTTTTACATTGCCTATAAAAAGGTGCTTACGGTTCATTTTTAAACATTTGTAGCACGTGTTTCGTTCATTCATCAAATTTATGGTGGTCTGTGGGAAAATGTTTTGGTTTGAGCATTCAGTGGCTTTCTGAGGGAGCTCTAAGGGATTCCGTTGTGAACGTTGTTCCAATGTTTGTTTGGCTAACAGCCGACGTTATCGACATGTTTAGTGCTACACTTGTGGAATATTTAGCAGACTTTACATTTACACACAGAAACTTACCTGTTGCTTAGAAAAAAATACCCAACTTCCTCTGTCTTGTTCCTTTAAGATATCATTACATAGCAGACTTTGGCTGAACATTGGCTATATTACATTTGAACCAGAGTTTTTCATCTACACTCTCAGAAAATAATTTACCGTCCAGAGCATTTTTTTAACCAAACACATTTCAGTTACAAATAACCAGAACATACATCTCACATTCATTATTACATACACATAAAGTCCATGAGTGTGAAGTATCGTGCAGTCGTGCCAATCAGCTGTCTTCGATTAGAGGAAAGAATGCGGTATCAGACGCGATGCAAGTGTGCTCGGTCACATGCGGCACCCCCACAGACGCGCGGGTATGTGTGCGCGCCGCACACAGGCACGCGCGCCTGCTGTGTGCGCCGCGCAGCGCCCTCTAGCGCCCAGCGGACGACGACGTGGGTCAAGGTTGACAAACTCATAATAAATTATTTACAAATCAACTTATCAGCTTCAGCTTCTCGCAGATTATTGCAAACTTCAAACTTTAAAAGTACTGAAAAGTAACGAACCCACCCAACACCTCACGTTTTAGTTTATTGAACTTATATTAGTACGAGTATTTGTTTATAAATTCCGATAAATGTTTTGCTGAACTATGTTTGGTTCTAGTCTCGAGGCACCGATAAGTTCCAAAGATTACAAACAGCGATGCTAAAACCGGACGTTAAAAAACGTGAGCTCTGAGTTGGTAATGTTCATAAATAAGTTTGTATGAGTAAGGAGATGTTACTGACCGGGCAGGGATCCTGGAGGCGGGTAGGGCGCGCTGGACACGGACTCGGGCGCGTAGTTCCGCAGCCCGTACGCGTCGTGCGAGAAGCTGGACGCCTCGGAGACCGCCGTCCTGCGCTCCTCGCCACCCACGTACGGCAGCGGCTGATCGCCGCGCGGGGCACCGTACGGGTAGTTCCAGCAGGGCTGCGAGAAGCCCTGGTGGCAGCCGCCGTCCGCGTACGGCTTGTACTCGCCGCTGCTGGCGGGCCAGAAGGGCAGCGCGGACTTACGCTCGCGCGGCTCCACGGGCAGGTTGTAGTAGGTGGGCCCGGCCGGGTACTGGTGCTCGAAGGAGCTGGGCGCGTCGGGCGGGTAGCCCCAGGGCTGCTGCGCGTGCCGGATGACGCCGGGTTCGGGTTCGTAGCGCTTGGCCGGGATGTGCAGCGGCGGCTGCGGTGGGTTGGAGCCCACAGAAGCTGGCGAGGCGCTGGACGCGGACGGCGGCGCGGCGGCTGGCGCAGCCGGCGGGCTGCCCCCGGGCGGCGACGCGTGCGGCTCCTCGTAGAGCGCGCCGCCGACCCCGTTCATCATGGTCCACCAGGCTGGCCCGGCGGAGTGGCCGGATGGGGGCGCTGGCGACGCGGCCGCCGCATCGCAGGGCGCGCCGAGGCCCCCGACATGGTTGTCAGGGTACAGGGTGGCGGCCGGGCAAGCCACGGGGGATCGGGACGGTCACAGGCAGTTCACGCGCGCCGCGGGCACATTGCACCGCGCACACACGCGTCCCACACACAGCAGCAGCACATGAAAATCAAAAGGCGATCCCGATTTAGCTAGCCGGCCGGACGGGACTCACCGCAACGTTTACTGTCCAAAAAACTATAACTGCTGGCTTCGGTGGTTTTTTTAAGTTTTAGAAACTATTTCGAGAGTACGTCGAACAGTCACTGATATGATAAGCTCTCGTAACCTCCAAAAAAAATTTAGTCCATTTAGGAGTCTGAAAGTGTCTCTATTATTTTTGCAGTAGAGTTTATTGTAAACAAATCACACATGAATTTTCTTTTGAGGAAAAAAGTTTTTGTATTATCTGGAAAAAGTTTGTAGGTGACGCAACAGTTTTCTTATTTATTTGAGTGGACGTATCGATAGGTTGTTGTCGCGAGCGTATCGTGTTTGTGCGGTCGGAGCGGGCGAGTACGCGAGGCGCGCGGTCGGCGGCGCGGTCGAGCGCGGAGTGGCGGCGTGTGCCGGTGTGGCGGCGCACACACGCGCGCACGCCGGGCGCGCCATCCGGCGGCGGGCAGCGGAACTATCCGCGTGAGCACAACGCGCGAGCTCGTAGGCGGGCGGCTGGCGAGGCGCCCACTTTTATGCCCTCGCGGTATTTTCTTGGATTTCAGTTTTGGAGATATTTTTGTTTTAACATTTTTTCAGAAAAAAAAATTCCCAAGTGATTTTTTTTTCAGACCGACTTTGGTCTGTCATGTGAAATCTGTCACCGATTAAAAAAAAAATGCAAGTTACGCGTCTTAAGATGATAGATATTAAAGCTTCAAAATAATTAAGAGTCTTCAAAATACTGACGTCATCAACAAAATTTATTCCAAAAATAAAATCGGCTCTACCTTTGCCGTACAAGTTGCGTGCGGCCAGTAGTATCGTTGTATCTCAAAGGGTTGTCGAGAGCGCGCGGGTGCGTAGTAAAGCGATTAATGGAGGCAAAATAGCCATAAACTGCCGTTTAACCAAACTGCAAGCATCACTCGACCATCGTCGACTTGCCACCAATAAAAAACGCGAGACTTTATGACGGCAACTCACTCACATTTTATTGTGAGTATAAACTTAATTTTATCGTCTGTTAATTTCACCACAAATAATGTTAGGCACCTACTAGATTAAATTATATAATTTTATTTTATTGCTATTGTCAATGGCAAGGCCGCGGACTAATGCCTTAGATTCAGCCAGTTCAGTGACTGTGAAACTTAGATATTTTATGTTGGTTACAATTTCTGTCTAAATTTATTAACGGCTTTTACAGAGACAAGTTAATAGCGATTTTGTCGGTAATGTAGGTAGATTACTAGATTGAATTTACTTTTTTTTTCTAAGCTTAAGAATCAATCAAAACAACGACAACCCACATTATAAAAAGTAATTAAATTAAAAAGTAAAAAAAATGACTAAATTGGCTCAAAATTTTTTCCTTGCCAATTTCACGTCCTTAATAACGAGTACTTTCTCAACAAAAAAAACAAATATTAATTAATTGTCACCGTACATCTAAAGAACATGTCGTAGACCTTATAATTCGCCACACCCCCGGAACCCTCCGAACAAAGCCGTAACAACCAATAAATTCAAGCAATATTTTACACATGTATAATGTTTACACAAGACACGGCAATAAAATATATCAGGCTAACAATGCTGAAACATACATACATTGAAGTTATGATGTTAGCTCTTGTTAACTTGCCGAACAACACGTCTTGCTAATATAACCGAATTGTCAAAATAATAAGGTGGTTGAGCGATGTTCATAGCGGGAGCGATTAGCGATTTCTATAAGCGTTTCGGGCCAAGCGATTTATTTGGATTTTACTTAGAAGAGTCATGACTTTTTGTAAATTGACGTAGCCTGGGTAAGATCATTATTTTTAGTAGTTACCACATCAATACATATTTGCTATGCATGTGCTTAACATTATACAAGAGGTTTGTATTTACATCCAATACAGAGGTAAGCAACTTCTACTTACAAAAGGTGTCTTATACATCATCATCTGCCTAGCCTTTTCCCAAATATATTGGGGTCGGCTTCCAGTCAAACCGGATTCAGCTGAATACCCGTGTTTTACGTGAAGCGGCTGCCTACCAGACCTCCACAACCCATTAACTGGGTAACACGGTATTTCTTGGCAACGGCAAGGCTGGAGTCAAATATACTGGCTTCTGAAAATCCCTGACGACTGCCAAAGATCTACAAATGACAGCCGGGACCAACGGCTTAACGTGCTTTCCGAATCACGGAGGAAACTCGGTATGTTAAGATGGTCACCCATCCACGGACCTTGGCAAGCGTTGCTTAACCTTTAAGATCGACCCGTGCGGCTGTTATTATTTAGCCGAAGGTGTCTTATACAATGGCATATCAAATAGGTTTAATTCTGGTTTAGTTCCTAATTAATATTAAATTATGATAATAATACTGCACTTCTACCTTTTAGATAAATGCAGGTCCAGTTTTATTGGCATTTACCATAAATAGATGAAAATCCGTGACGACTGCCAAAGATCTACAAATGACAGCCGGGACCAACGGCTTAACGTGCTTTCCGAGGCACGGAGGAAACTCGGTATGTTAAGATGGTCACCCATCCACGGACCAACCTTGGCAAGCGTTGCTTAACCTTTAAGATCGACCCCGTGCGGCTGTTATTATTTAGCCGAAGGTGTCTTATACAATGGCATATCAAATAGGTTTAATTCTGGTTTAGTTCCTAATTAATATTAAATTATGATAATTATACTGCACTTCTACCTTTTAGATAAATGCAGGTCCAGTTTTATTGGCATTTACCATAAATAGATGATCTACATTTTTCACTTATAAAATATATTTTTTACAAAAATGTGTAAACGTTAACAACTTCAGCCAAGCAATACAAAATAAAATCGAAGTTAATATTAAACACATTGCTTTAATAAAAGCATCTGCTTATATCGCTTCTCGCTTTCAGTGTCACCAAGATCACAATAGAACCAAACATTAATTTCCCACACTTAGCGTATGAGTAATTACAATAGGTGAAGTACAAAGAAAGCCAAAACGATAAATTTGCGACACTCTGTAGACGTGTCAACAAAACTAATAACAAGGATTATGTGTGCTTTACAAATGTAAAAATTTCAACACAAAGGAGATTTATAAGTAAAGTGTTACACCTCTATCGTTGGCTACTGTTTGGTGTATTTACATTGTGTAATGTCAGCAATATAATATAACACACAATCTTGAAAAGATCGCTTTTAGCGATAAGGCCGCCCATTGTGTCACCCTATGTAATGTTTTCTTCATCTATCTTTTCTGTAACTTATATGGTGTACATAATAAAGAGTATTCTATTCTATTCTATTCTAATAGTCACCTTGGAAAGAGTGATTTTATAAATCTCTTTATTTAGTGATGATTTATGTACTTAAATAGCTGGTTACATACCTCTAAACATACGTTAGTTCATAGGTATTACTGTAGATATCCACCAAGTTATTCATACCCACATATCTCACGGTCTGCATGACGTATTAAAATATCCAACCGCGTAGATATTTAACTGGATTACATAGATATGTAGGCACATTCTACTCGTGCATGCCAGAGCCGCTCATATTTACGCAAATAAAAGTAAAACTAGCGTAACGTAGACAAACAAAGATATGGTTTACAACATAGAGTAGCTTTATGTAGCAACAAAACGAAAGTAACATTATCTCGGTGCAGTAGCGGAGCACAAACAGGCCGAGACTAGCGTTGAATGACAGAAACAAACATAGGAACAAGTGTGCGCTTGCGCCGAGCCCGTCTATAAATATTTACGTTAGGAAACTCTTCAGGCCAATGGTCGGCCATACATCGAGTACGTAAATAAAAGTACGCTTTCTTATCTCGGCACATGTGTGAGGGAGTTGCGCAAACGCTGGATTGGGGCTATATAAATATGTTCGAACGAAAGGTTAGACTCACGCGAACTCGATTTTTTTCACATGGCAACAATGGTTATCGGAAACGAAAAACCAGTCTCGTGAATGCAACGTCTGCACTCATTATAATTATGAACATAATTTATTGTTGAGCTTGAGACTTGAGACTATAATCATGCAATTACAATAAATCTTTATTCTTAACTTGAACTCGGTCTTGAATGTTTTATAAAAATATTGTTTATCTACTGATGATGACATTGACAGTACGTGGAAACGTAATCAAGCGCTTGGTATTTAGATTTTTATATTACTATGGGTTTTTTTATATTCCAAAATAACTATTTATACATTATGAATATACAAAACCAAATACCTACGATCAGGCGTCGAAAAATTCCTCCGCATCGCTGTCATCCGGAAACGTGCCCAGAAGACTGGCAGCATTGCCACGTTGCAATTATCATTAAATAACGCTAGCCTAAATTATAATATTCAGTACCAAAATGCGGCAGACATATTCGACTTTCAACAGACCGTCGTTGCAAAACATGGAGTCGACTAACGGTCCAGCAACTTTGCGTTCCCATCGCGCAAGCATTAAATATATTGTAAAGGAGACTTTAATACTTCTTGTTCCAATTGAAAAACTCGTCTGCGCTCGACTTTCTCTGAACACGAGCTGTAAATTGGACGTAACCTGGAACTGTACGTTACCGTTCAGCGCAAATTAAACTCATTTAAGTTCGCCTTGTTAAACTTCAGACAGTTTAAATTGGACGTTAAAATTTTTCGGAAAACATTTCCATATATCTACAGACATAAATTACTCAGTCATTTAATTGTAAATATAACCGGTCAGTTGCATCTTAATTAATCGGATTACCGCATTAAAGTTTGTTGAAGTTACTTTGTATTTAACAGTGACTGTTCGATTAAGGATTTAACTAATAACATACTTAGGTACATATTTATAAAGATGACAGTCAAACTCGTATGGACTGTATAATTGAATGCAAATCTTATTGCAAATGCAGTTTTCCAAGAACTCGGAGAACGATTTTACCATATAAGCAATATATTTAGTACCTAACTATTTATATATCCATATCTAAGACACGTATCAGTACCTATACATAAATACCCTTATTAAATATAACTACAGTCGTGCCATGAGAATATAATCAGAATAAGCTTATGAGGTAGGTCTCTCTAGACATTGTTTTCTTCGTACCTAAGTCTCATAAAATGACGTCATAATAACAAAAAGAAATATCGTAGTATGTAAATCAATCATTTTACAATAGCAATAAAATTGTGAGTAGAAAAATATGCAATGCTATTTAAAATTGTGCGGAAAATATCGATTCAGTTTTTCTCAATTATTATTTACTATCAGCGTGACGCATGTCGACATAATCGTAGTAAATGCTCATAAATTAATTTTACAAGCCAGTTTTCTTGTGGTTTTGCAAAAAAAATTATATAGCGGGCAATTTCCCAAAGGAGCTGCCTAAAAAAAATTTTAGGACAAAATTGTTTAAAGCAAAAAGTTTTGTTAGAAGTCTTAATTCAAGGACAGTATCATACTTGGGTTACCATATATTTTGTAAAGAAGGTAATACTAAACTTTAGGGTTGGACGTAATACTAACAAGCAGACTTCGGATTATAAGTCTGGACGTAGTACCTAAAGTCCTCAAATAAAGATAGGTACGGGTCAAATGAGACTTTAACAAAGCTATATTCCGAATAACAACAACGATACAACGGGTATAATCCGCAAATATACATTCTAATTTACATAATAAAAATTTAAAATATAATATTCACCTTGTCGTAAACTCGCTAGCGACGTTTGCGTAAAAGGGCACGGTAACCTGCGAACAAAGTATAAAAAATATAAAATTATGTATACCGTAGTATAAATTATACACACTCATTGTATACAGCTGCATAATTATACACTAAGCGGTTCTCAGGTGTATCCAATCAGTAAATTGTTAAACGTTTATTGGATAACACTGCCGCGTGTGTTTATTAATTCCTTAATTACTATGGACCTACGAGTCTGTTACAACCAAAACCATTATTAATGACATGTGTAGACATTTATGAGATTGTATATTTTTTATTGTAGTTATTAAGCGTAACTGTTCTATGTCGTGAGCGAAGGCGGTACGTAACTGAAAGAAGTCGTTAGGAAAAGTTTTTTGGAAACAAAAAATTGTTCGAACTTTATAAATTGTGAATGGGCGGTATTTAGTTGGGTAGGGCGATTACTTGGAAATGAAAGAGTCGTATTTTATCGAATTTTGTATCAAAGCTGACGTTAATTTTTTGTAGGCACTGCGACTGTGACTGGTTTATCCAAATAAAGGTTTGCAAAGCAGGATAAAATCAAAAGAATGTCCAGTCATTTTCCACGGTCTCTAGATTCTGACAGCTAAGGAAATTTATATGCGACATAAGGGCCAATTACGAAGAAAGTTTGTATGAGGAGGTTTCATTACCACGTGCCTAATGAGCGCGCGTGGAACTGCGCATTAAATCATCGCGCAGTGCGCGCCCGCCGACACTACTCAAGTTATTTTTAAGACAAGCACCATTCCACCCACAAACATCCCATTGACAACTTCTACGGTTACAATTTTATTTCCTAGCTCCATTCGAAGCCAGGAATATAAATAAATCCTTTCTAAGTCATTCGATACGGCGGTAAGTCACGAAGTTTACATAAAATAGGTGATTTGCGCCGAATGCCACGGTTATTTTTTCTGATTTTCGTTGGGGGTGCTACCCTATATTTATGAGCGAAAAAAAATCATGTTTACAAGCCTTTTTTAGGTAACGATTGCGTCGCATACGTGTGGGAGTCGTAAAATGTTTTGTGTTACCTAACAATTAGGACAATGCCTTGATGATTGATACTTCGCAGTTTTCTATTCAAACTCGCTATATTATTTTCTCATACGTTCCGCTTTGAATAGATGCAACAAGTGAAAACTATTTCAGTTATCGGCGTGTTAACTTTAATATAATTTTATTGATGTAATTAATTCTTGCAGCTGTTTGACATTCACTCGTAATACACACATAAAATAACTACCAGAGATTAGCGGTAAGTCCAATACTAATTGGAAAACTTGAGACCCATCTGCGGCGAAACTTGGTCGGCGTTCATCTAAGTTTATACTCATTCCGTCCCTGACTAACTTCGTGCGCGTAATCCGGCCGAGGGTTTAGTTAACCGAGAGTTTTTTACTTTTTTCATCAAGTGCGGGTAAATAGAGCAGCAGAACTATGGCGGACGGCACTCGACTTGACATTTACGACTCAATCCCAAAACATTGGCTGCCGGCTGGCCAAACGGGGTGTAATTTTCCCAACTTAGTTAGCGCTACTTCGTCCCCCGCGTCGCCGTTTAATGAAGCAGGACGAATGGTGCCCGGATGTGAGTTTAGAGGTCTTCTTTCGTTGGTGGGTAGACGATTTCAATGGCCGGGCTGTCAGGACGAGTTTGGGCGCGTATTACAAGCTGTCAGTTCACGTTATCTGCGCCACAAGTATATGTTATCGGAATGTCTCTCCCACGGTTGGCTGGTCGTGGTCAGGCCGACGATACAGAACTGTTTATGCTGCGGCGTTTCATCATAAAACTGTCGTCAGCTGCGATCTCAATAAGACCGACAAAATACTCCCGATGACAGATATTTAGGAGATTTATTTATGTCTTTATAATAGAAAAGTAATGTCGAAACATTTTGCGGAAAGTTAAAATTTTATTGCGAATCATAACTATTAATTTTATTGGAATATTTAATAGGCGAGGTTGACGTATCATTTTAGGCGGATTGAGACAGCTATCATGTTGTATCTGTGTCGCCATATTTACAATAACAGGATCGCGAGGGTGTAGGTAGGTGGAGGTCCGAGCAGTTAATGGTGCGAAAACTGACTGGATCATATCCCTGGGTTTACGACTCGAGAGTAAACGGCCGATTCATTTGCAATTCTAACTGCGCCTCGGATACGAGTCGCCTGCGATGCCGAGCGACGTCAAAACACGCCTGTCTACTCTCTGATTTGGTATTATGAATGTTATTAAACGTTAGAATAACGGGTTTTCTAGATACACTTCTAAATAGAATACAGAATTAGCTTGGCTTTCCATTTAGGATTTAGAGGAAATGATTTAGCGCAACGAATTGAGATAATGGAATCCTTTTCTGATCTTAAGGCTGGATTATATTGAGCTGTTTAGTAACGTGAAACAATGGCAGCAACTATTTATTTCTCTACAACGCCACGTCATTCTTCGTAGAACAATACAATTTTCCACACCGGATCTCCGATCATTAGGGCATCCATACACATACCCGTTCAGCCGTACGCATACGCGTGTACTTGTCGAAAAGCCGGTGGTCCATCTCGCTTAATATTCTAAACACGCTCGCAGGCCGATGTTATCGTCAAGGACATATATTGTGATTCGTAATCGTACCCGGCCCGGAATAGATCGCCGGCCCGATACCGCCTGATCGATGAATTAAAATGTCTATGAGCTCTCTATGTTGCGTTTGCGTGAAACGGTTTTCATGCGTCGAACAAATTCTGTCGGGAACTTTACTGTTTGCAATACCTATGTAAATTTATCGGCTGTTGTGCTTATCCCTCCTGATAAATGCTCATTTGAGAGGCCCGGGTTTACGAACAAAAATGATGGAGTCTAATCATGGACTGCCGAACGAAACGTATTTGATTGTGCGTGGGAGGTATGCGGGCCTTTATTGGACGGAGACACGGTTACTTAGCTGTGATTGGATATTTCAAAGGAAACGGTTTGGGCACAGTATGAATGACAACATGTTGGAAGTTTTCTCTAGCGTCATACTTCGTGGGAAGAAAGTTTAGTAGGCTTGGTTTTAACTTTAAAGCCAAAGAATTGAATTCGTTGATACAGTTTTCTTAACAAACCTCAAATTTGGTTTGAGCGATATTTTCAACTCAT
Source organism: Lacanobia oleracea (assembly GCA_950371165.1). Lineage (NCBI taxonomy): Eukaryota > Metazoa > Arthropoda > Insecta > Lepidoptera > Noctuidae > Lacanobia > Lacanobia oleracea. The sequence continues at coordinate 11,420,417 of OX493397.1, forward strand.
AATGTTCTCTTAATTTAAATAAAGAAATTAAAATATTGAAATACGAAGTCACTGAACATGTCTCTCCACTTAGCCCGACATCAAAAGACCAGATTAAAACGTCGCCATGAATATGACAATCGCAAAATTGCAACACTGTTGCGATTTTGGTCGCCATTTAATATTTGCTTGACTATAAATTATGTGTCTGAATTAATAAGACAAGGTGTCGGGCTATATACCTACGGCCGGTATTTTAACGAACATTGGATGTCTGAAAATTGTATGTTTTAATTAGACTTGCATGTAAACAGTTATAAAGAAACTTATGAAGGTATTCACTCGTTAAAAATAAATCGGTTTGTGTAGAAATGGATATTGGATGATAATTTTGAGACTGAGAAATTATTTAAGACTGTGATTTTGAAAATTCCATTTGAAAATTTACTTGAAAACGCTAATCTCAGGAACTAATGGTTCGAATATAAAAATTATTTTAGTTTTGCATAGTCCATTTATCGAGGAAAGCTATAGGTTATATAACATCATGCTACGACCAACAGAAGGAAAACATTCATGAAAAATGTGACGCAGAAAAGTTGCGCGGGTTAACTAGTTAAAATAATAAACAGCCCTTCCCAAGAGCAAAGAAACAAATACCATTCTATATAGTCCACATCTTAAAATCTAACTCTGAAATAAAATAAATATAACTTGAATTAACATAATTATCTTGCAACACTGACACTACAACTGAGCCCTGTAAAGATGACATCTCAGGACTACATACTGAACATAATAAGTATTATATCTACGGACGTATGTTTAGTATTAAGAGTACGCAATAAAAATGTAAATGACTCGGCAGCGGGTGGGGCACATTACAACGAAGGCACGTTGCACATTGCAGTTTGACCCTAAAGCTACCTGCATGCTTATTACTCGCCATTTTGGACGTGAGAACCGTTTTTACTTACTAACAATTTCGACAAAAGCATACATTTTGTGACTATAAAAATGGTACAACATACCATTTTTGTGGTCACAAATTTCTTAAGTGTAATGATGCCTTAATGAAAATTAAAATGAAATTGAAGAAACAATAATGCATAAACTATGTTTTTAAACGAATCACATTATATTGCAAAATATCATTAAAGAATATCTAAATTAAAAGAACATTAAAGAACTCTATTATTTTTAATCAACTCACGAAAATGAACATCAGAATACTTTTTCGCAAGCTTTTAATTCAGGCTTTAACTTTAGACTGTATAAAAAACCTTTCACATAAAAATGGAAGCATTTTAATAAAATGCTACATTAAAACAATTCCTAGAACATAATTTAAAAAATTAATGCGCCCACACACCGAAAATGAAGCCCTATTTTCATAAAACAGCCTAGTAATGAAAGCTCAGCGTTAATTGCAGAAGGTAAGCTGATGGGGGTGATGTGAATGAATGTAAGCTTTGTGTGGTATAAAATAAAGTTGAAATTCAAACCTTAGTATCATGTTCTATGTGGCGGCGCCGCCTCACCTGTTAGTAAGGTCGACCGCGAGGATGGCCGCGCCCGAACCTTACCCGCAACACGCCTGCAACAAATGGACAAACCCTTTAATACATAACATCATGGTTCCTATACATATAGAAAACAGGATAAGGAAATGTTTGGAAAACTAAAATTATAGTCAGGATTTTCACTCCATGAAACATTCCAAACAACAGAATTTAGATGAATGTCATTTATAAGCTAAGTTTTAATTTCTTTAAAATATGGATATTTAGAAAACAGGCTAAATTAAGAAAAGTCAAGAAAACCAAAATATTGTAGACAGGAATTAAACTTCGTTAAATATGGCAAATTACAGTCATTTGAGATTAGAATTTTAGAAGACTGTTATTTGAAATCTAAATTTGATTTTCTATAAAACATGTAATTCAGAATACTGGCTGAGAAGATGAGTTCAGAAAATGTCAGAGAAATGAAAATTAAACTCGTAGTCCGTAGGAATTTCACTCCATCAAACATAATGTAGCTTTAATATTACAGTCATCTTAAATCAGAATTTCTGATGCCAGTCATTTTAAAGCTGCATTTGATCACCATAAAGAACATAGTTTTATTCTGTTGGTTATGATAAACATAGCTCTTTGCGATATGAATAATATTGCAGAATAACACAGGCAATCTAATTGGTCAGTCATGAACTCACACCTTCGTTTATTACAACAACCTTAGCCTACCATTATTACGCTTTAGTCGTGTCTTGATAATATCATATATACGAGATGTTTTATATTAAATAAAGGTTTCTGCAGACTGACGCAGCAAAGCGAAACGATTTTACAAATTTTATTCGTGATTTCTATGAAGTCGTACGCAATATAAAAATATTTCGCTTTGTTACATCGCGCTTATTTGCGGGGACCTTAAAACGAAGCATGAGGGTAATGTTCTATGTGGGATGCATATCAGGCATAATAAACGTATAGGCACAAAAACAATGCTGTGCCATTGACGCCCACTTTGAATGCAACAATCTTGCACATAATATTACCACAATAACTTAGTTAAAAACATTTATAGAATTTTTACTACGCAGTAAAACTGGAAAAAGGTACATATTCTGCTGCCCTTAACCAGTCTCTTTCGTATATGTAACTCGTTAACTGGCGTATTCAGTGAAACGCACTTCATAATAGTGATACCATCGTGACAAACCGTTTCTTTGTTTCATTACTTTGTAAAGTTCAGGAAAGGGAAAAAAGAACCTTTTTAATTTAAGGTTTTGATGTGCGTGAGGAATTGAAATGATTTACTATGGGAAACATACTTTATACATACAGTGTAAATAATTCCTAGTGTAATATTAATTTTTATTCAATCCAAGACAAAAACAAAGCTAAAAGGAAAATAATAAAAATTGTGTTTAAATTAAAAAACTGTATCCTTTTTATCCTATCCTGTTTTCCCGGGACTGTACTAATTTTAAATGTGTATATCGTCCTGTAAATAACCCCTCAATTAATTAATTTCAATGAAAGCCACAAAATCAAACTCTGTGTCGAGAAAGCTTCCTACATTCGTACATCCAAGGGTTGATGACAGTACCTATTAGGCCGCAGTGTGATAAGGGGCGCGCCTTATTCCATTTATCGGCACAGAACCTCCCAATTATCTACCTTCCTTCCCATTACTTGGGGTACGATTCTACCTATTCGATTTGAGGCCAATTTAACATCTCTTGAAGTTTTTGTTCAGATTTGATTATTGCAACGGAAAAGTTTTACTAAATGTATTGAATTTATGTATTAAAGTACTTAATTCTATTGTGAGCCACACAGAGTTCAATTTAATTTTTTCGAACTTAGATAACTCTAAAATTATTATCATATATAGGTTTGGTTTAATGTAAATATCTAGGTACGTAGTATAGGTACTTATTCTTAATACCACACTAACTAAACGTCGCAGATATACGAAGTAACGGTGAGAATCGAATCGATAATTTAACCGTTCCTACATTAAGTTCGTTCCCATTGCTGTTGAAGCCTATTCAATAGATATTCATAGCACACCCATACACTATTTAGGTAAATTAACGTTATAAATTAAAACGAATAGTCGCCGACGACAAGCTCGGTTAATAGTGATGACAACACGCTTTTAGATATCACTGGTTGGAAAGATTTTGCTCATTTATTTTTATTTTAAAAGAGGTTGAAAGTATTTTTTTAAAACTAGAGACGGTTATAGGTCAACGTTCTAAAAGCCCATTCACTGATTTTTATTAGAATTTATTTGTATTTTATTGTTTGGTGTCGGTAGGAGTTTTAACTGACATGTTCATGGAATTTTCAAATAAATTGTAAAGATTAATAATATTATTTCCTACTAACAAAATCAACGTTATAATTCGGTGATTTATAAACGAATAATTGCTTAGTCTTTTCTAGATTTTAAAATCACAAAATAAACTAAAATCTTCATCATTAAAATTTTATAATAATTAGTAATCAACAGGTTTTAGGTATGAAGACATTTGATATGCTTATAACTCAAGATGAAACAAGAACTCGTATACATAAATATGAAATAAATTTCGAATTCCTGAAGGCCGTTTAAAATTATGTGAGCTATGTATATGATAATAATTTGGTTACATTATAAAATCTGGACATGTTACAGCTTTATTTAATATTCTGGTTTGAGACTCTGTTCTGTTGTGGTCTAGAATTAAAACGTTCTACCTAATTAACTATCTAAAATTAAAATTATGTCTCCACTAGCTGACGCTAAGTGAAATTAAAGGAACTGGTTTATAAATACATACTTACTAAGTTATGTTTTCCAAGAATTTCTTTATCAAGATTTATTTTTTAAAAATAAGAAATATCTAAAATATTTTAAGTGGATATTGCACCCAGACATAGTGCTTTCCCCAGCAGTGTGCAACCGCATAAAAAATATACAGCACTCAGCCCAGACAGTTTTCCATGAAAGAAAAGTTCTTTTTCTAATTCATTGCGCTGTAACGCTCCCCAAGGAGCTTCCATTAGCAAGAAAATGGAAGTGCGTCTACCCTTCAAAGCTCTAGAAATCTCAGCAATAAATGCCCACAGGCGCTGAATTTATTTTTATCGTTTGTACCACTTAAGGTATAAGATTGAAAACACCTCGCGATATTTCCCGGTAATAGATATAATTTCGCAGCGTTTTTTCTACACTGGCAATAAAATATTTACGGGGTCCGGATGAATTCATGAGTGGATCCCGGCCCCGTTCTTCCACTTGGACAAATTAATTCATTTTCATGAACAAACATTATTAATATTCAACGTTTATTCATAGCGGAGATATTTTTTGGGGATGCTCGGAATAATTGTGACTAGGAAATTGGGTCAGAGTTTCAAAACATTACTGTTTTAAAAAATATTAAAATACATAGCATCGGGAATAATTCCATAAAATAAAGCTTATGAATATTTATGGTATATAAATCATATTAAAATAGCCTTTTTACATATTTTAATACACTACAAACTGCAAGTACTCACAAAACAACATTAAAAAAATTCCATGCAAAAAAGTGGAGTGCATTGCACCGATTTCTAAGAAGTGCAGTATCAGGCATCTTTCTGTCGGCAAGCAGTCGTTACGTCGCGTCGCGGATGCAACGATGCACTCACAGATACCGCACACATAAGTACTTGTATACTTTACTGGCTACATTATGTACTCATGTAAGTACGTAATGAGACAGGCTTGGATTATGTGAGTTTCGTTGCAAGTTGTGGGTAGGTGACATTTTGTGATGTTTGGGCTGTGTTTTTGGTGGTTGAATTTAGTTTTGAATGTTAGTGGGTTTCAGGCATATTGGCCGATATGGTGAAGACATTGGAAACGTTAGTTTAATATGTAGTACCTACGTTGAATGGGTAAATTGAATATTCTGGATCTTTGATAATCAACAATACTATCCTACGTTTTCATTTAAAATCTGCATACTGAAAACTAAAAGGTTAGTTTTCAGTATGCAAATTTTTACCTTTACCTATTCTTGCTCAAAATCTATTAATTTATGACATAAATAACTAACAGAAGCTCGTTCTTGTAAAACGGAGACATATTCAGGTTACATTACACCACTCATAAATATCACTTACTGAATGATTTATCCGCCCAAGTAGTTATCTACCTACAATCCTCGCCCTACGCAGTTACGGCATAGCTCGTGGGTAGGCGTAGGCATAATTTAAGTCAACAATATCTTATTCTTTTAAGTAACTTTGATTCCATGACGAAGTCTAATTATGTAGAAAACAAAAAAAAACTTAGATGGAGTGAGTTTTGTCACGCCAAAGTTTGTCACGCTATTCTAGCCTGCCTTTCAGAGTTTGGAATAAAACTGCACTGATTTATTTAATTAAAGACGAAACCATGGTACGATTAATATTTATCACTTTTTTTCATGATTTTTGTTACAAATAAAGATGAGTATTGGGAACCCGGAGACTGGAACTGGTAATAGGCGACTTAAAGTCTATCTTAGCTGCGGGCAAAACCTACTCATTTATGACTTCAAGTTTCTGTCAATCATAAAATATTAATATTTAATTTTCCCATACTAATATAATATTTACCATAGACCAAAACAAGGAAGTATACCGTGCACATGCGACTGCATCATTCATGTTCTTATCATAATTTAGAAAAGGCGGGTTGATGAATGCGCCTCTTTGTTTCAATAGCTTTATGTCCGGCTTTATGGCGAGGTCGCTACGCAACGTGACTTGGTACCTTATAGTACCTACTTGGTACCTATAGCATATGTTCAGTGCCGCGCTATGGTCAAAGGGTCATTTGGAACATAATAACTGTTACGAAGATATGGGTACCTTCGAGTTATTTTGCAACAGTTGTACTTTTAACACGATTTTTGGTTAGAATTTTCTAAATGTGTGTACGCCGCCGCAAGTAGGTAGGTTGGTACATTATTTTATAGGTTTTACTGTGAATCTTGTTTGTATGAGTGTTTGATGTGCGAGCCATCGGAATAATGGGTACTACATAAGAATTTATGTATGCTGTTAGTAATAAATATAAACTAATTTGCAGGAGGTAAATGAATTTATATGTATAATTACTTATTAGTCGGTTTTCAATTAATAGGTAATGTGTTATATAGGATTGCCCACTGTGCATCTTTTATAGAGTAGGTTTACGACCTAGGTATAATTTACATGACTCTGTGAATGTGATTTGATTATACTAACTGTTTCTTAAATTATTACAATATGTAGGTTGAGAAACATTTAAAAAATCATGAAAATCATGACATTCTTTTTAGAAGTAAAATATTGAGTGTTATAAAGCCTTAAATAGGTAAACCAAAAAAATAGAGATCGACGTTTTAAAACGGCTACGTGCAGACAATTTTGAGCACAATCCAAGGGCACACGTCTTTCATATCAAACCACACCTACATGTTACCAACCTCTAAAGAAATAGCATAAATAAAACACACAAACAATACTAGCTATACATAAAATGTACGAATTCAATTACTTATAGCAATAACAGAGATAAAGCAAAGAATTCACGAGGGTGGCACAGCAATGATTCAATATAATCCTACCCGGACATATGTCGAAGACTTATGCGGACTTTTATTAAACCGACTTATTTGGGAAAACAATATGGTGAACTCCAACCCATTGTACTCGATTGAGACATTGTGAGTAAACGGCTTTATTCAGCTTCGTTAAAGGTAACATTAAATTACTTTTAAGCATTTATTAAACAGTTCGTGTTCTCTTTTTAAGAGGAGACAATTTTGCAGGAGGTTTTTTTCTTTTTTTGGTTTATTCTTGTTGGTGGTCCACGCTGGCTTCGCTGTAGGTAACGGAATGTATGCTGAATATCAAACGGACTCACATATAACAGTGATTAGGAACATGTGTGCCGAGAAATTTCATAACAACCAAACAAAACAGCAACTTCATTCCCTTTAATTAGTAGACATAAAGTATTTTGTATTTTCATTTACACCCTGTTTCACAACGGCGGTGTTCGTTCCATCTGGCCTGAAAATTATTTCAGCCGAGCTCCTAATTTTGGTACATTTGCGATGAGCTTAACAAGAACGAGCCAGCGGCGCGCTTTTCATCTTTGAAGCGCAACATTTACATTTTCGTCTCATTTATTTGCTATTTCGGGCCAAGCCCTCCCCTCTCCCCCCGTCCTCCGCACACCCCTCCCACGCCCTCACTCCAATGAATAAGTCTCAGCGTGCGTCAGACGAGAGGAAAACGAAATTGGGAAGGAACGCTCTATAAAGTCTAATTAAGTTTGAAGTGAATGCACAAATGTAAGGAAATATAAAAATGTCCGTAAGAAACGAGAATTTATTTGGCGGCGGTCTGAATAAATTTTATTAAGTATATTTGAATTATATTATGTTTTTGTGCGTCGTTCGAGCTATCACTCGCTCTCATCGTAGAGTGCTTTGAATTACGAGCGCATACTGCCTACCCGTCGACACCGTTGACCTTATACACAAACTAATTAATCAAACCACACTGAATAGGATATTACACAAGTAATAAAACTTAAATGTATCCTTTTAAATAACAATAAATCTTTCCTAAAGTAAACATAAATCAGATTCAACAAAAACAATAGTTTGGAGGCAAACGGAGGAAGCGAGATGGCACATGATCAGAATGTAATCGCCTAATTCCGGCTTTTATTAAGATATTTTTACGAAGAAATGCCGTCGCTTTGTTATTCTGGTGTCGTTTCGTATAAAAATAACGCGTCCCTTACGCGAACCTTTTGTTTCGGGGCGGCTCCGCTACCATAATAGATATTATTTAGTTGCCACCCCCTCTTACTTGACATTCGTGGCCTGCAGTTGGCAGGATGCAACCGTAACGCGTGATTGAATTATCAATTTGGCTAAGAAAGAAATTAAAAATGTCGGCGTACTTAGATAATAATATTTTGTCTTGTAGAAAAAGCTTTTCAAATCTTTTTGAAACTCTTGAAACTTTGAGGCGCATATGAAACATATTTTAGGATATTTGTAGAATGCAGTTTTATTTCTAAGTTTATTTTCTAATTAGTAGGAGAAAATAAAACCGTCTCAACTAAGAATAATGGAACTAAACTTATTATAGAAACGTTTCGGTCCAATAAATTCCATTCCAGATGGTACAAATAACTTGAATAGCGAGGGGTTACCTTCGTATTATACGGAACACATATAGGCCCAGATTTCTGTGATAGAAAAACGAGACCCAAACCGCCCCCGAATATAAATCGCCTTGTTATATTTTCCGGGACATTGGGATTCATGAAGTTTGTGGGCCCTGACGATATGATTTTTCTGAAATAGGAACTTTTATACTGGTGACAAAGTTGTGGAGACAACACATAACTATAGCTCCAAATCATATCAAAATATTGTCCTGGTAGAAATGGAATTTATTTTGCAAGTACGACACTATGTGCCAGGTCTGTCGAATAGACTCGATATTCTTGCCACATAAAACCGTCTACAAAGGTATTTTTCCTGTTGAACATACATCAAGTCTAGATAGCTTATTTGTGGCTTTTTTTAACTCCTTTGTACATAAACAAAAAGAAAACATTTTTTTGTTTGCAGTAAATTTTCAGAAAATAGGTTGGTACTCCAAAAGTTTTGAAGCAAAAAAAACCTATTCCTAACTCTTTAGGAAATACAGAAACGATGTAATGTAATTTTATTCCCATCCTAGCCTAATATTAAACCAAGAACAAATTTTCATAACCAGAATCTCCACACCCAGGTAATAATAACCTCTCTCATCTATTTTGGGTGACGAACATAACACGCAGTTATCTTGATCTCACCATGGCATGCCAGTAGTAGTAGGTAGGTACTATGTATGGATTACAAATGTTTCACGATTGGTAAGCTCAGCACGTTAGGAAAACGTGTGACCAATCTGATTTCGTAGTGGATACATGCTTACTGGAGTTCAAACTATACGAACGGTTTTGAACGAAGCTTTTGTGTTATATTAAGGGATCTATTTGGTAGACGTGTAATATTACTGACATGTCTGAAAATAACATATGAAAAAGTAAATACATAATTTCGGAATGTTTAGGTACATGAAAAGCGATTTCAAAGCACGCAAGTAGATAAAAATAAGTTAAACTGAATTTGTTATATATACCTACATTATTTTACTTAAGCATAAAGAACTCAGATTTGCCTAAGAATCTTCTCCGAGATTGCTTTTACATGGCATGAATTTTCGCATAAAATTCAAATAGATTGTCATAATTATGCATCTGGACGGGTCCCCTCGTGCGGGGGCGTTTAGAAGTCATTGTTGAGTTCATCCTTCTCTCTTTGTGTCTACTTTATTGTAATACAAAGAAATACAAAATGTACTGTGTTTTGTAGTTTATCTTTAAACTTCGAGCGAGGGCTCTGAATAAAATTACAATAAGAAGCTCCAATCAAGACTTCTTAGACTCTGTTTGTAGGTAAGTAAAATTAACAAATTTGAAATTAGTAAGTAAGTACCAGTTTTTATTTATTTATTTTAATCACTCTAGTATCTTTAACTATTCACTTTCTGCCCTAGAGGAAACGATGACAAAAACATTGGAATTAACAACACGGTTTTAACATAATTTATTATAATAGGTATTTTATTTATTACCGACATTGAAGACAACTAATAATTAATTCAAATACCTATCTGCCTATTTTCCATTCATTATTTACTATAGACTATTAAGGTCAATAACAACTACCAGTTGATTCATAGGTACTTACAGTTTTAATAATTTAAAAATATGCTCCGAAACAAAATAAAGGGTACATTTCAAGATCCAGAAAATATGAAAAATATATTATTTATCTGTTGAAATACAAAGTAGGTTGGTACATAGCAGCAATTTAAAGTACCTACCTGCCTATATAATATTATTATAGTAGGTCTGTGGGACCGGTTTAAGGGCGAGAGCCTACGCGACCAAGTTATAATCATTCGTATGTAAATCAGCCCAGCCTCGACTCAACGAAGACTTTATCATCTCGTTAAGTATGATAAGTAAAGTGGATCTCTTTTTTTACTTAAAAAAGCCCTCAACTTAATATTTTTCATAAAATATTTTAAAGAACGTCCACAATTAAGTATGCAAATTAAATTAAGCTGGTTGAGTTTTTACTGTGATAGTACCTAAGTTTGCAGTTCGTGACTATATTATTAACCAGGTCTGAATAAGAAATTACATAAAGGTTCATAGTCATAAATCTTTGATATTTCAACCTCATTACTCACGAGTGGCCGACATGACGTCAGGAGACGTTAAAATCTGACGTAAACATTAGAAATTGCATAAGGAAAGCTTTATAAAGAACTTTCTAAGCTCAAGCTTTTGCATTACAGAAAAAGTCTCATTATCATGTAGATGGTCTGATAATTTTATTGTTTGGGACAAAGGCTCCTTTCAATAAAGTTTGAGGAAGATAAATTAACAAAAGAAAACGGGGTAACAAAGCTGGCTTGCGTAACGCGGCACAAAGGGTACCCGGTATGAATATGAATGGCTTGTTTGGTAAAATTGGGCCGAAAACAACGGCCCAGCGCAATTTCTTTGTCTATTTTTTTTTCTCGTGACTGCCGACGATTCGCCGCGATGGTAAAATTCTGTTTATACGCCAAAAATATTATTCTGTTATTGCACGCTGAACGTTTTATCAGAACGGAAGTGTGAGTGCTTTATATTCAGATTTCCTGGGCTACGTTTTCTGTTTCCGTTGTTTTGTGATTGATATTCTGAGCGGTTTTTTGCGATATTGAAACTACGATGTTCAATAATATGTAGATTGTATTCCGTGAACCCTGTGCCTAATATTCTGACTTTTACTTCTTATTTTAACTTTACATTTACTAACAAAGTTATCCATATTAATCGTTTATCACGTACGCCTTCATGCCTTAATCGTTGAACTAATATTGGTCTAGACACTACTTTGGACCTTGAAGTAGGACTTAGGATACTTTTAGGTTGCCTGTCCATTACAGCAAAGCGAGGCAGCGGAACGGAGAAAAGGAGAAATTTTAACTAAAGGAATTGCATAAAATCTCCGTACCACGTGAGTCACTGACATTATGAATGACATGATTGGTTAATATTTCTCCGTTTCTCCGCTCCGCTGCCTTGCTCCGCTGTAATGGACAAGCATCCTTATACCCTATAAGACAGGTAATTTCCGTCTTCCCCGTGGGCGACGCCGCTGGCAAAAGCTAGTTTCCTAAAACAATAAGACCGAATAAACGAGAAAACACAGCAGATGGGCAGTACAAAACTTTCTCCCACTCTCCACCTATTTAGCGGTCAGTATCCCCAGTTTTCCTCCGAGTTTCCTCAATTGTTTCGGTCGGTATTTATTAAATAACCCGGCAAGGGCGTCCCGGTCTGCGGGCTAAGCCCGGTCGTGCTCCTAATAAAGCCCTAGCTTAATATTGTATGTGAATACAACAGCCATGTGTCCGTTTTGTTTATATTCCGGCCAAAACTCCAAATAGGCTACGCTCGCATTTTATTATCTTTTTAATGAGAGCAACATTTTCTTTGTTTTTCATTATTTTTTCCAGTTCATTTACCTATTTTAATTAAGGTGGGTCATAATTAGGGGTTGACGGTGTAAGATAATTTATGATTTTAATATTATGAAAAACGTTGAAATATTTCGGAAACGTGACTTTCTCTGGCAGGTAACTATGAGTCCTTGTAATCCTTGTAATTTTAAGTTTGAGATCATTTCTTAGCGGAAAAATATGCTTTTGGGTTTAAAGTCTCTGTAAATCTTTGCAGACTATAATTTGAATTGCTAGCTTTAAGTTGAATAGGTATTCGGAGTGCAGTCATGAGAACACCGCTGCCGTGGGTGACTACGCTCCGGAAACGTTATCTCGGTTCAACTAAACAACTCACTCCAAACGAACGATACCCCTCGCAACCTCAAACGTCATAAACGGCCCCATACTCTATTGTAATTTGAATTTTATCACTCAAAACAAAGGGTTGTAAATTGAATGCGGGATCAAGTAGCAAAGATATTACAGAACATAAGACAAAAGTAATGCTGCCTCAGTAAACCTCTCTCAGACGAGTTAACCAGTTACCGCAGAGCTGAAACTATTCAAATAACTTCTGCGTTGGATATACAACTTGCTGTAAATATATATAGAGATGTCTGAGGCGTCATGTTTTGGTTGAAACACATTGCTACATTTAAGATTTATTTATTCAGCCGGGACATGACAAACCTGTAGTAAAAATCTCCGAATCGCTGTCAACAATACAGACTCATTTGTAAGATTAAAAAAACAAAAATCGAGGTTAATGTAGGCCGAGAAATCTCCGGACAATTTAAAACTGAAAAAATCAACTTAATTCATTAAAATTACGAGACAGAAGATTGTCAGTTATGGTCTCTGAGAGCGAATGTGCTGAATCGACGAGCGTCGAAGTCGGTCGTAAATCTCTTGAATTCTCTCTGGATGAAAATAAGCGACAGAGTCGTGCCACAGACTAACTCGTTCAGAAAACAGAATGTGCGTTCCAAAATCTATTTTTCATCAAATCCTACAATTCATTCTGTTTACTTCGACGGGCGATGTTTTGGTATGAAATTTATTTTACGGCAACTTTGCTCAGAGCCAAAATAATATTGTGAGTAGCTAGCAGCTGCCAAAATAACATTCAGACACCTATATAAAGCATTGGTTTCAATGTAAGTAGGTACTTACGTTTCAAAAGTCTTTAATAATTAAGAATCGTCTTTTTTTTTTCAAATATTTCAAAGATACTTATGGTTAAAAACATTTCAAATACTTTTTAAAAGTTAATTAATATATATTTAGGCAATGCTAACAATAATACCACTTAGTATAATCTATTTTCCAAAAGATCTAGTAATCAACCTAAAAATTTCCATCAATACCTACTTATTTCAAAATCACTACCTATCTCAGACCATGTTCATACAAAGTTCCTACCTATCTCTTCGAAATGCAAGGCCGCCATTTTGCCGCGTCAACCAATCACAGAGTGTTCTGCGCCAAAATCCAATATGGCGGGCAGGTAGCTGCCTATAGCGTAAGTCCATTCATTATTGTAACGACGTTGTGAATGGTTGTTTGGTAGTCAGATAAATTATTATATCTAAGTATTAAGTAACCTGACAATAAACTATACATTTAAGTTGAATCGGATATTTGTACTTATTTTTATCTGATTCCAAAATGCGTTAGCTTAGATATTTGTAATTATACTACTCGAGGTAAGTACCTACTACCTACTCAAATCTAGATAATTACAGTTACTTCACACAAATTATTAATAAAAACCGTGCAAATAGATAATAAATTACTATTTAACATTTAACATCAGTATTAGCGAGTTTTACGACCTTTGGTGAGATAGCCTTTGTAACTGACCTAGGTACAAACACACGATAAAACTTTATGGATTTTCGAATAAACACACTGAACTATAATTTACAAACAAAATATTATACAATTCGAAGATAACAACCCCTGGAAATTTACGGTCAAGTACGCATGTTGATAAAGACTGACTGAAATATGAGAACAGATGTTCGGGGTGAATGAACTAGCTACGATGCGCTTGCGCTGCGCGACCCGCGTCGACGATTTATTTATTAAATAAATGTGTCCACATTAACCTGAGGATTTATACATAATAGTCTTAATTACTTTATGACACAATTTGACAGTGCATTAATGACGTTATCTGGCTATCTTTGACGCCATAAAACATACAAATTGCACATCAAAGTTACAACTTGATAACAATCTTTATTATCACTGCATTCGTTTAGCATTTAATTGTAAACAATAGTGTTTTAGTAATTGCTAGTGTTTTATGTCGTATCGTGGATTTATCTAGTATTTATACATTTTCCTTACCTTACACATGTAGGTAAGGTAGAATACTACAGGCAGGTGTGTCCATGTCAAAGAGATTTTGATAACCTACCTACTTTGACAAATGTCGACTATTTGTAACATATTCGAAACAAGACAAACACGATTGTAACTCTAGCTTTAGTTACTCAAAATAAGTGGTACCTATCATGTATTTTACTGTTTTTAAACAAGAATGAGAAAAAACAGCACCTACCTAATTAACCGGAACATAATTATTTTATTAAATATCAAAATAAAACATATTTTTCCTCTAAACAGAATTTCGATGCGGTAATAGATACGTATAACAGATACTAGGAGGGCACAGAGCTGAGGAGGTGATTTAAGAAAATTACATTATAAAAAGAGAAGAAAGAAAACCGGAGGGGCTTCGTCGAGCGGCGTCGCTCCAAAGACATTATTATAAAAATGTACCAATTTAAATTCAAATATGTGATGCTGATGTTGTAATGAGAGTAGATTTACTATTTTGTAGAAGGGGCGGGAATATGAGTAGGTATCATACCTACACTTTGGGTTAAAGTTGTCCAAAGATTTTTTTTTTAATGAACATAAGTTATAGGTATTCTAAGAAAATATATGTTATTTACTTATAGTTGGTACCTACCATATTTCTTTCATATCTGCTAAAATTATGTATATGCTTTGACAGCTGAAAATATTTAAATAAAAAAACGCAAATAATGTCTTAGGTGCTTGAATAGAGTCAATGTCCAATAAATTCGGTATCAAAAAACTACTTAGTTTCACTTGAAGAAAACTAATCTATCTAAATACCTTTGTGCTGGTTTTACTGCTACTTTTCTTAAATTGGAAAAGCTGAGTCGGATCAAATCCTGTCGAAACGGCAACTTAGCCAATAAAAACTTTCTTTGTTACCGAGATAGTATCGACTAAACTCTTTCATTCGATCTAACGCTGTATTCGAGAGTAAATAAATGGCAACACATAGGTAGGTGCTGCATTTGTTTTTTTTTTGCGTATTTTAGAAATAACTGGTACATTATAAAAATAAGCCACTAATGTTGTTTGTATTTCAAATAAAATAAAAAGTAAAAAAATACTTTTTCAATCATAAGTAAGTACCTACATGTTAGTTTAAATGCTAATTATTCATTTGATTCTTACAGAACTTGAATTTAGAATCTGCTTATCGGTGTATTTAAACTAATGTAGTTTTTTAAAGTTTATATAAACAAAGCCCAATTTTAGACGACCGTAGACGGGGCCCGCTAGGGCCAGTGCCTGCCGGGGTGCGGAAACCGTTCGAAAGAGACGCCGCAGCCCTGGAACGCAAAGGGCATTAGGAGGAACACGGATGGGTTTTAGTCAGTAAGAGTCTGACACTCCCTTCTGCTCTGCCCAGAGCGGAAGGAGTCATTTGATGACTTACCATCCTTAAAAAAAAAAAATAGCCTTAGGCGGCGTTATCAAAATGTAGAATGACCTTAAAGGAATAATTTAAAATGATGATGAAAATATATAGGAATTATTAAGGCTATTTTTAGAGTTTCGTACCCGAAGGGTAACCAACGGAACCCTATTACTAAGCCTTCGCTGTCCGTCCATCTGTCTGTCAGCGGGCTGTATCTCAAGAACCGTAATAGATAGAGAGTTGAAATTTTCACAGATAGTGTATTTCTATTGCCGCTATAACAACAAATAATAAAAATTAAGGTTTATGGTACGGATCCCTTCACGTGCGAGTCCGACTCGCACTTGGCCGGTTTTTTACTCCAATCCTTCGGAGTACCAACCTACATATAGGTTGCGTAGTACCACCACTGACTCACGGCAAAAGGGCCTGTGGGATTGTTTCCAGGGGTTATTAAAACTTTTTAAATCTTTGAGATAAGAAAGCTTTTTATGCTTTAAGAATGAGGGAGCTATCAAAGTGATAAGATTGCCAGTGTGTCTAAATTGCACTGCTTTATCAAAAGTATTTTTGTTTCATCTTTTGTGATAGGTAACTTTGATTGGGGCCTTTAATAAAGTTAAGCGACATACCTAAATACGGATTGAAATATAGATACGGTTAGAAATTCTATTGTACTAAGACAGATTACGTTCTTCTATATAGGTATACCTACACGAAATTTGACGCGAAAATATTTCTAACCAAACTGTTAGCTACGGATCCACCAACACACCATAAAACCCTAAGTGACGTCATCTAACAAAACCAAAACAAAGACCAACACAGCCGAGATCTTAATTTGAATTTCAAACGTAGAATATCAAACAAATTCCTTGGCTCTTAGCAGCCAGCAATTACAAAATATTCTCGAGAGATTCCAATTAAAACGTTTCATCCGCAAAATTCCTCAGGGTCGGAAACTTCTAAGATTCCTTCCCCCTCCCTGGTGGGAGGGTAATTGCTCCTCACATTCCCCGGATGTCTTACAGGCGAGTTCTTGTTCAACTTCGGAGGGAATGTCACTACGTTACAGACGCTGGAGGAACAATTATTACTCATGGCAGCCGTCCACTAGAGCGTAACGTGAGAACTGATATTCTCGTAGTTTATTAATTCCAATGATTGTTGGAGAAATGGATAGTTATTTACTGATGAGAACATGAATATTTAAGACAGCTTTACGGTAGAACGCTCCAGTGGGTCGTAGGCCTAATTATACAAGAGCAATTATTGCTACTGCATCTTTAATAGCCATAATATCTATTTATTCATCCGCTAATTATAAGAGTAACTAATACCATTAAGTAACAGATAGGTACTTCTTGTAGGTATATTTATTTAATGCCTCGACAGTTTATTATAATTTTATGCTAACTTCTCTACAGCGGGTGTAATGTTATCACATCGTCTTTGATTGGGCAACTCGTTATTTTATACGACCACTTCCAAAAGTTACAAAGTAACTTATCTGCCATGTATTTATAAAAATTCTCCGAAAATAAATTGCCCGATTATGGATAATTAAGATAAGTAGGTAGAGGTGCATTAGTGGCAGAGCGAGGGAACCTTTTCTCATAATTCCTACTGAGCCAGTCGGCACACGCACCGCCGATATTTATAAATAATAACATAAAACAATATAGCACTGCCTCTTAAGAGTTCGCTACATAAAGCTCGCCCCGAGAATAAATGGATTACTTGTGTCCGTGGCGCGCCATCTAGCGGGGGGCGCGCGAAACTGTATGAGTTATTGTTATTGCATGGATATCCCTGCTTCCGAACATGTTTTCACTTACACCCCTCTTGTAGAAGTCGTAAAAATCTGGCCCAAAATATTTTATTAAATTGATTGTGTTTTCAAAACATGTTCACCGCAAAATATTCTAAGACACAACATGGCATTTTTCCAGATTGCTTCGTAGACGCATTGAGACTTCTAAATTCCTACGTATTTTCTGTTATAGCATTTCTCTTAAAAAGGCTTCTTATTCGAAACTGTGTTCATTGGATCGGATATTATTGCGAACGATCTAGGCGTTCATGGGTTCAAATTCGCTTAGCTCATGGAAAGCTCCTGTAAAATTTGTTGGAAATCTCAACACATTTTAGGCAATATTTTTTATCAGGACATAAATTAGAAACTTGTTGGGTATCTTTGCACTTTAATAACCGATAATTTCCCTTACAAAATTGTGCCTATTGGATATATACAAAGATATCCCTAAGGTAGACTAAGGTGCACAAGAGAGTCATATACTACCGGTGAACGATAGCCGAGACTTATTAGCGGTAACGAGGCCATAAAAATGGCGTTCGTTAGCTCGCGGACAAACGGACACATAACTTACCAGCCGTAGAGGAACACCCGCGTCGTAGACTACCGACTACCGTCCGTACCTTGTTCTTTTTAATTAACCACACTTGTTTTAGGAGACATGGTAGGAAGGTACTACGTAGATGATTGTTCAAGCGATTTAAAGTTAATTTTACTAATGAGGGGAACGGATTTCTGTTGGGTAAGTAACGTTTAATTAATTGGATAGGTAGAACGTTTTAGTTATGAGACAATTTTATCATGGTCCCAAATATGGGCATCAAAATATAGATTATAATCTGTGTAACAGAGTAGAATGGACCGATCCCCCTCAGTGGTCTATAACAACTGCGCAGGATAACATAGTAACAAAAATATAAGAAGAAAAACATGAAATAAAATAAGTTTCAGATTGCAGTTAATATAAAAACGGACCTATTTCTATGCTTATTTGGACACAATAGAAAATACTGATGGCATGCCACCGACACCGCTGATGTGTAAAGATATAATATCAATTCTATTATCAGAAAATAATGATGAAAACACTATAAGATTGAAGTCAAAATAGCCTTATCGTTGTTGATAAAACTGGGGGCCGCTCCTTGAATAGGGAGTTCCAGGTAGATAGAGACCAAGGGCGGGGAAGGGAATATAATTTGACTAAATTGGGGTCTGATCTATTTCAGATCAGAGAGATAGGGTAAATTAACCGAATCCAACCGGTTTCGTTTTCCACTAATTGAAAGGTGAATTTCATGGTCCAAGGAAACCGGAAATACTGAAAAGAAGACTACAAGGTAGAATAGAAACTAGTGGCGAAGTCAGAACTAGACAAGCGACACAGATTTCCAGAGGTTCACTTTGGACATAACATCTCTCCTAAGTTAAACTCTAACCAATTTTTATACCATACTTATATGAAAGCCGTCCAAGTTTTTTTCTCAAACACATATATTTAAATAAATTATACATTTAGTATCGATATTGCTATTCAGAACAATGTCAAAGATAAGAGTGGACATGACCACTTTATTGTTAACATAACGTTATAGGTACTAGTAGATACTGATACATTTGCATGTCAAGCCAGAATACGAACAACTCTAAACGCATTCTTGGACCGTGATACAAACAACCTTGTCTCACAAAAGTGACACACGAAAACTGTGTTCCAACGATACCATTTTAAATAGGTACCCAGTTTTAACTCGAACGTTTTACTCATGAACGAGAGAACTTATTATAATGAGAATATCGGCGTTTAACATTAAAATAATCCGTGCATAATCTTGTAAGATAATTATCTGCAGTAAATTAAGTTGCATCTTAAGATCATTAAACCGTTGACCGGTTGAAGCTTTTCGAGACAAAATATAACTTGAAGAGACCACACACCACGCGGAATTCAGTATCGGTCTCTTAGATTTATAATTTAATTTGTTTGAGATACCTACCTGCTCGAACAAGTTTTGAAAGAACTTTTCTTTAGATATTGCTTCTGACTAACAAAAATCAGACCTATTTATTGATTAACAAGAAAAAAATTAAGGTTAGAAGATTGGAATCGTCTCTAAGAAATCAGATAAACTTTTTGATCAAACCGCTTATTGATTCAAAGTAGAGTTAAAAGTTAGATTGGCAGTATTAATAGTTTTCTAATTTAATTTCCGTCGTGTAATCTAATCCAGATACAGTTTTAATTAGTGACAAGGAGAATTCTTACAAACAACGTACCCAGTCGCGTTTCTCCGTCGCCATCTGTGTTTGCCCGATGAGATTTGTTTGGCGTGACGCCAAACAATGTGCGTGAGTTTACACCCCATGTTTACATCAAAATTAATTTTTAGAACTAAAACAAAACATGATTTCCACATTTTTCGTACACAACACTACTTTATCGTCTAAAATCTGGCAGTATACTGACTGATATTAGTCAGCTTTCTCTTTGCTCGCAAAAAAAAACTAATTTGAATTTTAATAGAAAATTGGGTCAACATGCCTTTCTAGGAAGCGAATGCGCCCGCGCTTGCATTGTCTTTATGTAGATGCAAGTGTGTTCAAACATAAACAGTTTTTTCATCAGATTTTTAATAGAAACCTGACAGACACAAGATTTCGTTTTTGTTTTGTGGAATTTCTCCTTGTCCTTTGAAATTTCGTAGAGATGTCGATGGAATAAGAATGTGGGAAGAGTTAATTCGTACATACATAAGTACGTACATTTTGTATGATTTAAAATTATAAAGACGACCGAAAACGGTCTTATCAATTTCCGTCTAAGTATTTCTCTAAATTTTATTTTTCCAACCGTAGAGTCCAAGAGTCTCTAATCAAATTTGTTTCTCTTTAAATATTTTTAAGCAATAATTAAAAAGACTACTAACATTGTACTGACTTAAACAATCATTTGATTAGAAGACGTCACTATTGCTAGCTTTTGAGTCTGAAAATAATTTCACAAGAAGCTTTACTATTGTCATTGAGTTTAGCGCCATCTATCAAAGTAGTATGGAACTTTTAGGAGCTTTCAAAGCCCGATGTGAAACTGTGGAATTAACGAGGGGGGCATAGCAGAATAAGAGCAGATAAAAAAATACTTATCCGAATGGAAAAAGAAATTGAAATACATTTTATATATAACTAAAATATACATGACGTTCCTAAAAACGGAAATATGTACCTACCTACTAATAAAGTATAAAAGTATTGTATGAAATAATTTAAACGATTTTTTGGTACCTAATCTTAGGTACTTAATAGTTTTCATTATGTAATATTATAGATTACTGAATGATTTAACTATTTACGAAATTATTTGTGTACGTGTAGATATGCTATGTTTGTAGTTGCTAATATTTCTTTGGTACCTAAGCAGATTTAGATGTTACGTACTGCTGCCTATTTATTTGAGTTGGTATATTTTTTGTGTTTTTGTGTTTAATAGATACCTATAACTGAAGTGTGTATTCTTGGAATAACCAAATACCTACTAATCCCTAGTAAAGTTGATCAAACTGGCAGGTATTTATTTAGGTCCTATATTGCAATGCCCACTGTCATATCTTCGTATCCTTTAATATTTAACATAATCATAAAATTCATCGCTCTCCTTAATGTATTTTTATGTAATGTTTTAATTATATTCATCGCTCCAGACAATAAATTCAAAGCTTATCAAGCTCTACTTGACTCTAGATTTCTTGCTAACGTTCATTTTGAAAACAGCGCCCTCTCTTTGAAATCAGATGAATCGACTTCTTCCCGAAGTAGAGGTCACAAACATTTTCTGAGTTTCACAGTGACACAAATTTCGTTGATATTTTAATGGTACAATGTTTTATTTTTTTGCTAATATTTTATTTTCATTTTATTGTGGATTGATTTTATTTTATTTTGTAAATTTTTTTTACATAATTTTTAAATTTGTGTTAAGTATGGATCTATATCTGAAAGAAACATTTTAATAATGAATCTTTTTTTTAATAAAACGATAATTTTAGACTTTTCATGTTCTTTAGTCCTAAAATAGCAATTAGATTATTTGTGTCGCATACTTACTTTCTTATAATAGAAATAGAAAAACATAAGTTTTGTGAGAAAATAAGTTTCAGTCATATATTTTTTAATTAATTCAAATAATTAAACAAAAACATTAAATCAAATCAGTAGAAAAAGTAAACAAAAATAAGTTTACTTTAATCTTACTGTAATTAAAAAAAAATCGAACAAGAAGCACTCTCATGGAAGGTTGAAGACACCTGATCCGGAGCCCTCCCAATCGGCAATACAATCAAACTCACACACCGACAATCTTTGTGTGTGTGCTTAAGAATTTCAGCTGCAGGGCCATTGCCATGCCTTGCTATCGACGCCATTTTACTTTATTTGTTGTCTCTTTTCCTCACCCGAGATACGTCCTATGAGTAATGAGAAAAAAACTGGCCGTTCTATCTCTTTCGCACAGCGACGGGAGAGCTGGGTGATCGCAGCGTGAGTTCTTTCGGTTCGAGAAGGGGAATGAAAAATTAAAAAGAAAGAAGTATGGCGATACCGTTCGATGCGAGGTAGGACGGTCCCTGACCGGCGGACATTTTTAAGATACTTCGAAGATGGCGGAAACTAAAAAATGAGGTTTACGAGATTGGTTATTTTTTATTTTGAATTCTGATATCAGATTTGGTCTTTTATTTTGTTTGAAGATGATTGGGAGTTTTTGTTTTGTTATATGCTTTGGTCTTGTTGGTCCTTTGACTTTTTCAATGCAAAGTGATGCGTTTAGCCGTTTTATTCATAAGCAGGTATATTTCGTATGATATTATATATTTATTCAACTGCAGAAATGGCAATGCAAGTTTGGTAAATGCGGTGACAGTCGCAATCAAAAGTGTTTACGAAAAACAAAAAATAACTTATTATTCAAAGTCTTATTATTAGAAATTCGTACCTTTTAGGCAACCTCTTGCAGGTAATCAAGCGGTCTTCTGTTGCTTCATACCATTTTGATGAGATCTGCAAAAAACATAAATTCTGCTATAGTACAATGTCAACCAGAAAAAGTTCCAACATATCTGTGTGTAGTTTGGTGTTAGTTTGGAGATAGGAACTAAAGTTTCTTAATGAATGTAAATAGGTAAGTGCCTTCTAGACACTTATTTATTAATTTGGGTAAGCAGTTTGGTACCTAGTGTTTTGAGTCATCTTCTCACTTAAACTGTAGGTATTTTGCTAACTCCCCAAGCTTAACATCAATAAATATTCCGAGCCAATAGTTCGAGGGACTAAATAAGTCTTTCACCCGAGGTAAACACTGTGCTTTACTTTACCTACGAATACAAGGAAAGTAAAAATAAAAACACAAAACTCGTCATGATAATACAAATCTCTGCTATATGAAAGCATGAGAACAAAACACTACAACTCGAAAAAACAAATGATGATGTTATTTTAAAGAAATAGATGAAAATAAATTATACTGAAGTCATTTAAAAAAACATAATGTTTAATTAATACTCATCTTTATGTTATTTCAATTTTACATAGCACTGTAATTGAGAAGCTATATAGAAAGTCGTAGCCTAGGTAGGTATAGAAGTTTTTTTTAATATAATTTGACGGCTGTCAGTTGAAAAGGATTCTAACTAGGGCTGAAAAGTAATAAATCTTTCAACCCGCTCCTTAGGCAACTTCAGGCCTACTTTCCGAGTAGGTATGAGTAATGAAAAAAAATTATTTACGGTCACAGAAATCCATATGTGAACCAATTTTCAACAGAATCGGTCCTGTAGATCCGTAGAAAACTATCTGTGACAGATGGACAGACAGACAGACACCCGAGTGATCCTATAAGTGTTTTGTTTCTTACGGATGTTCGAAACCCTAAAAATAAAAAATAATATGTTTTGACCCATTTTTTATCTGTGATGGGTTTGCTCTTGACTCTGGTTTAGGTCAGAGATCACAGAAAAAGTCTACGGTAAAGCAAGCTTACCCAAAAGAAACCTGTTCACTCTAACTTTGATTAGATAGATTAGATGTAGTTTAATATAGCCAAGAATATTTTGACCCAAGCGTTGTCGCGTTGCTGATTTTTTTTATTTTTTTTATTTTATGCTTTCTGCTTCATCATCAGAAACTGGCCACAAAGAGTCTGCTGTACATTAGTAAGGAGTAGGGGGTCCTGCAGATTCCAGGTCATGCCGAAGCATCAGGTCAAGGTGACTAATCGCCCTATGACTATGATCTGTTCATTGAAGCCATTCCAGTGTGCCCAAACATGATACTTCTGCTCTTACTAAGCAAGAAGTTAGATATTCTGTAGACCTCAGGTCAAGCTGCTGCATCAGTTCAAGGTAACCATATTGTTGCAGTACTGTAGAAATAAAAGAATGGGTACCAAATTTCGCATCAATCACATACCCCTCTTTCTGTGTTGTAAGTTAAAAATACCAGCGATCGACCGTTTCATATATCTTAAACAGCTCAAACTAATTTATATATTAAGTAATTGGGTTTTACTATTAATTACAGAAAACAGTAGCGAACACCAAAACCTTTCTTAGTTGCGCAGCAGTTGGTTACTTAAAGCGCTTCACAACGGCCTGTCATAAATTAACTCAGTACGTAGGTATAGTGCAGTAACATCGATTATTTACAGCCACATACCTCTGAGATAATCTTTACTAAGTGCACGTTTTACTGGCCGGCCCGGAGCGGTTCGCCACTTCACTTTATGGTAAGTTAAGCAAATATTAATGGCGGTGAATTTATGACACTCTAAACTAAAGGTGCCGTGATCTCGCTGTCTCTTTTGCTGGCGACTGTACTTTGTTTGGGGTCTAAACATAGCGTGTGTGGAGCTTTTACAACGCGGTCGCGATTAAACACAGGGTTTAGCCTTGGGTTGTCGGCAGAAATAGTGTCGACGATAAGCAGCATTTTTTTTAAATATTTTTACAAGGAGTACGTATATTTATTATTTACATAAAAAATAATATATTTTGTTAGATCTAATAGATATCAACTATTTCTGTGTTTATGGAGTTGGAGACCGAGATAGTTATCTATAGACTCTACCCATGAAACCACCAACACCTAACGCAAAAGTGCATTTCACATCGTGTTAGAAAAGTCTTCTAAAAACGTCAATCTTGGTAGGACAGTTTACCAACTAATTTTGAGTCTTGAAGTGGAAAATGGAAATATATATGAACGTGCTATATACGCAGCTTCCCCACTCTCAAGATTTACTATCGATGAGAAATCGAAGGGGCAAGAAGTACTACCACTATCAACAGTTACCTATTACTTTAAGCTCTTACGTTCATCACAAATGATCGTGAAAACTATGACCTAACCAATACCGTTCGACTAATATAAGAATGAAACCAGTATAGACTTTCTATAAATTTTCTATTTGCTCGTTACGCACGCATCCGTTAAGAGGTTTTACTATCTACCGGGAACCTATTTAGCATAGAGCATTTGCAGAGAAAAGCTACCAGTAACAGTAAGAATTATAGCCTCCAATAAAAAAAATATTTACTACGGGCGGCTGCAAAGACCGCTGGAGGCAAAACTCATGGAGTCGCGTCCAGCGCGACGACTATCGCGTGATTGATACGCAATAAAGTGAATTTATTACGAGACCGCTATAAACGCACGCCCGAATGGCTAATCATCTATTAATCGCAATTTAACGCATCAACACTGTCAAATAATACTTGAAAGAACAAGCGATAAAAGTTTATTGCGCACTCGTGACGAAACGTAGTGCGCCATGTTGTGGTGTCGCGAGTCGCGCGTCGCAGCGGTCGCCGGTCGCGCGGCCCCGTGCGGCTAGCGACGAATAGGCGCCGCCTTAATTTGCTCCAATCGCGGCCGTGTAAGGCGACACTATAAAAAATGCATAAAACCACACGGAAGGACTCACAATGCTCCATAACCTACCGCAAAAGTTTGACATTACAACAGCGCGATTGTTTCTTTGTTTATCGTATAAAATTTATAGGTGCCGCTTACCGTTTACGAGAGCACGGCTATGGCCGTTGAACTTTGAATCGCTTGATTACGGTTTTTTAATGGTTGAGTGCGAATATTCGTTAATATTTCATTGTTGGCTGACGCATTGTATTCGAGGGCCGCGGGCGTGCCTGCCCGCCTAATGTAATCTACACCGCTTGCGTTGCAAGCCATGCGACCTCGTAGCCCAGGGCGCTTGGTTGCCCATACGTTGGTCACAGTATGAAACAATTGCGAAATTCTTCCACTAATGGACTTTGAGAGAACATGGAATTCCTCATACCCAACGATCAACTAGATATCGGTGTTCTCCTACATAGAAAATACGTGTTATGTTCGAACAAGGAAAATCTTACGGATAATGTCAATTTTCTTACGTGACCGAATTTATTTTCCTCTAGCCGCTCACAGCTATAAAACTAATGGCTGGAATAACGCACCGACGTACGTTTATTCTTTGAACTCAGCAGAAAACAACTTCTAAGGTTTTAGTACGTAGCCTGGAAAATGAGACTGAGTTAGGTACCTACATACCTAAGTTAGCGTCTTAAGAATCCATTTCTTATTTCAGAAAATGCCATATGACAGTATCTTTTTCGTAGGTAGCTGAAAAAAGAGAGATATAAAATCCGGAAAACCCATATTTAATGGCGCTTAAAAAATATCCTACCACACAAACCTATACAAATGTGAGTAAGAAACTGTAAACCTTACATTTCCAAAAATAAAGTTGGTTCACATGGATATTATCGGGGAATTAAGTTTTGATTTTAGAGAAAATATTACTCGACGGACTGCTCAAGACCGGGATGGTTGGCGCTCTTTGGAGGAGGCTTACGTTCAGCAGTGGACGAATGTTGGCTGAAATGATGATGATTATTAGTCTAATCTGGTCGGGGTGTATAATGTGTAGGTTCAGAAGCTTTGATTCTAAATCGGTAAATAAACTGACCTTATAGTGCCCATTATCTACTTTAAGTTTACAGCTTGTGTAAATGTAATTTCTCCGAACCAAAGATACGTACGAATACGTATATTATGGCTATTAGATACGTAATACCGTTCCATTCAAAGGTGCAGGCATCGTATCGCGATCGCCCAAACACCGGTTGTTTGGTGATGTTGTAAATCAAATCATCAATTATCGACAAGCGTTTACACTCGTGACGCCGCCGTGTAAACAATCTGGACATTAAAACTGCTGCTACCTACGTTTTACGACTATTCAATTTGGGGGAAAATCGATTTTATTCGCTTGATTTTCAATCGATTCACGGGTAAAGTCGCTCGCATATTACCAACTTAGTGTTTGGATTCCGATTTTTTTTACCGTAGCGAGGAAGTGGTTGGCGGATACTGTTGAACGCGGAAGAGATGCATGCGGTAAACAACGCTGTTGTAAACCAACGTTTATTTACTTAGGACTATACTGTACGTCAATCTGGAGACGTAATTAGAGTTATAAGGGAAGGGTTGAGGCTGTTAACGACAGGAAAAAATAGGGACTGAAATTGGATCACTTACCTCGCCACCATAAATTACTAAACGGTCTTCTAGACACTATCCAATAGCTATTTTAAAGTCTGATTTCACAATAACTTCAGTATTAAGCACACTTTTCACTTATCAAAGTCCATTTAGGACGAGAGCACCAGCAGATATAAAGTCACTCTTCATTCCAAGTGCGTCCATCGGAGTCATCAAGTCGACTGACTATCTACGGGCTAACAATTGTATCACATATTTATGCCACTAACAAAACACTAACAAATTGATATGTTTATCTACAAAGGACTATAAATTCATTCAGGTCGGGCCCACCCTTTAGCGAGGGGATCCACCCTTCATATTTAAAAAAAATTGCAAAATATTACATAAATAATAAAAAAGACCGGCATTCCCCTATGATGTCCCCACTATCTGTGAGATAGATATAATTTTGGCTAACTCATAGTTCCGGGGAAATGGCCTGTGATGCTTCTTTTGAGATTTAAATTTGTTTCATGTATTATTCATTTCACATAAACTTTGCATCCCGTCTTATATTTTAGACGACAGAATACTGGTCCTTGTGTATATTTATTGCAGACATCACAGAGTTAGATTTTACTCGAGAGTGGTTATAAAGATTTAGTCAGTTCTTACAGTCCCCAAGTGCAGAGTATGCATTTTACCAGGCTAAGAGTAAAGTAAGAGTAAAAGAGAAGAAAAAAGAACCAAAATCAAACTAACACAGCAAAGAAGGATACACAGTGTTATGTACCTTCTCGTAACTAATTAATTTAATTCGACAAGACCCGTCCCTCAACGTTTTCCCTCCACAATTACAATAATAACCCGCACTGGATCACACCGCCAGTCCGCCACCCTTTCCCATACAATTTGGGCTTAACCCTAAAATGGATGACATCGCCATTAAAAAATCAAACTGTGACGGACGAATAGGGGTGTCCTATGTTTTAATTTAGTACTTTATTTGATGGGAAAAGTTGAAATTGTTCCTGCGTGGGTACATAATAATCATGAAATTAATTATCCTCTTGAGTATTTGTGTAAGACATTAGTTTCAAACAGCTAGCAACTGTAATAAGAATCTTACATCTAGCAATAAAATCGTGATGGTAACGATGACTTGAAAAAACTTCGTGGCTTTTTTTGTTTTAAATCGCTTGGTTTTTCAATCAACATTTTATTGTATCGTGTGTCAGAACTTGCTGGAAGAGTTTTCAATAAACCTACAATGTTTTTTTTTATGTCTATGTTGTTATGTTTATCTACTTTATATTCTATACAATCAGTTGGTAAGTAAAGTTACGAGTACCATATATGTATAAAAGGTAAGAGAAGTACAAGACATACGATAGAATCTATTGAGAGACGAAGAAATACTCTGATGAAAAGTATTCAAAGTCTAACAACAGCGTCCTATAAAAATAGTAAATACTGACACACATCATAAAAGAGACAGAACACAGATAGAGTTCAAACTTTAGATAACATATTGTTAGAACGTCTACATTTGTTGATTACGCAAATGAATCCCAACATCATAGCTTGGAACTAAACAAGAGAGGATCGGATATAGCTATACGGGTTCTATATTTAAATCTGGTTTTTGTTTCCCCAGCTAGGCAGAGCGGGCTGGTCCACTAATTCGGCGTTTACGAGCTTCGCCAGATCACCCGCTCCAGATGCCTCTCCCACGCCGCCGCTAGTGTCCCTTCACACGAACGTGGGACGACGGTGCGACGAACTGCTGTCGCAACACTTGAACTTACAGTGTGCGTAGGTTTTTAGGTGTCTAGTTACAGGAAATGAACATGTGCAATTACTTATGTTTAGTGAATTTGTCTTGAAAGTTCTTATTTATATAACGTCATTGTCTTACACTGAATTATTTCAGTTTCTACTACGTATATCGTGTTTAACAGTACAAAGTGAACCGATAAAGCTTCTTAAATAAAAACTAAATGAATAGTACAAAGATCAGCAGCATTCCCTAAGCTTATTGTTTTTTGTTCTTTCATTGATCAGTCAAATCAAATAAAGGAAGAACTTCTAGTTTATTTTATTTTACTATCTTTCTAAATACATAGTTAAAACTTTGTGTCCAAATACGTCACCGCAATACGATTCCCGTACCGTATGAAAGGTCCTTAGCCCGTATCGCGTCCTCCTACACCGTATGAGGTTCAAATATTATGGTAGAGGTGAACAATTTATCGATATTATACTGCCCACTACCCAAATGTTTGGGGACATTCTGATTGGCTTTCAAAATACAGCCTACCCACCTCGAATATGTTTAAGTGGTTATACATGTTTAGGTAGAAAGGGGTATTGGTAAGTATAGTTTTATTTAAAAGCAGTAGGTTGGTTTTCGGATTTGATTTCAAAAATAATCTTCTGAATTTTAAACCATATTTTATAGCAGACAGATCCACTTTCTGAGGAGCGTTAACTGAACAGGAAATATTTGACATTTTTTTATTTGTGATGTGTTTGCTCTTGACTCTAGTCTAGGTCAGAGATGACAGAGACAAAGTCTACGATGGAGTGAGCTTACCCAGAAGGAGCCTGTTCACTTTAACTTTGAAGAGATTAGGGTTGTAAGCGTTTGGAAACACAGACGCAGGCAGAGAGTTCCACTCCTTTGCTGTGCGCATTATAAAAGACGTTTGGAAACGCTTAGTGCGAATTGATGATGACTTTTTAATATGAAATAATAAAGAAAAGTAAATAGAAAAGTTTTATGTTATGTTGACATTTGTGAAAGAGATATACCAAAATATACGAATCTTAAAGGATCCATCACGAATAAGTGCGACTTACCTGCTATCCATTCTAGTAACAATTAACCTGGATTTTTGTGTTAATATAGTACATAACACAATTGAAAATAGTGTCCGTGGAGTTTCTTGCACGTTCTTCTCCATATCTATGCTTGGTGACGTGCAAGTAGCTTAATGTCTTACTGGCTGACCTAGACACTACAAACACGACTTACAGGCACTGTTGAATTATCTAC
Organism: Lacanobia oleracea; assembly: GCA_950371165.1. NCBI lineage: Eukaryota > Metazoa > Arthropoda > Insecta > Lepidoptera > Noctuidae > Lacanobia > Lacanobia oleracea. The sequence continues at coordinate 11,450,707 of OX493397.1, forward strand.
GAAGAGTTTTTTTGAAATTAATGTTTTGAGTTTCAGTTTGAATGAGAATTGTTTAGGACATTAAAAATTAAATTAGAAAAAAAGATCAAACACTCAAAAATAAACACTAGAAAACCCAAACAAACACCGAACGACCTCGTAGATATGTAATTGGTAATAACTGTAATATTTATCGCAATAATAACACAGATTATTAGATTTCACTGCTGCTGCAATCGTAACTAGTCAGAGTGAAAGCTAATGAAACTTTAACGTGGAATTAAATAACGTTGTAAAAGAGGCACGCGTCAAGCAAATCATAAGGCATACTGGCTATACGTTATAAATCTCAACTTTTTATGTACCATTAAACTGTTTTTATTAGTTATTAACACGTGTTAAACGGTTAAAAGACTAAAACATTTGTAGAAAAGTCCGGTCATTAACATATTGTATGATATAGTTGGCCGCCTACCGTTTGTATGTGCTCTCTAATTATGATTGCTGTCTGACGGTAAAAATAATCTTTGGTCATAAATATCGGACTTAGAATGCGGTGGATGCATCTTTCTGACGACCGGGATTAAGCTAGAGTGAGATGTGGTAAAGTAGCTAAGTCCTTTGTATGGATTTTCGTTTTTATAGTTCTAAAATTACTTTTGGGATAAATGTCACTTATGATCGTGTCTATTTGACAGTTTGTGGAGATCTTACCGAATTATACTGAAACCATAGGTATTTGACAAAATAAAATATATAAGTCAGAGTGAACAGGCTCCTTCTGAGTAAACTCACTCCATCGCAAACTTTGTCTCGTCATCTCTGACCTAGACTAGAGTCAAGAGCCAATAAAAAAAGCAGAGATGGTTTATTATTCAAAAATTATTAGTTAAAAATGAAATCCTTACCCTTACTTATAACTCTGTCTGTCTGTCTGTATGTCGCGCTTTCACGCCAAAACTACTGAACCGATTTAAATGAAATTTGGTGCACAGATAGACTAGAGCCTGAGAAAGGACATCTGCTTCTTTTTATCTCAGAAGTACCTGTATTCCCTAGGGACCACACAGGCGAAGCCGCTGGTAGAAGCTAGTATAAGATAAGCAAGTACCTATCCTGTCTGTGAACAGCATCAAAGACGTCCAAACTAGGGCCATCGTTTTATAATCAAACACCATAATTTCATTATGTTGTAAAAACTATCAACTAAACGTTTACAAGCGTTACTTAACACGATAATATCAAATTAACATTAATAACCGGCATAAATCAATTATTCGTCTCAAACAGTCATCGACTTTTAAATCGTAATAAAATGTACAAACGGCAGTCAATTTATTTATTGCCTTAAAGTTGTAAAACGATATTACACGCCATAATGACGTGTGTTATTGGCATTTATTTCAACCATTTTACCATCAATGACCACTTATTCAAAGTTTATGTTTATTGTTTAATTAAAAACAAATTAGCTACACATAAACAAACGTTAAAATCACAAGTCGTGAGTCTAGCTTTGGTTCAGCGTTTACGTACTCTAACTGAAGTCTGAAATAATTCGAGTTATCTCACCAAACAAAATTTTCTCACGAATAAACTGAACGTGGACGCTTAGCAGTGCCTTTATCACCGTATATACCGGTCGTTACATAAACTCGGCGGTTCACAAGGACTCAGCCGACATAGGGCAACATTGTTGTCCTCTGCACATGCGCCGGACCTTATAAATTTGCGCCTGATTTATTTATTACTCGCACAAAATGTCAACAATGCAACGTTAAAAGTGAAACTAAAAAGTATTGTACAAGAAAGGGTGTCCGAGCATTGTGCGCGCACCCTGTTATGCAAATCAGTACGCTGAAACCGAAAGTGTAACTATAGCCTAACAAAGGGCGGTCTTGCGTAACTTTTGCATAAATTGTCGATACGCATTAGGCAAATTGCTTGCCTTTATACGAGGTCTCGAAAAACCAGACAAAACGAGTCCGAAATCAGCAAAAAATACCCAAATTATCGACTGCATTATCTTTTCCAAGAGTCGTTAAACTCGAAAGGGTGGAATTTGCATAATATTGAAATAACTCTTTCTGGAGAAATATTTTGGCTTTTGTGGTAAACTTTACTTTCGTTTTTGGCTCGCAAACGTATTTAATAACCTATAGTTAGAGCTTGGCATTCAAAGGAACTGGTTCGTGCGTGATTTTCAATCATTTAGATAAGGTTTCAGTTGGTACCGCGATGTTGTGCGCGTTAAAAGTTTTCATGGAGAGCGATCGTGTCGTACATATTTCGATAATTCCGTTACTCGTGCTCGTGATTTATATTGAGGTGTGTTCGTGTTACCGGATAGTTAAGTTTTTACTGTCACGATAGAGGGCTGCTAGAGTGAAGCCGACGATTTGTTTATCGGTAACGGCGAAGCGACGACAGGCGGCGTCGCGGTATCAAACCTGTATGTACCTCCGATCTCTTTATGTGTAAGTGTTAAGTTTAGTGCCCTATTTATAGCTTTTTGGTTGTGTCAAGTTAGTGGTGTGGAAGTGGGTAGGTATGTTTAGAAACTCGTAAGCTGCCCGTGAGAACATGTTTTTACTTATTTATTTTTATTGGACGCGTAAGTGAGGGAAAGCTGGTTTAGAATCAATGAAATAAATAAACATCATGATGCTTAGAGAATAATAATTTATGAATTTCATATTCAATGTCAGACAAGTTAATGCAATCTAAGTAGTTATTTACCAAGCTAAGATGTAGCCAGATTAGGTAAAAGGAAAGTTATTTCATTTTCAACAGAAACAGTTTTCTGAAGAAAAACCATTTTTAAAGTTAAATATACTTTTAAAACTGGAAACAACGTTACATAAAGCGCCCTTTACGTCACTCTACATTGATATTTTTCAATCATTACTTCTAGTTGGTTCAATAGTAGTACCTAATTGACTTACCTATTGATTACACCGACCAACCTGCGTGACGCAACCATCAACACGACATAATGGACACGACAATTCGGTTCCAGAGGTAAAGTTGTTCATACTGAATATGACCCTTTTTCAGGAATTGCGTCCATTCTGTTAAACATTGTATATTTAAAAACCGGCTAAACGCGAGTCGGACTCTCCACGAAGGGTTCCGAAAAAAACTTGTTTCTTGTGTGGGAGCCCCTTTTTAATTTTGTTTAATTTTTATTACTTGTTGTTATAGCGGCAATAGAAATACATACTCTGTGAAAGTTTCAACTCTCTATCTATTACTGTCCTTGAGATATCTACCTACAGCCCGCTGACAGACGAATGGACAGCGGAGGCTTAGTAATAGGATCCCGTTGGTTACCCTCTGGGTACGGAACCCTAAAAAATATTTAACAAAATTTTCTGTTTTAGTCTATAAAAAGCTCAGTGATTCATACTTCAGTTTCTTACAACTTATTTTCAAACCTAGAACGTCACCGCAAGACGCGCGTCTCAATCCAAGATGGCGTCGGAAACCGCACAGAGCCATTCATCAGGGGAATTGTCATAAAATAGAATTACTGGACGGATCACAGGCTCATGATTACTATGAATCATCATAAATCAATCCCTCAGTGGCCCGCAGCATCTAATTGCTAGATCTAGTAATAAATCAAACTTTTCGGGACTTCGGGACGTTGGGTGTGCGGTGCGGGCACAATTTTTTTATAGGTCGCTCGTTTTGGTCGTCGTAAACCATGGCTGAAACTTTCTGACGGATTAACGACGCGGTTCCTAAAGGAATTTTGACTCCTTCTGTAATGTGATATCTTTCTATTTTTGGTTTCTATAATAATAAATGACCTCGGGTTTTTGGATTACAGTTGAATATCAAGTACCTATCGGTGCTACAAAAAACGGGCACGACTCGGTAGGTTCTCAAGTCATCTTCACACAGAACGGCTGTTCACATAACAGCCGTTCTGTTTGGAGCATACGTGACTTAGCAAGTATTATATCAGCTAGAGGCGTTTATGCAAAGCAGGACTAGACAACCACATGACCATGTCGTATATACATACATATAGTACCTACATATACGTGGTCATGAAGGACAAATGGAAATAACTTGGTATTCTTTACCTTTTAGGATGTTTCAGATTCCATAGCTTGATGGCTTTCTGAAAATTAGGCCCATAACCTCGGAGCCATATTACACGTTCCAAAATTACAAAACACATAATAAACGCGCGCACAATGCTTACAAAACCGAGCCTCCCAACAAACCTTTGATAAACCAAAAGATTTTAATTTAACGCTTGATTACATTTCATTACGGGACACATTGTGTTATAACACGTAGGTACGCTCGCTATCAATCCAATTTCGTTGTTTAATTACTGTAACCATTCTACTAAACAAACACTTGTACAAGCGGGGTTGGTAGGTATGTTTATGTACTCACCGAACACACATAGGTATAGTGTGACAACGATCAAAGGTTTCATCGTTTGTATTCGACAGAACATAAACGTGATATTTAGATTCTAGAATGAGGATATATCCACTAGAAATTGGTGCAATCCCCGCTGAAATCATAATAGGTTGACGCACTAATTCTGTCTCAAGGAGTGATGCGCCAAATAATGAGACTGAACCAATAAGACCACTGCCTCGAGTTTTGCGGGCAGCGGGGCGGCGGCGGCGGCGGCACGGGAGCGTGGCGGGCAACGTAGACCCGTTCTTGAAACCAGCGGGCAGATTGCGCGGCACTATAGCGGCGTAGTGTTGTGTTCGTGGTTGTGTCGACGAGATATTTGTTTTTATTCGCGAACGAAATATCTGAACAACGGCGACAACATTTTTTGATTCAAATTTATTCCTAACGATTGATTTATATTGGGCAAAAGAAGAAAATAAATTGCACATCACTGCAATGCAGACATGCGGGCGGTCACCGCTTGGATCGAGAGCACCGCTCGTTGCCCGCCCTCGCGCCGCTGCCGCGCCGCTATTTTCGAGGGCCGGTCCATTTGATTTTACACATTAGATCCTACCGCTCCGCGCCGCCGCCGCCACCGGCGCCCCGTTGCCCGCAAAACTCGAGGCAGGGGCCTAAGGGTATGGGTCCACTACATTTTATTTAACGGTTTTTCCAATGATAAGTAATGGATTCTTACGAATGTTGTCAGACTATGCCAACGTTCCTAAATGTCCGCGAGGTTATTTCACACCTACAAACTCATCGTGGAGTTAATCCAACATAATTGACTCTCGCTGAGAAAGCTATAAATGGTTATTGACTGTGCCAATAAACCCCTCACAATTAATACCTCGCCGGCATCTCGCCGGGCACTCGTATAAATCTCTATGTATAGTAAAAATCCACCTCTGCTGTAATGGACACCGTTTCCGCTAAGCAATGTTATTTCACAGAACTTAGAAGTAATTGTATGTCTTCAGATGTTTTCAATCGATTGCTTACCGAATCGTTTTATAGTGTAGGTTTTAAAAATTAAATGGGACTCACAAACAAGAAATGTGTATTTTTGGTTTATGGTACGGAACCCTTCATGTGAGGGTTCGGAATGTTAAAAAACTTTACTTTTGAAACCTTTTGAAATCCAGTTCAATTATAGCGAACGGCAATACTAAAATCTGTCGACCTTTCAGTTTCTGAGAATAAAATATGAATCCAATCTCTTTACAGTTCGTCAATCGGTTTTAGCATCGTTTGAGAATCGAGTAGAAGATTTCATAGGGTTTCCGGATAAATATTAGCATTTTTACTGTACTACGCTATTTTTCGATAAATAGTGTTTAAGTAGTGTTTTTCATTAAGTTTTTAGCGAATTTAAAAAAAAAACCATTGCGTAAAGAAGACTTTCAAGACAAACGCTGCCGCTTCTTACAATATAGGTAGGTAATTTAAAGCCGCTTTTTTCTCCAAAACGTATATTTTCCGTGGCATCTCTAAAAGATACAGAGACATAATTCAGGGGTAGCCATTATCTTTCCAAGTTACGGATACGGGCGCACTGAACGACAACGCTCTTAGACCGTAAATAAGTCTGGCGTTTTGAGAGCCTCGCCTAGCATTTTACGTGCATTGGCAAATACTTACGTACAATGCGACAATAAACCTTATGGAATCCCAAATGTGCTAAATAAAGGTCGCTGGCGATACTAAATTATACTTTATTGCTCGCATGGAACGGTCCAATTTTCTGTGTCAGCTTTCAATACGGGCTTGCAACGCTACGCCAGCAATGGCGACTCACGATTCGAAAACAGATTTATGATCGGCACGATAACGGGCTCGCGATAAAAAATTTACCATACCAAGGAGCACGTAGGTTCCAGCACACACTCGACAGATTTAGACCGAAGTTAAAGGCACGTAGGATGTGCCAATGTGGGTTATAATCATACTTAGGTATGACCTCAGTGTTCTTGAAGAGAAATCAACTGAAAGGAAAATAATTTCTCTGAAAACATCATTGAGATGATTCGACCATGAGTGTAAATTTGTTATAGTAAGGTACCGAATTGTTTAATATTCCATTATATTGGTTCCTCAATCTATGAACGAAAAAGAAAACGTGGTTGTTTTATCATGTAACTTGAATTTTCTTCGTATTGCGTACCAAAACTATTGCGAAATCAATCCGAACAAATCGAAGAATATGTAGATATTTACACGGCTACTTGGTCTACCTAGCTTTCAAACGTGCTACACGATGCTTGAGTCCATAACTCACGAGCCTTGGTCGTGGCAATTAATATGTTACTTGATAGCGACGCGGTGGTCACGATGCGTTTCAATATTATATCTACCGTTGTCTTTAAATATTTACGTTCAAGGATCTTCCCTTTGCAGGTATAGGTAGCGAGATAGCTGGTGTGTATCCCGGTCCTTAATGATGAGGTTCATGATTAACTAAAAGTATAGCAGTGTCAATAGAAAACTCATAAACATGATAGACTCCTGTGGACTTCGTTCGAAAGAGGTACCGTACCCTGGAACGCAAAGGGCACTACGAGGAACACGGACAGGTTTTAGTAAGTAAGAGTCTGACACTCCCTCTTGCTGTACCCAGAGCGGGAGGAGTCATTTGATGATTACCCATGCTAAAAAAAAAAACATGATTTTCTAAACTTGGTCCTTGTTCACAAAAACCGATCGGCAAAATTCGGTCATAAAAATCCCTGAACTAAGCAATAGATGCTATTGCAAAAGATTTTCACGTCACATGGATGAACGAATTGTCACTGGAAAACTACTTTATCACTTAGTGCCATAGACTACTTAATTATCCTGTAAAATTAAACTTTAAGTGTCAGGCTACGGAGGCGAAGCGGCGGCGGGGGTAAAAGCTTTACGTATTTACCTAAATGATAAAACGAACTTTGCTTAACTTTTACTCAAAGGGATCTTTACAGGAACAAGTTAGGTATATCGCAGTGATCCCACGTCCCACTAAAACCTAAGTATAAATCATTGTATCACCGCTATCTACAATTGCCAACACCCACACCCAGGATATAGGCGATAGCTAGGAAGACGATCACAACACGAGAAAACCCGAGTCGGAACTATAAATACAAGATGAAAGACGCCGCAAACACACGAGGTTGGTGCGCGGGCGCAGATGAAGCGATATTGTTTTCAGCTTAGGGCTTAGTCACATCGCGTAGGTATTTGTATGCTGTATGTTAAGTAGGCGCATATGTTGAGTCAGACAAAGACGTACCTATATACCGCTTGTACAGGCATTATTCAAATGTTTCTTTTGACTGCATTTTTGAAGGATTTCTGGTAAAAATAGTTTTGAAGGCCGGGTGAATATATCCTGATAGATTAAAAGGCTTAAATAAAAATAGGTATTAGATAAAGTTAAGCCAGTATTAATTTTGCTTAAGCTACATCTGATTTATCATACCGTAAAATTTAAATAAATGTTTTCTTCTGAAGAGGAGATCAACCAGAAATTACTTATCTCCTCTCCTGAATTTCTCACAAAATATGACCTTACAGGATATATTTCAAGTTAACCGTAGAGCGAAAAAGCCTACTAGTAATTGGGGATTTTGTCAATACTCAACAGCACCGATTAAATGGAAAGCCATGAATGAAACCTCTATGCTTTCTTAAGATAACAAAGCTGTCCAAAGACCTCTACGATAACAAGGATAGCCTGGTTATGTTTCCGTAATGTTCCATTATTATATCAAAGTCTGTAAGATTCTCTAATAGCCCATGTCTGGAAGAAATACCGTGGGATTCTTCTTAGTATGTGGGAATCATTTCCCGTTTGCCAAAGATAACTGCCGCAAAGAACTAAGAAATAAATGGGTGTGCAAAATACATGATATATTGTCCGCAATATTACAAAAGATAGTATGTTATAAGGATGTTAGAATTTACAGACAATGTTTCAAATGCTCTTTGGTTAGAATAAAGTTGAATTAAGTGAACCGAATCAGAAAAGCAAAGGCTCAAGAAATAGTAAATACAATGGGTATGCGGAAATCATGCTGTATTGTCTACAATATTTCAAAAGGTGGTATGTTTTGAGGATATTAGGATGTAGAGGCAGTGTTTTAAACGCTTTTTGGTTAGAACAGCACAATGAAATCAAATCATGTTTTACTTAATACAAAAATCTGAAAACTTTTTTTTTATTTGCAATGGGTTTGCTCTTGACTCTAGTCTATGTCAGAGATGACAGAGACAAAGTCTACGATGGAGCGAGCCTACCCAGGAGCTTGTTCCCTCTAACTTTGAAGAGATTAGGGTTGTAAGCTTTTGGAATCACAGACGCAGACAGAGAGTTGAAACTTCTTTACTTTTTACTAAAACGTGGAATAGTTATTGAAAAAGAAAATAAGGATTTTGTACGATTCGAGCCAATAGCTTACAGGAATAAATTCCTTCTGTAGCTGTCTACAGAAGGAATGTAGAAAATAGGCTCGTAGCGTTACAAGAAATTATAGCATGTAAATATTAACCAAAACCGGCCAATTACGAGTTGGACTGTAACACAAAGGGTTCCGTACCATAACCGATTGTTTCTCCTTTAATTTACATTTTTTTTTATTTGTTATTATAGCAGAAATTAAAATCTACACTCTAGGTACCTATTACGGTTCTTGAGAATAGATATAGCCCGCTGACAGACACACGGGCGGACAGCGGAGGTTTAGTAATATAGATCCGTGGATTATACGGAGCCCTAAAAAAAAAGTATATGTTGTAAAGACAAGAGGTCTGAGCTTGTAGAGGTTTTCAATTCATATCTATAGATATATTTATGAGTATTTATTTTAATATTGCCTTATTTTTTAATTTTCAATGATACCTACTGTGTGCTATGTAGAATTTCAGGCATCAGGAATAGAACTCTCAGTTTACCGTTCTGAATAAGACCGTCTGTATTTCAGAGTTTACAAGGTCTTTAGATATTTATATGACATGACTTCAAAAGTGAATATTTTTATATAGCGTTTTATTTAGGTAAATCACTATAAACGCATGATGATAAATAAAAATGTTCTTTAGAAAAAAAAACGCATAACATGTCTAAGTACATACATTATTAATCCACATGTTTTAATTATTTTTAGAAAACTAAAATAATAAAGATTCTTGGCAAATATTTCATATTAAAACATCAAAGCCATCAAATCTAAATTCAAACGCGTTGATTTAAAAATTGTAACATAATAATAATCATAAAAATTACTCACTAGCAATCCATAAATCTCCTAATTCTTCTGGCACATAATGACTCTGAGTCATAACTGTGTAATGAAGTTATAAACATGCAACTATACTCATGTAGCACTCTCTGTGAAAATCTATGTCCGAGCAAACCGAGCGATAAGAGGGCAGACTGCGCACGAGTCGAAACGACGACCACTTCCCATGGAAAATAGTTGTTCGCTTATCGATATAATATTGTAACACCGTATTCGAAATTTAAATATTAAACTTTAGAACGAGTCGGCCGCCATCTTGGTCCGGCGTGCGTAAACGCCTGCGCGCCGCGACCACCGCGAAATTACAGCCGGCGCGCGCTCCACCGCTCGCGCGTTTAAAAATAAAATAAAGTTAAAACAACGTCATTTTGTGCACGTGTGTGTGAGAGGGCCGGTATTTATTTATAGGCTAGTAGCTATGTAAATAACGAACGACCGAGTCCGGTCCAGCATTTCTTGTGGTTTGCAAAACGTCTTAATTCGAACGTGCTCGTAGCAATTCCCGCAACCTACTTTGTGCCTGGACCCGATGACGTGACTACTTTATTATTCTTACAACCTACTCGTAAAGATATACATATGTGAGTCGGTAACCTTCACTAAAATTCCAATGAGTTGCCAGCAGAGTAACAGCCTCATGGTCGGTTGGTAGAATATTAATTAACGAAGTTGTTCGAACATGAAAAGCAAAAAGATAACAAAAGTTAATATTTCAATCTTTGGAGCTGCAATTTGAATGTCCTTCTCAATCTTGAAACAAAATCAAATTAAAACAGATCGATTCACAAAGCAGGCTACGATAGCAATTACATTTGAGAATGTTGTGGCTATGTATATCTAGAGATGTTTTGTGACAAAGGTATACCACTTCTCCATTAACAATCTTGTTAAGGGCTCTAAACATTGTTTTTTTGGTGTCTATTAGTTGAGTTTAGTTCCTATTATAGTACATTGCTTACTAAAGTAGGTACCTTAGTATGTTTTAGAATTAGAAGCATATTTTTTTAGTTAGCACTTTCACGATCACTGCTATGTAGACGAGCTCTGTATACCTAAAAGGTACAGACTTTGACATTTACTTTATTCATTATCAACCTGTTACTGATTATATAAAAATCCTACAGAAATTTTGAACGTGCTAGTTCAAAATTTCTTGTAGTTTGGTACCATACGGTCTATCTTCGGGCAACTTTAACAATTTTTTTTTCACTAAGAACGTTTACAACGAACACTCAAACACAAATCTACGTCGTATCTACGTCGCGCCCACCATATTAGTACAAAAACGTGCTATACTTTCTTATACATACTACAATAACAGAACTGTTTAAAAAAAAACTAACTTATCTGGTTGTTTGTATTCACATTAATCAGAAAATGTTGATACAAATCATTAGCCTCACAAATCATTGAAATATTTGGCCTCATAGTTAAGCCCACACAATTTCTGTAGAATTAATTACCACCTAAACAGATACTAACATACTTGAAATAAATCCAGCTGAGTGAGAATTGCGTGAATATTTATGCTAATTTCAAACAAGGTGTTCTTGGGTGCGGTTTTCATTGCCACATGGGTCGTTTTTACCCACTTGATAAAAACCTTCCGTAAGCATAAATTACACAATGTTACAAGTATTTAAATAAATAAATGTATTTTTTTATTTATAAATCCGCAATTGTATCCAACTTAAAAGATAGGTGTATAGATATTGATCGATTAAAACCCGGTTGTTAAACTTCAAAAGGGGTCGTTTTCTTCATCAGTGGTAACTTTTATTGTTTAATTGGTACCTATTGCTCTTTATTCCTTCAAAAATATGAATCAGGCATATAAATAGGATATCCACTTTTGAAAAAGTATGTACCCAAAAAAAAACCGGACAAGTGCGAGTCGGACTCGCCCACCGAGGGTTCCGTGCGTAGGTACATTACTTTAAATAAAGCCTATTTTTAATTATTTAATTACAAATGCATCGTTTTCAGATTTTTCCCTATACTTGTATACTACAAGTGTAGTACTTAATACTTAAAGACTGCTTGCCAAATTACATAGTTTCAAGACAATGGAAAATACCCTATACCAACCTACATTTTGATTTTCTCGAGAGTTTCTACAGTCTGTTTTTTAATCCCGGAGACTAAATTGACAAGTGCAAATGTGAAAACTGACTTAGCACCTAAAAAAAATTAAATGTATTCTATGTCAGTTTTCCATTTGCACTTGTCAATTTAGTCTCTGGGATTAAAAAACTGACAATAGATATACGTTTTTTTTGCAGCATAAACGGTCGTATCTTTGTATAACGATTTTTTCAGTTTCAAAAGACAATTAACTTGAGTATATGGTTTTAATATCAACTCGATACCTCTACGCGTTTCCGAGATAAAGGGTCTTGACAGACAGGTAGACGGACGTACAACAAAGTGATCCTATAAGGTTCCCGTTTTTTCTTTTTGTGGTACGGAACCCTAAAAATGAGCGACATTGCTAATCAAACAAAATTTAAATCAAATCAAACAAAAATAAGTAATGTCGAGTCTATTTTATATGATAACCTCTCAGCACACTTCAATGCATCAAAGGTACCTAACAACGGGTAATACACGTGCATTCACACATTATCTAAGTGAGAATGAATCACAGGTGAGTTCAACTGACTCAACGAAACTTTCATCTTTTAAAGTGTTATCAGATTATTCATAGTTTTAAATTAAATATCAGTGACGCATAAAAACGTTGATAATTAAAACGACCCAAAATAGAACTGCCAAAAGTTATCTACAGGAAAAATCTGGCCAAGTGCGAGTAGGACTCGCACACGCAGGGTTTCGTACCTTAAACCTTAATTTCTAGGGTTCCGTACCCAAAGGGTAAACTACGGAACCCTATTACTAAGCCTCCGGTGTCCGTCCGTCCGTCTGTCTGTCAGAAAACCGGCCAAGCGCGAGTCGAACTCGCACACAAAGGGTTTCGTCATAAACCTTAATTTTTATTATTTGTTTTTATAGCGCCAATAGAAATACACAATCAGCGAAAATTTCAACTCTCTGCCTATTACGGTTCTTGAGATACAGCCCGCTAACCGACAGACGGACGGACGGATGGACAGCGAAGGCTTAGTAATAGGGTTCCGTTGGTTACCTACCTTTTTGGTACGGAACCCTAAAAATGAGGAATTTACATTAGAATTTTCACAAGGCGCTACAAACCAATTTAATTACCCAAACAAACGTTGTCTATTCATTTTCATTATGCTATAACTTTAATGTTAACGTTTATAAATGTTCTAGCTTATTATAAACGTTTATAAAGGTTAGGTCAGACTTGCGCCGCAGTGCTCGGATTAAGCCGAGCGAGATATTGCAAGGCGATATTTCAGTGCGGCGCGGGCGGCCGGTCAATGAACCCGACGCCCCACACCAGCGCTCAACCAGCAGGGTTGCCAGATGCAATCATTGACTTAAGATTCAGATAATATAAAATTAACTTTTTATAAAAGTAAACTTTATAGTCTCTGAAAAAAGAGGAGAATTTGTGTTCTTAGACAATGACGTAGAGGGTAGGAGCACTCAACTACACCTTTAATATTCGACAAACTTGAGAAATACAATGATAAAGTACTACTACTTTCGTGTAACTAGTAAGTTGGCTGAAAAGAAACTTGAATTACTGGTGTTCGTAGAACATAAAAACATGGTGTACGCTGTGACGGCCGCCATGTTTTATGAAACGCTATAAACCTATTTTTTCATAGTATTGAATTCAATGGGAACAAGCAATTGCAACGTATAATCAAACTAAATATCAATTAAAGAGCCTTGTAGGTGAAAATAGACTTCAACGAAAGTGCTACGAAATTTCGTAGCAATCTCGTAGCACTTTCAAAACGTTCATGTTCACACATAAAACACAAATTACAAATCAAAAATAATTAAATCAAAGTATAAATATAATTATGAACGTAAAAACGATCCACAAACGTGGTAACTGACGGCCCTAATGCAACTCCTTCGTTCGCTTTTTAATTTTACTTTGCAGCTGACACACGACTGTATAAACACACCCTTAAACATACATTCGTGTATACCGACACCTTTTAACATAACGTTGGCTGTAACGTATCTACCTACATTATGTACATAATGTAGGTAGTACCTACCTACCCATGTGTTGAACGTATACTCTCGAACTAATTGACACGAATATTAAAGGCAGGTGAAAGTATATCTACTGTTCACATCTGTGGTACATGTAGTACGAAAAATAATTGCATCGCATGTAAGATATCCCAATGTAGTTTATTTTTCTTGACACTTGCAAGCTGAGACATTAATTAAATTGTCGTCGTATTAAATGATTTGTTAGGTACCTATTATTTAACAACGTCTAAAAACCGAATACTTCTGTTTCAAACAGCTCCTATTTAGAAACCATTAATAGCCTTCTTTTTACTGTCAATTAATTGAAAAAATAAAATAACACTGCCGAGATAATGTTAATTTATTATTAGGTTTTACATTTTAATAAATAAGAACTTTCTCGCAACTACGACTGTAAATGTCGGGGAAACGTTAAAAAAAAAATTGGAAACTAGATGCTGTTAGCCGGAAACATGTAGTAGATAACTAGAGGTAGGTAAAAACATAGATTCAAAATATTAGCTGTCAAAGAACTTAAAGAATAAATCTTGTGAATTGCGATTATTATCTACAGTCGTAAAAATTCTGTGAAATAAGCAATTAATAAGATATTTAAAAATCCACAAAAATCGTACATCTCAATCTACAAACAGGTAGAAATTCCACTATTTCTTGAAACCGTCAACCTTGTAAGAATTTATTTGATTGTAGCAAACGGTTTTAATTTCTGAGCTTGTTAATTTTTTGTTGTAAACATTTATCTTGTTGTGAGGATCAAAATATTTGATCTTGGATTGTGTTTTGTTGCGTCCCCTGTGAGGCGAGTTAAGCAAGGTACGGTATTCGGAGTTCCCCTTCGGAGAAGCCCCCGCCCTTCCGAGACAATAAATATGTCAGTGTAGGATATTACGCTACGTTAAGACGCGGCTGTCTTAACTAAATTATTACACTGCAACTTTTCCCGATGAGTTCTCCGCTCCAACTAATAACTTTTTACTTTTTATTGCTCGAGGATTAAGCGGAGATGTCTCATTTTATTTTTGGGACGTAGATTATAATTTGTTGTGTTTTGGATCGCTGAGAGTTTTGTGTTGAATATTTAAATTGGTGGGGCTGTTCATTTGAAATAACTGTTAGACTAAAATTACTTTATTTAACTGATTAAAAGTGGGTATGGCAAGGTTCAAACACGGTTTTTATAAATATGTGATGGGTAAAGCTCCAAAGCAAATTACTTCAGAAAAAAATACTTTAATTTGTTTTCTAAGCGACTTTCCGTCGCAAAATAGCAGTAGTATATTTCATATGTACCTAATGTGATCAAGTTTATTTTATCATTGAAGTCAATATATATAAGAGTACAAATAGCATTTTGTTTAATGTAGCTACTAGCATCAACATATCCAATTGTGCCCTTAAACCTTTCCAAAGTCGAAGAAATTGAAAACATAATTTAAATTATAAAGAAACTCAAGTAGGAACATCAGGATTTTATTGGCTCTTCATTTCATTAGAGTAAGTGAAAATTCCTATCAAACGGACTCTGATAAAAATTAACTTTTGGTCCTTTGAGCAGAACGTGTAAAATTTTAAAACGTGCTACATTAAGGAAAAGGCCGTATATTTCAATACGAAACAAGGGAAAAACACTTTAATATACATTGTAGCGTTCCTTACAAAGCAAACAAAACAATTTCCCGCAAAAAAAAATCAGGAAAAAGCGCGCCAGAGAAAAACAACGTCGACCATAAAAGAAAGAGCGGAGTTGGCGGGCGAATTGCGTTGCTCGCTCAACGCAGCCCCATTGGTCGGGAGTCCCCCCTCGGGCCGCGCCCCCCTCGACCCGCGTCCGACCGTAACTCACTCTTCACTTGTTTTTACGGCCGCCATTTTGTGACGTTCGCTCGCGCGGCAGCCCGCGCTAATCCATACTCGCTACACACCGGCCAGGCGCCTCTGTGTGCGTGACCTATACGGTTACGGTTGGTAGTACGGGTATCGTAGCATTCGTAGCGTAATGTTGGTAACTGCATAGTGGTAATGATGCTCATGTCTCACTATTGTTTAGGTTTTACTTCTTGGTGGTCCGACATTTGGGTTACTGAGACGGTAATTACATTGTCTTTTGAGTACACTTTTAGTGTAATTGACTTTAATTATAAATAAATCTTCACGACGCATTGTTACCAAAAAATATAGGTACATTAAAACTGAATGCTCCTCACATTTTTACTCAGAATATAATCATGTGAAAAGAGATTCTTTATATTACTATGAAATAGTTTTTGATATACCAAGCATATAAAAATGTAATGTTTTATTTTATGAATGCATTGTAACCTACCAAGTATAAAGTCTACCAACATAATACTAAATTATAATGTGGGTAGATATTTTGTTCACACATATCAAGGTTTAAAAATGTAGCGTTAGGTAGAGATTTTTACTGTTTAAACAGAGAGCGAAAGGCAAATTTTATTCAGAATCTGATACATCATCATCATCATCTGCCTAGCCTTTTCCCAACTATGTTGGGGTCGGTTTCCAGTCAAACCAGATCCAGCTGAATAACAGTGTTTTATACGGAGCGGCTGCCTACCAGACTTCATGGCAGGACTGGAGTCAGATTAACTGGCTTCTGATAACTATTCGTAACGACTGCCAAAGATCTACAAATGACGGCCAGGGCCAACGGCTTAACGTGCTTTCCGAGGCACGCAGGAAACTTGGTATGTTTAGATGGTCACCCATCCACAGACCAACCTTGGCAAGCGTTGCTTAACCTTGATCGACCCGTGCGGCTGTTATTATTTAGCCACGAGCTCCTCAACATAATTTGATACATCAGTTAAGGGTGCTATTACAAAATCGATCGCTTGCCCCGGACTAAAGCTACAAACCGCGTTTCCCGAAATTTATAGTGATTGTAGCGCTGTATACAACAATTGCTTAAAAATATCAGTTTACTTTTAAATAGACCAATATATATATATTTTCATGCATTATAACAATACCTCCTTAATTATTAATTAATTTTTATTTGAATTTGGATTATACTTTCATAGATAAAAATTATAGTCGGAAAATTGTCAAAAATTCTCAATTTTACAGAATTATTTTTGGTGTATTAGTGCATGAATCGTAATAAATTGATTTGATCATTCCAAAGTAGAAGGTACAGTTGTATCATGAGCATTTTTAAAAATGATTAAATTATTATATCTTCGGTGTACTAAAGCTCAAAAGATTCCCAAAAGCGTAATTTTATGAAACACCCTTTGCGGAGACAAAGAATTTACTGATGTACGTGAACAAATTGATATATTTATTTAAAACACTCCCAAGATCAACTATCAAACTTTCTTAGACGTATTTTTGTTTTTTTTTTTGTGTTATATCTAAAGCATAATCAGATATCAAAACTCGAATCAAACGCTCAAATTCAAGAAAAATTGTGACAGCGCTCTTAAGAACTTATTTCTTACCAGCGGCAGGTACAAAAACAGTCGTTCATAATCAGATCTCACTAATTAGGTAAGTTCTCTCCTTGTTACACAAATCATATTTATTATCTCTGACAGAAAACAGGACACATATACCAACAAAAACATTTTCAAGAGTATTCTGTACGCAGAACGTCGTACCTATCTGGCATCCATTAGGGTACATCATTAACTCACTCTTGGGGCGTATCGCCCTAATGAGAGCCGACATCCATAGATGCATGAGACCGGGGGCTGTAATGACGTATCTCGCCCTATGAGACCGGGGCCATAATGACGTATCTCGCCGTATCTTTACGTCTTAATCCTTGTCATTAGAAGCTCTCTGCTCTTGTTAACTATCTTTGTCGGGAGGTTTAATTGTACTTCGGGAGTTTCGGGACGAGGTTGAATGGAAATGTATGTTTGAGAGGGATAAGTGGGAGTTCTGCTCGTTATTTATAGTTGGGGTTCCAAGGTGGGAAGTAATTATAAAGAGCAATTAAGTAAGCATGTCTACGGAAGAGGGACACGATTTATCAAACAGGTTTATCCTGTGTTCTCTATTAACAGAGTAGAAAACAAACCCCTCAAGAAAAACAAAGAATACTGAAGCAAACAAATTTAAAAATACGAAGTACCTCCATAAGAAATAAATTTTCCCAGAGAAGGTGCAAGGTAAGTAATATTGTAATTGACGGAGCCCGCCTGTTGCGGAATTTGTTCTTAATTGTCACCGTGACGGTCGAACGTAAAAGATATTTGAAGAAACACATGATTAAGTCAGTTATAAGAGTTTGATACTCCTTTCTGCTCCCAGAGCGGAAGGAGTCATTTGATGATTTCTTATTACAAAAAGAGTAATAAGTATTGTAAATCGAAGAAAACGGCATTGTATAGGATCCCATAAATCAGGTGAAAATTTGGTCATCTAAAGGTTTTTCTTTTTCTTCTTACAAAATAAAACAACATCCTACCATGCAACCAAGAAAAATTCAAAGTTCTCAAATAAAAAGCTAAACTTAACATCAGTAAGTGCTTAAACACAACCGATGATGCATGGTGGTGCGCTCAACATTTTATAGTGTTCGTTTAATAGCGTTAAAAGTGAAACGATGTAGTAAACCCTGCGATTGTCGCACCACACATTACGTACGAGTACAACAGTGCTTGGGTCAATAGCAAGAGGTGACGGTGAGCGATAAAACTGGGCGTTTTGCTTAGACAACACGCACGAGTGTTGAGCGCGTCTGGTTTTACTGGAGACGATTTCGATGTGAAATAAATATCAATGATCATCATCATCATCAGGTGACGGATATATAAAGATATTTTAAATTACAGGGTACAATGTGAGTCTTACATCATGAAAGAAGTCCTAATATTACGCAAAAGTTTGTGAGGATAGATGGATGTTTGTCACTCTTTAACGCAAAAAGAATTGAACGGATTTTGATGAAACTTTACAGATAACTAAATAGCTTATTGCATCAGGATCACATGTAGGCATTTCATAGAATAGAACAGAATAGAATACTCTTTATAATGTAGGTACACCATATACATGTTACAGAAAAAAATGATGAGAAACATTAAATAGGCGGCCTTATCGCTAAAAACGATCTTTGTAAGACAACCTTTGGATGGATTCTAAAAATAAAAAGGATAGACAGTACTGTAGGTAGTCTTTGGTGTACAAACATCAATACATACTAAATAAATAAATTTATACAATGATAATTATGAAACAATAGTAGAGGCGGGCAACAGCAGTATACGGTCTTGAATTTCATTTTAATATTTTGACACACAAGAATGCAATTCGTACACAAATAATTCTTTAACGAACTACAAGACTCTTTCCTAATTCCAAATAACCATAATTGGGGAAACAAACTATTCACAAACGAAACGAAATCAATCACATTTACACTACAAAAGCATTTGCATAATTTATACAAACAAAATAATTGGTTTTGTTGACAAAACTCTCCGGTTCTCAATCATTAGGGCTTTGTTAATTTGGGGCAATAAATAAATGGTAATTAAGCATTGTTCGGGTTTTATTGCATGTTGTTATAATGAATGTTTATGCCGAAAGGGGTTCACGCCTGAGAATATCAATTGTAGTAAATTATATCCCTTTCTGTTCGTCAAAATTGTTGGAAAAAATTTAAAGTACATAAATCAAATTAGTGACGACCTTTTCTACGGGCAAGCCGTTGCTGCGACACTTACTGAAAGGGACTTTTTCACAAACAATATTAAATCTTATTAATCCAGATTAGTTATAAGCTGCTTGATACTCTTAATAATAATTATTTATACCCTTTATTCATTTAACTATACATATCTATACTAATATATAAAGCTGCAGAGTTTGTTTGTTTATTTGTTTGTTTGTTTGTTTACTTGAACGCGCTAATCTCAGGAACTACTAGTTCGATTTGAAAAATTCTTTCAGTGTTAGATAGCCCATTTATCGAGGAAAGCTATAGGCTATATATCATCACGCTAAGATCAAAAGGAGCGGAGCAGTGATGAAAATTGTGACGCAGACGAAGTTGCGCGGGTCAACTAGTATATTATATTTTTAAATATTTGAATAAAATAAATAAAAAAAACATTTAAAAATATAAAATTGTAGCCCACCGATATCGGGAACAGGGTCCAGGCTACCGGTGGTTAGGGCTCCAGAGAAAGGAACTTCCTGACAATGCGAGCCGTGTCCAGAAGTACCTACCGCTTTCTGAATCAAGCCCTTGATCCAGCTGCCCAACGAGAGCCTCCTAAGGTGTTGGTCGAGGCATTATTTATACCACACAATAGGGTACATACTCGTATAATTGAGTCAATGCATTTAAACTGTTCTCAGGTTTACAAATGAAAATAAAAATGACAATTATACTATTTTTAGCAACGTTCGAATTCGCATGCCGGCCGCAATCTATCAAAAATGGTGTATGGGAATTGAAGCTTTTTGACAGATGTCGACTAACATGCGAATACGAACGTTACCTGAAAATTTGTAGAATTGGCCGTTTCATTTCATGTGTTCATTTCTGTTGGAAAAATATTCGATGCATCACTGACATTTCTGTTTTCATGTTAAGTCTGGTCGATTTGAAAGCTTTAAATAAAAGTTAGAATGCGATGAGTAGTTCTATAAATACCAACGTACGAGTATTTACTAGGCAGTGATTCATCATTATATTTAAACAGCACAGCCACCTGAAAGATTGATGGCCTGCGCCTTAAAATAACAGTTCAAGAGGAAAACTGAAGGAGAGGAGAGCGGGGAGACAGGTACCATATGTTGCTGATGGATTAACTGGGTATTTGCGGGGAAAATGGACTTTGCCAGGGGAATTTTGATCTTATTTCTAAGAGTAAATGGAGTTTTAAAGTATAGCTAGTAGCCCGAAAGGTTGGCCCGCCATCTAGGTGACACCCAAACTGTCGATACATTTCACAATTGTCGTAAACTCCTCGAGACGGAAGGGGAGCGCAGTAAAATTATCATTTTATGCCGTTCGACGACTGAAATGACACGGGAATGCTGTAAAACTGATTTATTGGATACATCCCGAGAGTCACATGCTGAATTTTTGATGAGATCTTTGTTTTAAGATAACGGTTCAAGATTATATTAAAATTGTGAACGCTATTCCCAGTTGAACCTTTCAGAGTCTTTGATTTTAGCAATGCAAATCTTCAAAGCAATTTTTGTTATGATTTCCACAATTGGTCGGGTCTATTTCATAACTCTAACCCAATAATTTTTGATGCAAAGTGTACGTTCAATTACAGTTTTGCCTACCTTATAACACCTACCTTCTATTTAGATAATTATGGTGATGTCGATGGCATCAACGAGGCTCCCATCGGCCATTTCTTCAATTTGATTAAGAAAGCTCGCCACTGGCTAGTTTTATTGCTCTATATTTCCTTATTAGGACCGCTGGGGCGACCTGTGTCCCACATGGTCGGCAAATGAGACAAAAATAATCATAGGCATATAAGAGGTAAGTGTAAACAGGTAGGACCTGTTTTTAGCGGTGTTGTTTTGCTTTTTTCTTGTGAAAGACGTGTTCTATATTTGTGATTTCGTTTCTTGATTTTGGTACTATAGTTTAGTGTTAATTTCTTGACACATTATTTAGTAAATGATACATGATATATCATTTTATTTTGTTGATGTTGCTTTGGTAAGTATACATCATTCATCCTTGTGCCATTTAATAGCGCAGCAAATTATATTTATCTACGTGTTTACCTAGACGGAGAAGTTCTAAGAATAAGAAAACTGTTTTGCAAACTAGAATTTCCACACTCGTGCTTGAAATACACCCACGTTCCTTACAATTATTTCTTTGCCAGACACCAGGCCGTCGCTCTTTGTTTATCTCTATTGGAGTCATAAAACTACACGATAAATCTATAAGTCATGAGCTAATTGATTGCTCTCAGAAAAATATTGCGATATTTTTATCAATGATAAACGAGATTAGAAGCGTACGCCCACAACCTACAACTCAGTAGACACAATCGTAGACGCACTTGCTTTCAACGACACGGACTATTAAACATCCACAACATGGATCATTCACATCATCAACATACACATTAGCTCCAACTGATTCGAATAGTCTGCAATAAATGAATGAAAAAGCAGTAGTCCCGACCTCTACTCGCGAAAAGCGTATTAAAACAAACAGTGCACTTAAAATAAATCTAACTGCCTATAAAAAGTGCCATAACTATCACTTAAAGGCCATTGTGTTGGGTTTTGTTTTATCTCAATGCTGACGAAACGCATCAGCAACAATGTGAGGGTACCTTTACTTTGTGACGAGAAATTATTCGAATCAAGAACGTGTTCTTGAAGATATCAAAGCCGTTAAAGAAAATTTATCGACCGGTTGACACTGGACAGGCGTGAACCTAGACCAGAGAAGACTAGATGTAAATTTTCATGAATTATTAATTGAATAAATCTGCCATTGACATCAACTCTTCTTGGAATTCCATTAAGAAAATTACCAACTTCGATACCTACAAGCAATTTTAAAACTCGAATTTCCACTAGCATTTCCATTTGTAAGTTTATATTTAACTTCAATTTAAATATTAAAATAGCTGCAGTCGTAGAGTGTGTAAAACCCTCGAAGCCAGACGCTAATACAGCTAGAAAGTTATCGCCGTCGGTAAAATAGTAAAAGATTTTCCTTCGTAAAGTCTACGCGATAAGATAGGGGGATACTTATGTGAAGACAACCAAATCCCAGCAAGCATTTGAACGGAGAACGTGAGTCGTATAGATACGTAATGTTTATCGAGAGCCGAGGCAACACAATGATAATAAAGGCAGTTTATTAGGCCTCTCGCACGACACGTTATCGACTTCAATTAAATATCATTTTTATTAGGAATCCCTGGTAACGCCCCGCGGTCACTAAACACTTTATTTTGTTTTTTATCATAACTTTACATGTCGCCTTTCGATTTTATGTGGCCCCAACAATGTTATGTTACGATAAAATGCAAATGATTTGATATAATATTTACCTCTTTTGTTAATCCATATTCAGATCGACAGCCAATCCATTAACCTGCAAGAAAAGAAGTACTAGTTTAGTCATAGAGACAGTAGAAACAAATCTTAGTTCTGAGCTTTTACGACCAAAATAAACATAATTAACCGTCTCAGATCAAAACATAAAAGGCTTTCTCAAATAAATCAAAAGAAAAACTGTTGATACCATTATTTATTTAAACGCTAAGAAAGCATCACGATCATAAAACGGAATGTGAGCCGCGGCCTTCGCAACAATGAATACGAAAAAATACACGAAGCCCAGCGGAGATCGCTTTCTTCAATGGTTACTTTATATGCAAATTCCTTGCAATAAAAGTGGAACCCTTCTCTCTAGCTTTATATAAAGAGCGCAAGACTCGAATCCGACGTTTTATGTATTCGCGAATCGACGCTGTTTTATTGGTATCGACTATCGATTCGACTCGTCCGCATTCGAGAATTCGGAAGTAATGCCCGCTATTTCGAGTATTTCGACTGCTAGTCGTGCCTATCCGATCGCTATCAAAATTTGATTGCCTCGGATAAAGGTTCCATTTATATGCAGTTGTTGTTGCTAAAATTTATTCAAATCGTCACAAAACGAGTAAAGCCAAGTAGGTAAATATACCATAAATTATGTGGGGAGCATCCATATTTCAAAGACTTCATTGGATTTACACACGTAAACATCAACATGTACCTATACGTAACGGTAGTTTGTCATGACACCGTAAACGTTCCTTTGATCGATTTTTTGATTGCAGAACCCCAAATTTCGGTTTTACTGGATCCTCATAGTAATACAAAATTGGTAGTTGTTGTTTTGTCAATAGTACCTATTACAGAATAATAGTTTCAGCTAAAAAAGCAGACGCGAACAAAAGACCTACAATTATCACTTGAACACTTTAAAGCTGCGATCTGACTCATTCTTCATAATACCTTATGTGGCTATAAACTTCAAAGTTTCCTAACCTCAGCCTACACAAGGCGTGAGATAAAATCCATAGCATGTAAAGATACGCAGCCAGGTACAAGAGATTACATTCTGAGGCGAGAGGAGGCAGGGCGGCGTGTACCCAGCGTCGCCGACAAGGATCTTATATTTCCATAAAACGTAGAGTTTACGAGCACACCTACAAACACCCCCGCGTCTCCCCGACGCCTACAATGACCAAAATTTTAAGTTTCACTAAAATATTTAAAGATGTTGGTAGTTGGTGGTTAAATTTTTGATGTAGAAGAAAATAATTTTAAGACAAACCGAGAAATTGGTTTGGTTGCGGTTATTAAGGCAGTATTTCTAGACTGTGTACTTCGAAAACTTGTGACAATGTTTTAAGCTTTTAGGATAAGTAGTTCGAAGTAATTAGTAGTACGAAACCCAATTATTAAAGCTCTGCTGTCCGTCCGTCCATCCGTCTGTCCGTCTGTCTGTTAGCGGGCTGTATCTCAAGAACCGTAATAGGTAGAAAATTTAAATTTTCACAGTGTGTGCATTTCTATAGCTGCTATACCAACAAATAAAAACTAAATTAAATTAAGGAGGTCCCCATACAAAAAACGTGTTTTTTGTTGGTTATGATACGGAGCCCATCGTTTGAGAGTCCGACTCGCACTTTTTTTATTTTACTATAAATAATTACATTTAATGGTTATTTTCAATCATTCAAAATACTTAGCTAACCCACACTAAGTGAACTTTTATAATTTTTTGAAAAGTAAAATAGTTCTGATCCGGTTTTTAAATTAAAAATGTAGCGGTTATTTGATTCTTATTTCGTTTTTCAGACGATGCCATCGCATCCGAAGCAGTAGTGCTAGTCCCATAATAACAGGGATGTATTAACGGCAAAGTCACATCGTAAAACCGTTTAGTGATATTTTCTCTCGCTACATTTAGCACATACAAATTTAATATAGATTTAACACTCATAAAATATTAACCACGCATTGTGTCTCGTACATTGCACAAATTTTTACAGTTTTAAAAGCGTTTTGTAGAGCATTATCTAACTGTTTTTAAGTGTGTATGTTTATGATTCGTGAACTATCTCGTAAACTTACCCTTTTATGTTTATAAGAGAAAAAAAACAATAGGGTTAAAGTGTATATATAGAAGAACATTTCAACATTTCCTTTTGAACCTATTTAGGGTCAATGCAGTGTGATAAAATATGTGCGTGTAATTTAAACTTGACCTATTATTTATCAAACAGTCGACACACTCGTCAATTTACCTAAACACCGCAGATAAACACGGTCAGTTAAATGGACATTAACTCTTTCACCACATCACAAATTAATATAATGTCACCGAGAACGTTAAACTCGGAGCGGTTCCCGTATGATCTGGTTTACGACTCTAGTTTTAATAAAAATCTCTAATAACATTCCGACGTCATGTTCCACATTACCCGTGGCGTTTATCATAACACTACCACGAACGTATCGTAAAACTTAAAATATATAACTATCCTATAACACGACAGTTTTCATAATTTCTCCTTTTTTTGCTCTGTCTTTCTACCAAAGCGATTCAATCTTCTAAATTATTACAGATAATATTCGAAATCGACGCCTTTTTTTCATCTCCCAATGAGCATGTAACTAGAACCGTGTTGGCTCCACTATAAACTTCATAACAAACTGCCTCACGAGGCCATATCTTGTGTACATTATGAGCTTTTTCGTTTAAGTCAAAGCTTCAGCATTTTACTTCAAAAAGGGCGTACGAAACCTCAGCGCACAATCGATTTCATACCTTTATAACAAGTAATAAAGTTGATTCAGCCAAATTCCGATGTTGGGTGTTCGTTATCAAAATTAAAGAGGAGGAACGCCCTTTAGATGTTTTACTTAACTGTTAATAACACGGAGGTGTAGATATAAAATGTGGACTTGCTTGACTTTAAATATTATTTTAAGAAATCCACATTTTTTATGTACTTTTTTATGTCGCGATTTCTCTGACTGTATATACCTGAAAGTTAGTAGATATGTATTAAGTACATACTGAACACCATTTATGGTTAGGCATGACTTCACATGACATCATTTTCGGACCGTTAAATACCTTTTCAGACCGAATTTTGTGTGATAAATTTTGGGTTAAATATAAAAATAAATAAACTGTTTTTACTGTGTAACTCTGTATGTGTGCCCTGTGTGTGAACAGGCCTTAAATAACTAGTCTATGAATAGGTTTTAATAATCCATATTTCAATCGGCTAACACATTATTATAACGTGTACCTACCTATAAATATTGGTCCACTATTTATGGTAGGTACGTACTTTGCTAAGAACAATCATTTTAATTGAAGAATTTATAGTTCTTGGCCTTGCGTGGTGATTGCTTTTAAAGCTTTGTACCTACCGTAAGTTACATCGCGTGAGATTGTAAACTCGTATCTTCTCGATATGACACGGATATATTTTAAAGTATCGAATTTGAATAGGATTTATTGTATTCTAAATTATTTGTTCACAATAATTATATCGACAGTTTATAAAATCACAAGGTTTACTAAAAATTAAGGTGATTTCAATAATCCGGTGACAAGCATAATATCAAGTACTACAAGCCCACATTGTAGTTTACTAACAAATTTACATGATATTATTTATTAGAGCCAATAGCTCCACATGCACAAATATGGCTGAGTTTTTAACACTTTCAGGATACAAAAACTTAATTTAGGAACAACGTTACCATCCAGATGGAGTGCATCACTCAACGCGCTAATAAACCCCACGGTTCCGTTCTCATTACGACAATGTTGCCAACATCTAAATTACCTATTGAACACAACCTGTCCGACTGAGTTATAGTAACATAAATTAACTCAAAGATACGCCCTACGCAGTTATTGGCCTACGGAACCCTTGCCTGCTCCACAACTTCAATTATCTCTTATAAAAGCCATTACCCTCGAAAATATTCGATTATGGTATCTCTCGGGTCGGCTCATTACCGGTTTGGGCGGCGATTGCCTGGCAGGTCATTCAGATGTACATTTTATTGAAATGCTCGTAAGTTCCATGCTTTAAGTTTACGTGCGTTACTGAGTAGATTTTATTGAACGGTAATAACACCACTGCATATCGATGAAAATCGCATTAAATTTTAATGTATGCAAGACTTTATTTTAAAAGGGTCTTCCCACCTTATGGCAAAGGTCCCGCACAATATTGAATCAGTTTCTTGAAATATACAAATATTTTAGGGTATTTTTAAGTACATAAGTTTAGAAATAAATACAAATGTAAATAAGTCAGGATAGTAAAACTATAGTAGCTACGTATGGCGCACGGCTCACAGGACACATTTGGCTGCGGGGCGCGGGTCGCCCGGCTGCGTCACGTTCGCGTCAACGTTAGCATTTCTTTTGTGAACGCTCCAAATTGCTCACATAAAACCCCCAGACCTGTTTTGCTACGTGATGTCTTCAGTATTTTTACTGCCTGTAATACTCGATATATTCTTATCAGCTCTACAAGCGAACTAGGACCGTCCCTTTTCATTCTAGAAAAAGAAAATCGTAAAAATATATTGTTGCCGACTCCTTCAGAAAGTGGAAAAAGAAGTATAAATGAGCTACGCTATACCGAGGCAGGGAACTTTCCGAGTTTCGTAATTAATGTTGCAAGAAGATATCGTCGGGAAAAGTTTTTTCATCACGTTCCGCGGAGGCAGTGTTGTAATGAGCGCCCCCGCGGCGTTACATCGTAAAAACACCATACAACTTAATAAATAAAACTGGAATTCGTGAAGATTTATCACGAGGCCCATATTGCGATTCGTGACTCGAGCCCGAGGCGTGTTTTTGCCGCGTATCTACGAGGATAAGAGGCTTGGTTGTAAAAAAATAGAGTTATAATATGTCATAGTGCGGTCCGCCTCTCATATTTACAAAGGTCCTTTGTATGAAATATTTTGACGTTTCTTGGTAGCTTGGCGCGGGAACGAGCGTGGCACGCGGGTGTTCCTTCGTGGAAACAATCTTGGTATTTATCGCATGTGATCTACACAAGCTAGGTGGATATACGTACCTACACAATATAGCCGACGGGCACATGAACCATATTTTCGGGATTATAGTTACGAGCACGCACAACGAAGTCTTAAGGTATTTCGAATGTCATTACTGAAGGCATGAATTTTTATGGGGAATTCTCATGAAGTAAATACGTATTTCCTGTTGAATTACCTTGATAAATTGACCTAAATAACGCGATGCCCGAAGTGGATTAATATGCCCAATACGGATGCAGGGAGTTTAACGTTGAAATAATGAAAGCTCTTTATAGGACATTGACATGAAAACAATAACTTACCGCTAATTTATTTCCTAATGGGTTATTGATATAATACAATGGAAAACTCGTGAGCAAATGCTATTTGTTGACACAAAATATAGTAACTTTGCTACTGTCAGTTTTGAAAATGTCCGAAAAACTCTGCATTATAATCACCTTTTCCTGTAAGCCATCTACATTTTCTTCTATCCACGTACCTATAGGTATAACAGTTTACTAAACTTAAACTATATATTTGTACTACAAATATATTTCGAGTAGCGACTAAATCGTTCCGAACTCAAATCAAACAAGTCCTGATCTCATTCCACAGCTGGTCACAAGTCGTGAAGCACGAATACGCCTCATAAAAGTTACAATATTTTCTATAGGTAAATAAACATTTCAAGCCACCTATGTACATCCATAGTAGGTACATGGAGTTTAAAATTCGATCACAAAGCCTTGTATATTCAGTTCACGTACTGGGACGCAGGTGAAGCTGAAGATACACGGACCAAGTTTTATTGTTATTCCCACTCTGCGAATTGAATTTGAAACAAGCGAATGCTACGATCAATACTAGACTGTGGTGAAGAGTGCCCGGTATTTACCCATCTGCATTAGGTACATGGTAAATTGAATATTATATAACTTTAGTACTTAGGTTCATTTTAACTTGGCAGCTGACAACTGATTGGTGTTCGCACAGCACAAGGCATTATTTAGGAGACTTCGGAATATAGGGGGAAAAGTAATTTTTGATTATCAAACTATTTCATACCTCAACCAATAATAATCTTAGAACCTGGAGGTACCTATGGGGTGTCACTTGGCGTTTGGAAAGTAACGTTTGAGTCTAGGTGCAAAAAAAAATAAATAAAATGAGAGCGGAAACAAAAGTGTCACGTTTAATTAACTAATTCTTCGCCTATTAAGCTTTTACACTACCTACTAATAAAAACAAGAGCTAATGTGGGAAATCGTTTTATTATCTCAAGACTTGGAATTAATTAAATTCTGTGGAGCAATGCGGCGGCGGCGAGTAGAAAGAAAATGTTATTCAATTAAATTGAATTTTAAATTCTAAACCTAATTAACTTTCATGCTAAATGTAAATTGGTATCTATTTGATCCCGCAGAGGTAGGACAGTAGAGGTGATAAAGACTTGTAACATTTGCAATATGTAGGAATAACTAAGAATTACCTTTTTGTGTTGGAACATGAAGTCGAAGAATTTCTGGTTCAAATCAAACGATGAATACTTTCGATAATAAACCTTAATCACAGATAAAAGAACGAAGGAAAAATTTAGGCGCTTCATTTAAGAAAATTTGAACTTTTCGTCCATTTTAATTTTGTTTTAGAGCCAGGCTTCGGTGCCAGCTTACGGGGGCGCTATTATCTCAGCCATTTTATCTCCAATGTAATCTTGTTAAGAGTCCCCTCGCCCCTCACTCCCTACCTCGGAGGGAAGCAATAATGCTGAAATCCCCCGGTTTTCGGCGCTTAAACTAAGCCAAGCATTACGGTGGAATCCGTAGCAAAATTAGTGTTTGTTTACACCTATCTGTTTTGGTTAGGTAGACACATAATTTCAAAATTACATTTCCAAAAGCATTTGCGCGCAGATACCGGCAGTTCTATAGACGGATCTCCAAGTTCTTGAAAAGCGACCTCCGCCGCTTTAATACTGAAAACATTAAAGACGTGATAGAGCGGAATAAGGGCTCCAGGGTTTTTGCTAGAGATCTGTCTATTGGTCAGAGCCAGCTCACGAAACTGAAGATCGCCGATGGCAGAACCGTATCCGCCAAATTGGAGCTTCTGGGAGAGGTCGAGATATTCTATGGACGTAACACGCCAATGACTAAACCCGATACAAATCTAGCTAAAGACCCACAAGCTAGATAGACTCGGCACTATACCGAGAACATCCCAGATGTCAGCCTGTATGAGATTAGGATGGCAGCTTAAAAACAACAGGGCTTCGGGTGAGGACGGAATTAAGGAAGACCGGTCCTTAAGGCCCTTCAGGAACTGTTCGATTCCGTCATACTCGAAGGGAAAACGCCACAGGCATGGAGTAGAGGTGTGGTGGTACTCTTCTTTAAGAAGAGCGAGAATGCCCGGCTTAAGAACTATAGGCCCGTCTCAATTCTAAGCCATGTCTACAAGCTGTCATCACGAACCGTCTCGCACGCAGACTTCCAGCCTCCTGATCAAGCCGGATTCTAAAAAGGCTTCAGTACCGTAGACCACATACGCTCCGTCAGGTTATACAGAAGACCGAAGAGTATAATCTGCCCCTCTGCTTAGCGTTTGTGGACTACGAGAATACCTGTGATTCGATCGAGACTTGGGCTGTGCTGCAGTCTCTCCAACGGTGCCAGATCGACTATCGGTACATAGAGGTGCTGAAATGTTTGTACAAAAACGCCACCATGTCAGTCCGACTTCAGGATTAGACCTTGAAACCTATCCTCCTGCAGCGGGATGTGAGGAAAGTAGACGTCATTTCTCCGAAACTGTTTACGGCCGCAACGGAGGATGTCTTCAAGGTTTTGGACTGGAGAAGGTGAGGCATTAATGTCAATGGCGAGTACATCAGTCACCTTCGATTTGCCAACGATATAGTCGTCATGGCTGAGACTAGGGAGGACCTCAGTACAATGCTAGATGACTTCAGTAGAGCTTCCGAAACAGTGGGTCTCAAAATGAACATGTATAAAACCAAGATCTTGGTAAATACCCATGTAGCACCCACTCCCATCAAGATCGGAAACTCTACACTCGAGGTTATAGACGAGTATGTATACCTTGGACAGACAGTGCAGTTATGTAGGGCCAACTTCGAGAAAGAGGTCAACCGTCGAATCCGACTCGGCTGGGCGGCGTTCGGGAAGTGGCAGTGGGCAGGGCACATTGCTCACAGAACAGATTGTCGATGGGACCGAAAAGTTCTGGAGGGCTACTCTCTAAGCCCGAAGTCCTTAGTTTCAGGCTTAGTTGTTTCAGCAGTGGACGTCTTTCGGCTGATGTGATAATGATTTCAAAAAGTTCAAATTATGAATTGTTAAATCTACAGTAAATAATAATTATGAACTTTTATTTAAGATTATGTCAAATCCTACTGATTGATGATAAAGAAATAGGTACTAATAAAATTACCATAAAAAAACCAGCCAAGTGCAAGTCGGACTCGCACACGAAGGGTTCCGCACCATAAACCGTAATTTTTATTATTATTTTATTGTTTTAGCGGCAATAGAAATACACAATCTGTTAAAATTTCAACTGGGTAACCATAATACGTTCTTGAGATACAGCCTGCTGACAGACATATGGACGGACGGACAGCGGAAGCTTAATAAGAGGGTTCTGTTGGTTACCCTTTGTGATCGGAACCCTAAAAAGAACATAACCTTCTTTTCGGGTTAATAACGATGATTTAAAAGCAAGAAAAGTATTGTACTATGTATTGTATAGTGTAAGAATACAATTAGCCAAGTATGTGTGACACACGAAGGGTTCCGAACCATAAACCGAAAAAAACACGTTGCTTGTATTTGAGTCCCTTTTAATTTATTTTATTTTGTATCATTTGTCGTTATAGCGGCAATAGAAATACACACTGTGTGATAATTTCAACAGTCTATCTATCTAGGTATTACGGTTCTTGAGATGCAGTCCGCTGACAGACAGACGGACGGACAGCGGAGGCTTAGTAACAGAGTTCCGATGTTTCCCTTTGGGTACGGAATCCTAGTAAGAAATATGGAATTTAACATAAACTGTCAATTAGACCGTTTTATTGACTTTTCACCATAGTATATGCAATTCTTTTTTGGCTATCTGTGCAAAATGTAAACGTCTCCTGACGTTCTATTTGTCTTTATGTTTGTTTAAGTTTTATATTTTTGTATGTATTATTTAATAGAATAGAATAGAATAGAATACTCTTTATTTGTTTTCTTTGTTGTGTGTTTGTGTAATCTTCTATGTTACTGTCTTGATGCCACCAACTCACCTAACAGTATCTACTCTCTCTCAAATGATCAGGATTCAAATCCGAGTCGTCAGCGTCGTAATTACCTACCTTTAGTGGATCCCTGTTGCAGGTGCACAGAATATAAAACAGCAGCCGCAATAATTGCAATCCTCGGAGTAGTTAGTGTCTGGTTTTAAAAGCGCCTCTAGTGTATGTTTTTATTGTCTGGTACTTAAGACATTTAGAAGTAATTTCGTGTTACTTTATATTCACACGTCACACCAGAATTCACAGGTATATTAAGCGCCTTTTAAATACCATCAATCTAAACCGAAAACAGTGCGTGACAATTTTCGTGGCAGAAAATCCATTATTATTGCAAATGGATTTTATATATTGCCTACCTACAGCAAACTTCATCTTTATTAGGCCGCCTTAAAATTAAACGTCGTCAATTTCAAAAATAACACTTAATAAGAGAGAGATGGATCTCTTACCCTTGTCAAAATCTATTTAGGTACAAGTATTGTTTGACTATCATGTAGGTAATTTACTTTCTAAAGCATTATACCTACATATTTTCCGTCAGTATGTCAGTCCATCGTTGTTTAGTTGTTTATAAGTAAATTTATTGCTGAAGGAAAATTTATATTCCTCCTAGTAAATGGGGTATTTTACTAAAAAAATCGAATTAGTCCATCTGATAGATTTAAAAAAAATATTGGACAATAATTTTTTTTTTCACGTAACCAAAAAATGAAGACGATACAGTGCGTTAAAGACACACGTGACGTCATCTGGCTTGGCAAAAATGTACCAAATTTACCAAGCCAGATGACGTCACGTGTGTCTTTTTTTTGTGAAATTCCCTATTACTTCTTATTTTTGGTTCTAGTGAACCAAAAATTCAATTACATGTCCCAACCTACACTAGGACCGCGCGATGAATAACAGCGCACCACCGTTAATAGAGTCACAGAGCTAGTGTTCCAGCAAGCAATGGGAACATTATAGACTGATAAATTAATGCTTTAGTAACGACTTGCTTATAACCGCGACTTCGTACGCGCATAATACGGAATATGCATGCGATTTATTATTTGCAAAATGAAATACTTATTAGCTCTAGTAAACAATCATGAAATGATTTTTTAAATACATTCATCAGCGATGAAGTTATTAAGCTTCAAAGATAACAATTAGAAAGAGAAATTCGGTGAAAACTTTGACGTCATCGTCTATGACGCCTATACAGCTGCCATAGAAAACAGCGTTTTCGCGAGAGGGACAGATATATTTGTTTAAAATAATTATATCTCCTTCGTTTTTCGAGTAATTTTGATTCACTGTTAGTATTATATTTTTGTTTATTTTTAGATAAACTGTGTAGATCATAAATATGTTTTTCATGCATACTCCTTATTATCCTGTATTTTTCCCCGTTTCCGTAAGAATTTTCGCAAATCCTTTCTTAGTGCTCCCCTACACTGCCCAAGAAACCTACATGCCAAATCTCAGGTTTCTACGACTAGTCGTTTTTAGGGACAAGCCCGCCACACATTCCCAACCACTGCAACTCCTGAAAGCCAGAATCAACAGTGGCGACCACTAGAAATAGGTACGTCGAGCCAATGAAACCCGACGAGTTCGGAGAAACGATTCAACTGTCTTGGATCCTGCAACGAAATTAATCAAAAAAGTACAGCGGAGGAGTAGGAAAAAAATATATATAATTTCCACTTCCCTCCGTATCAAGCAGGAGACAGAATAGAACTAGGCCAATAGGCACCAAGGGACAAATACAACTGGGTTAAGGTGGAAGCGCCAGGGTAGCCCGCGAAATTCAAATATTTTATGTTTTTTTGCAATTTGCCGGTCAGTGTTGAAGTGTTTGTTGAACAAAATACGTCATTCAATAGGGCTTCATGAACTTAGAGGGCTATATTGATGATTAAAATGGTTATAATTCTTTAGACAAATACGCGTTACGGTCGCGAATCGTATTTTGTTCAACAAACACTTCACACTGACCGGCAAATTGCAAAAAAAACATAAAATATTTGAATTTCGCGGGCTACCCTGGCGCTTCCACCTTAAGCCCAGTTGCCAAGCACCACGGATTATATCTTACCACTTAAACTAATGGGTCCTAAATTGTGAGCTACTTTTGATTCCAGTAATAGGTATGGCAAAATCGCTTGAACGCACGGAAATTTGTTCTGGTTTCAACAAGGTCCGTATAGTAAACTACCTTAGATGTAACCTTAATACTATCTAATATAATATTGCGTTCAGTTTGCCAAAGACTACACTCCCATAAGATGTGATGTGCGGATTGTTCGTATTCATGGTCAGCTGTAGAACGGTGCGTTGTCTGTCAGCCACTCCCCAGTAACGAAAGACTTTTAGATATTAGGACTAGCTTTTATCCACTACTTCGTACGTGCATATCCCGTTTTACCCGTTCCCGTAATAATTTCGGGAAAACCTCTCTTAGTGCTTCCCTATACTATTCAAGGAACCTGCATACCGAATTTCAGCTTTCTGCGTCTAGTAGTTTCGGCTGTGCATTGTCTATCAGTCAATGACTCAGTAACGGAAGAATTTTAAATATTAGGATTTGTTGGCAGGTTTGTTGGCAGGTTACAAGCCCGGCCGTATCCTGGGCATTTATTCGACACTCCTACGTCAGCAGAGTATCTTGCTCCGTCTCGACCAGTGCTGTGAAGACAGAGTTGTCGACATACATCTTAAGAATTTGGTAAGTGAAAGTTGTACTATACCTTATCAAAGGAAACACGAATAAGTAATAATGTGCGAACCTATAGATACCTAATATGCTATAGCAACCAGTTTATATTTTACCCAAGCTACATCAAGTCGATACACCTATAGCAATAACAATTAATCAAAAACAATCAAAATTTTCTTCTCCGCAGCTAAGCTTCGGCTTCGGTGCACGGATTGGGAACATCGTCATGTGTTGAAAGCATGGCTAATAAACCAAATACAGACAAGAAAAGCCAAGGAGCCAACGACCCAAATAAGGACACAAGGAGGTCTCAAAAGATTGAGAAAAAGAGTGATCCAGTCGAGCATTCATCAAATGACAACTATATTCAGACAATCCGACGGATAGGCTGGATTCTCCTGGCCGCTGATATTATTTTTATACTCACCAGTTTACATATTCTTTACAACATTTTTAGAGTGAGTTATTTTAAAACAACCCATAGGTAGGTACCTACCTAACTTAGTATTAGTGAAGAGTCTTTTCAGAATTAAAAATAAATATTTTAATTTTACCGGTTTTTGTACAAATTAAGCCTCGTATTCATGGTAAACATTTTTTAACAACAAAATTTAATAAACGTGTTGCGGAGTTGCTGGCAACACCGCGTGTTGCAGAGTTGATAACGGCATGCTGAAAAGTTCTCGCTCGACGAGCAACGTCATCTGTTTACCAACAACTAGCTCACCCGTGCCCACTTCGTTGGGCGGTATTTTTCGGGTTAAATGCCTATGATACTCTCAAATAACGTAGCTTTCTATTGGTAAAATAATTTTATAGACAAAGTCGGTTCTGTAGATCCAGAGATTATCCCCTACAACCTCACAAACTCACAAACTTTACCTCTGTATAACTTTAGTATAGAAGTATAGATTGTTGACGTGTGTGGACGTGTTTACGACCATTTATAAACACGGCAGTAGTGTGAAGCAATGATAAAATAATGCAATTAATAGAGCTACTTCCTTGGGCAACATTTTGACGCAGACTGGCATGAGTACAACCTATATTGATTTAAACAAAGTTTCTAACAAAATTTTTGCTGCTCATCAACAATGTTGATCAATTACTGTTGCTAAACAAATGTTTACCATGAATACGAGGCTTTACACAAGAACGTTGTTTCCAGGATTTTGGGATATCGCTTTGAATATGATGATGATGTTATAATAATCACATAGCAAGCATCCAGTATTGAAACCAACTAATATTTTGTTCGAAATTACAGCCACCAGCCCAATTCCCAGCTAAACGATTTATAATATCGTATGTGTGTGTTTAATATTATCATTTATCCATGGTATGCTGTATGTGGGAGCTTGCATAAATTTGGGGAGATCCTTCCCTGTGTTCGAGTTTGTTTCAATATTGCAGTACCTATACGAATTGACAGAGCTTAGTGGTTACTGATTGGTTTGGTGGAAGATTCGACCTACATATTACAGTAGGTATCTAAAATAGACCACGTAGAGAAAGTAGCTACCTAGTTATCTAGGCATCTACCTTCTACTTCGTCCTCCGGAGACTTAAAAGGCATGTGTAGTAAAACAGGTCATAAAGTTGAAACTGCTGCTGGTATACCGCGTGTAAGCTGCATCTTACATGCGATGCAACCTTTGGTCATAAAGCTTCAGCATTCGGGAAACCGATATTTTGACTAGGCTATGAAGCGCGTAGTGGGTAAATCGTCACAAAAAAAAACCTGTACCACTATAATATTTTACATTAAAATCTTTTTTGTTAGATTTTGTCAGTCAGACCGAAAACGTTCTATCGTACTAGCTCTATTCTTAATTGTTATTTTTTTAATATCTACATTTAAGCATAAAAAGCATATTTAAATAATGTAACACCAAAAATAGTCATACCAATATCTTCATGTGGTATTATTAAATATTTTTTGTTTGTTTTTTTTATGGGTTATTCTTTTGATTTTGAGCATGGAGCTAATTTTTGGTAGTAGTAAATTCATATAGACGTCGGCTGAATATTGTGGAATGAAAGTATGAGGATAGGCAAAATGATTATGTACTGAAGACAATGCTATTAAAGCTAGCGAAGAATCAGAATACTTTATTTAAAAAAAAAAAAAAAAAAATAGAGTATGTTTCAATATCAGGCAGGTTCTCTTTACTTTGCCAGACGAAAATATTAAGTTTGATTATGACAAAAAATAAATAAACAGTTTTATAAGTTAGATTGTGAATAATTAAGTTAAGATATCTTTTACAGTATTCACACTTTAAAATTGCATAAAGGGAAATAATAAGACTATATCACTTTGATCTTGGATGTATGTAGGTATGTAGAGAACATTGTTGCGTTGATACCCATCTGTTTTACAGACTCGGAAATAAGTTTAGATTATTTCTTACAAATAGTGCTATTTCAAAAATGTACAAAGATGGTATTGTGAGAATGTGAGACTGTAGGAAATTCAGCATCCCGACTACAGTTCGTATGCAAAAAAAGTTGGGGATTCAAAACAAAGTATTTGAGAGAATTTAAATCCAAATCTTAACACAGAATCATATAAACCATAGTTTGCTGTAAATAAACCAAAGTAGCTGGCGCAGATCAGACCACCAGAGAAAAGTTGGTGCTTTTATATGTTTCTCCAATGTTATTATTTTTCAATGTTTATCCCGGAAATCGATAATATTATATCTTGTACAATGTGAATTGATTACCTTTCTTGTTTATTTTTTAACATATCACGCTGTTTTAAAAGTATTACGTTTTTTGATAAAGATTAATTTCAAATTATATAGCCCCATAGGTCTTTCTTTTTCAATGAACATTTATGGGAAAATTATAAGTTTCAATTTATGGATGCTATGAACACAGTAATGTCATCGGTGAATAATGAAATGATTTCCCTGGTTGCGTTGGACAGACATTTAAAGTATTTTAGAAACAAGGGTGGGCCCAATACACTACCCTGGGGTAAACTATTAGCTAATTTATGTTTATTGGACGTGATAGTCTTCATTTTACGATACCAGTAATTATTCGATCGGTTTGTTAAACATAATCTAATTAAATACTTCTAAATACATTTAGCTTTTATATTTCATTTAACAGAAAAAATTGTTTTACACAGTCATAAGCTCAACCCGAAAAATCCTGCTCAACGAAGTGGGCACGGGTCAGCTAGTTTCATATAAAAGAAATGTTACGGGGAAACAGTTGACTAAGAATTAACTTTCAATATGATTATCAATGAGCGCTGCATGCTTAATATAAAGAAATTAGATAAAATACGACACACAAAGATAAGGTCAATAACCAAGGCAACAAACGCATTGCAGTATTATTATTTATTTTTTTACTATTGATAGACACGCGCTTGACCACCATCTCACCTGATGGTAAGCGATGATGAGGTCGAAGATGGAGCACGCTTGCCTAGAAGTAACCTATTCACTCTTGACTTAAAGACTCCCAGGTTGTAGCTACCAGGAAACACAGACTCCAGCAGAGAATTCCACTCCTTAGCTGTACGCATTATGAATGTGTTCCCAAAACGTTTTGTGCACGTGGGTGGGATATCCACCATGTACCGGTGGCATCGCCGTTCGTCTTGTGGTCCGATGATGGAACGGGCTTGGCGGAATTAAATTATGCAATTCCGTCGCACATTCCCCAAAATGCAACCGGTAGAAAACCGACAAGCCAGAAACTCGTCGTCGATGCTCAAGACTTTGGAGCTTCGTCGCGACGAGCCTCTCATTGCCAATGATCCTCTTGGCTCGTTTTTCAATTGACTCAAGGACATCAAGCTGGTAATCTGGTAGATCAGTATGCACAAAAACTAAAGTGGAAATGGGCAGGACATGTTGCAAGGCTAAAAGATCAGAGATAGACCACGAGAGTGACATTTTGGAAAGGTCCTCCAGGTAAAAGGAGCAGAGGAAGACCGTTGACACGTTGGGATGAAGACATCACAAGGACAGCCGGTCTAAACTGGAAACAGAACGCACAGGAGAGACACAATTGGTCATTTTTGGAGGAAGCCTTCACCCAATATCCCCGTTCCTGCGGAAAATGCAGATCATGCTTAGAATTAATTCAACTAATTTTATTAGTTGTAAAAAAATACCGTTAAAGCAACTATTTTAAGGTTACTAAATTTATTTAAATTAGTATTAATAAAATGAGAACAAGATCAGTGTTTATATTAGTTAAGTAACTTAAAATAATGTAAAGTAGTTATTTAGTAGGAATTAAAAAGCTTTTTTTATAATAATCAATTTGAGATCCGTCAGAAGTATTTCAAGAACATTGATGAAGAAGATTTTTTAATGAAAAAAATTTCAAAAAAGTATAAACAGCTTATGATATTTATTTAACTTTTTATTTACTTTCTGCCTGCTTTGTACCACTGAAGGGCAAAGGTTTCTCGCTCTTCTTTTCATTCCTCCCAGTTTTGGGCAATTGTGGACTAGAAAATTACTGTCAAGATGTGGAAAAAAAAATATAAATAAAACCCTCGCGCAAGCCCTTTTATTTGATATGACACTTGCTATTGTTTTTTTTTTAATTTTCTAGTTAAACCCCACAAGTGACCCCATACTAAAAAATAATAGTTTGGGTCATAAAAGTCCATATGTGTAGCAAATTTCAACAGAATCGACCCAGTGGATCCGGAGAAAACTAGCTGTGACAGACGGACAGACAGACAGACACCCGAGTGCTCCTAAAAGGGTCAGTTTTTTGTTTGGAACCCTAAAAATCGTACTGAATTTCTTGAAGCGCATTATGATAAATCCGTCACTATTCTCATGTAGGTATATAAAAAATTACGCAGAAAAATATTTAGGTATAGCAAATTAAGTGATTCAGGTAGGTACGGATTTTTTTTTTTTTTTTGTCGATGGCCACTCGCAGTTATCAACCCTAGAGGGTTGTCAACTACTAAACCGGACTTGCCTGTGTGGGCCTCTAGAATTTAAGGCCCCCAGTCGAGGCTACAAATTTATATTTATTAGAACTCCGCTCGCTGAGGGCACCCCCTGTGGGGTACGGACCTCGGCTCAGCGGCGTCGTTTAGGGGGGGGCAGCAAGAGACTGGCTGGGTCATGTCATTATTTAGGGAGATATTTGTCACTACTGGCTCAGCTTCGCGGGCTGGCTCGTTTGGCAAAAGACGGGGGGGAACGTTACTGGGACGTCGCGACGGACCTCGGCGGCGAGGTCGGAATACGGATCGCGGTCTGTATTTGTGTTTCTTGAGAGTGCTGGTTTCCCTACAGCTTTCTTGAAGGACGGTGATTGGGTCGTCAGGGTCGACGAGGGTATGCCGAGGACGGCGAATCTTACTAATCTTGGAGGGAGCGTATCGGGTAGCCGATACGATTAAGGGATTCTGGTGCTTTTCTGCAGATTCGATGAAGTGCTTAGTAAGACGCTTCATGAATTGCTTGATGGTTGGGACTTTGAGGTCGACATGTAGTCGGTCATTCCTAACGAACCACGGAGCGCCCGTGGCCTTTCGGAGAAAACGATTTTGGATGGTCTGCATCCTATGGATATGTCGATCCTTTGTGTGTGCGAAGACGGCACACGCATAGGTCATTATCGGACGTATGCACGTGGTATAGATGCGCAGTTTGCATTTAAGGGATAGCTTGCTGCGTGCATTCAGCATGGGATGAAGCCTACCGAGAGCGAAAGCGGCAAGCGAACGTACCGCTTTTATGTGCTCGCCAAAGGTGAGGTTTTGGTCAAGGATCACTCCTAGATATTTGGCTTGCTTCTCCCAAGGGATCGGCTTGTCAAACATGGTGATCGGACTAAGGGGGGGTAGAGCTCTAGTACGCGGCTTGCGAAACAAGACCGCCTGGCTCTTCTCCGGATTTACTTCAATCCTCCATCTCCGAAACCATTCGCCTAGGGCGTTGGCGGATCTTTGGAGGTTGAGGGTGATGGCCTTGGTGCTCGTGCCGGAGCAGTAGATGGCCGTGTCATCGGCAAATAATGCCAACTGCGTCTTGGGGTTTTTGGGGACATCGCTAGTGAATAGCGTGAATATTAGGGGGGAGAGCACACCGCCTTGCGGTACGCCGGCACGGATGGGACGGGGGCTAGAAAGCGCCCCTTCGATACGATAACGAAAGGTACGATTCGACAGATAGTCTCGTAAGATGAGCACGAGACGGTCTGGCACACCAAGTTTATACAGCTTGAAAATCAAGCCGTTGTGCCAAACTTTGTCGAATGCTTTCGCAATATCGAAGAATAGGGAACCAGACATCCGACCATGCTGGAAGTGGCCGTTGATGTGTTCAACGATACGATGCACCTGTTGAACACATGAGTGATTAGCTCTAAAGCCAAACTGCTCGTCTGGAATGAGGCTCTTGCGCTCGACAAAATCCTTGAGACGCTTATAAATAAGTCTCTCGTAGATTTTGCCGAGCACATTGAGCAGACTGATGGGGCGATATGAGATCGGGGAGGACTTGGGCTTTCCGGGTTTGGGAATACCAATAACGGTAGCCTCTTTCCACTCTTGGGGAAACATGTTGTTGGACAGAGCGCCGTTGAAAATGGCGGTCATCAACACGATCAGAGCTCTAGGGAAAAGTTGTAACACCTTGTTGGTGATACCATCGGACCCAAGGTAGGTACGGAAACACCGTGGTAGCTTTTAAAGGTTAGACATGTCTTGCAAGTGAGACTTTAGTTCGATGAACTACTACCAGGGCGGCGCTGCTGTCGCGCGTTTCAACCTAAATCGTGAAGTTAGCTCTCTGTCTCATATACTATATACTCTGTATACTGTACTCTTTGATGTCTTGGTCTTGTCCGTAGACCCTATTCTCTGTCTACGGTCTTGTCAATCCAAAATGAAACGACAAATGTTGTTGAGATTATTTTAAGTTATTATTAAATCATGTTTTTATTTAGTCACAAAGAAAAATCTATCTGAATTTTAACCATGGGTAGATTACAATTGCCGAAGTTTCAACGATGTTGTTTTTGTACGAGGAATTTAAAAGTGGCATGTATCTTCATTACGTTTTGGAGTATGGTAAGAAAAAACCCTAGTTTTTAATATCTGGTTTTTCTGTGTAGGTTCCCCAACATACTACGCTGTGTTTTAGTGTTTTGTCTCCCAAATTAGCCCAACAGTAGCAGTCCAAGGCAAAGACTGTATTTACTTCTGATAGCCGTGTTTCTACCCATAAGCAACTTGTATGCAAGTTTAATTACATTGCTGGGCACGATCGATCGTCCTCATTAGCCCTCAATGTAATACAACTTGCATGCGAGCTGCTTGCAGAAGGAAACGTGATCTAAAAATAAAACTTGCTTCACTTATTACACTGTTCTTTTCTTTTTATTAAAAGCAAGCTTTGGTATTCTGACATGGATATCACTACGGTAGGAGCCAGATAAACTTGCAATAAAGTGTGTTGACCTTTCCCTAATATCCCTTCGTAAATACCCAAACAATAAATTATGAACCTTATTTCATTACTAGAGGACGTAAAGGATCAGACGTAAAGGATAGAAGTCCATTCCGGACAGCATTGTCTTTATTTCTGTTTGTGATATTGAGAAATTCAATAAATGTATGTGGGTCAATGACCGTTATTGCACATTTATCGGATGCCTACCATAATCCTTATTCTATTGACATGTTTCAGTTGGCAATTTCCCACAGCATGCGTATCTTGTTTTGCCCAGCGTGCACTAAAGTATATTTAAAGGAAGGAGGCTCTCTTTACTTAGCGTTGATTTATGTGATGTGGATTCTGTTTTTTATTAACATGGCAGCATTGTGTACCAGCTTTGTCTTCCTCTTGGTCCTTTTTCTGGTAAGATAAGCTTACTTTACGTTTTTTTCTCAACACTGCAAACTGATTCACAGCTTTAAAACTCGCTTCGCTTTTGCACGTAGATATTATAAAGATTTGTAGTTTTGGTTTGTAAGAATAGGCTCCTTGAGCCAACTATGGAAGTAGCCCAAATAACATTTTGGTGTCAGTTACAGGCTTTTTTATGCCTTTAAGTAATATAACAGGGATATAATTATCTCAGTTATAACTAAAAACGATATAGAGGAGTTAACAAACAAGTTTTAGCCCCCATCGCAGCACTAAAGCTTTAATGGACGACGTAATACAGCTTTTAGAGTTATAATGGTGCTAGTAGCAGCAAATATACTTAATACGTTATAGTTTTAACCTTTCTGTGACACCCAAGTCTTTATAAAAGTGTTCAACGACCCCTTTTATCACTTATTGTTGTATAGTTATTGCAATGAACTGTTTTATACCACTTAAGTGTATAGCACTCTGACATCTGTCATCTCACACTGACCATTATTGCAGACATAGGCTATAAAATAGAGTTTGTCGAGAGTTTAGTAACACGAGAAACTAAAGGTATCAATCAACTCTTCTATCTAGGTTTAACCTGTAATAAAGGGTTTAACTAAAGCTTATTGTGATAGGCAGTACTCTTTTACAGACGTTCTAAAGGTATTGGTGTCAAACAACGCAAGTATGGGTCGTTATTAACACTAACCTCACTTTTGTAAAGTTCGTCATTGTTTTGGTAACCTAAAAATTAATATTATTTCGAGTTATTCAACATTTGACTACAATATACAAAATTTCTTACATTATTTGAAGCGTTCCATGAATGCCACTTAATTTTACACACCACTGCTCAGGAAGCAGGAAAGAATAATAATGTTTAGCTTGAGGTACCTATTTTATTATCATAACTTTCTTTTAAATCTTTAAATAATCCTAGGCGCGTTAAAATTGAGATGAGAAACATGGTATACATTTACCGTGAATTCATAAAGGCAGTCATTCTTCACTTCACATACTTAAATAACTTAATATTCCATAATATTATTCTGCTGTGTTGAATAATGGATGACATAACACTTCCACTACGAACAGATTTAATTTTAGTAAGGTTACAGGCTTTTTCAATCTTGACGAGCGCTTTTTACCACCTGTAGTGCTCACTAACGCGGTATTACAATGGTAATACCGATTAAAGAAGTACGATGAATAAACGCTCTTGTGCCGTTTTATTATCTTTTTAACACCTTACTATTGGATTTTTACCACCTGTAGCGTTTACCAACTCTATTTTACAACGGTAATACAGATTAAAGTAGTAGCTGACAATGAATAAGCGCTCTTGTGCAGCTTTAATATCTTTGTGACACCGTACTATAGTCTTACTATAACTTTTACCTGTAAAACTGTGGGCCTCTTTCGTGGTGATAAGTGAGTTAGAGCATGCTCTAAGTCAGTTGCACAGGTATGCGTTAACACTTTTATACTCAAATGGAACTGATATACGAGTCTTATATAGGGGTTTTTAACGCTTTAGTGTTAGTTGGGAGGTGACTAAAAAGTATTTGAAGTAAGTGGATGACTAAGCAAAAATATATGCATTCATAATTACTATTAAATAATTGAATACAAGTTATCTAATAGTAAATCTGACTCCAGTCTTGCCAAGACGTACCGTGTTACCCAGTTAATGGGTTGTGGAGGTCTGGTAGGCAGCCGCTCCACGTAAAGCACTGGTATTGAGCTGAATCCGGTTTGACTGGAAGCCAACCCCAATGTAGTTGGGAAAAGGCTAGGCAGATGATGAATTGAATACAAGTTATATGAATCGTTGATTTTTGTCGACATACACAAACGAAAAGTCGAAAAAATATTGTTGGGTACGTAATAATAAAAATAATCTACAAATTATATTTTTTTTTACTTATAAGACCTTCTACTTTCAGCACAAGTACCCGTTCGTGGCAAATATTTACATAGCATGTGGTATTTTATCAGCAATTGGGATGCTCTTCCATGCAATATTGAATGGAATAC
Source organism: Lacanobia oleracea (assembly GCA_950371165.1). NCBI lineage: Eukaryota > Metazoa > Arthropoda > Insecta > Lepidoptera > Noctuidae > Lacanobia > Lacanobia oleracea. Next base: position 11,495,551 of record OX493397.1, read on the forward strand.
AAATGGTTAATAGCCACTGCAACAATCCAAGTGATAGCTTTGCTCACCTGATGTACTCCTCACGTAAGTTTTTTTATGTTCCAATCCTATCATTTCACTCGGTTTTGCACCTGTATTCCCAACTCAGAGATTGCGGCCATGTCCACAGCAAATTATTAGAATTTCATTCAAATTTATGCATCTTTAGTATGAGAACATTAAAGACGAACAAAAATAAATTTTCATTTTTATAACATTATATGTTGACCTTGATGGCATTTCTTAAACTTATCCTTTTTTTTACCACATCATCCGGGGAGACGACGTGGTTATGTGGGACTTGCACCCACTATAAACTTCGCCTGTGCACCTACTTTCGCCTTGATGGGTGGGTCGCGAGAACTGCTACGCATTACATTCGCGACCCATCCAGCGCGGCCCACTTCTGAGCTAATGTAGGTACAGTAGCATTTTACAACTTAACAAAAACTTTTTTTTTTTTCAGTTTGGATCTACTTCATTCTCATTGTCAACTCGTATAGGGATGCAATGTTAAGTTAGGTTTTAGGTACATTTAGTTGGTTTATTAATTTAATTAAATATTATCTACCACTACTTAAAAACAAATTGGTATTTTTATTTGGCTACCAAGTTTTCCCTAGTTTTTGTAAGGTCAACCTACATAAACTTATTAGAAAATGGTACTGGTATTATACTTGGCCAAAACCTGAGAGCTTTGTGCTTTCTAGGCTACGCTAGCCTAAGCAAGGCTCGAGTAGGGTACCCGTAATGCTACGACTACACTATCGTAATATGCCAATATTTTTTTTTCTGTTATGGCCATAATTGTAACAAAACCAACAGAAACCAACTGAAACAACACCAAATTATGGCCATAATTATTGCCATATTACGGTAGTGTGGCCGTAGCATGAGTACTTGTTAATTATATGCTTGTCTCACATCTTTGGACCACAGACTAAATCGTTGCCGATATTAGCTAGTTTAATTTTAACCTGTCACTACTAGCTGTCACAACCTCTGTCATACTATAAGATAATGGTAAAATTGCGGTATTTTCTTCAAATAAAACAAGATTAATGAGTTAAAAATCGCAAATGAATTGTATTTACAAATAAATAAATGCTTTCCTCATCAATAATACCTACTTGAGTTCTAATTCCGCCACTACAAACACAAATCATGAAGATAGCGAAGGAGTTATACCATTTCCGTAGTGTGCCTCGGGTGAAGAAATTCCTTGGTTGTATGAATAATCGCTTGGGCTGTATCATTATAGGTGTCACCTATTTATTCTTCATAGTAAGTCCTTCCTATAACTTTTAGTTGTAAATAGTATCTAAGAATGTTGAGAGAAAGCGAGTCTGTCCCAAACGGTCACGAATATCCCTCAGCATTCATTTTCAGTCAGAATGGTTTTCTATATAGTATACAATGCAATGCTATAGCGAGATAACAGTAGTCAAAATTGTCTGAAAACGATTTGAGAAAGTACATAATTTTGGCATAAATAATTAATAACATCGTATCTACAGGGAGAGAACCTCTGAACAGAATTACGGACCCATCGGATGAAGGAATTAGGTACCTACAGTAAGTTCAGTTTTAACGAAGTACTGAAGTACTGCCAATATTTTAAAATTTCATTTTTTCGACGGCAAAAAAGATATACTTTCAGTCAAGGATAATTGTTTTCAAAGACAATCTTTAGGCTGCGTTTCCACCAAAGATGTGCGAGAGATGTGTTTGCGTGCGCTGAGCGAGGCTAGGTAACAGCGATTCTATTGGTTTCTTCGCGTCTAGTGCAATAACGCTTTCAGGGTGCTGATGGGGTTGCCCCGATACTGCGCATCGGGGATGTTTGCTGAAGCTCACGTTGACTGTTTTTACACTGTGATGCGGAAGCGGTGCACATCCCTGGTCAGTAGGGTGCGGGGAAGCACCAACAGCATCCTGTCTATGTTAGCAAGCAACTAGATTGTGCGTTTGTGTACCACTGCTCCAAGCTGGGGCCTGTCGCAGCAGTGATGTCCCAAACTGTTTTGGTTTTTGTGTTTGTTAATGTTTTACTAACATAGTTTGTAAGTACATTGTAACTAGCACTATGAGTCTTGGTACTTGAAATAAATGTTTATTATTATCGCCCAGAAAGCGGTGGCGAGATGATCTGGACACACATTGCGAAGGCTGGTTTGAGGTGGCGCAAGAAAAGAGTGTCTGGAAGGATATGGGGGAGGCCTTTGCCCAGCTGTGGGACACCATAGGCTAATAAAAAAATATATAATTTACTTATTAACAAACCACAACCCTTGTTACGCATCCTCACACATTTGAGGAGGAAAGTCAGCCATAATGCAAGTGAAGATTTAAAAAGAACCGATATCAGTGACTATTATCTGATGGCTTAGTAGTTTTTGGCACCTATACTAATATATAAAGCTGAAGAGTTTGTTTGTTCGCTAATCTCAAGAACTACTGGTCCGATTTGAAAAATTATTTCAGTGTTAGATAGCCCATTTGTCGAGGAAGGCTATAGGCTATAATTGTATCATCACGCTACGACCAATAGGAGCGGAGCAGACGAAGTTGCGCGGGTCAACTAGTTTGTCATAAAAAGTGATATGTTTCAGATGGAAGCCTTTGTATCAACAATGTCGAGTACAAATTCAAAATGCTACATAAAAGGACTTGTTGAACAAATCGTTAGTTTAGTGACTTTAGTCATTTGGAGTATTACATTGGTAGCAACTGTGCTTTTTCTTTACGGAATAACGAAGGTTTGTAAATAATAAAATAGGGTAATTTCCTGAAACAAAAACTATGTGTTTAGTCCCTCGGATAGATATTTTTTGTGTTTTTCTTTTGTCACGTAAAAAAAAAAAAAAGAAGATGACACGAACAAGTGACGTCATCAGCCCCCCCCCTCCTGAACTTTGGAGCGCTAAGTCTTCGTATATCGCGCATATCCCGTTTTTTTCTCGTTCCAGTAAGAATTTCGGGAAATTCTCTCTTAGGGCTCTCCTACACTCCTCAAGGAAATGCAAAAACAAACAAATATACCAAATGCCATACACGGTGCCATTTTAGTCGTCTTACAAGGGCTACCCACTTAATGTACCCAACATAACTTCCTGTAGACGGAACCCAATTACTAAGCCTCCACTGTCCGTCCGTCCGTCCGTCCGTCTGTCTGTCAGTGGCCTGTATATCAAGAACCGTAATAGGTAGACACTTGAAATTTTCACAGATTGTGTATTTCTATTGCTGCTATAACAACATATAAAAAAAATTAAGGTTTATGGTACGGAACCCTTCGTGTGCTAGTCCGACTCGCACTTGGCCGGTTTTTTTTTTAATAATTAATTAAGAAGAAAGTTACAATAAAAATAAATACTGCATTAGAATTATGAAACACCCTGATAATAATATTTATGTATCAAAACAATGTCACCGTTCCATTCTGCGCCGTCCTTAAAACACAAATATCGGACTGCGCTCGCTCCTGGATGTTTCAAACTACGTCATGATTATGAATAATATTTTCATTTTTTAAATAATTCAGATGTCCATTTTTTATGAATGTGTAATAATCATCGGAAAGACGAAGTGGGCTGCCGTGGTAAGACTGCTAAAATAGTAGTCTTAATAAAATATTGATATCTAGTAAAATATATTGATTGATATTATAGATTAATAACACTCAGAGTATCGTATTTAGGCACTCCTTTACTTATCAACGCGTTCTTTTTACATAATTATCAACTTACAAATCATAATTAAGTTATAATAAAATTGAAAACTAGATAGTATAATCAATATTGTTTGTGTTTACAGGAACACCCTATATTTTCCCTTTTTTTCATGTACACGACATTGATAGTGATTGTCTTTAACATGATACACAGTTTTATGATGTTTTTCTATTTCTACAAAGTAATCAGTTGTCCTACGCCCTACCTTTTCGGTGGAGCTAACTTTTTTGGTGCGGTTGGTAAGTGAACTTCGAATATTTATGTTGCCCTAGTACAGGGATGGCGTACCTATGGCACGCGTGCCAGTGGTGGCACGCTGCTAAATAATTTGGGCACACGCTTTTAATATTACTTAGCATCACTGTTGTTGTATTCCAACAGAAAACACAAAACTGATAACATGAATTTATAGTTACAAAAAAAGAAGTCAGTTTACAGCATCTACTGTTATTTTTTGTCCATTGACTCACCTAGTTAAGTTTTTTTTTTTAGCGGCACGTCATGGTTACATTTTTTTTATGAAAATGGCACGAGCAACAGAAACGCCATCCCTGCCCTAGTACCTGCCTAGCTACAGCCTCACTACATGCTAGGTAAATAAAGTGATTTTATTGGTTCAAAATAAACACATCACTCGCTACGCAACCTGGCACATTTCTGGTGGAAACGCACCGTCATGATGACTACAGAGAGGAAGTACTCTTTGAAAAAGAATTCAAGAGATGTATTAATCCATCTAAGGATAGGTTATTTATTATTAACATTTTCGTCCTGTTAGTAAGACATTTAATCACAAAGACAACATTTGTATATTATTATAAAAATAATAACTTCCAAGGTTCTGCTTTTATTTTTATTTCTATGTAATAATAATATCTTTTTAGGTATATTCCCATACTTTTACTAAAACGAGTCTTTTAACCTTATTTCTATTTATTTAATTACATATAATGATTATGATTTAGGTAAAATTGATGCATTATTGTAACTAGTGGACTTCAGCAGTGCTTTTAATTCAGTTGACCTTGACATTCTCTTGGGAATCCTTTCTTCTCTTAATGTTTCTGCATCGATATTTGAGTAGTTCAAATCTTATCTTCAGGGCTACTCGTAATCGGTTCGATGAGACGAAGTTTCCTCTGAATGGTGTGATTTCGCTGCAGGCGTTCCACAAGGTGGCGTCCTCTCTCCTCTTCTTTTCTCGGTTTTAATAAACGCTATCACAAAGGTCCTTACTTCGAACTATCATCTCTATGCAGACGACTTGCAGCTATATCGTAATTTTAAAGTGAGTGAACTGGATGAGGCTGTGACTGCCATCAATAATGGACTCTTACTGAACCCAACTAAATCCTAAGCGCTCTTTATTGGTGGTAAATACATACTCAGCCATTTAGATCACCAGTCTCTGCCACCAGTCGTGTAGGACTCAGTGCCTATAGTGTATTCTAAAAGCGCTAAGAACTTCGGCATCGATATGGACAGTTATCTATCGTAAGGTATTTTACACTTTCCAGTCTCTTAAACGTCTTCGAAAATTACTTCCATTTCACACTAAGGTCAGTCTTGCTCAATCTCTTCTCCTACCACTTATACTAATCTGTCAAGAAAGTACCGGGAAAAGATCAATAATACACAAAATGTCTGTTATTCATCCATATTTATTTTATCACCTTCAAAGTATGCTCCTTTAGAAACGATACACTTGCGCCAACGAATAATCCATTCATCAAAACATTTTTTAAACGCTGCTTCCGGAATGGAGTTCAGTTCTCGCCGCGAATTCTCCTTTATGTCTTCTATCGATTGAAAACGGTTCAGTTGGAAGGCGCCACTCCGAAGCTTGTTGACTAGTTTGCATGTCAAACTCGTAAACCCACGTCTCGTCACCAGTAACAATGCGTTTCATGAATGTTGGGTCCGAACTGACTCGTTCTAGCATGTCCTCAGCGACTTTCATGCGATTGAGTTTTTGGAGTAAATTCAGATCTTTTGGGACTAGCCGAGCAACAACATGTTTCATACCCAAATGATTAGTTAAAATGGTACGGATCGACTCGTGAGATACAGAAAGTTCGGCGGCTATCTCTCTCAGAGTTGAATGGGGATTTTCAGTCACTATTTCCTTTACTTTTGCGATGTTAAGTTCAGTTGCAGACGTTGACGGCCTACCAGAGCGAGGCAAATCTTCCATCACATCTCGACCGCTTTTGAACGCTTTGAACCACTCATAAGCACGAGTTTTTGATAAAGTCGATTCACCGTAAGCCTTCTGTAACATTTTCAGTGACTCCGAACACAAAATTCCATTGGCGATGCAAAATTTAAGACAAACTCTTTGTTCGATACACTTGTTCAAGGGAGGTCCCAGTGACGATTGATCGTCGCTGGAAGCTCCCGGACGATGTGCGTGCCCTCGTGACTGAGAAGAACGCGGCCGTCCGAGCTTATAGCTCCTGGCCCTGCGCAAATAACAAAGCTTTTATGCGTTACTTACAGCGTAAGCTAAGTAAACGTGTCAAAGAGCTGCGTGAAGAGCGCTGGAATAAGACTCTTGGTGATCTCGAGCCAAACCACCTAGCATTTTGGGAGCTTCAGAGGAAATTACGCGCCGCTGAGGTTTCCACTATGCCCCCCCTCACTCGACCCGATAATTCCGTCGCGTTCGACGACGACGAGAAGGCCGAATGCCTGGCTGACAGTCTGGAGTCTCAATGCTCCCCGAGCACAATCCCGGTCGACCCGGCCCATCTCGCTGAGGTGGACGCTGAAGTCGAACGTAGGACTGCTCTCCCCCCTGTCGAGGACCCTGATGATCCCCTCCCCCCCGTCACACCAGACGAGGTAGAGGATATCATTAAGCGACTCAAACCCAGGAAAGCACCTGGGTCCGATGGTATCACCAACAAGGTGTTACAGCTTTTCCCTAGAGCTCTGATCGTGTTGATGACCGCCATTTTCAACGGCGCTCTGTCCAACAACATGTTTCCCCAAGAGTGGAAAGAGGCTACCGTTATTGGTATTCCTAAACCCGGAAAGCCCAAGTCCTCCCCGACCTCATATCGCCCCATCAGCCTGCTCAATGTGCTCGGCAAAATCTACGAGAGACTTATTTATAAGCGTCTCAAGGATTTTGTCGAGCGCAAGAGCCTCATTCCAGACGAGCAGTTTGGCTTTAGAGCTAATCACTCATGTGTTCAACAGGTACATCGTATCGTTGAACACATCAACGGCCACTTCCAGCATGGTCGGATGTCTGGTTCCCTATTCTTCGATATTGCGAAAGCATTCGACAAAGTTTGGCACAACGGCTTGATTTACAAGCTGTATAAACTTGGCGTGCCAGACCGTCTCGTGCTCATCTTACGAGACTATCTGTCGAATCGTACCTTTCGTTATCGTATCGAAGGGGCGCTTTCTAGCCCCCGTCCCATCCGTGCCGGCGTACCGCAAGGCGGTGTGCTCTCCCCCCTAATATTCACGCTATTCACTAGCGATGTCCCCAAAAACCCCAAGACGCAGTTGGCATTATTTGCCGATGACACGGCCATCTACTGCTCCGGCACGAGCACCAAGGCCATCACCCTCAACCTCCAAAGATCCGCCAACGCCCTAGGCGAATGGTTTCGGAGATGGAGGATTGAAGTAAATCCGGAGAAGAGCCAGGCGGTCTTGTTTCGCAAGCCGCGTACTAGAGCTCTACCCCCCCTTAGTCCGATCACCATGTTTGACAAGCCGATCCCTTGGGAGAAGCAAGCCAAATATCTAGGAGTGATCCTTGACCAAAACCTCACCTTTGGCGAGCACATAAAAGCGGTACGTTCGCGTGCCGCTTTCGCTCTCGGTAGGCTTCATCCCATGCTGAATACACGCAGCAAGCTATCCCTTAAATGCAAACTGCGCATCTATACCACGTGCATACGACCGATAATGACCTATGCGTGTGCCGTCTTCGCACACACAAAGGATCGACATATCCATAGGATGCAGACCATCCAAAATCGTTTTCTCCGAAAGGCCACGGGCGCTCCGTGGTTCGTTAGGAATGACCGACTACATGTCGACCTCAAAGTCCCAACCATCAAGCAATTCATGAAGCGTCTTACTAAGCACTTCATCGAATCTGCAGAAAAGCACCAGAATCCCTTAATCGTATCGGCTACCCGATACGCTCCCTCCAAGATTAGTAAGATTCGCCGTCCTCGGCATACCCTCGTCGACCCTGACGACCCAATCACCGTCCTTCAAGAAAGCTGTAGGGAAACCAGCACTCTCATGAAACACAAATACAGACCGCGATCCGTATTCCGACCTCGCCGCCGAGGTCCGTCGCGACGTCCCAGTAACGTTCCCCCCCGTCTTTTGCCAAACGAGCCAGCCCGCGAAGCTGAGCCAGTAGTGACAAATATCTCCCTAAATAATGACATGACCCAGCCAGTCTCTTGCTGCCCCCCCCTAAACGACGCCGCTGAGCCGAGGTCCGTACCCCACAGGGGGTGCCCTCAGCGAGCGGAGTTCTAATAAATATAAATTTGTAGCCTCGGCTGGGGGCCTTAAATTCTAGAGGCCCACACAGGCAAGTCCGGTTTAGTAGTTGACAACCCTCTAGGGTTGATAACTGCGAGTGGCCATCGACAAAAAAAAAAAAAAAAAAAAAAAAATTCGATATTTTTGTCCATTATGAAATTTGCAATACACACTATATATGATATTACTAAAACCAGCACTGTATTTAATATAAATAACAGATGCCACTCAAACTCCGCGCCAAAATGGAAAACAGTTGTGCCAATCTAACAACTACAAAAAAACAAAAATTTGAATTTGGAACCATAAACAAATCATCCATTCCCGATACTTTTTTGACTGAATGTAGACTACGCAGATGTCTGTTTTCTAGATGCGACGGAGGTAAATAAACTCGAGTAAAAACCAAATAAACTCGAGTGACTGCAGAATTTGCACATACGCTTTATTTTTGGCCTCCGGAAATATGACCACGTGTGGAGTTCCAGACCAGATTAGGGTGGCTGCCGATTCGGCGTGGACGAGATCCTCATATCCTATCCCTCCTTTATACTATCCTGCACAACCCTAATTTTCCTCAAAACCTTTGAGAACGCTTTGAGTACCACATCCCGAGGGTTAAACCATGTCGTACTACCACTTCTCTTCTCCTTCGTACTCCGCGTCACACTTCCAGCCGCTATTGTGGCTCCTTCTCTGTTATTGCAGTGCGTCTCTGGAATTCTTTCCCACATTCCCTACTCAACAGCCGTTCTCTTCATGTCTTTAAAAGGAAAGTTAAAGAGCATTTTCTTTCTATGACATAATATTCGTGGATATGTATGTATATATGTATATATATATATATATATACATGTGTGTTTATAAATGTAGATATATTTATGTATGATAAAATATGTATTATTGTTAAATGTTCACTAGATCCACCTCTATTGTGATCATCTCTCTCTATCACTCAAAGGTTTCCTGGTAGAAAACTCAATTTTGAGTTAAGCTCGCCTTTGTACATGCACGTTTTTAATCACTGTAAATTTTAATGTAGTTGTTGTTGTGTACAATTAAGAATTATATGTTTATCTTTTCAGTGCTTATTTATTTCCTAGTAATAGTGAACAGTTACTACATGGAGATAGCCGACAAGCAGAATCTTGTCCTTGCCGTTGCTGCAGAGACTTCAAAATTGACTTCCCTATTAGCTTCTGTCGCGCCTTCTTTGACAGCTTCAGTTACCAAGCCGCCAGCCAAGACTTCTTGGTTCTGACAAACCACGTCTATCATCCTATCAGCCAACAGTTAATTAATATGCAGTAAGAGCAGAAAATGCGATATTGATATATCTAATTTTATAAAGAAACCGACAGTGACTTCAAGTAAATTGTGATATGGCATAGGAATGATTAGTAGCATCATTGTGTATTTTATAACATAAGTCAAGTTAAACTACTGAGTTTAACTCTCGCAGTCCATTTTAACTATTTGATCATATCTGCTGAAGTAAGTTCTGTACTAAGTTTCAAATAAATTATTTTTATTGTGTTTTCTTTTTCTTTAATTCCCACTCCCCCAAACACTGATTTGCTTTTACATTCAACTACTGTCACTATCCACCGAAATGACAATACGAGTGGTTCTTTAGACTTCTATCAGTAACTTTCCTTACACTGCTTTTATAAGCCTAGGTCTTTTATATCAATTCGTTTTATAGAAACCAGCTTGATTTTCAATTAATTCGTAAATTATTCAAACATCCTGCCCTAACTCACTCTTACTGAGATAAAAATGAAAAACCCTATGAACACAAAATCACTTGATGGCCAAACATTGTTATCGATTAACAATCTTGGATAATTTCTTGACGTAGGTATATACGTATTATACGTTGGGATTTATCTGCATTTTGGGACAATGCGGAAAACTTATTGCAATCCGCAATGAGATTGCTAACTTGAATTTAGGGTGTGAATCACAAGCCGAACCTAATCAACGACGGGTGCCAAGATTGGTCTTGTCAAAGACCAGATTTGGGTTTAGATGTTCATTATAAATTTTGGGCGAAAGAGGATTATTCCTTGTAGCTGACTTAAGCTGAAAGATACAGCCACCCATGTTTCGTTGGCCATTATTGGACAGTATCTTGGAAATGTTAATTAAAGGGGTCGGCTGAGCGGTCAAAGCGACCGCCTTGCTCATTAAGGAGGATACCTGGCATTAGCATAAATGTCACTCGATGCGGAAGATTTAATTATCGCAGCCGACCCACCGCGGAGGTCCAGTAAAAGGGTTAAGCCAGGCAATTACGTAGATACCTACAATATAGGATAGAATTTTCAGTATGCTAGAAAAACTTATTCAAGTTTAGTAGAGAGACAATTTCGAAAGTTCCTATTTAAAAGCTTTATAAACTTCATCAATTTCAAGATAACTAAGGTTTATTTACATTATAGCCATGGGTTGATTTTTTGGGTTCCGTACCCAAAGGAATCGGAACGGAATCCTATTACTAAGCCTCCGCTATCCGTCCGTCCGTCTGTCAGCGGGCTATATCTCATGGTCCGTAATAGGTCGATAGATAGTTGCCGCGTGTTGTTGCGTTGTTGTTGTTGGTTGGTAGTTGGTAGTCTTTGGTTGTGGTAGTTGCCTCTACCGTTGCGTCTGTTGCCGCTATTACAACAAATAATAAAAATATGATGGTACGGAACCCTTCATGCGCGAATTCAACTCGCACTTGGCCGGTTTTTTGAACAAGCATTTAACCATTAAAATGTTTGTTTACAAACACATTAATACCTACATATATATAGATACGAATGGAGCCTAACACAAATACATTATCAAAAAAAAAGAAATATCCAAAGAAAGAAGCATCAGTAATAATAAATTATATTTTACGTCCCGAAATATCTAACGAAAATTATAGTCTGTTTCTACGTGAAGCATTTGTATTTTCAAAGAAAAATGTCTCCCTCACGTCCCGTCCCCGGCGGGGCGTAAAAGAAAAGTATATAAATGTAAAAAGAAAGTATAAAAGAAAGTCACTTCCCTGAGATAGCGTTCCTTCGGTGGCTCGACTGGCTTTTATTACGTCAAGCACGTGACGCGAACATGGAACCCGTCTTTGAATTCTCTTAGGTATTAAGCTATGTGCTGAATTTCGCTGTGTTGGGTTTACTTTATGTAATTACACAAGGCTTAGATACCGAAGATAGAGAATATATGCTGCGAGATAGGAAGATTTAATTAAAGTCTGTACTTATAAATTGCTTCCGGCCTCATCTACTTTTGTTTTGTGGATGGTTGAGAAAATTATCCTGTTTACCGAAAAGCCGCTTTCAACTCTCCACTCGTCATGAAGCAGTGCACTAGTGTGAAAGTCATCAAAAAGAAAGTCGGTGCAGCGTGTATCGGTGTGATCATCCAAGCAAGACAACATTACCCTCTTGAAGTGCAGCTAACATAGCATACTTCTCAAGAAAACCAACAAATTAACCAAAAAATCCAGCTAATTTCTTCTCGAAAAATGGTAGGCATTTGAACCAAAACACAACAGAGTTTTTGTAACAAAAATAGATATTGTTGGTTACGTCTACAGCATCTGAGGCGACCATTCGAGCAAGCGTCTGCTCTGACCGGGGGATATTTTTACAACAGGGGCGACGAACTCCTACACATCATCTTATTTCCATTTTGTTTGTTGATGGCGCAGACAGCCGCGTTACGACCTCTGGTCCCTAACAAGTTTGGGACTAATTTGTATAGATTTACAACAGTACCTATTGAGTTATTGCATCCTGGTACATAAGTTAGCGTAACTACCAAATAAGTTCTTACACAGTCTTTGGGAGATTCTAGCTTTTTCTAGGTTTTGGCATCAGTCATGAAGAACCTCTCTGTCTCTGTTAGGATGGTAGCCAGACCCATGGGGCTATAACATAACATAAATAAATATATTCTCTACAACAAAAGTCCCTTAAAAACTTATATCATTAATATGGGTGTACGTACGTGTAGTGCATATTTTAATCAAATACAACTACTACAATCGTAACCGAAGCTAAAACTGCGCGTTTAAAACAGTTTAGAAAATGCCAGTTTAGAAAAAGTTTAACCAAAAGAAAGGGATTTTCTTTTTCAGTATTCCGGAAAAAATCTTATAGGAACTATATTCATTAATTAATTAAATAAAACTGAAAAGTAGTTATCTCGAAATTCAATTCAACTTACCGCTGACAACGTTTAAAAAACACATTTCAAACTATTACTTTTTAAAAGATCCTCCTCCTTTAAGGACTATTTAGAAGACAAGTCAATAGAATCTGTAATTTATAAGTTAGATTAATTGACACCGCTAATTGTCAATATATTTGCACGCCATGTAATTGCAGGATATGTTGCAAGAATTTTTTTGTAACACCTATGTACCTACTATGTTCTAGAAAATAAATATTTTGGTTAGATTTGAAGTTTCATTTAGGGAGCTGGACAAAATACCGTGCTACAAGCTAAAATACACATTCCAAAATTGGTGTATACCACCACATTGTGTGTCGTTGTGTGTAGAAGGTAATGGTATGCGTAACATAACAAAGCGAGAGGACGCAGCATCCCTCGCGTTATTCATAACGGACATAAACCCGACCCTCGTGATATAAGAACACATTTGGTTTAAGGACTGTGTACCCTGGGTGAAAAGCGAACTAAAGAGAACTACCTACAACGTTATATAAGTTATTACAGTAGAAACCTTATTAAAAAAATACCAATTTTTTTTAGAGTCATTAAATTTTGTGGTAGCTTGTAGGTATAGCCTGACTCTTGTAATTCAGAACAGGCTTCTTCTGGGTAAGCTCACTCCATCGTCATCTTTGTCTCTGTCACCTCTGACATGGTCTAGAGTCAAGAGCAAGAGCATCTCAAGAAAAAAACATTCCGAACGAAATTAAACCGGACTCTCATGACATAAAAATGCATATTGCTTCAAGTTATGAAAAAAAATATTGCAAAAACTTGTACAAACTTTTAAAGGTACTCTCACATAGAGACCTCCTTTTAAGGGTGCTCTCTCGAAAAGGCTTAAAAATAGCGTGCAGATGAAGCAGTTTTTCGTCGGCATTTACTGAGATATTGCATCTGAAAAAAATAGGCAGTAATCTACATGATATTGCACGTAACTTGGTTTAGGCAGAATTTATGTATTGGTATCACATAATAGGAAAAAAAATCACCAAATCAACTCCAAATCCTTGAGATGAAACCATTTTACTCCTTAATATTTTAACAAAAGACTAAAAAAATAATATCTACTGCTGTGCAATACAAACGAAAATAACTTGGTTTTGTTACTTTTTTAAAATATGTATTTGTTTTATTATAAAAAAATAAAAACACGGGTATCGGAGTGGCGCGCCGAGGTGTAGTTAGCTCCGTTTGTATGCACAAGGTCATTGGCACATATACAAGCCTTAAGTAAAAGATATACCTGTGCTAAGAGGTCCCGCTCTTCAATGACAATTAATTAAATGGTAAAAGTAGTGTACAAAATTTAAACAAAAAATTACAAGATAGAAAAAGGAAGAGTGTGTATGGGTTTGTGTATGGGTGTGTGTATGTGTGTGTGTGTGAAAGTCTTCAGTTTTAGCCATTAAACTGTTGCCTTTTTGCAGTCTTCAGTAGTCATAGAATAGATGTTAATAATTGTATTAATTTTACTATATAGGGCAGCGGAATTTGTCTTAAATTGTCTTTTGGCATAATATGCAGTTTTAACAAATTTACTGGTGCAACACCCACTTTCAAGTAGGTACCGCAGAAAATAGTTAACCATGGGTTCTAGAGAGTCAATAATCATGAGAAATAGGTATTTTTAGTTATGAATGTGGATGGTTATCAGGGTTGAGGAAGACCAAAAACACGAGGGATGGGGATCGTGAAAAAGTGGTGAGTTATGAGAAGACATACTGTGTCGACTCTAAACTAATTGGGATCAGGGCAGGAGGAAGATAATGATGTTTCTATAATCATATGGATATGGATAATCTTTTATAGCCAAAGATTAACAGCTGGAGTCTAACTTGTACAGGGTTATATAACCGAAAAAAAAAATCAGTTGGTCAATTTATTTTCGCTCACACAACTTGGCAAGTTGTAGGGGGAATAGCAAGTTTTTTTGGGAGTGAATTTTTGCATAAATTAATACCAATGCCTGTAAAAAATTTGGCTGGTCATTGTACAAGGCAGATTTCGCTAACAGATCCGACTATTTTTAGCAAAATAGTTGTAAAGGAGTAAAACACCCAGATAAGAACCAAAATTGGGTAATATCCAGTAACCAGTCAAGTCTAAATATATTTTTTTTTTCAAAATGGTTTATATAATAATAATAAGGCCCTCTATTAATACTAGGTATGTCTGTACCTACTAAACTTTTCCAACGCTCCGATGCCGACGGCACTTTTCCGACGGCGCGGGCGGGTAGCGCGCAAAGATCACTTCGCAACATGTTTCATTGAAAATATTTTAAACTTTACAAAATTAATTTTTGTATATTTAAAACTACTAGACCTAATGAAGAATGGTTTAGAATGTTTGATACCGAAAACTTTAGATGCTGAGTAGAGTTTCGAATAGTAAACACTTAGCTACAACCTGGCAATCTTTAAGTCAAGAGTGAAGTAACCTAGTATAGGTTACTTCACTCTAGGCAAGCGTGCTCCATCTCCGACCACATCATCGCTTACCATCAGGTGAGATAGTGGTCAAACGCGTGCCTATCAATAGTAAAAAAAAAACATAATAGTGAGGTACGTAGCCTTGTCCGAGATTTTCGAAGCATTTTCCAAGAATACAGATTTAAAATTTATGTCGAGTTTTCTCCGTGCCTCGGAAAGCACGTTAAGCCGTTGGTCCCGGCTGTCATTTGTAGATCTTTGGCAGCCGTTATGGATTGTCAGAAGCCAGTAAATCTGACTCCAGTCTTGCCAAAAGAAGTACCGTGTTACCCAGTTAATGGGTTGTGGAGGTCTGGTAGGCAGCCGCTCCACGTAAAACACTGGTATTCAGCTGAATCCAGTTTGACTGGAAGGCGACCCCAATATAGTTGGGAAAAAACTAGGCAGATGATGACAGATTTAAAATTTATAAATTACTAAATGGATTAGGTACCTACTGAAATGCAGTTGGGAAAGATTTGACTCAACACATTAGTACCTACTTACCTAAATGAATTGCCTTAAAGTAGCGATGTGGTATCTACCTACTAGTTAGGTAGATAACTACCTACTACTGACTTTACATTGGCCCTGCAGTATTTTGTTAAATAAATTTTAAACTGAACATTCGAGTATTTTTGTATTATTTATATTTTTCAGCAGATCTTGAGCTAAACCATACGGTTGTCGCTCGAAGTAACAATGCAGGTATGTGTAGGTTATAGAATAAACTACGAAGACCCCCAAAACAGGTCTGCTCTCCAAAACTTAAACTTAAGTACCCATTTAAAATACCTACAAGATTAAGTAGATAGGTAATCCATTATATCAACAGCGCCATCTGTGTTCCCTCCGCGATAAAAGCAGAACTATGCAAAGCGCATGTGCGAACCAAAATGGCTGCCGATCAATAAGG
The DNA here is from genome assembly GCA_950371165.1 of Lacanobia oleracea. Lineage (NCBI taxonomy): Eukaryota > Metazoa > Arthropoda > Insecta > Lepidoptera > Noctuidae > Lacanobia > Lacanobia oleracea. The sequence goes on from OX493397.1 coordinate 11,511,450, forward strand.
GGAAACCACCCCAACTCACCCCATTCGGACACTCTGCAAAAGGATCCGCAAGTGAAAATAACCCGTATTCCAAAGCAGCAAAGTCCTTGAATAATAATGACGAATTTTAGATGTATCTTTTGTTTGTTTTAGTAGATAGGTAGGAATCCAAAAGGTAGATATCTATTTGCTTTGTCCGCATATAGATATACTTACACACTGATGTTGGTTGGTTTCTATTCACTACCTAAATAGGTATACGACTAACGAAGTGTAGTTTCTGGCATATTGATGAAGATTAATTACCTACCTAGATCTAGAAACTAATAGATACTTAAGGTATTAAAGAAATCCACATTCTCAATCCCATAATCTTAGTGCCTAATAACATTATTTAGGCAGAGCATAGCTGACTGCTCAGAGTTCGCTCAAGACTCGAGTAAGGCAAGGAAACAGCCTGATGAAGCAAAATCCAGATGCGAGGAGAAGCCCAGAAGTGTCCAACCCAAAAGAGGAGAATGTGGTTTGACCTGGTTGAGACTCACAAAGGCCAGGGAATAAACAAAAGAGGCCTATCCTACAATCAGCAGTAAGTAGAACGACGCTGCATGAGAAGAAGGTCCTGCTGTAGTCATTGATTTAACAAGTGTTTTTAACGCATCCCTCTTCTAACAAGAACTTCACCTACCTGTATGTTTTTGAGACAAGTCCGCCATACTATTCCCATTCACTGCAGCCAGAATCAACAGTGACGACCACAGGAAGGCGTCGTGACAATGAATGCTCGGCGTGACCCGGGGAAAGAAATTCAACTGTCTTGGATCCCGCTTCGAAAGCGAGGGCGACTATTTACTCGAACTACATACAGAGTTATTTGTAAAATACCAACAACCTCTTAGGGGTTAAAGTACACATGATTATAAACAACTTTTATTTTGAGACCAACCCGGAAAACTCGAAAAAAATATCTGCTGTTTCATACAAAATGCAATATTTATTCAGTCAAAATGTATGAAACAGCTGATATTTCTTTAAATTGGTATCTTTCCTTTGAAATTTCTGGCAAAAGATTTTAGATTAGGTACTGTATTTGCCTCGCCTTCTCCGATTTTGGTTTTCTTGAGAAGTTAACCGAATCTGGAGTCAACCATTCAGAATCGCTTGAACTCATTTTTAATCATGCATTAGTCTATAAAACCGAGATTTTAATTTAATTGCAGCTTACAGACTTAGTTGGTATCCCGCCAAATTATAATGTTTTCAAAAAAGATTTAATCTTTTAATAGTATGGAACACACCGCATCACCGCAGCGCTGCGGGCCGTCCTGCTAAATACCTAGGTATTTTTTTTATTCACACTGGCTGTTTTAACATTCACAAGACCACAGCATTTTTTTAATGATTAATTTTTTCTTAATTATAAGTACCTATGTAAAAATTCTAATCAACTACCGAACTTCCTTTAGTTCTACTTTAAAAAATAATTACTATTAGTCCTTCCCGCCCAAAGATGAGAAGCAGCGTTTTCCACCCGCTACTCGAATCAAACAAAATAAATATTACTTTCCGAGTATGAGAAATGAACACTACCTTTTCCTTTCCTTTTCAAAAAAAACAGCAGTGGAGTAGAAAAAATACCTACCTATTAAGTTGCCGTTGTTTTTCTGGGCCGCCGATATATTTGATATGTTGATATGTTAGGTTGGGCATGGAATTTTAAATTCAAATAAACTTTATATCACTACTGGATGTCACCCCTAAACGTTTGACGCAATGAAACCTGTCGGAATTGGGGCGCGACATTTTTTGAGCTTGCTTGCATTTCTCACCCTCTAACTTCATGAAGTTAGAGTTTTTTGTTGATTTGTACAGAAAAGCTCATGAGCTTTTCTGTACAAATCAACAAAAAACTTCTGAAGGATCAAAAGACAATTAAATCCTTCCTATATGAGGTGCAATTTCTTTAGGTAGTAGATCTCAGTTCTTGAGCTTACTTGAATCAGTCAACAAAGTTGAGTTTAGATAACGATGAAAAGAAAATAGAAATAATTCGAGGCGAGGTGTACAGATTGAGATTTTGTTTGTAAGAACATTCCTGAAAATAAAAACATACAGCACAAATGGAAAACCACATTAACCGCCCCGGGTGTCACCCATGCTGGCTACGCTACTGCTTACAAGGAAGTCTTATTAGTGATTTGAAACCATTCTTATTAAAGCCTACCGACCTTCACTTACCGTGCCCACCTTGGTACCTAGTTACACTCCTACCTTACTATTAAAACCTAAGCAAATTTGCAATTAAAAACCAATTAATAGTTAAAGCAGGATTGCAAATTAATTACAATTACAAGACTCCCTCCGTCACCGCACCTAGACTGCTCGGTTTAGTAACAAGGTACGTACCTACTTAGTTACTTTTTTTACTTAGTCTGTACAACAAGCCCACATATCGTAGGTACCTAAGAATAGTGTGTTATATCGAATAAATCTAACTAGTCCGTCAGATATGTAGATTTCCAAAAAGAAATATGTACCCTTTTTTATCTAGGCCGTCTCACGACCTTGCAACATTAGACCAGTTAAGGTGGATGCGCCAAGGTAGCCCGCGAAAATCAAATATTTGTATGCTTTTGCAATTTACCGGTCGGTGTGAAGCTGCATGTTGAACAAAATACGATTCGCGGCCGAAATACTCAGATAACCATTTTAATCATCAATATGGGCTATATTGATGATTAAAATGTTTATCTGAATTCACGAAGCCCTATAGAATGTCTTTTTCATGAAATAACCATTCTATACTTAGAGTTTCGTGAACTTAGAGGGATATATTGATGGAATATAATACCTACGTAGTACAATTTTCACCAGCGACGTGACGTCACAAGCCCCTCTCTTGATCTTCGATGCGCTTTATGTTTAATAACAATTTCAAATGACAAAAAATTCTAGCCAATAGGCTTTCTAAATCAGCCAGCTCTATAGGTATTGTCGCATAGGTACCTACCTATCAAAATGACAAGCCCAAATTTTTATTTTTTTATTTTGAAGAACAAGATATCTACATATTGGTTTAAAAAAAAATATGGTTCCTTAACAATAATTATAAGTGGACCAAAAAAAAAGTTAATGAACAAATAGATACGGTTTTGAGCACATTTTTTTTTATTTTAAGGATCTTTTTTTTAAACTATCATCATTTGCATCAAAATTTATAACCATTTTTTAAACAATAGGAAATAAAAATAAAGAAAGAGTTATCAAAAGTTTAAAAAAAAAGAATAATTATTCAATGATTAATTTAAATTTAGGTAAATTTTTTAAACTACGTAAATTGTTAATGAAAAATTGAAAAATGTTTTTTTTCCTTTTATGAATAGATCCAGTAAAGGAAATAAATATCAGATTTATAGTTTAACAATTATCACATTTGCAATGTTCATGTTCGAGCAGAAAAAAATTGTTAATTAACTGTTGCATAACTACCTAATTGAAAAATCGCGGTAAACACAAATTACCTACCGACGGATTATTGAGCATTCATGTAGGTATCTAGTAATTGCCTGATTTTATTAATTTCTTTATTTTGATATTTAATATGTACCTAAGTATAAATTATTTTATTGTTAAAATGGCCGAAGCGGGCGTGGCTTGGGAAAGTTATAAATATTGGTACTACAATTCCGAGAGTCTTTCTCTAAGGAAATTTCCTCTTCTTGTCGAATCATTTTTTAGATTTTAAAAATATTGATCAGATTTTGAGATATTTCAAAAGACCAAACCCTTCTTTCTTTTTACAGTACATTGTTTGTAACTTTTGCAATTTTCTCGAGCGGTACTTTTTTTTCAAAAATCTTCAACATCCTCTTTCAATAGGTATTGCTGAAAAAAGTTGAACAAAAAAGCACTTGTTGACTGACTATAGATACCTAGGTATCAAGATTGCAGTAAGTTGCAGTAACTTATGTTTTACAAACACATCAAGATTGAGGCTTTCGTCCTATTGATGCAGAAGTGTACAAACCGTAGACTTCGTTACAAAATATAAATACCTACCTACACTAAGAAGAAAGGCGAGGGTCTACCATGGACGGCCAATTTTTATTCCAGACGCAGCTTAAGACCTTTTCCAGACTGAAAATGTTCTAAGTAAAAAAGCTAACTCCATGCAAGTAGGTGTAAAAGTAAAAGAACTTTTTTTTTAAATGACTCTTTCCGCTCTGGGTAGATAGGTACCTACAGCAGGAGGGAGTGTCAGACTTTTACTGACTAAAACCCATCCGTGTTCCTCCTAGTGCCCTTTGCGTTCCAGGGTACGGTGCCTCTTTCGAACGAAGTCCGCAGCAGGTATAAAAGTACCTGAAACCTCCAAATAATTGACAAAAATCTTTTTATTTTTTGTAGGGACATCGCTCTACCTTCCCTACCGAAATAAATGTTCCATACAGCGCCATCTATGGGTCACTGTTTGAGTTAAGTGGTCACTTAGTTTGGAGGAAGCCGACAGCGACATCTGCCTTTATCGTGATGAACTACGTAGCTTGAAAGGTATCTACTCACAGTATCGGTAGCTTATATTATGAGCTTTATTTTACTTTAAAAACTACAGGAATGTTTCTGTTAAACATGATAATCATACCTAGATGTCTCTTTTAATTATTTTTAGACTTGCAAGTACCTATTAAAACGATTTTTGTAGATATTACGTCAAATTTACGTATTAGGTCCAGTTTAATTTAGCAGTTTGAATTGAAAAGTTTGATAATTTCTGAAATTTACGTTTCAGGAACCATAAGATTCGTAATTTATTTCTTCAGGAATAATCCTGAAGAAATAAATTACGAATCTTTATTACATTTATTTTTTTTATTTACGTAAGTATAAAATTTTTAAATTATCGAGATAATTTAATAATTTTGTGCTTTTCGGAGGTACCACCTGTATAATTTAAAATTTACTTATTGGATCATCCAAAGGTACCTAACCTACTCATGTAGGTATCCTCGGGCCTAGTAGGTAAAAAACAAATCAACTCTTGACACAGTAACGACCGAGATTCTCCAGCCGTAAAAAAAAACAAATGAGGTGCAAAGAATAATTTGTTAGCTAAAAAAAGAGCACACCCCGTTGCCAGGCAACAGACAAAAATATTAAAAATGGATGAACCATTACCAAACGGTATTGGTTGAATTCGGCGCCATTTGCAAAGGGCCGGACTATTGTATGCCCCGCCCACGAATACCGTCCGAAACCGAATCGTCCCCGCCTTTTGTATCTCTCTGCCATCTTTGCTACTGTCACATTTCCATTCGGGGTGGAGCTTATAAGATAACCCAACTAAATTAGGTATGTTCCAATTTAAGTCAGTTTTGCAGAAAAATATTGACTACGTAAAACAGTTGGGTGACCTTAACGAAATTCCCGCCGTTTTAGGCGACTACCATCTTGTGGAGAAGTTGAGTTCGTTAAAATTAGTAAGGTAGGTAGGTAAGTATTAAGTAGTTAATCACCGAGGACTCTTTCTGTGTTAAACATTGGACAGTGTTTTGACATGTCAATAAAAATGAGATAGGTAAATAAGGAGGTACTTAATTAAGTAGCTAAGTAACCTCAAATACCTATATATCTAATAATTGAGAAATAAATGGTTGGCATTTTATTTCTCACAAGGTGGATAAGTAGATACCTATTATTGTGTAACAAACAGAAACTAATATATTCACTTCTGTCAATAAGTAAGTAGGTACCTTACCTTGGGCACCTAGGTACTACCTAGCTAAGTGGGTAGTTACTCATTAAAATTTTTGGAAATTGTCATTCATTCATTTCATTTCCTACAATTTACCGCAACCAATTATTAAAAAAAATGTTGTTAGGTAGGTAGGTAGGTACACTACGTAGATATCTAGGTAGGTATTGCCTTATCTATTTTGTGAAAGGCAAAAGTACGTTATATCTACAAATGAAACTAGGTAGGTAAGTATTTATTTTTCAATCACCAGATATCTAAAACTTGTCTTTGATTTACGATTTTAACCTATCCACTAACCTCATCTTACCCTGAAATGAGAATATGGGCTCTCTAGTGTCAACGATACTAAAAAATCAATAGGTATTCTTACGGTGTCACTGTGCTTCTTTTGGTTCGTCTTGGCGGGAGCACTGCCGTGCTCCCATATTTATCTACCTCCGTTGGTTCTACGTAGCGCTACGCAAACCTACTAAGATTTCAAGGCACTTATTTTATGGATCACACTCCCATTGTTTTTTGGCTTTAGGTACACCTAATATGTACCTACCACCAGCCTCGGTATAATTATTATGTAGGCGCGTAAACAACGTAGCTGCATATTACTACCTACTCGTAAAAGTAGGTAGCTTGATACATAGGTACCTAGGCTATGCAGCACTACCTCCTAATTCTACCAAAAAAACCTAACCCCAAACTTCATTCACCTACAATATGTAATGCTACCACTCAGCCCGCCCCATAACAGCCTAACATTAATGATAAACAGACCATTAACCTATCCAGCCTATAATTTGTGTGCACGTCGCGACGACGTCACAAGCAACCGTCAACTACAATTTTATTATCCATTTGTAACCGTTTATGAGGAACAACAAACCTTTAGAGTCGTTTGCTCGATTTATTGACTCAAAAGTTCATAATGTTAAGGATTATTGCTTCGCTTTAGCTTTGGTGCTACGATGCGAAGCTACGCTGTGCTACGTTTTGCTACGCAAGGCTACGCAACGCTACGCAGTTCTATGCAACGCAATGCCGAGCTACGAAACGCTGTGCCGCGCTACGCAACGAATGGTTACCCTATTCTATTCAACGCTATAGACTCATTGTGTTTTTTTGTACAGTCGGCCATCCGTTTTCGTGGATACCTATTGAATTCAATTTTAATGCAAGTAGGTAGGTATCTACTTACCTAGTTTGCGTCGGTTGGTTTGTCAGTGACCGTGACTTTTTATCATATCAACTTCTTTGTTATTTTGTTTTTCAGCGCAATATACCGCGATTTCAACTGAACCAACGGGAATATGCAACTGACTCTGCGTTTTATGAATTTCCATTACTTACCTACACAATGTACAAAGTTGATAGGAACCTATCACTCGTTATGTTAATTAATACCTAGTTTTTTTCTACCTCTAACCAGCCTTATTAATAAAATTTATTTATTCTATAAAATCGAAGCAAATAATAGTTTAAATAGGTATGTTAGATACACCTACAAAAAATAAGTAGGTAAGAATCTGCTAATCAGTTTTTAAACCATAGGTAGGTATTTAAACTAACCATTAAGTCAGATTTTGTTTGTGAGTCTAAAAAAATATTTAGGTTACCTGTTAACGTGAGGTATACATAGGTACTATACATACAACGTATGTAGGTTTAATTAAATCTTATAGTAATATATAAAGGTGACGAATTTGTTTGTTTGTTTGTTTTTTTTTTTTATTTGTAATGGGTTTGCTCTTGGCTCTAGTCTATGTTAGAGATGACAGAGATGACAGAGACAAAGTCTACGATGGAGCGTGCCTACCCAGAAGGAGCCTGTTCACTCTAACATTGAAGAGATTAGGGTTGTAAGCTTTTGGAAACACAGACGCAGGCAGAGAGCTCCACTCCTTTGCTGTGCGCATTATAAAAGACGTTTGAAAACGCTTAGTGCGAATTGGTGGAATAGCTACAAGGTAGGGTTGTTTGCTTGAACGCGCTAATGACAGGAACTACTGGTCCGATTTGAAAAATTCTTTCAGTGTTAGATAGCCTATTTATCGAGGAAGGCTAAGACCAATAAGAGCAGAGCAGTAATGAAAATTGTGACGCAGACGAAGTTGCGCGGGTCAACTAGTTACCAAATAAGACAAAATACCAGGTAAGTAAATTACTCTCGGTACATTTGATTCGATTCAGACACAGGTATGTAAAAATTCCAATAAACTGATGATAACGAACTGCTAGCGTTGTTAGGTTAAAAAAAAAACCTAGTTTCTATTCATTGCCAAGGCCTTTTATTCTAAGCCCTTTAGAAGGAAGCTTTCTTTACTCCAATCGACTTAGTCGTCATGTAAATGGAAAATAAAACCCACGACCTATGTCAATAAGTAACAATACACGCAGATAGATAGAAAACATTTTATAATGTACAAAAGTAACTAATACCTTTATCGTGTATTTAATAATAATTAAATACACGATAAAAGTTTATTAAACTCAATCAAAACTAACAGTCCTATTTATAGATACTTACCTACTTAGGAACGGAAGCCAGAAAATGTAACCCCCGACCAAGGAGAATCGGGTCAGATAGGGGGTCGCTACATTTAAAATACTGGTACACATCTGCATCCGGTTAAACCATAGATATACTGTTTTTTATATTTCTACGGGTTAGACTCTAAGCCAAACCCAAGATAAGAAATCAGCTTCCGATTTTCACTAGGTATACCTATCAGCGTTTTTCGCTTATTTTTATTTTTTTATGTTTAAAAATTTATATTAAGAATATTACTGTATCTATGCCTAATAAATAAAATATAGTAAAAAACCTGCCTAGTGCGAGTCGGGCCACGCGCATTGTAGTGTTCCGTAGTTGCACGTCACAATGAATCATTTTAAGAAAGAAAGATAGAAAGTCGCATTTATTGGCATAACAAAAAACACTTTAGGTACAATTATCGAATACAATAATTATGTAGAACAACATTGTGCCAAAAGGGCCTCATCTTATATGTTGGTCCACTATTATTCGTTCATTCGTAAAGTCTACTCAATTTTTCTTTTAATTTTTTCGTTATTTATGCTCTTTCCATGAATTGTTTCACGTTTTCAAACACAACCGCTTGACTCTAACAAAAATTAGCACTTCAAAGCTTACCTAATATTAATAATAAATAAATTTTATTTTTATTTATTTTATTTTATTTTATTATCTACTTTTTTTTCAATATTTTATTTTACCACTTTGTCGGCGTGAATAATATGTATCCTATGTAGCTACTCACACCAAATTCCAACTTTCTACTGCTAAGTGTCTCGGATCTAAACCGCGGACAGACCTGAACAGACGAACTTTACGAAACTAAGTAGGTAAGTAATGTATGATATAATTACAAAATCTCTAATATTTACAAGGTATAACAACTGTTTCTATAATTTTATTTGATATAATAATCAGTTAATATAGTAAACGATTGATATAATTTTAAAGTAACTAAGTACTTTTATAAGCATAACATTCATTGAATATAAAATCGTTAAATATAACTACTACTCAAAAAACATAAAACCTATTTAGTCTAATATGATAAAAACGTCTAGTTAAAACAAAAAGTAAAATTGCATGTAACTTAATCTGGTCTTTATATTGATAAGTTGAAGCCTATATATGTATAGGTAGCTTAACAAATATCATGATTAGTTGCATGAGTAGCTGTACCTACCTAGTAATTGATGACCACCGGCCAATCATGCATGCAGCATGTAACATGCAAGCAAACATGCAGAATGCAAGCAAGTATACAGCATGCAGCATGCAATCAAGCATGCATGGTTTTTGTCACGGCTCTGGCGCAGCGCGCCTACGTGGGCTTACATTACACTCTAGGGGTAGGACCGACAAGACTACTTGAAGTCGGTTTTGCAGCGATTCGATTCTGTCACTTCCTTTTGTAAAACAACGTGTTCAATTTTTAAGACCAAATGATTCTAAATGAATATTATATCCAATAACGTTATACGAAATATGTTTTAGAGTATATAAATGTTATATGTAAAGAAATTATATCAAAAGTATTGAAATGAAAATATACCAAATAACTTTATATGATATGAGACGCACAGGAAACTATAGGTAAGGATTCCTTTTTGATCACGGAACCCTAAAAACCATTCAGAAATTGTAGTACAACAAAAATATTGAATAAAAGACTTCCGACAGACAACCTACGAATAGCTATTTAAGGCACACAATCGTCAGCCAGACATAAATACGTCACCTTCTGAATCAAGAGCCATCTTTCCTACTCGACATCGTACATATCTACTCCATTACATAACTCAGCTATGACGTGCCTACACCAAGCCACCTACCTACACAACTAGCACGGTATATGTAGACAGTTCCCTTACGGACGCAGTTAATTTCTCGCTTAGTTAACTTTACTACCAAACAGTGATTGGATATTGATTAGAGCCCACCGTTCCACTAGTTTAAATGGCGATTCTTTTCTTCAAATAACATCGTACCACCACAAATTTACACTCAATACTCGATTGTAATTACCTAGTGAAGTTTATTACTTCTCTTGATTAAATAAAACATACCATAAAATCGTTTTAAATCGAACGGTATCGTAGACACGATGTTCGCTTTTACTTATTGTTCTTCTGTCTGGTATTCCATTATACTCGAATGACACTTCTGAAATAGGTAGCCTAATATCATCATAATATTCTCTCTCTTGGCTAATGAGAAACTATGCAAGCATCTAAATATTATGATTTTGAAAAGGTTCTATTACCTTAGTTGTGGGTAATACTGTCGTAGATTCATTAATTTACCTAGGTTTTAGTCTAAATTTAATAGGTATCAGGAAAATAGAAAACAAGTTCAAGTTACGTTATATAATCAAAAACTTACCATAGTATGGAAATAATTAAAGATTAACTAAGCTAAACAGCTCCCATATATTTCCTACTCAATCAAACAAAATGAAAAAGCCCTTAGAATTAAAATGATAACCCTTTAAAGCCCCATTCAGATGTAAAACTGTAACAATAACAACAAATCGTAAAAGCTACTCAAGTGGACGGTTAAATATTGACCTCCGCGTTCTAAACGACTTTACAACGTCAAAGTTGCGCAATGCCATGATTTCTTGTTCTCTAATCCACTACTTGGGTGTCTAGTTTTATGTCAGACGGCATAAAGTGTAATAAACTACATGTCTCTCGATCTACTAGCATTTTTTCATTTTCAAGAAACATGCTCAAACGAACTTGAGCCTTATTTTTAGTAGCGTAAGGTTTGGTAAATATTTCATGTTAGCTCCGTGTGTTTAAAGCACGTGGGTGAATCGACATGATACCATTATGAGTTTACGGCCGCTGTCATTCATTTAGCGAATCGCGCGTGATGGATGGATAGGAAATAAATTATTTCACTACGTGTCTCGTACTAACTTAAGAACACGCTTAGTTATTTTCCACGAAGACGTAGATGGAATGTTTACCTACATTCTTACCTTCAATAAAGGGAACCTTTGATAGGAAACGCAGCAAGTGGGGATAGGTATAGCGGGATAAAATAGCTTTCTTCCATTGACCTGGGATTAGAATAGACCGGGAAAATACAAAATAATGAAGGCCAATGCCGTACAGTGGGTCAATACAGACTTAAAACAATATAATTAACTTACACTTCTCCCGCGACTTCGTTCGCGCGGGATTAGTATTACAATTTTTGTAAGGATCTCAATTTTTTTTTCGACAATAAATTATTCCCTATGTTATTGCTCGGAGATAATGTAGTATTCAATTGGTGAAAGAGTTTTTGAAATCGGTCCCGTATTTTTTAAGATTATTCGTTACAAACATTCAATTTTTTCCTCTTTAAGTAGGTATACTATATTGTACCTAAGTGTTGATTTATAGCTGAATAGCTCGGCCCTGCTGAAAGCGCGAGGAGCTCGTGGCTGGATAATAACAGCCGCACGGGTCAATCTTGAATGTTAAGCAACGCTTGCCAAGGTTGGTCTGTGGATGGGTGACCATCTTAATATACCGAGTTTCCTCCGTGCCTCGGAAAGCACGTTAAGCCGTTGGTCCCGGCTGTTATTTGTAGATCTTTGGCAGTTGTTACGGATAGTTAGAAGCAAGTTAATTTGACTCCAGTCTTGCCATGAAGTACCGTGTTTCCCAGTTAATGGGTTGTGGAGGTCTGGTAGGCAGTCACTGAACGTAAAATACTGGTATTCAGCTAAATCTGGCTTGACTGGAAGCCGACCCCAATATATTTGGGAAAAGGCTAGGCAGATGATGAGCTCGGCCCTGCTGAAAACAAGAGCATATCTGACAAACCTTTTTTGTTTTGTTTTTTTTGATGTTAGAGCTTTTGTAGTCCAAGTCGTGCGAATGCAAGAGAAAATCATTCAAAATAAACTTTAGCCTTTAAGCACAGAAAATATTTTATTGCAGAAAAGCTGTAAACGTTTAAATGCAATTCAAACGTCATATAATAATTGTAGTTTAGGATATACAGTGTAACTTATGCCCATTAAAACCTTATTTGTAAATATTTAGGTAGAGTCGTGCATAAAATATTGATGTTGAAATAAGTACCTAATATTGCTTTTACGGTTCAAATGTGTGGGTTTTAGGTTATAGGTAGAAGTATTTCTGTGAAACAATATGAAAGCTTTTCATGGAAACATCATTAATTATCTTGAAAACAAATTGTCCATCATAATCCATTTACAAGAAAATTCTTCTGTCACGACTTTCTATTACCTACCTATCGAAAATGGCTGGCATTTAGCGAAGTCTCCGATGCGTTTCAGATAATACATAGACGATTTCGAAACACCTAATTGCGAGAATGATTAGACAGATTTCTGAATCGTAAGGAACTTATTCAACGTCTAACAAACAAGTGCGGACAACAATAAACATACTAGGAACAACTCCTTATAAGGAAGTAAGATCTTAAAGAAAATACTGTTAATCGATAGTATATCTTGAGTGTAGATTGTAATTGGTAGTTATATACATTGTAGACTTTCTCTTTTACAATAGAGAGAAGTCTAACGTAAACATCGGGTGGATGCGATAAATAAACATAGTCGTACCGTACGGTAAGATGGCTATTATTTGTATAAGTATTGTTGTTTGCACAATGCATCAACACAAAATTATTTTCTCGCGAACGAAGATTTTCTGCAATAACTGAGATGATGTTGAATGATTTAATATGTGCTTTTTGATGAATTGTTTGTTTTTGTAGTTGATCACTCTTTAATAAAATATGTTAGGTAGGTATTTCTAACAGTGAAAACTCGACGAGGAGATTTTTGAGAACTTTTATTTTTAGTACGACTCAAAATAAACACCAAATGTCGATGTGATTTTTAATTTGGTAAAATTGGTACAGAACGTGATTCTTAGAAATTAATAAAATAATAGACAGTTACATAGTACAAAGGGTATTTTAAATATAAAAAACTGCCCCATATACCTGTTTGATTAGGTATTTATTAGTACTGAGTGAGTCGAAATTGTAATCTTGTATTAAACGCACACTAGGTACCTATACAGGCAAGCATATTAAACACTGAGAGATTACACTGACGAAAAGACTACTTGGCACAATGCTGGTCCAGCTCCACAGTCAGGAGGGCGGGCAAAAACTAATCGGATAATACTTGAAAAAATTGTTGGGGCGCTGAAGAACTTTGCATAGCATAGGAAACTTAATTTCACCGTTACGTATATAATTTGCCCAAAAAACCAAAAACAGTTGTAAAGGACATTATAGGAAACTATTTAAAATTCTACCGATCAGGTACAAACATAAATATCTTCTAGCAGTTAATCACCATGGTACCCAAGAGCATAACTTAACTCATGTAATTAACACCCATAATACACGATCTATGGCTGCTGGCAGATTCAGTGTGCCCAGAGTCACCATTTACTTTGGTGACAGAACTCTAAAAAAACGAATACCATACCTATTGAATAGTCTGCCGGCAGACATAGGGAGTGAAAAGAATAAAAATTGTTTTAAAAATAAATTCAGAAAATACTATTTAGAAACGTGTTAAAGTGCTACAGTGTATAATTGTGTATAATTAGTTATAAGTACAAATTTACGAATGAGTGTAAATGTCGAGACTCACCGACCCCACAGTCAAACCATTACTACGGTTTTGTGGGGCTTACTTTATTAATTACGTTAGCAATAAAAAATATAAAAAGTGTTTGCAAACGCAAATGATCTATTTCCTGTGAATGATGATCTATTCGCTGCATTTCCTATAGGTAAAGACCGGTAGGAAAAATCTTATTATTATTAGTGTCACACAATTATGATTGACATTGAAAGCAATCTAGAAGTTACCCGACTCAGAATACAACCTAAACTTACCTAGTTTAGGTTTTATTCAGAGTAGGGTACTAAATGTAAATTATTATAATTACTTAGTACCTATGGCTTATAAGGGACTACAATTATTGCAACTTCAGTATATTAATAATTTTTGTTGGCATTTATTGTAGTCGGGGTGAGGAATTCTTCGAAAGCCCTGGGGGGCTACTCTCTAAGCCCGAAGTCCGTAGTTTCGGGCTTAGTTGCGGGCGTGTTTTACTCCGTATCACCTACGGACTCACGATTAGTCCCGAAACCGAACTAAGAATGAATGACAACAGTAGCCTCCTTGGAACTGAAAGGGCTCTAGGAGGAACACGGATGGGTTTTAGCCAGTAAGAGTCTAACACTCCTTCCTGCTTTACCCAGAGAGGGAGGAGTCATTTGATGATTTCCCGTCCTTAAAAAAAGATACCATATTCAAGCCGTGGGGCAAATAAATTGTTTTGAAGGTATTATAACATATTATAAGTAGGTATAATTTATTGTACCGACATATTAGTAACAAGTTGCTATGTTAGTCGTTGAAGTCTTACACAGGCAGTTATGTAGATACTTTTGCATTAGGCACCAATCATTTCTTCCTTCTTTTTTTTTTTTTTTGTCGATGGCCACTCGCAGTTTCAACCCTAGAGGGTTGTCAACTACTGAACCGGACTTGCCTGTGTGGGCCTCAGAAATTTAAGGCCCCCAGCCGAGGCTACAAAATTTATATATATTAAAACTCCGCTCGCTGAGGGGTCATTTCTTCCAGAAATAATGTACATTTTAATGCAAGTGGACGCCAAAGTGTATCTACTTGCATTAAAACGCCGGACGGCCAATGCCCACCAGTGAACGTCTTTCAACTGAATTGATGACGCAAAGTTTGGGAAATCATGAAATGACTCCTACTCCTTTCGCTCTGGGCGGAGTGGAAGAGAGTTTTTTTTTTAATAAAAAAACCTTGGCACACTAAGAATTTCTTTTGTATCATGGGTGCGTTCCCAAACATACAAACTCACACACACAAACAGTCAGACCCGGAACAACTATCTGTAGGCCATACAAATATTTGTTCCGTGCGGGAATCAAACCTGCGACACGCAGCGCAACAGGCAATCGCTCGACACTGTGCTAAAGTGTCAGACTCTTACTGACTAAAACCTATCCGTGTTCTTTAAAATGCCCTTTGCGTTCTAGGGCCGCGGTAACCAAACTTTGTCATTGCAGCTGGGGCGAAAATGATGCCTGAGCAGAAAGCGAGGGTGTTATGGACCAAACGCACGTTACTGGGAAGTATGGGAAAAAGGGGAGGCCTGTAACCAGCAGTTGGTGCTTTAAGCCTCCTTTGTATGGTAGTGATGATGCCTATTGTCCTCTTTGCCCGATTTCTTAGGTTTTTAATGGTCGTTGATTTGTCTGTAAACGCTTTTTGTCATAATATCCTTGGTTATCAATCACGGACGGATAAACGATAAAGTACCTCGAAACTGGGCATTAAAGGGTTGCCCTTCTTGTAATCTATAGATTTATTCATTGTGTAGATTATAATTATTATTGAAAGCGTTTATCATTGCGTTTTCCTAAAATTAACTCGCTGACTAAGAATCATCGTGAAGTTCAAACTAGTGCAGACCTACCCCTCTTACACGGTCATCATCATCATCAGTCCCAAACATATTCACATGTCATTTGGAGTCGGTTTTCTGTATCTTTTTGCGACATTCTACTCTATTAAGAAACATATCAGACTTAAAGACGACGGGTGTAAACCCGTCATCCCGTCGTTTTCGTGATAGTACTGGCCCAATATTTAGAACCATATTTGTCATGTGGTCTCTATCTCTACGCATCACGTGTCTGTACCATCTTATTCTGCTCTCTCGCATCTTGTCTGAAATGTTGGCAATTTTAAAAGTTCCGCGAATATGGCCATTTTTGAGTCTATCCAGTAAAGTCATGCCTCCCGCCCATCAAAGCATGCGCATTTCTGTACAGTGCATTTACCTTCATAAATTCCTGTATAGCTCATGCAGTACCATAACCAAACTCTTTAGAATACCTTTTGACGTTAGCAGTCTAAAGAGTACAGAAAAACTTAATAACAGTTGTGGCTAAAATATTTAATGACCACAGGTTAGCAAGAATCAAACTTAGAACCTACATCAAAATCTCTGCCGCTGCACCACTGGCACCTAAATAAACAATAGAGTAGCCATTAGTATGAGGCTGACAAATCCAATTCAATTCAAGGGATTATCTAAACAATAAAGGCTTGATATTATAATTATAATTTACGTGGCTCAGGTCGGCCGTTCTAATTAGACAATAAATATCTTTATCAGACGTTTTATGATAAAATCTACACAAATTATCTACACGGCAACGACGTGAGAATGATTTAATGTTCTCAAGGGCTAAGGTCTTGGTAAATAGATATCCAATGTACTACAATATTAAATTTTCTTACATATTAAAAGTAAAATTAAAAGAAAACAAATAGAGAATCTGGTTTAGTTTAGATTTTTGTAGGTATACAACCTTGCTGTTAGTTATGTTGGCTAGGTATGTGTTTTTCATATATTTATTTATCTTCATATGATAACTATTTGGAAAAGCTACGATGGCTATATAATTTAATCTTACAATGTCTAATGATGTAAAGAAACAAAAAGTGAGTTCATTCGAGACATATTTTATGGTAGGTACATAATGTGTACTTTATTATGTTGTACAAATAAATACTAAAGGTCTATATATCTTTTAGGTGATAATCATTTATGTTCCTCCACTAATGAGGCTTATGGTGACCATTGTTGTGATACAAAGTTGAAAAAAGACTTGGCAGACTCATTGAAAAAAAACGCTACCGATGCAATTAGCCATGGATACTAAGCCGAGGGAATAATCTAGTATTTTCTATTTAAAACTAAATAGAAAATACTTTGAATAAGTTGATCATAAATGACGAATGGATTATAAACTTATACTTGACATCAATAAGTATTGAAAGCATTTTTCAATTAATTTTCCGAGTCTTCCATAGAGCGACGGCAATCACTCTTTTCACCAGCATTAAACACTGTATATGGATTCATTTTTAGGGTTCCGTTACCCAAAGGGTAACCAGCGGACCCCTATTACTAAGCCTCCGCTGTCCGTCCGTCCGTCCATCCGTCCGTCCGTCCGGTCGACAGTTGAAATTTTCACAGATTGTGTATTTCTATTGCCGCTATAACCCCAAATAATAAAAAAATAGGTTTATGCTACGAAACCCTTCGTGTGCAAGTCAGACTTGGCCGGTTTTTTGTGTAGTTTTGTCGTGGCTTATTTATAATAACGGGTAGGTAATGATACCTTTTCAAATACGGTGACTTAGAAGTTGAAAACTTGTTGTACTTTGTAGATAAAATCTAAAGGAAAATCTGCTTTGTATAATATTAGTATTAAATAACATAATATAATGATTATTTGATTAGTAATAAAGTGTTTTCAATTCTAAATTAACTCATTACCTTCGTATTGTAAAAACAGAAGCTGTGAAGTATAAATCCATAAAATAAACTAATAACTGACTAGACATCATCCAAATCACATGATAAAATCATTCACAAGTTAATTGTAGCGTCGTTAAACAAATTGCCCCGTGAAGCTCGCCTTAATCCACCGAGAGAGTCAGTAGCAAGTCTGATATGCGTGACGAGTTCATACGTCACGTTTTAGAGGATACAACATCAAACAAAACAGGGGTTTACTCATAACCAGAAATTCTTAACGGTCCTCCAGCATTCGACGAAAACTGTCGAATTGTCACAGACTAACAACAGCGCGTCACCCAAAGGGTTCCCGACGGTTTGTTTTCCGAGCGCGATTCACACGGGCGCGTATTTGCTTCACAAACAGTGCGGCAACGACTGAGCAATTATCACTTACCTGTGACACGCGATCACAGCACTGCACAGATTTATAGTCGATAAACTTGTATCATCACTTTTACTGAATGATGTGCACTATTTATGCGCGGGAGGCCGAAGGAGCGGCCGGTCGCGGCGGCGGTGAGCGACGTAGTGGCTGGCGAGCGCGCGCTGGGCGGGCGGGGCTTGCGCTCCGCTCGCTCTGGCCGCTCGACGCGCGCCGATACATCCCTTGCCTTATCCTCTTATACATTAGGTAATCGGAACCCGGGAAAATTATCGACCCTTCAGTCCCCTTTCTTTTTGGTCTTCGAGAATTTTAGATTCGCTAATGAAAGACTTTTAAAGAGCTGTGTCGGTTTTTATGTAGGTACCTATCAGGCAAAATCATTTTTCAATATTTATTTTTGTTGTAAGAAACATGAAAGCTTTTTTTTTTTTTTAATATGAATTTAAACTTTCGACGATAGCAACTTTAATTTTGTATCAAATTGATGCATTTAAGTTCTGTACGTAATAAAAGTTGGACGTAATTGACATATCATCGTAAAGCCAGCATTTATCCTAGATAGACAGATACAGCAGAAGTTTGAAGTAGCTCATTCCTTTTATGACCAAAGCCACCATTAAGACGGGATTTTTCGAAATCCTTTAAGGGACATAAAAGCGGGGAATGGACACCTTGCGTCTGGGGTCTCATGTAGGACTCTAGTTAGAATTTAAAGACACAAAGAGGGCCGAAATAATATCAGTGGGAGGAATATAGCTACCTATTTTCCATAGTCTGAATTTTCAGTTTAGCTGCTTGGTTACACCTATTACTTTCTTATTTTTTTAGGGTACCGTACCCGAAGTACCCTTCGGGTTTGAACCAACGGAACCGTATTACTAAGCCTCCGCTATCCATCCGTCCGTCCATCCGTCCCTCTGTCAGTCAGCGGGCTTTGTCTCAAGAACCGTAATAAGTAGACAGTTCAAATTTTCACAGATTGTGTATACCCACTCAAATAATAAAAATTAAGGTTTATGGTACGGAACCCTTCGTGTGGAAGTACGACTCACACTTCGCCGGTTTTTATTTAACAAAATATTTTTTAAAGATCCGAAACATGCAAGTTCCGGTTATGAATTCAGAGATATACACGTCTGTACCTATAGGTCAGGCCAGCCTTACCTCAGTCAAATTAAAGCAATCAAACTGCTTTTCTGTTACTAAAATTAACAGTACCGTTATATAAATAAGTGCTCCACCATACACTTAGCGCTTTCGTAATTATTCTAATTAATTTTATACGTTATAAAATAATAAAATTTAAGGGAGCCATAGTTTACCTTTAACGTTCCGTCATAGCTCCGCGATTTTTATCTCGGTTTTATTTAAATAGTAAATAATTGGGAATGTTAATAAAACGTTTCTGGCGTTTGGTTGGCTCAGTGAGTTTCTTTTTTTATAGTTTAAGTTAAATGGGATGATATTTTTCTTGCCTTTTGTCTTGGCCGTCCATGCTTTAAGTACCTACGATTTTCTGTTCCGCAATAATCCGAATAAATAAAATATCACGTATCTACCAATCTACCAGAAAGATTTTGAGAATTCGGTCATACTAAAAGAGGTGTAATTAATAAAAAATTTGATAAATAATATACTCGTAAATATGTTTGTTCATTTTTGAACATAACTTATGGGGCTTGATTGTTCAATCGTCAGATTATTTTTTATTCGAACAGGCCGTTTCACATAATTTTGCACGCAAAAGCTATCAGAACCGCCATATTTATACCTAAAATAAATGACTCTGATTATTGAAAAAAAATGCATATAGGAGGGAGAAGTAGATTGGAGACCTCCCACTCTAAAGTATTTTATGTGAGAGAGATGCCCAATTACTGCAGTTGACACATAGGCAATGCCATTTACAAATAGGTACTGAACTCAAACACAGAACATCTACTTAGGTACGCCAGTATATAAACCATCACTCTTTATGACAGGTATTACTAATGCATAACATTGAGAGTCAACATTAAGTACGAACGTAAGTACTATGGCGCAACACCTAATGGATATGGGTTACTGGGACTTTATTCATGCACTCAATCAAGCTGGGAAATTATTCGTGTTTTATTTCCTATTTTGTTGTTGTGTTGTGGTGTGTTGATTTTAAAGGCCATTCAAAGAGCTTGAAAAACTCGGTTAGTGGTGGTAGTAAAAATGCTTTTATCCAGTCATATATAACGAACTGTACTGGGTATCTGTACCTACCTTAACATAAAGTTCTGGAGTAATTTAATTACCTGTAATACCTAATGTCTGTTTTTTAATATCGGAGACGTGTAGTTGTATTGCTTAGCTATGACTCAACGGGGCTGACATGTTCATAGAATAAAAGTCTCCAAAACAAAAGATTAAAAAAATAATAATAATAATCTCGGAGATTAAATTGACAACTGCAAATGTCAAAACTGACTTAAATGCTATGGAAATCTATGTCAGTTTGCCATTTGCACTTGTCAATTTAGTCTCCATGATAAAACAGACTATAGAAGCAACATATCTTTCAAAATAAGGACGATATTATTTGAAAACAAAATGGTTTTTTTTTCCATTTTGTTTTTAATAAAACCGTTTCTTCGTTCCAACTTTTAATCCTACCTCGCAAAAATATCGCCTTGTAAAATATGTACTACGTTCCCACAAAACCCTGCACAGCTACAGTAGAGTCACCCTTTACCTCTACACAACAGTTGTTTAAGAGCATACCTATAGACATTAGAATAGGAACCTAATATAATGTTAAATTATGCTCTGACATGTTCCTTCCTCACGGCCCTGATTGCGTCCTAGCTATGCTGCGGTATTACCGACAAAGTCGGAATCGAACCCACGACACAGCGATGGTATTTATGAACACGCACGCCGAAACCATGAGATTTTCCTCAAGAGAACTTCGTGTCACTTAAAGTGAAATCGCCCAACCGCTTGTAAATGTCATTCATAACATAACGAAGTAGGCTTGTGACAAATTACATGACTGAGAAATAAATTCAATTGTTCTACGATCAGCGAAAACGGAACTGAAAGAAGAGATACCTACCTTTTTTTTGTTTTGCCACATTATACTCTATTTTATTATGTGTAATTGAGGTTCAAATTAAAATAAGATGCTTATCGTAGTCGGCGAGCCTTCTTAGATGGTGTTTATTCACTTTTAATTGTGAACTTTTGTTATAATGCCCTAATGATGGAGCCACCGTTCGCTTAATTATTTTATAGATGTGTTGCAAGGTAACAAAATTGCTTTAGTGGTCCATAATACAGTGCTACTACGGGCTTTGTAGTAAGCGGGCAATACTGTTTGTTTTATAAAGTGCTGCTAATAAACCTGCGACCACACGAACCCACATTTTTAACCTTTCATGAAACTAGCGTTGGTTTTACGTTTTAAATTAATGATTATTGGAGTCGGTACGCTTTTGGGGTCATTTGAAAGCTTCATGTGAAAGGAGCGAAATTAAACATTTTTCACTCTGATATTATAACCTTAGCCGTCCAAAATATAGGTATGGCTGTAACTATAAATATCATTATGCGTGGCTGCACAACTTTTATTTATTTATAATTAAAGTAGTAAGTAACCTTATAGCAAAAAGTATGTTTTGAAATGTACTAATAAAGAAATTCTTGCTTTCAACTGTAAAAATCTTAACAAGTAGTAGGTTAGGTACTAAATATTTAATAATAGTTTTTAAGTTTTGTTAAATATTTTGTTATTGCAATACAGGTTTTGTTATTGTAAGTAGATTATTAACTAAAAAGCTAAAAACTACCTTCTTAACTACCAAATAGTTTATATAATTTATTTATGTGAAAGCCCTTTCGTGCCCAAATTACTCAACGGCACTAATAAATCCCGAGCAGCGAGTTTTACTGCGTCAAAATAATTATCATTATTTATTTATAATTATACGCCTATGCGATTCAAAAACTGTTTACGATATGTACATAATAAAAAGTCATTATTTTTTGGAATTCAAAAAGATACTACGGGCTTGTAGCTGTAGCCACAGTTCTATGTATTACCTACTTCTATTTAGGTACTCGTATATTCTATACATAGGTATCTGAAAAATCAGCTGAGTACGGTTTGACTGGAAGCCTACCTCAAACTAGTTGGGAAAAGGCTAGGCAGATTATGACATATCTGAAAATTCGAAAAAAAAAGAATAGAGTAGGTTCAGAAATTAATTCAAAAGTACTTACCATATGATCGAAATAATCGATCAAAGTGGGTATTCTTTCGTAGTCCATTCCTAACACTAATCTACAAGTAGACAGATAGAATGGCCTGTCACCAAAGCTTGATCTTATGGAATCCCATCCAAGACATTATAGACATTATTAGGGTTCTAATTATTGGCGTATCGGAATGTTTTCAGGAGTATGTTGACTTTTTAGGGTTCCGTATACGAAGGGTAACTAACAGAACTATTACTAAGCCTCCGCTATCCGTCCGTTCGTCGTCCGTCTGTTCGATAGGCTGTATATCCGTAACTAGACAGTAGGCATTTTCACAGAGTATGTATTTCATGTATTATTATATATTTTCAAAAATTAAATTAAAGTAAAAACTTGAAGGGGACTCCCGTACAGGAAACGTGTTTTTATTTACGGAATATAGGTAGTAAGGAATCCTTCGTGCGAAAGTCCGACTCGCCCCGGGTTTTTGCAACTATCTAAAATTTCTCACTAGTTTTCATCGTCATTACAAAGTTTTCCAATCACCTCCACCATTATAAATGGTTTTATTATAGAGGCGTTGTAACAAATCCTGCGAGGCAGCCTTGCAATATTTAAACAGAATGTATTTGTAGGCATGCGTGCCTCGGTGAGGCGAACGCGTGCCACATTCCTCGGCGTATTGACTCGGCCACAAAGTAACAGGCCGCGGACATACAGACAGACATACAAACTTTGTTTTATAGACATATAATAATAATCATATCAGTTGAGAAACCTCCACTGCTGGACGACTATTATTATAGATATACATTTTTAACAAAAAAATATGCCAAACTTTTTGTCGATCAAAAATATAACAAGAACCAAAAATATATTTAGATTTAGGTAGGTAAACAAATAAAGAAATAGGCACAAGTAACCACATCATTTGATTATTGGTAATTAATTATACGGTCGCAAGGAGATGCACAAGTTTATATCATTTCAAGAACTATACTGATTTATTTTTCAATCAATCAAAGTGATTGCGATTAAAAGGGACAGGAAAAATAAAAGTGACGTGAATGCAAAATGACTAATTGCATTCACGTCAATTAAACGAAATTGATACAAGGCAAACCGGGTAAGGTTGATTATGGAGATGACGTCATTAAAAAGGTTGGACTTAAAGAATTAAAGTGGTCAACAGTACTTATTAGGGTCCGATAGTTTTCTTTATCCTTTTACTTTGTTTCAATAATTACCGCGAAACAAATAATGCAATTAGGTAGGTACTTCTGCTCAATTGGTTCTTATATCAACTTAATAGAAGTGCATTAGCAAAAGAATGGAACTGCCAATAAGAATACCTTTTTGCTATTTCAAAACCTTTTTTCCCTTAGCCCACTAATACCATGCACTTTTCTACAGACTAACCCCTGAAAACAAATCCTCTTACAAAGTATTTTATCTGCATAAACACATCGAATACAGTTTTAAATTGCTAAACTACCTTTACATTCAATTAAATTTAAAAAAAACCTTTTAGTCAACAAAAACCAATCTAAAATATGGTTTCCAAATATCATACCGCATTGCTGTCCACTGGTATATGTGCCCAAAAGACTATTGTTGCAATCAATGCCCTTGCACATGCCCTTGGTCAAAAGCCAACCCTTAGGACTCCTAAATGACTCAAAATACTCATACTACAAAGTACTATAAACGAATTTTTTATATTATTATTAAATTGCTTTAAGTTCTCCGAAAATTAAAGTCTTAGTTTACCAATAAAAAAGGGTGCTGTCCAAGATATTTATTCCAGTCAACGATTTGCGCGTCGGTTCAACAGCTTTTCTGCTACCTGTACCTTGGGATCTAAGTAAGGATTGTGTGGCTGTTTGCAAAGTGCGCCGCTAATTGCCGCTCAGACGTCGCACCTCAGCCTCACAGCTGATTTTATACTGTAGCTATAGGTATAATAAGTATACCTACTTTACGAAGGTATACGGAGATACCCGAACCCGTATCGATGAGCTGTAGGTGCCTGCATGCTTTCAATTTTGTTGGAAAGATGTGGTTTGGCTACTTTTGCTGCAAGTAGGTACCCTAGTACCTGCTTGACACCTATGTCAAGCTTTCACTTGAAAAGAAATAGAGGTATACCTAGCAGACGATGACCGACGAAGTTTAAGAATACGTAGACAATCAGTATGTATATGTAGATAACAGAATTTTTTAGGCACAGACCGGAAATAACTTTTTAATAATTTAGTGAAGAAGAAGCTGTGCTTTGGTGGTCCGGTGGTAATGGCTGCGACTTACGAGTTGTAGGTCGTATGTTCGAACCCAGACAATTCATCATCACTGCTCTCAAAGCGGTTAAGGAAAACATCGTGAGGAAACAAAAATATATAACTAATAATATATTCTAGAACCAAAAATTCGAAGACATGTGACATCTACCAACCCGCACTGGGCCCGCGTGGTCGATTATAGCCCACTCCCGCTCGAAAGAGAGGAGGCCTGTGTCCCAGCAGTGGGAACAATATAGGCTGATTATGTATGTTATGACGAAGAAGCTAACAATTTTCACACAAAAACAGTTAATTTGTTTGGTATGGTCTATGCAATTGCAATGTCCATAAAAAGCATTAAAGTGCCACCACAGACTCAAAACTAACCACGGTTTTCGCGCCACTCAATACTGGAAACAAAAATCCTATGCCTATAATTGTGTCTCAAAAGACCAATGCCAAAGAAATAGGAAACCAAAAAAGAAGTAAAGGCAACGTCAAACTTTTTAATATTAACCGTAATGCAGAATCGCGAGGCGGTCCCTATCTGAAGTAATTTCGGAACGAAGTGGATTGTTTTTCTTGGGTCCCCGATTGGATTTATCTCGAGTTTTATGACGTCTCGCATCCCTGTCGTAAAGTTTAATACCGGTTGGCTACCGCACTCTACACCCATACCTAGGTATGTGTAGGTATAGCTTATGATAATCTTAGCTTCAGATCTTTTTGGTTTTAATTCGGTTTTTCAATGTCTAGTGATTTTACTTTTGATAAAGTTTGGATGTGCCCCTGGTTATGACGTGTGTATTATCTACTTATAGTATGTTAACCAAAAGCAATCAAGGAAAATGGGGATTCAAATAAACTCGGATAAGTAGATAGTGGTGGTAGACAGAAGCTATCAAATAGACAAGAGTCGTGGTTTTAATTCTATGGATTTTAATAATTAGTTTTTTTTATTTGTTTCTTTTTTATGTTTTAATTTGAATTGCAATCCGTTGAATTGAGTTTTTAAAGTACCTATACCAATGATATTTTAAATAAAATATAAAATTAAATCATCACTAATTTATTACAATGGATTATGATAATAAGGCGGATAGCAATTTAGCAAACGAGCTTCATTATTATTCTAGCACCTTAAAACATTTTTATTTATTTATGCCACAAGCCACATTTTAACAATCTTGTTAAATCTGAAACTTTACGCCATCACCAAATTCTTAATTAAGTTTGACCTACACATTACTTTAAGTGCTTGTAATACCTAATACTGGTAATTAGTCTCATAAATCATTTCCGAAGGTTGCAACTGCTGTAAACTAACACCCCCAATTTAAATAAAAAAACGAAATATTTATTTATTATCTGCATCGCAGGAATTAGAATTGAAGCGAGTATTTCAGCTTTAATCTTCCACTAAAATTTCAGAAGAAAGTAAAACCTCAAACATCATCGTCTATATTTTTTTTAAACACTTGCTTCCAAATTCAAAGTCAAACAGCTTATTATTTTACATTTAGCACCCGATACGGCAAAGGCAACAAACAGAACATCCTTGTCAATAGCGCTCCACAAACAAAGCCTGCCGAAAGCTGCCAAAAGGGTTGTTATTTTAAATAACAAAGACAATTCGGTAGCCGTAGTCCGAAAAAACTTCTTTTGCATGCCGTAACGTAAATATTTATGTGAACAATAGCGCGGAGGAAGCGTGACTGCGTCCACAATATGCCCCCAGTTGGCTTTCACTTTCAAGTTTTTAGGAAACCCTTTTATCATCTAGCTACTGCAGATTCCAATTTGCATAACACTGGACAAAACAATAAAACACGCGTTTATTTGTACGCGAAAAGTGAAAACAAGGTTCAAGGTGAATACGTCGGGCTGTGGCCAGTTGATGTTTCGGTTTCTTGTGCATTGCACGTCACATGTCAATATAATAACTGTGTCTATTTCAAGATCGTGTCTAATGAAAGTAAGAGCGAGTGAAAAAAGTGCTTTATGAAGATTTGGTTGGTTGAAGACATTTGGTTCAGTTTAACAAAGGTAGGATTGCTGTTACTCTCTTTTCTTCCTTGGTTCTTCAATGTATATTTCCTTCTAATTAGCATTTTCCTTCATATTAAATTGTTCAACTGCGAGACAAAAGTTTCCTCTAATACAGAGAAAAAACGATCAGTAATGACTGTCTTTGATTCCTCCTTCTTAACCAATTACACTGAATCCCTCTCGAACATTTCCACCCAATCAAACTCTATTAAC
This sequence comes from Lacanobia oleracea, assembly GCA_950371165.1. Classification (NCBI taxonomy): domain Eukaryota; kingdom Metazoa; phylum Arthropoda; class Insecta; order Lepidoptera; family Noctuidae; genus Lacanobia; species Lacanobia oleracea. Next base: position 11,538,271 of record OX493397.1, read on the forward strand.
ACATCAATTCGGTAGCTTCTAATCAAACACTTCTAATTCCCTTTCGACGAAACTATCAGTAACACGTATTAACACCAATCAGCTGATAGTCCGTTATTCCTGTCACTCTCGTTTTATGATGCCTCTATAACTTCACAAATTAGTCAAACGTTAACTCTGGACGAATCGACTTTGGGTGCAATAAACGCTGGCCGGATGATCCGAATGCAATTTAAAAAAACACTTTGGTTATAAAAAATAACTTTATTGAGTTCAACATAAGGTGGACAACTAAACACGTTTGAATTCCGGAGTTGTGTCGTTCTGAAGCTGCGCTAGTGTGCAGTGTAGATCTGTTAATAAGTCGGATACACACAGCATGTTTGCACGTTCTGTTACATCACTTTGAGCCGGCTTAACGCGCCACGTCCTAATGTTTAGTGTATATGAGACTTTAGGGTCGATATTTGATATTAAATATTAGTTGATTGTTCACATTTTTTGTGCGCCGGCGACGTTGTGAAGCTCACAATGACAAAGTGTGAAACGTGAATTGACGGTAATTGTTTGCACTATGCGTCTAAAAGAGTCTCTTTCAATAAATACCTCCTACTCAAGATGTCATGACCCGACGCTATCATCTTCTGCTTTGGCGGTAACTTTTTACGTAGCGACAAAAATGCGAGTTAATTAAGCCTAATTAAAAATTACCGTTTACAAAAGCAGTGGGGAATTAGGTCAAGGGATAGGCTCAAGTTGGGCCATAAAGCTTGTTTTAAAATTCCATGTCAGCTGTCGGTCTGCTCCGATACGAATAATAGATGCGGTTGTGTTTATTGGAGGCTCATATAACTCGGCCGGCCAGTCCGTAGCCGCCTGTTAGTCTAATTTGAAACACAACCGAGGCTAGACACTGCTATACGTTGAAATTAACAAAATATTTTAGTTTTGAGTGCGTTGGATCGTGTCAGTGATGAGTTGATGTGAGTTTTTTCCGTTTTTCCTCGTATTTCGTTGACTTAACATCGCTGTGTTAGCAATGCTACTTCTGGCCCGTTTTTACTTCAGCCTTAGTGACAAACATGTTTTTAATAAAATAACTGACGTCATTTTATTTCTGTATTCTTCTGGTACTTATTTATGGTATCCAATTTTAATCTTCAGAAGTCCAAAATGTATTCTCATCTCCTAATTTTATGTAACCATCGGTGGAATCACTATTTGATGAAATAAAATCTTTCATGTCTTAAAAATACGGTATCCGAATGAACTGAAACGGTGTTGTCTTCTTTTCCCAGTGTTCTTTTATTAAAACTACTGTTTATTATCTGTTACAGTTCATCATAAGATGTGTTTACTTCAAGAATTCCGTTTAAACAACTGCTACGCAGCTGTGTTTGGCTTCCACGCACAACACAGAACAAAATGGAAAATGTTTGCAACGAAATGACGTGTTTCACAATAGTGACTGGTTTCAAGAGTTTTGATTACATTGAATGTTGTTTAAGGTAAGACGTTAAGATTTTCCTGATTTATTTGTTACTTACCAAGTCATCTTTCATTGCCCTCTCTCGACCAACATATTTCACTCCCTATTTCGCAAACCTTATCAATCTCCATCTTAACATCATCTATTTTGACTAATAAAGCTCTGAAATTAAAAACCCCACCTGAAATAAATAAGATAAGGCCAGCTATTTGTGTTGGAACAGCTGCAAACTAAGCAGTTAACTTTAATTTCGAAGCCGCAGGCGTTGCAAGGATTTAAATAACTAATGAATTAATTTATCGAAGGAAGGAAGAAGGAAATTTCGGAAGCAAAAGCGAACTTGGAGTGTCGAAGACGGGGTCACAAAATCCTGTAAAAAAATCTGCATATTTCAGAAAGGGGCGGAGATATTTCTGGTAGCCAAATATAATTGTCTCTAGCTATTTTAGATAGTCTATATTTATCTGTCACGACCAATGGCAATCGAGGACACACTTAGCGGAGAGTTAAGTGCTTTGTCGTGTACCTACGACCGAATAGTGTGTGACACAGTCCCACGGTTTTACCCAATGTAGAGCTTACTATTCTTCTTCTTATCGTGTGGGCAGTAAGGTCTAACGACCCCGACACCCTAGTGTCCGAGTTTCTAACTATATATATATGTGTGTACCGAGATTTTTTTTATTTGTTATGGATTTGCTCTTGACTCTAGTCTATGTCAGAGATGACAGAGACAAAGTCTACGATGGAGCGAGCCTACCCAGAAGGAGCCTGTTCACTTCAACTTTGAAGAGATTAGGGTTGTAAGCTTTTGGAAACACAGACGCAGGCAGAGAGTTCCACTCCTTTGCTGTGCCGATTAATTAGGTATAATTATACACTCGTAGGTACGTATGTACCGAGAAATGGTTTATCGTGTAATTTCCGGGACCAAAAGAAGCATAGTGCAAATTAATTATAATACAATCGGTTCATATTTTCTGTACTAATAATAAACCTGAAGAGCTTTTTTGACTACCAGTCAGACATGAAAAAACTCTGTTTGCATTTGATAGACTAATTCTTGAGGAAGGCTACATACTTTAGCATCACGCTAGGACCCATAGGCGCCGGGCAAAAAGAAAAATAACTGATTATCATTACTTTTTGATCAGCCTAGTATTTTTGTGTTGAATGTATCTCTTTCTGTGAGTAAAACAATGTTCGCAGTCGAATCAGTAGGTCTGCACTTCCCTTCTATAAATAAATAAAATAATGCTGCTATGTTTGGTTATGCTAATAATGCTTGTTAATAAGTACGATTATATTTATCGTATGTGGTGGTTGTTCTTTGTATCTTTTACTTATAATTATTAAGGAAGTATGCAAAAAGAGTCCTGAAAGATGCATTTTAGCAATTTCAAGTACACATAAGTTGTTTCGATCATTTGCTCTAAGGTTGAGCTTATAAATAATGGTAGAGTACCTTCCAAGTCCTTTATAACTTAGTCACCACAGTATGGTCACACACTGGTGTGTGTGTCCTAATTCCCACAGTTAACTGACGATTGACTACAATGTTGGTATGATTTTCTTCAAGGCTTTTAAAAGTTCCGTTTGTACCAAATTAATGCGTTTCACTTGTTTATACTTTTCATGTGGTTTTTCTTATGGCTACAGTCTACAGGAAAAAAAGGTTATGACACACAGTGATGACGGTGTAGCTCTACCATTGAATGTTTTTTTGTAATCGCATGAGATACGACGTAGACGTAGAAAGCTCTCATTTTTACAAATTATTTTCAAACTAGCTTCTGCCAGCGGCTTCGCCCGCGTGGCCCCTAGGGAGCATACTCCCGGGATAAAAAGCTCGAGACTATCTGTGTACCAAATTTCATTTAAATCGGTTCAGTAGTTTTGGTGGGAAAGCGCGACAGACAGACAGACAGAGTTACTTTCGCATTTATAATATTAGTAAGGAGTAAGGATTTCTGACTAAAGCTGCCTATCCAGTGTGCCTATCTAAACCATAACTGATATTTTTTCAAAAAGCCAGTGATGCAGTTGTAGATTCTCGGGCCCGATGTTGATGAAAACTAAAACCGTGTTTTACGAGTACCAGAAACGTGCTCTTTCCTTTACTTCACTTATCAGAATTTGATCCTTATTAGCTTCAGTTTTGGATGGTGTAATAATACAGGGTGTGTTTTTTTCAAAATCAACCGGTTCGATTCCTGGGTAGGACCAACGATTTCTCAAAAATCCAATGATGCAGTTTTACTTTTTATCAAAATCGGGCTCGAGACTCCTTTCAGTGTTTTTCGATATTCCTCATAGTTTCGGATTTGGCCCTGAAAGCTAACTTAAAAAATTCAACCTGTGTTTTTTCAATAGAGGAACATAAAGACTTGGTATAATGGTAACCATTTATTGAACTACATTGCTGTTATCTGCGTAACTTCGCATTGCGGAATCTATGTTTATACCTAAACATTTTTTTTTAATCATAGAATGTTATAAGGTTATGGGATATCAAAAGGAACACGTTGTAATATAGGGAAAGCAATTAATGAGGCACCTGCACTGTTTCCTACATTATAACTAAGGCCCGCCCTGGCTCATATAAACTCAAGAGTCCATATAGTTCCCAGTTATGAGTTCTGCTATTTAGAACAAAGATAAGGAGGGAGGAGGGTTCCAATTTCAATATCCTGCTTCGAATAGGATAGGATTTCTTTTTGTGATGGGTTTGCTGTTGACTCTAGTCTAGGTTTTCTTTTGCTCAGAACTAAAGTAGACGGACACAAGACCGAAGGCGAGGGAGCTTAAAGTACCTCGCCTCGAATCTGCTAGGTCTCATTTACAACCTACGTTCCGCTTGTCTAATTTATCAGGGGGCTGCAAGTGCACCGTCTTGCACCCCTCTTCCGATGCCCATGATTTCTATAATGGGGTTAGGTAGGTTCTTAACTCTTATTATGTAGATATTTTATTTCATTTATTAGGAATAACTAATAATTACATAGTATACAATACAAAAAAATAAATAAACAATAATGCAATCAGCGGCGTTATTCACAGAAAACAGGGAAATATTAATTACGCGCTTCAACGAACACTTATAAAGTCATAACAATAAATGAAGCATAAAACCATAAGTAATATTAAGTTAAGACTACAATAACAGAATCAAAAATATGATAAAAGAAAACAACAAGAAAATACAATAAAAAATATGAATTTACATCAAATTCAATAATATGTAGCCCAATATAGCCTATATAGCCATGAATTGAGCTGGATTGAAGAACGGATTATTAGAGAATACTTGATTAAAAGTACTTATTGCGTAATATCAATAAAATAAACGGCTTTAATTACTATTAGGTACCAGGATAATTAATATCGTCTTAGCACAATCTGTCTTATAATAGTTAAACCTCCAATATGGCCGCTAGTTAATTAATTTTAAAGGTTTAATGATAATAAAATAACGTCTTTAAATGTTGTGTTGAATATAATTCAATTACGCGCTCTTATTACCTATTAGTGACTCTGTAGTTCATGCTTATCTGGCTATCATTTTATTGTAGGATTATTCTGAGTGAAATTAACGTTAAACCCATGTCGATATTTTTTAGAGTTCCGTACCCGAAGGCTAACCAACGGAACCCTATTACTAAGCCTCCGCTGTCCGTCCGTCCGTCCGTCCGTCCGTCCGTCCGTCTGTCTGTATCTCAAGAACCGTAATATGTAGAAAGCGGTACGGTTTTTTTTTTCATTCCTGTATCTACACAATTATCGTCATCATGAACTTCGAATTGATTAAATACTACCTAGATCAATTCGAAATTTAGCAGCTTAGCTAAGCCGGAGACGTTGTCCCATGAGTTCACATATAAATTTCCATAGAAAGTAGCAGCTCAAGTTTTGTCCAAAAATTCCAGTTCTCCAGTAATCTATTTTTTTTGAAGTTAACTGGGAGCATTATGAACATTTTAAAATAAAAAATTAGATAGATTGATCCGTTAGTAAGTGAAGCGCTTACTTTATAAATAGATTTGGATCAAAAAACTAATGTAGGTACCTATGTGTGTGCCAAACTCTGTAACATACTTAGGGCGAATTTCACCAAAGAAACTGGTCGCGATCACAAACCACGTTTATGAGCTGTCAGTAGGTATCGTTATTTTCTGTAGAATATTGACACTGACAGCTCTTGAACGTGTTCAACTTGGCGATCAGTTTGATTTGGTGAAAATGGCCCTGAGTCTGTATTTGGTTTACCTATACGGTATGAAATAAACTGTTATGTCTCTACAGGAAAAAGCAGGTACTGCAGATTTCCACAAACAAAGTAGGGATCAAAGACGTCCACTGCTGGACATAGGCCTCCCCGAAGCGGTGCCACAACGACCGGTCCTGCGCGTCTCACATCCATCGGCTACCCGCGTCCTTCACCAGGTCATCGGTCCACCTTGTGGGAGGCCTTCCAACGTTGCGTCTTCCGGTACGCGGTCGCCACTCGAGAACTTTTCGGCCCCATCGACCATCTGTTCTGCGAGCAATGCCCTGCCCACTGCCACTTTAGTTTGGCGATCCTTCGGGCTATGTCGGTAACCTTGGTTCTCTTGCGGATATCATCATTCCTGATTCAGTCACGCAAGGAAACTCCAAGCATTGCCCTCGCTATTGCCCTTTGAGTGACTTAAAGTAAGTAAGTAGGCATAGATAGATACTTACTAAACCCTACTTTGCCAAAGTTTTACAGATTTCCAGGCAAATATACTGTTGCATGAAAATCTGTGATTGATCAATAGATATTTATCATCAAATTCTTATTTACAGCCGAGAGGCTATTCTCTACAAACATTTTACTTCATGAAGAAAATTAAATTATTATTCTATTTGAAAGTAAAAGTATTACAAAATCTGTATCCACGAAGGTTAGCCGAGCTGCCATTTTTATGGATGTTAACTTCATTAATAATTACTGTGGGGTGATTCGAATCTACATTATAAATGTGAAAGTAACTCTGTCCGTCTGTAACCTTTTTTAAGTCATAACGGCTGAAGATATTTGTATGGAACTTGGTACAGGGGTATACCATGTCCCGGTCCCCACTTTTCTTCTTGGTAGAATGATCTTTAGGGATACTTTTCAATCTTCACTCGGGTGAAGCCACTGGCAGAAGTTAGTGACTTATAAATTTAAAACTTCAGCTACTCATACTTATAAATAAAAATAAAACAAATAAAAAAGCCTGTTCTTCCTTATCCTTAATTTCCATTTAAAATATTGGTATTAGTTTGTTTTAATTCGGAGTTATTAATGTTTTGCTTATTGTCTACAATCATGTCAGTAAGAGTTGGTTTTTGCTATTGGATATGGACCCCTCCTCGGGTGAAAGCCTGCTTCTTCTCTGTCCTTGCCGATAGTTTGCCAGTCCTTTCCTATTAATTCGATTAGGTCATCAATCCACCGTCTTTTCGGTCGCCCTACCCTACTTTTATCAATTGGCACTCATACTTACATAGATTTAATTACAATTTTGACCTGTTATAGTTTTGGGGTCTGTTATAGATTTTCCTTTTTTTTTAATGGGACAAGCCTGCCACGCATTCCCAACCACTGCAACTCCTGAAAGCCAGAATCAACAGTGGCGAACACCAGAAAAACGCCGAGCCAATGAAACCCGACAAGTCCCGGAGAAACGATTCAATTGTCTTGGATCCTGCAACGAAATTAATCAGAAAAGTACAGCGGAGGAATAAGAAAAAAAAATAGATTTTCCTTGCTCCTATGGCACACGTTATAGTAATAACCGTACTAACTCTGAACTGAATTGTTTCTAATTACCTATATTATGAACTAACTTTTTTCCGTCGTTTCGCTCCTGCCTTCCTCACTGTCATTGTGTTATTTCCGTCATGGCCTCAGCGATGTAGCTTTCTACCAGAATAAGACTTTTCGTAAGATTTAACAGCGATTATAATTATTTTAAATCTAGACACGCGGTAGCGTGTCCATCCAAAAGTTCAAAGAAAAAGGAACTGGCGTGGCAGCAGCCGTGTATTATTAGTAATATTACACGAACCTTTTCAATACTCAAAACTTTTTGAACCTACATACATCAAATTGGCACATTTATGAAATCCCCTTAGCGTGTCCAGAATCCAAAATTTCATAAATGAACTCAAACCGATTTTGATACGTCTAAAAAACGGCCTGATTGACTCTGTGACTCATAGATCAAAAACCTAACCCACTTTCAGATGTAATAAAGTTGAAATTTGGCATCCAGCTAGGTAATTGTGTGTATACCTACAAAGGAAAAATCTGAAAACCGGGAAATTCTAAGACTTGAATTTTTTTCAATCAATCGATTTTGTTAGGTAACACTTAGCGCGTTTCAGAAATATAAGAGCAAAAATTTATTTTTAGTTACTCCAGTTCAATAAGTTTCATGATGAAAGGTCGTTTTTATAGCTACTTACGAATTATTTATAAAACTTAGACAACCGTTAATAACACTAACTGCTTCTGGACTAGCGCCGGCTCAGCGTTCTAACATCATTGTGAACAATTATTGTAACATATATGTTATACGAAAGAAAACGTTCTTATACAATCTTGCTACTTATATTTCGAAATAGGCACAAGATGCGGGGTGCGCGGGGCGGGCAGCACGACAGGAGCATGCGCTGAAACACGGGGGTTCGTGTTGAAATATGAATAATAATTTAGTTCCTTTACAAAAAGTGATATCCCATCAAAAACATAAATGTGAAAAAGGGAGCCAAGTTCAAAGTTTATGATATCCATGATTGTCGACTGCAGCGCAAAAAGAATTGAGATGTATATGGGCGCCAATTTCTGTACATTTTCCTGAAATAAGATAAATTAAGGTTCAATTTTAACTAGGCTAGTTTTTAGCAGCAAATCATTTTTTAGAAGAGTAAGTGACCTTTAAACTGTAACTTGCGTAAGTGTAACATAAAGACGATAACTGACAAGTAAAGCCAAATATAAGATAGCTATGTTAAAAATGGGATAAACATAAACAGGCAAGCAATTTAACCTCTTTGTAATAATTAGTTCAGATAAAGCGATTCTCATCGGAACTCCAAATATGTGTTAACTTTATAGAGTACTTCGAAAATAGAACCTACAGAATTTTATCGGAAGCGCAAATACACGTTGACATCGGTTTTACCTAGCCTAGGCGGGTACATCCGCATCACCGCGCACCGAAGCCTTGTGGAATTTACCTAACTGTATATTATTATATACCTATTACATAATATTTGATTAACATAGTGTTTCCAGTTTACCCGTGAATTCGTAGTTCGTAGCCAGTGTCAGTTTTCACACTCATTTTAGAAAAATAGAGACCTCTGGGTAGTCTAACGATGCGAAGATTATACGGAAGGCTGTGATGGTAGTTAAAATACAAGTACCCACTTGCACGTGTAACTAGATTAACGTTATTTTAACCGTTTTATACAAACAAGTACTTTAGTTTTACTAGGAGCTGTAGCTCCTAGTAAATGAGATTCACTTAGAGCCCATGCATACGGCGGTTTTTTTAACGCGCCGATTACGAATGTTTTTCGAACGCGCGCTCGCGGCGCCGCCGTAGGATGACCAAAAAGCAGTACCTACTGTCTACGTCGGAACTTCTTTTAAAGCGCATTAGCGCGCGTCATCTGCACAAAATCATCTACACAAGTACCTACTCTGGTTAGTCTAAAGATGCGAAGTTTATACGGAGGGCTTTGATGGTAGTAAAAATACAAGTACGCACGTGTAACTAGATGAACGTTAATTTAACCGATTTACACAAATAAGTAGTTTTGTATAAGCTCCTAGTAAAAGGCATCCACTTAGACTTTACAGCCTAATACACACGACGTATTTTCAACGCGCTGACGAGACACGGTTTTCGGACGCAGATGACCAAAAAGCTGTAGGTACTGTCTATATCTGAATTTCGTTTTCGAACGCGGCAGTTCGTTAAACAAAAACTGGCCAAGTACGAGTCAGACTCTCACATGAAGGGTTCCGTTTCGGTACCATAAACCTTAATTTATATTATTTTAAAACTAGACAGTTGAAATTTACACAGAATTTTGTTCTTACCTACTCCTATTTCGGTTCTTGATATACATTGAATTACTGTTTGAAATTCCGGAATCAATCTACTATTACCTAAAATATAGCGGCAGATGTAAAACCTTGTTTCTACCTGGTTTCTTATGGAATGCTTCAGAAAAGCAGGTGTCTTTAGGCCAGGGTATCTTCTCTCCGTCAAGTGCGCCGACGACCAGTTTTGTAATAAATAACTAGAAAAAGCATAATTATAGATTTTCCTTCCGTCTGATTTTGTTAAATGGACACAATTCTTTCATGCTTTCAAATATCTATCAATGTAAATATAACATTATTTTCTATTCCATTTCACTTAATCTTAAGTATTCCAATAGCTATTAATGTCCCCCATAAAAAATGTAAAGGAAACCAAATGTCGTTCTCCGATGAAAATCGAATACACATAGTTTACAAAAACTCCTAAAATGTTAGTTTTTATACGAGACTGTGTACTAAAAATAATATTTTATCAAGTGGTACCGGGTAGGGTCGGATTTTCGTCGACGTATCTCATTTTAATCTGGGTGGGTATTTTTAAGTCGATAAATTTGGCCTGTCATTGCACATGTGGAGGTTTGGTGTGAGATAAGAGCCAACCCGCCTCTCGCTTCGATGCATAAGCCGTCGTAAAATATTATCCTGACCGAGACATTTATGGGCCAGCTTGAGATAGGTACCGTGGAATCATTTTTAAATGTACGTTATATTATGTATAATAGGTTTTTTTTTTTTTTTTTTAAGAATGGGAAATCATCAAATGACTCCTTCCGCTCTGGGCGGAGCGGAAGGGAGTGTCAGACTCTTACTGACTAAAACCCATCCGTGTTCCTCCTGCTGCCCTTTGCGTTCCAGGGTATACCTAGTGCCTCTTTCGAACGGATTCCGCACCCCGGCAAGCACTGGCCCTGGCGGGCCCCGTCTATGTATAATAGGTACCTACCTATTTAATAGTGGATAAACCTGACCTTCTGTAGTAAGAAACCACAAGTTATTATTTTGTTATAGGTATAAGTACCTAATCTGGTAACATATCCTTTTGCAAAGATAGGAACTAATAATATCTAAGTTATTAGTCCTATGAAACATATGAATCTTCATAGGTTTTATGTACCTTGTCATGTAGGTACTAGGTAATTATGTACATAGGTACCTACCTACTAAGTTGCTTACGCAATAAAAGTTAATTAAGATTGATTATTATAAACGCCGGTGGTAATTTTATGATGATGTTGATTACCCGTATTAGGAATTAGCTTATTATTAATCGATTTATTACTCTGCTGTTAATATTACATGACATAACTTTATACCTAAGTTTACATCATGATTGTAGGTTCAATCAATTTTTCATCGCAGTAAAAATAAAAGAAATAATTGTGTGAGTAGCAAAAACCCATAACTGCGTCAGTTTTGCAAGCATTAATACAAGTAGAAGGTACATAGGGACCTAGTTTATCGTATGAATAGTACCTACTTGTTGTATTTGTATGTGTTATGCTCTAGGTCTATGAATAAAGTGGCTCTACCAACGCTCTACTACTTGCTTAATTTTCGAGTAAAAATCAGAAAAAAGAAATATTGTCACGTCATTTGTTGACAGTTTATTCACACAATAGTTGGAAAGATGCCATAATTTTGATAAGTTGCAACAAAATAACATGTCAGTAGAATCTCCGGGTGCATTCATCACATCGGCCATCATTCGGCTCGTAAAACTTCACTAATGTCCCTTAATACTTTGCTTGCTCTATACTATATCTTTATTAACAATTCACTCCCGATAGATTCTTTCCATTCAAAAGCTTTATGTCTCAAGTTACGATGTCCTTACAACTTTCCTTTTATCCCCAACTATTTTCTGGAAACACTGTTTTCTTTATGCGATTTAATACGCCATATTTTTGTTAAGTGACTCCGTATGTATATAAGTAACAAAGTTGCACATAATAAAGGGGATAAAAAATATGAGTGCGCGCATAATTCTCGCTCAAAAGACTTCGTATAAATCAAGTATGTTTCTGCCTTTTTGGTTCGCTTTAAAATATTTTTTCTGTTCATATTTTATTATCACATTTTATTAATAAAAGTGTGAGTTTAAGGGTATGTATTATGAGTAAGAAGTTTACTTTGTAGATTTAATTGTCTGTTAGTTGTATGTAGGTAGCTGTATTATACACGGTTGAGCAACTTTATCAAACAAAATTCGATTTGGTTTCTTGAACATTAGCCCTTGTTTCTAACACCTCCACCACTTTGTTACACCAACAGTTAATAAAACAGTTTACTAATTAAAAGAATAACAAAATGCACTTTTTTTGCTATTTTCATACGTTTTAAGTCAAACATAATTATGAACATACAAAAAAATAGATACTTTTATTGTACGTTCATATGTTTGACTACAATTTTTTCACGAAAATTAAAGATACAGTTTCGATTCGGTTAGGTAGCTGATTATTTTAACGGCAACAAAAAAATACAGAATAGACATTTATATACCGACGTAATATACAAAGGCGTCCATCTTAATGGATCGGAGCCAAAGGCGGGGTGAGGCGAAGATTTATCTTTTCCAATATGGTGTGGGAATGCCAGGGTCCGATGCGAGGTTGCAAGCTTGTTTAAGCTTCGTTCACATGAAGCTAATAAATGCTACCTATGTGAGCAATCTCGCTGTCTCGCTACCTTTTACTTTAGAATGGCAAGAGCAGCCTAATCAACATTTATTGACATCCTTGACATAAAATAAAACAAAAGCCGTCGCGATGAATACGTAGGTATCTAGTAGTATTTTTACCAATAAAAGACGGTGCGAAATTACCGCTATTGCAACTCTAAAACGAAGCAATTGTGTTATTTACGACAAGTCTCGATTTTTCGACATTTCCGTGCTTAAAGCACAGTCTATGCGTAAAAATTTGCGTGAATCGAGCGATCGAGTGAATCCTGATACTCGCTATGGCAGACAGCGGATTTTAAATGATACAACTCGCCTCGTGTGACCGCAGCCTTACAGAAACACCACCGTTCAAGTGGCTTTTATTTATGAAGACACGCTTAATCTAGTGAAGTACTGCGGTGAAAAAAATAATTAACTCAAACTTCAGCCAACCACCGACATGTGTTTGGCTTGGTATGGCTTTTTATAAAATGTATAGCGCTTTATCTATGATTAAAGCTTTTCAGCTGGCTAATTGTTATTGAGTAAATGAGGTAGAGAGTGGGTAGGGTAGAACCAATGCAAAACCTGGAAATTCTCTAGTTTGGCATACAGGCAGGCAGTATACTGGAAGTACCTATTGAGTATTATTATATTTGTCCGTTCCATAAGAATCTACCCTTCCGAATGGATAGTAGAGTCACTATGTTATTTTGAATCTAATGATGACATTCAAGAGTGCCTTTTTGTTTGTTTACTGGCCTAATTTTTATAAGTTTTTGACTTCTTTTGACTTTTGACTTCTGATAAACGTCTGCAACCTTATTAGCAGAAACATGTGTGTACAACAAAATTAAACAAACCAGATAAATGGTGAAGACTGGATGGATATTTTGAAAAAGATTGTGTCTGTGTGTTGTAAGTGGTCTGGGAAATACAAACCCACGATATTAAGTTAAGGATAAGACGTTGTAAGCCTGAAAAACTGCCATTGCATTAAAGTTGCATTTGACACGTTCTGAACTTAAAATACTACGTAAACCTGTAACAATTCTAGAAAATACGAAGTAGGGTGAGTGTATCTCAGCTAATTAGCCACCTACGAGTACTGGGCCCAAAAAATCTAAGGAGTTAAGCATCGATTCGAAAAGAAGAAGAATAAGCTAAACACAAGTGTAGAGCCTACCCTAAAAGTTACATCAACAATCACCGCACAAACGGTGTGACGTAACATTCAACCCTAAACTTAGCCCACAACCACCATTACGAGTGACCTTAAACCCGAAATCGTTCAATCCGTCGACCGTTATAGTCCACTCATTGCTGCCATAAACTCATTAAGCCACATAACCGACCAATCGAGCTTTCCAATCATGAAATTAAAATTACGTCCCCTTTATTGCCCGCCGTTACGAGCTGCGAAAAAAGGGGGCATAAATAAAAAGGGGGGTATAAATAACACACCTCCGTAGCAGCACGCGAAGCGAACCCGAGAATGTTGTCGTAAATTATACGCTTATAGCCCCGAGCCCGATCAATACCATTCATTAACGAAAAATGTATCGTTCCGATGTTTCTCGTATCGGTCGTTTGCGGTTTTTAAAATGCTTTTTGGCGTAATGTAAGAATACGGAGTCGTAAATAATGACTAAGCAGGTATTATCTTTACGATCTGCCTTTTTTCCTTTGGTCTTCGTGAACAGTAAATCTTTTGCGGAAAAACAAGCAAACTGAAAACACGACGTCAAGGTAAATAAGCGGATACATTTTTACATAGGTACTGCTTTTGTCAAAAGATTTTCCCTTGATTTAAGTTCGACATAAATTTAGACTTGTATCAGATCTATTCAATTTACATAATTTTACCTTAAAGTCGACAATATAAGTTTTCATTCTTCAAAACCCAACGAAAAACGCCCATGGAACAAAGCGTCATGTATCTTTTATTAGGTATAGGAGGCGGATAGCGGACCCGGACCCCTCGAGAGAAACCCGGGCCGATCGATGCAGCTCCTCTGGCACGCTCGGCTTCCTGCACTATATCATTTATTTCTATAGCCCGCTCTAAGAAGATGTTCTACTAGTGCAGGTATAAAATCTTGTTAGTGTAGGTATACCTACTAACAAAATTTTATACCTTTATATTTAGAGGTTTTCAGACAACCTCTAAAAGTTCTTTATGATACTTATAACACCCAGTTTACCCACATTACATCTGGCGATAAATCAAACGTTTACCTTCATAGGTGTTTTAATTTAAGTTTTACAATATGGAGTTTAAACGTACACGTCTTAGCTCTACAGTATCTAGCTAACAGCAGTTCTAAGTTTCTAGATTTTACCAAAGTTTACCTAGCAATAAGTACCTACACTTAAGGTTCACTACGTCGTTTATACAAGCACCTATTAACAATAGGCACGTGTGAGTAGGCGAGAAAATTTTATCTTTATTTTGATGTTAATGTCGCCTTTATGTGTCACTCAAGTATTAGCTAACGGCTTAGTTTCGAAAGGGGTGTTAGCGGAAATGCTGGGGGAGATAAACGGGGATTTTATCGTTCAGGTACTAGATACGTAGGGCCACCATAGCGACTACGAGCAGCAAACACATAAACAACGAATGGTTTGCAACAAAACCTTAATTTGCATTTCAGATGTCAGATTGTGGAGCAAATAAAAGACGATCAGTCGTGACAAAGGTCGTTGGCATTCGAGACGTTCGAGCTTTTTCAATGCAATTGTACCAATTAACTTGAACGGACGAAAGTGAAACTCACAAAACCGGGCGGCTTCGGCTCTCGGCAGCGTTTTTTCTCGGTAGATTTACATATTTATTGGGGCACATTTTATGGAGGCAGCAGAAAAAATACCTTCGCTCGTTTAATGGACAAAAAGGGTGGCTTCGTGTATATTTATTTTGTCGCATCCTTTTTTACGTGCTAAAGGACGTGGCTGTGTATTTTTTCGGCACCGACGTGGCACATTTGGCGACGCACTTTGCATAAAAATATTGGATCGTAAACTCTATGCCGTTCCGCGGAATCGGGACGCATGTGTGTCGCAAGAAAATATTGAAATCATGCTGAAATAAGGTTTTATGAAGACAGATACGACGCGAAGATTGAGATATGAATGCTTTATGGAAAGGTGTTTGCTATTAATAATATTATTTGTGCACCTGCCATATACGAGATCGATGAAGCTGAGAAAATATATATCCAACTGAATGAATTTAATGAGAAATTGGTTCGTATAAATAAGCAAACGTTACCTACTTATGCAAATTGGTTCTTTGTATGTAGGTATGGTTCGAGGTAGCGCGAAGCAAACTGGTTTGAAGGAAATGGAATACCCGTGGAGGCACCTAAGGCAGGTTGCTCACGTAGGAACCCCTGCGTAAATTAATGCGGCTGCTTCATAAATTACCCACTCACATAACGATCAGTGCCTTAATCTGTAGCGTCGCATCATGAGACCAACTGTAGGCAGTCGTTAATGTATTTTGTTTTAGTCTTTGTTATTAAAATTACTCGTATTTTATGATAGCCCGGGGAACGTATCGTTTTCATCTCTAATTTATGCCTTACACTCCACGTGATATGGCTCGTTTTTTATTATTTTCAAACATGGGTGGGCCAAAACTTTGCAGAACGTTATTGGAGCACTTTATGTTTAACTGTTTATAAATATTTGCTTATGTTACATTGCGAATTCAGAGATGAATCTGACGCTTATTTTGTATTGAAATCGTATCGTACCTATTAGATTAGAAATAGATGGCAGAGACATTTTGACCTGCACGAAAATAGCACATAATATTCTGAAAAGGAAATCCCAATTTGTTTTCTAATGAACTCTATTTTCGAAAAAATCTGCTGCTCCAATAAACCAAAAATAATCTGACGGTTTTTGAATTCAGCATCCGACAATGAGAACTTATCAATCTCTATGTTAGCATGAGAACTTGTCAAACTTTATCATCACTAGTTCTTAACGTTCTCGATTCAGAATCCGGAGATTACTCATCGACCATCAACACAAAACAGAACGACTAAGTAGCAATAGTGGATGGGCGAGCGCTAATCTGGTACATTTACACCGGCCATATACCCGGACTCACGAAGGACGATGGCACTCCAGGAATGCACCCAGTAAATCATCAGGAGAACACTAAACCAGTTCTTTAGTGCCCCACGAGCTTAGGGCTGGCAGGGACGGGAATTACCTTTAAATATTAGAACAGAATGTGTTATATGCTACTTTAAACTCTGATTTGTATTCGGACACATTTTGAAAACGAAAACCGGTCTTAGACCAATTTTTCGAGACGTTAAGACCAAATGGCTGATAACTTATCTTACTCAACACATTGTGTCTCAGACCTATAGGTAACCTTGGTTAAGGAGAACACAAATCGCTCATGTAATATTTTAATTAATCAAAACCAGCCTTAGGTAGAAGAGAAAACTTAAGGCGAAAGTATCATCCCACAAACTACCAAATTTAAATTTAGAAGCAACTTCATTTTGAACAGTTTTCACCATTTTTTTTTTCTTTTTGCTAAACAAACTCTAGCTGAAAATCTAATTTTTCATGTCGGTCACCAACCCTAAAGCGACATGAGTGGTGTTGTATACGACGATATTTTTAGTCGTAAACTTGTAATTTTGTTGTAACTAAATCCACAGGCCTATCCAACACGCCGTTTTATCTAAAATGCTTTCAAAGTGCTAAGATGTCTACTATCTATAACATTAGGGTCTTAGGGTACGTCGCGTGAGTGCTGGAACGATAGGGTTGTCTAAATAAATATATTGTCGTGATTTGTACGCTGTATCTGGTGTCATAAAAGTGTCTAGTGATCGTCTGCTCGATTTATTGGTGTTATGCTTTGTCATTGTCTACCGTTGTTGTTCGTGGCTTACAAACGTTTCTGTATGTAACTTACATTTTGTAAATGTGGGTGTTAGTTACGAAATAATAAGAAATAAGTTAAAAATAACTTTAGTTTATTGTAGTAATAAATACGGATAAGTCTTGAGCTTAAACATTATAGTGTCCGTATCGTTATACCCAACTACGGGTAATCGATTTAAAAGACTACTCAACAAGATTAAAAACTCCAAGTAAATTCCTTGGTGTTCATTAATCAGTGGATTAGATTCTCGGATTATTTACGAGCAAATCTAAAACGTACGGAATTTAATTTCATTAGGGGACTTTAGTGGCACCATGTTGTCACCCGCTGCGCCGGGGCAGGCATGTCGGCGTATTTCACCCAGCTGTCAAGAGTCGACCAATCGCGAGTGAGCATCGGCCGCGCGTTCCAACTTTAAAAATGGTGGAGATAATTTCATTGTATATTATTTGTGACAGGTCGTTATTTTGAGTTTTTATCGGTTCGTGGGTTCAATATTTCTTGAAGATATCTTTGGTCGATACATTTGGTTCAAGTTTTTGTTATTTTTTTGTAGTTTACTTCTTCCTACATTATGGTAGAGATAGCTTCGATCACATAGGTAGCTGTAGCTGGTATTGCAGGATGTCAATTTTTAATTTCTAAGAAATTAATAACTGTTTTTCCAACTCAGCTACTGTGAAATTATAAACATTTTGAATTAGCATTAGCATTTTTTTTTATTACATTCTTTTTATTAATTTTTGAAGGAACCAACATAACCTACAAACGGTAAATGTATCTACCTACCTACTAAGGAATTCGGATTTAACGCTACAATAAGGACAAATTTTGGTAGATAATTGTGCAGCCAGTTTTCCTCTGATACGCCTTACCTACTTATCTATACTTGTATATTTATATAATCATAACATCCATAAACCTACAAGTATGCATAGCTAGACATAAAGATTGCCGTGCTATATATTTTCTCCCGGGCAAAGTCAACTACTAAAAACTTCCATAAAACAACAATTTCAAACGGGCCATTTCGCCCGGGAAAAACAGCATCCCACTCGGTAGGGGAGGCGGAAAATGGGGAGAAAGAGGGGGGAGGTCCAAAGTGAAGCCTGGCTGCTTTATGTTCCGGAATTACGACTTAGACGTTTCAAACAATAACTTCCCCCCATAAATACGAGCCGATTCCTTCACGCGTCATAGCGCAGATTGTTTTTCTTTGGCCCACCCCGAATTTTGGCATATAGAGTATGTACCAGTACCTACCCATATATATTTTATTGGGAAAGTACTTCCTAGTTTGTGTGAACCTACCTCGCAGACCCGATTTAACATTACATCACTCGTACCACTAAATATTCTATACCCAGCACAGGCCACAGCGTTCGTCACGAAATTGGACCGTTGCCGCATTATTCCCGCATGGCCAGCCAACACCAACACCCGCTGACCGATCTCAGGAATTTCCTATTTCCATTCGAGTGACCTCCCCGAGCCCCGAGCCACAAGCCCGGCTCGCTCCTAATCTAGAAAACGTAATAAAACTCCCCGTAATAAAAGCGCGCGTTTTCACGTACCCCGTAAAAATATGATAACATTCACGTACGGTTCGACGCACCTACCTACCTACCAAGTAGGTACCTACTTGTCCATAAAGCTGCGATTTTTAATAAAACTTTTGTTCACACATTCCGACTTTTGAATAACGTTTTCGTTTGCACTAATTAGGCAATTTGGAACAAAGAATTTTGATTGTGTAGGTTAATAAAATTTCTTTTTTGTGTGAGTGCCTACGTAATGCTACGTGGCATTTTGATTATAGCGTTTTTTTATTGTAGTACCTACCTACTGAATCAGCAGTGCCAACATGGCAATGCTGCCACACTTTTGAGCACTATTTCCATTGACAGCGATGCGGACAAATTATTTGTGCCCAAAAAGCTCTGGACCCCTGTTTAGAATATCCTGAGACTATTTCTTTCCGAAATCTGTCAAAATGTGACACAATACGAAAGACAAAATCCCATCAAAAACATAAATGTGAAAAAGGGAGCCCAAGTTCAATGTTAATTCTATCCGTGATTATCGAATTCAGCGAAAAAAGAAATGGGTTCAAAGTTCTTTAAATAATCCTGAAATGACGTAAATAAATGGAGGTTTAGATTCCACTTGGCTAGTTGGAATCTTCAATTAATTAATGGATTAGCGTTATGAAGCTCGATAAGATAACTATAAAATTACCTAATTAGAAACTCAATTCCTGTTCTTAAGCTCAAAAACTTTCCTTAAACTTTCATTTCCAATTTCTCAATCCCTTAAAGAACATGCTATTCTCACCGTGAAATTCCAAGGCACTTTTACTACCAATAGGTTACAGTAGTAGTTTCGACCTGTGTGGCAGGGCCAGCCGTAAACACAAGTTGGCCTCTCCAGATAACTAATGGAATTGCGGATTATATTACCGCAACCATGCTTACGATTAGACTTAGAATATGACCAGCAGGAGACATCTGACACCATCAAAACAGCGTTTAAGTGCGTCGTTAGTACCGGCTGCCTACATCAAGTGCAGTGCAGCCACCTCAGTCGAACACAATTACAGTTTACAGATCTAGCAATGTGCATTCTGTTTTTTTTTTTAATGTGCCACCTTCAGTCCGTGAATTTATACTACTTGGGTTAGTAAATTAAAATAAAAGAGCTTTGAAAATGCGTGTTTATAATAAAAACAAAACTAAATAGCAAGTAGTATGCTACAGATTTTTAAGGACTCATTTAAAACTGTATCAGAAAAAAATTGCCGGTTTAAAAATTTGTAGTTAAACTTAATATCCTTTTGTTAAAAGTACCTACATACTATCACTATTCTATCCCACATATTTTGTTAGTCATATTATCTCAGTCTAAAAGTGTTATCTGCAAATTGCCAAAGTGTCATCTAGGTATCAATGCACTGACTGTCAGTGTCGATGTTGCTCGTATCACACAGCTTTTTAATCGCTTAAGCCTTCAAATTAGTCGCTAAGAGCTGCGTGGCAGCAGCGCGACAGCAGCGCGGCAGTCGCACTGCTTTGTTAATCCATACAATTAATAAACGTAAAGTGTCGCACCGCGCTGAATTACTTTTTAAAATGTTTTCGTAATTATAAACTTTATAAAGTGTCCGTTCTATTCTAACAATGAAAATGGACTTTAATTATAAAAAAAAAAACTAGGAATTATGATAAAGGTTTCATACGCAGGTTTCGTTGGTTTTGGTTGGGTTTTATTTTCAGCAGATATGAATTAGTTTTATCACTCGAAAGTAGACATAAATGTTACTACCTATAGTATAGGTATATCCCGGTTCTGCTTCCATCGTCAGCAGGCGCCTAGACGCCCCTCCATAAAGGTGGATTAATACAGCCGAAAGCCCAACTTACTTAATAAATATAAAAGCCTTCTCCGCCCGCGATCGTAAACCGCCCATTGCGCTCCTCCAAGATTACTTATATCGCGACCAGGGAAATTAGACCTCCCGTTTTCATTATCTTCCCAAATATAGTTAGTGTTTGAGGACGACTGACGGGTCTTGGACAAGTGGTCTTGCCATTATCAGCTCTATGTAGATTGCGCGTCGCTTGCCCGCCTTGCTTTCTCTGAGATAAGGTTTTATGGACGAATGGAAGAAAGGATAATGTTCTTCTTTGATGTGGAATGGAATTGTAGGCCGTGTTCCGGTACCGCTGTAAAGATAGATAAAGTTTCAGCTTTATTTCTTGAGACGTTTGGGTAATGTCGGTTTCTTTGTTCTGATTTCAGTGTATCTTAGTGCATAATATTTTCAAGAGTGTCTATGGAGGTGTGCATTTTAAGAACTTGGTTATTATGAACTCTTTATTGAGATATTCATGTCTATGGTTGACTTTATTTTCAGATGATATGAATTACTTTTCTTTTATTTAAAAGCAGAACCAACAACATCAAAACATCTATCCTCTCTTTATGATTTTAACACATATCTGCAAGTTTTAAGTGTTGAGCTATGTATATACGTATTGTGTCGTATCTACTAGAGTTTAGCTCTAGAGCATTTTTCTAATGCAACGAGCTATAGAAAAAATCTCCACCTCAAGGCGTCTCTATGGTCTATGCGTAGGTACCATAACCCAACAACAGGAAAAACTCCTACTCAAAACTCGTGCTACGAGTAGTTCTACTAACATTAACACTGCCACTACTGCTTATTAACTAGTAAGGCTCTTTAACTTAAGGCTCTCTAATTTTTCGGAAAAAAAATTTTGGCCTGTGGTATTCCAGATAATTTAACTTTCTAGTAGTGAAGAAATAGTTACAATCGGTCCAGTAGTTTCGGAGCCTATTCGATATAACCAAAGAAACAAAAAAATCTAGTACAGAAGTAAAGATAACTGAAACAAAAGATACCAAAACATACCAAGCTGCAAGCTCTTGTCACATCCATAGTCTCGAATAGGTACCTAACCTACCACCAGCCCACGTGCCCACGCGCATATGACAAGGCTCTAATAAAAGCTCATAAAATTAGTAGAATTAACGCAACAGTGCGACCGATTAGCAGCCAAGGTTTAATTGATCGCCGAAGCGTAATATATCACGTACGAGTTAACAATAAGTCGTGTAGGAGTCGTTTGATAGAACATGTGTTATCACACCTCTGTGCCGCGTTACTAATGAAGAATTGTTGTTTTTTACTTGTAAAGTGTTCTCGTGTAGGTCGGTTTAGAAAGAAGTGCGTGCTCCATCTTCGACCACATCATCGTTTGCCATCAGGTGAGATAGTGGTCAAACGCGTGCCTATAAATAGTAAAAAGAGTGGTTTGTATAGTATATTTTTTTGGTATAGTTAAGTCAAAATCTTTCTTGAACTGAATTCACCAATAAAATTGAAGAGCGATTAAAAAATCCAAGCCGTTTTGAATTCCCTTCACAATTTTATTCTTTTTAATTATTTGATCTACTTATTTGACTTGAGCATTCAGATGAAGCTATTTGATGCATGTCTGACGTAATAAGATAAGAAAAAGGTGATATTTTCATGACTTTTTTTTTATTTGTAATGGGTTTGCTCTTGACTCTAGTCTATGTCAGAGATGACAGAGACAAAGTCTACGATGAAGCGAGCTTACCCAGAAGGAGCCTGTTCGCTCTAACTTTGAAGAGACTTTTTTATTTCACGCTAGAATATAGTAGGTACTCATTTATTAAACGTTGTACTTTTTTCTTCACGTGCCTGTGTTATTTTATAACTTTACAAAACCCTTTAATTAATCAATGAAAAATATAAACAAGCTAACAGAAAATATGTATAAATGCAAAATCTGATTATAATAGAGTTATTTGTTGTTTTTTCCGATTTAAAATCGATTCCAGAACTTAAGTAGAACTACCACGTAAATGAAACGAAACTCGTCCGACACGGTAAAAGATTTGCGATCTGGATAAACTTTACCGCGATTTAAGCATAATATCATCGTACCAAAACAAAAAAGAATACCCAAGTAAAGAATCCATCAATGCTTAATGGACACCTGAAAATGAATGATGCTTAATTGGCGTCAGATCGAAAATTAAGTAGTGCAATTCATCATTATAATTGCCACGAAAAAAACCGTCTACAACTCTTCGATTTAAAAGGGTTTTCATGTACAAAACGAGACCGAATTAATATGAAACTCTCATCTTACAAGCCTTGTGTATCTGAGCTAATAAAATTTATTTTTCAGTGCACTTATGTATGGGCGGTAAGGCTCGGCGTATACCGTACAAAGTTGCGAGTAATTTACTGCCGGGCTGGTTTATGGGTCCTGGGCTAAGTTCGCACATGCACCGCGCCGACACAACTTGTATAGAAGTCATAAATATCCGCTAACCCTTTCCATGAGGTCAGGTACGTATCTACATGCGTAAAATACGAGTCTTTTTGTTTTCGCCGGCTAGCTCTGACGTTTTTTGATGTTGTGTTCTTGGCTTTATAAATAAAAGCATTCGCAATGGGTTTTTCAATAATAAACAAAGTACGTATGAACTACTACTGTACTGAAAATACAAGAAATCAAAAATAATGAGCTAACGTATCACAACGAGTTATTTGTATTGATTTTTCTCCTTTTCACTATAATTTTCAGCAAGCTTCCATTTCAAACGATTACCACAAACAAAAAATATTAAACACTATCCATCCACAAACATCAAAATTTATTATGCAACGATTATTTCAATTAATAAAACGCTTTACGCCTACTTAAAGCAACTTAGTAGTAGTAGAGAAATCACCATAAAAATAACACTTAATTTCAGTTCGCAATTACGACGCCGTTAAAGGGCGGCTGCCTGTGGCCCGACAGCCATTACATTACCTCCACACTTACCATACTCACACACTAACTAGCCTATACGTACTACACTTAGAAGCCGACGGCTCGTAAAAATAAAGAATAGGCGCATTTACACGCGCAAAAGTGAAAAAATAAAACGTTTTCCTCGCGGCCCGCAAACCGGCCAGTCATTTCTTCTACCGCCGCGGCAACTCTAACTTATTCTTAAAGCACTCTTACTTAGAAAATTAGTTCTGTGGTCGCTTTCACCTTAGAAGTCACCGGTTAGTTTTAAATACAGTTAATAACGTTTTAAATAACAAACTAATCATTCGCTTAGATTGTAAAACATTAAAAATGAAATGTACTTAGTTTACAGCCTGTGTTTATTTTTTTATGATTATGTCATGTTAACGTATGTTTTATATAGATCTGAATGAAATGATTCCTAAAGCTCAGTAATCTTCGCTATTAACTGTTGTCGTTAAACTAAAGTCATGATTAAATAGAGAGTTTGCCGTCGGCATGATGTTTTCTTTATCCGTGTGGTATGGCCGTCGTGTGGGTATTTTTTATACAGTAAAGCAATGCAGTTTTATATTATGTATTCTATATTTATTGGTAGTAGCTAAATAGGTATTATCTGGTCATTAAACAAGGTATTTTTTTTTCTATAAGCATTTTTAGCTAACTTACAGGAGGAGACATAATCTAATACTAATATATAAAGCTGAAGAGTTTGTTTGTTTGTTCACATGAACGCGCTAATCTCCGATTAGCGGAACTCCTGGTCCTATTTGAAAAATTATTTCAGTGTTAGATAGCCCATATATCGAGGAAGATAGCCCATATACGCTAAGACCAACAGGAGCGGAGCCGTAATGAAAATTGTGACGCAGACGAAGTTCCACGGGTCAACTAGTAAATGATAATTTAGAAACATGAAAAGCAAAATACTTTTTAAAAGAAATATACTGACATACGATTATCTAGTTTTATTTTGAAAGAAAATATGTAATTATAAGACTTACGCAGCAAATAAACCTTTATTGTATTTCGGCGATTTACAGGAAGTTTCTGTATCTTCTAAAGGAGATTTGACCCCTCACACATTATACAAACAAATCTCACATAGGCAAACAGCCAGAGTAAATAAGCCCGCATAAGTTTTATAGCCAAAGTTCATAGTTAAGATAATAGCCACCTAGTTTCCCGGCTTAATCTCCAGTAATTAAACGCACGTGTCACGTTATTAATGATTAATTAATCTCAACATTAATTAATTAAAATAGAGGTACCTTTGCTGAGACCGTATCACTATAGTCGACGTGGGGGGCAGTTCCCCTTTTGCATACAAAATTTTGAAGCCATGTGTCCTTAATACGTATCTAATGTTTCGAGTCATGTGGACAGCTTTAGACAGTATTTGAGAGGTTGATATTTGTTTTTTTTTTTCTTTTACAGAATTGTTGGTGTTTCCGGTCATTCATCACCATGTGACGTGACTTTTTCCGACTCAGGAGATCGTTTTCTATGCCAATCAGTAGCTGTACCTAATACCCACTTTTTGTTTTTTTTTTTTAAGGATGGGAAATCATCAATTGACTCCTTCACGCTCTGGGTGGAGCGGAAGGGAGTGTCAGACTTTTACTGACTAAATCCCATCCATGTTCCTCCCAATATCTGCATCATCTTAAGTTTGTGTCATTTGTTAGCTACCTATGCTTCGTGTATTTTACAATAGGTAGGCACTGTTTTTTTTTTAATTTGCTCTTCTCTATTTTGTCTATGGCTGTATCAATGGTCAATGCTAAAGTACGCCTACTACAGTGTAGTCTTTTAAACCAAAGATTGACTGGTAGAAATGCCTTGTTGCATTATTATTATTTATTTTTATTATTTGTGATGGGTTTGCTCTTGGCTCTAGTCTAGGTCAGAGATGACAGAGACAAAGTCTACGATGGAGCGAACTTACCCAGAAGGAGCCTGTTCACTCTAACTGCCGATGCACCCCTAAGGTACATAAATTTATATAAAATAAATAAACACATTAAAATAACTGTCAACTAACTAAGACCAAACATAGGCATACATAAGTATACGTGTTCTATGTACCTATTATTATAATGGCAAAATCAGAAATGCGCACATTTTTATGTTTGTATGTTTAAACCATTATTTATTATAATTATACCTACAATATAATTATTTGAAAGAGAACGTTAATACTTGTGGTGGTTACCTAATTTTCTCTATGTCCCACTTGCCCAACCTCAAAGCATGTACCTAATGATCGATTTATAATGAACTTCCTTTATAAAAAGTTTATTTAGGTATATTGAGTTGTAATTTGAATTCCTATCATTAATTAAATAACTGTGTGTTGTGTATTACCCATATGAGATAAAATTATCGACATGACAGAAAAGCAATAAAAAAATTTGAAACTCAATTTAAACTTAATGATTTAACACTAAAATAATTATCTGCCTAGCTTTTTTCCCAACTATATTGGGGTCGGCTTCCAGTCAAACTGGATTCAGCTGAATACCAGTATTTTACGTGGAGTGGCTGCCTACCAGACCTCCACAATCCATTAACTGGGTAACACAGTACCTACTTCTTGGCTAGACTAGAGTCAGATTTACTGGCTTCTGACTATACGTAACGACTGCCAAAGATCTATAAATGACAGCCGGGAGCGGCTTAACGTGATTTCCGAGGCACGGAGGAAACTCGGTATGCTAAGATGGTCACCCAGCCACAGATCAACAGACCCGTGTGGCTGTTATTATTTAGCCACAAGCTCCTCTTTGCGATTTAACACTAAAATGTAGTATTTAAATTAGGTTGGTGATCCGTTACATTTATTTAAACAAATAGTAACGTCTTTGCCACCCCCTACTAAATATTTATGAGTCAGAATGAATGCAGCGTCTGTACTGCATGTCAAATAGAGGACTGCATCTTAGGAGATTGATTAAAAACGTGCCTAAGCATTTAAATACAAGCAAATGCGGTGGGGTCTTGAGAACCACCCTCCCGATTTAGTGCCTTACTCCGGGAATAAATGACTATCGCATGATTTCACGACTTTCATTGGTTAGGGGTAGGTAGTAGGCACCCCACTACTTCAGCGTTTTAAAGGAGGGTAGAGAAATATCTGCTTAATTTCAAGTTAAATTAGCAAGGACATTAAAGGATCTATTTTATTACACTGTGTTTTTTATTTAGGTATGTGCAGCAGGTACCTAAGTAAATTAAAATATGTTTTATTGAGCTATGCAAAATATTTAGAATGATGTCAGACAAGTAAATTTGAATTTTGTTATCTGAAATTTTTCGGTTTGGATTTTTAATGGTATTTTTAAGTAGTAAACTCTTGTCTATAACTAACGTAAACCCAAAGACATACCTACCTAAATTTAACTCATTTTTTACAGTTTTCAACAATTTAATAATACCTCCCGATTTTATATTAATGCTTACAGATTCAGCTATCGCTTATCTTCTAGGGAGCGAGCTTCAGCTGGGAGCCTCCATATTCAGATAACTTTTAACTAAAGAATATAAGTAGTGGCACTTTGAAATATTTTCTATAAAAAAGCTATCAACTGCCATTCGATTCTAAACACTCAGAAGAAATGAGAGCTAAATCTTTAGCATGTGTGTCTTTTGCAAGTGTGTAAAATTTATGTAGGTATAGTGCTATCTGCCCTCTTTTTGGGAATCGAATCTAATCGTATGTAGGAAAAGCTTTAAATGTTTTCCTGAAAGTATGAGAAAGGCTTCTTCTGGGTATGCTCACTCCATCGTCGATGTTGTCTGACAGAGACAACATCTCCTAGACTGACCTGGGTGACTGATGGGTTTACTCTTGACTTTGTCTAAGTCAAGAGTAGACCCATCTCAAGAAAAAAAGAATACTTAGGTACTTAATGGCCGGCGCGCTGTTTCCCACGCGCGCCTCAAAGAGCATAGAATAGGCCGCCAGGGCCAGTGCTTGACGGGGTTGCGGACTTTGTTCGAAAAATTCACCGCGGCCCTGGAACGCAATGGACATTAGGAGGAACACGAATGGGTTTTAGTCAGTAAGAGTCTGACACTCCCTTCTGCTTCACCCAAAGCGTTAGGAGTCATTTGATGATTTCCCATCCTTAAAAAAAAGATAATTGGTAGGTATCAACTACTCTGGTTTTGTTCAACGTAATTCTAACTTAGAGTAAGTATACGTAGAGTATAATTTTCTTCATTGTAAACCAAAATAGTACCACATGTGTACAAGTAGGTACAGCTATGTAGTACCTACCTACTTAGGTTAGTACGCATCTACCTAGCTGTAGTCAAACATCTACCTACCTATAGATGCAATTTAATACATTTATATATGTACCTCGGAAGTTTCCTCAAGCAGGGGGTTGAATGCACCCCTAATGCGATCAAATAACGAAAAGTAACGGTCCCGATAACGAGGGCAATAAACTTTGTGTCAAGTCGACTGGCTGTTTTCACTTGACTGCCACAGGGGACTGTGCTGACTCAAATCTCACGTCATTACGGGAAAAATTATAGATTTACTCGTATCATGGAGTTTATTGAGCGGAGTAGATTGATAGAGCGGTGCACGTAACTATTGAATTATTGGTTGAAATTTGTGATTTGTGACTGATTTTCTAATCGTGTCTTAAAGGTTGTAAAACGGAGCAATCTAGGTTAAACTCGAGCAAAAGGCTTCATGACTACACCTACCAACTTTTACAAGTACTCGTATGTAGGTATTCTTTTGTAATGTGCTTTACTAACATAGTTTGTAAGATGTTTTTGTGACTAACAAATGGACTATTTTTATTTATTTTTTTATTTGTGTTTTACTTTTTTTGGGATATGGATCTGGGATGGTCTGAAATAAAGTTTTATTATTATTATTTTATTATTATTTGTCTGTATAAATACATAAATTGATATGATTGAAACAAAACTTTTTGAATGGAATTTTCACTTGAATGCCACATTAATGGTTTCTAAAAAAATATCAGTATTTTTAAACTAATGTTGATTTAAAAATTGGAGTCCTAAAATGCTGCAAGCAGAATTCAAATAAAGTGAAAATCCCCTTCAAAGTGTCTATTCTATTCACCCCGTTTTCGGTATCAAGTTTGCCTCAACATCAAACCGGATAGGTATGTCTGTGTAAAACAACTGAGTCGGCTTAAATTGCATATTTATAATAGCAGCGTACTTACTGCCCTGCCAAGAAGAACCTTGTTACCCAGTTAATGGGTTGTGGAGGTCTGGTAGGCAGCCGCTCCACATAAAATACTGGTATTCAGCTGAATTCGGTTTGACTGGAAACCGACCCCAATATAACTAGTTGGGTAAAGGCTAGGCAGATGATGATAATAGCAGCGTACTTATTTGTATTTGGTCTATCGGCTAAGCCTGTCCCGTTTTATTTATAAAATGCTTTCGGTTTACTCCCTAAGAACTTTTGTAGACCTGACCTTCATATACCTACCTTGACTAGAGTCAAGAGAAAACCCATTACAAATAAAAAAAAATATCTATATTCGAAATGTCAAATGAATTTCTTTAGGTAAGATTTTTACCACTAGGTAACTACCTACTCGCCGCTTGCTTTAAATAAGCTTGGTGCTTACACTTTCATACAAAGGACAAACCTGATTTAGCTCATCTCATTCCCACACAGAAGATACTTAATCTACCTGCAAAATAAAATAATTCAACACTTCTTTATTTTTTCTCAGGTTCATTCCAATTCAGGCAAACAAAGGAATGAGTGTTTTCAAGATTTCACTGTGGAGATAAATCGCCCTTCGCTTTTGTCCTTGTTATACATTCAACCCAACTCATGTCTAATTCCTTTTGCACCCCAAAACTTTTGTCTTTTTCCCTCCCACAGGTAGGAATAGGTATGTCTCTTTCTAGTCGTAAAAATGGCGGATGCTGCGAGTGCGGGGACCAGGGTGGGGGCATTGTTTCCGTAGGGTGAGTAGGGGTTGCAAAGTTCCTGTGAAATGAATCGGATTTTAGGGCAGGAGGGACAATCAATATAAGAGTAAATAATACCTACTGGAATGTTTGATGAAAATGCTTAGAAAATACCTATCCATAAAACTTTTTAAAATAAACTGCAAACACTTTGTTTTAACCTTAAATACAAGATCAAACTTAGGTACTTAGGTATACTTACCTTTATCTACCATACAGTACATCTTCGTATTTTCAATAAATATTTAAACAAGAAGCTCTAACACCCTTTCATTTAAATCCGCCATCTGTATGCAGTGTATATCAAACATTAAATAAACATACAAATCAAACTATGTCTGTCGTTTTATTATACCTACTATAACCAATAAACCATACCTACCTATCTCCACGTACCAACCTTTCAAGATAGATATACCTACCTATCTATTGATACAAGGAGTAGGTAGGTTCACAGCACCACATCTCGCAGAGGACTGGCCCGCATTTCCTCGCCCATTAAGCCGTTGATTAGCGTGCACTAGAGGGGATTTAACGATAGCTTTCAGCTATGTAATTATACTTCTCCACCGCTACCGAGTTATGGCCTCCTGGTAGTTAGCCCGTAATGGAAATGGAACTTGGTATCAACTTTTGTTTTTCTTTTGGCTCAGACAAGTATAGGTAGGTATTTAAATATATTTACTTCTTCTTCTTCTTCTTATCGTGTGGGCAGTAAGGTCTAGCGACCCCACCCTCTGCCAGAGTTTCTAAACCGCCTCAAGGGCCTCTGACATGGTTTATTTGAGGACCGCCATTTGATGACCGGTAGGTACCACCGGAATAACCAGCTGTCCGGGCAAACGTAGTTTTGCCAAACAAAGAAAAGCATAGCGAATATCCACAAAAAAAAATCATAAAATTCGGTCAAGCCTTTTCGGAGGAGTTCGATAACAAACACCGTGACACGAGATTTATAAGTATTTAATAGATTTTTATTGAGGAATGGGCTTGCTCTTGACCTGTATCATGTCTGATGGAAGGGAAATGGATGAGGTCTGAAATTTTCCTAATGATAGATTCTATATCTGTAGGTAGGTACGGTAGATCCGTACAGATCTATCATCAGGTAGATCTATCATCACAAAAATTTAACCTACCTATTCTGTAGGTATGTGCCTCACTGAAGGCACAAAATCTAGACCGTATTAGGGTCAACTCACACCGAAAGAGCGGCGAAGGGCAGCGAATCGGAGCGCAGTTTCAGTGTCAAATGAATTTTAATTTTATTTTCATTAGGTACTTTAAGGGTCAACTCACAGCTCCGTCAACGCACGGCTCCGTTTAAGGAATTCCCCGGAATTCCTGCGGCGCCACGGGCATCCGCGCGACTCGTTCGAGTTTCTCATGCGATAATAAGTACCTATAGTAATGAAAATAAAGTTAAAATTCATATGACACTGAAACTGCGCTCCGATTCGCTGCCCTTCGCCGCTCTTTCGGTGTGAGTTGACCCTTATAAACGTCCACCTACACCTAAATAAGTAGGTAAATAGAGGAAACCATAATTTATACCATCCAATTTCTTATTTAAATCAAATGGACAGTTATAATGGAATCCCAGCCCTCACCCTTATCCGATGTCCATTCGACTGTGACCTCTGTTCCCTCCAAAGTGATTAAATTAGGGGAGGTCAAATACGTTACTCGACTAATGCTGACTACGGCACCAAAATCACGCGCTGACTGACCCTCCTGAGTTTATTTGAAACGCTCCACAAACACCGCTAATAGAGGAAGGTAACATTTGGGGGACCGAAAAGGTCAATGACATCCAGTTGCATAGGTACCTAAATTATTTATACTGATTCGTTATGGATATAGGTACCTCACTATGGCATGCAGGTAGTTTTTGGCTGTATCCACTTATCGATATTTTTTACCAAGCATCAACATTTCAACTGCTCACAAAATTCAAAAGGTACCTAAAAACAGAAGCTCTTTACCATCCATTTAAGTACCTTGAAAACGTAAATAGAAAGTAAATGGATACCTAGTCAGTCCTGTACCTACCTACATACTTGTCTCACCGCCGCGCGCCGGCGATCAGCGAGTAGCGAGTAAAGCTTGAAAGGCTTTTACTCGCAATACTTACTCGCTCCGGCCCGCACTATAGGTAAAAATTACCGCAGTTTGGTTACTCTGACCACCATGCGAGCATCGCCGAGCAAGTGTCGCTGAGCGAGTACAATCTTTAATAGCTCTTGTCGCTGCGATCAACTAGAGATAAGAGCCGCTCGCCGGCAGTGTGAACAGCCAGCTATCTATGAATGCGTTTGTCTCTTTCACTCATATGAGATCTATATATTTTGTCCCGTTCCTCAGCGAGCAAATAGTCGATAGCTACCTACTCTACTTGCTTCCTCGCCGGCGGTGACACAAGTGCTTTATACGAGTAAAAGTTAAATTGTGACAGCCACTCCATCAACCCCTTGGACTCGCATGATGCTCCCCTCTCACAGAGAGTCTGAACCCCTCCAGTATGGACACTACAAGCTGACTTCTGTCAAAATAAGACCAAAACAAAAAAAAGATTGTGAGTAGGTAATATGACTAGGTACCTACTAAGTACTTACAGTCCTTTCACAGTTGTTTCAGCTCTGATTTTGCATCAAAATAACCTGTATAATCATAGGAATAAGGTTGATTTCATAGGTAAAATAACTGTATACGCACTATATGAAACGGCACTGCCCGACTTATGAAACTTCCAAGTTTCACAACATTTCTGATGACGCCATCTAGCGGTAAAGCTTTCGAACTATTAACAACGCCCTCTTTGAGAGATAAGTTAAACTTCTACCACTTATGGTAATATCAGAGAGCTAAGTGGTAGCGACATCTAGCGAAATGATAGTGAACTCGTAACAACGTTACCACACAAAACGTTGGTTAACTGAGCTTTTGGAACAGGACGACAAAATGAGAGCAGTCCCGTACTGTACAAAGTACCTAGATCAACATTGTTTCGGATGCGGTGCAAATTGGAACTAAAACGTTTTGTTGTTTAAAGTCCTATTGTGGACTCTATGCAGAACCACATAAAGGTTATAAGAACATTATCTCATGCCTTGCCTACATTCTTGTAAAAAATGGTAAATCTGGCAAGATAATATATACCTACGTATATTAGATAGTAGATGATAGTAATAGTTTAACCAAAAGCTCGTTCAATAGGTCATTAATAGATATCTAGTCATTTGCAACCTATTCATTTAATGATTAGACCAAATAACATACAATTATGAACTCTAACATTCTCACAATAAAAGTGCATTTTAAAAAGCAAATATCCTACTTGCATTGTTTTTTTATATTTTTACAGCCGTTGCCCACCTTTAGGTTATGACTTTACAACAGGCCAGTCATAAGATTTTGAACAAAGTAGCTAAGCTTTATCACCAAAGGGTGAGTTGTAAACTTTATTTGGGTTGTAATTTAAGCGACAATACACGTGATTATCGTTCGCTTTGTTGTCACTAAATTTGGCCATAAATGGTCAATGGCAAGCTGCTAAAGGGGTAGGTAAACAAAAAGATAGAACGCAGAGACGAACTTGAATTGGTTTTGAAGAAACTATGAATTAGGTGCTTTAGGTAGGTCTACCTTGGGGGTCATCCATAATCACGTGAGGCTCGAAAGGCCCCCTTCGAGTCTCGAGAGTGCTTGTGATTAAGGGTAGAGGAGTGCTTTAGTAGAAACCTCACTAAGTATCACCAGGGGGGAAGGGGGCTAAAATTTTTCTAAAAAACATTACGTAATGGACAAACCCTTGGTACCTACCTATCTACCTATTTACATAAAATGTGTTAGCAGAGTCAAAGAGACAAAATACTTATTCTAGTACCTATGTAAGTACCTAGGTACATTATTAAGACCTAATAATAACCCGATCAGTATCTACTTACTTATCAATGTTTGTTCTGATCTGAATAAGTTTAAGGAATATAAACCATAAATCTTTTTTTTTACTATTGATAGGCACGCGTTTGACCACTATCTCACCTGATGGTAAGCGATAATGCGGTCGAAGATGGAGCACGCTTGCCTAGAAGTAACCTATTCACTCTTGACTTAAAGACTGCCAGACTGCCTCTCGCTACCAAACTTTATTTTCTATTGCCACAAAAAAAAAATATAAATTCGTCTCAACGGAGTTTTAACGTTTTGTCGTCAAAACTATTATTTTTAAATAATGTGGGAGGCCTTCACCCATGTGCAAGAAAACTAAGGCCGACTAAAAGTTGTAACTACCTACATACCAACTAACTTAAGTATATTGATAATTCTAGAGAACTAAGTTCGGCCCTGTAAAACTGCACCTTAACTGGAACGTTGAATTCCAAAAGATTTGTGATTTTATTTCAACATAGAGTTGCTTTATTCACTAGCACGATTCGCCATAGGTTGTTAGTGAACAATTCTAGTTAATCAGTCATTGACGAACTGTTCCCTAGCTAGGCACCTCTCTAGTTGGGCATTTTTTTTTAAGTAGGTTCCTAGTGCTATTGATCCGAGCTGAAATACCTATTGTGATCGTGAAATTCGCCTTCAAGTCAAAAGTGATCAATAATAAGTGAACATTTTATGGAAATCTGTGTTGTAGATATATACCTAAGTGATTTCTGCATTAGGTACCTACACAGGCTGCTGCTCGTGGTGGGTATTTCCTTCAGGTAAGTTTTGATTTCTTCTTGCTTAATTAGGTAGGTAGGTACCTACCTAGTAGGTACCTAGGTATGTTCTGCATCAATGAAAATGTATGTAGAATGGGTACCTAGCATTGGGAGAATGAATTACCTAAGCATGGTAACTACCTCCTTTATCTATGCATTTATATTAGGCAGCTACGTTAGGTAGTAGGTATTATAGATATGTAAGTAAGTACTAGACTTAGGTACCTACTCACCCGTAACACTTTTTCAGTATTTGCTCTACTTCCTTACTTGGTATGTACCTACTGTAATACATCCTCTATGCATGTGTAGCCTCATTAGGTACCTACTTACAAAAGCCTTAAAAGAGTTAAAAATATATTAGATTAGGTATTCAAATAATTACAAGTGAATTTGATTCTTTTTTATACGGAGATTCTGTAAAAATATTTCCTTGCGGGGGCGGAGGCCCAATAGTTAGTTATCATTGAAAGTGCAAACAGCCTTGTATTTCGATAAAAACCGTTGATCCATCCCCCGGTAGGTACCTACCTAATAATATTTCGAAACACTTGCCGAAACTGGTTAATTCCAAATTATATTAAAAACTTATTTCAATCAAACTATCTCCACAACATTATCTAACCAATCACGTAACAGGAAAACTCTCTTACCAGTTTTCGATGGCGTCCTGACAGCAATGTGACAGCACTGTAATTTACAGACAAGAAATTCGC
Organism: Lacanobia oleracea; assembly: GCA_950371165.1. Taxonomy (NCBI): domain Eukaryota; kingdom Metazoa; phylum Arthropoda; class Insecta; order Lepidoptera; family Noctuidae; genus Lacanobia; species Lacanobia oleracea. Next base: position 11,573,219 of record OX493397.1, read on the forward strand.
CGGCCATATTGAATCGGGCTTTAGAAAGCGCATGTGCGTAGAAAGCGCGGGACGGGCAGCGAATCAGATGCGTGGATTGCAGCGGCCATCGCTACAGAGGCGGGTACACACGTCATGGAGCGCAATTCGAGAGAAATTAATGATCGAAACGTGTGAGGGTTCGCTGCAGCTTACAAATGGCAGCTTTGGACAGAAAGCCGGTTTTAATAAATTCTTTATTAAAACCGGCTTTCTGTGAGTCAGCGGGACCTTTTAATAAATTTGATTATTTTGAGCTTTTTTCTCGGCGATAAGTACCTACGAAGGCCCATGGGTATATAGGTAGACTGTGCGGTGTTTTATTAGAAATCTCTTTGCGTAATTTTAATTTAGGGTTATCGAAAAAATATATAATAATCCAAGGAGTTAGGTGATGCATTTTTTTCTTCTTTCTGCCTGTTGTTCTACGATTAGATATAGGGGTAATAATAGAGGGGTAAGTCCGGGGGAGACCGTCTTGTGGTCGGCAACAAGTTGCTAAGTTCTTTTTTTTGCAAAAAAAATGAGATAAGTAAGTAAATTTCACATTGTTTTTATTACATGTGCATGATCTAAGATAATGAGTTAACATTATATGGTCACAGAAAAGTTTTTTCAATTTCGCTTGTTTTTTTGTTTTATTGTGAAGTCAATAACTTTTTGCGTATTCTAACCTTAAAACGGTCTTTGGAAATTGCATCATAGGTAGGTACTTTTTGAAATTGATATGGTCATCTCTCCCGTGCATTTGGGATAGACCTTAGGCCTTAATTTATAAGGGATTGGTGGCCATAAAATTCAAAGTAGTAGTATTTTAGCGCCACCGCTTGTATAGGTAGGTACTCGGTAATACGTAAGCTAACGCCTGTCTCCTAGAGGGGTAAGCAGAGGTTTTAAATTTCTATTTAAAACAGCCCTGGCATTCATATTTTGCCTTCATATCATTTATTGTCTTTTTCACCGCTTAGATCAAATATTTTTTACTTTGCCACATTTAAAGGATATCATTCTATGCAGTCTAATAGCTTTTCCCTGAAGATTAAGAAAAATCGCTTTGAGTTTTGCGTAACAATTACACATTAAACACAAATTTTACATGAGTAATAAAAAAGCTGGATGTGATTGGGTACCTACAACTATTTTTGAAAATAAATCCTAGCATTTCTTTAAGGAAGACGGAAGGTGTTTCTTATTCTAGAAGCCAGGGGAAAGAGTCCTCTGTTAAAAAAAGTACCTACCTACTGGCCATCTCCCCCCGAGCCCTGTGGCCATCACTCCCGGACACTCGGTGTGAGATGGCAAGTCGTATTATTTTTAACCTATGATATTTCTATGTTATATTGATTCATAGACTGTTATTGATTAAGATTTGATAAAAAATACCTATAAATATTGTTTTGTTTGTAATTAAAATGGTTGTTTTATTGTACTTGGTTTCCTGGCTATAGATCTTTAAAGTTAGTAGGGCCATCTTACCCGGACTTACCCTAATTATTTTTTTAGATAGGTACCTAAATAGGCACCTATAAATATCGCCTAATATTTAGGAGTAGGAAGGCGATTTTTTTTTTGGGTTGGAGTTCATTATAAATTACTTCTCCCGCTCTGGTGTCTGACTCTTACTGACTAAAACTCATCCTTGTTTCTCCCAAAGCCCTTTGCGTTCCAGGGCCGCGTTGTCTCTTTCGAACAAATTCCATTCATTTTTTTTTTCATTCCATTCTTGCATGCTTACCCAGTGAATTCTCTCTCCCCTGTCTGCGAAAGGGCTTCTCGAAGAAGTTCAAGTCTTTAGAAAACGGTTTGGTAGGTACCTAATCATCACATACCTACCTACTAAACAAAATACAGGCCCGGGATACCTATAACTTTTGAACATTTATTTCGGCCGTCGAAACGATGACTGGTAGGTAATTCACGGTAAGTAAATACATAAGTTTAGGTACCTACTGTAGAATATACTCTTTGGAAGGTGCAACCTCAAAGTCATAAACCTTGAAAGATTAAGTTTGAATTCAAATGTAGTGACATAAGAATGTGTTGGTTTTTTCGATGGAAGTTTTTTTGATTGCTTCTACAATGAAAAGACGTAATATAATAATTCTTAAAAGTTTCCACAGTTTTTATTTTTAAAGTAGCTCCGGCTACGCCCCAAACTTCGAAAGTACTATAACTACTTCGATATGTAGGTAGGTGCTTAGTCATCATTTATTGTCTGCTGGAACTGATAAATTTATGGTAGGCATGGTTCTAAAATTACCACAATTTGAATATCAGCAAGAAATACGTAGGTAGGTACCTATATTTCATGTATACTTAATATATAAAGCTGAAGAGTTTGTTTGTTTGTTTACTTGAACACGCTAATGTAAGGAACTACAGCTAGTCTATTCTGTAAGTAACCATTTCGATATCGAGCTTCACCTGAGTGAGATAGCTCACAAAGTGAACTTTATTGCACACAACATAAAGGTCTTATCTTTATACTCACTTCTGATTCCGCTGTCGAGACTCGAAAATGTTGTTACAGAATAGGGGTACTGGTCCGATTTGAAAAATTATTCCAGTGTTAGATAGCCCATTTATCGAGGAAGGCTATAGGCGGAGAAGGATATATGGAGCGGAGCAGTAATGAAAATTGTGACGCAGACGAAGTTGAGTGGGTCAATTAGTAGCCTTATAACCTTTTGAGGTTTCCGTAGTCAACAAGGAACCCTTATAGATTCGCGTCCGCATTCTTCCTGTCCGCGGTTTAGCTCAGAGACGTTTAGCACTAAAAAGTTGGAATTTGGTACGGGTACCTACACATAATCACGCCGAAAAAGTGGTAAAATAAAATCTTGAATAGAATAATTAGTTAGCGTCTCCGAGCTAAACCGCGTACAAATAGACAGACGGACATGGCGAAACTATAATGGTTCCTCTTGTTGATTACGGAACACTAAAATGTATGGGTGGCAATGGAATTGCAACTTTTTAGAGTTTCTCGAATTCTAAATTAAAAAAAAATAGCGCGGTGCTTCGAGTATTTACTTTCACTTAGAACAATTTTAGATAATCAAAGCCCGAACTGCGGCCAAAAAGCTGGGCATCCTAAATAGGGTGAAACTTCAGGCCTGGACAGCTTTTAACCCTATACAAAGCACAAGTCCGATCCTGCATGGAGTATTTTAGCCACATTTGGGATGGCTCAGCTAAGTATCAGCTTGCCGTGTTTACCGTGATTCGGTGGAACGCAGAGCTTATCGGTGACGTAAAACTGGTGGATACCCAGCTACATAGCTTGGCTCATCGTCGTAAGGTTGCCTGCTTGTCGGTCTTCTACAAATTGTACTTGGGTGAGTGTGCCCAAAAACTCCACGACCTCATCCCACCGGCCCCCTTCTACCGTCTGACATCCAGACGCACTGTATCTTACCATCCCTACCTTGTTGCATATTCCACCAATTCGCACTAAGCGTTTCCAAACGTCTTTTATAATGCGCACAGCAAAAGAGTGGAACTCTCTGCCTGCGCCTGTGTTTCCAAACGCTTACAACCCTAATCTCTTCATGGTTAGAGTGAAAAGGCTGGGTAAGCTCGCTCCATCGTAGACTTTGTATCTGTCATCTCTGACCTAGACTAGAGTCAAGAGCAAACCCATCACAAATAAAAATATCGTTTATCTATTTACTTATCGTGCTCTACTAGGTACCTACCCTTATGTTGCGTGATGTTATCTGTACTAATATTAAAAAGAGGTAAAGTTTGTGAGATAGTAGTAGGTAATCTCTGGATCTACTGAACCGAATTTGAAAATTATTTTTCCAATAGAAAGCCACGTTATTTGTGAGTGTCGTAAGCTATATATTAACCCGAAAAATGCCCAACAAAGTGGGCACGGGTCAGCCAGTAACTTATATAGCCTATATCATAGCCTCCCTCGATAAATGGGCTGTTCAACACTAAAATTTTTGTTCAATTCGAACCAGTAGTTCTTGAGATTAGCGCGTAAACGTTAAGTATAAATTGCATTATTCAATGTTCATTTACTTAGAACATAATACAACTACCACAATAGTTTAAAGTGGCGTAGCAAGTGCTACGACTGCTACGAGCTGCTACGAACTCAAGATAAAACAAATACATATTAGGGGTAAACCTTTACAATTGTTCAAAGACTATTTAAGCAACAGAACTCAACAAGTTATAATTGATTCCAACCTAAGTGAGGAGAGGTTAGTTACGGAGTGCCCCAGGGTAGCGTCTTAGGACCAACGTTATTTAAAATATATATTAATGACCTCTGTACAATGTCCATGCCTAACGCAAAATTATATACCTACGCTGATGACACTGCTATTGTGATAAGCGCTCCTACCTGGGACGAGGTCAAGGTAATGACTGAAGACTGTTTTGGGGAAGTTATAAAATGGCTCAACTCCAATCTGCTCACCCTTAACCTGGACAAAACAAAATATGTTACATTTGCCATTACTAAGATCACTCAACCACCTGACACTTTTAGTATTGTTGCCCGTACTTGCGTAGATAGAACACAAATTTGTAACTGTCGAACAATTGGTCGATCTCACTGTCAGGTATCTTGGAGTAGAAATTGACGACCAATTGCGATGGGACAAACATCTTAATAAATTAAAATCAAGGTTAAGGAGTATGATTTACATGTTCAAAACTCTTAGAGATTCTGTTTCAATTGAGCTTCTAACAAAAATTTACATTGCAGTATGTCCATCTGTTATTCAGTATTGCATCACTACAAAAACACGGTTCCTCGCGTTGCAACGGGCACAGAGAGCTGTCCTTAAAGTGATGACCCGAAAGCCATTTCGATACCCAACTACACAGCTATATTATGACTGCAAGGTGCTTAGGGTCCGACAGATCTTTGTGCTTGAATCCGTTTTGAGAAAGCATCGATCAGTTCTCCCTCCTGATACTGCCAGACGTAAACAAAAACTAGTTTGTCATAATCCTTTACATCACACAGCATTTGCGAGAAGACAGTATTATGTAATAAGCAGTATACTCTATAACAAAATCAATAAAAAAACTTAATATATTACATTTAAGCAAACATGAAGCTAAGATCTCTGTTAAAAGATGGTTATTACAATTAGACTACCAAAATACCGAAAATCTTTTGTTTTTATAGACATAGTAAACTAATCACTCACATATACACATACACCATCACACATACACATACACCATCACACACACACACGCACACACCATTACACCCCCACACACCATAACACAAACATACACAAACACTCTTTTCTTTGTTTCTTTGTTTTTAGTCACTATCCTTCTATATCAAATTAATACATTATAAATAGTAGCACACAATGTTATTAGGTTATAAAAAAATAACGAAATGTCAGCTGAGTGCTATCTTCTGAGATACAGGCCTCGCCTAGTTCGGAAGATTGAGTCAATGTTTAAGTAACCTGTTTTACCACCAGTACCTAACCCCACTGGATTATTATTATATAAACTCATGATATTAGTATACCCACCTGAACCTTTTTGTTATGCTGGTGAGAAATAAATTATTATATTAGTATATTTTATTTTAAACTTACCTAAAATTAGTTTTTTTGTTCTTCATTGGTATTAGTGTGTGCTGCATATTATTCTAGGAGTGATAGAACAGGAGACGATAAGAAACTTCTTTTATTCGATTTTTAGGGTTCCGAACATCCGTAAGAAACCGAACCTAGGATCACTCGGGAGTCTGATTGTCGGTCCGTCTGTCACAGCCAGTTTTCTCCGGACCTACAGGACCGATTCTGTTGAAATTTGATACACATAATGGACTTCAGTGACCCAAACACTTACTGTGAGGATTTTTTTTTTCATAAGTTAATAGACCAAAAATGACCATCTCCGAAACTACTTAACACTTAAAAAAATGCAGATAATAAAAAATAGTTCTTTACCTACATACCTAAATTTTAACCTACAGGAAAACCTATAAGAAGTCTACAGTGTTAAAATAACGTGTTAAAAAAATTAAATTGGTTCGCGAAACCCTTTGCACGCGAGTTCGACTCGCATTTGGAGAGTAAGTATTTTACCCCAGATAGACTCGCTTTTGATTACTATCTCTCCTGCTGATACGAGATAATGTGGTTGGCGATGGAGCACGCTTGCCCAAAAGTAACGTATTCACTTTTGACTTATAGAAGGGAAGTACCTATCAGAAAACATACACTCCGGAAACGAACTCGAGAACATGGGGTTTGGAGTTCCTTGCCTTGGGCAATCTCCTTTATTTGTAAAAACTTACGCTTTCAGTCACCTTAATTCACACCGGATTGTAGTCCCGCTATTTTGGCTGTCCTATCCGCCTTACGTGGATCAGCGCTCCTCTTTGATATAAGTAGTTAATGTATCTGAGATCCTGGAGCATTTCAATATCTCTTATACCTATAGAGCTGTTTTATTCGTTGCCTTCTTCCACAAGTAGGTAGCCGTAAAGCTGAATTCTCGAAAAAGTTATTCAACCATCATTGTGGATATATTTTCATGAAAACACCTACCTACCTAGTGGAAAGGTTTTTTGTAAAATCATTTATTCTGGTAGGAAGAGCTAAAACTGCCAAGGTTGCGGTCTTGTAACCCTATCATAAAACCAGCGCTGTGTTATTTATTTCTAAATTTCGCAGCCTATGCTGAGATAGGGACCTTTTTGGCCTCGCACAGACTAAAATGTGTTTATACTTAATTCTGTTAATTTAATTAAATTTACATCTGTCTGTTATGTGCGAGTCCCAAATAAACATTTTTTCTTTCTTTCTTTCTTTCTTTTTCTTTTTTCTTTTGTAACGCAAATAGCATTAGGAGGAACACGGATGGGTTTTAGTCAGTAAGAGTCTGACACTCCCTTCCGCTCCGCCCAGAGCGGTAGAGTCATTTGATTTGATGATTTCCCATCCTCAAAAACAGTTTCTACAGTGAAAACAAAGCATTCGAGTTCTCGACCCATACTGGATACCCATAAAGCTGCTTTAACATTGAACCTTTGGTACTGTAGTATCTGTTCTCAACGGCTAAATGGATTTGGCTAAAACTTTGCACACGGTTAGACGATGTTATGAATTAATACATTATTACGTAGGATATCTGCCGACTTTTACCCTCGTAGGACGTTTACGTGAGAAAATTTAGACTTCCCCGCGGGCGAAGACGTTGATCGCTCGGGGAGATGGAGACGAATAAAAAATACTGTGCGCAACTTCAAATTCTTAGTAATGGGAGGGTCGAATGAATGAACTAAAGTGATACTGGCTTCTGCCAGCGGCATGGCACGCTTGAATGACGAAAATTATACCAAGGTAACATACTCCGGGTAAGGTAAGATAAGGTAGCATACAGGCTGCTCTTCTTCTTCTCATTCCAGAGTATAATCTATCTCCGTGTGCCAAACCGCTCAACTGTTTTGATCTTTGTCGCTGTCGAGTAGAAGGGCCCCTTTCTACACGACAGCGACAAAGCCAAATGGTTTTGTTATATAGAGTCCCTTTTGGGGATAGCTAGGCCCTGTTATGGGTTTTTTTTAGGAATCTCTCAGAAACATTTAGGAGTTTAAGGTTGAGAGCCTTGAAAACCACGTAGATAGAGCCGCTGTTCTTGCACCTGATCTCTACCAGGTCGTGTCTGATTGCCGTCCCGTTGCAATACGAGAGTAAAGCAATAGAGAGAGCAACTATGAGTGAGTATAGGTAAATCTTCTGTGTAGGTACCTACTCTGCTAATCTCTGTCTTGATAAAAATAAGTTGAGAGATCTTTCCCTTAGTTTGGAAAGAGGCAACTGAACATAATATCACAGGTAGGTCAGGGAGATATCTTGTAGTAATAGCGTTGACTGGCAGGTTCCAAACTATAAATAAGTGGGTAGGTATAGTTCCAAATTGTACCAGAGAAGATCATTTCGTTATTATCAAATTACGAGTAGGTACTTACCTGCGAAGGTATAGGTAGGTACCTCTAGAATATTTCTATGGTACCTATACCTACATATGAAATGTTCTACACAGTTCCAGTAGATAAGAAGAAAACTCCCCTACATAGAATTTAATGCGGGCCGCTTTTTATCGTGGCCGTTTATATAGCTTTTTTATTTTTATGGCAGACGTGTCCCGTCCGCTACCGTCTACTTACCTACTTCAATTATTTATACGCACCATAAAAAGTGCGCATCTAATAGTAGACTTTTTATGGCAGCGTTTTACTTCCTTTTTTTTTGTACCGAAAAATAATTAAAAATTTAATATTCTTACCTAAAACACCTACCTACACTAGGCCCCTCCTACAAACATCGTTCTACGAATTCTAAGTGCGCTAATACCTTTGAGCTTCTGGAAAATTATGTAATTCTTGTACCTTCTTGTTCTTCTTGTACCTACGTAAAGCGATATAATTTTACAATGTTGGCTGATCCCGCCGAGTCGAAACAAACGTATAGCTGCTTATTGTTCGAATGTAGATATGCAATAGATAATCGTAACTTGCAAGAGAACTGTTCGTCTTTCGCTAGTACAAAATGGGTCTCTTGAGCCTCACTGTGGAGAAAATATAAGCTTGTAGATACTTACTACGGTGCATGTGATAGATAAAAGGAGCTACATCTGCCAACAAACTGCTTTGCAGTTTGGCAGAAGTAATAATAATTTGTAGAATGGATTTTTCATGATTAAACGCTTTTTCCTTCTAGCGTGTATGCCTACAGAGTTTCGTACACTCTGGCTCCAATATCGATGAAAGCATCTCCAAGCAAACACGAATGAATTAATTCCTTCAGGTCTTTCTTTAGCTTCTAGAAATAGAAACTAGTCACTTGGTGCTTAAAATTGTACACATCACTCTCGAATTTTTATACCTTTCCTATCTATAGAAACGGGTTGCTTCGTCTCACCTGTCTTCCTATAATCAATTCAGCCTATCGATGTAATGTCAAACCTGGACACATAGTGGAGAGCCGGTGTCTATCGCCTGCACGCCAACAGAGTAGATACTTAGAGGTAAGGAGAGAGGCTTTAGTCTACTGCTTCACTTTTTCAATCTTTAAGCAAATGCTGACTTCTGGTACCGTCACTCCATTTACGACTGAGGCTGCCTTAATGCGCTTGATATTTCCTTTGGATGTGCCTAAAAAATTATTACACTAAGATTTTTTACAATAAAAGTCGTTACCAATGACGGGTGTAGAAATAAACCTAAGATTATCCGACTGAACTTAAGCGATTCTCTAAGGGAACTTTTTAAAAAGATTAATATTATGACAGTCCCTTGCCAATTCATATATAAAAATATTATGTATGTACGGAAAAATCGTCATCTTTTTAGTAAAGTTAGTGATAGACATAATATAATACTAGAAATAAAGATAAATTAAATCAACCATTTTATAGATTAGCTAAAGTACACACATCTTTCATGGGGTACTGTGTTAAATGTTACAATAAAATACCTTGTGACATATTAGAACTAAATGAAAGAAAATTTAAAACCTACATTAAAAGCACACTTTGTAAACAAGCATACCTACCTATTACAAATTAGAAGATTACATTCAGGATAAGAATGCTTGGAAACATGCTGGTCCTGCTCCATAGGACAATCAATGGTGGAGACAAGATCAAACTGGTTGGTTTATGTATTTACTTTTGTATCTACTTTTTCATTTTGGGTTTTTATTTTTCTGTTCACTCACTCTGCTAATTAATGGTTCCAATTATTTGTAAATATGTGAGTACCATGTACTTATTTAAAAATATAATAAGTCTACCTCTGCATACTCTAGGTTCATGGTCCTCACATAATTATATTAACAGAGGTTTTGTATACCACAGCACATGTAAAACATTGATTTGAAAAGAGTAACTATGGAGTTTCTTGTCCGTACTTCTCCATAAGAATCTACCCTTCGTAATGGACAGTAGAGTCACTATGTTATTTTAAATGTAATGATGACGTTCAAAAGTGCCGTTTAATGGCCTAATTAAAATAAACGTTTTTGACTTTGACTTTGACTTTTGACTTTGACTTAATTTTCAAGGAGAGGCTCTAACATGAAAAAAGCACACGCTTATAAATACATAGGTACCTACATATTTACTTAATCATTATCATCATCAGCCTATAGCAATCAACTGCTGGACATAGCTTAGGTACCTAGGCCTCTCCTAGTGCACGTCATTCGACTCGATTTACGGCAACTCTCATCCAGCTGCTACCACACCAATAAGTACCATATTTACTAGAAAAGGCAAAATAATACTAACTTATCAATATCAATAGGTATAACAATATTCTTCTGTTACTGATTGAGTGACTGACAGACAACGCACAGCCGAAACTCATCTGCCTAGCCTTTCCCCAACTTTATTGGGGTCGGCTTCCAGTCAAGCCAGATTTAGCTGAATACCAGTATTTTACGAGGAGCGGCTGCCTACCAGACCTCCACAACCCATTAACTGGGTAACACGGTACTTCATGGCAAGACTGGAGTCAGATTTACTGGCTTCTGACCATCCGTAACGACTGCCAAAGATCTACAAATGACAGCCGGGACCAACGACTTAACGTGCTTTCCGAGGCACGGAGGAAACTCGGTATGTTAAGATGGTCACCCATCCACAGACCAACCTAGGCAAGCGTTGCTTAACTTTGAAGATCGACCCGTGCGGGTGTTATTATTTAGCCACGAGCTCCTCATGAAACACGCACAGCCGAAACAGCTGGTCGAAAAAAGCTGAAATTTGGCATGTAGAAAATGATGTGGGATTATGCCTGTCGTGGAGAGAACTACTGGAATAACATAAACTTTTTCTTGTCTCCATGTTCTTGTGACTTCGTCTTTAGATTCAGCGTATTTGCAAGTTTTTTCGGCTATTGTTTTGTATGCAGTGGGTATTAGGAACTGCGATGTCTATGAGGTGAGTGTTTTTTTTTATTTTATCCTGAAGCGGGACTGGCCTGTTACGGATGGTCTTATCTGTCTGTAAATATATGGCGCGATCGCAATATAGTTTGTAGGTATGTGTCATTGTCTAGAATCGTTTCAGGTTTATTTGTAGTATGGAGAGCTAGAGTTTGAATGAGTCTCTATTGGAGCACCATTATTATTATCTATTTAGCAAAAACATGAACTGTTTCTTAAGCTCTTTGACTAGTTTTAAGCTACATTATCAGGCCAAACCAAGTCAAGTAGCGTGTGATATTTATTCTTATTAGGTACATTATGAAGAACATAAACCTATATCATTTGATGGATAATCGGTAAAAGCCTTTTAATATCACAAAAATACCTACACACTCTTGTGTAGGTATTATTTTTATGTAAGAAGCCATTACTTTTGGCCACATCTGGCTTTATGTCCCACACAATTTGCTTTGTCAGATAATGCATTTAGGTGCTCCAACTTTATCGACGCCCTCCCTATGAAAGCTTCCCTCGTTTCGTCCAAATAACATAAATTCTACATAGTACATAAAACTTGCAAGAGGGTCTCTGGTGTGATGGGAACGCATCGATCTCGTGAACTGATTAGTTCTGGTTTACGTCCAGCATCGTAAAAGGTACGTAAACCGCTAATTTAAGATTTACGATGGCGTAAATCATGTTTGTTTGGAGCTGTTGTGACAATGGTACATTGTGACGTAGATACCTAATATTATATTGATGACAATAAAACTGGCTTTCTGATTAATGTAGTCGTGATTACAATCGTAGCGTACTAAGAACTCTATTGTGTATTTAAGTTACTAGCTTTTTAAGCAACTTCGTTACGGTGGCGTTTCCCACAGAAACCGTGATTTTTTTGCGGGATAATAAAACCGATGACATTAAATGATAATTCAGGTTTCTATTAATTTAAGAATTTCGTCCAAAGATACCTCCAACAATTGAAAATACAAAAAGAGATCACTTTGGCCGCTTATTTTGGGGCAGAGACAGAGCAGGATCATAAACAGCTCCACATCTACATCTTGTGGCCTTACTGTCAAGCTTGCCCCACTTTTCGTTGTTTGGAATAACACAGTAATGCCGCTACAACACCTTCCCACTTACTTTCTAAGTTTGTTCAAGGACTAGTATTAGGTATTATCTTACGTGAAAAAAGGCTTGGTGATAAAAAGCGAGTGCGTGATGGCAGAAGCCCTACCTCTGCCACGGATAGCAGCGGGTGTTGGCCGGGATTCTTTATTCCGGGCTGCATACTTTTATAAGCTGTGCCTTCTCTTCGTTCGGCATGTTTCAACAACTACGAGTAACTTGGCGCACAGTACAAGGACTTGGAATGCACACACAACGCACAATTTTACGTTGGCATAGCGAATTACCATTGTTAAACAAATTCTACCTTTAAAGCTTTTCCTCAACGTCATTGACATAGAATAAGTACCTAATTGGCATTATTGTCCCTTTTTATTATACAAGACAAACGGATGGAAATATACCTACGATAAAGACTGGCCAAGTGCCAGTCGCACTCGCGCTTACGGGGTTTCGTACGTATCATAATTTTAGCAAGTTATTTGAAAACAACAAACTTCTTAAAGGTTTTCCTATAAATCAAAGAACTATTTTCAAAACTCAAACTAAACAAAGTAGGTAGGTACATACTACTCTGTCAAGAAAGTACCGGGAAAAGATCAATAATACACAAAAAGTCTGTTATTCATCCAAATTTATTTTATCACCTTCAAAGTATGCTCCTTTAGAAACGATACACTTGCGCCAACGAATAATCCATTCATCAAAACATTTTTTAAACGCTGCTTCCGGAATTGAGTTCAGTTCTCGCCGCGAATTCTCCTTTATGTCTCCTATAGATTGAAAACGGGTGCCACGAAGTGGTAATTTGAGTTTAGGAAAAAGAAAAAAGTCAGCAGGAGCCATATCTGGTGAATATGGTGGTTGCTGGATGGTATTTGTTGAGTGTTTGGTTAAAAATTCGTTCACAATGATAGCCTTGTGCGAAGGCGCATTGTCGTAGTGTAAAATCCAAGAATTTTCTTTCCACAAATCTGGCCTTTTTCGTCGAATTTGCTCTCTTAAACGCCACATAACGCTCAAATAATATTCTTTATTTACCGTTAGACCTTCCGGTAAGAATTCAGAGTGCACAACACCGCGATAGTCAAAGAAAACAGTCAACATGACTTTGACTTTTAATCAACTTTGGCGTGGTTTTTTCGGTTTCGGTTCAGTTGGAAGGCGCCACTCCGAAGCTTGTTGACTAGTTTGCATGTCAAACTCGTAAACCCACGTCTCGTCACCAGTAACAATGCGTTTCATGAATGTTGGGTCCGAACTGACTCGTTCTAGCATGTCCTCAGCGACTTTCATGCGATTGAGTTTTGGAGAAAATTCAGATCTTTTGGGACTAGCCGAGCAGCAACATGTTTCATACCCAAATGATTAGTTAAAATGGTAGGTACGGATCGACTCGTGAGATACAGAAAATTCGGCGGCTATCTCTCTCAGAGTTGAATGGGGATTTTCAGTCACTATTTCCTTCACTTTTGCGATGTTAACTTCAGTTGCAGACGTTGACGGCCTACCAGAGCGAGGCAAATCTTCCATCACATCTCGACCGCTTTTGAACGCTTTGAACCACTCATAAGCACGAGTTTTTGATAAAGTCGATTCACCGTAAGCCTTCTGTAACATTTTCAGTGACTCCGAACACGAAATTCCATTGGCGAAACAAAATTTAAGACAAACTCTTTGCTCGATATTTTTGTCCATTATGAAATTCGCAATACACACTATATATGATATTACTAAAACCAGCACTGTATTTAATATAAATAACAGATGCAACTCAAACTCCGCGCCAAAATGGAAAACAATTGTGCCAATCTAACAACTACAAAAAAATCAAAAATTTGAATTTGGAACCATAAACAAATCATCCATTCCCGATACTTTTTTGACTGAATGTATTATTCAAAATTTGCTATTCGTATTAAGGTTCCGTTATTTATTCAGACATAGGTACAAAAACCCAAAAAAATATACCTACCTAAATATAACGGATAAGTTATTGAATCGTAATCATAGACAGATCGTAATATTATCAGTGCTAATGATAATATTACGATCTGTCTATGATTACGATTCAATAACTTATCCGTTAGGTATCAGAACTTACAAATGCTCTTAAAATCGGACCCTATGGGATGTGTTCATTACTATTAGGACTAGATACAGCTATTGTTGCAATGTACCGTTCACCTTCGGTGAGAAATATAGAAAATTTTCTTAATTCTTTAAACATTATTTTAGAATCTCTGGCGGCAATAACAACTGTAGTAGTGATTGGAGATTTAAACATAAATATTCGACCAGATAATAATGATCCAAACTCCGAAGAATATTTAAATACAATGGCTTTTCACGGGCTCCTACCTGCCCACGTTTTCCCCACTCGCATTGAAAACTGCCTGGATCATGTATTTTTAAAAACAGATAGACCCTCCACAACATTGGTTCTAGACTCTTATTTTACTGATCATGCACCTATCTTATTTTGCACTGAACGAAAGCCTTTAAATAATTCAAAACCTAAAAGTACAGTACGGCATTTAAACCTTCCAGGAATTATTAGCAGCTTAGAAAACTCCGATCTCTCAAGTGTTTTAACTAGCCCAGATCCTAATCAAAGTGCGGAACAACTCATCTCCATTATATCTGACGCAATAAATCAAAACAGTACGCTAAAAAAAGTCTCTAACAGGAAGCAGACTGTTAAACCATGGATGACCGCTGGCCTCCTGAGGTGTGTCCGAAATCGGGATCAACTCCATAAAAAAGCAAAGCAAAATCCTAAAGACCTTACTGCTAAACTAATATATTCTAGATACCGGAACTACTGTAACAATTTGATGAAAACTATAAAATGCAATTTTGACGAAAAAGAACTCCTGAAGGCCAATGGTAACCCCAAAGCAATTTGGGACATCATAAAAACCATCAGCTATAAAAACACTTCACCCATAAGTAAGTCAGGAGAACTACTTAATATGTGCAGTGATCCACAGTCCTCTGTCAATTCAATAAATCATTATTTTGCAAACGTTGGAGCGGATCTTGCCAGGCAGGTTGCGCAAGGTCAGAGTGTAACTCGCCCAAACTTCGAATTTGACAGCTTAGTTAATCCTCAAGGTAACTCACTCGTATTACTTGAAACGAATTTCTCAGAGATAGAAAACATAATTATAGGATTAAAACATAATTGTGCAGTAGGCCACGATGGAATACCAGCCTCAGTTATCAAGTCTGCCAGACATGTACTTGTTCCAGCAATAACGCATGTCTGTAATTTATGCATCACAAAAGGTATTTTCCCCGACACTTTTAAGAAGGCATTAGTCACACCAGTATTTAAGGGTGGGGATGGTGACCGTGTCGAAAACTATAGGCCTATATCTGTACTTACCACACTGTCCAAAATTATGGAGAAGGTCCTGAACAAAAGATTGCTTAGCTATCTTGAATGCAACAATATAATTGCGCCAAACCAATATGGTTTTAGGAGAGGCGTATCAACAGAAGATGCTGTTCTTGAACTCACTAGCCAGATAGTTAGGAATCTTGATTCTAGGACCAAAACTATAGGTATTTTTCTTGATTTAGCCAAAGCTTTCGACACGGTCTCTACTCCCATCCTTCTCCATGGTATAGAAAGCTTGGGAATAAGAGATATTGCTCTTAACCTCTTCCGTGACTATCTTACAAACCGTAACCAACGAGTTAAGGTAGAAAACTACATCAGTAACGATGTGAACCTAACCTTTGGTGTACCACAGGGCAGCGTGCTAGGGCCCACCCTTTTTCTTCTGTTTGTGAACAGATTGTGTCAGCTGTCAATCCCACACTGCAAGATACTCGTATATGCAGACGATACTGCGCTTATCATAAGTGGAGATACATGGGAATCTGCTCACCAAGCAGCTGAAAAGGCTCTTGGCATAGTCATGGGTTGGCTTTCATTGAATTTGCTAACGCTAAATGTCTCTAAAACCCACTATGTCCCTTTCTCTGCGAACACCGCTACACAGCCTAGTATGCCAGACATTAAAGCCCATAGTTGTCACCTTACACTGACCCCTTGCAGTTGCCCTACTATACATAGAAGCGCTTGTGTTAAATACTTGGGTGTGCACATTGATAACACATTGAGTTGGCAAAAGCATATCAGTGTGACAGTTACGCGAGTTCGTAAACTAATGTTTCCTATGAAAAAACTAAGAAAAGTAGTTGCCGACCGATTGTTAAAAACTATTTATTTTGCCCTAGCCCAGTCACTACTTTCCTATTGTATATCTGTCTGGGGTGGTACACTTAAAACGTATTTACTTCGACTTGAGAGGGCACAAAGAGCTGTCTTGAAAGTCATGCTTTACAAACCTTACCGGTACCCGACAACCCAGCTTTATAAAGACATATCTGTACTCACTGTCCGACAGCTCTGTGCACTTAACATCACTTTACGTGTACACTCATCATCGACCTATGACCCAAAATTATTAGAGCAACATAAACGACGTAAGGATCCTGTATGCCCACCTGTCACCACCAAAACTGCTCTGGCGAGGCGAAGCTACCCGTGTCTTAGCAGCCACCTTTATAACACTATAAACGAAATCTGCAATGTATATTCTTTACCTAAATTTAAATGTAAAACTGTCGTTAGTAGTTTTCTTCAAAATTTAACGTACGATGAGACTGAGCAACTCTTTACAAAAAAAAAATACTAAAACATCTAAAAACATTTAAATTGGTCCTTTATCATTTGTTTTTATACGGTGACACGTACGAACACACACACACACACACGTACACACACACACACACACACACACACACACACACAAACAAACACCCACACCACATACACCCATTCCTTGCTTATATACATTTAATAAGTGTTAAGTACTTACATAATCGTAATTTATAGCTTACAATAATTCAGCAATAGTAAATGAACTGTAATGTAAGAGGAAGGCGCCTGTGTCTGTAACACAGTTTATACTAGCACAGACACAGACGTTCACTCTGTCTCAAATAACACTTAGTTTCCTAATTTGTATTCCTTTTTATGTTTTTCGTTGAGATGGATAAATTGTAATTGGCTTTTTGGAAATAAAGATTTATTATTATTATTATTATTATTATTATTATATTATTATTGGAGATAACATCACCTCGGGAAAAAAGCTTAAAACCAAAGTTGGTTTAGGATGTTTTTTTGTGTCTGTAAACGTAAATGGCACGTAGATTTAGATATTCTGCCTCGAGACCATCTTCAGAGATGTTTAATCTTCCTGAAAATTCGAATCTTTGTCCAAATCCGTGAATATTGGAAAATTCTACCTCCTCCATTCAACTCCAACCACGCCTTTGACCCTGGCGCCACATAAAGCTTTTAAATACAGGGGTTTCCCTACCGATCTAAAAGTTGTTTATTGGTAGGTACAGAAAAAGTTGTTCATTGGTAGGTACAGAAAAAGTTGTTTATTGGTACAGAATAATCATTCAAAATATTTCTAAGTAAAAAAGTAAGTAGGTACAGTAATTGTAATCGCAAAAGTTACTGATACTGGTTCCCACACTAGGCTATCGCTTGTTTTTGGACAGTGTTCAGTCGTGGATGTTGTTACTTAGGTAGGTACATTTGCTGTGAAATTGAACATTTTTTAAATATTTTTTAGGGTTTATAGTGAAAGACATCTTCACCTACTGGTGTTGGTGTATATATATACGAGTACCTACAGCTATCACTGAGGTATGTAGGTATACCTACCTATCTGATTAATTTAAGTAACATCAGGGAGTACCTACCTAGATACTAACCTAACTAAGTAGTTAGGTACCTTTTTGTTCTGGGTAAATAGAGCTTTGAGACAAAGAGTTTAAGGGTTGGTCCTCTATGCGGTATTTGAGTAATATAACTTACCTACTACCTAAATGCCTTATTAGGTACAGTACTTACTACGTAAGTGTAAGTACTGTTTTATTATTTATTTGCTAGATAAATGCCAAAGTTTGGATGGATGTTTTGTACCCAATCGCGCCAGATCCACTAAACGGATGTGGATGAAATTTGGCACAGTCTGAAACATCTGAAATAACAAAAATGCTACTTTTAATTCCAGGAGATTTTCAGAAATTATCTCAAGGGAACATTGGGAATGTTCCCTTGAGATAATTTCTGAAAATCTCCCGGTCGAAGTCATTGGCAAAAGATAGTTTATTGATACATTAAATAAATAATTAATCCCAGGTTTCTTGTAGCCAGCCTTTTTTACCTAATTGGCGCGCTGTGCTGCCATTCATGCCAGTTTGATGCACCGCATGATCTGAAACAAAGTTTTTATTTAATTAGGTACGATTATAAGCAGTTTATTAAACAATACAGCAAGCCGAAGCCGTTAATAGGGAATATGCATGAAAAACATATTTATCATCTATACAGTTTATCTAAAAATATACAAAAATATAACACTAATAGTGAAAATAGAATCAAAATTACTGGAAAAACGAAAGAGATATTACTATTTTTAACAAATATATCTGTCCCTCTCGCGGAAACACTGTTTTCTATGGCAGCTGTATAAGCGTCATAGACGATGACGTCAAAGTTTACATCGGACTTCTCTTTCTAATAGTAATCTTTGAAGCTTTATAACTTTATCGCTGATGAAGGTATTTAAAAAATAATTTCATGATTGTTTACTAGAGCTAATAAGTATTTCATTTTGCAAATAAAAAAATCGCATGCATATTCCCTATTGACTCTTCACGAGACCAAGCACGATGTATCTGACCTAATGTCCATAAATACTTGAGGTTAGGTACAATGTAGGTTTTACATAGACAAGAGTGCTCCATCTTCGACCACATCATCGCTTACCATCAAGTGAGATAGTAGTCAAACGCGTGCATATGTACCTATAGTAAAAAAAAAAAAAAAAAAAGAGACCTGGTCTAGATAGTTCCTTAACAGTTACGGATAGATACCTACGCGGCGGTAGGTTTGCCCCACTTTTATTTAATGCTTATTCTTACAAATTATTATTTATCTCGACCACACTTCGACCTATGTTTGCTTCAACAATTGTATAGCCGGGTATAGCCCCCATTGTTATAGCCATAAATAATTCCGGACAAACAATCTTCAAATCCAATTTTGTTTGGTATAAAATTTACGATCTCAAGGCACCATAGGCACGGAGCATTATGCAAGCCATGCAATTTTCTTGCCAAACTTTATTCTCCTTTTTATAGACGTCTACTTGAGTAATGAAAAACTATTAAAGTGGTCGTGTGGGGATAAAGCGAGGGTCGTTGGGACCTTCCACTTTTATTATGGCCCGACGAATGGCGTAGCGCTATTTTTACAACCCTGCCAATTTCATGAGCCCCGCTAAAAGATGGCAACCCACGTTTACGCGTTGGAACAAGTATGTGTAATAGGTATGTGCCAAAATACATAGATAAGTAGGTAGATGAATAGGTATGAGGTCTGAAACTCATCCTTATTAAATGTTGAAAAACTCTTGAAAATAAATAGGTAGGTACTAATACTAAATTACAAGGACACTTCGATCAAAGTAATACCCAGTTAGAGTACAGTCCTCAACACGTAATCTAGATAGGCACAATAGGAAGACTAGGTATTTAAGGTCTAAAAAGTAGATAGTTATGTAGGTACAGTGGCGTTACCCTGAGGCCTCAGACAATATTTTTATTGGTTTGAGCCTGAGGCCTTGTCCTTTGGCGGCAGGGTGCGATTTTCTATTCCAGGTTGTTCCTAGGCCTAGCTTCAAGGAGGTCTAGTCTAGTAGAGTAGAAAGCAAGTCCGCTTCTACGGTCGTCACTTCGCATCCGCTGGATTATGCGGCAATTGTTTCGCCGTGTAGAGAACGTGGGTATTACCGTACATACACAAGATTTGAGCGCCGCACAGCCGGCGCGCTGCCGTCACCGTGGATTTTAACACCACTCTGCTCGACAAGATTTTGATATTTGACACACCAGCTGAGTCGACGGGATTTTGCGAGTTACGTCATCAAATTCAGGAATTACATCCAATTTCGGCAATCGAATTTACTATGAAAAATTAGTTTCCGTAGCTATATTATACCTACGATATTTTTTTAAAATTACAAGTTAATGTCGTTCAAATCGCTTCAGTCTACTTAAAAATGGGTCATAAATATGAATTATTTTACCTCTCAAAAAGATAGTCAACTTAGGTTTTTTGAAAATATATGAGTAAACCGCAAAATCAAGACATAATAACCATTCTATTTGCTTCTTCGTTTTGTCATTATTTATAGTACAAAAGATAATTAAAAATACGATTGAACCTTGACACCAAATTACCAATCTGCGTTGCAATTTTGATGACAGCGATGTTTGCGGCTAAAAAAACATGAAAATTGTAGATTTCGGACACCCAAACTCCATTAGGTATTGGGTAGGTAGTCGTTTGCTCATCATTTGATTATCTGACGAATGTATCCATATTTCTAACGATAAATGTAGCGGCAATGAAGTTTTTGATTTCGAAAGTCGAAGTATCGCACCAACTGTGTTTGTTTACGTTTTTATTTTATACAAATATCACCCACTCACATGTAAATACGATTAAAAATATGACAATTATGAATCTTAATATCATGAAGATCATAAAAACCCCAGATCTAAATGCAATTTACATTTACAAACACAGATCCAATAACACGTAATTTCATTACCTTACACTACCTTTATTCGTGTTCAAAACTTTCAACCATATTTGTTTTTTTTTTAATTGTTAGAGTGTATTGATTATGCTAATCGATTTTTTTTTATTTCTTTTGACTCGACCAATTTAAAACAGCTATTTTCACAAATCGATTCTTAGTAAATAGAAAAAATACTTTTAAGGCTTTAAATACAATAAGCGCTTATTACAATCATTATTTATTCCGCGCGAAATTGCCCTAACACCAATTTTTTTGGGCAACAAGTTTTGAGAATTAAAAAGAAAACAACTAAAAAAACTTATTAGACCCATGATCAATTTCGCGCGGAAATTTCTTTTATTCGAAATTTAAATTTAGAATGTGCTCGTGTTCCAGAAATAAATGTGAGACTAAAATTATTGCAAGTTTTATGTTTGAAAAGTTCCTTCCCCTCGGCATCGCCGCGTTAGGTAGGTATTAGTATTTTCATTGGTATTGATTTTTGTGGACGGAACCACAGAACAGAAATGTTCCGTGGAACTCATTATAACATCATTAAAAAAAGTGTTTTTGTTTTAGCTAAGTATCCCAAAATCGCGAAAAAAAATCAACTGTTCCGTACATTTTGTCGAGTTATGCGCGTAAAAATGTATGGGTGAGTTGATTTTTTTTTTCGCAATTACAGTGTATATATTATGTATATATCTACCCTTTGCACGCGAGTCCGGTTCGCACTTGGTCAGTGTTTTTCTAAATGCATAATTATGAAAGTATTTACGACTAGCACTTCGCCCGCGTCTTCTTTCGCGCGGCTTTTTATTACCTACTCCACGAACTACATCTCCCCGTGTAAATTACTTATTAATAGACTAAACGTTCGACGACGGGAGTTCCCGCAAACTGCAATACTTATTTTTCTTACTTATTTTTATACCGATCATAACTTTTAAACGAAAGGTCCGATTGAATAATTTACTTGTAGATACATAACCAGCCTTAATTATTAAACAATTGAAATAGATAAGGATTAATATCATGATACTAAAATCACCACTATTCCATGTCACCCGGGTTTAGATTGAATAATTTGTACAAAAAAACTTTTTTACAAAAAATACAACCGACTTCCGAAAACAAAACAGATCGCATTTGGTCCACATACAGCTTCACCCTGACCGGCAAATTGCAAAAAACATAAAAATATTTGAATTTCGCGGGCTACCCTGGAGCATCCACCTTAACAGCGTAGCGCAATGTTATGTTGAGAACTGGTGTAAACACTAAAAAAATATGCGATTTCAGCAATCTCAAACCCTATGCTATCATTTATTGAAGAGTTCCGTTGCCTACCTCCGAAGTTCTTCATCAGATCTTCACCAAATTGAATCGGGACCAGTCCAGGAAAATACTCTTTCAAACAAAAAAAGATTCATCCAAATCGGCTGACAATAAATTGGCTAAAGTATCGCTGAACAAACATTTTTCATGGGATCTCATCATCAGATCCTAATTTATACCTTTCATCATCAGCTCAGCAACATGAGATGATGATAACCAGGCACAAATATCTGAATTGCGTTAGAAAGTTCATGAAAAACATTGTATGTGCCTATAAAATTTGAGGGTTGCCCTCGATTTTCGTGGGATCCCATCATCAGATTCTGACATGATGACAATGGGACTAATCGAAAAATATACCCTTTCAGATGAAACAAAAATTTTTCAAATCGGTTCATAAATGACGGAGTTATGAGGTAACAAACATAAAAAAAAAACAACCGTTTTGAAAACCGTCTCCTATTTTTGACGTCGGTTAAAAAAGCGATCATTGTGACTTAACCATAAGGGTCAATTCATACCGAAATGGCAGCGAAGCGGCGAGCAGGTTCAGTGTCATATAATTTTAAACTTAATCCTCATCACAGTAACACATAGTATCGCTTGATCGCTTGAGAAACTTGAAGAGGTCGTGCGGCCGCCCGCGGCGCCGCGAGCATTCCGATGACTCCCGCGATAATATGTGTTATAGTAATGAAGATAAAGTTTAAAATTATATGACACGGAAACTGCTCGCCGCTTTCGGTATGAATTGACCCTAATAGTTAGGTAGACATATACCCTCGCAATTTTTTTGTAGATATTGATGTCCTCTACAAAACTGTAGTAGGTACATCACTTTGCTCTATTGTCAATAGTTTCCGCAGCGTACGCGATATAAGAATCTTTTTTGGATTTTTTTTCCACTTTGGGTTACATTATCGAAGTTTTCATACTGATCCCTAACTTTTTGAAAATATTCTATAGCCTATGTTCATCAGGGAGAATGTAAGATTCCAAAGGTGAAAGAATTTTGCAAATCGGTCCAGTAGTTTCGGAGCCTATTCAATTCAAACAAACAAACATACAAACAAGTAAATCTTTCTTCGTTATAATATTAGTGTACCTACCTAGATAGTTAAAACAAAAACACATTTCTTTAATAATGAAAATATGTTAATAATTATATTATTAACATATTTTTGAGAAAATTAGGGTTCCGTCCGCAAAAACTTTTTTCTTTAGTTTTATATAGTTTGACCCCAAAAGTGAAACTCATACTCAAAAATATTTTTGTAGGTACGTACCTAACACGTCCATTTTTGGGTCACAAAAGTCCATATGTATACTAAATTTCAACAGAACCGGTCCAGAAGATCCGGAGAAAACTGTCTGTGACAGACGGACAGACAGACAGACAGATAAACACCCGAGTGATCCTATAAGGGTTCCGTTTTTTACGGATGTTTTGATATTACAAAGAGACACTTGTTTGTATGTTTGGAGGTATGTTTTTTTATTTAGAACGCCCGGTAGACTAACCGCCAATTAATAATCATGAATTAACAATGCATCGAAATATTAATGCGATGCAAACAGATAAAAATTATTTTCATATTGAACATCTATAACTGTCTTCTTGTTTTGTATAAGTACTATGACAGAAAATTTAGATTATTTGAGTCACTTAGGCTAAATTCTATATGAACGCTAATCGAAATGGCACTGACAAAAGCTAGATTTTTGACATTGTTGTAATTTTCATGAGGAGCTCGTGGCTAGATAATAACAGCCGCACGGGTCGATCTTCAAGGTTAAGCAACGCTTGCTAAGGTTGGTCTGTGGATGGGTGACGGTGAAGGTTCCTTGGAAAGTGTTGGGGGCACTAAGAGAGAATTTCCCGAAGTTTTTACAGAAACGGGGAAAAACGGGATATGCGCGTACGAAGTCGCGGCCAAAAGCTAGTTTATAATAGGTACGTACCTACTTTGTACGGAACCCTCGGTGGGCGAGTCCGACTTGCACTTGGCCGATTTTTTTACAATCGAATTACGATAATCGCTCATTTAAATTATTCGGGAAGATTATCATAATCGTTTTGCTACACCCCAAAAAAAAAAAGGATGGACGATGGGAGATGGCGATTATCAGATCACTTATGACCATTTTAATAATCAAATTAACAATGTAAAGAATGATTATTTCTGAAATATTCATTCTTTCGAACTACATGAACTTAGAGGGCTATATTGATGATTAAAATGGTCATAATTCTTTAGATAAATACGCGTTACGGTCGCAGATCGCATTTGGTCCACATACAGCTTCACACTGACCGGCAAATTGCAAAAAACATAAAAATATTTGAATTTCGCGGGCCACCCTGGAGCATCCACCTTAAGTAACTTTATCAATATAACAACATTAATAAAAAGGATGTCGTATGACATAATTCTTAGTATCTAAAGGTACTATCTACTACTGAGCCGGCGGAGGTTTGCTTGTCTAGTACCTTTAGGTACTAGTACTGAACTATACGGTTAAACGGCGCGCGCTGGAATGTACAGAACCCAAATGGGATTTGAAATTTGAAGAAAGTTATTTTTTACCCGATTGCCCGATAGACGTCTATTTTCTTTTTAAGGCAGCCAAAAACGCTCTCCTTCAGCGATTGCTTCATGTTAATAGAGTTGTGCGTTGTTTTATAGAAGACAGTTTTACAGAATTTAGTTTCACGTACCTAGGTAATTTTTTTCTCGTAGATATTATCATTTCATAGAATAATCAATACGCAGAATATTTACTATGAATAAATTTAAATCATAGATTTTTGTTACAAATAAACTTTTGATTGCGATTTTGCTCACTGAGTGAGACAAAGTAACTTTTTTTTTCAAAAAGTCGCGAATATCTTATTCAGCCTTGGGTTAATTATACAATTCGAAACATTCACACTCTATCTCTTTCCCGCCATTAGAAATAGAGAGAGACAAAGACCAGCCCTTTCGAAGTTCCGATTTTGAATTCGACTTCAAAGACAAACACGTTCGGAATTTCGTACTAACTAAAGAAATTTTGCAAAAAGATAATTATGTCTTTTAATGTAATTTATTGAATTTTTAACTTTTCTTGTATTTAAACGAAAATAAGTATTTACTGCAAATAAAACTGATATTTAACCTGTAAATATTTATTTCTAGTTTTAATAATGTTACGTCATATATTTTGAATAATAAAATATCATGGGTGCTATTTCCGAACACGCCTTAATTTAAATTAAAGAGCGGGAATAAAATTTCGTGGCTGGCATAAAGAGTTCAATAAGTTAAAAAATATCAAAATAATAAAAAATATTAAAATATGAGTGAAACTAGCGACGAGAACAGTATTTTAACAAGTTATTAATGCAGAATTAAGTTTCCTACCTGAGTCATCATACCATGTCTTCAATGAATGGTAACCCCTTCGCAATAAACTAATAAATAATCGCCCTTTGTAATGGTAACTTACAAAGGGCTCAAGCAGTTTTGCGGAGACGGTGTTGCTATCTTATTTTTTAGATTTATCACAGACGAGGCGATCATTTACAATGTGGAGTATTTACTCAATGTTGAAAGCTACTTTAAAAACAAAACATAACGTGCATATTGAAACATACGCATAACTCGTAACGTTTCTAAAAATAATGTGGGCGGGCTAAGGCTAAAAAGTCAAAAAATTTCACATAGAAAAATTTCTCAATGAAGCTCCCGACTGCAATTTTCTCGCACATATTAATTTTGTGTAAACATGTTTTTTTATGACAGTTTGTTTTACTTTATTTTATGTGTCTTGTGCGAGTCCCAAATAAACATTTTTCTTTCTTTTTCTTTCTTTCTTTCTTTTGGTACCTATGAATCCATATTGTTAGTTATTAAAATTTGTGTGTAGACTACTTTTATACTACTATTACTACTATTTTAATAACTACTACCTAACTGACTAGTAAAGGTACTTACTGCCTACTACAAATTTTTGGAGGCGCAATGAATCCTAGTCTGGCTTAGCAATACTGTTAAAATATTTATTACGAAATGTAAAAGATGCTGTAAATGTTAAATTATGCATATTAATTACCTATGTAATATTTTCATTAGGTACAGGTTGTACTGATCATAGGAATTAGTGGAGCGTGTCGCAATAACGAGCTATTACAGCTAACAGTTAATAATATCGAAAAGCATTCAGATAAATTACTGTTAGTAAAATTGAAAAATACGAAGACTAACCTTAACAGGTATTTTGTCGTACGCGAAGAATATGTAACTTTTGTAGAAAAATACCAAAATCTACGTCCAGCCAATATAAAAACCTACCGATTTTTCATACAATACCATGATAATAAATCCACAAGACAGCTTATGGGAGTAAATGAAATAGGTGCTATACCGCGAGAAATTGCCACTTTCTAAAACTGGAAGAGCCTCAGCTATACACGGGTCACTGCTTTCGGAGAACTTCGGCAACGCTCTTGGCTGATTCCGGAGCCGATCTCACCACTTTTAAACGTCCAATACGGTTGCAGAAGGCTATATTGAAGACTCAATAGAAAATAATTTGAAAATCTGTAAGCGTATAGTGGAAACAATAAGTCTGACTTCGACCTCGGTCTCACCCACTCCCACCCACTTATACAGAAAGCCGATCAGAGTCACCAACGTTCACCGTTTTTCCTTCTCAATCCGCCACCGAAACAGAAACCTTAACCCCAGACAATCATTTTTTTTTTTGTATTTTTTTTTTTGTTGCCGGGTTGGAAAATCCTCATGGATGTCCCTCGCCTGGGGCGGGCGAAGGGGTCTGTCAGACTCTTACTGACTAAAAACCACCCTGGTGTTCCATCTCACACTTGACCGAGGATTATGAGAGCTAGTAGGTACGCCTTCCATAATCCCCGGCTAGAGCCCGCGTATGCGGGCCACCTCAGGCCCGCGGGAGGAGCAAGGTTCCCCCGCAAAGTCCTGTCTGTTTAGATGTGACGTTACATGTACGGCATAGAGTTACGAATTAAAAGGACCTCCCGTTGTCCGATGTTGGTTGGGTTTACTTTGGGTGTGTAGTGTCAGGTATACGGTTATAACCGAGATAAGTTGACGGAGCCCCGCTGCATGGGGCTCTTATTTCTGCCTGCAGGATTTAAAGTAACCTGAATGAATTCCCGACCTGGTGCGGTCGCTCTTTGTTCAGCGGTAAGATCAAATGTTACTTACATAATTATACAAGATGTTAATTAGATGAAAAGAACATTATACTGAAAAATAATAGGTATAGATACTAAACAAACGAAAAGATCCCAATTTTCTGTCAAGGGTTTTTTTTATTTCGCGAAATCGAAAACGACTCTATTCAATTCGTAACTCTATGGCGTACACCAATAAAGACCAATGATGACCAAGTTTTCAATTTAAGTATCACACCAAAATAGATAAATTGTAAACTTGTGCTCTGATTGGCCGCCATGTTATGCCAGTTCACAATTTCTCGGAATGTCTTCGAGAGATTATCAAATTTTGATGCGTAAAAAAGCATTTCCAATGTTCAATTGACAATTGATCGAAAGTTTAAAATCTCTCAAGTTATTTTGTATTCTTAAGGAGCATTCCATTTTCAGGAAACAACTGAACTCTCAACTAAGTACCTGTTTTACCGCATGCTCCGTTGTATTGTTTAGGGCCGGCGCTGTGCGTATCGTTTACGTATTATTTTTTAATTTCCATGCAATATACGTATGAAAATTCCACCAAGGAGTTTCACAATATGAAAATAAATAGATAAGCTGAATGATCGAACCTCCTTGGAAGCGCTTTAAAGAGAAAATTAGACGAAAGATCATGAAAGATTATGTACTTAGTTTTAATTTACAAATTCGAGCCATTTCCATATTACAAAGACTGTTGCGACTTTTCGACTGAAAACAAAAAGTTTGTCTCATTATCTATTGTACTGGTTTCTCGCAAATGTGTTTAAAAACGTAGAAAAACGATGACACACGTGCGGAAATTGGTATTTACTAACTCGTGATGGTAAGCTCTCGACTTCATCTCGGGCTTACATTCGTCTACTCGTTTGTAAAAACCATAGTTTCTGAGTAAAACTGCGGACGGACGGGTGGACGTGGCGAAACTATAAGTAATCGTTTACGCAGACGCAGGGCATTGCGTGGAGCGTTGGGTGTGCGACTCCGAGGACACCGCCGCGTACGTAAATCGCTTCTCCGTAAACACTCTCATACAACGCCATAATTATGTTTGAATTTAGTGCTGGCCGCGTCTCCGTAAACGAGCACTGGGTTCCATGTTTTACTACGGAATTCTTAAAAGTTAAATTGCAGTGATCCCAGGCGCGATCGCAGCCGTAAACTTAGGGGGCAGGGGGGCAAATTAACCGAACTTGTGAATTTCTTCCTAGAAGCCACTTTAGTGTTTGTAGGTAGGCGTTGGTTTAGCTCATCTCATTTTTTCTGTAAGTATGTGTTGTTTCCAGGTTTGTTTTCTGTCTAGATGTATACCAAGGTATTTAAATGTGTCATGTTGGAGCAAAACATAGTCTCCGAGTTTTACTGGTGCACAGTTTCCCTTTCGGAGAGTGAACGTTACGTGTACTGATTTA
Source organism: Lacanobia oleracea (assembly GCA_950371165.1). Classification (NCBI taxonomy): domain Eukaryota; kingdom Metazoa; phylum Arthropoda; class Insecta; order Lepidoptera; family Noctuidae; genus Lacanobia; species Lacanobia oleracea. Next base: position 11,601,957 of record OX493397.1, read on the forward strand.
CTGGCACTCGCTTTGATACGCCATTTCTCGATCGAAGTATTTATTTTGTCAAGCTGTTTCTGAATAGGGAACATGCGATATTTCTATTTTTGCTTTCATTTGAAAGAACTCCGACTAGAATAGACCACCACATAAATAAAAAATGAAAACGCTTTAATTTGTCGCTAAAATTGCGTTTTTAAACAGACAATTTAAATTTTCGCACCAAAACGGACGATGACGGCACTCATGTCTGTCACTGGTCAAGAACTGTCATAATTTAAAGTCATAGAGCAAGATCCCAGTGCTTCCAGAACTTACTTATTTTCTCAGTATCAAAATGTATGGAATAGAATAGTGTTAGTATGTAGGTACTTTGAACATTCGCTTACCTGCTAGTTTACTATTAGATAATTTTCACGATTTTTACAAAATACATATTCTTCAATAAGTAATTAGTAATTTCAGACACTAATACAATAACTAATTAGTCTTAAAATTTTTACTTTTAAAGACTAATTAGTCATTGTAATAGTGTAAGATCTGATCGCTATCTCCACTGAGAATTGAGGTCCTATTAACAAGTACTTTTTGGACATAGTTTATTTACTAAGTATAAAAAGAAAACTGCAAAACTACCTCCTATAGACTTATGAAATATGACATAGGTATTTCATAAGTCTACATAGGTACATCACTAAAAAAACTAAAAAAAATTTGCCCATTGGATGGAGAGCCAGCAGATACTTTATTATGCGTACGTTGAAATTACACTGGCCAGTACTCTATTCAAATATTTTGATACTGCGAAATATTAACGTCTGGGAGCCCTTTTTTTTTTAAGGATGGGAAATCATCAAATGACTCCTTCCGCACTCGCTTCCGGAGCGGAAGGGAGTGTCAGACTCTTACTGACTAAAACCCATCCGTGTTCCTCCTACTGCCCTTTGCGTTCCAGGGTATGGTGCCTCTTTCGAACGGATTCCGCACCCCGGCAGGCACTGGCCCTGGCGGGCCCCGTCTCCCTTGCTGACAGCTCTTTGATGCGCGCGTGGAATACAGCGCGCCGCCGACACGGGCCTAGTTTTGATCGGATGGCGAGCCGCCCAATGCTCGCCGTCCGCAGGCCCGCGCCTACGGTGGTCGGAAATCGCCCTGCGACTCCCGACGCCCGGGCCGTCTTCTTCTATTGCGGCGGCCGGGTCGTGAGGCCTCCCTTTCTCTCACACGTTCGGCCTCCTCCTTCGCTAGCATTACTGCTTCGCAGAAGGAGGTGACCGCTTCTCATGCCTCCTCGCTCCGGACCATAGACTGAACCAGGGCCGGTCGCGAGAGGTCGCCGCCGCCGATCGCCTCGACGAGAACTCGGCGGTGCTCCGCCCAAGCAGGGCAGACCTCTACCGTATGCTCCACCGTGTCCTCCGGGCGATCCTCGCAATGTTGACACCCAGGCGTGTCCTCCCGCCGAATCCGAAACAGGTATCTCCCGAAACAACCGTGTCCGGTGAGTATACTCACCGGACACGGTTGTTTCGGGAGAGGTATACCTGTGTCAGACGGAAGGTGAGGACGCCGTGGCGCCGCTCCAGCCACTCCTCAAAGAGGGGACTAATCGCCTGTATTGTGGCGTGCCCAGCGCTGGGGTGGGACAGTCGCTGTCTCCATACCGCCATGAGATCCTGCCGGAGCTCCGTCCGCCTTGCTGCGATTTGCCGCGGCAGAGAAGTCTCGCCCCGGCGTTGCGCCTCCACGACGTCTGGGAGCCCTGGGATCTTGGACTATAAACCAACACGAGTGATGTCACCAGACGCTGATTGGTGTATCAAAACACGTTCCGTTTCACGTTACTTTAAATTTGTAATTATTGTTAAAAATCAATAGATATTAATTAACTGGAATAAAAACGTTGCAATGGCCCTTCTTAATTTTTTGTGACTAAAATGTAATAAAAGCATAAGCTTTTATTACATTTTAGTCACAAAAAATTGATAAATATTAAATCTGCATCTTCCCTATTCTTTGCGACGCTTTATTTGGATCTTGATCGCTACTAAAGACTGCGGTGTCGTCAGCGAAGGTCGCTGAGAGAACACTGTCTGTATTTGGTAGGTCAGCTGTGTATAATAAATACAGTACCGGGCCCAATTTAGAGCCTTGTGGCACTCCTGCTTTTATCTCATAACAGGAGGAGTATGTTTAATTAATTTTTACTCTGAATATTCTGTTATTTAAATATGTTTCCAAAAGCTGGTAAAGATTATGTGGAAGATTACTTTTAAGCTTGAACAATAGTCCTGGGTGCCAAACTTTTCAAAAGCTTGTTGGACATTCAAGAAGACTGCTGAGCAATATTCCCTGTTTTCCAGTTGTCGAGTGTTTCCTCCTAAACCCGAACTGATGTTCAGGGATAATTTTGTTTTCGTCCAGTATAAGGTTTAATCTATGAGATAGATGTTTTCAAAAAGTTTTGAAATTACCGTTAGGAGACTTATGGGTCTATAAGATGCGGTGGTTATCCTGGTTTCAGAATCATTATTATTTCTGACACTTTCCTTAATTTGGGTATTTGTTGTAGTACTTCAGCAGTAATCAAGCAAAATCCTGGAGCCTTTTTTCGGTCTAGTTTCCTTATCTCGTGCTATATTTCTTTGAAGGTCTGATTCTAGAAAGTTGTTAATTTCATTTTCACCGTCTACAGTACCGTCGTTAGGTGTAAAAACTTTGTTAATATATATTTCGAAGGCTCGAGCTCTTTCCTTATTTGATTTGTCCCAGGTGTTGTCATTTAACTTTAAGGGGTGCTGTACTGGTAATGGTGCGGTTTTGCTTGTTTTGATCGCGTTCCAAAGAGAATATTCATTCTTGGCAGAGGCTGACAAGATTTCTAACTTATTCTTTAAGAAGTGTTTAAATGTCTGCAGCCATTGCGTTGAGTGACTTTTTGTCCAAGAGATGCTGACTGCTATGCCATATCCATCTGTGTCTCCTCTTTTCCAATACTTTTTCCTTGATTTCTTTAGGTACATTTTTACATCTGGTTTTAGGATTCTGCTCCAGTGTACGCTTCCATGTTGCCTGCTGTATTAAGTTAGTAAGTAATGTATTCAGTAGCCGAATGCTGTAACTTAATATATGCTCTGAAAGCATCCTAGTCTGTCTGCTTATTATATGTTTAAGTCAAGAGTGAATAGGTTACTTCTAGGCTAGCGCGACCACATCATCGCTTACCATCAGGTGAGATAGTGGTCAAATGCGTGCCTATCAATAGTAAAAAAAAAAATGTTTTCGTTATTATTGTGCTAATCGTTCCTATTACAGGTGTATGGTCAGAACTACTATCGAGACAGGTTCCTACGTTTAGATATAAGTGCGATATAAAGAAATCTAAGAGGTCTGGCATTTTTTTTGGGTCTGTAGGCCAGTATGTTGGTTGTCCTGTGCATGGTATTTGCAACCTGTTTTTATCTAAGGTTAATTTTTGTTTTCTACCTCTAGTGACGGTCAGGCGAGAACCCCAATGAACATTTTTTGCTTTCCAGTCTCCTCCGGCTACGAACCTCTGACCTAGTGATTTGAAATATTGTGTGAAGTCTTGTTTTTTCATGTCTAGGTGGGCAGTATATGGCTGATAAAGTTATTGATTCCTTTTTATCATGCACTAACAATGATGTTGCTTCTGCGTGCGTTGTTCCATCTGGATGGTAGGTCGAGTATGTACAGTAATTTCATAACAAAGTTTTGGTTTGAAGTTAGATGTATTTTGGAGACTAATTTCACATCAATATTGTGTAATTTAATTGTTGTTTGAACATCTTGTTTGTAGTGCAGGAGACCGCTAACATTCCACGTTGCAATCTTTAGGGTAGCCATTTATCGTATGAGTTTACTATCTAATAACGGTTGTGAGTAATGTCATCATGTTGCCCATTTTTTCAATAAGCTTATCAAGCTTTTCAGCTTGTTTTAAGAGCAAGATTTCTAGTTTTGATTCTTCTGTTGTGTGGTTGTACAATCTTTTTGCTACTTCTGCGTATGTTTTATCAGGGACTCTAGTGTTCGGCGTTGTGTTTCTGCCATAATGTCTATTTTGGTATGCTTTATTAGTTGTTGCTGGTGAGTTGCCATTGTCATTTAATTTTTTTATCAAATCAAATCAAAATATTTATTTGCTAGAATATGGTACATAAGGTGTTACAGTACATTTGTTTCAGCATATTCTGCCATAACATGGCGTGCAAATATATTCACAGTCAGTGTTGTCAATTACTACTTAGAACTTGCAGATTACAGATTCTATTGACTTGTCTTCTAAATAGTCCTTAACGGTTTAATATCTTTTAAATAATAACATATTAAAAAGTATTTTAATACCTATGTTATTATTTAAAATTTGCTATATATGTGTAGTTGCAGATTGCTATACAGTAATATTTTTTTCGAATTGTCATTGTCATAGTTTATCAAGTCATTTTTGTTCTATGATTGCTATCGCTATTCTTAGTCACGCTTTTTATACATAAAGTAAATATGCCAACTAAGTTCTTGAGATCGGTGCCAGCTGAGTCACTTATAGTCGTAGTAGGTCCTAAGGGGTACGAGTTACTGTTGAACATACAGCCTACCGCAGGTAGGCTGGCAGTGCTGGCACCGACCTCAAAAATTTGCGATTTGCGAGATGAAATTTCGATAGCTAAAAATGCAAGACAAAGTTCGAAATGTTGGATTACTTATATTCGAAAGGTTAGATTCTTTATTTAACATCCATACAAACATGGAAGTTACTTAGTAGTTTTTGAATTGAGGATGCCGTAGAAGTGGCAATATTTTTGGCCGCTGAAATCGAAACAACGTGCCAGCGACACGAAGAAGAAAATTTAAATAACGAAACTAAATAACGAAACAAACGTCAATTTAAATCAAAACAAGAATTTAAATGTAAAGCCAGGATTAGAATTTAAAAAAAAAGTCAAAACAAAAATTTAAAAAGTAAAATAAAAACATAAAATTAAGTGCAAAATAACGAATTATGAAAAAAGAATAAAAACATAAATAAAATAAGCATTAAATCAAAACAAAAATAAAATAAATTACAAACAAAATTAAATGCAAAATAACGAATTATGAAGGACAATAATAAAAATTAAAATCAGCAATAAATCAAAACTAAAATTAAATTAAATACAAAATGAAGAAGACATTGTCGTGTATTAGTCGAAACGAATCACCCAAACGGCTTCGCAAAGGTATGATCACGTTTGAAACAATCCTCTCCGCATTAATCTGAGCATAGAAGTTGCACCTGATTCAAATGAGATCGGTTCTTTCGCCGATCAAAATACGGGCCCAAACCATAAGGTATTGCTCCCCTCCATATGAATGAACTTCCTGACAAAATTTCATACTTTCTTAACGTCAGGGGCGTAGCTACCGCCGCGCGCCGTAATCAATGATACGGGGCCCCCGGACTACAAGGGCCCCGAACGAGTGGTCGGAAAGCTCCTACATTAAGTCCCTCCGTCACCTTCGTGGCCTGCCGAGACACTTCTGAGCAGTGCCGTAAATAGCCTTTTATGCGCCCTGTGCGAGCTTCTATAACTGCGCCCTTGTTTTTCTAGATATTATAGGTACCCTAGCTACAGCAATGCTATGTATATATAGGGTGATAAAATAAAGCACAAGGACCTTGGTGTTGGTGTGACCAATTATCTAATATTTTGGAAGAATAAACTGTTTTTAAAAGAACTAGAACTGATGTGGGTAACTGGAACCTTCGCCTATCCACCCACTGTGTCTCACTAACTCAAACGCAAGTTCACTAGTAAGTAGTAGTAGTTCAGTAGTAAATAACGTATTTGCACTAGTGAACTTGCGTTTAAGTTAGCCCACCCTGATGCTTAACATTATTTTTTTTGGCCACTTTGGTCTTCATGCTTCTGTAATAAAATTACACCCTGTAAAGTTTCAGTAAACTGTAAGTTAATTTAATTTGAAGTACTTGGTATGGTAGAGTTTTGAAGAAGGAAGGTAGCATATAAATTGCGTTGAAGAATGAATTGGTGAAAAAACGTTAATTCGAAAATATTTGCAAAGATTATTTACAACAACACAACACACAAATGAATGAGACCACAAACGAATGAGTTCAGATAGTAAAGATTTAATAAAGCAAGCCATAAACTTTTTTATAGATTTACTTTTTCGTTGATAACCTTTTCATACGACAGGCACCGTCCTATGTCGCGTTCAACCGACAAAATCGATAGGCCGGTCAACCTTTCTTGGGCAATCGTCGCTTAAAATAGCGTGCAGATGAAGCAGCTTTTCGTCGGCACTAACAGACAAGACGAGACGAGACGAGACAAAACACAAATACAAACGAAAATAATTAGGTTTTTTAATTTTTAAGTACATGTTTTACCATTATTATAAAAAATAAATGAAAAGGCGGTTAGCGGAGTGGCGCGTAGAGGCGTAGTTAGCTCCGTTTGTATGCACAAGGTCATTGGCATGAATACAAGCCGTAATTTCAGCTTACTGAATGATCTTTCGCAAGAAGCTAGTCACTGGCATTGTGCGCTGTCAAAAAAATGAGCGCGATGTTGTCTCATTTAACAGACGTTTTTGATGATATTGACGTGTAGTTAGCTACGTAGGTATGTGTTGTAATCCAATAGAATCCAAAAAATAATAGTCCTGCCTTGTTTGGCCATTCTTGCGCCCCCAAAGTCTACGCCCTGTGCCTGGGCACCGGTGGCACCGCCCTATTTACGGCACTGCTTCTGAGCTAGTAGGACCTAGTTTGTTTAATAAAAACAATAAGTAGGTAGGTACCCCTAGGAACGGGGCTCCCAAAAATGTTTGATACAATACAGGGCCCCTTTGAGACTAGCTACGCCACTGCTTGACGTCCAGAGGTCCTCCAAACTCGAGTACGTCTTGTGTCCGGCCTCATACCGAAACGAGTAGTTTGTTTAATAAAAACAATAAGTAGGTAGGTACCCCTAGGAACGGGGCTCCCAAAAATGTTTGATACAATACAGGGACCCTTTGAGACTAGCTACGCCACTGCTTGACGTCCAGAGGTCCTCCAAACTCGAGTACCTACGTCTTGTGTCCGGCCTCATACCGAAACGAGATTCATCGGAAGCACAACGCCAGTCTTCTTTTTCTGAATTTCTGTGTTCGCAAGCTCATTGTAAATAGGCCCTACGATTGCGGGGTAGGTACCTACTATTGGTAGAACTCTCAGCGGCCTTCGGGAACGCAGACCCATTTCACGTAAACGATTTCGGATGGTTTGGTCGCTTATTACAAGTCTGAAGAGCTTCGTAACCAACATCATGGCGGTCATGGTTCTATTCTATCGAGTAGTATTTTGGATGTACCTACCAGTCCTGTCTGAGAGTGGTGACGCGAGGTCGTCCTCCATGTCGCTCGGCTACGCTGATCGTGATACGATAGCGTGTCCCTGAATCGGCTTATATTATGACGACGCTCTGTGTAGTGCCAAGAGGGACACCCACAGTACGTTGCCTGGAACCAGCTTGAAACATTCCAACGAGTCTCATCATCTCTTTTTGTGTCAAATGATGTCGACGTTTCATATCGATGTATTTTTTTTTTTCAGATAAAAAGCAGCAATATTGTAAGTAAGTAATGGTTTTGTAATACACACTTTTATAGGAATCTTGATCCTGACAGTCAATTTTCTATTTTTATTTCTGCTTTATTTTAGTATGTTGTTAGTTTAGTGTATTTGTTAGTTTTAGTTATTGGGGTTCCGAACAAAAAACGAAACCCTTATAGGATCACCGTCCGTCCGTCCGTCTGTCCGTCTGTTACAACCAGTTTTCTCTGGACCCACTGCACCGACTCTGTTGAAATTCGGTACACATGGACTACTGTGACTCAAATACGGACGTGTTACCTACATTATTAAATTTTAAGTATGGGGGTCACTTTTGGGGGTCAAACTAGAAAATTAAAAAACAAAGTTTTTTGAACAATATCGAGTGACATATCAAATGAAAGGGGCTTCTGTGAGGGTTTTACTCATATTTTTTTTCATAATTTTAAAATTAATGGTCTTGAAGTTATTCAAGAAATTAGACGAAAAATGACCATTCCCCCCTTATCTCCGAAACTACTGAGCCTGCAATTTTGAAGAAAATGGAAATAATAGATCTTTACCTATAGATTAGGTACAGGAAAACCTATAAGAAGTCTACAGTGTTAAAATAACATGTTAAAAACATAAATTCGTTCGGAAAATCGGAACCCTTTGCACGCGAGTCCGACTCGCACTTGGCCAGTTTTATTATTGTCCATTTACCTATTACTTGATTAAAGATCCAGTAAAATGGAATTATATGAATACATAATTCATTAGGTACCTACTTATATCATTTGTTGGTTTTATTTTTAATCGAAATTTTAAGAAAATTCTTTACATAAAATAGTGAAATTCACTAAATGAATCAATTAGGTACGATCCAAAAAAGTTAAAATAAAAATCCTCAATTGCCGCGACCCTCTAAAACGTACCTGATACCTAGACACTTTTGATGTGTTAAGTAATAAGTAAGTACCTGGATGACCGAGCTTTACTCGGTTTTTTAGGGTTCCGTATACAAAGGGTAACCAACGGAACCCTATTGCTAAGCCTCCGTTGTCTGTCCGTCTGTCTGTCAGTGGGCTGAATCTCAAGAACCGTAATAGGTAGACAATTGATATTTTCACAGATTGTGTATTTCTATTGTCGCTATAACAACAAGTAATAAAAAATAAGGTTTATGGCACGGAACCCTTCGTGTGCGAGTCCAACTCGCACTTGGCCGGTTTTATTTACGACGTTTCCTAAAAATGAAACCTAGCTGGACCGATTTACCGCCTCCGAAACCCCCTGCAAACTATACATTCAGTCAAAAAAGTATCGGGAATGGATGATTTGTGTATGGTTCCAAATTCAAATTTTTGTTTTTTTTGTAGTTGTTAGATTGGCACAACTGTTTTCCATTTTGGCGCGGAGTTTGAGTTGCATCTGTTATTTATATTAAATACAGTGCTGGTTTTAGTAATATCATATATAGTGTGTATTGCGAATTTCATAATGGACAAAAATATCGAACAATGAGTTTGTCTTAAATTTTGCATCGCCAATGGAATTTCGTGTTCGGAGTCACTGAAAATGTTACAGAAGGCTTACGGTGAATCGACTTTATCAAAAACTCGTGCTTATGAGTGGTTCAAAGCGTTCAAAAGCGGTCGAGATGTGATGGAAGATTTGCCTCGCTCTGGTAGGCCGTCAACGTCTGCAACTGAAGTTAACATCGCAAAAGTGAAGGAAATAGTGACTGAAAATCCCCATTCAACTCTGAGAGAGATAGCCGCCGAACTTTCTGTATCTCACGAGTCGATCCGTACCATTTTAACTAAACATGTTGCTGCTCGGCTAGTCCCAAAAGATCTGAATTTTCTCCAAAAACTCAATCGCATGAAAGTAGCTGAGGACATGCTAGAACGAGTCAATTCGGACCCAACATTCATGAAACGCATTGTTACTGGTGACGAGACGTGGGTTTACGAGTTTGACATGCAAACTAGTCAACAAGCTTCGGAGTGGCGCCTTCCAACTGAACCGAAACCGAAAAAACCACGCCAAAGTCGATCAAAAGTCAAAGTCATGTTGACTGTTTTCTTTGATTATCGCGGTGTTGTGCACTCTGAACTTGCACTTCTTACCGGAAGGTCTAACGGTAAATAAAGAATATTATTTGAGCAAATTCGACGAAAAAGGCCAGATTTGTGAAAAGAAAATTCTTGGATTTTGCACCACGACAATGCGCCTTCGCACAAGGCTATCATTGTGAACGAATTTTTAACCAAATACTCAACAAATACCATCCAGCAACCACCATATTCACCAGATATGGCTCCTGCTGACTTTTTTCTTTTTCCTAAACTCAAATTACCACTTCGTGGCACCCGTTTTCAATCGATAGGAGAATTCGCGGCGAGAACTGAACTCAATTCCGGAAGCAGCGTTTAAAAAATGTTTTGATGAATGGATTATTCGTTGGCGCAAGTGTATCGTTTCTAAAGGAGTATACTTTGAAGGTGATAAAATAAATTTGGATGAATAACAGACATTTTGTGTATTATTGATCTTTTCCCGGTACTTTCTTGACAGAGTAGTATTTCATAAAAATCGTTGGAGCCGTTTCAAGATTCAGATTAAGTAGATTATAATACATAATATAATATACATCCAAATATTCAAGAATGGCTCGTTTAAAGGTATTAGATATATATTAGATAACAGTAGCGAGCAAGTTGCCCATAGTTACAAACTCACAAAATAATTTCGATTGACTGTGAAGGCGAAAACTTGTTATTTCGAATTTTCCCGCGCACGCCCAGTGCGTCACTGCCCAAGTGCCCATTGCCAAAAAGCGCGGTTTACTTTTACTCTGTCTATGGATTGAACGCCATTTTGTTTTGCATTGTAGTGTTTTATTTTTTATATCAACGCCATTTTTAAAATTGTGGTGCTGCAAAAACTAATCATTGCTTTTAAATATTTTACTTAGTAATATTTACGGAAAAATAGTACAGTGTGAAAACTTGACTGCACACAATTCTGACTCTGCCAATATTTTGATTCATTGGAGAAACTCTATGGTTCGCTCATCGTTTTCCTGCCTTTCTATTGGTTGTTGAAATCACTTCTTGTGTTTAGCCAATATGGCGTCTTTTGTGTTATGAGATGACAACATCGCAGTTTGTATTTGTCATTAACTCTTATTGAAATCAACATTATAGATCTACCTCTAAAGTTCAAAGAGAATCAGATAATTATAATGCAAAAAGTGAAAACGTGATAAACTGTTATGTCGGTTGATTACGCATTTGAGTGCATCTGAGGGAAAAGTACTTGGGCTCCTGTAAAAATGGCGGGTGTGTTATCTTTATGGGTTGTGTTTTCATTTCATTTGGTGAAAGTCTAAAAATGATTCGAAAAGTGGTATTCGTCAATTTTTAAAGTGACTCAAAAGTACATCACTCTTGTTTGGGAACGGCATGTGTTTCGTTTTGACATTTGCCTAGACGATTGATTAGACGGAGTCGGTGCAGGTGTCATCGTTTTTGATGAAATTATCAGCATGTCGCGCTGGGGCAGAGGCCGAGGCGGTAGCGTGGCTGTGCCGCTGGATAGTGCTCTCTTTAGAGAAAACAGCAACTGCCCGACTGCAGCTCGTTCGGCGGGCACCGTGGGTAAATGGGGAATCACTAGCTTCACGTCAATCAGAAGCGCACCTTACGGTAAGCACGTTCACGGACACATTTTGTCATTTTATAAATAACCTTGAAGTCATATGTATACCCCTAGATTCTTGTATACTTGGTTTCCTTATAGAAGATTCTCATTAAATGGTTGTTACCAATACCTACTTCCAAAATAGTGAAAGTGCATTCATTTTGAATGAATCTACTACCTACTTCTACTATCTATGGTACCTCTGTCAATATTTGTAGCATTTTGGCATTGATTTGTTTATTTACAATTGTTTGTCTGTATATTTCAGCATATCCAAACAATATTCTTAAGAAGCCTGTACAAGATCAAAACAGTCCGCTGACAGTGCCAGCGGTTGAAACTGAACAACCACCACCAAAGCCTAAGAAATTCTTCAAATCTCGCAATGCTGAGGTTTATCCACCAGTTCCACAGATCACTTATGCCCCACCAGTACCTGCTGCACCACTATCGCCAGAACATTCTTCACATAGTAAGGAAAAGAAGACAACTAAAAGAAGCAGGGCTTATACTAGAGATTCATCATCTCCTGAATTACCTCGCCGCAATTCTGAAAAATCTAAAGCTAAAAAGAGCACAGTGGCTACAAAAGCCTCTAAAAAAGAAGATGCACCAGCTGAAAATACTCAACCACCAAATAAGCGTTACCTTGTTCGCAATCGTGATAAAGTAATTAATTATGCTGAAGATGGCAGTAACAGCCCTATCCCTGAGTTCACAAGGTATGAGTCAGCACACCCAAAAGTGTTGTCCTCACCTAAAGTATCATCACCCAAATCCAGTCCACTAGTGTCTAGTCCATCTGTTGTTAAAACAGATGTTACAAGTCCTTCAACAAGTAAGGAAACAAATGAGGAACGCAAGCCACCACCAATAGTGCTTAGGATATCTAAAGGAACATCAAGAATTGTCAGTACAGATTCAAATGAAGGCTTCACATCGCCTAGTTCTGATCGGCATTCATCCCTGGATACTCATTCTGATGTAGGATCTGATCACAAAAAGAGCCCATCAATGGAGACAATATGTTCCCCAAAGCATGAAGGTCTCAAAATTACTATTAAGTGTGCTGGTCTCACACAAGAAGGCAAAAAAGAAAAGAAGAAAGAGAAAAAGGATCACAAGTCTCATAAACGTCATCACAAAAATTCTGATGATGAACCATTAAAGAAATTGAGTTCACCACAGCCTGGGACAGATGCGTATGACCTCTATAAAACACTTGCATCACCATCACAAGAAACTGAGCAGGAATCAAAGAATAAAGTATTACCTGGAGATGAGATTGAGTCTCAGCTAGCTAAACTAGATTCAGGGTCAGTTATTAAATCCCCAAGACTGGAAGTTCAACCAAATGAACTACCACCAGAACCAAAGCCCCCAGAGAGTTCCACTGGAAGAGCTAGAAGGAACAGACCCAATATTAATTATAGTGAAAATGATGATTATTTGGATGTCATTACAGCTGCTTATCCAAATAAACATGGGACTAAAACTGTTAGTGATATTAAAAAGGAAGGGAGAAAGACTAGGAAAAAGCATGAAACACTAGCTGACATAGCTGCATCTATGACTTCTCCTGAGCATGAACCAGTCATTGAGAAAACTGAAAGTCCTGTAGAGAAGAATGACTTAATTGACATCCTATCTGGTGGGAGTGACAGTGGTAAAAGTGGTGATACTCCTAAGGTCAAGGTTAATAAAAAACATAAGCACAAGCATAATAAAAATTCAAGCCCTGATCATATTTTGGAGATGCCTCAGGAGGACAATACTGTAGATCAGAGTGCTGCTAATGATGAAGTTGGCCAAGAAGAGGAGACCAATGAGGTAGTTGCTCAAGCATTTAATACAAATAACACTCCAACATACTCCCAGGCCAACACACAATCTTCAGACTCAGCTTACAATAGTTGTCCTAATGAGAATTCTGAAGAAGAAGTTCAGAAACATCATCAAGAAGATGTATTTAAATCCCCCAGAGGTTTACATGAAACAGAAGATCTTATACAGAATGATGAAAAGCCTAGTGTTAAATTAGTTATAACTAAGAAGAAAGGATCAATATTCAAGAGTAAATCACTTGTGAATGACAACCCATCACCACTGCCAGCAAGGAAGAGACGTCATTTGTATAGACATGAATGGGCTAATGATGTAAGTACCTATTAAGTTTATGTACATTTTCCTGTTATTACGAGTTATCCAAATGCATTTCTTCTCTGCCAAATTGTTTTCAAGTGAAATTGTTGTGATTGCATAGTTTGTTCAAATGTTGTGTAATATCATGAAAACACTAGCTGTTTCCTGCATGAGTATCCTCTATAATAGCACAGCTTTCTGTCAGGTTCTTTTTTTCATATTCATTATCAAAACCAGGTTTTGCCCATGACTTATACGTGCATATCCCGTTCCTTCCCTTTGCCCGTATAGCCTCATGAATGTGGCTGTCATATTATTATACAAAAAAATTTTTTTTAGTCGGAACTGATATTTCCACAGATTAGCGCTTTCAAACAGACAAACTCTTCAGCTTTATTACAGTACCAGAAATCAACTGATATGATCATAGAATTTTATTACATTCTTTCAAGAAAATTCTAAACAACTATCATTATTATTGTATTGCACAACAAACCTTGAATTGACTGCTAGTAGATAGTAAAAATGTAATGGTTTGATTACATAATGAAACAAAACCTTATTGTTAAAGCCATAATTGTTGCACTTACAGAAAGGAAATGAGACTCCAAGGCCTGAGCCCGCTGAGAATGCAGAAGCCAGGAATCAAGTAGGTCAAGTATCTGAAGAACTGACCAGGGTAACCCGGTACAGGGCCCCAGATCCTATTGTGGACGATCCTGTTGAAGCTGTGAAACCATACACTAGTGTCAAGTGCAGTAAAGAGGCTAAAGAGGTATGTGTTCTGTTATATTATGAGAATAAAAGTTTTGTGTTGTATCAAACATATTATTTTAAAGTTTCAAGGTCAAAATTACATGAAAAATCTGGGCCTCATTGTTATCATATCAGCCTAAATATGTCCACTGCTAGACATAGGCCTCCCCCCCGTGTCGCCATAACAACGGATCCCGTGCGCATCCATTGGCCACCTGTGACCCTTACCAAGTCCACCTTTTGGGAAACTTGGCCTAACTTAAATAAAGTAAACGTCAATTATATTAAGATTGAGCAGCTGGTTTTAAAACCTCTTTCTGTTACAGTTTTACACAGTCGTTAGAAATGTGAAGAAAGCACATCAGATCCAGGAAATTGGAGAGTTCCAAGAATTCAATGATGATGTAGAATATCTCTTAGATACTTTACAGGTAATAAATGTCAAGTACTTCTATTTTTCATAGTTTTTATTTATGAACTTGTCTATATTATAAACTATTTATTTATTAGTTTATGCATTGTTGTAGACCCCAGTACATTATTACAGAAAATGGTTATGACTGGCTTGTGGCTAAACAATAACAGCCGCACGGGTCGATCTTCAAGGTTAAGCAACGCTTGCCGAGGTCGTTCTGTGGATACCCAGACTCCTCCATGCCTCGGAAAGCATGTTAAGCCGTTAGACCCGGCTGTCATTTGTAGATACATAGTTTAGAACTGTTATTGAATACTCTCTTCGATGTTTCCTTGCCTCATCTTTATGTATCCTTCCTTACAGGATAACAACCCCATTTCAACGCGCTGCTTGTCTGCGATTACTCTGGCGAGCAAATGTACTGCGCCTGCGTTCCGCATGCATTTGCGGGCGCATGGCACCGTGCAGAAGTTCTTCAATGCATTGCACGACGCTACCAATGATCAGGTAGGTTTGGTTTTAGTCTTTGACTTGTAACAAAGCTATAGGAAATAAAGACAACTTTAAATAATTATTTTTGTTGCTTATTAATTCTTCTTCAAATTAGTATCCTGTTTCAATTAAGAGAAAAATTAACGAAACAATATTGCAAAGGCGCATGACTTATTGTATCGTGTCTTCAAATAAGTATGGACTTGTTGTATGTTTAATTATAGAACAATCCAGCATCAATAAATCACTGTTTACATTGAGTTTATCTCCAACACAAGTACTTGGCAAACATATTAAATAATATGTTGCTTAAATTACAGGCCTACACTTTTTTCTTTCTGATAAATAATCTGTTTTTATTTTTGATGGGTTTGCTCTTCTCTCTAGTCTAAGTCTTTTTAAATAAAAAAAAATGTATCTAACCCCGGGGTTACTCCCAAGATGTGGTAACATTATTTATCAATACAATATAATGACGAAATTTCGCCTTTTTAGAATAAGCGTTTACAGCATGAATCGTCAAGTTCATGTCATGGCATTATAAACTGAAGTTAAAGGTCTTGAACATGTTATTCACAAGTTAATTTTGAATATTATTATTTATGCTGGATAATTATATTGTTCATGTAAAGATTCTCACCAATTCAATGTGTAAAAACTTAGAACACGTTATGCGGATTTAGTAGTGTCAAAAATAGCAAAAATACCTATGAAAAATAATATGAATGTTCTTTTCAGAGTTTGGGTCTATGTACAGCGACGGTGATGTTCGTGCTTTCTCAAGATCGTCTCAACATGGATCTGGATCGCGAATCGCTCGAACTTATGCTCAACTTACTAGAATCTGATGCATCACACAAGTAAGTTGAATTACATATTTTCTATTTACCATATCTGACGCTTATTTTCGATACGACACGACGACATGCAAGAATACCGAGTACCGATTCCTTACGCTGGCAGTGCGCTTAGGCCAGAGAAAACTTTGTCAAGGGGATTGATTAGAACTTCTAGTGAGTTACCTAGCAAGTGGTGAAGTGGAACAAACATTCTAAAATGGTCCAACCACACTGGCCTCTGGCACCTTCGTGGCTCGTCGAAACAAATTGAGAAAGTTGAAAACAACGTAAGTATTGTGCAGTGCAGTCTTTTACAAAGCCAACTCGTCACTTAGCCTCGACCTTGCATGTCGTCGTGTCTGCCACTGAGTAACTTTGCGGTTTCTGCTGAACTTTGTATCATTCATTTTGTTCAATCGCGAAGCTGATTAAGCATATTACTTTTTAGAAATGCGCTCGATGATTGCGGTTTGACTTCGGCCCAGCTAACGAAGACCCAAGAAAGAGTACGAGAGTTGTGTGCTGAAATAAAGAGCCAAGGAAAAGCGCAGCACTTGGATTTAGAAAATATTACCGTAAGTAGCTATCTTTAGTTACGAACTGAATTTCTAAAAAACGGCTGACAAAAATTAACAGCTTGGAATATGCTTTTTTTTAATAATGTTACGTCTTTCCTGAGATATTATGTCAGTATATGGACGTATTAATTAATAGAGACATAAAAAAGTACTTGAGCAGGATCAGGAAACAGACTATTTCGTTGAAAAAAACCTCATTTAACTTATGTTTCTTGTTTGTTGTTTCTTATGACTAATAAGTAGATCTGTTTATTTTACCTTGGTTACTTTAGTAAGTGGTAAGCAGTGGTAAATAAATACTTATGTTAGGTAGTATTACTTGTAATTGCTTACCTACCATGTTTAAAAGGTCCCAAAAAATTTACTTGAAAACTCAATTTCAGGTGGGTCACTTAGCCATGGAGACATTATTATCTCTGACGTCAAAACGTGCCGGCGAGTGGTTCAAGGAAGAGCTGCGAGTGCTGGGCGGCGTGGACCACATCGTGCGCACCATACAGGACTGCGCCGCCAAGCTCGACACGCCGGTCGACAGCTGGACCAGCGCCGATGTCGAAGTGCTAAGGAAGGCGGATAGGTGCCTAAGGGTTTTGGAGAATGTAAGTTTTATACTGTTATTTAGTGTCAACAGGTGCACAGTTACATCAGAATATTATGTTTCAGTTGGTAGGCCTGCAAATTGATGAATACATTCTAGGCCCTATACTGTTTAAGTCATTCTTTGTAAGTTGATTGTTCCTGACAAATTACATACTTAAATACCTTTGCGGTTTCGTAACATTCCAAATCTTATCTAAGTCTAGCCGGTGGACCCCTTTTGTTTTTCATTAAGTATAGTTATTACTTGTATTCAGCTGAATCCGGTTTGACTGAAAGCCGACCCCAATATAGTTGGGAAAAGGCTAGGCAGAAGAAAATAGTTATTAAAGAAACAAGTTCCAATTTGGAAATAGAAACATATTATCCATAATTAATCATCCTATTGTTTGAACGTCAAAAAACTGAAGGTCAAAAGGAATTATTATTGCAAAGATAAAAATGCAGTGGCGCGTTTTGAAGACGTAGTATCGTAGTGGAACATTTTAAACTGCCTCCGTGTTCGAGTGGTTTAGACGTTTGCCTCGTGACCTGGTGGTCGTAGGTTCGATTCCCACGGGAAGCATACTTTGTAAAGTTGTTTCCAGTTTGGCTAAGAAATTGCAGACTTGAATCATCTGATTGATAAAAAGATGATTCCGTGCTTAGGAAGGTGGTCCCGACCGCCGAATGGCGGTCAAATAAACCATGTCACAGACCCTTGAGGCTGTTTAGAAACTTTGACACTAGGGCAGGGTTAGCGAACCTTTAAGCGAAAATAATAATCAAAGTAAATCTTGACTAGGTAATGTAATAGAAAAAATAAAAAAAAATAGTTGCTATTCATTTAACTGTTATTAATAACCTGAAATTCAACCTGACGTCGATATCGTATTTCAAAAAAAGGAAAAGTTAGGGTGCTTTTTTTCTTTTACAAATTAGCAGGATGTTTAGTATCTTACATTCGCGTGCTCGAATTATTTTGCGACGTGCCACCATCGGCCCGCGTGCCAAAGTTTCGCCATCCCTGCACTAGGGTTTATAGGGTTGTTAGACCTCACTGCCCGCACGATACGCACGATAAGTGGAACATGTGTATGTATAAGACGCGTACTGCGCAGGTGACGCAAGCCAACGAGGACAACCAGGTGCACCTGTGCGGCGGCGCGGGGGACGCGGGGGGCGCGGGCGGCGCGGCGCGCACGGTGTGCGGCGTGCTGCGCGCGTGGTGCGGCGCCGCGCGCGCGCGCCCCGCCGCCCGCGCGCCGCTGCTGGACGCCGCGCTGCCCGCGCTCAAGGTGCTGCTCAACCTCTCGCATAACTTCGGTACCTCGGGTGAGTACACTTTGAATATTAACTATCCAGTTGGGCAGTATCGCTCTTTATTGGTGATTAAGTGATTGGTGATTGAAACAAGTAAGTGTTGGCGATCGGGAATAAAATCAGTGTTTTAATAGGTCACAGCGATATTAATAATGAAAAGTTAGGAACTATTGCGCTAACTCATGCCCGTCGTAAGAATCCGGAAAAATTGAGAAAGGAACTTGTTTTTATGGTTGGCTCCTTCTCAAATTTTGTTTGACCAGTATGTGGGACTGCTCTCTCATTAGCCACGTTCAGCTCTTGAAAAGTGCACGTGGTTACCTTAAATCATAAAGAGCGGGAAAGTAGGTGGGGTGATATACCCCACCTACTTTCCCGCTCCGCACGCGCGCGCCAGAGGGGCTCCACATTGCTGTGTTTGGGATGGGTTTATGATTCGCCATTTGACTAGATTGTTTCTAAGCCAGAAAAAGAAGCAACCAGAATGTTTAAAATTGGATACCGTAATTCTTGCCGGTTTTCCCTGGCTCTGAATAACTGTAATCAACCTGACAGCTGTCAATTGATCAGCATTGGAGCCAAGGTGTTTCTAGAGTTTCCGGATTTGCCATTACATATCAGCCGAAAGACGTCCACTACTGGACATAGGCCTCACCCAAGCATCGCCACAATGACCGGTCCTGACCAGACAATTTGCCATTTAAAAATATAAAATGATTAACTTTTTCTATCATTAAAGGGCCCGCATTTGACCACTTTCTCACTGATGGTAAGCGATGATGTGGTCAAAGATGAAGCACACTTGCCTAGAAGTAACCTATTCACTCTTGACTTAAATACTCCCAGGTTGTAGCTATCAGTAAACACAGACTCTGGCAGGGAATTCCACTCTTAGCTGTATAAAGTCAGTATTAGTAGTTAGTTTTTTACATATTAAAATATTTGTTGCAGTGTCCCTAGGAGCACAGGTGATTGGTGAGCAGCAATCAGTTATGGAGACTTGTCTCATCATACTGAACAACCAAGGCAACTTCATTCCTGACAACAGAAACTTCGAATTTAGTGTTTGTGTAAGTATCCACTTTATTTACTTCTTGAAACATCTTAAATTATTATCCTCCATTTTCATGTGTACACACTGTAAAAGTTCAATAGTTAAGGGCGCTATTACAAAATCGAGCTTTTGCCCCGGACTAAAGCTGCAAACCGCGTTTCCCGAAATTTATAGTGATTGTGGGGCTGTATACAACAATTGCTTAAAAATATGAGTTTACTTTTAAATAGACCAATTTTTTTTTTCAACGATTATAAGTTATAACAATACCTCCTTAATTATTAAATAATTTTTATTTGAATTTGGATTATACTTTCATAGATAAAAATTATAGTTTCGTACGCAAAATTGTCAATAATTCTCAGTTTTACAGAATTATTTTTGGTGTATTAATGCATGTTACAGACTGTAATTTTTCAGAACTTATCAAACCATCCCTATGTTGTTTATCTTGCATGAAATACAAGCAAGCTGTCATAGAAAAAAAAAAAAAACAGGATAATATATTGAGTGTCAAAACAATAAGATCTGTTCATATCCCAGGTACTGTTGCTGTTAATAAACTTAGTCCAGAACAACGAAGCAAATACACAGAGGTTGCTGAGTGTCCGCATTCGTATTGACAATGAAGATGAAGTCATATCAAGGAGTGTAGGTGCCCTGGACCTTATTGTAGATCTGTTCTATAAGAGAGAAGAACTAGCAAGGTAAGACTTGTAGCAAGTAGCTTTTGCAGCTGTTTAACTCGTATTACCTACTACTAGCTAGCGAGCTACTCTGTTCACCTCTAGATAAAGGTTCAAGATAAGAGAGAATTTTTCGAAATTCTTACGGGAATGGGAATAACGGGACATACGCGTACGCGGGTATAATATAAGAGGCTTCTAAAACAATAGAAGCAACTCCACTCTAACAAAATTATCCATACCGCTGTTTATGCTTGCGCTTGTCTTTTGTATTTATTTATTTCTTTACGAAAACAAATTTACAGAGGTGGACTTTGAGGCGGAAGTAGAATTTTCAATTTTATTATATTTACAGACGGGCTGAAGAAAATACGGATGCTTTACTAGACGGTGAAGGTGAAAAGGAGCCGGACGATAATAATGACAAGAAGAAACAATCTCAAGACGACATTGACGAAACTGTTGCGAAGTGTAAGTATTTTCTTGGTGTATTTCTGTAAATGATAATTAATGTGTTTGTTAGATTTATTTCTTCTAAAGTTATTTCCTTGTACAGCCAGAGACATGGATTGTTTAGTTTTTGGGGTTCCGAACAAAAAACGGAACCCTTATAGGATCACTTGTCTGTCTGTCTGTCTGTCCGTCTGTCACGGTCAGTTTTCTCCGGATCCACTGGACCGATTCTGTTAAAATTTGTTACACATGGACTTCTGTGACCCAAACATGGACGCGTTACGTAAATGATTATTTTTTTGTATAGCACTCACTTTTGGGGGCCAAACTAGAAAATTAAAAAATAAAGTTTTTTGCCTACTGTGAGAGTTTTAATTATATATTTTTCAAAATTTTAAAATAAGATTGTGGAGGTTTTGAAGATATTCAAGAAATTACGCGAAATTGTGTCATCGAATACCAACTATCTCCGAAACCACTGAGCCCAAAATTTCGAAAAGAAAATAGAGATAAAAAATATAGATGGGAAAATAAGAAGTCGATAGTGTTGAAATGAATGTTAAAAAAATTCGTTCCGAACCCTTTGCACGCGAATCTGACTCGCTCTTGACCGGTCACGACTGCAGTAGGGTTTGGTTGTAAAGAAGTGCCAAGAGTACAGGCATTCGTGGAGTTGACTACGAAAAAGTCCTTGGCCATAACCAAATATGAGCAATTTAACATTCTCTGCAGTGAGACTGACCATAAAACTTTAATGAATCATCCAGGATCACCTTGCCCTTTTCATAAAATGGTTTGTCAAAAAAAATCTGCAATTGGTGATCAAGCATTGGCAGTAAAGCACGTACTCGTCGGATGCGGAACGCGTGGTCCTTCACCGTGAATAATGGCTTGGATAGAACTTTTTGGGATGTTCAGAGCACGAGCCATACTTCTCGCACTCTTAAACGGATTTCGTTGTACTTTCGGCACCATTTCTCTGCAAACCGGGGCAACTCTAGGAATGCCTTCTTGAATAGAATAACATTTATTTGCATGATAACCTGGTGTAGAAGATGGTACAAAATTAAATACAGTGCATACATGTTTTTGCTTAACTTTTCGTGCATACAATTTAGTATTTTTTTCTTTTTTTTTTGTTAAAAAATTATTTTACACTAGAGTTTAAAAAACTCTAGTTATTGCAATGCGAATGCAAACACATTTGCTAATTCATATATTTACTTTTAAATGATTTGGTATATAGAATTTTCATGACTGCTGCGTCGACCAGGAACTGCGTTGGCCTGGCATTAAGATGTGGGTGTTTATAAAAACATTATGGTCGGGATATCGGACAGGTTGCGGCCCACCGCGTGAAGTTGTTTGCAATACATTCGCGCTGCTTCACGGCCGTTTCCTTGTTCAACTCCATAAAAGTAGAGTGAACAGGCTCCTTCTGGGTAGGCTCGCTCTCATCGTAGACTTTGTCTCTGTCATCTCTGACATACACTAGAGTGAGCAACCCCATCACAAATAAAAAAAGTAATGCATTTTTGCATATTCAACTAACATACAAGGTGTTGTTTTGAATTCTCGTCAAATTTCAGGAGGTTGTCATAAAAGACATAAATAATCAATTGAAAGTACGATAGCGGGCAATGATTAATAAGCGCTGCTTTTTTTTGTTATTGAAATTTAACAGTATTTCAGAATTAAACCCTTAATTCAATACAAAGAAAACAGAATCACCCGACTACGCACACAGCGACAATGCAGCTGTGTGCGTGAGTGTCGACGTCTTACTTACGAAACGCTAGCGCGCGCGCGACCGATCCATACCTACGCGACGGCATAATTACATAATTTTACTTAATTTTATTTCGAAAATCACCTACATATAAAAGTTCACTGACCTGTTATCAGATGATTAATAAAATGTTATTTTTGCTTTATACTTCAACCTAAAGTTTTCGGAGTGATTTTGTTTTATTTGTGGATTACATTGGTTGATTTGAAATTTTCCTTCTTACTTAACGGGCTTCAGACCGAGTTATAATACCTACCTTAGTTGGTGTACCGATCTACTAAGTCTAAAAATGTTTTCTACGTTTGACGGGAATGGGACGTGTTAGTTAAGTGTAAGTACGTTTTGATGCTTTCGACTCTTAGGTATTTTTGACGTAATTAAAAAATTGAAATCAACTTATTTACACTAATAAAATTGATTAAGCTAACAACGTATTTACAAATAAATAAATTACCTACTTGGTCAGTGGGTCTTAGTTAGGAGGTATTTTTCAAAGTTCCCACCATCACATCACTCTTTTCGCACAATCGAGCACAACGTAGCTGGTTTTCCTTTAGCTTACGTAACACTAACACATTCGTTTTTAAAGTGTCGAAAGCACTAATGTTCCTTGCACGTAACTCTGTTACACTTGTCACAGGCCAGGCCACAGGTCCTCCGCGACCGATCCAGTGGTCACCAAAACTTTCGGTCAAGTACTCGCGTACTTGCGGAACGGGTGCTGCAGTTCACGCTTCAGTAGGCGAAACACTGTGGTGTGGTGCACTCCCCAAAGTATTGACCAGCCTCCCGCGTGCTTGCTCGTGGGTCTCGCTGGAAGTATTCCAGGATGTCTTCCTGCAAGGTGACAGGCAGGCCTACGCTGCCGCGAGCTTGAGCGTGCTGGGGAACCTCAAACTGCCGATGATCCCGCAGTCTCTGCGTAGCAGCCACCATGACGCTCTGTGATGGGGTTCCCGAGCGGGAAACATTTTCGTGAACATCCGGATGGCTCCACGTAGGCTCTCTCTCCACTGATGGCATACAAGCGGACCATCTCTACCAACTTGACATTTGAATAATTGTCCGTCATCTTGCACTTTGTACCTACGTCTTAACTATGTACCGAGAGCGGAATTCGCAAAGCGCACGCGCGCTTCGGCGACATCCAAACACACTGTTAGTTCCGGGGCTGCGTGGGCGGGGGGGCTAGGAGCTTGCGCGGGAGAGTATCCGCACCGTAATTGGTTGGGGTGGAATTGATTACCTACGAATTTATTGAATGATCGTTTTTGCGTATGGGTTGTGTATGTATTGTTTGCGTTGTTTGTGTGTGAAAGCGCGGTTATAGGGCTAGTAACAGACGGGCCGCGTATAAATACGGCTGGTACACATTTACGGATTTCCGTAAATAATAAAAAAAAAAAAAAATACCTACCCATTTTATTGTTGATTTGGGTCGAGAATCATTAGCATAATTACGTCCTTGAATTTGACTAGGATGCAAATCAACATCTTGTATAACTAATCTTTTGCACTTCAAGTAAACAAAGTCCAAATCAGAATGCAAAACAAATTGACCCTAGAGTATGTGGGGTCGTTTAGATCTTACTGCCCACGCGATAAAAAGAAGAAGAATGCAAAACAATGTCCAATAAACGAACAAAGTAGTTAAACATGTAGGTAGCGTGGTCCGTGGATAATGCGAGTGTGGTAAAGACAAAATGGCGACACGCGTAGCAGTAAAGGAGCACCAGTGAGGTAACTTTTGCGCTGGCTTCAGTTGCGCAGTGTCCCTCGCCACAAAGAGAGATGACAACGGGGTCAGGTTGGTGCAAAAATTCAAGGCAGCTCTTCTAAGGATAAGGCCAAAAAAAGACTAGGTAACCGGTCGTGTAGTAGGATGCGTTGTAATGATGATGTTATTTGTGCAGTGCTAGCGCGTGCCGGTGCGCACATGGAACACAGCATGGTGGGCGCCTACATGGCGCTACTGCTGGGCCACGCGGCCGGCGCGGCGCCGCACCACGCCCGCGCCGTGCGCGCCCGCGTGCCGCTGTACGCGCCGCTGCTGCCCACGCTCAACAAGTACTACGCCTTCCTGTCGCTCACCGCCAGCGTAAGTACACACACTACGTCACACGAGCATGGCGCTACTGCTGGGCCACGCGGCCGGCGCGGCGCCGCACCACGCCCGCGCCGTGCGCGCCCGCGTGCCGCTGTACGCGCCGCTGCTGCCCACGCTCAACAAGTACTACGCCTTCCTGTCGCTCACCGCCAGCGTAAGTACACACACTACGTCACACGAGCATGGCGCTACTGCTGGGCCACGCGGCCGGCGCGGCGCCGCACCACGCCCGCGCCGTGCGCGCCCGCGTGCCGCTGTACGCGCCGCTGCTGCCCACGCTCAACAAGTACTACGCCTTCCTGTCGCTCACCGCCAGCGTAAGTACACACACTACGTCACACGAGCATGGCGCTACTGCTGGGCCACGCGGCCGGCGCGGCGCCGCACCACGCCCGCGCCGTGCGCGCCCGCGTGCCGCTGTACGCGCCGCTGCTGCCCACGCTCAACAAGTACTACGCCTTCCTGTCGCTCACCGCCAGCGTAAGTACACACACTACGTCACACGAGCATGGCGCTACTGCTGGGCCACGCGGCCGGCGCGGCGCCGCACCACGCCCGCGCCGTGCGCGCCCGCGTGCCGCTGTACGCGCCGCTGCTGCCCACGCTCAACAAGTACTACGCCTTCCTGTCGCTCACCGCCAGCGTAAGTACACACACTACGTCACACGAGCATGGCGCTACTGCTGGGCCACGCGGCCGGCGCGGCGCCGCACCACGCCCGCGCCGTGCGCGCCCGCGTGCCGCTGTACGCGCCGCTGCTGCCCACGCTCAACAAGTACTACGCCTTCCTGTCGCTCACCGCCAGCGTAAGTACACACACTACGTCACACGAGCATGGCGCTACTGCTGGGCCACGCGGCCGGCGCGGCGCCGCACCACGCCCGCGCCGTGCGCGCCCGCGTGCCGCTGTACGCGCCGCTGCTGCCCACGCTCAACAAGTACTACGCCTTCCTGTCGCTCACCGCCAGCGTAAGTACACACACTACGTCACACGAGCATGGCGCTACTGCTGGGCCACGCGGCCGGCGCGGCGCCGCACCACGCCCGCGCCGTGCGCGCCCGCGTGCCGCTGTACGCGCCGCTGCTGCCCACGCTCAACAAGTACTACGCCTTCCTGTCGCTCACCGCCAGCGTAAGTACACACACTACGTCACACGAGCATGGCGCTACTGCTGGGCCACGCGGCCGGCGCGGCGCCGCACCACGCCCGCGCCGTGCGCGCCCGCGTGCCGCTGTACGCGCCGCTGCTGCCCACGCTCAACAAGTACTACGCCTTCCTGTCGCTCACCGCCAGCGTAAGTACACAGCACTACACACACTACGTCACACGAGCATGGCGCTACTTCAGGATCCTGCGCCGTACGCGCCAGTTCAGCACGAAGAGCTAGACAGATAGGATCGCGCAAGACTATCGACACAAGTACAGTCCCACACTCTACCTATCTTCCAAGGAAAACGACTTGCCGCCATGACATGTATGTTTGAAAGCACATATTGTTCAATGAAGATTATAATGTTGCAGGCCGAAGCAGCGATCGTGGCTCACGTGAAAGCGACGCATCGCATCATCAAGTTTATGGAGGCGAGCGACGCGGAGGCCACGCAGGCGGCGCAGGCGCCGGCCGACGCCGACGCCGACGTGCCGCAGGACATGTCGCTCAGCTCGCGTGCCTACAGCGCGCACTCGTACGCGCCGCCCGAGCGCCGCAGCCCGGGGCTGGACAGCTACCACTGAGCCTGGTGCCCAATGTCCGCCCTAGCCTGAGGCTGGACAGCTACCACTGAGCCTGGTGCCCAATGTCCGCCCTAGCCTGAGGCTGGACAGCTACCACTGAGCCTGGTGCCCAATGTCCGCCCTAGCCTGAGGCTGGACAGCTACCACTGAGCCTGGTGCCCAATGTCCGCCCTAGCCTGAGGCTGGACAGCTACCACTGAGCCTGGTGCCCAATGTCCGCCCTAGCCTGAGGCTGGACAGCTACCACTGAGCCTGGTGCCCAATGTCCGCCCTAGCCTGAGGCTGGACAGCTACCACTGAGCCTGGTGCCCAATGTCCGCCCTAGCCTGAGGCTGGACAGCTACCACTGAGCCTGGTGCCCAATGTCCGCCCTAGCCTGAGGCTGGACAGCTACCACTGAGCCTGGTGCCCAATGTCCGCCCTAGCCTGAGGCTGGACAGCTACCACTGAGCCTGGTGCCCAATGTCCGCCCTAGCCTGAGGCTGGACAGCTACCACTGAGCCTGGTGCCCAATGTCCGCCCTAGCCTGAGGCTGGACAGCTACCACTGAGCCTGGTGCCCAATGTCCGCCCTAGCCTGAGGCTGGACAGCTACCACTGCGCCTGGTACCCAATGTCCGCCCTAGCCTGAGGCTGGACAGCTACCACTGAGCCTGGTGCCCAGTGTCCGCCCTCTACTTCGGCCGGTGTTCGCTGTCGTCCAGCTGGGCCAACAGACACTAACGAACTCGACCGTTGGCCCGGTCTGAACCTAGCTCAAACCGAAGAGCTAAGACTTACCATCTGGTGTAATCATAAGTTTTGATCAGTAAAGCAGGTCGTTTAGGAATAGCGGGAAAGTTTTAAGATAAAACGGAGATATATTATTGTTCTGTTGGCTGATAGAGTTTATGTAGGGTATTGGATAGTGTTGAGAAGCGTTGATTTCGACGTGAAATTCCTATTTGACTAGAATGGGAATATCACGCGGTTCAGTTAGTGCATGCATATGTGTCTTAACATATATCTACTAAGCGTTAGTAATTCTGAGTCTTGAGTTCTATCTTGTTGTAAGACTTGTAAATACGAACCAAAACAACAAAGTAACCCGTGTATATTGTGAACACCCTTAGCAATAGTATATTATATGCCATTTGTAAAAGTGAAAACAATATTTTAGGTGGTGGACGTTTGTTTGCACGCGGCTATTATAAGTACTCTTCTCTTTGTATCGATACTTCTTCCTTCTCTTTGATATTGTAAATATAAATCACAGACTGTTAAGATGATAGTTATGTTGACGACATAGATATGGGTTATGAAGTCTTAATTAAATTGAGATATTCCGAGTTTAAGCCACTGAACTGGCAATATAAAAGTGCAAAAATAGTCGAGTAAGTGTAAAATAGATATGT
Source organism: Lacanobia oleracea (assembly GCA_950371165.1). Classification (NCBI taxonomy): domain Eukaryota; kingdom Metazoa; phylum Arthropoda; class Insecta; order Lepidoptera; family Noctuidae; genus Lacanobia; species Lacanobia oleracea. Next base: position 11,629,591 of record OX493397.1, read on the forward strand.
ATTCTTTTATGTGAATATTGTGTCTGCACTTTTTGTATTATACCGCTCCGAGAGAGTTACAAATTATTAGAATATTGTTCTATTGAGGCACAATCGTTTATTGTAAATACATTTTAGCTAGTACCAATAGTTCGGTCTCTGTTGAGTAAATTAGAGTAGGAACAGTTGATGTCCGGAATGTTGAGATGTAATGCGTGGCGTGATGTGTGACGTCACCGCGCGTGACGTCATCGCGCGTGACGTGCACAATGTACAAACACTTCGGTAGTCGCTCGCAAAATGAGAGAATGACCTATGCTTAGATATAAAAAATATAGGAAAATTTATGATGTTGGATTTTTAACCAGAGGTAGAACTAGACAACGTTTGAATATTATTTCCTTATCATAAACTTATTTGCAAAAGACTCCATGTTCACAACTCGACTGATGTCCATTAAGCGAAATTTTATTTTTACGGTTGACATGTAGAACTAATAAGTAAGGCACGTAAATTACTTAATTTTATCTAGTATCGCAGGTTAGAAGTTTTTCTAAATCGAAGATTCGAATAATGTCTATGAATTTTATATTGAGATTTTTTTATATTCCTCAACAGATGCGGTACAATCGAGCCGTAGTTTTGATTTAGTTTGTGAAAATATTGACGACAAGTAGGTTTTCGGATTACTTATATGAATTGTTGTAATTCTCATCCCATGTATTTTTAAGAATTCGTTGTTATTTGGCACAATTTGGCTTTGACTCAGCTGCACTGAATATTCATGTTGGATTTTGCTATATCTGTCACAGAACTTCATTCCTAATATTAATTTATGTCAAGTTAGTTATAACATTCGTGTTTTGACGCATTTTGGTTGGACCTTAATGATAATATCATGAAATTGAGATTGAAAAACTTTGTTATATGGTCATTCACACATACGGTTGCACGGTTCGCATTACGTCACACAAGATTGTGATTTTATAACTGCTACGGAATTTACGGAGTCAATTCTGTTCTTCGTTACCGTGTGACGACATTTTCTGACAGCTTTACTTTATTTATAAGACATTTTTAGGTTGAGAAACTAAATGGGTATAATATTATGTAATTGAAGTTGTTAACTCTCTGGATTTAGTTACAGCTGGGGGTTATTCTATATAAAAGACTAGGGGTTTCCTTTTGATTTACTACTTGTACAGTTATGATTCTTATTGCCTAAATTATATTTACGTAATTTATTGACCCTATGTATGTATGTATCAACTAAGCGTAGCTCTAAAGTGCATTTCGTTATGAAATTTTCATCTTTTTATCACCTGTGTTTTAAATAATATGTTGTTTAAACTATTATCACGAGAGTTTGATATCTTGAGAAATTATTATTGTATATGTAATGTGTAATTATGTTATAAAGTATTACGTGTAATTATTAAAAGAAGACAATTTAAATAGCTGTCTGGTTTTATTTAAATCTTTTAGTAAGGTCACTTTAAATCTTTGCTTCATTTAGAGAAGCATTGACAGCACAAAAACACCAATACACAACAAAATAGTTAAACACCAATAAAATTGTGTGAATAAATAGATGAATTTACGTAATAATTACATAATACGTATAATTGCATGATTTAAGATTCTTGCAAACAAAAACAACTAAACCAAGCTCGATTTTTCATCTCCCTGTGACAATAAAATGGCCTTAATATACGGCGAATACCTAGTCACAAGGAAAATATCACTATTTTAGCTCGTCATTTCAGTCACTATGCGCTAGATATACAATAGGTATACATAACGTTTTAGAAAAACTACAATAAAGATAATAACCATGATAAAAATAATCCGTCACTAAAATATGCTAAAAATATTAAATTCGTTCCACGGCGTCGACGCGGGCCGCGGCCGGCGCGCGCACGCTCTGCCAGTCGCCGCTCTCCGTGTAGCGCTTGTTCACCGCCGTCAGCTGCTCGAAGTTGGCCTTCGCTAGTTTCTGCTTATTGCTCACTTTCTGAACTAGCTCTTCATCGTATACTGCATCGGGATCATCCAGTTTCAAATGAGCCTTCATTTCCTGCACAGTCACTAGGAAGCAGTTCCACGGTGACCAGTCCTCGTGCACGTGCCATCTACACAGCCTCAGCTCAACGAGGTCGCTGCATTCGCTGATTGCCGAATGTGAATGCCAAAGCTTCTCGACTATAAAGAAAACATCTTTCTCTTGGAGAACGAAGGCTAAAGACCCCCAACACTTTCGGCGACGTTCGTCACGTTGTACTGCTCGTAATATAAATTTAAAAGGCGTCATATCAATCCAATTACGTTCATTGACGTCTTTCCACGAGCATGATTTACAGATCAAACAACCAGACATCCTCGTGTCCAAGGGGAAGTCCGTGTAAGGTTTAACCTGGTGGCACAATTCGCATAAGTGAAGATTGCCGTCCTCCATTTTCTTGTAATCTCTGAGGTCCTTGTACTTTGTTACTCCAGAATTAAGTTCAGATGTCTGTATAAGTCGAATGACGGCGCCGGCTATTCGACGTCTTAGGAATTCGAGTTGATGAGTTTTATACCTTCTTACTAGCAGATCACATTCTTGATCCAATAGAGTGATTATTTCTTCAGCAAGAGGATGGCGGAATTCCTGCAGTGCAAACTTCATGTCGACCAGGAGTTCTAGGCGCTCTTTAACTTCTAAATCACTACGAATAAACGAATTGTAAAGTTCTTTTAATTTCTTCGCTTTCTGGATTTCGACTGTTTCCATCGTGATTAATTTCCCAGTGCGGCTGTAAAAAGCGATTGGTTTCGAAATTTCTTCTAAGAATCGTTTTTCTTTAATCTTCTTATTGTCTTCTCTCATCTTGACTCTATAATCTTCGATACATCTGAGTAACTCAACTTCCTTATCGAGAAGCAATGTAAATTCAGCAATTTTTGGACCTTTTGCATGTAACTGTGATATTCTGGCTATTTCAGCGTGTTTCCAACGATCAACCTAAAATACAGACATTAAATTTTCAATTAGGTAACAATATTTGCGACTAGCTTATTTACAGAATACCGTCGAGTGGGAGGGAGCACTTCAGCCTATTTAACAGAGCTTCACTTACGAATTAGGTAGATAAGTAAGTACCTACACCGAATAAAAATCGTTTAGGAAAATATTACCATTGCATACAGTTGATCGAAGTCTTCACGGGATTTTGGAAAAGTTCGAGTGATGAGATTCCGTCGCAGACGTCTCTCCATTGCTTCTTGCTCCAGTCTGTCCTCCTCCTTCATTCTTGCTATTCTTTCCCTATAAGCACATAAAAAAATATTTAACAATCATCTTTTACTGGACAAAATTGTGCAATTTTATTTGAAGTTCGTATATAAAATGCATTCTAACGACGCCATCTCTTTAGGGGAATACAAACTACAAACTAGGTAGGTGCCTATTTATACCACCAGATGTCGATGCAACACCTGCGAGTAAAGTTAGGTAGGACAACTTTACTTATGATGCTGTCTGTGACTATAGGCGACGTTACTTGATCACTTTTTCAAAATACTCGAAAACTGGTTCATAGTTATGGGTTACCTTACCTATTGCACTGTTAGGCTCGGGAACACGTTAATTTCAGACAAGTAATTTTCTCACCTCTTTCTTTACTAGTGATTTTTAGGGTTCCGAACCTCTTTAAGGAAATACCGGCCAAGTGCGAGTCGGACTCGCACACGAAGGGTTCCGTACCATAAACCTTAATTTTTATTATTTGTTGTTATAGCAGCAATACAAATACACAATCTGTGTTAATTTCAAGTGTCTACCTATTACGGTTCTTAAGATACAGCCCGCTGATAGACAGACGGACGGACGGACAGCGGAGGCTTAGTAATAGGGTTCCGTTGGTTACCCTTTGGGTACGGACCCTAAAAACGGAACCAACCCTTATAGGATCATTCGTCTGTCCGTCTGTGCTTTTTTGTATTTTTTTTTTCAGTGACACATGGACGCGTAACGAAAAAAAAATAAAATTTCGAAAATGGGGACACTTTTGAGTGAAAATAAAAATTGTTTAGCATCGACATACAGTTCGCACCACGGTTCTTTACCGATCGGAAGTTAGGTTTTAGTGACGACCGCGCAGGTGTTTCTTAAAAAAGTGTTAAGAATATTTTTTTGTTAACCTCCTGAGCTTCCAATGCTTTTCGTTGTATCGTGTATCGCAAATGGAACCTTTTGGTTCCACCGGCGGACATAGAAGTTAATACGTATTATGAACAAAGCAACAATAAACAAGTAACAAAGACTACCAGTAGGGTTGACACCCGTACTTTATTATAAATTGTACCTAAGCTACGTTATTTCAGGAAATTGTACTCAATACTTTACGAGAACAATAACAGCCGCACGGGTCGATCTTGAAGGTTAAGCAACGCTTGCCAAGGTTGGTCTGTGGATGGGTGACCGTCTTAACATAACGAGTTTCCTCCGTGCCTCGGAAAGCACGTTAAGCCGTTTGGCCCTGCTGTCATTTGTAGATCTTTGGCAGTCGTTACGGATTGTCAGAAGCCAGTAAATGTGGCTCCAGTCTTGCCAAGATGTACCGTGTTACCCAGTTAATGGGTTGTGGAGGTCTGGTAGGCAGCCGCTCCACGTAAAACACTGGTATTTAGCTGAATCCGGTTTGACTGGAAGCCGACCCCAGAAAGGGTTCCGTACCACGTTATAGCGGGAATAGAAATACACTGAAAATTTTAATATAGTAAGTAAAATTTTAATTTTGTTTGAACATGTTGTACATGATACATGCAAGATAACAAGAAGTACAGAAAAAGTCCTAACATGATCAGCCGCATGGCGTGGCGTACAAATTGGTAGGAAGAAATGGAATGAATGTTCATCAAAATTACATTAATAAAGATATTTTGTAGGTACCTACTTATTAAATCAACATTATTAATTATTGCTCACCACAATTCAACAAAGAGCTATAGATAAAAATGACAATAATAAATGACAAAGTATTCATTAAATAAATTAGTCAATAAACTATGAATTACCTACTATCATAAAATGTCAATTCCAAATTACAATCATTCCAAAAAATACAATTGATTACCATAACATATCAAAAATACAACATAGGTAGTCATCTCAAAACGAAAAAAAATTGTCCTCCTTCATAAACTCTGCTATTCTGTAATATGCTCTTACAGTTAGTAGTCTTTAATTTAGTTTTAAGAGCAGATATAATTAATGATCTCCATGATGTGGGCAGTTTATTAAAAATGGTCGGAGCCATGCAAAAGATGCTCTTACGCATAAGAGTTATTTTAGCGCCGTGAACACAGAGTTTTAAATCATGACGTCTATTCCTGGGGATAGCATCAGACGAAAGCTGAAATAAATGAGAGTTTGAATTAACGAACATTACTGTTTCCAGGATATATAATAAGGGCATTGTGAATATCTTACTTTTTATAAAATAAAACCTACAGCTGTCCGTTGTTTGCAGTCCAAACATCGACTTAATGCACCTTTTCTGTGCCCGAAACGCTATTTCACTGTCCGTGTTATTTCAACAAAAGATGACTCCATATCTAAGAATTAATTCGGCTAAACCCACTGACAGACTGACGGATGGACGGACGGACAGCGGAGGCTTAATAATAAGGTCCCGTTGGTTACCCTTTGGGTGTGGAACCCTAAAAATGAATTTATTTTCCCATATAAATTAATAAAATAATTAATAAGCTAAAAGAAACGAAAAACATGTTTTTAAGCACTTACGTACTTTATTTTGAGACAATGTACGTTTTATTTCTACCTTTAATAACCTATGTACCTACTTAATTTTTACAAAAAGAAGGTGTCAACCGTAACTACCAGTAACAATTAAAATATCAAAAAGTAGGTAACACAACAAGCCCATACGCCACAAGAAAACAAATAAAACAGCAAGAGATTATCTACCAAAATCAATAATTAAAAATCATAACATCATGTAACACTTTTCGCATCAACAGTCGTATTGCATTGAGCAAGCGGGACACTATTACCTATACATCGAACGCTATCTTGGCCGGCGCGCATGCGCTTAACTATGATTTTTGCCAAATTGACATCCTGCGCAATGAATTGCGACGTACTTCGGAGAGGTAAACAAGCGTGACGCGAACTGTATTATCAAATCAAAGGGCTCATCGTAAAAGTCGCAAAACTAATTTTAAGGTTCCGTACGGAACCCTATTACTAAGCTTCCGCTGTCCGTCATTCCGTCCATCCGTCCATCTGTTCGTCCGTCCCTTCGTCTATCCGTCCGTCCGTGTGTCTGTTAATGTGTATATTAAGTACTGTTACCGCTATAACTAAATATTAAAAGTTAAATTAATTTCGTAGACTACTTCAAAGCTTTTGATAGTTTATCGCACAAAGCCATATTTGCAACATAAAACAAACAAGGAATAGAACTTACATCCAATTATTAGAACGCATCTACCTAAACAGTACCTACCTACAGCTGCCATATTACTCGTACTACTCTGTCAAGAAAGTACCGGGAAAAGATCAATAATACACAAAATGTCTGTTATTCATCCAAATTTATGTTATCACCTTCAAAGTATGCTCCTTTAGAAACAATACACTTGCGCCAACGAATAATCCATTCATCAAAACATTTCTTAAACACTGCTTCCGGAATTGAGTTCAGTTCTCGCCGCGAATTCTTCTTTATGTCTTCTATCGATTGAAAACGGGTGCCACGAAGTGGTAATTTGAGTTTAGGAAAAAGAAAAAAGTCAGCAGGAGCCATATCTGGTGAATATGGTGGTTGCTGGATGGTATTTGTTGAGTGTTTGGATAAAAATTCGTTCACAATGATAGCCTTGTGCGAAGGCGCAGAGTCGTGGTGCAAAATCCAAGAATTTTCTTTCCACAAATCTGGCCTTTTTCGTCGAATTTGCTCTCTTAAACGCCGCATAACGCTCAAATAATATTCTTTATTTACCGTTAGACCTTCCGGTAAGAATTCAGAGTGCACAACACCGCGATAGTCAAAGAAAACAGTCAACATGATGTATATTTAGATACCACTAGTCAATCCTTTCCAATCCAAAAAGAAGTCAAACAAGGCGATCCGTTGTCTGCAAAACTCTTCACAGTAACCCTTGAAGAACTAGGTACCTACTTATTCAAAAAATTTGAAGCACTTTGGCAAGACAAGGCATTGTTGTCGGAGAAAGGAGATCTAAGCTTCGATGAGGACATAGTCCTTTTCTATTAATTCTCGGCGGCTGATTTAAGTCTTATGCTCGAACAGCTGAGCCAGGCCAGCCTCGAGGTTGGACTCAAAATGAATATGACGAAAACAAAGTTAATGACAAACAGAGCAAAACGCAGAGTAGGTGGACATCGGGTGTGTGAGGGCTAAAGTATACCTCGGCCAAATAGTCTCTTTCCAGGCGAAGCAAGATATACTACTCTGTCAAGAAAGTACCGGGAAAAGATCAATAATACACAAAATGTCTGTTATTCATCCAAATTTATTTTATCACCTTCAAAGTATGCTCCTTTAGAAACGATACACTTGCGCCAACGAATAATCCATTCATCAAAACATTTTTAAAACGCTGCTTCCGGAATTGAGTTCAGTTCTCGCCGCGAATTCTCCTTTATGTCTTCTATCGATTGAAAACGGGTGCCACGAAGTGGTAATTTGAGTTTAGGAAAAAGAAAAAAGTCAGCAGGAGCCATATCTGGTGAATATGGTGGTTGCTGGATGGTATTTGTTGAGTGTTTGGTTAAAAATTCGTTCACAATGATAGCCTTGTGCGAAGGCGCATTGTCGTGGTGCAAAATCCAAGAATTTTCTTTCCACAATATGGCCTTTTTCGTCGAATTTGCTCTCTTAAACGCCGCATAACGCTCAAATAATATTCTTTATTTACCGTTAGACCTTCCGGTAAGAATTCAGAGTGCACAACACCGCGATAGTCAAAGAAAACAGTCAACATGACTTTGACTTTTGATCGACTTTGGCGTGGTTTTTTCGGTTTCGGTTCAGTTGGAAGGCGCCACTCCGAAGCTTGTTGACTAGTTTGCATGTCAAACTCGTAAACCCACGTCTCGTCACCAGTAACAATGCGTTTCATGAATGTTGGGTCCGAACTGACTCGTTCTAGCATGTCCTCAGCGACTTTCATGCGATTGAGTTATTGGAGAAAATTCAGATCTTTTGGGACTAGCCGAGCAGCAACATGTTTCATACCCAAATGATTAGTTAAAATGGTACGGATCGACTCGTGAGATACAGAAAGTTCGGCGGCTATCTCTCTCAGAGTTGAATGGGGATTTTCAGTCACTATTTCCTTCACTTTTGCGATGTTAACTTCAGTTGCAGACGTTGACGGCCTACCAGAGCGAGGCAAATCTTCCATCACATCTCGACCGCTTTTGAACGCTTTGAACCACTCAAAAGCACGAGTTTTTGATAAAGTCGATTCACCGTAAGCCTTCTTTCTGTAACATTTTCAGTGACTCCGAACACGAAATTCCATTGGCGATGCAAAATTTAAGACAAACTCTTTGTTCGATATTTTTGTCCATTATGAAATTCGCAATACACACTATAGGTATATGATATTACTAAAACCAGCACTGTATTTAATATAAATAACAGATGCAGCTCAAACTCCGCGCCAAAATGGAAAACAGTTGTGCCAATCTAACAACTACAAAAAAACAAAAATTTGAATTTGGAACCATAAACAAATCATCCATTCCCGATACTTTTTTGACTGAATGTATAAAGAAGTTGCTCGACGCACCGAAAACGCCTGAAAGAGCTATTGGTCAATAAAAACCTAATGAAAGGAGCACTTCCACTTTCCTTCAAAAGGAAACTCATGGATATGTGCATCCTCCCCACCCTCACCAACGAAACGCAAACGTGGTCGTTAACGAAGCGTCAAAAGTCCGCACTCGGGGTCTGTCAGCGAGCAATAGAATGAAGTATTCTTGGAATCGAACTTAAAGTCCGCATTATGAACAATATACTTACTTCGTAAACACAAATCGCAGAAGTAGGTAACACAGCCGCCAATCTAAAGTGGAACTGGGCTTGCCGCATCCGCCGCATGTCGTAACAGAACTGGGCAAAAGTAACTACTGATTGGTTTCCAAGCAACAGGAACCGGCGACGCGGTAGGCCCAGGAAGAGATGGCGGGATGAGTTAGACTCCTACCTAAAAGATTGGCCGAGTGTGGCAATGGACAGAGAGAACTGGAAGGAAGGAAGGATGCCTATGCCCTTTTTTTTTTTTATTTTTTTTTTTTTAAAGGATGGGAAATCATCAAATGACTCCTCCCGCTCTGGGTAAAGCAAGAGGGAGTGTCAGACTCTTACTGACTAAAACCCATCCGTGTTCCTCCTGGTGCCCTTTGTGTTCCAAGGCTACGGCACCCCTTTCGAACAGATTCCGCAGCCCCAGCAGGCACCTGCCCTAGCGGGCCCCGTCATCCACGCTGACATCTCTTTGAGGCGCGCTGGGATCGCAGCGCGCCTCCGACCCGGGCCTAGTTCTGATCAGACGGCGAGCCACCCACTGCTCGCCGACCGCAGGCCCGCGCCTACGGCGGCCGGAAATCGCCCTGCGACTCCCGACGCCTGGGGCGTCTCCTTCTGTTGCGGAGACTGGGACGTGAGGTTTCCCTCTCTCTCACACGTTCGGCCTCCTCCTTTGCTAGCATTACTGCTTCGCAGAAGGAGGTGACCGCTTCCCATGCCTCCTCGCTCCGGACCATAGACTGAACCAAGGCCGGTCGCGAGAGGTCGCCGCCATCCGATCGCCTCGACGAGGACCCGGCGGTGCTCCGCCCAAGCAGGACAGACCTCCACCGTATGCTCCACCGTGTCCTCCGGGTGACCTCTCCTCACAGTGTTGACACACGGGCGTGTCCTCCCGCCGAAGGCCTATGCCCTGGAGTGGAACTCAACAGGCTCATAATATAGTAAAGTATAGTAAATAATTAAAAAATTAAAAGGAGCTCCCATACAAGAAACGTGTTATTTTCACGGTTTACGGTACAGCACTTGGCAGCTTTATTATATAAAAATTAAAAATGCCATTCCGAAGTTATTAAAGAATATTTATTGTTGGAAATTGAACATTCTCACCTTAATCTCCGAAACTACTAAGCTTTTGTAAAATTAAAAAGAAATACAGATAAATAATTGTGTACCTGCCTATATATTACAGGAAGAGAAGTCAATAATTTTAAATTAACGTGTTCAAAAATATTATTCGTTCGGAACCGAACGAATACGATAGGTCTCAACTCTGTCGGCTTTGGGTCTGAAATTACCATTCGTCTTTCTATGATAGAACAAAAATATTTTAACCATTTTAGATACCCTCTAGGTATCTCCTAAAGTTAAATCTACAGTTAAATGTAAATGACACAATGTATAGAAAATTTGATGCAGATAATTAATGTAGAAGTGACCAAGAAGATATTTTTAATAGTTCTGGAGATACAAGCAAAAAACTGAAAAAAGTTACCTTTCCCCCCTCCCCCACACTCGGCGATTTTTAGTATGTTCATCTGTGCACCTCAAAGAACAACTGTACCAATTTTCAAAACTAGACGAATTATTCGCTCTGATCGACGCACTAGCATATCTATCTATATATATACTACCTATGTCTGTATCCTAGGCTGTAAACAGTGTCATTTCTTTAATGACAAAATTTGTTTTCGTTTTATCATTATTTATTCGAGTGTGTTAAAAATAGTTGTTTGTTACACGTGGGTAACTGTCACTGCATGTTTCGACTCTATATCGGCCTCGTGCATTTATTCCGCCTCGGCTGCAAACTATCCACTCTTGTATCATTTTTTTTAAACATTGCTCCACACTAGGAATTTCTCTTGTATCGTGGGTGTGTTCACAAACATACAAACTCACTTATACAAATAGCCAGTCCGGGAACAACTATCTGTAGGCCATACATATATTTGTACCGTACGGAAATCAAACCCGCGACACGCAGCGCAGCAGTCGATCGCTCAACCACTGCACCAACTGTGTCGTCAAAACCTACTAACTATTTCATTTGGGACGTTGAGTCAGCCAAACAGTGTTCTTCAAATAAATCTTGGATAGACAGATAACACTGTACCTTATTCCTATCATTAGGCCGATTTTTCATTCCGGTCACTTACGTGTGAGGAATATCTAGTTAGCAGTTTGAGAGCCTTGTTCTTCAGACACGTAAAAGTTACCCGATGATAGAAATTGGCCCTTAAAAAGTTACTTACATGCATTCCTTCAACCATTGTTGCGCCATCTTCCGGAACTTATGATGTCTAAAGGCGCGTTGAATGACCGTCGCGTAATGATTGTGGTTGAGTCGAGCGGTCATCTCTTCGTATGTCTCGTACGGCTTCGGCACCACTATCCTGTCGGTCACGTTCGGAATATATGCGTGGACACTATTCATTTGAGTTGCACGACTGTAGTTCGTGTCCTGAAATTGATAAAGATTGTTTTTGAAATATTATAATAAGTTAAAGCTTCGGAAAGTCGTTGCTGCCGGCTCCCATTTGTAGATCTTTGACAGTCGTTACGGATAGGCAGACTTCCTGCGAGTATCTTGCAGCCTTCTAATTGAGGGGAGACTTTGCGTTTAAGCAATTTCAAATTTACGCACCATAAACTTAGTAAAACTATGACACGGGTCGATACAAAATCAGTTTATGACTTCTAATCCGATCCCAGCAACTAATGAATCTAATCTACAGATAAAGACCTGAATTTGAACATGTATTTTTTTTATTAAATTATAGACTCCGCCGGTTTGGAAATATGAGAAAAACGCTAAGCCTAAAATTTTGGTCTAAAAATTAACTTACGTATTAAAAAAACCGGCCAAGTACGAGTCGGACTCCCTCACCGAGGGTTCCGTTCAAATTTTTAGCTACAAATTAGGTAGGTACTTCAAATAAAGACTATATAGGTATGTATTTTTTTAATAAATTACAAATGCATAGTTTTCAGACTTTTCCCTTATAAAATAGTTGTTATAAGATGGGATTATTTGCCAAATTTCATAGTTCTAGGTCAGGGGTCGTCCATTAATCACTTGATGTATTTTTAGGAAATTTGTTAGTCCCCCCTCCCCCCTGGTGATATGTGGTGAGGTTTATACCAAAGTCTTCCCCCCTTACCACGTGTATACGTATCACGTGTATTTTTTCGTAGAAAGTATATTAAAAAAATCCGACTATTATCTTTAAATACAGGTATCATCTACAAAATTTAATTCGATAATAAATAAATTTAATTGTCGACTTCGCATTCAATGAAATGAAATGAAATTAAATAAAACTTTATTTTAGACTATACAGTCCATACATTTAGTTAGTATTGGTGTTGTAACAATGGGGCTTACTTAAGTAGGTTAGTATTGTTAGTTAATAACATTTATTTATTTAAGTAAAATAAGAAATAATAAATACACGTGATATGTCACTACAACAACACCCCTCCCCCTTGTGATATTTCGTGATTTTTTCTCAACCCCTCCTACCCTTTTGAGCCTCACGTGATTAATGGACGACCCCTCAACAGCAATTACTCTATACATTTTGATTCTCTTGAGAGTGTCGAAATATACGTTTTTTTGAGGCATAAACCAGCATATCTTTTTATTACGTTAACTTAGAAGTCTGATTTCTTCACAGCTTTAAGGGGCTGTAGACTTGAGTATATGGCTCGAGATAAAGGGTCTTGACTGACAGACAACAAAGTGATCCTATAAGGGTTACGTTTTTCCTTTTGAGGTACGGAACCAAACAAACTCACAATCAGCCCATTTGCACATTTAATACTACTACTCGTAAATATAATCTTATTTGTGTCGCTCTGTCGACAGATAGATATACGAATGGTCCTATAGTAAGGGTAATAAGGGTCCCGTTTTTCATACGGACCTTCGAAAACCCTAAAAACCGGCCAAGTGCGAGTCTGCCTCGCACACAAAGGGTTCCGTACCATAAACCTTAATTTTGATTATTTGTTGTTATAGCGGCAATAGAAATACACAATCTGTGGAAATTTTAACTGTCGACCTATTACGGTTCTTGAGATACAGCCCGCTGACAGACAGCAAGCGGTCGGACAGCGGAGGCTTAGTAATAGGGTTCCGTTAGTTACCCTTTTGGGTACTGAACTCTAAAAACCAACGATATAGTAAAGGAAGCAAAGTGAAATGTATGTAATTGTTTTGTAGATACTGCCTACACCCATGAGAAAAGGCGTGACTTTATAATGTAGTTATAATGTTCCTACAGAATTTGGATATTTTCGCATAAAGACTTATTTGCTTATTATTTTAGAAAATACCTTTTGTTTTTAGTGCCCTCATAAAGCTTCTGACATAGCCAAATAACATGACCACTGCTAGCAAAGATAACCTAATATTCTAAATCAGATCGAGTTAGAACGTAATACGTACATATATTTTTTCTCTCTCTTCAGCCGTCTGCGTGTCTCTACAGTTCTTCATCTCTGGAGGTACTTTCTCCGGTTTCTGTGGGGTTTGAGTGAAGGCATGATGGTATACGGCGCCTGTGAAATTATTAAAAAAAGTCATTGTTCGGTTCGCAGAGTCAGTTAAAAACAAAACTATAAATAAGAAAAATAATTAACTTATAATACCTGTGTGGACATTCCTATACCCTCCCAAATACGGTTTTTTTATTGGTTTAGAGAATATTTCTACATTTATCTGTTTAAGTTTAGAACCAAACGGTACCATCACACTTAAAACATCAGTAACTGGCAATTCTTTATATAATTTCTCTAAATCTAACGTAGCTTTATTTTTCGTTAGTAATTCAACCTCTGCTATTCCGTATTTATCGTAATCAAGATCCATAAGAGCCATGCGATCCTTCAATGTATATTCGCCTCTTAAAAATACCAGATTTTCAGGGTCCTGCTGAAAGAGCTCACCCAAGTTTTTCTTTATCTCGTGAATTTTCATTATGCAATGATATGAGCGAGTAAATGTAGCATTCTGATTTAGGATCCTGAACTTGATTGCTATAAATGGCATGTCTTTCTTTTTTGGTAGGACTGCATGCAGTAGCTCATGCATGTAGGACTCCTTTGGTATCGATTTCAGAGAAAACTCCTCTGAATCCCTTGTGAACACATCAATACAGAGAGTGCCGAGCGGATCTGCCTTGAGCTGGGACAACAGACTTGTCTCTTTCAATACGTTTCTATTTTTAGTCAGTAAAAGGTTACTGTTTGACACACCGAGTAATTTCGCTAATTTGCGTTTAACGAACTTTACGGGCGTAGTCGCTGGGAAGACCTTCGTGAACACATCGTTGGGGTGGAGAGGCGCCTTAAACGTCACTAGTACGTGGCTGATGGGGCAAATGAACTGGTCTGCAGGGTCTCTCGCGCATGGTGCTGTAGGGTAGCGGGACTTAGTCTCGTCGGTTGATGGTGTGGTTTTATAAGGTGGAGCAGTGAGCAGCTTCTCTCGACCTAATTCACACTGGCACGCGACAGCATCGGTCGCCCTTCTCAAAGGGCTCGTCGAGATTCCCAATAATTTGTGTACGTCCACTTTCTTCATGTTGAAGAATCACTGTTCTCGAGTAACAAAATTAAAAATAAACAAGGATATTTAACACTGCTCCTTTTAAAACTTTTGTACAAAGCTTGACATAACAAACATTGACGATTATCTTTGTTATTGTTGCTAAGCTGCAACCAGTGCCTGTTGCATAGTAACCGATATAGTTTTAAATGCCCACTGAAGCACGCTACAAAACCAGCATTTTGAGGAACCAAGAATGTTGAATGATGTTTAAGGTTTAATAGCATCCTTGGAAAATAACTATTTAGGAAAATAAATCACAAAATAAAATTGGATTAAACTACGGTAAGTACCTACCTACATACTTTCCATCGGCCGCAATGTCATTCGGGTTGAACGATGAAAATTCGGCATTCGTCTAATTTTAGTTGGTACCTACTTAACAGCGTTCTACGAGTACTATGATCAGCGGGGCTAAAAAGGCCACTTTTGGAGAACTTAATACCTATTAATCACACATAAATCTGTCTAATTTAATTTTCATCTTAATCGCTAACGAATTAGGTTCAAGGTTGATTGGAAAAATTTGATTGTGACTAATAGCGTGATTTGCTTTCTGATTCTGCTTAAGTGGCCTTTTCAGACCCGCTGGTCGATCAACAGTCATTAATTTATCTACCTATTGAAAGGTTGAGCGACACGTGACGTGACGATGATGCTTCTTTGGTCACAAAATTAGTGATCGAAGGTGTGCTTAGTTTTAGATAAGTATTTCTACTACCCACTTGTGTTAGTTTATACTTGTTTTATAGATTGCCAATGTTTTCAAACTTTCTTCTCCAGTCTTTAATTAACAATCAATCATTCTAATATTCAGTAACATACATACCTACCTATGTATAATAGGTATGCACTCAATCGCTGAATTACGAAACAATAGGAAGAGTTATGAAACTCGTAGTTTTTAGTCAGGTAGTGAAGGAACAAGGCGTTGTTTGTTTCCATAAAGAGCAAATTAACCGCTAAGCTCTAAAAACTAACTCCTTTGAAAATTTTTATAAAAGATGCGAGTGTGCATTCAACGTTTATAAATAGGTAATTTTCTGGTTAGAAACAATCTTCTTTGTAAGTTTTATATCTCTAAAGCAATTAGTTTTTTAGCTCTGCTTCATAGTAGTTATAGGTAACCTACCTTTTGTAATAAAATGTTCATAGTGTTTTAATATCCATTCACGGAAGTAAAATATTATTGATCTCCTATAACAGAGACCTAAGTAGGTGGTTAATAGTTAATAAAAATTGAGAAAACAATAAAATTACAGCTCAATAAAAGAGCGAATGTGCCGAGCATAGCTGGCGTGATATTAAATTCCTCCAAAAACATAAAAATGATTTTCGATCGTAAAACTATAATTTACAGACGTAAAAATGCGCTGAGTTATATGTTACTGGAGTCTGTGATGCGGACTAGGAATATTGCGTCGTATGGTGGGTGACGCCGTTCATACTTATTACTTCCAGTTATTTATGGTCGATGTTTCGTAACAAATGGTACGTACTTACAACTTTTTTTTAAGGATGGAAAATCATTAAATTAGGCCTTCCGCTTTGGTTAGAGCAGAAGGGAATGTAATCTCTTGCTGACTTAAACCCATCCGTGTTCCTCCTTATGCCCTTTACATTCCAGGGCTGCGTTGACTCTATCGAACAAATTGCTCAATTCTGGAAATCGATACAACTATTAGTGTTTAATAATGTTGCAAATTGTGGGTGGGACATTGAGCGTAGATACTTTCTTAGCTGCCATTACGCCTAATTGTCATTAAGAAAATTAGTTAATCCCTGTAAATTAGTTCAAGCGTTATCTTATCTTGTCTAATTTTTAGGATAACTATATCACTAAGTCTCGCAGTCACCTAGATGACTAGATCCATAGTTCTTTAAGCCTTTTATCGAGGTTATCATTCCTTCCAACCAGGTGAGCAAGATCGTGCAGTACGTTTTACGGGCCGACGACCGCCAGCCGCGTAGGGAGAGTTATAAAATCTGACGACTCTAGATTAATAAATCCCAGGTTTTTCTATAACGACAAGGAGTTTTTTTGCATTATCTCTTTGTAAAAATCTCCTTGAAAATTGATCAACAAGGTCTTTACACACACTCCGAGCCTACTCTGAGGCACGCGGTGTTGCTGTTCAATGTCTACGAGTAGTGCCTACTCACTATTAATTCAACACTCACCTTTTTAGGACTCAATTTCAACTGGCAAACTCCTACATAAGGTTATCCCAATTCAGCTTATGATTTGAAATGGATTTATAGAGTTATGTTTGTTTATGTAAGTGTCTTATGTCATAAAATAAGAAGGTCAATGGGCACCTTAGTATGGAAACCATACCGATGGCGGACGGAAACGAAATATAGCAGAGTGTATATGGCTCTGATTTACTATGACATTAGTCACATTAATGTGAGACACGGGAATCTACGAAAATTCAAGTGTTATCAACTGATAGGGAAGATGAATAAAATGATAATTCATTAAAATATTTTTATTCGATTTGATCCACATCAAGCATAAGATCATTTAAAAAACCGGCCAAGTGCGAGTCGGACGCGCATACGAAGGGTTCCGTACCATAAACCTTAATTTTTGTTATAGCGGCAATAGAAATACACAATCTGTGAAAATTTCAACTCTCTATCTATTTTTTTACTAATGATAGGCACGCGCCTGACCACCATCTCATCTGATGGTAAGCGATGATGTGGTCGAAGATAGAGCACGCTTACCTAGAAGTAACCTATTCACTCTTGACTTAAAGACTCCCAGGTTTTAGCTATCGGGAAACACAGACTCCGGCAGGGAATTCCACTCCTTAGCTGTACGCATTATGAATGTGTTCCCAAAACGTTTTGTGCGCGTGGGTGGGATGTCCACCATGTACCGGTGGTGCATCGCCGCCGTTCGTCTTGTGGTCCGATGATGAAACGGGCTTGGCGGAATTAAATTATGCAATTCCGTCGCACATTCCCCAATATGCAAACGGTAGAAAACTGACAAGCTAGCAACTCGTCGTCGATGCTCAAGACTTTGGAGCTTCGTCGCGACGAGCCTCTCATTGCTAATGATATGGTTCTTGAGATACAGCTCGCTTACAGACAGACGGACGGACGGACGGACGGACAGCGGAAGCTTAGTAATACGGTTCCATTGGTTACCCTTCGGGTACGGAACCCTAAAAAGGAAGCGGGTGCATCTGTTGCTTCCTGATATCTGGCACAAGAAAGATAATAAACTATAATAGCGATACTGGCGCAGCTCTGGTACTATACTTTGTCATCCGTGTTGTGTTGAGTTTAACAAAATATATGTATAGTACTGTTTCATTCGGATATGCCGTGACTTTATCATCATCATCATCATCATATCAGCCGAAGGATGTCCAGTGCTGGACATAGGGCCAAGTGTCACCACAATAATCGGTCCTATGCGTCTTGCACCCATCGGCTAACCGATGGATCGAGCCAGGCAAAGACCGATGACTTTCACCATGTCATCGATCCACCTTATAGGAGGCCTTACGTCTTCCGGCTGGCGGTCGCCAATGCAGAACTTTTCGGACCCATCGACCATTTTTTTCTGCGAGCAATGTGCAACCTTGGTTTTCCTTAACCTTGGTTCTCTTGCAGATATCATCATTCCTCCATCATTCATCTTTTGTCCTTGAGTGACTTTAAGCCTTCTTATGAGGCCCAATGTGAGCGACAACGTTTCAGTTCCATAAGTCATCACTGTGGCAATATGCACTGGTCACTCATCTTGAGACCCTGGTATGTGGAACGAGGAGATACCACGCAACTTGACCTCTTTCTTGAAGTTAGCCCTATCTAACTGGACCGTTTGTCCCAGGTAGACGTACTAGTCTACAACTTCGAGTGTAGAGTCACCGATCTGATAGGATTGGGTATTTACCATGATCTTGGTTTCGACCATGTTCATTTTAAGACCCACTCTTTCAGAAGCTCTACTGAGCACATCGACTATTGTACTGAGGTCTTCCGTAGTCTCAGCGATGACAACTATATGGTCGGCAAATCGACAAGGTGAGTGATGTACATACTTGCCATTGGCATTAATGCTTAGCCTTTTGCCAGTCCAAAACCTTGAACAACACATCCCTACTGCAGCTGTGAACAGTTTCGGAAAATCGATGTCTCTTTGTCTCACACCCCGCTGCAGGAGGATAGGTTTCGAGGTGATGCTGAAGTCGGACTGACATGGTGGCGTTTTTGTATAAACATTTCAGTACCTCGATGTACCGGTAGTCAATCTGTCACCGTAGGAGAGACAGCAACACAGCCCAAATCTCGATCGAATCGAAAGCTTTCTCCTAGTTCATAAACGCTAAGCAGAGCAGCAGATTATAAGCTTCGGTCTTCTGTATAACCGAACGCAGCGTAGGTATGTGGTTCACGGTGCTGAAGCCTTTTCGAAATCAGGCTTTTTCGGCTGGAAGTCGTTAAACCTGCACGCGAGACGGTTCGTGATGATATGGAAAACAGCTTGTAGACATGACTCAGAAGTGAGATGGGTCTATAATTCTTAAGCAGGGCGTTGTCAGGAGCGTATCACCACATCTCTGCTCCATGCCTGTGGCGTTGTGACTTCGAGTATGACGTAATTGAACAGTTCCTGAAGGGCCTTCAGGACCGATTTTCTACCCGCCTTCAGGAGTCCGGCCGTGATTCCGTCCTCACCTGACGCCTAGTTGTTTTTAAGCTGCTTCAGAGCCATCCTAATTTCATACAGGCTGACGTCCGGGATATCCTCGGTATAGTGCAAGGTGACGAAAATCCAATTAAAAGCAAATAACCAGTCTATGAACCACAGTAGTAAAACAAAAGATTCAAAAAATAGGGTAAACCTTCAGATCACAACGATAGCCAATGAAGGACTGTGCGGAAGGCGGTGAGTCAGTGCGCGAGCGCAGCGAACCTTGCTCTAACTGTCTAATGTGCGAAAGAGATAGCGTATATATGCCTCTGAACATTGACTCCTCATCCGTACACCATGCTATATGATATCGAAATTCTTTTTATGCCTATATAAGATGAAATAAAATCTTCTGAAACCGTTTGTTTTTTTTTTTTTTTTATCGATCCTGTACATTTTTGTCCATCGAGTTTTAATTAAATAATTATATGCAATGAAAGGTCATATTATTACCCTTAGTTTTAAAAACTATTTTGATTACTGTCCGCCGCTCAGTATGCCCAATGACCTTTACCTATTTCGAAAATTTGAAAAAAATATTCAAAGATCACCAAAAATGCAAATGTATGTAGCGTGCATTCTTAATTTCAGTTTCATAGGACTTCAAATCAATCTTTTCTACAAAAATATCCTTTTGGACAGATCTGTACGTTGGTTGCAAAAGTTTAGTTTTTTTATTTTTCATTGTTTGTGGGTAAAGGCCAGCCGCATATCAAGTTCTGTTTTCTCGTACTTCAAGATGTAGGTACCCTAGAGGTTTTGATGATTATGAGCTAGTCAATGAGTGCCTTAGGGTGTAGTAGGATCTGTACCGAAAATAATAAAGAAAAACCGGCCAATTGCGAGTCGAACTCGCCCACCGAGGGTTCCGTACTAATTTCTAGCCACAAATTAATTAAATAAAGACCTAGGTATATATATACTTTTTTGAAGTTTTGAGATCGATATTTAAGTGTTTTATATATTTCAAAATAACTTATAAAAATAACTATATACATTATGAATATAAAAAACCAAATACAATCAGGCGTCGAAAAATTCCTCCGCATCGCCGGCATCCGGAAACGTGCCCAGAAGATAGGTATATATTTTTTTATATGATTTAATTAAAAATGTATAGTTTTCAGACTTTTCCCTAAACAAGTAGTATAACACGGTATTATTTGACAAATTTCATAGTTCTAGGTCAACGGGAAATACCCTAAACATTTTGTGTCCCCAATTCTAGGTAACCACGCCATGATTTTAAATTAAGGACAGAACAGGACTTTCAGCAATATACACAGCTTCAAAGACTACCTGACTTACCTACCTTTTTCATAATTGAGGCATATACCTAAGTGATGGAAAATCAGGCAGTTTTGGTCTCAATCATATAAATGATGAAAATGCAAGGAAAACTTTAACAATTTTGATTGAAAAACCTCACGCAATTTCCCTGCAAGATCAGTGGATACCAAATGTCTAAACTAAACAGACTATTCTAGGTAGTGACAGCCGGTATAACTCGGCAGCTCCCTCGTATTATTGCGTTTGTCCGGACTCGTGTGCGTTCTGTAAACACGTGTTTTAATCAAGCCTGTTGCTTCGCTTCCGTTGGCTGCGGCCACTCGGCGCTTCGCAAAGAAAAACTTTGCATGCGTTTTATTACGACGGGCGCGGACCGCCCTCAGGGCTTAATTTCGATGTCGACCTGCCACGGTTTAATTGTTTTATTGTATGACTGTGGATTTAACATAAGGTTTAGGTTTGCACCGAAATTGGATTTCCGTTGCGCTTGGGATTTGTTTTTAGGCGAGTGGTATCTACTACGTAGTTGTGCATAATACAGTTAATCTAACAGACAACAATTTTTTAGGCTCGCTGTAATCTGAAATCCGTAGTACTATATTATTTTTTTGTATAAAAGTTTTGTGCATTTATATGGTTTAAGGTACAATGGGGTTGACGTATCCGTGTGGATAAAAACCCGCAAACTAATCATCGAAGATAAAAAAAAACAATTTTTTCCATTTTTAAAAATACCTTATCAGTACCTACCTAGTGTAGTAATTGCCTCAGAATGCTGCTGCTTTCAGGACGCTATTGTAACTGATCCGCGTTCTTCGCATCAGTGATGCGACTTTTTTGTAGCGTTCTACGTACCTACTACGGAACCCTGCATATCTATCACTTTTTCAGCTAAGTAGGTACGTAGCTTACCTACTTAAATAATTTTCAGAAAAATATGTTTTCCATTCGATTTTACTTTTCAATTTTAGAATTTCCGCGAAAAGAAATAATAGATATTGCACAAAGAGTTATCATTACTTACCTACTTAGGTACTTAATACTTAGTGTAAGAAAAAAAACGCTAGTTTTCCTTTAAAGTTGTGATTCATTAATTTTCTTAAATTGAATAGGTATATATTTATTACTCATTGAATGGTTTCAACGAAAATGTTAGCAGTAGATAATCCTCGTAAGTAAACTATACCTCAGTCAGTGGTTGTTTACAGGGCACTGTCACTCCCCAATCGCGCAATCTTCTCGCTGCCCGCGATAATCGAGATGAACAATTTTATTGCGCTCGCGGGCAGGGACGCCAGGTGGGGAGAGGGGGGCGGTACATTCGATTAAAGCTCGCTGTACACGGAAATTATCAAACGAAACGCACCGACAACTCAACGGGCCGTGAGAGCCTCTACATTAATAGTTTTTGTTCCCAACTCGCTCGTTTCGTCGCAGAAAGGTAAAGTTTCGACCATTTTTTTTGTGAACCGTTTGTTTTCAGGCACCTCTCATTTTCAAACACTCTTTCGGTTCCCTCGTATTCAATATTGAGCTCGTCGCATCTACATAATGCGTCCCATACGGACGTGTGTCTTTTGTGATTTAAAATTGTTTACCTTCAAAGAATAAGTTTCGTGTCTAGCTCGCTCTAGTGTGCACATGAATGTCATGTGGAGTTAAATATATTGCTCCTTATTACTGCTTGGTGTGCCATTTAGATTCAAGTGACGAAGTCATTGGATTTGTTTTCTGGTTTACGTAGTGACCTATTTTTTGTTTGTGGATTCGCTTCTTAAAGTGTCAGTCTTTAAAACATAAGGTAGTATTCCTATTGTCTGACCATTATCTATACGATTTTATAAAAGCGCTTATGTGTCAATTTGTGCCAAAAATCTACTACAAACTTTCATAGATAGGATGGTGTACAATATTTAAGCAGTAGAGTGGACCAACAGTACATCCACATACAAATGTACGTCAAAATTCAAATTCAGTTTGTATTGAATGTTTGTTCAGATTTTCCAATCGCACCTCGCGCTAATTTGTTTGTACAAATTTTACCGCACCCGCAAACGATTCGATTAAAATTTAGCTCTATATTCAATCTAACTAACGGACGTGTTGTTAACGCGAGCATGTAAAGTTAACACGCAACACAAAGCCGCCGCGATCACATATTTAAGCGGAGTTAATAGGCGAGCATTAGTCCATCGCACGCCGCTCAGCCGCTCAGCCGCTCAGCAGACCCGCTGTCTCTTTGTTCGTAGACTGCACTGCCGAAATATGATTGCACGTCGCAAACACGAATAATTGTAACACTGAAACTGAAACATCAATATGCTTAATGAGAGTTGATTAGCATCGACTACGTGCAAATTATGTAGTCTGACAACGCGCTGTTACAAATTATTGCTGTACCTACCTGCGTTATATTCAGACCGGCAGTACACACGACACACCGACGCTAACTATCAAGCTGTTAGCCAGACAGGCGCAGACAGTCACAGATATAATTAAACAGCGCTCAGCTCATTAATAACATATTGGAACGAGACAGTTTCCCAAATAGAGCTTGTATCGAAGTGATAACTGACATTTGAAAATTCACGAGCTATTTTACTTCACCAGACAATAAAAAAGTCATGACCTGTACATTTTTAACCAGCGAAATCATTACTGTCAACATTTTCTACTGAGTAAAATTGTTATTTCAATATTGGTGATTGCAATTTTTGCGCCGCTCCCCGTATCGTTGAAAGCATCAATCGGACTATCATTAGCAGGTATTTAGCCTTTCCCGACTGCGGTTATCAGTCAATTTGTCGAGTGCATTTCCATCTGTGTCCACTCACCGATCCAAATATGCCCTATTAATTATTTATGAAATTAATACGATTGGCAAAAACAACATGTGTATGTTTGTGGGGAGCGGTGCGCCGCCGCCGCTGCCGCGGTGCGCGGTGCATGCTTTTATTCGATTATTGGGGCAGTGATTAGAGCCGAGCCAGCGACGTAATAATTTATTCTAAACCGGTATAATGTTAGATGCGGGGCATGGGGCACTATCTAGTACTATCAGTAGAATAACTCCAGTTTTAATTGCGTAGCGGAAATACATTTTTTGCAACATCAAATCACGAGTTTATACTAGGTATAGATACTATATAAAATTGTGAGAATGTTGTTAAAATAAACTAGTTAGATAAAATATAATGAGTATCTTAATGGTGTCAGATAAGAACCGGTCATAATAATGGAGTACAGGTTTTTTAAAGGTCTTAGGACTTATTAAAATAGGCGTATTTGTAGAAGTCTCGTTTTCATCCACGTGTTTATAAGCTTAGCTATTTATTTAGATGGCTATCTTCAGACTGGATGTAAGTGGTGTACTATGTCTGAAATGGAACTTATGACCCTGAACACACATGGCACGCGATCGCCTCGTTCCTGGCCATTTGGATAATTAATCAATTTGCCAAACAAGTGTTGCCTTACATCAATATTGAAGATGTAGAGACTTTTTAAACGATACCGCAAAAGACCTTTTCTAACACTAGTTTATGAAAAAGGCATGAAGGTACGTACACCTCATATACAAGCCCCAAACTCATTTCAAGTCTCGAGTCCAAGATGTTAATAAAAATACGTTAAATTCGCATTTTACGTGTGTCGAGGTATTAAAATTATGGTTAGGTTCCGTACGACTGATTCACTGAGTTTACTATAGTCATATGCTGGCGAGTTCATCACATATGCATATTATGACATAACTGAGGGGTTTTATTGCCACACGGAGAGACGCGAGACGTGGCTAAGGATTCGGGCGGCCACACATCGCGCGTCCGGATGCAATATTATGCGCCTAAGCAGGTACTTTAATATAACCATCTTTATGACACTTTTGCATAAGAAGGAGCCGTTAATTTCGCATTTAACATGTGGAAATGAATTTAGGAAAGTTTTATCGTTGGATTGTAAGATGAAATGCGATCTTACTAATAATTTGGAAATGTCTAGGTATACGTCAATGACGTATAAATACGTATAACTACATTTCAATTTGCACATGTAAAGTTTCTACAACAAAGTCAACTTATAACTCAAGGTCTAGGTAGCAAAACTTGAACGTGATCAAGTCAGGCTAAATAGGTGCAAATGTTGGTAATAAAATTAAAAATCACAAGTCTAACTGGTATTTTTTGCATGTTTAGAACTTCGAACTGCTAATAATATCTAGCCAAGTTCCAAAATTAATACAGCAAAAAAAAACGTTAAAGGATGTCGTGAATTTGAATGTGCAGATACCAGATACGCATGTGTGTTATAATACTTAATTCTGGTTACCTACTTTAAAAGTTTGTGCCGATTTTATTAAACAGAAAGGAGATTCAAACCGGTGTGAACGCGATCCCCTCGCGATATGCTACAAAGTTGTTGTTCCGATTGCGTAACTTTTTAATTTTTTGCATTCACAAAAGAATTTTCCTGACAAAGAGAACCGATTAAAATTTTGACGCAATGAGCGTGTTGGTTGGTCGTGGAACAATAAATTAGCTGCCAATTGCATCGAACACACTATTATAAGTTGGGCCATTGTTTTACTGTTTTTAGAACTCGTTTGAAGTTATATTAACTTGAATACATTTACGGTACCGTTAGCCCGTACAGTTGTCGGTGTGTTTGCGGTAGATTCTCATACTTATGAAGATTTAGTAACATAATCGCCAGGTAGGTATGTGATATCATCAGTGAATGCATTTTGGATTGAATACTTATTCAATCCAAAATGAAAGCTTGATTAAGTTTTTGTTATCGGTATTTATCGTGGTGTTGTCTTAAATTTAACACTTTAGACCTTTTTTGATACATTTGACTCTTCAATACACAAAGACAAAACGAAAAAATCGCATTGATTCGTAAAATTAAAACGGCCGCCACCATTCCTCTGCAGCTGTGTGCAGAGGCGGACGGACTCACAAACATATTAGTATACGTGGGTAATTCCTAGTCAAACGCTCCCAGGGGCGTGCGTGATTGTGCGGGTGTTGTCGGGATCTCCAGTGTCCACGCAGCGTCATCGCCCCTCTGCATAACCATGGACGCTATAAAAACCTCCATCTGTTTATATTTATTTGTATTTGAACAGCTGTTTTTAGTTTTACAATAAATTTTTCACACAATATCAAAAGTATTAAATAAGTTTAACTCGTTTTGTGTTAGCTAGATTAGTGTGCCTGCATGAAGTGGGTCGTTGACCTTTGGGTTTTACACGGATGCTAAAAAAACTAGTTGGTGTTTGTGTCTAATAAAATATAACTATAATGGGAAAAGATATAAGCACCTACCTCTCTTTTGCACTCGTTTGATAACGGAAGAACTTTACGTGAAAAAAAAAATGAAGTTAAGTATTTATTTTAATGACACACAACAGCGAACTGAGTTCATCGTAAGAATATCTCAAATTGGGAAAAAATCAAACAGATCTTACCCATGTTTAACAATTAAAGAATGTAAAGTTTAAATATTATTTGTGTCATGTTAGAATTACACACTAGAAAACTTTTTTCTTGACACAGAGTTTTAAATAATTAAAAATAATGTGTCCTATTTAAGAAAATATAAGCCTTGACACCAAAGACGACTCCCAGTCCTATAAGAAGCTTAAAAAGGAACCTTTTTATACTCGTAGCTTTCATATTATCTTGGTCACCAAAGAAAAATATTAAGAAACCGAAGTAAGCAGGCACTTCAAATTAACTTGTACCGACTGAAAAATGTAAGAATTTAAGTGATGCGGAAAACGCTTACATTTCACGGTTCCTTAGGAGGCGTATCCTAACGGCTTTGGAGATTTCATCTTGGACAAGTTCTAGCTAAGTAGGTAATCGACAAAAGTGGTTCTATATGCGAATCTATGAACGGCGGTAACTGCGAACGGACATAAAAATGCACGTGTTTACCGACCCCGCAGGCCAATATCCAACAGACTGATTGCTTCTTTACTGTTACACGATAAAATTTTTATTAGATGCTCATAAAATGTACTCTGACGACTCGCGAGACCCAGTAGCCAATATATTTGAAACTACCCTGTAACCGACCTTTATAAAACTTAAAACTTTAAATGTGTGTGCTTCGAATAACCGTAACGTTTCCCGTTTCTATTATCGACATCTATTTTAAAACGTGCTCTATAAAGAAAACTATATTCAGACCTTACACAAATACTCTACGAAAAATGAATCAGTTAAAAAATATTTTTCATTCTAATTTAGTTATATTTGAATTCGTTATATTAAACAAATTTCTAAAAAATACAAAAAAATCACAGCCAGTTGGGCGGCCCGCCGAACCGTTCAAATCGTTTAGTAAACACCGAATAGGTCGTGTACAAGTGTGGTACAACGATTTTAATCGAATGGAAACGGAACAAAGTGAAAATGTACACCTCAATTATTCCAGCAGTCGCAGTGGACAAATATTCATAGGACCACGTGGCAACGGGCACCGTGCACCATGTGGACAAGGTTTTGATACAATTGTTAATCAACCTGTAAAATTGTTTGTGTTCATACCTGTCGACATATTTATTCGTGGAAGGCACTTCGTTTGCGTCCTAAAAGTTTTTCGAAATCCTAAAAATCCAAAATTGGGGATTTGCTGTTGTTTACTTTTGCTACAGCCGCACGGGTCGATCTTGAAGGTTAAGCAATGCTTGCCAAGGTTGATCTGTGGATGGGTGACCGTCTTAACATAACAAGTTTAAAAAAAAGTTAAGTAAGTAAGTAGTTAGTAAGTTAAGTTTAAGTTTAAATAAATAATAAGTTTTCTCCGTGCCTCGGAAAGCACGTTAAGCCGTTGGTCCCGGCTGTCATTTGTAGATCTTTGGCAGTCGTTACGGATTGTCAGAAGCCAGTAAATCTGACTCCAGTCTTGCCAAGATGTACTGTGTTACCCAGTTAATTGGGTTGTGGAGGTCTGGTAGGCAGCCGCTCCTCGTAAAACACTGGTATTCAGCTGAATCCGGTTTGACTGGAAGCCGACCCCAATGTAGTTGGGAAAAGGCTAGGCAGATGACTTTTGCTACATTTGACTATAGTGCTATTGTTTATTAGTTCTTGCATTTGGAAAAGTAAATGGCAGAGTTCAGTAATCACAATAACTTAATTTACGTCTTGCATAAGGTCAATGTTGATGTTTATTTTCTTCAGAATCATAAAATCACAAATATTTTCAATTAACAAACACGTCAATAAAGTCTTCTCTTTGTGCATTCTTTACTATTGCTAAAACACATTTGATGTCTCCTATTAACTTACTGTGAGTTACGACTTATCATAGTCAGACAAGCAAGTTATCAACTCATCCAGTGATCTTCCTAATAGGTTGCATTCCACAATGACTAACTGCCATAACTTTGGTACTCTGTTAAAGAATTCACTTACACGCGAACACAACATAATACAGTTTGTTGTATTAAAGAATAATGCAGCCTTATTAGGTCGCTATTGTAACTTTACAGCGAGAAGCGTTAGCAATTAAATTAGACGGCTGTTGAAATTGAAAAAGTTAATGGATTTCTAATAGAATTTTTTATACCTCTGTCATTCCGCAGCGCTAAGAATTTACCGCTTTTTCGTTTTATTTCCATGTTTTTGTAAATATCGTACTTATTGTTATGTTTCCAAATATAAAGGCCAATACTTTGCTAGGAATATTTTTGAAAAAAAAATTGAAGGTTACTTTTTTAATGTAGTCATAGTATTTTGAAGTGAAAACCTTCTTTAGCGGCCTTGTGCACTATTTGTGATGGGCATAAAATTTTAAACTCGCGTCGGGACACGTGACCCTAATCGAAAATTCGTAAGACGGTCACGTGTCCTGCAAACTTATTTAGCGGCATTGTGCACTTTTTTGTGATGGATAGAAATGTTAAACTCGTGTCAGAACACGTGACCTGATCGAAAATTCATAAGACGGTCACGTGTTCTGCAAACTTCTTTAGCAGCGTTGAGCACTTTGTTGTGATGGGTAAAAAATGTTAAACTCGCGTCAGGACACATGACCTGATCGAAAATTCGTAAGACGGAGGGAGAGAAGCACGTATTCAAGTTTTCACTTCTGCCGGCACCCCCGGTGTGCAAACCGTTTTTTTTCCTATTTCCGTCTGCAGGGTTTAAACGAACCTAACATGTAGGAAATGACAAGGGCTTCGTTCGATCGCTTTACTCGCTCATTCTAGCTCCTGTCATCTCCTTCGAACCTAACCTATACATGTTTTGGTTCCCTAAGTTCCCGGATTTGCTTGCTCGCTTCGTTCAAGAGTTAGATCAAATGTTAGTTATAAAAAACGGTTATTTACTAAACAAACAACGGAAAAGATGTTGTTATGGTATTTTATGTTGTTTAAAAACTTAACGTTAAATTAAATGAAAATGATGTAAAATATTGTTAGATAAAGTAAACATTATATTATTTAAGCATTATGACAAACGTAGGTAATTAATTAAATAAGGAAAATTATTATTACTAACTAAACTTGTACAGCCTGAACTTTACCTAAAATGAAATGTGCTAATTTGCTCAGACCTACTCAAGAGGTTGGCATCTGTTGTGTCTGCATTGCACCTACGTGACCATTCGGCTAGTGTCCTATACACAAACAAATAACCTCCTACTGTGCTGATTCTGACATTTACTACTGCGTGGGACGTTTAGAACCGCATATTTTTCTCGACAAAACCGAGTTCCGAATATTTTTTGGAACCTAATAATGCTAATTAAATATTAGTGACCCGTTAATACCGTCTATCATTGCTTTAATAATACAAAAGAACTCAGTAAAACGTACAGCATTGGTCCGTGGCGTTTGGCCTCAGTTCGAGTCCCCCGCAATAAAATACAAATAGAGTTGATTGAAATGCAGGACGAACCGGGCTGTTTACTTCATGCTGAAGCCGACTCACTGTCGTCCAAGGCAACGATAACTGAGATTGCTTTTTTCAGTTTCAATCGCTTGTAAATTGTTATAGTGCAAATTAAAAGTTCCATTAACTTGCCGTTTTTAAAGAAATACCTCTCGATTGATGTTCTTATGGAAATAAGCAAGTTTCATTGTTTTCTGTTGGTTATATAATTCGTTGTTTACCTTTTTCTTCATACACGTGTTAGGGTAAAAGCAACACGAATTTTATAATTTGGAAAAGGATAAGCGCCTTACAACATTTTTAAAGATTTGTCTCGAATTACTAGATAAAAAACCGGCCAAGTGCGAGTCGGACTCGCACACGAAGGGTTCCGTACCATAAACCTTAAATTTTATTATTTGTTGTTATAGCGGCAATAGAAATACATATCTGTAAAAATTTCAACTGTCTACCTACCGCCCGCTGACAGACAGACGGACGGACAGCGGAAGCTTAGTAATAGGGTTCCCTTGGAGACTCTTTGTGTACGGAACCCTAAAAAGATGCACATAAATACAACTGTATGTTTATTTTAGCGGAAGAGCTAAGCAAAAAAAAAAACCTTAAAAAACATCTTAATTTTCTAATTTGCTCGCGCGCTCTACCTACAGCAGAATTTAATATCGAAATGCGAAGTATGTAGGTCGTAATTGAAAGATATTTAGATGAAAATCTTCACGCCTATCAATAACCCCTTAATTAAGTCCAAAGAGGTATTAATGCGATAACAGTTAATTAATAAGCGATCAAGCACAATTGAGCCAATAATAAAGCAGTATTCCACTCAGTGGTAATCTGGCAGAATGGCGATTAACATGGGACTCACGCTGTGTAAGATCACATTATTGTAATCTTCTAATAATTCGTCACACTCTGTAACTAAGTACTTTTGTAAAAGGCTTACTCTTACTTGCCTTAAGATACAACTTCCCACTTCATCACTCACTCACTCACTTCTTCTATTGAAAGAAAGAAAAAATGTTTATTTGGGACTCGCACAAAACAGACAGATGCTAAAAGCAAAATGTTTTTATTTTGCCAAGATGTCTGTTTACCACGGAGCTTATATTTATTTTATTTTATTACAACGGTTTAAAACCAATTACAGTAACTAAAACACAAAAACTACTAAACACAAACATAGATAAATTTAAAAAAATAAATGGGTTTGGTACTCTGTCATGAATCCCTCTCACAGTACTTCTGACATGCCAATAAAATCTTCGTCCATTCATCCGCAAACAGATCGCTTGTTGGATAAAAATCCAAGAGATCATTATGTATTTTCTGTATTTCCAAGACAGTTTGATTATCACTACTCTAACAGTCTCGGAAATGCACTTGTTGTATAATAGGCTGTTATTTGTTTATAACCATCATTTTATTAAAATTACTTGTTTTCAGCTGTCCTCATGCTTGTTCTAATAACAGTACATTGTTTATTGCCTGTAGAACATTTGAGCACAGAAAATATTAATGAAATTTTAGATAAACTGATTCAGCAGACCCAGCAAATAAATGAAACTGCACCCAATGCAGATATACAAGATTTAACTCCAATCGTAGAAACACACACAGACAATGATTCAAATATATATTACATTAAGACGTTTATGCCCCCACGTATTAATTTTAAATCAAGCAGTGAAACTTTACATGCTACTAGAAATTCAAATAAAACTGACCAGAGTCATGAAGTTTCAAATGAAGTTCAAAGTCTGACTTCAGAAGACGAAATATTTCCAGGAGCAAATAAGATAACTAGAAAGACCATAAATTATAAACAATTTTCACCTCGACTTATACATAAAGCACAAGAAAGCGTAAATTCAGAATTTAAGCCACGGTCAGGGCTTATAGACGAACACGAGTACTCATTAGATGATTTAAGCAAAAAACAAATGGTCCCAGAGTTAAACACTACCAATGATGCGAAACAGACATCAAGCGGTCATCAGAATCCACAGTTAAGCTTATTGCATCAATATCCCGAGATTATTATTGATCATATAACCTATGACAATGATGAAAACGATAAAAAGAAACAACCTCAAATAAAATCAACTCTTGATGCTCCGCACGTGCAAAATGCAGTGAAAGAAGAAACAAATAATAGATTGCCAAATGTGACACCTCGAAAAATTCGTTATAACATACCCGAAGAACAAATTGAAATATCAGATGATGAGCCACCAGAATATTTCGAGCCAAGAGACTACTTCACTCCCGACATGAATGGCTTAATAGATGCGATTATACAAAAAAAAGTGATACATGACGCTCTTTTGAAACAAACTACAGAAAATGAATCTCGAAAACAAAACATACTGCTACAGAGGATTTTACAAAGACTGCCTGAGAAGAGACAGATGATAAATAACGTTAAATCTAGCTACACCGTTCATCACGAACGTATCGCACCGATAGCAATAGAGACATTATCACATTTGCGTAGCGCACCCGAGCCTGTACGTAGGAGCGGCGGCAATCATCTTCCGAAGTCATATTTGAACGTACCCCATGGACATAGTAAATGGGAGATCCACAATCGTTTGCTGAAGACATTGGTGCGAATGTACAGACCCGAAATCCTTAAAAGCACTCGTGTTGTAGCAGGTTTGATTGACAGAATTGTGCCCAACATCGGTTATCGACCTGTTTATTACGATTTGTATAAGAAATAAAGAATGTGTGCAATGAATTCGTGTTTGTAATTTATGGTTTTCGTACCTAAATTTCGGTTGTTCATAATCAGTCACCGGCAGCTAGTTAGCGAAGTTGCGACTCGAGAACACAAAGAAGCTATCCGCAATTCGCAGTCTAACTAGTGAGCAGCGAGCAAACACGATCAAACCGAAGTCCAAACTGCGCTCAAAGATCTAGTTAGCTGCGGGGATGACTCCACTGTTCATTGCCATGTTTGCTATTTGCTGACGTGGTTAAGAACGGTATATCAGCCAATGAGTTCGCAACACTGCTGCTGAAGGAGGTGTAAATCTATTTTGTATTGTGTTCGTAGCGCTTGTGGCGAATTAATTAAAGCCAAACCTAGAAGCATATCGCGGGCGTTTTAGTGAGGGGCTCACTACGTTTCTTCGACTGCCTTGTATAGCCTGGTGTTGCAAGTTTGCAACCGAAAATGCAATGGCACCAATTTCTTTGGTCTCTGCATAGATAGGTAAGTACTAGAGCTCTTTCAAATTTTTTATATTGTACCTAGTAGGGTTGTTACTTCGATGTTGATATATCGACCTGCTTGCTTAACAACCTAAAATGTCTCCTACCACCAGTTGCCAGCTGTATTATTACTAAAATATCAAAATACAAAATCGATTGTTACGGCACATATTTCACTACATTTTTTACTTTCTGCACATCAAAAATACTCAATCAAGCGAAGGCAGTTTAATTGATGAGGCAGTTTTTTTGCCCGCACGTGTAGCGTTCCCGCGGATAAGAGGGGAAGTGCATTAATTTTTCACTGTTGGCTGTTAGCGGCATATTATAACAAGACAACTTCGCACTCGGCGAGGGAGGGGGTAATCCTTGAACGCGTATTTTCACGGCGCGTGTTAATCTCCTAGAGAAGCTTTCAATAGCGTTTCGCATATAGAAAAGTTTATGCGAAAATGTTTCGAACTCTCCTCACCGGCGCGTCGGGTGAAGTTGTATGTTAATGTGTTTCCCCTTTGTATCAGAACTGTCTGCTTGTTAAACATTATCAACCTTTGTGTTTAATATTCTAGGTGTAGGAGAGTGATGCAATTTATTTTTGCTTTTGTGGTCAGTTTAGGAAGGAATCCAGCAACAAAAGCAGTGATAGGTATCTTTTCTTTTTCTAGGGTTTAGTAAACTTTCAGTCGGTAAAAAACTGGAGAATTAGTGTTTTATAGCAAAATATGTATTTCATTTAAAAAAGTTTCAATTCATATTATTTTAAAAGTTGACTCATTCCATTTCTACAGCTCGTCGGTCCACAAACGCAACACTGCACCTAGTTCATAACGCGATACGTTCAACTTAGCTGTTTATGTTGTCTAAACAGTTTTGATTCAACATGAAAAATATAGCGTAGTCACAAACGCGCCACCAGGTTTTCCATTAGACCGCCGAGTTAGTCGTATAATGAACTGCAATAATCCCGGCTAGGCTAGAACAAAGTAAATATTTCCCCGTGTGTGTAGCTTTTAAGAAACTTATACAAATCCAATTTATTTTCCATTTCCTCACTTCATGAAAACTTAAATATGCTCGCAAGGTAAACCACTTTGAAAGCAATCCTTTGATCGAGCTTATATCTTTATGCAAAACTCTATCAAAATTTGATACCTCAAATACTAAACTTAACTTTTATATGATACTAGGAAACTTGTTTATTATAACTTTCAAAACAACTTTTAATTTGCAATGTTAGACGACTCCGTCTTTAAAAATAGTGAACAACATAGACCCTGAACCTAGACCTACCTCAATAGTTTCGAACTCTCCATTAATTAAAATCTTACGTAACTTTTCTGAAAGTAGGTAGACAAAAAGTCTAAGATAAGGCAAATTGTTCTGCTTATCTTTCCCATAAGAAATGCTAAAATAGAGTTCAGTACAGGCGGGTTTAATAAGAATTCAAACGACAGAGCAGGTTACAGAGGCGCTCTGCTTAATCCGGATAAGCGAACTGAATCGGGAAGGCATCATTTCATTACCCACTATCGCATCCGTTCAAACAAAAAGCATATTCTGTATGCAATAGGTACGTACCAGTGCTTGCTTTACGTACTCTTCCCTCTTTTGTCCGGTGCACCTTGTTGTTACTTAACGAACTGACTAAAAATAGTGCCATAAGTCTGCTCTCGATTAGTGACTATAACGGAAAAGTCACCATAGTTTGGTCAGTGTGATTGATTGATAATTTTAATTATTTATTATTATTTTAATAGACCATAGTCAGTGTGGAGATCGTGCCCAAATAGTTGAAGATGTGAAAAATACTATTCTTGAAGTATTATTATGACGGTCAACAATCACTAAGAAAAATCCAAACGGCTGCAGTGTTCTAGTATATTCTAAAGCGAGCCGAGTTTATTGATTTGAACCTAAAACAGAAATTGAGGTTTAGCTAATTAATAGGACAAACAGGAATAGTTAATGGACGTTTGGGAATTTGAGGATAACTTTAGGTTTCATTTTGGAAAACACTCATCTTTTATGCATTTCAGACACCTGTCCCAAAAGTGCGACCTTAGTTTTTTTTAAATTATATTTAGATTGGAGACCTCCACAGAAAAAGTTGCATTCGTTACTCTCCTTATTTTTCCTAGGATTGTTTCAACTTCTGCACAGCTGAAGAACTTATTTTAGACAGTAGTGTCCGTTTCAATAATTGAAACGGAAGGAAACAATGTAACCTCATCAGAACGTAGTGCGATCCGCATAATATCCGCACTTAAAGTGTCTGCTGGAGATTACCAACCCACCTCTACCTGAGTGTGTACAAGAGGCGATATTTTTACAAAAAGACTGCAGTACGTAGCATTATTCTTAGTACTTCAGTGGCTTCAATTTTAGAAAATGTTCCTTGTGTAAGCAGACCTGAGTTTAAAAAAAAATCCAATGTGCTATGATTATATTTTGTTTAATAAATACTTAATTTATTTTTACGCAAATGTGTTGCTAAAGACTGATTGATTTATAGATTTTATAATGAAATTTATAGTTTCAAACTAAAATTTAAAGAGTATCAACATATTTCGATGGTAATCTGTTGGTATGTAGTTATGCAGCGTATGGCAGACAACAATACAATTGCCCAATTAAATAAGTAAGACGCGACAAGTGACAATATCCTCATACATGCAAAATTTTTCATTCACAACAGACATCGTTCTCGAGGTAGCACTCGAAACTTTATGGATTGTGCATGAGACGCGAATTAACTTGGAAAAGTAGTTCGACATACCGCCATACAGACATGCAGTCATACAGTCACACACAGCGGCGCTGAGCGGAATCACAAAGAGCTAAACATTAACGCGAGCTAGTTACTTATCTGAAAAGCTATTGCGAAGTTTTCAACACTTTTGTACTCGTATGTATTTTCAAACAAGTTTATAATTTCGCACGACGGTTCTATTATTTTTTTCGTTGTTGTGTTATTGCTGCTGGTTCTAGGAAGTTGGATTTTATTGGTATGTTATTGATATTGATGCGGAAAAGAGAGAAAGGAAGGGCACAGCATACATAATGTTAGTTATTATTTTTAATTAGTGTTTATTTTTTATTTGTTTAATATAAGATTAAAGGTGGATAAATTTTTCCCCTCATTACATTTTATGTGTAGCAAGATCATTAAAAATAAATAAACGTAGACGTTTTTTTTCCATGTTTCGAACAATAAAATAAAAATAAAGTAATAATTTTCATCCTCTTCGATACTTAACAATGAGATAAGTGCCCATTATTCAAAAATAAATAGTAGTAAAATAACAAACAAATGCACTTTTTTACGAAGTATGTCCTATTAACGTAACGATACTGAGTAGATGGAAAACATGCGCACTATCACCAAAGTAACCCTGTATATGTATAATTTTACAGTAATTAAAATAAAAAAATAACATATAAACATTGGTTACTTGCAATAAATGCACGGAAACTCCACATTCCTTAAAAATCCACGATAAAATAAATTAAGTACCTAGCCTGTTATAACTTCCGTGAAAATTACCTACTAATTGAAATCGCTGAACTGAGAAGTGTCATGTGACAACTAGGGTTGGTGGTTGACAACTCGCCAATTACGTCATATCCGCTATTTACAGCGTGACTGGGTGACACTTAGCGCGTCGTGGGGTGCCCTTTGCGGATGATTGCGGTTCGTGTGCGATTCGCGTGCGTGTCGCCTGCGACTACGGTTTGTCAACAATCAATGACGGTTCCCGCAAATCAATTACGTGGAAAATTTCTACGAAACTATGCATTTTTTGTCGTATAAAATCGAAATAAAAGTACCATGTTAACACAAACAATAAAATTAATACTTTCAACCCTGAAAGTTTAAATAAGATACTACCGTAAAAACACGAAAACTCCCGTTTTGCAAAAATCAGGTAATTTAACCCGCCCGCTATGAGCATAAAACGTGAAAACCGTGTTCAGAGACTTTATTTTTTCAAGAGGGCATACACTTGGGTACCGTAGGTGAGCGCGGGTTACGCTTGTTTTACAACACTTTAAAACAAGGCACTAACGTCTTGTAGATGCTACGCGCAAACCGACCAAAGAAAAAGAATGCATAGCAGTTTATGTTTGCGGTCTCCCGGACTATTTTCAACCGAAATAATTAAAAGTTTTTACGATCGCCTCTCTACTATCGTGTAAAGAATCCGAGGACGCGCGTGGTAACTGTGTGAATACGAACTTAGCACTAAACTCGGGTTATTGAGGGCGTCTCAAAACTCAAACGATTGTGCTACAGCCGGCTGTAAACTGATACGTACACATTAAAAAGAATATACTCGTACCAACATTTTTATGTATTCTTGTGCCAGTACTCAAAACCGTAGAGGTATTTAAAACACGGGGAATGTTACTGAAACACGTAAAAGTGGGTAATTTACAAGTAAAGCGATATCGATTAAATAACCAAAGGCCACGGGCGAATCATTTAAAAATACCATAAGTGTGGTCCCATGCAAATACCAGTCGATCAATTTTTAATAGTTCGCGTAAATATGCATAGAGAGGCAATTTACGTTTGTGAGCATGAGTTTGATATCAATTTCGGCGATGGTTTTTGCAAAAGAGCCGTTTCAACAAGGTTAATAGCGGGTTATTTCATCGACGACCGTACAGCCTGTGATGGCACCGCTTAGTGAAAGGACTCTCGGATTCATAATAGAGATATTAAAATGCGCTTTTCGTTCGTTTTTCTAGAAAAATAACTGCTCGTGGTGAAAATATTGTGTGCGCGGTTTGTGTTTAAAGGCTTTAATCGTTTGCTGTCTTTTGTAGACTTGCTGGCATAAAAAAATGTGTTTTAGATAACGTGGTATAATATACAATATATTGTTTATAGTATCACGCTAACAATTATACCGTAATAAGTAGGTACTTTGTTGGGTATCTAAATGGTGCTGATGCTTGCTAAAGATTATTTTGGTTTTTGTAGGCCCAACTGGCTTTTAAAACTGACAAACTAGCCCAAACATCACCAGTTTATTCAACAATCGTGTTTCTCTGGTAACGTGATATCTGGGCTGATAAATCGTCTAACTTTTCCTAGCCTCCAAACTTTCCTGTATTATTCGGGTCACAATAAAAACTCGAGGCAAGTTGCGCACACGTGTATCCTCTCAAGACGGAGTCCTCGGTGCACTCGTCCTGATACGTCTCATACTTTACGACGCTGTGACGTGCTCGCGCGCTTTCCATATAATTTTCCTTGCCGCTTTACAGCGTCGTTTTCGCCCATCGTAAAGACTTTTAATTATATCTGACGAGGCAAAATTTGACCCGCCGCCGTTTAAACCTTATGCATTCTTTGCAGTTGCCGTTTTAAGGAGACTATTCCAACTTAATGGTTTTCATTTAAATGGCTTTACTTCACATTTCTTATGTCCTTTTCTCTATTTATTTAAAAAATATCTGTGTACAACACATACGCGATTCAAAAAACACAACAACCAGCATTCAGTCCACACATCTAAATTTATTCTAACTTTATTGTCAGTGTTTTACGGACGTCAGAAATCGACGTTGTTTTTAGTTCAAATAAGCTGGTTAAAAGTTAGATATGAAATCACAATGAACACCCAAAAAGTTTCATTATTGTGAAAACGTCGAGGGTTTGCATAAATTGAAGTTGGAATCAAACGTTCAACTTATTTGTAAACAAAATAAAGTAACGGTTTGTTTACATCCTGTCGTTGCCAACCAAGGAAGGGTGCAGATAAATTACATGTTCTTAATTAATGAGTGCTCGTACATGTAGCAATTAGTTGAGTCGCCGTGTTCTTCTCAGAATGTGGAAACTTGAATAAAAAGGTGTTTGATCCAATTAGAAACGTGTTTACATAAACGTGTCGTTTACAGCTCCACTCTGCCGACCACTGCATCTGCTGTAAACTTTTAATTGCGCGTCTCGCGGCCTCTACGCGCTACATGCTACGCGGCGTAGTCGCGCTACGCGCACGTAGACGCTCTACGAAGCTACAACTGTTTGCCGGAGCCATTATTGTATTATCTCAAAGCGCTGTCAAAACTCTTGATATGAGAAAAGAATTTTACGTAAAAGGTAACACAATAAAATTCTCTCAATATAAACTTGTATGAAGGTAATTCGCCAATTCACTTCATTGTTTTCCTTGTTCATTGTTGATAAATTGTTGAGAAAGTTTGGCGTGAACCGCGAATACGTATATTTGACATGTAAGTATTTCTAATCAAGTTTTAATTCGGAGTTGAACAGAGATTCCGTCGGGGAAGTCATTAGGAACACTTCACACTACTGGTAAATAATGCAATTTTCTCATCTAATTTGAACTAGCATTTTAAATTCTGCTAAAATCTAATAAAGTCAAATTAGAATCCAATGTAGTCACGGGTAAGGGTTTGGTCGAAGTTGCCGCTGCGCTGGTTGAGTTTGTGAAGTTTACTTTAAATCGTTTTTCAGTTTTAGTTAGAGTATTGTTTTGTCGTGTTTCTGTGTTTTTCTAGTCAAAGCCTCTTCTTCCAAATTTCTTCTTAAATAACATATTGTGTGAGTACTTTAAAGCTTCCGAATCTTAAGACATACAATGAGCTGCTGTCAAGCCTTAACAGGTTTAATATTATGTTTTAAACGTTGTGTTAATCGAAATAAATCAATTTTGAATGGTAGCTACCTCGCCCCCGTCCCTACAATACCAGATTCAGTTCATCCTTCCAGCCATAGAATTCCGCCTTCACTGCGACCGAGGCCCCTCACCTTCCTCGGAGTGTCTGACTCCGCGCCAGAATTAGACGGGCACCTGTATAATTCATCCAGATCTGAAAGTTTCTGCTAATTATTATATCCCATACGATTGACGGGCCCCATGAAGATTGATCGTTTCATGATTATGGTTGCCATGGATTTGAATAGCATTAATTTATGTAAGAATTGGACTAGTCTAGACATTTTTTTTGAGAAGAATAATAATTGAGTTTGTCATTTTTTATACTCTAATTCTCAAGTATCATGAAGGAATTTCTTTATTTACATACGCATAAGAGTGTCTATAAAATACGACTCCACATTTCTGTTATACTCTCACTTTTCAAGGAACTAACAAAAATGTATGAACCCTACAAGACATACCTTTACAAAATCTTTTCATTAACTATTACAAAAGCAGAGTTTTCATCTAGTAAGAGCAAAACTAAAAGTCCTGTTAAAGCTATCTAAAAATGTTACTATAATCAGGTATTGAGAAACAAGCAGCGGGTAATGATCCCCAGCCTCCACTGGGAGAATCTTCAGTGTAATTAGGTACTGCCATCGGTTTTCTATATCCTGTGATATACTCGAAATAAAGTAATACCAATATGAAAAATTTTCCTTTTAATATTATTGAGTATATACCTACTTTTAAAATAAACTTTAACTCGCCGACGACGCACGTTTTGTGTATAGCCTATGCCACCCGCAACGTTTTCACGAATCCATTGATACCTTATTCATCTAAATCAATTCAGTGGTTTAGGCGCTAGAGTGGAACATACGCACATACATACATAGACATATACAGCTTAATCATAACGCTTACTTTAAGCAATAATATCTGAGTCTGAAGCGCGTTAGCGCGCGCATTCTGCGCGTCGTCGACGCGTTTCAAAAAACGCTGTATGCAAAGGCCCTAACACACGAACACCTTTTCTTGTTCTTTAAGAGCTTGGGAACATACTACTAGCTTCATCTTTCTGACTAGCCGACTCCATTAAAAAGTGACTGTTAATGGTTAAATGAAACAAATGGTTTGAGATTAAGGCTTCAACGCCTCAGGTACGATGCGACAACCAAGTTCCAATGAAACTATTTACGGTAGTTTCATTCGTAGAACAACTTAAAAAAAATCGCATTCCTGTCGCATCATCACGTGGCTTTTGTCTACGAGCCCTATATTATATATTAACTAAGTTGGTGCCTATGTAAATTTTGCTAATAGCACTATTATCAACGTAATATGTCTGTATATAGATTATCACTCCGACTGATTCCTCAAATACTAATTTATGCGTTAACGAGGTTCCACTGCTTAATAATGCATTACGTGAAAATCAGATCTGAGCCCGTTTAGTGATGTCAAAGGATGGGAGATGTTGGAGTTTATTACGACTATAGCTGACCTGTGCCCACTTCGTTTGGAGGTATTTTTCGGGTTAATATATAGCCTTAATATACAACCTTACAAACTTTATCTCTTTATATTACTAGCGGATTCACAGACAGACGTTGTCCTGCCCGACTGCAGCGCCATCTGCCGAGCTGATTTCAAAATTCAGATTAAAAAAAAACATTCAAATCGGCTCAGCCGTTTAGGAGGAGTTCAGTGACATACACACGTACAGTAGAATTATATATATTGAAAGATGTAAAAAAGTATAGATTAAACTATTATAAAATTATAGTATTTAAGCATTTTAGTATAGTAGTATAGATTACACGATAATTAATAAAATTACTTCTCCTAATGGAAGCAATTCAATCAATCCGCCAAGACTTTTCCATGCTGGGTTCGGCTTCCAGTCCAACCGCATGCAGCTTATATCTGTACCTTACATGGAGCGACTGCCTATCTAACCTCTTAGCAAAACAACGTGTCTGTTCTGACTTCTAACTTCGTACAGACTGTCAAAGTTATTCAAATGAATGCCAGGACCAATCGCTTTACGTGCTTCCCGAGACTTGTAATGTAATGAACGATCATCATCATTATCCACAGCCTGACTTCGCCCATTGCTGAGCATAGGCCTCTCTTATCTTGTGCCAAACCCCACGCTCCTGTGCCAGCCTCATCCAGGTTCTCCCTGCGATGGCAACGAGTACTTTCCAAGGCACGGGGGTATCACACCACCTGCTTCCAAAATCCGGGCTGTCAAAAAGGAATTCATTATTGGTAAAATCCAATAACACTTTTAGGCCGACCTGGGAATCGAGCCCAGGCTTACACGCTAGGATATCGCGATTGCACCATTGAGACCAACGGAGCAGTTACATTACGCTGAGTACCATACACGGTCTAAGTTTTTGACTTTATGACAGGAAAATGTGCGATGTAGTTTAAGTCTTCGGGGCGAAACCCAGGGAGAAGTCTAGTTGCACCTTAATATAAACAGAGACATTCCGAGAACTCTTTCAGCTTGCGATAACATTTCAGTACAAAGATTTTCCAAGAAACAGTTAAATTTAAGTTTTATTGAAGATTGAAGGTAACATTACGTAAAGGCAATATTTGGATTCAAAGAAACCATTAGATTTTACTTTGTGAAAGGTCAATCAAGACAGAAGGTGTACTTTAAGGTTTATTTATTAATATAGCACTCCAACGAATAGAATGATCTAAGTAAATTGGATGAACCAGGGATGCAATCCTAATTCCATAATGCTCGAGCTTCAACAAAAGTGTCTTGTACGAGTAGTTTAGCAACCGAACGCCTTCAAGAGGTCGATACCAAATTCGTCTTATAAATCATCCCAGCGTTAAAGATGTTCTTTATTAGTGGCATACCTTGAAATTCTTCCTAAGTAAGGCAGAGTTAAGAGCTTCTGTAGTTTTACGAAGAATATCAGCATAGAAGTTTAAAATCCCCAGCAGGCTTCTTAGTTTAGTTATTGAAAAATTCCATAATATTTTATAATGTTTAAAAAGACAAGTAACTGACCATCCGTCGATCAACGTGTAACCAACAAATGTGTAAAACGAATAAATCACAAGCAATCGTCTACTGAACATCAATATGAACTACAATTGACTCATCAAATCAGCATATTAAAATGTACTTCCAACGCAAATCATGGACAACACCCACCTAATATCGTTCAATTAAAACTTGATGTATACATATTTACGTGTGTACAGTCACGAACAAAAACACGTGCTTACCTATAGCAAGCTTAGCTTGCAAGCTTTTGTACCTACGCAATGGGTCGACATGAAAAAGCCGGTCAAGTGCTGGTCGGATGCATGCGCAAAATATTCTAACAATAAGCCTCTCATTTGACAAATCGCAATAAGATTTTTATCAACAATACGGTTCCGTGTTTGGGTCATAGAAAGAAGTTCAGTATGCGTAGCAAAAATCGGTATAGCAGATTCGGAGTAATTCCATAAGAGTACTATTTGATTCCAACTTACGGAACCATAAAAATACGATGGCACTGGTGTTGGACCTTAAAGTTTTAAAAAAACCTGCCAATTGCGACTCGATTACCATAAACGAAAAAAATCACGTTTTAGGACCTATTTAATTTTTATTTAATTAGATTTATTTTTGTTATTAATATAAACACTGTGTGTGTTTATATTAATAACAAAAATACACACACACACACATTACACACTTTGTGAAAGTGTTAGCTGTTAATACCAATCTAATACGGTTCGTGAGATACAGTCTAGTGACAGACGGACGGATGGACGAGGCTTAGTAACGGGTTCCGTTGGTTATCCTTTGTGTACGAAACGCTAGAAGCGCTCTCGGTCCGACTTATAACAACAACCTTAATGGGATTACGTCATCATAAAGGTACTCGGGCAGGCAGCTTTTCTCGTAGACTTGTACAGAATATAGATATTGAAAAAAACTGGCCAAGTGCGAGTCGGACTCGCGTGCAAAGACTTCCGAACCGATTTAATTTTTTTTACATTTATTTAACAATACAGTCTTGTTATAGGTTTTCCTGTAATCTTTAGGTATGGATCTTCAACATTTTAGGCTCAGCAGTTTCGGAGATAAGGGGGTATGATGATTTTTGGTTTTAAAATGAAATAAAATTAAAACAAAATAATTTAAACCCTCACAGTAAGCCCTTTTATTTGATAAGTCACACGATACAGTTTTATAAAGTTTTTTTTAATTTTCTAGTTTGACTTCCAAAAGTAACCCCCATACTGAAAATTATTCATTCACGTAATGCGTCCGTGTTTGGGTCACAGAATTCCATATGTGTACCAAATTTCAACAGAATCGGTCCAGTAGATCCCTGAGAAAACTGGCTGTGACAGACAGACAGACAACCGAGTGATCCTATAAGGATTCCGTTTCTCACGGATGTTCGGAACCCTAAAAACGGTTGGTAAGACGACCCCCTGCCTGACTGTGTAATCTAACCATAGTAGTAGTACCTAAGGAGGTTTTCTCTACACGACATGACTTTCAGTCCATAAAAAAACATTTTAAACGCCAGGTCAACAGGTTCATAATTAATGCCCGCGACTGTACTCAAAAATAATAATATTGATCTCATGGAATTGCGTTCGTCACACAAATGCGAGTATTACACGAGTGTTGGAACGAGTTCGTAACGCTACACGTGAATCAGAGGCGAGTAATCATCGAAATAGGATTGTCGCTTTCCAATTAGCGCTGCGTTGATCGTTCGCACGGGGACAGGGCCTTTCAAGTGAGCGGCCGAAGGAAAACCACGGGGTTTTTCCAGGTGATGTATTTTTAATGTAATGCCCATGTAATGATTGCTTTATGAGGGTTTGGGTGATAACAGTAAATAACTGTGAGAAGTAGAAAGGAGACAGGATGGGCTGATTGGTAAACCTTTACCTATACCTACTTTAATATTGTAAAGCTGAAGAGTTTGATTGTTTGTTTGGCTGAACGCGCTAATCTCAGGATCTACTGGGTCGAAATAAAATTATTTTAGTGCTGGATAGCCCATTTGTCAAGGAAGGCTATAAGGCTATAATTATAACATAACGCTACGACCAATAGGAGCGGAACATTAATGAAAACTCTGACGTAGACGAAGTTGCACGGGTCAGCTAGTGTGTTATACGATGCTTACTGTCTTAAAACAAAAAAATAAATAAATTATTCACATCAATATTTGACTTCTGATAAATAATTTACTTATTTCATAGGATACCTTCCCGTTTAAAGAAGTCTCAGTAACCGGGTGAAAAGCTTAGTTAAGTTAAGATCATTTATTTGTCCAAAACATGAGTATACACAATTACACACACATGGCATGCAGATGTTGC
This sequence comes from Lacanobia oleracea, assembly GCA_950371165.1. Taxonomy (NCBI): domain Eukaryota; kingdom Metazoa; phylum Arthropoda; class Insecta; order Lepidoptera; family Noctuidae; genus Lacanobia; species Lacanobia oleracea. The sequence goes on from OX493397.1 coordinate 11,674,434, forward strand.
GAGGAGGCATGGGAAGCGATCACCTCCTTCTGCGAAGCAGTAATGCTAGTAAAGGAGGAGGCCGAACGTGTGAGAGAGAGGGAAACCTCACGTCCCAGTCGCCGCAACAGAAGAAGACGCCCCAGGCGACGGGAGTCGCAGGACGATTCCCGGCCGCCGTAGGCGCGGGCCTGCGGACGGCGAGCAGTGGGTGGCTCGCCGTCTGATCAGAACTAGGCCCGGGTCGGCGGCGCGCTGCGATTCCAGCGCGCCTCAAAGAGATGTCAGCGTGGAAGACGGGGCCCGCTAGGGCAGGTGCCTGCTGGGGCTGCGGAATCTGTTCGAAAGAGGTGCCGTAGCCTTAGAACGCAAAGGGCACCAGGAGGAACACGGATGGGTTTTAGTCAGTAAGAGTCTGACACTCCCTCTTGCTTCACCCAGAGCGGGAGGAGTCATTTGATATTTGATGATTTCCCATCCTTAAAAAAAAAAAAAAAAAAAAATGGCATGCAGATGTTACAATTAAATTATGATAATTGATGTCTCAAGTTCCCGCTTTGGAGGAGTAGAAAGTACCTGGAACCATGTGGTATGGCTAATTGCAATAAGTACTATTTTTACGGGATTATGAATTCGGAAGTTATTTTTTAAGTGTATGCTTAACTCCGTCATAATATATAAACGGATTTGTAAAAATCTTTTTTGGTTAGAAAGAGGTTTATTTCGAAAAGGAAAGCTTTGATGAAGAATGATGAAGAATTTGATATGAACGGTTTGAGTTTTTGGGGGTTACCTATCACTAAAAAGTGAAAAATAAAAAAAAAAACAATCAAAACGAAAAAAGACAATAGAAACAACGACTTCCAAAAATCAAGTTCATTTGAATAAAGTTTGTTTTATTTATTGTAAATAAGTTTTTTATTCTCAAACACAGCCACAACCGTAACATACTTTTTACTAATAAATCATAGGGAAAAGTAAAGGCAGACAAACTAATCCTCTAATTTTATTAATAACATATTCAATTATTACAAATTTTAATTACATAAAAAAATGCAAAGAAGATTTTTTCAACTTTGATATTTTCTGCATTTCCGTGATACAATTACGTATCCACTGCTTTCTATCTACATTGAAACTGATCTCACAATACAAATGGAAATGAAATGATTTCGCTAATGCGCTGTGCAAAACTAGCGTTCCACTAACGAGTTATCTTTAAGCTGCTTTGTCATGAAACCCTATAGAATAATGGAACTGTGAGCGTACGAACACAATTCGCTCATAACACTGACCTGTACGAGTTAGGAGCCTGCCACAATGCTGGAAAAAATGTATTACGAAAGAAAATACTGCTACGACACTGATCATAATATTTCCTGGAAATCTGTATCGTATCTAGAACCAGTCAGATTTTATTTAAGCTATATTCTATTTTGTGGTCTTTAGAATTTTATTTCTTCAAAATAATGAAAGTGGAATTATTAACTTCAGGTTACATACAGGGCGTCCCACGGCTATGCCACATGGAGGGAAATTACCTTGAATATTTTAGATGGAACATTTTATTTCGAAGATATTATTTTAATTTTAAAAACAATATAAACTGCATTCATAGATTTTTAAATAATCACATGGTTGAACCGGGAATCGAACCCGCCACACGAGAAAAAAACCGGCCAAGTGCGAGTCGGACTCGAACACGAAGGGCCATAAACCGTATAAGGACCATAAACCTTAATTTTTATTATTTTTTGATAACAAAATTTTCACAGATTGTGTATTTCTGGAATACACAATCTGTGAAATTTTCAGCTCTCTACCTATTACAGTTCTTGAGATACAGCTCAACTACAAACTTAGACGGACGGATGGACGGACGGATGGACGGACGGACGGACAGACAGACGGACGGACGGATGGACAGGGGAGGCTTAGTAATAGGGTTCCGTTGGTTACCCTTTGGGTACAGAACCCTAAAAATCTGTGTTTCCTGATATCTACAACCTGGGAGTCTTAAAGTCAAGAGTGAATAGGTTATTTCTAGGCAAGCGTGCTCCATCTTCGACCACATCATCGCTTACCATCAGGTGAGATAGTGGTCAAACGCGTGCCTATCAACAGTAAAAAAAAAAAATTACCCTGTAGCTTTATCATAGCGATCGAAAGGCTTCATCATAAGGATTATTTTTTGCATTATTGATTAACATAGTGTTAGAAATAAAAGGAAGACCATGAATTTTAACATTTGATGTGAAATTTTGTTGAGAAAAATGTGTGTGAGTGAAATAATCAAAAGAGTGCGACTTTTTATTCAATTGTGTATTAAAACTGGTAAAATTCATGGTCTTCCTTTTACTTCTGAACTATGTTATTTAACAAAAAAAAATCTTATGATGAAACCGGTCGATCGGTATGATAAAGCTACAGGGTATTTTTTTTCTCGTGTAGCGGGTTCGATTCCCGGTTCAACCATGTAATTATTTAAAAATCTATGAATGCAGTTTAAATTAGAATAATGTCTTCTTTCAGTAAAATGTCCCATCTACCATTTCAAGGTACTTTCCTTCCATGTGGGATAGCCGTGGGACGCCCTGTATAGATTAACATGGCCTATATTTTGAAAATTTAAATTAAACAAATTCCCTCTTCTAATTTTTTTTTAATGTTTCATACATCAGTACGTAATTTGGCTTAGTTACATATTGACCACTATGAAAAATACCTCTAAATATTTTACATTGTGTCGCTGTAGATATACGTCCTATCAGTGTGAACGGGCCCTAGAGTGGAGTGGCCGCGGGCGTCGATCGGCGCCTAATTTCGGCCGGTAATAACCGGTCTCGGAACGGACATCACAATCAGAATCTTTGTGGGAACCGTGCGTTGCGTCACCCAACACAGCAACTAGGGATGCGACACGGATTGACCACATTCTGGAACTGCAGTATTTTTACACGACTGACCAAAATAGCGATGTTTTTAGGTCCAGGTTATCGATTTATGCAATCTTTTCGTCTTCTTTGAAGCTTTTATATCTATTTTCGAGAATTTTAGCCAAATGAGGAGTACCCATAGTTTTTTTTCCGTATGTTATGTTTTCATCGATGGATGCGGTATTAAAATTTGATTTCTGCGATCATTAATTTGGTAAAGTTATTCAGAGTGTGCAAAACCGTTATTCTGTTCCAGAATTATCCCGATAATTATATGAATCAATGAATCAGTCCTAGACTGTTTAATTTTTTATTTTTTATTAAGCGACATTAATTTAAACCTTTGCTCAAATTATAGTTCTTCTTCGGTTGGTCCACCGTCTTAACATACCGAGTTTCCTTCGTGCCTCGGAAAGCACGTTAAGCCGTTGATCCCGGCTGTCATTTGTAGATCTTTGACAGTAGTTACGGATAGTCAGAAGCCAGCAAATCTGACTCCAGTCTTGCAATAAAGTACCATGTTACCCAGTGAATGGGTTGTGGAGGTCTGGTAGGCCGTTCCACGTAAAATACTGGTATTCAGCTAAATCCAGTTTGACTGGAAGCTGACGAAAATATAGTTGGGAAAAGGCTAGGATGATAGTTCGTCTTGAAAATTTAGGACATCCCTAGAGTTCTGGAATAGAAGGATGTTTGTTATTGTAGATTGAAGCTGAAATCAATGACATCGCATCGACGTTGACGAGAGATTGCTAGTTAGAGCTCAATTTGTAGTTTTAGAGGTCCCTCGCACCAACGTGCGTGATGGCACTTATAGGCCTGTTTCTATCACCTTTGTCAAATTTTCGTTCAGGTTAACTTCCAGCAAATCAATTTCGTGTTTGAACTCATTGTTTGCGCACTCTCAGTAACGTGAAATGAAGCTGATAGTAATGTCACAGATAAGCTCGTGGCTAAAGAATAACAGCCGCACAGATCGATCTTCAAGGTTAAGCAACGCTTGCCGAGGTTGGTCTGTGGATGGGTGACCATCTTAACATTCCGAGTTTCCTCCGTGCCTCGGAAAGCACGTTAAGCTGTTGGTCCCGGCAGTCATTTGTAGAACTTTGGCAGTCGTTACGGATTGTCAGAAGCCAGTAAATCTGACTCCAGTCTTGCCAAGAAATACTGTGTTATCCATTTAATGGGTTGTGGAGGTCTGGTAGGCAGCCGCTTCACATAAAATACTGATATTCAACTAAATCCGGGTTGTCTGGAAGCCGACCCCAATATAGTTGGGAAAAGGCTAGGCAGATGATGAGTAATGTCACAGATAAATTGCTAAAGATCACTTTTAATATGTTATCCATCTTAGCATGACTATGATTTAAGAATATTTATTTGCCTACAAGAATATAGTTGTTCACTAAACCGTTTGCCATTTTGGTTAGCTTTACCTCGTAGCTTCACTCCCTAAAAGTCAGGGATAGTGTTACCTTCTCTCGGTGCAAGGATTTGTTTGTTGGAATCGAATCAGTGCGTACAGAAATTATCTACTTCTTACTAGCAAGCAAAACGATAAAAATGTTTTATTTGAAATTTAATGACGACATTGTTTTCATTATAATCTTATAATTACTATTTAGATGACCAACAGCATGCCCTACTGAGACAGACTATTTTATAAATGCGTAAAGCTTATATAATTAGCCGTTTAAATAAAAATAACAAAAAACCAGTCAAGTGCGAGTCCGACTCTCCCTCGCACTTGGCCAGTTTTTTGTTATTTTTATTTTAAAAACACGAAAAATGACACGAAAGGTTCCGTACGAGAAACCGATAAAATACATTTCTTGTATGGGACTCTTCAATTTTAATTTTCTTTTATAACTATAAATACACATTCTGTGAAAACAAGTGTCTACCTTGACCCTTGACTGACAAATGGACGGACGGATAGCGGAAGGCTTAGTAATAGGGTTCCGTTGGTTACCCTTTGGGTACGGAACCCTAAAAACAAACCCTCTCTTACAAAAAGAATAATGAAGAGAAATGAAAAATGAACGAATGAGATATCTAAGAGAGGGTCTCACACAAGTTTTGAAACTTGTATGAGATTAGCACCACATTACCCTACTAACTAATTTCTAATATCAAGCAACAATTGACTATAGATATCCAACATTTACAAAGTTACGATATCACTACAATAGACTGTAACATGCCCAGTGACCCGCGAACATTAAACTCGTACGAGTACTTGCGACAGACTCCCAACTTGCTGTGAATGTGGCCTCAAGAGCCTAAAGGATTGACAAATTGTTATATGACAGAAAATTTTACAGCCGCTTTATTCTGTCAGCATCACACCGTGTCAATTTAAGTGGAGTAAGCGTGGACTGTCATTCCATCTATCTACATCTATACTAATATACAAAGCCGAAGAGTTTGTTTGAAAGAAAATTATTTCAGTATTAGATAGCCCATTTATCGAGGAAGGCTATCGGCTATATATTATCACGCTAAGACCAATAGGAGCGGAGCAAACAAAGTTGCGCTGGTCAACTAGTACTCATATATACAAGGACTACAGCAAGTGTTTTGACCGCATAGATCATCGGGTGCTTCTTCAGAAGCTATATTCCACAGGAATTCACGGAGATCCATTCCGGTGGTTTTCGTCTTACATAGATAATCGAACGCAGGCTGTAGTTTTACGTGGATCCCATCAGGAGTGCCCCAAGGCTCAATCTTATGACTTTTATTATTTACTATATTTATTCTTGACATAAAGACCTGCTTTAGAAATTCGCATATTCTGCTATACGCAGATGACATGAAGGTCCTAAAGTCCGAACGCACATTATCTGATACAGAGCTACTTCAGTCAGACCTCGACAGATTCGTACAATATTGCAAAACCAACAAGTTACAATTAAACCTCCTGAGATTCCAATGCCCCACCGTTGAGTCGCAAATGGAACCTTTTGGTTCCACCGGCGTCTACACCGGCTAAATGTATCCAAATGCTTTTACGTAGTATTCACTCGTTAGAAATCTATTATTGGCCCAGGTTATACACTAGATGGTACTTACATAAGTAAAGAAAACAGTATCAGAGATCTTGGTATAGTACATGACAGCAAGCTACTTTTTGATGATCATATAGAAACAGTCGTCAACAAACAAGGCGTTCAAAGCCTTGGGATTTATAATTAGAGCTTGTTCTAGTTTTCGTTCCCTGAAACCATTAAAAGTTCTCTACTGTTCTCTAGTGCGTAGCCACCTTGAGTATGTATCTCAAGTATGGAACCCTCAATATGAGATCTACACATCTGTTCAGAGGAAATTTTTGCGGTACTTGGACTTCAAGGCTGGGCAATTCTCAGTTGACTATGAACATCGTTGTAAGCGTTATCTATCATTTCTTACCGTTGGAAGTAAGACGAAATATAAGTGATATCTGTTTTTTAGTGAACATCGCAAACGGCACGGTTGATTGTTCCGAACTACTCGGCAAAATACTTCTTCGCACTAACTTAAATAATCTAAGAAAACGGCCACTACTCCAAGTCCCATTCGCATCGACAAAGTACAGGCGCAACGCCTTCTGCATAACGTAGTGTTATAGCCTTTAATAGTTTACCATCACACCTGGATATCGACTTATTTTGCACCAGCGCACATAAAATTAAAAAGATTTTGAACAAGGAGTACTTTGGTGACAACCATAAGTAGCTTTTGATTTTGGTATTGCACGACTTGACATACCCTAGTATCTCGAAATCCCTTACTACATTGTAAAATGTTTGATTACTTACGCTGTAATTGGTCAACTCAAGCACCTTATAACTAAGTAGTTTTTTAAATGTGGAAGCTTGTAATTAGCAAATTTTATTACTTATTTATGTAATTTCAATTTGGTTATTAGTCTGTAAGCTTTCTGTAAAACAAAATAAATAAATAAATATATACAGCTGCAGAGTTTGTTTTTATTTGTTTGCGGCAACTACTGAAAAATTCATTATCTAACACTGAAAAATTCTTTCAGCCCATTTATCGAGGAAGACTATAGGCTATATATCATCACGCTAAGATCAAAAGGAGCGAAGCAGACGAAGTTGCACGGGTCAACTAGTCTAGTATATACGGATTAACCGCTCACTTCATGTTCTCTTCACCTTACACGGTACACTGACAATTGCACTGCGATCTTTACAGAAATCGCAGTCCAATTGTCAGTTGGTATTGTTGTTCCCTTACTATGATGATATAGATGTAAGAGAATGTTAACGATAAATGATAATTATTATTTTGTAAATGAGTTAAGAATCTGGGGGCACGGAAGTGCCCCCGCCAAGTCCAGCAAAACAAAGGCACGGCCGTACCATCCTTTTCTCGAATCCATTTCGAGCCATTTTCGACTCTCACACTTTTAAATGTAAATATTTTTTAAGTCTGTTTCAAACCAGATGAAACTCAAAACAATTGTTGCAAAAAAAAACATTTACAGGCACTTTTGAAGTTACAATTCCGCGCCGGTCAGACAAAAACATATTACACATTCCAAAGCATAGATCTCAACTGAAAAGGGCTCATCATTATGAACAACTCTTACCTACTATGGGACCAAACGCGCACAGTTTGGGGAACTCGTCTTTTTTACGCGATTTCAGTGTCGGTCGCTTCGTCAAAGTTGTCATCATTAAGTTGTCTGTTATTTTCCGGTGACATATATAAACTTCTTTGCAAACGAACAATGATCCTACATCTTTAGTTTTTACAAACCGAGTGTGATGAAATAATCCTCATTGACAATAATGAAGAACTTTAATTTCTAATTTAACATTTACAAAAAAAAGAAAGAAAATATGAAAAAAACAAATTAAAAATGTGTGTTACTTACTGTATGTACTGAAACTACTGATGTAAAAAATCTTACCAATGTCCCACTATTGTCATAATATGATCTCTTGTGCAATATTTTTTTATTGAGTTGTTGAAGCCTTAATAAAATATTTTAAAAATACTTAAATAAATAAATTTTAGACAATTCTATCAGAATAGCTTAAAACCTTCTCAAAATATACCTGCAAAAATATTCTCAAAATATAAATTTACAATTACTACGAAAGCTACGCTACGAGCGCTACGAGCGCTGCGAGTGCTACGAGTTTCTTAATATTACGAAAAAGTCCCACTTGAGTCTCACGATTTATTTAACAGCGCTATTCGTTTCATACCACATTGACATACTAAAAATATCAGCCAGTAATTAATCTATCAATTTGTTTTGTTTTTATATTTATACATAATTTATTTTTAATTAGTGTAGTTTTTTAAGATGCAGACTTAAAAAACTATTTAAAGTAAATTATGATTATATATGTATGAAAATTAAATCTATCAATTTAAATAAATGTTTAAGAAAATGTTTTGATTGCTGCGACTGCTCCGAGCGCTACGGAGCGAAGAAAACTCGTGCGCATTGGTTATGATGTGCGTGTTGATAAAATCGTAATATATAAAATTCTACCGTTGCTGACTGAGTTGACTTGAGTGACTGACAGACAACACACAGCCGAAACTGCTGGTCGTAGAAAGCTGAAATTTGGCTTGTAGGTTCATTGAGGAGTGTAGGGGAGCACTAAGAGACGATCCAGAAATTCCTACGGGAACGGGAAACACCGGGATATGCGCTCACAAAGTCGCGGGCATATGCTAGTAACCTTATATTTTTCATAACGGATGCAAAAATACAATTCAACTACAAAACCAGAAAAAGAATCTAGTCTCTTTACATTAGTTAACTCAAAAGCCTGAAAAGAGAGAAACCAGATTAAAAAACGGAAAAATATAAACGTTTTGAAATCCATCCTAAACAGAGACAGTATAATCTGACATCGCCAGGAAAAAGATCAAATGTGACTTAAAATTAGAAGCTGTTATAGACTGACATAATTATTATACAGAATGTGTGCAATTCTGACAATATCTATTAGGTACATTCAGACGGGTGGAATCGATAACCTCCTTTTTTAAATCGCTTAATAAGCGATTATTTTCCACCGATTTCTTCTATAGTTACATCTTAAACAAAAACATTATTTCATGTACATTTCCCATAGTACCTATTCAAACAGGTTTTGAATATTAATTAACATAATTGTATTATTTACGTTCTACAACACTGTGTAGACGCCTGCGGTTTACGAGCCGTCGGTTTTCTTTATGCTAATGAGCTTACGACGTAAGTGTTGCGAGCCTTTCAGATCAAGTAAGATGAATCCATTCGTTATGTCGCTCGACGGGAGGTAACATGTGAATGCGTATTCATTTAGAGTTCAAAATACTTCACATTTTATTCAAGATGCGACTTATCGAAGCTTTTGAATTAGATCATCATATTGATAGTAACTACTTTTGTGCAAGATTTCAATATTTCGTCACATGAATGGAAAATATGTTTAAAGCAATTTAGGAATCAATCAATCGTAGTTTCTGAGAGTAAACAAACAAACTCTTCAGCTTTATATATTAAGTACTAGTTGACCCGCGCAATTTCGTTAGCGTCACAATTTTCATTACTGTTCCGCTCCTGTTGGTCTTAGCGTGTTATATGCCTATAGCCTTCCTCGATAAATGGGCTATCTAAAACTGAAATAATTTTTCAAATTGGACCAGAAGTTCCAGAGATTAGCACGTTCAAGCAAACAAACAAACTCTTCAGCTTTATATATTAGTATAGATAGATACGAATGTAACTCTGTCTATCTGTTTCTTATGTTTCACGTCTTAATGGTTCGAAGGATTTGGATAACACATGGTACATTAATTGACCATATCCTTGACTAGTTGACACGCGCAACTTCGTCTGCGTCACAATTTTCATAACTGCTTCGCTCCTATTGATCTTAGCGTGATGATATATAGCTTCCTGGATAAATGGGCTATCTAACACTGAAAGAATTAGCACTTTCAAGTAAACAAACAAACAAACTCTTCAGCTTTATATATTAGTGTAGATAAGGACGTAGGTGAAGAAGAAGAAGATAAGAAGGAGAAGATTGCATCCCAACGGTATTTCCAACTTTTACAAATCAAAATATCTTCTTAAGTAAACACATTATGTACACACTTCAGCAAAACATTGACTAGAAGAAGTATCAAGTTTACTTCAATAAAACAACATACAATGTAGCCAGGTACTCGTGCAAGCAGCTGTGTACAAATATTTTTTACTTATCAGCGTCCTCAACTGGAAGTTTGTGAGTTAACTTACAAGTTATTGGTTTCTGCACTCACGGCCCAATAAGTTGTACAATACACTACTTTTCTTACATTCAACTTTAAACTTTGTAGTCAGTTCAAAGACATTTATACGCCTATTTATGCAACTTTTGTCACTAAACCTCAACAGAAAGAAAAGTAGGTACTTATATCAGTTTCAAGTCCCCGTATCGTACAATTTTTGAGTGAATAAGCAGTAAATTAATACAAAATTTAAAAAAAACCGGCCAAGTGCGAGTTTTGCAATTAGTTGTTATAGCGGCAATAGAACACACAAAATAAATTACACACAATCTGTGAAAATTTCAACTGTCTACCTATTACGGTTCTTGAGATACAGCCCGCTGACAGACGGTCGGACGGACGAACGGATGGACGGACGGACAGCGAAGGCTTAGTAATAAATAGGGTTCCGTTGGATACCCTTTGGATACAGAACCCTAAAAATGGAACAACTTGATGATTTTTATAAATTAGAAGATTTTCTCAGGTGAGATCAATCAAGTCACTATCAATAGTAAAAAAAAAAAGAAAATTAGATGAAGATGGCACCAAATGTGACTGTTCCTAAATTACCCAAGGCTAATAAAATTTTCGTTTTTCCTGGAATTAACTTAATTTTTAAGGTCAGTCCCGCCAGTAATAATTAATAACAAAGAAATAAGTTTTCAAAGAACTTTCATTCAGCATATCAATAGTGTACTGACAGCAGTAATAGACAAAGACAAAATGAAGAAAATAACATTAGGAAGCTAAGTACCAACGTAAAAAGTAAAAGTGTGCAGCCAGAGAACAATAATGTATACTAAAATCACCCTTATGATGATATGATAACCGAGAGAAAAGTTTTCAATATCGCATTCACTTGACGACACTCAATGCTATCACTCAATATTATATTTACAAGCACTCGGAGAAAAACAAGTGTTCTTGGGCAGTTGTATTTGAAAAGTAAATATTGGACTACAAAGGAAAATTGTGAGTATTATTGTTAGACTTATCTGGGCGAATACTTAGTGCAGGAAAATTAGCTCAATTAACGTCGATTATAGCGAATAATTCGTGTTTGAAAATTGGTACAGTTGTACTTTGAGATGAACATGTCAAAAATCCCCGAAGGTGGGAGGTGAGAGGTGGGGGAAGGGAGGAAAGGTACCTTTTTTTAGGTTTTTGTTTGTATCTCCAAAACCATCAAAAATAACTCCTTGCTCACTTCTACATTAATAATCTACATTAAATTTTCTGTACATTATGTATTATGTTATTGTTATTACATAATTGATAACAATGGTCTGATGATGAAGAGCTGAAACCTGGAAAGTGGTCAAATGTGTTCGACGCCATTTCTTAGCCAGAGTCCGACAGAATTGAGACCTATCGTATTTTTTTCGTCATTTGAAATAGAACAAGAATAAGTTTTTTTTTTTCGATTTCCATGGCTTAAACATAGATATTACTATGTGAGCTTGAGTATTTCTTTAGACAAAGTTTAGAAAAGTAAATCTTTATCCACTCGTACAAGTATGCCTGTGAATCGTACTGTTGAGTACCATTCACTGGAGTTGGTAACAAGGGTCTGATGATGGAAATCATAAAGGTGAGTAGTGGCTCTCTTAGCTTACTACTCCTGTACCCATCGTGTTTGGGTTCATTGAAATCATTTTAATGAGTAATATCCATTGCACCTTGTATCAACGATCCGATGATGGAAACTGTGAAGGTGAGTAGTGGCTCACTTAGTTAACTGCTCCTATACCTATCGTGTTTGAAGTAAAATGAATTGTACAGATGGGTTCTATCCATTGCAGCTAACAAAAATAATCTGATGATGGAAACCATAACGGTAAGTAGAGGCTCTTTCAGTTGACTACTTCTATGACCATCGTGTTTGGGCTCAAATGAATTGTACGGGATGGTACTCTTCATTGCAGCTGATAACGACGACCCACTGATGGAAATCATGAAGATGAGTAGTGACTTGTTTAGTTGACTACTCCTATACCCATCGTGTTGGGGTTTATATGAATTGTACGGGGTGGTACTATTCATTGTAGCTGATAACAAAGATCTACTGATGGAAATTATCAAGTTGAGTAGTGGCTCTCTTATTTGCCTACTCTTATTCAAATTGAGTTTGGGCTCATACTCAGAATTGTACGGGGCGGTACTATACATTTTTAATCATAAAGGTCAGGGGTATAAGATTAGTCAACTTAGTGAGCCACTACTCACCTTCATGGTTTCCATAATCAGATCGTTGTTACCAAGTACAAATCAATAGTGCTTATCAAAAGGATTTAAATGAGCCGAAACACAATGGTTACAAGAGTAGCCAACTAAGAGAGCCACTACTCACCTTTGTGGTTCTCATTAGCAGAGTATTGTTACTAACTGCAATGGATAGAACTCATCTATACAATTCATATGAGCCCAAACACAATGGATATAAGAGTATTCAATTAAGTAAGCCACTACTCGCCATTATGGTTTCCATCATCATCATCAGGTCGTTGTTACTAGCTGCAATGGATATAACCTATCTGTACAATTCATATGAGCCCAAACACGACCGGCATACTTGTAAGAATGGATGTAAAATAACTCTTCGAGATTTCGTCTACTTAAGACATGTATTTATGCATTAGCCATCGAAATCTAAAAAAAATATATTCTTGCTCTACTTTAGATGCCAAAAAAACTACGAAAGATCTCAACTGCGTCGGCTTCTGGTTCAAAAATTACCATTCGTCTTGGTATGATTTACGAAAAAACATTTTTCGTCAATTTTAGATACACACTACCACCTAAAGTATTGATCCTACAGATAAATGTGAAAGACATTGTGGCTAGAAAATTTAATGTAGAAGTGGACAAGGAGATATTTTTAATGGTTTTGGAGATACAAGCAAAAAACTGAAAAAAGGTACCTTTCCCCCCACCCCCACCTCCTAACTTCGGGGATTTTTGGCAGGTTCATCAGGACACCTCAAAGAATAAATGTACCAATTTTCAAAACTACACGAATTATTCACTCTGATTTCCTTAAATTTCCTACACTAATTGTCTCCCCATTCTTTCCATACAATTTGTGCTTTAAGAGCCGTTTGATTCCAATAGTCAGATAACTTTTGTGTATAAAATATGCGGCCTTCTATAGTTAAAAATGAGAAATAACTTTCGATTAAAAACGAGACTAAGTAAAACTAAAGAAAATTCAATAAAACCTAATATATCTACCAGTATTTTCGTTGAGAATAATGACTGAAATTACAGAAACTGTAGTTCGTTTTGGAAATAAATCTTCTGTTTAAAAAAAGTAGGTCAAGATTTTCAGATTCTAGGAATTCAGGTTCTTTTTCAACATCCCAAAAATAAATACGAAATTGAGGTAGTTCACTTCCCGAAATTATATGTATAATACATACGTAAATAAACATAAGTGCAGCAATAGGTGAATTTCCACAAACAAACACAAGGCAGATCGATAGAATTAATACAAGGTTACCTTCAAAGAGCTGGACTTCAATTATTAGATTAAAGGTTTGACATAATGATATCACTGTGTGGGAAAACTTGTGGCATAAGTACGTTACACATGTGGATTACTACAGGACGTACCTGAGGGCCATAATCAACTCAGTTTGATTGGCACGTTAATATGAGGGACAGGAACCTTCTTCATAAATCATTTTATTCATTTATGCGAAATGGTCGCATGAAGGAATGCATGGTAAAGGTAATGGATTTAACGAGAAAATTGCTTTTACCTATTGTTGAGTTTTTCTATCTATGAACTTATTCATTCTAACTCAGCTTCAACTAATTAGTGGTTTTGAAATGGCTCAAATAAGTTAATAAAATAACCTACCGAAGTTACCCCAAATATACATAATATCACATAATTTACCCACAAACTACTGACTTTTTTTATCATCTTCTTATTTTTGATAATTACATCAGTTATCTTATAAGTAATATCTGGTATTTGAGCAAATGACGGCAGCCTCAGGAGCGGGACACGTGGGGAGCGGCGGCGACGGGCGGTCACCATAGGCGACCGGCGCGTGGGCGGGCCCGCCCCGGCGCTCAGAGCACCCTGTAAGTACGCCAACTACACATCTTACTTCAAATTACGTCTCCGCTCATTATAAACCGTCTGGCGCTCTTTAATCAGTTGCTATAATAAAAAAAAGTTTTTCGAAAATTTTCCGGATTTAAAGCTCCTAAAAGTTCGTTTTCACGGAGGAGTTGTGACTCCTACAAAACAATCACAGACTTAAATCAATTGAACAATTCAATCAGGTGTTTAATTACAAATCCCAGTTAAGTGCTGTAAGTTTTCTAAGTTAACAGGAACAGTAGGGCGGGAAAGTGAGGCACGAGGCAAATGGGCGGGCGTTGCAGTCTCGCTTGCACAAAATGCACCACCCCCGGCGGAATGCGTTGCGTTTGCAGTCCGCGCCGCCGAGCCGTCGCAACTGCTCGCCCTCTGCGCCCGGCCTCGCTCGCCGCGACTACGTTACGCGACCTGTAACGAGCTACCAGGCTACCAGGACCAACAAGGAGGTAAGCCCTTACATTCATATAACTGCCTGCTCGCACCCTCGCCACTTCCTTATCCCCATCCCGTTTTAGCTCAAAGTTGGAACGGTTTTCCCTTTTATCGTTGGAATGTGGGAAAGCGGGTTTCGGTGTCCCAACTCTCTCTTTCAATATGTAAGCGCGTCGTGATTATTGTGGGGTGATAACAATGTAAACAACGATGACGCGCTGTAAGATAAGCTGTTTTTTTTTACAATACTTTACGCAACATTTTAAGTTACTACTTCGATAAATATGACTTTCTACCATTTGAAAAGTTTTCAGAAACTTTTTTTAACTTTGGTAAAAAATGTTTTCTATTATTATAACTGAAAAAGTAATCAAAGCATTTTTAATAACCTTTTCTAAAGTCGTACATCTAATTTCCCGCACTTTTTTAGATATATTTATAGCGAAGCAGGAAAAGCTCTTCCTGAAAGAGATGTAAAAATATTGTTAGCATCATTCCGCGTTCCTCTTATAATCAAAAATGTTATTAAAACTGCTAATAACATTTTTTCAGAACACGCTTATGCTGATATTATTCAGGTCGCGAGACCTAAATAAAATAAAGATTTTGTTTTAGTAGAATCTAGTTTTAACAAGTTATATTTACTGTGTTACTTTTTATAAGGAAACTCGGAAGCATTTTATTTGACACTGATGTCCAAAAAGAGAATGATTTGAAAGTTAAACCATTAGCCGTTAGATAAGCCATTTTAATCAGCAGTTTTTAATTGCGGAAAGTTACGTATTACTCGGTAAATAATTGAATTAAAACTACTATGAACTTCAAAACCAAAATCAAAATAATTTGTTGTTTGTCACAGGTTTAAAAGTAGTTCTTATCCAAATCATATGTAGACCGCTGTAACATACCCGTAGGGCGTACAACATCAATAATCTATATTTTTTTTTTAATTAATTAATATAATTCAAATCTATCTTATCTTTCAAAAATACATAATCATTAATCATTACTATCGCTCGTGTCTAAATATACATATAATAATATTAATTTGTCAAACTAAATAAAAATAAAAAAGTCAATTACAAATTAATAAAAATTAAATTACTAACAAATATAAATTAATTATAAAATAATACATTACAGTCAAATTCAAAACCAATATCAAATCTAATTCGAAATCATTCATAAAACTAGCACTGGTATATCCCCAATATAATTAATCCTAAAATAATAAACTTAAAAATAAATATGAAATATATAGAAGTCGGAAGCAATTTAGACAATGGAAAGAGACTTCAATTAAATAACTACGTACCGTGCAAGGTAACCATATAATTGGCTCTCATAAGCTATAACCTTAACGCACAAATAGGTATCTACTAGATCATTCGAACCTCGTGTGAGTCGAAAAAAGTCATAGGTTACTTTAGTCGTGCGTATAAAATTTTTTTGGAGATATTTTGTAGCAGACAGAAACAATAACGGTTTGGTACATTTTTTAATAAATCATATCTAAGTAGAAGTATTACATATATCGTGGAGAAACACCGTTCTATATTGTGCTGATATCTAATTTTCCAGCCACTCCTGACTCCATTCCATAGTAACGACTTCGATCGAAGACTATCTCAGAAAGTTCAATCAAACTTGAGTTTAACATTGAGCTTTTATGCCAAGTGCTCTTACTTGAGCTACTTACGCATAAAACTCTTATACATATTCAAACAAAAAGTCTAATAAAATTTTATAAAATTTTACCATCCATAATTCTTATTTTTGAGAACGATATTAAGAAATTCTTTTAGTACTACATTATTAGAAGATAATCAAGCTACTACATAGTAAAGAACTTAGATAAGCATAAACTGTTCAAGTTGTAAGCGCGCCAACATAAACAAACATTTCATTCAGTATTAGCTCCTCGAGAGGATTGGGCAACAAATCGTCCGACGGCTCCCCTAAGTCAATGCCAACTAGTACCAGGCGGTCAGAAAAGTATAGAAGGTTCCATTAAATTCCCGAGGAAGGGCGGCGGGCGCGGGCCCACGCACCACGCACCCACTCTCCTGACCGCGACGCCGCCGGCCCAACAGTCCACAATGAAAATCAGTTTTTCTCGCACCCGTCGATAGTTTAAAATTAAACGTCATTCTGGCTGCGGTTAACACTTAATTTGTACAACGCATAATGTTATTATTTTGCAATTCAATTTATTATATCCCTGATGCGATTGTTGTGATAATGATCGGGGCTCTTAATGAAATTAATATCCGATGCTATTTGGAAAAATGAAAGACAGTTTTGGTTTAATGGACTTAATTACGTATAGTGATGTTTCAGTGCAGTTTTTATAATTTACGTAATTATTCCATTATTGGAAAGTTTTTCAGTAGCTACTTACGAGTATAAGAAGAAGCATTAAACTTGGGTGCGTAGTCTCCCTGATCCGTCGGACAGTTTGGCTCGAACTCAAGCCAGTCCGAATTTTCACGATTATCGAAATTTAGGGTTTCAGAATAATAAAACAAACTGATCACAACATTATTGAATCACTTAGATCATGGATAAATCAAACAAACCAAAACCCATTGAGACTTAAAAAAAAATCTTGCTCTGAAAGAGCTGATTATTATCAGGTAGGTACTTTGGTAATTAGGTGGACCTAACACCTTATTGATTTATTACTATGAACGAAAAAACATGTAGATTTATAATTTATTCATTGTAACGGGATTAATAGTCGCTGATGATTCATTTATTTAAAGCATTTCAATTTCATGTAAATAAAAATATTTGCCGATTTTTCAGTTTTTAATTCTAATAGTTTGAGTGAATTTAATTAGGTATCGTCATGGTTCTCGAATAGTATAAAAACTCGCTCTTTGCTTGTCTGTTTCTCCGCTAATTTCTCCTAAACTCTAGTTCCAAAATTTTTTTTGCGTTTTTTTTTTTCTTTATAATGGGTTTGCTCTTGACTCTAGTCTATGTCAGAGATGACAGAGACAAAGTCTACGATGGAGCATCATTTTAATATGGTTTTCACTAATAATAAAATAAGGTAGGTTTTTGAATATATACACTATTCGCACTTAGTTATGTGCACGAGGCGGGTCGCTAGTATTTGATAAAAAATACTAAACACTCGCCGTCGCGCGTCGGCTTCTCTAGGCGGTTAGTTTTACCAAGTCACAAACAAGTTCATCATCATTCTCTTGCCCTTATGGCAATTTATATTGAGTCAACTGGTATTCATCTTCCATATAACATAACGCTACAACCAAAAGAAGTTTTAATGTAAAATGTGACGCAGATGAAGTTACTCAATAATTTTTTTTCCACATTTACACTATATTTATAGTGTGGCGTTATGCGTTATTCGTCTATAATTTAGGTAATTGCAAATAAAGAGAGTTAAAATTAACGTAAGTTCTTCCATAATTAATAAACAATAAAGAGATTTCAATTAAAGAAGGAGATAACAGTTTCTAATCCATTTAAGGAACCTACATTTTCGTATTATTAACTTTAAAAATAATAAAATGAAAGTTTACCAAAAAAATTATTAATTTTAAATGTTACTTTGGCTTACACTCATCATCTGCCTAGCCTTTTCCCTACTAAATTGGGGTCGGCTTCCAGTCTAACCGGATTCAGCTGAATACCAGTGTTTTACGTGAAGCGGCTGCCTACCAGACCTCCACAGCCCATTAACTGGGTAACACGGTACATCTTGGCAAGACTGGGGTCAGATTTACTGGCTTCTGACAATCCGTAACGACTGCCAAAGATCTACAAATGACAGCCGGGACCAACGGCTTAACGTGCTTTCCGAGGCACGGAGGAAACTCGTTATGTTAAGATGGTCACCCATCCACAGACCAACCTTGGCAAGCGTTGCTTAACCTTCAAGATTGACCCGTGCAGCTGTTATTATTTAGCCACGAGCTCCACGTTACTTTGGCTTACACTACTGAAATTAAATGTCGTCTGACGCATCTCCTGCGGTTTGCACCCTACGCAACAACCACGTCCCAGGTATTGAGACGGAACAACCGCGCAAATCTTCACTACACATCTTTCAATTTCGTTTTAAACGTTTTTCACATTTTATATTCAGGTTGTTATTGCAGGTTACATCTGTCTTATGGTGACAATAAAAAGTTAAACTGTCTGTGATTTATACTGCATCAAAAAACCATATTAAAATCATCATCATTTAGGAGTAACCACCCAATTTATGTGCGATCGGCTCAGCATGTCTTCTTCTGTCATAATTTATGTCGTCATCTCCTTTTAATCCATTTCATCATCCATACTCTTCACACATCCTTTCTTTGGTCCTCTCCTCTTATATATAGAATAGGATACAAAATAATTTATCTTTCTTGTACACCACATTTAATTAAATAGAGCTTAAAAAATAGTAGAGTCTTAGCGTGCCTGTCCATTACAGTGGAGCGAGGCAGCAGAGCGGAGTAACGAAGAAAATTTAACCAATGGAATTGCATAAAATCCCCGCACCACGTGAGTCACTGACATTTTGACTAACGTGATTGGTTAACATTTCTCCGTTTCTCCGCTCCGCTGCCTCGCTCCGCGCAAATGGTCAGGCACCCTTACAACGGTCCAATGGATAAAAGCGATATTTTTCAGACTACCTTTGGATAAATACCTATGTAGACATTCATAAATTCTTTTAAAATGAAATTTAATAATTACATAATTTTTAAACTGCTGTGGAATTAAGTATTATAAATTAACAGACTCAAACACTTCAGATTCGAGATCTTTCAGTTGATTGATTTTTACCTGAGAGCTTAACGAGCCAGCGAGTTGTGAGAACTTACTCCCACGGATTCTATAGTTATCCAGACTTTTCCAAGAAAATAAAAGGATCATTTACCAAATCTTAATGTAGCTTAATATATCTGTAGCGTAGCAACCGTGACGTTAACGTCAGAAGGTAATATCTCCATTTTAAAGTTGACTGAAACCAACTTTTTTTTTTAAGGTTGGGAAATCATCAAATGACTCCTCCCGCTTCGGGTAAAGCAGAAGAGAGTGTCAGACTCTTACTGACTAAAACCCATCCGTGTTCCTCCTAGTGCCCTTTGCGTTCCAGGGTACGGTGCCTCTTTCGAACGAAGTCTGCAGCCCTGGCAGGCACTGGCCCTAGCGGGCCCCGTCTTTTGTGCTGACCAGCTCTTTGAGGCGCACGTGGAACACAGCGTGCCGTCGACCCGGGCCTGGTTCTGATCAGACGGCAAGCCACTCAAAGCTCGCCGTCCGCAGGCCCGGACTGAAACCACCTGAATTTCATTTAGTTGAAATAGGGTTAATTTATGTTGTTGAAATTTCATCAACTTCCTGCCCTTATTCTTCTTTTATATTATTCTTCCTGCCCTGATGAACTGAAAAAAAACGTGTTTCGTCGACTTCAAGTAACATGGGATAAGGGCAGGAAGATGATGAAATTTCAACAACATAAATTAAACATTTTGCAACTAAATTAAATTCAGGTAGTTACAGTCAACTCTACACTCGACTTTTCTTCATTTTACTATGGTCTGGTACCTGATCCCTACTTTTACTAATTTTATTGCCTTAAATCTGCAGTTCTTGAGGTGCTTAAAATTGGTAATCCCTCTACACTCTACTATTCATCATTTTACTATGGCCTGGTATAATATTTATAAACTGAAAAAAAAACTGTTTCATGTATGGTAGCTCCTTTAATTTTTATAAATTTAATTTAGTTATTATTATTTGTTGTTATAGCGGCAATAGAAATACATACTCTTTGATAATTTCAACTTTTTACCTATAGCGGTTCTTGAGATACAGTCCGCTGACGATCGGACAGCGGAGGCTTAGTAATAGGGTCGATTGGTTACCGTTTGGGTACAGAACCCTAAAAAAACCAAGACTGTAAACGGGAATTGTCAAACCACAATACACATTTGGTCAATTATGAACGGTCTGTGCGGCAATGTTCTGTAGTGATATTATGTGATGAGCCGTTTTTGATGTAAGTATCTCTGCTTTTGCCATATTACAGACATTTGTCAACCAATAGTACATTGTTATCTTAGGGCTGAAAGTAACTGATTTAGTCCCGAGACGGCGTTTGGCGCCCGAACGTAGCGAGGGCGCCAATAGTTTGAGGGACTAAATAAGTCTTTCACCCGATTAAAACACTGTTCTTTTCATTACAAGGAAAGCTAAAGAAAAAATCCATATCTAAATCTGACGAACTCATCGACGTGTTTGTACCTAATACAAATCTCTGCCTACTCAGGCGATGGTGTCCTCTGCTATCGGTAATTCTTTTGTAATTGGAAATAGTTTCTCAATCCTTACCGAGCCGCTTCAATGACAGTTCGATATTAACCGCAAGTTTCGATACAAGTTACATCATTTCATGAGAATGGTTCTGAACTGAAATTTAATTACATTTCAATTTAAGATCGAATTTATTGAAATATAAGTTTCACGAACTTAATCGGTTTCACAAACTTTGAAAATGTATTTCTTTGAAGATCCTAATTCGATTTTGTTTTTTTTTTTAGTTTGAATGAGAGTAAATACTTAATAGGATAATGATATCTGATTGAAACTATTCTTGTTTATATATTTAGTACGTAAAAGAAAAACGATTTCTGAAATATTCGTCGAAAAAACATGTTTCTATTTGTACTGATATTTTATTATAAGTGGTCCTAATTAGTTACTGTGATTGAGTTTCAAAACAACTTGACGAAAATATCACGACTTAACCAAAACTTCTACCTACAAAAAATATTTGCTATCACTAGCATAAGCAGTTATATTTTTTTATTTTATCTTTATCAAGAAAAGCTTTTTGTTGTGTGTTTTCTTTAAATAGAAAAATCCTGTTTGTAATTAAAAAAATAAAACTATATTTTGTTAATAAAAATTGAGTTGGAGAATTCGATGGTAAAAAGAAACTGTTAAATTAAACTTAAACAACAATTTATTAATAAAAGGTTTATATTCAATGTAATATAACTCCTACCCTTTCCAAAAGAAATAAAATGATATGTAATATTAAATCTTTTAAAAACAAATTATTGAAATGGCTGAAAGAACATATGTTTTATGACATTAAAGATTTTTTTTAACAATAAACTATAAAATTTTGGACATTTACGCGGATAATTTTGACAACTATTATATAATTGTATTGACCTTATATTCTGACATTAAACAATAATTAAATTATAATATTTTGCATGCAATTGATACATATTCTGTATAGCTAAAAATGTGGACCTAAGATTAATACCTGACTGTAACAACTTATACCATGTTTAAAGCAAATAAAGACTAATCTTATCTGATCTCTTATCTACCCTGGGTCGAACACATACGGAGATCCTCCTGGCCATGCTGACGATCAAAATATCCAGAATTTCTTGGGGTAACCTGTCCCATTCTTGAATAGCGACTTCCCTGAGCTCTGGCACTGTCTGGGGACGTGGCTGACGGTTCTAAATAGCTCGCTAGAGAGCGTCCAGCACGTCTGCATCTGTTCGTGTTGCAATTAAGACTGTTTCCTACCTACCTTATCATCACCATCATCTGCCTAGCCTTTTCCCAATTATATTGGGGTCGGCTTCCAGTCAAACTGGATTCAGCTGAATACCAGTATTTTACGTGAAGCGGCTGCCTACCAGACCTCCACAATCTATTAAATGGGTAACACGGTTTTTCATGGACAAGACTGGAGTCAGATTTACTGGTTCTGACAATCCGTAACGACTGCCAAAGTTCTACAAATGACAGCCGGGACCAACAGCTTAACGTGCTTTCCGAAGCACGGAGGAAACTCGGTGTATGAAGATGGTCACCCATCCACAGACCAACCTTGGCAAGCGTTGTTTAACCTTGAAGATCGACCTGTGCGGCTGTTATTCTTTAGCCACGAGCTCCTCTGTGTCTGTGTCATATTTCCTACCTACCTACTTACTAAAATAACCCCACTCACGATGTTTTTGCCTTTAATCTTAGTAACATAATCAATAATTGAGCAGTACAAGTATCAAAAACTTCATGCCTAATAAAAAATAGTGGACATAGATATTACGTATCAATTTAATTTAGTTCTGGTGCCTGAAATAATTCTCAAGTTGTATCTTATTATGAATAAACCATTACAATTTCGATAGAAAGAAATATTCGCTCGGTTCTTGAAAAAAAAAGTATGACAGACAATCATACCGTGCGTGTTACATGGCTTACCAGATCTGCATATTAGATTGTTCCATGAAGTTTGTTAACGGTCCGGTTGTTAGCCGTCGGACGGTCGCCGGACGCCGGCGGGCGGCGAAGTGATCGCGAATCAAAGTTTTACAGGCAACCTCCACCGTGCCGGTTAAACTTCGCCTCAATTAAATCGATCCGAGGGGACTAACAGCTTTATTCTTAAGGTGAATGCTATAAGATAGCCCGAGACGTTCTTTTCCTGAGATTTTTGATAATTGGTTTCTTGGTGCGTCGTGTGTTCATGAAATATGTAGTTACATTTAATCCTATGGGTAATATAGGTATGGTATATCGCCCCCTATTACATGGGACTTAAACGTAACTGACGACACGTGGGTGTATTATAGGTAACACACTATACAAGCCTAAAGTTATGTATGAACCTAGTTATATCAATACTAAACTTAGACAGTTGTTATCACGACTGTCTTATACACAATTATGTAGGTTTTATCACCTACCGAATCGCGAACACAGTATTTTGCGTTTTGCTTCAGGGAAATGTCCATTTTACAGAACATTCGTTGTGAACTTGCCCTTTGACATTTATCTCTGCGTACTATTTGTTTTGACTTATAAATACCTAACTGTTTGCTGTAAGTCTCTTTCAAATAAACGCCTCTGCTGTCGCTTTCAGTGATTTTACACGTGTGCGGGACTTGCCATCTAAGTGTACTTTATTAGGTACAGTTGTTTACTCTGATAAAGTGCCGCAATTAATTTCGAACAGAATACTTACGGAAATAGAACTGGGAGTTTTTGTAATTTTACTGGTGATAAATTAATGTTACCTTAGATATTAACAAAGCATGAAAACAGTTTCTGTTTGTGCCTACTTTATAATTATTCACCAAATTATTTGTGATCTGGGTAGCGATGTAGGTAGGTATCACAAAGTGGAAATACAACTGGCACCCCATAGACGTTGACCTAATGTTTTGTTGCTACACCTTATACTTATGTGTCTACAACAATAGAGACTGAAAGCTCTCAGGAAGAGATGCTGTATTTGTAATCAGCTTTACTAGCCCCCATACTTCGCAATCGTCTTGACGTCAAAACATACAAACTTCGTCCTTTATATCGTCCTTATCAGCTTATTATATTGTATCTTTTAAACATTAAATATATGAAAGAAAAATAGCTCTGCTTTTACTTGATTTACCGACTTACTTAAAGTTAACTGAATAAATACGCCAAGTCAAAAACTATCGTAAAATGTTTGTAAGTTATTAAATAAAAGGAGTATTTGAGGTATAATTCAGTTTTTCAGCTTTTATGGTACATTAAAATGTCTTTTAACGGTTATTGAGATTGTAGACAGATGTGGGTGGTTACTGGAAGATAGATAGTTTAAGTGGATAATTGCTGTTTTCGTGAAGAAGCTTTGTTTTGACGTCGAGAGTCGTTTACAACGTTTACAGTTTTTGTACCGGGTACTAGGCGATCATGGGCGGGCGGGAGCGCGCGGGTCGGGGCAGTCCGCTCTTACACGCGCCGCCGGCATACATATCTGTACGCAGTTGCATAGTTACACTGCACCGGTGAAGGTTGCTCTCGTTTACACCGCCGTGCATCTATATAGGCCCACACGTAGCGGTTACGAGTCTAGCTTTTGAAGCTTTACGTAATTTGTGGGTGAATTGAATTGAGGCTTCGGACGCTATGAACTGTAGCGGTTCGGAATGTATTTTCATTTTATCGGGTAAGATTTACAAATAAAGTTATTGTTTACAAACTTTTTTAAGTTTTGTTTCGCGACGAATGATATGTGTGTATATGCGTGGTTTATTATAACTGTTCGCTTTTTATTTCAGTAAAAACAATCATCATGACAGTTGGCAAAGTTCTCAAGTAGGTATTTCTAGACACGTCAGCCCTAACCATGCATAGAACATTATATGTAAGTTGCAAATCAATACATCTTAAATATTCTCGAAGGCCATTCGATACACGTGTAAAGGGTGACATAGAGACCGCAGCAAACTGTAGGTACATGTAGGTATATCTTCCTAGATTC
The DNA here is from genome assembly GCA_950371165.1 of Lacanobia oleracea. NCBI lineage: Eukaryota > Metazoa > Arthropoda > Insecta > Lepidoptera > Noctuidae > Lacanobia > Lacanobia oleracea. The sequence continues at coordinate 11,699,476 of OX493397.1, forward strand.
AATTTATATCTGTTGTAAGTTTAAAGGAACATTTATCCAATATTTCCGGGGAAAATTGATATAAACGTTTTATGAAGCGAAGAGAGGGAACTTACTCCGGAGTTTATAAAGTTACAGAGCAAACTTTGTTTCGTAGGCGCTAAGGTTGGTACCTACCAGTTCCTAAAACTGGTTAAATGCAGTTTGCTGCTCTATTATGAACTTTACTCTGCCATCTATTAATTTCGATACTTAACAATTAATGAAAACTGGTTTCTTTCAAGTAGTATGTCGATTTAAAAGAATCGCCTTATAGAATACCTTGTCGGTTTATGTGTTTCCTGATAGCTACAAACTGGGTGTCTTTAAATCTCGATTAAATGGGTTACTTCCGTCAGGTGAGATAGTAGTCAAACGCAAATCTATTATTATTTCTGAAAAATAGTAGTAAATACCTAAAACTAAAAAATAATCTTTTTATATGAATAGTGCCCAAATAATGAGTAAGCATTACAATTTATGAAGGGTTCTTTTCGTTCAGTATTTTTTCCATCTACGATGATTAAGGTACTTTCCCTCTGTGAGGCAAAGAAATCAAATAAAAAAAAAAAATAATAATAAAAATAAATAATAAAATCTTAAAAATCGGTGTTTCCAAAACGGCCAGTAGGTAAGACCCTCAAAATTGAAAATAACTGATAAATAATATAAGGAACTCCTTGCGACTTTGCTTAGCCAGCTTCAATATAAAGTGGTCATAAACAATTCATTTGCCTCGTCAAATTATCGACGACGTAGCAGGAAAACACTAATCGCGCTCTCATGTGTGACAGTAAAATAATAAAGCTATAAGCTCATTGATATCGGAAACTCGCTATTTATGGATATTACCAGAGTTATGGCTTTGACTCGCACTGATTGTGAAAATTTTTGTGGTGGTAGGTAACAGAGACCTTCTGGCCAGTTGCGGAATTGTCCGGAAGAGTTACTGCTGTGGCCTTGGAACGCAAACGGGATTTGAACAAAGTTTGAACGAACACGGTTGATATTTAATCAGCAAGTTAGTGCCTGTCCATTTGAGCGGAGCGAGGCAGCGGAACGGATAAACGGAGAAATTTTAACCAATCATTTTAGTCCAAATGACCATGTGACCCACCCACGTGAAGATTTTATGCAATCCCATTGGTTAATTTTTTTCCGTTTCTCCGCTCCGCGGCCTCGCTCCACTGTAATGAACGGGCACCCTAAAGGTGCCTGTCCATTACAGCTGTATTGCATTTGAACTGACATGATTGGTAATATTTCTCCGTTTCTCCGCTCCGCTGCCTCGCTCCGCTGTTATGGACAGGCACCCGAGTCTGACTCCTTCCTGCTCCGCCCAGAGCGGGAGAAGTCATTTGATGATTTCCCATCCTCAAAAAAAGAAAGCCAATCGATAAGGAGTCTCTTGCAAATCTTGAGTAATAGGTATTTAACCCGTGAGGCACCGAGCTGGCAAGAAATACTTTGGCCACAATGGCGCTTGCGGTCGTTTGTAAGTATGTAAATTAAGAAGCGTAGGTAGTAGCAACACGACGGTAGTTGGAAACCAGTGTCAAGTCGATCTCACACTCAGTTTCTGGTACCTATTTACCGTATACCGTTTTATCAAAAAATAATGAACGGTCCCTTTGGGATAGGCCAGGGAAGCGAAGCTCCGGGAAAATACTAGTCAATATTTTTGACAGGTAAATGGAAGTTGATATGTTTACCACCTATTACTAATAGTAATACTAGTAATCGGCCAGTGGGCGAAATTCAACAATTATTCATTTTAATTTTAAGTACAGACTATATAAAAGTATATTTTTCATGTTTGACTCCACTATCACTACATATGTATTATAAAACAAAGTCCTCCGGCGCGTTTGTCTGTCTGTTCGCGATAAACTCAAAAACCACTGCACCGATTTTCATGCTATTTTCACCAGTAGATAGAGTGGTTCTTGAGGAAGGTATTTGTATCTAATTAGGAATCCTTAAGAAAATTGCAGCACGGACGAAGTCGCGGTCGAAGTGCAAAGTTAACCATAAACAAAAGAAAACACGAAAAACGCATGGCGTGTGTCAAACGTGTGGTAGTGAGTGTTATATATTTTTAATGATTTGATGTTCTTTTAAAGCACTAACTATTTATTATTAGAACATATAAGCTTTGTGCACTCCTTAGCCATAAAAAACATTAACCCAAATCTCATACTCCTCCGTCCGCGTAATTTTCGTAAAAAGGGTACAAAGTTTTTGATTCACGTATTTATAGAGGTATAGGTAGATTAGAGCAACCAATAAAATCTTTTTGTACGAGTAGATAATCGAATGGTGATTGGAATAACACGCTACTGCTAACTGCTTAATTAATTGTTTTTTGCTGAACGGATGTCAGCCGGGTCAGCTTTCCTCATTAAATTCCTTTATTTATGGCCGATGACAGTATAGTGTACAAGCTATTTTTAGGGTTCAGTAGTTAAACGAGTCCCTATCCTATAGTTTTGACATATTCGACATAGTATGTGTCAGACTGACAGTCACAGACGATAAGCCTCATGATATTTAAATTAATGTTACAAGCTAGGTAATTTTATGAAAATACCTGATACTACTATTATACTAATTATTACAAACTTGCCTTTGCCCGCGATTTCACTCGCGTTTAAATAGATTTTCGCAAAAATAATACCCTATAACCATCTCCAGGTTATAGGGTATTATTTTTGCGAAAATCTATCACCATCTCCAGGGAGGAGCTCGTGGCTAAATAATAACAGCCGCACGGGTCGATCTTGAAGGTTAAGCAACGCTAGCCAAGGTTGGTCTGTGGATGGGTGACTATCTTAACATAACGAGTTTCCTCCGTGCCTCGGAAAGCACGTTAAGCCGTTGGTCCCGGCTGTCATTTGTAGATCTTTGGCAGTCGTTACGGATTGTCAGAAGCCAGTAAATCTGACTCCAGTCTTGCCAAGATGTACCGTGTTTACCCAGTTAATGGGTTGTGGAGGTCTGGTAGGCAGCCGCTCCACGTAAAACACTGGTATTCAGCTGAAGCCGGTTTGACTGGAAGCCGACCCCAATGTTAATGGGTTAAGGCTAGGCAGATGATGATGATGAACCATCTCCAGGGTCCATCTATCTCTGTGCCTAAATCGGTTCAACAAATTACTAAATTTAACGTGAAAGCGTGACAAACAGATAAACTCACTTTCACATTTATAATATTAGTTTGTGATGTGTGAAATCATTTTCAAAAGATTTTTATGTCTTCGAAAAATATCATGCTTAAAAATACATAAAAAATATACCAACCGAACTGAGAACCTCCTTTTTTTTGGAAATCGGTTCAAAAGAAGTCATTCTTGTTCCATTTACGTACGTTTAAAACTTTTAACCTGAGTTTAGGACATCGTATGTTTCCGTCGAACTACGGAATCCAACACCGCGCGTCTGCTCTTGTACTTGTCCGATTTATGAAGTTGTCAATCAAGTTAGGTTAATTAACCTGTGCATTATACAGTAGTCATTGATAAAGATTTTATCGGCTCTGTAGTAATTCTAACTGCAAAGCTTTTATTAGAACACGGTGTTCTCATTAACAATATGTATGAGGCCCGCTTTTTTTATGTATGGCGATGGGGATATTCTTGTGATAAAAGGTTTACGCTGGGGATTCTGACTGTCTCAGTCTACAAGCAGTCTATGAATTGTGGCGGAAACAATAGCTTCCATCGGTCATTGTAGAGCATTAGGCAGCTGTCAGTATAAACCCATCGGCCTCAAAGCCCTCAGGAGTGCAAATATATTGTCTCGGTGCTGTGATTATGCCTTGAGGAGCTCGTGGCTAGGTAATAACAGCCGCACGGGTCGATCTCTTAAGCTACGCTTGCCAAGGTTGGTCCAACATACCGAGTTTCCTCCGTGCCTCGGAAAGCACGTTAAGCCTTGGTTGTTGGTCCCGGCTGTCATTTGTAGATCTTTGGCAGTCGTTACGGATAGTCAAAAGCCAGTCAAGTTCATCTGACTCCAGTCTTGCCATGAAGTACCGTGTTATACCCAGTTATGGGTTGTGGAGGTCAGCTAAATCTGGTTTGACTGGAAACCGACCCCAATATAGTTGGGAAAAGGCTAGGCAGATGATGATGGTGCTGTGATTATGACTTAAAACTTGGCTCTATTTAAAAGCACATCTCGCGCGATCCATAAAAACTTGCATTTTCGAAAAGAATGAAGCGATTTTGCATAGATTACGAAAAATAGAAATAAGTTTTCTATCAATCAAAGGTTTTTCAGAATCGCTTCAGGACTTCTAGAGATTAAAAAACAGGTAACAAAACATTCCTTCTTATTATTATTAAATATTTGTGATGATGAGTTCTTCAATAACTAAAAGCCCAAAAGTGGTCTTATTTTACCTACCTACACTACATGCCACGGATGTAGCAGGTTATAGATATTTTATCTGATGATAAAAGAAATGATAAGATCTTTCATTTATATTATTGCCAGAAGATTAAAGATAGGAAACAATACTTACATTCGGCTCCTTCTAGGACAACGCAACAAGGACAAATACCTGAAACAAACTCTGAATAAAGATGAGCTTTACGCTACTTTATGTATTTAAATAGACAGGGCTATTTATGATGTTGGCTGCTTTGGATAGTTTGTAATATCTACAAGAATACTAAGTGCATTTCGAAGAGCGCATCTTCAAAGTTAAGCAACGCTTGCCAAGTTCGAGCCATGGATGGGCCATCTGACATACTGAGACACCTCCGTGCGTTGGAAAAATATTTGGGCCGATGGTTCCGACCGTCATCTGTAGATCTTTGACAGCTGTCACGGCAGTTAGTCAAAAGACATAATATTTGTCAAATTTCTTGCCAATGGCTATAACACGACAACCCATGGCAAGATTTTTACATACTGCCTAACGTCAACAACTCTTTTGCTGGGGCAATTTATCATCATCTTTCTGCCCTTATCCCGCGTGTTACTTGGGGTCGGCGCAACACGTTTTTTTCTTCTATTCTGTTCTATCAGCCGTCACTCTATCACTAACTCCCTTTCCTTTCATATCGCTCCTCACACAATAGGCTAGTTTCCACCATCAATAAATTATTTATCTATTTAGTCTGTCAGTTAGAGTACTGAAAAATAATGGACACGTATTTTTTTGTTTTTGTAAATCAATGAATATTGACAAAAAATAAAACGCATCAAAACTCGGGAGTGGGGGCTCGTGACGTTAGAACGCACTAAAAAATTTACCTCGGCGTGACGTATTGAGAATTTTAAAAGCGTCGCGTCGTATCTTCGTCAATTTTGGTTTACGTAACAAAAGAAAAAATACGGGTCAAATATTTTTTGATAGAAAATCTAACTTACGGACTAATAAGTTTTTTCAGTGAACAAGCACATAAAAAAAAAAATGCTCCATGCATAATTCTGGTACCCAGATGCATTCAGTGGGACTGGTAGCCGACACCAACATAGTCGAGAAAAGCTAGGCAGTGTGGTTGAAAGCCAACAGTGGAACGACGTGTTTTCTTTGAAGAATAAGAATCTGCAATATATTGTGAATTTAATGAAGGAAATCAACCACTTACAATTCCATTGCCATGATTGCTTGATAGGAGGTATCAGTAGTTTAAAAATAACTTCAATCGATAAAGCAGTTAGATAGACATAGCTATAGGTACATCTACATATTATTATTGCCGTAAATTGCCTTTATACAGTTGTTTTAAAGCGTGTGTTCATATGAATCATGGTTCGAACTTCAAATGCACTTCCTAGACTTTACTGTTTCATATTCTTGGACATTTGTTCAAGACTATCTGTCCCAAGGTGTAAGAAATTCAATCTATAGTGAAGTTCGCAAGTCGGAGAGCGAGGCCGGTAGACACGCGCGACCGTCACCGCCGACCGTCAATTGTTTCAATTTCCCCGCCGCATACTTCGCGCCAAGTAACGAAACTTTCAGAAACATCCCCTCGGTAAGGACCACGATATTAACCATAAATTCTTGCACGTAAACACAGGCTATTGTTCAGATAATGGAGCTTAACTTTCTGAATAATGTGAAGAACTTAACACTGCTTGGCAAAAGCATTTCGTTTCCCTAAACTGCATAACTTTACAATTAAAAATGGGAGTAAAATTACATAATAGCCTGAGGACCCTAGTTAGCTAGATCTTAGAAACAAGTAGGTAGAAAGGTACTTGACGATCCAATAAAATAGACATCAGCTTTAAAATTTCAGGGGCTCAAGTGTATAAGACACCAATAAGAACCTTAGTCGGATTAAATATTCGTACTATTCAGCAGTACGAATATTAAATCCGAGTAAGGTTCTTATTGGTGTCTGTGTTAAGTTATACGATAAGTTTGTTGTTTTTTGTGATAAGTTTTACAAAGCCATCCTACATCAAAACCTTTTTTCTGGAAAATGATTATTTTTAATTCAATTTACTACAATTGCTTGCTGAGCTTATAAAAGCAGTTACAAGAAAATTCTCTCTCAGTAATTACTGTGAAATTCGTTATATAATAACACTACAAATAAATATAAATTGTGAATACGTAGGTACAATACTTCCAAAGGCCAACCAAAACGATAAAAAATGGGTCTCGCTAATACCGACATGTGATGTAAATCTAGATGAGGTTTTTGTTAAAAAAAACCCTAGGTTACTTACTAGTAACCCTATAGTAACCTGAGATTTTATTAATGAGTTGAAAAAGTATACTATAAACTTACATTGATTTGCAGGTACACTATAGAATAGACAATCTTACTGAAGGCCCTAGTACCTAGTAGCTAAATCGTGCGTAAAAAGTGTGTGGGTAGGTAATCGTTTCATCGTGCATCGTGCGTAGCAACTTAGTAGAAAAATTAATAAAATGATCAGGCCTACTTTCATAAAAAAAAACGTTCAAACCCCTCTGCTATTCTACTTGATTAATTTATAGTTGTAGCAATACGACCTTTAGCCGGGGTCCGCCAGAACCAGTGCCTGTCAGCGTTGCGAAATTTGGTCGAAAGGGTTACCGTGGCCCTGGAACGCAAAGGGCATTAGGAGGAACACGGATGGGTTTTAATCAGTAAGAGTCTGAGACTTCCTTCCGCTCCGCCCAGAGCGGAAAGATTCATTTGATGATTACCCATCACTAAAAAAAATAAAGCAGTACGACACTATTGATAATAAAGTACAGCAATTGTTCCTTCATGCGTGGCATTGATGTATAAAAAACCCGTAGCCGTCAATATTTACAAAACTTCATGACTCGGCAAGCTACAAAAACAAAAGTGGGACTGAACTTATGAACTTGTTCGGGCTGAATATCACGCTGTTATCGCCGGGGTCACGGGTTCAGGGTACTTAGCTTACAGTCCGGTGTAACCTCGCCTGTACAACTAGACTAAGATTAGTTTACACGTCGACCGCGCCTCCGTCGACTGCGACCACGTTGAGTGGCCATAGAGAAGTGAGGGGGTATCTTCCCTCCCCCATAAATCAGGCTTATGATGTCTGGTTTTCGTAATAATCGTTGTCTTCACTTGACTTAAGATCATACGTCCCTTAGCAGGGGCACAGGGCGCCCACAGTAGTATTCCAGCGCCAGTACCTTCTTTTCTTTCTTTCTATTTTCTTTCGTTTTAAAAAACATTGCCCCACACTAGGATTTTTTCCTGTATCGTGGGTGCGTTCACAAACACACAAATCTTACATACACAAACAGCCAGATCCGGAACAACTATCTGTAGGCACAATAGAATAATTCTATACATGTTCATTGAAGAAATACTATTCTTGCTTTTAGTTTAGCAAAATTGGCAATCACTTGTTCGGTCTATCTTTCAGCGCATCACACGATAGACATCAGCGTTTTCGCTTAGGTGTAGTTGCTTTATATTTTTAAGTTATCGGTAGGTGATCTTGCAAAATCTAGGGGCCCCCATCGATCGCAGGGCCCTGGGCAAGTGCCCATAGTGCCCAGTGGAAAAGAGGAGCCTGTATATCGCGAACGGACTTTAGCTTCACGCTTCACCTCACTCTACGTCAATCCAATGCTCGTTGCTTCTGCCAACACGGAACGTCGTCAGGTTTGACGGGGACGGCCACGCCTCCTGTTCCCGTGAGGATTCCAATCCTCAAGAGAGTCCATAGCCTGTTTGGGATTGTGATCGGGATCTCTCCGGAGCATGTGACCAATCCACCTCCACTTACGGCACTTGATCTGGCAGTCGATCGGGCTCTCATGTCATTTCTTCAACAGCTTTACGTTAGAGATGGTCTCGTGCCAATAAATCCCGATTATGCGACAAAGACCTCGGTTGAAAAAATCCAGGATTTAGAGTGAGATGTCCTTTGTTACCTTACGTTTCACACCCGTAGAGCAGCACGGATTTGACAACAAACCCGAAGATTTTGAGTAAATCTCATCAGATAGTTTCCGTGATTGCCAAACAGGTCTTAGCTGCGCGAAGATGATATTGTATTTGAAAAAAAAAATCTGTAATAAATACAACCATAACAAAACAGATAGTAACTAGTTTAGATTCCCAATCACCTCGCAAACTGATAGAATATATGCTTATAAATATAAATGGAGGACATTCGAACAAACGCATAGTAATTTAGTCTCACAGACTTAAGCAAATGCCTAGGTATGGCCTACTTTGGAAAGCAGATCGATAATTAAAATAAATATTTATTTAATGAACAGTATTTCGACACAGTTCTGTCCTCTGTTAGTAAGTCATCTAGCGGTAAGTTGCATAACGGCAGTGTCGGCCTTTCTTTTAAAAGTTTAAAGTATTTTGCTCTTTTATGTATCATAGAACGGTATCCTCGAAACAGGTAGTGGCATTGAGAGTTCAAGTCCAAAGCTAAGTTATTTTTGATTCATAGAAATATTCTCAATTATACAATAGTACAATGAGGGTAATTATGACATTTATAGTAAGTTATCATTTAGGGTTCCGTACCCAAAGGGTAACCAACGGAACCCTATTACTAAGCCTCCGCTGTCCGTCCGTCCGTCTGTCTGTCAGCGGGCTGTATTTCAAGAACCGTTATAGGTAAACACTTGAAATTTTCACAGATTGTGTATTTGTATTGCCGCTATAACAAAAAATAATAAAAATTAAGGTTTATGGTACGGAACCCTTCGTGTGCGAGTCCGACTCGCACTTGGTCGGTTTTTATAGTTTTAGAAAAGCTCGGATTTGTACAGTGACTTTAAATTTAAACCCCCATATAGGTACTTATTGTACCTGCAGACAGCGTCATTTTCTAAGATTTTTCAATGCAGGTGGGATACCTTCTCAATGTGCTACTGCAGCTCTCCGTATGGTTTTTAAATATACGTTCAAAGACAAACCATAAATTACAGTGTCGATGATATCTATGTGTGTCGATTGTTGTGATAAACAGATGACACTCAATGAATCCACGTCGTATTACCAGTTCATGGCCAAATCAACTGGAATGTAGCTTGCAGCACACTTTTTTTTTTAAGGATGGGAAATTGCTGATCAAACCCTCTATAAATAAATAAAGATTTAAAAAAAAGGATGGGAAATCATCAAATGGCTATGGGCCGAGCGGAAGTTGTCAGACTCTTACAGGCTAAAACCCATCCGTGTTCCTTTTAATGTCCTTTGCGTTCCTTGGCCGCGGTGACTAGTTTATAAGCCCATAACTTCTGCTAGCGGCTTTTCTGGCATCATCTTCGGAAATTATCCCAAGTAACCGTACTCCCGGGATAGTATTGGTCTTCCTCCAAGGTCCAATCTATCTCTGTTCCAAAAGTGGTTCAGCGGTGTAGGTGGGAAAACGTAACAGACAGACAAACAGAGTTAATAGTACCTACATATCTAATGTACTAATACTTCACCCACGACTTCGTTCGCGCTGCAATTTTCTTTGCTCTCTTAGGACCTCAATTTTTTTTTTAATAAATTATAGCCAACAAATTAATTTTCTATTGGCAGAAAAATGGTTGAAATACATATGTCCAATAGTTTCGGAGCCTGGTACAAACAAACAAACAAATCATATTATTATAGATGTATATTCGTATGGTTAATTAATAGTACTTAGTATTTTTTTCTTTGTATATTGAGGTGCTCGTGGCTATATAATAACAGCCGCACGGGTCAATCGTCAAGGTTAAGCAATGCTTGCCAAGGTTGGTCTGTGGATGGGTGACCATCTTAACATAACGAGTTTCCTCCGTGCCTCGGAAAGAACGTTAAGCCGTTGATCCCGGCTGTCATTTGTAGATCTTTGGCAGTCGTAACGGATTGTCAGAAGCCAGTAAATCTGACTCCAGTCGTGCCATGAAGTACCGTGTTACCCAGTTAATGGGTTGTGGAGGTCTGGTAGGCAGCCTCTCCACGTAAAATACTGGTATTCAGCTAAATCCTGCTTGACTGGAAGCCGACCCCAATATAATTGGGAAAAGGCTAGGCAGATGAGTATTTTTTTTTCTAAAATACACGTTGTTTTTATTTTCCACATTTTGGTGTTCTCGTAAGAGACAACCTGCTTGAAGCATGTGCCCACAGTACGAGTATGCCCTATTCCTGCCAACTTTTAGTTTAGTTTGTACTGTATGACTAAAAATCTTTCGCAATAGAAAAGTGATAGTTTTATTCCATCCTGGTCATTATAATTACTTGCATATTGATGTAATCGTAAAATCGAGGTTATTTACTCTGAAAAATAAAATTATTTAGGTATGACTGCTCTAACAATATTTTCCTAAAACTACAACGTTTACTTACGGCCTATCTTCTTTCTGCATTGATAAATGACTAATACCTAATGGTTAGCCGTCTATCGCATAGAGGCAATAAATACAGCAAGGTGTGAGATGGGTAAACTCTACTACACTACAAATTTTTAATTCATATTTACAAAATCGTAAGCAAATAGTCAAAATAGGTAAATCCCAAAGTGGTTCAAATCTCGTCAATTTCGGTGTACCTCAAGGCTCGATTTTGGGACCACTTTTGTTCCTAATTTATATTAATAATATATCCCAAATTGGCCTTAAAGGAGACGTCTCACTTTATGCAGATGATACAAGCCTTTTTTACTTCGGCCAGTCGATCGAAACTATAATACCGCATATCCAAAAGGATCTTAACATTCTAAATGACTGGTTCCAATCTAATCTCCTGACCATTAATACTTCAAAAACGAATTATGTTATAATAGCTCCTAAAAATAAAAAAATAACAGATAATATAGAACTTAAAATAAATGATCAAATAATACAAAGAAAAACTAAAGAGAAATATCTAGGCTTAATTTTAGATAACTCCCTGAGTTGGAAGCCGCACATTGATAAAATCAGAAGTAAACTAACATCACTTACAGGAGCTCTTCATAGTTTAAGAAAGTGTCTTCCTCGGAAAGTTCGATACATTATTTATAATTCCTTAGTTAAACCACACATTGACTACCTAATTGAAATCTGGGGGACCGCAGCAAAAACCACTCTAGGATTACTACAGACAGCACAAAATAAATTAATCAAAATTCTTTTCAATTACAAATTTAGAACCCCAACTAAAAGGATATACGAAGATACCAAAATAATGAACATTTCCCAAACATACATATACTATACGTGTATTCTTATACGAAAAATAATACATAATGATATTCATACAACGCTAAATTTTACCAAAAAACATCAAATCCAAAAAATTAGACTGCGAAACTCCCACTACTTAGTAACGCGTCCACCCAGAACAGTTAATTACGGAAAAAGAAATATTGAATATGAGGGTGTTAACTTATACAATAAAATACCGATGGACATAAAAGAACAGAAAAGTATGTCTGCATTTAAAAAACAATTAAAATCATACATTATGAATAAATAAAAAAAAAAAAAAATACAATAAAAATAAAAAATATATATATATTATTAAAAATATACATATATCTATGTGCAAAGTATAAACATCGCATGAAAAAACTCAAAACTGATGAAATGATATAAAAATAAAATAAAAATATCCAATTGGTCAGTACGCTGCCTTTTGTGCCACATCTAGTATGTTGTAACTTTTACTTTTGTATCCGTGTTTGCTCGGTTGATGTTTCGTTGTAATATGTGTATCGCCTACCCGCAAAAAAATGTTTTTTATTTTTTCTCTGTACGCTAGTAACCTAAACATTAATTGTAAATCTTGTTTCTCAGTAAGTGAATTATTGTTAATTCTTATGAGGAAATAAAGTTCTTAAACCATAAACTCGTTCTTCAAAATAACTTAACGTTTATTGTGGATGAGAAATCATCAAGAGTGGAGGTAAAGTTTTCACGGGTTTTATTTTTTACATGGATCCCTAATCTGTCTAAAAAATAAGTAAAACTTTCTAATAACATCAGCTATCTGCCAGTGAAAGTCCCAAGATTGTCGGTCCAGCCGTTTCGGGGACTAGCTGGAACAAACAAACAAACGGAGAGAAAATTTTTTCGTTGTTGTTATAAGTATCAAATGCATTTAGCAAAAGCTGTTATTTATATTTGTCTATTACAAACAGACACTTAAATTTTATTTATACTGTAACAGAATAAACGCAATATCTCTTAGGAGTCATTGTACTCATCATTATGAACAAATTTCATAATAGCAAGCTGTTTCCTTAAACTTTTTTGTAACCACTACCATAATGAAGCCGACAAATTAACCACCAGCGACCTAGTAATTACATCTTATTACATCTATTAGGAAGTTAGATTGTCTGCAGTCCCTGCATAGGCTCAACCCAGTTGTGATAACCCAGAAGTTAGATAGTCTGCAGTCCTTGCATAGGCTCAACCCAGTTGTGATAACCCAGAAGTTAGATAGTCTGCAGTCCCTGCATAGGCTCAACCCAGTTGTGATAACCCAGAAGTTCTTGGTTTTGTTTCTTTGTTTTTTAACACCAACTTCCAAAATTATGTGTTTTGTTTGGAGGTCGGTTATATTTTTTTTTTACTATTGATAGGCACGAGCTTGACCACCATCTCACCTGATGGTAAGCGATGATGTGGCCGAAGATGCAGCACGCTTGCCTAGAAGTAACCTATTCACTCTTGACATAAAGATTCCCAGGTTTTTTGTGAAAAGTTTTTTATTTTTACTTTTACGAGTAAGTGGCACATTGAAGTAAGCCAAAATGCTCAAACCATACCCACCGAATTGAGAACCTAGTCCTTTGAGGAAGTCAGTTATGTAATAAATAAATATAACAAGTTGAAACGTTTTTGAAAAAATATATAGATATTAAAAATAAGAATGGCTCTCCAAAGTCACTATTCTATACGGACGAAATCGCGGGCAAAAGTTAGTTGAACATCCCATCCAAACCCGTTCGTATTTTTCTTTTTAAATAGACTAGCTTAGTATTTAGTCTTTTTTTTACATTAGATAAAATATCAACACTTTATATCCATATTTAGAAGATAAATCAGAACAAAATCAAAAGGTATTTTATTCAAAGTAGGCAGAAAATCAGACCTTTTTGAACGTCAAAATTTTCATGAAGACGGTCCCCCAAATCGCCCGCCCGTCACCTCTTCCTAGTGTTTTAGCTGGGAAGAAGAAGTGGCCAACAAATTCCCCAGCAATAGCATTTAACTACAGAATATCAATTTGTCTACTTTATACTTTGGTCTAGGTCCCTAGGTATGTAAGCAGGTCAACGTCACGACGATACTACATTAAAAGCCTCCAATTCATTTTCTGATTAATTGGAACAGTGATAATTACACAAGTTGATTGGAATATTAAAATATTACGAAACTAAATTATTTTAATTAAATGCCACATTACTTTAATTTATTAAAAACAATTTTTATAATGACCGTCAATGGTTCTTTAATTATGTTTTTAATTATCTGCAACTCAATTCAAATTCAAGACATAATGTACTTGCAATCCTACCCCTACTGTGACTTTTCTCTCTATTATTTTTTCTACTTTATTATTGGTGATGGAAATTAAAATAATTTTATTTGTAGGACTCGCACTGGCAGTGGCGTATTTACCGTAGGGCCATCCAGGGCCCGGAGCGCCAAACCTGGCCGATTGCATTTTGTTTTGATTTTGGCGCCATTCAACCAAATTTAATTCTCACCAATTTATTTTTCTTATCAATCTCAAACTAAAATTAACGTAAAAAACAAGAACTAAGTCATTTGGTCGAAAACATCTATAAGTAAATATAATAAGTACATGTTCCGAAAAAAGCGCGCGCGCGCGGTGCGGGTGCCAAAGTGAAAGCGTATACGAGTTTCTAGCTTAAAATGTATTTCAATAAATTTGTACACCGCAAAAAATGTTAACGTTATTAAATTAAAAAACTTCTAGTTCTTCAATTGGCCAGGGGCGCCAAATATCAAAATACGCCCCTGCGCACAGAAGCGCTTATTTTTATCCTAACGTAGCCTCCAGAAGTTTCAGGAATAATTGGTAACCTTTGCTATTTCCCACTAGAAGAATTGTAGCTGTCTGAAATTCACGTCAATTGTATAACTTAGAAAGTAACACTCTTCAGCAGAGTATATCATATGGGGATATGCGTATTTATGAGCATTTTGTAGCCAAGAACTACCTTTACTTTGTAAAGCAGAAACAGCAGCTTGTTATTTGTTTTCCAACGCACCACGAAACCTGTGCGTTAACAGTCAAGAGCATAGGAATTCAGGAACTTTAATGTTCGGTCTTCACAGTTTATTAATTACCACTGGCAACATTGCACTTTACATCACAAGCCGTGGTAAGCTTATAATAATAACAAAGATAATTTACAGTAATTTATATTTATTTATTTATATGTACTTTATTGTACACCAAATTAAAACATATGAAGTAAACTTTAAACTAAAACAAATACAATTGGCGGCCTTATCGCATTCCGCGATCTCTTCCAGGCAACCTGGAATGGGTAGGGATAGCCTGGACCAGAAATCGTTACTACTGTATAGTAATTTAAGGTAATTTACTAAGAAGTATGCTGGATTTCTGGTGCATACTTCTTTGTAAATAGACTAGTAACTTAGCATTTTATTAGACTAGCTAATCAACCAATTGACATCGACCCTCCACATGTTATGTGCAATGATAATATCAGTCTGTTCGATGCTCAATTATCTTCTACAGTCCAATTAGATACGTGTAACATGCAGCGAACCGACAATATCATGAAATGATACATCGGTTACAGTAACAAGGTTGGATTGCACTACATAGTTCTAGCAGAGGTGCGACTCTAAGGGCGAGTATGTTGTATCTGTAGTTAACACATAGTCAAAAATTGTGGTTTTTCGTTAAATTGATAGCCGGACCTAGGTAGGTAGGTAGGTATATAGGTATATATAGTAGGTATATTGAACACACGCGTGACGTCATGTGGCTTGGTAAAGTTGTACCAAATTTACCAAGCCAGATGACGTCACGCGTGTCTTTAACTCGCTGTATCCTCTTCATTTTTTGTTTTAGTGAAAAAAGTAAAATACATGTCCAATATTTTTTGAAAATCTATCTGACGGACAAATTTTTTTTTTGTAAAATACCCTATTGTCAAATAGGTAAATAACTAACTTTACTTTTATTTTTACGTTACTATAACTTTTACACACGTTGTCTACATCTCTTTTATTCGACTCTCCTTTCGAAAGTATGCTGGAAGAGATTTCTTTAGAAATAAGCATCACCTTTGGATCTATTTTTCAGTTTCCTCCTTTTCATCTAGGAAGTTATTAAGAGGCCTATTACGATTTGACGGCTTTACAACGTCGGCTTATTAGGTAGTCGAGAATAGTTATTAGTGTAGTCCGTAACGGCCACACTTTTCACATTTTTTCTTATCTATTTGTAAATAGACAAAATTCCGAAGTAAGTTTCTCATGAAATGCGCGACGGCACTTTTTCGAGCTCGTGGATTGAACTACTGTACTAACCAAATGTAATTAAAAATATATCATAATATTCCTTATATACCTAGTAAATTGTTTTGTAGCGGCCTCAGAAATTAGAAGAATGGGAAATCCGTAAAAAAACACATTTTTGTCAATTTTGGTTTAAAAGAAAAAAAAACCGGTCAAACATTTTTTGATAAGCTAACTGACGGACTTTTTCATTGGACAAGCCTATTGCAACTGTCTTATTGTTACATAATAAAATAATAATAAAAAAAATATTTTATTTCAGACCTTGATCCATAATTATGTTGTTAGTAATACACACTACTTAAAAGCTATGTTAGTAATAGGCGCAATACCAAAGAGATTTTAATTCATATATAATGTAATATAATGTATATATAAAGCGGTGAGTCAGCAGTTTTGTGATAGGGCTCTTAATAGTGTGTACTTAAACTGTTAAATCACTACATAGTATAAAACAAAGTCGCTTCCGCTATTTGTCTGTCCCTTTGTATGCTTAGATCTTTAAAACAACGCAACGAATTTTGATGCGGGTTTTAATAGATGGAGTGATTGTCGATGAAGGTTTTAGTACATAATTTGCACCCGTGCGTAGCACCCGCCCCCGCACCCGCCCCGGCTACGCACAGTAAATAATAAATAACAGTTGATCGATTTAAAAACAGACCAAAAGACTCGCCCTTAGCCGACTTAGTTTTACAACTTAACTTAAACTTCTCGACACTTAATAGGAATCTCGTTTACTTCTGTCGACTTTGTTCCCGCCAAAGTGAATTTAAGAAAGTATCTCTCTAAACGTTAGAATGTAAACATTAAAGTTTGAGCATTTTGTTCGTGAGGTAAATCCCGGCAGCCGGCGTTCGTATCGTTTGTTACAATGTTCAGATAAGCAGTATTATCTACTCGGTTAAAGTACATTGCTTTGCATCTTTTACGACAATGTTATATGCAGGATATTTTATTTTCTACTTTAGGTTGAAGATTTATTTTCTAATGCAGTATCGAGGATATTTGATTCTCTGTAATATTCAAACAAACCCGAAGGAAATTTCGAGAAGTTTGTTCCTGTTATTTCCTCAGTAATCAGTATTCATTTAATATTCCATAAATAAAATAAAAGGCCGCTTATTCCGGTCTATTTGTGTAAAATGACGTGAATAATGTAAGTCCTCATTAGCTACCTACGGGTACCTGGAAGTCTACCCACGTTCGCTGTGGCAGTTGATCCAACTGTGAAATGAGATTGACTTGTGAATGCCATGCGCCAAACACGAATACAAATTATGATAATAATAATTATGAATAGATATGAAAATTAAGTTTTAGCTGGCGAGGACCGAATACATAATGCATAAGCAGAAACGAAAGCATGCATAAGCATGTAATAAGCAAAACAAAAATAATATTTCCTAATCGAGTCGTAATAATGTATACAAACAAGGTTTGAATTAATTTGCACTTTTAATGACATCCAATATAAGAGAATCGTCAAAAATTCCTAAATTCACTCATGTTGCACCTACGATGATTGCCAATTTAACTGACACCCGTATACACACACAATTAAACGTGGCCACTTACTTGGCCCAATGAGTACACATACTTCTTAAATGTAGGAAGAAGACATTTTTTTTTCTCAAAACAATAGTATAAATGAATATTCTCCTTGGTTTCAATATCAGCAGGAAAGCTGCTAATAAAGATAAAGTAAAAAGTACACACATTAATAAATAATCTCACACGAAGCTAATGTAGGTCTCGACGATATTTTATTCCTTTTCAATAATCCTTAGAATGCAGACAAGCAATGAGAACTCGTGGAAGGGATTAATAAAATCCTCTACACACCTGAATTGCAGTAATAACAAGGATATAGATAAGTATGCCAAAGATTGAATAAGTAAACAAAATAATAATGTTCGCTATGAGATGCCCAAACAAAAAGATCTTGATCTGAGCTTGAAATAAGCTCTCACTAATAAATAGATTCCTGAGAAAAGGGAATAATATTTTGAAGTAAGAACTTCTGTTGTAAAAAATAAGTTCGGTAAAAATGTTTTCAATTCATCCTACCTAAAGTACTTACGATCTTCCTAACTGAAAAAAAACTTGTGAAATTTCCATGTATTTTATTTGGCTGAAATAAGTGCATATTTTTTTTACATTTTTTTAATTCTAAACTCTCCAAACTTTTACGCTTGATACTTTTGCCATCAAACTAAAACTTGAAACATTTATTTCAAATAATCCATTTACAGGCACTTTTGAATTGTCAAAGTCGAACATTAAAAAAAAAACATGAAGCTATTTGCACGTTCCAAAGCGTAGATCTCTATGGAGAAGAACGTGCAAGAAACTCCACGGCCACTCTTTTAAACCATGTGATGTAAATCTTGTTAACATTATCTTTGATTACTTCTATAATGTGAGGACGATGCAAAGAACAAGAATATTATATATATACATAAAACCTATCTAGTGGACCCATGCGGCTGTGCCTGTGGAGCAGGCCCGGCCATTTTAGCCAATCATTTTTGTCCAGGACATAATCTTCTCTTTTATGTGAGAGAGTGTATATATGAGGAGCTCGTGGCTAAATAATAACAGCCGCACGATCTTGAAGGTTAAGCCACGCTTGCCAAGGTTGGTCTGTGGATGGGTGACCAAATTAACATACCGAGTTTCCTCTGTGCCTCGGAAAGCACGTTAAGCCGTTGGTCCCGGCTGTCAGTTGTAGATCTTTGGCAGTCGTTATGGATTGTCAGAAGCCAGTAAATCTGACTCCAGTCTTGCCAAGACGTACCGTGTTACCCAGTTAATGGGTTGTGGAGGTCTGGTAGGCAGCCGCTCCACATAAAACACTGGTATGCAGCTGAATCCGGTTTGACTGGAAGCCGACCCCAATGTAGTTAGGAAAAGGCTAGGCAGATGACATAATCTTCCAGTTTATAATACGCTACATAGTGTGCGTTTTATACATGTTTTAAATTTTTTATTATAAAATTTAACACAGAACCCTCTTTAACCGACTTCTTTTAAAGTTACTTTCCAAAGTAGTGTATGTAGTACCTACATTTTTTTTGACAATAAACGCGGTTAAAGTTGGTTGATGTAATAATTAACCGAATTCTTCAAAAAGGAGGAGGTTATATGTTCGGCTGTATGTATCTTTTTTTTTATGTATGTTCACCGATTTCTCCGCCAATTCTGGAACGATTTAAAAAAATATTTTTTATTCGAAAGTCTATACTCCTGAGGTGGTCCCATTGTCATCAAGTTAGAATCTGATGATAGGATCCCACGAAAATCGAGGGAAAACCTCAAATTTTATAAGCACACACAATGTTGCTCATAAACTTTCTAACGCAATTCAGATATTTGTGCCTGGTAATCATCATCTCATGTTGCTGAGCTGATGATGGAAGGTATAAGTCAGGATCTGATGAAAAATGTTTGTTCATCGATATTGTCGCCGATTGTTAAACAATTTGGATGATTCTTTTTTTGTTTGGAAGAGTATTTTGTCAGACTGGTCCCATTTAAATTTGGTGAAGATCTGAAGAAGAACTTCGGAGGTAGGCAACGGAACTCTTCAATAAATGATAGATGGATCGGGATTTCTGAAATTGCGTGTCTGTTGATTGTTTACACCAGTTCATAACATAACATCACGCCGGCATGCTGTTTGTGGTACTTTTTAGTGGTACGCAGGTACCACTAAAAAGTAAAAAATTTAAAAAACTTTTTGGAAAAAAATAAAACCGACTTCCAAAAACAAAACACTTAGATTTTTGCCCTACATTGAGTTCAAAAAACAAAACACTACAAAGTAAAAAATGACTTTAATTTCAGAAGTCGGTGTTTAAAACCGAAAAAAACAAAATCACCGAATTCCGAAATTAAAGTTATTTTTTACTTCAAAAATCAAACATTTAACTTGTAAAAATGAGGCGCATTTACACGATGCGAGTTTCTCGAACGCTTTGTGGCGAAAAGTCGTATACGAATATCGGATGCGATAATCTTAAGGCGATTATCGCGTACGTTTACATTCAACCAAAAAGTCATACGATAATCGTAAGGTATTTATCGCCCTGAGTTTTGTTTACACGTTGACACAAATTGCAATGCGATATTTGCCTACGATTTCTCGACTCGTCTAAACACGATCTCGTATGACAATTTCGCAAGAAGGGCGATAATCGTCGAGTAAAGTAGTTTACATGATCAATTTTTTTTATTTCTTTCGAGAATCGTATGTTTATTTATTTATTTATTTATTTATTTACAGATAGGTTATTCATGGTAACATCACAGAAAAAAAATTGTCGAAAAGTTAATATTTGTAGTCACAGGACTTGAAAGATCATCACAGGGTGTCACTTTTTGAGATTTATTTTTTAATCTATATTTGAAAATAACATCTTGGTCATGTTTTTTTTATTTTTTTCTAATAACTGTCGCGACTTGGCCTATTGTCCGTTTTCGGCTTGACGTGGATTTCTGGGAAATGTTGTAAACATCCGCCAAGACTTTTCTCTTCTACGTTGTGGTCGGCTACCAATCTAACCGGATGCAGCTGAATACCACTGTGACTGTCCAGTATTTTACAGTATTCGCTCCTTGTCCTTCTTGTTCCTCTACAACCCAGTTTCGGGTAACCCGATAGGAACCCCTAGGCTAAACATGTATAAATAACATAATTTTAAGTGACTTAATACATGTACCTAAACAAACAATTTAGTAGCAAGTTGCCACTTAAAATTTAGTTAAGAACTCATGGCTGATTTAAACGTATTAGATGCCTGGTTTACACGTATTAAGTTGTTAAGTAGATAATTAAATTTTAACTTAATTTAAGTGGCTTAATACATGTAAACGAACAATTTAGTAGCAAGTTGCAACTTAAAATTTAGTTAAAAACTAAACAAAACAATTATGAAATTGTCAATTTTTTTCGGTTAAGTTGGCGGGCGGGGCTTTTCACATATAAAACGATTACAAAAAGCAACACTGGTGTGAAAGTGACATTATGTCACCTACCTACATACTTACTTAATTACAATGATCTAAAAAAACAATTGCCAAACCTTAGATAACGAAAGAATGGATTATTGAATACTACTGTCATATACTTTTCTAATCTACTCAGCAAAGTCAACTACTTATACTATACTATCAATCATACCGTTTTTATTCATGAACCACGGTCCTAACTTTATATTTTAAATGTTCATTATTAGCGAACGAATGCATATTGAATACTACTTTTATATATTTTTTATGTACTAAGCAAGCTCTAGACGATGATAGTATAGCAAAAGATCATGAATCCTGAATGATCCTTTTTTTTTAACGATCCATGACTATCCCATTATATTTTTTTAAGTTTCTACTAACCTATGTTACCCGGGATAACGCTTCTAACGATACCAGAAACATCGACATCAGTTAAGGCGTTTAAAAGTTATGATGGAATAAAGAAACTCACAAACAAACAAACAAACAAACATGCATACATGTATATGTATGTGTGAACCCTGAAAACATAACACTCCTTTTTTTATCAATCGTGTAAAAAAGCGACTTTTTTTCGAAATTATTCGTGATGTTTTTCAATTTTAAAAATTTTGATAGGACGGATGATACTACACTACACATAAGTTTATTGAAAATTATTTAAATAATTCAAATTTGTTGAATACAAGATGCAGAATTACAGAAATAAACCAACCAAAGAATGACCACTAATTTTGGGGTGAAAGTCGAATCAAAAATCCATTCGATCGATATACAAGAGTTAAAAAAAGACGGTCAAATGCGTGTCGGGCCTCGCGCAGAGCAAAAATTTGCACAGTTTAATACTTCGCAAACGGATCCTTTGATGGAAAAATGGTTTTCGCATACACTTTTTTTTTCAAGATTATATTTTACCACTTTATCGGTGTGATTCATACCCATACCAAATTCTAACTTTATATTGCTAGGCGTCTCTGAACTAAACTTACTGTTGACTTGACAACGGAACCCTTAAAAAATAAAGTTTGAAATACGTTTTTATCTTCATTTGCAGCTTGTGAAACTAAGTGGCACTAGCGCCATACTGGTATCATCTACGAATACATCATTTATAATAATAATTAGGGAAATAACAATACCTAAAAGACTAAATTTTTTTTATCCAATTTCTCACCACAGTCTTTTAGGTCCATATTTTTATTTTTCTAATTATTTCATATTTTAACATTGTCCAAAAGCTTACTAATATCAAATCTTAGGACCGAGTTTACGACTTCCTTGCGTTGTTGATCGTCCATCTTGAGTGAACTAAATAGCTAATGAACTACTTAAATACCACGTACTAATTTTTAAGCCACTTAAAACTTAGTTATCTACTTAAAAACTTAATACGTGTAAACCAGGCATTAAGGATCGTCAAAGATATTCAAATGATAGCCGAGACCAATGGCTGTAACTCGCTATTTCACCCACCACGGTGAAATACCGGGATCCACGGGCCGACCGCGGCAAGCCTAGCTTAATCTCGAATTTCTTGTTTAGCCACGAGTTCCTGTCAGCAATGCATTGTATACCTGAAATCTTACTTTATTTCTATGAATAGGTAGGTTACCTATTGTTACTATATAGTTACCTATTGATGATTCTGTTATAGGTAACTGTTTTCCGGTAGGTAATAGGATTGTTGGGGGCGCAAACGGAGGCGCCGGCACGTTCTTGTTAGCTAGCAGTCTAGCACGTAATGGTCGGCTGCCGGCGCACGCGCCACATCATCACGTCCGCACAATCGGCTAACCACGGCATCCCTACTTTAAACATGTGCCAGCTCCTTAACCCCTTCATGCTGCGTTGTTCTATCAATATTGATTTGAAACAAGAACAAATAAATGTTCTTATTTCTTGTAAATCCAGCATACTTCTGAAGCTAACCATATCATCGTTTTCCTCTTGTGCCATGTTACTTGGGGCTATGCTGCGTAGGACATTTTCAGTGCACCATCTCATTTTAAATATTTTCAGATATCTCTAAGCAAGCGTCACCCTGCGTCGACCACATCATCCCTCTCCATCAGATAAGACTTGATCTAATGCGAACCTATCAATAATAATAAAACAGTAACTCATAAAGCAATAAATCTATATAAATAAAAACGAAACACCGAAATGTATGTACGCGCAAAACTTCGTAACGACTGACCCAAAGAAAAAAAGTCCACTTTGAAACTCAGTGTAACCTCACCTACATAGTTGCGATTTCTAAGAATTCAAAAGTTTACAACACTGTTTACGCCGTAAAAAGATTTTGGATGAAATCTAAAGTCAAGAAATTGTCGGTAACTAGGTAAACAAAAGTTGGAGCCAAGTCAAACCTAGGCGACCCAGCTAAACTTCAAGGGAGCTATCGGTAAATAAACTTAAGCCTGCCCTTAATCGGGGATCGGGCGAAGACTGGGTCGGGTCTCGGGACCAATTGAACGTATGTTTGTAGAATTGTAGTAAACCCGTTAATGCTTACCTGGAAAACAAATAAAGATTATTTTGTAAGTTTATATAGTCATTCAAAGACAAAGTGTTCACGATTTTGTCATAAAACGTTAGGTACAGCTACATTTTGAATGTGTCACATCAAACATCAAACTGGACCGGGTAAAGGAACTGCACACATACGAGTAGTAACAAAAGTTTTCTCACTCACTCTATTAGGGTTCCAATCGTGCGTACGAAAAAACGGAATCCTTGTGGTCCTCTCTGTCCATCTGACACAGTTAATTTGCTCCGTAGCTTCATTTGGATCGATCCACTTGATTTTTTATATTTTTAAAATAATATTGAAGTCATTAAAAAAAATTCGATGGAAAATAAGTATTCCGAAAAAAATACAGTAAATATTTCTATACTTATAGATTACAGGAAAGCGTAAACATAGCAAATATATTTTTAAAGTAACATATTATAAAAAACATAATTTGCTCGGAACCCCTTCCGCGCGACTCCAAATCGAACCCGCGCGGTTTCATTACTTAAAAATCTTCCTCATATAATGAAAACATTATCTGAGCGATCATCAAGTTGAACGAAAACTTGGCAGTGCTTTGTACTTTTATAGGACATTTACCAGTCCGTAGCACTACGGACTGCTACACAGTTCATCAGAAGTAATATAAACTCACTATTAAACATCAAATTAAATAAGTGAAAACTGTTATAACGTACTGAATAAACAGTTCCGTTTGATTCCAAAAAGTTCATCCGCGTACGGGAAACAAAAATGAAACAACTTTTGATCGAATTACGTGTGTAAAGGGTGCGGCATACGTCACACTGACGTAAAAACTGGCTAGTTAGCGCAGTTTACACAAACAGCGGGCTTGTTAACTGTAACTTAACTTGTTAATTTTGTTGCGGTACGCTTGTCACAAATTGCTACTTCTCTACGTGAACAACAAATGACAATTCAGCGGACAACCTCGACGTAAAGGATACTAGGAAACAAACTAAATTGTCATCGGTACAACACACGAATGAAGCTTCGTTAGTAAATTTATTATTTGAACCATGTACAGGAAACAATTTCAATTTTTGGTAACAGTTAGTCACTTTGTAACTTTACCGTAGTCCGTACCTGCTTCTTCATGAATAATATTCAACTTTCAAGGTTTCACTGTAAAACTAAAAGTGGAGGGATTCGTTTAACTCAGATCATAAACGGGAGTTAAATATTCGATTTGCTGGAAAATTTGCCGATGTTTGTAACTCAATGTAAGTTTGGTATTTTACGTTTTCATATTTCAACCAAATAACTATTTAGAGAGGAAACACTTGGTAAAATAATTACGCATATTTTATATAAATTACAAAAATATGCCTGCGACTTCGTACGCTTAAATCCGGTTTGTTCCCGTTCCCGTATTGCCTTTAGCCTTCTAATAATTTCCCAATTCCGACTGGTAGTTCCAGAGATTAGCGCGTTCAATGTCACTTTTCAGCTTTGTTATTTTTATATCTATTTTTTTTTATTTAGTAATGGGCTTGCTCTTGACTAGAGGAGCTCGTGGCCAAATAATAACAGCCGCACGGGTGATCTTTAAGGTTAAGCAACGCTTGCCAAGGTTGGTCTGTGGATGGGTGACCGTCTTAATATACCGAGTTTCCTCCGTGCCTCGGAAAGCACGTTAAGCCGTTGGTCCCGGCTGTCATTTGTAGATCTTTGGCAGTCGTTACGGATTGTCAGAAGCCAGTAAATCTGACTCCAGTCTTGCCAAGAAGTACCGTGTTACCCAGTTAATGGGTTGTGGAGGTCTGGTAGGCAGCCGCTCCACGTAAAACACTGGTATTCCGCTGAATCCGGTTTGACTGGAAGCCGACCCCAATATAGTTGGGAAAAGGCTAGGCAGATGAATGGGCTTGCTCTTGACCACAATCACTATTTATTTATTATTAATATTAAAAATCAAATCATATTTGAACTATATAAATTATATAAGTATGTAAATGTAAAAAGTACACCAAGAATTGGACTTTAACCAAAAATAAAATCATATTCTTTTTTCAGCTCTGGGAAAAGCTACGTACTATGTACTTGGCTGCTGCCCAGTTGTAATGATTATAAATTATAACGCTCTGCGTGCCAGGGTGGTGACGTCGAGTTATTAGAAAAAACTGGACTAATGCGAGTCTCACTCGCGCGCCAGGGGTTCCGTGAAGTTCGTCTATTACGGGAATCGAGTCTTGATTATACCGACTGTTGAGTTTATAAACTATGAAAGCACTCTCAGTAATCTGACGAAAAAAAAATAATAAGATGAATTGGGAAATTAAAAGATTGGGATAGAAGGAAAACTTAACTTGGTAGTTAAAAAATATTCTCCCATAAATGTGCGATGTACCGGATGTACGTCACGGCCAATTCTTTAATTGAACACATCAGATTGCAATCGCAATTTTTTTTTATGTGGCAATAATACAACAATTTTTAGACTTTGTTCCTATACTTTTGCTGTGAGACCTTGCTTCCTGCCAAATTTTATGATATGGTGGAAAATAGGTACTCTATAGGATTCTTTCCTTGGGAATATCAAAATATGTCGTAAAAATAATGCATAAATGACCATAATTTCTTTTTGCTTTCATTTAGAGCTCTAAGGGCCATAGATCCACGTATTTGATACTAATTTCAACATTATTCAGTGTTTCTGAGATGAAGGATAGTCACAGACAGTCTGACAGATAGACAGACAACGAAGTTGTCCTATAAGGGTTCCGGTTTTTTTCTATTGAGGTACGAAACCCTAAAAAACATTGAATAAATTATTGTGTCTTTCGAGCGTGTTACAGTTACACGTGGAGTGTCTGGTCAAGGTGAATCCGAAAGGATATAAACTTATAGATACCAAATTGTTCATCAAAACAAGTCTAGCAGCAACCAGAGGCCTTTGCCCAGCAGTGGGCAACCAGTCATCAGTAATCGTCAAAACAAGTTCAATTTTAATTTTTGATGTCTCTTATTTTTTTAAACGTTGCCTGCACTAGGAATTTCTCCTGTATCGTGGGTGCCTTCACAAACATAAAACTCATATACACAAACAGCCAGACCCGGAACAACTATTTGCAGGCCATACAATAGTTTGTTCCGTGCGGGAATCGAGCCCGCGACACGCAGCGCAGGAGCCAATCGCTTAACCACTGCGCCAACAGTGTGTCAAATCTTCAAAAAATCTCTAGGAACAGGGTATTTATATATTTTCTGGTACTTAGATTTATAATTATTCAGCTGAATCCCGTTTGACTGGAAGCAGAACTTTTTAAAAAGATTAATATTATGACAGTCCCTTGCCAATTCATATATGAAAATATTATGTATGTACGGAAAAATTGTCATCTTTTTAGTAAAGTTAGTGATAGGCATAATATTAATACTAGAAATAAAGATAAATTAGATCAACCATTTCATAGATTAGCTAAAGTACACACATCTTTCATGGGGTACTGTGTTAAATGTTACAATAAAATACCTTGTGACATATTAGAAAGAAAATTTACAACCTACATTAAAAGCACACTTTGTAAACAAGCATATTACAAATTAGAAGATTACATTCAGGATAAGAATGCTTGGAAACATGCTGGTCCTGCTCCATAGGACAATCAATGGTGGAGACAAGATCAAACTGGTTGGTTTATGTATTTACTTTTGTACCTACTTTTTCATTTTTCGGTTCACTCACTCTGCTAATTAATGGTTCCAATATTTGTAAATATGTGAGTACCATGTACTTATGTAGAAATGTGAGTACCATGTACTTATTTAAAAATATAATAAGTCTACCTCTGCATACTCTAGGTTCATGGTCCTCACATATATTAACAGAAGTTTTGTTTACCACAGCACATGTGGAGCATTGATTTGAAAAGAGTAACTATGGAGTTTCTTGTCCGTTCTTCTCCATAAGAATCTACCCTTCCGAATGGAAGAGTCACTATGTTATTTTAAATGTAATGATGACGTTCAAAAGTGCCGTTTAATGGCCTAATTGAAATAAACGTTTTTGACTTTGACTTTGACTTTGCTGACCCCAATATAGTTGAGAAAAGGCTGATGACTTAGATTTATAATATAGGGTCAGTTTTTTCCGACCTGCCTTTTTTTAATACGAACAGTTGTTTTTGTTGTGTGAAAAAATACAAATGTTCAGTACATTCTCGTATAACACAGCAAAATAAGATCGAAGCAACAGCTGTTTTTTCTTTGAATATCTTTGATTGATGTCTAAGGGTTTTTTAACGCGCCGACGACGCGCAAGTGAAATTCAGAGGCAAACAGTACTGCTTTTTGGTCATCTACAGCGCTGTGAATTCGCGTTCGAAAAATGTGCGTGATACCTGGAAAAAAATGGCTAGTCATTGAAAAGTAACCCTGTATTTATTATACACACACAAGTCTGAGAAGAACCGTATCAAACCTTGACACAGGGCTGGGCCGCAACAGGACTTTAAAATCTGGTCAACATAACCTATTCCCGCTAGCAATTTGTTTCAATCGCTAGTTGATAACCTATTTTAGTTTTCACTGTCAAGGTAAGTGAAATTGAGAGCTGCCCTATTGTAACAATTTTCAATGACCTGCAATTATAATTATACCTACCAACTCTGAACTAAACGATCGAAATCGATGTTTCTTTTTTTTTACTATTGATAGCCACGCGTTTGATCACTATCTCACCTGTTGGTAAGCGATGATGTGGTCGAAGATGTAGCACGCTTGCCTAGAAGTAACTTATACACTCTTGACTTAAAGACTCCCAGGTTATAGGAAATATCATTCACCTGACCCGCGCAACTTCATTTGAGTCACATTTTTCATTAATTTTACGCTCCAATGGTCGTAGCGTGATGTTATATAGTATTCCTCGTTAAATGGACTACACAATACTTAAATAATTTTTCATTTTGTAGTTCCTAAGAATAAAGCGTTCAAACAAACAAACTCTTCAGCTTTATACCTAACATTAGTATAGATTTCGGTACTGTAATGAAGTCGGTTAAAAACGATTTGGTTCCAAATATTGTGCGGCCGCTTGGGATTCAAAGATAACTTTACAAAATAACAATTTATTCTTATAGCGAACCAAAACGATTAAAAAACAAAAAAGCTGAAGAAAGATCGATGATTTTAAAATAAAAAAAAACAGGATTCTTAACACTACGTAACTGAAAAACCAAAATCCATAACCAAACATACAGCAAATGAACAACTTTTAACTTCTTTTCTAAATCGAATAATCGAAACGTATCAAACCTAACGGTAGCGGATTCCTGTAACAGGGGATGAGAATCGCAGAGAGGTGGTATAAAATTGAAAGTTCTAGGGCAGGAGGCTAGGGCAATTAGACAGATTGCGCCTTCGAGGCTCGCTTCCGGTTGGAAATTAGAGAAATCTACATCAACACCTACGGCTTACACACTGAAAACGTTGTCATTTTCATTTTATGGTTAACTAGCACTGTTTAAATAGTCTAGGCTTGATAAATTTATTTAGCATGAAATACGTCATACAAAAATACTTACTAACCTCAGCATTCCTTGAAGGTACGATATTTATAGTAATTCTATTTCAGTAATAACAACCCATTCATGCTCCTAATACCTACGTCTGCGAAAATATTATTTTCTGAAATAAAATGCTTGATTAACTTCAATTTCAAGTTTAAAACTTATGTGGAAAATTAGGTGAACCAAAGTGAATCGAAAGCCTGTGGAGAAACTTCAAATCAAATTATTAATTGAGTGTCACGTCGCGCTCCTTCGGCTTACATTGCTTAATAAATCCAGAAACGAAGCTAGAAAGTCGTTAACTGCGCTTTGCCTTTAGAAAGAAAGTCGAGACCTCCACTCACAGGTTCTCATTTCAGTTCAAGTCTGGCGTGCTTTTGTGACTGCTTTGCGTTCTCGTGTGTTGTAAAGGCCCCCAAAGAAAACAGTTTTCTTTTACCTCAAAAATAAGCTTTTATTTCTTTGATGTTTCGACGTTGTTTATAAGTTGGTCAAATATAAAATCAAATTAGTTTAATCTATCGATCTGTTGCATCTTTTCCGGCCAAATGCGTTTTCCAGTCTGCCACGTTTGTAAATTGTCTGCTTACATAGACAGGCTGTTTCTGTGTACACGGGGCGCGCTGTATGTGTGAGCGCGGCACGTGTAACGGAGGCTGCTCGCGGCTCTGCGCCCCTGGTACTTCGCTCCCTGCGCTGTAAACGATCTAGTTTGCGAGAACTTTGAAGCGGAAAATTTATCTGACAGTTAAGCGAAGTGTGTACACAGCACATACATTTTCCTAGAAATATATTGAGTAATTTATTGTTTATTCGGACGCCAACTTCGACAATTTAAATTAGAGTTCAATAATGTAGCAGTTAAATTAGTGGACAGACTGGTCTCATGTCTTTAATTGTTTGGTTACCACGTAAGTGCATGCCGGCAGTAACTTTGTAATGCAGTTATGTGACTTGCTGGGTTACAGGTATTCTTGTTGCTTCTTGTTGAAAACTTCTAACTATAACCTTGCAGTTTCAATTTTCATCGTACATAATATGGTATGTTATAAAATCGGCCTTTTCTGTAATTTGTTTATTTATTTAAATAACAAACTATATAAATTTAAAATACAAAATAAAACTCCTAACTACGATATGGCGTCAAAAAATTAGTTTATTTATTGGAAAAACTTTCTTTCACGATTGGTCAAGCATTCATTTGAAACAAGCAAAGAAATAAATTGCATTTACTAAAAACTACGTATATTAAGTCGCATAACTATAGACTTCAAACTTTTAACAAATATGAGTAAATGCGTTTATTTATCAGTATCGAATAACCGACATATATATTGGGCAGTGACACTGACAAATCATTATCATGACTGCAAAGCATGTTCTTGTAATTAACCAGCTCGTTGATAAACTAAACAAGGCTTGTTCCCCGTAATCCGCATGTGTAAAGTTCGAGCTGCAATCAAGCCTCTTCACTGATGACCGTGAACCGCGGTTACACCGAGCTACGATAAAGCAAGCCAAATTAGCGGCACCGCTACGCCTCGCTACGACTGGCGTAGCTACTTCGTAGGCCCTATATTTACGTAGCCTCCCATTCGAAATGTGCTCTTATCATGTTTTAGTAAGTTCTTAATTTAATTAAACTACCCGTCGTAGCACCGTGCCGGTGAGTTACAGGCATAATTGATACTTGATTGGCATTTCGATTGAAGCTAGGGAGTGTTATTTTGGGAGTATTCTTTCAACGCCGCAATGTCATAACATCATAAAAGAATAATTCGCAGAATGGGGATTGGCTGAAGATGTACAGGTACCTTTACAAAACAAAATTGATCTGCATTATATTTTGAGAACTTGACCTCAGTTACATCACAAGTATTTTCGTACGGTCCGTCTAGATTCTAATTAATGTATTCTATCTTGGTTAGTGTCTGAATATTTCAAGTTGTTTGGATTCGATTGTTGTATTCGTTCTATTTAAATATAAGTTACTAATTGTCCCGCGCAACTTCGTCTGCTCCGCTCCTATTGGTCTTAACGTAATGATATATATCCCTATAGCCTTCCTCGATAAATGGGCTATCTAATACTGAAATAATTTTTCAAATCGGACCAGTAGTTCTTGAGATTAGCGCGTTCAAGCAAACAAACAAACTCTTCAGCTTTATATATTAGTATAGATTGTTAAGTGTTGATCATTTTCATTTACGGCAGTTGTTAATGCTAAAGGCATAAAAATACAAGATTGATCTTTTATGGAATGATTGACCAACTGTCGTACGTAGTTAATCTCCTTTGACTATTCATAATTGTATTCTTATATATGCATTGGAGCTTGAGTTTCCGTATTACGAAGTCAGTTTTTCTTGAAATTGAAACGTTCCGGCCCTCTCACTGATTTCTTGAATCGTGGCCAAAGTGGCGGGATGTGTAATTTTATATTACAATACGTGTGCTAAATAAGGAATCAGTATTACATCGTTTACTGCAACGGGACTTGATGTACTAAATATTTATTAAAAAACTTTATTACTTTCTATATTTGCCTGTAATTCACAACCTTTAAACTGGTTTATGGAATCTAGATAGCCAGTCACTCCCTGTACCTTTACGTTCATAGAGTTCAGCTGCGTCCCGTTAAACCGGAAACTGATCCTTACATGCGTACGTAAAAGGGCCACTTTAGCAGAACCATATACAAAAGATTAACCACACAACAATCTGTCAGATTTCATTTTCGTCTTATTCGCTGACGCATTAGGTTCAAGGTTGATTGGGAAAATTTGACAGTGACGGGTAGCGTGATGTGCTTTCTGGTTCTACTAAAATAGTCCAAAACATTGAGGCTGTTTTTGGTTATTTTTTAGATTTTTTGACACCGACTTCCAAAATTAAAGTTCTTTTCTTTCTTCCGAAGTTATTTTATACCTTGTAGTTTTTGTTTTTGGAAGTCGGTTGTTATTTTACTTTTTACCTGCGTGTAAACAGTGTACTGGCGCGATGTTATGTTAAGAACTGGTGTAAAAACTAAAAAAAACATGTGATTTTAGCAATTCCGATCCATTTGCTATCATTTGTTTCCGTTGCCTACTTCCGAAGTTCTTCGTCAGATCTTCACCAAATCGAAATGGAACCACTCCAGGAAAATATTTTTCCAAAAAAAAAGAATCATCCAAATTGGCTGACAATTGGCGAAACTATCGCTGAACAAACATTTTTGAAAGAAAGAAAGAAAAAGCGTTTATTTGCGCCAAGCATGACGCATACCAAAAACAAAAATCATCAGATCCTAATGTATACCTTCCATCATCAGCTCAGCATCATGAGATGATGATTACCAGGCACAAATATCTGAATTGAGTTATAAAATTTATGAAAAACATTGTGCGTGCCTATAAAATTTGAGGGTTGCCCTTCATTTTCATGGGATCCCATCATCAGATTCTGACTCGGTTACAGTGGGACCAAAAAAATCTTATTTCATCTGAAAGGGTATACTCCCCAGTATACCCTTTCAGATGAAATAAGATTTTTTCACATGGGTTCATAAATGACAGAGTTATGAGGTAACAAACATAAAAAAATACAACCGAATTGAAGGCTGACCACTTCAAGAAACAGCTGATTCAACGGATTGTCTATAGGTACCGCTACATACATGTAATTATACTGACCCAAGATAAACCTCTACCTTGTCCTTTGAGGAATAGGTACAAGCGTGATGATATGTTATATTGTTTGTTAGAATATTTAGAAAATAGTACATATTTAGAATATAGAAAATAAGAAAGGTCTGCCAGCTCTGGGATCTCAGTCTATATGCACATTTAAGGAGTGACTTAAAAATCTATACGAACACAAATAAATAAAGTTTAAGTGCTTGTTTGGAATACATAACAGCTTTTAACTAAATGCATTTTCGTCTGCATTTCTCAATTGGGGGTGGCGGCTTCCAGTCAAACTGTATTTTACGTGGAGCGACTGTCTATCTGTCCTTCACAACCCATTAACTGGGGTTACCCAGTCCCTACCTGGGTTGTCACACTATTCTTGCCAAGAATAGAATAGAATAGAATAGAATAGAATAGAAAAACATTTATTCAGCACAGACACAAACGCACAGCGACAAAGAAAAACAAAAGTAATAGTTAGCAGGTTCACATTGAGCTGAGCGTGCCCATGCCGAAAGCATACCACCACCACCTACTGTTAACATAATAGGTACTTGTGTCAAATTTTCTGGCTTCTAACAAACCGTAACTCAGTAGTTACGGTAGCCATTAGACCTGGGAGTCCTTTGTGGATCTTTGGCAGTCCAAAGATCTACAACGGACACCCAGGTCCAACGGTTTAAGATTATTTAGTACTCGTTGACCCGCGCAACTTCGTCTGCGTCACAAATTTCATTACTGTTCCGCTCTTATTGGTCTCAGAGTGATGATATATAGCCTTTCTCGATAAATGGGCTATCTAACACTGAAATAACTTTTCAAATCTATGATGAATTATTATGATGAATTCTTTGATGTTTCGACGTTGTTTATAAGTTGGTCAAATATAAAATCAAATTAGTTTAATCTATCGATCTGTTGCATCTTTTCCGGCCAAATGCGTTTTCCAGTCTGCCACGTTTGTAAATTGTCTGCTTACATAGACAGGCTGTTTCTGTGTACACGGGGCGCGCTGTATGTGTGAGCGCGGCACGTGTAACGGAGGCTGCTCGCGGCTCTGCGCCCCTGGTACTTCGCTCCCTGCGCTGTAAACGATCTAGTTTGCGAGAACTTTGAAGCGGAAAATTTATCTGACAGTTAAGCGAAGTGTGTACACAGCACATACATTTTCCTAGAAATATATTGAGTAATTTATTGTTTATTCGGACGCCAACTTCGACAATTTAAATTAGAGTTCAATAATGTAGCAGTTAAATTAGTGGACAGACTGGTCTCATGTCTTTAATTGTTTGGTTACCACGTAAGTGCATGCCGGCAGTAACTTTGTAATGCAGTTATGTGACTTGCTGGGTTACAGGTATTCTTGTTGCTTCTTGTTGAAAACTTCTAACTATAACCTTGCAGTTTCAATTTTCATCGTACATAATATGGTATGTTATAAAATCGGCCTTTTCTGTAATTTGTTTATTTATTTAAATAACAAACTATATAAATTTAAAATACAAAATAAAACTCCTAACTACGATATGGCGTCAAAAAATTAGTTTATTTATTGGAAAAACTTTCTTTCACGATTGGTCAAGCATTCATTTGAAACAAGCAAAGAAATAAATTGCATTTACTAAAAACTACGTATATTAAGTCGCATAACTATAGACTTCAAACTTTTAACAAATATGAGTAAATGCGTTTATTTATCAGTATCGAATAACCGACATATATATTGGGCAGTGACACTGACAAATCATTATCATGACTGCAAAGCATGTTCTTGTAATTAACCAGCTCGTTGATAAACTAAACAAGGCTTGTTCCCCGTAATCCGCATGTGTAAAGTTCGAGCTGCAATCAAGCCTCTTCACTGATGACCGTGAACCGCGGTTACACCGAGCTACGATAAAGCAAGCCAAATTAGCGGCACCGCTACGCCTCGCTACGACTGGCGTAGCTACTTCGTAGGCCCTATATTTACGTAGCCTCCCATTCGAAATGTGCTCTTATCATGTTTTAGTAAGTTCTTAATTTAATTAAACTACCCGTCGTAGCACCGTGCCGGTGAGTTACAGGCATAATTGATACTTGATTGGCATTTCGATTGAAGCTAGGGAGTGTTATTTTGGGAGTATTCTTTCAACGCCGCAATGTCATAACATCATAAAAGAATAATTCGCAGAATGGGGATTGGCTGAAGATGTACAGGTACCTTTACAAAACAAAATTGATCTGCATTATATTTTGAGAACTTGACCTCAGTTACATCACAAGTATTTTCGTACGGTCCGTCTAGATTCTAATTAATGTATTCTATCTTGGTTAGTGTCTGAATATTTCAAGTTGTTTGGATTCGATTGTTGTATTCGTTCTATTTAAATATAAGTTACTAATTGTCCCGCGCAACTTCGTCTGCTCCGCTCCTATTGGTCTTAACGTAATGATATATATCCCTATAGCCTTCCTCGATAAATGGGCTATCTAATACTGAAATAATTTTTCAAATCGGACCAGTAGTTCTTGAGATTAGCGCGTTCAAGCAAACAAACAAACTCTTCAGCTTTATATATTAGTATAGATTGTTAAGTGTTGATCATTTTCATTTACGGCAGTTGTTAATGCTAAAGGCATAAAAATACAAGATTGATCTTTTATGGAATGATTGACCAACTGTCGTACGTAGTTAATCTCCTTTGACTATTCATAATTGTATTCTTATATATGCATTGGAGCTTGAGTTTCCGTATTACGAAGTCAGTTTTTCTTGAAATTGAAACGTTCCGGCCCTCTCACTGATTTCTTGAATCGTGGCCAAAGTGGCGGGATGTGTAATTTTATATTACAATACGTGTGCTAAATAAGGAATCAGTATTACATCGTTTACTGCAACGGGACTTGATGTACTAAATATTTATTAAAAAACTTTATTACTTTCTATATTTGCCTGTAATTCACAACCTTTAAACTGGTTTATGGAATCTAGATAGCCAGTCACTCCCTGTACCTTTACGTTCATAGAGTTCAGCTGCGTCCCGTTAAACCGGAAACTGATCCTTACATGCGTACGTAAAAGGGCCACTTTAGCAGAACCATATACAAAAGATTAACCACACAACAATCTGTCAGATTTCATTTTCGTCTTATTCGCTGACGCATTAGGTTCAAGGTTGATTGGGAAAATTTGACAGTGACGGGTAGCGTGATGTGCTTTCTGGTTCTACTAAAATAGTCCAAAACATTGAGGCTGTTTTTGGTTATTTTTTAGATTTTTTGACACCGACTTCCAAAATTAAAGTTCTTTTCTTTCTTCCGAAGTTATTTTATACCTTGTAGTTTTTGTTTTTGGAAGTCGGTTGTTATTTTACTTTTTACCTGCGTGTAAACAGTGTACTGGCGCGATGTTATGTTAAGAACTGGTGTAAAAACTAAAAAAAACATGTGATTTTAGCAATTCCGATCCATTTGCTATCATTTGTTTCCGTTGCCTACTTCCGAAGTTCTTCGTCAGATCTTCACCAAATCGAAATGGAACCACTCCAGGAAAATATTTTTCCAAAAAAAAAGAATCATCCAAATTGGCTGACAATTGGCGAAACTATCGCTGAACAAACATTTTTGAAAGAAAGAAAGAAAAAGCGTTTATTTGCGCCAAGCATGACGCATACCAAAAACAAAAATCATCAGATCCTAATGTATACCTTCCATCATCAGCTCAGCATCATGAGATGATGATTACCAGGCACAAATATCTGAATTGAGTTATAAAATTTATGAAAAACATTGTGCGTGCCTATAAAATTTGAGGGTTGCCCTTCATTTTCATGGGATCCCATCATCAGATTCTGACTCGGTTACAGTGGGACCAAAAAAATCTTATTTCATCTGAAAGGGTATACTCCCCAGTATACCCTTTCAGATGAAATAAGATTTTTTCACATGGGTTCATAAATGACAGAGTTATGAGGTAACAAACATAAAAAAATACAACCGAATTGAAGGCTGACCACTTCAAGAAACAGCTGATTCAACGGATTGTCTATAGGTACCGCTACATACATGTAATTATACTGACCCAAGATAAACCTCTACCTTGTCCTTTGAGGAATAGGTACAAGCGTGATGATATGTTATATTGTTTGTTAGAATATTTAGAAAATAGTACATATTTAGAATATAGAAAATAAGAAAGGTCTGCCAGCTCTGGGATCTCAGTCTATATGCACATTTAAGGAGTGACTTAAAAATCTATACGAACACAAATAAATAAAGTTTAAGTGCTTGTTTGGAATACATAACAGCTTTTAACTAAATGCATTTTCGTCTGCATTTCTCAATTGGGGGTGGCGGCTTCCAGTCAAACTGTATTTTACGTGGAGCGACTGTCTATCTGTCCTTCACAACCCATTAACTGGGGTTACCCAGTCCCTACCTGGGTTGTCACACTATTCTTGCCAAGAATAGAATAGAATAGAATAGAATAGAATAGAAAAACATTTATTCAGCACAGACACAAACGCACAGCGACAAAGAAAAACAAAAGTAATAGTTAGCAGGTTCACATTGAGCTGAGCGTGCCCATGCCGAAAGCATACCACCACCACCTACTGTTAACATAATAGGTACTTGTGTCAAATTTTCTGGCTTCTAACAAACCGTAACTCAGTAGTTACGGTAGCCATTAGACCTGGGAGTCCTTTGTGGATCTTTGGCAGTCCAAAGATCTACAACGGACACCCAGGTCCAACGGTTTAAGATTATTTAGTACTCGTTGACCCGCGCAACTTCGTCTGCGTCACAAATTTCATTACTGTTCCGCTCTTATTGGTCTCAGAGTGATGAT
The DNA here is from genome assembly GCA_950371165.1 of Lacanobia oleracea. Classification (NCBI taxonomy): domain Eukaryota; kingdom Metazoa; phylum Arthropoda; class Insecta; order Lepidoptera; family Noctuidae; genus Lacanobia; species Lacanobia oleracea. The sequence goes on from OX493397.1 coordinate 11,737,016, forward strand.
ATATAGCCTTTCTCGATAAATGGGCTATCTAACACTGAAATAACTTTTCAAATCGGATCAGTAGTTCCTGAGATTAGCGCGTTCAAGCAAACAAACAATAAAACAAACTCTTCAGCTTTATATATTAGTATAAGATATAAGATAAATATTTCAGGCAGGGGTCAAATTAAGGTTGTTTTAATAACACTTCTTCTTCCACCTGGCGCTAATCCCGGCTATTGCCAGGGTCCGCCTTCCTACTTAGCTTCCTCCACTTTGCCCGATCTTGAACATCTTTCTCAGTCAGGCCATTGGCTCTCATGTCGGACTTGACGACGTCCAACCAGCGCTTGCGAGGGCGACCACGGGGCCTAGCCCCAAGAACAGCCATATTCATGCATCTCCGACCAACGTACTCCATAGGGCGGCGCATGATGTGGCCATACCATCGCAGACGACTCTCTTGCAGTTTTCCCCCACGTCACGGACACCAAGACTACCTCGGATGTAAGAGTTGCGTATGCGATCGGATCGCGTTACGCCACTCATCCACCTCAGCATCTTCATCTCCGTGACGCGAAGCTCCGGGGTGTGTCTGCTTAGTGCTGGCCAACACTCGCCCCCGTACAGTAGGACAGGCCGAATGATGCATTTATATATCTGCCCCTTGAGCTTCGGAGGCATTTTGCGGTCGCATACAACGCCCGTTACCTCGTGCCACTTCGCCCAAGCCGCGCCAATACGTGCTTGGATATCGTCGTCCACGATGCCAGACTCGTGCAGCACGGATCCAAGGTACCTGAACGTATCGGACTTTCAGATCAGGTCCGAACCTATTCGGATGGTGTTTGTATCCGTGCTGCCACAGGACATGTACTCAGTCTTCGCCACATTTAGTCTCAGACCACCGTTTTGAAGCGTGTCCTTCCAAATGTTGACTTTGCGCTCAAAATGGGCTTTGTTCTGATTAACGAGGGCTATGTCATCGGCATACATCATTAGCCATGGAGGCTGATCTTGGATGTTTGCCGTAACTACATCGGCCTCGGGAATGCCCTTGAAGCGCAGTGCCCACCAGATGGACTGCCGAGGTATACAGTCCAAGGCCTTCTGCAGGTCTAAAAAGGCCATAATATGCAAAGCTCTCCTTCTCTCTCTGAAAGCCTCAGCCAGATTCCGTAAGGCGAACACTGCGTCCATGGTGCTGTTACCCGCCCGGAAGCCATATTGACACTCAGAGACAGTACACTCGCTACGGAGCCGTGTGTCAATGATGCGCTCGAAGAGCTTCATGGTGTGGCATATGATCTTGATACCGCTTCAAATCGCCACTGGTTCGGCATTTCCTTGGTGATCAGGATGCGGTTAAAAAGATCCGTCAGAAGGTCCACACCATGTGGGCCCATCGCCTTCCACACTTCAATTGGCACATTGTCAGGCCCGACCGCTTTCCGGTTCTTCATGTGGCGAAGAGCAATGCGGGTTTCGTCGGGGGAAATAGGGGAAATAAGCCCAAGGTTAGGAGGCGGTTCCGGAGGAAGGTTATGGGGATGCTGTTTGTTAGACAGCTCCGCGAAGTATGTACACCATCTCTCCTTAACAGAGGGGGCATCGTAGAGCAGCTTACCCTGGGCGTCCCTTACACAAAGACATTTGCTAATGTCCCGTGTAGCTTTCTCCCGGCCACGCGCCAGCTTAAGAATAAGCTTTTGCCACTCCGCAGTTTCCAGCTTGTCGTATAAGGGCGCCAGACTTTTGCTGCGGGCTCTGGCTACAGCTTTTTTGCAAGCGCGCATAGCCGCTCCATATGCCTCCCTGTCATCCGGAGAGTTGCACCCTTGCCACTGTTTAAATAAAACCTTCTTCGTCATCCCACCACCACGTCTCCTTTCCTATGGTGCGGCCACCACGAGAAGTGCCAAGGACGCGCTTACCCGCACCGGTGATTGCTGAATGGATCCTACTCCAGATCTCTTGAGCGGACTCATGCGGAGCACTGATCTTGAGATGCTCGACCTCCGCGATGAAGTCCGACTGCCTAGGACCATCAAGCAACCACCACTTAGTGCGGGGTTTGCGTTTCTCGGTCACTCTCTTCTTTGGTACAACCGCAAAGTCCAGGACAAGGAGGCGGTGTTGAGCCGTTAGGCTTTCGCCTGGGATGACTTTGCAGTTGGTAACCTTGCCAATGTGGCACCGTCGCACCAGCAGGTAATCTATTTGGGTTGAGTAGGCACCACTACGGTACGTAATACTATAAGATGCTGGGGCTTCTTCTGAAAGAATGTGTTCGCGATGGCTAGGTCAGACACAGCGCAGGTGCTAAGTATATTGACTCCCTCTGCGTTTAGCTGGCCATAACCAAAACCACCGTGAACACGTCCATACTCTCCAGCAAACTGACCTACGTGACCGTTGAGATCCCCCCCAACCAAATCACCTTCGGAATTCGGGATAGCGCGTAATACGTCCTCGAACTCATCCCAGAAGGCCTCCTTTTCAGACTCACAGCAACCAGTCTGAGGAGCATAGGCGCTGATTAGGTTAGTTACCGACCCTTCGAACCGCACCCTAACTCGCATCAACCGGTCGCTGCATCGGTCTACTTCAAGGAGTCCATCCTGAAGGTCCTTAGACAGCACCACGGCCACTCCACTCCTACCCGCTGGTGATCCGGTGTACACTAGCCGGTACCCCTGCCCGATGTCACGTGACTTATTTCCCTTCCAGAGCGTCTCCTGAAGGAAGGCGCACTGGACCCGACGCTTCGCAAGTACGTCTGCGAGTTCTTGGCAACGTCCGGTTAGGGAGCCAATGTTCCAGGTGGCAAAGCGGAACTTCTTCTTGGGTACTATCCTCTTTAGCCGTGCCCGTACTTGACACGGTAGCCCTAGCCCACTTATCGCAGGTTTAGGGCGATGTGCCTGCGCGTCGTTATGCGGCGACGCCCTAGACCGAGTACCCTTAGCTAACTTGTTTCTCTCCATACATATATGACTGAAGTTGGTTTTACGTGGGGCGACCAGCCGTCTGACCCCCACAACCCTACAAGAGGGAAACCAGGTTCGCCAGAGCCTCGTCCGTTGGACAGCAGGGTGCACCGCTAGCAGGTGAGGTTGGCTTGGGTCTTTAAGATGGCAACGGACCCCATACACCCCCGTTGTTTTAATAACACTAGTTCTAAGTTATTATACTACTAACAAACTGAATCATAGTTATCTTATATATTATATTTGTGTTTTTTTTTTTTATATTCTCGCGTCCTTGGAGAACCGGTCCTTTGATAGGCATACGAGAGGCCGAAGCCAAGCCCCGTTAGACATTTCAAATGGAATGGGACACCAACCCATGATTATCCCTGCATGCACTGTGAAAGTATACCCAAGGATAATCCCGGTTGGCGCAGGACTATTGCTGAATATGGAAACAAAAGATGGGTTTTGGTGGTTTAGTGAACTGATTATCGTTTACTATGGCAGAACTATTGGCCCCTGCCTGACAATTAAAACGGTCGCTAGTACAAAGTGACGTAGCGCCAAGGGCGGCAACTTATCTTGAGGTGCTAGAGGAGTGGAGAGGTATACCACGGCTATCAGGACAATACCGGAAGTACGGTTAATATCCCTACCAGCATCATACAGGATAAAACATCCTTCTCCCGAGCACGTTTGCTCTTGCGAATCTCCACTCAGACCGGCCGATTAAGGCAAGAGGTGGAAGGTCTGTTCCTCGTCAGTGTTCACTCCGGCCAGCCGATAAAGGCAAGCCGGAAATGAGGAACAAGACTTCTCCCGGGACATCAGGTCCGTGGGGTCGCTACTGCCCAACCGTTTATCACAAAACTGCCTTGCGGATATTCTTTCATAGTATCTATTATTATTATTATTTTAATAGATACTATGAAAGATTTTTCCAATAATTGCATCGAAGCTTTTCTAAGCTTTCTTTGATTTCATTTAATATAGTTGTTAGCGGTTGGTTGTGTAGTCAACAAACTGGGTTCATGATTGGTGTCCATTGTCTCTCCGGTCCGTGTGCCGGTCAATTTGTTCCATTGTTACAAATATACGCATTGTAAAGTGACATCGATTGCAAAGTTGTTTTATCTGGCGTAAAAGAAACTTATGGAGACTAGAAATATTAATAGAGTTATTGTATCTCGGAGACTGAGAAATTCATAAATAAATATCCGTAATTATAATGTATAGAGTTTATTTTAGTTCAATCACAGATTTGATGCCCAACTGCTTTTGACTGCATACAAAGTTTGGCACGGTTGGCGCAGTGGTTCGCTGTGAGCGATCGGCTGTTGCGCCGCGTGTCGTGGGTTCGATTCTCGAACGAAACAAATACTTGTATGGGCTACAGATAGTAGTTCCAGGTCTGGCTGTTTGTGTATGTGACTTTGTATGTTTGTAAACGCACCCACAATACAGGAGAAATTCCTAATGGGGGGAATTTCTTTGGACCTCCATTATTTTTTTGCGGTCGACTGTATTGTTTCTATATCAGATACGGAATATCACCCTGAAATACGACAACGATACCCTGTAACGGAAAATAAAGACTGAATTCGCCTTTGCGTATTGAAAAATGCAGCATATTTTTTCATTTACGCACGAGTAGGTAGATAGATATTATAAGGTAGGTTCTACATGAAGTGAGGGTGTAAAGTGTAATGAATCGTACCTCGTTACTTGCGCAGTGTGGACACAGCCTACATGGACACGTGATGAAAATAACAATTTTACATTACCGAGTCAGTCCGTGGTTTTAATTGACAATATAGCTACATCGTCGGCATTCATCAGCGCAATTGCAAATAAAAGTGTTTTATTCAGTGTAATTAAACGGATTTGGCGCCAATTTTTGTATTTGTTGTTTTTAGAGTGAGCTTTAATAACTGACTATGGTTGTGTTTTTGTAAGCTGATGATATTTACTTTACAGTTTGTATTACTACGACGTACACGATATAGTTTTCTTCTATGATGTTTTCTTCTTTTCTCCTATCGGTACAAACAAACCTCCTCCCTATCGTACCCTCTCGTTGATTGGTATATATTCTCAATATTAGCAAGAGCAAGCAAGAGGCTACCTGCCCAAGGTGCACCAAAAGTATCAGGTGATGGGTTTCGTTATTCGTTTTAGGGAGTTTCTTGCACGTACTTCTTCTCTTCTTTAGGATCTAGTCTTAGGAACGTGCAACTGCCGCTCTGAAGATAGGGTCGGTGAGTGTGTTTTCCTGCAGAACATACTTGCTGCCCTTGTCGCTACCACGGCAGAACTATGCTTCATCTATTCGGTTGACAGACCTTGTCACACTTTTGTGTGCGTAGGTCTTCTCAAAGTCAAAAATATTTATTTTGCGACAAAAATACTTATCTTAATAATTATTTCTGTCGCAAAATAAGTATTTTCGCGGGCAAAAGCTCTAATAGCTTACAACTAGAGCTTTCGTTTTTTCCCGTTCCCGTGGGAATTTCGGGAAAACCTCTCTTAGTGCCCTACACTAACCAGTAGTTTTGGCTGTGCGTTGTCTTTCAGTCACTAAATCAGTCAGAGAAAATATTGACGATTAGAAATCTAAATTCAGGTTTTCATGATTTACATTTAATGTATTACACATAACTTCTTACTTACCAACCGACCGACTGCCCAATACTTGGTTATCGATTTCTATGATATCTAAAAAAAATCGCTTACTATTTTCATTTGATTTACCTACTACTACTACTACCTACTATTTGAATATTATAAAGAGCAACATTTTGTATTTTTGTTTTGTAGGTTTGTAACGAATAAATTCAAAAACTACTAGACCGATTATAATAGTACATTATGATATAAGTGCGGTAAGTTGAAAATTACAGCCGAGGCGATATTGCTAGCCCGAGCCGTCGGCAAGACAAGAAAGCAGAGGCTGTAATTATCAAAGCCCACGTACTCGTATGTCATACGACGTTTTATAATATATTTGCGAGGAAATAAATAAAACTCGGACTTTCTTAAACGAATGAATCTTTAATCACTTCTTAAAGCAGTTAAAAAAATTTGAACAATTTGTAAAATTGATTATTACGTTCCCAGTTGGCATTTTTACTGTTGTCAAGTTATTATTATTAGTTACAATTTCACCAGTCTCTCTCTTACTCTCTTGAATGAAAGTAGGAGAAACGAGACCACAGAGTTCTGCAGTCGATGGCGGCGACGGAGGCAGCTGCGGCGGCGGCGACGATGGTGGAATGTACGCGTGTGTGTTCGAAGATGGTCGCGAGTCAACACTTGGTTCCAAATTTATATTCCTTGTAATGAGGGAGCTAATTTCTTCATTATTTCTCATCGATTCATCTATGTAGCCCTCGGCTACACTGTTCGTCCTTTAGTGTCAATAAGTTCGCACCTGAATCGATTAGCAATGTAGCCGAGGACCTTCTGAAACTGTGCCCTGTGTATTCATGTGGATCATCCAAATTTAAGAAATTAGCAATTTGTTTCGGCATTGCTCCAAATTTATTTATGCCAATGGGTTGGCTAGTGCATTTTCTATTTTGGTAATTTTGATAAAATCTGTTAGACATCGCTTTTGTTGAACGAAGCGCTTCGTATTTCTTCACTATGTCGTGAAAAGGTCCCCGTATTGTGAACGATCCTGGAATTTTAGTTTTTGTGATTTTGACCTGGACAAGAGAACCCGCCCATGGTTCTCGACATCATTAGTTGTGATGTTTGCTAACTCTTGACGTCTATATGCACCATTTATGCCGAATATTAATATCTACAACCTGAAAAGAGACGAAAACAGCGTACAAAACACCTATATTGTAAAGAAATACGAAATTGAAAGAAGTTATAACAATAATTTAGTTTCAACTGACCTTTGCTGCCAAATATCGGCTATCCGGAAGTTCTTTTAGGAACTTCTTGACATTGTCAGCCGAAAATACTTTCGACCTTTTACTCACATGGCCAATTGAGCGTCTTTTTAGAAATGCCAGCAAGTTGGAGTATGACTTGATATCAATACCATGTTTTGTTTTCACAGTGCTTTTTAGTATTGAATAGTAGCACCACAATGAGCCCTACATTTTTGAGGAAGTTCCATGAAATAGGCTTGAAACACACTTTCTAAAAATGAATTTGAATCTTTGCTTATTTTCCATAAGATTAAATTTTGATACGCTTGTAAATCTATCGGTCGACTTTTCGGGCAAGAGGCTTAGAGTAGCCTTTTTCGCTGCCTCTGAGACTTATGGCGGTGTCGAATTAATAAATTCATCATTACCTACTTGACGAAATTTTCAAGTAAAAACTATACAGCGAAAAGAAAAAGCGAGCGGAATATTTTTTACTTGTTCACAAATTAACGATGCGCGCGCATCAGCTCTTCAAAATTAATTAAAATGAAGAATTAAATGTATATAATAAACATTTAATTCTTCATTTTAATTAATTTTGACCATAAATTACAACCATTTATCTGTAACTTAAGAATTTATTATATTTTATCTCCCAAATTTAATTTTATTCATAAAATATTGACCACTTTTCAGAAACTTTCGTAAACTGACCAAAACGTGGTCGTCCATTTATCGAAGCCAATGATGTCAACGTCTGTAGTACCCTTTGTCAAGATAATAATTTTAAGCGCGAAATAGCTGAAAAACCAACAAAACCTTAAATTATAATCATGACCCTATTTATGAAAATCTTCAAGCTGTTTAGGAACTGATTAAAATAATGGTGTTAGGTTGAGTGTCCATTGGAGCGGAAAAAGATATATTAACCAATGGAATTGATAATATCTCAGTGACTGAGATTTTATGCAATTCCATAGGTTAATATTTGTCCACTCCTCTCCTCTCAGCTCTAGTGAACAGTCAGCCTTAAACGGCGCAGAAAACTACATTACTTCTTAAAAACATAACTCTATTCAATAAGCTGCAAATATTCAAATGTCAACGCGACGCTGTCACACAAACTGCTCGCTTTCAGAACACAGGATTTGGTATTCCCGTTATTGTCGATGAAAACAAATCCGGTGTTACACAAATCCTGCCTATGGTACAGACAGATGTTTCTTTGTTATGCAAATACATGGATGTGTCCCCTCGGCTGGCAGGCTCGGTCCGTCGTACCGCTGAAGGCTATGCCTCCAATACCTGTAACAGAGAACACGCTAAATGGTCAATTTGTGACGAGACCGACGAGGCAACCATACACAAAGGATTGTACGAATTCGCTTCCGAGTTCAATCCATTGTTTGACTTGTTCAATTCAATTATTCCGTTGAGAAGTATACATACGATAAGTAGTAGTAGTAGCTATCCTAACTTCCTAACAATAATATTATCTACAAATGACAAGGGAGTTTGTTCGTTTATTTCGCTTTCACGCGTAACGCACATTAATGAATTTTCGCACAGCTATAATGGGACCCTATATGGTCGTAAGCTATTTTTTTTTTCGAATATTTATAATAACGCGAGCGTAAACCAGCGGGTCTAAAAGGCAACTTTAGCAGAATCAGAAAGCAAATCACACTACCTCATCATCATCCTAGCCTTTTCCCAACTATATTAGGGTCGGCTTCCAGTCAAACCGTATTTAGCTGAATACCAGTATTTTACGCGGAGCGGCTGCCTACCAGACCTCTATAACCCATCAACTGGGTAACACTGTACTTCATGGCAAGACTAGAGTCAAATTAACTAATTTCTGACTATCCGTAACGACTGCCAAAGATCTACAAATGACGGCCGGGACCAACGGGCTTAACGTGCTTTCCGAGGCGGAAAACACGTTATTTTGATTTGTTAGTTAAGATGGTCACCCATCCACAGACAAACCTGGCAAGCGTTGCTTAACGGATCGATTTTCAAGAATCAACCCGTGCGGCTGTTATTATCTAGCCACGAGCTCCTCCCACAAGCAAATCACACTACCTGTCACTGTCAAATTTTCCCAATCAACCTTGAACCTAATTTGTTAGCAATAAAGATGAAAATGAAATTTGACAGATTGTTGCTTGACTAATATTATGAATCTAATATAATTCTCCTAAATTGGCCTTTTTAGCCCCCCTGGGCAAAAGCTAAAACATATACTGCAAAATAATCAGGACCTGTGGTGCTTTTGTTTCTGCAAATCGGATTGGAAAGCCGGCCAAAAGTTATCTAAGCCCGTTCCAAAATTCCATAGAAATATAAAAAACAGTATTAAAACTTATTTATTATATCTATGCAAAATTCTCTTATACTATGTCCTTGAAAATAAGGAAGCAGGTCATTCATCATGTCTTAAAATAAAATTCTTTTGTAATTTCGTGACGTGACTTAAATTTTCCTTAATAGTTACACGAAATTAAGCTTGCATGTCACGGAGATATATTTCCATTTAATTAGAAGAACAGAAGAGGGACTTGCTAAGTTATTTATGTCATGTGTTCATCACTTAAGAGTTGATGGTTATGAAAAATTTCAATACCTTACATTTACATAAATATGTATCGTGTTAAACGTAATAGCTCAATCATCGTGAATTCGTTATATCACTATTGATTTACGGAAATAATCTATTAATCGTCTAGAACAGACAATCAAAAGGGTATGTTAATGGCACGAAAATTAATTTATCCAGGTATATTGGTCCACAATACAATCTGTGTTCCGTAATACAACGGCATTTGCCCCGGGTAGCATGCGTCCTGTGACATGCAAATCTTGGTGATAGTATTAAATCGGATAGTCGGAAGTGTGCAGGCGACACGATACTGTTAAATTGATGTAACAAGCAAGTACGTGGGGTGAATGGTGATACCATCCTAAATACACAACTGGTCATCGCAGCTTTGCTAATTGTATTGCGGACTCCTTTGTAGCACGCTGCGATTGCAACAAACGAACTTGCGTCGACACTTCGTTACACACATTATTTTATTAGCTACACAGCTTTGTTTAACGCGTTTCGACTGACTATTAGAAGAGTTTTTTACGCTCACCGGTTTGTATTTAAATTCTAATTAATCGAAAATTTATTACTTATAGAAAAAACACTAACACTAAATAAGAGACGAATTTCCAACTTCAGAAACCCATCTTTAAATAAGCGTCCTAAAATTAGTAGCGACCTGAAGAGGAAGAAGCAGGTCTGAAAAATAAAAAACGCTGACGTTCCGATTTTGTCTCGTTCCTGACAGATTGGATTGTGGATTGGTTTTCGTGTTTTAAGTATATTGTGTGTACATAAATAAATAAATAAATAAATTGGTCAGAAAAAGTAAACAACATAGAGAGCTGGGAACACGTAGGAAACCTTTGCACAACTACGACAACGACGACAACGATCAACGATCTAACTAATTATAAGCATCGTGAAATAAAATGCTATTATTTGCCTGAATATTTAGATGTCCAGTCATAGAACTATTGTGGCATAGCCTCCCGGCGCCATTTAGTTTTTTTTTTCAAGTTGCAGCGCACAATCTGAAATCTTAAGAGGACACTTCAACAAACAAAAAATGTTAGGAACATGCTGCCCTAAAGTGTCACGTTGCCGAGATATTTCGAGGTAAAGTCACCATGTGACATCACGACTATCATTAAAAATGACTCAATTAAGTATGTGCTTACATGCATAAAAATAAATTCAATTAAAAGTTCCCAGCTTGATTTAATTATGTTTTGGAGGAAAGTAAAAATAAGAATACAAAAAACTACTTTATTATGAACTTCGCAAAATAATAGTGTTTAAGGCGACGAATTGTTAAACAATTATTCCCGTCGCTGACAATGGTCAAGAGGGGACGTGAGCGTCTGAGCGGGGCGAGGATTGCATACGCGCGCTAGCTTATAACTAAAGGACGTAAGCGACAAAATGGTTTTTGTTATTTTATTTAGTTAGAAACGGTAATTTGAGAAATTCCTTCTAGAATTTTAAAGAGTATGTATAGACGCATCTACATGGAAAGTTAAGAGGCTTAAATCGGTCCCGTTTGCCCATAAGATGTGAATCTCTTTTTAAAAAGAGGTATGTTTGATATATTTTTCTCTGCTAAAAAAGTTACCTAATCATGTATTGAAAACTAACAAAATAAGGTTTTTATCATGAACTTTCAGGTCACCTACTTATATTTTGATCCGTTTTGTATTTACTGAAAAAAATTGAGATCATTGGCGCCAAAATTTCCAATGCGTCCTCAAATGGTTAAATCAAGCCAAGAAATATTATTAGAGTACAATCTACTGCATGTAAGCGAGGGCACCATATTGCTTACATTTATATAATTATGTTAATATGCATGTTAGATCGTGCGCGCATATACAAAAAAAAAACTTAAAATGGCGACAGGGAACTCACATAGAAAAAAGTTCGATCCCCTTTGCGTTGCACCCGAAAAATAAGTACTCAAATACCTGAATGTGAAGTACCTATGTGCTAATATGCGCAAAAATATCATCATTTTCATAACTCATACAATCTGAGAAAAAGCTACTTTCAGGGTAATCATTAAGTTTAAAATATACATTTATTCAACAGCTTTCTGTAATAGGTACCGGCAAGGCGAATTGGCCGATGAATAATTGGGAAATCGAAATTGAAATTCGGATTTACACCAGTTTGTGATAATCCGTATATATTTTTTCTCATAACTCCGTTTTATTTTTCGGAATTAAATTAAATTAAGATAGGTATTCAGTTTTGCATTGTAATTCCAAAACTTTAATCAGATTTTGGTAGATTTACGTTTTGGGAATACTTTCATTGTGCGTACAGCTATAAGGACTGGAATTCCTTGGAAGAGTTGTGTGTCCTGGTAAGGTGATGCAACCTGGGGGTCTAAGTCAAGAGTGAATAGATTGAGGCAAGCGTGCTCTTTCCATCAGAAAAGATTGCGGTCAAACGCGAGTCTGTCATTATTAAAAAAAATGTATAGATTCAGATTTTTTCCTTCGACCTTCAGACTTTGTGTCTTTTTTTGAGAATATTACACTACAAAAATTGCTGTACGTCGATCATAATTGAACCTATTAAACATACTGTCTACCAGATGTCCACTAGCTTTTCCCGCGACTGCGCGCCCGATTGGCCAGACACATGTGCGATTCCTGAGGGAGATAACTTATAAACTCAGAAACTGTGTACGATTCCTGAAAAAAAAAGCGTGTGGCACTCGGGGAACATGCTACATTCTATTAGTGACATATTTCTTCGCATCAGCACCTACATCAAGAGATTGGGTAGGTACCTCCCGCAAACAAACAATTGTACCTCCTTATCGATATGGTAGGTATATAGTACATACAGGTCGACTAATAATTGAGAGCGTTTCTTGAAATGTTAAGGTACTAGAGCTGATTTGCAAAAATTTGGATCCCGCAAATTTGGGGTCCAAATAGGGTTGTTTTCGAGTATTTTTATGATTTTTTAGAAATCTTCTACTCTCTGTTAAGCCAACAAATCTTTCGGATACCTAGTTCATAAGCAAATAAATCTCCCGCGAAGCAAATAAAGCGTCGATAATGTCGCTATGAAAATTTCTAGAAACATCTCTGGGTTATTGAAGCAGTTTACTCGAAGGCACTTGACGTACACACATCAAAAGAGTTTTCGATCACTTTGAAAATTCGAAAACTTTTTTGTTACAGTAGATTATGTTATGATTTCTTCTTCTTTTTAATTGTTGTATCTCAGAAACGGTGGCTCTTAGGAAAAAAGTATACAATACAATACTAACTAACAATACTACAATTATTTTACGAGTATGATAAAACTTACCGTTTTGCTGAAAATCACGTTTGTGAACTTTGACCCCGAGTATTTTTTTTCCAGGTATCGGATCGATGAGGACTTTTAGATTTCATTTATGATAGTGTTTTAAACAATCCTACCAATTTTGAGCTGTGGGCGAATTAGTGTAACCTCGGATGTCTAAATTGATCGGACTTTTAATCAATTTTAACGGATTTTACTTTATTTTTTCGCGGAAACTTGTAATTGAAATAATGCCAAGGGGATTATCTGAAGTTTTACGAGCAAGAAAACTAACAACACACACACACTAGTAACTTTGAGAGAAGAAGGATACACCACGAGACAAATAGCACGCAGAGTTGCTATATCCCAATCTATGGATGGGTAATTTAGCTGACCGACCCCGCAGTGGTCGCCCAACTGTTTGGACTGCTACCCAAAACCGCTATATTAGATTGCTGGCAGACCGAGACCCAACAATTAACGCTACTAAAATAAAACCAGAAGTACGGGCCGCCTCTGGACTTGAAGTTAGCACTCAGACCATTCGGAATTGCTTGCACCATGCTGAATTACGAGCACGGAGGTACTTAGCGAGCGCCTCTGAATTCCCGGCAACGTCAACGACGGAGATTGCAGTGGGCTAGGCTTCAGCAAAATGCAGAAGATGAAACAGAAAACATTTGGCAAAACTGTCTCTTCGTTGACAAATCGTGAATCAGTACTCATCCAGATAACCGACGTGTCCGTGTCTGGACAAGACCAGGAGACCGTGAAAGTTAAAGAAGTGCCACTGGAACAGTTCAGGAAGGCAGGAAATCGGTGTCCTTTTGGTGTGGTATTATGATTGGAGCTAGAACGCCTTTGATTCCGTATCGAGGCTTCATGACAGCAGACATGTGTAAAGCAGTTGCTATTGATGGAATTGTCAGACTATGCCGAGTAAACCATGGACACCGATTTGTACTGGTCGATGATAATGCGCCCGCACTTCGAGCTCAACGAGTCAATGCTGATCTCCAAGAATACGACATCACATGGTTAGACTGGCCTGCCAGCTCGCCTGACTTAAACCCAATAGGACACGCGTGAGATGCTCTTAAGCGAGCTATTTGGAACCATCAGTCACGTCCCCGGACAGTGCCAGATCTCAGGGAAGCCTGAATAGCGGCTGATTAGGACAGGTTACCCCAAGAAATGCTGGATAACTTGATCCTCAGCATGCCCAGGAGGATCTCTGTATGTGTTCGAGGCAGGGGCCAGTTATATTATGTTGAATTTTAATTAATAAATTGTTGTTTTGGTTTGGTTTTTGGGGGCCGAGTCACCCGCGTCCGTAGGAGAATACCCAATGTAAGACCCTACACGTGGTCCCCGGGTGGTGCTAATCAGGTGACACTAACTGGTGGTAGGCTTCGGCCGATGGCTTGTGACCACCCACTGGGCAAAGACGTACCGCCAAGCGGCTTAGCTGTGTTCCGGTACGATGCTCAGTATAGCCAATTCAGAGGAGTTGGGTCGAAATAGTTGTTCCAATGCAGGCAGACCCAGCCAGGCTAGCCCTGGCATGGGCGTATCGGGAGACTAGTCTTGGAGGGTAGCGGGATCCGAGGCACGGTGCACCGCTGGCCGACCGCAGATAGTTGGGGGCCCAAGTAGTGTGCTAGCCACACATGAAAGGCTGCCCCGCCATCTGACGAAAAATCCCGGAATACACCATCGTGCTGGTTGGCGACCAGATGAAAGGGCCCGATGGACATTCCCGGGGGGGCTCGGGCGTCCCCGCAGTCTCCAGACTAGTCCCCCAAAGATGTCGTCCTGTCAGGGCGTGCCTGAAGGTTAGCAGCTTGGAACCTCATTTCACTTCCTTCTCCTCAACCTCCATCACTCAAGTTTATCAATGAACAGGAATAAAAAGAGAAAAGCTGTACAGCGGCAGCACGTCCTTTCGCATAAAGTGCACCTCTCTAATATACGAGGTCTGCACTCAAATCTCGCCGCAGTCCATCACCATCTTGAGACCGAGAAACCAGCGCTCTTGTTCCTGTCGGAGGCGCAGATCGGATGTCCGTCGGACGTGTCATACCTGTCTTACCCTGGGTTTACCCTGGAGCACCACTTTAGACCCCGCGCGGGCGTATGCATGTACGCCCGGGACGACATCTGCTATCGGTGTCTCCGCTACCTTGAAGACTCCAGGTTCTCAACGCTGTGGGCTATGGTGGACACAGGTCTAGACAAAATTGTCTACGCATGCGTCTACCGTTCGCATAGCGGTGATTTGGAGACAACTGGGCTTACACAGCACCTGAGTGAGGCGGCGGATGCGGCTCAGCAGCGGTACCCTTCTGCCCAATTGGT
The DNA here is from genome assembly GCA_950371165.1 of Lacanobia oleracea. Lineage (NCBI taxonomy): Eukaryota > Metazoa > Arthropoda > Insecta > Lepidoptera > Noctuidae > Lacanobia > Lacanobia oleracea. The sequence continues at coordinate 11,752,108 of OX493397.1, forward strand.
GTTACTGGGGGACTTCAATGCCCACCATCAGGAGTGGCTCTTCCCATACCAGTGCACAGACCATGCTGGACGTGAGACGCGAAAGCTAGCGCTTGCGTTAAATCTTACCCAGCTGGTCCAGGGGGCAACGAGGGTGCCGGATGTTGATTCGCACACTGCCAATTGCTTGGACCTTCTGCTGACAACAGATCCAGACCGCTATTCGGTGTCGATTTCATCACCACTGGGTAGTTCCGACCACTGTCTGGTGAAGTCTGTGTCTGTCTACTCTCCGCCCGATCCTAGCCCAAGGGGCACCCGGCGGGTATGGCGATACAAGTCCGCAGATTGGGATGGCATGCGATCTTTCTTCGCATGTTACCCTTGGCAGCCTACTTGCTTTTCTTCCACTGATGCTACGTCGTGCGCGGACGCCGTGACGGATGTGTTGCGGACGGGAATGGAGTACTACATTCCGTTCTCTAACATAGCAATATCTGGCGAAGCTCGTCCTTGGTTTGGTGCCGAGTGCAATCGCGCCGATGCGCTTAAGCATGCGGCGTACCTAGCATGGGTCGACGCTCGTACGCGCAAAGCAAATGACGTGAGTCAGAAGAAGAGAGCCTTCAACAGGGCTGCTAAGTCCTGCAAGAAGGTATTGCGGAGGGCTCGGTTTGACCACATTAGCCGAATAGGGAACAAACTTGCTTCATACCCAGCAGGTAGTAAGGCTTTTTGGTCCCTGGCTAAGTCGGTCGAATCGAACTTCTGCCGCCCCTCACTACCACCACTGCTAAGACCCGACGGGACGCTGGCCCACTCCGCTGAGGAGAAAGCGAACTTGTTTGCTTCTTTGTTTGCGGAATCTTCACGTCTGGATCCTGGTGGCGCGACGCCCTCCGCCTCTCCTGGTGAATGCGAGTCGAGTATGTCGAACATTCGCATTCATCAGAAGGACGTCCGTAGGGTACTGCGTAACCTAGACGTGAACAAGGCTAGTGGTCCCGACGGGATACCGGCAATCGTTCTGAAGACTTGTGCGCCTGAGTTGTCTCCGATCTTGACACGCCTATTTCGCCTTTCGTTTGAGACTGGAAAAGTGCCGAAGGCTTGGAGGCAAGCTAACGTGCAGCCCGTGCCCAAGAAGGGTAGTCGAGCTGACCCGTCGAATTATAGACCCATCTCGGTAACGTCCATACTCTGTAAGACTATGGAACGCGTGCTGAATCATAAGCTCCTGGCGTACCTAGAAGCGAATGATATCCTTAGTGACCGGCAATACGGGTTTCGCCGAAATCGGTCAACTGGGGATCTTCTAGCGTATGCCATTCACATCTGGAGTGAGGCCATAGAGAAGCACGGGGAGGCACTGGCGGTCTCCCTTGACATTTCGAAGGCCTTCGACAGGGTCTGGCACGATGGCCTTATTAGTAAGCTTCCTTCCTTCGGTCTGCCCGCCGGTTTGTGTGATTGGATCGCAGATTTCCTGAGGGATCGGTCTATCCGAGTGGTCATAGATGGCTGCTCGTCTGGACTGCTGGATATTAATGCCGGGGTTCCTCAGGGGTCGGTGCTTTCGGCAACACTGTTCTTGCTGCATATTAATGATCTGCTTAAACCCGGTACCTTTGGGTATGCAGACGACAGCACTGTTGCTGAAAGATACGTGTCCGACGCACGAGCTGGTGGGTCGCAGATCCGGTCTCTCCGGGAGGCAATGGTTGAGCGCTTGAACGTGTCCCTACAGGCGGTCTCTGATTGGGGCGATGCCAATCTGGTCAAGTTCAATGCTGCTAAGACCCAAGCGTGTCTATTTTCCGCCAAAAGGAGCCAATTCCGCCCAGCTCCATCTTTCCGCGGTGAAACCGTGCCGATAACCGACCATCTTGAGCTTCTTGGGGTTACATTAACATCTACTCTCAATTTTGGCCCTTACATAGAGGCAAAAGCTCAAGTGGCTGCAAAGAAGTTGGGGATTCTGGCTAAGGTGAGACGGTACTTCACGCCGGAACAGCTGCTCAAACTCTATCAAGCGCAAGTTCGATCGTGTATAGAATACTGCTCTCATCTTTGGGATGGATCTGCCAGATACCAGCTTGATGCCCTTGAGTCAATTGAGAAACGAGCCAAGAGGATCATCGACAATGAGAGGCTCGTCGCGTCGAAGCTCCAAAGTCTTGAACATCGACGACGAGTTGCTAGCCTGTCGGTTTTTTACCGGTTGCATTTTGGGGAATGTGCGACGGAATTGCATAATTTAATTCCGCCAAGCCCGTTCCATCATCGGACCACAAGACGAACGGCGATGCGCCACCGGTATATGGTGGACATCCCACCCATACGCACAAAACGTTTTGGGAACACATTCATAGTGCGTACAGCTAAGGAGTGGAATTCCCTGCCGGAGTCTGTGTTTCCTGATAGCTACAACCTGGGAGTCTTTAAATCAAGAGTGAATAGGTTATTTCTAGGCAAGCGTGCTCCATCTTCGACCACATCCTCGCTTACCATCAGGTGAGATAGTGGTCAAACGCGTGCCTATCAATAGTAAAAAAAAGGTTAAACATTCTTTTTCTTTCTATCAAATTCCTGTAACAATTACATTCTAATTAATTACTCAATTTTTGCTAAAAAAAATAAAATAAATAGTTTAATTTTTTAATTTCAAACAGGGTTTTTCTATTAAAAGATAACACACAACAAAGAATTTTTCTTGATAAAGTTAAATTTTAAAAAAATGTATCAGCTTATGCTAGTGATCTTTATGTGTGTACAAATTACAGAAGACACTATTAAAATCAATTGCCGTGCGTTAGCTCGCCAGAACTCGAAAATGGCTTGACCGATTTAATTTAGTTTAGTTTCGTTCGCTTCAGGAATGATTTAGGAAAAAAAAAGTGTTGCTGTCAATTTTAGGCGAAGTTCCCTATAGAGTGGTTAAACTAGAACTCTTGATAATATCAAATCCTGTAAGTAGTAATTTTCTCTAATGGTACATTAGACGCGACGATAGTGTTCAAGTTAATTGATAGGTTCCTTTTGAAATCTACGAGTAGGTAGTTACCTAAGTAACTCCACCTACACACTACTTAGGTTCTATTGTGCGATGTGTCAATCCATCACTGCACTATAGCAGCCGTGTCCTTTCAACAGTTTCAAAACAGTAGTAAAAAATAATTTTAAGCGGAAAACGTTTTTTGAACGATGCCAATTTTTTGTTTAATAGTACATTGTCATCTTAGGGTGAAAGCAACTGATTTAGCCCCGAGACGGCGTTAGGCGCCTGAGCGTAGCGAGGGTCCAATAGTCCGAGGGACTTATAAATCTTTCACCCGAGGTAAACACTGTGCTTTTCATTACAAATACAAGGAAAGTAAAAATAAAAACACGAATCGGTTAAACAAAAAATCCATATCTGAACCTGATGAACTCATCGACGTGTCAATACAAATCTTACGAAAAATCAAATGAAGATCGGACTGCCGTTTACCCGCCTATTTTGTTTTTTTTTCTGTGACCGGTCAACATTTTTTTTAAAATGGTCATTTTTTCAATCATGTTTGGCCAACATATTTTAAAGTTGTTGTTGAAAGTAAATTACAATAAAGTCATTTAAAAATATAATCTTAAGTTAATAATCACGTTAACGTTATTTCAATTTGACATCGCGTTGTAACTGACAGGCTGTATATAAAGTTTGGACATGGTTCAACAGTTTTTTTTTTATAATTTGCCGGCTGTCAGTTGAAAACGATTCTTCCTAGGGCTGAAAAGTAAGACTTTCAACCCGCTCCTCAGACAACTTCAGGCCTACTTTCTGAGTATGAGTAATGAAAATTAAATTGTTGTTGTTGTTGTTACTCTTGTTTTATTCCGGAAAAAATATTTATTTATTGAAGCTAGCTATGATCTGAGTGCATATGAATGCATATATTGTATATGCACTCAGATCATAGCTAGCTCCTCAACAAAAAAGCAACGTTAGCATTCGCATCTCAGTGGCAGTGTGTCAAAAATGTACGAAATATTAGGCTTTTTTGACCGGTTGCGACTGAGATGCGAATGCAAACGTTGGTTAGAAAATAGTAGGTAGAATTGTCGTTATGATTGATTCATATTACCTCTATAATCAATGTAAAATTTTATTAATGGGTAGGTTACCTAGTAAAAACGATAACTTAGCACTAATCTACCAAACCCAAATGAATATGTATTGTGTGGGATCTATTTAGTAAAGTTTGTATATTTGATAATTAGTTATAGAACATGGATAGAAAAGCTATGTGAACGACTTCAAAACGCTAGTCGCGTTTTGAAGTCGTTTATTTATCTAAGCAAGCACAACAGGTGAACCTTTAACCGCGCCTCAAAGTTTCACTTACGTAAATAAAAGATACGTCTACTGAAACTTAAAGAGTCATAGTCATATGATGGCATTATTTCTTTGTCGTATGGGCTTTATTCCGAAGATTTTCCCAATATTTTTCTGGTGTCTCCCTAAGAATGTAACTTTATGAAAACTTTCTCTTTGTTACAGATAACTACGTGGAAACTTCCCTGCAAACGTACGGAACGTATAATACCTAACAGCTCACATTCAAACACTCGCGAAACACTATCAACTAGATTTCGTTAGCTTAACAAAACCATACTGAAGCACACAAAACTACTTTTCATTCAAACTATGCGGAAACAGGCAAACAAACGCCGACTTCAACTTTAAGCACGGACGTTACGTCACTGGAGGGAAACTCCGGCACGTAAGCCTACACATACAGCAGAAGCCACACTGTCTTACATCAACACCACAACCGCACACACACAGTGCTCACTGTAGGAAAACACTTACACACACTGATTTCATTTTACCCCTGTGTGTGTTAACCGAGAGCTCTTTAGTTGGCCTGCTCGCCTAGTACCCGGTGTAACGAAGAGGTGGCACAATTGCGCCAAGTACCACTCATATCGGTTACGTTGAACGCAACCCACACATACACACTGCTTAATTCATGACACTTGAATGAGTACTTCGCAAATTCACAGGGTAATTAGCCGGCATACCAAAATTAATAAGCCCGCAGCCAACGTAAATCGGTGCTGATTGGTTGCGAACGTTGAAGAGGGACGGATGAATTTAACTACCAAGGGTAAGTTCGGATACTGTTTACTATAATTTTGGAAACTTTGCGAGTGTGTTTAGTAAGAAATGTGAGTCTAGATTAGAAAGAATCATGTTTCCACTGCCTTTTCTGAGAGTAAAAGCTTTTCTTTAGAAGTAAGTTATATAATTTAGTTACTAAAAAGTAATAAATAAATACCTAGGTAGGTACTGAATCACAGTCAATAAAATATTATGTATAAAAATTAAAACAAAAAGCGCGTTCTCATCTCAAAAAAGTTTGTTAAATATATTATATAACAAAAAGATCATAACAAGAAGAAGATCATATCATCAACAACAATAATGCCCCAAAATAAAAACAGGAAAACTGTTGGGGAAAAAATAACAGTTTAAATTTCTTTTGCAAATAGATAAAATAAAAATAAATGTGTAAGTATATGTATGAAGACCGAGTTTTAACAGGGGATGTATGTGTCCATCGGGCTGCTAGATAACATCATTTTTAATGCCCCAAATAAATAAATAATGGTAACCATGATTAAGTTATTAGTGCGGTACCTAAGTATCCAGGAAACTATTCGACCAATAAACTTTACCGGAGAGATAAAGTCGGGTTAAGAAAAACTCAGAATCTGGTAATAAGAGATGGACACCCGAGCAATCAGACGTACACATCGCTAATTCGCATTACTGCGTCTGTTTTGAATACCTAATCGCCCGCAGGATATTTGGACAATGTTCACTCAACTAAAACTTCCATTTGTACAAGTTTTCCAATATAAGTTTTGGTACTATACTCTAATAAGTGGATGGAAACTTTAGAATAGGTTCTAAGGTTTTAAGAAAATTAAGTTTGCTGGATTTAGGAACAGTAATTTTTAAAAAGCACTCACTTTCCGACTTTTTGGGGAAGAATAAGGTCAGTGGTTATGGTGGAAAACGATACCAAAGTATCTTTCATAACCAATAGTACTCGTACTTATGTCCATGAACACAGCTAGCCAAATCACAAAAAATACTTCAATCACATTGTTCCAAAAAGTATTTATTTCATGCTAGGTTGTTCGGAACTTTTGGGAATTTTCAATTCCAAGAAAATAGAAAAAAGATATTTAGTTATGAAGTGCGTAATGTACGTATATAAACCGGCACTTTCCCCGAGAACTCCATGGTCGCCAACGTCATCGCCATTTTCTGCGACACAATTTTTATATATAATGAATTTACTTGGTTTCTCCAAGATATTGCAGTTGCGTAAATTGGAACTTGTCTTGGTGATTTATATTTTCGAAGTAATTGATTTCCTCTAACTTTATAAAAAGGAAAAGAACAAAATCAGTAGATATCCTTACAGAAACAAATTAAATTACCTGGTGAAAGTTCAGAGACATGATTGAGACGTGTTGGTATGGAATGACTTTTGAAACATGAACTTTTTAATTGTAATTTCTTCGAGTAGGTACAATCAGTGCCGGATTCAGCCAGCGAGGGGCCTGTAGCAAATTTTATCAAATTCTAAAAAGGTTTTACAAAGGGGCTAAACCTAAAACCGTCGCAAAGTGAAAAATAAAAATATCCATTTAAAACAATTATAGTCTCCTTCTATTATTTCTCACGGATCCTGTGGCCCTTATGTAGCACCAGAGCCCATATTTTTTTGGTTTCCAGACGATATGGTAGCATGAAATAAGAGAAAGAAAACGAGATTTTTCCGCGAAGTATGATAAAATAAACCAAATTTGTGACTTCTTTGACTGACAACCCGTTTGATTTTGATAAATTGGGTTAAGGTACCGTGACCGGTACCTATAGCGGGAATTAGGAAGATTCGTGTGTGAGTTAGATCCATGATTTTCAGCGACATGTTTTTGTAAGTCCAAGAGCGGGGCCCCAATGCGCGGGGCTTGTAGCATTTGCTACTCTTGCTACGTAGTTAATCCGGCACTAAGTAAAATCTAAAAAAAAAATGACTGTCGGAAGGTTGATTATATATCATAAATCGGTTGAGAGTACGAGAAAGGCCAAAGAAAAGATGGATGAATTTTGTGAGGAAAGATATAAGAGAAAAGTGACAGCGTGTCGGTAGACCGGACGCTACCTATGGAATAAGTGTTGCCCTGATCCCAAGCGGCCCTAAAGCCGCTATACTGCCACCACGTCTGTGAAGTTTCACCAGTTCACTTAATTTTCTCATGTATTATTGGAAAAAGAAAATAATGGGTAATCAGTTGTTTAGTGGAAATCGACACTAATTTCATCATATATATGTGAACAGTCCAAATATTATATTATATCCCTAAATGTCAATTTTCCGCTTAGATAATTAGTACAGTTAGTAGTACAAAGCTGCAGTAGAACCCATCCCTAGAACTTGCGCAGGCGATTCTACCCCACAAGTTACGTCCCGCAACACACGCAGTGACGAACTCATTGCCCACTTTGTCGCCATGAAAAATTCATAAAGGAATATCCTCGTGGTTCCACCAGTGAATATTGTCTTGCAGTACGTATACTTACGCGTGATGTACAAAAATGCTGAGATGAAACTGAGGAATAAAGTTATGTTGCTGTATGAATACTTTATTAAGAATATTGTTAGTGTAACGTCATGGTTAAACTTTTCATGCGAAGTATGAAACATGAAAAACTGCGAGCCCATTCAGATTATTTCCGTGTCATGGGTAAACCAGAAAACAATAACATCTTATTCATACAAAATTCATATGATTCATTTAAATATTAATTGGCAGAACCTTTGCTTAATTTTGCTGTAGAGACCTTGAATTTAGAATCCGCTAGTTAGTTTTTAAACTAATCATAAGCTTAGATTAAAAATAACTTTAGGTGCCTAGGTACATATTTATTATATCAAAACGAAAAAAAAAGTGTGAACATTTCCGGAAATATCTGGATATTGCAGTATCATACGCCTAGGTATGAAAACGTCAAATATTATCATATCAAGTTTTTATTGTTCCTACGTACCTAAGTACTTGAATAATATCGAATGTTTATTTTCACAGGGTCCTGCTTGCGCATCAGCGATCTGCGAATGACAATACATCTTTTACACACTGACACGCCTTTTCCACATTACTTTACGCCGCTCTCTCGAAAAAGCTTAAAAATAGCGTGAAGATGAAGCAGTTTTTCGTCGGCATTTACTGAGAAATTACATCTGAAAAAAATAGGTTGTAATCTGCATGATATGGTACGAAATTTGGTTTAGCCAGAATGTATGTGTCGTTATCACAAAATAAGAAAAAAGAATCACCAAATCACCTCCAAATCTTCGACGATTTGCAGGTGATTTGGTGGTTTTTTTTTTTTGGTGAACTATTTTACTCCGTGATTATTAAACAAAAGACAAAAAAAGTATCTACTGCTTTGCAATACAAACAAAAATAATATGGTTTACCTATACTTATAATTTAACAGTAGGAAACATTGTACATTAAGTAATCAAATTTACCAAAAATGGAGTGAGGGCAATGCAAAGTAGTTATAGAACACAAAATAGTTATTTATGATATAAGTGCGGAAGTTGCTTTTTACAAATCCGCACGTGTATCATACAACGTTTTACAAAACATTTGCGAGAAAACAGTACAATAGGTAATCAATAAGAAAAACATCTTGTTTTTAGATATCAATCGGTGTCGCAACATGCTTTGCAGTATAAAAATGGCACTAATTTGCAAATTTAAAGTTAGAACTAAATCGTCGTCGTTCGTCGTCATTTCCTCTTCAGTATTAAATTGAGACAAAAGTATTGAGCAAAAGCGCTTCCAAGGAGGTTCGATCATTCAGCTTATTAACTGTTATCTTTTATTATTTTGATGACTTTCTATTTTTTTCTAAACTGAACTTCAAAATACTTGAAATGAATAAGCATTAGTTTTTGAATGATCCATTTTTAATTCAGTTGAATTTAAAGTACTTACCTATTTAAAATGAATGAGCTTTATGTGGCGGTGATTTTTAATCTGTGCTATTTGCGATTCTCCCGCCAAGGAAAGTCGAATATAATTTTGTTTATAAATATTATAATAAATTGAGTATTATCGAAAAATATTAGGAAGCATTGGAAAGTCTATTGCACTTTATTTACCCTCCTAGCTTCTGAACTTTTCCTATTCTCGTATTATGAAACTCCTTGATGGAATTCTTGTATATTTTTTTAGGAAATTAAAAAATAGAACCGTAGAGGATACACACGGCACGGAAGTACCTACTTTATCGCACGCTCCATACAACGGAGCGTGCTGTAAAGTAGGTACTTAGGTGAGAGTACCTATTCTACCGCACGTTCGATTGTATAGTGCGTAATTTTTAACTTTCGAACAATGTTTACAGGCTTCGTAAATTAATTTTTTGAGCAAGTATGTTGAAAAAGATTTTTTATCCATATTCAATAAATTCAATGTGTTTATAGTCCAGTAAAATGAGCCCGAAAAATAGGGATAGGTACATACTCTTGCGGAAATTCCCAAGAAGGTCGAAGTTCGCAAAAATGTTTTTTTTTTTTTGTGACACGGTTAGTTTAATGATAGATAAAATAGCTCAGACAACAATTAGATCATGCAATTACCAACAAAAATTGTTTTTGCTCTTTTTCCCTAAGATTGATGATTTTGAAGAAAAAGCGGTTCTAAAATTTACTAAAGTTGTAATTACCCATAATATGCACTCGTTTCCTCGCCACCTGTGAGCCTGTGTGTGTGTACTTGACGAATTTATTTTTTCCCCAGTAGGTGCTCTACTGGGGAAAAAATATGTACATTATGGATTGCAATAAACAATTTGAGATATTTCAGTAATAAATGGTTTACATCAAGTTGTGATTATTACAAGCAAAGTCATGAGGAGGGTAAAAACAGCTCGAAATGTTTCGTGTAAATATACACACTGCGTGCGTTAGACCGGAACTTGGCCTGGCGCAGTGCCATGCGCTTATAGACAGTGGAGTAGGCCCACTGGGGAAACCACGTCAAAAAAAAAACGTGTCAAGCACACTACCTCACAGGTAGCGAGGAAACGTGTGCATATTATCGGGAATACAACTTTAGTAATCTACAATTTTTGTCTGAGCTATTTTTATCATAAAACTAACTGTTTCGCTAAAAAATACAAAAAAAAAATTCAAGGTTCACAAAAATGAGTTGTGAACCTTGAATATCTTTTTTTGCACACATGGAATCGATGGGGACTTTCCACAATTTCATTTTAATGGTATCCTTAACGTTCATGTAAATTTTCAGCTTCTTGGAAATTTATGCAAGGGTGAATGTCTATTTTGACTTGACTATTTGGTAGTTTTCCGGGATAACCGTTTCTGAAACAATACAGAGACAAAACATTTCTTTGTAAAAGGCATAACAAGTAAAACAGACGGATAGACAAACAAACAATCGAGTGATTCTATAAGGGTTCAATTTTTCCATATATAGATTCGGAATCCTAAAAAAAGAAAAATGTTCAAAACTTTTCAGTAGAATATAATATATAGAATATATATTGTATAGAATCTAGGCTCCTTTCCTACTTATTCTTAAATACAAAAGTTAAAAAATCTGTCGCAAGATTGACCTCAAACCATACTCAAACAAACATTACATGTTAAATAAAAACTAGAAAAAGGTCCTAAATGACTCGAACAAAAATCAACACAACAGATCCAGTCAGATGACAGTGCACGCATATATAAACCGATGACTTACCTATACTGTTATTCACTCAGTCTATCGATTATTTTAACTATCTTTAACTACTGGTAGGCACTTACTTACTTACTATGGGTACGTTTTGCCGTAATTTACTTAGTGATTACTTAAATAAATGACTAATTAGGTAGTCGTTAACTTTGGTCAACATGTAGAAGACAAAAATACATTTTTATCTACTTAACATATCAATTTCAGTGACAATGTTCGACTACAACCACAACCATTAAAAAAATTACCAACGATGCACTGCAAAGTTTTATTGAACGGAATAGAGACAACCATCTCTATAATAACCATCTTATTTCTATAAAAAATCTTTTTAAGGTCGTTCTAGAATTGCTAGACAAAAAAAGGCCGCCTAATCGGTTGTCTAGTCAGCCCATATGGAGCAATTAGTCGGTCAATCATCGGCTTGCTGTCCGTAACTACGCAGTACTCGCTTGATGATCTTGATTGTTTAAATCTTTTTAGGTAGTACGATATTGTAGCAAACGTTGGACACTAGAAACATTTAAATTTTCTGTCCAAATATCATATTGATATAAAAAAAAATATTTAAAATTTTAAACAGGTTAATTCCTAAATGAAAACAAATATTCGAGAAAAGATAGGTAGTGCCCTTCGCTTCCGCTGTCTCGTCTTGGCGGGGGCACTGCCGTGCCCCCAGATCTAAAATAATAATTAAAGTACCTACATATTATTTTGATGGAAGATTTCTGTCAGCTTACCAAACTAAAGCACCGACATGTTTAAAGTACCTTTTTTTTACTAATAATAGGCACGCGCTTGATCACCATCTCACCTGATGGTAAGCGGTGGTGCGGCCTGATGGTGGTTAGGTAAAAGCCTCTTCTTGGATAAGTAGACCTGAACAAAAAACTTCTACTCACCCCGAGAAACAACGACAGACACAGAACACTTTGACATCGCCAAGCGAATTTGTTTTGTAATCTTTAGGTTCCTGACTCGCAGACATGATGAAGGAGCTGAGAACAGATGACAACCAAACCTGGAAGAACACATATATCTCGCTGTGCGCTTATAGCAGCTGCGAATTTGTTTTATTCTCTTCCAACATGCACGGGTAAGTAAATCTCATCGCTGAATTAATTAAGGATAAGTTAAGAATATTAAAATTTGAAAACTTGTTTGTGTTTATTTGCTTTTAAATCTAAATACTAAAAGTTGAAGCATCTATGTTAGGACACTAGTCCTGCTTGCGTCTAGAGCTAGACACCGGTTATAACCAAGCTAAAACTGGAATCCCTTAAACCGTCGTCCTCCAAACTAGGAAGTTTGATTGGCTATGGTATTAAAAAATGTGTCGCGCCGTCGTCGCGCGGCGCCTCGACGCCACGTGCGCGACCTGATGAACGCAAGGCGGTGTTATTTGCCGCATAATTTACATAGAGATAGATCACAGTCCCGCGGGTCGTGCACCCGTTGAATTTCTATTGTTTAGATTGGAAAACTAAGTGCACCAATGGTCGACTTTCCTCTCACGTCATTATTAGATCGCAGGTGTCATGCCGCGTCAGACGTTGCTCGTTGGGTACAAATGGGATTTCTAACAAACAAGGTAAATAAACCATCCGTGCCTTCACCACTAGAGCATTTTCGGTAAATCTGAGAATACCTTTAAGAAAATCAAAATTAAGAACAAAAGTGTACCATAATCGTGATTAATTGAAAGCAATCACCACTACCGAACCAGATAAAGATGTGGAAGCCTAGATGGCGGTAGGGTTGAGAACGAATCGATTACCTAATGGCGCTGTGACCACCCGGCCCCGTGGAGATTGACTCATTTGCACTGCATTACATTACCGAGTGACACGGACAGCCACTCTCATCATCGCCGTAATGAACAGATTGTTGTTCACAACACTCGAGCAAAATTCCATTTCAATTGCTAGATACGATTCTATTAGGTCTTACAGCTTTGAACGCACGCGTCTATTAGATGGGCACAGAAATACACAATTGCTGCTACGTAGGTACCTTCGTGTTTTGGGGTTTTCAGGACAATGGTCAATAGAACATCAATAATCATAAAATGGACACGCAATAACATTAATTTCAATTGCTCGCTTGTGGGACCTGGCTGGAACTTTCGCATAGAATACCTATGTATGAGTGTTTCTTTATTTATCTCTCCAATTTCTCAAGACTGCTATCTTGTCCTTTACGCTTCAATTATACGAGCATCTTCGATGCAGTGATCAATTCCAACTGCTGCTAAAATATCCTCCACAGTGATGTTTCCAAATCGGATTATTAAAGATCATCTAAACCAGTTCGTTATTTTTTATAGGAAATCGTTTAATATGCTGTATCTTATCTACTATCGTTTAATCTATCGTTTAATAGGCTGTATCTTATCTATCGTATCTTATTTGCTTTTCAGTACATTCCTGCACAATACCTGCAGCGGTAACAATAATCGCCCACCAGCATAGAGTATAAGCACCCACCATGGCCCATCGCCCATGTACCGAGACGGTTATTTTAATTTGATTTGATAATAACAATCAGCTGTTTAACTCGTATCTTTATTTTCTCTTCCCTTATTTTGACAACTTCTTGGAATCGCGCCAATCGCAATGATACCTATCGAATGTACACATGTCACTGTGCTGAAGAAAACTGGACGCAATAAGTACCTAGTATTAAATTATCAAAACAATTTCCAAAATCTATGTCTTCTTGTAGTTCATTCAGAGGCTGTCTGAGAGACATGCTTCTGTGCGATTAGACCGCTCATTGAACACTTGTTTTTAGTAGCTAGTCCTTCCTGAATTAAAGCTAGACTGTATTGTGAAATTATTTGTTGATACAAACATTGTCTTCTGTGTACCAAGTTCAGGTAAAGATTAAGAAAGTTTAAATTTTGATGCCCAATAAATTCTTTTTCTTCCCTTTTTTATACGAGCTTGTTCATAATGTAGGTATTATTATTTTATTTTTTTGTGAATAAACCACGACTATAGTTACAAAGCTATACATACATAGGTAGCTACGTTTGTTTCTATTGTTCTCAATAGTGGAGCTCGAGTGTCAGGCCAGATATCTCCTTCATCTCAATATTACGTCGTCCACTGCATTGGCTAGTGTAACACTCCTTGGAGACAGACTTGAATGGAACACTTGAGCTGACTCGAATCATGTTGCAGAGGGACAAGTAGGGAACAGCGTGAGTTTAGTTCTATGAGATGAAGATAGGTAATCAATTGATTAAGAATCAATATTATGTACGTATACAATAGAATTCAGTGTTACAAAAGAGCCTAGTACAAAGAGAAGACTCATTATGACTTCTCGTATACTTTAGGACACACATAGGTAGATCTACTTTCATTTAAAATGAAAGCTGATTTGGTAAGTAAGTGCCCGAGTTACAACTAAGGTACGGGTTTCCCATTAGAAAGATTTATTTTAGTATGAAAATAATCCAGTCGAATAAGCTTGTGAAGCTCACAAAATTCCTAACTCTGTTTTTTTTCCTGAATCGTGTATTTGATCTTAGCTCTAATAATATGAACAATAAATAAAATCCATAACCAGCTAGGTCATCTTAAAAAAAAACAGAAACGAAACTAATTTATTCAGTCAGAATTTAATAAAATGCCCAGAGGAATGTCGCTAAAATATAAAAACGAAATTTTGGAAAAATGTGTTTAATTTTCTTACATCGGGGGGCATGGTAGTGCTCCCGCCAAGTAGAGCGCGAAGCAAACACTGCCGTACCATCCTTTACTGGAACCATTTCGCTGCATTTTCAGGCCCCTATTTGAGAACCTCTGGATAAGACCAGAACGCAGAAATTTTCGTCATCCAGTAAGCTATAATCACATACTTAAAATCCAAAATTTCAAGTCTGTAGGTCATTTAGTTCCGAAGTTAAGCGAAAGCAAAGTTTCGCAATTATGACACTCACTCACTCACTCATGATCATCAGAATATAACTAGTACTTCCCATAAACTCAGAGAGCTGAAATTTGGTTTAGAGTTAGGGTTTAATGGCCACATAAAGGGAAAACTATAAAAACTAGCATAATCGAAGATCTGGAGTACCTGGTGACCCTGATTAGAAAACACAACCAAACTATTAGAGAGATCGACATACCGCCTTTACAAAAAATACCTATTCAACTTGGTGGGCCGCTTCATTTGATGTCAAAAATCGCAGGTCTTAAGTATTTGATGAAGAACCCTCAGCTGGTCTAAGCTGTATTAGAGATATGGTGATGCCCCTTCTACTATTGGTACATAAAAAAATCGACTGTCATCGTCTCTACAAAAACAAGTGAAATCCCACCAAAAACATTCTGTAAAAAAACTAGCCAAGTCTCGACGGAGCTGCTTGTTTATCTCTAAAAAGTAATGAAATTTAGACAAAGTCGTGCCAAGTCTAAGGTTCCTTACTGCGATTTTTTTGTTATTATAGTTAATGTTGTGTGACTTGGCCGTTGAAGGGTACACAAGGGTACAAAACCAGGTGCTCCATGACACCATTGCACCAATCTGTCGCCAGAACCGCTACCCATTGACGATGGAAAATAGCCACTTGGAAAACGTTGATTCAATAACTAGTCAATTGTAGGCTTGATAAAGCTGCGTATTTCCATAATACTTATGTATAGGCGAGCCTGAAACAAACAGTATATTTTTTTTTCCAGTACAGATGGACTTCTAATCATTGATAGAAGTCCGTCTGTACGTCTATTTTATGTTAGATCGGTGGTCGATTTGACGCTCCAAAAAGAAGAAAGCAGAAGTCAGCATTGTCAATGCTGAATGCATGTGTTGCACAATCAACAACGGCCTAAAATGAGACATTAGCGTCCAATTACCAATACCAGTATGGGCTATTATCTCGCTTAACAAACATAAGTAGTTACAACAGATATAACATTACGTGTAAACAAAATTCACTTGTACCCACTAACGTTTAAAGAATGTTCAACGGCCAAGTGACACAACATTAACTATAATAATAAAGAAATCGCAGTAAGGAACCTTAGACTTGGCACGACTTTGTCTAGATTTAATTACTTTTTAGAGATAAACAAGCAGCCCCATCGAGACTTGGCTAGTTTTTACAGAATGTTTTTGGTGGGATTACTCATACTCGGAAAGTAGGCCTGAAGTTGCCAAAGGAACGGGAACTTTTCAGCCCTAGGGAGAATCGTTTTCAACCGACAGCCGTCAAATTATAAAAAAAAAACTTCTGTACGACTTTCTATACAGCCTCTCACTCTCAATTTCAGCGCCATGTAAAATTGAAATAACATAAAGATGAGTATTAATTAAAGATTAGGTAAATTTTATTAAATGACTATATTATAATTTATTTTCAACTATTTCTTTAAAATAACATGGATTTGGGCAAAATATTGTCCATTTTTTTAATTATGAAAAAATGGTAAATTTTTTACTTTCCTTGTATTCGTTATAAAAAGCACAGTGTTTATCTCGGGTGAAAGACTTATTTAGTCCCTAGAACTATTGGCCAAACGTCGTCTCGGGACTAAATCAGTTGCTTTCACCCTAAGATAACAATGTACTATTTCATTAAGTTGGACATGGTCTTTAAATTAAAATTAAACCCAATTTAATACAGTGACATTTTGGCCTGAACCACTATCAGAAAAAAAAACTGAAATAAATAAATTGCGATAATACATAATTTTCAAATTGGTTGGTTAGCAAATAGAGATATTATATTATAATTAAGAAAATAGTAAGTTTTTAGCTTGAAGTAGGAACATCATCAAAACATAAAAATGTTTAAAAACCAACCTTCTAGTAAAATTCGATCTCTTCTACAAATGCTCCAAACAAACATGCCAGTTTTCCATCGAGTTATTCTTCAAAAACTGGCCAAGTGCGAGTCGGACTTGCGTGCAAAGGGTTCCGAACGATATTGTTTTACACACACACAACACAACACAACACTATAGATTTCTTATAGATGTTCCTGCAATTTATAGGTCTATTATCCCCATTTTTTTTTTTAATTTCAGGCTCAGTAGTTTCATCTTATTCTTGAATAACTTCAAAACCATTTATTTTAAAATTATGAAAAAAATATAATTAAAACCCTCACTTTAAGTTTGATATGTTACATTGTATTCTTATTATAATTTTTTTTTGTTCTAGTTTGACCCCCATTCTAAAAAATATATAATTTACGTAACGCTTCTGTGTTTGGTTCACAGAAATCCATATGTGTACCAAATTTCAATAGAATCGGTCCAGTGAATACGGAGAAAACTGGTTGTGACAGACGGACAAACAAACACCCACTCGGGTGTCTGTCTGATCCTATAAGTGTGCCGTTTTTTCTTTGGAACCCTAAAAACGAGGGTTAACTTTTTACGGGATACATTTTAATATACATACCTAGATACTTCCCTGCATATACTCTACACCAGATGGCCAACCGGTCTATCGCGATAATAACAATATAGAGACGAATAATAATATTATAAAGAGGAATGATTTGTTTGTATGTTTGTTTGAAATGAATAAATTCCGAAACTACTGGGCAGATTTGAAAAATTCTTTGACCATTTGAATCGTACATTATCCGTTATGAACATAGGCTATATAATATTTTTTTTAAAGTTATGGATCCGTATGAAAACTTCGATAATGTAACACAAGGTGTGAAAAATTACCAAAAACAAATCCTTTTATCGCGTACGCTGGGGCAACTATTGATAATAGAGCAAAGTAGGTAATGTACTACAGTTTTATAGAAGACATAAATATCTACAAAATGACCTCAGTAATATTTATTTATACACGCTTAGAAAATACATAGATAAATATAAATAAAAGATAAATAGGTAGTACCTACCTAGTTAATGAACCCATTCTAAGAAAACTTCTGTCAACGACTTTTGTACATTTCTTTAAAAATATGGCTGGCATCGACTCAAAAAAATTGTTTGCATATTTCCCTGTCCCTTTATAATTAAGTAAGTATTAATTTAATAAATACCAGTTTTAAAGTCGGTTAAAAAAGGCGGTCAGACAGCACCTATGATCAACATTAAAACCCCTTCTACATGGATGTAATCTAGCGATCCATCCAATCCAATCCAAGGTGACCTTGCTAGATTACATCCGTGTAGACGGCAGATGTCATCCAAATTTTAGATTGACCTTCAACGCCCTTGGAGGAAGTGCGCGCACTTCCATCCACGGATGGAGCGCGGCGATTGCATCTGTGTAGACGGTGGATTTAATCCAACCAAGGACAGTCGCGCTACGGCAAGCAACGAGTGCGCACGTATGCGGGTGCTAAGTGACATTCACGTCCAATAATGACTTAAATGTTACTACCGTTATAGGTACCTACCTATACGATTAAATATAATAAATAAATAATTCCAATAAACTGAATGACTGAGAATTCATCGTTCCTTTAACCAGCGCTTCACACATTTTAAAAGAATAAAATGTGTGAAGCGCTAAAATTTTTTAGGGTTCCGTACCAAAATGGTAAAACGGAACCCTTATACTGTGACTAAGTCTGTCCGTCTGACACAGCTGGGTATCACAAGAACTACTAATACTGTCAACTTTAAATAGTTTTAGATGACGTTTGTTCAATTATTTTGCAAATACCTACGAAAGAAATAAAAATGTATAACTTTTTCTTGCAACAGCGACTGAGAGAGTTCTAAAAATTCGAAGTGGGGCTACTAGGGCATATGGGGTATCACCGTATCATATGAAAAAGTGCTATTTGCACATTCCCAAACATTTTTTCTTTTTTAGAGTTCCATACCTAAAGGCTTTGTTATAGGGTTCCGTTAGTTACGGAACCCTATAACAAAGCCTCTGCTGTCCGTCCGTCCGACCGACCGTCCGCCCGTCATTCATGTTTTAAATGATGGTACGGAACCCTCGGTGCGCAACTCGCTCTTGACCGGTTTCGATAAATTAGGAGCCATTTCTACGTCTTATCTCTACGCGAGCGCAATTCACAATAAAGCTCACCCGTGATGGAGCTTAGATCATTAGACAATCCGCGGATGCAATCGTGCCTCCCTCCAAGGTCACCTTGGATAGGATTGGATGGGACGCTAGATTACATCCGTGTAGATGGGGTTTAAGGCGCAAGCCCCCCTGCGCGCGGTCTAGCGCTCAGAGTTCCGAGTACAGCGTTCCGCATTCACCGTGATATATGCGGTGGCTGACTCGCTGCCTGCCTTAGCGCGACTGTCCTTGGTTGGATTAAATCCACGGTCTACACAGATGCAATCGCCGCGCTCCATCCGTGGATGGAAGTGCGCGCACTTCCTCCAAGGTGTAGATGGGGTTTTAATCCGTGTAGATGGGGTTTTAGAATCCCATGCACACAAAAGCAGTTAGACCGCCACGGTCAAAGTGAACGCGCGTTCTGTCGCGTCGCGTCGTCTTCTTAACATATCTTTGGAAAATGAAGTTGATTCAGTACATTTTGGTACTTACAAAGGCCAATCTTTTAAGATAAGATCACATTCAGAGTCAGTAAGACTAATAGAGATGAGAGATCCAAAGAAAATCTTAACTGATATTATGAGAAAAAATGTATGTTTGTATCAGTATTATTTGTTTGTAGGCGGTAATTCCTGGAAGTATTAATCCTATTATCGGATCTTCGCATTCTAGGCAAAGAAACAACAAAATAGCTTGCTCGCTAAAACAAAGAATAAATGAAAAATACTTTATTTTCTTCCAAATACTTTTTTTGCCTATCCAAAGTGTACTTTTTGTTTGGAAAAAATAAAGTATCAATAATTTGATACTTGAGCCACCGCATAGATTACAGTGATCGCGGAAAGCTGAACTCGGAACTCTGATCACTAGACCGCGCGCATTGGGGCCGGGGCGCCTTAGGGTTCGGGCACATTGAATTCTTATAGCGTTCAGTTTTCTTAAAGTAGGTACAGGGTGTCCACTAGTAAAGCTGTCCGTAGTTAGTCCAACAAAAAGATAAAAAAGAAACACTAAAAAAATTGCCCTATAAGTACAAAATCCAACCAAGTGCGAGTTCGACTCGCATACGAAGGTTTCCGTAGCATACACCTTATTTTTTATTATTTGTTGTTATAGCGGCAATAGAAATGAACAATCTGTGAAAATTTCAACTGTCTACCTATTAAGGATCTTAAGATACTGACAGACGGACGGACAGCAGAGGTTTAGTAAAAGGGTTCCGTTGGTTACCCTTTGGGTACCTACGGAGACCTAAAAAGGAACCCCCGTAGAATTAACTAGGTTCTTAAACACCAATTTTTCGAAACCTAGCTGATCTTGGAGAGAGGTACACACTCCATACCCACGCCAAATTCACTGATCTATTGTCAAGTTCAATGACCCATGCCTACCCAAGATTAGAACGCATTTGGCTGTTTCTTCCTAGAAAATTGAACATAATTAGGTACCTACTTACCTATACGAAGCGAAATATCTCTTAAATTAAATGCCTATCTAACAACCAAAATAAAAAAATATAGGTACTTATAGGAAATCTACTAATTATGTAAGCCTGAACCTATTTAGGTAGGTACCTACTCCATGTGAAATTGTGAATAGACGTAAGATAAGTAATTAATTTGTGAAAACAACCTATTCCATTCGTCAATACACTTCAAAATCCAAAGAGAGGATGGCTTTTTGATATATGGCATTCCTAAATAAAAGGCCCAAGATTTTAGAACGCATCTCTACTTAGGTTGGTACCTACCTACTACTCATCATACCTAAACTTTATTAATTAAGACTTCTACATTACTTACTAGAAGGCAAGTAAAAAGGTATTAGGTACCTAATTATCGTAAAAAACATAATTCAAAGCTTTTTCTTTATGCTCATCTATTAAAAACAACTTATTTATGGCACTGACTGTACATGCATGTGGGATCATTGAACTATTGATAGGTAGTAGGTAGGTAACTAGACATAAAAACCTATTTGTAATGGAAGAGCTAGCGCCATCTTTGGAAGCCTTGGAGCAACACCACAATTCCAAATAGTTCCGCTATCTGTGAAAGCACCTATTGTAGAGGGCGCTAGGTAATCGGATGTGCATGTGCAAAAATTGTGATAATAATGTCAAGGCCAATGTTAAAATTAATAAATGAGTTACTTACATCTTCTTATTTAGATTAAATCAATAATATATTATACGACGGTAACACAATAAACGCAATAGAACAAATAAATTAAAGAATTTGCCCTATATTTTCGAATACTAGTGTTGCTTCCGCGTCATAACCTCTTTGCCAAATAATATCTATGGATTCGCAATTCGTACTAAATATAGTGCAAATTCACCAGTATTTATCAATTTTACTTAATATATTGGTTTCTATATATACTGTGGATAGATTAAGCAACTTTTCATCTATTTATTGATTGTAATATTCGTAATTCATTTCAATTCAGTCTGCACAATTTGAATTTGGCGCCATAAAGTGAGAAACGCATGAAGTTCGCGTTGCGAATCTGGCCGATTGATGTGAAAGATATTCCGAAGGCCGTGAGTGAACACGGAAATCGAGATGTGTGTGTGGTCAAAAAGACAGTGCAAGGTAGGGGTCGGGTGGCGTTTGTGATGGCAAAATTTTTGCAAATGGTGAGTTAGGAATTATTGACTTGTCGCGTCTCGGATTTCGTTTTGTTTTGTGATAGTGAATTATTTGTGTGGTTAGCGAAATATTTGGTGTTTATTGATATTTAAATTCTTAGATTCTGTGATACGGGATCGGCAAATGGCGCTACGAATAGCCAAAGTTGACACAACTACGCGTTTAGAAATCCCATACATCTTCGGTTGCCAATTTTTAGGCACGCGGCATGACCTGTGATAAACAACAAGTAGTGGTGCATCCTAAAATTCTTCAAATCACTCATATGGACCTAGCAACTGGGACATCCAGCTTGGCGATTATAACGGTGTCAGCATGTTGCGATTTTTTTGGCGAGCGGTACTACTTTTTTAAACTCGTTTATAGAGGCGGCTAGAGGTTTCCGCGTCCCGTAGGGTCGGTGGCCCCGCGATCTGGCTCCTGGAGCTAAATTACATAATGTATAGGTGTTGTTTGGAGCATGCAACAAGTAGATATGTGTCGGCGGGCTAACTGTCAATGTGGAGTACAGTAAGCTCGCTGCCCGCGGCCCCCATTAATTCGAGCCGCTGATGTCACTTATCTCTCCGCTCTCCTATCTAGGCCCTATGGCCGCCAATTTTTTGCACATAGTATCTTAATGTAAATTTGATAACCGGCGCACGTCTCTAATTACCACTTGTTTAAATACTAAGTGATGCAAATCTAGGTTCGTTTACAGCAACTGTTCACGAATTTAAATTTTAGTCCTTCCATTGATATAACCTTGTAATTTTTGTGTTTGTGAATTTTTCATAGTTCTGTATATGTTACAGTAATGTTGTTCAACCATGATATAGTGATATGGTAATTATTTGCAGCACGGTCACTGACATTAGCACCAACGATGGACCAGCAATTTTGCTTGCGCTGGAACAACCACCCGAACAACCTGACTGATGTGCTAGCGAGCCTGCTACAAAGAGAGGCTCTGTGCGATGTCACCCTTGCATGTGATGGGGAAACAGTCAAGGTACATAATTACTTCATCTTTTCTCACCTGCACCTAAGGTAACTTTTTAATTTATTAATCTCTACCTAAGAGAGATAGGCTGTAAAAGTCCTTGAGTCCGGGTTCTCATTAAAATATGGGATGACTAGTTAGAAGATCTAGTCACATGATTCAGTTGTTTTAAAAAGTTAACTTATTACAATCTCTTAGTAATGTTATGTCACAGTAGGAAGTGTATGTAAATATTGATATTCTGTTTGTTGCATTCACATGCAACAGTTTATTATTATGCCACAACAAAATGCATTAAATAGTAAACAAACATGAGTAATACACTTGTGTGTTGTTACCTATTGTTGACAATGCTTTTTGAATTATTTTTATTGAATCTTCTATACTGAACTGATATTTATTATTACTGTTTATGATAAATATCAGTCCCATTTAGATACAGCATTTATTTCAGTCCTGGCTTTTGTCTAGTGCTTCTTTTTGTTCTAATTTATAATTTCTTGGATGAGGTGTTAGCATCTGAATATTTCAGGGCTTTAATTAAAGTTTCAATTCCAAAACTGGTTGTTTGTTGAGACTCTTATAATATATCTAACATGTAGTCTAGCATTTGTTTGCTAATGTAGTATCATTTTATTCGAATGATTGCAAATGATTAATTAATTCCAAGGACAGTAATAAAAGTGTCTAATGATATGTGCCTACATAACAGCTAGATAGAGGAAGATAAGACACAAAATCTTGATTGTCATTACAGTCAAATTGCTACCTTAGGCCATCAAGTCAAGGTAGTCTTCATTGTAGATATTTAAATATTTGCTAATTTTGCAAGGTTATTCTTTCCTAAATCGGTTTTTTAAAGCAGAATACATACCTACCTGTGTATTGAAATACAATAAGGCAGGTTTCAAACTAAATACAATATGATGAAGCATGTAAAACCATATTTTATATTTGAATGACTAACTTATTTTGTATAGCTATGTTAATGTATTGATGGTACCTACTTGATACCTGTAATTCTTATACAAGACACTAAAGTATTTCCTATATTTTTGTGTAATAAGTAGTATGCAAAATGCCCTTAGATTTAGGAAACAAAAATAATATAAAGAATTTGATTATGTTAGATCTAAAGGTCAATAACACATGTTGACTAGCAACTTCCTTTATGCCATTTAAATTTAAATTCAACAATTAACTATGAAAGCTAAGTTTTATGCTAATAAAATGCAATTTGTTTGGTAGGTTGAAAGGAGTCTGCAGAAGATCTGCATGTTTTTTAACTTTCTAATTTTTTAAACTTGTTAAGCAGGTTTTAGGGTCTAAACTAGAATGTCTAGATGTAGACACTAGAATTAACAGTAAATCTGTGGTTAGCTAGCTCTGGTGTTCCTAATTCTGATTTTTAAAAGAATGCATCAACAAACAATCCTTGGCACTGTTTTAGATTAAAAATAAATATTCTGTACTAAGACACAAGTGATAAAATATTGTTAATCGCATTTTTAAAGCAAGTAATTGAAACAAGACTTCAGCATATTATTTAATAATATAGATTTTGCATTCTAGATTAAAAATGCAGTCAAAAATAAAAGTTAATCTAACTCTTCATTCTTTTTCTTCTTTAACTCTTCATTTGGTTGCCATAAAAAAATATTCAATCAGATTTTGCATTAAAATAATTGAAACAATTTATAAAGGCAATGTTTTTTTTTACTCTAACATAATAATGTGTGTTGTGACCGTATGGCAACAAGTTTTTTTTTATTAGTATTGTTATTTACTACAGTAATATTATTAAGGAGTGGTTAATACAACTAATTTTTGGGAATACGATTTTTTGTTTTATTATTTTTACCTACATGATGAAAGATAACTGACAACCATTGAAACGACAAAAAAAAAATCTAAAAAGGAACTTTTTGACTGCGGTTAATACCAACTCGCGCGCCCAGATTTCCGTATCTTAATTAATACTTATGCGCATCTTAATAAACGGCTGTAAAAATATCGTGACACTTGCTGACCCGCGCAACTTCGAATGCGTCACATTTTTCATTATTGCTCCGCTCCTATTGGTCGTAGCGTGATGTTATATCCTATTGGTCGATAGAATTCGTCGATAAATGGGCTATCCAACACTAAAAGATTTTCACAATTCGAACCTGAGATTGGCGTGTTCAACCAAACAAACAAACAAACACAAATACTTCAGTTTTGATAATATTATTACTAAAGATTATAATGTTCCAGATTAAAACAAAGAATCTTTATCAATCAATCTTCCCCCATATTTGCAAATAATGTGTTTGTATCCAATTTTTTGGAGTAATGATATAGATCCACGTTTAGGTATATCACTTGTCTACGAGGTGACAGCACCAATTGCCAGCCTACCCTTATACCAATTTATTTTGGGCCAGAGACATACGTTTTTTTGCTCCATCCATCTTTATCAGTTGACTACTCAGCGTTTACTTCCTTCTTAACCGTGTCATCTTTCTCATTGTCTTCGTCGCAAAGGCGACTGACCTATTCGTTTTATCCGAAATCTCTAAAGCAAATTAATCGTACCTACTATGTTTTTTAACGCGCTAGTGTTAATTTAGAAGATTCCGAGGGTTTCATCTACCTTCGCCAAATAGTACATACTCACATACCTATCTGCTACCTCTTTTCTTTTTGGGTTAAACCCCTAGACTGTCATACGTTACATAAACGGTAAACTGTAACCCGTAGGAATAAAATTAATCATTTTATTTTTATTTTTCTACAAATTAAACTTGACGTAATACCACTGACAATATTTAAAAGTCTCAAACAGGGAAATAAAAATCATCAAACTGGGATTTTTGGTTGTCAAACAAGTTCCAACTGCATCATTTTTAAAGTCAATAAATTGGAGTACATAATTCTGTAGCCTAAATTATATATCGGTCGTGACATAACACAGGTAAATGAATGGACGGATAAATTGCGAAGTATCTCCACCGGGTTCCTTTAAACCTTTTTGGTACGGCCACAACAGTAAATTTTACCGTTCCTCGCTGGAAACAGAGTAGAATATACGTATATATCTTCTGAAATCCAGCACGATATATTCTGTTAAATGTATTAACAGTTGTTATTATGTGTAGAGTTACGTTATTTACTTTGTTATTATTATATCATAAACATAATTATTATGATACATTTTTGTGATTAATGTAAGTAAGAATAATTTCTCTGCATTTGTCATCGAGAAATCAGTGCTGCTAATTGATACATTCAAACGAGCCCGTTTTTATTGGAGGCTTTAATTAAAATGATATTCTTACGGGAACGGCGGATCAAAAAATTTAATGAGGCGTTAGTCTATCGAAGCCAGGACTAGTAAACCAGCTACCTACACAGTATAGCTAGATACCGCTATCAGCTTCACCACTGTCTTACGAGTTAATGTATTACAATTCACGTATTTAGATAGAAATATTCTTTTGCAAAAACTTTTAAAGTGTGCAGTAAAACAGTCTTTAATATCACGTGAATGTAGAAAAAAATAGGTCATACCCAGGAAGTAGTACATCGATCATCGGACATTATCTAGGACGATCTTAGTAAATCACAAACATAATAAAGCTTAAAGTGAAAGTCAGTTTTTATGTAAAGCGTAGTACAGCAAAAGGAAAGTTTGGTACCATTCAATTTTATCCGACCAGCGCCCTGAGTTAGAACCTACTCGATAAGAAAAGGAATCGATAGCAAATCGTTCGCATTGTAAATCGCTCATATTTTACCACGACAATGACTTGTCTTTCGTACGGTGTAACGAAGACTTTCTTACATATTATAAGACGCAACGTATCTCGGTCTTTCTGTCCGTTACTGCGCTTACAACTCGATAACCACTTACGGTATTCGATTTACGCGATTTTTGTTCCAGTTCACAAATTTGAATTACCTCTGGCTAGGTTTTAGTTGATAGTTAAATGAGTGCATGCTGAGTGGAGCCCTGGGCACAGCTAGTTGAGAAATATACCATTGACAATATACTAAACTAGTCGTGTTAAAACATGTGTCTTATGTACGTACATGTGTGCACACATGTACATGCACATTATTTTAGCAAATCTAACCAATAATAATAAATAACCGTCATCAACCTGGTTCCGAATACACTTTGAAAGTAGCTAATCGTTTGTCATACTACCATGAAGGTCATTGAATAGATCCTAGCATGGTCAAAAATATTGTTTGGCCTTACTTAATATTTTACGATTTTAAATAAGATTTTTCTATTACGTGGCGGCTAAGTAACAGCTGCGGGATAAATTGTTGATTAACTCGTAGTTAATCACGACGCATTAAGGTGGATGCTCCAGGGTAGCCCGCGAAATTCAAATATTTTTATGTTTTTTGCAATTTTCCGGTCAGTGTGAAGCTGTATGTGGACCAAATGCGATCCGCGACCGTAACGCGTATTTATCTAAAGAATTATAACTGTTTTAATCATCAATATAGCCCTCTAAGTTCATGTAGTTCGAAAGAATGATTATTTCTGAAATATTCATTCTTTCGAACTACATGAACTTAAGAATTATAACTGTTTTAATCATCAATATAGCCCTCTAAGTTCATGTAGTTCGAAAGAATGATTATTTCTAAAACTACATGAACTTAGAGGGCTATATTGATGATTAAAACAGTTATAATTCTTTAGATAAATACGCGTTACGGTCGCGGATCGCATTTGGTCCACATACAGCTTCACACTGACCGGCAAATTGCAAAAAAACATAAAAATATTTGAATTTCGTGGGCTACCCTGGAGCATTCACCTTAACGAAAATAAATAAAGAGGTTCGAACTTTTTTCTACTGCAAATAAGCACGTGATCAGTTCATTTTTATCATTTTCATTGTTCTCACATAGTTACTTTACCTCTAATATCTCGGCAACGTGACACTTTAGGGCACCATGTTCCTAAAATGTTTTTTTTTTTTTCTGACTAGTCAAGGTCAGAGATGACAGAGACAAAGTCTACGATGGAGCGAGCTATCCCAGAAGGGTTGAGTTGGGTTTGTTGCGGGCAAAAGCTAGTTTAAGATATTAGATAGAGCTAGAAATTTCTAGACTTCAGGAAAACCTTGAAGTCTATTGTTATAAATTAACAGGTTACAAAATTGATATTCACTCTGAATCCTTCGCACTCGAGTCCGACTCGTACCTACATGGCATTTTTTTTTTGCTAAAAACTTTTGTACAATTCGCAAGAGCTTAAGCTGCGTATGCGCCGATGTCTCTGCGCGGTATAAGTGTACGAACACGCCTTCGATTCTCAGTTCGGCATGTATACTGTGACAGTGACAGCCATTACAGAAAGTAAAAAAAATGTAATGTGTACAATTCGCACAAACTAAGCTGCGTATGCACCGATGTCTACTGTTCGTAAGTTATAAGGGCACGGACACGCCATTGATTCGTAATGGCAACTGTGGCAGCCGTTACAAGCAGCCAACAAGCCAAACCATATTTTAACCTTGGAGTATTAGTATCCACCAATATTTTAGTTTAACGACACACAATTAATATTGATCTTTGGCTACTTCACAAAAGGCTCTGGCAACCTCAACGTAAATGAGATACTACAGGTTAGCTTCAATTATTGAGAAAATATGAACACAATAATTTTAAATACAAAATAATATTGCCTTACAAAGGCCCCCAGGCAAATATTAACGACTTGTGTCTGAAAACCTAGTCCATGAAAAACATTTACCACCTAATTGTAATAACAATAGGTTTGCCAAAATGGCAGTTATGCACTGTTTCTATATAATGCTAACAAAATCGTAAAGACCTTCACATAGCTCTGCATCATTTCTTTTGTTTAAATTACACGTGCTATTTTTAAAGCAAACTTGTGAAAATGTGTTTTTTTTGTATTGTTTCAGGCACACCAGACGATACTTTCCGCATGTTCCCCATATTTTGAAAGTATATTCCTACAGAACAATCATCCACATCCGATAATATTCCTCAAAGATGTACGATTCTCAGAAATGAAATCACTTTTGGATTTCATGTACAAGGTAACCCACACTGAAATAAAATTTATCATGACGCAAGTGAAAGAAAAGTACCTATATTGTTAATTGTTTTCTTTATTACAGGGTGAAGTGAATGTTGGCCAAAATATGCTACCGATGTTCCTAAAAACTGCTGAAAGTTTACAAGTTAGAGGTTTGACCGAAAATAATACATTGAATCCTAAGGTGAGCATTGAACATTTGGTATAAATCTTGCATTAAGTCTTTCTTACTTGATGCTGTGAAGAAAGTATTTCCAGTTTGTGTCTGATAGAAATGTGTGCCTAGGTAGGTAAATAGCTGTCGATATACGTTTACTGCAGGCATTACTTATTTAAGTCGAATCGATTTTACGTAAATAAGTAATGCAATGCCTTGCCGGACTATAGAAACACGCGTTTAGATGTAGCCCTTTAATGCTGAATTCTGAGCTTCTCAGAAAAACACGATAAGTTTTAAGGTTCCTCAAAAACGGAACCCTTATAGGATCACTCGGGTGTCTTGTCTGTCCGTCTGTCACAGCCAGTTTTCTTCGGATCCACGGAACGATTCTGTTGAAATTTGGTAGACATATCGACTTCTGTGACTCAAACACGGACGTGTTAAGTAAATCATTAATATTTTAGTATGGTTGTCATTTTTGGGGATCAAACCAGAAAATTGAAAAAAAAAAGTTTTTGGACAATATCGTGTGATATATCAAATTAAATCCCTTTTGGAGGAGGCCTATGTCCAGCAGTGGATGTCTTTCGGCTGTCATAATGATATCAAATGAAAGGGCTTACTGTGAGGGTTTTAATTATATATTTTTTTTTTTCATAATATTAAAATAAGTGGTTTTGAAGTTATTCAAGAAATTAGACGAAAAATGACCAACCCCCACCCTCATCTCCGAAACTACTGAGCCTAGAATTTTGAAAAAAAAAAGAGATGATAGATCTTTACCTATAGATTAGAGGAAAACCTATAAGTCTAGTGTACAACTTTAAAAAAAAAATTCGTTCGGAACCCTTTGCACGCGAGTTCGATTCGCACTTGGCCATTTCTTTTATATTAAATTGCGAGTAGGTACAATTAGACTTATCTACTTGATTTCAGTGTTGATTTGGATATAAGTTATAATTAAAGACAGATTAAACCACTATCATCTTAATGTGACAGATTTCAGTTTAAACTTAAAGTACCTACGCTTCAATTATACAGCTAATTGGCTATTGTATCGCTCGTTAGCCTTGAATTTTTTGATAGAGCAGCAGCTTTACTTAAATTGTAGACCTCTGAATTAGAATTTTTTAATTTGTTGTGCCACTAATAGACCTATGTAGTGAGTGATAAACCACATTAGTTTTTAGGCGGTCTAGATATTCCGTCTTAATACTGTGTGGTTCATAAGACAGTCCTAATTCAAAATTAAAGCGATGACGTCACGAAAACCGTTACTCTACAAGAAATAAAAAGATATGCATCCATAAACGCATCAACTCGATAAAAACCGTTGGAATATGGACGTTGTTGTGAGATTTAATGTTGTAGGATTCAATTTGTGAAGGCTATAAAATGTGATACCTACGTGTTTTGTTAGAAACAAGCCCTGAATATTAACTTATGTAAATAGGAGTTAATAACTTGAATCTTTATTTTTTTAGGTTAACCGCATTTAGATGTAAGAATGTTTTTGTATTTTCTCAGTCCGAGGATCGGTCAACTCCGTCAGTGAGTGCGGAGAACCTTTCCCGCTCGGAGTCGTTCGCCACGCCGCCGGCCGCGCACTGCGCGCCGCCCGCGCCGCACACGCCGCTGTCGGCCGCGCCGCCCGCGCACCCCTCGCACCCCTCGCACCCCGCGCACCCCTCACACCCCTCGCATGCGATCCCGCCGGAGAAGAGACGCAGAAAGAACTCCACCGTACCCCGAGACGATGTCGACCTTTCGTATAGGCATTATGAGGTAACCTGGATTTAAAAAATAACACTATTCTTTAGCCGCGCGAAATCTAAACGTGCTTTGATTCTTTCTCTGTCCTGTACGTCTACCATGAGTTTTATCAATCTATACTCGCCAGCGACTGTAGTAAAAAAATGTATGAAAACTTAGAAAAAAAAAAGTTTATAATTTATTTTTTTGTCGTTAACTGAAGTATACTTGTAACTTGTTTGTTTGTTAAAAATATGAACAAATAAATTACAAACTTTTTTTTTTTAAGTTTTGAACGCACTAATCTCAGGAATTGCTGGTCAGATTTGAAAAATTCTTTCAGTGTTAGATAGCCCATTTATTGAGGAAAGCTTATATCACGCTAAGACCAATAGGAGCGGAGCAGAAGCAAACGAAGTTGCGCGGGTCAACTAGTAGATTGATAAAAGTCATGGTAGACGTAGGTACTGAAACGGATAGTAATGCTTGTTATTTGATAGGGTCACGTGAAGTCGGCGAAGTGCGGGTCGACGGGCTCGGGCTCGGAGCCGTCCACGCCGCCGCCGGCGCACACGCCCGCGCGCGCCGCCCGCTCGCCCGCGCCGCACGTCAAGCAGGAGCCGGACTCGCCCTACGCGCACGCGCCGCACGCGCCGCACGCGCCGCACGCGCCGCACGCGCCGCACGCGCCGCACGCGCCGCACGTGCCCCACGTGCCCAACCTCCACCCGCCGCCGCCCTTCGACCAGACGCATCTCCAGGTAACACGCTAACCATCTTTCTCATCGCTATCCATCGAGCCTATCGTTTCTCGTCATATCGAACTGACATGCTAGATACTGAAAATAAAACAACTTTTTCTGATCTCAATGAGGATGATCTTTTTCTTCTGTTATTTTGATATTTTTTTCCGAATGATACGCGGATCGGTCAACAGGAAGGAAGGGATCTGCCTGAATAAAAAGATAACATCACAAATTTTAAAGCAGAGCCTTTCCTTCTTTGTTGGCAGAGTTCAGGCTGGGTTCGCGCGGCTGACCCGGAGGAATCTAATCGCCAGTATTTGGATCTAAGCATTAAACGGCCCGATGGAAACATTCTCGCGTCGATCCTCGCTCTACCGCCCCAACAGATTAACCTGCCACCGAAAACTACGCGACGATCTCCTATAAATTCCAAAAAGAGCGGCAAATTCCGTCTTAGTTGGTTATCACTGTACCCGTGGTTACAATATGATAAAACTCACAACATAATGTACTGTACTTACTGTAGACGGTGGTCACACGAGCTGACAGTCAACAGGACATCATTCGTAGAAGGCAACTCGAACTTTAGGCTAGAAATAGTGAATCATCACGATAAATGCAAAGCTCATAAATTCTGTCGCGATCGTGAACACTCCAATAATATAAATGTACTATCAAGTAGCGAGGCGCCTGGCGACGAAATAATAAATTAAAAGCCAGTAAATCAAGTCAGAAAGTTCTAGCTAGATAACCATGACTTATATAACAAACTAGCTGTCCCCCGAGGCTTCGCTCCCGTCAACTGGCAATATTCTTCAAAAGAATTATCAGAAGGTTTTTTTTTGAAAAAAGAACCTTCTCCTGATAATACAAGCGCATTAAAAACAAAACTGGCCAAGTGCGAGCCGGACTCGCGTGTAAGGGGGTCCGAACTAATTTCATTTTTTAACCAACTTCCTTCAAAAGGAGGAGGTTCTATGTTCGTCAGTATGTGTTTTTTAACATGTTATTTTAACACTACAGACTTGTTATAAGTTTTCCTGTAAACTAAAGGGCTATTATCTGCACTTTCTTCAAAATTTTGCGTTCAAAACCCTCATAGTAAGCCCTTTAATTTGTTATGTCACACAAAACAGTTTGAAAAACGTTTTTGTTTTTTTTTTTTTTTTTTTACTAGTTTGACCCCAAAAGTGACCGAGTGAGTTTATTTATTTACGTTACGCGTCCTTTTTTTGGTCGCAGAAGTCCATATGTATACCAAATTTCAACAGAATTGGTCCAGGAGATCTGGAGAAAACTGGCTGAGACAGACGGACAGATAGACAGGCCCGAGTGATTCCATAAGGGTTCCGTTTTTTACAGATGTTCGGAACCTTAAAAATAATAAGCGAAATCGGTCCACGCGTCATGCCGTGACCAAGGGAAATAGGGATTCATTTTATATATAAGATGAGACAGAAAACATTGAACATAATATGCTTAAACAAACTAGTTTTTGAAATCAAATGATTACATAATTTAGCGACACTAAAACGGCAATACAAAACCTTTAAATTTAATATATT
This sequence comes from Lacanobia oleracea, assembly GCA_950371165.1. NCBI lineage: Eukaryota > Metazoa > Arthropoda > Insecta > Lepidoptera > Noctuidae > Lacanobia > Lacanobia oleracea. The sequence goes on from OX493397.1 coordinate 11,784,862, forward strand.
ATTTAGTTCTATTGGAAGTCACATTGTACACGGTAATGTAAAAGACTGATACCGAAATTTATTCTCCCTCGCGCCAGTTTTTGTAAATAATAAATGTATTAGTATAATACAACTGTTGTGATATGAATTGTTTGCATTTCCATAATTAAGATTTCCTTTTTGTAGAAGGAAAAACCTTAACGGTGCACTATTAATTGCGTTATTTAAATCGTTATTCAAAATTAAGTCGCTTAAAAAAGATTTTTGTTACCTAAATACATGCATAGAGATATATACGATAAATAGGCGTAAGATTCTTGCTGTTTCATTCGATTTCGATGTAAATATTTTAAAATTAAAATAATGTGTGTAAAACACCAACCTTGGTAAACTATGTGAAAGAATTATAGTGTGTAAATTTGGATCTAGTTTTATTTATTTTGTCACATCCAAATAATTTTATTTACTATAGGAACTATTTCAAAAATCTATTTGGCTAATTTTTGCAGATGTTCAAAAATGATTTAAAAAAATTCATGTATAAAATAACTGCGGATTTTCCAGGCTATGGGAGTAACGGAAATGGCATCAATACTGACCCAGCAAAGCATTAACAATGAGTGCAACGACAACGAGCCAATGTTGCAGCCACACCCAGACCAGACAGACACCATAGATGGTGAGTTATTTTTTTTTTTAATGACACCCGCGCCATCGACAAACCTATGAATACTTCCCAAGCAATTTTAAAACTGGACTTTAAAATTGGATGTTAATGAAGCTTGGTTAACTTCTTCAGGTTTGTTGGTGGCCATAATAGATTGTGTGCTGTACATAATTATCATTGTCAAAGGTTAACATTATAACAATAATAACTTCCAGAATATTTATAACGCCACCACTAATATCCATAAATCTTATCATTAAAAACTATTTTGTATGCTAACAATTGACAACAGATATTGCCTGTGTTAATGTTGTTTGATGCTTTTACTTTTACCCAATGATTTCTGCTTTATTTAAAACTAAGCATACCTATCCAGAGATTTGAATCCATTCCTCAAACTGTTCTGCGTTTGGATCTCTGGACCGGAGGTCACTAAATGAAGCATGTGTTAACACCCGCAGCATGACACTCATTGTTGCTTACCATTCCATTGTTAATTTGCACTAACCATAGAGGTTTTTTTTTTTCTTTCTACTTAGTATGGTATGCTTTTAAATATTTTCTGTTAACTTTGATGAAGAAAACGGTGTCATAAGATTTCTGTTCGATAAAGATTTGGCGCCCCCGAGGGTCATAGGTCGTGCAATAACTACAGTATTTAAACAATTACTTAAGTTTCAAATAAGATAATTACCGTAGCTAATGTATTAAGTATTTGTTAAGTTTAATCTGACTATACCTGATGTTAACCCCAGTCGGAACTTATAATATGCAATAAACTACAATTAGGGTTGCATGTAAGAAAAGGGATGTGGAATGATTTAAGAAAGGTAATGGAGGAGTGTTTGTTGCTTTAAGTTAAAATTGTGCCAGTGAAAGAATAAGCATGCCAGTTTCTTATACCAGCAGTGAAGATATTACGTATCTTACAGGTGAAAATAATGGCGTCGATGAAAATAAAAAACCATGGGAACCGTTTACAAATAAACTAGCGAGTGTTGAAAACATTGTCAAGTCATTTGGTTTGGCACTAAGCAACAAACCGTTCAGTGTTCCCGAGTCTTGTAACATTTGCGGAAAACTAGTTAATAATTTAAAAAAGCATATGAAATCGCACAACCCCGAGCAGCACAAGTGCCCCATGTGTCCTATCACGCTCACTCGAGCCGATAACCTAAAGAGGCATCTTCGCATGAAGCATTGTTCTGTTTTAAGTTCTGACAACTTGTCCAATATACAGAACAAATGCCAACTAAGTTAGAAGTTACTAAGTTGAGCTAGCCAACTAAGAATCGATGAATCTCATTGGTTAATAGTTTCACAAATTGTTAGGATATGTATTCCGATCTAACTAGTGAGTAGGCATCATTCATTTTGTGATCACAGTTTCTATCAAATTGCTCAGTCCGGCATTAACTTGTAATTGTTAACATAACCTATCTTGCCTATTAACTTTCTTACTAATCAACTACAGTAACACAATGCGCTTATTTGACATTTTGTAACTAGAATTAAGGTGTGGTGTGATTTCTTTTTAAGTTCATCATTTTCATTATTATTGTCTAAAAAAATCCAATTTCATTTCTAATTAGCATTATTACATAAATTTCCATAAAATTGTACGGCTTACAGTGAACTTACTTTCAGAAATATAGAAAAACGCCTTTCCTGGATGTAAAATGTTCAACACAACACATACTCATTCAAAATTCCTCTTGTTTTCACTTTGAATAATAATCTAAATTAAAGTCAATACTCTTCAAATACATGTTGAACGTAATGCCAGAAAATTGCTAAATATAAAATCTAAAAGACGTAGTATTTTTACAATTGGATTCCTTTTATGTTGCTCATTAAATAATATCATCAGTTAATGTATTGTGATAAAGTAGCATTGTGCTCAAACAACCTATGTGTTAACAATGTATGTCACTATTTATTTCAGTATTTGTACTAAAGGTAGAATTTAAAATGGCTTTGCTGTCGACGAGGATAAGGTTTTATGTAATTCATAGTCCCAACTCAACTGATCAGCCTCTTGCAAAAATTGAGTGCTCTTTTTTTAATGAAACGTAGAAGCGTATTTATTTTATGTTTAATGCCATTTCATTAGTTTTAATATACATTATGGGAATCTATTCATAATAATAAGAAAGATTGAATAATATTTTCTTGACAGGACACAAAATTGTCGCGTACTATTTATGACTTAGGGACTACTCACATTTATTCAGCTCCATTCGCGTTTCGCTGAACGATTCTGGTCACACTTATACAGCTCTGCTTCTATCAGCCGCGTACAGCGTCGTAAGAATGAGAAAGGCGCTGAATACGCGGCGAAGAAGGTAACATGTCCGTGACCACCGCAGGACTACCGACGTCAATCGCTTCCATATTTGGTAACTCTATAATTAGTACTCAATTGGTACTAATTATTAGTACTCGAACAAAGAAATTGGTACCTTCGTAGTTTTCGAGAAAATCGACTTTGAATGTAGTCTGGCGGTACTCACGCTCTTTACCCATTTAGTATTGTGCTCTTAAAATGGACATTTCTATGTGCGATATTTTATCTTTTGGCTTCTTGTAGAAGAAATAGATAAAATGAAACGAAAAAAAATATAACACAAACTACAGTGGGTCGACCCAGTACAGGTACAGTCCAAGAGCTAGATCAAAGGATTGAGAATTTATCTCTTTCTGACAATTCTACGGACTTTAGACTGATAAAACTAGAAGTACAATTCACATATCAATAGAAATATTTTTTCTTGCCAATTTGTTCACAGATATTACTCTTCGATCTAGCTTTTGGGCTATACTTATCTTCAAAATTGAACTCATATATCACTTCTAAACTAAGACCCGACTAAATCTGTGACTTGGCGAAAGCTTGCGACTAAATTTGAGAGAGAAAACAGGTCTTCGCTAGGTGGCCTAGCTTTTGAGATTCAAATAGACCAAGCTGGGGTACCAGAGACCGGTCATCTATAAACCCTTATAACTTTTGAACCCAGTGACCGATTCATTCTGATATTTGACTATTCAATATTATTTTTATATTGTCAAAATTAAAATTCCTGATGGTGGCCATGCCAGTGTCAGTCACACAAGGAGTGTCATCCGATAACCATCCGTGTACCGCGCTGTTCCGCCGCGTAAGGCCGCGTACGCTGAATGCGGCGAAACAGCGCTGAACTACATACATAGTACTCGCATGATAGAAAATACATTTGTCCTCATTTTGTACTTGTTTGCCGCGAAAGCTGAGAGGACGCGGAAAGATGAATGGATGTGGACGCATCTCCATACAAAATAATTGTTTTCTATGGGCATAAGCTGAATAGAGCTGAAAAAGTGTGAGTTCTCCCTTACATTGTTGTCTCAGTCGTCTCATCTAAAAGAATGCAGATCAATTGAGGTGCCTTATAAATCAATTTCACAAGTTTTTGCAAACTTATATGATCTCTTGTTGTTCCTTGTAGTATTATGAAATGATATCAGTTACGATTGCTGATGTTTAAGACTGACTTTTATGTGATTTAGGAACATACCTCTTAATTTTAATTTATTTCCCAATTACTTCGATTAAATTCGTATGTAAGTCTATCGTTATTGTGTGTTTGTTGCAAATATATTCCTTTATTTATACCACTTTTCTTTTCATTTCATCCTCTATCCATGCTTTCTTTATATATAGCAGACCTATTTCTCTCTATAAATCGCCTTCTGCATTACAGGCTTGGTGACAGTAATTAACAAAATTTTCATGCAAACGTAACACTGACAATAACAAACACCATTTCTTCAGTATCATTGATTCATTTATGCATGAATCTCCATTGAATATTACTATTTTGTTACGAATAAATAATTTCAGAAGTTTGGTTTTAATTTTTTTATTAAATATTATTAACGCTTTTATACTATAATAGTTCTAGGAAAGGCATAGTACAGCGTTAACAGTTACTATTAAGGCTTAAATAGTGCTAAAATACTATAAACATTGTTTGAATCAATTCTTATTTTTGTAAAATGTTTGAAACTCGTTGATTATTATGAAAACTTGATTGTGAACCTCGAAATAAACCGCATCACGTAGCTAATGCCCCAGTTCCATCGGTCACTCGCAAGGTGCACGATTATATAGAACAGTGGTCGTTACGCGGAGACATGGCACGCGTGGAGCTGGCACTGCGGCATTGGGCCGCGTGACGCGCCGCACTAGAGGGCTCTGTAGAGTGTGTGGAGTGACGGATCGCTGGTTGCAGGCTCGAAGGGCTGGCACATGCGGCTGACGTTCGAGCGGGTGGCGGGCGCGCTGAACCTGCACCGGTGCAAGCTGTGCGGCAAGGTGGTGACGCACATCCGCAACCACTACCACGTGCACTTCCCGGGGCGGTTCGAGTGCCCGCTGTGCCGCGCCACGTACACGCGCTCCGACAACCTGCGCACGCACTGCAAGTTCAAACACCCCGCGTACAACCCCGACACGCGCAAGTTCGAGCCGCCCGCGCCGCCCGCGCCCGCGCCGCCGCACGCGCCGCTCTACGCCAACCCGCTGGACGCGGGCTTCGACTGATTGTCCATGTACTGGCTCGGCCTCGACGCTCTGTGAGCGCGCTCGCCCGAGCCAGCTCAGACTCTGTCGTTGTTCATGTGTCAAAATTTGAACGGACCGTCTCGCGTCGAAACCGCTTCCTATTTAGGATTAAGCTGAAGTGCTATTACTTAAACGGGCCTTTCTTAACGTAGCCCGCACACAGCGGGCGAGTGGCGACTCGTTTACTACGTCTCGGTTGTGCGTTTGACTTGCCCCAGTGTGATCTTTTATAAGATTCCTCGTCTGGAATGTACCTATGTCGATGTTACTGAAATAATGACTCGAAGCGTATGTAGTAGGTAAGCAAATTTTTTTCTATACCAATCGCTATACGGGAACGGGCAAAAGCAATAATATGATGTTAATTTTACTATTACCATATTATTTTTTATATTGTATCGATAGGAACCTTAAGATATTAAGAATTTACATTATATCGAGTAGCGGTGCGACCGCGAAGTGATGCTGGCTATTAGCGGTGGCCCAGGTACGGGCCCACACTTTCTTGTTATATTTATTCATTAGATAGGAAATTATGAGTTTCCTGTAGCTAATTGTGTTTATGTTATTGAATCCTGTGGGTGGTATGGAACGACATCAGAAGGATATTTGGGGACTGGCAAGAGATTGTGATTAGTCGTTGGTCAACGACGTATAAATATTGACTGAATCTCAGTGTAGATGCATTTGTAACTCTATGAGGCCTTTGCAAGATGGATAATTATTAAGGATTTGTGATGTATTAAAGGATAGCGCCTAAGGAAACATACGAAAAGATTTTTATACTAGACTAGTTGATCTATTTACGGAGATTGTTTTTTTATACTTAGATATATTCTATTGTCTGATTTAATATACTTTTATATTTATATAACTGCATATATAATATGATTTATTAGTGTTGTTTGTTTTTAATCGATTCATAATGTAGTAACATTGATTTCGTTTATATTGAGTTGACGGTTAAAGTAATCGAGTTGAGATGTTAACATGTTTTATTATTTTATCGTTGGTAGGTGTTTAGTTGTGGTCCGGCGACGCCGCAGCCGCCCACTCGTGTGATCGTGTGCTCGTTTGATCGTATGATCGTATGATCGGTGCTTGGGGTCAAAGACCTCTTTCAATCAATTAATGTAAGTTAGGACGGAACGTGTGGAGGTTGCGCATTTAGTAACTAATATTGGCATTCTACGATTGGGACTAACCTAGCGTTTATGTATGTATTTTTCAATTACGATTTAAGATTGTTACATTTTTAGCTAAACACTTTAGAGTGGTACGGTAACTGAAATGTGATAAAAAGGAATGGTGCTAGAACCAAGAGTGTTAACACGCTACGATTCGACTCCTATTATAATATTATTAATGTTTTAATGATTAGTTACGTTGCATTAAATGTAAGGCATCTAGCATCCAGTTGAGGTCGCATCTGTCTGGTCAACGGGTAAATAATGCATGGATCGTTACACGCCTAGAGATTACAGTATCACTCGAGATTTTACCTTAATTTTTTCAGAGATCTTCAAGTTTACTAGTACATAAATAAATAATGATAAGACACCATTTACATAATATATGAATCTGATCCTTGCCTACCAAATATAAAACGTTCATTGATGGAGTTAGGAATTTATCACATCCAAATAGTGAATCCATGATCGTTTCCATAACTTGAGTTGTGGCGTTATCGTTAGTGCTGTTTAGTAGCTGTGAACATGCAATTCCATTTGTGCAATTTTTTGAAAATAGTCATAACTTATAGCTAGATTATACAATTGACTATTGAATATAGGGGCCCACTCGATATACATATAAGCACGAAACTCATGCGTCCCTGTATATATGAAGTCACCAAACATTTCTTCCATAAAGATTTTATATTTACTTTAAGGATATCAAAGATTTTTATACCTACTGTTCATAGTAATGTGGGCGCTTATTATTTGATAGCATTTCATACTCAGTGCAATATTACTAGTTATTTAATTACGTAACCAAACTAAATGATATTTTAAAAGTATATAATTAATATCATTGAAAGAGAGTAACTACCTATTTGTATTTACATAAGTGACTACTCCTAATTTCTATTTCTACTTAGCGAATCGCAGTTTGGGTTACGGTGATGTACAGGTTTTATAGCTGGTAATATTAATAATTAGCTTGTTTACCTCTGCCAATCGTAATAGTTGTGTACTATTTAATAATTTATTGTCGCGCAAGTTGTCGTCTATTGTTGAGATAGATCATGGCTATCCGGCTATCCGGTTATCCGTTACGGGTCCCATTGCCCAGCGAGCGAGAGTCGCGGATCGAGCTGATCTCCCAGTTGCCCACGCGTTAAACGCTTCATCTAATCGTGAATGCATTTTTATATTACTATCACTCGAGACCAATTTTTAATATTGAATTTGCTATAGCAAATTGATTGATTAGTGACATAGAATATTATTTTAGATATTTTAGGTTAGGATACTATGATAGTGTCTGGCCAGAATATTTTGGAGAATCACACCGTTTGGCTCAGAAAATATCTACCTTTGATCTCTTTTCAGCTTTCAAAAAGTATGCAACTTAATAATTGTAATGGTGACCACATTCGGACTTAATGAAAGCTAACTTTATGCCATATGGAATTTTATACATAAGGTTAACGAATTACTAAATTTAGTCTTATGAAATTGAGGTCTTGTAGACCTAGTCACTTATTTGGCCAATCTATTGAATATTCCAATTTATTGTATATTAAAATTTACATTTGTATCACAAGGATGTGATCTTATCATTTGAATCAATGGAGTGCAGGACGAGCTCTAAGGTTATTTTCAGGATAGCAATGGTCTAGTTATGTTTATTTTGTTTCTTCTTTATAACATTAGCAAATTTGTTATAGTGTCGTATATCACAATAGTGTAATACTAATAGGGAGGGGGTGTCAAATCGTGTACCTCACAGCTGACGAATAGTCTTGTTATATTATTACATGAAATTTTATGAACGATTTGTTGTTTATGAATATTTTGTTTGATGTCTTGGTTTGATGCCTCCGTTAAAACTTTAATTTAAATAATTTTGTTTTATGCAAGCAGTTAATGCAATTTTTTTTTCACATTGTTTGATGTTATGTAATGCAATTTAACATGTTGCAAACTCCTGCATTTATCTGTTGTATTTATTACTAATTTTTACATTAAATTGTGGTATGTTACAAATCCGTGTAGTTTCAGTTGTGCGTTTCACATGCTCCACACCCACCCGCAAAGTATAGCGTTTATACTGTACAACCCCTAAAGCACGGCCAGATTTACATTCTGTAAATACAAGGGCCCATCGTCACAGTCACAGAGGCGACAACTCTCAAAGCGAGTCTCGCCGAACTCGTGGCTCGTGGCTCGTGCTCGTGCCTCGTGCCTCGTGCTCGTGCTCGAGCGCAGACAGCGTGATGCGACGCGTTCGCGGGTTGTTGTTCGCAGAGCGCGCGCACGTGCCGGCCGCGCCGCCCTACTCGTACCACAGCATGTTCGTGGCCGTGGCCGACAGCGCGGCGCTGTGGCGCTGCAAGTCGTGCGGCAAGGAGGTGTCCAACCGCTGGCACCACTTCCACTCGCACACGGCGCAGCGCTCGCCCTGCCCCTACTGCCCCGCCACCTACAGCCGCATCGACACGCTGCGCTCGCACTTGCGGCTCAAGCACGCCGCGCTGCTGCTCAAGCACTAGGTACTACCGAGGTACTACACCGCCGACTCGCACACAAAGCCCCCGACCCCTGCCTCTACCATCGCGGCAGGACTTTTTTGTTTCTCGTTAAATGTGAGTAGTCTTTAGTTACACTGACGTGCTTCACGCATGATTTAGTAAATAATTATAATACGAGTATTTAATGTCTTTTACCGCACGTTTTCGTGCGTTTATATTTATTGTTCTCTATGAGTAAGATATTGAATTTTGTTACAACTAATTTTAACTAACAGGGTAAATTAAACAGTTAAGATACTGGAAAGCTCTTATCGAACGATTTTAAGCTCAGTTTAGTCAGCGAATATTTATTTAATTTCTAAACCTTGAGCTAAAATAGATGTGTGATTTTCATTATTATATACCATGGAGAAGCAACTTTTTAAGACACACTTGATTAATTTTCTTTAAAATTGTAGTAACTAGCTAAATTCCACACACCTTCAATGTTAACATCGTATTTATATGTGTAGGTAAGTGTATAAGGTGAAACATATTTATTTGCAAGTAATTATACATAATGGAATGAAGACTGAAAAGGAAACAACTTGTGATTGATTTTAAGGTGGAGACGGTACGGTCTGAATGTAAATAATTTGTAAATTGATAATAATAATCATCAAAATTTTAGGTAGAGAAATATGTTGGAACTTAATGCGTGTTCAAAATTCAAAGTAACATAACAACACGATCTTATAGTAGTCCTATGTATTATACATTATATTTTTGTACAAATATTGTCTGCGGTTATCGCATAACTTTAAGGATATTAGGTGTCTACTCTTGACTTGCTATACTTGCAAGTATATCAACATTCCAAAATATAAAGGAATAGTGTAAAAATGTTTTGAATTGGTACGCATTTGTTATCTTAAATCAGATTTTCTGACTTTTGGAATCTTCTGAAAATAATTGGTAATTCATAATGATATAATTCTGAACTGCTTACATCCCTCTTTAAAAAATAATGTAGTTAGTTCCCTCGCCGATTGTTGTGACCTTCGCTCATTAACGAAAAGAAAACTTGTTTGATTGTAAAATGAATCGAAAAGCTATTGTAAATTATTTCTCTTTAAATTAAGTGTCGTACTTCGAGGTAAAAATGTGAATTTAGCGCATCGTTTAATTGTCTAAGTAAATATCTAGCTTTTAACGGTCCAATATATATTAGCATTCGTAATAATTGTATGTCATATTGATGTAGGTACATAGTGATATTTCATTGAATCTCATCAAATTTCAGTAATTCATTTATCAGTATTATATCTATAAATAATTCAATATTCATAGGTAGTCATTAATTGATGTCATAAGTCCCAATCTAAGAATGTAGGTTAGTTAACGTAGCATTGTGAAGTCATCTGATATCAAAGTGCTTGGCTAGTCACACCCACTTTCTAGTTAATGTTTTAATTGTTGAAATGTGTTGTTCCTTTTTGTTATTGTTTTATTATCATAGTTTTAAATATATCTCGTTCTGATTGTGCAATATTTTGCAGCTGCCGTAATCATAATGTTTTAGGTTTCTGCAAGTGAAGTGTTTATAAACTTTACTTGTATGATTATAAAAAATATTCACTTATTTAATGCTCTTAATAAATACATCACTTCAATCTGGTGTTTCTTTTGGCTTATAATTAAAATTTAAAAACAAAATCTTTAGACATAAAATAATTTTATTGCACAGTTTAATAATTATCATGTTAATGGCAAAACATACAATAGGTGTGATTTATTTACACATTGCACAAATATCACTATGAGTATTCAACTATAAATAATAATCTACTTGCGACTCAAAGTCAATCTTAACACACATACCTACATTCAAACTGAATTAAACATGGCAACATATGGCAAGTTTAATTCTCTAATACTAATTATAATTTATGAGAGAAGTAATACAGTGATAATGGCAAAACATTACATCCAAGTTAAACTGCATTCACTTAGTCTGGCAACAGTCAGTTGAACTTCCCCTTTCTTATGTTTTGTTATAAAGCAACTATTCAGATTTAAAGTATGAAGTTCCATCCTCTTATCACAGTTTATTATTCTAATTTTTATTCCTAGTTTTGCATTATAAACAAGTTTGCTCACATTTAGCCAAAAAAAGCCAGTGTAAGCTTTACAAAAAGTGGTACAAGTTTGATTTAAATGTTCCGCCCACTTATTTGCTACAGATGAGGTGTCATGATTATCCGAACATATTAAGGGCAGTGGTAGATGTTCAGCAGACACGTTATACTAAATTTAAAAACTGCAATTCCAAAAAAAAACTTGATAACTGTTTTATGAAATCTCATTGACACGTTCCTTGATACTTTTTTTTTTCATGATTCTATATGGCTGATAGGTACCTATATCACAGCCAGGTCCAACTTTTAAATGGAAGGTCGCAGTTGTTCTGTCTAGTTATTAAAACAGCGACTGGTATTAATGGAAAATACGTTAAAGGAACGTTTTAAATTCAACTGTCTTACATTGTAATGATGTCATGATTTAGTCGTCTTGTAGCCTTTCCACTTTGCCACTCTCGCCCGGAGAGCCCACCACGACGCTAGCCTCACTGACTGCGTCCTCTCCTCTCTTTTCCTTGCTAGCATCACTGTCCTCTTGTTCACTGGAATCTTCCTTTTCAGAGGAACCTTCACCGGATTCGTCTGATTCCTCTTCATCTGAGTCCATCTTTTCAGCAGCGCTTTGCTTGTTTTTCTTCTTTTTATTAAATTCTTCTTCCATTTCTTTGAATTTTAGAGTCAGGTATCTGCAATTCACAAAGTAAAAGATATTAAACAATTAAATTGTTACAATAGCCTACAATAAACAGTTGTACAGCTATACTCAGAATAAGAAATATAACTTTTTTTTTAATTAAAGTAATAGGTACCTACCTACACACATTTTTGTAAAACATGCAGCAATAACGGAAAATGGAGTAAGTATATGTATTGGGTAAGCTTGAAATAAAAGTAAAATCATTTCTACTTGATCACTAAGTTTAGGGACCAAAGAAACCCCAGACATCTACATAGATGGTATCCATAGATACCTATTTGTTTTCATCTCCTAACGAGGTAAACTGAGTAGGTACTTCGATCAATGAAACCAGCTGGTCTATTCTGTTATCATTTCACCGATTGTTGTCAATCGATCCAATCAAGGTGGAATGACAGGTTATTTCTAGATCACTCGTAAGGGTCCATATCTACGAGCGATTGTATTGCCGGTTGTTGACGGTTTTCCACTCGTCGAATCGCCACGATAATATCGCCGTGTGGAGACACGTTCATAGAGTTGTTTTATAAATACCTACGTGGCACGACGATAATATCACAGCGATTCTCTCGCTCGTGGAGACGGCCCGTAAGTATTCACGGTGAGGTGTTTACAGAATAGACCGGCAGTTCCCTTTGGTGACACTTACTTATCAACTAGAGGTCCGCTGTAATCCTCGGGGAATTTGGGCGAATGCGGCAGTATGTACTTGTAGAGGCTCTCGTTGAGTACATAGAGCTGGGTCGTGGACGCGCATTTCACGTTGAACCACCAGTCGCAGGTGAGACCCGCCTGTGAGAAGATTGTTCCGTTCGGGCACAGGAAGGAGGCCTGTCCCCCGTTGAGGTCGCAGTAGTGCCATACCTGAAAAGGCAATCATTTTCTTTAATTAACAACCCTTAGGTAAACCTAGCTACCTATCTAAAAAAGAGAATTCCAGATTAAAAAAAAAATTCGAAGCACGGTTGTACTAGACGTAGCTAGGTAGGCGTCTATCTGAAGTTCTATAGAGAAACGGTTTCTGGAAGGTCATATCACAAAGTTCGCATGCAGAACTGCGATTAATTAGAAATTCTATCAATAACAAAGGCCAACAAACATAAAATTTAATAATATCTGTAACTGCTACAAGATAATGTCAATTTCAATTTTTATCACCGTGCGCCGACGATATGCGTTTGAATGCTACAACCTCAGTTGTTACACCTGCTGCTTACCACCATCGGGAATTTAGGCGTGGTTTTATGAAAATTACATATCTTTCCAATTAGTCGCCTTAATTTAACATAAGTACACCTTTGCTATATGACATGAGTTAAATTAAGTAAGTCATTTCAGAAAATTACGTACCTACCGAAAAAAATACCGAACTCAGGACCTCGCACTCAGAAGTTGCGCTAGCGACCAGTGGACCGGCGAGGCAGTCTTAGCTAACATCCCGTATGGACATTTACTTTATATCGACTGCCCATTTTGGGAGACATCCTCTAGCTGAGCGATTACCACAAATGCAATATGCATAGACAGACGCCGACAGCTGGCCGACCTACTTTCCCTTCGTAACACCGATTTTTTGTACTTAAACATTCTTGTGCGTTGCAAATTACCTGACAGCGGGTCTCAGGATCTGCGAAGAAGCCTTTATACCGCTGAGTCTTGCAGTCGAAGCTGGTGGTTGGGATCGTGGTGAGAATGGGGTAGTCTAGACCCGGCCGTCCCGGAGTGCCTCCTTCGTCGTCTGATGCTTGTACTAAGGGGAAATGTTGGCTGGTTCCACTACCAGGAGTAAAATCTGTAAGTATTCATTATTTCCTTATATGGACAACAAGTTACTTCACATGTAAAAATACGGTCTCACGGGTATTTTTCCCTAGTGGGTCAGTTGTATTTGTGTCCAATGTCATCAACCTTAAGAGTGATGTGCATAATGTGTTTAACCTTTAGAGATTCATTTTAGATAATATGACGAGGAAAAAACCGTGTTATGTTTTATTTAAAGTTCAGTGCTTACTAGCTTTCACAGGAAAACCTGATGAACGCACTTAAGAGATGTGTGAAAAAAAAACAAGATTGCATAATTTTCTGACAGTTTTTTTTGCAGTCCGTAAGGTAGGTATTTAGTTACGTACCTAAAAATATCAGCTAACAGGAAATGAGATTACAACCACTACGAAATACTCCCATAAAAAATATAAAAAGATGATTCCGTGCTTCGGAAGGCACGTATAAGCCGGTGGCCCCACCGCCAAATGGCGGTCGTCAAATAAACCATGTCAGAGGCCCTTGATGTGGTTTAGAAACTCTGACACTAGGGTGTATGGGGTCATTAGAACTTGCTACCCACACGTTAAGAAGTCCGGAAATAACCAAAGAATAATCAAAGAATTTTAACTCACCATCCAGATGTTGCGATGGGGGGTTGACGGGCGCGAGGTAAGGTTCCGCCGTTAATTCCTCGTCAGGGACTTGTTGCTCAAGCTCAGGATCTGGACGAGCTTCTAGTTCCGGTTTTGCTATTACTTTTACGGCCACAAATGGTTTTGGAGTACTTAAGGTCGGGGCTACTGCGTTGTTTTGCTGCGGTACAGCTTTCAAAACATTTAACACTTGAAGTAAAGTTCTTATTGACGCACCGACATTTTCTTTTGTGATCGGCTTAGGTATCGACTTGTTCAGTTGAAGCGAATTCAGTAATGTCGCCAGCGGTATTGAGCTTGGAGTTGCTTGTGGAACTTTGAACGGGGTCTGCTCCACGACATGCTGATAATATTGGGGTTTGAATTCCTCATAGTCCATGGGTGCAGACTGGACATGTGCTTCCTGTGATTTTTGATGCTCAAAATTAGAATCAACTTGTGGAAGACTTGTCGAGTAAATCGTAGTATCCTTAGAATATTGAGGTGAGTTGAATATTGGTCTAAACCCACTTTGTATAACCGGTTGGGCCAATGAGTGTAGAGGTCGTTGTTTCTCGTAGTAACTTTCAGAAACGATTGCAGGCTGCTTCCTGATATTGGCTTGTTGAACGTCAACATTGTCATAAACATAATGAGGTCGAGCCGGTCGAGACTTGAGATAAACTTGCTCTTTAGGTATTAACACAGATACTGGGACTGGTATTGGTTTCTTCGTTATGTCATACACGTTTTCGTTTTCGGACACTTTAACTGGAGGTGTTTGCTCATAAGGAACCAATTTATATTTCGGTTTTTCTGACAAATAATATCGGATGTTAGGTGCGTCCTCATTATATAAATTCAAGTAAGGCTTTCGGGTCGAAGAGATAAATGCTATACCCGGAGATTTTGGTATCTGCTTGTGGACAACTCTGCCAGTGTCGTAGTCATTGTGAACCAGTACGTTATATTCCGACAATAAAGGATTATAGTTCTGAGACACTTTGCCCTGGGTTTGGTATATTGGCACACCGCCTTTGTAGTAGATTTTTGTTGGATTTGCGGACGCAATATTATGCTGTGTCAATCTGTTTCCTTGATATCTAGGAATGTTTCTGTTTGAGTAGATAATTTTCTTTGGCTCCCGGTGATTGGCGTGATTTACTCCTCCAGTCTCGACGATTTCTGCCTTTTCTACTTCGACTTCCTTGATATTATCCGTGGTCGGTGTTGCTAAGTCGTTGGCATAGTAAAATGTCATGTATGGTATCAGTCTTCTGTACCTTTCGTTGATAGATAGCTTTGTAGAATTATTGTTATTACTACTTTTTCGATTCTTTCCACGAGTTACTCTTACAGTCGTCTCTTCGACTTTAGACTCCATTGGAATGAAACCGTCCTGCACATCCACGGTCATTCCTCCCAACATTTTGATTTCAGGACTATTGCCATTTGGTGTGATTGTGATTGATGTGACCAAGGCAGGTATGACTGAAACAATGAAAACATGTTTATTATTCACACTGCAACACGTTCATTAAAATACCTTAATACATGTAACTGTCCGTTGTACGACTGTTAGTAAAATTTCCCAAGCACGAAAAGACAATGCCCACTTCGAGGTAAACATGGCTTTTCAACTTGACATTGTACCGAATATTGTGATTCAGTAAGCGTTTGCGCACTAGAGATTGCAAAAACGAAAAGCCATTTTAACTAAAATGAATAATGGTCACAAATCTATAGGTCAGTTTCAGTTAATAGTTACAATTACACATATTTCATGCATTCAAATTATTTGTGATATTGAAATGAAATTAAAATCCTCACGTTTCATGAAGCTCGACGAATGCCGAAGAAACGAATCAACTTTCTTAGATCCCGAACGAAATCGATTATAAAAGAATTGCAGAGGAGTAAGAAAAACATAATTAACAAACATAAAATAAAACAAGCAGAAAATAAAACTAAAAAATAAAAAAAAACAAGCAGAAGACAGCAGAGTTAGGCCCTTAGGTACATAGGGACATTTACAGCTGTGGTTGAGCTGGATACATACAACTCATGTGTAACATACGCTACTCATTCAACGACAGACCTTGCATGCCATTATGAACTTACTTACATAAGAAGCCTAGTTTGCAACCAATTATTTGTGTTTGTGTTTATTTGTATGTCATGTAATATATAACACCGAAATACTTGGCACACCTGCTCATCAGTTGCACAAACGAAATCTTAGCGAGACTCATCATCGCTTTCGTATTATAAATTGTGAAACAATAATTTGATTGAGTAGGTATGACCATCGAACATCATATTAATCAGTTTCAAACTGGCCTATTTAACCAACGAGGTTTTTTATTAAGAAATGTACCTAAGTATACCGAACCGAATCAACTTATTATAATATCCTAATAGATTTAACTTTCACCAGTTTGCTAGCTAAATTCCTGTTGCGTCGGTAAGTGCTCAATAAATCTCTAGGTCTCGGGTACCTTCGGACTTGCGAATACCTTGGTACATGTTGTGAAATTCGCTCTAGTTAAGCCGATTGTATTTTAGGAGATAGACATTTAGCTAGTTAGTTACCTATATAGTATAATTAATTTCTTGTGGCTAAATAATAACGGCCGCACGGGTCGATCTTAAAGGTTAAGCAACGCTTGCCAAGGTTGTTCTGTGGATGGGTGACCATCTTAATATACCGAGTTTCCTCCGTGCCTCGGAAAGCACATTAAGCCGTTGGTCCCGGCTGTCATTTGTAGATCTTTGGCAGTCGTTACTACATACACAAGCGTCAGTACCTAACTACATTGTGCCTTGGAACATGTAAATCCTTTTCGAATTGATGTTTATATCCTTAGATTTTATGGGCCCAGTAGGTTGCCACGTCAATTGCAGGGTCGGGCATTCCAACGTGTGGCTCACCGCTCATGTTCTGAACAGGAGCACGGCACTCAAATTGTGCATCCGATGGGTCTATGCTATGAAAACCCATTTCTCCAGGTGGTGTCTGCAGCGGCTTATCTGGGAGCCCAACCGTTTCAGTGCTTTCCATACAGACCACTAAGTAATACAGACTATTTTTACACACTATTAAATAGGTAACTACGTATTTATGTTGGCTATACAAGGGTTAGGTTAAACATCTTTTATAATAGGACGAAACAGCTGTTTTTCTCTGCGTTTTATGCCACATTGGTAGGTACGATAAGAATGCCACTTGAATATTCTTTACGCACCTATTTATTAAACATTATGTTTGAGGTTAAACATACGTCCCTACACATTTCCGGTTTTCTTTGAGAGTCCTAACTAGTGTAGGTACCTACTTTATTTAAGTTTCTTTTATGAATACTTTGGTGCAATTTGTTGCATTTAGTAGATAATTACTTGGATAATTACATCTATTTTGTGCCTATAATCGCCCATCGTGTTTGCATTGCCTGTCATAACTGGGAAGGTACCTAATTCTCTACGGTTGTTAGGTATCATGCTTGTTTTTATGGCACCGACAATTTTTTTACCATCAATTACAGCAATTAATAGGCTTGACATCCGCTATAATACAACCGATAAGTACTTACTTAAAACTCGAAAAATATTCCTCGTTGTAGGCATTACTTAAGCCTCACAATAGGTACCTACACTATACCAGGGATGGCCAAACCGGTCGATCGCGGCAAGGCAAAAAATATAAATAGGTAGGTACAGGCTGTGCAACTATGTAAATACTAAATAGGTTATGTTAGTAAAATGAAAATACTACATAATTGCAGTTAAGTCGATCTTGGGTCTAATCAAGTTGGCCAGCCCTACATTATACTCATCGAAATCTATTCCAATATTAGGTCTTTACCTATGAAATTGCCGTTCTGCAGTACTGCCATTTCAAATCAAAATAATTTTTGTTTGGCTAAGAATTCTAATTTCAAATTAATTTTATTTTAAAAACATGGTTTTTTTTTTTCAAAAGTAGTCATTTGTTTATTGATTAGTGTTACATTTTCATCGCATTTCTATCTTTTTCGTC
The DNA here is from genome assembly GCA_950371165.1 of Lacanobia oleracea. Classification (NCBI taxonomy): domain Eukaryota; kingdom Metazoa; phylum Arthropoda; class Insecta; order Lepidoptera; family Noctuidae; genus Lacanobia; species Lacanobia oleracea. The sequence continues at coordinate 11,803,057 of OX493397.1, forward strand.
ATCATGGATACGTTACAAATTCGAGTAATTATGGAATATGAATACCATCGTGGCAGCAACGCGGCACAAGCGGCACGCAACATCAACGACGTTTACGGAGCTAACACTACAAACCAACGCACCACCTGTTATTGGTTTGCTCGCTTCCGTTCTGGAAATTTCGACCTGAAAAATGAACCTCGCGGTCGTCCGAAGACTTTGGTCGACAATGACGAATTAAAGGCGATTGTGGAAGCTGATGATACACAATCTACGGCTGAATTAGCAGCAGCTTTCGACGTTAGCGTCAAAACAATATTTGTCCATTTGCGTCAAATTGGCAAGGTAAAAAAGCTTGACAAATGGGTGCCGCACGAACTCAATGATCGCCAGCGCGAAGTACGCGTCGAGACGTGCCTTGCACTGCTCAACAGACACACAAATGAAGGAATTTTGAACCGTATTGTTACCTGCGATGAAAAATGGATTCTGTTTGATAACCGCAAGCGCTCAGCAAGTTGGTTGGATCCTGGTTCAGCACCTAAACAATGCCCTAAACGAAAACTTACCCCTAGAAAAGTGATGGTCACTGTTTGGTGGTCTAGCGCCGGTGTGATTCATCACAGCTTCTTACCAAACGGGGTGAGCATTACTGCAGATGTGTACTGTGAAGAACTGAACACAATGATGGAGAAGCTGGCACATCTCCAACCAGCATTGGTCAATCGCTCGTCTCCGCTGCTCCTGCACGACAACGCGCGACCTCATATTGCACAGCAGACTGTTTCCAAGTTGCAAGAACTGGGGTTGGAAGCTCTCCGTCATCCGCCCTACTCACCAGACATTGCGCCTACAGACTACTACTTTTTCCAGAATTTGAATAACTTCTTGGCGGGAAAAAAATTCAATACCCGAGAGGCAGTACAAAATGCCTTTGAAGAATTTGTTGCCTCCCGTCCAGCTGATTTCTTTAAGAAGGGCATCAATAAACTGCCACTGCGTTGGCAAAGATGCATTGATTACATGGGTGATTACTTCGATTAATACAAATAAAAAGTACATGAAAAAAATTCGTTTAAATTTTTTCATACAAAACGGCAATTTCATAGGTAAAGACCTATTATATAAAGCTAAAGAGTTTGTTTGTTTGTTTACGTTACGTTTGTACGTTTGTGAACGCGCTAATCTCAGGAACTACTGGTCCGATTTGAAAAATTAATTCAGTGTTAGATAGCCCATTTATCGGGGAAGGCTATATATCATCACGCTAAGACCAATAGGAGCGGAGCAGTAATGAAAATTGTGACGCAGACGAAGTTGCGAGGGTCAACTAGGACTATTAATATATAAAGCTCAAGAGTTTTTTTGTTTGTTTGCTTGAACGCGCTAATCGACGACGTAAAACTGGTGGATGCCAAGCTACATAGCTTGGCTCATCGCCGTAAGGTTGCCTGCTTGTCGGTCTTCTACAGAATGTACTTCGGTGAGTGTGCCCAAGTTTTTGTCTATCAACATTAGTCCCCGTCATCACGCATGTCTGCAACATCTCAATTTCCAAAGGTTGCTTTCCAGAAGTGTTTAAAAGGGCGGTCGTCCATCCCATCTTTAAGGGGGGGGACAGACACAGTGTTAATAATTATAGGCCAATATCTATTCTCACAGCTATCTCTAAAATCCTGGAGAAAATAATTAATAATCGGTTAGTATTATTCTTGGAATCACATAATTTCTTAGCACCCAATCAGTATGGCTTCAGAAGAGGTAAGTCTGCAGAAAATGCTGTTGCCTCCTTTATAGACGATGCTGTAGCGAAATTAGATAAAGGTATGAAATGCCTAGGCATTTTCCTTGATATTTCTAAGGCTTTTGACACTGTGTCTGTTCCTCACCTCCTATCGAAATTAGAAGCGGTTGGAATCCGTGGAACTACCCTTCAAATGTTTCGTGACTATCTCAGTGATCGTTCCCAGTGCGTAAAAATAAACGATATGTTAAGTGACAGCCAAACACTAAACTTTGGTGTGCCCCAGGGATCGATTTTGGGTCCAACATTGTTTCTGGTGTACATCAACGGCCTCTGCAAACTCTCTCTTGGGAACTGTTCAATTTATACATACGCAGATGACACGGCATTACTTGTATATAGTAAAGATTGGTCGGGGGCGTACCGGTGCGCAGAAAATGCACTTAAGGCAGTGATGCAATGGTTCTCCGCCAATCTCTTAACTGTTAACCTTGGTAAAACAATGTACATGCCTTTCGCGCTTAAACCTTCTTCACTCCACACTCTTGATTCCTTATTTCTCAAAGCACACTCCATTAATTGTTCCATAAACTCTTCTGATTTATGTTGTAATTGTCCACAATTAACACGAACTGATACTGTCAAGTATCTTGGGATCAAGATAGATAATTCCCTAAACTGGAAACCTCATCTAGAAAATCTGTCATCTAGAGTTCGTAAGCTTATTTATATATTTAAAAAATTAAGACAGTCTGCTGATATTAGTACACTAAAGACTGTTTATTATGCTCTATGTCAGTCTATACTTACGTATTGCATCACTGTATGGGGTGGGGCACCAAAGACTCATTTCTTGCAAGTGGAACGAGCACAGAGGGCTGTTCTCAAGGTCATGACCTTCAAACATTTCAGATTTCCAACCACAACGTTGTACTTGGATTGTAAGGTTCTGACAGTGAGACAGCTCTTTGTGCTCCAAACCATCCTTCGTAAGCATAAAAGTTCAGAATTCGATGCGAGTGCTGCTAACAGTCGTCGACCATACAATGTCTGTACCACTCAATTCTCTCATACTGCTACTGCCCAAAGACATTATAATACTGTTGGAAGCCACTTGTACAATTTAATCAATAAACATTGCAATATTTTCCCTCTCACTACAAAATTATGTAAGGATAAGGTCTGCAACTGGATCCTAACTCTAAATAATGAAGAGACAGAAAGGTTAATTAAAATAAGGGAATAATATAAGTCTACATTAACTCATTCACACACACTCACACATTCTTCACTCACTTATATACACCCACGCTCTCTTTACACAGTCACACACACACAAAACATACATACATAACATAGTCATACATGTCATGCTGAGGCTTTTATTTTTTATTTTATTTTTTATATTGTTTTATCTTTGATTTTCTTCAATTTAATGTGTTGTCCCACTAAAACCACGTCCTCCATCTAATAATTCATGTAACTCTGTGCAAATCATGAGAGAGCACTGGTACCCATAACACAAGTTCAATCTTACCTTGGGTACCAGAGTTCCATATACTACTTACAAATTTGAGTTATATAACTTTTAACAGATGATATTATTAGTCTGTAAGTGGAACTGTACAATCTATTTGAAATAAAAACATTTATTTATTTATTTATTTATTTAAGAACTCCACGACCTCATCCCACCGGCCCCCTTCTACCATCGGACATCCAGACGCACTGCATCTTACCATCCCTACCTTGTGGCTATTCCACCAATTCGCACTAAGCGTTTTCAAACGTCTTTTATAATGCGCACAGCAAAGGAGTGGAACTCTCTGCCTGCGTCTGTGTTTCCGAAAGCTTACAACCCTAATCTCTTCAAAGTTAGAGTGAACAGGTTCCTGCTGGGTAGGATCGCTCCATCGTAGACTTTGTCTCTGTCATCTCTGACATAGACTAGAGTCAAGAGCAAACCCATTACAAATAAAAAAAAAAAACAGTGTTAGATAGCCCATTTATCGAGGAAGGCTATAGGCTATTAAATATTATCACGCTAAGACCAATAAGAGCGGAGCAGTAATGAAAATTGTGACGCAGACGAAGTTGCACGGGTCAACTAGTATTTTATATAGCAATGACTATACTTACTGAACTAGGTATACATTCAGTCAAAAAAGTATCGGGAATGGATGATTTGTTTATGGTTCCAAATTCAAATTTTTGTTTTTTTGTAGTTGTTAGATTGGCACAACTGTTTTCCATTTTGGCGCGGAGTTTGAGTTGCATCTGTTATTTATATTAAATACAGTGCTGGTTTTAGTAATATCATATATAGTGTGAATTGCGAATTTCATAATGGACAAAAATATCGAACAAAGAGTTTGTCTTAAATTTTGCATCGCCGATGGAATTTCGTGTTCGGTGTCACTGAAAATGTTACAGAAGGCTTACGGTGAATCGACTTTATCAAAAACTCGTGCTTATGAGTGGTTCAAAGCGTTCAAAAGCGGTCGAGATGTGATGGAAGATTTGCCTCGCTCTGGTAGGCCGTCAACGTCTGCAACTGAAGTTAACATCGCAAAAGTGAAGGAAATAGTGACTGAAAATCCCCATTCAACTCTGAGAGAGATAGCCGCCGAACTTTCTGTATCTCACGAGTCGATCCGTACCATTTTAACTAATCATTTGGGTATGAAACATGTTGCTGCTCGGCTAGTCCCAAAAGATCTGAATTTTCTCCAAAAACTCAATCGCATGAAAGTCGCTGAGGACATGCTAGAACGAGTCAGTTCGGACCCAACATTCATGAAACGCATTGTTACTGGTGACGAGACGTGGGTTTACGAGTTTGACATGCAAACTAGTCAACAAGCTTCGGAGTGGCGCCTTCCAACTGAACCGAAACCGAAAAAACCACGCCAAAGTCGATCAAAAGTCAAAGTCATGTTGACTGTTTTCTTTGACTATCGCGGTGTTGTGCACTCTGAATTCTTACCGGAAGGTCTAACGGTAAATAAAGAATATTATTTGAGCGTTATGCGGCGTTTAAGAGAGCAAATTCGACGAAAAAGGCCAGATTTGTGGTAAGAAAATTCATGGATTTTGCACCACGACAATGCGCCTTCGCACAAGGCTATAATTGTGAACGAATTTTTATCCAAACACTCAACAAATACCATCCAGCAACCACCATATTCACCAGATATGGCTCCTGCTGACTTTTTTCTTTTTCCTAAACTCAAATTACCACTTCGTGGCACCCGTTTTCAATCGATAGAAGACATAAAGGAGAATTCGCGGCGAGAACTGAACTCAATTCCGGAAGCAGCGTTTAAAAAATGTTTTGATGAATGGATTATTCGTTGGCCCAAGTGTATCGTTTCTAAAAAAGGTGATAAAATAAATTTGGATGAATAACAGACATTTTGTGTATTATTGATCTTTTCCCGGTACCCTCTTGACAGAGTAGTATATCAGCTAAGCTGGTTAATAATATTTATCAGCTCATCGTTACCTACCCACATTACCTACATATCTTATGACATATTTCCAATTGCGCAATGTGTGTTGGTCTCCGTGATAAATTTTCTCTTTCACACGCACTGACCCTTTCATAATCATAATTTAAATCTAAAACATAATAGTTGATGATACAATCTCTCTCTAATAGCAACGATAACGCTCCACACCGTACCTACCTACTATCCACATCCACGTAATCAATACCAATATTTATGGGCTATTAAATCACCGTCAAACATGTTATTCAATTGGACTCTAATGCAAGATCGATCGTTTTGATGGAGTCAAAGTCGTATGCAACGGTAAAATCGAGAAACGTAACCGAAGAGATCATTCTCGGTCGCCAGCAGGACTGAAGGCAATAATAAAATCGTCACGGTCAATATTTCTATGTTAAACACACATACTCGTAAGTTAGGTCTGTTATGAGTGGCAGCTAGATATAAAAGAATCTTTCGACCGCTGGCCTTCATAGGTAGAGCATAAAGTACCTACTTCCTTACCTAAAATGGTTCGTTCAGAAACACGTTGATTTTGGTAAGGCTATCTCTCAGCAGGTTTGCCTGTTTTGTTTTAGTTATTTGTACTTATATATACGTAAAAGTCGTGAAAGGGCCTTCAGTCGATCTTCTCACAATTCGCGTCGTCTAGGTACAAAACATCTTGTTAAATTTAAGTATTATAAATGCGAAATTTTAGATGCTTGGATGTTTGTCACTCAATCACGCTGGAATGGCTGAACGGATCTGAATGAAATTTAGCGCAGGGATTGAATTACTTATAGTTTAATCTGGGAGGTTTCTCCCTTCGTTGGGATTATTTCCGCTAGCAGAAGCTAGTAAAATAATTATATCAAAACAACTAGGTACCTACCCACTAGAAAATGAAGCCGTATAAGCATTTAAAAGCCTGTTCCTATTAATCTCAATCTGAGAACTTGAAAATTACATAACACAGGCTCAAGCTACATTTTAATAGACTTGTGTCTATTGAAATCTAGTTTGAGCACTGAGCACCGATGGCACTATTTCAAATTAGTATAAGTGCCTTGCATAAACTAAATTAACAATGTCTTAAATGTTGCATGAGTTGGTACCTACATAGGTACTTACTAGATGTCCCAGCTCCTAAGCATAAGTAGGTACCTTGCTTCACAGATATATTTTATTAGACCTATACCTACAACAGTGTGCAAAGCGACAACTAAATAAATGGTAGGTAAGCATTTTAGAAAGGCAGGATCGTTCGTGTGTCGAATACGGGTAGAGCCTTGGAGAAGTGACTGGCTCTGCACGCGGAGATCCGTATCCTGACTCGGCTACTCACACCACACTGATCTACAGATACCGTTCGTTTAACTTATATATTCAACAAATTATTTTAATTAGAACTAGTCCATAGGTACGGGTTTTCGTTTGCCTTATCGTCATACCATCGTTTAGCAGCAGGTTGATGCTAATGAGCGTGGAAAGAAGATTAACGTGACTAGATGGGTAGGTACATGGCTGGGTTCCTAGTTCAAAGCAACGTTACGCCAGCTGCCTACATCTACCTACATCTGGTATCCACATCGAAGGCTATTTGCAAATTTACCCCAATTGCTCAATTGAGTTCTCAGTAATTAGTATAATGTATTATTTTATACATAAATTAAACGACGAAAATGTTAGTTTTTCCGTTTCAATAGGTGCCAATTAACTCAGACTAGAAGTGGTTACGTAAAGCAACGTTAATACCTTGACCTGCAGATAATGATAGCGTCCTTCTGACTTTTAGACCATTCATGCTGATAGAGTACCTACTTATAATAGAACCTCTGTTGAACTGCCAGCACACGTTTCGAACGAGAATTGAACTGCACGATAACGCCCTTTAGCAGTATCTGAAATATCAACTAAGTTAGTGTGTCTGTGACCTAGGCTGTTGCTGGAAATATTTCTATGAATAAAGTGTCTAGCTTAGGAACATAGTCCTGGACATGGTCTAAACCGCGAAAGGTATCAAACAGAAGTACAGTTTTAAGGATGCCTGTCCATTACAGCGGAGCGAGGCAGCGGAGCGGAGAAACGGAGTAATTTTAACCATTGCATAAAATCTCCGCACTACGTGAGTTACCTACTGACATTTTGGCTGACATGATTGGTTAATATTTCTCCGTTTCTCCGCTCCGCTGTAATGGACAGACACCCTAAAGGTGGGAAAGGTTCTCCACCAGACCATTCATGTACGAATGTACGATTTTGGAACCTTGAAATCTGATCTAAGAGACCTAACAGAGATTGAAATATATTAAGTTCGCCATTTGATACTGTTGTCTATTAATTTAACACCCGAACAGGATATTAATTTACATTATCTATATGACAGACTAGTTGACCCAGGCAACTTCGTCTGCGTCACAATTTTCATTACTGCTCCGCTCCTATTGGTCTTAGCGTGATGATATATAGCCTATAGCCTTCTTGATAAATAGGTTATCTAAGACTGAAAGAATTTTTCAAATCGGACCAGTAGTTCCTGAGATTAGCGCGTTCAAGTAAACAAACAAACAAACTCTTCAGCTTTATATATTAGTATAGATACAGCACAATCGATCTCCTGCAGCATGTCTATATCACCGTAAGACTTCATGAACGTGAGATTATGACCACCACCATCTATTAAAGAAAACACGACAATATCAGATCTGCTTAGTCATACCGATACCGCCGTTTGCACAACTCTAATTCAGAAAGTAAGTGTAATTTTTGTGTTGTGAATGGCAGCATTAAGGGCATTCGGGTTAGCCGGTGTCAGCGAAGGTCGTTTATTATTATTCTATAAAAATAATTTATGCGACCCGGATTATACTTTTACTTCCTATGTCAATATGTAAGTAAATCAGCAGTTTTTATCTACATTCAAAGTTAAAAAAAAAACTGACTGAAATTTCGAGTTCCGAGTCTCTGTTCTGGGACCCGGAACATGAAATTTATCACAAGTTTTCCTTTTGAGATATAGGTGAGCACTAAGAAGCATTTTTTAGGGGTAACAATCGAAATAAGAAAATAAAAGGAGAAAATCGTTTTGACCTACTAAGTAAATCTGCGCAGATGAAGTTACGGGCGAAGTACCTTCTAGTTAATTATTGATATACTTAACTAGATCAACGAAGCCACCAGAAGATCCTTCAGCTTAGTACTCAACTCTATCGAGGCTGTCGAGTTTAGCTCAGATAAGTCGTGATCTTTGATTCATTTGTCAAATAACGCACAGCGTAATGATCCGTCAGTGTTTCAATCAGTCACGATTCTATGCGCCAGTGCAGATAATCTTTTGTATTGTTAAACTAAGTCAAGTAATACGTGTGTAAAACATAGCTTTGTTTTGGTCTAATTTTTTAGGCAGAATCCTACCATCTGGCCTAATATCGTAGTTAACTGCGAAATTGTAGGATTCTTCTTTTGTCGTGGAAAAAATCTGTCAGCATGGTGGGTAGCCAATTTATAACACCCCGTCTTTTTGCGTCGAGGGTTAAAAACAATTATGGAGGGCTGGAGTGTGACCACTCTCCCAAATAGGGAAGGAAGAAGGAACAAGTAAATAAGAGAACGCAGTTAGAATTATATACGATTTATCCGTGACCACCACATAATTATAAAGCTTAGTAGATACCTACTTAAGAAGTTCTACGTTGATCTCACCATGGTCACGCATCGAACGACAAAGGACATGCAATGCAAATGCTTGATAGCAAAGTTAATTGGAGTAGGTACTCCTTTAAGGGTTACACAGAAATGACCTATATCTCTGTAGATATAGGTCATTTTTGTACAGACAGTACTGTTACTGTCTTAGTTTACACCTTGGAACTTAGTTTTCGATGATGCTTCTCAGGATACACTCAGGTAGAAAACACGGTGTTATCTGGTTTAATTTGCTAAAGGATGATGTGTGTACTAATTTGCCAAACCGGCCAAGTGCGAGTTGGACTCGCACACGAAGGGTTCCGTACCATAAACCTTAGTTTTTATTATTTGTTGTTATAGCGGCAATAGATATACACAATCTGTGAAAATTTAACTGTCTACCTATTACGGTTCTTGAGATACAGCCCGCTGACAGACGGACGGACGGACGGACAGTGGAGGCTTAGTAATAGGGTTCCGTTGGATACCCTTTGCGTACGGAACCCTAAAAAGATATAGGTAATTTATCATTTACCTACATACATTTCGCCCATGTACCTAATCATGATTTAGGTAGGTACATTATAACGACAAATCTGGTTGGAGTTCAGGGGGGCTACTCTCTAAGCCCGAAGTCCGTAGTTTCGGGCTTAGTTGCGGGCGTATTCTACTCCGTATCACCTACGGACTTACGATTTGTCCCGAACCCGAACTAAGAATGCATGACAACTGTCAAGTCGTGCTGTCTTTAATTCCATGTTGTGCCTTAAGACCTTGTAAATAACTTCAAATAAGTCCAAGGTTTCTGTGCATTAAAACCATATCACGCGGTAACGCGGCAGTGTTGTATTATTGTGTAAAAAATATAGTTGTCCGCAGCAGATAGTTGGGTCTTCGGTCACGCTGCGCAAACGCACGCACGACGGACCGTGCACAATGCGCACGTCTCTCAAATTAATGTCTTTGGAGACATCAAGATAACTAAGGAGTACCTACGTCTAAATTAGGTAACTGCCTATTTGCCAGTAGTAATTCATGTCCACTTCTGCCTTAGGTAGGTAACCTTCGGGGCATAAAAGGGGGACCGATGTGATGATACTTTACCGAAAGATGAATAAGTAGAATAAAACAATTTGTTTAAATGGTTTGAATTCCCAGAATAAGAATAATAAGAATGAGAGTTCTAAGATTCCCAGGATTGGTGTCGTGAGATCCAGGGAAAGTCGAAATAATAGGAGGTATTTCGCATCCTGTTTCTATCTGCGTGACGTGCATCAACGTAGACCGAATCATTGCTGCCCAGAATATAAAAAACCTATTTAAAAAAAGCTAACATATTCATATCAAACATATGCACTTAAAAGTGGATACGATTTTGATTGGCTGTTTGGCTCTAATGAAAGTAAAAATACCGACAGAATGATGCTGCACAAAAATAATCGACTCAGTTAATAGCCACTCTAAATACATCGATAGCCACGGTATGTAGATCATGCAATAGCAATGGCCGATTAAGAAGCAACTTAGATAATTAGATATTTTATTATAGTATTAGTAGATTATTATAGAAACAGCATTGACGTCATTGTTGATCAGGCGAAATTGGTTTCTTAATCCTAAAGCTGAACTGGTGTTACTTAACACGGAAATGCCACATCCGATTAAACGAGGTTTTTTTATAATTCTTATCCGTAAAATAACTTTCTCTGGAGCGAGTTTTGACAACATATTGTATCGATTTCCATCCGTTTGTCATCAGTCGACATCGTGCCATAATGTGTGAGTATGACGCGATCGTGCGACTCTGAGATGCTGTATGCGTGATCAGGCGCGCTTTCACTTAATTTTATTTAAAAAAGCGGCTTTTATTCTTGTCTGACCAAGCAAACTGGGTTCCGTACTTCCAGATATGGATTTTGAACCCAACTCATGGCCAAGAACTGTTTGGTATGCCTATGGGGCTCGTAAAAAGCCAAATAACTAGTTACCTACCTACCTTTGTATTAAGATAGTCTACTTCCATCATCTTCTATTGTTATTAATAGAGTTCATCTAATCAATAAGTATATTATCTTGGCAGCGTGTTCATTATTTTACTGGAAAAAGAAATAGGTAATTACATAGCCTGTACACAATGCAGATCCGGTCGTTAGATGCAAATTATTATAGTGACTCTCTTCTCAAAATTGTCGTGATCTGTTGTCATCCTCGTGTCGCGTTATTTACCATAAACAAAAACTCAAAGTTCGAGAAAGTAAGTTATTAAGGTGAAAGCGAAACTCGACCACAGAGTACGGGACAGACGCCAAAAGTTATTACATAAAACGCGTCTTGTTTACCGATTAGGTGAGATTGTGTGGTGGACGCATCGACCCGCCGCAGGCCACAACTGCCGTGTCACATAACCTCACATAAGTAGGTGCCTTTACACCATGACCAACGCACCGTAAACGTAGAAAATAATAGGTTCTATAGCTAGAGCTGGAATAATGGCCTTTCCGGATTTGAAATGTGGCTTAGACGTGGAACTAAACTTATTGTGACAAATTATAATTGTAACCCCCGGGTTCTAGGAAAAATACCGACCCATCGCAAGTCAGTGTTGCGATTGGCTATTCAAAACTCAATTAACCAACTACGGCTAGATACAGGTATTTGACCGGAGGAGCTCGTGGCTAAAGAACAACAGCCGCACAGGTCGACCTTCAAGGTTAAGCAACGTTTGCCAAGGTTGGTCTGTGGATGGGTGAGCATCTTAATATAACGAGTTTCCTCCGTGCCTCGGAAAGTACGTTAAGCTGTTGGTCCCGGCTGTCATTTGTAGAACTTTGGCAGTCGTTACGGATTGTCAGAAGCCAGTAAATCTGACTCTAGTCTTGCCAAGAAATACCGTGTTACCCATTAAATGGGTTGTGGAGGTCTGGTAGGCAGCCGCTCCACGTAAAATACTGGTATTGAGCTGAATCCGGCTTGACTGGAAGCCGACCCCAAAAAATTGGGAAAAGGCTAGGCAGATGATGATGATGACAGGCATTTGACACCATAATATGTAATGCACCTAATCGTGTTCATTTCAGTTCTGTACGAGAAACAAGGTCTAAGATTGAGTTCAAAATCACGATGATCGAATAACTGATCGGCTCAATTGCTATTATAACCACAAGGCTGTTGTTGCCACTTTATTTTAAGAACTTCCGCACTTATCTATTGTTTTCCAGACATTTCAATTAAATCACGGATCAGTGTCTTTAACTCACGCACTTAAATAAGTTTAAAGTGAAACTTCAAAATGGTTATTGAAAAACATCATGGCTAAAAGTTTTCATTTAAGGCTACTGATAACATAAACAATAGGTAGGTAACAGTCGCTTGAAGCTACGTAAAATTATCTAGAGTCAAAAAGAAATGCCTATGTCTCGCCATGTACGCAAAAGTTTCACCAATAAATATAAATGCCTAGGTATTTGTGGAAACTGCACAAACAGTATGTATTCTCTCTAACCTCTAACGGCCCATGCGTGTCTAGTTTTAACGCTCATTATTGCATACAAAACAGAAGCAAATATCTCCGGTCATCCGACAGAATACAAGATTGCTGACATTACAAATACATATGTCGGTAGGAGAGACGTAGACAAGTCAACTAGGTAGTAAGTAACAATGGTCTCTCTTCCAACAATATTATAGACTTACTCGTACGTGAAAAACCAACCATTTACATAATTATTTAAATATCGATACAACCTTCTTTAGAAAATGAACCTACACTACGTAGTCTCTAACTAGGTCAAGATCTTAGACCGTCTTCAACAATTTCACGCATCCGATGACGTTCGTCCGCAAATTCGTATCATGGCCAACTTACACTTAATTAATTGATCCATTATTCTATCTCACGCTGTTCGGGTCTTCATTGTTACCTCCGTGAGATCGCTCGTTGCACTTTTTACAGCTAAGTGACCCCTGCGTATACTTTTAATAATAGGTAATTGATAGGTGCAAGTGGGCCCACAATATGTGGTCTACTGTTTCTTCATGCTATTCGTTCCATTGTTTGTTATTCGCATGGTGAAACAGTGCTATTCTTTTTAACGGACGCCTGCGAGATAGCCATAGCTTCCTCTACAATGGTAATCGCTATATTTGAAAACTTCGGCTACTTTGGTTACAATTGAAATAGACCTATTTATTTGAATAACGTTATCAAGCATTGTGGCTAACAGGCCGTGTCAGGTAAATACGTAGGTCTATGGCCCCTTGCAGCTGTGAAAAATCAAACTTCTAAGTTAACGTAAAAAAAGATACGGTCGTTTATGCCGCAAAAAACGTATATATCGACACTCTCAAGGGAATCAAAATGTAAAGGATGTTTCCCGTTGTTCTAGAACTATGAAATTTAGCAAGTAATACCGTCTTTTACTACAAGTATAGGGAAAAGTCAGAAAACTATATATTTCTAATTAAATCATAAAAAATATAGTCTTAACTTAAAGTAATTTGTACCTACGTTCGGAATCCTCCGTGGGCGAGTCCGACTCGCACTTGGCCGGTTTTATATTTTCTTTGGGCTTGGGATTATAAGCGTCCATTAACAGGGTCACCTTCTCTACTCTTCAGTTAACTCCTGCCTGGCGCGTCCACGGTGGTGGGCATCTTACACTCCAGTAGTGTAAGATGATGATGTGTGTAGATGGCGAAGTTTAGCAGAGATCCAGTTCTACAGGGTAGAGCCCGTGCCCTGTCACGGCCAACGGGTGAAGACCTCAGCGGTGGAAATGGAGGCAGCAGTTTTCGGTAAGGCTTTACCAGTGGAGGAGGTGAGCCACAGGGGCGTTGTACCTGAATCCTGATGGAGGGCAGCGGTAACCATCAATACCAAAGTGAAGCACAAGAACCGAATGTTCTGGACCGGTCCAATCTTGGATTACTATAGCCGCCCATTGAGGTTATAATACCGCTATGTTGAATGTAACGGGAACCTTCTACATTATTTATCCCATGAGATTTGCAGTGATGAGTATGCATAACCATCTTCCGTTTTACAGTCCTCAATGATAATAAGAACCAAATCGATCTTCCTAGTCGTTTCTCAACGATTTTGAGGTCGGTTTCCAGCCTAACTGGATGAATACCAGTAATTTACATGGAGCGACTGCCTATCTAACCTTCACAAGCCAGTTAACCTTTGGCGAGACTGGTGTCAGATTTACATCGGCTCCATATATTATCCCTCTTCTTAGGCTCGTATTGTCTAGGACTCTAGGTCTATTCGTATTGTAGGTACATGTAGTCTATTAGTTCTACCACAGGTCAAACTATTCAAATGTCAGGACAGTCAATTCCGCACGCGTAATATTTATGATGTTGCAGATCCTCATGCTCAATAAAGTGGACAAAAAAAATCTAATTAGTCCGACATATAGGTTTCCAAAAAACATGCGACATGTACTTTTTCTTTTTTTGTTACGTAAACAAAATTGACGAAGATACGACGCTTTTAAAATTCTCAATAAGTACGATAAGTATTCGTATTTAGTAGACGTAATAAGTATTTTTAGTGCGTTCTGACAAGCCCCCACTCCCAAGTTTTGATGCGTTTTATCTTTGTCAATATTCATTGATTTACAAAAACAAAAAAAAACGTGCCTATTATTTTCAGTACCTACCTACTCTAACTGACTGACTGTAATTATAATTGTATATATTTATCTATTATGTATTTAGTTATATAAATCGTACACCTAAGACTACCTGCAGTACTGTCTCTCCGTTATCTTTGAAATCCATCCAAAGGTTGTCTTGAAAAGATCGCTTTTAGCGATAAGGCCGCCCATTGTGTCACCCTATGTAATGTTTTCTACATCTATCTTTTCTGTAACTTATATGGTGTACATAATAAAGAGTACCTATTCTATTAGAATCTATTCTGACGGACTAAATAGATTTTCAATTTATTGATGGTGGAAACTAGCCTATTCTAACGTCGACGTTAATTACAAAGTTTTAAATAAGGACCGGCGTGAAATGTCGTTTATTACGTCCTTATACAGCTTTTTGTAACATTCATTTCATTGCGAAATGTCATCAGACCATGAATTTGTAGGAGATATATGTATACTGTATAGTTACAGTCTACGTATCTAGACGGCTAAACTATACCCAAGTATGATAATAATGTCTTGATTGGACTTTGGTAAGACAAGACTAGGTACCCAAAACTCGAATCACCAAATCAATAAATAGTATTCAATCAGTCCCCGTTGTGTTTGATCATAGACAAAATCGTAGATAGATCATAGGACACGCAAGTTATAAATATGCCCTAGATTTTCCGAAGCGTGACGATTCTAGACGCTTTACCTTCGAATGTACCTCAGTACCTGCATCTTATACCAGCAAAGCATGATAAATAACAGGTCATTAGACCAACATCTCACACAATACCCTAAAATTCACCAAGCCGCGCCAATTTCCAGTGGCTTGACATTTGACCCTCATCTGTTGGCGGTTGCTTGATGTCTCAATCTCAACATTCACACAATGGGATAATGTGAACACGACGCACGCTACACTTACCTACTAATGCGTCTTATTAAGTAAGCGAGTTAATTACGATGTAACAAATAGACTCGTGTCGCGTGCCAGACTAACAGTTCAAGGCAATGTTTGTTTACGTAAACTCTCGAGTACACCAAGAATGTTGATGTACTTAGATGCAGTTGAATTGGCAACGGTATGGTGTTTTCGAACCATCGTTTAAATATTTGCCTTCAAGTTTTTCGCACATCTGGTTGTTCCATTTTAAATGAAGTAAGTCACAGTTGTGTGAATGATTATCTAATATTGACAGAAAATATGGTAATCACTTCGTTGTACCAATGTTTAAGAAGATATGGAAACCTTTTCATAAATCACAATCAGTTTAGTCATGATGATGACGCTACAAAAAAAGAGAGCATAGATTACATTTCGACAAAGCAAAATTAATGTGTATCAATGGAAAGCGCTATTATCAAATGTGCGGTGGTGTACATAATTGGGGATTCCAAGAAATATGATTGGCAAACGTCATTACAAGAAAAACGTTCCAACTAAAGGAAGGTACGATCGATACGTGTGAAGGTCTATTGATTGCCGTGGGAACTGTGAGATGGCAGACGGGAACCCATTGTTCCTAATTATCTGTATATGAAATCTATGCAGAAATGATACGCTTAATTAGTAATTATGCACAGCCTGTCCTTATAACACATTAAATAATTGCTCGTTATTACATAATCTAAGCTATGATTTACTGTGATGTTGAACATCCGTATCGCAACGGTCTATTGCATTTGGATTATGCGATTGTTTCCAACGCTAAATCCTATTTTGTTCGAAGTAAATGTGTTGTTGGTTTACACGTTTCAGTCAATTCACAACTTACACATAAGCCCTACGATTAACGATTCTGGCTTCGGATTGTATCTTATTGTTTTATTTGTGATGGGTTTGCTCTTGACTCTAGTCTAGGTCAGAGATGACAGATGTGGGTGTGGGCGCCTACTTTGAGGAAGCGACCTGCCCGTTACCTCAACTCGTCCCAGAGGGTGATGGCCATGCGGCTTGCCCGGGGATACCGCACGGTCTCTGGCGAGGCGGCGAACCTCCTTGCCGGACTGCCGCCATGGGATCTAGAGGCGAGAGCCCTCGCACTCATTTACGAATGGCGCCTGGAAGTGCTACGCCGGGGCGAGACTCCTCTGCCGCGGCAAATCGCAGTACGGCGGGCGGAGCTCCGGCAGGATCTCATGGCAGTTTGGAGACAAAGACTGTCCCAACCCAGCGCTGGTCACGCCACAATTGCGGCGATAAGTCCCCTCTTTGAGGAGTGGCTAGAGCGGCGCCACGGCGTCCTTACTTTCCGCTTGACGCAGGTACTCACCGGACACGGTTGTTTCGGGAGGTACCTGTTTCGAATACGGCGGGAGGATTCGCCCGGGTGTCAACACTGCGAGGATCGCCCGGAGGACACGGTGGAGCATACGGTTGAGGTCTGCCCTGCTTGGGCGGAGCACCGCCGTGTCCTCGCCGAGGCGATCGGCGGCGGCGATCTCTCGCGTCCGGCCCTGGTTCAGGCTATGGTCCGAAGCGAGGAGACATGGGAAGCGGTCACCTCCTTCTGCGAAGCAGTAATGCTAGCAAAGGAGGAAGCCGAACGTGTGAGAGAAAGGGAAACCTCACGCCCCAGCCGCCGCAACAGAAGAAGACGCCCCGGGCGTCGGGAGTCGCAGGGCGATTTTCGGCCACCGTAAGCGCGAGCCTGCGGACGGCGAGCATTGGGTGGCTCGCCGTCTGATCAGAACCAGGCCCGGGTGGACGGCGCGCTGTGTTTCACGCGTGCCTCAAAGAGCTGTCAGCGTGAAAGACGGGGCCCGCTAGGGCCAGTGCCTGCTGGGGCTGCGGACTTCGTTCGAAAGAGGCACCGTACCCTGGAACGCAAAGGGCACTAGGAGGAACACGGATGGGTTTTAGTCAGTAAGAGTCTGACACTCCCTTCTGCTTCACCCAAAGCGGGAGGAGTCATTTGATGATTTCCCATCCTTAAAAAAAAAAAAAAAAAAAAAAAGGTCAGAGATGACAGAGACAAAGTCTACGATGGAGCAAGCTTACCCAGAAGGAGCCTGTTCAATGTAACGTTCTTATAAGCAGCTTATGTACACTTTTTTACGAATGCATTAAGTTTTAGTAAGTAAATAGTTACAAAGCTAGGTATGTACTTATGTACTTGTCATAAATCATCAAGGTATGAATATCATGTCATGTAAATTATATGATTTGAAGGCAAGTTCTTGAAGCATAACTTAGCAGATCACTTAGCTGTGAAGATTCGATTCGAAACAGTTGACGTGATTTCTCTTTAAAGAGGAAACCTGTACTTAACGACTGTGAGCGTTATTTTGTTTTACTTTAACTAATTTCTTGGAACACATAAACTGGTTTATAACTTGAGTATTAATAGATAGAAATTACTGCCTCGATGGTCTAGTGATCGTGAGTGGTATTGCTGGGTCTGTGTCTATTCCCGGGTCGGACAAAGTGTTATTGGTGTTTAGGGTTTCGTACCTACCCAAAGGGTAACCAACTGAACCCTATTATTAAGCCTTCGCTGTCCGCCCGTCCGTCCGTCTGTCTGTCATCGGGCTGTATCTCAAGAACTGTACTAGGTAAACAGTTGAAATGTTCGCAGCATGTGTATTTCTATTGCCGCTATAACAAGAAATAATAAAATAATACAAGGGGGCTCCCATACAAGAAACGTGTTTTATGGGACGGAACCCTTCGTGTGGGAGTCCGACTCGCACTCGCGGATTTTTTTTCAGTAGTATAGGTGGTCCACATCTCCGTAATCGTTTATATAGGTAGACAGGATCTTTTATCTGAAAAGAATAATTACAAAAACTTACATAGGTACGTAACTCGTAACTCAACTAAGAACCATAATAAATGATTGTTAATTTGTTGGGCAATTGAAATTGTTTCCTGCCCGCATTAAATGTCAACATCGAGAGTGCCTTATAGTGCTCTTATTTGAAAGCTGGTTCCACTGGGCATTTACCTATGCATAATTGACCCAAGGAGTTAAAACCGATGGGTGTCGTAAGTGGTAGTGCAATGTTTATTCGAAATGTTTATAAGTCAGAATCCCAACCTAATGTAACTAATTAATCTTTTAATTGATTTCATAACTCAAAATTGATTATTATCAACTGGTAAGTAGGTCCTACTCCTACGTTTTAAGAGATCTAATGATGAAAGGAAATACAATTGTCTAAAATTGGTCTTGGTGGGTTGCGAATAAATCTTTCGGCATCTTCACTAGGAGATCGACTCTGAATCAGTTATTCATTAGGTTAGCAAAACTACGGAACAGTTGATTTTTCATCACGATTTTAGGATTTGTTCCAAGTGATCTACATATTTTGTTGCTGCGCACTGCGCAATAGAACATTTCACAGTTTCAACAACGAAATGTTATTTAGATACAAACTGAATTCTCTGTCTACAAACCAAGACGCGGAAGTAACAACCAGCATACCTAGGAAATCGTAACCGATTGTGAGTTTCGATTCGTGAGTCATTCGAAAATAATTGCATTTCGGAACGAGAGATTTATGATAGCTTTTAAATTCATGTCAGATTGACAGAGAAACCATAGGATATTTATGTAATATGTTGAAAATACCTACTTGGGTATTATATTATTAAGATGATATGCTTGGCACGTGACAGCCAGCTGTGGTCAGTGGTCACCGGTGAGGTCGCGAGGGTCGGTTGGCCGCAGAAGGTGAAAGCGAACCATGCGTATCTAACTCCACACTCGTACTCTTTAATCTCGTCGTATTACAGACGCATGGAAGGTTTCCAATCGATTGTAAAATTAACGCGGAAGTGACTCACTTATGAATCCAGTTAATTGTGCCAACTGACGCAGACTGATATAATGACGTTATGGACTAGTTTTGAAAACAAGGACAATTAATCAAGGTAACTTTTTACGTAACAAAACAATTTTCCCGAACGGAACATCATCATTTCAGCTGAAATTATTATGTCCAGTGCTGGATATTCGCCTCGTCCAAGGGACGCTACGCTACATTGACCGGTCCTGTGAGTGTGTTGGCATCCAGCAGAATCCCACAGCTTTTCCAGGTCCTCGGCCCACCTGGTGTGGGAGGCCCAAACGCCTCGAAGCAATAGGAAGACTCAACAAAAAAATGTGTTGACATTGACATGAAACCCAAGGCAAAGATTTTATTACCGTTGAATTCTACATCCCATATCTGGGATCTCAGATCCAGTGTCAATTTTGTAAGTACATAGGTACTATCATCATATCAGCCGAAAGACGTCCACTGCTGGACATGGCGACCCGCAAGTGTCGCGACAACAACCGCTCCTGTGCGTCTCGCATCCATTGGCTATCCACCCTCACCAGGTCAACACACACTATACGCTACGTTATTTCTTAAATTCATCTTTTTTACAAGAACGTTGAAGGAAACTTCCTATTATTTACTAATACCAACAATTCACTTAATGCATAACATGAAACTGTACGTAGTTAAGTATTTTTTTGTGTTAAAACCACGGAAGTAATTTTTAGCTGAACATTAAAACAAATAATACCTGAGACGGACTGGTATAAAGAAGTAAAACATAGATAATTATGTAATGTAGTGTACCTAGATTTAAAAGCAACCTTTATGCAGTCAAATCTTCCTTGATCCGTTTCGTTACGCCGAATTCTGGTATTTATTTTATAAAATCTTTACTACCTTAATATTTTATAAAATTAAATAAAATAATGTAAGGACAGCCAGGATTTTAAACTCGACTATTTTATCAATGACTATAGTGACCCGCCTCGGCTTCGCCTGGATGTATTTGTATTATTTAAAGTTTATTTTCATACAAACCGCGACCTACTTACAATTACAACATTTTTTTTATTTGGGTTAGTCGTTATAAAGTTATGCGCGTACATACATTTCATAGATACATATATTTAACTAGTTGACCCGCACAACGTCGTCTGCGTCACAATTTTCATTACTGCTCCGCTCCTATTGGTCTTAGCGTGATGATATATAGCCTATAGCCTTCTTCAATAAATGGGCTATCTAACACTGAAATAATTTTTCAAGTCGGACCAGTTCCTGAGATTAGCGTGTTCAAGTAAACAAACAAACTCTTCAGCTTTATATATTAGTATAAATATAATACGTCAAGGACCTAAGGTTGCCCAGATAGATGTGACGCGATGTCACATAGATGATACAGGGGCCATATTTTCTCGTGAGAATAAATAGTAACTATCCGTAGAAGAAAAATCTTAATATGATCATGTTTTTCGCATTGTCACGTCGTAACTGTCTTCAGAGATTGTAGACAAAGTGCCATTCAATCAGCGAATGGGACTGACGAAATGCCAAAATATATGCGATTGTTCACGTGACATTTCTCATTTTTGACCGCGTTTGTCAATTCCATACATTTTTTATGTTATGACAGCCGCTTCCGCTACGCTATTGCTGACATTGTCATTGTGTAGAGCCTCTCTAGAGCTAACAAAAGCACAAAAGTTAAAAATGTAGAGCAACTTTACGCTCTTGGTCCTCCTCACTATTTAAGTCGGTATGTATAATTATTCCGAAGACGCGTTGCGTGACCGTTGCATCAAGATAGCATCACGAGCTTGTGCATCGCTGCATCCAAATAAAAGAATTTCTTCAAGTTTGGAATACGAGAAGGAAGAGTGAAATTATTTGTTTGAGTAAATATTTTTCTGCTTAAATAGGTGCTAGCAAAAGTATAGTATGCTGTTATTACTCCGCTAATTAGCTCTTCTTTCATAAACTCGTTTGTGTTCATATAACAAGATTGGAAGAAAGTGTCGGACAGACGGAACTTCTATTAAATATAAACATTATCAGGCAATTAACCTTAAAGAGTTAATTGTTTTTAATTATTTCTTGACATGAATTGACAAGCACTTACGATAGCGCAGTAGCTATACAACGTGTGTGATGAAACCTATTACAAGTCTGTCATCCTAAAACAAGTTATATTCTACATCATTCCATTTTATTTTGAAACTAGCGACCTGCCCCGGCTTCGCACATTATATACTAAAACCTTCCTCGAGAATCACTCGAGTGTCTATTAAAAAAACCCGCATCAAAATCCGTTGCGTAGTTTTAAAGATCTAAGCATACATAGGCACAGACAGACAGACAGAATAGAATAGAATTTTATTTTGCTAATATGGGTAATACACAGTTGTTGCAAAAACAACATGCAAAAGTGACTTTGTTTTATTCTATGTATGTAGTGAAAATAGTCTATCTTTTTTATTAAGTCTTTGGGGGACTTAATAAAAAAGATAGACTATTTTCACTTAGCTTTATCGACCGGTCAATGCAACCCAGAAGGTGCATTACAAATATAATTACAATACTATACCTACTACTGTAACAAGGCAAAAAAGTGGATGTGAAAAGGCTCTAGGTACTTACTACACCTACCTGGAGCCTTTTCACCCGGAACTCTAGGTAACAGAAGAAAAGCAGTTATAATGACTTGCCGTTACCTATAAGTATGATATAAGAAGAAGCAGCGCAGAGCGTAATCGTGACATAATTAACTGTGCGTAGGAACCTGCGTAAGGCGCGTATGGGCACTAGGTATTGGAGGAACCTACGTAAGGCGCGCGTATGAGCACTAGGTATTGGAGGAAGCTACGTTAGGCGCGTAGGGCACTACTGGAGGAACCGGCGTAAGGCGTGTATGGGCACTACTGGAGGAACCGGCGTAAGTTGCGTACGGGCACTACTGGAGGGACCTGCGTAAGGCGCGTATGGGCACTACTGGAGGAACCTTCGTAAGGCGTGTATAGGCACTACTGGAGGAACCTGCGTAAGGCGTGTATAGGCACTACTAGAGGAAACTGCGTAAGGCGTGTATACGCACTACTGGAGGAACCGGCGTAAGTTAAGTACGGGCACTACTGGAGGGACCTGCGTAAGGCACGAATGGGCACTACTAGAGGAACCTGCGTAAGGCGCGTATGGGCACTACTGGAGGAACCTACGTTAGGCGTGTATGGGCACTACTGTAGGAACCTGCGTAAGGCGCGTATGGGCACTACTAGAGGAACCTGCGTAAGGCGCGTATGGGCACTACTGGAGGAAACTAGGTTAGGCGTGAATGGGCACTACTGGAGGGACCTGCGTAAGGCGCGCACGGGCACTACTGAGGGACCTGCGTAAGGCGCGTACGGGCACTACTGGAGGGACCTGCGTAAAGCGCGTATGGGCACTACTGGAGGAACCTGCGTATGGCGCGTATGGGCACTACTGGAGGAACCTGCGTAAGGCGCGTATGGGCACTACTGGAGGTACCTGCGTAAGGCGCGTATGGGCACTACTGGAGGTACCTGCGTAAGGCGCGTATGGGCACTACTGGAGGAACCTGCGTAAGGCGCGTATGGGCACTACTGGAGAAATCTGCGTAAGGCGTGTATGGGCACTACTGGAGGGACCTGCTGTTTGATTTCAGAACGATGCCAAAATAACATTAGAATCAAGAACATCATCATCAAATGGAGTTTTATATAACCCCTACAACACAACACCTATAATATTATATGCGTAAAAAAATTCAAAATAGGAATTATAAAACTCAGGACCTACTTAAAATTCAGAGGGAAAGCAAAAGCGCGTCTGTGTTTCCAAACGCTTACAACCCTAATCTCTTCAAAGTTAGAGTGAACAGGCTCCTTCTGGGTAAGCTCGCTCCGTCGTAGACTTTGTCTCTGTCATCTCTGACCTAGACTAGAGTCAAGAGCAAACCCATCACAAATTAAAAAAAAAACCTCAAGCAAAATTTATTTAATCATAACAAAAATATGTATGTAGAAGAATGTTAGCAATGCAGCTTTCATGTTTTATTTTCATTCGTCAGATTTAGGTAAGACAAAAAAATATGATGTGTCGAGTCGCTGGTTCGTTGGCAATATTAAAAACAAATAAACTTCCCGGTAGCAAAAATGCCAAGGCTCTTAAAAATATTGCATTCAGATAGTAATTGTTAAGAAGATGCACCGGAAGTATATTTGAGACACATCAAAGTAGAAATAGATATGTAAATTAATTAATTATAAAAAGATTATCATAACCAAACAGATCATGAGATCACTGTTATGAAACATTTAAGTAGGTAAATTGAAAAACTTAACGAAAATAAATTTAGATTTGTCTTTCTAAAGAGTATTCTGGTGTAAATTATGTAACGGTCGATGAAAGGAAAATAGAAATAGTAGAACAACAAAATATATAGCCAACAATGCCAACATATTTCGACATTAGACTCAGCCAAGCATAATATTATTTAAATACTTACGGGCTGCGACAAGGACAATCACACAGAGAAAAAACAAAAATGCATCATTTAAGACAAATAGGTAATAAAATTACGTAAATTAAAGGTAAATTAAAACTAAAAACGGTCATTGGCATGTCTCTAATCATTTTATGCAATAGTCATTGAAAACAATTTGAATAAAGGTAGATTTTTTAAAATCTTTGACCTTCCGTTTTTAAATTGACAACAATTTTCTAGATTTCTCCACTGAGCTAACCCATCTGAAAAGATATGCTTGTAAAATAAATAGAAAAAAATCAAATGTAAATATATTATTCTCTCAACTACTGATGAACAACAACTGAACTGATGACATTATCATCATATCAGCCGAAAGACGTCATGATGAATTCGTCGTCTATTTTTGTTTTACGTCTTAAGGGAGCCCAAGCCCCCAACTGATGACATGCTGATACGTTATTTTTACCGACTTCTTATTAAGATGCTTTTGACAGGCCTGCTAGGTAAAACAAATAGCACGTCTTAGGGTGTCGGTCAGCGGAGCGGAGAAACGGAGAAATATTAAACAATGAAATTGCACAAAACACACCACGTGAGTCACTGACGTTTTCCGTTTCTCCGCTCCGCTGCCTCGCTCCGCTAAAATGGACAGGCACCCTAATTCGTAAGTGAACTGCTTGAATGATGATAAATGTGTGTACGAGTATGTCTATATTGCAACAAACTGTTACAGTTCTGCCGCCATCTATAAACGCGTCGCCTAATGTGTCTCTTCGTTTTATATTTAATTGCGGAAGTGAGACCAAGCTCTTTGCTTGAAGGAGAAAGCTATTAAGTTACGGACAAAAAGAAAAAGATGCATTTCCTTGTTTTAGAAATGTCCATCAGAGGAGAGTACTGTCGATTAGCGTATCTTACTGCGAGTAGTAGGGTAGGTAAACGAACAATTTATTACATCCGAGCACCTACATCCGTTTCCTCATTGAGAAGTATTGCCTTCTGTTGGAAGTATTAGTCTGATGGGTTTTAATTATTCTTTTTGGTAGATTTCGTTTTTTCCAGCCGCTATAAACTCATCGTTGATTTTTACATAGCAGTTCATATTTACATCTTCTTTTACTAATTGATAGAGGACCCTATAGTACCTCTTACTTCTTGCAAGCTATTTAAGACACTACCAACATTAACGTCTAAGAGTCCTAATTCCTAGTATTGCTTCGAGGGCTGTTGATTATAATGGAAAAAGCTCTTAAACTCAAAAGTCATTCATTGGACACCAATGGGAAATCTTTAAAAACCATAAAGTTTTCGTTAGACAACATAAAACGCTAAAACAAACTAATGGTACGTTTAATCTACTCTGCCGTATAATTATTTACCAATCGTTTCTCACAGCCAAATACCAAGTGCTAAATACTACTTTGGCCGTGCCAAAATAAAGTAATTTAAGTTCAAAATTTTGTGTAATTTCATTTTAATGACGGCACAATTTAATTCACAACGTATTGTTTTACATTTTTAAACTTATACGACACCACATATCTTGAGATGTCGACAGGCCAGTAAAAAAAGACATTGGAGTCGAAATTGCGATATACTTATATTACTTATCCACCCACTATACTTAGGTACCAGTTACTCATACTTTATCTTCACATAACAGTTGCGACAGTGCAGGCGAGTGTTATGTAAATAAATTGTGCCCTAATATATCGCACTGGCGAACTTATCCAATTAAGGACATTCGGTTCTCTCTTGTTTCATGTTTATGTAAAACTTTAGTACCACTATGGTCTAAATATTCAACTTGGTTGTGATTAAAATAACTCTAATATTTCACAGAACCTTGGGCCAGTCCTAAATATAGAACTAGATATGATCATCTTCATAATCATCATTTGCCTCGCCTTTCTCAACTTTGTTGGGATCCGCAAGGATTTTCTAGGATGTCAATGAAAATAAAGCATTCAAGAAGCACACTTGTTACAATTGCTTAAACCCCTAGCCTTTAACAATGCTTGTTATGCACACACTGAAGGCAAGGGTTAGTTTACAGGCTGAAACTGTATCATTCATGAATTCACGCAAAAATGTAGATATCCAACGGGTTCAAGTGTGTCGGTACGGTTAATTCAAAACCTCTTTATTAAATTTATTAAACATGTATTTCAATTTTTAACCCAGCTTTGTGAATAAAGAATTTCTTTCACAAATTAAGTAAACCTACAAGGTTAGTCTGTCTAACAGGTACATAATTAACGTTACTGTATAACGTTTAAATAAAATACGTTTCAAGGAAAAAACAAATTAGAGCGATTATAAATAGTAAGAGATAAGTGCACAAGGCAGCATTGAGATTGAGTAGTTTGTCATAAGAACTGTACCTAATTGCGTTCGCGACACGACCGCAATGAACATAACACTCGTTGTCAATAAACAACCTGTAAGTAGGTACCTACCTAAGTTTTTCAGAAGACATTGACAATGAGACTCGGTAGCTTGTTGCCGTCTTCGTGAGGTCATTATGCAACTACGGAACGTTAATGAGGACCAAAGCACGGTAATTAGCATAATTAAACGCAAGGCACATAGCTGAAGTATTTTCAGCGTGATTCCGGTGTTCTTTTTTTGTGTAAAGTATAAAATCATGATTGTGTCACAAGATTTTTATTAGGTGCAAGTCGCGCGATGTGGTTTCTCATCGGCGAAAATTACAATCTTCCTCAGAAATTTCCCCAATTTTGTCCCTCTTGAAGTAGTCTAGGTTTAGATAACATTTATAAATATTAGGAACCCGGCAGTTATTGCTTTTTTCATGATATTTGATGATTTCTTGTTGCTGCTAATAAAATTGAACAGCACAAAAACCACCACCACCATGACCTTTCGCATAATATAGAGCATGTTTCTCTCTTTAAAGGTACCTACACGTATGGGGCGCCAAAATTATACACTAAAAAACGGCTAATGTAAAATACAAAATGAGTTTCCCGGTCTCGACTCGTTTGTCATTTAAATTTTCATAAAAGTTCGGTTAAAGTTTACAAATTTTAATGCACTGAGTACTTACCGCATAAAAGTAGCGCTAACAACTCTATTTTGTAATCCATTGTAATTTTATTGATGTTTATTGGCATTCATTCATACAGTCTTATTCGAAGTTCACGTAAACAATGACGTAAATATTTCCCGCGTAAAAACGCAACGGTCGAACTGGCGCGTGCGTTGGCGCGCTTCGCGATACGAATGTCGAATGACCGCATGACTCGAGAAACGCGCCATACGGCCAATTTTTCGTCGGCATCTAGCCTTCTTCCTATATTATGTATCCAAATCACTATAAGAAGTGTGATTTCTTTCTATGATCCAAGCGCATTTGTGTATGATAAATGAGGTGAAGCGGCTAATTTAGAGTCGATATCAACTACGATTAAACAAACTACAACCAAGGTAATTTATATAAATACCTATCAACTTTATAAATACCTATTAGAAGCAGAAACTTACGGTATCTGTTTTTTTTATTGTAAATGCACAAAATACCACTTAGCCGGCCACATTTAAAATCGTATTTCTGCCTTTTTAACCGACTTCATAAAAAGGAGGAGGTTCTCAATTCGGTGTTTTTTTTTTTTTTTTTTATTTGTTACCTCATAACTCCGTCATTTATGAACCAATGAAAAATTTTTGATTCATCTGAAAGGGTATACCTCTCGATTGGTCCCATTGTCGCCATGTCAGAATCTGATGATGGGATCCCACGAAAATCGAGGGCAACCTTCAAATTTTATAGGTACATACAATGTTTTTCATGAACTTTCTAACGCAATTCAGATATTTGTGCCTGGTAATCATCATTTCATGTTGCTGAGCTGATGATGAAAGGTATAAATTAGGATCTGATGATGAGATCCCATGAAAAATGTTTTGTTCAGCGATACTTTAGCCAATTGTCAGCCGATTTGGATGATTCTTTTTTTGTTTGAAAGAGTATTTTCCTAGACTGGTTCCGTTTCAATCTGGTGACGATCTGATGAAGAACTTTGGAGGTAGACAACGGAGCTCTTGAAAATCGCATGTTTTTTTAGTGTTTACTTACACCAGTTCTTAACATAACATTGCGCCGGTACGCTGAAATCGCATGTTTGTTTAGTGTTTACACCAGTACTTAACATAACATTGCGCCGGTACGCTGTTAATGGGTACGCAGGTACCTAGGTACCACTAAAAATTGAAAAATAAAAAAAAACTTTTCTACAAAAAATACAACCGACTTCCAAAAACAAAACACTACAAGGTACAAAATAACTTCGGAAGAAAGACAAAAACTTTAATTTCTGAAGTCGGTGTCAAAAAACTAAAAAATAACCAAAAACACCGACTTCAGAAATTAAAGTTTTTGTCTTTCTTCCGAAGTTATTTTGTACCTTGTAGTGTTTTGTTTTTGGAAGTCGGTTGTATTTTTTGTAAAAAAGTTTTTTTTCAAGTCATGACGTCCTCTGCTGATCACGTGTAACTAAGTTAAAAGACTGATGACCGTAAGGATATAATAAAAAAGGAAAGGGCGAACCAAAGTGGGTTAAAAACCCAATTTTTGTGTCATCATGTTTTTATTCAAGTAATCGATAGTTTATCTCATTTCTGGTAGGTACGGGAGTAAAACTTCGGCTTCGCTACGACTAGTAGTTTTTTTTTTTTAATAAAAAATATCAAACTTTCTTATCTGCATCAGGAAAACCTAATAAAAATTCGTATTTAAAAAACGGAACTACGTATTCCAGTTTCTATTTATTCCTTTAATTATAAATGTACTGTGAAATTTCGGATACTTATACCTAAAGTTTGCAATAACTTTTGGATAACACGGAATGATGTTGTGGTTTTAATACGACACACAATAGAACGTATAAGCAATATTTTGATGTATCATGAAATCACGAACTAATACGGTATTATAGGTGAATAAAAAAATAAAAACAAAAATGAGAAAAAGTCATATCTTACGTCCCATTCATAGTTTAGCAACATAAATTGGTTGAACGGTAGGTTACTGTACATTTATAATTAAAGGAATAAATAGAAACTGGAATACGTAGTTCCGTTTTTTAAATAAGAATTTATATTCGGTTTTCGTTATGCGGATATTACGAAACTTTGATATTTTTTTATAAAAGAAAACTACAAGTCGTAGTGAAGTCGGAGTTTGAATAAAAAAAAACAGGTTTTTAACACACTGAGCGATCTTCACTTCCCGGGGTTGATGGTTGCATGAGAGTAACAGAAGATTGAATAAAAGCCGTACTACTCCGGGCAAAGGGACCAATAGGCAGTTTAAAAAAACTTATTCAACTTCCTCCAGTTGGACTGGTCGTTGAACTCATCGTTGTTGGGAAAAGGTAGGCAAAGGCTCAGGTCCAGTAAGCTGCTGCTAAAGGTAGGCTGAAGATGTTGATGATCCTTATAAATCCGCATTTTTTTTTTTTAAATGGGTTTGCTCTTGACTCTAAATTGAGACAACAACGACCACGTTCAAACATTAACATTATGTCAGTTCTCTTAAACACACCTTACGACTAACGAAAAAAAAAAATGCATCGTGGCCAAGAAAGATTTCCCACGACTGGCACATTTAACGTTGGCAATTCATATCGACGACCCTTAGCTATGAATCGACATTGTATAGAACTATGGAACAATGCTAGTTATTAAATGTACTTGTGAGAATGCATAGCGTTATGTATAACCTATAGTATATGTATGTATGTATGTGATAGTAACTTCCCGCTCTAACAGTGTGGTCAAGGACATCCTGTAGAACAAAGGGGCGCGTGAAGCTGAAGTTGACTAAAATTAATATCTGCATAGCTATTCACAACCATCAGATTCCATCCCGAAACGAATGGATGAGGTTTTTTTATGATCCTATGCTAGATACTTTCTCGCTAAAGGAAAAAAACAATTCGAAGTAAAACACTCTTATGGTAGGCTCCAGATGGCCCATCACGAATGTTTTTTAACGTACGATCCGATCGTTCGTTCTGATTCTGATTCTGAACGTACCTAAGTGAATTTTTCATTTTAAAAACAACAATTTTATTCGACATACACAATTTGTATCATACTAAAATATGAATATAGTATCCAATTAAAATAAATACGGGCTGTATCTCAAGAACCGTAATAGGTACAGTTGATATTTTCACAGATTGTGTATTTCTATTGCCGCTATAACAACTAATAAAAAAAATTAAGTTTTATGGTACGGAACCCTTCGTGTGCGAGTCCGACTCGCACTTGGCCGGTTTTTCATTACTAGAGAATGTATTGATCACGAAAGAAGTTGAGTCATGACATCTTTGTCTTTATTTCTGTTTTTGATATTAGGAAATTCAATAAATGTATGTGGAACAATGACCGTTATTGCACATTAACTGGCGCCTACCACAGTGGTGTTTTACGAATATACTTTTTTGCCATTTCGACAATCTTTCTTTTTGTTTTATTTGTGATGGGTTTGCTCTTGACTCTAGTCTAGGTCAGCGTGACAGAGACAAAGTCTACGATGGAGTCAGCTTACCCAAAAAGAGCCCGCTCACTCTAACTTTGACGAGATTAGGGTTGTAAGCGTTTGGAAACACACATGCCGGCAGAGAGTTCCACTCCTTTGCTGTGCGCATTATAAAAGACGTTTGGAAACGCTTAGTGCGGAATCGGCGTCGCTGAAAGAATGGCGCTTTGTCTAGCGCCTCAATACATTTCAGACGTTTTGTCAATATTTCGCTCTGAGAGCCAATTCTACTATTTTTTAAGCAACGTTCGCATTCGCATCTCAGTCGCTAACTGACGAAAAAAGCTTCAATAGAGATGTTCCGCGAGTAAAAAAATATGATTTTATTTACTCCGTCAGTTACCATTTTCAAAAAATATTGGATACGTATATTTTTTTTATTAAATCAATCTAAATTGACAATGATAAAACGCATCAAAGATCAGGTGACCCCTCTCCCACTTTTTACCGGTTAGTGACATCACAAGTCCCCACTTGCGATGTCACTAACCGGTAAAAAGTGTATCGGAAAGTGACGTCACACGAGTTTTCAACGCACTGTATCGTCTTCATTTATTGTTAACTTGAAATAAGAAAAAATACGTGTCTAATATTTTTTGAAAATCTATCTGCCGGACTGATTAGAATTTTTTTAAGTTATTCTCACACATTTTTAAATAGATTGTGACTGACATACGAATGCTAACGTAGCGGTTGCCGTCATTCCAACCAGCCTACTTTCCTCCAGTCTTTTGTTCAGGATGTCTATAAGAGATTTCAGTTATCCTATAACCATAGGATAACTTCTTCTTATCGTGTGGGCAGTAAGGTCTAACGACACCCCACACGTCAGAGTTTTTAAACCGCCTCAAGGGACTCTGACATGGTTTATTTGACGACCGCCATTTGGCGGTGGGGCCACCGGCTTATACGTGCCTTCCGAAGCACGGAATCATCTTTTTATCAGACAATCAGGTGATTCAAGCCTGCAATGTCTTAGCCAAACTGGAAACAACTTTACAAATTATGCTTCCCGTGGGAATCGAACCCACGACCACCGGGTCACCAGGCAAACGCCTAAACCACTCGACCACGGAGGCAGTTTTAGGAAGAAGATAGGATACCTGAATTTTCTCACTGTTTCCGCATTTCTGTGACATCTGTGCACTCAAGTAGCACCTGCGGAAATGTTTCTTCCGTGTCCGTGCAGCCCCCGCAGGCGCCTGGACAATTTATTACTAATTTATCTTACATACCAATCGATGTGGAAGAAGTTAAAAAATAACAACGACCGTGGACCTACTGGCCTGAGGGGATATAGAATATAGGAATGCCACAGCTAGTGCAAAACATCGTAGGTATTCTATGTAGGTGGATAGTTCTAATGGGAAATATAGGAATGATGGTGTAGTGACATCATCATTCCTATTTTTACTTTTTCATTTCATTGTTATTGTTTCAGTACTGTATTTTACAGGAAATCACCCTTAAAAATCACGCACTTCTCAAACAGCCTCTATGATGTAGTTGTAGGTAGGGAACAGAGCAGATTATTACTTTTCGCGATTTCAAAGTTAACTTGACTTGTAATTCTTAGGCTACCGTAATATGGCAATCATTATGGCCGTAATTGAGATAAAATCAACTGAAACAACACCAATTATGGCCACATTACAGTAGTGTGGCCGTAGCATTACAGGGTGTAGCCTCTGAAGTCGGTGTTTTTGGTTATTTCGTTTTTGAACACCGACTTCCGAAATTAAAGTTATTTTTTACTTTGTAGTGTTTTGTTTTTGGAAGTCGGTTTTATTTTTTGTTAAAAAGTTTTTTAACTTTTTAGTGGTATGCAGGTACCACTAAAAAGTGAAACCACAAGCACAGCGTGCCGGCGTGATGTTATGAAATGGTGTAAACAATCAACAAACATGCGATTCAGAAATGCCGATCCATTTGCTATCATTCATTGAAGAGTTCCGTTGCCTACCTCCGAAGTTCTTGATCAAATCTTCACAATTGGCGAAAATATCGCTAAACAACCATTTTTCATGGGATCCCATCATCAGGTCCTGACTTATACCTTCCATCATCAGCTCAGCAACATGAGATGATGATTACCAGGCACAAATATCTGAATTGTGTTAGAAAGTTTATGAAAAACAGTGTATGTGCTTATTAAATTTGAGGGCTTCCCTCGATTTTCATGGGATCCCATTATCAGATTCTAACTTGGTGACAATGGGACCACCTCAGGAGTATAGGCTTTCGAATAAAAAAGAATTTTTAAAATCGGTCCAGAATTGGCGGAGAAATCGATGAACATGGTACATAAAAAAAATTATACATACAGCCGAACATAGAACCTCCACCTTTTTGAAGAAGTCTGTTAAAAACCATTCGGTTGCGTACCATAAACAATAAAAAACACTTTGCTTGTATGGGATTGGGAGCCCCATTTAATTTATTTTTGTTCTATCGGCAATAGAAATACCTACACATTACGGTTCTTGAGATACAGTCCGTTGACAGACAGACGGATGGACGGACAGCAGAGCCATAGTAATAGGGTTTTGTTGGTTGGTAGGAACGTAGCCGTTTATAAACTTGTTGATGCACTAACATGTGATGTGAATTTTGAAATATACACATAATTAGAACTAGTGTATTAAGGCAATCATTTACACAATTGTTAGAGTTATTTCTTCTGACCTTCAGGCGTCAACTGATGAAAGGAAAAAGGATAAAAAAACATCGTGTTCACACTCATCGCTATGTAGTAACAAGTAATTATTGTGTATTCATGCAAAACGCCGATCTGATATCGGTGAAACTTGATTAACTAAGTACCAGAATAACATAACCAATAGGTATGGAGCAACAATTTATCTTTGTAGGTAACGGAAAATAAAACTTTTACATAGATGCCTACCCAAAACGTAATTGATACATTAAATCAATATAATATGTAAAAATTTTCCGTTACAGGTGACTGACTGACTGAGTGACTGAAAGACAACGCACAGCCGAAACTACTGGTCGTAGAAAGCTGATATTTGGCATGTAGGTACATTCCTTGATGAGTATAGGGGAGCACTAAGAGAGGAAATAACGGGATATGCGCGTACGAAGTCGCGGGCAAAACTGGTCGTGTATTAAAGAACTGTAATCCGGTGGGAAATAAATGATTAGATTAAAGTAACAAAACTTTGGAATTATATACGTAAAAGCGACGGTGTAATTTGGCTATGTTTTAATCACTACCTATATGCTATATAGTCACACAATTTTAGCAATATTGGAATGTTTATAATATCTAGAGGTTAGTTTATTTAGAAGGCTTTGCCAACAAGTGGTATTTAAAAATACATTCTTAAAACTTTCCAAGTGCGTGTCGGGCCACACGTAGTGCTGGATTCCATAGTTGCACGTCACAATAGCCGATTTAGCATGGTGTTTTTAGTTTGATTCTTTGAATTTATGTACTACAACATGGGACAAGTTATTACGGCCCTCGATCACATAATATTAATAAGTTGCATCAAACAAAAACTGATCGCACGCATTAGCGAGATTTTGCAAACGCAAACGCAAACGGATCCTTGGATGGAAAAATGGTTTTCGCACACCCTTAATATTTTTAAAGACCTATCCACCGACAACCCATACCACGTGATAGACTACAAAATTCATCGCCACTTTACGTGTAGGGTAAATTTTGTTTTAAAGACTTTGCTTTACCACTTTGTCGGCATGATTAATATGTGGTATGACGTACCTATTAATAAAGAGCAAGCGGCGCATACACGTGCGCTGTACAGAGCGGGCATTACTCAACCAACATTGCTTGATCTTGATTAAACCGGTGTGTGGCTTTTATTTATGAACCCACTAGCAAATCAGAACACCACAAAACCCACACCAAATTCCAAATTTCTAGTGCTAAGCGTCTCGTCTCGGAGCTAAACCGTGGACAGAAAGACAGACAGTCGGACATGGCAAAACTATAAGGGTTTCTTGTTGACTACGGAACCCTAAATAAGAAAAGGCATATTATTATGGAGCTAGAGGGCCTGGGCAAAGTGACATGGTTTTTGACATTCAGTTTTAACTATCGTTGTATCGCTGATATTATGTGAATGTGAACGTCACTTTGAGGAATATGTAGGTACAGTAAGTAGATCTGCTGGGGCTGCGGACTTCGTTCGACAGAGGCACCCTGTACCCTGGAACGCAAAGGGCACTAGGAGAAACACGGATGGGTTTTAGTCAGTAAGAGTCTGACACTCCCTCCTGCTTTACTCAGAGCGGGAGGAGACATTTGATGATTTCCCATCCTAAAAAAAAAAAGAAGGTACAGTAAGTAGATAGAAAAAATCATAGAATTTAACCATAACAAGATCCAGCTCGGTTTGTCCTCCAACGACTCTCGGTTCTCTATAGCGTCTATATGCACAAACGTGCAATCTTAAAAATAATATCTGTAGTTAATAAAAAGAGAGGCTTTATAAAATTAAAATTTATTTTAATCTATTTCAAAGGAGGTTCTGTATCTACAGGCTGACAGTTGACTTAAACAAATTAGGAAACATTATTACTTACAATAGTTTGGACACACACTAGGCTTAACAAATTCTAAAATGTATTCAAAGTACCTATAGGATAAAAGACTTAAGAGTAGGCCGCATTGCCTTTAAAAACATTCACAAATCCCTCTCGTAGATACTTAATCTCAGCTTTAAATATGTACGTAAGTGTCGTATGTAAATGTCTTTTTCTACTGTTATTATCTTTACCTATTCATGGCGGTTATAACCTACTATTATATGGTTGTGTACCTATGTACTTGCTAACTCAAACCATTTCACTATAAACAATACATTGTGAAAATCGTACATCAGTGCCTGTTTAATAAAACCGTGGCAGGCGACAATCTGTCGAATTGAGAATTTAGTAATTTTGTTTTATACATCTTCTGTTTTATTAACGCATTCGCTCAGATTATATTTTCATGAACTTCCATACTGTGCGACGATAGCTACTGTTGGGCAAAAAGATGGGGCGTTGAAATCCTATAGTGCTGTGTAAGTGAGCTGTCTATTCATCCAATCCCGCTGGAATGGCAAGTCACTTCATGCTCACTTCACCAAGTTATCATGGAGATATGTTTAAAGAACTGCAGATGTGATAAGCTCGTGACTAAAAAATACCAGCCGCACGGATCTTTAAGGTTAAGCAACGCTGGCTAAGGTTGGTCTGTCGATGGGTGACCATCTTAATCAATCCTCCGTGCCTCGGAAAGCACGTTAAGCCGTTGTTCCTGGCTGTCATTTGTAGATCTTTGGTAGTCGTTATGGACTGTCAGAAGCCAGTAAATCTGACAACAGTCTTGCCAAGAACTGTCGTATTACCCAATTAATGGGTTGTGGAAGTCTCGTAGTCAGCCGCTCCACGTAAAATACTGGTATTCAGCTGAATCCGGTTTCACTGGAAGAAGATACCAATATGTTTGGTTGGGAAAAGATGAAAATGATGATGTTTAAATAACAGACCGATTGTAGTACTGTCCGGTAAAAATCTCACGGTAAAGCTTTAAACAAAAACACGGACAGTGTGGAAATAAAGGTTCGATTGGGTTCTAAAGAAGATTATTAAGGAGTTACTTAACAAAAGACAACGCCTGTATTTCTCGAAGTGTATAATTTATTGTTCCCATCCATTGGATACAAAACTAGTATCCTGGCTGCTACTGATAATTTCCAGATAGGAAACCCAATAACACTTTTCCCAGTCTGGGAATCTAACCCAGAAATCTGTGTTCCTGGTAGCTGTACTGCAGAACATGAAGTTTCTCTAGGTTCGATTCTATATAATAATATTTACTTTTAAGCAGTTCATTCGGGCAAAAAGAGCAGTTTTAGAATAAGCTGACATTTCTTTTCTTCCAGAGCCCGTTTTACTGTAATAGCCTGCAAACATATTTATCAATAGGCAAACCGTGTGTTGTTTTGTGATATCAAAGTAATATTTTAGCAAGTTATGTGTTAAAATGGATCGTGTTTCTTTTGTAGCGGCATCAATGCCGCCATAAAAAAAAACCAACGGAGCAAATCTACATCGCAACAAAAAAGAACCGCTACGCCATCTGTCCAACTAGCAGCGACCTACTACGTCGATGCATCGCGCAAGCAGAGTTTACCGTTCGATTTGAACATAATACATCGGCCCGAATATCAATTATCGGGCGGTAGCCCGCCAGGCACAACGGTCGGAGGATCCTCACTTTTCAATGGAGGTTTGTGGGTCTTTACTCTCTGTTCCGCATACCTCTAAACTGGTGACCCTCGATATTGAACGTCAGCGCAGCCTTCGTGCAACTACTTCAGCGTGACGTCATCATCACTTCTTCTCATCGTGACCTCAAGCTCTCGAGCAGCGAGTCATACAGCCAGCCAGTACCCATGGCTACTACGGGTTTCCTGACTACCAGCATGCAGCGCTTGCGCATACCTGGTCAGCATCCTCAGCCTCTATCATCACCCTCAACCTCATCAGCGACCTTGGCAAGCATACTGCACCGAAAGTCACATGAAGAGCCATGAAGAACCTCTCCTGGCCGACCCCAGACCAAACCGCTCCGACTCACTGGAGCCAGCAGCAGCACCACTCCAACTCACTGGAGCCGGCAGCATCATCCCGACTCACTGGGATCTGATCACACCGACTCACTGGGGCACCGCAGACAGTTCCGACTTACCGAGAACACTGCGACTTCCGGTTCCGACTCACGGAACCAACTTTCCA
Source organism: Lacanobia oleracea (assembly GCA_950371165.1). Lineage (NCBI taxonomy): Eukaryota > Metazoa > Arthropoda > Insecta > Lepidoptera > Noctuidae > Lacanobia > Lacanobia oleracea. Next base: position 11,840,231 of record OX493397.1, read on the forward strand.
CTGGCCGGGCAAGTATCTCAAGATGTATGGACAACTCATCCACTATCGACCTCCGATCTCCGGAGGGGAGTGATATGGCGCAAGCAGAATTTACCGTGCGATTTGAACATATATATCAGCCTGAACACCAACTATCGAGCAGTTGCCCACACCGGACACTGTCGGAAGAACCGTCCGGTCGGAGGAACCTTCTATTTCAATGGAGGTGTGCGGGACTTTACTCCCTGTACCGCATACCCTCTAAACCTTCTTTCGTAGACATTATCTGAAATAATGTCTTTTTACGCGTGGACCCTCTGGCTATGGAACTCTATTTTAAAAGTGAGGCGCAACTTACGAAACATCAATAACCAGCCAGTAGCCGTCCCACTGCAGGCCAAAGGGCTTCAACAAAGTAATTCAATATTGTATTTACAAAACATATTTAATTAATTAAATGTACAGTTTACCTTTTTAGGTAAAAGCCAAAAGGGCTGATGCCTTTACTGCCCGTTTTCACCAACCCTAGGCGTCAATTTAATGAATGATTAAATATTATTGCTCAGAGCGCCAATTCTAGTAATTTTTAAGCAACATTCTTATCCGCATCTCAATCGAATTCTCTCAAAAAAGCTTCAATTTTCATACACTTTTGACAGATTGCGGCTGACTTGCTAATGCGAACGTTGCTTTAAAATTAGTAGAATTGATACTGTTTACTTCAACACTCGGCGCTGCACCGAACGTTGAAAATCTAATAGTGCACTTTCATGTAGGCATTAAATTAAGTGGCGCTTATTGTTAGTGAAAAGAGCATAAGGCAGTTAAAGTTATTAGGATATCGTCATACTACAATGAGGGAATATGCTTAGCATACTCAAAAATTGCACTACGACGATTTTATAACAGAGTTTACTTTATAATTTTTAGATTTCTATTGTTATCTATGGTAGGCGCCAAATAAACTTGCAATAAAGTACATTGACCTTTCCCTAATATCTCTTTGTAGATATCCGAATAATAAATTATGAACCGTTTTTCATTACTAGATCGTACAGGATCACGATAGAAATGGATCCAGGACAGTTTTATGTCTTTATATCTGTTTTTATACTAATAAAGTCAATAAATGTATGCAATGACCGTTATTGCACTATTATCTGGTGTCTGCCATAACTTATTCTATACTTAAAACACACTACTAGAGTTGTCACAAATTGCCAGATGAGTAACAGGTATTATATTGCCTACTCCTATACAAGTTTTCCACTAGGGGAAAATATTGTTTTGAGTAAAGTCTGCTGAAATACTGAACCATTATGGTGCACCAAATATGATGATATTTTCCAGCAGATGCAAGACTTTACTACAGTGATGTCCTACGAGTTTTACTCGATAAAAATATTGCGTTGAGCTAGTACTTATCCTAGTATATATAATTCTTCCGTTAGTGGTGACTGAGTGACTGACAAACAACGCACAAATTTGGCAAGTAGCTTCTCTACACTCCGTAAGCACTATGGGAAGGGAAAAAAACAGGATATGCGCGTACGAAGTCGCGAGCAAAAGCTAGATATACTCATAAAAGTAATGATCTCTCTCAAGTACTTGTTACAGTACTGAGTAGGTGCTAAGTTTTTATACATAAATGTGTATTTAATTTTGATAGTTAATTCTGTTGTACAATGTGTTGTGTGATAGAACGTTAAGATAGAAGAGCTCGATGCTTTTTACAATATCAGAAGAAAAACTAGAAGTTGTTCCTGTAGTCCAAAATAAAAGAGAAAACGTTCAAATTAACCGTTGAACCATCATGGTACCACGAAGTTATTTTCAGGCTAACTCATGCATTGAAATCTCACTCCTTTTTCCCATGGTGTCCATACAGAAACAACAGAACCCATCAGAAGCCATCTGCCACGATACATACTCTATTCTCATCTGGCAACTCATGACTTCCTAACTACAAAATTTACAAAAAGATTTCCGACACAAGTTTCTTATCTATAAGGCGGTGTGGCTTAGGCCGCGTGGGTTTCCTCCGGCGGTATAGCCGCGCGTTGAGCCGATACAGGGCGGGGGACAGCGCGCATCGCACGTTGAACCACCAGTCGCACGACGCCACTCCTTGCGAGAACACCGTGCCGTTGGGGCACAGGAACGATGCCTGGCGGCCGTCGATGTCGCAGTAGTGCCACGCTGGAAAAACAAACGTATCATGATCAACCATGGCAAAACCCTACAGCATTAGATTTCAAATTTCTCTTGTTTAAACTTAATTTGCCATTTTTTTTAAGGATGGGAAATCATCAAATGACTCCTCTCGCTCTGAGCGGAGCAGAAGGGAGTCTCAGACTCGTACTGACTAAAAACTGATTTCTCCGTGCACTTTGCGTTTCAGGGCCGCGGTGACTGTTTCGAACAAATTCTGCAAGTGACCAAACTCTACAGCACTCAATTTCCTATTCCTCTTGTTTGAGGTTAATTTGCCATAGACTGGCAAAACAAGCAAGTGGTCCCTGAAGGTACCAACAATAAGCATAATTTCCGTCAAGGTTACAAGTGCGTATTCAGCCTTTTTCACAGTGGACTCTCATTTGTAGCTGTCCATGCCGTAGCTTTGAGTTTAAAAGAAAAAGTGCACTTAGTCCTCTCAGGCACATTTACTGTCTTGAATTGATTTCAGACAATGAAACAATATGGTATGTTTTTTCTAGGCAAGCGTGCTCCATCTTCGACCGCATCATCGCTTACCCTCAGGTAAGATAGTGGTCAAACGCGTGCCTATCAATAATAAAAAGAAATCGAATCTACGAGTACACATGATACGCCTGTATTGGAATGAAGAGAAGCAGAGGTACGTTATTGAATCACGCTTCGCAAATTTGCGCAACCAGCGACAGTTTTGTCAATTCCAGTTGCCTGATTGTCATAAGTAAAATGACTTGTAACCCTGAAGGACGAAAAGATTTCGATTAATCGCCAGAACTACAAGAAAACATAGTACAGTAAGTGAAGCCTAAGAAAAGGTTTAGGAACCGACTTGCCTTACAAACTAACTACCTGATACAACAGGTATTGAGAAATGTCACATACTATCTACTAAAAGTCATACAACTATAACAAACATGATAACATTGATAAACTATACATTTATAATTTTTACAAGGTTTTAAATCATATAATTCGTTCCCACTGTTATCTTTTCACTACATTTTTGACTATCTTTGTTCATGAAGTTTTTATAAACAAAAAACCCTACTGTTTGCAGCCAACCCCATTCTCAAATAGGCGATAGAAGACCTTTAAACTTTATTACGTGTTATGAACCACTATGTGCTTTAAAAAATAAGAAATATTCCGTAGATTACTTAATTAACGGAATATGTTAATTATGATTTAAAAAAGCCCAATTTAATGCTAAAAATAGGACAGCTTTGCTCGAAAAACGCGTTAAGTATTGTTTCCTCAACTGTAATGATGCGGAAATCGTTCTAAATGGTATTTTATTTTTTATCAAACTATTCTACACATAATAATGTCATAAATCAAGTTAATAAACCAATAATCGGTCCCCGGTCCGACCAGTCTCTTTACCGCTTGCGAACTCAAGTTAGCTGCTGTAAAAATAATTCGCCAAATTGGGCACTCCACTCATTCCAAAAGCAGTGGCAGTATGGAGCCCCTTTGTGCACAACTACCTGCACCTTCTAAGATTTAAACGAGGCCAATGATAGAGCTGTACAGCTTTATAAAATACTGATCGGACAAAATTTAATTTGATCAACCGACCTGAGAAGAAGAACAGGATGTAATTAATTATCAAAACCAGACATCAATGACTTAGAAGCTATGTGCGTAAGGCAGAGCTCACGTTTTCGACCCACCATTTCTTGTCGAGATCATGTTCCGGGTTACTTTACGTTATAATTATCTGACCTCAATGTATCATAAGGTCAGTAGTAAATCATTACAGCACGGCCAAGGTCGGCCACAGAATCGCAAAAGCTTTGTTCTGATAATAGAACCAGAAGGATGAACACATAGAACACCCACATCTAAAAATTAATATTCTTTGTCTGTTTTTTCGCTGATTTATCATCTTCAGATACTAAGAAGAATTAAGCTCCTCCTACTTTAATCGTAGGTATAATTTATTACATGATTATCATCTTGTATTTCAAAAAATAAAGGCGTGAATCAATATACAATAGAATGCCATCATGCTAATCAAGTGTTATGAAAACGTTTGACAAATTGTAATCGAAAACGCTGTGGGCATGATTATGTTAGAAAAGAAGTTTAAATCATACAGTGTGACAGCTAGTGAGAAACGTACTTCGGATTGCAACAATCGCATATTTTTGGCATTGTTCGTGCTTCTCATTTTGTTTGTTTTTGGCAGTTACCTTGACAACGGGTCTCCATATCGGCGAAAAAGCCCGGATAAGGCTGGTCATCACAGTAAAAGTTGGTATATGGCACTGCACCGAGAACCGGGTAGTCTGTGCCTGGTTTTCCTGAAAATAACCAGATAATGATGTTAAAACACTTTAAAATAGTTATAAATATGTTTTGTGAAGATTGGACTTGGTGACGCGTTGATGTCTTTTGTATGGGAAAAAATTTCAAGCATTAAAATACGGTGTTTTATTAAAAATATCGTGTCCGCACTACGTAAGTCAATGTCATTTTTTAAAGACTGTTACTTAAAAAATAAACATTACAAGACAAGTTATTATTTACCTAAATAAGTAATTATTTATAATATTTAACATTGAAATGCAAAATGAGTCATGTAACTTTATACAGTGTAGTTTAACTTGGCTAAAACTTGTTTAATATGGAACTGTAGTACAATATATTAAGCCACGTTTAATGAACACGTTTTAGAGGTCAAAGGTGCCTATTTCCCACACAGATCGATCGACGCGCCCCATAAACATCGGCTACTAAACTCCATATAATTTATTTCTAATGAAATTAAACTCTTTGCTTATATAATTTGATTTAATCTCGTGTCTTCTGACGGAACCGCAAAGTAGATCAATTACATTTTATTATTTGTTAAAATAAGTTCCTTTCACAGTACCATTACAATGATATTTAACGCTCAGTGATCATAATTTCAACAAAGGCACCAATTTCATCCTCAAAATTAATTCACAGCCATCTATTAAGACTTACAATTGGTCTAGACACTCAAATTCGTGAGAAAATCATCGTCCCGTTTGATCACGAGCGACTCTTGCGCAAATTAGGCCGCTCCCGGCATTTGTACAAATAACGAAAGTTCGCTTGCTGTGACGACTTTCACTCCAAGTCTCCATTACCAACAATTCTCGATTTTGCGAAGTAGCATCCTAGGTAGGTATTTAGTACTACGAGTAGATTCTTCCAGCGGGTTCACCCGCCTGAATGTCAGAATTTTCTCAAGAGAGCATACTTTTGGGGTAACCATGTCCCGGTCTACTCGTGTGCTAAGTTTCATCCAAATCCGTTCGGCAGTTAAGACGTAAAGAGGTTACGAACAGACAGACAAAGAAACATTCGCATACTAGTTTCTGCCACCGGCTTCGCCCGAGTGAAATTATTCTTAGGGAACGTACTCCCGAGATACAAAGTATCATTAGTCCCAATCTAGGACATAGTGTACCAAGTTTCATCCAAAAACATTCAGCCGTGAAGAGGTAACAGACCGACAGAGTTACTTGTCATATTTATAATATTAGTATGGATGTTATAGCATGGATTAGTTTACACTTATTGGGAAACGAGAAGTGATAGTAAAATATTACTCGAACATGGTACATTCACCTTTGACCACCATTAATTTACAGTACAGCGGCAGCAATTACTGCGATCGTCGTATATAATAGAGCGGAATACACAGGTCTACCAAACCGCAATCGTTACGCAATTGTAGAATATAGATTTCCTTTCCAAAGATATCTGTCTTAATTCGTAAAATGAAATGTATATTGCGCAGAAAGGTAGGTAGGTAGTCTTCAATGCAAAGTGACCTGCAGTTCTAAACGCTTACATAAATGCTGGGAAACGCTTAAGGGAAATTAACGGAATGCCTACTACATAACATTCCGACAGGCTATTTAACATTTTATATACAGTAATTTGAACTGTAATTATTGAATAGTGACCAGTTAGTGACATACGAAAATAACAATAATTCTAAAGTAAACATAAACTGATTGAAATGAATGAGTAGTAAAGCAAACCTACACTTAATTGATGTCCTGAGGTACATATAAGCTAAAAACAATTAATTTAAATATTGTTCTTTTAAACTTTTCAGCAATACATTAGGTACTGTCTCCTCTGGATGGGAAAAAAATCTATCCATTCAGATAAGGTCACTCTTTGATGCCTTCGGAAACAGCTGAACAAGATTCCGCGAGTATTTTTAATGGAAGATAAAAAAAATCTTTAAATAAAACTTACCTAAATAGTTCGATTACAGGGTTCAAAATTAAATCCATGTTCATAATGTACTGTGCTGAACTTATTGCCACAGTTTCTAGCAGCATAAACTAAATGATTATGATACATTTTATGACATAAGCGTTTTAAAGGGAAATATAAGCAAAAGTAGTTTTCTTTTCCAAGTAGATTCTGTCTAAGACGAAGGAAGGCGGAAAGGACCTATTAGAGCGGAGACACAAAATGTGGTTTTAAATTGCGTCTAGTTACAGTTATTAAATAGTCGTACTTGTAAACTAGTCACTGCAAATGTGGCGTAAGGTCACTTTTGGTGTTTTCAGTGACATTTTAACTATGGTGATTTGTCACAACATCGTAATTTATTGGCAAAGTTATAGCAAAACGCCCTCAGGCTAGACTGGGCGACTATCTTAGCTCGTTGGCTTGACGAAAGTATCTGCCCGAGCCTCTAAAGACCGATTTAAGAGTATGCAATTGGAGAGGCCGATAGGCCTCCAACTCCGCTGTTCGAGATATCCAACAGTGGAGAACACTCCACTGTTGGATATCTCGAACTGCCGTCCAACTGAAAATGGAAGCATGCAATAAATTTTAGATTATAGGGCAGTGGCCGTTCGCACGTCTTGGCTTTCTACACACACCAAAATAAGTTTGCTATCACTTTAAGAAATCGAAACCTTTTTATTACGTTAGATTATATTATGATTTCTTCTTCGTTTTAGATTCTTTATTTAAAAATATAGTATTAGAAATAAAACAATAAAACAGATCAACTGTTTTTTCCATATAAAAAAACTTTCAGTCCTAGCTTACGCTCATTGAGAATTCTGATTTAATCAATTTTAACGGATTTAAAATACTTTTTCGCGGAAAGTTATAATTGAAAAAATGCCATTAGGATTATCAGAAGTTTTTTATTTGCCCTTTGAGGCTTAATTTATTTATATAGATAATCGGAATTAAGAAAACAAGGCGCATATAACAATATTTTCCAGTCAAATGATTATAACAACTCCATTGTATGAAAACTAGCTATTAATTTCTAGCTACAAATCGATAGAATTTACGGCTGTGCTAAAGGTTGACGCAACTTCTGCAATATTATGTAAGTCTAGGAACTGCTGGTATTGTGCAGGTACATTGTACATAAATACAAATGTAGCAAGCAAGTCATCTTAAAGGTCGGAGTGCGAGGCGGATTCTCGTTTTGGCTAGTATAACTAAGTAATTTAAAACCATTAAAATAACGCGTGTATCATTGACATTTAAACAAGGAATGTGGTCTTCTAATATTCTTCTATGTATAACATATATCTAGTTAATAGGTTTAGACGATCCCACTAATAAAATTACCCAAAAATATTTATGAGAATGTTCATATGCAATAATAATTTAAGTTTACAAGTTCTATACGACTGAGATGACAATTAATAAAGAACGATGAAAGAAGAAAATATGTCGCACCGACCCAAAATAAATTGGCATAATGACAAGAGAATGATGGTAATATCAAGTTATCTTCTGCTACATAATCATTGCTAGCTGTTAAGCTACGATATTTATTTAATACGGAGCTTGTGGCTAGATAATTACAGCCACACTAGTCGATCTTCAAGGTTAAGCAACGCTTGCCAAGGTTGGTCTGTGGATGGGTGACCATCTTAATATACCGAGTTTCCTCCGTGCCTCGGAAAGCACGTTAAGCCGTTGTTCCCGGCTGTCAGTTGTAGATCTTTGGCAGTCGTTACGGATAGTCAGAAACCAGTAAATCTGACTCCAGTCTTGCCATGAGGTACCGTGTTACCCTGTTAATGGTTTGTGGAGGTCTGGTAGGCAGCCGCTCCTCGTAAAATACTGGTATTCAGCTAAATCCGGATTGACTGGAAGCCGACCCCAATATAGTTGGGAAAAGGCTAGGTAGATGATTTATTTAATACGCGAACCAAAACTATCACTACAATATTTCAACTGCTCTGCAGTTTATACCATACATTACACACCCCTTTGCCCCATAGGGTACCCCGTCTTACTCTGTATAGGGAGCAAGATGGGATGTTTGACATATTTGACGATTTTTTTTTTCTTATTTGTTAAGTATGGGTTTGCTCTTGACTCTAGTCTATGTCAGAGATGAGAGTGTAAAGTTATTTTTTTAAGTTCTTAATTTGCAAAGACAGAAAATAAGTATTACAGCGAGTTAATTCCACTAAATATCTTGGTATAACTGTAGACCAAAGACTGTCCTGGCACACCCATATTGAAAATACCATGGCCAGGGTCAGAAAACTTATATGGATTTTTAAAACGTTACGGCATGTGATGCCACCGTTGCTACTCAACAAAATATATACTGCTTTAGCACAATCGGTCATCACATATTGTATACCGATCTGGGGAGGGGCCACCAAGACCAAATTTCTAGACCTAGAAAGGGCCCAAAGGTCTCTCATTAAATGTATGTACTTTAAACCCTTTCGTTACTCTACAGACAACCTTTACAAGGTTAGTAATCTTCTCTCTGTAAGCAAATTATACGTATTGAACATAACCATCCAACTGCACAAGACCCTTTCTTTTGATCCATCTAAGCTCGATAAAAGACGTAAAGACATTGTGTCCCGTTCCACTCCGCTCCGTACGGTATTTGCCAGGCGTCAGTATAACACTCAATCTACCTATATTTATAATAAGTTGAACCACATATTGAATATTTACCCCATGTTGCGGTATGAATGCAAAAATACTCTATCGGAATGGTTAAAATCACAAAAATACGATGAAATTGAACTACTATTAACCAGAATATGTTAAAGTTTACCTGCACCCAATCTTAACATACATCACCAGATCAATCATTAACACATACATGTACTCACACCCATACACCACTCACACCCACCTCCCACACACACACAAACACAAACATACACACACACACACACATACACACACATACCTGAACTTGCTACAGCAACTTTTGTAATCATCCTAGAATTCTAAATTTGTTTCTTTTATTTTTCATTTCCTTTTAATTATGTCTCAACAGTATAAATTATTACCCATGGGAAGTTGCGAGGTAACCCCATCACAAGTATCCTTATAACTTACAGGGGTTGCCTCAATTTTGTGCTGTAGAACAATTGTGTGAGAAACAATAAAAACTTTTTATTTTTTTTTATTTTTTATTTATTTAAGTATTAAAAATGTGCATTTTATTAGGTACGCTCCAAACGTTAAGAATCCCGTAGGAGAAGGGTATAGGGGAAGGGGGACACCCCCTCCCCTATACCCTTTGGCAAGACTGGTTTCATATTTTCTGACTTTTGACTATTTATAACGTCTACCAATGATCTTCCTATGACAGCTGAGACCAACAACAATATCTCCTTGACGTACTTTCCGAGGTATGGGGCATCTCGGTATCTAAAAGATGGTTATCCATCAATGAACCAACTTCAGCAAGCGCCGCTTAACTAGAAGACCGACCCGTGCATGCGGCTGTCATTATTTACCCACAAGCTCTAAGGAAACATTTTCAAACAGTCCCCTGATTTCAAAGGTCATCAATGTATCAATCCTCTTACGAATGCATCTCCCGGATAGGATCACCTGGTTAACCTTCAACATATTAAAAAATAAAAGATGTCCTATTACGTGACCAACCAAGAATTTATAGCTTTATAAGATCGTCCGACATTTCCTACAGACCGATGACTATGATCTAACATTCGTTAAATGTTTAAAATCTGCGGCGATATCTGCCTCTCGTAAAGTCGTAACATGTTGGTTGCATTATGTTTTGTGATCGTGATGATAAATTACTGACATCTGACGTAATGGACCAGTAAACGGTTACTATTGCAGGCCATGTATGGAGTGCAGTGTACTGATACTGAAGACGTTATGTGCGATCTGACGATACACTTATTTAAAACGTATCGGATTGGTGTACGTGACTAAGTAGTAAGTAGTATGGCGGGCTTGGCCCAAACAAAAATGGACTTTATGTACCGTGCAGCATGTGTTGTTATTTATATGTAGTTAATTATAGCTATTCTAAATACGATTTTGTAAACAATAAACGAATCCAAAATCGAATCACCTATTACACACGCAAGGCTACATTATCAAAACAAACTTTATTCTTACATAACTTCCTTTTATCAATTATGATGTAAATTCTATGTTAAACAAGTCATTCATGGATATATTTAGGGAACAATATTTACGTGTAAAGGCCCCAAAAGTCACGTAATGTAAGTGCGAAATGAAATGACCCTACCGAACTTGCGAGGACAGGTTGGAACAAGGTCACTACCGTTTACATAATAATAGACTTGAATCATGACGTAACGACAATCTTTCGGTTTTATTTAACATTGACAATGAAAATCGATCCACAGGATGCTTGGCGAAGCCACATTAAGTATCATATTTTAGTATTATATCATAAAAGCAAGAACTGGATGAATCTTTTGACTACAGGTTAACATTTACACACAAATATTAATTGAATACGTAGAAATGTTTAATATGCATATACAGAAGCGATGAATATTAGTAACATAAAATATGTTTTTCGAATTTAACATTATGTAGAAAGGACAATGTAAGCATTGCACGAACTCAACAAAGCCCAACTCAACACATAAAGTACCTAGTAGATGCGTGAGTATTATTTAGTGCTTGTTAAATGTTGCTCATTCGATTACCTATATTGACATTTAAATCATCTCAGTCAAATCTTCTCTACACTGCATAAGTGTTTGTGAGATATTATTTTAGTTGATTGTACATCTTTAATGCCGAAACCGGCCCAACAGGATACACAAATGGAAACACTATTAAATGTATATTTAGAAATGATTTGTTTACCAAAAGGCACTTACTGAATTAGAATAAAAATACACTTTAAATTATATAAATGAACTAGGTCAACTTCAACGGAAATATGGAGTTGGTACCTTAAATGGAGTCCGAGTATACCAGTCCAAATTTAATCGCCGCGCATATCATACAGTTTAATGAGATCTCAGACAACTGTACCTAATACAGAGGCTCGGACAGTTAGAGGTAAGAGTTATCATTATCATTAATAATGGCTACATATGAGCCGCGCATGGCGCAACGCAGTTATAACGCGGTGGCGCAAGCGCAGCGAGGCGGTGACGCGATGTTAGACAAAACAACGTATTCAAATACAATTTGTATTCTATTCACCTACAAAATAAGACTTATTTTGAAGGCCACTGGTAAGAAAAATTAAGTCGAGTTCGAGTCACGATCAACTTCCTTATGAGGTTTACTAAATGAAGACGTTATTGATTGTAATTAATTTTTAACAGGATTTAATCTAACTCAAACTCATATTACTGAATAGGTACGTAGTAAGGCTTACAACAACGTTATTGGTCTCAATAAAGACCCAGTTTTCGTGTGCACTGCTGGATATAGGCTATATCCAGCAGTGCACACGAAAAACTGGGAGTGGGCTATATCATATAGCCCACTCCCAAGATGTGCGTCACCACCTTTTCCTCCGTCTTAGACAGGCACCAGCAATCCACAACCAAAAATCATTAGCTATTTCTTGTGTGTATATGTATTATTCGTATTTTTAGGCTTTTGGTGAGAAATAAACACTTTCTATTTATTTATTTACTTATATCCAATCAGCTGTATTATTACAATGTCATAACGATAACGTCAAAGAGATTTGAGAATTGTGAGGTGTACTCGCCATTCACAATGATCCCTTGTAAATTCCAGTCGAGGAGCTTAAATACATCCTCAAACAGTTTCGAGGATATCATAACCCTGCCCTCTACGCAGTTAGCTGGGGTTTATACTGGATCTGGACAATCTTAGACATCGTTGCAGGGAAACCAGTAGTGCTATTCTGTAACAACATTTTTGAGTCTCGACAGCGGAATCCGAGGTGAGTATAAACATATGACCTTTATGTTGTGTGCAATAAAGTTCACTTTGTCATAAAGAGCTTTGTCACTCAGGTGAAGCTCCACAATTGGTGCCATCCATACATAGAGCAGCTGATTTAACTCTCCAGTCTTCTGGGATAGATATTACTGAATAGCATCGAAGTGTTTCACGGAACTAACTGAAGCCTTTTCGAAATCTGACTTGTTCTGGATCGACCGACCCTCGGAAATCCAAAGTTCCACATTAATGTTATAAATGCGAAAGTAACTCTGGATGTCTATCTGTTTATTACCTTATCACGTGTTATGGCTGTCCGGATTTGGATGTAACCTATATATATGTATGTCTTGGATTGGGACTTTTTACCCAAGGAATATGTTTCCATAGGATGATCTCCGATTTTCACGAGAGCAAAGCCTTTAGCAGAAGCTAGTTATTTTCAATGCTCGGAAATGAGATGGGTCTACAGTTCTTTTGCAAGATTTTGACACCTTTTTGCAGAGCACAATCTCTGCTTTGTTTCTGATGTGTTGGTTATAAGTGTATAGATATCACGATAATTGTACCATTTCACCAATAAGTTGCGATAAGCGCACGCACAGGTTGCTGGGGTCAAACACGTATTGTGTGTACAGAGTTATCATCGTGTGATCTTATGGGTATACAGCCAGCTATTGTTCGCCCACACGATCATACGCCCCGCCAATTATACGTCAATATGTACAAGATGTACCTCGAAGCAATGTTTTATAGGTTATCAACAGGGTGTCAAATGTCTACTTTTATTTTAAAGTTATTGTCATTGTTATAAAATATGTCAACAACAACCTTTGGATCCTTTTTCTTATCAAAATAAAACTATGAAAACTATTACGAATAAGCATATTTTTCAATCGCTAGGTAACTTTTATCGGAGGATGGATTAATAATAATGGTTTGAAAGCTTTAGATAGAATACAAAAATCTTTAACATAATATTCATTTACCTTCGAGAAAAATTGAGAAATTAACCAAAAAAGATATTAAGGCGCTGTACTCAGTCAAAATAGGCTTCACAAAACAGTTTTTTAGCCAAATGTATACATTTTAGAGCAGCTAAAAAAATATATGTTAATCTTGATCATATTTATGGGTGGACCATTGTGTTCAAAACACGTTTTCGGTAAATTTTCTCGATAAAAAAAAATCATAAAATTACCATTTAAATTGAAATTGTAGCAATTGTAACTGTATTATTTATAAACTAATCTTGATAAAATTAATAACAGTGATGTAATATATAATAATAAAGGGAACTGTTGTTTTTATTTATCGATTGGAATAAGATATTTGTAAGGATTAATGTATTTAATGTATTTAAGTCGAACGAAACGCCGCGATGGCGCGGCGTTTCGTTCGACTCGTTCGAGTTATTTATCATTAAATACATTAATCCTTACAAATATCTTATTCCAATCGATAAATAAAAACAACAGTTCCCTTTATTATTATATATTACATCACTGTTATTAATTTTATCAAGATTAGTTTATAAATAATACAGTTACAATTGCTACAATTTCAATTTAAATGGTAATTTTATGATTTTTTTTTATCGAGAAAATTTACCGAAAACGTGTTTTGAACACAATGGTCCACCCATAAATATGATCAAGATTAACATATATTTTTTTAGCTGCTCTAAAATGTATACATTTGGCTAAAAAACTGTTTTGTGAAGCCTATTTTGACTGAGTACAGCGCCTTAAGTGGTTTTCTGCATAAGGTTGATATTCAGTAGTCTGTGTCTATCAGAATTAAAACCAGAAACAGGCTTTTTAAGAATTTTTATTAAATTGCAGGCGTGGACCCAAACAAAAACAAGATGGGTATAATTTACGAGCCACTGGTCCATGGGACCCTGGAATATTCGTCGCTTAGCATGGAGGTTGAATGCATTTTATTTTAACCGCAAAGAGTTCTTTGTTTCTTTGATAAAGAGGCTTGTTTCAAGAGATTAAGTTGAATGGACGTGTTGATGGATGTATAACAGATTAGTGTTGTGCACACACATGACTGCCTTCGTGTCGACCTCAGAGCACGGACAGAATGTCAGGGCGATTTGCTCAAACGGCTACAATCTAAGTAATCGGAGCTGTCTTCATGGCAATCAGCGAATTCTAATCAATTACACACATCTTATTGCAGACGGATTATGTAAACCATCGTAAAATTGTTTATTCGTAAAGTTTTTAACTTTTTGAATATAATTCCCTAGTTGATTGGGTATTTTAACCCAAAGGTTTACTGGGAAAACCTAGTAATATTAAGTCCACATTAGTACCTAGAGTTTAAATAAATACAAATTTAGTAAAATTATTCTTGAAAATAAAAGAGTTAAGAAATAATTCAATTTCTTTCACTTCTACAAGTAGGTCAAAGAAGTATACTACTTAGACAAAAAATAAGTAGGTACGCGTAAATAACGATTATTGCATTCAAGTCAATGATATCGAAACTAATCAAGCTTTACCACTCAATTAAAACCAGTGGAACTGTTCAGGCGTGAAAATTAAAACATAGACAATTGAGTACTTCATTTAGGTTTGCTAAATTCAAACGTTACAAAGATATGACTATGTATGGATGCATGAAGCGGTTACGTAGTGGCGAGACTTGCACACAGCTGTAAACGGGGAAAAAAACTATTTCAAAACAAGCTTATTAAGTTAAACTAACATCTCTAGACAACTCGGGTTGGGTCCGTTATTATTTATGAGTATACTAGCGAGCTATTTTTTTAAGTATGGACAATCATCAAATGACTCCTCCTGCTCTGGGTGAAGCAGGAGGGAGTGTCAGACTCTTACTGACTAAAACCTATCCGTGTTCATCCTAATGCCCTTTGCGTTCCAGGGCAGCGGCGACTCTTTCGAACGGATTCCGCACCCCGGCAGGCATTGCTGACAGGCTGGACTGCAGAACTGTAAATCATTGCTCCAGTATCTCGGCTGGGATGCTGAAGCGGTGATAATTATGTTGTGTGTTTCACTAACATTGTAAGTTAAAAACAGTTGTAAGTTTATTTATTGTACTAACACTATGAGTCATTGTTGCTCGCAATAAATAATTTAATAATAATAATAATTCGCCCTAGCGGGCCCCGACTTCTATGCTGACAGCTCTTTGAGGCGCGCGTGAAACACAGCGCGCCGTCGACTAGGGCCTGGTTCTGATCGGACGGCGAGCCACCCAATGCTCGCCGTCCGCATACTAAAAAGCCGTCCACGGGCGCAATTTTTTTTAAGCCTAACTGACAAAGTCATCAAAAAACATCTGATTGCCAGAATCAATAATATTGTGGTACAGGCCGAAATAAAAAGTGCAATAGACATCCGTCAATGACGTCTGCTTTCAGGAGTCTACAATATCGGGACATTATCTCTACTATGCTCTATCTCCGCGGAGCCCCCTCACACGGTGTTCATAAAATATAATTTTTTGGTTGCGCGACTTACTTTTTTTTAGATATCTCCTAAGATATTCATCTAAATTAAATAGCCAGGCCAGGGTCGCTGTCTGGCCTAGGAAACTGGGATCTTACTTAGGTAACTACTAAAATCACATCGCATAAATGTGTTTACTGTTCTGGGTAAACCATGCAAACGAGATATTACAAATAATGGCATAGACCGCACGTCCGCACTCCGCACCAGAGTAGGTACCAATTCTGAGATCATCAACAAATCACAAACAGAATCGTTGAATTTTAATGAAGTATTTCCTACAATTTCGAGACAGAGATGCGTACCTTTGCCTTTATAATGACTGTTATTGACTCGCGACTTTCATCGTTCTCTGTTGCTTCGTAGCGCATGCTAATGAGTTGCACAACTGCCCGATTTACACTGAGTGCGTTGCCCAAACACGTGTGCTATGGTTACGACCCCGTTCGCACTACAGTACCACTGTGTGACTGTATGATGTTTGTATAATGAATGATAGCACGGTATAGAGGCGGAGCTCGTCGCTATAACCGTGCGGGTCAGTCTTCAAGGTTAATATGTGGATGGGTGACAACTAATAACATACTAACCGAGTTTCCTCTGTACCATGGAAAGCACGTTATGTTATTGGCTGCTGCAACTTGTATGTCTTTGACAGTCATTACGGGTAGGGTAGAAATTCAGAGGTATTTGAATCTAACACAGTTATGCTATAAGGTTTCTTGTTACCCCGTTAATGGGTTGTAAAGATCAAATAGACAGTGGTTCCATGTTAAACAATATTCTTCATTAAAAAAGACCAGGCAGATTTAATGATAGCACAATAAGAATTAAGCCACGTCTTAAAGAGTAAGAACCTTGAGAGAACAAGGCCGCTCTAAGCACGTTAGCATCAAGGCGCAAAACTTTCATACATACATACCATGCACTCAACTCTAATTCAGTAATTTTTAGTCTATTATGTTTTAAGATGGCAGTAACTGTATATTCTTCTTTATAACAGCTGAAGTAAAGAATCTATAAATATATATAGCACATAAACTTGGACAAGTACTTGGTCCATACAGGGGGATACCTATGTTATATCCTGAAACACATTCATAAGATGCGAGTAAGACTGAGCAACAGCTAGTAAAATAAGAAGGTAAGAAATTAACGTCTTCAGTTACCAATGAAGAAATATAAATAACAGCGTTATGTAGTTAATTTCGGAATGTGCCTAATTGTAATTATCAATAAATCATGTAAACGTCCACCGATTAGTAAGCAGACGATTGTTATGAAGTGGGCAACAATTAATATTTCATAGTGGCTGCACGAGCACCTAATTACGTATTGAGGTAAGCATACGGCTGGCACGGCACGACGTTGGTGCTGCAATGCGAGGGCTCACTATTGGAAGGATTTATGCCAATTTGACATAACTCTAGGTACTGTCATAAGTTCATAATATGCAACCTTTCCGAATGTTGGCAGGTTATATTCAAAGGTTCATTAGTTTTTTAAGTAGAGCCGGACTCAGAGGGAGTTTGCAAAATCTAAGAACGGCATTGTCCGCATTCTGCCATCGTATTCGTTATAAATAAAAACATTATAAAGTTTTTGTTTGGTTGAACGCGCTAATCTCAGGTACGAGTACTCCTGGTTCGAATTTAAACATTTTTGCTGTGTTGGATAGCCCATTTATAGAGGAAAGTATACATCACGATACAACCAATAGGTGCGGAGCATTAATGTAAATGTGACGCAGACGAAGTGGCGCGGGGCAACTAGTTTGTCACAAAAATTGGCCAAATATAGAGGATATCGTCAATCTTGCTGTTCAAATGACCTTTTTAATTATTGGTCCAATTTTCTTTTTAGTCCTTTTGGTAAACCTGGCATCACAAACAGTAGTCTTTAGATGACAGTCTTATTGTGACGACTTCCTTGTGAAATCCCGCCCGAGTTCCGTACCCAAAGGGTAAATAACGGAATCCTCTAAGTAAACCTTCGCGGTTCGTCGTCCATGCCGTCCGTCTGCCTGTCAGCGGGCTATATCTCAAGAACCGTAATAGATTGCTTTTGTCGCTATACAGAAAACTTGTTTTGTTTTGGCTTATGGTACGGTAGAATGACATCAATAATAAATCAAAATGGCGGCTGGTGGCTATGCCAGCTTTCATACAAAAACGCTCGAACAATTTATATGCTACTCTCAGACAAACTTGTGAGCTTAGAGAGTTTTAGAGAGTTTCCCGTGATCAAGTAATTTGGAACATCAATGGGCTAGTCCTGATGTTTACTGATGAGTGCAGTGTCTTTAGCCATTATTTAAATTTGTTTTGCTGAGCAATTAATCTATACTAATATATAAAGCTGAAGAGTTTGTTTGTTTGTTTGCTTGCTTGAACGCGCTGATCTCAGGAACTACTCCGATTTGAAAAATTCTTTCAGTGTTATATAGCCCATTTATCGAGGAAGGCTATAAGGCTATACATCATTACGCTAAATCCAATAAGAGCGGAGCAGACGAAGTTGCGCGGGTCAACTAGTTTATCTATATTTGTGAATCGAATTTCACAAAGGAAATTGTAAATCCTACCTTTATATCTTTAGGATTTATTTAAGTAGGTACCTATCAAATGTTGCACTACGCCTATGGCTTGCAACTCTGCCACCTTTCGGACAATTTGAAGGTCACAGTTGTAAATACTCCGTGTCGGTATAATGTCTGTAATCAATTACAATTAGCAATAAAACTATTATCGACTGGTTAACAACTAAGATTATCTGATCTCAATGAAAATTTATGAATGGTTTTGTATCTAAACAATCTGCCTCTGCAAAGCTCTATTGTGAAACCGTGTGTAGGTCAAAGATATAAAGTAAATTACAATTTGAGTACTTACGTAATACATAATCCCGATTAACGAAATTATGTATAAAAATAACGTTTTCAAAGCTACCTAAGCGAAAGCCTGTGAGCAAAATTATATAGAACGATTGGCGCAGTGCTTCGTCGGTTTCACGGGATGTGGGTATGGGCTGCACCTACGGTATCTGTTCGAATGAGGTACCGTAGCCCTGGAACGCAAAGGGCACTGAGTCAAGACAAGAGTCTGACACTCCCTCCTGCGTCACCCAGAGCAGGAGGAGTCATTTGTTGATTTCATATCTTTAAAAAAGAAGAATAAAAGATATGGGCTGCATAGTCAGAATGTTCAGGAATTGGTTGATAATAAAGTACCTACTGTAAACCCACTTTAGATAGGTACAGGATCGACGGCGCGCTGTGTTGCACGCGCGCCTCAACTAGAGCTGTCAGCAAAGAAGACGAGGCCCGCTAGGGCCAATGCCTGGTAGTGCTGCGGACTTTGTTCAAAAGTGGTACCATAGCCCTTGAACGCAAAGGGCTCTAGGAGGAACACGGATGGGTTTTAGTCAGTTAGTAAGAGTCTGACACTTCCTCCTGCTTCACCCAGAGCGGGAGGAGTCATTTAATGATTTCCCATCCTAAAAAAATAAAAAAAGGTAGGTACAGGATAAAACAAACATGACTGGTTAGGTATTGCACAAAACAGTAAACTTAAATGTGAGTCAAGAAATTTACGAAATGGAAAATATCCACCCTTATATTAATACCCTTATATAAATAATTATAATGATCGGAATAATAAGGTCTCTAGTTCAACGTTTGCACAGATGTTTAATCTACGCATGGTTCAGTTTATAACTCTATATCGTGACAGCTTAATACTTGAACTTTATAAATTGATAAAATAATAACATTATCTTTTATCTTCCAACAATTAAGACATTTCCAGATCCGCGAACATGTCAATAAACTTAACAAATGTCGAGGCTAAAAAACCGTCTGCCTATTTAGCTATATAAATGTAAAATATGCCTTTCGTTAGGCATCTTTAGAACTAATTATAATTATCGTAACGACAAAACAGCTCAGTCCTCACATACCACAGAGAAGAAGAATATCGCAAGATTACTTTTAATTATCCATAAACAAGATGAAGTCAAATTAAAAAAGACTTAGACAATCCTACATTCCACGTAACATATTTAGCAACACCAACTTTAAAAAAAACATACAGGGCCGTCTTTGGGGACCGCCGATAGAAGTGAAAACTAATAAGTAACTTGTGAATTGTATCGAGCTCATGGAAAGCGTTCGGTGACGATGACGCGAGTTCCATAATTTTTGTTCACCCAAAAAGTGCTCAAAGCGTTCGGTGACGATGACGCGAGTTCCATGATTTTTGTTCAACCAAAAAGTGCTCAAAGCGTTCGGTGACGTTGACGGGAGTTCCATGATTTTTGTTCAACCAAAAAGTGCTCAAAGCGTTCGGTGACGATGACGCGAGTTCCATGATTTTTGTTCAACCAAAAAGTGCTCAAAGCGTTCGGTGACGATGACGGGAGTTCCATGATTTTTGTTCACCCAAAAAGAGCTCAAAGCGTTCGATGACGGTGACGGCAGTTCCATGATTTTTATTCACCCAAAAAGTGCTCAAAGCGTTCGGTGATGATGACGCGAGTTCCATGATTTTTGTTCAACCAAAAAGTGCTCAAAGCGTTCGGTGACGATGACGGGAGTTCCATGATTTTTGTTCACCCAAAAAGAGCTCAAAGCGTTCGGTGACGATGACGCGAGTTCCATGATTTTTGTTCACCCGAAAAGAACTCAAAGCGTTCGGTGACGATGACGCGAGTTCCATGATTTTTGTTCACCCGAAAAGAACTCAAAGCGTTCGGTGACGATGACGCGAGTTCCATGATTTTTGTTCACCCGAAAAGAACTCAAAGCGTTCGGTGACGATGACGCGAGTTCCATGATTTTTGTTCACCCGAAAAGAACTCAAAGCGTTCGGTGACGATGACGCGAGTTCCATGATTTTTGTTCACCCGAAAAGAACTCAAAGCGTTCGGTGACGATGACGCGAGTTCCATGATTTTTGTTCACCCGAAAAGAACTCAAAGCGTTCGGTGACGATGACGCGAGTTCCACGGTTTTTGTTCACCCGAAAAGAACTCAAAGCGTTCGGTGACGATGACGCGAGTTCCATGATTTTTGTTCACCCGAAAAGAACTCAAAGCGTTCGGTGACGATGACGCGAGTTCCATGATTTTTGTTCACCCGAAAAGAACTCAAAGCGTTCGGTGACGATGACGCGAGTTCCACGGTTTTTGTTCACCCAAAAAGTGCTCAAAGCGTTCGGTAACGATGACGGGAGTTCCACGATTTTTGTTCAACCAAAAAGTGCTCAAAGCGTTCGGTGATGATGACGCGAGTTCCACGATTTTTGTTCACCCAAAAAGTGCTCAAAGCGTTCGGTAACGATGACGGGAGTTCCATGATTTTTGTTCACCCAAAAAGTGCTCAACGCGCCTAATGGTGTTTTCACATTAAAAACACAAGTAAAAACCGGCTAACAATAAAACGTATGTAAATTCAATTTTTTGTCACGTATTACTAATATCAAATTAATTTGGGTAATAAGTAAGACGGCCCAGCCGTAATCACAAACTAATACTTCTTCGGTACCGTAATAGGCTCGAAATATTTGCGGTTGACCTAATCTGTAAGTAAACTGATGATTTGTGGCAATTTAGAGTTTAATAATGAGACACCAGCCGCAAAAACGTTGATGACGCTTCGCAAATAATTTATGAATTAACGTGTAATTTTGTGACTAGGATGTTGATCGCTGGTAATGATTATACCAGTGCCGTTTTTAGCACTACTAGCGCCCTGGGCGAGAATTTTCCGGCGCCCCCTAACTGCAATTCAAACCCATACTATAGAAAAGGCAAAGGATGTGAAATAACGATTTATTAGAAGAAATGAAATTTCAGAGTTTACAAAATAATTAAAACGTCATCGGATGGCACTGATTTGATAACGGACTACTTTAACCCTGGTTTTTCTTGATTCCCAACGTGAAATACTGAGGTTTTTCATACACTATCGCTGCCATATCGTATAACACACCGTATTACAAGTAGGCGCACCGGAGTGAAAAATGCTTCTGGAAGGTAATGCGGCTACCTCACGTCCAGCCGATTTTAATTCAGCTGAAATAAAATACGCCATATTGAATAAGCACTTCACGTTCGTCAAAGCGACTTAGTAACGTGGAGCCCACATACAAACGAGTGCATCTTCGATACTCCGCCGCTTTCCTTTTGAACGGCGCCGTCTAATCAGCGACCTAAGTAAAATTCCGGCATTCATAAAAACAGCTAGGAAGATGACTTTTTTAATATCGTTTAATGACTTGGTTAGCCAAGTAGCGGAACATAGGGCACAGGGAACTTAGGGCACTCTAATTCCAATTAATTTATTCAATATCGATTTTTACATCGTATCTGAATTTGAATTTGCATCCCACCTCAACTAGGGCACTTTGTGGACTGATGTAAGAAAGCTCTTTTATTGAAAGAGGGCAGAATAATACAAGAGCGAGCGAAGCGAGCTCGAAATTTTTTGCATTCCGCTTCGGATAGTTTTTATTTTCTTTTGATCAATCAAACCTAAATAGAAGTAACTTTATGGACTGATGCAAGAAAGCTCATTAACTGAGAGAGGGCAGAACACAAGAGAGAGAGAGCAAAGCGAGGTCAAAATTTCATGCACCCTGGAAAGGTATTATTTTCTTGTGATCATACATACAATCTTACATGAAATAAACGTTTTGTTGAGTTATACAGAAAAGGTCGAGAACAAAGACAGTGCAGAATGTAATATAGCGAGCGATGCAAGCTCGAATTTTTTTACACCCCACCTCGGACGGGTTTCATTACATCACCCGTTTAGGGGTGACTCGACCGTTTGTTGACTTTTTGTCACGGTTGGGTGTCACCACTAAATGCAGAAAACCTCGAGAACTAAAGTAATTTTTGCACCTCATCTCGAAAGGGTTTTATTGTCTTTTGGTCATGAATAGAAATCATATGTTGATTTATACAAAAAAGCTCATGAAGTTATAGAGTGCAGAATGCAAGAACTAGCGAAGTGACCTCAAAAAGTTTTGCACCCCTCTCGACAGGTTTTATTGTCCCAAACGTTTGACGAGTGACACCCGACATTGACAAAAACCAGTCAACGAACGGCTACACGGGTGTCAAACGGTGCGGGCCGACCCGGTTTATCGTCTGCGGCACCCCTCTGTATACAGCACCTAGGGCCTCAAGTCTGCTATTACAATAGTGTCAGAATGGTCTATCATTGATGTCATAATTGTTGATTTTGACAAGTTTGGTAATCTACTAATATAAAGCCTCATTATGACTTTCCAATGGTTAACCACTCCATTGAAAGAAATGGCATAGAATGGTAATCTCGTACATAATGAAAAATTAATAAATAATATGTAAAAAATTATATAAAATAAATCTGGCATAACTTAATGTTCAAATTTAGTAGTAGTTTTTCGAAAATCATGTCTACTAACGGGTTTTATAATAATGGCAATACGAGAATGTCTTTTTACCACGATTCTATTACGAGACCATTGACCGACCACGACCATTATGAATTAGCAGATTACGAACTTTCTGACAAATGACAATTGAGATGGTGTTGGAATGATGAATTCATAAAATAATAGCAGACTTGGGGCCCTGGGCTGTCGTGTCGCCCAACTTCGCCCTACCCTAACGCCGCTAGTGGATCGTACCTATACTTAAAATATTATTATTCTATTTATTCATTATTGTTGAGGTTTTCTTATATCAATCATAAAACGTTGGCAAGTAGTCCCAAAAAACCGACACTTGCGAGTTGGACTTTCACACGAATATTCCTTACCATAAACTGAAAAAACACGTTTCTTGTATGGGAGCCCCCTTGTTTTTTTAATTTAATTAACTTTTATTATTTGTTATTATAGCTGTCAGCGGGCTGTAACCGTAATAAATAGAAAGTTGTCATTTTCATAGTATTTATTTCTGTTGCCGATATAACAACAAATAATAAAAACTAGGAAATAAAGGGATTTACTACTCTGTCAAGAAAGTACCGGGAAAAGATCAATAATACACAAAATGTCTGTTATTCATCCAAATTTATTTTATCATCTTCAAAGTATGCTCCTTTAGAAACGATACACTTGCGCCAACGAATAATCCATACATCAAAACATTTTTTAAACGCTGCTTCCGGAATTGAGTTCAGTTCTCGCCGCGAATTCTCCTTTATGTCTTCTATCGATTGAAAACGGGTGCCACGAAGTGGTAATTTGAGTTTAGGAAAAAGAAAAAAGTCAGCAGGAGCCATATCTGGTGAATATGGTGGTTGCTGGATGGTATTTGTTGAGTGTTTGGTTAAAAATTCGTTCACAATGATAGCCTTGTGCGAAGGCGCATTGTCGTGGTGCAAAATCCAAGAATTTTCTTTCCACAAATCTGGTCTTTTTCGTCGAATTTGCTCTCTTAAACGCCGCATAACGCTCAAATAATATTCTTTATTTACCGTTAGACCTTCCGGTAAGAATTCAGAGTGCACAACACCGCGATAGTCAAAGAAAACAGTCAACATGACTTTGACTTTTGATCGACTTTGGCGTGGTTTTTTCGGTTTCGGTTCAGTTGGAAGGCGCCACTCCGAAGCTTGTTGACTAGTTTGCATGTCAAACTCGTAAACCCACGTCACCAGTAACAATGCGTTTCATGAATGTTGGGTCCGAACTGACTCGTTCTAGCATGTCCTCAGCGACTTTCATGCGATTGAGTTTTTGGAAAAAATTCAATCGCATGAACGCTTTTGGGACTAGCCGAGCAGCAACATGTTTCATACCCAAATGATTAGTTAAAATGGTACGGATCGACTCGTGAGATACAGAAAGTTCGGCGGCTATCTCTCTCAGAGTTGAATGGGGATTTTCAGTCACTATTTCCTTCACTTTTGCGATGTTAACTTCAGTTGCAGACGTGGACTGACTTCGAACACGAAATTCCATTGGCGATGCAAAATTTAAGACAAACTCTTTGTTCGATATTTTTGTTCATTATGAAATTCGCAATACACACTATATATATGATATTATTAAAACCAGCACTGTATTTAATATAAATAACAGATGCAACTCAAACTCCGCGCCAAAATTTAAAACAGTTGTGCCAATCTAACAACTACAAAAAAAACAAAAATTTGAATTTGGAACCATAAACAAATCATCCATTCCCGATACTTTTTTAACTGAATGTACATACAAGAAACGTCTTTTATTTGCTGTTTATGGTACGGAACTCTTCGTGTGACAGTCCGACTCACACTTGGTCGGTTATTTTGCTTCGTTTACCTGCAAACTCAAATGCACTTACCAGGTATAGCCATTCCCAGTTCGAGGTATTCCTTCACGGAGGGGCTGAGGAATGCGTGTGGAGCGGGCGCGGTGCCGGGCTCCGGGTCGGGCGCATCCAGCGCCTGCGCAGGCTCGCGTGACACCGCGCCGCTGTCAGCGCGCACCCGCTTCACACGGCCACCATCTTCAGACCCACCTGGAAAGAGGAAACGACCCGAGAACAACGTTTCATTACAATTTTCTGAAACTATTAGGAGAATTTCGGATAGCCAACAAATCATAGTGTGTCTGTAAAACACCAGCACTAATAGGCTCTTCAAATAGTAGGTATGGGTTTAAAGATTCTTTATTTTATTCTAAAAGAACATACATTGTTCACTTAGCGAATAAATACAAATTACTAAGGTTAGTGTAGTCCAGTAGCTAACAGTTTTGTTTTCTTAATGTAGGTAGGTACGATGTCAACATTGATATTATTAACTTACAAGTTTTGTGTTGTTAGTGAACTACTGCTTGAATTTACCTTTGTATACATTAAAAGAAGATGTGTTCCTAATATCTGCTGGTAGATTATTATATGTATAACTGGACGCCTTCGTACTTTATATTTTTCCTGCCATATTGCGTTCGCGGGGGACGTGTCTGTATTTGGTTAGGGTTTCTTTGGCTGTATTTGGATGTTTTCGTGTTGAAGGATACCTGTGTGTGTATGGTTTTGTTAAGAATTTATATCGTATAGGTTTTATTTTAACCATTTGTAGAGTTATATCTACTAATGTGCATTAACTTTGCCCATATACTCGAAACCTATTATATCTACTAGCTGACGTGTGCAACTTCTTCTGCGTCACATTTTTCTTTAATGCTTCGCTCCTATTGGTCGTAGCGTGATGTTATGTAGCCTATATGTAGGTATATTAAACCGCGCAGCTGCAGTCGCGGGCGAAGTGCTAGTAATGTATTTGTAATAATTATGTAGTTTAGAGGGATCGATTCCAGGATCAGTCAGTCTTTTTTTAAATAAAAATGAAGTCTTCATTTAGTCTTTTTTTTTCTACCTATCTACAGTATTTAAGGTTCTTTCTCTCCATGTGGCAAAGTAGTGAGACCCCCTGTATATTACGAGTAATACGTGAAGCAAAAACTTTACGAAAATTACGCAGACGGAGGAGTATGAAATTTGGCACAGTTTAAGTTTATGTGGAGAAGGAAAGCATAAAGCAGTTATTAAAAAAAAATAGATTAAAATGTGGTCGAATTTCAACCTCTGGGCGACCACTTAAGTACACAGTATGTTGAAATTGAAATTTGAAGAAGGCTCCAAGAGTGAGCGAATCGTACGTAAAAATTCTAGCACCTTGCCTCAAATACGGGTGGAACTAGGTTCTCCCTATAATGTGAGGCGATTTGAATGTTATTGTAATTTTTTAGGGTTCCGTACCCAAAGGATAACCAACGGATACCCTTTGGTTTTTCTATCTATTTATTACTACGTCCGTCCGTACATCCGCCCATCCGTTCGTCCGTCCGTCTGTCTGTCAGCGGGCCAAATTTTCACAGATTATGTATATCTATTTGCCGCTATAAAACAAATAATAAAAACTAAGGTTTATGATACGGAACCCTTCGTGTGCGACTCGCACTTGGCCGGTTTTTTAACTACATTCTGCAAGTTTAGTGCTCTTCCTTGCACATCCTCCCTGCACCCATGTCTGAAGCTATCGTCGGTTTAGTCCCAGTTGCTAAGCCTGATGTCAACCTACGGGTCGTGGTAACTTTTACGTGTGACATTATTTTTGGTAGAATTGGAATATATTTCTGTGAAGGTAGTTTTTTTTACCTACTTTATTCAAATTTGAATGAGTTACAAAAATCGCCAACAATACGAGTATTAGTGACCCGGTCGTCACCCCCAATTTTTGCCACTGAATACACTATCATAGTTACCTTAGTCTTAGTACCTACACTGAATGTACACGTCTGAGAATCAGTATGGCTGCTCCCATTGAGATCCTGTGGTACTAGATACAGTTTGTTTGTTGGGCATATAGGTATAGAGCTATGAGCTCTATTGGTTCATACAAGCTAGGATTCAGAAACAGTGAGGTCGATAGATCTTTGCCATGCTATTTTTCTTTGAGCATAATAATATAATAACGGGGGTGGTGCTTTGAGGCGAAAACTAAAGTTTTCAGCTGGTTCTAGTACAGGCACATAATAATTTTAAAGAATGAATTGTGTAGCAGATACTCAACTATCTACAACACTAATATTATAAAGAGGAAAGATTTTTTTGTTTGTTTGAAATGAATAGGCTCCGAAACTACTGGACCGATTTGAAAAATTCTTTCACCATTAGAATCTTATATTATCCCTGATGAACATAGGCTATAGAATATTTAAAAAAAGTTAGGGATCCATATGAAAACTTCGATAAAGTAACCCAAGGTGTGAAAAAATACCAAAAAAAAATGCTTATATCGCGTACGCTGCGGAAACTAACGACAATAGGGCAAGGTGATGTAGCACAGTTTTATAGAAGACATTAATATCTACAAAAAAGTCCGCGAGGCTATATATCTAACTATCATGGTTAAGTCACAATGACCGCTTTTTGTTCAAATTCAATCAAAACCCGGATAGAATGGAATTCGTTTAGTCTAGGATTTGTATTTTATTTACTGTAGGAGGATTAACAGGAATAATTTTATCTAATTCATCAATCGATATTACTCTTCATGATACTTATGATGTAGATGCACATTTTCATTATGTATTATCTATAGGAGCTATATTCGCTATTTAAGGAGGTTTTATTCATTGATATCCTTTATTTACAGGATCATCATTAAATCCGTAATTTACACATTACCCTATTAAAGGAGTGAAGTTCGTGGAGTACCAACTAAATCTGCGCGAACGAAGTCGCGGGTGAAGTGCTAGTTTTTTTTTATATTCAACAATGCCAAAATAAAGCTCACATTATTTTAAACTCAAGGTGCTAAAGTTCCTTTTCGAGTTTTAAAAATAATTTTATAATATATGTAAACGAAACTTTTCATAATCATTTGAACACTTCTTCCACATTTTAAGAATAAAAAACTCAGTAAACTAAAAATTCAAAAAAAAACTGAAAATGATGTTCCTGGTAGTAGCTGTAACATAAAAACTATACGTGATCAAAACTAAGTAAGCCCATTCCTTGTTGCAAAATCTTGTTGACTAGTGTTATTCGATGAGGGGTCTTGCAGCCCAGTCCCCTCATCGATGAATTTATCTTGAAAAAAAATATAAAAAAGAAGAATAAATGTGTCAAATATACATAATTATGTGCATTTCGCTACGAGTTTCAAGTTTATGCTGTCTGTAGGTTTTACTAACTTCTCTGACAAACTAAAGTATCCTACGGGGTTCACACCGAAGGCTTTTAAAGGGTTAAATAGGCCAGTAACAAAAGCAGCCGATGAAAATTTATTTAAATTTCGAATTAGGAACTCTTTCGGTATTTGTAAATGTGTAATGAATTCATGTCATTTGTTTTTACAATTTGGCAGCAATTTAAAAAGTGTCTGTCGTGCGCCGAAGGGATTGGACTAGAAAAAATATTCGCTCAATGATTTATTATGACTTTCGTTGCGGTCTTACTCAGCAAAAATATTATGCTTACGATAGATTTCGATTAGCATGTCATGACGAAGCCCCATCCCGTGCCACTATTTCTGTGGTTTAATGAGTTTAAACGCGGTCGAAGCAAACTCACTGATGTTTCGCGAGAAGGACGTCCTTCTACGGCGACTAGGTACTGAAAAATAACTTTCTAATACCAAAAAGTAATACTGTTGGTATTTGCTTGCACTCATCAATCAATCAATCAATATTCTTTATTTGTAAACATAGGTTACAGTAGTGTGTAAGATGTTACAATGGTTATTTTACAGTTTCTCTATGTTTTGCCATTTGGCGTACAAATACATAAACATTTATATGGGAGGACAATTATGTACCTCTTAATTAAATTATCACAATTCAGTATCATATTTACTCTCTATTCCAAACGAATACCATTGCTTAAACTGGTACCAAAACAAGTACGGTCAGTAAAAATGTTTTTTATGGAAGACATAAGACATCTATCTAATTGATAAAAAAATCAGGAAAAAAAAATGTTAGCAAACGTCTAGTTCAATAATAAAATATGACGAATAATCAAATTTTCTAGAATTTTAGTTCCTCCTTACCTATACCTGTATTTTTTTTTGCAAAAACATCTAAACAAGAACAATTTACTTACAATCTAAAAATTACAATATATCACAGAAAATCAACTCTTAATTTGTATTAAAATTTATCTGAAATAGTTATTACACATAGGTTATACATAGGTACGTAATTCTTAATCTATCAAATATGGAAGGATTTCAAAAAAAAAATTCTTCTAATAAATCGATTTACCTGGAAGTAATTGTAAACGTAATTTATTCCTCAGTACCTACATGTTTTGGCCGAAAAAAAGACCTCACATCAAATTCAAGTTGTTGGTATTCGTTCGGACACAAAATTTAATTATTTAAAGAGTATCCGTTCGGAACATAAAATAAATATAAGTTCAAACAAATACCAGTGGTACAAGTGTTTGGTATTAGATCGGAATAAATCCCCAAGAAACAGGATCCTCCTACACCCTGACAACGCTCCAGGTCACTCCGCCAAGACGTTCTATCGATTTATTTGTTTATCGAAGGTGTGGATTTAGTGAGTCATCCTCCTTACTGACCTGGCACCTTGTGACTTTTATTTATTTAAAAAAAGATAAATTAGTCGAAAAAGGCTTGGTAAAGATTCCTAAAGAAGAGCGAGCCCACTGCTTCAGTCAATGGTTCCATCTCAAACGGCGTTGCTTAGAAATGAACGGAGACTTATCATTCCATGTGGAATAAAAATATTAACAGGCTTGAACTACGTCAATCCGTCTTTTATTTTATAAAAACTCTAAGTGCGACTCACGTATACTTATTAAAGCGGCAACTGATAATATGATGGATAGTTGGAACATAAGGTTTCGAATTCGACTGTTCTGCACAAGTCTTTCTGTAAATTTTATTTTTGTTGTTGTAGTCTAAGTTTAAAGTTACTAAGAAAAAAACAAAACATGTACATAGGAAGGTAAATTGTTGGATTTTCTTACCAGTTATCACAAGAAGCGACAGTAGCACTGAAGTAAATAAACCAAAAACCTTTCTTCCATACATCTTGAATATTAAAACAAATCGCTATAAACAAATTAAATCACCAAAACATGTACAGTAGGTAAAACGCATGTTAACTCAGCAGTGTCACAATCGAAAAGGCTTCAGTTGGCATTGAACTGAATTGAAGGTCTCAGAAAAGGATTGACGAATTTCGTAATAAGACTTATGGCTATTGTAGTTGATTAATAACCGCGCCGGACGCGAGTTTTGAGTACGGGTTTATTTTCCTCGCATAGCGGTACGATTCGACGTGCGCTTTCGAAGGCAGTCGAGCGCGCAATGCTCATGCAACGCGCATAACATGAAGATTCTAAAGAGCCGAGCTGACCTCTAAACTTCTTCGACGGCTGTATCACGACACCATGGGAATATTGTACGAAAGAGGTGTCCTTGCGAATATTATTTTAAAATCGTACCAGACGCTATGGATATGCCTGATTTTTTTTCTGTCTACAGTCTAAGGTACTTAGGTATTCTTCCATATGGTAAAATCTTAGGACACCCTGTCTATAGCTTCACAAAAAAACATATAATTATACTCAGTCCAGTCAAATTAGCCCGATAAATAAGGGTACCTACCCTTGCATAAATTCCTAAAAAGCTGAAAATTACCATTATAATGAAATTGTGAAAGTTCCCAATCGATCCTATGTATGCAAAAAAAATGTTCTAGTTTTAGTTCGCAAAAATGGGTTTTTGGATTTATTTCATTATAATTAGGTACATTATAATGGTATACCTAACGTTCACGTAAAATTTCAGCTTGTTGGAAATTTATGGAAGGGTGAATGTCTATTTTGACCGGACTAACTAGCTGATCCGGCAAACGTTGTTTTGCCATATAAATACAAAAAAACCAGTCAAGTACGAGTCGGACTCACCCACCGAGGGTTCCGTACAAATATGTTGAGCAGCTACAAATTACTTTAAATAAAGAATTTTTTTTTTTATTTAAATACAAATTTATAGTTTTCAGACTTTTCCCTATACTTGTAGTATAAGACGGTGTTACTTGCCTAATTTCATAGTTCTAGATCATCGGGACACACTATACATTTTGATTGCCTTCAGAGTGTAGAAATACACGTTCTTTGCGGTATAATCGACCGTATCTTTCTTTTACATTAACTTTTAAAAAAATCGCTGCTCCAAGGGGCCATAGACTTGAGTATATGGTTTTAATTTCAACTCGATACCTCAACGCGTTCCCGAGATAAACAGTCTTGACAGACAGACGAACGGACAACAAAGTGATCTTATAAGGGTTCCGTTTTTTTTTCTTTTGAGGTACGGAACCCTAAAAATAGCCTACGACCTATTCTCCGACCTACCAAATATACGCAAAAAAAAAATCATAAAAATCGGTCATACCATTTCAGAAGAGTTTGATAATAAACACTGTGACACGAGATTTTTATACCGGGTTATTTGTGAAACACCAACAACCTCCCCGAAAACTCTAAAAAAATATCAGCTGTTTCATACAAAATACAATATTTATCCAATTAAAATGTACGAAACAGCTGATATTTTCGGTAGCTCCCAAAGTAAAAGAGGTTGTTGGTGTTTTACAAATAACTCTGTATATTAGAAGAAGATAGATAAGGTACCTACGAAATAACAGATTTTTACGAAACAAGTTACCTAACATAAATAATTCTATATGTTTTATTTCTATTAAACAAAGTAATCACCCATGCAATCGATGTATCTTTGTCAACGCAGTGTTAGTTTATTGATGCCCTTCTTGAAGAAATGAGCTGGACAAATTGTTCAAAGCCATTTTGTACTGCCTTTCGGATACTGTTTTTTTTTTCGCCAAGAAGTTATCCAAATTCTGGAAAAAGTAGAAATCTGTAGGCGCAAGGTCTCAGTACGGCGGATGACGCAGAGCTTCCAACCCCAGTTATTGTAACTTGGAGATCGGCTACTGTGCGGTATGAGGTCACGCGTTGTCGGGCAGGAGCAGCGGAGACGAGCGATTGACCAAAGCTGGTTAGAGACGCGCACGGCTCCAAGGAAGCTCGCAAGCTTCTTCATCATTTTGTTCACAGTACACATCTGCAGTAGGTAATGCTCATCCCGTTTGGTAAGAAGCTGTGATGAGTCATCGGTGCTTGTCATTGACGTATCTAGGATTTTTTCCAGAAGCCTGGTCCCTAACCTGAGATGCGACGCCTAGATACACACACTACGGTCGGTGATCAAGATCAAAAATAGAATTTTAGGCCCGTCGCCCGTCATAATCACAGCCGGGGGTCATGTGAAAAGTTAATAGTAGGGTTCAAATTATCCCCACCGAGAGTGTCCCCACGTTGCCGTCGTGGTGGGGCTTGCGTGTCTCAGTGATCTTGGAGCTCTGCCGGTAGAGTTACTCATGCCGGAAAGGTTCAAGTGAGAGACCAGACAAAGAGGGACACCAGAAGGGCACACCGTTCGGAGACTTGAGCAATGTTCGGGTTTTCGGACGGTGTGCGTTTCATAGGAAGGAATCTTGCTCACTGTTCTCTGGTACGCGTCTGCTCATCAGACGTGACTGTGAGGGCAGTGAGCAAGAAAAGGGAGGAGAAGGGAGGAGAAGATAGGGACCACACCCTTTAAAAGGAACAAACATGATGAAAAAGACACACGGAAAAACACTACCCCAGGGCGGTACCAGCTGCTCAGCAGCTGGAGAATCCGCCACGTCTCCTTCGGAGGCGTCATGCCCCTCGTATTCTGGGGGGGGCAACGGTTGTCTTAAACCGCTTGCCAGTGGCAACAAGAGCCGAGGAGGCTCCCGATCCGCAACGTCCTGTAAGGAGATGATCGGTTTTAATATTAGTACGCCCGACAAGGTGTCGGACGAGCGTAGCGCGGAGGCTCCCTCCAATCTTTGGAGGAAGAGCTCGCTTGAGCGCCGAGGAGATGCGGGGTCAGACTCCGACTCTGCGTCTGGCATCAGCTTGGCGAGCTCTGGACGTGAGGGAACCGGGGCTGCTTCGGAGAACTCCAAGTTCTTCCGTAAGCGGCCCAGGCCGGAGGATGACCAGGGGTCGTCATCCAACGGAGAGGCGGTCTCAGCCCGTAAGATCCCCACTATTGCGCGGGGTAGAGGCCGAGACGGAGGCAAGGGGAGGGGGCTCGCATCCCAGGAGGCTACCCAGCGAGCCGCAAAGCTCGCCGAGGAGGGGCGACACCCAGGAGCAAACAGTCGCAGGGCCTCTATCTCGGGGTCTTCTGGCAGTGAGACAGGCGCCGCTGGCTGCTTTAATAAGGCTAGGTTTGTGCAGATCGTGGAGGCGGCCGTCCGCGATGTGGCCTTGAAGAGGAAGCAAGCCACTAAAAACAAGGCCATAAGCGCGGCGGCGGCCTCCATTCTGGCGGCAGCAGAGGCCAACTTTCGCTGGCTCCAATCGGACGAAATGTCCAAGTTGCGGGCGGAGGTCACCCGCCTGGCGGCCGCCACGGAGCTTCTCCAAAAGGAAAACGAGAAGCTCCAAGCAGACCTGGCCAGGCTCCGAGGAGACGGCTCCAAGGAGGCACCTCAAGGGGGGCGCAAGCGCGGGCAAAGCCAGCCCGTGCCTGTGGAGGAGCAGGTTCTGGACCTGGTGCGGCAGGAGTTGGCTGCCTTCGCAGTACGGTTCTCTGTACTGGAGGGCATCGTCCTGCGCCCCCCTCTGGCAGCGAGCCAAAAGGCGACAGGCCAGCAGAAGGCGGCCTCGTATGCGGCCACCGTGGCTGCCAAACCGGGGTCATCCGGTCAGGCCAACCAAGGGGCTGGACTGGCAAAGACCAAGCCAAAGAAAGGTGGGGTGGCCGCACAGGCAGCGCGAGCTCCAGCTCCAGCTGTGCAACAGGCGCCTCCGTCTTCAAACTCTCCGGCGGCCGAAGCTGGATGGCAAATAGTTGGAGAGTTGAAGAAGGCGAGAAAGGCAACCAAGGCGGCCAAGAAACGCGAGAGGAAGCGGCGACAAAAAGAGCGAAGCGTCGCAGCCAGGCTCCGTGCCCCAAAGACCGCAGCTGTAGTGATCACACTACAGCCGGACGCGGAGAAGAGGGGCGTGACATACAGCCAAGTTCTCATAAAGGCAAAGGAGGCGGTGAACCTCCAGGAGCTCGGCATTACTGGGGGCCTCCGACACAGGATGACCATGACTGGGGCCCAGATGCTGGAGATCCCCGGTGCAGCCAGTGGCCCGACCGCTGACGCTCTGGCTGAAAGGCTTAGAGCGTCCTTAAATGCGGACGAGGTCCGAG
Organism: Lacanobia oleracea; assembly: GCA_950371165.1. Taxonomy (NCBI): domain Eukaryota; kingdom Metazoa; phylum Arthropoda; class Insecta; order Lepidoptera; family Noctuidae; genus Lacanobia; species Lacanobia oleracea. Next base: position 11,874,884 of record OX493397.1, read on the forward strand.
TGTCCAGGCCTACCAAGTGCGTTGATATACGCATTATAGGCCTGGACGACTCCGTCACGGAGGAAAAGGTGGTGGCCGCCGTCGTCAGGACTGGGGGGTGCTCTGCCGAGCAGGTGAAGACAGGCACCATACGTCCTGACCGCACGGGCATGCGAACCGTCGTGGTGAGCTGCCCCGTGACGGTGGGCAAGAAAATATCGGAGGGCCGAAGACTCCTGGTGGGCTGGGTATCTGCGCAGGTCAAACTGCTGGAACCCAGACCTCTGAGGTGCTTCCGCTGCCAAGTGGGCAACCACGTGGGTGTCCAGTGCACCTCGGAGGTGGACCGCAGCGATCTTTGTTTTCGCTGTGGTCAGCCCGGACACAAGGCCGGCTCGTGTGACGCCAAGCCGCACTGCGTTGTATGTGCGGCAGCTGGCAAGCCGGCCGATCACTGGGTTGGGGGCAAAGCCTGCGTCCCACCCGCCAAAGCCGGGGGCAAAAAGAAGCCCTCCACCACCGCCGTCCCTGCCGCCGCCGGCGCCACTGCTGTCGCCGCTGCCGCGACCACCACCGCCGTCACTGCCACCGAAGTCGCTTCAGTTGTCGCGAGTGAGTCACAAGGGACTCAGGAGGAGGCAGAAATGGAGTGCCAATAACGGCTCCATTACGCCTCCTTCAGGCGAACATCAACCATTGCGCCGCCGCTCAGGACCTATTGGTCCAGAGCATGGCACAGTGGTTGATTAATATCGCTGTGGTCGCTGAGCCTTACTTTGTCCCGCCCAGGGATGACTGGGTGGAGGACCTGAACGGCTCAGTGGCCCTAATTTCGTCGGCCGCTGCCGGTACCCCATCCCTCGAAAGCGTCAGGAGAGGACAGGGGTGCGTAGCAGCACGGTTCGGGGAGATTGTCGTGGTAGGAGTGTACTTCTCCCCGAACCGAACTCTCGCTGAGTTCCAAAACTCCCTTACGGAATTGGGCGTCGTCGTCGTCGGGTGTCGTTCCCTCCCCGTACTTGTTCTCGGGGACTTCAACGCCAAGCACTTGGCTTGGGGTTCCCGTTATACGGATACGCGGGGCAGGATGGTGGAGGACTGGGCTCTGGAGACAGGCCTGGTCGTCCTAAACCGGGGTTCTGTCCCCACGTGTGTGCGGATGCAGGGGGAGCCCGTGGTGGACATTTCGTTCGCCAGCCCTGCTCTGTCACCGCGTGTTATTGACTGGCGCGTATTAGAGGAGGTGGAGACCTATTCCGATCACCGGTATATCCGGTTTGACGTCTCCACCCAGACCTCAACCGCGCCAGTCCGGCAGGCCCCATGTGGTCCGCGGTGGGCGCTGAAGCAGCTGGACCGGGAGCTCCTCCTGGAAGCTTCGATCGTGCAGGTCTGGATGTCACCTCCGGACAGGCCTGCTGACATCAACGACGAAGCGGAGTGGTTCCGGGAGGCCATGTCCGATATTTGCGATGTGGCAATGCCCCGGGTTAAGCCAGGACGCGCCCGCCGCCAGGTGTACTGGTGGACGCAAGAGCTGGCGACGCTGCGTCAGGCATGCGTTGCCGCACGGCGCCGGTACACCAGGCACCGCAGGCTCCGCATCCGCCCTCCAGATGCGCAGGTCAGAGAGGCGGAGCTATACGAGGAGTACAAAGTGGCGAAGGCTGCCCTCCGAGCGGGGATCCAGCAGGCCAAAGACCTGGCTCGCAAGGAGATGCTGGAGTCTCTGAACGGGGACCCGTGGGGTAGACCCTACAAAATGGTGCGGAATAAGCTCCGCACCTGGGCCCCCCCGTTGACGCAGAGTCTCCGGCCCCAGCTGGTGGAGGACGTGGTGAGCGCTCTGTTCCCCTCGCGAGGGGAGCATACTCCCCCGCCTATGGCTCCGCCACCTGCGGTGCCCGATGCGGACTGCACCGATGACGACGATGACGATGCCCCTGAGGTGACTGAGGTAGACCTTAGAGTGGCGGTTAATAGGCTGAAGGCCAAAAATACCGCCCCAGGACCCGACGGCTTACCTGGAAAAGCCTGGGTCCTGGCCTTGGAGGCTCTCGGGCCTCGACTAAGAGGGTTCCTAAGCGCATGCTTGGAGAGGGGCCAGTTCCCACTTCGTTGGAAGACGGGGAAACTGGTCCTCATTAAGAAGCCGGGGCGCCCTGCGGACTCTCCGTCCGCATACCGGCCCATCGTGCTGCTTGATGAGGTGGGCAAGCTCTTTGAAAGAGTAATTGCAAACCGCCTCGTCGAGCACCTAGTGAGGGTGGGGCCGGATCTGGCGGAAAACCAGTTCGGTTTCCGCACGGGCCGCTCGACGGTGGACGCCATCATGCGCGTGAGAGCCCTCTCGACGGGGGACGCGGTTTCCCGGGGCGGGGTCGTCTTGGCTGTGTCTCTAGACATCGCCAATGCCTTTAACACCCTGCCTTGGAGTTGCATCAGGGAGGCACTTCGGTATCACCGGGTGCCGAACTACCTCCGTCGCGTAGTCGAGGCTTACTTGACGGACAGAGCCGTCATCTACCCCGGTCATCTGGGAGAGTGGAACCGGCGAGAGATGTCGTGCGGTGTTCCACAGGGTTCCGTTCTGGGGCCGCTTCTGTGGGACATCGGCTACGATTGGGTGCTGCGCGCCGACCTCCCTGGCGGCGTCAACGTTGTCTGCTATGCTGATGATACGCTGGTCCTGGCGCAGGGGAGGTCGCACCAGGCGGCGACCGACGCTATGACACGCGGGGTTGCGATAGTCGTTGAGAGGATCCGGCAGTTGGGTCTCGAGGTGGCCTTACACAAGTCCGAAGCCATGTGCTTCCATGGTTCTCGGAGCAGGCCACCATCGGGATCTCAAATAACGGTGGGAGGGGTTCACATCGGCGTGGGGTCGACGATGACGTATTTAGGTCTCGTCCTTGACAGCCGATGGAACTTCGTCGAACACTTCCGACGTTTGGCTCCCAGACTGGGACGAGCCGGGGCTGCCTTCAAGCGGCTTCTGCCCAATCTAGGGGGTCCAAATGCCTCCTGCCGGAAGCTTTACGCGGGGGTCGTGCGGTCCATGGCCCTTTATGGGGCACCGGTATGGGCGCCTACTTTGAGGAAGCGACCTGCCCGTTACCTCAACGCGTCTCAGAGGGTCATGGCCATCCGGCTGGCCCGGGGTTACCGCACGGTCTCTGGCGAGGCGGCGAGCCTCCTTGCCGGACTGCCGCCATGGGATCTGGAGGCGAGAGCCCTCGCGCACATTTACGAGTGGCGCGTGGAGGCGCAACGCCGGGGCGAGACACCTCTGCCGCGGCAAATCGCAGCAAGGCGGACGGAGCACCGGCAAGATCTCATGGCGATATGGAGACAGCGACTGTCGCAACCCAGCGCTGGGCACGCAACAATCCAGGCGATAAGTCCCCTCTTTGAGGAGTGGCTGGAGCGGCGCCACGGCGTCCTCACCTTCCGCCTGACACAGGTACTCACCGGACACGGTTGTTTCGGGAGATACCTGTTTCGGATTCGGCGGGAGGACGCGCCCGGGTGTCATCACTGCGAGGATCGCCCGGAGGACACGGTGGAGCATACGGTGGAGGTCTGCCCTGCTTGGGCGGAGCACCGCCGGGTCCTCGTCGAGGCGATCGGTGGCGGCGACCTTTCGCGACCGGCCTTGGTTCAATCTTTGGTCCGGAGCGAGGAGGCATGGGAAGCGATCACCTCCTTCTGCGAAGCAGTAATGCTAGCAAAGGAGGAGGCCGAACGTGTGAGAGAGAGGGAAACCTCACGTCCCAGTCGCCGCAACAGAAGAAGACGCCCCAGGCGTCGGGAGTCGCAGGACGATTCCCGGCCGCCGTAGGCGCGGGCCTGCGGACGGCGAGCAGTGGGTGGCTCGCCGTCTGATCAGAACTAGGCCCGGGTCGGCGGCGCGCTGCGATTCCAGCGCGCCTCAAAGAGATGTCAGCGTGGAAGACGGGGCCCGCTAGGGCAGGTGCCTGCTGGGGCTGCGGAATCTGTTCGAAAGAGGTGCCGTAGCCTTAGAACGCAAAGGGCACCAGGAGGAACACGGATGGGTTTTAGTCAGTAAGAGTCTGACACTCCCTCTTGCTTCACCCAGAGCGGGAGGAGTCATTTGATGATTTCCCATCCTTAAAAAAAAAAAAAAAAAGGGTTCAAATTATAAAATAAATCGATAAAATTGGACTACGAACTAGCTCACTATCGATAGCCTGAAGAAAATTTGAAATTGAGCAACCGAAGCGAGCTCGACTTTTTAAAACCTTGCCTCAGATAAGTTAGATTCAAAGAAACAGATGTTCCTTTGCTGACTCGAGAATACAGAAGCAAGCGAAGCGAATGCTCTAAAATTTTATCGGATAGGATGTGCCATGGACACGTAAGATACTCTTTTAACTATTCATACAGCCATAAAAGTAATAATCTCAACTTACACCATATAAAATTTTGACATTAAAGAATACAAGCTCGAAATTTTTTTAACCCGGTCCTGGAAGGCAACTTCGGATCTACGATTTTCCGAATCGGGGAAGAAACATGATAGTGGCGGCCCCCTCTCAAATTTTAGTATAAATTGGATGTAAAAAATACTCTAACTATAACGACGAAGCCCATAATATCATATAATCATTGGCATCAAAATTTTTTTCTAGACCATACATGGGAAACCATTGGTTCTGGTGATATGGAAGAAAACCTTACCATGGTTTACTCCATGGCTTAAATGCCGATAATATAAGCACCCCACAACGACATCGAATAAATTTTTACCCGACTACGGCAAAGCCAAAATGAAGGATTATTTATTATAGTTTGGTGCCCTGCCGCATCCGGGGGGAAGATCCTCTTTTTGATTTCCATACAGTTATAAAAGTAATGTCGTCGACTGACGAGTATGACATGACAACTAAGAATGTAAGAGCCAGCGTAGCGAGCTCGAAAAATCTTTGTACCTAGCCGAGGAAGGGTAAGAGCCGCTTTATACAATCCTCTGCTTCACCCTGCCCACGTTCTTGATTATTTGGGTTGATTAGAAAATAAATACACCTAAGTTTATTTATATCAAAGGCAAAAATAATAAGCATAGAAGACAAGAGATAAATTACGCGACAGAGATTGCGCGCTGCGATTTCATGGCTCTGAATGCAAGAGATTATTGCACTCAAACATATTGTAAATTTTTAGCAGGTGTCAATTTGACGTGTACGGTTTATGGGTCATGATAAATGACCATGACCCTCACGACCCCACTATTGGCATCTGTCCTAACAACACCCCAGAAAATCAGGACAGTCCAATTTATTGGACCTAAGATATTTTAAATGACTGTGTAAGGAAGTTATTTGTAGGTTTCTCAGTGGTTGATTTTATTTGATTGATTAGATTCTGATTCAGATTCAAAGCATTTTATTTCAAATAAACCATTGATAGGCACTTTTGAAACGTCAAGGTCGGTCAGTCAAAAACATGGAAGCTATTTGCACGTTCCAAAGCTAGATCTCTATAGAGAAGAACGTGCAAGAAACTCCACGAACACTCTTTTAAATCATGTTCTGTTTTACAAAATTCTAAGTTACATATACTTCTTGCTTCTGCATGTGAGGACAATGCAAAGGAAAAAAAAGCTTATTGTAAGAATTTAAAATATAAAGATTAAAATAAGCCAATGGCAGTTAAGAGATGACTAGTCTAAACCGACGGCGCCCGTTCACGAGCATGACGCGTGTATCGGCACCTTTCAGCTCAACCATTTCGAAGGGACCCGAATGATCCAACCCACGCGCCGCCATCAGCTAGACATTTGAGTGAGCATGACATGCTCGCAACCAAAATGCTCGTTATGTCCAACAAGTGAAACTATAACTAATCACATAAAATGTAAATGGCTTCATGGTACTGTAGAGTATCCTCTTTGGAAGGTGCGACCTCTGCAATGTCATAAGCCTTGAAAGATTTAAGAAGAATTAGATTAAGTTTGAAGAAAACTATTGACAGAAGAATGTGTTAGTATTTCAAAAGGATTCCGTAAAATATTCTCATAAGGTAAAGACATACTCGTAATATAGTAATTCTTTAAAATAAAAGTTCCATCAGTTTTTCCTCTTTAAAGTAGCTCCCGCTACGCCCCTACATTTGGTGGAGGCGCCGGGTATTATACTACGCATGGCAAACGTGCCGCGAGTATAAAATAATAAAATATCGAATTTCATGTGAGAAAAGCTTAATTTTCGCTCCGGTTTTATCGCACTGGGGCTCGGACATGCCTGCAGTGCAAAGCAAAAGCATTCAATAACTTTGCAAAAATACTTTTCTACGCAAGGCATGATTCTAGCTGCATCTAAAGATGTATTTGCACTTGTCTACGGTGTCCGGAGATAGGTAGGGACTTCTAGTTAGGAGTAGGTAGGTGCTTAACTCTTCCAAGACTGAGAATGTATGACCTTCGGTCCCCTACAATACTCACATTTACAAAATTTGAAAAATATGCTTCTACTTTACACAAAACTATGGTTGTCAATGACCAAATAATGAAAAACAAGGATTAAGTTCTTACATCAAAAATTAATTATAATAATTATGTAAGTACTGCAGAGATCCTCTTTGGGAGGTGCAACCTCAATGACATAAGCCTTGAAAGAGTTAAGTAAAAAGAGTAAGTTAGGATTCGAATGTGGTGACGGAATTGAGTTCAGTTCTCGCCGCGAATTCTCCTTTATGTCTTCTATCGATTGAAAACGGGTGCCACACACACAGCTTGTTGACTAGTTTGCATGTCAAACTCGTAAACCCACATCTCGTCACCAGTAACAATGCGTTTCATGAATGTTGGGTCCGAACTGACTCGTTCTAGCATGTCCTCAGCGACTTTCATGCGATTGAGTTTTTGGAGAAAATTCAGATCTTTTGGGACTAGCCGAGCAGCAACATGTTTCATACCCAAATAATTAGTTAAAATGGTACGGATCGACTCGTGAGATACAGTAAGTTCGGCGGCTATCTCTCTCAGAGTTGAATGGGGATTTTCAGTCACTATTTCCTTCACTTTTGCGATGTTAACTTCAGTTGCAGACGTTGACGGCCTACCAGAGCGAGGCAAATCTTCCATCACATCTCGACCGCTTTTGAACGCTTTGAACCACTCATAAGCACGAGTTTTTTGATAAAGTCGATTCACCGTAAGCCTTCTGTAACATTTTCAGTGACTCCGAACACGAAATTCCATTGGCGATGCAAAATTTAAGACAAACTCTTTGTTCGATATTTTTGTCCATTATGAAATTCGCAAGACACACTATATATGATATTACTAAAACCAGCACTGTATTTAATATAAATAACAGATGCAACTCAAACTCCGCGCCAAAATGGAAAACAGTTGTGCCAATCTAACAACTACAAAAAAACAAAGATTTGAATTTGGAACCATACACAAATCATCCATTCCCGATACTTTTTTGACTGAATGTATGTCGAAAAGACAATTACTGAAGTGTCCGATGGATGCGGACAGCGAGAGTTTGTGAATGTCGATAATGATACACCATTATATTCCAGTACGAAAATTGAAGATCCACAAATCGAAAACCATGATGACAATGATGACCATGATGACAAGGATGACAATGATGACGACGTCGAGCAGAGCTGCGGAGAGAGCAGCCTAGTCAAGAACGAAACTGAACTGGACAGAATAGAGGAAAGTGTACAAGCTGGTGTATCCATTCCAATATTTACATCTGAACTCCTTACAGAAAGCAAGGCGATTCTGGTATCCGAACCAGGGCGCAGTTCCACTGACAACCATGATGTGGATGCTTTCGAAGGGGATTCAAGAGAGGGTGACCAGTATGCAGACGCCGCGATGGAAGTTGAGGAAGCTGCCTCGGCGGAAAACGATCAAAAGGAGATGGTTCAATACGGAACACAACTCGATGTGTCGACGAATGTTGTTTTATGTTCATTATTAAATTTTATTTCGGCCAATAAGGCAAACCGTAGCGTAGAAAATAAAAGTGTTAGGGACGTTTTATTATTTGATAGGAGAATTTTACACACAGACATACACACACATAATTTCCTTAAGAGCCGTGAGTTAGTTACTCAAAATGAGTATAAGTTTCCTCTTCATACCCTGAATAAAATAAAGAAAACAAGGGTGAAGAAAAAGACAAGGAAATATTGCTCATATTATATTTATACATTTAAAGAGAAATCATACACATCAAATCATATAAAACATTTCACTAATGATTTGATAGATCAGCAACCTTTGATTTACATATGGAGATATTTTAGAAAGAAATATGAAATTATTATATACAATTATAAGGTCAGGAAACGTTTTATTTTGAAGATTTTATAGTTGTTCGAAATTCCACTTTATCTTTATTATACTTGCTAGATTTAGGTATATAATGTTAGTTATTTTCAAGTTTTCTGCTAATCTCATAACATACATTCAGTCAAAAAAGTATCGGGAATGGATGATTTGTTTATGGTTCCAAATTCAAATTTTTGTTTTTTTGTAGTTGTTAGATTGGCACAACTGTTTTCCATTTTGGCGCGGAGTTTGAGTTGCATCTGTTATTTATATTAAATACAGTGCTGGTTTTAGTAATATCATATATAGTGTGTATTGCGAATTTCATAATGGACAAAAATATCGAACAAAGAGTTTGTCTTAAATTTTGCATCGCCAATGGAATTTCGTGTTCGGAGTCACTGAAAATGTTACAGAAGGCTTACGGTGAATCGACTTTATCAAAAACTCGTGCTTATGAGTGGTTCAAAGCGTTCAAAAGCGGTCGAGATGTGATGGAAGATTTGCCTCGCTCTGGTAGGCCGTCAACGTCTGCAACTGAAGTTAACATCGCAAAAGTGAAGGAAATAGTGACTGAAAATCCCCATTCAACTCTGAGAGAGATAGCCGCCGAACTTTCTGTATCTCACGAGTCGATCCGTACCTACCATTTTAACTAATCATTTGGGTATGAAACATGTTGCTGCTCGGCTAGTCCCAAAAGATCTAAATTTTCTCCAAAAACTCAATCGCATGAAAGTCGCTGAGGACATGCTAGAACGAGTCAGTTCGGACCCAACATTCATGAAACGCATTGTACTGGTGACGAGACGTGGGTTTACGAGTTTGACATGCAAACTAGTCAACAAGCTTCGGAGTGGCGCCTTCCAACTGAACCGTTTTCAATCGACAGAAGACATAAAGGAGAATTCGCGGCGAGAACTGAACTCAATTCCGGAAGCAGCGTTTAAAAAATGTTTTGATGAATGGATTATTCGTTGGCGCAAGTGTATCGTTTCTAAAGGAGCATACTTTGAAGGTGATAAAATAAATTTGGATGAATAACAGACATTTTGTGTATTATTGATCTTTTCCCGGTACTTTCTTGACAGAGTAGTATATTTATTTTAATGGCAGCGAAAGCCGAAGGATTGACTTGTATTATTTCAATCATAGGATGACATGACAACATAAAAAACAATTTGTCATATTGTGTCAAACGAACCAAAAAGATTATGCTTTCACAGAGAACCTGTAAAGATTAAATTGAATAAGGTTCTAGTTAATATTCATGTAAATAGGTCGAAACCATTTTATTTTAAAGCATTTATGATAGCAGAAAAGTAGGATGTCAAAGCAGATAGATGTCAAATAATTTTATGTAAACAAACATTATTTTCGTTGGTAGGTTGAATAAGTTATTGAATGAAGTCTTTTTTCCATGTACATTCGAAGAAGGACTTGTACGTGATCGACGACTTCGAGGGCGCTCCCAGATTTGTGAAGAGCGCGTTTAAAAAAATATTAGCTAGGGTGATCTCATTGCAGTGGTGTTAAAGGTAGAGTTTTCGCGATTAATTTTACGCCATTAAAGAACTCCATGGGCGGTTAAACTAACTTTGCATACGAGGTATAACCTTCGCGAAGGGTGACTAGTTGTCACCATTGGTTGAACTGATTATGGAGGCAATTGATTTCAATTCTTATGTATTATAATCACTGGAGTAAGTTCAAAGTTAAAAGGACATTGTAAAAAATGGCCTATGAACCAACACGCATGAAATATTTACTATAATTCCTAGTTCTTTTAATAATATACATTACTTATATTTTCATAGAACGGACACTTTTTAATTTCGAAAACATTTTAAAAAGTATTCACTTTCGTCCTTTGCTTCCGTCATAATCCTCGGTTATAGTTCTATTATTTTTTGGTTCAATTTGATGTTTTTAATAGGCAAAGGTATTGCTCATACAGCCAAGTCTTTGTAACAGCACTCTTAATAAGAGTTTGACACAGACAAGCGTCAGTATTCTCAACACTTGATATACTTACTAATGATTTTCAGTAATAAACAGTCCGCTATGATGTGGTGGAACAATAATAAGCCTTATCAAAAAACTCGATTGAAAGCGCTGTTTGAAACGAGCAATAATATCGACACTGACAGTTGACGAATTGACAGATGACAACATTTGACATTTGGCAGTAATGTCACTTGGCGCGTATGTACTACATATTATGCTATACTTACCTACTTTATAATCACACGTAAATGAAAAAGTAAATCCTTAATAAAACCCTTGCATGTCCATAAGACTCCCAACTCCTAGAGTTAAGTGTCAAGAAGCGCGCATCTGTCGTACTTATCTACATTCAGTAATAAATGCTAAGTTATTGCTACATACCGAATGTTTTTATTGACGAAATTATAACCTAAAAATTCGAAAGTGTTTTGATTTTTTCAGAATTCTTAAAAGTGTCTGTTGTTTTAATTTAGTTTTAATCGATTATATACATTATCTAAAACCCAAAGAGTAAATACACCTCTCTGTTGGATCTTAGGCGAGCTATGTATGTACGACGAGCAATGTCCTTTAAAAACTTTAGCAGAGTAGACCTACTAGGATCATCCGACGAGCAACCACGTAGATTAGTTAGGGTAAATCTAATCAATTCAATCCCTTCTGGATAGATGTGAATCGTCGCATCGATTTTGTTTACGTCCGACGGTTGCAGGTTTTTGTGGCGTTTTGCTGCAGCAGGGTTTCAGCATAACTGCTTTAAGATATTGCGCAAATGGCGCATAATAATTTAAAGAATATTGCCCATACGTCCACCTGTCTACGAAGAGTCGCCACTTAGGCAGGGACGGTGCTTGACTCTTCCAAGGCTGAGAATGTATGATTGCAAGAAAATTATTCTTACTATCCTCCATTCTTCGGGGGGTAGCTCATGCAGAGATCCTCTTTGGGAGGTGCAACCTCAATGACATAAGCCTTGAAAGAGTTAAGAAAAAAGAGTAAGTTAGGATTCGAATGTGGTGACATAATGAAGGGTTGTTTTTTTCTATGGAATTCGATTGTTTGCCTTGACGTTGAAAACACACAATATATGATTATACTTGAAAATACTCTGATTTTATTTATTAAAGAGTAGGTGCCTTACGCACCCCATTAAAAGCGATCCTTACAGTACCTATAAAAAAAGAGGGTGAGCATCTCTTCCAAGTATAAAAACCTAACAAGTGGACCCAAGCAGCTGTGACTGTGGAGCAGCATTTAGCCAAGCTTTTTTATCGAGGATATAAACTTCCAGTTTATAATACGCTTGTCTACATAGTGTGCGTTTTATGCATGCTTTAAATTTTCTCTCATTCAGTTCGAGAATATCAACTGGTATTTTATTATAAAATTTAACACAGTACCCCATAAAAGAAGTGTGTACTTTAGCCAATCTGAATCGGGGTTGATCTAATTTGTTCCTATTTCTAGTATTAAAATTATGCCTGTCACTAATCTTGCTAAAAAGATGAAGATTTTTCCGAACATACATAATATTTTCGTAAATGTATTAACAAGGTACCGTCATGATGTTGATATCCTTAAACAGTTCTCTTAGGGAATCACGCCAACAGAGATTGTATATGGCTCTGATGGCTCTTTTCTGCAGGATAAATATAGACTCGATGTCTGCAGCACGTCCCCATAATAAGATACCGTAAGACATGATACTATGAAAATAACTAAAATAGACCAGCCTTGCGGTATCTATATCAGTAAATTGACGGATTTTTCTGACAGCGTACGCTGCTGAACTTACCGTCCCGCAAGAGATGTTAAATGAGGACCCCATTGTAGCCTTGAGTCAAGCGTAATTCCAGGAAAACCGTGTTTTCGACGAATTCAAGTTTCTCCTTTTTCAAGACTATGTCGCAATCATTTCTTTTAACGTTCGGTAAGGCAAATCTGATGCATTTAGTGTTTTTTCCCATTTAATACTAAATTATTAGCAGTAAACCAATTTTGGACCTGCAGTAGGGCGTTATTTACGTCGTCAAGATTTATGGAACGTCTATCTATCTTAAAAATTAAGGAGGTATCGTCCGCAAATAATACGATTTGAGGTTGATTTTTTAAAAGATGGGGTAGATCATTAATATATACTAGAAAGAGGAAAGGTCCCCAAATAGAGCCTTGTGGTACCCCCATTTTAACTTTTAAACCCCGTGAATTGACACCATTTACTTGAACTTGCTGCTGTCTATAATTTAGGTAAGATTTTACTAGACTGAGTGCAAGTTTACCTAGTCCGTAATGTCCTAGCTGTAGGAGCAAGGTTTCGTGATTTACGCAATTATTTAATTGTGTAAATCACTATGACTTTCAGTCAATATGACTTTATATATGATTAATATATAAAGCTGAAGAGTTTGTTTGTTTGCTTGAACGCGCTAATCTCAGGAAGTACTGGTCCGATTTGAAAAATTATTTCAGTTATAGACAGCCCATTTATCGAGAAAGGCTTTTTTAGCTTTTTTATATATCATCACGCTAAGACCATTAGGAACGGAGCAGTAATGAAAATTGTGTCGCAGACGAAGTTACGCGAGTCAACTAGTGCTCCAATAAAGGCGCGCACGGAACCACCCACCGCGTCCCACCCCACCCCAGTTGAATGTAACCTGGAATTATTGATACCTAAGAAGATTGTGATACATACAACTAATAACAAAGTAATTTGGAGGAGAGGGACAAGAAACTAGTTCAATTGTATGAACAAAAATGTAATCGTAAGTTAAGAGAAATAGATTTTCCTATTGAATTAAGAGACTGTGCTGATACGAATTGTAATTTAGGTAGTAAGTCATAAGAAAGTCATTGATAAAGTATAGTGATATCAATAACTCGATGACTCAGATTTAGAGTAGTGAGTATAGGGAGGTTCGAAGGGGTAGGCAAAGCGCCGGTTCATCTGAGAGGTGGCGTGTGTGTGAAAAACCAGAGTCAGGGCCTATTTGGAAGGCTATGTCAGAGAGTAGAAAAATATTTAAGAAAAATCTGAAATCTCTTCAGAATAATCGCGAACAGGTCCGGATATACATTTTAGCTACACACTATGACAGTAAGTTCTTCAAACAATTCTGGAAGCAGACAAATAAACTTATGCATATGAGTATGTAGGGCAACGTGGAAGCGGTGGACATCGCCAACATACTCGTATTCAGGGAGCATTTTCAGACCGAGTAACGAAGATTTGTGCAGAAAGGGATGCCCGCACTACATGTCCTTTGCTTGACAAGCCCGTTAGAGTAACTTCTAAGGACGTGTCACGGGTCTTACACAACATGTGTAAGGGTAAGTCTCCTGGACACGATGGATGTGGAGCATCTAAAGCATGGGGGTCCTCACCTGTGCAGGATGTTGGCGATGTTTTACAGTTTTTACTTAGCACATATTTACTTGCCAGATAATGTTATGAAGGCGGTTGTAGTACCTATCGTAAAAAAATAAAACGGGTGATGTCATTTTCAAGCACAACTACAGACCTATTACATTGGCTACTATAGCGGGCAAGGTGCTTGACGATGTGCTGAATGGTTATCTGTCTCAGTGTGTTTTACTCGAAGAAGCTAATTTTGGGTTTAGGTCAGGCCTCTACTGAGAGTGCGATATTAGTCCTGAAGCAGACCGTCAGGTACTACACTGACCGTAAGACGCCAGTATATGCTGCCTTTTTGGACCTCTCGCAGACTTTTGATCTTGTTCATTATGACAGGACAAGGTGAGGCAGAACAAAGTGCCTGAGGAACACCCTCATGCACTTTGTTCTGCCTCACCTGTATATTTAAGTATTGGTACCACCATCAGTCAAATTATGTGAGGTGGTCAGGTTCCTTTTCAGATGCTTATCGGTTGAAGTGTGGTATGAGGCAAGAGGCATTAAGCTCCCCAATGCTCTTTAACATTTATCTAAGGGAGCTAGTCCGGGAGCTCAACAGTACCAGGGTAGGCTATTCCATAGATGGTCAGGTAGTGAACAATATAAGCTACGCTGATGATATGGTGCTATTGAGCCCTTCTTATCAGCGCCCTGCGAAGACTGATGGGTATCTGTGAAGAATATGAAATGACGCACGGAGAGACATATAATGTTAAAAAGAGCGAACTGCTGGTGTTGCGGGCGAGGCGGATGACGCCTTCCTTCCTGACTGTGACACTGAGTGGGGTGGCGCTTAACAGAGTAAGTCAGTTCGTGTACCTAGGCCATGTGGTAAATGAGGACCTGACTGATGATCCGGATGTGGAACAGGAACGCAGGTCGCTGACAATTCGGTGTAATATGTTGGCATGAAAACCTGCCAACATAAGGTAGTAAGGTAGGTAGGTAAGGTAGGTGCTCTAAAGAGCTAAAGATGACACTATTTAGGACCTACTGCCAGTCCTACAATACCTGTAGCCTGTGGGACAATAATATTACACGCAGCGAATTGTCGGCGCCCTGCGGGTCTAATACAACAACGCTTTCAGGTTGCTGCTGGGACTGCCCCGCTATTGTAGCGCTTCAGCGATGTTTGCAGACGCGTTGGTGAGAGACATTTTCAACAGCTACTTATGGAGGCAATGGATACGCATCCATATTAAATAGCACCAAATGTGATTGATCCTAAGTTACCCTAGGCTGATAAAATTTTCATTTTACCTAAGTTAACCTGGACCCCTAGTCTGCTAATTTTTGTAAATTCGTCATTCCAACACGATGCCATTGTCATTTTGCTAAAAGTTCGTAATCTGCTAAATTCATAATGGTCCTTCACTGATCGGTCAGTGGCATGTCAGTGGTCTCGTAATGAAATCGTAGTGGAATGACAGTGTCGTATTGCCATTATTATAAAACCCGTTTGGAGAAATGATTTTCGAAAAACTGCTATTAAATTTGAACATTAATTTATGCCAGATTGCTAGTGTATATAATTTTACATATTATTTATTAGTGTTCTATGAAATCTGAAGTAGTAACAAAGTCGTAAATAGCAAATACGTGGTGAAACTCATTTATATTTTATCCGTTTTGCTGTCAAAGTCAAATGTGACATTAGTGATATTAGGTACTGTGTACTTTACTGACGTCGACGTCTGTTTTTATTTGTTTTGAAGTGACCGGTGTTTTGCAAAGAGCTAATTGA
This sequence comes from Lacanobia oleracea, assembly GCA_950371165.1. NCBI lineage: Eukaryota > Metazoa > Arthropoda > Insecta > Lepidoptera > Noctuidae > Lacanobia > Lacanobia oleracea. The sequence goes on from OX493397.1 coordinate 11,890,349, forward strand.
ATTTTAACGTGAGCGTCATTAAAAAATCAAATAATTAATAGATTTGTTTAATGCTCTTTTTTTACTTCTCAATAACGACATCATGAGACTGTGCATCAATTGCGGAATAGCAACGGACCGCTGCAATACAATAGGAAGGTGAACATTGGAAAATGAATCGTTCTTTCTATTGTACAGCAATGGGTGAGTTAGTATCTGATATTTCTATATCGTAAACATTTAACATTTTTGTACGTATCTAATATTTAATGTAAACAAACTAAATGGTGTAATAGGTTCTGTTTAGTTTTCTTTTAATGGTTTTATTTTTTAAAATAATACCAGAATGTGCAACAAATTCAAATTCACCAATCCAGACTAAATCTGTATGGTCAATTACAACCTATGCTCTCTCTCAGAGGGGAGGCCAGCGTCTCTTCAATGGAAATGTAATATGGCCACTTATGTTTACCAAAATTAGCCACTCAGATGTTTATTTCTAAATGCTAGTGCTAGACCTAATAGTCTAATGATAAATGTTTGTTTCAGGTAAATGAAAATGACTTCATCTTCCAAGCTTGCTCTTGATGAAAGTAGACCAGATGGAAATGAACAGACACTAGGACACCGATGAATGTTATTCAATGTGGATGTTGTCTTCTGAAAAAAGTTTGTCCTCATCAACTTGTAGAATATAGGGTACAGTGCAAGAGTGTTATATGATGGATTCTGCCGTGCTCGGTTAGTTTACTAGTTTTATTCACGGGTTATGAAAAACATTATTTAGTTTAGTTTTGTTAACGAGAGCATAGAGAGTGTTATTTTCATTATCTATCTATACTAATATATAAAGCTGAAGAGTTTGTTTGTTTGTTTACTTGAACAAGCTAATCTCAGGAACTACTGGTCCGATTTTAAAAATTCTTTCAGTGTTAGATAGTCCGTTTATCGAGGAACGCTATTGGCTATATATTATCACGCTAAGACCAACAGGAGCGGAGCAGTAACGAAACTTGTGAGGCAAACGAAGTTGCGCAGGTCAACTAGTATTTAATATTAGTCAAGCCTTAACATCAACATTTCTCATTTGCAGGATTTCATTAATTCAGTCATTTTCAAAATGGGCACACACATACACAATGTCTCTGTGTAATGGCACCGTGTAATGTGGATAAATTATTTTCAGGTGGGTGCTTCAAGCTTCTTTTGATGGGTGCGAGCAAATAGAGCATCCCGGTATTTCCATTCTGGCCCCTCACCATCTGGGGCATCTTCATCAGCTGTCAATGAGCGGAACAGTCAAAACATTCCTCATTTAGAAGAACCTACCTACACACATGTTATGATAATCCTAATGAAGAAGATGATTAAAACGATTTACTTACTGCTATGTTTTATTTCTATTTTAATATAATACAATTTCTGATTACTGTACCTGATATAAGTTAGCACCCTATTAAATACAATATAAGCAAAAGCAAGCCAGGAGTGATGCACATGGCCCTTGTCTAAAAAATATAGTTTTCTGAAAACTTCAGCTTAAAGAAACTGAAAGCCTGAGCACTTTTATAAAAAATCATCGTTATAGGATGCAAGCACTGCAGCATAGCTGCAAGTGCATTCCAGAGTATATAGTCTTAGATCTCTATAACGACGAATGTTTGATAATATTTAGTGTAGGAAACATAGCCACAAAAGTATGCATTTTTCTTTATCTATTTTTGTTTGAACGAGCTAATCTCTGGAATCAGTCAGATTTGAAAAATTATTTTTATATTGTTAGGCTATACGGGAACGGAAAACATCGAGATATGCGCGTACAAAGTCGCGAGCTAAAGCTAGTAACTTATTTAAAAATAACAACCTAAAATATGGGCAAATATTATCTGATTTGGTCAATGGGTCAAAATTGGGCTCGTGAAACCTTCCTAAATGCTCTAATTTTTGGCGAAATCCAGCTCTGTAACGCCAGGCCCAAGTTTTTATAGAGTTACGGTTTCTCCTTACCGCTCTCATTGAGTTTCTCGAAAACCACAGACACCTGGCGCTTGGCTACTGCAGCCGCACCAATGAAGGGCGAAGTTTGTCCAAAAAATATTGGATATAAAACGCCGGTAGAATGGCGCAGTGACTGGAAAAGCAATGATTACACAATTACGTTCTAATGGTAGGTCACTGATCGATGGAACTGTCAAAATTTTAGCAGATTACCGCATACGTTTGTCATTCATTTGTCATTACGTACGAGATTACCATTTTATGCCATTTCGTTCAGTGGAGTGTCAGTGATTGATCATTGGAAAGTCATAATGACACTATTATGTTAGTAGATTACCAAATTTGTCAAAATCAACAATTATGAGATCAGTGATCGACCATTCTGACACTATTGTAATAGCAGACTTGGGGCCCTGATTGAAGGGCGCTATTACAAAATCGAGCGCTTGCCCCGGACTAAAGCTACAAACCGCGTTTCCCGAGATTTATAGTGATTGTGGGGCTGTATACAAAAATTGCTTAAAAATATGAGTTTACTTTTAAATACTTAGGCCAATTTTTTTTTTTCATTCATTATAACAATACCTCCTTAATTATTAAATAATTTTTATTTGAATTTGGATTATACTTTCATAGATAAAAAATATAGTTTCGTACGGAAAATTGTCAATAATTCTGTTTTACAAAATTAACTTTGGTTTATTAGTGCATGAATCGTAACAAATTGATTTAATCATTCCAATGTAGAAGGTACAGTTGTATCATGGACATTTTTAAAATTGATTAAATTATTATATCTTCGGTGTACCAAAGCATCAAAAGATTCCCAAAAGCGTAATTTTATGAAACACCCTTTGTGGAGACAAGAAATTTACTGATGTACGTGAACAAATTGATATACTTATTTATTTAGAACACTCCCAAGATCAATTATCAAACATTCTTAGGCGTATTTTTGTTTTTTTTTTTTTGCTATATCTAAAGCATAATCAGACATCAAAACTCGAATCAAACGCTCAAATTCAAGAAAAATTGTGACAGCGCTCTTAAGGTCCCTCCTGCCTTAGTTTTAAGTTTTGCTCGTCATGTTTTACTAACATGATGAGCAGATAATTTTTAAGTATTACTAACACTATGGACAATTAAGTCTGAATTAAAATACATTGAATTGTTGTAGACGGACATGCCGAGTTTGATGAGCTTTTGTTCTCTTTATTTTAAACAGACCATTTTCTTATCTTATCATTTTACGTAAAAAAATTGACTTAGTCAAAAAACCCGACCGCTAAAAACAACTAAAAAGTTCGAGACAAGTCGCTTTTCAAGCAGTCTGATACAGTCGTCGGTGGTATTAGATCAGTGATTGAACTGCATCAGACTGCTTGAAAAGCTACTTGTTTCTAACTTTTTATTTGTTTTTAGCGGTCAAGTTTTTGACAAAGTCATTTTTTTATTTCGTACTTTTTAGTGAATTACATTTTTGGAATCGTTTCCTCCAGCCCTTTATCTTGACACCCCACTCGATAGGGTTAGAAAATTAAAAATTTATTGAAAAAACCGCATTTTGTTTTTTTTTATATATGTATACCCAGTCTCACTCTCACAGTAAATACGAATCTAACGACACCTCTCAACGTAAAATCCATTGAGCCGTTTAGGCTCTAGGGCGTGCCAAAGAAATATACTTTGTCTCTGTCATCTCTGACATAGACTAAAGTCAAGAGCAAATCCATTACAACTAAAAAAAAAATATACAATACGATCATACATACACTCGAAAAACATAACCCTCCTTCTTTCGCAGTCGGGTAAAATATACCAAAATAAACCATACTAAATAAAAATTGAACAAAATTGCGTTTTCGCTCACAAAAATGCATCGATTTATATTAAATTTGAATTTCATGTGAACTACGGTTTATTTTGATATTAATTTTACGAAATAATACTAATGTACTAAGAGGAAACGCGGGCGGAAAGACTTAGTATGTAAAAAGTCATAATTCGAGGTTTGGCTCCCTCCAAAATTGTCTAGGTAGGTAGGAGTTTGTTGAATTGTCTAGGTAGATTAGTAGGTTAAGACAATTTTGAGCTTTATAATAGAAGAATGAGAAAATTTTAAAATATAACTAAAAATTAATAATATGTACCTACTATTTATTAATTAATGCATTGTATTTAACAACATTTCACACATAAGTAACATCTAATAAATGTATTTGTGAACAGCAAGGCGGGCAACTTTCAAAATCGCCAATGGAAGCCAGCAGGCCTTTTGAATTTATATGTATGTTTCATCGTGCATCACAACATAGTAAAAAAATGACTGGGCCTACTTCCATAAAAAATTCAAACCCAAGTAAGTCTAAAGTAATAAACTCGATAAATTATAGCTACAGTAGTACTATTGATAATAAAGTACGGCAATTGCTTCTACATACACTGCCGAATATATTATTACAAATCTTATGAGCTGGCAAGCATCAAAAACAAAAGATTGGCAGCTTCTTTGGTGAATCGTATATCCGTCGACGTATCTACTCAATATGAGAGGACTGAATATGAGGTGACGCAGACGAAGTTGCGTGGGTCAACTAGTTTACGAATAAATTAATTTCTTAATTGTCACTTACATTCGTAAATAGATTTTTAATAATAATTCAATACTCTCGAGTCCAGGCCGGACTCAATCAGTCGGTCTGGTTGCGGGGTACGATTGAAAAATTAATTTTTAGCGCACTAATAAATCGATTTTACACATTTTTATACTTGGTTTTATCGATTCATTAATCGATGTTTTTAATCGATTATATTCTGACTTCCCTAGGAGAGAGCATAGTAAAGACAAACAAATTGGGCGCGAATTATTGTGTAGTACTAGTAGGTACAATAGGTACATACGTTGTGTGTACGTACTGTACGTTGTTTTGGTTTCTGGGTGTACCAGTGCTGCCAACGTGTGGGGAATTACCCAACCTGCGGGGAATCTCAAGTTAATTGGGGATTGGCAAGATGTGGGGAAAATCCGGGGATATTGGATATCGGAATTCATAACACTTTTCGGGAAAGATAAATAAGTGTTTTAACATTTTTGTTAAGTTACATGGATATCGAATGACATAGGACCGCTTTTTAATGATCTTCATTCGGCATCTTTTTTCAGAATGCAATAAAAAATATCATTTTGCGTATCAGTGTGTGTGCTTTTGCATATATTATCTTTTTTTTATTCAAAGTACATAACTCCTAAAAAATGTATTAGCAATGCTTATTAATTTTAAAATTGAAAGTGTTTTCTTTATTCCGCTCAATTTTAGCATTTTTTTCCTGTCTTTAGTCGCAAAAAAAGGAAAAAATTAATCATATTAAATCAGTTGAAACTTTTTTTTTTTTTATTTGTGATAGGTTTGCTCTTAAGGTGGATACTCCAGGGTAGCCCGCGAAATTCAAATATTTTTATGTTTTTTGCAATTTGTCGGTCAGTGTGAAGCTGTATGTGGACCAAATGCGATCCGCGACCGTAACGCGTATTTATCTAAAGAATTATAACCATTTTAATCATCAATATAGCCCTCTAAGTTCATGTAGTTCGAAAGAATGTATATTTCAAAAATAATCGCATTTGGTCCACATACAGCTTCACACTGACCGGCAAATTGCAAAAATCATAAAAATATTTGAATTTCGCGGGCTACCCTGGAGCATTCACCTTAACTCTAGTCTAGGTCAGAGTTGACAGAGACAAACATTGTACATTTGATTTCAGAGACATTACATTTTAAAAACCTTTTGATGAAGTACTATTAGTGGTACTTCATCTGACATTTGTAACATAGAAGTGAATATTGATGTTGTGACCAGTTTACTTCGTAACTTGGATCCATCTAAAGGTGCTGGCCCTGATAACATTTCATTTAAATTTTTAATTAAATGCGCGCCTTTCATTGCACTTTCTATCTCAATTTTGTTTTAAAGTTTTAGTTTAGTAAGTAGTTTTTTAAGTCTTTAAGGGATTGTCCCCAAAGAATGGAAATCTGCTTTCATTACACCCGTACATAACTAGGGTTCTAAAACCAAGATTACTAATTATAGGCCTATATTCAAGCTGTGCATTATAGCTAAAATGTTTGAGAGGATTGTCTATAACCAGTTACATCCCGCCCTTGCTAGCTTGTTCAACTCCTTTCAACACGGATTTTCAAACAGATTTTTAGACGGTCTACCACTTCTAACTTGATTTTATTACAGACGCTATGGATAATGATAAGCATGTCGATGTGGTTTACACAGATTACAGCAAGGCATTTCATCGGATCGACCACGATACCCTGATAAGGAAGCTAAGCTACATGTGCATCCGCGGAGACCTCTTGAGGTGGTTCTCTTCGTATATTGATAATAGCTCACAAGCAGTAGTACTCAATTATTATGTCTAGTTGGGTAAACGTGCCCAGCGGAGTGCCCCAAGGTAACGAACCTTGGGGCACTCCTCGCTCGCTCGGTCCTTTTTTATTTATTGTCTTTGTGAACGACATCGATCAGTGCCTCCATTCATCCAAACAATTATGCTTTGCCGATGACATGAAAATTTTTGCCACTATTTCAATGCTCGAAAATAGTCTAGCACTTCAGGCTGACTTGTATCGGCTTGAAGAGTATTGTCGGGCTAATAAACTTGATCTCAACCCATCCAAGTGTTCGGTGATCACTTACACTAGAAAACGTGCAGTCCTAGCCACTACTTATACTTTAGCGGGCCAGATCTTGCCAAGGTGCAATACTATTCGTGATTTGGGTGTCCATCAAGACAGTAAGTTACTTTTTGACAAACACGTTGATTCAATTGTCAAAAAAGCTTCTAAACTGCTTGGGTTTATAACACGTCTCTCTAAGTGTTTTACGGATACTAAAACATTAAAAATATTGTATTGCACTTTTATAAGAAGCCAGCTAGAGTATTCCGCGTTATCATAAATATATTGACTGCATTGAAAACATCCAAAGACGTTTCATAAAATATCTTGGCTTTCATCAAAAGATTCCATATCGGTTAACCGATTATCTTGGACTCTGCAGGAAGTATCATCTGCTACCACTGGTAGATCGACGTAAAATTGCTGACTGTTTATTTCTATTGATAATCCTCAATAACAATATTGAAAACCCTGAGTTTGTCAAAATTTTATTTTAATGTGCCAAGCAAACATTCCGATTTGATCCACCCATACGTGTACCTCATACATCTTCAAATTATAGGCAGAACAGTTATATTGTGCGCGCAAACATTAATTTCAATGACATTTGCAAGGAATATGATTTGGATCCATTCACAATCAGTGTGAATTCAACGAGAAGTTGTAACTAAATAATCCTTAGTTTAATTTAAGCGGTGTGTATAAATAATTTATATTGTGCTCACACCATAATTTACACTATGTTTCTGAACGTGAGGATTTGTTATTGGCTTGCTGGTGACTACGGTTTCCTATTTTGTATGTCTTTATTAGCCGTACATGCTACACATGCTGCTGCCATGTACTAAATAAATAAAACATTGAGTGGAATTTGTGGCGAATCAGTAGATTTTTTATCTCCAAATGGGGTTGGCAAGTGAAAGTTGATATCAGATGGCGCCACCACTACACGAACTTTTGTCAAAGTGAGATAAACACTATTAATCTGTGATGCCAGTCTTTAAGACGGATTTCTTCGTTTTATAGGCAGTCTCATCTGTCCAGCCTTTTCCCAGCTGTATTGGAGTCGGCTTCCAGTCAAGCCGGATTTAGCTGAATGCCAGTATTTTAAGAGGAGCGGCTGCCTACCAGACCTCCACAACCCATTAACTGGGTAACACGGTACTTCATGGCAAGACTAGAGACAGATTGACTGGCTTCTGATCATACGTAACGACTGCCAAACATCTACAAATGACAGCCGGGACCAACGGCTTAACGTGCTTTCCGAGGCACGGAGTAAACTCGGTATGTTAAGATGGTTACCCATCCACAGAGCAGCCTTGGCAAGGGTTGCTTAACCTTAAAGATCGACCCGTTCGGCTGTTATTGTCTAGCCACGAGCTCCTCAGTGTTATTGTGTATTATAAGCAGTCTCTTACATTATTGGTTTTATGATGCAGGTTTGGGATCGTACAAATAATTGGAAATAGTTTTTGACGATCTAATCAAACTGAAAGTAAACATACTAAGTATTTACCCATCTTTTCATCAAAAATGCTTTGTGTTGGCCTGTGCGCTACTAGCGCCATTATGACAGTTGTCGGCCCTACTGGGGAAATTGACTTGCATTGTCGGGGAATTTGTTAAATTTGTGTTGGCAATGCTGGTGGAATCTTTTTCAATTCTTGCTTGCTGTTGAACAGTTTTGTCTTCGAAAAACCGGTTATAAGATAAATGTAAACTGTGCATATAAACCAGTAGCTGTACCATTTTTAATCGTCATTTGTAAAATATGAAACATTCATGTTTCTAGTGGAGGATTACATACACAATTAATATCATACGACTTCAAACTATCACAATGGACGACGATTTGAAAAAGAGCTGTCCAAGTTGCAGTCAACTTTATTTTATTCAATGTAAGTATATATATCGTTTTCCTTGACATTGAAAATAAAATCACAGAAGACACACACCTCAGTAAGTCATAGAACTCCTCGCACTCCACAATCAATTTTTTTGTTATTACTTCTACAGTTCAACCTACCTACTAACCGGCATTTTTCGCGGTTACACCATGTTATTTCTTTACCTAGGTACTATTGTTGAATGATTGTTTTCATTACAAAATTTTTATTCAAGCAGTTATAACAACCATCAATTATCTGTTTCTTAGTTTTGTTAATATGCAACAAAAACCTGTGTTTTTCAATATGTTATGCACATTTTCTGTTAGACTTAATTTCCAGTCACCTGAATTTCAGTAAGATCTTCATCTTCTTCAGACAAGAACTATTATTTTATTCTAAACCGGTTGAAATTGGCCAATTTAGAATTTTTAAGGCATAGCTACACTACACACACACATACTTTATTGCTAATCCAACACAGAAAATTTTATCCAATGGTGAATTACTGAATTCAATGGATTCTTATGTTTATCAACAACCTTCATTCAAAGCATTTTATTTCAAAACATTTTCGAGTCTTGACAGCGGAATCGGAGTTGAAGTACCAAATTTGTATTAATATAAGACTTAGATTATTTGTAAATTAAAGATCACTTAGGCCCTAAACATAGCTCAACTAGGACTACACAAGTGCCATTTAATGGCCTAATTGGAATAAATCATTAGACTTTACATTATCATTTTACTATAAAGTTAGTTGCTATCCAAGAAAGTGTTAAATTGTTAAAATGGTTGTGTATTTATTTCCCTTTATGACATAATTGTTTACTACTCAGTAGGCATAAACAACATAACACAATGTAGCATCAGTGCATGAATCAGTGTGAAACAAGGAACGCCAAGCATAAAAATCTGTTTCTTTATCAGCACATACATCTCAAGAATACAAATTAATTACGTTAGGTTAAATACATTATCATTTGAATTAATGGATTTGTTTCAATTAATAATAGGAAAAAACTAAATGTGTTATACAATAGGTATTTATATTAGGAAGTAGTAGTTAGTACCTATCTAACTACTTCCATGTTAGGGTTCTGTACCCCAATGGTAACCAACATAACCCTATTAAACAGCCTCCGCCGTCCGTCTGTCTGTCAGCGGGCTGTATCTCAAGAACGGTATTAGGTAGAAAGTTCAAATTTCCATAGATTGTGTATTTCTAGTACCATTCAATCATAACAACAAATAATAGAAATTAAATTAAAAATTCTAACACAAGAAATGTGTTTTTTTCGTTTATTTATTTATTTATTTATTAGGGACAAAAAACAGCTACATGCTTCAAATAAACAAGAAATCCTTTAAAATAATACGTAATAACAAACATGTAACCCACACCAATGTCCGCGTATTTACAAAAGAATAATAAATTATTAGTTTATGGGAACCTTTTGTCTGACTTGCACTTGGCTGGTTTCTTTTTTTGTTTTTTTTTTCACTAGGTAACTCAAAAGGATCTGAAGCATCCCTTTATAAACTTTTTCTAAACAAAATCGCAAAGGCCACGAAATATCTTCAAAGTAATCTATTTTATTGTAATAATTCATTTTACTTCAATATTTTCAAACTCCATGTTTCGTGCCATGCTAATCACTTCTCAAGTCATCAAGTGCAGTCTCTTGGGCTGAATAATGTTTATTAGGGCCTTTTTAGTGAACTTTGTCACCCAGGTGAAGCTCAATATCAAAATATGTAGTTCCTTACAGAATAGCACTGCTGACAAGTATATCCAAATGATACTATTGTATAAGCCTCTGTATGGTCTTGTAAAAAAAGATCTTTCATTATTTTCTACAAAATAATCAATGCTTTATAATTTTCTCAGTAACAACATCCAAGGTGAAAGAGAACTTGCCACTATTTCTACCATGTGGCCATACAATGTGCGAAAATTGCATTGTCAACATTATGAAGTGTCTGGAACCAATAGAGTGCAGGGTTTGCCTCCGTGAAGCAGAAGTCAAGATAAGTGACCCAAATGAGTTGATTCAAAATAAACCTAAGTTATATCAAAAGTTTCCTGTCAATGTTCAGATGGTTGGGGAATTAACTATGCAGCTAAAGAAGGTAAAACATGTGAAAAATAAACAAAGATTTTGAGGTGGAATGATATTAAAAAAAAACATCTGAGTTGTTTTGTATGTTTTAGCTACCAGATACAGTGCATAAGAAAACTGAAGAAGATAGTTTCATTGACCTTAAAGCCTTGCTAAAAAAAGATGCTGCTCAAGGTAATATTATAATATAGCAATTGTTGAAAATGCTGATTTATATTATGTTACTGGTTACAAGCTTTGTGATATTTGGCTACTTTTTTTTTATTGAATAAAATCCCGTGATTTGAAAGAATTGTGTTGATTCTTATTAACAATGAGGAAGCCTAATCAAATCAAAAATTAAAATATTCTTAATTTTAAAACATTTTTTTTACAGGCCATTGCTTAGAATGTAATGCTACAACTTCAAAAATGTGTAAAGAATGTGTTACCATTTTGTGTGATGCCTGCTTCAATAAAACTCATAAGAATTTTGTAATATTTAAGAACCATGTGCTGCAAAAGATAGGTTTGTTTATGATTCTTAATTCATTAAACCATCAATCCACTAGCTCTTGTAAGTACATACCTTTTTTAGCAACTGTTCTTGAAAATCCTGCAAAATAAGAAATGTCCATCACAAAATAACTTGTTTTTAGGTAAACCTGTGAATAATTGTTTTGTAATTTGAACTTAAAACATTCTTTATTTCAAAGTCGACACCTAACACATACTGGTTTTGAAATTTTTATCAAATTGAGATTTTTAAAAAAGAAAAAGTATTTACACTGAAGAAAATAATGACTCATCCGCCTAGCCTTTTCCCAACTATATTGGGGTTGGCTTCCAGTCAAACCGTATTATTATTATTGAATACCAGTATTTTACGAGGAGCGGCTGCCTACCAGACCTCCACAATCCATTAACTGGGTAATACTAGTACTTCATGGCAAGATTGGAGTCAGATTAACTGGCTTCTGACTATCTGTAACGACTGCCAAAGATCTACAAATGACAGCCGGGACCAACGGCTTAACGTGCCTTCCGAGTCACGGAGGAAACTCGCTATGTTAAGATGGTCACCCATCCACAGACCAACCTTGGCAAGCGTTGCTTAACCTTGAAGATCATCACGTGCGGCTGTTATTATCTAGCCACAAGCTCCGAAGAAAATAATGACTAAGTTAGATTAATGCTCAACTTCATATTCTTAATTTAAAAATGGTCTAAAATTGTTGACTTCTGTTTCAATACTTGGCTTGATAAAATTTACCTTTTATTTAAAGGTCAGATAGAGATACATAATCTGATTTTTAAATTAAGTGTAAATTATAATATACATTGGCCTTATTAGAAAGTTATATAATAAGTAGAACCTTTATTTAGTGATAATTTCCCAGTAAAATATTAACATCCAGTTAACTTTTGAAACCTGGAACTGAAGTCTATTTAGAATCCTTAATCCCTATATGTCATCTAAACAGCAACACAAGTTTTGAAGAAAAGCCTATATTATGTTTCCTTTCAAGCTAATAAAAAATCTGATAAGATATTGTTTTCATTACAGAATCCAGCTTTCAACCCACCAATTGTAAGGTGCATATTGGAAAACCACTTGATTACTATTGCAATGATTGCAAGAAACCTGTATGTACAGACTGCTTGATGCTTGGTGGTGAAAAATCCTGCAAGAACCATAATGTTGTAGCTCTACAGGATGTTGTAAGTATTTAGGGAAACCATAACAATTGATATTACATTTTTAAACCAGTATATAGTCAAAATATCTGAAAAATCTATTTCAAGTGTTAGTCATAATAAGGTACAAACTCATCTGAGCAAGTGAGAAGCACAATAATTTATTAAAAGGATGAACAGATCTTTAGTTGCGGGTTGTTAATATGAAAGCTCTTTGTGTCTTGAATAATTACTATGCAAATAATGTTTGGAAGATTTTATACTGGTTCTTGTTTTGATTTGCGCTCAAAGTTGCATGACATTCTATTTTGGAATAATTAAAGGAGTTACAAAAATAACCTTTCTTTGCAGAATGTATCCTTTTTGGAGATTTTGACTGATATATCTCCACTAGTCGATGAAACATTCAGGAGACTCACAAAAACAGCTGTTGTAAGTTTCATCATAAATGTAGTACAAATAATCTTTGAGTTTCATTGATTACTTAATAAGCATATTAATTTCATATTTTCTAGGACATTGGATATTTGCTCCACAACTACGAAAATGACACTGGATCCGTTAAGGAGCTATCTAAAATAATTGCCAATGTTGAACAACATTTCTCAAAGCTGTTTTCTGTAGTACAAAAACATAAAGACGAAATCATAAACATAATTTTATATTTAAAGTTCTCTGAAAAGAACTCCCTGCAGAAAGCTAAATCCGAAGTCGCTAATTCTATCCAGAAAGCAGAAAATGTCTTGAGGATGATAACAGCTGCTACAGATACCAAAAACATAAAACATGTAACCTCTTTATTTATTATTTCAGTTGCTAACCATCAACCTTGTGTCTTAATCTGTAGTTATTAATATGGGACATATCTGTTATAACACCATTTTTACTCAAAGGGTAACCAACGGAACCCTATTACTAAGCCTCCGCTGTCCGTCCGTCCGTCTATCTGTCAGCGGGCTGTATCTCAAGAATCTTAGTAGGTAGACAGTTGAAATTGTCACAGATTGTGTATTTCTATTGCATCTATAAAAGCAAATAATAAAAATTAAGGTGGTTATCCATCACTAGCACTTTGCCCGCGACTTAGGGTCAATTCACACCGAAATGGCAGCGAAGCGGCGAGCAGGTTCAGTGTCTTATAATTTTAAACTTAATCCTCATCACAGTAACACATAGTATCGCTTGATCGCTTGAGAAACTTGAAGAGGTCGTGCGGCCGCCCGCGGCGCCGCGAGCATTCCGATGACTCCCGCGATAATATGTGTTATAGTAATGAAGATAAAGTTTAAAATTATATGACACGGAAACTGCTCGCCGCTTCGCTGCCATTTCGGTATGAATTGACCCTTAGTACGCATGGATTTAATACTGTCCTTTACAAATTTCAGCACCCCCTCCAATCCCTCTATAGGGTATTTTAAGAAAATATATTTTTCTCCAAAAAAAAAACTACTTATTCAATAATTTCTTTTATTAGTTTAAAAAAAACTTTGAGTTTGAGCTTTGTAAAAATACCTAGGTCATATTAAGCTTCACATTTTTGTTTGCTTTATATTTGTCTCTATCACTCAAATCATTGTGATGGTTGCTTGGTCTTTGTCTTGGTGATCATGCCTGCAGGATTCTTTAAGGAAAATAACAATAATTGATTACTAAAACTTATTATAATATAATGTTGCTTTTGTTGAATTTTAGATTAATTTGCCAGCTCTCTTGGAGGAAGCGAAACAAGTAGCAAATACTCCCTGGTATCTAAATAGAACTGAAACAAACAAAGAATCTCTTAAGTAAGTCATTGTAATAAAATACAATCAATGCTGATGAGGTTATGATGTGGCGCTAATTAAGATAAGAACAAACAAGTCAACCTTTGTGCTAGTAAACAACTTATTATAAAATTGCTTAATCATTAACAGGGTATCAGTAAATGAGGATCTGTGTTCTTTGATAAGTGACTATGTGCACTTGGAAGGAAATGTCAAGTCTGTGTACAAGTTGCACTCCACTTCAGAATTAGGTGATGATGTTAAAATACCGCCAGCGCCAAATGCTCCCGTCTATCCACCGGAATTACCTAAAGGTAAGAGTTTGATAAATGAGAAGCTAGTAGTGATATCGCCAGTGTGGGAGTATAACATTTTGCCATGAAAGAAAGATCCTTTGTCGTAATCCAGGCAATATTCTACTTCTCTGCATCTCAAATATGCACCATTCCATTCTGCCATTGAACAACAACAAACTAATAATAATTATATAATTTTGTTCGATGACGTCATCTTCCATAGAACTAAAATAATGGGAACTACCGAGAAGACTGCAGTCGGCACCTACTTCTAAACACGGCTCGTATTTTTAGGAGGTTCTTCTCTCTTAGAGCTCGGACCGTCGCCGGTAGATTGGCCCTATTCCCGATACCGGGGTGCAGTATTTAAAAATGTTTATAAATGGCTAATGTTTAATTTAGCTGAATCCGGCTTGACTAGGAGCTGACCCTAATGGGAATTATGGGAAAAGGCAAAGCAATGAATATTTAATTCTCAAAAAGTACATAATTATTACTCCGTGTTCGAGTGGTTTAGGCGTTTGTCTTGTGACCCGGTGGTCGTGGGTTCGATTCGCACGGGAAAATACTTTGTAAAGTTGTTTTCCAGTTTAGTTAGGACATTGCAAGCTTGAATCACCTGCTTGTCTGATAAAAACGATGATTCCGTGCTTCGGAAGGCACGTATAAGCCGCGGTGGTCAAATGGCGGTCGCCAAACAAACCATGTTAGAGGCCCTTGAGGCAGTTTACAAATGTAACTTGCCGCGCCGCTGAGTTCGTGTCCGTGGCCTGACAGTAAGGTGTATGGCTGCCCACACGATAAGAAGACGTGTCCGACTGAAACAAGATTTTCAGCCGAAACCGAACCTTCTTACATTTATGTGCGCATAATCGACGAAATGAACGGAACAGCAGATTATTTTCAGTTATCGCTTGCATTCTGTTACACGTAGTATATTAAAAAAATCCTAACTAACGATCACAGGCACCAAACACACCCGAAGTTAGCCGAACGACGCACAATAATGACGAACACTGAGTTTCAGCAGGGCCGAAGGTTCGGTCGGTTTTGCTCGAATTTTTCCTTTCAAATTTGATCTTAAGGTGGATGCTCCAGGGTGGCCCGCGAAATTCAAATATTTTTATGTTTTTTGCAATTTGCCGGTCAGTGTGAAGCTGTATGTGGACCAAATGCGATCTGCGACCGTAACGCGTATTTATCTAAAGAATTATAACCATTTTAATCATCAATATAGCCCTCTAAGTTCATGTAGTTCGAAAGAATGATTATTTCTGAAATATTCTCTCTCTCTTCTCTCATTCGCAGATCGCATTTGGTCCACATACAGCTTCACACTGACCGGCAAATTGCAAAAAACATAAAAATATTTGAATTTCGCGGGCCACCCTGGAGCATCCACCTTAATCGCCTATTTTAATAATTTTAGTAACTCACCAGTAAGTTATGTAACAAATTCTAAGTAACATGGAGGTAGTCGGTAGTCTGAATATGATGAGCCAGTTACGTCTATCGCATCCACACGTTTTTCACTATTATTTTTCCTTTCTGCGACAGTCATTGCTATTTTAACTTTTACTTCTAATGATAGTTGCCGCGTGCTTAATACGTCAAAATATTCTTCCAAACAAAAAAAAAAGAATCATCCAGATCGGAAAAAAAATTGCGAAAATATCGCTGAACAAACATTTTTCATGGAATCACATCATCAGATCCTCACTTATACCTTCCATCATCAGCTCAGCAACATGAGATGATGATTATCAGGCACAAATATCTGAATTGCGTTAGAAAGTTTATGAAAAATAGTGTATGTGCTTATAAAAATTAAGGGTTTCCCTCGATTTTCATGGGATCCCATCATCAGATTCTGACTTGGTGACAATGGGACCACCTCAGGAGTATAGGCTTTCGAATAAAAGAAGAATTTATAAAATCGGTCCAGAATTGGCGGAGAAATCGGTGAACATACATAAAAAAATAAGGTACATACAGCCGAACATAGAACCTCCTCCTTTTTGAAGAAGTCGGTAAAAAAAATCAACCAGCCCGGTGGCTTGCCAGATTGGTCGACTGATGCGCCATGTTGGCAGTAAGACACATTTGTTCGATACACACTACACAGATATTTAAATATTATTTTTAACTGTATTAGTTTTTATACTTATTACTGTATTTAATTGCGATTTATTTTTATTTTAAAATATTTAATCAAGTATTATGTTTATTGTATTTACGTTCGTCCGTGTGTCACTGCGGGGTGCCAACTGAAAACCAGCGCTGGGTGTCTAACGCCCAGCAAATACTGAGATGGTTACTTCGGCATGGGCACGCTCAGCGTAATTTGTGTACCTGCTACTTATTACTTTTGTTTTCTTTGTCGCTGTGCGTTTGTGTCTGTGCTGAATAATTGTTTTTCTATTCTATTCTAAATCCGAAAATTATACTAGTAGGATGTTCTAAGCCTTTGCAAATTTAGTGTTTAAAGTCCTATTTCTTGAAAACAAATCCAGTTCATGGAATAATACTAAGGCCCGTATTACAGAACCTTACTCAAGTACTACTTAAACTGCATTCAACCGATTACTGCTTGAGTGAAGAATCTCGACTTAAGCGTTCAGTTTATTTTAGAACTATCCTCAAACTCAAATCAAACGAAACTACGCTTGAGTAGAGATTTTGATCTCTGATTACGTGAGTAAGCAATCATTATGGTAACCCTGAACAATAGTTTGTTTTCTATTGCAATTCTTTTTTTTTCCGCACGATCAAAACCGGATGAGGCGGACGGCACTACGTTATTTTTTTATTTTTTTTTTAATAACAACACTAGGATTTTTTCCTGTATCGTGGATGCGTTTTACAGACATAATCACACATACACAAACAGCCAGACCCGGAACAACTATCTGTAGGCCATACAAATATTTGTTCCGTGCGGGAATCGAACCCGCGACACGCAGCGCAGCAGTCAATTGCTCAACCACTGCGCCAACCGTGTCGTCAGTGTTATTGACACTGACAGCCACCCTTAACCCTTCAGAGTAGGTAAATATTATGTCCTGTGGACAGCAAACTGCTGGACAATATGTGGAATCATTGAAACAGGCGCGATCTCGGTAAAATGGAGCTGAGAGTTTTGTTGGTATTGACTACCTCAGCGAAGTTTGCGAGAAGGCCGACTCGATACATTTGCTGCCAAATACTGCAAAAAAAATTAGAATGTGTTGTACCCGCATTCTAATGAAACTCAAAAAAGATATAAGTAAATGAAAATAAAGACTTGACAAGTTGACACTTGTCAAGTTCTAAAATTAAAACTCCAACTGAGACTAGTTTTAAGTAATGCTTGAGTCTTGATTGTAGTTCTATAATACGGGCCTGAGAATACCTTAATATAAATTCGTTAACAATTCTCAAGTCTTGTGATGGTTCTTGGCTTGGTTTCATACACTGAACACAATGCTTTACATAAGTATAAACAAATACACAAGGTTTTAAAACAAAGCAGCTGTTTAATACACATTTGACTTTGACCATTTTTTACTTTTAATTAGTTTCTTTTGTACTGATTTTTAATATTTAATTATATCAATTTTATTATAGACGCGAGACAATCAAAGCTAAAAGCGGAAAAAGAAGCTTGCAAGCCTCCAACTCTATACAAGAATGCTCCTAAATACCATAGCAAGAGTGGATCTGTATCATCACTAAATTCTAATTGCAGTGATAGCTCTAATAAGAGTTATATTACACAGAGTAAGTTATTTTTTGCTTTGTGTCGATTCAAAGCTCCATTTAGTTGGTACTGGAAACTATATAAGGCTGAGTTTTCAATAGTCCCATAACTTTATCAGACGGTATTTATGACATTGACATATTTTCTATGCAAAAGCTAACAAGCCGCAATTCTAATTCCTCAGGTAAAAGTTATCCGTGTTGGAAAAAGCGGCCCAAAAATGGTAGAATTCATTGTACACTAAAACTATGCCTGGGCGCGTCTAGCATACAGTTCCAACATTTTTTTACAAAAAGGATACAATGCTTTTTCCATTTCATAGCTATTATTAATATAATATCAAACAATTTATTTCATTGTTACTGTTAATAATATACAATTTCTCAGATAACTGTCAGCAACAGCCGATGATCCATCCAGTTGCACCATTTCAAGAAAACCAACATCCACAGCAACTATGCGAAGGTATTTTGAAGTTTATAACCGAAAAATAAAAACACACGAATACAGAACCTCTTCCTTTTTTGAAGTAGGCTATCTAGTTCAATAGTATGGATAAAAAATCGAATTTATTTCAATTCTAGGTTCCCAAGAGTTAATTTACATTTCGCATATTGTGGATCCTCACAATTTCTTTGTGCAAAGATCATGCTTTCAAGGATTGGTCAAAGATATGTTACGAGAATTCCGAAATGCTGTATCGTTCTCCAAACCGACTCTGAGTCATATAGCGCCGGGTAAGCATTTTGCAAATATGTAAGCGATGTTATTGTTTAGTAGGTATCTTTTATCAGCTCAGTTCACATGTTATCTGCTGACATACTATTATGACTATAATACATGTACAGTTGTCATTCACTGGTTTTTATTATGTAGCAGTTTGATATAACTTGTGTTGTAATAATGTTGTTCAATGCGCAGGTAAAACATATTTGGCTTTCAACAAGGCTGATAATATGTGGCAAAGATGCCGCGTTCTTAGTGTGGAAATGAAAAATAACAATCCAATAATTCAAGTTTTCTGTTTTGATTTCGGCAGCATCGAGTTTGTTTCTATCGAAAGGTAAGTCTTATATTAATATGAAAAAACTCTTCATTTACTTTTGCTAATCAATACAAATATTTTACTAATATTAACAAAACTGTTTACTGATGAATTGTATATGCTGTATTGCTGGATGTTAGAAAGCCTCTCTTTTGTTTTAGGTTGCGTCTTCTGCCACCGTCAAAAATACAGTGCCCTTATCCACTCGCCATTAATTGCTCTCTATTTAATTGTGTGCCAAGAACGGGCAATTGGACCAGTGAGGACTCATTCCTTATTCAAAATATTATAGACAAGTAAGTTTTAGTTGTAAGGGTTCTCTGTGTGTATCTAATTTAGTTTGCCATATTATGTTATTACTTCCCAAAATTTGATACTTCCTACACTTTCGGTTGGTGTAATAATACAGGGTGTTTTTTTTTTTCAAATCTACCGGTTCGATTCTTAGGTAGGAATAACGCTTTTTATTAAAAATCCAATGATGCAGTTTTAGTTTTCATCAAAATCGGGCTCAAGACTCCTTTCAGTATTTTTCGATATTCGGCATAGTTTCGGATTTGCCCATGAAGGCAAACTTTAAAAATTCAACCTGTATAAGGTCCCATTAAAATAGGTAGACAAACTTTAAGAAATCATTCAGATCTTCAAAATAAGGTCAACGGTAAAAAAACAACGGGTTGCACTCCGGGAGTGACGGCAGAAGTGAAAACTTGAAAAC
This sequence comes from Lacanobia oleracea, assembly GCA_950371165.1. Taxonomy (NCBI): domain Eukaryota; kingdom Metazoa; phylum Arthropoda; class Insecta; order Lepidoptera; family Noctuidae; genus Lacanobia; species Lacanobia oleracea. Next base: position 11,910,273 of record OX493397.1, read on the forward strand.
GTGCTTCTCTCCCTCCGTCTTACAAATTTTCGATCAAGTCACGTGTACTGACGCGAGTTTTTTGATTTTTTTTACCCATCACAAAAAAGTGCACAACGCCGCTAAAGAAGTAAGCAGGACACGTGACCGTCTTACGAATTTTCGATCAGGGTGACGTATCCTGACGCGAGACATTTTTTATCCAAAAAAAAACTGCACAACGCCGCTATAGAAGTTATCACTTCAAAAAAATATACAAAAAATATTGGTTATGCAACATGTGATCAACAATCCACACATCAATGTGAGGACACGGTTGGCGCAGTGATTGAGCGATTGACGCTGCATGTTCGATTCCCGCACGGAACAGATATTTGTATGGCCTGCACTCCTACAGATAGTTGTTCCGGGTCTGGCTGTTTGTGCATGTGAGTTTGTGTGTTTGTGATACAAGAGAAATTCCTAGTGGGGCGACGTTTTTTCTCACTAGCTTCTGCCAGCGGCTTCGCCCGCGTGATCCCTAGGAAACATACTCCCGAGATATAGCCAATGTGTCATTCCAGACTATAATCTATCTCCGTGCCAAATTTCATGAAGTTCCTTTCAGGCGTTCTGACTTGAAAGAGACATCCATACTCACTTCCTCACAAACTTTCGCATTTATAATAATTATTAGTAGGGTTAAGTAGGATAATTCTGATACCTACTGCAAATGTGCAGGCGTACGTGACTACGTCAAGTAACTTACCTACCCATAATGGATGTGTTAATTCTAATGTGCCGGCAATTTATTATTTTAGGTCAAATATAAATCACTTTAATCAGTGTTTTTTTGTTTGTTTCAATAACTTTGATTAGATATAACGCCGTGTTAAAATTTGACCATCTATTTTAATTGGCCATTAGACATATTAATCGCTTGTCCTGTCTTATTCAACAAAGCAGAGCCTAAACTACAGGGGCAGAAAAACTTGAAATTTTGGCAGTTGATGCATTTTATGTTATAGTATTTCACAACTACTTAAATACCCCCAAAAGACGATTTATGGGGTGTATGGAAAAGTCTTATTCCTTGATTTTATAAACTAGAAACTTAACCAAACGAATACTGAACTAAATAAATAAAGTCATAATTAATTTTTCAGTCTAACGCCTATAGAGGTTTTAGGGGGTTTTGAAGTTCCAGCCTGGTTCAATCCATGGTCCGCAGCGAGGAGGCATGGTAAGCAGTCACCTCCTGCGAAGTCACACGCCGAATGTTGTATTAGGCACTTCTCACCACTGGCGAGGAAGCGATTAGCCATCTACTATTTGCTCGCTGAGGAAAGGAACAAAAGTTATAGATCTCGTGTGAGGAAAAGAGAAATACTTTCATAGTCGATAGCTGGCTGTTCACACTGCCGGCGAGTGGCTCTTAACACTACTTGATCGCTGCGACAAGAGCTATTAAAGATTGTACTCGCTCAGCGACACTCGCTCGGCGGTGCTCCCTTGGCGGTCAGAACTCACCAACCAGCGGTAATTTCTACCTACAGTGCGGGCCGGAGCGAGTACTGCGAGTAATAGCCCTCCCGTACAAAAGCACTCGTTTAAAGCCGAACGTCAGAACTATCGAAACTTTTCAATCGCTACTCGCTGCTCGCCAACTGGTTTCGAGTTTCAAGCTTAACTCGCTGATCGCCGGCGGTGAGACAAGTGCCTTAGACGCGCTGGCTGGATATCATTTAGGCCAACCAATTAAACAGGCGAACCAAATAACCGGGCGCCAATTGGCTGCGACAAACGTGGCATTGAGTTAAGTGTTACATGTCGGGATATTTTCTCCCAATGGGTAACAGTGTAACACAACATGGTGTAACTGAATGGGAACAAACTCTTCACTAATGTTATCAACTGAACGTTATCCTACAACAGCACATGTCTGCATACTCATTTAAGCATTATAGTCGTGATGGTTCCGTGTTGTGACAAAAGCTTTGCGAACCTGTCGTCTGATAAGGTCTAATACAACCAATGTGCACTTTGGAATACAACAGCACATTTCTGCTTACTCCTTTAAAGATTATAGTCGTGGAAGTTATAAGTATAGCAGTTAAAAAATGGTTCTGAATATCGTTTATTTTTTCATCTTAGCCTTTTTTGTTTTGCTAAGAGGAAGAATAATATTCATTTTACACAAAGCAATATTTTAACCCATTTTTTGCGATTTCCATGAACTTTGGTGTTTGAAAAGTACCATAAACAACATTAGATTTGAGTCTAGTAGAATCTCAATAACATCTTGGACCTGCATTCTTACTCTTTCATTTCAATTCGTCCGATCGTCGTCCAGTTATAGTTTTAACTAGTTGACCCACGCAACTTCGTCTGCGTCACAATTTTCATTACTGCTCCGCTCCTATTGGTCTTAGCGTGATGATATATAGCCCATAGCCTTCCTTGATTTTTCAAACCGGACAGGTATTTCCTGAGATTAGCGCGTCCAAGCAAACAAACTCTTCAGCTTTAAATATTAGTATAGATATGGTTTATATTTTTATTTATGTATTAGTTTATCATAGTTTAAGGTAATGTTGTGTATTTTGAGCGACAAGCAACGTTTCAGTTCCGTAACTCATCACTGGCAACACGCACTGGTCACTCTTCTTAAGACACTGGTATGAGTGGACGTACTCGTTCACAACTTCTGAGTGTAGAGTCTCCGATCTTCGTAGGAGTGATTGGGTGCTACATGGGTGTTTACCATCTTCTTATTATTTATCATGATCTTGGTTTTGTCCACGTTCATTTTAAGGCCTTTCGGAATCTCTACTGAGCATATCGAACATTGTACTGAGGTCCTCCGTAGTCTCAGCTATGATGACTATATCGTCGGCAAATCGAAAAGGTGGGTGATCTACTCGCTATTGACATGAATGCCTAGCCTTCTTCAATCCAAAATCTTGAACCATGACCTCCGTTGCTGCCGTGAACAGTTTCGGTAAAATAACGTCTCGCTGCTCACACCCCGCTGCAGGAGGATAGGTTTCAAGTCTGATCCTGAGGCCGGACTGATATAGTAGCGTTTTTGTACAAACATTTCAGCACCTCCATGTACCGATAGTCAAACTGGCACCGTGGCAGAGACTGCAGCACAGCCCAAGCGTCGATCGAATCGAAGGCTTTCTCGTAGTTCACAAACGCTAAGCAGAGGGGCAATTATAGTCTTTGGTCTTTTATTCTGTATAACCTGCCACAGCGTAGGTATGTGGTTCATGATGCTAAAGCCTTTTCGATATCCGGCTTTTTCGGCTAAAAATTCGTTAAAACTTACATGCGAGATTTCGTGATAACTCTGGAAAACAGCTTGTAGGCATGGCTCAGAAGTGAGATGGAACTATAATTCTTAAGCAGGGCATTGTCGCCCTTCTTATAGAACAGTACGACCACTCCATGGCTGTGGCGTGTTGCCCTCGAGTGTGACGGAATTGAACAGTTCCTGAAGGGCCTTAAGGACTGGTTCTCCTCCCGCCTTCAGGGGTGCTGCCGTAATTCCGTCCTCACCTGAAGCCTTGTTGTTTTTAAGCTTCTTCAGAGTCATCCCAATCTTATACAGGCTGAAGTCCGTGATGTCTCTGTATAGTGCGGGTGACGAAAATCCAACCCAAAAGCAAATAACTAGAGTCCATGACAAATGTAGTCGATAAAACCAATAGATTTTAAAAAATGGATAAACGTACAGGTCACAACGATAGCTAACGAAGGACTGCGCGGAGGGCGGTGAGTCAGTGCGCGAGTGTAACGAAACTTGATCTGCCTATCTAATGTGCGAAAGAGACATCGTATACATGCCTCTGAACATTGGCTCATCCGTGCACCATATGGTATCGAAATTCTTTTTATGCCTATAGAAGACAAAATAAAGTCTTCTGAAAACGGTTTTTTTTTTTGTTTTAAACGATCCTGTACATTTTTGTCCATCGATTTTAGACCTGCATCTCCTCAACGGTTTAATGTTTTTAAACTTTCCAGCAATCTTCAACTAGGTGATAGTAATAAATGGTTTACATTTCATCAAGTTGTGATTATCACAAGCAAAGCTACAACAGGGTAAAAATTGCTAGAAATGTTTCGTGTAAATATGTATACACACTACGTGCGTTAGGCCGGAACTTGGTGCACGGCAGTGCGCCAGGCACTGCCGTGCACCTCGATAGACCGTGGAGTAGACCTACTGGGGAAACCACGTTCAAAAAACGCGTAAAGTACTCTACGGGCGAGGAAACGTGTGCATATTATGTGGAATACAACTTAGAATCACTTTTTCTCCGAAATAATGAATCATAAGGAAACGCAAACAAAGCAATTTTTGAAGATAATTGCATGATCTACATTTTTTGTCTCAGCTATTTATATCTTTTAACTAAACGTTTCGCAAAAAAACCTTGAATATATTTTTTACACACATAAAATCGATGGAGACTTCACAATTATCCCTAAAGTTTGTGTAAATTTTCAGCTTGTTTGGAATGTATGCTAGGGTACCCCTATTTTTCGGGGCAATTTGACTGGACTATTATACGGACAACGCGTTTTCAATTAATGAAGACGAATCTAAAGCTAATTACAGAATAAGCAAGAATTTAGGATTTGTTTGCGAAAATATATGAAAAAATTGAGTAAACCAACACCAGCTTCAAAGGATCATGACCAACGATGTATGGAAATCCGTCTAAAGTTGAAACACAATAAATCTTTATTTATTATAGACTACGCTTTATATACTATTAAACAAAAGTGTTAATTTTCACACAAATACCCGGATTTTGAAGTAATTAAACAAATACGGAGATAACCTACAAATTATGTCTAACCTACTCGCAACTTATAAAATGACCACAGATCACTCATGGAGGTACAAAACAACAATGTTAGTTAAAAACAAAACAAGTGAACAGTTGCTAATTGAAAAATAAAATGTAATATTCATGCTTTTTATGGCCTTGCGGCGTTGATGTGACAATATCGAAATAAAACGACAACTTCAGTCAGATAGAACTTATTTATTAATGAATCGATTCTTTAGACTTCGATTCGAATAGATTTAAAAATCGTTCTTGTTTAGAAAGAATTGCCATCCCTATCGGCCGGTCCGTCTGTCATCTGGCTTGACAGTTGCATCTGCGTGAGACGAAACACAAAAATAAATATTATCTTATTGGAATGATGAAATACATATACAGTACGATATGGTTATGATATTACTAATTATATAGCTATTTATGAGTTTAGTATCATTTTTGTGAAGATTTTGTCTAAAGGTTCATACTTACGTAACTCGTACAAATGAAGAGAACGAAATGTCAATCATGACTAATGTACCTAGCAATCGTTAATTTACTGTTTATGTTAAAATCATAATTCCGGATACGAAAACAAAATTCCTGAAGTGAAAAGCTTGTAAAAAATAAGCAAATAATTTCTATATTAATTTGATTTTCCTTCATGCATCTTTGCTAGTCTGCTTTCGGTCAATCTCCTTTACTTCATAACAAACTGAAATCAATCAATAAATACTTGATACTGAAGTTGTTTTTAGGGTTCCGTAACCAAAGGATTACCAACGGAACCCTATTACTAAGCCTCCGCTATCCGTCCATCCGTCTGTCTGCCAGCGGGCGGTATTTCAAGAACCGTAATAGCACGTATTAAGAAGACTATTGCCGCTATAACAACAAATAATAAATATTAAAGTTTATCCTACGGAACCCTTGGTATGCGAAGTCCGACTCGCTCTTGACCGGTTTTAGGGTTCCATACCTCAAAAAGAAAAATCGGAACCCTTATAAGATCACTGTGTTGTCCATCCATCTGTCCCTTTATCTTGGGAACGCGTGGAGTATCGAGTTAAAATTTTATTAAAACCATAATATGTACTCAAGTTTATAGTCCCTTGAAGCTGAAAAAATCAAACTTCTAAGTTAACGTAAAAAAAGATACGGCCGTTTATGCCGCAAAAAAACGACACTCAAGGAAATCAAAATGTACAAAAAAAAAATCAGTTGAGCTATAAATATATTATTCGGCAAGGAAAACCGTTAACTAAAAGTATAAGGAAAATCGGATAATAATAACAACAAAAATATCAGAACATTTGTGAGTAAAACATAAAAAAATTAAGTCTTTATTTAAACTAATATATTGTAATGATCGATAGTCTAAATCGCGTATCCAATGCTAGATGGCGTTACTAGGCTCGAAACAGCAGTTTTGATATTTTATCAGACAGTTGACAAATGACGGTTAGAGAAAAATAATCATACCAGAGAATGTCAATTGGCGAACGACAGAAAAATTAACTGTTGCTCCGTGCGTCGTTCATTTGCCTAATTTCTAAAAATTAAATAAATTACGCCAGATTATGTTATAGTTTGTGAAATTATGAGATAATGAATTTGTGAAAGAGTAGTGGAAGTCACGGGGTAAGTGTTTACGTCTATTTATCGAACTGTAGGTTGGACTATTGGAGATGTTTTTGCAAGGCTGACTGTTCCCGTTTTGTTTTGTCCTCAGCTTGCGGTAACGCCCTTATCACCCAGACCTATTTAAATGCTTTGTGCCCGGCTTCGAATAAATAGCTCACGAAATAACGAACGACATATTCGCCAATGTGCGTGTGGTGTGAGAGCCACTTTGTTAAAACTCTTTGAAAATGTACTTAGGATTTAGTGATAATTCCCAAAGAATTGTGAAAGTTGGAATCAGAATTTGTGAAATTCAAATAAGCGAGATATGGAATCTGAATCTGTATCTGATAAACAATGGACGCTACAGAAAAAGTCTTTATGCCAAAATCTAAGCTGTCCTAATTTGTATATACAACGTTGATACGACAGAGGGGCTTTCCTTTAAACTGCCTATACTAGGTACCATTTTCAAGCTCTGTACCAAAAATAAATTAATTAGGAGCAGTAGTTTAGTCGCAAATGATTTTTAAAGTTTTTGCACGGTTTGAACACGATGTATCTTTTCTAACAGTTGATTATCGTCTAAGCATAGGTCATGCACCTTACAACGATAAATCTACGATGCGTTGTTGCCGCTCTGACGCATGTCGAAGGACATTCACTAAAAATTGGCAATGCAAACAAGGAAGCAATCAATACACACACACTTGCACTTTCACTACGACAGCGACTAACATAAAGCGAGCGAAAGAAATAGAGATAGGTCAGTTTGTTGCATCCTTGTTTTTTGCGATCGGTAAGTCCCTCAGCAGTGCGCCGACGCTTGTTTTTCGGAACGTACGGTTTGTGGACTTCGCGCGCAAACAATTGTAATTTTATTTTGTTATTGTAAGAGGACACGTAACTTGGGATTATTATTATTTAGTATTAGTGTTTTTTTTGTGATTGACTGTTTTTTATGGTGATAGGACACGTAACTTGGGATTATTATTATTTAGTATTAGTATCTCCGGACCTCACTCCCATGGATTTCTTTTTGTGGGGTTACATTAAGGGTGAAGTGTATGCCTCAGAGGTAAATAAAATTATTGATGAGTTAAAAAATTGGATTATTTTAGCATTTCACAAATTAAAGTGCTTAGCGACGGACAGTGATCTAATTAGAAAAATAAATAACAATATTCTCCGTCGGTATAATTTGTGCATCAATGTGAATGGAGGACACATCGAAAATTTAAAAATTTAGTGTGTTTGTTTTTGTGCGCGTACTTCGAAACGTTACCTAACATAAAAGCCAGTGCGAGCGGAGCCCAGCGGAGGCCTAAGTCGCCGGCCGCCACCCCGGCCCGGCCCCCACCGAGCACACGAGATACCGCACACCGCGCTCCGGCGCGCGCGCGACGTTGCCGCTTTGTTACCTAGCGGTACCTAAGGTCAGTGTCTTTTTTTTTACAAAGGGTGGTTGCGTTTTATTCGGATTTGCAAGCTATTTAGTTTGTTTGAAAAAAATATTTTCTCATTTATGGCGCTTTTTGTTTTTGTACCGTATCGAATTAATACTGTACACGTATAGTATACGTAGTTTAATTTAATGCCCCTCTGTCGTATCAACTCTGTATATTCGTTCAAAATGGTCCAACAATCCTCACACACGTTAGTTAAGTTTATTATTAAGTTTATTACCTACGCAAGTAAAATGAAACTATTAACTTACAGCTGCTGTTTGAAGTCCTATCTGCTACTAAATAAATTGTTAAAATTTGTGAAAGCAGGAACAGGTCACCATTTCTTGTTGTTTGAAAGTTATGACCTTTATAAAATTCGGGCCCTCAATCCTCCATTTCTTTTTGTTTTCGTTATATCACATAGCAGGTGTGATGTCATTTGTTACTAATAATAATTACGATAAAACTACAAATTGTATCTTAATATATACCGAAATCGACTATTTTCTTTTTATTTTATTACTTTGTTAGCGGTGATTCACCCGTCAGGCTGAATGTTTTAATTATGCAAGGCCTGACTTTTTCAGAGTGATGTTTTAGTTATACCTCACAAGCTATTTTATCATGTACAGTCAACAAAGCTATTCGGTAAACAGGCAAAAATATTAATTTTTCCACAGCACTGCCAATGGTTATTTCTAGTATGTGCATTGTAATTTTTTAAGCTTTTGACATACGAGACTTTTTACGTACAACACATGTACAAAAAATGTCTACTCCGCACACTCACAACATTGTTTAAAAGTAGTTTCAAGTTAGCTACCTGCATACCTAATAGCTTTGTTGACTGTACATATGCACAATTTGATGTAAGATTTTGTGTAGTTACTAAACAATAGTTTATGATAGTGCAGCTGAAATTGCTGGTGATAAAACATTGGGGCGAGTTTTATGAAAAAGTTATAAAAAAAGTGAAGAATAAAAATAATTCAGACACGCCCGCCCGTCTTTGGTCAAAATATCAATTTAGTACCTAGTCATAATTTTATAAGGTCTTTGGTCAAAACATCAAATTCGTACCTAGTCATAATTTTATAAGTACCTACCTACCTAATATTTGAATAAAATTTCCTCTAAGATGGATAGCAGTGTTGTGATAACTGTTACGTTAACAGTCACTGCACCTTCTTTCTAATAGAAAGACAATTTGCTTTCTTACCGCTAAATTCGGATATGTTATCCGTTTTTGGGATCGCGTGTTTGGAAGACGCAACTTGTTTTGACGAATTATTTTTAACTCCTGTCTTGTAGTTCTAACGTAGCAGTAAACTACGAATTACATTTTGATTTGAATTGATTAAAACGGCACTGTTGACTATTGCCTGCAGGACATACCGACCGTACACACCATTTTATTCTTAGTGAATAAAATCAAAGGTGTACGAATTTATCGGAGCAATTAAATTCGTGCCTCCACCTTTCGCTGATAGTATTGGTCATTGTCACCAAGTGTCATGTATTAATTAATAGCAATTTCAAATGCTATGACGATAATAAGCGAAAAATCGAAGACAGTTTATTAACATGTATCACGGACGCTACATTTAATCATGTTTGCTGCAATCTAAAAGAAATTCTGATCACCCTATTTCCTAATTTAGAGGATAAAAATAAAACATATTTCTTATAAAATAAAAGGTCTTTTAATTTCCTTTTGGTATCGAATTTGTTGCACTATTTTTTAATCGTTAATCGTTACTCGTAACGATTACGTTAACGTTAATCGTAATAAAACGAAAACAAAAAGTAATGGAGGATTGAGAGCCCGAATTTCATAAAGGTCATAACTTTCAAACAACAAGAAATGATGACCTGTAGTGCAGTACCCCTATTCTGTAACAACATTTACGTGTCTCGACAGCGGAATCCGAGGTGAGTATAAACATAAGACCTCTGTGCTGTGTGCAATAAAGTTCACTTTGTGAGCTATCTCACTCAGGTGAAGCTCGATATCGAAATGGTTACTTACAGAATAGCCTTGCTGTACCCCTATTCTGTAACAACATTTACGTGTCTCGACAGCGGAATCCGAGGTGAGTATAAACATAAGACCTCTGTGCTGTGTGCAATAAAGTTCACTTTGTGAGCTATCTCACTCAGGTGAAGCTCGATATCGAAATGGTTACTTACAGAATAGCCTTGCTGTACCCCTATTCTGTAACAACATTTACGCGTCTCGACAGCGGAATCCGAGGTGAGTATAAACATAAGACCTTTATGCTGTGTGCAATAAAGTTCACTTTGTGAGCTATCTCACTCAGGTGAAGCTCGATATCGAAATGGTTACTTATAGAATAGACTTGCTGTTCTGTAAAAACATCTTCGAGTCTCGACAGCGGAATCCGACATGAGTATAAACGCAAGAACTATAAGTTCACTTTGTGAGCTTTTGTCCATCAGGTGAAGCTCGATATCGAAATGGTTACTTAGCAATATCACAAATTTTCACAATTTATTTAGTAGCGTCAATAGTCGCGTTAATAGTTTAATTTTATCATTTTATTTATTTGTTAGATTGTGGGTGTGGGCCCATTTTGAACGAATATGTACAAAGTAGGACAGTGTTTTGCAATAATATCTTGTTCTCACAAACTTTGATTGGCATTAGCTTATTTTGGGATAAAGACTTTTTCTTTAGCGTCCATAGTTTATCAGATACAGGTGGGCCCTCAATCTTCTATGTGAGTGTTGAGGGCGCAACTTTAGAGTCCATTTCTCGCTTAGTTGACTTTCACAAATTCTGATTCCAACTTTCACAATTCTTTGGCAATGATCACTAAATCCAGTACATTTTCAAAGAGTTTTAACAAAGTGGCCCTCACACCACACGAATATTATTCGCCACGGTTGTCTAGCAACCGTTTGGTCTCGCGGCATAGCGCCGGACTGACATTTGTGAACATCTAGTTCGAACCTGGCCTAAGGATTCTTTTTGTTAGGGGTCCGTACCAAAATGGTAAAAAAGAACCCTTATAGTCATATGGTGTGACTAGGTCTGTCACACCTGGATATCTCAAGAACTGCTACCTAATGCTATTAACTTGAAATTTTAAATAAGTAACTAAAGATTACATTTGCTCAACTATTTTACAAATAAGAAAGAAATAAAATTGTAGGTTTTCATTATTTTGTGCAACAAAGACTGAAAAATTATTATCTTAAAAATTCGTAGTGGGGCTACCAGGGCATGTCGGATATCATATGAAAGAGCGCGTTTGTAAATTCTCAGACATTTTTTGTTTTTATTAGGTCGCATGTCTACACCCTTATCTCCGAAGTTTGCATAGAGAAAAATCAGATTATTCTATGTGATAGAAATTTATGTAAAGATTACAGGAATAATGTCTGTAAAAAGCGCACTTTTTCAGAAATCATTAGCAAACATTACATAGTACCGCAGTGTTAAAATTCTCAACAAATAAAGGTCTCGCCGATGAAAATTTAAAAACATTTCACGTTTTATATGATGGTACGGAACCCTCGGTGGGCGAGGTAATCAAAATTCATAGGGTATTCCCCGTTGACCTAGAACTATGAAATTTGGCAAGTAATACCGTAATAGACTCCAAGTACAGGGAAAAGTCCAAAAACTGTACATTTGTAAATAAATCATAAAAAACTATTCTTTATTTAAAGTCATATTAAAAGTACCTACCAATCCGTAAGGAACCCTCGGTGGGCGAGTCCGACTCGCACATGGCTGGTTTTTTTTTTCTAGTTACCTAGCCTTAACATTTCAACGTTGCACACTTATGTTGGGTTGAGTGACTGATATATGTATGGCTGAAAAATAACTTTAATTTCGGAATTCGGTGTTAACATACGAAGAAACAATCAAAACAGACTTCCGAAATTAAAGTTTTTTTTTTTTAAAAAGGTTTATTATTTTTAGCTTTTTAGTTTTTTCGGAGGTTTAATTTTTTTGTTAAAAAGTTTTTATTTTATATTTTTTTATGGCTAAAATCTTCTAATTACTACATATATGTACTTAATTATTTTTTATTACTTTTAAAATAGTTACTTATCTATCTTACTTTAGCTATTAACTGTTATACGACCTGTTACTGAATAAACGCAATACCTCTTCTCTTGTCTTTGAACTCATCATTATGAACAACTTTCACTATGCTACCAACACTGAAATCGCTAAAAAAGAATCGACTCCCCATACATTTCTGTGCGCATAACTCGACAAAATGTACTGAACAGCTGTTTTTTTTTTAATGAGTACAGTGACCCCTTAAGAGGTATTGCGTTTATTCTGTTATACGTTGTATAATCCTACTATAACTATTACTTGTTGCATAATATTTATACTTATAAAAAAATAGGCTTTATATACCAACATGCGTAAGCCTACAAAAAATGATACACAACTCAGCACTAAAATCTGTGAGTGAACAATAAATCGCCCCTTTTTCCCACCCTTAGGGTAGGATTTTTTTCCTATATGTGACCACTTTCCAATAAAAAAAGAATTATCAAAATCGGGCTATCCTGTAAAAAGTTATGCGTGTTCTGTTCTTAAATTTAAAAAAAATATTTACACATTCATAAACAAAAACTTGCTTGTTGATGATGCTGGTATCGTCGCGTCATTTTGTGACGTGCTAGGAATGCTAAGCAAATAATGCATTTGTGTCTTTTTGGACAGGCACAATATTTATATTGTAAACATAACTTAAATAAATAGAGTCATCTGCCTAGCCTTTTCCCAACTACATTGGGGTCAGCTTCCAGTCAAACCGGATTCAGCTGAATACCAGTGTTCTACGTGGAGCGGCTGCCTACCAGACCTCCACAACCCATTAACTGGGTAACACGGTACATCTTGGCAAGACTGGAGTCAGATTTACTGGCTTCTGACAATCCATAACGACTGCCAAAGATCTACAAATGACAGCGGGGACCAACGGCTTAACGTGCTTAATAAATAGAGTATGATTGTATATTTGCTACCACTTTTGTAAAACTTTAATATTAGTTAATTAACTTAACGAACTATAAATTACTTCTTACTAAAAAGGAACCAAACGCGGACGGTGTTGATAAGTTAATTTTAGTCTGTGTAAAAATAATTATAAGGTCAATGTCATGGGGACTTCCTGTTTCCTCTCTCTTGCCAACTAACGTTGTGTACCTATGTATCATTCTGTACTCCGTGAATAATACAAGTATTAAAGCAATCGTTTTACTCATTACCAGTGATAAATATACATATTTTCGAGCATTCCACTAAAATCAAGCCCTTAACAGACTAAAGCCAGAGGTGGCTCTAGCCTATTGAGCGCCCGTGTGCAATCAATACCCTGGCGCCCTTTAGTAGGCGCTGTAAAAATGGAATACTCTTTTTTAGGATTCATCATCATCACCTTAACAGCCGAAAGACGTCCACTGCTGGACATAGGCCTCCCTGAAGTGTCGCCACAACAACCGGTCATGTGCGTCTCGCATCTATCAGCTACCCGCGACACTCACCAGGTTATCGGCCCACCTTGTGGGAGGCCTTCCAACGTTGCGTCTTCCGATACACGGTCGCCACTCCAGAACTTTTCTCGCCCATCGACCATCTGTTCTGCGACCAATGATCTCTGCCCATTGCCACTTTAGTTTGGCGATCTTTCGGGCAATGTCATTAAGGATCACAGAATGATTATTTCAGAAATAATCATTCTTTCGAGCTACATGAACTTAGAGGGCTATATTGATGATTAAAATGGTTATAATTCTTTAGATAAATACGCGTTACGGTCGCGGATCGTATTTGGCCCACATACAGCTTCACACTGACCGGCAAATTGCAAAAAACATAAAAATATTTGAATTTCGCGGGCTACCCTGGAGCATTCACCTTAACCTTTGTTGTCTTGCGGATATCATCATTCCTGATTCGATCACGCAAAGAACTCCAAGTGACTTTTAGGATTGGAAGTCTTTGAAATTTCTGATAGAAAATTTCGGACAATCTGCGCCCGAACTGACACGGGTGCAGGGTTATTGAGAGCGCCGGCGCGCGGTGAGCGGCGCTCGGCGCCCCCAACACTCCTGCGCCCGGGTGCACCGCACACCCTGCACTATAGGTAAAGCCGCCTCTGTCTAAAGCTAAACAAACTTGCATTTCGAATCGCATCTAAAACCACTTGAATTTAGTTTTGAAATTGGAGAACTTTGCCTTGTTATTTTAATAATAAAATATATCAAAACCCATATACCGGTTTTTCGTATTAGTCGACCAACACTATTTATTGCGTTTGCGGTCTGTAACATTGCCAACTTCACGTGAAACAAAACAATCGCGGGACAATCCCAATCCAGTGTTGACAATATTGTTTTCAAGAGTATTGTAGTTGATTCGGTCACGTGACTGCAAAATTAACATTGGAATCGTAGAAAGCCCCCAGAACCCATACATTTTGTCCCCATACCCTTAAGGATAGTTTATAAACAATGCTTGTACACTAATATTAATTTGTTATTTTATTTTAGCAAACAAGCAGTCATTCACATCCGCCGTATTATACCTATATCTAACGTGGATTTCAAGCTAGAATGTGACGTCAACACATTCGAAAACGGAATTAGTCTAGCTCACGCTTTGGTGTTCCATGATCGTGCTAAAATGCCTAATCCAAGACTATCGGTAATGCTTTTTCGATATTAACAAAAAATATTATTTTGCGGCAGTAAAAAATATTCAAACCTTGTATCTATTTTTATATTTCAGTATCCAGCAAACATGGGAGTGAAGGAGAAGCCCAAGCTGTATACAAGCCACAATGAGTTTAATTGTGAAAATCCGGAATTAGTTTATATTACACACATTGTCAGTCCTGACAAATTTTACGTGAGAAAGGTAAATATTATTTCTACAATTTTATACTAACTCTTGTAAATTAATAGCTTAATAAAATAATATATATTATTAACCTTCTAGCAAAATCTTCAAAACGTTTACGAGAAACTCACTGAAGATTTGGAACAAGAGTATAGTCTCGCTTCCACTGTTGGATCTGTTTATTTACCGGAAATTGGTAAGAAAAACAAACAATAATGTTTTATTCATGAAACTTTCAGCCTGCGCAGAGTAGCGAGTGGGATGGCAGACGATTTTTAATTTATAAATTGAATTTTAGAGTTATCCAATCGTAATCCTTACTAATATTATAAACTAGTTGACCCGCGCAACTTCGTCTGCTCCCCTCCTATTGGTCTTAGCGTGATCATTTATAGCCTATAGCCTTCCTCAATAAATAGGCTATCTAACACTGAAATACACAGATAGTCTAGAGCCTGAGAAAGGTCATTGTCTACTTTTTATCCCGGGAGTATGTTCCCTATGGATCACGCAGGCGAAGCCGCTGGCAGAAAGTTTAGTTAGCTAGTAAGCTTTAAATCGAAAAAATTTCAATGCTCTATGATCGGCCGAAAACTGCGCTGTGATGCTCCGAGGCCGATCACCGAGCATTGAAAAATATACCTTATTTCGGTCGGATAACTATTAAATGGTGTACCTACCCCCTTGTTTCGCAGACAGAAATTTAATAGAATTTCGTTTCGCAGTTAATGTTTCTATAATATTTGGTCCCTGTAATTTTATGTCTCATATTATTGTTTGAAAAAGTCATTCAATAGGGCTTTATGAACTTAGAGGGCTATATTGATGATTAAAATGGTTATAATTCTTTAGATAAATACGCGTTATGGCTGCGAATCGTATTTTGTTCAACATACACACTACACTGACCGGCAAATTGCAAAAACCTAAAATATTTGAATTTGCACAGACTAGGGATAACGAATTAGTTTTGATAACTGTTGTTGAGATTCTGGAGTGTGCTGCAGGCATGGTGTGCGCGGTAAACCTGGAGAACTGCCGCTCTGGTGCGCCGGAGGCCACGTGGGCGCGCGGCGTGGTGACGGAGCTGCCGGGCCGCAGCCGCGTGCGCGTGGCGCTGCCCGACAGCGGCCACGTCGTACTCGTGCACTGGGCCACGCTGCGCTACATACACCCCAAGTTCACCACGCTCAGTGCACTTGTAAGTCTACCATTCGTAACAATACTAATATTTGAAATGCGAAAGTAGCTCGTCTGTTTGTTAACTCTTCACGGCTGGTCGAGTTATGCGGAACAGGGTGTGAAGTTCTGCAAACCTCCATTGAAAAGGGAAGATCTTCCGGCAAGACAAGTGTTGTGTCAGGTGGGCAACTTCCTGATAGTTGTTTGTCGTGCGATTGCATATTGTTCATTCGTTGCGGATTTGTATGTCACACACGAACTTTGACAGACGAACTTACGGTCGTATGTGGTGGTATAGAAACGTTGCACTCAGGTAGACCATGTGCTAGAATAGAACATAAGATACTTTTTCCCCGGGAGTATGTTCCCTTGTGCTAATTTTCGTCGTTCACGCGAGCGAAGCCCCTGGCTGAAGCTAGACAGCATTTTTTTTGCAGCATTGTAAGTCGCCTGTGCTGCGGTCGCTATAGTGCCACCTAGCCTTTTTATAGATGGGAAATCTACAAATGACTCCTCCCGCTATGGGCGAAGCAGAATGGAGTGTCAGACTTTTACTGACTAAAACCCATCCATGTTCCTCCTAATGCCCTTTGCGTTCCAGGGCTGCGGTAACAAATTCCGCAACCCTGGCAGGCACACTGGCCCTAGCGGGCCCCGTCTACTTCGCTGACATCTCTTTGAGGCGCACGCGGACACAATACGCCGTCGAACCGGCCCTAGTCCTGATAGGATTGCGAGCCACCTAACGTTCGCCGTCCGCAGACCCGCGCCTACGGTGGCGGGAATCGCCCTGCGACTCCCGACGCCCGGGGCGTTTTCTTCTGTTGTGGCGGCTGAGGCGTGCAGTTTTCCTCTCTCACACGTCCGGCCTCCTCCTTCGCTAGCATCACTGCTTCGCAAAAGGGAGGCGATTGCTTCCCATGCCTCCTCGCTCCGGACCATGGATTGAACCAGGGCCGGACGTGAGTGGTCGCCGCCGCCGATCGCCTCGATGAGGACACGGCGGTGTTCCGCCCAAGCAGGGCAGACCTCCACCCGCCGAATCTGAAACAGGTATCTCCCGAAACATCCGTGTCTGGTGAGTACCTGCGTCAGGCGGAAGGTGAGGACGCCGTGGCGCTGTTCTAGCCACTCCTCAAAGAGGGGACGTATCGCCACAATAGGGAAGATGCAGATTTAAAAAAGTATAAGAGAAAGGCTAGTGCAATGTTTTTATTCTAGTTAATATTTTTATTCGTTTTTTATTTAAGTGGTGGTCTATTCTAGACGGAGTTCTTTAAAATGAAAGCAAAATTAGAAATATTGCATGTTCCCTATTGTGGCGGCCTCAGCGCTGGGTAGCAACCCTGTGGAACACCGCTCGACATCTCCTGTCGGTTCCACCTTCCCAGGTGACCAGATGACGGCCTTATCCGTCAAGTAAGCATCGAGTGCCATCTAGCCTTCTTTTAGAGCTTTCACTTTTTTAGTTTCGTATATTGTTTCAAGCTAACTTATTTATGCTATTCATGAACAGGCTACAGAGTGCCATCTCGCAGGCATAACACCATTCAGTAACAAATGGAGCACTGCGTCAGTGGACCTGCTTCAGAAATACTTGGGCAGTTTGTTGGAACTTCAAGTAGAAGACAACCGTAACAGATCTAACCGCAGCCGAGGATCCGTTGGCGTTACTCTTAATGACAGATCAGATAACGACAATGTAGTTTGCATTAACAATGAGATGATCAAACATAAATTTGCTGTTTCGTTTGGGTAAGGCTTTCTTCGATTTTCTCTTTATTAGATTTGTGAACAAGATCTAGCTAACTAGCATTATTGCAAACTGCTAGCAATAATGCTAGTTCTATAAAAACCCTATTTAGCCCTAAATTACAAATTTTCTTTCTTTCAGAATTTACTTGTTTAACAAAACCCCTGTTGAAGAACAGGTTTTTACAAATAAGTCGCCGCTTGATAAACCAAAACCTGTCGGTCCATCGAAATCCAAAGTAACAATATTGAAGAAAAAGATGCCTGAAAAGATAAACGACAAAGATTTACAAGCAAAAGATAAAGGTCCCCTGAGGCTGGAAGTTAAAGTTTTGAATTGCCAGTCACCCTCACTGATTTACGTTTCGTTAAATCACCAAATGAAATATTTTAATGAATTTTTCGACAAAATGCAAAAATATTATTCGAAGAATAATAAAAATACAACTAAAGAAGACTGGAAGGTCGGCGACAGATGTTGCACAATATGTAGTCAATCGAAGACTTGGCGTCGTGCTATTATAATGGAACTGGAAAACGATAACGCCAAGGTGTTTTACATTGATTTCGCTTGTACTGAAACTGTTCCGAAGACCGGTCTCAAAGAACTGACTTCAGAGTTCTCTATGTACGGTGGCGCTGCTATTAAGTGCCATCTTAGTGGAATAATGCCGGCTGTAGGTGAAGAGTGGCCTTCAATTACAAAGGAATATTTAAGAGAGATGATTGATGTGTACAAAAGACTTTTTATAACAAAATTAGGCAACTTCAAAGATAAAAGTTTGCCTATCCAACTATGGGTTTATCACACTGTTCAAGGAAGTGCTTTGGAACCTAATAAGTCGACCTGGCGTTGTTTGAACCAGAAAATACTTGAACAAGGACTTTGTGTACCTGATCATTCGCAATTGGTGAGTTTGTTTTTGCAATTCTTGGGCAGACTGCCAGTGCACGCTTTAAATGTCGTCTGGCGATTGGCACTGGCCTTAAAAATTATTTTTTTATTTGATGATAATAATTTGGTTTCTTTGTCTGCAGCCTATAACTGAAGACAATACTGAGGATACTGGAGACATGTTATCTTTCCTTAACATCACAGGATCTGTCAATGAATGGTTACAGTTAGACCCAATGCCGACTGTACCCATGAAAGTGGTTAAAGCTGATGAAGATATGAATGTAAATTCGCCCTCATTGTTCCTTGAGGGTCAAGATAACAGTCCTGTGCCTATCGAGGAGAGCCCAGAATCTTCGAATGTTTTGTATATCACTGACTGGCTTCCACCTGAACCCCTTCCCTGCAAGGAGTTTACAGCACTACCAACGTAAGCACTTGGTTTTATGGTTATTTTTATGGGTCTTCATTCAGTACAGGGGGAAGTGTTGTATGTATTTTAATTTAACTTATACCGACTGATTTCATTTTTAAATATGGTAAACTATATGTATTGGGTAAACCCATAGATATAAGAAACAAGGAGATATGCCCTCTAGACGAAAATATATCGAAACCCTGTGTCCCCAGTATATCCCTTCCACACGAAGCTACTACACATGCACTTCTGTAAAAGCAATAGATACGCAGTCGCGCACACACCCGCATTTCGTAAATCAGAGTGTACTACACAATCAATTATAAACCTTATCCCATCTAGCACAGCATGTATTTACCGTTCACCGTACAACTCACGCACACTAAAACAACGGTCGCTATCGTTGTGCTGTGCAAAAGCAATTTATTTCTCATATACGCTAGTGATTGACTAAACCGGAAAGTTATGGAATCTTCAATTTTATTATTGTAGAAAAAATTTTTTGGGGTCACGAAAAAGAAAAAAAACAGCATGTACAGAAAATAATAGAATAAAAATAAAGAAATGTAGCTAAAAAAAATCTTCTTAAAGCTGAAGAGTTTTGCTTGAACGCGCTAATCTCAGGAACTACTGGTTCGATTTGAAAAAATCTTTCAGTGTTAGATAGCCTATTTATCGAGAAAAGAAATAGGCTATACAATATCATCACGCTCAGACCAATAGGAGCGGTGCGCAGACGAAGTTGCGCGGGTCAACTAGTAACAATATAAAACAACGTCACTTTTTCCGTTTATAGGCTTATATCTTTTAAACTACTCAACGGATTTTAATGCGGTTTTCGTAAGTGAACCCAACAGTACTACTTTTTGTAGGATACCAATTAGTTGGCCTGCCCGTGGCATCAAGCCATTCCTTTTTTAAATTCGCATCTTTAGGGAAGCTGAAAAGGTAAAAGCAAATTATTTATCATTTACATCTATCCTAAACTACTTCTAAACCTCACCATGAGGCAGCACCCTAATTGCGTAACACACTTTCAATCTAGACCTGAATGACTTTGAAACATATGCTTCATGTGTGCAAAACTGATTCCTTCTATAAGTTTACCCCGCATGTTTTTGCTATAAAATAAACCCTAGTTAGTAAATATATTTTTATAATTATATGACAAAAAAACACACCCATGCAAACAAATAACATAAATATGTTAACTTATCAAAAGCAAAAGTTTATATTATATTATCTGAACCATGCCGATTACTATAACGCATTCCAAGCTTTAACGGAAGTCAAATACAAAAACCATAAAAAAGTACGGCACGAGGAAAAGGCATAATATACGATACTTCAAAGCCAAAAACACCACCGATTATTAACCTAAGATTTAATTAACTTACTTTACGAAAGTTGGTTACACATTTCTGTACTCCACTGTAAAAAATCAAAATACGTAAAAAAAAAAATTATTTCACATCGATCTTCCAACCGGGTTAAAACGGTTGATAAATAAACTACAATAGCAAAAATTCATTCTTCAATCGTCATTGTTGTCGATAGCCTACGTTAGTGGATCTGCACACGCACATCACTAACTCATCGCTAGGTGCAGCGGCCGTACTACGCGAATCAACCGCTGAATACAGTATCTTTTTGTGATTTTTACATTGCTCGTCCAGTCACTTAGCGACAAACTTAGGTAGTGGTTAAGGAGCAATGTATTTGTTGCAAAAATTATACAGTCGCTTTGATATTTGGAAACAAAAATAACATAGTAAGAGTCAGAAATGTTTTACGAATTGTTGTTTTGTTGATTTTAAAGACAAATATAGTAAAATACTTGTACTTACATATGATAAGTGATTCCAACACTAACAAAGTTTTGGTTTGTGCTTCGGTTTTTACAAGAAACCACTGAACAACACGGTATTCTTATAAATTTTCACGATCGCGGTCGAAAGCGCACTAGTTCGCGGAGACGGCCATTTGCGTATTAAATGATCAACTTTCGCATGTCGCGCGGACACAGACACGCCCCCTTTCCACTTCTCCTGTCTTTTATATTTCTGTGGGTAAACCTATAATTTATTTGTTCTTGGTATGAACAGGGTATTAGCAGGGTTATTCATGTGAAAAGCTACCCCTATACTATTATTTCTTGTACTTATGTTCTCTCCATTTTCACGACTGTTTTTCACCCTTATTAATCTTAATTAGGGCAAACATAAATCACTATAATTAGTATGGCTTGTTTGAAGTAAATCTATATTTTTATTTATTTTATAGGTACATAGACAACGATGGTGTAATCTACCTACATGATGTAAGCCAACAAGGTACATTAGACCTGATACGTAAGGCACTTGATGTCCGCTTCAAAGATCCAGATCCGAAAGCTAAATTCAATAAGTGGAGTGTAGGAGAGTTGTGTGTCGCATTATACTATTTGGATAACCGTTATTATAGAGGCCGGGTAATGGAAGTAAACAAAGACAATTCTACATGTGTCGTTCATTACATTGATTATGGTAATGAAGAAAATTGCTCTTTTGAAAATTTGAGAAAAAGTGTTCCACTCCACCAGATCCCTACACAAGCACACAAATGTATTTTAAGCCGTATACGTCCTCTTGGCAAACAATGGGATAGACAAACATTGGACTACATACATAAATCGGTTGTTGAAAAACAATGTTACGCGAAAGTAACTGGTGATCCAGTAAACGGAGTTGTACCTATCGAGTTAAAATACGATAAGCTTTGTATTAATGATCATATAGTAGACTTTGAAATGGCGGAATACACTGATGGCAGCAAAGCGGTTATCAGGAAATACGCCGCTCCAATTGAGAAAGCCAAAGAAAAAGTAATCGAAGATGTTATTGAATCAGATTCTGGCCCAGATTACATAGTGGTTGATGATGCAGACACTACTACTGAACAGTTGTCCATATCTCATGATTCATCCGACATTATCTCTCTAAGAGGAGCCGACTGGAATAAAATAATAGAAGATGAACAATTGGCCCTTGAAGGAAATTATATCACATACCCAATTAATGCAGAAACCGAATTCTCGTGTAATATCCCACTAATTAATGATATTAACATATTAGAATTAAGTTTAATTTTTGATGAGGATACCTCTAGAGTTTATACGCAAATGTCCGAAGAACTGCAGGCTGAAAGTATGAACTTGTCGCCTTTGAGCGGTATATTCGAGAATAAAGCGTGTGTCGCAATCTTTCCTGAAGACAATCAGTGGTACCGTGCGTCTATTTTGCAGTTCAGCGAAAAGAAAAACCGAGTTAAAGTCAAGTATGTTGATTATGGAAACATTGATATCATTTCGCTAACTGATACAAGGGAAATTTGTGAAGAATTCGCAAAACTCCCACCTGCTACCATCGCAGCCAAATTATTTGGAGTACGAATAAATCCAGACTTAAATATCGAAGATATCACAAAAGAATACACTAAAATATTCTTGGATCATGGACCTTTCCATGTAAAGGTTATCAGTTACGACGATTCAGTGCCATTAGTAGAGATAAGAAACGATATGAATGAGTTGGTATACCAGAAACTCATAGAAACAAACGTGTTAATCCAATGTGAGTGACTCACATTGGATTAACACGACATATTTTTTATTTCGTTGTTTAAAGTTGACTTAAAAATATTTCATTTTCTTTTTTCTTAGTTACTAGAATAAATGGTTAGATATCAGTTTTGTTTAACGTGACATGATTATCTTAATAAACCTATTATTACTCTTCAAAATAAGTTTAATTTAAAATCTTATTGTCTCTCCCTCTTAAAGTTTACAATATGTTTCCAAATATTGTTACTAGTATGTATTGGTAATCTTATACGTTTCGTAGGGGAAAGAAGGAGCACGGTCCATACAAAATTAACCCACCTGGGTTACAGCAATGAGAACAATCTCAAAAAATATAAAAATAGGCATAAAAAGATATGTCATGCTCTGCCGCAGAGCCACCATTTTAGAAACCGATCAATTTTATATTAAAATTATGTACGTCAAACGTACATTACGTACGTATATCGCTATCGCTGTACGTGCTTTAGGTAATGATAAACTAGACTTTGATTATGGCGCTGCTGGAGAGCATACTCTCTAGCAAAGCCACTCGGAACATACAGCGTGTATCTGACATCGACGCACAAACGATTACCAGGGGTCCAGGACATGATTCTGGACACCCCTGCTTTGGAATTTTTCGTCGGCTTTTTCCTCATTTTTTTCAGGAGTTTTTTTACTTTAGATTGCTCATAATCGTTATTCTGACCTAACCCAATAAGATTTTTAATTAAAACGTCATTAATTCACTATTGTCACAAAAAAAAGCAATGTAAATAAAACTTCAAATTAGGTAGCTATCAGCTGTGCAAAGTTCATACGAAAGGTCAACGCATGCCAAGTAGGTACCTGCGAGTGAGCATGTCAAAGGCACCGCTCAAAAATACCGTCTAAAGACTGCCGTCATTAGAAAATAATACGTATCACAACAAAATAAAGTAAGCGATTTCCAACATTAAAATAATTGCTTAAAGACGCAAATCGGTTATTTTGTTGTGTGTCGCCAAATCGTATTTTCTTATAGCGGCAATACGTAGCGCGCTCTTTGACATGCCGACAATCGAGCCGATCTAGGTATTCTGTTGAACAGAGTGTAAGGGGCGGTTCAGTGTCTCGCTTAGTGGTGATGGTGACACCTGACCGAGATTTTTTTTTTTAAGTGAAAGCTTCTTTAGCGACGTTGTGCATTTTTTTTGTGATGGGTAAAAAAATGTTAAGCTTGCGTCAAGACACGTGACCCTGGTGAAAATGCGTGAGATGGTGACCTGATCGAAAATTCGTAAGACGGAGGGAGAGAAGCACGTATTCAAGTTTTCACTTCTGCCGGCACTCCCGGAGTTTTTACTATGAATAGGCACACGTTTCACAAATCATAATAAGGCTTAAGTTAAAATAAGTAATGTTACGCTTATCTCAATTGGTTCGGTTTCTTGCAGCTTGGGTTCTCTTAGATCTTAATCTTTTTTTAAGGCGATCAAGTAACTACATGGTTAAGTATTTCAACAAAAAAAAAATCATTCAATAAATAAATAACCACCCATGATAGTTCCGCTACTGCACGTAGGTATGTCGGCGAAATCAAAAGAGAGTTCGAAAAGAACATTTCGTGATGGATTTTTGCCAGTTTCTTGTTGATGTTGACGCGAACGAGTGTGCTTTTTGTGAAAGTCTGTTTTCGGAACTTTGAGAAGATAAGTTTTAGTTTGATCCCAAAACTAATTTTCTCTGTGTTTGTGTGTCTGATTTAAAAATGTCATCTGGACTTGTGGAATCGGTGGATCGGTAGATTCGGCCCGGAGCCATTGCCAGCTCACTCACCAGACTCGACCCCATTCGATTTTTTCTTTGTGGTTACGTCAAGGACAAAGTGTTTGTGTCCGAGTGCGCTTCCGCAGCCGAGATGAGGAATCGCGTCGTGCATGTGTTTGCGACGTTGCGTGAGGAGTGTGCTCAGGACCCAAAGTTTCTGCTCCGTGTCCACGTTGAAACTCTGGGCCGTGCTCAGATATGCGAGCGTGCTGGCGGCGGCCACTTCGAACCCAGGGGTGAGCGACCTTAAGGTGAGTTAGTAGTAGGTACTTACATTATCGGATCTCAATGTAGGTAGGCCGAAGCGTAACCAACGAAACCCTATTACTAAGCCTCCGCTGTCCGTCCGTCCATAGGACTAGGTAATTTACGGAGGCTCGCATACAAGAAGCGTGTTTTTTGAGTTATGGTACCTACTTACAGAACCCTTTGTTTGAGAGTCCGACTCGAACATGGCCGGCTTTGTTATCAATTCTTATCAGAATCGCGTTCGTGATTTTAAGAGAGCATGTTCCACAAGGATGTATTCCAGCGACCCATCCAAGGTGACCTTGTTTGGGTGAATTCATAGGTACAAAATTCGCGGATGGAAACCAAGCTCCAACCAAGGTCACCTTGGATTGGACATTGCGGATTCGGTAAGTACATCATTGTGGAACATGCTTAAGCTTATGACTCCTTAACTTCTGCGTAAATTTGTCAGTTGTTGTCGGCTACGGGTGTTATTCTTCGGTACTTAGGTACTTTCTAAGTGAGTGAGGCGGTTCAGTAGTTACCTACGATACCGGATCTCAATGTAGGTACTTCAAGCTTATTTTTTATAATCAATCCTTATCTGAATAATTATTTTAAGAGATTAATCTTATGGCTCCTTCTCTTTTTTCTTCAAAAACAAGTTCTTACCATCAGCAGGTTAGTATTTCTGAGTGATAAAAATGATTCATTTTAAGAGATAGGTATTATTGTTGTCGGCGAAAGGCGATATTGGTAGGTACAATCAAAGTGACTTAGATAGTTCATTAGTTTATACCTACGTGAACGGATCTCAATGTAGGTACCTACTTACAAGTTTTCTTTTTTATTATCTTATCAATCCTTATCGGAATCGTGATTTTATGAGACTAAAGACATAGCTTGTCGATTCTTTTCTTCTCTTAAATTCTGCATAAACATGTTCCTACCATCATTAGATACCGTAGGTATTTCTGAGTGATTAAAAATGATTTTATGTGATACTGTAGTCGGCGATAGGTAGGCGATATTCTTAGGTAAGTACATTTAACGACAGAAGCTCGCGCGGCGTCGCAGCTTTGAGTGTGTTCAAGAAGTGTAGGTACGTACTCCGTACAACGCTCTCGCGCGTTTGGATCGCGTTGTTCACAATACATTGCGCGCTCGAAAATGACAATTTCTGTAACCGATCATTAGCGAGATTAATGACTTCCACAATTTGATTAGTGGCATCAGGTGTAGCCTTTTCGCGAAGTTTGCGTTACGATGTCCCGGACACCCTGTATACTCGGGAAGCGTAAACGATACTGGTTTTTGATGAAAACTGTTGTACAAATAGTGCTTATTGCGTACGTGTTGAAAAATAACATTATTAGACAGTGGTTTTGTTTATTTCCACTTGAATAAAATTTCATAGAAAGCGCCTGGTCATTTCGTGTCAGCAGAATGTTTTGTAGCATTTGTGATTAGGCACACAACTGTAAATATTATGAACGAAGAAAATTAGCATGTTAATATTACCCGATTGCTATGGAAGGGTAGGTAATTTTTTTCGACTATATTTTGTATGTTTCTTTGTAAATTGCAAAATGACGGAAAGTAAAAGGAGATTACAAATATTAGTACATATATTAGTACATAATATAGTGTATAGTACATAATGTAGTACATAATATAATTTGAAGACGGGTTTTTTAAAAATAGAATAGAGTAGAAAATATTTATTCGACACATATACACACACAACACAACATCATCACATTATTAAAATAAAATAAAAAGGTTCCAACGAATTGAGAACCAACTCCTTCTTGAAGTTGGTTATAAGAGGGAAACAATAACATAAAATAAAAACGATACAGTAAAATCGTGCTGAGCATCCATAGTATTACATTAATAGCTAGTTTTACATCCAAAACATAAAATAAAAACAAGATTCTGTATGTTGTGATTTTTTTTCATACAGCTTTGTTGGGTACGGCAACAGTAGAAAAAATAGCATAAAATTAACCAGCTTCATTGAGCACTGATTCCCAGGATTTGCCATGAAAGAGAATGACAGTACCTACCTATGTGAAAATCCCTTTTTGTGTCATTGTGTTTTTTATTCAAGTAACCGGTAGTTCATATCATTTATGGTACGAGAGTTCAACTCCGGCTTCGTTACGACATTTAGAAACCAAAAAACTACAAGTCGTAGCGAAGCCGGAGTTGAACTCTCGTACCAAAAATGATAAAAAACAATCGATTACTTGAATAAAACATAGAGACACAAAAATCGGGTTTTTAACCACTGTGAATGAGCATGTGTCAAAATTAAATATGTTATGTCCATGACTACCACGGGACCCCGACGCTAATCGATTCCATATTATTTGGCTCTTCCCCCGGACCTCTGCAAAGAGTAGACGTGCCTGTGAAGCTTATTTAATTTTTAATTCATAAAATCAAATTTATTTTAACAAATAATATCAAACGCAAAAATAGGCGTGCATAGAATACAAGGAGTGAAATATTGATCATTGGAGAGAAGCGCGTTCACCATGCTCGGGTGAGACAACAACACATATCATTAAAAACTCGTTAACTAATTACTGTTAACGCCTTCGTAAACGCAAAGCGCACGAACGAAAAAACTTCCGTCTCGCTTGAGTGGGCGTACAATATTGATGTGGCAAGCAGGATAGCAACAAGCCTGAGACTACAACACATCCCACTAAAAACTCATTAACTAATTACTGTTAACGCCTTCGTAAACGCAAAGCGTACGAACGAATAAACTTCCGTCTCGCTTGAGTGGGCATACAATATTGATGTCGCAAGCAGGATAACAACAAGCCCTGAGATAGACAACAAACAAAGACATTTTATGCGTGTACGCAAGCCTTGAAGGTGCGTAATACCGGGACGCAATCTTACTGCCTGTGATCTCTGCGCGCCTGGTAACTTCGGACGACGAACAGTATAGAATTTGGCAAAAAAAAAAAAAAAGTTCGTATTATCGCCATTATTTGCTCTAAATAATATTCATAAGAAATAAAACGGATTATTCTCGTATTGCCAGTGTTCTGTATCGTCGTCAGAAAAAACGTAGCGCCGTGATAAACTCCTTGACTGTTTTGTTGTCCTGGTACCTATCGTTGTTAAGCCAAATGGATAAATCAATGTCAGATTCTGACTTAAACCAACTGAGTCAAGAAAACACACCTCCAAACTTTGGTCAGCCTCGATGCTTTAAAAGGCCGCGAGAGGACGAGAATACCGATATTAAGAGTTTTATATCATCTCTTATGGCTGAGCATAGGAAGGAAATAGAAAAAGAAATGAGTAAGATAAGCTTAGCCTTGTCTACTATACAAAGGACGAATACAAACATTGAGAGCTCGGTTGCGTTTCTGGCAGAGCAAAACAAGGACATGCTAAGTAAAATTGACCAATTAGAAAAGCAGGCAGTCAAGGACAGATATTATATAGCAGTTTTAGAAAACAGAATTGAAGATTTACAAATATCGACTCGAAAATCTAACTTTCAGTTGAAAAACGTACCAAAGTCGAGTGGTGAAACTAAAGAAGATCTGATTGGGATGGTACTCTCTCTGTCTAAAACTGTCGACTGCCAAATACAAAAAAGTGACATCAAAGATGTGTATAGAGTCAGCAGCAGGAAGGAAGAACAAAATAGCCCCATCATTGTGGAAACCTGTTCTACACTTTTGAAGAATGAAATGCTCCAGATGTGTAAGTCTTTTAATAATAAACACCAATATAAGCTTTCTGCAAAACATGTTGGGTGCCGCACTAATACGGAGGCTCCCATCTTTGTGTCGGAGCAGCTGACTGCGAAAGGCGCCCGTCTGCACTTTCTTGCGCGTGACCTAGTCAAAGCAAAGAAGTTTAAATTTTGCTGGACGGCTTACGGGAAAATCTACCTAAAGAAAGATGAAACATCTCAAAGAATTACAGTGAAGTCGGAAGCACAGGTCCACCAGCTGACACATGGAATCTGACTAGGATCAAAACATCGGTATATTTACTCTAGCAGTATGCCTGTTCTTAACGATTTCCTACTTTTTTTTATGTAATTTTATTCTACTAGAAATTATGTTTCGTTATGTTAGTTTAGTCATAAGTAATTGTAACACTACACATACACTCACTTCAATATATACCATGCTATATCCGTTTCTAACTATCAAAATGTACGCGCACACACACACACGCCCCTCTCTACTGAAAATCGTAAACTCTCCCCCCCTTTATCAGAATTTTATCTACCTAGTAAACTCACAAAAAGCTTATTATACCCAACGCTTATCAAACTTAAGTCACTGGATGGTTGGTTCTATTACATATGAAAATATTTTAAATTTCACCTTCGGACCATTAAATCTCAAACTAAATGGATAGTTCACTACAAACACTCAACGAACTAGACAATACTAATATCGCTCAGGCTTTTCACTGTGACATTGAAGATTTATCTAAACATATACACGTACAAAAGAAAGACTGAAAAATATTCTGCCAAAACATACGAAGCGTCTATAGTAATATTGATGACCTGCAGTTGAGTCTTTCTTGTCTAAAATTTGGACCGGATATTCTGATTCTAACTGAGAGTCAACTTAATCCCAATAAACCTGTACCCATAATTCAGAACTTCTCAGCGTTCCAAACTACTAACCACATAAATAAAAACGACGGAGTAGTTGTATACGTTAGTAATAAAGTCGTGGTAAATGTCAGGGAAATTAAACTCACTCATGCCTCTGCGTTAGAAATTAAAGTTAATGAAAACAATATTATCCTGGGTGTATATCGATCCCCTTCAACTTCAAATGCTGACATGTTTATTAATTCGCTTGACTCATATCTGGAGTCCATTAAATCAATTGCCAGTATTACTCTAGCTGGGGATATGAATATAAATATTACACCAAATTTATCAGAAACCACCCGGAGCGCAATAATAGACAAAACTACTCTACTATGTTAACTATGCATGGATTGATGGCAGGACATACTTTTCCTACTAGATTAAATAACTGCCTGGATCACTTTATGATAAAACTTAATAAAGAAAAATTATCTGCACACATTGCCGTCTTTAATACGTCAGTTACTGATCATGCTTTATTATTCCTTAACTTATCTAAAATTAAACTAAAAAATAAAACACAGAAAATAAAAATAACTACTGATTTCAATATGGCACTTAAATCATTAGCTAATAAAAATGTAGGCGAACTGTTATTCTGTAATGATCCAGACCTTGTAGTGGAACTTCTTATTGGTAAAATCTCTGAATCCCTGCGAGAAAATACTTCTAGGACTACAGTACCCAAAAATAAGCGTACTTTAAAACCCTGGATTACCCCCGGTATATTAAAATGTATCAGGAATAGAAACAAAATGCAAAAGCAATTAAAAAATGAACCTCATAATATAATATTAAAAATTAGTTACAAAAGATATAGAAATTTTTGTAATAAATTAATTAAAAAGCTGAAGCGCAAGTACGACAGGACACAATTAGCGAGTTCCACCAAAAACAGTAAAAGACTTTGATCGAGTATTAAAAATATAACTCACATGAAGCAAAGTAATACAGATAATACTAAACTTCTAGAATCTATGTCGTCTCCACTTGAGTCAGTGAATCATGTAAATGATTATTTTGTGGGGATAGGCAAACAACTTGCAGAAAAAATCGTGCCTGATACCAGTTCGGATGTTGGGGCTGATGTGGGAGGAGACAAGGCTCAGTTAACATCCCTTGTTCTTTTGGATACAGACATAGCCGAAGTACACTATATTCTTATGAATTTAAAATCAAGTAGTGCTCCTGGCTGGGACAACATCCCAACAAGCTTTCTTGAATTAGCTAAGCACGAAATTGTTCCAATTGTTGTACACCTAGCAAACTTGTGTTTTAGTACAGGTATTTTCCCTAAACTGTTAAAAAAATCTACTATTACGCCTGTGTACAAGAGTGGGGTCAGAGTTGATGTTAGTAACTACAGGCCCATATCAGTATTACCTGCATTATCAAAAATATTAGAGAAACTCTTATATAAAAGATTAACTGAATTCCTTGGTAAATATCATATTTTATCCGATACACAGTATGGCTTCAGACAAGGGAAATCTACTGAAGATGCAATAACAACTTTAACATCCCTAATCACTGAAAACCTTGATCGAGGAAAGAAATGCCTCACAGTTTTCCTCGATTTAAAAAAGGCGTTTGACATTGTTTCTGTTCCCATCCTTGTGCGCAAGCTAGAACGCATAGGAGTAAGAGGCATACCCCTTGAATTATTCAAAAGTTATTTAACAGAACGAACGCAAAAGGTATAAGCCAGTATATGAGCAGGGACTCAAATATAACATTCGGTGTACCACAAGGAAGCGTCCTCGGGCCCACCTTGTTTCTAGTTTATATCTATGACTTGTGTAAGCTGGAGGCAGGTGGTTCTCGGGTCATCTCTTATGCTGATGACACTGCGCTAGTATTTATGGCCAACGATTGGGACTCTGTGCATAGGGATGCGGAAGTGGGACTTTCGAGAGTTGCTTCCTGGCTGGGATCTAATTTACTTACGTTGAATAGCCAGAAAACTGTCTACATGTGCTTCTCTGTGAGTGTTAGAACCCAGCCAGATACTAAACTTAGCATGAAGATACACCAATGTGGCAATATACAAAACACCAACTGCGCTTGCCCAATTATTGAGAAAGTAGAGAAAATCAAATACCTGGGTATTAATCTTGATCAGCGTCTCTCTTGGCATTATCACGTATCTTTGGTTAGTGATCGTTTGAGAAAATTAGTCTGGATTTTCAAAACACTAAGACATGTTGCATCAACAAATCTAATCAAGAAAATATACACTGCTCTTGCCCAATCAGTTCTAACTTATTGTATTCCTGTCTGGGGTGGTGCCTCCAAAATAAAGTTCCTTGATGTTGAAAGAGCTCAGCGTGCCCTGCTCAAAACAATTTATTTCAAACCGTACCGCTTTTCTACACTCGAGCTCTACAACCTGTGCGACCTCCTTACTGTTAGGAAGCTGTATGTTTTGTACTCAGTCCTTAAAATGCATAAACAACGGTATTTGATTCTAGTCTGCCTAGGAAAAGAAGAAGTCAGTGTCGTATAAGTGTGGTGAGAGTCCGCACTGCATTCGCAAGGCGGCAATTTATTGCTCAAGCTACTCTCCTATACAACACTTTAGGTAATAAAGTTGCTTTTTACCAACAAACTCATTACGAATGTAAGAAAACTCTCTGCATGGCTAAAGACCCTCAATTATGAAGAAACTGAGTTACTTCTGCATCCGGTTACATAATTTAATCATATTCAACTAAGTGCACACGATAAGTATATTAGACATGTATATTAATTTATTATAAGCTAAGTAAGCTTTTATATCCTTTCTATCTTACTCCCTCACACACACACACACACACTTGTAGGTACACACCACACTAAGACTCCACATTCTACTATACGTGAAGTCGGAACCAGAGTTTATTATATAAAAATTCGTAATATATCATTATCTGAGGTTGCGAATTCAAGATTGTATCAAATAACTATTTTAACTTCTATGTCCGCCGGTGGAACCAAAAGGTTCCATTTGCGATACAACGGTGGAGCATTGGAAGCTCAGGAGGTTAATTTAACTTTAGTTTTGTTTCATAGTTGTACCTTCTTAGTTTTTGATTGCCAATGTTCTTAACAGGCTCTATATACATATATATAGATATGGAAGAGTGGGGTCTTCTGTGACAGGTATCTCTTTACTTAAAAGAAGGCCTCCACAAAATATTTGTAATACCTGTTGTTTATGAAATAAAATTATTATTATTATTTCCTTTATTCAACATATTAACCTACAAATTACATTTTTAAATAATTGAAAAAAAGAATTATAAAAACATTTAAAAATATAATAAATAGTAGCCCACCGGTATCGGGAACAGGGTCCAAGCTACCGGCGGTCAGGGCTCCAGAGAGAGGAACCTCCTAACAATACGAGCCGTGTCCAGAAGTACCGCTTTCTGAATCAAGCCCTTGATCCAGCAGCCTAACGCCTTATTATTATTATTATTATTTTTTTTTATTTTTTTTTTACTTTCTCGGGTCCCTTTTCTTAGAGACCCGGTCCTTTGGTAGGCGTACGAGGGGCCGAAGCCAACTCGCAGAGGCCTCTTTAGACATTTTAAATGGAACGGGACACCAACCGACGATTATCCCTGTATGCACTGTGAAAGTATACCCAAGGACAATCCCCGGTTGGAGCAGGACTATTGCAGAATATGGAAACAAAAGATGAAACGCTATGGGTTTGGCTGGTTTAGTGGACTAATAATCGTTTACTATGGAAGAACTATTGGCCCCTGCCTGACCATTGACAATTAAAACGGCTTTAAAATGGCAGGGGGTGACTTGCACACTCAATAAATGGGCCCCCCGAAAAGGGTCGCTAGCACAAAGTAACGTAGCGCCAAGGGGGCAACATATCCTGAGGTGCTAGAGGAGTGGAGAGGTATACCACGGCTATCAGGACAATCCCGGAAGTACGGTCAAGATCCCTACCAGCACCTTACTGGATTATACATCCTTCTCCCGAGCACGTTTGCTCTTGCGAATCTCCACTCAGACCGGCCGATTAAGGCAAGAAAGAGGTGGGAGCTCTGTTCCTCGTCAGTTTTCACCCCGGCCAGCCAATAAAGGCAAGCCGGAAATGAGGAACAAGAATTCTCCCTAGAGATCAGGTCCGTGGGGTCGCCAGTGCCCAACAGTTCGCCACAAAACTGCCTTGCGGATTTATGGCGAATTATTTTTTTTTTTTTTTTTTTTATTATTATTATTATTATTGGTAAATAATTAGTAGGTACTCACTGGGTACTCTAACAAAAATATTGGTAACTTCGTAGTTTCCGAGAAAATCGACTTTGATGGTGGTCTCGCACATAGATATAGAATCCCTAGATATACTGTATTAAACCGAAACTTGCAAGCACGTTGCGTCTCCTTTTTATAAAGTGTCATCTGCCTGAAAGAGAAAAGTATAGTGTCTATAGTTCGTCGAAAACTGTTGAATGTCGCCAGTTCGACTATACAACAGGGAATATGCATGCGATTTTTTTATTTTCTAAATGAAATACTTATTAGCTCTAGTAAACAATCGTGAAATTATTTTTTAAATACCTTCATCAGCAATGAAGTTATAAAGCTTCAAAGATTTAAATTAGAAAAAGAAGTCCGATATAAACTTTGACGTCATCGTCTATGAAGCTTATACAGTTGCCATAGAAAACAGCGTTTTTGCGAGAGGGACAGATATATTTGTTTAAAATTATTATATCTCCTTCGTTTTTCGAGTAATTTTGATTCTAATTTCACTGTTAGTATTATATTTTTAGATAAACTGTATAGATCATAAATATGTTTTTCATGCATATTCCCTATTCTATTTATTGATCTATCAATGCACAGTGATGTGTATTTTTTGTCGAGTATCGAAAAAATGCCAGTCGCCACATGAAACACCAAAAATGGTATTTAATTTTGAAAATATAATATTGTAATCCCATTATAATAATGATTGGTAATCTTCGATCATTAATAGTACTAGATTCCCGATAAAAGCTTCAAAACCGGCCCGAAAAAAAAAAACTATGAATAATTTTGTGGTCCTATTTCAAATTAGTACCTATGGCCCAATCATAGCCGACATTAAGACGTCAAAATGCCACAGTGCGCGCTCAAAAACTGTAAATAACCATCGTAACACCAAGGTTTTATTATTAATCAGTTTATTTCAGATCAAAAGCATCCATTTGTACTGGATATGACAATCCGCACGAGATACAACCATCTGCAGGATACCGTTGCTGCTGCCTCACACGCGCTGCTGTAAGGAGGCCACTTTCTTTCGTATTGCCACAACATTCCGGACGCGCTACAATAGCGAGGCAGCCGCATCAGTATCAGTACCTATCCTGAAGACGTTGTTGTATTGGACACGCAAAGCGCTAGCAGCCCGGCGAGTATAGTTTACCCACAAACTATACTCGCCGGGCAGTAGTGTTTTGGAAGGAATATCTCTTTTTCGGTAAGTTTGTATCATTCAGTGTTTTTCATAACATGAAAACAGAATTATTTAGTAAAATATAATTCAATTAACTAATATTGTGATTGTTTGGCCAATGTTTGCTACAACGCCCCAACTATTGTATCAAACATCACCTATTCTTGAACAGGGAATGCATGGAGTAGTGTTGTTGTAATGTTATTTTTGTTTGTAGATTTCCTAGTGACCGATTTCGCTGTGCAGAATGGGTATCTATTGTCGCGAAAGAAAGAGGAGAAGAAATATACAACCGTTATAAAAATCTAGAACATGTTCGATTCATTTTGACAGATTCGATATAACTGGAAATACGCAAAGGCTCTAAATTACTAAATACAGCGGTTCCCAAATTGCAGGTCAATCATTAGTATTAAAATAGTTCGTGTAAGATAACGTTTTGATAAAATAGGTAGTTTGTTGATTATGACTTTTTTTAGATTCATGGACCAATAAAATTGCAATCAGCTATAACTTCAGAATTGACGAAAGATTTATCAAATCAGGTATTTTTTTTTTATTTTATCACAAATAAACTATTTCATTAAATAGGTATTTTTAATAAACTGCGTGTGTATTTTTTTACAGGCCACATCTTCAGGAACTTATAAAGATTTGAGACAAGTTTTAAAGATACTACGGGAATACGTGACGTGTCTCGGGCTGATGCCGTTGGTTTTAAGATTCCTAATGCATCATTATCAGAGTTAATATCCGTTTGTGACACTCCAAGAAAACGGTACTTAAAAAAGAAATTGACAACATGTCGCAGAATTATAGACACTAAATCTAAGAAAATACATAATTTAGAAAAAGCAAATAAGCGACTAACTAAGAAAAATTGTTCTTTAAAAAACATAATTTGCTTCAAAAGAAACAATCCATTGAATATTCAACATTTTTTGATTTGGCAAAAAAAATTGAAGTTGCAGAATGTACATTAAAAAAAAAAAAGATATGGACAAGTAAAATCTATGAGGGCCTAGTAGATGTAGGTTTAGGTAGCGACGATAGTAGCCAAATGGCCACCCAAGCTTGTGTTTTTAGGCTCCCCCACACAGGCGCGTTATTATAGGTCGATAATATCGCATGCGGTATTGCGTTAAAGGCTCCCCCACACAGGCGCGTTATTATAGGTCGATTTCTTTATCCTTGCACACAGCTGCGTTTTTATCGTCCGATATTTCTTACGAGAGAGCGCCGCGCCGCGACGTCACTATTATACCATCTCTCTCAGGTATGCAAAAAAAGTCAACGCAGCGCATGCACATGCAAGGAAGAATCCAACAAGTCAGCGCGTATTTGTGTGTTCTTTCGTATTTATGTATTGCGTATTTTAAAAATGAATATCGAATTATACATAGCTTTTAGTGAACCTGTTTTATACGATTGACTAAATCCACTATACAGAGTTGATACGACAGAGGGGCATTAAATTAAACTACGTATACTATACGTGTTCAGTATTAATTCGATACGGTACAAAAACAAAAAGCGCCATAAATGAGAAAATATTTTTTTCAAACAAACTAAATAGCTTGCAAATCCGAATAAAACGCAACCACCCTTTGTAAAAAAATGACACTGACCTTAGATACCGCTATGTAACAAAGCGGCGAAGTCGCGCGCGCGCCGGAGCGCGGTGTGCGGTATCTCGTGTGCTCGGCGGGGGCCGGGCCGGGGTGGCGGCCGGCGACTTAGGCCTCCGCACTGGCTTTTATGTTAGGTAACGTTTCGAAGTACGCGCACAAAAACAAACACACAAAATTTTTAAATTTTCGATGTGTCCTCCATTCACATTGATGCACAAATTATACCGACGGAGAATATTGTTATTTATTTTTCTAATTAGATCACTGTCCGTGATCCGTGTGCACTTAAATTTGTGAAATGCTAAAATAATCTTATTTTTTAACTCATCAATTGTATTTACCTCTGAGGCATACACTTCACCCTTAATGTAACCCCACAAAAAGAAATCCATGGGAGCGAGGTACTAATACTAAATAATAATAATCCCAAGTTACGTGTCCTATCACCATAAAAAACAGTCAATCACAAAAAAAAACACTAATACTAAATAATAATTGTTTAGGTCGATAAGGTGCACTTTTGCTTGAGGGTTGTTTTGCGAATAAGAAGACGTGTCGTTGTGGTAACAGCTGATTTAATACTGTATTCTTTTTTTACAAATGTGTAACGTTAAACTAAGTGGACTATATTAGATATATGTGTGTGTAAGACTTAAACGATGCATTGCGTTGGTGTTTGGCACCGCTTTGGACATTCCGCCCACCAAGAACGCAGTTCTTTAACATATTCTTCAACAACCTGTAACTCAAATATAACTCTAATAGGGACTATTCTAATCCAAACACCAACCAACTTAACATAAAGTAAGTTCATTAATAATAAAGTGACACACACAGTGAGCCAAATAAAAGTAACTACCAATGTTTCTAATGCGATGCACATTAAAGATAAAATCATTACAGAATTTACGGAAATTAAATATCCTACATACAACAGAAAAGTGTGGTTTCATTGAGACAATTAACCGCCCACCGTAATAAATCATACATGAAAAATAACTCCAATATGCGTACAGAGCGAATATTAACTAATAGATAGTAAACTATAACATGGCTCAACATAACAATGTAAACACAGGTAAGTATAAATTTAACACGAGTAAGTATGAAGTTTTAACACAGGTAAGTAGATATAAATGTATAACAGGCAAATATAGGTAGTTTTTTTTTTTTGTGTGTTATTAATTTACATTTACAATAAGATATCCTCACTGAACTTTCGTTAAAACACATATTTTACACACAGGCCTTTTTAGAATTCCATTTTTACATTTAATTGACACGACCCGAGTAATGTTATCAGGACCTACATGTTTTTGTAATATTCTACCCATTATCCACTTACTAGGTGGAATATTGTCCTCTTTTAAAATGACTATGTCACCGATTTCTGGTTCAGCGTTCTTTTTATTCCATTTGTATCGTTGGTTGAGATTAACAAGATACTCTTTGTACCATCTGTTCCAGAAATCGGTAACCATTTTCTGTGTGAGTCGCCATCTCTCATGATAACTAATATTAAGTTGCGTATAATTCTCGTCAGCTAGGTTCAGTAACGGCTCACCTACTAAAAAATGGCCAGGTGTCAGTGGGAGGGGGTCATTCTGGTCATCATTTAAAACGCTTATCGGTCGCGAATTAAGACACGCTTCTACTTGCGTTAACACTGTAGATAATTCTTCATAAGTAAGTGTCGTGTCGCCGATCACTCGTTTTAGGTGTGTTTTCGTACCGCGCACCCCAGCTTCCCACAGGCCTCCAAAGTTAGGGGCGTGCGGCGGTATGAAATGCCACCTGGTCCGTTCTAAGGTTAACAACTGGGCTATCTCACTAGGGATTGATGACTTGGCCTTGTCGAACATATCTCTTAATAGTTTGTCTGCGCCAACGAAATTAGTGCCGTTGTCACTGTAGAGGTCCTGACAGTGTCCTCGTCTTGACGTGAATCTCTTAAAAGCTGCGATGAAACCTTTTGCTGTTAAATCTGTCACGACTTCTAGGTGAATAGCTCGAGTCACCATACAAACAAATACGCATATGTATCCTTTGTAGGACCTTGCTCCTCTACCTGGTGAAAATCTAATGTTAATAGGTCCCGCGTAGTCTACTCCCGCCGATCTGAAGGGCTTGTTAGGTTTCACTCTCACCTCCGGTAGTTGGCCCATTAATTGAGTAATATTTTTCGTAGAGTAGCGCACACAAGTGACACATTCACGATAACACCTTTTTGTTTCGTCTTTTACTCGCAGTATCCAATACTTTGACCTTAAATAATTTAGCATCATCTGTGGTCCTCCGTGCATAGTCCTTATATGTGCATCTTTAATTATGAGTCTGCTAAGATGATTCTTAGCCGGTAAAATTATAGGATGACGTGTATCATAGGATGCTTGTGACTGCTGTATACGTCCGCTAACTCTTAAAATCCCATTCTCATCAAGAATTGCACAAAGAGATCGGAGTTTACTTTTTCTGGGTACACATCCGTTAGATTTTAATTGTTTTATTTCTTGCTTAAATTCCTTATTCTGAATTTGTTTTATGCACATCTCTAGTGTTTTAATTATTTCTTCCACAGTTACATGTTTAGTAAAAGCTTGTCGGGTTTCCTTAGGTAGTTTTAGATTTGCCCATCTTCTGCAGTAGGATATTATTCTCAACATTTTGGATAAATTAGAAAATTTAAACCAAACAAATTCCTCTTCCGTATTTATTGAGACATTTAAAACCTTAACTCTTTCCTCCTCTTGTGTGTCCTCAATAATATTGTCTGAACTCAAGTGTATGTGCAGCAAAGATAGCCAATCGGGTCCGTTCCACCATAATGTATGGTTTAGCAAGTCTGACGCTTGCAATCCTCTCGATGCGCAATCTGCTGGGTTCATTTCAGTAGCAACATGTCCCCACTGGTTGTACTCCAAGATGTTAAGTATATCTGACACTCTGTTGCTAACAAATGTAGTCCACCTACTGGACCCACCCTTTAACCAGGCTAGGACTACTGTCGAGTCTGTCCAGGCGTATAAGTTTGTTTTAGGTATATCCATTACTTGAGATATTTCATAAATTAATTTTGTTGCCAATACTGCGGCACAAAGTTCCAGTCTTGGTATTGAAAGCTGTTTCTCGATAGGAGCGACTTTAGTTTTAGCCGATATAAGATTGACGTAAACTCTGTCTTCTTCAACAACACGCATGTATACTGCTGTTCCATATGCCAGTTGTGAGGCGTCTGCAAAGGCATGCAGCTCTATCCTAGCTGTAGAAGAGTAGTGTAACCATCTCGGTATGCTTACTCTCTGAATGTGTATTAAATTCTCTCTGTAACATAACCACTCTTCTAACAACTCTCCATGTACAGTTTCATCCCATTCTAGCCCTGATCTCCATAATTTCTGTATTATCATTTTAGCGACAACAACAACAGGAGCTATCCACCCCAAAGGATCGTAAAGTTTAGCGACTTCTGACAGGATTTGGCGTTTAGTAATTGACTGTTTAGGTTCCGGTAAGTTAATGGTATATTCAAAGTTGTCTGTTAGGCGATTCCAAATCACACCAAGTACCTTTACTAGGCTGTTGAGCTTGAGAGGAAGTTCATGATCGATCCGTTTGTGTTCTCCGATATATTTTAATATGTTTTCATTATTGCTACTCCACTTTTGAAGCTCGAACCCTCCCAAGTTCATCAGTTTGTTCATTTCGTTGTATATAGTTATCGCTTCATCTTCTGTTTCACATCCTGTCATCAAGTCATCTATGTAATAATCATTCTTTGTTATCCTTGCTGCAACTGGGCATTCAAACCGCTCATTATCAGCTAGTCTCTGCAATGACTTCACGGCAAGATATGGAGCACATGCGGTTCCAAAAGTTAATCTCAATAGTTTATAGTGTTTGACTGGCTCATTTTCTTTTGGTCTCCATAGTATCCTCTGGTAGTTTGTATCCTCTTCTGCCACGCGTACCATTCTATACATCTTGATGACGTCAGCAGTAATGCAAATCCTGTGAACTCTCCACCTCATTAATAAGTGACGCAAGTCTTGCTGCAGTTTGGGACCGACAAGAAGGTCGTCGTTCAAGGAAACGTTATTAACTCCTTTACACGATGCGTCGAAGACGACTCGAAGCTTCGTAGTATCTTTGTCTTCTCTCGTTACGGCATGATGCGGAAGATAGACAGCTTTAGAATTATTAATGTCTGTATCGTCAACTTCAAGCATATGATTTAATTGTATGTATTCGTTTATTACTTTATGGTATTCTTCACGTAGTTTGTCATTTTTGTCTAACTTCTTCTCTAAGAATTTAAACCGTTTAGCCGCTATTTCCATTAGTCTACCATTTTGGCACTCGGGTACTTCCTTTCTAAATGGTAGCTTGACTACAAATCTTCCGCTCTCGTCTCTAACCGTGGTAGCGTCGTAGAACTCTTCACACCTCCTTTCTTCTTCTGTTTGTCTCTTTTGTATCATGTTTGGTTCGTTTTCCACTTCCCAAAATAGTTTAAGTAGCTCGTCTTCCTTGTGTTGTACATGTAAACTTGTGATGTGTGCTGAGGTAGATTCTTGAGACATTCTTCCAGATAACACCAAACCTAAGATTGTATTTTGTGCTAGTAAATTATTCTTAGGATTCTTAATGACGCCGTCTAACAAAACATCGCTGTATACTTCAGCGCCGAGTAAAATGTCTATTTTACCCGGTGTATTGAATCCTGGATCAGCCAACTCTAAATTATTTATGTCTGACCACTCAGGAGTAACAAGATTAGTATTAGGTAAAAGTGTCGTTAATGAACGCAATACATATGCATTTACTGTAACTACTGCCTGGGGATCGTAGCGTGATTTCACAATAAGTGACACCATGTGTTTAATTCTCGTTTGCTCCTCCCCCACGCCTGAAACCCAACCACTCACCGATTTACGTGTAAGGTTAAGTAACTGAACCGTAGCCTCCGTTACAAATGATGCCTGTGAGCCTTGGTCTAACAATGCTCTAAGTATAAATTTGCAACCATTCCTAACTACTACTAACACTTGTGCAGTAGCTAACAGGACACTGTTTGTATGAAAATTCTCTTTAGAAAAGTTGGTTACAATGTGTGTATCATTAGACAAAGCACTAGGCTTACCTCTCTGTGTCTCGGTCACAGTACCTGTTGATGTAGACTCGTTCGCACTCGTTTTCTCAGCAGTGACACCTCTCTCGAAATGCAGAAGTGAGTGATGACGCCGTCCACACTTCCGACAACACGTTGACTGTCGACATTTCACTACGGAATGCGATGGCGCCAAACAGTTGAAGCACAACTTGCTGTGTTGAACAAAGTCCTGTCGTTCCTTAGTAGACATATCACCGAACTTCTTGCAATGGTATACGTAATGCCCTTCATTACATAACGCACATTTCACTTCATGTTTCTTCTCGTCCTTGGTAATGTTCGAATGAAAGGCTTTAGGCTTGGCGACAGGTTTAGCTTGAACCACTCTTGGTTTATGGCCATCCGTCATTTCTAGTGACCGGAATCTCGCACTCAGGAAATCTCGTAGTTCTAGCCAAGTGGGCGTGTCCTTGTTATTCATGCTCAAGTGTTGTTCCCACTCTTTGACCGATTCGGAATCCAATTTAGACAGCACCAAGTAGTTGATGACCAGGTCCCAAGCGTCAATGTTCACATCCATGTTCTTCAAAGCTTTTAAACAGGTCGAAGTCGTGTCTACTAATTGTTTGATAGAACTCGCCGAAACTATTTGTATCGCTTTTTGTGTAAATAATTTTCTCAATATCTCGTTAGTATTGTATCTCTTGTTATTGTATCGTTTCTCTAATTCATTCCACGCCTCCTCATAATTTGCATTCGTGATAGAATAATTTCGTAGTAATACTTCTGGTTCTCCCGATAAATTACTCTTAAGGTATTGTAATTTTTGTACGGGCGATAAAGACTTGTTACTATGTATTAAGGAACAAAACAAATCATAAAACGATTGCCACTCCTCATATTTTCCCGTAAACGTGGGTATCTGAATACGGGGTAACTTAACATCGCAATTGAATAGGTGTTTGTGTGCCTTCATTAGGTGTAGATGTTTGCGGACACGTAGGGAATTGAAGCTTAGATGAATCCAAAAACGGTTGAAGAGCCTCCTTCAAATTCGACTTGTATTGTATATATGTCTCCTCAAACTGTTCGTAAATGTTTTCTTCAAAATAAGAATCTTTCATGTCATCGTCTTTGCTAAGCTTTATAATAGTTTGTTTGTGTCCTACCTTAAAGTTGTTCCACAGTTCTTCTAATGATTCTAACCGTGTTTCTAAGTAAGCCCGTTTTATTCTATCCTTAGGTGACTTTTTGTAGTTCTTCTCAGCATTTTTCAAATTGTCTAGAAGTTCCCTTTGATACACCAGAAGTTCTTCAATCCCAATATTCGTCATAATATTCACGAAAAGCACTCAAATTCACTAATTATGCAGTTATTAGTAAAAAGTATCTTCAACAGTTCCTTATCGCTGTGGAATGCGGGTGCCTATTGTTCTCGCGG
Source organism: Lacanobia oleracea (assembly GCA_950371165.1). Classification (NCBI taxonomy): domain Eukaryota; kingdom Metazoa; phylum Arthropoda; class Insecta; order Lepidoptera; family Noctuidae; genus Lacanobia; species Lacanobia oleracea. The sequence goes on from OX493397.1 coordinate 11,953,211, forward strand.
CTCGCTCGCAGTGGCCGGCCGGCGATCACTATCCGTCTCGAATTGGACCAAATGTTTAGGTCGATAAGGTGCACTTTTGCTTGAGGGTTGTTTTGCGAATAAGAAGACGTGTCGTTGTGGTAACAGCTGATTTAATACTGTATTCTTTTTTTACAAATGTGTAACGTTAAACTAAGTGGACTATATTAGATATATGTGTGTGTAAGACTTAAACGATGCATTGCGTTGGTGTTTGGCACCGCTTTGGACAATAATAATCCCAAGTTACGTGTCCTCTCACAATAACAAAATAAAATCACAATTGTTTGCGCGCGAATTCCACAAACCGTACGTTCCGAAACGACAGCGTCGGCGCACTGAATAGAGGCCCCACTTACCGATCGCAAAAAAACAAGGATACAACAAACTGACCTATTTCTGTTTCTTTCAAATGCGCTACGTGTGTCGCTTTCGTAGTGAAAGTGCAAGTGTGTGTGTATTCATTGCTTCCTTGTTTGCATTGCCAATTTTTAGTGAATGTCCTTCGACATGCGTCAGAGCGGCAACAATGTATCGTAGATTCATCGTTGTAAGGTGCATGACCTATGCTTAATGCTTAGACGATAATCAGCTGTTAGAAAAGATACATCGTGTTCAAACCGTGCAAAAACTTTAAAAATCATTTGCGACTAAACTACTGCTCCTAATTAATTTATTTTTGGTACAGAGCTTGAAAATGGTACCTAGTATAGGCAGTTTAAAGGAAAGCCCCTCTGTCGTATCAACGTTGTATAAAGACAGAAGGGAGAAAGATAAAAAATGGAGGATAAAAAATGAAATATGCACAGCAATGGATATAACTAGTAAGTACCTACTTACAAGATCGCGCCTTAATGAACCAAAATGGCGGACGGTCGTCCGCGCAGGCATACCGAACGTAAACCGTTTTATTTATTTTTTACAGTCAGGTATTTTTTTTATACTAATTATAAACATTTTATTTTATTGTTTTGATGCGCGAATGTCGTCGCAATGCCATGCTATAGGTAAAATAACGATGTTATCAGCATTACCTATATTAGGTTGGCCGCGTGATTATCGTTGATCTGACAAACATAATGAAATAAATTATTATTGATAGTGATGAATAAGAACAAAGTTACAGCTTTTCCTCAAACTTAACAAAAAATAGGTATACGTAGCTTTAGCACAACTTTGGACATTTAACGACATTCATGTTCCTGTATGACGCGTTTGTAGATATCAGTGATTACAACTAATAACTAAAATCTAAAAAATAATAAATAAATAATAGAACAACAAAACAAAAGAAAAAGATAAGATAACACACATAATCTATTAGTTTGAATATACTTTAATTAAAAATAGAGAACATTTTATTCTTATAAACTCATACATTCAGTCAAAAAAGTATCGGGAATGGATGATTTGTTTATGGTTCCAAATTAAAATTTTTGTTTTTTTGTAGTTGTTAGATTAGCACAACTGTTTTCCATTTTGGCGCGGAGTTTGAGTTGCATCTGTTATTTATATTAAATACAGTGCTGGTTTTAGTAATATCATATATAGTGTATTTTGCGAATTTCATAATGGACAAAAATATCGAACAAAGAGTTTGTCTTAAATTTTGCATCGCCAATGGAATTTCGTGTTCGGAGTCACTGAAAATGTTACAGAAGGCTTACGGTGAATCGACTTTATCAAAAACTCGTGCTTATGAGTGGTTCAAAGCGTTCAAAAGCGGTCGAGATGTGATGGAAGATTTGCCTCGCTCTGGTAGGCCGTCAACGTCTGCAACTGAAGTTAACATCGCAAAAGTGAAGGAAATAGTGACTGAAAATCCCCATTCAACTCTGAGAGAGATAGCCGCCGAACTTTCTGTATCTCACGAGTCGATCCGTACCATTTTAACTAATCATTTGGGTATGAAACATGTTGCTGCTCGGCTAGTCCCAAAAGATCTGAATTTTCTCCAAAAACTCAATCGCATGAAAGTCGCTGAGGACATGCTAGAACCAGTCAGTTCGGACCCAACATTCATGAAACGCATTGTTACTGGTGACGAGACGTGGGTTTACGAGTTTGACATGCAAACTAGTCAACAAGCTTCGGAGTGGCGCCTTCCAACTGAACCGAAACCGAAAAAACCACGCCAAAGTCGATCAAAAGTCAAAGTCATGTTGACTGTTTTCTTTGACTATCGCGGTGTTGTGCACTCTGAGTTCTTACCGGAAGGTCTAACGGTAAATAAAGAATATTATTTGAGCGTTATGCGGCGTTTAAGAGAGCAAATTCGACGAAAAAGGCCAGATTTGTGGAAAGAAAATTCTTGGATTTTGCACCACGACAATGCGCCTTCGCACAAGGCTATCATTGTGAACGAATTTTTAACCAAACACTCAACAAATACCGTCCAGCAACCACCATATTCACCAGATATGGCTCCTGCTGACTTTTTTCTTTTTCCTAAACTCAAATTACCACTTCGTGGCACCCGTTTTCAATCGATAGAAGACATAAAGGAGAATTCGCGGCGAAAACTGAACTCAATTCCGGAAGCAGCGTTTAAAAAATGTTTTGATGAATGGATTATTCGTTGACGCAAGTGTATCGTTTCTAAAGGAGCATACTTTGAAGGTGATAAAATAAATTTGGATGAATAACAGACATTTTGTGTATTATTGATCTTTTCCCGGTACTTTCTTGACAGAGTAGTACATGTACTTGATGGTGTAGTTTGTTAAAGTGATCTACAAATTTTTCACGTATACGATGAGAAATTACGGGTCCCCTATAATTAGGTATAGGCTGTAGCGAAATCATTTCACCTTCAGTAATTGGATATATGTTGTCAACAATGCCCTGTTGTAATCTTCGTCGATCTGTTCAAATCTTAAATAGTTATGAAGAAGACAGGTTGTACACACCAGCAGAGAAACACTGTCTATTTTAATTTCAATAGGTCTTAAAAATATTCGAAACTTCATTGTCATAATGCCGAATGCATTTTCCACGACTCTTCTCGTTTTGCTCAAGCAGTTATTAAATGTATCGTTACGTGAATCGTCTCGTGACTGCTCATAGAGAAAGGGTCGCAATAAATATGGTGATAACGCGAATGCTTGTCTCCTACGAGTACATATGGACTTGGCTCCTCTTGTCCTTGGAGAGGTTTGTCATGTTGAAGGTTGAATTCACCTCTGTTAAATTTTTGACCCATGATGGATTCCTCAAAAATACCCCCATAACTATTTTTGCCGTAATCTCCTACATCGATGCATACAAATTCATACTCCGGCCCAACTACAGCCATAAGCACAAAGCTGTGCTTCTTCAAATATGAAAAGTACATCGATTCGGCATTGTCAGGGCACTTCACAGTAATATGCTTCCCGTCGATTGCTCCGATACAATTCGGGAATCTCCATTTCTCTTGAAAACGTTGTGCAATTGTTTCCTAGTGTGATTGTGTAACTTTTGGCATATAATGAGTTCTTAACTGGCTACATACGGCTTTACATACTTCTGTTATAATTTTACTGACAGTTGAAAACCCTACTATGTAGCTATGGGCTATTGTCGACAGACTGTCACCCGTTGCTAAATATCTAAACAAAAAGGCATGGTTAATCAAGAGGGAAACCAGTCATTAAGAGAAATACCAAAAATTTATTTGTCCCCACTTTGTAACATTGCTTCTGATGACAATGTTACAAACTGGGAAGGGGATTTGATTTTTTTCCCAGTTTGTAACACTGTTACAAATAAGTGTAACAAGAATGTCTGTATGTATGTATGTAACTATGTATGTCAGTCTGTCTGTCTGTGTCTATCTGTCTGTCTTTGAATGTCTTTTATACTTATTTGTGTGTGTCGAATAAATGTTTCTTTCTTTCTTTTATTACCCAACAGCGCAACGCAAAGGAAGGGTAATGTGTTCATCAGCCTATGTAGGTATATATGTTTGTATGCTGCAGTTTGTAACACTGTTATTATAAGGGGTGTTACAAAGTGGGAATACACCCAATTTTTTTTTTACAGTTGTGTTTATTACAAGGCACCCAGTCGAGCTCAGATGCACAAGGCACCCAGTCGACCTCAGATGCACAAGGCACCCAAACGAGCTTGAGCTTACAAGGAACGCATGCGAGGTCTCATGGATATAGCCAGAGAAGACGTTAGATATCTTCGGATAGTGAGAACACGTTTTCAAACACGGACAGAATTATTCAGTATTTAGAAAATAAGAAAAATAACTTCGATGCCCCGGAACTGATTTTTATAGGCTATAAAAATCAGTTCCGTGACGACAGGCTCGGATTAAAATGAACATTGCTAAAATGATTGCGAAGGAAGAGGTTGCCCATTATGAAGAAATCAAGAAACTATGTTACGATTCAACCAACCATCACCAAATTTCTTACCCTTACCAGTCGCAAACACATCACGCAGCTCACTTTCACCAGATCACAATGCACAGCCATACATACAATCCCAAGAGGCAAACAGCCGATTCTGGGGTGGGCACTGAAAGATACGCCTATGAATATTGCTTTTGCAGCCATCGAACATCACAGAACGAATTTGCACACCGATTTTATGTCATTTTTCTAATGCCATCCTTATTAAATTCGCCTTCATAACTACCTTAACACTGTCAATGAAAAAATAAGCAATACACCATTTGCTCAAGTCAATGAATCGCCACCATCCCATAACCAACAAAGCTACCCAAAACAATCATGAAAGTAATTTTTCACAAATTTTAATTAGGTGTATGGAAAACAAAATTACCTTAAATATTACCTCACTTTCCTATTCTCTCGCTCGTTCGATCGAACAGTTGCCTAAAATATCGTACTTGTTTTTTTTTAATAAATACATAATGATTATAATATGAAATCTTGTTTTAATTACCTTGTTGTTATAGCAAAACGTTCTTCAGGTGGAATTGGTCTACGCCAATTTGTAAATTGCTTTGTAATGTCATCTCTTATTAGATTTAAAATTTCTTCAAAACTTTTTAATGTCATTCTGAAATATATGTAGAAGCGTTTTTCATCTTTCAACAAATCAGGCACTAATGTGTAAAACTCGCCATAAACTTCTCTTTTACTATTGATTTCGTGAACCCATATTTTCCTAAAACAAAAATATTTCGTTAATTTAGTTGAATTAGTAACTTTACTTCTTGAGGCGCTGAGAGTATTCACGATATTAAAATTATTTACAACAACAATTTATTCGAGTAAATAATTAAGGAGCAACTTACTACTCTGTCAAGAAAGTACCGGGAAAAGATCAATAATACACAAAATGTCTATTATTCATCCAAATTTATTTTATCACCTTCAAAGTATGCTCCTTTAGAAACGATACACTTGCGCCAACGAATAATCCATTCATCAAAACATTTTTTAAACGCTGCTTCCGGAATTGAGTTCAGTTCTCGCCGCGAATTCTCCTTTATGTCTTCTATCGATTGAAAACGGGTGCCACGAAGTGGTAATTTGAGTTTAGGAAAAAGAAAAAAGTCAGCAGGAGCCATATCTGGTGAATATGGTGGTTGCTGGACGGTATTTGTTGAGTGTTTGGTTAAAAAATCGTTCACAATGATAGCCTTGTGCGAAGGCGCATTTTCGTGGTGCAAAATCCAAGAATTTTCTTTCCACAAATCTGGCCTTTTTCGTCGAATTTGCTCTCTTAAACGCCGCATAACGCTCAAATAATATTCTTTATTTACCGTTAGACCTTCCGGTAAGAATTCAGAGTGCACAACACCGCGATAGTCAAAGAAAACAGTCAACATGACTTTGACTTTTGATCGACTTTGGCGTGGTTTTTTCGGTTTCGGTTCAGTTGGAAGGCGCCACTCCGAAGCTTGTTGACTAGTTTGCATGTCAAACTCGTAAACCCACACGTCTCGTCACCAGTAACAATGCGTTTCATGAATGTTGGGTCCGAACTGACTCGTTCTAGCATGTCCTCAGCGACTTTCATGCGATTGAGTTTTTGGAGAAAATTCAGATCTTTTGGGACTAGCCGAGCAGCAACATGTTTCATACCCAAAGGATTAGTTAAAATGGTACGGATCGACTCGTGAGATACAGAAAGTTCGGCGGCTATCTCTCTCAGAGTTGAATGGGGATTTTCAGTCACTATTTCCTTCACTTTTGCGATGTTAACTTCAGTTGCAGACGTTGACGGCCTACCAGAGCGAGGCAAATCTTCCATCACATCTCGACCGCTTTTGAACGCTTTGAACCACTCATAAGCACGAGTTTTTGATAAAGTCGATTCACCGTAAGCCTTCTGTAACATTTTCAGTGACTCCGAACACGAAATTCCATTGGCGATGCAAAATTTAAGACAAACTCTTTGTTCGATATTTTTGTCCATTATGAAATTCGCAATACACACTATATATGATATTACTAAAACCAGCACTGTATTTAATATAAATAACAGATGCAACTCAAACTCCGCGCCAAAATGGAAAACAGTTGTGCCAACTACAAAAAAAATTGAATTTGGAACCATAAACAAATCATCCATTCCCGATACTTTTTTGGCTGAATGTATGTTAACACTCCTGTATGAGAAGTTGATTTTTGAAATTCATTTTTCAACAATGGTATGGGAAAATTGTTTAGAATGTCATTCCAAGTCTAGGGTTTTGCTAATGTCGATTGCGGTAATTCCACGCTGTATTACTTAACTTCGTTTCTGGCGTCTTTTTCGGTCATCTTCCATTGCTACTGTTAGTAATAAGCATTCTTCGTCTGATGATATGATATCCATATTATAGAAAAGTTTTTAGGACACTCATACAGTCATGTAACCACTCCAAAACTGTCGTTAAAACCAAACGTCCTACAAGTACTAACGTTATTATCGCAGGTGTGTGTACGGTCGTTTGCGTCCTGATACAAAACATTGTAGAACTCATATCGGAATATCGCAGGACTGAGAAACGCAACGTCCTTCTTCCATTGAGGCGTTATTATCGCAGCAGTGTGTAACTACATGACCATCCTAATACAAAATGTACTGAAAACAGATATCGCAGTAACGCATGCGATATTATCGACCTATAATAACGCGCCTGTGTGGGGGACCTTTTATGTTAGTTGCAATCAATGATTCCTGGAAACTATCATTAGCTTATTTTTTCATTGACAGTGTTAAGGTAGATATGAAGGCGAATTTAATAAGAATGGCTTTAGAAAAATGACATAAAATCGGTGTGCAAATTCGTTCTGTGACGTTCGATGGCTGCAAAAGCAATATTCATAGGCGTATATAGGGGGGGGGAGAGGGCAGTGCTCACCCCAGAATCGGCTCAGGCCCACCCCAGGATGTTTGAGGACCGATCCCAAATTCTTTGGTGAAGCTACTGGAACTTCACATAATTCAATCAAATAAAATGTATCGCTGAGAAACCTACAAACTTATTTTAACTTCCTTACAGTTATTTAAAATATCTTAGGTCTAATAAATTGCTCTGTCCTAATTTTCTAGGGTGTTGTTAGGACAGATGCCAATAGCGGGGTCTTGAGGGTCATGGGACATGACCCGCAAGCCGTACACGTCAAATTGACACATTCTACAAAAAAATTTCGAGCTCGCTTCTCTTGCTCTGACATTCTTAGTTATCATGTTATACCTACTCGTCAGTCGATGACATTACTTTTATATCTGTATGGACAGCAAAAAGTGGATTTCCCCCTGAATCTAGGGGTTCAAGTTCAATCGGCACCAAACTCAAATGTTTAAATAAATAATCCTTCATTTTGGCTTTGCCGTAGTCGGGTAAAAATTTATTCGATGTGGCTGTGCTAATATTTTGGGGCTCGCTTCGCACGCCTTTCAATTTTACACTCTCTAGCTAGAACAGGAACTCTGTTTTTTGCATTTAAACAAAAAGTAACTCCTAAGTAAACCATGGTAAGGTTTTCTTCCATATCACCAGAACCAATGGTTTCCCATGTATGGTCTACAAAAAAAAATTGATGCCAATGATTAGTACAATGGGTCTTCGTCGATATCGTTAAGAGTGTAGCGCTGAGGTGGCGTGTGGAAATAATACTCCAGATAGTAACGATGTGGTATATTGAACGGTTGCGAATGGAATGCTTCTTTACAAAATGGTACGTGTCTTAAATCTAAACTTAAGCTACAAGGGGTGGTCTGTTTGCAAAGCCAAACAACCAATAGGAATCTAGTCGGTATTATAGTGTAGTTCCTACAGAAATCCGTGCGGGGGCGCGCAGCTCGCCGTCCTCTGGTTGGCCGGTCGCGGAGACCGGTCGTTGACTCAGAGCGGCACGCAGGCACGGTGAATTTGCATCGCACAATAATATTGCGGGCCGGCGCTGGAGCCCTAGTATTGTGAGGGGTTCAGCGGCGAATGTGTCTTGATGTATTGCAGCTACAAGAGTATTTTCACATCCGATTTATAATAAAATTTGTGAGGGGTTGCCACTATCACGTTTCTTCTCCGATTCGGAAAATCGTACATCCAGAACAGCCTTCCAACACTGCGAGGATCGCCCGGAGCATACGGTGGAGGCCTGCCCTGCTTGGGCGGAGCACCGCCGTGTCCTCGTCAAAGCGATCGGCGGCGGGGATCTCTCGCGTCCGGCCCTGGTTCAAGCCATGGTTCGGAGCGACGAGACATGGGAAGCGGTCAACTCCTTCTGCGAAGCACTAATGCTAACAAAGGAGGAAGCCGAACGCGTGAAAGAGAGGGAAACCTCACGCCCCAGCCGCCGAAACAGAAGAAGACGCCCCGGGCGTCGGGAGTCGCAGGACGATTCTCGGCCACCGCGCACCGTAGGCGTGGGACTGCGGACGGCGAGCATTGGGTGGCTCGCCCTCTGATCAGAACCAGGCCCGGGTCGGCGATCCCAACGCGCCTCAAAGACATGTCAGCACGGAAGACGGGGCCCACTAGGGCCAGTGCCTGCTAGGGCTGCGGACTTTGTTCGAAAGAGGCACCGTACCCTGGAACGCAAAGGGCACTAGGAGAAACACGGGTTTTAGTCAGTAAGAGTCTGACACTCCCTCCTGCTGTACTCAGAGCGGTAGGGGTCATTTACATTTATGGCTGTATGAATAGTTAAAAGAGTAGGTATCTTACGTGTCCATGGCACATCCTATCCGATAAAATTTTAGAGCAAGAACTTTTTTTTACATGTTTATCTCTCGAACGTTCGTTATATGTCTACAAAGTAACATGTATGTGTAGTTGGTTAAAGAGAACTAATCTAACCCAGATTCCCAGCTGGAATGCTAAAAATTTTCGAGCTCGCTTCGCTCGCTCCGGTATTCTCGGGTCCGCTAAGAAACATCTATTTGTTTGAATTAAACTTATCTGAGACAAGGTTTTAAAAAGTCGAGCTTGCTTCGGTCGCTCAATTTCCAATTTTCTTCAGGCTATCGATATTGAGCTAGTCCGTAGGCCAATTTTCTCGATTTATTTTATAAATTGAACCCCTACTATTGACTTTAACATGACCCCCGGTTGCGACTGTGACGGACGACGGCTCTAAAATTCTATTTTTGATCGTGAACGCCGTCCGTGGTGTGTGTATCTAGGCATCGCATCTCAGGTTGGGGGCCTATGACAATATTGCAACAATGAAAACATTACCTAATGTACCTTTATGAGAGAAATAATTTATATGTTATTGGGTTGCGTGTTGGATGATTTAAAAAACTTAAAAACTGATTTCAAACACCCCATTGCTGCTGCTGTGCTGATTATAATGTAGTTGTATTTTTAGACGCGTGTCATATATTAAAACTGATACGGAACACCTTCGAATCTAAGAAAATAATATACACTGATGAAAAATCAATTAGATGGCAATATTTATCGGAATTATATAACCTGCAAGAAGAAAACTGCTTATACTTGGCGAATAAACTTTCACATCGACATGTCCATTTTAAAAATCAAATAATGAACGTGAAATTAGCAACGAAACTTCTTAGTAGAAGCGTTGCTAAAGCTATATACTTTTGTAGGTAATTTAACCTTAAATGTTCCCGCATATATAATTATATAAGAAAGGTTTCTCAGAGTTCAATTAATGGGCTATTGAATGAGTTCAGCACGTTGTTAGGGAAAACAAACAGGATAAAAGTTCACAACAGTTGTAAAAACATAAACAAAAGTCTCGCGAGAAGCCGTTTACCTATGGCTGTTACGAGCCCACTGACACTGAGGTTGGCGGGGGTCGCTGGCGGGGGCCACTGACGTATAAATCATATGGACTTGAAATGATTGACTATAGAAAACACAGTCAGAGCTGATTTACACAGGGTCAGTAACTGACTACAAATTCGAGGCAAGTCAGTGCTGACCCGAAAAAAACCCTGTGTAAACTGATTTGAAGTCAGTACAGTGGCTTGAAGTCAGCGCTGACTTGAATATTCGGACACGGATATTTTAAAGTCAGTTGGCGCCCCCCGCCACCCGCGCACCCCCGCGCCTGCCAAATAAACCCCGTGTAAACAGACAAGTCAGTGCGTGGTTAGTCACTGCCGCTGCGTTGTAGAGTGACCACGATTTTTTCGCTGGCGATAAAAATGAAGCTTAGCGAAGACGAAACCTTAAAATTGGTGCAATTATATGGCGAAAACGAGTGCCTTTGGGATATTAAATCCCTAAATTACCGCAATAAAGAAATGCGGTCAACAGTGTTGCAAAATATGGCTCAACAAATGCAAATCGAAGGGCTCACTTCTACTGAAGTAAAAAATAAAATTAAAGCCATAAAGGCTACATATTATTTAGAGCTCGACAAGATACAAAAATCCACCAGATCTGGCGCTAGTGGGAACGTATATGTCCCAAAAGTCAAGTGGTTTCAAGAACTGGACGGCTTTATAAAAAATGCTATTGTAAAAAGGAAAACAATGGTAAGTATTTATTGTAACTTATTTATTTTATTTCCATCCTAGGTACCTATACAAAATTAATGAATTCTATCCAATTGCCATGGCACACTTCCAGCAGTCATAAAGAAGTTCCTATATAGGTCTCTTTTTTCTTTAGTAGTCATGGAATGGTTGCCTCTTTGTTGTTCTGAAATGCTTGGTAGTGGATTTATTTCCGATCTCCATGTTCCTTCTATTATTTGTCCATCATTGTCCTCTCTGTCTACACAAGTAGATGTTATGTAGGAACTTGAACGCTTTCGCAACCAATTATGCAGGGCACAGGCTGCACAGTCAATGGCATCAACTGTGTCCACATGGGTTGGAATTGCTTTTTCGAACACTCGGAATCTAGAAACCAGTATACCAAAAGCATTTTCACTTATGCGCCTTGCACGCGACAACCTGTAGTTAAAGACTTTTTCGGCAGTACTTAGCTGCGTACCTGGATAGGGTTTTAGTAAATAATTCTTCAGTGGAAATGCTGCATCACCAACTATTACTCCATTTGTAGGAAGCAATCCATCTTCCAACCGACGACATAATGAGGAATTTTTGAAAACACCTCCATCAGAGGCGTTTCCATTCGCTCCAACGTCTATATATGAAAAACAATAGTCGTGGTCTACAAGTGCTAACAATACTGTACTATTGGCTTTTTTATAATTATAAAATTCACTTCCACTATTTGGAGGAACTTTAATTATAATATGCTTCCCATCGATTGCTCCATAACATGAAGGGAAATTCCACTTGGTATTGAAACCGTCTTCAATAATTTTCCATTCTTCCTCTCGTTCCGAAATCTGTAAATAAAAAAAATAATTACAACCTAAATACGTATTATCATCAACTAATGATTTATTAAACATTACATTTTATTCTCATTAACAGAATAACTCAGGAACCAGCAACGATGACGCTGAGTTGGGTGAAGCTGAGGGTGTTGGTGACGGAGCTGAAAATGTATCAAGATCTACTGAAAATAATGATAATTCTACTGAAACGCCAACTCAAGCCATCCAGACGCCAGTTCGAATTTCTGTGACAGCTCCCAATCAATCTGGGCCTCCGCGATCAAAACGCTCCAAAATATCTCAGATGGCCGCCATGATAAAGGACTTAAAAAGTGTGTCAAATGATGTTAATATGTCACCATCTGAAGAAGAGTCTGACGCTGATATTTTCGGTAGGTAAACATGTAGCGGCTCAACTAAAAAAACTGTCTGAAGAACTAATCTGTTATTGCACAAGAAGAGATCCAAAAAATATTATCCAAAGCTAGATTGGCTGATATACAACAAAAGAAGTATACAGAAAGTGCACACTCTTCATCCCCTAACTATTTTATCCCTAGTCCGGCAGCAACTACAACAAGCAGCACAAGTAGCATGGGATTTTACTCCCTGGAGCCCAACCCAGCAATGACTGCATCAAGCGACAACACCATAACAGAAAACACACCATAACAGAGAAGCAAAGAAGTAATTTTTGCAACACAATAGAACTCGACGTGTCATTAAACAAAGTAAAGGCTCGCGGCTTGCGGTTAGCGGCGCTGACAGACATGCGAGCCGAGGCAAGCTACGAGCAAAATCTGAAACCTGTTGGATCGAAAACAAACTTACTCGGCGGTTTTTATGTAAGCGTGCTTACGGTGACACACGGGCGAAAAAGCTCGTCCAGCCACAACACAAGTACCTACGCGTATTTGCTCGGACGTCTGTCACTCACTTTAAGATTTGTTTACATAGTTATTTTGTTAGTTATATAAAAGTGAAGCTAAGAAAAGTGTGTGAAAAATAGCTGTTGATATTATACCGTGACAATATGAAAACATTCTCACAATATTTTATCGATGTTATTTTAGAGAAATATCACTAAGGGCTGCCCTATTGGCCGCCATAACAAGTTCTTGGTAAAGTGTAGGTATGCACGTTTTTTTTGTAGGTATGCCAAGTCCATATGATTTATAAGTCAGTGGCGGGGGCGCATATCGCATATTCTCGCCATCGCCGCGCGTAAGGAACGTTCGAGTGCGGAGTTAATAAAGCCATACTACATCCTCCCCCTCTAATCCAGGCCTGCGCCCACGCGTCTGGATTAGTCAAGAAAGCGCTTGGGTCTTCCGCGTTTGCGCTTTTCGTTTACCGGGGCTGGTGCTACGTCACCTACGAATGGGGTCAACTGTGAGGCGTGGTACCTTCCTCACGTTTCGCCGCCACTTACCTTCTCCAATATGTAGGGCTCACGGCTTCTTTAATATGGTAAGGCCCATCTCGTCTTGGTATGAACTTCGGCGTTTGGCCGCGGGTTGTGTCATTGCTCCCTTGGGTCTTCAGAAGGACTAGATCACCTACCGCGTAATCGGGTGCAGATCTGCGCCCCTCGTCGGCATAACGTTTCTGGTTCGCTTGCACCTTTTCATGTACTTCCCTGGCTTCGAATAGCACGTTTAACATCCGCTGAAGATATGGTGTGAGGCTCGTCACGACATTCTCACTTTCTACGATAACACGCATGTCGGCGATAACATCGGCCGGTGCACGCATTTCTCGTCCGAAAGTCAGGTAAGCCGGTGAAAATCCGGTACTTCTGGTCACTGCTGAGTTCATCGCGAAACGTATCGCAGGCAAGTGAGCGTCCCAGGTGTTGTGGTCTCTCCCCACCAAAATAGCAATCTGCGGTTTCAAATCACGGTTCTTCCTCTCTACCGGGTTTGCTTGTGGATGGTATACAGACAGCGATTGAGTAACACCAAATGTGTAGCAAGCCTGCTGCATTATTTCGCTAATGAACTGTACACCATTATCGCTGATCCGTCTAGGTACCCCGTATCTCAGGAAAATCTCTGAGATCAGGATCTTGGAACAGTTTATGCTGGTAGCGTCCTGTAGAGCAAATAACTCTACCCATCGAGAGCACGTGTCTTCTACGATAAGGATCCATTTATTTTTGTCCGCGGTTTCAGGTAAAGGGCCAAATAAGTTTACGGCAATAACTTCAAAGCGGCGATTAGTTGCGGGAGTCTGTAGAAGTCCAGCGGGTTTCCTGTTATCGGCTTTGTACCTCTGACATTCTAAAAACTTTTTCAGGTATTCAGTTATGAATTGCCACATTCCGGGCCAGTAATACTTCGACCTCACTCGATCGAGCGTGCGTTCTACTCCGCAATGTCCAGCCGCCGGTGCATCGTGGTATTTTGCCATAACTTTATCGCGCTCGTGCTGCGGTTCAACGAGACATCCTGTCTCTTCTTCACACTCTTCAGGTCCGCATCTATACAGAACACCGTCTGATATGATGAAGCCACGGTCGGACCAGCTCCTCCCCCTAAACGGGTTGTCGGTTGATTCGAGGTCCTCGACGATTTTCCTCACGTCGGGGTCCTTGAGTTTATTTTCTCGAACGTCTTTGGGGCTTCTTGATGGAAAATCAACCTCGGCATAATGGGTGTCGCATATCAGCTACTGCGTTCGCCCTGCCAGGCGTATACTCTATACGAAGATTGTATTCCTGAAGTGTAAGGGCCCATCTCGCCAAGCGGCCGCTTGGTGACTTCATAGTCATAAGCCATCGTAGAGGTTGGTGGTCACTCTTTATCACAACCTCTGACCCTTCGATGTAAGCGTGAAACTTGGCGACTGCCCATACAACTGCCAGCGCTTCTCTTTCCGTTGTATTTAGTTTTTTTCCGCATTGTTCAACAAGCGGCTAGCGTATTCAACTGGCCTTTCGTCGTGGCCCTCCCCCTGCATCAGAACTGCTCCGAGGCAATATCCGCTGCTGTCAGTTCTCAATGTAAATGGTAACGATTCATCGGCTTGACGCAGTATCGGAGCGGAGATTAGCCTTTTCTTGATGCAGTCAAAGGATTCCTGTTGCTTCGCAGTCCAGATCCATTTGCAGTCCTTTTTGAGAAGATCCGTCAGAGGCTTGGTAACATCAGCGTAATTGGGAATGAAGCGCCAGAACCAACTCGACGTTTGCAAAAAGGTTTTTACTTGCTTAACGTTCTCAGGAGTGCACATTAGCGATGGCCGCCGTTTTATCGGGGTCCAACGGGGCAACTCTTTTCGCGATTCACGCGTAAGTTGTACATCTCAAGCCGGTCGAAAACAGCGTTCAGGTCTTGCAGGTGCTTGGGAAATGAGTCCGATAGAATAATAAGATCGTCCAAATAAGTTAGTATGCATACCTCGGCCAGTCCTTTGCCAGACCTGAATCGATCCATAAGTCGTTGGAAAGTAGCTCCCGAATTTCTCAAACCCATTGGCATCCTTTTTAACCTATAGCAACCGAGTGGGCTTACAAACGCAGTCTTGTCGCGATCAGCCGGTTCCACAGCGATTTGGAAATAGCGATGCGTGGAAGAGGGTAGCGATCGCGCTCAGTCACAGCGTTTAATTTCCTGTAATCTACACATAGCCGAATCCCTCCATATTTTTTGGTGACGAGAAACACGTTGGCGGCCCAAGCAGAATCGCATTCTTCAATTATGTCAGTATCCAGTAACTTCTGCAACTCCTGTTCCAGCATCGCTCTCTTACCAGGAGACATCCGGTAAGGCGGTGAGCCGATGGGTTCTTGGTCCAGGTCGATTTTCAACCGGTGCGTGGCATATTCCGTTGGTGGCCCACCCTTTGCAAAGCGGTCGGACCTCTTCAACAGAAACGCGTTCAGTTGAACCCTCTGATGAGCTGTTAGCTTTGTACCTTCGTCTTTCCTCAGCACAAGATTGGATGCTTCAACTCTCATCAGCTCCATCTGACTGCCCGAAGGTAATTCAAAGCTGGTTATGAACGGGTACCAGCGTTCCGGCTCAGTGTTAAAACACCAGCTGCTCTGTGGTAGATCTAACATAACATTTGCTTTTGTAATGAAATTTCTTCCTAATAATGTCCGAGTTTGTGCATCCGGAATCACTATAAAAGTGGTAGATATGAAGCGGTTATTTAACTTCACTTCAGTATCGCACTCGAGCACCATACCTTCTTGCTGCGAGCCGTCAACAAGCCCTATGGTACGCAAGGTTTTCCTAAAAACTGTGCCAGCATTTCTTAGTAAATCATATAACATGGAGCCAGCGACGGAATGTGTGGCTCCTGTGTCCAATATAGCCACCCCCTTACGATTTACGACCTGTATATTTCCACCAGCGGCCGCGGATCATCACTATCAGCTACTTGAGCGACACAAAAATTAGATTTACTAGAAGTTGACACGCCTTTGCAGTTACTACATTTCAAACGCACCACACCCAGCTGACCGCATCCGTAGCAACCGTTATTCAGTATTTTTATTCGGATTATCAGAAGGGTCGATAATCATCGAGCGTAATAAACCACTGATTGGATTCAAAATCTAGGTACTTAAAAAAATTTAATGTTATCCCGAGTAACATTTAGCATTTTTTTCATCAAAATCGACCCACAAAATCAAAAGATATTGAATTTTTAAGTTTAGGAAGTAACTTCCTAATGTATTCTGATCAGTCAGAGCGCCATCTATTGACAATAAATAAAATGCGAATAAAGTATGAAAATAACAAGTTATTTGTTAAACTTTTAATACGTGCCCAAATAATAGTGAAGATATTAATTAATTAATATCTTATCGTTATTAATCGTAACATACGTTCTTTAAAGTCTTCCGGTGCCAAATACTTTGTCAGTTTACGAAATGTTCGATACATGCACTGATGACGCGTTTATCTGAATCACGATGACCCTCACACGATTTTAAACTGCGCAGTGTTGTAGTTCGTCAGGGGATAGGTTCGGTTTCTAAAAGGTTTTGAAAAGTATCTGCTATTGTCCAAATTCGTAAAATCTCTGATTTGTTCTGAACTATATAATACGTACAGTCAAAAAAGCTATTTTTTTTATTTGTGGGTGGTAATATATGTATATGGATTTGCTCTTGACTCTAGTCTATGTCAGAGATGACAGAGACAAAGTCTACGATGTAGCGAGCCTACCCAGAAGGAGTCTGTTCACTCTAACTTTGAAGAGATTACGGTTGTAAGCTTTTGGAAACAGACGCAGGCAGAGAGTACCATTCCTTTGCCGTGCGAATTGGTGGAATAGCAACAAGGTAGGGATGGTAAGATGCAGTGCGTCTGGACGTCAGGTGGTAGAAGGGGGCCGGTGGGATGAGGTCGTGGAGTTCTTGGGCACACTCACCGAAGTACAATCTGTAGAAGACCGACAAACAGGCAACCTTACGGCGATGAGCCAAGCTGTATGTAGCTTGGCATCCACCAGATTTACGTCGCCAATGAGCCTCTTTGCTCTGCGTTCCACCGAGTCAAGCGCGGCAAGCTGATACTTAGCTGAGCTATCCCAAAGGTGGCTACAATACTCCATGCAGGATCAGACTTGTACTTTGTAAAGGGTTAAAAGCTGTCCAGGCCTAAAGTATCGCTTCACCCTATTTCGGATGCCCAGCTTCTTGGCCGCAGTTTGGGCTTTGTACTCGATGGTGGCGCCGAAGTTGAGACTGGATGTCAACAACAACAATACAGTCAATGAGTTTTTTGCCAACGTTGGCAAGAACTTGGCTGATAAATTGTCACCTACCAATACCTTTAAATGTTCCCTCGATCCGATACTCTGTAACTCGTTGGTACTGTTACCCACAGATGAAGTTGAGGTCACAAATCTTATTCTCGGGTTACGTACAGATGCTGCGGTAGGCTGGGACGGCATATCGTCAAGACTATTAAAATCCTGTCTGCCCGCGCTTTTGCCAGCCATTTCTCATATCTGTAATCTCTCTTTATCCACGGGCTGTTTCCCTAAGGTTTTTAAAAAGGCTGTTGTTCATCCAATCTTCAAGAATGGGGACAGGCACAGTGTAAATAATTACAGACCCATCTCTGTCTTACCTGCCATCTCGAAGATACTGGAAAAGATCCTTAATAATCGATTGGTAAACTTTCTTGAGTCGCACAAAATCCTAAGCAATAACCAGTACGGGTTTAGAGGTGGCAGGTCAACTGAAGATGCAGTCGCTACCTTGGTAGATCATGTAGTGGCAAAATTAGATACTAAAATGAAATGTCTGGCTATCTTCTTTCAAAAGCATTTGACACTGTGTCTGTACCTCATCTCTTATCCAAGTTAGAAACTATAGGCATTCGTGGACATACTCTTAAAATATTCCAGGATTACCTTTGTGATAGAAGCCAGTGTGTAAAAATTAATGACGTAATTAGTGACACTGAATTATTGACTTTTGGCGTTCCTCAGGGTTCAATTTTGGGCCCAACTTTATTCCTAATCTACATTAACAACCTATGCAAGATGTCTCTAACAAACTGTTCCATGTTTGCTTACGCAGATGATACGGCCCTGCTTCTTCATGGTAATGATTGGTCTGAAACAGTAAAACACGCGGAACACGCTCTTGCTTCTGTGATGGAGTGGCTGTCGAACAATATTTTAACATTAAATCTAAATAAAACGGTTTACTTACCTTTCTCCTTAAAACACACTGACCTCCTTCCTCCTGATACAATAGTGCTCAGAGCTCATACTTGTCCTTTCGATCTATCCTCTTCACAATGTGACTGTCCAAAACTGACAAGGTCTGAGTCCGTTAAATATCTCGGGGTCCATGTTGATAGTTCTTTGAGCTGGAAGCCTCATCTTGGACATCTTGTATCACGAGTTCGCAAGTGTATATTCATCTTCAAGAAACTAAGGCACTCTGTGGACTTTAGGACTATTAAAACCGTTTATTATGCCTTGTGCCAATCCATTATAAACGATTGCATCACAGCGTGGGGTGGGGCACCAAAAATATCCCTTCTGCCTTTGGAGAGGGCACAGAGAGCTGTCCTTAAAGTTATGACTTGTAAGCCTTTTAGGTATCCCACAACGGCTCTCTATACCGAATGTAAAGTCCATACGGTGAGACAGCTCTTTGTGCTCAGCACTATTTTACGTAAACATCCGTCAGTGGTATATGAGCCGAATGCTACCAAAAAACGCAGATATTACATTGTTTGTCCTACCCACAGATGCAGAACAAGCCTTGCCCGGCGCCATTTTAGTCGGTCAAACCACCTATACAATAAGGTGAATAAACTTTGTGACATTGTTACCTTCTGTCGAAATGGATGTAAGACCACTGTTTCTAAGTGGCTCTTTTAACACTTGATTATGATAAGACTGAAGATCTGATAAACATATCGATCATGTAAAGCAAAAAATAAATGAGCATAGGTACCTTAACTTACAGTAATAGTAAATATATCTTATACATATATACACTTACATACTTACATAATAAACACACATCACACACATCCCATCACAAATGAGGCTACATCTTTAGAGCGAAAATTAGGAGCTTGGTCAAAACGACTCCTTTTTGCGGTAAACAGACACGCCTGTGTTTTGGTGGCATTAAAAGTGACCAGATTGTCATCACCTTACTGGGAGACAACGCTTAAGGTCAAATTTGTCCGCTCTACCATGGCCTCTCTCAAGGAACAAATTTCAACCCCACTGGGCTGCGCTGAACAAGTATCTCTCTGAAACCGTACTGTCATCTGCGTACCCAACAAGACCAGGCTGAAGTATTCATTCATTTGAGGTCATTGATGTGCAGCAGGAAAAGAGTTGCAGAGAAAACATACCCTTAAGGAACTCCGGCATCAATAGCCATGAAGTCAGAGGAGCAGCCGTCAACGACCACTCGGATCGACCGTTCATTCCTCCTTGATCTTGGCGCCGTTCTTTTTACAAGAGAGAGGCGGTACAGGCGTGTCAACACAGGAGACAATTCAGGTGCACATTGCCTCAACACTCTTGCTGGAATGCCGTCAGGTCCACTGGCCTTATTCACGTCTAAACTGCACAATACTCTACAAGTCTACAGACCTCTTTATTGTGAACTGCGATCTCCGGCATCGAAGAGTCACAACGAGGTAAAGTTGGTGGTTGCTTGGAGCCAGCATCCAGACGCGAATTGCCCGCAAAGAGAGTTGCAAATAAATTTGCTTTCTCTCTTACAGAGTGAGCCAGCGAACCATCAGGTTTTAGCATTGGAGGCGAAGTGGGTCGACAGAAATTCGTTTCAACCGCTTTCGACAGGGACCAAAACTGCTTACTACCCGAAGGGTGCGATGCTAGTTTGGCCCCGATACGTCCAGCATGGTCAAATGGCTCGCGAGGTTGTTGACATATGGGATGTGGATTCCGCAATCATTGTACCGATAGTCGTGTCGGCCAGTGGCTTAATAGCCACGAGCCTCTACCAACACACCTCAGGAGGCTCTCGTTGGACAGCTGGATCAAGGGCTTGATTCAGAAAGCGGTACTTCTGGACACGGCTCACATTGTCAGGACGTTCCTCTCTCTAGAGCCCTGCCCTGACCGCCGGTAGCTTGGACCCTGTTCCCGATACCGGTGGGCTACTTTTTTATTATATTTTCAAATGTTTTTTATATTTAATTAATTTTACATCTGTCTGTTTTGTGCGAGTCCCAAATAAACATTTTCTTTTTTTTTTAATGTTTAAATTGTATTTTTTAGGAATCTTAAATGAATAAAGAAAACAATAATCATGGACATTTGACAGTAAAAAACTGTAATGCTGACAAGAGTCCGGTCACGAGACAAAAATCTCTCTATTCTGTAAGTAACCATTTCGATTTCGAACTTCATCTGAGTGAGATAGCTCACAAAGTGAACTTTATTCCACACAACATAAAGGTCTTATCTTTATACTCCACCTCGGATTTTGCTGTCGAGAATCGAAAATGTTGTTACAGAATAGAGGTACTGCTCCGCCTCACAGCCGCCGGAACCTTTTTTTTTTTTTTTTTAAGGATGGGAAATCATCAAATGACTCCTCCCGCTCTGGGTGAAGCAAGAGGGAGTGTCAGACTCTTACTGACTAAAACCCATCCGTGTTCCTCCTGGTGCCCTTTGCGTTCTAAGGCTACGGCACCTCTTTCGAACAGATTCCGCAGCCCCAGCAGGCACCTGCCCTAGCGGGCCCCGTCTTCCACGCTGACATCTCTTTGAGGCGCGCTGGAATCGCAGCGCGCCGCCGACCCGGGCCTAGTTCTGATCAGACGGCGAGCCACCCACTGCTCGCCGTCCGCAGGCCCGCGCCTACGGCGGCCGGGAATCGTCCTGCGACTCCCGTCGCCTGGGGCGTCTTCTTCTGTTGCGGCGACTGGGACGTGAGGTTTCCCTCTCTCTCACACGTTCGGCTTCCTCCTTTGCTAGCATTACTGCTTCGCAGAAGGAGGTGATCGCTTCCCATGCCTCCTCGCTCCGGACCAAAGATTGAACCAAGGCCGGTCGCGAAAGGTCGCCGCCACCGATCGCCTCGACGAGGACCCGGCGGTGCTCCGCCCAAGCAGGGCAGACCTCCACCGTATGCTCCACCGTGTCCTCCGGGCGATCCTCGCAGTGATGACACCCGGGCGCGTCCTCCCGCCGAATCCGAAACAGGTATCTCCCGAAACAACCGTGTCCGGTGAGTACCTGTGTCAGGCGGAAGGTGAGGACGCCGTGGCGCCGCTCCAGCCACTCCTCCGCCGCCGGAACCTGCGCCAGCTGCGAGTTCAGAGATTCCGGTAGCTGCAGTTGCGTCGAGCTCGAGCGACGAATACTTCTCGCCGCCGCCGCCGACAACACTGACACACGAATGGAATCCGTAAATTTTCCTTGACTCAGAATCGAGAATTTTCTTCTTATCTTACACCCATACATATGTTTTTGTGAAAACCGGACAGCTTAGGATGCTAGAGCGAGCAAAGCAAGCCCGAAAAATATTGAGTTCCTTCCTAGACTCAGAAAAGCTAATTTTCTTGTTATTGTAAAGATTTCTTCATTGTAGGTATCAAACATACACATATCAAAGAACTGTACAAAAAAATATAGCTTTTATCTATACTTCTATAGTAATTTGTAACCACAAAAGGAACCCTCAATGGGCAAGTTCGACACATACTTGGCCGGTTTTTTTTTGCATAGGTATAACATTATTTTAAAAATGATAATGTTCAAAATTGTCAACAAACGTTTTAACTTTAAGTCTGAATAAATGATTTTAAATACATATTATTACTATTTGTTTCATTGATTTACTTTCACGTGTTGACAACACAATTTACCAAACTGTTAAAACACTAACTCAATGTCAAATAAAAAAAAGTAGAGCAGTTTCGTCTCCTGTCCACTGGAGTCGTAAAATATTGCTTTTTGTACATTGCTTTGTAAAAACAACTTAAAGCAATCCCGGTAAGGTTGAATTTGCAAAAAAAAAAATGTTTACACAAACATGACACATGATACAATGTCAGTCTTTGGGTCTTTGGTGACGGTTTCGAGTTGAGTGATGCCTTTGTTCGAGATTGTGCATCTTGGATTTTTTATATATCAATATTTATCATTGTGTAGGGCATGTCGCATAAGCTGCGGAATCTGTTCGAAAGAGGTACCGTAGCCTTGACACGCAAAGGGCACCAGGAGGAACACGGATGGTTTTTAGTCAGTAAGAGTCTGACACTCCCTCCTGCTTCACCCAGAGCGGGAGGAGTCATTTGATGATTTCCCATCCCTAAAAAAAAAAAAAGTTATGCCGCATAAAATTAAACTACTTTTTATACTCAAAACTGCAGTTTTATATACTCAAAATTCAATTACGTTAAGGTGGATGCTCCAGGGTGGCCCGCGAAATTCAAATATTTTTATGTTTTTTGCAATTTGCCGGTCAGTGTGAAGCTGTATGTGGACCAAATGCGATCTGCGACCGTAACGCGTATTTATCTAAAGAATTATAACCATTTTAATCATCAATATACCCCCTTAAGTTGATAGTAGTAGTAGTTGGTAGTAGTTCTATATTGATGATTAAAATGGTTATAATTCTTTAGATAAATACGCGTTACGGTCGCAGATCGCATTTGGTCCACATACAGCTTCACACTGCCGTTAAGGTGGATGCTCCAGGGTGGCCCGCGAAATTCAAACATTTTTATGTTTTTTGCAATTTGCCATTTCTTTTTTTTCATGTAGTTCGAAAGAATGAATATTTCAGAAATAATCATTCTTTCGAACTACATGAACTTAGAGGGCTATATTGATGATTAAAATGGTTATAATTCTTTAGATAAATACGCGTTACGGTCGCAGATCGCATTTGGTCCACATACAGCTTCACACTGACCGGCAAATTGCAAAAAACATAAAAATATTTGAATTTCGCGGGCTACCCTGGAGCATTTACCTTAACGTTACAAATACGTCAAAATATTCGTGCCAGGCCCTCAGAAGGCTGGGAGGTACCTGTTTCGAATACGGCGGAAGGATACACCCGGGTGTCAATACTGCGCGGATCACTCGGAGGACACGGTTGAGCATACGGTGGAGGTCTGCCCTGCTTGGGCGGAGCACCGCCGTGTCTTCGTCGAGGCGATCGGTGGCGGCGATCTCTCGCGACCGGTCCTGGTTCAAGCCATGGTTCGGAGCGAGGAGACACGGGAAACGGTTACCTCCTTCTGCGAAGCAGTAATGCTAGCAAAGGAGGAAGCCGAACGCGTAAGAGAGAGGGAAACCTCACGCCCCAGCCGCCGCAAGAAAAGAAGACGCCCCGGGCGTCGGGAGTCGCAGGACGATTCTCGGCGACCGCAGGCGCGGGTCTACGGACGGCGACCATTGGGTGGCTCGCCGTCTGATCAGAACCAGGTCCGGGTCGGCGGCGCGCTGCGATTCCAACGCGCCTCAAAGAGATGTCAGCACAGAAGACGGGGCCCACTAGGGCCAGTGCCTGCTGGGGCTGCGGACTTCGTTCGAAAGAAGCACCGTACCCTGGAACGCAAAGGGCACTAGGAGGAACACGGATGGGTTTTAGTCAGTAAGAGTCTGACACTCCCTCCTGCTGTACCCAGAGCGGGAGGAGTCATTTGATGATTTCCAATCCAAAAAAAAGGTGTGCATTTTGTGTGTGTATTTTATGTTTTTTGCAATTTGCCGCCGATCAGTGTGAAGCTGTATGTTGAACAAAAAACGATTCGCGGCCGTAACGCGTATTTATCTAAAGAATTAGAACCATTTTAATCATCAATATAGCCCTCTAAGTTCGTGAAGCCCTATAGAATGAGTTTTTCTTGAAATAACCATTCTATAGGGCTTTATGAACGCAACCACCTTAAGGTGAATGCTCCAGGGTAGCCCGCGAAATTCAAATATTTTTATGTTTTTTGCAATTTGCCGGTCAGTGTGAAGCTGTATGTGGACCAAATACGATTTGTGACCGTAACGCGTATTTATCTAAAGAATTATAACCATTTTAATCATCAATATAGCCCTCTAAGTTCTTGAAGCTCGACAGAATGATTATTTCATGAAATAATAATTGCAAAAAACATAAAAATATTTGAATTTCGCGGGCTACCCTGGAGCATCCACCTTAAGGTGGCACCTACACAGTAGCCAGTGAAATCCAAATTTTCTTATGTTTTTTGCAATTTGCAAGTTAGTATTAGGTTATATATTGATAAAATATAAAGTAAGATTTATGTATTTTCAGAATTATAACCATTCAGTAAAATAACTCAAGATTTTTTTTTTTTATTTGTAATGGGTTTGCTCTTGACTCTAGTCTATGTCAGAGTTGACAGAGACAAAGTCTACGATGGAGCGAGCCTACCCAGAAGAAGCCTGTTCACTCTAACTTTGAAGAGATTAGGGTTGTAAGCTTTTGGAAACACAGACGCAGGCAGAGAGTTCCATTCCTTTGCTGTGCGCATTATAAAAGACGTTTGAAAACGCTTAGTGCGAATTGGTGGAATAGCCACAAGGTAGGGATGGTAAGATGCAGTGCGTCTGGATGTCCGATGGTAGAAGGGGGCCGGTGGGATGAGGTCGTGGAGTTCTTGGGCACACTCACCGAAGTACAATCTGTAGAAGACCGACAAGCAGGCAACCTTACGGCAATGAGCCAAGGTATGTAGCTTGGCATCCACCAGTTTTACGTCGCCGATGAGCCTCTTAGCTCTGCGTTCCACCGAGTCAAGCGCGGCAAGCTGATACTTAGCTGAGCCATCCCAAAGGTGGCTACAATACTCCATGCAGGATCGGACTTGTGCTTTGTAAAGAGTTAAAAGCTGTCCAGGCCTAAAGTATCGCTTCACCCTGTTTAGGATGGCCAGCTTTTTGGCCGCAGTTTGGGCTTTGTACTCGATGGTGGCGCCGAAGTTGAGACTGGGTGTCAACTCCATGCCTATGAGCTCGAGCCGATCAGTCACAAGAACAGTTTCATGAAATAGTTATTCTTTTGTTTTACCTGGCCCTATGGAGTTTTATTGTTGACTGAAATGGTTATAATTCTGAAAATACATAATTCTTACGACCGCAAATCATACTTTAATCAACATAAAACCTAATACTGACTTGCAATTTGCAAAAAACGTAAGAATTTTTGAATTACGCGGACTACTCTTTTTTTTGCAATGGGAAAAAATGCATTACGCATACCCTTCCATCGGGGGAATGGGAGGGGTATGTGGGACTCCCCGGGCTGACCGGAATACCCACTAAAATAACCCAGCGGCATTCCCGCATCGTCAGTGGAGGGGGACTGGAAGATCGGCGCAGCCTTTGCGTCCAGTCCTCCTCCGACGACCGCCCGCCTTCACGGCGGGCACCTCACGTCTTCCCCGTGGGGGGAGGGCCGGGAATGACCGGCAAAGGTGGTGAAAAGTGCAATGCGGGTGGAGGCGCCCCCGCGCCTATCGCCCGCCCATCACCACCATGAGGAGGGAGAAGACGACGTCTTCTCCAACGTCTTCTTTGCCTTCGGAGCGGCGCAGCGAGATGGTCGTCCTCCCGCGCGCGCTCTGCCGCCTCCTTTTGCAAAATGACGTCCTCGCAAAAGGAGGCGACCGCTGCCCGGGACCCCTCACTCTCCAGCATGGCGTTGACCACGCTGGGAAGTGAGAGGTCCTGTTCGATCTCCGCGGTTAGACTGCGTCGCGGCTCAGACCAAGCCGGGTACACCTCGATGGTGTGCTGAGCCGTGTCCTCCTCCGCGCCGCAGTCTTGGCACACCGGAGTTTCCTCCCTCCCGATCCGGTACAGGTGCGTGCCGAAACAGCCGTGGCCTGACAACACCTGCACCAGACGGAATGAGAGGAAACCGTGGGAGCGCTCGAGCCAGTCTCGCAGGACCGGACCGAGCGCGTCCAATGTTTGGCAGCCAAAGGTGGCGGTGGTGAGGTCGCCGCACGGCCTCCCGCTCCTCTACGACGGGGCGCTCTCCGAGCGCTTTCCATCGCGCCGTCCATTCGTACACTCTGGCGAGCACCCACGCCTCCAACTCCCAAGGAGGGGTGCCCGCCAGAGCGCACGCCGCTGAGAAGCTTCCAGACCGGTAGGCCCTCGCCACCTCGCGGGCTACCCTGGCGCAACCACCTTATGGTGGAATTATATTATCATAAGCCGCGGCTTAAGGACGTATCCGATAATATGTTTCCAGCGCCGCGCCGGTAATCGGCTGATCCTGATAGCATAGATCTAGGATCTCAGAGTTCCCAACTTTGGGGTATTCTCCCCAATGGGGTAAATAATTGTGCCTCAAAGAAAGAAATAATCACATATTTTTTAGAGTTTCTATATTTTCAGAGTTAGTTTAAGTACAAGTATCGGCAGAGGCGGCGCAAGGCGTGGGCGACGTGGGCCACCGCCTACGGCCTCGCGGTCCGAAGGGCCTCGCAGCTTTGACTTTTCCCAACTCAGAAAATCGTAGCTAAGAAAGAAATACCACCACCGCCAACTTATCCTGTCTATTTAAAAAAATATTGATATCGTTTTGTTTGCTCTTGCTATTTGAATTCTTTTTATTGTTAAGGTTTACTTCAGTGAGTTTTGTCAACATATTAGCCGCAGCAGGATATTAGGCACTATGATTTAGGTACTCGTACAAGCTCACTACGCTCGCTCTTACATCATACCTTCATTTAGTTTAAGTTCTTTCTTGAATTTTCCCACATTCGCCCAATATTTACTATTTTTGCACAAACAGTCAAAAGAAAATCAATACAATTTGTGGCGGGGTACAATTGATTGAGTTCGCCGCATCTCACCCTCAATGGTAGAATCTCACCTCACAAACCTAAAAAAAGAACTCTATCCTATAGGTAGGACCTAAAGGGCCTCGCAAAATGCCATCTTGCTCACATCAAATTTTAGTCTTGCGCCGCCACTGAGTATCGGCCCTGAGATAATCCAATCCAGTTATTGAAATAGCTACACGTAAATACATCTTTCTAGATGTCTTTACGTGCTTTTCTTCGTTAGTAAGAATGTGGATTTTATTATAGAAAAAAAAAAAATTCTTAATTATTTTTCTGTCCGCTAACTGTTCGCGCACGTTCCCCCAAACTGAGCGTGCAGGAACCACAGGTGGCAGCACAGGAGCGTCAATGTCAAGTATTCTGACCCTTAAACTTAGAATATGCGACACTAGATGGCATAGTCAACGCCGTGCACGGTCCATTTATACCTAGTGTGTTTAGTAACAGTTAAATGTATGTACCCATAGTCTACCTTTATTCAATGTAATGTACTCTGTGGTTTATTTTATTCCATTTCATTGTGAACCGTTATTTTATTTTAGTAGTGTTTTAGTGTTCGTTCTGTCTGTCTGTGATCATCTGTGATCTGTGATTGTGAATGACAACAATACGGAGTAGAGTGTTATTTTTGTTGTTTTTATTACAATTATTTATTTGAAAACTGATGTCTTTAATGAAAAAGACTAGAAATGATGCAATTAAAGCTGCGGTCACTTCCTACTTAGAACGGCGGAATTATCCTGTGAGTGTAATATTTATTTACCCGAATATAAATAATATGATACAGAGGTTTCTATAACAGTAGTTGCAATATATTTATATGTACTAGCTTTTATTTAACTTAATTTTATTTCAGGAAATAGACGTGTTCAGTAATAATAATAATCTAAGCAGAAGTGCTGAACAAATGGCTGTGGCAACGATAGTCCAATGTGAATCAAGTCGCGCTAATTCAATCTTATTTTCTTGCATCAACAATGACTCCGGTCAATACGACCAACAATACACAAGGTAATACCACTGTTGAACAGTGCCATGTTATAATTTAGTGTAAGATGTCTCAAAAGTGCTTGGCCAGAAGATTGTCAGGATATTCTTGAATAAAGTCCCCTTTGAAAACACAAAGGCACTAAAAAATATTGTACATTACCGTATTTTAATTATGAATTAATACAATTTTCAGATTAGTTAACTTTATCAAAGAGATCAAACAAGAAAAAGTTAAAAATGAACTTCTTGGTTTGCTATGCCCACTGCTGTGTCATTTGTACTTAGAAATGTTACGCGGTGGTCATGGAGGCCCAGCACAAATGTTCCTTAAGAGGCACTCAGCTACTTTACCTCAAAAGGATTTATCATATCATCAGCCCATTGATGGTAATCTACCATCAGCGTTGTACAGACCAAATAGCTTAGAGCAGCTATTTAATTCCTTACAAAATGGTACAATTGACAATGAAACACCTGAAAAAGATTATATGAATCAAATACTGGATGACATTGGCTCCATTTACACTTTACAAGAGGTTGAAACAAGACCATCTATTGCTGCATTCAGGTATATCTGTCCAACCTTATATTTTTGACTTACCCGTTATGCATGTGGTATTGTTGCAAGTAATTAAACCCAAATGTAGGCTAGCTAATACCGCATGCCGAGTTTAAATAATTATTAACAGATTATTTCTTTAAACAACAAATTGTATATGATAAATATTATTATTTAAACTAATATAATAGTATTTAAAATATTATGAATCTGCATAATGATATTGAGTATAATGTTCTTGCTGTGTGGTCAACTTGTTTCTATACTGAGACCTTCATACAGGGTGAATATTTAAAATGTGCCTTCATGGCCAAATCCGGAAGTATGAGAAATATCGCAAATTCTGAAATGAGTCTCTCTCTTGATGAAAACTGCATCCTTGGATTTTTGGAAAATTGTTGATCCATCCCAGGAATCGAACCTGTTGATTCTGAAAAACAAAACACCCTGTATTATTTCACCATCCAATAAGGATCAAATTCTGGCAAACTAAAGGAATACTCTAATTTTTAACATATTAGATTTATTTTTCATCAAAATGGGACTCCTTTCAGTGTTTTTAATATTGCTCATAGTTTCGTATCTGGCGCTGAAGGCACACTTAAAAAATTCACCTGTATATTGAAATCACTTTATTGTCATTTGCATTTTAGGTCATGCAAATATGATATAACTTTATCTCAAGATGCCCTGAATATGTTAAAAGCATATTTAGCTAAAAATGGTCATGTACTTCTTATACAAGTTCTTCAAACATGGTTCCACATAGATATTAATAACGACCCTACGAAGAAGAATGCTGTAAGTATAAAAAATCTATTAAAAAAGCATCTATTAAAAAAAACCGCCGTCCGAGTCGGACTCGCCTACCGAGGGTTCCGTACCTACAAATTTTTAATATTTTTAGTTTTCTGATTTTTCCCTATACTTTAGTATAAGACGGTATTACTTGCGAAATTTCATAGTTCTAGGTCAATGGGAAATACCCTATACATTTTGATTGGATGTCGAAATATACGTTTTTCGAGGCATAAACGGCCTTATCTTCTGTTTTTTAAGTTAACTTATTAGTTTGATTTTTTCACTGCTTCAAGTTACTGTAGACCTGAGTATATGGTTTTAATTTCAACTCGATATCTCCACGCGTCCCCGAGATTAGGGGACTTGGACAGTCAACTAAGTGATCCTATACGGGTTCCATTTTTCCTTTTGAGGTACAGAACCTAAAAAAGGAATAATAATTATGATTATAGTTTACGCAATAGTTTTTTTGGATTTTCGTAAAATCTTAGATAATTCAAAGACTACCATTGATTAAATTTATAGGAAGATGATGAGGAAATGGATGAAGAAATAAGTGTCTCTAGACCTAGTTCAGAGGAAAAAATAACAGACACAAATGGTAAGGTCTAAATTAAATTTAAATAGTAAAGTTAACATAAACTGATGGACTTCAGAACACAAACACAATACTTTTTCAGATATTTTTGCTGAATGTAATGGTCATGCAGAATACATAAGTATTGATAAGGAACTAATGGAACTCAAAGATGCAATAAAAGGGGTCAGAGAATCCACAGCACCTCTCAAGTTATACAAAATAGCTGCACCAGACACTCAGTAAGTTCCACTGAAAATATAAATGTGAAATTTAGGTCATATTAATAAGTTTTGGCATACTAGTATTAAGACAATTAAAATAAATAATAACTTATACTGTCTTGTCTTATTTTCATGATCTTTTTTTCAGTTTAATATGTGCAAAAACCGATCAGTATTGTAACATGCTATGTGGAGGGTTCAGCAATTCAGAGATCCGGTTGTGGGATCTGGGACAAAACAATGTCAACCGACGAGTCAATCGAAATATTTCTGAAGTGGAATTAGCATGTTATGTACCACATGAACTGGTGCCTGATGACAACACTCTGTAAGTACTTAATTCTATTCATCATCAGGCTTTTTCCAACTATATTGGGTATATAACTATAGTCGGCTTCCATTAATTACTTCTATTAATTTATGAAAACTCATAAACAGTAAAACCCGTTTAAGACGTAACCTATTTAAAGGGACCAGACAAAATCTCGTCTTAAGAGCCCTATTACAATTTGACTGTATTTTTTGCGTAAAATGACCAATTACGGCTTTCTTATTCTCAAGAACTGAACTCTTTAGACAACTTTGGCTTATTGAGTGGTTGAGAATACTTATTAGTATAGTGGAAGCGGCCTCACTTTTTGCATTTTTGTCTTATCTCTTTGTAAACAGCCAAAATTACGAAGTAAGTTTCTCATGAAAAGTACGACGATACTTTTTTGAGCATGTGGATTGAACTACTGTTAAAATAAATTAGTAACTTCTTTCGCATTTACTTCCAGACAAATAGGTGCTGGAGTGCCATTGAGAGGGCATTCTGGGCCAGTGCAAGCTGTCAGTGTACTACCACAAGAAGAATTAGTTGTGTCAGCTTCACACGACAACACCATACGCGCTTGGCGTCTGACTGATTATTCCTGTGCGGCGATTTACAGGTTTAATATATTATTTAACTTTGAACTTGTTGAATTGGTCTGTAGAAGCAGCAAAAACGGGGTGGGCCAAATGGTACCTGTTGATAATGTCACCGGCAAACACAAAACGATTGTAATAAATAGGTATTGATTAGATTATTCCATATATAATCAATATTTTATTATCTTCTAGCACCTCGCCCGCGACTTCGTCCGCGCTGCAATTATCTTAAGGATCTCTAATTTTTCTGAAAATAAATTATTACCTACCTATGTTACTTGCTGATAATTTAGCTTTTTATTGGTGGAAAATGGTTAAAATTCGGTCCTTCGAGTCGATTCGGTACTTACAAAAAAACAAAAACTCATTCCATTCATTTTTCCAGATCATTTTCATTCATAAAGATATAATATTAGAATAGAAAGAACTGTCGATATATTGTGAACTGGTCATTTTAAATACAATTAATCATCAATGAAACATCCAAACAAAAAAATAACCGGCCAACTGCGAGGCGGACTCGCCCACCAAGGGTTCCGTACAAAGTAGCTACAAATTACTTTAAATACTTTTTTTTTTTTATTACCAATGTATACTTTCAGACTTTCCCTATGCTTATAGTATAAGAAGGTATTAGATACTTGCCAAATTTCATAGTTCTGGGTCAACGGAAAATACTCTATACATTTTGATTCCCTTGAGAGTTTAGTATTTTTGCGGCAAAAACTGCCATAATTTTGTACGTTTACTTGGAACTTTGATTCACAGCTTCAAGGGACCGTAGACTTGAGTATATAGTTATAATTTTAACTCGATACCTCTACGCGTTCCCGAGATAAACGGTCTTGACAGACAGACGGACGGACAACAAAGTAATCCTATAAGGGTTCCGTTTTTTCCCTTTGTGGTTCATCCAAATCTTGTATATCACCGTGTCTGATTGAGTAAAAGTTTACAATCTCACGGTTCACGTATTTTTTGATAAGTTTAAATTGCTACAGGACCCTCGAATGTTTGTTATTCTTTAGTCCTAGTTATTCACGTAAAAATGATTGTATAATGTGAAGGTTATTATAAAATTAAAATTAAATTAAATAAAACAATATTTCAGACTATACAGTCCATACATTTAGTTAGTATTAAAGCTAAAAGAGTTTGTTTATTTGGTTGACCGCGCTAATCTTAGGAACTATTGGTTCTAGTTCAAAAATACTGGTTTTGTTGGATAGCCCATTTATCGAGAAAGGCTATTTAAAATCACGCCACAACCGTTAATGAAAAATGTGATGTAGCTGAAGTTGCACACGATTCAGCTAGTGCTATGATAAACTTTTTTCATTATCATCTTGTTTCAGAGGTCATAACTACCCAATATGGTGCATGGATGTGTCGAAGAGCGGACTCTTTGTAACTGGCTCTCACGACAAAACTGCAAAATTATGGTCACTTAGTAGAACTTTTCCGATAAGAATATTTGTTGGCCACATGGCCGATGTCACAGTAAGTATCTCATTCAGTTCAAAATAAATCTTATCCAGGCTTTAGGTTGATTCAAATTTTAGCAGTGTAATATAATTTGTAGATATTGAAATACCTACTATTGTTTCTTAATACTTACTATTAAAGTTAGGACAAAGAAAACGCTTGCAGTATTTCTTTAGGGGATTTCAGGAATGCTGTCACATAATAATATGTCATCCTTTTGACTTCCACGGTTGGCTATAGCCGACAAACGAAAAAGTGCCCAACACGGTCATAACCGACAAGCAGTGTAAGGCGGAGTTAACTACTATTTTGTAATCTGGTTACTAATTACGATTAAAAGTAGTTAAGATTACATGTAACTTAACTACAGTAGTCAAACTACATGAAGAAGTTGTTAATTTGATTGCTGAAAACTAGTAGTTATATATGGACTATTGTTGTAAAAACTTACGTTTTTGTTTCAGTGTGTAAAATTCCACCCTAATGAAGCATACATAGCGACCGGCGGCGCAGACCGCACCGTGCGGCTGTGGATGGTGTCGGACGCGCGGCTGGTGCGCATGTTGTGCGGCCACCGCGCTGTGGTGCGCACGCTTGCCTTCTCGCCTTCCGGGGCGCATTTGGCCAGTGCTGGTAACTAATTGTTGCCATATTCTTTTTTTGACGTGACAACGTCTTATAAATTGGTTTGCCGGGTGACACTTCAAGAAACTGCGTTACGCTCCGCTCACGTTATGCGCTCACAATGAGAGCGAGTGAGAGGCACGCGTCCCTTCCACTCGGGCATGGTTAGCCCGCCTAAGAGCGAGAGAGACAGACATAAAAAGTGAAAGGCACGCGTCCCTTCCACTCGAGCACAGTTACTATTATTTCATCCTTCTTCCTACTATACGAATGAATATTCACATTAAAATTATTTTACCACTGAAAGTCGTTGTCACGTAAAACTTTCGCCCGTATACCGACTTTACAGGCAACCAATTTTTTTAGTTTATAAGATAAATTTCATGTTGTTGGCTTACTGTACGCTTTGGTGAAGACTGTTAGTGTAGTCAGCAATTGTCACAAAATAAAAATACAAAGAGTGAACAATAGACAAGTCACTAAATGAATGATACTCAAATAATTAGAAAAGGACATATATATTAGAACCAGTAGTATCACTTTACGTACCTAAGACATGCTAGTCTATTCAATACTCTCATAATGATCCTTTTTTTCAGGAGATGACAAGAAAATCAAAGTTTGGGATTTAGCAGCCTGCAATTGTATTCATGAGTATAGAGGCCACCATGGAAAGGTTACTGCACTGGACTGGTCATCTGTAGGCAAGCCAAGTTTGACTAACAGGGTTGTGCCAGATCCCAGTGACCCATTGGTTGACAATTCTCTGTTATGTTCTGCTGGCATGGATGGCATTGTAAAAATGATGTCAGATTGTAACTCAAAGAATAAGTATGTTTTTTTAACTCTATTTGCTGAAGCTTTAATAAGAAAGTCAATACATACGCGCGCGTTGATTGCTTTTATGCATTAATGCGTAAAAGATGTGCGTCCTTGGTGCGCAGGGTGTGAGCCAGTTCTAACAGTATCCTGAGCATGATTGCTGACAGGCTGAACTGCAGTACTGTAAATCATTGCTCCAGTATCTCAGCTGGGATGCTGAAGCGGTTATAATTATGTTGTGTGTGTTCATATAGTTGTTGTTGTTGTATTGTGTCACTAACATATTTGTATGTTTATTTATTGTACTAACAAAGTCATTGTCGCTCGCAATAAATAATTTGATTGATATCTAACTTTCCACTGAAATTATCATTTTTTTTTTCAGGCAAGTATCAAGCCAAGATGTCCAATCATGTACCTACAACACAAAATGTTCATATCTAGTAGATGTGCAAGTTCATCCAGACTGGGTTGTGGCCATTGGAACCAAGAGATAGGCAACAACACTGCTTTGTAATATTGGTGTTATCAATAAAATCAAAACATAAAAGTTAATTGTTTTATTATACAAACATAATTGAACCAAAAATATAACATTATTAATTGAAGGAAATAAAAGCGAACTCAGATGAAAAAGTGTTGCATGATTGTTTGTACAGGTTTGATATCAAATCTTCTTAAAAAAATTGTTAAGTGTGGGCTGTTTCCCTTTTTTTGGCGGAGACAACTTCTTACTTTTAGATTTCTTTGGCGATGTCTCATTCTTAACCAGTTTCACCCTTTCAGTATTTTCCTTCCTATGTACATCATTTTCAGGTTTTCCATTCTCTTTTTCCTGTTTCAGGCTATCTTTAATTTGCTTGGAATTATCTTTCGCTTCTTCCTCATTTTCAGAGAAACTCTCATAAACTTCCTCTTTCTTAGTTAGAATATAACCATCTTCATCAGTATATGTCTTATCCACAATTTTTCTTTTCTTCTTAGGATTAACTATACCTGATGTTATTTTAACTGTATTTATGGTTGGTGTAGGAGGTATTTCATCTTCAGATTCATGATCAACATCCATTTCATTAGATTTGAAAGGATCATTCTCCTCAGTGTCACTCTCACTGTCTGACACATGTAAAAGTCTTTTACGTTTTTTATCTACTTTAGCATTCTTCTTTACCTGAACAAGAGCTTTATTATTATTTCCTTTGGTTTTCAAAGGTTTTGATGGAGCACTGGTAACAACAGATGATGTGTTAGTATCAGTACTTGTTGGCTCAACTTTAATCTCTTTCTCCACTTTTATCTCATGCTCATCAACTTTAGCTTCAGCTTTTTTGGTCTTAGTGGAATCACCATTAACTTTGTTGAAAAATCCTGCTATACTTTTAGCAGCAGTTTTATTGTTGTTAGCTTTAGTAGGTGTTTTGCGATTGCTTGATATATCCTTCTTAGGAGATGGAATTTCAGATTTAACATTATGTGCTGGTTCACGTTCACTCACGGATTTGACCTCTACATTTTTTTTAACCTCTTTTATTTTATCCTTAATTTTCTGTTGAGCATTTGATGCTCTAGGAACATTCAAAGCAGCATGATTTTTTGAAATCAAATGTCCTATTTCATTGTCAGTTCTCTTTATGCAAGAGTTAGCTTTTATTAACCCAGTACATAAGGGCAGATCTTCGAATTTGTTTATTGCTGTCAAAGCAACGCTATCTACAGACTTTGGTCCTCGACTGACAGAGTAAACATGTTCATAAAATATAATTTTAAAGGTTTTTTTTAGAGCAGGAAAATCTGTTTCAGAACATACAGAAAGACATCCACTGTTGTTGTTTAGTAAACCAGATATCACATATGAAACACTGAGGTCAATTTTAGGCTGAGCATTTCGTATGTCTTGTATCAATTCACGCAGTAATGTTTTTGCTTGGTTTACATGTATACACAGCTCCTTGCTAAGAGAAATATAGGTCACCAACTTATGCTCATCTAATACTAGCTCTTTTAGAGCTTTTAAATTTGCTTTATTTGTTTCCATTTTAATCTCCGCAACAAACGTTTTAACTTTTAAGTACTGACACAGATCGATCCCTGATCTGACAGTCGATACCGCTTGCGGCTTGCCGCAATTTTTTCATTGACGTTGACAATGACAGTTATCCACCATAAGTATAACCTTTGAGAAATGGGGAGGCACACTAAAAGGTAGAAGCAGATGGCGGTTTCAGCGACTGGACCTTGTATACGTCTATTATCAAGAGTGATGTGTGACTTTGTTTTTATTTTGTAATTTACCATTTCAAAATGTTCTCGCTGTTATCTTTACGTGAACTTCGAACTGAGCTTTGCAAATCGGCCTTTTTCTCAGTAATCGACGCATTTCTTGCGTCGATTACTGAGAAAAAGGCCGATTTGATTAAGAGGTAGGCATTTTAAATATTTGAGGTTATCTTTCAAATATGTTCTTTTTTATGAACAAACTATTACCTACCTATGTTTTTCTTTCTCTAGGTTGGAGGCATACGATCGAAATCAAAATTTTGGAGTCTAATTTGATCTTGAAGAAGACAGTTCATATGTAGCCCTAAACTTTGGGGGGTCATGCCGACAATAATACGATACCTACCTTGTTTCGAAAACTTAGATTTTTTCCCATCACAACACAAATAGAAAATTGGAGAAGTATGGATGCAAGCGAAGCGAGCTCGTAAAATTTTAGTACGAGACCTTGTTTCGGATAGGTTAGATTTTCTTTTTATCACTTATGTTTTTTGTGGATGTAAGTGTAGGTAACCCGGAGAGCTAAGAATGCTAGGGCGAGTAGAGCGAACCCCGAAAATTTTTATTTCCTTGTCACAGAAACGCAAATTTTCTTCTATCTTATATCAATGAACAAATTTGTATGTCAACTTTTAAGTGGAAACCGGTCAGGTAAGGATGCTAGGACGAGCGAAGCGAGTCCGTAAAATTTTTTGTTTCTTATCTCAAAAATGCTAATTTTCTTGTTATCTTACATCCAATATCCATACATATGTTTTAGGTCAATTTAAACAACAGCACGCGAGCCCACAACAAAACTATTGTTCTACTCAGAAACGCTAGTTGTTTTCATGTCATCACACATCCATACACATGTTTTTATGTCAACTAAAGTAAAAACCGGACAGCTAAGGATGCTAGGGCAAGCGAAGCGAGCCTGAAAAATATTAAGCTAGTTACTTAACTCGGAAACGCTAGATTTTTTTCTTATTGTCAAGATTTTTTCATTGTAAAGGTGTATTTTTTTGTCGATGACGAAACTGGAGAGTAAGGATGCAAGAGCGGTATTGTTTTATATCATACAGACAGATGTTCCTTTGAAAAATATGGATGTTACAGCGAGTGAAGTGAACTCGAAAATTTTAACATCCCGCCTCGGATCACGAAAGAATGATTATAAATAATGACAGGACAGAATGATTATTTCTGAAATATTCATTCTTTCGAACTACATGTACTTAGAGGGCTATATTGATGATTAAAATGGTTATAATTCTTTAGATAAATACGCGTTACGGTCGCGCATCGCATTTGGTCCACATACAGCTTCACACTGACCGGCAAATTGCAAAAAACATAAAAATATTTGAATTTCGCGGGCTACCCTGGAGCATCCACCTTAATCCTATTTTTAATCAGTTAATAGAAAGAGCTCGTCGCCAGATAATAACAGCCGCACTGGTCGATCCTGGTTAGGTTAAGCAACGCTTGCCGAGGTCGATCTGTAGATGGGTGACCATCTTAACATATTGAGTTACTCCGTGCTTCAGAAAGCACGTTCAGCTGTTGGTCCCGGCTACCATTTTTAGATCTTTGGCAGCCGTCATGGATTGTCGGGTGCCAGAAAATCCGACACCAATCTTGCTAAGAAGTTTAGTACCATGTTACCCAGTTCATGGATTGTCGAGGCCTGTTAAGCAGCCACTCTACATAAAATACTGGTATTCAGCTGAATCCGGTTTGACTGGGAGCCAACGCCAATATAGTTGGTAAAAGGCTAGGCAGATGATGATACACAAATTTGAATTAGGTCGAATAAAACAATGGAAAACATTTTCTAAATCATATTTTCAATTAATATTAGCCGTTTTTTGCTATTTCTATGGTCGAACTAGGATAATTTCCAATTCTATGGCTGGAGGGTGTTTCGCATTTGGTTTATACCATGCGTAGATTAAAAACCGCACTACCGGCAGTACGTGGAAACAACATCCTACTGTCCTCTATCCAATATTGCACTAGCAATAATAGTAGTAGCTAATTGCATTTCGGCCCTCGAATGTCCTGTTCCTGTTAAAAGCCACATAAACATAATAGTATTTTGCAGTGATGTGCCGGATTGAATTCTCCCTCGAAAAACAACAACATTTTCTCCTAGCTCTCTTTTCTTTATTTTCTCTAGGCTTTAATTTGCTCAGCGTTATTCCCCTTGCTTGCTTGAATTGATAGGAGCCGAGACTAAACGACGTTAGTTAGAACTTCCTCCGTGAGCCGTAATCGTTGTGTTCGGTAAAGTCAGCGGAGACGGGTCGGAATGTAGTTCTTTGCTTATTGTATATGTGCCTGCCAACAAGATCGGCTAACCTGTTGGGCATTTCAATCCTTTTTCTGATGAGCTCTAAAACTGTTTGTACGTGGACGTTGTCTTCGATCAAAATATCATATGCGTTAAGGAAAGCCACAGCCGACTGCTGACATTATCATATCAGCCGAAAGACATCCACTGCTGGACAAAAACCTCGCCAAGTGTCGTCACAACAACCGGTCTTGTGCGTCTCGCATCCATCGCCTATCCGCAACCTTCACCAGGTCATCGATCCAACCTGTGGAAGGCCTTCCAATGTTGCGTCTTACGGTATGCGGTTGCCACTCCAGAACTATTCAGCCTCAACGACCATCTGTTCTGCGAGCAATGTGCTCTGCCCACTGCCACTTTAGTTTAGCGATCTTCCGGGCTATGTTGGTTCTCTTACGGATGTCATCATTCCTGAATCAATCACGCAAGGAAGCTCCAAGCATTGCCCTCTGAGTGACTTTAAGCCTTCTGATGAGGCCCATTGTGAGCGACCATTTCAGTTCCATAAGTCATCACTGGTAACACGCCCTAGTCATAGACTTTGACCGTCTGTCACAGGTACGTCTACCTGCTCGCTGCCTTAGGAGCTTAGATATCGGGCACGAAAAATCGGGTAGTGTAATAAGCGTTTAACGGCTCGATGGAGTTTAGCTTGAGAGGTGTCGTTAGATTCGTATTTACTTTGACAGTGACACTGGGTCACTTTCACAGTAAATACGAATCAAAATCCAAAAAAAAGGCAGACTTTTGGCGCCAAATTCAAATGTTTGGCTCGCTCTGTAGCCCAAACAGCTTGATGGATTTTAGCATAGATTTTTAAGAGTGGAAGCACAAGGGTATCCCGCGAAATTTAAATATTTATATGTTTTTTGCAATTTACCGGTCAGTGTGAAGTTGTATGTTGAACGAAATACGATTCGCGGCCGTAACGCGTATTCATCTAAATCAGTATAGCCCTCTAAGTTCATGAAGCCCTATAGAGTAAAAGTCATTCTATGGGGCTTCATGAAATTAAAAAAGCCCAACCGCTAAAAAACTTGATTGGAAATTTTTAGTTGTTTTTAGCGGTCGGGTTTTTTGACGAAGTAATTTTTTTTTATTTCCTACTTTTTAGTGTGTTACATTTTTGGAATCGTCTCCTCGAGTCCTTTATCTTGATAGAATAGAATACTCTTTTTATACCATATAAGTTATAGAAAATTTACACGAGGAAAAGTATGGGGTATTATATTTTACTCGATAGGTTTTGAAAATTAAAAAAAATATTAAAGGCATAATATGGCACCAAAAATCGGCCGTTTGTTTTAATTTTTATATAGCCAGTGTCACAATTAACGACAACTTTGAAGCTAAAATCCACAGAAATATAAAAAATATAATATAAAATATAAAAAACTTGTTTCTTATATCTATGCTAAAATCCATCAAGCTGTTTGGGCTACAGAGCGAGCCAAACATTTGATTTTGGTGCCAAAAATCTGCCTTTTTTTGTATTTTGATTTGTATTTACTGTGAAAGTGACACTGGGTCACTTTCAAAGTAAATACGAATCTAACGACATCTCTCAAGCTAAAATCCATCGATCCGTTAAACGCTTATTACACTACCCGATTTTTCGTGCCCGATATCTAGGGCACCCTGCCCCTAAGGCAGCGAGCAGGTAGACGTACCTGTGACAGACGGTCAAAGTCTATGACTAGTGCGTGTTACCAGTGATGACTTATGGAACTGAAATGGTCGCTCACAATGGACCTCATCAGAAGGCTTACAGTCACTCAGAGGGCAATGCTTGGAGCTTCCTTGCGTGATTGATTCACGTCATCTAAACGACCACCCAAAAAATCAGAATGGTCCAATTTTCTGCGACCTAACGCGTCTACGGTGACTGGCCTAAAAGGCCTCCCCTGGCCAGTCAATGGGGAGGAAACCTGCCTTTTATCCCGCTTGGTGGCGTCCTGGGGACTGTACCTTGCTTTGACATAAGAACTGTCAAATCCTATGTATTTTTTTGTAAACAAGACTTCATACCTATTTTTATCACGAATGTCTCAATGCAGTGCCTTAAATTGTAAAACCGCGGAGTTCATCTGTTTCCTAAAGACTTAAAACGCAGAACTTATGTTTGGAATAGGCGAATCAGCGTTATGAATATTTCAGAAATAATCATTCTTTCGAACTACATGAACTTAGAGGGCTA
The DNA here is from genome assembly GCA_950371165.1 of Lacanobia oleracea. NCBI lineage: Eukaryota > Metazoa > Arthropoda > Insecta > Lepidoptera > Noctuidae > Lacanobia > Lacanobia oleracea. The sequence continues at coordinate 11,994,063 of OX493397.1, forward strand.
TATTGATGATTAAAATGGTTATAATTCTTTAGATAAATACGCGTTACGGTCGCGGATCGCATTTGGTCCACATACAGCTTCACACTGACCGGCAAATTGCAGAAAACATAAAAATATTTGAATTTCGCGGGCTACCCAGAACATTATGTAAATTAAAGAACATTATACTAATTCTCACAAATACATCAATGCCAAAGCATTGATTTATTTGTGAGAATTAGTATCAAAAAACTATTTTTTTAATATTACAGGCACATGTACAGAATTACAGACATGGTAAAAAAGTTGAGTATGACCTAACTACTATAATAAATTCACTGAAATAAAGCAAACTAACACAATACTTTAATGTACATATCTACTTAGAGAATATTTTTATAATTTCGAAGTCATGTAGCTGCTAATCTGATGGGTCTACCGCTTTGGTACCATAATATCAAATGCTTAGGATGATGTTCTAAACGGATTTTAAAGACATTTTTTTCCGTTGGCACTTTCGATTTTGGGCCCAAAATGAATGGTTTCTTTCGATTTTGGGCAAATAAGTGTGCCTCTAAAAAAAGATATATATTTTTTAGAGGCTCTATATTATTAGAGTTGTTCTAATTACAGGTATCGACCCTGAGATAACCCAATCCAGCTAATCTATTTTATTTGTTAACATAGCGACACGTAAAGACATATTCCTAGATGTCTTTACGTACTCTTCTTCATTAGTTCAGATTTTAGTATAGAAAAACGTTTTTACAAAAAAATATGACCGACTTCCAAAAAAACACTGCAAAGTATAAAATAACCTTAATTTCGGAAGTCGGTGTTAAAAAACAAAGATACCAAAAACACCGACTTCCGAAATATTTTATTGTAAAAACGTTTTTTAGTTTACACTTTAAGTGGTGATACTTGGACGACGTCTTTATGTATGCAAAAATTTAAATAAGCAAAAATGCTCATAAAATAAAAACTACTGAACCAAACTGAATCAAATTTTCAACTGAAAAAAAATCACACAAATCGGATGAGAAACCTCGGTATAATCTGTGTACATACATAAAAAAACAAATACCCGCCGAATTGAGATTCTCCTACTTTTTCGGAAGTCGGTTAAAAAGCAACTTTCGATACTGCTAACCGTAAAAAAGATTTTATTTTGTCTATCAGCTAACTGGACATGAAAAATACATACTTACCTACATTGGCTACTGGCTTTTAATAAATACATTTTTGTTAACTCGGCATAGTGTAAAGAGATATGAATATGGAAAACGCAAAGGCGCTTGCGCGCCAACTTCAAACTTAATTTAATTAAAGTTACATTAGTTGCTGTAGCTTCAGCAATTTCAAAAATATTTTTTATTTTTTGTTGTTTTTACAAATTATTAAGAGATATTATAAAATTAAAGTAACATAATTTTTTTTTTCAATATTTTGTTCAATGATAAGTTAATTATTTGTATCATCATCTGCCTAGCCCTTTCCCAACTTTATTGGGGTCGGCTTCCAGTCAAACCGGATTTAGCTGAATACCCGTGTTTTACGTGGAGCGGCTGCCTACCAGACCTCCACAACCCATTAACTGGGTAACACGGTACTTCATGGCAAGACTGGAGTCAGATTTACTAGCTTCTGACTATCCGTAACGACTGCCAAATATCTACAAATGACAGCCGGGACCAACAGCTTAACGTGCTTTCCGAGGCACGGAGGAAACTCGCTATGTTAAGATGGTCACCCATCCACAGACCAACCATGGCAAGCGTTGCTTAACCTTGAAGATCGACCCGTGCGGCTGTTGTTATCTAGCCACGAGCTCCTAATAAGTAAGTTAATTATTTGTATGTGTATCTAAAAAGGTTAGGAACAGTGACAGGCAGGGAGCGGTTCTCTCTCTTTCTATGTTTATTTTTTTAATATGGCAGGAGGGGAAATCCTCATGGACGCCCCAACCGCCTCACGTTATGGGACGGTTGGGGCAGTTCCGGACTCTTACCGGCTAAAACCCAAGCCTGCCTTTCAAGGTGTCCTTCTGACATGATCTGATGTATCTACAAGTTTTCTTTGAGCAGATCTGTCTTCTGACTTTTATTTTGCCTTTCTAATAAATGTCTTATCTATACATAGTTATACTTATCTAGTTGAAACACAAAATTTTATATTATTAACTAACATTTTCTATCTTATCTTTATTATGAGCTTGGCTTAGCTTAGCTTAATCTACTCCAAAAGCAAAACTTAATTTTACTTTTCTTTACAGTTCAATATTATCTACTTCATTCTATGTGTTATGTTTTTATCGCCTTACTTTTTTAACTTTCACCTTCCCTTCTTTTATACTAATCTAATCTAATATATATATCTAGCATAAATTTCTAACCTATTTGTTTTTCTTTATAACAATCTTTGCGACACCTATGAAAAACTCAATAAATATTTCTCTGTGTTTTTTATTAGAAAGAAGCAGAAGCTCGGGGAAGTTCTTGGTGACAATTTTACAGTCCAGGACATGAAACTGAGAGCATTCTCAGTTTCATGTCTTTTCACGGCGTAAGCTGGGTATTCGGTCAGAACATGTTCGACTGTTCCCTGAAATAAAACCTGCTGACCTGAATCGACTCTCTTTCTATTACAATGAACCTGAGGAGCAAAGAACTTGTTCCAAAGAACAGATGTCTCTTTCTATTATAATAAATCAGAAGAGAAAGGAGCATTTTGTTTCATTAGAAACTGCTGGTATTATATTATCTGCGACATAGCTGTTCCAGGTCGTTTTGTTTTCGTTTGTATTGTATGTCTCGAAGTTACGGCTACTACGGTTGTTTGTGGAACAGGCGAAACAGGTAGGAGCTGTTATTTCTGTTTTTAGATACCTGTTTCATTTTTATGTTGTTACTTTGAAATACCTGTTTTTTTAACTGTTTCGATAAGTACGCCTCACTCCTATTAGTCCTATTCTCTATTTCTCTATGTAGTCTGTGGACTGTGTCTTGTCTCTGTGAGTCAATGCCAACCTTTTTCGAAGTGTCGAAGTGTGTGTTTGTGTTGTACTTAGCGAATCAAAAATATTGTAATTAACAATTTCAAGTTATGTTTTTGAGGCCTAATGTTATAAGTTATAACTTGATCAAAACCTTTCTAAATGTAAGTAAATCTCTTGGAACTATTTTTGACACCGTGTCCGTTACATCATTTCTATTTGTATCGACAGAGTCGACACAGTTATGTACCAGGAAATCACGAAGACAGAGATATCCTTATGTTTAGCTGAGTTAAGCATTATTTATCCATCCTATTCTTCTTTTTGACAGAATATACGTTGAAGGACACGTTCTATTTTTGCTATAATAATCGATTGAACGGGAAAATGCCAGGGTAAGCTACATCTGCAATCGTGGGAGGGAGTGGTCATACACATAATACCTACCTTGAGTCCTTGATCGCTCATACCTGGCACCACACCTCCACATGCATTGATTTGCAAGTTAATACAAGGCTTTTAACTTAAATTAGGAGCCAACTTAATAATTTGCATTTTTAAATCTCCCTAACGTACTATATAAATAAGACGACCCACTGACCCAATCATTTAATATCGAACTTAAATTAATTTTAATTTTTAACCATTACATCATCAAACATCCTTAAACTACACTAAGCATTAATGTGTACCTAAATTACTTACTTTAGATGAATAACTTTGCCTGTTACATTAACAGGAAAACAACTGTAAGTTATACAATTAACATGGAATGACTCCAAGAGATTATAGACTATCAATGAATGATGCATAAAAAAGTATTCCAAATGTTCAGTTGACAATTTATGAAGAGCTTACAATATCTCAAGATATTTTATAATCTTGCAGAGTTTGCAACTGTCCATTGACATACATATTTTGGAATGATAGTCTCTATTACTTACTAGATTTATGATAATGCCATTGAGCAAAAATAAATAAACCCGTCTCGCGCGGTTTTAAGCTCTATTATTACAATAATGCAAGATCTTTTATGATGAGGCCGTTTTAAGGCAGGAACAGAGGGGTTAAATAAACATAACATTATTGTTCTATGAAAATCACTATAAAACAAGAAACAATACTTGTTTAATAAGAAAAACAATTGCTCATGTATTTTATGAATTTGTTCTTGTTCAGTGATATAGGGTGAAAAAGTGTTTACCTCCTACAGACAATCTCATACCTCCAACTCCTGTAATGACCAGAATAGAACTTTTACTCAGCCTTTATGCCTCCATAGCTGCTAAAGTCAACCTAGTTATAAACTCACTCTATTGCCAATTTTTTTTCTGCATCTTGCTAGTCAAACTCAACTTGCTGAGGATATGCACACAAATCAGGTATCTTGTGTGGAATAAAGTACATAGAATTTTATGTATTAAATAAACAATATGAGATTTAAATAGTGTGTTCTATTTGAAATAAAGTGCAACAAGTCTAAGAATTTCTCAAGTATTTCAATGATATAGTATAACATTAATCATTGTAGATTAGCGACAATGTCTCTGGATAACATGTTCTGTACCCGCTGTGGGGATGGCTTTGAACCCAATGAAAAGATTGTCAACTCGAATGGTGAACTTTGGCATACCAACTGCTTTGTGTAAGTTTTTCTATGGTCTTTATTTTTTTTTTATTTGAGTTTATATTTACCTTATGCAAGCCTAAAACTGTTTTTTACCACTTGTTACATGTTACTTGTTATCTTTCAGGTGTGCACAATGTTTCCGTGTGTTTCCTGAAGGTATATTCTACGAGTTCGAAGGTCGCAAATACTGTGAACGTGACTTTCAAGTGCTGTTTGCCCCTTGTTGCGGAAAATGCGGTTCTTATTTTATTACTAATACTTATATTTAAAATTATTTCTGTTTGGAATATTTCCTGAAAGTCTATGCCTGTTGCCAGTGATAGATGACTTATGGAACCGAAACATAGTCGCTCACAATGGGCCTCATCACAAGGTTTCAAGTCACTCAAAGGGCAGGAAATGTTTGGAGTTTCCCTATGTGATCGAATCAGGAATGCTCATATCAACAAGAGACCCAAGGTGACCGACATATCCCGAAGGATTTACAAACTGAAGTGGCAGTGGGCAGGGTACATTGATTGCTTGCAGAACAGATTGTCGATGGGGTAGAAAATTTCTAGAGTGGAGTCCGCGTACCGGAAGACGCAACGTTGGAATGCAAGGCGGGCCGATGGCCTTGTGAGGGTCGCAGGAAGCCGCTGCCATGCGAGACGCATAGGACCGGTTGTTGTGGCGACACTTGGGGTAGGCCTATGTCCAGCAGTGAATGTTTTTCGGCAGATATGATGGGACAATTTCTGAGGAAAAATATGTGATCTTTAATTATGGCAAGTTTTAGTTAGAATTTACACAACCAAGTTGTCAGACATGTATTAAAAAATTCAAGACTCCCAAATAAAAAAACACTACAAAGTACAAAAATACGAAGAACCAGCCAAAAACACCGACTTCCGAAATTAAAGTTATTTTATACTTTGTAGTGATTTTAGGGTTCCGTACCTCAAAAGGAAAAAACGGAACCCTTATAGGATCACTTTGTTGTCCGTCCGTCTGTTAAGACCGTTTATCTTGGGAACTCGTCTAGATATCGAGTTGAAAAGATATAATAATGGAGATATGCCCGGTAGACGAAAACGTACCGGAACCCTGTGTCTCTACTATGCCCCTTCCAAAAGACAACTACTACACATGCACTTCAGCAAAAGCAATAGGTACGCAGTCGCGCACACACTGTATTTTTCAAAACAGAACGTACTACACTATCAATTATAAACCTTAACCTTTCACACACAGCGTGTATTTACCACGCACCGTACAACTTACCCACATAAAAACAGCTCGCGCTATCGTTGTGCTGTGCAAAAATAATGTATTTTTCATATTCGCTAGTGATTGACTAAATCGGAAAGTTATCGAATCTTCCATTTATGATAGTACAAAAAGGTTTTTTGCGGTCCTAAAAATAAAAGGCCAGTCTAACCTTGTGATTTCATATTCTCAGAAAGCACCATTGACTCATTGAGCTCGATGAGCGGGCGCATTATCATCGACCAGTACAAATTGGTGCCCATAGTTTACACGGAATGGTCTGACAATTCCATCAAAACTAAACGAACTCCAGTTATTTTGATTTAAAAGCCGAGAATATCTTTTCACATATAACGAATTTTTCAAATCGGTTCATAAATGACGGAGTTATGAGGTAACAAACATAAAAAAAATTACAACCGAATTGAGAACCTCCTTTTTTGGAAGTCGGTTAAAAAAGTAACAGCTTGCTGCCGAGAATAAACTCGCAATTTATCCTGCGGATAAGTTCCTGTTCACTTGTCTGACTTTTATTATTTATTTGCCATAGTGACTAAGTGGAAAATAAGTACTGTGAAACCAGCTCATATTATACTGGCTATAAAATTTGACTTTATTTCAGGCGAATTTGTGATTGGCCGCGTAATAAAAGCCATGAATGCCAACTGGCACCCTGCATGCTTCCGTTGTGAGGACTGTAATGTGGAGCTTGCGGATGCAGGCTTTATCAAAAACGGCGGGCGTGCTTTGTGCCACACTTGTAACGCACGCATTAAAGCCGATGGACTGCTTAACTACATGTGCCATAAATGCCAGTAAGTACCTAAATGAATTTAAGGGCCGGTTTCCAAAATAAGCATTTGGAGTTAAGAACATGAACCCACTTTAATGTTTATATTTGACAGATTTTAAGACTAGCGTTTGATGAATGAACAACTGCAAATTCTTCATTCAGAAATCTGCGGTGTTATCAATTATTGATAAACTGTGAACTTGCGTGCTAAAATTTGAAGGCCAAGATTCACATGCACCGCTGAGTCAACTTTGCTATGTGAGCGTCGAATATTACGAACGTTATTCGGAAATTAGTGGTGTTGGGCCTAGCACGAATATTTGTGCGTAGTTTTCCGGGCTAAGTTAGCCAGCTTCGCCCAGAAGCACAGAAGTTTCCTGGGAGCTTCAAAGGCTTCGTGGAACGACCTTACCATTCCGAGGATTTGTTGACATTGGTGGTGAAAGTTAATGTTGAGGTCTATGGAGTGTACGCCAGCCTCTGAACCCTTTGGAGTTTTTGAGCCATCCGTATAAATGCGTACTTTATTGACTCCTGACTGATCCCTTTCTTCCTCTGTTGTTTGTATGATATAACTTTTGATGAACATAGTTTTATTCGGTGTCCTATCACACGGAGCAGCGATGAGAGGCTGGTACACTTTCACCCGGTCCAGGATGGCAGTATTTTCCCCCATATGCCTAAGTGCATAAGCCTGATAGCTGCTAGTTCTGCTTCCTGCTGTGTGTACATGTCAAGTTAATTGTAGGGCTATCTCCATTGCTATAGTTGGGGTTGCCCTCATACAACCAGTGATGGCAGAACAGGGCTAGCCTTTGGAACAGCTGGTGCCTAGAGATAGTGGTCGAGCGTTCAGTCCTCGTCCACCAAATCAGGGCGCCATAGGTCAGCGTTGGTCTAATCACAGCTGTGTATAGCCACAGTGTGATCTTTGGAGAGAGCCCCCAAGTTTTTTCTAACATTTTTTTACAGTGGTAAAGTGCGATTGTTCTTTTGATTAGTTTTTAGTCAAGATGCTTTCCTTAATAATTTGCTATATCGTGGATCACTACTAAGTACTTGACTTCTTCTTAAGTGTTAATTATTCGTCCCTTAGAATGAACGCACAGCTAAGGTAGCCTGCTAGCTGTTTTAAACAACGCATAGCTAGTGTCTCTCGATTCTCTGTGGTCTATTATGTGTTACTTACGAGAAATATTTTTCGGGGTTGGATTAACTGTTGAGTGATAATTTTCCATTTTAATAGCGTCCTTTTACAATGGATTATAGTAGTGAAGAAGAATTTGATAATTATATCAATGAGAGAAGTACAATGAATACCAGAAAAGTGATACGGGATTTCCAAAATCCTTTTGATTATTACAGTTCGGATGAATTTAGACGATGCTACAGGTTTTCCAAAGATGTACTTCTTATACTGTTGTCACTTATAAATCAAGACCTAGAAATTAACGTCAAGCAGCGAAGTGAACTACGCAACACGAACGAACCAATCACAGAGCTCTATTCAAAACTGTGCGTTTGCTTAGTCAAGGGTCGTTTGAATATTGTTTATGAATTGAAAGGCTTGCCATATGCAACGCGGTAAGAAATGCCTTACTTCGCATAGCGTTGCTACTTTACTGAGAAACGTATTGTTTGTGAATACGGGTGTAAATGAGTGAGTGTAAACGATATAGATAGGGAACGTGAACGGTGTTGACTATGCCATCTAGTGGTGCATACTCGAAACTTGTAAGTAAAAAAAAATACTTGACAATGACATTTCTGGTTGCCACCTACAGTTACTGCGCGTTCCCTGATTATTTTATTGATGGGCTAGTGACTAAGTAATAACAGCCGAAATAGATCCATTCGGCTGTTATTACTTAGTTAATTTTCAAGGTTAAGCGGCGCTCCAAGCTTCGAAATGCACTTTAAACCGTTAGCCCCGGCTCCCGTCTATCATTTGTAGATCTTTGACAGTCGTTATGTTACGGGTGACTACCCGGCTAGAAACCAGAAAAATCCGCCTATCTGACCTACAGAACCCAGTAACTGTACTCAGGAGTTATATAGGTTAGATAGGCAGTCGCTTCATAAAATATAGATTCATCTCTCTCCGATTAGATTGGAAGCTAACGCCATAATAGTCAGCAAAAAGCTAGGCAGATTGCAGCGCTCTTAACTTACTTTGTTAATTTTGTAAATATTTCGTTCAGCGGTGTCATTGATGGTGAGCCCCTGCGTTACCGCGGCGAGGTGTACCACGGCTACCACTTCACTTGTGCCACGTGCGGCGTGGAGCTTGACCATACCGCCAGAGAGGTCAAGAATCGCCCCGGATACGCTGCCAATGACGTGGTAAATATATTTTAGTGGTAGATTACTAATAAAAATAGGATAGTCGAGTGTGCGATGTATGTTGTAGCTAGCCAGATCATTGAATTGGAAATTTCTAAAGAGGAGTTGGCCATAACTAAACACCCGGCCATTTCATGACACCATAATTTAAGAACTTGGATACGACATAATTATGCTCATGATTTTGTAAAAGACTGGCCAAGTGCAAGTCGGACTCGCGTTCAAAGGGTTCCGAAAGCATTTCCTTTTTTAACCGACTTCAAAAAAAAGAGGAGGTTCTCAATTCGGGTGACTTTTTTTGTTTGTAACAAACTCATAACTCCGTCATTAATGAACCGATTGGAAAACTCTTGTTTTATCTGAAAGAATATACATCCCGAATGGTCTCATAGAAATTTTAATCAAAATCGGTTAGGAAGTTTGGCTTTTACATCAAAATATTTGGAATTCGTTTACTTGGATGACGGTTTTTTGTCACCCAATAACAACGACTTCCGAAATAAAAGTTATTTTTTACTTTGTAGTGTTTTTGTTACATGTTATTTACAGAATATAGACTTTTAGGTTTTCCTGTAATCTTTAGGTACCTACAGAACTATTATCTGCATTTTTCAAAATCTTAGGCTCTGGATTTTCGGAGTTATGGGGGGAGGAAATCGTCTAATTTCATGAATAACTTCATAACTATTTATATATATATATATTTTTTACTTTTATTTTATTTTTTAGTTTTCCTCCCAAAAAGTGAGGACCGCTTTTTCAAAATTGACATGGTGCCCTAAAGTTTCTCGTTGCCGAGATATTTCGAGGTAAAGTCTGTTTAATGTACTGTGTAACACAAACACTTTATTTACAGAACAATCTCTTCTGCTTACGTTGCCATGATAAAATGGGTATTCCTATTTGCGGAGCTTGCCGACGTCCAATCGAGGAGAGGATTGTTACTGCTCTGGGGAAACATTGGCATGTTGAGGTGTGTAACTTTTCCTACAACTTTGTCTTCTATTGTTAATTATTGATCTTGTATGTCTTTGACCATCTCGGGACACTATGGTCGGGACCTTTGGTAGGCCTACGAGGGGCCAACTTCAGAGGCCCCGTTAGACATATTATCTAATGGGATGGGGCTCCAACCAAAGATTATCCCTTTACGTATCGGACAATCCAATAAATTTGACCATTTTCATTACTAACATTTTATATCACACTTTCTCACACCAACTGCTGTTTTTTAAATTGGCTCTGTTGATTGATGTCAGTTCAATTTTTTTTAATTTGTGTTTTGTCCTCGTAATAAATTGTTACGTAGCGCTAGCAAACCACGTCTAACATGGAGTTTTTGGAATATTTTGGGTCACCAAGACACAAGCTGCGCCTAGTTTAGGACCTGCTGATAACTTGATAAGGGCACTGTTAGTGTAATTCCATCCCATTACATTTGAACTAAGTAATGTGTAATGGGGTATTTTACTAAAAAAATCTAATTAGTCCGTCTGATAGATTTTTCCTAAATCTCTCTTTAAATTTTTCCTGATTCCGCGTGACGTCATCTGGCTTGGTAAAAATGTACCAAATTTACCAAGCCAGATCACGTCACGCGTGTCTTCAACTCGCTGTATCCTCTTTATTTTTAGTTTACGTGAAAAAAGAAAAAATACATAAGTATGCAATATTTTTTTTAAATCTATCATACGGACTAGTTAGTATTTTTTGTGAAGTACCCTATTGTGTATGTTAAATAAAGCATTATTATATCCCACTGCAGGCCAAAAGCTTTTTAACTAGCGGTTGTTCGCGACTTCGTACGCGCATATACCGCTTTTACTCTTGTGCTCCCCTACACTCCCCAAGGGACCTGCATGCCAAATTTCAGCTTTCTACGACCAGTAGTTTCGGTTGTGTGTTGTCTGTCAGTCACTCACTCAGTCTGAATGAGTGAGTCAGAGAATCAGTCAGTAACGGAAGAATTTTATCTACTAGGATTTACTTAAATCAAAACTGCCTTTTTTCAGCACTTTGTGTGTGCCAAATGTGAGAAGCCATTCCATGGTCATCGCCACTACGAGAAGAAGGGTTTGGCCTACTGCGAACAGCACTACCACCAGTTGTTCGGGAACTTGTGCTATGTGTGCAACCAAGTGATTGCTGGTGATGGTAAGTATTTTAAATCGGCTGTAGTATGTTTTGTATTTTGGGCGGAGGTGGCCTTAGGGGATAGCAAGAGTAACCGCCCAAGGCCTCGCTCTTGAAGGGGCCTCGTGCAAACCGAGTTCAAAAATACTTACAGTTGAAACCTTTTATATTTTCAGTTACAAAATGAAGTTATTACATAGTTCATTATATTTGATATTATTGAGATAGAAGCAGGGGTCGTTCAGGGCCAAAATGTCAATTCTCAAAATGTCTAACGGTGTTAAAATGTCCAAATCCCAAAATGTCCAATACTCAAAACGTCCAACTCCCAAAACTGTCCAATCTTTGAGAATCTGATAAATTTGTTCCACTAAGACAAACATTAAATAAAAAACTGAATGAATCAAGAATGTTTTATTTATAAGTAACAAATTGAGACCTGAGGTGAGCAAAAATCACTATTTTTGTCGTAATCTAATACAAAAAAATACAATTGTCAATATAATTTGACATAATGGACATATGATATTGGACATTTTGTCACCGTTGGACATTTTGAGAATTGGACATTTTGACCCTGAACGGCAGGGGCGTAGCTACCGCCATATCAGCCGTATCAAAGATACGGAGCCCCCGACTACAAGGGCCCCACCTTGTGGACCCAAAGCTATACATTTAGTCCTGACATCTCTTTCGTGGCCACCCAAGACAGTACTGAGCTAGTAGGACTTATTTTATTTAAAAAAAACAATACCCCTAAAAATAGGACCCTAAAAATGTTTGACACAAGGCCCCTTTGAGACTAGTTATGCTACTGAACAGAAGTGTCATTTTTTCAAATTAAACAAGATCGGTTTTCAGCTATACAATTTTTCACTTGAAAAAGTGGTGTAGTGATCGAAAATAGGTATTTCTGATTATGGTTGCGGATTTTCCTAAATATAACATTTAAAATAAAATCACAAATAATCACAATGTGATTGTGATTTTATTTAAAATTTTATTCTCTTCAATTTTAATCCGCAAACATATCCAGAAAAAAGTACCTATTTTTGTTTCATATAAATTTCTTAAAGAACAAGGGCCTCGCAAATGTAAAGGCCGTCGCTGATCCTGGGGTCATATGTTTTAAATGCGTTTATTTTTTTCGTTTAGTGTTCACTGCCCTGAATAAAGCGTGGTGTGTGCACCACTTCGCTTGCTCCGTGTGCGACGCGGCGCTGAGCACGCGCAGCAAGTTCTACGAGTACGACGAGCGACCCGCGTGCCGCCGCTGTTACGAGAAGTTTCCGACCGAGTTGCGTCGCAGACTGCGTCGTGCGCATCACTACACTGTCCGCCGTTAAGACGTCCTTTTACCGTTTAACTCAAGAGTCCTTACTTCAAATTAATCATATAACGCTTTTCCAATAAGGATTTTCAAGAAAATTTACGCCACCAATCAATAGGGATGATTCCTGAAAAAATATTTAGTCCGTCAGTTAGATTTATCGAAAAATATTGGACTCGTAGTTTTTGCTTTATCTAATCAATAAAAGTTTACGAAGATAAAATGCATGAAAGATCAGGAGTGGGAGCTTGTGACGTCACTATTCTGGAAAAAGTGTAGGTACTGAATGTGACGTCACACGAGTTATCAAGGCACTGTATTGTCTTATTTTTTTTGTTTACGTGATAAAGGAAAGAGACCTACATTTTTTGGGACTAATTAGAAAACTTGAAGTCAAATAAGCATTTTAGCAGGTGCCTGGAGCTGACGCCTCAGTGCTGTCACCTGAGCTCGTCATTCGAGAAAACCCTAATTATCCTGCATCATACAATTATATCTCTGAGTGTGGTCAGTAAAGGAAGATGAAAAGATGAAAATTTTTATCAAAGGAAAAATATCTATAATTAAAATGCATAAGGTGTTGTTTGTATTGGCAAAAAGAAAAAAATAAGTACAACTTTCCCATACTTTTTTGCTAAGTTGTTGCTTTTTGTTCCCAATAACTTTGACATTCATTTTAGACTAAGATCTTGTGCCTTACGTTCGTCTTCTAAATACTGTTGCGATGAAATGAAATTCCGTGTCTTTAAAATAATAATAAGTTTAGTATTAATTTTGTGCCTTAAGTACAGGGTCAATTCAATTTAGCTGGCGGAACCTCCTTTCGGTCTTCAACGGTCAAGCTGTGTAATTAAAGCTGGCGGACAATCTGTAAAAAATAACTAATTTTTAAAACCTTACTTGAAGTACCTACGGGATCAACGACCGCTAAAAGTGCTGTACATGGCCGTGACACCATCTCTGATACCTTTGTCACATAGGGCCATTCTGGTCATTGTCTTTTACACAGAGTGTGTACCTATTGGTTTTTTTAACCACAAATAATAAAAATTTAATTCAAGATACGTGTCTTTTTCGGATTTTGGTAGGTACGGTACGGAATCTTTCGTGTGAGAATCCAACTCGCACTTGGCTGGTTTATTACTCGTATGGTTATTTGTTTATGGTTCGAGATAACTTTAAGAAAAATAAATGAATAAGCAATTTAAAAAAGGTCACAGGATTCAATATTTAAAGATTTCAGAAAACGATAATAGTACTAATTATATTTACCAAATATGGAAGCGATTGGCGTCGGTTTCCCGTGGTAGTCATGGTCACGGACATGTGCTGTACTGCAGTTATGTGAAGTATGAGTTTGGAAATGTTTTAACCAGCTGATGATGTTGATGCAGATGTTTTAAACATGCGGCTGCAGCGCTTCCGCCGCGCGGCACTTTGCGTTTATTATTTGTATGGATTAACAACGCAGCGCGACAGCAGCGCTGCAAATTTGAAGGCGCCCTAAAACGGCCACTTTAGCAGAATCATAATATTAACCAAACAACAATCTGTCACTTTAATTTTCATCTTTCTCGCTAGAGCTTTAGGTTCAAGGTTGATTGGGAAAATTTTACAGTGATGGGTAGCGTGATGTGCTTTCTGATTCTGCTAAAGTGGCCTTTTTAGATCTCTTGGTTGATATCCATAATGTGTGTGTGAAGTAACAGAAAAAATCAAGTTTCCGAACACCTGCTTTTATAAATCTGTTTCCATTCTGTACGCGAAGTTTCGCTAGCCAATTTAATTTGACCCGGTTTGTCGAAAAAATTAAAACTGCAAGATTTATTTCAACAAATAATATTTAAAATTTTGGTGCTATTCTACTGGTGCCGATTAATTACTTAAAAGATATTATAATAAATAATTTAATTTTTTTACTTATATTTTGTAATATTAATCGTTATTCTAATATAATCATTTTAATACCACTTTTTGTTTTCATTTTAACCTTTTGAACGCCACGGTCGGTTATAGCGGACAAGATAACGACATTTTGGAATCGTGTATGGAATACTGCTCTCATCTTTGGAACGGATCTGCCAGATACCAGCTTGATGCACTTGAGTCAATTGAGAAACGAACCAAGAGGATCATCGGCGATGAGAAGCTCGTCGCGACGAAGCTCCAAAGTCTTGAGCATCGACGACGAGTTGCTTGCCTGTCGGTTTACTACCGGTTGCATTTTGGGGAATGTGCGACGGAATTGCATAATTTAATTCCGCCATGCCCGTTCCATCATCGGACCACAACACGAACGGCGATGCGCCACCGGTACATGGTGGACATTTTTTATTTTTTTGGGACAAGCCCGCCACACATTCCCAACCACTGCAACTCCTGAAAGCCAGAATCAACAGTGGCGACCACCAGAAAAACGCCGAGCCAATGAAACCCGACGAGTCCCGGAGAAACGATTCAACTGTCTTGGATCCTGCAACGAAATTAATCAGAAAAGTACAGCGGAGGAGTAGGAAAAAAAAAAACATGGTGGACATCCCACCCATACGCACAAAACGTTTGGGAACACATTTATAATGCGTACAGCTAAAGAGTGGAATTCCCTGCCGGAGTCTGTGTTTCCCGATAGCTACAACCTGGGAGTCTTTAAATTAAGAGTGAATAGATTACTTCTAGGCAAGCGTGTTCCATCTTCGACCACATCAACGCTTACCATCAGGTGAAATAGTGGTCAAACGCGTGCCTCACATAGAAATAAAATAATACTAAATTAAGTTTTCTGTTTCTTTTTCCTATTATTTAATACTACATTAATTATGTATTGTAAAATGGCACAAAGATATGTCCACTAGGTAGTTACATTTAACTACAAAAACAATCATCATAAATTGCTAATCTAAATCCGTAAAACGTTCCTCCTCACGCCACAGTCGAAAAGACACGACAGCTAGTAATGGGTAAGTAAGGTAATTGATATATAAAAATTTGTGAAATATTTTATTACCTGCCTAGTCTCTCCCCTGCCGGGTTACAAAGACTAAATTACCGGCTGACGTGGGCGTTCCGGCCCGGGACCGACGTCCTCTTGCCACTTACTACCATTGTAGTAACGCCTCAATGACACGCCGCAGCATACGTTAGAGAAGTTCCCAGCCTGGGTACTGGGCTTACGGTCGTAGTCCAGAGCATGGGTGAGAGCGAGAGCCCATGGGACGCCGTCGCCGAAGTGATGGTAGCAAAATAAGCGAAGAGATCCAAACCCTTTCCCGATCTATCTGCAGATGAGCAGATGCTGTGCGTTTTCGAAAAATTGCCAAGAAAAAAAAATTATGACTTAATGAGTGATATACTTTTAGTTTAACGATCTAAACTTTTATAGACCGTGTGACTTAGTAGGCTAGTCATACAAGACATTTTTGGTCGCAATATTTTGCACCATCCTGATTATTAGGGATGTTATTACGGTAGATGCCAATAGTGTACACCCAATTTTTCAACCTCGAAAGACCTGTACTAACTACGTGGTGCTCGAAAAACTTCAACATTTTCAGTAATTTTTCATACTTCGGCTTATATCTTCCAAACGGTGAATTCTACATAAAAAGTTAATCCGTGGACTATTGAACTGGATAAAATTTGCTACAATTAGAGTGCAAATGCACTAGAATTGGTTTTACTGGTTAAGATATAGCACATCAAACATGAACCATTTTTTATGTTTTGGCAACGACACTACCAGCCGCGTGGTGTCGTTTACAATCAACGACACCACCAAGACTATTTTGGATAAAACGGTACAGTCAACACAGCAAAGTTCAGTCAGAAATATAATTTTTTACTAAGTAAATCATGAATCACCAAGGGTAGGTACCGCCATACCCCGAAGGATTGCCAAGCTAAAATGCAGTGTGAAGGCCAATTTCTCGCTCTCAGTACAGCTAGTCTATTCTGTAAGTAACCATTTCATATCGAGCTTCAACTGTGAGATAGCTCTCAAAGTGAACTTTATTACACACGACGTAAAGGTCTTATGGTTATACTCACCGCTGCTTAAAACGAAAATATTATTACAGAATAGCACTACAGACGGTCGATGGGGCCGAAAAGTTCTGGAGTGGCGACCGTGTACCGGAAGACGCGTTGGAAGGGGTATGTATCAAAATCCCTAAAGTTCATATACCTATGATTGAAATATCGACGTCCTAAACACCGAAATTCAAAATACCGAAAGTTTTAAATGCCGATAGTCGTTATATCGAAACACAAAATACCGATGTTCAAATGCCCGAAAGGACGAAATCCCGAATGGACGAAATACCGATGGATGAAATCCTGAATACCGAAGTACCTACAGAGTATCGAATGTCTTAGGTTAGGTTAGGTTAGAAGTTAGCGAGCGAAGCGAGCGTGCCGCGGCAGCGGCTACCGTGCGCCACATTTCCTCTATAGTTGGTGAATCATTTGGTTTAGATGAGGTCAAACTCCACCAAATTGTCGGCGGAGCGGGGCTCCTATTTCAAGAGATTGAAGGAACCTAACCAAACCGAACCTCGCGGTGCCCGGGGTTATTGGTATCATACATACCTATTATGTTAACCTTCTTTTTTGTAGAGGTTTTTGGCTTTGGGATATAATTTCGGGATTTCGAACTTCAGGATATGGATCTTCGGGATTTTAAGTTTCGGGCAAATGAACTTTCGGGATTTTAAACTTTCAACCAAACAACCATTCGGCGTTTCAATTATCGGGATTTCGTCCATCGGTATTTTAAAATTCGGGATTTTGATACGTACCCGTTGGAAGGCCGATGACCTGTAGTGCTATTCTGTAAATGGTAAATCACTTCGAAAGTCATCTCGCAAATCATCTCGAAAGTCACACTCGCTTCGCTTCTCATCTCGCCTGTACAAGTTTCGGTATTCACATAATTATCAAGATCAAGCCCAAGTTAAATGAAGTGAGTTCCGAGAACCCAAGTGACATTGCTCTATGGAAGTAGAGTAAGAGTAGTCACGCTGAATTGATTCTTGTTATAATTTACATCGACTCACTAGCTGAATTTGCGCTGTACAATAATAGATTATAGTTTATTTCAGCCATAAATGCAATTTAAATGCATAATTTTGTGCGTTTTAATATTTACAAGTTTTATTTGAGATGAGAATGAAAAAACTAGGCTTAACGCAGTATCGCCTTTGCGGTCCGTGCATTTAAAAAAAGGGACGCACTTGCGCGCGTCGCGTAATGCCAATCGTCTCTATATTAGGTACTCTGTCTGTGTAAATTATGCAATTCCGTCGCACATTCCCCAAAATGCAACCGGTAGAAAACCGACAAGCCAGCAACTCGTCGTCGATGGTCAAGACTTTGGAGCTCAATGATCCTCTTGGATCGTTTCTCAATTGACTCAAGGGCATCAAGCAGATCCGTCCCAAAGATGAGAGCAGTATTCCATACACGATCGAACTTGCGCTTGATAGAGTTTGAGCAGCTGTTCCGGCGTGAAGTACCGTCTCACCTTTGCTAGGATCCCTAACTTTCTTGCCTGTTGTGCCTGGCGGGCTACTGCCCGATAGTTGATATTCGGGCTGATGTATTAGGTCTTTACCTATGAAATTGCCGTTCTGCAGTACTGGCCATTTCAAATCAAAATAATTTTTGTTTGGCTAAGAATTCTAATTTCCAATTAATTTTATTTTAAAAACATGGTTTTTTTTTCCAAAAGTAGTCATTTTTTTATTGATTAGTGTTACATTTTCATCGCATTTCAATCTTTTTCGTCATCATGGATACGTTAAAAATTCGAATAATTATGGAATATGAATACCGTCGTGGCAGCAACGCGGCACAAGCGGCACGCAACATCAACGACGTTTACGGAGCTAACACTAAAAACCAAGCACCACCTGTTATATTGATTTGCTCGCTTCCGTTCTGGAAATTTCGACCTGAAAAATGAACCTCGCGGTCGTCCGAAGACTTTGGTCGACAATGACGAATTAAAGGCGATTGTGGAAGCTGATGATACACAATCTACGGCTGAATTAGCAGCAGCTTTCGACGTTAGCGTCAAAACAATATTTGTCCATTTGCGTCAAATTGGCAAGGTAAAAAAGCTTGACAAATGGGTGCCCCACGAACTCAATGATCGCCAGCGCGAAGTACGCGTCGAGACGTGCCTTGCACTGCTCAACAGATACACAAATGAAGGAATTTTGAACCGCATTGTTACCTGCGATGAAAAATGGATTCTGTTTGATAACCGCAAGCGCTCAGCAAGTTGGTTGGATCCTGGTTCAGCACCTAAACAATGCCCTAAACGAAAACTTACCCCTAGAAAAGTGATGGTCACTGTTTGGTGGTCTAGCACCGGTTTGATTCATCACAGCTTCTTACCAAACGGGGTGAGCATTACTGCAGATGTGTACTGTGAAGAACTGAACACAATGATGGAGAAGCTGGCACATCTCCAACTAGCATTGGTCAATCGCTCGTCTCCGCTGCTCCTGCACGACAACGCGCGACCTCATACTGCACAGCAGACGGTCTCCAAGAACTGAGGTTGGAAGCTCTCCGTCATCCGCCCTACTCACCAGACCTTGCGCCTACAGACTACTACTTTTTCCAGAATTTGGATAACTTCTTGGCGGGAAAAAAATTCAATACCCGAGAGGCAGTACAAAATGCCTTTGAAGAATTTGTTGCCTCCAGTCCAGCTGATTTCTTTAAGAAGGGCATCAATAAACTGCCACTGCGTTGGCAAAGATGCATTGATTGCATGGGTGATTACTTCGATTAATACAAATAAAAAATACATGAAAAAAATTCGTTTAAATTTTTTCATACAAAACGGCAATTTCATAGGTAAAGACCTAAATGTTCAAATCGCACGGTAAAGTAGTTCGCTGCTAATTGGATAGATGGCGTCGCAGTTCTTTTTGTTGCGACGTAGATTTGCTCCGTTAGTTTTTCTTGTGCGGCATTGATGCCGCTACAGTGTCGTTAATTGTAAACGACACCACGCGGCTGGTAGTGTCGTGTTTAAAGTGCTGTCGGTACGTCAACACCTATTAAATCTACAGAGCAACCGTAACAGTCAAATTGTAGCAAATTCTGTCAACTTTTAAAGTATCCAGATTGATTTTGTCCGTAAAACGCACTGTTTAGGAGAATTAAGCTTAACTCTTAAAAATTACCGAAAATTGAGTTTTCTGAGCTCTACGCAGTTAACACAGGTGTTTCGAGGTTGAAAAATTGGGAGGACAGTAGGTACTGCTATCTGTCATAACAACCACCCAAAAATCAGGATGGTCCTATTTTCTGCGACCTACCACGTTAATCTGTTTACGGTGACTGGCCACAAAAACAATATCATATTCAAACGACCTTACAAAAGTGAATTGTATCAACTAATAAATCAGAATCGCCCACCCAAAGATTATGTTAAATATAATTTGACGAAAAATCACGGCCATGAAGTTCTTAGGTTGCGACCTGAATCCAACAGAATATATTGTGTGGCAACTGGCACCTTGTGAAACAAAGAAAGCATTACAACCATGAAAGTTTCAGTGTAGGTATTTTCATAACCCTATGGTAGATAGTACAAATAGGTAACTACCTAATTTAATTTATATTCAGAACTTTTTTGCTAACGCTACTTGAGAACTGTCATTTTCGATTAATTTTGAAAAGGTTACATCCCATTCTCATCGCGTTCGGATTATAATTATTATAATGTAACGGCCCGCGCCAGAGTTTGTGTCCACGGTCTAAAAGTTTTTAGAACTAATATGTATTTTTTTGTATGTTTACAATGAACAAGGGTTTGTGTCCACGGTCTAAAAGTTTTTAGAACTACAGATTGTGTGTTCTACCTTGTTCATTGTAAACATACAAAAAATACATATTATGTATTTTTTGTATCCGTTTCTTTTTCACGTCTTAACGGCTGCACGTATTTAGATGAAACTTGGCACATGGGTAGACTGTCATAGGTATGGACAATGGAAACAGGATCCTTTTTATCCCGGGATCCGGGAGCAGGTTCCCTTGGGATGAGTTCCGACTTTCAAGCGGGTGAGATATAGAAGCTAGTAAAATAAAATAAATGAAATCGAATTTACAGGGAATGTATTTTATTTTCACAAAATTGTAACAGTACCTCAAAATGCACTCTACACACAGATCAACGCTAAACTTGTGAACATTTTTAACTTATGCGTAAGTCAAGTTATAGCTCTATTGAATTAGAATATATATCTATAGAATTGGTTAAATAGAAAACGATCATACAATCATGATTTTACTATACTAGACTTATTTTCCAAACATTTAAAATGATAAATAACAACATTCTTTACCAACGATGCTGATGAGTGGAAATAGTTTCTCATTTTTGATTAAGTGTGAAGGTATGTATGATATTGTAAAGAAAGACGGTGATAAGAATATCTATTAAAAGCGAAAAATATATTTATTAACTGGATTATCTTTAGCTTATAGCATTTACATAATTTTTGTAAATAAATAACAATGGGTTTGCATCTAACAAATTATTTTCTTTACAACTAAATTAACACTATTTTACACATTACACGTCAAGTTTTACTAGATGACAACCGAATTCTGTACATTTTACAATTCAATTTCTTTTTGTGGAACAATGTATGATGCTTTAGTTCCAGGATGTTAGTAAACAAGACGCCTAAAACATACAATACTGCAGTTGGAACTTATTTGAAATTGATATAAGTTCTGAACAGATTTCAGGATTTAATTGTCCTTCTTCATTCTAGTGCTGGTCATCCTGTAGATGATGGAGTCTCTGCCTGGATCCATGTCGATCATGGCATAGACAATAGCAATAAGACTAAATGCAATCACCACAACAAGCCATAGAATAATGTTGAAGATTGCAGGGTAGTCACCATCGTAGTTGTCTTCAGTTTCGTTGTCCTGGAATTTAACACCATTATTTTAATGGAATGACTGTACATTTCGGTAATTCGGTTTGTTAGCCTAGTTGTTTACTGTGCATGCTGTGGTCTCCTTCGAGTGAAGGAATATGCCTAGGTACTCGATATTTATTGTAACCAGGTACTGTTATTTATGTGTCATGTGTTGTGTACAATTGTAATATATCGCGTGTGAATTTTTTTTTAATAAGCCACAGACATATTGGAAACTATTGAATTTGAGTGGGATTTAAACAAAACGATTTTTTCATAATATATCGAGAAATCATCTATATATATAAAAATGAATTGCTGTTCGTTAGTCT
This sequence comes from Lacanobia oleracea, assembly GCA_950371165.1. NCBI lineage: Eukaryota > Metazoa > Arthropoda > Insecta > Lepidoptera > Noctuidae > Lacanobia > Lacanobia oleracea. The sequence continues at coordinate 12,015,797 of OX493397.1, forward strand.
CGCTATAACTCGAGAACGGCGGGGCCGATTTAAATAATTCTTTTTTTGTTAGTTTCGCCAGAATACAGGGAAGGTTTAAAAACAAAAGAAGTAGGTAGGGTAGGTAGGGTAGGTAGGGTAGCCAGTTGACGGGAGCGAAGCCGCGCGGGTCAGCTAGTAATCTAATAAAGATTTCATCTTATCTTACGGAGTCTGCAATTTCCCGGCGACATATATTTATGTTGGAGATCCTAACATAATAAATACAACAGCATAGTTGTAGTTTTAATTATTTACCAATTGTACCCTTGTACTACCATGGTACGACTTTTTTTTTGTGAATTGTGTTATATTTGTTGTGTTGTATGTAGGATTTATTTACGCAAATATTACATAATGATACAAAGAACATGAATAACCTAAATAATCTTACCGCTTTATATTCCTTAACATTCCATTCGTAATCGACTCCCGCGCTGCTTGCTTTTCCGTCTGTCCCGACAGATCGGGGGGCACGACGAGTATGGGCGACGTCTGTGGTGACAACGGTGACCAATACGGAGCCATCGTAAACTTTGACAAACGCCTTGCTGAGTTCTTGGAGAGCACCACCTTTATCAAAGTTTTAATTAAGCAACAAAACAAATATTAATACTTAAACAAAACTAAATAATTTTATTTCTTTCCTTACCTAACATTTTCTTAGCTTCTTTGGTTTGGAGGGAGTTAGGGCCATGGTAGTCAGATAAAGGATGAAGAGAGCGGAAACGGAAGTTGTAGAAATCAATTATGTTGTCGGCAGTGACAGCCCCACTCTGCACCTGTATGAATTAGTAAACCGATTATAATAGTTCTAACTACATCTGCAACTTGAAATGGTATGGTATGTATTTGACTTGGTGCCACTGGTATTATGATTTCCAATTGATCAATTCACTTCAAAGATTGTTACGAGAAAATGTTTGTGTCGATCTTCAGTGGACCTGGATATCATCTGTTGGCTTGCTTAGAGAATGAGATTGTGGATCTGTTGGCTGCAAATGATGATGCAGATGATGAGACTACTGTAGAATTGTTTAAATACGTGTATGCCATGTTTTTATCAAGTATCTGAATTTAAGCTTAATTGTTAGCAAAACAATTGTAACATTGTACTGCAAATAAATGAATAAACCAAACTTACCCTTTTAATAACAGCCTTCAAAGTCTCAAGTTCGTCTAAGAAGTTGCTGTCTTCATCTACCGAGGGCTTCAAGTGCTTAAGGATTGGTTTAGAAGATTTGGGATATGTGAATTCACCAAAGACATCTGATTCAAGCTGCAAAAAAAAATAAACAGTTAACAAGTATCAAAACGATCTTTGCCTCCCAACCAAAATCACGGAATTTGGCACTATATTTTAGGTCACTTTTGATTTACCCAAAGTGGGCGATAACGCCCCCTTGTGGGCGCTGTAGGCCTAAAGGGGGGCGGTAAGAGACCCAGAAAAAAAATGGGGGCATTGTGTAGAGGCTTGGGGGGTGATTTGTAATTTCATTTAGCTAGGTCTCTTAGACACCGACTGCATGAGCTCTCGACTCTCAACTACCTAGTGAACATCAACTAATTTCAGTTAAGAGATTGCTCAAACTCGGTACGATATTTCTCTCCGCGTAGTTCATACATTCAGTCAAAAAAGTATCGGGAATGGATGATTTGTTTATGGTTCCAAATTCAAATTTCATATCCGTACCATTTTAACTAATCATTTGGGAATGAAACATGTTGCTGCTCGGCTAGTCCCAAAAGATCTGATTTTTCTCCAAAAACTCAATCGCATGAAAGTCGCTGAGGACATGCTAGAACGAGTCAGTTCGGACCCAACATTCATGAAACGCATTGTTACTGGTGACAAGACGTGGGTTTACGAGTTTGACATGCAAACTAGTCAACAAGCTTCGGAGTGGCGCCTTCCAACTGAACCGAAACCGAAAAAACCACGCCAAAGTCGATCAAAAGTCAAAGTCATGTTGACTGTTTTCTTTGACTATCGCGGTGTTGTGCACTCTGAATTCTTACCGGAATGTCTAACGGTAAATAAAGAATATTATTTGAGCGTTATGCGGCGTTTAAGAGAGCAAATTCGACGAAAAAGGCCAGATTTGTGGAAAGAAAATTCTTGGATTTTGCACCACGACAATGCGCCTTCGCACAAGGCCATCATTGTGAACGAATTTTTAACCAAACACTCAACAAATACCATCCAGCAACCACCATATTCACCAGATATGGCTCCTGCTGACTTTTTTCTTTTTCCTAAACTCAAATTACCACTTCGTGGCACCCGTTTTCAATCGATAGAAGACATAAAGGAGAATTCGCGGCGAGAACTGAACTCAATTCCGGAACCAGCGTTTAAAAAATGTTTTGATGAATAGATTATTCGTTGGCGCAAGTGTATCGTTTCTAAAGGAGCATACTTTGAAGGTGATAAAATAAATTTGGATGAATAACAGACATTTTGTGTATTATTTATCTTTTCCCGGTACTTTCTTGACAGAGTAGTATATCTGTCCTGTTTTATTGAATATATAAAATAAAAATCATGGCAATTGGTCGCTCCGTTTCGAAATGAAAGACACAAACAAATAAAAAGGCAACAGACATACTTTCATATTTTAATAGTTATTAGTACTCCTAGATAAGTAATTTTCGTAGATAGTAGACCACGGGCACTCATGTTTTAATAAATTTTTGTTAAATAACCCGAATTGTGCATTCCTGTACCTATCAATCGGGGGTTCATGTAATACTTGTTCTTACTTGAGCGTCAAATGAGATAGAGTTCGTGCATGTTTGTTTTATTCCTGTCGGTAAGTGCTGCTTATGCAATCCTATATAAACAACGTAATATTTATTTTATTTTCATTTGCGGTTTCGCGCGTAATAGATAAGCAGTACCTATTTAAGTTCAACACTAACTTAAGTATTTAGGAGGTAGCGGTACAGAGAGTAAAGTCCCGCATACCTCATTTGAAAAGGAGGATCCTCCAACCAGGCGGCTGTTGTGCCTGGCGGGCTACTGCCCAATAGTTGATATACGGGCTGATGTATATGTTCAAATCGCACGGGAAACTCTGCTTGCGCGATGCAGGAATTCAACGTTGTAGTTCGCTGCTAGTCGGATAGATGGCGACGCGGTTCTTTTTGTTGCGATGTAGATTTGCTCCGTAGGTTTTTCTTGTGGCGGTCTTGATGCCGCTACATCACTCCCCTCCGGAGACCGGAGGTCGATAGTGGATGAGTCGTCCATGCATCTTGAGATGCTTGCCAGGCCAGTGGAAGGTTGGTTCCAGTGAGTCGGAACCGGAAGTCGCAGAGTTCTCGGTGAGTCGGAACTATATGCGGTGCCCCAGTGAGTCGGGGTGATGAGATATCCCAGTGAGTCGGGATGATGCTGCAGGCTCCAGTGAGTCGGAACCGGATGTCGCAGAGTTCACGGTGAGTCAGAACTATATGCGGTGCCCCTGTGAGTCGGGGTGATGAGATATCCCAGTGAGTCGGGATGATGCTGCAGGCTCCAGTGAGTCGGAACCGGATGTCGCAGAGTTCACGGTGAGTTGGAACTATATGCGATGCCCCAGTGAGTCGGGGTGATGGGATCCCAGTGAGTCGGGATGATGCTGCAGGCTCCAGTGAGTCGGAGTGGTGCTGCTGTTGGCTCCAGTGAGTCGGAACCGGTAGTCGCAGAGTTCACAGTGAGTCGGAACTGTATGCGATGCCCCAGTGAGTCGGGGTGAAGATAGAGGCTGAGGATGCTGAACAGGAATGCGCGGCTGCTGCATGCTGGTGGTCAGGATATCCGTAGAAGCCGTGGGTACTGGCTGGCTGTATGACTCGCTGCTCGAGAGCTTGAGGTCACGATGGGGAGAAGTGATGATGACGTCACGCTGAAGTAGTTGCACGAAGGCTGCGCTGACATTCAATGTCGAGGGTCACCAGTTTAGAAGGTATGCGGAACAGAGAGTAAAGTCCCGCATACCTCATTCGAAAAGGAGGATCCTCCAACCAGGCGGCTGTTGTGCCTGGCGGGCTACTGCCCAATAGTTGATATACGGGCTGATGTATTGTATATGTTCAAATCGCACGGTAAACTCTGCTTGCGCGATGCAGGAATTCAACGTTGTAGTTCGCTGCTAGTCGGATAGATGGCGACGCGGTTCTTTTTGTTGCGATGTAGATTTGCTCCGTAGGTTTTTCTTGTGGCGGTCTTGATGCCGCTACAAGTATTTATCAAAACAAAACAATGTCTGAAGTAAAAAAGAAGAGACGGCAATACTGTGCGGAATATATTAAATTCAGATTCATTGAAAATCCCACAAACCCATCGTCGCCTTTGTGCCTTCTTTGTCTAAAAACATTTTCGAATGAAGCAATGAAGCCTTCAGGACTGCAAGATCAATTGAATAAAATGCATCCAGATACAAAAAAAAGACAAGAATGTAGCATATTTTCAAGACCTAGAGAAGAAGCATAATAAGCCAAGTGTAGCAAAACTATTTTCGGCGGCTGCTAAGCAAGATGACGACGGACTTCGAGCTTCGTACAATATCTCTTTGTTAATTGCTCAAAAAGACAAACCACATAACATTGGAGAAGAGTTAATTTTGCCAGCAATAAAGGAAGTAGGTACTACTGTGCTTCATAAACCGGCCGCAGATATTATCCGAAAAATTCCTTTGAGTAATAATTCTGTGCAAAGACGAATTGATGAAATGGCTGTAAACATTGAAGGATCAGTGTGTGATCACCTAAGGACAAGTCAATTCTCAATTCAGCTCGATGAGTACAGTTTACCAACTAATGAAGCATTGTTGCTGTCTTACGTGAGGTCTATTAAAGATGAGAAAATATGTGAAGAACTATTGTTTGCTAGAAATTTAGAGGCGGATAAAAAGGGCGAAAGCATATTCAATACATTGGAAAAAGTTTGTGATGAGAAAGAGATTCCCTTGAAAAATATTGTATCAGTTGCTACGGATGGCGCTCCGGTTATGACAGGGTGCCATAAAGGCTTCGTAGCGTACGTACGCGTACTTAAAAAATAAAATTCCAAATGTCGATGTACATTGCGTTGCAACATTTGGTTGCTAGACTTACGTGAACGACTATTTCAATCACTGCAATATGTCATCAAAGCTTTGAATGATAGATTATTTCATCAGCTTTAACAGCTTTCATATGGGATAGGTTTAATCACTGTTGAGTAATTAGTCCAAAATGACTCATGGTCCTTTAATTATTGGCGATTTTGCCCCCCCCTTTCGATAGGCGCCCAGGGCTCGGGCCCTACTTGCCACACCCTAGTGAGACACATTATTTTGTTCATTATGCGGGTTGGTTTAAGTATAACTTTTTAAGCGGTTAAGCCCATTCAAAACATCTTTTTGTTTTAATAGGTTATAATATAATCGAAACCTCTTAATCCTGATTTCGTATCATGACCCTGAATAATAACACTTTTATAATTTCCCTATAAGTATAATAAAAAATATATAAATAAAATAAATGTAGTAGGTAGTACGGATATGTTAAGCTTAACGAAAGACGAGTAGGTATGTGGATTTATAATAGTTTCTCAGTACCTAACGATCTTTCGCAATAGATTATCGAAGTCAAGTAGCTCCATAGAAATGATGTATCGCGATAACGTGCACTGAAGCGAAGTAGTATCGCAGTGAAGATCTATCGCGGTAACGTGCTTCGAAGTGTTGTGGCTTCGCAGAGACGGTCTTTCGCAGTAACGTGTGTCGCGATTTTATACCATAGTACATATTAACATTTATCGATATTCATCATATCAGCCGAAAGACGATAAGTATTATGTACATCAAAATTCCATATTCTACCGTATAAAGAGTAACTATTTGTAGAATAAAATACAAAATGCTAATTAATAAACCTGTAATGATTTGTTTTGAAATCACAAGTTTTCGAAATGGTTTGGTTTACAAGAACTTAGTTAATACATTTTAGATTTTTTGCTTATAACATTGAATTACATAGCTGTTTATATAAAACCAGACCTGCTAGTTTTATATACAACAGCTCAGCAAGTCAATTCATTAAATTTTAATGGATATCAGAATCATCCTAAAAACTTACCTCATAGCGATTGGATAGTTTGATGTTAACCAGCTTGTTACCTCCACTAGTGAAGCGCTGCTTTATTCTGTGCTTTACAGCTTCATAGGTATTTGGCTCATACTCATCTACAATGAGCGGGTAGGTTTTGGACTTCATCCCAGACTGTAAATTATAAGTTAAAATTGTAAAGTATTGTAAGTAAGTATGAAACTGATCAAGCCTAATAGCAGAAATAATTAATAATAATTAGCCTTTTTTATTATTTATCTACATAATGTTAATTTTTATGTTAGGTAAATGAATAAAGAATAACAATAGGGCTTCTTCTGGGTAAGCTTACTCCATCGTCGACTTTGTCTCTGTCACCTAGACTACAGTCAAGATAAAGAAAAATCCCATCTCAAGTTAAAAAAAAATGTATTTAAAAAAATATTTTCTATTTTACGTAGACCAACTTACATTGTCACCGAGGCTGGAGACACCATCGATGTATACCTCCACAACTGCTTCAGGGGTATTGAAGGGGTCCATGACATACATGCCTTTCCATTCTGAATTCTGTTAACATTAAGTAAGATTATATTAGTTACTAGCAACCTGTCTAATGTTGCCACCTGTACTATCTTTTTATTGATACTGGGTTAGGTTAGGGGGTAACCCGTCCCACTTCAAAACTGGGACCATGGACGAATTCTACCTTTTCTAATTAGATAATGGACAACTGAACCCATGTTAAATTAGGTATTGGGACGATTGCACCACTGAATATTCTCCAGGGGTTTAATGGTCCCAGTATAGGGATATTGACATAAAGATTTTACAATTAGGGCTAAAGTTGTTTATATGATTCGTATCTAATGGATCATGTTCTCTTGATGGAAGGAAAAAAAAAAATGGTTTTCAGAAGATACGCCTTCAAGTTCACCGAATCGATTCCAGCGATTTGCTCTTCTACTAGGTATCGCAATGATTTAAAATATCCCTATGAGCAACCGAGCACGAGAGCAAGGAGAGCAAGGTAACATTGTGAAAAATCTCATATACGCATACCTCTTCAACCGAGAGTCCGAGAGCAGCAGAAAAGATCTCTTTCAGAAGGCTCTCCAACGTTTTCCCTGATCCCGAAAATTTCAGGGAGTCGGGACTGTGAAGGATACTGAACTCTCCGGCAGCATTAGAGCCTAAAATTTATAACATTCCGATATAGTTGATGTAGGAGAACATTTTACACATAACACTATATTAAAATATACTTACCTATTATTGATATTGCAAAAGAAATCCAAAACAGACCCATAGTTACAGCCATTTTGTTCGGAACTACTGGGAACTACACAGAACTACACGACTGACTGTCATATGATTTCTGTATTGCCCTACGTAATATTATTTTTAATACCAACCAAACCACAAAAATATTTTTAATGGCATTGAAAAACGAAAAAAGCTAGGTGTACACCTCGTGATTTTGATTGCCGCTGACCTTGGAAGCCGACTCACTGACACTGACACAGAACATTATCTTATACAGGGTTACTTGGGTAACCACCCAAGTTACCCTGTATAAGATAATGTTATACAGGGTTACATCACCCCTACAGGGTTACAGGGCGCATCTCGTAGTAAGTAACCACTTACTACGAGATGCGGGCAATAACGGAAATTTTATCCCGTACATCTATTAGGTAACCTGCTAAGTGAGTGAGCCAACTAACCTGCCATATTCTTTCTACTAACATTTATTTCATTATCTTATACAAGGTGTTGTTTTGCATCCTCGTCAAATTTCAGGAGGTTGTTATAAAAGACATACATTCAGTCAAAAAAGTATCGGGAATGGATGATTTGTTTATGGTTCCAAATTCAAATTTTAGTTTTTTTGTAGTTGTTAGATTGGCACAACTGTTTTCCATTTTGGCGCGGAGTTTGAGTTGCATCTGTTATTTATATTAAATACAGTGCTGGTTTTAGTAATATCATATATAGTGTGTATTGCGAATTTCATAATGGACAAAAATATCGAACAAAGAGTTTGTCTTAAATTTTGCATCGCCAATGGAATTTCGTGTTCGGAGTCACTGAAAATGTTACAGAAGGCTTACGGTGAATCGACTTTATCAAAAACTCGAGCTTATGAGTGGTTCAAAGCGTTCAAAAGCGGTCGAGATGTGATGGAAGATTTGCCTCGCTCTGGTAGGCCGTCAACGTCTGCAACTGAAGTTAACATCGCAAAAGTGAAGGAAATAGTGACTGAAAATCCCCATTCAACTCTGAGAGAGATAGTCACCGAACTTTCTGTATCTCACGAGTCGATTCGTACCATTTTAACTAATCATTTGGGTATGAAACATGTTGCTGCTCGGCTAGTCCCTAAAGATCTGAATTTTCTCCAAAAACTCAATCGCATGAAAGTCGCTGAGGACATGCTAGAACGAGTCAGTTCGGACCCAACATTCATGAAACGCATTGTTACTGGTGACGAGACGTGGGTTTACGAGTTTGACATGCAAACTAGTCAACAAGCTTCGGAGTGGCGCCTTCCAACTGAACCGAAACCGAAAAAACCACGCCAAAGTCGATCAAAAGTCAAAGTCATGTTGATTGTTTTCTTTGACTATCGCGGTGTTATGCACTCTGAATTCTTACCGGAAGGTCTAACGGTAAATAAAGAATATTATTTGAGCGTTATGCGGCGTTTAAGAGAGCAAATTTGACGAAAAAGGCCAGATTTGTGGAAAGAAAATTCTTGGATTTTGCACCACGACAATGCGCCTTCGCACAAGGCTATCATTGTGAACGAATTTTTAACCAAACACTCAACAAATACCATCCAGCAACCGGGTTCCTTCTATTTGGCAGAATCTTGATACTCCGATTTTTATTTGGCATAACTCACATGGCATAATCTTATTTAATCGAATCATAAAAATTATTTAGCATAACTTTTGTTTGGCAGAATATTTACGTGTCCGAATTTACAATGGCATACTTTTATCTTGGCAGAATTTTGTTTCGCATAATTACCTTTGCCATAATTAATATTATGCATAATTTTGTTTAGCATAACATTTATTTAGAGATACGATTATTTGGTAAGGGTGCATTTTTGAACATCAAAATTAAAATAGATGTATCTTCTTGTAAAAACTGATAATTTAAATAAAGTAAATTTATGCTGTCGAATGGTTAGATAACCTACGTGCAATGTATTTAAAATCGAATGGTCTGCAAAAGTGACATAGAATGTTCTAAACATAGCATGTATTGGTAGCATTTTCAATATTAAATTAAATTTGTGTCATAAAAAGTCAATACGTTGTGCTGCAAAATTTTGTGACAGAAACGAATCGCTGCGAAACCGACTTTACGCAGTCTTGTCTGCCCTACCCCTAGAGTGTAATTTAAACCAGCGTAGGCGCGGAGGGGTAGGGCGGCCCGCGAGTCGCCGGCCAGCAAGCCGAAGCTGCGGTGGTGAGCGTTAAAACCATCTGTGACGATAAGCTCGCGTGGCGCCGCCCAAACCCCGCAGCGCCGGAGCCGTGACAGAAACAATGCTTGCTGCATGTTGCATGCCTGCTTGCATGCTGCATGCCTGCTGCATGTTGCATGCCTGCTTGCATGCTGCATGCATGCTGCATGTTGCATGCCTGCTTGCATGCTACATGCATGCTGCATGCATGCTGCATGTTGCATGCCTGCTTGCATGTTGTATGCCTGTTTGCATGCTACATGCATCCAAGCCGACAATATTTTTGTAATTAGCATTTAGGTTAGCGTTTTGATATTAGTAGTAATATCATGGTGTATGGCGAAAAAAAACAGTTCTGCCTTTTAATGACTATCGATATAAAATGTATGCCAAAAGACGATTCTGACTGTGAATTTTCTGCGATATGATGGTTCTGCTTTTTAATTATTATGGATATAAACATTATGCCTAAAGATGATTCTGACTAACAAAATTATGAGTTTTGAATGTATGACAACTGAGTGTATGCGAAATGATTTTCTGCGAAATGAAGTTTATGCAATCCGTTGTTATGCAAAACAATATTATGACGTAAAAAGTTCTGCTATAAAAGGTAGACCCTCCAGCAACCACCATATTCACCAGATATGGCTCCTGCTGACTTTTTTCTTTTTCCTAAACTCAAATTACCACTTCGTGGCACCCGTTTTCAATCGATAGAAGACATAAAGGAGAATTCGCGGCGAGAACTGAACTCAATTCCAGAAGCAGCGTTTAAAAAATGTTTTGAATGGATTATTCGTTGGCGCAAGTGTATCGTTTCTAAAGGAGCATACTTTGAAGGTGATAAAATAAATTTGGATGAATAACAGACATTTTGTGTATTATTGATCTTTTCCCGGTACTTTCTTGACAGAGTAGTAAATAATCAATTGAAATTACTATAGCGCGTAATAACTAATAAGCGCTGCTTTTTTTATAACCGACTTTTTCAAAAAGGAGGAGGTTCTATGTTCGGCTGTATGTATGTTTCTTTTTTTTTATGTATTATCACCGATTTATCCGCTAATAGGGAAGATGCAAATACATAATTTATAAGAATGTTGTCAGTAAAATGATAAAAACGTATAAAATAAAGGCCATTACAAACTTTTTATTTTGGTTAATATCGATTTTTAACAAAAATATTGAATTAAAGTAACGTGAAACGGAACGTATTTAAAAACAACAATTAGCGTTTAGTGACGTATCTGCTGTTATGCCAACGAAAAGGCAACCTTATGTCTTTCGTTCTTGACCAGTGATAGACACGAGTGACGTCATCGTCCGTTTTCGCGCGAACTTTTAAACTGTCGGTTTAAAAACGCAATTTTGGCAATAAATTAAAGCGTTTTTATTTATGTGGTGGTCTTTTCTAGATGGAGTTTTTTAAAATTAAAGCAGAAATGGAAATATTGCATGTTCCCTATTGTGGACCGATTTAAAAATTTTTTTTTTATACGAAAGCCTATAGCCTCCTGAGGTCCCATTGTCACCAAGTCAGAACCTGATGATGGGATCACATGAAAATCGAGGGAAACCCTCAAATTTTATAAGCACATACACTGTTTTTCATAAACTTTCTAACGCAATTCAGATATTTGTGCTTGGTAATCATCATCTCATGTTGCTGAGCTGATGATGGACGGTATAAGTCAGGATCTGATGATGGGATCCCATGAAAAATGTTTGTTCAGCGATATTTTCGCTAATTGTTAACCGATTTGGATTATTCTTTTTTGTTTGGAAGAGTATTTTCTCGGACTGGTCCCATTTAAATTTGGTGAAGATCTGATGAAGAACTTCGGAGGTAGGCAACGGAACTCTTCAATAAATGATAGCAAATGGATAAGATTTCTGTAATCGCATGTCTGTTGATTGTTTACACCAGTTCACAACATAATATCACGCCGGCACGCTGTGCTTGTGGTTCCACTTTTTTAGTGGTACTTGCGTACCACTAAAAAGTGAAAAATAAAATAACTTTAATTTCGGAAGTCGGTGTTCAAAAACGAAATAACCAAAAACACCGACTTCCGAAATTAAAGTTATTTTTTACTTTGTAGTGTTTTGTTTTTGGAAGTAGGTTTTATTTTATTGTTAAAGTTTTTTTTGTTGTTGAAATTTAACAGTATTTCAGAATTAAACCCTTAATTCAATACAAAGAAAACAGAATCACCGACTACGCACACAGCGACAATGCAGCCGAGTGCGTGAGTGTCGACGTCTTACCTACGAAATGACCGGTACATAATTTTACCTAATTTTATTTCGAAAATCACCTACATTATAGTACATATAGTTAACTCATTTTTGAGCATCATTGGAATACGGAAATCTTACTAAAGACAGTAATTTCAGCGATTTGACTAAGGCCTTTGACACGGTCTCCATCCCCAAACTCATTCTAAAATTAGAGAAGATTGGTATCAGAGATAAATAGCTGAAGCCGTTTCAAAGTTATCTGACTGATCGAACACAGTGCGTAAAACTCCCAAAATCATTACTCGTAGGCTTAACTTCCTTTGGGTGTAACTCTCAGGAATTCCTTTAGTCAGAGATTCTTCTGTTTCCTCGGACGATTTTTGTACGCCAAAGCAAACAAGTATAGGCAAATGCAACAAACACACACACACGCAACACTCATACACAAATAACCACTCTCTCACGAACACAAGCTTAGTTCACTACTAGTTTCAGCGATTCTAATCGAGAGCAGTAGAGTAGAATCGCTGAAACCAGTAGTTGTTTTGTAATGTTATTTTCCATCTTAATTAAATGTATTATTATTGTCTCAGCAACTTCATTTAACATGTTTGCATGTAATATAACACACTGATTTCACTGTGTCACTTAAGAGCAGCTGGTACTTATAACTCAAGGTTTCCTTTTTTAAGTACAAGCAGTACATCATCTGTTCATTCTTGCACATAAATTTGTACTAAGCATGTATGTCACCTAGTTTAGTTTGTGAAACAATAAATACATTATTATTATTCCATTTATTCATATATACATATTATTTACATTTTTAAATATTTCTATAATAATACAAAAAAAAACATAAAAAAATATAAAAAAAATAGTAGCCCACCGGTATCGGGAACAGGGTCCAAGCTACCGGTGGTTAGGGCTCCAGAGAAAGGAACCTCCTCACAATACGAGCCGTATCGAGGAGTACTTTACCCAACCGCGTAACGCCAGCTTCGACAGGTCGTCGAAGCTTTTGGCCGTCTCATTTTTATGCCATTTATTCATTACTAGCTGACCCACGCGGCTTCGCTCCCGTCAACTGGCTACTATACCTACCTACCCTACCTACCCTACCTACCCTACCTACCCTACCTACCCTACCTACCCTACCTACCCTACCTACCCTACCTACCCTACCTACCCTACCTACCCTACCTACCCTACTCCTGAATTTTCTTTGCTATAAACTTCACGGAGCCCGAGACCTTTCCAACGAATGCAAAACCGTGGAAATCGGTTCGTGCGTTCTGGAGATATAGCGTCAGGAAGGAAAACCCGACTTATTTTTATATAGTAGATAAGTACCTATTATAAAAATACTGGTTTTACGGACAATAAACGAATCTAATTAAAGACAACACAGAGAACAGCGATATTGGTAATTTCGATCCTATAAAGAACTTTCAAGACCCATAAGAAACCGTACCTACTAAACTCGTGTGAGGGTCGTTCTCCAGCAGAAAATCTTAACACTGCAATTCAGAAAAACGCATCCTCAGTGCAACGCCATCTATCGACCAAGTAAGTAAACTGACAAAATGTTTAGCATTGGAAGACGTTAAATAAGGAGCCTATATGACAACATTAAGGTATTAAAAAGTTCACTTTTTTTTGCTACGTATAAAAGTTCCACAAATAACTCAACAATGTGTTTTAGGGGACCGTAATGAATATTTCAGAAATAATCATTCTTTCGAACTACATGAACTTAGAGGGCTATATTGATGATTAAAATGGTTATAATTCTTTAGATAAATACGCGTTACGGTCGCAGATCGCATTTGGTCCACATACAGCTTCACACTGACCGGCAAATTGCAAAAAACATAAAAATATTTGAATTTCGCGGGCCACCCTGGAGCATCCACCTTAAATAAAAGTTTCACACATAATTACTCTACAATTTGTTTTGGTGTTTTTACATGCGTTCGTGAATTTCATCTTTTTCAATAGATGGCGCTGTAATCAGAATACATGAGGAACAGAATACATTAGGAAGCCTCTTATTAAACTTAAAAATTCAATAGCTTTTGATTTTGTGGGTCGATTTTGATGAAATAAACGCTAAATGTTACTGGGTAGGGGGTGTATGGGGTCCGTTGCCATCTTAAAGACCCAAGCCAACCTCACCTGCTAGCGGTGCACCCTGCTGTCCAACGGACGAGGCTCTGGCGAACCTGGTTTCCCTCTTGTAGGGTTGTGGGGGTCAGACGGCTGGTCGCCCCACGTAAAACCATCTTCAGTCATATATGTATGGAGAGAAACAAGTTAGGTAAGGGTACTCGGTCTAGGGCGTCGCCGCATAACGACGCGCAGGCACATCGCCCTAAACCTGCGATAAGTGGGCTAGGGCTACCGTGTCAAGTACGGGCACGGCTAAAGAGGATAGTACCCAAGAAGAAGTTCCGCTTTGCCACCTGGAACATTGGCTCCCTAACCGGACGTTGCCAAGAACTCGCAGACGTACTTGCGAAGCGTCGGGTCCAGTGCGCCTTCCTTTAGGAGACGCGCTGGAAGGGAAATAAGTCACGTGACATCGGGCAGGGGTACCGGCTAGTGTACACCGGATCACCAGCGGGTAGGAGCGGAGTGGCCGTGGTGCTGTCTAAGGACCTTCAGGATGGACTCCTTGAAGTAGACCGATGCAGCGACCGGTTGATGCGAGTTAGGGTGCTGTTCGAAGGGTCGGTAACGAACCTAATCAGCGCCTATGCTCCTCAGACTGGTTGCTGTGAGTCTGAAAAGGAGGCCTTCTGGGATGAGTTCGAGGACGTATACGCGCTATCCCGAATTCCGAAGGTGTTTTGGTTGGGGGGGATCTCAACGGTCACGTAGGTCAGTTTGCTGGAGAGTATGGACGTGTTCACGGTGGTTTTGGTTATGGCCAGCTAAACGCAGAGGGAGTCAATATACTTAGCATCTGCGCTGTGTCTGACCTAGCCATCGCGAACACATTCTTTCAGAAGAAGCCCCAGCATCTTATTACGTACCGTAGTGGTGCCTACTCAACCCAAATAGATTACCTGCTGGTGCGACGGTGCCACATTGGCAAGGTTACCAACTGCAAAGTCATCCCAGGCGAAAGCCTAACGGCTCAACACCGCCTCCTTGTCCTGGACTTTGCGGTTGTACCGAAGAAGAGAGTGACCGAGAAACGCAAACCCCGCACTAAGTGGTGGTTGCTTGATGGTCCTAGGCAGTCGGACTTCATCGCGGAGGTCGAGCATCTCAAGATCAGTGCTCCGCATGAGTCCGCTCAAGAGATCTGGAGTAGGATCCATTCAGCAATCACCGGTGCGGGTAAGCGCGTCCTTGGCACTTCTCGTGGTGGCCGCACCATAGGAAAGGAGACGTGGTGGTGGGATGACGGGGTGCAGGAGGCGACTCGGAAGAAGAAGGTTTTATTTAAACAGTGGCAAGGGTCCAACTCTCCGGATGACAGGGAGGCATATGGAGCGGCTAAACGCGCTTGCAAAAAAGCTGTAGCCAGAGCCCGCAGCAAAAGTCTGGCGCCCTTATACGACAAGCTGGAAACTGCGGAGGGGCAAAAGCTTATTTTTAAGCTGGCGCGTGGCCGGGAGAAAGCTACACGGGACATTAGCAAATGTCTTTGTGTAAGGGACGCCCAGGGTAAGCTGCTCTACGATGCCCCCTCTGTTAAGGAGAGATGGTGTACATACTTCGCGGAGCTGTCTAACAAACAGCATCCCCATAACCTTCCTCCGGAACCGCCTCCTAACCTTGGGCTTATTTCCCCTATTTCCCCCGACGAAACCCGCATTGCTCTTCGCCACATGAAGAACCGGAAAGCGGTCGGGCCTGACAATGTGCCAATTGAAGTGTGGAAGGCGATGGGCCCACATGGTGTGGACCTTCTGACGGATCTTTTTAACCGCATCCTGATCACCAAGGAAATGCCGAACCAGTGGCGATTTAGCCCGATTATCCCTGTTTACAAAGGCAAAGGTAGCGTACAGAATTGTGGTAGCTACCGCGGTATCAAGATCATGTGCCACACCATGAAGCTCTTCGAGCGCATCATTGACACACGGCTCCGTAGCGAGTGTACTGTCTCTGAGTGTCAATATGGCTTCCGGGCGGGTAACAGCACCATGGACGCAGTGTTCGCCTTACGGAATCTGGCTGAGGCTTACAGAGAGAGAAGGAGAGCTTTGCATATGGCCTTTTTAGACCTGCAGAAGGCCTTCGACTGTATACCTCGGCAGTCCATCTGGTGGGCACTGCGCTTCAAGGGCGTTCCCGAGGCCTATATTGACATTATCAGAGACATGTACCGCGATTCCGTGTCCTCTGTCCAGACCGCTGTTGGCGAATCGAATGGCTTCCCAATATCTGTTGGCGTTCACCAAGGCTCGGCTCTTAGCCCGTTCTTGTTTAACGTAGTGCTCGATGTAGTTACGGCAAACATCCAAGATCAGCCTCCATGGCTAATGATGTATGCCGATGACATCGCCCTCGTTAATCAGAACAAAGCCCATCTTGAGCGCAAAGTCAACATTTGGAAGGACACGCTTGAAAACGGTGGTCTGAGACTAAATGTGGCGAAGACTGAGTACATGTCCTGTGGCAGCACGGATACAAACACCATCCGAATAGGTTCGGACCTGATCAGAAAGTCCGATACGTTCAGGTACCTTGGATCCGTGCTGCACGAGTCTGGCATCGTGGACGACGATGTCCAAGCACGTATTGGCGCGGCTTGGGCGAAGTGGCGCGAGGTGACGGGCGTTGTATGCGACCGCAAAATGCCTCCGAAGCTCAAGGGGCAGATATATAAATGCATCATTCGGCCTGTCCTACTGTACGGGGGCGAGTGTTGGCCAGCACTAAGCAGACACACCCAGGAGCTTCGCGTCACGGAGATAAAGATGCTGAGGTGGATGAGTGGCGTAACGCGATCCGATCGCATACGCAACTCTTACATCCGAGGTAGTCTTGGTGTCCGTGACGTGAGGGAAAAACTGCAAGAGTGTCGTCTGCGTTGGTATGGCCACATCATGCGCCGCCCTATGGAGTACGTTGGTCGGAGATGCATGAATATGGCTGTTCTTGGGGCTAGGCCCCGTGGTCGCCCTCGCAAGCGCTGGCTGGACGTCGTCAAGTCCGACATGAGAGCCAATGGCCTGACTGAGAAGGATGTTGAAGATCGGGCAAAGTGGAGGAAGCTAAGTAGGAAGGCGGACCCTGGCAATAGCCGGGATTAACGCCAGGTGGAAGAAGAAGAAGAAACGCTAAATGTTACTCGGATTATCACTTTATATTTTTAAGTACTTAGATTTGGAACCCAATCTGTGGTTTATGCGTGATGCTCCCTCAAACGTACAGACAAACAGACAAAAATGTCAAAAATAGCATATTTGTGTTTTGTATCTTTTTCCTAACTTTTCTATGTAATTTTTGTGCAAAAATATTCAATGTACAGACACGGTTGGTCTACGATTTTATTATATGTATAGATTATACATATTATTTACATTTTTAAATATCTCTATAAAAATACAAAAACATTAAAAATATAAAAAATAGTAGCCCACCGGTATCGGGAACAGGGTCCAAGGCTACCGGTGGTCAGGGCTCCTGAGAGAGGAACCTCCTAACGATGCGTGCCGTGTCCAGGAGTACTGCTTTCTGGATCAAGCCCTTGATCCAGCTGCCCAACGGAGATGTTGGTCGAGGCTCTTGGCAATAATGCCATTGGCCGTCACGACTATCGGGCACAATGACTGCTGTGTTCACATCCCACATGTCGACAACCTCGCGAGCCAAGTCAAGATACTTCGTTTGTTTATCTTTCTCTGACTTCACGAGGTTCTCGTCATGAGGGACTGCTATACAACGTTGATACGACAGAGGGGCTTTCCTTTAAACTGCCTATACTAAGTACCATTTTCAAGCTCTGTACCAAAAATAAATTAAATAGGAGCAGTAGTTTAGTCGCAAATGATTTTTAAAGTTTTTGCACCGTTTGAACACGATGTATCTTTTCTAACAGCTGATTATCGTCTAAGCAAGCATACAACGATAAATCTACGATGCGTTGTTGCCGCTCTGACGCATGCCGAAGGACATTCACTAAAAATTGGCAATGCAAACAAAGAAGCAATAAATACACACACTTGCACTTTCACTACGAAAGCGACTAACATAGAGAGAGCGAAAGAAACACAGATAGGTCAATTTGTTGCATCCTTGTTTTTTCAGTGCGCCGACGCTGTCTTTTCGGAACGTACGATTTGTGGAATTCGCGCGCAAACAATTGTGATTTTATTTTGTTATTGTGATAGGACACTAAATAAGTTTAAGACAGTATTTCTTTCTTTTATTGTGAGAGGACACGTAACTTGGGATTATTATTATTTAGTATTAGTGTTTTTTTTTTGTGATTGACTGTTTTTTATAGTGATAGGACACGTAACTTGGGATTATTATTATTTAGTATTAGTATCTCCGGACCTCACTCCCATGGATTTCTTTTTGTGGGGGTACATTAAGGGTGAAGTGTATGCCTCAGAGGTAAATACAAAAGATGAGTTTGACAAATTAAAGTGCTTAGCGACGGACAAAAATAAATAACGATATTCTCCGTCGGTATAATTTGTGCATCAATGTGAATGGAGGACACATCGAAAATAAAAAAATTTAGTGTTTGTTTTTGCGTACTTCGAAACGTTACCTAACATAAAAGCCAGTGCGAGCGGAGGCCTGTCGCCGGCCGCCCCCCCGCCCCGGCCCCCGCCGAGCACACGAGATACCGCACACCGCGCTCCGGCGCGCGCGCGATATTGCCGCTTTGTTACCTAGCGGCCTAGGTATCTAAGGTCAGTGTCATTTTTTTTACAAAGGGTGGTTGCGTTTTATTCGGATTTGCAAGCTATTTAGTTTGTTTGAAAAAAATGTTTTCTAATTTTTGGCGCTTTTTGTTTTTGTACCGTATCCAATTAATACTGAACACGTATAGTATACGTAGTTTAATAATTCCCCTCTGTCGTATCAACTCTGTATAAACAATCATTGCGCGACGCTCTAGTCGGTCTGTCACCACTATATCAGGCTTATTGGCAACAATAGTCCTGTCAGTGATGGTAAACCGATCCCAATACAGTTGCAATTGCCATTTTCGAGAACTGGGTCGGGCACATACCTATAGTACGGTACTTCAGATTCCGCAAGTTTGTATTTAAGAGCAAGTTGCTGGTGGATAATCCTGGCTATAAGGTTGTGCCTGTGCAAATAGTCTCCGTTAGCCAGACAAGAACAACCGGAAATAATATGGTGGATGGATTCCCCGGGCCGGTGACATGCCCGACATATGTCAACCGTACACTTCACAATGTATTTCCGGTAGTTATTAGTCATCATAACTTCGTCCATAATTGCACAGACAAAACCTTCGGTTTCCCCGAAGAGCAAAACGCAGCCAGGCTACGGACGCTAAGAAGTCTACATCGGACGCTAAGAAGTCTACATCGGGCCCATGTAGGACCCGATAAAAACGTCCGTGAAGCTCCTTGCTCTGCCATACCTCCCTGCGGTCGTTAGTATCTAATACCACAGGTTTGCGCCAGATCTCGTTTGCCAAAGAGAGCACGGTAAGGCCTTTGTCCACCGCTACCACATCTCGATGCATACCCACGTCGGCCTCTAGGAAGTATTCTCTAAGGCTTTATTAGAATAGAATAGAATACTCTTTATTATGTACACCATATAAGTTACAGAAAAGATAGATGAAGAAAATTACATAGGGTGACACAATGGGCGGCCTTATCGCTAAAAGCGATCTTTTCAAGACAACCTTTGGATGGATTTTAACGATAACGGAAATACAGTACTGCAGGTAGTCTTAGGTGTACGAATTATATAAATAAATACATAATAGATAAATATATACAATTATAATTATGTTACAAATAAATAAAAAGCATAGGAATCGAGTGATAATGATCAAACAGAAAGGTAGTGATTTTCGACCATTGTTTTGAAAATGGACAAAGATTGAGCACGTCTTACTGATACGGGCAAAGCATTCCATAACCGCACCGCTTGAACCGTAAAAGATTTGTCGTAGAAGCTGGTGGAGTGCATCGGCATCTCTAATCTCAAGTTTTCCGACGACCTTAGACATTTATTATGTGTGTCATGAAGGAACTTGAAGCGTTCTTTAAGATAAGAGGGGGTTGTAGGATTGAACAGAATACTGTAGAGCATAAATAAAATATGAGAATCCCGGCGAAGACGTATGGGAAGCCACTGGAGCTTTGTGCGAAATTCAGAAATGTGATCATATTTGCGCAGGCCAAATATAAATCTTATGCAAAGGTTTTGAAGACGCTCAAGTTATTAATATTTTTCCTATTTACTTTTGACTAATCGCAAAAATTTTTGGTTCACACCAACACGTCTTGAGTTGTATTTTGCCGTCAAAGTTATGGCACCGTAGTTTTGAATTTTATCAATTTTATTCAATAACGCATGCATGTACACTTTTGAAACTTTTTATGGCTATTATAAGCGTCAAGGCGGACCGAATACAGTTATTATTAAGCTTATACGTTTTCTCATTTAGGCGCTGCGATATTTTTTTGGGTTTTAAAAAAAGCGCGATTACTTGAAAATTATACATAATTTCTTAAATCTAATCCTATCAAAAATACGCACAAATAAAGAGCTACTCGTGTATGTTTATTCTATAGGCGCACATACAATGGTTTTTGTACGTTACTTCAGCTAGGAAGGAGGTCCTAGAGCGAGATGAGTGGTACGTATAATTAGTGCGTAATCTGCTGTAAATGTGCGCCACATAAAAAAATTGTGCGTGTTGGCGTTTTGGAAAAAAACGGAAAAAACGATTCCTGCTGGAGTAACGTTGTTCCAGCAGGAAAATTCTAAACGAATGATCGGAGAGAGATATTGTGCATGGGTAGAGAGCTTATATTTGTGCAAAAATGTGCGCCGAAAATATAATTTGTGCGTCTTCAAGTTTTCGAGATATTGCATTTCCTGCTGGAGTAACGTTTTGCAGAATTTTATATCTCCAAAACCATTGGTGTACGTTACTCCAGCCGGAAAGTAGCTCCTAAAGTGATATGAGTGGTACGTATAATTAGTGCGTAATCTGCTGTAAACGTACGCCACATGAAAAAATTGTCTCCACCCTTACACATTCACGATCATTCGTTTCGAATTTTCGAGTAACGTTTTGCATAATCGTGTATCTCCAAAACCATTGGTGTACGTTACTCTAGCTGGAAAGTAGCTCCTAGAGCGTTATGAGTGGTACGTATAATTAGTGCGTAATCAACCAATGTAACCATTCAATGGATCAAGGGACAGTGAATCTCGAGGCAACGACGCTGCGGATGAACTCGCCCGAAGGGGGTCGAGTTTGTCAGCGATGGGACCTGAGCCCATCGTGCCGCTGCCTTTCGGGTACTTACGCAATCTGGTAAGGAAACGCACCGGAGATAAACATCACAAGCTATGGGTTGACCATAGTGAGTGTAGGCAGGCCAAAGAGGCACTTCCCTCTATAAATGGCCGTTTCACAAAACAAGCCCTAAGACTGACTAAACAACAGTTGCGTTCAGTCACAGCCGTAACAACTGGCCACGGTTCTTTTAATAAACACCTCTATGCTATAGGAGTCACTGACAGCCCGCTATGCAGAGCCTGCATGAAGGAGAATGAGACAGCAGCACACCTGCTTCTAAGCTGCCCGGTAGTTGCGGATTACAGGGCAAAGTACTTCGGAAACCCAGGTACCCTCTGCGAGATAGTTAGTAACACCAAGGCGTTGATGGCCTTCCTTGGGGAGCTGGGGTGGATCGAATGACGCATTTGTCCCACCTGCACGCAAAATACGCGCTTAGTCGTGGAGTTGCGGAAACCAGCCCGATTTACATACTTACATACATTCATACATACATAGTGCGTAATCTGCTGTAAACGTACGCCACAAAAAAATGTCTCCACCCATGCACATTCGCGATCATTCGTTTCGAATTTTCCTTATGGAAATCGTTTTTTTTTTTCAAAACGACTACACGCACATTGTTTTTTTGTGGCGCAAATTTACAGCAGATCATGCAATAATTATACGTACCACTCATATCGCTCTAGTAGCTACTTTTCAGCTGTAGTAACGTACACCTTGTAGAAACCAGAACCAATTTCCGTGCGTTCCAGCGATTTTGCCATACCAGTTACTGGAGTCAAAAGTATAGGTCATAATTTAGGACCCATTAGTTTTAGTGTTAACTAGTTGACCCGTGCAACTTCATTTTCGTCACAATTTTCATTACTGCTCCGCTCCTATTGACCTTAGCGTGATGATATGTAGCCTATAGACATAATTATGATTGACTTTCAGGAGTTGCAGTGGTTGGGAATGTATGGCAGGCTTGTCCAAAAAAATTAAAATAAAATAAGAATTTTGATTTTGAAACAATGTTTTTTTTTTAATTTTAATTTTATAGTTATTGATAGGAGGTAATAGGTAGCTATAAAAAAAAAAACTGATCAAAGTGCGTAACAAAGGTTATATTGAGTAATTATAACTATTCAGCAGCTGCAGATAACTGCCGCTGGTAGCAAACTTAATCGATATTTCACAACTTGTAGGTTGTATCACGTCATTACAACGTACATTTATATTTTATATTTTTTTTTACCGTTGGAAGCAAGTTACAAATTCTTTACAATAGGTAACAGGTAATTGTAATTATTAATCCTTCTTCATCGTCGTCCTCATGGTAGTCAACCTGTAAATAATTGTGTTTCTACCTGGATCCATTTCCATGCAGGTATATACAATTGCTAACATGGAGAATCCTATCGACACACCAAACCATAGAAAGATGTTGAATATAACATATACATCTTGTATTGGTGGATTTTTATTTTTCTGAAATTAAATAAAAAGGAAATATTATTTTTTCTACCAACTGGAAAATCGAAGAAAAAAATCATTTTCATAGGATCTGGTCTGGTCAACAAGTGCTTTTTGAGAATTCATCACTAGATCTGAAGGAACCATTGACTCCATCTTTAACAAGTTCATCAAAGCAGTGGAAATCAAAAGCACAGACTATGGGAGCCCAGCCCTAAACATATCAACCACTTTCATCGGCAGGCCTAGGCCAGATAAGCTGGTGTGGAGACACACCCCCAGGTCTGCACTGACCAGTGCAGACCTTTTGTTCAACTTTTTTCTGCAGTCTCGGAAAAATATAGGTAAATGACGTTTCATCCGATTCGGAAGAGCATGGAGATGATATTTGAAAAAAAAAGAACTGCAAAAGTTATAAACAATTTACTGAAAGAAGAAAAAGGAATTTGTGTTTTTTTTTTTTCAAATATCTCAATATCCAATAGGGAATATGGCTGCGATTTTTTTATTTGCAGAATGAAATACTTATTAACTCTAGTAAACGATCATGAAAGTATTTTTTAAATATCTTCATCAGCGATGAAGTTATAAAGCTTCAAATATTACAATTAGAAAGAAGTCCGATGTAAACTTTGACGTCATCGTCTATGACGCCTATACAACTGCCATAGAAAACAGCGTTTTCGCAAGAGGGATAGATATATTTCACATCACATCATTGTCACATGGGGGAAGAAAAATTAGTAACAAAATTAATGCCCGAGAGATGGGCAAAGTACAGTCAATACAAATTTTGGGCCCTGCCTCCTAAACTAGGAATATCCTGTATCTTAGGAGACAGTGTCTTCGCTAGAAAATGGACGAAACATATAATGAGTGTACAACGATCATGAAAAGACAATATATTTCTTTAAAGTAATTATTTCTCCTTCGTTTTTTGAGTAATTTTTATTCTATTTTCACTGTTAGTATTATTTTTTGTATATTTTTAGATAAACTGTTTGTGTGTTTGTTTGTTTGTGTGTGTTTCCTGATGGTGATATATCCTGAAGCCTTTTAAGAATAGCTCCATTGCAGGAAAAACTCTCAGATTCATAGTTTAACAATTATGTTGTCACATATTTTACAATGTTCATGCTAAAGCAGAACAAAAAAGTAAGATAACTGTTGCATAACTAATTGAAAAATACGATAAAACAAAACTGCTGGCATTTTATTGTGCATTCGTCTATTACTAAATATCTAGATATCCTGTTTTTTCATTTCTTAAACAAACAATAACAATTTGTACATACATAGTTACCCCTACAAAAAATTAAAATAAAATTTAGCGCAATAACAGATAACAAGTCAAGATCATCAATACTCTCACACACTGAGTTATATGCTCTGATAGCTCTTATTATATTTGAGTTTTGTCGGTATTTGCACCGCACAGAGGGAACATACAGATGTCGATGATTCCTAAAGGTGAAGGATGGAACACGCAGCCCAATTTCGAGACGTTAAGATCGAAGCGGTTGGTCATACAATACTTTTGGAATTTGTCCAGATCGTGTTGGAGTCGTTCAGCATCTTCATAAGTTCTGATTTCCCTAAGAATCATCATGTCGTCCACGAACAAAAGAACTGTAGAGTTAGAGAAACATGAGGAGACGTCATTGATGAAGATATTGAATAACAAGGGTCCCAAAAGCAATCCTTGTGGGATTCCTGAGGGGATGATCATAGTTCTCGATGTGTATCCATTAAGAACAACAGTTTGACATTCCACAAAATCACATAAGATGAGAACCACCTGAAGAGATTTCCACTAATACCTATAGCCGAAAGCTTACGCAGAAGTATAGCATGATCCAAGCGATCAAAACACTTACTTGCAATCAGTGTAGATTACATCTACTTGCTTGCCATGAGCCATACATTCAGTCAAGTAGTCAGCACAAAGAATGAGATTGGTGGTTGTGGAACGATCTCGTAGGAAACCATGTTGACGGTCGCTGATGCTTAGTTTAAGACAAGCATAAAGCTGCTTGTGTATTATTTTTTTCAAGGATTTTCCGCGAAAATGCATAATTTGGATATGGGCCTGTAGTTTTCTACGAGGTCTTTAGGCCCTTTTTTTGTGGATCGGAGTGATTAATGAAGACTTACAAATTGTAGGTACCTCAACTAAATTTAGGGATCGCCTGAACAGAAGTGAAAGAGGAACAGTCACACTTTTGGCACAGTTGAGTAGGTACTTATAAAAACTGGCGGAATATTGTCTGGTATGCAGATTTAGATAAGTCAACTCCTTTAAGAAGATACACATTACGATACCGTATAAGTAGACGTTTTTGTACGCAATCCCCGAACATTCATTTCCAAACAAAGTTTGAAAGAGTATTCTCTCAGAATGGGCCCATTTCAAGACGATGTGTTTGTGGTACCTGCACTTTTTAGTGGTACCTGCGTACCACTAAGAAGCGGAAAATAAAAATATTTTTTACAAAAAAATACAACCGACTTCCAAAAACAAAACACTACAAAGTATATTACTTTAATTTTGGAAGTCGGTGTTAAAAACGATATTGCCAAAAACACTGACTTCCGAAATTAAAGTTATTTTATACTTTGTAGTGTTTTGTTTTTTTTTAATAGAGCATTGGGGTGCCTGGATCTCTTCTGATTCATGTACCCCAATACATACCTACGGCTCTGGATTATGATTTCAATGTTTTAAAAGGTTTCAAAGCTTTTTTTTGTGTTTCGTGTTTACTGGAAAGTAATATTTTAGGTGAACAAAGAAATAATTGACGAAAAAGAAGAGCGACAGATCCAGATCTAACAGACGGTGATAAGGTGCTTTCAACTACTTTAAAACCAACGGAAATCAGTAGAGGATGAGACCAATAGAAATAAGGATGAAGGAAATTAATGAAATAAAATTATATAACTTATGATGATTCATTAAAGGTTAAAAAAAACAAAATTAAAAAAATAACAAAAATAATAATAATAGAAATATATATATATATCCGCAAGGCAGTTTTGTGGCGAACTGTTGGGCACTAGCGACCCCACGGACCTGATCTCCAAGGAGAATTCTTGTTCCTCATTTCCGGCTTGCCTTTATTGGCTGACCGCAGTGAACACTGACGAGGAACAGAGCTCCCACCTCTTTCTTGCCTTAATCGGCCGGTCTGAGTGGAGATTCGCAAGAGCAAACGTGCTCGGGAGAAGGACGTATAATCCAGTAAGGTGCTGGTAGGGATCTTGACCGTACTTCCGGGATTGTCCTGATAGCCGTGGTATACCTCTCCACTCCTCTAGCACCTCAGGATATGTTGCCCCCTTAGCGCTACGTTACTTTGTGCTAGCGACCCTTTTCGGGGGGGCCATTTATTGAGTGTGCAAGTCACCCCCTGCTATTTTAAACTAAACCAGCCGTTAGCATAGCGTTTCATCTTTTATTTCCATATTCTGCAATAGTCCTGCTCCAACCGGGGATTGTCCTCGGCTATACTTTCACAGTGCATACAGGGATAATCGTCGGTTGGTGTCCCATTCCATTTGAAAAGTCTAAAGAGGCCTCTGCGAGTTGGCTTCGGCCCCTCGTACGCCTACCAAAGGACCGGGTCTCTAGGGACCCGAGAAAGTAAAAAAAATAGAAATATTAACAATAAATGCTGATGTATCAAACTGATTTCATTTTAGATGATTGACTGTATACAGTATAAGTAGTAGTGTGTTTTGGATGATTGATTGTAGTGTAGTTATATGTTTGATGTAAAACTGATTCTACTCGTATTTAGAATTGAAAAAAATGTTAATAAGGAAGGAATGTAGTGTTTGTATCTATTTAAAAGATATATAAATACATTGTCTCATATACATAAGAGAGGGCATCGCCGTCGACCGATCGGGCAGTCTGGCGTTAGACGCAGTGCGGGTCGGACGTATGCTTGAGCTTGGATCTGGATATAGTAGTGAGCCAGTGCGTATTAGTGTGTCCCCACGTGAGATAGTAACTACTACACTACATTTTTACTGTTTTTAGGCTTACATTTGACCACTATCTCACCTGATGGTAAGCGATGATGTGGTCGACGATGGACGTTTGCCTAGACGTAGCCTATTCACTCTTGACTTGAAGACTCCTAGGTTGTAGGACTCCGGCAGAGAATTCCACTCCTTAGCAGTGCGCACTATGAATGTGTTCCACGTGTTGTGCGTGTGGGTGGGATGTCCACCATGTACCGGTGGCGCATCGTCTTGTGGTCCGATGATTAAACGGCATATTGCGACTGAAGTCAGTCGTAAGGTCCATTACACGTTTCATTCGCTGAAATGCCTCCAGAGCTTTTTGCCCTTGAAAACCAAAATTTCCCTTGCTCAAACTCTCATTCAGCCCATCATTGACTACGCTGATGCCTGTTATTTGGATGCCACCGAGGAGCTTTTAAATAAACTTGAGCGTTTGCAAAATATCTGTATTCGTTTTGTGTTCAATCTTAAAAAATATGATCATGTTTCAGGATTTCGCAAGGTTCTCAAGTGGCTCCCTATTCGACTTTGCAGGAACTCTCGGATATTGTGTTTGCTATTTAACATACTTCACAATCCTAAAACGCCTTCCTACCTGCGAGAACGCTTCTCCTATTCCCGTCCTTCGGATGCGCCTTGCAGGTCGCATCTTAGAAATCTCCTTAAATCCCCTCCCCACTCTACCGATTTTTACTCCTACTCCTTTACTGCACATGCGTTACGGTTGTGGAATTTACTACCGCCTGACATTAGGGCTTGCCAAACCCTTGCAGTTTTTAAAAGAAGAGTGAAAAACACTTTCCTTCTCGTCATAGTTGCAAATAGGTATGTATTATTATTTATCTTTTATATCATATAGTATGTATTAGTATGTTAATTATGTATTGTATGTTATATTTAATATGTATAGTTTTTATTTTAGCTACTGTTACACACAATGTCTACATCTCTTTTTACTCTACTCTCATTTCGCAGGTATGCTGGAAGAGATTTCTATTGAAAAAGCCCTTACCTTACCTTACCTTACCTTACCTTACCTTACCTTATTACCTTTGTACTTATTTTTCTGTTTCTTTCTTCTTATCTTATTAAATGTGTGTACATAAATTGTTAAATAAATAAATAAACGGATCATGTAAATCCGACGCACACTCACCAAAATGTAACCGATAGAAAACCGACAGGCCAGCAACTCGGCGCCGATGCTCAAGACTTTGGGAGCTTCGACTCGACAAGCCTATCATTACCAATAATCCTCTTGGCTCGTTTCTCAATTGACTCAAGGGCATCAAGCTGGCATTTGGTAGATCCAACCCAAAAATGAGAGCAGTATTCCGATCGAACCCGACTCGACCCTATTCACCTACTTACCCGACCCGATTCACCTACTTATCCGATCCAATTCACCCACTTATCCGATCCAATTCACCCACTTACCCGATCCAATTCACCCACTTACCCGATCCAATTCACTTACTTACCCGACTTAACCCGACCCGATTCACCTACTTACCCGATCCGATTCACCTGCTTACCCGACCCGATTCACCAACTTACCCGACCCGATTCACCTACTACTTACCCGACCCGATTTACCTACTTGCAAGTTCAGTCGAAAACGTCAATTATAATCTCTATCAATTATAACTCATCTAAATCAATCAATTATAACTCATAGATACCTAATTAATAGGTATTATTATTACAAGTGCGGTGCAATAGTACCTACAAGCCTAGTTGCATCTAATTCTCGAATAGCAAATCTCGGCCCTGAACATAGTATTGAAGCTAACTTACTACGGGTGCACGCTCAATTTCCTGCATCGCGGTCTGTTCTGGTCCAGAAGCTCTTAGTATGGCTCCATCTGGTGACGCAAAAAGTGTTAAACTGTTAGTAGGTACGTATGTAATACTTTAAATCAATCAGTGTGTGCTAAGTCATTAGTTTAGGTAATCGACCAACAACAAGTTATATAATACTTTTTTTTGCTCCTTTCAAAGTGACGATTAACCAAAAATAACAAACAAGAACACGTAGGTACTTCTAATCTAAACTAATATTATAAAGACGAATGAATTATTTTTTGTCTGTTACGATTCGGCTCAAAACTACTAAACTGATTTAAAAATTCTTTCTTCTTTAGAAAGCTACATTATTAACTATAAAAATAGTTTTAATATAATTTAATATTTTCGGAGATAAGAGATTCTTACGAAAATTGCAATAATTTAACCCGAAGTAGCAAAATTTTGCCTAATAAATTCATTATTGCGTGCGCTAAGAAAGCTATTGATGATACATAAAAATATGTACCTACCTACTACATGATTGAAGTACTCATTATTATCTATATAAAAGTCCGCGACGGTAAACTATGGTAAAGCCACAATTACCACTTTTTGTTCAAATTATTCAATTAAAACCCGTGTGTAATGGAATAGTGGTGAATCTGTTATCATGATATTAATCCTTATCCATTTAAATGGTTTAATAAGTAAGGTTGATTATGTAGGTACATGTAAATGCCACTTTAAATAAGGTACAGTTATCTATCGAAAGCGAAAGGACACTCACTCATTCACTCACAGATAGCATTGCAAGGCGTCCGGATAAAGCCGGACACAGTCAGGCTTTTTCGTTGTGTGTCCGGCCAAATTACAGGGTTTCTGGCCTAACAGGCTTTTGTTACGACTTTTTGCACTTGAGATTTTTTTAATATTTTCGTCATATTTACGCTCCGCAGCTATCTCACCTTGTATCCCTAGTTATGTACCTATTACTTCTATTGCAATTTTAGAAATTAATATAAGTAGTAATGAATATTGAATGATTAATAACAAAGAAGACTAACGTTTAGCAAATGTCAATTTTAATACTACTGATGAAGCTATTCAACCAAAACTTGCTGCACCAGCCTGGCAGTGTAGGATCGAGCGGCGTATCGATGAGGCTAGGGCGCTCATCGGCAAACTATACTGCTTCAGGGAGAGCAAAACACGCCCACGCGTGATGCGCTTTGTGAGACGGGCGTTTTCGGGAACTGATATCAGCCCTCGAGATTACATGTCTTGCGTCACGGTCCGCATCGACTTCCTGAAGCAGAAAGTTTGTGCATGGGCGAACCGTATTCGGCGGGATAAGCGGTGGGTTGATCGATACTCGCAGAATCGCATGTTCCAGAGCGATGAGAGGTGGGTATATAGAGCTTGGGAGCGACCTGAACAAAGTGTGACGGACGTGTGCCGCCCGGATGATATCGCCACGAATACATTCTGGCGAAGCATCTGATCGGTGCCCGTCTGTCATACCGAGAATGACTGGATGCGTCATGTCGAGCGCGTGTGTGAAGCTATACCACAAATGGAAAAAATTAACGCCTCCCCATTAGATGTAGCCAAAGCAGTCCGTCCGTTATCGAACTGGAAATCTCCGGGACCGGACGGACTGCATAACTTCTGGCTCAAATGGTATAGCAGCTTACACGCGCTCCTGGCAACTCAATACCAGTCATCCTTAAAGTCTGGGTGGCTACCGCAGTTTCTAACAACTGACGTTACCCACCTGCTCCATAAGACCGGTAGTTCTACGGAACCCAATAACTATAGACCAATTACTTCTTTGTCGACGGTCTATAAATTTCTTACGTCCATCCTGAGAGTGAAGATCAATGAACACATTGAGACTAATTCAATTATGTCCACCTCTCAGAATATATGTAGGAAAGGGTCCTGCGGCGGTGTCCTCATAGACATGGCTATAAGCCAAAAGGTTCGTCGATCCCGCAAGGATCTGTCGACATGTTGGATAGACTATAAGAAGGCCTACGACTCTGTGCCACATACATGGCTCATGAGAGTGTTGGAGTTGTACAAAATAGATGCAAAAAATAGACGCACCTTTCTTGAGTCATGAGGCAATGGAAAACAGTCCTTCGCTATCCAGTATGTCGACCGATTCAGGGAAAAGATGAGCCTGTATGGATTAAACGGGTAATATTTCTGGGCGACAGTTAGAGTCCGCTTTGGTTTTGCTCTGCTCTGAATCCTGTAAGCACATTGCTGGAGGGTTGAGGTCTAGGCTATCGGTTGAGAAGAGGTGATCAGGCCATATCTCACCTTCTTTACATGGATGATCTGAAACTCTTTGCCCCCCACAATTCGCGACTGATGAAGCTACTGAAGGTGACTGAAACCTTCAGTAGTGCCATGAGGATGGAATTTGGTGTGGAAAAATGTGCAGTCATGCATGTAAAGAAAGGGGAGATTATGGAATCTGAGGGAATTCAACTCTCGGATTCCATACAGGTTAGATCCCTCAGCTCTATCCAAACATATAAGTATTTGCGTATGCGTTGGGCATAAATGTTACTGACATGAAGCAATCGTTGAAGGAACGCTTCTTTGGCCGCCTGAAAAAGGTACTCTGCGGCAATTGGTTGAATAGCCTTTTGTCGGGCGGAAATAAGGTGCGTGCCTTCAACGGTTGGGTCATGCCGGTATTAATGTACTCTTTCAGCATACTCAAATGGACTCAAACTGAGCTTGACGCCCTGGATAGGAGGGTCCGTACACTGCTGACCGCAAACCGGATGCATCACCCAAGATCGTCGGTGATGAGATTGTACATCCCGCGAAAGTGTGGAGGTCGCGGCTTTTTAAACGCCAAGACTCTCCACAACCGCGAGATGTGCAATCTCAGAGAATATTTTCTCAAAGCTGATGTGGGTATGCACCGAGATGTGGTCGCAGTGGACAAAAGTTTCACCCCATTATCCATGGCTAAGGAGAACTGGCGCAAACCTGTGATACTTACTACAGATGACCGCAAGGAAGTATGGAAAGGCAAGGAGCTTCACGGGCGCTTCTATCGGGCTCTTCATGGGTCCGATGTAGATTTTTCAGCGTCCGTGGCCTGGCTACGATTCATTGATCTCTTCGGGGAAACTGAAGGTTTTGTCTGTGCGATTATGGACGAAGTTATCTTGATGAATAACTACCGGAGGCATATTATGAAGGATGGGTCGGTCGACGTGTGTCGGGCATGCCATCGTCCGGGTGAGTCCATCAGACATATTATCTCTGGTTGCTCTTGTCTGGCTAACGGCGAGTACTTGCATAGGCACAATGCTGGCTGCTACGCAGAGACTGCGGGATCATCGGCAGCTTGACGTTCCCCGGCATGCTCAAGCTCGCAGCAGCGTAGGCCTGCGTGTCGCCTTGCAGGAAGACATCCTGGAATACTTCCAGCGAGATCCACGGGCAAGCACGCAGGAGGCTGGTCAACACTTTGGAGTGCACCACTCCACAGTATTTCGCCTACTGAAGCGTGAACTGCAGCACCCGTCCCGCAAGTACGGGTACTTGACCGCGAGTACTTGACCGAAAGTTTTGGTGACCACTGGATCGGTCGCGGAGGACCTTTGGCCTGGCCTCCGCGTTCTCCGGACCTGACGCCTCTAGTGTAACAGAATTACGTGCAAGGATCATTAGTGCTTTCGACACTTTAAAAACTAATGTGTTAGTGTTACGTAAGCTGAAGGAAAACCAGCTACGTCGTGCTCGATTGTGCGAAGAGTGTGATGGTGGCCACTTTAAACAATACCTCCGGGTAACTAAGTAGGTAATTTATTTATTTGTACATTTTTTAAATACATTTGTTAGCTGAATCAATTTTATTAGTGTAAATAAGTTGATTTTAAATCGAACCTAAGTCGAACGTATCACCACGTACTTACACTTAACTAAGACGTCTTCCCATTCCCATCAAACGTAGAAAACATTTTTAGACTTAGTAGATCGGTACACCAAGTAAGGTAGGTATTATTGCCGGTCCGAAGTCCGTTAAGTAGAAATGAAAATTTCTAATCAACCAATTTAATCCGCAAATAAAACAAAATCACTACGAAAAGTTTAGGTTGAAGGTTAAAGCAAAACTAACATTTTATTAATCATCTGATAACCGGTCAGTGAACTTTTCTTTGACGAACTAGTATTACTGTCTTTAGTAAGATTTTCGTATTCCAATGATGCTCAAAATTGAGTTAATTGTCAAGCGAAAGTTATGACAATAATGCGGGTGATTTTCGAAATAAAATTAGGTAAAATTATGTACCGGTCGGTCATTGCTCGGTGCGCGCGCGGTAGTTTTGGAGCCAATTCGTTACAAACAAACAAAAAAATCTTTCCTTTAAAATATTAGTACTTATAGATTTGCTAGGCTTGTACCAGTTTAGCTTATTTTTGTGGAATGTAAGTACAACAATTGTAAGGGAGTTATCTCTAGTCGAAGAAGTTCCTTTAGAAAAATACACTGATTTAATATACTTTATACATAACGTTCTAGAACATTCGTTATAGACTACTTACAAGGCATATTTTCTTGTGTAAGTGGTGGTATGTTTCGTGGTTTTTCTTCATCTGGTAGATCATTTTCATTTTGTTGGTTTTCGTCTTGTCTACGACCAGGTATTTTATTCGGTATTAATGAAATTTTTTTCCAATCGAGTGGCGGCTCTAGCCACTGATATGGCCATCTTTTCGAGGAGGGGGGAGTCGTCGCCGCCCGAGCAGAACGACGTGCATGAACCACATCTGTGGTGACAACGGCGACTAACACGGAGTCATCGTACGCTTTTACAAATACATAGTTGAGTTCTTTGAGAGCATAGCCTGCACAAAAAAATAGTTTTATAAAGTCAGGTGTGTGTGGTCAGATCCCAACAGAATACTGTACTAATAAAATACTACTTAGTGTGTTATGGATATATTCGCATTCGCTTTCGCGAGTATACGCATATTTATCTATATTCGAATTCGTAGGTATTCGCATGAAACGTGGCGATGTTGATGTTGTTGTGCGAATAATAGTAATAATACAGGCGTTATCCCGAATCATCTTCTCCATAGTCTGAAATTGCTTAATTTAAGAGAAACTCTATATATCACTCTACAAAAAGCTGCTATCTTAAATACATGCCAAATTGTTACAAATTTCATGCAAACAGATGAAAACGAAATAGCTGCCCCTCATAACACACCCCCAACATAAGACACCACTCGCTGCATTTACTTGGTTTCGGCTCGTAAATGTAGCATAAAACCAGCCAGAGAGTTGAGAAGAAAAAACACATTCCAATAATAATAATAATAATGCTTTATTGTCAGGCGACTAAGACCCATAGAAAAGAATACACAAAATAAAATTAAAGAAAAATACACGTAAATGCTTCTATTACCGCCAGTTTTAACTGTCTTAGGAATCACTTTAAAAAAATAGATATAAGCTGTTATGTTAGGAAAGATGTTATAATTTATAATCAATTTCAACGAAGTATTCTTTGCAATTCAGTACTTGAAATTCAATATTCAATAACACAATAGTTACTAAATAATTATTTAATCCAAAAGAGTAGTTGATTCTGCAACATATAGAATGCGGCAAGATTCTATTACCGATTTTTCTACTTCTTTTACCGACCGCTACGAAGTTGTAACTTCTTCTATACTATTTAATAAAATAAAAATCGTTTTTAGGGTAGGTATTTATTATATAATAACAATAGTTATGAGATGAACATTATTACAATGTGAACATAATAATTTATTGCAACGCTTAGAGTACTTAGTTTTTGTTATTTTAATTAATAAAAAATATAATCAGTCTCAGAAAACAGTCTTCAAATAATTAAATACTTACTTTTTAATTACCTACATACTAATTAGATATATAAATCAGTAACAAAAATATTTTTATCTGTAATACAAAACCAAAATACCTTTATAATAGGTACCTACATACATTTATAATTCGCTCAATACAGAAGCCGACCCCAAGATGCTTGGGATTAATGGGATGCTTGGGAGAAGAGAGAAGAGAGAAGAGAGAGAGACAGTAATCAACGTTTGTAAGTTCAAATAAAGTAGTTTTAAAAAATATTATCAGAATCAGAGTCAGATGGAAAAATAATGTGTCGTTTATACGAAACAGTTTTTGGTACATGTAACTCATCAATATCAGATGATGATGTATTTGGAAGAACACTAGCTGATGTTGAAGCATGGCCTGAACATATTGGATTTTTAGTTTTCACCTTGTAATTATTTTGTCGTGGTATTAATACTGAGTCAGATTCAGATTCAGTACTTGACGTCGTATTACGACGTGTTTCCAACGCTTTTGATGTATTATGTTTTCTCACACTTGTTGGTTTAGACACAGCTCCCACATTTTTCCTTTCCTTTTCACAATTAAAAATCTTCCAAAACATTAAGAAGGTTATTTTGTTCAAAATAACTATGTACTCGATTCAACCATGCTCTTACAGCTTCCTCTGTAATGTGTGTACGCCTTGTAGACAAATTCTGAGTAATTCGCCTTGAAATGGTAGGATGGCTCGCCATAAACTTAAGAAACCATGCTTTTCCGGGAACACCTTCTTTAAAAGGATTAGAGCGATTTAAGTTTTCCACCAATTCTGCTACTATTTCCAACAATTGGTCCTTAGTTACAGGAAAACCTGACTTCCTGAGATAGAAAATCCAGTCTACCAGTCTTTTTTCTTCCTCCTTCGTTAAAACAGTTTGTTTTCCACAATGTTCATTTATATATTTAATATTTCTCTTGTCCCGCAGAGTTGTCCTCGGTGTGCCATAGGTTTTTGAAGCTTCGCATATGCTGGTCCCTTCATTTATTGCGCTTCTGCGGCTCCATGATTCTATAAAAGAACACAATCTTTAAAGAGATATAGTATTTAAATCTTCGAAAGAAGCTTTAAAAAGTTACATGGCCTCCATTCCGTCCCGCCATTTTTCTTTGATTTGAAAACATGTGAAATATAGCCAATGCCATGAAGCCATGAATAAAACTGGATAGCAAATATTATTTTACATCAATAATATGGCCTGTGACAAAATTTCTCAAAACGTCACGTATGTAAGAAATAAGCCAATTTGTTCAAAAATATACATTTTGTTTTTGTGTACTGTAATATTACCAAAAATATCGTCACAGCTGTGAGTCGGTAATATTAGCGACCAATAAAATTAATAATAAACAGATAAAATATCCGCTTTATGGAATACTGTTAAATTCGATCTCATTGCTATATTATTTCTTTTAATTTCAGTTAGTCTTTAATTCAGATAATAAATGTTATTTACAGTATAATATCATTATAATAATAGGAATATTGTCTAACGTTGAATCGAGTTTTACACAAAAACTTTTGTCGTTAATACTCGTAGATCTAACAAAGTAAAATAATTTTAAGAATTGAACAAGAAAAAAATAAAATCAAATGAGGTAGTTTATAATAGATATTATTTTAAAATACTAAATGTTATCAAAATTTAACAACGCCATGCGTCGTTATTAGAATCAAGTTTTGAAATTTGGATTCTATTACCGCCTTAAATTAAAACATGATGTAATAACACAAAAACCAACGAAAAGTTTTATATTAAGAGTTTAGAAAACGAATATATACGTTACAGTTGTAATGTGATAGCAAGAAGACAAATCCATTTTTAGTGTGTTATTTTCCTTAAGTAATATTTAGGTGTACTTACGTGGCTGGAGACGTGACACTATGAAACGTGCGTCCGCTTCGGGCGCATCCCACTCACTGTCAAATTAGTTTTTTCACTGGCTTTTTAAACACACAAACTTTACTCTTTTTGCTGTCCAACAAAAATACGTAACTAATTTGTAATGTATGGCTTTTCTGGAACCCTATATTATGTCTAATATGAGTGATAAAAATTAGACCGTTAAGGGTGCTCTCTCGAAAAGGCTTAAAAATAGCGTGCAGATGAAGCAGTTTTTCGTCGGCATTTACTGAAAAATTACATCTGAAAAAAATAGGTAGTAATCTACATAATATTGCACGTAACTTGGTTTAGCCAGAATTTACGTATTGATATCACATATAGGAAAAAAAATCTCCAAATCAACTCCAAATCGTTGAGATGAAACCATTTTACTCCTTCATTTTTTAACAAAAGACTAAAAAAATAATATCTACTGCTGTGCAATACAAACGAAGAGAACTTGGTTTTGTTACTTTTTTAAAATATGTATTTGTTTTATTATAAAAAAATAAAAAGACGGCTAGCGGAGTGGCGCGCCGAGGTGTAGTTAGCTCCGTTTGTATGCACAAGGTCATTGGCAAATATACAAGCCTTAATAGAGTACCTACACATTTTAGGGGGTCGTTAATAGGAGCTTTTAGTTAATACATATTAAAATCATAAAAACTAAATGAATGAATGATGAATGTTTTTAACAAACAAAAAGGAAATGAAATATGGACTGGATCATATTGGAATGAAACTAAAAAAAAAACTAGTAAAATACAACTTATTAGATTTGTTTTTCCCTATTTACTAATACAGTGTGAGTCTTTATAATGTGCACATATGAAAATGAGAGAAACTATGTTTAATTTTATCGACGGAAAACGTACTTTAAAAAAAACATATTGTTTAATGTTTGTTCATAACTGTGATCCCCACTGTAACGTTTAAACTAAATGGTATATCGCGATGAAACAAGCTCCATAATGATCAGAATTAATTAGGCGTCCTCATACAATGAAAATAATGGAATAAAAAAACCGATCAAGAGCGAGTCGAACTCACGCACCGAGGGTTCCGTACCACCATAAGAAAACCGGTCCCTTTAGACTTTACTGTAAAATGTTCTGCGCACACGAGCATAATATGGCAATAAATATTTTCTTTCACACAATAGCACAATTTTATTTATTTACCTTATTAAAGGTTGGTGCCAATTAAGCTAGTCCTCTAAATTGTATGAGCGCTACAACTCAGAGGACTGTCTTAATTGGCGTCAACTATGTATGTATGGGGACAATTTCAACTTGCTAGGTCCACCCGTTCCTTAGAAAATAATAGTTATAATCTGTGGTCCGGCTGTCAAGTTGGCTGACAGCAAAATTTTTAGTCTCGAATTTTTATATCAATTTAAATAACTAAAAAATTAACCCTTAAAGTCACTTTGTAAAGAATAGTATACGTCTAACTTAAAAAAAATATTGTCAAATTTTATTTCATTTTATCTGTAATATTTCATCATAAATCACATTTCTGAACGTTTTTTTCTAAGTCAATATGACAAAACTTTTTTAAACTATGGTACATTCAAATCAGTTGTGAAAAATAACGAACGAGTCGCAGCCAGAAATTATTATCAAGGTGAGTTTTGGTTATTATAGTGTTTTTATTACTAATTATAGATTTCCAATGCATAAAATGTAAAGGTGAACAGTTATTCTAATAATTTTGCTAGATGACTAACTTGGAAAATGTGGTGTTTGTATTATTTTGACTAGTTTATATACATGTATAGTATACTTATACAATGCTACAGTTGCTTACATTTACCACTATTTTTCTTTGTATAGTATTCTATACAACGCCACAATTGCTACTAAGTGATGAAACTAATTTTTTTTATGTATTTTGATATGATACGTGTTCTATAGAGTGCATAAATAACGTCTTGGCTTTTATTTGGGTGGTGGTTGACTTGCATGTTTGCTTTATGTTGTTTTAGACCACAATGAACGGAAGATCTAGACGAATATTAGCTTTGGTTCCTGCACTAAATGCTAATTCTGATGATAGTGATGAATCGAGCAGTGGTTATGAAGCGAGAACAGCTGAGAGTTCACCAGCACCTTCACTAGAATCGTCATTTGAAAGGCTCGACATTCTAGGCAGCCCAGTTTCGCCAGCCAACTCTTCAGAGGACGAGGTAGAATCAAACACAGAAGCCCTATCTGATGTTGAACAAGAAAATGCTCAAGTTCCCCTCACACCAATTCTGAACGCTGTATTTCCGAGCCCTACTCAATGCAATTATGATGAAATCCCTACAATTTCTTCTATTGGTTCTGTGGCGTCTGTTCAACCTGCTACTGCTATGGCAACTAACACACCTTTGAGGACACGTGGACAAAGAAAACGTACTGGGCCTTCTATTGCCATTAATTGAGTCAAAAGACGCTGTATCAAAAAACTAAACTTACGTTTTCTATTTTACGTCTCTAGAACTAGTATATATATTACGAGAAAACTATGGTATATTTAGTTTAGGGACTGTTAGGAAAAATAGATTGAAGGATGCAGAGAGCAAAATGATTAACGATAAATCGCTACAGAAGAAAGGAAGAGGAGCTTTTACTGAAGTGGTTTGTAATGAAAACAAACTGAGTGTGGTCAAGTGGTTTGACAATAAGCATGTGAGGTTAGTAAGCTCTTATGTTGACTCTTTTCCCCTTGAGAATATCAAACGTTTCAGCAAAGAGTCCAAAAGTCGCGTCGATATACAATGTCCACAAATTGTGAAGCATTATAATCGCCACATGGGAGGTGTGGATTTGGCGGATATGCTAATAGCATTATACCGCACAGGTATAAAATCTCACAGATGGTACATGAATATTTTTTCCCAGCTTTTGGACATATGTGTAAATAATGCTTGGCTGTTACGTCGTAGACATGACAGACAAATAGATAAGAAGAGGAAGCAAGATCATTTGAAAGACTTTCGATACGAAATCTACGCTGGACTTCTGAAGCGTGATAGAAATGTGCCTGTAAAGGACATTGAATCTGTACCTGAGAAGCAAAAGATAAAGAAACCATTGGCCGAGAGGCCTTTTGATGATGTTAGGTATGATAAATATGATCATTAGCCTCAGTTAACCGGTTATCTGAGATGTAAATATTGTGAAGGAGGTCAAGCAAGTACAATGTGCATTAAATGCAAAATACATTAATGTTATGTCAAAGGCAGAAACTGTTTTTTGGCTTACCACACCAAGCACTAGAATAGCGCAACATATAGTATGCTATACATTGCTAATTTCTTATTGTTTCGAGCAAAAGTGGCACCGTATAGTATACTATACATAGGTTTTTCCAAAAAATAACAGCTCTAGATTTTTTTTTGTATTTTTTGTAACTTTTTTATATGCCCAATAAACCATTAAAATTAATTTTACTTGTTTTCATTAACAAAAATCATCATGCGACTTTAAGGGTTAATTAAAAACTTAATACCAGTTCGATTACAATGGAATTACACCTACCAAGAAGCCGGGCACAGTTACTAGCCGCACAAGAAACATCTTCGGGTTCGTCGTTCAGCTCCGCCTCGCAGCCGCCGGGACCTGCGCCAGCCGCGAGCGAGTCCATCTCAAGGGATTCCGGTAGCTGCAGTTGCGTCGACTTCGAGCGACGAATATTTCTCGCCGCCGACGACACCACCACCTGCGCGTCGGCGCGAACGAAGCCGACCTCCGGAGCAGCTTGGGACCTTAAGGCCCACCGGCCTCTGACAAGAGCCCCGCTATCGGTGGAAGTGTGCAGCGCATGAAATGGACGCAATCCGTTAACGAAAACGTCATGCACTCATACTTTGGGGCTACAGAGGGGGAACTAACCTGACTGCGTACCGTGGTCGGATGCTCTCTCTGTTTCAGATGCTTGAGCCAGGTGTCAACGTTTCAGCCCAACGACTATCGGATCAGGTGCGGGTCATCCAGCGTAAACGTATGTTGGATGATGCCGTGCTTGATAGACTGCGTCTGGAATCACGGAGCAGCCGTGTCTCATCTGCTTCGCCACCGCCACGGTGCATATACAACCCAGTGCAAGTGTTTCACAGCGACTCGACTACGTCGGTGAAGATGATGATGATGATGGGGCTATATCCGTGAGTACCCAATGCAATGTGCTTTAGGGAAGCACAACACTCATCCTAGAGTGATGCGCTTTGTGAGACGTTTTCGGGGACTGATGTAAATCCCCGAGATTATATATCCCGTGTCACAAAGCGCATTGACTTCCTGAAGCAGAAGGTGTATAGGCAAACCGTAATCGTAGGTACAAGCGGCGAGAGGAACGATACACTCAGAATCGCACATTCCAAAGTAATGAGAGGTGGGTTTATTGGGCTTGGGAGCGACCGGACCAAGGTGTGACTGATACGCGCCTACCGGATAATGACGCCTTATGTTCATTCTGTCGCAGCATCTGGTCGGTGTCTGTCTGTCACGCTGAGGGGGATTGGACTCGGGAGGTCGAGCGCGCGAGCGATCCGGTACCAGAAATGAGGACAATTAACATCAGCCCCCAAGATAGAGCTCGTGCAGTCCGTCCGTTACCTAACTAGAAATCTCCAGGGCCGGACGGGCTGCACAATTTTTGGATAAAATGGTTCAAAAGATCGCACGCTCTCTTGGCATCTCAATTCCAGACTGCCTTACGAGTCAGGGTCGCTGCCCCAGTTTCTAACTACAGGAATAACCCAACTGCTCCATAAATCAGGTAACACCGCGGAGCCTAAAAATTATAGACCCATCACGTGTTTACCGGTTTACCGACGGTAAAAGAAGTTTTTACATTCATTTTGAGAGGAAACTAAAAATAGGCAATTAAAATTGGTTAGACATAATTATAAGTATTATAAAAAGTTTGGCATGTAACACTGCGAGAGACAGAAGGTTCTCAATTGGGTATCATAAAAGATCTTAGAAACCAAGAAAGGATTGATTTGGGAATGTCAGAGAATCAGAGCAACATTATGTGTGATGAAAATACCTGAATCGAGACATGGTGTGTGAGAAGTTATATGGCAATTTACCGTGATCATAAATCTGTATTTAGACAATTTATAAGGTATTAAATCAACTGGAATATGAATTTTGCTTGTTTTAATGATTTTCTTGTATTTAATTTGACGTCCATGTTGAATTGGATTAATGTTAGCGTTTTCGTCTTATTTCAAAAATATTGTATCGTCCTGTTCAGTTTCTATAAGTATTTAACTTGATAACTTCCTTTTTATTTATTTTAAATACTGCAATATTCTGTTGAATCTGTATAGATTTAATTTGACAACTTCCTTTCTAATTCTTTAAAGAAATATTGTAATTTTCTGTTGGATTTTAATAAGGCTTTAATTTAATAGGTAGCTTTAATTTAATAGGTAGCTTCCTTTTATCCTGTTTTATTTAAATAAGAATTTACTTGACAAGTTCCGTTCTACTTATTTATTTTTAATGTTTATCTACCGTCTGAATTAAGTGAGTTTGGTTGGTTATTATGTTACCTTTCTCTTTAATGTTTCCCGCCTTTTTTGTGTAATTTTAACATCCACTGCCAACTTCATGCTTGTCATTTTCGGTGTATAAAAACGATAAAAACCAATGTAATGCAAATTTAAGATCATTCTTAGTTATTTTTCTGCTCGTGAAATAAACATCCTGGACTCAAGTATTGCTTTATTATTTCATAAAACGTTTTCCTGTGCATTTACTGTTCTACTTGTGTGAATTCGAAAATGTCGGCGTATGAGCCGAAAATTAATTACTAGTTTTATAGAATTCCCGCAACTGCTGAAAGGTATTTTCGTTTTTGAAAGCCGTGTACTTATCGTCTTCCTTTTTGCGCAGAAAAATACGGCCGATCGCAATTCAGCAATATTGGAAATTTTTTGTTCTAGCGAAATCGCGAGTAAGAAAAAGAAGTCTCTTTGCTTTAGGGGTTAGATGTTCAGAGACAAAAAGAGTCAGTTCAGGGCTTTCAAAACCGATCTGCTTTATCTTTATCTGACTATCACGGTGGGAGGTATTATTTCGCTTAATAACTTTCAAAAGTTTGTCTTTCGCAAGGTATTGGTATTGGTATTTTGCAAAGATATATCCAAAGAAGAATTAGTGTTCGACAGGTCAAAAGGCGTTTTCGACCATTTAATCACATCCGAAACCAACGTAAACGGAACTAGATAACACGATCTGGAAAAAAATTATAGTCCATACATACATAGCTAGTATCAGTATTTCACTTATACATATTTATGACATTAGCAGGTCTTATAATTTTTTACTTCAGTCCACAGGAATTGAATCAACTTCGCGCCTTCATTGCAGCAAGAAGAAACACTGCACTACCTGTACCCACCCGTACGGCATCCAGCGACCAACAGAGGGCAACGATCACAACAGCCGTACGGCATACCACGCAGCGTGCCCTTTCAGTCACAACCACCTGAACAAGGCCAGGCCACACCATACGAGACCATCGAGCTGTACCAAATAGGGTCCTGTTCCTGAGAGTCGCGATTCTGGTGTTCATTGTTACCTTTGGACATTGACTCAGCACTCGGCCCGACTGACGCGCGGCCCAGTTGAAATACTATTTGGTTGCATCTTACATGTCTAGGACACAACTAAAATTGTACATTTGTGTGTTTTAAGTAAACGTAGGTTAGTATATAAGCTGTGTCTTATTGTAAATAAATCAGATTTGATATTTATATTCTTGTCTCATTACCCCTCACTGTGGCCAAGACACCTTTAGCCATCCCTGATCAGTCTCGTGAGTCTGCGTGACTGGCAGTGAGTGTACCCTCCCGAACCTGAAAATTCTGCCCACTAGCCGTCTGTAACCCGCAGACATCCCGAACTTTATACCTACTACTTACTTTGATATTTATTTATCACAGGACTTATAGATCTTAAAAATGGCTGAATGGATTTGGATAAAGTTTGGCATACATATGGCACATCCTGGAATGAAACATAGGCTACTTTCTATCCAGGTAACTTACATGGCTTTTTCTTTTTCTTAAAAGAAAAAAGATGGATGGGATTAAAAATAAATGGTCGAAGTTTTTTTCCGGGCTGGAATCGAGAGCGCTTAAAAGTCACAAGTACTGGGAGAGACCATAAACATCAAAGTATTTTAGGCTGGAATTGAGAGCGCTAAATATTCACAAGTACTAGGAGACCAGAAACATGTCGAAGTATTTTTGGCCAAGAATTGTGAATGCTAAATATTCACAAGTACCAGGTTACCAGAAACATGTCGAAGTATTTTTCGGGCTAGAATTATGAACGCTAAAGATCTATAAGTACCTACTAGGAGACCAGAAACATGTCGAAGTATTTTTGGCCAAGAATTGTGAATGCTAAATATTCACAAGTACCAGGAGACCAGAAAAATGTCGAAGTTATTCCGGGGCTGAACGAAGAGCAAAGACTCACAACCTATCAGGTTACCAGAATTATGGAGACGTATTTCTATGGATGAGAATATGAGAAAAGTAATAAGTAGTTTCGCGCCAGGCCGATGCACGTTACCGCGAAAAATTCACGGTAACGTGCATCGAAGTGAAGATCTATTGCGGTAACGTACATCTAAGGCCCGTATTACAGAACCTTACTCAAGTACTACTTAAACTGCGTTCAACCGATTACTGCTTGAGCGAAG
The DNA here is from genome assembly GCA_950371165.1 of Lacanobia oleracea. NCBI lineage: Eukaryota > Metazoa > Arthropoda > Insecta > Lepidoptera > Noctuidae > Lacanobia > Lacanobia oleracea. Next base: position 12,059,899 of record OX493397.1, read on the forward strand.
AATGTCGACTTAAGCGTTCAGTTTATTTTAGAACTGTCCTCAAGCTCAAATCAAACGAAAAAGCTCGAAAGCTCGAATCATTATGGTAACCCTGAACAATAGATTGTTTTCTATTGCAATTCTTTTTTTTTTTCGCATGATCAAAACCGGACGAGGAGGACGACATGACGTTATTGACACTGACAGCCACCCTTAACCCTTCAGAGTAGGTACATATTATGTTGTGTGGACACCAAAACTGCTGGAAAATATGTGGAAATTGTGGAATCATTGAAACAGGCGCTATCTCTGTAAAATGGAGCTGAGAGTTTTGTTGGTGGACTCGATACATTTGTTGCCAACCACTGCAAAAAAAAAATTAGAATGTGTTGCACCCGCATTCTAATGAAACTCAAAAAAGATAGATGTATAAATGAAAATGAAGAGGTCTCAAGTCAAATTAAATGTTTCACGACATCTTGTGAAAACATGTTCTTCTTAAAGTTTTCACAATTATAAGGGTCCTGCGTAACTCTTAAATATCTCAGACGAACATTTAAGTTAAACGTTCGATTTGTCTCATTATTTAAAAAAATATTATAATAATCTACTTCTACAAATACATCCATTTTGATTAAGTAGGTACTCGATTTACTTCAAATCCACAACAATTTTCATGAGAATCTATGCTCAAGCGTGGTCTCGACTACACCTGCGAAAACAAAGATCAAATCTCGCCTCAAGCAGTGATTCTGAGCTGATTGTGATTTTAAAATAAGGACACATTGAGTGGAGCTCAGTCGAGCCTCAAGTACTGTTCTATAATACGTAAAAAATGTAATTTTAAAGTGACATTGCTCAGGTGACTATTGATTGTAGTTTCTCTGCTCAAGTCAAGTTCTAAAATAAAAACTCCAACTGAGACTAGTTTTAAGTAATGCTTGAGTCTTGATTGTAGTTCTGTAATACGGGCCTAAGTGTAGTTAGTGGCTTCGCAGCATTTTGTAGCATCGTAATAACATATATCGATATTTTGTGCGTCGGCATTCCTCTTACACGCGCCCCGCTCGCAAACTGGGCGTGTTCGAGGGGGGGGTCCTGAGTATGTCATCTGCCAACGTCGTGTTTTAGAAATAAATTTCACTGTGTACGATTGTTTCAATGTTGGACAAGTGACCCTACCTAATCTAGCGAATTTCGAATTATAATTTTATAAATTCTTACCTAATAGATCCTTTGCTTCTTTGGTTTGGGCCGAGGTAGGACCATAAAAGTCAGCCAAAACATGAATAGTCCGATAGCGGAAATGGTAGAAATCAATTAAGTTGTCAGGAGTTATAGCTCCATAACGAACCTGTAAATCATCAGCAGGTTTAAGTTTATAGAATAGGTGACCCAAAGAAATATAAAAAAAAAAGACGTGTGGCACTCGGAGACTGCCGCGGTAAAGCTATTGCATAGCATTTTTAATCAACTTATGCAATTATAATTATATATTTATTTTATTTATGCAGTATTTTTTTTTCTTTGATATTAATTCAAGTTACACTTTGAGCTAAAAAAAAGTAAAACTAAAAAGTATCACCGCTGTGCCGGTCGGAGTGGGGGGTGTTAGGTTTTTTTCGTTATGGAATTTCTGGATTCGGTCTCCACGCTCAAGGCCCGCGATAGAAGCTATGCAATAGCTTAAAAACAGAAGTGGCAAGGAAGCGTGTCAGTGTCCGCGCGACATGATCACGCTGATCATGTCATAGGCAAATGGCCGTCTCGGCGAACTAGTGCGCTTTCGACCACGATGGTGACAAATTATATTAATTCCGTGTTATTCAATGTTCTTGTAAAACCGAAGCCTAAACCAAAACTTTGCAAATTATGGAATCACTTACCATGTCTAAATATAAGTATTTTACTTTGTCTTTAAAATCATGAAAAACAAAAAAATCGTAATATGTCTTGCTTTTACTATGTTATTCTTGTGTTCAAATATTTGACTGTACTAATTTTGCAATGAATACATTGCTCCTTAACCACTATCTAAGCTAGTCACCAAGTGTCTGAACAAGCAATGTAAAAATCAAGAAACGATACTTTAGTATGCGCATTCATCGCGTATTATGGCCGCTGCTTTTGCGACGAGTTAGTGATGTGCTCGTGCAGATCAACTTACGTAGGTTATCGGTAAAATTTCGATTGACGATGGAAATCTTGGAACTTTACTATGGAAGAACTATTGGCCCCTGCCTGACCACTGACAATTAAATCGGCTTTAAAATGGCAGGGGGTGACTTGCACACTCAATAAATGGGCCTCCCGAAAAGGGTCGCTAGCACAAAGTGCCATAGCGCCAAGAGGGCAATATATCCTGAGGTGCTAGAAGAGTGGAGAGGTACACAACTTAATTATTTCATTACAAGAGGCACTGAAAGTTTCCTTAAAAAAATATAAAAAAGGCTTACAAACTTAAACTCTCGAAATGTTTTTGGAATTGGCATGGGTTTATTTTTTTAATTTGAAACTTCTTATAGTAAATCAGTAAAAAAAAATAAGGTTACCTTTTCAATAATAGTTTGCAAAGTCTCAAGCTCGTCTAGAAATTGGTTGTCTTCTTCGACTGTTGGATTCAAGTGTTTAAGCTTGAGTGGGCGATTCTTTTTGTCAGCTGTGCCATTTGAAGCTCCAAAAGCCCGCCTGATTACATGGAGCTAAAAAAAATTCAAAACATATTTATTTATATCATTCATTATCATCATCTGCCTAGCCTTTTCCCAACTATATTGGGGTCGGCTTCCAGTCAAGGCGGATTTAGCTGAATACCAGTATTTTACGAGGAGCGGCTGCCTACCAGACCTCCACAACCCATTAACTGGGTAGCACGGTACTTCATGGCAAGACTGGAGTCAGATTTACTTGCTTCTGACTATCCGTAACGACTGCCAAAGATCTACAAATGACAGCCGGGGGGACCAACGACTTAACGTGCTTTCCGAGGCACGGAGGAACTCGGTATGTTAAGATGGTCACCCATCCACAGACCAACCTTGGCAAACGTAGCTTAACCTTGAAGATCGACCCGTGCGGCTGTTAATATCTAGCCACGAGCTCCTCATTTATATGTCATTCAACCCTAACCTAAAGAAGTTTATATTGCCTTCGTTGACCCGGCGGGGGTGTACAGTCGGACAATAGAGTTTTACTAAATTTAATTTTAATTTGCTCGTCAATAATGGGATTCGAATTTGGAATCTCTACTAAACATTCGCATGGATAATTTTACAAAGAGACCTAGATCTAGAAGCGGTGGCCAACCACCACCACTACTCGCGATGGTCAGCCAGTCTCTTCAGGGCCGTCTTTTACCTATTTTCGGAATGAGAGATACTCTATCCAGCTTTTATCTCTCATTCCGAGGATAACCCATTCTTTTAAGCTATAATGGCTGTACCATTGTACTTGTAAATCTTCACCGTTCACAATTCCAGCCCCGGATATTCTTCGACATGTTTTTGGTCTCCTGGTACTTGTGAGTAGTTGCCACTCAGCCAACAGGGCTCTGAATTATTTTGGAGTTGACTTTTTAACGACTCACAAGTACCAGGCAAGTAAAATTCACTGTCTTCTTCTTCTTCCACCTGGCGTTAATGCCGGCTATTGCCAGGTTCCGCCTTCCTACTTAGCTTCCTCCACTTTGCCCGATCTTGAACATCCTTCTCAGTCAGGCCATTGGCTCTCATGTCGGACTTGACGACGTCCAGCCAGCGCTTGCGAGGGCGACTACGGGACCTAGCCCCAAGGACAGTCATATTCATGCATCGTCGACCAACGTACTCCATATGGCGGCGCAGGATGTGGCCATACCATCGCAGACGACACTCTTGCAGTTTTTCCCCCATGTCACGGACACCAAGACTACCTCGGATGAAAGAGTTGTGTATGCGATCGGATCGCGTTACGCCGCTCATCCACCTCAGCATCTTCATCTCCGTGACACGAAGCTCCTGGGTGTGTCTGCTTAGTGATGGCCAACACTCGCCGCCGTACAGTAGGACAGGCCGTATGATACATTTATATATCTGCCCCTTGAGCTTAGGAGGCATTTTGCGGTCGCATACAACGCCCGTTACCTCGCGCCACTTCGCCCAAGCCGCTATACAAGCGCTATACGTGCTTGGATATCGTCGTCCACGTTGCCAGACTCGTGCAGCACTGATCCAAGGTACCTGAACGTATCAGACTTTCTGATCAGGTCCGAACCTATTCGGATGGTGTTTGAATCCTTGCTGCCACAGGACATGTACTCAGTCTTCGCCACATTTAGTCTCAGACCACCGTTTTCAAGAGTGTCCTTCCAAATGTTGACTTTGCGCTCAAGATGGGTAAAGTCAACATTATGGCTGATGGGTTTCATGCTCTTATTAGGAAGCAGTGTGCGTCGCTGCTGAGTCGTGTTAGGTCCAGTAGCAACAGTTTAAAAAGCGTGTTCGCGGACAGGTGGGACTCTCCACTGCTTCGTCATTGGATACGTTTGCACACTGAACTGTGAACAGTGGACAGTTCATCCTCGTCCTAATGTGTGTTGTGTCCATAGCTGCTTTTTATTTTTGTGTGTGGTTAGTTTTATATTGTTATGGGCTAGTTGTTTTTTTAGTGTGTGTGTATTGTGTGTAATATGGACGTTAGTCTGAATTAAATGCTTATTATTATTATTTCCTTTATTTATTTTATTCACTTATTTAAACATTTTTAAATATTTTCATACAATATATATATAAAACCAAAAAACATTTAAAATATAAAAATAGTAGCCCACTGATATCGGGAACAGGGTCCAAGCTACCGGTGGTCAGGGCTCCAGAGAAAGGAACCTCCTGACAATGCGAGCCGTGTCCAGAAGTACCACTTTCTGAATCAAGCCCTTGATCCAGCTGCCCAACGAGAGCCTCCTAAGGTTTTGGTCGAGGCTCGTGGCTATTAAACCATTGGCCGACACGACTATCGGTACAATGATTGCGGAGTCCACTTCCCACATGTCAACAACCTCGCGAGCTATGTCATTCCTGTTTTTATTGACATGGCATCACTTGTTTATTATTGACTATTATTGACTATGATTGACACTATCTTTAATATTTAATTATTATTTGAAATGAATAGAATTGTATTTAATTTTGTTAATTGCATGGAAAACTTAATTTTAATGATGACATTAATGTATATTGTTATTGCGAATGACTAAATAAATTGTTCTATTTTAGGTTCCACGCTCGCTTAGGTTCCACGCTCACTGTTTGCTATGTATGTATAGACGAGATGTAAAATCTAAATATTTGCACGGCAGAAATGCCGAATATTTATGCCGATAGATTTTAAGAACTTATTATGCTACCTATATTCAAGTAAATAAATATCATTCATTCAAGCCATTCACCCATTCACTGTAGTTGGTAACAAGGTCTGATGATGGAAATAATAAAGGTGAGTAGTGGCTCACTTAGTTGACTACTTACAACCAGCGTACTTGGGCTCATATGAACTGTACAGGTGGGTGTTCTATCCATACAAATATTAAAAAAAAACAGGAGAAGCGGCAAGGGGGCGTGTCAGTGTCCGCGCGACATGCTAACGCTGAGCATAACATACAATAAAAATTACCGTTTCGGCGAACAGTGCGCTTTCGACCACGTTGGCGACAAATTATAAGAATTCCGTGTTATTCAGTTGTTTCTTGTAAAAACCGAAGCCTAAACCAGAACTTTGTAAATTTATATCCAAATATAAGTTTTTATTTTATTTTGTTTGTCTTTAAAACAATAAATCGTAAAATGTCTTGCTTTTACTATGTTATTCTTGTGTTCAAATATCACAGCGACTGTACTAATTTTGCAATGAATACATTGCTCCTTAACCACTTCCTAAGTTAGTCACTAAGTGTCTGAACAAGCAATGTAAAAATCTCAAAACGATACTTTAGTAATTCATCGCTTATTACGGCCGCTGCTTCTTGCGACGATATAGTGATGTATTGTGATTACGCAGATGAACTTACGTAGGTTATCGGCAAAAATGTCGATTGATGAAGAAAATAATGCTATAATACGAGGGTGGATTGAAAAGTTCACGGCCTCAGCAAGAAAACAATATAAAATATAAGCAAAAGTAATTTTATTTTTCCACGTAATCTCCACTTAACTCTATGCACTTCTTCCATCTGGTTTCCAACGCCTGTATGCCGGTCATAAAAAAAGTTTCTTCAAGGCCTTCAAAAAAGTCACCCACCGCAGCTTCGACCTCCTCGTTTGATGAAAATTTATGACCTCCAAGGTGTTTTTTTAGGTTTGGGAATAAATGAAAGTCTGAAGGTGCCAAATCAGGGCAATCAGGGGGGGGGGGATGGGGCAGTAATTCAAAGCCACAATCACGAATTTGAGCCATAGATTCAACAGACGTGTGAACGCGTGCATTATCCTGATGGAACAACACTTTCTTGCTAGTATTAATAAATTAGTTTTCTTTCTTTCTAGTAATCCTGGCCTTTTCTCTTTGATTGTTTCACGCAAACGACGTAAGAGGGTGCAGTAATAAGCCGAGTTTATATTTTCACCTTTTGCAAGGTAGTCCACCATGATGACACACTTAGCATCCCAAAAAACTGACGCCGTCAGCTGACAAAATTGTTTTGGCTTTTTTTGGAGTCGGTTCATCAGGTTTTTTCCACTGCTTGGATTGCTGTTTTGACTCTGGGGTGTAGTGGTATACCCAAGTTTCATCCATTGTTACAAATATGGCCAAAAAATCTTGTGGATCAGCCTCAAACATTTCCAAACAGTCGTGAGAAATCGTGAGGCGTATTCGTTTTTGTTCGACTGAAAGCAATCTGGGTACCCACCGCGCAGAAACCTTAGAAAATCCAAGTTCATTGACTATGATGTTTTGTATTCGTTCATACGAGATGCCAATAGTGTCTGCAATCTCCCTGATGGTCAATCTCCGATCTGTCAATATCAGATCACAGATTTTCCCGATGTTTTCTTCAGTCGTAGACGTCATAGGCCGGCCAGAGCGAGAGTCATCTTCAATACTCTCTCGTCCGCGTTTAAATTCAGCAACCCACTTTTTCACAGTCGTATACGACGGAGCAGATTCCCCCAATGTTGTTGACTTATCTTCGTGAATCTCTTTTGGAGTTAGTTTTTTTTTAAACAGGTATTTGATGACCGCACGTCGCTCAATTTTCTCTATTCTTTAAAAACGCTGCACAAAGGCTCACAAAATTCAGTCTAATTTAAATACAGTTAATGCTATTGCGATAGAATTTCACAACTTGACAACCAGAGAGTAAACTAATCGAATGAGGTCAGTTACATTTAAGTATTTATGTGTTAGGCCGCGAACTTTTCAATCCACCCTCGTAGTTTATTTTTAATTTTTTTAACTGTTTTTACTCTGTTCGAAGATCGAACGTTTCTTTACTTAATTTAATTATTTTACAACGTCGTAGAGAAATGCTTAACTAACTTTAGTAAATTAAGTTAATTCAATTTTAGGTTAATAATCGGTGGAGTGTTTATAATATTTTCTGGACATGCCATTTTTTTTTTTACTTTATTTTTAGGACCGCAAAAAAACCTTATTTGTACAATAATAAATAGAAGATTCAATAACTTTCCGATTTAGTCGATTTATTTCTTTATTCATCACTAGCGTGTATGAAAAATAAATTGCTTTTGCACAGCACAACGATAGCGTGCGTTGTTTTTCTTTGGGTACATTTTACGGTGCATAGTAAAAACACCCTGTGTATGAAGAGATGAATAAAAATAAAATAAAAAAGCCTTTTATTTCTTGCTTCACAGTAAAGATTGATAATTTAAAGCAGTGTACATGCGAAATCAATGATACAAATCTTAGGTATTTATTGTTGATTGTTTTGTTTAAAAAAAAAAAACCTAAAATTTACAGTTAGCTGACTATTGTCAGATTTTTTGGGTGCAAATGTACAATCACAAGAACCCCTCTCATTGGAGGGTAAAGGCCTCCTCCAGAGATGACCAATGTTTTCTGTCCTCTGCTACTCGCATCTAGTGGGTAGCTGCTATTTTCATTCTGGGCCGATTCTGGGCCGTGCCCACCCCAGAATCGGCTCAGGCCCACGCCAGGATTTTTTTTTTCTTATGATAGGCACGTGCGTTTGACCACTATCTCACCTGATGGTAAGCGATGATGTGGTCGAAGATGGAGCATGCTTGCCTCATGCGTGCATCGCCGTTCGTCTTGTGGTCCGATGATGGAACGGGCTTGGCGGAATTAAATTATGCAATTCCGTCGCACATTCCCCAAAATGCAACCGGTAGAAAACAGACAGGCTAGCAACTCGTCGTCGAAGTTCAAGACTTTGGAGCTTCGTCGCGACGAGCCTCTCATTGCCGATGATCCTCTTGGCTCGTTTCTCAATTGACTCAAGGGCATCAAGCTAGTATCTGGCAGATCATCCCAAAGATGAGAGCAGTATTCCATACAAGATCGAACTTGCACTTGATAGAGTTTGAGCAGCTGTTCCGGCGTGAAGTACCGTCTCACCTTTGCTAGAATCCCCAACTTCTTTGCAGCCACAAGAGCTTTTGCCTCTATGTAAGGGCCATGAGAATGAGAGTAGATGTTAATGTAACCCTAAGAAGCTCATGTTGGTCGGTTATCGGCACGGTTTCACCTCGAAAAGATGGAGCTGGGTGGAATTGATTCCTTTTGGCGGAAACTAGACACGCTTGGGTCTTAGCAGCATTGAACTTGACCAGATTGGCATCGCCTCATTCAGAGACAGCCTGTAAGGACACGTTCAAGCGCTCAACCATTGCCTCCCAGAGAGACTGGATCTGCGACCCACCAGCTCGTGCTTCGGTACCCCACCCCAGGATGTTTGAGGACCGATTCCAAATTCTATGCTCTTTTTTTTACTATTAAAAAATAAAGGGAACAGAAAACAAGTAATTTGAAGATAGACTCCAAAAAAGTGATTATGAAAATACTTACTTGATTATAGGTTGGATAAAACTTGTCTTGCAATATTTAAATCTACTATATAAAAATAAGTCGGGTTTACCTTCCTGACGCTATAACTCCAGAACGCACGAACCGTTTTCCACGGTTTTGCATTCGTTGGAAAGGTCTCGGGCTCCGTGAGGTTTATAGCAAAGAAAATTCAGGAGTAGGGTAGGTAGGGTAGGTAGGGTAGGTAGGGTAGGTAGGGTAGGTAGGGTAGGTAGGGTAGGTAGGGTAGGTAGGGTAGGTAGGGTAGGTAGGGTAGGTAGGGTAGGTAGGGTAGGTAGGGTAGGTAGGGTCACAGACATATAAATAGTAGCAGACCAAACATTAATACGTAGGTATATTTATTTATATGGTATGATTCTTTATCCTTTTTTTTCTAAGTGACAAGACATAAGCGTGTCTCGTTCTGTCACGTGTTGTCACACTAACTCATACATAGACATAATTTGACGCGTAGCTTGTCTAACCCGCGCCGCCATATTAATAAGCGACATACGTTCTGTTTCAATAGTGTTAAAATCAAAAAAATATTACTCTGCCAACCTCAAACCCTGAAACTCGAAAAACCCTTACATGTTCAGTTCAAACGATCGGAGCTACTGTAAATCAGACATTGGAGGATTGCGACATCAAAAATATTTTCCGCTCAAAGAGCAAAAAGGATGGTGTGGGCGTTGTCCATGTAGAATTCTCATCTACAGCTAGAAAAGACCAATTCTTGTTAGCTTCGAGAAATTACAATAAGGTTAACAAAACAAACCGTCTAAACACCTCCATCCTGCAAGATAAGGGGCCCGTGAAACCTATCTATGTATCCGAAGCCTTAACCTCGATGACGAAACGCATACACTATCTTACGAAGGAATTCATTAGAAGCAGCACTTATGAGCAATGCTGGATCGCAAATGGCAAGGTTTACGTCCGAGAAAAAGATGGTAAGCCTAGTCGGCTTATCAAAACGGAAGAAGATCTCGTTAAATTACGTAACGAAAAGTGACTGGGATCCAGTTGGCATGTTAATTTGTTGTTGCTTTGTATAACTCCTTGTTTTTTATCTTTTTGTAAACTAATACTGATTACCTATACTATTAACATACACACTACATTACGTTTCCACTACAGTCATACAATGAAACATTTTCATCTACTGATTACCTCAACACATACACATACACTTAACATACATAAACAATACATTTCAATATTCTGCTTTGCATCCAGACCGTCCCACTTTTACACTCCCCCACACATAGACCAATCATATCAAGAAGAGGCTTTCTGTATATTGTTAGTGAACTTGATAAGTATACGTACGAGTAATTCTGTATCTTTTCGAGACAGGTCAAATTGTAAAAAGGTACTACTAAAACTCAAACTACTCACTGTTCGATAACATAAAGCAGAATATAACAAATATTGACTCGATCTCTGTGTCTGACTCATCGATGTGTGATCTGGACAACTGCATTCCACCTAATTTTTCGCCTGGTCATTCACTCAAGATCTTAAACCAAAACATTAGAAGTATAACCAAAAATATAACAGGTTTACAAACTATACTAGCTAGGACCAAAGTGGAATGGGATATTATTTCACTGACGGAATGCTGGCTACCCAGCACGCCCCACATTCCTAACCTTGAAGGCTATAAATATTATAAAACTGAGAAAAATCTTACCCAAAATGAGGGAGTGGTTGTGTATGTGCTTGATGACCTCAAAGTATCAGTTAAGGAAACCGCAATCGAAGATGCCAATTGTCTCCAATTAATAATTGACCAACACACAGTCTTACTATCTATATACCGGCCTCCTGGTCAAAGAGCATCAACACCTTTCTCCACTCCCTGGATATAGTATTAAACAGCATTTCAAACTATAAAAATATTATTATTACTGGGGACTTGAACATAAATATACATCAACAGTGTAACGACACAAACAAAAATAGTTACCTCAACTTACTTGCATCGCACGGTATCCTTCCTGCACACACACTGCCCACACGTCTTCAAGCATGTCTAGACCATGTAGGCTTAAAAACAAACTTACCTGCCTCCACTTTGGTGGCTCATTCCTCAGTAACCGACCACGACACTGTCCTGTTCTATCTTGCAAAAAAGACACCTAAACTACGCGTAAAGAAAACTGCCTCTCGCATCAACCATGAACAGCTAGATGCAGATATGGAACTTATCGATTTTGAGGCAGTATACAAAACTGAAAATCCACACCTCGCGGCTGACCTAATGATTAGCTTAATCACACGGACAATTGAGAAAAACACAAAAATAATCAAAGTTCCTAACCGTAAAAAAAATATTGAAGGAATGGATCACCCCAGGCCTTCTACGATGTATTCGACATAGAGATCAGCTAAAGAAAAGATCAGGAAATGATCCTGATAACATTATTCTAAAAACAACCTACCTATACCAGATACAGACATTTCTGTAATAATTTAATGAGGCAAGTAAAGATCGCTAATGATAAGGCACGGATCACTGACGCAGGTAACAACTCAAAAAAATTATGGACAGCCATCAATGCCATAGCGAATAGGGTAAAGAAAAGGGACAATAGACAAGAACTGCTCACGATATCTCCTACACCGTTAGGCTCTGTGAACCAACTAAATGACTTCTTTGCAGACATTGGTAAAAACCTTGCCGAAAATATTGATAACACCAGCACATCTAGACCACCAGTGTCTGTCACGCATGAGACGTTACACTCTATGGTGTTTCTGCCCGCGGATGAAGCAGAGGTTGCAAATATAATTATTTCCCTTCGAAGTGAGTGTGCCGTTGGATGGGACCAAATATCTAGTACACTTTTAAAAAATATATTGCTGTGATTGTCCCTCCCCTAACTTATATCTGCAACCTCTCACTCCACACTGGTCAATTCCCCAAGGCGTTTAAAAAATCCATTATTCACCCTATCTTTAAGGGTGGGGACAGAGACTGTGTCAGTAACTACAGACCCATAGCTGTATTGCCTACTTTATCTAAGGTACTAGAACGGATCATGAACAGCAGACTTGTGGACTACCTAACCAAGTACAACATAATCTCTCCGTCTCAGTACGGTTTCAGAGCTGGCAGATCAACTTCCGACGCTGTTCATGACCTCACTAACTATATTATTACCAATCTAGATAAAGGGCAAAAGGTCATTGGAATATTCCTGGATCTTGCCAAGGCCTTTGACACGGTTTCTGTTCCCATTCTGGTTGAGAAAATGGATCGCCTAGGAATTAGAGGGAATCAGCTCAAGCTTTTTGTGGACTACTTAAGTGAGCGAACCCAGTGCGTTAAAGTGGATGAGTACATCAGTGATGAGCGGATAGTCACCTACGGTGTGCCTCAAGGCAGCGTGATAGGCCCGACACTTTTTCTCATCTACATAAACGACCTGGGTTTGCTCACTCTACCGAACGGTAAAATAATTACCTTCGCAGATGACACTGCCCTTCTTTTTAATGCGAATACCTGGAGTGATGTCTTTAAATACGCACAATCGGGATTTAACATTGTCTCGGGCTGGTTGCAAAGTAATATCCTCACGTTAAATGCGGCAAAAACACACTATCTTACCTTTGCAATCACCCACAGGACAGAACCAAACTCGACGCTACCGCATTCGATTATAGCCCACTCCTGTCCCAAGCCACACAACAGCACCTGCTCCTGCATACATCTCAAGAAAGCCAACTCTGTAAAATACCTTGGCGTAATAGTGGACAGTAGCCTGCGTTTCCATGATCACATATCTACACTTAGTGGTAGGATGCGCAAGTTGATGTACGTCTTTAAGACCTTGAGACATGTGGCTGATGATAAGTTAAGGAGATCCGTGTACTTTGCCCTAGCTCAGTCCCTACTTAGCTACTGCATCACGTCCTGGGGTGGTGCTCCGAGGACCACTCTTATCCAATTAGAGAGAGCGCAAAGAGCAATATTAAAGGTGTCCTTTTTCCTGCCGTTCAAATATCCCACTAATCTTCTATACAAAAAGGCAAAAGTTCTGACGGTACGCCAAATATTTGTCCAGCAGACCATCCTGATGCAGCACGGTCTTCTGAGCTACAATCCCTCTTTGTCTTGTGGCAAAAGGCGCTACAATCCCGTAGACAGAAGCCAATTGAAACTTACCACCATGCACTCCAGACGCTACTTCTGCTACCTCGGTCCATATCTCTATAGTAAAATAAACAATATCTTGGCGATATTCAAACTTCAAAAGACTGAATGCAAGGTGAAACTAACCACATGGCTACAGGAGTTAAGCTACGACGACACCGAAGGACTATTTACCGTAATAGTGTAGGCCTCTGTATCCCTCTCAACCACTTACACACACTTTTTCACGTACACTTACAATCACGCACACTCACACTCACACACATAACCTTAGCTTTTTTTCATACTTTCTATATCATTTGATTTGATTTTAATTTTAGATTTTTTCTTTCTTTTGTGTATTTAGTAAAATTTCTGACCACAACCTTATGTGAAATCCTGTGCACAAACTGTAACCCATTAAGGAGGAGGCCTGGTGTCCTGAAACACAGGCAATAAGCCTAGCTTAGGCACCAGTCTCCCACAATATCCATAATAATTATATTGATGTACAATGTGTAAAATATTTGTATTGTGGCGAGAAAATAAACTATTTACTTACTTACTTGTTTGGGACACAATACACACGAGGACAATAAAATAAAATGGTGAAGTGCTGTGCGCATCGCTGTGACAGTGCTAGCTACCACAAAATACCTGGATTGACCTTTCATCGGTAAGTTTTGGGAAATCTAAGTGCTTTCTTTACTGAATTCAAATGTTTCGATACTGTTTATTCGTATTTTACATAGAGTTTTTAACAAAGAAGCGATTTGTCTGTACCGTTAACCTAAAACTAAAGAAATAAACCAATAGAAGGACAAAATAGTCAGAAAGTAACAGCTGTCAAGTGTCAAGTGACAGCTCAAGTACCTGTTCATTAGCCAGGGACGAATAAGGCAACAAAGACGAAATTTTTAGTTATTTGTGTTTGTTGTATGTAAAATATTTATTTCCATTGAATGATCAAATAAAGCCTCAGTTTAATGTATGATTTTTAATTATTTTTTGGTGATATAAATCCAAAATATCCAGTTTCAGTGTATGTACACATGTCATGCTATTATAAATACTAAATTATAGTATGTTACCCAGTGTCTGTGTTATGGAGAACATAAACATGGGCATATTATTATGTATTAATACAGTGTAGGCTACTCACATAACTATGAATTTTCATTTTTCCAGGTTTCCAAAGGATGACAGTTTACGGATGCATGAATTAAAATCATGAAACTCCAGAATTGGCAACCAAGACCTTCGAGTGTACTTTGTTCAAAGCATTCTGAGAATCACTTGATCAATCCCAGTGCTTTTCGAACAACATTATGTCCCGGAGCAATTCCTACACTGTTTAACGAATTGCCTGTGGCTCCATATGTAAGTATTATAGATATTATAATATATGTTATAACAATCACATCATCATCATCATCTGCCTAGCCTTTTCCCAACTATATTGGGGTCGGCTTCCAGTCAAACCGGATTCAGCTGAATACCAGTGTTTTACGTGGAGCGGCTGCCTACCAGACCTCCACAACCCATTAACTGGGTAACACGGTATTTCTTGGCAAGACTGGAGTCAGATTTACTGGCTTCTGACAATCCGTAACGACTGCCAAATATCTACAAATGATAGCCGGGACCAACGGCTTAACATGCTTTCTGAGGCACGGAGGAAACACGGTATATTAAGATGGTCACCCATCCACAGACCAACCTTGGCAAGCGTTGTTGTAACAATCACAACTTATGTTAAATAGTCGTCTACATATTTATTAATTGTTGTTGTTTTATTTGCAGGAAAAGAAAATGTAATTATTCCACCACAAAAAACCTTGCCCAGAAAACGAACTGCAAACATAGCAAAATGTTTCTGTACTTACAGAGATGCATAATAAAATAAAGCCAGCTGTTTTACATCCAATATGACTAAGACTGCTTTAATAGTAAGTATTTTAACTACGTAATACATACATATATCATAGAAAGGACAGTAACATTCTGAATCATAATTTAAATGATATTTATTCATGTAGGTATGACTATTAGGCATATATGGAGACTTCTATTTTTTTATTGCTTTGGGCTGGATTTGCAGTGCTCAAAAACTCAAGCTATGATTTAGGTAGTTCAGTAGTAAATTATTGTGTTAAGTGCATGAGCAAGGCAGATTTGCCCATTGAAGTTCAACTCTATAATATATGTTTTTATGTGCCTAAAATTAAAATGTTTTCCCTAATTACTATTATTTATTTATTATTATTATTTTGTTTTACTTATATGGTGTACATAATAATTCTATTCTAATATCGAATATTCAGTGTAGATAAAATTGTATAGTTCAAAAGCTGGAAAGCACAAGCTCAACTTATAATGGTTAATAACTTTTCACTTTACATTTGGAAATCGAACAACAATCAATCTGTACTTAATCTATAAATTCTTTCATTTCTCGCTACCCTAAAAGTTTCTGTTATTAATCATTGCTTTGTATATCTATTCAGGATGAAGAAAATGTACCGGGTCCTTCGAATGACAGTAGTGTTACACCTTCAAAACCTCCAGTTCCGGTTTCAACCAGATGTGAAGAAGTGCAAAGGTTAAAAAGAAAAATGAACTTGAAAAATAAAAAAAATAAGGCATTACTGCAACAACATAGACGGTTAAGAAAAAAGGTTTCTCAGTTCTTAGAAATAATTACAGAATTAAAAATTAAATTGTGTCAAGATGATATGAGTGTTTTAAAATTAACCACTGTAACGAATTTAATAGTTTGATGAAATTTGTCGCTGATTATATCGATTACTCAATTTTTGATTCAAACGTAAAAACGATGCGATAAAAACCATGTTTATCTGTTAATTAAAATTATTGTGAAATTTTACATTGATTTAAGATGTAAACACGAATGCAAAGAGATAAATTGATCACAAAGAAATCATCTTAAAAAAATTGTCTTGTTCCAAAACAAGTAAACAATCATACAAATTCTTTACTTTTATTTCAAAAATCCTGATTTATTCCTAAACTAGCTTTCAGGCATACCAAACCTTGACTCTCGGTTGACTGCAGTGCCAGTTCTTCTATCTAATACTGACGCCCGTCAACGGTTTGTATGATTTTGTATGATTATACACAAACAAAATGTGTAGAGTGGACTGCTGCTCATCGTCCTCTTAAAATATTCCCTTAGTCGCCTTTAAAAATAACTACGGGAATAGATGGTGGTTCAATTCATTAAGACAATTTATAAGTAATTATATTTCTTGTACCCAGAGAATTTCGATTTTTACGGATTGTTTCATTATCGTTGGATAATACCGGCAACCGGTCCTAATTCGGCCCTGTAATGACAACATTGCCTATGTATGCGTAATGGCTACGCAAATTTTAGCGAATGTTTGGTCTGCTACTATTTATATGTCTGTGGGTAGGGTAGGTAGGGTAGGTAGGGTAGGTTCCGCAACACTTGCCAACACGGTACTTCATGGCAAGACTGGAGTCAGATTTACTGACTTCTGACTATCCGTAACGACTGCCAAAGATCTACAAATGACAGCCGGGACCAACGGCTTAACGTCCACAGACCAATCTTGGCAAGCGTTGTTTAACCTTGAAGATCGACCCGTGCGGCTGTTACTATTTAGCCACGAGCTCCTCGCATGACTAGTACTCCTATCTTGCCTTAATTTTAGCCTAAATAATGTTTCTTACGCTAAAGTTGTTCTTTGTTTTTGTACTGTGTTTATTGAACTCATTATAAAAGTTATTTTCATTGTAAAAATGACACTACATTATACACGACAAACAAATACAACAATCACAAACGTAACTTTCAAACACTCATTAAACATACACTACAAAATAAATATTCTCACTACACCTGTGGCCTCACTTGCATCATTTAATAATTTTTATAACACCTCGCAATTACTGCCTTATTGCTAACTCACATCCAAACACCTAAGTTAAAAATTACTAACAATATCGATAATGTTGATCACTTTTCTGTATCGGATACACACGCATGCACCCCAGAACAGACTCAAAACTTTGTTAAACAATCAACATATTAATTGAAAATCTTTTCACAAGATATTAGATCAATCAATGTAAACTTTGCTGATCTACAAACCCTATTACACCGTATTGATATTCATTGTGATCTTCTGGTACTGACCGAATGCTGGTTAAACTGCTCCAGTAACAAGCTCGGAACAATTAAATAAAAACGATGGAGTGGTCGTTTATGTAAAATCCACTCTTGTATCTGCTTACGAAGAACCGGACTTATGCGGATCTGCCTCTGGTTTAACAATAAAATTAGACCCAGATATTAACTCATTCCTTTCTGCACCCAATATAATACTTCAGTCGCTGGCTAACTACAAAACAGTAATCCAGGAGACGTACATAGACAATAAGCATAACTCATCAGATACACGAATTCATGAGTATCTCAACACCTTGACTTATCATGGATTCTTGCCTGCACATACAAAGCCTACCAGAGGAAGTAACTGCTTAGACCAGCTTATAATCCGCTCCAAGTTTAAGCCTTTGACACTTGTGTATGATTCAACTTTAACGGATCATTATTCCTCTCTGTTTTGCCTTAACAAAAATACTAATAAATCAAATCCTAGAAAGTATATAAATAAAATAAACTACGATGTTCTTGACACAGTTATGACAGGTTTAGACTTTGCTCCCGTTCTGTCTATGATAGATCCAAATGACGCTGCAGATACCTTTATAAGGTTAACTAAAACAGCCATTGATTAAACTTGTCAATGACGATTGACGGGCAGCACCGGACGCCGCGGTCGCACCATAGACAATCTGTCGAAGTTTTGATGGTGGAACTATGTTCTGTTTGTCTGTGGTGTGAACAAAGACTTGTGCCCGGTCCTGACATAGTCCTAGTGACAATAGGTTATTTAGTTTAGTTTTTAGTTAAGTTTTTATTTATTCCCTTATTCTTTTGTGTTTTGTGCGTCGCTTTTGGGGAAATAAACGTCTTTTCTTTCTTTCTTTCTTTTCCATTGAAGACTGCACTACAAAAATTAAGGTATCTGCGAAGAAACAAACTCTGAAACCGTGGATAACGCCAGGTTTGTTAAGGTGTATACGTAACCGAGACTAGTTGCATATAAAAGTAAAGCAATCGCCAGATAACATCGTAATCAGTACCACCTATAAACGATTCTGAAATTTTTGTACAGCAATATTAAAAAAAGCAAAAAGACAATTCGATTCTGTAGAATTAAATAAGGCTATGAATAACCCTAAAAAACTTTGGGAACCTATTAAAAATATCACAAATACTACCAAAACCAAACACTCGTACAAACAGTTGTTATCAGCTTCATCATACCCGATACAGTCTTGCAATGACGTAAACCAATTTTTTGCAAGTATAGGAAGGAATCTTGCAGATGATATAAACAACCAACAATCATTCACTCACACTTCACTCCCCCACACATATAGCTTCAAAAAATCATTTGTTTTGGAAAAGACAGATCCTGAGGAAATTATTTCAACCATAAACATGCTGCGATTAAACGCAGCAACCGGCTGAGATGGTATTTCCACCCTGTTCTTAAAACGTTACGCCAAAACCCTCGCACCTATACTAGGCCACATTTTCAACCTTTGCTTTGACTTAGCCATTTTTCCCACTTCATTCAAAAAGGCCCATATTCAAGGGCGGCGATGGGTGCCTCGTAAATAACTACTGACCCCGGTTCTTAGTACTTTATCAAAAATACTTGAACATTTAATGAATAAAAGACTCATTTACTATCTTGAGCATTTTAATATTTTATCACCACAACAATTTGGTTTTCGCAAAAATAAATCCACAAATGATGCAATTCACAAGTTGATTGATCACATAGTGAAGAATTTAGACAATAGTAAAAAGGTTTTGACCATTATCTTAGATCTCAAAAAAGCCTTTGACACTGTGCCCATTCCGGCCCTTTTACTCAAGTTAGAATGTATAGGTGTAAGGGGCCAACCACTTAATTTATTTAAAAGCTACCTAACACAACTTCACAATTTGTCAAGATGGACAGTTATAATAGCGATATAGTTACTATCGAATTCGGCGCAAGGAAGTATTTTATGGCCCACACTCTCTTCCTTGTATTCATCAACGATCTCTGCAACCTAGATATACCAAATGCCCAAATAGTTTCTTATGCTGGTGACATTGCAATAACTTTTACTGCAAATTCATGGGTGGAACTATGGTCAATTGCTCAAAAAGGATTTAACTCCACACTAGGATGGCTTTAGACACATTCCATGACCCTAAATACCACTAAAACTAATATTATTACCTTCTCAATTAACACAAATTCTCAACCAAATTCCTGTATCTCCCTAAAAGCTCACTCGTGTTATTTAATGTCGCAGCAGGCCTGCCAGTGCTCATCACTCACTCCAGTAGATCAAATAAAATATCTTGGTGTTATCAAAGACCAACACTTAAATTTCATAACACACATTAATACCTTATCAGGCCGTGTACGGAAACTAATTTACATTTTTAAAATACTGTGACATGTGGCACACGCATCAGTTATCTGGAATGTACTTCGCTCTTTGCCAATCACTAATCACCTATTGTATTTCTTAAATCGTCATCTTTTTAGTAAAGTTAGTGATAGAGATAATATTAATACTAGAAATAAAGATAAATTAGATCACCCATTTTATAGATTAGCTATTTTGTCTAATTGACAATTGCTCAAAATAAGGAAATGCACACAATATTATTTTGTTACAATTTAACTTTAACATAACTCAGTTAGATTGTCCGTGATATCTGTTTTTTTACATTTAAACTATTCCCTATAAACACTTCAAACAAATACTTCAATACAATGTATTTTGGCCCTTTCATAGAGGCAAAAGCTCAAGTGGCTGCAAGAAAGTTGGGGATCCTAGCAAATGTGAGACGGTACTTCACGCCGGAACAGCTGCTCAAGCTCTGTCAAGCGCAAGTTCGATCGTGTATGGAATACTGCTCTCATCTTTGGGACGGATCTGCCAGATACCAGCTTGATGCCCTTGAGTCAATTGAGAAACGAGCCAGGAAGATCATTGGCAATGAGAGGCTCATCGCGACAAAGCTCCAAAGTCTTGAGCATCGACGACGAATTGCTGGCTTGTCGGTTTTCTACCGGTTGCATTTTGGGGAATGTGCGACGGAATTGCATAATTTAATTCCGCCAAGCCCGTTCCATCATCGGACCACAAGACGAACCGTGATGCGCCACCGGTACATGGTGGACATCCCACCCATACGCACAAAACATTTTGGGAACACATTCTTAATGCGTGCAGCTAAGGAGTGGAATTCCGTGGAATTTTGTGGATCGGTTGTTACGATAAATACCGGATAGGTATAAAAATGTTCAGTTTTATTTTTAAACGCCACTTTAGCTCAACAATTTGTTTTAGTGTTTTATACATGCTTTCATGCATTTCATCTTTTTCAATAGCGCTATGACTAATCATGCTCAGAATACATTAGGAAGGCTCAGAATACATTAGGAAGAATCAGAATACATTATCGACATCTTTTTAGTAAATTAGTGATAGACATAATATTAATACTAGAAATAAACATAAATTAGATCAACCATTTTATAGATTAGCTAAAGTACACACATCTTTCATGGGGTACTGTGTTAAATGTTACAATAAAATACCTTGTGATATATTAGAACTAAATGAAAGAAAATTTAAAATTTACATTAAAAGCACACTTTGTGAACAAGAATTTTACAAATTAGAAGATTCATTCAAGATAAGAATGCTTGGAAACATGCTGGTCCTGCTCCATAGGACAATCAATGGTGGAGACAAGATCAAACTGGTTGGTTTATGTATTTATTTTATAGTTGTACCTACTGTTTCATTTTTGGGTTTTCTGTTGACTCACACTCTGCTAATTAATGGTTCCAATTTTTGTAAATATATGAGTACCATGTACTTATTTAGAAAACCAATTAATCTACCTCTGCATACTCTGGATTCATGGTCCTCACATATATTACCAAAAGTTTTGTATACGACAGCACATGTAAAACATTGATGTGAAAAGAGTAACTATGGAGTTTCTTGTCCGTTCTTCTCCATAAGAATCTACCCTTCCGAATGGACAGTAGTCACTATGTTATTTTAAATGTAATGATGACGTTCAAAAGTGACGTTTAATGGCCTAATTGTAATAAACGTTTTTGACTTTGACTATGTGTTAGTGTGACGTTGCATTTTGTACGTTCGCGACAGCCTTTCACAAATCAAGTATATATATCCATAATATATTCGTAATTTACGGCAATGTTTAGTCGATTACTTTTCGAGTCTATGGTAGACAACACTCTTCCAACCCGAGACAAGAGATTTTGGTTGGTTTTTTTTTATTTTACGAGTGGTCGGACGAAGATTGTCTTTTCCGATTCGGGGCCCAAGCCGCTAGGCCGGCCCTCGGGCTGTTCGCATCGCAGGTGCCTGCGTTGTGAAGAGGCGCGTGTACTGCACTCGCAATGGCGAGAGCCCGTGAGCCCATTACTCGCAGTAGTAGCTGAGTAGCTGTCGTTCCCGAATTTCCAGAGGTAAGAGACCACGTGGTTGGCTTTTTGCTTGGTCCTACTCATGGTTGAGTTCTTGTTCTGATAAAGGGGGATATTGTTACAGGTCTGGCTGTTTTAGCTAGCCTGAAGACGGTCACTGATAGACAAGACGTTGATTCAGTGCATCGACCGCATAGCAGGGCCATAGCAGCGGTGAAAAGACGGGTGCGGTGGCAGTAGTGAGACCGACTGCTGAGGCACTACGTCCCAAATATCACAAGCTCGTCCGATGTTCCGTTGCAAGATACTGACATCTTTAATTTCTTCGTTCTGGATCAGTATCCAGTATTCCCGTCTTGAGCGGGTCAGCGCTTTATGCGTTGTCTAAAGTTAGAGTTTACTAATATTGTTTTCTACACCCAGCCTAACTGGATTATTTCTTATTACGATTGAGCTCACGGATCTTCAAAAGCGAACCTGAGTTCTGTATACTTTTCTCATGCACATGTTCCCACTATAGCGCCTCGGAACGGAGACGAGGATCGCTGGAGGTGGAACACCGTGCTTTAATTAAGAGTTAGGGACTAAGTTGTAATTACCAGTGTTAGGGACTAGATTGTAACTCTTCTAAACTTGTGTTTTAACTGTAAGTACCCGCTTAGTGTTTTATTCTTAAATAAATTATAATTGTTTAAATGGTACCTACTTGTTTGATTGCATTGTATTCTTAAATTTATATACACTCTAAACTTACTATAGCACGGTTAGAAGTGTAATCGCACACCCACCGGGTTACATTAGCCAATGAATTCGAAAAAACTTATTTCTCTCATATTTCAGACGACAAACAAACTAGGAGACACACATAAAAAAAGTTTGCGATCACTAGCATAAGCTGTTATATTTTTTTTAATTTAACTTTATCAAGAAAAATTCTTTGATGTGTGTTTTCTTTAAATATAAAAACCCTGTTTGAAATAAAAAAATTAAAGTATTTTTTATGCGAGCTCGCTAATTTTAGTACCTACTCTGGCTCTGATTCGATTAGATATTTGTATTAACCATTCATATCTACTTCCATAAAAGTTACTTCGTCAATTAAGGACTTTAAACAGAATATGAACGAGCGGAGCGAGCTCGAATTTTTATCACCAGGTCAGAATCAGGATTTCTGTAATCGCATGTTTGTTGATTGTTAACACCAGTTCATAACATAATATCACGCCGGCACGCTGTGCTTGTGGTTTCACTTTTTAGTTATACGCAGGTAGGTACCACTAAAAACTTTTTTTTCATAATTTTAAAATAAATGATTTTGAAGTTATTCAAGAAATTAGACGAAAAATACCTAAAATTTTGAAAAAAAAAAATGGAGATAATAGATCTTTACCTATAGATTACAAGAAAATCTATAAGAATTCTATAGTGTTAAAATAACATGTTAAAAAAAAGAAATTCGTTCGGAACCCTTTGCAAGGGAGTCCGACTCGCACTTGTCCAGTTTTTCTGCTATGGGCGCGACCTTGAAACTGCCTCTGATGTGTTCGTTTCAGACTTTATCGAGTCGGGTTACACCTGCTGCCCATCTTAGCATCTTCATCTCACTTACGTGCATTTTCTTTACGTGAGATGATTGTGGATGGATGGAGAGGGAGAGGAAGGGGAGGAAGAAAGAAAAGATGGATGGATTGTGTGAGGAGCGATATGAAAGAAAAGGGAGTTAGTGATAGAATGACGACTGATAGAACAGAATGGAAGAATAAAACGTGTTGCGCCGACCCCAATTAACATGGGATATTAAGATCAGGAAGATGATGATGAGATGATTTATTGAGTTCACTATTTTTAAATGAATATTTCTGCGCAACAGAAATAAAAGTTAAGAACAAAGATATTAGGTTCATGAGATAAATAAACAAAGAGAAAAAGTTGGAGAACACAATACATTAACGCTAGGTCGTTCAGCTGTAGGTACCTGCATCTCCCATTTTGACTATTTTCACAACAAAACACGTGCACCAAAGGTTGTTTATGACGTGGTACGGTGGTAGCGTAAATTCTAGAAACAGACTGATTATATACGTGGGATAGCGTACAATATCTTCTGCACCTTCCAATACCAATCTGGACATCGCAGGACGACGTTGTGTGGGAGGCGTGCAATTGCGTTGCATACGATAAATGTGTTTCTATCGCATAGATTTGCATGTAAAATCAAGAGTGCAGATATCACAATGCGTTGCATACTTCGCGTATAAGTTTGTTTCTCGCTTAGTACGCATATTAGTTAACTTGGTAGAAAAAATAGAGCTCGTTGCATTTCAGGTTAAGAGCGTGTGTTGTTACACGCGCGCCTCATAGTCATCAGCAAATAGATATCAGCAAGTAGGAACTTACCCTTGTGTTACTAAATAGTTTCACATTTATGACTTTGTTGCGTCCATCACCAAAATGCTGCTTTATTCTCTGCTGCAAACCTTTGAAAGTATGGGGTTCATGCTCATCTGAGATTAGCTGAAAGATTTTGGTCTTCGGCTCTGTCTGAAAAATATAGTTTGTTTTTTTTTTTAAGGGCATTATGTAGAAAACTAAATCTGATTCCAGATTTATTTAGGTACTCATTACATTACTGCCATAAGACTTTAGTGAATGTGTCTTAGGCCGCTCTTAATCTTGTACACGTATGTCGCAAAGTTAGGCGCGGCGCCCATTATCGGTGGTCATGGGTGCGGCTCGGTACAGCTCGGGCGCCTGACGGCGGAACCGTCGTAACGTTACGTAAAAAACAGTTGTGTGTGTGTGTGTATTTATAATGGTGGCTTGGGACTTAGTTCTCATTGTTCATCTTACTGAATAAGAAGAGAATCTTGGAGCCTTAAGGCAAAAAGGAAGATTTTGGGTGAATGCACTAGATAAAAAAAAAAAAAATAGTAAATACGTGTAATTAATGAGGCTGTTGCCTTTTATTTTTCTCTGGGTGTTGCCAAGCTAATGGAGGCACTCGCGGCGAACGTTATGACTGTTCTCCGACGTTTCTGCCACGAAAATGCCCCCCGAGCTACCCGAAGACCGCCTCAGCGTCCTTAGGTATGCGTACGACTGCCGAGGCGGCCCGAAGCCAGCCAAAGCAGCTCTCAGGTGCCCGGTCAAGTGCAAGTTGAGCTCTCACACGAAGGGTTTCCGTACCATAAACCGCAAAAACACGTTTCGTGTATGGTAGCCTCCTTTAATGAGGGCTCCGTACCAAAACGGTAAGCCCAAAGTCCAAAGGAAAAAAAAAAACATCGCGTCCGACTCTGCTGGGCAGCGTTTGGGAAGTTGTGTGGTGTCTTCTCGTCCAAACACAGACAGTGTCTCAAGAAGAAAGTCTAGCATGTTACCACTTTACCAGTGATGGCTTATGGAATGGAAACTTGGTCGCTCACAATGGGCGTCATCGGAAGGCTTAAAGTTACTCAAAGGGCAATGGAGAGGGTAATGCTAAGGATGGGAAATCAAGAGGGTAATGATAAGAGTTTCTTTGCGTGATCGATTCAGGAATGATGATATCCGCAAGAGAACCAAGGTTACCGACGTGGCCCGAAGGATCGCCAAACTAAAGTGGCAGTGGGCAGGGCACATTGCTCGCAGACCAGATAGTCGATGGGGCCGAAAAGTTCTGGAGTGGCGACCGCATACCGGAAGACGCAACGTTGGAAGGCCTCCCACAAGGTGGACCGATGACATGTGTCCATTGTTTTATTTGAGAGAATTAGTAACCTTGCTTACTCATAATATAAGCAGAAAATCTAACAACTTTTTCTTTTAATATTAGGTACTAATAATACAGGCACAGTTACAGAATTACACACATGGCAAAAAAGTTGAGAATGACCTAACTACTACAATATAGTCACTGAAATAAAGCAAATTTACACAATAATTTAATTTAACATACCTACTTAGATGATATGTTAATAATATTAAACTCATGTAGCTGTTAATCTGATGGGTCTACCACTTAGGTGCCATAGTACGAAATGCTTAGGATGTTGTTCTAAACGGATTAAAAACATTTTTTCCGTTGGCCAGCACTTACGATTTTGGGGCCAATTTTGTATGAAACGTGAATGGTCTCCTTGGTTTTTTAGATGACGTTTTGCTCAACTATTTTGCAAATAAGTAAGAAATAAAAAAGTATGTTTTTTTCTGCAACAGCAACTGAAAAGGGTTCTTCAAAATTCGAAGTGGAACTACTAGGGCATGTGGGATATCATTATGAAAGAGCGCTAGTTGCACATTCTGAAACATTTCGTCTTTTAAGGCCGCATGGTTTTCGGCTTTTGATGAAAAACGTGACAAAAAAATCCCGCCCCTTATTTCCGAAGTTTGCTTAGACAAAAATCTGAAATTATTATATGTGATAGAAATGTATGTTCCCCTTACCGCATAGCTACCCAAATGTGGGTACTTATTTTCAAACGTTCAGAAATAAAAAATGATGTTATTTTACCCTTAACGGCATATTAGGACGGATCAGGCAACTACTAAGCTTCAATAAACATACATGTGCTGCCATCTAGTGTACCGCGTAACGAAACTATAACCTGTCAAAGTCAGTCGGTGGCAGTTGAAATTTGTCGTTGGTATTTGCAAGTTTTTAAAATTCATTTTATGATCGTGTGTTGAGTTTTCGTTCGAGCTTCAAATCGTGGTGCTAAGAAGACCTATCAAAGGACTAAAAACACGGAAAACATGTAAGTAAAAAGTTATAGTTTAGCGAAAATCATGCCAAACCTTAGCATGACAAATGTGGAATACTATGAAGTAACGTGAAAGTAAGTTTTCCATATTTGGCATTGTATGCATTAGTAGCTATTTTTGCATTCGGCCAGATTTGGGAATGTATGCAGTGAAGCATTATTTGATATTTTTTCAGAAAAATGGATCCAATACGATTCTACGGTCTTGATATACCAAATGAAAGCGAAGATGATGATGATGAACTAGCGGGGGATGATCCGGATGATCAAGACTATGAGCCCAGCGGGAATACTACGAGACGAAGAAACGTAATTATTTACCCCTCTGATTCAACAGAAAGAAAAAAGTTTTTGAAACTGTGCCTTGCCCAAAAGCTGTGCTTATATACCTATAATCGTTATATGGGAGGTGTTGACCTTTTAGATTCCATGCTTGGTTATTATCTTATAAAAGTGAGGAGCAAGAAGTGGTATCATTAAATATTTTTCCATATGATCGATCTAACATGCGTAAATAGTTGGATATTGTGGCGTAAAACGCATGAACAATACATGCCATTGCTGGACTATAAATTACTATTGGCCGAAGCGCTAACAAGAGCTAACCAAGCATTTTATACGCCAACACGAAATCGCGGAAGACCTGCTGCCAAAGAACCTAAAAGAAAACGACGAATAGATTTACCTCTACCCGAAATTGCCAATGACGGTTTAGATCATTTACCTGCATACACACAGGAACGCCAACTCTGTAAGATGTATGGTTGCTCAGGTAAATCCTACATAAAATGTGAGAAATGTAACATACACCTTTGTCTAAATAAAGATAGGAATTGCTTTAAATCGTTTCATCTTACGGAATGAAGAGACGAGACGAGGCGAATCTACGCTGCGGCACGGATAGTTAGCCTGTAAGTCGCTATAATTATTTACTAAGTTTTGTGTAAAATGTGAAGTTCCTAAGTGCAACAGATCTCATTAAATTTATCTTATATTTTCATTAAATAATGACTTTTATTTTTTAAACCTTTTAATTTACGAACTGAGGATTGACTTAACAAAACCTTTATAGCATGCGATGCCAAATATGGAAATTAGTTTCAGACGCCTTTACTTCAATGCATACTATGCCATTTATGTCCGATTGGTTTTAGTTGCCTTTACTGCATAATATGCCATATATGGGAAAAATAAGTTTTTTATCATATTTCGAAAAGTAATCGGATTTTGGAAAACTGCTTGAACTAACTTAATAGTACATGTCAAGAACTATCAAATATATTTTGTCCAGAAAACAATAAAAACTCATGCGGTAAGGGGTTAAGATTACAGGAAAAATAAAACGATGTCTCTAAATAGCACACTTCTACAGAAATCATCAACAAAAATTACATTAGTTCCACTGGCAGTCAAGAGATGGCGCTGATCTAAAACTGCATTACACACCGCAATGTTAAAATTTTCTGACAAATATGGGCCTCGCCGATAAAAATTTAAACATTCACGTTTTATATGATGTTACGGAACCCACGGTGCGCGAGTGAGACTCGTACTTGACCGTTTTTTTTTCATTTAGTCAAATTTTTAACCCCCGATGCAAATACGACGGGCTGTTATAAGTTTGACGTGTGTGTGTGTGTGTGTGTGTATATGTGTGCGTATGTTTGTTTGTTTTAAGTACCATGCGAGGATCTGCACCTGAATACACAAGGCACATCTGAGGACATTTTCAATCCGAGGACTTTTTCGTTCGTCCTCAGATTGACCTGACCAATGCATCGTGTTCTCTGTTCGATTTTGAGTCTTTCTATATACTTAATAAGGAAAACTCGATGTCGACCTCGGTAGACCTCGGTTTGATCGCGAAAATTCATGCTCACACCCCGATCGTGTGTGACGGCAATTTAAATTTTAACACACCTGATTTACACATCAGTCATGTTTTTAGTACCTTGCGAGGACTTATGTGCTAATCTTCACACACATGTCCTCGGATGGACGTTTTTCCACGCAATGTGTATACAAGTCCTCGTATTGCTAGCTTTTCCGAACAAGTGTATTCATGTCCCCATTTGGATAGATTTTCATGTGTATTGGCTTTTAATTGCTAGATATTATAAAATCACACCAATTTAGAGTGATTAATCTACCTTAAACAACTTAACTATGAAATTGGGACATGTTTCTATTGAAAAACTAGCGTCTTAAGATAGTGAAATTGTGGGTAAATTTTTGCATGGAAGTAAGGCTTTTTTTCCCAAGAACCGAATCCTGTGGAACACCGTACGACATCTCTATCCGGTTCCACTCACCCCGTTGACCAGGGAAGATGACTTGCTTGCTTGATGATGCTCTGTTCTTCAGATAAGTCTCGACCACGCGACAACGGTAGGTCGGCATCCATTGATACCGTAGTGCCTCCCTTTTTTTTTTGCGCTGGGAAAAGATGCATTACGCATACCCTCCCATCGGGGGAATGGGAGGGGTATGTCCCTGGGCTGACCCGGTATACTCACTAAAATAACCCAGCGGCATTCCCGCATTGTCTGAGTGGAGGAGAACTGGGAGATCGGCGCAGCCTTGGCGTCCAGTCCTCCTCCGACGACCGCCCGCCCGCTTACACAGCGGGCCCCTCACGTCCTCCCCGTGGGGGGAGGGCCGGGAATGACCGGCGAAGGTGGTGTAGAATGCAATGCGGGTGGAGGCGCCCCCGCGCCTGTTGCCCGCCTATCACCACCATGAGGAGAGCGGCGCAGCGAGAGGGTCGTCCTCCCGCGCGCGCTCAGCCCCCTCCTTTTGCGAAATGACGTCCTCGCAAAAGGAGGCGACCGCTGCCCAGGACATCTCACGCTCCAGCATGGCGTTGACCACGCTGGGAAGTGAGAGGCCCTGTCCGATCTCCGCGGTTAGACTGCGGCGCGGTTCAGATCAAGCCGGGCACACCTCAAGGGTGTGCTAAGCCGTGTCCTCCGCCGCGCTGCAGTCATGGCACGCCGGAGTTTCCTCCCTCCCGATCCGGTGCAGGTGCGTGCCGAAACAGCCATGGCCTGACAACACCTGCACCAGACGGAATGAGAGAAAACCGTGGGAGCACTCGAGCCAGTCTCGCAGGACCGGACCAAGCGCGTCCAGTGTTCGGCGGCCAAAGGTGGCGGTGGCGAGGTCCTCCGTCCAATGGACGACAATAGAGACCCTCGCCTCCCGCCGCACGGCCTCCCGCTCCTCCGCGACGGGGCGCTCTCCGAGCGCTTTCCGTCGCACCGTCCATTCGTACACTCTGGCGAGCACCCACGCCTCCAACACCCAAGGAGGGGTGCCCGCTAGAGCGCACGTCGCTGAGAAGCTTACCGACCGGTAGGCCCTCGCCACCCGCAGTAAACGGAGTGCCTCCCTGATGCAACTCCAGGGCAAGTTATTAAAAGCATTGTCTAGCAAGCAAAGCGATGTCAAGAGACAACGCCAAGACGACCCTGCTCTGGGACACCGCTTTTAACGCGTAGCCAGCGCCTCTTGCGCAAACCGAACTGGTTCTCCGGTAGAACCGGCCCCACCAGGTGCCCGACAAGGCGATTTGCAATTTATTACTCTTTCAAAGAGCTTGCCCACCTCGTCGAGGAAAACAATGAGGTTCAAAATCCGTTGAAAATTGATGAAAATTTTGTTCTAGACCCTGCATACTGTGAAAATTTTGACGTGTTTCAAAATCAAAAATCATTTATTTGCATAAATAAGGTACAAAAGGTTGGTAAAATGTATAAAATTGTTCTCTTATTCTACCTTTAATTTCGCGTGTTTGACTGACAGTATACGGGATCTAGAACAAAATATATGAAGTCAGTCTGATAGAAAATTTTGCACTAAATGCGCCCGATCTAACACGGGTGCAGGGTGTTCGATAGCGCTAGCGCGCTGCGAGCGACGCATGTTCTTTGAACGCGAGCGGACCTCGGCGCCCCCTACACTCCTGCGCCCGGGTACACTGCACACCCTGCACTATAGGTAAAGACGCCTCTGCCTCGGATGGTGACTTATAACTGGAGGCCTCGGATGGTGACTTATAACTGGAGGCCTCGGATGGTGACTTATAACTGGAGTCCACGTATGGGTGTCTGTACAAGTAATGGTGTGTGTGTGTGGCAGCATCGTAGGTCCCGAATGGATGAACCAATTTTAATTTTGTTTTATTTTTTTTTGTTTGAAAGGTGAAACTCCGTCCATGCATATTTTTTCACATTTACCTCAATATGGGTATCAAATGAAAGGGCTTGCTTGACTAGGACAATAATGTACACTATGTTGAAAGTGAATGAGGAATTTAACTAACGAAATGCAAATTAAGTTAAAGAAGCATGAAATGAAAATTAAATTAAAAATTCAAAAAAAAAACCCCGACAGAAAAAACTTTAAAAAGTGTAAAATAATTTAAGTTAACCAAGCTATGTTTCCTAGTCTTAAGTCTCAAAGGTTTTTTTATCAATAAAGATTTTTATTAGTATTATTTCCATTGATCCTTTTAGTTTAAAGATTCTTTGGGTCAAGCGTCGAGAGACCGCTAATAATACTTATACTTAATAAATACAAAAGCTTTGCGGTCTCCCGAAGCGAAGACGCTTGGCCCAAAGAATCGTACCTATATTAATTTAAACAAAGGATCAATAAAAATTATTTTCAAAGTTTTTCCTATTGGGTTTTTTTTTTATTATTTCGTTAGGTATTATTTGTTGTTTTAGCGGCGATCTATGATAAGCTAAAGATACGAGAATCTTGTCAGGAAGGTATTATTAGGGTCTACGTACGTACAGCGAACTATTTCATGCCTGTACCAATATTGAGCACTCACACATTCAGTTAGACTGCGGACACCATCGACGTGCACCACCACAACTGCTTCAGGAGTAGCGAAAGGGTCCAAGATGAACAGTCCTTTCCATTCTGTATACTGTAAACAGTGCAAGTAATTTTTATGCTTTACGAAAGTATGTATAGTGGGAGCATCCTTTTTTTTAATCTTGTGTATCCTAAGATTTTACCTCGGAACCCGAGCGCACTGGACGATTTTTTATAAACCTTTTGGAATGCGTTTTTGACACTAAATACTAAAATATTTACGCACCCATTAATTATTGCCGATCTCAATTTTTTCAATACCACACCATAGAAAGACATAAAAATCATCCTCAAACTTTGTTGTAATTTTTTTATTGCATATTAATGATTCCGTATCACAAAAGGAAAAAAACGGAACCCTTTATCTCGGAAGCCCGTGGAGGTATCGAGTTTAAAAACGATATACTCAACTGCCTCTTGCAGCTGTGAAAAATCAAACTACTCAGTTAACGTAAAAAAAAGATACTGGCCGTTTATGCCGCAAATAAAGTATATATTTTAGACACTCTCAGGAGGGAATCAAAATTCATAGGGTATTTCTCGTTGTCCTAGAGCACTATAAAATTTGGCAAGAAATACCGTCTTATACTACAAGGCACAAGCACGGTAATTTATACTGTTCTACAAGTATGGGAAAAGTCTGAAAAATACACGTTTGTAATTAAATCATAAAAAATCTAGTCTTTATTTAAAGTAATTTGTAGCTGTCTGTGGCTAGATAATAACAGTCGCACGGGGCGATCTTCAAGGTTAAGAATCTTAATATACCGAGTTTCCTCCGCGCCTCGGAAAGCAAGTTAAGCCGTTGGTCCCGGCTGTCATTTTTGTAGATCTTTGGCAGTCGTTACGGATAGTCAGAAGCCAGTTATTGTGACTCCAATCTTGCCACGAAGTACCGTGTTACCCAGTTAATGGGTTGTAGAGTTGGTATGTAGCAATAACTTAGCTATTATTATGGAATGTAAGTACGACAGATGCGCGCTTCTTGACATTGAACTCTAGGAGTCGGGAGTCTTATGGACATGCAAGGGTTTTATTAGGAATTTACTTTTTCATTTTTGTGTGATTATAAAGTAGGTATAGCATATGTAGTACATATGCGCCAAGTGACATTACTACCAAATGTCAAATGTTGTCATCTGTCAATTCGTCAACTGTCAGTGTCGAAATTATTGCTCGTTTCAAACAGCGTTTTCAATAGAATTTTTTGATAAGGCTCATTTTGGTTCCGCGATATCATAGCGGACTATTTGTAACTAAAAATCATTATCGTATATTAAGTGTTGAAAATACTGACGCTTGTCTGTGTCAAACTCCTATTAAGAGTGCTATTACAAAGACTTGGCTGTATGAGCTATAATACCTTTGCCTATTAAAAACTTCAAATTGAACCAAAAAATAATAGAACTATCACCGAGGATTACCTATGTCGGAAGCTAAGGACGAAAGTGAATACTTTTTAAAATGTTTTCGAAATTAAAGTGTCCGTTCTATTAAAATATAAGTAATGTATATTATTAAAAGAACTAGTAATTATAGTAAATATTTCATGCGTGTTGGTTCATAGGCCATTTTTTACAATGTCCTTTGACATCTTAACTAAGAAAATTATTTTCATCATATTTGTATACTTTTTCAATTATTAATTGTTTTTATGAAAACCACTCACTTCATTCACTCACGTCACTTCATCAGAACAACGGGCACTCAACAAAAATGTAAGAACATTGGTAAGAGGCGACCTCCGACGCATTAATACACGCTCTATAGAGAAAGCGATTGAGCAAAATCGGGGGTCGAAAGTGTTTGTCCAGTCTCTTGGGAGGAGCCACTTGACGAAGTGAACCAAATGTAGTGGGGATATCGTCGTTTCGAAGCCGGAAATTCTTTCAAAAGTCGAAAACTTCTACGGCCAATTGTACGCATCGCATGCATCAAGACCTGAAACCGATAATGAGAATTCCAGAGCCACTTTAACCAAATTATAAGACAAATAAGATATCAGTTCATACACAGCACGCGCGCAATTACGGTGAAGTATGCAGCATATAATATTGTAGTTTGTGAGCCGAACTGACTGAGCTCTAGCTAGCTAAACCAGTAAGCATGTGTGTGTAAGGTGTGTACTCTCCGCGCGCGCCTCCCCTCCGTCCCACTGCCCGGGAAGGAAATGTGTGGCGAAACGAAAGATGATTTAGAACGAAAACGAGCGCGCGAATTTGTATAAACAGACGTTTGGGAATATGGATATCATGAAAAACTACTGAATGTATCTGTTCAAAATAAAATTATTTGCATTTTTTAACTACTATTCTATCCCTGTATGGTGACTGTTTTGCAATTTTCCTTCTTATGTTATTTATTTCCGCCCAAAGATGCGTTAAAGTAAGTGTTAAAATGTAGAACTTTCGACGCTCATAACTTTCAAATGCATGTTTTTTTTACTATTTTGTTTCCATACAAGACTAGATAATGATGAAACAAATTGATATATTTTTTTATTTTTAACAAAAAATATAAATCGCAATACTACGTTTGTATGGAAGAATGATTGGCTAGGGCGCTCTTAAGATTTGTTTACATAGTTATTTAGTTAGTTAGTTATATAAAAGTGAAGCTAAGAAAAGTGTGTTAAAAATAGCCGTTGATATTGTACCGTGTTTTCTTTTTTTGGCAGCAGTACGCCTTAAAACATTAGGTCTCTGGAGTAAGAGAGATACACGACACACCGCTCTGCTCGAGGAGCTCAACAATGAACTCCCCATAACAAAAGCAATCAATGACCGGGGGTACCCAAGCAATTTATCTTCGATAAAAAATACAAAATCCAATTGACTCAACTCAACCGACGGCGCCTGTTCACGAACATGACGCGTGTATCGGCACCCTTCAGCTCAACCATTTCGAAGGAAACCGAATGATCAAACCCACGCGCCGCCATCAGCGAGACATTTGAGTGAGCATGACATGCTCTCAACCACCATGCTCGTTCATGTCCAACAAGTAAAACTATAACTACTCACATAAAATGTAAATGGTTTCATGGTACTCACATTTACAAAAGGTCACCTAGGATAGTGGAACCGGCGAGAGATGTCGTGCGGTGTTCCAAAGGGTTCCGTTCTGGGGCCGCCTCTGTAGGACATCGGCTACGACTGGGTGCTGCGCGCCGACCTCCCTAGTGGCATCAACATGGTCTGCTACGCTGACGACACGCTGGTACTGGCGCAAGGGATATCGCACCAGGCGGCGGCCGACATTATGACACGCGGGGTTGCGATAGTCATTGAAAGGACCCGGCAGCTGGGTCTCGAGGTGGCCCAACACAAGTCCGAAGCCATGTGCTTTCATGGTTCTCGGAACAGGCTGCCATCGGGATCCCAAATAACAGTAGGAGGGGTTCACATCGACGTCGGATCGATAATGACGTACCTAGGTCTCGTCCTTGACAGCAGGTGGAACTTTGTCGAGCATTTCCGACGTTTGTCTCCCAGACTGGGGCGAGCCGGGGCTGCCTTCAAGCAGCTTTTACCCAATCTAGGGGGTCCAAACTGCTCCTGCCGAAGGCTTTACGCGTGGGTCGTGCGGTCCATGGCCCTTTATGGGGCGCCGGTGTGGGTGCCTACTTTGAGGAAGCAACCTGCCCGTTACCTCAACGAGTCCCAGAGGGTCATGGCCATCCGGCTGGCCCGGGGATACCGCACGGTCTCTGGCGAAGCAGCGAGCCTCCTTGCCGGACTGCCGCTATGGGATCTAGAGGCGAGAGCCCTCGCGCTCATTTACGAATGGCGCGTGGAGGCGCTACGCCGGGGCGAGACTCCTCAGCCACGGCAAATTGCAGCACGGCGGAGGGAGCTCCGGCAGGATCTCATGGCAGTATGGAGACAACGACTGTCGCAACCCATCGCTGGGCACGCCACAATTGCAGCGATAAGTCCCCTCTTTAGGGAGTGGCTAGAGCGGCGCCACGGCGTCCTTACCTTCCGCTTGACGCAGGTACTCACCGGACACGGTTGTTTCGGGAGGTACCTGTTTCGAATACGGCGGGAGGATACACCCGGGTGTCAACACTGCGAGGATCGCCCGGAGGACACGGTGGAGCATACGGTGGAGGTCTGCCCTGCTTGGGCGCCGCACCACACCGCCGTGTCCTCGTCGAGGTGATCGGCGGCGGGGATCTCTCGCGTCCGGCCCTGGTTCAAGCCATGGTTCGGAGCGACGAGACATGGAAAGCGGTCACCTCCTTCTGCGAAGCAGTAATGCTAACAAAGGCGGAAGCCGAACGCGTGAGAGAGGGAAACCTCACGCCCCAGTCGCCGAAACAGTCGCAGGACGATTCTCGGCCACCGTAGGCGTGGGACTGCGTACGGCGAGCATTGGGTGGCTCGCCGTCTGATCAGAACCAGGCCCGGGTCGGCAGCGCGCTGCGATCCCAACGCGCCTCAAGGACATGTCAGCACGGAAGACGGGGCCTACTAGGGCCAGTGCCTGCTGGGGCTGTGGACTTCGTTCGAAACAAGCACCGTACCCTGGAACGCAAAGGGCACTAGGAGAAATACGGATGGGTTTTAGTCAGTAAGAGTCTGACACTCCCTCCTACTGTACCTAGAGCGGGAGGAGTCATTTGATGATTTCCCATGCTAAAAAAAAAAGGTATGCCAAGTCCATATTCTTTATAAGTCAGTGGATGAATGGAATTCTATGGAGTACTAAGCCCGCTTTTCGTTTGGATTGCGTTGCGATCGGAAGCGCTACCCCTCAGCCGTTCGGTGTAATCTGCTAGATCTGGTATTTCTGTGTCTCATTATTCTTTTGTTGTTTTCCTTGCTAATTTTGTTCCTCTGTTTGCAAACTCCACTAAGTTCTATAAGTTATTTTCATAAAATACATGTGATTAGTTTTTAGGTTAAAAAAACAACCCTTTTTTATCGTGATTTCACTTATCTCCTTACAGCATCATAATAAGACTTATGTGTTTTGAGACTTTCATTGATATAATAATTTTTAGTTTAGATGATTTTTCACTTTTTTCTCATTATTTTGAATGCCCGGAAGTGATCCTCATTTGCCTCAGGAGCTAAATTCCTAAATGATATTTTCTTTTGTAGATGCCGAAAGTACGAGTCAGAACTACTAAAAAGACTTAGATACGTATGGTTATATCTGCGATAAGTGTTTTTATTTGATACTGATTTCCCACAAAGGTGGGAAATCCCACCTCGGTGTAATAGGGATCAAAACTGTTTTTTTCTAACTTATATAATAGGGAATATGCATGAAAAATATATTTATCATCTGTACAGTTTATCTAAAAATATACATAAATATAATACTAACAGTGAAAATATAATCAAAATTAGTCGAAAAACAAAGGAGATTTAATTACGAGTATTTTAAACAAATATATCTGTCACTCTCGTGAAAACGCTGTTTTCTATGGCAGCTGTATAGGCGCTATAGATGATGACGTCAAAATTACATCGGACTTCTCTTTCTAATTGTAATCTTTGAAGCTTTGTTACTTCATCGCTGATAAAGGTATTTATAAAATAATTTTATAATTGTTTACTAGAGCTAATAAGTATTTAGATAATATTGCAAATAAAAAAATGCGTAGGTATTCCCTATAACCAAAGAGTGTATCCAAAGTGATTAAAAAAACCGGCCAAGTGCGAGTCGAACTCGCACACGAAGGGTTCCGTACAATTTTTATTATTTGTTGTTATAGCGGCAATAGAAATACACAATCTGTGAAAATTTGAGCTGTCTACCTGTTACGGTTCTTGAGATAAAGCTCGCTGACAGACAGACGGACGGACGGACGGACGAACAGCGGAGACTTAGTAATAGGGTTCCGTTGGTTAACCTTTGGGTACGGAACCATAAAAGTGATCATCGAACCCTAAAAGTGATCATCGAACCCTAAATTATGTTATTAGGCGGTTGCAATAAAGATTTTCTTTTTAACCGAGTTCTTCAAAAAGGAGGAGGTTCTATGTTCGGCTGTATGTATTTTTTTTTATGTATGTTCACCGATTTCTTCGCCAATTCTGGACAGATTTAAAAAAATCTTTTTTTATTCGAAAGCCTATGTATACTCCTGAGGTGGTCCCATTGTCACCAAGTTAGAATAATGATGGGATCCCATGAAAATCGAGGGAAACCCTAAAATTTTGTAAGCACATACAATGTTTTTCATAAACTTTCTATCGCAATTCAGATATTTGTGCCTGGTAATCATCATTTCATGTTGCTGAGATGATGATGGAAGGTATAAGTTCGGATCTGACGATGGGATCCCGTGAAAATTTTTGTTCATCGATATTTCGCCAATTTTATTGTTAACCGATTTGGATGATTCTTGAAATTCAGTGAAGATTTTGATGAAAAACTTCGGAGGTAGGCAAAGGAACTCTTCAATAAATGTTTGCAAATGGATCGGACTTTCTGAAATCGCATGTCTGTTGATTGATTACACCAGTGGTACCTGCGTACCACTAAAAAGTGAAAAATATAAAAAAAATACAAAAAAATAAAACCGACTGCCAAAAACAAAACACTACAAAGTAAAAAATAACTTTTATTTCAGAAGACGGTGTTCAAAAACGAACAACCAAAAACACCGACTTACGGGAGGGAACGAAAACCGGCGACGACGACGCCCAACTCCGTTTTGGAACTCGGCGAGAGTTCGGTTCGGGGAGAAGTACACTCCTACCACGACAATCTCTCCGAACCGTGCTGCTACGCACCCCTGTCCTCTCCTGACACTTTCGAGGGATGGGGTACCGGTGGCGGCCGACGATATTAGGGCCACTGAGCCGTTCAGGTCCTCCACCCAGTCATCCCTGGGCGGGACAAAGTAGGACTCGGCGACCACGGCGATGTTAATCAACCACTGTGCCATGCTCTGGACCAGCAGGTCCTGAGCGGCGGCGCAGTGGTTGATGTTCGCCTGAAGGAGGCGTAATGGAGCCGTTATTGACACTCCATTTCAGCCTCCTCCTGAGTCCTCTGTGAGGGCTCTCTCGCAGCAACCGAAGCGGAAGTGACGGCGGTGGTGGCGGCAGCGCCGGCATCAATGGCGACGGTGGCGACAGGGACGGCGGTGGTGGAGGTTTTTGCCCCCGGTCTTGGTGGGTGGAGCGTAAGCTTTGCCCCCAGCCCAGTGATCGGCCGGCTTGCCAGCTGCCGCACATACAACGCAGTGCGGCGTGGCGTTACACGAGCCGGCCCTGTGACCGGGCTGACCACAGCGGAAACAAAGACCGTTACGATCCACCTCCGAGGTGCACTGAACTCCCACGTGGTTGCCCACTAGGCAGCGGAAGCACCTCAGAGGTCTGGGTTCCAGCAGTTTGACCTGCGCAGATACCCAGCCCACCAGGAGTCTTCGGCCCTCCGATATTTTCTTGGCCGCTGTCACTGGGCAGCTGACCACGACGGTTCGCATGCCCGTATCAGTACGTATGGTGCCTGCCTTCACCTGCTCGGCAGAGCACCAGTCCTGACGACGGCGGCCACCACCTCCTCTTCCGTGACTGAGTCATCCAGGCCCAGGATGCGCATGTCTACGCACTTGGTCGGCCTGGACACTCGGACCTCGTCCGCATTTAAGGAAGCTCTGAGCTTATCAGCCAGAGAGTCACCGGTCGGGCCACTGGCTGCACCGGGGATCTCCAGCATCCGGGCCCCCAGTCATGGTCAGCCTAAGCCGGAGGCCCCCCGTGATACCGATCTCCTAGAGGTCCACCGCCTCTTTTGCCTTAAGGATGACATCGCGGTAAGTCACGCCCTTCTTCTCCGCGTCTGGATGTAGTGTCATCACTATAGCTGCGGTCTTCGGGGCGGAGCCTAGTCGCGATGCTTTCCGCTTTGCGCTGCCGCTTCCTCCGCCGTTTCTTGGCCGTCCTGGCTGCCTTGCCCGCCTTCTTCTTCTCCCCGACCACTTGCCATCCGGCTTCGGCCGCAGGAGAGTTTGGAAGTGGGGGCAACCGTTGCACCGCTGGCATTGCAGCCTTAGCCGCCCCACCTTTCTTTGGCTTCGCGGGTCCGGCCTCTCGGTGGGCTTGGCTGGATAGCCCCGAATTGGCAGCCACGGTGGCTGCGTACGAGGCCGACTTTGTCTGGTCTAGGCCGTCCGGCTGCTAGGGGGGGGGCGCAGGACGATACCCTCCAGGACAGAAAATCGTTCCCGGATAGGAGCGAGCTCCTGCCGCACTAGGTTCAGTACCTGGTTCAAAACCTGGTTTTCCCCAGGCACGGACGGGCTTTGCCCGTGATTGCGCCCCCTTTGTGGCACCTCCTTTGAGCCGGCTCCTCGGAGCCCAGCCAGGTCTGCTTGGAGCTTCTCATTCTCCTTTTGGAGTAGCTTCGTGGCGGCCGCCAGGCGGGCGACCTCCTTCCGCAACTTGAACATTTCGTCCGACGGGGGCCCGCGAAAGTTGGCCTCCGCTGCCGCCAGAGTGGAGGCCGAGGCCGAACTTTTGGCCTTGTTTTTTGAGTCCTTTGCCCTCTTCAAGGCCACATCGCGGATCGCGGCATCCACGACCTCCGCAAACCTGGCCTTATGCACCAGATTGGAGCCGCCATCGGTGTCCGGCTTATCGCCGGAAGGAGCCCTCCGACCAGTTGCTCTAGGGTGGCGCCCCTCCTCGGCGAGTTTTGCTGCTCGCTGGGCAGCCTCTTGGGAGGCGAGTCCCCTCCCCCTGCCTCCTTCTCGGCCCTTTCCCCTCCTACTGGTGGGGATTTTTCAGGCCGAGACCGTTTCTCCATTACAGGTCGACCCCTGGTCGTCCTCCGGTCTGGGCCGCTTACGGAAGAACTTCTCCGCAGCAGCCCCCACTCCCTTGCGTCTAGAACTTGCCAAGCTAACACCTGACACAGAGTCAGAATCTGACCCCGCGTCTCCTCGACGCTCAAGCGAGCCCTTCCTCCACAGTTTGGAGGGAGTCTCCACGCTGCGCTAGCTCGACACCTTGTCGGGCGTTTTGAAATTAAAATCTATCAATTCCTTAAAGGATACTGCGGATCGGGAGCCTCCTCGGCTCTTGTTGCCACTGGCAATCGGAAGACATCCGTTGCCCCCCCCCCAGAATACGAGGGGCATGACGCCTCTAAAGGAGACGTGGCGGATTCTCCAGCTGCTGAGCAGCTGGTACCACCCTGGGGTAGTATTTTTCCGTCTGTCTTTTCCATTGTTTTGTTCCTTTTAAAGGGTATGGTCCCTATCTCCTCCCTTCTTCCTCCTCCTTTATCCTCTCTCTTCTTGCTTGCTCACTGCCCTCTAAGTCACGTCTGATGAGCAGACGCGTACCAGAAAACAGTGAGCAAGATTCCTTCCTATGAAACGCACACCGTCCGAAAACCCAAGCTGGGTTTCCGGACGGTGTACCCCTTTCGTGTCCCTCTTTGTCTGGTCTCTCACTTGAACCTTTCCGGTATGA
This sequence comes from Lacanobia oleracea, assembly GCA_950371165.1. Lineage (NCBI taxonomy): Eukaryota > Metazoa > Arthropoda > Insecta > Lepidoptera > Noctuidae > Lacanobia > Lacanobia oleracea. The sequence continues at coordinate 12,100,712 of OX493397.1, forward strand.
GTAACTCTACCGGCAGAGCTCCAAGATCATTGAGACACACAAGCCCCACCACGACGGCAACGTGGGGACACCCTCGGCGGGGTGTATAGTATACCTAGATTAGTATAGAAGTACAGATTTAGGTAGATACTTACATATTCAACAGAGAGTCCAAGTGCAGCAGAAAATATCTCTTTCAGATGGCTCTCCCACGTTTCAACTGTGCGCACAAACGATAGAGATTCTGGAGTATGAAGAACAGAGAACTCTCCATCGGCATTGGAACCTGAAATAAATTAGAATCATGAGGCTAGGTCCTGTAGGTAATACGAGGATGTGCCACTTGCAACGGGTTCCCTACGTGTATGTATCGGTTGGAGAGAGGTGACGACTAGCAAATGTCAAGCATTCGGGTGTTATATAGCCTTATAGCAGAGCTATGCGACGAGGTGTAGAGGGGAATTTGTGCAAAATACTTAGGATTACATTCACGCCGCGTCCGTTCGAATGTTAAGGTGGAAGCGCCAGGGTAGCCCGCGAAATTCAAATAGTTTTATGTTTTTTTTTGCAATTTGCCGGTCAGTGTGAAGCTGTGTTGAACAAAATACGATTCGCGGCCGTAACGCGTATTTATCTAAAGAATTGTAACCATTTTAATCATCAATATAGCCCTCTAAGTTCATAAAGCCCTATTGAATGACTTTTTCATGAAATAACCATTGAAACGATGACCTGGGTGACGGTCGCGGTTCGCGGGTGGGCGATGGATGCGAAACGCACGGGACCGGCCGTTGTGGCGACGCTTGGGGGAGGCCTATGTTCAGCAGTGGACATCTTTCGGCTGATATGATTATGCTGATAATGATGATACGATGAGGCCTTGACTTCTACGAAAGTCGCTTTTTGTCCTACACTTTTATAAAAGTGTTCAGAGTCTAAGATAATGGTATGAGATAGGATATCAAGCTGTTATGAAAAAACCAAGACTTTGTTAATAATAACAAGAAAATGTAAAATAGAATTTACTTTAGGAACAGACAATCTGGCAATCCGTTCAACGGCAAGAGCAAGAATTTGGTAACTAAAACCTTCTTGTTACAAAATTTCGTCGAACACGCATTCCATAGCTTTGCATAACGACACTGATTGTCCTAACATTTTGCGAGGAAAACATTCTACCTAAACCGCTTTACTGATCTATTATTTAAAATTCACATACATGCTAACATAAAAGTGACCTTTAACAGGCTCGTTAATCCCCATAACCAAAATAGCTGTCTCCACTGTTCTAACATAGTAGAACCAACATTGGTAAAAAATAACTAAATGAAAATGCTCATGCCTGGTTCACACGTATTAAATTGTTAAGTAGATACTTAATTTTAAGTTAAATTTAACTAAATTAATACATTAAATTAGAGTCAAAAGGAGACCCATTTCCAATAAACAGAGGCGTGAGACAAGGTGACCCATTATCTCCTAAGCTGTTTAATGCCGTGCTAGAACACACATTTAGAAATTAGACTGGGATAATTACCAATTATAATCAATGGAAGCCGCCTTAATCACTTGAGATATGCAGATGATATTGTCCTGCTAGAAGAAGATCCTAAGAAACTAGAAGAAATGGTAAAAGACAGTAGAAAAAAGCAGAGAAGTACTTAGGCTTAGAAATCTATACAGATAAAACAATATTAATGACCAACTCAACAGAAAACAACATAGAGGTCTACGGAACCAAGTTCGAATATGTGAAAGAATATGTTTACCTTGGACAAATTATATCTCCTGAAGACTCCATGTCCAGGGAAATAAACAAAATAATAGCCTGCGGTTGGAAGAAATACGGGTCCTTGAAAGAAATAATGAAGAACAAAGATCTAGGCATACATATCAAGAGAAAGACTTTCAACACTTGTATTTTCCCCTGCATGACAAATCTTGCTAAAACAGAAATAGCAATGGAAAGAAGCATGTTGGGAATCAGGCTTAGAGACAGAATCCGAAATTTGAAAATGGGTGTTTCGCATATTTCGTGCAAATTCTCAACGATTCCAAATTTCAAATTTATTGATGAATTATTTGGGTTTTTTTTTGCAAATATCATTAGTATATAATTAATCTTTGAACATTTAGTAGTTTCTACTTTCTTTTAATTAGTATCGATGAAATTATAATCATTACCATCACATCGTAATATATCATCATCATCATAACCTCAGCACCATCGCTAAAAGAAACGAGGGTAAACGAACGGAATGAGGAAGAAGGTAATGAGGTTTGAATACTTTGTCCAGTTTTTCTTCAAAATTATCACAATTACAAATCTAATACATATACTAAACTTCGAAGGTAATCATTAAAATTGATAAAAAGCTACGTAATAAATGAAATCATATATACTCATTTTCTAATACGGACGATAGGAAAGAGAACGAATCCAGAATAATCACCTCCCGCGACTCTTAACACGAAAATATTTTTTTTCCACGAGCAAGCATGCATCCGCTACGACGTTTGCTGCCAGACTGAGACGTGCGCGGAGCTAAACATGGCAGCAGAGTAGCATTTAAGGTCTAGCGCAAACTACAATATAGATTTCTTCTCATAACGAAGGTAATCAGAAAAAAATTAAAAAAATTATTTACCGGATATAATTTCAGTATATTTAAAAGATACCATTATTTAATTTACACGTAAACGTTGCGTTTATTAATATACTACATTTATATAGTTATAATTTTTCTATTTACTTCGTTTTATTCGGATAAAATACAAAAGTATTAAGGATAGTAATAAAAGGACAACGACGGAAATGAGAATAAGTTAAGTTTTTAATTTATATTTAACTAATTACGTTAATTTATACAGTCAATCTTACATGCATGCAAGCATAACTCTATTACATTTAGTTTTCTATGGAAAAAATTTAGAAGTTTATTGAATAAACATTTTTTTTTTCTAACTGTACTTGTAATATGCACGAAAAAGAGAAACACCCAAATAAGAAGGAAGACAAAAGTAATGGATATAACAACTCGTATAGACCATATAAACTGGAGTTGGACAGGTCATATACTACGTTGCAAAATAAATAAATGTTGCAAACAAGAGTCCATATGCTATCCAAGAGGGGACATCAGAAGACAGGGGGCGTCTGAAAACAAGATGGAGAGACGATATCCGCCTTACCCTAGGACCATACTGGACCAGAGTTGCAGAAGACCGAGCTCAACGAAGAGAGCTGGAGGAGGCCTATGCCAAGAGGTGCGCCGAATTGCGAGATATATTATAAGATTATATTATTATTATTATATTATAATACATGTAAACAAACATTTTAGTAGGTAAATAGCAACTTAAAATAGTTAACAACTGATGGCTGGACGTATTAAGTTGTTATGTTATCTTAATTGTTGTAACTGACTTAATACATGTAAACACATAATTTAGTAGCAAGTAAAAATTTAGTTAACAACTTCTTCTTATCATATGGGCAGTAAAGTCCAGCGACCCCACAAACGAACCAGTTAACAAACACAACAAATAAATAAGGAATTTATCTATTTTTTCCGGTTAAGTTGGTGGTGGGGCTTATCACATATAAAACGATTACAAAAAGCAAAAAGAAATGCGAATAAAGTGATAATATGTCACCTACATACCTGCCAACGACGTTTAAAGGTGACATAATGTCACTATCTTGCGTTTTTTTTTAAATTAAGTTAAAATTTTGAAATCCTCTTAACAACTTAATACTTTACTAAATTACTAACTAAATTTCAAGTTGCAACTTGCTACTAAATTGTGCGTTTATATGCATTTAGAGTTACTTAAAGTTACAATTTAACTTAAAATTTAGTTATCAACTTAACAACTTAATAAACCAAGTAAGCCAGTAAACCAGGCATTATTTATTTATTTATTTATTTTATTGGTTCACCAACAATTGTTTACACTGGTATTATTCTAAAGGTAACTAGCAATAGAGTAGAGTACAATAGTGTAACAATCACTTATAGGTAAACTCCGCATGCTTTAAGGATAAGTTGTATATGAGAAAAACAAAGTAAAAAAGAAAAAAAAAAAAAAAAAAACCACCGTTTATGGAACTAAAAAACTTTTTTACAAAAAAATATAACCGACTTCCAAAAACAAAGCACTACAAAGTATTAAATAACTAAAATAACATCACGCCGGTACTGTAGTGTTTGTGGTGAAAAATAAAAACCTTTTTACAAAAAAAGTACAACCGACTTCCTATAAAAATAACTTTAATTTCGGAAGTCGGTGTCAAAAGCGAAATAACCAAAAATACTTCCGAAATTAAAGATTGATTACTTTGTAGTGTTTTGTTTTTGGAAGTCGGTTGTTTTTTTGTGAAAAAGTTTTTTTGATTTGTTTTATAGATCTCAGTTACTTAGGATGATGTAATTTGCAACCTCAAAAAGCTTGCGCTCGCTGCGCTGCTGCTTAGCGCGTTAAACTGGGACATTTTTCACTTTTTACTTAAAAGCGCCATTTAGGTACACGTTGCGAATATCTGGAAGTTTTGGGGCGAAAAGTTGTATACGACTGTCGTAGGCGACAATCTTGAGTCGATTATCGCATCCGCAGGTTTACATTCAAACAAATAACAAAAACTCGGCTACGAGTACCTATGTCATACGATAATCGTAAGGCAATTATCGCCCTGATTTTTGTTTACACGATGACACAAATTGCAATGCGATATTTGCCTACAATTTCTCGACTCGTCTAAACGTGATCTCGTATGACATTTTTTCAAGTTAATGCATCATACAAATAGATTGGAACCGATCAGCATGAGAGGCTTGCCCTTCGAGGTCACGTGTCGTGAACTCGAACTACGACTATCTTGTGTAATAAAACTCCTCACTCCATGAATAGTATTTATTTATTGATTTGCTAATAGTTCGAATAACTAAATAACTATGTATTAATCGAAATATTAATTACTGCTAAACAAATCTATTTGAGGACTCGACGAGCGCCAACATAACCCAACGTTCTTTTTTTTACAAAATCCCGCCAAAAACCAAAGACAATGACATAAATTAAATCATTTCAGTATTGCAAGCAGAATAAGTCAATTCCAATAAATAATCAAGTACAAAATAACTTGAGTAAAACCATTTAACTATAGACAGACAGTCTTAATTAACATATTAAAACATAACACTCGTTCATCCTGACAGCGTGTTTGTCCTCATACACGGTTTCAAGTAAAGACTAAAATCTAACACTTAGCTTACATATAAATTTAATGCACAAAACAGTGGATACATAACTAAAAGGTTAATTATTACACAACTTTAAAAAAAAAAATACATATATCTCTTGAACTCATTTATCTGACTTTTAAAGTAAGTACTCCAACTTTTGGAGTTCCCCAAACTTCTCAAACCTTTTGGAGTTTCCCAAGCTTCTTCAACTTAAAGTTTTCCCCAATCGTTTCTAACTTTAGGAGTCCTCCAACTTTTGGAGTTCCCTAAGCTCCTTCAACTTAAAGATTTCCCCAAACATCTCCAACTTTTGGAGTTCCCTAAGCTCCTCCAAATTAAATTTTTCCCCAAACATCTCCAACCTTTGGAGTTCCCTAAGCTCCTCCAAATTAAAGTTTTCCCCAAACATCTCCAACTTTTGGAGTACCCTAAGCTCCTTCAATTTAAAGCTTTCCCGATATAATTCAATTCAAATTAAACTATTTACTTAATTATTGTTTTCCCTTTTCGTAATTATTTTCAATAATTAGTTTGAAAACAATTACAGAAATCGTATAATAAAAAAAGCATGTCATTCAATATTCATGAAAAACCATGCATACCAAACTATAATAATAAAATTGTAGTTCTAATGGTCACCATTATACAACTCGTAGCATAATATGATAATTAATAATATGTGATATCATCTTACCAAAGCAATGTAAATTATAATAAAGTATTATAATTGCTAAGTAAAATACTTAATACAAATTCTAATTATCTTTACAAATGATCAGTTTCATCATCATCAGTACTTCCAGTACTTTTTTCGTTAAGTTCTAAAACAGCTACGTGAACCCATAGTAACATTCTACTAGCGGCTACTTCCGTTTCACGTTTTTTTTCGCTCTACTTAGTCCGGAAATCGCAGTTACTCATATCGATAATTTCCGAGCGACGAAACTACGCGACGTCCTACATAAGCCGGGAGGAGTTTTTACTATTACCGTCATTACCAAATTAAGTTTTTGTAATTTTACTAATACTCTTACTGCTGCTGCTGGACGTCTATTGCTATCAAAGCGATGTTTTTGTTTAGTTTGCACTTCATCAATTTTATCTTTTACCTGCTCGCGAAACTACTCATTAAAATTTGAGCACCGAACATTACTATCGCTGGGGTTCGTCCTGTCGTCTTCTGTACGGCATTATTTAAACCCCGCTGAATTTTGTCAACCTTGATATCCCAAACTATATCGTCGTCCCCGAGGTTCTGAGCCGTCAAGTAGATAATTCAAAATAGTTCGGTTTTGACTGTTTTTTTATTAATTTATTTTGTTTTAAACGACTTCAAAAAAAGGAGGAGGTTCTCAATTCGGTTGTATGTTTTTTTTTTTGTTTGTTACCTCATAACTCCGTCATTTATGAACCGATTTGAAAAATTTTTGTTTCATCTGAAAGGGTATACTTCTCGATTGGTCCCATTGTCACCATGTCAGAGTCTGATGATGAGATCCCACGAAAATCGAGAGCAACCCTCAAATTTTATAGGCACATACAATGTTTTTCATGAACTTTCTAACGCAATTCAGATAGTTGTGCCTGGTAATCATCATTTCATGTTACTGAGCTGATGATGGAAGGTATAAATTAGGATCTGATGATGAGATCCCATGAAAAATGTTTGTTCAGCTATCGCTGAACAAACATTCTTTAGCCATTTGTCAGCCGATTTGGATGATTCTTTTTTTGTTTGAAAGAGTATTTTCCTGGACTGGTCCCGTTTCAATTTGGTGAAGTTCTGACTAAGAACTTCGGAGGTAGGCAACGGAACTCTTCAATAAATGATAGCAAAGGGATCGGGATTACTGAAATCGCATGTTTTTTTAGTGTTTACACCAGTCCTTAACATCCTTAACATGGGGTGTATGGGGTCCGTTGCCATCTTAAAGACCCAAGCCAACCTCACCTGCTAGCGGTGCACCCTGCTGTCCAACGGACGAGGCTCTGGCGAACCTGGTTTCCCTCTTGTAGGGTTGTGGGGGTCAGACGGCTGGTCGCCCCACGTAAAACCAACTTCAGTCATATATGTATGGAGAGAAACAAGTTAGGTAAGGGTACTCGGTCTAGGGCGTCGCCGCATAACGACGCGCAGGCACATCGCCCTAAACCTGCGATAAGTGGGCTAGGGCTACCGTGTCAAGTACGGGCACGGCTAAAGAGGATAGTACCCAAGAAGAAGTTCCGCTTTGCCACCTGGAACATTGGCTCCCTAACCGGACGTTGCCAAGAACTCGCAGACGTACTTGCGAAGCGTCGGGTCCAGTGCGCCTTCCTTCAGGAGACGCGCTGGAAGGGAAATAAGTCACGTGACATCGGGCAGGGTACCGGCTAGACACCGGATCACCAACGGGTAGGAGCGGAGTGGCCGTGGTGCTGTCTAAGGACCTTCAGGATGGACTCCTTGAAGTAGACCGATGCAGCGACCGGTTGATGCGAGTTAGGGTGCTGTTCGAAGGGTCGGTAACGAACCTAATCAGCGCCTATGCTCCTCAGACTGGTTGCTGTGAGTCTGAAAAGGAGGCCTTCTGGGATGAGTTCGAGGACGTATTACGCGCTATCCCGAATTCCGAAGGTGTTTTGGTTGGGGGGGATCTCAACGGTCACGTAGGTCAGTTTGCTGGAGAGTATGGACGTGTTCACGGTGGTTTTGGTTATGGCCAGCTAAACGCAGAGGGAGTCAATATACTTAGCACCTGCGCTGTGTCTGACCTAGCCATCGCGAACACATTCTTTCAGAAGAAGCCCCAGCATCTTATTACGTACCGTAGTGGTGCCTACTCAACCCAAATAGATTACCTGCTGGTGCGACGGTGCCACATTGGCAAGGTTACCAACTGCAAAGTCATCCCAGGCGAAAGCCTAACGGCTCAACACCGCCTCCTTGTCCTGGACTTTGCGGTTGTACCGAAGAAGAGAGTAAACGAGAAACGCAAACCCCGCACTAAGTGGTGGTTGCTTGATGGTCCTAGGCAGTCGGACTTCATCGCGGAGGTCGAGCATCTCAAGATCAGTGCTCCGCATGAGTCCGCTCAAGAGATCTGGAGTAGGATCCATTCAGCAATCACCGGTGCGGGTAAGCGCGTCCTTGGCACTTCTCGTGGTGGCCGCACCATAGGAAAGGAGACGTGGTGGTGGGATGACGGGGTGCAGGAGGCGACTCGGAAGAAGAAGGTTTTATTTAAACAGTGGCAAGGGTCCAACTCTCCGGATGACAGGGAGGCATATGGAGCGGCTAAGCGCGCTTGCAAAAAAGCTGTAGCCAGAGCCCGCAGCAAAAGTCTGGCGCCCTTATACGACAAGCTGGAAACTGCGGAGGGGCAAAAGCTTATTTTTAAGCTGGCGCGTGGCCGGGAGAAAGCTACACGGGACATTAGCAAATGTCTTTGTGTAAGGGACGCCCAGGGTAAGCTGCTCTACGATGCCCCCTCTGTTAAGGAGAGATGGTGTACATACTTCGCGGAGCTGTCTAACAAACAGCATCCCCATAACCTTCCTCCGGAACCGCCTCCTAACCTTGGACTTATTTCCCCTATTTCCCCCGACGAAACCCGCATTGCTCTTCGCCACATGAAGAACCGGAAAGCGGTCGGGCCTGACAATGTGCCAATTGAAGTGTGGAAGGCGATGGGCCCACATGGTGTGGACCTTCTGACGGATCTTTTTAACCGCATCCTGATCACCAAGGAAATGCCGAACCAGTGGCGATTTAGCCTGATTATCCCTGTTTACAAAGGCAAAGGTAGCGTACAGGATTGTGGTAGCTACCGCGGTATCAAGATCATGTGCCACACCATGAAGCTCTTCGAGCGCATCATTGACACACGGCTCCGTAGCGAGTGTACTGTCTCTGAGTGTCAATATGGCTTCCGGGCGGGTAACAGCACCATGGACGCAGTGTTCGCCTTACGGAATCTGGCTGAGGCTTACAGAGAGAGAAGGAGAGCTTTGCATATGGCCTTTTTAGACCTGCAGAAGGCCTTCGACTGTATACCTCGGCAGTCCATCTGGTGGGCACTGCGCTTCAAGGGCGTTCCCGAGGCCTATATTGACATTATCAGAGACATGTACCGCGATTCCGTGTCCTCTGTCCAGACCGCTGTTGGCGAATCGAATGGCTTCCCAATATCTGTTGGCGTTCACCAAGGCTCGGCTCTTAGCCCGTTCTTGTTTAACGTAGTGCTCGATGTAGTTACGGCAAACATCCAAGATCAGCCTCCATGGCTAATGATGTATGCCGATGACATCGCCCTCGTTAATCAGAACAAAGCCCATCTTGAGCGCAAAGTCAACATTTGGAAGGACACGCTTGAAAACGGTGGTCTGAGACTAAATGTGGCGAAGACTGAGTACATGTCCTGTGGCAGCACGGATACAAACACCATCCGAATAGGTTCGGACCTGATCAGAAAGTCCGATACGTTCAGGTACCTTGGATCCGTGCTGCACGAGTCTGGCATCGTGGACGACGATGTCCAAGCACGTATTGGCGCGGCTTGGGCGAAGTGGCGCGTGGTGACGGGCGTTGTATGCGACCGCAAAATGCCTCCGAAGCTCAAGGGGCAGATATATAAATGCATCATTCGGCCTGTCCTACTGTACGGGGGCGAGTGTTGGCCAGCACTAAGCAGACACACCCAGGAGCTTCGCGTCACGGAGATGAAGATGCTGAGGTGGATGAGTGGTGTAACGCGATCCGATCGCATGCGCAACTCATACATCCGAGGTAGTCTTGGTGTCCGTGACGTGGGGGAAAAACTGCAAGAGTGTCGTCTGCGATGATATGGCCACATCATGCGCCGCCCTATGGAGTACGTTGGTCGGAGATGCATGAATATGGCTGTTCTTGGGGCTAGGCCCCGTGGTCGCCCTCGCAAGCGCTGGCTGGACGTCGTCAAGTCCGACATGAGAGCCAATGGCCTGACTGAGAAGGATGTTGAAGATCGGGCAAAATGGAGGAAGCTAAGTAGGAAGGCGGACCCTGGCAATAGCCGGGATTAACGCCAGGTGGAAGAAGACACCAGTCCTTAACATAACATTGCGCCGCCGGTACGCTGTAAATGGGTACGCAGGTACATACCACTAAAAAGTGAAAAATAAAAAACTTTTTACGAAAAATACAACCGACTTCCAAAAAAAAACACTACAAGGTAGGTACAAAATAACTTCGGAAGAACGAAATACTTAAACTTTCATTTCGGAAGTCGGTGTCAAAAAACGAAAAAATAACCAAAACACCGACTTCAGAAATTAATGTTTATTTCAGTTAATAAATAATAGTTATAGTTGTTTATTTAGTTTTTTTAAGTTTATTTAATTTATTTTGTTTTTTATTTCCTTGTTTATGTTTTATTTATTTATTTTATTAGATACAATACCCTTATTTGTAGTATTACAAAATACAGACACTCATTATTTAAAATGTAAATAAGAACAAAGTGTGGCACATTAAAATCAACCCCTGATTCCGAAACTAAGTAAACCTGTACTATCAGAATCAGTGATTCCTCCGATTACAAACAAAAGCTCAACAATGTCTTTAATATGAGTCATTAACAAAATTTAGACAGAAAAATATAATATAAATATTGGGTCTAATAGCATTTCTAAAGTTACAATAACAAATATATGTATATACATAATCCAAAATGATGGTATCTTAGTCTATTTATTTGTGGACAGTTATGTGTAAATGTGGGGGTAGAGTAGGGGAGGTAGGAGCAGTGGCAGTGTGAATGTATGTATGTGGCAGTGAGAAGGAGGATGTTATTTGGTAACCACAGTAGAAGACTGTGTTTGACTAAGTATAATCCACCCGTCACAACACACTGCTGACGCAGCCTGCCGATCAATTTGCCATCTAACCCTTCGCAACGCGGCTCTACAGAACTCTCACCGAGGCACTTCCACACAACATTACGCTGCTGGGCACACTAACTTTGACCACATTATCTTTCATCAGAATGCATATCTGAAAATGGCATTTCGTTATCAATGTTCATAAATTTCAAATCAGTGGCAGTTTTATGCACAACAACCCGGGCCCCTAGTCTGCTATTTTTATAAATTCGTCATTCCAACACGATGCCATTGTCATTATGCTAAAAGTTCGTAATCTGCTAAATTCATAATGGTCCTCCACTGATCGGTCGGTCAGTGGTCTCGTAATGAAATCGTAGTTGAATGACAGTGTCGTATTGCCATTATTATAAAACCCGTTTGGAGAAATGATTTTCGAAAAACTGCTATTAAATTTGAACATTAATTTATGCCAGATTGCTATTGTACATAATTTTACATATTATTTATTAGTGTTCAATGAAATCTGAAGTAGTAACAAAGTCGTAAATAGCAAATAAGTGATGAAACTCATTTATATTTTATCCGTTTTGCTGTCAAAGTCAAATGTGACATTAGTGACATTAGGTACTGTTTACTTTACTGACGTCGACGTCTGTTTTTATTTGTTTTGAAGCAACCGGTGTTTTGCAAAAAGCTAATAATTAGCACAAAATTAAATCGTTAAAATTCAACTATTGAATTTTAACGTGAGCGTCATTCAAAAATAAATAATTAATAGATTTGTTTATTGCTCTTTTTTCTTCTCAATAACGACATCATGAGACTGTGCATCAATTGCGGAATAGCAACGGAACGCTGCACTACAATAGGAAGTTGAATATTGGAAAATGAATCATTCTTTCTATTGTACAGGAATGGGTGGGTTAGTATCTGATATTTCTATATCGTAAACATTTAACATTTTTGTTCGTAATAATTATTAATGTAAACAAACTAAATGGTGTAATAGGTTCTGTTAAGTTTTCTTTTAATGGTTTTATTTTTAAAAATAATACCAGAATGTGCAACAAATTCAAATTCAAAACATCACCAATCCAGACTAAATCTGTATGGTCAATTACAACCTATTCTCTCTCTCTCAGAGGGGAGGCCAGCGTCCCTTCAATGGAAATGTAATATGGCCACTTATGTTTACCAAAATTAGCCACTCAGATGTTTATTTCTAAATGCTAGTGCTAGACCTAATAGTCGAATGATAAATGTTTGTTTCAGATAATGAAAATGACTTCATCTGCCAAGCTTGCTCTTGATGAAAGTAGACCAGATGGAAATGAACAGACACTAGGACACCGATGAGTGTTATTCAATGTGGATGTTTTCTTCTGAAAAAAGTTTGTCCTCATCAACTTTTACAGTACAGAACTGGTACAGTGCAAGAGTGTAATATAATGGATTCTGCCGTGCTTGGTTAGTTTACTAGTTTTATTCACGGGTTATGAAAAACATTATTTAGTTTAGTTTTGTTAACGAGGGCATAGAGAGTGTTATTTTCATTATCTATCTATACTTATATATAAAGCTGAAGAGTTTGTTTGTTTGTTTACTTGAACGAGCTAATCTCAGGAACTACTGGTCTGATTTGAAAAAAAAATTCAGTGTTATATAGCCCATTTATTGAGGTAGGCTGTAGGCTGTATATCATCACGCTAAGACCAACAGGAGCGGAGCAGTAATGAAAATTGTGACGCAGATGAAGTTGCGGGTCAACTAGTACTAATATTATAAAGCTGAAGAGTTAGTTTGTTTACTTGAACGCGCTAATCTCAGGAACTACTGGTCCGATTTTAAAAATTCTTTCAGTGTTATATAGCCCATTTATCGAGGAAGGCTATTGGCTATATTATCACGCTAAGACCAAGAGGAGCGGAGCAGTAACGAGAATTGTGAGGCAAACGAAGTTGCGCAGGTCAACTAGTATTTAATACCTATTAGTCAAGCTCTTAACATCAACATTTCTCATTTGCAGGATTTCATTAATTCAGTCATTTTCAAAATGGGCACACACATACACAATGTCTCTGTGTAATGGCACCCTGTAATGTGGATAAATTATTTTCAGGTGGGTGCTTCAAGTGTGCTTCTTTTGATGGGTGCAAGCAAATAGAGCATCCCGGTATTTCCATTCAGGCCCCTCACCATCTGGGGCATCTTCATCAGCTGTCAATGAGCGGAACAGTCAAAACATTCCTCATTTAGAAGAACCTACCTACACACATATTATGATAATCCTAATGAAGAAGATGATTAAATCGATTTACTTACTGCTATGTTTTATTTTTATTTTAATATAATACTATTTCTGATTACTGTACCTGATATAAGTTAGCACCCTATTAAATACAATATAAGCAAAAGCAAGCCAGGAGTGATGCACATGGCCCTTGTCTAGAAAATATAGTTTTCTGAAAACTTCAGCTTAAAGAAACTGAAAGCCTGAGCACTTTTATAAAAAATCATCGTTATAGGATGCAAGCACTGCAGCATAGCTGCAAGTACATTCTAGAGTATATAGTCTTAGATCTCTATAACGACGAATGTTTGATAATATTTAGTGTAGGAAACATAGCCACAAATATATGCATTTTTCTTTATCTATTTTTGTTTGAACGAGCTAATCTCTGGAATCAGTCAGATTTGAAAAAATATTTTTATATTGTTAGGCTATACGGGAACGGAAAAAATCGAGATATGCGCGTACAAAGTCGCGAGCTAAAGGTTATTATTTTTAAATAAGGTTCTAACTTATTTAAAAATAATAACCTAAAATATGGGCAAATATTATCGATTTGGTCAGTGGGTCAAAATTGGGCTCGTGAAACCTTCCTAAATGCTCTAATTTATGGCGAAATCCAGCTCTGTAACGCCAGGCCCAAGTTTTTATGGAGTTACGGTTTCTCCTTTCGGCTCTCATTGACTTTCTCGAAAACCACAGACACAAGTTTGTCCAAAAGTATTGGATATAAAACGCCGGTAGAATGGCGCAGTGACTGGAAAAGCAATGACTACACAATTACGTTCTAATGGTAGGTCACTGATCGATGGAACTGTCAAAATTTTAGCAGATTACCGCATACGTCTGTCATTATGTACGAGATTACCATTTTATGCCATTTCGTTCAGTGGAGTGTCAGTGATTGATCATTGGAAAGTCATGATGACACTATTATGTTAGTAGATTACCAATCTTGTCAAAATCAACAATTATGAGATTAGTGATCGACCATTCTGACACTATTGTAATAGCAGACTCGGGGCCGGAGGTAGTTCTGTGAAAGTCTGACTAAAACTTGCACATCCAAGTATTTGTCGCTCACTGTGTGGCAAGAAATTTTGGCTGGTACCAACATTAAATTTTCCTACAGATTTTACTAGAATTTTTTTTAGAAATAAACGCTAAATGTTACTCGGATTATCACTTAATATTTACCTAGATTTGGAACTCAATCTGTGGTTTATACGTGATGCTCTCTCAAACGCACAGACAAACAGACAAAAATTTCAAAAATAGCATATTTGTGTTTTTTATCTTTTTCCTAACTTTTCTATGTAATTTTTGTGCAAAAATATTCAATGTACAGACACGGTTGGTCTACGATTTTATTATATGTATAGATTAGACAGTCTTACTTATAACGTTGTTTACATTGTAATTTGGGGTTCTAAATGCTTTATTTTAACATACTACTGGATTATTCTAATAAGATACACTCTAATACGTTATTCTAATTATAAATTAACAATCTTGTTGACTTCAGGGCGTCGTGCACAAGATATAAATAATAGATAAAAAATAATGTTAAGTCCTTCATAGATTTTGGAAGCAGTCTCGCTGATAAACAGAGTCTCACGAAGTGGAACTAGGCATGACGATGTAGAAAGTAGAAACGGGTTTGATATGTTTTGGTAACGTGTGACCGTCGCGTCGTTCTCCAGCAGAAAATCTTAACACCGCAATTCAGAAAAACGCGTCATCAGTGCAACGCCATCTATCGACCAAGTAAGTAAACTGACAAAATGATTAGCATTGGAAGACGTTAAATAAGGAGCCCGTATGACAACATTAAGGTATTAAAATGTTCACTTTTATTTTGCTACGTATAAAAGTTCCATAAATAACTCAACAATGTGTTTTAGGGGGTTATGTGTGTTTTCATGCATTTTATTTTTCTCAATAGATGGTGCTTTGCCGAATCACAATACATTAGGAAGTTTGCTACTAAACTTAAAAATTCAATATATTTTGATTTGTGGATCGGTTGTTATGATAAATACCGATAAGGTGTATAAATGTTCATTTTTATTTTGCCTCGTGGGTATTAAAAGTTTCACACAACTCTACAATTTGTTTTGGTGTTTTTTACATGCGTTCGTGAATTTCATCTTTTTCAAAAGATGGTGCTGTAATCAGAATACATGATGAACAGAATACAGTAGGAAGCCTCTTACTAAACTTAAAAATTCAATATCTTTTGATTTTGTGGGTCGATTTTGATGAAATAAACGCTAAATGTTACTCGGATTATCACTTAATATTTTTAAGTACCTCGATTTGGCAACCAATCTGTGGTTTATGCGTGATGCACCCTCAAACGCACAGACAAACAGACAAACAGACAAACGGACAAACGGACAAACGGACAAACGGACAAACGGACAAACGGACAAACGGACAAACGGACAAACGGACAAACGGACAAACGGACAAACGGACAAACGGACAAACGGACAAACGGACAAACGGACAAACGGACAAACGGACAAACGGACAAACGGACAAACGGACAAACGGACAAACGGACAAACGGACAAACGGACAAACGGACAAACGGACAAACGGACAAACGGACAAACGGACAAACGGACAAACGGACAAACGGACAAACGGACAAACGGACAAACGGACAAACGGACAAACGGACAAACGGACAAACGGACAAACGGACAAACGGACAAACGGACAAACGGACAAACGGACAAACGGACAAACGGACAAACGGACAAACGGACAAACGGACAAACGGACAAGCGGACAAGCGGACAAGCGGACAAGCGGACAAACGGACAAACGGACAAACGGACAAACGGACAAACGGACAAACGGACAAACGGACAAACGGACAAACGGACAAACGGACAAACGGACAAACGGACAAACGGACAAACGGACCAACGGACAAAAAGACAAACAGACAAACAGACAAACGGACAAACGGACAAACGGACAAACGGACAAACGGACAAACGGACAAACAGACAGACAAACACAAACAGACAAAAATTTCAAAAATAGCATATTTGTGTTTTGTATCTTTTTCCTAACTTTTCTATGTAATTTTTGTGCAAAAATATTTAATGTACAGAGACGCGGTTGTTCTACGATTTTATTATATTGTATGGAATAGACAAAAATTAGAAGTAAGATAATAGGCTGGCATCGACCTAAGCGCACGCGAATGACGTCGCGGGCACAGCTAGTCCTTTAATAATACTATAATAATTATCTTATAAACGAAAGTCGTGTTAGTTACACTATTTATATAACTCAAGAACGGCTATACCGATATGGCTGAAAATTGGTGGGTAGGTAGCTTAGAGCCAGGAGACGGACATAGGATACTGTTTACCCCGTAGGGTAGGTAGGGTGGGTAGGGTGGGTAGGGTAGGTTTAGTGTAGGTAGGTAGGGTAGGAAATAAATTTATGAAAGATAACAGTTATGTAAATAAATGATGATTACCACCTGTTTTTCCCTCACCTTATCTCTACGACGCTCACAATAGCAATAAACAAGCTTGCGGCGATGCCGTAAGGTTTTACAGTGGTGAGGCGGGGGGAGAGGCCATTTATATATGCGCGCCGCTTTATCCTCACGCCATAGCGCAATGGGACGTCGCAGAGGTAAGAACTATATGTCATTAGTTAGGTATTAGGTTTAGGTATTAGAAAATAAGAGACGCGCCAGCTCATGACATGTATATATACTGATTTTTAATAAATATGTGGTAGCGGGGGTGAGGAAGGGTCCGCTGGCCAGCCAAATAGAAATGATATAAAATAGGTAAGGGCATAGTTCGCAACGTGATCTTTCAGTTCTTCTTGGCTTGAGCTACTCTGTCATATAGGCAAGAGACCTCAATGCCAAGCATCCATCCTGGAATAGTCAAGTGACTAATAACAGAGGCAGAGCTCTTGCTGATCTCTCCTGCTCTCTTAACTTTGATGTTATTGCTCCGATGCATCCCACGCATTACCCTTAGGACCACACACGCCGTTCCGGACACACTCGACATCACCCTTCTCAACAATGTTAACCTACAGTTGCATTCTGTGGAGGCGCTGCACGAGTTAAACTCGGACCATCGGCCAGTAATTCTGGAGCTCGCTCCCAGATATGGCCCAATGGATCCCAACCAACCCCCCCCCTTCCCAAATGATCACTGACTGGAAGAAAGTAAGCGAAATGCTGAAAGACTCCACGTCACATCACTTGGATAAGATCCCAAGCAAGATCGAGTCTGCTGCTGACATGGGATCCGCGATCGGCTCATTCACGGAACACGTACAATCGGTCCTGAACGCTTGTTCAAGGGAGGACCCTGTGACGATTGATCGTCACTGGAAGCTCCCGGACGATGTGCGTGCCCGCCCTCGTGACTGAGAAGAACGCGGCCGTCCGTGCTTACAGCTCCCTTCCCTGCGCAAATAACAAAGCTTTTATGCGTTACTTACAGCGTAAGCTAAGTAAACGTGTCAAAGAGCTGCGTGAAGAGCGCTGGAATAAGACTCTTGGAGATCTCGAGCCAAATCACCTAGCATTCTGGGAGCTTCAGAGCAAATTACGCGCCACTGAGGTTTCCACCATGTCTCCTCTCATTCGACCCGACAATTCCGTCGCGTTTGACGACGACGAGAAGGCCGAATGTCTGGCCAACAGTTTGGAGCCTCAATGCACCCCGAGCACAATCCCGGTCGACCCGGCCCATCTCGCTGAGGTGGATGCTGAAGTCGAACGTCGAGGACCCTGATGATCCCCTCCACCCCGTCACACCAGACGAGGTAGAGGATATCATTAAGCGACTCAAACCCAGGAAAGCCCCTGGGTCCGATGGTATCACCAATAAGGTGCTACAACTTTTCCCTAGAGCTCTGATCGTGTTGATGACCGCCATTTTCAACGGCGCTTTGTCCAACAACATGTTTCCCCAAGAGTGGAAAGAGGCTACCGTTATCGGTATTCCCAAGCCGGGAAAGCCCAAGTCCTCCCCGACCTCTTATCGCCCCATCAGTCTGCTCAATGTGCTCGGCAAAATCTACGAGAAACTTATTTATAAGCGTCTCAAGGATTTCGCCTCATTCCAGACGAGCAGTTTGGCTTCAGAGCCAATCACTCTTGTGTTCAACAGGTGTATCGCATCGTTGAACACATCAACGGCCGCTTCCAGCAAGGTCGGATGTCTGGTTCCCTATTCTTCGATATTGCGAAAGCCTTCGACAAAGTTTGGCACAACGGCTTGATTTACAAGCTGTATAAACTTGGTGTGCCAGACCGTCTCGTGCTCACCCTGCGAGACTATCTGTCGGACCGCACCTTTCGTTATCGTATCGAAGGGGCGCTCTCTAGCCCCCGTCCTATCCGCGCCGCAAGGCGGTGTGCTCTCCCCCCTAATATTCACGCTATTCACTAGCGATGTTCCCAAAAACCCCAAGACGCAGCTAGTATTATTTGCCGATGACACGGCCATCTACTGCTCTGGCACGAGCACCAAGGCCATCTCCCACCACCTCCAAAGATCCGCCAACGCCCTAGGCGCATGGTTTCGGAAATGGAGGATTGAAGTAAACCCGGAGAAGAGTCAGGCGGTCTTTTTTTACAAGCCGTGGACTAGAACTCCTCCCTCCCTTAGTCCGATCACCATGTTTGGTAAGCCGATCCCTTGGGAGAAGCAAGCTAAATATCTAGGTGTGATCCTTGACAAAAACCTCACCTTTGGCGAGCACATAAAGGCGTTACGCTCGCGTGCTGCTTTTGCTCTCGGTAGGCTTCATCCCATGCTGAATACACGCAGCAAGCTATCTCTTAAATGCAAACTATCACTATATCTATACCACGTGCATACGACCGATAATGACCTATGCGTGTACCGCTTTCGCACACACGAAGGAACGATATATCCGTAGGATGCAGACCATCCAAAACCGATTTTTCCGAAAGGCCACGGGCGCTCCGTGGTTCGTTAGGAATGACCGACCGCATGTCGATCTCAAAGTCCCAACTATCAAGCAATTCATGAAGCGTCTTACGCCGTCGCCTCCACTTGCAATCTTGTTTCTTTTACTTGTTTCTTTTACGGAGTTCGGGCGATCCCGAATATATCTTTACTAATATATAAAGCTGAAGAGTTTGTTTGTTTGCTTGGCCAATTCTTCTTGGTCCAATTTGAAAAATTCTATCAGTGTAAAGTTGCGCGGATAGAATTCAGTTTTAGAGGCCACAATCAGCATGGTTTTGCTAGGGTCTTAGGCTTTGTTCTTATCAGAATTAGAATATCATTTTTCAGCAGTGCTGACAACTGACTCAGCACTATGGCCAAGCCTCTCATAACATATTCTAAGTGTAGTAATACACTTAGAACATGTTATGAGAGGCTTTGGGCAACTAGAGAAACTATGTCCCTTTTTTATTACAATTGAAGCAGTTGAAACCGATGGTCAATTGGATTTGTTTGCTGGCTTATTACTGTTTGATATATTTAAATCGTTCCCTGATTAAAACCGAGGATTACCTACACGTTCGCTTACAATAATACTCTCCTTGCTACTCATCAGATACTGTAGCAACTGGTCTGGATGACTGCATCTTAGAGCCAAAGCCGTGCATTTTACTGACTTATCACTAATACCGTAAATAATGCAATAATGGAGACCGTCCCGTCCCCCTAGATTGGGCAGAAGCCGCTTGAAGGCAGCTCCGGCCCGCCCCAGTCTGGGAGCTAAACGTCGGAAATGCTCGACGAAGTTCCACCGGCTATCGAGGACGAGACCCAGGTATGTCATCGTCGACCCGACCTCGATGTGAACTCCTCCTACCATTATTTGGGATCCCGATGGTGGCCTGTTCCGAGGACCATGGAAGCACATGGCTTCGGACTTGTGTAAGGCCACCTCGAGACCCAACTGCTGGATTCGCTCAATTATTGTCGCAACCCCGCGTGTCATAGCGTCGGCCGCCGCCTGGTGCGATCTCCCGTGCGCCAGGACCAGCGTGTCGACAGCGTAACAAACCACACTGACGCCACTAGGGAGGATGGCTCGCAGCACTCAGTCATAGCCGATGTCCCACAGGAGCGGCCCCAGAACCGAACCCTGTGGAACACCGCACGACATCTCTCGCTGGTTCCACTCTCCCAGGTGACCGGGGTAGATGACGGCTCTGTCCGTCAAGTAAGCCTCGACTACGCGACGGAGGTAGGTCGGCACCCGGTGATACCGAAGTGCCTCTCTGATGCAACTCCAGGGCAGGGTGTTGAAGGCATTAGCGATGTCTAGAGACACCGCCAAGACGACCCCACCCCGGGAAACCGCGTCCCCCGTCGAGAGGGCTCTCACGCGCATGATGGCATCCACCGTCGAGCGGCCCGTGCGGAAACCGAACTGGTTCTCTGCCAGATCCGGCCCCACCCGCACTAGGTGCTCGACGAGGCGGTTTGCAATTACTCTTTCAAAGAGCTTGCCCACCTCATCGAGCAGCACGATGGGCCGGTATGCGGACGGAGAGTCCGCAGGGCGCCCCGGCTTTTTGATGAGGACCAGTTTCCCCGTCTTCCAACGAAGTGGGAACTGGCCCCTCTCCAAGCATGCACTTAGGAACCCTCTTAGTCGAGGCCCAAGAGCCTCCAAGGCCAGGACCCAGGCTTTCCCAGGTAAGCCGTCGGGTCCTGGGGCGGTATTTTTGGTCTTCAGCCTATTAACCGCCACTCTCAGGTCTACCTCAGTCACCTCAGGAGCATCGTCATCGTCGTCAGCGGTGTAGTCCGCATCAGGCACCGCAGGTGGCGGAGCCATAGACGGGGGAGTATGCTCCCCTCGCGAGGGGAACAGAGCGCTCACCACGTCCTCCACCGGCTGGGGCCGAAGACTCAGCGTCAACGGGGGGGCCCAGGTGCGGAGCTTATTCCGCACCATTTTGTAGGGTCTTCCCCAAGGGTCCTCGTTCAGAGACTCCAGCATCTCCTTGCGAGCCAGATCCTTGGCTTGCAGGATCCCCGCTCGGAGGGCGGCCTTCGCCACTTTGTACTCCTCGTACAGCTCCGCCTCTCTGACCTGCGAATCCGGAGGGCGGATGCGGAGCCTGCGGTGCCTGGTATACCGGCTCCGTGCAGCAACGCATGCCTGACGCAGCGTCGCCAGCTCTTGCGACCACCAGTACACCTGACGGCGGGCACGTCCTGGCTTAACCCGGGGTATTGCCACGTCACAAATATCGGACATGGCCTCCCGGAACCACTCCGCTTCGTCATTGATGTCAGCAAGCCTGTCCGGAGGTGACACCCAGGCCTGCACGATCGAAGCTTCCAGGAGGAGCTCCCGGTCAAGCTGTTTCAGTGCCCACCGCGGACCACTCGGGGCCTGCCGGACTGGCGCGGTTGAGGTCTGGGTGGAGACGTCAAACCGGATATACCGGTGATCAGAATAGGTCTCCACCTCCTCTAATACGCACCAGTCAATGACACACGGTGACAGAGCAGGGCTGGCGAATGAGATGTCCACCATAGATTCCCCCTGCATCCGCACACACGTTGGGACAGAACCCATGTTTAAGACGACCAGGCCTGTCTCCAGAGCCCAGTCCTCCACCACCCTGCCCCGCGTGTCCGTGTAACGGGAACCCCAAACCAAGTGCTTGGCATTGAAGTCCCCGAGAACGAGCACGGGGAGGGAACGATACCCGGCGACGACGACGCCCAACTCCGTGAGGGAGTTTTGGAACTCGGCGAGAGTTCGGTTCGGGGAGAAGTACACTCCTACCACGACAATCTCCCCGAACCGTGCTGCTACGCACCCCTGTCCTCTCCTGACGCTTTCGAGATACGGGGTACCGGCAGCGGCCGACGAAATTAGGGCCACCGAGCCGTTCAGGTCCTTCACCCAGTCATCCCTGGGCGGAACAAAGTACGGCTCAGCGACCACGGCGATGTTAATCAACCTCTGCGCCATGCTCTGGACCAACAGGTCCTGAGCGGCATCGCAGTGGTTGATATTCGCCTGGAGGAAGCGTAATGGAGCCGTTATTGACACTCCATTTCAGCCTCCTCCTGAATCCCCTGTGAGGGCTCTCTCGCAGCAACCGAAGCGGCGGCGGCGGCAGTGACGGGGGTGGTGGAGGGCTTCTTTTTGCCCCTGGTTTTGGTGGGTGGAGCGCAGGCTTTACCCCCAGCCCAGTGATCGGCGTGGCGTTACACGAGCCGGCCCTGTGACCGGGCTGACCACAGCGGAAACAAAGACCGCTGCGATCCACCTCCGAAGTGCACTGAACTCAACAACAACTCAACATGGTTGCCCACTTGGCAGCGGAAGCACCTCAGAGGTCTGGGTTCCAGCAGTTTGACCTGCGCAGAAACCCAGCCCACCAGGAGTCTTCGGCCCTCCGATATTTCTTTGGCCGCCGTCACTGGGCAGCTCACCACGATGGTTCGCATGCGCAGGACGTATGGTGCCTGCCTTCACCTGCTCGGCAGAGCACCCCCCAGTCCTGACAACGGCGGCCACCACCTCCACCTCCGTGACGGAGTCGTCCAGGCCCAGGATGCGCATGTCGACGCACTTGGTGGGCCTGGACACTCGGACCTCGTCCGCATTTAAGGACGCTCTGAGCTTTTCGGCCAGAGCGTCAGCGGTCGGGCCACTGGCTGCACCGGAGATCTCCAGCATCCGGGCCCCAGTCATGGTCAACCTGTGCCGGAGGCCCCCCGTGATACCGAGCTCCTGGAGGTTCACCGCCTCTTTTGCCTTATTAATCACGTCGCGGTAAGTAGAATAGAATAGAATACTCTTTATTATGTACACCATATAAGTTACAGAAAAGATAGATGAAGAAAACATTACATAGGGTGACACAATGGGCGGCCTTATCGCTAAAAGTCACGCCCCTCTTCTCCGCGTCCGGCTGTAGTGTCATCACTACAGCTGCGGTTTTCGGGGCGCGGAGCCTAGCCGCGACGCGTTCCACTTTGCGCTGCCGCTTCCTTCGTCGTTTCTTGGCCGCCCTGGCTGCCTTGCCCGCCTTCTTCTTATCCCCGACCACTTGCCATCCGGTTTCAGCCGCAGGAGAGTTTGAAGGCGGGGGCGCCTTTTGCACCGCTGGCGCTAGCGCTGGAGCCTTCCCCGCTTGTGCAGCCACTCCACCTTTCTTACGTTTGGCCAATGCTGGGTTTCTCGGTGCTTGCTTCGCGGGTGTTGACCCGGCCCCTCGTTTGGTCTGGCTGGACGGCCCCGATTTGGCAGCCGCGGCGGTTGCGTACGCCTTCGGGTGACCCGTTACCTTTTGGCTCGCCGCTAGCGGGGGACGCAAGACGATGCCCTCCAAAACCGAGAATCGTGCCGCAAAATTGGCCATCTCCTGTCGCACCAGGTTCAGGACCTGCTCCTCCACAGGCGCAGCCTGGCTTTGCCCGTGCTTCCGTCCCGCTTGTGGTACCTCTTTTGGGCCGGCTCCTCGGAGCCCGGCCAGATCTGCTCGGAGCTTCTGGTTCTCCTTCTGGAGAAGCTCCGTGGCGGCCGCCAGGCTGGCGACCTCCGCCCGCAGCCTAGACACTTCGTCCGACGGAGGCCCGCAACAGTTGTTCTCCGCTGCCGCCAAAATGGAAGCCGCCGCCGTTTTTAGAGGCTTGTGCCCTCTTTAAAGCTACATCGCGGACCGCAGCCTCCACGACTTTCACAAATTTGGCCTTGCGCAAGCTTCACGGCTCGCTGCGCAGCCTCTTGGGAGGCGAGCCCTCTTCCTTTGCCTCCTTCTCGTCCTTTACCCCGCCTGCTGGTGGAGATTTTTCGGGCTGAGGCCTTCTCTCCATCGGAAAACGACCCCTCGTCATCCGTTTCCTCCAATATTTGGAGGGAGCATCTACACCATCGCGCTCACCCGACACCTTGTCAGGCGTTTTAAAATTAGAACCGATCATGTCCATAAGGGACTCTACGGATCGGGAACCTCCTCGGCCCTTGTTGCCACTGGCAAGTGGAAGACATCCGTTGCCTCCCCCCAGAATACGAGGGGCATGACGCCTCCAATGGAGACGTGGCGGATTCTCCAGCTGCTGAGCAGCTGGTACCGCCCTGGGGTAGTTTTTTCGCGTCTGTCTTTTTCATTTTTCTTTTCCTTTTAAAGGGTGTGGTCCCATCCTCCTCCAACCTCTCTCCCTCTCTCTCTGCTTGCTCACTGCCCTCCTAGTCACGTCTGATAATCAGACGCGTACCAGAGAACAGTGAGCAAGATTCCTACTAATGAAACGCACACCGTTCGCAGACTTGACCACTGCTCAAGTCTCCGAACGCTGTGCCCCTCGCGTGTCCCTCTTTGTCTGGTCTCTCACTTGAACCTTTCCGGCATGAGTAACTCTACCGGCAGAGCTTCAAGATCATTGAGACACGCAAGCCCCACCACGACGGCAACGTGGGGACACCCTCGGTGGGGAACGCTACTTGAACTAACTGGTTGTTCTGCCTTATTAGAAAAAATATTTTCTCTGTTACGACTATTCGTACGACGACCAGTTGGCTTCGCATGATTTCCGCGATTTACGGAAGTTTCACCACAACGCGGACTATACCGGCGCGGCGGCGTTTTGACGACGAACGACTACGTGCTCTGCTCACCTCTTCTTCCATAGTTCTGAGACGCTCTGGCTCTCGTTCCAGCTCCTTCTCCTTCTCGCGTAGACTCGAGGAAGTAGGCCTCCAGCGAAAACTTCGACTTCGAGGGCGCCTGTGACCGCTTTGCCTCGCACTGCCGCTGCTACGCGCTTTCGATCTGGTTTCGGCTGTGTGGTGGCTTCGACTGCGACTTCGACTTCAAAGGCGCCTGTGACTGCTTTGCCTCGCATTGGCGCGGCTCCGCGCTGTCGATCTGGCCCCAGCTGTGTGGCGCGATTGACCCCTCATTGGCGTTAAAAGACGCCGCGAGCTAGTATCTTGATCGCGTGACATTTTGGAGTCCATATAACAGAAAATAATAAAAATAATATTAGAACTATTCAAAGTAAATTAAACTAGGCAAACTCGTAACTATAAAAGTTTTGCAGGGTGCGTCTGGCGCTCAAAAATAATAAAATTTTCACGCCTTTTTAGATGCCCCACAGGATGGAAAAGAATCCTAAAAACTTACATTAAAAGGTATGATTCTTATTGTTCGATCCGACTCTCACATTTTATTATTGCCACATAACATTAATTTAGTTTTAACGCTAAAATTTTATCAATTCTAATCTAATCATCATCTGCCTAGCCTTTTCCCAACTATATTGGGGTCGACTTCCAGTTAAGCCGGATTTAGCTGAATACCAGTATCAATTGTAATCTAATAAAAATCTAAAATCACGAGTGGAGAACTTTTCATATACTTACATATTATGTATAAACAGACGTGTACTTACCACTTCTGAATTGTAATAAAACTCCTCACTCCAATGAATAGTATTTATTTATTGATTGACTAATAGTTCGAATAACTAAATAACTATTAATCGAAACATTAATTACTGCTAAACAAATCTATTTGAGGACTCGACGAGCGCCAACATAACCGAACGTTCTTTTTTTTTACAAAATCCCGCCAAAAACCAAAGACAATGACATAAATTAAATCGTTTCAGTATTGCAAGCAGAATAAGTAATTTCCAATAAATAATCAAGTATAAAATAACTTGAATAAAACATTTTTACTATACATATACAGACAGTCTTAATTTACACATCAAAACCTAACCCTTGCTTTCAATTTTGTTTACGCGGAGAAATCTATTCAAAGGCGAGGCGATTATCCACGTACGATATCGTAGATGGTATTTACATGATCACATTTTTTTCTTACTCTCGTGAATCGTATACTCGAGGTAAGAATCTCGCATCGTGTAAAAGTCAAAAACTATGCACACGACACGCGCGGCAAAGTGGCGACACGCGCGGCGACCATGCTGATGATGAATCCTTAATTATGCATGTGGTCCCACGATTCATTTTAAAGTAGGTAAAAGAAAATACTTACCAATTAGTGCTACAAGAAGAGTAATCCAAAACAGAACCATTTTGAATATCTAAGCAATTCCTGTCAACAAGTACGAGTATTCTGACAAATATTTATTTAATTGAAATTCGATATTTAAACAAAATATTCTGTGTTGAATCTTTGCAACAAAAAAACACAACAAACTTCCAAATGAAAACCTTTTTACAAAAAAAATACAACTAACCTCTCAAATAAAAACACTACAAAGTTTTTTTTTCACTTTTTTAGTGGTGATGCTCCTAGTAGCGTAGCGAGGGGGGGCAGAGGAGGCGGCGCGCACTGGGTGACACCCGACCGATCGTTGACTGGTTTTAATCACTGCCGGATGTCACCCCTAAACAGATGTCGCAATGAGACCCGTCCGAGGTGTGGTGTAAAAAAATTCGAGCCCGCTTCGCTCGCTTTTACATTCTACTCTGTCTTTGTTCTCAGGCTTTTCTCTGTTTAACTCAACAAAATGACTATTTTGATGTGTGAATAATCAAAAGAAAATGAAACCTTTCCTGGGTGCATGAATTTTCGAGCTCGCTTCACTAGCTTTAATATTCTGCTCTCTCTCAGTTAATGAGCATTCTTGCATCAGTCCATAAAGTTACTTCTATTTAAGTATGTATGATCGGAATTTGACTACACGGTTGCTGGTGCAATGCTTGAGCGATTGGCTGCCGTGCTGCATGTCGCGGGTTCGATTCCCGTACGGAACAAATATTTATATGGCCTACAGATAATTGTCCCGGGTCTGGCTGTTTTTGTATGTGAGTTTGTGTTTGTGAACGCACCCACGATACAGGAGTAATTCGTATTGTGAATGAAAAAAATAGAATAGAATTTCTCTTTATTTGAGTATCCATGACTCAAAATTTAATCAAAAGAAAATAAAACCTATCAGAGGTGGGATACAAAAATTTTCGAGCTCGCTTCGTTCGCTCTTGTGTTCTGCCCTCTCTCAATTAATGAGCTTTCTTGCATCCGTCCATAAAGTTATTACCCGAGGTGGGATGCTAGAAGGTGTTGCGGAGGGCTCGGTTTGACCACATTAGCCAAATAGGGAACCAACTTGCTTCATATCCAGCAGGTAGTAAGGCTTTTTGGTCCCTGGCTAATTCGGCCGAATTGAACTTCTGCCATCCCTCACTACCAGCACTGCTGAGACCCGACGGGACGCTGGGCCACTCCGCTGAGGAGAAAGCGAATCTGTTTGCTTCTTTGTTTGCGGAATCTTCACGTCTGGATCCTGGTGGCACGAGGCCTCTTGCTTCTCGTGATATATGCGAGTCGAGTATGTCAAACATTCGCATCCATCAGAATGACGTACTTAGGGTACCTACTGCGTAATCTAGACGTGAACAAGGCTAGTGGCCCCGACGAGATACCAGCAATTGTTCTGAAAACTTGTGCGCCTGAGTTGTCTCCGATCTTGACACGCTTATTTCGCCATTCGTTTGAGACCGGAAAAGTGCCGATGGCTTAGAAGCAAGCTAACATGCAGCCCGTGCCCAAGAAGAGTAGTCCAGCTGATCCGTCGAATTATAGACCCATCTCGGTAACGTTCATACTCTGTAAAAGTATGGAACGCGTGCTGAATTATAAGCCCTTGGCATACCTAGAAGCGAATGATGTCCTAAGTGACCGACAATACCGGTTCCGTCGAAATCGGTCAACTGGGGATCTTCTAGCGTATGGCATTCACATCTGGAGTGTGGCCATAGAGCAGCACGGGGAGGCACTAGCGGTTTCCCTTGACATCTCGAAGGCCTTTGACAGGGTTTGGCTTCCTTCGGTCTGTCCGCCGGATTGTGTGATTGGATCGCGGATTTCCTGCGAGATCGTTCTATCCGAGTGGTCATAGATGACTGCTCGTCTGGACTGCTGGATATTAATGCCAGGGTTCCTCAGGGGTCGGTGCATTCGGCAACACTGTTCGTGCTGCATATTAATGATCTGCTAAACCCGGTACCTTTGGGTATGCAGACGACAGCACTGTTGCTGAGAGATGCGTATCCGACGCACGAGCTAGTGGGTCGCAGATCCGGTCTCTCCGGGAGGCTATGGTTGAGCGCTTGAACGTGTCCTTGCAGGCTGTCTCTGAATGGGGCGATGCCAATCTGGTCAAGTTCAATGCTAAGCGTAACTATTTTCCGCTTAAAGGAGCCAATTTCACCCAGCTCCACTTTCCGAGGTGCAACCGTGCCGATAACCGACCAACTAGAGCTTCTTGAGGAAATTCACGCCGGAACAGCTGCTCAAACTCTATCAAGTGCAAGTACGATCGTGTATGGAGTACTGAGACAAATGAGCCAAGCGGGTCATTGGCAATGATAGGCTTGTCACAACAAGGCTCCAAAGTCTTAAGCATCGACGACGAGTTGCTGGCCTGTCGGTTTTCTACCAGTTGCATTTTGGGGAATGTGCGACGGAATTGCATAATTTAATTCCGCCAAACCCGTTCATCATCGCACCACAAGAAGAACGGCGATGCGCCACCGGTACATGGTGGACATTCCACCCACACGCACAAATCGTTTTGGGAACACATTCATAGTGCGTACAGCTAAGGAGTGGAATTCCCTGCCGGAGTCTGTGTTTCCTGATAGCTACAACCGTCTTTAAATCAAGAGTATGTTACTTCTAGGCTAGCCTGCTCCATTTTCGACCACATCATCGCTTACCATCAGGTGAGGTAGTGGTCAAACGCGTGCCTATCAATAGTAAAAAAAAAATATTAATAATAATCTGAGGCTCGGCTGTCAAGCCAACTGACGTGAGAAATTTTTCATCCCGTATTTTTATCGATTTTAATTTGAAAAAACCATAGAAACAATGCATTTAATACCAAATACATCAAGAAAAAAAAATAGAACCACATGAAAATAAAAAACACACTAAATGGAAAAAAATGAAAATAAGGAAACAAAATGTCGACACGACACCGGGCACGACTACAAGCCTCACCAACATCATCTTGGGGTTCGTCGCTGAGCTCCGCCTCGCAGCCGCCGGGACCTGCGCCAGCCGCGAGTCCAGAGATTCCGGTAGCTGCAGTTGCGTCGAGCTCGAGCGACGAATAGGTACTTCTCGCCGCCGACGACACCACCACCTGCGCGTCGGCGCGGACGAGGCCGACCACCGGCCAGCTTAGGACCTCGAGGCCCACCGGTCTCTGAAAGGGTCCCCGCTATCGGTGGAAGTGTGCAGCGTATAAAATGGACTCAAACTATAAATGAGAATGTAATACGCTCATACTTTGGGGCTACAGAGGTTGGAACTAACCTGACTGCGTACCGTGGTCGGATGCTCTCTCTGTTTCAGGTACTTGAACCAGCTGTCAGCGTATCGGCCCAACGACTGTCGGATTAGGTGCGCGTCATCCAGCGTGGTTAAAATTTCCATTATAGCCCGCTGATTTAAGGGACGCGGGGGGTGGGAGGGGGAGGGGGGAGAGGTAGGTTTGCCCCCTGCACCACCCCCACCCCCCGGAGCACCATGGTTATGGAGATATCCATGGTTAAAGTTTTGAGGTTAGAATAGAATTTGAGTTAGAAAAATAGGTAAAATTGAGTATCGTTTAGCAGGAGGAGGGAGTGGGGAGGTGCCCCCTGTGCCCTAGCACCACTCCCATGTAAAGGCGAAGCACTGCTCTTGAAAAAAAATTATTATAGTAACCTAACCTCAAAACGTGTTATAGCCGCTCAACATTGCAGTCACGGGAGGCCCAGTTGACGGAGCCCCGCTTCACGGGGCTCCTACTTCTGAGTGGTTTATAAAAAAATAACCACGAAGGGGATGGCGGGGTCTGTTCGCTCGCTTCGCTCGCTCACTCAACCCCGCCATCCCCTTCTAACCTAACCTGTCCGAGTCGGGGTGCCCCCAAGTCCAGAGCTCGCTTCGCTCGCTCTTGCGTCCAAGTTCTCCTATGTATTAGCAGTAGTAGTAGTCAGTGGAGATTTAATGAGGATTTTATTTATGAATTTTTTGTTATTGACAGCTGAGAGATAGCATGGCGTCGCTTCACGTTCCGTTCCACATAGTGTAAAAAAAGTCAATGTAATTGCATAATACAACAACAACTATTGTGCACATTTATTACACTCCAAAAGTTTGTGAATATGTAAAAATAAAATTATATTTATGAAAAAAACATGACATATAATTTAATAAAAAATACTTCTAACGTCAATGGAACGTAAATGGTCAACTTTGACGTCTACCATGACAATTTATCTAACCTAAAAATTTGCAAATGGCGCACTATTTTCCATTTTTTATTGAAACTTTAATGAATTTTATCTCGTAAATTGTGACTCCCCGAATCTTGAAACTTTGTAAAAAGCTTTCTATTTGTGAGTAGGTACTATCTACAAAAAAATACGAACTTACGGCTTTAATGGAAATTTTATCCTCCAGCGTAACCGTATGTTGGATGATAGTGTGCTTGATCGCCTCCGCACCGAAATGTGTAGCCATGTCATTGCTCCTCCGTCGCAGACTGTGGCACCAGCATCGTCAACCCAATTTCCCAGCCACGCTGACGAGGAGAGTAATGACAAGGTTACAAACGTAAGTACCCAGTGCAATGACGAATTGAGGAGTGCTTTGGAGTGTGCTATTCGGGAATACCGCTACATGCCGCCTGAACTTAGACCACGCTTACCTCGTTTGCCCATGCATAACAAGAACAGGGCACTGGTGGCTGCTCTGGATTCGCAGTTGTCAAGCTATTTTGATAACTGTGAGAACCTCACCGATGCACATTCGATCATGTACTGCGCGGCTGTAGCGGCATGTCGTGTAGCTCATGTCAAAATAAAAATAACCAATGACAGAGTACACGACCAAAACCAGCCGTACCAGCTTGGCAGTGCATCATCGGCCAGCAGTGCAGGATCGAGCGTCGTATTGGTGAGGCCAGAGCGCTAATCGGCAAACTGATCTGCTTCAGAGAGTGCAACACACGCCCTAGAGTAATGCGCTTTTTGAGACGGGCGTTTTCGGGAACTGATGTCAATCCCCGAGATTACATATCTCGTATCACAGAGCGCATCGACTTCCTGAAGCAGAAGGTTTATGCAAGGGCAAGCCGTATTCGTAGGTACAGGCGGCGAGTGGAGCGATACACCCAGAATCGCACTTTCCGAAGTAATGAAAGGTGGGTATATGGGAATTGGGAGCGACCGGATCAAGGTGTGACTGACATGCGCTTGCCGGATGATGATGCTATGTGTTCATTCTGGCGCAGCATCTGGTCGGTTCCTGTCAGTCATACTGAGGGTGACTGGACTCGGGAGGTCGAGCGTGTGTGCGATCCGATACCAGAAATGGGGGCAATTACCATCAGCCCCCAAGATGTAGTTTGTGCAGTCCGTCTGTTGCCTAACTGGAAATCTCCAGGGCCGGACGGGCTGCACAATTTCTGGATTAAATGGTTTACGAGATCGCACGCTTGCTTGGCGTCTCAATTCCAGTCTGTCTTAGAGTCTGGGTTGCTACCCCAGTTCTTAACTACAGGATTAACCCACCTGCTCCATAAATCAGGTAGTACTGCGGAACCTAAAAATTATAGACCGATCACGTGTTTACCGACGGTCTATAAAGTTCTTACATCCATTTTAAGGGCAAAGATTAATAGTCACATTAACAACAACAACATCATGTCTGCCTCTCAAAATGGATGTAGGAATGGGTCCCGCGGTACTAAGGAGCTACTCCTTATTGATATGGCAATTAGCCAACAGGTTCCGCGTTCCCGAAAGGATCTATCGACATGCTGGATAGATTATAAGAAGGCCTATGACTCGGTGCCTCATACAGGGCTCATGAGGGTGCTAGAATTG
The DNA here is from genome assembly GCA_950371165.1 of Lacanobia oleracea. NCBI lineage: Eukaryota > Metazoa > Arthropoda > Insecta > Lepidoptera > Noctuidae > Lacanobia > Lacanobia oleracea. The sequence goes on from OX493397.1 coordinate 12,132,947, forward strand.
TATTAAGTTGATACAACGCTACGCACCTTCCTGATGTCGTGTATGGGGCAATGGAGGACAGTCCTTCGCTATCCAGGATGTCGAAATATCCAGAGGAATAGCGAACCGGTAAGGATCGAGCGGGGTATATTTCAGGGCGATAGTTTGAGTCCACTTTGGTTTTGTCTGGCCTTGAATCCTCTTAGCACACTGCTAGAGAATTCAGGGCTAGGCTATCGGTTGAAGAGAGGTGGTCAGGTTATATCTCACCTCCTTTACATGGATGATCTGAAACTCTTTGTCCCCACTAATCTGCAACTGATGGAGCTACTGAAAGTAACTGAAACATTCAGTAACGCCATCAGGGTGGAGTTTGGTGTGGACAATTGTGCGGTCATGCATGTAAAGCGTGGAGAGATTATGGAATCCGTGAGAACTCAACTCTCGGATTCCATAAACCTGAGATCCCTCTCTCCAACTGAAACTTACAAGTATTTGGGTATGTCGGAAGCGTTAGGTATCAATGTTACTGACATGAAGCAATCGTTGAAGGAGCACTTCTTTGGCCGCCTGAAGAAGGTATTTAATAGCCTTCTATCAGGCGGAAACAAGGTGCGCGCCTTCAACGGTTGGGTCCGTATTGATGTACTCTTTCGGCGTACTCAAATGGACTCAAACGGAACTTGACGCCCTGGATAGGCGGGTCCGCACACTGCTTACTGCATATCGAATGCATCACCCACGATCGTCGGTAATGAGACTGTATATCCCGCGCAAGTGTGGAGGTCGAGGCTTTTTAAATGCTAAGACTCTCCACAATCGCGATATATGCAGTCTTAGTTAATACTTGCTAGCTGTCGACGTGGGTATGCATCGAGATGTAGTGGTGGTGGATAAAGGACTCACCCCGCTCTCCTTGGCAAATGAGAACTGGTGCAAACCTGCGGTGCTTGACACTAACGATCGCAGAGCGGTATGGCAGAGTAAGGAGCTTCACGGGCGCTTTTTCCGGGCCCTACATGGGCCCGACGTAGACCAACTAGCGTCCGTAGCCTTTTTTTTTTTTTTTTTTTTTAAGGATGGGAAATGACTCCTTCCGCTCTGGGCGAGGCGGAAGGGAGTGTCAGACTCTTACTGACTAAAACCCATCCGTGCTCCTCCCAATGCCCTTTGCGTTCCAGGGCTGCGGCGTCTATCGGCTATGACTGGGTGCTGCGAGCTGTCCTCCCTAGTGGCGTCAGTGTGGTTTGTTACGCTGACGACACGCTGGTCCTGGCGCACGGGAGATCGCACCAGGCGGCGGCCGACGCTATGACACGCGGGGTTGCGACAATAATTGAGCGAATCCAGCAGTTGGGTCTCGAGGTGGCCTTACACAAGTCCGAAGCCATGTGCTTCCATGGTCCTCGGAACAGGCCACCATCGGGATCCCAAATAATGGTAGGAGGAGTTCACATCGAGGTCGGGTCGACGATGACATACCTGGGTCTCGTCCTCGATAGCCGGTGGAACTTCGTCGAGCATTTCCGACGTTTGGCTCCCAGACTGGGGCGGGCCGGAGCTGCCTTTAAGCGGCTTCTGCCCAATCTAGGGGGACCAAACGGCTCCTGCCGGAGGCTTTACGCGGGGGTTGTGCGGTCCATGGCCCTTTACGGGGCGCCTGTTTGGGCGCCTACTTTGAGGAAGCGACCTGCCCGTTACCTCAACGCGTCCCAGAGGGTCATGGCCATCCGGCTGGCCCGGGGATACCGCACGGTCTCTGGCGAGGCGGCGAGCCTTCTTGCTGGACTGCCACCATGGGATCTGGAGGCGAGAGCCCTGGCGCTCATTTACGAGTGGCGCGTGGAGGCGCAACGCCAAGGCGAGACTCCTCTGCCGCGGCAAATTGCAGCAAGGCGGACGGAGCTCCGGCAGGATCTCATGGCGGTATGGAGACAGCGACTATCGCAACCCAGCGCTGGGCATGCCACAATCCAGGCAATTAGTCCCCTCTTTGAGGAGTGGCTGGAGCGGCGCCACGGCGTCCTCACTTTCCGCCTGACGCAGATACTCACCGGACACGGTTGTTTCGGGAGATACCTGGAACGCAAAGGGCTTTGGGAGGAGCACGGATGGGTTTTAGTCAGTAAGAGTCTGACACTCCCTTCCGCCTCGCCCAGAGCGGAAGGAGTCATTTGATGATTTCCCATCCTTAAAAAAAAAAGGGCTGTGGCGTCTCTTTCGAACGGATTCCGCACCCCGGCAGGCACTGGCCCTAGCGGGCCCCGTCTCCCATGCTGACATCTCCTTGAGGCGCGCGTGGAACACAGCGCGCCGCCGACCCGTTCTGATCGGACGGCGAGCCACCCAGTGCTCGCCGTCCGCAGGCCCGCGCCTACGGTGGCCGGAAATCGCCCTGCGACTCCCGACGCCTGGGGCGTCTTCTTCTGTTCCGGCGGCTGGGTCGTGAGGTTTCCCTCTCTCTCACACGTTCGGCATCCTTCTTCGCTAGCATCACTGCTTCGCAGAAGGAGGCGACCGCTTCCCATGCCTCTTCGCTCTGGACCATAGATTGTACTAGGGCCGGTCGCGAGAGGTCGCCGCCGCCGATCGCCTCAACAAGGACCCGGCGGTTCTCCGCCCAAGCAGGGCAGACCTCCACCGTATGCTCCACCGTGTCCTCCGGGCGATCCTCGCAGTATTGACACCCGGGCGTATCCTCCCGCCGAATCCGAAACAGGTATCTCCCGAAACAACCGTGTCCGGTGAGTATCTGCGTCAGGCGGAAAGTGAGGACGCCGTGGCGCCGCTCCAGCCACTCCTCAAAGAGGGGACTAATTGCCTGGATTGTGGCATGCCCAGCGCTGGGTTGCGACAGTCGCTGTCTCCATACCGCCATGAGATCCTGCCGGAGCTCCGTCTGCCTTGCTGCAATTTGCCGCGGCAGAGGAGTCTCGCCTTGGCGTTGCGCCTCCACGCGCCACTCGTAAATGAGCGCGAGGGCTCTCGCCTCCAGATCCCATGGTGGCAGTCCAGCAAGAAGGCTCGCCGCCTCGCCAGAGACCGTGCGTTATCCCCGGGCCAGCCGGATGGCCATGACCCTCTGGGACGCGTTGAGGTAACGGGCAGTTCGCTTCCTCAAAGTAGGCGCCCAAGCGTCCGTAGCATGCGTTTCGGTGATTTCTTTGGAGAAACCGAAGGTTTTGTTTGTGCAATTATGGACGAAATTATCATGACGAATAACTACCGGAGATTTATTGTGAAAGACGGCACGGTCGACATATGTCGGGCATGTCACCGTCCGGGAGAATCAATTCGCCACATTATCTCTGGTTGTTCTCGTCTAGCTAACGGAGAATACTTGCATAGACACAACCTTGTAGCCAGGATTATCCATCAGCAACTTGCTCTGAAATACTCTCTTGTGGAGTCGGAGGTGCCATACTATAGGTATGCGCCCGACCCAGTTCTCGATAATGGCAATATCACATTGTACTGGGATCGGTCCATCATCACTGACAGGACTATTGTTGCCAATAAGCCTGATATAGTGGTGGTGGGCCGAATTGTGAGGCGTGCAATGATTGTAGACATAACCGTCCCGCATGACGAGAACCTCGTGAAAGCCGAGAAAGACAAACAAATCAAGTATATTGACTTGGCTCGCGAGGTTGTCGACATGTGGGAAGTGGACTCCGCAATCATTGTACCGATAGTCGTGTCGGCCAATGGCTTAATAGCCACGAGCCTCGACCAACACCTTAGGAGGCTCTCGTTGGGCAGCTGGATCAAGGCCTTGGTTCAGAAAGCGGTACTTCTGGACACGGCTCGCATTGTCAGGAGGTTCCTTTCTCTGGAGCCCTGACCATCGGTAGCTTGGACCCTGTTCCCTATATCGGTGGGCTACTATTTTTATATTTTAAATGTTTTTTTTTTATATATATATTGTATAAAAATATTTAAAAATGTATGAATAAGTATAGAAGATTAATAATGGCAATATTAATAATTTATTCATCAAAATCATTGTAGTACATGATGACAATTTACAGAATTGGTCATAGTGTACAAAGACTACAATAAAATGTTGGGTGAGGTGCTGTACTCCTGGGGTGCGCGCAGAAAACCTCCTCGTGTGCCTGACGGCTGCTGGTTCCTTACGAATGCGTTCGGAGGAAAGAGCAGTTATCGGGCCGGTGCACCCTGGGCACGGGCAATAGTCTTTCCATGTCGGAGGGGCTATTGTCTGTGGCGAATTTCTGCGGGGGGGGGGAGCGTTTTGCTCCACGACGGTTCCTCCTCGTGTCCCTCTGATTCACAGAGGGCACTGTGGAGGAACGTCGGAGATGGGGTCGCTCCTGTCCCATCGACAGCTGTTGATAGGCAAAGGATGTGACCAATGCTGCTGCGGTGCAGGCGCACCAACGCGGCAGTCACTCTCTCCTCACGGAGCAATCCGGTCGAGAGAGCTTCTGACGGGTCCGCTGAGCCGGGTTGGCCGGACAGCGGACGTAGGCATGTATAATGCCGCCGTCAGGGGCTTGGCTTAACCGCCCGGCCCAGAGGAAGGACACCTCTAAGATAAAAAACCCCCAATCCTAAGTTTTGAAGCGCGGCGAGAGGATGAATGGCTGGTGGGGTTACCAGTCGTTAGCGCTTCCCCTGTAGGGTACCTGCCGACCCCCTACAGTATTTAGGCTTACCCTTGGTACGGGGCACTGCCGGGGTGGACTTTTAATTCCTCCACTGCTCGTGGGAACTATATGGAAAAGTTTGACAAAAATAAAACCATCGATGGGCCAGGTATGGCGGAGAAAGTAGACCAGTCTGCCGGAAGCGGCAGCGAGAGCCGAGGAGGCTCACGCGCCCTCTCAAAATTTTGGGGAAGCGTTCGCGCGGGGAGGGTATAAACCCATCCTCAAGTGAGGAGGAACTGTCGGCCGCAAAGGTGCCGACAGCAAAGAGAGGTCGCGCAGTGATGGGTGGAGCATCCACTCGACAGCGGGACCAGAGGGGTCGCTTTTTGCGGCCTGCTACGCCGATTCTGGCAGTCTGCCTGGATCGGCCGCCAGAGGCAGAGAGCGATGAGACCACTCTCGCTGATTTTAGTGGAGATTCCGCTGCGTCTCCGTCCCCGCTACTGCTAGACAGCAATAAAGCGGAAGCAAATGCAGCAAAGCGGGCTCAGCGGAAAGCGGTAGCGGCGAAGCTGTGGGAGGAGAACGGTCGTCTCCGAGCTGAGCTGGAGGACCTCAGAAGGGAGGTTGCCGCGCAAAGAGAAGCCCGGCTGCAGAAGGATGCGGCTCCCGCAGCTGCCGGCTCTCCGGTGGTTACGGCTCCAGCGTCGGACCCTGCCCCTGCACTTGCGACCGATGCGGACATCGAGAAGATCGTCCGCATCTGCATGCAGCAGTGTGGGGGCATGATGAATGCCCGCCTGGAGGCCTTAGAAACGAGGCTTCTCCCGGCCCAAAACCTCCGGCCACCGCTAGCGGCGGACAAAAGGAGGATGGAGGAGGCCGCAAGGCCAGGGCCATCGACTGTGGCGGCCAAAGCTGGAAAGGGGGGCAAAAAGCCCGCGGAGGGGCCCAAGAAGACCGCGGAGGTTGCGTCAGCAACCCCTTCCAGTTTAAATGCGACCCCGGCGACCGCCTCCGGCCCCACCTCAGAGGCTTGGACGACGGTCGTCAAAAAGGGCCGCAAGAAGAAGGCATCGACGCTGGCTTCCAGTGAGTCCAAGCCCGCGCCCAAGAAGAAGAAGCGGAGGTCCCGGAAGGGTAGGGTCCCACGCTCCGCGGCTGTGGTAATCACACTGCAGCCCGGAGCCATCGAGAGGGGCCTTACTTACAAGGAGGTCCTCACGCAGGTGAGGGCCAATGTCGCGTTCCCCGACTTGGGCACACCGACCGGCTTTAGAATGAAGTCGGCGGTTACGGGGGCGCGGCTGTTCGAAGTGGCAGGTCCTGATGGCAGCCAGAAGGCGGATGTCCTGGCCGCCAAATTGAGGGAGGTCCTCAATGGAGAAGGGTTCGAGTGTCCAGGCCCGTGAAGACCGCTGAACTGCGCGTCAATGGCTTGGACGACTCGACGACCCCGGAGGAGGTCGTGGCGGCCGTCGCTCGAAGCGGGGGATGTCCGCCGGGTGACGTGCGGGCAGGCGAGATTCGCGCCGACGCTGCCGGGCTCGGCATCATCTGGATAAAGTGCCCGGTAGCGGCGGCGAAAAAGATCGCCGACAGCGGGCGTCTTCTGGTGGGGTGGGTGGCAGCACGGGTGAAGCTGCTGCAACCCAGGGCTATGCGGTGTTACCGATGCCTTGATGCTGGGCACGTCAGGGCACGTTGCACCGCCGCAATTGACCGCAGTGAACTATGTTATCGCTGCGGTAAGCCCGGCCACAAGGTGGCCCAATGCTCCGCGACGCCAAACTGTAGCCTCTGTACAGCTGCAGGGAGGCCCGCGGAGCACATTGTGGGTGGCAAGGCCTGTGGCGCGCCCGCCCCCAAGACGGGCAAGAAGAAGAAAAAGAAGAAAAAGAAGGGAGCAACCAAGGCTGCCGGGGACTCTTTACATCCCCCGCAGCCTGGTTGCTCTTCGGCCGACTCCCGGCCTGAGAATGGCGCCGAAGGAATGGATTGCGCATAATGGCACAATTCCATTTCCTCCAGGGCAATATCAACCACTCTGCCAGGGCTCAGGATCTCTTACTCCAGAGCATGGCAGAGTGGTCGATTCATGTGGCTGTGGTCGCCGAACCGTACTACGTCCCCCCCAGAGATGATTGGGTGGGTGACCTGGACGACTCGGTGGCCATTATTGGCGGGGCTCTTGCCGACCCGTCCCGAGGTCACGGCTGGGTGGCCGCCCTCGCGGACGGCATCGGCACTATTGGAGTGTATTTCTCACCTAACAAGAGCCTCGCCGACTTCGAGAGCTTCCTTGTTGAGTTAGGTGCCGTCGTGAACCGGTACCACCCACGCCCAGTGCTGTTGCTCGGGGATCTCAATGCCAAATCTGCGGCGTGGGGATCCCCGGTCACCGATGCCAAGGGTGAGGCACTGGAGGAGTGGGCGGTCACGACCGGCTTGACCGTCCTGAATCGGGGCTCGGAGTACACGTGTGTGCGGCAGCGGGGCGGTTCCATAGTGGACGTCTCGTTTGCTAGCCCTACTGTCGCTAGCCGTGTCCGCGACTGGCATGTCGCCGTGGAGGTGGAGACGTTATCGGATCACCGATACATCCGTTTTGACGTCTCCCCCCAGACCGCGGGCGGCCGCAGTCAATCGGCTCCACGAACGGACGGTCCGCGCTGGGCGCGCAAGCGCCTCGATAGGGAGCTCCTCGAGGAGGCCGCTATTGTGCAGGCCTGGATCCGGGAGTCGACAACGACTGGACCCGTCGACGTCGAAGAGGGGGCGCAGTGGTTCCACTGGGCGATGACGCAAATTAGCGACGCGTCCATGCCCCGGGTCCACACACAACCCAGAAGGCGCCAGGTGTACTGGTGGTCCGCTGAGATTGAGCAGTTGCGCATCTCGTGCGTGCGAGTCAGGCGCCGGTACACCCGATACCGAAGAAGACGTCGTCGGGTTCCTGACGAAGAAGCCGCGCTGTATGAGGTGTACCGCGCGGCTAAGGAAGCTCTGCGGCTGGCCATCGGCGAGGCAAAGACGCGTGCCAGGGAGGAGATGTTAGAGACTCTAAACAGGGATCCGTGGGGGCGTCCATATCGCTCGGTTCGAGGGAAATTCGGACCTTGGGCGCCTCCGCTTACGGAGAGTCTCGAACCTGAGCTGCTGGAGGACGTGGTCGCAGCCCTCTTCCCGGCACGAGCGGAGCATACTCCGCCGCCGATGGTTCTACCCACAACCGCAGAGCTTGAAGAGAACGCCAGCGTCCCAGAGGTGACAGAAGCAGAGTTGAGGGCGGCCGTGATGCGGCTCCGGGCGAAAAACACTGCCCCGGGGCCTGATGGAATTCACGGTTGCGTGTTGGCCCTCGCTCTGAAGGAGCTGGAGTCCCATCTGAGAGGACTCTACTCAGCGTGCCTGGAGCAGGGCCAGTTTCCCGTTCAGTGGAAATCTGGTCGTCTGGTCCTGCTCAGGAAGACGGGGCGCCCTGCGGACTCGCCGTCCGCGTACCGGCCCATAGTGCTGCTGGACGAGGTGGGAAAGTTGTTTGAGCGGATAATCGCAGCCCGCCTCGTCAGCCACTTGTGCGGAGAGGGGCCGGACCTGGCTGAATGCCAGTTCGGGTTTCGACATGGGCGCTCCACTATCACGGCGATATCGCGAGTGAGAGTCCTGGCGGAGGAAGCGGTGTCCCGGGGCGGGGTGATGTTGGCGGTGTCTTTGGACATCTCCAACGCCTTCAACACGCTGCCCTGGAGTTGTATTCGGGAGGCACTGCGTTATCATCGAGTGCCTCCCTACCTCCGCCGCGTCATTGGGGCTTATTTGGCGGACAGGTGTGTCACCTATCTGGGACGTGATGGCAGACATCAGCACCCCATGTCGTGCGGCGTTCCACAGGGCTCAGTGTTGGGCCCACCCCTGTGGAACATCGGTTACGACTGGGTACTGAGGGGCGAGCTTCCGCCGGGTGTGGACCTGACGTGTTACGCTGACGACACGCTGGTTACTGCCCGGGGGAGCTCGTACAGGGAGGCAGCGTTGCTGGCGACGGCCGCGGTCTCACAGGTGGTGAGCCGCATACGGCGCCTTGGCCTGGAGGTGGCCCTCAACAAGTCGGAGGCCATAGCCTTTCATGGTCCCCGGCGGGCGCCACCGCCGGAATCGCAAATAGTTGTTGGGGGGGGCCGTATCGCTGTCGAGTCCACCATGAAGTACCTGGGATTGGTGCTCGACAGCCGGTGGGATTTCGGCCCCCATTTCCGGCGGCTGGCACCCAAATTGTTGGGCGCGGCTGGGGCGCTGTCAACGCTGCTTCCCAATCTGGGGGACCCGAGCACCGCTTGCAGGCGGTTGTACGTGGGGATCGTGCGATCGATGGCCCTGTATGGGGCCCCGATCTGGGCGGCTGACCTGACGGCCGGCACCATCACTGTTCTGAGGAAGCCGCAGAGGGTGATGGCCGTCAGAGTCATCAGGGGTTATAGCACGATCTCCTACGAAGCGGCTTGCGTACTGGCCGGATCTCCGCCCTGGGACCTGGAGGCAAAAGTCCTCGCGTCACTGCACCGGTGGCGTGAGGACGCGCGGGCGCGCGGCGAGCGACTGATGCAGCGGCACATTGAGCTGCGTCAGTCGCAGTTGCGCGAGGTTCTGGTGGCGGAATGGCGGAACAGGCTCTCACGCCCTTCCGCTGGCCTCGTCACTATCGAGGCCATCCGGCCGGTGCTCGACCTGTGGCTCGGGAGAAGGCACGGCTCCTTGACATTTCGTGTGACGCAGGTCCTCTCGGGGCATGGCTGCTTCGGGAGGTTCCTGTGTCGCATAGGCAGGGAGCCGGACGCTCGGTGTCACCACTGCGTCGACTGTCGGGAGGACACGGCGCGGCATACACTGACAGAGTGTGCCGCTTGGGAGGGACCACGCCGTGCCCTCATCTCTGTGGTAGGCAGTGATCTCTCGCTGCCGGCCGTAGTTCGTGCTATGGTCGACGGCGAGGAGTCCTGGGACGCGGTGGTCTCCTTCTGTGAAGCAGTTGTCGCGCAGAAGGAGGCTGCGGAAAGGGAGAGGGAGATCTCCACCTCTCTCCCGGCCCGCAGTAGGCGCACCGGGCGTCGGAGGAGGGCATACGCTGCCCTCTTCCGGCCCCCCCTAACTGGGTCCTGAGGCGTCGGACTTGGGGATATCCGTCGCCCCCCATTCATTCGGACCCGAGGTGGCGGCGCGTGGTGTTCCCGTGCGCCCCTCTTTGACGTTGCGGGGGGAGTCGAACACCTCACTTCCCCCGCTGACCCGAGGTGGCCTGCAGAGGCGGGCCGGCACCAGCCGTGGATTACGGAAGTCGCATTAGTTCTCGCGATCCCCGGTTGGTGAGAGATGGAGCACCGGGGTGGTTTTAGTCAGTAAGAGTCTGACAGACCCCTCCGCCCGCCCCAGGGCGACATCCATGAGGATTTCCCCCCGTTATAAAAAAAAAAAAAAAAAAAAAGGTGCTGTACTCCTAGCTAGGTTAGTAGATAACCTGTGTTAAGGAGAACAGTGCCGGTCCCCAAGGAAACAAACAACAATATCGTACACAATATGCATTATTGAACATTATGATGTGCCTACTACAATCATTATTGCTTAAAACTATAACAATAAAATAACAAGTCAAGAAAAAGAACAATAGTAAAGTAAATAAACAAAAAGTAAATCATGTAACTAGTGGGTAGGTGCATATTTGTTGTTACCAGCTAGTTGAGGTCACGAGTCATAAGCTGTAGCGGATTTCGATGTACATCTTAAAGTTATTCTTAATTTATTTTACTTATTGTATATTGTTATATATTTAAATCAAATCATCAGGAAACAAACAAAATAAAAAGAAACAAAAAATAAAATAAAAAAATCTCTCAATTAAAATCAGTTGTGAATTTTTCTGTTTCGTCGTAGCTTTTACCTTGTAGGAATGAGTAAACAGCCTTTTTGACCGACTTCAAAAAAAGGAGGAGGTTCTCAATTCGGTTGTATTTTTTTTTATGTTTGTTACCTCATAACTCCGTCATTTATGAACCGATTTGAAAAATTTTTGATTCATCTGAAAGGGTATACCTCTCGATTGGTCCCATTGTCACCATGTCAGAATCTGATGATGGGATCCCACGAAAATCGAGGGCAACCTTCAAATTTTATAGGTACATACAATGTTTTTCATCAGTATTTTACGTGGAGCGGCTGCCTACCAGACCTCCACAAACCCATTAATTAACTGGGTAACAAGGTACTTTATGGCAAGACCGTCTGACTATCCGTAACGACTGCCAAAGATCTACAAATGACAGCCAGGACCAACGGACAACATCAAATTCAGGAATTACCTACATAAAATTGCGGCAATCGAATTTACTATGAAAAGTTTGTTTCCAAAGCTATAATTATTAAACGATAAATTTGTGAGAAATATCTTAAATTACAAGTTAATGTCATTCAAATCGCTTCAGTCTACTTAAAAATGTCTCTTAAATATGAATTACTATTGTAAGAAACTGGCAACCCCACGTGATCCCACACAGAACAGAATTTTCTGTTCCGTGTGATCCCACGTCACCGGACCGTCTATAAATAGCGCGTCAGTTGAGCCTTTAGCTTTAAACTCCCTAAATAATATTGCCATGACCCAGCCAGTCCCTTCCTATCCTCCCGATAACGACGCTCCTGAGCCGAGGTCCGTACCCTACAGGGAGCTAGTTAATAGTGTATCATCTATGCTACAGGGGGTGCCCTCAGCGAGCGGAGTTGTAGGTTTTTAAGGTTTTTTGCTTGGCCTTAGATTCATTTAAGGCCACCACAGGCTAGTCCGGTTAAGCAGCAACCACCCGTAGAGAGGTGAACTGTGAGTGGTCATATAAAAAAAAAAATACTGTCAAGTTTTCTTTTTCGTTGGCAGTCACGACGTGCGGACGTCTCTGCGAGTATCTATCGGTCAAAGGTCACGTGAGCTGTTTTTATTTTAAAAGTGTGCAATCGTTATTTTGTTGATTTCCTAGTTGTTATTATAGCCCGTGTAAACTGTGTTGATGTTAATTAAATTAATTTCAAAACTATTAAACGGTTTTCCCATGTCAATGTGTTTTTTTTTAATTCATTTCCACTTTTGAAGCTTATACTATTATTAGGGAGCTTAGATTTTCTGAAAATATAGGTATGAATGAGTAAACAAACTTCTCGCTTGCTAAAAAGATGCAAAAGGGCAAAATCAAGACATAATCATTCTAGTTGCGTTCTTCGTTTTGTCCTTATTTATACATAAGTTAATTAATAAAAATACGATCGGATAGCGGCAGCGATGTTTGAGGCTAAAAAACATAAAAATTGTGGATTTAGGATACCCAAACTCCATTATCGGGGTAGTGGTTTCATCATTTGATTATCTGACGAATGTATCCATATTTCTAACGATATAATATGTAGCGGCAATGAAGGATTTTGATTTCCAAAGTCGAAGTTTCGCGCCAACAACAAGGTTTTAATTTTACACAAAAATAGATCATTCGCATGTAAACACGATTAAAAATGGTAGTTCTCCACGCGGCATCGCCCGTTATTAGTATTTTCATGGGTTTTGATTTTTGTGGACGAAACTCTAATCTTTTCAAAAATATGTAACTAGCTGACCCGCGCGGCTTCGCTCCCGTGAACTGGCTACCTCCCTACTTCCCTACCTACCTACCTACCTCCCTACTTACCTACCCTACCTAACTCCCTACCTTCCTACCTCCTTACCTACCTACCTACCCTCGGTAGGGTAGGTAGGTAGGGTTACCTATCACCACCGTAGGCGCGGGCCTGTGGACGGCGAGCATTGGGTGGCTCGCCGAATGATCAGAACCAGGCCCGGGTCGACGGCGCGCTGTGTTCCACGCGCGCCTCAAAGAGCTGTCAGCAAAGAAGACGGGGCCCGCTAGGGCCAATGCCTGCTAGTGCTGCGGACTTTGATCGAAAGAGGTATCGTAGCCCTGGAACGCAAAGTGCTCTAGGAGGAACAAGGATGGGTTTTAGTCAGTAAGAGTCTGACACTTCCTCCTGCTTCACCCAGATTATTAAGCTGGAGTAATCACCTAGACTACAAACTAAACAGGGCCTGCATTACCTTCTGGCAATGCAGGAAAATGATAGGGAAGAAGTGGGGCCTATCTCCCAAAATAATACTATGGCTGTACAGCGCAGTAATCGGCCCATGTTAACCTACGGGGCCGTGGTGTGGTGGCCACGCACAAAGCTAGCTACAGCCGTAAACAAGTTACAACACATGCAAAGGCTGACCTGCATGGCAACGACGGGCTGCATGAGGACTACTCCAACTGCGGCGCTGGAAGCCATGCTGGGGCTCCCTCCGCTACACTTGTTTATACAACAGGAAGCGACGATGGCAGCAGTACGCCTTAAAACATTAGGTCTCTGGAGTAAGAGAGATACACGACACACCGCTCTGCCCGAGGAGCTCAACAATGAACTCCCCATAACAAAAGCAATCAATGACCGGGTACCCAAGCAATTTATCTTCGATAAAAAATACAAAATCCAATTGCATGAGGATCATCGGTGCGAGGGGCTCTGCCCCGCCGAGCTGCGGATCTTCACCGATGGATCAAAAACAGATACAGGTACTGGTGCGGGAATCTTCTCAGAGGATCTCAATATCCACATAGCCACACCATCGGGGGTCCACAACACAGTGTTCCAGGCTGAATGCATGGGCATTTCTCTGGCGGCATCAGCCATCCTAACTAGGGAAGTTAAGAACCACTCAATACGCATACTCTCGGACAGCATGGCCGTCCTGCAAGCTCTGAACAGCCACACAGTGAACTCTGGGTTGATTCTCGATTGTCACCAACGTCTCAACCAGGTTGGTAGACACAACAAAGTAACCATTCAATGGATCAAGGGACACAGTGAATCTCGAGGCAACGACGCTGCGGATGAACTCGCCCGAAGGGGGTCGAGTTTGTCAGCGATGGGACCTGAGCCCATCGTGCCGCTGCCTTTCGGGTACTTACGCAATGTGGTAAGGAAACGCACCGGAGATAAACATCACAAGGCCAAAGAGGCACTTCCCTCTATAGATGGCCGTTTCACAAAACAAGCCCTAAGACTGACTAAACAACAGTTGCGTTCAGTCACAGCCGTAACAACTGGCCACGGGTCTTTTAATAAACACCTCTATGCTATAGGAGTCACTGACAGCCCGCTATGCAGAGCCTGCACGGAGGAGAATGAGACAGCAGCACACCTGCTTCTAAGCTGCCCGGTAGTTGCGGATTACAGGGCAAAGTACTTCGGAAACCCAGTTACCCTCTGCGAGATAGTTGGTAACACCAAGGCGTTGCTGGCCTTCCTTGGGGAGCTGGGGTGGATCGAATGACGCATTTGTCCCACCTGCACGCAAAATACGCGCTTAGTCGTGGAATTGCGGAAACCAGCCCGATTTAGATACATACATACATACATAACCCATTTATCGAGGAAGGCTATAGGCTATATATTATCACGCTAAGACCATGAGGAGCGGAGCAGTAACGCGAGCAGCGCGCGGGTCAACTTGTCTATACCTACATATAATAAAATCGTAGACTAACCGTGTACAGACACGGTTAGTCTACGATTTTTGCATAAACGACTTAAATATTTTTGTATAAAAATTACGTAGAAAAGTTAGGAAAAAGATATAAAACTTAATATGCTATTTTTGAAATTTTTGTCTGTGCGTTTGAGGGAGCATCACGCATAAACCACAGATTGGGTTCAAAATCTAGGTACTTAAAAATAAGTGATAACATTGCGTTTATTTCATCGAAATAAACCCACAAAATCAAAAGATATTATTTTTTTTCAAAGTCAAAGTAAAAACGTTTTTTTCAATTAGGCCATTAAACGGCACTTTTGAACGTCATCATTACATTTAAAATAACATAGTGACTCTACTGTCTATTCGGAAGGGTAGATTCTTATGGAGAAGAACGGACAAGAAACTCCATAGTTACTCTTTTCAAATCAATGTTTTAGATGTGCTGTCGTATACAAAACTTTTGGTAATATAATATGCGAGGACCATGAACCCAGAGTATGCAGAGGTAGACTTATTAATTTTCTAAATAAGTACAAGGTACTCACATATTTACAAATATTGGAACCATTAATTAGCAGAGTGTGAGTGAACAGAAAAATAAAAACCCAAAAATGAAACAGTAGGTACAACTATAAAGTAAATACATAAACCAACCAGTTTGATCTTGTCTTCACCATTGATTGTCCTATGGAGCAGGACCAACATGTTTCCAAGCATTCTTATCCTGAATGTAATCGGAAGGACTTCCTATTAAATAACTGCCGTTTTTATAGTAGGTATTTTTTTTGGGTAGAATGTACCTTTTCTATAGTAAATTTAAAATCACCAAAACGCGAAAAACGGAGCTAGGTGCGCATAGGTGCTGAAAAAAAAATTGCTAAAAGTTTCTTTAGGGGTTGGTGGGATAGTGGGAGTATTAAGGGTGGGGAAGATTATGTGGCGAGTCTATATAAGCTTTCAATCCAAATTAAGGTCAAGAGATAGTCCGGTTCAGTAGTTGACAACCCTCTAGGGTTGAAACTGCGAGTGGCCATGGACAAAAAAAAAAAAATTAAGGTCAAGAGCATCGTCAAGGTCCAGGTCAAACTCGTAAAGGTCAAGGTCAAACACTTCAACGTCAAAATATTCCTAAAATCGTAGAATATTGCCCCCTATCAAATTCAAGAACATATTCAAGGTCATACTCGAACCTCTCAAAAACAAGGTCAAAAACCTAAAGAACATGGGTCTGAACGTACCCAGTTTGTAGCAAGTTGAAATTGGTACCATTCAAAAGGTCTTTGAAAACGTAGATATTTTTTGTATGGGAGCAACTTTGTAACTTATGTAGGAAAAAAGATATTCGATGTTGAAAATACCGAAAATCCTTAGTAAAATCGACCCACGCACGTTCAATTTTTTTTTATTTTATCCATTAGGTGGGTAGTTCGAACTATTTTGTGCTAGCGTCGGTGTGTCGTCAGTAGTTAGTACCTGTTAGGAACTGATTTTGAGCGCGCGCGCATATCTTAGTTTATTTTATTCTTACTTTTATTTACAACCTCGGCTTTCACAACGGACTTCAGTGTATTACTTAACGATTGGATTATTATTATTACTCATCTGCTTCAAAAAAATGGAAGTATAATATACAGTGTGTTACATGTACAAGATCAGTAATTCGTGACCGAAACCGGCATATACTGACGCGAACCTATTTGGAAGACAATCCAGGCTTCACAGAGTATGTGATGGCACGGATTAACATAAATGAGGTTAGTATAACAATAGCTTTTGATCATCGAGTACACGGTGTCTTTTTGTTCACTCTTTATTAAGTTATTTATTGTTTTAGTTACTTGAGGATTTGGTTTTTCTTTTAGATGGCCCTGAATCAACTTCAGGCTATGTGTCATCGTTGTTGGGTAGCTGGAAGACGACAGCAACCTAGGTTCGAACAAGAACAAAACCAGGAACTTGCAAACCCAGAGCACCCAACGTCTGTTCCAACTTATAGAAGGGTTGCAAATACGGCGCGTCACTGTTTATTTCATGGGTGCATCAATCAAGAACTTCACAGAGTGTCCAGGTTTATAAAAGTATTCTTGTTGGTTAATCATAGCGTGTATGTACGTTCCTGAACATGCACGCGTTTGTACACATCACATCAACACAGAAGATTGGAGCTCCCTGTATGATAATGGAGAGACAATATTCACACCAGACCATCTCAAAGATATGATTGATACGTTACGAGATGCATATAAACATAAGACTAATATAGATTTTGACAATGTAAACAACATTTTACCAGAGGATCTATATTACCTAACTGGCTTAACACACCAACAATTCGAAATCCTTTTGAATGAAACACCGTCTCTTTTAAATCAATGTAGAAGACCAAAAACTGCACTAGGAATATATTTATTAAAACAACGGTCTGGTGAACCAAATACACGTATAGCCTCCCAAATAGGTGTATCTCGTAAAACGATCGGTATTTTGCTTAAAACTGCTAGAAACTGCTTGACCCAAGACTTTGTTGTTCGCCATTTGGGTTTCAATCATATAAGTCGGGATGAAATTATAGCTCACAGCCTTGCAGTACCATTATCAATATATTCCAACCCTATAAACCCAGTGGCTATAGCTATTTGTGATGGTTCGTATATATATGTACAGAAAAGTAAAAACTTTTTATTTCAAAAAAAGTCTTACAGCTTACACAATTATAAAAACTTGTTAAAACCCTTTGTGATTACTTGCCCAGATGGCTATATTATAGATATATGTGGACCATACGCTGCAATAAAGACTGATGCCCAAATCATGACTGAGATTATGAATGATCAAACGTCCCCAGTGCATATAACGTTACAAACAGATGACGTTTTTATATTAGATCGAGGTTTTAGAGACTCTAAACCAGATATAGAAAGTGCTGGCTATGTTGCCCATATGCCACCAAGTAAAGATAGGCATGCCACACAGCTTACAGATATTCAAGCCAATAAATCTCGAGAAATCACCATAGTGCGTTGGGTCATTGAAGTAATAAACGGATGGTTCAAAAGGGACTACAAAATATTTAGGCATACAGTTATCAATAAAACACTCCCTCACTTATTTGAAGACTTCCGTATTGCGGGAGCCCTTATAAATGCATTTAGGCAGCGTCTGACAGATAATGAGCATGCCCACGCTTTTATCAATATAATAGCGCAAAGAAGAAGTGAACCCAACAGACTGGGCAATTATGTAGTCGCAGAACATATGAACAGACAGCGGGCGGTGTTCACAACAATGACGGCTACGTCAATACCATTTCCACAATTGACAGAAGAAGACGTCATTCTACTCAGTTTGGGCACATACCATTTAACGCTCGCTAGATCATATGTTGCCGAGCATTTGCGAGGTGGAGATGGTATATATAATATTGAGGTATCTTCGAGCCGTAGCCCTAGTATGTCGCAGCATGGGCTAGTAACCGAAAACTGCTCGTTAATTAGAGACCGCATATTATCGAGGCACGTGTCGAATAAAATATATTACACATATATTTTAATCAAGGTTAATGTCCAGGGCAGAGAAGCCATCGAAGCGTATTATTGCTCCTGCATGACGGGTATGAGAACTCTAGGTGCTTGTGCCCATACTATTAGCATAATATGGTACTTAGGTGTTGGCAGGCACCTAGATAACTTCGTAGGTCCGGCAAGTGACTGGGATGATATAATCATTGAAAGTAACAATACAATTTAATAAAACTGTGCTAAAAATATTAAATAAGAACTATCAATCTTAAATAGTGAAAAATATAAATGAAAATGTGAAAAAAATATTAAATTACCATAATGTGAAAAAATATTAAATAAGAACTATCAATCTTAAATAGATTGATAGTTCTTATTTAATATTTTTTCTGTAGGTACCAAAAACCAACGATAGGAAGCTATATCGCTCTCTAAAGACAGAAAAAATGACTGGTTACCTATTTATTTAGTCTAAAAAGCAGAAAAAGTGCGATTATTGGCAATTAAAAATGTTACAAAGAAGTTATCATAACTTCGGTCTTTCATTCATTCATTCATTCGTTCACTTATTTTCGAGTTACTCAATTAGGCCTCTTCTAAATTACCTACACCTAGTCTAAAATGCTACAAAGTGGTTACGGGTTCCATACAAAATTACCCATTGTTCTTTGAAAGGAACTGTCGACGGAGCCCCGGGGCTCCTACTTCTGAGTGGTTAAAAAAAATAACCACGAAGGGGATGGCGGGGTCTATTCGCTCGCTTCGCTCGCTCACTAGATCCCGCCATCCCCTTCTAACCTAGCCTATCCGAGTCGGGGTATCCCCAAGTCCAGAGCTCGCTCCGCTCGCTCTTGCATTCTGAGTCCTCCAAAATGTTACCAATTCTTAACGTATCAGAAGCCGAGGATTTCGGAGAGCCATGGTGTCACTCAATCGTTGAAACAAACAGGAGTACGATAGACGCTCTCGACTGTGAGTGAAACAAACGATGAATGAAATTGAAAATAGTCAAACACAAACGTCACATACATTATATTCCGATATTACGTTTCATTACCCACAATCGCTAAAACAAAATGCTTTTTTTTGTTTAGTTAATTCTATTATTTGCTTTTCATTTGAAAACCCAATAATTGTGCAACTATTTAAAAATAAAATTATGTCAAAAACTATAATATTCAAACCTAGAAAAAAAAAACATTTAAATGTCTGGTCACTTAGTCTGACCGTAAAACGAAACGACCTTGGACCGATGTTTTTAAGGTGAATGCTCCAGGGTAGCCCGCGAAATTCAAATATTTTTATGTTTTTTGCAATTTGTCAGTCAGTGTGAAGCTGTATGTGGACCAAATGCGATCTGCGACCGTAACGCGTATTTATCTAAAGAATTATAACCATTTTAATCATCAATATAGCCCTCTAAGTTCATGTAGTTCGAAAGAATGATTATTTCTGAAAAATTCATCAATAATTTACCAGCCAGTAGTTCCTGAGATTAGCGCATTCAAGCAAACAAACAAACAAACTGTTCAGCACTACTTATACGAGTATATTAGTACTAAGTGACTCACGCAACTTCGTCTGCGTCACAATTTTCATTACTGCTCGGCTCCTATTAGTCTTAGCATTATGATAGCTAGCCTATAGCCTTCCTCGATAAAAGGGCTATCTAACACTGAAATAATTTTTCAAATCGGACCAGTAGTTCCTGAGATTAGAACTTTTCAGACTATTGTTTAAAGGAGGAACAAACATTTTTAGTTCATGGTGTTCCTCAAAGCATTTTCCTGGACAATGGTACTTAGTTTATAAGTGGCCATACTCAGAACTTATTCAAGAAGCACCAAAGCAAAAAGCAAAAGCTTATTCACCAAAGTATACCCCTCAGGTTAATATTGTGGAGCGGTACAATAAAACTATTATTACCTGCATTTGCACTTTTGTAGAGGGTGATCATCGATCATGGGACGTATTTATTCCAAAAATATAATTTGCAATTAAAAATTCATTTAGTGAAACCACCGGATTTACTACTTCTTTTCTAGTTTTTGCGCGGGAAGTAGTAGTATTTGGTTGCCATTACGTTGACACTTAAGTAGGTCTTAGTAGTTAGGTTTAGACTTAGGAGATGAGATTTTATTTCTTCCTCGCGACGTATATGCGGGAAACCTTGGTTGCCTAAGTTCAATCTATGATCAAGGTCAAAAATCCTTGTATCACGCCCACGTAAAAAACACGTCGTACTATAATTTAAGGCGTAAAGCTTTTAAATTTAATACCGGTGAAACAAACGCTTGTATGCGACCATACAAGCGTTTGTTTTGAGCGATAAGGATAAGCATTTCAGCGAGAAATTAGCTCCCAAATACAGTAAGTGATCATTAAAAAGCTTTCACCGCTTGTGTAGGTACGTCTTATAGGATACCTATGTCGGGCAAAAACTTGGGGTCTTGCCATATTAGGACCTGAAATATCATCCTATAAATAAATTCAGTTTTGTAAGATTTCCCAAGACTACTATTAAGTATATAATATTTCTAGACCTTCTTTATCTGTTCTGTGTTCTAGACTGATTGGAGTCAGCACGTATCACTTAACGTCACGCCGTGTTGATCAGGATCGGTGGTGGTCTCATTCTTTTCACTCTTATGGACGTTACGTATCTCGATAATTGAGCATTTTAAACTTCTCTCCATGTTTTCCAGAAAGAGACGGAATAATGGTATGGAATTCTATATCTATGGGTATTTCGATACGCGCAAACGAAAGAGCATGAAATTTAGTGTGATTGGCATTTAAAAAGAGAAAATTCAAAATTTTGTAGTTAGTCTAAAGGCATCGATATTAGCACGAAAGTGGCAAGTATTCTTTCGACCTCTTGAAACAAAAGTTGACACATCGGTTCATGTTGTCAAAGCAGCATGTTGCTTACATAAATTATTTACGAGTTAAAATGAATTGCTTGAAATGCAGACACCTGAAGAAACAATGCCACGGAATACAACGGAACTTTTGACTCAGTGTTGCCAGTAAAACGATTAAGTATGCATCGAGTCTGTTATAGAATCAAAGTTTACACCTTCCAGTGCTTAGACCCCAAATTATCGGGGTCAAAATGGTTTCAAATTAGCTGTACTGTAGAACATCTCATTTAAAGAAACGCACTTGATTATCAATCACTCTGTATCTGAACTTAGCTGTTTTTCACAAGTACAGCTTTATGTGCAGTGGCGTGTTAGCAATTCTAGGAAACTTCCGGCCGGGTAATATCTGGCAGTACTAAATTATAGAATTGAATTAAAGGACTCAGTAGCCAGGACAAAAAAATATCCTTGACATCGGGCACAAATGAAGTGACATGACATGAATGCTACTAGGTGACACTTCATTAATTCATCTCAATACATTTTGATTTCGCGGACGATATGGAATTATCCCGATGGAATTTCAATTTTCTGTATTGTTGTACTGACTTTTATTAAAGTGCTCGACAAAATTTACATTAGGAAGTTTTTTAAAGAGACAGAGGTTTTAATTGTACAGCATTATGGGCGATGAAATAAGGAATGAAGAGAGGCGCAAAGTAACTTCTGTCGGCAACTCTTGGATAGTATGCAAATCTAAATCGCATCCAGGGCATGTATACTATTTTAATAGTTTAACCGGAGAAGCCGCCTGGAATTTAAGTGACGCGGAGGTAATTTAAAATTAACTCCCAACATGGTTTTTATTTTCATTACGAATTCGTAATGAACTTAACTATTTTGATGCTTGGGTGAATATACCAAGCATCAAAATAGTTCAGTTCACAAAGTTCTTAAAATACCTATGTATTTGAAGAACTTGTAAATCTTGTGTAACATAAATATTAAAACAAAAAAAACACAAACCTCCTTCTTTCGCAGTCGGGTAAAAATATATATTCATCTTTTAAAATTGTGAGGTGGTAATTGAATAGTCAAAAATAGTTTTTTCTGTGGAAACTTTTCTACTATTGATAGGCACTTGTTTGACCACTATCTCACCTGATGGTAAGTTGCCTAGAACTAACCTCTTGAGGTTAGTTCTAGGCAACAGACTCGCAAAACACATAGTAGATCATAGCTATATCTTGTACCTTTGATTAATTATCAGTAAATGTATTCAACTCAATAGATAACTATCTTAATACTTTCGACTCGTCTTTGTGTCCATCTTTGTTTTAGCAAATTAGTAACTACCATTTTTAGGGTCCGTAGCCAAAGGGTAACCAATGGAACCCTATTACTAAGCCTCCGCGCTCTGTCTGAGTATATATAGTCTTGTTAGAAAATGAATCCAGACCAATGAAAATGATTCCAAAAGCCACAACATTTTTTGTAACCTTCTTTTTAGGGTTCCAAACATCCCCAAGAAATGGAACCCTTATAGGATTGCTCCGCTGTCTATCTGTTTGTCACAGCCAGATTTCTCTGGATCTACTACTACTAGACCGATTCTGATAAAATTTGGTAAACCACAAATATGGAATGGGTCCACCATTACATAAATAAATACATTTTGAGTGGGGGGGTCACTTTTGGAGGTCAAACTAGAAAATTTAAAGAGAAAGTTTTTCAAACTGTATTATGTGACATATCAAATTAAAGGATTTACTGTTAGGGTTTTAATTATATTTTTTCATAATAATAAAATAAAAAGTTTTGAAGTTATTCAAGAAATTAGAGCCTTAACAGCTTCGCTGCCAGCTCCGCGAATTAGCGGGGTGCGGGGTGAGCCCCAGGTGCCGGCCCCGCTAATATGCGGAGTAGCGCCGTTCGGTTTGTATGAATTAGTACTCGCCCGGCTCTGCGCTTGGCAACACGTTTGGAGGCTGGCCCTGCGCTTGAATAATATAAAATACCGTTACAAGTTATGGTTTTTGAATATTGACTTTTATTGCATTACAAATAAGGTTCAAATATGGATGATGAAGCCGGGCGGAATTATTATATAGAAGATTAAAAAAGAAACATTATTTTTTATGGTTAGGAAACTGTAATTATTTTAAGAAGTTTTTTTTGTATTTATTTCTAATTTGACTGAGAGAAATGCAGCTATTTTTGTTGTAATTGTAAGTTACTTCCAGATTTTTTTTTACACATTTTTTGTAATATTATCCTAAGAAAGACTTTAGTAAATGTTACCAAAGGTATTAGAATTAAGCAAACTACGATTATCTTGTGTTCAAATATCATAAACAGTTTTAAATAAACCAAAATACATTAAAGAAACTACTCCGCATAATTGCGGACTTGGCACTGGGGTTGAAACTTTCAATCTCAGTGCCAGGTCCGCAAATTCGCGGGTTTTATTTTTTTTGCTTTTTCTTTACTAAAACTCCTAAAAAGAGCTAAATATATCCAAAATAACAATATTGACACATCCCTCATGCATATATTACAAAAAAAAAACTTGGATTTTTCCATGATGTCACCATATACCAGCTGGCAGCGAAGCTGTTAATTAACCAACCACCTCACTGCCATCACCACAACCACTACCACTATCCACTTCAAAATAAAATAATAATTATTGTGAAGTAAGTGGTTTAGAGACCACAATACATTCCTTAAAACCTGCATCGAGAGGTCTCCCTTTTTGGCTGTGAATACAAGGACAGGTTTATCACAGAATAATGCATTTTTCCAGTGACATATAAATTATAATTCTGGTGACTAAATAGTTTTGAGTGGTAATGTATAAACATATGCATTTGTTAAAAAATTAACTTTTAATTTTGGGTCACTTTTGGGGAAATAAACGTCTTTTCTTTCTTTTCTTTTTTTATAAACCATGCCTTGCGACATTTCAGATGAAAAATATGATCACTCCAGCCCCTTAACTCTCAAACAAAAAGTTAAAAATTTTGTTTAAAATAATTACTCACTAACTTTTACTCTACAAATTAAAAAAAAAAAAAAAAAATTAAATTAAAAAAATACTAGCAAGTATAAGTGCTAGTAATTTTTTTAATTTAATTTTTGTTCTTGATAGGTTATGAATTCCTAAGTCACAGAATGATAAAATGAACGTCTATTAAAAATATTTTATTTTTACAGATTGAAAAGGCAAAACTTAGAACAAAGCACCTTGGACCAGGCGTTAAACCTACAAAATGTCCAGAACCAAAGGACAAACCACCTAATACTCTATTAAATAATAATCCAGGACCACCACAGACCCTCTCTAGTGAACAATTTGTAAGGATTTCAGAACAACAGTCATCAGTCATGACTTACTCAAACATTGCAAATAATAATGCAACTTTTAGTACTCCTTTTAACCAAATAACAGGGGTTTTACAGGGCACACAGATTAGTAATCCTTCTGCTATAGAACCTGTATGTAACTTTAATTCCCTAAGTACATATCATTTAAACACTACTCCTACAATGTATAATCCCAAGGTGTGGGCTGTTCCTCAAACACAGCCAGTTATCTTTGGACCTGGGTTAGCTCCTGTTGTGAACCACAGTCTAGGCCCTCTAAATGTTGCCTACAACCAATTATCACCAAATGTGTCGCAACCTGCAACAGGACTGCTTTTTAATAGTTTTGATAATGCAAATCAGTCTGACATGATTGTGAGTGGTACACGGACATTTCATCCAAGAGACTTCAATCATGATCAAGGTGTCAAGCGAACTATAAGTAAAAAAATAGGATTCATGAATAAAAATGATTTAAGACAAAAGTTGTCATTCAAGAAAAGATTCAATAAGCAATCTAGTATTCCAGGAGGTATATTTATTTTCTTTTTATTATAATGTTAATAGTGTCTCTTTTGTTTCTAATGATCACTATTTTGTCATACTTACCATTTCATTCCAGGATCTGGTTTGCTAAAGGCTAACCCCAGAAATGCTGATATTGCTGCTCACATTGGTAATAATTTTGAAGGAATTCATTCCAATGATTCGAGTAACACATTGGTATGTAAGAGGATGGACATGATTTAAATTATGTCCATCACTCAATTAAGACTTGAAGTCTCAATTGAGTGATCCATATAATACTTTATGGCACTTGATTTTTTTTTTTTTAGGAGAGCAGTTCTGTGGAGTCACAATTGCATGAAACTCCATCTAAGATTGATTTGGACCCTCTAAAAAGCCTGGCCCCCTCTGGTTCAAATTCCGATGCTTGGTTTATTGTTGTGGATCTAGAAGTTTTGCTTCATGAATTTAAATTTCTGACTACATTGACAGATTCAGGTACTTAATTAAATAATAACCATAGTAATGGAGGCAGCAACAGATATTTTTTTTCAAATTAGTAGTATGGATGAAATGTAATCATTCTGCTGTCATTAGTTATACTCTCATGATAGGTCAAAAATATTGACCTGATTTGTTTTCGCGAAAACAGCGTTAGTCCCCTTTTCGTGATCTGAATTATTTCAATTAAACACCTTGAAAAACCTCCGTACCATCGTATTTTGGTTTTTGGTTGTTATAGCGGCAACATATATACAACTTTGTGAAAACTGTTTACCTATTACAGTTCATGAGATATAGCCCGCTGACAGACAGACGGACGGACCGACAGACGGACGGACAGCGGAGGCTCAGTAATAGGGTTCCATTGGGCACCCTTTGGGTACGGAACCCTAAAATTCCTGATTTGCTGGTCCTGCTTTGATTTTTTTAATTATTTATTTATTTACTACATGGAGGACTTACAGTTAATAAAGACAGAAAATAGGAAACCGTAGTCACCAGCAAGCCAATAACAAATCTACATGTATAGAGACAGAATGTGAATTATATAGGTGTGAGCACAATATAAAAAACACACTGCTTAAAATTAAAGTAATAATTATTAAGTTACAAATACTTGCAACTTAAAGAATTTGAGGCTTAAGCACCTTCTCGCCGAATTCACACTGATTGTGAAGGGATCTAAATCATATTCCTAGCAAATGAAATTACTGCTTGCGCGCACAATATAACTGTTCCGCCTATAATTCGAAGATGTATGAGGTACACGCATGGGTGGATTAAACTGGAATGTTTTCATTAAAATAAAATTTCGATAATAACTCAGGGTTATCAATATTGTTATTGAGGATTTTCAACAGAAACGTACAGTCAGCAATTTTACGTCGACCTACCAGTGGTAGATGATACTTCTTACAGAGTCCAAAATAATTGGTTGACCTATATGGAATCTTTTAAAAGCAAAGATATGGAAAGATTAAGGATAGGTTTTTTTAATTTTCTACAACTTTTATGGCGGAAAGTATCGAAACGCTGTGGGGAAAAAAGTATGATAATTAAAAGCAAAATAAAATAAAACTTCATATAGCACACTAGCACACTGGTGCGCTATATGAAGTTTTATTTTATTTATTTTAGGGTTGAATAAAAACAAAACGAAATAAATGTATATATGTCTTCATCCTAGACTTTGTCTCAGTCACTCTGACCTAGCCTAGGACTAGAGTCAAGACTCAAGAGCAAACCCATAACAAATAAATAAATCTACACTAATATTATAAAGAGGAAACATTTGTTTGTTTGTTTGTTTGAATTGAATAGGCTCCAAACTACTGCACCGATTTTTTCACCATTAGAATCCTACATTATCCCTTATGAACATAGGCTATTGAATATTTTAAAAAAAGTTAGGGATCCGTATGAAAACTTCGATAATGTAACCCAAGGTGTGATAAAAATACCAAAAAAGATCCTTATATCGCGTACGCTGCGGAAACTATTGACAATAGAGCAAAGTGATGTACTACAGTTTTATAGAGGACATAAATATCTTCAAAAAAGGTCCACATGGGTATATATCTAACTATTATGGTTAAGTCAAACAACCGCTTTTTGTTCAAATTATTCAATCAAAACCCGAATGCAAGAGAATAGTGGTGATTTTTGTATTATGATATTACCTAATCCTTATCTATTTAAATTGTTTAATAATTAAGGTTGGTTACGTAGGTATCTACTAATTTACAATTTAAATTATTCAAATCGGACCTTTCGTTTAAACGTTATGATGGGTATAAAAATACTCGAAGTAAGAAAAATGTTGCTGTTTGCGCTAACTGCCGTCGTCGAAAATTTAGTCTATTAAGGGTGCTATTACAAAATCGATCGCTTGCCCCGGACTAAAGCTACAAACCGCGTTTCCTGAAATTTATAGTGATTGTAGCGCTGTATACAACAATTGCTTAAAAATATGAGTTTACTTTTAAATAGACCAATATTTTTTTTCATGCATTATAACAATACCTCCTTAATTATTAAATAATTTTTATTTGAATTTGGATTATACTTTCATAGATAAAAATTATAGTTTTGTACGGAAAATTGACAAAAATTCTCAATTTTACAGAATTATTTTTGGTGTATTAGTGCATGAATTGTAATAAATTGATTTGATCATTCCAAAGTAGAAGGTACAGTTGTATCATGAGCATTTTTAAAAATGTTAAATTATTATATCTTCGGTGTACTAAAGCATCAAAAGATTCCCAAAAGCGTAATTTTATGAAACACCCTTTGCGGAGACAAAGAATTTACTGATGTACGTGAACAAATTGATATATTTATTTAGAACACTCCCAAGATCAACTATCAAACTTTCTTAGACGTATTTTTGTTTTTTTTTTTTGTGTTATATCTAAAGAATAATCAGATATCAAAACTCGAATCAAACGCTCAAATTCAAGAAAAATTGTGAAAGCGCTCTTAATAAGTAATTTACACGGGGAGATGAAGTTCGTGGAGTACTAACTAAACCCGCGCGAACGAAGTCGTGGGCGAAGTGCTAGTAATAAATAAAACAGGAAAAGTGTGTGAGGTGTGGTAAGCATCAGCATTCAAATATACCAAACCCATTGTAAATAGGGTATTTGACCACTATGCAAAATATATACATGAATGAATACTTATCATCTTATTCAAACAGTACGATTGGTGAAAATACAATAGGGTGGGACTTGTGAATGACGTCATACGAAATTAGTGGTGTTTCTTTTTATTTCTACTTTTGAAATGCTGAAAACACCGCCACTTTTTGAGATTTTTTATGCCTTATTATTGTCGTCTTGTCTGCTATCTAGGTTTTGAGAAATGTAATAAAAAATCCAGTCAAATACCCTATTACCATATTGTTTATATTGTTGTTACAGATGAAAAGTGTCACCTTATGGTTCCAAAACGGGTCATGGAGGAACTTAAAAATTATGTTACTATTACTGAAAACATTCAAGCAAAACGCATTTTAAGATTTTTGTCGCAACAGATTGAAATTGGTTACGCTTTTATGGGTAAGATATTAAGTAATTCGACAGATTTAAGGTCATTACTCATCTTAAAGCCTTGAAAAACTCAACTACGGAAGTCTGTAAAGTATAGGAATGTGTGCTTTATATATCTATCACGTGGGTCTGAGGTGAAGCGTTGATTTGTTGTGTAAAGGCCATTATGTAGATTGACAGGTAACATCTATGAAATATCTTAAACCAACGAAGCGTTCTTCAGATGCCTGCTGTATTAACCTTAACTGTAGAGATATCTTAAATTTGTCTTTATTAATTTTAGTGTATGTCGGAAATGCCCCGTTAAATTGACTAATTGGGATACTAAATATCAATTCCATGTAAAATTCCTTTTTATTCTTTATCTTCTCTTCTAATCTTCTTCTAAGTATACGACAGTCAATTGCTGTTCGTTAATCTCGCTAAAACTCGTAAACGGCTTGACCGATTCAAATTAGTTGTTTTTTGTTGTGTTCGTAATTGCCAGTGCGAGGTTTTAAAATAAACATATAAAAAAAAAGTACATCCAGCGACTGCCTATCTGACTTGCACAACCCAATAACTGGGTAATACGATACCCAGTTATTAGGTTGATAGACTATCCGTAACGACTGCTTAAGGTTTAAAAATGGCTGCCGAAAATAACAATTTAATGTGCTTTCTAGTGTTTCTTAACCTTTAAGGTCGACCCGAGCGGCTGTTTAGCCACGAGCTCCTTGTAAAAATTGAAAGCCAAAATATGAACATTATTTAAAAACGGCTTGTGTTTAAACACCGCCCAAAAAAGTACCTATTTTACTACCAAAAAAGTTCTAAACGGTTACCAAAACGGATAAATGGTCACCAAATAATATTCGAGAAGGAGCGCTCGCCGGCCGCTGCCGCGGCACCGCTCGCTTCGCTCGCTCGGCTCGCGCGGTTGGTCACAATTCTAACCTAACCTAACCTATTTTATCCAGTTTGTAACCCCAAGCCTACATTTTATGGCAATCACAGTTGAGTTGGATAGAATTTGGTGACCATTGATCCATCAACCATTTGGTGACCATTGATCCATTTTTGGTGACCGTCTAAATTATACCCTTTAAAAACGCTGCTGTAATTATTTAAAAACATAAAATATTTTTATCTAAAGTCCCCGTCACGAGAAGCTATAAATTTTGTAAATATAGATATTCTACTAAGTTACGTAGCGATAATAAAGCTCATAACACAAATATCAACTCGGAAAAGGTTCGTCTCCGGTTCGCCTGTCGCCTCGCCGTCGAACAGGCGTCAATTTAACGTAAGCATGTAACCAAAGCGAATCAGCAGCTCCGGTACGTCGACTCGGCTACGGGTAGGCGACCCCGCGCTTATGGCTCGCCGCGTCGACCACCCATTTTCGGCAACAGTACTGTGCTGACTGTGTGAGCACGGAAAGACGCACCTAAGCGCAGGGACGACAAGCTGTAAGCGCAGGAACTGCAAGTTGACCACGCACCGCACGCGTTGTATTTACAGCGGATGAAATGTCCAGTCAGTGAAAGGTGATACATTTATAACCTCCTAAAAAAGTGCACCGTGTCTGGGAGTATTTCTTTCTGGAACAAGCCCCTGGTCTAAATAGTAAATCTCTTTCGTAGTATAGTCGTAAAAATGTAGTATCCTAATCGCGCCAATTTGCACTTATTCGTTCGATGGAATAATTTAAGCTGTAAAGTTTTGTCTATATACAAATAAAACAGATGTACTATTTTATTTTTTTACGTATGCGGTGTCGTCTATAAGTAGGTCAAACTTAAAGTCGTTCATAAGAATGAGAACACAATTTCTGTTATGGTCTAAATATGTTTTGTTTATCAATATTATTCTTGCGCATTACAGCTGAAGAGCCATCTGCAGTGGAAGGCGATAGTATGGCAGAGGCGATACATAAAACTTGCAAAGAACTATTGGAAAACCAATATTATTTGGTGAGTTAGAATTGTAACTATCGCTTTTAAGTTTCATAATCATCATCATTATCATATCAGCTGAAAGACGTGCACTGCACAGCAGGCCTCCCCTAAGTGTCGCCACAACAACCGGTCCTGTGCGTCAACTAAAAATATATTAATGCTTTTAGTTCATACAGTACCAAAGCTTAGCCCTGTTAGCTTTGCCCTGGTTCAGCTGCTAGCTAGACCGAGCCGAGATAGAGTCCTGCCAAGGACGGAGCACGCGCGGCAAGCATTTAAAAACAAGCCGAAGACTGAATGTGAAACATTGCATGCAACAACTCATTGTGTAAATTTAATACTGAGAACTAAATCAAATTGGTTTTTTTTAGATTCTCCTTACAAACGATAACGAGTTATTTGCTACTTGTTCCTCAAATATAAAAATGTTTCGTATAGAAGAAATTAAGAACTTTTTAGCGGAAAACTCAAATAAACAACTCGTGTCATCAGGACCTAAAAAGTCGTTCATGTCAGATGAACTTCTTAATAAAATCAAAATTACTGTGCCAAATGATGCACAAAAGATAAACAGTCCTGTAAAAGATATTATAAATGATGACCACATCGACAATATTCCAAAAACACCATCGAAACAAAGAAATACTCACGACAAAAGAGAAGAATCGATTATATATAAAAATACAGTAGATGCTGGTATTCAAACTGACTTAGAAGGCATCAATGCTAGTATCAGCATGACCAATGTGGAATGTCTCAATGTTGATGCAAGTGTTCCTTCTCAAAGTACAAAAGGAGCTATTATAGGGCATGCAATGCCCGTAGTCTCAAATATTGATAAAAAGAGAGAAATAAAACTTAAGCGTAGTATATCGCACCAGCAACAAGTAAATTCCGTCGAAGGTGAAAGGAAGCAGTTTAAATGGCGTCGAAGAAAGCTATCTCTTCAATGTCAAGTTAATGAAGTAATTCAGTCACATAATGATCAAAACATGAATACGAAAAACGTAGAATCTCTAGAAACCAATACGTTAGATAGTGATGTATCCGAAGTTCCAGACAAAATATTGAATAATAACCCTACGTTAAGACGTGTTGAAAATAAAATTGCAGATGATAGCATCGAAAGTCGGGAGTCAAGTATTAATGCTGAACCAAGGAATTCAACTACCAAAGAAAACGTTACCATTGAGGAAACTTCGACGTCCGGTATAATATCTAATTCTGAAAGCAATGTAGATGCTGAGAGCAATTACAGCAATTCCACTAGCTCGGTAAATCAGCAGTCGATTTACAACGGAAAGCCCAATAAACCCATGTATGAAGTTGACAGTATTACCATGGAACAGTATTTAAGTATGAAATGCGACGAATGGGTTTCAAGATTCATCCAGATAATGGAAGAGGTTTTGAGTCAGGTGCTACAACAAGATCCACCGTTTGCACATGCTGCAATGCCGCCCCCTTGGACACTTCATGAGGCAGCGCAATGCGTTGCTATAAAATTCCGTGGTTACCAAAGTATTACGGCAGCCGCTAATAAATTATCAATTATACTCTTTCAAGTTAGTGACGCTAAGGGTAAGGCATTTTTGGTATACAAATTCGTTAATATCGAAATGAAGGTATTATAAGAAGTACATTTTAATTTTCAGGTAAAATAGCTTTGAACATGACACCATACCAATATATGCAAATGTATAGTTATGGTGTGCATTTGCTTGCTGCATTAAGGGTATGTATGAAAAAACCTAAAGATTTACTTGAGTTCACTTGCGCTCTGCCAGCCAATGACTTCCTTCAATTGTATTTCTCAATTCTCTTTCTTCTTTCATGGATTGTTTTGGAAATAAAAAAAAATGACTGTCAAAAAACCCAGGGTTGAAGTTCGTGGAGTACCAACTAAAACCACGCGATCGAAGTCGCGGGCGAAGTGCTAATTTATTATATTTCTACGGACCCTGCACACAATTTGTATTGCCCTTATTCATTAAAGGCAATAACAAATTGTATGGTCGGTCTGTCAAGGGTTAAATTTAAAGATCGTTTGGAACTACATATTAACAACCCAGTTTGAGTCGTGGTCAAATGTCAATGCTCAAAAACTCAGCCCCCGCGCAAACAAAATTT
This sequence comes from Lacanobia oleracea, assembly GCA_950371165.1. Lineage (NCBI taxonomy): Eukaryota > Metazoa > Arthropoda > Insecta > Lepidoptera > Noctuidae > Lacanobia > Lacanobia oleracea. Next base: position 12,165,028 of record OX493397.1, read on the forward strand.
ATATTAGTATAAATGAGTGTAAATATAGGTTTTGTTGTTTAATACAAAATAATACTTGTCTTATATATTCTGTATTTTTAGGAAATTAAAAACAGTTGTGAAGACATCCAAATCGCAGTGGAATCGATAAATAAACTACTACATGACATAAAAAATCCCAACATGGATAGCAGTACTAACGACACTTTTAATGATAACAAACACGACAATATGTCAAACAATGATGTGTCAGCCGTTCATTCAGGTAATCCTTTGAGTCGATACTTTTTTTCTGGATGGAAAAATTCAAATGAATTCTCCTTTGGGCGATGCGGGAGGGAATGTCGGACTCTTACTGAATAAAGCCCACCCGTGTTCCTTCAAATACCCTTTGCGATCCAGGGACGCGGTAACTCTTACGAACAATTCCGCAACCCTGGCGTTGAGTTAAAACTAAAGTTTGTTTTCAAAATGATAAAATTGTTTGTCCGGAGCGTGACTTTCTTTACTGCGCGAAGTTTGTGTGAGACCAACATTGCCTGAGTGCAGGATGGTTGGGTTACCCTTGCTTCATCGAAAAAAATTTCCCAAAAAAAAAAATCCGCGTAATTTCATTTGCCAAAATATTACGTAGCAAATAAATTCTTCACAAATAATTGTAACGCAAACCTAATGTTTGGCAAGTGATCGTTACCAACTAGTACTTTTACCAATTTTAATGTAGTAAAATATTCTAGTTGGTACAACATATTTTACGCAATATAAAACAAGTCAAATATTTAGTATCGTCAATTTTCAATGTACCGTTTCAAGATTTGCATCTTTATGTCTGTTGTACAGAAAAAACAATCTAAATTACAATGTATTGTTATGTGGGTAGATGGAAAATCATAAATGACGCTCAATGTCAGTTAATCATGCATACACTATCACTGTGTTTTGTAGTAGAAGTTTTCTTGAAATTGTTACTTTTGCTAAGAACTTCTCTAAGGCGCTACGTAGATACGACTGATGCGAGTTATAAGATAGCGGGCAGTATGTTTTCTTCTACCGACTTGTTTTGAGATAGTTCACTTGTTGTGTAGTTTTGTTTGAAGTAGCAGGATAAAATGTGCGTCTGGATTGAGTGTCTTATTTTAAAGCTCGCTTAATCTCTACAAAAAACTGAAGGGTTTTAGCATTGATATATAAAAAACCGGTCAAGTGCGAGTCGGACTCGCGCATGCAGGGTTCCGTACCCCGCGGATTTTGATGCGGGGTTTTTAATAGATAGAGTTGTTCTCGAGGAAGGTTTACTATATTTAAATTGCACCCGTGCGCGGGGCGGGTCGCTAGCTTAAAATATTATTTTTTTAGCGAATATAATAGTAATACAAACTCTTTGAGCATTTCAAATGTCTATCTGTGTTTCCAAACGCTTACCTACAACCCCTAATCTATACTAATATACTACTCTGTCAAGAAAGTACCGGGAAAAGATCAATAATACACAAAATGTCTGTTATTCATCCAAATTTATTTTATCACCTTCAAAGTATGCTCCTTTAGAAACGATACACTTGCGCCAACGAATAATCCATTCATCAAAACATTTTTTAAACGCTGCTTCCGGAATTGAGTTCAGTTCTCGCCGCGAATTCTCCTTTATGTCTTCTATCGTTTGAAAACGGGTGCCACGAAGTGGTAATTTGAGTTTAGGAAAAAGAAAAAAGTCAGCAGGAGCCATATCTGGTGAATATGGTGGTTGCTGGATGGTATTTGTTGAGTGTTTGGTTAAAAATTCGTTCACAATGATAGCCTTGTGCGAAGGCGCATTGTCGTGGTGCAAAATCCAAGAATTTTATTTCCACAAATCTGGCCTTTTTCGTCGAATTTGCTCTCTTAAACGCCGCATAACGCTCAAATAATATTCTTTATTTACCGTTAGACCTTCCGGTAAGAATTCAGAGTGCACAACACCGCGATAGTCAAAGAAAACAGTCAACATGACTTTGACTTTTGATCGACTTTGGCGTGGTTTTTTCGGTTTCGGTTCAGTTGGAAGGCGCCACTCCGAAGCTTGTTGACTAGTTTGCATGTCAAACTCGTAAACCCACGTCTCGTCACCAGTAACAATGCGTTTCATGAATGTTGGGTCCGAACACTGACTCGTTCTAGCATGTCCTCAGCGACTTTCATGCGATTGAGTTTTTGGAGAAAATTCAGATCTTTTGGGACTAGCCGAGCAGCAACATGTTTCATACCCAAATGATTAGTTAAAATGGTACGGATCGACTCGTGAGATACAGAAAGTTCGGCGGCTATCTCTCTCAGAGTTGAATGGGGATTTTCAGTCACTATTTCCTTCACTTTTGCGATGTTAACTTCAGTTGCAGACGTTGACGGTCTACCAGAGCGAGGCAAATCTTCCATCACATCTCGACCGCTTTTGAACGCTCATAAGCACGAGTTTTTGATAAAGTCGATTCACCGTAAGCCTTCTGTAACATTTTCAATGACTCCGAACACGAAATTCCATTGGCGATGCAAAATTTAAGACAAACTCTTTGTTCGATATTTTTGTCCATTATGAAATTCGCAATACACACTATATATGATATTACTAAAACCAGCACTGTATTTAATATAATTAACAGATGCAACTCAAACTCCGCGCCAAAATGGAAAACAGTTGTGCCAATCTAACAACTACAAAAAAACAAAAAATTGAATTTGGAACCATAAACAAATCATCCATTCCCGATACTTTTTTGACTGAATGTATAAAGCTGAAGAGTTTGTTTGTTTATTTGTTTGCTTGAACGCGATAATCTCAGGAACTACTGGTCCGATTTGAAAAAATATTTCGGCGTTAGATAGCCCATTTATAGAGGAAGGCTATAAGCTATATATCATCACGCTAAGACCAACAGGAGCGGAGCAGTAATGAAAATTGTGACGCAAACGAAGTTGCGCGGGTCAACTAGTGCCCTAATAAAGAAGTTCATTATTATTAATCTCTTCAAAGTTAGAGTGAACAGGCTCCTTCTGGGTAAGCTCGCTCTATCGTAGACTTTGTCTCTGTCATCTCTGACCTAGACTAAGAGTCAAGAGCAAACCCAAAACACATAAAAAAAAAGATGGTTTGGTCACACGCTCCGGAGGGATTCCGATCACATTCCCATACAGGCGTCGGACTAGAATCCTCAAGGATAAAGAAAGCGTAGTCGTCCCCCTCAAACCTGGCGACGTACCGTGTTGGCAGAAGCGACGAGCATCTGATTGACGTGGAGCGAGTTGAAGCGTAAAGCTCAAGATCGCTCGCGGTGGCGAACTACTATAGACGCCCTTTGCTCCAGCTAGGCGACATAGGATATTAAGTCAAGTTGTAGAAGAGTTAAGTTGAATTTCCCTGGCCAGAATATCTCAGTTTTTGTCAGTGTCTTTGAAACATTATCAATGAATACCTGTATACATTTTCAGATGTGCCGTATAACACTGATGATAGTTCATTGCATGAACAAGCAATTTTACCTGACGGGAGTCAAACTGAAGAAGCCGAAAAGACGAAAGATAACCCTAAAATAATAAAATTGTCCGAAGTAAGTATTTGCTTGATAAATGATATTTATTTTGTGATGCCCGGTTTCTGAGTTAATTTATCGGTCATGTACTGGGTAACCAGTAACCAACAAATGGCGTCATGACAAATAGCGTTAACGGACAGATAAACGACCGATAAAAACCACAGAAACTGGACATAAGAAGGTTAAAAATAATACTTACACATTTTAAACTAGACGAGGCCTGCTTTCCTAGCTGACTGCACTTTTTCTCCAGTGCAAGGGAATATTGTAGGTATTTACTTTTATTTTATAATTATTTTTATTTTAGGAGGAGTTACAGAGACCTGTTAAATTCATTCGCAGTATCAACATACCATTTCCGTTTTTTAAAAGCTTGAGTCTTCAAAAAAGCAACACTGTAGATACGTTGAGGTCGCCAGTTAAGCCACGAAAAGATCAACTTTTAACTCATTCGCACATAGAAGAGACCAACCAACACAACGTCAATGAGATTACTGAAAAAGGAGCTGACAGCGATGTACCAACTAATCAACCAAATATTATAAGAAAATTCACAAAATGTCCAGAGTTAGAAGGAAAACTGAAAATTTATTACAACCCAAAAAATAATGAAGATGAAGATTTAGATTACGAATGCTATGGTGAATATTTATCGGAAGATTACTGTTCGGAGGATGAAAACTATGATGAACAACATAACAATGCGAATGGCAACCAAACTGATGAAGAAGAAGAAGAAACAAATGAGGACGATGAGCCGGAAAGTTTAAAAGAAGTTAGCACACTTTTAAGAGACGAAAATAGTAAAAAGTTTAAATACATGATGTGTGCGCTATTACAAGAAATCAAAAACGCTCTAACTCAAGTCCGGATTTTATGGTAAGTATGAACATGTTTTCATGCTATTATGTATAGCTTGTTATCAAAAGTATTTATGAGTTTTTTTTTTAATAGCGACCAGTGTTACAAGAAATTGAAGAATCCAGACCAAACGGCCGAAATGAAATGTCAACTACGAAAAATGGCTGAAAGAGCTCATTTACACACTATTCGTTTAAGTAGATCGTTAGAAAGGTAATTTTTTTTTACAATGTCTCATACCGTGATCTACTGTTTGAACTTTCGTTAAAGCTATTAAAAATATAACAGTTCATTGCGCCATTTAAACCTTTGTGGTCAAGTAGCCTGCCTGCCATCTTGACCGTGATGAGAAGTTAGGGTCACCTCACACCGAGACGCGTCGCGACAATGCTTAAAGGGGCCAGTTGTTCCATGCGAGGCGCATCGTGAAGCCGCGCTGCTTAGCATGAGTTTAGCGGGCTCTTGCAAGCCGCAACCTGCGAAACGTCACATGAATACACGCCAATGCAATGAATTCTAGTATTGAAATATGTACCTTCTTGTGTAGTAAATAAAGGTCGATATTGTATCATCAAAGTTTGCTCTGTGTCAAACTCCAGCCATAATCATGACGTTCTTTGTAATGATAAAAGATAAATTATAGCCTTTGACATAATTTTATTTAATTTTTTTTTAGCATGCTAGACCACGAGACGAGCGAACCGACTCAAAGTATATCTGATTTACTGGAGCAGGCTGATATTGACATTCGGCATGTAGACGCTAGGCTGCTGTTTGAATACAGGTGAGCATTGAAAGCTGGCCGCATACGTACGTACGGTTTCCCGACCAGGTTTTCTGACAAGGAATTCAGAATCGGATTTCCACGAGACTAGTGTAGTCGTTCGATTTTCCGTTCTTCTGACCCGAACGTGCTTTCGGTCTTGTTTTTGAAAAATGTACGCCAGGTTTTTTTCCCGTTTGAAAAGCAATGCTTAGTTGAAATTGTTTTATGTAAGGCAAACATTCAGGTCTCCGCATCTGAATTCCTTATCAGGAAACATAATCAGTAAACCGTATGTGAGCGACCAGATTAGTTATGATCCCATTTTAATCAAGAAAGTTTTGTAATCAAACACTTTTGATGAAGACCCTTTGATGGTGACCCCACGCAATATACTGGTTGATTGAATCAATTAGGCTAATGAAACATGTTATATTGTGGTTCAATTAGGTGGCTACTAACATAATGGAAAACTGAGAAAAATAATTCCACTTCAAATTCGACAGGTCTTAGCTTTTTCTTGTGAGGCTGCTAGTAGCATACCTATTTGATAGAGGAAACAAAAATTTGAAGAAAAAATATCTAACAGCAAAAGTAGTGTCAGGCATAATTCCCTTCTAAAAATCGGAACAAATTAGATTCAAAATCGGAACAACCCCGATTAAAATTGGCTAAAGTACATGCTTCTTTTATGGGGAATTGTGTTCAATCTATCTATTCTATACATATAATAAAATCGTAGACCAACCGTGTCTGTACATTGAATATTTATGCATAAAAATTACATAGAAAAGTTATGAAAAAGATACAAAACACAAATATGCTATTTTTGAAATTTTTGTCTGTTTATCTGTTTGTCTGTTTGTCCGTGTTTAACCGTGTCTGTATATTGAATATTTTTGCATAAAAATTACACAGAAAAGTTAGGAAAAAGATACAAAACACAAATATGCTATTTTTGAAATTTTTGTCTGTTTGTCTGTGCGTTTGAGGGAGCATTACGCATATACCACAGATTGGGATCCAAATCTAGGTACTTAAAAATATTAAGTGATAACCCGAATAACATTTAGCGTTTATTTCATCAAAATCGACCCACAAAATCAAAAGATATTGAATTTTTAAGTTTAGTAAGAAACTTCCTAATGTATTCTGTTCCTCGTATGCACGAACGCATGTATAAAACACCAAAACAAATTGTTGAGTTAAGTGTGAAACTTTTAATACGTGGCAAAATAAAATTGAACATTTTATATCTTATCAGGCACGTATCCAGACTTTTGGTTCGGGGGGGGACAAACATTGAAACAACCATGTGAACTGTGTGAAAATCGCTGTAATCACTGTACTATAATTTTCACTGTACTATACTATAATTATATAAGTATTTTTCTGTTTCTGCTGGCAGCCATTACGTCTAGTACCATATCAGGATCTGGCGCCAAAGCGGAATGAATAGACAATAGAGCGAGACCAGTAAGCCTCTCGCCCGCCATTCTATTCCTTAGGAAGGATTTTATTCTCTTTAGGCATGAAAATGACCGCTCCACAGATGCCGTTGAAACCGGAAGGGTGGCCAGAATATGTATTAGCCTGTTAATGGTAGGAAAGAAAACTTTGCCACACGTGTCTAAAATTTCCATAATTTCGACTTATCTGTGTTTTTCCAGTTGGCACACCACATACTGTACTCTGCTTTTATTAGTGATTCTCCAACACTTTCTTCCCAATAAATTTTCATATTTTCTAATTCACTTATCTTCCTCTCGTCCACATTTTTCGGAAGAATAATTTCTAAAGAAGAAAGCAGCTCTCTTTGATTCGCAAATCTATCATTCATGCCAGATATCAAATCGTCCAAGCACGGTATAAAAATAGTTCTTCTGAAGTATTCTTCAGCAGTATCGCTGGGAGGGTTGCTTCGTGCAGTTTGGTGGGCAATTCGAGGACGCTGAATTTCTATTTGCAAGACATCTTCCGCTATTTTGCAGCATGCGTTATATATTTCTGAGAATACCGGGTTAACATCGTCACGTATCCCTTTTAGTTTTCCGATAATGTCATCGGAAAATTTCATAGCAGAGGCCAGGTCGTGTGTAGGGTTCTGCAAATATGCTGACAGTGGGAGAGTGTAACTGAAAAATCTTTCACAGGTTTTTAGAGAAATCAAGAAACTACTCTTTTCCATCGCAGCTATGAGTGTAGACGCAGTTTGGGCGACAGTTCTGTTTGTGTAGGATAGTTCTCTTAATGTAATGACAATAGGTTCGAGTAACTCACCAAATACATTTATAGAGTCGTGACGTTCTTTAAATCTAGTGTCACACCAGTCTTTTTTTCTTACTTTCTGGTGTGAGCTTTTCCACATTTTCCTTGAACTGTTTCCCGGCCATTGCATTGTTGCGAAATAAATTGCAGACTTCCTTCACAATGCCTATTGAATTTCTCACCTCGGGAACTGAAAGAGCTTTTGAAAGAACAAGGTTCAGACGATGTGCCGAGCAATGAAAGTATGTGGGAAATTCTTTTCTGATTCTCGTCTGCACACCACTGATGTGTCCTCCCATGGTAGCAGCTCCGTCATACCCTTGACCAACTAGTTTATCGAGATTCAAACCAATCTCATGACATTTCTTTAAAATTTTGGCACTTAGGTCGTGTATTTCAATGAAACTGAGAAAGTCCTCTCTCAAAATACCTTTATAAACGTATCTCGCACACAAAGACAATTGCTCAGTTCCACTCACATCTAAAGTTTCATCGCCAAGAATCGCGAACTATTTATTTGTGTCAAAACTTTTTTCTGAATTATCTTTCCGCAAGTATCTATTATTTCATTTTGAATAATAGGGCTAAAATACGTTGCATTTTTAGGAGTTGTAATGATATTATCATAGCTTGCTCGGTATCGTAGCAGAGCCCTGAATTTTCCATCTTTACCAAGTGGCTTTTCTAAAGTCAATGGTCCACTGTCTTTGTCTCCACGAAGCGGCAACTCTTGCCCTCCACAGAAGATGATAGTTTCGATTATAGGTTTTAGTGCTGTTCTATTTCTTTCCTTTTCTTTGAGCCTTTGACCATTAAGCTGCGATGCAACGTCTATAGCTGCTGAATCCATTACGCGTAAGTAATTTTCTGCGCATAACTTAGAAAACTATTATTTTTCAATTATCAAATATTTGCTGACAAAACTTCCAAGTGTTTGATGGGAACCTTTTCCAGCGGTGCCTGATGAAAAGACAACGCAATATTTGCAGAACACACCGTTCCTCCTCGGCGAATATGTTAACCATTCCCATGATCCCATCCATTCTCTTCGAAATCTAAGTTTCCTCTTTCCAAAGCTACTAGCCGGAAACGAAAATGACGCATCTGGGACAAACGGCTGTGTAATAATATTTTTTTTCTGTTCATCTCTGAGTACAAGAGGAGGATACGGTGTTATACTACTCTGTCAAGAAAGTACCGGGAAAAGATCAATAATACACAAAATGTCTGTTATTCATCCAAATTTATTTTATCACCTTCAAAGTATGCTCCTTTAGAAACGATACACTTGCGCCAACGAATAAGCCATTCATCAAAACATTTTTTAAACGCTGCTTCCGGAATTGAGTTCAGTTCTCGCCGCGAATTCTCCTTTATGTCTTCTATCGATTGAAAACGGGTGCCACGAAGTGGTAATTTGAGTTTAGGAAAAAGAAAAAAGTCAGCAGGAGCCATATCTGGTGAATATGGTGGTTGCTGGATGGTATTTGTTGAGTGTTTGGTTAAAAATTCGTTCACAATGATAGCTTTGTGTGAAGGCGCATTGTCGTGGTGCAAAATCCAAGAATTTTCTTTCCACAAATCTGGCCTTTTTCGTCGAATTTGCTTTCTTAAACGCTGCATAACGCTCAAATAATATTCTTTATTTACCGTTAGACCTTCCGGTAAGAATTCAGAGTGCACAACACCGCGATAGTCAAAGAAAACAGTCAACATGACTTTGACTTTTGATCGACTTTGGCGTGGTTTTTTCGGTTTCGGTTCAGTTGGAAGGCGCCACTCCGAAGCTTGTTGACTAGTTTGCATGTCAAACTCGTAAACCCACGTCTCGTCACCAGTAACAATGCGTTTCATGAATGTTGGGTCCGAACTGACTCGTTCTAGCATGTCCTCAGCGACTTTCATGCGATATTACACCTGGAAATGTCCGAGATTAAGGGAAAATTCATACAAATTGATCAACTGTCGCGGGCCTCTAACATTGAAATACAGTGCGTCCCGGAACATAAATCGGAAAACGTTATAAACATCGTTAAGCAAATTGGTCGAACGGTGAGCGTATCGATTAACGACAATGAAATACATTATTGTGCAAGAATTGCGAAATTGAATCCGGATAGTACCCGTCCACGGTCCATACTTACCAAATTTAATTCGCCCCGTACCCGTGACTCATTTCTATCTGCTGTCCTGACATATAATAAAAAGAATGTTCAAGACAAATTAAACACCCATGACCTGGGATTCGGAACAAGTCAAAAAATTCCTGTGTATGTCGTTGAGAACCTATCGCCGGAAAATAAACACTTGCATGCTGCAACTCGTAAACGGGCAAAGGAGCTAAAATACAAATTTGTGTGGGTGCGTGGAGGACGCATCTTTGTGAGAAAGTCTGAAACTACGGATTCAATATTTATCCGTAACCTTGATATGTTACGTAAACTCACTTAAGCGATAAGTAAGTTATAGAACGTTGATGTGTTATCATACTTCTCATGTTCATATTCTACCTACGTTAATGTGTGTAAATATTGGTCAACAGTACATTCGTGCTTAGTTGATGTTTACGTACATATTGGCACCGTGAAGTTGTTTGTGATTATAAACATTAATTCTATACGATTTAATTTATTTTATCATTCTTCTATTTATACATTTAACATGCTTACATTAATGAGTTATGGCACAATGGTCACAAGTTTATGCTTGTCATATTTTGTCTTAGTTTTCACTACCTACCCACAGTACGTGTGCGATTGGCTAAGTTGTTGCCTTTTGAACCGATCAAAAATGATTTTTTACTACCGCTCAAATGTCGTACTATTACATGGTTCTATGATAGTGATTGTTGATATTTGTTCCTCTCGGGCCATGTTCGCTTTACTTTTGGGCTACCTAGTGCCCTCACTGATACTTCCCACCGTTAGCTACCCTCCTGCATTATTTTATTTTAAGTATTCTTTCGTAATTAATTATGGCTAACACTCAGTTATGTTTTTATTACCAAAATGCTCGAGGTATGAGATCTAAGTTGTTAAATTTGTATAACAATATTTTAGGGTCCAGATATGACATCTTAATCTTTACAGAAACATGGTTACAGGATGATATTTTTGACACTGAATTGTGTGATAACAGATATCAGATTTTCCGCCAAGACCGTGACCTTATTTCAACTGGTAAAAAGACTGGTGGTGGTGTTATGCTGTGCGTTAATCGTAAATTTGACACTAGACGACGTTACGACCTTCAGTGTGCTGGTGTTGAGATGTTGCATGTTTCACTGTCTTCTCGTAGCGTTGGTACTCGTGAAGACTTGCATATTATTCTTGTCTATATGCCTCCCGATGTATCCAGCATCCCAGAGCGTTTAAATAATATTGGGCAGGCTATAACGGACACAATGGCGGTGAATAGTAATCATAATTTTATTCTTATAGGTGATTTTAATTTACCCTGTTTGGCATGGAATGATGAAGGCTATTCTATATTGAATAACTGTTCGTTACAAATTACAACTACTGCTGCTTCCTTTGCAGATGAAATTAGCGTTCTCGGTTTATCTCAACATAATTTTATCACAAACACTAATAACAGAATCTTAGATTTATGTTTTTCCACTGTACCGCTCCTTGTTAGTAAAAGTGATGATTCCTTGCTCCAAGAGGACTGTCATCATCCTGCTCTTGTCATAACGGCTACTGAACTATTCTTAACAACTCTAGAGGAAATGTATATACCACGTCGTAATTATTATAAAGGAGACTATGAGGAACTGAATAAATACTTTACTGAGATAGATTGGGACGATAAACTAGCAATTGAATCGGTTGATGCTGCTGTTGACGTGTTTTATACAGAAGTTAAACTCGGCGTGGAGCGTCTCGTTCCTTTAGTTAAAAAACCTAAAAATCCAAAATACCCGGTTTGGTACAGTCGTGCACTAATAAAAATCATTCGTGAGAAAATAAAAGTACACAAGAAATGGAAAAAGTATGGTAACCCTAGGGACTATTATGATTTTGCATTGTTACGTTCTAGGCAGCACCAGGTAGAAGCATCCTCTTTTCAAAGCTATATAACACAAACAGAGAAAGCCATTAGTCACTCTCCGAAGACTTTCTGGACCTATGTTAAAAATAAACGAGGCGCTAGTCAATACCCAAAAACAATGACCTTAAATGAGGAGACATATGAGTCCGGTCACGAGATTTGTACTGCGTTTAATAAGTACTTTCAAAGTGTTTTCATCAGCCCGTCCACGCCCTCTGCGTCAGCTACTCCTAATGAAGTGACTGGCTCATATAATGTCCTGTCTAACCTATGTATCACCAAAGACGCCGTACTTAAAGCCTTACGCGCGTTAGACACAACCAAGGGTCCCGGTAACGATGGATTACCTCCGATATTCTTGCAAAAATGCGCTGATAGTCTGGCACATCCTATAGCTTTGTTATTTCAAAAGTCCTTAACTGAATGCGTCTGCCCCTCACTGTGGAAAACAGCTCATATAGTGCCAGTTTATAAAAAGGGGCCCAAGATGTATATAAAAAACTATCGTCCAATATCGATTCTTAATACTCTTAGCAAAGTCTTAGAGAAGATCATCTATAGAAGTATATATCCAATCATCTCAAATGGTATAGGCCAGAGCCAACACGGATTCGTTAAGAGACGGTCTACAGCATCCAACTTAACCACGTTTTGTGACTATGTCTTGAATAACATGGAAGACGGTGGCCAGGTTGACGTGATCTACACGGATTTCGAAAAAGCGTTCGACCGTGTGGATCACGTGATCTTGCTAGCAAAGCTGCAAAAGCTTGGGATCCAAGGAGATTTGCTGAGATGGGTCAAGTCATACTTATCGAACCGTTCGCAAGCTGTGGTTATGGGAGGTTACAAATCTGACTTTGTAAACATCCCCTCCGGTGTTCCCCAGGGATCTTTGTTGGGGCCTCTTTTTTACTGCGCATACTTGTATGACATTCAGTCTTGTTTCAGGTCCGCAAAACATCTCATGTACGCCGATGACATGAAAATTTACATGTGTGTAAAATCAGGACTTGATTGTGAACTGATACAGCGTGATCTTGATGCATTGTTCAGGTATTATCAACAAAATAATATCACTGTCAATGTCTCGAAATGTCAATGTATCAGCTTCAGCCGTTCCAAATACCCAACTAAGTATCTTTATGGTTTTAACAACAATGCGATTGAAAGAGTTGACTTAGTCCGAGATCTTGGTATAATGTTGGACTCTAAATTGCTCTTTGACCAACATATTGACACCATCACCATTAGAGCCTCTCGTAACCTGGGTTTTGTAATGCGCACCTGTAAGCCTTTTAGTAACTGTCATAGTTTAAAAATTATATACTTTTCATATGTGCGTAGTATCTTGGAGTACTGTAGCCAAATCTGGTCACCCCAATACGAGGTATATACTAAAAGAATCGAAAATCTACAGAAAAAGTTCGTAAAATTCCTAAACTTTAAATCCCGAAAACGTCATGAGTCTTATAACCGAGACTGCAAACACTATAATATGCTTCCCCTTGTGGATAGGCGTAAGATGTTGGATATGCTTTTGCTCTTTGATATCCTACGAGGTCGTTTGGACAGCAACGAGCTTCTTTCATATATATATTTCTGTACCCCAAAAACACGTACCAGACATACAAAATTGTTCAGTATCCCTGGTCATCGCACAAAATACGGGAGAAATGCTGTAATGACCCGACTGCCTCGCACCTACTCTGAGAGTTTTGAAAATATTGATATATTTCATATATCCAAGCCATCATTTCGGAAGCAAGTCAAGAAAATATTGTTTGATGAATAAATTGTGCCATCACTCATTTCATAAGTTAAAATTAAAACTTAAAATAAGGGAATTACGATTGCGATACTGTGCTTTTTCCCAATGTTTAGTCGGTCATGTTTGCACTTAAATATCTTGACTCAAATTTGTGAAAAATGTGTCAACAATCCAGCATTACTTTGCACTGTATTCATTTCTTTCCTTTTTCTTTTAGCCACTTTCTAGTTAACCTAGCTTTGTCAATGCCGTGAAGCTCTGTTATTGGCTTAAGAGATAATTGTCATCATCTCGCTGTCAATGTTCAGTGTGGGCAGACTTTGGGATGCTAGTTACTTTGTTGTAACTGCATTGTTGCTGTTCGTTGACAGTGGGGTGAAATTTCACTTAAAATGTCAAATTAATAATAAGCTGTTGAGTTTCCAATAAATAAATAAATAAATAGATTGAGTTTTTGGAGAAAATTCAGAACTTTTAGGACTAGCCGAGCAGCAACATGTTTCATACCCAAATGATTAGTTAAAATGGTACGGATCGACTCGTGAGATACAGAAAGTTCGGCGGCTATCTCTCTCAGAGTTGAATGGGGATTTTCAGTCACTATTTCCTTCACTTTTGCGATGTTAACTTCAGTTGCAGACGTTGACGGCCTACCAGAGCGAGGCAAATCTTCCATCACATCTCGACCGCTTTTGAACGCTTTGAACCACTCATAAGCACGAGTTTTTGATAAAGTCGATTCACCGTAAGCCTTCTGTAACATTTTCAGTGACTCCGAACACGAAATTCCATTGGCGATGCAAAATTTAAGACAAACTCTTTGTTCGATATTTTTGTCCATTATGAAATTCGCAATACACACTATATATGATATTACTAAAACCAGCACTGTATTTAATATAAATAACAGATGCAACTCAAACTCCGCGCCAAAATGGAAAACAGTTGTGCCAATCTAACAACTACAAAAAAACAAAAATTTGAATTTGGAACCATAAACAAATCATCCATTCCCGATACTTTTTTGACTGAATGTATATGGCATTAGAAACCACGCCGATATCAGGAAAAGTTTCACTTATTATAATCATTGTATCTAAACTGCACGTTTTTTGAAGTTGAACATTCTCCTTCATCTCTACATCTTCCAGCCGGTTCGGCTGAAATCACATTTTTTTTCTGTAAAATTTGACGATGTTGTTTCTAGTTGTCTACTATCAACAGCAGAAGCCATGCTTGGAGTAGTTTTTTCCTCGCTAGTGCTAGTAGTAACAATTTTTTTTGCCACTGGCTTGAAAAAGTTGTCAATTCTCTTCATTTTAGCAGCAGCAAATATACGTTCAAACAAGCACAAATCAAGAAGCACTCACATTTCACACATTACTTTACTTTATTTAAGTAATCTGTGATGGATAGGGCGAACGGTCCAACAAATTATGACGTCTGCAGGTCCAAAATTGTCCAACACTATCTCACGTCACGGACTGGCGATTTGGCGAATTCAATGAAAACAGTGATTTTGAAGTTTTTTTCCTTTATTTCACGGCACGGGCAAAGTATGAGGTGAACCAAGTCGGAAGGAATTTACTCTACCTACTCTCTATGTAACTGAAACCAATATCAAAATAAACTGGTCTATTGCACTATACTGTCACTATTGCAGAGGTATTTCACTTTTCTTCTCGCTTGTCGCTCTCGATTCTCACTTGAATCGTTAGACACAACCAAGGGTCCCGGTAACGATGGATTACCTCCGATATTCTTGCAAAAATGCGCTGATAGTCTGGCACATCCTATAGCTTTGTTATTTCAAAAGTCCTTAACTGAATGCGTCTGCCCCTCACTGTGGAAAACAGCTCATATAGTGCCAGTTTATAAAAAGGGGCCCAAGATGTATATAAAAAACTATCGTCCAATATCGATTCTTAATACTCTTAGCAAAGTCTTAGAGAAGATCATCTATAGAAGTATATATCCAATCATCTCAAATGGTATAGGCCAGAGCCAACACGGATTCGTTAAGAGACGGTCTACAGCATCCAACTTAACCACGTTTTGTGACTATGTCTTGAATAACATGGAAGACGGTGGCCAGGTTGACGTGATCTACACGGATTTCGAAAAAGCGTTCGACCGTGTGGATCACGTGATCTTGCTAGCAAAGCTGCAAAAGCTTGGGATCCAAGGAGATTTGCTGAGATGGGTCAAGTCATACTTATCGAACCGTTCGCAAGCTGTGGTTATGGGAGGTTACAAATCTGACTTTGTAAACATCCCCTCCGGTGTTCCCCAGGGATCTTTGTTGGGGCCTCTTTTTTACTGCGCATACTTGTATGACATTCAGTCTTGTTTCAGGTCCGCAAAACATCTCATGTACGCCGATGACATGAAAATTTACATGTGTGTAAAATCAGGACTTGATTGTGAACTGATACAGCGTGATCTTGATGCATTGTTCAGGTATTATCAACAAAATAATATCACTGTCAATGTCTCGAAATGTCAATGTATCAGCTTCAGCCGTTCCAAATACCCAACTAAGTATCTTTATGGTTTTAACAACAATGCGATTGAAAGAGTTGACTTAGTCCGAGATCTTGGTATAATGTTGGACTCTAAATTGCTCTTTGACCAACATATTGACACCATCACCATTAGAGCCTCTCGTAACCTGGGTTTTGTAATGCGCACCTGTAAGCCTTTTAGTAACTGTCATAGTTTAAAAATTATATACTTTTCATATGTGCGTAGTATCTTGGAGTACTGTAGCCAAATCTGGTCACCCCAATACGAGGTATATACTAAAAGAATCGAAAATCTACAGAAAAAGTTCGTAAAATTCCTAAACTTTAAATCCCGAAAACGTCATGAGTCTTATAACCGAGACTGCAAACACTATAATATGCTTCCCCTTGTGGATAGGCGTAAGATGTTGGATATGCTTTTGCTCTTTGATATCCTACGAGGTCGTTTGGACAGCAACGAGCTTCTTTCATATATATATTTCTGTACCCCAAAAACACGTACCAGACATACAAAATTGTTCAGTATCCCTGGTCATCGCACAAAATACGGGAGAAATGCTGTAATGACCCGACTGCCTCGCACCTACTCTGAGAGTTTTGAAAATATTGATATATTTCATATATCCAAGCCATCATTTCGGAAGCAAGTCAAGAAAATATTGTTTGATGAATAAATTGTGCCATCACTCATTTCATAAGTTAAAATTAAAACTTAAAATAAGGGAATTACGATTGCGATACTGTGCTTTTTCCCAATGTTTAGTCGGTCATGTTTGCACTTAAATATCTTGACTCAAATTTGTGAAAAATGTGTCAACAATCCAGCATTACTTTGCACTGTATTCATTTCTTTCCTTTTTCTTTTAGCCACTTTCTAGTTAACCTAGCTTTGTCAATGCCGTGAAGCTCTGTTATTGGCTTAAGAGATAATTGTCATCATCTCGCTGTCAATGTTCAGTGTGGGCAGACTTTGGGATGCTAGTTACTTTGTTGTAACTGCATTGTTGCTGTTCGTTGACAGTGGGGTGAAATTTCACTTAAAATGTCAAATTAATAATAAGCTGTTGAGTTTCCAATAAATAAATAAATAAATAGATTGAGTTTTTGGAGAAAATTCAGAACTTTTAGGACTAGCCGAGCAGCAACATGTTTCATACCCAAATGATTAGTTAAAATGGTACGGATCGACTCGTGAGATACAGAAAGTTCGGCGGCTATCTCTCTCAGAGTTGAATGGGGATTTTCAGTCACTATTTCCTTCACTTTTGCGATGTTAACTTCAGTTGCAGACGTTGACGGCCTACCAGAGCGAGGCAAATCTTCCATCACATCTCGACCGCTTTTGAACGCTTTGAACCACTCATAAGCACGAGTTTTTGATAAAGTCGATTCACCGTAAGCCTTCTGTAACATTTTCAGTGACTCCGAACACGAAATTCCATTGGCGATGCA
The DNA here is from genome assembly GCA_950371165.1 of Lacanobia oleracea. Lineage (NCBI taxonomy): Eukaryota > Metazoa > Arthropoda > Insecta > Lepidoptera > Noctuidae > Lacanobia > Lacanobia oleracea. The sequence continues at coordinate 12,182,266 of OX493397.1, forward strand.
AAATTTAAGACAAACTCTTTGTTCGATATTTTTGTCCATTATGAAATTCGCAATACACACTATATATGATATTACTAAAACCAGCACTGTATTTAATATAAATAACAGATGCAACTCAAACTCCGCGCCAAAATGGAAAACAGTTGTGCCAATCTAACAACTACAAAAAAACAAAAATTTGAATTTGGAACCATAAACAAATCATCCATTCCCGATACTTTTTTGACTGAATGTATTTGGCATTAGAAACCACGCCGATATCAGGAAAAGTTTCACTTATTATAATCATTGTATCTAAACTGCACGTTTTTTGAAGTTGAACATTCTCCTTCATCTCTACATCTTCCAGCCGGTTCGGCTGAAATCACATTTTTTTTCTGTAAAATTTGACGATGTTGTTTCTAGTTGTCTACTATCAACAGCAGAAGCCATGCTTGGAGTAGTTTTTTCCTCGCTAGTGCTAGTAGTAACAATTTTTTTTGCCACTGGCTTGAAAAAGTTGTCAATTCTCTTCATTTTAGCAGCAGCAAATATACGTTCAAACAAGCACAAATCAAGAAGCACTCACATTTCACACATTACTTTACTTTATTTAAGTAATCTGTGATGGATAGGGCGAACGGTCCAACAAATTATGACGTCTGCAGGTCCAAAATTGTCCAACACTATCTCACGTCACGGACTGGCGATTTGGCGAATTCAATGAAAACAGTGATTTTGAAGTTTTTTTCCTTTATTTCACGGCACGGGCAAAGTATGAGGTGAACCAAGTCGGAAGGAATTTACTCTACCTACTCTCTATGTAACTGAAACCAATATCAAAATAAACTGGTCTATTGCACTATACTGTCACTATTGCAGAGGTATTTCACTTTTCTTCTCGCTTGTCGCTCTCGATTCTCACTTGAATCGTTAGACACAACCAAGGGTCCCGGTAACGATGGATTACCTCCGATATTCTTGCAAAAATGCGCTGATAGTCTGGCACATCCTATAGCTTTGTTATTTCAAAAGTCCTTAACTGAATGCGTCTGCCCCTCACTGTGGAAAACAGCTCATATAGTGCCAGTTTATAAAAAGGGGCCCAAGATGTATATAAAAAACTATCGTCCAATATCGATTCTTAATACTCTTAGCAAAGTCTTAGAGAAGATCATCTATAGAAGTATATATCCAATCATCTCAAATGGTATAGGCCAGAGCCAACACGGATTCGTTAAGAGACGGTCTACAGCATCCAACTTAACCACGTTTTGTGACTATGTCTTGAATAACATGGAAGACGGTGGCCAGGTTGACGTGATCTACACGGATTTCGAAAAAGCGTTCGACCGTGTGGATCACGTGATCTTGCTAGCAAAGCTGCAAAAGCTTGGGATCCAAGGAGATTTGCTGAGATGGGTCAAGTCATACTTATCGAACCGTTCGCAAGCTGTGGTTATGGGAGGTTACAAATCTGACTTTGTAAACATCCCCTCCGGTGTTCCCCAGGGATCTTTGTTGGGGCCTCTTTTTTACTGCGCATACTTGTATGACATTCAGTCTTGTTTCAGGTCCGCAAAACATCTCATGTACGCCGATGACATGAAAATTTACATGTGTGTAAAATCAGGACTTGATTGTGAACTGATACAGCGTGATCTTGATGCATTGTTCAGGTATTATCAACAAAATAATATCACTGTCAATGTCTCGAAATGTCAATGTATCAGCTTCAGCCGTTCCAAATACCCAACTAAGTATCTTTATGGTTTTAACAACAATGCGATTGAAAGAGTTGACTTAGTCCGAGATCTTGGTATAATGTTGGACTCTAAATTGCTCTTTGACCAACATATTGACACCATCACCATTAGAGCCTCTCGTAACCTGGGTTTTGTAATGCGCACCTGTAAGCCTTTTAGTAACTGTCATAGTTTAAAAATTATATACTTTTCATATGTGCGTAGTATCTTGGAGTACTGTAGCCAAATCTGGTCACCCCAATACGAGGTATATACTAAAAGAATCGAAAATCTACAGAAAAAGTTCGTAAAATTCCTAAACTTTAAATCCCGAAAACGTCATGAGTCTTATAACCGAGACTGCAAACACTATAATATGCTTCCCCTTGTGGATAGGCGTAAGATGTTGGATATGCTTTTGCTCTTTGATATCCTACGAGGTCGTTTGGACAGCAACGAGCTTCTTTCATATATATATTTCTGTACCCCAAAAACACGTACCAGACATACAAAATTGTTCAGTATCCCTGGTCATCGCACAAAATACGGGAGAAATGCTGTAATGACCCGACTGCCTCGCACCTACTCTGAGAGTTTTGAAAATATTGATATATTTCATATATCCAAGCCATCATTTCGGAAGCAAGTCAAGAAAATATTGTTTGATGAATAAATTGTGCCATCACTCATTTCATAAGTTAAAATTAAAACTTAAAATAAGGGAATTACGATTGCGATACTGTGCTTTTTCCCAATGTTTAGTCGGTCATGTTTGCACTTAAATATCTTGACTCAAATTTGTGAAAAATGTGTCAACAATCCAGCATTACTTTGCACTGTATTCATTTCTTTCCTTTTTCTTTTAGCCACTTTCTAGTTAACCTAGCTTTGTCAATGCCGTGAAGCTCTGTTATTGGCTTAAGAGATAATTGTCATCATCTCGCTGTCAATGTTCAGTGTGGGCAGACTTTGGGATGCTAGTTACTTTGTTGTAACTGCATTGTTGCTGTTCGTTGACAGTGGGGTGAAATTTCACTTAAAATGTCAAATTAATAATAAGCTGTTGAGTTTCCAATAAATAAATAAATAAATAGATTGAGTTTTTGGAGAAAATTCAGAACTTTTAGGACTAGCCGAGCAGCAACATGTTTCATACCCAAATGATTAGTTAAAATGGTACGGATCGACTCGTGAGATACAGAAAGTTCGGCGGCTATCTCTCTCAGAGTTGAATGGGGATTTTCAGTCACTATTTCCTTCACTTTTGCGATGTTAACTTCAGTTGCAGACGTTGACGGCCTACCAGAGCGAGGCAAATCTTCCATCACATCTCGACCGCTTTTGAACGCTTTGAACCACTCATAAGCACGAGTTTTTGATAAAGTCGATTCACCGTAAGCCTTCTGTAACATTTTCAGTGACTCCGAACACGAAATTCCATTGGCGATGCAAAATTTAAGACAAACTCTTTGTTCGATATTTTTGTCCATTATGAAATTCGCAATACACACTATATATGATATTACTAAAACCAGCACTGTATTTAATATAAATAACAGATGCAACTCAAACTCCGCGCCAAAATGGAAAACAGTTGTGCCAATCTAACAACTACAAAAAAACAAAAATTTGAATTTGGAACCATAAACAAATCATCCATTCCCGATACTTTTTTGACTGAATGTATATGGCATTAGAAACCACGCCGATATCAGGAAAAGTTTCACTTATTATAATCATTGTATCTAAACTGCACGTTTTTTGAAGTTGAACATTCTCCTTCATCTCTACATCTTCCAGCCGGTTCGGCTGAAATCACATTTTTTTTCTGTAAAATTTGACGATGTTGTTTCTAGTTGTCTACTATCAACAGCAGAAGCCATGCTTGGAGTAGTTTTTTCCTCGCTAGTGCTAGTAGTAACAATTTTTTTTGCCACTGGCTTGAAAAAGTTGTCAATTCTCTTCATTTTAGCAGCAGCAAATATACGTTCAAACAAGCACAAATCAAGAAGCACTCACATTTCACACATTACTTTACTTTATTTAAGTAATCTGTGATGGATAGGGCGAACGGTCCAACAAATTATGACGTCTGCAGGTCCAAAATTGTCCAACACTATCTCACGTCACGGACTGGCGATTTGGCGAATTCAATGAAAACAGTGATTTTGAAGTTTTTTTCCTTTATTTCACGGCACGGGCAAAGTATGAGGTGAACCAAGTCGGAAGGAATTTACTCTACCTACTCTCTATGTAACTGAAACCAATATCAAAATAAACTGGTCTATTGCACTATACTGTCACTATTGCAGAGGTATTTCACTTTTCTTCTCGCTTGTCGCTCTCGATTCTCACTTGAATCGCTCTCGAAATGAACTGACATGCAGGTTCCCGGACTCCCGCCGTATTTATACTACATTTTCGTATTCTGGAACACTGGAATATTGCGCCATCTACTACCTGCTAGCAGAAAGTTATGGAAGCTTCTCGATATTTCGCTACTCGACGCGACGACCTTTCTACTATTAGTTTTTCTACTCGACGATAGATGTCGTTCATTACTGTTTTCGTTCTCGGTTTCTCTCTAAACAGGTTAGATGGCGCTACTAGTAACGTCGCTTACATAATCAGATCAAGATCTATCTATATTTTTATTTTACCTACTTATTGAAAGAACACGCAAGCACGCAATCTAAATAAACAGATGGCTTAAAACGTTTTTTTTTTAGTCAGATTTCGGGGGGGGGGATAAATCCCAACTATCCCCCTCTCTGTATACGTGCCTGTATCTTATCGGTATTTATCATAACAACTGATCCACAAAATAAATCAAAATATATTTAATTTTTAAGTTTAGTAGGAAACTTCCTAATGCATTGTTTGAAACCTACCTCAGCTATATTTTATATAATAAAATTAATAAGTTTCTCCATATCCACAGTTTAAATTATCACCAATGCAAAAACACAGTGAAAGAATGGCTGATTAACAAATCGTATGGTGAAACCGAAAACCTGCTCCTCTCACATTCCTAAGACAGATCTCTCCTCATTCAAGTATATCACACCCATACACTCATACACACTCCCCACCTTCACAATTACTCACACATACCACGATACACTCCTAAACCTACAATTTTTAGTATTATTTTTTCTTCTTTTTACAATTTACTTATATAATAATTTTATAGTTATATTAGCCATGTTATTGGAGTAAACAGATTTTATGTTCTTCTATGGAATCACTGGTCCCCAAGTCACAGGCTATAAACCTAGTTTGGGAGCCAGGAGATTATACCTTTTGCACTTTTAATTGTATCGTATTACTGTACCTGTAACCTTAGCAAATTATTTGGGAATAAACTTTATTATTATTATATTATTGTGATTAGACAAAGCGCCATCTATTAAGAAAAATAAAATGCATGATAGCATGAATATTACCCCAAAACACGTTATTTGTGAAACTTTTATGCGTAGCAAAATAAAAAAGACGTGTGGCACTCGGAGACTGCCGCGGTAAAGCTATTGCATAGCATTTTTTATCAACTTATGCAATTATAATTATATATTTATTTTATTTATGCAGTATTTGTTTTTTCTTTGTTTTTCTTTCTTTGATATTAATTCAAGTTACACTTTGAGCTAAAAAAAAGTAAAAAGTAAAACTAAAAAGTATCACCGCTGTGCCGGTCGGAGTGGGGGGTGTTAGGTTTTTTTCGTTACGGAATTTCTGGATTCGGTTTCCACGCTCAAGGCCCGCGATAGAAGCTATGCAATAGCTTAAAAGTGAATATTTTAATACCTTATTGTTGTCACACGGACTTCTTATTTAACGTCTTTCGTTGCTAAACATTTTGCAAATTACTTACTTGGTCGATGGATGGCGTTGCACTCATGACGCGTTTTTCTGAATTGCGATGTTAAGATTTTCTGCTGGAGAACGACCCTCCCACGATTTTCAAACACAGTCGAGTTAGTTAGGTGTTTAGGTTCGGTCTCTAAAAAGTCTTGAAAGTCTTTGTTAGGGTCTAAATTACCAAAATCGCTAAAATCTCTGAGTTGTCTCTAATTGGATTCGTTAATTGTCTGTTTATCCTAGAATTAGTTTGGTTCTTGCGAAGTTCTAGACGGTTCGAATTGCGTATCAGGCCTGTAGGGTTCCGTACATAAAGTTTTGACGGGACTACTGCTAAGCCTACGTACGCGATTGATTCTGTTAAAAGCGAAGCAACGAACGGTTCGATTTGCGAAACAAGGCTAATAATAATAGGGCACCGTACCAAAGGTGGTCACGGTGACGGGGGACCCCATTACTAAGCCTCCGCGATCAATTCTGAATTCTGATTCGTGCGAAGTATCAGACGGTTCGACTTGCGGTACACGGCGAATTATAGGGTTCCGTACCAAAGGTGCTAACGGGACCCTATTACTAAGGCTTCGCGTACGATTTTGATTCGGGCGAACGAACTCGATTTTTAGGGTTCCGTACAGAGGTTGCCAACGGAACCCTGTTTATTATTAAGCCACCGCTGTCCGTCTTCCTTCAGTATATACGTTTTATTTCTGTTTCGCTAATTTAAAAATGCCTTCTAGAAAAAGGTCGCATCTTTCACAATATAGCAAAAAGGCTAAATATATGAGACTAAGTAGGTCTCAAGGAACAGCAGAAGATCGAGAAGCTAGACTTGCAACAGCTGGAGAAGGGCAGGCCAGAACTCGCACATTAGATGATTGTACTCAGCGCGAGGTTAACTACACAACATTCTCGCATGGCAATTTCTCGATCTTTCGAGAGTAGCCAGGAACGGACAGAGCGTTTGTCGGTAGATAGAAGGCGCCATGCATTGTCGCGAGAGTCGGAGACTTTCACAGACCGAGACGCTCGCTTGAGCTCTCAATGATCTCGAACAGCGGCTTCTCGATCTTTGGAAACTGAGGAAGAACGCGAAGCGAGTTTTCCCGCATTAGCAATTCACGTAATTAATATGTATACATTCCTGGAAATCTAACTTCAAATATAGTTTACAGAGAAGCATTACCAGCAAGCGGCTTCGACCACCTTTCACAAATTGTCAGGCTTATCTTTATAGATATTTTAAATTGTTTTAGGTACGTGGTTCCTTTTTTCTATAAATTTTCTTCACATATCGAAGCAACAAGGACAACGTAACCAGTATTTTTGTAATAGGTACCATGATATAAAAGACTGGCCGTGGAGTCTCTTGCACGTTCTTTTTCATAGTGATCTACTTACGCTTTAAAACTTGCAAATAGCTTCATGTTTTTGACAGACTGATCTTAACAATTCAAAAGTATCTACCTGTAAATACATGGTTTGAATCTTGAATATCTCCCAAAGTAGGTACTCCCGAGATAAGAATGCCTATGTGGTATTCGAGACTATAATCTACATCTGTGCGAAATTTCATCCAGATCCGTTCAGCCGTATTGTCGTAATTGAGTAAGAAACATCCAGCCAGCCAAACTTTCGCATTTATTAGTAAACAAAAATTAGAAGTAAGATAATAGGGAGCGTGCAGAAACTATAGGCAGCACAGAAATGTCACTGTCAAGTATGTTTCAAGTATAAAATTCTAAATAGCTACGCTAGATGGCACAGTCTTCTTCGCGCACGTTCCCCTAAACTGAGTGAGCAGGAACCACAGGTGGCAGCACAGAAGCGTTATCGTCAAGTATTTTGACCCTGAAAACTTCAAATATGCGACACTAGACTAGTCCCTATAGGCTGGCATCGATCTAAGTGCACGCGAACGACGTCGCGGGCATAGCTATTTTATAATAAAACTAGCTTTTGGCCGTGACTTCGTACGAGCATATCCCGTTTTTCCCTTTCCCGTAGGAATTTCGGGTAATCCTCTCTTAGTGCTCCCCTACGGAGTGTAGAGATGCTACATGCAAAATTTCAGCTTTTTACGACCAGTAGTTTCGGCTGTGCGTTGTCTGTCAGTCACTCAATCAGTCAGGAACGGAAGAATTCTAGTTATAAGTAAGAAATTCTAGTGTTAACAAACACATTTAGTCAAAACTAGATTTAACTAGAGAAAACGCGTTCTAAATAAGAACGGGTTCTAACTGTAACATATATATTGATTAATGACACCATTAGATACTCGAATTGAACGAGAGAAAATTTAAAACATGCATAAAACGCACACTATGTAGACAAGCATATTATAAACTGGAAGATTATGTATATCCTTGATAAAAATGCTTGGTGAAAAAAAAAATACAAAAAAAGTAAATGCCTGTCCCGCTCCACAGCCACAGCCACATACTCCCTTACTCTTTTTTTGTTCTCATCCTTACTATATGTACTTAATATTATATTATTTATATTATATGAATTATTATTTATTAAATATTAATGTACCGTTTTAAATGAAATTTGGGACCACGCGCTCTAAGCCGCTGACAGAAGCTAGTATATTATAATTTATTTATTCTTTCTTTACAATATTGAATTGTAAATAAGTAAGTATACACAATTAAGCTGTTTTTTTTAGTTAGTCATTGAAAATCATAGTTTTGTATAGTGTTTTATAATTTTATTTTTTTTGTAAGAAATTTAAAAATATTGTAAAAAGTGCCATTTGGCTAGGGAGGCTAGTTTCCACCATCAATAAATTGTAAATTATTTAATCTGTCAGTTAGAGTGTTGTTATTTCTGTAAATCAATGAATATTGACAAAGATAAAACGCATCAAAACTCGGGAGTGACGCCAGAACGCACTAAAAATTATACCACGGCGTGACGTTTTCAGAATTTTGAAAGCGGCGTATCTTCGTTTTTTTTTACTGTTAGTAGGCACGCGTTTGACCTCTATCTCACCTGATGATAAGTGATGATGTGTCGAAGATGGAGCAGGCTTTGCCTAGAAGTAACCTATTCACTGTTGACTTAAAGACTTCAAGGTTGTAGCTCTCAGGAAACACAGACTCCGGCAGATTCCACTCCTTAGCTGTACGCACTATGAATGTGTTCACAAAACGTTTTGTGCGTGTGGGTAGGATTCGACTTCCGAAATTCAAAGTTCTTTTCTTTCTTCCGAAGTTATTTTGTACCTGTAGTGTTTTGTTTTTGGAAGTCGGTTGTATTTTTTGTAAAAAAGTTTTAATTTTTAATTTTTAGTGGTACCCATAACCTGCGTACCCATAACAGCGTACCGGCGCAATGTTATATTAAGAACTGGTGTCATCTGCCTAGCCTTTTCCCAACTACATTGGGGTCGGCTTCCAGTCAAACCGGATTCAGCTGAATACCAGTGTTTTACGTGGAGCGGCTGCCTACCAGACCTCCACAACCCATTAACTGGGTAACACGGTACATTTTGGCAAGACTGGAGTCAGATTTACTGGCTTCTGACAATCCGTAACGACTGCCAAAGATCTACAAATGACAGCCGGGACCAACGGCTTAACGTGCTTTCCGAGGCACGGAGGAAACTCGTTATGTTAAGATGGTCACCCATCCACAGACCAACCTTGGCAAGCGTTGCTTAACCTTGAAGATCGACCCATGCGGCTGTTATTATTTAGCCACGAGCTCCTCATATTAAGATATTAAGAACTGGTGTAAACACTAAAAATCATGCGATTTCAGCAATCCCGATCCATTTGCTATCATTTATTGAAAAGTTCTTCATCAGATCTTTACCAAATTGAAATGGAACCAATCCAGGAAAATACTCTTCCAAACAAAAAAGAATCATCCAAATCGGCTGACAATTGGCGAAAATATCGCTGAACAAACATTTTTATGGGATCTCATCATCAGAATCTAATTTATACCTTTCACCATCAGCTCAGCAACATTAAATAATGATTACCAGGCACAAATATCTGAATTGCGTTAGAAAGTTAATGAAAAACATTGTATGTGCCTATAAAATTTGAGGGTTGCCCTCGATTTTCATGGGATCCCATCATCAGATTCTGACTTGGTGACAATGGGACCAATCGGGAAGTATATTTCCCCTTTCTGATGAAACAGGATTTTTTTAAATCGGTTTATAAATGACGGAGTTATGAGGTAACAAACATAAAAAAACCGAATTGAGAACCCCTCCTTTTTTTGAAGTCGGTTAAAAACGTGGAAAACTGTCGTTGGGCGTGTTGTTTCTTTAAGATAACGGTCCTGCTCATCGATCGGCAGCTGTGCTCAACGCAATCCGCTGTGCTGGCTTCAATCTCCTTGACCACCCACCATATTCTCCGGACTTAGCCCCAAGTGATTTTCACTTATTTCCAAAATTAAAAGATGAAATTCGTGGAACAAAATTTCACGATAATCACGCGTTTATAGTTGCCGTAGAGGAGTTTTTCGAGAGTCAAGATAAACATTTTTTTGCACAAGGAGTAAGGAAGTTAGAAACGCGTTATTCTAAATGCATTGCATTGGAGGGAGAAAAATAAAATATTTTTGTTTAAATCTTTGCATTTTTTAATATTGATTCCAAGAATTTTTTGATTCCCTCTCGTATATCAAAATTAAATGCCTATATTTTGATTTACAAAGATATTCTACAGCCTAATAACTATTTGAGTTATTGCAACAATCGTTTTTTTTAAATCAATTGCAAAATATTAAATACCTATGTAAATATTTTTATACATATTATTAGCCAAACATCTTTTTTTTATTTGTTTCACTGTAACAAAATTCGAGGACAAAACCCCCAGACACTCCTCTATTTGATCTGCAAATTAAGCTAAAATTTATACTTGTTTCAGAATTACTGTCGAAAATTGCAAGAAGCACGCTGATGAATTTTTAAGGTCGACCCAAAATATTATATCTAAAATTAAAAGGTGAATTTAATATTAAGGAAAGAGAAAATTTGTTAAGTACATATGCATTTTATATTAGTTTTTTGGTCAGTTGATGTTGGACTTTAATCGTAATAAGTAACTTGACAGTTCTAAGCTTATCATAATAATATGCTAAAACTTTGAGAAAAACTGGCCAAGTGCGAGTCGTACTTGCGTGCAAAGGGTTCCGAACCAATTTAATTTGTTAACATGTTATTTTAACACTATACACTTCTTATAGGTTTTTCTGTAATGTTTAGGTGTGCATATATTATATACATTCTGTATATAATATATGCACATGGTAAAAGTACTTGATTGGATTTAAAACAAATTGCTAGTTGAATTTAAAAAACTTGCTCTATTGAAATGTTACAAATACCTCCTTTTTGAAGTCGGTTAATAGTATTCGAAATAAAAATACCAGGACTATAATATAGTCCTTTAATTATAATGAAATATTTGCTACGAAACGAAATTCTATGAAATTTCTGTCTGCGAAACACCAAAATGTATAATAATTATTAACAGAGGAGACCCTCTGTTAATAATTATTATTATAAAAAGGCCACTTAAGGAGAATCACATTAGAATCATAATTTTAATCACACAACAATCTGTCAAATTGAATTTTCATCTTTATCGCTAACGTATTAGGTTCAAAGCTTGACAAATTTGACGGTGACAGGTAGCGTGATTTGCTTATTGATTCTGCTAAAGTGGCTATTTTAGACCCGCAGGTCTCATAGAGACGTAAAATCAGTTAGTCCTTATTGCGTTAACAAATTTCATGCAAACTATGCATGTTGCGTTTTCCTAATGGAAAGCGATCATCGCGCGAATATATATGTGATCGTCGCCATCATTTGTTCGGCAAAATCGGAAAGCGTCGTTGCGACGACATACGCGGCGGTCGAGTAATTGCGCGATCATAGATTTGTATTAGTTAGGACGTCGCGCGACGCCTGCAAGTTCCTACAATATTGAAGGTTCATTATATTTCGCTTATTCGTTTACCTTTTTGTCACATACGGATATCCCTTAAATGTCAAGTTACTGAATACGATTATAGGTCGAAGACCCTATTCTTATTGATCACACAGGTTAAGCGCTTCAAATTTTTCATTCCATTGAAGTGTATGAAATAAGAATAGTTTTATGTTTTGTAATATTAAAAAGAAAATAACGGTTTAAATAGAAACACTAGGTACACTAAATCATTTGAGAATTCTGCATTATTAAAATACACGCACAGCTTAAGCCGGCCTTATACTTACTGTACGGGCCGATGCGGCCTTGTCCGATCCAATTGATCAGTCTTCCGTCTTGATTTCGGTCTGAAAGAGGTGTTATCAGGCTCCTTAATTTCTTTTTATGGTTGATGTAAGTCTGGCTACTCTTCAAACTTCATTCGGTTCTATGTTAACGTTATTTGGCGTCAGAATATGATTTTGTATGAAAGTCAACACAATGAACCTGGCATTGCTAGGGGTTACTCGTGTTACGCTGGAACCGATTATTACTTTATTTGAAAATACACTGTCTCCATAAACCCGCTCTATACTGCAGTTGATCATTATATATTAGAAGTTCCAGAGTTAATCCAGTCAATATAGACATTTAAAATAACAAAAATTCCCGGAAAGCCAAATATTGGTAGAGAGCTGGGGTTTACCATTACAAATAAAGTTTTAAAATTCCCTATCGATCCTGTGTGCTTCAAAAGTTATTCGGGGTCAAAGGTCAAAATTTGAGGTTTTTTGGATTTTCTTCGAAAACGGTAAGTTTTATTAATAAAACCTTAAACCAAAGTTGTAGATCTTAAAATTCTCTACAAAAAAGGTCCTTATGATTTTTTTCCTAAGACTTACCATTCGTGAGATATCGCGATTCTAAGAGTCACATTATACATGATATGCACACATTTCCACGCCACCTGTGAGGTAGTGTACTAGGCGCGTTTTTTTTACCGTGGTTTCCCCTGTAGGCCTACTCTACTAACTGTCATGACAATTTTAGGATAATTTAAGGGAACAATACTCGTCAAGTTCTAGATATTACTTTATTATTGACTAGTTGACCCACGCAACTTCGTTTACGTCACAATTTTCATTACAGCTCCGCTCCTATTAGTTTATAGCCTTCCTCGATAAATAGGCTATCTAACACTGAAATAATTTTTAAAATCGGACCAGTAGTTCCTGAGATTAGCGCGTTCAAGTAAACAAACAAACAAACTCTTCAGCTTTATATATTAGTATAGATATTGATTGATTATTTTGATTTTTTTAGGTATTTTAATTAGATTCATACTCTTGACAGTCTACTTCAACAGTCATGTCTTCTTCGATTTCTTCTTCTTCCTAATAATTCTACTGCCATACTTCAATTTCAATCGTATTATAAAGTTCTGTCATCTTGACAAACATTCTTAAATTGGCAATAATAGGTATTCCAACGAAAACTGGCAATCATCACTCGTTTCTATGAATTGAAAAATTTCCTCCATCGTAGAGTTTACAGTTTCATCTTGTGGACGGCCAATTTTACCACCAGTATTAGGTTTTAATAAAGATTTATAACAACTGTCGTGGTATTTTGCATCAGCAGCGATTAAATCGTACTCAAAATTAATACGTTCAAAAACAGCCTTTGAAACATCATCATAATGATCTTTAGCTAATTTCAACAGATTTCTTTGAAATTTAGTGTAGACACGTTACAAATTTTTTTTCGAAGATGCTGTGCTTTGTTTTTCTCAGTTTCTTCATTGGCTTCATTGCCACAAATTGCAAGTTTTCCGGGTGTATGACTTTCTGCAATCCACGTGTATTGTAACAATTTTTTGAGTTCTTAAATACTCAGTAAACTCATCACCTCTCGCGACACTAGCCTCGATTAAATTTGGCATTCCACGATCAACCACAACTGTTTTATTTTCAGTTAAAAGTTTATTGCAAAATAAAGCACTGAGACATTTTTTCGAGCTATAAAATGACACAAATAACCTAAATGGTAGACGCTTGTAATAAGTACGTATATTCTTTTTTTTTTTTTTTTTTAAAAAAGAAAACCTTGCCCCACACTAGGAATTTCTCCTGTATCGTGGGTGCGTTTACAAACATATAAATACACAAACAGCCAGACCCGGAACAACTATCTGTAGGCCATTCAAATATTTGTACCGTGCGGGAATCGAACCCGCGACACGCAGCGCAGCAGTCAATCGCTCAACCACTGCGCCAACCGTGCCGTCACTTGAACTGAACCTTTAGCACTAAAAGAAACAGGTATATGAACGAGACCTACGGACAATAGAATAACCAGATTTTTTCAAGGCCACGTGGGTAGAGGGGATTCAGTTAGGGACTGACTGTCTTTTCAATAAATGTTTTCAGGATAGTATAGTATATATAAAAGAGACACAGATAGGTATTTATACTTATCTTATGTGCCTGATATGTATATACGTGGCTTACGTGTATGTGCATATCATGTATAGTGTGACTCTTAGAATCGCGATATCTCACGAATGGTAACTCTTAGGAAAAAAAATCATAAGAACCATTTTGTAGAGAATTTTAAGATCTACAACTTTGGTTCGAGGTTATTTTTTGATAAATTGCCAATTGCAATTGGCCAAAATTTGAGATTTTTTGGATTTTTATCGAAAACAGTAGTTTTCGATAAAAATCCAAAAAACCTCAAATTTTGGCCTTTGACCCCGAATAACTTTTGAAGCACACATAGGATCGATGGGGACTTTTAAAACTTTATTTGTAATGGTAAACCCCAGCTCTCCACCAATATTTGGCTTTCCGGGAATTTTTGTTATTTGTCAATTATTTTTGTCTAAATTGACCGTACGAGCGAGACCTTACTTTTGTCTCGCTAACAAAATATGTGGAATAGAGTATTTAGTTTTTGTAAGTACGTACTTTGATCGGTTTAGTGAGTCCCATCTCGGTACCCATGAATTTATTTATCATGCCCACGAAACATTCCCATCTTAGCACCATTTGTTTATGACAATAAATGTTAGATACACATAAAACACCGGTAGAGTGTGGACTCTCAACCAAAAATAAACACGTTTCTTATATGAGAGCCCCTCTGATTTTCAAGTTTATATTATTTGTTGTTATAGCGACAATAGAAAATTTTAATTGTCTACCTATAACGGTTCTTGAGATACATATCCTTGACAGACAAAGAGATGTATGTTGCTGAAACTTTGAAGCTGTCACTTCATGTGGATTTTCAATCTCCCACATGTGGTAATTATATATTTTTTTATTTTCCACCTTGTAGTGGTTACTGCGTACCCATTCACAGTGTACCTTCGTGATGTTATGTTATGAACTGGTGTAAACAATAAACAGACATGCGATTTCAGCAATCCCGATCCGTTTGCTATAATTTATTGAAGAGTTCACTCCAAAGTTCTTCATTAAAATACTCTTCCAAACAGAAAAATAATCATCCAAATCGGTTGACAATTGGCGATAATATCGCTGAAAAAACATTTTTCATGGGATCCCATCATCAGCTCAGCAACATGAAATGATGATTACCAGGCACTAATATCTGAATTGCGTCAGACAGTTTAAGAAAACCGGTATGTGCCTATAACATTCGAGGGTTTCCCTAAATTTTCATGGGATCCCATCATCATTTTGATCCCATCAGATCAGATTGTGTAACTTGGTGACAGTGGGACCACCTCAGAAGTATAGACTTTCAAATAAAAAATAATTTTTAAAATCGGTCCACAATTGGTGGAGAAATCGGTGAACATACATTAAAAAAAAAACCACTTGCAGCCGAACATAGAATATCCTCCTTTTTAATGGACTTCTTAAAAAAGGAGGAGGTTCTGTGTTCAGTTGTATGTATCTTTTTTTAAATTCTGGACCGATTTAAAAAAATCTTTTTTTATTCCTATACTCCTGAGGTGGTCCCATAGTCACCAAGTTTGAATCTGATGATGGGATCCCATGAAAATTGAGGGAAACCCTCAAATTTTATAAGCACATACACTGTTTTTCATAAACTTTCTAACGCAATTCAGATATTTTTGCCTGATAATCATCATCTCATATTGCTGAGCTGATGATGGAAGGTACAAGTCAGGATCTGATGATAGTATCTCATGAAAAATTTTGTTCAGCGATATTTTCGCCAATTGTTAACCGATTGGGATGATTCTTTTTTTGTTTGAAAGAGTATTTTCTCGGACTGGTCCCATTTAAATTTGGTGAAGATCTGATGAAGAACTTCGGAGGTAGGCAACGAAACTCTTCAATAAATGATAGCAAATGGATCGGGATTTCTGAAATCGCATGTCTGTTAATTGTTTACACCAGTTCATAACATAACATCACGCCGGCACGCTGTTTGTGGTTTCACTTTTTAGTGGCACCTGCTTGCAATAAAAAGGGAAAAATAAAATTTTTGAAGAAGTCTGCTATCAATGATTAAATGACGGTGCCGTGCGGAAATGTTTTGTGAGCATGATAAATAAGTTCACAGGTGCCGAGATGGGACTAAACCCTTTCATCTAACGCGTACCTGCTAGCTTGAGCCTACGATCGATTTACGTGAGTTGAGGCGATTAGGAAAAATGATCGTTGTGTGTGGTTCTGGTCTCCAGGCTAACTGATTCTTACCAAGAATCGGCCCGTACCGTAATGGCCTAAGCCTACATTATTGCAAGTGTTTCATTATGTTTTGTTATTTCAACATCTTTTTTCGTGTATTGGTTTCGTTATCTACCTTTTAAAGTCGAAAGTTATTTTAAAAATTGTTTTGTTTGCTTTAGTTGATGAAAAGAATGTAATTTGTAGGTAGGTTTACAATATAGATATTTTAAAACATATTTTTTTTACTTTTCCTGTTCATATACCTACATGGGAATTACTTTATTACCCTAAAGTTCAGCAAAACCTGGTAGAGCGGCCAAGTCCAGCGGCTTACTGTAAAGTCTAAATAGGGAACCAGCAATAAGAACCTTATTGCTGGTTGCTCCCGCTGGAGGGCATTGTACTCACTAGAAAGTTAGTAAATAAAGAAACGCAAAAATCAGAACACTGTTTAGGTAATCCGTGATGATAGTGAAATGATTGTTTTTTTTTTTTAATATAGGAAGGTACAGTTATTTACTGTAAGCTGTTGGCCACCAATGCATCAAGTGTTGTGGCTGTAGTGTATGTAGATATACTTATGATTTGTCTCGAGCGCATACGTCACAACATGGCTGATCTGAACTGATCGGAGGGCAGTCTGTGTTCAACCGTCAGTCAGGCAGAACGTGGTGGTGCGTAGGCGAGCCAAATACCTACTATTATTCGATACGTTGCGTGGATACTACATTTGGAGACGAGCACAAAAAAAATTAAACTGTAAGCAAAGTGACAAAAAAAAAGAAAATTGACTGAAGTGGAAAGATAGTTTACTTAAGCTACTTAGGTACATTCAACTTAAATCCATTTAGTTTAAACTATTAGGTTACTTTAACTTACACTACCTACCTACCTATTACCTACCTATTATGATTCAAAATTATAAAACTTTATACTTACTTAATGGTAGTGACTATTGCTTCACTTATGAAAAAGTCATTACATTGGAAAGTGCTAGCTGCACTTTTCAATGTATTGACTTTTTCATAAGTGAAAACACTTTTAAGGAATGTTCAAGTCCTTTGTTGTTTACTGTTATACTACTATCATAATTGTATTTGACATCAAATGTTAAACTGTGTTGTTTTATTTACACCTACGCTAGTTGTAAATTACGGCTAAATAATTAAATCATAACGGTAATTATATAGGTGTAATTAAATCACGCCGCCCCCCGATATATGGCTATTTTCTTTATAGTTCTCCTTCAGTGATTGGTTTAAGGCCGCGCCGTCTGTACGCCGCCGCCGCCGTGGAAAATTTACCTCCACGCCGTCGCCGTCAAAAATCGCCACGGCGCTCATATCTACTCCGGACATGTTAATTCAAGTCATAGAATAACGAATAACCACAAAAACTCAATCAGGAACAAATAAATCCAAATCGATGATACTATTTTGTAGTATAGAGCGAGCTCGTAGCCGATGCGAAGTTCAGCGATGCGATGCTGGTAGCCGATAGCTCGTAGCAACTGTAGGGGTAGCAGAGTAGCGGTGACGTCAGCCACACGTAGCAGATCACTGTTTTGGGACCGCCGGCAATCCCTCTGGTGGCGCGTAGGCAACACGTTCGGGCTCCGGAATAGCAGGGCACCCGTTCGAATCCAACGAATCACGGCACACCTGTAGTACTGGTTTTAGCGTCGCGCTATCAAAACTATTTGTTTCTTCTTCTAAGACCGCCAAGTAGGCGTCAGTCACAGGTAAGGGTCCGGTAAGTATAAGTGTGTGTTGCTGCTGCCGATCGCCTCGACGAGGACCCGGCGGTGCCCGGCCAAGCAGAGCAGACCTCCACCGTACGCTCCACCGTGTCTTCCGGGCGACCCTCACAGTGTTGACACCCGGGCGTATCCTCCCGCTAAATTGGAAACGGGTATCTCCCGAAACAACCTGCGTCAGGCGGAAGGTGAGGACGCCGTGGCGCCGCTCCAGCTACTCCTCAAAGAGGGGACTTATCGCCTGGATTGTCTGCATAACTTTAATTTCGGATGTCGGTGTTGTTGGTATTTTTATTAGTTTTTTGACACCGACTTCCGAAATTAAAGTTATTTTATTTTATGTTTAAGTTATTTTATACTTTATAGTATTTTGTTTTTGGAAGTCGGTTTTATTTTTTTGTAAAAAAGTTTTTTATTTTTCACTTTTTAGGGGTAGGTTACCACTAAAAATAGAAATCACATACACAGCGTACCGGCGTGATGTTACGTTAGGAACTGGTGTAAACAATCAACAGACATGCGATTTCAGAAATCCCGATCCATTTGCTATAATTGATTGAAGAGTTCCGTTGCCTACCTCCGAAAATCGTCATCAGATCAAAAGAAAAAGCACTCTTTGTAAACAAGCTTATTACAAATAAGAAGATTACATTCAAGATAAGAATGCCTGGAAGCATGCTGGTCCTTCTCCATAGGACATTCAATGTTGTGGACAAAATCAAACTGGTTGCTTTATGTATTAACTTTATAGATGTTCTGTTTCTTTTTGTGTTTGTATTTTTCTGTTAACTCACACACTGTTAATTAGCGATTCCAATATTTGCAAATGTGTGAGTATCATGTACCTACTTATTTAGAAAATTGATGTCTACCTCTACATACCCTAGGTCCTCACATAACTAAATTTTTGTATGCCAAATATTGTAAAAGATTTATTCGAAAAGAGTACTTAACTATGGAGTTTCTTATCCATTCTTCTCCATAAGAATCTACCTTTCCCAATGGACTGTAGAGTCACTTTAGAATTTTTATATTATTTGAAATGTGAATGACGTTCGGCCTAATTGGAATAAACGCTTTGACTTTGACTTTGATCTTCACCAAATTAAAATATGACCAGTCCGGGGAAATACTCTTCCAAACAAGAATCGTCCAAATCGGTAAAAAATTGGCGAAATTATCGCTGAACAAACATTTTTCATGGGATCCCATCATCAGATCCTGACTTATACCTTCCATCATCAGCTCAGCAACATGAGATTATGATTATCAGGCACAAATATCTGAAATGCGATAGAAATTTCATGAAAAACATTGTACTTATGTGTAACTCATCGCATTATGTGGAAGTTGAACAGTTGTAGTTTATATTGGAGTTTTCTATTGATCTGTTTAATGACTGTTTGTTTTTATTTATTTATTTATTTAAACTTCATGTACAATAGTGTTACATAGGCGGACTTAATGCAACAAGGCATTCTCTACCAGTCAACCTTTGGGTTAAAACGAAACACACTGTTGTTGGTTTTTCATTTCTTATGAACAATGATTTGTTTTTGTATAAATTTTGAAACGTGGTAATATTAATATAGTAAGAAGAAATTTGCAGTTCATTTTGATCATTTTCAGTAGTTATTATGGGTTTGAATGGGATTCTTGTTTCGAATATCTGAAATCGCTACAAACTATGCTCATAACTATTCTCGACTACTCAGTGAGCCGGAGTTGTCTGAATATTTCAGTTTCTAGTATTAGAACTTTGTCACACAGAACTTATCAGAGAACTGGGCTTATTACGACGCGGTACGAGCACCAAGGTCATCATCATCATCTGCCTAGCCTTTTCCAAACTATATTGGGGTCGGCTTCCAGTCAAACCGGATTCAGCTGAATACCAGTATTTTACGTGAAGCAGCTGCCTGCCAGACCTCCACAACCCATGAAATGGGTAACACGGTATTTCTTGGCAAGACTGGAGTCAGATTTACTGGCTTCTGACAATCCGTAACGACTGCCAGGGTTCTACAAATGACAACCGGGACCAACAGCTTAACGTACTTTCCGAAGCACGGAGGAAACTCGGTATGTTAAGATGGTCACCCATCCACAGGCCAACCTTGGCAAGCGTTACTTAACCTTGAAGATCGATCTGTGCGGCTATTATTCTTTAGCCACGAGCTCCTCAACTACGAGCACCAAGATAACGGTTATTAATAATCACGTCATATCCACTAGTAAACAGTCTTGTCACCTCTCAATAGAGGCTTTATGCTGTGCCTTTACTATAGATATCGAGTGTCACATTTTGCCTGAAATCACAAAGGTTCTACCGTTTTCACTTTTGCATATCAATCATGTCCCTATTCCTCCAGGTCTTATGCTAGTAGACCCGAACTTTAACATTCCGTCGGTCGTAGACATCCTGTTAGGGGCTGAAGTTTTCTAGAATGTCTTAGGTAGCAAAATTATAGACTTAGGGAAAAACCTAGCCGAATTATGCTTGACCAGATTAGGATGGTTAATTAGGATTTTAACACCTTTTTGTCAACATAGGTACATGGTCTCAGGTGATGTGGAAAACATGTACAGGGCCATAGGGTTAAATCCAGTCCAACGACCGCTGCAAACTATAATTTTTAGTTTCGAACCTTCAGAACCTCTTAGGACCTACACGGTTACCTATGGTACCGCTTCTGCACCCTATTTAGCCACTAAGTGTCTTGTAAGTCTGGCTGAAAACATTGAGCACAGTCGAGCTCAATGTGCTATAACGACGTGACCTCTACGTCGATGGCTTTTTTAATGGAGGGGATACTATAGCTGGAGCTGTTGACATTTCTAAGAAGGTACTTTTTTTACTATTTATAGGCACGTGTTTTATCTCATCTTCAAAATTTAATTTACGTAAATGGCGGTCAAATAATCTACAAGTTCTCAAATAAATAACACATAGTAACGAGTTACATAATACATGTTCTTTACACTTTTCTGAGCAAGGTCAAACTCACCTCAATCTAAGACTTTGTCTTAACTGGGTTTGTGACTCTGATTCACTTACGTATACTATCGCTTTTGGAGATACACGATTTTGTCACTCCAGCAGGAAATGCAATATCTCGAAAACCTGAAGACGCACAAATTATATTCTCGGCGTAATTTTTGCACGAATATAAGCTCTACCCATGCACAATATTTCTCTCTCCGATCATTTATTTAGAATTTTCCTGCTGGAAGAACGTTACTCCAGCAAAAAAAGAAAAAACGATTTTCTTTTTTTTTTCCAAAACGACAACACGCACATTTCTTTTTCATTTATAGCAGATTACGCACTAATTATACGTACCACTCCTATCGCTTTAGGAGCTACGTACCGTTCTTATTTATGTAGATTTTTATTAGATCGTTCAGACGATCGTGTTTAACACCATTGTACACTTAGTTCGCAATAAACGTTTTGACTTTTGACTTTGACTTCATGTTAAACATAATTCATCTAAAACGTCAAAAAATATATATTAAGAAAAAAAAAACATGTTACATTAAACAATAAAACATAATTAATAATGTCCAATAATAATTTTAAAAATCGTAATCAAAAACCAAAATTAAAATTCATCTGTTGTTTCGAATCATTACATGAATAATGAAAACAAAAACAAATAATCAATAATATTAATAATGTTGAGTCATGAACTCATCCACGGAATAGAAACCTTTTTTCAGTATGAACATTTTAGTTTATTTTTAAATAAGGTGAATTTATACAAAAGTTGTTTTATAACCTTAGGCAATTGAATAATTTTACTGCTTGATACTGTACACCATGTGTTACAATATTTAATTTGGAATTTAATTTATGCTTCAAATATTGGTTTCTTGTGCTTTTCCTTTTAAATCTTTCGTCTTGCGTTTCAAAATAATCACTTATGTTTTGCTAGGCTAGTATGTAAAGGCTAGGTACTGTCAGTATTGATAGACTTTGGAAATGTTTCCGACAGGACTCGATTTGGGGAATACTAACTATTGTTCGGATTGCCCTCTTTTGTAGCACAAAAGCTCTATAAGAATTATACTTGTAGCTATTTCCCCATTGCTGAATACTATATCTCAATCTTGACTCTACCAGCGCATATTAAACTGATTTTAAAATATCTATGCTAAGTTCTTCTCGTAGGCTCCTGAGGGCATAGCATGCTGATGATATTGGCTCCTAGTTCATTTTTCCAATTTAATAGTGAATCAATATGCACTCCTAAAAATTTTACTGAGTCAACAATACCTATTTTGTCTCCATTTAACTTAACGTTTAGATTATCACTTCTACGGGTTGTAGACTTAACAGTACGATGTTTGTTTTTTTAGCATTAATTAACAACTTATTTGCTGTAAATCGTTTTTGGAATGACTCAAGAGCCGTGTTTATAGTGCTGCTCAAAGCCTCTGCAATACTTTTACCAACTTATTTTGCATTGGTATCGTCTGCTAATGCTATTAGTTTTAAATCTGGATACAGTTTTGTTGCTAGGTTAAGTAAATCATTTGTAAAGATTAAAAGAGGATAGAACCCAGTATAGAACCCTGTGGTACACCTGTCAAAATTCTTCGTAACTTTGAATGATACGCTTCTTGAAAATTATTCTGATTTCTCTTTTACGTCTACATACATTTTTCGATTAGTTAAATACTACCTAAAAAGCGCTAGAACCTGTCCTCTTACATCGTAATGTTCCATTTTGCAAGCAACAATGTATAATTTACAGTGTCAAAAGCAGAACTCAAGTCTTAGAAAATTCCAGCTACCTTTAGTTTTTTATTAAGTTTATCAACCACGTCGTTAACGAAAGTGCTGATAGCTTCTGTAGTTCAAACACCTTTTTGATAACCGTATTGTCT
This sequence comes from Lacanobia oleracea, assembly GCA_950371165.1. Classification (NCBI taxonomy): domain Eukaryota; kingdom Metazoa; phylum Arthropoda; class Insecta; order Lepidoptera; family Noctuidae; genus Lacanobia; species Lacanobia oleracea. The sequence goes on from OX493397.1 coordinate 12,205,115, forward strand.
TTTAATTATAACTTAATTTATATTGAGATAAGTGACAAGACGAATTTTAATTAATTTTTCAAAGATTTTTGAGAGTGTTGGTAAAACTGATAAAGGGCGATAATTTTTAGTATCCGTCTGTGAACCTTTTTTATGTAAGGAAATAACTTTCGCTCTCTTACCCTATTCCGGAAAAACACCGTTCTCGAAACACTTATTGGAAAAGATCGATAGAGGTAGCGCAAGAACTTCAATGTGTTGCTTCAAAACACCTATAGGCAAATCATCGTATCCGCTTGAAGTTTTATTAGGCATCGACCCTACAATTTTTATTATTTCCTCAGGAGTTAGGGACATCAAACACATTTCACTATTTACCTTATCAGTAGAATGTTCTAAATAGAAAAGTGAACTATATTCTTCGGCTTTCTCCAATGAGCAGTTGTAACAATTAAATTGTTCTGAGAATACGTTTGCAACTGCCCCGGGGTCCGCGGCGATTGGCGGCGGCGACCTCTCGCGACCGGCCCTGGTTCAATCTATGGTCCGGAGCGAGGAGGCATTGGAAGCGGTCACCTCCTTCTGCGAAGCAGTAATGCTAGCGAAGGAAGATGCCGAACATGTGAGAGAGAGAGAAACCCACGATCCAGCCGCCGCAACAGAAGAAGACGTCCCGGCCGTCAGGGGGTCGCAGGGCGATTTCCGGCCACCGTAGGCGCGGGCCTGCGGACGGCGAGTATAGGGTGGCTCGCCGTCCGATCAGAAAAGAAATGAAATCTGTTAAAAATATGTTAATTCCCATTGAACCCCAGTCGATACCTACTATTTTTTGTTATATTAAAAATCTCGTGGTTATTTTTTGTGAACATTCGTTTTTTAATAATAATCTTTCGGTTATTGTTTGGCTTTTTTTCCTGTATCATCCGAAGTATCAATTTACAAAAAAGTTCTGCATGTCCATCTGCTAAGCCATTGTGATATATGGATACTTCCTGAATATATCTACGTGCTGTCTAAGTTAGTAATGAAATTATCTAGACAAGAAGATGACTGATTTCGAGCAAAAGTGTTGTGAAGTTATAACATCGTAAAAGATTTACAAATTCAGTACGCTTTTTATTTATATATATGGCAGCGCGGAAGCGGCGCGAGGGCGGGTAACAAGCGGTGCGCGCCAGTCGGGCTGTGACCGCCCGCGCATCAGCATTGCAGTGTTGTGCAATTTATTTTCTTCTTTTGCCCACAATAAATATCTCAACGACACAATCACGAACACAACACTACGCTGCTATAGTGCCGCGCGATCTGCCCGCTGGTTTCGAAAACGGGTCTAAGTTGCCCGCCCCGCAACCGCGCCTCCGCCGCCGCCGCCCCGCTCCCCGCAAAATTCGAGGCACAGGCTTTATACATCATCAGGTGACAAACCAACATCACGCGACTGGATCGCTGAAAGAGGATCCAACACATCAGACAGCATTTCTGGCGACGGTTTCATAATGAGTACACTTCTCTACTGTAGGCCACAACCAAGTGGTTTGATTCTAGAGGTGAAATGAAGCCGGGGTCCATAGTCCTGATAAAGGACAAAACAACGCCACCTCTGCTCTGGTCCCTGGGTCGAATCATGAAGACCTATCCTAGCGTAGACGGGGTCACGAGAGTGGCTGAACTGAATACGAAGCGGGACACCTCTCACCAATTTTAGTCCAATCGATGTAAATTATGGTATTGTACCTGTTGTAATACAGTCCACTACTTTCATTTACATGTATATTAATTCCGAATGAGCTCAATCATTTCCAGTTTAAATTCAATTTTGGAATGATTCCGGAAATATTGCCGCCAATATTTCTACTGTTTTAGAATGTTCCGGTAATTGCCGAAACTCTGTTTGGGAATGCTTCCGGTAATTGCCGCCATAATTATTGTTGCTGTTTGGAAGTCCCGGGCCCGCAACATTAAAACGTCACAGGGCTTACTTACCTAAATATAATGATTTACAAGTTATTTAACCCTGATAAAATATGTGATTTGAAAAATAAATTAGTAACGTTTGAAAGTCATATTTAATGCAAAACGAAATAATTATAATAGAAAGAAAGCAAATAAAATTGAACATAATTATTTTAAATGCAATGAAAATAAACATTTCATTAAGTAGTAACTATTAGGTATAAAATCGATGTAATAAATGAACAACTTTACAGAGTATCTAAAGAAATGGAAAAATAGGTACGACTAATTAAATAAAATCATAGACATGTTGACAGTTGGCCCAGTTAACCATTATCGTACCTACCACATAAGGCTATCAAGAACATGCCATGATTCTCACACGATTCCACATTGCCCTTTTTTTTTATGAAATTGTAACTTAAATTTTACTGTTCCCTAGCTCACATTTGAGGTACCTACCTACCCAAGAAAATATATGAGCGAACCATCTGGTAATTTAGATGCAGAAAAACATAGACCTCCATATGGATCTAAATTGTCCATCATTCGTTCGTCATTGTAATTGTGTATCTGTTGACAATGTTTACTTCTCAGAGCGAGCGAAGCGTGCTCGATAATATTGTCACCCCCGCCTCGGGTAGCCTATCTTTTTTACCAGCGGTATCTATATGTATATTGTATAGAAAGTCGAAGTCTAGTCATAGGTAGTAGGTACTTGTTTCTAGCTAGGAAATCTGATTAGATAAGTTGGCTGCAAGAAATACATGTCGCTGCTGTCTGCACCTACATATTGATTCGATATTTATTTCCCATTCCATTATCAGCTAAACTATGCGTTAGATCGTCTGCTATACAACATCCAACGCTCGCCGTGAGCATCTCCGCACAGTTTCGGTGAATCCACCTTAACTACTGGAAATATCTTCTTTACTTTGCACGCCTCCGCACATATCCGTTTCGGTGGAGCCTGGGCCTTAAATTACTATCATGATGGTCGGACTTGGTCGTATATACTTTTTAAGGTACCTAGGTAAAGACACAAAAAGAACATTTAATTTTTTTCAGTGAGAGAATTTAAATAATAGTAAAAGGTATCTTATCTATCTCGTGGCGTTACTCTGCGTGACAAACGGAGCCTATCAGGCCTCTGCCTCGGGTTTTGCGGGCAGCGGGGCGGCGGCGGCGGCGGCGCGGGCGCGGCAGGATCTAATGTGTATAATCAAATGGACCGACCCTCGGAAAGAGCGGCGCGGCACCGGCGCGTTGGTGGGCAAAGAGCGGTGCGCGCCAGTCAAGCAGTGACCGCCCGCGCGTCTGCATTGCAGTGTTATGCAATTTATTTTCTTCTTTTGTCCACAATAAATCGAGCGTTTAGAATAAATTTGAATCAAAAAAATGTTGTCGCCGTTGTTCAGACATTTCGTTCGCGAATACCCGCCCGCTGCCCGCTGGCTTCGAAAACGGGTCTACTATGCCCGCCCCACTCCCGCACCGCCGCCGCCGCCGCCTCGCTGCCCGCAAAACCCGAGGCAGAGGCCTAAGAGCCCGCTATGAGCCTATTTAGCCGTTTGACGAACGCGCGCTCCTGGCGCGCTAACTTCTTGCTGTAATCCGCAAGTTTAAGATACGCCTCGCATCGTTACGATAAATCGGCGCATGACGCACCCGCACCATTTAAGTATTTTATTTTTCTAAAAAGAAACGCGGAGTGGAGACCTATTAATAAGCCTCCGCTGTCTGTCTTTCGGTCCATCCGTCCGTCTGTGTGTCAACGGGCTGTATCTCAAGAACTATACCTAAAAGGTTGAATTTTTACAGAGTGTGTATTTATATTGCCGTTATAAAAGATAGCAAAAAAAGTAATTAAAGGGGGCTCTCACATACCTACAAAAAAACGTGTTTCTTTCGGTTTATGACACAGAACACTTCGTGTGAGAGTCCGACTCGCAATTGACCGGTTTTATGTTTATATTGACTTACCTACATTTTTACTACCAAATGCTTCTTCCTCAACTTATTAATTTAACATAAAGTTTAAAGGCTTCGTAAGCCTGCCCAAATAAATGGTACGAGTAGATAGTAATTGCAGAATGGTAACAACTGGGACAGACTGGATACACAAGGCGGAGGACAGGGTGCTATTGCAGAACTTGGAAGAAGCCTATGTCCAGCACTAGACTACGATAGACTGAATGTATCTATTTTAGGTTAGGACCTACCTAGGTAATCTACTTATGCTGCTGACTGTGCAGTCAAAAACAACTTTCAAATTAAAAAAATGAACTTATTGCTATTGCATAAACTTTGATTTAGTATGTGCTATACCTACCTATCTACTACTTAACAATGATTAGGTAGGTAGGTACGATAATAATTACAAATCTGACGGTCATGTTATAAAGGTAGGTGGTATGCAGTTCTTTATAATTTTAAATCATATTCACAGTCACATATTCTGATACTTAAAGGTACCTTACATAATAGTTAAGAGATCACATTGGTCATTCCATCATTCGTGCAGCACAGTATTTTGCAAATTGTACTCCAGTCCACAAAATTTCTGTGATACCCTGTAATTAAAGAAACAAAACGATCAGGTTCAAGAATAGTCGAACTCGCGCGTAAAGAGTTCCGAACTAATGTTATTGAAAAAAAAGCTTTTTACAAAAAATACAACCGACTTCCGAATAAAAAAAAACACTACACTGTATAAAATAACTTTTCAGTACCCATACTCGGAAAGTAGGCCTGAATTTGCCTGAGGAGTGGTTTGCCGAGGTTGAAAGTATTACTTTTCACCAACAAAAAAACTTATTGAATATTTCTATTGAACCATGTCCCAACTTTCTATGCAGCCAGTCAATTACAGCGGGATGTGAAATTGAAATAATATAAAGATGGGTATTTACTAAAGATTGATATTATTCTAATTTACTTTCAACTATTTCTTAAAAAATCATAGATTGAGCAAAATATTATTTTTTTCAATAATGAAAATGTTAAATAATGATTGAATAGCTGGCAGGTAACAGACAAAAAAAAAACACAAAATAGGCGGGAAAGCAGCAGTCCAATCTTCATTTGTTTTTTCCTAACGCGATGAGTTCATCAGGGGTCTAAAAAGGCCACTTTGGCAGAATCATATTAGAATCATAATATTAATCACACAACAATGTGTCAAATTTAATTTTCATCTTTACCGCTAACGAGCTAAACTAATGAGTTAGCGATAAAGTTAAAAATTGAAATTGAACCTAATGGTTCAAGGTTGATTGGGAAAATTTGACAGTGGTGGGTAGTGTGATTTGCTTTCTGATTCTGCTAAAATGACCTTTTAGAGCCCGGCCACTTTAGCAGAAAACTTTAGCATTAATCACACAACAATCTGTCAAAAGAGACCATTCATATTGGGCCGAAAATCGAAAGTCAACGAGAAAAAATGTTTCTAATCCGTTCGGAACATCATCCTAAGCATTTGGTGCTATGGCACCAAAGCGGTAGACCCATCAGCAGCTACATGAGTTCGAAATTATAACATTTCATCTACGTAGATATGTACATAAAATTATTGTGGAAGTTTGTTTTATTTTAGTGAATATGTTGTAGTAGTTAGGTCATTCTCAACTTTTTGCCATGTCTGTAAATGTGCCGTAATATTAAAAAAAAAAGTTTGATTTTCGGCTTATATTATGAGTGTGAGAGGTTACTAATTCTCGCAAATAAAACAATGGCGACATGTTCTTCTAATTAGTTAGTATATCGTGCGTCGATCTTCAAAGCAACGCTTGCAGAGATCGATCTGTGGATGGGTGACCATCTTAACATATCGAGTTTCTTCAATGCTTTGGAAAGCACGATCAGCCGTTAGTTCCGGCTGTCATTTGTAGATCTTTGGCAGCCGACCAGCCGTTATGGATTGTTAGGTGCGAGAAAATCTGACACCAATCTTGCCAAGAAGTATATAGATCTTTTAGGCAGCTACTCTACATAAAATATTGGTATTCAGCTGAATCCGGTTTGACTGGTAGCCAACGCCAATATAGTTGATAAAAGGCTACATAATATTTGAATTGGGTCAAAAAACAGTGGCAAACATTTTCTGAATACTATTTTCAATGATTTTTAGCCTTTTTTGCTATTTCTATGGTCGAACTAGGACATTTTCCAATTCTATGGCTGAAGGGTGTTTCACATTTGGTTTATACCGTGCGTAGATTAAAAACTACACTTCGTGGGAACAACATCCTACTGTCCTCTTTCCAATGTTGCATGTGCAATTGCATTTAGACTCTCCAATGTCCTGTTAAAAGCCACATAAGCATAATAGCATTTTGCAGGGATGTGGTGGGATTGAATTCTCCTTCTAAAAACGACAACATTTTCTCCTAGCTCTCCTAACTCTATCTAAGTATGCCGTCGGCTTTAATATACTTAGCGTAATAACCCCTTGATATGATTTGATAGGAGCCAAGACTAAACGACGTTAGTTAGAACTTCTTCTGTGAGCCTTGTTATATCGTTGTGTTCGGTAAGGTCAGTGGCGACGGGTCGGAATATATAGTTCTTCGCCTAATGTAATTGTGCCTGTAAATAATATCGGCTAACCTGTTAGGCATTTCAATCCTTTCTCTGATGATCTCTTAAAACGTTTGTGCGTGGACGTTGTCTTCAATCAAAATCTGATATGCGTTAAACAAAGCCGCTGCCGACATCATCATATCAGCCAAAAGACGTCCACTGCTGGACATAGGTCTGGCAAGACCAGTCTTGTGCGTCTCGCATCCATCGGCTTCCCGCGACCTTCACCGTGTCATCGGTTACCCCTGTGGAAGGCCTTCCGTTATGCGGTCGCCACTCCATAACTTTTAGGCCCCATCGACTATCTGTTCTGCGAGCAATGTGCCCTGCCCTATGCCACTTTAGTTTGACGATCCTTCGGTCTATGCTGGTTCTCTTGCGGATATCATAATTCCTGATTCGACCACGCAAGGAAACTCCAAGCATTGCCCTCTCCATTGCCCTTTGAGTGACTTTAATCTTTCTGATGAGGCCATATTGTGAGCGACCACGATTCATTTCCAGTCATCACTGGCAACACGCACTCGTCTTAGACTTTCGTCTTGAAACACTATGATATGTGGGACGAGAAGATATACCACGCAATTTCCATCGACCGTCTGTTATGCGAGCAATGGCCCTGCCCACTGCCACTTTAGGCTGCCCAGCCGAGTCGGATTGGACGGTTGACCTTTTTCTCGAAGTTAGCCCTATCGAACTGGACCGTCTGACCCACGTAGACGTGCTCGTCTACAATTTTGAGTGTAGAGGGTCCGATGTTGATAGGAGTGGGTGCTACATGGGTATTTACCAAGATGTTGGTTTTGTCCATGTTTATTTTAAGACCCACTTTTTCAGAAGCTCTTCTAAGATCATCGAGCATTGTACTGAAGTTCTTCGTTGTCTCAGCCATGACGACTATATCGTCGGCAAATCGAAGATGGGTGATGTACTCGCGGTTGACGCAAATGCCTAGCCTTCACCGGTCCAAAACCTTGCAGACATACTCCATTGCAGCCGTGAACATTTTCGGAGAAATGACGTCTCCCTGCCTCACACCCTGTTGCAGGAGGATAGGTTTCCAGGTCTGATTCTGAAGTCGGACTGAAATGGTGCCGTTTTCGTACTAAATATTTCAGCATGATGTACCGATAGTCGATCTGGCACTGTTGGAGAGACTGTAGCATAGCCCAAGTCTCGTTCGAATCGGAGGTTTTTGCGTAGTCCAAAAATGCTACGAAACGCGGCTTCGGTCTTCTGTATAACCTACCGGAGCATATGTATGTGGTCTATGGTGCTGAAGCCTTTCCGGGAGGAAAACAGCTTGTAGACATGGCTCAGAAGTGAGCTCTAACAATCTAAGCCCAACTGCAGCTCTATGAACCTTATAGGGATAAGATAGAACCCTTCAGAGATGGTTAACTTTTCTCGCAAATTGTCAATTTTAAATTTTACTCCCGTCCTTAGCAAAATATTGGCCAATCGTGTACGTGACGAAGGTTGCCAGAACTGTCTGTATAGATGAGTTTCGATGGTAGACTACAGTATGCATGAGGTATTCCCCATCCACCACTACATATGTATTGGCATTGAGGGAGACGAGGTTGAGGTGAAAGCTTCGTAAAACTTTGATTTGATCGTCTTTCGCATGCCCTCTTCATTAAATAACGCCATTAAGTAAGGAGCTTATTCGAATTTGATGTACTCTTTCAATTGCTGGTCTGACTGCATTATTATTCAAAGGACGAGCGATTTGCGAAGATTTTGCTACGAACGGGAACAAAACTTAAAATTATCAATTTTCAAGAAAAATTAACCACCTTCGAATCCATATCTTGGTCCCCATAAGGTTTATAGAGCTGCGGTTGAGCTAAAATTGTTGCAAATTTAGGTGTCTTTAAATTTTTACTACATATTATATATCGAAATGCACAATAATTGGCTTTTAGAGCTAAAAGTGAAAACAGTCCATTTGTTAGTTTTCGAGAAAAATTGACCAGCTCTGACGAGCCATATCTTGGTCCCTATAAAGTACATAGAGCTGCAGTTGCCTTAATAAATACCCATTACTTATTTAGTAATTATTATAATCACGGCATTTTGCTAGTATCTACTACGGGAATCGTTGTCTCTTCATGACAAATATTGTTTTAAAAAATCAACCTCATATGGTATTATTTGCTGACGATACGTCCTTAATTTTTAAGATAGATAGACGTTCCATAAATCTTGACGTAAATAACGCCCTACAGCAGGTCCAAAATTGGTTTACTGCTAATAATTTAGTATTAAATGGGAAAAAAACTAAATGCATCAGATTTGCCTTACCGAACGTTAAAAGAAATGATTGCGACATAGTATTGAACAAGGAGAAACTTGAATTCGTCGAAAACACGGTTTTCCTGGGGATTACGCTTGACTCAAGGCTACAATGGGGTCCTCATTTAACATCTCTTGCGGGACGGCTAAGTTCAGCAGCATACGCTGTCAGAAAAATCCGTCAATTTACCGATATAGATACCGCGAGGCTGGTCTATTTTAGTTACTTTCATAGTATCATGTCTTACGGTATCTTATTATGGGGACGTGCTGCAGACATCGAGTCTATATTTATCCTGCAGAAAAGAGCCATCAGAGCCATTTACAATCTCCGTCGGCGTGATTCCCTAAGAGAACTGTTTAAGGATATCAACATCATGACGGTACCTTGTCAATACGTTTACGAAAATATTATGTAGGTATGTTCGGAAAAATCTTCATCTCTTTAGCAAGATTAGTGACAGGCATAATTTTAATACTAGAAATAGGAACAAATTAGATCAACCCCGATTCAGATTGGCCAAAGTACACACTTCTTTTATGGGGTACTGTATTAAATTTTATAATAAAATACCAGTTGATATTCTCGAACTGAATGAGAGAAAATTTAAAGCATGCATAAAACGCACACTATGTAGACAAGCGTATTATAAACTGGAAGATTATATCCTCGATAAAAACCCCACAGTCACAGCTGCTTAGGTCCACTTTTTAGGTTTCTATGTTTTTATATTTGGAAGAGATGCTCGCTCCTTTTAGAGGTTCTTACATTATTTCGTTTATTTATTCTTATATACTCGTACATACAAATTATATTATTATATTAATTACTTATTTATTCTTTTTGATGTAAGATCTTAATCGTTCTCTTTATTAATTTATTTTTCATTATTTGGTCATTGACAACCATAGTTTTGTGTAAAGTAGAAGCATATTTTTCAAATTTTGTAAATGTGAGTACCATGAAACCATTTACATTTTATGTGAGTAGTTATAGTTTTACTTGTTGGACATGAACGAGCATGGTGGTTGAGAGCATGTCATGCTCACTCAAATGTCTCGCTGATGGCGGCGCGTGGGTTTGATCATTCGGTTCCCTTCGAAATGGTTGAGCTGAAGGGTGCCGATACACGCGTCATGTTCGTGAACAGGCGCCGTCGGTTGAGACTGGTCATCTCTTAACTGCCATTGGCTTATTTTAATCTTTATATTGAAAATTCTTATAATAAGCCCTTTTTTTTTTCCTTTGCATTGTCCTCACATGCAGAAGCAACAAGTATATGTAACTTGAAATTTTGTAAAACCAGAACATGATTTAAAAGAGTGTCCGTGGAGTTTCTTGCACGTTCTTCTCCATAGAGATCTACGCTTTGGAACGTGCAAATAGCTTCCATGTTTTTGACTGACCGACCTTGACGTTTCAAAAGTGCCTGTGAATGGTTTATTTGAAATAAAATGCTTTGAATTTGAATTTGAATGACAGAAGTAATACTCCAATTTTTATTTAACCAAAAAATCCTCAAACTGCTTTTCCCGCTCTGGGCGGAGCGAAGGGGTGGGAAGGAGTGTCAGACTCTTACTGACTAAAACCCATCCATGTTCCTTCAATGCCCTTTGCGTTCCAGGGTCGCAGCGACTCTTTCGAATAAATTCCGCAACCCTGGCATGCACTGGCCGGGCCCAGTCTACTATTTGTTTTATTTTAAAAAGTACAGTGACAAAATACAGACTAAGACAATTCAGCACAGCTATGACAATATATGCTGACACCTGTTTGAGGCGCGCGTGGAACACCACGCGCCGTTGACCCGAGCCTGGGGGGCTACTCGCTAAGCCCGAGGCCCGTATTTTCGGGCTTTGTTGCGGGCGTATTCTACTCTGTATCACCTAACTACTATAAAAATTATGACAACAGGATCTGTCAGTTACTTTCAAATCGTGCTGTCATTCATTCTTAGTTCCGGTTCGGAATTAATCGTGTCATAGGTCACGAAGTAGAATACGCCTGCAACTAAGCTCGAAAGTACAGACTTCGGGCTTAGAGAGTAGACCCCTAGGTCCTGATCGGACGGCGAATCGCCCACCGTGAGTCGTCCGCAAGTCCGCGCCTACGGTGGCTGGGAATCTGCGACTCCCGACACCTAGGGCGTCGGCCTCCTCCTTCGCTAGCATTACTGCTTCACAGAAGGAGGTGACCGCTACCCATGCCTCCTCGCTGCGGACCATAGAATGAACCAGGGACGGACGCGAGAGGTCGCCGCTGCTGATTGCCTCGACGATGACACAGCGGTGCTCCGCACAAGCAGGGCAGACCTCCTCTGTATGCTCCACCGTGTCCTCCGGGCGATCTTTGCAGTGTTGACTCCCGAAACATCCGTGTCCGGTGAGTAACTGCGTCAGGCGGAAGCTGAGGACGCCGTGGCGCCGCTCTGCGTTCTTCTCAAAGAGAGCACTTATTGTCTGTATCGATTACATACAGCCTACGAAAAAAAAAAAACATTTTTCGTTGTTTGTACAGATGGTTACATTTTAGATGTTGTGGGACCTTTTGCAGCAACAAACTGATGGAAGACCAAACCTATGAATGGCGTGAATTTCTAAGGCCTAACGACTTATTTTATAAGACCGCGGCTTTAAAGACTCCGTGTATTCAAGAATGTGGCTACAATCCTCATAATTATGCATCAACAGCAGATGCGACTCTAAATGGTCGATTTAAAAAAGGCTGCAACAAAGTCAGCTGGCAAGATGCCGAGGGAAAATTCGTCAGCTGGTGCATTTTAATAGGCGATAGATGCTCCTACGTTACACGGTTTAGGGCATCAGCTGAGCCAACTGACATGTTTATTTATTCACAATAGTGTGTATTAGTTCTCATTGGAATCCAATACGACCGTATTTTCACATTTTGCAGGAGAATATTTAAAACAGATTTTGTACCATAAAATAATTACGTAACTCGAGAATGTGATTTTTTGTTTATGGAGGTATTGTTACAAAACTAGTGTCAAATGAAAGTTTTTTACATAAAAACAATATCTCAGAAATAATCAAGTCGATAGGACATGTAGATAGGGACTATTTTTCGAAATATAAGGAAATGGGTAAAGTGGAAGTTAGTAACGATGGAATTTTGTAAGTTTTTGTTCGATGATTTTTTTATTCTTCATAGTTAGGGATTATATTATTATATCATATTATAGAACAAGGTCTTTGAACTTTTAAATATGTATAAATTGTAAGTGCTTCTTATGGAAAAAATAATAATAAAGGCTCCAAAGGTTCATCTTTCAGTCGGAGCATGAAGCATAAAGTCGAATAGCTTTAGACACGTTACTTCCTCCCGGATAAAAAATTGTCAGCTGATACTTAGTTAATATGATCCTCTAATTAAATTAATCAACTGACAAGATGACGAGGGAAAACTCGTCAGCTGGTTAATTTAAGTAGGCGATAGACGCACCCCTTCAGGACGACCTTCCCACCGACCGACCTTTAAAGAGTATCTGTGGAGTTTCTTGCACGTTCTTCTCCATAGAGATCTAACGCTTTGGAACGCGTTTGAGTTTGCTACAGCCAGCTGATGTTTTATTCTCTGCAAGATATTGGGTTATCTAACATAATTTTCAATCGGGAGGAATAGACTGAAAATTTGAAAAAAAAAAAACAAAAAACATATTCGTGTTACCAGCTGACGATCTTCCCACCGAGATACAGCCAGCTGACGTTTTGTTTTCTGCAAGATATTGGGTTGGCTATAATCTGACACCGTTTTCATTCGAGAGGAAATTATTGAAAAAAAAAATAATTATTCAGCGTGTTGTGGCTGCCGCTGCTTAACCCACCCACTGTATTGCAGCTGAAGTCCACAGAGCTCCATAATAAAGCTCTCTGAACTATTTTACAAGTTATCGTTCGGGAGGAACTGTGTCATGGAAATCTGTTACTGGCTTGCGTACCATTACGAGGACAGCACATACGCCGAACAATTCATTAATAAGTATTATTAATGAAAATAAAAGTAGGGAGAATGAACTGGCGGAATATGAAAGGGAGCGCGACCTCAATAGGCAAAGAGTTGTTTTCGTACCAATGGATGCCAATAATGCTGCTTTAGATAATTCCCCGCAACTCACAAAATAATGTCCTCGTATGTGACTCGTGGGAAATCACTCACTTTGTGGACCCTTTGTGGAACCATATCGACACCACGAATTCATTAATAATAAAATATTAATAAGAGGAAAAATCTAATCAAGACAAACTAGGAGAAAACAGTATTACGCATAATATGTTGGTAGACAGAGCATAGACGGATAGTAGGTACTGTTTCTGCATCCACGGCCGCCGCACCATTGGAAGCTGCGCGTACCTATATAGCCAGAGTAGTTTATTTTTTATCTTGGGCTTGATATCAAGATTCAACAGATGGTCCTGGATTTTCTAGATCATTTAATTGAACCTATAGATATTGACAATATCGAATGATAAAAAGTTAGCGTCAATGTGCTGTGAAATGAATAAAAGCTATAATAAAGAAGCTCCAAATGATCTAAGATCCGGTCTTTGAAATATATACCCTCACATGTTATTTAATTCTTATGTAGAATAAATGCTAGATAATGTTTAGATTATTGGGAGTCTAACGTACAGCAATAAATCTATACTAATATATAAAGCTGAAGAGTTTGTTTGTTTGCTTCAACGCGCTAATCTCAGGAATTCCTGGTCCGATTTGAAAAATTATTTCATTGTTAGATAGCCCATTAATCGTGGAAGGCTTTTTCATCGGTTAAATTTTGCATTTTGTATGAAACAGCTGATATTTTTCTCGAGATTTCAGGGTTTTCCCAAAGTATAAGTTGCTTATAATCATGTGTACTTTCACTGCCTAAGAGGTTGCTGACGTTTTAAAAAAAAAACAAAAATGTTCAAATTTAGTAGTAGTTTTTCGAAAATCATGTCTACTGACGGGTTTTATAATAATGGCAATACTAAAATGTCTTGCTACCACGATTCTATTACGAGAACATTGACCGGACAGTAATCGATTATTATGAATTAACAGATTACGAACTTTTAGCAAAATGACAATGGCATCGCGTTAAAATGAAGAAGTTATAAAAAATAGCAGACTTGGGGGGCCCTGAACGTGTGAGTGATAGCACTTTTTCTTTCTTTTTTTTCCTACCCTCTTTTACTAAGTAGTTACCGGGTGCACACCTGGCTCGCTTCATCTCCATCTGTTTATTGGAATTGAGGGCATATTATCAACATTTACCTACCTGTTTATACCTTGGCAACCCCATAGTTGCACAGGGGGAAAGTAGGCAACCCATATTTTTTCAATTCCTTGGGGTATATTCTATCAGCTCTTGGTCGACTTTTCTAAATAACAAATGAGGGAAGTTGGTCAAAAAATGTGATTAAACATTTTATTATTTAACAATCATTGGTACATGATTTAGCCAGGCAACCCACTTCCAACGTATCAATCTAAACATTATCTAGTATTTTAACAGAATTAAATAACATTTGAGGGTATAAAGTCTTGAGCATCGATGCAGAGTTGCTAGCTTGTCGGTTTTCTATCAGTTGCATTTTGGGGAATGTGCGACGGAATTGCATAATTTAATTCCGCCAAGCCCGTTCCATCATCAGACCATAAGATGAACGGCGATGCGCCACCGATACATAGTGGACATCTCACCCACACGCACAAAACGTTTTGAGAACACATTCAGAGTGCGTACAGCTAAGTAGTGGAATTCCCTGCCAGAGTCTGTGTTTCCTGATAACTACAACCTGGGAGTCTTTGAGTCAACAGTGAATGGGTTACTTTCAGGCAAGCGTGCTCCATCTTCAACCACATCATCGCTTACCATCAGGTGAGATAGTGGTCAAACGCGTGGCGCGCATGTTAAGTGACAGTGTGGTCATTATTGATAACAAAGTATAGATAATTGGGACAGTTAAGCGCCATTATTTACACAATGCAAGTTTCTACCTCGAACATACGATTCTCGAAAGTAAGAAAAAAATGTGATCATGTAAACATCATAAATACGATATCGTACGTGGAAGCTAGGGCGATAATCGCCTCACCTTTGAATACTGGCTTTATCCGTGTAAACAAAATTGAAAGTAAAAAAATCGTTATTCGAGTTCACCACCCATTCGCTATCATGAGTGCAATAAGTGAAATTTGGCGCGGAGGTAGAGTATATAGTCTGGAAAAACACAGACTACCTATATACATCCCGGGATTAATTATTTTTGTTGGTGAACCAAACTTAAATAAATATAGCGGCCAAAGGAATGTAATATACAATAAGTGGCATCATTTTCATGTGAGAACCTTAAAAAAAAACTTTAATATGTACCCAAAACCCGGTAACATACCGGGTTTTGGGTACATATTACTCGTATAATAACAAATCACGAAACATCCAAAATAATTAATTATAGCTGGGTTTCAAGGTGAAACAAAAAACCTAATAGCCCTGGATTATGACAAGGGCGAGCCTCGCATGCAGATCGGTTCCAACCGATTTGTACAATACTCGCATGAACTTGATAAAATGTCATACGATCGTGTTTAGATGAGTCGAGAAATCGTAGGCAAATATCGTATTGCAATTTGTGTCATCGTGTAAATAAAACTCTAGGCGATAATTACCTTACGATTATCGTATGACATACTCGTAGCCGAGTTTCTGTTATTTGGTTGAATGTAAACGTGCGGATGCGATAATCATCTCAAGATTATCGGCTACGAGAATTGCATACGACTTTTCGCCCCAAAACGTTCGATAAACTCGCATCGTGCAAATGGCGCTTAACAGAGTAGTTAATTAAGGGGGAACCGAGGAAACTATACGTAATTGGCGTTCGTTTGATCCCTTGCTGGGTCATTATTCCTAGACCTTTAGTTATATCATCAATATGTAAGATATTTAAGGATGCACTCTGTAAATCGTACACTTCAGAAACAAGATTACTTTTAGTTTCCTCGACAGAAAAAAATACCGCGTAAATACTTCACGGAAGGTAATCAGTTTTTGAATAATAACAAAACTACGTGTTTTCTAGAACGTATTTCACATTTTTTAAATGTGTATTTATTTTAATAATACGAACGAAATACCTAAAGTGCTCCTTCCTTCCATTCTAGCTAGAGCCGCCTCGCTTCCCCCCTATCAGCTTTAGTCCTGCTTCGGCCGTCGGACGTTGAACCCTGTGTGACTTGCGTTTAGTGTACGGTTTTCACTAGGGCTTACGTACACATACACGGACCGCGTAGAATACCTAAAGCCAGAAGCGCCGGTGCGCCCTTAATCTTCCTCGCCCCAGGTTATAAAGCTGGGAATGAAAATAAAATGGAGCATAAGACATCGCGCTTGAAACTGTGCCTATCATGTTTTAGTAGTTAATATAGGTTTCAACACATAATAAATATATTTAATGAAGGATCAGCAATTCAGCCCAATAACGCTAGGCGTATGACGTTGGAAAGTTTTTTTAATCTTTCCAAATGGCGGCAAATTTCGAAATCGCTGTGGGAAAAAGTTACAGCCAAGTAAAAAGGAATAATTTAATTAAAAAAGAAATGGATAAAAAATTAAATACAGTAGGGCCTCGTTAATCCGGACTCCCGCTTGTTCGGTGATCGCTGTAATCCGGCCGGACAATGGAATTCGCGGGGGAGGGCGGGTGCATAATATAGTGCTGAAGATAACAAATTTGATAGCCACGAAATTAAGTTTCTCCGTCGACTTAGAGATCGGGCTTTTGAATTTATAAACAGAAGAGTATAACAGAGTTTTTCAAGAAGAATTGACTAATGTTTTATTTTAACTTACTGTTATCTTACATGGTTGTAATTTTGGACATGTTAATTTTTGTCTTTATGCTTTTATTTAAAAATTGATTAAATAAACTAAGGTTAAACATGTGTGTTATTTGCCATTAAATATGTCATACTATAATCCGGAAGACTCGATAATCCGGAAAGCGTCTTGCTTTTGCCTCTCCGGATTAACGAGGCCCTACTGTATACTTAATAATCAATTGCATACGTCTTTGATACACATTAATACATAAAATTCGACTGATAACCGAGGTAAAATATCTAAAATTATGTTAAAAATAATGAACAACTTTTAATGAACTTAAAACAAAAAAAAAAACATCTGCTGACTGCTGGATCAACGCTCAGCCTAAACCGCTGGTCGTAGGAAAGTGAAATTTGAAATACAAATTTAATACAGTTACTATAGGCATCCGATGAAAAAGGATTTTTGAAAATTCATCCCCTAAGATAGTTTTTACTACTACCCGCAAATGCCTCCGATGGTCGAATTAAGGGTTGTTAAACTTTGTATGGAAGAATCTTATTCTTTGGGCTAACATGAAACTTGGTAGGAGTATTGGTCGAAGTAAATAAAAAGATTGTCATTATTAGTATTTAACAACTATGCCCAAGAGACGATTTAGGAGGTGTTAAAGTTTATATAATACTGGCCGAAGTAAATTATAATTGTTATCAGTATTGGTTTCTCACCAAAACACGATTAAGGGGATGTTAAAGTTCATATGGAAGATTGGCATTCCTCCTACACCTACCATTTTTACACAGAGGTATCCTTTATTATGTGGACAAGGACTAAGCATCAATAAATCGAAAGACAAACGGGTCCCACGTACGCATCCGGACTCTTTGATTTTATATGAAAATCTATGCAGTAGACACACACTTATTGTATGCAGCGCAACATAAGATAAGTGCGTCTCTACTGCATAGTTTGTCAAGCCGGCCAGGGTAAAAAAATGTGTTACCCTGGTTGGGGACATCCTCATAATAATTTTTTACTATGGCGCCGAATCACTGCGACCATTCCTTCAGCTGCATTATTAAGTTGAAAAAACTCGTTTTAAAAATTTTAGTATAATAAAGGGTTACTTGTAATTCGACGTATATTTGTGAGGTGCTGATAGGGGGGTCAAAATGCAATATATTGTACCCCCATGTTCTCGAGATAATATTTGAATTTTAAGGTTCTTTCGATATTTACCCAAAAAATGATATTTAACTCCAAATTCAAATATCTCGAAAACGATTGAATTTCGGTCATGAGGGGTGGGTTCATTTTCTTGCATTTCGGCCCCCCTATCAGTGTCAGATACTGATAGTGGGGATATACGTCGAATTACAAGTAACCCCTGTATACCCTGTATGTGTTTGTTGAGATAAAATTGGAATATTGCTGTCCTTTTCTTGTGTTTGTGATAATTCGTCGTAGTTTATTGGTGATGGTAATTCGATGGTTTCGACACGAGGGAGTGCGTCAGCGACAACGTTGTTTACTCCGCTAACATGCCGTAAACGATGTCTGTTGTAAACTCGGCTGATAAACAATAGCTGACGCGTGCGTCGTTGCGTATCGTTATCGGACGGAGGTTTGCGAATAACGTAGGCACAGTATAAATATATACAGTATAGTGATTTGGCCCTCTCATTGAAATAATTACCTACAGCTGCACGGTACGTAAACACGCCATAGGGCTGCCCGCCTCCAGTATTGTAATTTCATCTATTTGCCTACTTGAGTTTCTTTCTAGTTTTGGTTTTGTAAATATAACATTTTCATTAAAAAATAATAAAAAACAAACAAACTGTTGTCGCCGAAGTTTACCAAACTCCAATTCTTATAAACCCATTCAAACAAAATCAAAGAACCAGCTGACATTTAAGTATATGTAATCTTTTTTCATCTTAGCTTATTCTTTCGTCTCTATTACCTACAGCATGGAGCAACTCGAAATAACAGTATGATGATGCAAACAATACCTACCTAATATCAACCAGCGCATCGCATGTACGCTACCTATAGCAATCAAAACCTCTGATCATGACTACAAAATCTTAATAAAAAGTATATTAAACTGGTACTTAATCTTACTAGATAAGTTCCTACCATTAATTACTCATATAATCATTTCATAGTGATATCTCGTCTACTTCAATAATATAAATGTTAGTAGCTAAGCACAACCTACATTTTTTTTAATGCGAGCATAATATTTCGCTCGGGTGTCACTTTGTTCACCCTATCCACTTATTTATTTATGAATCCAGGTAGGTATTTTAATCGGTGGAAAAAGCGAAATACCTACAATCTCTCCACGCTTTACATGCATGACCGCACATTTGTCCAAACCAAATTCCATCCTGATGGCGCCACTGAAGGTTTCTGTTACCTTCAGTAGCTTCATCAGTTGCAAGTTGTTAGGAGCAAAGAGTTTCAAGTCATCCATGTAAAGGAGGTGCGATATGACCTGACCACCTCTTCTCAACCGGTAGCCTTGGCCCGAACCCTCCAACAATGTACTGAGAGGGTTGAGGGCCAGACAAAACCACAGTGGACTCAGACTGTCACCCTGAAATATGCCACGCTCGATCCTTATCGGTGCGCTGTTCGCCTGGGTCTGTCGACACCCTGGATAGTGAAGAACCGTCCTCCACTGCCCCATACACGACATCAGGAAGGTGCGTAAAACTGCATCAACTTTGTACAGCTCCAGCACCCTCATGAGCCATGTATGTGGCACTGAGTCATAGGCCTTCTTATAATCTATCCAGCATGTCGACAGATCTCTTCGGGAACGTCGAACCTGTTGGCTAATGGCTATGTCGATGAGGAGCAGCTCCTTAGTACCGCGGGACCCGTTCCTACATCCATTCTGAGAAGAAGACATTATTGAATTACTATCAATATGATGGTTAATCTTTCCTCTCAAAATGGATGTAAGAACTTTATAGACCGTCGGTAAACACGTGATCGGTCTATAATTTTTAGGCTCCGCGGTACTACCTGATTTTATTATTATTATTATTACTAGCCTGTACTGCCGTATTGCTAGGCAAAGGCCTCCCTCCTTTCCTTCACAGCAGTCTGCCAAACACTTTGAAAAACAATTTTTTTTCACTCATTTCCTCCCGAATGAAAATAGTGTCAGATTATAGCTAACACAATATCTTGCAGAAAACAAAACGTCAGCCGGCTGTATCTCGGTGGGAAGATCGTCAGCTGGCGCCCTGAAGGGGGCAACTACCGCCTACTTAAATTCACCAGCTGACGAGATTTCCCTCGGTAGCTGATTGAAAATCATATTAACTATTAGCTGACAAATTTTGTCCGGCAGGAAATTACGCGTCTAAAGTTCGACTTTATGCTTCATGCTCCGACTGTAAGATTAATATTTGGAGCTATTTTTATTATTTTTTCCATGAAAAGCACTTACAATTTATACATATTTAGATTTCTAAGACCTTGTTCTATAATACAGTACAATAATATAATCCATAACTATCCCCTAGAACAAAAACTTATAAATTATTCCAACGTGACGAACTTTCACTTTACCTTTTTCCTTATAATTCGAAAACTAGATGTCCTATCGACTTGATTATTTTTGCGATATTGTTTTCATGTAAAAACCTTTCTTATGACACTAATTTTGTAGCAATACCTCCATAAACAAAAAGGTTACAAAATTATTTACAATACAAAATCTTACTTGAAAATTCTTCTCGTAAACTGTCAAAATAGGTTTTATAACATTTTTATGAGGACTAGTACACACTATTGTGAATAAATAAACATGTCAGCTGGCTCAGCCTATGCCCTGAACCGTGTAACGTTGGAGCATCTATCGCCTATTTAAATGCACCAGCTGACAAGCTTTCCCTCGGCATCTTGCCAGCTGACTTTATTAATTACTTACAGGATCATCGTAACTATCAGCTTACAATTTCTTATCCGGGAAGAAATGGGGTGTCTAAAGTTATGCGACTTTATTAACCCCCGGCGCAAAGACGACGGGGGTTAATGAGTTTGACGTGTATGTGTGTGTGTGTACGAGTGTGTCTGTCTGTGTGGCATCGTAGCTCCCGAACGGATAAACTGATTTTGATTTTTTGTTTGAAACGTGCATTAGTCGGGAGTGTTATTAGCTATTAGCTATGTTTAATCAAAATCGGTCCAAGATGGCCGCCGCCAGAAAATGGCGGATCACATATTTTTTCACAACTCCCTCAATACGCGTATCAAATGAAAGGGCTTGACTAGTAAAATACCATGCATTATGACAAATTTCCAATCCAAGATGACCGCCACCGCCAAATGGCAATGCACATTAGATGTTTTTTCACAATTCCCCAATGCAATTATTTGCAATTATTTGTGAAGAGATTATTTGCTAAGTAATATTTAGGCGAATGAAATTATACGGACATTTTGTTGGGAAGTGATAATTTGTCATTTTCTTTCGATGTTACAAGGTATCCCACTTTTTTATATCGCAGTAGGACGTCAAATAAACCAAATCAGAATCCCTTTTAGCGGTTTAGACACTTTGACACAAGGGTGTGTGAGGTCGTTAGACCTTAGTGTGAGAAAGTATATGTACCTGAAATAGTTACTTACGAAATATGTTATCTAGTTCTAATTCGAATTTAAAACGTAAACTTTTTTCTAATAGAAAATAAATATAATAATTTAGTTAAATTTATGTAGGAACTTAATTATGTTGGCTAGAGTTAGTCTCACATTTAACATTTTGTCAAATAGAGCGATTTACATATTGTTCTAATATTTGTACGCCAGTAAATGGCGAAACATGTCAGATCTCCCTATATTTAATAAGACCTTAAAATGTACCATGTTTTATACAAATAAAAATATTCTTATTCTTATTCTTACTGCCCACACGATAAGAAGAAAAATTAGGTAGGTACTTGTTGGATAACAAAATGTTATTACTCCGTGAAAAACTTTTTAAATGATGAAACTATATGAAAATTACTATTACAATTACGTAGTTCATGTTATTGCGAGTTTCTTAATTTAGAAACTTGGCATAAAATAAATTTGTAAATGACTGTGTGATATTTTTTTTGACTTTTGTTTGTTTTTTTCATTGTTACTTAATTAGATAAGATAAGATAAGATAAGATATTTATTTTGCTAATATGGGTACAAAACACGGCGATAGGTATAAGAACAGCGGCGATATAGGAACAGCCATATTTTATCAGAAGACATGCAAAAGTACAAAATACATGAATGATTCTAAGTACATAATAATAAAGAATGTTACCTTTGTCTAATTTCTAGTCAAAATAATAGTAGTCAAGAGATTGTGTTTTTATTGTTGTCATTTTCTATTTATTTGATTTTTGATCATGCATGATTTGCATGATTTGCATGCCGTAAGGTAAAATGTAGCTGATCTCATGTATTTGTGTTAGTTATCTTATATCAAAAAGTTAATAACAGCCGCACGGGTCGATCTTTAAGGTCGCAACCAACGCGGCAACGCTACCAAGAACGCTTACCAAGGTTGGTCTGTGGATGGGTGACCATCTTAATATAGGTACCGAGTTTCCTCCGTGCCTCGGAAAGCACGTTATGCCGTTGGTCCCGGCTGTCATTTGTAGATCTTTGGCAGTCGTTACAGATTGTAAGAAGCCAGTAAATCTGACTCCAGTCTTGCCAAGAAGTACCGTGTTACCCAGTAAATGGGTTGTGGAGGTCTGGTAGGCAGCCGCACCACGTAAAACACTGGTATTCAGCTGAATCCGGTTTGACTGGAAGCCGACCCCAATATAGTTGGGAAAAGGCTAGGCAGATGATGATGATGATCTTATATCATAAAGTTCTGATTCTGATCGCATTTTCGGTTTTACGGAAGCTTCTTTGAGACGTTTACAGTTAATTATTAATATAATTACATCTAATTATCATTTAATTATTTATTTTTAACTAGGCTATAACGTTTTTCTCCAAAGCGATTTGAGATTTCCCGCCATAGAACATTTAGGGCGCAGATTTTTTTAAGAAATGTTCATAAATCACTATATGTTAAAGATAAAGTCTACAAGTACTGGTTGGTGGAGCATTAGAATTTCAGTGACAAGGTGAGCTCGAAATATTTTGCACCCCGCCTCGGAAAGGTTTGATTTTCTGGTGATCGGTACGCTCAGTGAATAAGACAGAGGGCATAGCATATATGCAGCAAGCCGCCGTTGATATATGCGTAATGTCCTTAGTGACCGATAATACGGGTCCGCCAAAATTGGTCAACTGAGGATATTCTAGCGTATGTCATTCACATTTGGAGTGAGGCCATCGATAAGCACGGGGAGATACTAACGATATCTCTTGATATCTCGAAGGCGTTCGACAGGGTCTGGCACGATAGGCTTATTAGTAAGCTTCCTTCCTTCATTCTGCCCACTGTCTGATTGGATTGCAGGTTTCCTAAGGGATCGGTCTATCTGAGTGGTCATAGGTGGCTGCTCGTCCGGACTGCTGGATATTAATGCCGGAGTTCCTCAGGGGTCGGTGGTCTCGGCAACATTGTTCCTATTGCATATTAATGATCTGCTAAAACCCGGTACCTTAGGGTATGCAGACAACAGCACTGTTGCTGAGAGATACGTGTCCGACAAACGAGTTCGTGGGTCGCCGATCCGGTCTCACCCACTCCATCACATCTCACAATTCCACCCAGCTTCATCTTTCCGAGGTGTAACCGTGCCGATAACCAACCAACTTGAGCTTCTTGGTGCTACCCTCAATTTTGGACCTTTTATGGAGGTAAAGGCTCAAGTGGCTGCCAGAAAGTTGGGATCCTAGCAAAGGTGAGACGGTACTTCACGCCGAAACAGTGGCTCAAACTCTATCAAGCACAAGTTCGATCGTGTATGGAGTAGCATACACGATCGAACTCACAAGTCTCATCTTTGGGACGGATCTGCCAGATACGAGCTTGATGCCCTTGAGTCAATGATGTATTTTACTAAAAAATCTAATTAAAAATTTGGTACATTTTTACCAAAGTTGAAAATTTAATCTTATACTGCTAAACCTGTACCATTTACTGTTGAAAAAGATATTTAAATTACGAAAATCTGACAGCTCCGATTCGAAAAAAAGTGACGCAGGTCCTGCTTGCAAGAGCTCCACAGAGCTTCTGAAGAACTGAACAAACGAGAGAGATGCAAATACTTTTGCAAGTCAAAAGATGAGATGACGATGATAAGAGACTAGCTTGGAATAAAAAACGTAAGTGCCAAAATAAATTAATAAATAATCTAAAGCGATGCGACTTGTAGCTAAAAAAAGTAAAAAGATATTTCGAACTTTGTATTTTTTTCTTATCGAGAAAATGTCTTCGTATCGTGTATTCCTTCAGTTGAATACTAGATCATATATTCAAAAAACATATACCACATGTCACGTTCCTGTTCCGGGAACCTGACAAGATACGTTAAAACAAAAAACGGCTTTATACTGATTGAATCGCCTTAACTAGAGGAGCTTATGGCTAGATAATAACAGCCGCACGGGTCGATCTTTAAGGTTTTCAAGGTCTTCGACGCTTGCCAAAGATGGTCTGTGGATGGGTGACCATCTTAACATACCGAGTTTCCTCCGTGCCCCGAAAAACACGTTAAGCCGTTGGTCCCGGCTGTCATTTGTAGATCTTCAGTCGTTACGGATAGTCAGAAGCCAGTTAATCTGACTCCAGTCTTGCCATGAAGTACCGTGTTACCCAGTTAATGGGTTGTGGAGGTCTGGTAGGCAGCCGCCCCTCGTAAAATACTGGCATTCAGCTAAATCCGGTTTGACTGGAATCCGACCCCAATATAGTTGGGAAAAGGCTACGCAGATGAAAGCTTATTAAACTAAGGAAGGGCTGAATATAAGAGCGTGGGAAGCGAGTTCGAAAATGGTTTTACTCCACCTCGGATAGGTTAATTTTCTTTTGATTATTCATACTTTAATAGAGGTAATTTCGTTGACTCATGCAGCAGGTTTAAAAAGGCCACTTTAGTAAAATCCGCTGTGACTGTTCCTAAGTTACACTAGGCTGATAAAATTTTCGTTTTACCTAAGTTAACCTAATTACTACGGTCGGTCCCGCCGTTAGGCGGGAGGGCCAGGCCCCATGGCCTTCCGCCTGGCCCTGTAGAGCTCGCCTCCAGACTGGACACTCTTCCACCGATACTACGAAATGAATTCCCAAAACTACTACCTTGTCCGACCTTTGAGGCTAGGGACAAGGAGGGGATAAAAGGTGAAGTTAATATTGGAAATTCACGGTTAGTATACATACGTAAAACAATAAATAATTATGGAACAATAACGAGATTAAAATGTATGAAGCTAAGAAGACAAGAGGACTGCAAAAGGGAAAATGTACGTAACGCTTGTGTGAAGAAGCGAGTTTCTTTACAATAAACTAGAGACCCACCCCAGTGACACTCAAGCTTGTCTTACTCAATCCTAAGGCAGCGGACTGCGAAGTGCCTCTGCCATTGGGCGAGACAAGTTTCCAGTTATACTGGACGCGTGCTATATAAGTCATCTCTTTACATCGGCCTATCAACCCGTACTGACATAAAACATAACCTAGCACAAGCGTACCGTATTGTCAGTCGTTGGCATAGCTCTTTGCACAGACTCTTGCTATATGCAGAAGCGGATATTCAGTTCGTCGCTTCGCACTTCCTTATTCTAACCCAGACGTAGAATGCACTAGAGTACTGCGGCAACTATCGTTACGTCTAACAATAGGCGTTCCATCTAGGCTTCCTAAAAAAATGTATTTCGCCAAATATTTTTCTTTGTTTGTATAACTGTCATAGGCCTCAGGGGCCGGTTGTGATTTGGCGAGATACAAATTCCTATGGTCCATTAGGAGGGCTATCAATTCAATTCAACCCATACTTGGTGAAACCTACCCCAATGGAAGTGTGCAAATATCAAGAACAGTGCAAAGTATCCTGCACTCAGTCAGTCCTAGGAAGAGGCAACCTCTACCAATGTTTGGTTGATATGACATATCCTTATACATTGCAAGGAAACATTATAATTCAAATGGGCCCTAACTTGTGGTGAGCATTATTAGGTTCAGCCTTCCATAAGCAGTGTCTTAGTGCAGGGTCTTGGTAAGGTTTGTCTAAAGTCAGTTTAGAGTCATTGTTGTATACAGTCTGTTGCTATGTCTAAAGCACATTTTATAAGAAGGCTTTCTCCGAGACCCTAGAACCAAACACAGGTGTCGTTTACCTCGTTTAAGTCAGAGAGGGTAATAAGGTAGGATAATATACACAACACTCACCCACATAGTTCACCAACACACACTCACAGATTAACACTAGATTAACTTAGGAATTCATAGTTATGAAATTCAGTAGAAGTGGTATTAGAAGCAATATAACAAAGGAATATTTATCTACTATATTTTAAATAATGATAGTTCGTGTGGGAAACCTTTAAGTTAGCGTAACTGGTATAAGGTCAATAGTTACTCACACGATACCTCACATCTGCACCTATTGCACTTAGAGCCACACTTCCATAAGTGACACAAGCGGCTTTTCAGCGGCAAAGCGTCGACAACACGTTCATATGGATCGTGGTCCCTAGCAGTTCTATCGAACTGGAAAACGAGACGGGGCGGCATTACAGCGGCAGAACGTCAACATCAAGCTCATAATGGAGACTTGGACCCTAACAGTCCTTAGACTGTATAATATAGATAGGTATGGTCAACCCAACCCCAGGAAGCGCGCTCCTCGCACAACAAGTACATCTGCAAGACACAGTGTTCGTATCTGACCGAATCAGTAGTCGTATCTGACCAAAACAGTGGTCGTACCTGACCAATTCAGTGGTCGCAGGTAGAGAATATAAATTCAAGAATTAGTACAAATACAAATAGTTACTACAATCGAGAGTTATATACTCAAGAAGTAAATAGAGTTGAGAACTTCAACTCTTCCAAAGCCTATAGACAGCCCTTAAAGCGCCCGCCCGTCACTACTTCCTAGTGTTTGAGCTAGGGGAGAAGAAGTAGCGCAACAAACTCCCCAGCAACACGTATCTGTCTGTTTTGTTATGAAACTAAATAGATGTTAGTGTCACTGTGTATAGTTAAAAACAGTATCAGCCCAGGATAAGTTAGAACAATAAAGAACTCACCCATTTGCTCCATTCACACTCACACTCACACGCGTATTAAACAATAAAATAATCTAACTTATATTATTTAACTTAATAAATAATAATGGCTATCCTAAGGGTTACAACAACCACAAACTCTCTATTTGGCATTGACTGAGTCTTCTAGACTATCTAACACCAGCCTATAGATTATGGCGTCTAGCCATTCCAGAGTCATAGCCTCCGGCCTAATCAGTCCTAACTCGGTCATACTAGGTGCGTCCACCCTCGAGATCTAACACCGAGTGACGTCCACGCCTTCAGCGCCTGGCCTCGCCACTTGCCAACCGATGCCGTACCTGCTAAAACCTCGGCCGAGTGCGAGTCGACCCCGCACACGGATGGTTCCGTACCACGAATCTTAACTTGTACTATTTACTGCTTTACCGGCAACGGATATTCATAATCCGTGAAAACTTCAATAGTCGAGCATTGTAGCTCTTGAGACAGCGTCCGCCTACCGACAGACGGACGGACAGACAGCGGAGAACTAGCCGCAGGCTCCGTCCTCCGTGAATCGGGCATGGAACCCCAAAATGTTGCGTGGCTCAGAGTCCGACCCTTTTTTTTTGTGTAATTTCTTAATTGTTTTAAGAGTTCGCTTGAGTTTTTCTCTACGGTAATTTATCGCAAACAGATGAGTGAGAGCGCCTTTAGAAATCAGATATTTTACTATCTAATTTGGTTGGCGCCTGGCTAATAATGCTATCTGCATACGACTATTGACTCTTAGAATCTGTGAAGAAGGTCGCATTTCAACTAACGTAAAGTATTGTTTGCGACAACTGTTAAGTGGGTTCCTAAGGACTTCGCAATTTAAAGCAGATAACATGGTTTGTAATTCTCGAAATAAAGTGACAGGTTGGCCCTTATCATTAAAAGGACATTTTATCGTTTTCTAAGTGTGAACATGTGAAGCATTTTGAAATAAAATAAATATTTTATATTATTATGATGTTTATGGTAATGGGGCGTCACACCGCCACCACATCAAGCTACCCGAAATTTTCCCAATCAACCTGAGATAAAGATTAAAATGAAATTTGACAGATTGTTGTATGATTAATATTATGATCCTAATATGATTCTACTAAAATTGCCTATACCCGCAGAACAGCTGAGGAGCTGAAAAAGTAAAGGATGCAAGAGCAAGCGAAGCGAGCTCGAAAACCTTTGTACCCCGCCTCGGAAAGCTTTAATTTAATTTTGATTATTCGTAATCACAATCTTGCGTTTTCACTCATAAAACTGCTGACTCATCGCATAATGTAGAAATTAGTCAGTTTTATTTAATGAATATTTATTACATTTTCATTTCTGATGAAGTATAGTTTATTTTGGTATAAATTTTACGTAAAAATATTGCTGTATTGTGGAGAAATTGACAGTTAATTCTGAGCGTTTTTAGTAGTTTTTATAGATTTTTTTACGGATATTCCATTCCTATTTCAAACCGCTATGCACGACACCACTATAGAAGGAATATTATGATATATTTTTAATTTC
This sequence comes from Lacanobia oleracea, assembly GCA_950371165.1. Lineage (NCBI taxonomy): Eukaryota > Metazoa > Arthropoda > Insecta > Lepidoptera > Noctuidae > Lacanobia > Lacanobia oleracea. The sequence goes on from OX493397.1 coordinate 12,233,509, forward strand.
ATTTGGTTAGTACAAGTAGAGTTCAATCCACGAGCTCAAAAAAGTGCCGTCGCGCTTTTCTTGAGAAATTAACTTACCAATAGATAAGAAAAAAAATGTGAAATGTGAGGCCGCTGTGCACAATACTAATAACTATTGTCAAATACTCAATAAGCCAAAGTTGTCGAAGTATTTCAGTTTCTGAGAATAATAAAGCCAAAATTGGTTATTTTACGCAAAAAATACAGTGAAATTGTAATAGGGTAAATTTTGTAAGTCAAAATAAATAGAATTAATTTTGACTTACACAGAAATGCTCAAGAACTAAGAAAGTGCAGAATGCAAGAGCGAGCAAAGCGAGCTCAAAAATGTTCGCACTTCACCTCGGACAGGTTTCATTGCGTCACCCGTTTAGGGGTTACACCCAACGGTGAAAAAAAGTGAACGAACCGACGTGTGTGACCCTTAAATGCAGGAAAGCGACAATGGAAAATTTCGCACCCACCGACCTCGGGAAGGTTTTATTTTCTTTTGATCACGCGTACCTGAATAATTAAAGCTGAAGAAGTAAGAGAGTGGAGAATGCGAGCAGAGTTCGAAAATTTTTGCATCCCACCTCCGACAGAAACATTGCGTCAACCGTTTAGGGGTGACATCCGACCGTAACAAACAACAATCAACGAACGGTCGGGTGTCTCCTCGCCAACGTCGAAAACGCGAAAACGTCGAATTAAAAATAATGGAAACCATGTTGAAAGAGATGAAAGCCATGATTTCTGACTTAGTACGTAAACAAACCAGCAACAATGGAAAAATAGATGTCTTACAAACTGCTCTCGATGAAATCAGATCCCAAAATTCGATAATTTAGTGCCCAAAGCTCAGAAATTAGGCTACAAAACGACGAAAACAAAAAGGATATGATCTTTCTTTCCGCGAAATACGATGACACCTTGAAGGAGATAAACAACCTACACTCTAAGTGTGACAACAATCATTAAAACCTTGGAACAAAAGGTAGACACTCTCGAAAGAAATATGGAAGCTGGAACGATTGAAATAAAAAGTATTCCACCTACAAAACCTGAAACTCGTGAAACCCTTGATGAATCAATTCAGAAACTCGGTAATGTCATCCTGTTTCAAGCTCAGATATAAAAAATATATTCCGTCTGAAAAATAAAACAGAATCCCCAGGCACCGTTATTGTTGAATTCACATCGCCTGCGTTTAAAGATCAGTTCTTATTACCAACGAAAAAATTAAAAACAATCAGGAAAATCGTCTCAGTAACATCCATCTACAGGAAAAGGTCATAAGCTTCCGTTATATGTATCCGAAGTCCTAACCACTATGGGTAAACGTCTCCACTACCTCGCACGTGAGTTTATAAGAAGTAGTAACTACGAGCAATGATGGACCGCCAAGGCAAAGTATACGTAAGTTTGGGGGCCGAGTCACCCGCGTCCGTAGGAGAATACCTAAATTTTAGACCCTACACGTGGTCCCCGGGTGGTGCTAATCAGGTGACACTAACTGGTGGTAGGCTTCGGCCGATGGCTTGTGACCACCCACTGGGCAAAGACGTACCGCCAAGCGGCTTAGCTGCGTTCCGGTACGATGCTCAGTGTAGCCAATTCAGAGGAGTTGGGTCGAAATAGTTGTTCCAATGCAGGCAGACCAACCAGGCTTGCCCTGGCGTGGGCGTATCGGGAGACTAGTCGCGGAGGGTAGCGGGATCCGAGGCACGGTGCGCCGCTGGCTGACCGCCAGGTAGTTGGGGGCCCAAGTAATGTGCTAGCCACACATGAAAGGCTGCCCTGCCAACTGGCGAAAAATCCCGGAATGCATCATCGTGCTGGTTGGCGACCAGATGAAAGGGCCCGATGGTCATTCCCGGGGGGGCTCGGGCGTCCCCGCAGTCTCCAGACTAGTCCCCCAAAGATGTCGTCCTGTCAGGGCGTGCCTGAGGGTTAGCAGCATGGAACCTCATTTCACTTCCTTCTCCTCAACCTCACTCACTTTTATTATGAACAGAGGCAAAAAGAGAAAAGCTGTACAGCGGCAGCACGCCCTTTCGCATAAAGTGCACCTCTCTAACATACGAGGTCTGCACTCAAATCTCGCTGCAGTCCATCACCACCTTGAGACCGAGAAACCAGCGCTCTTGTTCCTGTCGGAGACGCAGATCAGATGTCCGTCGGACGTGTCATACCTGTCTTACCCAGGGTTTACCCTGGAGCACCACTTCAGACCACGCGCGGGCGTATGCATGTACGCCCGGGACGACATCTGCTATCGGCGTCTCCGTTACCTTGAAGACTCCAGGTTATCGACGCTGTGGGCTATAGTGGACACAGGCTTAGACAAAATTGTCTACGCCTGCGTCTACCGTTCGCACAGCGGTGATTTGGAGGCAACTGGGCTTACACAGCACCTGAGTGAGGCGGCGGATGCGGCTCGGCAGCGGTACCCTTCTGCCCAATTGGTGTTACTGGGGGACTTCAATGCCCACCATCAGGAGTGGCTCTTCCCATACCAGTACACTGACCATGCTGGACGAGAGACGCGAAAGCTAGCGCTTGCGTTAAATCTTACCCAGCTGGTCCAGGGAGCAACGAGGGTGCCCGATGTTGATTCGCACGCTGCCAATTGCTTGGACCTTTTGCTGACAACAGATCCAGATCGCTATTCGGTGTCGATTTCTTCACCACTGGGTAGTTCCGATCACTGTCTGGTGAAGTCTGTATCCGTCTACTCGCCCGATCCTAGCCCAAGAGGCACCCGGCGGGTATGGCGATACAGGTCAGCAGATTGGGATGGCATGCGATCTTTCTTCGCATGTTACCCTTGGCAGCCTACTTGCTTTTCTTCCACTGATGCTTCGTCGTGCGCGGACGCCGTGTCGGATGTGTTGCGGAGGGGAATGGCTGTACTACATTCCGTTCTCTGACATAGCGAAATCTGGCGAAGCTCGGCCTTGGTTTGGTGCCGAGTGCAATCGCGCTAATGCGCTTAAGCACGCCGCGTACCTGGCATGGGTCGACGCTCGTAAGCGCAAAGCAAATGACGTGAGTCGGATGAAGAGAGCCTTCAACAGGGCTGCCAAGTCCTACAAGAAAGTGTTGCGGAGGGCTCGGTTTGACCACATTAGCCGAATAGGGAACAAACTTGCTTCATACCCAGCAGGTAGTAAGGCTTTTTGGTCCCTGGCTAAGTCGGTCGAATCGAACTTCTGCCGCCCCTCACTACCACCACTGCTGAGACCCGACGGGACGCTGGCCCACTCCGCTGAGGAGAAAGCGAACTTGTTTGCTTCTTTGTTTGCGGAATCTTCACGTCTGGATCCTGGTGGCGCGACGCCCCCTGCTTCTCCTGGTGGATGCGAGTCGAGTATGTCTAGCATTCGCATTCATCAGAAGGACGTCCGTAGGGTACTGCGTAACCTAGATGTGAACAAGGCTAGTGGTCCCGACGGGATACCGGCAATTGTTCTGAAGACTTGTGCGCCTGAGTTGTCTCCGATCTTGACACGCCTATTTCGCCTTTCGTTTGAGACTGGAAAAGTGCCGAAGGCTTGGAAGCAAGCTAACGTGCAGCCCGTGCCCAAGAAGGGTAGTCGAGCTGACCCGTCGAATTATAGACCCATCTCGGTAACGTCCATACTTTGTAAGACTATGGAACGCGTGCTGAATCATAAGCTCCTGGCGTACCTAGAAGCGAATGATATTCTTAGTGACCGTCAATATGGGTTCCGCCGAAATCGGTCAACTGGGGATCTTCTAGCGTATGCCATTCACATCTGGAGTGAAGCCATAGAGAAGCACGGGGAGGCACTAGCGGTCTCCCTTGACATCTCGAAGGCCTTCGACAGGGTCTGGCACGATAGCCTTATTAGTAAGCTTCCTTCCTTCGGTCTGCCCGCCGGTTTGTGTGATTGGATCGCAGACTTCCTGAGGGATCGGTCTATCCGAGTGGTCATAGATGGCTGCTCGTCTGGACTGCTGGATATTAATGCCGGGGTTCCTCACGGTTCGGTGCTTTCGGCAACACTGTTCTTGCTGCATGTTAATGATCTGCTTAAACCCGGTACCTTTGGGTATGCAGACGACAGCACTGTTGCTGAAAGATACGTATCCGACGCACGAGCTGGTGGGTCGCAGATCCGGTCTCTCCGGGAGGCAATGGTTGAGCGCTTGAACGTGTCCTTACAGGCAGTCTTTGAATGGGGCGATGCCAATCTGGTCAAGTTCAATGCTGCTAAGACCCAAGCGTGTCTATTTTCCGCCAAAAGGAGCCAATTCCACCCAGCTCCATCTTTCCGAGGTTTAACCGTGCCGATAACCGACCAACTTGAGCTTCTTGGGGTTACATTAACATCTACTCTCAATTTTGGCCCTTACATAGAGGCTAAGGCTCAAGTGGCTGCAAAGAAGTTGGGGATTCTGGCAAAGGTGAGACGATACTTCACGCCGGAACAGCTGCTCAAACTCTATCAAGCGCAAGTTCGATCGTGTATGGAGTACTGCTCTCATCTTTGGGATGGATCTGCCAGATACCAACTTGATGCCCTTGAGACAATTGAGAAACGAGCCAAGAGGATCATCGGCAATGAGAGGCTCGTCGCGACGAAGCTCCAAAGTCTTGAACATCGACGACGAGTTGCTAGCCTGTCGGATTTTTACCGGTTGCATTTTGGGGAATGTGCGACGGAATTGCATAATTTAATTCCGCCAAGCCCGTTCCATCATCGGATCACAAGACGAACGGCGATGCGCTACCGGTACACGGTGGATATCCCACCCATACGCACAAAACGTTTTGGTAATACATTCATAATGCGTACAGCTAAGGAGTGGAATTCCCTGCCGGAGTCTGTGTTTCCCGATAGCTACAACCTGGGAGTCTTTAAGTCAAGAGTGAATAGGTTATTTCTAGGCAAGCGTGCTCCATCTTCGACCACATCATCACTTACCATCAGGTGAGATAGTGGTCAAACGCGTGCCTATCTATAGTAAAAAAAAAAAAAACGTGCGAGAAAAATAAGGTATGGCCCAGCCGACGTTTTAAATCCGAAGATGATCAAACAAAATTACGCAGGCATAAATGACTAGCTTACCGCTCTTTATGTCTTCTTTATAAAAATACCTCTAAATTTTTTTATCAATTTATCATATTTTAATATTATTAACCACTACTAACACTCAACTCTTACCCACCTATATACAACATTATATTCTAATACCGAACACAAAATAATGTATTTACTTCTTAAAAGTACACAAAATTTCTTAGAAACATCTACACAAACCACAAAAATATCTTGATCACATTCAAACCACATACACACACATCTACACTACACACCTAACTTTCTTGATTGCCAGTACTTATCAACTTTATACAGGATCATATAAAATTAATAACTGCCCTACCTGTGCCAGTAACAGCGCATATCTCAAGCATAAAGCAATGAATAACAGTCTATCCTTAAAACTAATATTTTTAAATGTAAACGAGAATAAATTATTATTTACCATTCGTTAATATACAAAATAACTGCTCCAATATAGATTCCATCTCTGTGTCGGATTCAACTACATGTGACCTTGACAATAAAATTGTATTCCATCCAATATTAAACACGACTCACTCAAAATTCTTAATCAAAGTATCAGAAGTATCTCTAAAAATATGTCAGGTCTACACACGACACTAGCTAGAACTAAAATAGCTTGGGACATTGCTTTTACTAACAACATATGGATAATTTGGTCCGAAATAAATGTTATTATTATTGGCTGCCTAACACTCACACTATCCCTGACTTGTAAGGTCTTGTAAGGTTCTCATCCAAGAACAAAATCACACAGAATAAGAGAGTAGTAGTCTATGTACATATATACCTTAACGTTTCTGTACAAGATCCCTCTTTTTAACCGACTTCAAAAAAAGGAGGAGGTTCTCAATTCGTTTGTATTTTTTTTTCTTTTTTTTTATGTTTGTTACCTCATAACTCCGTCATTTATGAACCGATTTGAAAAATTTTTGTCATCTGAAAGGATATACTTCTCGATTGGTTCCATTGTCACCATGTCAGAATCTGATGATGGGATCCCACGAAAATCGAGGGCAACCCTCAAATTTTATAGGCACATACAATGTTTTTCATGAACTTTCTAACGCAATTCATATATTTGTGCCTGGTAATCATCATCTCATGTTGCTGAGCTGATGATGAAAGGTATAAATTAGGACCTGATGATAAGATCCCATGAAAAATGTTTGTTCAGCGATACTTTCGCCAATTGTCAGCCGATTTGGATGATTTTTTTTTGTTTGAAAGAGTATTTTCCTGGACTGGTCCCGTTTCAATTTGGTGAAGATCTGACAAAAAACTTCGGAGGCAGGCAACGAAACTCTCTTTTTTTAGTGTTTACACCAGTTCTTAACATAACATTGCGCTGGTACGCTGTTAATGGGTACGCAGGTTCCTAGGTACCACTAAAAGTGAAAAATAAAAAACTTTTTACAAAAAATATAACCGACTTCCAAAAACAAAACACTACAAGGTACAAAATAACTTCGGTAGAAAGAAAAGAACTTTAATTTAGGAAGTCGGTGTATTTGGTTAATATTTTAGTTTTTTGACACCGACTTCCTAAATTAAAGTTCTTTTCTTTCTACTGAAGTTATTTTGTACCTTGTAGTGTTTTGTTTTTGGAAGTCGGTTGTATTTTTTGTAAAAAGTTTTTTTTAGATGCATATTGTCTCCTGATAAAAGTAGACCACAACACTATATTAATAGCAATTTACCGCCCTCCAAGCTACAGAGACATACTAACTTTCTAAACTCCTTAAACATGACTTTAACTAGTATCGCACACTATAATAACAGCATAATCACTGGTGATCTAAATATAAATATAAATATAAATGACCAATGCCGTGATTCAAACGAGTATAACTACTTATTAGCATCACATGGCCTATTCCTTCACATACTCTTTCCACACGACTCAACTCTTGCAAGATCATTTCATTCTGAAAACTTTTCTCTCGACGTTGGCGCCATATATAAACCAGAAAGAACCAATTCGAAAAAATTTCTCTAGACTCTTTCGGATGAACTTCAGAAACGGAAACGAACAATCTTATTTGGAGATTTTATCTACAACCTCCTGCTTGTGCCAAACCGACCTACCACTGAATATACAGATACACTCTTTGAACAAGGATACACCATACTGAACAAAATTGATGCTAAATACTGCACTAGGGAAACTTCAACCTCCAAGAGTATATTGGATCATGTATGCACTAGCCTCAAAGATCATAAAATACACCTGGCTATTATAGAATCTGCCATGTCTGGTCACAAGCAGATCTTCTTAGAAGTCGAGAGATACAAGCCCGATCCTATTAGAAAAGTAAAATTTCAAGCTATATCATACACAAACTTATATAAGACTGTCGAAGACTTAGACTACGTTAAAATCGGCGAGGAATACACCAAGTTAGAAGAAGCAATCCAGTCAGCAATCAACAGAAACAAAACAATTAAAACTTAAATACTAAACCCTCCGAGGACAGATTGGATAAATAAGGACATAATTAATCAAATAGTAAGAGAAATGAATTGTGGAAAAATTACAAAGATAATCCAAATAACAAAGAATCAGAAGAAGCTTTTAAAAAAGAGAGAAACAGAGTTTTTGAGAATATTCAAGCGACAAAAAGCAAATATTATCATAAATCTTTTAAAGAGTGTGAGGGTAAACCCTTTAAGATGTGGCAATTGATAAATAGCTTGTCTAATAATAAGTCAAAGGAAAGTGTTGCTCCCTCTAAATTACAATCACCTACAGGGCTGATTACTGATGAAAAGGAAATATGTGAGTGTTTTAACAACTATTTCGCCGGTATAGGTACTCTTCTAGCTAATCAGAAACCTGCTAAATATCATAATAACCAGACTTACACTATCATGCTAAACAAAACTGTAAATGCACCTACACTTTCTCAGATAGCACCAGCAACGGGAGACGAAATAAGGAAAATAATTGATGACCTAAATGCAAACACCAGCACAGGTCTAGACGGTATCAGTGTAAAATCACTCAAATGTATAAAAAATATCATACTACCAAGTCTAACTCAATGCATCAACAAAAGTTTGAGCGAAGTTCACTTCCCTGACACATTAAAATACGCCAAAGTTACCCCTATTTTTAAAGCTGGCTCCAAATTGTCCCCGGGAAATTATAGACCTATTTCAGTCTTGCCTGTGCTGTCTAAAGTTTTTGAAAAGCTATTGCACAATCGGCTCAGTCTATATTTAAGTTCATTTAACTACCTTTCTCAACGACAATATGGTTTTCGATCTAAGTCCAATACTCTTTCAGCAGCAACAGATTTAATCACTACTATTAAAACTAACATAGACAAGAAACTCATTGCTTTAGGGATCTTCATTGACCTAAAAAAGGCGTTCGATACTGTTAGCCATAGCTTGTTAATGAATAAACTTGCCTCGATCGGTGTAACTGGAAACGCTTTCAAAATTTTTGAATCGTATCTACATGGACGCTGACAGGTCGTTAAAATTGGTGACAATGTTAGCGCACCTAAGTTCATTAATTGCGGCGTGCCCCAGCTTTCATCTTGGAAAGATGGTTTCTAAAAAACCTATTAACTATCAACACATCCAAAACCAACTATATAATATTTGCAGCTAAAAACAAAAAAATCTCAGATCACAAACCTCTTAGTATTAAAGGAGTCAATTTGAATAAAGTTAATAAAGAGAAATATCTCGGACTTATTCTGGATAATCAGCTGACATGGAAACCACATATAGAGAAAACTTGTTCTAAAATTTTAAGCCTAACGGGTGCACTACGTCGAATTATGAGATGCTTCCCTCTTAAAGTCTGCCGCACTATTTATAACTCATTGGTGAAACCACACATTGAATATCTTATAGAACTGTGGGGTTCAGCAGCTAAAACCAACCTAGAAAAGCTCCAAAGAGCGCAGAACAAAATTATAAAAGTCCTATTTCACTATCACTATCTGACCCCCACACACCAAATTTACAAAGAAACCAAGCTATTTAACATTTCTCATATATATTTATATAACACATGTATTTTAATTCGCAAAATTCTATCCAAAGACTTACACACACAAATCACATTCACAAAAAACATACAAGTACAAAAACGTATTTTGAGGCGCGCACAAGACTTACACATACCTAAAACTAGAACTATGAAAAAAAAAAACAATACTTCACGAGGGAGCAAAACTTTATAACTCATTACCAAAAGACATAAAAACCACACAATCACTATCACTATTTAAAAAACTACTCAAATGTCACATCTTGAAAGGACATAAAAAATAATTAATAACCAATATAATTTTCTTGCCTCTAGTGTAAACGAGTCCTTAGATTTCAAACACAAAAACAAGATAACGAGGCACCGCACGTCGACCGCGTCAACGCGTCGCACGGCGGTAGTCAATACAAAATTTTAGAAATTACCTTCATAAATTTGTAATGTTAACACTAAACCACTCGATATTCCTGGACAACAAAAATGTATACCTACCTAAATCTAGATAAGTTAAGTATTTATTTCTGTACAAGTGATTTGTAATCTTTAGAAATAAATGAATTCAAACCGTAAACCCAATGCTCCGCCTCAACACTAGCGGCGCACTCTGCATTAACTGACCATGATACAGTACTGTTATTTATAGATAAAAAGACGTCCAAAAAAAAAACTGGAAAGAAACGATGATACGCATTGATCATGATCAGTTCAATGCAGACTTAAGGCTAGCTGACTTAAGTCATGTTTACAATACACAAGAGCCCGACAAAGCGGCTGAAACCATGGTTAACTCGATTAAACAAGTGATTGAAATTAATTCCAAAACTGTAAAAGTACGCAACCGTAAACCCAACCGAACCTTCATAAAAACTAGACCGAATAGCGCACCGCACAATGATAATTGATGTTACCATCCCGTATGACGAGAACCTCGTGAAGGTTGAGAAAGAGAAGCAAATCAAGCAACTCGACTTAGCACACAAGGTTGTCGACATGTGGATTGTAGACTCAGCTGTCATTGTGCCGATAGGCGTTATGCCTAATGGCCTGATGGCCAAAAGCTTCGACGACCATCCGTCGAAGCTGGCGTTACGCGGTTGGGTAAAGGGCCTGATACATAAGGCAGTACTCCTCGATACGGCTCGAATTGTGAGGAGGTTTCTTTTTCTGGAGCCCTAACCACCGGTAGCTTGGACCCTGTTTCCGACACCGGCGCGGGCTACTGCTTTTTATATTTATAAATGTTTTTTTTCTATATTTTATTGTTAAGACTTATTTAAAAATATAGCCAAGTATGTACAGAAAAATAAATAAAGAGAATCATAAAAAAAAATAGCCCTGGAAATCTCCAGGGCCGGACGGGCGGTTCAATTTCTGGTTTTAATGGTTTAAATGGTTCTCTTCGCACGCTTACTTGGCGTCTTAATTCCCAGTTCCTAACCACAGGTATAACCCACCTGCTCCATAAATCTTGTAGTACCGCGGAGCCTAAAAATTATGGACCGATCACATGTCACCGGCGGTCTATAAAGTTCTTACATACATTTTGAGGGAAGATTAATAGTCATACAACAGCAACAACATCATGTCTGCCTCTCAAAATGGATGTAGAAATGGGTCCCGCGGTACTAAGGAACTACTCCTTATTGATATGGCCAACAGGTTAGGCGTTCCCGAAAGGATCTGTCGACATGCTTGATAGACTATAAGATTTAAAAATATAGCGTATATGTAAAGAAAATAAATAAACGAGAATAATAATAAGTAAATCTTAATTCAAAATTCCAATTGGTATATTAGAATACTAATTCTTACATAATAATATAGGTAAAACGATGATAGATGCCTATACTAGGATGATCCTGTATCAAAGGCGGCAAGGGCTCAAACAGTGTACCAAGAAACGATTCTTTATATAAAACGAATATTTTTTAACAATATTTACTTAATATTACAATAATTAATTGTTATATTTATTTCTTTTAATAACCTAATTTACTTACAAATGTCTTCTAAAATGAATAATCATCATCTGCCTAGCCTTTTCCCAACTCTATTGGGGTCGGCTTCCAGTCAAGCCGGATTTAGCTGAATACCAGTCTTCTAAAATTAATAATAATGATCAAAAATTATAGCTAAGTTTAGTTCACATTTAATTAATTCTTACACTTAATGCAACTTCATTTGCTCCGGGCGTATGATTTTTTGCACGAGGTCTTTTGTATCATCGCTGATTTTGAATTTATCGTTCGGGTAAATGGCTACAGGGCTAAAACTGTTCGGTCGAACGTAATCACTTTATCCCTTTTTCACCATATCGGCAAAAGAAACATTTTTAGACGAGGCGAGAATCCTCAATGGTTTTGCTGCAGCTCCGAAATGTGTTCCGAAAATTTCCGCTTTACTTGTAAGTCATCCAACATACTGTTGCTTAAACGGCTCTCTGCTTCAGGGATTTATATGCCATCTGCGAGGTGCCAGATCCCATTTTGCGGCATAAGCTGGATATTTTCAATTTCTGGGCTGAGTTAAGTTTTCCATCCGTCACAATACAGCAAACCTCATTTTAAGCGTTGCTCAATGGATGACATCCATTTTTGTATCTCGGACGTGGATGCAACTTCAATCGACCGGGCTGGATTTTGCGTCGTCGTCTTCCGCGGTGAGGCGGAAGGGAGGGTGCACCACATGGATTACGCGGGCTGTTATCCGTTATTTTTTAATAAGTTCAGTATTGTTAAGTTTCCATTACATTTACTAAAACTAAACAACTCTATAGTCAGAATTTTAATTCGATTCCAGATTTGACATTAGCTACTGTCATTTTGTGAAATAATGATACCACATATAATAGTGTAGTGATGAACACAAAAATCGATAAACAATCAGTGTGTATGCCATCAGTGTGCCAATTAAAGACTAAATTATTGATTTTTATTTAAATAAATACATAATTATTCATAATAATTATTTATTAATTAGTAATCGCTGCTCTATTTTATAAAAAGTTAATATTTTTGTTTTTATATTAAAAACAAAACTTATAATAAAAGAGCCTAGATAGTTTTCAGTATTGGCAGCCCGTGCGCGCTCGTGCAGCTATCGCCATTTTGTTTATCGTGTCATTCGGCTTCATTCTCCCAGTCTGACTTCACGAATATCTTATTTCATTGCGAATCGATATTTTGTTGGGTTTTTGTTAAAGTGTTGTTACGTTGTGTTTGTTGTTACGTTTATAGTTTTTTGTGAACTTTGAGTGAATCTATTTGTTTTGGTTTTCCATCAAAATGGATCCCCAGCCAAGTACATCACAAAAAGACGTGGATGTTTTCTTGTCCCCAAGAAAAAAACGTCCACGAAAAGCTTTCACTGTTACTGAAAAAGTAATGATCCGCAACGCCTACCAATACGTGAAAAATGAAATTTCTGCGCAATTGGAGGCCTTTGAAGTTGTGGAAGTAAATGAATGTACTCGTATGAGCAAAGTTGTTGACATATTGGGAATAACCTCACGCTCTGTTTGTAACGTTTTGAAGGAAGTAAATAAAGGTACGCCGCCAACTCCTCCTAAAAAAACTGGACCAAAGCGAAGTTTCAAAGATAAAATTGATGAATTTACATTCTCTGCAATACGAAGAATTGTTCATCAGTTCTTTTACCAAAATGAACCTCCAACCATTGCAAAGGTTAGTCAATCAGTCAGACAGTATTATTTTATACCTACATCTTTTAAATATAAGTAATGATTCCAAGCTATTATAAAACTTACTATTTTAGATTTTACAAGTGATGAACGATGATTCAGAAATGCCCAAGATTTCCAAAGACACCCTCAGAAAAATGTTGAAGCATCTTAATTTTAAATTTGTTGCACGGTCACGCAAGAGCACACTTATTGATCGAAATGATATAATAACATGGCGCCAGCGTTACTTGCGATCTATATGTCAGTTTCGACGAGAAGGGAGACATATATATTATCAAGATGAAACTTGGGTTAACGCAGGTAAGGCTAACATTTATACACAAAATGAATTTATATACATTTTACATTAAATTTAATAGTAATATTGAATGTTCATGTACTATATTTATTTTAAGGTCATACTGTAAAAAAAACTTGGGTGGACAAGAAAGTCACATCATCTCGAGCGTTTTTGGAGGGACTGACCACTGGATTAAAAAATCCATCTGGAAAAGGCAAACGTCTCATAATTAGCCATATAGGTAGTGAAGAAGGCTTCCTGGAAGAGGGGCTCATGATTTTTGAAGCAAAGAAAAATTGTGAAGATTACCATGATGAGATGAATGCAGTTTGTTTTGAGGAGTGGTTTGCTGGAGTCTTACCAAAATTAAGACCAAACTCAATTGTGGTGATGGATAATGCACCTTACCACTCCCGAAAATTGGAAACGGCACCAAAAATGAGCTGGAAAAAAGCTGCCATTCAAGATTGGCTTTTAAATACAAATATTCATTACGAACCAGATATGGTTAAAGCTACGCTTTTAGAACTGATTCCACATAACGAGTCTTTTAATAAGTACGCTGTAGACGAAATGGCAGCACAACATGGGATCACGGTTTTAAGACTGCCCCCATTGCGAGCTAAACCCTATCGAATTGATATGGGCGCAGGTAAAGGGGCATGTAGCTCAAAATAATAAAACTTTCAAATTGACAGACGTGAGAAATTTATTTCAGGAAGGCATTCAAAAAATTACGGCTACCGAATGGTCTAAATGCGTATCCCATGTTGTCAAAGAAGAGGAAAAAATGAGTAGGCTAGATATGTTAATTGACAATATCACAGACACATTTATAATAAATGTTACAGAAAGTGACAGCGATAGCGATAGCGATGACGGCGACAATATATAAAATAAATTATTACCATAATACATCTATCTGTTTTATTTGTCATGTTCCTTCATGATCACATTTTTTTATTTATTTCACACACGATTATAAAAGAAAAGTCTCAGATCGTTAATTAATCGTCAAAACTAAATTATCGGTTCAGAAATATTTAATTTCCTGATATACTTAGTTTACGAGAGTAAAATTATAAACGAGAAGAATCGATCCGGAAATATTCCATTTCCATATCGAATAATTTCGCAACGTCACTATTTATTATAGTACTTGTCATAACGTTGCAACACTGAAATTGTCAAATCTGGAATCGAATTAAAATTCCGAGAATAGGCAAAAATTTCAAAATGCATTACTATATTCATGCATTTATCTAGGTCACTATTTTATTGTGTTAATCAAAAATTGCTGAATGCTACAAACGAGCGCGAGATCACATTTTTGAACTCGCGTTTTTTTCATGTTTTTGACTTTCTCGGGTCCCTAGAGACCCGGTCCTTTGGTAGGCGTACGAGGGGCCGAAACCAACTCGCAGAGGCCTTTTTAGGCATTTCAAATGGAATGGGACACCAACCGACGATTATCCCTGTATGCACTGTGAAAGTTTACCCAAGGACAATCCCCGGTTGGAGCAGGACTATTGCAGAATATGGAAACAAAAGATGAAACGCTATCTATGGGTTTGACTGGTTTAGTGGACTAATAATCGTTTACTGTGGAAGAACTATTGGCCCCCGCCTGACCATTGACAATTAAAACGGCTTTAAATAGCAGGGGGTGACTTGCACACTCAATAAATGGGCCCCCCGAAAAGGGTCGCTAGCACAAAGTAACGTAGCGCCAAGGGGGCAACATATCCTGAGGTGCTAAAGGAGTGGAGAGGAATACCACGGCTATCAGGACAATCCCAGAAGTACGGTCAAGATCCCTACCAGCACCTTAATGGATTATACATCCTTCTCCCGAGCAAGTTTGCTCTTGCGAATCTCCACTCAGACCAGCTGATTAAGGCAAGAAAGAGGTGGGAGCTCTGTTCCTCGTCAGTGTTCACTCTGGCCAGCCAATAAAGGCAAGCTGGAAATAAGGACCAAGAATTCTCCCTGAAGATCAGATCCGTAGGGTCGCTAGTGCCCAACAGTTCGCCACAAAACTGCCTTGCGGATGAATTATTTTTATTGTTAAAGTTTACTTCAGTAAGTTTTGTCAACATATTAGCCGCGGCAGGATAGGCACTATAATTTACTCGTACAAGGTCACTACGCTCGCCCTTACATCATAGTTTCTTTCAGTTTAAGTCTTTCTTGAATTTTTCCACATTCGCCCAATATTTAATATTTTAGCACAAAATGTCAAAAGAAATCAATACTACTGAGGCCAGTCACCGTAGCCAGATTAAAAGCGTTAGGTCGAGAAAATTGAACCATCCTGATTTTTTGGGTGGTCGTAAAGGTAGCCAGTAGTGTCCTCCCAATTTTTCAACCTCGAAAGACTTGTGCTAACTGCGTCGTGCTAAGAGAACATTTTAATTTAGATATTTTTTAAGATTTATGCTTAATTCTCCTAAACGGTGCTTTCTACGGAAAAAGTCAATCTAGATACTTTTAAAGCAGACAAAATTTGCTACCATTTGATTGTAACGATTACTCTGTAGATTTAATAGATGTTGACGAATAGCACTTTAAACATAGCTATTATTTCAAAAAGTTCGAAATTGGAGTTTTATTTTTAAAGTTTGGGTTGGCAATATTGTAACATTACCATATGTTGTTGCATAGAACATCTAAGAACACTTCAATATAACTAAACGGTGACGTATAAAATACTCATGTAAACGTTTCTGTCAAGTCAAGAGTGAATAGGTTACTTGTAGGCAGGGTTGCTACATCTTCGACCACATCATTGCTTACCAACAGGGCCCCGAGTCTGCTATTACAATAGTGTCAAAATGGTCGATCACTGATCTCATAATTGTTGATTTTGACAAGTTTGGTAATCTACTAACATAATAGTGTCATCATGACTTTCCAATGATCAATCACTGACACTCCACTGAACGAAATGGCATAAAATGGTAATCTCGTACATAATGACAGACGTATGCGGTAATCTGCTAAAATTTTGACAGTTCCATCGATCAGTGACCTACCATTAGAACGTAATTGTGTAGTCATTGCTTTTCCAGTCACTGCGCCATTCTACCGGCGTTTTATATCCAATACTTTTGGACAAACTTGTGTCTGTGGTTTTCGAGAAAGTCAATGAGAGCCGAAAGGAGAAACCGTAACTCCATAAAAACTTGGGCCTGGCGTTACAGAGCTGGATTTCGCCATAAATTAGAGCATTTAGGAAGGTTTCACGAGCCCAATTTTGACCCACTGACCAAATCGATAATATTTGCCCATATTTTAGGTTATTATTTTTAAATAAGTTAGAACCTTATTTAAAAATAATAACCTTTAGCTCGCGACTTTGTACGCGCATATCTCGATTTTTTCCGTTCCCGTATAGCCTAACAATATAAAAATATTTTTTCAAATCTGACTGATTCCAGAGATTAGCTCGTTCAAACAAAAATAGATAAAGAAAAATGCATATATTTGTGGCTATGTTTCCTACACTAAATATTATCAAACATTCGTCGTTATAGAGATCTAAGACTATATACTCTAGAATGTACTTGCAGCTATGCTGCAGTGCTTGCATCCTATAACGATGATTTTTTATAAAAGTGCTCAGGCTTTCAGTTTCTTTAAGCTGAAGTTTTCAGAAAACTATATTTTCTAGACAAGGGCCATGTGCATCACTCCTGGCTTGCTTTTGCTTATATTGTATTTAATAGGGTGCTAACTTATATCAGGTACAGTAATCAGAAATAGTATTATATTAAAATAAAAATAAAACATAGCAGTAAGTAAATCGATTTAATCATCTTCTTCATTAGGATTATCATAATATGTGTGTAGGTAGGTTCTTCTAAATGAGGAATGTTTTGACTGTTCCGCTCATTGACAGCTGATGAAGATGCCCCAGATGGTGAGGGGCCTGAATGGAAATACCGGGATGCTCTATTTGCTTGCACCCATCAAAAGAAGCACACTTGAAGCACCCACCTGAAAATAATTTATCCACATTACAGGGTGCCATTACACAGAGACATTGTGTATGTGTGTGCCCATTTTGAAAATGACTGAATTAATGAAATCCTGCAAATGAGAAATGTTGATGTTAAGAGCTTGACTAATAGGTATTAAATACTAGTTGACCTGCGCAACTTCGTTTGCCTCACAATTCTCGTTACTGCTCCGCTCCTCATGGTCTTAGCGTGATAATATAGCCAATAGCCTTCCTCGATAAATGGGCTATATAACACTGAAAGAATTTTTAAAATCGGACCAGTAGTTCCTGAGATTAGCGCGTTCAAGTAAACAAACTAACTCTTCAGCTTTATAATATTAGTACTAGTTGACCCGCAACTTCATCTGCGTCACAATTTTCATTACTGCTCCGCTCCTGTTGGTCTTAGCGTGATGATATACAGCCTACAGCCTACCTCAATAAATGGGCTATATAACACTGAATTTTTTTTTCAAATCAGACCAGTAGTTCCTGAGATTAGCTCGTTCAAGTAAACAAACAAACAAACTCTTCAGCTTTATATATAAGTATAGATAGATAATGAAAATAACACTCTCTATGCCCTCGTTAACAAAACTAAACTAAATAATGTTTTTCATAACCCGTGAATAAAACTAGTAAACTAACCAAGCACGGCAGAATCCATTATATTACACTCTTGCACTGTACCAGTTCTGTACGGTAAAAGTTGATGAGGACAAACTTTTTTCAGAAGAAAACATCCACATTGAATAACACTCATCGGTGTCCTAGTGTCTGTTCATTTCCATCTGGTCTACTTTCATCAAGAGCAAGCTTGGAAGATGAAGTCATTTTCATTTATCTGAAACAAACATTTATCATTCGACTATTAGGTCTAGCACTAGCATTTAGAAATAAACATCTGAGTGGCTAATTTTGGTAAACATAAGTGGCCATATTACATTTCCATTGAAGGGACGCTGGCCTCCCCTCTGAGAGAGAGAATAGGTTGTAATTGACCATACAGATTTAGTCTGGATTGGTGATGTTTTGAATTTGAATTTGTTGCACATTCTGGTATTATTTTTAAAAATAAAACCATTAAAAGAAAACTTAACAGAACCTATAACACCATTTAGTTTGTTTACATTAATTATTACGTACAAAAATGTTAAATATTTACGATATAGAAATATCAGATACTAACCCCACCCATTCCTGTACAATAGAAAGAATGATTCATTTTCCAATATTCAACTTCCTATTGTAGTGCAGCGTTCCGTTGCTATTCCGCAATTGATGCACAGTCTCATGATGTCGTTATTGAGAAGAAAAAAGAGCAATAAACAAATCTATTAATTATTTATTTTTGAATGACGCTCACGTTAAAATTCAATAATTGAATTTTAACGATTTAATTTTGTGCTAATTATTAGCTTTTTGCAAAACACCGGTCGCTTCAAAACAAATAAAAACAGACGTCGACGTCAGTAAAGTAAACAGTACCTAATGTCACTAATGTCACATTTGACTTTGACAGCAAAACGGATAAAATATAAATGAGTTTCATCACGTATTTGCTATTTACGACTTTGTTACTACTTCAGATTTCATTGAACACTAATAAATAATATGTAAAATTATATACAATAGCAATCTGGCATAAATTAATGTTCAAATTTAATAGCAGTTTTTCGAAAATCATTTCTCCAAACGGGTTTTATAATAATGGCAATACGACACTGTCATTCCACTACGATTTCATTACGAGACCACTGACCGATCAGTGGAGGACCATTATGAATTTAGCAGATTACGAACTTTTAGCATAATGACAATGGCATAGTGTTGGAATGACGAATTTATAAAAATAGCGACTAGGGGCCCAGGTGAGATAGTGATCAAACGGAATAGAGACGATTTTGACGACGTAAATTGTGCACTCAACATGGTTACGAATTGGTTCACAACAAACAATCTATTTCTAAAAGCTAAGAAAACAAAATGTATAAAAGCCTTATCTAATGTTAAAAATCTAGGACCCAATATCATCTAAGTAACGAGGTGTTTGAAACTGTAGACTCTGTTGTTTTCTTCGGTATAACAGTTGATGCCAAACTTCAATGGAGCCCTCATATATCAACACTATCGGTAAAGCTTAGCTCTGCCGCCTACGCCGTTAGGAAAGTTAGACAATATACTGACGTCGACACAGCTCGGTTAGTCTATTTTAGTTATTTGTGTTTAGCTGCTGACATACAAAATATATTTGTCCTACAAAAGCGAGCCGTACGAGCGATATACCAGCTAGGGTCAGAGTATCTTTAAGGGAACTTTTTAAAGAAATAGGTATTCTCACGGTTGCTGCGCAGTTCATTTTTGCCAACATACTGTATATCAGGCAAACTATATAACTATATAAATAATAACAGCCGCACGGGTCGATGTTTAAGGTTAAGCAACGCTTGCCAAGGTTGGTCTGTGGATGGGTGACCATATTAACATAACGAGTTTCCTCCGTGCCTCGGAAAGCACGTTAAGCCGTTGGTCCCGGCTGTCATTTGTAGATCTTTGGCAGTCGTTACGGGTTGTCAGAAGCCAGTAAAATCTGACTCCAGTCTTGCCAAGAAGTACCGTGTTACCCAGTTAATGGGTTGTGGAGGTCTGGTAGGCAGCCGCTCCACGTAAAACACTGGTATTCAGCTGAATCTGGTTTGACTGGAAGCCGACCCCAATATAGTTGGGAAAAGGCTAGGCAGATGGACTGTATATCAGGCAAAATATACCTTTATGTGCCAAAACTAGTGATATCCACAGCTTTTACACCAGAAATAAGCACAAACTACATGCTCCTTTCCACCGTCTTCGTAAGGTCCGGGGCCACTTTGTAGGGCTCAGCATCCGCTTTTATAATAAGTTACCTGTTTCTTTTTTAGACTTGTTTTTAAATGCTTTTAAAGCGAAAGTGAAATCTAACCTTATTTCGAAGACATAGTATAGTATGTATAAACGACTACTTCGACGATAAAAATAGTTGGTCGCTGTGTTGAAACGAGACAATGCTACATGTTCTCTCATAGATTCTTTACTTGCTTAAGATGACAATGTTTATTATTCCGACCGTATAGGTCATTCTTTTTTTTTACTTATTTATTGAAATAATCTTCTCATTACCATGTTTTTTATGAGTTCTATTGCATTAAGTGGTTACCTACCTAGTGACGTCGACAAATTGATAGTGGTGAGTGGTCGTCTTGCTGACCGTGATTTATTATTTTTTTATCTTTTAATTGTTATAAATAGTGATTTATTATTGTTACATCTTTTAAGTGTTATAAGCAATGGTCCTAGTTTATCACTTGTGATTATGGGTACACATTATGGGGCACAGCTAGCGGGCACGCTATTTATCCCTGGAGGCTCATTTTGAATAGTATGCTTGAGTTTACTTATTTAACTACCTATATAATTATTTTTATCATTATTCATATTTAGTTGTTGGGATAATATAGTGCGCTAGCTGACATGTATTATTTAATTTAATTTAATGTTCGATATCTATCATAAAATATTGAATAATACTGTTATATAAATTCAAGTTCTTCAAACTTAACAGACAGTTGTGTTGCTGGGGAGTTTGTTAGCCACTTCTTCTTCCCAGCTAAAACACTAGGAAGTGGTGACGGGCGGGCGATTTAGGGGACTATCTTCATGGAAATTTTGACGTTCAAAAAGTGCTGATTTTCAGCCTAGTTTGAATAATTACCTTTTGCTTTTGATTTTGAAACGCGTACCAATCAATAGTAAAAAAAAAATTCTTTGGTCGCACAGAGTAAACCTAGAGGATTTTTTTTAATTCTCTCCCTTACTGATGTCTGCAGACGACATTGTAAGTACTTTCACGGGCAAGGCGAATCAATATATTTTTAAAATACCAGTATATACCACATATAACGATGCATTTTTTAAATTACGAGATATATGACTTTTTAGTGACGTCGAAATCGGTTCATCTCTACTTTAGTAAGATCTATACCTTTTTAAAGACGTTTTTACGTTAAAGACTCACTCTGCAAAGAAAGTCGTAAGAAATGAAGTCGCAAATCAGTTGACTCAAGCGGTTTTCTATTTCTTTTCAAAAAATTAACTACGGTAAAAATCGATTTCTTAGTCCTAATTCACTTTCTCTATACTAAAAATGTAAGTATTATTAGTTTTTGTTAGGGTATTATAGCTGTGAGGGCGCTAAAGATCTTAAACTTCGGTACTTAAAATTAGTCACCTAACTAAGTCATTAACTCCGAACATAATTATTGAAAATTACAAAGTCAAGTCACTACCAAAGGTTCCTTTTGGAAAGCGTTTTTTACTGGTGTAGTTTATGGTTTTTATGAACTGATCTAAAATCTTAACTTTGGAGTCTTAATTTTTATGGTCATTGTCTCCAAACGGATCTAAAATTAGAAAAAGTTATATTTATAGCAAAAGTCCTTTTAACAGCTCTTTCCAACGCTGACTTTAATGAAGCTATGGGCGCTAAAAAGTGCTTAACTCCAGTATTCAAAATTATTTGTCTGTTCAGGTTTAATTCCATTCATTAACTCGATCAAATTCCTAACTGTCAAAAGTCGAATAAGTAGCAAATGATCTTCTAGAAAAGGGTTTTCCAACGGTAAAAGTCTTAAGGAAATTGAACACTCGGTTACCTTCCCGTAGTTAGATGATCATTCTCTTGATTATTGAAAATACTCATTTACATTATCCTTTTGTTATTATCTACATTGCAGAAGTCATTTAAGGTCCCGTCACCACGTAACGTAAATCATTTACCTTAATTTTCTTCCTTTTGCAATATTTAAGATCGATAAATTTATAGTAGGCATTTTTTTAATTGTACTCGATTTTATTTTATATGTTATTAAACATTTTTCCTAAAATGTCTTTTTCAAAAGTCCAGCAAATCACAGAGCTCCATTTTTTACATTACGAATTCGAGATTTTGTGAAAAATGGTTCGTGTTTGATGTGCTATATTTCAATACCTGTATAACCAATTCAACTATATTTGCACTCTAATTGTAATAAATTTTATCTGCTTGAATAGTCTACAGATTGGCTTTTTATGTAGAATTCACCGTTTAGAAGATATAAGCCAAAGTTAACAATTTAAAAATTATAGTAAATTATGGAGTTTTCCGAGCTCCACACAGTTAGCACAGGTCTTTCGAGGTTGAAAAATTGGGTGTACACTACTGGCATCTATCGTAATAACATCCCAAAAAATCAGGACGGTGCAAAATATTGCGACCTAAAATGTCTTGTACAGTCTGTCGGCAACATTATCTGATCCACCCTAAAAACAACGAATTTGGACCCTCTGCTTGTTACATTAAGGTTCATTCAATTTATACGAAATTAACAGACAAGTGCTCGAGAACTCGATGAACATATACAATAATAAGGGTATAATTTAGACGGTCACCAAAAATAATATTTTTAAGACTCCTAGGCACCAAAATGGATCAACGGTCACCAAATTCTATCCAACTCAACTGTGATTGCCATAAAATGTAGGCTTGGGGTTGCAAACTGGATGAAATAGGTTAGGTTAGGTTAGAAGTGTGACCAACCGCGCGCGAGCCGAGCGAGCGAAGCGAGCGGTGCCGCGGCAGCGGCCAGCGAGCGCTACTTCTCGAATATTATTTGGTGACCATTTATCTGTTTTGGTAACCGTTTAGAACTTTTTTGGTAGTAAAATAGGTACTTTTTTGGGCGGTGTTTAAACACAAGCCCAATAATAATACAGACACGCAAATTTGATCTTTAACACGTAACGTTAAGGTAAATCCACCCAACATTGTCGGAGCCACCGGCATTATGTATCATTTTATTAAGCTATTTTAATCATTATCTCGTCGATTTTAAAGTTGAAAAGCTTTTAAGTAACTCTATATAATTACAACCCAATCTTTAATTTCGCGTATTCTCGACAAGTTCTTGTGGCTTAGCGGTTTGATGCTGGATTGGCGACGAACAACATGTGGTTTCGAAAACACATTCCACATAGTATTAGTTCCTTTTTCAATTAGTTGTAATGACAATCAATTAAAAAAGCAACTACAATATTGCTTGCATTAGTAAAGAACGACCAATATGATTTACGCCTAATAACTTATCTTGTAAACAGGTGGGTAAATTAAAAAAACTTTAAGTTTAGAGAATTTAAATTTACCAAGAATGGTTGGATACGAAGTAAAGCATACATTTGCTTTGTGAGGTAGATAATAAATTCATATAAGTGACAAAAGTTACACTACGATTAATAGCAGTGACTGCGCACACACATTTGTAAATCGTTCCACATAACTCGTTAGCAATTTGGTGTAAAAAAGCATCATGTCGCAACTTGATGACTATACCGAACATAAAATCATATTTTTACGTGAGCAGAACGTTGGAATTAGAGAGATTGGTCGTCGACTTAATATAGCAGTAAGTGTTTTTTTTATACCTATTTTATTTTATTGATTGTGATTAACGTGTAGTTTACTCCTTACAAGTTACATACACGGTTCCAAAAATGTTTTTTTTTATTTAAAGAAATACGGTCAGGCTATGGCTAAGACGTTATGAAGACAATGGAAATATTCAGCGGATTCGTCCAGGAGTAAAAGCCATCAAGTATAGTCCCGAATTCGAACGCCACCGGGCTATTGTTTCAAGCCATGTTGATAACCCATTTTTGCCCATTTGTGTAACCGCAATAAACCACAATATTTCAGTGGAAACAGTGAGAAGGTATTTACACTATTACTGCTGGGATAAGGAATTATAAACCAGCACTGAAAATTGCATTAACACCTGCTCATCGCGAAGAAAGGGTCGGTTTTGGCCAGGAATATTTAAATTTTAATTGGGAAGAAAATGTTGTGATCTTTACTGATGAAAAATCATTTAAATCGGACAAAGATGGAAGTAAAATCTTATGGCGAAGGAAAGGAGAAAGCTACAATGAGAAGTGCTTGCTACCTTGTAGAACCAGCGGTAGAATAACCCTGGGCTACTGGGGCTGGATGTCGTCTATGGGACCTGGTGAATTGGTGGAAGTTGGTGGTATGTTTAATAGTAGTTTGTATTTGGAGATTCTGCGTGACGTCATGCTGCCGACTGTGCGAATTGCCTATCCAACATCACATATTTATTTCATGCACGATAACTGCTCCATCCACCGTGCAGGCATTGTGCAGGATTGGTTAGCTGCTCAAGAAGGTGTGACAGTTATTAATTGGCCATCTATAAGTCCTGATTTGAACCCTATAGAAAATCTATGGGCTCAAATGGTTTTAAATTGATCGTGACATCGACTTGGGAGCACATGAGAGGCAAAAATTTGTGATGGAATATGGTGCGCGGTATGCGTAGCCGCTTACAGCAAGTTATAGCAGGGGACAGTGCGCCAATCCGCTACTAATTAATCTAGTGTCTAGGCATTTTTAAACACACCATGTAAGTAAATGCTCAATGGATTGTCTGTTAAACCATTAAAATGTTGCTGATTATGTGGTGATGTTATTGTTATAAATAGATTTTTCTATTTAAATTACATGTGTATTCACTACATATAGGCAGCTATAAATCTGTAAAGCATTTCACAGAAGAATTCATTTTCTCGATAACAAACATTTAAGCATAAGCACACCTTTTTAATGTTTATAAATGGTTAGATTTGATTATGGCATACTAATATAAAACGTATATTAATTTGGAAATATATGAGCATTTACTTACTTTATCTTAACTAAGTGTTTTAATGAAATAATAAACATTTTAAACTTGCAATTGTTTATTTTATTTCTATACAAACTGCCCTTTTAAAAAGACAAGACCCTACGTCGTCCATTAAAGAAATGTAAAATAAATGTTATGAAATAATTAAAAAAAAAAACAGCTGAGCAAAAACTATATTTAGGTTAAACTTGGTTCGAACGACGATAACGATGAACATCGCACTACCTTAGTGACCGCAAGACCAACTCAACTCTTATAAGGCGCATTAAAATTTGATCTTAGTTGTAGTTTCTAGACGCAATATTCTAAACAATTTGAACCATATAGTATACTTTCATAAAGTTTATTCTTGCACAGCACAAGCAGCCAACCTTCTCCTCGTGCAAATAGATTATTTTGTATTTTAAATAATCACTCCATTGAAACATCATAATAAAAAAACAACCTATAAAATAGAAATTAAAAAATTGTAAAGAGACGTTGTTTTTGCAATTTAGTAAGGCAAGGTAAAATATGTTTGCGCGTAGTCACTGCATACCCTTAGTAGCATTTGAATACCAGTTTTATAATGAATACAAATATTTATTTTTCAACTACCCACTTACAAATTATGCGAAAATATTACCATTTTAGAAAGTTTATATTTGAAGGTTATCCGTCTATAATTCTTTACAATAATACAAGAAATAGTTTTGGAATAAATTCTTAATTGAAAGCAAAACAACATCTTCGTCGCAGGATTTGATCTCGCAACTTGTTTTTCTCAGTCTTATACACAGACCACGAGACCAGAATTACTTGAACGCAATTATTAAAACAAGCTATTACACTGATTATATTATAACAAGTAGTTATAACTTAAAACCTAATGCTAACGTTTTAAAGATCAAATTTGCGTATCTGTATTATTATTGTATTTGTTCATTAAGTCCTCGAGCACTTGTCTGTTATGCTCGTATAAATTGAATAAACCTTAATGTTACTGTCAGAGGGTCCAAATTCGTTTGTTTTTAGAGTGGGTCAGATAATGTTGCCGGCAGACTGTACGACTGGCCTAACTCGTGGCGGGGTACAATTGAGTTCGCCGCATCTCTCCATCAATCATTGAATCTAACCTAAACCCCTATTCTATTCTTAGGTAATGCCTCAAGGGCCTCGCAAAATACCATCTTGCCCACATAAAAATTTAGTCTTGCGCCGCCACGGGACAAGAGCCATCAAAGATCGCTCTCGAGTACTCGCTCAGCGACACTTGCTCGCCGCGATGCTGGCTTGGCGGTCAGAACTAGTAAACAGTAGTAATTTCTACCTATAGTGCGGGCCGGAGCGAGTATTGCAAGTAAAAGCACAAAAGCAGTCGCTTAAGGTGAATGCTCCAGGGTAGCCCGCGAAATTCAAATATTTTTATGTTTTTTGCAATTTGCCGGTCAGTGTGAAGCTGTATGTGGAGTTCGAAAGAATGAATATTTCAGAAATAATCATTCTTTCGAACTACATGAACTTAGAGGGCTATATTGATGATTAAAATGGTTATAATTCTTTAGATAAATACGCGTTACGGTCGCAGATTGCATTTGGTCCACATACAGCTTCACACTGACCGGCAAATTGCAAAAAATATTTGAATTTCGCGGGCCACCCTGGAGCATCCACCTTAAAACCGAGCGTCAAAACTATTGACACTTTTCACTCGCTACTCGCTGCTCGCCAACTTGTTTCGAGTTTGAAGCTTTAGTCGCTACTCACTGATCGCCGGCGGTGAGATAAGTGCCTTAACGTCGAGTTTTTTACCTTGTGTCTACTATATTTATTATTTTTTTGAGGAACACCAACTACCTACATATTTACAAAACATTTTAAATAAATTGTACATTGCTCTTTTCTGTGTAAATATGTCACTTTACAACTTTTTGACACTTGACATTCATCATCTGCCTAGCCTTTTTCCCAACTATATATTGCGGTTTCCAGTCAAACCGGATTCAGCTGAATACCAGTGTTTTACGTGGAGCGGCTGCCTACCAGACCTCCACAACCCATTTACTGGGTAACACGGTACTTCTTGGCAAGACTGGAGTCAGATTTACTGGCTTCTGCCAACCCGAAACGACTGTCAAAGATCTACAAATGACAGCCGGGACCAACGGCTTAACGTGCTTTCCGAGGCACGGAGGAAACTCGGTATGTTAAGATGGTCACCCATCCACAGACCAACCTTAGCAAGCGTTGCTTAACCTTAAAGATCGATTCGTGCGGCTGTTATTATTTAGCCACGAGCTCCTTGACATTACAAGCATAAATTAACATTATTTATGTTAATTTATGCTTGTAATGGTAATGGTAATGGTAGCTAGCGCGGGCGGGCGTAAGGTTTTTTGCACACTAACCAATTAATGGTCTCTGTCTGAATTAAAGATGTTTAGTTTTATTTTATATTAGTTAAGTTATAATGATTTAAAAATAGAAAACAAAATACAGATACAGATTAAATGTTGGCCTATTCCCTGAATTATATCGAAGTATTTCCGAGGCTGAAATTGTGAGCGGTCAATATTGACAAGTACCAGGAGAGTAGAAACAGTTCCAATTATTTCTGGGGCTAGAATTGTGAGTGGTAAAGACTCAAAAACTACCAGGAGATCAGAATAAGAACAAATAGCCTAAAATTATTTCAACTTTCACATGTACTCGTATAAAGTTAGTAGAATTACACATTTTGATGTGATTTGAATTTTCCCTCTGGCGCTAGTTCGAAAGTCCACGCAGAAATAGGCAGAAGCTTTTTAAGAAAATACAAATTGTTCACAGGGTTAACAATATTCTGGCATTCTGGTGTCACGAATTCAAAACCGATTTAGAGAACATACCCAAGAAAGTTGCAAAAGCAAAACACTTTTCACGCGAGCGAAGCCGCGGGCGACAGCTAGTAAAACAATATTTTAACGATACTGGCTTTTAATTTATATCCGACTGTACGTTTTTTTTTATTTTTTGAAGGGGTAACCTTCAAAAGGCGCCTGGACTTTTAGGAAAAAAGACCAGGGAGTGTGGGATTTTTACCTCACTAAAAACACCCCGGTGATCACCATCAACACAGTAAAGAAACTCGACATAACAGTATTAGAAAGCGTCAAATAGCAATGCTTTGCAAGAATAATGGACTCACAGACTCGACGTAAAAGAACTCGACATAAAAGGAATCAATTATCGTAGCCGAGGCAGGCTAAAGAAATTCTGGCGTGACGATTTAGACTCGTTCCTGATGGATTGTCTGAAAATGGCAACATAAAAAGCGTTGGAAAGTAATGGTCTCCCCGTGTTCCGCCCAGCAGTGGGACAGTAAAGGTTAGAAATAAAAGTTTGACCCAAATAAGTAAACGAAAAAACAATAATAGTTGACTAAAAATTAATACTCACTTCACACGGAGGTATACAGACTGCGAAGGGTGCGAAAAGTACGTAGAAGGACATACAAACAAAGCTTATCCACCATCCAATAACCATCAATACAATGAACCAAAGTATGAAACTGATGACGCCCATTTTCTGGAAAAAAACAAACACAAAATGTAGTGCCCCTTTCAAGTTTCATTATGCCCCGCGCTTGCTGCAATCGCAAAAGATATTCACATGAATAACCTTGAGATTTAGTCCATGCTCAAACCCCACAATCGTTACCCGGGGGTCCATGTTGAACCCCTAAATGTTTCAATACATTGGTCGACTTTTCTCTGTCCTTAATCAACCCCTTGTTGTTTGGTTACTAATAATAACATTAAAGTAATACTGAGAGCAGAAGTGTATTTATATTATTTACAACTAGCGACCCGCCCCGGCTTCGCACAGGTATATAATTTGTACCTATATACTAAAACCTTCCTCGAGAACTACTCTATTTATTAAAAAACCCGCATCCAAATCCGATGCGTAGTTTTAAAGATCTAAGCATACATAGGGACAGACAGACAGCGAAAGCGACTTTGTTTTAAACTATGTAGTGATTAAAGAAGAAAAAAAAACAGTTATTTTCTGACTAATTTCGTTGCGGGATCCAAGATAGTTCCGTTTAGTTTAGTAGAACCGTTTCTCCGGAACTGCCGCTGGTCGCCACTGTTGATTCTGGCTCTCAGGAATTGCAGTGGTTGGGGATAGTGTGGCTATGGTCTCTGACAGGACTATTGTTGCCAATAAGCCTGACATTGTGGTGATAGATCATTTGGAGCGTCGCGCAATGTTATTCTAAGGAAGCTCTCGGTAGGCAGCTGGATCAAGGGCTTGATAAAGAAAACAGTACTTCTGGACACGGCACGTATTGCTAGGAGGTTCCTCAATCAAGAGCCCTGACTGTAGCTCAAACGCTGTTCCCGTAGCTTGTGGGTACGTAGCTAGGTACTATTTATTTATATTTTTAAATGTTTTCTTTATGTAGATGTACTATTAGGTTCATCTCTACCTTACACTTTCGAGGCTTGATGTTAAGTTTTAAAACAGTTTTTATATAGGCAGGCATATTTAAAAATGTGAACGATATCTGATAAAAATAAATAAAGGAAATAATTTAAAAAAAAACAGTAAGTCTAGGCTTAAGATACAAAACACTGTATTTTACTCTATCTTTGTCTACTGTATTCTATTTAAAAATGGTAATGATCAAACAATCAATTTATAATTCTGACGAGTTCGATTTTCGGTGATCGAACAAGTGAAAAAAAACCTCTGTTGTCCGATGATGGAACTCAATTATTGAATTCAATCG
The DNA here is from genome assembly GCA_950371165.1 of Lacanobia oleracea. Lineage (NCBI taxonomy): Eukaryota > Metazoa > Arthropoda > Insecta > Lepidoptera > Noctuidae > Lacanobia > Lacanobia oleracea. The sequence goes on from OX493397.1 coordinate 12,263,124, forward strand.
TACTTATCCTCCGTAACAAATAGCGTGATAATTTTTCGGCTTGACTAGACCCGACCTTAAGTATTACCTACCTAAGCACAGCCTAAGCATAATTGAACAAAATCGCAACAGTTCTCTTCCCAATTGGAAAAAGAATTGATTACACATTTTTTTTTTTTTTTTTTTTTAACTAATAATAGGCACGCGCTTGACCACCATCTCACCTGATGGTAAGCGATGATGTGGTCGAAGATGGAGCACGCCTGCCTAGAAGCAACCTATTCACTCTTGACTTAAAGACTCCCAGGTTGTAGCTATCGGGAAACACAGACTCCGGCAGGGAATTCCACTCCTTAGCTGTACGCATTATGAATGTGTTCCCAAAACGTTTTGTGCGTGTGGGTGGGATGTCCACCATGTACCGGTGGCGCATCGCCGTTCGTCTTGTGGTCCGATGATGGAACGGGCTTGGCGGAATTAAATTATGCAATTCCGTCGCACATTCCCCAAAATGCAACCGGTAGAAAACCGACAGGCTAGCAACTCGTCGTCGATGCTCAAGACTTTGGAGCTTCGTCGCGACGAGCCTCTCATTGCCAATTATCCTCTTGGCTCGTTTCTCAATTGACTCAAGGGCATCAAGCTGGTATCTCGCAGATCCGTCCCAAAGATGAGAGCAGTATTCCATACACGATCGAACTTGCGCTTGATAGAGTTTGAGCAGCTGTTCCGGCGTGAAGTACCGTCTCACCTTTGATAGGATCCCCAACTTCTTTGCAGCCACTTGAGCTTTTGCCTCTATGAAAGGGCCAAAATTGAGAGTAGATGTTAATGTAACCCCAAGAAGCTCAAGTTGGTCGGTTATCGGCACGGTTGCACCTCGGAAAGATGGAGCTGGGTGGAATTGGCTCCTTTTGGCGGAAAATAGACACGCTTGGGTCTTAGCAGCATTGAACTTGACCAGATTGGCATCGCCCCATTCAGAGACAGCCTGTAAGGACACATTCAAGCGCTCAACCATAGCCTCCCGAAGAGACCGGATCTGCGACCCACCAGCTCGTGCGTCGGACACGTATCTCTCAGCAACAGTGCTGTCGTCTGCATACCCAAAGGTACCGGATTTAAGAAGATCATTAATATGCAGCAAGAACAGTGTTGCCGAAAGCACCGACCCCTGAGGAACCCCGGCATTAATATCCAGCAGTCCAGACGAGCAGCCATCTATGACCACTCGGATAGACCGATCCCTCAGGAAATCTGCAATCCAATCACACAAACCGGCGGGCAGACCGAAGGAAGGAAGCTTACTAATAAGGCTATCGTGCCAGACCCTGTCGAAAGCCTTCGAGATGTCAAGGGAGACCGCTAGTGCCTCCCCGTGCTTTTCTATGGCTTCACTCCAGATGTGAATGGCATACGCTAGAAGATCCCCAGTTGACCGATTTCGGCGGAACCCGTATTGTCGGTCACTAAGGATATCATTTCCTTCTAGGTACGCCAGGAGCTTATGATTCAGCACGCGTTCCATAGTCTTACAGAGTATGGACGTTACCGAGATGGGTCTATAATTCGACGGGTCAGCTCGACTACCCTTCTTGGGCACGGGTTGCACGTTAGCTTGCTTCCAAGCCTTCGGCACCTTTCCAGTCTCAAACGAAAGGCGAAATAGGCGTGTCAAGATCGGAGACAACTCAGGCGCACAAGTTTTCAGAACAATTGCCGGTATCCCGTCGGGGCCACTAGCCTTGTTCACGTCTAGGTTACGCAGCACCCTACGGACGTCCTTCTGATGAATGCGAATGTTCGACATGCTCGACTCGCATCCACCAGGAGAAGCAGGGAGCCTCGTGCCACCGGGATCCAGACGCGAAGATTGCGCAAACAAGGAAGCAAACAAGTTCGCTTTCTCCTCAGCGGAGTGGGCCAGCGTCCCGTCGGGTCTCAGCAGTGGTGGTAGTGAGGGGCGGCAGAAGTTCGATTCGACCGACTTAGCCAGGGACCAAAAAGCCTTACTACCTGCTGGGTATGAAGCAAGTTTGTTCCCTATTCGGCTGATGTGGTCAAACCGTGCCCTCCGCAACACCTTCTTGCAGGACTTGGCAGCCCTGTTGAAGGCTCTCTTCTTCCGAGTCACGTCGCTTGCTTTGCACGTGCGAGCGTCGACCCATGCCAGATAAGCCGCGTGCTTAAGCGCATCAGCGCGATTGCACTCGGCACTAAACCATGGACGAGCTTCGCCAGACATAGTTATGTCAGAGAACGGAATGTAGTACTCCATTCCCCTCCGCAACACATCCGTTACGGCGTCTGCGCACGACGAAGCATCAGTGGAAGAAAAGCAAGTAGGCTGCCAAGGGTAACATGCGAAGAAAGATCGCATGCCATCCCAATCTGCTGACCTGTACCGCCATACCCGCCGTGTGCCTCTTGGGCTAGGATCGGGCGGGGAGTAAACGGACACAGACTTCACCAGACAGTGGTCGGAACTACCCAGTGGTGAAGAAATCGACACCGAATAGCGGTCCGGATCCGTTGTCAGCAAAAGGTCCAAGCAATTGGCAGTGTGCGAATCAACATCCGGCACCCTCGTTGCCTCCTGGACCAGCTGGGTAAGATTCAGCGCTAGGGCTAGCTTTCTCGTTTCTCGTCCAGCATGGTCTGTACACTGGTATGGGAATAGCCACTCCTGATGGTGGGCGTTGAAGTCCCCCAGTAACACCAATTGGGCAGAAGGGTACCGTTGCTGAGCCGCATCCGCCGCCTCACTCAGGTGCTGTGTGAGCTTAGTTGTCTCCAAATCACCGCTGTGCGAACGGTAGACACAAGCGTAGACAATTTTATCCAGGCCTGTGTCCACTAAAACCCACAGCGTTGAGAACCTGGAGTCCTCAAGATTACGGAGACGCCGATAACAGATGTCGTCACGGGCGTACATACATACGCCCGCACGTGGTTTGAAATGGTGCTCCAGGGTAAACCCTGGGTACGAAAGGTAAGACACGTCTGACGGACACCTGATCTGCGTCTCGGAAAGGAACAGGAGTGCTGGTTTCTCAGTCTCCAGGTGGTGATGGACTGCGGCGAGATTTGAGTGCAGACCTCGAATATTGCTGAGGTGCACTTTGTGGGGGAGGAAGTGCTGCCGCTGTACAGCTTTTTTTGTTTTGTTCCTTTTCGTCATGTTGAGAGTGAAGGTTGTTGAGGAGAAGGAAGTGAAATGAGGTTCCAAGCTGCTACCCTCAGGCACGCTCTGACAGGACGATATCATTGGGGGACTAGTCTGGAGACTGCGGGGACGCCCGAGCCCCCCCGGGAATGTCCATCGGGTCCTCCCCATCTGGTCGCCAGCCAGCACGATGGCGCACCCCGGGATTTTTCGTCAGTTGGCGGGGCAGCCTTTCATGTGTGGCTAGTACACTACTTGGGCCCCCAACTAACTGCGGTGGGCCAGCGGCGCACCGTGCCTCGGATCCCGCTACCCTCCGCGACTAGTCTCCCGATACGCCCATATCAACGCGAGCCTGGTCGGTCTGCCTGCATTGGCATTAAATAACACGGCTTACCAAAGACTTAAGAGGAATCCGGATGAAAATGAAACGGGCTGGAATCGCGAGAACGGTGAAGATATTTCCGCCATTCGCGTGGGTTTGAATACTTTTATGCTGGTAAATGAGATGGCTGGCAAGGCAATAATCAATTATTTATGATAAAATTAAACATTTTTTACTTTCCTCTGGACCCAATTCTGAAGTCTACGCAGACAAAGCTACTTAGCTACAGGTACTTTCACATCCCAGTTATAGGTACACACCTTATCTGGATGACGAACTGTTCTTTGTGTTTTGCTTCACGATGACCTCTTGTTTTATCTACGTTGTTGTCTTATACCTACTTAAGTACCCTTATAAAATATAGTAGGTAAAAGTAACTGACAGTTCCTACTAATCATTTGTCAGTTAAACGTAAGTGAAGATTATTATTATTTTTGGATTAGAATTATTGCCAGCTAGGAACCAATGAGGCTTCGTCTTGGGAGGCAGTACCTATTTACCAAGTCGTTAGCGTTAGTAGAATATCACCCAAGAAATTAATAAGTAAGTACTAGTAACTTAGGCACTAGATATAAAATAGTACCTTAGGCACAGTATTTTACCGTGACTTAATGTCTATTTTTTAATCTCCGAGACTAAATTGACAACTTCAAATGTCAAAACTGACTTAAATGCTATTTAAATCTATGGCAGTTTGCCATTTTCATTTGTCACTTTAGTCTCTGAGATTAAAAAACAGACTCTAGGTATCATACAAAAATTCTAATAGGCACGAAAAAGTCTACTTTAAATGCAAAAACCATAAAGTGCGGGCCTGGGACAGAGTGTCAGACTACTTTGGGACGGGCCTCGGTCAGGAGGACACGTCCCGGTCGCGTAAATACAAAGGCGGCTGCAACACAGATAGTAGCTGTTCTGTAGCGCAGCCGGGTCCGAATATATAAATCACTACAAAAACGACTATGTCACAGACATTTGGAAACTGTCTGGACTGTGATCGGTTTCGAAACACATTGTTTTAACAAAAACGGTAACAATACAGAAAACATACTTGCTAGCGTCTGTACTATGATCGCGTTCGGAACGACAACGCACAAATGCTGCGGCTTTGCAGACAGATCGAATCTTAGTTTGTCCTTGACCTAGTGACAAGGACCACGTTGAGTGGCATAGGTGAGATATCTTCTCTCCCTCCATAAATCAGGTTTATGATGTGTGGTTTCGTGATAAGTAGATCTTCCATTAAATAAGACTCGGAAGTTATTTGTCTAGTATTGGGATTTGGGGCACCACGATTCGGATACGTTAGGATAGAAGGGTTGCGAGGTCTGAAAGTCCCGCCATCCCCTTCGTGGTTATTTTTTTAACCGACTTCTTCAAAAAGGAGGAGGTTCTAGATATATTCGGCTGTATGTATTTTTTTTATGTATGTTTACAATATTGTGAACCGATTTTAAAAAATCTTTTATTTGAGGTGGATGCGCCAGGGTAGCTAGTAGCACTGTGTTGCAGCTAGGTTTGGACAGACTAAAACTGCTTTAAGCCATCCCGCAAGATAATTAATCTCAGACTAGGGGTGTTTGTGTTGCAGCTGCCTTTTTATTTACGCGTCCCGGTCACGGCCCTAATATTTGTGGCCTTACCTTTTAACTTAATAACTGTAGTTTCTGACTCGATGACCATACAACTGTAGGTATTCAAAAAGGAAAGAGAAGAAAAGGTACGAGTAGGTAGGTACATAATTCCTACTAGTGATTTAGTAGTAGATTATGCACCGAGAGGATACAACACTGGCACACGCGACCTGCAACTCGCTGCGGGGGCCGACCATCACCTTGACAGCCAGAATTTGGTTTGGGCATAATCATCTCGCAGTAGTTGTGAAAAATAGAGTACTACTCAGGGATAAAGGGGTCAATACATTGGGCTAGCTTGAATCCCTCGCTCCATTTTAGGACTTGGCTCTATAAATGCTTTGAGTTATGAGTTTTTAGAATCAAATTTGCAGAGGCACCATCTTAATACCGGAATCCCTCCGTGCCTCAGCAGCTTAAGCCGTTGGCGGCGGATGTCATTTGAATATTAGTCACAAGCCAAACAATCTGACACCAGTTTTGCTAAGGCAAATAATATCGCAGAAAAATCATTTTAGCTTTTCCGGAAACCATAAACATAATATGATTATTTCCTTGTAATAAAATTATTCTAATAACTGTTTTAAACCTAATTACACGGTTTTATATATTTTGGAATGTCACCTAACAGGGAAGTGACAACTTTGACCGTATTAAGGTAAATTTCTCGTATAAATATTTGCTTGAGATAGATGATTTTTAGCGTCCAAATAGAAACCAATACAAACCTGAATGTTATAGTATCACTTATTACAATAATTAATGTATTTTAATGAATGACCTGAACTACTCACAATTCCTCAATTTGTAGAACTAGCCTTACCTCGTCATTCCATTAGAAGGCGCCAAAACACTGCTTGGCCAACGCCATTCCAAAAGGTAAGAGCCACCATAAGCGATCAAGTTAATTTTGCAAGCAACACTAGGTCTAGCTAGCTAGTTAGGGGTATTGACGTAAATGATGACAATACTCCTACTCAATGTTCCTCGTCGTCAGCAAGAGATTGTTGTGCCACCGATAAGCACGCTTTTATTCATACTAGTAGCTAAGGCTTAATACAAAGTATAATAGACTTAGTAGTAGACTTTAATTTATTGGTATATATATTTCAGAGGATAATAAACAAGTCACCTAAAATAATCTTAAAAAATTAACTAGCTAACGCTCCTTTTAATCGTAAAGGTTCATATACAGGGTGGCCAGAACATTGACGTCCAAAAATAAAATTTAGGTTCCTCGTATCGTGGGGTATCTGAATCACCCCATGTATGTTCCACGAATTTTGTTAGTTTACGAGCTATGATTTATTTTCCGAATTTTTAAGAATTATCGACTTAAAAAAAATCTAAACATAAAAGTAGAAGATTTTGTCGAGATTTCGTTTTTGCAACTGATCCTTCATGAGTTGTACTTTTATGCATAAAACTATCAGCTTCGCAACTTGAACTGTTAGCTACGCTCAACAATAAAACGTGTCCGCGGTACTAAGTTTAATCGTGGACTGACACACAGAAATAAATACATATACAAATACCGTCATTACACCTCCACCACTAAATTTATGCTATATTAAGTAATAAAAATAGGGATCTTAATTTTTAACAATACATACTTGGCCGGATAATAACTGTTAATGTAATTGACTGTGAGAACTAGGTTACTTAATTCCAGTGATAACAATAACGTAACTACTGTATACTAGACAAACTCGGCCCATATCTAATCACAGGTCTTCTTTCCCGCTTAGGACGCGATTGTGACAGCTCTGGAAGTGGTGAACCACGAGTTGTGGTGCTACTTGGAACATCGTCTCGTACGACGGGCGAGACCAAGCCTTGGATTGGTAAATTATCCTTGGGTTGAGAATCAACCGTTTCTTTATGTTGTGGGTCACTCTCTCTAATCTCATTCGTGACTTCCTTCCCCGGCGAAACGGCATTCTCACCCCTAATCGTCGATGATTCTTTCGTATCCACCTTTGGCCAGACAAAATCTGCCGGTCGATTCTCTAAACATGTCGAAGTGAAGGCTTGGGCGAAGTGAGTGGCTAAGTGAGCTGTCAGTGACGCTAGGGATGGACGAAACGTTACATTTCTAATCTTATCGACATCGACAATAGAATTTATCAACAATTTAATTAATTAATTGATTTTTATATATATTTTATGCTAAAGCTATAGAAAATTTCACATTAATTAAAAACTGTTATTTATGAGTCTAAAAATAAATACTAAAGATCGTACTCAAAGTACCTATTTCATACTGGCTAGACCTTACTTTTGGAAATTAATAAACCGATTTTAAAACGACACTTGATAGGCCAACGACGCAAACGTCATTTTGCGCATGCGTGCACAATTCCAACCAAACATTTTTGAATAGCGGATAGGTTCATAGGTGGGTATCCAACATGAGTAGATATCTAATTAATATTATTTTATTTAGCGTGTTAAAACTCACTCTGACTTGCGCTTGCGTAGAAAGGTAGGTAGCTAAGTGGCAATTGAAACGAGCGAAGGGTTCCCTTCACCGTATTCCGCTGACTTTAAGGCAAGTGAGGTGAACACGCGAACTATCCCTTCACCCACTGATCACAGCGCGGGCATTTCTTAAATCATTGAAAGTATTGAAGTATTTCATATTCAAAGATTTCAGATATTTTACGGTGTAAATGTTATTTTTTATTTTGATATTTCAATAGTAATTATTGTGCCTTTTTCAAAAGTAGGCAATCAATAAATTGAAGGGTAATGTATTAGATTAGATTTAAGATTGTAAAACTCGGTTCAGAGTAATAATTAAACCTGTCGGCAACATTTTTTATGAAATCAGGCTTTATTATTAATCAGTTTAACCTACGTGTATCAGTAAGCCATATTAAAAGCAGCTAGATTTGTATCTTTGCTAAGTTTGCATGCTGTAGCACACTGATACCAAGTTTGTCTTTAGATCCGTGTGTGTAGGTACACTTATCACACTATTAAAAATATCCTTATTACTCGATGGTTCTTTCACGCACCGGATGTAGTATCTATGAGTTTGGGTGATCACAGGTACAGATGCCAGCACATCAAACAGCCCGAAACCGTCAAATTTAAAAAAAGAAAGAAGAAAAAAAAAAGAAAATGAAAATGAAAAAATAAAATGAAAATGTATTAAAGAAATTTGACATTTTCTTGTAGCTTGATCTTGGCGTCTGTACATGTAACTGTCAGTGTTCACCCGATTTGATGGTCCTGGCATGGCTATACATGGCGAGTGTACCGAAATATAACCCAGTATATAAGAGTTTTATAATCTAATTTATTTTGTTTAAACACATTACTCCTCAATTTATTGATAGCCTACTTTTGGAAAAAAATTGAAGCCAGGCAGCTGTAGCATTCAATTTGGTAAACTCGATTATCGATATATTTCTTTAACATATTTATCAATCACTAGTATTTTTGACAGCTAACTTAATGACACGCTCACTCCACCCAAGCCTTCACTTCGACATGTTTACAGAATCGACCGGCTGATAAGCGTGATCTATCGAGAGCCATCTTAACTCCGTATCTGCCCTTTTACCCATTTGTCGTGTTGACCAAATTCCTTTGCCCAAACTGAATCGCCGTGCACAAAATCACGCTGAACCCCACTTGCGTACTGTGCCTGGCTGTCTTGTGCGGATCGTACTTTGTCCAGCAAGGTTTGGTCGTTCCTTAATAGATTTACTTAGAAAAACGTAGATTACGATCACGTCTGTCGTAATCTACGTTTTTGTAGCAACATAGCTGGAGTTTCGCGCGGAGTTTCGTGCTATGTATAGTATTTCTGTAAAATATAATTTCTTAGCATCATCATCATCATCTTCCTAGCCTTTTTCCCAACTATATTGGGGTCGGCTTCCAGTCAAGCCGGATTTAGCTGAAACCAGTATTTTACGAGGAGCGGCTGCCTACCAGACCAGACCGTGTTACCCATTTAATGGGTTGTGGAACCCATTAAATAGGTAACACGGTACTTCATGGCAAGACTGGACTCTTTGAGGAGTGGCTGGAGCGGCGCCACGGCGTCCTCACTTTCCGCCTGACGCAGATACTCACCGGACACGGTTGTTTCGGGAGCTACCTGTTTCGGATTCGGCGGGAGGATACGCCCGGGTGTCAACACTGCGAGGATCGCCCGGAGGACACGGTGGAGCATACGGTGGAGGTCTGCCCTGCTTGGGCGGAGAATCGCCGGGTCCTTGTTGAGGCGATCGGCGGCGGCGACCTCTCGCGACCGGCCCTAGTACAATCTGTGGTCCAGAGCGAAGAGGCATGGGAAGCGGTCACCTCCTTCTGCGAAACAGTAATGCTAGCGAAGGAGGATGCCGAACGTGTGAGAGAGAGGGAAACCTCACGACCCAGCCGCCGCAACAGAAGAAGACGCCCCAGGCGTCGGGAGTCGCAAGGCGATTTCCGGCTACCGTAGGCGCGTGCCTGCGGACGGCGAGCATTGGGTGGTTCGCCGTCCGATCAGAACCAGGCCCGGGTCGGCGGCGCGCTGTGTTCCACGCGCGCCTCAAGGAGATGTCAGCATGGGAGACGGGGCCCGCTAGGGCCAGTGCCTGCCGGGGTGCGGAATCCGTTCGAAAGAGACGCCGCAGCCCTGGAACGCAAAGGGCATTGGGAGGAGCACGGATGGGTTTTAGTCAGTAAGAGTCTGACACTCCCTTCCGCCTCGCCCAGAGCGGAAGGAGTCATTTGATGATTTCCCATCCTTAAAAAAAAAAAAAAAAAAAAAAAAAAAAACACGGTACTTCATGGCAAGACTGGAGTCAGATTTTACTGGCTTCTGACTATCCGTAACGACTGCCAAAGATCTACAAATGACAGCCGGGACTTTACGTGCTTTCTGAGACTCGGTATGTTAAGATGGTCACCCATCCACAGGCCAACCTTGGCAAGCGTTGCTTAACCTTGAAGATCGACCTGTGCGGCTGTTATTATCTAGCCACGAGCTCCTCATATGATCTAATTTATCAATCTATCTATCTATATAATTTCTTAATATATAACATTCATATACTTTTAAAACTTATTTCGTATAATGTTATTGGATATTATGTTTATTTAATCGAAAATCATTAAAATCTATTATATTGTCTTAAAAATTCAATAATTATGTCGTGCTGCAAAAGTTAGTGACAGAAACCAATCGCTGCAAAACCAACTCCACGTAGTCTTGTCTGCCCTACCTCTAGAGTATAATTTAAGTCCGCGTAGGCACGCGTGGGACTGCCGGAGCCCCACAGCGCCGGAGCCGTGACAGAAACCATGCCTGCTGCATGCTGAATGCTTGCTTGCATGCTTTCTTGCAGCACATGCATGCTTAGCAGGTGATAATCAGTTACTAAAACTAGGTATATCTACTCATAAATAAATAAATAAATAATAAATAAATAAATAAATTTATTCAAATAAAAATGTTTACAAAAAAGTTTACATTTAGCCAACAGTGATAAGATTTCCATACAATTATGATGCCTGAAAATGAACTAAAACTAATATATTATTATTATTATAGGTGCAAGTTATGGTGGTTCGGAATTGCAATGTTATGTAGCAACCAGCCCGATCTAGGTTAATTTAAACCTGTGTTTCAGGCCACCACTTTACAATTCAACTACATTGGTGCAGTAATATTTAAAGGTTAACTAAATAAAATAAAGAATCTTTTAACAACTACGAGAAAGAGCTTAATAAGTACCTTAATATCTAAAAACTAAGCTTATGTAATTATACAAAAGTAAAAAATTACGAGGGAAACAAATATCATCATGCCAAGATTTCTAGAAGTTGTTCTGTGTCTGTGTAATGTAGAGTCTCTAAATATTCACACAACATTTTACTACATTTTTTATACCTTACACTATAGAAACTTAGAACTTTGTTGAGCCTGTTATACAGAAAAGGTCCCAAGAACAGATAAAAACGATTAGCAAACGCATGTCTAGTTTGAGACTTAATGCAAACCAAGTCCTTTCTTCTTTTGTCAGAAGGCACAGGATCAAAAGGAAGTGCAGTGTGCTGGTGAAGTACTATGTTTAAAATAAATAATTGCCGTACTGTAAGCACCTTACATGCTGCGTATAGCTGGTGCGTAGGAAATCTAAAAGGGCGAAATGTAGCAACCTTTAGAATTGCTCTTTGAGCACGCTCTAACGGGAGTAAAATTGTTTTTGCCGCACCACCCCAAGAAGTTATGCAATATGTAAGAATGGATTGACACAAAGCTAAATAGACCTGTTTAATTAATTTAAAGTCGGCTATGTTCCGCAAATTCTTAAAAACATATATTAATTTGCGCACTCTCGAACACAGTAAATCGATATGTTTACGGAAATTTAAATTTGAGTCAATGGTGACACCTAGATATTTTAAATGGTCAGCTATAGCTAAAGTGGGGCAAGAACATGCAGTGTCAGCATACGTGCAACAATTATGTGCGCGAATGTTTAGATTAGTAAGCGGTATGTTAGTATTTCTCATTGTAAATATAACATAATTGGTTTTATCTGTATTTAATGTTAGGAGATTATTACGGAGCCAATTAGTCACAATGTTAAAACCATTTTGGGCGTATTCATAGACCTCCACTCTTGATTTAGCTGAAAATAATAGAGCGGTGTCATCCGCATAAGATATTATCACACCATTTTGGAGTGAGAGGCTGCATAGATCATTAATATAGATTAAAAATAAAGTAGGGCCCAAAATGCTACCTTGTGGTATACCAAAACTACTATTTTTAAGTTCAGAGCTTGTGTGCTGACCAATCTTAACACACTGATGACGATCGCTGAGATAATCAGAAAATAGCAGAAGTTGTTCACCCCTTATCCCAAGTGTTTCAAGCTTGTGCAAAAGTAAAGTACAAGAAATTGTGTCGAAAGCCTTGGCAAGGTCTAGGAAGATCCCAATTGTGTGCATACCATTGTCTAGGTTGGTAGTAACATAGTTAGTCAATTCGTGAACTGCTTGGCTAGTTGATCTTTTGGCCCTAAAACCAAATTGACTGTCTGATAATAGTCTGTTATCTTCTAGATATTTTACCAATCTACTGTTTATAATTTTTTCTAAAATTTTTGAGAGGCCTGTTAACACTGAAATGTGTCTGTAGTTATTCACGGAGTTTTTATCTCCAGATTTGAATACAGGTGTGACCACAGCCTTTTTAAGCAATTTTGGGAATATTCCTTTTGATAAGCATAGACGAAAAATGTGGGTTAGAGGAGGGGCAAGTAAGTATTTAAATCGTTTAAGTATATTATTAGGTATGTCATCCCACCCAGTAGCACAAACATCCTTTAACATTCATGCACCTTTAATGATATTTGTTAAGGTGGATGAAATGAATATAGCCCTCTAAGTTCATGTAGTTCGTTTAGTAGTTAAAGAATGAATATTTCAGAAATAATCATTCTTTCGAACTACATGAACTTAGAGGGCTATATTGATGATTAAAATGGTTATAATTCTTTAGATAAATACGCGTTACGGTCGCGGATCGCATTTGGTCTAGATACAGCTTCACACTGACCGGCAAATTGCAAAAATCATAAAAATATTTGAATTTCGCGGGCTACCCTGGAGCATTCACCTTAAGCTGCCACTTATCAATATAATTAGACCAGATTAAGGTGATTCAATCAGTATAAGGCCGTTTTTCGTTTTAGCGTATCTTGTTAGATTCCTGGAACAAGAATGTGAAATTGTGGTATATAGTATGTATTTTGACTATATGATTTAGTATTTAACTACAGGAATACACGATACGAAGAAATTTTTTCGATAAAAAAAATTACAAAGTTCGAAATATCTTTTTACTTTTATTAGCTACAAGACTATGAAAATCACTTAAAAATGGATAAAATAACCTTATCGAGGTTTTAACTGAACAGATTTTAATTTAATAATACTTTTATGTTATCAAATCCGAAAAGTTATTGCATCTCTCTCGTTTGTGCAGTTCTTCAGATGCTCCGTGGAGCTCTTGCAGGCAGGATCTGCGTCACTTTATTGCAAATCGAAGCTGTCAGATTTTCGTAATTTAAATAATGTTTTCAACAGTAAATGCTATTAGCAGTTTAAAATTAAATTTAGTATTAAAAGGTATCTGAACCATGTAAAAGTATATTTTTATGACCTTGAACAATATACAACGTAATAATTTTTTCTATCCGCGACAACTTTTGAATTATGTATAAAATTGCTATGAAATAAAAGATCAAAACAAAATAAAGTACAACGTCGCTGGTCGATGGATCATGGACGCGTTTTTCAGGAAATTAATAGCTACGGCATGAACAAAATAGCGACTACAAGTCATCGCCTTCATTTGTATATAATACACGTACAGGATTCTCCAAAGTTTTCATCTCACAAAGCAATATTGGGTAAACATTTTATTTTCTTTATTGGAGTGTCTGTTTTCACAACGTTAATTTCACGTTTTATCTCAAGACACTCGCTAAAATAAATGTTTTCATTTTAGGATTAATAGACTGTTGCTGAGAGATATGTCTGCATACCTTAAGGTACCGGGATTTAGCAGATCATTAATATCCAACAGGAACAATGTTGCAGAGAGCACCGACCCCTGAGAAACTCCGGCATTAATATCCAGTAGTCCGGACGAGCAGTCATCTATGACTACTCAGATAGACCGATCCCTCAGGAAATCTGCAATAATCACACGATCCGAACAAAGAAAGGAAGCTTACTAATAAGCCTATCGTGCCAGACCCTGTCGAACTCCTTCGAGATATCAAGGGATACTGCTAGTACCTCCCCGTGCTTCTCAATGACCTCATTCCAAATGTGAATGGCATATGCTAGAATATCCCTAGTTGACTGATTTTGGCGGAACCCGTATTGTCGGTCACTCAGGACATTACGCATATAACAAAGGTGGCGCGGCGGCGTGCCGCATATAATAGCAGCGGCGCTCATGTGAAACTCCATCGGAATTTTACTGAAAAGGTCGTTGCATAAGATTTAGGTTCTTGGGTATTGGTTATCTAAGTATTTAACTAACGTTATGTGATAAAGAGTTAAAATATATTTATAGAAATATTTTTTTTTACTGATACAAAACCATCTCCGAAAAATGGTCAGTTTCCTACAAAGAGTAGGTATACGTATTCGAAGCCACGGCAAAAAAAGAAACAAATTAACTATTTATCATTTCATTAGTTTCCATAACATACTTAGTTCAATTATGATTAGCTGATTTTATTACAACTGATCCATAGCTTCCGTGTGCTAAAAAGTCTCTAGTGCTATCTCTATCGCACAATTGTGGCCATGTGCTTAATAAATCTACTGAATAAGTAGTTTTCAAAATAATTTGGGGACATACAAGACATGATATAATTAATTAACGACTGTAAAAAAATAAATTTAAAATAAATAGTTATTGGTTTGCGTTCAGTATTTTACTTTATTCTACGTCGAATCACTTTTTATACGAGTGCTGCTTTTTGTTAATATTTTGACAGCAAAAACTTATGAATTTTGTGTGCGAGCAACTCTGAGTCAGTTGGCGGTTTGGATTAATTTGATGTTGTGTGCCGTCTTTCACAATAAATCTCCGGTAGTTATTCGTCATGATAACTTCGTCCATAATTGCACAAACAAAATCTTCGGTTTCTCCAAAGAGATCACCGAAACGCAGCCAGGCTACGGACGCTAGTTGCTCTACGTCGGGCCCATGTAGGGCCCGGAAAAAGCGTTCGAGAAGCTCCTTACTCTGCCATACCGCCCTGCGATCGTTAGTGTCAAGCACCGCAGGTTTGCGCCAGTTCTCATTTGCCAAGGAGAGCGGGGTGAGTCCTTTATCCACCGCCACTACATCTCGATGCATACCCACGTCGACAGCTAGGAAGTATTCCCTAAGACTGCATATCTCGCGATTGTGGAGAGTCTTAGCATTTAAAAAGCCTCGACTTCCACACTTGCGCGGGATATACAGTCTCATTACCGACGATCGTGGGTGATGCATTTGATATGCAGTAAGCAGTGCGCGGACCCGCCTATCCAGGGCGTCAAGTTCCGTTTGAGTCTATTTGAGTACGCCTAAAGAGTATACCGGCATGACCCAACCGTTGATGGCGCGCACCTTGTTTCCGCCTGATAGAAGGCTATTAAATACCTTCTTCAGGCGGCCAAAGAAGCGCTCCTTTAACGACTGCTTCATGTCAATAACATTGATACCTAACGCTTCCGACATACCCAAATACTTGTAAGTTTCAGTTGGAGAGAGGGATCTCAGGTTGTTTTGATTAGGTTTACTTGTTGGACATGAACGAGCATGGTGGTTGAGAGTATGTCATGCTTACTCAAATGTCTCGCTGATGGCGGCGCGTGGGTTGGATCATTCGGTTCCCTTCGAAATGGTTGAGCTGAATGGTGCCGATACACGCGTCATGTTCGTGAACGGGTGCCGTCGGTTGAGACTGGTCATCTCTTAACTGCCATCGACTTATTTTAATCTTTATAATTTAAATTCTTATTATAACCTTTTTTTTTCCTTTGCGAGGTGAGGACAATTCACATGCAGAAGCAACAAGTATATGTAACTTAGAATTTTGTGATTTCGGGGACTGATGTCAATCCCCAAGATTACATATCTCGTGTCACAGAGCGCATGGACTTCCTGAAGCAGGAGGTTTATGCATGGGCAAGCCGTATTCGTAGGTACAGGCGGCGAGTGGAGCGATACACCCAGAATCGCACATTCCGAAGTAATGAAAGGTGGGTATATAGGGATTGGGAGCGACCGGATCAAGGTGTGACTGACACGCGCTTGCCCGATGATGATGCTATGTGTTCATTCTGGCGCAGCATCTGGTCGGTATAGAATAGAGTCAAGAGCAAACCCATTACAAAAAAAATATTAGCAGTATACCAATTATGGACCTGCTGTAGGGCGTTATTTACGTCGTCAAAATTTATGGAACGTCTATTTTAAAAATTAAGGGCGTATCGTCAGCAAATAATATCATTTGAGGTTGTTTTTTTAAAAGATGGGGTAGGTCATTAATATATACCAGAAAGAGGAAAGGACACAAAATAGAGCCTTGTGATACCCCCATTTTTAGTTTTAAACCGTGTGAATTAACACCATTTACTTGAACTTGCTGCTGTCTATTATTTAAGTAAGATTTTACTAGACTGAGCGCAAGTTTACCTAGTCTGTAATGTCCTAGCTTTAGGAGCAAGGTTTCGTAATTTACGCAATCAAATGCCTTGGAAAGGTCACAAAAGATTTCTAAGGCATCTTGCGCCTCTTCCCACGCTGAATATATGTGTTTTAACAACGTGGCACCAGCGTCATTCGTACAACGAACCCTGGTAAAACCATACTGTAGATCGTGTAAGATTTTATTGATTTTGAAATGATTGAGCATCAAAGGAGTGGAACTCTCTGCCTGCGTCTGTGTTTCCGAAAGCTTACAACCCTAATCTCTTCAAAGTTAGAGTGAACAGGCTCCTTCTGGGTAGGCTCGCCCCATCGTAGACTTTGTCTCTGTCATCTCTGACATAGACTAGAGTCAAGAGCAAACCCATTACAAAAAAAAAGAAAACACTTTTCTAAAAACCGGCAATACAGGTCTATAATTATTGGTGTCTTTGCTGTCGCCCGATTTAAATAGTGCTATAACCTTACTATATTTCATTATATCCGGAAGGACTCCTTGGTCCACACATAAATTAAATATTAAAGGTAAGTATGGTGCTATAGTTTCAATTATGGACGTGCACACTTTAATATACATTCCTCATATGTCTTCGGTCAATTTGATTTTGATTGTCCGGAAAGCTTTTATGACTGTCACAGGGTTGATATGTTTGAACTGGAATTCAACCGTACAACCTGAGACGTTAGCTCTTAATAAATTATATGAGACCTCAGGTGAAGAATTTAAAGATTCCGTTGTTTTAGTTGGTATATTGGCTACTTCTAAATTAGAGTTTTTGGAACCATGTGCATAATCTCCAGTCTTCAGTAAATAATCAGTGTTTCGTACTTTATTTCTATTAGTTTCCTTATTTATAAATTTCCAAACTGTCTTTATTTTATTTTCTGCTGATTTGATCTTGTTGCTAATATATAGGGCTTTAGCTACCTTGCAAGTATTTTTGAACACTTTAGAATATTTGTTTAAAAACTTATTTAAATAATCAGTGTTTATGACCGGCTTAAGGCCATATAGCTCATATATTCTTTCCCTACTTATCCTAATGCCTTTAGTCGCCCAGTCATTAAATACGAAGACACTGCTATATGAGTCGCTACATACAGCTATTGATTCGCCACCTTGTTGAGTCTTCTTCCTAAACTTGTACCTCTCAGCTAGCTCACTGGGCTTAGGTTGCAGATGTTTTGCCATGATATCCACTATTTGCATAAAAGTCTTCGTCATTGGTTAATCTGGTGGGCACAAAATCACTAATAGTTCATAACTTTCCGCGCCCATAAGCGTTATTAACGTCGGCACAAATAGCTCACTTTTCACCTCGTTCACTACGAAATACTGTTCTAAACGTATAGTACCGAGATACAAATAATCGCACGCTGAATTAATGTTTTTGTCCTCGTCGCCACTGAACTGTTTGCTACGTTCAACAATAAAACAACGTGTTCGCGGTACTAAGTGTTAAACGTGGACACAGATACTGACATTACGACTGATCCTTCATGAGTTGTACTTTTATGCATAAAACTATCAGCTTCGTGTTGAAAGTTGTGAAAATGTTGGTCTAAAGTGAACAAAATTGCGTTCCGGAAATTATGACCTTTTTCAACTTTAAATTAAAAATTTAAGCAGGTGACTGTTTAAAACAATGTTTTTGGCCATTTTACCATAATTACCACATGTGAGCGATTGAAAATCCATAACAGTGAAAGCCTCAACGTTTCAGCATCCTTTCAGCGTGAACTTGTGGTCTGGTATCGTCAATACGAACTAATTAGTCCGTTTGAACTGCCGTCCCGATTTAATGGAGAAACCTATAGAAACCTCTTGGAAAATGAACTTCCATTGTTGCTGGTAGATGTGAGACTCGAACTTAGACGAACGAATGTATTTTGTTTAAGTTTAAGGTATTCTTTGTTTTTTTTCTTCTTTGGTGTACAATAAAGCATATATAAATAAATAAATGACTTTTTACACCGACTTCCGAAATATTTTTTTTTTAATATTTTGCAGTGTTGTTATTTGCAAGTTGGATGTGTAAAAAAGTTGTTTCGTGACTCACGTCTTCTACTTTCTTTATTTTTAGAATTTTTTCAAGTTAGTCAGGTCGATAATCCTCAAAAATTCAGAAAAAAAATCATAGCTCGAAAACTATCAAAAATCGTGGAACATACATGGGGTGATTCGGATACCCCACAGTATGAGGAAACTAAATTTTATTTTTGGACATCAATGTTCTGGCCACCCTGTATTTATGTAGGTTTACTCCCAATTTCAACAGATTCGGTCTTGTAGATTCGGAGCAAATTGGTTGTGAAAGATTGTCACCTTGATAGTTATATACCTTGTATATTACAGTTATGTACATAATATATACCTAATAAGAGTTTATTCATATAAGCTAATTTGCACGGCCTACAACTATTGATTGACTGAAATTCAAACACGAGTTTGTTTGCAGGTTTTCAAAATGTGTGATTGCTCAAGGCATGTGACCTCAGTCAGGTAATAATCGGTTATAAGCATCGATTAGCACCTTACTTAGGTCTTGTGATTTTTGTTTTTCAGGACGAGGTACAGGTTGGGCAATGCTACGTAAATAATGCAATAACTTTGGTTAGGTAAGGTCACACTTCATTGTCCACGATAGCCAAAATTACGACATTAAACTAATATTATTAAACCGAGAAATGACCCACTAATAGACTGAGGTTCTGCGCCACTTCTTGCCAAATACTAAGAAAGGCGCAATACTAAGAAAGGCGCAATACTAAGGACGCCATCTACTTCCTAGTTTGCCGCAGCCCCCGTTTCGCTATTTTAGGGCACTAATCTTGTGTTTTATAGGCCCACTCGATTGGAATGCGGCTGTGGTCGGCCTCCTGAGCCACGTCAACGATCTGTGTTTTATAGTAGGTACGTTGGAAACCTTTTTTTTCAATCATTCTAACTCACATACATACATAAACAGCCAAGACTGGAACAACCATCTGTAGGCCATTAACATATTTATAATACATTTGCTCGTAAAAGTTCTCTTATCTTGTTCGGACCCCTCAGGTCCAACAGCTCCTACAAGCCAGGGTAAGAAGAGGGAAAGACTGACGCGTAAGAAGCGGCGTCACGAACGCAGGCGGGGACGCATAGCCCCCCAAAGCAAGCAGGTTGCTGCCACCAGCTCGGTTAAACTGACCAAGGTAAGCTGAACTTTTCTGAGGGCTAGCAATATAGCTTCAGCTGTAATTTTCAACTTACCGCACTTATATAATAATGTACTATTGTACCGTGCGGGAATCAACACAGCAGCGCAGCAGTCAAACGCTAAACCATTGCGCCAACCGTGCCGTCAGTCTGGACGTTATTCAAAGAAAAAAAAATTTTGGTAAGAGATAATGTTGATCGCAGTTCTTGCAATGCGATTTCAGTATAATAAAATTAAAGATCATGAAGTGAGCTGTCAATCCAAACAAACAAGATGGAATGACAGTTAACTTCACGCTCACTTCGTGAGATGCTGACAGAATAGACCGAATGATCAATCCGAAACTTTCACTGAAGGAAGCATTCAGTATCGCTTAGGCTGGCCGCATACGCTTGGTTTACTGATCAGGAATTCAGATTCAGAGTGCGTCTCATACCTATCATATAAAGTTACTTGGTATATTTTCATTTCAATAACATTCACAAGATATGATAAATGTGAGATATACCAACTGTTGACATAATTTATTTACATAGTTTAAACATTTATATACTCTAAAACTTATTTCATATAACGTTATTGGATACAATGTTTATTTAATCGAAAATCGTTAGTCGTCTATCGTTTAAAATGACTAAATTGTCATAAAAAGTCAATAATTATGTTCTGCTGCAAAAGTGAGTGACAGAAACGAATTGCTGCAAAACTGAACAGATATTTCCTCTGATAAGTGATAATGCATCAGATATGGTGTCCCCAGGGAAGTGTATTAGGCCCTACTTTATGTGTCCCATACCCATGTCCCTCTTCGCTGACGACAGTACTGTAATCATAGCACCTAAAATAATTATGATGAACTACAATTCTGATTCTAATGATTTATTGAATTCTATAATTACCTGGCAAAATGATAACTATTTGAAAACTAATCTTAGTAAAATACCTAAGCATAAAGCAATTTAGAGAACGAGAAAACTTATGTAATACAAGAAGTTGAAATCGCCCGATTTTTGACAAGCAATTAAATTGGAAAACTTTGAGAGGGATGCAGTACAGAGAGTAAAGTCCCACGTTCCTCCATTGTAAAGGGAGAATCCACCGACCAGGCGGCTGTTGTGCCTGGCGTGGGCAACTGCCCGATAGATGATATTCGGGCTGATGTTCAAATCGCACGGTAAACTTTGCTTGCGCGATGCAGGATTTCGACGTAGTAGTTTGCTGCTAGTTGGATAGATGGCGTCAAGTTTCTTTTTGTAACGATGTAGATTGTGCTCCTTTGAATTTTCTTGTGGCGGCATTGATGGCGCTACAAACTCACATTCATGAATTTTGTAAAAAAATATTAGTAAATACTTCGTTATAATTACGCTCTTTATAAGTTGGCACCGACTGTCAACACAGATACTTTACTTACAACATATTACGGGCTCGACTCACAATCAGTATTAAGATTTGGAATTTTTTTTTGGGGCGATTCAACTCAGAAGGACACTGCGTTCAAAGCACAAAAGCGTTGTATACGTGCTATGTTTGGGTTACAAACTACTGATAGTTACAAATCAATTCAGCACAGAATTCTTACACTTCCGTCACTTTACATATTGGAAATACCGCTATTTGTAAAAAAACAATCCTTATTTGTTTCCTCCTCTGATTAATAATAGAAATAGGTAGACGTGAGAAGTACAGACTTTGGGTGCAAGTACTCTCCGCAAAAACAGCATTTCTGAGAAAAACTGCAATATGCTTGGCCCACTCAGGATCCGTAAGTCCCTTTCGGGCCTAGACGATGCTCGTGCGATTCAAACCTTATTTGTAGGCGTCTTGTGTTTATTGCCACTTGGCCCAATAGGGACTTACGGGTTCTAACGGTTGAAAATGATTTTGCCGCCTCGGGGGCTGACGAATGCTGCAATCAACTGCCTAATTATCGTCAGGTGATGAATGTTAGTTCATTCAAGAGGGAACTAATAAAATGGTTAGTTAGTGAGGGGTACTATAATATTACAAAGTTTTTAAATTACAACTTTTGATAATAGGGAATATGCATGAAAAAGATATGATGTATCATCGATACAGTTTATCTGAAACTATACAAAAACATAACACTAACAGTGAAAATAGAATCAAAACTTCAAAAACAAAGAGATATGATTATTTTAACGCTGTTTTCTATGGCAGCTGTATAGGCGTCATGGACTTTGACGTCAAAGTTCATATCGGACTTATCTTTCTAATCGTAATCTTTGAAGCTTTATAACTTCATTGCCGATGAAGGTATTTAAAAAATAATTTCATGATTGTTTACTAGAGCTAAAAAGTATTACATTTTGCAAACAAAAAATCACATGCACATTCCCGATTTCGTTTTATTAATTTTACTTTTTTAATTATTTTTGTATTGATTGTTATTATGTATTTGAATTTATTTAATTTTGACTGTGTTTTTTTTACTATTAATAAAGCAAATGAAAGTTGTGACCTTTTTTACTATTGATAGGCACGCGTTTGACCACTATCTTACCTGGTGGTAAGCGATGATTTGGTCAAAGATGGAGCGCACTTGCCTAGAAGTAACCTATACACTGTTGAAGTTGAAGGACGTCCGTAGGGTACTACGTACCCCACCGAGGGTGTTCCCACGTTGCCGTCGTGGTGGGGCTTGTGTGTCTCAATGATCTTGGAGCTCTGCCGGTAGAGTTACTCATGCCGGAAAGGTTCAAGTGAGAGACCAGACAAAGAGGGACACGAGAGGGGTACACCGTCCGAAAACCCGAGCTGTTGTGCTCGGGTTTTCGGACAGTGTGCGTTTCATAGGAAGGAATCTTGCTCACTGTTCTCTGGTACGCGTCTGGTTATCAGACGTGACTTTGAGGGCAGTGAGCAAGCAAGAAGGAAAGGAGAAGGGAGGAGAGAGAAGGGAGAAGATGGGGACCACACCCTTTAAAAGGAATACATCATGGAAAGGACAGACGAAAAAACATTACCCCAAGGCGGTACCAGCTGCTCAGCAGCTGGAGAATCCGCCACGCCTCCTTTGGAGGCGTCATGCCCCTCGTATTCTGGGGGGGGGCAACGTATGTCTGCCGATTGCCAGTGGCAGCAGGAGCCGAGGAGGCTCCCGATCAGTATCCTTTAAGGAACTGATCAGTTTTAATTTAGAAACGCCCGAGAAGGTGTCGAGCGAGCGCAGCGTGGAGACTCCTTCCAAACTTTGGAGGAAGGGCTCGCTTGAGCGTCGAGGAGATGCGGGGTCAGATTCTGACTCTGCGTCAGGCATCAGCTCGGCGAGCTCTAGAGACGAGAGAGTGGGGGCTGCTGCGGAGAACTCTAAGTTCCTCCGTAAGCGGCCCAGACCGGAGGACGACCAGGGGTCGACCTCTAACGGAGAAGTGGCCTCGCCCCGAAAAATCCCCACCAGTAGGAGGGGAAACGGCCGAGAAGGGGGCAGGGGGAGGGGGCTCGCCTCCCAAGAGGCCGCCCAGCGAGCCGCAAGACTCGCCGAGGAGGGATGCCACCCTGGAGCGACCGGTCGGAGGGCTTCGGAATCTTCCGGCGGTGAGCCGGACACCGATGGCGGCTCCAATCTGGAGCGTCAGGCCAGGTTTGCGGAGGTCGTGGAGGCCGCGATCCGTGAGGTGGCCAAGAAGAGGTCGAAGGCTTCCAAAGACAAGGCTATAAGTACGGCCTCGGCCTCCATTTTGGCGGCAGCGAAAGCCAACCGTTGTGGGCCTCCGTCGGACGAAATGTCCAAGCTGCGGGCGGAGGTCACCCGCCTGGCGGCTGCCACGGAGCTTCTCCGAAAGAAGAACGAGAAGCTCCAAGCAGACCTGGCCAAGCTCCAAGGAGACGGCTCCAAGGAGGTACCTGAAGGGGGGCGCAAGCGCAGGCAAAGCCAGCCTGTGCCTGCGGAGGACAACTTGTTAAACCTGGTCCGGCAAGAGCTGGTTGCCTTCCAGGAGCGGTTCCAGGAACGATTCTCCACCCTGGAGGGCATCGTGTTGCGCCCTCCGCTAGCAGCGAGCCAGAAGGCCTCGGGCCAGAAGAAGGTGGCCTCGTACGCAGCCGCCGTGGCTGCCTATCCGGAGTCCTCAGGCCAGGCCAACCGAGGAGCTGGGCCGACTCCTTCGGCACCGGCTAGGCAGAAAAAGGGCGGAGCGGCTGCACAGGCACAAGCGGCGAAGGTTCAAAAGCCAGCCCTGACTTCCAAAACCCCGCCTTCAAATTCTCCTGCGGCCGAAGCCGGATGGCAAGTGGCCGGGGAGAAAAAGAAGACAGCAAAGGCAGCCAGAGCGGCTAGAAAACGACAGAGGAAGCGGCAACACAAAGCGAGAAGCGTCGCGGCTATGCTCCGCACTCCGGAGACCGCTGCTGTGGTGGTCACACTACAGCCGGACGCGGAGAAGAGGGGTACGACTTACCGTGACGTCATCACGAAGGCAAAGGAGACGGTGGACCTGAAGGAGCTCGGAATCACTGGAGGCCTTCGGTTCAAGATGACAATGACCGGGGCTCGGATGTTGAAGATCCCCGGTGCAGCTAGCGGCTCGATCGCTGACGCTCTAGCCGAAAGGCTCAGGGCGTCCTTAAATGCGGATGAGGTCCGAGTGTACAGGCCCACCAAGTGTGTTGAGTTGCGCATCTTGGGCCTGGACGACTCCATCACGGAGGAAGAGGTTGTGGCCGCCATCGTCAGGACTGGGGAGTGCTCTGCTGAGCAGGTGAAGGCAGGCACTATACGTCCTGACCACACAGGCAAGCAAACCGTCGTGGTGAGCTGCCCTGTGACGGCGGCCAAGAAAATATCGGAGGGCCGAAGGCTCCTGGTCGGTTGGGTTTCTGCGCAGGTCAAACTGCTGGAACCCAGACCTCTGAGGTGCTTCCGTTGCCTAGTGGGCAACCACGTCGGAGCTCAGTGTACCTCGGAAGTGGACTACAGCGATCGTTGTTTCCGTTGTGGTCAGCCCGGTCATAGGGCCGGCTCTTGTAACGCCACGCCGCACTGCGTCATATGTGCGGCAGCTGGCAAGCCGGCGGATCACTGGGCTGGGGGCAAGGCCTGCGCTCCACCTACCAAGGCCGGGAGTAAGAAGAGACCCTCCACTGCCGCTGTCTCTGCCGCAGCCGCCACCACTGTCGCTGCTGCTACCCCCCCCCACCACCGATGCCACTGCGGCTGCCGCGGTGGAGCCTTCACAGGGGGCTCAAGAGGAGGATGAAATGGAGTGCTAACAACGGCTCCATTACGGCTCCTCCAGGCGAACATTAACCACTGCGCCGCCGCTCAGGACCTGCTGGTCCAGAGCATTGCGCAGTGGTTGATTAACATCGCCGTGGTCGCTGAGCCGTACTTTGTCCCGCCCAGGGATGACTGGGTAGGGGACCTAAACGGCTCAGTGGCTCTAATTTCGTCGGCCACCGCTGGGACCCCGTCCCTCGAGAGTGTCAAAAGAGGACAGGGGTGCGTAGCGGCACGGTTCGGGGAGATTGTCGTGGTAGGAGTGTACTTCTCCCCGAACCGAACTCTCGCCGAGTTCCAGAACTCCCTTATGGAGTTGGGCGTCGTCGTCGCTGGTTATCGTTCCCTACCCGTGTTCGTTCTTGGGGACTTCAATGCCAAGCACTTGTCTTGGGGTTCCCGTTATACGGATACACGGGGCAGGATGGTGGAGGACTGGGCTCTGGAGACAGGCCTGGTTGTCCTAAACCGGGGTTCTGTCCCCACATGTGTGCGGATGCAGGGGGAGTCGGTTGTGGACATTTCGTTCGCTAGCCCTGCTCTGTCACCACGTGTCATTGACTGGCGCGTATTAAAGGAGGTGGAGACCTATTCCGATCACCGGTATATCCGGTTTGACGTCTCCGCCCAGACCTCAAACGCGCCAGTCTGGCAAGCCCCGAGTGGTCCGCGGTGGGCGCTGAAGCAGCTCGACCGGGAGCTCCTCCTGGAAGCTTCTATCGTGCAGGCCTGGGTGTCACCTCCGGACAGGCCTGTTGATATCAACGACGAAGCGGAGTGGTTCCGGGAGGCCATGTCCGATATTTGTGACATGGCAATGCCCCGGGTTAAGCCAGGATGTGCCCGCCGTCAGGTGTACTGGTGGTCGCAAGAGCTGGCGACGCTGCGTCAGGCATGCGTTGCCGCACGGCGCCGGTACACCAGGCACCGCAGGCGCCGCATCCGCCCTCTGGATGCGCAGGTCAGAGAGGCGGAGCTGTACGAGGAGTACAAAGTGGCGAAGGGCGCCCTCAAAGCAGGGATCCTGCAGGCCAAAGATCTGGCTCGCAAGGAGATGCTGGAGTCTCTGAACGAGGACCCGTGGGGAAGACCCTACAAAATGGTGCGGAATAAGCTCCGCACCTGGGCCCCCCCGTTGACGCAGAGTCTCCGGCCCCAGCTGGTGGAGGACGTGGTGAGCGCTCTGTTTCCCTCGCGAGGGGAGCATACTCCCCCGCCTATGGCTCCGCCACCTGCGGTGCCCGATGCGGACTACACCGATGACGACGATGACGATGCTCCTGAGGTGACTGAGGTAGACCTGAGAGTGGCGGTTAATAGGCTGAAGGCCAAAAATACCGCCCCAGGACCCGATGGCTTACCTGGAAAAGCCTGGGTCCTGGCCTTGGAGGCTCTCGGGCCTCGACTAAGAGGGTTCCTAAGCGCATGCTTGGAGAGGGGCCAGTTCCCACTTCGTTGGAAGATGGGTAAACTGGTCCTCATTAAGAAGCCGGGGCGCCCTGCGGACTCTCCGTCCGCATACCGGCCCATTGTGCTGCTCGATGAGGTGGGCAAGCTCTTTGAAAGAGTAATTGCAAACCGCCTCGCCACGACTGGAAAAGTGCCGAAGGCTTGAAAGCAAGCTAACGTGCAGCCCGTGGCCGAGACGGGTAGTCGAGCTGACCCGTCGGGCAGCAAGCATGCAACATGCAGCAGGCATGGTTTCTGTCACGACTCCGACGCTGCGGGGCTCCGGCGACCACGCGAGCTAATCGTCGCAGATGTGTTTTACGCTCACCACCGCAGCTTCAGCTCGCCCTTCCTACGTGGACTGAAATTACACTCTAGTGGTGGGGCAGATAAGACTACGTGGAGTCGGTTTTGCAGCGACTCGTTTCTGTCACTAATTTTTATAGCACGACATGCTGAATTTTGAAGACAATACTTTAATTTTAATTCAAGGTTAAAAATGTGGTTGTTTCCTTTATTTATTTAAATTGTATAAGTAAATAATAAAAATGCTATTATGTTAATAGTCAAAAAAAAAAGGTTGTCTTGAAAAGATCGGTTTTAGCGATAAGGCCGCCCATTGTGTAATGTTTTCTTCATCTATTTTTTCTGTAACTTATATGGTGTACATAATAAAGAGTATTCTATTCTATTCTATTCTATTCTATTCTCTTCTATGCCTAGTAATATTATGCGAATTAAATTTGTGTCAAAATAAATTAGTCTTCAAGATAATTATGCCAACAGAACTATGCGAAACAAAAATATGGCAAAGTATTATTATGACAATCAAAATTATACCAAAATCGTTATGCCAAAGTACTACTCTGTCAAGAAAGTACCGGGAAAAGATCAATAATACACAAAATGTCTGTTATTCATCCAAATTTATTTTATCACCTTCAAAATATGCTCCTTTAGAAACGATACACTTGCGCCAACGAATAATCCATTCATCAAAACATTTTTTAAACGCTGCTTCCGGAATTGAGTTCAGTTCTCGCCGCGAATTCTCCTTTATGTCTTCTATCGATTGAAAACGGGTGCCACGAAGTGGTAATTTGAGTTTAGGAAAAAGAAAAAAGTCAGCAGGAGCCATATCTGGTGAATATGGTGGTTGCCGGATGGTATTTGTTGAGTGTTTGGTTAAAAATTCGTTCACAATGATAGACTTGTGCGAAGGCGCATTGTCGTGGTGCAAAATCCAAGAATTTTCTTTCCACAAATCTGGCCTTTTTCGTCGAATTTGCCCTCTTAAACGCCGCATAACGCTCAATTAATATTCTTTATTTACCGTTAGACCTTCCGGTAAGAATTCAGAGTGTACAACACCGCGATAGTCAAAGAAAACAGTCAACATGACTTTGACTTTTGATCGACTTTGGCGTGGTTTTTTCGGTTTCGGTTCAGTTGGAAGGCGCCACTCCGAAGCTTGTTGACTAGTTTGCATGTCAAACTCGTAAACCCACGTCTCGTCACCAGTAACAATGCGTTTCATGAATGTTGGGTCCGAACTGACTCGTTCTAGCATGTCCTCAGCGACTTTCATGCGATTGAGTTTTTGGAGAAAATTCAGATCTTTTGGGACTAGCCGAGCAGCAACGTGTTTCATACCCAAATGATTAGTTAAAATGGTACGGATCGACTCGTGAGATACAGAAAGTTCGGCGGCTATCTCTCTCAGAGTTGAATGGGGATTTTCAGTCACTATTTCCTTCACTTTTGCGATGTTAATTTCAGTTGCAGACGTTGACGGCCTACCAGAGCGAGGCAAATCTTCCATCACATCTCGACCGCTTTTGAACGCTTTGAACCACTCATAAGCACGAGTTTTTGATAAAGTCGATTCACCGTAAGCCTTCTGTAACATTTTCAGTGACTCCGAACACGAAATTCCATTAACGATGCAAAATTTAAGACAAACTCTTTGTTCGATATTTTTGTCCATTATGAAATTCGCAATACACACTATATATGATATTACTAAAACCAGCACTGTATTTAATATAAATAACAGATGCAACTCAAACTCCGCGCCAAAATGGAAAACAGTTGTGCCAATCTAACAACTACAAAAAAACAAAAATTTGAATTTGGAACCATAAACAAATCATCCATTCCCGATACTTTTTTGACTGAATGTATATAAGGAAACGACGGACATGAATATTATGATTTAGAGCCTTAGGCGTGTTTGTCATGTTAGTAACATTGGGTCATCGCCCTCTCGTACCACACTCATACGTTAATTGGTCAAATATAGAGGTAGAACACGGCACATATCGTCGGTCGCATGACATATAGCCGTATCGGTCAGAGTCAACTGACTAAAATAAATTTAAATCTTGCAACTGAGTAGTGATGAGCCAATGTATTCATCGAGTTGACGAAGCAAGAAATCTGGGTTTGATCATAGACCAAGAATTACGGTTTGAGGCCCATATTTCAAACTGTGTAAGAAACTGCTTCTACCCTCTGAAAGTTTTGTATAAAATTCAAACGACTTATCCAAAGGGTTCAAAATGCTTGCGCGCGGTTTTGTTTCAACGTACCACCAAACCAAGAAGCTACATTACGCCGTTTCTAAGCAAACATAATACTCTAAAAATGAAATCACGTTGGAAGTTGCACTTGGTCTGTCTTCTATTCAGCGTCATCAAGTATAAATGTCCAAATTACCTTTATTCAGCGCAAGGCCAGACGTTGTGCAGCAGCTGGCTACCCCGCATCACCGTGCTGCAGCCTTCCGAGGAGGTATTTGTTACGCAGCCTCCAAATGTTGGAATAACATTTCCCATTCATTAGTGATTTTAAAAACATTAGTACATGTAAGGCTAGACTAAAGACATTTATTTTAAATGCACAAATCAAATGACATTAACATTGATAAATCGTTTATTTAATCATTTTATTTAATTCATTAAATTATTTTAAATCTAATCATAATGATGAATCTCATACTATACTAGCGACCCGCTCCGGCTTCGCACGGGTGCAAATTATATACTAAAACCTTCCTCAAGAACCACTCTATCTATTTAAAAAATCCGCATCAAAATCCGTTGCGTATAGTTTTAAAGATCTATGCATACGTCGGGACAGACAGACAGCGGATGCGACTTTGTTTTATACTATGTGTGTACGAATTTAAGTATAATATCTGTATTGTTTTATTTTATTTATAATCTCTTTAAATATCTCTGTGTGCATAAACTAACCTCATGTTGGGCTGAATGTAATAAATAAATAATAATAATAAATTCTTTATTGTTTAAATACATGCACAATTTACATGAAATTTCCTGGCTCCTGTGCTAGTTTTAAACTGTATTACAGGAGCCAGTGCATTCCCCTCTATATGGATACAAATTAAAAATACTTAAATAACAAACATTAACAATATCACATATAAAAACCGAAATAATGGAATAAAAATTGTCAAAAATTAGAAAACAATGTTAGAAGTTTAAATTTAAATTAAAAAACAATCAAATGTGACGCGGTATGTCCCCGGGAACCACAAGGTTTCGACCACTTTTGAACTCTTAGTTTTAAACTTTGACTACTGCAGGTTAGCCCTGTGCGCTAGATAGATCCATTTACTGGCACACTATTCGGCAGTAATTAGCCGGCAAAAGCTGTATCCATATCTGTCGTGTAATTTAAAAATGGAACTATCTTTTACTCCGAGACATGGTAGCCAAGGAGGTAATTTATCAAAGGTTTTATTAAAATTTCGAACTGGCTTGCAAATAGAAAGCTGTTATTTGAAATTTGGTTCCAAATGGACATTAAGTGTTCATTTGTTTCACGCGGGAAAAAATATTGTGGTTCATTGTTCGTCATTGATTTTGAAAATTAATTGTATTTTAATTTCCGCGCATTATTTGAGAAAATTATGTACTTTAGTTTTGTGTCTGTGGCGAATAAAATTTTTCTATTCTATTCTAACTTACAGTTTTGTCGTAACTGAACTGAATCCACAAATATACATCAATTACAATGCTTTTTTTCTTGTCACAAATTATCAAACATGTGTAACATAGTTTTCGAGTTAGACGTGTCTTTTGTTCGTACAATACACACATACTTAGGTAACTCAAAATTTACATCGCAAAATGTTGAAACCAAAAACGTTGCCTTGCTCAATAAGATGCTAGTTACGCCTGTATGTCATGCGAGCGACGATATACTTATTGCAATATTCTTGACATTTCCAGCACGTCAAGTATCCATCTTTTCTGCGTCTACTAGATTCTACAGGGTCAAAATAATTATAAATTATGTCAAAATAATTATAAATTATAATAATAAGTATTCTAGAGGAGGCTCTCGTTGGGCAGCTAAATCAAGGGCTTGATTCAGAAAGCGGTACTTCTGGACACGGCTCGCATTGTCAGGAGGTTCCTTTCTCTGGAGCCCTGACCACCGGTAGCTTGGACCCTGTTCCCGATATCGGTGGGCTACTATTTTTATATTTTTAAATGTTTTTATTATTTATTTTATTCAAATATAATATATATGTTTAGTAAATGAATAAAGGAGTATTCTAGCAAAACTTAAAATTATTTTCCAAACTTCTTAACATCAACTATCACGTGTTTTCCACTAAACGCTACAGGAAATCCCACTATTTGTATACCTAGACTGTAATGGGAACCAATTTGGCCCGATATGATAAGTATCTAAGCAGTTGTACCGGGTCAAAATACATTATTTAGCAAAGCTCCTTAGGCTTGTTTCACACGTACCACGACCACAACACGTGGGCGTGTGTCCCATCTTTCCCCATGCTGCTTGCTTCAACATGTATCATACACTTCCCAAAATTCACTAAATTCGTTATACACAGACTTAGTCTCCATCAGCTTGTCATCATTCAGAGCAGCGCACATCTTACAATATTCATTGGTTTCCTTCAAATTTTTCGTATGGTGGTAGGTGTAGTATTTCTTCCATCTGAAGAACTCTGCATAGGTTAAAGGTTCTCTGATCAGTTGATCGATTAACTCTGCCAGTTTTGTAACCTTTAATTCTCTGGCGTTTAGGTACGATCTGTCGGGCAGGAACCTGGAAATAAATGTTTTACAGAATTATTATCATCGTCATTTTAACGTCCACTGCAGGTCAAAGGCCTCCCCGAACACATCATCTGCACCGCTATTGTGCGTCTCGCATTCAGAGAATTCCAGCTGTCTTCACAAAGTTATCGGTCCACCTTACAGAGGCCTTCCAAAACTTTTTTTTTTTAAGGATGGGACATCATCAAATGACTGCTCCCGCTCTGGGTGAAGCAGGAGGGAGTGTCAGACTCTTACTGACTAAAACCCATCCGTGTTCCTCCTGGTGCCTTTTGCGTTCCAAGGCTACGGTACCTCTGTCGAACAGATTCCGCAGCCCCAGCGGCACCTGCCCTAGCGGGCCTCGTCTAGGCCTTCCAACCCTGCATCTTCCGGTACCGTCTGTCACTCCAGAACCGCTCTTTTGAACCTTTTAGTTACTCATAACCTGCTAATGTGGGTAACATTAGTAGGTGTTGTTACGCATATGTGTGGTGACCTTATTTATTATAACTATGGTGATGACACATCAAAATGTTTATATTTCTGTGTAGATTTCTCTTAAAAAATATTTTTCGGAATAAATGGTCTAAACGGTAGTACAAACCTATTCAAAATATCTATCTCTTCACAGCCAGACACGAAAATTTACATTATTTTGTACATCTACTAGCTGAACAGTCAAACGTTGTTTTGACATATAATAAAAAAAAATAGCCTACGACCTACTTATTCTCAGACCTTCCAAATTTACACAAAACAATCAGAAAAATCGGTAAAGCTGTTTCGGAGGAGTTCAATAACAAACACAGTGACATAATAACTGATTGCTTTAATACGTAAACATTATTAACAGGTTGTTCTTTAATTCAAATGCATTATTTATTTTTATTGTACCTACTTTCTTTTAAAACAATAATTATGCCTAGAGGTAGTTTATGTCCGCCTTTGTAAGACGACTGTTCGAATGTTGGATTAATTTTTAGGGTTCCGTGCCCAAAGGGTAACCAACGTAACCTTATTACTAAGCCTCCGCTATCCGTCCGTCTATCTGTCAGCCGGTTGTATCTCAAGAACCGTAATAGGTAGACATTTGAAACTTTCACAGATTGTGTATTTCTATTGCTGTTATAACAACAAATAATAAAATTAAGGTTTATGGTACGGAACCCTTCATGTGCGAGTCCGACTCACATACATGGCTGGTTTTAAGTTAGGGTAATAAGAAACCCTGTGTTACATTTTTTTAGGGTTCCGAACATCCGTAAAAATGGTACCCTTATGGGATCACTCGGGTGTCTGTCTGTCTGTCTGTCTATCCTATAAGTTAGAAAAAAAAGTTTTTCAAACTGTATCGCGTGATACATCATATGAAAGGGTTTACTGTGAGGGTTTTATTGATATTTATTACATAATTTTAAAATAAATAATATTAATTTTATTCAAGAAATTAGACCAAAACTGATTTTTTTTTTATTTAAGCTAAGTAAACTAAGTAGTTTCGGAGATAAGGGGGAGCCTCTTATCTCCGAAAGTACTTAGCTTACATTAAAAAAATGCAGATTACAGTTCTATACCTAAAGATCACAGGAAAAGAAGTCTGTAGTGCTAAAATAACATGTTAAAAAAAAAAATTGGTTCGTAACCCTTTGCACGCGAGTCCGACTCGCACTTGGCCAATTTTTTTATTATTACCTTTTGCCCGATGTAACTCATTTTGTACTGAACAATGAAAATATTTATTGTGATTTTGAAAAGCTTGATCGACATGACAGGTTTTTGTTGAATACCGATTTTCCTTGCAAGATAATGTTTTTACATAGATACGAATATGCTACAAAAATATCAATCAACTTACCGGCTATAATTAGCTCCTCCGTAAACAATGGGTACTACATTATTTTTTAAGGCATGCAACAGTTTCTCTGTCACATAATCTTCACTAAAAGCGTTCTCAAAAGATAAGTAAAAGAAATAATCCCTTGATAGAAGTTTTCCACACACATCTTGATCTTCACCATTACATTTAAATTTTCCACAATTTCCGTACACATGTAACTCTCTGTCATATTTTTCTTTTAATTCGTGCTTAAGGTTGTTGACGAAGTGTTCACGCTTACTGCTTGTACGACAGTTAGAGGCAAACCAAGCGACTGCACTATGTTTACTTCTGAGCTGATACTTAAATGTTTCACTGACGGGATCCATATTCTCCCATTCTATCCAATGCATGTCTTTCTTTGGACCAACTATGCTGCCGTTGGAGTCCTTTATCGCCACATAGCCCCAACGGACCTCGGAATCCAGTTTATACGTCCACGTCCAATTAAAATATCCGTTAAAATTGTGGCCACACAATGGATAATTCGCAGGTGATTCAATACTTGCGAATACAAACTTTTGTTTTGGCGACCGTTCTTTTGGTAACGTCAAATGAGCACCAGTTAATTCTGGTCCATGAAAAAGTACTGCGTCGAATGCTGTAAAATTACCACGAAGGCTCTCATTATCTGTTACGATACAATTGGTGTATGTACAATTTCTTCCGATAAACCCTGTTCTTCCTCGACCCATGTGCACAAACGGTATGGTTTCATCACTAGTCCAAAGCAATATGTATTTCATTCTTGGGTTTGATTTCCCGTGTAAACGAATAAATTTTTGGTTTGCGTTGTACTTTTTTATCATTATTATTATCAAAACAGAAAAAAATACAGAAACAACTAATTTGCTGGTAAATTTTCTCATTCTATAAATGGTCATGCCAAAAATGCTTTCCGTGGATTTTATATCTGGATTATTTTTTATTACCGGACGTACTGAACGGCTCACGTAACTTACGACTTGAGCGTGGACCCGAAACTAAGGCTTCACGACCATAGACGTAGTAATTTATATTTCTATGCTCACGACTTTCCTTGACTAGCCAAACATCTATTGGTCAATACACATGACACCACATGGCTTGTCCTCTCCTATAATGTATGAACCGTTTCCGTGTGTCTGTGTTGACTTTGACTGGCCTATTATCGTTTCTATGGAAATGTATGTTTTATTAACCGACGAAAAACCGGAGGAGGTTCTCAAGTCGACGCGTACCTCTATTTTTTTTATGTATGACCACGCGTAACTTTTTTACTTAATGTACTACATACAAGTCGATTTTTATTACGCGTATAAAGTTACCGATACTGCAAAACTGCATTTCTGTTATGTTGATAATGTTACGTGCATGTTGTTTATTCAATAAATATCTAAATGAGCAATTGTTGTATGTATGTATGTATTTATCTTATGAAGTATGGTTTATTTTGGTATAAATTTTACGTACTAATATGAATGTGTTATGGAGAAATTGACAGTTAATTCTGTGCGTTTATAGTACCTAGTTTTTAATGGATTTGAATGGGTTTTTTACGGATATTCCATTCTTAATTCAAATTTCTAAGGCTAAGGAAATTACTATATAAGGAATATTATGATATATTTTTCATTTCATTTCGTTAGTATAGTAGTTCAATCCACGAGCTTAATAAAGTGCTGTCGCGCTTTTCATTAAAAACTTACTTCGGAATTTAGGCTTTTTGAAGTAATAAGATAGCCAAAATTGGTAATTTTACGCAAAAAATATAGTCAAATTGTAATAGGGCTCTCAAAACCAGAAATTGATTAAGTAGTGTGTTTTACATCTCTGCCGCAATAAGGGTGTACGCATATACATATATGCACGGACCTACTGGAAATGCCATGTATGCCGCCGCTGCAAGGCTCTGAAAACCGGCAATATAGGCACTCCTATACGACCTCAAGACTACAAAAGAACCATACAGACAAATTCACCCCTAGAAAATATTACCAACAATAGTTCACCAATGATACCACAACATCAGAAGACTCGAGCTTTCTGGGTGATACTACTCACGTGGAAGATACGGATATTAATATAAACGCGGATATAGTACAAGTGACCTTTACACTAGAAATCTTGAGCGAAATTATAATTCAGCGCTTAAAAGAAAACAATAAATTTATAACGTCAGAACTGAAAAATACAATTAAAGTTGAAATAAATAAAGCAATTACAAAGCTCAAAGACAATATTGGAGGAAAAACCGTCTTCATGTAGATATATGCAAAACGATAAAAACAATTCATTAAATAGGAGAAATAAACAAAAAAATAAAAAAGCTATGCAAAAAAAAAAACAGAACCCTGAAAAACGAAATATAAAATATGAAGCTTCTATCACCAATTCCAGAAATTAAAGATAAGTACTGAAAACTACTCCAAGAAAATAGTAATCTATGGCTTCTCCGAATGTTACAATGACTCTGACTACGACCTACATGATTGAAATATTTTATGAAATTCTGCATGAAGACCTAACCTAGGTCTGTTCGCTGACAGGCTTTTATATCATCATCTGCCTAGCCTTTTCCCAACTATATGGAGGTCGGCTTCCAGTCAAACCGAATTTAGCTGAATACCAGTATTTTACGCGGAGCGGCTGCCTACCAGACCTCCACAACCCAGTAACTGGGTAACACGGTACTTCATGGCAAGACTGGAGTCAGATTAATTGGCTTCTGACTGTAACGACTGCCAAAGATATATCTACAAATGACAGCCGGGACCAACGGCTTCACGTGCTTTCCGAGGCACGGAGGAAACTCGGCATCTTAAGATGGTCACCCATGCACAGACCAACCTTAAAGTACACGTATTTCACAAACTACCTCTGACCGACTTACTTTTTATCCGCAAGGTAGTTTTGTGGCGAACGGTTGGGCAGTAGCGACCCTACGGACCTGATCTCTCGGGAAAAGTCTTGTTCGTCGTAGAAGTCACTGCGTTCCCGCAAGGGAGTGCGGCAAGCGGTGTCGGGGCATAGCCCTCTGCCCGCGGAAGCGCTCAAAAACGATAATATATAAAACAACTGGTTAACCAAGGGAATTAAATTATCTTGCAAAACAAAAGACTCTTAAAATACATTGCCATTAAACAAACAATCTCATACTATCAAAACAACAATATTTAAGGTACATTTTCTCTACTATCTAGTTTTATGTAATGCATGCTGTGAAACTCTATAATTGGCTTCAGAACCCCATATGAAATTGTTACCATATCTTGAACGTTGTAGAAAAAGCTGTTATAAGATATATAATTATAAAATACGATATATAATATAATTATAAAATACGAAAAAATCTTTAAGCAATCGGTAATGACAGAAAAAAAAATCTAAAATATAAAAAAAAAACAATAAAAAAGGAAACAAATAACTCAAAATTACACCACAAAGATAAATTGATAACTGAACCTAAGCAAACAGCTAATATTTTAACTAGCTGTGCCCGCGAATTCGTTCGTGTGGATGTCGAAAAATATCTGTTGCATTGATAAAATCTTCTTTAAGTTAATATGTTATACCTAGCGTATCCTGATCTCTCTCAAAATTAAGGAAGAGGGTACCTAATGCACTGTATCATTTCTTCCGGTTGAATTGCCGATTAGCCTAGGTAATTTCCTGGTACATACCTACCTCGAGGTAGTTATCAAAATCAACAAAACCGAAAAAGTTTGCGATCAAAATAGAAAACTTTTTTGTTGCAGTAGATTACACTATGATTTATTCTTCTTTTAAGATTCTTTATTTAAAAATATAGAATTAGAATATAAAACTGTTCAATTGTTTTTCTATATAAAAAGGCTTTCGGTCCTAGCTTAAGCTCATTCAGAATTTTGATTTAATCATTTTTTTAGGATTAGGATGTAAAACACTTTTTCGTGGAAAGTAGTAATTGACAAAATGCCAAGAGGACTATCAGGAGTTTTACGAGCAAGAATAGTAACTTTGTGGGAAGAAGGATACACCACGAGAGAAATAGCACGCAGATTTGCTATATCCCAATCCTGTGTCGTGACCACGTCGCAGGCAGGTACCACGGGATGGGAAATTTTGCTCACCGACCCCACAGTGGTCGCCTAACTGCTGCCCAAAAGCGCGAGAAATCGGTGTCCTTTTGGAGTGGTATTGTATTATTAGTATTATGCTTGCCGGTTCATGAAGACTTGTAAATATAAACGTCTATGTACGAAGAAACATTTTTTGTATTATTGATAGGCACGTGTTTGACCACTATCTCACCTCATGGTAAGCGATATTGTGGTCAAAGATGGAGCAGGCTTGCCTAGAAGTAACCTATTCACTCTTGACTTAAAGACTCCCAAGTTGTAGCTATCAGGTAACATAGACTCCGGCAGGGAATTCCACTCCTTAGCTGTACGCATTATGAATGTGTTCCCAAAACGTTTTGTGCGTGTGGGTGGGATGTCAAACATGTACCGGTGGCGCATCGCCGTTCGTCTTGTGGTCCGATGATGGAACGGGCTTGGCGGAATTTAATTATGCAATTCCGTCGCACATTCCCCAAAATGCAACCGACAGGCTAGCAACTCGTCGTCGATGTTCAAGACTTTGGAGCTTCGTCGCGACGAGCCTATCATTAACGATGATTCTCTTGGCTCGTTTCTCAATTGACTCAAAGGCATCAAGCTGGTATCTGGCAGATTCTTCCCAAAGATGAGAGCATGATTCCCTATACGATCGAACTTGCGCTTGATAGAGTTTAAGCAGCTGTTCCACCGTGAAGTACCGTCTCACCTTTGTTAGGATCCCTAACTTCTTTGCAGCCACTTGAGCTTTTGCCTCTATGAAAGGGCCAAAATTGAGAGTAGATGTTAATGTAACCCCAAGAAGCTTAAGTTGGTCAGTTATCGGCACGGTTGCACCTCGGAAAGATGAGCTGGGTGGAATTGGCCCCTTTTCGCGGAAAAATAGACACACTTGGGTCTTAGCAGCATTGAACTTGACCAGATTGGCAACGCCCCATTTAGAGACAGCCTGTAAGGACACGTTCAAGCGCTCACCGTAGCCTCCCACCAGCTCGTGCGTCGGACACGTATCTCTCAGCAGCAGTGCTGTCGTCTGCATACCCAACGGTACGGTTTAAGCAGATACCGGGTTTAATATGCAGCAAGAACAGTGTTGCCGAAAGCACCGACCCCTGAGGAACCCCGGCATTAATATCCAGCAGTCCAGACGAGCAGCCATCTATGACCACTCGGATAGACTGTTCCCTCAGAAAATTTGCGATCCAATCACACAAATCGGCGGGCAGACCGAAGGAAGGAAGTTTACTAATAAAGCTTTCGTGCCAGACCCTGTCGAAGGCCTTCGAGATGTCAAGGGCGACCGCTAGTGCCTCCCCGTGCTTCTTAATGGCCACACTCCAGATGTGAATGGCATACGCTAGAAGATTCCCAGTTGACCGATTTCGGCGGAACCCGTATTGTCGGTCACTAAGGATATCATTCGCTTCTAGGTCCGTCAGGAACTTATGATTCAGCACGCGTTCCATAGTCTTACAGAGTATTGCTACCGAGATGGGTCTATAATTCGACGGGTCAGATCGACTACCCTTTTTGGGCTCAGGCTGCACGTTAGCTTGCTTCCAAGCCTTCGGCTTTTTTCCAGTCTCAAACGAAAGACCTCTCTCTCTCCCCCCCGGACCTCTGAGGAGTTCAGACGTGTTTAAGGAGACCACTGTGTTAATAAAATCAAACTATTTTGAATAAAATTTTGGCAATTAAATCAAGTAAAAAAATAGGAGTTCATAACCCTCAAAGAGTTCTTAAGTCGCCCAAGCGTCGTAGTCTGCCATCGAAGTAACGCACCTCTCCAGCTCCACCCACACTACCCGCCCACTGCTGCTAACAGCCAGCCTCCTGAGGCGTGACGAAGTCCAGCCACTTAGCAGCGCACACGCAAATCCACGGCTCCACATCATCACCACAGCTGGGAGGTACGTACCGGTGCTCCTGGTATTTCGCTATCACTCTCTCGCACGGCTCATTGACATTCTAATACAGCGCTTTGATCCTGGTGCTTCGCTTAAATCGACGATACAACAATGCCGCTTAAACGAACCCCACCGAAACAGAAAATACTCTCGGAGACGGACTCAGAGAGTGTTGAAGGAAGCGTATCGGATATGCTAAGTACTAATGACCAGGGTAACATAAATATGAGGCGTACGGTGAAACGTAAACAGCAAGAAAATGAGCTTAGTCATTTTATGCAAGAGGTACGGGACTCCTTCGCGAAGTTTTCTGAGGAACATAAACTAAAATTACAAAGCTTAGAATCATCTTTGGCTGAAATATAAATCCCGAATGACAGTATTGGTACGTCTATGCAGGCTTTATCCTCCAACTATGACGTCATACTTAAGGAATTGGAAAGCCTTAAGCTTGAACGTAAGGAACACTTGGCTTATATTAACTCCCTGGAAAATAAAATAGAAAACCTTGAAAAACAATCCTGTTCGGCTAAGATAGAATTGAGAAATATTCCAAAATTACAAAATGAGTCGAAAGTTCAGCTGTGTAATGTTGTGAAAAAGATCGGAAATGTTCTCAATCTTCAATTACAAACCTCGGAAATTAAAGACATTTATCGTCCTTTTGCAAAGCCGACCGTATTGAGACCGATAGTCGTTGAATTCACCTCAGTTCTTACAAAAGAAAGTGTCTTAAGCAGTGTAAAAAACCTGACAATCGCAGAGAAGGCCGAAAAGTTGAATACTAGCCTAGTCGGCCCGGATAGTCCCCAGAAACCGATCTTTATATCAGATTGTTTAACACCAAAGGGTAGGCGACTGTTTTTCTTGGCGCGTGATTTTGCCTCTTCATATAAATACACTTACTGCTAGACTTCGTACGGAAAAATTTATCTGCGAAAAAAAAAGGGTATGCCGCACATCCGTATTAACGAAGAGCGAGACCTCAATAAACTTAAGGTCGAACAGAAGGCAACAGAATGACTATGTCAATATTATTATACTCACCCTGTTTCAGCTCAATTTTTGTGTCCTAATTTATTATACCGAAGTGTTTTATTATTGTATGTTAATATCTTAAAAAAAAATTGTAATGTGAATACTGTAGTTCAAATAACACTCAAACACTCCACATTAATACTTAGCTACTTTAAATACAGCCTAATCAACAAAATACCTACTATTACATTAATTTGTTCACAATCTTATATTACTTATAATTCATACATTGCAAAACCTAGTTAACTCATACTTTTAAACTTATAGCAATAACGCCGTAACTCGTCTTGCTCGACTGAATGGCGCTTTCAAATTATTTTTCTACAGAAATCTTAAGTTGCATCTAAATGACCCTATGCCCAATTATGGTGTCAAAAATGGTTGATATTTCTGCGGAAATTGATGAAATATCAGTGTCAAAGTCAGTTACATGTCATGTTGAAGATTGCAAAAGTTTGATTCCTTGCCCGAATTAAAGTTTGACTGTTGTTACCCAAAATATTCACCTCAAATGCATCAAAATTTCGGGACAAACTGTCCCGAAATTTTGATGCATTTGAGGTGTTTCTGTCAAGATTGGGCATCAACTGTGATATCATTGTTCTGACTGAGTGCTGGTTATCATGTAACCCTACATTACCTAATCTTGACGGATATAATCGATTTTTTTAAATCAAAATGACGGAGTTACAATCTTTCACAAAATAAGTCTCTATGCTATTTGCGAGGAGCCGCCATGTCAAGACTGTAATTACCTCGTCTTAAAAATCGGGACTGAAACTGCAATAGTGGCTATTTATAGGTCCCCTACGAATCGAAACCCTGATGCTTTTCTTTTGCCTCTCAATAAGGTCTTAACTAGCCTTACTTCCTTTAAAAATATATCTGTCATTGGAGATATTAACATAAACATCTGTCCTGAAAACCAAGGTCCTAAATCCCTAGAGTACTTAAATCTTTGTGCATTTCATGGTATCTTACCCGCCCATACCCTGCCCACGAGAAGCGGTAGAACGTGCCTTGATCACGTGATGCTTAAAACCCAGTATCAGGCACTCACTGCTGTTCTGCAATCAACAATTACCGATCATCAAGCAGTTCTACTTTGTCTTCATCGTAAGCAGGCACGAACATTTGCCCACGTGACCGACAACAAAATAAATGTTGAAAAGTTAAATTTAAATTTATCCCAAATTAATTAGGAACCAGTCTACTCTATAACTGACGCAAATATTGGCATGGAATTTTTCATAACAACTATTCGGCATGAGATTGTGGCTAACACTTCTGTACAGATATTAACAAAACGTAATAAAATTATTAAGCCGTGGATAACCCCAGGACTAATACGCTCCATGAGACACCGGGATAGACTACATCTAAAGTTAAGAAAATCACCTGAAAACAAAATGCTTAAAATTATTTACACTAGATACCGCAATTTCTGCAACTGTTTATTAAAAAAAGTTAGAACATCGTACGAAGAGAATCTATTAAGAGAAGCGGGCAATAATAACTAAAAAACATGGGAAGTAGTCAAAACTATAGCCAATACTAAGAAGACTAAAAATAAGGCGACCGAATTAGTTCATTTATCCAATGCAAAAGAATCGGTGGAAAAGGTGAATGACTTCTTTGTCAGTGTAGGCAAAGACTTAGCTGATAGTACAACAAACTGTGCAAATCCGGAGCACTTTCATTTTGCAACCGAAAATGAAAAATCCTTCATTAAAATCGCTAGTCTTATTGAACACAGATGAGGTGGAGGTGGAGAGTTTCATCATGGGCCTGAAAAACATCTGTTCCGTTGGTTGGGACTCTATACCTAATAGCCTCCTTAAAGAAAATAAACACATATTTGTACCCCTTTTAACACATCAGATCTTTTTAATAACTGTTTATCACAAGGTGTCTTCCCTGCAGTCTTAAAGAAGTCAGTGGTGCATCCGATACATAAATCCGGAGATAAAAATCGCATAACTAACTATAGGCCCATTTCTATTTTGCCCTCTATCTCCAAGCTTCTGGAACGCATCCTCAATAAAAGACTTACCAGGTACTTAGAAAGAAATAAACTTCTTTCTAATAATCAATTTGGTTTCAGAGTTTTCAAGTCCACTAGTGATGCAGCCCATGAGCTTGTTGATTATGTGGTAGGGAATTTGGATGCAGGTAAAAGGACTGTAGGCATATTCTTGGATTTGGCTAAAGCCTTTGACACGGTTTCTGTGCCTTTGCTATTACAAAAACTGGAACGAATAGGCGTTAGGGGTGACCAACTCAAAATATTTAAAGACTACCTTTCTGACCGTACACAATGTGTTAAAATAAATGATTTTATAAGCAGTGACCTCCCTGTATCCTTTGGTGTCCCTCAAGGTAGTATTTTGGGTCCTACTCTTTTTTTGGTCTATTTAAATGAACTTTGTGAGCTAAATCTTGTTGGAGGTAAAATAATATCGTATGCAGACGATACGGTGCTTCTGTTTTCTGCAGATTGTTGGGAGAATGTCTACAAGCACGCGCATCATGGTTTTAACGTAGTAAGCCACTGGCTGCAAAAGAATATTCTAACTCTTAATGCGGGTAAAACGAAATATGTCACCTTCTCTATGCGAAACTCTAATCCTCCTTCCTCATCTTACTCCATAATAGCTCACAATTGTTGTTATAACCTAAGATGTTCTTGCCCTGACCTAATTAAAGCGGACAAAGTAAAGTATTTAGGAATAATAATTGACAATAATTTATCTTTTCGACCTCATGTAGAATTGGTTACTTCTAGGATAAGAAAACTAATATTTGTTTTCAAAAATTTAAGAAATGCTGCTGAACCTAAATTAATTAAACAAGTTTATTTAGCAATTGGCCAATCAGTCCTCCAGTATTGTATCTCTGTATGGGGTGGCACGTTTAAATCTATACTAAAACCATTAGAAGTTGCACAGAGAGCAATACTCAAAGTCAGCACTTTTCGGCCCTACCTGTACCCAACATATCTTCTGTACCAGTCCTGTGAGGTCCTCACTGTCCGGCAGCTCTATGTCTTGCACGCAGTCTTGAGGCACCATACCAATACAAAATATGAAATGTCCTCTTATTTATCTATGCGCAGACGAAAGGTCGTCACACACAATAAACTGCCGTCCTT
Organism: Lacanobia oleracea; assembly: GCA_950371165.1. Classification (NCBI taxonomy): domain Eukaryota; kingdom Metazoa; phylum Arthropoda; class Insecta; order Lepidoptera; family Noctuidae; genus Lacanobia; species Lacanobia oleracea. The sequence goes on from OX493397.1 coordinate 12,306,562, forward strand.
CAAACACGCATACGTTAGAAAATACTTTTGTTTCTTAGGCTCTTTTCTGTATGAAAGAATAAATAAAATTGTAGAAATATATCCCTTAAATACGAACAAATGTAAACTTATGGTAGTCAACTACATTCGCAAGCTAAACTACACCGAGACCGAAAACCTGTTGTCTATAATAGAGTAGCTTCTAATAATACTCACCCTCCTACACACACACCCACTCACTTACGCTCAACTCACCGGAGGATTTCACTCACTATCACTATTCATATGTTGTGAGGTTTTTTGTTTTTTTTAAATGTTCTTCTACATCTGTCACTTCCTTAAATAATGTATTAAATATAAAATGTGTATAAGTACTAATTAAAGTTTAATTCCCAAGTGTCGACTATAACAGGGGAAGAGCGCTGATGTCCGAAATACAGATATTCTATCTAGTTCGGACACAGATGTTCAACATCTAAATTTAGAATTAAGTGTATTGTTGGTATGTTATTTAAAGGTCTGTATGTATGTTATTTTTAGAAGAAAATAAATTATTATTATTATCATTATTTTCAATGTTTTTTACTTTCTCGGGTCCCTCTTCCTAGAGACCCGGTCCTTTGGTAGGCGTACGAGGGGCCGAAGCCAACTCGCAGAGGCCTCTTTAGACATTTCAAATGGAATGGGACACCAACCGACGATTATCCCTGTATGCACTGTGAAAGTATACCCAAGGACAATCCCCGGTTGGAGCAGGACTATTGCAGAATATGGAAACAAAAGATGAAACGCTATGGGTTTGGCTGGTTTAGTGGACTAATAATCGTTTACTATGGAAGAACTATTGGCCCCTGTCTGACTATTGACAATTAAAACGGCTTTAAAATGGCAGGGGGTGACTTGCACACTCAATAAATGGGCCCCCCGAAAAGGGTCACTAGCACAAAGTAACGTAGCGCCAAGGGGGCAACATATCCTGAGGTGCTAGAGGAGTGGAGAGGTATACCACGGCTATCAGGACAATCCCGGAAGTACGGTCAAGATCCCTACCAGCACCTTATTGGATTATACATCCTTCTCCCGAGCACGTTTGCTCTTGCGAATCTCCACTCAGACCGGCCGATTAAGGCAAGAAAGAGGTGGGAGCTCTGTTCCTCGTCAGTTTTCACCCCGGCCAGCCAATAAAGGCAAGCCGGAAATGAGGAACAAGAATTCTCCCTGGAGATCAGGTCCGTGGGGTCGCCAGTGCCCAACAGTTCGCCACAAAACTGCGTTGCGAATTTATTATATTATTATTATTATTATTAAAGGCGAAATAGGCGTGTCAAGATCGGAAACAACTTAGGCACACAAGTCTTTAGATCAATTGCCGGTATCCCGTCGGGGCCACTAGCCTTGTTCACGTCTAGGTTACGCAGTACCCTACGGACGTCCTTCTGATGAATGCGAATATTTGACGTACTCGACACGCATCCACCAGGAGAAGAAAGAGGCGTCGCGCCACCAGGATACAGACGTGAAGATTCCGCAAACAAAGAAGCAAACAAGTTCGCTTTCTCCTCAGCGAAGTGGGCCAGCGTCCCGTCGGGTCTCAGCAGTGGTGGTAGTGCGAGGCGGCAGAAGTTAGATTCGACTGACTTAGCCAGAGACCAAAAAGTCTTACTAACTGCTGGAAATGAGACAAGTTTGTTCCCTATTCGGCTAATGTGATCAAACCGTACCCTCCGCAACACCTTCTTGCAGGACTTGGCAGCCCTGTTAAAGGCTCTCTTCTTCTGACTCACGTCATTTGCTTTGCGTTACGAGTGTCGACCCATGCTAGGTACGCCGCGTGCTTAAGCGCATCAGCGCGATTGCACTTGGCACCTAACCATGGACGACTTTCGCCAGACATTGTTATGTCAGAGAACTGAACGTAGTACTCCATTCCCTTCTGCAACACATCCGTCACGGCGTCCGCGCACGACGAAGCATCAGTCGAAGAAAAGCAAGTAGGCTGCCAAGGGTAACATGCGAAGAAAGATCGCATGCCATCCCAATCTGCTAACCTGTATCGCCATACCCGCCGAGTGCCTCTTGGGCTAGGATCTTGGGGGTTGTCGGGAGGACACGGCGCAGCACACACTGGCAGAGTGTGCCGCATGGGAGGAGCAGCGCCGTGCCCTCGTATCCAAAGTGGGACCCGACCTGTCGCTGCCGGCCGTCGCTCGTTCGATGGTTGGGAGCGCCGAATCATGGAATGCGGTGATCTCCTTCTGCGAAATCGTAATTTCGCAGAAGGAGGCTGCGTAGAGGGAGAGGGAGGCTGTGGCCACTCTCCCGTGCCGCAGTAGGCGAACCGGGCGTCGGCGGAGGGCGGACAACGCCCTCTTCCAGCCCCCGTAGAAAGGTCCGGAGGGACGGTGGACTCGGGGTCGTCCGCCGCCCCCAATCCAGCAGGACCCGAGACGGTGGCGCGTATTGTTCCAGACGCGCCCCTACTGGACGTTGCGGGGGGACCTTGCTCCTCCCGCGGGCCTGAGGTGGCCTGCATACGCGGGCAATAGCCGGGGATTATGGAAGGCGTACTAGCTCTCACAATCCTCGGCCAAGTGTGAGATGGAACACCGGGGTGGTTTTACACCAATTGGGAAGAAGTGTACTGCTGAGCCGCATCCGCCACCTCACTTAGGTTCTGTGTGAGCTTTGAGTTGTCTCCAAATCACCGCTGTGCGAACAGTAGACTCAGGTGTGGACAATTTTGTCCAGGCCTGTGTCCACTATAGCCCACAACAACAAATGCCGTACTAGTCGACAAATTATGGCTACAGTAGTAGTGTATACTACTGTAGCTATAATTTATCGATTTATTTACGTACTTTAGAAAAACAGGGGTTTCAACTATTTAATGGAAGTAGGCCCAGTCATTTAATATTTTCTATTAAATTGCGACGCACGATGAAAGTGGTATGTATGGATTTTTATTTAATATTTAATTATTGTGAATCGCTTATTAAATCTTCGCTTCAAACTTATCTAATTCCAAATTATTTCCCGTAGATTCATTCGTTGTGCGGGCCATGTCGAAATCACCTTGTTCAAGGCGTTTTGTCAAGGTCTATACGCGGGGTAGTCTATGGGTCAACTATATTACACCAACAGATCGCTTGATTTTTTGCGAGTACATCACAATGTTTTTAGAATGGATTCGACCAAACAGAATTAAACGAGTGATACCAGGGAAAAAAAACATCCAAAAACACAGACTTTTACTTTGTAGAGTTTTGTTTTTCGACAGTCGGTTATATTTTTGTCTTGTAAAAATTTTTCATTGATTTGCTGAATTCTATTGTGACTATCCGTGTATTACTCCTAATAAACAAAATATTTTATTTTATTTCGAAACGCTTCACATGTTGTCAGACACTTAAAAGAATCATTAAACGGTATGACGGTTAGTTTTACTTTACTTTTGTGTGTCTTGTGCGAGTCCCAAATAAACATTTTTCTTTCCTTTTTTTTCTCTAAATAAGAGAGCAAAGTATCTAATTTCTGAAGGTGCTCTCACTCATCTGTTTGCGATAAATCACCTTAGAAAAAGCCCAAGCAAATTCCTGAAACAGTTAAGAAATTACACAAAAAAGGGTTCGACTATGAGTCGCCTAGTATTTTGGGGTTCTGTGATGGTAGACGGTTGAAGTTTTCACGGATTGTGTATTTCCTTTGCCGGTGAAGCAGCAAATAATAAAAGTTAAGGTGCTGAACCCTTCGTGTGCGGGACCGACTCTTTTATCGTTTTGTTTGACATCTCTAGCGTAAAATGATTTTAATTCCATTTGCAAAAAAAATATTCAGTTAAAAAAATACCATTTTAATGATTAAGTATCTTAAATGATGAATGATATTTATTTTTGCAATTGGTTAAAAATAACAGTGTTTCTTAACCGACTACCCTATGAAGAAACCCGAAACAAACTCAGAGGTCAAAGTCTCTTTTAAAGTCCACACAATAGTATTGGTCAAATCATATGAGAAACAATGTCTGAGGTGATCTTTTGAGAAAAATGATACACAAATTTGAGTGGACATGTCCAGTCAGTGCAAACATTTGTCAGTAGTCATGCAGCTCAACTAAGAACTACTTAGGAGCTCAACTACTCGACAAACAATGCCAATGAGAGGGCATTTGGGTAGGCCACAAAAATACTAAGGGTGGGTGACCATTTAAACATACCTAGTTTCCTCCGTGTCTCGGAAAACACACTAAGCCGTTGGTCCCGACTGTCATTTGTAGATCTTTGCCAGTTGTTACGTATTGTCAGAAGCCAGTTGCCGAGCTGTGTTACTCAAATGGGTTGTGGAGATCTGGTACGCTGCCTACTCTTTTAACTGCTCCACGTAAAATATGAATTAACTAGATTTAGCTGAATACCAGTAGATATTTTACATTGAGTGGAATGGGATTTAGTTTGACTGGAAGCCAACCCCAATATAGTTGGGGAAAGGCTAGATGATGATTCACAATAATCAATTAAATTAAAATAAAAAGTATAATATTTTACAAGTTTATTATTCATGTAGCAAACGAATGCTAACAAAATTAAAACATATAAAGTAAACATTAATGTTAAAAAGTATAAAAAAATGAGAATATAAAAATCTAATAACAAAATAAATAATCGTAAAGATAATACAGCGAATATTCTCTTAACTACACATAGGTGAAGGCAGTGATGGAGATCCAGTAGCGTGTCTTTTACTACCTTTATTTTTTGACACATTACGAGTAGATCTTTACGGAAAAAAAACTGATGATTAGGCGTCCTCACAGAGGAAGTGCTAATTAAGATTCATAGTGGCTCAATAACCTTGAGAATCTGGGCCACACATTCATATCTGCACCGCACACAAACATTTCCGTACCGCACGCGCTACCTCCAAACTGTTATCAAAGCTTACGCGAGGACGCGGACATGCGCGCCAAGCCGGCTTTTTTGCCTACGACTACACAAGAGTTCGGCGATTGCATGGCTGATTATTTGTTTCTAGATAGATCTCTCTCAGTATTGATACGAATGTGGGTAAACAGAAGTAAAGCAATATAGTATAGGTCAGATAAAACAATTTTGTAAAGCTGTTTAATCTTTTCTGTTTACGATCGATATAAAGATAATCGAAACTCAAGGTCTACCCTGGTAAAAGTTTGGCCTTTAGTTTCGAGTATACAGTGGACCTACTACTTTTTGTTTCTACCTATACTACTTTATGGTCTCGTAAAAAGATTTCAATTAAACAAAGTACATTCTAAAGTAAAGTAAGGCAAATGAAATAAATTTTAAGCCTATTTCATAGTAATTCACGTTTACATATATAACTGACCAATTTAAATTGCGATGAAGTGAGGGCCTGAAACACAGGTTTAAATAAACCTAGATCGGGCAGGTCGCTATATACATTATAAGTTCCAAGTTAAATATCTTATACGTCAAATTATTGTTAGCCATACACTAGTTTTAAGTTAGGCACTAATTTACCTTTATATAAGATTTTTACTTTATTATCTTTTTGTGGCTATTTATACACATTTTATTGTAAAAGTTTTTATGAATAAATTGAATTTGAATTTGAATTTGAATTTGAATTCAGCTCTGCTAATTAATTTTATTTATTTATTTCAACTTCATGTACAATAGTGGTAAATAGGCGAACTTAATGCCACGAGGCATTCTCTACCAGTCAACCTTTGGGTTAAAAAGAAATACACTGTGGTAGGTGTACAGCAAATAAATAAAATTTAAAATTGAGTTTAGATACGGAAAAATTTACAAAAAAAAATATATTTATTACTAATAAAATATAAAATGCAATAAGCAATAACATTATTATTATTTTATATTTTTTTTATTTATTTTGCATGTAGCAATTTCATTAACTCAAAAACTTTAGATTCAGTGATTCATGTGAAAGTTTTAGGTGTTTAATTGATAACGTTTTTATAACGGTTTATTTTGTAAACTGGAGATACGACAATGATTGTAGAAAAAAACAACCAAGTGCGTGTCGGGAATTTGGGACACACGCAGTGAAGGGTTCTGTCATGATGACATAATGTTAAGTACCTTTACTAAAAGATCACAACATTACAAATGCACTTAGTTTAAGATCATTTTCTATGGAATTATGAGGACATTTATGGAATTATGAGCTCGTGGCTAAATAATAACAGCCGCACGGGTCGATCTTCAAAGTTAAGCCCTCTCCCCCTGGACCGCCGTAAGGTGTGGACGTGTATTGGAAGTGCTATCCGTTTTTGAATTAATCCAAAAATCTAAATAAATCTGATTAAATTCAGTGAACAAAATAGGAGCGCATAAGCTCAGAAGAGCTATTAAAAAATTACGAAGATACTACGCCGTCGCGTCCCCCGGTCGTAAGTGTCACTCTGCTCATGAGATCTCCGCCTACACCTCAGCGTACCTGATATCCTGGTACCTGGCAGCAACTAATCAGCGCCCGCGCAGCTACGGTGACACTCCTTGGGTAACGCCCCTTTATTACTATTGGATATATCTATTTTCTGTGGATGGTGAAGCCCCGCCTCCCTCAGCTAGCTTTGACGAATTACCTAATTAGCTATACCCCTTTGCTAATCACCCGGTGTTTACATAGTACGGCGCGGGATCTCGCTGTTGTACTGATATAGGTTAACACGAGTCACATTACACATTACTCAAGGAATAAGGAGCAGGATTGTGAATTGTTTACTATAAACAATGCCTAACCTAAACCGTACTCCACCGTCGACTCCACAAACTGAGGTTCTACGTTGCTCATCAAGCCCCAATATTACTGAAGCGTCGCCTGAAACGGTATTTATAACCCAGAGAACAAAGCGCCCTCGCTCGGAATCTAGTCCAACGAGCGTACTTATGGATTTTAGAAAAGATGTTGGCTAAATGGAACAAAGACCAGGAAACCACCATAAAAAACCTTATGTCTAAAATAACGTCTGAGTTAGCGGAATTAAAAGCCCAAAACAAAGACTTGAAAAAAGTTAAGGCTGATATTGTGGAGTCTGCTAATTTAATGAACTCTCAGTATGAAGAAATGAGGTGTAAAATGATTAAACTTAAAAATGAGCGCACAGAACAACAAACCTACATATATAAATTGAAAAGAAAATCCAAGATATCCAGGAATGCCAGCGCTCAGCCTCGCTCGAACTCCGGAATGTACCACCTAAAGATAAAGAAAACAGTGATGATTTAATCAAATTAGTTACTGATACAGGCAAATGTCTTCGTGTTGAGATAGATGCAGCGGATATCCGGGATGTTTACAGAACGCAGAATAAACAAGGGCCATCAAAACAAATAGTTGTCGAACTTCAATCGGTGACTAAAAAGAATAAATTCTTACAAGCCGCAAGAGACTTCAACAAGGGTAAGCCCGTCGCAAGCAAATTGAATAGTGCTTTAATTGGATCAATAGGTGAATGCTTTCCGATATATGTATCCGACCGTCTCCCACCTACTCTAAGACAGCTTTTCTTTGAAGCTCGAAAATTCGCTGTCGACCACAAATTTAATTATTGCTGGACGTCTAATAGCAAGATTTTTCTTCGTAAAAAGGTAGGTGACAAACCAATTCGTATTGTCTCTGATAAAACTTTTCCCGAATTACTACAAGAATAATCTGCAATTTACGTTTTCTACTTTCTTATTGTTTGCTAACGAAATATGTGATCTTCAATCATATAGTTCTTATAATGATATATTTTTCCTTTTTGGCTTATATAATTTAAAAAATGTACCTCGTCAGCCAGTTATATATTTAGTAAAAGTCTCATTTACTTTATATTCTATAAGAATATTTTTTAAGTCTCTATACTGCACTTACACAACATTCACACTACATTTAGATTTCTGTCTCCATAATTTATCAATTCGCGCATTTCTGATATCATATTTACACTACCTAACGTATAACTCACAAAAACCTAATATTGTAAACTGTGACGTTTGTTGTTTGGCTTTCTCTGTATCCTGGGTAAAACTTCGAATCACCCCTTGGCCTGTTGTATTAAATAAAAATGCTTGATATTAGTACATTGGATGAGATAGATGATTTTGGCAGAGTAAATGCAAACGTCTGTAAACCCGAACAGTGTTCAACGTTTATCAAAAATACCCCAAAATCTATTAATATAATACATCTAAATATTCGCAGTGTAAACTGCAACTTCGATAGCTTTGCAGTGTTTCTACATAGCTTAAAGCTATCATGTGAGGTCATTATCTTATCTGAATGTTGGCTGAATTCTACTTCAACTACTCCTGCAATAGAAGGTTATGTGTCCTATACTACAAGCAAGCCAAAAAACCAAAATGATGGCGTCATAATTTATGTGAAAACGGAACTAGCGCACAACATTGTAGAACCTGTAATGCCAGACGCTAGTTATCTACTCTGTCATTTAAAACGCTATAATTTATCAATAATTGCAATTTATCGGTCACCATCTTTGCGTAATCAGGATAGTTTTATTGAAGGTTTAGATAAAGTTCTCTCTGAAATATCACCTCGGAAAAACATTGTCTTAATGGGAGATATTAACATTGACATAGCTTCCAGTGGCCTTAGCCACCAAGCCCATGAATATCTCAATTTAACTGTTTCCCATGGCTTAATGCCGACGCATTTATCTCCTACGCGCGAAACTTCTTGCTTAGATCATGTAATGGTCAAATCTGATTTAAAAACCTCTACTTTAGTAATTGATACGTATATTACCGATCACAAACCTACCTTGCTGAATATGGAGTGGGGCACCATACCTACAATACCCAAATTATATCGTACTATGGTGGATACTGCTGCTATCACTACGGACTTATCTAGTGTAGACTTTACTGGCGTTATGAACAGCCAAGATGCCAATTATGCTGCCGAACTTCTTGTTTCTATAATAGGCTCTGTTATTAAACAACACTCCAAAACGGTTCATATTACTTCTAAACGCAGGGTAATTAAGCCCTGGATTACCAATGGTTTGTTGAGGTGTATTCGCAATAGGGACAACTTAGCTCGCGAATTGAGGAAAGACTCTGATAACTATACGCTTAAAACTAGGTACTTATACTAGATACAGGAATTTTTTAAACAAATTATTAAAAAAACTAAAAAGAGAGTATGAGAGGACAGAATTCTCCAAGGCTCAGAAAAACCCTAAAGCCACATGGAACGTCATTAAAAATATTACCTCAACACATCGCAATGCTTCCCCACCCATAGAATTGCTGAGTTTGACTCCTGATAGCTTTGACTCTATAAACCATGTTAACGACTTTTTTTGCGAATGTGGGCAGAAGATTGGCTGAGTCATTTAATCCTGCCTCACCACCGACATTTTCATCTTGTTCTGGACCATCTAATTCTTTTGTACTTCTACCTACAGACGAAGCTGAGGTGGAAGGAATTATCCGTGGTTTGCGTGATGATGCTGCAATGGGATGGGATGGAATATCACCTAGAGTCTTAAAATCTTGTCTATCAACATTAGTCCCCGTCATCACGCATGTCTGCAACATCTCAATTTCCAAGGGTTGCTTTCCAAAAGTGTTTAAAAGGGCGGTCGTCCATCCCATCTTTAAAGGGGGGGACAGACACAGTGTTAATAATTATAGGCCAATATCTATTCTCACAGCTATCTCTAAAATTCTGGAGAAAATAATTAATAATCGGTTAGTATTATTCTTGGAATCACATAATTTCTTAGCACCCAATCAGTATGGCTTCAGAAGAGGTAAGTCTGCAGAAAATGCTGTTGCCTCCTTTATAGACGATGCTGTAGCGAAATTAGATAAAGGTATGAAATGCTTAGGCATTTTCCTTGATATTTCTAAGGCTTTTGACACTGTGTCTGTTCCTCACCTCCTATCGAAATTAGAAGCGGTTGGAATCCGTGGAACTACCCTTCAAATGTTTCGTGACTATCTCAGTGATCGTTCCCAGTGCGTAAAAATAAACGATATGTTAAGTGACAGCCAAACACTAAACTTTGGTGTGCCCCAGGGATCAATTTTGGGTCCAACATTGTTTCTGGTGTACATCAACGGCCTCTGCAAACTCTCTCTTGGGAACATGACACGGCATTACTTGTATATAGTAAAGATTGGTCGGGGGCGTACCGGTGCGCAGAAAATGCACTTAAGGCAGTGATGCAATGGTTCTCCGCCAATCTCTTAACTGTTAACCTTAGTAAAACAATGTACATGCCTTTCGCGCTTAAACCTTCTTCACTCCACACTCTTGATTCCTTATTTCTCAAAGCACACTCCATTAATTGTTCCATAAACTCTTCTGATTTATGTTGTAATTGTCCACAATTAACACGAACTGATACTGTCAAGTATCTTGGGATCAAGATAGATAATTCCCTAAACTGGAAACCTCATCTAGAAAATCTGTCCTCTAGAGTTCGTAAGCTTATTTATATATTTAAAAAATTAAGACAGTCTGCTGATATTAGTACACTAAAGACTGTTTATTATGCTCTATGTCAGTCTATACTCACGTATTGCATCACTGTATGGGGTGGGGCACCAAAGACTCATTTCTTGCAAGTGGAACGAGCACAGAGGGCTGTTCTCAAGGTCACCTTCAAACATTTCAGATTTCCAACCACAACGTTGTACTTGGATTGTAAGGTTCTGACAGTGAGACAGCTCTTTGTGCTCCAAACCATCCTTCGTAAGCATAAAAGTTCAGAATTCGATGCGAGTGCTGCTAACAGTCGTCGACCATACAATGTCTGTACCACTCAATTCTCTCATACTGCTACTGCCCAAAGACATTATAATACTGTTGGAAGCCACTTGTACAATTTAATCAATAAAAATTGCAATATTTTCCCTCTCACTACAAAATTATGTAAGGATAAGGTCTGCAACTGGATCCTAACTCTAAATAATGAAGAGACAGAAAGGTTAATTAAAATAAGGGAATAATAATAAGTCTACATTAACTCATTCACACACACTCACACATTCTTCACTCACTTATATACGCTCTCTTTACACAGTCACACACACACAAAAACATACCTACATAACATAGTCATACATGTCATGCTGAGGCTTTTATTTTTTTATTTTATTTTTTATATTATTTTATCTTTGTTTTTCTTCAATTTAATGTGTTGTCCCACTAAAACCACGTCCTCCATCTAATAATTCATGTAACTCTGTGCAAATCATGAGAGAGCACTGGTACCCATAACACAAGTTTAATCTTACCTTGGGTACCAGAGTTCCATATACTACTTACAAATTTGAGTTATATAACTTTTAACAGATGATATTATTAGTCTGTAAGTGGAACTGTACAATCTATTTGGAAATAAAACATTTATTATTATTTTATTTATTATTATTATTATTAAACAACGCTTGCCAAGGTTGGTCTGTGGATGGGTGACCATCTTAACATAGCGAGTTTCCCCCGTGCCTCGGAAAACACGTTAAGCCAACTTGAGCTTCTTGGGTTTACATTAACATCTACTCTCAATTTTGGCATAAATTAATGTATTTTAAATATTATGAATAATAATAATAATAATTATCATTATTTTAATATTATATTACGAATATTAAATTAATGTGCCTATAAATAGTCTAAAAAAAAAAAACCACGACTGGTGTCCGCGGTAGCCGGGCTGGTGCAAAAGTGCTTGCAATTTGCATGTAAGTATTGTTCTCCACTATGCAAGTAGGCACAGGGCGCCACATTATAAGAGCCATACCTACCTAATAGTATTTAAAAACTATCTCTCTGAGAGAATTAAAATTATTCTGCCACCATTCTACCATCAATCACCATACATTTCTACCACCTAAGCCACGCTTTGCATGCTTTGTGTTCATGTGCCCTTGGGAGAGACCTATGTTCAGGAACGGACTTTTATTGGCTGAAATGATGAGTACCTCTGAGAGAATTCAGTTTTAGTTTTGTGTTTGAAATGGCAACAGATCTTCAATTCTAGAATCTGTAGGTGGTGGTGACACCTAACCATCACGTGGGCTGTCTTCTTGCTAGCCATCCACTTACAAAATATTATCAGTAGGTAACGTTTTGCGGTCACCAGAGTGGGACTTAAGTGGACTAAAAGAGTGGTTGTTATGATAAAGCTATTATTATACTTATGATAAATATATTTATTATGTAGGTTAGATACTTTAGCATTTAGGTTAGATAAGAGCTTGAGAGCCTGTGACTATCAACAAGGTCTCCTGCCACTTGTGTCAGAATGGAAAAGTATTTTAAATGGAATGTTCGAGCAACGGACGAGCGTACGATAGCAAATTTAACTATCCTAAACACTCTGCCTTTGAAACTTAAATCTAGATAAGTAGATTTATCCTGCCTTCAGTCTATTGAAAGCGCATTACCTTCTTAATAAATAATTTTTAGTCTCAACTGATAAATACTTCATTGTTACGATAATTTCTATAAAATCACTAGATCTTTAAAAATGTAAGTAGCCTGGGGCTCTGGGAAGTCTGGGTGTCAGTCGGCGTCTACGGGGCTGTGCTTTTTCACTCTTAGGGCCCTTGCTAAAATAATAAAAATAAAAATAAAATAAAGATGAAAATAAAAGAACAATGGGTAATTTTGTATGGAACCCGTACCCACTTTGTAGCATTTTAGACTAGGTGTAATTTAGAAGAGGCCTAATTGAGTAACTCGAAAATAAGTGAACGAATGAATGAAAGACCGAAGTTATGATAACTTCTTTATAACATTTTTAATTGCCAATAATCGCACTTTTTCTGCTTTTTGGACTAAATAAATAGGTAACCAGTCATTTTTTCTGTCTTTAGAGAGCGATATAGCTTCCTATCGTTGGTTTTTGGTACAGAAAAAATATTAAATAAGAACTATCAATCTTAAATAGCACAGTTTTATTAAATTGTATTGTTACTTTCAATGATTATATCATCCCAGGCACTTGCCGGACCTACGAAGTTATCTAGGTGCCTGCCAACACCTAAGTACCATATTATGCTAATAGTATGGGCACAAGCACCTAGAGTTCTCATACCCGTCATGCAGGAGCAATAATACGCTTCGATGGCTTCTCTGCCCTGGACATTAACCTTGATTAAAATATATGTGTAATATATTTTATTCGACACGTGCCTCGATAATATGCGGCCTCTAATTAACGAGCAGTTTTCGGTTACTAGCCCATGCTGCGACATACTAGGGCTACGGCTCGAAGATACCTCAATATTATATATACCATCTCCACATCGCAAATGCTCGGCAACATATGATCTAGCGAGCTTTAAATGGTATGTGCCCAAACTGAGTAGAATAACGTCTTCTTCTGTCAATTGTGGAAATGGTATTGACGTAGCCGTCATTGTTGTGAACACCGCCCGCTGTCTGTTCATATGTTCTGCGACTAGGTACATAATTGCCCAGTCTGTTGGGTTCACTTCTTCTTTGCGCTATTATATTGATAAAAGCGTGGGCATGCTCATTATCTGTCAGACGCTGCCTCAATGCATTTATAAGGGCTCCCGCAATACGGAAGTCTTCAAATAAGTGAGGGAGTGTTTTATTGATAACTGTATGCCTAAATATTTTGTAGTCCCTTTTGAACCATCCGTTTATTACTTCAATGACCCAACGCACTATGGTGATTTCTCGAGATTTATTGGCTTGAATATCTGTAAGCTGTGTGGCATGCCTATCTTTACTTGGTGGCATATGGGCAACATAGCCAGCACTTTCTATATCTGGTTTAGAGTCTCTAAAACCTCGATCTAATATAAAAACGTCATCTGTTTGTAACGTTATATGCACTGGGGACGTTTGATCATTCATAATCTCAGTCATGATTTGGGCATCAGTCTTTATTGCAGCGTATGGTCCTCATATACCTATCTATAATATAGCCATCTGGGTAAGTAATCACAAAGGGTTTTAACAAGTTTTTATACTTGTGTAAGCTGTAAGACTTTTTTTGAAATAAAAAGTTTTTACTTTTCTGTACGTATATATACGAACCATCACAAATAGCTATAGCCACTGGGTTTATAGGGTTGGAATATATTGATAATGGTACTGCAAGGCTGTGAGCTATAATTTCATCCCGACTTATATGATTGAAACCCAAATGGCGAACAACAAAGTCTTGTGTCAAGCAGTTTCTAGCAGATTTAAGCAAAATACCGATCGTTTTACGAGATACACCTATTTGGGAGGCTATACGTGTATTTGGTTCACCAGACCGTTGTTTTAATAAATACCTATATTCCTAGTGCAGTTTTTGGTCTTCTACATTTATTTAAAAGAGACGGTGTTTCATTCAAAAGGATTTCGAATTGTTGGTGTGTTAAGCCAGTTAGGTAATATAGATCCTCTGGTAAAATGTTGTTTACATTGTCAAAATCTATATTAGTCTTATGTTTATATGCATCTCGTAACGTATCAATCATATCTTTGAGATGGTCTGGTGTGAATATTGTCTCTCCATTATCATACAGGGAGCTCCAATCTTCTGTGTTGATGTGATGTGTACAAACGCGTGCATGTTCAGGAACGTACACGCTATGATTAACCATCAAGAATACTTTTATAAACCTGGACACTCTGTGAAGTTCTTGATTGATGCACCCATGAAATAAACAGTGACGCGCCGTATTTGCAACCCTTCTATACCGTAAACTGTATGCCAAGTGAGACTGCACCCTAATAATTACCAGTTGTTATTTATACTTACCACATTTATTACACTGGCCGTAACAGTTCTACCATTTCCTTTAAAAAGTAAAGGTGAAGATTTCATAGGTATAATGTCAAACATTTTTACAGGATCAGAGGGCAAATCTATCTAAAAGAAGCATGTCATCCCTGTTGGATGCAAGCAAATCCGCACTTAGTACTGAATACACATAGATAGGAACTGGAGGAAAATGAACCTGGATTGCCCAAACCACCTCCACTTCCAACAGATGCTAATCCTATTGTCGAACATGAACCACCACCACCACCTCCACCAGCTGATAATCCTGCTGAAGCACGAAGAATTGACCAAATGAATTATCTGCCTAGTTACTAACGTGTTCCGAATTCTTCCAGCCATTGTATTTTTAAGGAGTGTAATAGTCAATCAGGGCATTTTTGAATTCCTACTTTTGTTAAGTTAATTATTATGTTCCCATCAGTTGCCGAACATGAGAGATATATTTATTTGCTAATGAGTGGCATTTATTACCTGAGGACACAAATACCTCGTCTTATTTTACTGTTCAACAATCAGAAGATTTAATAGAACTTCTAAAAATATATCTAGTAACTTTTGATTTAAATAATGTGGATCAAATGCCGCATCACATTTGTCACTATTGGACAGGACTTATAATCACTATAATATTGAACTTCCTTTGGAAAATGCCCTTAGCCCTTATCTTTTGAGGGGGCGAATAAAGTCATGGCACATAAGCTGTAAATAATATTTTTCATCTATTTTGTTTGATAGTGAGCCATCCAGCCCCAATCCCTTGGATGCCATTTTAGGCTATTGTTGTAGCTGCCTAGTTGGAAATCAAACAGTTGGGTGTTGTTGCCATGTCATGACGTTGTTATGGTATTTGGGCTGGGCCAGGCACCAAGCAAATGTAACGGCACCAGCCTCATTCCTCGATAACATTTTATTGATCTTTGAAGATGAATAGGGTTCTAAGTGGATCAAAACATTGAATGTGTCTCTGACTGATTGCAATGATGTTTTTCTTAAAATGTCTGTAAAAGAAGTAGGTAGAAGTAGATATATTTAATAAGCAAATGTATATCATATGTACCTAATTAATTATATACTTAAATAAAAATTCACGTGCTATTTTAGTGTGTTATTGCCTACCCAATTCTTCAAATCTTTTTTTGCAGTCTCTACGAGCAAGTTACAATGTCCAGATTTATGTGTAGACGACGAACTTTTCTTTGCTATCGCGGCCTTTCTATGACGAGAGGCTGATTTGATGAGAGACTAATCTATCTATAATATATAAAGCTGAAGAGTTTGTTTGTTTGTTTGTTTGTTTGTTTACTTACTTGAACGTGCTAATCTCAGGAACTACTGGTCAGTTTGAAAAATTCTTTCAGTGTTAGATAGCCCATTTATCGAAGAAGGCTATAGGCTATATATCATCACGATAAGATCAATAGGAGCGAAGCGGTAATGGTATTTTCATTTTTGGCTCTTTACTCGTAATTCTGTGAAAATGCATGGAACACTGACATTGAGAGTGTTCCATACATTTTCATAGAATTAGACGTTCTCTGATATCGATGTAAATGAATGTCGTATCGGGTTAGTGAAGAAACTGTCTTTATATCCATTGTTAACAGTAATTCTTGCATTGTTTCGTCTACAAAAATCGAAATGTTGTATCCTATTTATCGCGTCTCTCGCTTCTTCTCTAATCATAGAAATTAAATTATTGCAAAGACATACATGTAAGCTTTAATATGATGTATTGTATATCAATGTACATGAATCTTTTTTTTAGGGCACGGCTCTATACTAATTCCGGCCATGTCCTTTTTCACTTTAGACCAACATATTTACAACTTTTAAAATAATTACGAAGCTGATAATTTTATGCATAAAAGTGCAACTCCTGAAGATTCAGTTGCAAAAAAGAAATTTATTTTATTTTATTAATTTTTGGAAAACTTACAGCTAACCATAACTCTAATAAAACTTTATAAATTGGTTAGGGCCATAATTCTCAAAAAATCAGAAAAAAAAACATAGCTCGAAGACTATGATAAGTCGCGGAACATACATGGGGGTGATTCGGATACCCCATGATACGAGGGACCTATGTTTTATTTTTGCGACTTTTGTTATTGGGTCAAGTGACTCAAATTTATAAGAGTTAGCAATACTCGTAAAAGTCTGACAGATCACTCCGCCCGCCCCAGGGCGGAGGACATCCATGAGGATTTCCCCCCATTAGTAATAAAAAAGGATATGTATGATCATCATAATGTCTTGTTGTGTCAATTCATACATATATAATTAAATATGTTCGTTCTTTTGTGAAGACACGTTACACGAATACTATGTTATTATCTAAAACTTACGAAACAAAAATGGTTTTCTTTATTCAATAATGGATAACAACTTAAGTAATTTGCAGAAATTGGATTCTGCTGAAATTGTTAACTCTGCCGTTCTTGATATTTCACACTTGAATAATCACATACAACATAATAATTATAACTTTACCGTCCTAACTCAACACATTAGGAGTATATAATTAGTAATATTGATGACCTTCAAATAACTTTGTCCCTAATTGGAGTTGAAGTGGATGTCATAATTTTGACTGAGTGCAGATTGAACAAAGATAAAAAATACCAGTGCTAAATAATTACACTTCGTTTAATACATCTAAGCATTTAAATCAAAATGATGGCGTAGTTGCCTATACAACGTTGATACGACAGAGGGGCTTTCCTTTAAACTGCCTATACTAGGTACCATTTTCAAGCTCTGTACCAAAAATAAATTAATTAGGAGCAGTAGTTTAGTCGCAAATGATTTTTAAAGTTTTTGCACGGTTTGAACACGATGTATCTTTTCTACAGCTGATTATCGTCTAATCATAGGTCATGCACCTTACAACGATGAATCTACGATGCGTTATTGCCGCTCTGACGCATGTCGAAGGACATTCACTAAAAATTGGCAAAGCAAACAAGGAAGCAATCAATATACACACACTTGCACTTTCACTACGAAAGCGACAAACGTAGCGCATTTGAAAGAAACAGAAATAGGTCAGTTTGTTGCATCCTTGTTTTTTGCGATCGGTAAGTGGGGCCTCTATTCAGTGCGCCGACGCTGTCTTTTCGGAACGTACGGATTGTGGAATTCGCGCGCAAAAAATTGTGATTTTATTTTGTTATTGTGATAGGACACTAAATAAGTTTAAGACAGTATTTCTTTCTTTTATTGTGAGAGGACACGTAACCCCAAGTGGGGTTATTATTATTTAGTATTAGTGTTTTTTTTTTGTGTTTGACTGTTTTTTATGGTGATAGGACACGTAACTTGGGATTATTATTATTTAGTTTTAGTATCTCCGGACCTCACTCCCTTGGATTTCTTTTTGTGGGGGTACATTAAGGGTGAAGTGTATGCCTCAGAGGTAAATACAATTGATGAGTTAAAAAATAGGATTATTTTAGCATTTCACAAATTAAAGTGCTAAGCGACGGACAGTGATCTAATTAGAAAAATAAATAACAATATTCTCCGTCGGTATAATTTGTGCATCAATGTGAATGGAGGACACATCGAATATTTTAAAATTGAGTGTGTTTGTTTTTGTGCGCGTACTTCGAAGCATAAAAGCCAGTGCGAGCGGAGGCCTAAGTCGCCGGCCGCCACCCCGCCCCGGCCCCCACCGAGCACACGAGATACCGCACACCGCGCTCCGGGGCGCGCGCGACGTTGCCGCTTTTTACCTAGCGGCCTAAGTAACTAAGGTCAGTGTCATTTTTTTACAAAGGGTGGTTGCGTTTTATTCGGATTTGCAAGCTATTTAGTTTGTTTGAAAAAAATATTTTCTCATTTATGGCGCTTTTTGTTTTTGTACCGTATCGAATTAATACTGAACACGTATAGTATACGTAGTTTAATTTAATGCCCCTCTGTCGCATCAACTCTGTATAAAAAACAGCGACTTACCACAGGGTGCCGAAATTAATTTGATACATGCCTCAGCTTTGCAAATCACAATCTCTAATTTCATCATCATTGGTATTTATCGGTCTCCATCGAATGTATCCGCAGATAGCTTCATTGCTTCTCTTGAGCAACACCTTCAAACTATCGAATCACATAGGGACACTATCATTACCGGAGATATCAATATAAACTTAATAGGGAAACCCGCAGAAAAGTCGCAAATACGGACTAACCGGCTAAATTATTTAAATATGACGGCTATTCATGGTTTCCTCCCATGACACTGTTTGCCTACCAGGGGTGACAGCTGCCTAGATCACATGCTCCTTAAACTTAATAAATCTAAAAACTCGGCCTTCGTGGCAGTTTTAAACACGTCTGTTAAAGATCATGCAATGGTACTATTAAACATATCCCATACGTACCCAACCAAGTCCTATGTCAAATCTAAAACCATGACTAATCTGGAGAACGCCTATAAACACCTCATAAACACGGATACGTCTTTTCTTTACTCATATAGAGACCCTAACATTTTAGCAGATGCGCTGATAGATGTGATTAGGTCATCTCTCCTCCAAAACACAAAGATTGTCTCACTCTCTAGCTCTAAACGTACTCTTAAGCCCTGGATATCCGCTGGGGCCTTAAGATATATCAGGTTTAGGAACAAATTGCAGTTACAGCCAAGGAGAGACCCTTTTAACATTATTATGATCATAACATGTAAGCGGTATCGCACATTTTGCTCTAATCTTATTAAGAAACTTAAGAGACACTATCATAAGAACCAAATTTTATTTTAACTTCTGTGAAAAATCCCAAGCTACTTTGGCGTAAAATCAACGATCCCATTATAAGAAACCCAAGACATCAAGTGTACACCTACTTCAAATCACACCAATTCCTCTCGACTCTTTAAACCGTGTAAATCACTTCTTTGTAACTATTGGTAAAACATTGGCGGAAGAAATTATGACTCTAACTAGGCGAGGAAATGGACCTGCTTTTAGCACTGTTAACACATTGTTTCAAGCCAACTCATTTGTGTTGCTGGAGACAGACCCGGCAGAAGTGGATAGCACAATCATAGCACTTGACTCAGCAAGTGCTTCGGGGTGGGACGGCATATCCGTAACTTTCCTTAAGTTGGCTAGAGACTTTGTGGTTCCTCTCATTTGCAAACTAACCAATTTGTGTTTTGAAACGAGTATATTTTGTAATGCGTTGAAACGATCTGTCATCACGCCTGTGCACAATGGTGGGGACAAGAGCGATGTTAATAATTATCGACCGATTTCCGTATTTTTTTTCTATTATTTTTGAAATGGGTGTTCCATTTCAAAAATAATAGAAAAAATATTGAATAATAGACTTACAAATTACTTGAATAAATATAATATTCTTTCTGACTCACAATACGGTTTTAGACAAGGCTGGTCAACTCAGGACGCGGTTGTAGCTCTTACTTCTGAAATTACAGATAAGGTAGACAGGGGTTATAAGTGCGTTGCGGTGTTTCTAGACCTGAAAAAGGCTTTTGATACCGTATCTATTTCCATTCTTGTGCGGAGGCTTGAGGCAACAGGAATCAGAGGTAAGGCTCTCTCTTTTTGACAGTTATCTCCGGGGTCGAAGACAACAGGTTAAAATAGGCGAATCGTAAAGCAACGAGGAAAATGTTATTTTCAGTGTTCCGCAGGGCTCGGTGCTCGGCCCGCCACTGTTTCTAGTGTATATTAACGTACTCTGTAACCTACAAGACAGTGGCGGGAAAATCTTCTCATATGCGGATGATACGGCTATTGTCTACTTTGGCAACACTTGGGAAGAGGTACGTAACAAGGCCGATCAAGGGTTAGTCGTTATAGATAGGTGGCTCAAAGTAAATCTGCTAACCCTTAAAATTGCTAAAACAAATTGCATATGTTTCTCTCCAAGTGCACGGTCTATGGCGAACACTAATTTCAATATTCGTATCCATATGTGTGCAAACAGCTTGGACCGAGATTGTGACTGTAAACCTATAAAACGAATGCCGTCTACAAGATACTTGGGAGTTATAGTCGACGGGTGTCTAGCATGGCACTCGCATATCGAGGTAATTATGTCGCGCGTTCGTAAACTTATATGGATCTTCAAAAATCTACGACATGTAATGTCCCAAAAGACACTCAATAACATTTCCATAGCTCTCGCGCAATCAGTAATCACGTACTGCTTACCAGTTTGGGGAGGTGCCACAAAAACCAAATTTCTAGAATTAGAAAGAGCCCAAAGATCACTTTTAAAAGTAATTTATTTTAAGCCTTATAGATTTCCCACGGTCGATCTATATAAAATTAGTGATCTACAATCTGTTAGAAAATTATACATTTTATACACCATTCTATGTTTACACAAACACATTCCAGCAAACCCAGAAAGACAATCTTGGAGGCGAAAGGAGATTGTGGCTTATTCTCTTCGGGTGCGTACAGTTTTTGCTAGGCGTCAATATGTATGCCAATCAGCCTACATATACAACAAAATTAACGCAAAACTAAACTTCCACCACGAGGTTTCACATAAATGTAAAAAAGTGATAACTGAGTGGTTATCAAATCTTACATACGAAGAAACTGAGCATATTCTAATTAGGATACTTCTTATTTATCTTGTTATCGAAATTGTTCCAATATTTTTCTTCAAAATGGTCATTCTTCTCTAGGCTAAAGCTTCATAATGGCACTTTAAAATACTTTTTTTTAACTATTGATAGGCACGCGTTTGACCACTATCTCACCTGATGGTAAGCGATGATGTGGTCGAAGATGGAGCACGCTTGCCTAGAAATAACTTATTCACTCTTGATTTAAAGACTCCCAGGTTGTAGCTATCAGGAAACACAGACTCCGGCAGGGAATTCCACTCCTTAGCTGTACGCATTATGAATGTGTTCCCAAAACGTTTTGTGCGTAAACTCATGCATAAACATTATACAGGCACACAGATATCATCACACACACCGACACATTCACTCAAACTCGCACCCTACTAAGTACCATTACACACACACAATCACACATACACACTCACACACTACACAGAGCTGCTCATTACTTTATATAAGTTATTGTTTCTTTTTTTTAACTTAAAGATGAGACCAAACTATAGTTTAAATTTTTCTTTTAAAGTCTCAATATTGTTAACTTCAATTGAGGGAAGTAGCGAGACAACCCTAACACAAGTATTATTAATTACTTACTGGGGCTGTTTCATTCACATTTGTTGATGTAACCTTTTGAGACACAATAAAAAATTATTTATTTATTTATTATATCCAATCAAGAACTTTTTTGATTTTCATGCTTGCATTTCTTTATTGAAACTTGCATTTTATGTTAATTTTTTTTAACAATCTAATGGCTTATACTTACATGGTGATTAACTTCACAGTATACAATAGGTACCCAGATTGCAGAATGTACAGTAAAACAACCATTTTTATCATAAACTTCTTATTGCTTTTGTCTATTTAAACATGAAGCGGGATAGGTATTGAAAGTACCTATTGCTTAATAATAGGTGTACTAACATAATATAGCATGAAGTATCAAAACAGCATTTTATAATACTTAAGAGTCACACATTCTCATTCTTAAAGGTACTTAGATAAATCGTAAAACAGTCACATTATAAATGTTATTACATGATTTTGCAAGAGGGTTGTGAAAATATAATGATGACACTACGTCATGATACATATTTCTGCATTTTACCACATATCATTAACATCAAGCATCTTTCGCAAGCGTACCTAAGTACAAGTTAAGAAAATTCGTAACATGACTATTTTGCTCAGACAATCTACACCATTATTAGTTAAACTGCTAATTTAACTAATATAGTGCTTAAAATATAATCTATTCCCAAAAACAATTTCCGTCGATTATGCCTTCAACACATTTTCTTGGAAGTTGTATGCAACCAAGTAAAAAATTTGCGATGTGCTGCAGAAAAAAACAAACAAAAAAAATCATTAAAGTGGAAAACATTTTAATATCACATTTTGTACCCCTATGCGTGACAATCATCTCTCCGGTATAAATACACCTTAAAGTGCACGTTCGTAGCTGACTGCAGGCAGCCGCGGCAGGTCACGAGTCACCGTGCAGCATTGGCTTCTTTGTATTTTCAAGAAACAGCGGCAGGCGACTTGTCGCTAGCTACGAAAGGTAAGTATTTCATAGAAATACATAGAAACCAGCAGAGACGTGGCGGCATGTCGCCTGCTGCTGCTGCCTGCAGTCAGCTACGAACTTGTACATGAAGGGCGCCTTTATATTTGTCGTTAAGTGCCACGCGGCAGCACCGCGGCTGCAGCGCTGCTGCCGCGCTGCTTTATACAAATAACAAACGCAAAGTGCCGCGCGACAGTAAATGTTGACTTGAAAGTAGGTATCTACTCGTCGAGAATAATTGAATCAATAATCAGGTCAAAGTTATAATCGTATTTTTCGTAATATATCGAGTAATTATAATCTAATAAATATTTATCAAGCTCTTAAAAAGTGTGCAAAAAACCTAGTATTTAATGCAGTACTTAAGTGCTAGTATAACAAGGAAATTCTAGTTGTAACAATGCATTTAGTAAAAACTAGTTTTAACTAGAGAAAACGCTAAATCATGTGCAGATGATGTTAATGACAATTAAAAATGTAATTAAATATTCCCCCTGCGCAACTATGGAGTTGCCAGTTATAAACATGTCGTGAGCGTTATTAATATACCCTCGTAAGTTATTTAATCGAATTACATATCAAAGAAAAGCTTATTTTATTCACAATCCAACCGTATTAGGTTTTCTTATCAAAAAGTTTGTTGAGTTTATGATTTCCTAGACAATTTTCTGCGCGAGTGTTTATAGTGACAGAAGTGTTGCGCCCTCAATTCCATTTGACAGACTGAGATACAGCGAGGCAGGTGTGCGCTCGGCAGCTACTTAGTAAAATAGGATGAGAATCACTACATATTCTGTACAGTTAATAGAAAGAAAAGTTTATTTGAACCAAGCATGAAAAATAAGTTATCCAAATTGGGAAGAAACGCATCACATTCGCGCAAGACGATGATTGCTCAGCATAACGCTGAGACTTGTGTGCGAAACAGAGCCACAGCGCTGGTATTCAGCGACAGCCATTCGTGACTTGCTGTGATGTAATATTTTCAAGCACCGACACACTCAACCAATCCGAAGCTGCAAAGCAACAAATGTCGCTTAGCTCGTATGTGCGAGAAATACTCCGTTTACTTTGTTGTGTGTGGTTTTTTTAATCGGATTAGGTACCTATTTTTTTTTTAAGGGGAGGACATGATAATATCGTATAATAGGAATGATGCCTGAGTAAAGAAAAATATGATTCTATTTCGTCCGTCAGTCACATTACCGAAAAATATTAGGCGCGTATTTTTTGCTTTATCAAATCAATAAAAAATGACGTAGTAAAAACGCATCAAAGTTCAGGAGCTGAGGCTTGTGACGTTACTACTAGTAGTATGGGTCAGCTGACGCACTCGCAATGAGTTTCGGTGTGGTTGGTTACGAAAGTTGTAAATAAAATAAAGTTATATATAGTACTGTTGAAAAACAGTGGTCAGCAGCATGGTGGAGGGTGGAATATCAGTCAGCTGCACGCATGAACTTCTGAAAATCCTAGGAAAAAAAAGTAATAGTAAGCCGAATGAAACTTAATTCGGCGAAATGTTTACATTATTAAAAGTACGAGCATAACGGTCAGCTGCTTGACTGGCGGCTTAAAGTCAGTCAGCTGACGTAGTAGAAATTGAAAATATTGTAGCAGGGCTACTATGCTGTTTGCTTTTGAACACATATTTCGAGATTAATTCTGGAGCCCAAGATGCTCCAGAATCTATTTCAAGCTCCAGATGCCCTTTGCGTTCCAGGGCCGCGATGACTTACGAATGGATTCCACAACCCCGGCAGGCACTGGCCCTAGCGTACTCCGTCTCTTATGTTGACAGCTCTTTGAGGCGCGCGTGGAACACAGCGCGCCGTCGACCTGGGCCTGGTTTTGATCGGACGGCGAGCCACCCAATGCTCGCCGTCCACAGGCCCGCGTCTACGGTGGCCGGAAATCACCCTGCGACTCCCGACGCCCGGGGCGTCTTCTTCTGTTGCGGTGGCTGGGGCGTGAGGTTTCCCTTTCTTTCACACGTTCGACCTCCTCCTTCGCTAGCATTACTGCTTTGCAGAAGGAGTTGACCGTTTTCTATGCCTCTTCGCTCCGGACCATAGATTGAACGAGGCCCGGACGCGAGAGGTCGCCACCGCTGATCGCCTCGACGAGGACACGGCGGTGTTCCGCCCAAACAGGGCAGACCTCCACCGCATGCACCACCGTATCCTCCGGGCGATCCTCGCAGTGGACATCTCACCCACACGCTCAAAACGTTTTGGGAACACATTCATAGTGCGTACAGCTAAAAAGTGGAATTCCGTGCAGGAGTCTGTGTTTCCTGATACTACAACCTGGAAGTCTTTAAGTCAAGAGTGAATAGGTTACTTCTGCAGGCGAGCTACATCTTCGACCACATATCGTCATGATCGCTTAGAGATAGTGGTCAAACGCGTGCCTATTAACAGTAAAAAAAAAACGATCTATACTTCTATAGATACTAATATATAAAGCTGAAGAGTTTGTTTGTTTGGTTTAACGCGCTAAACTCAGGAAATCCTGGTTCGAATGGAAAAAGCCTTTTAGTGTTGGATAGCCTTTTTATCGAGGAAGGCTATTAGCTATATAATATCACGCTACGAGCAAGAGGCGCGGAGCATTAATGAAAATAGTGACGCAGACGAAGTTGCGCGGTTCAGCTAGTATATTCATAAATACTGTTGTATCTTCCCTATTTTAGGAGAAGTTCCTGGAGAAGCTTCTGGAGCTTGAAATAGATTCTGGAGCTTCTTGGGGCAATAGGCTCAAGCAGCTCCAGAATCGATCTCGAAATATGTGTTCAAAAGCAAACAGCATAGTAGCCCTGCTACAATATTTTCAATCTCTACTACGTCAGCTGACTGACTTTAAGCCGCCAGTCAAGCAGCTGACCGTTGTGCTCATACTTTTAATAATGTCAACATTTCGCCGAGTTAAGTTTCATTCGGCTTACTATCTTTTTTTCCTAGGATTTTCAGAAGTTCATGCGTGCAGCTGACTGATATTCCACCCTCCTCCATGCTGCTGACCACTGTTTTTCTTCATAAAATAGGTTTCAACCGGCGTACTATAACTTTATTTTATTTACAACTTTCGTAACCAACCACACCGAAACTCATTGCGAGTGCGCCAGCTAACCCATACTACTAGTAGTGACGTCACAAGTAGTATGGGTCAGCTGAGAGTAAGTGATTAGATTTTTACATTTCAAGTTTTTTGTTTTTGGCAAATTGATTCAAGACTGTATGTGCAAAAGATTTTCGGTTAAATTATATTTTTTGGGCTGTAGCCACTTAAATTTAGCCTTCTTAAAACATCTATAAGTAAGCTTCAATATAGCATTATTTTGAGAGTAGAATTTTGTGTACAGGTAGGGCCCAAGAAATACAAAATATTTTCGCGCAAAAGCAGAGTGTACACGTGGTCGATCCCATTTTAACGTTCTCAATGAATGGCGAGCCAGTTCTTTAGCATCTCTATGAAGTCGTAGGAGTGTCGCGTGAATGAAAAATTGCCTAACATGGAGGAGGCTACAATCCAGGTATAGATTTTCAGTAGAGTATCGCCAGGGTTTTTCGTAAGCTATTGTTACGCGCCAGAATTAATGCTAGGTACATAACGACTGGGCACGCCACAATTGCGGCGATAAGTCCCCTCTTTGAGGAGTGGCTAGAGCAGCGCCACGGCGTCCTCACCTTCCGCTTGACGCAGGTACTTACCGGACACTGTTGTTTCGGGAGGTACCTGTTTCGAATAAAGCGGGAGGATACGCCCGGGTGTCAACACTGCGAGGATCACCCGGAGGACACGGTGGAACATACGGTGGAGATCTGCCCGCTTGGGCGGAGCTCCGCCGTGTCCTCGTCGAGGCGATCGGCGGCGGCGATCTCTCGCGTCCGGCCCTGGTTCAAGCCACGGTCCGGAGCGAGGAGACAAGGGAAGCGGTCACCTCCTTCTGCGAAGCAGTTATGCAAGCAAAGGAGGAAGCCGAACGCGTGAGAGAGAGGCAAACCTCATGCCCCAGCCGCCGCAACAGAAGAAGACGCCCAGGGCGTCGGGAGTCGCAGGGCGATTCTCGGCCACCGTAGGTGCGGGCCTGCGGACGGCGAGCATTGGGTGGCTCGCCGTCTGATCAGAACCAGGCCTGGGTCGACGGCGCGCTGTGTTCCACACGCGCCTCAAAGAGCTGTCAGCAAAGAAGACGGAGCCCGCTAGGGCCACTGCCTGCTAGTGCTGCGGACTTTGTTCGAAAGAGGTACCGTAGCCCTGGAACGCAAAGCGGTCTAGCAGGAACACGGATGGGTTTTAGTTAGTAAGAGTCTGACACTTCCTCCTGATTCACCCAGAGCGGGCGGAGTCATATGATGATTTCCCTTCCTTAAAAAAAAAAGATATTTACATAACGACATTTACGTACATGTGGCGCCATCTAGTTTCGAGCAAATGAACTACTGAGGTCTAGATGTTTCTAGATTTTTCTATACTAGAACATTCTCGATGTTTCGACACCTGGTCAGTCGGTACCGGTATGTACCCAAACTTTTCAGAAGTTACAATACTAAAAGACACACAAACGACATCATTCCAAGTTTTTGCATGAAATATTATTGCGGTATCATCCGCAAAGTAAATATGCTAACATTATTAAGTTCAAGAGAACATAGGTCGTTTATGTAGATCAGGAACCACGTGGGACCTAGAACACTACCTTGAGGTACGCCGTAATCTACATCTGCAAAACCACTGACGTGCTCACCGGTACGGGACACGCTGTTTTTGCTCGTATAAATAGGACGTAAACCAATCTAGAGCAAAGCCTCTGATTCCAAAAGTCTCCAGTTCTCTTAAGTCTAGGCCAGGAAACGGTGTCGAAGGCTTTTGCTAGATCCAAGAAAACACCGGCGCATCTTTGACCATTTTCTTTTCCTAATGACAGCTTCAACTATTTGCGTGACGGCGTCCTCCGTGGACCTGCCAGCACGAAAGCCAAACAGGTTCCCAGCCAATAGGCCGTTTTGTTTAAGATACCTAAGTAACCTTACATTAACTACATTTTCAATTATTTTTGATAAAGTGCTCAGAAGTTAAATTGGCCTGTTGTTTGCTGGTTAACAAGAGTCGCCTGATTTCAGTACTGGTATAACATTGACTATTTTCAGGTCACTAGGAAAATATGCTTAGGTTGCAAATAATATGTTATAGGGCTTGCTGTGACATGTTTTGTCAGTTTTAGTACGAGTATATTATTTCTAATTTTATCATGTCTACTAGCTGTACTTTGTTTTAGTGAATAATGGTAATGTTTTTCCTGTATAACTTAAGTAATTCGCTAATTTAGCTTCTGTTTGTTCTAATGTACTAAATACCTGATTTGCCAACTGTTTGCCAATGGTACTAAAATAGTTGTTGACTTCATTCAATGACTCTGTAGAATTATGGTTTATTTTAAGCTAGTCCTCCTTTTTAACCGACTTCTTCAAAAAGGAGGAGGTTCTATGTTCGGTTGTATGTATTTTCACCATAGAGCAACACAGGCCACCGGCGAACCAGAGGGGAGCAGCCATATGCAGGCGTTCCCCTCTGTCAAAGTATAAGTCCACATGGTCCTACGCCTACAATAAAACTAGTTGCAACCGCACAGGTCACTAGACTAAATCTAGTTGCGTAACGGAATCGACGTCGTAAAAAAATGCCGAATTGTTCTGTATTTTGCTGCAAAAAGAGATCTGCCACGTCAAGTCTACAAAAAGATGGCATTACCTTTCAATATGTAAGTAATTTTTAATCACATTATTGCTATTTACTTCTTTTAAATTAAAAAATCTGCAATATTATCAATCGTGTTGTTCGGATTTGTTTACCAACAAAGGCCGCACGTTTTCGTTCAATCGAACGATCGATCATACGACAGATCCGAGTCTTTTTCCTAGAAGTCGCTGTCGCCGAGCGGTAGTGATGTTGCCGATTTGTTTGTAGATACCTAGTTATCGATGAAAATGGAATTTTTGAGATTAGGTTTTCTGATTTAAATACCCATCATATTGTGGGCTTTATTTTTTTATTTATAGTTGTATACATAAATTAAATATAATACAATACTTACGCGTATTAGCACATTTTATTAAAATTACTCAGTAAGAACGTCAACTAAAATGTATTTTTTTTTAGGTTTCCTAAAGATCCAAATTTAAAGGATACATGGAAGGCATTTTGTAATAACAGACCAACCTGGATTCCCACGAGAAATAGTGTCATTTGCTCAAACCATTTTAAGTCTTCTGACTTTCAAGTGTTGGTGAACAATAGACGGAGATTAGTTGATGGCGCCAAACCAACTCTGACGCAGACCTGTATTTGTTCCGTAAGTTTTATTTATTCATGGACGAGGTAAACGAGCGTACATTCCACATGATTTGATTAGTTTTTTTTTTTACGGTGAGTAAAATCATCAAACAGGGGATCATGTTTGATGATTTTACCCACCGTACACCGTACCACCGCCCTTGAGTGGAGCGAGAGGGTAGTCAGACTCTTACGAACTAAACAACCCACCCCGTTCGTTGCCTTTAATACCAGGACCGAGCCTTCTTTTCGAAAGCGGACCTCAATCCCTAGTAATGATTTACTTAGTTGAACTTATTCATAGTGAAATGAAGCGTAGATTTTTACAATTAAAGATATTAAATCTAATTTTCCAGAACCATCAACAAACATTCAATATGCCAGATGAGAGACTATCATCTTATGATGCCATTAATGACACTCGTACTGTTCCTAATTCATTGACATCTCCGTGTAGATCGTCAACTCCTCAAAATGTGAGTTGGTTTTAAATCGTTTATTGTAGAATCGCATATTGATAAAATGGTCATTTCCACTATTTTACTATTGAGATTAAGTAAGCTATGTAAAAATATGATAAGAGCATATTTATTTATTTGTTTTTCAGGCCCAATCAGAGGAAACATCTAAAAAATCCACTTCGGTTCCCACTACTGCACTTACTCCACGAAAAAGAAAAATGCAGCAACAATTAGATTATCAGAAAAAAAAAATTAAAAGGCTAAAAATCTTTTCTTAAAGAAAAAAGTTGCTGGGCTAGAAGAAATTCTTCAGAGTCTGGATGAAAAAGCTTTGATAGATAAAGAGGAAAGGATGGTCCTGGAGAAAATTGGCGTTGAAGAAGCTGAGCTTATTAAGCGTCAACTAAAGAAGTGTAAAAGTGGGAAGCTCTCACGAGCTAAGTATTCACCAGAACTGAGGTGCTTTGCTCTAACTCTCAACTTTTATTCCCCCAAAGCTTACAAATATGTTCGTAAAACGTTTGGGACGTGTTTACCTGCTCCACGTACTTTAACAAAATGGTATAGTAATATTGATGGACGGCCCGGTTTTACCTAGGAAGCCTTGGCGGCTTTAAAATATAAAGCCGATGCCAATCCACATAGTAAAATTTACTGTACTTTGGTTTTCGACGAAATGAAAATAAAGACACAATCACATGACAATCCAAGCGGTGACAGACGATTTGGGTATATTGATTATGGTTTCGATTTTATAACTGATAATACAGAAGTTTTAATTAAATCTAAATCTGTCTGTTTTGTGCGAGTCCCAAATAAACATTTTTCTTTCTTTCTTTCTTTCTTTTTCTTTTTTAACAGATGTCTTAGTATTTCTATTAGTAGGCATTAATACTCCATGGAAAGTCCCAATTGGATATTTTTTAGTAAAAGGTACAAGTGCTAAGTTAAAAGCTCAACTTGTTACTAAAGCATTTGAATTAGTACATGAAACTGGAATAGAAATAAAAGCGTTAACGTGTGACGGCGCAAAGGCAAATTTAGCAATGGCTACAGAACTGGGTTGCTGCTTAGTTGCAAATAAATTGCAAACTACCATATTAGATCCTACAACGGGACAACGGGTTTACTTTTTTTTAGATCCAAGTCACATGTTAAAATTAATTCGAAACACTTTTTGTGACTACAAATGTTTTTACGATGATAATGAAAATAAAATTCAATGGTCATTTGTGGAAGCGTTACATAAAATCCAGGAAGATGAGTTATTTTATATGGCTAATAAGTTAAAAGCTAATCACATTTACTATAAAACGAAAATAATGAATGTTCGCCTTGCAGCACAATTGTTCAGCGCAAGTGTTGCTGATGCACTTGTGTTTTGCGAACAAGAATTAGATTTGCCAGAGTTTAATGGAGCAACCGCAACTTCGAAATTTATTTCACTGATAAACGATATTTTTGATATTTTGGATTCCCGGTCACGTCAAATTGGATATAAAAGAGCATTAAACTTGGAAAACTTTGACAAAGCTTAAGCTTTTAAAAAAATGGACGAAGCTCAAAAGATTTTGCTGAGTTTATCAACTTTTGTAAAAAACCGTAACGGGGAGTCGCTTAAAATGAAATTAGTAGATTCTCCAAGATACACAGGTTTTTTGGGAATTTTGATCTGTATTGAAAGTACCAAAGCTATCTTTCATGATTTAATACAAAGCCAACAAAATGGCCTCAAATATATGCCACTACACAGAATAAGCCAAGATCATATCGAACTTTTTTTTTCCATAGTAAGGAGTCATGGTGGTTATTGCGATAATCCCTCAAGCTCCCAGTTTGAAGCGATTTATAAAAAAAATCTTGTTAATACAGAAATAACACAAACGGGAAACGGAACGAACTGCATTCCATTGGAAAAAATTACTATACTAAATTGCAGATCTGCACTTGACAAAATTAATGCTTCAACCGTACGACAATACAATAGCAATGACGCTACTGACGAAGTCAATTTTACCAATTTTATTGACGATTTAGTCGATGAGATTGAAGCTCTAACTTTTTTATCCCCGTTTGCGAAAAAAGTTGTGGAGTATATAGCTGGATATGTTATATTCTCGACAAAAAAAATAATTAAAAGCGATACGTGCATTAAAGGTTTGCTTGGGCCGCTTGATGAAAAAAGTTTAATTCACCAAAAAAGCAAAGGAAAGTTACTGTATGCCTCAAAAGAGGTGATACTTTTATGCCGGATTTGTGAAAAAGAAATAAGAAGACATTTAAGTGCCGACAATAAACCTACACGATCTTGTACCACACATGAAGTCGTGACACGCTCTTTGAAAAAGTTTATTGGCAAAGACTTATTTCCCTCAATTAACTAACGATATACCAACCTTTGAATTTAAGCGTATCACAATCGATACAATTCAGAAAACCTTTAAGTCTCAACATAAAAAACACTAAGGACTTATGGGGTATATCCGTTAACCTCTTGGCTCACCAATGCCCCAACCTAATTTTCTTAACCGATTTCTTGAATTTATCGATAATGCGTATCGACAGTTGTTACAGCTATGGCTGCAAGGAGTTGTCAGTGTAGTTGCATCATATTATTATACTGTTATGACACGATTTATTCAATGTGTGTGTGAAATTGTTAGTGTATTTTGTAATTGTTATGGTGTGAGTTTCGTAGTGACAGACAACTGTTTTTGTGTGAGAATTTGAGAATGTGTGATTTCCCCCCGCGAAAAATGACAGACATATTTGTATCGGTAAAAAACGCAATGGCTACTCCCCTCCGGTTCGCCGGTGGCCTGTGTTGCTCTATGATTTTCACCGATATCTCCGCCAATTCTGGACCGACTTTCAAAATTATTTTTTTATTCGAAAGCCTATACTGAAGAAGATCCCATGAAAATCCAGGGAAATCCTCGAATTTTATAGGCACATACAATGTTTTTCAAAAAAATTCTAACGCAATTCAGATATTTGTGCCTGATAATCATCATCTTATATTGCTGAGCTGATGATGGAAGACATAAGTCAGGATTTGATGATGGGACCCTGAAAAATGTTTGTTCAGCGATATTTTCGCCAATTGTTAACCGAATTGGATGATTCTTTTTTTGGTTTGGAAGAGTATTTCCTCGGATTGTTTCCGTTTAAATTTGGTGAAGATCTGATGGAGATCTTCGGAGGTAGGCAACGGAACTCTTCAATAAATGATAGCAATTGGATCGGAATTTCTGAAATCGCATGTCTCTTGATTGTTTACACCAGTTCATAACATAAACAAACTACTTAGTAAAAAATAATTTTAATTTCGGAAGTCAGTTTTCAAAAACGAAAAAACCAAAAACACCGTGTAGTGTTTTGTTTTTGGAAGTCGGTTTTATTTGTTTGTTAAAAAGTTTTTTATTGCCTACTTTACTGTTATTACATACTAGTTTTAATCGAGTACCATTTTTCTTTTATGGTTTTCAGTTAATAATTTTTGTTCATAATCGTTTTATTTATTATTTATTATACACTTTATTGTACACCTCATATTTGAAGTACAGTAACAATTCTATTAAAAAGTGTACAATGGGTGGTTTTATCGCACAAGGCAATCTCTTACAGACAACCTTTGGATGGACTAAACGAAAGGAGATAGAGTCTGGGTTTTTAGAGTTCTGTAGCCAAATGGAAAAAAACGGAACCCTTAATTTTAGAATTCGTCATGTCTGTCTGTCTGTCCATCCGTATGTGTCTGTGTCCGTATTTGTACCACGCGTTGGAAATGTTTCACCGGGTACATACCCATAATGAGCTGTAAGGCTTAGGTACTCATCGACGCGGGGATCAGTGGATGTTTCTTTTATATCAAGATTAATGTCACCAACTAACGCACAATGCTAGCTAGTGCAATTGCCTAGTACGTTTTCTAAAGATTTTAAAAATTAACTTATATTATGAAACGATGGCGATCGATAGATAGTTATAACAGAGTATAATTGACATACCACATTGTTGAAAGGGGGCTCTTGTATAAGAACGCCAAGCTCAGACTTAGAAAACACTACGATGCCTTCATTTTTGTTATTGTGTAATTTTGTAATTTTTTGAATAATTGCAGTTATAGCCCTCGAGACAGATACTATTAAAGGTTTCATCAATCCAACATTCAGTCAATACTATAAGATCGGACTTGAATTTTAAGCGTTCCAGGAATACAAGTAATGTATCAAAGTTCTTATTTATACTGTGTATATTCTGAGAAAAGATAGTAAGTTTGCCATGTGATACATTAAGATATTCTTTACAAAGATCGGGGTTATCAACATCCTCAAGAAACAAGCTGTTATATAAATTGTGTTATAGTGAATTTATTGGTAATGGTATGAAATAAACTAGGTCTTTATTATAGAATATTAAACAGCACAACCCCAAGGTAATAACAGCCGCACGGGTCGATCTTCAAGGTTCAGCAACGCTTGCCAAGGTTGGTCTGTGGATGGCTGACCATCTTAACATACCGAGTTTCCTCCGTGCCTCGGAAAGCACGTTAAGCGGTTGGTCCCGGCTGTCTTTTGTAGATCTTTGGAAGTCGTTACAGATAGTCAGAAGCCAGTTAATCTGACTCCAGTCTTGCCATGAAGTACCGTGTTTCCCAGTTAATGGGTTGTGGAGGTCTGGTAGGCAGCCGCTCCACGTAAAATACTGGTATTCAGCTAAATCTGGCTTGACTGGAAGCCGACCCCAATATAGTTGGGAAAAAGGCTAGGCAGATGATGATTAAACAGCACAACCCAATCGATACCATCATGAAGTAAACGTTTGGTCGCCATATTGTTCTTATGACTCTTTTATCTATAACTATTCTGCACGTTTTTAACGTTTAATAATTAAGTCTTGGCATTTTTTAGCTACCAGTTTAATCAGACGAATCGAAAACGTAAAAGTCAGTTAATTTTTTATGCATTTGAACATATTTTCCGTTTGATGCCCCTTAACAGAACTTTTTATTTTTCTTTGTCGAATAATGAAGTTATTATAAAAATATTATTATTAAATGTGAATTGTGTAATCGTATACAAATGTAGATTGTGAGCACCCATATGCATAATAATTGTTAGATAAATAGAGTTTGATACATAAATGATAAAACAAAACGATTTTAGTATGCATGGAATATAAAAAAAAAAATGAAATTCCAGACAATCAGACTGTCTTAACTTATTTATATGCTGTTCATCGTTAATACATATATTCAGAACTATCCTGCTTCTTGACGTACACGTTACCGTTTTATGACCAACAATATCTGTATTTTTCTGTTCTTGCAAAGTCCCTTGCGAGGAAGACGCCTAGTTTTTGCGGTGACAGATTCCGAAACAACGAGCAGTGATGAGTTATCTATTCCCAAGTGGCTGACTTTTAGCTTTTTGGTTTTGTTGAAGCTTTTCACAGAGGCCAGAAAATTATCTTTAGTTAGCGTATTAGAAATTTCCACAATTACATTTGACTTGGTTGGATCTTTTTATTAGGAATGCGATCACCAGAACTCGATAAGAGCACCTGCTGACAACTTTCTACTGAGCCACCGTCCATAGCGTGCCGTCAGGTTTAGTGCTCACTTCACTTGCTTTAAAGCTACAAAGGTTCATGTATAGGTATGGTAGAGAGATGTTAAGGCAATTGAAAAGTTTTAATACATATTTGAAGAGAGTTTCCTCGTTTTCTTTATCCGTTCGAGGAATACACCTTAATTAAATACTTATTTTTTAAGGGACTTTTCCAAGAAATCACATTTATGTTCAATGCTAGATAGTTCTGAAGTGAGATTGTTCCGTTGTTTTTCCAACCCATCAATTTTAGACTGCACACAATGCAGCTGGTTGTTCATATCCTCCAGCGCTTTTTCTATTTCTTGGTTAGTGCTGCGTATCGCTGATGTCTGTGACTTAACTTCTTCCAACTGCTTATTTAATAAATCGAACTTTTTATTTTGGGTTCCTTGAAAACTTTGCTACAGTTCTCGCATTTCCATTTTAAATACCGTAAAATCATCATAATCATCACTAGATGCGACTAGCCAGCGACGTTTATCTCTCATGGTAACATTCTGCTGATTCGCAAGAAGACTTTAACGAATTAACTTTTTATTCGTTTATTTACTGGATATTTATCCAGTAAATAATGGAAACAAATTATTAAGTAATACTTTGTTTTACCATATAAATCACTTTATTTTTTAATTTAGCTTAAATCACTATTTATTAAACGTAAGTTTTATTAAGCTCTTCCAAATGGCCTTGCAAGAAACAGGGCTCCATACAAGGCCAATATTATAAATCTGTCGTTCAACTTAAAACTAGAGTTGTATCAATTAATATATCCGCTTTTACTAAAACTAAATAATAAGCTCATTTATGCGAAACATTAAATGCTTAAATTTTTATCATCTATAAAAAACTCAACGAACACCATCGTGTAACTAAAACTATATTAGTGGAATTATTTAAAAATAGTAGTAATGAGTATTATATTGATTATAAATAACTCGCCAATGCGTTTTATAATGATATTAAAAACTTTTTTTTTGCTAAAATCGCCTTCTTATGGGTCAGTTCTTTGTTACGCCAAAATGTATTTAATCTGAGTAAAAAAATTTAACAGTTAAATGTTTTAACTTTAACAGTACGTATTTACAACTAAAAACTAAGAGTTTATGATTTTTAGATGTAACAGGGCCCATGTAGCCTAGCAAGGCCAACCGGCAAGTTTTTGATAGACCTTATAAGGAACCACCGGCTTTCCTAGGAACACTACCAATATTTTAACTTAATCATAATTTGCACTATAATTTTTTTCTTTAATACCATAAAAAACCTTATATGACAATTCATAGTAAAACAATATGAGAAAATTGTAGATTATTTCACTAAAAACTTAAGTTTTACTGTGCGCGCGAATAACAATTGTAACATTACTGACCGAAGTCTACAAAGCATTTTGTGGATTTGAGTTTGATGGACCTTAGTGTGTAGTATAAGGAATATGTCCTTACATGTCAATAACTACGAGTTTTTAATAGTTGGCCTTCAAAGGAGCGCGACTTTCCTTGGTTGCCACCCACCTTAGGTTGCATTCTTTTTTTTTTTCATCAAGTTTTTAAAATTTCAGGAATACAAAGTGATCCTATACCTATACAGGTTCCACTTTTTTCTTTTGAGGTACGGAACCCTCTAAAAGAGTATTAATTTCAAATATTGGTTTTAGGAAAGATGCCGCACCTTACGCCTAATAAAAGGCAAAGACGTTACCTATCCAGAACGGTTAAAATCAAATGATCCGCAAAAATGGAGAAAATGCAAGAGGAATGCAATATGTTAATTTTGCACTAATGTTTAACATAAAAAAAATTATTGTCTAATTTTAAGAAAAATAAAGGATAGCTTTTTGTATTAAAAATAATACTTACATGACGTCTTATTTGATAATTAAACTGATTTACCACTGCAAAATTGGTTTTTAATTACCTCTGTGATTCAGCCATTACTGTTCTTTTGTGTCACTTTAACACAAAATAGACACAATTTTAATGTACATTAATTTTGAATGTTGAATGTTTGTTGGTCGAAAATGCATTGTTTTTGACTTTTATTAGAGCAAAAAAAAATGAAAAAATCTCAAAGTTCCGCATTTTTATTTTTTACAAAAAAAAATTGAATAATTAATTAGAAAGTAATTGTCACAGGAATTTGATAGAAAGAAAAAAGACTGTCAGAGTGCTAACTTCAAGCCCAGAGGCGGCCCGAACTTCTGCTTTTATTTTAGTAGCGTTGATTGTTGGGTTACGGGCTGCCAGCTATCTAATATAGCGCTTTTCGGCAGCAGCCCAAACAGTTGGGATGCTCTTAGACGAGCTATTTGGAACCATCAGCCACGTCCCCAGACAGTGCCAGCGCTCAGGGAAGCCGCTATTGAAAAATGGGACAGGTTACCCCAAAAAATGCTGGATAACTTGATCCCCAGCATCTCCAGGAGGATCCCCGCATGTGTTCGAGCCAGGGGAGGAGTTATATGATATTGAATTTAAACCATTCATTGATAAATTGTTGTATAAGTTTGGTTAAACAGTATTTTTATTATCATCAAATTCCCGTTATAATCTGATTCAATTTTTGATAGTAAAAAATATAAATAGTTTTATTTTTTTAATTTCAAACAGGCTTTTTCTATTTAAAGAAAACACACAGCAAAGATTTTTTTCTAGATAAATTTAAATTAAAAAAAATATAACAGCTTATGCTAGGGATCACAAACTTTTTTTGATGTGTGTAGATACTGAGGTACCTGCTGCAATGAAGGTGGGTCCTACTTTATGCTCGGATCTGCCAGCTTTCCAAGCATTTAAAGGTTGATTACAAAGCGGCTTTTTATAACAAAAGGAAAGTCTGTTGGGGCGAAGCCATTGAGAGACACGGCGAAGCACTTGCCGCGTCGCTTGATATCTCGAAGGCTTTTGACAGGGTCTGGCACGCAGGTCTACTCAGCAAGCTTCCTGTTTATGGCATCCCAGCTGGTTTTTGCTGCTGGATATCAGACTTCCTGAGTGAACGGTCGATCCGAGTGGTCGTTACCGGCTGCTCCTCTGACCTCATGGCTATTGATGACGGAGTTCGTCAAGGGTGTGTTCTCTCTAAAACTCTTTTCCTGCTGCTCATCAATGACCTACTTCAGCCTGGTCTTGTTGGGTACGCAGATGACCATATGGTTTCAGAGAGATACTTGTCCACCGCAACAACCAGTGGGGTTGAAGTTTGATCCTTGAGAGAGGCCATGAAAGAGCAGACATATTTGACCTTAAGCGTTGTCCCCCAGTGGGGTGATGACAATCTGGTCACTTTTAAAGCCACCAAAACACAGGCGTGTCTTTTTACCGCAAAAAGGAGTCGTTTTGACCAAGCTCCTACTTTTCGGGGTGCGTCTGTTCCTGTGACTGATCGGCTCGAGCTCCTAGGCATGGAGTTGACATCCAGTCTCAACTTCGGCGCCACCATCGAGTACAAAGCCCAAACTGCGGCCAAAAAGCTGGGCATCCTAAATAGGGTGAAGCGATACTTTAGGCCTGGACAGCTTTTAACCCTTTACAAAGCACAAGTCCGATCCTGCATGGAGTATTGTAGCCACCTTTGGGATGGCTCAGCTAAGTATCAGCTTGCCGCGCTTGACTCGGTGGAACGCAGAGCTAAGAGGCTCATCGGCGACGTAAAACTGGTGGATGCCAAGCTACATAGCTTGACTCATCGCCGCAAGGTTGCCTGCTTGTCGGTCTTCTACAGATTGTACTTCGGTGAGTGTGCCCAAGAACTCCACGACCTCATCCCACCGGCCCCCTTCTACCATCAGACATCGAGACGCACTGCATCTTACCATCCCTACCTTGTGGCTATTCCACCAACGCTTAGTGCGAACTAAGCGTTTTCAAATGTCTTTTATAATGCGCACAGCAAAGGAGTGGAACTCTCTGCCTGCGTCTGTGTTTCCAAAAGCTTACAACCCTAATCTCTTCAAAGTTAGAGTGAACAGGCTCCTTCTGGGTAGGCTCGCTCCATTGTAGATTTTGTCTCTGTCATCTCTGACATAGACTAGAGCCAAGAGTAAACCCATTACAAATAAAAGAAGGTAAAATTCAACCTACTCGAGAGTTTACTGCCCTTCTTTATGGGATCAAGCAAAGTTACAATATCCATGACGCTAGATATCAGCTGTTCCAATAAACATATTCAACGAACAAAGACAAAGAGCATCTTTATAAAGAACATTAAAGGCATCGACTCCAATCTGATTCCACAGAGCTGGATCTCACTGAAGCAAAAAGAAATGCGCCCAGTTCATGCGACTGATGTATGCTGTGCTGTCAATAGGTACTGAAGATTGTGGTTGGTTTTTGTATAACTATTCTCTCTTACTCTCAACACTCGCGCAGAAAATTTAACATCTTAAATCTATGCAAATAGGGATTCAGCAAACTTTTTGATGAAGCAACCTGATAGGTATCTAATTTGGATTTCGAATAAAATAAACTTTCATTTCTTAGCTGAGCCAGGCCAGTCTCGAGGTCGAACTCAAAATGAAAATTACCGAAACACAGTTAATGACAAATAGCACAAAATGCAAAGTAGATATTGGAGGTGTGAGGGGTTGAATATGTCCATGAGTACATATACTTCGGCCAAATAGTATCTTTTCAGGCGAGGCAAGATAAAGAAGTTGCTCGACCCATAAAAATCGCCTAGAACACTTCCACTATCCCTCAAAAGGAAACTCATGGATATTATGTGCATCCTCCCCACCCTCACCTACGGAGCGCAAAAGTAGTCATTAACGAAACCTCAAAAGTCGGCACTCGGGGTCTGTCAGCGAGCAATGGAACGAAGTATTCTTGGAGTCAAACTCAAAGACCGCATCAGAAATAGTATACTTCGTTTCAAAACACAAATCGCAGACGTAGGCAACAAAATCGTCAATGTAAAGCGGAAATGGGCTGGTCACATCTGCCGCATGTCGCGACAGAACTGGGCAAAAGTAACTACCGATTGGATTCCGACCA
The DNA here is from genome assembly GCA_950371165.1 of Lacanobia oleracea. NCBI lineage: Eukaryota > Metazoa > Arthropoda > Insecta > Lepidoptera > Noctuidae > Lacanobia > Lacanobia oleracea. Next base: position 12,346,918 of record OX493397.1, read on the forward strand.
ACTGGAACCAGCGACGCGGTAGGCCCAGGAGGAGATATGAATTAGACCGAATTTTACCTAAAAGGTTGGCCGAGTGTGGCAATGAACAGAGAGAAATGGAAAGAAGGAAGGGAAGCCATAGCCTTGCAGTGGGACTCAACAGGCTCATAATAATAATTAACGACAACATCATGTCTGCCTCTCAAAATGGATGTAGGATTGGGTCCCGCGGTACTAAGGAGCTACTCCTTATTGATATGGCCATTAGCCAGCAGGTTCGTCGTTCCAGAAAAGATCTGTCGACATGCTGGATAGACTATAAGAAGGCCTATGACTCGGTGGTTCATACATGGCTCATGAGGGTGCTAGAATTGTATAAAATTAATGCAACGCTACGCACTTTCCTGATGTCAAGGGTTTGATTCAGAAAGCGGTACTTCTGAACACGGCTTGTATTGTTAGGAGGTTCCTCTCTCTGGAGCCCTGACCGCCGATAGCTTGGACCCTGTTCCCGATACCGATGGGCTACTATTTTTATATTTTTAATTATTTTTTTTATATACTTGTCTTGAATTATTAAAACTATAATTATTTGTTAAGAAAATAAATAAATTAATTAATAATTAATTTATCCGCAAGGCAGTTTTGTGACAAATTGTTGGGCAATGGCGACGCCATGGACCTGATCTCCCGATGGAAGTCTTATTCCTCATTTCCACTTGCCTTTAGTGGCTGGCCGAAATAAACACTGACGAGAAACAGAGCTCCCACCTCTTTCTTGCCTTAATCGGCCGGTCTGAGTGGAGATTCGCAAGAGCAAACGTGCTCGGGAGAAGGATGTATACTTAATCCAGTAAGAAGCTGGATCTTGATCGTACTTCCAGGGTTGTCCTGATAGCCGTGGTTTACCTCTCCACTCTTCTAGCACCTCAGTATATGTTGCCCCCTTGGCTCTACGTAACTTTGTGCTAGCGACCGATTTCGGGGGGCCCATTTATTGAGTGTGCAAGTCACTCCCTGTTAATTTAAAGCAGATTTAATTGTCAGTGGTCAGGCAGGGGCCAATACATCTTCCATAGTAAACGATTATCAGTCCACTAAACCACCCAAACCCATAGCGTCTCCATTTTCAGCAATAGTCCTGCTCCAAACGGGGATTGTTCTTCACAGTGCTTACAGGGATAATCGTCGGTTGGTGTCTCATTCCATTTAAAATGTCACGGGGCCTCTGAAAGTTGGCTTCGGCCCCTCGTACGCCTATGAAAGTGCCGGGTCTCCAAGGACCCGAGAAAAATAATAATAATAATAATTAATTTAAGGCAAGGAGATTCACGGGCGCTTTTATAGGGCTCTTCATGGGTCTGATGTAGATTTTTTAGATTTTTCAGCGTCCGTGGCCTGGCTACGTTTCAGTGATCTCTTCGGGGAAACTGAAGGTTTTGTCTGTGCGATTATGGATGAAGTTATCTTGACGAATAACTACCGGAGGCATATTACGTGTCGTGTGTCGGGCATGCCACCGTCCGGGTGAATCCATCAGACATATTATCTCTGGTTGTTCTCGTCTGGCTAACGGCGAGTACTTGCACAAGCACAACCAAGTGGCCAGGATTATCCATCAGCAACTTGCTTTGAAATATAAACTTGCGGATTCTGAGGTACTGTGGTACCCAACTAATAAGGCGCGTCGTGAATCTTCGTTCGCGCAGAAAAGAATTCATGCCCGAAGACTAACGAAAGAATGCTTAAAACTTACAATTAATCTTAAATAACTACTACAAGGTTCATAATACACTGCAGATGTTAGTTCCGTCTCACTCGCAAGTCACGTGCATGCCATGCGGCGCGCGCTAACATGGCGGCGGCTGCCGACCAATAGCGATACAGGAAAAAGAATCGGCACGCTCCATCGTGCCGATTGGTTAATAGTATTTCCCGCGATTTAAAAATTCGTCTTCTGCGCAGGCACATCGGTAAGCCATATCAGTTGGGTACTACTGTACCGTATTACAAGTATGTGCTCGACCCAGTTCTCGAAAATAACCATGTCACGTTGTACTGGGATCGGTCTATCATCACTGATAGGACTATTGTTGCCAATAAGCCTGATATAGTGGTGATAGACCGATTAGCGCGCCGCACAATGATAATTGATGGTACCATCCCGCATGACGAGAACCTCGTGAAGGCTGAGAAAGAGAAGCAAATCAAGTATCTCGACTTAGCACACGAGGTTGTCGACATGTGGAATGTGGACTCAGCTGTCATTGTGCCGATAGTCGTTACGGCCAATGGCCTGATGGCCAAAAGTTTCGATGACCATCTGTTGAAGCTAGCGTTACACGGTTGGATAAAGGGCCTGATACAGAAGGCAGTACTCCTCGATACGGCTCGTATTGTGAGGAGGCTCCTTTCTCTGGAGCCCTAACCACCGGTAGCTTGGACCCTGTTCCCGACACCGGCGGACTTTTATATTTTTAAATGTATTTTTAAGTTTTTTTTTTTAAGATATATTAAAAAATGTAACATGTATGTATATAAAATGAATAAACGAAATAATAATTAATTTCTTACATAATTAAAATAAATAACTTAAGAGGGTATATTAATAACGCTCACTTACCTACCTGTTTATTCCTGGCAACTCCAATTGGCGTAGTGAGGAAGTAGACAACCTATATTTTTCAATTCCTTGGGGTATATTCCCTCAGCTGATGCTCGACTTTCGTAAATAACTATCGGATATATTATAACTAATCGGAGAAGTGAAGAGTAAAAAAATGTAATCAAACATTTTATTCCTGACTTTCCGGTGTATGAATACGCTTTCCGTCGCTAAAATAAAGCATAGTTTCCCTCATTTTACATAAGTGCACATTATAAAAGCTGACACCGTATAGCTTATATTCAATATTAAAATTAAATAACAGAGGGTATTTATTTTTTATACCGGATCTAAAACTAATAATAGAAAGGGGTAATAGGTCCGAGACCCAGTTAGGTAGGTAATACGATAGTTTATGAATAACAAGAAATACTCACATCACAAAAAGGTATACAGACTGTGAAGGGTATAACAAATATGTAGAAATGTAGAGCAAAAAAAGCAACAAAAAATGATATACATATTAAAATAATTAACCAAAGTAACGACATAAGGCAGCGGGACATCTGAAAAAAAAAACAAAATTGTAAAATGTTAGTGGTTTTTCAACTTCAAGTTTGTAATTTTTTGTGCCTGATCAAATCGCACCACCGCATAAGGTTTTTTCGTCGCCTAGGTTTCATCTTGAGAGCTTATAATCTCTCGACAAAATGTAAACTGGGCACTTCGACAGTAAATTAAAAAAAACAAGATGTGAAACATCTAGAGCACCTATAAATGAACACCCCCTAATGAATGAAGAAAACGCGTATTTTTTTTTCATAATTGCAACTATAGCATATCTTACAAAATTCGTCAAAATTATGAAAAAATCGCACTGAAAAACACTACCCTAAGGCGGTACCAGCTGCTCAGCAGCTGGAGAATCCACCACGTCTCCTTCGGAGGCGTCATGCCCTCATATTCTAGGGGGGCAACGGTTGTCTTAAACCGTTTGCCAGTGGCAACAAGAGCCGAGGCGGCTCCCGATCCGCAACGTCCTTTAAGGAGATGATCGGCTTTAATCTTAGCACGCCCGACTAGATGTCGGGCGAGCGTAGGAGATGCGGTGTCAGACTCCGACTCTGCGTCTGGCATCAGCTCGGCGAATTCTGGACGCGAGGGAGCCGGGGCTGCTGGAGGATGACTAGGGTCGTTTTCCAACGGAGAGGCGGTCTCAGCCCGTAAGATCCCCACTAGTGCGCGGGGTAGAGGCCGAGACGGAGGCAAGAGGAGAGGGCTCGCATCGCAGGAGGCTACCCAGCGAGTTCGCCGAGGAAGGGTGACACCCCGGAGCGAACACTCGCAGGGCCTCTATCTCGGGATCTTCTGGCAGTGAGCCAGACGCCGCTGGTGGCTCCAATAAGGCTAGGTTTGTGCAGATCGTGGAGGCGGACGTCCACGATGTGGCCTTGAAGAGGAAACAAGCCTCTAAAAACAAGGCCATAATCGCGGCGGTGGCCTCCATTTTGGCGGCAGCGGAGGCCAACTTTCGCGGGCCCCAATCAGACGAAATGTCCAAGTTGCGAGCGGAGGCCTGGCGGCCGCCACGGAGCTTCTCCAAAAGGAGAACGAGAAGCTCCAAGCAGACCTGGCCAGGCTCAGAGGAGACGGCTCCAAGGAGGCACATCAAGGGGGGCGCAAGCGCGGGCAAAGCCAGCCCGTGCCTGTGGAGGAGCAGGTTCTGATCCTGGTGCGGCAGGAGATGGCAGCCTTCGCAGCACGGTTCCCTGTATATACAGGGCATCGTCCTGCACCCTCCCCTGGTAGCGAGCCAAAAGGCGCCGGGCCATCAGAAGGCGACCTTGTATGCGGCCACCGTGGCTGCAGAAACCGGGGTCATCCGGTTAGGCCAAACGAGGGACTAGACTGGCAAAGACCAAGCCAAAGAAAGGTGGGGTGGCTGCACAGGCAGCGTGAGCTCCAGCTCCAGCTGTGCAACAGGCGCCCCCGTCTTCAAACTCTCCTGCGGCCGAAGCTGAAGTTGAAGAAGTATGTTGGAGAGTTGGAGAGTTGAAGAAGGCGAGAAAGGCCCTCGCGTTTTTTGCCCGCCCTGGTTGGGTGGGCAAAAAACGCGAGGGGAAGCGGCGACAAAAAGAGCGAAGCATCGCAGCCAGGCTCCGTGCCCCAAAGACCGCAGCTGTAGTGATCACACTACAGCCGGACGCGGAGAAGAAGGGCGTGACGTACAGCCAAGTGCTCGTGAAGGCGAAGGAGGCGGTGAACCTCCAGGAGCTTGGAATCACGGGGGGCCTCCGACACAGGGTGACCATGACTGGGGCCCGGATGTTGGAGATCCCCGGTGCAACCAGTGACCCGACCGCTGACGCTCTGGCTGAAAGGCTTAGAGCGTCCTTAAATGCGGATGAGGTCCGAGTGTCCAGGCCCACCAAGTGCGTTGATATACGCATTCTAGGCCTGGACGACTCCGTCACGTAGGTGGAGGTGGTGGCCGCCGTTGGTAGGACTGGGAGCAAAAAGAAGCCCTCCACCACCGCCGTCCGCCGAGGCAGAAATGGAGTGCTAATAACGGCTCCATTACGCCTCCTTCAGGCAAACAACAACCACTGCGCCGCCGCTCAGAACCTGTTGGTTCAGAGCATGGCACATTGGTTGATTAACATCGCCGTGGTCGCTAAGCCCTAGTTTGTCTCGCCCAGGGATGGACGGGAAACGATTCAGTGGCCCTAATTTCGTCGGCCGCTGCCGGTACCCCATCCCTCGAAAGCGTCAGGAGAGGACAGGGGTCCGTAACAGCACGGTTCGGGGAGATTGTCGTAGTAGGAGTGTATTTCTCCCTGAACCGAACTCTCGCCGAGTTCCAAAACTCCCTTACGGAGTTGGGCGTCGTCGTCGCCGGGTGTCGTTCCCTCCCCGTACTCGTTCTCGGGGTCTTCAATGCCAAGCACTTGACTTGAGGTTCCCGTTATATGGATACGCGGGGCAGGTTGGTGAAGGGCTGGGCTCTGGAGACAGGCCTGGTCGTCCTAAACCGGGGTTCTGTCCCAATGTGTGTGCGGATGCAGGGGGAGTCCGTGGTGGACAATTCGTTCGCCAGCCCTGCTCCGACACCGCATGTTATTGACTGGCGCGTATTAGAGGAGGCGGAGACCCATTCCGATCACCGGTATACCCGGTTTGACGTCTCCGCCCAGACCTCAACCGCGCCAGTCCGGTAGGCCTTAAGTGGTCCGCGGTGGGCGCTGAAGCAGCTGGACCGGGAGCTCCTCCTGGAAGCTTCGATCGTGCAGGCCTGGGTGTCACCTCCGGACAGGCCTGCTGACATCAACGAAGCGGAGTGGTTTCAAGAGGCCATGTCCGACATTTTTGACGTGGCAATGCCCCGGGATAAGCCAGGACGCGCCACCGGCCGCCGCAACAGAAGAAGACGCCCCGGGCGTCGGGGGTCGCAGGGCGATTTCCGGCCATCGTAGGCGAGGGCCTGCGGACGGCGAGCATTGGGTGGCTCGCCGTCCGATCAGAACCAGGCCCGGGTCGGCGGCGCGCTGTGTTCCACGCGCGCCTCAAGGAGCTGTCAGCATGGGAGACGGGCCCGCACGGGCCAGTGCCTGCCGGGGTGCTGGATCCGTTCGAAAGAGAAGCCGCGGCCCTGGAACGCAAAGGGCATTAGGAGGAACACGGATGGGTTTTAGTCAGTAAGAGTCTGACACTCCCTTCCGCTCCGCCCAGAGAGGAAGGAGTCAATTGATGATTTCCCATCCTTTAGATTTCTTATACTGGATCTCCTACTATCACAAACTCTCAAATTCTGGTCTTGCGTCATAAAGAATGAAATCTTGTTTCTTTTTTAATTTACTTTACTTTTTTGGATTAATAACCTAAGTAGATAGGTACAACAGCGAATAGCCAAGAGAAGTGGACAGATTGGAGGGAAGTTTCTGCATAGCAGTGGGCCTACTATGGAATGATTATATAATATGAATATCCATTTATAGTGATAAATTATTTGTAACGGCCGACACAATCTTTTTACTTTATTCTTCTCACCTCTAGAAACTCAACTAAAAACAAGTCGTTTGAAAATCTGTTCACTTCTTTTGAATCCGTCAACTTCGTTCCACTTTGGTTGGGTTCACGTTAAAAAAAACCTAATGTTTCGTTTGAGTAATAGGCTTGATGGTATCAATATTATTTAGGACATTATCCCTCCAGGGCCGCTTCAACTTACTACCCCGTATGTCTATGGAATGTGTTGGCGATGTGAGCTCACTTTCCTTAGTTAGTTCAGACACTTTTCAACAACACAAGCACCGGGAAGGTCACGTCACGATTTCAAGCTATAAATGAAGAAACACGACTTAGGGGATCAGTCTCGTCACTTTCCACTTGACAACTGACTAGGTAAAACTTATGATATACAGTGAGTAACACTTCGCGCGAACTGCTACCTACCTTATATAGATGACGGTATGTTCTATGTGCTTTGCTCCACGATAACCCGTTGTTTTACATACGTTGGTTGTCTTTTGCTTAGGTACAAGGGTACCTATAAAATATACTAGGTTGACAAATACCAGTGACCACTTTTCAGAGTTAAAACAAATATGTCAATTATTTTCTGTTACAATTATTGCCAGCCAGGAAGCTATGAGGTTCTTTCTTAGAAAGCATTCTTCATAGTAGAAACGAAGCGAAGGCGGATACCGGACTCGGGCCCAGGGGGTTCCTTACCACCATATAAAACATAAAATGTTACTAAATTTTCATCGGCGAGGCCTCTATTCATCAGAGAATTTTAACACTGCGGTGTATATTGCAGTTTTAAATCAGCGACATTTTTTGACCGCCGGTAGAATTAATGTAACTTTTTTCTGTAACTTTAACTGATTTCTGAAAAAGTGTGCTATTTAGAAACGAGCGTTTTATTTTTCCTGTAATCTTAACACAAACTTCGGAGATGAGGGGTATGGTAATTTCTTTCACATTTTTCGTCAAAAGTCAAAAAAAATGGGGACTAATAAAAAAGAAATGTTTGAAAATGTGCACATAGCGCTCTTTCATATGAAACCCCACATGCCCTAGTAGCCCCACTTTGAATTTTCCCTTTCAGTCGCTGTTGCAAAAAAAAAATATAAGCATTTTTATTTCTTTCTTATTTGCAAAATAGTTGATCAAACGTCACCCAAAACTAATCCAAATTTCAAGTTTATAGCATTAGGAGTTCTTGAGGTATCAAGCTGTGACAGAAGGACAGACTTAGTCACACCATAAGGGTTCAATTTTACCCGACTGCGCGACGCAAAGGAATGGTAATATGTTTATCAGCCTATGTATATATGTTTGAATGTTCCTTTGAAGCACTATACAGACCAAACGCCTGGGCCGATTTTTATCATTTCACACGTCATTCCTCTTAGTCTATATGGCGACTACTGGACGCCATACTGAGAAAATGAAAAAAAAATATTTCAAAGCCTATCGAGTGGGGTATCAAAATAAAGGGCTCGAGAACACGATTCTAAAAATTTAACCTACTAAAATGTAGAAAATAAAAAAAATACTTTTTCAAAAAACCCGACTGCTAAAACCGACTAAAAAGTTCGAAACAAGTCGCTTTTCAAGCAGTCTGATGCATCACTGATCTGATGCCACCAACTTTTTTACCATTTTGGTACGAAACCCTAAAAAAAGCAGATTGTATTCTTCCAGCCAGCGCCGGACCGAGGCAGATTTAGGTAAGAACGAGATCAAATTTTGGCGGCCCCAACTTCACTTACTTATTTTAAACAACATAAAACCGCGCACCGCACTCCTGTTTTTGAAAATATCTTATACTGGGTCCACACGATACAGGCTTTCTTCCAAAAACTTTTAAAGAATATAGTCGTTGCCCACCATTAGCCATTGCCTACCATGAGCAGTGGTGGCCCTGTGGTAATGGCTGCGACTTACGAGTTGTAGGTAGTAGGTTCAAACACAGGCAGGCGCTTTACTTTGTTTAATTATTTCATCACCCCTGCTCTCAAAACGGTGAAGGAAAACATCGTGAGGAAACATGTCCTAGAACCAAAAAATTCGAAGACATGTGACATCTACCAACCCGCACTGGACTCGCGTGGTGGATTACGACCCACTCCCTCTCACCGAGAGGAGGCCTGTGTCCCAGCAGTGGGAACATTATTGGGTGATTATGCTACCATTAGAACCCGCGCCTAGGCGCCGCCGGTCGAAGCTGCCGGTACCAATTCTTTATGGCTTCTCAGTGATAAGAAAGTAGTACATTTGGAAATATTTGACACTGCCGCTAAGGTGGAATAGACGACCGAGCCGAAGGCGATGCCATTATGGAGCCGAGAAACTCATCATCTGCCTAGCCTTTTCCCAAGTTTATTGGGGTCGGCTTCCAGTCAAACTGGATTCAGCTGAATACCAGTGTTTTACCTGGAGCGGCTGCCTACCAGACCTCCACAACCCATTAACTGGGTAACACGTACTTCTTGGCAAGGCTGGAGTCAGATTTACTGGCTTCTGCCAATCCGTAACGACTGCCAAAGATCTACAAATGACAGCCGGGACCAACGGCTTAACGTGCTTTCCGAGGCACGGAGGAAATTCGGTATATTAAGATGGTCACCCATCCACAGATCAACCTTGGAAAGCGTTGCTTAACCTTAAAGGTTGACCCGTTCGACTGTTATTATTAAGCCACGAGCTCCTCAAAGATTAAATTTTCGAAATATCTTTTTATCATAATGACTCACGACCTTGACATATATAGTACCTACCTTGATTTTTAATTTTTTATACACCTAATAGGTGAATAAAAAGGTACTATAATCAAGGTACAAGTAATATAGACGATACTATAGATTTCAGTATCTTCACAGAATATAGCAAATGTCTTTAATGACCCACCATAAACTCCGGACGCGAACGTAGAAGAATCAGGAGAAAATATTCTGATATTCAGACTGATCTTAACAACCATCGATATATAGTATTTTTAAATCTTGTACCAAGCCCAAACCTGATCTTCTCCAAACCCCCCTACTAAAACGACTAAGTACCGGATAGGCATAAAAATCAACTGCCTCCTGAAATGTGGGGTGGAAACCGAGGTGTTGATGGAAACCTACAGCTAATTACGACCTTGGATCCTCCTTGTATGGCCAGGCCTAATTAAAGGCAGTTTTAAGGTTTATTAGATTTACAATGGTTATAGGAAACTGAAAGCAAAAGGTAAACTTACCTATTAGTTTTGGACATTTAGTATTAATATTAGACACGTATTTTGGCTTAGTAAATTTCGTACATTTTTAACAAGTCCGATGAGGTCACGCGTGTCTTCAACTCGCTGTATCCTCTTTATGTTTTGTTTACGTGAAAAAAGAAAAAATACGTTTACAATATTTTTTTTTAAATCTGATAGATAAAAAAAAAAAATTGGACACGGACTAATTAGATTTTTTCAGTAAAATCCCCATTGCGGCTGTCACCATACCCTTCTCTGTACGTTCGCAGAGCTAAAACTGCGTTTCCACGGCATTCTGACGCTGTGTAGGGGAGACCGGGGATGGTTGACTAACTTTTGACTCAAGCTCGTCTAACTCTGATGTTCAACTTAATATAACAAAAGCAACAGTTGATACAGATAGAAGAAATATTCAGGCACCTAAAATAGTAATCTATAACCTGTATATTTATCATTATAATACTTATTTAGTCAATTTTCTAAACCCCTGACGCTTGGTCAACCTACCCCATGTTCGGGGTAAGTTGGCCATAAACATGGGGTAGGTTGACCTAGGCAGTAATTAGTGTAAATAAAGAAGATTATAGTACAAAATAAAACATTAAAATGTATTAAATGATAGAAACTTTTTATTTAATTATAAACAAACTTAAATTTTTGGTTCATTCTCGGTTAATAAAGAACTTTAATAAAGGTAAACAGTCTCTTTTTAAACTATAGAATAAAACTTAATAATAAGTAAGATTAATTTTTGTACTTTGTGTTTCAACCTTAATTATAACTTTAATTATTTTAATAAATCGCTAATCAAAGATCAACAAATTGCTTTTATGAAAATATTATCAACATACATAAATTTGTGAGTATTTAATATTATAAACTATTACAACAGAAAACTTATTTTTATTAAATTAACTTATTGAAAATATAACAATCAATCAGTCAAGTTTTTAAGTATATCTCCTAACAAAATTGTTGGTTGACTAGGTAGTCTACCTACCCAGAACAAAATTTGTCAACCAACCCCTGACGCCATTTTGAATTTTACCGGCGTATCACGTGCAAACTCTAGCACTAACATGGAAGCAATACTGTGTAATATAGAATAAAACTATCATATTTACTTTTTGCACAACAACAATAATGTTTCTAACAGATCCATAGGCACAATAACAAAAAAGTACGAACGAAAAAAATTACTTACCGGGACCAAAAACACAACATGTGATCCCACTCACGAACGCCGTGCGACTGGAGTGGCTCACTTTGCACAAGTTAGTGGGGCCTGGAGAGGCATCGTCGCTCGTGATTGGTTGATGAAAAACACGCGATAGTGGCGAGTTATTATTGCTTAGTCTACCTGCCCCTATAGTCAACCATCCCCGGTCTCCCCTAAGTTACGCGAGGCATTCTTTAAAATTTTAATTACACACACACACACACAACCAAAGTTTGATTACGTGTCCTACCACCATAAAAAACAGTCAATCACAAAAAAAATCACTAATAGGTACTAAATAATAATAATCCCAAGTTACGTGTCCTGTCACAATAAAAATAAGAAATACTGTCTTAAACTTATTTAGTGTCCTATCACAATAACAAAACAAAATCACAATTATTGTTAGCGCGCGAATTTGACAAATCGTACGTTCCGAAAGGACAGCGTCGGCGCACTGAAAAAACAAGTTTTTTAGAGGCCCCACTTACCGATCGCAAAAAACTAGGATACAACTAACTGACCTATTTCTGTTTCTTTCAGTCGCGCTGTTTGTCACTTTCGTAGTGAAAGTGCAAGTGTGTGTGTATTTATTGCTTCCTTGTTTGCATTGCCAATTTTTAGTATGTCCTTCGACATGCGTCAGAGCGGCAACAACGCATCGTAGACTTATCGTTGTAAGGTGCATGACCTATGCTTAGACATAATCAGCTGTTAGAAAAGATACATCGTGTTCAAACAGTGCAAAGATTTTAAAAATCATTTGCGCCTAAACTACTGCTCCAATTTAGTTAAATTTTGGTACAGAGCTTGAAAATGGTACCTAGTATATGCAGTTTAAAGGAAAGTCCCTCTGTCGTATCAACTTTGTATATAATGGCTGCTTAGGAGCATGTCCCAATGGAGCCTTCATCGATTGTTCAATGTTACCTTTGGACATTGACTCAGCACAGCATTCGCCCCGACTGACGCGCGGCCCAGTTAAAATACTGTTTGGTTGCATCTTACACGTATAGGACACAACTAAAATTGAAAATTTGTGTGTATTAAGCAAAATTAATATATTATAAGCTGTATCTTATAGTAAATAAATCATATTTGAAGTTTATATTCTTATCTTATTACCTCTCACAGTGGCCAAGACACCTTTAGCCATCTCTGATCAGTCTCGTGAGTCTGCATGGCTGGCAGTGAGTGTATTCTTCCCGAACCTGGAAATCCTGCCCACTATCTGTCTGTAACCTTAGGTTGCATGGTGCAGACATCCCAAACTTATTTATATACTAGCTGACGCGCGCGGCTTCGCTCCCGTCGACTGGCTACCCTGCCTACCCTGCCTACCCTACCTACCTACCTACCTACCTACCTACCTCACTACCTACCTAGTAAAAAATAGTACCCTACCCTACCCTAGCTAACTACTATTTTTTAATTATTTTAATACTTATTATGCTATTCCGAACAAAGACTAAATCAAAAACATAAAAATCATGAAAATCGGTCCAGTTGTTCTTGAGTTATAACTTTATAAGTGTTCGAAAAAACCCGAATTTGATTTATATTTTAAGATTTTTGCTATTGCGAAAGATTCGACCTTTACCTAGAATGCATTTTTAAATTTGCAGACAGCGGCTACTTATGAATTAATATGGCATTAGGAACCTTGATACGGAACCCTAAAAATCGATTTCATTCGAATGGTTCGCACGTTCGCACGAATTAAAATCGTACGCGAAGGCTTAGTAATAGGGTCCCGTTAGCACCTTTGGTACGGAATAATACGGAGTACGGAACCTTATTACTCGCCTTGGCTCTTAACTCGAACCGCGTCATCAGTGCAACGCCATTTATCGACCAAGTCGTAAACTGACAAAATATGTAGCAGCGAAAACGTGAAATAAGAAGCCCATTTACAACGATAAGTTAATAAAATGTTACTTTTATTTAGCCACGTGTTAAAAGTTTCACACATTAAAACTCAACAATTTGTTTTGGTGTATTATTTTTTTCTCAATAGATGGCGCTCTAATCAGAATACATGAGAAAAATTCAATATATTTTGATTTTGTGGATCGATTGTTACGATAAATACCGATAAGGTATAAAACTGTTCACTTTTACTTTGCCACGTATTAAAAGTTTCACACATAACAATTTGTTTTGGTATTATATTCATGCTTTCGTGCATTTTATCTTTTTTAATAATAGATGGCGCTTTAACTAATCAAAATACATTAGGAAGTTCCTTACTAAACTTAAAACTCAATATCTTTTGATTTTGTGGGTCGATTTTGATGTAATAAACTCTAAATGTTACTCGGGTTATCACTTAATATTTTCAAGTCCTTAGATCTGGAACCCAACCTGTGGTTTTTGCGTGATGCTCCCTCAAACGCACAGACAAACAGACGAAATTTCAAAAATTGCATTCTTAGCGTTCCGTACCCGAAGGGTAACCAACGGAACTTCCGTCTGTCTGTCAGCGGGCTGTATCTCAAGAACCGTAATAGGTACACAGTTGAAATTTTCACAGAATATGTATTTCTATTGCCGCTATAACAACATACAAGAAACGTATTTATGGTACAAAATCATTCATTTCAGGGTAGACTGCAAAAACTAGTGTTCAGCTACATATTATTTTTATGTATTTTATCTTGTATATCGTGTACTTGTTCTTGTGTTGTGTTGTATTTTAAAAGTAAAATAGTGTGGTAATGATGTGTGACTGACACTGGCATGGCTACCATCAAGTATTTTATTTTTGATTACATAAATAAATTAAATTTGATTAAATAAAAATAGTCGCTAGTTAGTCGAAATTTGTCGCCAAATATCAGAATTAGTCAGTCACTGGTTCAAAAAATATACCTAAGGGTTTAGCCAAAATTCAATGTTAAACTACACATATTAGTCCGATAAGAAGTGTGAGTGTTATCTTTAATAGAAAATAAAGAATCAGTAAACATCTAAAAACTAATCCTAACCGCTAACAAAAAACAAATAACCATGAACTTGAAGATATTATATCATTTAATTGTGTTTAAAAGTAAAATAGTGTGGTAATGATGTGTGACTGACACTGGCATGGCTACCATCAGGTATTTTAGTTTTGATTACATAAATAAATTAAATTTGATTAAATAAAAATAGTCGCTAGTTAGTCGAAATTTGTCGCCAAATATCAGAATTAGTCAGTCACTAAGGGTTTAGAGGTGGTCAATCTGGGGAACACCTACCCCAGCTTGGCCCATTTCAATCTAAGCAAAGATTTATTTTCTCTCTAAGATGAATGGTGATTTCTGACCCTAGTTCGACAGAGTTGAGACCTATCGTAGTTTTTTTTTCTCATCTAAAGTAGAGCAAGAATATGTATTTTTTTTTTCGATTTCAGTCATGTCTCGCGCATACTTATATGACGGTGAATATGTGCTGGTAACAATAATCTACTCCCGGTCTAGGGGCAGGGGTATTTGACCAAAACTTAGGAACTAATCTTGGTTTTAAAGTTAACTGTACTGTATCAATAATGACACTGGAACTCATTACAATTTATCAAGCGATCTTTTATAGCCCTACTCAGAATTTAAAAAGGGTTGTTATCTTCTCGGACAGTAAAAGCGCACTCCAGCATACATTCTGTCAAAAAAGTATCGGGAATGAATGATTTGTTTATGGTTCCAAATTCAAATTTTTGTTTTTTTGTAGTTGTTAGATTGGCACAACTGTTTTCCATTTTGGCGCGGAGTTTGAGTTGCATCTGTTATTTATATTAAATACAGTGCTGGTTTTAGTAATATCATATATTGTGTGTATTGCGAATTTCATAATGGACAAAAATATCGAACAAAGAGTTTGTCTTAAATTTTGCATCGCCAATGGAATTTCGTGTTCGGAGTCACTGAAAATGTTACAGAAGGCTTACGGTGAATCGACTTTATCAAAAACTCGTGCTTATGAGTGTTTCAAAGCGTTCAAAAGCGGTCGAGATGTGATGGAAGATCTGCCTCGCTCTGGTAGGCCGTCAACGTCTGCAACTGAAGTTAACATCGCAAAAGTGAAGGAAATAGTGACTGAAAATCCCCATTCAACTCTGAGAGAGATAGCCGCCGAACTTTCTGTATCTCACGAGTCGATCCGTACCATTTTAACTAATCATTTGGGTATGAAACATGTTGCTGCTCGGCTAGTCCCAAAAGATCTGAATTTTCTCCAAAAACTCAATCGCATGAAAGTCGCTGAGGACATGCTAGAACGAGTCAGTTCGGACCCAACATTCATGAAACGCATTGTTACTGGTGACGAGACGTGGGCGCCACTCCGAAGCTTGTTGACTAGTTTGCATGTCAAACTCGTAAACAAGCTTCGGAGTGGCGCCTTCCACTCCTGCAAGAAACAAACTACACCCTGTAAGAAAATGCACATGACATGGTTTGTAGGAAATTTAACGTACCTAGTTAATTATCGTAGCAGCAACTGTAACAATATTGTCAATGGTTCTCGAGAAACGAGCAAACAACGGAACAAAGTGACTTTTCTCCCTCTTTCAGTAAGTATGTTTATTAAAACACCTCGAGAAACAGCTGTACCTACTTTCAAAACTACGGGGTTATTTACTTAGGCTGAATACCGTTTCTATGTCATGACTTTTGAATTATAATGAATGTCATGTTATGTCAATATTTTGTGACATTGACATAGCATGGCATGTAAACAATGTAGTATATTCATAAA
The DNA here is from genome assembly GCA_950371165.1 of Lacanobia oleracea. Taxonomy (NCBI): domain Eukaryota; kingdom Metazoa; phylum Arthropoda; class Insecta; order Lepidoptera; family Noctuidae; genus Lacanobia; species Lacanobia oleracea. Next base: position 12,362,707 of record OX493397.1, read on the forward strand.
AACGTACGTACGTTGTATTTATTTTTCTGTACGAGTTTGTTCTACTAGGCTCTAATCCTGGTGATAAATATAATACTTTCACAGTCCATTGCAAGATCCAAAATATTGTTTTATAACAGCTGCCCGCCCACGACAGACATTTTGTAGCACCAATAATCTGGCCGAATTTTCCTTGCTAAGTAAAAGTTATTGATTTTTTGTAGGACGTGTGCGTTGCACTATTGCAATCAGTACGTTCCATTTTTCTCCTACAAAAAATCGGTCGCTTATTATCGGACGTGGGCGGGCAGCCAACGGCTGTTTTGGCTTTTAACTGACTTTAAACTTTCGCTGAGAAGTAAAAAATGTTTAGGGAGTTATTTCTCATACGAAAAGACCATTTTAGTTTTCTCACCTGCAGTTTGGGTACGAGCTGAATGTTACCTTTCAGCTTCCCAGAACTTCAGTAATTACTTACCTCAGAAGGGTTTGTACTATGTCTGTTTGTTCTAGTTGGGATGTATATAAAAAGGCCATTAATTTGATACTGTCGCAAAAGTTATATTAATAAGAATATTTTAGAAATAACGAGTACTTATAAAGCGTAAAATAAAAACTAAACACATTTTCAAATATTTCTCGTACTTATAGTACATGTAGTTACTGAGCTTTAGTTGGTTATACAACTGTTTGGTGGTTGGTAGAACAGAACAGAAGTTCTTACCGAAAAAAAAATTGTTGATTGATGCATAGAAAGATAAATGTTATGATAATGAGAATTGAAAAATTGACCAATTGAATGATAATTTGCGATGACTTTGATAATTTATTAATCATTCTATTGTATAATTATAATATTTTATTTATTAATTTAACATTTTATAATATGATTTATTAAAATGTTTTTTTTGACAGTTTAAAATTTATTTTGATTGACATTGACATCAACATTTAATTCTATTGACATTTTAAATTTAATGTATTGACATTTAGGAATTTTGAATTTTAATTTAATGTACAATTAAATTTATTGATATTTTATATTTTTGTTTTTTGCTGATAATTTATGAATTAACCTGTAAATGTAATTGATTATTGTATAATTGACTACTAAGTGATATTTTATTAATAATTTACTGAATGATAATGATACTGGTATTCAGCTAAATCCGGCTTGACTGGAAGCCGACCCCAATATAGTTGGGAAAAGGCTAGGCAGACGATGATTGAATGATAATGATAAATTATTAATTGATTTATAATTTTGATCAAAGTGATAATTAATGAATTAACCTATTGAATGATAATTTATTAACTGATCTGATTTAAGATGTCATGTGCATAAATAATGTAAATGTTTGAATGCCGAATGGTAAAATATATCAACAACTGTGTATTACCCATATTTGCAAAATTCTATTCCATTCCATACCATACCATACCATACCATACCATACCATACCATACCATACCATACCATACCATACAATACCATACAATACCATACAATACCATACAATACCATACAATACCATACAATACCATACAATACCATACAATACCATACAATACCATAACATAACATACCATACCATTACATTCCATACCATAACACACCATACCATACCATATCATACCGTACCGTACCGTACCGTACCATACCATACCATACCATTCCATTCCATACCATACCATACCATACCCTACCATACCATTCCATTCCATTCCACTCCACTCCACTCCATTTTATTATTATAATCTTGATGTTCTACATGACTTCAAATCGGTGTCTTTAACGCGTCCTTAGTCATTAGCAGTTCAGAGAAAATAACAGCCGCACGGGTCGATTTTTAAGGTTAAGCAACGCTTGCCAAGGTTGGTCTGTGTATGGGTCCCGGTCCCGGCTGTCATTTGTAGATCTTTGGCAGTCGTTACGGATAGTCAGAAGCCAGTAAATCTGGCTCCAGTCTCGCCGTGAAGTACCGTGTTACCCAGTTACTGGATTGTGGAGGTCTGGTAGGAAACTGCTCCGCGTAAAATACTATAAGTATTTAGCTAAATCCGGTTTGACTGGAAGCCGACTCCAATATAGTTGTCTGAAAGAATGGTAAAATTCAATAATGTTATATATCGGATAAATGCGTCAAATTTTCGCAGGTTTTGCAGGCCATGGAATTTCAAAGACCATAAATACTAACCTACACAAAGGACGGAAAGCTGGACGACGAATTCATTTTTGGACCAAAGTCCAAAGTAGCCGGCCAAAGAAAAATATATACATAACTAGCTGACCCACGCGGCTTTGCTCCCGTCAACTGGCTCCCTACGTACCCTACCTACCCTACCTACCCTACCTACCCTACCTACCCTACCTACCCTACCTACCCTACCTACCCTACCTACCCTACCTACCCTACCTACCCTACCTACCCTACCTACCCTACCTACCCTACCTACCCTACCTACCCTACCTACCCTACCTACCCTACCTACCCTACCTACCCTACCTACCCTACCTACCCTACCTACCCTACCTACCCTACCTACCCTACCTACCCTACCTACCCTACCTACCCTACCTACCCTACCTACCCTACCTACCCTACCTACCCTACCTACCCTACCTACTTACCCTTTTTTTTTTGTTTTTAAACCTTCCCTGTATTCTGGCGAAACTAACAAAATAAGAATTATTTAAATCGGCCCCGCCGTTCTCGAGTTTTAGCGAGACTAACGAACAGCAATTGATTTTTATATATATAGATATATTATGATGGTACATAACTAACTAAACATTTTGTATTACCACGTCATTACTCTAGGACTGATATCTGAGTCACTACATAAGGTTAACATGTTCGATCTTAGTGAAAAAAAAAAAGAATTTAAGTGTGTTTAGGACATCTGTGAGCGATTTCAAATTCCGTGTCCCTATTGTTGGCCGCCTTGGAGAACGTGCGATACCGTTTCCTCCTCCTTCATGCATGCTCCCCTCAGAGGATTGTCCGTAATACCTATCGTATGCAAGCGTTTGTTCAATGAGCCCGTGCCCGGTGATGGTCCCCAGTCGCAGAAGGCCCTTGGTCAGTCTCCTGTCTAGGTTTATGCCAAGCCTCCTTGGACTGCCTGCAGCCTGGTGCCAAGAGCCACCAGCATTCCGCTTGTTTGTGGGTGTGTTCTTGCAGCCATAAGCGTAGCTAGATGAAAGGGAGTGGTACTATGGGTTCGGATACAACAGCCACAACACCAGGTCCCCTCGTGGCCAGCAGTGATCTGCTGTTTCCTTTTACCTGCAGCATTAGAGTTGCGGTTGGTCTCTGTGATGCATTCTGGTGCATTGTGGCATTCTTTTATGAGTTTCGAGGTAGTGTAATTCTTCCTTAGAAATTGGTGAACTGAGGCACTATCGCGAGTATACGAGCGTGGGTATCCATGAATCTCCTGGCTTTTATGGCACGGACTCTTAGGATGATACCCTAGCATTCCGTCTGGTAGACGCTGTTGAGTTTACCTAGCGGTCTGGATATTCTGATGTTGAAGTAAACTCCCCGTTCCGGCGCTTGTCTTTCATACGTCAGTGTTAATTTTCAGTACTTTGGGACTTGAGTGGTCGTCCAATTCTTGCGCTAGGACTATGTTCAAGTGCCTCCAGAAATGGTGCGTCTTTCGTGCTTTGTCGTTGATTGATGTCATTATCATCATCATCATCATCTGCCTAGCCTTTTCCGAACTATATTGGGGTCGGCTTCCAGTCAAGCCAGATTTAGCTGAATACCAGAATTTTACGAGGAGCGGCTGCCTACCAGACCTCCACAACCCATTAACTGGGTAACATGGTACTTCATGGCAAGACTGGAGTCAGATTTACTGGCTTCTGACTATCCGTAACGACTGCCAAAGATCTATCAATGACAGCCGGGACCAAAAGCTTAACGTGCTTTCTGAGGCACGGAAGAAACTCGGTACGCTAAGATGGTCACCCGTCCACAGACCAACCTTGGCAAGTGTTGCTTAACCTTAAAAATCGACCCATGCGGCTGTTATTTTCTCTGAACTGATTGAAAAGGTTGATGTCATCATGGGTTGCCGTTTAACAGCATCTTTCATGATGCGCGTGTGCTTGATTTTAGAGTCTGCTCCTAAGGTGCCAGATATGCTGTATCTGAAAGCCACTACGGTCAGTACCTCTCGCACTGTATGGTGTAGTAGTGGTTGGCCCAGCATGGCCTGCAGGGCCACAGTGAGCGCAATTCTCAAACGTCTAGTGATTGTCATTTGTGACAATCACTAGACGTATAACGTATGGTATGCCTTTGGGCAAATCGTAGCAACTTTTTTTTCGGTAGTCAATTGTGTTTCTCCTAGATACTGTGTCTAGGGCATTTTGGTAGTGTAACCCTGTGTAGCCGCATGAATGCGATTTCTACTTAAAATCGCATTTTGACAGCCGCGATCCAAAATAAAAACTTCTTCTACTCTATCAAACCAATTGAAAAAACCATCGTAAAAGTATCGTTTGACACATGTTTTTCACTTATTTTGTTTTGACTGAAATAGAATATTTTAAACTTAGTAGTGACTCAGATGGTAGTGACTCAGATGACAGACCTAGAATGGAGGAATGATGTCATATAAAAAAATGTTTAGGTATTCATGTACTGCCATAATATAAGCAAAATTTTCTTTGGCCGGCTACTTTACTTTTTGGTCCATTTTGTCAGATGTCCTTTACTGTCGCACTTTCGAACTGCCTACATGGCTTCACGTATTACACCACGTTCATAAGGTACACGCATTGAGTCTGCGTGGCAGCAAAATTGGTTAATTGATTGTGGCACCAACCACAAATCCATCACAAAACATACATTTTGAACATCTCCGTCTTACAGAAGATACAAAATAATAATTTGGAATCTGAATATATTTTGCAGAAAAATTCATTATCAGTAGAGCCTAAAAGAAAAAACTCGTTCAGTTTAAACAATTATAATATTAATATTTTATAAAAGAATACAAAATAGAGACAAACACTTTTTGCACACCGTACTAAAAGTCATCCACGCCAAGTGTCATGTTGACTCGCACGAGTAGGTACATTATTCACTTTTACTAATGACATTGACAACAGTATTTATGTTTAGGCAAAGTTCTTATAAGTTACTAGCTGTTGCCTGTGACTTCGTTCACGTGTAATTAGGAAGAAAAAGAAGTGGTTAAATAAGATCGCTCAGATAAGATATACGAACCGTCAATATTCAGCAATGCCTAATCCCTGATAGAATTATGAAGTTGGAAGAGTGCAATTCGAGGCACTCTCTGAACTGCATTCGGGAGCTGCCCCGTTGGCCTGCGTGGAATCCTGGCTTCGATTTTCAGGTCGGGCAAAAAGTGTGTATTTCGGGTTTTCCATTAGGAATTTCTCAGTAAGGTCAAAACCTCAATTATCTGAGTAGAAATCATAAAACTTAACCGGGTGATGTGTATCATTTTCTTCAATGACCATGTTCATGGACATATTATATTTCCTACTTTCCCCAGAAGCATGTCAATATTACACTTATTGATAGTTGTTACTAAACTTGGTCAGTGCAAGGGACCAAAATAATTCATTGGCATAGCGAAAAAACCATATGGCATAGGGACCACCGTACGGAAAAAAAATGAGTTTATGTTTATGTTGTAGAGCAACGGTACAACACAGGCTCTCTTCTAAAATAACGTTACCATCTTAATGAATAAGTGTGTTACATGGAAGATCAGGTATGAGTGTATTAAGAAACTCCACAGAATAGTGAATGGCATCATCCATAATTATGCACTACATAACAGTGTCCACGGATCTGTACTGGTCCTTCGAACGACATCAACAAAGTGTCATTAATGATAGAGGCCTGATCGTTCTATGTTGTCGTCGCACGTTGACATAACCACATTAACCACTGTATAGGATTGCTGAGCTTGCGGAATTTGTTCGATAGGGTCACCGCGGCCCAGGAACCCAAAGGGCATTAGGAGGAACACGGTGTGTTTTAGCCAGTAAGTAAATAGCCAGTAAGTTCTATTCTGCCCAGAGTGGAAGGAGTAATTTGATGACTCCCCACCGTGAAAAAAATTTCATAATTCGAATTTGGGCTTTTAGATCGTCAGCCGTCGAAACAACTAAAGCAAGATCTGTTGGACTTGTAATCTTGCAACTAGATTCCGGGTTTTCTCCATTCGTTTTAGAAAGGAGACTAGAAAATTGTCCAGATCAATTTAATATCGTCTTTTCAGTGCACTCGCATGTTTTTTTGGGTAAAGTTTCTTTATTAAAGGCCAAAGAGTTTTTTTTTTTTAATAAAAACGTTACCCCACACTAGGAATTTCTCCTGTATCGTGGGTGCGTTTACAGACATATAATCACACATACACAAACAGCCAGACCCGAAACAACTATCTGTAGGCCATACAAATATTTGTTCCGTGCGGGAATCGAACCCGCGACACGCAGCGCAGCAGTCAATCGTTCAACCATTGCGCCAACTGACACAGTTGGAGTTTGGAACGATTGACTTTCAAGTTGAGGTTTTAATGCGATTCTTCAGCTTGAGTCGAGTCATGTGATTGTCTCCATTACTGTCATGAGACCTTACAGCAAATTCATTCCAATTTTGTATCAAATGACCAACAATTTCTTTACGAATTTCCATTGATCTATCGTATTTGCCATACAACAAAAATGAGAAAGCGAACGAAAAAGGCATGTGCTGACACCTACTATTCAAGCAATAGAAAGACTAATTAATTTCCTATTACTGTTTATAAACTCTACTCCTATTTCGAGAAATGAACAAAACAACAGTACCTACTTGTAAATATATTATGGAAATAACGAAATAAGACAATATACCAACAATACTAGGTATTAGCTTAAATATTATTCAAACAAATCAAACAAAAAAATAGAGCAATCACTAATTATTCACAAATAAACACTTCCAAGATTGAGATCTTAGAATGTAAGTATCTAAGAAAATATGAATTTTCGAAGGAGAATCGAGGTTTACATAATGAAAGTTTTTAAATTAAATAAAAGGTCAAAGAAAATACTGAGGAGCTCGTGGCTAAAGAATAACAGCCGCACAGGTCGATCTTCAAGGTTAAGCAACGCTTGCCAAGGTTGGTCTGTGGATGGGTGACCATCTCAACATACCGAGTTTCCTCCGTGCCTCGGAAAGCACGTTAAGCCGTTGGTCCCGGCTGTCATTTGTAGATCTTTGGCAGTCGTTACGGATAGTCAGAAGCCAGTAAATCTGACTCCAGTCTTGCCAAGAAAGTACCGTGTTACCCAGTTAATGGGTTGTGGGGGTCTGGTAGGCAGCCGCTCCACGTAAAACACTGGTATTCAGCTGAATCCGGTTTGACTGGAAGCCGACCCCAATATAGTTGGGAAAAGGCTAGGCAGATGAGTCAAAGAAAATACATTTAATTTTAGAATATTATAAATCAGATTCAAATATTAAAAAAATATTGTTTTGTCTATTAATGGTATTTGTACTTAACATACACTTTTTAGCAAAAAATTCGAAACACCTCTGAAGTTTGGTTTTGCGTAATTTTTATATATTTTTTTTTCATTTTTTAAGCATAAAGTGGCAGTTAATTGCTATTGAAAATTAATGTTTTAAATCAAAACCGGCTTAGTGCGAGACTCTCACACGAAGAGTTCCGTATCATAAACCAAAAAAAAACACATTTCTTGTATGGGAGCCCCCTTTTATTTTTATTCAATTTTATTATTAGTTGTTATAACAGTAAAATTAATACACACTCTGTGAAAATTTCAACTGTCTACTTATTACGGTTCCTGAGATACAGCCCGCTGATAGACAGACATCTTTATTGAATCGTGTACATGTCAGCCTCTACACTATATACTGCACCACCTAAAATTTACAATTAATCGATATTTCACCTTCAGACACATAATCCATTATAACTGTTTGATTATGTACATTCATGTGCTCTTATTTGTATGCTATACACAAATGGCCAACAAATCCGAATCACTTAAAATAAAAATGTCGGCATACATTCATATGTTACTTTTAAATAATCCACATATTCATGGTCTAGATCAATATGCACTTACCATCCTAACCATCAATGTTCGATAATGATAGTTTAGATGATATTGACTCATTTGGGCTAAGTGATTCACATATCTGCCAAACTGATTTCTGCCGCAGATTCATTAATAACAAACTCAAGTCGTTAAATATAATACACCTAAACATACGCAGTGTGAATTGTAATTTTGATAGTTTTCTAATATTTCTTGTAAGCATAAAAATCTCATGTGATGTTTTAATTTAATCGGAATGTTGGTTAAGTGTGTCAACAGTTCCACCACTGGAGGGGTATGTTTCTTATCACACGAGTAAACTTAGAAACCAAAACGATGGTATTATATTGTACGTAAAATCAGAATTATCTCATAACGTTACGGAACCTTCTTTCTCTGATGCTAGCTGTCTAATCTGTAACGTTAAATCCCACAATATTATGCTCTTGGCACTTTATCGTTCACCCTCCATAAGTAATCTTGATAATTTTACTGATGGGTTAGACACAAACGCGCTAACTCAAATGTCAGCTCAAAAAAATATAGTGATCATAGGGGATATTAATATAGATATTAGTCCAAATTCTTTGACCTAACAAGCTAATCAATACCTAAATCTAATTGCTTCACATGGCCTCCGACCAACACGTCTTTTCCCTAACCGCGTCAAATCTTGCATTGACCTGATTGATGTAATGCTGAGAACTTATCATAAAACCACGACTCTGGTTTTTGATACACAGATTACTGACCATAGGCCTACCTTTACAAACATTCAAAATGTAATATCACTACCTATCTCAAAATTTATCCGCATAGTTGTTGACTATCCAACGGTAATTACCGATATTTTATCAATGGATTTTAGTGAAATAATGAATATACAAGATGCAAACAATGCCGCCGTGTATCTGGTATCCATTATTAGCTCTATCATCGTCAAGCACTCCAAATCGGTGTACATGGCTTCGAGACGAGGAATCCTGAAACCTTGGATTACCAATGGGATGCTGAGATGTATCCGTAATAGAGATAGCTTGGCTAGTACGCTTAAGGAAGACCCTGAAAACTACATCCTCAAAGTGACATACAAAAGATATCGTAACTTTTATAATAAGCTCCTCAAAAACTTAAAAATTGCCTATGAAAGGGAAGAGTTTCAAAAGGCGAAAAACAACCCAAAAGCAACATGGAAGATCATTAAAGATATTACTAGAACTGGTCGCAATGCTCATTCCCCTAAAGAACTATTGACTATTTCCTCTATTTTTTTTTTTTTTGATGAAAAGTCTTCAGTCAATACATTCAACGAGTTTTTTGCCACAGTTGGCAAGAACTTGGCTGACAAATTGTCGCCTACCAACACCTTTGGATGTTCTCTCGATCCGATACCCTGTAACTCGTTGGTACTATTTACCCACAGATGAAGTTGAGGTCACAAATCTTTTTGTCGGGTTACTTACAGCATATCGTCAAGACTATTAAAATTTTGTCAGCCCGCGCTTGTGCTAGCCATTACTCATATCTGCAATCGCTCTATATCCACGGGCTGTTTCCCTAAGGTTTTTAAAAAGACTGTTATCTATCCAATCTTCAAGAATGGGGACAGACACTGTGTGAATAATTATAGACCCATCTCTGTCTTACCTGCCATCTCGAAGATACTGGACTTTTCTTGAGTCGCACAAAATCCTAAGCAAAAACCAGTATGGGTTTAGAGGTGGCAGGTCAACTGAAGATGCAGTTGCTGCCTTGGTAGAAAATGTATTGGCAAAATTAGATACTAAAATGAAATGTCTGACTATCTTCTTGGATCTCTCAAAAACATTTGACACTGTGTCTGTACCTCATCTCTTATCCAAGTTAGAAACTATGGGCATTCGTGGACATACTCTTAAAATATTCCAGGATTACCTTTGTGATAGAAACCAGAGCATAAAAATTAATGATGTAATTAGTGACACTGAATTTTTGACTTTTGGCGTTTCTCAGGGTTCAATTTTGGGTCCAACTTTATTCCTAATCTATATCAACAACCTATGCAAGATGTCTCTAACAAACTGTTCCATGTTCGCTTACGCAGATGATACGGCCCTGCTTCATCATGGTAATGATTGGTCTGAAACAGTAAAACACGCGGACCACGCTCTGTGATGGAGTGGCTGTCGAACAATATTTTAACATTAAATCTAAATGAAACGGTTTACTTACCACCCTCCTCCTGATACAATGGTGCTCAGAGCTCATACTTGTCCTTTCGGTCTATCCTCTTCACAATGTGACTGTCCAAAACGGACAAGGTCTGAGAACGTTAAATATCTCGGGTCTATGTTGATAGTTCCTTGAGCTAGCTGAAAGCCTCATCTTGTATCACGAGTTCGCAAGTGTATATTCATCTTCAAGAAACGAAGGCACTATGTGGAGTTTAGGACCGTTAAAACCGTTTATTATGCCTTGTGCCAATCCATTGTAAGCTATTGCATCACAGCGTGGGGTGGGGCATCCAAAACATTCCTTCTGCCTCTGGAGAGGGCACAGAGAGATGTCCTTAAATTTATGACTTGTTAGCCTTTTAGGTATCCCACAACGGCTCTCTATACCGAATGTAAAGTCCATACGGTGGTATACTGTCAAATCACCTATACGATAAGGTAAATAAACTTTGTGACATTGTTACCCTCTCTCAAAATGGATGTAGGACCACTGTTTCTAAGTGGCTCTTAACACTTGATTATAATAAGACAGAAGATCTGATAAATATATCGAACATGTTAAGCAAAAAAATAAATGAGTAGAACACTGAATTGTATGGTACCTACTAACTTAAAATAACAGTAAATATAACTTATATATACACTTACATGCTTACATAACAAACACACATCACACTTTTTTGTAATATACTGTGGTCGTCCTACAACTTCTGTTATGTGTTCAAACTGTAACCAAGAACGGCGCCCTAAAGCCTAAACACAAGTTTAATCCTACACTGGGTACCGGAGTTCAACGTAAACACCTTTTGCTGTTGTTCTAAACTGCTTAATGTCTAAATTTGTGTTTTGTACAACCAATAGAAAATAAACTATTTTATTTATTTAGACAGATGGACGGAAGGACGGACGGACGTACAGACAGCGGAGTCTTAGTAATGGGGTTTCGTTGGTTACTGTTTGAGTACGGAACCCTAAAAATTAAATTTCTATAAATCATTAACATTGCGAGCTGAAAACTAAGAGCACTCTGCAATATACAGAAATTGCAAACATCGGAGTACTCGGAACGCAAGAACGAGCAGAGTGAGCTCTCAAATTGTGGCACCCTGACTCGGTTAAGTCAGCAGAGCGATTCTGTAAGCATTTCGAAGTGAAAACTTCAGTGAATCCATGTAATCAAGAGGTATATGAATCAAACTAGAGCGAGCGAGCGAACTTAACTCTCGTCATACGAATCATGTTAGGTTAATTTAAACCCTGTGGACAGAAATAGGAATGCTGTGCAGCATAGCAGAGCTTCATCGACTGTCCACTGTTAGATATATACTATTGATGTTTTTTTAATTTTTGCAGGGCTCTAAATGATATTTATTTTGATAATTGGTTGTAAAAATACTATTACATGCCAATTACGTTTTCGTCAATTTACCCGATATGAGATCTTGGCTTACAAAGATCTTTCATAATTATATTAAGACGTTCTGAAGTCTCAGAAGTAAGATAGGGAATGTATAATGTGCAGCAGCCAGCCTCTCGGTAAGCAATGTCGTGACACAGTCCAAATAAGTATCAACGAAATTTGAAGAAATAAGTTCTAGTTTTGCATACCCATCTGCAGAGAAAATTTCCCAGTTTCCCAATTATGTGTTTAAAAGGAACTTGCCGTGCCTTAATTGCCGCCCATCCCTTACACCTGATTGGTTAACTGTGTTTTTGGAATAGGTTGAGACAAGCTTTAAACACAAATAAATGAAGTAAATAAATAAAGGTGAATTTTCGAGCGCGCTTCGCTTGTTTTTGTGTTCTGCCCTCTCTTAATTAATAAGCTTTCTTGTATCAGTCCACACAGTTACTTCTTTTCAAGTATTTAAACAAAACCTATCCGAGGTGAGATGCAAATTATTTGAGTTAGCTTCGCTTGCTCTTGTGTTTTTCCTCAATTAATGCGCATCAGTTCATAAAGTTACTATCCGATGTGGGTTGTCAAAAATTTCGAGCTCGCTTTGCTCGCTCTTATGTTTTACACTCTCTTAGTTAATGAGCTTTTTTGCATCACTCCATAAAGCTATTTCATATTTAAGTATGAATGATCTAAAGAAAATAAAATCTTTCTGAGTTGGGGTCGAAATTTTTCGAGCTCGCTTCGCTCGCTCTTGTGTTCTGCCCTCTTTTTGTTCTTGAGCTAATTTACAGTACTCAACAAAACAAAATCAATATATGTAATCACCCAAGTTTGTTTGTACTTGTAAGTATGATGTAAGAACATTCAATTCATTCTATTCATTTCCAAATAGTCTTAAGGTTGCAAAAGTTACGCCAATTTATAAATCCGGAGTTAAATCAGAGCCGGGCAACTATCGTCCTATTTCGGATCTTCCCGTGCTTTCAAAAATCTTTGAGAGGGTGTTGTACAATCGCCTCGAAAAGTACCTAACTACTCTAAACTTCATATATGAAAAGCAATACGGTTTTAGACCGAAATCAAATACACTCTCAGCTACAATAGACCTCGTGACATCTATAAAACTTAATATTGACAAAAAAAATGGCTGTGGGTGTTTTTATCGATCTAAAGAAGGCGTTTGACACAGCCAGTCATGAATTATTATTAAAAAAACTTACGGAAATCGGGATCACAGGCCCTGCCCTTGACATTTTTAGATCTTACCTGTCAAACCGATACCAAGTAGTTAAAATTGGTGACACTCAGAGTGATCCCAGAATTATAACGTACGGCGTGCCCCAAGGCTCAATATTGGCTCCCTTGTTATTTCTTCTGTACATAAATAGTGTCCACAAAATTGGTCTAACAGGTGACTTAACATTATACGCAGATGACACATGTTTGTTTTACTTTGGCCACTCAATCGATACTATTATTAAGCAAGCACAGAACGATTTGGACTTACTCAACGTGTGGTTTCAACAAAATCTTCTCACCATTAATACAGCTAAAACAAATTATATGATATTCAGAGCAAAAAATAAAAAAATTGGCAATTACACACCGTTAAAAATAAATAACCAAATCATAAACAAAGTATATCAAGAAAAATATTTCGGGCTAATTTTAGATAGTAAGCTGACGTGGCTTCCACATATTCAAAAAATAAAATCAAAATTACAATCACTCACGGTTACCCTACGTGGTATCGTTCGTTGCTTACCACGTCGAGTCCGCTATACAATCTACTTCTCCCTGGTTAAGCCACATATTGATTATCTAGTGGAAATATGGGGTACTGCCGCTAAAACGCATACTAACCTATTACAAACTGCTCAAAATAAACTACTAAAAACGTTATTTAATTATGACTATCTAACTCCAACAGAAACTCTATACAATGAAATTAAAGTAATGAACGTAACACAAACATACATATACAATACATGCTTACTAATTCGAAAAATACTAAATAAAAATATACACACAAACATAACCTTCACTAAAAATATAAAAAAAAACACAAAATGAAACTGAGACGTGAACAGGACTTTTTACAACTACACCCAACCCGCACAAACTATGGAAGAAAAACTATTATATATGAAGGATCTAAAATATTCAATAAATTGCCGAGGGACCTCAGAGAAATTAAATCTAAAATCACTTTTAAAAAATGTATTAAACAATTTATCATAAAAAACTCACTTTCCTAAAGTAGTTTCGAGCCACATCCAGTAACCGCTGATCTGTGTTGTACGGAAACTTGTTTACGTACTTTGACGGTTGAGCCGTGTATCGAACTAACACTTTGTTAATATTATTTGTAACCTACCCTCAAAACATTATAATCGATGCCCAGTTTTTGTAATGCGTCCAACATTTAGTTTATTTTGTGATGTCTAGTTAAATATTCTCATGTAAGTGAATTGTAATTCTTATGAGAATAAATGATCTCTAACCCCACATTCCTAAAAATAAAAACCTGCAGCGTAAATGGTACACCTTCTCCCCCCACCTCTCCCCTTCCGAAATATGTCTCGCGACTGCCGCCACCAGAACGAAAGGCCAAAGGCGTAACTCATAATTATTGGGGTTCATTTGTGGGGTGACACCACATTATCAGCCCCGGGTATCACCCGGTTTAGCTACGCTACTGCCCTAATACAAAAAAAAAATTGAAGTGACGCCCTTGATACGTGTTTATGGTTTACACATGAGATTTTTCAAATTAATATTATACCATAATATTGTTGCATGCATAAAAAGTTGTAGAAACAATTTACAATGCAAAAGCGAGCGATGCGATCGACAAATCTGGAACCATGCTTCGGATATGTTATTAGCCTGTGCGCCTCGTAGTTAATAGTTTAGATTTTATTTCAGAGGATCTTGTCGATTTTAAAATTGTGAAAGAAGCTAGATGCAAGAGCGAGGAAAGCGAGCTCAAATTTTTTTTGCACCTAAACCTATGTTGTATCGTTTTTATTTTTTGAGAGACATGTTGCCTGGAAAAGTAGGTAGTAGGTATTAGTGCTCGTTTCAGGAAAATTCTGCAGGTTTTTTAACACCCTCACTGTCTGCCACTCTGCACAATGACTTAAATGTAAATACACTGGTTAACCTATTAGGCGTTTTTATAGGTACATCTAAGGTGACAGAAAAGTAATAACAGTTTACGATTTGTTTTGCATTTATTATTTAAACGTAACTGGACACAATAATTAGTCTCAAAAAAAAGTTAAACAGCAACCATCGTGAGAAAAGTCTCATATTTTTATTAAACTGTTGCGGTAGATTTCGGCACTACCCCGCACGTGACGGCGGCGGCGCCTGAGGCGGTCGCACCGCTCGCACCACTCTAGGGCCGCCACTGGCATCACTTGTTCAAGCACACTTGTGCACCTACTTTATTCAAGTGTGTGTACTAGTAATAATATGCCAGTATCTCTGTCTGCTTTACCGTAGTTTCATTATATGGTTCTCGTAGGTAGGGTTTATTAATGCAGATAATGCGAAATTGTGTTAAGTTAAAAATTTAATATAAATATATACTCAGCAACGTCAGCACCTACACTATAAATATGTAGTCGCATCAGTTATTTCATTATATTACTTAATCCTTAAACTTATTGATACTAGGCGTGCGTTAGAGGGGTAAGAGTGAGTAAGTTGGCTGTTAATTCTTTAAAAAAAATGGTAATTACAAAATATTTCATCTGTTGCATGATTCTGATTATCGCTGTGATTTCAATTTTCTACCATTTGAATTTTTATAATTCACAAACGAGATTTAAGGATTTAAAGCAGTTAAATAAATTGACGGATTTGAAATATTTATTAGTATGGACGTCAATGAAAGATGAGCCAATCAAGGATTTTGGTGAAGGCATAAGTACATTCGTAAATAGAAAGTGTTCCTACACTAACTGTTTCGTGTCGTCGAACAGACGATTGCTTAAAGATGTTGCGAACTTCGATGTGATATTATTCCATGGACCTGAACTAGCACGTAAATACAAAACTTCAAATTTGCCTCAGTCTCGTTCACCTCATCAGAAGTATGTTTTCGCCAGTATGGAGTCCTCAGCGTACTATCCGATCTGTAATAAAATGTATAATAGTTATTTCAATTGGACTTGGACTTACAAATTGAATTCTGATGAAATTTACGGATATATTAGTATAAGAAATAAAGAAGGGAAAGTGATAGGCCCTAATGAAGAGATGCATTGGGAGAAAGTGGAAGCAATGATGCCGATAAACGAAACTCTGAAAGCAAAATTGAGTACGAAGAAACTTGCTGCAGCTTGGTTCGTATCTAATTGTAGAGCGCCGAGTGGAAGAGATTTGATTGCCAAAGAGCTTCAAAGTGAACTGGCAAAGTTTGGCATGCAGGTTGACATATATGGTAAATGTGGGAAGAAGAAGTGTCCTAAAGGAAGTATGAAGGAATGTTTGCGGAAATTAGAGACAGACTACTACTTCTACTTGTCGTTTGAGAACTCGTTTGCTGAGGACTACGTGACAGAAAAGTTGTTGCATGCTCTGCAACACTACGCCGTGCCAGTGGTGTATGGTGGCGCCGACTATACAAGGTTTCTAGATATTTGTTCAAAATCCTATTTTTATAACTAGCTTTTACCCGCAATGAAATTCGAGAAAACCCCTCTTAGTGATCCCCTACATTCCCTAAGGAACCTAATACATGCCAATTCATGAACTTTCATGACCAGTAATTTCGGCTGTGCATTGTCTGTCAGTCACTCAGTAACGGAAGAATTTTTTATATTAGAATATTGATTTTAGATACCTTCTAGTTAATTACGGTGGTTTTATTACCTGATACTGGTTTAAAATTATCTGACATTTAAACGTAGCCAAGATAGAACTCCAAGCTACGATAGTATAGTACACTGTACGTACAGTATCTATGCTACAGAAGAATATAAATGAACCTATGTTTCTTGGAAACTATTTTTAGGTCTGTCATTATATACGTACCTATGATAATTTACATGGTAGAGGTAAGTATAGATAGATAAAATTGCTGGCTTGTCGGTTTTCTACCGGTTGCATTTTGGGGAATGTGCGACGGAATTGCATAATTTAATTCCGCCAAGCCCGATCCATCATCGGACCACAAGACGAACGGCGATGCGCCACCGGTACATGGTGGACATCCCACCCATACGCACAAAACGTTTTGGGAACACATTCATAATGCGTACAGCTAAGGAGTGGAATTCTCTGCCGGAGTCTGTGTTTCCCGATAGCTACAACCTGGGAGTCTTTAAGTCAAGAGTGAATAGGTTACTACACGTGCCTATCAATAGTAAAAAAAAAAAAAAAAGATAAAAAAAAAATGAAAACAAAATTCATTTTATAATTTTTGTTTCTGAAACAATCGCATCAACAAGCAGCTATCGGCAAATTAGGTACTGGGCAAAATGTATATTTGTTTTGTCGACCTTAACAAAGGTTTTTATAGCGTGCCTCGAGAAGCTCTCTAGGTGGTTCTGGGGAAGATAGGGTGCATGGAGAAGTTTGTGAGGCTTTTGAGACTCCTGGATGACGATATGGAGTGCTGTGTTGCTGTCAGCGGAGAACAATCCGACTTCTTTCCCGTTACCTGTGGAGTGAAGCAAGGTTGCGTCCTAGCACCTACATTGTTCACGTTGTACTTTACGGTTGTAGTCCGGGAGGTATTTCAGACTACTTCTGAAGGTATCCGCATCCGTTTCCGCACAAATGGCAGCATTTTAAATTTAGCGAGGCTCAGTGCTCGCACCAAGGTTTTTATGCAGTGGTTATTGAGATCTTGTATTTGGACGATTCGTGTTTTTACAGCAATCGCCTAAGCCGAAATTGGTCGGATCACATCATCACTCGGTTAATGCATGGTCCATCAAAGATCATTCAACAGTTCGTTTTACAACAAAGAATAGAAGATAATATTAAGAAATCAAAATCTTTGGCAAGCACTAGTGGTACAAGGAAGCGGAAGTCTCCGAGTTCAAATCGTTACAAAGCAAAAAAGCACAAAACAGAGGCCCAATTCTACTAATCTCCAAGCAACGTTCGCTTTCGTAACTCAGTCGGAATCTACAATGAATGTATGGAAATTTAGGCGCATGCAAAAGTTGTTTTAAACTTTAGCTGAATTTTCCCTTCAGAAAGTTGTTAAACTACGGACAGATGTGATGTCATTTTGCCTTATATGAATGGTCTTTGATTAAATAATAATCAAAGCGGATGGTATTGCAATTTCTTACAAACAAAACGAGTTGCAAGCACACACACAGCACTACTGCGACAGCAAGAAATCCTCCTTACAGAGATTATTAATAATATTATTTTCAGGTTTATGCCGGATGGAATATACTTGACTGCACAAAAATCACGGGTCAAGGAGCTGGCGAAAGAAATGGCGAATATCATAAATGATAAACAAAAGTACTACGATTTCTTCAAGTGGCACAACCACTATTCATACCATGACACACTTGGGGATAGCGATACGGACAAATATTGCAAATTTTGTGCCTTAATGAATAATAAAGAACAAATTTTAAAAACAAGTGTTTATGAAAAATTTAATCAGTGGTGGAATCCACTGCAACATAAATGTCATTAGTTAATTTAATTTTCCAACTTATTAAAGAGTCATAATAATTTGTCATTTTTGTTTACCTCCACTATCTTCTTTTTATTCCTTACTAAATTATCATTATATCATTGTTTGGTATTTTCCTAACTATATTGGGGTCGGCTTCCAGTCAAACCGTGTACAAACAGCCGGTCTATTCTGTTGACTTCTCACCGTGTACACTTCTTGGAGTGAACGACAAGTGAGCTGTCAAGCCATCTTGTTTGTATGGTTAGACAGATCACTTGTCGTTCACTTCGCCTAAGTTTTTACTTCAACAGCTTTACAGAAACGCACTGCAGTATTTTACGTGAAGCCTGTCTGGCATCCACAATCCAGTATCTGGGTAACACGGCACCTCTGGGCAAAACCGGTATCAGATTTTCTGGCTTCTAAGAATCCGTAGCGACTGTCAAATATCTACACAATTTACAACCTCCACCAACCTGGCTTACCTTGCTTTCCGAAGCACGAAGAAGTCTCGGTATGGATTAGTCTACTCTGCCCCACTAGGCACACTCTGCTACCACTATAGGCAGGCGTATGACCACTATCTCATCTGATGGTAAACGATGATGTAATTGAAGATGGAGCACGTTTGCCTAGAAGTAACCTATTCACTCTTGACTTAAAGACTGCCAGGTTGTAGCCATCAGGAAACACAGACTACGGCAGGGAATTCCACTCCTTAGCTGTACGCATTATGAATGTGTTCCCAAAACGTTTTGTGTGTATGGATGGGATGTCCACCATGTGCCGGTGGCGCATCGCCGTTTGTCTTGTCGTCCGATGATGGAAAGAGCCTGGCGGAATTAAATTATGCAATTCTGTCGCACATTCCCCAAAATGCAACCGGTAAAAAACCGACAGACTAGCAACTCGTCGTCGGTGTTCAAGACTTTGGAGCTTCGACGCGACGAGCCTCTCATTGCCGATGATCCTCTTGGCTCGTTTCTCAATTGACTCAAGGGCATCAAGCTGGTACCTGGCAGATCCGTCCCAACGATTAGAGTAGTATTCCATACACGATCGAACTTGCGCTTGATAGAATTTGAGCAGCTGGTCCGGCGTGAAGTACCGTCTCACATTTGCTAGAATCCCCAACTTCTTTGCTGCCACTTGTGCTTTTGCCTCTGTGATAGGGCCAAAATTGAGAGTAGATGTTAATGTAACCCCAAGTAGGTCAAATTGGTTAGTTATCGGCACGGTACCACCTCGGAAAGATGGAGCTGGGTGGAATTGGCTCCTTTTGGCAAAAAAAGACACGCTTGGGTCTTAGCAGCAATGAACTTGACCAGATTCGCATCGCTCCATTCAGAGACAGCCTGTAAAGACACGTTCAAGCGCTCAACCATAGCCTCCCGGAGAGACCAGACCTGCGACCCACCAGCTAGTGCGTCGGACACGTATCTCTCAGCAACAGTGCTGTCGTCTGCATACCCAAAGGTACCGGGTTTAAGCAGATCATTAATATGCAGCAAGAACAGTGTTGCCGAAAGCACCGACCCTGGAGGAACCCCGGCATTAATATCCAGCAGTCCAGACGAGCAACCATCTATGACCACTCGCGTAGACCGATCACTCAGGAAATCTACGATCCAATGTAGGAAAAAATCCAGGAAATCCAGACCGAAGGAAGGAAGCTTACTAATAGGACCATCGTGCCAGACCCTGTCGAAGGCCTTTGAGATGTCAAGGGAGACCGCTAGTGCCTCCTCGTGCTTCTCTATGGCCTCACTCCAGATGTGAATGGCATACGCTAGAAGATCCCCAATTGACCGATTTCGGCGGAACCCGTATTATCGGTCACTAAGGATATCATTCGCTTCTAGGTACGCCAGGAGTTTATGATTCAGCACGCGTTCCATAGTCTTACAGAGTATGAACGTTACCGAGATGAGTCTATAATTCGACGAGTCAGCTCGACAAACCTTTTTGGGCACGGGTTGCACGTTAGCTTGCTTCCAAGCCTTCGGCACTTTTCTAGTCACAAACGAAAGGCGAAATAGGCGTGTCTAGTTTGGAGACAACTCAGGCGCACAAGTTTTCAGAACAATTGCCGGTATCCCGTCGGGACCACAAGCCTTGTTCACGTCTAGGTTACGCAGTACCCTACGGACGTCCTTCTGATGAATGCGAATGTTTGACACACTCGACTCGCATCCACCAGGAGAAGCAGGGGGCGTCGCGCCACCAGGATCCAGACGTGAGATTCCGCAAATAAAGAGGCAAACAAGTTCGCTTTCTCCTCAGCGGAGTGGGCCAGCGTCCCGTCGGGTCGCAGCAGTGGTGGTAGTGAGGGGCGGCAGAAGTTCGATTCGAACGACTTAGCCAGGTACCAAAAAGCCTTACTACCTGCTGGGTATGAAGCAAGTTTGTTCCCTATTCGGCTAATGTGGTCAAACCGAGCCCTCCGCAACACCTTCTTGCAGGATTTGGCAGCCCTGTTGAAGACTCTCTTCTTCTGACTCACGTCACTCACGTTTCAGCGGTCAGGTTTTTGACACGAATCAGTTTTAGGGTTCCGAACATCAAGCTAAAGAGCGTGCGCGTGCGAAAGAAATATACATACATAGGTACACACAAAAAACTGGCCAATTGCGATTTATTATTTTTACATGTTATTTTAACACTACAGACTTCATGTAGGTTTTCCTGTAATCTTAAAACTATTATCTGCATTTTTTCAAAATGTTAGGCTCAGTAGTTTCGGAGATAAAAAGGGGAATGGTAATTTTTAACCGACTTCTTCAAAAAGGAGGAGATTCTATGTTCGGCTGTATGTATCTTTTTTTTATGTATGTTCACCGACTTCTCCGCCAGTTCTGGACCGACTTTAAAAAATATGTTTTTATTCAAAAGCCTATACTCCTGAGGTCTATTGTCACCAAGTCAGAATCTGATGATGAAATTCCATGAAAATCGAGGGAAACCCTCAAATTTTATAAGCACATACTTTGTTTCTCATAAACTATCGAACGCAATTCAGATATTTGTGCCTGGTAATAATCGTCATCTCATGATGCTGAGCTGATGATGGAAGGTATAAGTCAAGATCTGATGATGGGATCCCATGAAAATTTTTTTTAGCGATATTTTCGCCAATTGTTAACCGATTTGGATGATTCTTTTTTTGTTTGGAAGAGTATTTTCTCGGACTAGTCCCATTTAAAATTGGTGAAGATTTGATGAAGAACTTCGGAGGTAGGCAACGGAACTCTTCAATAAATGATAGCAAATGGATCGGCATTTCTGTAATCGCATGTCTGTTGATTGTTTACACCAGTTTATAACATAATATCACGCCGGCACGCTGTGCTTGTGGTTTCACTTTTTAGTGGTACGCAGGTATATAGGCAATAAAAAAAACAGTCGGAGTTCAAAAACGAAATAACCAAAAACACCGACTTCCGAAATTAAAGTTATTTTTTACATTGTAGTGTTTTGTTTTTGGAAGTCAGTTTTTATTTTATTTATTTTTTTCTTAAAAAGTATTTTTTATTTTTTTGTTATTTAATCTTGAATAATTTCAAAACCATTTCTTTTTAAATTATTAAAAAAATATCATTTAAACCCTCTCAGTAAGCAGTGCAGCAGGGCAGTGGAGGACGGTCCTTTACTGCAGGATGTCGACAGACCCAGGCGAACAGCGAACCGATAAGGATCGAGCGTGGAATAGTTGTCTCAGGGTGGTGTTGTGTCAGGGTGACAGTCTGAGTTCATTGTGCTTTTGTCTGGCCCTCAACCCTCTGAGTACATTGTTGGAGGGTTCAGGCCAAGGCTACCGGTTGAGAAGAGGTAGTCAGGTCATATCGCACCTCCTTTACATGGATGACTTGAAACTCTTTGCTCCTAACAACTTGCAACTGATGAAGCTACTGAAGGTAACCGAAACCTTCAGTGGCGCCATCAGGATGGAATTTGGTTTGGACAAATGTGCGATCATGCACGTAAAGCGAGGGAAGATTATGGAATCCGTGGGAACACAACTCTCGGATTCCATAGACCTTAGGTATCTCTCCTCAACCGAAACTTACAAGTATTTGGGTATGTCGGAGGCGTTTGGCATCAATGCTGTTGATACTAGGCATATCTTTTAAGTTCTGTCGTTTCAGTATTTCCCGGCAATTTTGAATTTGGAACTGTTCTTTTGCGTCAGCTGCCTTGAATATGCGGTTTTCTCCAGGCTCCATAACTGCTTTTCCTCTATTAGAACTGAATCTATTCCTCAAGCTTCTTTTCTGGACTAAAATCCAATTCTCATCCGGAGTATCATTCTCCTGTCAGAGCCATTTTTAAATGCTTCTACAAATGATAATTTTTACTTCTTTACTGTTCTGTCGGTATACTAACACCGACAAAACAGTACGGTTGTTTACTGCCCCTACAGCAACAAATAATATAAATGTATATCTAGTATTAAGTATTATATTACATTTTTATTAAAAACAGAAAAACTACTTAACCTAACTATATACATATGAATATACAAAAACAAGATACCTACACTAAGGCGTCGTAGAATTACTATCCATCGCTGTCATCCGGAAACGTGCCCAGAAGACTGGCAACATTGCCACGTTGAGTGAAAAAAAATAATTAAATTAACATGAAAGGGGGTCCGATACAAGAAACGTGTTTTTTTGGTTTATGGTGCCGAACCATTCGTCGAGAGTCACATATGTAAACATATGTATTTTTATCTTGGTGTACATTTAAGTATACAGGATGATTTTTTAAAGTATGCTTTCATGGCCAAATCCGAAACTATGAGGAATATCGAAAAACATTAAAAGGAGTCTCGAGCACGTTTTGATGAAAGTAAAACTGCATCATTGGATGTTTGAAAAATCGTTGTTCCTACCCGAATCTAACCGGTTGATTTTGAAAACAAATACGCCCTGTATTATTACACCATCCGAAAGTGTAGCTAATAAGGATCAAATTCTGTGAAGGTTTCTTAGGAATGAAAGGCGAATACGTATGCGGATAAATAGCAATAATATATTGTCATAAATCTTTATTTATGTTACATTTTTTATCATACAAGTAGTGGTGGTTTGGACATCTGTGCACCAATAGGCGCGACACGCGCTTGATGGCGGCTGAGGACGAAGAAGCAAGCGCGCAAGCGGCGCCACACTTAAATTCAGGCGGCGCGCCTTCAATGAGTCAGTAACAGGTCTACCGCATCGTTGAGAATATCAACAGCCGCTTTCAATGCGGCCAGATGACGGGAACCCTGTTCTTATTTATTTATTTATATATGCTTTATTGTACACCAAAAAAAAAAAAGAAAACAAAGAATATCTTAAACTAAAACAACATACAATCGGCGGCCTTATCGCGTTCCGCGATCTCTTCCAGGCAACCTGGAATGGAAAGAGACAGCCTGGACATGACATGGGGCTGCAATTGGTGTAAACATAGTAAACAATTTTAACAGAGAAATATACGTAGTTAATAAATATGAACTGAAACATTATAAAAATCATACAATACACAAAAATATATACACAAATACATACATACTTAATATATAGGAAGAGGATATACTAATAATTAAAATATCATAGTGACAAGTAATGTTCCTTAACTAGTCTTTTAAAAACAGGCAGTGATTGCGCGCGCTTAATTGACACAGGCAGAGCATTCCATAAACGAGCGGCCTGAACTGTAAAAGATTTGTCTAAAAAAATTGTGGAATGCATTGGCATTTTAAGTTTTAAGTTATCTGATGACCTAAGAAATCTTGTGTGGGAGTCACAAAGAAACTGGAAACGTTTCTTTAGGTATAGAGGGGTGTTTGGGGAAAAAAGCACATTGTACAAGAGGGAAAGAATATGGGCATTCCGGCGAAGGCGGATAGGCAACCACTTGAGTTTAACACGGAATTCTGAAACATGGTCATATTTGCGCAAACCAAATATAAACCTTATGCAGAAATTTTGAAGTCGCTCAAGTTTATTAAGTTGTACTTCAGTGAGATCAAGATAGCTGACATCAGCATAATCAAGGATGGGTAAAAGAAGAGATTGTGCAAGCGCAATCCTGGTGGCAGTCGGCAGAAAATTACGCAGCCTTCTTAAGGATGCAGCAGATGCGAATAACTTGCGACTAACTTCCTGTAGCTGGGTAGTCCAAGAAAAGTTCACGTCAATAAAAACCCCCAAATTTTTAACTTTTTCACTAAACGGAATAACTGAGTTATCAAAATAAACTTGGGGAAGAGTCGTCCAGTCAATCTTTGAGATCGTCCTAGAACTGCCCACCACCACAACCTGTGTCTTTATGGGGTTCACCGTAAGTCCATAGTTCTTGCTCCGCTCTGGGGTTCTTGTGCTTGTTCTTCGACATCGCGAAAGCTTTCGACAAGGTCTGGCACAACGGTCTGATATACTCGTACAAATTGTATGACTCGGTGTGCCAGATCGTCTCGTGCTCTTCTTGCGAACTTGTCGAACCGCACCTTTTGGTATCGCATCGAAGGTGCGCTTTCCACCCCCGACCCATCCGCTCCGGCGTACGGCAAGGCGGTGTGCTCTCGCCCCTCATTTTCACGCTGTTCACAAGTGATATCCCCTCCGACCCCAAGTTACCCCTTTTTGCCGATGACATGGCCATCTACTACACTGGTAAGAGTAGTAACGCCATAGCTCAAACCCTCCAAAAGTACGCCAACCGCCTAGGCGATTGGTTCCGGAAATGGAGGATTGAGGTCAACCGACTAAAGAGTCAGGCAGTCTTGTTCCGCAAACCGCGGTCAAAACCCCCCCTGACTCCTAAACAGATCACCATGTTTGGTAAGCCGATCCCTTGAGAGAAGCAAGCCAGATATCTAGGTGTTATCCTAGACCAATGCCTCACCTTCGCTTCGGTGAGCATATTAAGGCAGTGCGTTCGCGTGTCGCTTTCGCTCTCGGTAGGCTCCACTCCATGCTGCATGCACGCTGCAACCTGTCTCTAAAATGCAAACTGCGCACCCTAGTCGAACCCGACGATCCCATTACCCTTTTCCATGAAAGCTGTAGGGAAACCAGTACTCATAGGACACAGTTACATCGACCGCAACCCGCCGCCTTCCGGCCTCGCCGACGAGGCCCAGCGCGACGTCCCAGTAATGTAAATACTCCCCGTCTTTTGCCTAACGAGCCAGCCCGCCTAAATAATATAACCAGTCCCTTGCTGTCCTCCCGATAACGACGCTCCAGAGCCGAGGTCCGTATCCCACAGGGGTTGCCCTCAGCGAGCGGAGTTGTAGGTTTTTCATTTTTGTTGCCTTGGCTGGGGGCCTCAGATTTATTTAAGGCCACCACAGGCTAGTCCGGTTAAGCAGCAACCACCCTTAGAGAGGTGAACTGAGAGTGGTCCTATCCAAATAAAAAAAAAAAAAATTCAATCAGTCAGTGCGCGCTTGTCTACCACGAAGGGATGTTGTCACTACTAAATAGATGTAGCGGCCAGTGGAGGCGCAGACCGCCGGTGACGTCGATTGCTTACGCTCAGATTCAGTTCGCTGCAAGCTGCGGCGACGGCCGGACGTATGAGGCGCTCGTATGACTGTGTAGGTCACTACTGTCTTTTTTTTTAAGGATGAGAAATCATCAAATGACTCCTCCCGCTCTAGCTCCGCTAGGTGAAGCAGGAGGGAGTGTCAGACTCTTACTGGCTAAAACCCATCCATGTTCTTCCCTTTGCGTGCTAGGGCTACTAGCACTAGGGTTTTCTCCTATGCTAGCATTACTGCTTTGCAGAAGGAGCTGACCGCCTCCCATGTCTCCTCGCTCCGGACCATTGCTTGAACCAGAGCCGGACGCGAGAGATCGCCGCCGCCGATCGCCTAAACGAAGACACGGCGGTGCTCCGCCCAAGCATGGCAAACCTCCACCGTATGCTCCACCGTGTCCTCCGGGCGATCCTCGCAGTGTTGACACCCGGGCGCATCCTCCCGCCGTATTGGAAACAGGTACCTCCCGAAACAACCGTGTCCGGTGAATACCTACGTCAAGCAGAAGATAAGGACGCCGTAACGCCGCTCCAGCCACTCCTCAAAAGGGGACTTATCGCTGCAATTGTGGCGCACCCAGCACTGGGTTGCGACAGTCCTTGTCTCCATACTGCCATGAGATCCTGCCGGAGCTCCGTCTGCCGTGCTGCGATTTGCCGCGGCAGAGGAGTCTCGCCTTATATAGCGCCTCCACGCGCCATTCGTAAAGGAACGCGAGGGCCCTCGCTTCTAGATCCCATGGCAGCAATCCGGCAAGGAAGCTCACCGCCTCGCCAGTGACCGTGCGGTATCCCCGGGCCAGCGGGATGTTTTCGGCCGGGAGCGGTTTCTACGTCTGTTAGCTATCTTATCTTCCTAACTGCATAAGCGGTTGAGCTTAGACGCCCCGCTAGAGATGTTATATGTGGTCCCCATTGTAATTTATCGTCTAAAGTAAATCCCAGGAAAACCGTGTGATTAATAAACTCCAGTCTTTCTTCATTCAATATGATGTCACATATATAATATGAATGCTTCATTGCGGCAGAGATTTACTACTAAACACACTACTTAAGTTTTCAATTTCTGGTATTAAGAATTTCAAAACGGAAAAACGCTGCTAGATCTAAAGATCGAATATTAGGCCTTACATTCACCAGATACGCTTAGGGACACTAGGAAAATCATATTAATGTAAAATATTTATTGAATAAACAAAATGCACGTAACATTATCAACAGAAATGCAATTGTGCAGTATCGGTAACTTTATACGCGTAATAAAAATCGACTTGTGTGTAATACGTTATGTAAGACATACATTTCTATAATTATGTAGAAGCGACTATAGGCCAGTCAAAGTCAACACAGACGCACCAAAACATTTCATACATTGTAGAAGAGGCCAAGCCATGTGGTTTCATGTGTACCAATAGATGTTTGACTTGTCAAGAAAAGTCGTGAGCCTTAGTTTCGGGTCCACTCTCAAGTCGTAAGTTACATGAGCCGTTCAGTCCGTCCGGTAATAATAAATAATTCAAAAATAAAATCCACGGATAGAATTTAAACAATATTTTTGGCATGGCCATTTATACAATGAGAAAATTCACCAGCAAATTAGTTGTTTTTGTATTTTTTTCCATTTTTATAATAATAATGATGAAAAAGTATATCGCAAACCAATTTATTAATTTATACGGGAAATCAAACCCAAGAATGAAATACATATTGCTTTGGACTAGTACTGAAACCATACCGTTTGTGCACATGGTTCGAGGAAGAACAGGGTTTATCGGAAGAAATTGTACATACACCAATTGTATCGTGACAGGTCACGAGAGCCTTCGTGGTAATTTTACCGCATTCGACGCAGTACTTTTTCATGGACCAGAATTAACTGGTGCTCATTTGACGTTACCAAAAGAACGGTCGCCAAAACAAAAGTTTGTATTCGCAAGCATTGAATCACCTGCGAATTATCCATTGTGTAACCACAATTTTAACGGATATTTTAATTGGACGTGGACATATAAACTGGATTCCGAGGTCCGTTGGGGTTTTGTGGCGATAAAGGACTCCAACGGCAGCATATTGGGTCCAAAGAAAGACATGCATTGGATAAAATGGGAGAATATGGATCCCGTCAATGAAACATTTAAGTATCAGCTCAGAAGTAAACATAGTGCAGTCGCTTGGTTTGCCTCTAACTGTCGTACAAGCAGTAAACGTGAACACTTCGTCAACAATCTTAAACACGAATTAAAAGAAAAATATGACAGAGAGTTACATGTGTACGGAAATTGTGGAAAATTTAAATGTAATCGTGAAGATCAAGATGTGTGTGGAAAACTTCTATCAAGGGATTTTTTCTTTTACTTATCTTTTGAGAACGCTTTTAGTGAAGATTATGTAACAGAGCAACTGTTGCATGCCTTAAAAAATAATGTAGTACCCATTGTTTACGGAGGAGCTAATTATAGCCGGTAAGTTGATTGATATTTTCATATCACATTCCTTCTATGTGAATTCGGTATTCAACAAAACCCAGTCACGTCGACCAAGTTGTTCAAAATAACAATAAATATTTTCATTGTTCAGTGTAAAATAACTTTTTCGGGACAAAAATAACATAAAAAATTGTAACACTGGGTTTCTTATTACCATACCCTTAAAAATTAATCCAACATAGGAACTAAATCTTCTAATAAACACGGTGTCATTTTAGCCGTCTTACAAAGGCGGCCCACTTAATGTACCTGACGTAAACTACATCTAGAATAAGAATATTTTTATTTGTATAAAATATGGTAAATATTTTTAGGTCTTATTAAATATAGGTTTAAAAGCTGAAAAAAAGAGTGAGTATGATGCTTTAAAGAAAAAAGCTAAGAAAGCCGTGGCAATAGCAAGAGCAACAGCTCTGGACCAATAATTGTACGACACACTGGTCAGTCCAGCTGGCCAAAAAGACCTATACCGGCTTGCTAGATTCAGAGAGAGGAAGGCGAAGGATGTTAGTCAGATAAGATGTGTAAGGGATGAAGCTGGAATGCTTCTATCGGAGGATAAAAAGATTAAGGATAGATGGAAGGGCTATTTTGAAAGACTGATGAATAAGGAAAATATCTGGAGTGGTGTTTTAAAGAATAAACAAGTGAATGAGGGGTTAGTGAGAATGATCAGTGTGGATGAAGTGAGAATAGTAGTGAATGAAATGAATAATGGTAAGGCAATTGGCCCAGACGGAATTCCAATTGAAGTGTGGCAGTTATTAAGAGTAGATGGATGGACGTGGTTAGCTTTATTCTTCAATAATTTGTTGCTGGAAGAAGCCATACCTGATGAATGGTGCAACAGTTCGTTGGTGCCCATCTTCAAGAACAAAGGTGATGTGCTGGAGTGCAACAACTATAGAGGAATAAAGCTTATCTCACATAGTATGAAAGCCTGGGAAAAAGTTATTGAAAGGCGGTTGAGAGAAGAGAGTGAAATCTCACAGAACCAGTTCGGTTTTATGCCTGGTTGGGGTACAACGGATGCCATTTTCGCTATCCGCCAGCTGTGCGAGAAATATAGAGCTGTGCATAAAAACCTGCATATGGTATTTGTTGACCTCGAAAAGGCATATGACCGGGTGCCTCGTGAGGTTTAGTGGTGGGCCCTTAAGGAGAAAGGTGTGCCTGGGAAGTATGTGCAGTTGATCCGAGCGATGTACAGTCGAAGCAGTACTCAAGTCCGGTCTACAGTGGGTACCACTGACAGCTTCAGTGTAGCAGTCGGTTTACACCAGGGCTCGGCCCTCAGCCCTTATTTCTTCCTGATGATAATAGACGCTCTGACGTCGGACATCCAGGAAGAGGCTCCCAGGTGCATGCTGTTTGCTGATGACATTGTGCTGGTTGCAGAAAGTGGCCTAGAGGTCCAGAGCAAATTGGAGACGTGTTGGCCTGAAATTGACCTATAGCTCTCACCGGAACGCCTATACCGATTTGCTCCGACTGTCGGTATCTCGGGTCGCTTGTCCAGGGAGATGGCGATATAGACCGAGACGTAACGCACCGGTTCAACTCAGGATGGATGAAATGGCGACAGGTCACTGGAATAACTTGTGACCCTCGGATGCCCCTCAAATTAAAAGGGAAAATATATAAGTCCGTGATAAGACCTGTCGTAATGTATGGATCAGAATGTTGGGCTGCGAAAAAGACGGATGAAAATAGATTGCATGTAGCGGAGATGAGAATGTTGAGATGGATGTGTGGAGTAACGAGAGTGGATAAAATGTGTACATTAGAGGCACTTTAAAAGTGGCGCCAGTGACGGAAAAGTTGAAAGGGAATCGCTTGTCTTGGTATGGTCATGTGAAGAGGAGGGATGAAACGCATATAACTAGAAGAGTTATGAACATAAATGTGGATGGATGGAGAGGAAGAGGAAGGCCAAAGAAAAGGTGGATGGATTGTGTGAGGAGCGATATGAAAGAAAAGGGAGTTAGTGATAGAGTGACGACGATAGAACAGAATGGAAGAATAAAACGTGTTGCGCCGACCCCAAGTAACATGGGATAAGGGCAGGAAGATGATGATTAAATAGAGGAAGATCTGACATGTTTCGCCATTCACATCCATCATCGGACCACAAGACGAACGGCAATGCGCCACCGGTACATGGTGGACATCCCACCCACACGCACAAAACGCTTGTTCACAAAACGCTTTGGGAACACATTCATAATGTATACAGCTAAGGAGTGGAATTCTCTGCCGGAGTCTGTGTTTCCTGATAGCTACAACCTGGCTGTGAGTCTTTAAGTCAAGAGTGAATAGGTTACTTCTAGGCAAACGTGCTCCATCTTCGACCACATCATCATTTACCATCAGGTGAGATAGTGGTCAAACGCGTGCTATCAATGGTAAAAATAAAATAAAAATACATGGCTACAAATATTAGAACCATATGTAAATTTGACAAAATGTTAAATGTAAAACTAACTCTAGCCAACGTAATTAAGTAAGTACCAACATAAATTAAATTATTACATTTTTTTTTCTATTAGAACAAAGTTTACACTCGCGGTAAGTGTTTACCCGCATGACGCAGATGTTCTATACTTAGGCCATCGTGACCCCGGCGACTTGCCTCTCTTTAAGTTACGTATGACATTAGCTACTTCCCCGGCCGAAAACCTCACAGGCTTGTCATCGAACTACCTCCACTACCACTACCTCCCCCACTACCTCCGACTCATCAGACGACGGACCTAGGGGAGACGCAACCATAAAGGCTCTGCTGAATAGGTTGGCGATCTCATTAGGATCACTAACACCTTCAACACTCACGGGCAGACTCGACTTGGGATTCAAGCTGTTCGTCTTTATTATTTTGGCACCATTTTAATTTATTTTTAAAAACCCTTCGGCTTTCCACCATTTTTTCGTACAAAGTACCACTTCCAGGCCTACCAAATAGTGTCCAGGTTTGTAAGTCAAGCCAAGCCTGTCTGTGTGCATCCTTCACATGCTTATTCCAGCCCGTTATGTTACGCTTTTTGAGCTGTCTTTCCTTATTACAACTCATGATTGCACCCTCACAGAGAAAACGCACAATTTCCGCATACATATTAACCAAAATTGTTTCATGTCCCTTAATTTTACACCTATCATGAATACATTCTGTAAATTCTGTGGGAAAGTCTAGATTTTTTAAGAGAACATTACAATAGCTGCTATATAACTCTATTTACTTTGTTATATTTATGTAGCTCAGGTGTGATTTTTGGCCTTAATAATTTGAGATCACATTTTACAATTAGAGGAAAATGGTCCGATCAAGACAAGTCGTACAGCACACTGACGTCTCTAATAGTGTCCCACGCTGCGTTCGTCAATACGCAGTGGGCTAACCAACTAGTAGAATCATGTGCATCACTTACGTAAGTATATGTGTCCGACTCATCGCCGAGTAAGCTCACGTCAGCGCAAAATACCTTCTATCACCAGCTCAGCAACATGAGATGATGAGTATCAGGCACAAATATCTGAATTGCGTCAGAAATTTCAAGAAAAACATTGTAAATTTCAAATTTGAGGGTTTCCCTCGATTTTCATGGGATACCATCATCAGATTCTGACTTGGTGGCCACCTCAGGAGTATAGGCTTTCGAATAAAAAAAGAATTTTTCAAATCGATCCACAATTGGCGGAGAAATCGGTGAACATACAAAAAAAATACATACAGCCGAACATAGAACCTCCTCCTTAAGTCGGTTAAAAAAAAAACATACATACAACCGAACATAGAACCTCCTCCTGTTTAAAGAAGTCGGTTAAAAATAGGAAAACACACAGCGAACAGGTATTTACTGTACCTTTCATATCCAAAATATAAAGTCAACTAATCGGTGGGAATTACCCACCGATTAGATGACTTTATCCGCAGGAATCAAATCTCCCATGATTGAGGACATATGGTAAGGAGATTTCCCTTTAATTGATGAAGTTGAGCCTTAGGAAATTAATTTATATAAGGAAATCAAACATGGTGATCTAAAATATAAAAAAAAATACACAAGAAACTATAGTATTTCCCAAATAACAACACAAAAGTGCTGATCAATTTTTCATGTTCAAAAAGTCAAACTTTCGGTACCTAATAGAAATGGTAAACATAAGTACAATTTCTCCTAACAAGTAGATCTGTTTAATAAATCATCTCAAAAATGTAGACAGTTTCTAAGCAACCTTCCAATCGGACCTATTAGATTTCTATACAACAGTCTATACTATGGTATTATTTTCAATTGCTCTCGTTTATCACTGGTATCACGATTAGAGATTCATTCATGGTCATTCGATTCTTTTTGCCGTCTTGCGTATCTTTTTAATTTCATAAGAGGTACACCACATTTTTTGGAAGTTTCTTTTAATCTAGTATGTCCAGCTAAAACTGCAGTATTTTTCTACTTTACCTTATCTATTGGTTTTCTTTTTTTAACCTTCTTTGGTCTAATACTTTTGCGAAATGGTTTCCTAAAGAAAAAATAATATATGTAGGTAGTTATGACAGCTTTATGATTATTTGATGATAATGTAGACTTGATCCCTCACGGGGACACATGATCTCAGGATCATGTCACCCTAAAATAAAAGGACAAAGTCTCCTCATGACACATGATCTCAGGATCATGTCACCCTAAAATAAAAGGACAAAGTCTCCTCATACATAGTGAGGTGGTAAAACGTGACGTACTCAAAACCAGTGATTAAGTATTTCAAGTTAGTCAAATTAATCGACACTTAAATAAACGAATAATAAAAACAGACTCTCTAGTAGCATTTCACTAAAGAAATCCAGATAAAACTCACCGAAAATAATAATTTAATATAACACGGCGAAAATTTAATATAACACGGCGCAAAAATTTCACCGTCCGCTATTTGAAAACCACTGACATTTGTCAAAGTGCGCCATGTTATAAAGTGATGTTAGGAACGAATGAATCAGTGTCGCTAGCTAACTTAAAATCAAGTTTACCAAGGTTCCCCTATATTTGGTAGGTCTGAGAATAGGTCGCAGGCAATTTTTTTTTAATTTATATGGCAAAACAACATTTGCCAGCTCAGCTAGTAGATGTACAAAATAAGGTCATTTATCGTGTCTGGCTGTAGAGGGAAAGGGATTTTGGTTTGGTTTTAATTACCAATTAGATTATTCAGATAATTTAATCCGAAAAATATTTTTTGTGAGAAATATAAACAGAAATATATATATATTTATATGTGTCGCCACACGTATACGTAACACGTACCTACTTAGTAACACCTACTAATGTTACCCACATTAGCAGGTTAGATATGAGTAACTGAAAGGTTCGAAAGAGCGGTTCTGGAGTGACGACCGGTACCGGAAGATGCAGGGTTGGAAGGCCTCCCACCAACCGACAACCTGGTGAAGACGGCTGGAATGCACTGGATGTGAGACGCACAGTAGCGGTTCAGGTTGTGTGGTCGGGGAGGCCTTTGACCAGCAGAGGACGTTAAAATGTCGATGATGTTAATTCTATGAAACATTTATTTCCAGGTTCCTGCCAGACAGGTCGTACCTAAACGCCAGAGAGTTAAAGGTTACAGAACTGGCAGAGTTAATCGATCAACTGATCAGAGAACCTTTAACCTATGCAGAGTTCTTCAGATGGAAGAAGTACTACACCTACCACCATACGAAAAATCTGAAGGAAACCAATGAATATTGTAAGATGTGCGCTGCTCTGAATGATGACAAGCTGATGGAGACTAAGTCTGTGTATAACGGATTTAGTGAATTTTGGGAAGTGTATGATACATGTTGAAGCAAGCAGCATGGGGAAAGATGGGTCATTGCGATCGTAGGATATACCCTAATCTTGATATATCCAAAAAGTTTAATCCAACCATGTTCCCTTTTCACTAAGACATAGGTATTCCTCCATACTTTATATTTTAATTAGCTTCTGCCAGTAACTTCGACTGCATGGACTTCAGATCGGGATAAAAAAATCTGTGTTTTAATACAGATTATATAAATACGTACATTCCATCAAACAAATTTGCACATTTAATGTGTAAAACGGACTCACCTAATTGCACGGAGTGTAACACGATCGAGGATGTTCATCATGTTTTGCTCGAGTGTGGCCGGAATGAAACTCAGCGGCGACAGGCACTTGGAGATACGCGGTCGCGATACAACATAGGGTTATGTAGCTGCTTCTTAGCCTTGCCTTTTTCGGAAGAGGCCGGGAAGTTGTATACATTATACATGTGCCATTTACGAACCGGGAACACCACCCAGCGACAGCTGGGTTCTGCTTCCATTGCATAGGTTAATATAGAAAATATTTTAGATAATTAAGATGTATCTAGCCATAAAAGTTATATTTATATTTAGAATTACGGGGCGACATCGTCATTGTTGACCGAGTCCCCTTAAATAAAGATTTAAAAAAAGTAAAAAAAAATACGTACATTCATAGTATAACTTTGCCTTTCATCGATCAAGTCCGATCAATGTAAAGAGATATTGTAAATGCGAAAGTAACTGTTTCTGTCTGTCTGTTACTTTTTGACGTCTAAACGGTGGGATGGATTTGGGTGATACAAACACACAGGTAGATTGGACCCTGTACTAGAGAGACTAAAGTAGATATTGTCCTAAGACTTATATATTAGTTATAATACTTTTCATCCCGGGAGTATGTTTGAATTCCGATTAACTCGGCCGCTGACAAAGCAACTGCCAGAATCTAGTATGATTATTGTACCTAATGATTTGATAGGGGGCCTGGTGACCTGACATACAGGTTTTCTAAAAAACATAGTTAAGGCATCAGTCTTCCACAAAATTATGATGTTGTGTCTGAAGACTATGTGATAACGTTTCTTGTAATTTGTGGTAAGAAAATAAACAAATTATTATTAAATATATATATATTATTTAGATAACTACTTGAGATTTAATTGCCGCAAAATTATGTCATCACATTATCATAGTTTTATCTAGGTACTTGTGTGTATAATCAAGTACAACAATAGTTGCATGAATAGGATTTTTTTTTGAAAATATTTTACAATACAACGTGGTATAAAATAATAAAATCAAAAGAATCTTTTTCATTTTGTCGTAAAATGGCGGAGAGTTATTAAAAATATGATGCATGAAATTGCAAAAAGTTACGTTGGTAAGCAGCAGTTTTGTTTGATTAATATTGCTGTTAATTTTGATTTTACTAAAAGAAGAAATCAAAGGAGATGTTTCAAAATGGGCCAGGTCTATGTACATTACCTCATAAAAAAGAGAAAAATCCGTAGAATTTCGTTTTACATTGTGATAAACGCATTTATTCTATCAACTACCGCCTGCTTGTTTAAATAATGTAACGGTCGGCGGGTAACGCAAGACTGTGCGCGCAAAAGTTGGCTTATAAAAACGAAGAGCCAGCCAAGCGCAGTTCCTTTGTTCCTGCGACGCCGAAGACCTAAAGACCTTAAAGTAATAACGTGTTACTCCGCTGGAGCAAGACCAGGTCGGTTGATTTTATTTACACTTAAATATCTGAGTGCTCATTTGTGTAATATTTCTAAATTTTACTTAATAATTATAATCTTGTAACGTACCTACTTTAAGGCTAAGGTATATAGTGTCTGGTGTTAACAATGTCCTATCGAATATTGTGGTTTTAATATCCATTAAATGCTTGTCAGATTATTCATACTTTCATTCCATAAATTCATAGATTATGCATACTACCTTAAACCTGAAAACATTGCGGCTGAAATTGATGAGCGCGATAATATTGACAGAGCCACTGCTAAGAATTTGGATGCCATGTTTTCTCGAAAAAATAAATGCGAGCAAAGATGCAATTCGGCTCATAATGCGTTATGTTGTGTAGACGATTATCACAGTTTAGGGTCGAAACTCCCTTAGATTCAAATCACAAGGTTTAAACGTGATTATTTCCGTTGCTTAGAGTTTTAAGTAACTTTTGAGAGTTTAATTCCGAACAATGATCAAATTTCCGAAGTTAATAAATTTTATTATTTAAACTCATATTTACAAGGCGACGCAGCCAGAGTAATTACTAATTTTGAAGTGTCCGTGAAAAATTATGCAGAAGCATGGAAGCTGCTTTGTGGCCGTTACAATAATAGCAGCATATTAATAGAACACCATCTTAATTCATTATTAAAAATAAAGCAATTTCCTCGCGAGTCAGAGTGATCTTCAAGATATTTAGTTGACCATATTTCAAAACTTCACCGCGCTTTAGTCAGCCTAGGACAACCAACGGATAATTCGGAAATTTTAATCATATTCATACTGTCATCTAAGCTGAATAGTCAAGAAACGGCATACCAAAATGCAAAACTTAGAACAATTCTTCAAAGACCGCGAGAACGTGCTTGAGTCTGTTAATCGCAATAACCATAAGTCTGACAAAATTATGTCTTCGAAGACTTCTGCAACTCCTCAGCGTGGTGGTCCAAATAATTAACAACCAAATCAAAATAACAATTATCATAGTCAAAAAAGGGTCAGGATAATATGGTTAAATCGTTTGCAAACACTAGCGATAATAATAAGAATAAATAAGGATCGAAGGGTTTTTTCATGTATATCGGCGCAACCACACCAAGTTAAATCATTTTATTGTCCTAAAATTAGTTTATAAATCATCAGTTAATTACTTTGAGTTTATTACTATGTAAAATTAATGCCAACATTGTAATTTCAATGGTTAACCTAGAAATTATGAGCACGTGCTCGCCATACTATAAATACGGCCGCACAGAGTGCGCTCAGTCAGTCAGAGTAGGCCGCTTCCCGCTACACGCGGCCTTCTCAAACAGTGACACTCGACACACAAATCGCATCCCGGCGCGCGACCTGTGCTACGTTAATATAGGCAGGATTCCGACGACGAGTCTGTCATCAGCGTCTCGGACGCGGGCGACTCCCGGTCGCGGAAGCGGGCCTTCCTCAAGGAGGGGTCCGAGGGCTCCTCGGGCTCAGCCAGGAGGTCGAAGGCCAAGAGGCCGACGACAGCCGCGGACACCCACCTGGTCGGTCTCGCAGACGCCCAGCGGCAGCTGGACTTGGCTCGGCGGACGCAGCAGCAGCAGGACCTGGAGGAGAGGGTCGCTGCAAAGGAGCAGCGGGCGCGTGCTGCTCGGGCCAAGTCCGGTTACGGCGCGTCCCGCGTGCTATACGCGGACCAGTCCTTGGCCGAACTGGCGCGCATGGCGGAAGAGGACGAGGAGGAGATCGCGGAGGTCGCCTCCAAGTCCTCTAATCTTAAGGGCACTTTTCAAAAGGCCCTTAAGTGCCGTGCCGCAAGCATGCGCGCCATTATCGAGGAGTTGGTCCAGCGTGAGGCGACCGACGAATCGCGCAAATTGCAGGCGACCGTCGATCGCCTCAAGCTTGAGGTCAGCCAGCTTCATCAGAAGCTGGCTGATGTCATGGCTCGGCCAAGTCAGGCCGAACCAAGACCTGCGGCGGAGGCCCCTACCCCCAACAACCTTGAGGATATCATCCGCAAGGTGGTAATGGAGGAGAGGGCCTTCACTAGAGCCTGCTTGGCAGGCATTGAGGACCGGCTCTTGCCGGAGAAGCGCCTCCGACCACCGCTTGCGGCGGACAAGAGGCGGGCCGAGCCGGGGCCGTCCTCGCAAGAGGATGACGCCCTTCTCCCTTCCACTACTCCGTCCAACCAGCAGGGTTGGACCGAAGTGGCCCGGAAGGGGAAGGGCAGGGGGAAAAAGACGGCAACAGCCGTCCCTGCCGTCCCTGCCACCACGACTCCCAGCCGGTCGCGGGCGACTGAGAAGGGAAAGGGGAAGGGGAAGGGCAAAAGGCCGGCAACGCCCGGACCTGCCGTCCCCGTCACCACGCCTCCCAGTCAGTCGCGGGCGGCTGGCGGGAGCAAGAAGAAGGGAAAGAGGAAATTGGTTCCCCCGAGGTCCGCAGCCGTCGTGGTGACGCTCACCGCGGAGGCTGCGGAACGCGGGGAAACCTACGCCTCCATTTTGGTGCGGGCGCGTGCCAATGCCGATCCCGCCCAACTGGGGATCGGCAAGCTTTCTTGCAGGCGGACCGAAACCGGGGCTCGAATATTCGAGTTCCCGGGGGCGGAGGGCAGCGCCAACGCTGACCTCTTTGCAGCCAAGCTGCAAGAGGTCATCGCGGACGCTGCCAAGGTGGCCCGACCGGTGAAGTCGGCAACCATAGAGGTGACCGGTCTTGACGACTCGGTCACCAAGGAGGAGGTGGTGGCGGCGGTCGCAGCCATTGGGGGCTGCGGCGTCGCAGCGGTGCAAGGCCGGGACATCAGGCCCGGCCGCGGCGGCATGGGCACTATTCGGCTCGAGTGCCCTGTCGCCGCTGCCAAAGCCGTCCTTTCAAAAGGACGCCTCCTTGTCGGCTTTAGCTCGGGTGCAGTCCGGGCCCTAGAGGAGCAGCCTCTGCGCTGCTTCCGGTGCTGCGGCATCGGGCACACCCGAGCCCTGTGCCCGTCAGCGGTGGACAGGTCAGAGACCTGCTACCGCTGCGGCAAGGAGGGCCACAAAGCCGCCTCCTGCACGGTCGCCAAGCCGCACTGTGTAGTGTGTGCTGCCAGTGGTCGCCCAGCAGGCCACGTAATGAGGGGGAGGTTATGCAACCCCCCCCTTAAGAAGGGCAAAGCGCAGGTGCCGGTCGGGCCTGCTGCTAGCATCGCCGTTCCCGAGGCTGGAACGGCGGTGGCTGCGGAGGAGGGGGGTGCGATGTCCGATTGATGGATACAATCGAACATCGCATCCTCCAGGCGAACACCAACCACTGCCGGGCTGCACAGGATCTCCTGATGCAGACCATGGCTGAGTGGTTGGTGGACTTGGCGGTGGTCGCCGAGCCCTACTCGGTCCCTGGCAATTGGCTGGGCGACCGAGACGGCCTGGTGGCGTTGGTGTCGCGGTCTTCCACAGACTCCCCTCCCCTCTCGCTTTTAGAGAGGGGACCGGGATACGTGGCCGCCGCGTGGGGGGATTTGGCCCTGGTTGGGGTCTATTTCTCCCCAAACCGCCCTCTCTCGGACTTTGAGGATTTCCTGGAGATCCTCACTGCAGCCGTAGGGAGGGCGGCGCCACGCCAGGTCGTGGTGTTGGGCGACCTGAACGCCAAGTCGGTGGCCTGGGGCAATCCAGCTGCCTCATGCAACGTCCGGGGACGCGCCGTCGAATTTTGGGCGGCGTCATGCGGTGTGTCCCTCCTCAACAGGGGGGCGGTCCACACGTGTGTGCGGCAACGGGGAGGGTCGGTGGTGGACGTTTCGTTCGCCACCCCCGTGCTGGCCGCACGCATAGTGAACTGGCGGGTGGAGTTGGTGGAGACCTTGTCGGACCACCGTTATGTGCGGTTCGACATCTCCACCCAGAGCCCCCGTGGGGAGATGGCCCGCTCTGGCAGGTCTCCTTTCCCACGGTGGGCTCTCACTCGCCTGGACCGGGAGGCAGCCAAGGAGGCGGCCTTCCTCCAAGACTGGCTGTCGCCCCCTGTTGGGGCCCCGGACGTTGACGCCGCAGCGGTCCGGCTGAGGGAATCCTTGACCGAGGTTTGCAACTCCAGCATGCCTCGGTCTCGGCGTCCGCCTCCGCCGGGCCGTTTATTGGTGGTCAGAGGAGCTGGCGGGCCTACGAGCCACCTGCGTGGCGGCCAGAAGGGCCTACACGCGGAGCCGC
Source organism: Lacanobia oleracea (assembly GCA_950371165.1). Taxonomy (NCBI): domain Eukaryota; kingdom Metazoa; phylum Arthropoda; class Insecta; order Lepidoptera; family Noctuidae; genus Lacanobia; species Lacanobia oleracea. The sequence goes on from OX493397.1 coordinate 12,402,836, forward strand.
CGGCGCAGCGCCCGTAATCAGGCAGAGGAGGACCGCCTCTACGCCTCTTACCGAGAGGCAAAGGCGGTCCTCAAGTCGGCTATGGGCGCTGCCAAGGACTCGGCGAGGGCCGAGATGCTGGAGGGTCTCGACAGGGATCCGTATGGGAGACCATACAGGGCGGCGCGGAACCAACTGCGGCCCCATGGTCCCCCACTTACGGAGACCCTCGAGCCGGCGTTGCTGGATGGGGTGGTCCGGTCTCTGTTTCCGCGCAGGACCGACTTCACCCCACCAACGATGGACCCTCCGCAGGCGGCGGCTCCGCCAGAGGAGGAGGTACCTCCGGTGACGGAGGAGGAGTTTCGCGCGGGGGTGCTTAGCCTCCGCGCGAAGAAGACGGCTCCTGGGCCGGACGGCGTCCCCGCACGGGTGGTGGCCATAGCTGCCGCTCAAATGGAGGACAGATTTCGGGAACTCTTCAGCGCGTGCTTTACGGCTGGAAGGTTCCCGAAACTGTGGAAGGAGGGGCAGCTGTGCCTCCTCCGAAAGGAGGGACGCCCGGCGGATTCCCCCTCGGCATACCGGCCCATCGTTCTGCTCGATGAGGTCGGTAAATTGTTCGAGGGGATCATCGCCGGCCGGCTCAGGAGCCATTTGCAGGGTGTAGGGCCGAACCTGTCGGACGCCCAGTTCGGTTTCCGACAGGGCCGGTCCACCATCGACGCGCTGGCCCTTCTTAAGGGCCAGGTGAAAGAGGCGGTCGAGGCGGGGGACGGAGTGTTGGCGGTGTCGTTTGACATCGCCAACGCCTTCAACTCCGTTCCCCACTCCACCATATTGGAGGCACTCCGGTATCACGGAGTGCCCCAATACTTGAGGAGCCTCCTGGCCAGCTACTTGGAGGATCGAGAGGTCCTCCTTGTGGACAAACTGGCCAGGATGCGGAGGTACAGCGCGGAGTCCGGTGTTCCGCAGGGGTCAGTCTTAGGACCCCCCCTGTGGAACATTGGCTTTGACTGGCTGTTGCGGGGAGCTCTTCTCCAGGGCACGAGTGTCATCTGCTACGCGGATGACACTCTCCTTACTGCCCGGGGGAAGAGCTTCGGGGAGGCGGCCTGTCTGGCCTCGGCTGGCGGGTCCTTGGTGGCAGGGAGGATCCGCCGCCTGGGATTGAGGGTGGCGCTGAACAAGACCGAGGCCGTGTTCTTTCACGGGCCTCGGCAGCGCTGCCCTCCCGACGCCCACATTGTGGTCGAAGGCGTCAGGGTGGGCGTCCAGGCCCAGATGAAGTATCTGGGCCTGGTGTTGGACAGCAGGTGGCGCTTCGGCCCGCACTTTAGCGGGCTGTCGACGCGCCTGCTGAGGGCTGCGGACGCCCTCTCCTGGCTCCTCCCGAACTTGGGGGGGCCGAACGCACGATGCCGGCGTTTATATGCCGGCATCCTGCGGAGCATGGCCCTGTACGGGGCCCCCATCTGGGCGGACTCCCTCAACAGGAGGGAGAACGCAACTGCCATGCGCAGGCCCCAAAGGGCCATTGCACTGCGGGTGGCGAGGGCCTACCGCTCAGTGGGCTTTTCGGCGGCGTGCGCTCTGGCGGGCACCCCTCCTTGGGAGTTGGAGGCGTGGGTGCTCGCCAGAGTGTACGAGTGGACGGCGCGGCGAAAGGCCCTAGGAGAGCGCCCCGTCGCGGAGGAGCGGGAGGCCGTGCGGCGGGAGGCGAGGGACGCCATCATCGTCCATTGGACGGACGACCTCGCCTCCGCCACCTTTGGCCGCCGAACGTTGGACGCGCTCGGTCCAGTCCTGCGAGACTGGCTCGAGCGCTCCCACGGGTTCCTCTCATTCCGTCTGGTGCAGGTGTTGTCAGGCCACGGCTGTTTCGGTAAGCACCTGCACCGGATCGGGAGGGAGGAGACCCCGGCGTGCCACGACTGCGGCGCGGCGGAGGATACGGCTCAGCACACCCTCGAGGTGTGCCCGGCTTGGTCTGAGCCGCGTCGCAGTCTAACAGCGGAGATCGGACAGGACCTCTCACTTCCCGGCGTGGTCAACGCCATGCTGGAGAGTGAGGGGTCCTGGGCAGCTGTCGCCTCTTTTTGCGAGGATGTCATCTCGCAAAAGGAGGCGGCGGAGCGCGCGCGGGAGGACGACCCTCTCGCTGCGCCGCTCCGCAGGCGCAGAAGAGGTCGGAGAAGACGTCGTCTTCTCCCTCCTCATGGTGGTGATGGGCGGGCGATAGGCGCGGGGGCGCCTCCGCCCGCATTGCACTCCACACCACCCTCGGCGGTCATTCCCAGCCCTCCCCCTGAACGGGGAGGACTTGAGGGGCCCGCCGCTGTAGGCGGGTTGTCGTCGGAGGAGGACTGGACGCTAAGGCTGCGCCGATCTCCCAGTCCTCTTCCACTCGGACGACGCGGGAATAACGCTGGGTCGTTTTAGTGGGTATACCGGGTCAGCCCGGGGAGTCCCACATACCCCTCCCGTTCCCCCGACGGGAGGGTATGCGTAATGCATTTTTTCCCAGCATAAAAAAAAAGGCAGGTTGCGTTACGAAATCCACACAATCACCACTAGACAAGCGCTAGAACTCACGCACCGAATATTTTCCTAGGTTAATATAGGTTTATTCGGTGCATACGCCCTGGGCGGCAGTACTCACAACACACGGCCGCCCACACACACATTCGGCTCTGCAGTCCGGGCCGCAATCGGCTAGATCTGAGAACCGGTGCGGACGAGAGCCACTCACTCCTTACTGCAGGTGCGTCACCAAAGTCGACACCTTCGTCGCTGGTCGTTCTCGCTGGGCCTCCCCCAGGTCACTGGGGGTCTCACTCGGCGGGGACTGACCGCCGAAGGTGCCGTGAAGAAGCGACAAACAGTCGCGACGCGCCTGTAGTAAAAGTAAAACCTTTCAGCGACCCAACCACAGGCGTGCGACTGTTGCTATGAAAATAGTGGCAGGCGCACGCCAACTTTCTATGGCACTTTTTTTGCCAACCAGATAACCGGCCCGTATTGACGGGCCGAGGTGTGGCCACTGCGGTCGGGGGGCTTCGCCCCGATACAGCCTGCCGCGCCCCCTTGCGGGGGCGCAGCGACATCTACCGAGGGCTCAGTCAGTCGCACTCGAACCGCCGTACAGTACGGACCTCTCTGTGACGTCATTACGCTGCCCGTTGAATAAACGATGTTTATAAAGTGTAACTGAAGTTTTCCTTGAGAGACCGAAAATGAGTGATCATCATGAAAACAACACTTTTTTAAAATACTATGGAGATTCTTTCTCCGTCATCAGAAGTGGGATTGCAAGAAGCTCCTACCCAAGACGCTTCCTCATCAGCTCCTCCACCTGATCAACTGGAACAAACCAACATACAGCATCAAGAACCTGTGTTGGTTACCAATGCACCAATGGAAACCGTACTGGAATCAAGACCACAAGAGTACCCTCGCCATGGAATGGAGTTGGGAGGGATACCACCACAATTCCTGATGCAAATGATGGAGACGATACAGAAAATGTCGGAGCGCTTATGTGCTCCACCTGCCGAAGCAAAAATAAGGATCAAGGACGTTTATTTACCATCATTCGATCCGGACACCCACATTGGTGTACGAGAATGGTGCGAACATATAGATCCAGCGGTTGAAGCATACAAGCTTGATGATTTCGATGTCCGCATGAAAGTCTGCAACCTGTTAAAGGGGCGAGCAAAAATGTGAATTGATGATTGGATGGTGACTACTACAACGTGGGAAGAGTTCCGGAAAAATCTGATCACCACGTTTGAACCTGAAAATAGATACTCCCGGGACATCATCATGTTTAGAGAACATGTTTATGATGCAACAAAAGACATTGCGGAGTTCTTATCACGTGCCTGGATCTTGTGGCGAAGATTCACCAAAGACAACGACGGAGACGAACACGCTGTGGAAGCTGTGATTGGATGTGTTAATGACGAGCGCTTACGCATTGAACTGATGAATGCCAGGGCAACCACTGTCCCTGAACTCCGATCCGACCCCGATCCGAGCTCTAGTTCCACAACATACAACAAACGTCCACGTTTTTCGGACAATACATATGTAAGAAGACAAACCACTCCACTAACGACTGCAGATTCAAACCTTCGGAGCCTAGACCTGAAGCTAGCAATAAGGATTCAAAAACAGCAACCGCAAACACGACGAATGAAAAACGAAACGAAACAACTTCTTGTACCTATTGCAAGAGACCAGGCCACACTTAAGAAACTTGCTTCAAACGTGAACGTTTGTTGACTTCAAACGTGAACTGCGTAGCAAGCCATAAAATGGCCCCATCACCATCAAAATAGGTGAAAGGACTTTGCAAGCCATGTTTGACAGCGGGGCGAAGTGCTCAATTGTCAGAGAATCGGTTGCTACAACCTTACCTGGTCAAAGGAGACCGGTAGTCAATTATTTGAAAGGGGTTGGTCAGTTCCCCGCACTATCGTTAACCAAACATACGACTGTATGCGTCATAGATACCATCAGTGTTGAGCTTGAGTTTTACTTATTGCCGGACTATGAAATGTCAACAGACATTTTAGTGGGCATGAACCTGATCCATGACACTAATCTTAGTGTGATAATCACTTCCAACGGGACGAAGCTAATTCGTGAAACAGTTATCAATCATGTAAGTACAAGTTCTTGTCTCTTCAACAACTTGGACTGTGAACTAACTAATGAAGATGAAGTTATGCAACTACGACGACTTCTGAATAAATACAAACACCTGTTTATCAGTGGATATCTCAAGACTCGGGTGAACACTGGCGAGCTAGAAATCAGACTGAAAAACCCTGATAAATTCGTGGAAAGAAGACCATATCGCCTCAGCCCAGTGGAACGAGAGAAGGTTCGCACCATAATCCAAGAACTTTTGGAACATAACATCATTCGCAAAAGCAAATCTCCCTACTCAAGTCCCATCATCCTGGTCAAGAAAAAGAATGGTGACGATCGGCTTTGTGTGGACTTTCGAGAACTTAATTCAAATGCTCTACGTGACCATTATCCACTCCCGTTGATCTCCGATCAGATTGACCAGTTGGCAAATGGTAATTTCTATACAAACCTTGATATGGCGGCTGGTTTCTACCAGATTCCCATTGGTGAGACCTCCATAGAGAAGACCGCGTTCGTCACACCAGATGGCCTTTATGAATACCTAACCATGCCGTTTGGTTTGAGCAATGCTTGTTCGGTTTACCAACGATGCATCAACAGGGCTTTGACATCATTGCTGGGAACAGCCGCACAAGTCTACGTAGATGACGTGTTGAGTAAATGTACAGATTTCCCTGAGGGAATCTCACACCTGGAACGAATCCTCTTAGCACTGCAAGACTCGGGGTTTTCTATCAACGCAGACAAGTGCGCTTTCTTCAAACAGTCCATCAAATACCTCGGGAACGTAGTTTCCGATGGACAAGTGCGACCGAGTCCACAAAAAGTAGAGGCCCTCGTCAAAGCCCCAGTACTTAGAACTGTCAAGCAAGTCAGACAGTTCAACGATCTGGCTGGAAGTACATTCCCGACTTTTCTCGTGTAATGGTGCCTTTGTACGAACTAACGAAACAAGGAGCAAAATGGGCATGGACAGACAAACACGAAAAAGCTCGTAACACAATCATCGAATGCTTAACGTCTACTCCAGCACTAACATTATTCCAAGAAGAGGCACCCATGCTATTATACACCGATGCAAGTAGCCTCGGATTTGGGGCAGTACTGGTTCAGGTGACAGATAGACGTGAACATGCGGTTGCTTTTATGAGAATGAGAACCACGGAAGCTGAAAGTCGCTACTACTCCTACGAGTTGGAGACACTGGCAGTGGTACGCGCTATAAAACATTTTCGCTAGTATCTATATGGGCGAAAATTCACCGTGATAACTGACTGCAACGCATTAAAAGCGTCAAAACATAAAAGGGATCTCCTGCCAAGGATTCATCGCTGGTGGGCGTTCTTACAAAAGTACGACTTCGAGGTAGAGTACCGCAAAGGTGAACGTCTCCAACATGCTGACTTTTTCAGTAGAAACCCAGCTGAGTTTGCGGTCAATGTTATGACAAGAGACTTGAACTGGCTCAAAATTGAACAGCGACGAGACGATGAACTACGACCAATAATGGACAGTTTCAGTGACAATAACCCAGTAGAAGACTATGTTTTGGAGGACAATGTCTTAAAGAAGAACGTCAACTATCCTGTCTTCGGTCAGCAGCTCAGTACCGTCGTTCCCAAGTCCTTCCAATGGCATTATAAACTCTTTTCACACTGCACTGAAACACCCCGGCTGGGAAAAGACTCCACAGAAGATCAGAGAAACTTATTGGTTCAACAAAATGAGTTCTACCGTTCGAGGATTTGTGGATAACTGCGTTATATGCCGAACATCCAAGGGAAGATCTGGGGCCATTCAAGCCCAATTACACCCTATACAAAAACCGACAGCTGCCTTCCAAGTTATTCATATGGATATAACAGGGAAGCTGGGCACTCCAGATGATCAGCAGTACGTTATAGTCACCATTGACGCTTTCTCGAAGTACGTTTTACTGTACTTCAGTACCAATAAAAACCCACACAGTACATTGGCTGCTCTAAAACGTGCGGTGCATCTATTTGACGCACCGGTCCAAATGATAGTCGATGGAGGAAGAGAATTCCTTGGCGAATTCAAAGAGTACTGTGACAACATTGGAATAAATATTCATGCTATCGCTCCAGGAGTCAGCCGAGCGAAGGGCCAAGTTGAAAGGGTCATTGCAACCCTCAAAAACGCAAACGCAACCCATCGGGTCACCGGTGTTGCTCCACTGACACTTATTACACAACGAAAACACAGTGTACCCCCTGAGCTTCTCAACTTGGTGGATATTGACGACTGCCCGCAGCAAATTTTATTGTCACTCAAGTGCAAATTGCGACTGTACACCGCGGTCATCCGTCCCATCATGACGTACGCTTGCGCTGCCTTCGCACACGCAAAGCCTCGTCACATCCATAGGATGCAGACGCTCCAAAACCGTTTCCTCCGCAAGATCACGGGAGCTCCCTACTATGTCCGCAATGAGACTCTCCACGTAGATCTCAAACTGCCCACCATACGAAACAACACCATACGTTCATGAAACGCATTACAAAGCGTTTCTCCGATACTGCTGTCAAACACCGCAACCCTCTTATCGCATCGGCCACCCGATACGAACCCTCCCCGCATCTCAAAGATCCGCCGTCCGAGGCACACCTTAACCACCCCAGATGACTCTACCACTCTCTTACAGAAAAGTCGTAAAGCAACAAGTACCATTAAAACACAACCGCCGGCTCCTTCCGCCCTCGCCGCCGAGGCCCGTCGCGATTTTCTCTTCAATGTCCACCCCGACCCTTGCTCGAGCCAGCCCGCGCCGCTGAGCCTGTAGTTTTAAATTCGCCCCTAAATAATCAATGTTCGATCCAGCCCGTCCCTAGCTGTCCTACCCCAGCGACGCCCTAAGCCGAGGTCCGTACCCCACAGGGGGTGCCCTTAGCGTGTAGTCGCTTAGTTTGTAAGTTTTTTTAAAATAAGCCCTGGCTGGAGGCTTTAATATTTATATTAAGGCCACCGCAAAAAAGTCCGGTTAAGCAGTCGACAACCTCCTAGGTTGACCTGCGAGCGCCACACATTAAAAAAAAAAACCGCGCTCAGTCAGTCGCACTCGGACCGCCGTACAGTACGGACCTCTCTGTGACGTCATTACGCTGCCCGTTGAATAAACAAAGTTTATAAAGTGTAACTGAAGTTTTCCTTGAGAGACCTAAAATGAGTGATCATCATGAAAACAACAATTGTGACGTCAGCAATGCTGACGTCACACTTTTTTAAAAGCTGTGGAGATTCTTTCTCCGTCATGTATCATTTGTGACGAAGGTCATAGAATCTACGACTGCCCAACATTCAAGGCCAAAAGGTGTTGATGAAAGAATGATGGATGTTACAAAGTATAAGTTGTAAACGAACTGTTTGAGACAGGGTCATTCCGCAAAGGACTGTCGCTTCAGGTCCTGCCAAGAGCCTGATTGCAATGAGAAACATAATAGCTTGCTACATCGACCGCCAACCTTGGCAAGCCAGCTCACCACGGTTGAAGAACCAGGTGAGAGCGTAGCAAGTTATAGTGATAAAAATACAAGTCAAATAATATGATCAAATGCCATGGTTGAGGTAGTGAATTCATTTGATCAGCAAAAGAACAATATTCGCGCCTTATTGGATTGTGGCAGCCAATCATCTATCTATACTAATATATAAAGCTGAAGAGTTTGTTTGTTTACTTGAACGCGCTAATCTCAGAAACTACTGGTCCGATTTGAAAAATTATTTCAGTGTTAGATAGCCCATTTATCGAGGAAGGCTATAAGGATATACAACGTTGATACGACAGAGGGGCTTTCCTTTAAACTGCCTATACTAGGTACCATTTTCAAGCTCTGTACCAAAAATAAATTAATTAGGAGCAGTAGTTTAGTCGCAAATGATTTTTAAAGTTTTTGCACGGTTTGAACACGATGTATCTTTTCTAACAGCTGATTATCGTCTAAGCATAGGTCATGCACCTTACAACGATAAATCTACGATGCGTTGTTGCCGCTCTGACGCATGTCGAAGGACATTCACTAAAAATTGGCAATGCAAACAAGGAAGCAATCAATACACACACACTTGCACTTTCACTACGAAAGCGACTAACATAAAGCGAGCGAAAGAAATAGAGATAGGTCAGTTTGTTGCATCCTTGTTTTTTGCGATCGGTAAGTCCCTCAGTGCGCCGACGCTTGTTTTTCGGAACGTACGGTTTGTGAAATTCGCGCGCAAACAATTGTAATTTTATTTTGTTATTGTGAGAGGACACGTAACTTGGGATTATTATTATTTAGTATTAGTGTTTTTTTTTTTGTGATTGACTGTTTTTTATGGTGATAGGACACGTAACTTGGGATTATTATTATTTAGTATTAGTATCTCCGGACCTCACTCCCATGGATTTCTTTTTGTGGGGTTACATTAAGGGTGAAGTGTATGCCTCAGAGGTAAATACAATAGATGAGTTAAAAAATAGGATTATTTTAGCATTTCACAAATTAAAGTGCTTAGCGACGGACAGTGATCTAATTAGAAAAATAAATAACAATATTCTCCGTCGGTATAATTTGTGCATCAATGTGAATGGAGGACACATCGAAAATTTAAAAATTTAGTGTTTTTGTTTTTGTGCGCGTACTTCGAAACGTTACCTAACATAAAAGCCAGTGCGAGCGGAGGCCTAAGTCGCCGGCCGCCACCCCGGCCCGGCCCCCACCGAGCACACGAGATACCGCACACCGCGCTCCGGCGCGCACGCGACGTTGCCGCTTTGCTACCTAGCGGTATCTAAGGTCAGTGTCATTTTTTTACAAAGAGTGGTTGCGTTTTATTCGGATTTGCAAGCTATTTAGTTTGTTTGAAAAAAATATTTTCTCATTTATGGCGCTTTTTGTTTTTGTACCGTATCGAATTAATACTGAACACGTATAGTATACGTAGTTTAATTTAATGCCCCTCTGTCGTATCAACTCTGTATATCATCACGCTAAGACTAATAGGAGAGGAGCAGTAATGAAAATTGTGACGCAGACGAAGTTGCGTGGGTCAACTAGTACTAATATATAAAGCTGAAGAGTTTGTTTGTTTACTTGAACGCTCTAATCTTAGGAACTACCAGTCCAATTTGAAAAATTCTTTCAGTGTTAGACTATAGGCTATCATCACGCTAAGACCAATGGGAGCGGAGCAGTAATGAAAATTGTGACGCAGACGAATTTGCGCGGGTCGTCTAGTCTTTTATAACTGAGTCCCTAAAGACCAGATTATTGTTAAAGTCAAATCCCATTGACACTATAAAGGTCATTGGTATCTGTGAGAAATGTTTTTGAAAGCTGTAATATTAAATTACAATCAATTAATAGTAAATTTAGCATAATTTGCTCACTTTTGCTATTAAAAGAACTGACGGGTAGATTGCCAAAGATACCCATCGACGTCCGCTTATTGAAGCTACCCGAGAATATTCATCGGCTGATCCCATGTTTCATCAGTCAGCCGACGTAGATGTTTTGATAGGAATGAACAGGTTTCCTTAGGGATCAATAATCCTAAGCTAAGAAGTTCACAATAAGGATAGATAGTATCCAGTCCCATTCAATCAGTGATGCCACACAAAAAGGTACACTGTAATCATGGTACAATTTCCAGAGATGATGATAAGAACGACATCATGCTAACTAAATTCTGGGATCTGGAAGAGATTCCGGGAAAATCAATTGTGAGTAAAAACGAAAGTGAGTGCGAAAAACACTTTCTCACTCACACAACAACAACCAATTCAGGTAGATTTTGTGTAAAATTACCGCTTAAGGATACGGCTGATTACTTAGGCGATACTTACAAGTTCACTAAGAGGCGCTTTAAACGAAACCGTAATTTAATATTAAAATACGCCAAATTAATTAAGGAATACGAAGAATTAGGCCATTTATCGGTGCTAAATGTTAATTTAAGTGGTACCTTAAGCCCAAGTTATTACCTGTGTCACCATGCAGTTCTGAAACAGGAAAGCGAATCTACTAAGATTTGTGCAGTGTTCGATGGTTCCACTCCCTTCACTTCCGGTCGCTTACTGAATGATAAATTAAAGGTGGATCCAAACGTACAGGATAAGATAAGATCACACACATGACATGCAAGATCCGTTGTCTATTTTGATACGGTCTAGGCAATACAGGTACTTACTCACCGGAGATATAGAAAAAATGTATCGCCAAATATTAGTAACGAGGATGATAGGCATTTACAGCTTTTACTATGGAGAGGAGAGGAATCTGAACCCATTCAGACGCTTATGCTCAACACTTTGACCTACAGAACAGCGAGCGCAAGTTACTTAAGCACGCGCTGTCTGTGGAAGGCAGGGCAGGAACAGAATAATGACCTCATTAAAGACATTTTTCAGAAGGATTTTATGTTGGTAATTTGATAACTGGTTCGAATGATTCACAGCAATTAATATATGTACAAAGAGCTGTATCTGAAGCATTAAGGTCAAGTTGTTTCAATTTAAAAAAGTTTAAAACTAATCACCCTTCCATTTTTGATAAAGTCACTATGAATGAACATTGGTTGGGCTGGACACCATCTGACGATACATTACACTTTCCAATAAAGGGATATTACTTGACTTTTTTACATGATAATAATCTAATAGTAACAAAACGATTTATTTATCACGTCGAACGCTTTCAAGATATAGTCCAGCTGTAGTAATACCGAAGATAATGTTGCAAAGACTTCGGCAACAGAAACTGGACTGGGATCAGCCAGTCCCTCGGGATATAAAAGACGAGTGGATTAAGTTTTCTGAAAACATAAAATACTTATCTTTACAAGTACCAAGATTAGTTCTAGGTGATTCATTTAAATAGATCGAGTTACATTCGTTTAGCGATGCTTCAAAAACTGCAATCGGCGCAAGTCATCATCATCATCTGCCTAGCCTTTTCCCAACTACTCGTACATTGGGGTCGGCTTCCAGTCAAACCGGATTCCCTTCAAGAAAACTAAAGGCAAACACACGATGCGTCCTATTCCTATATTAATATTTTAGCAGGCGTAATTTTCATTTTAAAACAAATTGTTAAGTCACTCTTCACTTGCCTAACAACCACCGTCTGTATAACATTATTTTTGGGGTAAAGACCAGGGAGTGTGGGATTTTTACCTCATTAAAACCACCACACATAGAAGGGGCCCCGTTATCTCTTAGAGGATCACTCCGGAAAGGACTCGTAAAGGACCCCCTCTGTGTAACGCCTATTAGGGCACATCCCTAGGAAGACTGTAAAGGGGTCTCCCCTTAGCCTCGCTGTGCACGGCAGCACGTGATCACTATGCCACCTTTCCTAGGATCACTAGTTTGGCGGACAGAGACCCGAATCTGAGTGCCAGCGACCCTGGAGACCCACCTGCCTTAAATAACGCAGGCGGGGTGTCGGCTTTTAGGCGTCGAGGCGGTTGCCTCCCTGACACCTCCTTCTCCTCCGAGCAGGATCAGCTCTCTTACGATTCAGCTCGGCGGCCTCCTTCTGGACCATCTCGGCCTCACAGAAAGCAGCCATTTCCCTCCAGTTTTCATTATCTGCCAGCATAGCACTCACTACGGCTGGCACAGTCTGGTCTCGCCCAATCCTGGCGTCAAAGACCCGCCGCTCAGAGGACCACGCAGGGCACTCCTCGAGCATGTGTTGCGCAGAGTCCAGGTCGCCTCCGCAATGGTGGCAATTTGCCGTGGCCTCTTGCCCAATCCTATTTAGGTAATCACCGAAGCAACCATGCCCGGTCAGCAATTGAGTGAGCCTATAGGAGATGCGCTCCTTTCTTTTTTAGCCATTCTTCGAAGTGAGACAAGATGGCTTCAACAACACGCTTGCGCGAAAATTGCCGTTGCTTTAGCCGCTCGCACCACCATTCGAGCGCGTGTCACCGTTCCTGCCGCCGTATCCTTACAAAGGCGATTCCTGACATGCTATTGCCACTATTGCGTATCGCCCGGATCCGGTTATAAACCCTCGTATCCATATTACACATAGACGATTTTTTTTTTTTTTAAACTATGATTTGTCTATAGATAAACCTTTTATTATAGATGTAGTAAGTGACACTGAAACCGAAAGCGATAGTGATAATAATAATAGTGGTACGAAAATAAGCGGAGTATGGCCTCACAACCAGGATGAAGTTGTGTATGCAGGTTCATCTAAAGATCACAATTACTGTAAACCTGATTTTCAATCAATTATTGTAAAGCAATTTGTTGTTTTTATTACACTACACTACCGCTAGGTACCACTGTTAATTATAATTAGTCAAATCTGGTGTTAGAGGTTAGTTACGATCATAACTAAATGCTAGACATCCAGGTACCTCTTGCAGGGTAGGCATCTAATTAACTTCGCATAAAATGAAAGTTGTATCCCCCCGTCGAACATTTTATCTGCTGAATTTCCACTTCATTGGGTTATTTTTAGATATAGCTATTGTTTATTCCTGAGATCCTAAACTATTAGCGTACCTAGGTAACTGTAAAATATCAAATTCTTTTTATTTATTTTATTATTTCATATATGTTTATTGTTTCATTGTTATTAATTTGTAAAAACTGTAATTCTTATTAAACGATTATGTCTAATGTGAAATTTCCTTCTTGTAAACTTACTCAATTTTGGGCACCTTATTTATTTATTAGCAACACTGAATCGACGGTGCCGTCCTCTTTCAGTTCACAGATAAATTGGTAGGACTGTATCTGCTAAACTGAAATTAAAATAACGACACTTTTTCGCTGGGACTACGCACACTATCGTGGGTGCGTTTACATACATATAATCTCACATACACAAACAGCCAAACTTGGAACAACTATCTGTAGGCCATACAAATATTTGTTCTGTGCAGGAATGGAACCTGCGACGTGCAGTGCAGTATTCAAGCGCTCAACCATTGCGCCAACCGTGTCGCAATCAAAATCATAATATTAAACACACAACAATCTGGCAAATTTTATTATCATCTTTATTTTATTTTTAGTTTATTATTTTAGCAAGGGCCCTAAGAGTGAAAAAGCACAGCCCCGTAGACGCCTACTGACACCCAGACTTCCCAGAGCCCCAGGCTACTTACATTTTTAAAGATCTAGTGATTTTATAGAAATTATCATAACAATGAAGTATTTATCAGTTGAGACTAAAAATTATTTATTAAGAAGGTAATGCGCTTTAAATAGACTGAAGGCAGGATAAATCTACTTATCTAGATTTAAGTTTCAAAGGCAGAGTGTTTAGGATAGTTAAATTTGCTATCGTACGCTCATCCGTTGCTCGAACATTCCATTTAAAATACTTTTCCATTCCACAAGTGGCAGGAGACCTTGTTGATAGTCACAGGCTCTCAAGCTCTTATCTAACCTAAATGCTAAAGTATCTAACCTACATAATAAATATATTTATCATAAGTATAATAATAGCTTTATCATAACAACCACTCTTTTAGTCCACTTAAGTCCCACTCTGGTGACCGCAAAACGTTACCTACTGATAATATTTTGTAAGTGGATGGCTAGCAAGAAGACAGCCCACGTGATGGTTAGGTGTCACCACCACCTACAGATTCTAGAATTGAAGATCTGTTGCCATTTCAAACACAAAACTAAAACTGAATTCTCTCAGAGGTACTCATCATTTCAGCCAATAAAAGTCCGTTCCTGAACATAGGTCTCTCCCAAGGGCACATGAACACAAAGCATGCAAAGCGTGGCTTAGGTGGTAGAAATGTATGGTGATTGATGGTAGAATGGTGGCAGAATAATTTTAATTCTCTCAGAGCTACTCATAATTTCAGTCCAAAGAAGTCCGTTGCTGAACATAGGTCCCTCCCTAGGACTCATAAAACCGGTCTGTGTCGCCACATAGACAGGTTTACCAGTTTGACCGGTTCAGTCCTGTGCGTCTTGCATCCAGCGAATTCCCGCAGTCTTCACCAGACCTTCGGCCCACCTTGCTGGTTAACCCTCCAAAGCTGTGTCTCCGGGTACGCAGTTGGCACTTCAGAAGCTTCGACTAACTTTTCAGTGAGCAAAGGGGCACGTTGCCCACTGTCAGTTTGGTGATTCTGCGGGCTATGTCGGTACCCTGGTCCTCCTGCGAATATCTTCAATTCAGTGCTTGGTACTTGGTAAATACTAAAAATGAGTTTCTTAGTTTTATCATAAAGATAAAACACGCACGCACGCGCACGCTTTCATTCGGGATAACAACAACAGCTAGACATATTTGAGCGACTAGAAATAGTAGGTACCTACTTAGATAGTTTTTAAATACTATTAAGTATGGCTCTAATAATGTGGCGCCCTGTGCCTACTTGCATAGTGGAGAACATGCAAATTGCAAGCACTTTTGCACCAGCCCGGCTACCGCGGACACCAGTCGTGGTTTTTTTTTTTTTAGGCACTATTTATAGGCACGCCTTTGACCACTATCTCACCTGATGGTAAGCGATAATGTAGTCGAAGATGGAGCACGCTTGCCTAGAAGTAACCTATTCACTCTTGAATTAAAGACTGCCAGGTTGTAGATACCAGGAAACACAGACTCCGGCAGGGAATTCAACTCTTTAGCTGTACCATTATGAATGTATTCCCAAAACGTTTTGTGCGTATATGTGGGATGTCCACCATGTACCGGTGGCGCATCGCCGTTCGTCTTGTGGTCCGATGATGGAACGGGCTTGGTGGAATTAAATTATGCAATTCCGTCGCACATTCCCCAAAATTCAACCGGTAGAAAACCGACAGGCTAGCAACTCGTCGTCGATGTTCAAGACTATGGAGCTTCATCGCGACGAGCCTCTCATTGCCGATGATCCTCTTGGCTCGTTTCTCAATTGACTCATGGGCATCAAGCTGGTATCTGGCAGATCCATCCCAAAGATGAGAGCAGTATTCCATACACGATCGAAGTTGCGCTTGATAGAGTTTGAGCAGCTGTTCCCGCTTGAAGTACCGTCTCACCTTAGCTAGAATCCCCAACTTCTTTGCAGCCACTTGAGCTTTTGCCTCATTGAAAGGGGCAAAATTGAGAGTAGATATTAATGTAACCCCAAAAAGCTCAAGTTGGTCGGTTATCGGCACGGTTTCACCTCGGAAAGATGGAGCTGGGTGGAATTGGCAACAGTGCTGTCGTCTGCATACCCAAAGGTACCGGGTTTAAGCAGATCATTAATATGCAGCAAGAACAGTGTTGCCGAAAGCACTGACCCCTGAGGAACCCCGGCATTAATATCCATCAGTTCAGACGAGCAGCCATCTCGGATAAAACGATCCCTCAAGAAATCTGCGATCCAATCACACAGACCGGCGGGCAGAACGAAGGAAGGAAGCCTACTAATAAGACTATCGTGGCAGACCCTGTCGAAGGCCTTCGAGATGTGAAGGGAGAGCGCTTGGGCCTCCCCATGCTTCCCTATGGCCTCACTCCAGATGTGAATGGCATACGGTAGAAGATCCCCAGTTGACCGATTTCGGCGGAACCCGTGTTGACGGTCGCTAAGGATATCATTCGCTTCTAGGTAAGCCAGGAGCTTATGATTCAGCACGCGTTCCATAGTCTTACAGAGTATGGACGTTACCGAGATGGGTCTATAATTCGACGGGTCAGCTCGACTACCCTTTTTGGGCACGGGCTGCACGTTAACTTGCTTCCAAGCCTTCGGCACTTTTCCAGTCTCAAACGAAAGGCGAAATAGGCGTGTCAAGATCGGAGACAATTCAGGCGCACAAGTCTTCAGAACAATTGCCGGTATCCCGTCGGGACCACTAGCCTTGTTCACGTCTAGGTTACGCAATACCCTACGGACGTCCTTCTGATGAATGCGAATGTTCGACATACTCGACTCGCATCCACCAGGAGAAGCAGGGGGCGTCGCGTCACCAGGATCCAGACGTGTAAATTCCGCTAACAAAGAAACAAACAAGTTCCCATTCTCCTCAGCGGAATGGGTCAGCGTCCCGTCGGGTCTCAGCGGTGGTGGTAGTTAGGAGCAGCAGAAGTTCGATTCGACCGACTTAGCCAGGGACCAAAAAGCCTTACTACCTGCTGGGTATGAAACAAGTTTGTTCCCTATTCGGCTAATGTGGTCAAACCGAGCCCTCCACAACACCTTCTTGCAGGACTTGGCAGCCCTATTGAAGGCTCTCTACTTCTGACTCACGTCGTTTGCTTTATGCGTACGAGCGTCGACCCATGCTAGGTACGCCGCGTGCTTAAGTGCATCAGCGTGATTGCACTCGGCACCAAACCATGGACGAGCTTCGCCAGACATTGTTATGTCAGAGAACGGAATGTAGTACCTATTCCATTCCCCTCCGCAACACATCCGTCACGGCGCCTGCGCACGACTAAGCAATCATTCAAAAAAAAGCATTAAAATTAAGTGCTACACACATTGACACAGAAACGCCTATTATAATGCAATGACAATACAAAGGATAATTAGTTCCCCGTTTTCCTTCTAATTTATCATCGTCTAGTGATAATGTAACGTTAAAATACGTTTAGTTTTATTTTCTAAGACTAGGTTGAGTAATTTGTTAGTTTTCATTAATCGGGTTCGAGACTCCTTTCAGTGTTTTACGCTATAAATCATAGTTTTAGTTTCGGATTTGGCCATTCACGCACTTCATTCTGTAAATTATATCCCACGATCCCACGCTTATTTTTGCTTTGCGTGTGAGTTTCTTCACAGCACATACAGTCCTACCAACTTACAGTCCTACCAACATATCTGTGAACTGAAAGAGGACGGACCGTCGATTCAGTGTTGCTGGGTGGTGCCCAAAATTGAGTAAGTTTTCAAGAAGGAGATTTCACATTAGACATAATCGTTTGATAAGAATTACAGTTTTTACAAATTAAAAACAATGATACCTATATAAAAATAATATAATAAATAAAAAGAATTTGATAATTTACAGTTACGTAGGAACGCTAACAGTTTAGTCTCTCAGGAATAAACAATGGCTTTATGTAAAAAGTAATCCGATGAAGTGGAAATTCAGCAGATAAAATGTTCCACGGGGGGATACAACTTTCATTTAATGCAAAGTTGAGTAGGTACCTACCCTGCAAGAGGTACTTGGATGTCTAGCATTTAGTTATGACTGTACCAAACCCCTAATACCAGATTTGACTTATTATAATTAGCAGTGGTACCAAGTGGTAGAGTAGTGTAATAAAAAAAAACAAATTACAATAATTTATTGAAAACCAGGCTTACAGTAATTGTGATCTTTAGATGAACCTGCACACAAAACTTCATCCTGATTGTGAGGCCATACTCCGCTTATTTCCGTACCACTATCATCATTATCAGTATTGCTTTCACTTACTACTTCTATAATAAAAGGTTTTTCTAAATACAAATCATGTTTTAAGTATACTCCTTGTTATGTATGTGTGCGTGCGCCACACAACCGCGCACCACCCGCCATGTTGTCTAAGAATATACGTCAGTACGCTAACAGCAAGCAGTAGTTTCACTTGTCCCCGTCCTACGTATCTATCATTCCTAACCTGCGTACTTGTTTACAATGCTGTGCCCACTCATGAACTGTAATAGCGTCAAAAGCTTCCACTCGCCCGCGCGCCAGACTCTTTGAGTTTGACGTTTAAAGTTGCCAAAGCGCTAGTCGACTCTTGGAGTCGACGGGAGTCGGGTCGGATTTAACACGATATATTTCCTGTCAAAAGTGTACCGTTCCTGCTCTAACTTCTCCAGAGTGTTGCGAAAAGATAAGGGAAGGCATATAACATCACATGTTAAACATCTAACAACAATTCGTTACGGAATATATCACTCAATATAATCTATGACGACGCGCGTCCATTATGATTTTGCAAGTAAAGTCTTTTAATAAAAATGTATTGCAATGGCTGTTATTTTTATTGATATATGTAAAATAATGTGTTTTTTGTAAACTAAAACAATAACTGTCGAAAAAAATGCTTTTATTTGATAAATATGACGACTATTGTAAAAAAAACACTGGGAAAAAGTCGCTTACCCGACTTCAACTTCGAATTAGCAATATATTACAAGGTAAAACTGTACTAAACTTGATATAATCAGTTAGAATTTTTCATACCAATTTCAATAACATAGGGTTTGTGGAGCTACGGTGCTTAATTTCTGAGATATCGTAGTTTTAGTGAACGCGGCAAAATCGCGCAATTTCGGCCGGGCGCACCTAACAACTTGTCCTCAGTGGCGCCACAAGGCGTAAGCGCTGCGCTGGAGAGGCGGGGAGTTTCAGCATTTTTCTGCTCAATATTTACATCAGCAACTTTTCTTTTCATTGTGCTCCATATGAGTTGAATGGGATTAAGATCACAGTGATAAAGTGCTAAATATAAGCATTTGCGTCTATTGTCTTCTAAATTTTCAATCTCATATACAGGTGCAGGTTTGTTTCTCTTAATTATTTCTAAAAGCTGAGGTTTAGTCAAATCCTCTCCGTAGTCCATTTTATTTTGGGTCAACCATAATTGCATATATCTTTTTTTAAGAAATTCGTATTTGGGACTATATTCACACAGATACGGTGATATGGAGCATTATCCATCACTATTATGGATGGCTCTCGTAAATTAGGCACGAGTTTTTCAATAATCCACTTTCTAAAGTTGGTACTATTCATCTCGTTATTATAATCACCACTTTTTGTGTTTGATTTAAACACAAGTAGTGCATTTGTAACAAATCCAGTATCTCCTCCCGTATAAACAATAATATATATTTCCCTTTCGATACAGGCTCCAATACTCTGTCTTCACCCTCTCCTTGCCAACATTTACCCGATGTATGTGAAGAGTGAATATAGGTCTCATCTAAATAAATTATGGGCCGGGGCTGGGGAGATTTATTATTTTTATCCACTGCATGCAAGTACTTGTGCTTCATAAGAACCTTCTGTTGGATTGAGATTTTTTAAACGAAATCCCACCTTATAAGTAGACTCTCTCGCTGTCCTGTGTAATTTATTTCTGTCTTTAAAGCATTGTCTGGCAGACAAATATACACAATAGAAAATGTATTATTTGTCGGTCACCTGTGACCGACGCGGCAGTGAATGTGTTAAGATCTCTAGAAGCTTTTTAACAGTAGGGACCTCTTTTTTAGCAGAATAAAATTCGTGTACTTTTCTCCGTATAACTCTCATATCAAAATTATCAAAATGCACAAATCCACTTTTAAGTTTTCTTTCCTTGCCTGGTGTCTGAATTTTTGTACCAGTTTCTTCTGCTGCTGCCCTTCCTTAACTTTTTTTGATATTAGTCCTAGACTCTCACCCGAAATATAAGATAATAAAATAAATGCAGTAGAAATTTGAAATCTGGCAGGTTACCTAATAGATGTAACCTGGAACAAGAATAGAAACGAATGTTTCGTGGAGTTAAGTATCGGGTAATTTATAACATGAAAGTTGACAACACTAACCTGTCGCTGCCGAAATTCGTTTGTACATTAGGTGGATGCTCCAGGGTAGCCCGCGAAATTCAAATATTTTTATGTTTTTTGCAATTTGCCGGTCAGTTCGAAAGAATGAATATTTCAGAAATAATCATTCTTTCGAACTACATGAACTTAGAGGGCTATATTGATGATTAAAATGGTTATAATTCTTTAGATAAATACGCGTTACGGTCGCAGATCGCATTTGGTCCACATACAGCTTCACACTGACCGGCAAATTGCAAAAAACATAAAAATATTTGAATTTCGCGGGCTACCCTGGAGCATTCACCTTAAATGAAATAATCGGAGACTTTCTTCTCCAAAAAAGGTTTTTTCCTTTAGAATAATGTTTCGAGCATCACTTATAGATTTCGGCATATTTAACTTTATAAATTCAGCAATATCACGACAAAACAATCAGAGAACCCGAATGTAATAGACACTGACAATCGAATGACATTTTAACATGACAGCCGTAGTTCCAATTTTCGCCATTTCACAGATAAGTCGGTAGATTACTGCAGCTATCTTATTGAGCCCTGCAATAAAGAAGCGCTTAAAAAATTAGACAGCATCCAGTCCAAATGTCTAAGAATCATCATTGGGGCCATGAAATCCTCTCCCATAAATGCGCTGCAAGTGGAATGTGCAGACCCTCCCCTTCACCTTAGGAGACAGTATTTGGCAGATCGCTTCCTAACTAAAGTTTTTTCCCTCTCATCCCATCCCCTGCTCCCAATTTTAGACCAAATTGACCTCTCCTTTAATAATTCTCCCTACTGGAACCATAAAGTTGTTCCCCTGTTGATAAATAGGTACAGAGAGCTTAAACAACTCTCTTCGCCTATTTGTCAATATCCTACCCTTCCGGTCTTCTCCGCCGCATACGAGGCGATTCATTTCGAACCAAAAGTCGTTTTGGGACTAGGTATATCAAAGAATTCCCAAGACGCTAGGGATGACTTTGAGTCAGCTACCAAGCGTTATTGGGAAGGATGGAATTTCTTCTTCACAGACGCTTCCAAATTTTCTGAAACAGAATGTACTGGTGTGGCAGTTTATTTTCAGAATTATAAAATAGCTTTACTTTTTCAATGCCCACCAGAAGCATCAGTCTTTACAGGAGAGTGTATTGGAATTTTAGAAGCCATACACTATATTAAATCCCATCAAATAACAAGGTCAGTCATTTTTTCAGATTCCCTTAGTAGCATTCAGGCCCTTAAACAAAATCAACTCCACAGTAAAATCAATAGTCAAATCGTTATGGATATAAAGAACTTGTTATTTGATTGCTCCCAAAACGGCTTGGACATCGAGATAGCCTGGATCCCCGGCCACTCGGGTATTGTTGGCAATGAGTGCGCTGATTCGTTAGCAAAGTATGCCACATCGAATCCGGTTGATCGAAAGCACTACGTAGCTCATAACTACGATTTGCGGAATGGTGCCAAACCCAAGTTATTTAACTCGTGGACTGAAACATGGAAGACAACTTCTAAAACCAAGGGTCTCTACTACGCTGCTATACAGCCTGATATCCAGCGTAGGCCTTGGTTTTTTAAATATCCTAAATTGTCGAAGAGAACTGTTTCGTCCCTCTGTAGACTTAGACTCGGACATTGTTGTAGCCCTGTGTTCCTAAAAAAAATTCATGTCCGGGATAGTTCCCTGTGCGAGTGTGGTCTTGCGGAGGGTACTTTAGACCATATTTTCTTCTCCTGCCCCCTAAAAAATAAATCCTTTGACCTGTATCCAAAAATTTCCAAATTAAACATCCCTCTGCCAACCACCTTCCATACCCTTCTCTCCCACTTCTCCCCTAAAATAATAAACATTTTGGCCACATTCCTAAATGAGAATGATTTAAAATTTTAATTGGTGCGTAACGTGTGTGTAAATAGTCTGTAAAGTATAAACTAGTTTATGTTTTGTTTAAGTGTTTTGTAAATTAGATTATTTGTTCTTACTAACCCATGTGTTCGTCCTTTCAGCTTAAACTAACATCTACCACGAAGTACAAATTTCGACGGCCTGCCTCTCAGCTGCCGTCACGACGTGACACTGGCAGAATAGTCGAAACCGGCTCAATTGCCATAAAGGAAAAAAAAAAAAAAAAAAAAAAGTCGGTAGGAGTGAACGTGACCTTGGCAGTTACTCCAGGGGTGACTTGAGTCTGGATTCCGGAATGGTTTAGTAATCCTTGAGCTGTCATCGCATCCGCACCATTGCCATAAATAAAAATAGAAAATCGTCATGTCAGACAGACAGCACGGTTTTGTCAAATGTCAATGTCAGAATAGTTGTGACTGTGTCTTGATGATTCGCCTATTTTGATAGTTTTTGAAATTATATTATCGCGCTACTTACAAAAAAAAGCGTTAAAACTTTGCTGTAATTGTAGTCAACTCAATTTAGAACGTAGTTTGTTCCTTGTTTGCTGATTAGACAGGTAAGTTTCTCTTCACAACCTACAAGTTTTTGGATGTTTTTGATTTTCCTTCACATTTATGATTTAATTGCTTTCTTATTATTGTTTAGTGCACAGTTACCATGGCTGGATATTTCGAAGAAATGGGTTGGGCGGAATTGCAAGAAGGACAACAACCAAATCATTTGCTGGACATGGCTAGATTCCTCATAGATTTTGGGTTTTACAACGAAGACATGATTGGAGAGTGGCCAAGGTAATTCAGTTAATCACTTCATTGCATACTTCTGTTGATTATGTTCAGAGTTCCAATGCTAGCAACGATTGTTGCATCTGCTGATAGAAATCATATTAAGTACTTATGTAAAATTTGAACATTTGATGTGATGGTTTGATGGATTTGTTTTATACTCACAGTACCTAAAAACTATCTGTAGCTTGCGGTTTCACTAGCATAAATATAGATTTTCAGTAAGAAAAGTAACCTGAGGAGCTCGTGGCTAGATAATAACAGCCGCACTTCGATCTTCAAGGTTAAGCAACGCTTGCCAAGGTTGGTCTGTGGATGGGTGACCATCTTATCATAGCGAGTTTCCTCCGTGCCTCGGAAAGCACGTTAAGCCGTTGGTCCCGGCTGTCATTTGTAGATCTTTGGCAGTCGTTACTGATAGTCAGAAGCCAGTAAATCTGACTCCAGTCTTGCCACGATGTATCCTGTTACCCAGTTACCTACTGGGTTGTGGAGGTCTGGTAGGCAGCCGCTCCACGTAAAATACTGGTATTCAGCTAAATCCGGTTTGACTGGAAGCCGACCCCAATATAGTTGGCAAAAGGTTAAGCAGATGATGAGTAAGAAAAGTAACCTAACAACTGTCTTGATGGTCCCATCTATCTCTATATTAAAATTGGCTCAGCATTTAGGTGTGAAATCATAAAAAAAACAACTCACTATTGCATTTATAATACATACCTGCACAATTAATTACCATAGGTATATCTCTGTCAGTTTTAAAGAAATTGAATTTAGATGATATTTGATTAAAATAATGTTGAAATCAACCTTGAGGAGCTCGTGTCTAAATAATAACAGCCGCACGGGTCGAACTTTAAGCTTAAGCTACGCTTGCCAAGGTTGGTCTGTGGATGGGTGACCATCTTAACATAACGAGTTTCCTCCGTGCCTCGGAAAGCACGTTAAGCCGTTGGTCCTGGCTGTCATTTGTAGATCTTTGACAGTTGTTACGGATAGTCAGAAGCCAGTAAATCTGACTCCAGTCTTGCCATGAAGTACCGTGTTACCCAGTTAATGGGTTGCGGAGGTCTGGTAGGCAGCCGCTCCACGTAAAACACTGGTATTCAGCTGAATCCGGTTTGACTGGAAGCCGACCCCAATATAGTTGGGAAAAGGCTAGGCAGATGATGATGAATGTTGAAATCAACCTTCTAGGAAATCAGTTTCTTGAAGAAAAACTATTTTTAATTATTCTTTAGTTTGGTTAAAAAACTTGCTGTCTCTATATTGTATTACATTAAAGTTAGATAGCATAAAACATTGTCTGGGTTGCTTTTCACAAGTCAACATTTTTAACTTGATCATCAACCATGGTTAAGGACGATGCATGGTAGAAGATTTTTTCAAATGCATTGTTACAAATTGTCCTACTTTCAGTTCAATAATGATTGGAAAAAAAGAAAGACAATTTTAATGATCAACTATTTCAAAGCTAACTATTATAAAAACAAATCATTTGACAAACATATCATTTCCCAAACATCTAATACCTTTAAACAAACAATTCTTGTCTATATCATCATCATCATATCAGCCGAAAGACGTCCACTGCTGGCCATAGGCCTCCCCAAAGCTTCCTCCTCCCTAGTCTATATGTATATACTCGTACATATATAATCTGAATCTCAGAAATGGTTTCAAAGATTTTCATAAAATTTAGTATGCCGAAGTTTCAGGAGCATAGAAAAAAGAGCAAAGCTCTGTCACCCAGGTTCTTTTCTTTACAAGTAATCATTTAACAAAATACAGTTTTCACTAATGTCTTACTTTGCAAATACTTCAAATCAGTTGACCCTTACAACTTCACCTGCATCATATTATTTCATAAATGCTCCACTACTATTGGTCTTAGCAGGATTTTATATAGCCTTCCTCTATAAATGGGCTATCCAACACAAAAATATTTTTGTGTTCTAAACCAAGTTGTTCTTGAGATTAGCGTGTTGACAAAAAAGCGGCAGGGGTTATGCCAGTTCCCATAGAAAAAAGTTCGAACCCCTTTGTGATTTTTTTTTATCAACTAATAGGACACCTACTTTCCCATTTTCCCCAAGGTCTGCTTTTACTGACAATTTATGGCGCCTTTGGGCGCCTACCAGCGCGGCTGTCGCGCTGCTTTGTTAATCCATACAAGTAATAAACGCAAAACGCTGGCAGCGGCGGCGGTGCACAAGCACTTTTTTGTGATGGGTAAAAAATGTTAAACTCACGTCAGGACACGTGACCTGCTAGTCTATTCGTAAGTAACCATTTCGATATCGAGCTTCCCTGAGTGAGATAGCTCACAAAGTGAACTTTATTCCACACAACATAAAGGTCTTATGTTTATACTCACCACGGATTCCGCTTTCGAGACACGAAAATATTGTTACAGAATAGCACTACTGATCGAAAATTCGTAAGACGGAGGGAGAGAAGCACGTATTCAAGTTTTCACTTCAGCCAGCACTCCCGGAGTGCAACCCGTTGTTTTTTTTTGTGACGTGCCTCGGAATGCGCGTTAAGCTGTTGGTCCCGCGCCAGACCTCTCTCCGGTCGTGTCGGGTTGCTGTCGTATCGGAATATCAAAGTGATGAAAGAGGGAGTGCATCTGTGTTTGCGGGGTGCGTCTCATTTCATCTAAAGTTATTTGTTATATTATCATTTCAAAAACTTGCACAAGAAATGATAGACGTGAGATATACCAACTGTTGATATAATTTCTTTACATATTCTCTAAAACTTATTTCATATAATGTTAGTGGATATAATGTTTATTTAATCTAATATAAATATAATGTTTATAATGTTATATAAAATCATTAGGTCTATCGTTTAAAATCTATAATGTTGTCTTAAAAATTCAATCATTATGTCGTACTACAAAAGTTAGTGACAGAAACGAATCACTGCAAAACCGACTCCACGTAGTCTTGTCTGCCCTACCCCTAGAGTTTAATTTAAGCCAGCTTAGGCGCGGAGGGGCGAGGCGGCCCTTAAGCTGAGGAGCAGGTGGTTTCAACGCCCGCCGCCGCGGCTGAGGCTGCCGTAGCTGCGGTGGTGAGCGATTAAACCATCTGCGACGATAAGCTAGCGTGGGGCTGCCTGAGCCGTGACATAAACCATACCTGCTGCATGATGCATGCCTGCTGGTATGCAGCATGCATGCTTGCTTGTATGCTGCATGCATGCTTGCTTGCATGCCGAATGAAAGAAAGAAAGAAAAATGTTTATTTGGGACTCGCACAAGACACATAAAATAAAGTAAAACAAACTGTCATAAAAAATATGTTTACACAAAATTAATATGTGCGAGGCCAAAAAGGTCCCACAAATGCTGCGATATTTAAAAAATAAATATCACAGCGCTGGTCTTATGACAGGGCCCGATGTAATGCCACGGATACACAAACGAAACACACCAGTAATAAACAAATAAAATAATGAGTATGAAAGTTTCATTAAAAATAAAATAAAATGTGGAATACGTACATACAATAAATAATCAAAAAATTAACCGAACCCCAAAGGCCCAGTGCTCCAGTATCATTTGTCAGTGTCATCGACAAATGACGGAACGCGCGGGCGCACTGTGGGAGGCTATGAATGCTTGCTTGCATGCTTGCTTGCAGCACAAGCACATGCATGCTTGGCAGGTGATAATCAGTTACTAAAACTAGGTATATCTACTCATGCAACTTTAATGATATTTGTTAAGCTACCACACAAATCCAGCCAGCAAATCCAGACTATCTTATAATGAGTATAATATATTATGCAATACTGCTTTGTGTTTTTCGAGGAGCTCGTGGCTAAATAAAACAGCCGCACGGGTCGATCTTGAAGGTAAAGCAACGCTTACCAAGGTTCGTCTGTGGATAGTTGACAGTCTTAACATCACGAGTTTCCTCCGTGCCTAAACAATCAACAGACATGTGATTTCAGAAATCCCGATCCATTTGCTGTCATTGATTGAAGAGTTCCGTTGCCTACCTCCGAAGTTCTTCATCAGATCTTCACCAGATTAAATTGGGACCAGTTCGGGAAAATACTCCTTCAAACAAAAAAAATAATTATCCAAATCGGTTAACAATTGGCGAAAATATCGCTGAACAAACATTTTTTACGGGATCCCATCATCAGATCCTGACTTATGCCTTCCATCATCAGCTCAGCAACATGAGATGTTGATTACCAGGCACAAATATCTAAAATGCGTTAGAAAAGTCATGAAAAAATTGTTTGTGCCTATAACATTTTTTTTTACTTGTTATGGGTGTGCTCTCGACTCTAGTCTATGTCAGAGACAAAGTCTACGATGGAGTGAGCCTACCTAGAAGGACAGGCTCCTTCTAGGTAGGCTCACTCTCCACTCTCCACTTGAGGGTTTCCCTCGATTTTCACGGGATCCCATCATCAGATTCTGACTTGGTGACAATGGGACCACCACAGGAGTATAGGCTTTCGAATATTTAAAATCAGTCCACAATTGGCGGAGAAATCGGTGAACATACATAAAAAAAATACATACAGCTGAACATAGAACCTCCTCCTTTTTGAAGAAGTCGGTTAAAAATTAAAGGTCAGTTGTTATATCTTGTAAATATTAGAGATTTTGTAATTATATCATACCAGTTGACCCGCGCAACTTCGTCTGCGTCACAATTTTCATTACTGCTCCGCTCCTATTGGTCTTAGCATGCTTATTGGTTTTTTGAAAAATTCTTTCAGTGTTAGATAGCCCACTAGGCCCACGCCTAGTGGGCTATCTAACACTGAAAGAATTTTTCAAATCGGACCAGTGGTTCCTGAGATTAGCGCGTTCAAGCAAACAAACAAACTATTCAGCTTTATATATTAGTATAGATAAGATAGATTAGTATAGATTATTACTTACCTGTGTTTGCGCACACATTTGTGAACTCTCCCTCTCTAGTCTCTGTTGAGAATGGCCGGCATGGCCGAAATTGGTCAGGAGGACTATAATCCTCCTGACCGATTTTGAATACTTATAGTATTGAATGAACAAACCTTGTGCGAACATGATAAGTTCTTGGACAGTACTTTTGTGTAATACTCATTTGTATATTGTCACAATTTTATACCTATTACGAAATATTTGATTTTTGGTTTTCTAGGCTGCCTCCACCTGCATCGAAAGAAGCAGTTTTAAATTTACCAGAAGTTACAATAGAAAGTGGAGACAAAAGCTGCCCAATTTGTTTGAAGAACTTCAATGTTGGAGAAAAGGCAAAGGAAATGCCGTGCCATCATCAGTTTCATGCAAAGTGCATATTGACATGGCTTGATAAGGTAATTAACTTTCTTGCTCACAAATTGTAGGTACTTTAAGTTTCCTCAATCACATTGCATGGTAGTTTTAAGCATGACAAGACCCTGTACTTTGAAGTACTAAAAAAAGATGATACAAAGAAGAAGATATAACAAAGTTTATGTGTCTTTACAGACGATCAAGAAACTTTGTTATTTTAGGCCTGAATCTGATGAGTATCAGTAGTAGTAGAATTGCATTTTATCTGTTGAAAGTAACTTTGTATTAATTTTTGCTTTTTCTTCATAGACAAATTCATGTCCATTCTGTAGACATGAACTTCCTACGGATGATGAATCATACGAAGCTTATAAAAAGGATAAGAAACGAAAAGAACAAAGAAAAGAAGACTTAGAAGCACTCCATAATTCAATGTTTAGTTAATTTCGGTGTCCATTTGTATTGATGTTTAGGCAGATGATATGTGGTGGTTTAATTTATACTTAAAAATAAAAACTGTTAATGGACTGTAACCTGATCACAGCAAGGTCAAGGGAGAAGGCCACTACCTTTGTAAGGAGATAAGACATATTTTAACTGATAAATAAAATTTTTATGTATTTTAATGCAACAAAAGACTTTGTTTCAAAGTTTTTGTTTCTGTTTGTTATGTTACATATTTATAAAAGGAACTGGGTACCTACTTTTAAAAGCTATATTGTTTAATATACAGGCATGAATATCCCTTGGTGTTTTTGTTCGTTCTAACTTCTGGTCAATTGAATCTCATATAAATGTACCTGTATGAGAGAAGCCCTGATTTCATAGGCGTTATTATCTTCTATCTAATACTTATATAAAAATCTCTTGTCGCTTTCTTTGTTATCGAACTCCTCCGAAACGACTTGACAGATTTTTTTTTATGTTTTTGAGTATTTTTGGTGTATCACCCCTCATACTCGACCTACACACCCCTCATACTCGACCTACACACCCCTCACATACAACCTAGACACTCATTACTCACGACCTAGACACCCCTCACAAGCCACTAAGACACCCCTCACACACGACTAAGACACCCCTCACACACGACTAAGACACCCCTCACACACGACTAAGACACCCCTCACACTCGACCTAGACACCCCTCACACGCGACTAAGACACCCCTCACACACGACCTAGACACCCCTCACACACGACCTAGACACCCCTCACACACGACTAAGACACCCCTCACACGCGACTGAGATACCCCTCACAAACGACTAAGACACCCCTCACACGCGACTAAGACACCCCTCACACGCGACTAAGACGCCTCTCACACACGACCTACTAGACACCCCCACACGCGACTAAGACACCCTCACAGGCGACCTAGACACCCTCACACGCGACCTAGACACCCCCACACACGACTAAGACACCCCTCACACACGACCTAGACAACTTTTAGGCTCAGTAGTTTCGGAGATAAGGGGGATTTTTTTTTACTACTTATTTTAAAATTACGAAAAATAATAATAATTATAACCTTAACAATAAGACCTTCACATTTGATTTGTAACAAGATACTGTTTTAATTTTTTTTTTTTTTTTCTCTTTTGCCCTCATACACAAAATTTAATAATTTACGTAACGGGTCCATGTTTGGGTCACAGAAGTCCATATGATCGGTCCAAAAGATCCGGAGAAAACTGGCTGTAACAGATGGACAGTAAAACGGAATCCTATAAGGGTTCCCTTTTTTATGGATGTTCGGAACCCTAAAAAGTTTCCTCCATTGACGACATCGCGGTCCCCCTGGTACCAGAGTAATGAGCAAGCTTTCACGTGTGTCACCAAAACGTCGAGCCGAGGTTCGCGATCTTAAATACCGCGTACTATAGTTCGTACGTCTGGCACCCACTCAAGTAAGAACGCTATTTGCACATTCTCAAACATTTTTTCTTTTTTTAGGCCGCATGGTTTTCGAATTTTGACGAAAAATTAAAAATTTTGACCATTCCATCGAAGTTCCTTATCTCCGAAGTTTGCATAGAGAAAAATCTTAAATTATTCTATGTGATAGAAGTTTATGTAAAGATCACAGCAAAAACAAAACGATGTTTCTACAATAACATACTTTTTCAGAAATCATCAACAAAATTATATTAGTTCCACTAGTCGTCAAGAGATTGCGCTCTAAAACTGCCATATAGGTACACCCACGGTAACCAAGTGAATGTTAAAATTCTCTAGCGATTAAAGGCGTCGCCGATAAAAATTCAAAAACACACGTTTTATATGATGGTACGGAACCGAAACGAAAGAAGTGAGATTGAGGTATGCAAGTTGGAATGTTGGGACTATGACTGGAAGGGCCAGAGAGTTAGCGGACGTATTAAAAAGAAGACGAATAAATGTAGCGTGTTTGCAGGAAACTAAGTGGAAGGGAACAAAGGCGAGGGAAATTGGTGAAGGTTACAAGTTTTTCTATTGTGGAAGTGACGGTAAAAGAAATGGCGTGGGAATAGTGTTAGATAATAAATTGAAAGAAAGCGTGATGGAAGTAAAAAGGATTAATGATAGATTGATAGTTGTGAAAGTTATGATGGATAGTGTGATGCTGAATGTAGTTAGTGTGTATGCCCCGCAGGTAAGATGTGATGAAAGGGTAAAATAGAAGTTTTGGGAGGATTTTGATACTATTATAATGACCATCCCCATGCAAGAGGAATTTATAGTTGGAGGTGATTTCAATGGGCATGTAGGTAGAATGAAAAATTGTTATGAAAGAGTACATGGCGGATGGGATTTTGGAACTTCCAATAACGAGGGAGAGACGTTGCTGCAATCCGCTACTGCATTTGACCTGGCAGTAGCCAACACTTGGTTTCAGAAAAGAGATGAACACCTTGTCACATACAAAAGTGGTAACCACAAGACCCAAATAGATTATTTTCTTGTTAGGTTAGGTTAGGTTAGTAGTTATATAAAGGTAGTTAGATAAATCAAGTCAAAGACTGCAAAGTGCTGCCAGGAGAAGACTTGGTCTCACAACACAGACTCCTGGTTATGGTAGTGGCGATAAAATCAGAATTTAAGAAAAGCAAAGAGCGTCCTCCCCCAAAAATAAAATGGCATATGCTAGAGAAGAATGATTGCGCGAAAGAATTTAGGGAGCGAGTGGTAGAAAAAATTACACAAATGGCAGTCATGAAAGATCGAAGTGTGAATGAAAGCTGGAATGAGATAGCTGGATGTATAAGGCAAGCAGCGAAGGAAATTTTGGGAGAGACAAAAGGAAGAGGCACAATAGAGAGGGATACATGGTGGTGGTCGACAGAAATACAGAAAGTGTTGAAAGAAAAAAGAAGATATTCAAGGAATGGCAGAAGGTGGGATTGGAAAGCGTTAGTATAAAAGCTGAAAAAAAGAGTGAGTATGATGCTTTAAAGAAAAAAGCTAAGAAAGCCGTAGCAATAGCAAGAGCAAAAGCTCTAGACCAATGGGGTATTTTACTAAAAAAATCTAATTAGTCCGTCTGATAGATTTTCTAAAAATATTCGACACGTATTTTTTCTTTTTTCACGTAAACTAAAAATAAAGGAGATACAGCGAGTTGAAGACACGCGTGACGTCATTTCGCTTGGTAAAAATGTACCAAATGTCGAATATTTTTTGAAAATCTATCAGACGGACTAATTAGATTTTTTTAGTAAAATACCCTATTGTACGACACACTGGACAGTCCAGCTGGCCAAAAAGACCTATACCGGCTTGCTAGAGAGGAAGGCGAAGGATGTTAGTCAGATAAGATGTGTAAGGGATGAAGCTGGAATGCTTTTAAAGACTGATGAATGAGGAAAATATCTGGAGTGGTGTTTTAAAGAATAAACAAGTGAATAAGGGGTTAGTGAGAATGATCAGTGTGGATGAAGTGAGAATAGCAGTGAATGAAATGAAGAATGGTAAGGCAATTGGTCCAGACGAAATTCCAATTGAAGTGTGGCAGTCATTAAGAGTAGATGGATGGACGTGGTTAGCTTTATTCTCCAATAATTTGTTGCTGGAAGAAGCCATACCTGATGAGTGGTGCAACAGTTCGTTGGTGCCCATCTTCAAGAACAAAGGTGATGTGCTGGAGTGTAACAACTATAGAGGAATAAAGCTTATGTCACATAATATGAAAGCCTGGGAAAAAGTTATTGAAAGGCGGTTGAGAGAAGAGAGTGAAATCTGACAGAACCAGTTCGGTTTTATGCCTGGTCGGGGTACAACGGATGCCATTTTCGCTATCCGCCAGCTGTGCGAGAAATATAGAGCTGTGCATAAAAACCTGCATATGGTACCTATTTGTTGACCTCGAAAAGGCATATGACCGGGTGCCTCGTGAGGTTTTGTGGTGGGCCCTTAAGGATAAAGGTGTGCCTGGGAAGTATGTGCAGTTGATCCGAGCGATGTACAGTCGAAGCAGTACTCAAGTCCGGTCTACAGTGGGCACCACTGACAGCTTCAGTGTAGCAGTCGGTTTACACCAGGGCTCGGCCCTCAACCCTTATCTCTTCCTGATGATAATAGACGCTCTGACGTCGGACATCCAGGAAGAGGCTCCCTGGTGCATGCTGTTTGCTGATGACATTGTGCTGGTTGCAGAAAGCGGCCTAGAGGTCCAGAGCAAATTGGAGACGTGGTGGCAAAGACTGGAGAGTGTTGGCCTGAAATTGAGCAGAACCAAAACAGAGTACCTGTTCTGCGATTTCGGCGGTCTCTCCAGTCCGATACCTATAGCACTCAACGGAATGCCTATACCGATTTGCTCCGACTTTCGGTATCTCGGGTCGCTTGTCCAGGGAGATGGCGATATAGACCGAGACGTAACGCACCGGATCAACTCAGGATAGATGAAATGGCGACAGGTCACTGGAATAACTTGTGACCCTCGGATGCCCCTCAAATTAAAAGGGAAAATATATAAGTCCGTGATAAGACCTGTCGTAATGTATGGATCAGAATGTTGGGCTGCGAAAAAGACGGATGAAAATAGATTGCATGTAGCGGAGATGAGAATGTTGAGATGGATGTGTGAAGTAACGAGAGCGGATAAAGTGAGAAATGAGTACATTAGAGGCACTTTAAAAGTGGCGCCAGTGACGGAAAAGTTAAAAGGGATTCGCTTGTCTTGGTATGGTCATGTGAAGAGGAGGGATGAAACGCATATAACTAGAAGAGTTATGAACATAAATGTGGATGGATGGAGAGGGAGAGGAATGCCAAAGAAAAGATGAATGGATTGTGTGAGGAGCGATATGAAAGAAAAGGGAGTTAGTGATAGAGTGACGACTGATAGAACAGAATGGAAGAATAAAACGTGTTGCGCCGACCCCAAGTAACATGGGATAAGGGCAGGAAGATGATGATGATGATGGTATGGAACCCTCGGTGCGCGAGTCCGACTCGCTCTTGAACGGTTTTTATAATTGGTTGTTGAAGTATCACCTGCAGACTTACGATTAGTCCCGAACCCGAAATAAGAATAAATGACAAGACGATTTGACACGGAGTAGAATACTTACGCCCGAAACAACGAACTTCGGGCTTAGAGAGTAGCCCCCTGAGCAATTAGAAAAGCTTATCGGTTTCTTATTTGAGCGGTGGCAGTGGTTGAGCGATTGGCTGCTGCGTTGCATGTCGCGGGTTCGATTCCCGCACGGATCAAATATTTGTATGGCCTACAGACTTAGAGCATTTAGCCTACGGAGATGTCATAGCTGAGCTTACCCCTCTGCCAAAATCGAGTGGCCATAAATTACCATGCACGTTATACAACGTTGATACGACAGAGGGGCTTTCCTTTAAACTGCCTATACTAGGTACCATTTTCAAGCTCTGTACCAAAAATAAATTAATTAGGAGCAGTAGTTTAGTCGCAAATGATTTTTAAAGTTTTTGCACGGTTTGAACACGATGTTTCTTTTCTAACAGCTGATTATCGTCTAAGCATAGGTCATGCACCTTACAACGATAAATCTACGATGCGTTGTTGCCGCTCTGACGCATGTCGAAGGACATTCACTAAAAATTGGCAATGCAAACAAGGAAGCAATCAATACACACACACTTGCACTTTCACTACGAAAGCGACTAACATAAAGCGAGCGAAAGAAATAGAGATAGGTCAGTTTGTTGCATCCTTGTTTTTTGCGATCGGTAAGTCCCTCAGTGCGCCGACGCTTGTTTTTCGGAACGTACGGTTTGTGGAATTCGCGCGCAAACAATTGTAATTTTATTTTGTTATTGTGAGAGGACACGTAACTTGGGATTATTATTATTTAGTATTAGTGTTTTTTTTTGTGATTGACTGTTTTTATGGTGATAGGACACGTAACTTGGGATTATTATTATTTAGTATTAGTATCTCCGGACCTCACTCCCATGGATTTCTTTTTGTGGGGTTACATTAAGGGTGAAGTGTATGCTCAGAGGTAAATACAATTGATGAGTAAAAAATTGGATTATTTTAGCATTTCACAAATTAAAGTGCTTAGCGACGGACAGTGATCTAATTAGAAAAATAAATAACAATATTCTCCGTCGGTATAATTTGTGCATCAATGTGAATGGAAGACACATCGAAAATTTAAAAATTTAGTGTGTTTGTTTTTGTGCGCGTCCTTCGAAACGTTACCTAACATAAAAGCCAGTGCGAGCGGAGGCCTAAGTCGCCGGCGGCCACCCCGGCCCGGCCCCCGCCGAGCACACGAGATACCGCACACCGCGCTCCAAGGCGCGCGACGTTGCCGCTTTGTTACCTAGCGGTATCTAAGGTCAGTGTCATTTTTTTACAAAGGGTGGTTGCGTTTTATTCGGATTTGCAAGCTATTTAGTTTGTTTGAAAAAAATATTTTCTCATTTATGGCGCTTTTTGTTTTTGTACCGTATCGAATTAATACTGAACACGTATAGTATACGTAGTTTAATTTAATGCCCCTCTGTCGTATCAACTCTGTATAAAACTAGTTCATTCGCCGACCGCCGTCATTGTGTATCGTATTGTATCGCAACCTAGTGCTCCCAAAAAATGGTTAATTATGCAGTTTCCTATTTTAAGATCCGATCTACCATTTCAAATTTGCGAAACCATGGTGTTTTCTATCACATGTAGGTAAGTACAAATGATATATCAACATAGTTTTATTTTAATTACAATAAGAATATAATCGTCAATATTTTAACGACAGAAAAGTTATATTGGTAGTGCAAACGTGGTACAGGGGCTGACAGGATAGCAATTGGAATAGGACTGAAACAAAGTGATTGAATGATTCATATAATTAGTGATTATTTCAATCAGTATGTTCAGTAACATTTTTTTTTGAAGTGAAAACTTTAGCGGCTTTTTTGCGATGGGTAAAAAATGTTAAACTCACGTCAGGACACGTGATCGTAAGACGGAGGGAGAGAAGCACGTATTCAAGTTTTCACTTCTGCCGGCACTCCCGGAGTGCAACCCGTTGCTTGTTTTATCCAGCAGGTTTTTTAAAGGCTGTTACAAAAATTCAGTACGTACCTACAGTGAAAAGAATGTACATAATTTTCGTATGATTCTGATGGTACTTATTGAAACTGATTACTTATATTCTATATTTTTTATCAACAGATTTCCAAAAGATCCTATAACAAGAGCAAAATGGAGTATATTTTGCCGTAATACAGAAACTTGGACATCCACGCGAACTAGTACAATCTGTTCAGAACATTTTACGTTGTCTACTTTCAAAGAACTTGAATAGGTAATAGAAGGAAATTAGTTTTAGGGTGCAATACCCACTTTAATAACACTCTTGAATCGGAAATACCGCCTGCTTTAACGAAGATTGCAAAGACCGGTTTGTTCATTCATTCACGCATTAAAATGAAATTCCATTCAATGTATCCCGTCACTAGCGTGATTGTCAAATTTTTGTAGTGTGCTGTACGTAAAATTTGTTCAATGATTCGCCGCTAGGCTAAATGCTCTAAGCCTACAGATAGTTGTTCCGGGTCTGGCTGTTTGTGTATGTGACTTTTAATGTTTGTGAACATACCAGCGATACAGGAGAAATTTCTAGTGTGGGGCAACGTTTTTATTCAAAATAATAATATTACCCAGAGTAGAGTCGACTTCGCACATTTTTCTATTTTGTCATGAGGCAGAAAATTTCCAAAACAATGACAAAATCTTCGATTATGTAATTCGAAAACACTAAGAATGAATGACAACACGATTTGACAGTTTTATCAAATCGTGTGGTCATTAAATTCATTCTTAGGGCGAATTTCACCAACCAAACTGATCGCGATCATATTTAAACCACGTTTAAGAGCGTTGTCAGTGCTCTGAATAAGGAAACCTTGAACGTCGCTTGGAACTTGTCAGGGCTTATCGCCTGTTCCAAATTCCTGCGCCGGTTACCTGCGTGGACCGGTTCCTATAAGCGCTGGTAGGATGCCAGCTTTCTTTCTGTATACGGCCTAAGAAGGAGTAGGTAGAATACGCTCGCAAATAAGCCCGAAACTACGGACTTTGGGCTTAGAGAGTAGCCGATTTGGACCCGTTAAAAAACGGGGCATAGTCTTAACTATTCCCAACAAGTAGATAGCAATAGAATATCCCATTAAATAAAAATAAAAAAGTAGGTACTTACCTACAACTAAAAACCAACTTGATTTGTTTCTTAAATTAAGAATATCTAAAGCTTGTCATGTAGACATCTATCAAAATCAATTTTATGTCCTTTCTATAAAACATAAATTTACAAAAAAAATACCTACAAAATTTATCAAAATGACTAAAAAAAAACCGTAAGTACAATATGCTTCCAATCCATCTGTTGCTACTGGTTTCTTAAATTTTGATAACTTTGTTAAATTTATTACCTATAATCTTCCAGACTTTGCAAGTGTCCAATAGAATTGCAACATATTTGCAAACATTCAAGACAGAATAAATCAATGCCTCGAGAAGTGGTAGAAATTATTAAGGCTCTTACAATGGATCATTACAATGAACGTGAGTTACAAGTACCTACCTACCCAGATAGTTGTTACAACGACACAGAGGAACAAGCTTTATTTTGTTATTGAGTGTAATAACTGTCTTATTTTGTATTAAGTATATTGCATCCCATCTTAAGAAAAAGACTTAGCTGTGTGTAAACCTCAGATAAATTAGCCAGCAAGTAAGTAGGTAGGTACGGTAGGTACCAACATATGCCAACTAAGCTAAAAATATTTACTCTTCGTCTGCAACGGCTATTAAGTAAGGTGCGAGCTTGCCACCGCCAACAATTAGGTACAAACTTACCTTTTTTTTTCGTTCTCTAGCTAAATGCTAGGCTAAATCTTAAAAAGGCGCGTTAGTACATTATTTTCTGCTTATTTTTCTTCGCAGTTACCTATTGTTGTTGAAAAACGTCGTTGTATTCGCGTATGTGTTTGTTATTGCAGTCTCCATACAAACGCTTGGATTTACCTACTAGTTTTGCATGTGGCCGAATATCATGAAAGCTCCTTCTGTGTTTTCCTGAACGTGTTATGACCTATTTTTACGGTCAATGAGCGTTTTTGGTTTTTGAGCCATGCATAATTCCGCATGCCATGTCTAAATATCTGTGGATACTAAGAAAATTATCATTGTTGCAGAGTCTAAGAAAACGAGAACAATGTCTAAGCCACCAAAATTTAGAACTAAACCGTTTAGACCAAAGCATTATAAGGACACATGCGTGCCAATGCAGCCTTCAATGCACACAAGGTTAATACTAACGTACTTACTCGTATAATAAGTTTAGGATTTGTAGCGATGTTCTAATAAGTTTTCAGAAGACGTCACGCGTTGGACCGTGTCAACACAAGATCTAATGTGAATCCGGCTTAACTCGTATTTCATATGAATGCTTGGTTAGCGAACATGATCAAATGGGGACGAAGCCTAACGTAGTTAATGGTACTAACTTAAATTTCTCCAAGTTCTTGAAACAATGAATGCGATTTAAAGCATTATGACATTTCCCTTCAATTAACAGCGCCGTGTGTTAAGTACCTACCAATGATTTAAGGCCTACCTATTCAATCGTAAGCGCTATTCGCTACCGTTTGCGGTAGAGAACACAAAGTGGGTATGCGGTTAATATTAATTACTGTCCACCAACTGTTCCGCTCTAGAACTTGATACTAAATACCTGAGCGAAACCCGCGCGGTATGCACTTCTGCACACAGCGGCAGCGAATACCGCTTAGGTTTGAATAGACCTTAATGCTGGCCGGCATTTTCCCAACCCAACCCCCCAATCATGTATCTATCCACGGTCCATTCCAAAATGTAGCCAAAGATATCTGCAGTTAATTATTGATGTTTCAGGTTACGATACATCGGTCATTGTCCTTTAGAACCAGCAAGCTTTATTGGAACTACCAGGTACGCTTTCTATTTTGTAGTAGGTAACGTATACTACCCATTATAGGTGCTTAGGTACGTAATCCTAAAAATCATCCTAAAAATAAAGGCTGAATTTTTAATAATTTGGTTCAATTACCTACATTCCAAAAGGCTATAGTAGTACCTATTACTTATGTACCTGGTATTACATTAGGTATGTCCTGGAAATATCTTAATTTAAGTTAGATAATGCTATGTCGTAGCTAGATCGTCGCATGTTGGTCTCCATGTTAACTGAGGTGGAGTAACCATGAAGTGAACTGTCATTCCATCTTACTATATTTGTACCGATCAACAACTCACTTGATGATCACTTCACCTACGTTCACATGATGAGATGTTTACAGAATCGCACTGCTGCCATGGCATGATGTGGCAGCCATTTCATGTTATATTAAACAGTTATTTGGCCCAATCATTGAATGTTCTACGCTAGATGGTTTGTTACCTAATCGAAGATTGGTCAAGTCCATAAAAGTATCTAACCTAAATTATAATTTTTTGGTTGAAGAGTGTTGAGCCTTGAACGTTGCAATATGTCACGACTTAGCTACGAGATTTACATTACGCTTTTTCTAAACCTAAAGTGTGAGGCGGTTAGTAGTTTGTAGGATATGACTGTGGCGTCCGAGCCTTATTCTTATTAAGAACTAGCTGTCCCCCACGGCTTTGCTCCCGTCAACTGCAACTTTTTTTTTCTTTCATAAGAACCATCTCCTGACAACCTCTCTACACCCAAGTGGGTCCTTTTGGATCCAGCAATTTTTTTTTTTTCGCGTAAATCGATGTGGCGTCGTCGCTACATCGATTTACGCGAGATAAAAAAAAAAAAAATTTTTGCTGGATCCAAAAGGACCCACTTGGGTGTAGAGAGGCAAACAAAAAAAAAAAGAATAAGCGAAATTGGTCCAGCCGTTCACACGTGATGTCGTGATCAAGGGAAGTAGATAGGATTCATTTGTATATATAAGATTTTATTTCGTATATTAATAAGATGACTGGACCTGAACAGTGAGTGGACCATATACCTAAACAAAACCGAGATGAATGGAACACAAGGGAACCATTAGGTACCATGGTAAAAGTATCTAATGTCCAATTCAGGTCGTAAGTAGTATTGTCTTTTCAGAGCAACATGCTCAAGATATGTAAAAAAACCTTCTCATGATTGGTCATCGCAAGCATCCTCAGAAAGTGGTAGACAATCGAAGTCTGCGGCGAGTGAAGGACGCAACAGAAGGCGGGTTCAGTACGCCGACTCTATGCCTGGCGATATAATACTTCCTGCTCCCTGCCCTGCGATTAAGCATTCAACGTCGAGTAAATCCATCTTGAGTGTAAGTTTGTTTTGAGTGTTCTTTACGTATTTCACAATACATGGAGAGATTTCTGTCGGCAGAACCTAATTTTATTTTATTTCATTTGGGAAAACTAACAATCGTACATTGTATTAATACATCGAGATGGTTTAAACTATAGATAAATGTACAATCCATGACGTTTCCACATCTTACTATTGTAGGATACAATGCAGATACATGCAATTAATATATATATGTATTCTTAACTGAAAATAAATAAAAACGAAATCCTCCAAATATATGATTAACTGGTTAATATTTATTACTTAAACTATTTACTCTTACTCAAAAACCAGAAGGCATTTAATTATTTCTTTCTTTAATAAATTCTTTGTTAGGTTAAATATGTCTATATGATTAAAATGATCATTGTATATAGTGACTAATCTCTGCAGAGGAGCCCTCCAGCCCGCATTTGTACGACAGGGGGTCGTGGCAAACAACGGGTAAGAGCGAACCCCTCGTCTCATAACCGCTCTAGGCACGAAGTAACATAATTATATTGTTTATTAGTTCTGAGCAATCGTATCTCATGAAGTATGAAGCATTATGTATGAGGCTTGGAGCAACTGCAGGCGTCTTGAACGCAGAGACAGTAATTTAAATTTAGCTAGTGCATATTCGTAAGAGAGGTGCATCAGACGACATCAATATTGCGTATTTTTGAGAAAGGGGATCCGCCAAAATGGCCCCAGCTCCGGCGCAAAAGATATGTATCTCAGTTTTTAGATTAAAAATATTAAAAAAATAATCAGGTTTCGCTATTGCTAAATTCGATGGCTAACATAGTTTTTTTGGCCGTGGAAGCTAGCCGTAATGACCAATTTTTAATGATTTTTTTTATTTTATTTTTTTTGCTCTTCAGTTCGAAACTATAAAAAAGTGAAAAATAAAACAAGTAGTA
Organism: Lacanobia oleracea; assembly: GCA_950371165.1. NCBI lineage: Eukaryota > Metazoa > Arthropoda > Insecta > Lepidoptera > Noctuidae > Lacanobia > Lacanobia oleracea. Next base: position 12,443,709 of record OX493397.1, read on the forward strand.
TCGTTGTGAAATAATTTATTTTTATTTTCTGTACAAAAATATACAATAAGTAGTTATTTATAATGTCAATTAAAAGATACACATTCTTTTGACTAATATTGCGAAAAATGTTCAGTTGATGGATTCTAAATCCACTAAAACAAAATCTAAACCTAGAGCTGGGTGGTCTAAATCACGTTCGTTATGTCTAGCTCAACTCAAATAATATATGACACTTATTACATGGGCGCAACTTCCCAGTGTTCTGTTCCCATAATAACAGGAACAATAATATTCTTGAATTGCGTCGATTCCAGAAACCGCAGTGCTATATAATAAATAAGTATAATATGTCTTTGATCTGACATGGCGTGAATTAATTCTGCAGCGAATCAGTACATTGTTTGTAGGCGACTGCGACCTTATAATTCGATCGTTTATTATATGGATTTCTTCTGAGTGTCTGTAAACCTCGATTTCATATACGCCAGTTCTCTTAGTGTGTTCGCTGCAGTATGAACGTGCGATTTTGAGGTGGTATGTGCCTATCGCGAATTTTATAAGATCTGCATACGTCAGCTCCGGAAAATCTGATACTTCTGGATTATTTGCATCCAGTGTAGAAAATGTGGCTCTTTGCCTGTTCAAGTTGTTTTTTAAAACATATGCGGCCAACAGATTTGTTTTATGTATGTTGCGGTTTATTCGTGCAATAAAATCATCAGTAAATCTACTATCTTCATAAGGCTCCTGAAAACAGTTTATCAAGGCCGCTCCTATTTTGAAATCGGTAAATGTGTTCGTCAAGGTATTGTTGAACATTCTGTGGCGAAAGATTTTAAAGCTGTTTTTAAACTTGCCATTCACAGTTTCTACAACCCAACGACACATGGTTATGAGTCGTGATTTATTGGCTTCTTCTGTAGTGAGTTGAGTTTCACTTCGTTGTTTAGATGGTAGTAAGTAAGCCACAAAGCCGTGCTCTTCCACTGATACTATTGCATCACGAAACCCCCTGTCTAAAATGAAAACGTCTCCTTCTTCAAAGAAGTAATGAAAGGGGTTGTCTTCTGTAGGCTGCTCATGATTGTGCAGTATCTGCTTCATAATTACCGCATCAGTGGTTGTGGCAGCGTATGGCCCTGTTACATCTAATATGTGGCCATCGGCACAAACTATTAAGAATGGCTTAATCAAGTTTCGGTATTTATGTAAACTGTAACTTTGGCGTTGAAATAAAAAGTTTGAACTTTTTCAACAAATAAATAAGTGCCATCGCATATAATTACTGCTTTCGGTGATGCATTGCTTCCAAATATATAATTAGGTAAATTCCTATTTCTACTAATCACTTCAGCGCGTGTTATGTGGTCTAGCCCTAATGTTCCGACAGAACATGCCTATGAAGTCGCCGAAGAAGTCGTGTACACAAAACACAAACGTCTGCCATTTCACAAGAAAATCCAAACTCCAAGAGGCACTAGCTAAGTCGTCGTTAAATATATAAATCACAAGAAAAATCAAAAGTCCGGGAGGGTTAAGCGAAGTCGTCGTAAAATAAAGATCAAGATAAGGATTCGCACAGTACACAACACAACAAACGTTAGCGAAGGACTGCGCGTGGGCATAAACCGCCTAAGCGCGCCCGTCTTTGTGTTTCTCCCTCTACCATTATGTGTGAGCGAGACAATAAGATGTACAGTTGTGCCCTCACGTTACAGGTGCGTGTCGGTCACAAACAAAAAGGATTGCGATTTTCACTACAAATATAATTTTTACATCTAACGCCTACGAAAATTCTACGGGTTAAAAAAATATGTTAGCCACTGAATTTAACAATAGGGATGCTTTATAATAGTTTCACTACCTTTACTCTAAAATCTTAGATAAATTGCTTTGGCGCCGGGCCTGGGGTAATTTTGTATGGGATTTGGCGGATCTCCTTTACGCTGCTCGTTCTAATGCATTATCATATTTGGCGTAGTATGGGTCCCAGATCATGCAGGCATATTCGAGCTGTGGGCGTACCAAGGTGTTATACAGATACATATAAGTTGTAGTAGTAAGTAATGGCCTTTTAAAATTTGAAGCAGCCCTTATCACAATGTTATGCATTTGGAAAGCTTTAGTGACGATCTTGTCAATATGCAGATGTAAATGCAGTTTACTATCAAGAAGGATGCCCAAGTCACAAATACTTGTTTCTCTGGCTAATATTTCGTTGCACAGCGAAATTATAAGATATAATTTTTTGCTGTTTTGTAAAATTAATATACTTACATTTAGGAATACTTAATTCAAGTTTATTTCTGTGACAGTATTCAGTTAACCTATTTGGGTCCTCTTAAAGAAGGTAATAATCATTTGTAGTAGGTATTGATTTTTCGATAAACTTTAAGGTCGTCAGCATAAAACAGAAAATTACTATGAAGGAAACAGTTGCCAATATCATTTACATAAATAATAAAAAAAAGAGGACCAAGGATGGATCCTTGGGGAACACCAGATGTAGGCAAAAATGCTTCTGAATGATACCCGTTGCTCACTATATCTGATTCCTATTACATAACAGAACCAGCGCAGCAAGTTTCCTCTGATGCCGTTGAGCGCAATTTCGTTTAACAGAATTTCATGGTCCACCCTGTCAAAAGCTTTCATGAAATCCGTATAAATTGTGACTGTTTGAAGTCCCTTCCATGACATTCAACAGAAAGTCAACAAAGATCATCAGGTTAGTATTTGTAGACTTCTGCCTAACAAGTCTATGTTGCTCCGGTATTAAATTATGTCGAAAAAAAGGATAAATGGCCTGGTGGACAAGCTTTTCAAATATTGTGCCAGAGTACAAAGTATTGAAAAAAGTCGATAATTTTCAATATCTTGCCTTGAACCACTTTTGTAAACTGGCATTATATTAACTTTTTTCCACACGGGCTGAAACCTTTTTGTACACATCTGTTAAATATCATGAACAAAGGCTTGGAGATGGTTTCAGCTGTCCACTTCAGAAACAGTGGTGGCAAACCATCACGCCGAGTTGATTACAAACAGAATCCTTATCGAAATACAAGGTACAAAGTGAATTATTATTAGTGTTTGCCTGATACGGAGCCGGACACCAGTGTGTTTGACAGAAGACGGTTCATACACAGATTGGAAAAACTTGGAAAAATGATTACATATTGTAAGTGGGTCACTAGAAGTCTCATTTCTATCAAACATACAAGATGGTATACCTGATCTCCCTTGTCGATTTAACAAGTAAACCCAGAATTGCCTAACGGCCTTAGAAATGGCATCTTCGACAGTATTCATATATTTCATAAAACATTTACCACATTCTTCTTTAAAATGCGCTCTATACAAAGAGAATACCTCATAATCGCTTATGTTTTTGTTCTTCTCCCATTTGGACCAATCTTTCTTTTTGTATTTAGAGATACGAATAAGTGATCCAGAAAACCACACAGGAAAATGTGCATCTACGGGATTCGTACACGGTTTTTGTATTATATTATAAATATGATCACAGAAGATCTCAACGCAGGTTTCTGCTGACTGACTTTCTAGTGCATTACCCTGTCAATTTGATGCGGTAATTATATTTCAGGGTATACTGGGGATTAATTCATCATCATCTGCCTAGCCTTTTCCCAACTATATTGTACCGGAATGTTGGAAGGCCTCCCACAAGGTGGACCAATGACCTGGTGAAGACCTTGCCTGCCATCGTGTACAATCTAACTCCATCGCATTATTGGGGACTATTTGACAGAGAAAGCTCGTTATCGGCGAGAAACATCGTGCAATATTCTACAGGGCTCGGTTTCGGTAACACAAAACGTTGTCGTATTCTGTTATGCTAATGTGACACTGGTGTTGATCAGCAGGCAGCGCTACTGGCCACGGCAGGGGTTGCGCACGTCGTTGGGAGGATGCAGAGTCTAGATCACGAAGTGGGTTTGCACAAGTCTAAGGGTTGCTTACATGGGCCTCGTAGCAAACAACCTTGGGATTCACAAATCGAGGTGGGATTCGTCCGCATCGGCGTCAAATCAACGACGTGTGTGTTTAGTTACGTGGGACTCATCCTGAACAACCGATAAGGCTGGGATTACTTTGGGCTACACATGCAGCCGGTCCCCAGGTTGATAAACCTTGCGGCTAGTCTTTCGCGACTGCTACCCAATTTCGAGGGGCCTAACACCTTCTACGGGTCATGCGGTTAACCTGACGGCCCGAGTTCTTCCGTAATTGCAAAGATCGCAGTGAGCGATGGCGGATTCAGATGTTTTTTTTTTTCAACAAAAATCTTCAACTGTTCTTTTATTATTCAATAAATAAATAAACGACAGTTACAAATAATTATGCATTATTATTATAATATTATACTAGTTGTCCCGCGCAACTTCGTCTGCGTCACAATTTTCATTACTGATCCACTCTTATTGTCTTAGCGTGATTTACCTTCCTTCCTCGATAAATGGGCTGTCTAACATTGAAATATTTTTTCTAATCGGACTAGTAGTTCCTGAGATTAGCGCGTTCAAGTTAACAAACAAACTCTTCAGCTTTTTATATTAGTATAGATTCTTATTGAATAAAAGGGTTAAGAATAATAATGTTGTCTAAGTGATGGCAAATCATTTATTCATAATAATATTACAAAGTATAAATAAATAAACTTCTTGTTAAATCAGTTTATTTTCTCATAAGGAACAATATATTGAAGGAAAGTAGCTAATAACTCAACTTTGACAATCAGGTCAATATTATATCTCAGTTGAAAAATACAGTTCCTAATGGAGAACAACACAGAACTTGACTGATCTTCCCTCCAATAAAAGGGCTCTACCGTCAAAGTGGGTGTTCAAAGAAAAACAGACCATAGGTGATGGAAAAGTTGTTCGATACAAGGCTAAGTTAGTCATAAAAGGATTTGCTTAGAAGAAAGGCATTCGATGAAGTCTACTCTCCGGTGGTAAGGGTAGACCATACGCTTTTTGATTAGTTTAGCAGCTAAATATAACTTAGAGATTGAGCAGATGGACGCAGTCTCCGCATTCCTGCAAACACACTGATATCTACATGGTACAGCCTGAAATGTATGTGAAAGGATCCAAAGTATGTCATTTACTTAAATTTTTATAATAATATGGTCTTAAGCGGACTAGTCGGTTATGGAACATTAAATTGAACAAACCAAAGGAATGCAGCAATGTAAGATCTGTATACTACAATTCACAGAAGAATACTTACATTGCTGTGTGGGTTGATGACCTACTTATATTTAGCTCTCAGCAAAACGTGAAGGACCTGTTAAAAAATAAACTAATGGAACACTTGAAATGAAAGATTTGGGAAAAGTAGGTCAATGTTTGGGGTTCAATATAACATAATAAGCAGTTCCTTTGTGCTCTTCTCACTGTATAAATTTCGTTTTTTAAGTATATTGTGTGTACATAAATAAATAAATAAGAAATGAAAACTCGATTATGTTGGAGCAGAAGAAATACATTAGTGAAGTTTTGGATAGATTGCAATACTGTAAAAACACCTACAGAAGTTGCACAAAGATTCAGCAATGATATGAAAACTGAAACAAGAACTGATAATCCTTATAAACAGATCATTGGCTGTTTTCTATACATAGCTCAAGGTACAAGGCCAGATATTGCATATTTTGCAGTCAACACATTAAGTAGGTACAGTAACGAACCAAAGACTGAACATGTTGCTGCAGTAAAAAGAGTGCTAAGTTAACCTACAGGGCACCAAGGATCAACTTTTATATACCAAAAATTGTAATGGAAGCATCATGGGATACCTAGTTATTACTAGCTCCTGCCTGCGACTTCGTCTCATATTCTCATTCGCGGAAAGTCGGAAATACTCTGGCATCCTGGTAGATTGTACGTCTTTACTGTTCGTACTTTCAGCCCCTGAATTACTTCGATGTTTCCTGATTTCCTGGTACTTGTGAAACTTTATCGCTTACGATTGATTCTAGATTCAAAAATACTTAGATATGTTTATGTGCCGTCGCCGATATTTTAATGCCAAAATTGGTAAACCACAACAAGATGAATACTTAGTTATGAAACAGTATGGATATGGAACAAGAAACGCACGAGGTCAAAGACTAATAGACTTTGCGATGGAAAACAAGCTAGCTATCATCAACACCTTTTATAAGAAAAAAGATAAAAGAAAATGGGCATGGCAGTCTCCGAATGGTCATAAAAATGAAATAGATTTCATACTGTCAAATCGTCCTTAATCATTTCAAAACATTGAAACACTAAGTATGAACTTCACATCTGACCACAGACCACTCGAGAGCCAAAATATTACTCACTAAGCCTGTGAAAACACGAACCAGGTTTGTAAATAGACAAAACAGTACACTCAAAAACGAAGAAGAAATATAAATTTATAAGGAAAACTTGCAAACTAAAATAATATCTCTACTCAACACCGAAACTAATATGACAGTACAGGACTACTACGATAAAATAATAAACAATAGAACAGACAGTTTACAAGTTGCACGAACGTCACATTCAACAAAAGTTCACAGTTTACTCACAGAAAATACAGAAAGACTTTTAAAACGAAGACAAGAGTTACAAAGAACTAAAACTAAAACGCGAGCAATGAAAAATGAACTCAAAGCACTTTATAAGTTGTTAAGCAAATATATAAAAAATGATTATAAAAACTATAGAATTAATATCCTTCAAAAACGTTTAGAAAACAGTGGAAGTCTAAGAAAGGGATATAAAGAGCTGCGGACAGAAAAAACATGGATTGATTGTTTGAAGGGGTCGGGGGCTTTGCTTATTATGTCTTTTCGGTTATAACCGAAAAGACATAATTAACATCGCTACAAATTTAAAAAAAAAAACTATATAGTACACCGGACATAGCAAGAGACACGAACCACTCTGGAAATGATCGCATTGACACTGAAAAGTCATAATCCCACATAGAATCAATAGAATGTACAGAAATAATTGAAACAATAAATAGACTAAAACCAGACAAAAGCCCAGGATCGGATAACATCACTAACGACGCCATAAAAATCGCCTGCTTGATACTAGCTGCTCCACTAACCAAATTATTTAATTTGATTTTTGAAACTGGTGTCACACCTTCTCAATGGTCTGAATCTAATATTATCTTGCTGTACAAGAAAGGAGACCCAAAAGATATCAGCAACTACCGACCGATAAGTCTTTTACCTAGTATTTATAAACTTTTTTCTACATTAATAAATCAAAGAATTAGTACAACACTGGAAGAAAATCAGCCTATTGAACAAGCAGGATTTAGGAGAATTTTTTCCACTATAGACCACATACACACTTTGGAACTGATAATTGAAAAATACCAAGAACAACAGAGACCGCTGTATATCATATTCATTGATTACCAGAAAGCCTTTGACACAATCTCACACGAAAGTATATGGAACACGCTAAAAGCTCAAAATGTAGAGCAACAATACATAACGATACTCAAACACCTATATAGTAATTGCTCAAGTAGAGTCAAACTGGAAACCATTGGCCCAATGTTTCCAGTCAAGAGAGGAGTCAGGCAAGGAGATCCCTTATCCCCAAAAATTTTCATTGCGATATTGGAATCTATTATAAGCAAATTAGACTGGAAAAATTGTGGTTTATATATCCAGGGTAAATACCTAAACCATTTACGATTTACGGATGACTTGGTTTTATTATCTGAATCGAGCCTACAGTTGCAATATATGATAGATACTCTACATACAGCGAGCTGCAGCGCTGAATGAATTTCACAAAGACCAAACTCATGACCAACTCCAAAAAAATCAAAAGTAACTATCGAAAATGTACCATTAGATTATGTGGATCAGTATATATATTTAGGAAAACAAATTGGATTCCACAGAGAAAGCAATGAACTGGAAGTAGAAAGAATAGTGAAACAAACTTGGAAAAAGTATTGGAGTTATAAGGAAATATTTAAAAGCAAAATGCCTATCAAATTGAAGAAAAAAGTCATGGACTCGTGTCTCATTCCTTGTCTGACATATGCAATATGCAAACATGGAAGTATACCAACAAAGTAAATAATAAAATAAACACATGTCAGCGAGGAATGGAACGCATTAAATATTAAGAAAATACAAAAAATAAACCACAATAAAATACGGTCAAAAACAAAAGCAATAGATGCTCTCAAACACAGCCAAACGTTGAAGTGGAAATGGGCCGTAAGTAGATGGACTAAAAAAGTTACGTCATGGAAAGGCCCACCGGGTAAACGATGTAGAGGAAGACCGTTCACTAGATGGGACGACGATATTAAAAAAAATGCTGGCCCAGGATGGCAACAAATAGCCCAAGACAGAGAGAAATGGAAAGCTTTGGAGGAGGCCTTCACCTAAGGGGGGTTCCAGTACAGTAAAATGCTACTGCCTATTACCTACTTATAATATGATTTTTATAAGTGAAATCGATATTAGTTTCTCAATTTTTTTTATTCCTTTGTTAATTAAGTTTAGGTATGAAACAACATAATTATTGTAAGTTAATTTGTTAAACTGGAAATATAAGGCTTTTTTTTTTATTATGTTCCGTCGTTGCGCTTTCGACTGGCAAGGCTACCCTCTTCCTCATGTCTTTTAACCCACCGACTCTCAGTATTTCTCTTAAACAAAAAAGGTGTAGGTTCTTTTAAGCTACTAAGCAAAACAGTAATGTAATTTACCTACTGCATAGAAACAAAATTATACTGGAAATAGAACAGTCAGAGTCACATTCATAATTAATCATTTTTTCATCATTCAATAATCTGCGTTAGTAAATTCACTTTGAAATTAAGTATATTTTTTCTTCTATTCAGTTTAGATTTACTGAAAATATAAAAAGTTTCAAAAAATCACTACCAGGATTACCAGTGCATAATAATATTCGCTTCCATTTCAATATTTTAATATCCTTGCATTTCGAAATGAACTACTACACCGATATTAGATTAAACACACGCCACTAACCCATAATTACAACCAACCAACAACGTTCTATTTTGTCGCGGTGAATGAGTTGCATTTACCTTAATTATTTATCAATTCAGTTTTTTCAGAGGGTCTTTTTTCTGATCTTAAAATTTTGTTTTCGCGTTTAGTGAACTAGACGAACATATCAAGGAACTATTGAATAGCTTGATTATTCGAGCAATTAACATTAAAAAACAAAAACCTTAAAAAAACCATCACATTCGTGAGATTTGAACCTGCGGCTCAATGCGTATGATCGTGCTTACTCAACTACTGTACCCTTGTATTCTGTAACAAAATTTTCATATCTCGACAGCGGAATCAGAGGTGAGTATCAAATTACATCAAACGTAAGACATTTATGTTGAGTGTAATAAAGCTCACTTTGTGAGGTTTGTCACTCAGGTGAAGCTCGATATCGAAATGGTTATTTACAGAATAGACTAGCTGTACCCGCTAGGCTATCGTAGAATGTACCCTGATAGTTGAATTTATGAAATACAATCATTTGCAAAGATATTTAAGTGTGTGTGTGTCTGTAGTATTTAAGGCACTTATTCAAAGAAGGTCGTAAGTTAAACCGAAGCCTTGTGTGTGTATCTATCGTCTAGCAATCAAGCTAGTCCACTTTCGGAAGCTACTGTACAGTTTCACTGAAATAAAATAGGTTCCATGGAAAAATACACCGCACAAACAATGTTCCGAATTCTACTGTTTGAAAAGTTTGTTAAATAAAAAAAATGTGATTATGACATTCATTGAATATTGTGCTTCGGTGAAATATGTTTCTTTCAAGTTATTCACTTGAAGACTTTGAAACAATAATATTCGACATCAAACTATAAGGACTAAATATTAGGTATATGAAACATTTTCTGCGAAACGAACTTCTATGAAATATCTGTCTGTAAAACAAGGGATCACCCCTTCAATGACTTACGACTCAGACGAGATTTGAGACTTTAGAAACAACATTTAGAACGCCAAAATGAAAGTGAACAGTTACGTGTTTCCAGCTTACATTCCAAAATTGACCCATGTTTTATGCTTATTTGACTGGACAACTCTTCATAATAATAAATAGTATCTAATATCCGAAGTTGATTCGTAAAAATTTAAACTGCGCTGAATGAAAATTATTTTATCACTATCAGATTGTGAATTTATAAACATACGTCGTAACCGGGTTTCCCCTACATCTGAGATTTTTCCTTTTTAGATCTCAAAAGGTCTCTTAGGTTTTAATGCCGAACAAACAATTTTGGTTTCTTACATATTTAGAGGCCCATTGTGGTCGCTCAATCATAATGAACCTCATCAGAAGGCATAAGAGGCGTCTCAACGAGTGAGTATATTGCCGCGAGTTGAAGTTTTTTCACTCGTCGAATCGCCGCGACACTTTCATAGAGATGTTATACGAATACGTGAAACGACGATAATATCTCCGCGATTCTCTCGCTTGTGGAGACGTCCCCTCAAAGTCACTCAAAGGGCAATAATATAATATAATAATATAATATTCCACACAACTATCACACAACGCTATCTAGTCCCAAGCTAAGCAGAGCTTGTGTTATGGGTACTAGACAACTGATAAACATACTTATATATTTCTAAATACATACATATTATAGATAAACTACACCCAGACACAGAACAAATGATCATGCTCATCACACAAACATTTGTGCTGGGTGGGAATCGAACCCACAGCCTCTGGCATAGCAGTCAGGGTCACTAACCACTAGACCAACAGGCCAGTCAAATGCAATGCAAAGGCAATGGTGAGGGGAATGCTTGGAGTTTCCTTGCGTGACATAACATAGCCCGAAAGATCGCTATAGTGGAGTGGCAGTGGGCAGGGCACATGCTCGCAGAACAGATGGTCGTTGGGGCCGAAAAGTTCTGGAGTGGCGACCGCATACCGGAACCAGGTGTTGGAAGGCTTCCAAAAAGGTGACCTGGTGAGGATCACAGGTAGACGATGGATGTGAGACATTTGTTGTGGCGACACTTGGGGAGACCTATATCTAGCAGTGGACGTCGTCTTAAGGCTTATATGAAGATGATGACATATTTTATGGTTTTGAAGGGACTTTTCGTTTGCCTGATAGCAATACCTGAAGAATAAAGATATACTTAATATCTGTTGCTTCTTTCTAGGTACCTAGTCCAAAAACAAGTGGCGAGGTTATTCAAGCTCAAAGGGCTACCGTAAGACCAGCGCTAATGAGACCACCTATTCCCCCAAAATCTGGGCACGAGTAAGGAACCATTTATATTAAATTACATTAGGTTTCAAGAGCCAAGACTGTCACAGCTAGGAAAATTACTCATCATCTGCCTAGTCTATTCCCAACTATATTCAGGGTCGGCTTCCAGTGAAGCCGGATTTAGCTTTATACCAGTATTATACGTGGATCGGCCGCCTATCAGACCTTCACAACCCATTTACTAGATAACATGGTACTTTATGGCAAGTGAGTCAGATTTACTGGCTATACTTAACGACTGCCAAAGATCTACAAATGACAGCCGGGACTAACGGCTTAACTTGCTTTCCGAGGCACGGAGGAAACTCGGTATGTTATGATGGTCACCCATCCACAGACCAACCGTTTTTCTTGTTCCTGTAGGAATTTCCGGAAATCTCTTAGTGCAAGAGCAGTAAGTGAACACACATGCAATGCCAATTTCAGCTTTCTACGACCAGTAGTTTCGGTTGTGCGCTGTCTGTCAGTCACTCACTCACTCACTCACTCACTCACTCAATCACTCAGTAACGGAAGAATTATTATATATTAGGATATTGATGATATTAATATATTGATAACGACATTTGTCGGTGGCGAAACTGTCGAACTGCGCTTCAGGTAAATTCCAGATTTTTCTTTTTTTTTTCAGATTATTCAAGCCGCACAGTGGAATTGTCCTTAATAAGGACCCAGATTTCGTTCCTGATGTTGTGCACTTTCATGGCTCTGGGGGTGAATTGCAAAAGTATGTTGCTATTTTATGTATATTTCCTCTTTAGTATTAACGGGTAGAAGTAACAAGTTGGAATTAAGGATAAAAAATCTGTAGATTCATACCTATTGTTCTAAAGTGACTTTTAGAATCATAGATATAATGATGAAAACGAATTGACACGTCACCACTGACCTCTATTATACAAGTACGCTGGACTGCAGACTTCCTTATCAGACTTGAAGCCATTTGATTTTCATCATTTTGGCGCTGATAACTTTGTGAACGTCTTTGGAACTGATATTAGGGATGGGACAACCTTCGATAAAAATATTTTTATGGACTTAGCGATCGTGAGAGTAATCACTCCCAGTTATTTTTATTATGCTTAATTTCTAAGTAGTATAATTGCTGTAAAGGTAAATTAATAAATATTTTCAGTCAGATTGCAAACTATAAACTAGTGAATAGCGTGCTAGTAAAGTTATATGACTGTCAGTTCAGCGAGTTTTAAATATAGGTATAGGCTAACAACATATCATTAAAACTAGTATATTTCAGCAAGTATCTCCTCGCTCAAGTATAATAATTTTAACGACCTGAGTTGGGGTCTCAATAGTTCTCAATATGAACCAAAAACTAATGAGCTATTATATTGCCATTTGGCTCTAACCTGTTCCTCTCTTCAAATGGAATTTGTATTCTTCGTGAGCTACATCTACTTACTGAAGGGAAAAAAATCACAATAACACAATAAAATTATACATATCTTGAATCATTGGCGATCCCGAACAAATTTTGACGTATTAAAAATTTCACACTTTTTTTCACTAATTTTATGTTGTTTTGGGGATAATAATTTTAAAATATGAAAAAACACTCCAAAGTTAAGGTTTTTGTTCAGTTCATAATAACCATAAGTTACAACAGTAAAAAGAGCTTCCCAAAAAGAAACTGTGGTAGTGTCTTGACTTTGTAATTGTCAGTATGTTCGGAGTTAATGTTAGTTAAGTGACTAGTACTCGTAAGTTAGTAGACTAATTTTGAGCACCAAAGATTGTTGGCGCCCTTACAGCTATAATCCCCTAACAAAATCTACTAGCACTAAAATTTTTAGTATAAAGAAAGTAAATTAGGACTAAAAAAACGATTTTTACTGTAGTTAATTTTCTGAAAAGAAAAAAGAAAATCGCCTGAATCAACTGGCTTACGACTTCATCTCTTGTAGAGTGAGTCTTTTAATGTAAAAACGTTTTTAAAAAGATATAGATACTAAAGTAGAAATAAGCCAATTTCGACGTCACCAAAAATTTTGGTATCGATCGTATTTGCGCTTCTGTTTGTTAATTATGCCGTTACAGTAATTTCAGTATCTTCTATAGGTGATTTTTAATATTTCATTGAAAGGATCTAGTTATCTTTTTTCTGGTATTTATCCTAACAACCACCCAAAAAATCAGTATGGTCCTATTTTCTGCGACTAAACGCGTTTAATATGTCTACGGTGACAAGCCTTTATAGCCACTCACAAATAACGTTTTTCTGTACTGAGTACACCCCCTACAACTTCACAGACTCACAAATTTTACTTCTTTAATATTAGTATACCTACATATATATATATATTATTAGGTTTCACAGACATTATATAATAATCAAATCACGTTATTTTTTATTTGATTAATTACAGACCGATGAAATCAAAGCCTTGCTATAAGGGAGGGTGAGTCTTTTGATGATTATTATTTTGGAACAAGAAATAAAAACAAATTCATAATGATTAATGTAATGTTTTCAGGCTCTGCTTAAAAAAATCGTGTCCGACAAGGAAATGTCGGTATGTATATATTGCAGTAGGTACCTAATGGTCCTTGGTAAATGGGAATTAAAACGACTCTTCATTATATTTTCAGGAAAGCGGCTGCCAAATTAAAGAGAAAACAGCTACTTGAGATGAGGCTGAAAAAACGCCACGGGTTTACGTAAGATTTACTGTTTCAATTTTAATTCTATTCTATTGTATTTTGAGGCCTACGTTGACAAGGTTCTAAATTACTGCTTGCCTTAAATATAAAGTCCTCTTACTTTAAAATGGAAGGTACAGAGGCCAGTACATCAAGCTACAACAATCTGTCAATTATTTTTTATTACATTTTCAACTTTATCGCTAAAATATTAGGTTCAAGGTGGATTGGGAAAATTTTAGAGTTTCGGATAACGATGTGGTCTGTACATGATCGGTTTAAAAAAATATATTTGTAGGGTTAGGTAACCTTCATTTTATATGTACAACTTTATTTTTTGACGTAAAGAGAAAGCTAAGCAGAGATGAAACAGAGTGTGGTGAGTCTAGGAATGGATCTAAGATATGGTATAACGATGTGGTCTGTACATGATCGGTTTAAAAAAATATATTTGTAGGGTTAGGTAACCTTCTTTTTATAGGTACAACTTTATTTTTTGACGTAAAGGGAAAGCTAAGCAGAGATGAAGCGGAGAGTGGTGAGTCTAGGAATGGATCTAAGATATGGTATGGGCGCAGAAATCACAGGGGGCGAATGAGGCTCTCGAGGCTCAGGGGCTTTTAGAAAGCTGCTAAATTAGGAAGTGGGCCGGCCTTGTCTGTTGACGGACAGACGGCCGATGGAGCAGACATAACGTGTTAGAGTGGAGGCCGCGTATGTGCAAACGTAGTGTGGGACGCCCTGTGGCACGTTGGACTGATTAGTTGAAGGAGGTGGCTCGCAGCGGATGGATGCGGACTGCTCAGGAGCGGGATGGTTGGCGCTCTCTGGGGGAGGCTTACGTTCTGCAATGGACGACAATTGGCTGAAAATGTAAGGGGCAAACTATTACCTTGATTCAATAGTAGGTACCTACCCAGAATTTAATCCAAGAAAGAAGAAAAACATATAAGAAACTTCTAAACACGCAACGATTTCTAAAATTGATCTATGAAATCCTGTTTTGTCCCTTACTTTTATTGATACTTCTGATATCGATATTTCAAATACTTACCTATAACCTAAGTATTATTTAATATAATGTCAAAAAGAACATAGTTTATGAAATAAGATTACTTGGTTTTACTTTCTAGATGCTCAAAACCATTTTTAGGCGCAACTGATAGAAAGCCAAGAGCGAAAGCTAAACAAAAATACACTGCACAAGGTGACGATGTCTGTGGCCTGGACGAAATACCCAAACCGGAACATGTAAGTTATCTCTTTTATTAGAAACAAAAATACAATACTATATTATTTCACAACCTCTGCTGTGACGTAGCTAGTACTAAAATCTTTTGGAACGCAAAGGGCATGAGGAGGTACACGGATGGGTTTTAGTCAGTAACACTCCCATCTACTCCGCCCAGCAGAGCGGGAGGAAACATTTGATGATTTCCCACCCTAAAAAGGCCGCACTGCGGGTAATACAAACAGCGGCACTTGGGGGATTTTTCCCGCGATTAAATTCCCGTGGTTCTTAAGCGGTTTCGAGGCGAGAAAAAACCGTAGTGCGGCCTTAACCTTAATCTTGTCTTATAATATAAATCTTAGTTATAAATTATACATGTTGCTTTCATATAATGCAGTAAGCAAAGATATTGTTATTCCAGGTCCGCATTCCACCGAATTTAAAAAGAGGAACACTTCAAACACATTCTCTTACTGTAGTCCGGTGTACCAAAGACAAGAGACCTAATATACACTATGGTATTTTGATGGGATCGTTCAATATGTATGATACTAAATTTGGTTAGTTTATTTTTATTTTCTGAACACGGAATAGGCTAGTTGAGCAACTGCAGCAAGAAATATTGACTTAGTTACGATGCATTCGATAAGGAACTTTTGCAGTATCTCATGCAGGGAGGCGGTTCTAAAATCGTCCTCTAACCCACATCAATTTCCTAACAAAGCTCTGGTGGAAAAAGTCAAGCAGAGCAGCAGTTTTACATACAAAGGAACGAAAGACTTGTTTTACCGATAAGGTGTAAGGTGTGCGAGGGATGCGGGCGAGGAATGTTGAGCTTTAGCTTTGATACAAAAAGACAAACATTCACAGCGCCGTTACGAATAAAATTATATTAATAAGAGTAATATTATGATTTTGTGAAACCTTTGTTTTTAAGACCATTTGCTCGTAGGTTGTTTTGTAACTAGGACAATTTTTGCAACTTATATGTGAATAAGACAAATATTGGCCACTAAGGTTCGATTTTGCCCAGCTGCGATTAAAAAAAAAACGATATTTATTAGAGAATTTGTCTAGAGTTAGAAGTACGTGATAATAATTTCATTATATTTCTGGCAGCATTAAGTGATGTAATATTGTACTTATGGTACCTATTGTTTTTGCAAAAAAAAACCGTTACCAAATAGTGATAGTTTCTGTTTAATTTCAGGTAGGTACTTAAGTTTTTTTTTTTCATCGATAGTAATGTCTGAGAGTAATAATTTAATTCAACTATTGCTTCACCGAAAATCTAGAATGAAAACGTACAATATTTATTGTGAATGATAGTGAAGGTCACATGCGGTATTCATTGAATAGTATCCACGACATTGCTCCCGTTTTATGGTTTTTTCGTCAACAAGGAACTTTCACCATGTCCGTGTGTCTTTCTGTCCGTGGCTTAGCTCAGAGACGCTTAGCTCTACAAATTTGGAATTTAGTATGGGGCGTCACTGATATATAAACCTACAATTTAAGGTTGTAAGGAATCCATTTTCCCATCCAAGGATCCGTTTGCGAAATATTAAGCTTTAAAGTGCTCATTTTTGTTAGAGTTGACTGTGTCCGTCCCCGTTGTTTTTGAGGACGTGAAAAAATTCATGGTAGGTAGTACCATTTGTAACGAATTTAAAAGAAAACTATCATATCTAAGTAGGCTTGTAAATAATCGAGTAATAGTCGATTAACCTATATATTGTACTTTGAGAAGGAACATTTCGAACAAACTCCATTGTAAATTACTTAGATTAAAGTTATTAGTTACGTAAAAAGGTGCATACAAGACGTACGACTACGAAACCCTACACTGCGCGTAATCCGACTCTTTTTCCCGCCTGCTTTTTATTTCGTAAAGCGCTCGACACCTTTATTTTTTTATTTATATTGTATCCTTGTGCTCATAATTCTGATGACACGATTTTTAAAGATAAAGGTGTTTGTGATTATTAATGAAGCTATTTGGTTGATACTATAGGTACGACTTACCTCTTGAAATCTAAAAAAAGTCTTTATTTTTCATAAGTATGTAAGTATTTTGATTTTGCCCATTTCATTGATTGGGCAAAGTCGCCCTTTTTTGCCCAACTCATTCTTGATTTTTACGTAAGTACCTAATTTTTTTTAGATATTTATAGCTATGGACATGAAGATATGGTTTTGTATGATACAAACGTAATATGAAATACGTTAATGTTTTTCAAAATAATCCTCTCCGAATGCAAAATTTTGAACCTTGAGGATAGTTGCCATGGTTTTTTATTATTTGTTTCTGCCAGCGGCTTCGCTCGCGTGATCCCTAAGGAAAAAACGCCCTGGATAAAAAGTAGCCTATGTGCTATTCCAGACTTTAATTTATCTCTGTTCCAAATTTCATCCAGATCCGTTCAACCGTTCTGGCGTGATTAAGTAACAAACATCAAAGTCAAAGTCAAAGTCAAAACGTTTATTCCAATTAGGCCATTAAACGGCACTTTTGAACGTCATTCACATTTCAAATATTTAAAAGTTCTGAAGTGACTCTACATCCATCCAAACTTTCGCATTTATAATATTAAGTTAGATTAGATGGGTTTGCTCTTGACTCATGCTTTACGGTTATTTTGACTTATTAAATTTTAAAAGTAAAACGTAGACGATTTTTTATTTTACTATAATATATACAACTCCACATAATATGACTGTGAATACTTAGGTACTCACCGTAAGTAACTCTGATTAATGATCACTGCCAGACTTCTGAGAGGGTCAATGGTCTCATGACCAAATTGTTATTTCGTCTGTTGGTAGTAGGTACAAAACATGTTTTTTAAACAAACTCTTAGTTTAAAATTCTAATTAAACAAACTCTTAGTGTAAAATTCGAAAAGACAGAAAGCATTTCTGCACCTCAGTTGGGTTACACAGTTTCTATCATACCCAAGAGGATTTCGAAGGAAATTCCTTTTTCATGTCTTCTTTAAAATATTTGACTACTCGGCGACGTAAATAACGTTCTTTAGCTAATTGCCAAAAGGAATAGGATTGCGCATTATGCAATCATCCCGCAGATTTATTTACCTAATCTTAATTAAATTGTGGAAAAAAACCAACTGATTTCATTGAATGAAAGTAAGATGTTACTAAGGCGCTGCCACACTGTAGGTTACCGTTTTAATATAAATTGTGTTTAAAAAATTATTTCTCTGACATTTCTGACCAAAATCTCAAAAACTAGCCTATTCCGATTTTCTCATATGAACTTCAATACCCTATATAATTCCTCTCTCAGGGGGGTGATATCCTATGTTTTCCTTATTGATTAGTAGTTGCCAAACTTTTACACTAGGGCATGATGACAACGATTTATCGGACTATTATGAACATTTTGTGAGGGTGTAGAGTGTATGTATATTTTGTGAGTTATATGGTTAATAAATCGTCAAAAATGAAAACATAGTATACTACTCTGTCAAGAAAGTACCGGGAAAAGATCAATAATACACAAAATGTCTGTTATTCATCCAAATTTATTTTATCACCTTCAAAGTATGCTCCTTTAGAAACGATACACTTGCGCCAACGAATAATCCATTCATCAAAACATTTTTTAAACGCTGCTTCCGGAATTGAGTTGAGTTCTCGCCGCGAATTCTCCTTTATGTCTTCTATCGATTGAACGGTTCAGTTGGAAGGCGCCACTCCGAAGCTTGTCGACTAGTTTGCATGTCAAACTCGTAAACCCACGTCTCGTCACCAGTAACAATGCGTTTCATGAATGTTGGGTCCGAACTGACTCGTTCTAGCATGTCCTCAGCGACTTTCATGCGATTGAGTTTTTGGAGAAAATTCAGATCTTTTGGGACTAGCCGAGCAGCAACATGTTTCATACCCAAATGATTAGTTAAAATGGTACGGATCGACTCGTGAGATACAGAAAGTTCGGCGGCTATCTCTCTCAGAGTTGAATGGAGATTTTCAGTCACTATTTCCTTCACTTTTGCGATGTTAACTTCAGTTGCAGACGTTGATGCTGAACGCTTTGAACCACTCATAAGCACGAGTTTTTGATAAAGTCGATTCACCGTAAGCGTTCTGTAACATTTTCAGTGACTCCGAACACGAAATTCCATTGGCGATGCAAAATTTAAGACAAACTCTTTGTTCGATATTTTTGTCCATTATGAAATTCGCAATACACACTATATAATTATGATATTACTAAAACCAGCACTGTATTTAATATAAATAACAGATGCAACTCAAACTCCGCGCCAAAATGGAAAACAGTTGTGCCAATCTAACAACTACAAAAAAACAAAAATTTGAATTTGGAACCATAAACAAATCATCCATTCCCGATACTTTTTTGACTGAATGTATATTCTTCTTATTCAGTTTGTGAAATATCTCTTAAATCGGTCCAATATTGGAAGAGAAAACAGTCGAGAGCCAAACCTCGAATTATGACTTTTTACATACAAAGTCTCACCGCCCATGTTTCCTCTTAAGCCATATCACAGAATTGCGTTTTCACTCACAAAACTGCTGACTCATCACATTAAATATGCCGAAATTCAGCAGTTGCAATTACATTTATTTTAGGGTGGTTTATTAATTTATTTAATTAATATTTATTAAATTTTCATTTCTTAGGAACTATGGTTTTTTGGGTATAAATTTTACGTAATAATATTAATGTATTATGGAGAAATTGACAGTTAATTCTGAGAGCTTTTAGTAGTTTTTATGGGTTTGAATGGGATTCTTTTACGGATATTCCATTCTTATATCAAATTTCGCTATGCACGAAAACACTATACAAGGAATATTATGTTATATGTTTCATTTAATTTGGTTAGTACAGCAGTTCAATCCACGAGCAAGTGCCGACGCGCTTTTCATGAGAAACTTACTTCGGAATTTTGGCTTTTTGCCAATAGATAAGAAAAAAATGCGAAAAGTGAGGCCGCTATGCACTATACTAATAATTATTCTCAACTACCCAATAAGCCAAAGTTGTCTAAATATTTCAGTTTCTGAGAATAAGAAAGCCAAAGTTGGTAATTTTACGCAAACAATACAGTCAAATTGTAATCGGCCTCTTAATTTTCTCAACTGGGTTGAATTTTGAATGTCAATAAATACAATTTAACCTCTCGCGCGTTTCTCGTACAGTTCCCGTCACGCAAGCTTGTCTCCGCGACGTACGCCTCAATCGGCTGCGCAGGACGTCAATTTGACAACAAACATACAACCGCGCATGCGCGGGTAGCTCGCGCATGCGCGGCGCGCGGGTGTAATGGCATCTCACTCGCTCGTATAAGTTCGATGCATAAGCGTGTCCCGCTTGCTCGATGCAATACGACTGTGGATGCGAAAAGTGTTACAGGTTGTTATTGTTTTTTATGATTTATTTTGGTTATTTCTTACAGTTTGATTTGTGTTCTTGTGGTGTATGTGTTTATTGTGTTACTTTTTGATATTTTATTGTAATTGGTAGTCTTTGTTACTTGTTTATAGTATGAAACGTATAAACAAAAAAATATTTTAGGAACGTAGCACTTTTTTACGCGATAGCACCTGCGCGGACTTCACTCAAACCTAACTTCCGAGGGGCAAGCCACGCTGACGCGGAATGTACACCCGTGTGTACGAGAAACGCGCGAGAGGATGCTGGTAATTGGCATGCATGTAAAATGGCTAAGTTCTAGTCCTAGCACTTGTTAACCCAACCTACATAGCTCAACTACGCATGGTTATTATTTCGGAATCATTGGGGTATAAATAGGTACAGTCTGAAGTCAGAAAAGTCGTAATAAATGTGTATTGTATTAAAGGTTCTAGATCAAGAGGTCGCCAAGCGTTGCCAATAAGCGTTATGGCTTTTTGTTTAGCATTCCATTACCATCCTAAACAATGGACGACGAAGTTAATCGACAACTTAATGGACGCCGGTGATGTATGGTATGATTTCTTTAATATTATCCTATGCCTTGGTTACTTTTTTTGGTGCCTGTTTAGGGTAAGGAAAGATTAGTACTTTAAAAGATCAATATTAGTTCAGTCCATCCAAAGGTTGTCTGTAAGAGATTGCCCTGTGCGATAAGACCGCCCATTGTACACTAGTTTTTATAAGCGTTTTTACTGTGCTTGTTATGAGGTGTACAATAAAGTATATTATAAATAAATATTAATATTTATCGGACATAAGTTGCTAATTGTTGTTGTTGTAGTTATTGGTCTAAAGCTTTTTAAGCAATCGAAACTATTCATATTATTATTGGTTAATATCTTTTTCTTCAGGTATCTCCAATGTTTAGAAAAAGTTCATGATCACTCGTCAGTTCAGGGTATATGCGAAGTATTGAAGTTTGGGAAAAAACAAATAATGGTTTTGAATGGGAAAAGGATGCAAGTTTTGCTTTCTGAACCAGACATCGTGGGATACACGATGTCTTTAGACCCCACGGTATACAACTTGTGCAGAGGACTTAAAGCTTTCTTTGAAGAGAATAGAGCAGGGATATTGTTAACGAGGTGGGAAAACTGCATCCATTTCTAACTATAATACTAGCTGATTTGATAGACGTTGTCTTGCCAAATTACCGATTTTATACAAAGATCCCTTAAAGCCAGTTTTACTGGGATTTTCCTTTTTTTTCAATAACCTTATTCGAAATATTATGGACATTTTAAGACAACAGTTTGTCAAATCAATCCAGTCATTCTCAAGTGACGCGACTTACCGACGAAAAGCATTTGATTTTAATTAAATAGGTGGGGCTTAGTAATAATGAATGATTTAATTTTGTGATTTCTTTAAATACAGGGTCCTCAAGTTAGTGATTTGGAAAGACAAAGTGTGCTTTTACGTTTTCGACCCAGCTGGAAGAGACTCGAGAGCTTACTCCAATTTCGCTAAGGGTCAAGCTGCTCTCATGAACGTAAAAGATATACAATCAGTTTCTGATCTTCTTTTAGCACGCAGCATTCTAGAAGATCAGAAATTCCTTTTAGCTTCTGTGAAAATTTTGAAAATGGCTGACGAGAAATGCGATGAGGATTTCGAATCTGATAAAGAACTCACGCAAGCTGAAAAAGCCATGATGGGATACAGAATTTTAAACGCACAATGTGCGATTGTCAATGCTAATATGCATTTAGGGGATCGATGCTTCGAAGAGGCTAAATTCAGACAAGCTTTACCTATCTGCATTGTCGCGATGACTTACGCAAAAATATCGCCACCTAATACCTGGTTTTCAAAGACATTGGACAAAATATTACGATTAGGCAATAAACTGTATGTGGATTGCATGCACCCGAAAGTAATGGTAGATATAAGCATTGATAACATACCAAATGAAATAATGCTAGGTCCCTTTGCATGTGAGATAATAATATATAGAGACAGAGTGAAAGGTCAACTTTTCACAACAAAGGAATGCATATTCAATATTAGGACTGGTCTTGAAGAATTCTTTAGTCACGAGTATAACAGCGGTATTTTGGAGTTCAATAGTTATACGCTTGCGATTTGGAGGCAGAAGGATATGTTCTATTTGTTTGACCCTTACCCGCGTACTAGTGACGGTATGAGATCGCTGCAGCCCGGAAAGGCATGCTGCCTAATGCTTTTAGATCCAGACAATATAGCGACAGTGTTTACAGATAATTGGGATTATTTACCAGCCACAACACAATTTTACCTGCATGCTTTTAAAGTGCTAAAGTTGAAGAAAAAAAATACAAAGGTAGGTATAATTGCGACTGTATTGATTTTGTTGGCATTAGTAAATAGTCGTGTGTCAGTAAAGTAGCAGTTGGCGAAGTCACCGGTTTATAGGTAATTTGATAATATTAACTTAACTAGCTTTTGCCAGTGGTTTCGCTCTACGATACGGTTTAATTTCAGTTATTTATTTTTTAATTTCAGGCACAATTGCACTGTAGGTTGAGTGTTGATGATCTTCCTACAGTAACTAAGAAAAAGCGACAAGTGCTGGCCGTAGGTAAGCCCATGGGCCATGGTGATGGGCGAGACAGTCGGGGTTCTTCGCCTACCAGAAATTCAGACCCGAAAAACGCTGTAGTAAGTTCTACAAATAATATCAGTATCTGCCCTTATCAACTACAACTGAAGTTTAAACTTTAGGTATTTTGTAAGTGTGTAATGTAATTACATACACCGAATTTTGTTGCAGAATCAAGTGGATGAAGAAAAAATGGGGGATATAATATCGTTGGTAGATAGTATACAAGACGACTATGTACCCCCAATACCAATGAAGTATAAGAAACCTGTATACGAACCATGGGTAGAAAAAGTAGGTGAGTGGCTTTTGACGAGAATCTATCTTATATACAAAAAAACCGGTCAAGAGCGAGTCGAACTCACGCACCGAGGGTACCGTACCACGATATAAAACATGAAATGTTTTTAAGTTTTCATCGGCGAAACCTCTATTCGTTAGAGAATTTTAACACTGCGGTGTATATTGTAGTTTTAGATCAGCGCCATCTCTTGACCGCTAGTGGAACTAATGTAATTTTTGTTGACGATTTCTGAAAAAGTGTGCAATTTATTGACATCGTTTTATTTTTCCTATAATCTTAACATAAACTTCTATCACATCGGATAATTTCAGATTTTTCTCTATGCAGCAAACTTCGGAGATAAGCCCCCTCCCCTTATCTCCAGTGGTATGTGGTAACATGGGTATGTTACCGCATACCTCTACCACTATAGGTAACTAAGTTAAAAAGAAATAAAGAAAAGAAAGAAAATTGTGTTTATTGGCATCATACAATTAAAAACAATGCTGATGCCTCATATGTTTTGAGATTATTAAGTAGTTCATCAATGATCCGACTCCGAAGAACGTCGCAGTCACAGATAGAAGAATTACTTCCAGCATTGCCTATTCTGTCAAGTCTCATTTTGTCACAATTTTTCTCAAGAATACCAGCGATGTATTGAAGATGTATAGAAGTAGTGTAGTGGATACAGAAAGTTTCTAGATCAAGGAACATTACCTAGTATTCCTATTGGTGAGATGACAGCTTTGGACAATCAGCCGTTGTCTATTGTTGAAAAAATTATGTTTAAGACAGGCTTTGCGTAAAATAAAATTCTACATACCTATATTGTTATTTAAGACGCATTACCGAAGACAAAAAAACCTGTTTGTAGAATAACTATGACTTTGATAATTTTCTTACCGATTTGCTCACGAAAAACAATAGCATTTTCTTCCAGTTTCGACAGGCTTTATGCCTGTCGAAACTGGAAGAAAATGCTATTGTTTAGCGTTATTACGTCATTTAGTCCTGCCGGAAATATTATAAATTGATTTCTGGGCAAAGTCGAATTTTAAGGGCCAGGTTTAACGATAAATTATTATTTATTGAAAGGAAACTAAGCTTAACTTTCCTTAAGTGTTTGTGGAAGTTGTTCGAACTGTGAATATACCCAACGTAGTTTCGTGAGAGACACGCAGCTACCGTGTACCTACCCCGCGTGTTTTATCAGTAAATTTGTGGTTTTGCACTTTTATTAGAAAAAAAAAAAAGATTTATCTTTGTTAATTTAAAACCTATTAGTGAAGTACCTGTCTAAGCGAATGCGATTCGTCGCCGCAAAGGGAGTAATGTTTTACGCAATAAAATAAATCATTTATTTGCGTAAAAAAACATGGTATAGGTAGGTACTATGACGTAAAGCATAAGAATTCCTAGGTGTTAAGGCACTTGAAAAAGTTAAGTGTTGGTAGATACTTGTTTCCTCGTTGTTACTGCCACACCTACCTACTTGTATTTAAGACTAGAACTTCGCCCGCGACTTCGTTTGTGCGGATTTAGTAAGTAATCCACGAACTTCATCTCCATAAGTACTCCCTCTATAAAGGGTAACGTGTAAATTACTTATTAATAGACTTCCCTTCTTATCGTGTGGGCAGTAAGGTCTAACGACCACACACACCTTAGTGTCAGAGTTTCTAAACCGCCTCAATCAAGTATTTTTATACCCGTCGTAACTTTTAAATGAAAGGTCCGATTTGCATAATTTAAATTGTAATTGACGTACACATAACCAACCTAAATCACCAAACCATTTAAATGAATTAGGATTAATATCATGATAACAAAATCACCACAATTCCATTCCACCCGGGTTTTGATCGAATAATTTGAACAAAAAGCGGTTATTGTGACTTAACCATAATAGTTAGATATTTACCCTCGCGGACTTCTTTGTGGATATTGATGTCTTCAATAAAACTGTAGTACATTACTTTGCTCTATTGTTGCGTAAACTATTAACGCAGCGTACGCGACATAAGGATTTTTTTTTGGTATTTTTTTCACACCTTTGGTTACATCATCGAAGTTTTCATACGGATCCCTAACTTTTTTGAAAATATTCAATAGCCCATGTTCATCAAGGATTCAGGGATAATGTAGGATTCTAATGGTGAAAGTATTTTTCAAATCGGTCCAGTAGTTTCGAAGCCTATTCAATTCAAACGAACAAATCTTTCCTCTTTATAATATTAGTGTAGATATTGTACGGTTAGTACCTAACTACTAAATAGTATTTTATTCACATTAATGTTACGTTAACTTTAACAAAAACATCTTTCATAATTAGGTAAAGATACTCATAAAACAAAAATAAAGAAAAATATTAAGAATGGTCTAAAATTGACAACATTTCATAACTTCTTGATTAACGTCGATCTCACAACAATTCTTCCTCATAAAGCCTAAGCCCAGGATGCAATCATCCATTAAAGAAAGCTGGTAGCCGGCGCCGATCTACCAGCGCTTATCGGCGCTGGTCCATTCTGGTAGCTTGAAACTTGTTGTTCATTAATTTGAAATGACGGGCGGCGCCAGCTGTGACCGGCGCGTGTCGAAGATTGTCGGAACTTGTCGGCGACGTTCGGCGCTTATCGGCGCTTGTTCATATAAATGCCTGCGCCGGTTACCTGCGTGGACCGGTTTTAATAAGCGCTGGTAGGCTGCCAGCTTCCATCAGTCAGTTCTTATTCTGAGCCGCCTTATCTTCCACCGCCAGTTCTTATTCTGAACAACCTTTATTTCTTTGCTGAAAGTGGCGTGAAGATCCTTGCGTGCCTGTTCCTCTTTGTCACGCTGCTGTTATTTTTCCAAGCGACGAGCCTATTCGTTCTGTCGGCGGGCCTGTTCCTCCTGTCGGCGAGCTTGCTTCTAAAGCATCATCATCAGAGCAGCAAAGTCTAGTGCTGCGGATGCTGGAACTACTGTAGAATGTGGATTGACCGGCCTCCATGGTAGCCAGCAATCCCTCTGACGTCAGCAGCGTTGCATCTCCAAAATCGCTCTCCGTCTCCTGCTGGCGTTGACTTCGGGTACGGATATCCTCTGTGTCGCCATTTGGTAAAATAGGCATGGTAATTTAAATCCACTCTTCTGACACTGTGGCTATTAAAACAGGCGTTTATAAAACAAAAATGGATACTATAACTTTACAACTCTAATTACAACTTTTAAAACACTGATTATAAAACACAATTTGACTACAGATCAATTTAATCGTAGACGAGAGTTCACTTCCGAAGTGTCTATGCAGGCCTTATATAGGGCGTCAGTCAATTTCGGAACCTTTTCAATGAATGAATGTTCGCATACATACCGTTTGCGAGGTCGCGACTGACCAGGTGTCAAGAATTCTAGAATGTTCTAGCACAGAAAAGTAATACTAGTTCTGCTACTCGATACTAGATGCTGCTAGTGGTAACTAATGGCGTTATGTATCCGGCATCAATTGTAGCGCTCAACAGTAACATTAACGTGCATGTCAATTTTCCAGTAAACTTGGACTCGCCCACGGTGTCGGTGACCCAGGTGGTACCCCCGTGGCCGAAGCCGCGCGACAAGACAAACGAGCCCATTGAGCCCGACCCCGACCCGGAGCCTACACCACCGCCCACGCCACCACCCATAATGGTGAACCACTTGATTCTTCCAAGATTAGATTAGATTTAGATTTTTCCATCTTCAGATATCTCTTGCCTCAGCTAAAGATAACTGGCGTTCGAGAAATTGAAAATAACTGCTTAAAGTAGAACTTAACTTAATCGTCTTATTCTCACTAAGTCCAACCAATCCCTATGTTCAAAATGTTAATTTCAATGCTGCTCTTTAAAGTTGCTCTAATTGCAGGGATTTTAGATCCACAATCGGTGAATCGAATCCCAATCCCGATCTCCCAGCCTTCGGGATTAGATTCTCTGTTCACAATACCACTGTATTGTAGTTTACATGCATGCTTGTTTCATTGCGTAAAAAAAATTGGTCTTCAACTTCAGGGGAGATCAAAATCTTGCAAATTGGCTCTAGAACATCCCATAAAGAAATGGCGCTCACTGACCCAATCACTCTGTGTATTATTATTTAATAAATTAACATAACATGAAACCTTAATGCCATTTTGTTTTTTCAGCCGCCGGAAGGTGCAGAGGTAAGCATTTTTCCAAATGTTATTTTACTACAAAATCCCACTTAACACGATACAAAAAGAACAGAAACAGTCGAAAATTGCCTTCTCTTGCTTTGCTTTTATTATTATTATTAAATTATTTATTTCGAGCAACAATGACCCATGTGTTAGTAACAACAAAAAACTTACACCTATGTTAGTAAGACAATTACAACAACAACTACATGAACTCATATAACAAAATAATCACTGCTTCAGCATCCCAGCTGAGATACTGGAGCAACGACTCATAACACAGCAGTCCAGCCTGTCAGCAATCATGCACAGGATGCTGTTGGAACTGGCTCGCACCCTGCGCACATCTTTTACGCATTAATGCATAAAAGCAATCAACACGCATTTCCGCAACCATTCCTGATGCGCCACAGAAGTGAGGCAGCCCCATCAATACCCTGAAAGCATTATTATATTGAACGCGAAGGGCACTGTACGATCTTTGCGTAAAATGTTCCCACAGGCTGCAGCTATAGAAAGAGGAACAGAAGGTTCTAAAAAGTGTTTTTTCTAACCTCCGTGGAAGCACGCTTAAACCCGCGGGCAATCATATTCGCTCTGAACGACAGCGCCCTTCGCTCTCTCTCAATGTCGTCATCGTCCTTAAAGGTAGTGGTCAAGATATGCAAAAGATACTTAAACGAGTGCACTCTCGGTAGCGGTACACCATCCAACTTTATTGGTGGTACTGTTTCTGAACCTTTTCCACCAGCCTCAAACACCATAACGACACTCTTTTTAACGTTGTACAACAGGCCATGAGCACTGGCGTATCTCTCACACACACTCACAAGCTGTCTCAGGCCACAGACTGAGGCACTAAGCAGCAACATGTCATCCGCATAGCTTATGTTGTTGACACATATGCCATCAATATAACATCCGACTCTGGTGCTGCTCAGCTCCACAATCAACTGGTCCATATACAGGTTGAAGAGTGTAGGAGAACTCAGACGCCCCCTGGGTCACACCTAACTCAAGACCATATTGACTCGAGAATGCCCCGTCCCACCTAACACTATTGACCTGGTTCCCGTACCAGAACTTAAAAATTATTTATTATTTCAGGTAGTAGCTTAGCATCGTTAAGCTTTTTCCAAAGAGTGTCGTATGAAACCAGGTCAAAAGCACTCGATAGGTCAAGGAAACGAGCGTAAACCGCGGTGCTGCGCCGTGTATTACAGCGTGCTTAAAGCCCAAAATAGCACTATTGGTAGACAATCAGGTCGAAACCCAAATTGGTTGTCATGCAATTGAATGTGTTTATTTAATTGTGCATTGAGCACGCTGTCCAATACCTTAGACACAACCGTAGCCAGTGGAATAGGTCTATAATTATTCCTATCAGTCAATAGTTCAGTTTTATTTTTAACAATGGGCACAACAATTGTTTTTAAGATATCCGGGGGTAGATACGCATGACTCAAACAAAGGTTGTACAGTAAAACCAAAACACGCGATAAGTGAGGGCCCGCATACCGAAGGTGCTCAATGCTGAGCTCATCATGGCCAGGAGATTTTCCACTTGACATTGACTGTATGATAGTCGCAACGTCTCTGGCAGTGACCCTGACTCCTAAGGGTCTTTAAGGGTCACAATGTAAAATATTTCACAAGCAGTGATTTCAGCAAGAGGATTTTCAAAAACCTTGAGTATCGATTTAAATAGCGAGGAAATCGAGCTGAGTTTGTTTTGGCCACTTGTATGGCTGTTTATCTTTATAAACAGTCATGCAAGTGGCCATAAAAAAGCCGTTTGGGTTCGAACATTTTTGGGAGCTGGCATAGCCAATTGTTTTTTTTTTCTTGTTAAATAGATAGAATACACTAAAACTAAAAAAAAAAAATGTTAACAACGAGGTGTCCTATAGTGTCACGTTGCCTAGATATTTGAAGATAAAGTCGCCATGTGAGAACAATAAAAATCAGATGCCGGCGGCAAAACCGGCGGCCGGGCCGCCGGTAAATCGGCGGGTATTCGAGCCGCACACATGAGTCGCCGCCTTTTTTTTATTAAAATAAAAAGTACGATTGCGATGGCAGTGCTGATTTCTTTATTCATCGTAACCAACGACAAATGTGCACTTCACTAGCGTTCTACACGACTGTCACAACTGGAATGATGCTTGGCGGCTCGGAAAAAACCCGGCGGCACTGTGTGTAGGAGCCTTATCTTGTATTCTTATAATAGGTTCTCGGCTTGATTTAACCGATTTCAAAAAGATTTTGAATAAAAAAAAACGAAATCGCGACCGAATAGTTGTGCCACATGTTCTATCTCTTTTTATCATGAAATCCCATCCAAAGAACTCACCCTAACATGCCAAATGATCAAAAAGCCTTTACAGTGTCATCACCATCAGGGACAACGAGTAATCTTAGCATCCGTAATTATAATATTACAGGAAGAAGAAAAGGCAGAAGAGGAAGAAGATGAGGAGATGCGAGAAGAAAGGCTTCGGAAGAAAGCGGAGGAAGAAGAAGCGCGGCGCAAGGCGGAGGAGTTACCACCGGCGCTGCCGCCGCCGCCGCCCTCGCCGCATTCCGAGACCGACGAGCCGCCCGTATGTTACATCATCAGCAAATAAAATTATGTTATTACTAGCTGACCCGCGTGGCTTCGCTCCCATCAACTGGCCCTACCTACCCTACCCTACCTTACCCTACCTACCTACCTAGCTAGCTACCAACCTTACCCTAGCTACCCTACCCCCTACCCTGTTGGCTTTTCTATGGATGATATTAATATTTTAGTAGGTATGTCATTAGCTTAGATGACTAGAAATTTCTTATTATCAATGAGAATCTAGTTTTGAACACTTATATATCCAGGATTCGGTGTTTTAGTCAATGTTAACAGAGCACCGTGTCAAAATGGTAATTTTTAGGTACTAACTGACCTGGCACACGATGTTTTGCCAATAAATTAAAAAAAAAAATAGTGTACGACCGAACCGATCCTATTGACCTATCCTCAGACCTACCGAATATATAAAAATCGGTCAAGCCGTTTCGGAGGAGTTCAATAATAAACACTGTGATAAGATGAAGTATTCTTAATTTCATTTTATCAGAATGTTTCTTATCACGACTATTTTTATGGTATTTTAATAAAAAATACATTAAAAATAAAAATCAATAACGAGCATGACCTCCCCTTGCAGCGATTACTGCATGTAATCGTCTTGGCATGCTTCGCATTATGCTTTTCATGGTTTCCTGTGGAATGTGAAGGAACATTACCTCTTACTGTAACTTTTTGTCTCCTTTCCCTATTATATATTTGATATTTATTAGTATATTATATAGTATTTTATGTATTTTTTATATTATTATTTATGTCTCTCTATTAATATTATTTATGATGTTTGTACACTGACCGCCCTAAATCTAACTTCTTTAGTTCAGTCCATCCAAAGGTTGTATGTAAGAGATTGCCCTGTGCGATAAGACCGCCCATTGTACACTAGTTTTTATAAGCGTTTTTCCTGTGCTTGTTATGAGGTGTACAATAAAGTATATAATAAATAAATGAGTTCCTACTCAGCCGAGACCATACGCTTAAGCTCCCTGATGTTTTGTAGAGGTGGTTGGGCAGATTGTACACACCTTTTAAGGAGGTCCGAGACATGCTCAATGGATTTAATATCGGGGCTTCGAGCTGGTCATTCCAAACGACGAATACCAACCTCTTGCATATAAGCATCTACGTCACCACGTCTGCGTGGGCCAGAGCATTATCGTCCATGTAAATGGCATCTTCACTAATTAGGTACAGTTATAAGGACAAAGGATTTCTGTTATGCTTTTGTACCTTTGCGCAATTAGTGACCCATTTTCAATATCGGTACGATAGCTGGAAGTTACGCCCAGCTAACATAACCACCATAACCAGCATAACGGACCCTCCACCATAAGGGGTGGTTTCTACAAAACACACGTCGGCATAGCGGCGATCATCGTAACACTCGCCGACGCGCGGCTTCGGTCCTCACCATGCAGACAAATTCGAGCCTCATTGGAGAAGAGTACGCTACTCCAGTTACCAAGTGTCTAAGATAGGCAATTTCTAGCGAACCTCAATCGAACAATCAGGTGCGCACGGAGTAACTTGGGGGCATGCGCTGGTGGTATATCTGCCAAAAGTCTCCTCCTCACAGTCCACAGGCTAACTTGTGCTCGTCGTACCTCCTCAAATTTTCTGTTGAGGTCTATGTAATTGCATTTGCGGTTCCTCGGCGCCTGAGTCACTAAAAAACAGTCGTCTTGTGGTTGTGTGCAACTTTTTCTCCCAGAACCTTGCATTCTCTGAACGGAACCTGTCTCTTGGTATCGTCCAGGTTCTTTGGTTGAACGACTCACGTTTAACCGCTGTGAGACGTTACATTGGCTAGACCCCTGTTCCAGCAGCGCTGTACCTTATCTTCTCTTTCTGCTTTTTAGACACAAAGACATTTGTTTTAAGTCACAATAAGGCAGAGGATTATGCAACAATCATAAATTATTCTACTAAAAATAACGAGAGAAATTAGTTTTAGTTGCCTGGTAACTTTGTAACCGCAAACCCGCGAAAAGTCACAAACTGAAAGGGGTTAATAAAAAAAATGTTTAATTTGGAATAAACTTTTTTTCATACCCAGACTCTTTATAACATACTAATCGACCCGCGCAACTTCGTCTGCTCCGCTCCTTTTGGTGATGATATATAGCCTTCCTCGATAAATGGGCTATCTAACACTGAAAGTTTTTTTTTCAAATCGTACCAGTAGTTCCTGAGATTAGCGCATTCAAACAAACAAACAAACTCTTCAGCTTTATATTTATTTTATTTATATATACTTTATTGTACACCAAATCAAAACACATGAAGGAAACTATATTAGTATAAAAGTGCCAGGAAAAAAGTTTGGCTATTAAAACCTCTTTAGAACTAAATTATTATTGTGCGATCGTGTGGTGAAATGAAACAGTTAGACTGGTGAAAACTTCTGTATTTTCCAATGTTCAATCGTTCTTCCCACATGAGGTAGGTACCAATAATATTGAAAACTCAAAACCGCCCATTTTATTCAAAAGAGAATAGGGAACATGCAGTATTTCTATTTTTGCTTTCATTTTAATTTGACCGCCACATACATAAAAAATAAAAACGCTAAGTTATTGCTAAAATTGCGTTTTTAAACAGACAGTTTAAATTTTCGCACCAAAACGGACGATGCCGTCACTCATGTCTGTCACTGGTCAAGAACTGTCATAATTCAAAGTCATAGAGCAAGATCTTACTTATTCCAGAACTTACTTATTTTCTCAGTAACAAAATGTGTGGAATAGAATAGTGTGTGCTAGTACGTTAGGCTAGTTTGAGTTGACACGACCGCCGGTTTTTAAGTATCATCATCAGATGCTAGCATATAACACGACTAGATAATTTTCACGATTTTTACAAAATACATATTCTTAAATAATTAGTAATTTAGTAAAAATTTAAAGACTAATTAGTCATTGCAATAGTGGAATATCAGATCGCTATCTCTACTGAGAATTGAGATCCTATTCACAAGAATCTTTTGGACATAGTTTATTTACTAAGTATAAAAAGAAAACTGCAAAACTACCTCCTATAGACTAAAGAAATAGGTACCTATGTCATACTTACATACAAGGCTAAAAAAAATTCAAAAATCTTCCCTATTGTAGAATGTACCTATGTATTCCTTTATTTATAGTTATTGTTTTATGTATTTAATATAAAGTTTTATGTATTTAACCTAAAACAGGATTAAATTAATTGTCTCCGTCCGATCTTCCATATTTATTCGACTTATAATAATATCTATTTATATACCTACTTACTTTTGTTGTAGCTGGTGGCGCCTGTGCGTGCAGAAGCAGACGTAGAAGACGAAGTCCCACCCAAGCCGGCGGGTAAAGTTGATCGCCGCGTTCTTCTCACAGAGGACGCACAAAGACGCTTCAAACTGCGAAAAATACGAAATAAAATGTCTCCTCCGCTCATACAAGATGAGCTTGAACTTACTCCCGAACAAGAGCTAGAGAATCCGCACAACTTCAGGGACTTGCCTGATTCCTCACAAATCATTAGAGGAACCAGCATTATGACGAAGCCAACGGAGAAAGCAACTACTGATAAACTGCCTTTTGGTGCCATCATGGCGATAGTAACATCTTACAAATACTCGATTCATTCTTGGACCCCTGCTATTGTGGATTTTGTAGTAATGACCGCCTTAAAACTTTATGATGCGAAACATCAGAAGTTTCAAATGGCTCCTGCACATATTATACCTAAGATTGCACTTGGACATCAGGTTTGTTTCTATCATAAAGTCTAACTAAACGTTAAGTTTGTAATACATTGCGGAGAGATACAGTAATTTTGGTTTTATTTACTAACAGGCATACCACGCTCATGTTGATGTGGTCGGCGAAGGTCCTAGCTGGAATTTGGAAGAAATATTGGCTCGACAATTCTTCACCAGATATGATAGAGGCATGATTACAACGGCTGCGTACAGTTGTGCGATTTTCAAAAGAAATGGGCTTTATTATTTGTTTGATGGCACTCCTTGTACTGCCATGGGCTTGAGAGAGGTCACCAAAGATACTAAGGGAAAGGCATGCTTTATACGATTTCGTTCACTTCATGACCTTGTGAGCAGGTAAGAATAATTTAATGCAGTAGTGTAGAGAGGGGGGGGGGCGCACTCCTGGTCGTTAACTGTTTTTGTCACTGTCTGGTGTCACCAGTGAAACCTTTCCAAAATAAAGTGCAAGAATTTCTATAGTTTTGGTGTTCTGCATTTAGAGATGACACTCGACCGTTCGTAGACTTTGTCACGGTCGGGTGTCACCCGATGAAACCTGTCCGATGTGCGGTGTAAAAAATTTCGAGCGCGCTTCGCCTGCTCTTACATTCTGCACTCTCTTTGTTCTCGAGCTTTTCTATATAATTCAACAAAATTACATAAAGACCACTAAATTCAATAATGCGCGAATTCAAAAACTATGGTCTGCGAGCCAGCAACAGATTTCCATGACCAAACTTCTCCCGGACTATAACTTGTAAAATGGTTAAGAGAGCTTTGTCATGGAGCTCTGTGAACGTCAGCTGCGATTCGGTGGGTGGGTTACGCATCGGTAGCCTCCCAAATACGTAGAATTTGTAAAAAAAACTTTTTTTACAAATTCTAGCTGATCAGACCTACCCAATACTTATACACAAAAAAAATCATAAAAATCTTTCAATCTTTTAGGAGGAATTCGATAACAGACACTGTGACACGAGATTTTTAAGACAAAAACTTACCTAAAAGATACATACGGCTTCCAAAAGAAAGAAACACTACTAAAGTATAAAACAACTTTAATTTCGGAAGTCGGTGTTAAAATACGAAGAAACAATCAAACACAACGGCTTCCGAAATTATATTTTTTTTTTGTACAAAAGTTTTTATACGTAGTTTTTGAATTCGTTCATTATTGAATTTAGTGGTCTTGTTAAGTCTCGGTTAAATATCTGAGTGACTATAAAGGCACCGCGTAGTCAATAATTTACTAAAGTTTATAATTTTAAATACCCAGGTTCTTCCTTATTTTCACAGAGTCAATTACAATAAGGATGGAAGAGCAGACGATCAGCAATTTATTCTTAGTAGAATATTAGTCAGGAAACTTCTAAAAGAACCACGTAGCAAATTGCCTGAAGATCACGATTTTTCAACTGGTAAACCTAAGTCGAAAAAATCTAAGACAACTATTTTAGAATCTGAAAAAAGTGCTGATAAACGAAGATTAGATGTGAGAGAAAAGAAGGAGCAACCGGAGACCGGCTATCAACTAGTCGATGGTATTTACAGGCTATGCGGAACTACTGCTCTGACTAAGACCGCGGGAACTATTAAGGCTTGTCACTTCGTTTGTCTCATAGCAATGTTAATGGCAACGATGCATCCTGTCAAAACGTGGGAACACACGATGGTTGACGTGTGTGTCGAAAAAGGTCTGGAAATACATGGCAAAGCTACAAATTTAAGGCCTTGTGAGAAAAGAGTGATCAAAAACGTTATTGTAGAAGGGAAATTCATAAATATCAACATTAAAAAAATCTTAGTTGTTAATGAAAATCCTGATAAAATACTGGAGCAATTTTTAAAAGCAGTATTGAGAAGACTCCGTTACGTTATAGTAAGGTATCCTGCATGCAATTTAGTTATTTGTCAGACAAATGGTCAATATCATATTTTCGATCCTTACCCGCCACCACGTGAGGATCCTGACAGAAGTAAAGAAAAAGATAAACCTAAAGATAAGAAAAAAGAAAAAGAGATATCGGAAACATTAGACCAGCCAGATTGTAGCAAAGCAGCGTCCTGGACGCTTTATCCCTGTTTGGAAGCCGTGGTAAGGCGGATAAACAAAATGGTAGGGACACAAGCGAATAACCCCGAGTTTTACACCTTTGAATTGACGTCTATAAAGTCTGCACCACGGCACGCTGCTCTATACTACAGATTAAGTCCACTATTCAAGCCTGATTGTAATCCGAACGCGCCCTTTTTGAAACGTAAAAGACCACGACCAACGGTAGACGAGAAGATGTACTGGTTGAGTATCTGCACGATCCCGTGGTCGCGAATGAATAACGTGAACGACTTAGGTCTGGAACGAAAAACGGCTCGAACTATGTGGAAGGATTGGGACATTGAATTTCCAGGCGATCTATATTCTTTGTGGGGATCCATACATCCATTGGACAAGAGATTTGAGGAAGAATTCCGCGATAAACAATACCTCGCAACGAGCGTGGTTGCCATTGGAATGACTAAAGCATGTCAACTTAGCGCTTGGACGAGTAACTTCCTAGATGGGATAGTCATTGGTGGCAATGATTACCATGAAAAGTGTGCAAAAAAAATAGGCAGCAAAGCTAATCACGAAATTGATCTATCCGATTTAGAATCCAAATTTGATGAAATGTTCCCATTCTCATTTTCATTTAAATTTGAGAAAGTTATATTTGGATTTGTTTATAACATTTATCCTGATCGATTCAATTTGAGTAAGGCTCTGACTTATTTCTTTGAAAATGAAAAAAATGTAGATGGAATACTCACAAGTCCCACTAAAAACTTAGCGTTTGGAAGGACTGGACCTTCATACTATATGTTCGATTGTCAAAGCTTTGGCTCACCGATATTCTGCCCAGGTCAGGGAGCTTCATACATATTGAAATGTGAGAGCCTCAATAGACTTATTTACTGCATGACTTTAACTTTGAATATTCGAAGACATGGGCAGCAGTTTCATTTATTCAGTGTAACAGTAACGGTCACTGAAAACACTAAAAGAGTTAAAAAAGAAGTAAAAACGACAGCAAGTTCTGAAAAAGTGGCCACCAAGAAAGCAGAATAAAGTTATGTTAAATTTTTTTGGTGTATTTTTTAGTAAATAAGCATACTAGTACCTACCTAATTACCTACGAAGGTACATATTATGTTCACTACATAAGTAAACTCCCACGGAAACTACAGAAAGACAAACTTTGTTTCGTTTACGTTCTTTAACCTGTGATCGCTTAGGTGAAGTGAGTATGAGTAGAACAGTCAACGCAACTTGATTGAGTAGACTGAAAGCTCACTTCATAAGTGTTATTAGTTTTCACAGTGACGTTTATACGGAATCGACCGGCTGGTCATACACTAGTCACCTGGGGCCCTATTATGACGTGCTAATGCCATCATGATGAAGCTGTGAAAAAGGGATAGTGTTATGCGTCTTGTATAACTCTGGCTCCCTTCCACACCGTTATTATGATGGTTTTAAGATGTCATAATAGGTATCCAGGCCTTTCTCTACCCATATGCTAAGGAAGCTTAAAAAAGTTAGACGTTGGAATTTAGAAAAGAGAAGTTAAAGACATAGGTTTTAGGCTTTCTACGTAGTTATACTTACTTACGAAAATAATCCAATCTACTTTGAGCTACTCGTAGTTTTGTGATAAGTAAGTATTCAATTTCTTGCTTTTAATAGATTTTGAAGGTTTCTTTTGTGATAGGTTTACTTTTGAGACCAGCTCAAATATTCCCTTTATCTATCTATCTATCTATATATATAAAAATCAATGCCACTTTTCGTTGTTATTTTATAACTCAAGAACGGGCTTACCTATCGAAACCAAATTTTTAGGCTTTATTCGGACTATTTAGCAGATGGTTTATGTAAAGTTTGCTTAAAAACTGTCGTGTGGTTCTTAATTTATCATATTTTTTGTAATAAATGAATTCAATAAAGTGCGGATCATTTTGTATTACAACTTTTTTGAGATGGGGAATCTGCTGTCACATTGAAACTTTTTTTTTTCATGTTATGTCATTCATGCGGACATTTCATTTTGGACGTGCTTCGATACATAAAAAAAAGATAAAGCAAATTGTCAGCGATAATAATTATTGTGGCTTTGTGTTTATATTTAAACATAATTGTTGAGTGCACGAAAGACATCCCGGGTTGTTCACTTGGCTGTGCATCTTGAGATTGGCCAACGTGTTTATTTTAATGAAGCAAATGTGTTGGAATGAGCAGCACAACCACCAGCGACTACGTTGACCGCGTTTTTCAAGTTATGTGAAACAGATACATTTGCGATAAATTTGTTATATTCTGAAGTGCCTCAGTATTACACATGGAATATTCCATTTTTCGAAGACACATATGTGTCTTCGAAAAATTTTCAAAGACGTAAACAAGGAACAGCAGTCGATGGGCATCCAGGCATTTTCCAAACATATGCAATTGGGAGAATATATACAGTAGATCCGAACAATGCTGAGATTTTTTTATTTGCGATTGTTATTAGTTAACGTCAATGGCCCAAAATCATTTCAAGAATTGAGAACAGTCAGCGGTCATTTTTGTCAAACATATCGTGAAACATGTCAACTCTTGCATTTGTTGGAGGATGATACACATTGGGATTCAACACTTCATGATGCATCTACTTCAGCTCATCCACAACAAATACGAATGTTATTTGCCATTATATTATCAACATGATTGTATGCCATCAAATCCACTTGAATTATGGAGCAAATATAAACATTATATGGCAGAAGATATTTTAATTCGTATGCGTATGAAAGAAATCGTGATTTGTTGATTACCTTAGAAATGTACAACGAAGCTTTGATAATAATTGAAGATATGTGTCTAACGATTGCAAATAAAGCATTAGTACAATAGGGAATATGCATGCGATTTTTTTGTTTGCAAAATGAAATACTAATTAGCTCTAGTAAACAGTTATGAAATTATTTTTAAATACCTTCATCAGCGATGAAGTTATAAAGCTTCAAAGATTACAATTAGAAAGAGAAGTCTGATGTAAACTTTGACGTCATCGTCTATGACGCCTATACAGCTGCCATAGAAAACAGCGTTTTCGC
Organism: Lacanobia oleracea; assembly: GCA_950371165.1. NCBI lineage: Eukaryota > Metazoa > Arthropoda > Insecta > Lepidoptera > Noctuidae > Lacanobia > Lacanobia oleracea. The sequence continues at coordinate 12,482,914 of OX493397.1, forward strand.
GAGAGGGACAGATATATTTCTTTAAAATAATTATATCTCCTTTGTTTTTCGACTAACTTTGATTCTATTTTCACTGTTAGTATTATATTTATGTATATTTTTAGATAACCTGTACAGATGAAAAATATCTTTTTCATGCATATTCCCTATTGGGTATGACCGCACCAAACCGTGAGATGCATGATTTGTTTGATCGTGAATTGCAACGTGAGCAGGAATTCAGTTCTAATGATTTACGTTTATTTGTACAATCAAATTGATTATTCAGCAAAAACATGTATATGACATAATCATGCAAGCCGTTTCCATTAATGCAGGTGGATTATATTTCTTGGAAGCACCTGGTGGTACAGGCAAAAAGTTCGTTGTATCATTGATTTTAGCGACTATTCGATCGGAATAGAAATCTGTATTGGCACTTGCATCTTCGGGAATTGCTGCTACATAATTAGAAGGTGGTCGGACTGCACACTCGGAATAGAAAATTGTATTGGCACTTGCATCTTCGGGAATTGCTGCTACATTATTAGAAGGTGGTCGGACTGCACACTCTGCATTAAAATTGCCATTGAATGTGCAGGTGATTGAAACTCCAACTTGCAATATTTCGAGAAATTCTGCTATGGCAAAAGTTCTGCGATTAGCGTCGATTATTTTATGGGATGAGTGTACAATGGCGAATAAAAATCAGTAGAGGCATTTCATCGAACAATGCAGGATTTACGCGGGAATCAACAGCTTTTTGGTGGTGCATTGATCTTACTGTCAGGGGATTTTCGTCAAACATTGCCTGTCATACCTCGATCAACTCCTGCTGATGAAATAAATGCCTGTTTGAAGTCATCATTTCTTTGGAGATATGTACAAAAATTGACACTGAACATTAATATGCGTATTCACCTACAAAGTGATCTAGCTGCCCATGAATTTTCAAAACAATTGTTAGAAATTGGTGATGGCAAAATACAAATCGACAGTACCAACGGATTGATTGCTGTACCGAACAACTTTTGTACAATTACGCAATCGATAGATGAGTTGGTGGAATGTGTTTTTCCGAATATTCTTCGGAATTACAGAAATCATGTTTGGTTGAGAGAATGCGCCATTTTAGCACCGAAGAATATTCATATCAATGCCATTAATTTTCAAATTCAAGCGAAACTGCCAGGTGTAGTAGTCACGACATATAAATCAACTGACAGTGTTATGAATCAAGATGAGGCAGTGAATTATCCAATTGAATTTTTAAATTCACTGGAACCGGCTGGTATGCCACCGCATTGCCTGAATCTGAAAATTGGAATCATGTTTTTCACATGGTCAACTTTATGTTGCCTGTTCTGGAGTGGGTATCCCCAGCCGTTTGTTTATTTATAATATTGTTTATCCAAATGTTTTAGATTAAGATTTAAAATAGCTATAGCAATTAATAAAATATTTTATTTGAATAAATGAATTTGATGTTCCAATTACCTAATTTTTTCACTTTATACGTTGCGAAACACGTACCGGGCCGCTAGTTTTCTATAAATTACGATATTTTTGAAGAAACACCGTATATATGACACCGTATATATGACACCGTATATATTGACAGGGTTTTATGTTAGAGTTCGAAAAGTTCTCAACTTCAAATCCTCACTTAGTAAACCATTATTAAGCTCACAAATAACTTTATTACTTCCACGATAAAATAAAACAATGTAATGTGCGAGAAGCTCCAGTTCCCATGTCTCCTCGCTCCGGACCATGGCTTGAACCAGGGCCGGACGTGAGAGATCGCCGTTACCGATCGCCTCGACGAGGACACGGCGGTGCTCCTCCCAAGTAGGACAAACCACAGTATGCCTCACCGTGTCCTCCGGGCGATCCTCGCAGTGTTGACACCCGGGCGTAGCCTCCCGCCCTATTTGGAACAGGTGCCTCCCGAAACAACCGTGCCCGGTGAGTACCTGCGTCAAGCGGAAGGTAAGGACGCCGTGGCGCCGCTCTAGCCACTCCTCAAAGAGGAAACTTATCGCCTCAATTGCGGCGTCCCCAGCGCTGGGTTGTGACAGTCGCTTTCTCCATACTGCCATGAGATCTTGCCGGAGCTCCGTTCGCTGTGCTGCGATTTGCTGCGTTAGAGGAGTCTCGCTCCGGCGTAGCGCCACTAAGCGCCATTCGTATTTATGAGAGCTCTCGCCTCTAGATCCCATGGCGGCAGTCCGGCAAAAAGGCTCGCCGCCTCGCCAGAGACCGTGCGGTATCCCCGGGCCAGCCGGATGGCCATGACCCTCTGGGACGAGTTGAGGTAACGGACAGGTCGCTTTCTCAAAGTAGGCGCCCACACCGGCGCCCCATAAAGGGCCATGGACCGCACGACCCCCGCGTAAAGCCTCCGGTAGGAGGCGTTTGGACCCCCTAGATTGGGCAAAAGCCGTCGTCTCAACCCCTCCTACAGTTATTTGGGATGCCGACGGTGTTTTGTTCCGAGATCCATGAAAGCACATGGCTTCGGACTTGTGTAGGGCCACCTCGAGATCCAGCTGCCGGATCCTCTCAACGACTATCGCAACCCCGCGTGTCCTAGAGTCGGCCGCCGTCTTTTCCTTTTTTTGGGACAGGCCCGCCACACATTCCCAACCACTGCAACTCCTGAAAGCCAGAATCAACAATGGCGACCACCAGGAAAACGCCGAGCCAATGAAACCCGACGAGTCCCGGAGAAACGATTCAACTGTCTTGGATCCTGCAACGAAATTAATCAAAAAAGTACAGCGGAGGAGTAGGAAAAATATAATTTCCACTTCCCTCCGTATCAAGCAGGGGACAGAATACCAAAGCCAATAGACCAAGGGACAAATACAACTGGGTTAAGCCCAGTTGCCAAGCACCACGGATTATATCTTACCACTTAAACTAATGAATCCTAAATTATGAGCTACTTTTAATTCCAGTAAATTATGGCAAAATACTATCTAACATAATATTGCGTTCAGTTTGCCAAAGACTACACTCCCCTAGGATGTGATGTGCGGATTGTTCGTATTCATGGTCAGCTGTAGAACATTGACATAAAGACGAGGCCACAAGCTTAAAGGAAAATAATTTACTCTTAAAGTTGCCATGACCTGTGAGGAATTAGGCAACACAGTGATCCACCTCCAGCCATGTCCTGTCCAGCAGCTCATGAACAGATGGAAAAAAACTGGTGGAGGTGACGGCCTTTGATAGAATTTTTCCACCTACATTGCCACTCGGATAAAAGTTCCTCCCAGACATCAGTCTGGGATTTTAGTAATTTAGTGATCTTAGCACGACCGCGTTGCGGTAAGAACTCTGGGTCCGTAATCTTTCTAGCGTAGTAGTACGTTGCAGCACGCCGCTGCACTTCTAGATCGACTGGGAGAACACCCGCCAGCACTGGTAAGGCTTCAGTACTAACCGTCCTATACGCCTTGCATAAGAATATCAAAGCCAAACGCTCGCTTTGAAGCAATTTACGTCGTACCGCACCTATGGTGGCCCTATCGGGCCAAACAGGTGCCCCGTAGCACATACTACCCAAGTAGGTAGACCCGTAAATAGTTTTTAAGGTTTGAAAAGATAGACCCCAAGTAGCTTTGGATATTCTCGTCAAGTAGGTTTTTATATGACGAGGAACAGAGCTCCCACCTCTTTCTTCCTTAATCGGCCGGTCTGAGTGGAGATTCGCAAGAGCAAACGTGCTCGGGAGAAGGATGTATAATCCAGTAAGGTGCTGGTAGGGATCTTGACCGTACTTCCGGGATTGTCCTGATAGCCGTGGTCTCTAGCACCTCAGGATATGTTGCCCCCTTGGCGCTACGTTACTTTGTGCTAGCGACACTTTTCGGGGGGCCCATTTATTGAGTGTGCAAGTCAACCCCTGCCGTTTTAATTGTCAATGGTCAGGCAGGGGCCAATAGTTCTTCCATAGTCAACGATTATTAGTCCACTAAACCAGCCAAACCCATAGCGTTTCATCTTTTGTTTCCATATTCTGCAATAGTCCTGCTCCAACCGGGGATTGTCCTTGGGTATACTTTCACAGTGCATACAGGGATAATCGTCGGTTGGTGTCCCATTTCATTTGAAATGTCTAAAGAGGCCTCTGCGAGTTAGCTTCGGCCCCTCGTACGCCTACCAAAGGACCGGGTCTCTAGGGACCCGAGAATGTCAAAAACACAAATAATAATCTGTGGCTCGACTGAAATGGACTCAGACGGAACTTGACGCCCAGGATAGGAGGGTACGTTCACTGCTTACCGCAAATCGGATGCATCACCCACGGTCATCGGTGATGAGGCTGTATATCTCGCGAAAGTGCGGGAGTCGTGGCTTCTTAAATGCTAAGACCCTGCACAACCGCGAGGTATGCAGCCTTAGGGAATACTTCCTAGAAGCCGACGTGGTTATGCATCGAGATGTGGTAGCGGTGGACAAAGGCCTTACCGCGCTCTCCTAGGCTAACGAGAACTGGCGCAAACCTGTGGTATTAGAAACTAACGACCGCAGGGAGGGAGCAAGGAGCTTCACGGACGCTTTTATCGGGTCCTACATGGGCCCGATGTAGACTTCTTAGCGTCCGTAGCCTGGCTTCGTTTTGGTGACCTCTTCGGGGAAACCGAAGGTTTTGTCTGTGCAATTATGGACGAAGTTATGATGACTAATAACTACCGGAAATACATTGTGAAGGACGGTACGGTTGACATATGTCGGGCATGTCACCGGCCCGGGGAATCCATCCGCCACATTATTTCCGGTTGTTCTAGTCTGGCTAACGGAGACTATATGCACAGGCACAACCTTGTAGCCAGGATTATCCACCAGCAACTTGCTCTTAAATACAATCTTGTGGAATCGATAGTACCGTACTATAGGAATGTGCCCGACCCAGTTCTCGAAAGTGGTAGTTGCACATTGTATTGGGATCGGTCTATCATCACTGACAGGACTATTGTTGCCAATAAGCCTGATATAGTGGTGATAAACCGACTTGAGCGTCGCGCAATGATTTTTGATACAGCTCATGACGAGAACCTCGTGAAGTCAGAGAAAGATAAACAAACGAAGTATCTTGACTTGGCTCGCGAGGTTGTCGACATGTGGGATGTGAACACAGCAGTTATTGTGCCGATAATCGTGACGGCCAATGGCATTATTGCCAAGAGCCTCGACCAACATCTCAAGAGGCTCTCGTTGGGCTGATCCAGAAAGCAGTACTCCTGGACACGGCGCGCATCGTTAGGAGGTTCCTCTCTCAGAAGCCCTGACCACCGGTAGCTTGGACCCTGTTCCCGATACCCGTGGTTTACTATTTATTATATTTTTAAATGTTTTTTTGTATTTTTATAGAAATATTTAAAAATGTAATTAGAATGTATATATAAATGAATAAATGGAATAATAATCTGTGGCTCGACTGTCAACTAAAGTGACGGAAAAAAAATTTCTACGAATATTAATAGAAATATAAACACAAAAATTTAAATAAATAAATAAAATGAAACAAAACAAAGATAAATAAAATAGCGACAAACAAATTTAAATAGTAAAGAAATCAAAATACAAAAATATGCAATAAAATTATGACCACCTCCACCACAATAAGTCGAAGAGAAATATGTTGACAAGAGCCGCAACTCGTCAAGCACGCCCACCATCTCCGGCCTCGTCAAACCGGGCAAACCGTATTCGGAGGTATAAGCGGCGCGTGGAGCGATACACCCAGAATCACACATTCCAGAGTAATGAAAGGTGGGTATACAGAGCTTGGGAGCGACCGGACCAAGGTGTGACTGACACGCGCTTGCCGGATGATGATGCCATGTGTTCGTTCTGGCGCAGCATCTGGTCGGTGCCTGTCAGTCACACCGAAGGTGGTTGGACTAGAAAGGTCGAACGAGAGTTCGATTCAATACCAGAAATGGGGGCAATCACAATCAGCCCCCAGGATGTAGCTCGTGGACTGCACGAGCTACATCTTGGGGGCTGATTGTGACTGCCCCAGCATCTGGTCGGTGCCTCTCAGTCACACCGAAGGTGGTTGGACTAGAAAGGTCGAACGAGCGTGCGATTCAATACCAGAAATGGGGGCAATCACAATCAGCCCCCAAGATGTAGCTCGTGCAGTCCGTCCGTTGTCTAATTGGAAATCTCCAGGACCGGACGGACTGCACAATTTTTGGATTAAGTGGCTACAAAAGTCGCACGTTCGGTTGGCATTTCAGTACCAGACTGCCTTGGATACCGGCTCACTACCCGAGTTTCTTACAACAGGAGTTACCCACCTGCTTCACAAATTTGGTAGCACCGCGGAACCCAAAAATTATAAACCAATCACGTGCCTACCGACGGTCTCTGTGCCTCATACATGGCTCATGAGGGTGCTAGAATTGTATAAAATTGATACAACACTACGCACCTTCCTGATGTCGTGTATGAGGCAATGGAGGACAGTCCTTCGCTATCCAGGATGTCGAAATATACAGAGAACTAGCGAACCGATAAGGATCGAGCGGGGTATATTTCAGGGCGATAGTTTGAGTCCGCTTTGGTTTTGTCTAGCCTTGAATCCTCTAAGCACACTGCTGGAGAATTCAGGGCTAGGATATCGGTTGAAGAGAGGTGGTCAGGTTATATCTCACCTCTTTTACATGGATGATTTGAAACTCTTTGCCCCACTAATCTGCAACTGATGGAGCTACTGAAGGTAACTGAAACTTTTAGTAGCGCCATCAGGATGGAGTTTGGTGTGGACAAATGTGCAGTCATGCATGTAAAGCGTGGAGAGATTATGGAATCCGTGGGAACTCAACTCTCGGATTCTATAAACCTAAGATCCCTCTCTCCAACTGAAACTTACAAGTATTTGGGTATGTCGGAAGCGTTAGGTATTAATATTACTGACATGAAACAATCGTTGAAAGAGCGCTTCTTTGGCCGCCTGAAGAAGGTATTCAATAGCTTTCTATCGGGCGGAAACAAGGTGCGCGCCTTCAACGGTTGGGTCATGTACTCTTTCGGCGTACTCAAATGGACTCACACGGAACTTGACGCCCTGGATAGGCGGGTCCGCACACTGCTTACTGCATATCGAATGCATCACCCACGATCGTTGGTAATGAGACTGTATATCCCGCGAAAGGTGGAGGTCGAGGCTTTTTAAATGCTAAAACTCTGAATATTTCCTAGCTGTCGACGTGGGTATGCATCGAGATGTAGTGGCGGTGGACAAGGGACTCACCTCGCTCTCCTTGGCAAATGAGAACTGGCGCAAACCTGCGGTGCTTGACTTTAACGATCGCAGGGCGGTATGGCAGAATAAGGAGCTTCACGGACGCTTTTTCCGGGCCCTACATGGGCCCGACGTAGACCAACTAGCGTCCGTAGCCTGGCTGCGTTTCGGTGATCTTTTTGGAGAAACCGAAGGTTTTGTTTGTGCAATTATGGACGAAGTTATCATGACGAATAACTACCGGAGATTTATTGTGAAAGACGGCACGGTCGACATATGTCGGGCATGTCACCGTCCGGGAGAATCAATTCGCCAGATTGTCTCTGGTTGTTCTCGTCTAGCTAACGGAGAATACTTGCATAGGCACAACCTTGTAGCCAGGATTATCCATCAGCAACTTGCTCTGAAATACTCTCTTGTGGAGTCGGAGGTGCCATACTATAGGTATACGCCCGACCCAGTTTTCGATAATGGTAATATCACATTGTACTGGGATCGGTCCATCATCACTGACAGGACTATTGTTGCCAATAAGCCTGATATAGTGGTGGTGGACCGAAATGTGAGGCGTGCAATGGTTGTAGACATAACCGTCCCGCATGACGAGAACCTCGTGAAAGCCGAGAAAGACAAACAAATCAAGTATATTGACTTGGCTCGCGAGGTTGTCGACATGTGGGAAGTGGACTCCGCAATCATTGTACCGATAGTAGTGTCGGCCAATGGCTTAATAGCCACGAGCCTCGACCAACACCTTAGGTTAGGAGGCTCTCGTTGGGCAGCTGGATCAAGGGCTTGATTCAGAAAGCGGTACTTCTGGACACGGCTCGCATTGTCAGGAGGTTCCTTTCTCTGGAGCCCTGACCACCGGTAACTTGGACCCTATTCCCGATATCGGTGGGCTACTATTTTTATATTTTTAAATGTTTTTTTATTTATTTTATTCAAATATTTAAAAATATAATTTATATGTTTAGTTAACAGAATAAAGGAATAATAATAATACTTTATTTGTAGTACGGAATACAAGATAGTACAGAAAATGTGTCATTAAAAGTATGTTGTACAACAGTGACAAAAATTCAAGGTCGAACGTCTTACTTCTAAACTAGGCAATAAGCCTGTATCTTAGAAGCCATTGTTCCCCGAAATTGAGGTGACAAACAACTATTTATAATACACGTGCAAGTACTTCTTATGTTAAATAAAAGGAACACAAAAAAAAAAAAAGCAAAATATAAATTAGTAAATTAACAATTAATTTTGATAAGACTTTCAGTTTCATCATATGACAACTTTTGCAACCACTGGTTAGAATATTCTTAACATCATATTTTGTACAAACATAAATTGACAAAATTTTATTTATTTTAATTTAAAGCCGAGAGCATGTAGCAAGAATTTGGCGACTAGCGAATGCTGTACGACATTTGACAGTATTACAAACAGGGAATCCTTTGCGTCTTAACAGAGCTCTTGGCGTTATAGGTAGCATGGAGTGTCTACGCAGAATGGCACGGAGAATAAAGAGCTGTCTAACAGTCAAAACTTGTGCCTCGGAATAAAGTTGGGCTGAAGAGCAATCTCTGCGTTGAAAATGCATTATCTTTAGGATAGCTCGTTGTGCACGTTCTACGGAAAGTAAAGATGTTTTATAGGTTCCACCCCAGGCTGGTATGCAGTACGAGATAAGGGACTGGCAAAGACTCTGGTATACTAGACGCATTATATCACGATCAGCAGAATGCCTTAGCTTCTTGAAGATATATATCAGTTTCCTGATCCGGGTGCATAAGGCTTCTACATGGGATTGCCAGCTTAGCCTATAGCCTATAGTCAATGAAAACCCCTAGATATTTTATAATATAAGCAATTGACTAGCAATTCTTGAATATACTTTCAGAGCCGCTTGCCATGCAACCAGCCATTCTAACGCTAACGACGTATCGCCATAGAAAACTTCTGAGTTACTTTGCAGCTCTTGTACTATACAATGTGTAACAGAATAAACGCAATACCTCTTAATGGGTCATTGTACTCATCATTATGAACAACATTTACCTTGACACCAATCCCAAAATTGCGAAAAAAAAACAGCTGTTCAGTACCTACATTTTGTCCAGTTATGCGCACAGAAATGTATGAGGGCACAGAAATGTTTTTTCGCGGTTTCAGTATTAGACCCATAGTGAAAGTTATTCATAATGATGAGTGCAAAAAATGACCCGATAGGAGGAATTGCGTTTATTCTGTTGTATGAGGTTGTATTCTGTTCATCACTCGGACAATAGGGAAGATGCAAATACAGAATTTATGAGAATGTTGTCAGTAAAATGATAAAAAAGTATAAAATAAAGGCCATTACAAAGTTTTTATCTTGGTTAACGATTTTTAACAAAAATAATGAATTAAAGTAACGTGAAACGGAACGTATTTAAAAACAACAATCAGCGTTTAGTGACGTATCTGCTGATATGGCAACAAAAAGGCAACCTTATTTCTTTGAGTTGGGACAGTTCTTGACCAGTGATATACACGAGTGACGTCATCGTCCGTTTTCGCGCGAACCTTTAAACTGTCGGTTTAAAAACGCAATTTTGGCAACAAATTAAAGCGTTTTAATTTTTTATTTATGTGGTGGTCTATTCTAGATGGAGTTCTTCAAAATTAAAGCAAAAATGAAAATATTGCATGTTCCCTATTGTCAGAAGACGAACTATCCGAATCGGGCGCCGAATATTCGCTGTGTCCCTAGCTGACATGTTAACATCAGCGTCGGCCCTTTGCTGCAATGTTAACTGTGAACACTCATTATTAAATCCTTAATCTGTAGGCTGAATTAGTGAGGCATCGATTGCTGATGGCATCTCAGTAGAAAGTTTTAAACTTCCTGAACTACTTTCGTATTTGTGAAGAATTGGGTAAGGGAATATTGACGGTAACTGAACTTTCTATGTTGTGGATCAGAAGTGATATTGAATTGACGTTACGACACACATTATCTATAAAATATTGATACAAAATAAGAAAAGGCCTGTCTGTCTTCAACAGACTGTTCTTTGGTGAGTGTGCGCATGAACTCCAAGATCTGATCCCACCATCGCCCTTTTCCTACCGGAATACCAGACGTACCTACTGCAGGGTGGGTTATCTACTAGTCGGGATATCGACCAAATACGGATGGGTATCCGTATTTGGTCGATATCCCGACTAGTCGGACCCAGCGCTTCTCTTCCACATTTATTATGCGCACAGCTAAAGTGTGGAACTCTAAATATGTATATCTGCTTTCAAGCGAGTTTAAGACGCTGGTGTTTTTTTTTTTTTTTTTGTCGTTGGCCACTCGCAGTTTCAACCCTAGAGGGTTGTCAACTACTGAACCGGACTAGGCTGGTGTTTTTGTATTTGGTCGGGACTTACTCGGTTAGCAAGATTGTGCAATAAAATAAATTTTGTAAAAAAATGACCCTTACTAGGTTTTAGGAAATGGGACAGCCGACATATACTGCTATTAACAGAATGCAGGGTCAATTTAGTCGCCTGTCACGCTCACCCAGTGTTGATATTGATATGTCTTACTCTTTATATAAAGTCAAGTCTGTCTTGCAAAAGCATTATCATATAGACGAAAAAAGAATATTGTAAGTTTTTTTTTGTCTTTTCCACTTACGTAATGGTTCAAAAAATATTGCTTTTGCTTTTTATTGTACAACGTAGAACAAATTTGATTGATTTCATTCCTCCAGCCTATCAGTTAAATCTGTTATGAACTACACTACATATCCTAATCCTATGTTTAATGCTTGCCGTGGCAGCCTGTAATAGGGTATTTTACGCATGGCGTCATTTGGCTTGGTAAATTTGGTACATTTTTACCAAGCCAAATGACGTCACGCGTGTCTTCATCTGCCTAGCCTTTTCCCAACTATATTGGGGTCGATTTCCAGTCAAACCGGATTCGGTTGATTACCAATATTTTACGTGAAGCGGCTGCCTACCAGACCTCCGAGTGTACGACTAAACGCCGACAGACACTACGCCGACAGACTGAACACCGACAAGACTTTACTTCGACGGGACTCTTCGCCGACAGGACACTTCTCCGACAGGACTCTTCGCCGACAGGGCTCATCAGCGACGCAATTTATCTCCGATAATCAGATACTTACTTTGGAAATCGATTACTTATGCTTTTCTTGTAATTATACAATTCATACAAAATAAATGACGTTACAACATTGTAACGTATAATATGGTACCTACCTAATCCTAAAACATTAACTATTTTAAGATGCGGATTTGAAGGTATTTATAAAATATTTAGTTCACTAGTTGAAATGTTATTCTTACGGACACTTTTGCATTACAGTTCAGCACGAACACAGCACGCTTATAATTACCACTTTATTGTTTCTTTTATAATGAGTTCATGTGAATTTATAAAATCAAAAACCGGCAACAATTAGTGATTGACGGATATTTGTATTGTCGAAATAAAGTTCGTGGGGATGTGTTTTATTGGAGTTGTGTCGAAAATAAAATAAAAAATTGTTACGTTTTTGTGAAAACCAAAATTACTGACGGGAAACATGAATTGGTAAGTAAAACTATCAGGCAGCATTGTCACATGCCGAATCCCGAATCACTGGTTGTTCGTAAATTCCAGGCTAAAATAAAAGACAAAGCTCATTCCAGTATGGATTCACCAATACAAATTACACAAAGTTGTATGAAGGATGTTCCAAATGTAAGTTCTCCAAGTATGCCTAATAAGCAAGCAATGACTAAAATGATAAATCGGACGAGAAATAAAAATAAACCTTGTATTCATAAAAAACTAAGTGATATAAGTATACCAGATAATTACCAAAACTTTGAAAAGGAACAGTTTTTAGTGGGTCATTACGATTACAATGGTGAAACTGTGCAAAATCTACGATTATTATTTAAAGCTGATTTCTGGATTCAAGATGGAACTTTCAAATGCTGTCCACTGCCGTTATACCAGATGTACACTATTCATGGAAATGTTAGCAGCGATAAGAAGACGATTTTTCCTTTAGTTTACGCATTCCTTTCTCATAAATCGGAGAACTGCTACTACATTATGTTAGAAATAATAAAAATGCACACTTTGAATAAATTTAATTTGCGTCTAAATCCAAAAACGATTATAACTGACATTGAAAAAGCAGCAATTAATGCTTGTAAACGCGCATTCCCAGAAAGCAGGAATAAATGTTGCTATTTTCATTTAAGACAAAGTATATGGAGGCACATACAACAAGCAGGATTGGCAAAGTTGTATGGTGAAAACTGTGATTTTGCGTTCAAAATGAGACATTTGGCTGCACTAGCATTTTTACCTGCAGTAGATATTCCATCAGCTTTTAAAGAAATAGTTGAAAAAGTTTTACCACCAGAAGCGCACCAAGTAATAGAATGGTTTAAAAACTATTATATTGACAGCAATGTTTACAAAACCAAAAATACTCTAATCAATACGAGCACATTAAAATTATTGAATACAAAAGTGCCACCCACGTTCCCTCCAGAGACATGGTCAATATCGGATTCTACTGAAGCAGGCACACCAACAACACAAAACGCTGTCGAAAGTTGGCACAATAGGTGGAACACATTGCTAAATAGAAAAAAATGGAATATATTTAAAACTATAGATGAAATTAAAAAGGAACAAAGAAATACAAAATCTGAAATTGAGAGACTATCAGCGGGCATAATAAAACCACTGAAGAATAAAATGAATAAAATCAACGAAAGGTTGATGGCACATTTGAATAATAAAAACAATTTAGATGTGATCGAATTTTTAAAAGGTTTATCCTATATTATTCATTTTAAAACATAAAGTAATATTTAATTAAAAAGGAGTTGTTATTAGAATGATTTGTGATTTTTGTGATAGGTTTATTGTTACTAAGAGGTTTGTTTATAAAAATATATTTTTGTTTGTTTTTTTTCTATGCATTTTTATGGGTATCTTTACATAATGATATTATACATATACTAGTTGTGCCCGACATACGTTGCAATGCACCTTTTTTTTACCCTACCCTACCTACCCCCTTATCACTTAGGGGTATGAAAAATAGATAGAGCCGATTCGCAGACCTACTGAATGCAAATTTGCAAAATATTTATTTTTTATGAATTGATACTTGCAAGAAAAGCATAAGTAATCGATTTCCAAAGTAAGTATCTGATTATCGGAGATAAATTGCGTCGCTGATGAGCCCTGTCGGCGAAGAGTCCTGTCGGAGAAGTGTCCTGTCGGCGAAGAGTCCCGTCGAAGTAAAGTCTTGTCGGTGTTCAGTCTGTCGGCGTAGTGTCTGTCGGCGTTTAGTCGTACACTCCAGACCTCCACAACCCATTAAATGGGTAACACGGTATTTCTTGGCAAGACTAGAGTCAGATTTACTGGCTTCTGACAATCCGTAACGACTGCTAAAGGTGTACAAATGATAGCCGGGAACAACAGCTTAATTAACGTGCTTTCCGAGGCACGGAGGAAACTCGGTATATTAAGATGGTCACCAATCCACAGACCAAGTTGACACAGACACAAGTCCGTTGCTTAACCTTAAAGATCAACCTGTGCGGCTGTTATTCTTTAGCCACGAGCACCTCGATGATGATGTTTGGTGAGTAGTTTATAAAACGTTCCTACCCTCAACACAATATTTACCTACTTACTAGTAGGTTTATATTGTGCTGAGGTAGTATGTTTTATAGCTGGGTCAGATATACGTTAAAAACAAACATCAAACAAACAAACATATATAATAAGTCGATATACGCCTGCATGATTTGAACAAGACGTACAACTGTAGTAAAAAAAAACTGTTGCCTTTCTAAATTAGTTGGCGCTTCTTCGTACAAACAATAATAAAATATATATAACCACCAGAGCTCTCACTTCTTTCTTGCCTTAATCGGCCGGTCTGAGTGGAGATTCGCAAGAGCAAACGTGCTCGGGAGAAGGATGTATAATCCAGTAAGGTGCTGGTAGGGATCTTGACCGTACTTCCGGGATTGTCCTAATAGCCGTGATATACCTCTCCACTTCCCTAGCACCTCAGGATATGTTGCCCCCTTGGCGCTACGTTACTTTGTGCTAGCGACCCTTTTCGGGCGGGCCATTTATTGAGTGTGCAAGTCACCCCCTGCCATTTTAAAGCCGTTTTAATTGTCAATGGTCAGGCAGGGGCCAATAGTTCTTCCATAGTAAACGATTATTATCCACTAAACCAGCCAAACCCATAGCGTTTCATCTTTTGTTTCCATATTCTGCAATAGTCCTGCTCCAACCGGGGATTGTCCTTGGGTATACTTTCACAGTGCATACAGGGATAATCGTCGGTTGGTGTCCCATTCCATTTGAAATGTCTAAAGAGGCCTCTGCGAGTTAGCTTCGGCACCTCGTACGCCTACCAAAAGACCGGGTCCCTAGGAAGAGGGACCCGAGAAAGTAAAAAAAAAATATATATTATTTTTACCTAATGTATGTGTCGCAGGTATATGATAAAAACAGAGATTTGGCCAAAACCCTAAGGGATTTGATCAAATCACGGAGGATGTTAAAATAACAACACGTTTTTATCATTTCCTTAAGCAAATCTGGTGATTTGACAAATCCCACTAAATAAATCTAGTGATTTGAACAAATCCCTAAATTGGTTCAGTGAAATGACAAAAATAACTTTTCTGTGGTATTTTAAAGGTTTATTTTGTAAGATTACCTACATAATTATAATAATCAGGTGTATTACAATGCAATATTGATCTCAAAAATATAATTATTTGGAAAAAGAGAAACAAAAAAAAAAAAAACTTAACGTATGATATGCCTATTTGTAATATTTATTCATTAAAACACGTAGCCGATTTGTGGCAACGTGAATTACACAGAACATTATTTTTCTTACAGGCACATTTATTCATTTTGCATCGTAGGTACTTTGGACTCTTGGCAAGAACACTGTTTGAATCCTTGACCTCCAAACAAAGATAATTTTCCTGCAAATGATAAAAACGTGTTGTTATTTTAACATCCTCCGTGATTTGATCAAATCCCTGATTTTATCATATCCCTGCGACATATGTACGAAGCTCAAACTAAAATTCGTGAAAGTAGTAATTAGTAAGCAATTATTGATACAGCAAACTTTTAGAAACTCTACGTCCTTCATACTGAACACGGAACCCACCATCCATCCTGACGTCAACACGGTTGGTGAATGTATCATATTATGTAGCAATTATTGAATAAATGTAGCAAATATAAGCAATTGGGTAGCAATTCTTGAATATACTTTCAGAGCCGCTTGCCATAGGCAACCAGCCATTCTGACCCTAACAAAGGAGAAAAAAGGCTGATCCTGAACAATGGAAAAAGAACCTCAACAAGAGGTTTCGGATGGAAGGTAAGGCTTAATTAATTAGGCTATGATGCTACAAGAGGTGAAAGGTTCAACATAATAAGAACAGACCGGAAAGATCAATGGGCGGAGATCATGATCCATGCACGTCTGATTTCTTTAAAAAATCTGCAGTACGCCGTTGTGATAAATTTACTGAAGACCACCGCAAGAACATCGTTGAAGCTTTTTGGAAATCTATGGATTAGTCACAACGTAAAATTTACGTGGGCAACAATGTTATTGTTGTTAGTAAAAAACGAGTAACCACTTCAGGCCCGTCGCGTCGTGGAGGCACGTTATAATATTACTTGCCACTTAGTAAAGAGGATGATAAGACAGAAAAAAATCCGGTGTTGAGAAAAATGTTTATAAGCAACCTTTGTCTCGGTACATTCACAGTGCAATCATGGGCGAAGAAGAGTCGATCTGGAATACTTCCCTGTCGAGAAAATGAATGTAGATCCAGAAAGATTTTGACCACGTGAATGCCTAAACTACTGTCACATTATAACAGAAAAGGCTCAGTAAAGCTTTTATAGACCAAATTTTTAGAAATAAGTCCCATTTATACCAGGTTTAGGTATACGCAGTTCTGCAATGATAACAATTCTAGACCATTTTCAATAAAAGTTTCATATCATTTTCTCAAATAAAACCATTGCAATTCACCAATTAAAAAAAGACATGTGCGACACCTGTTTGACCTATCAAAACGGAAATTTAAGTGAAGATGATTATCAGCACGCGAAGCTCCTGGGTGTGTCTGCTTAGTGTGTTGGCCAGCCCTAAGCAGACACACCCAGGAGCTTCGCGTCACGGAGATGAAGATGCTGAGGTGGATGAGTGGCGTAACGCGATCCGATCGCATACGCAACTCTTACATTCGAGCTAGTCTTGGTGTTCGTGACGTGGGGGAAAAACTGCAAGAGTGTCGTCTGCGATGGTATGGCCACATCATGCGCCGCCCTATGGAGTACGTTGGTCGGAGATGCATGAATATGGCTGTTCTTGGGGCTAGGTCCCGTGGTCGCCCTCGCAAGAGCTGGCTGGACGTCGTCAAGTCCGACATGAGAGCCAATGGCCTGACTGAGAAGGATGTTCAAGATCGGGCAAAGTGGAGTAAGCTAAGTAGGAAGGCGGACCCTGGCAATAGCCGGTATTTTATTTGTTTAACATCTATATCTATTGATCTCAGAAACTACGGGTCCGATTTGAAAAATTCTTTCAGTGTTAGATAGCCCATTTATCGAGGAAGGCTATACATCATCACGCTAAGATCAATAGGAACGGAACAGTAATGAAAATTGTAACGCAGACGAAGTTGCGCGGGTCAACTAGTAGGATCATAAACTTACCAAGCGGTTATGTAAAAACTACAAAAGAAGACCCTTTCCGTATGAGACATGTATGCTGCACTATAATTTTTTTCTTAACTATGCAGATCCTCAAATGTGCCGATACTCTTCGTTAAGACCAGGAAGAAAAGCCGCTGACCCTGAAGTGACTGCTATTGTTTATCTACCAGATGGATTGATTAGAGTAAAACTTGATTATAACTCTGAATGGATCTCTGAACTTCCTCAGAGACCTAAAAGACTTCCTGTCCTAGAACATTATGAACCATTACACACTAAGCAGCTACCGATTCCCGACTCTAAATTAAAACATCTTCAAGAATTGAAATCTTTACTGCTGCTAGATTGTCAGTCATTCTACGATTCCTTGCCTCATATTTAGAAATTTATCACTGAGATCTCAAATGAATTACTGATAGGTACCTATATCTATTAAACTGATTATAATAAGATACTAAATAATATAAGTGTTAATGAAATGTTGTGACTTATCTTATTTTTTATATTAAGTTATTTTCTTATAATGCCAATAGGTACCTTTTAATCCCTGCCTTGTAAAATCCACATTAATTTTGCAACCAATTCTTCCCAAATGATTTTTGGTTTACTCAAAAAATCAAAACACCAAAACCAAAGTTCCTAAGATACAATCTTTTTTACGCCTCCTGTAAATTTTTGACATATTGAGTCAGGAGGTCTTGACGGTTAACCGTCGATAGGCCTTTTTGCTTTGCGTTTCACAGTCCAATGCAGCAAGCTGGTATTTTGCTGAGGATCGGACTTGAACTTTGTACAGACTCAGAAGCTGTTCAGATGTGAAGTATCACCTTACCCTATTTAGGATGCTCAGCTTCTTGGTTGTGCAGTCTGTGCTTTTGACTCGATGGTTGAGCCAAAGTCGAATTTAGACCTAATGCCCAAAAGCTCCAGGCGGTCGGTAACAGGTACAGGCGTACCTTGGAAAGTAGGAGATAGCTGAAACGGACTCATTTTAGCAGTGAAGTCATGCCTGTGTTTTCAGAGCATTGAATTTGTTTTTGGTTAACTTTTTCGTTTTTTGACACCGACTTCCGAAATTAAAGTTCTTTTCTTTCTACTGAAGTTATTTTGTACCTTGTAGTGTTTTGTTTTTGGAAGTCGATTGTATTTTTTGTAAAAAGTTTTTTATTTTTCACTTTTTAGTGGTACCTAGGTACCTGCGTACCCATTAACAGCGTACCAGCGCAATGTTATGTTAAGAACTGGTGTAAACACTAAAAAAACATGCGATTTCAGCAATCCCGATCCCTTTGCTATCATTTATTGAAGAGTTCCGTTGCCTGCCTCCGAAGTTCTTCGCCAGATCTTCACCGAATTGAAACGGGACCAGTCCAGGAAAATACTCTTTCAAACAAAAAAGAATCTTCCAAATCGGCTGACAATTGGCTAAAGTATCGCTGAACAAACATTTTTCATGGGATCTCTTCATCAGATCCTAATTTATACCTTTCATCATCAGCTCAGCGACATGAGATAATGATTACCAGGCACAAATATCTCAATTGCATTAGAAAGTTCATGAAAAATATTGTATGTGCCTATAAAATTTAAGGGTTGCCCTAAATTTTTGTGGGATCCCATCATCAGATTCTGACATGGTGACAATGGGACCAATCGAGAAGTATATCCTTTCAGATGAAACAAAAATTTTTCAAATCGGTTCATAAATGACGGAGTTATGAGGTAAAAAACATAAAAAAAAAAATACAACCGAATTGAGAACCTCCTCCTTTTTTTGAAGTTGGTTAAAAAGACCAAAACCAAAGTTCCAAAGATACAATCTTTTTTACGCCTCCTGTAAATTTTTGACATATTGAGTCAGGAGGTCTTGACGGTTAACCGTCAATAGGCCTTTTTGCTCTGCGTTTCACAGTCCAATGCAGCAAGCTGGTATTTTGCTGAGGATCGGACTTGAACTTTGTACAGACTCAGAAGCTGTTCAGATGTGAAGTATCACCTTACCCTATTTAGGATGCTCAGCTTCTTGGTTGTGCAGTCTGTGCTTTTGACTCGATGGTTGAGCCAAAGTCGAATTTAGACCTAATGCCCAAAAGCTCCAGGCGGTCGGTACCAGGTACAGGCATACCTTGGAAAGTAGGAGCTAGCTGAAACGGACTCATTTTAGCAGTGAAGTCATGCCTGTATTTTCAGAGCATTGAATTTGACCATATTTTCGTCACCCCAATGCCACTGGAAAACGAGATTTAAGGTCAAATTTATTCGCTCCACCATGGCCTCTAAGAGTAGCTGTTTCCTGGCTCTTGCACTCTTGTGGTAAGTTCATTATGCCTACATATTATATTTTTATGTTATATTCTATATTTCTTTTGGTTTATAACATGTGCACTGAGTCTGTTGATTTGACAAACAATGGGCAAATGTCTACAGCAGCTGAATAGAGCTTCAGCATTTATTTTGTTTTGTGTCTGACCTGATTTAAAAATTAATAAACTGATTTATTCAATTAGTCATTATTTTATTTATATATAGAATTACTAGTAACTCTATATTATATCATATGACATATGGTTCCATGTTCCATAAACCATAACAAAACCTAGCAAGTGTCCTTACTATGTTATAAAACTACTTGGCTACATGAACCTCCTACCTTGTGTCAATTATCGAAGTTAGTAAGGGGTTTAAAATATGTAATATGCAGTTATTAAAATGTTGCTAGTACTGTGTTCATTATTTAGTATTTTTTACAACCAATAGCTTTTTTGTAACCTAACAAATACTTTTCATAGGCTGACCTATTTTACATATAAGTGCTCGCCTGTAAAATTTAATTATGAATCCTTACTAGGATTTGAAAGGGAGCAGCCGATGTGTGTACAAAAGCTAGTATTATTAAATAAAAGGTTAGTATCGGTCTCATTGAAAAACAATGTACTACTTAACTCTTCTTGAATATATTTGAAATTAAATATTTTCTAGCTACAGATTAAAACTTGCTAATTTGCTTTAAAGTAAAAAAGTGGTGGTGTTACAGAGGCACAGATCAATGATTAAAATGAATGTAACATGTTCATTTTATCAGTGATTTTATTATAACTGTAAAAACCTTATACATAATGTACTGTGTGTATTTCCATGCATTCAAATATAAGTTTATCACTCTGGGAGTCTTATTCAAGATCAGGTAAATTTTCATCATCTGAGTCTGTTTCTAAGTCATCAAACGAGGGTTTTTCAGCCTTGTCACCGCCGCCGCCGCCCATAGACCGGAGCATCTCTTCTATGTCATAGGAATTGCCTCCACCATTCTCATCTTCATCATCTTCGTCTTTCCATTTATTGAAATCTACCTTGAGGTAATGAGGTTTTTTCTTGTCCTTTGTTAATGATGGCCAGTACGAAGAGTCTTTCTTTTCTTTGCGAAGAATCATTTCTATGCACCTGCCTTTATTTACGAAGGCGCTTGTTTCCGGGATCACCGCGTCGTATAGTGGTATAGTTACCTCGTGTACTTTATTGTCTGATGCGTTAATGCCTTTAAAGTATACTGAGTCCTTTTCTATTTTAATAGTCGGGTTCTTAGATTCGATGCTAAACGTGAGAAAAATGTCTTCTTTACGCTGGGCCCACAATACGGGAGGAGGTACTGATCCTTCGCTAGACATGTTTATATATCTGACAATGTA
Source organism: Lacanobia oleracea (assembly GCA_950371165.1). Classification (NCBI taxonomy): domain Eukaryota; kingdom Metazoa; phylum Arthropoda; class Insecta; order Lepidoptera; family Noctuidae; genus Lacanobia; species Lacanobia oleracea. The sequence continues at coordinate 12,503,642 of OX493397.1, forward strand.
AATGGATCGTGCGAAGAAATGTAATAATGAACTTTAACTTCTAGACTAGATTCACTATTCGACTCACGAAAAATTGATAGTCTTTCTATGCCGCCGCCTCGCCGCACCGATTCATTTATGGAAGACGAATGTCACAGATAAAATATACATTGTCTATTACTAGGATCTATGAATAGTCTTTGCTCACTGGACGGGCTCGACTAAACTACAATAACATTTAGTTTAGTTGATTTTTTATTTTTATTACATTGGTAATGGGGAAGATGTTATTTTATTTTATTTTTGTTTATGTTGTGGTTAGAGTAGGTAGGGTGACGTTTTTGAATTCATTGTATTCACTGTTTATCTGTACTATGTATTGTACGGTTTATACCTGGACATTAAAACCAGCTCAGAGGTGAGTCCTGCCCGTCCACCACGTCTATCAGGCTTAATGCATGAGTATTATTGAAGCGGTCCATGCACAGATACCAGGAGTCATTGATAGCCACATTCTTATACTCTCCAATAGTGCCTCAGCTCTCTCTAGGAAAGAACTACACTACCTCGAAACTCATACAAGCATGCCAAAATGCACTAAAACGCGTCATGGTGACCAACTGCTACTCTGCGACGCCACAGTGGATAAAAGAACACAGGACATCATGGCTGATGAGTTGGTTAAGAGGGGAACTACCCAGCTACGTACAGGCGCGGTCGCAGTCATAAATTTGGGGGGGGGGAGGTCAGGTCGAAAAAATTTAGTACGATACCTTGTTTCGAATACTTAGATTTTTTCCTATCATATCAAATAGATGTTTATTGGTCGACTTAAGCTTAAGTCGGAGAAGTACGGATGCGAAAAACAATTACATCCATAAACGTTTTTATGTCAATTTAAGCAAAAACCAGACAGACATCCATATGCTAGGGCGAGCGAAACGAGCCCGAATATTTTCAGTTCGTTGACTGAAAAAAGCTAGTAACTAGCTTTAAATAAAAAATATAAATAAATAAAAAAATAAAAAAAATATTAACATAAAACTTGCATAGGTAATTGAGGATGCAAAAGCGAGTTACAAACGTTCTCGGAAAGGTTTTGCCTCGAATAGGTGAGATTCTCTGTGTACTATCGATACAGACATAAAAGTAATGTGTTCGATTTATGCACAACTAAGAATGCAAGAGCGAACGAAATTTTCAGTAAGTAGGTACTCCACCCCGGTTAATATTCGTGATATATCTGTTTTCAGAAGGTTTGTCAATTTAATGAGTATGGATTTGGGGGGGAATGAATTTCATGACCCCACGATCCACTCCCTCGAACCGCGCCTGGCTGCGTACATGGCTAAAAGAAAACACCCACACACAAACAAACGCTGTTGGGCCTAAGAACTTACTAAATATGTAAAAAAGTTTCTGTGTTAATTGGACTACTGAATAATTTTGGCCCGTAATCAGTATGTATATTGAAGTTAAAAAAAAAAGACTTGTGGCACTCGGAGACTGCCGCGGTAAAGCTATTGCATAGCATTTTTTATCAACTTATGCAATTATAATTATATATTTATTTTATTTATGCAGTACTTTTTTTTTCTTTGTTTTTTTTTTCTTTGATATTAATTCAAGTTACACTTTGAGCTAAAAAAAAGTGAAAAGTAAAACTAAAAAGTATCACCGCTGTGCCGGTCGGAGTGGGGGGTGTTAGGTTTTTTTCGTTACGGAATTTCTGGATTCGGTCTCCACGCTCAAGGCCCGCGATAGAAGCTATGCAATAGCTTAAAAACAGTAAATGGCTCAAACATGTAAAAGGGTCACATAAATGGAAAATTATAACAAGCATCTAGCGGAAAGCCTTGGTTTAGTTGGGAGGTATTTTCAAATTTTAATTTATGCTATTGCAACATGTGAATACATACATAAGAACGAGACAGTAATATCTGTTTTCTTTATCTTATGTATGTATACAGAAAGAGAGCGTCCGACCACAGTCAGTTTCACTTAGGTATTTAGTGCTGACTCCACTTACCTTCATGGTCCATGGTCGTGTCCCTTGAATAAGGCGGCATATTTAAAAATCTTACAGATGTCAACACTGAAATACTTAGTACGCTCTTGTTTGATAGGTACCTGAATTATTTTTGTAGATAAAAAAATATTTGGGATAGATTTAGTCACAATCAGAATTAAAATCAGAATCTATTATTATATGTTTTCTAGCAGGAATTTTCGTCAGATGGTTTAGAGTCTGTCAAGCCAGTCGTGTCCACGACCATTTAGCTGATTATTAAACTGCAAATTGGGCACGAGCGGAGAGGGCGCAGGACCAACGGCTTAACGTGCTTACCAGTGCTTACCGAGCATGGAAAATAGAAGCTAGGAGGACTATCTCTGTGTATGAAAAGCGTTCGTCAAAATACGTTAAATTAGAGTGGCGCTACAACCGCATCACGGAATTATTATTTTTTTAAATTATTAGAGTAGGAAAGAATAATAAACAAGGAAAGAACAACTTCCGTTTCGTCGTTGTGGCGCAAGTAAGAAACAATGATACATTAATTTGTAAAAAAATTGTTTATTAATTAACTATCAGTTAGTACTTAAAAAAAAAACCATAAACTTAATAAACATACATTGCTGAGAAAATGGTATGTTCAAAATAAAGAGAACAATAGTTCATCAAACTCGGCACACTTCAATCTGTCTACCTGCAGCTTCGCTAGCGCCAGTCTGAAAGATTTTTGAACGTGTTGGGCTGTTGCTTACAGTAGACATTTTTAAACTTGTCACCCTTACAAGAAAGATCATTCTCCTCGTCTTTCTCCATTTTACCGAGGTACAGAGTTGTCACATCGCCAACTTCCAGATTCCTGGCTGCCAGTGAGTGAGCAAGTCCTAATGGAAAGGCCTATAGCGGCATCAATCCCGTCGCCACAATAAAAACCATCGTTGAAAAATCTACATCACTTATAGCCTCGGCTGGGGGCTTAAATTAATTTGAGGCCCACACAGGCAAGTCCGGTTTAGTAGTTGCAACCCTCCTAGAGGTTGAAACTGCGAGTGGCCACCTACCATTGATCACTAATAAAGAACTAGATACACAATCCCAAGAAAAGTTCTCTTAAAACTGTCACCAAATTGTGTTTAGGTAATGCGATTATAAACATACGTTAATGTAAAGTCAACCTTAAACGCAATGCTTAAGGTTTATTTCACAAACCTTTGTACAAAAAGCAATATTTTTTACGACCGATACCCACTGATCAACATAATATCAAAACAAATTCAAACTTATGCTACATTTACACGCTTGCCAAACCATGGCAAGCGTCCACAAACTCCAAGCCATTACAAACATTTGGATGCCATTTACACGCGTGCGAGACAGAGTACATTGTATATAGTGAGGTCAGTGTATTCGGTGTATTCCGGACAGGCAAGCACGACGGACGTAGACGTTAAAGTTGTGAGGCCTCGAGTAAGGTCATAATGTCGTCGTAAGACCAATTACTACTCAGTACCTGGATGTTTTTTTTTACATTTTCAAAAAACTGGCCAAGTGCGAGTCGGACTCGCGTGCGAACAAATTTAATTTATCTGAACATGTAATTTTAACACTATAGACTTCTTTGAAATTATGAAGATAACGATAATATTAATATTATATAATATTATCGTTATCACTGATTATATGTAGGTATAATGATTATATTAATACTTACCGAAAATATGAAACACCATCCTTTTTTAACGTCCTAGATGTGTGATTTTTGCAATTTTTAAACGAGCATATTTACCGTCGGAGCGTTAGAATGCTACTAAATTAAAAGCGCACCCAAATGTTACAGTGGGTGCTCATTCGGTGAGAACATTTTTTGCCGCTGATTGTGTATCTAGTTCTTTATTAGAGATCGATCCCGCAATGCCATCTATCCAACAAGCAGCGAATTGCTACTACGAAATCCTGCATCACAGTATCAGTTTACCGTGCGATTTAAGGGGGATGCTCCAGGGTAGCCCGCGAAATTCAAATATTTTTATGTTTTTTGCAATTTGCCGGTCAGTGTGAAGCTGTATGTGGACCAAATGCGATCTGCGACCGTAACGCGTATTTATCTAAAGAATTATAACCATTTTAATCATCAATATAGCCCTCTAAGTTCATGTAGTCCGAAAGAATGATTATTTCTGAAATCGCATTTGGTCCACATACAGCTTCACACTGACCGGCAAATTGCAAAAAACATAAAAATATTTGAATTTCGCGGGCTACCCTGGAGCATTCACCTTAAACAATACCAACACTCCGAATATCAACTATAGGCAGTTGCCCGAAACTCTATGGTTGCCTGCCAAAGTCTGCCAGACAACAACCGTCAGGGCGGAGGATCCTCCCTTTTCAATGGAGGTTTAAGGGACATTACACTCTATACTGCAATGAATACCCTATATAAGTCTATAACACTTGCACTTGCGACCTGTGAATCAAACCCAGGACCCCCATGCTCAGCAATCGCTTTTGCGAGCACGAGACTGTTTCTTCTCGTCAACGTTGTTTAATGAAAGTTGGCGTCGACGCCTAGATTAGAATGATAAATTTTGCTCACTTTTCATTGCTTTTCTCTATGCTTTTTTTCGTCACTTCCCGTGACTTCCGTGTAATTATCAGGAAAAAATTAAACAACTACTAAAGTTTTCTTCTACCATTAAAATATAATTGGGTTCTTTAAATACTTTCAGCACTTACGTAGGTACTTAACAAATAATATCTAGAAACGTTTAAATTTAACTTAGGTACATCTAAAATATTTTTTAAAAGCTTCCGTAACTACAGCGATTGACAATTTGATTGATGGTTATAAAATATGATTTAATGGATCGGAAAATTGATTTTAAGACACCTAATTAATTAGTAAGTACCTAAGAATAAAATCACAGCTTTACTAATTATTTAGACAGTAGGTACCTATAATGTAAGATCTATGCAAATCGAAAACACACATACTTACCTTCCTAATTTTATTGTATGGTAATTGAGCATTTGTTAGCAATCATGTAACATAATGCTTTATGGTACCTTCTCTCATGATTTCATGATGACAAATTGATTCCAAATGCATTATTTACCTAGTTGGTAGGATAATATAAAAATATACACTCGAATAACTGTGTACGTTACTCCAGCTAGAAAGTAGCTCCCAGAGCGATATGAGTGGCACGTATAATTAGTGCGTAATCTGCTGTAAATGTGCGCCACATAAAAAAAATTGTGCATGTTGTCGTTTTGGAATAACGCACTAATTTTTGGTTCACACCTACACATCTTGAGTTGAACAGGTTTCTTGTATTTTGTCGTCGTCAAAGTTATGGCACCGTAGTTTTGAATTTTAGCAATATTATTAAAAAACGCATGCTTTTACTTTGAAACTTTTTATGGTTTTTATAAGCGTCAAGGCGGACCGATTACAGCTTTCAGCAAGCTTGTACGTTTTCTCATTTAGGCGCTGCGATATTTTTTTTGGGTATTCAAAAAAGCGAGATTAAGTACTTGAAAATTATAAATAATTTCTTGAATCTAATTCTGTCACAAATACGCACAAATAAAGAGCTACTCGTGTATGTTAATTCTACAGGCGCACATACAATGGTTTTGGAGATACACGATTCTGCAAAACGTCACTCCAGCAGGAAATGCAATATCTCGAAAACCTGAAGACGCACAAATTATATTTTCGGCGCACATTTTTGCACAAATATAAGCTTTCACACTATTGCACACTATTTTTCTCTCCGATCTTTCGTTTAGAATTTTCCTGCTGGAACAACGTTACTCCAGCAGGAATCGTTTTTTTCCAAAGCGACAACACGCACAATTTTTTTATGTGGCGCACATTTACAGCAGACTACGCACTTACTTTTCATATTTTAAAACAATGTTACATTTTTCAAAAACGTATTCTAAAAAGGGACTTGTGTTAATTAAAAATTTAACGATCATCAAAACTTAGTTAAGATAATAATAATAAAAAATAATCAAGAATCATTAGCAGTTACTCGAATGTATACTAATATTATGAAGAGGAAAGATTTATTTTTGTATGTAACGAATCAACTTAAAAACTACTGGACCGATTTGAAAAATTCTTTCAGCAATGGCTAGCTACATTATCAGCGAGCAACATAGGCTATATTTTATCCCCGTACTCCCACGGAAACGGGAACTACGTGGGTGAAACCGCGTGACGTCGGCTAGTCATAAATATTATATGTAATAGTCAAGGCGCATACTTTCTTATCCTATTTTTATTATATTATTTCTACGTGGCAGTGATATATGGACATTTGAGGCAAATTCATATTTCATAACAATATAATAAAATGTAATTCATCAGCTTACATTTCAACTAAATTGTAAGAAAGCACTAAAATTCGCAATGCATTTAGTATGCCAAGCATTTAAGAGCATCCTACCTATAGTAGGTAGTATCATAAATATACCTACGTAAATAAGAATACAAGTGAAATTGTAAAGTGTGTTGGGATAGGTGCCTACTCCATGAACAGGATACCTTTATAAAATAGCGGCGATTCCTAACCGTCGCGGGGGTAAACCGCTAGGGATTTTGAAAGAGCTACAAGGTCGGCCATTATACTTTTCGAGAGACAATAATTGAAAATACTGAACAATTTGCAAACTACTACCAAAGGCTAATGTTGTTAACATTTTTAATATATAAAACTAATATCAGTATAAAAATATACTTAACAAATAAATTAATTAGATAGCTCATAAGTTTTAAATACTTAAGTTTATCAAAATAAATTAAGTACTTATTGTAACATATTATGCATTACTTACTTACTTGTTTTTCATGAAAGTATTTTTTTCGTTTAAGTTTATGAAAAATGAATTTTGATCGTCAATAGAAGTAGTTTCCAAATCGATCGAGAAATTACGGGAGCAGTAAGTTAATTTATGGTAGAGAGGTACCCTATTTATTGTAATATTTTCATCTAGAAAAAGTTAGAAATCCTTCGATTATACACACGTAGGTACCTATGCAAATATAAATTAAGCTTAGTAATCACTAACACGCTAGGTATACAATATTAGAAACGACAGTTAGGTTCCTATTGACTTTCGTAAACATCTTTATAAATGTTGGAATTTTACACATTAAAATCCTAATGGAAAATTCACCATTACTGTAGATAAAGTACCTAATAATAACATAAAACTTACAAGTAAACTGTGGTTTACACATCTTAAAAATGCAAAATCATTTTCATTATTACATCATTATCTTTAGCCACCGTTTCTCTACCATGTTAAAAACACCTTTCTTTACAAAAATCTCATCTTATTAAAAGTAACCCCATAATAAGAAGGATTGCATAAATACGAAGTACAACAATACAATTTTTAACAAACTTAAACAACTTCAGGTTGGAAGACGATGAATTCCTTAACAAGTGTATCAGATGATTGCCAGCAACTTTGTGAACAGGTGAATACCAGGACTGATAAGAAATGTAGATGTGCAAGGGATGCATTGATTGGTAATAAGCGAAGAGTTTCAGCAAATTCCGGCACTAGTTGCAATTCACAGGTTAGTCTGGCACCACAGCGAGAGCAGATGGTTGGCACGCTCGGCGCCTCTGGAGTACTCGCAGTACTCGGCAGAGGTGCTCCAAGGACTGGAGGTTCTTCTCTTGAATACCTGCAATAAAAAGCAGTTAGTTTTAATTTATATGCTGTTTCCCTATCAATAATACAAAATGAACTTTAGTTCAAGCTATGTTTTGTAGTTTTTTTAGTCCAAATTGCTCAATTATTTGAACAAGTTCGCGAACGCGAGGTGTAGTGCCAGTATCAGTGTATGCTGCAAGTTATTTTCTTGACTCATACCTGAGTATTTGTCCCGGATGAATGCGCAGTCGAGTCAGGAAGGCATGGAACAGTCGGTCCCCATGTAACGGAGCCGCTTCCTCGTACGGTTCATCATCAGATCCGCCTCCTCCTGCAACTCGGTCACCTCCACATACTTCTATTTCTGAAATCATTAAAATAGAGTGTCTTAGTGTTTGATTTTATAGCATTATGACTAAAGTGTATGGATTATATATTTGTCCCACCTGCACGAAAAATACGTGCTTAGTCGTGGAGTTGCGGAAACCAGCCCGATTTGCATACATTTACAAAGTGTATGGAGGAAACGGCATCATATTGAAAACTAGTATGAGACTTACCATTCTCAATCTTATACTTATTGAGCAACTCATTGGCTCTGTCGTCATTGGCCAGTGATTTTTTCCATTCTTCTTCAACATATATAAATTTTGGCACAAATTGTAATGGTCCACACATCAGTCGACTTCTTAGGTCAGGTGGCAGTTCTGCGGTCTATAATAAAAATGTTTGGTCAACTATTAGCACAAGGCATAATAAACATGGAGAGGTCAAGCTAAAAAGGTTAACCTTTATTCAGTGGACACAGTCCAATCTAAATTGGGCTCTACACATTCAAGGCACTTGAGCAAGGAGCAATGCAACGAGTTTTCATGGATATTGTGTATCTCATATTGGCAACCTTGGAGGTAAAACAGGTCAAGTTTAGCTTTGTTTTGAGCAATGTATAGCAATAAATAACCACAATGCGAGAGTGCCACACTTATTATAAAGCTAGCTTTTCCCTGCAACTTCGTATGTGCATATCCAATTTTTTCCCGTTCCTGTGGGAATTGAGGGAAATCTTCTCTTAGTGCTCCCTCCCCAACGAACCTATATGCCAATTTTTAGCTTTCTACAACCAGTAGTATTGGCTGTGCGTTGTCTGTCAGTCACTCAATCACTCAGTCAGTAAGGGAAGAATTTCATATATTAGCATGATTAACCCAATTAAAGATCTGTTGGCCAAAATATATATGGTTTCAATTTTATAAAAGCTTTCTCTTTGTTGTTGTAGGTAGGAATAAATGATAATGGGATATTTATTCTGTTATTCTCTGATATTAGTGTCAATAATTTTACAAAAACTAGAAACTTGCTTGGTGCAGCAGTGCCTCGACGTCATTGGTGGGTGCTGTTGGGGTGTCCACAGTAACCATCCCGGGTTCATCTCCTCCCTCTAATTCTGCTGCTGCTACAGGCGCTCCAATAGCTCCAATTGCTCCTGAAGTATTACTTAATATTATCTAGTCAGACAAACAACAAAATTGGACCACCTGAAAATTTGGTACAGAGGCCAGCACATCAACCTACAGCTTTCTTCAACTTTATAGCTGCAGCAATTAGGTTGAAAGTTGATCGGGAAAATTTGACGGTTTTGGGTAGCTTACTGGCATCTGTACATAAATAGAGCTAATTACCTTGGATTGGTGACATATTTGCATTGTGAGCATCAAACACTTGTAGATTTCCAAAAGCATGTTCAACATTTTCCAATTCAAATGAGTTGCTCTCCTCATCTTCATCAGAGTTTCTATGAAGTGTAAGGAACATTTATTTTATAATAGAACTAACTCTGCCCCTAAGATGAGCCACTAACCAAATTATTTTGATTGCACCAATATTTTGTGAATTGTTGATTAATTTTAGACTTGTACATAATACATATAAGTAATAGCAAAACATGCAGAACCAAAAGCTTTTTTTTAACCAATCTACTTAAAAGTACACACAATAGTTTTCAATAAGCTGTTGGAATGGTATCTCTTTACCACTTACCTTTGCACAGCATTGTTGGGACTAGGAGCATTATCAACATTCATAAAATTCCCATTAGCAGTATCGTTGTCATTCTCATCCCACTCATCAGCACCCTGACACCATGACAGGGCAGTGTCTGCACTAGGTATAGCAACAATAGGCTTTGGATCCTTTGAAGAGTTTTCTTGGCACTGACTTCGTACACATAACCAACTACAAAAAACATTAGAACACATTAATTATAATCAACTGATTTCTTTAAAAAGTGCTGTTTTTATTGATTTATTGTTTGTTTATTTACCTACCTTTCGGACTGAATCCAACAGTTGGGATTTATACAAGCAAAAACGTATAAAGTACGATGATAGATAGAATTTTCGAGTGGTGCATAACATTGTACAATAAGCAGCCTGTGTAATCCACAAAGAGGGCATTTAGTAGAAATCTGTAAATTTTCCAGTGGTGGCCAGTCCTGTTAAAAAAAAAATATAATAAGTCCTAAAAAAGCATGTGGTCGATAATATTTTTTCGTTTGGATGGACTAATGTTAAGACTTTAAAAAATCAGGGCTATTGGAGTAAACTTACCGGTAAACCTCCTAATTTGTTTACAGTATAGTTTACTAGGGTTTGGTTTTTGTCAACAATTGCTTCATCTTCATAGCCTAAATATATTTTCCCTTGTTGTTTTGCCATTATTTCTCTAGTCAGATTTTTAGATCAATGAATGCATATGAGCGAACTGTCAAAACTGACTTTTTCTAGGTTGGTTTCCTTGACATTTGAAAGGCCGAAGGCAAGTAATACATACAGACCAGAACGACTTAAAAAAAAAAAATTACAAAAAAATAAGTCGGTGTCAAAAAACCAATAAACACCGATATTTTTCACTTTTTAGTGGTACCTGCGTACCACTAAAAAGTGAAACCACAAATACAGCTTATCGGCGTGATGTTATGAACTGGTGTAAGCAATCAACGGACATGCGATTTCAGAAATCCCGATCCATTTGCTATTAATGATTGAAGAGTTCCGTTGCCTACCTCCGAATTTCTTCATCAGATCTTCACCAAATTTAAAAAGAATCATCCAAATCGGTTAACAATTGGCGAAAATATCGCTGAACAAACATTTTTCATCAGATCCTGACTTATACCTTCCATCATCAGCTCAGCAACATGAGATGATGATGATCGGGCTCAAATATCTGAATTGCGTTAGAAATGTCGTGAAAAACATTGTGTGCCTATAAATTTTGAGGGTTTCCCTCGATTTTCATGGGATCCCATCATCAGCTTCTGACTTGGTGACAATGGGACCACTGCAGGAGTATAGGCTTTCGAATAAAGAAATAATTTTTAAAATCGGTCCACAATTGGCGGAGAAATCGGTGAAGATACATAAAAAAAGTACATACAGCCGAACATAGAACCTTTTTGAAAAAGTCGGTTAAAAATGAAAAATATCTCAAAAGTTGTTCAACAAAATAAGCGAGAGACAAACTGGTCCCACGTACGTAACGTATTATGATATTTGGACTATTGATTTTATATGAAAAACTAAAAGTTATAAATTATTACCTCTTATTATGTTTTTGACATTCTTGGGTCCCTGGAGACTTGGTCCTTTGATAAGCGTACGAGGGGCCGAAGCTAACTCGCAGAGGCTCCGTTAGACATTTCAAATTGAATGGGACACCATCCGGCGAGTATCCCTGTATGCACTGCCTGTGTGTGTGTGTCAGGCAGCGCCTAGTTGTCTGGCATTTTGCTGAACTGGACCTATTTGGCGCAGCCGCGGGGCACACGATGTTTTTGTTTTTATAATAAATTTTGCATTTCCTTTTGTTGTTACAAACATTGTGTGATTTCGTGTGTGCCAAATAAATTAGTTCTCTTTCTTTTCTTTCTTTCACTGTGAAAGTAATCCAAGGACAATCCGCGGTTGGAGCAGGGCTATTGCAGAATATGGAAACAAAAGATAAAACACTATGGGTTTGGATGGTTTAGTGGACTGATAACGGTTTACTATGGAAGAACTATTGGCCCCTGCCTGACCACTGATAATTAAATCTGCTTTAAAATGGCAGGGGGTGACTTGCACACTCAATAAATGGGCCCCCCGGTCGCTAGCACAAAGTGACGTAGTGCCAAGGGGGCAACATATTCTGAGGTGTTAATGGAGTGGAGAGGTATACCACGGCTATCAGGACAATCCCGGAAGTACGGTCAAGATACCAGCATCTTAGTGGATTATACATCCTTCCCTCTTGCGAATCTCCACTAAGACCGGCCGATTAAGGTAAGAAAGAGGTGGCCGAGCTCTGTTCCTCGTCAGTGTTCACTCCGGTCAGCCAATAAAGGTAAGCCGGAAGTGAGGAATCGCGTGGCACTATAGCGGCGTAGTAATGTGTTCGTGGTTATATCGTCGAGATATTTGTTTTTATTCGCGAACGAAATGTCTGAACAACGGCGATAACATTTTTTTTATTAAAATTTATTCCTAACGCTCGATTTATTGTGGGCAAAAATAGAAAATAAACTGCACAAAACGGCAATGCAGACGCGCAGGCGGTCACCGCTTGACTGGAGTGCACCGCTCGTTGCCCGCCCTCGCGCCGCAGCCACGCCGCTATTTTAGAGGGCCGGCTGGTCCATTTGATTTTACTCATTAGATTCTGCCGCTCCCGCGCCGCCGCCGCCGCCGCCGCCTCGCTGCCCGCAAAACTCGAGGCAGAGGCCTTATAGTTTATCCGCACGTCTACCCTTCTAACCTGACCTATCAGAGTCGGGGTGCCACAAGTCCCGTCATCTTCATCATCATTATCATCATCATCACCATCATCATCATGTTCATCATCTTTTGGAAGATCTACTTATCACGGAAGCCAGTCATCATAAACCTGTTTATGGAAGGGGAGAAGATATCCCCCCCCCCCTATGCCACTGAACGTGGTCCTTGTCGCTATGTCAAGGACAAAATAAGAATGATCTGTCTGCAAAGCCGAGGCATTGATCATAGTACAGACACTAGCGACTAGGTAATGAGCTATTCTGTATTGCAGCCGCTTTTGTTAAATCAATGTTTTACGAAACCGATCAAAGTGCAGCCAGTTTCCAAATGTCTGGGTACTGTCGTGTTTGTAATGATTTATACATACGAACCCGGCTGTGCTACATAACAGCTATGAGCTACTGTCTGTCTTGCAGCCGCCTTTGTATTTACTTACGCTACGGATGCTACCGATATGGTGGCAGCGCATCGCTTGCGCATGACGTCACGCCATCATTCTCCAAACCATCAAACATGCCAGATGCACTAGCGCGTGGCACAGTAGCGCGGCGACCCCATCAACACCCTGAACGCATTATTTGAAGGTTGTGACTTGCCTTAAGGGACTTAAGTACAACCGGGTTGGCTTTAGTGCCTGCCTTAAAGACTAGTACCTCACTTTTCTTCACATTGTATCTGAGCCCATGGGTCTCCGCATACCTCTCACATGTCTCGAGCAGTCTCATAATTGCGTTAATCGGTGGGTTCCATGTCATCTGAGTTACTGATATTGTTGACGCATAATCCGTCAACATAACAACCAAGTGTTGCCATAGATTTATTATATCTATGAGTGTTGCTGAGCTCGACGATCAACCGGTTTATAAACAGGCTGAAGAGGCAGGTGCTCGATGCTGAGGAAGTCATGCCCCTTACCTTACTGTTTATAACAGTAGCGACATCTTTTGCTGAGAACCTAACGTTCAACTCCGGCAAACAATCCTCAGCAGCGACCCCCTTTTTTTTAAGGATGGGAAATCATTAAATGACTCCTCCTGCTCTGGTTGAAGCAGGAGGGAATGTGAGACTCTTATTGACTAAAATCCATCCTAGTGCCCTTTGCGTTCCAGGGCTACGGTGCCACTTTCGAACAAAGTCCGGAGAGCGGGCCCCGCTCTTCTATGCTGACAGCTTTTGAGGAGCCGTCGACCCGGGCCTGGTTCTGACGGCGAGCCACCCAATGCTCGCCGTCCGCAGGCCCGCGTCTACGGTGGCCGAGAATCGCCCTGCGACTCTCGACGCTCGGGGCGTCTTCTCCTATTGGGGCGGCTGGGGTGTGAGGTTTCCCTCTCTCTCACGCGATCCACCTCCTCCTTCGCTAGCATTACTGCTTCGCAAAAAGAGGTGACCGCTTCCCATGCCTCCTCGCTCCGGACCATGGATTGAACCAGGGCCGGACGCGAGAGGTCGGCGCCTCCGATCACCATGACGTGGACACGGCGGTGTTCCGCCCAAGCAGGGCAGACCTCCACCGTATGCTCCACTGAGTCCTCCGGGCGATCCTCGCAGTGTTGACACCCGAGCATCGACCCTCTGCGATGCTGAACCTAGAAGAGATTCAGCTTTAAAATGTTTTACAAACAAGTTAGCTATAGCCGTAGGCTCATGCTGCTACGCTCACGGGGACGCCAGGCCACGGATTCAATCTTTTCGAATTTTTCCAAAACCTTGAAGTCTTTAGACTTTCAGCTATTATGTCTATTTTTATTTTATTTTTATTGTTTTGGCACCATTCTAGCTTTTCTCGTCTCAGACATTTGATCGTACACAGAACCAAAAGTTGGCTTCCTTGCTATACTGCATAGGCACCTGGAACGCAAGCCTGGCGTCCGCGTGAGCCTGCTTAACATGCCTATTCCACCCTGGGGCGTAGCTACCGCCGTTTCAAAGATGCGGGGCCCCCAGACTACAAGGGCCCCGACGTGTGGTCGCAAGGCTATACATTATGTCCCGACGTCTCCTTCGTGACCTGCCAAGACAGTCCTTATAAGGACTGTATTAGCTATAGCTAATAGAGCTCCCCAAAAATATTTGATACAGGGCCCCTTTGAGACTAGCTACGCCACTGATTCCACCCGACAACTCGATTACCCCTCCTACCCGGTTTCGAATCCTCCCTACGGGACATTGAGCAGCCTCCGCGAACAAACGATCCTATAAGGGTTCCGTTTTCTCCTTTTGAGGTACGGTACCCTAAAAGTAAAGAGGATTTGAAAATGCCATAGTCATTGATAAGTAAAACCATACTTACTATCTTATAGATTGCCCTTGAAAATGTAGTGAAGAAATTAAACTAAAAAGTAGGTTTCAACCTACGTATTTACCACGGTTGTTTACGAAATGGGCTCGATGTGGGTCTTGGGAATCACGTCTTGCTTAATTGATGACTGTTGCACTATAAAAGGATTCTCTATTACGAAAAGAGCATTTAAGTTCAACGGTGCGTGGAGTTATGGCAATGCATGCCATTTTCGCACTGTGTGCAATATTTTTTTTAAGTAGGTAGGAGGACCTTTCAATCGTTGGCGGAGCGGTTCCGGAACATACCTTTTTTTGCAAGACTTGCAAGAAGTAGGTAGGTGCTAAGTTAAACTTCTTCTAAAACTTAACTTGTTCTTAAACTTGTCTAATACCTATATCACGTGCTGCAAAAGCCTGCAAATTATGGACATATGTAAATAGGTACCCCATATATTTTTATTGCAATTAGAGCTGAAAATTTGCTGGATGCGAGACGTACATAACCAGTTCATGTGGTGACACTAGGGGGGATCTGTGCTTCTCGAACCCAGCGGACTCCCTCAGCTGTCATCATGTAAATCAGGCCACCCAGTGGAATTAAAGGAAGCCCCCAGGGCCCCAACGCTGTATGCTCCGGTCTGAGAGCTGTGCCTGTCTATACCTAATCCTAAAATACAAATCTTATACTCTTATCCTTACTAATATTACAAATGCGAAAGTAACTCTGTCTGTCTGCCGGGCTTTCACGCCAAAGCTACTGAACCGATTTAAATGAAAGGTACAGAGATAGTCTAGAGCCTGAGAAAGGCCATAGGCTACTTTTTATCCCGGTAGTATGTTCCCTAGGGACCACACGAGCGAAGCCGCTGGCAGAAGCTAGTATCTACTAATATATAAAGTTGAAGAGTTTGTTTGTTTGTTTGCTTGAACGCGCTAATTTCAGGAACTACTTACTGGTCCGATTTGAGAAAATTATTTCAGTGTTAGATAGCCCATTTACCGGGGAAGGCTATAGGCTATATATCATCACGGTAAGACCAATAGGAGCGGAGCAGTAATGAAAATTGTGACGCAGACGAACTTGCGCGGGTCAACTAGTAAATTAATATGGTACTTGGTTAGTAGGTACTTATGTTTACCTATTCACTGGTGCATGACAAGAGAGCCAAGGCGAGCTAGAAAGGATAACGATACAACCAGGGCTTAAGTAGGTATATCTACTTTGTCTCACTGGTCATTTAGTCCTTATAAATGGGACACATGTTTCATCGCGTCTCATTAGTAATAAGGTATATTAGTAGTGAGACTAGTAAATTTTATAATCGTCACAATAACTTAAATACTTAATTTGAATTCGGCGCAGGAGTTATTACTTTATTAGGTGCCTACGTATTATCTTCTGCTTAGTTAAACCGATTATCTGAATTCATTGTTTATAAATTAATCTCTCTGCATTTTGAGGATATTTCGTTTTTTAATTTTCTTATAAGGCAGGCACGTTCATTGCCAAAGCATTAGGTCGAAGACATTCATTTCACTTTTGCGTGGGAGCTCCCAAGTTGTGGTAACAATACGGTCAGTGTTACACTCAGAAAAGACTCAGACACATGAGCGAAAAGTATTGGATTTTAATAAATTATTATTGCGATCAGTTTAAAAAAAAAAATAAGTAAATTATAATTAATTAATAATGGAAGCAGTGCGAAAATATTTATTTATATTTATATCGGTAGGTTATAATCTTGGAATAATAACAGTGTGATTGGGCATGTGGAGTTGCGTAAATTAATAGCCTTTCGTGTTTTACTTCTATAGGTATACTCTACCGTGGTCGAGTTGGATGCAGTGACAGTGAATCCATCGTTGTGCCCCACGAACAAGATCGCACCACACCGGCGCCAAGCTAGCTGGGAGCAGAGCAGACCTCGAACGTTCGGGTTGATATACAATTTACTCGGACCCGGCAGGCCACAGTCGGATCCGCTCAACGACTTACAAGAACAGCCCCAAGAAGATGACCAAGATGACTGCGGTGAAATAGAAGATTATGACGAAACGGACCTTAGTTCAGGTTGGTACAGTACCCTGATTTCACAGATAGATACTTTATTTAGAAATGTTGAGTAAATAGTTATATTACAACAAGCTCAAATTCAAGCTAAATGGAAGCTCTTTTATTTATTATTATTTATTTATGTCGCAGCCAACTCGCATAATCAGCCATTTAATTAACTTTATATTATCGAAATCAATACCAAGGCGAGTAGTAGGCAGACGCATTAAAGATGTGTTTTCCATTTTCAGTTACACCAAACGGTCCAAGGAGAAAATTAGATAGGAAGGATCGATATTTTTTCGGCAATAACTACATTCCACCATTTTACCCTGAGTCCAACAGACCACCATCTACTCTGTATAGACCACAGAGGCCTACACGACCTCCATATAATTTTGAGGGTAACTATGGCCCTAATGGTTATAGGCCACCATCACATCAATATCCAGGTAAGACTCAGAGCTGTGTAAAGCGATAATCTTAAACTTAATAAAATGATAATGTAGAGTAACTTACTTACGAGTACCTTACCTACCCAACTTAAAAGATCGCTTTTAGCGATACCGATAAGACCATAATTTTTAAGCTTCTATATTGTAATTTGTTTTGGCGTAGGGTTCATTTTATATTTATTTCATATTATATTATTATTATTCTTTCTTTCTTTTCTTTATAAGACGAAAAACGGCCAAGTGCGAGTCGGACTCGCCCACCGAGGGTTCCGTACAAATTTGTAGGTACAAATGACACTTTAAGTAAAGACTGTATTTTTTATTATTTAATTACAATTTTCAGACTTTTCCCTAGTATAAGACGGCATTACTTGCCAAATTTCATAGTTCTAGGTCAACGGGAAATAACCTATACATTTTGAATCCCTTGAGAGTATCGAATTATATTTTGCGGTATAAACGGCTGCATCTGTTTTTACGCACCTTCACTGCCGCGTCGGTCACCGCGGTGACCGACAGACAATACATTTTCTATTGTATCTATTGTCTGGCAGACAATGTAAAAAATCAAGCGTCTATGTTAAGAAGCTTGATTTTTTCATAGCTTCAAGGGACTCGACCGTTGACTTGAGTATACATATGATTTTAATTTCAACTCGATCGATACCTCCTCACGTTCTCGAGATAAAGGGTCTTGACAGACAGACGAACGGACAGCAAAGTGATCCTATAAGGGTTCCGTTTTTCCTCTTGAGGTACGGAACCCTAAAAACGGAATAACACAAAAAGTCGTCTATAACGTCAGATTCAGTGCTGTTTTTGCAGTGATGGCAACATTGTTGAGACCGTAATTTTGTTGCGTTGCACATTTCAATAAGCGTTCGCCGGTCTCCTTAGTGGTTGTGTGAAAAATACAAATGTCTGTGCAGTGGTTTTAAGTGAATCGAGTGTTCTCTTATCTCACTTACCCCGTACCTACCCTGTCTAATATCAATTTGAACGATTTTCGAAACTATTTCGATCGTTCCCCATCACCCTTTCGTCTACCCACTGTAAGCCCCTGTTTCATTCTCGTGATAAAAACATTTTTTTTCTGCTATGGAACAGAAGTCATGATGTCATCAATATGCTAGAAAAATATACTTACTCTGCTCTTTACTTACCTACAACAAAATAATTTTAACATAAGCTAATATTAGGTCTTTACCTATGAAATTGCCGTTCTGCAGTACTGGCCATTTCAAATCAAAATAATTTTTGTTTGGCTAAGAATTCTAATTTCAAATTAATTTTATTTTAAAAACATGGTTTTTTTTTTCCAAAAGTGGTCATTTGTTTATTGATTAGAGTTACATTTTCATCGAATTTCAATCCTTTTCGTCATCATGGATACGTTAAAAATTCGAGTAATTATGGAATATGAATACCGTCGTGGCAGCAACGCGGCACAAGCGGCACGCAACATCAACGACGTTTACGGAGCTAACACTACAAACCAACTCACCACCTGTTATTGGTTTGCTCGCTTCCGTTCTGGAAATGTCGACCTGAAAAATGAACCTCGCGGTCGTCCGAAGACTTTGGTCGACAATGACGAATTAAAGGCGATTGTGGAAGCTGATGATACACAATCTACGGCTGAATTAGCAGCAGCTTTCGACGTTAGCGTCAAAACAATATTGGTCCATTTGCGTCAAATTGGCAAGGTAAAAAAGCTTGACAAATGGGTGCCCCACGAACTCAATGATCGCCAGCGCGAAGTACGCGTCGAGACGTGCCTTGCACTGCTCAACAGACACACAAATGAAGGAATTTTGAACCGCATTGTTACCTGCGGTGAAAAATGGATTCTGTTTGATAACCGCAAGCGCTCAGCAAGATGGTTGGATCCAGGTTCAGCACCTAAAAAATGCCCTAAACGAAAACTTACCCCTAGAAAAGTGATGGTCACTGTTTGGTGGTCTAGCGCCGGTGTGATTCATCACAGCTTCTTACCAAACGGGGTGAGCATTACTGCAGATGTGTACTGTGAAGAACTGAACACAATGATGGAGAAGCTGGCACATCTCCAACCAGCATTGGTCAATCGCTCGTCTCCGCTGCTCCTGCACGACAACGCGCGACCTCATACTGCACAGCAGACGGTCTCCAAGTTGCAAGAACTGGGGTTGGAAGCTCTCCGTCATCCGCCCTACTCACCAGACCTTGCGCCTACAGACTACTACTTTTTCCAGAATTTGGATAACTTCTTGGCGGGAAAAAATTCAATACCCGAGAGGCAGTACAAAATGCCTTTGAAGGATTTGTTGCCTCCCGTCCAGCTGATTTCTTTAAGAAGGGCATCAATAAACTGCCACTGCGTGATTACTTCGATTAATACAAATAAAAAATACATGAAAAAAATTCGTTTAAATTTTTTCATACAAAACGGCAATTTCATAGGTAAAGACCTATTATGATACTGTTCTACAAATACAACACTCTCATCTCATCAAAAAAATCGTTTGATCTTCCCCACTCACCCTACAATAAAGAGAAGACCCTACCATTTCTCCCTGCCATAAGTTTCATACGGACTATAATCTATCAGTGTAGCCTTATCCCAACTAAGTACCTAGTTACTCACATCATTATTTTGGGGCCGACTACTTATCAGTCTAACCGGATGCAGCTGAGTACAACGATCCGACGAACTTTACTAATAGGAAATCCCAATGACTAACATTAATCAGGAGCAATCAGGTCACAAATTCCCAAAAACAGGATATTATTATCGTCATAACTGTACAATATGATCATAGGTACATACCTAGGTACCTTTTTTTTTGCGCTGCGAAAAAATGCATTACTTTTATTATTATTATTCCTTTATTTCAAGCAACGCTGGCCCATACAAATACAATACAAATAAAAATAAACTAATACATATTAAATATAAACTAAGACACACGAAGTGACGGCGTCGTGTTACGTTGCGCGGTGTCGCGTATCCTACCACGAAAACGTCGGTAGACTACACCCTTCGGCCAAAACTCTTCCTTCAGGAATCTGTCAAGATGTTGTGTCGGAACCCGCACCACAAACGACTTGAAGTTGGTGTTGTGACGCGGCTCCAGCTTCTCGACCCTCAAGGTCAAGTTGGTCTTCACCTTCATGTACTCCACGATCTCAACCTTCGTGGAGTGATGTAGTCGGGACACATACAGCAACGTCGTAGGCACGGCTGGACGTAGCAGCATATTTGGTCCTGTCAGTCCAGTACCGCATTGATTGCGACAAGTAGGCTTCTTCTTCTTCTTCTGCACTTTGGTGAAGCCATCCTCATCACATTCTGACTTCGCTGGACAGCGCTGTACCGGATTCCCCGGAAGGGTTTCACAGCGACGCTTCTGCTTTCCCCCTTTCTGCTGCGTAGTTTGTGGCGCAGCTGTTTTGTTTGCGGCAGCAATTGCGGCGTAAGCTAGTTTGGGGGTCGACGTAGCTACGCGTGTCGTATTCTATGCCGGAGCAGAGAGGCACGGGGCGGCGGGGCTCGGTGCATCGTCCTCAATATTTGCAATCGACGACGAATCCAATTTCACCGAAGCAAAACTGCTGACTGCTGTATTTTGCGCCCCACGTCGCGTGTTTACGTTGGCTTCGTCATTTGTCCTACTTTCCGAAACAGCACTGCGTAGCAGCTCTACCTCGGCACGTAGTTCATGGATGGTATTTTCTGACTCTCCAACTTGCACTGCACCTCGGCCAGGCTTGACTTCAGAGATGTAATATCCTTCAGTAACCTGGTGACATCTACGTGATCGAATGTGACGGGCGGTAACTTATGTAGCTCCTTCGCTACGAATGTTGGCACGTCGTCAGGGTCGGTCACCTTAAGAAAGGTGATGATATCTTGGACGCTCTTCTCTGTACCATCTCCCCTCCGAGATGGCATTTGATCGAGTTTCCCACTTGTCTGGAAAAGTAACATCTTGCCCTTGCTGACCTCATCTTCTTTGAAGCTCGATTTGCAGATCTGCATGATGCTCACCTCGTCCATAGTATCGATGGCATTCTGTATGAATGCCAACAGCTCGTTTGCAATAAGTTGCTGCGAACTCATTGCAAAATATCAGGCAGCAGCTAAAGCCGCGCACTATGCGTACAACTGTGACAACACGTCCGTATTCGAGCGCGCATCGCACTGCATTACGTATACCCTCCCATCGGGGGAATGGGAGGGGTATGTGGGACTCCCCGGGCAGACCCGGTATACCCACTAAAATAACCCAGCGGCATTCCCGCATCGTCCGAGTGGAAGAGGACTGGGAGATCGGCGCAGCCTTGGCGTCCGGTCCTCCTCCGGCGACGACCCGCCTAAAACGGCAGTCCCCTCACGTCCTCCCCGTTAAGGGGGAGAGCTGGGAATGACCAGCGAAGGTGGTGTGGAGTGCAATGCGGGTGGAGGCGCCCCCGCGCCTATCGCCCGCCCATCACCACCATGAGGAGGGAGAAGACGACGTCTTCTCCGACCTCTTCTTCGCCTTCGGAGCGGCGCAGCGAGAGGGTCGTCCTCCCGCGCGCGCTCCGCCGCCTCCTTTTGCGAGATGACATCCTCGCCGGGAAGTGAGAGGTCCTGTCCGATCTCCGCAGTTAGACTGCGGCGCGGCTCAGACCAAGCCGGGCACACCTCGAGGGTGTGCTGAGCCGTGTCCTCCGCCGCGCCGCAGTCATGGCACGCCGGGGTCTCCTCCCTCCCGATCCGGTGCAGGTGCTTGCCGAAACAGCCGTGGCCTGACAACACTTGCACCAGACGGAATGAGAGAAAACCATGGGAGCGCTCGAGCCAGTCTCGCAGGACCGGACCGAGCGCGTCCAAGGTACGGCGGCCAAAGGTGGCGGTGGCGAAGTCCTCCGTCCAATGGACAACGATAGCGTCTCTCGCCTCCCGCCGCACGGCCTCCCGCTCCTACGCGACGGGGCGCTCGCCTAGAGCCTTTCGCCGCGCCGTCCACTCGTACACTCTGGCGAGCACCCACGCCTCCAACTCCCAAGGAGGGGTGCCCGCCAGAGCGCACGCCGCCGAGAAGCCCACCGAGCGGTAGGCCCTCGCCACCCGCAGTGCAATGGCCCTTTGGGGCCTGCAGGTACCTAGGTACCTACCCTAACTGTAGTTTTTAATTTGTAGAAAAGAAAAAATAAAAACCCGCCAAGTGCGAGTTGGACTCGCACACGAAGGGTTCCGTTCCAGAAACCTTGACTTTTATTATTTGTTGTTATAGCGGCAATAGAAATACACAATCTGTGAAAATTTCAACTGTCTATCTATTAAGTTTCTTGAGATACAGCCCGCTGCCTGACAGACAGACGGACGGACAGCGGAGGTTTAGTAATAGGGTTCCTTGGATACTCTTTGGGTAAGGAACTCTAAAAATGCAGCCATATGAGCTAGTGTTTCGTTGTCCACTATTAACTAGAAAACATGGAAATCGAATACAGTTCCTATTTTATTTTTTACAATACCAACTCTTTTTTTCCAGGCCATATTAAACCAGTCAAGGAAGATACTTACGACCATCCTCCGGCAGCCTACCAGCCCGGTCTCATTGGTGGAGTTCTTGGACACGTCATAGGGTTTCCTTCTGTGAGGCCTCCTACGGAAGATCCGCCACTGAGCGATTCCAACTACCCATTTCGTTTCCCTGGAAAGTATTCAAATTCCAACCGACGTCAAAAGAAATCTCAACAAACACATAAGTCTACAAGTATTATTGGATCATTCGTCGATTTATTATTTAATTAAATAATGTAACAGCCATACTTGTTTTTTTTTTACTTTTAACTTTTTTTATCATCACTCGAATCTTACCATACCTACCTATACCTAACCCTTAATACATTTTCATTGTTTGAAGGTTCTTCCTAAGAGAAGGTATACCTTATTTTAACATTACGACAGTTTCAATCGAAAAAACTGAAATCTGATCCTGTGTCATGGAATTCCTTAAATTTGATGACATTTTTCACTGTATATTATTCTAAAGTTAACTTCATTTCACTGCTAAACATATTATACCAACAACGTGTAACAGAATAATCGTAATACATCAGATGCGCACATAAATGTACCTATGGGGCAGTCGATTTTTGTTAAACACTGGTTAAACTCATAGTAAAAGTTGTTCATAATTGTATTTGTTGTTGTTCTTTATGTTTGTTGTTGTTTCGTTGTTTTGTTTTTTTTTTTCCTTTCAAGGTTATTCTATACCACAATGTATAACGTTTAAAATGTAAGGTCTTTTGAACTTGGGTTGCCCGAGAACCCTGCAAGAGCGAGGTCCCTTCACCTCCTAAGGCCGCCACTGACCTTAGTTTTGATGAAGTTCATTATTTAGGTAGGTACCTAGGTGTGATTTAGGTCATACTTTTTGGGTCGTTCATAGAAAACTCATTCTGATGACTTAATAAACGGTGTTGTAAATCCGATCCTCTGTCATTTTTAACCGACTTTAAAAAAAGAAGGAGGTATTCAATTCGATTGAATTTTAAAGACTCCGTATCCGAAGGGTAACCAACGGTACCCTATTACTATTACACTAAGCTCTCACTCTCCGTCCGTCCGTCCGTGTGTCTGTTAGCGGGCTGTATCGCGAAATAAACTATATGTTATTTATCTCAAGAACCATTATAGGTAGACAGTTGAAATTTTCATAGTAAGCATATATTTTTATTGCCGCTGTAACAACAAATAATAGAAATATAATAAAAAATAAAAAGGGGGCTATCATACAGGAAACGTGTTTTTTAGGTACTTATATGGTACGGAACCTTTCGTGTGAGAGTCCGACTTGCACTTGGCCGGTTTTTTTATGTTTGTTACCTCAAAACTGAGTCACATATGAATCCATTTGATTTTTTTTACGATACCAGAAGCACCAAAATCGGTTCAAAAGTTTATTTTTACTTTGTTCACGTCTCACGTGATAAGTGATAACTGACATTATTTCTACAGCAAATTTATTTAAATATTGTGTGAAATGATTAAAAATAAAACTAGGTACCTATTTTGTAATTTATACAGTTTACGACAAATCATGTCGACATGAATTTATTTAACCTTTTTGCATCATTCTAAAATGCGTTGCATTATGCATTAGATGTCATCTTTTTCCCAATTAAATAAATGTAGGTATTTTTCAAAAATTAAATAACAATTTAGATAGAATACATAACGAGAATAAAGGGGAGGTACCTACCTAATTGAAATAACTGAAAAACTCTATTCAAGGGCCGAGAAAAAAAAATGCGCCCTGCATTTACCTGTGTTCACATAATGACATAACTCGCAAAAATTTCCCCTGTATACAACCTGTAACAGAATAACCGCAATACCTCTTAATGAGTAATTGGGTTCATCATTATGAACAACTTTCACTATGGGACCAACACTGAAATCGCGAAAAAAAAAACGACGCCCCATACATTTCTGTAGTGCTATTCTGTAACAACATTTTCGTGTCTCGACAGCGGAATCCGAGGTGAGTATCAAACTAAGTCAAACGTAAGACCTTTATGTTGTGTGCAATAAAGCTCACTTTGTGAGGTTTGTCACTCAGGTGAAGCTCGATATCGAAATGGTTACTTACAGAATAGACTAGCTGTACCTACTCATCATAACTCGACAAAATATATTGAACAGCAGATTTTTTTTTCGCGATTTCGGGATTGGTCCCTTAACAAAAGTTGATCATAATGATGAGTACAATGACTCCTTAAGATGTATTGCGTTTATTCTGTTACACTTTGTATTTCATCTATCCCATGGTGTGGTGTGGGGTTTTAAAAACATTCAGAGTTTAGGGATTGGTTTTAAAAACATTGACAGTGTACGTCAACCATTTTTAGGGTTCCGTACCTCGTGATTTCCGGCCACCGTAGGCGCGGGCCTGCGGACGGTGAGCATTGGGTGGCTCGCCGTCCGATCAGAACCAGGCCCGGGTCGGCGGCGCGCTGTGTTCCACGCGCGCCTCATGGAGCTGTCAGCATAATATGAGACGGGGCCCGCTAGGGCCAGTGCCTGCCGGGGTGCGGAATCCGTTCGAAAGAGACGCCGCAGCCCTAGAACGCAGACGGTATTAGGAGGAGCACGGATGGGCTTTAGTAAGTAAGAGTCTGACACTCCCTTCCGCCTCGCCCAGAGCGGAAGGAGTCATTTGATGATTTCCCATCCTTAAAAAAAAAAGGGTTCCGTACCTCAAAAGGAAAAAATGGAAGCCTTGTACGATCACTTTGTTGTCTTTCCGTCTTTCTGTCAAGACCCTTTATCTTGGGAACGCGTGGAGATATCGAAATGAAATTAAAATCATATACTCAAGTCTATGGCCCCTTTAAACTGTGAAAAAATCAGGCGTTTAAGTTAACGTAAAAAAAGATACGGTCGTTTATGCCGCAAAAACGTAAATTTCGACACTCTCAAGGGAACCAAGTATCTATAAGGTATTTCCCGTTGACCTAGAACTATGAAATTTGGCAAGTAATCGGTAGGTACCTTCTTACACTACTTGTTAAGGGAAAAGTCTGAATTTGTAATTAAATCATAAAAAAATATATAAGTAGTCTTTATTTAAAGTAATTTGAAGCTACAAATTTGTACGGAACCCTCGGTGGGCGAGTCTGACTCGCATTTGGCCGGGTTTTCCATCCAAGGATTCGTTTGCGAAATATTAAGCTTTAAAGTGCTAATCTGTCAGCTAAACGGTTGTTTTTTGAAAAAATCATAGGTAGAAGTAGCATTATTATAACGAATGTAAAAGAAAAACTAGTGACTTCTATTCTTCCTAAAGTTTGCATATCTCATCGTGAATGGCTGGCTTAAGCTCTTACAACTTTTAGGGTTCCGTACCCCTATTACTAAGCCTCCGCTGTCCGTCCATCCGTCTGTTTGTCAGCGGGCTGTATCTCAAGAACCATAATAGGTAGACAGTTGAAATTATCACAGATTGTGTATTTCTATTGCCGCTATAACAACAAAATATAAGTAATAAAAAATAAGAGTCATGGTACGGAACCCTTCGTGTTGCGAATCCGACTCGCACTTGGCCGGTTTTTTGTTTACAACACATCAAATTCTCTTCTCGTAGAAGATGGTGTTAGCCAGCCAATGGATGAAGCTTGTTGAGCGGAGTCCGTTGAAGCAATCCTAGACGTCTCATGGGCAGAAAGCAGTATCCTTTTGCTATTTTAGGTGTGAGTAGATCGTCGAGAAGCAGAGCTCTGTTGTCGCTCTGAATCTGTGCCTGTTTGACTTTCGGACAATCTGAAGAAGTTACAACGATTTCAATTTTGGCATTTCACTACGGAACCTTGAAAACAGCTCAACATAGTTTGCAGAGTAGTACAATCTCTGTTCACCTACGTAATTCTGTAATGAGAAGCGCGTGACATGCTCTAAAACTACGGATATACTCCAGCTCCTGTATATATCTAGCTATTTTTTTGTTGATTTGTCTCATTAATTCATTAGAGGAATATAGGTACTATGATATCACCACATGGCGTGCGTTTAAAACGATGTTAATCGTTTGCTAGTGACACTAAAGCGTACATGTGAATGATAAAAGTGGGTGTAGTTTAAAATAAATAAATATATAAAATGAATTTATTTGCAATATGGGCTTTGACAACGCTTTGTGTAGTGGCAGAAGTGGTGCAACAAGGTTTGTAATTTACCACCTAATATTCGTTAATCATAAAATAATTTCGGAAATTTCCTTTTTATCTGGCTTCAAAAAAAGGAGGAGGTTCTCAATACGGTTGTGTGTTTTTAAACTAGCTTATTCACTAAGTATATTCAAGAATATGCATGACAATACACCTGTATTCCCGGAAATGATACGGATAATGTAAAACTCTGAGTCCACTCAGAATTCGTCAGTAATGTTGAATAAAGTTCCCCGTGAAGAACTGTTAGGTACCTAGGTACTGTTACTTGGCAAATGTCAAAAAACGTGTAGGTCTATAGATACCTGTGGTAGATACTTATGTCCAAATACATCAAAAATCTTAACTCAGACTCAGTTGCTGACACGAGGTGAGCAATGAGCCCGTATAACTAACTCGGAGTGAATAAGAAAACTCTGGCTTATGGAAACGGGCATTAGAATATTGTTTTTTGTTACAGAAAACCCTTATACGAAAGCTTTAAAGAGTCTTAAGCAGTGGCATAATATACACGGTTACGTACAAGTACGTCCAGGAGCACACATGTTCTACTGGTTTTACTTTGCAAATGGAACACAAACTGACGCTCACCGTAAACCTCTCATAATATGGATACAAGGAGGACCCGCTTTTGCCGCAAGTGGTATTGGAAACTTCGCTGAATTGGGACCTTTGAACATGGATATGCAGCCCCGCAACCATACTTGGGTATGTAGATGATTTCTTTATAAGTAGTAAAAGTAGCGAATAACAAGCTCCACGCACTCGCACGTCAGGCCACTTTAGTAGAATAAGCATCACAGTAATGTGATGTGCTTTATCACACTACCCGAAACTGTCGAATTTTCCCAGTGAAACTTGAACCTAATAATAATAAAGATGAAAATGAAATATGACAGATTGTTGTATTATTCATATTATGATCCTAAGATTCTACTAAAGTGGACCTTTAGACTCGCTGGTTGCAGAGCTGTTCGGAAGAGTTACGCGGCCCTACGCCGCGCAAAGGGCATTTGGAGAAACACGGATTGGTTTTAGTCAGTAAGAGTCTGACACTCTCTTCCCATACGCCATAATGCGAGTAGTCATTTGATATTTTTTTCCATCCAAAAAAAAGGGATTAAGACCAAAAGGAGCACGTGTTTTATGCTTAAAATATCCCAGGAAGACGTAAACATGGGTATCAACTTTACGGAAGCCATTTCACATGGTGCTGTAACTGTAACACGATTCGCAAAGTAATTAGGTACAACTAAGTAGTGTCTTAGATAATGAATTTGAATTTACATTTGTTTACATCGAGATCATGTTCCCGAACATTATATGTTGACCTAAATTGTGCGGTCGTTAATGAAATGCCACGTTTATTGTGATAAATGGCTTGACGTCGTAAAACACAATAAATAATAAGAACGGTTTTAGTTTGGGAAGTCCCGAGTCACGACCAATGACAAAACTGGCCTAAGGCGAGTCGAACTCGCACACGAAGGGTTTCGTACCAAAAACTTTAATTTTTATTATTTGTTGTTATAGCGGCAATAGAAATACACAATCTGTGTAAACTTCAACTGTCTACCTTTTACGGTTCTTGCGATACAGCCCTCTGACAGACGGACGGACGGACGGACGGACGGACGGACAGCGGAGGTTTAGTAATAGGGTTCCGTTGGTTACCCTTTGGGTACGGAACCCTAAAAAATAGGCGTATTGGTCTACGCATGGTGAAGACAAAATTTCCAAAATCCGTATCCCATCAGCAGATATACCTACATTCGGTGTCCCACGCTAGGAATTTCTCTTATATCGTGGGTGCGTTTATAAACATATAAAATCACGTACACAGACAGCCAGATCCGCAACCACTATCTGAAGGCCATATAAATATTTGGTACGTGAGGGAATCGAACCCACGACAATCGCTCAACCGCTGCGTCGTCAATTAATGTCACCGTACCGTCAAATAATGTTATTTTCCTTTTCCTACTAGTCACTTGTAAACTGAAAAAAAAATGTCTTCCCGTTTTATTAAATTTTCAGGTAAAAGACAGAAACGTGTTGTTCATAGACCATCCTGTAGGTACTGGATTCAGTTATGTCACAAACAGTTCACTATTGGTGAAATCCGATCGAGAAATGGGTATGTTCTTCAGCATTTTATAATATCTACCATTTATATTAAAAACTGGTTGTATGATGTCCTAAAGCGCAAATGTTTATTGTTCACAGCTATGGATCTGGCCAGGACAATAAAAGTGTTTTTCAGGAGGCACAAAGACTTCCGTAAGACACCAACATATTTATTCAGTCAGAGCTATGGCGGCAAACTGTGTCCAAGACTGGCATATTATTTGCACACGGTAGGTACCGATACAAAAAACTTAATTTAAAAGAATTGAAATGAATCTGGCTAACGCTGCTTCAAGCGGAACCGGTGGTCTGCTTAACAGCTGCAAAGTTGCAGTTTGAATTCAGTTAGCAAGGTAGGTTTTGATGCAATTCTGTCAACTGCATCTAAACTGCAATTTTGTAGCTGGTGTGTTGTTGATAATTCATTTCTGTCTGCTAAGATCCTTAGCGTCGCGTTGACGCGGCTTTCGCATATGATGTAGGTACAGTTTACAAAGCTACTAGGTATGCAGGAAGCTAACTTTCAACTACTTTTTAACAATATTGTGACTGTCCTCAGTAGACAATATTATTGTACAACACTTTCGTAAGTAGTAGGTATGTGCAAAGCTAAAAACAATAATGAATACATTAGAAATAAGCATTGGCAGTGCTGTGTAAAAATTAATATTTTTGCCTGTATACCGAATAGTTTTGTTGACTGCGTGAATACACAGTTATTCGAAGAACCGACCTAAGCTAGACCAGTGCCACATGAGGGTTGTACCAGTGCCAATGGATTTAACGTTTATACGTCTACTATAGCTTCAGCCAGCGGCTTCGCCCGCGTGATTCCCAGGGAACATACTCCCGGGATAAACAGTAGCCTATGTCCTTTCTCAGGCTCTAGACTATCTGTGTACCAAATTTTACTTAAATCGGTTCAGTAGTTTTGGCGTGATAGCACGACAGACAGACAGACAGAGTAACTTTCGCAGCTATAATTTTAGTAAGGATGATCAGCAAATAAATCGATTTATCTACTCAATGCCCATGGCAAAATGTGACAAGTTTTTGAATTGAACTTGAATATAATGCTGTTTTCAGGCTATTGAAAAGAAGAGCTTGAAAATAAATTTCAAAGGAATTGGTATAGGCAGTGGTTGGGTGGATCCCAAAGAAAGCGTTTTGGTCCTGCCGGAATTTTTGTATCTCTCGGTATGAGTTTTAACTTTGTTTATTTTTTTTTGTGAACTATTTAATAAAAACAAGATCGTTGTATAGATTCCTATATAATTTCAGGGCGCGATAGATCGGCGTTTATACTTATCCTCATTAAAGGTAGCGAAGAAGCTTGCTCGATCAATAGAGACAGCAGAATATTCACAAGCAGATATTTTAGACAATGTTTTGTTTCAAACTCTCAACGGTCAGGGAGAGTTGAATTTTAACAATGTGTATGCTGCCAGTCCCTACCCTGCGCTTGAAGAACTAGATACGAAGATGAATCGATATGTAAAGCCTACTTTGACCGGAGTTAATCAAACGATAAGATGGACTTATTTATCAGGGAAAGCTTACCAAAGTTTAAAAGATCACTTCCTCGTACCATCTGTTTCTTTTTGTAAGTGCCTACTTACTTTATATTTACTCGTAGCCGTGTTATATGAAAACACTTTTACACGCACTTTTTTGATATTTTTAAACTAAATAAGGCCGATGTCCTAACTGACTGCCAAAAGAAACATCGGAAAAACTCAGGAGTCAAAGTCTCAAGTCCATACAATGTGTGTGGTGGTCAAAATGTATGATTTTTTTTTGTTACAGTAGAAGCCCTCTTGGATAAGACGAAACTGAAGATAGCAATTTATAATGGAAACTTGGACGTAGTCACCCCATTAGGCGGTAAGTATGTTACCTATTTTACTAATAAACAAGAGGATCTATGTCAGTGGTAACACTTGAGATATCTATGAAAACCTTCTTTAAAGCTAGGTTTTTTTTTTATTTGCAATGGGTTCGCTCTTGACTCTAGTCTATGTCTAGGTATGCCATAATGTCGCAGTTAATATACAATTTTAACCACAGACGTGTGATTGATTGTATTGTGAAGTAGTTTGTTTGGTAAATTAAAAAATATTATTATTATGGTGACCTGCCAGCAAGATGAAAGAAGCGTTTAATTCTGTTATGTAATTTTTATTTGGTTATAGTCGTAGACACAACAGGTTGCGTAACGAAGTCTACCTATAAGATATTGGATCGGACATTAGCATAAATAAATGGAAATCTTTAATTTACTTGGTCACAAACGCCTTTATAAGCTTTGGTCAACGCAATAGGTATATTCCAAATCGTGCTTTGTTGAACATGTTGCAAAAAAATAGCATTTCCAATGTTCATATTCTATCTACGTAGAACACCTACGTAGTACCCATGTACAAAAAAAAACTGTTTTTTGAAAGTCAATGTTTCTGGTGTGGTTTTTCGTTTGACACCGACACCTAAAATTAAAGTTATTTTGTACTTTGTAGTTTTTATTTGAAAGTCGTCGGTTTTTTTTTTTTTTGTAAAAAAGATGTTTATTTTCCAATTTTTGGTGCTGGTGCCACTCAAAAATTCCAACCAGTCCATATTATTTTTATTGTCTATCTCCGAAGTTCTTCATGAGATATTTACGAAAATCAAATTGGACCTTTTCGTAATAAACCTCTTTCGAACCAAAAAAAAAAGGTTTTTGTAAATCCGCCTAAGTATTATATATAAAAAAAAAAACTGTAATCAAATGTGTATCGTGAAGTAAATTAACGGAATAATGTAAGTTTAAATCTTATAGCAGAAAAAAATAGTCGGTACCAATATTTGACTAATGAGTAAAGACGTAGGAGTCTCAAATTGAAAGTTCATGAGAAAATATATTCTTAGGTGCTTCCAACTGGGTCCACAAGTTAAAATGGCATGGTGCTTCTGACTTCGCCAACGCCGAGAGACATCCGATACGGGGAAGCAAAAACGGATACTATAAAGAAATGAAGAGATTAAGCTTTTGGTGGGTCTTCGGAGCTGGTCACTGGGTAAGTGAAATCGAACGTTCGGAAATACCTAATGTAACATATATTTTTTCAAAAATATTAGGAATAGCCGTTTATAATTTATTTTATATTCTAAACAGAGATCGTACCTAGTATAAAAGTTCACTTAACAATGAGGTGGTTTCATACGATTGTCTTCAATCTGGTGGGTGATGCGCTGTCCTCCTAGTTAGGTTATAATATAACCTGTACCAAGGAGTAACAGAAATAAAAACTAAATCATATGTGGGCTCTACTGCCACACCACTTCTGCATGAGTTTTCATAAACTTTCCTGGCATGAGGTCCTAGAAGCCGTTGTTCTCATAAAAAAAGCTGAAATCAAGACGATCTAAGTACAAAAGAATAAACTGGAATTGTGCAGCCAACAAACATAATATTATAAAGCTGAAGAGTTTGTTTGTTTGGTTGAAAGCGCTTATCTCAGGTACTATTGATCCGAATTGAAAAATTATTTAAGCCCATTTATCGTAGAAGCCTTATAGGCTATATAACATCACGCTACGACCAACAGGATTTGAGTATCTGAGGATTTGGGAGGTGTAACAGTGCTTTCTTGCATCTATTTAACATTTCTACTGAACATTTCAGGTGCCTGAAGAGAATCCTGAGGCTATGGCGCACATACTGGATTACGTCACAGCAGAAGACGTAGGGGAGCCATCCAATAAGGAACTATCGCGCACTGAAAATAAGGGTCATTAGTCGAAGTCTTGTTTTGTATTTTTATAGTACAGACGCGAGCACATCAAGCTACAACAATCTCTCAAATTACTTTATTAGATTTTCAACTGTATCGTTACAGCATCAGGTTTAAAATGTGTAAGTTTCGAATATGCTGGCGTCTGTAGTTTGAAATTAAATAATTAAATGTTAGTCAAAAACTAACACGGCGAAATCTGAATTTTTTAAGTGAAATAAAATAGGCAAGCATTCTAACTTGAGAAAACCAGTTTATGAACTGAGACTTTGCGAATTAAGTTGTGTAAATAAAGAATAGGTAGTACATATTCAAGAATAATAGCTTTTTAGGGTTCCGAAAAAAAAACGGAACCCTTATAGGATCACTCGGGTGTCTGTCTGTCCGTCTGTCACAGCCAGTTTTCTCGGGATCCACTGGACCGATTCTGTTGAAATTTTGTACACATCTGGACTTTTGTGACCCCAACACGGATGTGTTACGTAAAGTATTATTTTTTTTATTATGGAGGTCACTTTTGGAGACCAAATTAGAAAATAAAAACAAAATAGTTTTTTTAAGAATATCGTGTGACAAATGAAAGGGCTTACTCTGAGGGTTTCAATTATATTTTTTTTATAATTTTAAAATAAATAGTTTTGAAGTTATTTAAGAAATCTCCGAAACTACTGAGACTACAATTTGGAAAAAAATGGAGATAATAGATTTTTACCTAAGATTACAGGAAAATCTAGAAGAAGTATAAAAATAACATGTTAAAAAAAATTTTCGGAACCCCTTGCACGCGAGTCCGACTCGCACTTGGTCAGTTATTTTTACTATGTGAAAAGTATTTAAAATAGTTTAGTGAATTGAATCAGTAACTTGTTTTGCTTAGTTGTTTGTTTTTATCTCGGAATAGGTGTACAATTTACTATATAACAAAGGAATTCTGTACTTACAATTTATATGAAATAAAAATCAATATGCATTTGGTTATTTTTATGTCAAGATTACGTACCATTAATCATATTATTATACAAACAGTATCATATTTACAATATTCTATTATGTTTTTAATAACATTAATATAATAATATACACACTCATAATAACTGAAGCACATCAATAATTATCTATGGACAACAATAAATTTTGGCCAATGATCTGTAAAACTTTTTTTTAAATTCATTTACGTGTTAAGGCTGCGCTAGGCAATGGCTCGAGCCCATTATTGGGCGTGGCTAAAACGCATGCTGTCTCGCTTAAGGTGAATGTTACGGGTTGCTATTTGCCATTTTCCCGCGAGATGGCGCTGAAGTCAACATTTTCAGTTGTATTTTGTTTCGAGTGTAATTGGAACAATATTAAGTCGCAGAAATAATGGTACGACAATCGGATATTCCACTTTATCGAAATTAGTCAAAATACGGCATAAAAACCCTTCTGATTCATCATACTTCACGAAAAAGTATGATGAACACTTTTTTATTCCTTTTTAATTTACTTTTTTCCTTACGTACCTATAGGTATTGATAACAACGGATCGAACCGATATCATGTTTCAGTTTGGACGTATGATGTCGGATTGCTGACTAGCGCAGCCTTAAGCTTTAATGGACACACCCATGTTGTATGGAGCGTGTAGAAATATAATTTGGTAGATAGTTAAATACAAAAGTATATTTATGCACGACAAAAGAGCAGCAAGTTTTATATTTGAAATGATGTAAATTTTGCATACAGAGAGGATTTTTGGGACGGGATGATAAGGGCCCACTGTAGCATCACAAAAATGTTCATAGTGCATACGCAGATTTTATATGTACCGTCAAGTTAGAGCAACTTTATTTCTCACTCTACATGCTTGGTAGTTCCTTTAATGTGCCGTCTCAAAAAACCAGCCTGTACCTTGCCTGCCAAGAGTGAGTACCATTTTAGCCCAGAATGGGTGATATCCTTTAGAAAGAAAAACTAATTTTGCGGCAGCACATTTTGTTAAAATAATATACGCATGGTTTTTAATTTTATGAGCAGTTTAGGCCAATTCATAAAATAAACTGAAAATTACTGCTCTCCACAATACATTTAAACTTTTAAATTAAAGCAATAAACCGTTTTTTTTTTTTGTTAACAGGTTGGCTCTTCGACGGCCAATTTATTTTACATGCATAATTAAAACCAAACGCATGCTTAATTTATTTTAAATTCGATTTAAATTTTATTGACTTTGTATCAACTCATAAAAATATCAACATTTTCAAATACCAAATAATTATTGTAAAAATATACAAAAACGAAGATACATTTTGATTATTCAATAGATTTAATATCACAAAATATAAAATAATAATATTTTGTACAAGAAAATAAAATAAAACATGGTCCTAAGATTTATTTAAGACCACAGACCGAAACACATTTTTTTTGTAGGCTCTGTATATAGTATTTAACAAAGTGGCTTTTCGCGTCAGTCTGTGACAGCGCTTAGTTATTTTAAACACGATGGATTTAGATGTGGTCATCAATTCACGAAATTATCCCGGAAGTTCTTTGTGTAAATTACATTTTTAATATTTAACTTACGATAAGTATATATGTATTACTAAAATAATAATGTTTTGGAATATTGCCACCTCGGTAGAGTGTGGAGCAATAACGGGTCGCTAGTAATATAATATAAATAACAAATACTTATAATATCAGTGTTCATAGCTAAATAAAATAATAAATAATACGTGTAACAGAATAAACGCAATAGCTGAAAAAGGGTTACTGTACTTATCATTATGAACATCTTTTAGGCACTTGTCTCACCGCCGCGCCGGCGAGGAAGCGATTAGCTATCGACTATTTGCTCGCTGAGGAAAGGGACAAAAGATATAGATATAGATGTCGTGTAAATAAAAGAGACACATGCATTCATAGTCGATAGCTTGCTGTTTACAATGCCGGCGAGCGGCTCTTAGCTCTAGTTGATCGCAGCGACAAGAGCTATCAAAGATTGTACTACAGCGACACTCGGTCGGCGATGTTCGCTTGGCGATCAGAACTCACCAACCAGCGGTCATTTCTGCCTACAGTGCGGGCCGGAGCGAGTATTGCGAGTAATCGCCCGCCGCACAAAAGCACTCGGTTAAA
This sequence comes from Lacanobia oleracea, assembly GCA_950371165.1. Taxonomy (NCBI): domain Eukaryota; kingdom Metazoa; phylum Arthropoda; class Insecta; order Lepidoptera; family Noctuidae; genus Lacanobia; species Lacanobia oleracea. Next base: position 12,539,626 of record OX493397.1, read on the forward strand.
GCCGAGTGTCAAAACTATTAAAACTTTTCACTCTCTAATCGCTGATCGCTGGCGGTGAGACAAGTGCCTTACTGTGGGACTCAGCCCGAAATAGCGAAATAATATCCGCTATTCAATACATTTTGTCGAGTTATGCGCACATAATGCATTATTACAGTGTTGGACGTACAATGATGAGTACAATGACCTCTTAGAGGTATTACGATTATTCTGTTACACGTAGTATAATTTGTTCCCTTTCTTCTAGTATTCATAGATCGTGGGTATTTTAATTATTTTACCGCGTAATCTATGAGAGGTCACATAGGAATTAAATAATATCCTAATATTTAGCCTTGCTGAAACTGTATGAAAAATTTGTTTCATGTTAGTTGAGATGAGAAATATCTTAATTTTATTAGCAGGCCTATACACACACAAAGCTAAATAACTGAACAGTACTTCATAAAAAAGGCGTGTATTTTGTGGTGTGTAAACTCCTTATAATTATTTGTTTGAGCTAGCATGATAAACCATTATAATTCGACCTCACGCATTTATTTTGTACGAGCTTCAGGGTTATGGGGAGAGTCGTCCCACACCAAACTAGCTCCAAAACAGGATTATGTTTTTTAGTATATTACTTTCTACATGATTTTATAGTATAATATAAACATTTGTAAAATTTAAATAGGTAATTAGCAATTTGATTTAACGATAATTAGCAATTTGAAATACATGAATTGAAGGTTTGCGTCAGTCTTAAGCCGGTTGTAATGTAACTTTAACAAACAATGGTTTAAAAAAAATACCGTTAACTAACATCTTCGTTGGAAGTTAATTCTAAAAAAACATTTCATATTAGCTACGTACGAGCACATTCTAAGGATACTTTCAAATTGACCAACGCCATTTAATTCTGACTTTAAAAGTGTCGAACGCTAAAATCATTTACTGACCCATACAATGATCTTCTGTTTCACTTGGGCGCCGGTATGCTCAACTTACAAATACCGACTCGATTACGGCACCGGCTAAACGTTCAGATTTGTAGAAAACAACTCTAACAGTATCATTCGGAACATTGTATTGTTGCCAGGCCCGGTATTATCGGTAAATTATTCAATATAAATATCAAATCTGAGCAATTTTTGTTTTCAGCGCTTATCTTTTGGTCAATCTGAATATTCAAAGCTATTCTATAAAATTGTGTACTAGCTACGTTAGTCTCACTTCTGCGTAGCAGGCGTCGCACACTCGCACTGGCTTGGTGTTGCCAGCTAACGCGACTGTCTTGTCGCTGCAGGCCGCACAGAATATATGGCCACACCGACGACAATGGTGCTGTAAAACAACAAAAAAACATCATTAATTTTAGGAATATTTATGCCAAAACTTAGTGACAAGACTCGTAGCAGTCACAGTCATACAACTTGAGAGTGGGTCGACGAATATTTAATTTTATGTATCGCTAAACTACTTATGTTCTAGTGAAATGAAAAAAAAAAAAAATTCTTTATCAAAAGGGGAATTAGGGATTTTTCTTACTGACTTTATAGATCAAGATTCAAAGCATTTATTTCAAAGGGGTTCGAACATTTTTCTATAAGAGCTGGCATAGCCGCCATTGTTTTTTCATAGTTGCGGCGCATGATCTAACATGTGGTACATGTGGGTAGATAACACTTAAACAAACAAACAAACACTGTTAGCAATATGGGGGCCCAAAGTGTAATTTTGCCGAGATATTTGGAGATAAAGGTGTTTCACCAAGTGAAAACCATGCATTATTAAAAATTAACAATTTACGATTGAACTATTTATTAGAAGAAATCAAGAGATAAAATATGAGCACGTAAAAACGTGTAAATTATCATTAGTCTGATGAGCCGGCAATCCGATACGACTGGGGACAGATTAGGGATACGTGTAGTCCACACGAGACATGGGGGTCTCATTTTTTTATTTGGTAATGGGCTTGCTTTTGACCACAGTCACGCCTGATGGAAAGCGATAGATGAGGTCTATGATGGAGCGAGCGTGCCCAGAAGATGCCTGTTCACTCTTGCTTTGAAAGCAGACGGGTTATTAGTGGACGGGAACACAGATGCCGGCAGAGAGTTCCACACCTTAGCTGTGCGCATAATAAATGTGGAAGAGTAGCGCTGGGTACGACTAGACGGGATATCGACCATGTACGGACATTCCACCAACTTTCAAGCAGCAGGCTGCTTCTGAGATATTCCTATGTGGAAAACCCAACCACACTTTGCCCGACATGGGAATCGAACCCTAAATTAAGCTAGTCAAGACTTTTTTTATGCGTTTGCGTGGCACCCTGGATGGTTTAGATTCACAAATCAGCCTGGCAGATGGCGCTGCTCATGCAGGACAACGTCTGTCGAGTCCGCTAGTAATAATATAAAATTCTTCCGATACTGACTGATTGTGTGACTGACCGACAACGCGCACCCCAAAACTCATCATCTGCCTAGCCTTTTCCCAACTATATTGGGGTCGGCTTCCAGTCAAACCGGATTTAGCTGAATACCAGTATTTTACGCCGAGCGGCTGCCTACCAGACCTCCACAACCCATTAACTGGGTAACACGGTACTTCATGGCAAGACTGGAGTTAGATTAACTGGCTTCTGAATATCCGTAACGACTGCCAAAGATCTACAAATGATAGCCGGGACCAACGGCTTAACGTGCTTTCCGAGGCACGGAGGAAACTCGGTATGTTAAGATGGTCACCCATTCACAGGCCAACCTTGGCAAGCGTTGCTTAACCTTGAAGATTGACCCGTGCGGCTGTCTATATATATATTATCTAGCCACGAGTTCCTCATCGCGCTCCTCAACGCGCAGCCCAAAACTACTGGTCGTAAAAAGCTGAAATTTGGCATGTAGGTTCCTTGGGGAGTGTAGGGAGCACTAAGAGAGTATTTCCCGAAATTCCTACGGGACCGGGAAAAAACAGGATATGCGCGTACATAGTCGCGGGCAAAAGCTCGCGTCGCGGGATAATAAAAACTTACTTTTCGCCTAGCGATAGAGAACTCCTTGGCACACGCGGTGCAGGCCGTGGCGTCCTTATCGTGCGTCCACGTGGGAGTCTCGTCGACCGCCTGCGCTTGCGCCGCCTCCCTCTCCAGTAGCTCTGCCAGTTGTAGCTTGTTCTCGCTCAGTGTCGCACCTACTTCTTCTAGAGTCTTCTGCGCTTCTACGTATTGTGTTTTTAATACGTGCTGCTCTTCTTGTAGTGAGAGGTATTTCTGTAATGTGGTAATGGCCATTTTAAAGTATTGGTTTTAAATAGTTCTTATGGATATTTATTTATTAAATTCGATTTATTTTAGTTAAAAATTAATTGTCGATTTTAAATTATTATTTATGCAATACATGAAAACAGTTTTGGTGATATATTGGAGTTCAATAAGGATACATTTAATTAGATGGCGAAACTTCAACAAGCCGATGGGATATCAGCATCTAATTACACAAAAATATTTGTAAATTTAATATTTTTTTAGTTTATGTTATTAGGTATAATTATATTTAATACAAATAACTCGTGTAACATCTTCTCGTCACAGCGCTGAAAAAACCGTTCTGTAAACGCATCTTTATGCATTTTACAATATGAACTCAAGAAAGTAACACAATAGATAGACATTTTACATCAAGTCTCATCATCATCATCTGCCTAGCCTTTTCCCAACTATATTGGGGTCGGATTCCAGTCAAACCGGGTTCAGCTGAATACCAGTATTTTACGTGGAGCGGCTGGCTACCAGACGTCCACAACCCATTAACTGGGTAACACGGTAGTTCTTGGCAAGACTGGAGTCAGATTTACTGGCTTCTGACAATCCGTAACGACTGCCAAAGATCTACAAATGACAGCCGGGACCAACGGCTTAACGTGCTTTCCGAGGCACGGAGGAAAATCGGTATGTTAAGATGGTCACCCATCCACAGACCAACCTTGGCAAGCGTCGCTGAACTTTAAAGATCGACCCGTGCGGCTGTTTTTATTTAGCCACGAGCTCCTCATTTTACATCAAGTCTATACCCGCAATAATGCCAATTAAACTAAAATTATTGACATCATATCAGATTAAACAATGTTATCGATCGGTACCTACTATGAGTCAATTTTAAAATAAGCATTGTTTTGTTTACCTGGCCTATTGCTTTGAGAGATTCCACTTCTTGTGTCAACATTGATATCTTATCGCGATCCCGCATCATGGATTCCTATAATAAAGCGATTATTAATAAACTAAAGGTATAAGGAAAACTAATTAGGTACTTGCATATACTTCGGTATAATAGTATAATCATTGCGAAAAATGAACGCATGTCATGCGACTTTTACGTCATTGATTATCGTCATTTTAAGTACATATTCATAAAGGCTGTTCCAGAAGTGCCTGGTAATGTTTAAGTGTAACGTTAGGTTGCTAATATAAACGTTAAGGAAATAATAGCAAACAAAAACAGGGTCTGTTTTCAAAAAAGTTCAACCACAAAAACCTACTAATAAGTTCCGAACAAATAACTTCTTATGCAGTTTGCTACAGTTGATGGCGTTTACTTCAGTTCAATCACAGACTTGATGTCACCAGAGGCATCAAAATGCTTGAAAAGTGATGTTTTGGAACCTTTTACCTCAGATTTTACGGTCTAATTAGGGTTCCGTACCTACCCGAAGGCTAGCCAAGGAACGCTATTTATTACTAAGCCGAGAATAACAATAATAATTACTAATTATTTATTATTATTTCCGTCTGTCTGTCAGAGGGCTGTATCTCAAGGAATTTTCAGTGTATATATCTATTGCCGCTATAACAACAAATAATAAAAATTAAGAGTCTCCCATACAAGGAACTTATTTTTTTCCGGTTTATGGTACAGAACCCTTCGTGTGAGAGTCCGACTCGTAGTCGTAGTAGTAGAGAGTCGAACTTTGTAGGTTTATTTTTGAAAGTCAGTTTTTTCTGTTTTTCTATTGCGTCCTTAATGTATATCAGCTACCTAATATCACTTTTAAATAATAATATGACTACGCACTTCTGGAACACACTGAATAACTATGGTTTAAGTAGGATAGTCAAATACCGGATGAATTTTTAAAGTGTGCCTTCATGGCCAAATCCGAGACTATGAGGAATATCGAAAAACACTGAATGAAGTGTCTAGCCCGATTTTGATAAAAACTAAGCTTGTACGAGTAAATCATAGTTCCTATCCTGTCGCGGATATGATGACAAAACTTACTGAAGTACCTTATCAATAACAACAATTCAAATAGCAAGAGCGAGCAAAGCATATTTAAAAAATTGTTTGAGCTTGCTTTGCTCGCTAAGCAAGCTCGAACAATTTTTAAAATAGACACGGATAAGTTGGCTTAGCTACGATTTTTCTGTGTTGTGAAATTCCAAAGCTGCGAAGCCTAGCTCACTAGGCTCGCTCTTGGGCTCGAGAATCCTTTCAGTGTTTTTCGATATTCCTCATAGTTTCGGATTTCGCTATGAAGGCACACTTTAAAAACTCCCGTATACTAGGTATGTTTTAATACGTCATTCAGCAAAGGTCTTATTTAACAATGGGATTTGTGGTTTAAAATGAATCAATGGATATTTTGTAGGTATAAGTGCTATTGTTTAGTCATCTCATAATAAAAGTATTAGGTTCCTATTATTTTGTATTTCGCTATGAGCGTAATAAAAACCAGAAAAGGCATGCTCTTCGATAATCTTCGTGTTTCCGGACTAAGACGAACGTCGCGCCACAGGTAGGTACTATCGCACCTTGACCACCTAGTGGTAGTGCTCCCCCCCACCTAGTTGATGCCCTAAGCAATCCACGCCTATGGTGCCCCCTATCCATTAGGTAAAGAAAAGGTAAGATATGATTAGAACACATGCATCAAGAGCAAGCAAAGCAAGCTCGAGCATTTTAGCACTCTACCTTTTGACTAGGATTGCCTTTAACTGGTTTCTTTAAAATCCACATCTTTATTCTTTCTTTCTTTTACAACAGATAGTTTTTAGACAAAGATGACCATGCCCCCTCCCTATCTCTGAAACTACTGAGCCTTAAATTTTGAAAAAACCTACAGATTACAGGAACTATAAGAAATCTCTAGTGTTCAAAAAAACATGTTACCTACTTACGAAAACGAAATTGGTTCGGAACCCTTTGCACGCGAGTCCGACTCGCACTTGGCCAGTTTTTGAAAGTGCAAGTCTCTAAGATTGATTTTTGGGTCTTGTAACTAACACATTGGGTAGGTATCTACGACCTGTAATTCCTGTAGTTTATCTGTTTATGGTAGCGTTACCATCACATAATTTGCATAAAAATTTAACTTCTTTGCGATATAAATTACAGGTGTAACAAATATTAATACAAAAATAATATAAAACACTTATTTTGGCATCATCAGCAAGTTCCAAACGATTTATACCTAACAAATTTGAAGTTCAATTATAAGTTTTTGCTCTATCAATAAATCAAATAAGCAATATAACAGGCCGATGTAGAATGTAGCTCAGACACGGATCCAGGAATTTGCAGCAGATTGCACGGGGGGGGGGGGGGGTTTAACGATGTTTTTACAAAAATAACTTAAACAATCAACATTAACAACAAGCAAAGCGAGCGCAAACATTTTAGAAGCTCGTAGTTTTTTGACTATTTGAACGAAAACCCGCTTATGCTGAAAGGCTGTAACAATCAAGCGAATTTGAAATACAGGGCGAGTGGAGCGAGTGTGAATTTTGGAAGCGAAGCAAGTTTCTTTGTCAATTTACGCCTGAAAAAGTGAGAAATAATAATGTAAGAGCGAAGAGTAATTTTTTTGCCATGTTAACTAATATTCGGCTTACAATTACTCATCAATTTTTACTAAGATTTGTTTTAATTTATTTCTGCCTAACTACGTTTTAAAAACCCCGCCCGGACGACAAGTCCGGGTAAACCCGGACGGATTGGATTGCTATTTGAATTGTTGTTATTGATAAGGTACTTAAGTAAGTTTTGTCAACATATCCGCGACAGGATAGGAACTATGATTTACTCGTACAAGCTTAGTTTTTATCAAAATCGGGCTAGACACTCCATTCAGTGTTTTTCGATATTCCTCATAGTCTCGGATTTGGCCATGAAGGCTAAATCCGAGACTATGAGGAACTTAATCATAGTTATTCAGTGTGTTCCAGAAGTGCGTAGTCATATTTAAAAGTGATATTATTTTCCATAAAAAATTAAAGGTTTAAAACTTACTTGTAACGACACCCTCCACTCTCTTTCTATCCGGAGGTCACCCTCCGCGGCAACGGCCCTTGTCTCTGCTGCGGCCGCCTTCTGACCCAGCGAGCGGGCACTGTCTTCTAAACTCTTCCTAGCTAACTTATCTTCTTGCAACCTAATCAGTGTGCACACATCTTTAACACATACAGCCCTATTCATGTTTTTTTTAAACATACTTTAATACTGATTAGCACATTCTTTATTAAAAAGAATAATTAGGAATCTGCAAACCAGTACTTAAAAAAATCTAACCAATATATTTTTTATAAAAACCTGATATTCATTATGGTAGGCGCCAGATAAAAGTGCAATAACGGTCGTTAACCCACACACAGTGATTGACTTTCTTAATAAAAAAAAAAAACAGAAATAAAGACATAAAGCTGTCCTGAATCGACTTCTATCATGACACTACGTTCTCTAGTAATGAAAAAAAAAAACGGTTCATAATTTATTGTTCGGGTATTTTTGAAGATATATTATAGGGAAAGGTCAATGTTCTTTATTGCAAGTTTATCTGGCTCCTACCTTAGTTCATACAGTCAGTAACAAAACGATCAACAAGTGTCAGAAGAGATTTATGAAATAAAAATCTTGATAGTTGAATCATTCAAATCAGCGAATTTTGATGCTGACGATCGTAGGAACCTACTGTAGTACAATGTTGTAAGGCTACATCTAAAGTTTTTGTTGATAATGTGTACTGGATTTAATAGCTTTCCAGGTTTATCTGAATTTTAAAACAATGTAGCTGTTTTTCAAGTCTTTACTCATAGCTCTAATAGGATTAATTATGAGCTCATTGACTCACTACTTGACTTTTTGATCATCAGTAAATAAAACATAGTTATCGTTTTGCCTAAATCTAATTAACTGACTGTAGGCTTTTAACGAATTAAGGTTTAATTATAAGTCAACAAATATGTGCAAAGAAATATAACTTTTTGATTCGATTCTATCAAGTAAACTGATGATAAACAGGAACGGGACTAACATTTGGCTCAAGTTTTGTATTAAAATGTTTTTGATTCTAGGAATATACGAACTCTCAGTACGTTAGTATTTATTACAATCAAGGTATTGTTTAGTCACACAAAGCATGCAAACATAGGAGTGAGATTGATAATGGCAAACCTACACAACAAACATAAAATTAAAACAAGCAAGTATATTGGATTTCAAGTTCAATAAAATACAGAATGCGACTGAATATGCTTTATTATAAATAAGGCTTTTACACATCTACCGCCTCGGAATTACAAAACTATTAAAAAGAAAATATCTAAATTATGGATTTATAACATTTGCTGCTAGATCAACGAGCACAATATTTGTATATAATCATAAAATTCAAGTTTCCAAGCACATGTAGCTACCCAAATGGAATGAGATCAAAAAGTCGAATCTCTCTATACAATGTAACTTTGACAATCGCTGGAAAAGTATACAAAATACCAATCTTTTCAATAGCACTACCAAATCCTCACGTTCTCTATTCTACTAATACAGGTACTTTTAATTAGTCATGTTACATAATCACCAAAACGTAAAATGTTTTAATCAAAGTAAATAACAATAATCAACACAGTGATAAATTCTTAATATTACCTAAAAATAAGTTTTTTTTTGTTGTAAATAATTTATTAACACCTTAAATTAACTTTAATGAAACAAAAAACCTAACAAATGTGGATTAACAAAAAATGGTACAGTTGGATATTTAATTGAATCACAGCAAGAAAGCAAAAGCAACAGTAGCATTACGTTAACAATATGATCACATCATTATAGGATCACTTTAATAATTTATCAAAATACTGATTTTTGCATTCACTAAGTTCATTGTGAGGGTTTGCCAATATCGAGCGAATGGAAAGAGTTGCCGCTAGTTGACACACGCAAGCTGTGCATTGCTCACACCTAAGTGCGTTGGGTACTGATATGTCAAGCGCTTAGTTTACATTCAGCAGCGGAATACATTATCCAGGCACTCTTTCGATCCTGACGGATGAACGCAGGCCGTAACCCGCCTGATGCGATGTCATAGTAAAAATTTGTAAAACCTACTTCTCATCGAGTTGATGTATGGTGCTGCCCATTGATTCAGTCTTTGCTTCCAATTTGGCTATTAGCTCTGTTTTATGTTTCAAGGAACTTTCACATTCCTAAAACAAGGCCAATACAGTTTAGCTGAATAAAATGACAACTCACTTGAGCAGAAGTAAGATTATTTCTGTTAGTTAAAAGCAGATAAGTACATGACAGATGTTAATGTTAAAAATTCATACCAATACATACAGCTACTTTATTCTGAGGTTAATACAGTGGTTTTATAAATATCAATACACTATGTAAATGCATAATTATAACTTGTAACCATTATATTATCCTCAACATCACCAATATCTCCATAATATTATAATGTGTTAGTAGATAATACATTAATAATTTTCTAGGAAACAGGAAATACCATCCGAATTGCGATAATGGAATAATTTTATTTACAGTAAATATTGAAGTGTCGAACATTACTCCGGGATCTGATTGACTGCTTTGTCTCTCACATTGCTCTTCCGGAACGGTGGTATTTCCTGGAGATTCAATCTTTTATGAGGCGGGCCTTCATCCTTAGACTTTGTACCCTTTTGCGCGTTACTTTGTGCTTTCAATTTTTCTAACTTTTCTCCTAGATTATTTTCATTAGTTGTAGGAGACCTGAGAGCTTTGACTAAGTCGTTATCGGGTCCTAAGAAGTGGTTATATTTCTCAAGGTTGTGAAGTATTTTGCCAATTTGTTCGGCTTTCCCCTGGAGCCTCGACACCATTTCGCCCTTCTGCGTCAGTTCCATCTCGCATTCCTTCCGTACGACAACCGCGGCATTGTGAATACAGCATGGTATTAGTATAGGAATATATATATTATATTAGCAGGTTAGTGAGTAATAAAAATAATTATAATGAAACAAGACAGTGAAACAATTAACAGAAGAAAAACAAAATACGAATACATATAAGCATACAAAAAATACAATATAAAGATTAAAGACGAAGAGGATATTAATCGTTAATCAAATTGGTGGGATAATGAGAATGCATGGGCGGGAGTAAAGCAGTGTTAGACGGAGCACCCACGCGACGTGCGACCTTAGCGGGCCATCGACTTTGTTATAGTAGTCGGCTGCATCGCACACAAAGGCTTAACTGGTATATAACTGTGCACGATGTACTAAAACCCGGATTAATTAGATACTTGAGCAAGTTGAAAGTAAGAAGTAGTGTCACAGTTATCTACTTGTAAATCATCAACAGACCATGAAGTACAAATGAAGAAACTTCAGCAACGATTGACGCAAGCGCGTGATTGGTCAACCACTAGTGACAGAGTAAGGGTACAAAATCCTAAAAGATAATATACAACATGCTATTGAACTACGAGTAAATAACTCACCTGTAATTTTTTGTACATCTCTAGGTTAATTAGTTTTATATCGTCGAGCTGCCTTCTCAGAGATATAATTGTGTCTTGTTTATCGTGTATATCTTTCTCTAGCAATTTCATTGCCACTTCCATTTCTGCTTTGAGTGAAATCTGAAGTCATTTTAAAGAACATTATTAGAAATTTATGTGAAGATAAAAAAAATTGTAAGTTACAGATTTCGCTGGCCATTAGACTGGCATGCCATTACTTAATGGAATACAAGTTACTGTGACCCGACACTGCGGCCATCAACCATTATGCAGCGACCTTGACTACAGTGCGAACAGACAGTTTAAAATAACATTGTCGACGATGTATGTACCTGCAAGTCTAACTCCCTCTGCAGTTCCAAATACTTCTTCCTTTCTTCCTCCAAGTTCTTGCTGGCCTCGCTATCATTTTTGGATTTGTCAGAGGTGATGCTTTTAACGCTACGTTTCTCCTGAAAATTAAAATGTTTCATTGTTCAGAGACGCCGAAGTGAATATCGGCGTTAGTTTTTAAATCGCGCACAGTGAAATTTGTGTCTATTTCTATTGGGTTAAACCGCGAAATCGAAATACTATTTTTAGTATCGGTAGAAATACAGTGTTTTAGTATCTAGTATTTTAAGAAGACCGCGTAGTTTTCGCAATATATGAAGTCATGGGTATACCTGAGATTATACTGTCTTATCGTTGGCCATTTAATCGCTGATAACATGAACACAAGGGTATGACAATGTTTTTAATCAGTACATCGATATACTCCAAGATATATTTACAATATACGAAAGAAATTAAAGAAAACATAAATATGAATTCATGGTACAACTTATAAAACAAACAAACGTAAGTAATTACCTAATTACTTACGTTTGTTTGTTTTTATAAGGTACCAATCGTACCTACCTAGGTACGTATCGTACAAAATACAGCATTTCCAATAAGGAAAACAACGAAGAAATTTCAATGAAGGAGGAAAACCTGTTTAATTTAATGGCACTTCATTTTAATTCAACAAAAACTAAAATTTGCGCAGCGATAACTTGTGCATTACAATGTAACGAAGAAATATTTAAATAAATAGTTGATCTTACCTCCTCATCAGACTGCAATTCCGTCACTTTCATCCTTGTATCTTTGGTTATATCTTGCCCTGCACAAAAAATATACACGTGCTTAAACAATACAAATAAACACAGACTGCAGCGTGATATATTTACACTGGTACATAAATAACTCACAGGATTTGGTCCAGAAAGTTTGTTTAGTGTGACTTTTTGCCGAAGAATTGCCCATTAATGCTGAGTTATAGCGCATAACGGTTAGAACCGTGGTTAAATAATAAATGGCGCTAAAATAATGACACGGACCGAACGTCAGCTCCGGGCGAGGTACTAATGGCTACTAAGCTATACAATAGAGACTGACTCATCATTGCAAGCAAGGTGTCTTATCTGCTGGCTTTTCTATTATTGTTATTCGCGCTGTGTTTTCGATAGTAAATACCGATGACCATGAGTGGTTTCCCTTTCCGGCGACTACCGTTATGTTAATTATGTGATACAGGTTAATGACAAATGTTTAGGAAGATTTGACGATAGAATTCTTCATTGTATACTTTTGGTTCTTTAGGTAGGTATTACGTGAACGAACAGTTACTAGTAATGTAAATGTTATGTTAAGTGTTGAGTTGCTACACTACTTACCAAGTGCATGTTTTAGCTGATTGTTTTCCTCAACTAACTGTATCATCGTGTTTTTGGAGATCGCCAAGTCCTCCTTCATGAGGGCATTGGTCGTTGTCAGGCTTTCGACCTTGGCTTGGAGGTTCGCAACTGTTGCACTAAAACAAAAGGAATTAGCATAAGTCACACTTTTACACAATGGTGGTATACAAGAGGCAGATTAATCTTGTAGAGTGTGGCAATGGTAGCAGTTGAGTACCTCAAGACTACCTCAATGGGAAAAGTGTGAGTTTATATTTGTACTAGTTGACCCACGCAAATTCGTCTGCGTCACAATTTTTCTGCTACTTACTGCTTCTCTCCTATTGGTCTTAGCGTGATGATATATAGTCTATAGCCTTCCTCGATAAATGGGCTATCTAACAAAGAAAGTATTTTTCAAATCGGACAGTAGTTCCTGATATTAGCGCGTTCAAGTAAACAAACAAACTCTTCAGCTTTATATATTAAAGTATAGATAGATGTAATCTTGAGTATAAGGAAGCAGGATTTCATGATTTCGTGTTGGATCACCAACCCCCGTTGGCAACTGGGAATTTTATTCCCGATTGCCAACGGGGGGCGATCCATGTTCATCCATGTGACTGGGAATGTTCGACGTATTTTACATATCATTTTCAACGCTAGTTGGGACATGAAGTAACAAACTGCTTTTATAGCGATATTACCAAATAGAATTGAAGCTACATCAGACGGTAGTTACTATTGTCTATAAACATTGCGAGTCAAATCGTCATGGGTCTATGAACTGGGTTATTATAATGTACGCTCATGGCCTTAATATTCCTAAGTTGAGTTAACCTTCAACAGTACGATTTGTTTACAAAAGAAAGAGCTGTGAAAACTTCCAGTTAAGTTTAATGGAATTGAACTATTCATTCTTAGACACGTCTTATAACAGCGTCGACGTTATATCATGTTACATGTAATCTCTTCAAAGAAAGTAAACGTGTACTATGCACAGTCACTTCAATAGAGGCTGTTAAAATGTAGACGAACGATAAAACAATCATTAACTTAGCATATCATTGTTGTTCTTCGAAGTCCAAATTACAGCGCGCAAAGTTAAACAAACGATTTAATTTACTAATGAGGCACTCATTCTGCGGGAAAAATACTAAATAGAAAACTATTTGTTAATGGAAGACATTAAACTGCCTAGATTAACGTGAGAAAGTCCAGAACAATAGATTCGAAACTCACTTGAGATGTCGGTTGAGCTCCTCGATGTAATTCTTCTGGTCTAGCATTGTGTTGATGTGGCGCTGTTTCGGCTCGGAGTCGCCATTGTTGCCATTGCCGGCTAGGTCATTGGACGAGTTGCTGCCGCGTAGGTAAAGCGAAAAGTCTATGACACCTTGCTGGCTGTCCAAATCTTCCTCCTGTGAGCATTATAATATAATTCATTGATCGAGTCACCTTTTCAAATATCAAGGTAGAAGAAATACTGGAGTAAAATGTTGTGTTTGTCAAAAATGATTACCTTAACACACAAATTACAATCTACGACATTCAACCCAACCAGAAGACCAGTTATAATGACGGCTTCTTCATTCAACATCAGAGCATGAGGTTCGAAGTATTCTTCCAACGTATCTTCACGGTGTTCTAAGAGAATACGAAGATAGTCGGCAAGTCTTTTCTGCATCAAAGCCAGCCTCAGCCAGGCTCGAGCACGACCCATGGCTGTCCTGCAAAGAAATTAGAAACGTTTAAAAACTAGGCCTACCTATTTACCTAACCTCCTGTCTCCTGTGCCCTGCTATCTGTGTCTATTACCTTATTTTCTTTTCCAAAATCATATACCTACATATATTATAATTTTGGTAAAGAAAATAAGGTTATAAACCACTTGGAAGTTATTTTTCTGTAAGAACCTCTATGTGAACTATGATATGTCGGCAAAGAATATCTAAACTAGTTTTAATAGAACTGACGAAATTAACGCCTTAACAGTATCATGTGAAAATGAAAGATGGGATTGGTTTTGAAATGTACAAGTGAACAGACGCAAGAAAACTGCATGCGAAAAATGACGCAAGGTAAGTTTTTAGTGTGAATAGAGATGGCCAAAAGAGTAGGACAAGACCAGAAAGCGATGGATGGGCAGTTTGAAAGATCTAGGAACATGGGAACTACTGGGAGTAATATAGTCCTGACCGATTTCGGCGATGGCGGCCAATCCCAACGGAGACTAGCCATCGGCGCGGGACATATTATAGTGTCCAAGTGTGTGCGCAAACACAGGTGCACTCCCTCTTCCATCACTCATATAGTCCGATGTCACGCAACCCGACATGTCTGGAGAGACATCTGGCACCCCTGTCCCCCTGTCTGGGTGTGACACCCCCGTGCCTCGGAAAGCTCGTTAAGCCGTTGGTTCTGAGACTAATAGCAAAGCGTGGAAGAAGATATGTTGCATCGACTCCAAATAAATTGGGATTAGGGCAGAACGATGGTGATGATTTACTAAGCATGTTACACAAATAAAAATGATTATGATGGATTAATTATGTGCATAGGTACAAAGGGAATCAATTATAATTAGGTACCTATAATTTTTTTAAACACACAAAGGGCGGCGTTTAACACTTATCTGTGATTTCAATAAGGTGACATTTAACATGTCATTGTGTGCACTCTGAAAATAATAACTTATCTAGCTGATGGATGGTTATATTTTTTGCAGTATTTTGTAAAAAGACTTACTTGACAGTGGGGAGATCCCTGACACTAGCCGTGATGTCTGCGGCTTCGGGAGAATATTTCTCCACCATTTGCAAAATGTCCCATAGCTCCTTTTTAGGTCCAAGCAATCCCTGAAAATGCTTATTTTATGACTAATGGGTTTTTCTAATGTAGGTAATTGCGGGTCTCGTTAATGTTGTTTTTAATGAGTTTAAAAGGAAATGCGATCGGAATGTCTAACAAATTAATAATTACGTCTTTAAGTGACTACCTAATTGACAAGAAATACCTGCCAAATAATGATAATTAATCAATTAAAAACAATAATATGACTATTAGCTGAGTTACCTTCTTCGGTTTGAGTCCATGACGCATAACATGCTCGAGAACAATGAAGAAGTGATGCAAAGGCAAGTGATCACTGTCCAGCATCCTACCATAACGGAGCGATTGTTCGATCAGCTCCTTCACAATCAGTTTCGAGATGTTCACAAGATTGCTGCGTTCGATCACAACAGGATCCCGTGCTACAACAGATGACAATAAAATGTTTTTATTGTCATTACTTTTTACACTTACTGCATTTGTTCGGCGCATTAATTTACCCATCAAAGTATTCATCGGATCGTCAGGTGAAGTGATGGCTTGAGCAGATGGGCGATGGAACGAATCCTGCATTTCCATATCGTGCAGTTCTTTCAGGCAGAGCCACTCGCCATCGACGGAAACGCGGAAATTGCACAGGTAGATAGTGTCCTGTGCGCCGGCCATATCACCGTCCGGGTTGCCGTCACCCTGATGTTGAATGGCCGATGGAATGCCTAGTTCGGGCAAGGGATCCACCCCATGAACGGCAGCAAGCGAACGCATAATAAAGCAGCAAATAAACTATCAAGCGAAACAATCAACAGTGTCGCGTAAATTTTGATCACCCCGTTATAATCATTTCACCCGATGCGCAACTTTGAAGGTCAAGTTGATGTGTGTTTATCAAATCACTTGCTTTAATCGCAATACCGAGAAGCGTAGGTCCGTATTAGAAGGTGAGTTAGTAACTTCCTTTATATTAACTTAAAGCACGAGCAATTTTCACGAACTACGTTCTGAGCGAAATGGTTTCTCCAGTACCTACGTTCAAAATATTGATTTGCCGGCAAGCGCTCCGTACTACCTACAACAGCGGGAAATCAATACTCGGTGCGCACACCGCCATCTATGTGAAAACTGAGGAAACTTGAAGGTAACACACAGCTGCCAGCAACTACAGTTTGTAAGAAAACCTTTGTTTTTGTCCAAAACATGGTTATATGGATAGATTTCAAACATGCACGATAATCTCTCCGGTTTTACTGCTGTTTTTAAATTCGTTAAATATTAATGGAGGCGAAAGCGCCAAGGTAACCCGCGGAGTTCAAATTATCTTTTATGTGCTATTTTCAGCTCAGTATTAGTTTGCTTGCTAAAAAGCTTTATTCGCTTTCGTAAAAATACGTGTTTAGCGAAGTATAATCCTAAAGTCATAAATACTCATTGGAATAAAATCGGCTTCAAACTCATAATATTTTGTTAAGTCAAACTCAAAATATTGAGTTTGATTACTTGGTAATTTGAACTTCGTAAAATTCGATTCGATGATTTTCGATATAATAGCTGAAGAGTTTGTTTGTTTGTTTACTTGAACGCGCTAATCTCAGGAACTACTGGTCCGATTTGAAAAATTCTTTCTTTTTTAGATGGCCCATTTATCGAGGAAGGCTATAGGCTATATATCATCACGCTAAGACTAATAGGAGCGGAGCAGTAATGAAAATTGTGACGCAGATGAAGTTGCGCGGGTTTACTAGTAATATATAAAATTTAAAGAGAAAGTCTTAAGAGCGCTTTCACCATTTTTCTTGAATTTGAGCGTTTGATTCGAGTTTTGATGTCTGATTATGCTTTAGATATAGCACAAAAAAATAAAACAAAAACACGCCTAAGAAAGTTTGATAGTTGATCTTGGGAGTGTTCTAAATAAATATATCAATTTGTACACGTACATCAGTAAATTTCTTGTCTCCGCAAAGGGTGTTTCATAAAATTACGCTTTTGGGAATCTTTTGATGCTTTGGTACACTGAAGATATAATAATTTAATCAATTTTAAAAATGTCCATGATACAACTGTTTCTTCTACTTTGGAATTATCAAATCAATTTGTTACGATTCATGCACTAATAAACCAAAAATAATTTTGTAAAACTGAGAATTATTGACAATTTTCCGTACGAAACTATATTTTTTATCTATAAAAGTATAATCCAAATTCAAATAAAAATTATTTAATAATTAAGGAGGTATTGTATGAATGCATGAAAAAAAAAATTGGTCTATTTAAAAGTTAACTCATATTTTTAAGCAATTTTTGTATACAGCCCCACAATCACTATACATTCAGTCAAAAAAGTATCGGGAATGGATGATTTGTTTATGGTTCCAAATTCAATTTTTTGTTTTTTTTTGTAGTTGTTAGATTGACACAACTGTTTTCCATTTTGGCGCGGAGTTTGAGTTGCATCTGTTATTTATATTAAATACAGTGCTGGTTTTAGTAATATCATATATAGTGTGTATTGCGAATTTCATAATGGACAAAAATATCGAACAAAGAGTTTGTCTTAAATTTTGCATCGCCAATGGAATTTCGTATTCGGAGTCACTGAAAATGTTACAGAAGGCTTACGGTGAATCGACTTTATCAAAAACTCGTGCTTATGAGTGGTTCAAAGCGTTCAAAAGCGGTCGAGATGTGATGGAAGATTTGCCTCGCTCTGGTAGGCCGTCAACGTCTGCAACTGAAGTTAACATCGCAAAAGTGAAGGAAATCGTGACTGAAAATCCCCATTCAACTCTGAGAGAGATAGCCGCCGAACTTTCTGTATCTCACGAGTCGATCCGTACCATTTTAACTAATCATTTGGGTATGAAACATGTTGCTGCTCGGCTAGTCCCAAAAGATCTGAATTTTCTCCAAAAACTCAATCGCATGAAAGTCGCTGAGGACATGCTAGAACGAGTCAGTTCGGACCCAACATTCATGAAACGCATTGTTACTGGTGACGAGACGTGGGTTTACGAGTTTGACATGCAAACTAGTCAACAAGCTTCGGAGTGGCGCCTTCCAACTGAACCGAAACCGAAAAAACCACGCCGAAGTCGATCAAAAGTCAAAGTCATGTTGACTGTTTTCTTTGACTATCGCGGTGTTGTGCACTCTGAATTCTTACCGGAAGGTCTAACGGTAAATAAAGAATATTATTTGAGCGTTATGCGGCGTATAAGAGAGCAAATTAGACGAAAAAGGCCAGATTTGTGTAAAGAAAATTCTTGGATTTTGCACCACGACAATGCGCCTTCGCACAAGGCTATCATTGTGAACGAATTTTTCACCAAACACTCAACAAATACCATCCAGCAACCACCATATTCACCAGATATGGCTCCTGCTGACTTTTTTCTTTTTCCTAAACTCAAATTACCACTTCGTGGCACCCGTTTTCAATCGATAGAAGACATAAAGGAGAATTCGCGGCGAGAACTGATTTCAATTCCGGAAGCAGCGTTTAAAAAATGTTTTGATGAATGGATTATTCGTTGGCGCAAGTGTATCGTTTCTAAAGGAGCATACTTTGAAGGTGATAAAATAAATTTGTATGAATAACAGACATTTTGTGTATTATTGATCTTTTCCCGGTACTTTCTTGACAGAGTAGTAAATCTCGGGAAACGCGGTTTGTAGCTTTAGTCCGGGGCAAGGGCTCGATTTTGTAATAGCGCCCTTAAAAACCCTCACTTAAAATTAATAAATGTAGTTTTAACTCAAATAAGTGTTTCAAATTGATATTTGACTTGTAAGTTTTTATTTTATGTAGTACTAAGGTAGTGCTAGTGGTACATTGGTAGACTTAATGCCAGTGTCAATGTATGTGTGGTCAATCTTTGTGTTAAGAATACTACACTGTAATAAGTGTACAAAAAACCCCAAGTAGGTACTACAAATTTATTACTGAATATAGTGTTTCAACAAAAATAAATTTCTACACTTACCACAAAACTTGTCTCAAGACAGACCTACAAAAATGCCTATTGTTTTATAACAGATGCTAATTTGCATTTTATACCTTCTTCAAGTTTCGTATCTAATGTGACATATTTTAAAATACAGTAATAAATACCTCAAAAACCTTACCTATTTGGACACTTACACAAAGGAAGGGTTGACTATCTTAAACTCCTTTAATTTTTATTATTTACTGTTATAGCGGCAATAGAAATTAGAAATAGACGCTGTGAAAATTGCATCTATCTTAGTTTTACAGTTCTTTCATACAGCTTGTTGCTGACAGACAGACGAATGGATGGACAGAGAGCGGAGGCTAAGTAAAAAGGTTCCGTTGGTTACCCTTCAGGCACGGAAACCTAAGTTTACGTTTCTTGCATGTTTCCTTTTAATTTATTTTTTGTTATAGCAGCAATTGAAGTATAAACTCTGTGAATATATTTTTCATTTTTGATAGCTTAGCAAGCATGAGGATTGCATACTTGACCAGTTTTTTTGTTGCCCATACTTAAAATTGTTTGCACTTTCAATTCACTTTAGACACTGGCGGAACATCTGCTATGGAATTACATAAAACCAATTAAATAGAGGTTGGACTCTCACACAAAGGGTTCCGTGCCAAAAAAAACTGAAAACCGGGATAGTGTCATTACTAACATAGGTATTTTTTTATTTTACTTTTGACAGGCATGTGTTTTACCACTATCTCACCTGATGGTAAGTGATGATGTTGTAGAAGATGGAGCACGCTTGCCTAGAAGTAACCTATTGACTCTTGACTTAAAGACTCCCAGGTTACCAGGTACTCATTTTAGTAGGTAGTCATTTATTACATTTATAAAAGTTTTTAATTTTTACCACACAAAAAAGGAGATCAGAACAGCAATAGGCTGTAAATGGTATTTAATCCATCAAATAAATGGTTATTTTTGTTTCTTCACCACATTAATATCACATGTTACTAAGTTTTGTCTGTCCAATAATGTGTGACTACATTTTCGAGGTCAGTATGAAATTGCAAAAATAATTTGCTAAGCACAGCAAAGGAAATTCCACCACATTTCTATCAGTTTTCAGCTGTTTAAGAGTTAATGTACCATTTGTTATCTTTGTTTTTATGTAGTAACAAAGTGCCAAACGTTATCAATGTAGCGGTCACGCGATATCCATAACATAACATACAAACATGAAAACAGGCAAACTTTGTTTAAAACGGATTTTGGCTTTGAACGCCCTGGAAGTATTGCAACATAAAATCATAAATTAATATGCCATAAGTTATGGTGATTAGGTATTTAAAAATAAATAGGCTAATTACTTACATTTTGAACTGTAGTAGTAGGATTTATGTGGCCTGGATAACAGAAGTTCCGGCCATTTATCCTCTCTTGAAGATGAAACAGAAGGAGATCTTTCGAAAAACGAAGATTTCATTGAAGACGTTGAAGTTGCTGGTGAAACCTCAACATCTCTGTCCTTAGAAGAAGCCATAATTTAGACTTTAGACACAATTTATCACTTCCCACATTTCAAGTAATTCGAGCAAAAAACAACAAAAAGTAAACGCGTCAGTGTTATGTCATCTGTCATTTCCAAAATATTGACTAATTTACAATGTGTCAATGTCAAACTAATGTCATGAAAATGTCACGAATGAAATATTACCACAGAAAATGAATGCGTAATATAAAACTCGATAAGATTATAAATGCTGCAAGGCAGTGCATTCTGCTTATGTACCGCATTATCACAAACAAGTCGAAGGAAACGAATTGGCAGACAAACGCGGCTACATCACAGGGTATTTAAATAGTTGATAAATGATATCCAGTCATCTTGTTCCTCCCTGCCAAGCTTCGTGGTGTCTTCGTCGTTTGATAGGTGTCGCTTTTATTAATCGCTTTGCACTATCTGGTGTTTGCACAAAACGATTCCTATTCGGTTTTTTATTATGGTTTTCCTAAATAAATACACGTTATAGATTGGGACAAATAACTCGAGACGGATTTACTTTAGAGCCATGGTAGGTAACTAAGTACTTATTGTTTGTATGGATGTACTCTACATATCTAATATCTAACAAAGCGGCTTTACGCTATAATTACTATAAAATACTAGTTGACCCGCGCAACTTCGTCTGCTCCGCTCCTATTCGTCTTAGCATGATGATATATAGCCTATAGCTTTCCTCGATAAATGGGCCAATACTGAAATAATTTTTCAAATCGGACCAGTAGTTCCCGAGATTAGCGCGTTCAAGCAAACAAACAAACTCTTCAGCTTTATATATTAATATAGAAGTATAGACTAGTTGACCCGCGCAACTTCTTCGTCTGCTCCGCTCTTATTGGTCTTAGCGTGATGATATATTATTATAGCATAAAACCTTTCTCGATAAATGGCTAGAACAAAGAAATAATTTTTCTTTTTTTTTTTGTATTTTCTGTGATTAGCGCGTTCAAGCAAACAAACAAACAACCCTTCAGATTTATACAACGTGTAACGGGTCATTGTCATCCCGAAATCTTGAAAAAAAAAAATCAGCTGTTCAATACATTTTGTCGAGTTGTGCGCACATAAATGTATGGGGAGTCGATTTTTTTTCGCGATTTCAGTGTTGGTCGCATAGTGAAAGTAGTTCTTAATGATGAGTTCAATGACCCCTTAAGATGTATTGCGTTTATTCTGTTACAGGTCGTATATGTTTTTGAACGCACCCACCACAATACAGGGCAACGTCATTAAAAGAAAAACAGCAGTAATAGTTACACGGCTCTCTCGGCCGAAGCGACAAATATTCGGCGAGCTTAGGTACCTACATATTTGTTCCATTTGCATTTCCATGGTCAGTTGGTCGCGGCAAAGTATTTGTTGATGGTTGGTAGGTACCTACATCAAAGTGTGAGTTTAAAAAAAAAATAAAAACCTATTGGTTACCTTCTGATAGATTTTGCTGAGTTTTAAGTCGCAAGCGCACCAACTTGTGAGGACCTAGCCGGGTTCGAACCCCAGGTCGTTATTGTTTACCCGTTGTAAAAAATGTTTGAAACCCCACAACACAACACAATTATTATTTGTCTCCCAAAAGTGACCTCTAGTGCCCGTTAATTGCAATTCATACAACTAGGTACAGGTGGTAAATATTAACAAATAGAAACAATTATGGAGCCTGTCAATGGGCTGCGGTTTGCCCAAAAATGGTATCTATATCTACACTAATATTATAAACTCAAATATACAAACAGCCAGACCCGAAACAACTGTCGGTAGGTCATACAAATATTTGTTCCGTGCAGGAATCGAATCCGCGACACGCAGCGCAGCAGTCAATCGCTCAAACATACCTACCTGACTGTTCTTTGCTTTTTCCATCTGACTTTTTCTAAGTTAATAGTTTATTATTTACGGTATTCCATACAAAATAGTCTTCCACCTGGCGTTAATCCCGGCTATTGCCAGGGTCCGCCTTCCTACTTAGCTTCCTCCACTTTGCCCGATCTTGAACATCCTTCTCAGTTATTGGCTCTCATGTCGGACTTGACGACGTCCAACCAGCGCTTGCGAGGGCGACCACGGGACCTAGCCCCAAGAACAGCCATATTCATGCATCCCCGACCAACGTACTCCATAGGGCGGCGCATGATGTGGCCATACCATCGCAGACGACACTCTTGCAGTTTTCCCCCACGTCACGGACACCAAGACTACTTCGGATGAAACAGCTGCGTATGCGATCGGATCGCGTTACGCCACTCATCCAACTCAGCATCTTCATCTCCGTGACGCGAAGCTCCTGGGTGTGTCTGCTTAGTGCTGGCCAACACTCGCCGCCGTACAGTAGGACAGGCCGTATGATGCATTTATATATCTGCCCCTTGAGTTTCGGAGGCATTTTGCGGTCGCATACAACGCCCGTTACCTCGCGCCACTTCGCCCAAGCCGCGCCTATACGTGCTTGGACATCGTCGTCCACGTTGCCAGACTCGTGCAGCACGGATCCAAGGTACCTGAACGTATCGGACTTTCTGATCAGGTCCGAACCTATTCGGATGGTGTTTGAATCCGTGCTGCCACAGGACATGTACTCAGTCTTTGCCACATTTAGTCTCAGACCACCGTTTTCAAGCGTGAAGGACACGCTTGAAAACAAATGTTGACTTTGCGCTCAAGATTGGCTTTGTTACGATTCACGAGGGCTATGTCATCGGCATACATCATTAGCCATGGGGGCTTATTTTGGATGTTTGCCGTAACTACATCGAGCACTACATTAAACAAGAACGGGCTAAGAGCCGAGCCTTGGTGAACGCCAACAGATATTGGGAAGCCATTCGATTCGCCATCAGCGGTCTGGACAGAGGACACGGAATCGCGGTACATGTCTCTGATAATGTCAATATAGGCCTCGGGAACGCCCTTGAAGCGCAGTGCCCACCAGATGGACTGCCGAGGTATACAGTCGAAGGCCGTCTGCAGGTCTAAAAAGCCCATATGCAAAGCTCTCCTTCTTTCTGTGTAAGCCTCAGCCAGAGTCCGTAAGGCGAACACTGCGTCCATGGTGCTGTTACCCGCCCGGAAGCCATATTGACACTCAGAGACAGTACACTCGCTACGGAGCCGTGTGTCAATGATGCGCTCAAAGAGCTTCATGGTGTGGCACATGATCTTGATACCGCGGTAGCTACTACAATCCTGTACGCTACCTTTGCCTTTGTATACAGGAATAATCAGGCTAAATCGCCACTGGTTCGGCATTTCCTTGATCCGTCGGAAGGTCCACGCCATGTGGGCCCATCGTCTTCCACACTTCAATTGGCACATTGTCAAGCCCGACCGCTTTCCGGTTCTTCATGTGGCGAAGAGCAATGCGGGTTTCGTCGGGGGAAATAGGGGAAATAAGTCCAAGGTTAGGAGGCGGTTCGGGAGGAAGGTTATGGGATGCTGTTTGTTAGACAGCTCCGCGAAGTATGTACATCATTTCTCCTTAACAGAGGGGGCATCGTAGAGCAGCTTACCCTGGGCGTCCCTTACACAGAGACATTTGCTAATGTCCCGTGTAGCTTTCTCCCGGGCACGCGCCAGCTTAAAAATAAGCTTAAATAAGCTTTATTAAAGAAGTTACTATTTTGTAATTCCATACAAATTTAGTAACTTCTTTAATTTAACCTGTACCTACCTAATACAATAAACAAATTTTGATGTAACCGATATTTATTTGTATGCAGGTATGCCAGCCAGGCAGCACATAATTAAACTATGAATTGTAAATAACATCATTTAACAAAATGCTCCCCGCTTACTGCCCCGCTTACATGGGACTTAAAACTTGAGACCTAGACTGGCCCAGGCATCTAATAGGTATTTACGATAAGCAAGCAAGCACGCTAATGTCATTATACAATCAAAGCAAGCACGCAGAACGATACAAATAACGTCTTATTTGCATCAAACTGCGTGCTTCTTCAGGTCTTAACAGCGGTTCAAAACTAACTTTTTATTAAATAACCCTTTACCTAACCTAACTATGCTCTTATGTCGTCACATGAGATACCAATAAAAATGTGTCGTCGTGATAAAATTATTAGATACGATGAGTTAGACCACACATTTGGGACAGACCGAGGGTTTGGACGATCACATAAACGATGTTCCTATGAAATACAGCAAATGACAAACAGTAATACGTGACGCACCTGGTATGCTATCTGCTTGCTGATGATCCGCCTTTCGATGATTTCACCACAGTGGAGTTGATATGAGGCTCGCGAGCTACTCAAAGGTATTCCCAAGCAGCATTGGCGTATCTAGGATTACTTTCCAGGGGGGTCTGGCCCCATCCTGAGATGCGACGTTAAATAAGAAAAATTATTGAATCGGATAGGTTTGATTTTCTGTCATTAATATCAGAGTAGAAGTTAAGAACTGAGATATAAAATTCAAGAGCGAGCGAAGCGAGCTCGAAAATTAGGTTTGCACCCCATTAGGTTAGATAGAATTAGGTTTGATTTTTATACTGAAAAAGTAGAAACTTTTTTGACAAATTCATAACAGTTCAAGAAATTAGAAAGAATTTTCATGTTTGAAGTCCTGTATCTGTTCACCTTGTAATCTACAGATATACGATTTATGGTGAAACTGAATGAATTTTTTTTTTATTTTAAAAGTACGGATTGATTTTTTAAAAGCCATAATCGAAAACTGGAAGTTTTTCGAGCCCCAAGCACACCCGTACACTATTTGGCATCTATCCTAACAAAACAACATCTCAAAAAATCAGGATTGTGCAATTTATTGTTATCTACCTAAGACGTTTTAAACTGGCGTTCGTATTATGTAGGTAATAATAATATGATAGTAGGTTTCACGGGGTACGAAGTTTATATGATTGATATTGATTTCATGAAGGGTCTCTGGTCTCAGACCATCCTGAGGTGGGCCTCAGACCATTCTGGGGAGGGCACGCCCCCCGCATATACGCCTATGCCAAGTAGCATATCGATGTAACGAATTTAGAATCTTCGCCAAAGGATCGCGAAGGTGCGCGCGCGTTAAAACATGGCGTAAAGCGTCTAACCACATGAGAGCATTAAGGATTATTTAATAAAAAGTTAGTTTTGAACCTCTTTGTTAAGACCTCATTTCAACTGTTACCTATATACTAGTACCTCTTTTTTTAGTTTTTGTTTGTAATGTCACATGCCACGTCACGTCATTACATTGTTGCACGATACAGTTTGATGCATTGCCAACTTGCGAAAGAATCGAAAGAAAAGTACGAAGAATGAATTTCCAAACTACTAAAAGTTTGACTCCACTAAGAGTTATGTTGATAAATCCGCTGCTACCAGCGTCACAGTTACTAATCAGTAAAATATTATCTGGAATCGTTTTTGGACAACATCAATTTATTGACTTGATTTTATTGGTTTACGCGAATGAGACTAATCGAGCGAAAGTGTTAGCACAAGAGTACACTGGTTGTGCTTTCCCATGCTTCAACACAGTCAGAATAACGTCAGATATGCCATGGTAGGTTTGATTTGCCTAAACCAATCTGTTTAGGGTAGGGGAAGCATGTCTTAACTAAGTATATTATAAAGGTTTAGATACATACCTAGTTATAAAGGTCATCCAATCGTGATGTCTTTTCCATCTTTTTTATTTAAAAACCAAGTTTAAAAATAAAATGCAACTAAAACCAATGTAATTACAACAATACCTAACGATAACTAAATCCTTTGAACCTTTTGTTTAAACAGTATATTATTTGTTTTATATTATGTCTTTGTAAAAATGCTATATCAAGATAGTTTACTTAACTACCTAATTTCTTCTGTGATTATATAATCAAAGCCTTTCTTGAATAGGTACATATTTTTTACCGTCATCTCAATAGTTACCTTTTTTGTAGCCATTTCGCCTTTCACACACAATCTATCTACTTACAGTTTTCCTCATACAGCCATTTTATCCCATAATACCATCATCATTCACATTAAAAAAGTAGTCGTAGTTATTATTAGGTCGTTCAAATAGTCTTTTATATTTGAGTACCTACATATAGATTAGCTAGCGCGCACGTTGCTCAAATTTTTTATTATTTTTCAGTTTATCAGACGCTGACGTGTTTGTCTTCATGACAAATTTTGTAAATCCAAATTCATTCGATTTCAACAACATGGATTCTACGGAACTGTTTGATAACTTATACTTAATTATAAAAATTGCTACCAGTTTTTCAATGCCTTTGTCAGCTAAGGAGTCAAATGAATCTTCTAAGACAGTCAGTTCTAAGAAAAAACTTAAAGAACCGGTGAAGAAACCTCGGAAACCTATAATAGTTGGTGATGGTATGCTGGTCATTGACATTCTGATGATTGTAGCAAAAAGGATTCCTCCTGAAATATTGTTTTTCGTTACACCTCTGAGGTCTATTGCAAAGACTACATTGAGTGACTTCCTCAAGGTTGTTATTTTTTACCTTTTGCCACATCCTTATTAGATAAAATAGATAATCCTCAAATCATACTCACATCTTTCATCTATTTTGTTATTAGCTAAAGCAAAGTAAACAAATATATGCTTAGGCTTAGGTATTATGTGGGAAGGTATATAGGTATATACCTACCTTTTTTTTTTGAGGATTAGAAATCATCAAATGTCTCCTCCCGCTCTGGGAGTGTCAGACTTTTACTGACTAAAACCCATCCGTGTTCCACCTAGTGCCCTTTTCGTTCCAGGGCTACGGTACCTGTTTCGAACAGATTCCACAGCCCCAGCAGGCACTTGCTCTAGCGGGCCCCGTCTTCTGCGCTGACATCTCTTTGAGGCGCACGGGGATCGCAGCGCGCCGCCGACCCGGGCCTGGTTCTGATCAGACGGCGAGCCACCCAATGCACGCCGTCCGCAGGCCCGCGCTTACGGCGGCCGGTAATCGTCCTGCGACTCCCGACGCCTGGGGCGTCTTCTTCTGAAGGCATATACCTACCTACCTGTTCTAATAGTAAATTATGAACCTAGGGGATAAAGCAGTGTCTTATGACACGGGCGTTATATTGAATCCCGAACACAATGAAGGATTCGAGAGTTAACTCCCGAGCGTAGCGAGGGAGTTAATACAAGAGTAAAGACACCTTTACCCCTGAGGAGAACAAAATAGAGGATATTCTATTTTGTTATTGCTAGGTCGCGGTTCCCAGCGGTGGGTTGGAGCCACAGTTATGGACGCGCGACCTGCTCCTAGCAGTGGAGGCCGACATGCGCCACCTCTTTTCATGGCTAGAGTATAATTTTCTCGCAGTAGGTGTGAAAAGTAGAGGGAAGAAAGGTGTCTTTGCCTTGGGCTAGCTTGAATCCTTCGCTACATTCAGGACTCTTGTATAAACTCCCTCGCTACGCCCGTGACTCGTGAGTTAAACACTAAACTCCCTCGCAACGCTCGGGAGTTAACTCTCGAATCCTTCATTGTGTTTGGGATTCAATATGACGCCCGTGACATAGACACTGCTTTATCCCTTCGCTGCATAATCTATGTATTCGTACTATGACGCAGGTGGTGTGAAAAATAGTTCATATTTTTTTTAAAGTAGACTTACTTTCTTTACCTACATGCTACATCAAAAATCTATTTAAGGTAAAATGTTCGGAGCTCAATATTGTGTATGTTTGGGCTGCAAACGATATCGTGTTTCATACGGAGATTGGCGTGCCCTATCTGAAGGATGACGTAGTATACCAAAGAAATCCACGTGACTGGGATGCTATTTCCCACGAAATGTTGGAAAAACTTAACATGGAGCATATTCAGTTCAACGCGTCTTGGATGAAGAAAGAATTCATAGAGAAGGTAAGTAACTATCGTAGAGCATGGAAATATTTTTGTTTCTACATCTCATTCGGACATTGCGTTGTGAAGTCGTACGATTACCTAATTATACTAGCAAGGTTCGTCATAGGTTCCTATCACTCATTGGGTTGATTTATTGTTACAAATGATAAAATACGTCAATACTGGACAGAATACGTCGAATTACACGTAATCTTGTCATCCGAGCCACAATGGTAGGTCCTTTCCGAGGAGAGGGCACAGATGAAAAAAATGGAACTGATCCACACGATTTACTGGCTTCGGCCGATGGCTTGTGACCACCCACTGGGCAAAGGCGTACCGCCAAACGGCCTAGCCGTGTTCCGGTACGATGCCCAGTGTAGCCAATACAGAGGAGTTGGGTCGAAATAGTTGTTCCAATGCAGGCAGACCGACCAGGCTCGCGTTGATATGGGCGTATCGGGAGACTAGTCGCGGAGGGTAGCGGGATCCGAGGCACGGTGCGCCGCTGGCCGACCGCAGTTAGTTGGGGGCCCAAGTAGTGTGCTAGCCACACATGAAAGGCTGCCCCGCCAACTGACGAAAAATCCCGGGGTGCGCCATCGTGCTGGCTGGCGACCAGATGGGGTGGACCCGATGGACATTCCCGGGGAGGCTCGGGCGTCCCCGCAGTCTCCAGACTAGTCCCCCAATGATATCGTCCTGTCAGAGCGTGCCTGAGGGTAGCAGCTTGGAACCTCATTTCACTTCCTTCTCCTCAACAACCTTCACTCTCAACATGACGAAAAGGAACAAAATAAAAAAAGCTGTACAGCGGCAGCATTTCCTCCCCCACAAAGTGCACCTCAGCAATATTCGAGGTCTGCACTCAAATCTCGCCGCAGTCCATCACCACCTGGAGACTGAGAAACCAGCACTCCTGTTCCTTTCCGAGACGCAGATCAGGTGTCCGTCAGACGTGTCTTACCTTTCGTACCCAGGGTTTACCCTGGAGCACCATTTCAAACCACGTGCGGGCGTATGTATGTACGCCCGTGACGACATCTGTTATCGGCGTCTCCGTAATCTTGAGGACTCCAGGTTCTCAACGCTGTGGGTTTTAGTGGACACAGGCCTGGATAAAATGGTCTACGCTTGTGTCTACCGTTCGCATAGCGGTGATTTGGAGACAACTAAGCTCACACAGCACCTGAGTGAGGCGGCGGATGCGGCTCAGCAACGGTACCCTTCTGCCCAATTGGTGTTACTGGGGGACTTCAACGCCCACCATCAGGAGTGGCTATTCCCATACCAGTGTACAGACCATGCTGGACGAGAAACGAGAAAGCTAGCGCTGAATCTTACCCAGCTGGTCCAGGAGGCAACGAGGGTGCCGGATGTTGATTCACACACTGCCAATTGCTTGGACCTTTTGCTGACAACGGATCCAGACCGCTATTCGGTGTCGATTTCTTCACCACTGGGTAGTTCCGACCACTGTCTGGTGAAGTCTGTGTCCGTTTACTCCCCGCCCGATCCTAGCCCAAGAGGCACACGGCGGGTATGGCGGTACAGGTCAGCAGATTGGGATGGCATGCGATCTTTCTTCGCATGTTATCCTTGGCAGCCTACTTGCTTTTCTTCGA
The DNA here is from genome assembly GCA_950371165.1 of Lacanobia oleracea. Taxonomy (NCBI): domain Eukaryota; kingdom Metazoa; phylum Arthropoda; class Insecta; order Lepidoptera; family Noctuidae; genus Lacanobia; species Lacanobia oleracea. The sequence goes on from OX493397.1 coordinate 12,569,874, forward strand.
CTGATGCTTCGTCGTGCGCAGACGCCATAACGGATGTGTTGCGGAGGGGAATGGAGTACTACATTCCGTTCTCTGACATAACTATGTCTGGCGAAGCTCGTCCATGGTTTGGTGCCGAGTGCAATCGCGCTGATGCGCTTAAGCACGCGGCTTATCTGGCATGGGTCGACGCTCGCACGTGCAAAGCAAGCGACGTGACTCGGAAGAAGAGAGCCTTCAACAGGGCTGCCAAGTCCTGCAAGAAGGTGTTGCGGAGGGCACGGTTTGACCACATCAGCCGAATAGGGAACAAACTTTCTTCATACCCAGCAGGTAAGGCTTTTTGGTCCCTGGCTAAGTCGGTCGAATCGAACTTCTGCCGCCCCTCACTACCACCACTGCTGAGACCCGACGGGACGCTGGCCCACTCCGCTGAGGAGAAAGCGAACTTGTTTGCTTCCTTGTTTGCGCAATCTTCGCGTCTGGATCCTGGTGGCGCGAGGCTCCTTGCTTCTCCTGGTGGATGCGAGTCGAGCATGTCGAACATTCGCATTCATCAGAAGGACGTCCGTAGGGTGCTGCGTAACCTAGACGTGAACAAGGCTAGTGGCCCCGACGGGATACCGGCAATTGTTCTGAAAACTTGTGCGCCTGAGTTGTCTCCGATCTTGACACGCCTATTTCGCCTTTCGTTTGAGACTGGAAAGGTGCCGAAGGCTTGGAAGCAAGCTAACGTGCAACCCGTGCCCAAGAAGGGTAGTCGAGCTGACCCGTCGAATTATAGACCCATCTCGGTAACGTCCATACTCTGTAAGACTATGGAACGCGTGCTGAATCATAAGCTCCTGGCGTACCTAGAAGGAAATGATATCCTTAGTGACCGACAATACGGGTTCCGCCGAAATCGGTCAACTGGGGATCTTCTAGCGTATGCCATTCACATCTGGAGTGAAGCCATAGAAAAGCACGGGGAGGCACTGGCGGTCTCCCTTGACATCTCGAAGGCTTTCGACACGGTCGGGCACGATAGCCTTATTAGTAAGCTTCCTTCCTTCGGTCTGCCCGCCGGTTTGTGTGATTGGATTGCAGATTTCCTGAGGGATCGGTCTATCCGAGTGGTCATAGATGGCTGCTCGTCTGGACTGCTGGATATTAATGCCGGGGTTCCTCAGGGGTCGGTGCTTTCGGCAACACTGTTCTTGCTGCATATTAATGATCTTCTTAAACCCGGTACCTTTGGGTATGCAGACGACAGCACTGTTGCTGAGAGATACGTGTCCGACGCACGAGCTGGTGGGTCGCAGATCCGGTCTCTTCGGGAGGCTATGGTTGAGCGCTTGAATGTGTCCTTACAGGCTGTCTCTGAATGGGGCGATGCCAATCTGGTCAAGTTCAATGCTGCTAAGACCCAAGCGTGTCTATTTTCCGCCAAAAGGAGCCAATTCCACCCAGCTCCATCTTTCCGAGGTGCAACCGTGCCGATAACCGACCAACTTGAGCTTCTTGGGGTTACATTAACATCTACTCTCAATTTTGGCCCTTACATAGAAGCAAAAGCTCAAGTGGCTGCAAAGAAGTTGGGGATCCTATCAAAGGTGAGACGGTACTTCACGCCGGAACAGCTGCTCAAACTCTATCAAGCGCAAGTTCGATCGTGTATGGAATACTGCTCTCATCTTTGGGACGGATCTGCGAGATACCAGCTTGATGCCCTTGAGTCAATTGAGAAACGAGCCAAGAGGATCATTGGCAATGAGAGGCTCGTCGCGACGAAGCTCCAAAGTCTTGAGCATCGACGACGAGTTGCTAGCCTGTCGGTTTTGTACCGGTTGCATTTTGGGGAATGTGCGACGGAATTGCATAATTTAATTCCGCCAAGCCCGTTCCATCATCGGACCACAAGACGAACGGCGATGCGCCACCGGTACATGGTGGACATCCCACCCACACGCACAAAACGTTTTGGGAACACATTCATAATGCGTACAGCTAAGGAGTGGAATTCCCTGCCGGAGTCTGTGTTTCCCGATAGCTACAACCTGGGAGTCTTTAAGTCAAGAGTGAATAGGTTGCTTCTAGGCAGGCGTGCTCCATCTTCGACCACATCATCGCTTACCATCAGGTGAGATGGTGGTCAAGCGCGTGCCTATTATTATTAGTAAAAAAAAAAAAAAAAAAACAAGCCAGACATACTCGTAAGTTCCGTTTGCAAATCAGTTTCAGTTAGTGGCTCGTGTCCTGGCCGTAGTCCTCTTACGAGTATTTAACGTGTTGTTTTAACGACTGCGCAGATCAGTTTGAATCTAGTGTTATGCCTGCTGGGATTTAAGCAATATTTTTTTATTTTGCATTAAAGATGGTTCAGTCTTCGTCGGCCAACCCTTACGGCTGCTTGTACAAGTCGACAGAAATGGCTAAAACTTTGCATAGCATTTGGAAGTCGCGATGCAGTGAACATACAAAAGATTACAAAGTTAGTGTGGGCGTCATAAGTGATGGTTCCTTGGGTACTATTAGAGGTGAGATTATGTTATAAGAATACTTAACTTGATAGGTTAGGTACTTTAAATAAAGCCAATATGGCTACGGCTACGGTGATGTTGAACGTGGAACGTACAGCGCAAAGGGCGGTACCAACATCGATCCAGCGGGTGAACTATAGACAGGACGGTAAGTATGGTGATTTCTATTCCTTATAAGGACTTATCTATATTCACCAGTAACTAAGAGGGTAGTCAAGTTGAAACTAGGCACTTTTCTGTGTATGGGGGACTGTCATGGCCGGATTTAAGGGAGGGCAATCGGGGCAACTGCCCAGGCCTCCATGATAGCTAAATATTAGGATTTGAAAACTTAGTAATTTATATTTTTATGTGATTTTAAACATTATAAAGAGGAAAGATTTTTTTTTGTTTTGTATTGAGTTGGTTCAATTGTTATCTTTGATAAACTTATACGTCGTAAATAAGCGTATGTCGGTAACTCGGTAGACACAACGTATTACGGTTTTTGAGATACAGCCCACTGACAGACAGACGCATGGACGGACGGACGGACGGACCCACAGACGGACGCATGGACAGTGTAGGCACAGTTATAGGGTTCCTTTGGGTAATTACACTTTGGATACAGGGCCGTAAAAAGACCTATCTAAGTAGCTGTTCTATTATCAAACACGAAATCACACTGCGAATGTAGGTTTTGATGGTGTCAAATTGCACTCGAGTGCGCTCATTTTCCAAAATAAAACTTATAAAAAATAGACTGAGAACTACGATGGGACAAAACCGCCTATCACAGTTATCCCTACTTGACATTGAAAGTGATTTACTGCAGAAGCTGGATTTCAGCGAAATTAACAATGAATTTTCGTTGAAAAAAACTCGCGAGGTCATGCGAATGACACCTCGCGAGTTCTTTAAAGATGCTTTAATTTAAAGATCTTTTACTTATCGTGCGATTTGATTTATGATTGCCTGTTTTATTTATTTTTTGCCATACGACTTAATAACAAATGATTGAAAAATTTGCAAGAAAAATAATTAGGCTTCCACTCCCTTATTGCCCTAGGACCTCCACACCTCTAAATCCGGCCCTGGGGACTGTGTACCTTATAATAAGTCAAAAATCTACTTATACTAGTGTGGGATTAGGTTATTCGTAGGTTGTTGGTAAATGTCGTACATAGGGATAAGACGATAAGGTGGGTTACTAAGTCTACATCTAGATTATCTCGTCTCTTCTCTTAATAATATGAAACAAAACTCGCTGTCTGCCTCCATCCGTTTCTCTCCTTACTTCTTCTCTAAACCATGCAACGGATTTTGCAACGTTTTTTATTTTTTTTAGAAACAGCATAAGTGAACGAGTAAGGTTTGTGTACAATATTTTTTTTCCAATTTCTGGATTATTTGCGGTGTTATTATTTGCATTCGTGCGAAGATTCGGGGCGGATTGCTAGTTATAAAAATATTTGTTGTTTTTACAGGACTACCTTATGTTTTACCTTTGATCATGGCTGAAGACTCGTGGAGTGTTGACAAAATTTACGAAGAAACTAGTCACGTGAGACACGAGATCAGGAGAATCAACGCTGCTGCGCGTGTGCATCATCAAAAGGTATGTTTTATTGCTTTCGAAGGTCTAGAAATAGAAGTCGAAAGATTCTGGAATGCGGCCTCGTACCGGAAGGCGAATCGTTGAGAGACCTCTCACCAGGTGGACCGATGACCTGGTGAAGACCGCAGGAATCCGCTGGAGGTCAATCGCACAGGATCGGTCACTGTGGCGGTTCTTGGGGACGCCTATGTCCAGCAGTGTGTGTGAAATATGAGTGTTATTTATATACACCGTGAAATTTTAATGGTCGTTTTCCCGCAGCAAAATGTTTTTATTTAATTTATTATGGGTTTGTTCTTGACTCTAGACTATGTCAGAGATGACAGAGTCTACGATGGAGCGAGCCTACCCAGAAGGAGCCTGTCTTGGTAATACAATCGATTTATAAAAAAAGGAAAATGTGTACGTGCAGTTAATGCTGTATACGTAGGTATATAGCATTAACTGCACGTACACATTTTCCTTTTTTTTACTCTGAAAACAAATCATAATGATAATATTCACCCCACCAATGTGTCTCCACGTTGACCTCGCGGTGGACCTTGCGCGCTCCAATGTACCCTAGGCCTGTGCCGGTAGATTTTACTTTGCCGAAACACGCCTATATGTATGACTAGCTTCTGACAGTGGCTTCGCCCGCGTGATCCCCAGGGAACATACTCCCGGGATAAAAAGTAGCCTATGTCCTTTGTCAGGCTCTAGACTATCTCTGTACCGAATTTCATCTAAATCGGTTCAGTAGTTTTGGCGTGAAAGCGCGACAGACAGACAGACAGAGTTACTTTCGCATTTATAATATAAGTAAGGATTAGGAGGCAGACTACTTTTACTACTTAATAATTTGTTAGTGAAAGATGGTTTTATCGAAGAATTGTTCCAATTGTTTCAGCTGGTTCCATATTGCAAAAAGTTTCTGCAACAGAACGTTATTCTAAGGTCCTTTATTCCAAAGAGTGAGAGTGACAGTTCATATCCTTCTTTTGCTAGTTCTTCAAACCTCCAAGATCAAAGTGAAGATTACTAACCAATCAATCTGTCTTGCGTTTTTACGAGGGGGGCGGGAGGAGAGGCTGGTTTCCTATACATATAACCATATGCAGCTGATGACCAATATTTTACATGGCGCGCAGTGATGAATCTCGAAGATCGAATCGTGGGGCTGTCATTATCTAGCTACGAGCTCCTCTGTCAAAGATGACTAATAGGTATACTATAATATAAATTAAATTATTATTATGAACTTGTTATCTCGTCTGCTTATTTTGCCTTTAAATAAAAACATGGTAAAGAAAATTCTTTTTTAATGTCACCAATACCATTTTTTTCGACTGCCAAGCATGCTTGATATACTTTTCTTTTTAATATGGAGGACTCATCAAATTAATGACTCGTTCCGTTGGGCGGAGCGAAAACCCTTTCGCTCCGCCCAACGGCCCAATGGTCAGTAAGAGCCTGATATATCCATATCAGGCTCTTACTGACCACCCATCCCACCCGTGACCCAACCATGTTCCTCCAGATGCCCTTTGCGTTCCAGGGCCCCGGTGACTCATTCGAACAGATTCATCTATGGTATTAGCAAGGCTCTAGTAGTCATTAGTTGCATGTTCTGCTTTTGTTTGCACCAATAACTCGCCAAGTTTCTTGACACCCATCGCCCTACATACATGTAGCGTTGCCAAATTAGACTGGTCTGTCTGGCCTGGCCTGTCCGGCTTTTGTTAGGTTTTTTTAATTTGAGCATTTTTTTTCCATTTGTCATGTGTTGATTTCCGCTCCTCCTACCTCACCTTGCATCGCTAGCTACGTACTACTACTATGAAATTATATAAATTAACTAGCGGCCCGGTACGTGCTTCGCAACGTATAAAGTGAAATAATAAAAAAAAATAGGTAATTGGAACATCAAATTCATTTATTCAAATAAAAATATTTTATTAATTGCTAGCTATTTTAAATCTTAATCTAATTGGATAAACAATATTTTTTGTTTTTCCATTTTGAGCATAAATAAACAAACGGCTGGGGGTACCCACTCTTAGAACAGGCAACATAAAGTTGGCCATGTGAAAAACATGATTCCTAAAAATTCACACCACAAACGTGAAGTGTTTGCCCTTGGGCCTTGTTGATGGACATCGCAAATGATAAACGCACAGGATATTGTAATCGTTTGAATTGAAATGGCATATCAGTTGGTATCATTTCGAAACAATTGCACAACGTTTATCCAATTCACGATTACCATCATCAATAAAATAAATTTGAAAAAAATTATGATCAGCGTCGGGGCATGGCAATAGCGAACCAGCTTGATGATAAATCTGGCCCTGAATCTGTAACATGTATGCAATTTTAGTTAGATCAGAATTTATATAAACATTATATTACCTTAAACGTCGGCATAAAATTATCTCTAATACTTTTAGTAGCACCAAAAGAAGTCATTTGAAATGCCGAATTGTATTGTTGAATATGACTCAAAAAGTGCTTCGACGTTTGAGATGTCCCAAAAATAAATGAATACAAAGGTTCGGGTGGAGTTTCTAATGCTGGCAATCTCACTTTGCCATTAGCACAACACATGCCAGGCGTTTCACCTGGAAATTTAGCCGCATCACAATGTGAACATATTGCGTCCATCATTCCAATGTATCCGTACATACTATAATCAATCTGACTGTTGTAATTAAAAGCAGCACGCATCATTTCAGCCAAAACAGCACGACGTATTCGTGATCGCCGTGCAAAATTCAGTACAGGTACAGGGTCAACAGATCTGTTTTGTGCAATTCGTTCATGCTGTGATGCATTAGCTTGTGCGCGTTCATCTGCAGTCTGTGATCGTCTTAGTAATGCCAAATCATTTGCAATACGCATTCGCCGACCTATATTTGCTCGTCTGGCTCGTGGCATTTTTCCTTTATATGTATAAAAAAGCCGTTAATATGAATGTACTCAACAATTATGTTTAAATACTCAATAATTATTATCGCTGACAATTTTCTTTATCTTTTTTTTTATTTATCGAAGCACGTCCAAAATGAAATGTCCGTATGAATGACATAACAACATGAAAAAAAAAAGTTTCAATGTGACAGCAAATTCCCCATCTCAAAAAAGTTTTAATACAAAATGATCCGCCATTTATTGAATTCATTTATTACAAAAAATGTGATAAATGAAGAACCTCTCGACAGATTTGAAGCAAACTTCACATAGACCATCTGCTAAATAGTCCAAATAAAGCCTAAAAATTTGGTTTGGATAGGTGAGCCCGTTCCTGAGTTATAAAATAACAACGAAAAGTGGCATTGATTTTTATATATATAGATTTTATTGAATGATTAATAATAAAGAAGACTGACTGTTGGTTGGCCGAAGTGAACACTGACGAGGAACAGAGCTCCCACCTCTTTCTTGCCTTAATCGGCCGGTCTGAGTGGAGATTCGCAAGAGTAAACGTGTCTTGACCGTACTTCCGGGATTATCCTGATAGCCGTGGTATACCTCTCCACTCCTCTTGCACCTCAGGATATGTTGCCCCCTTGGCGCTACGTCACTTTGTGCTAGTGACCCTTTTCGGGGGGCTCATTTATTGAGTGTGCAAGTCACCTCCCGCCATTTTAAAGCCGTTTTAATTGTCAGTCAGTGGTCAGGCAGGGGCCAATAGTTCTTCCATAGTAAACGATTATCAGTTCACTAAAGCAGCCAAACCCATAGCGTTTCATCTTTTGTTTCCATATTCTGCAATAGTCCTGCTCTAACCGGGGATTGTCCTTGGGTATACCAACTTTCACAGTGCATATAGGGATAATCGTCTGTTGGTGCCCCATTCCATTAGAAATTTGTAACGGGGTCTCTGCGAGTTGACTTCGGGCCCTCGTACGCCTACCAAAAGACCGGGACCTCAGGGACCCGAGAAAAAAAAGTGAGAAGACTGATTAATTTAATTTAATTATTGTTTCATTAGAATTTGACGATTTCATGGACGCAGTGTTCGCCTTACGGAATCTAGCTGAGGCTTACAGAGAGAGAAGGATAGCTTTGCATATGGCCTTTTTAGACCTGCAGAAGGCCTTCGACTGTATACCGCGGCAGTCCATCTGGTGGGCACTGCGCTTCAAGAGCGTTCCCGAGGCCTATATTGACATTATCAGAGACATGTACCGGGATTCCGTTTCCTCTGTCCAGACCGCTGTTGGCGAATCGAATGGCTTCCCAATATCTGTTGGCGTTCACCAAGGCTCGGCTCTTAGCCCGTTCTTGTTTAACGTAGTGCTCGATGTAGTTACGGCAAATATCCAAGATCAGCCTCCATGGCTAATGATGTATGCCGATGACATCGCCCTCGTTAATCAGAACTGTATGATTTCTTGCTAGACCCTACATTACTTTCAGATGGGAGATGAATGGAATAAAAGAAGGTAAGTACTAGAACACTACTGTATTGTCCCAAAAGTACTTATAGGTAAAATGTGCTTAATGGACTGATGGTGTGGCAAATGAAGTGAGTGACGCGGCCCTTGTTGGCTGTAACGAGAACGTCTGGCTCACTTGATAGCCTAACGCGAACTGAACTGTATTATGAGTTAAATCGAAATGTATGTGCGGCGTAAACTGCTGAATTGCATAATGTGCGGTTGCACCGTACATGCTCCCAAGCGGGAAGATGAATATGAGATGAACATGTAAGATGAGTAACAAGGTGATGTCAATTGGTCCTTATACTAGATGATTGACAAGGTGATTCCAATTGATCCTTATTCTATGTTTAGAGTCTCTACTTGAACTCCGTTTTACGAGACATAGGCATTGTACACTTATCTAATTTATGCACTTTTGAAATTTCACTGTAATCTGACACACGGAATTTCACACTGATTACGCGCACTAACACTATATTGAACCGTAGATGATGAGATAGAGGCCCCAGCCTCTGCCCGTGCCGGTGTCGCGTGTTGTGTGTTCTGTGGACTTGTTATTTCGGCCCTTGCTACCGCGAGAGATGCAGTTCGCCTGTTACGCAGCCGTCGTACCACGAAGACTGCTCCAACCACCAACACAACTCCAATCACCACATAAAATGCTGTGTAGTGTTGGATATCGTGATAAGAAATTTGATGTGGCAAATTTTCACTTGCTTTGAGAATGCGGAGTTGCTTCTTGATTTCATCAAGCTCCTCGTTGCTCGAGAGAAATGTATAGTTTTGTATCAGTGGAGTTGGGATGCCTACGTCTATGATATGATTGATTGGTTCTATCTCAGGCAGCTTGAAAGACGGTTTTATGTCTAAAGTGCTAAACCCTTCATTGCGTGAGTAAACCGTAAAACTTTCGGTTTTAATCAGACAGTCGTGTTCGACGCCCAACATACCTGCTTTTATCAACTGCCCCGGTGACACATTATCGTTGCATAGTACTCTTATTTGACACTGACTACAACAGAAAAATGCATATTTTTTTTATTTTGCTAAGAGCTGTCCATTGATTCGAACAAGTCGTTTGCAAGATACCCTACACCATAGATAAGGCTTCGCTTGCGGCGGCGCACGTATCGTACGCGGCGCGTGCTGGAATGCTGACTCAGCAACAGGTGGTTATAGTATGTGACTATCTTCCTTAGCTTCATCCCATACGGCATTCATCTCTGATTAATTGCATGTTTACAATTTTGTCAAAATAAAGACCTTGATTGTCCTTAAGTTGGGTAACATTGTATGAACAGTGAGCTGTAGTCAAAATGCTCATGAAAGACAAAAGTAACATTACTAGCGATGTGAAGCTGTAGTTTACTTTTTTGTTTTGATATAGCTTGCCATCTTTCACTTCCTTGGAACGCGACTCTTGTTTGTCGATCCTATCATTCACAGGGAGAATAGACAGCTTGAGAATAGGCCTCTTCATAAGCCCATTCTTTGTTTTCAATGTGACCACCCTGATGTGGCCATCAGCACCGGGATGCAGCTGGACGACGCGGCCAACTGCCCACTTCCCAGGAGGTAAGTTTGCATCGTTTATTGTAACAATGTCATTTAGTTGAATGTCTGCTTGAGAATGTCTCCACTTGCTTCTTGCGGACAACTGAGTGAGATATTCTGTATGCCAGCGTTTCCAAATATCTAGAACTATTTTTTGAGTTAAATGCCATCTCGTCCGCATATCTGTTTCTGTTTCCAATATAGTCATGTCTTGACTTAGATTGATAAAACTTGACGGAAAAAGAAAATCCAAGTCATTAGGATCTTCAGTCAGAGGACACAGTGGCCTCGAGTTAAGTACTGCTTCTAATTGGGCCAGAACTGTGCTGAACTCTTCAAAGGTAAGCTTTCGTTCTCCAACTACTCTTCTTAAATGATATTTTAAGCTTTTGACCGCAGCCTCCCACAGCCCTCCTGCTGTGGGCCATGAGGGCGCATTAAAATGCCATTCGATCTCCATGCCACTAATTTCCTTGATGAAATCTTGATCGAATGTTTCTTGAATCTGCTCCAATTCTTCTTGTAAAAATATGTTGGCGCCGACAAAGTTTGTACCGTTGTCGCTATATAAATGTTTCGGGGAGCCCTTTCTTGCAGCCATTCTTCGCAACGCAGCTATGAATGCTGATGATGTGAGGTCTGAGACCAGCTCTATATGAACAAGCTTGGTCACCATACAGACAAATACCGCCACGTAGCCCTTTGTGGTCTTGATACCACGACCCTTGTTGGCCTTTATGAGCACGTGCCCGGTAAAATCTACGCCTGTATGTTCAAATGGCTTTGCAACGTTACATCTTTGCGAAGGTAAATCACCCATCAACTGTGTTATCTTGCTTGGATTGTGTTTACGACAGGTTACACAGGTACGTATACGCTTTTTAACCGCTCGATTACCGCCTATGATCCAGTAATTCTTGCGAATGAATGCTGATGTCACCCGTGCTCCTCCATGGAAGGTAAGTTCATGTGCATAATGTGCGGTTGCAACGTACAAGAACAAAGCCCATCTTGAGCGCAAAGTCAACATTTGGAAGCACACGCTTGAAAACGGTGGTCTGAGACTAAATGTGGCGAAGACTGAGTACATGTCCTGTGGCAGCACGGATTCAAACACCATCCGAATAGGTTCGGACCTGATCAGAAAGTCCGATACGTTCAGGTACCTTGGATCCGTGCTGTACGAGTCTGGCATCGTGGACGACGATGTCCAAGCACGTATTGGCGCGGCTTGGGCGAAGTGGCACGAGGTAACGGGCGTTGTATGCGAAAGCAAAATGCCTCCGAAGCTCAAGGGGCAGATATATAAATGCATCATTCGGCCTGTCCTACTGTACGGGGGCGAGTGTTGGCTAGCACTAACAGCACACCCAGGAGCTTCGCGTCATGGAGATGAAGATGCTGAGGTGGATGAGTGGCGTAACGCGATCCGATCGCATACGCAACTCTTACATCCGAGGTAGTCTTGGTGTCCGTGACGTGGGGGAAAAACTGCAAGAGTGTCGTCTGCGATGGTATGGCCACATCATGCGCCGCCCTATGGAGTACGTTGGTCGCAGATGCATGAATATGGTTGTTCTTGGGGCTAGGCCCCGTGGTCGCCCCTGCAAGCACTGGCTGGACGTCGTCAAGTCCGACATGAGAGCCAATGGCCTGACTGAGAAGGATGTTCAAGATCGGGCAAAGTGGAGGAAGCTAAGTAGGAAGGCGGACCCTGGCAATAGCCGGGATTAACGCCAGGTGGAAGAAGAAGAGGAGTTGTTTCATTAGAATTTAAGGTAAATTTTATGGTAAATTATAAAAAAAGCCTTGTTATACTAAACAAAAAATGTCCTGAGAATAAATTAAGGGAGTCCGGCCTTTTTACTCAAATGTCCGGCTAAATTGGCTGGTCCTGTGTATCTATCTACACTAATATATAAAGCTGAAGAGTTTGTTTGTTTGCTTACTTGAACGCGCTAATCTCAGTAACTATTGGTCCGATTTGAAAAATTCTTTCAGTGTTAGATAGCCCATTTATCGAGGCTATAGGCTATACTAATACCAATAATAGATAATATAATATCATCACGCTAAGACCAATAGGAGCGGAGCAGTAATGAAAATTGTGACGCAGACGAAGTTGCGCGGGTCAACTACATATCCACTTGCACTACACATATAAAAAAAAATGAAAATAAAAAACCTACTCGTTATTAAGTCGTTCTCGGTTAAATTGAGATTGTCACTTATTCACACTGCCAGCACAAAGCAGCTAAGGGAAAAACAAATAAAAGCGCATTTACTAAGCGATTAATATTCGACGGACTACGGTCTCGGCTCCTGACCGCATCGTTTGTTTAACCTCTTCTGTCAATTTGATTTCCGACCTCGGGGGTATGTAATTTCCATTACGGAGGCCAGACGCTTTGTTTATCTACGAGCAGTCCAATAAGCCCTGGCGAGAATCTCTGTTTCATCTAAGTAAATCTTTATGTATTTTTATTTAGGTCTGCTTTATGTAAAGATGAAGATGAATTTAGTTGTTTAATGATGGTCTTCATTTTACCTTATTCCTTAAATTATTAGGATTTTTTTGCATCTTGGTAGTTAATGAGATGGTCGTCCCAATCACTTGAAAAGTTGCTTAAGGCATGAAAAGAGCCTTGCAAAAGACTTGTTGAGACCTCGGAAGAAACTCTGTATTTAATTTATTAAACATCTATATATCAATACTAATATATAAAGCTGAAGAGTTTGTTTGTTTGTTTACTTGAACGCGCTAATCCCAGGAACTACTGGTCCGATTTGAAAAATTCTTTCAGTGTTAGATAGCCCATTTATCATCACGCTAAGACCAATAGGAGCGGAACAGTAATAAAAATGTAACGCAGACGAAGTGGCGCGGGTCAACTAGTCTAAGAAGAAAGAGAAAGAAAGAAAAAGCGTTTATTTGCGCCAAGCTACGAGAATCAAGTAGTGCCTATAAGGCAGATATAACATTAATAGGATTTCTTATTACAAAAATCCTGGTTCTTATTTGCTTGTAAGTTGTAGTAGTCGCGAGCGAGCAGCTATTCAAAGAGGGTGGCTATTCCCAGCGCGGCGGGAATTCGAATCAAACTCGTCTCATTAGCCAGTAAAGGAAAACTTGGATTAGTTGACCAACTTCCACAAGTAGATTGCGCGGTGCGTTCGGCATGCGGACAGACTGTGTGCTGCAACTTTCCCCCTTAAAATTATAATTAAAGAACCTTTTCAAGATTAAGATTAGAACCACCGCTAATATAAATGAAGTGTTTAGCGGTTCCGTGCTGAGCAAAACTCCTTTTCATGATATGCTGGTCTTGATCAGATGAGCACGCACTTAGCAAGTTTAAATATTATCCTAGTATTGTTATGTAAAGGCAAAATTGGTTGTTTGTAGGAGGTTATCACTGGAAATACTGATTACATTTCAAAAATAGTTTCACTGATAAAAAGCTACACTATCGCTGTGTGCGGACAAAAAACAGAACCCTCGTAGGATCACTCGGGTGTCTATCTGTCCGTCTGTCACAGCCAGTTTAATCCAGATCTACTGGACCAATTCTATTGAAATTTAGTACACTTAAGGACTTCTGTGACCCAAACACGGACGTGTATGTAAATAAATACATTTTGACTATGGGGGTCACTTTTTAGGGTCAAAGTAAAAATTAAAAAAAAATCTCTGAAATTGTATCGTGCGACATACCAAATGAAAGGGCTTACTGTGAGATTTTTAATGATATTTTTTTCTTTATTTTAATATAAACAGTTGTGAAGTTATTCCCCCTTACCTCCGAAACTTCTGAAACTGAAATTTTGAAAGAAAATGCAGATAATAATAGCTCGTGGACTATGGAAAGCCCTCCGACTTTGTCTCGGGCTTACACACGTCTAGGTACTCGTTTGTAAAAACTAACTCGCACTAATATCATAAATAGCTATTGTTGCAAATAGTGGCCAAATTGGTAGAAATAACGTCAGTTAAAACCATCAAAAGGATATTTACGGCAGCGTTTATCTGGCTGGGGGCGGCCACCACCTTCGAGAGATATACGATTTCCGCAGGCAATGATTCGAAAATAGCAATTTTTATCAAAATATTTGTCTATTTCTGGGTTTTCTAATACTTTATCGAAATCAATGTACCTATGTGTAACTTGAACTGTTTTAGGGGTTCCGTACCCAAAGATTAACCAACGGAAATCTATTACTAAGCCTCTGCTCTCCGTCCGTCCGACCGTCCATCCGTCTGTCCGGTTATCCGTCTGTCTGTCAGCGGGCTGTATCTCAAGAACCGCAATAGGTAGACAGTTGAAATTTTCACAGAATGTGTATTTCTATTGCTGCTACAACAATAAATGATGAAAATTTAATTAAATTGTAATAATTTAAAAAAATAAAGAGGGCTCCCATACAGTAAACGTTTTATGGTACGGAACCCATTGTGTGAAAGTCCAACTCGCAATTGTTCAGTTTTATCAAACTATTTGGATTACAGCTGGGCAAATGCTGTCTTTACATTTTCCCAGCTCGCTTTACCACTTGCCTTCTTCGGCCATTCTGTCAGGAAACTTGAATTTACCTATATGATCTTTCCTCTTTTTTTCTTAAATGTGACACAATTGATAATTTGAGAACTATGCCTCAGAGAAATTTAAATTTTGGTAAGTGCATTCTATTTTACCTCGATGATACCCAATTACCCACACAGATCGCTACGTTCGACCATTTTTCTTTTGAGATTTCGTTGGTAGTTTAGATAGTCTTATGAAAAAACGTTTAAATAAGTAAAAACGCGTTACTTTAAACAGCTTCCTTAAATTTAATCTTTACAAAATAATATTTTATTGAAGCGTTCGGGGTCTTGATGATTTAGAGGTTTAAAATTTCATAAAATACCGGTTCCCCTGCGGTCGTCTAGGTTTTATAAAACTAAGACTTTCATTTTAATAATTTTAGAAGTTAGTTTTTTAGTTGAAATCAGGAAAAGTAAATTCCTTATCTTTTTGGACAGTGTTTTAGTTGTTAGAATAAAAAGTGTTGCTAGCAACCTATTGACCTATTAGTTCCAAAAAATGGTTTGTATACGTACGGACTATGGAACTCAGTTCTGCAAGTCAAACTCGCTCTTGACCGGTGTTGTACCTACCTATCACAAATGTTGATTCCCAAACCAAAACTAATAAAACTTTGTGACAGACTACCCGTTAGGTACCAACCAAAGTACGTAGATCATAAATCAACATCCTTGCCCATCTTTAAAATCAAATAAGCAAAATAAATATAAAAAGTTTGTTGTTTGCACCCTTTGGAGTCGTAAAAGGGCTTAGTGTCACATTAGCATGGGTGGGGGAGGCGAGGCCGCGTGATTTTTCTGCCGTGGCAACACTGGCAGCGGTGTCACGGAGACATTCGTTATCTGTTCCAGCTTGCTTCTAGGATTTATTGACTTTTTTCCCTGCCTTAATTTCTAGAGATTCGGTCGAATGGCCCACGCTGGCACCGGAACATTAACGTGACCCTTGGGAAATATCTTTTGTTGTGTACTATTTTTTTTTAAACGTCTTTAATGTTTTTAAGCTTTGTCTTTGAGGTTCTTTTTAATCCAATTAAAGTGAACAGGTTGTTTTTTTTTTACATTTTAAGCGTAGTTTGATTAGAAAGACGCGGTATAATTCTTAATAAAAAGATTTAGACGAATCGAGAACTTCCTCCTTTTTGAAGTCGGTTAAAAATGTTTTATGTAACTTATTTTTTTTTTTTTTTAATACTAACATATTGTGTGTCTGTATGGTATTACAGCAATGTAGTAAGATAGAGAAATCCTACAAGTAGTCAAATAACTTTTCCTCATCATCTGCCTAGCCTTTTCCCAACTATATTGGGTTCGGCTTCCAGTCAAACCGGATTCAGCTGAATACCAGTGTTTTACCTGGAGCGGCTGCCTACCAGACCTCCACAACCCATTAACTGGGTTGTGGAGAAATAATAATAAATAACTTTTCCTACTAAAATTCTATTAAAAAAAAAACGGAAACTGCGAACTCTACTAAGCTTCTAGACCCTGGACCATAAAAATTAAGGAAATGTAATCAAGCATAAAACTATGTAAAGGGAATTATTCATGAAGGTTTAATGGTGTAATAACGTTCTAATCCTATAACATAAAGTGGGTTCCTGGGCCTGGGCGGCGGCGGGTCGAAAAATTTGTTTAAAAATTCAATACCGTCTATAAGAAACTCTGTTCTGAGAACGCAACGGCCTGCGAACATTCCCATTTTCCTTTAATAACATGGGAGAAATTGCTCGATTAGTGCGGAAGGGACTACCTCTGCCGGTGCTTTCGATTGCGATACGTAGACCGAGACGAAGCGGCCGATAAATCGATAGGAGCAAGAGATAATCATCATATTGAAACTTTGGCACCTTACTTTTTAAATAAGAAGATTCTTAATAAAATACAGCCCGATTTGCTATACGACGAACGCAGTAAATAAGTAAATTAAAAATTCAGGAAAACGTGAGAAATCAGTGCGAGTTTGACCGCTGTGCGATTCGGGATCTCTTTAATAAATTGAAGTCCATCAGTTGGATACGGCCTTTTCATTTGTCGGTCGGAATACCTACATAAAAAATAAAAGCTCGTGTCTTTTCTTTAGTCTGTTTGTAAACGTACTTTTCAAAAGATTGCTTAATAACCTCGTAAGGCCCAATGACCTAATTTAATGACAAAAATCTTTTGGCACTCCGGCCCAAGACAGTTTTTAAAATCATCAAATTGCGGCCCAGCTACCTAAAATTATGACATGATATTTAAACTTAATTTTTGGTTTAAATAATCCCGCCATTTTAAATCTGCCATCAAAAAATTATTAATTATAAACACATGTCTTATTTTGGCAATGTCAACTTGACAATTTAAGAACCAATTTAATCAAAAGCATTATATTTAAACACTTTTGTACTTTACCAAAGTTCTGGGCCGCAACTACTTGCACCTATTTTTAGTACGTTGGGTCGTAATGTATATCGACCTAAATTTAGGTTGGGCCTTACGAGGAAATAATTTGATTAAAAATATATTTAAGTGTGGAAATTTAGATAGTGGTGTTCTTCTGATCCCAGAGGATGACAAAACTTGCATGATCAGCAGCAGCGAGCTGGGGTTGTAGAAAGCTGAAGTTTGGCATGTAGCTCTTGTTCTTGCTCTGTTCGTACGTACTGTACTAGAGGGGATTTCCCTAAATTGCTACGGAGTACGAAGTCGCACGCAAAAGCTAGTTCTATAAAATCCATGTTTCCTAGCGTTCGAATAAGGAAATGGAACCAAAAAACCGTGCATGTGCTTGTGCAGCTTTACCGATTCCAGACATGTGGTTTCTTGAAAATAAAAGTATAAACACTATTTCGTCTGTAATTGTGAAATAAGTACCTAGTTTAGAAGCGCGAATAGCTCTGGAGACTACAATTTTATCGAAGAAAAGAAAGTTGATTTAAAAAAATCTGAGAATTCGAAGACTACTAAAGCAAAATCCTATCTTAAGAAAAAAAAAGTGGGGGAGTTGGCCGGATTAAAAGCATTCAATTTAAATATCCCAGACCTTTGTCCAGTGAGTTTCCGTAGGCAACCGGCCGTGAAATTTCATTTAATCGCCGGAGAGAAGTGCGTCTCAGCTAATGCAGATTGCGAGGCGCGCCCTCGGGGCCCGGTTAATTTATAGCCCAACAAATTTTTATTCTTTCTTGAACTGCTCAATCGTCCATTTTTCTCTTAAGTTAATCAACCGGACTCTTTAGATTAGTCGTTTTTATCAAAGCTGTTAAAGGGTAAAGTGGAATTACTTTCCTTAAACCTTTAAGTATCGCCGTTATCCATATTATTATTATTATCTTGGAATCTGAGTGGCTGTAGCGATCATTTCATTTGTTCCTAGAGTTTTTTTTTGCCACTCGTTTCTGATCCTTTTCTGCTTCGTTGTAGCGGCATCAATGCCGCCACAGTATAAGTAACAAAGGCTGTTGGTACAATTATAATTATGCTGAAGTTAGTGTTAAAACTACGTTTGTAAATTTTTGAGTGTGCAATAGTGTAGTTGTAGGTACAATGTACGGCCCAGCATTGATCGATCCTTCAGCTATGATGTCGATTTGCGCGTGTTGTGAGTTTAACATAATCCGATTGAAACATAAGCCGCGGCTGAGGCAGGTTCTTGCCGGCTTTGCCGAATGGATGCGCTAAGAATTACTTAAACGTCATTAACTAACTAACTTTAGCTAAGAACATTTTAGGTATCCACTCATTTTGCTGTAGGTCCTTTAATAATCACGGCAGCATCTGATAGGAATGATTTATTATTATTATAAGCCCGTAGTGTCCCAGTGCAGGCAAAGTCTTCCTTTGGGCTGCGGACTATAGTCTAAAGATGACTCTTTAGACCATAGCTCCATATATATAGCATATATTGCATAGAGACCATACCTCCTAATGGAATAGGAGGAACACAGATTGGTTCTCCCTCATGCTTCACCCAGAGCGGGAAGAATAAATGATTTGATGATTTCCCATCCTTATAAAAAAAGGCAAAGTCCTCCCTTACTTTTTCTCATTCTGATTTATCCTGGGCTATCCGAAGCCTATCCTTTAGTTAGGAGTTCAGCTCATCTCGCCATCTCCTCCTGGGTCTACGTGATAGGAATATTACGTACAAAACCTTTTTACAAAAAAATACAACCGACTTCCAAATAAAAAACACCACCTAGTTTTCGTTTGTTTCTTCGTTTTATGACACCGACTTCCGAAATTATTTTATACTTAGTGGTGTTTTTCAGTTTAGGGTCGGTTGCATTTTTTTGTAATTTTTTTTTTTCATTCTCTGGTGATGGTAATGAGCGATTGCGCTTTGTCTTTAAGGAGTTACTTTGTGTGCTTTCGCAGTTCAAGTACAGGCTAACTCATAGTTCTAATATCTACTTTGCTTTGGGATTGACATAAACCTAACAATATCTCCCATTGTTAGATATAAATGTCCTCAACATAGGTTGAGGAGGTTCAACGTTCAATGTAAATATAACTAAACCCAACGCAAAGAATGCCCAAAAAATAACCACTGACAGCAACAAACAGACATGTCAGTTCAACAATCCCGAGAGATTTGCTATAATTTATTGAAGAGTTCCGTTGCCTATCTCCGAAGTTCTTCATCAGATCATCACCAAATTGAAATGGGACCAGTACGGGAAAATGTTCATCCAAACAAAAAATAATTATCAATATAGTAATTTTAAATGTAGATAACTTAAATCAAATTGAACTAAAGTATTTTTTTTTATTCTTTTTATTTAAACTAAACTATACAAGTAGGTAAATGAAAAAATTCTGCCCGCTTGTCGGGGTGCGATCACCCTTTTGGTTACATAGTCAAGGGTGGGCCAAGATCAACGAAATAGCAAAGTTGGAATGAAATTAAATTCTAGCTACTTAGTTCAAACTAGATTAATACTAGACATACCTAATTACGAATTATAAAATCTTTATCATCGGTTAAAAAAGTATTTGACAATAAAAAAACACGAGTTTGCGGGGTGTCCCGGCGGACTGGGTGACCTTTTCTTGTTGACATCTTTATCGAACGATTTTCAAGATGTGAAGGCGTGGAAAAGTTAAATAAATCCAAAGAGAACATTAGATAAGGGAATGGCTTTTGTAATGTCTTCGGGACGCCGTAATGCAACCAATGTGCCATAGATATCTGTCGGGAACATGTGCTCTATATAAATTCAAATATTGTTTCGCTGTATTGTAGAGTTTTCAGGGTAACTTATAATTGTAGGGGTTTTGGTATATTTAATAGCAACTCTACGATTATAACTTCTTTTCTTTTGATGACTATCCGGACTTAATTAATGAAGTTCGTTTCTAGGTATCCGGTTGGTTTGCTTTAACATTACTATTTGCATTGATTTTATTGCATGGAAATGGCTAGGTAGTCATACCTTTCAAGAAGATACATTTTAACTACCTGAAACAAAATTACCGAAAAATACCAAACAATTTCACAGAAAGCATAAAAAAAATCACTCTCGTAATCTGATAACCTGACCGGGTCGTTTTTATACAATTTCCCCTCGGATGTTATTATTTGGAAATATTTAACTGGGTAGCGTTCATCGCGCGTGTCGTCATTGGATGACTGCAGTGGACTCTGGAGTACAATGATGGAGCTATAAAACAACAGTGCCGGACATGCATCGCAGATAAATCTGACCATTTGTATCTACACGCGTGACAAGAGGCGAGCCTCGGCGATTCGATGTTTTCATTGTGTCCATGCGAACTAGTGTTTTATTGTGTACACGTAGTTTTGTTTGTATGTAATATATGTGTATTGAACTAGGCGAGGATTGTGATTTGATTCTACCGGTTTTATAGATTAAATAGTTTAGTTAGCACTATGCAAATCCGAACGAGCGAACCGTTAATCCTTTTCAATTTTTTGCTCACGTTTGTTGCTATTTCACAGGTTTAAATAGGAGCTGTTGTTGTATACCTGCGAATAGTGCCTAGAGCAGGGTTTGATTCAGCGAGTAGATATTGTTTCTGTTCATTACTGTAGGTGCAAAGTGAGACACCTGTTTAAGGACGCCTGTCCATTACAGCCAGGCGGAGAAACGGAGAAATTTTAACGAACGGAATTGCATAAAATCTCCGCACTACGTGACTCACTGACATTTTGACTGATATGATTGGTTAAAATTTCTCCGTTTCTCCGCTCCGCTGTGTCGATCCGCTGTAATAGACAGGCACCCTGATTGTCTGTTTGTTTCTCTTTATGTTATAAATTAGAGAGAGAGACAAGTTTTAATAGATTTTCCTATTTTTTAAATCCTGTAAAGGTAATTTTGCTTTACAAATAAAAAATAATAAAAAAAAACACACAAAAAAGTACAAAAATTAAAAAAAAGTGCTAGTTTAATAAGTGAACGTATTTTCTAAAGCTTTCCATCAATTTTCTTTATTTCGACCTAGAAGTTCATCTTCTAATTTGAGTACCTAAATTAATTTTAGTTACTCAACACGAAACTGCACAACAAAATGTAAACGACATCGATTCACGCCTTGGGTACGAAACAGCCGTGTGAAAATTCAGTGAAAACAGCCGCGTAATAGTTACGTACTGACTGATTGATGAACGGGTAGATAATGACTTTTATAGTCACAAACATTTTTAAAAAAAAATCTCTGGCCTGAAAAAACGACCTAGTTTTAATTTGTAAAAAGGGTGCTTAGGTAACTTTAGTCATCCTTGTGGGTGAATTTAACCAGATTGATGGATCACAATTTGGCTCATAAATCTGGAGTACCTTAAAAAAAGACAGAAAGAAAGAAAACTTGTTTATTTAGGATATGCAGAGCCCAAGAGAAGCAGATAGTTCCTTTTCTAGTTTCATAAATTTGCATAGGTATGCGCTAAAGTAAGTACTGGAAATACGTTTGAGCTGTCGAGCACTATACATCGATACCTACATAATAGAAAATCTCTATACAGAGTGTAAAAGACCCATCACAAAGACACATCGACGCTTACTGTGCATACCTACATCACCTTGGTAAAAAAAACAATAGCTGGGAAATTTTCAACTCAGGGTAATATTTATAAGGGAAATCTAAATCTGAACTCCATGCCAGTCGATAGTAATATAAATTATGATTGACGTTAAAGCCAGCGAGTATAGCTAGTGGCGAGAGATATTTATGTGCAATGTTCGTCAACGTCAGCCACTGGCTAGTGACGCGCGCAGCCAGCGATGGGATTGCTGTCCCAACACTATGTTATATCGCAATCAGTGTTTACGATTGTCGTGTCTCCACTATTTTGGAGAAATGGAATGAGGAGTAATGTTTTGAAAGAAAGAAATACGGCGCGATCTTTGTGAGCATGTGCAGGTTTGTTTATTTCGAAAAAGCTCTTTTTGTGAGATTACAATTTCATATTCCGTTCTCAGTGTAAAGACAAACAAGTGGTACCTACCTACTTACCGAATCCCTAAGGTTCCTTAGGAGTAATTACCGGTTAAAAAACTCTTTTTATAGGAATAAAACTAGCCGACTCGATAGACGTGAACTTGTTCTGTTCAAACTCCAAACAGATTTACACAAAAAAAAAACTTTTATTTTTTCAGAATTTTCGTTTTATTTTTACAATATTTCGCTAATCCCTCGAGACTAGCAAAATATTGGTATAAGGTTTTTGGAAAAAAAACAAGCTGGTTGGAAAGTTTTAAACATATCACTTATGTAGATACCTAGCTACACGTTTCAATTTTGAGGTAGACAATTAAAACTACCCCGTTAGGACCAAAACATTAGGCTAACTCTGTCGAAAATTGTCTAAAACAGTTTTATAAAAAGTAAGCAAAACTTGTGGTTGCAAGATGTCACATGAACACCGGCGGCAGATTTCCACATCAGATACGCGTACTGTCGTAGATGTCTCGTATGCATTTCATTCGCCGTTGGTGCGAGATTATGTTTCTGGCTTCGCGCTAACAACGTGTTTCGGAATATTCTGTGTCGAGTTCAGAACAAGCTTCATAAAAACTTTTTATACAGCGCTCATTTAAGTTGACACATACACATATAGTTTATTATTACATTTACATTCTAAAATGCGGCGATATCAATTTACATACATTATTACGACGGAAAATAAGTGCTCCTGCCACTTTATATTTTCATTTCATATTCCCGAATAGAAACTTATTTTTCATCTTGATTCTGGGTAGTACAATACGAGTACAGTATCATATCTAATGGTGATACCATGTGAGATAATTTATGTTAAAATATTTTTTTTTTCTACTAGTTATAGGAGTGTAGAAAATGGTTACAATAGTAAGTTAACAAACAAACATTTAAGAATAGCGTTTTCAAGAACTATTTTCTTGAATCAAGTAATGTAAATCCGCATCGCGACGCAATACCTTGGCGTAGATAGTACGTAAACATTTAAATGGCGTCCCCATACCTGGATAAATAAACGTATGTGTGTAGGAACCTACGTGTGGAAGTGTCCAGCGAAATAGGGTCTCTCAAACTCAATGAGGCTGGCTTTCTCGACGGGGTTTATTGAAAAGGCTTCAAAGTGGAGGGCTAGGGGAGAGGTCCGGTTATATTGGTGGCTTCACGATGGACCGGTAGCAATTCGTCTCGTCACTCTACCTACAGCTTATCGAGCAGTCCGCACTCCGGCACATGCTAACTGAAACTGATTTACGACGCCGATGACAGTTTATTCAACAACGGTGGATATTGTTTATTAATTGCTACCAGGCTAACATGATGAGTCGCGTTGTTGTGGTCGTTCGTATGGACTGGTGCGGTTTAGTGCTCGCGATGCCGCGGCTAATATATAAGGGATTTTGCACTAGAGGTGACTTTTGTGGTTGAATTTTAACATTAGAAACTAAAGCATTAAATATAATGACGTGTTATGTACACACTTATGCCCAGCATTATGTGCTTACATATCGTCGTTTAAGCTCTAACACCACTCGAGTAATTTTTGACATTTATGCCGTTTGCTAGAGAATAGAAGACAAGTTGTTTTTTACTAAATAATTAATGGATCTAATTTAAAGTGTACACAAAAAAAAACCGGCCAAGTGCGAGTCGGACTCGCACACGAAGGGTTCCGTACCATAAACCTTAATTTTTATTATTTGTTGTTTTAGCGGCTACAATTTGTGAACATTTTAAGTGTTTACTTATTACGGTTCTTGAGATACAGCCCGCTGACAGACAGACGGACTGACGGACGGATGGACGGATGGACGGACGGACGGACAGACGGAGTGACGGACGGACAGCTTATTAATAGGGTTCCGTTTGTTACCCTTTGGGTACGGAAACCTAAAAAATGTTAAAGAGTTTTACATACCTATGTAAAAATATGCACTATATACACTCTCTTGTAAAGTTACTATTTTTAACCTAAGTGGTGTTTTAAGGACGACAATATAGTTACCGGGAAGAAAGGATTTTTTTAGAAGAAGACATGAGAATGATCAAAGCAATATAACTGTGAAAATTAAGAATAGGGGTGACAAGTGCCTATCGGTCCCCATCACCGATACCGTTATAGCAGTAGAGGAACATTTGGGGATCGCGATTGGAAAAGTAGCAACTTAAAAACGCAATAAGGATCACACGCGCTTGTGTCGGATTCAAGTTTTATTGTTGTGGTTTTTTGATCCTTTACAGAGGATAATTTCTTTCGGCTATTTTAAGTACAGACTTCCCTGAATTCCCTGCCGGAGTCTGTGTTTCCCGATAGCTACAACCCGGGAGTCTTTAAGTCAAGAGTGAATAGGTTACTTCTAGGCAAGCGTGCTCCATCTTCGACCACATCATCGCTTACAATCAGGTGAGATGGTGGTCAAGCGCGTGCCTATTAATAGTAAAAAAAAAAGACTTAAGTGTAAGAAAAGAAAATTGGTTATTTTTTATTGACAAGCTTTTGCCAAACTACCACTACTACTCCTCCAAGCCTTGGTCTCATCACTTGGGTTCGGCTCTCCTAGTCATTCTTCGCCAAGACATTCTGTCCTGGGTCGTCGCAGATGTGACAATTGCGCCCTTATTTACAGCGGCTATCCATGTGAGTCGGGGGGGGGGGGGGGGATTCGATCTTCTATTTAAAAAAAATTTATGATAAATAAATATATTACTATTCGAAAAACTCATCCTGTTATTAAATTTATTAATGGATCTTTAATTGATTTACCTTCCCCATCTAATATTTCATTATGATGAAATTTGAGATGGTGTGGTCTTTCAAACTACCAAAATTCATTAAAATCGATTCAGCGATTTAGGCTTGAAAGCGTTGTAAGCGAACTTCCTTTTGCATTATTTTGTAGTTACGATTATTTGTAAGCTTTTCTGGTCTACTTATGCTGCTCGCCCACAGCACACTTTTTGTAGGACTGATAATCAGGCCGACTTTTCCTTCCTAGGCAAAAACTACCGAGTTTTTTCAATCAGTACGTTCCATTTTTCACTTACTAAAAATAAGAAAAAACTCGGACGTGAAAATAAATAAATAGAATAGGATAAAAGGGCTTTGACAGCCAAAGGCGGACTTTTTACGATGTGAAATAATTCTTGCCTGCATGAAGCGGATATATTACTCTGCATGCTATGCTTAGTGTATTTACATCCAACCAAAATTATTAAACTATTTTGGTGTTTAATAAAAAATATTCTACTCTACAGGTCCTTTTTAGGGATCCGTAGTAATGTAGTACCTATGAGTATACGATTCTCGGCCACCGTAGGGGCGAGTTTGTGGGCGGCGAGCATGGGTGGCTCGCCGTCTGATCAGAACCAGGCCCGGGTCGACGGCGCGCTGTGTTCCACGCGCGCCTCAAAGCTGTCAGTATTACAGACGGGGCCCGCTAGGGCCAGTGCCTGCTGGGGACTTCGTTCGAAAGAGGCACCGTTCCCTGGAACGCAAAGGGCACTAGGAGGAACACGGATGGGTTTTAGTCAGTAAAAGTCTGACACTCCCTCCTGCTTTACCCAGAGCGGGAGGAGTCATTTGATGATTTACCATCCTAAAAAAAAAGTACCTATGAGTATACATATTAATTACGCCGACAAAGTGGTAAAATTATATCCCGTAAAATAAATTCCCCTTCGAAACGTCGTTTAAAATTAATATTAAGAGTGTATTAAAACCATCTTTCCGTCCAAGGATCCGTTTGCGAAATAAGCTAAATAAGTGTAAAACTTTAAAGTGCTAATGTTTGTTACAGTCAAGTGTCCATTGTCAGCTAAACGTTGTATTTGGAGACGTGCAAAAATTCATGGTAGTAGCATATTAACGCATTGTGGGCAAGTTAACGAGTAATTGTCGAACAAACTTATAACATATTACAATTGGCACCACTCGGCACGACTTGCAGCAGGTACAACACTACGCGTGGCCCGACACGCAGTTGGCCGGTTTCAATTTCCATTTGTAGAATTTACCTGCTTTGAATCGAAACAAATTGACATGTCAACACGTCACAAATTAAAGATAAGACAAGACGGCAGCAGTTGATGCGTGTTTTATCGCATTTCTTTTATAATTTTTGCCCAGCAACTGGACCTGAGTTTAGTATTTAACATGGATCTATAAAAGCTCTCGATAGTCTAAAATGATTTAAGCTTATGAAACGCTTCCTGTTACTTTTCTATACTAAACTACGACAGAAAGAGTTAGTAGAAGGTCGGGAATCATAATAATCTCGAAATAAGCATTATTAAAAACAACCGACCATGTTAAACATTAATAAAAATAAATCATTACAGGTTGGTATGTTAAGCAAGGTGAACGTACAAATTCCAATATCAATAATGTAATTAATTGCTCTGATTGAAATGAGTTGCTGATAAACATTAATTTGTCATTAATTGAATTTATATTGTTTTACTTCAGGCTAGCTGCACACGGACCAATCGATCGTCATTGCTACTGTCACCCAGTTCACTGGGTGATCGGGTAGATGGTAGCAACAAATTACTAGGCAGAAAAATGTTAACATTGTTTGTCGCTGACCGATAGTGGCAGACGCTGTTGGCTCATGTGCGAATGTCCTTAGTATTGAAAATCGAAAAGGAGGATACGTTTGTTTTAATCCTAATATACAAAATTCCTCCGATACTGAGTGACTGACAGACAACGCACAGCCGAAACTACTAGTCGTAGAAAGCTGAAATTTGGCTTGTAGGTTCCTTGGGGAATGTAGGGGATCACTAAGAGTTTTTTCGAATTTTCCTAAATTCCTACGGGTACGGGAAGAAACGGGATATGCGCGAACGAAGTCTTGGGCAAAAGCTGGTCTGTCTACCACTACTATCTGTTTCTCCGCCTAATTCATCTCAACCACGGTTCTGATACAGGGGGGCTACTCACTAAGCCCAAAGTCCGTAGTTTCGGGCTTAGTTGCGGGCGTATTCTACTCCGTATCACCTACGGCCTTAGGATTAGTCCCGAACCTGAAGTAGGAATGACAACACGATTTGACAGTAACTGTATAAACGAGCTGTTATTAATTCTTAGTGGTTAAGTTATAAGCAGTAGAATAGCCCGCAACTAAGCCTGAAACTACGGACTTCGGGCTTGGAGAGTAGCCCCCTGATACGGTTTTCACCAGTAGAAAGAGCGATAAATTAATTAAAACTGAATTAAAATAACCTGATTTGATTAGTTTATTCGAACTTGAAGACGAGTACGTCTACCTGGGACAAACGATCCAGTAAGGTAGGGCTAACTTTGAGAAAGAGGTCGACCGTTGAATCCGACTCGGCTGGGCAGCGTTCGGAAAGTTGCGTGGTATCTTCACGTCTCACATACCACAGTATATCAAGACCTGTTGCCAGTGTTGAGTTATAGAACTGAAACATTGTCGCTCAGAACGCTTAAAGTCACTCAAAGGGCAATTGAGAGGGCAATGCTTAGAGTTTCCTTGCGTGATCGAATCAGGAATGATGATATCCGCAAGAGAACCAAGGTTACCGACATAGCCCGAAGGATCGCCAAACTAAAGTGGCAGTGGGCAGGGCACATTGCTCACAGAACAGATGGTCGATGGGGCTGAAAAGTGCTGGAGTGGCGACCGCGTACCGGAAGACGTAACATTGCAATTGCAAGGCCCCCCGCAAGGTGAACCGATGACCTGGTGACGGCCGCGGGAAGCCGATCGTTGCGAGACGCACAGGAACGGTTGTTGTGGCTACATTTGGGGGAGGCCTATGTCCAGCAGTGGACATAGGCCTCCCCCAAATGTCATATGTCTTTCAGATGATATGATGATGATACCCAGTAGGATATTTTTACTAGCTAAGTAAGCACGTACATTTCTAGGCCCATCATAGGATAATAGAAAAGTGTACGTTAGAATTGGCTAGGAATATCGACTTTTTTACGACTATGGTATCAAAGGCTCTTTAGACCTTTTCTGACATAAAATTTAATTTAAATCTTAGCATGCTTACATTTGACATTCAAAAGAGGTTTTACCCACCTAAGAAGATTCTGAAAAAAATAATTTATTTTTCTTTTTTTTTCGGTATTCAAAACCAATGCTTTGTAAAAGCACTTTGATAGATGAGGTCGCAGGTTTTCTACTTTAATATTGTAAAAAGTTTTTATATGGCTTAAATCTTGGTCGAGAGTTTGTTCGGCGCAATTTAAAGAAAACTCTTTCATATCTAATCTAAATGGGTTATTGAAAAGCTTCTTTGTACAAAGATTTTTAGTGTAAGTTTCCAGGTCGAGAAGAAATTAGCAATTTCAATAGGCAAATGGCTGCGTAAAAACGTACTTACATTAAATAGAATTTTCTACCTGAAAACGTTCGTATTCACGATTGGCGAAAGGGGTAACGTACAAACAGATGTACCAAAAAGTCGTTCGATTAGATGGGTGTGAAATGAGCCGTTGAAATTGCATCAAGGACTGTGGAAAGGTTTTTATTTGTTACTATAAGTAGTTTCCATGTTATATAGGTATTCTGACTATTAGCGAATAATAGTTAAGTTGGTTAGATAATGTTGGTCACAAACTGTACTAGGTATTTAAATAAGAAACCGCTAGCTGGACGTACGAGTAGATATTACAGAACAAATGAGTAAAACAAATCTATTTGCTCACCTAAGTACTGAGGTAATTTAAAGATGGAATGATTGCCTACTTATAATAAATCTTGAGCCGAGTGTGACATTTATTACACCCTCAAGTAATAACCTAACCGAAGAGCAAAAGAAATGAGATATCTTTTATCTCTGGCGATATCTAATTATATTTACCTAGCTGTTTTATGATAATGCAGATAAAATAATTGCTCTACATTTTAGCTCTACTAATCTATGAACGAGCTAAGTTGATGCTAAGTCGAGCTAAGTTGAAATGGTAAGGCTTCATTCAGTTCTTTTACCCGTTTCTTTAACCCCTTTACACAACTACACATTTGAAGATATCAATTACTTAGGAGTGTATAGTGCGACCTATGCTGAGAAATGAATAGAGTAGTAGTTTCAAATGTAACTTATGTAGATAGGTACATTTCATATGATTGAGAATCGAAATCGGATTGGCCTTGATTGAAAAAAGCTATTAACTTTGTTTTTTTAGGGTTCCGTGCCCAGAGGGTATCCAACGGAACCCTATTCGTCCGTCCGTCCGTCCGTCCGTCTGTCAGCGGGCTGTATCTCAAGAACCATAATAGGTAGAAAGTTGAAATTTTCACAGATTTCTTTTGCCGCTATAACAACAAATAATAAAAAATAAGGTTTATGGTACGGAACCCTTTGTGTGCGAGTCCGACTTGCACTTGACCAGTTTTTTTGTTTCAATAAAAGCTAATTGATCGTGCATTGTAAGGCACGATCAATTGATAAATAACTCATCTCACGAAGAATGAAGAGTAAAAATTAAAGCCATTAAAATAACCATAACGTTTTACTAGTAGGAGGAACGTCACATTTTTCATTAATGCTCCGTTCCTATTAGTCTTAGCGTGATGTAATATAACCTTTCTCGATAAATGGGCTAGCCTACACTTAAATATCTTTTAAACTTGAACTAGTAGTTCCTGAAACAAACTCTTCAGCTTTACAATATTGGTACAGATTCAACCTACTCGAACGTATTTTCACGGAAGATTAAAAAAAAATCTATATTAAAAAAAAAACTACCGTGAAAATACGAACCTCGATTCTAACAACATATTTTTTTTTTAACTTTAAAGAATCATATGATTTAGCGCCGTTTTAGTGTATTTTTTAAAAATCTAACAGAATAATGTTAAACATTTCCGCTCAAAGCAGTAAGCTAGAAGCCAGACTGTACCCCAGTTCAGGTGTTATGGTATCTCCAGGGAGGTTTCATTAACCGGTGATATTGCGTTACAATGTGCCGTGCCGAAGACAGGCGCTTCCGTTACGAGCTCACTATGTTTTGACCTAATTAATACATAGCCGAGGGCCAATACGGACACGTCACTAATTTTGATTAATTGTAGCACATAGAGACGGTTTTGTTATCGTTTATTTACTATTATTATTGTTATTAGGTTTGAGGAAATTTTCTTTTCGCCTTCATGTCTTACAAGTTTTTTCTTGTGTTTTGTCGAATGCAAAATCTAATGCGGCTTAAGAACTTTTATTGCTCACAGTATTTTACACAAACTCTGAAAGAGTTTAGAAATAACGATAGTGTGACTTTTCATTTAAAAAAAAAATCTTCTTTAAAAAACTTTAAATTCAACTATTAGGTGTGTTGCGTATATATTTTCCTTTAAATCGTCTCATTTATTTCCAAGAATAAGAACTTGCGAGTTTGTTTGAAATACAGTGAGAGATGACGCTCTTAAATTCTGGATACGTTATTATCACTTTCCAACCATTGCTTTGTGTTGCTGACTTTTCGCTTTAAAAAAAATCTTCTTTAAAAAACTTTAAATTGAACTATTAGATGTCTTGCGTATAAACATTTCAAGTTCCCTCCAAATCGGCTCATTTATTTCCAAGAATAAGAACTTTTGAAATTTGTTTGAAATACCTACAGTGATCAGAGATAACGCTCTTTAATTCTGGATACATATCATCACTGCTTTCCGTCATCGGTTTACGCTGAAAAAAAACCTGAAGGAACAGTATTTCATCATTTTGGCTCCTAATATAGGCACACTAATCTCAAAACTTTAAAAGTCAATGCATCCAATGCTTACAATTAGATAAAATCTAGAAATAGGTTAATAACTCAAAATACATAAAGGTATATATTTTGGGTTTATATATAATCAAATGGACGCAGAAATTCGAGAGTTTATCCCTATACCAGCTAGGACTATTTACGATTCAAGAATGAAGCTTGAATCGTAAATAGTCCGTCAGGTCAACTGCATCTGAAATAAGTCTATATTTCAGATACAGTGGACTACGATGTTACATGGTTTAAGGTAGGTATCAACCGGAGGCAAAAGTCTTCGCGTCACTGCACCGGGTGGCGTAAGGACGCGCGGGCGCGTGGCGAGCGACTGATGCAGCGGCACATTAAGCTGCGTCAGTTGAAGCTGCGCGAGGTTCTGGTGGCGGAATGGCGGAACAGGCTCTCACGCCCTTCCACCGGCCTCGTCACTATCGAGGTCATCCGGCCAGTGCTGGCCCTGTGGCTCGGGAGACGCAGGTCCTCTCGAGGCATGGCTGCTTCGGGAGGTTCTTGTGTCGCATAGGCAGGGAGCCGGACGCTCGGTGTCACCACTGCGTCGACTGTCAGGAGGATATAGCGCGGCATACGATGGCAGAGTGTGCCGCTTGGGAGGAGCCACGCCGTGTCCTCATCTCTGTGGTAGGCAGGGATCCCTCGCTGTCGGCCGTAGTTCGTGCTACAGTCGACGGCGAGGAGTCCTGGGACGCGGTGGTCTCCTTCTGCGAAACAGTTATCGCGATCTCCGGTTGGTGAGAGATGGAGCACCGGGATGGTTTTAGTCAGTAAGAGTCTGACAGACACCTCCGCCCGCCCCAGGGCGGGGGACATCCATGAGGATTTCCCCCCGTTACAAAAAAAAGGTATCAACGGATAGCAACTGGATAGAGATATGTATACTGTAAAGGGTGAATTTTTAAATTGTGCGTAAATAGTGACATCCGAAACTAGGAGGAATATCGAAAACCCCTGAAAGTAGTCTCGAGCCCAATTTTGATGAAAATTAAAACTGCATCTTTGGAATCGAACCGGTTGATGTTGAAAAAAGAACTGTTCTGTGTTGTTGTTGGTGTTTGACCGCTATCTCATCTGATGGTAAGCGATGATGTGATCAAAGATGGAGCTCGCTTGCCTAGAACTGACCTATTCACTCTTCACTTAACGAGTCCCAGGTTGCAGCTATCAGGAAACACAGACTCAGGCAGGGAATACATAAATAAAAATAAATCCTACCTTCCTCCACTCCTTAACTGACTGTACGCACAATTAATGTGTTCCCAAATATATATCATTTTTCATTATTTTTGTAACATAAAATTCAATCCAAATTTTTCGCAAATATTTTAAACACCAGTTTTAAAACTAATCACAGGTTACCGACATTCAAGCCTTGTTCCAAAATAAAAGGGTAAATTATACGAGTACATTAAAGTTCAGATCTCCATTTTACTCCACCAAACTAAAATAAACCGTTTCTCGATGCCCGAATGTCACTTAGCTGTATTACATTCAAATGATAACGGAATCTGTACAAAGCGTCAGAGCATACGTTAGTAGTGGTCTGCTGGTGGATGGCTGGATGACACCATCCACATAGAGGAATGGGCTGAACGTTCACTATCCGGCTGTGAAAAGTGTGAGAGAAACAAAGCTATCGTGTGTCCATATCACAGTCTGGCACGAGCACATGACTTCAGGGGGGCTAATAAGGCCACTTTAGGAGAAACATAATATTAACCACACAACAATCTGTCAAATTTCATTTTCATCTTTATCGCTAACGAATTAGGTTCAAGGTTGATTGGGAAAATTTGACAGTGACAGGTAGCGTGATTTGCTTTCTGATTCTGCTAAAATGGCGTTTTTAACCGACCTGTACACAGACAGAGAATCTGACAAATGTCAATCCGTGTTGGCTGCACAGGGGTCCTATTATGACGTGCTAATGCCAGCATGATTAAGCTAAGAAAAAGGAATAGTGTTATGCGTGTTGTATAACTCCGTCTCTCTCCCACACCTTTACATTGATAGTTTTAAGATGTCATAATAGGCACCCTGATCTATAGAAGAATACTCTTTATTATGTACAGTGTACTATCGGGAAGAATGATTCCTAACCCATCATAAGCTTATTTTTTACTCGGGGTAATCAACGAACGGCAGTATGACTAAAAGCTATCTTTTAAAGAAACCTTTGCTTCAATACAGTCGCTTTGTCTCTTTCCTTCTATTACTCCGTCTATTCCTCTACGTCTATGGATAGCACACATGTAAGTAATCCTATAATTACCTCAGTGGAGAGAGGCTCCATTTTCATTGGCCATAAAGCTCTATGGTTCTACTACAACACTGGACCTCTCCTATTGCACTATAAAGTGTCGGCTAATAGGGATTACTACACTTTCACGTGCTAGATTTAACTTTGATACAGATTTCGGACACCGTACGTAAATAAGTGAGTATGTTTCAGAAGCTCCCTTTGACTCATATGTGTTTTGCGATTAAAATAAGCATATAGCTGGGTGGAGATCTGCAGTTACTGCCTACACACATGGGAACACGGCATGTGCTTCTGTAATTGTATGTATGAATAGTCATACATACAATTACACTTCTCAATTGGTCCCATTGTCACCATGTCAGAATCTGATGATAGGATCCCATGAAAATCGAGGGCAACCTCGCATGTTGCTAAGCTGATGATGGAAGGTATAAATTAGGATCTGATGAAAAGATCCCATGAAAAATGTTTGTTCAGCGATATTTTCGCCAATTGTCAGCCGATTCGGATGATTCTTTTTTGTTTGAAAGAGTATTTTCCTGGACTAGTTCCGTTTTAATTTGGTGAAGATCTGACGAAGAACTTCGGAGGTAGGCAACGGAACTGTTCAATAAATGATAGCAAAGGGATCGGGATTGCAGAAAATGCATGTTTTTTTAGTGTTTACACCAGTTCTTAACATAACATTGCGTATGCTGGGTACGCAGGTAAGTGCCACTAAAAAGTTTCAACAAATTATAAACTTTTTTACAAAAAATACAAATGACTTCCAAAAACAAAACACTACAAGGAAAAAAGGTGTTTTTGGAAATCGTTTGTATTTTTTGTAAAAAAGTTTTTAATTTGTTGAAAAGCATGCATTTTAAATCAATGCATGCTCATTACTTTGTTTCTATAGTCGGAAAATAATAATTTTTGGTAGTCTAAAAGCCGTCATCAATAGCAAGCAGCAAAAATTACATACAATTTATCGCAATGTACCAACGAAAGAGAACTAAAGCTCAGCACTGTATACATACGAGTACCTAAAGTGTCTTATATATAAATAAAGCACGTAATAAATAAGAACGGTTTTATGAAAAACAAAAGGTGTTATGACTTCCAACAATATCCATATTTCACACAAAGTTGTGGACGTTTCAGGAATTTACAATGTTCTAAAATATTGTCATACGCTATTGAGTATTATAAGTGTAATCCCAGCATTGCGCGGCTTAACGTTACTTTATTGTTGGCAGGAGATCAGCACGTGAAGGATGAAGGTGCGCCGCCAACTTTCATGGAGATAAAACTTGTTTGTTAGTTATGTCTTCGTATTAAACGACCGCCCACACACCGACCCATCCCTACACCCCATCCCTTAACTTATCAAATCATGGATGAAAATGATTACAATCATTATCCTCTTATATTTTACTATTATGAGAATGAAATTTTAAATTAGAATTAGGAGGGATGCAGTAAAAGTAAAATAAATTAGGATGTAAAATACCTATAAAACAGAATTAGCTTGAAATAAAGATTTTCTCGGAAATTTGCTCCTTCCTCGTTTTCCGCAAGATGTGAACATAGGATACGGATCTCATTACCATGATCACGGTATAATTTGGTTTAAAATTGTTTCCCAATTAGTGGCGCGTGTAGTATTTCCATTCACTCGTTCAGTCACTGTCTCGTTCAAAGTGTGAATAGAAATTTCGTGTCGGAGGTAAAATTAGCGTGTGAGTTTATACGGGCATGTCCATTGCAGTGTTTGGAACAGGTCAGGACAGGCGGCCGACCGCAGTTTGCGCTCGCCGCCGCATCGACTGCAACCAACTGGTTTCCCGGCGGACTGACACAGGAAATTAATATAAATTCCTATCGCATAAACTCGAAACGGGCTCACTATGCTGTCACGCAGACAGTGATGAGGCCTATTGTGTGAAAGTGATTCAATCGAACCTCACTTCCCTCGATTATTCACGTTAGTTTGAATGTGAATGCGGTGTCAACTGGCTCGCTAATATTGTATTTTTACGGTTAGCGATTGCTTGAAGTGGAATAAATACTAAAAGTTATTTTATTGCTCATTTTGACATGTCCTTACGCCGTTATCATTTTCTTTTGTGGGGTACCTACATGATTCACTCTCTTTTGCTTAGCTTTCCACTTTCAGGTAGTGGCGGCCCTAGCTACAATTTTTAGGTGGTACTGGATCTTAAAGTGGCGCCCCTTCAAACGCAAAACTTTCGTATGCTTTCTGTGCTTACCCGTGATTAATTATAAAGTTAGTACAGTTTACATACATTTGAAAGATAATGTAATTTTTCATATTAATAACACGAGAGCGACCAAATATCTTAGGAGTTGGTGTATTTTAAGATTTTGCACCCCAGGCCAAATACTCGTAAGTAGGCGCCGCGATAATTCACAAGAAAAATTCTTCGCTATGATTTGTGGCTCAAGCCAAAGTTCTTCGCATAGGTTACGTTGTCGACTTAAGAAAAAAAAGTTGCAGAAACAACCGGATTTAGAATGCAAAAGCGAGCTCAACAAATCGGCACCCTGTCTCGGATAAATTATTAGCCCCCTGCCTCATATAGGTTAGATTTTATTTCAGGGGCAGAAGTTATCTTGTTCATTTACGCTTGAAATTGTGAGAGTTGATAGATGCAAGAGCGAGCGAAGTGAGCTCGAAAATTATTTGCACCCCACCTCAGATTCGACACCCTCATTGTCTGCCATTCTGGGCACTGACCCAAATGTAAATACGCTATTTGTTAGTCTTTTAGGCATTCTTCTAGGTATATCTAAGGTGACAGAAAAAATAACAGTTCACGATTTGTTTTGAACAAACTAATTAGTCTTAAAAAAAGACAAACGAACAACCAATGTGATGAAAATTCCAGTTTTTAATTAAGTTGTTGTCTTGATCTTGGGGACCCCACGTGACGGCACCTGGTGCGGTTAAACTACTTGCGCCGCTCTAGGGCCGCCACTGACTTTCAGGAATGTTAAAAGTTTGTAGGTATTTATTTTAGGCGGTTAAACTTGAACATCTTACAAGCCAATAAAACACCAATCCCATGTCAAAGTGCGCATAGTCAATTTTGCATACTGAGGGAACAAACAAACGTCACCTAAATAAACATTTTACAACGCAATCTCGCCTACTTAGTGGCAATACCATCTGACAAAAGAGTAGAATTGCTCTTACCTTCAAAATGAAACAGTCGCTTTGTCGATTTTGCGGGGATCCCTGTAACGACACCTTTATTGAAAACGTACTGTGTGTGATTCGTGACTCTTTTTACGAGAGATGCTGCATGCCTACGTGTTCGGGTCACGACTTTTATTATACCTAACTATCTTTCACGTAGTTTTTGTCGTGTTGCACGTCACGATAAAATTAAGGAAAAGTTTTTCTACTACTCTGCCAAGGCTTTCCTCAATCTGTATTTAAATACAACGAGTATAAAATAAGGAGCGTAAGGTTTTCTTAAGCTTTCACTTGAACCCGTCTTGACGAAAAACTTCACCTATAAAATCCTTAGCCCAGGATTAAAAAAACACTTAATGGTGAAACTCTTATCAAAGTTTTCTTGGTGTTAAATAGTAGGCGGTAGGATTAAAGCGTTTATTGGCTTGCTTAACTTTGTCTCTTAATGTCTTGAGGTGTCGTATTTTAAAGTCGTTGTAATTGACTTCTCTTGGCGCGATGTTAGATACACTTGACAGAGCTTTGTATACACGCTGAAACGCAAGCTGGGAAACTTCGAACGCCAGAGAGCACAAAAGTTTGGGATTTATAAGGTATCTACCTACCCTACATAAATATTAAAATACGTGTTTATCTTTCCAGATTTGAACAGGGACGAGGAACAAAACATGTGATCGTCAAGTTCATTTATTTCAACGACGGGTCGGCTACAATGGGTTGTCGAGATTTTTTAAATGGACCCTTACCATCTAAAATGTAAAACCTTAATCGTTGCACATTAGCGAGAGTAACGGCGTCCGCTAGCCACGAGCATCAAAGTCGCTTATTGTTACGCCACGCTCCTGTAAAAAAGATTAGCACATTTGCCGTTAACGATCCCGAAAACAGGACCACATCAGACAGCATCGGGGCCGGCGAAATAAAACGAAATAGCAATAAAAGTAAATCGACGGGCCCGGCCCGGGGCGCTCTACGTGCCGGATTAAATCAAACGTTATTCGTCTTAGCAAATTACGGTTCATGTTTTTGTACATTCCCAGGACTTGATGCGCGGAAATGTAAGCCGGCTGGAAAGTAGATTTAAATGCAATTTAGCAAATCCCGTCGAACGGAATTCCGGTATTCTGTCGAGAAATGAATTAATGGCTACCTGAAAGAAATGTGAATAAGTTAATTTTGGGGCATTTTTGGGTCCGGTGCTTTTTCAGTACCTACGACAACATACATACGGCTTTTACGAATTAAGGCTAAATGTGTTTTGCGCTAATATTTACGTAAAATTTAAAAGTTTCTGTACTTATAGACCTTTTTTACATATCTAATTATGATAACCGATCCTACCACGATAAAGCACGGTCCTTATCCTGTCTCGCCTATTGAAAGTAGTCTACAATATAATCTAACTATTGTATGGGTTTACTACGTAACTTCCAGCGACCGAGGTTTATACGTTGCGTTTAAGTCCTCGCGAACAATATTAAAGCCACGATAAACTTAAAAACAAGTTTAATCCGGCTTGCCGCGGACTCCATACCTTCATCCGAGGCAATCTGCCTGCATTGCCGTTGAATTAGTCTGCTTTAACGGTTGTGAGCCACGTATTTATTTATATCATTCTTGCATAATATTTTTGTCTGGGAATAGATATTACTTTGAAAGTTGTTGTCTAGACTTTGTGAACCAAAAACATCAATACAATCAGGCGATTTTCGTCATGTTCTCATTCTTGAACCAACTATGGACTTTGAATTTATATGATCTACTGTCTAATATGATGACTGGCTTTTATTCCGTCGCGGAAGTGTGAAGTTTCAGTGTTAGAGAGTCAGCCGGACTGCTGTCGAGGTCGACATCTCACCGTGTACACATATGTTGAGTGAACGACAAGTGAGCTGTGATTCCGTCTTGTTTGACAGCTCACTTGTCGTTCACTTCGCCTAACTTTTCACACCGACATGTCAACAGAATCGCACTGATGAAAATAATTGTGATAGTAATTTGTTTTATCCAAGCGAACGATTTTTGCGCTACAGCAAACAAGTTTTCACCGCGACATTAGTTTGACAGTCAGTCCACAACTCTTCTTTCTTTATACTTTTCGACTTCCTCGCGGTCCAAGTCGCTGGCCCAGCTAGTAGGTAAATAAATTGCGAACATCAACTAATTTCTAAGCGTACGTATTTTTCCTAAACTAACTCCATTGTTGTTGTCCTCCACTAAGTTAGAGAGTAGAGTGTTTGTTAGAAGTTTTCGGGCATCCCGTTGTTTTTGAGGGCTTTGGTGTCTACGTGCGCGGTTACAGGTGATTTTCTACAGTTGAAGTGTTCGCGTGAACTTCCCAAGTATGAGCCGAATCGCAAAGTTTATCTTACTCGGCTTCATTGGGAACTTGCATTGGCGATGTTTGCGCGGGGACAATGAGTTTGTCTTGTGACTTCGATATGCGTTTGAGACTGCGCTTAAACTATTTAAACTTTTATATAGTTCTATCTACTGAGAGCCTTTTAATCCGCAAAGTTACCACTGAATAGGTAAGATCATTTTGTACTTTCTTGTCTGGGGCTGTCTTAATAAAATCTTTGGTTGTGGATGGTCATAAATAGATTTTATATTTGTTACTTGTTTTGTTATCTATATACTAATATATAAAGCTGAAGAGTTTGTTTGTTTGCTTGAACGCGCTAATCTCAGGATTTACTCGTTCGATTTGAAAAATTATTTCAGTGTTAGAAAGCCCATTTATCGAAGAAGGCTATAGGCTATATATCATCACGCTTAGACCAATAGGAGCGGAGCAGTAATGAAAATTGTGACGCAGACAAAGTTGCGCGGGTTAACTAGTTATAGATAAATGTATACATTCGTATTGAAGCAGTTAGCAATTAATATTGCCTTAAAAATTGGTAATTATCATCAAGATTTATTGAATGACTGAGTGCTGACAGACAACGCACAGCCGAAACTTGTGGTAGTTGAAAACTAAAATTTGGCATTCGTTATCTCGGGGAATGTAGGGGAGCTAAGAGAACTAAAATAGGATTTCCTGAAATTCCTACGGGAACGGGGAAAAAACGGGGTATGCGCGTACGAAGTTGCGGGCAAAACCTAGTTAGCTTTATGGGGAGCCATTTTAGTCGTCTTACAACGGCAGACTACTTCATCTATCCAATTACTACTACAAATACATTAAAAATTACATATATTTATGAAGAGATGTGATTTGTTTTTATTATTTTGACGCATGATGTTGTTTGAAACATCCTGGAGCGAGCGTGGTCCGTGCCCTGTGTTCTAAGTCACCGTTCAATTCCGGATTGAACGGTAACATTGTTTTGATACGTAAACATTATTAACAGGGTTTTCAATAATTCTAATGCTTTATCATTTATTTTGTAAACTTATAACTTTGAAGAATTACAAAAAAAGAATTGCTCCTAGAGGTAGTTTACGTCGGGTACATTAAGTGGGTCGCCTTTGTAACGACTTAAATAGCACCGTGTATACCTAGATACTATATCGTAGCATCTCACACAAAAATAAGCTTACGTTCCTAAGCTATTAAGGAAGAAAAAAGAATAGCCACGATCTTTTATGCATCACGGCACCTTCATAACCGACCAGATTTTAATGAAAAAAGTTTCCTTCAAAGACATTTTAAATGCAAAATATTAGCAGGATCTACTTGTAGCTAGGTAGAACCATTTGCATCTGAATGTCTTAATTGTTTTCTGGAACTAGATTATAATGGTTTTTTAAGGAAAAAGGTCGAAAAGCTTGTGTAGTTCGACATCGATGTCCTACCGTTAGAGTGTGAGCGTGGTTCGGTTGCCGATTGCATTATGGCGGCAGTCGCTAGACATTACTGAAGCCATTACCTTATCTAAAGTCCCTCTCGGATTTATTTAGTTTTCCCTCGCCGCAATTTATCGAAAACCGCTCGATAAAGTTGTCAACAGGAATGGATCTGGAGCCAATTTTAGAGGAGAAAGCACCGCAAAAAAATAAAACGACTTTTTGGTTCTACGTGCTTGGTTAAATCCTAGATGAGATTTTAGATATTTTACTATTTTGTGTGTCTTCCTTTATAACTTTTATGTTGTATGCATTCACGCAAATACAGTGGTGAAGCTGTTTCGAGATGATATCGCTAGAGACTTCGGATATACCGTTTTGTATTTACTGCCTTATATAACGTTTGGCGCTCGGTCTGGCGTTGTTGCTGCTGTTACATGACAATGTGATATAAACACTATTATTAGTGTGTTAAAAATCTATCTAAATAATATAGGCTACTTTGTTTTCCTAAGCGGGAATCGAATTTGGAGCATTACATCCGCCTTGTGTTCGGCGGACGTCGTGTCCGGACGCCTGCGGCGATTATGTCGTCAAATGATGTCACGTGTACAAAATAAAAAAGGAATCGGTTGTTAAGAGTGAATAAAATAGACTTGTTTTGAAAAGGGCTGATTCAACTCAATAAAATTATTCAATATCCTTAAAATTTCATCTTACTTAAAATATGCGAAAATGATGTTGTTTTGCTTTAACGCCAAAATCACTGAACCGATTTTGATGAATGCGAAAATCTATAATAACGCGAGTGAAGCCGCGGGCAAAAGCTAGTAGGTTTATACTAAGATAACATAAAAATGTTGTACCTTAGTAGATACATTAATAAACGAGTAGTCTACATACTAAAGGGAATGTACAGACGGCTATAGTGAAAACAGTTAATGTTTTAGTTGAGTGGTCCTGAGAACAAGAAATATAACGACAAAGCAACTCTATAAAAATATAGTAAATAAAAAATGAAACAATCTCACAGACTAACGCTTTTATTTCTAGACGTTCATTATTTTTTGTGACTAAGCTTTGACTTACTGACGTATTCATTTGTAAAATAACTTCTACCGAAACCATTAGTAGAAAATTAATTGGAGTACCTTTGGATAAATAATATTGATCATTTTGAGGTATTCAACGAAAATCAATCTAGCTTACGTTGTGTTTTTTTTTTCTCAATTGAAATCAAATATTTTGTTGATTTGTATAACAATAGGTTCTGTGGTATATTTTTATAGATGCGAATATTTCAGGTCAGTTTATTTAACTTTTCGCCAACAGTATTCTTTAATAATATTAGTAAGTATCGATTGTTGATAGCAATATAATAGCGGAATTGAAAAAAATAGAAGTTATATTAATTGAACAGTTTTGTAACTATTTATAATTTAAAGTCTGATAAATTAAATAAATTGATACCTATCAATTGTGGTGGTTGAATGTCAAAGATCAGTTAGAAGGTAAATGCTTGAAGTTTGTTTTTTACTTCATAAAATAAGTTAGTAAATAAATCTCCAAGTTATTAAAACAAAATATATACACTTAAAATAAGAAATCCTAACTAAAATAAGGCGACAAAGAATTCGTCCGCATCGCTGTCCACTGGAAGTAAACCCAAAAGACTGGCGGCATTGCCACGTTGTATGGCAATACTTATCCTCTGTCCGAGGTAAAAGCCAGCCCTTGGGTCACGCAAAGTGTCAACTAAGCGTTTAGCGGATCTCCAAGTTAGATTTAAACTATGTTTACTTAAACACTTCTTTGCAAAGTTCCTACCGAAATACTAAGAGCCTAAAGCTAAAATAAGTAAATAAACAAACTTGTTACTTGTAAGTAATTTATCTAATAAATATTACGAAAGGGATGTATCTGCCAAGCACAATTTATAGCTGGTTTCCGTAACGCCGCCAATTAAATATATATTAGTCCACGCTAAAGGCACATTATTCAACATATGGGCAAAGAAATTTCTCGAACAAGCTCGGCGAGTACGTTTCGAAGAGTGCCCGTACGCAAATCCCTTAGGGTGTAAAAAACGAAGGTTTGAAAAGCCAAACTTACCGAAACGTTTTTAAGCTGTTTTCCGGAGATATTGGCGGTCGACGAGGCTCCAGAAGCATTTTTCACCGAGTCCCGGGGTATCGGTTTGACTAATATATAACATCGGACATTTCGGACGCCGAAATTCGATCGCGCGCTATCTTATAGATTATGTGCACTAATTCCTATTCAAGCGGCGGGTAGCTTTGTGAAATGGAGCTTTCGGGCTTCGTATTTAGACTTTATGGAGGTAAAGGTGTAGTGGCCTAGCGCTTAAGTGGGGTTTTAGTGTTGGCTGTAACTGTATGTATTACGTAGTTGTGTACTTAATTATGTTACTCATTTTTTAGATTGTCGAGAAAATATTTTTTTTTTAATACCATAGAATAAGATTATAATTAAAATTTTATCTTGATTTTGATGTTAATTTTAATTTTGATTTTAATGATTATTTTATTATTATTTTAATTGGATTAAATTGTATTGTAATTTGGAATTTTGAAGTAGTAATTTTGTGATTTTATATTTATTAATGTTTTGTTTTAATTTAACTGTAATATAGGGACCTAGTGCCCTAATAAATAAATTTATTTTTATTATAATATAATAAAATGCAAGCAGAACTGAGAAAAAAGAACATGATAAAATCGTTCTTTAGATATTACGTATGATGAAAAGGTTGCGTCAGCCGTATTTTCTATACCTTTATTGAATTTAGTGACCTATACAAACACAACTTGGGTTGGTTCAAATTACCAATTTAGGGTGCTGTTTGATTTCGAAAATAATACAACTAACTATTAATAAGATTGCATAATTTTGTGGCGCTCACATAAACAATTGAAACATTTCCTTTATTTACGTCTAAACGCGTGTTTGTGTCTGGATATCCGTTGCAACATTTCTATTGATGTCGCTAAAATAAGAAAGTGGTTTTACATCAATAACCCAAAAGAATTCATAAATATAAGATAAGCGCGGACGAATCCAAGGAGAAACGTTTCAAAGGAGAAAAGTATTGAATAAATAAAGAAATCGACACGTTTTCGCGAACTCTCAATTTATCTAAGAAAATTTTATTCATATCCGGCTCGAGGGGACGGCTTCTGAGGATCTCGACATATGGACACATGTTGAAGACACATAAGCTTTACTTATTATTTTTCCATTCTTTGTGCGCCTCTTATCCGTTCTGAATACGCTTTGATACGATAATTATGTATGGAGCACACCGTTTGTGTCTGATGCGAGACTACCATCTCCCTGTCGGCTGTCTGGAAGTTGTTTTGTCACGAGTACGTATGTACATGTGAAAAGATTAAAAACTTTCTCCACAACGTCTTTGGAAGCTCTAAGCTCGCTGTCATAAGGCAAGTAAAAGCTCGAGTTGAAAAGCGGATTAGGCCCCTTAAGTTTGTTGCGAGGTAAAGTAATATTCTCGAAGACAACAACGAAAAAGAAAATCCTTAACCGTGCACTCCGTTCAGAATATTAAAACGCTCTCACTAATACTTCTGATTAAGTTTTCTCTCAATGTTCCCCAGTGCAAGCCAACACTATCACGATAATGCTATACTTTGTTGAGTTACATTGTATCACCACTACCTATATCTCGAAGACAGAATATTCTTGGAGTTTTCATTATTATAGTTCGGAGTAGGTATATTCCAGAAAATATTGTAGAGAACAATGAAACTATTCACAACACTGTTTCTACGTAAGCCTTTTTATCCAAGAGGATTCTCTCCGAGGGTACGCGAATCCGTGCCCTGTTCTTATAATTTCCTTGAATGGTGAACATTTGATTTAAGTACCGTCCCAGGGCTAACAACGACTCTCTGGGGACCGCCCCGACTATTTCCTTTTGTTTTTGTGCCGTTTTTTTAACAACTCTCTCAAAAGGATTCGCTAAGAGGCCAGTACGAATGCGGACGTTTAAAGCAAATCCCGTGATTAGAGTCAAACGATTGACGTTCACTGTGAGATTTGGTGAGAAGATTAATGGCAGCTATCGAATGGTAATTACGGAAATGAAACGTGTAAGTTATGCAAATGGTGACCAGCGAGCTTTCGCATTTGAAACCAATAGTTTGAAAGATCAATTCAGTTAAGATACGGTTTTAGAGCAATACAGTTACATAGTTTTTTATTAAGCAATAAAGCTTGGTAATGCGAGATCGTGCAAAGCTGCAAATGTTTTCGTAAGTTTATATCAAATATTGTGCGATCAGTTGCACATGAATGGGTAGATACAATTGAGCGGATGCGAGTGGTACTCAGCACTAAGGCTTAACAAGCCAACTTGCTCGGTTTTGTGCATACAGAACCC
Source organism: Lacanobia oleracea (assembly GCA_950371165.1). Taxonomy (NCBI): domain Eukaryota; kingdom Metazoa; phylum Arthropoda; class Insecta; order Lepidoptera; family Noctuidae; genus Lacanobia; species Lacanobia oleracea. The sequence continues at coordinate 12,614,413 of OX493397.1, forward strand.
CGCCGTTATTAATCGTACGGTGGCAAGTTTATGCTGAGCCCGCACTTACCTCGCGATTCGGCACTACATTGTTAAAACTACAGCGCGGAAAACACTACCCTGCAATCTCTTGTTACGTATGAACTGCGTGCATTATTACGGTACTTTCGTTGTTTTTATTAATTGTTACAGGACTTTTGTTATAATCTCAACCTTGTTTTACGAGAGGTGCTATTTAAAAAAATTTTGAAAAATACTTCTTAATGCGGGTAAAGCCACACTGTTTTATAAACCGCATAGATACCTATGTCAGGATCAAATACTAAAATAAATTCATAGCACGAAGTTTGTAGACAAACGATTTGGCAAGCACGCCAAAAATATCACTATTGTTTTCCATGCCAATACTGTGGATAAATGAATATTCAATAATCAATTATTATTATTTTAATTTTTTTTACTTGATTTTTTACAGTAAAGTTTGTGCCGTTTGACCATATCATAAAACAGTCGTGTACTTAGATGTTATCAAACGATTTCTATTCATTGATTTGATCAAACCATTTCATGATAAAATCAACTAACCGTGTGAATTTTCATAAAATCCCGCCTTCTCATGAAATGGCCGACGATGAACTGACGAAATCCACGTTCCGGCTGCACTATAACCATATTTATAGTTACGCAGGGCTTGCGTAGTTTGCATTGGGTTTGGAGTTCTTTTTGTAAGAAATAAAAGAGGTCAGTGTGGCTACGCGGGCGTACAGCGTGCTCGCCGGATTTCTACCGATGGTTGAATTTACACCGATGTCGTAAGCTGCGAGGCCGGCGGCCCGTGTCCACGTGCGCAGTGTGTGCAGCCAGTTTATTACCGCAGATGTAAAGCTTACTTGTTAAGCGGGACACATACTGAAAAACAAACGTAGCCGTCGTTTTCCTACATGGCACTCGGACTTTACTGTCCAAATCAAGCTTCTTTTTTTGCCTGCGATCTGCGCAACGAAATTAGTGGTTTTTCGGTTGAATGTTCCTGAAACATTACAATATGAAGGGTTTGAATTTTGTAGCTGCGGTTTAATAGCTGTCTCGGCATTAACAGGCAGGCAAGTGACACAATAGCATCATCTGCACGCATGTTGTGACGAGATACGAGACGCCTCGCCTGAAAGCGGTATTGGCTCGTGGTATTCACATTCATGCTCCACTGGCTGCTGTCCATTCAACCATTTGCCTATTTCGCCTCCTACGGAGTATTGCTGCATTTGAAATTCAATACTACAAGTTAACTGTCCATAATAAATGTGACGAGTTTACTGCTTACTTCAAAGAGTTCGCATTAATAATAATAATAATAACGACCCAACGACTGTCGGGTCAGGTGCGCGTCATCCAGCGTAACCGTATGTTGGATGATAGTGTGCTTGATCGCCTCCGCACTGAAATGTGTAGCCATGTCATTGCTCCTCCGTCGCAGACTGTGGCACCAGCACAGTCAACCCAATTGCCCAGCCACGCTGACGAGGAGAGTAATGACAGGGTTACAAACGTAAGTACCCAGTGCAATGACGAATTGAGGAGTGCTTTGGAGTGTGCTATTCGGGAATACCGCTACATGCCGCCTGAACTTAGACCACGCTTACCTCGTTTGCCCATGCATAACAAGAACAGGGCGCTGGTGGCTGCTCTGGATTCGCAGTTGTCAAGCCATTTTGATAAATGTGATAACCTCACCGATGCACATTCGATCATGTACTGCGCGGCTGTAGCGGTATGTCGTGTAGCTCATGTCAAAATAAAAATAACCAATGACAGAGTTACACGACCAAAACCAGCCGTACCAGCTTGGCAGTGCAGGATCGAGCGTCGTATTGGTGAGGCCAGAGCGCTAATCGGCAAACTGATCTGCTTCAGGGAGGGCAACACACGCCCTAGAGTGATGCGCTTTGTGAGACGGGCGTTTTCGGGGACTGATGTCAATCCCCGAGATTATATATCTCGTGTCACAGAGCGCATCGACTTCCTGAAGCAGAAGGTGTATGCATGGGCAAGCCGTATTCGTAGGTACAGGCGGCGAGTGGAGCGATACACCCAGAATCGCACATTCCGAAGTAACGAAAGGTGGGTATATAGGGATTGGGAGCGACCGGACCAAGGTGTGACTGACACGCGCTTGCCGGATGATGATGCTATGTGTTCATTCTGGCGCAGCATCTGGTCGGTTCCTGTCAGTCATACTGAGGGTGACTGGACTCGGGAGGTCGAGCGTGTGTGCGATCCGATACCAGAAATGGGGGCAATTTCCATCAGCCCCCAAGATGTAGCTTGTGCAGTCCGCCCGTTGCCTAACTGGAAATCTCCAGGGCCGGACGGGCTGCACAATTTCTGGATTAAATGGTTTACGAGATCGCACGCTTGCTTGGCCTCTCAATTCCAGTCTGCCTTAGAGTCTGGGTCGCTACCCCAGTTCTTAACTACAGGAATAACCCACCTGCTCCATAAATCAGGTAGTACTGCGGAACCTAAAAATTATAGACCGATCACGTGTTTACCGACGGTCTATAAAGTTCTTACATCCATTTTGAGGGCAAAGATTAATAGTCATATTAACAACAACAACATCATGTCTGCCTCTCAAAATGGATGTAGGAATGGTTCCCGCGGTACTAAGGAGCTACTCCTTATTGATATGGCCATTAGCCAACAGGTTCGGCGTTCCCGAAAGGATCTGTCAACATGCTGGATAGACTATAAGAAGGCCTATGACTCGGTGCCTCATACATGGCTCATGAGGGTGCTAGAATTGTATAAAGTTGATGCAACGCTACGCACCTTCCTGATGTCGTGTATGGGGCAATGGAGGACAGTCCTTCGCTATCCAGGATGTCGAAATATCCAGAGGAATAGCAAACCGGTAAGGATCGAGCGGGGTATATTTCAGGGCGATAGTTTGAGTCCACTTTGGTTTTGTCTAGCCTTGAATCCTCTTAGCACACTGCTGGAGAATTCAGGGCTAGGCTATCGGTTGAAGAGAGGTGGTCAGGTTATATCTCACCTCCTTTACATGGATGATCTGAAACTCTTTGCCACCACTAATCTGCAACTGATGGAGCTACTGAAGGTAACTGAAACATTCAGTAACGCCATCAGGATGGAGTTTGGTGTGGACAAATGTGCGGTCATGCATGTAAAGCGTGGAGAGATTATGGAATCCGTGGGAACTCAACTCTCGGATTCCATAAACCTGAGATCCCTCTCTCCAACTGAAACTTACAAGTATTTGGGTATGTCGGAAGCGTTAGGTATCAATGTTACTGACATGAAGCAATCGTTGAAGGAGCGCTTCTTTGGCCGCCTGAAGAAGGTATTCAATAGCTTTCTATCGGGCGGAAACAAGGTGCGCGCCTTCAACGCTTGGGTCATGCCAGTATTGATGTACTCTTTCGGCGTACTCAAATGGACTCAAACGGAACTTGACGCCCTGGATAGGCGGGTCCGTACACTGCTTACTGCGTATCGAATGCATCACCCACGGTCGTCGGTAATGAGACTGTATATCCCGCGAAAGTGTGGAGGTCGAGGCTTTTTAAATGCTAAGACTCTCCACAATCGCGAGATATGCAGTCTTAGGGAATATTTCCTAGCTGTCGACGTGGGTATGCATCGAAATGTAGTGGCGGTGGACAAGGGACTCACCCCGCTCTCCTTGGCAAATGAGAACTGGCGCAAACCTGCAGTGCTTGACACTAACGATCGCAGGGCGGTATGGCAGAGTAAGGAGCTTCACGGACGCTTTTTCCGGGCCCTACATGGGCCTGACGTAGACCAACTAGCGTCCGTAGCCTGGCTGCGTTTCGGTGATCTTTTTGGAGAAACCGAAGGTTTTGTTTGTGCAATTATGGACGAAGTTATCATGACGAATAACTACCGGAGATTTATTGTGAAAGACGGCACGGTCGACATATGTCGGGCATGTCACCGTCCGGGAGAATCAATTCGCCACATTGTCTCTGGTTGTTCTCGTCTAGCTAACTGCATACTTGCATAGGCACAACCTTGTAGCCAGGATTATCCATCAGCAACTTGCTCTGAAATACTCTCTTGTGGAGTCGGAGGTGCCATACTATAGGTATGCGCCCGACCCAGTTCTCGATAATGGCAATATCACATTGTACTGGGATCGGTCCATCATCACTGACAGGACTATTGTTGCCAATAAGCCTGATATAGTGGTGGTGGACCGAATTGTGAGGCGTGCAATGATTGTAGACATAACCGTCCCGCATGACGAGAACCTCGTGAAAGCCGAGAAAGACAAACAAATCAAGTATATTGACTTGGCTTGCGAGGTTGTCGACATGTGGGAAGTGGACTCCGCAATCATTGTACCGATAGTCGTGTCGGCCAATGGCTTAATAGCCACGAGCCTCGACCAACACCTTAGGAGGCTCTCGTTGGGCAGCTGGATCAAGGACTTGATTCAGAAAGCGGTACTTCTGGACACGGCTCCGCATTGTCAGGAGGTTCCTATCTCTGGAGCCCTGACCACCGGTAGCTTGGACCCTGTTCCCGATATCGGTGGGCTACTATTTTTATATTTTTAAATGTTTTTTTTTTCTAATGTATATATTGTATAAAAATGTTTAAAAATATATAAATAAGTAAAGAAAATAAATAAAGGAAATAATAATAATAATAATATTCCACACAACTATCACACAACGCCATCTAGTCCCAAGCTAAGCAGAGCTTGTGTTATGGGTACTAGACAACTGATAAACATACTTATATATTTCTAAATACATACATATTATAGATAAACTACACCCAGACACAGAACAAATGATCATGCTCATCACACAAACATTTGTCCTGGGTGGGAATCGAACCCACAACCTCTGGCATAGCAGTCAGGGTCACTAACCACTAGACCAACAGGCCAGTCAATGTTTAATGTTTCTCTTGATAAACAAAATTATTGATAAATAAAACTTATTTTGTTTTTGAATAACAAAATTTGGTTTATGCAATCGAAACTTCCAAATAACGTATAAATGAATAAGGATTTTATTAAATTATCCTAATTCGAATTATGCAAATCTTTCTTCAAATCCTCTACAAAAGCAAATTTGCTAAGGCGTAGCGCGATGTTCGTAGCGGTCGTAGCGGTGCTACGAAAGCTACGTTTTAAAGAGACCGCGTTTTTTATTAGTACCTATAAAATCAATCTAACACACAACAATACTACCGAGATTCGGGCAAAATCACCAAGTATAAAGGTAGTTTAATATCTGATTCTATAGTATACACTAAACCATGGGATTTTATGTTAACAATACTATCGATTAAAAAAAGAACAGACTTTTTGATAAAATAGTGGAAATGGTTCCCTCTCCAAAATCTATTTAAGAGAAGACGATTTACAAAATAGAGGATCAAATAAAAGCTTAATCTGAAAGAATATAAATATTTTAGTTGATCAGTTACTCGCTTAGTGCTGTTAAATAAACAACGAAATTTCTGAGAAAGGTGGATATCGTTTGTGATTTAATATTGAAGTTGACAATATTGATAAAATAAGTTCTCATAAAATATTGTACATGGATCAAAATGAACATACTGTAAAAGCGGGTTAGAATTTTAATATTTCAATTTCATATCTCCAAGAATGTCCTTTGAAAGACAACCTCAAAGAGAATAATCATATTTTAGGGAGTGGTGGCAATAATAAGGTGTAGTAGGCGGGTACTTGTTAAGAAAAATTGCTCGGCAATTTCTTTGAATATTGTTTCGGACTAATAAAAAAGCTAAGAACCGGTTTGCAAGTACGTACCTCCTTTTTGTTTTCTCTTGAACCTTTTATACCCTCTTTGTCCGTCGAACAAACGGTTCTTAAATCTTTAAAGCTTGCGAAAAAAATTAGCGAGAGGTAAAAGTATTGTAGGAATTCATTCGTTCTTCATTGCATGTTGAAATTAATTAAGCCAATTTAACTCGGCGTGTTCATTGGGCAGTTGTTGCAGGTGAACTGGCGGCCAGTAATTTATTTGTTTCGTAAATATTAAAATGCATATTTATAGTTCATTATTGATTCATAACTTCACAGTTGGCGTTCTAATGTTCACGCATTATAGTATTTTTGTTTTAATAACTATTGATTTGACAGAAATAATAAAATAATGCCTGTTTTATTTAACGTTCCGGTGTTTTTATTATATGTTCAAGAAATAGTACCATTAAAATAACTAAAGTGTAGTTAACTGATATTTTGTGCAAAACAATCTAAAATTATATGTTTCCGTATTTTGATCATTGTTTAAATGACCTAACGTAGAACCTATCATACTCGACGTTATCATAGTTCAAAGTGGTCCGTTTAATAAATTATTTCATAGGTAAAAACCTAATGTTATGAAAAGAAAATCTATTTATCTGTAAATACAAACTTCTAGATAAATAAAATAGTAATGTACATTTAATATTTCAGAACCTGAGCTAATAAAATAAGCGTGTTAAAAAGAAAAAGCCCACGAGGAGCCATGTATCAGGATATATATAGCGGCTATTTATTTTTCCAGACGGATCTGTACATTAAACAAGCTAAATTAGGTCACAAACGGGATGCGAGGGCTTACAAATAGACAAACAGAACATACAAAGTGGGTTGATGTTTACATTTTATTACTATCTGAATTTAAACCATTTGTTTTTGTGTGAGATTATTGAAGTGTAGTTTTATTATTAAAATCATGTTGTATGTTGCTGGCATAGTACCTACATTTAACTATTAACATCAAGTGCAATTGGCTGTTTTTTATATAAATGTGTAATATAGTTATTTTGGCATCAAATCCACACTATATGTGCCAGTTGGAAACATGATAAAACTTAATTTTCCGTTTACATTTTTATAGGTTTAATTTATCACAAAATTTTCATTGCATTTATTTCCATGATAGGTAAGTAAATGTTTATTACCGGTACTCGGTAAGCCTATGGATGTTTTAAGCGTCACTGACATCGCTATTTGTACACAAATGGCTGCTTTTATTTGCACCTTCATTCGCACGGATTTGTGGCTTTCGAGTTGTGACAACATTATTGATCAGTTGAACGTGATTGAGAAACAAAGGGAAATATATTCAACAATAACATTTTTGGATTTATGATAATATTGAGGATAAACAGATTTGCAATATATGAAGGATTGGTGTGACGTGCTAGGAATAGTTGACGCTAACTCGTTTCGCAATGTCGCGAGAGGTAATAGATTTCACTATTATAAATAACTAGCTTTTAACCACGGCTTCGCTTGCATTAAAGTCACCATCTCTAGGGGGGGGGGGGGTCCTCTATCGCTGTATCAAAATGTAATTATTAAACTAGCTTCCCGTAAAATTTCGGGAAATCCTGTCTTAGTGGAGTGTAAGGAAGTTTGATGGCAAATTTCAGCTTTCTACGTCCAGTAGTTTCTGCTGTGCGTTGTCAGTTAGTCATTCAGCTACTCAATCAGTCAGTACTGGAAGAATTATATAAATGGACTAGTTGACCCGCGCAACTTCGTCTGCTTCTTCGTAATTTTCATTACTGTTCCGCTCCTATTGGTCATAGCGTGATGATATATAGTCTATAGCCTTCTTCGATAAATGGGCTATCTAACACTGAAAGAATTTTTCAAATCGGACCAGTAGTTTCTGAGATTAGCGCGTTCAAGCAAACAAACAAACAAACTCTTCAGCTTTATATATTAGTATAGATTAGGATGAGTGATAGCGAAATGGCTAGGCCATTTTGGTATAGATAGCATGTTCACCGTATATTTAACAACAAACGAAAATACTGGTCACTCGTGTGCCTACACACCGAGAATACTATTTTAAGCAAAGTGGGTTTTACTAGAAGCCCGGGCTTTAGAGTGAGCGGAACTATAGTAGTACAGTAGGTTCATACAGATTTGAGGTTTGATAAATTAATAGATAAACATACTAGTAGTAAGGTATAATAAACCTACCATTGGAAATAATTAAATTTCCTAGATCCTGTGAGCTTTGACCATCATCGACATGCCAGTACTAAAACACGATCAATTTATTTCCACTTATAAACGAGAAACAATGTAATAATATACATTGTATAAATTATTTAACGATTGACTGCGACTTTAACGTGTAATTAACTCTGTAATTACTTCGCTGATCTAAATCGGGGGCTACCGTGAAACCGTAATTGCGTAATAATACAATTAATAATTTTGTATGCGCTACCGGTATTAACTTTGATGTAGGAGCAACATTGGGATGCAAACACGCCGCGGTATGCGGACCGCGTTAGAATTTCCAATAAGCGAAAATTTTGTTACCTAAACACTACAGGCAGCTATACCTAAATATTACACGTAGGGTATTGCATTAATTACTTAAAAAAAAACTCGCTTTTTGCACGAGGCTTGCATACATGGCGTTTATCACAGGAAACGTTCGTTTTACGAATTATAAAAATAGTGTAGTTTTCTTTACAAGTCAAAGAATTTTCGATATCGAACCAGTATTTTCAGAGATGAACAAATATATCTCTTTTGAATGTATTAGTTGCAATGAAGAAGTTTTAAACACTTACAAGCGATAGTGCAAACACAAAAAAAATATCACTGAAGTATTTTACAAGTCTCCATAAAGTTTATAGAACGGAATAAAGAGAGAAATATTTTTAAAAGCTTTGTTTAAATAGGATCATATCTTTAAACGTAATTCTTATTACCTGCAGCCGGGCTTGGTTTATTTGAGATTATTGCTAATGCTGGTCTTGAATATTTGTTTAAGAATATGAACAGGCGTTTGGCTTAAGCGCGACTACAGAGTGCGGGATCCTGGCTGCTGTGGTTCAATTTACAGGCTGGTCAAAAAAGTGTCATTGGGTCTTTCCATATAAAATTTCTTAGTAGCTGAAGTTGTCACATCCCCATATTGCGGAAAGCACGCAAAACTCCTGAAAGCTAGAATCAACAGTGGTGACCGACACCAGTCCGACAAGTCCCGGAGAAGCGATTCAATTGTCTTGGATCCCGCGACTAAACTAATCAGAAAAGAACAGCGGAGAAGTAGAATAGCACGTAAGCCGTTGGTTCGCTCCAACGGCTTACGTCCTATCATACTCCTCCAAATGCTTCAGCGTCAAATTGCTGTCTAATCGAACTATGAGAGTACAGGAACACGGAGTGCACTGTGTTTGCGCACATACCCGTGCACTATTATATTTATCGGTTTATTGATCTTAACGAATATACTAAAAATACAAAATTCTATGTTTGTTTTATGTTCGTAAAGATAATCTCTGAAAATACTGATCTGAGCTGATTATGTGTGACATCGAGTGTCACAGTTTACTACCGTTTTTAGGGTTCCGAACATCCGTAGGAAACGGAACCCTAATAAGATCACTCGGGTATTTGTCTGTCCATCTATCAAATCCAGTTTTTTCCGGACCTACTGGATTTTTGGATTGGGTGATTCTGTTGAACTTTTCATACACATATGGACTTTTCGGTCCCAAGCACACTGACACGTTACGTAAATAAATAAAGTTTGAGTATGGTTAGTTTTCAAACTGTGTCGTGTCATCATCATCTTCCTGACCTTTTCCCAACTGCCTGGTGCCAATTGCCTGGTGATCTGTAATACAGGTTTTACCTACAACAGACACCAGTCTCGTAATATGTGCTATAAAATGACTTTGTACTGTGTAATTGAATACGAGAAACAATAAATTATTATTATTATTATAACTATATTGGGTTCGGCTTCCAGGCCAACCAGATTTAGCTGAATACTAGTATTTTACGTGAAGCGACACAACCCATTATCTGGGTAACACGGTCAAACGGTTTATTCAAAATGTGTCGTATGAATATTGAGAAAAAAAGCAGATAATTCTTTATCTACAAATTACAGGAAAACATATAAGAAGTCTATAGTGCTAAAATTACATGTTTCAAAAATGAAATTGGTTCTGAGTCGTTTGCACGCGAGTCCGACTCGCTCTTGGTCAGTTTTTTGGGTTTAGACCGCAGGAGCGAAACGGCGGCAAAGCTAGTTATTTAATAAAGACAGGCTAAACGAAGGGTTCCTTGTTTAAAGTAGTACAGGCTATTTTAAGTTGCAGTACAATACTTATTATTCTCTAGGGTAACATACAAGGTAACGAGTAACTGGAGAATTAAATAGTGTAAAAATATTATAATACACTTCCAAAAAAAAACACTACAAAGTATAAAATAACCACAATTTCGGAAGTCGGTGTTTTTGGTTTTGCATCTTCGATTTTAACACCCGACTTCCGAAATTAAGGTTTTTTATACTTGTAGTGTTTTTTTGGAAGTCGATTTTTTTTTTGTAAAATATCTCAACGCAGAAATTGAAATTAGTAAAAATGCTCTTAAAATAAAAACTACCTACTAAATATCTACGCATAGTGCGCCTTGTAACTGGGTTAATTAGTGGTGTTTACTTGCATCAGCCATGTAATGTTACGGCACTGCTGCACTTTCCTGAATGAATAAATTAGGCTGTGACCTAAGTAGCGAGTTTGCCTTGTCTAAAAATCTAGACAAATTTTACTGTGCCAAATGTTTGTCGTTGCTGTTTAATTAAAATACTATTTGGAGGCCGCAAAAACAAGAGCGATGTTTTTGGTAATATCACACAGTTGTGTCCTGTCCAGTCCTGTATTAGGATGCCTGTCCATTTGCTCGGAGCGAGGCAACGGAGCGGAGAAACGGAGAAATATTAACCATTGGAATTGCAAAAAATCTCCGCACCACGTGAGTCATTGATGTTTTGACTGACATGATTTCTCCGTTTCTCCGCTCCGCTGTCTCGCTCCGCTTTAATGGTCAGGCACCCTGAATGTCGTTTCTCTATGCTTGCTACTGTGTATCTATTCTATATGGTGATTTTGGTTATGTTTTCGTTTCTTGATACCGACTTCCGAAATTAAAGTTCTTTTCTTTCTTCCGAAGTTATTTTATACCTTATAGTGTTTTTTTTTTTGGAAGTCGGTTGTATTTTTTGTAAAAAGTTTTTATTTTTCACTTTTTAGTGGTACCTACCTGCGTACCTATTAACAGCGTACCGGCGCGATGTTAAGAACTGGTGTAAAAACTAAAAAAACATGCAGATCCTAATTAAAAAATAAAAATATATAAAATATTTTTATTTCAGACATTCTTGGTCCATAACCATGCACACCTTCCGAACATACCTTCCGTCATAAGCTCAAAAACATGAGATGATCATTACTAGGCACAAATATCTGAATTGCGTTAGAAAATTTATGAAAAACATTGTACGAGTATGTGCCTATAAAATTTGAGGGTTATTACCCTCGATTTTCATGAGATGCCATCATCAGATTCTGACTTCGTGACATGACAATGGGACCAATCGGGAAGTATACCTTTTCAGATGAAACAAGAATTTTTTAAAGTGGTTCATAAATGACGAAATTATGAGGTAACAAACATAAAAAATGTATATGTTTATTTTATAATATTGTGTTCGGTATAGGTATTTATTTTATGTATAATATTTTATTTTTATCTGTTAATTGAATTTTAAGGCTTTACATACTCTTCTTGTCTTGTTCTTACACACTTTTGTCTACATTTATTTTTCATTTCTCCTGTCGCAGGTCTGCTGGAGGAAATTTCATTAGAAATAAGCAGTACCTTTGTACTAATATTTATAATGTTAAATTTCACTATTTTTCTGTGTGTACATAAATAATAAAATAAATAAATTACAAACTTTTTTTAAAGTCGGTTAAAAGCGCTGCCGACGTGTACTTGACAAGCTGTACAGATGGCAGTACGCACTAAGCCGGCTCTCAAAACGGTCGTTTCACCTTGTTACGTCTCCTCCACTAGACCAGCCCGCTAAGTCAGGTAATAAAATTTAGTCCGGCGAACAATTTAGACGTTAGTACCAAATGAATGCTCTAGTTCTATCATAAATCACAAGTTTTAATGGTTATTTATTCTGACTGTTCGAATCGAGCGATGGCAATCAGTCGGGAGACTATTTTTATGACCTGTACCGGATGCGCCATAAAGCGAAGCATAAAATCAGTAAGCCTCCGAGGGAGAAATATAAAAGTAAATAACACTTAGATTGGAGATTTAGGCACCGGTGCAGAGGGCGAGACATCCGCTCGCCGCTCCAATGAGCCGTTAACTCAGGAAACTCCGTATTACATTGACCCGCACTTTTGATCATTTTAATGTACCCGATGAGGAAAATATTATAGATATTTTTCCTGATTCCGAATAAATATGGAGGTAATTCCCGGATGTCGTTCGCTTCAACGCAGATTTTTTGTTTTATACCTACTTGAGTTTCGCAGGTTATCGTTACTTTGCAGAGAAAGTGAGAGAGTCAGTAAATTGTGGATAAATAATAATGAAGCTAGTTTTTATTAGGTTCAGACGACTACATTTCTTGTTACTACTTGTTTTACATAAATATTGACGGCTGTAAGAAGCTACTCTTTCTTAAAAGCTATAACATCACGAGACAACAAACAAGAAGAATAATGCATGTCTTCGGACGGATTCATGTTTTTGTCTGACTTTATTTCCAACTACTGACCCCCGGGACAGTTTTCGGGAACGTTTCCTACCCTATGATAATCAGGATGCCACTACCGAGCCGATAGTGAAGGTTCATATCAGTCTGATAAGCCCAATTTATGTGAACCCCTAACAAACAAACAAATAGAACATCGATGTTTATAACAGTGTGGCCGAATACTAACCCAGTTACGATGATATCATCCTATAATATCTTATATTGATTCGCACAAAGTTTTAGGGATTCGATAAAAAAATAAGAAGTAACCAGATAACTGTTCTCCTCGAATCAGATCTTACAGTGATTTATGAGCTAAGTACTTACCTATTCGACGAATTATATTTCCAATCAAACTGATACCTACCTAAATAAACCACTTCTACTTAATAAAGCCATAAAAGGTCACGAATCCATCTTCCGCCTAATTAAGTGGTTTCATTTAAACTTTGATAATATTATGTATTCATTGAAAATCTCACTGAATCTGTAAACGCGGTAATAAACTTCAAAACAGATAGGTATCTATTTGCCTTTGGCTTGCGGTAACCGACTGTAAATATCCATGTTTCCTCGTCTGTCAGTGACATTCACAGCGTTCTTAATGGTTCGTTAATTCGAGCGTCGCTAAACGTTCGTATTGATCGGTTTTATTGTTTTGACACAAAACAAAGCTTTTTTTTAAATAGGCGTCTGCTTAAGTATGGGAACTTGAAAGCTCCATGAATATTAAGATTAATAAACGACCTAATATTGTACACCTACATGTGGGAAGTCAGTACGTTATGTTCGTTCACCTTCATTGTGTACACATTAACGGTTCAAGTTTTCGGGACCGCTTGTCAAAGAGGCGTAGATAAAGTCGCCGCGCGGATCACCTCGTAGGTACCTACATCAATCACCCTGACATGACTCCAGTTGTTCGCCCAAATGGATTATAGGAAGTCGGCGCCCCGCGGCCCCGCCCGCCCGAGGTGAGTCTCAGATTTGCCTCGCGTCACCTACATGTAAACATTATTTGCCAAAGTGATGCGGTGACACGGCTAACTTTACCGAAGGATATCTTTACACCATTTTTTCGGGTATCGTCATCCTTATACGAGAAAAGAACACGTGTACATAACAAATACTCCCGAGTCCTTTATTCATACCCTTTGTTGACACTTCGTCAAAGAAGAGTGAACGGAAGAAAGTTGTAAAGGTTCGTGGTTATTTATGAGATCATTAGCGGGCCACTCCATGTCTTCGAATCTTGATCACGTTTTCAAACGAGACTCGATTGGGATTCGGATTCGAGGTCGACCAATTATCATAATAAAGTGGCGCATTTCCTTTATAAAGTAGGTTCGTGTTATTACCGCTACCGGGGACAATCGTAAATTATTCAGTCTTCTCAACGATGAATCCGTAGCCAGCCAGGTCACGGGTTCAAGGTCTGACGCACTGTGCTTTTTCGATATTTTTCCAAACGCTGCATGAAAAGGTATTTCTTTGAATGCTGAAATACTCAAAAGATGAAAAGGCCTCACTCGTAAAAACATTTGAGGGACCTATTGAAGCTTGTGTATTATTGTATTGCCTTTTTTATTTTATAGTTGTAATTTATTTGACTTTGATAAAATTGATAATTTCAAATATCCAACAGAATGTCTCGTAAGTTTGTACACATTAATCGCAGATGCATCTACCTATCTGTACTTATACCACGTACGTGGACATTAGTCAAACCAGCTGTTAAGGCTCACGCTGCCCCGTGTCAGAGCGCGTTAATAGCGAGATAGGGAACGGAACGATTACGTACGTGTGAAATACAATGGTAATACATCATCGCAGGCTATTATGTTCATTAAATTTGCCTTGGGCAAATCATGCGCAAATCTAATAACTTTGACACATCAAGTGGTAACACTGATTTACATTTGCCAAACTCTGTTGTTCATTTTAAGTTCCAGTCAGCAATATTTGAGAATTAACTACCTACATAAAAAATACGCACAAACAAATTAAAATCTTTTCCATATTTCTGGATGTAAACATCTCGGATCTGTAGTAAACTTCAAAGGCACGTTTGCATGGCAAACAAGCGCAAATGCAGAATGATAGACGAAAAATTATTTTCGAAAATATTCAAAAGATCCAATTAGCCCCGAGCACTCGAAAGGGTTTGCAGAATAGAACGAGCAGTGACTAGCGAATATGGACGTCGCTAAAATACGGGACGAATTTATATCCACGGCCATAACCGATAGAATAAATTATCATGGGAAAACTTTTTGTGGTAAACCATCGCTGCTTTGTACCTATAGTGAATTTTAGGGATAGTAAACTTGATCCGCTTTCTACCCTTTTTACTAGCTGGCCCCTTAGTATATAAAAACTTGAAAACCTTACAACTGAACAAGGGAGGCAACTTCGATGACTGCAATTAATTTAACTTCAACGATAATAGTTATCTGCCGTTTCAGTAAGTGTAAAGTTTCGTGGTCTTTAATGGTATGAATATATTGAGGCTCATAAAAGAGCAATATTTTAACATAATCCCAGTAGTTAATTGATGTGAAGTTAGTAACATTTATTTAATCGAAACAAAGACAAAATTAATGCCTTCCTGCTTTTGAAAGATGAGTACGGTTTACGCTTCTAAGTAATGTTTGTAGTAAAAATAATTTACGCGAAAATCGGTTTCAATATTTTGTAATTCCATTTCGGAGTTCGGGTTATAAGATCAGTTACTATAGGAACCAATCAATAGTATATTTTATGCGTTGCATCGATAACCAGTTAGTGCACAATGGACACTCAACAAGGGTCAAGTGGTGGCGAGAGGGAAATTTAATTTACTGTCGGGAATCGGGATCCCCTGTCGGAGTTTGTGCCGCAACCGACTTCATTATTTTCGCATCTATGAATTACAATAATATCGTATTGTTGCTTCGCCCAGACATTTCAGCCTGAAATATTTGAGAGAAAATTAAATGACAAAATTTATAAAGTTAGGTACTTAGTTCTGTTCTTATTCACTCATAAATTGTTCTAAAGGTTATATTATTTTTAAAGTATTTTGTGAGTAAAATTAGCTTTTCATGTTACCACCCACGTATTATGCGAATTTATGAAAACGTGACTTGAGGCGGATTGTATACTGACTTGTTGACAAAAGGTGGTGAAGCTGTGGTTACGTGTGAATAATGTCGCTGCGGCTTGAGGTTGCGTTGTGGTACATACAAAAAATGTGTTTGCGATGTGGCCGGCCGCTAGTTCGCGGTGTCGTTGGTGGTTTCGTTGTGGTTGCGATGTTGCTAAGATGTCGTCGGTACATAGATATATTAATATTTCTATGGGTCGGTATAATTCACGCGGTCGATAAAGACGGCAAAATGTGGTCCGTGTGAATTTAACTATTGATTTTCATACAAATTAGCCCCTGCACACGTGTTGTGGTTGTGATAAGTGTGAAAAAAGCCTAAAGGTTTACCGTTGAAAACTTATTTCTGTCATTATTTACTTGTACTCATAAACCACTCTAAAAACTAAAATCTATCTTGAAATAATTCCTGGCTGTACATTGAAATGGGAAAGTAAAATAAGTAAACATTTTTGTGTAACGGAAGAACAACATTTATACGGACAGGAATCCAAGATGGTAAAAAGTAGGCAACGTCTCCAGGGAAAACCCTAATTTCTACCGGATAAAAATTAGGGCTCCTCTGAGATAAGCAAAAAATCAAATTTGCGCGAACGAAGCCGAAAGCGGGAACTAATTATGATGTATATTTAAACTACTCGTTATCTGTTCCTTAATATTTTGTTGAAAGTAAAAGGGTTATGAAGCGGCCGGCAAGGATGAATAAAAGGCAGCCAATCAGGATTAAGTAACGTAAGAAAACACGACAAGGATTTTAAAATTCATGTGTTTTAATAAGACTTTTCTCAATTCAGCGGAGTCCACAGGTTTTATTAACAGCTACATATAGCGAAAACTCACATAAATTGCCCATACAGCATAGTAGAAGTTTTACATCGTTATAGTACCTATCCGAGCTATATCGAGATAGATAAAATATATGCATCTGGCGAAGCTGCGGGCGAGAAAAGCGAGCGCTCAAATTGTGTTCGTACATTTCTAAAAGCCCCGTTGCGAATATGGCACAACAAAGTTTGTAGATATTTATCAAATCGTCTTTTCTGTTTCGACCAAACCAAAACAGGTATCTTACATCTTGGTGCTATTGAGATTTTGTGGCTTGTAAATGGCACAAAATGGATGGCTATTGATTTATATTCTGACATTTGTTTCGTTGAATTTTGTGGGTGTTACTATTTTAGAATGCTGACGCAATTAACTTTAGTAGTACCTATAAGATGTTGTTGAAAACGATGAAGAAGTAGTCATCAACTACTTCCAACGAAGCAGTTAAGTAATCAGTTCTAAAGTGCGAAACTTATTTCATTTGATTTGACTATTAAAACTCTTTAGGAGATACAACACCTAAAACAATTTATAAGTTTTATTTCTAGACGAAATCCTGCGTCGCGGTATCAGAGTTTATCTTGCGATTTGAACGTGTACAACAGTCGGATAATCAACTATCGGGCAGTTGCCCGTCAGACACAATAATCGTTTTTTCCGGAGGATCCTCCCTTATTAATGGAGGTTTGCTAGACTTTTTTCTGCATACTGCTTACCTCCAAACTCTTTCCTATAAAATCTTGTTTTCTCAAAAATTTCTTGAATTCAGTTTTTTTAAACTTAAGTTCTTTGCTGAATATTATACCTATCAAACATTTTTACCTATTTTTGGAGATCAGGTAAAAATTACTGACATAATGTGAATTAAAAAATACAAGGATGTTTTACATGACAACATTTTTACATAGTGTTTTTAAATTAAATGCATAACATTTTTTTTTATTTTTTATCTATTTAAAAATAAATTTAATTCCTAAAAAAGCAAAACAAGTACAGTCTGTGACCAAAATTATCTGAACCACTTGACTATTATACGCTAATAGTCAAGTGGGTTAGCTAATGTTGGTCACATACTGTACATAATATTTTTCCTCAATATTTTAATTTATAATTGTATTTATGTTTGTGTTAGACAAATATTTATTTCATATAGCATGTATATTTCCTTCATATAGCATTTATTTTTCCCTGTTTAGGCATGATGTTTGTTTGATTTGAAAGTACATCCAACGGATTTATTGTTCCGCGTAAACGACACGTGAAAGCACTTATCTGTGAGGTGATGTTTTTGTTTCTAACACATTTTATTTGTCTTACGCTCTTCTTGTTACGGTTTTTAGAAAACATTGTCTGTGGCATGTTTGCTCACTGGAATCAACCTTCAACTTGGCAAGCATCTCAAGATGCATGGACGACTCATCCACTATCGACCTCCGGTCTCCGGAGGGGAGTGATGTAACGGCATCAATACCGCCACAAGAAAAACCAACGGAGCAAATCTACATCGCAACAAAAAAGAACCGCGACGCCATCTATCCAACTAGTAGCGAACTACTTCGTCGAAATCCTGCATCGCGCAAGCAGAATTTACCGTGCGATTTGAACATATACGTCAGCCCGAATATTAACTATCGGGCAGTAGCCCGCCAGGCACAACAGCCGCCTGGTCGGAGGATCCTCCTTTTCAAATGAGGTATGCGGGACTTTACTCTCTGTACCGCTACCTCTAAATGATAATACTTAATATTATTTTTGTCACATTAACATTACTTAGGTTAAGAAACTCAAACTGTTAATAAACCTATGTTGATTACCACACTGGTAGGTATAAAAATACTTATAATACATGTAAAATAATACAAGTTATGTAATGAGTCATAAGAGGAGCTCGTGGCTAGATAATAACAGCCGCACGGGTCGTCGATCTTCAAGGTTAAGCAGCGCTTGCCAAGGTTGGTCTGTGGATGGGTGACCATCTTAACATAGCGAGTTTCCTCCGTGTCTCGGAAAGCACGTTAAGCCGTTGGTCCCAGCTGTCATTTGTACATCTTTGGCAGTCGTTACGGATCGTCAGAAGCCAGTTAATCTGACACCAGTCATGCCATGAAGTACCGTGTTACCCAGTTAATGGGTTGTAGAAGTCTGTTAGGCAGCCGCTCCGCGTAAAATACTGGTATTCAGCTAAATCCGGTTTGATTGGAAGCCGACCCCAATATAGTTGGGAAAAGGCTAGGCAGATGATGACGTAATGACTCATAATCATAGTAGATACATGACTAAAAGCCAATCGCAGTACTCGTAGATTATAACTGAAAGTTACCAGTAGTAGACATGTGTTATATTATTGCATGTTGTCTTGACTTTTTGTTTTTGGCGTCATAAATTACTTTTATATATTTGAATCAGGTTGTTTCGTGTTTTAAAAGCATTTCATTGTTCGAAGCGTGCAACGTAGTTACGTCGAGAAAATGGAATGGTGCATTTCGCTTCCTGTGCCTTGGGCTGCAAATGAAATGGTTACGGAAGAATTTTTATGTTCACATTTTTTTCTAGAACTAAAATCTGTTTGTTGTCATAAAGTTTTTACTTCAACAATATTTTGATTTTAAATAACTGTAATATTTTAAGATTTAAATCCGGTTAAATTATGATTAGTATCGCCGTAGAGTCGAACCATAAACTTACCAATCGTTTACCCTTTGGGTGATCGAAAAGGAAAAAAGGAATACGCAATTTCGCAATACAAAAAAGATTTGATGTATCCTTGTTCTGGCTGTTACATCAATCACACGCCACATTCTCGTCGCCGTCACTTGTGAAACATAAATAAAGCATTGGAGGCTTCCGACATCCCCGTATTGATGTATTCACAACACAAACTGGTTCCTACTTATTGTCAGAAACACCGTTTCTATAATGTAAAGGGATACATTAGATTCATCGCCTTCCGGTTACATTCGTATGGAATTATTACAGAAGGATTTTTATACGATGGAATTCTTTTTCTATTATTACATTTATGTACGGTATTTCGTCATATTTCTATTTATAAGTGAGTAACTTGTGATCGTAATATGTTTCGTTTTTTCTTTAACAGAGGTCTAATAGAGCTTAACATACCTTAGATACCAACATTAACATGTGTAAGGGAATTGGATATATCGAAACACTTTTGTTTTCCTTTTAGTCTACTTACCAGGATCATAAAACAAAATTCGAAATGCTCGAGAATTATTTGAATACGCTCAGTATCACGTAGCAGTATTGGTGCCGAATATTCTCGATAGAAATGATGCAGAACAGAATATTTGTCCGGATCGAAGTGTGGGCGAAGCGATCTGGGTGGGACTGCGATTAGCAACGCGAATTTTATACCTATATTGTGTATCGGCGTTGAATTTTCAACTTTAACTCTAATCTTACAAGGTATCCATTGGATCGAACTCTCTTTATTGGAGCTTTGGGTGAATATGCCAAATACCAAGATTTTAAGTCCAATTATTTTGTACCTTGGTTACTCAAATGCACCTTTGCGATGTTTTCAGCTATATTTAAGTGTTATCCGATTAACCGAGGTCTAATTTGACTGGCAAGGCTCACGTTCCTTGCTGTCAGTAGGTGTTCATTCAGCGAGTATTGACGTGAATGCCAAATTTATAATGTACTTGTTTGAAATACATGTTTTGATGTTAAGATGTTATTATTCTTGTAACGAAACACTTTTGTTGGAACTTGAAACATTATAATTACAAAGGATCTTTGTTCGGCGTATCTGTTACGTCTGGCTCGTGTTGGTGGTTACGTTCTGTTAGATATAATAAAATGATGAGTCAAAGACTTCTGCAGAATGTTTCTATTCGAATTGTGAAAAGTTAATGCCCACGTGAATCAAACTACTCTTACTGGAAACTTTTCTACATTCGTCCTACAAAAAAATCATAAACGAAATACTTTGTAACAAAATATTTGTAAGAGAGGGCTTTATGACTCGCAGATGGTTTTTTTTCGCACCTAATTCATTTTCTTTCAAAGAACAGGTGAGCTACCAAAGCCTACGTACTAGTAAAAAAAATATGAATGTTTAGGACACAAATAAATTTTAATTGTTTGTAAAAGTTATGAAATATTATATTTCCAAAACTATACGGCCTAAAAAGGTATAAGCTCCTCTGGGGGACACCATATTGCACTTAGTTTAAATAAATCTGTTGCCTAATTAAAAGCACAATAAAACGAGTGTAATACACTGCACTCTGATCCTAAAGGTAGTGGAATCACATCCAGTGTTTGATTTGAGAAGTTTACTGAATATTATTACCATTGTCAAAAAAAAAAAAATACCGATAATAATACAATGTACTGATTGTTCCAGCTTGCTTGCTAATTTCCTTGTCAAAAAAACCTTCGTGAAATGATTCATATTGTAAAAATGTGGACAGAGACAACTCTGAGTATGAACTAAAACAGACGAAATACAAACAAACACATAATTTAAAACTGCTACTGCGCTGAAAGAAAAGGCTTCGGTCACGGGGTTTTCTGAGAAAAAGTAAATGTCCACTGAAAGTGGCAGTGAAAACCGGAGTTTGAGAGGAATGTCAACACCGCTTGCGGTATGTTGTCATCACAGATAAACTGGTTGATCGGTTACCTGTTCTCTTGCATTTCCCACGCGTCAACGTGCGAACTCTGGTGAGTTCACCAGACACACGTTTTTGCACGTGTCAGTGTGGTCACTGACACGTGCAAAATGCTACTGCTTTAAAATACAACTGCACGCCTGTATTTCATCAAAAGGTAGGCAGAAGTATAAATTGTACTCCCACATTTCACGGCATTAACTATGAAACTAAAACGGAAAACGCACCATTAAAGGCCGCTAATAAAATATTTAACAAGCTAGCATAACACGGTTTTCATTCAAGCATGACATTAAAAATAAAATAATAAAGTTCGAATATTTGTAAGCGTATAAAGTTTTAACTATTTTAATAAAATCGATGAAAACTTAATGAACATATTTCGCTGCATGAATATGTATGTATGTACTACGAAAATGTAATAAAATTTGCTGTTGTGTTATTGGAGATGCATGGTAAGCTTCGGCTCATCTCACGTTATGAACACGAAATGAGTATATACGAACTTTTGGGGGGCGCGCAACAATGAAAATGTCACTTTATGAAATGGGCCCGAGTTGATTAATGGACTTAGAGTGGGGAGCTCGGACCTTCTTACTTGTTTATTCATTCATTCTGAAACACCGTGTGCTGGAGCCGTAAATATAAATATCAACTATGACGCGGTACGACTGTTATGTCGAGGAATGTAAAGTAATATTTTTTCCATAAAAATGCATTCACTTTGTTTCTGTGTTGATTAAAGGCATTATGTAATTTCTTTTGGTACTAAAACGGCGTCAGAGTCACGTTATTTACTTGTATTAGTATTATTATATTATTACTAATACAAGTAATTTATTATATTATTAAAAGAGAACTCTAGTCCAACTTGACTTCGACTTTTTAAACTTCGTAGAAATAATACCGGAATAAGCCAACATGGCTAATATTTACCGGAATACACCTTTTGTGTTTCTGTTGATTTTATTTCATTTTACACAGCTTTGTTAAATTTTAGCTCATTCAAAGCGTTTATCAGTTTCGCATTGTCAATATATTTAGTAATGTAGTGTTTGAAAATCGGTTTCGATAAATTGGGAACATTATTCGAAATGGGAACTTGGTACAAGTGTTGCTTACATCAATTACTAAGAGCAAATAATGGAACATTGAGATTAGATACACAAATCTTAGTAAACGTCCAGAAAATATAGCAATCTATCAAGTTTCTGTATGAAACTTGGGTGTTAGGGAATTAGTCAAATCTCAAACTACCCTTAGTTGAGAGAGATAGCAAAATACAACAGTCTTACTTCATCGTTGATACGCTTATCTGTTGTATAAATAGTGTATTGCGTCTAAAGTTATGTTGACTGAAGGAACATGGGTATCTTGTTCAGAATCGTATATATTATGAATGAGAAATCCCTGTGTTTCCTTTAAACATTGATTATTTAATCAGAGCGGGCTGGGACAGGACAGTAACTATAAATGTCGTGTGACGTGATAACAATGCGATAGACGGTTTATGAAACAGCTCCGGACTTGATAAATGACCCGAGCTGGTTCGAGGCGGACGCACCAATTTATGCATAGCCGTCATCGGCAGGATTACAATGCTTCATGGTAAAATGACGCCGCGACCTAAACAGTACATGCGCCTTTGTTTACAAAAGATTTAAACACCTCCCGCTTAAAATGAATAGAAAAATGAATGATACACCAACGTTTCAACTCTTTTCTATTTCTAATATTTGCAAACAACAATAGCGAGTAGTTCCTAAAACTAACTTGCAATAAAGGAAGCTATTATTTCCACGTATTTTCCCCCGATTTTTATATTTTTGGTTATGAAGTCGCGAAAGGGGAGAACCTTTTGTATAAGGGGACCTCGGAGGTTCATAACTCTCAGTGGAAGCGGCGAATTAAAAAAAAAGATCTCAATGGGGCGGGGAAAATGTTGTGCTGTTCCATAAGCGAGGATTTGTGCTAGTGTTCCGGAGAAGGACCTTTATTCTACACCTACCTACAGTTATGCTTATCTAAAGGTAGCCGTAAAAAAATATCATTATAATCAATCAAATATTTGTTATATAAAATCAAAACATAATTTACTGAAGCTGCTAAAGTAAATATCGAATCAATAATACCTTCTTTTTATTTACGACATATCTAATTTATTTCGGTATCAGATCTTCTAAAATACAAGAAAGAGCTTACGCAATAAACCCAAGGTGTTCAGTTCACTACTGAATTAAAAAGGTTCAGCAAATATTATGACGGGTTGCTTTGAATGATATTGTATTTCGATATGACGCTGCAGAGCATTGAAAGTGATGTTTAAATAGGCTGCTAATCCCACCAATATTGAAATATCTGCGACAATATTCACCCGGAGAGCTGTGATCCGCTTTTATTAAAACACCATTTTATATGAGCAACGGTAGGATAAAATATTGTCTCCAGTTTTTATGGCACTGTTAACAATATATCCGACCTAGGTAGCGATTTGGAGAAAGTGTGATTTTATTTTCCTTCTGGCGAAATGTAAGAAAATATGTCATATACTTTCGTTATTAAATTATACTAGCAGTGATAAAATAATACAATTTCGCTTTATCTACAATAAATCTTGAATAAATATCTCTACTATCGTCTACGTTAATTTAGCATTGTAATGGATATATTATGTACGTATGTATAATCAAAGGAACGGATAATTAGAGTGACAGGCTTGCAAATACGAATTTCGGATGAGTAAATGTAATGTACAAATTCGGATAATTAATCATTGTATTGGAGAATATTAGTGTGTGTTTAAATGGTTTCATAAAGATAATGCTAATGTAATTATAAGAAACCACTCATTATATTTTTGTTCATGTATTTAGAATTGGGTGTTTGACTATTAACAAAAACCTACATGATGAATACTTATTTGAAATATGTAATTAAACTAGATCGAAAATCGGTGGAAAGACTTGAAGAGAAGTTTCACGTTTTTGGAAATATTGTTCAATCCTTGTCTCGCAAAACGTATTTGCATTAAATGGCAAAAAATTATTATCACAGATTTCAAAACGTTCACAACTCCGTTATTTTTTTAGTTTCTTAAACAACTTTTTGACTGCGTCTTACCTTTTCTTTTGGTTTTTTAGAAATGCTATAATAAAAAACATTCAAATACCCTATTATGCTATGCTTTTCTATATGCATGACCAAATTGCAAATGCTAGTTAGCCTCAAACAGTTTATGCTTCAGTATGGTCCCTAGAGGTATTATTCATTTGAGCAAAACTGGTAACTTATAGCAGCTGTGCAAAGCTTATGGTGTGTGAAACAATGTGAAACGTTATCTGGTTCTATTGTGATAAGTCCTCTCCAAAATGTTATTGTAAGTTAAAGCAATGTTTTGGAAGTGTTATCTAGTGAGGTTTATATCAGGGGGTGGCGTGTGTTCAGTTGTGGTCTCATGACGTTAGTACTGTTTTGGATTCATTGATACATCAGTTGAATTGTTTTCTGTTATTCATCATCATGTAATTTCTGTATCATTTTCAAACCATGTACTTTATGCTTGTCTCACCTCCAGCGATCTATATGTAGAAGTTACCGCAGTTTGGTTGTTCTGACCGCCAAACGAGCATCGCCGAGCGAATGTCGCTGAGCGAGTACAATCTAAAGATTACAACACTTCTACCTAGTTACCTACCTGACCTCTAGTTAGCGTCAAGAGCTATTAAAATAGCTCTTGTCGCTGCGATCAACTAGAGTTAAGAGCCGCTCGTCGGCAGTGTGAACAGCCTGCTGTCGACTATGAATGTATGTGTCTCTTTTACTCACACGAGATCTATATCTTTTGTTCCCTTCCTCAGCGAGCAAATGGTCGATAGCTACTCGCTTCCTCGCCGGCGGTGAGACAAGTGCCTAAACGTTGAGTGAGTTTGTATGAATTTAGTTCACACGCATTAATATATTCACCCCCGATTTCTGAAATAAGAATTTAAAGTTGAGAATTTTTCAAAGACGTCAGAGGTTATAGTGTGTTGTTTAAACTCCTTACTTAGCAACTGTCTTCAAATGACTTCTCATTGTTCACGATTTTCCCTCAAATTCTTGAGGAAAAATCGTAACCTATATTTTTCCTAACGCAACGCGTGCGACCACCGATAATACCAATTTATAGTACCTTCTCGTATATACTTAAGCCTTTTAGTGGGTCTCTATAATTGCTGCAATCTGCGGCATCGTAGAATATTAGGTGAATGCATAATTTTTCCGTAAAGACCGAATGATTCCTTTTATGTTCGTCCTAACAAGTATTAATGGTCTCCCCAGCACTACCTTTGCAGAGATTCTGTCATTTGCGAGCAATTACCGTCGCCCTCGTTTACTAAATTGTGTTAGATATGATTAATAACGTTTTTGTTAAGAATCCACTTAGTTTTTTCTTTGGAATGGTACTTAAGGTGCTAACATGTAACAGCTGACCAGGAAAGACTTATAGGGCTGGTAGGTATAGGTGATGGGTTGCTTGTGGCCAAGTATATGATTGTATAATGCTTGTTTTAACATACCTACCTACTAGGTACCTTTTTAGGGTTCCTTACCCAAAGGGTAACCAACGGAACCCTATTACTAACATACAATCTTTTTCATAAACTTTTAAACTTTTTTTTTTTTTACTTTTTAATTCAGATATTTCTGCCTGGTAACCATCATCTCATGTTGCTGAGCTGATGATGGAAGGTATAAGTTAGGATCTGATGATGGGATCCCATGGAAAATGTTTGTTCATATTTTTGTCAATTGTCAACCAATTTCGATGATTCTTTTCTTGTTTGGAACAGTATTTCGAATTGGTCTCATTTCAATTTAGGGTAAAAGAAACTTTTTTACATAAAATACAACCGATTTCCAAAAAAAAAATACTACAAATTATAAGATAACTATAATTTCGGAAGTCGGTGTTAAAAATCGAAGAAATAACCAAAGGCGCCGACTTCCGAAATAAAAGTTATTTTATACTTTGTAGTGTTTTGTTTTTGGAAGTCATTTGTACTTTTACTGAAGGACAGTCAAATTTATCTAGTAGAAATACGACATAAATGCCATTGTCTTTTAAATTGATTCCGTGGCATCGAAAAGGCAAATCGCGGCAAATCTTGGTAGGCCGCCGAAATTCTACAGTTAGCATTACGGCGGTGCCGTGGCATCCAGCCGCAGGATCTAAGCAGCTAGTGTGCCTGACTGGTGCCAAAGTCCTGTACCACTCCGTCCCGATCTACGTAGGTCTTTATGGAGAAACTTTTTTTTTATTTGTGGTTGGGTTTGCTCTTGACTCTAGTCTATGTCATAGATGACAGAGACAAAGTCTACGATGAAGCGAGACTACCCAGAAAGAGCCTGTTCACTCTAACTTTGAAGAGATGGGTTGTAAGCTATTGGAAACACAGACGCAGGCAGAGAGTTCCACTCCTTTGCTGTGCGCATTATAAAAGACGTTTGAAAACGCTTAATACGAATTGGTGGAATAGCTACAAGGTAGGGGTTGTAAGATGCAGTGCGTCTGGATGTCCGATGGTAGAAGGGGGCCGGTGGGATGAGGTGGAGTTCTTGGGCACACTTACCGAAGTACAATCTGTAAAAGACCAACAAGCAGGTAGCCTTACGGTGATGAGCCAAGCTATGAAGCTTGGCATACACCAGTTGTACGTCGCCAATGAGCCTCTTAGCTCTGCGTTCCAACGAGTTAAGCGCGGCAAGCTGAAACTTAGCTGAGCCATCGCAAAGGTGGCCACAATACTCGATGCAGGATCGGACTTGTGCTTTGTAAAGGGTTAAAAGCTGTCCAGGCCTAAAGTATCGCTTCACCCTTTTTAGGATGCCCAGCTTCTTGGCCGCAGTTTGGGCTTTGTACTCGATGGTGGCGCCAAAGTTGAGACTGGATGTCAACTCCATGCCTAGGAGCTCGAGCCGATCAGTCACAGGAACAGATGCACCCCGAAGCTTGGTCAAAACGACTCCTTTTTGCGGTAAAAAGACACGCCTGTGTTTTAGTGGCGTTAAAAGTGACCAGAATGTCATCACCCCACTGGGAGACAACGCTTAAGGTCAAATTTGTCCGCTCTTTCATGGCCTGTCTCAAGGAACAAACTTCAACCCCACTGATTGTTGCACTGGACAAGTATCTCTCTGAAACCGTACTGTCTTCTGCGTACATTGATCTGCAACAGGAAAGGAGTAAATGGTGCTATTTACAGTTGTTTTTTCCGTGCTCACCGACGTGAAGTCAAGAAAACTACAAATATTCACATAAAAACCCTGAAACTTCTAATAGAAGAATTTTCAGAAATAAATCTATTTCTACAACACTCTAGAAGTAGGTGTCTTGTCACTATCGTTTAAAAATACCTACGCACAAATATTTCGACAAGGTACTCGTATTACAATACAACATTACTAAATCACATACCTTATTAGTTTGGGTTCTTACTATATAAAAACTTATGTTTGTTTCACTAACCTAATTGAATAGGTACCTCCCTAAAAAACTAGCCAAGTGCGAATCGGATTCGCGTGCAAAGGGTTCCGAACCTATTTTTTTGTTTTAACTTGTAATACTCTAATATACTAATACACACTACAGACTTCTTATATCTTTTTCCCAGAAATTTTTAGGCATAAACTATTATGTGAATAAAAAAAAAATAAGCTCAGTCGTTTCGGGTATAAGGGGGGGGGGGGGGTTAGTTTAGGTCTAATTTCTTGAATAACTTCAAAACCATTTATTTTAAAATTATGAAAAAATAATTATTGAAACCCTCACAGTAAGACCTTTTATTTGATATAACACACGATATTGTTCAAAATTTTTAAATTTTCTAGTTAAACCCCCGTTATTGACCAACATACTAAAATTTTATTTGTTTACGTAACACGTCCGTGTTTGGGTTACAGAATTAAATAATTGTGTTTACCAAATTTCAACAGAATCGCTCTAGTATATCCGGAGAAAACTGGCTGTGACAGACGGACAGACAGATAGACCGACGGACTGACAGACACCCGAGTGATCCTATAAGGGTTCCGTTTTTTACGGATGTTCGAAACCCTAATAAGAAGGCGCTGTGCCAACAGTCCAATAATATTTAGGCATTAATTAATTAACGGAAATGGTAAAAAGTGACCTATTAATCAAAAAGTATGAAACCTTACCGTAATTCCTACTTTTTATTTTTACATTTTATTTGTTAGAATAAGAGGAGCTCGTGGCTAGATAATAACAGCCGCACTGTTCAATCTTCAAGGTTAAGCAACGCTTGCTAAGGTTGTTCTGTGGATGGGTGACCATCTTAACATACCGAGTTTCCTCCGTGCCTCGGAAAGCACGTTAAGCCGTTGGTCCCTTGGCTGTCATTTGTAGATCTTTGGCAGTCGTTACGGATAGTCAGAAGCCAGTTAATCTGACTCCAGTCTTGCCAAGAAGTATCGTGTTTCCCAGTTAATGGGTTGTGGAGGTCTGGTAGGCAGCCGCTTCGTGTAAAATATTGGTATTCAGCTAAATCCGGTGTGACTAGAAGCCGACCCCAGTATAGTTGGGAAAAGGAAAAGTTCATTTTGTTAGTGAGATAATAAGAGAGGTCTGGCAGCTCTGGGATCTTAGTCTATTTGGTGTGGTTCTATTGGCAAAAATTAAACATACTATATGTAATTATAACCTCAAAATCCGAAAGCATTTTGGATTTAATACAATTCTGAAAAATGACCGTAATTTTAATTTAGCTTCAGTCGAATAAATGCATTATTTAGAACACAGAAAGTAAATTCGCGTCTCTGTTGGTTCTTAGGCGAACGATGTATAGACGTGTAGTAATATCCTTTGTTTCCTATTGTAAGTGAAAGCAGGTACATAAGTATTATAGTTTTTTTTTATATTATTAAGTTTTTTATATTTCTGTGGGTAGCTCCTTTATTAATTTGAGAGCCACTAAAGTCTGCTAAAGTTTTTACTATACGTACGTACCTTACAATACTTGTCTCTTTCAGCACTAGTAAATCTACAACTATATTCCTAAATTCAAGTCTAAAAATAGTCACAAGTTGATTCCTCACAGTCAGAAATAGGAAGAAAATATCAGTTCGTTATTCGGAGCGACTGCCATCCGTTCTTTTCAACCCAATTAGTGGTGGAGTATTCTATAGATAGTGTATATGTTATAGTCAAACCCCGAAGCTCCGGTCCTCCTAGGTTTGACTAATCAATCCTCAGGTCTGAAAGCCCAAGTAAAAAACGTTTTTCGGCCTTTGACTTCGACTTCGTCAAATCTAGGAGAGACTAATTCGGTCAGGCGAATTTCGAAACCTAATTTCACAAAATCGGGGTTTGACCAGTTTATCTGTTCTGTGGACCAGTTAAACTTTAATTAGGCATTAGAATGTCATAATTTGTGAGATTAGGTATAAAAAATGTCATTTTTTAATTTAACGTTCACTCACATCGAATACCTCGTCGTCTGTAACGTAGTATTGTATCTTTTTTAAATGTGGCTTAATAATTTTTTTTTCGTCCTCAAAACATATAACATTGTGGCGTTTAAGACGCGATATTATGAAGAAGTTCTCTTTATAGCTGCTTTAGCAAATTCTATCTCACAGAAATGAACACTTATCTCTTACTTCATTTTCAAAGCTTGTAACCTCAGCTTCATTACTTTGACTTTATTCAAATTAGTAATTTTCTCTTACTTCATTTTTAAAGCTTCTTTATTCACGTTTTCAGTAAAACATTGTTTGAAACACTAAACTTTAATTTTACACACCCGCACGCTCAAAGTACAAACTGAAATGACTGACAAAATAGTTCATCGGATCGAAACACCGTAGGAGAACCTGATAAACCTGTTTAAGCATGTTACAAGTACAGTACAGATCGACGTTTGACCGAGTCTTTTAGTCGCTTCTAGGATTGACTAGGCAAAGCACAAAACAGATTATTTTTCTTTCGATGTTTGACTGAAAAGTAAGAAACTTCTAGTTTTGACTAAAAATACTTCAGTCAAAGGCCGAAAATGGAATTTATTTCGGGGTTTGCCCAAAGGCTTTGGTCAAACCTAGGATAAACTAGTCATGCCGGGAAGATACTTCGTATCGACCTTTGGCTATAACATAATATACAAATAAACAAAACGCTATTAATAATGAGTCCTAAACATAAAGCTAGAGTTTTGATCCGTTGTAAACACAAAAAAAAACATAAAAATACCCACCATTTCGTTTCAGGATCTTCTAAATAAATAAACAGGTTAAACTTTTGAATGGCAGAGCATAAACAAACAATTGTACAGTATTTTTTGTCACAGGTTTGTGACATTTGCGTGCAGGGTAAGCTTGCGTTTGTCACATATTTATGTGAGTATGGGTGTTCAAAAAGTTAAAACTATCCAACTGCAGAGCAAAGGCCAAGGCGGGTTAGCAATTAAAAAAAAATAATGCTTTAAGCTGATAATCCTGCTGATAGTTGTACTTAAAGATAATAATAAACCTAATATTGGTCTCATATGCGGCCTCACGATCCTAGATTCAAATTCAGGGAGACTGGTCTTATAGGTATTTAGGAGCCATTCATTGTGGACTTACCGCTGAGTTCAAGCTTTACGTAACGACGAGTTATTAGGTCGAAAAAGATGGCTCATAATAGTCAGTTATACCTAGTCTTAGCGTGAGAACCTGGCTACGTCGAGGATAGACTGGCTCGTTTTCTTCGATATACTGACATTATGGTATTTAATACTTACTCAAAAACCCTGGGGCCCATGCACATAATTATGTTTCTCTTAAGATACAATGAAATGAAATTATACGTAATTAGGAGTTGGGAGTAGTATCATCACAGCGCTAATGTTTTCCATTTACTTGCTCGTATTAATTGATTTAGTATTTCGTTTACATATTTATCTTGTTAATTTGAATATTTATTATGTACATCATGTTTGTATTGTATGTATAGTTTGTATTTGTATATTGTTCATTATTGCACATGATTAATTAATTATCACTCGCTTTTAGTTCTCTATATTGCATCTATCACTATTCTCTGCATCACCCAAAGGTAGACTGGTAGAGAATGCCTATGGCATTAAGTCCGTCTCTGTACTTTTTTGTGCTAAAAGTGTTAAATAAAGAAATAAATTAAATTATACTAGCACTCCAATCCATTGAAATACCATAAGCAATCTGGACTCTTTCAAAATTGAACATTTTGTTGTAATATTTGCATGTACTCGACTAGAGGTATCGATTTGGGCACCAACTCCTGTGTGTAGAAGTGCAACAGAAAGGTCTTAGAAATGTTATTTTTCTTCTCTAGGGAGTATCGCTATACTGAATCTTGGTACTGTAGAAGCTTCTGGGACACGGTAAATAAAAAATAAAAGGGATGCTCACGCCATGTTCGCGAGCAAGAGGCAGCGGGCGCGGCGGCCGGCGGGTTTCGGGAAAGCCGAGCTCGCTCTCGACTACCATCTTATTAACGATAATGTTGACTTGCTCGCTTTGTGCAACTCGGTTTACGCAAACTTGGGCTCATGTTTCAGTGGTTTATCTTCATGATGTGATGTAACGTCGTTCAATTTTCCAACTGATTAATTGTTGTTTAACTTTGCGCTCAACTTGGTGTACCCAATGCGAGTCACAACGCATATAGGTTCGTATTAAAAAGTTTTGTGAGGCTTGATATCGAATTGTGTTGATGTTGACAATGCCACTTTTCAGAATTTCGTTCAGTTATTTCCATGTTTTATTTTGATGGCAATCATCCTAGTGTTTTCAAACTGCTGGAAATGCATTTATCTATATGCATACGACGTGTTATTTCCACTGGATTGTGTTAAAATATAGAAATAAATGAAATGCTATGTCATGATATTTATGTTCGGGTCGTTACAGAAAAGCACAACAGAGAGGAAGTTATTATTTTAATGGTGGACTGGGAAGTTTTAAAAATGTTGTAGTTGCTTTCATCGTTAATGTGATGGGAACGAAAACTATTTTTTTTTTCTGATAAAAGCCGAGGGAAATGTACTTAATGCGTTGCTTCATAAATTATACCAGATAAAAGAAGATATTTTTACCTTGCGTTTTGTAGTGTACCTACCTACAATTGAAAAACTTGAGAAGCGTTATTTAACAACTCATTTTAATGAGGGAAAGCTATGATGAAGAAAAATAAATTATGAATGAGAATGATACTCGTTCCTACGAAGTTGCAAAGTTCATTGCATAGCTACTAGTACAAGAGATACCAATATGTAGATTGTGGCTTATCAATATAATGAGCAGAATATCCATACTTAAACAAACCAGTATCACCTATGTGGACACGTTCACGATTAATTAGCCACGTTTCTGTAGGTAATACACCCACATTAGCCGGATTATGGGGATTAATAATGTTTGATGTTAAAAGTTAATTAATAGTTGATAAATGGCAATACAGTCTCGAGTCAGTCAAATATCTTATTAATTTGGCATATTATGTACAGCAGCAAATAATTGGATTAATCAAAATGTCAGCGCTCATCATCTTGCCATCTGGAACCTTGAGTTGTGAAACGGGAGCCCCAAATTGTGTAATGTTGGTCTGACTTGTTACGTCGGTATTACTTCGGGATAGTATTACGTAGCCTGGCTGTTCCAGAAATGAAGGTTCACTGTGAAAGTATTTCCCTGACCCTGATCAGACAAAACAGAACATTGTCGGCCCAGACGGGTCGATCATGTGGCGAAAATTGGCCGAATAGTTCGGAGACGCAAAGAGAAAGCTATCATATGAAACAAGGCCAATATGGGTTCTTCCTAGCATTGTATGTAATAAGGTGCAGGTACTTATTCAGACAGCTTAATTATTGTTTGTTGAACAGTGAAGTTTTGTGAGTGTGTTTTAGTCAATCGTACAATCATAAGTAGCCCTCAAAAAGCACCAATATCCGTTTTCCCTCAGTTGACTTTTACATTTACACAGTGATAATAAGCAACTGTTAGACAGTTCGTATTTTCTCCTCCAAGGATCATCACGGAAATAAACATTTTTATTGGCATTACACGGCGTAACAGATATCACAGCGGCGTCAAATATCGTCGACCGCGATACAATAAACGGAGCAATATTGCTCTGCGACAGAAGCGAGCAGATAAATCCTTGTAAACAAAATTGTGACTGTCATCGATATCGTACTTTATGATTGGAAAGCTGAAGGCAACATGAAATTCAAATCGTACAAAATTGACCGCATACCCTTTTCAATGTCGTATACTTATGTATAATAATCCTAAAACACACCCTAAATCCTTTCAAGCCGTTGGACAATGACTTTGACGGCGCGCTATTATTATATTTTATTTTCCCTCACGACTCCTTATTATTTTTATACTTTTCTTTATACGAGGATATCGGCAATAAAAAGGAAATGTTTGTTGCTTGATTGAACCGCCGCCGTGAGACGTGTTTTTTTTATTTCATGACTACTGGACTGGAGACAGCGATCGAATCTTGATTGCTACCTATCAAAAGTAAAAATACAAATTGATCGCTCAAAGTAGTTATTACGAACTTGTTGGCTTCTTCATTCGTTAGGCTTGTCAATTTACTTTTACTTTTCTGAATAAACTCGGAGTTTAATTACGTTAGTCACACAGTTGATTTCAAGAAACTATTTAGGGGTACTTATGGTATCGTGTCTACTTAGTTTGATCGATTATTGGCACTAGGTATACCTGTGGCGACCTACTAGTGGTGCATCTATGACCGTTCTGTAGGCACTTCACTTCCACGTCGCCGCGAGCATATTAAGTCATCGATCCCGCTTAATGTTCTGAAACGCCATTTGCTGTTATCAAAATCCAATTAAGCGTTAAATGGTTATATTATCTTGTTCATATTTAAAATAAAATCGTTTCTAGACTAAACAATCGGTACAATTTTAGAACATACAAACAAAATTATGCAGTTATCAAAATCATGAGATATTTTAGCCTAGCCTTTTTAACTATATTGGGGATGGCTCCCAGTCAAACCGGATGCAGTTAAATACCAGTATTTTACGTGGAGCGGCTGCGTATCAGACCTCCACAATTCACCCTCACTTGGTTACATGACACTTCTTAGCAAGACATGGTGTCAGATTTTCTGGCTTCTGACACTCCATTACGTATAACGGCTTAACGTTTTTCCCGAGGCAGGAGGAGCCTCGGTATGGAAAGATGGTCAACCATCCACAGTCCTCGGCAATTGGTATTAATGGGTAAGTCAAGTTTTAAAACCTTTAAAATAATATTACATAGATAGGTCGACCGGTATACGCAGTTTCACAATACCAATTTACAACGATGATCCGATAAGTACGATAAATTGATGGCTTATTTTATAATAATAAAGAGCGCTGTGTGGGCGAAATAAGCGCGGTTTATGGCTAATATAGCACAGAGTGTACTACGTGGCGGGGAACTTTGTTGCATTTTGCATAAAATCGATATACCATCATAGGGTGGTCGTAAACGTACGCCTCTGACTTGTTCATGTCATTCAATGGCTTCGCTTTGGAAATTATAGTGTCAATATCAGTATTATTTAGTTCAAGTTATTAGGAATGCAGACTATAGAACAGCCAGATATTTTAATGGGTGTGCCAAAAAGCAAGTTTTAATATACATATCCACTTTTCGCGAAATTATTGGTAACTAGCTGACCCAGCAAACGTCCTGTCCCAATTTCTGAATTCATACAAAAACCTACAGACAACAGCACTTCCAGTTGTTCCCGATTTTTATTATATTCCGAGGATCGTTTCCACGCTTTTTTGCTTAAATAGGTATCCGGACCGTTACGAATATTTTTGAAAGTGTGCGCAATTATTTAATTGCGCACACTTTTACATTGAAAAAATCATCGAAGTTTGTTTATAGTGGTAACTTTACATTTTGAGTTTTTTTCTTGTGTAAAATTTCCAAGGAAATGGTGGTCAGTAATGATGACCACAGTAGTTGTAGTAAATAAAGAACTAAATTGCAGTCAAGCCAAGCAAGGTTAGCAGCACTAACCACTAAATTTGAAAGAGTTAACAATCGATGCGCTTACCAACGGACGCATTTAATTTTTATTAGGGTTCCATTCCACCCAAAGGGTATCCAACGGAACCCTACTCTACCCTCATTACTAATCCTCTACTGTCGGTCTGTCTGTCTGCCAGCGGACTGTATCTCATGAACCGTCAAAGACTGCCAATTGAAACAAACACAGAGTATGTACTGCTGTTACAGTAAAAAAAAAAAAACAATCAAGAAACGTGATATTTTCGGCGTATTTTGTTATTATTTTGTTTTCGCTCTATCCTAAAACTAGAAATACATTAAAGTTATAGTGCTGATAATAAAGTATATCAAGGAATAATAAAAACCGGTCAAATGCGAGTCAAACACGCGCACCAAGGCTAGGGCCCATGCATTTTTCGGATCCCAAAAAAATTTCGTAATGGCGCGAAACCATTTGTATATAAGTCAAACTCGCACTTGACCGGTATTCTTATCTAGATTCATATCTAAACTGAAGCTCCATAAACAATTGTGGTAAATTAGACAGCACACGTCGATCAATATTTTTTTTTCATTAAAACAATGAATATTAAACCTCCAAAAATATATTTTAAACCCACACAATGTACCCTGAGACTTAATGACGTATAACTGATACGGTAGTTCGTTGGCTGCATTTAAACACTAGTCAAAAAGACGTGTAAAAAGGCTGACGTGTGTTCACGCAAACGAGGCAAGTCCATCCGCACGTCAGCCGACCGAGTTTTGAATAGACGGTACCTCCACGAATTTTAAAACCGGTAAAGCTATATTCACGCTCGTCAGTTTTCGTGACTCTTGGCAGTAAGTGCATTAAAGTGTCTGTGCCGGCCGCGGGTGCCTAGTTGCCCAGGTACCCAGGTTCCCAGCTTCCGCGTCCATTATTTTATGCAAAATAAGCCCGTGTGGGAGAACTGTAATAATTCTGTAAACAATAGACCTTTGTTGCTCTTCACGTTTACGTCCCGCAGTGTCGCGGTGATTACTTGCAGTGTTTATATATGGAGTGTCGAGTGCTGAAAATCTTAAAATGTTAACTTATGAACTCGTAAATTAACCGTAGTTTTAATGACTTGGTATATAGGTAGATAAGAAAATTATGCACTCACGAACAGCGCAGGTTAAAAATATGCACAGTGCATAAAATAAATCTCATTTACAGCTTTAACCCAGTTGTGAATAATATTTCATTAAGTACACAGTTCATTTGTTATCTTTGTGTTACATTTCAGAAAGTCTCTCTCAGTCTGGAGTAATTTCAGTGACAAATTATACTCAAAGGATTTAAGAAATTTCATTTATTTTTAACTTTACATAAACAGCTAACTGCAACGGTCACTATACAAAGTTTTCAACGCAGTAATAGACCATTTCCAAGATATGTAGATCTTATATTACATAGCTATTGAATCCACATCTACATGTATAAATAAAACATCATTTTGTCTAAATAATTTTCTATAATAATCCTGGAAATGGTACAAACAATAACCAATATTCTATAGAAGGATGTATCTAACTTATGTCGGTATGTAACGCAAGCTTCAAAGTACGTTGAAATATTACTTAGCTATTTATTTATATTACAAAGCACGCCATATTGTCTTTATTGCAGAAGTGATGAGTTTATTTACAAAACGTATAGGTTTACATTGGTAAGGAACAAGTAACATAACTATATTCGTTTGATATTGCACATAACTTATGATATTTACATTTAATATATAAAGCTTTTATTCAAGGAACAAATTATTTATGTATTTTAGAGGATTGTTGTTGAAAATCTATTTTTCTATGAATTTACAGGTTTAAATATCTTGTTCAAGATATAAACAGTAGGTAGTGTTATGCACAAAATATCACTTCAAGATTATTGAATAGGATTGAATATCGAGGGTACGTAGTGCTGTCACTTGAGTTATGCCCGATTTCTGAGGTACCTACTTTATCAGTCCGTTAACTATTCACCAATCATTGCATTATGACAAATAGTGATAACGGACAGATAAATGATCGATAAAGAACCAGAGAAACCGGGCATTAGTCATTCAAAATGAACTTTACAGAATAAAGCGAGCGACACACTGGTACAAACGTACGCAACGTATGTTGCGTTGTATACGGTAACTGTTTCTCTATTGCATAGTCTTTCATACAAAATCAATAGTCCAGATATCATAATGTATTGCATACGTTACGTACGTTTGACCAGTTTGTCTCTAGCTTAACACTACGGATCAATAGTAGGAAGCTACATACTAGAACAATACATAATTCATAGAAACGCAAGACAAGGCAATTTATATCGTAATTACAAAATTCTATAGTACCTACATTTTACTATCTGCATTAAAATAAAAACTTAAAATGTAAATACATTATTCGACTCTCAGGAACAAATTGAATAAAAAAAAACACAGTCTGATACTTGAGCTTAATGCCGCTTACAACTTTGTGAAAGAAACATAGTAGAGAATAAAATACAAAGGCAAAGAATTGATTTTCTTTAACGTAGCTACAATGTGGCAAGATGGTAGAATACTGAAGAAGACCAACATGAAGTTTCTTTCTTCATTTTTACCCGACCACGCCGACGCAAAAAAGACGTTCATGATTTTGACCGGTGCCTATTATGTATGTCTGTATGTATGTTTTATTTTTAAGTTTTAACAGCGAAAGAAATATGTGGTCATAAGTTAATTCCAAGTTAACTGATGGTCGTTTTACTAGCAGGTGAGTAATTGTAACGAGTGTTAAATGGGTGATACTATCTTAATGCGAGTGTACGTGACACGGCACGAACGATATAGCGTGAAGCCGTATGCTTACCTTCTCGCATCGTGAAAACGTACGCTGTGGGGTTAGTACTAAATGCTGAACAAGTATTTAATTCGTTTAAAAATCTACACGCTGAAATGAATTTAAGTTTGAGGACTCTTGGTAGGTATTAGGTAATTTTGATTACAATACGATTTTAGGGTTCCGTACCCAAAGGGTATCCAACGGAACCCTATTACTTAGCCTTCGCTGTCCGTTCGTCCGTCCGTCCGTCTGTCTGAGGGCTGTATCTCAAGAACCGTAATAGGTAGACACTTGAAATTTTCACAGATTGTGTCTATCTATTGCCGCTATAACAACAAATAATAAAAATTAAGGTTTATGGTAAGGAACCCTACGAGTGCGAGTCCGACCCGCACTTGGCCGGTTTTTTATTTGTAGGGTGAGGAAAATCTAAATAAACTGAATATAAACCAAGGGTAAGGAAAGAGGAATCGTGGGACATAAGTCCAGGGGATTTTAATTAATCTTTTATCGTAGGCAAGCAAACTTCGATTTAATAAGATCCTTAAAAACTAAACATTGTTATATATGTGATTACTTGATTAGATATGGCACATTTACCGTACAATCCTATCAGTCTTTCAATTATATCGAAAAATATTTACAATTTCTATCAGATAGATACTACATCTCCATAAAAATATTCTTATAGTGAAAATAAATGATTTAATGTTAAACAGATTGATATTTTCGATGTGATTAACAGGTTTTAAACGATATGATGGAATCGCAATGAAACTATTCGATAAAGTTATGACAGACACAGCACCTATCCTATTGATTATCACTGCTATAATATCGTATCTCTTTTAGCACAATTGTCTTATTGGCACTACGATGTGATGTGAGCTTTCGTGATAACTGTATGTCAGCTGGCAATTATTAGACCTCCGATGATGATGTACCAAACTCCTCGGCTAATGGTGGACCGGGAAGACTGCGTCGACTCGTAATCTAAACGAAAATCAAAGGAAACACGATTAAATCCAGTTATTGGCAATGTAGCAAAAATAGCTAATGTAGCAGAAGTTGAAATTAGCATTTTTATACTGTTAATTGCACATCGAAGTTATTTCCAGTCAGAATACTAAACGAGCTCTCTTTAGTGAAATATTTTACCAATTTGCATCTTTCTATCGAGCAAATTATTTCTCGTAGGCAACTTTATTGAGATGGAGCGTACAGCTGAAACACTAAAAGGCTTTTAAACTACTAAATAATGTAAGTAGGTAGGTATCACACTCACCGACGTCTTTCCACTCTTCTACTTCGTAGTCTCCTATGACTCTGTTCTCGGCGGAGCTGTCCCGCCACCGGTTTTTATGTTTACCTGACAGAAACAAGGTACATGTGATAGAAATGTCCCACGAGCAAAAACGATGCGGAAAATGATTGCGTCGTAAAATTTTCTTACATGCTGCTAAGGGGCTATGAAAATAGGCTTTCAAGTGTGAACGAAACATACGACGCCGTAAAGAGTATAAAAGAAAACCCAAA
The DNA here is from genome assembly GCA_950371165.1 of Lacanobia oleracea. Lineage (NCBI taxonomy): Eukaryota > Metazoa > Arthropoda > Insecta > Lepidoptera > Noctuidae > Lacanobia > Lacanobia oleracea. The sequence goes on from OX493397.1 coordinate 12,654,066, forward strand.
TCTATAACAATAAGAAGGTATATTGGAAGTCAAAGCGCAAACAAAATCGCTTTTCCCACAATAATACTACTAACGACCCAATTGTACGGAAGCATTGGGCTGTGGCGCAAAACCGATAAATACAAATTCGCCAGCGACCCTTCCGTGAAGCATTCGTGAGTCTGCGATGAATGTATAACCGTGGCACGCCGTGGCTTGCACTCAACTTTTCGCTATTGACGACTCTTATCGGGTTCCAGGTGCCAAAACTGATAATTTCAGTTTCCGTTCGACCAAAGCGACAGTTTTGTGGTCATGAATTTTTAAGAACTTATTGATTCAGTTTGAATTCAGAGGTAGTTTTATTCGAAACGTTGACTGTGTCAAATTCCATGAAAATAACTATTAATAACTTAAAAATAAATCAGAAGAATTTACCTTTTTTCCTTTGTGGGTATGTGGGGACGTTGTTGTCTGTGGTACTTGTCGTAGAAGGGGCGGGGATTTCTGCAAAATATTCATAATTAGTGCCATTCAAATGTATCAAAAATAAATATATATTTTCGTTAGCATAGTGTGAGTAGAAATAATCTGGTGTACCGTCAAGCCGGATAAGCCCATCTGTCTCTCCGAGGGAGTTCTTCGCGACACAGCGGTAAGATGAAAAATCTCTTGACGACACTCTTCGTATAGTCAACTTCATTTTCCGACTGTAACTGTCGTCGCTCAGTGATGTGATGTATTTATTTCCTGCAGATAAACGGAGTCATTAGTAATTCGATTTATTCGTTCGTTCCGGAAAGCCGTCAGGCTAACTTATCAATTACGAAGCGAATCAATTACGTCTTAGTAAATTTATATTTTAATCTTGTTTCGGAGTTAGATTAATTTATTTTATGTTTGTGAACCGTGCTATTTTAGCGGCTGGAAAGTTTATCAGGAATGTAACAACTTTTGTTATTTGAGTTTTGGAAGCCAGCGAATAAACAGCTTGTCGTTTTAGCAAGAAGATTTATTTCGAACGCCTTATAGTCTTTGGAATAGGTATTTTTTATAAGACAAGACTTTGCATGCTTTAAAAAGTTAAATGGAATACGAATCGTAATTGATTTTAATAGGGTCTAAATTTAATAAACAATGCTCGCTTCTGTGTTATAACGGTTGGTATTCTTGTATCAGCGTAAGTTAGCTTCTAATTTCGTTACGCTGACAATCTGGTGGTAGGAGCCGTATTCAGGTTTCAAGGACGCGAGGGACTTAATTAACCGTCACGGCTAGTTTGCCAGCCTACATGGCGGCCATTTTTCAATTCGACCTTTTTTGTACTCGTAACCGATATAAAGGAATTTTTCATTCGTTGTCGTCGTGTAATCTGTTGTATTGCAGACGTTTATTTTTGTTATTTAAATCCTTTTAATCATTACAAAACGCACTGGCTCGCAAAAATCTCAGTCTTCTTTTGTGATTATTAATCGAAATAACTTATCCGAATAAAGTGTACTTGTTTTTTTTTTGGATTGTTCTCTGGCCTATGTGCGTATTACGATTTCCAGAGTTGTTACCATCATGAATCAGAGCAATTAACGACTACTTTTTTGTACTGAAGCATAGTTTTTGGTTTCACAATACAGTTTCATAGTTTCCTGTATATGTAGGCATCCGGTTAAGCCCAGTACACTATCTCCAACCACAGCTACTCATGAGAGCCACAAAAAAAAGACCGGTCAAGAGCGAGTCAGACTTGCGCACCGAGGGTTTCGTACCATCATATAAAACGTGAAATGTTTTTAAATTTACATTGAGACCTATATTTGTCAGAGAATTTTAACACTGCAGTGTATATTGCAGTTTTAGATCAGCGCCATCTCTTGACCGATAGTAGAACTAATATAATTTTTGATGATTTCTGAAAAAGTCTGCTATTTAGAGACATCGTATTATTTTTCCTGTAATCTTTACCTACATAAACTTGAACACGTAGAATAATTTCAGATTTTTTTCTATGAAAATTTCGGAGATAAGAGGAAATGGTTAAATTTCAAAACAAAAGTCCAAAACTAAGTGGTCTTAAAAAAAAACCGGGCCAAGTGTAAGTTGGACTCGCCCACCGAGGGTTCTGTACACATTTGTAGCTACTAATTACTTTAAATAAAGCCTATATTTATTTATAATAATAATAATAATATAATATATTTATTTTCTCGCCACAATACACATTAAAAACAAAGTTTCCAAGGAACAATAGTACATAATAAGTATATTGTGGGAGACTGGAGCCTAAACTAGGCTTGGGGCCTGTATTTCAGGACACCAGGTCTCCACTCCTTAGGTAATATAGCATTCTTCCTTATTTATTTATTTATTTACCAGACAGTGGTCGCGAATAATTGAATAACAACTTAAGATTTAATTTCCTTATCTATATAGTGTTAGTATGGTTAGTAAAGTGTGGAGATGAAGGAAAGTGTAGTACAGGTTGAGTCTGTGTTTATGTAGCGAGTGAGGATGTATGTAGAATTATCTGTTTCTTGGACAAATTAAATAATGATGAAGTATACAGTTAAATCAATAATGAATTATGTAAATCAAGAACTACACCGAGACATCTATAATTTTTTCAGTTTCAAGGTAGTTGAATTTCTGAAGCCAACGAGTTAGTTTCATTTTACATTTAATCTTGTTAAGGTCGTATATAGGTAAGATCCTGTTAATTTTGTTATAGAGGTAGTGACCGAGGTGGCAGAAGAATCGCTGAGAAAACTTGGTTGAAAGCCGGTTGCGATTACTTTCTACGGGGTTGTAACGCCTTTTACCACGTGATAGAGAATATGTTAAGAGGCCATGCTGCTTCAGAATTGTTAAAAAAAAAATAATGATTTAATTACAAATGTTTTCAGACTTTTTCCTATATTTGTAGTATAACAACTGTATTACTGTCCAAATTTCATAGTTCTAGGTCAACGGGAAATACCCTATACATTTTGATTCCCTTGGGAGTGTGGTAATATTACGTTTTTTGCGGCATAAACGACCATACCTTGTTTACCAGTTGCAAGGGGCTGTAGACCTGAGTACACACTCAGGTTACACTTTCTCGAGATAAACGGACTTGACAGACAGACGGACAGACAACAAAGTGATCCTATAACGGTTCCGTTTTTTCCTTTTGAGGTACGGAACCCTAAAAATGTTTGAGATTGTGCAAATAGCGCTCTTTGATATGATACCCCACATGCCCTAGTAGCCGGGCCACTTCGAATTTTTAAGAACCCATTTCAGTCGTTGTAAAAAGTATAAACATTTTATTTCTTTATTTGCAAAATAGTTGAGGAAACGTCATTTAAAACGATTCCAAATTGATAGCATATTCTCAGATATCCAGCTGTGACAGACTGACAAACATAGACACACCATAAGGTTTCCTTTTTTACCATTTTGGTACGGAACCCTAAAAAGTGGCGACCACCAGGAAAACGCCAAAGCAATAGAACTCAACGACTTCTGGTCAGAGACGAAATTAATATGAAAAGAATAGCGTATTCCGTTGTTCTTCTTTGATCACAACTTGGCGCTTTTGCATGTTCAGATTTAATCTCCTTATATTTCAGCAGCTGTGAGTATTTACCTGATATGATCATGTCCCCGCGGTCAGTGGTCCAGTAGTTGATGGAAGAGGGGTAGGCTTCCGTGTGGCACTCCAGCGTCACATCTTGCCCGATGTAGGCAGCTTCAAGCTGGTTGGGTATGGACAGCATCGGGGGAACTGTATTGTGGTAAGTTACATTAACATTATAAAACGGTCTCATTAAATAATTGATATTAATAACAAAAAGCTAGCGCGTAGGAAAAGAATTCAATGGGCACTTGAAAATATCATCGGCGCTGTCATCAGGGAAAGTGCCCAGAATACTGGCTTGGTTGCCTCAAAGTCAAAGTCAAAAACGTTTATTTCAATTAGGCCATTAAACGGCACTTTTGAACGTCATCATTACATTTAAAATACTGACTCTACTGTCCATTCGGAAGGGTAGATTATTATGGAGAAGAAAGGACAAGAAACTCCATAGTTACTCTTTTCAAATCAATGTTTTACATATGCTGTGGTATACAAAACTTTTGTTAATATATGTGAGGACCATGAACCTATAGTATGCAGAAGTAGACTTCTTAATTTTCTAAATCTAAATAAGTAAATGGTTCTCACATATTTACAAATATTGGAACCATTAATTAGCAGAGTGTGATAAACAAAAAAATAAAAACCAAAAATCAAATAGCAGGTACAACTCCTCCGCCAGTATTCTGGTAAAGATAGCCATTCAACATGGCAAAGTTACCGCTATCTTCGACAGAGGGAAAGGCCAATCCTCTGGTCACGTGAAGACTCGATTAAACGTGAAATTAAAGTTGCTACACAAAAACTCAGGAGATGTGATGGGTGCCGCTTTCTAATAACGATAAAAACATCGCAATTTCAAGTTACCGATATGGGGTCGTTGACACCAGCCATAGTCAGCTATAGTCCTTTATTATGGCGTAAGAAAAGATCATAATTATCGTCGACAATTATTATTAAATAATTGATATTAATAACAAAAAGCTAGCGCGTAGGAAAATAATTCAATGGGCACTTGAAAATATCATCGGCGCTGTCATTAGGGAAAGTGCCCAGAATACTGGCTTGGTTGCCTCAAAGTCAAAGTCAAAAACGTTTATTTCAATTAGGCCATTAAACGGCACTTTTGAACGTCATCATTACATTTAAAATACTGACTCTACTGTCCATTCGGAAGGGTAGATTATTATGGAGAAGAAAGGACAAGAAACTCCATAGTTACTCTTTTCAAATCAATGTTTTACATATGCTGTGGTATACAAAACTTTTGTTAATATATGTGAGGACCATGAACCTATAGTATGCAGAAGTAGACTTCTTAATTTTCTAAATCTAAATAAGTAAATGGTTCTCACATATTTACAAATATTGGAACCATTAATTAGCAGAGTGTGATAAACAAAAAAATAAAAACCAAAAATCAAATAGCAGGTACAACTCCTCCGTCAGTATTCTGGTAAAGATAGCCATTCAACATGGCAAAGTTACCGTTATCTTCGACAGAGGGAAAGGCCAATCCTCTGGTCACGTGAAGACTCGATTAAACGTGAAATTAAAGTTGCTACACAAAAACTCAGGAGATGTGATGGGTGCCGCTTTCTAATAACGATAAAAACATCGCAATTTCAAGTTACCGATATGGGGTCGTTGACACCAGCCATAGTCAGCTATAGTCCTTTATTATGGCGTAAGAAAAGATCATTATTTTCGTCGACAATTAATATAGTATGCGCTTGGGGGAGGCCTATGTCCAGCGGTGGTCGTCTTTTGGCTGATATGATGATGATGACCCGTCCTCAAGCTTGTAAAGTACTGACGAACATTGTGACTCACAATTAATCTACTGAATTTGAATTTAAGAGTAGTTTAGTACAAATGTAAGTAGATAGAAAGGAATTATCTATTGGTGGATACATAAGTAATGAGATAAATGATCAATAAAAGTGGAAAAATGTTAACGAAATGGAATGTTTCTTGACAAGATTTTTTAACCTGTAAAGCTTAGGTCGTGAAAACACGAAATTGCCTAAAATCGATTCACAAGCCAACTTTCATATCCAATACCATTTGAGACGAAACCTACTAAATAATACAAATGCTATTGAAAATGGAAGCACTCAATGGATTTTGAAGCAATTTTTAGAATATTTAGAACGTTCTTTAAGAAAGATTTTGTGTATAAATTATTTAATAAATGACAAAAGGGATCGGTGCTGTAAAGGCTAACGTGGATGGAGCGTGGGTCCTTGGTAATATTTAATTTGCATCTTGAAGTTATGTTGAAAATGTTTACGACATTTTTATGACGAAAATTACAAAAAAAATGTAAGCATATAGACTTTATAGGCTAACCTATAAGTAAGCATATGATTAAAGTATGCTAACACACACATTTTCAGAAAACCGTTCAACAATCAACTAAAACGAATTGTAAAAAAACCTACTATTTTAAAGTCAGTGAAAATAATCCAACAAATCCAAGTAATGAAAGATGTGGACTATGTTTTCATGATCAGTTATAAATAAAAACACCTAACTCTGCGTTGTTCTAGTGAATCGGTATTATTGAAGTTTCAATAGTTCATCGAACTGATGCTCGTCAGGTTTTTCATGCCGTAGGCGTTGCTGTTGGCGTAGGCGCTACGACACGCGCTACGCCGTAGCAGTAACTCGTTGCACAATAATAGACAAATGCAAATTATTTGTCTATGATTATTTTTCCATACGCCCTTTTAATAGACAGTTAAAAGAGAATAAATTCTGTTTTGCAAATTCGAATAGAATTTTCGAGTGGAATATTGGAAATATTTTTCGGTCAAATCTTTTGATGAAACTAGTCCTTCCTCCTTCTTCTTTATGCACTTACGTTTCTTAAAATGTATGCGTTTTGGGAGTTAATACAGGTCTAATTTGCCAAAAATACTGTAAAATTAAGGTACTTATTAGTAAGTTCCAACAATAGCGGAAACTACGTACCACGCACGCACAGGTACGTAGTTAACGCACGCACAGCTAAGAATGAAAAATGTTCCTTTTCACAAAAACTTTGTCTTTATACTTGTTACATAAATAACACAGCCTGTACATAATACATATCACGGAGAAATGGTGGCCTACACACGTCGTATAGGTACCTACGTCCCTGGTGCATGTATTATATTATCTGCGAAGAGTCATGAATGAATAAAAGCAGGCAGCGACGCGCATAAAGAATAACATTGTCATAAAGATTTGTCTTCGGTACAACCTAATATAATGAAAACTGACAGTGAATTCATAAGGAAGTCTCGTTGGTTAATCGAGTGAAAGTTACGTGAGCGTTTCACGTCTCTAAGAAATGGAGAGGACTGCGAACGCGCTGAGATACGGAATGTGAATTAGGGGAAAGAAAAGCGTTTCATTGGGTTCGGTGGCGAGGGCGTCGGGAGGACAGAGGACAGATAGTATCGCCATTATCGCGTCCGTACCGTATTCACGTCAGCATAATGCTCTAATTGGGCGCAATTACGACCGATCCGGCGGAAGGCGCCGCCGTCAGGTGGAGACGCTCGTGTCCTCGTAAATACTCGTTAACGACACCCACCCCCAAGAAAAATAATATTTCTCGACGCTGACTTCGGCTAAGAAAACGACAGCGTCGAAATGCTCACGTACTTGTAAACGGAAGAATTTGAGCTGAAGAGAAGCGTGTGTGCGGACATAATCGTCTAGATGACGATATCCGAATATTAACGGGTGTATGAGTAATTAATTAGAACCGGTGATAGCCTCAGAAAGATAGTTCCATTGATAGAATTATATACACCTTTTAAATTCAGAAAATACTAATATCGACTATTTTATTGTGTGGCTAATGGGCTTTAGCATTAGCTACACAGTTTATTTACTCGTATTAATATACGAGTAAATAAACAAATAAGTTACCGACTCGTTCGCAAAATGTACATTCGTGTATAGCTGCATACTTATTCGTTTCATAGTTAGCTTGCTTAATTGCAAATTGAATATTTGGACTAAACATATTCGCGGCATTTCTATGTATTTTCACATTGCAATGTTATGGCCAACAATTTAAAACTCATTTTGTTCAGTGCATGATTTTTAATGTAGTTGATATATTACGAACTGTACCTGCTGTTAGCGGGCAACTACTTCAACAATTTGGTACGCACGTTTTACGATTTTATGGTAACGAACACAATAATCTATCTAATAACTTTAAACGAGCAGTTCGTGTTTGTATATACATATATAATCTGAATCTCGGAAACGGCTCCAACTATTTTCATGAAATTTAGTATGCAGGGGGTTTCTGGAGCAATAAATTGATCTAGCTAGGTTTCATTTTTAGAAAAAGACGTGAAAAAAACCGAGCAATGCTCGGTCATTCAGGTACTACCTATTTTTAATTTGCGTATCGTAATGACATTTAAATCGCTCGCGGAAAATATTGATTTTCTTATGGGCAATATTTCTATTATTAGCAGGTATGAATTTGAGACTCCTATGGCATTTATACATTGGCATTTGATAACGTTTGAAGTTCCAAACCCAGTTTAATTATAAAATAACAACATTACTTTCATCCCAAATCATTAAATTTCAGGTTGCCTGGAAGAGATCGCGGAATGCGATAAGGCCGCCCATTGTAGGTATGTGTTTTAGTTTCCTTTTGTATTTCATTTTTGGTGTACAATAAACTATATAATAAATAAATGATTGGGATCAATTTTATTCAATTTGGACTAATTGGCTGAAGAGAGAGAAACTGCCAACAACGAGTGTTAACAATAACGGTAAAATAATAAATAACAATAAGCAGATTCAAACATAAATCAGAATGTGATGAACCGGCTACGAATGGCTGAGCAAACATATGAACGCAATGATTTGGGAATACGATGGGTAGCCGTTAATTGTCACGCAGGGTAGAGCTACAGTTATATTGTGGTAACAGCCACTGCCAAAAATATGTCACAAATGAGAACCACTGATGAAATGCCACTGTTAGCAGCATGATTCAAAAGGGTGTCGGAGTTTTATACAAAAAAAAATAATATAAAAAAGCAGCAGAAATATTACACAGAAAAGGATACCCTTAATCTTTCTTAAAACCCATTCATAATGTTCAAAGAAAATAATACCCAGTTTTTTGTTTAAATAATAGTATAGGAACTCCCCCCGTATTCGTATGTGTGAAGCTAAAACATGGCACGTCGTTGACTAAACTAGTTCACAGAATCCCAACAAAGACCCACTATAAGCTGCTTATAATATTCTTGGAAAGTGTTGTTTTTAGTACTTCTTAGATCGTGAACTGTGAAGAATAAAGTTTGATAAACTTGTCTTACAGCGTCGAAGACAGCCCCATACTGTGCAGTTGTCCGGGGCGACACCGGACTGAATTAATGTATTTCTTACTGGACAAATCTCAGTCGGAATTATTTAAATTAAATAAGCAGCTGCTAAGGATATTAATTTTGTTGGTCCTCAAAGTTAATATTTTTCTCAAGTCTTTTTAGTCTTTACATCTCAAAGTTTAAACGCCTTTAGCAGCATAATTTATAATTAATTAGTCAGCTAACCAACTAATTGTATAAATTTCGTGTACGGTCTCAAGTTTAAACTGAGTTTTATTATTATTTTTTGGCACCGTATATTTATGTTGAATTTTTGATAGCGTTTGCGTTTAATTTTGCATTCAAATACTACACAAAAGCTTCGGAAGTCTTTAAAGTAGACTTTCTTGTGTATTTTATTACTATATTCAAACACAACATAATAAAAGTTTTGTGTAAAGTGAGGAAACTGCGAGGGAGACCCAAGTAGAGAAAATTCTCTGTACATAAATTTTAAGTACAGGTGGGTTCTGTATATTTCCATGTTGATGTGTTAATGAAAGCCGCTGTTCATTTCGCCCAGGGTTTTACAGTCAACCAAGGAATACCGGTTAGGGGTCTACCGTCTGCGATGCATATTGCTGGTGGATTAGTTTACTAACTTTACCGGCTCGTACTGTATGCATATTATCTATGTGTATTATGTCATTTAGTAACATCATTATTTTAAGTTCGTATAAATGGCAATTAGAGACTGTAAAGTTAAAGTGCATAGGTTATTATTGATACACATAAATATAAGGTTAAAAAGAATTTAAAGCTTCATTAAAAACGGAGTTAATTAAATACATGGATTCTACGACTAGTTTATCCAACGCTTCTGGCGACAAAGAAAATTTCTCAATTTTCACAGTTTTTCCAACATCAATTTTGACGATTAAAATATATTTGACGCTAAAAAATTCAGACCGTATCGAATGGTTTTTGATTTTGAACTTATTTATTATAATTCAAAATTTAAAGCATTTATTTCAACTAAACCATTTACCACATTTGAATTTTCAAGGTCAGTCAGTCAAAGAGAACTATTTACCATTTTACTAGCTGATCCGTGCCCACTTCGTTGGTTTTTTTTATAAATAAAATGTATCCTATGTTACTTCTAATACCTTCAAGAATATGTGTACAAAGTTTTATGATGATCGGTTAAGTAGTTAACGCGTGAAAGCGAAACAAAAAAAAACTTAAATTCACATTTATACTATTATTAGTATTAGTATGATATCTCAAAACAATATATAAAGCATAGTTGCTTCGATAAATGCATCATCTCTCAAGCTGTATAATGATGTAACTTACATTGCACCATAAGTACAACTCGCTTGCTGATGGATGGCGGGACTCCGTTAGAAGCAATGCACAAGTATGCCCCCATGTGAAGGCGGGATACTTTCGATATGGTTAAATTTTCACCGTCCACCACGTTCACTGCAACCAAAGAACACTCGTGTATAAATGAAACTTTTTTGTAGAGAAAAAAGGTGAGAGCGAAAAATAAGTTTTTGAAGAATAGCCTGAGGGGTAGTTCCCGTGTTTTTTAAGAACGTTTACAGTAAAATCTAAACCGCAATCTATCAAAAAACCTCTAATTTTCTACATTTTTGACATTGATTGTCACAGAGATGAGATTGCGTCTTGAATTGTAATAGTTTGTTTTTTTTTTATTGACAGAAGGCAGGTATTTTTATGAGTTTCATGTGTTAGTAGTTTAGTAAAAAATGCGAACAAAAACACACAAATCAACACGACCAACAGAATTTTTGAACACATCCCTACATGTTCAAAGAAAATTCATAACATGGTACCATAAAATATACTTACGTTTAATTTAGGCAAAAATAATGTAAAAACGGAAAGCCATAAAATATGGCATTGTTGGCTATAAGTGAGTTATGGCGGGCTTTCGTAATTATTCGTGTTCGATAGTCCATTGTTAATTCAATTGCGAAAATATTTCTGTTATGCCCTGGTTGCGGGTACAATTTAATAGTATTGTGTGGAACAATCTGTGTCATTTTGGACCCTTTTGCGAGCTTTCGCTGGAGAATCTGATTCTGGTGGAAAATACCCGTGATGAGAATTTTGACCAACCTATCCGTATAGTTGTAACAGATTTTTTTAAGTTCAAATAATTCTGCTTATCAAATTATAAAGTGCTTTTTCAAGCAAAATTGGGGGAATCACATATAAATACACATATTAATTATTACACAACAGAATTATATACCAGAATTTCTATTTATTTTACAAATTTTGGTATCAGAACTTATAACAGAAACTAGTGTTGATAATATTTTGTTCTGTGAAATTAATTTCCCACGAAATGTTAATTAAACCAGCTCTATTAGTTAATCATTAGTAAAAGAGAAATTAAGAGACAAATTTCGACAGTTTAAGCTTATTTAATGTGTTGAAATAATTTGAAGAGAATTCGTTTTCGACGTACTACGTTTGTTTGGACGATATACGTGGGTGTCCCAGTGGGTCCATTCCACTCCATTTCTCGCTTCAGAGAATTCTTTCTTTCATCTGCTTTGTTTTGCCGAGAGGGCGTCAACATAATGAGCGTCCGGAACTAATGTTTTGACCGGATATTTATAAGAGTACCAAAATCTTTTGTTAACAGTGTTTGCTGTTCTTTTCTGTTTCCATTTAAGCGAATATAATAGACTTTTAACCTTAGAAAAACGAAGTGTTTCTATAATTTTCAATGTAGGTTGTGATTTGTACGACTTTTTAAAACAGATGTTAGCTAACGATGCGATTTGTTGAACATACTTCCAGGATCAAAAGGTAGCCAATGTCCTATTCCAGACTATAATTTATCCCCCAAAATTTAATCCAGATCCGTTCAGCCGTTCTGAGATGTTTGAGTAATGCATCCACCCATCCAAACATTCTTATTTATTTAAGTAAGATTAGTTATGCTCTGCGGGTCTAAAAAGGCCACTTTAGCAGAATCTGGAAAGCAAATCACGCTACCCGTCACTGTAAAATTTTCCCAATCAACCTTGAACCTAATGCGTTAGCGATAAAGATGATATTGAAATTTGACAGTTTGTTGGGGTCGTTAGACCTTACTGCCCACACGATAAGAAGAAAAATATGATCTGCTAAAGTGACCTTTTTAGCCCCCCTGGTCAATGAATTCAACTTAGCTTTTGTAAGCCTTTGGTTATCATATGAGTCCAAAATCATTATCATAAAACCATTTATCTAAAATGAAAAGCAGATGATAAATATCTCACCCGATTCCCCGTTACAATTGAACTCCTGTCCATCTTCCCTCCTCCACATGACGTAGGGCTCAGGGTAGCCGGTAGCGCGGCAGACCATCGTCACATTGGTACCTTCGCGGACCACCATATCCGTGGATGTCATGTTGTCTATTATCACTGGCGGCACTGATGACAAAAGAAGGTCAATTAATTTTATCCACAAAGGATAATCTTTTCGAACTCTGCAGCAAACCACAAACACCAATGTACTCGGTTTACTGTTATATAAATGAGTGCTTCTCGCCATCAAACGTAAAAGTTTGGCGAGTTTAGAATTACTCGTAAGTGACACCTCTGTATTATTTTTTATTAAATAAAAAAAATATATAAAAAATGTGAGTGTGGTACAAGTAGGTTCTATTGTTTTTATTTTTAGCTAATCACTCGATACGCTCTAAATCCTCTCTAAAAACGAGGTATAAAGGCAGCCCGTCTACTCTTCTAATCGCAAAAAATGTTTCATAATCATATTAATTGATTTGGTAGACTGATTTTTTTATTTAAGGGTAAGGTCAAAATCCCGCTACCTGCTCCGTGACCGGGTCCGAACCGCAACCACAGCAATGCTATATAAATTTGTAACCTTATTACACCTGAACAGGGGTCGGTATACGAAGGTATTTAGTTCGGGTATTTTAATGTCAAAATCAACTTGTGCTGAGCTCAGGTTTCATAGTATGCAGAGTATCTATGAAAGGGGAATAAAAATTCCATGCTGGTATGCCACGTTTGCTACGCTATGTAGTCAATAGAACCGGACAGGGTAACCTGTAGAGTGGATGTGCAATTAGGTAAGCGAGTCTGTAAAAAATGCAGAACTGTAGGGATGTTTGCACTACGCTGCAGCTATGTATAAAATACTGAACGCATGTTGATTTACCAAATAAAATATTTTGGTTCCTTAAAAATTGAGTCGGTGAACTGAGGTTCACTGACTTCCTGGTGGTCGTTGTACGACAGACTGATGGAGGTAATACTCACCCACAACCTGTAAGGTTCCCTTCCTGGGGCGCATGGGGTCGGTGTTGACCTGGCACATGTACTAGCCGCAGTCCACCGTCTGCACGTTCTTAATGTGCAGGTACCACGAGCGTTGTTCGTTGTACGACAGACTGATAGAGGTAGTATACTCACCCACAACCTGTAGCGCATGGGGTCGGTGTTGACCTGGCACATGTACCAGGCGCAGTCCACCACCTGCACGTTCTTAATGTGCAGGTACCACGAGCGTTGTTCGTTGTACGACAGACTGATGGAGGAAGTATACTCACCCACAACCTGTAGGTATCCCTTCCTGGAGCGCATGGGGTCGGTGTTGACCTGGCACATGTACCAGCCGCGGTCCACCTCCTGCACGTTCTTGATGTGCAGGTACCAAGAGCGGTGGTCGTTGTACGACAGACTGATGCGCGCGTTTTGAGTTATTATGTTGTGGTGGATGCTCAGGATAGTCTGCGTGTCAACGCGAACCCACGCTACCTGTAGAACCAAAAAACATAAAAAGGTTTAAAAATTGTCTCGTTTTTCGATGTGGTCTGTACAAAAAACACGAGTCGACGGTTTCCTAAAGTATATCAATTTTTATCGACTCGATAGACTTGAAAGCCAAGACTTTCGATATGAGAAATACTGTACAAACACGCGCCGTCACCGTGTAAAAATGAATTTCTCCCTAGCGCGGGCATGGCATAAAGTTGCATTAGAAGGACATTCACGGCAGAACGAGCAAATGTAAAAGTGCGGCAAACCAAAGAAGTAAGTATTTTCTTTGAAGCATTTCCAAATGTGCATGAAGTTTTAAGTAACGCAGAAACTTATATTTTTACGAAAGTGACATACACATTTATTTTTTATTTTATTTTAATAAATACAGTAACAGACTACAGACGAAGACAATTCAGCACAGCTATGACAATTTACTATACTTTAATCTGAAGACCAATTATTACTGTACACAGCGCTAATATACTTTATTAGTGATAAAGTAACTATTTTGGTGAAAGTTAAGGTTACGTATTTAATTTAGGGGGTTTAGGGTTTGAGATTGTGATCTTTTAAACAAAGTTACAAGTCTTTATCAGCTTAGTCACATTCACACGCAAACTAAGTTTTAGTACCTACAAAAACTACATTAGAACACCTATCAATCTTGTGTTCGAATCGAAAAGCTGCCTCCGCGGTCGAGTGGTTAAGGCGGTTGCCTTGTGACCCGGTGGTCGTGGGTTCGATTCCCACGGGAAGAGCATACTTTGTAAAGTTGTTTTCCGCTTAGGAAATTGCAGGCTTGAATCACTTGATTGTCTGATAAAAAGATGATTCCGTACTTCGGAAGGTACGTATAAGCCGGTGGTCCCGGCCGCCAAATGGCGGTCGACCAATATACTCGTATCATATCAGAGGCCCTTGAGGTGGTTTAGAAACTCTGACACTAGGGTGTGTGGGGTGCTGCGGAATCTGTTCGAAAGAGACACCGTACCCTGGAACGCAAAAGGCGCTAGGAGGAACTCGGATAGGTTTTATGTCAGTAAGAGTCTGACACTCCCTCCTGCTTCACCCAGAGTGGGAGAAGTCATTTGATGATTTACCATCCTTAAAAAAAAGGATGTGTGGGACCTTACTGCCCATACGATAAGAAGAAGAAGATCACATCACTCCACGAAGGTTGAGGAGATCGTGGAGTACATGAAGGTGAAGACCAACTGGACCTTGGGGGTCGAGAAGCTGGAGCCGCGTCACAACACCAACTCCAAGTCGTTTGTGGTGCGGGTTCCGACACAACATCTTGACAGATTCCTGAAGGAAGAGTTTTGGCCGAAGGGTGTAGTCTACCGACGTTTTCGTGGTAGGCTACGGGACACCGCGCAGCGTAACACGACGCCGTCACTTCGTGTGTCTTAGTTTATATTTAATATGTATTAGTTTATTTTTATTTTAATGTTTTGTTGTGTATTGTATTTGTATGGGCCAGCGTTGCCTGAAATAAAGGAATAATAATAATAATAACACTGACCCGGAGTTAACACTGACGAGGAACAGAGCTCCCACCTCATTCTTGCCTTAATCGGCCGGTCTGAGTAGAGATTCGCAAGAGCAAACGTGCTCAGGAGAAGGACGTATAATCCAGTAAGGTGCTGGTAGGGATCTTGACCGTACTTCCGGGATTGTCCTGATAGCCGTGGTATACCTCTCCACTCCTCTAGCACCTCAGGAGAGGTTGCCCCCTTGGCACTACGTTACTTTGTGCTAGCAACCCTTTTCGGGGGGCCCATTTATTGAGCGTGCAAGTCACCCCCTGCTATTTTAAAGCTGTTTTAATTGTCAATGGTCAGGTAGGGGCCAATAGTTCTTCCATAGTCAACGATTATTAGTGCACTAAACCAGCCAAACCCATAGCGTTTCATCTTTTGTTTCCATATTCTGCAATAGTCCTGCTCCAACCGGGGATTGTCCTTGGCTATACTTTCACAGTGCATACAGGGATAATCGTCGGTTGGTGTCCCATTCCATTTGAAATATCTAAAGAGGCCTCTGCAAGTTGGCTTCGGCCCCTCGTACGCCTACCAAAGGACCGGGTCTCCAGGGACCCGAGAAAGTCAAAAACATAACAACAATAATAATAATAATTTACTGTTGCCTATATATTATTTCTCATGAGCGACCTTGATTTCAATTTTACATTTATTGAAAAAAAAATCACATTAATTTAGTGTTTCAAAAAAATTGTGTTGAGCCAATGTGACCCAAATAATTTGTCCTGTCTCTGCTTTGAGACTAAGATTTAATTTATCGTTGTGGACATAATCCAAATGGTGACTAATTCAGTCTTACCTCCCAAATATATCTGCAGTACACAGCACTCCAATTTTGCTAACTAGCCGTCCTGCATGATTAATAACTGGCGAATCGTGCATTCTGAGCAAAGTGATATTAAGTTGGCTTGTTAAAACTTTAACCCGTGCACCGCACGAATGGAGTTGTATGAAGTTCTGGTGCAACGTATCCGTTCATATAATAATTACACAGCCCTCGTTCATCATGGCATCTGACGTCATCGCTGATGGCTAGGTTACCGCTGTTTACTTTCTTAATTGCTTGCCAATGTAAACTTACGGCAAGCTTATAAATAGAATAAGAAACTATTATTTTCTGCGGTGAAGCCTGTTAACTGAAGAAAGGCCACAAGTTTTTTCACTTATAGTAATTATAGTTCATGTTGTTAAATAGGAAAGTACACTACCTTGTAGACGTTTTATTCGGGAACCGATCGCTTTTCCAATTTTTTTTTGTTCGAATTTAGTTTTACCGAAAACCCGAGACCGATGTCTTTTTTGCTATATGCATTATTTGACATATTTTTAGATCATCGAAGTATCATGTGTCATAGGTATTATTTTACCGAAATATATTTCGCCGATTTACATAATAACTTTTTGTTATTGACCGAAGCCTCTTTTGAACTTTTTTCATTTACCACACGATTTAACAACATTTTACCTAATCATCATCTGCCTAGCCTTTTCCCAACTATATTGGGGTCGGCTTCCAGTCAAACCGGATTTAGCTGAATACCAGTATTTTACACTGAGCGGCTGCCTACCAGACCTCCACAACCCATTAACTGGGCAACACGGTACTTCATGGCAAGACTGGAGTCAGATTAACTGGCTTCTGACTATCCGTAACGACTGCCAAAGATCCACAAATGACAGCCGGGACCGACGGCTTAACGTGCTTTCCGAGGCACGGAGGAAACTCGGTATGTTAAGATGGTCACCCATCCACAGACCAACCTTGGCAGGAAGATTGACCCGTGAAGATTGACCCGTGCGGCTATTTTTATCTAGCCACGAGCTCCTCAACATTGTACCTAATATTTATCACAAATATATAGCCGATTACTTGCTAGCATTTTCAATATTAAATTATATGTATAATGTCATGAAAATTCAATGTGTTGTGCTACAAAATTTTGTGACAGAAACGAATTGCTGCAAAACTGACTACACGCAGTCTTGTCTGCCCTACACTAGAGTTTTTTTTTTGTTTTTTTTTTTTTAATGTTATTTAAGTTCGCGTAGGCGCGGAGGGGTGGGCGCGCGGTGAGCGACTGATGCAGCGGCACATTGAGCTGCGTCAGTCGCAGCTGCGCGAGGTCCTGGTGGCGGAATGGCGGGACAGGCTCTTACGCCCTTCCGCTGGCCTCGGCACTATTGAGGCCATCCGGCCAGTGCTCGACCTGTGGCTCGGGAGAAGGCACTGCTCCTTGTCGTTTCGGGTGACGCAGGTCCTCTCGAGGCATGGCTGCTTCGGGAAGTTCCTGTGTCGCATAGGCAGGGAGCCGGACGCTCGGTGTTACCACTGCGTCGACTGTCGGAGGATATGGCGCGGCATACGCTGGCAGAGTGTGCCGCTTGGGAGGAGCCACGCCGTGCCCTCATATCTGTGGTAGGCAGTGATCTCTCGCTACCGACCGTAGTACGTGCTATAGTCGACGGCGAGGAGTCCTGGGACGCGGTGGTTTCCTTCTGCGAAATAGTCATCGCGCAGAAGGAGGCTGCGGAAAGGGAGAGGGAGATTTCGACCTCTCTCCCGGCCTGCAGCAGGTGCACCGGGCGTCGGAGGAGGGCATACGCTGCCCTCTTCCGGCCCCCCGGAGGACATCCATGAGGATTTCCCCCCGTTAATAAAAAAAAAAAAAAAAGGCGCGGAGTGTTAGGGCGGCCCGCGAGCTGAGGACCATCTGCGATGATAAGATCGCGTGGGGTCACCCGGACCCCGCAGCACCGGAGCCGTGACAGAAACAATGCTTGCTGCATTTTGCAAGCCTGCTTGCATGTTGCATGCTTGCTGCATTTTGCAAGCCTGCTTGCATGTTGCATGCTTGCTGCATTTTGCAAGCCTGCTTGCATGTTGCATGCTTGCTTGCACGCCGTATGCTTGCTTGCATGCTGCATATTTGTTTACATGCTGCCACATGCCTCCTTGCAAGCTGCATGCCTTCTTGCTTGCTGCATGCTTGCAACAAGCATCTAGTTTGCATGCTTCTTACTGGGACCACTTAAAACCACCATTACACCACTTAAATTAAAACAGTTGTATAATGAATCTATCTCGGAGGCTTAATATAGTAGGGTCCCGTCAGCACCATTAGTACAGGCCTGATCCGCAAGTCGAACCGTCCAGTACTTTGCAAGTACCATATTAGTTCAAGTCGGAAGTCAGTTCTACGATAAATGCTTAATGCACGATTAACGAACCAGAACAAATCAGAGATTTAACGAAATTGAACCTTGGCATATAATACTTTTCAAGACCTTTTAGAAACCGAACTAAAACCCATAACGAACTACAATGCTTTGCTAAAACGCTGTTTTAGACTTTTCACCATACCTGTAGTATAAGACGGTATTACTTGCTAAGTTTCATAGTTCTAGCTCAACAGGAAATACGCTATGAATTTTGATTCCCTTGAGAGTGTCGAAATATACGTTTTTTGAGGCATAAACCGCCGTATCTTTTTTATGTTAACTTAAAATGATGTTTTTTACAGCTTCAAGGGACCGCAGACCTGAGTATATGGTCTAAATTCCAACTCGATAACTCCACGCATTCCCGAGATAAAGGCTCTTGACAGACGGACGGAGAACAAAGTGATCCTATGAGGGTTCCATTTTTTTCTTTTGAGGTACAGAACCCTAAAAACGAAACGATAATGGTTGAAAAGTTTTAAGTGAAATGAATTTCGGTCAAATGTTTTTAGGATTTATGATAGTAACCGTTTTATTCACCTTCTGTAAAGAGACGGGGCGTGGCATGACGTAGCGTATTGAAGTTCGCTGACGTCACATCGTCTATACGCATACATGAGTGACATCTATCCAAGCTGTATTTACTATACGCTGAGGAACTTGTGTGACCTCGATACGGTGCAAAACTTATCATGAGTCTACAGTTGCATATGTGCATTATCTCTTGAGTAGCTGGTAATTGAGGGTTTAGCCATAAATACCACAACATGACAGATGGATTAGTGATTGCGGTGTGACGTATCAGTTAAGAGGTGAACGCATTGTTTAACCCCTAAGGCTAACTTAATAAATCTAGAGGCACATAATGCTATAGTTACGTAACTGTCAGAACTACCTTGGGGAGGGACCAAGGGCACTTAAAAAAGGGTTATTTTTTAAGTTAGATTCGAGCTATTTCCATTCCTAAAAATATTCTACCGTGTGGGTTACCTACACTTTGCTGACCATGTTTTAAAAGTATCTGGAAAGTTAGTATGCTATCGTACTTTATGCCATTATAATTGAACTTCGTCCTTTGTTCTGTCACCTCCTTAAATCGAATTTAACTACAAGTCATCCTGTTTATCTCAAAAGCGAGAACTCATCTACATATGTATTTGGTCTATTCCAACTGCAGGTTCAAAGTTGGCCCCTGACCGACTTTCAGAAGTCCGAACTCAAGAGTCAGAAGGCGATAGAGCGTATTATGCTCACCGACCGAATATGTACGAAACACCACTGTGAAGTAGTCCGACTGAAATGGGATGAAAAGCTTTATATTTACTTATAAAATGCATCAGGATAAATGGGCATGTGCTGTAACGCGGTGGCTGGTAAAGTACTTACCTTTAGGGGTCGTTGCCAAGGCAACGGTGACTTTTAACAATGCTCAGAAAAGGGAACAAGAACTTGTAAAAGCCCTTCCCTCATACTATTAGTCCAATAGATAGATTGTTTAAAAGCAATTGTTTTTTTTTGTTTTGTTCATTTGTTTTTGTTTCCGACAGTCAAACTTATGAATGAATAGGGAAGGTTTGCTATGTCAACGACGCGACGCGATGCTGCCCGCACTTTTAACGGTAGCGATACAATGTAAAAGTTTATTCGCTACACAAAAGTTTCACATTTTAGTGATCGAAGACACCCCGCGGTACCGCGTTGCATTGCGAGACGCAGCGTTACCGATGCTTCGGTGGTACACATGGTGTGCAATAGCAACGTCCCGTTGCTTCAAGATGTCATGCGTTTCACGGCGCCCACGAAGTAACTGGCCCCTTCAAGCATCATTGCATGTCGATGTGGGCTCACCCTTACTCGTAAACTCAAGCTTACCTTGTACCCTCGTAAGTCCTCGACGACGCAGGCGAGCAGCGCGTCCCGTCCCACCGTCACCGTCACGTTCGTGACCGGCTCCACGAAACGAGGGAACAATGATTCTGAAACAAATACAACAGATAAACGTTGTGTTTGCTCTGTTTTGCTTGTGTACCAATTTTATAGCGACGCGTTCGGATAAAGGATGGTCTACAAAAGAGTTTTTCCGACAAAAAAGTCGTAAGTGATGAACTGCCAAGGATCTTCATTTCGTAGAAATCTGCGAGAATATCTGACTTCTTTGAAATTTATATTGATAGTGACAGATATAAATTTTGTAAGACAGCTTATTTTCATTTAAATATTTTATATCACTGACTTAAAGTAATCATTGAGAGGTAATGTAAATCATCATCACTTAGTTGTTATTTCGAAGTCAGCAAGAAAACTTTAGTGTTAGTACATAGGTAGTCTCACTCAAACCATTGTTCATGAATACATGCAATGGGCTAAGGTACATGTAAGTACGAGAGCAATCCATCAAAGTACACATTTTCCCAAACTGAGTTGTATTGAGTAATATGTGGCCCATTGATTCCTCAATGGGCGAATTCTTAGCAACGATATTGAGGTTTGAGTCTGACCTAAATCTGGTTTCTTTATTCAAGTCTAAATACAATTTAACATGTTTCGCATTCGTAGGCCGGTAATGTGCCAAGATTAGCCCACACCGTGTGTGGATCTTGTAAACTAAACAACCAATAGCAGTTTCTGGAACTTGTAATTTGTAGCCTTATTTACATGATGGCTACAGCGAACTGGGCGCCGTGTGCGCGGCGGCTTGTAAACCACAAGTAGCCCATTTGGTTATCTGCGAAGTGTGTACCGAATGGCGGTTGGAGGTGGTCGCATTGCGGCCTGTGGTCACACCCTTATATGACCAGCCATTGCTTTCGAATTACACCCTACCGAGATTATAATTATTAGCCAAGCTACAAATTTATTGTCAACACAAACTTTAATTTCAAACCTCAAAGTTATAATTGGAATGAAACATTAAAGGAAAGTAAACACTTCTAAATTATTATAACCGTAAAATGGGTTTCAAGAGGTAGGCAACTGATAAACTAAATTGCAGCGTCACAGGATTATGTTTTTACATTTTCAAAATCGGCTCCTAAAACATGAATAAAAGATTCCGATAAAGTTGAATAATGTCCGCCACTTTGAAAGTGAGAAGACTTACGTATGTAGACGTCAATACTAACGCGATCGATGTGAGCGATGCTTCAATGCTGCAACAATCTATTTAGGCTAAACAACCTGAGACACGGAAAAATATCCGCGAATGATTGATGAGTGAGAACGCGAATAGAACAAATCCATCCAGCGCCCATCAATCTTGGCGGTGGAGCGGTGGAGCGCTGCGGGCCGCTGTGCTAGCGACGTCGTCGTCTCTAATGAAAGAAGAGCTTACCGCGCACGTATAAACAATCGGAAAATGTTGTTTCTAATATCCCGCAAGATAGATGGCCCGTGAAATGTGCTCTTAGCTGGGATCAAGCCTTTTTTAATAGAAAAATGATTGTGCTACGTCTTTTGTTCAACTTGGGAACGGCTACATAATAGTATACAATGTTACGCGGTCAATTCTCTGACGTCGTATTGTCGAAAACTGTGTTAAAAAGCGAGGAAAGCGACAAAGCGTTGGCTGCCATCGTTGTGTTCTACGATATGTGACCTTAGAGAATGGTATTACAGAACTCCTTTTGCACTGAATATTGAATTGATGATACAAATAGAAAGCTCGATTTGCGGTGGTTTACTTTACTCTGTTCTTTTCAAATCTATTATGATCAAAATGGTGTTCTTTATTTGACATCTTCTTTCTTTACAACAAAAAGTTGTCCATCCGTCCCCCTTTGATGAGCCGATGCCATCGTGATTCCGTTGTGCGAGACAGACGGAGCTATACAAGAAGGAATAGCACAATTCATTTTTCACAACGGAATCATGAAAGCATTGACAGGTCATAGAAAGGGGGCTCACTATGGCCAGTAATAATATATATCTCAGCTTTCAAGTCATTATATTTCAAAATTACCATTATTATTGTGTGCTTCACTCAATAACTGGTAGGCACAACGATTTCGATTTCATCACGCCCACTGTGCTTGAAAGGAAAAATGAGCGGACAATAAATTGACCTTTTGATTGAAATATAATACCTACCACAGCAACGTCTGCCTTCTTATTACCCTCTATGTAATTTAGGTCATTCGTATTATTCGCCTAATAACTACCTATAAGCCTATGTATTCAAAACCAGAACAAACTACGTAGGTACATTCAGTGAACCAGCCGATATTATGGCATCGCTTCGGTTCCAAGTAATATCGTCACGTGATTACAAATCGTTCGTAATAGGGCACCTTCATAACTTAAGAGCCCTCAAAGACGGCGGAAGGTCGAGTTCTACTGTAAAGGGTTTAATTACTTTAATAAGCGCTAATACAGTGTAACGTGTTAATAATGTAGTCGGTGTTGATGAGACAACGAGATTACCCGGCCACTTGAAATATGATTACGGGCGGGCCGCTCATCAGGCCGTAAGTGTTTACGGATGCACGTGACGGGTCGGGGCCCCGCACCGCCGGGCCGCCTCGTCCACTGCTCGCGTATTTACCTAATTGGCACAGTACGTTGTGACAAAAGTCCGTGTTGGGCTCCCGGCAAATTAGATTCGCTGCCCACCCACCGCCCGCCGATGCCCCGACGCCGCTCGCTTTACTTACCTCTTTCACCCTAAATTGACTTTCCTCTAATTGAAATACGCGTCAAAGACTCATTCCGCGATTAATCTTTTTTGTTTGTTTTTTTTTTATTAGTTACCTACTGCACTGTTAGGAAGAAGTTATTCATCCAGGCCGCCGCCTTTAAAGGATTGATGGGTTTAGGGTGGTGTTATGTCAAATAGGTACAGGCACATTGTACCTAGTTACCTAAATATAGCTTTCCGAATAGATCAATAACCTGTCATAACAATGCTAATACTAAAATAAATAAAGGTAAACAAAGCTAGATATTTCGTGAATCGCCGCTTAGGTATTTTAAAAATAAATCTTTATTTAAAAATACATGCCCTCCAGTTCTGCGTGTTGATTTTGAAATATTAAAATCAGATTGGATGAAAATTACCCTATCTGTTGGAATATACGTAGGGGAAAATATGATGTGATTTCAAAATTGAATTATCCATTTTCGACACGGGAATTGGTGCCCATCTAAAATAAAACCGATTGTAGCAAATTCGAGTTGCCGACTCTCACGGCGGCTTCGCTGTGGCCGTGGGTATTCATGAGTATCGATTTTATGCAAAATGCAACAAGATTCACTTGAACATGTCGGCTATACGATACGCATTATGTGAGGAGCCGATCTATTCTACAATTACATTGGCGTAGATACGGCCGCTTGTAAATGGGTGCGTACGTTGTCGAGCCTGGTCGAATGAGGCCTGTCGACTGTCGGGTATGGAGAGCGGCCGAGCCATGTTCGTATAAACATGTAACACAATTAGCGGTCAGGTGTAGCAGACGCCGCCAGCCCTTTGCAATAAGAGCTTGATAAAGCCAATTTAACCAGAGATTCGATTCCTCCGCCTGTTTATTATTATCAGTCGCGCCTAATTTCAGTTCCCCGGGTCCTATTGTGTAAACTGAATGAACAAACAACTAATGCAAATTTCGGTTAGTTAACTAATCTGAAGTTTGCAGATAGATCACGACACTATCTAGAATAAGACGCAAATTGGTACGACGCGTGGACGCGTGGTATTTGAGTTCATTGGAAGATCGTAGGAGTGGATCATTTATTGCGTGAGTCGAATTTAATTTTGGTTATACCATAAATCTTGCTAAGTTATTGCTGCTGACAAATAATAAGACGGGTATTGGGAAGGCCTACATTTTTCTTTGTTCTCAAGATTGTAGGTAGCACATCTTCGTTTGTGATGGCGCCGCGCATGTTGTTACATTAAAGTTTAATTGTTAGCATTAACACGTGTGATGCCAATTAGTACAGATGCTTAAGCGTAATCGCTTCACGGCCTGAGTTTGTAGCACTTCGTTACACCGTTGTTAAGTGCACCTAATGCGACTTGTTTCGTACTTGCTCCCGTAGTTATACATATGTTACGAGCTTTAATTTATGTACCTTGTGCTCTTAGTAAGTAACTATATTTTGAGGACGGATATTTATAACATGTATAGCTCGACAGTCAAATTCAAATAGCGTTTATTCACCTTCAGCAGTGGCAAAGAAAACTTTAAAATGTTACTGTAAGTTATTAACCAGTTACAACATCCTCGGTATTTATAGTAACTATTCATTTTCTCTGAACGAAAAAAATTGTAATGGCAGCAAATAGGTACTAAAGATTACGCAGTGATTGATAGTATTTTATGCTGTAAAATGCAATTTTCTTATCTGTCAATCAATTTACTCCAAAGAAATGTACTTACTAAAGACAGTAGGCGTGATAGATACGGACTATATCGTACTTGGGGTTTTCACTTGTGACATTTACCATTACGACTGTGTCCTACGTGCGTACTCTTAGCTTCTATGAAACGTCGCACACGCGTGCTCTTTAATACACAGCATCCTAAAAGTGATCATGATAATAAGTCTAAATTTATAACAGTGACAGACTACAAACTAAGTCACTTCAGCACAGCTATGACAATATACAGTACATTAATCTGAAGTCCAATTATTACTGTACACAACGTTCAATGTCCAATATGCTTCATTAATGATAGATAAGGTTACATAATATGCAGAAATTACTGACAAATTTGATGGTCAGTTTTGAAAAAGGTGACTCTTTCTTGACTTTACCCTGTGGGGCCGTCTCCACGACCGAGAGAATCGCCGCGAGATGACGTTTGACGATGAGTGAAAATGCCATATTGAGGACACATTCATAGAGTTGTTATAGAAATACGTGGCATGACGATAATATCGCCGCTATTCTCTCGCTCGTGGAGACAGCCCCTAAATTGGGTGACTAGAGAACCTCCGATTTCCTAGGTCAAAAATTGTCTGACAACATGAAGTGCTACGGCGCTACGAAAGTTCGTAGCACTCAAGTTTTTATGCTGTTTCTATTTTAATTATTATTTGATTTGCGAGTTTCCTTTTACAGTAAAATTAAAAGCCAGAAACGTCCAATGCGATAGTGGAAACAACCTAATATAATTCGAGATTAGCTCGAAGTAGAGACAAATGCGGTCGGGAACTTAGTTCCACGAGTTTGTGTAGCGTAGTACTAAAACCTTAAGTACTATTACAAAATACCTTTGGGTATTCGTTCGATACATGCACTATAAACTACTTAGATAGGTACTTTACGGAACTGTTCATAGGATGAAGAGGCTATTTTGTAATAACATTTTATAGTCGTATTACACTATCCTAAAGTTATAACATTACCTACGCTTTGCAAATCAGGAAATAATTGAAATATTATTCAAGTCATGTTTGTAAGTTTGTATACACTAATATCGCTTTATTTACTGAACCTATAACGAAAATATTTCTTTGACTATATTAAATGCTATACTAGGTTCCTGCAGCTATGGAAGCGAAGCCGCGGGAAGATTATAGTTAAGCATACTTTAAGGAGCTTTTCATCTTTGCACGCTAAGACAAATATAATCAATTAAGTACGCAAGATTGTTTCAAAAATATTATTTGAAGTTGAAGTAACCAAATCAGTGCAAAACAACGAAACAAACAAAATAATATCCACCATTGTTTTACATCACTAGGCCGAAATCAAAGCGTAAATGTCGCGAAAGAATACGAAGTTAGTATGAAGGTTATAAAAATATCTGGAGGACAGGTTGGCGTTATATTGCTGTTATAAATCAGCGTTTGCGACAGGCGAGCGTGGCGGCGGCGACGCGGCGGCGTGGCGGCGCGGCACGGCAGTGCCACCTCGTGTCGCCTGCCGACGTTCTACATATGCATAAATATTGCGCCCACTGTATATTTATTCTACTATTTATTTGTTGCTATGGATTTAGTTCTAATTTAAAAATATATATTTTATGTTTACTTTTTTAACTTACATAATATTATATAGAGGCGCCAGGCTCAAATGGGATTGGGCGGGTCACATTGGCCGCATGCATGATGACCGCTTGGCAAGAACTTTGACGCAATGGGTGCCTGCGGAAAGACGGCGTCGCCGAGGCTGGCCCAGAAACTGGTGGCGGGATGACCTGTACCACGAGGTTTGATTCGAGGCGGCGCAGGAGAAGACAGTCTGGAAGGATATGGGTAAGACCTTTGCCCAGCATAATAGACTATATACAAAAAAATATTATATATATGCGATAGTAGAATCGATTTTGATCAATTTCAGTACACAGAAATTACGATGCGTTTGGCCGTTGACAATTAATTAGACCAATCACAGCAGTTCACGCACGCTTGACTACTTGTCACTTTAATTTTGCGTTATTTTTTGTTCCAGAAACTGAGTGTTACACCCAGAATTGCGTACAGAAGTGAAAATTGGGCTAAAAAGATGTTTCAATATGAAATACATTAGGTACCTACAATAATCTACTATCAGAACGTAGGTATACCTCCTTTTCTACGATTCACTTTAAGTGACAACTTATTTAAATATATTTGAGTACTTACTTTGAGGTTAATAACCCCAGTGAATTCTACAAAATATCCTGTCTGCATCGGTAGTAGTTTTACAAACCTGCAGATTTTCTAGCGATGTTTTCCTCCGCCGTTGGAAGCTGGCAATAAACTTATATTGAGTTCATATGTTTGAAAAACATGTTGGTCGTTACGACACTGCACTACTATACGATGCACTATTTATACAAAACTATATTATATGAAAACTTTCTGAAATAGTTTTCAGCGATAAGAAAAACTGAATTATAAGTTATTCATAACAAAATTGCCTGTTGCGCCAATTTGTCTGTCAAACCATCTTGTTATTTTTTTCTTTTTTAGCGTTTCAAAAACTGTTAGTGGCCAGTACAAAAGTTAGTTATGGTAAGTTGTTGAGATGTTTTTTTAAATAAATACGATGGCAGTTTATAAAATAGGTTGTATAGCTATATAGCTATACAAACTATTTTAAAATTGTAAATTGATTTAGTTAACTGTAGAACAAAATTTATTTGGAGCTTTTATTAAACAAATGAAAGTAAATGTTGTCAAATTCTCAGTACCATTTTATTTTACGGCTTACTGCTATGACCACCATTTTGAGTTTTACAATAGCTTGGGCTCTATTTTTAACTGGGTATTACATGGCGCTATTTAAAGTTCAAATGTGAAATTCTTGCTATTTACAATGTACCGCATAACCTTCACGGGGTTATAAATACATATACGTGCGCAGTAAATAGTTGAATACGTGCTGGAATTATATTATGGGCTACAGATTTCATTTATACTCAATTATCATTAATTGAGTGATTGCCAGTAAATAAACGAGATACAAATAAAATGGATAGCGGATACTTCTTCGGTCCATTTCATAACGGGTGCGGAAATACGATGATTTATGCGGCCATCCATAAATGAATCGGAATCTCTGTGACGGCAATTTTTATTTATGAAACAATTAAAATTAATAGCCTTGTTGTGGCTTCCAGATAGTTGAACATCGCTTGTTACTTACACAGTTAATTTTTGCACATTGGGTTTACAAAAGATATGAAAAATAATCTGAAACAAATTATTTAAGTTCGTGTTTTAACCCATACACTCATAATTTAATTTCGTATTAAAGCTAAAGCTCCTCAGGTTTTTCACTCAATAGCAGTACGCAGATAATGCTTCAGTCAGAAAATACCAACAAGAATTGCAGGAAATGTTAGTTAACTGTTCTGTACTGTGAACGAACCAGAGTAAGTGAAAAACACGAGCAGCACGTAATTAATTTAGGGTATGCAAGTACTTAGTTAGTCTAATAAAATTGTTTCAGTGATTGTGATGCACTATACGGGTAGTATACAGAATTACAGAACATGAAACCTTTTGTTGTGTCCAAAAGACTATCGAACAAAAATGGGAAAGTATGTCGAATTGGTTTACAGCAACAACGGCATATAACAGCAAGTAAAATTTTAAAGCGTGTGTTGTGCAAATCGAGTGGAGGCAATGGTTTCCAGCTCATATCGCCAGATTGGAACGCAAGCGCCTGACCAGGGAGAATTACGCGAAGCGGCGTGAGCGGTGACGGTGCGACCGCCAGATTCACTTACTTACATCGCTTCGCTTCGTGACTGAACTCCATAGAGCAGTGCAGTTGAACCGTAAATAAAATGGTATTGTCGCGCGGAAACCGCACATCGAAAAACCGGGGAACGTCGCGTGAAATGCTACCGGTGCCGGCATTGGCATAGACGCCGAGAAATATGGCCGAACGTACCGCACATACGAAATATGGGACTATAGGCGGCGGTGTCGACTCGTGCCGGGTCGCCGAAACATGCGACATATGTGTAGCTATTATACAATTATAACTACTTGCCAACTAACAGGTTTTTCAAGTAACTTTTAGATCGTTTGTAACAGTGTTAAGTAGGTGGAAGTTTATGTATGTGGTTAAATAATATCTTAAAAAAATAACTTCGGAAGAAAGAAAATAACTTTAATTTCGTAAGTCGGTGTTTTTGGTTATTTTTTCGTTTTTTGACAACGACTTCCGAAATTAAAGTTATTTTCTTTCTTTCAAAGTTATTTTACACTTTGTGGTGTTTTGTTTTTGGAAGGCGGTTGTATTTTTTGAAAAAAAAGTTGTTTATTTTTCACTTTTTAGTGGTACCTGCGTACCCAATAGCGTACCGGCGTGATGTTATGTTAAGGCTTGTATATATGCCAATGACCTTGTGCATAAAAACGGAGCTAACTAGACCTCTTCCCGCCGCTCCGCTACCCGTGTTTGTAATTTTTTATAATAAAGCAAATACATATTTTTTTTAAAGTAACAAAACCAAGTTATTTTCGTTTGTGAAGAAAAAAATGAAGGAGTAAAATGATTTCATCTCCATGATTTGGAGGTGATTTGGTGTTTCTTTTCCCTATTATGTGATACCGATACATACATTCTGGTTAAACCATATTAGGTACTTGTAATGTCTTGCAGATTTCTACCTATTTTTTTCAGATGTAATTTCTCAGTAAATGCCGACGAAAAACTGCTTCATCTGCACGCTAAAGCTTTTTCGAGAGAGCGCCCTTAAGAACTGGTCTAAACAATATAAAAGACATGCGATTTCAGCAATTCCGATCCACACACATTCCACATGCTATCATTTATTGAAGAGTTCCGTTGCCTAACTCCGAAGTTCTTCATCAGATCTTCACCAAATTGAAATAGAACCAGTCCAGGAAAATATTCCTCCAAACAAAAAAAAAAAATCATCCAAATCGACTGACAATTGGCGAAAATATCGCTGAACAAACAGTTTTCACATCTCATCATCAGATCCTAATTTATACCTTCCATCATCAGCTCAGCAACATGAGATGATGATTACCAGGCACAAATATCTGAATTGCGTTAGAATGTTAATGAAAAACATCGTTTGTGCCTATAACACTTGAGGGTTTTCCTCGATTTTCATGGGATCCCATCATCAGATTCTGACTTGGTGACAATGGGACCAATCGGGAAGTACACCCTTTCAGATAAAATAAGAATTTTTCAAATCGATTAATTAATTACACATAAAATACAGAGTTGTGAGGTTACAAACATAAAAAAAATACAACCGAATTGAGAACCTCCTCCTTTTGTTGAAGTTGGTTAAAAACGTGATATTATTATTTTCAGTTTTGAGCTCTGTAGTCTGCCACTATTTTTTCAGATTCAACAGCTATGAATAAAAACCAAGTATTTTGATTAAGTACTTTTATAAATTAACAAGAATAAAAATGGTTGATTATTACAGTTACCGTAGGTAATGTTGCTATTTGTGTTAATTTTATTCTAACTTTTTATTTGAGAAACAAATGGTTGCTTTCCAAATATTTAACAAGCTTTTGGATTAATACATAATTTTAAATAAACATAAATGCGCCTCACTTTTCTCCACAAATTAATTAGAAAAAGCTAATAACTACTTTATTCATATAAATAAATATAAAACACAATATAGAGGCAAACAGAAACAGTGAATGAAACAAACCATCTTTATATAATATGATGAATTGATGACTGATGTAGTATGGTTTCTGCCTCAACGAATTTGTGTTTCTTTCGATTCAAATGAGCACTTATCAAACTACCGTGGTGGTAGTACAACAGAGCCAGCAGCTGACTAACACTTCCTCCGTTCCCACTGCATTACGTCGGATTATTTATTCATCATGAAACCAATGAACTCCCCCACATTTTACTTCAACGTCTGACGACACACTTAAATTGTCTTGTCTATCGCATTGTCTTCAGACACGTAATAAACAATGAATATTCAAATGTAGAAAACTTTTTTACAATGTATTTTCTCTCTTTCTTCTTCTTACGTATTCATTTTAAAGCACAAATTGTAGTATTCCGGGACTTGGAAGCCAGCGATTCTAATATTTGTTGTAACAAAGCCGTGTTGTGTCACTGCAGTTAGGTGAACGGCTGGGTAATTTTCAATGGCCGTTGAATAAGAGCGAGTATTCTGCATTTCGTTCGTTTTCTCGTAATACCGGTTACGTAGCATCTCTGAGCCAACTAGCATAAAGTTTAAGGAGAAAATTTGCTTTGAAATATTTTTAGAGACGAAAAGACGGTGCGGCTTTATATACTTCTTAGATTTCTTTTAAAAATAACACATTCGAGGAAGTTCGTTCAAAGTTAATAAAAATTAGTTGAAAACTTGCGGAGGTGGCGTCTATCGAGACAGACGTGTTTGCAGGCGCGCCCGCGCCGAACGAAGCCCCCCCCTCCCCTCCGCCTTCCGTCTTATGACTACCTTAATTTTTTAACGTGTTTGCTATTTGACTTTCTTACATAGTTTTAGTGCATCGTAAACTTGATATTATAGATAGTAAGGTACATTTTAAAATATGAACTCAATACTGCACTTTGCTTGTACAACTTGATATCAATTGTACAATTCGTACTTAAATTAGAACACCAATTATTATTGTTATTACACCATTATGTGAATAACAGGATATCCGAATTGTTCCGAAGCGGATATTAATTTCACGATCGACAGCGGATTCGAAAAATGAATAAGTGCTTGAAAATTTCCTTTCGCTATGATTAGATGGACATTTTGTTGTTTATTAAATCAATGGTGTTGGAATTCGGAATCAAAAGTAATCTGGTTGCGCGGAAGTGTGGAAGGAGATGGATGACAGGGAAAATACGCGAGAAAATTCAAAAGGAAAGCAAGGTGAAGCGCGCGCGGAAAATTGGCTTCATTAGATAGAGGGACCGAGGGCGCGTTGTGACGGACACACGGACATGGCGGGCGGCGAGCTGGGTGCAGTGTCATGCCCAAATAACATTTTGGTGTCATTTACAGGCTTTTTTATGACTTTAAGTAATATAACAGGGTTATATTTATCTCAGTTATAACTAAGACGATATAGAGAAGTTAACAAACAAGTTTTAGCCCCAATCGCGGCACTAAAACTTTAATGGCTGACGTAATACAGCTTTGAGAGTTATAATGGTGCTAGTAGCAGCAAGTATTAACGTTACTACTAAACGTTATAGCTTTCGTTTGCGTTAGCCTTTCTGTGACACCCAAGTCTTTATTAAAGTGTTCGCCGACTCGTTTTAACACTTATTGTTGTATAGTTATTGCAATGAAGTGTTTTATACCACTTAGTGTGTTATATGGACTATTATTGTAGACATAGGTTATAAAATAGAGTTTGTCGAGAGTTTAGTAACACGAGAAACTAAAAGTGTCAAACAACTGCTCTATCTAGGTTTAACCTGTAATAAAGGGTTTACTAAAGCTTATTGTGTTAGGCAGTACTCTTTTAAAGACGTTCTAAAGGTATTGGTGATAAACAACGCAAGTATGGGTCGTTATTAACACTAACCTCACTTTTGTAAAGTTCGCCATTGTTTTGGTAACCTAACAATTAATATTATTTCGAGTTATTCAACATTTGACAACATCTACAAAATTTCTTACATTATTTGAAGCGTTCCATGATTGCCACTTAATTTTACATACCACTGCTCGGGAAGCAGAAATGAATAATAATGTTTAGCTTGAGGTGCCTATTTTATTATCATAACTTTTCTTTTAAATCTTTAATAAATCCAAGGCGCGTTAAAATTGAGTTGAGAAACATGGTATACAATTACCGAAAATTCATAAGGTCATTTTTCACTTCACATACTTAAATAACTTAATAATCCATAACATTATTCTGCTGTGTTGAATAATGGATGACATAATAATTCCACTACAAACAGATTTAATTTTAGTAAAATTACAGGCTTTTTCAATCTTGTCGTACGCTAACAGCTATATAGTTGATATATAATATACTCAAGAAGTTTTTATTGGCAAAGCATTCTTATCCGGGGCTTTTCTACCACCTGTAGTTCTCACCAACGCGGTATTACAACAGTAATACCGGTTAAAGTAGTAGCTGACGATGAATAAACGCTATTGTGCAGCCTTAATATCTTTTTAACACCGTACTATAGGATGTATACCACCTGTAGTGTTTACCAACCCTATATTGAACTAACGCTCTTGTGCAGCTTTAATATCTTTGTGACAACGTACTTCGGCTTTCTATAACATTTACCTGTAAAACTGTGGGCCTCTTTCGTGGTTATAAGTGAGTTAGAGCATGCTCTATCTTCAATGGAATGGAATGGAATGGAATAGACAACAATATTCTTTATACTTTCTATTTTTTTTTCTCTTTTAATATCATGTTGAAATGTAAATTATTATTAGTGATGGTTTGTGTTACATTTCTATTTTGGCCCTACTCTGTTTACTGGTCAGATTTAATGTAACAACTAGTTGAGATACATTACTAGATAAATACACGTGACTATATTGAAAATTATATGTACCCAGCCACCATCCCCTTACTTAATAGGTGTGGAGATTTACAATTGATCAATCGAAAGAACTACAAATACTCAGAAAGAAAAGAAAAGAAAATAATTAATTGTACAAGCAATCTTTACTTCACACAAAATTTTGTTTTCGTAATTTAGCTATTTTACAAACCCAGAACACCTAAATTGATTACAACAAAGATGAATTTCAAAAGTCTAAAGTTTTAACAAAGTGTCTAACCACTACTGACAGCTATGCAAGTTGGCAACTCTACAATCCCGAGATTCCCCGCGCCGTGCACCAGAACATCCAGCCATTCAAATTTCATATATCAAACACTGATTCACACATTCTCTTGAAATTTTTCATGTTTTCACCTGAAGACAAATTTTCTTGAACATTGTCGAGCAACGTGCAATATACGAGACTGCTATGACATGTATTACGAAATTTTATGAAATACGTCTAAGATTTATGGTTGTTTCATAGCAAAAAAATACGCATTTTTCAGGTATATAGCGGAGGCGCTAAACCGGAAAAATCGTGAATTACGTTGTTCCACATAAACAATGAACTAGCATCTCATCTAATCTTATTTGAGGTTATTATGTTCTGCGGAGTGGCGGTCTCCCCGAGGTCTGCCCTCGCCTCCCGGTAAAAATATTGGCTTTAACAATTTTATCGTTTTTGTATTACATCACACCAGTGTTTATCTGAGAGGTTTGCGGAATTGATGAGGAAGTGTGCAGCCGCAGTTTTCCAATTACGACATCATACTCGTACAAGCCTTACTTAATCTATCTTCTATATAATATACATATAATGAAATCGTAGACTTGCCGTGTCTATACATTGAATATTTTTGCATAAAATTACATAGAAACGTTAGGAAAAAGACATACGAGTAGAACACAAAAATGCAATTTTGGAAATTGTTGTCTGTTTATTCGTGCGTTTGTGGAGGTATCACGCATAAACCACTAATTGTATTCAAAATCTAGGTACTTAATAAATATTAATTGATAACCCGAGTAACATTAGCGTTTATTTCATCAAAATCGACCCACATAATCAAAAGATATTGAATATTTAAATTTAGTAAGAAACTTTATCGAGCGCTAAAATTTCATTGAGACTCCAGATACTTGCAATACTGTCTATTGAGAAAAATAGTAGGAACAAATGTGTGAAAAGAACACTAAAACTTAATGTTGAGTTATTTGTTAAACTCTTAATATGTAGCAAAAGAAAAGTGAACATATACGTTATAATCTTATCCTTATTTAAGTATCGCAATATATGAGCTTCTAAGTTCGAACTTATATTTGACAGTTCAACTACATTGTCGATGGATGGCGTTGTACTGATTACGCGTTTTACTGAATCGCGGTTTTAAGTTTCTCCGCAACAGTATGACTTAGCCCATGTTTGGCTAAGAGATGGAATTTTGGTTATCCGAGAAGATTAATAATATGGAGATTAAGAAGTACATTTCCAGTCTGCAATTAAAAAAATCGATCGATTTCGAGTCTACTTGGGAGTTATAAGTTATCTTTCAGTAAACTGTTTTACTTACATTAGTGGTGTTTATTATGCTTCATGGTGGCTAAAATAAAAACCATGAGTATTGATTCTTCCGTGCCTCGGAATATAACAGCTTTACGGAGCTATAATACGTCAATCACGAGTCACATGGGTCGATCTTCAAGATTAAGCAACGCTTGCAGGTGACCATTTTAACAAACGAGTCGATCGGTCCGTGCGACTGTTATCTCTGTCATTCAGTAACTATACTAAATATCGATTTAAAAAATCGATTATTCGTACACAGTATTCGATTCTATGAACCTGGTAAAATTGTTTTAATTATATAAAATGTAAAAATTAATTTAATTAATCAGTGTTCTATAATCTGCAATTATCAGTGAAAATAGAAGAAAATTTGTTTCTTTTTGGGCTGGGCTGGGCGAAATTAAGAATCAACTTGATTCATCAATTTCTTTGTTTCGTAATTTCAAGACTAAAACCATTCGTTCGATAGTCGGTTCTGTTGATTTTGATTCAAGGTAGGTATGTACCAGTAGATTACCTGGGCTGGTCGGCATTTCAACCGGAAGATAGAATACAATTATACGCCCTCTGGCATAACATAGCGCACTTTTTATTTTCCCGACATACCACTATTATTGTACCTATGTTAAACAAATGAATCAGAGAGAAAAAAAAAAGAATAAGAGAGATCAGGATAGGCAAGGTATTATTAACTGAACGTAGATTTAATCTATTCAACACATCTCCGACATCTACGTAGTAAAACATATGTTTAAAGAAAACCTTAAATAAACTATTATACTCACTTATTAAAAGTCTCTCAAACTGAGTCCCATTAGTCCTGGAAGAGGACTACGGGGACTCATATAGGATAGTAAAATTATGTTGCCTCATAATGATAGCGCTACGAGTTTTCGTAGACTTTCGTAGCCGTAAGACCTCTACGAGTGCGGGTGCGTCTCATTTCATATAACGTTTTCACTACATAGTATAAAACAAAGTCGCTTCCGCAGTCTGTCTATCCCTATGTATGCTTAGATCTTTAAAACTCCGCAACGGATTTTGACGCGGGTTTTTTAATAGATAAAGTGGTTCTCGAGGAAGGCTTTAGTATATAATTTGCACCCGTTCATACCGTTTGGTATATTTTCATTTCAATAACGTTCACAAGATATAATAAACGTAAGATATAACAACTGTTGATATAATTTCTTATAATTTGTTATATACTCTAAAACTTATTTCGTATAATGTTATTGGATATAATGTTTATTTAATCGAAAATCATTAGGTCTATCGTTTAAATCTATAATATTTATTGTCTTAAAAATTCAATAATTATTTCGTGCTACAAAAGTTAGTGACGAATCGCTGTAAAACCGACTCCACGTAGTCTTGTCTGCCTTATCCCTAGAGTATTATTTAAGACTGCGTAGGCGCGGAGGAGCGAGGTGGCCCACGAGCGGAGGAGCAGGTGGTTTTAACGCCCGCCGCCGAAGCTGCGGCGGCGAAGCAGCGGAGCCGAAGCTGCGGGTGCATGCTTGCTTGCAGCGCATGCATGCTTGGCAGGTGATAATCAGTTACTAAAACTAGGTATATCTACTCGTGCGACTTTAATTAAATTTGCTAAGCTACCACTTATCAATATAATTAGACTAGACTAAGTTATAATGTGTATGTAATATGCAATTCTGCTTTGTGTTTTAAACTAGGCGTTTTTATCATATTAGACTAAATTACATGCCTAAGATATTATGTTATTTGACTGGTATATCTAACGATTTTATATTCAACTAGCTGCAGCCGCGACTTCATTCGCGACATATACGCGAAAGCCAAAAAAAAGGGCAAAAGCTAAATTATCTCGCTTTGTAAGTTCGCTAAGATAAGATATGCAAACAGTCAATATCTAACATTGACCTCTCTTAGAATCCGGAAGACTGTTATTCAAGGCACTGGTTATACCTATCATCTCTTCTGTTCAAAATGCCGTCCAGCCCAAGTAATTTCTCGTAACGAGAAACTTCTGTTTGCCATGTTTAAGAAAGTTTATAGGGTTGTTAACACGTGACAGAGCTGCATAAAGTTAGTCATGGGTATACCAATCAGAGAAGAAGTCTACCCCTGCAACGGATAGAGTAGAGTAGAGTAGAGTAGAGTAGAGTAGATACTCCGTTATCCACACTTAGACTCCCATTTGGTCCATTGCGCGTAAGTGTTCTGGCTAAGTTAGCCAGCCTAGCTCCGCCTAAATGCACAGAAGCTTCCTGGGTGCTCCACAGGCTTCACGGAGAGACTTCAACGTTCCGAGGATTTGTTCACGTTGGGAGTGGAAGTAAATTGATCTGTCTCTGGCGCCTTTGTTGTAGAAATATTTTTTAGGGGGCAATGACCCGAAATTATACCTATTATTATTCGGAAGGTGTTTCTACTTAGGCTGATAAGTTGTTTAGTTAGTCGCCTGCATAGTCTTGACAGCCTGAAATTTATATCTCGTGACCATTGGTTCTCATGAAGTTTAATTGATCTCTGGCAAATTCATGTACAAAACTGTGAATGATCACAACGACACTGGAACAACACGCCAGAGCAATCAGCCGAAATCTTATTTCACTCTACTATAACAGTTTGTTGGATATATGTGACTTTCAGCCGAGTGCCTTCGCAAAATTTCATCATCATCATAACAGCCGGAAGACGTCCACTGCTGGACATATTTTATATTCAATGTATGTTATGCTTGTAAAAAATAGATATTTTAAAATTATATTAATCGTTTATTATATTAATTGATCACTATATAAAACAAAATTATAGGGACAGTTGCTATAGTTTGTAAATATTAGAGATTTTGTAATTATATCATTTATTACTTATTACGAAGCTACGAACGAAAGTTATGATCGGAAGTCTGTATTTTTTTGGTAGTATCAAATTAAAAAAGAGCTTGTTACATTAACCGTGTTATATTAAACTCAATTAAAAAGAAACAGAACACCAACCGGGAAAAGCCTAATCAATGTATTAATTGCCCAACAATAACACTCAAGGGTCCGTTAAATTAATTCCCGTTTTGGATTGCGTGGGGGTAATAAACCTCAAGTATTTCGTTACTTCCTTTTATATTATATATTTGGTATCTGCAAAAGTAATAACAAAAGAAATGCAGTTAATTAAAATAAAACAAGTAAGTTTAATATTGATTTTTGTTTTCAATAAACAATACTCATTAAATAAATCCCATATATTCTCAAACAACGCGATCAAACATTTAAGAGCGCGGGAACTTTGTAATGAAGCGACATCGTCGTATATTTCAATACTTCGCAGAAGTCGGCTTTTCCTTTTACATGTGTGAATTTCCTGCTAATAATTATTATTTTATGAACAACAAAGTTTTGTGGGGCTTGTTAACTCGGGAAAGATGAGTGTTTAAGTTTACCCCGAAATAGATGTTTTATGATATGTAGTGAGAACAGTAAACAACGAAGTTTTGCTATCGCGACCGCATAGCGTTGGGTTGGCGAGGCTTGTTTATGTGGCAATTGGCGTCGCAATGAACCGGCATTCTAGCTGGGAGCAAGTTCTCAGCAAAGGCGTTCCGAGTTGAGTAACAAATTGAAGTATGGCGCCGGCAACTCGCAAATAATCATACACAAGGTGGGTAAGTTCGGCGCCAGCTGAAAGTTCATCCAACTTGAGACTGATAGTAATTCACTCTGGAATTGCGGTCAGCTGAAGGAAAATAACCATATTCCATTTGCTGATACCGAAATATTGATCCAATCCATTTGATTGTATTTCTTCAAAAATGTACTCTTTAACATTTAATAATAAAGCTTACGATTCTATACTTACTTATCTATATCTAAAACGAGCAATTCTTGTATATTATATGTAATCTGAATCTCGGAAAAGGCTCCCACGATTTTCATGAAATTTAGTATGCATGGGGTTTCGGAAGCGATATATCGATCTAGCTAGGTTTCATTTTTACAAAACGTAAAAAAAACCGAGCAAAACTCGGCCATCCAGGTACTAAATCTAATAAAGCTGAAGAGTTTGTTTGTACGCGCTCATCTCTGGAACTACTAGTTCCGGATTTGGAAAATTTTATGATAGCCTCATTCATGAGGAAGGCTATATATAGGTTGTACGGGAACGGGAAAAAATGTGACATGCGTGTACGAAATCGCGGGCAACCGCTATAGTAATATTATAATCGAGTAAATAACTCTGTATTTCTGTTTGTTAACTGTTCACATCTTTACGGCTAAACTGGTTTGAATGAAACTTGGCACACGGGAAGACAATATCTTAGATTGGAACATAGGATGATTTTCATTCCGGGATTAAACTCCCTTGTGATGATTTCCGACTTTAACGCAGGTGAAGCCGCTTTCAGGAGCTGGTGTGACATGTTTTATACCGTGCAATATTTTCTGTTTAACTTATGATTTTAAACGGTAAGTATAAAGTGAATATTATGGTTTCAGTA
Organism: Lacanobia oleracea; assembly: GCA_950371165.1. NCBI lineage: Eukaryota > Metazoa > Arthropoda > Insecta > Lepidoptera > Noctuidae > Lacanobia > Lacanobia oleracea. Next base: position 12,693,583 of record OX493397.1, read on the forward strand.
ATACCCATTTCAGCGAAATGTTTCAATATTCGTTTCTGGCAAAGATTTTATTAAGGCTGCACCATTTCGAGGAAATGAAGTAGGCTTCGGCCAATTTGCTTGCAAATGTTACACAATAATCAGTCTTGTAAATTGGGAGCACAAAATGTAGACATGGTTTGTTTATTTTATGTAAAATTAATATTATAGTGAAGTGAAAATTCAAAACCTGTATCAGGCTGCACAAGAGCAAGAGGCAAGAAATGAAAGGGCTTAAGCAATTCACATTGCCCACAGTTGGGTTGCTATGAATGGTGATAATACGTTGTTTCATAGAGAATGCCTTACTGCATTATCCACCTATGGTCCACTATCGTACATTACTAACGTTTAAATACGAGTAAATAATAATAATAATTGGAACGCGATTATAATAGCAATCCTTCATTTTCGGTTACAGACACTAGTACGGCAGTACGAAATTTTGCTACAATTACAAAATGAGATCATCATCATCATCTGCCTAGCCTTTTCCCAACTGTATTGCGGTCGGCTTCCAATCAAACCGGATTCAGCTGAATACTAGTGTTTTACGTGAAGCGGCTACCTACCAGACCTCCACAACCCATTAACTGGGTAACACGGAACTTTTTGGCAAGACTGGAGTCAGATTTACTGGCTTCTGACAATCCGTAACGACTGCCAAAGATCTACAAATGACAGCCGGGACCAACGGCTTAACGTGCTTTCCGAGGCAACGAGGAAACTCGGTATGTTAAGATGGTCACCCATCCACAGACCAACCTTGGCAAGCGTTGTTTAACCTTGATGATTGACCCGTGCGGCTATTATTATTTAGCCACGAGCTCCTCCTTAATTACAAAATGAGTTGTTGTATTTCATTTCTTAGTAGATTCACCGTAAAATCCATGCCTCTTAATATCGTAGTACACATGCCGTGAATGACACACAAACAAAATGATGAAGATTGAAGACGCAAACGATTGCCTAAATAACTAACACTTTGTTAAGAACCTTATTCCGTGCGCTCGAGCGCTTGCCGGCTTTATGCCGCCAATGACACAGTATCATACCTAATATTTCAGACCCGCGAATTCCTTGCTGAGGTAAATGGGTAATTGTGGTGCTCACGCTGCTGATAGATCGCTGGTCTGGCACCCACCAACGCCGCAATCATTTGTTTCACCCAATTGACTGCTACAACTTGCGTCCTATACACATTCCCCATTTGTTACTTTAAAGCCAGCACTACCTCAGTACACACAATGACGAAGCTAACGTGCGATAAGTTAACGCACCTGCTCTCAAACTATCCAACTGCGCAAGTTTCACTGAAACTTCACTTGATTTTCATCGTCTTCATTTTAAATTAAATGCATCGTTCAAGTTTTTTTCCCCACATTCATAATTCACATCTAAGACGCAGCCGTTTCCAAAAGTAGGTCAGTTTGCAGTCATCATTCTCGTCGATAGAACGTACATAGATATGTGATTTCTATATTAATAGTAGTAATCAAACACGCGCCGAGGCTCCATCGGTAATTGCAAGCTTGATAACTGTTAGAGAGGTCAGTAATTGAAACACCGTTGTTGCCAAGGGCCGACAGTGTACAATTTACAGATACATAATCTTGTTTGTTTTCCTTTACCGTCGCTGTTTTGATTCGATGAACAATCAGTATTGAATTACTTATTGTGTTATTGCAATTGATTTTGAAATTCGATAGATTAATTCATTTTATATTGAGTGAGGTTTACAAATATAGGAGCAGACAAATAACAATGAAAGATTAGACTGATTTTAGTGGAACGTTCGTATAGATTCAACAAAATCCAATAATTCCCTTTTGAATATTCTACGACTCATCCAGTAAAAAGCTAATCCGCTGAATAATGGGGGTTATAGATATCAACGTGGAGCAGGCATGGCGGAAAAATATGTCAATTGTTTGCCTCCGCATGACTTTATGGTATTAATAACTTTAAATAATAAATCTCAGCTTTTGTTGATTTAATTGGTTCCAGTAGTGTTTACGGGCGACGGTTTCAGGAAATAGTATTTAAATTAATCCGGTACGAGATTGTGTCAAATATAAATTGAATCGATGTTATTGTACGTAGCTATAAATAGCATTGCTGTTATTTAATTTTTAGGGTTCCGTACCAAAAAGGGTAATCAACGGAACCTTATTGCAGTTATTTTTCGAATATTATTCCTTGTTCAACAATAACATATATGCCGTAGGGTGTTGTAAAAGAATAATACTTTTCCGTGGGTGTTGTAAGAGGCAGCTAAGGGTCTCGCCAGAGAATGGGCAGCAGCGTTTTCTGCAAAACGCAACACCATATGTTGCGATCAACAACCCGCCTGCCAAGCGTGGCGATTATGGCAAACCCCTCATTTTGAGGGAGGCCTATGTCCAGTAGTGGACGTCTTTCGGCTGAAATGATGATGATACAATAAGGAAGCGAACACCAGTCTAGTCTGTTCATTTCTACTAATCATCCTTACTGCTTTCAGTCTTAGATATTGAACGACCTACAAAAAAATTATTGTAAAAGTACTTATGATATACTTTAAATTATAATTCTAATGCATTTATTGTCGTGTGTGAATTATTGTTTATTCATCTCCTAGGTGGAAACTTTGTAAAGCACTCATTGATGCTATGTTGTAACGTTTTCTAGCTGTGATAGTCTATAAACAATGTCTGTCAGATGAAGTATGCCGCCATCGCACACAAGTACTGTACTGTTCTATTCATAGTTATGCGTGGTGGTGTACCTATTAATTTCTATTTTTGAAGGCCTTTCATGAAAATGTACAGGTGCAGTAAGGGCAGCTAAGAATTTTTAGGCGATAAGGGGATTTTCTAAGAAAAGATGTAAAGCAAAATGATCTCTCTGCAGATTTAGGCTGGACATGTATATTTGAGGAGCTCGGGGCTAAAGAATAACAGCCGCACAGATCGATCTTCAAGGTTAAGCAACGCTTGCCAAGGTTGGTCTGTGGATGGGTGACCATCTTAACATACCGAGTTTCCTCCGTGCCTCGGAAAGCACGTTAAGCTGTTGGTCCCGGCTGTCATTTGTAGAACTTTTGCAGTCGTTACGGATTGCCAGAAGCCAGTAAATCTGACTCCAGTCTTGCCAAGAAATACCGTGTTACCCATTTAATGGGTTGGGGAGGTCTGGTAGGCAGCCGCTTCACGTAAAATACTGGTATTCAGCTGAATCCGGTTTGAATGGAACCCGACCCCAATATAGTTGGGAAAAGGCTAGGCAGATGATGATGTATATTTGGAATAACTGAAGAAAGGGCTATCCGACATAGATTTACCCACTAAAAGTTTTTACAATGAAAATGTAAAATGCCGATGAACGATATATTGGATGGAAAATGGACTGTCGTTAAAATTTTTGAAATATAAAATTTAATTTGCTGAGTGTATGTAGCCACTGAATGTCATTCAGGAGATGCCATTTTATTATTCAAGGTATTGTTTTTCTTTTTATGTAGCTATAACTGTTTAGGTAGCTACGCTTATAGCGCCGTTCAAACCTTCCAATAAAGTTGATGTTTTGTTTACTTGTTCTCTTTATATGAAGGCGATGTTATTATTAAAAATGTATACATACACATATGTATATATATTTCATAATAACAGCATCTTCAATAATATTATAATATCTTCTTTCGTCTCAAATAAAGAGAAACAAAATTGAAGATTTTATTTGGCCGTCAAAGTTTATAGCATGACTAAAGAAGAAAAAATCCATAGAATAGTAATACGAAAGTTTTTTTTTTTCTGAATTGAAATTTTATTTTTGTGTTTATTATGTAAAAGCCTCCCCCCTCTGGATATGAGTATAGCTTATAATCAACAATAGTAATATACCTATAGTTAAACTAAGCGATATACTTACTACTAAATAAATACCAAAAATTTACGCCCTGATCCCTGGAAGGCTAGTAAAAGATATCTTCAGTTAGAGGGCTTATTGCCCAAATAAATAGATTCCATATTGAAAGTACCTTATTGTTAAAATTTATTCCACTAAATACCCTTTAAATAAAAAATAAAAACTCCTAAACTAAACTATGGTGTCAAAAAATTCGTCCGCATCGCTGTGGACTGGAAGTGAACCCTAAAGACTGGCGGTATTGCCACGTTGTATGGCAATGTTTATCCTCTGTCCAAGGTAATAGCCAGCCCTTGGGTCACGCAAAGAATAGGTTAGTTCAGGCACATAATCGCTTTCCATCAGGTGACATAGTGGTGAAACGCAAACCTATCAATAAAAAATCAAATTAAAAGAGTTTACAAAGTAACTACGTAAAGTATTTAGTCAGTCATCTAGTCCCAATTATCCAATACGAGGATTCTAAAACCACTTTTCCAGTTGAGGCTGTATTCGCTTCTGACATCAGACACGCATGAAGCATCACATTGCACCTGCTAATGAGAAGACTAGTGCTTTGAAGTTTGCCGGCAAGCAGCCGAGAAAGCGGTACGACGACGGGGAGGAAGAAATCTGTCCTAATGATAGAAACATTCAAAGTTACGTCGTGGTTCCTCGAAGCAATTTATGCTTCGTAACTTTGATATATTTACATACATTTTATAATATAAATATTAATAAGACATGGGAGTATGTACTGCAGTTTAATAAAACTTTTGGTACGTACACTGAATTCCTCGCATTGTAATACACAAGTACCTTTGTTATTGTTTAAGAAAACGAATGGTAACCGATACTAAGTTCCCAGCATTGTAATATGTAACATAATTATATACTTGCACTATTCTTTCAAATTATAAAATAATACTGAAGTACCTAGCATTACTATAATGTAGAGTTTAACGAAGCAATTAATAAACGTGGGAAAATAACGAAGATTAGTGTTAGAATGATTTGGTATCATAAACGGCTGAAGCCACCTGTTTTTATAGCGACTTGCCTGCAAGCTGGTTGACACTCGAAATACGGGTGAATTGTTGTCTAAAACTTTTTACAAACAAAATAATCAACTTTGTGAGTTATCACAAACAAAAAATTAAGAGACAGCATAATTAAAAATACTTCAAATCCTTAAATTGCCTAGTAACTACGTAATTTAATCTATCTAATTCTATGAAAGCACAAAGTTTTTCAGTAAAGCTCGCACTGTTATCCCTTATAATTATTTTAACTAAAACAACTGGCAACTAAAATTTTGTGGAGCTAAGTTATTAGATTATGTTGTTAATTACTTAACGAGCAACTTCCTACTCACCGTCCGAGGATGTAACTGAGCCGCTAACTATGAGCAGCAGCAGCACCGCTGTCGCTGCTGAACACGGCGCCAATCTGCGTCCGCTCATCATGCTGATTAGTTTACCCCAACGACATGTTAATCGAAACAACTTTTTGAAGAACTGCAAATATGTCAACAAAAGTGTTGTGATGAATGTCAGTAGGGTAACGAGGTTCCCTCATTCATTCGCCATCGTAATCGGCTCCATTAAATATTCATCGGCAGGTGAATCGAGTGGGGTTCGTGTTCGTGCCGGTAACGGCGAGCGGCGTGCGGAGCGGCGTGGAGCGGCGTGGGCGGCCGGGCACGCGGCGGTCTGGCGGCGCGCTGGCTGCGTACTGGCCGCGCTACGCTACCCGCGCCGCTTTGTCTACCACTGCTCTACGCTCCCGGCGCTTGCGTAGCCCCGCCTCGCTCTCGGATGAAAGGACGGAACATTACCAGTATTTGTAACAGTTTGCGTCAAATTGATATAAATGGAGACGGTTTTAATAAAGTGTAATTGACTTTTGCCGACTTTGCGTCGCATTAATTTCGACCACGCTAAGACGCCTCGGGCAGGTGCGGCGTTAAATACCACCACGGCAACTTCGCTTTCTGCCATGAATAATTTCAAATTTAAATGAATGTTAATTATGATGAGTTTTTAAGTTCACTTTGATATTTCGGAGATTGATGTTAAGGTATAAAAAATGATTCCCACTTTATTAATTTCTTAACAAAATTACACGGAAGATGACCCGGAACTGATTATAAATCAATTTCAACTTTTTAAATTATTAATTTCGAGAAATTAGTTCTCCGTAGGTATAAATTCAAACGAGCATGAAATTTCTTGTAAACACATGCGTAATTTACGCGATTACATGATAATTTACGTACGTAACGTCAATGAGGTTACAACCAGTCTTAATAATTAATGAGTGCGATCTCGCAACAAGGATTACATCGAAATGCCTCGCTGAAAGCTTTCTAAGAATTCCGAGACTACGATGATCATGTTCATAAGTACCTAATCATTTCAAAGAGTCTCGTAATTATACGTATCTATAAATTAATAGAAACATAGACAAGCATGGAGAATCTTTAATGAACACTCGCAGTTCCTATTAACAACAGGCCCGTTAATATTATCAGAATGTTTCAGGCCGGATGAATCCAATAAGCATGAATAATTAATTGTAGTATGTTAATATGTCAATACGGTCTCGATCTAATACGATCCATGATACGTACAATTAAATAAGGCTTAGCGTTAGTGTTTACGTTTACGTAGATTTGTATATGTAATGTAATGGTGAATGAAATGAGCAATACATTCGCTTGCGTGTTACGTTTCTGTCATTCTTTTTTTTAGCTTGTGTTTTATTAGTAACTTAGAATTAATGTTAAAATTGAATATTTATCACCATCGCTTCTTTTTTAAAAACTGTTTAGGCTAATTTTATGTATGCTGGTGCACGGTCATAGTAAAAATAGGTTCGTCACAACGATTAAGAGCGTTTACTGCTTGTACTCATTTCATACAAACTCATTCTTGAAAATGAATGAACTGAATTTATACGCTAAATGTCAAGGTTAATAAAGTGTGTTAATTTTTTTTTGGAAAATAATGTAGAGATACCGTGAGAGCAATTGCAAGTTTTCTTAAGAAAGGGAAAATCACTCTCTCTATGACGATTCTCATCATATCAGCCGAAATACGTCTACTGCTGGACATAGGCCTCGCCCAAGCGTCGCTACATCAACCGGTCCTGCATGTCTCGCATCCATTGGCTACCCGCGACCTTTACCAGGACTTCGGTCCACCTTGTGGGAGGCCTTCCAACGTTGCGTCTTCCGGTACGCGGTCGCCACTACAGAACACTGCAGTGTGTCTTTGTAAACGTCTCGACGAGTAAACTTAGATGAAGTGAACATGAAGTGAATTGTCAAGCTGTCGCACATAATGGAATGACAGTTCACTTCATGTTCTCTCCAGTCAAGTATTTCACATTGAGATATCAGAATAAACTGGCTGTAGGTATGAAATACAGTTAGGAGCTGTGTCTTATTTTAATTGACTCTAGGTATGTATCTTTTAAGTATTTTTACAGAATATTTTTCAGATCATCATCATCTGCCTAGTCTTTTCCCAACTATATTGGGGTCGGCTTCCGGTCAAACTGGATTCAGCTGAATACCAGTATTTTAACGTGGAGGGGATGCCTACCAGACTTCCACAACCCATTAACTGGGTAACTCGGTACTCCTTGGCAAGACTGGTGTTTGATTTGGTGGCTTCTGACTATTCGTAACGACTGTAAAAGATCTCCAAATGATAGCCGGGACCAACAGCTTAACGTGCTTTCCGAGGAAACTCGGTATGTTAAGATGGTCATCCACAGACCAACCTCAGCAAGCGTTGCTTAACCTTGAAGATCGACCTGTGCGGCTGTTAAAATATTCAGACGTTGGTTAAAAATTTGAAACCAACTAAAAACAAATAACTATCACAAATGAACCATTTTTACTAAAATTCATAGTCTGTCCATGCAGTTGTCTGTCAAGCTTCAAAAAGTATTTGTCTCGTATTAAAACTTAAGGAAAGAAATTGAAAAGTGACGAAGATATAAATGACTGTACGTACCTATTATTTTTATTTATTAAAACTTTATGCACTAGTTATAAAAAGCACTGTACAAAGGCGGACTTAATGCCATAGGCAGGTGCAACTTAATAGAAAGATTTGTTTTTTATTCTGTTTATTTAACACGGGGTTTTTATCCACATGGATACGCCAACCCCATAACAGAAAGATAAACAACTTGTTGATCCTTAATAAAGTCAGAGTTAAGTGATCTAAATTTCGTAGTTTATACGCTGGTACATTCGGGGGTTAATCTTTCAATAAGTTTCCTAGGTTTCTAATCAAAATTAACACAACACCACTTACAAAGGGTCCCGTCTTCTGCACATTTACTGGCGTACGAGTATATTTTAAAAGGTTTAACTTGTTTCAACTTTGTACCTTAGACTTAATTATGATTACAGGGCCCGGCGAGATAAATTAAAACTGTGGGTGCCGCCGCAGCGAGCATGACCACGGCTACCTAACTTATAATAAAATAAAATTATTTTACTACTTTCGTAGATGAGAATTCCGTACAGTTTTACACAAGTTTTTTATAACTATATAAATATTTTAACTATGTATGAATTTTGCCTAAAATAGTTATTTAACGAAGCAAACGGTTTAATAATCCTTGTTTATAGATTTTGGTACTTACTTTTCATCACCATCATCATCATATAAGCCAAAAGACGTCCACTGCTGGACATATGCCTCCCGTAAGCGTCGCCACAACGACTGGTCCTGAGCGTCCCGCATCCATCGGCTACCCGTGACCTTCACCAGGTTATCGGTCCACCTTGTGGGCGCCCTTCCTTCCTTCGGTCGCCACTCCAGGACTTTTCGGCCCCATCGACCATCTGTTCTGCGAGCAATGTGCCCTGCTCACTGTCACTTTTCATAATATACTCGTGGTGAAAACATGTAGATACTTAAGAACAAAAGTCATACGAAAACTGAAACTTAATCTCAGGGGAGTATATTTCAACTGCCACTTACTTTCAATCAAATTAATTATTCTCTTTTACAATAACACAATCTGAAAAGTCGTTAAGTTTGATATTTGAAATAAGTTTTTTTTTGGGTAAAATAAAATGTATTCTAGTCTAGGATTGTATTTTTTTATATTCTGTTTACAGGCCTTTTACCACTTTTATTTACCCTACCGTTAAAAAAAACCAGTCAAGAACGAAACGGACTTGCGCACTGAGGGTTCCGTACCATCATATAAAACGAGTAAGAGAAGTTAACACTGCGGTGTAACGGTGTATATTGCAGTTTTAGACCACCACCATCTCTTGACCGCTAGTGAAAAATAATGTAATATTTGTTGATGATTTCTGAAAAAGTATGCTTTTTAGAGATATCGTTTTATTTTTCTTGTAATATTTACATAAATTTCTATCGCATAGAATAATTTCAGATGTATCTCTATGTAAACTTTGGAGAAAAGAGAGGGGAGAAATTACCAATTTAAAAAAAAAAATCGTCATAAGTTGAAAACAATGCGGCCTACAAAAAAATGTATGAGAATGTGCAAATAGCGCTCTTTCATATGTTTCTCCACATACCCTAGTGAATTTTTGAATTTCGAAACAACTTTCAATTTTTAAGAAGCCCCTTCAGTCGCTGTTGCAAAAAATTACATACATTTTTATTTCTTTCTTATTTGAAAAATATTTAAATAAACGTCATCCAATTTTCAAGTTGATAACATACTTGAGATATTCAGTTGTGATGGACGGACAGACTTAGTCACACCATAAGGGTTCCATTTTGGTACGGAACCCTAAAAACCTTTCATTGCAATGAAACATATTTTAGCGACCAACGAATCGTTACTGATATATTGCGTTAGTAACCTGTCGATATGGATATTTCCAGTACTACTTATTCGAGGAAAATAAATATAGCCAAGAGTGATAAGAGTGGGCAGAAGGCGGTTTGTATGGGGGGTCCGTGGCGTCTAAGCTCACAAACCCTTTTTTCCGTCTCTGCAAATCGTCGGGGATTAAGCCTGAAGAGCTCACACCTTTTCACAAATATTTTTTGTGGTTTAACCGCCGGTAAAACGCCGTGATACAAAGTGTTTCCTACCGATCAATAACTGTTTCGAAAGATAACGATTCGTCACAACTCCCATCGATACTTTGATGAGGAATGAGCCCAAAGAAAAAGGATTTGAGTGTAAATGAGATTTTTCTGTTCCCGAAAATGAAAGAATTATTATTAATGGGGTTTCAGCTTTTTGTATTCGCTTAAGTAAGACGTTTATTTTATTTTTGCTTCTAAGATACTTTAACGGGGTATGAAAATACTTAACATAGTTACAGAAAGGTTTGGCAGCTGTCTTTCTGCGTTGTTTTTGTTGTACCTCTATGAGATAAAGATGTTCCTAATGTAAACCTGCGTGGTACCCTGAATACGTAATCAGCACACTTAAGTAATTGTGAGTCTCTGTTGTAGCGTAAAAAGATAATTTCTAGCGCTGTTATCTGTTGCTACGCTGTTTTTGGTATTAAACGGCGCTGTTCTTTGATGTCGAATAAAAATTATTGCATTGTAAACATTTTGAGAAAATCTTTTTACACGCGGTGGGGAGAACGTAAAAGTTTGTTCGTTTCAAATTCAATATATTATGGCGAGCGTGCTCTCGCTCAGCCGACACCGAAACTCACTCGAGCGTTGCTCACACAAAATTTATTGTTTTTCTAAGAAAATTTTCTTCGCACGACCCTACATCCTTGTTGAGCCCCAGGGGAAGAGTTACAAAAACTTAATGACCTCTTGCCGCGGTTACATTGTTGAACCTATTGTTTCAGTTTAAACTTCTTAGTTAAGTAGATCGAGCCAGTGGGCTAGTACTAAACTTTGCGAGTTGTTTTCAACTGTCAACGAGTTAATTTAATTGCGAGTTGGGATGTTCGATAGAAACTTGTTTTTCTTTCTTTGATAGGTCACACTTTGTACTGTAAGATTCCAACAAAATATAATTGTTGAACAGTTAATGCTCTACTATTCATAAGGCGAGGGAGTTTCGCATGTTTACGTTACACGAGAGACGAATTTTGCCTCTTGAATGTTGAATAAAATTACGTTTAATGGCATACATATTTGATATTATTTAATATCAGATAATTTGCCTGTAAATACGCAACGTGTAAGTAACAAACTCGTTGTAAGTGCTTTTATTGGCACGATGATCACAGGGCCAATATTTGAGCAATATTTACATAAACCCGCCTACGTGAAGGTGAACGGACCAAACAGGTACACGTAGTGCGTTAAATAAATATGATATGCAAACAAAAAAGGGACTGACGCCAAAGGCAGTTTCTAGATAAAGTCTTTTATCGGACACATAATAACGTTCTGAAAAATCGTTAGGCCGTGCTCACGTCGTCGTCGCGGGGACACGTGCGAGCAGGGCACTCCCGAGACTGATCCCTCCTTCTGCTTAGATTAAATTTGTTCCTATAAAAATGTGTCCTCTAGTCGATAACGTCGAAAATGTGCAGATGTCGCCGGCCAGTATGAAGCCTACGATAGGGTTCGACGACGTGCCGCGCGTACTGACGGAGCCGTCCGGCCGCCCCCGGCCCGTCGCACGGCCCGGCCGCCAGCAGAATTGCTCCGAACTCGCCTCGATGGGGAAACAAAACGCTTGATTTCTTTGATTTGCTGTTCTTTATCTCAAGTGTAGCGTTTAAACACTTTCGGTTTGTGTACTAACATTTATTTTCAAGTTCTCTTTAATGTTTTACAACTGAACGAATACGCGCGATTTATCTCTCTTGAATATCTATTTGAATATACGGAGCTTAAGCGAACATTGCTTGATAGTATAAAATATTGATGGCACATAAAAGTTTAAACGTTTATAATGCAGAACCTTCTAGTTAGATACGAGCACAATGATAAAGAGCAGAATTAATCGTACAAGAATAGAGATTTATCGCGCAAAGAATCAGCGAGAGTGGTCTGAAAACTTTTTATTTTGCGATCACGATCTGAAACTTGTACATTTAGGGCTGAAAAAAATGTGAATCATTCCAAGTAAGATAATCAATATTTAAAGAAAGGAAACTTGAAAAGAAACTCGATCATTTTAACAACAAAGTTTCTGTCTTCTTTTTTGTTTAATCGAATTCATTTGATACAAGTATTCACCATTAAAATAAAATTAAAAAGCAGATACCCACGTATTCCAATGATGAGTGTTTTAAATACGCTTTTTATATAAAGCTGGTTGTTTGTTACTTATAGCAAATAAACTTACCATATATGTCTTTGCAGCTAGGTCAGTTTGAAGACAGTTTTCTTGTATTGATAAATTATGTAGGTGGTTTAGATAACTAAACTAACCCCTCGACTTCAGATTTGCAATAATTACCAGCTGTAATTTGTGTCCACATCAATTAGCGCACGAGTGGATTCATGGAGTTCCACCTTAGATCCTGAAGATATATGTTGTTTTCCTATTTGTAGGGAATCGTAGACTGTCAATATTTACCCTCGTTGCGCTCTTTAGTTTCTAGTCTTTCTAAACGCTTCTGTTGATTGTTGTGTAAGGTGGAGGTGTTGGTTTATTTACGTCGTCTTCATGGATATAGATTAAATGCTTTGCTACAAGTGCCAATAATCAATTAATAGGACTTCTAGCTGCTAAAACAGCCGTTCGATACTGTAAAAATGTCGAAGTGAAGGTTCTGGTGATCATGAAGTCAGCAGCCATTCCGTCTTGATTAGGTATATGGATTTACAGCTCACTTCGTGATTACTTCATCCAAGCCTTCGACATGTTTACCGACAGAATTGCACTGCAGCACAGACATATTTGGTACTGTATGAACTTAGGAGGAGGTTTGAGCATAGACTCAATACCCTGTTCTTTATATATAAAATTACGCATTTTCAGAATCGATATCTGATTTATTTTATTTATTTGCTAGCGACTGGCCTCGCATCAAAATCCATTGCGTAGTTTTAAAGATCTAAGCATGCATAGAATAGACAGACAGCGGAAGCGACTTTATTTTATACTATGTAGTGATACATATACTTTATTGTACACCATATTAAAAATACGTAAAATTAAAATATATAATTGGCGGCCTTATCGCATTAGTAGGTAGTTATGTAAGTCATTTTTGATAATTTATCAATTTAAAAATACAATATAGTTGGGCTTTCCCAACTACTATATTGTATTTTAAAAAAAAAAATGCTATATATATTTTTTTAGATTGCTTGTCTGTATCGCCGCCGCACACACATTACTGCGCTGTATCATGAAGTTCAGATGTTAAAAACATATTGTCGAATAATTGATATTAATTTCATTGGTTACTGCATTAATGGTAAGCTTATAAGTCTACTACACACTCCTGTGTAACCGCAGGGTATTTTTTGTAGATTTTATATCGGACAATACGCACTTCCGAACACATAGCCTTCAAAAATGTTTGCAAAACAGAAATCAGATACTGTGTGCGATTTAGATTCAGCAAGATGGCTAAAAATAACGAACGAAACATCGAAGCTACGTAATCCCCAGTCTGTATATTTTAACAGATTCAGTAATTAGATTAGTATTGATATGACGGCCGGCAGAACAGAGGCTATTGTTTGCTTAGGTAAATAGCTAGGCGGAGTGAGCGACGGGCAACACCGTGGTCGCGGTATAATGCCGCCGCCGATAATGCTTGCAACCCTGAACAATCAATCTTTGGGCTATTACGATGTTTTAGCGCCTTGATGTATTGTTTCAGCCTCAATAAAGTTTTGATGAATTTTCGTGTTCTCTCCCTCGCCCTTTGTTGAAAATGAGGCGTCGGATATTGATGAATAATTTGACGGCTAAGTAACGATGCTGTAATTATTTAAAGGTTAATAATATCGGATTTTGTTATTGTTGATTAAAACCATTGTGGTGTTATAACACTTTCTAATTTGCTACGGACAATTACCGACTCTTAGGGTTTTTTGATATATTCAAATTTTTGCTGGGCTTACACACGCCCTGTTTGGCAGAAAATACCTATAATAGTGTTATAAAGCTGGAACTGAGTGTATTCAGTAAAGAAAGTGTCATGAGAAATCACACGACAAAATGCGGTTTTTTAATGTTTGTGATCACAATAGTTCCGCCTTTACGTAAAGAAGGGGCACGTGCCCTGGGCCTCATTGGGGGATCTCGCTGGTTCTTGATCAGGCTCGCACTGACGGTGGCCGGGAATCGCTCTGCGACTCCCGACGCACGGTGCATCTTCTGTTGCGGCTGCCCACCAGGGCATTAACCAACCAACCAACCCATCATGAGGTGGTCTAACCAAATTCACCATTGGTTTTGTCAGATGACTAAACCAAAACGGTCCTTACGGAAACCTTAATAGTCCTGGTCATAGTTCAGAAGTCCTTCGTAGTAAGACTAAAAACTTACGAAACAACAAACTATTAATAGCCTCAAATATCTGTTCGAGTTGAAGTGGATACCTATCAAAAGATATCGAGATACCTATTAATAGAAATCGGTCAGTGTTTGTGAAAGGGAATAATAATATAACAATAATTTAGTTAGCAACTAGTCCAGTTTCTTATACAATTATACCACAACAATCTGTGGCTATTAATGAAAGCACCTGGATTTGTAAATTACCTCTGCAATTATGTCATATGGGTATACAGGGTATTTAAATTGCTTATGCTAAGCAATTTATTCACTATTCAAACAGTTGTCATGAAAAAAGAAACAGTAACCAGCCAAGTGCGAGTCGGACTCGCACACGGAGGGTTCCGTACCATAAACCTCAATTTTTATTATTTGTTGTTATAGCGGCAATAGAAATACACAATCACGTGCTAAAGTCATCATGATTAAGCTGTAAAAAGAGATAGTGTTATGCGTCTAGAATAACTCCGTCTCCTTCCCACACCGCTATCGTAGTAGTTTTAAGATGTCATTATAGGCGCGCCGGGTTACTTGTAGTTCGACGTATATCCGTCAGATGCTGATAGGGGCCAAAATGCAACAAATTGAAATGGCCTAATTCAACAAAAACTATTGAACTCGAAAACTATTGATTTTCGGCCATACATATAGGGCAATTTGTTTGCATTTTGGCCTCCCTATCAGCCCCTGACCGATATACATCGAAAAACAATAACCCTGTATACTCATTCCTATTCAATATCAAAACATTTATCTGAAATAAACTGTTTCCAGGAACGTTGGTCAGTCAAAAATGAGAATCTAGTTGACGCTCCGCTCCACAGCGAAGATCTTTATTGAGAAGAACGTGCAAAAAAAATCACGTAGGTACATCCTTTTAATCAGTAAGTAATTACAAAAGAATGTTTGCATCATCAATTTATTTTCAAATTAAATTATATAATGCTACAGAGATGTATGTCAACGCTATTGTCAAAATAGGTAAGTAATATGACATCCATGTAAAGTCCGTGGTGGTACTCGTATTTTGAGGAAAGCCCCAGACTAAATCGATTGTCCATACGTGGTCAATAAAGTGCAAGCATTTGTAAATAAATTATCGTTTAGCTCAACTCAGAAATATAATGAACTTAAAGATCCGATGAAAAATACTTAAGAAAGGACATTTGGATAAACCACAAAAAGTTTTCAACGAGACAAAAATTAAAAAGGAAATGCAAAGAAAAAAACCGGTCAAGAGCGATTCGGACTCGCGTGCTAAGGGTTCCAAACGATTTTTTTATCATGTTATTTTAACACCATAGACTTCTAATAGATTTTCCTGTGACTTAATAGATATTTACCTATAGATAGGTTAAGATCTATTATCTCCAATTTTTCAAAATTTTAGGCTGAATAGTTTCGGAGATAAGGGGGGAATGGTCGTTTTTCGTCTTATTTCTTGAACAACCATTTATTTTGAAATTATGAAAAATATATAATTAAAATCTTCACAGTAAGCCCTTTCATTCAATATGTCACACAATATTGTTAAAAAAACTTTAATTTTTTATTTTCTGGTTTGACCCCCAAATGTGACACCCATACTAAAAAATAATAATTTACGTAACAAATCCGTGTTTGGGTCACAGAAGTCCATATTTATATCAAATTTTAACAGAATCGGTCCTGTGGATCCGGAGAAAACTGGCTGTGGCAGACGGACAGATAGACAGACAGACAACCGGGGGGTCCTGTGTGAGTTCCATTTTTTGTTCGGCACTCTAAAAATACACATTAAATTTATAATGAATAAATTAAAAAATCATTAATTAACCGACTTCTTCAAAAAGGAGGACGTTCTATGTTCGTTATGTTTTTATGCATGTTCACCGATATATCCGCCAATTCTGAAACGATTTAACAAAATATTTTTTTTTAAATCGGTCAAATTTTATAAGCACATACAATGTTTTTCATAAACTTTCTAACGTAATTCAGATATTTGGGCTTGGTAATCATCATCTCATGTTGCTAAGCTGATGATGGAAGGTATAAGTCAGGATCTGATGATGGGATCTCAGGAAAAATGTTTGTTCAGCGATATTTGCGCCAATGTTAACCGATTTGGATGATTATTTTTTTGTTTGGAAGAGTATTTTCTCGTACTGGTCCCATTTAAATTTAGTGAAGATCTGACAAAGAACTTCGGCGGTAGGCAACAAAACTCTTCAGTAATTGTTAGCAAATGGATCAGGATTTCTGAAATCGCATGTCTGATGATTGTTTACACCAGTTCATAACATAACATCACGCCGGCACGCTGTGTTTGTGGTTTCAATTTATAGTGGTACATGAGTACCACTAAAAAGTGAAAAATAAAAAACGTTTTACAAAAAAATAAAACCGCCTTTCAAAAACGAAACACTACAAAGTAAAAAATAACTTTAATTTCGAAAGTCAGTGTTTTTGGTTATTTTGTTTTTGAACACCGATTTATGTTTCGTTTTTGAAAGGCGGTTTTATTTTTTTGTAAAAAGTTTTTTACAAAGTAAATATTCATGTCAATATGTATAAAAGAAGTCGGTTTGCAAAAAACAATATTGAAAAATTGAAAAAAATTACAACAGTCACTGTGTATTTTTGATTGGAGCATCTCACACCTAGGGTAACCAACGGCGCCCTTACTTTCCGCTTGACGCAGGTACTCACCGGACACGGTTGTTTCGGGAGGTACCTGTTTCGAATACGGCGGGAGGATAAGCCCGGGTGTCAACACTGCGAGGATCGCCCGGAGGACACGGTGGAGCATACGGTTGAGGTCTGCCCTGCTTGGGCGGAGCACCGCCGTGTCCTCGCCGAGGCGATCGGCGGCGGCGATCTCTCGCGTCCGGCCCTGGTTCAGGCTATGGTCCGAAGCGAGGAGACATGGGAAGCGGTCACCTCCTTCTGCGAAGCAGTAATGCTAGCAAAGGAGGAAGCCGAACGTGTGAGAGAAAGGGAAACCTCACGCCCCAGCCGCCGCAACAGAAGAAGACGCCCCGGGCGTCGGGAGTCGCAGGGCGATTTTCGGCCACCGTAAGCGCGAGTCTGCGGACGGCGAGCATTGGGTGGCTCGCCGTCTGATCAGAACCAGGCCCGGGTGGACGGCGCGCTGTGTTTCACGCGTGCCTCAAAGAGCTGTCAGCGTAAAAGACGGGGCCCGCTAGGGCCAGTGCCTGCTGGGGCTGCGGACTTCGTTCGAAAGAGGCACCGTACCCTGGAACGCAAAGGGCACTGGGAGAAACGCGGATGGGTTTTAGTCAGTAAGAGTCTGACACTCCCTTCTGCTTCACCCAAAGCGGGAGGAGTCATTTGATGATTTCCCATCCTTAAAAAAAAAAAAAAAAGGGTAACCAACGGAACCCTATTACTAAGCCTCCGCTGTCCGTCCTTCCGTCCGTCCGTCCTTCCGTCCGTCCGTCCTTCCGTCCGTCCGTCCATCCTTCCGTCCATCCGTCTGTCTATCAGCGGGCTGTATCCCAAGAACCGTAAGAGGAGACAGTTGAAATTTTCACAGATTGTGTAGGTCTATTTTCTATTGCCGCTATGACAACAAATAATAAAAATTAAGGTTTATGGTACGGAACCCTTCGTGTGCGAGTCCGACTCGTACTTGGCCGATTTTGTGCCTTCATGGTAGTCTTTCACAATATTAAAAGCTTTCTGACAATGTTTTCACTTTACAATAGATTTGTATGTATTAATAATCTAGTGATACAGGGTGTCATTTAATTCATTCAGGGAGTGAAAATACTCATAATCATGGGATTCAAATTTATTTTGATCTTATTTAACTATCTTATTTTTTTTTATGACTAGAGATGCATTAATCGCTACCTTGATTTAATGATTGGTACCATTTCTGGATTTTTTTTTTTCGAACTAACAATCACAACTTTTACAATACTTCAGTTATTCAGTAGGGAGGATCCCAGGACCTAGTAGGTAGGTAAATTATTCCCTAGAAGTAGTGCATGTCTGTATTGTATGATGTATTCGTAAGTCTTTGCCTATCCATATTATCATCTATCTCTTTGAAATATTACGTTTCAGAAAAAGCTCATCTAGTCGTTCTTAGGAGCTCCGCACAGGTAAGCAGTCTGCAGTGTGGCGCCATTAGTGTGCTTTTGTTGTATTTTTCATACAACTTTTTTTTGCTTTTATTATATTTAATATAAGTATAAGAAATCGACCGTTTAACATCACTGACTGACCACGTGTTGCTTAGGAATAAATTTAAAAACAATTTTGGAATTATTTACATAGTTCATTCCAAATCAGTTTGCCTGCTACAATCCGGTTTTTGTGTATTAATATGAGTATTGTGTTTTATAAAAAAATATTGTTGAATGACTTTCACAGGCAACAGTAATGAAATCCGTCATAATTAAACCTTTAAAACTGAACAAAATAACCAATTAATTTTCAAATGTACGTGAAAATCTGGCGACACTTTATACATCAAGCGACAGAGTCTGAGTACACGTGCGAGAGCCAGCGAGCGATAATATTTCATCCATGCGCCATGATTCGCCGCTTAAGCGCGATAGGGAAATCGTAAATTCAAGGGAAAGAATTTTCTTTATAGTCTCCTAAAAAGTTTCCACACACAAGCACGTATCTGAACACAAGAGGCGACGCGAGAGCAAATGGCACCGAATTGTAATACCATCCGTTTGTGTAGACACCCCTACTTTTCAAATTTTCTTTTACAATGCGACGAGGTAATATGCGTTTTATTGGATCGTTTTTCTTTATACAAAATGGCTCTTATAGGAAAATGTCTTTTTGCTTAAGTCGTTTATGAAATGTGTTACAATTATTGAATAAAAGTCAACATAACAACAATGGTTTCCTATCTACTTTATTAAATAATACACGAATGGACTGGTCCGTCATGTGAGAAGATGTTCGATTTATGCATTCTATTGTTTCGCGTAAAAATACACGAAACTTTTATTTTTGGAGCGGAGAATTGTTGTTGGCCACTCATGGCCTTTACAGCGTCACCGGACTAGAACTTTTATTTATAGTTTTTGTTTGAAAAAATATTTTGTTTGTTCTTTTAGACAAAAAGTACTGAAAAATGTGTAGCAAAACGATATTTGAATAAAAAGCGACGTGTATGAAATGGGAGCGGAGCCGGGCAATCCGTTGTAGTCTGCGGTTAGGCGCCGCTGACAGATCCACGAGTCTGTTATGGGCGAAAACACGATAGACTTTTGAATAGAGCCTTTTGTTTCCAACGAAAAATATTCACGTGAAAGCTTTGAAGATAGCAAAACAATAAGTTAATACTGCACGTACTCGTATGAATTGCTCGAGTAGAATTCATTATAGTTGAGTGTCAGAATATATCACTGTTGCAAGCTTAATTAAGTACATTGACGTTCCCCCTAAACTTAGAACGTTAAATTAAACAACGAAAAGTAATTGATTCAAGTAATTGATTAAATAAAATAAGTATTTGAACTACCATAGTGTGCCTGCCGATATAAAATAATTATATAAGATTTTCAGCGGCAACATGTGATTAATAAGACTACAAGTTGAATATCATCTGTAATCCTTCTGCTTTACGACCAAAAGCCGCGCCTCAAAAATACTTTGGCCATAAAAGAGAATCCGTGACAAAGTGATGAAGTAATAAACTTCACATAGAAGGAATGTGTACAGAAAATATGACATTGGTACGTGATAAAATAATAGGTATCGCGAACACACGTCTTAAGACATAGAGCTTGCGAATGCGTTTGACAACTGGCAGTAATTTCGGAGAAGAATGGACGAGACATGACTCTTGCGCTACTCTGTTAAGTATACATCTTTATCAAAAGCAAGATTTTGTTCCAAACTTCTGACTTACTCGCTAGTCAGCTGTCGTTTACTGGTACAAATTTGATTTTGATTGTTGTTGACTTGATCTTTGCATGTTATTTTTGATTGAGTTGAATACTGAAGCTAAACACTGTAAGAGTGAAAAAGAAAATTGAATAAATATTCTACTTTCAAAGGGTCGTCTAAAAAGCCGTCTTTGTGTAGTAACCTAAGAAAAACAGTGCAGGGTTGTTTATAGTAGGTGCGTGCCGTAAAATGGCCGTGATTTGAAATGTCTCGCTCACTTTGCAAATGTCAAGATAAAGACATCAATCACTCTTACCTGAGTACATTCAATTCTCTAGAGAAACAGCCAGCCACAAAAAAACCTTTTCTTAGAAAGCATTAACCAATAGACTTTTCTGATCAGAGAGCTAAAAGATTTTCTCGATAAATTGAAGTAATGTGGAAGGAAAAAAATGCGTTTTATTATGTAGAAGAATGGTGAAAGTGGCAGTATTTGATGACAAGTGGTCACATAAATTCATCGGGAGAAAATAGAATGCAGCATCCGGAGATAGGAAAGGTATAAAAAGTGTTGTACACTTTCCTTACCTTTTGTAAAATTATTATACTACGAACCAATTAGAGACGAGCTATTTCTGTAACAGTCCTGGAGTTTTGACAATGAAAAGAAGCTTTCTGGTTGTATTATAATGTAAAATAATGATAATACAAGTTGAAATCGGCAAAAGAAAAAAAGAACAACTTCACAGTGGAGTAGAGTTAGAATGTCCTTATGATAACTTAAATGATGATTTCAGGATACTTATTTGAGTTTTATACATTCAACATATAAAAGTACGTTACAACAGATATTGGAATTCTGAACACAGTTGTTACTTCGAATACTCAACAATAGAAGTTTTGCGGAAAGTTCAATGACCTGAAAATTAATATTAATATAATGATATCTGTTGACTGAATTCTGAGAAATAAATGTGGTTTGAGATTCAGTAGGTAATGCCATTGATTAAATCTGTAACTACATAAAACTTACATTTTGTATTAAGGTAGCTTACCTCAATAATAATGTCAGAACTAAATACTTTCCAAATTCGTCTTTGGATGAGTCAGTTGTCCATTGGAACATATCATGAGTTCTACAGTTGACCTTTTCGATTTGACCAATCCGAGATCTCCATTTTCAGCGTGGGTGGTCACGCCATCGCGACACTATCGGATTTTTAAAGTTCGCGATTTTAATCAGAGAAATGAGAGGAAAAGCCAAGTTATTTGCTCGTTCAATTTATTTCACACATCGTTAATATCGTGATTGATTTCGACGCCGGCCCTAACGATACATGAAATATTCGCACTCATTAAATCACGTGCCGCGGCAGTGGAGTGCTCGCGAGGGCTCTCATCCAATCACGCCTCAATAAATATATGATGTCGGCCGCACATATTAATACAATGTAAATGTTACAATATCTTCTACAAACGTACATAAATACATATGTATACTACACACAATGTTAACGTAACTCATAAACTTTCAAAACAAGCTCTAACAAAGCTTAATTTCCAGAAAAAACTCACAGTTTATTTATCTTGGTAACCTAAGTTTGTTTGTATCTATAAAGCCATAAATTGTTCGATACGAAATCTTTTGTGTAAAATGCTAATTTATAACGATATCTGCCGTGAGCTCAAGGGCAATATAAGTTTTAAAACGATTTTTTATAATACCTACTTTTATCGTGAAGCAGTGCTCGAGTCTCAGAACGCAAATTTACAATTCAATAGAAACTGCACAAGGCTTTGCATGCCAATACGTCCATTTGGGGCACATGCGATCGACTTCCCATTTGAAAGATGAATGAAATCATTCAAATGTGAAATTTCGATCATTCAAATACCGCATGTTTATGTTTGTGCTATAATAAAATAGCGTAGTTTGATTTGGAGAATATATCTTGTTTCAGCTCAACGATGGGAGAGGGTATGTTGATTCAAAATGGGTTCCTGAAAAAAGGTGAAATCATCAAATTTCTATAATCAATTTGATTGCAGGGACACTGAAAGGCAATTGCCATGAGACCATTATTCAATCGAAACGATATATCTCGTCCGCTCCCAACTGGAGCGTAGCGATAGCTGGCTCCGCAAAAGTTGGCACGGCTGGCAGCCGAGACCACTGCCAATTTCCATTAGCCCATCATCCAAAACGAAAAAATGCATAGACGATCATTTTTTCATTCAATTAAAATTGGCTATCTACCAAAACGGTTAGATTTTTTCAGGGGTGAGGTCACTACGCCAACGCCGTAGCCATAACTTACAGACTTCGTAGCACTACAGGTTGCTAATTTTTTAATATTTTTGATTCTATTTATTTTGGGAAATAATTGATCTAATTCATCCATGCAATTGTATTCGTCATATTGAAGATATTTCTCGAAATCAGTTTTAATATCATCGACAGCACGTAGGCACCTATACATTTTGCCGTTCATTACCGAGTCATATTCGCCGACAACATTGAAAATCCATAAGCTTTCAATATCGCGAAGTTAACTCGGGTTTTGTTCCCAGTGGTTCCTCCATCTGAATATCAAAAATGTGAAAGCGGTCGTCAGTAACCGGGACACGTATATCGGGACCCTATCACTTCGCTCTTTACTTACTTGCTAGGCGCCATCTGCACATTCTCCACCTAATCCAGTAACAAATTTGATTATGTAACAATATAGCACACGCAGCTTTTTGCTCTCAGCTTTATATTGCGCGTTTATTTCAATAACAACAAACGAAAATGTTCAGCTCAACAATATCTGCGTAGGGATCCTTACCGTCAGTGTTTTATTTAGCAAAGTGCTTTAAAAGAGTAGTAGTCTGTGAGATACTTGTTGACATGCTGCCATTTTTATATGACAAAAATATGAATTTGTTTGCAGACGTGTAGAAGAAGAACGTAAACAAAAGAGATTACATGACTAAACCTAAATAATTATTGAAATCGAGTAAAAGCTATCAATATTAAGCAAAGTTGATTTCGGAGCGGCGCGGGCGCGAGGGCCACATGGGATTTAACGACTCATATAAAAATCATATTCATCAATCACGTCTGTTCCAAACAAAGTTTGTGTGTATGTGTTGACGTGCCGAGTACCTTCAATTTATCAAATAATTATGAATCGTTTTTTATCTTGTTTAAAATAAAGGCAGATTTTGACAGTGTCTGTTGGAAGAATTGGATGTGATACTCAAGAAGATTGGCGCAGCGGAGGGTGCCTTAATGGCCTCTCGACGGCATCTCACCGGTACTTCAGGTCACTTCGTTACTTGGATTGTACAGGCCGTTATGTGTACTATGAATAATCTTAAAGGAAACTTCGAGTTTTGAGCGAAGTGCAAACTATAATTGGAATCACGTCTGCGTGATGCATAGGCGGCTTCATCACGTGCCGCTGTCTAATATGGTATGTGAGCATATCGGAGCCACCCAGAGCTGAATGCGCACACCTGAATACTCTGCTCTTATTTGATGATAGCAAAATACAGTTCTGTTCACAACACAGCTTCATAAATCTTCATTTTCTATAAATATTTAACAGGTAGGCATATTTATCATACAGCTCCAGCTAATATTTGTAATGAAAGCCAATTTGAATCACTACATAGTATAAAACAAAGTCGCTCCCGCTGTCTTTCTGTCCCTATGTATGCTTAGATCTTTAAAACCACGCAACAGATTTTGATGCGGGTTTTTTTAATAGATGGAGTGATTTTCGAAGAAGGTTTTAGTATATAATTTGCACCCGTGCGAAGCCGGGGCTGGTTGCTAGTATAATTATTAAACTCTCGAAGGATATCAAGACATATAATAATAATATCAGCCAGACGTCTTTATTTCAGCAGATTTTTCAAAGAAATTGATAAGATTAATCAAACCCTTGTTCGAAGTTTTGGAACTTGTTTGATTAATTTTGTCCGTCAGGCGCAATTAAAAATGAAATTCAGTTATATTAATATTGAAAATTAACGTTTTGGATGAACTCCTCCTTATTATATCTGATTATGAGATTTCTTTGTTTTTTCACGGTCTCAGAAAGAAGGCGTGCGATTAGCTTTCTTGAACAATAAATAACAAACGAAAACATAACTGAATTATAAAGTTATTTAAACGAAACGTGAAAGTTTATTGCCTTCGTTTCTGACTTGATTATTTTTCTTATTATTCACATTAATTGTGTAAGATTACGAGCAAGTGCTGTACATGTTTGTAGACACGATTCTGTAGGTGACGCAGACGCCTTTTATGTAGCGATGCGTCTATTGATGCAAATACGTTCTTCGATGCCCCCACTGGGAACATAGTTTGTTCAATACTCCCTACTCTGATACATTGCATGAACTGTAAAGCTTCCATAAAATGCTTGACATTTTGTTAAGCGTTTTTTCAATGTTTGCACTTGAATTATTGCGGGAGATTTCCCACTTTCAGGCAAGCATAACAATATGTTATCAAAGGAAGAGATATTATCTTAGAATAAAGAAATAAGTTTTTTAAGTCCGTAAATGTCCGTTCGTCGTAATAGTAAGTAATGTTTTTAGGTTTGTCGCACCTGATTTTATTTTTTTGTGTTGTGGATTTCCTAAATTCAAATCTAATATCCTAGTTGAGTGAAAGACAACGTACCTAATCAAACATCGACTGCGTACAGAAGCGGCCGCAGATAACATTCACATCACACAAATACAATGGAATGTTCCTCGAATCCTCAAAGCTGTAGGTAATTTAATCATCGGTCGTATGTAAAGTTTACTCATGGATAGTAAACATAAACTTAGGCGACTTGCAACTTGACCCGTGTCTCGCCCGCGCCCCCTACACGCAACAACATCAACCACTCTGTTTTATCGTCCCCATACACTTGTTTGCAGAGTCCATAGAGATTGAATTATGTGTTGAACAACCACTAGGCTCATTTAATTTGGGATATGTGTTATCACTTCTGAAATTTGTTAAACAGGTTCGTTAGAGGTTTGAGGACGTAATGGTTTTCGAGCGCCATTAAAAAGTTTGAAAAGGTCCACTTTGATACTTATTTTGTCGCTGTTTAAGGGTTTGTGATGAAATGATTTGGAAGGGATATTGTTTTTTCAGGTAAAGAGGTGATAGTCGTTACTGCACACCACATGGTTAAACATATATTTTGATTTATTATCAGCGTTTGATTATACTTTTCGCAATATTGCTTATTGCTCAATATTGATTTAATTAAACGTTAATACATTATCGTTAGACAGTAATTTCGTAAGCAATTTGCAACTAATAATATCTATGCGCGTTAAGATACTTACGGCATTAGTTAGTCCGTGAGACTATAACCTTAAAGTTTATTGCCAATTTAGAACCACTATCAGATTATTAATTCCGAATATTATCGAATTTAATACTCGGTTATACGATCTAGATGAAATATAATATGAAGAGTTTGTATAAACCTCCGGTAATAAACAATATCGAGCCCTATCGACGTTGTGTCAGAATATTAATTTCATAGGCGTCTATAAAGAAACATATTTAGTTGAATAAAATTACTTTCCAAGCTATTAAGCTCAAGCGATACTTTATTTTTCATGGTGCGGTTTTTCTTTCATCGATACAAATTGCTCGAAGAATAAATAAAATCATAATTTTTCAGCACATTCTTTATTATAATTATTTTATATTGAAGTCGAGCAATTGCTCAGTAAATACTTCGTTATACACGAGTCATCATCTGCCTAGCCTTTTCCCAACTATATTGGGGTCGGCTTCCAGTCAAACCAGATTTAGCTGAATACCAGTATTTTACGAGGAGCGGCTGCCTACCAGACCTCCACAACCCATTAACTGGGTAACACGGTACTTCATGGCAAGACTGGAGTCAGATTTACTGGCTTCTGACTATCCGTAACGACTGCCAAAGATCTACAGATGACAGCCGGGACCAACGGCTTAACGTGCTTTCCGAGGCACGGAGGAAACTCGTTATGTTAAGATGGTTACCCATCTACAGACCAACCTTGGCAAGCGTTGCTTAACCTTGAAGATCGACCCGTGCGGCGTTCTCAAATACTTCGTTATACACGAGTATAACGAAGTATTTGAGAATGTGGCGTAAAATGTGAGTACAGTATTTTTGGGTTGAGCCTAGATACGTTTATTTTTAAAAGTGCATCATTTTTCACGTTAACTGCCAGTTACAATTCTGAAAGTTACTGTTATTAACCAATACGAAAAATGTATTAAAACCTTTTTCGCGAATGCGTACGGTTAAAAAATGGGTTCAATTCGCGCTGATAGGTATGTGTCATTTAATTTTTGTTTCGTAAAATATCGGAAACAATGTAAATACCGTAACGATTAATTGATGAAATAAATTACTAACGATCTTCGTTTTTAACTATAAGCGTATTTCCAATTATGGAATACTAATTTCTGCCAGCGGCCTCGCCCTCGTTATACCTAGGGAGCATACTCCCGGGATAAAAAGTAGCTTATATGCTATTCCAGACTATAATCTATATCTTCCTCCTCCATTCATGAAGATCCTTTCAGGCATTCTGACGTGAAAGAGTAACAAACATCCGTTCATCCACCCTCACAAACTTTCGCATCTGTTTATCTATATCTATACTAATATATAAAGCTGAAGAGTTTGTTTGTTTGTTTGTTTACTTGAACGCGCTAATCTCAGGAACTACTGGACCGATTTGAAAAATTATTTCAGTGTTAGATAGCCCATTTAGCGAGGAAGGTTATAGTTTTGCCCTTATGATTGTCGAAAATCATCCCAAGAGAACATAACCTCGGGTTGAAAACTGTCGAATTTCAGGACATGGTCTACCTGAGTGCCAATTTGAATGCAAAACTGTTCAGACGTTAAGACGTGAACAGCTTACAAACAGAAAACAGTTACTTTCGCATTTATAATATTAGCATGGATATCAGTTGTTTCTTATCTACGTTCTTAAACCTAATTTATCTCTAGTAACCTCGAAACTCTACATTACCTTAATCTAACTTTGAAGTACGTTAGCAGGAAGCAGTTGTTTACCTAGCTGCATTACAAACTACTACTACAAAATCTGTATGTATGTACGTACATTCGTTAACAAAGATTCTGAGCTTCTTACCGAACTCGAATTACTCATTAATGGCGGCGCGGTGAAGAATAGCGGAGAAACGTTTAAATATTCAAGAGATTTAAATATACGTGTCGCGTTTTACAATAATCCCTGAGTAGGAACTTACAATCGGGATAGTGATTGCCAGTCTATTGTTAGTCATATAAGGTTTATTTCTATCATGAACACAGAAAGTGGTCCGTAAAAGGACGTAATATCAACAATAATTACTCTTAAACAAGGTACAAGCGACATTATGCCCGGACCATACGTCAGATAGCGCGGAATCTAAAACAGGTAACATTTCCCCATTTTGCACTGTCCAAAACTGCAACAACACTCATTTATCAAGAAAGTTTCATAATATGAATGATAATAACTTCATTCCTTTACAGGTGCATGTTGTAACGAACACGAATGGTATCTGCTGTGTAGTGTTCCGATCAGATGCCTGAAACTTTTAATGAGGCGATTCAATTTCGTGCTCATATCGATTGCGCTTACTTGGTTAAACCTAAGTGCCTACCTATCCACTTTTCGGTTAAAAGAAAACTTGTTTAACACTTAAAACTTTTGTAAAAATACTTTTTAGGCATTTGTTTTGTGTTAGGTATGTGTTAAATCGTGGCAGTATAGTGTAATTAATTATTTATCAGACGCTGCTCTGCTTGCATTACGATCTACAAATAATCTATTCGGTAATCTGGCTAAGCTTTTTGAGGAAACTGTGTGAAAGTTTTTAAAAATGTTGGCAACAGGTAAAAAAAATCAGAACGAGCAATTTAATAAATAAAGCGTTGAAACGTACACACTACGCCGTCACAAACCTTCCCCGAAATATTGAATGTTTGTCTTGCTAACCGCGCAGGTACATAATAATTAGACCATCATCGCGTTCCAGCGTCCCGGTTTCCGTGTACACAAAAGTAGCGATTCAATGTAAATTGCCCAGTCAATGGGCGCCCGCATCTCAATGGCCCATAAACAACACGACCGTGAATACAAATCGAATATTAGAGCATTGCTAGCACGCATGCCACGCAACATTATCAGTTTGTGGCATACGATATGAGCGATAATCGCGATCACATGCGGCGTGTGTACCTTGGCACCGGGCTGCGGAACGCGCCGCTCGTCTGCACCAACACTAACATTAATTACGTATTTGACACACATGAGATACGTTTAAACGGATTGGTACGTGAATTAACACCTAATTCAGATCTACATACGATTTACTTGATTTTATCGGCAGGTAATGGATGCTGGGAAAACTTTGTGTTATCTGAAATGGAACAGGAAATGCTATTGTGGATTTAACGTTAGCTACATGAAGATATTGAAATGAAGTTAGGTACTTATCTATTGCACTGTTTAAATAGGTAGTGATTATTAAATTCTAAATTCGAGGAATTAAGGATTAGCTAATCAGTGTTTAAACTAGTAATAAAGTAAGATTGTTACGGTCGGTGGATGGTTTTTATGCTTATTTATGTATAGTATTTTATGGGCCTCAGCTGCCTGAAATAAAGGATAAATAATTGCCAAGTGATCAACATCCAAAGAGTTTCACGTTGAGCAGCTAGATCAAAGGTTTGATCCAGAAAACAGTGCTCTTGGACACGGCGCGCATAGTTAGGAGGTCTCAGGAGCCCTGACCTCCGGTAGTTTTGGATCCTGTTCCCGATGTATATATGTATGTATGTAAATCGGGCTGGTTTCCGCAACTCCACGACTAAGCGCGTATTTTGCGTGCAGGTGGGACAAATGCGTCATACAATCCACCCCAGCTCCCCAAGGAAGGCCAGCAACGCCTTGGTGTTACCAACTATCTCGCAGAACCTGGGTTTCCGAAGTACTTTGACCTGTAATCCGCGACTATCGGGCAGCTTAGAAGCAGGTGTGTTGCTGTCTCATTCTCCTCCATGCAGGCTCTGCATAGCGGGCTGTCAGTGACTCCTATAGCATAGAGGTGTTTATTAAAAGACCCGTGGCCAGTTGTTACGGCTGTGACTGAACGCAACTGTTGTTTAGTCAGTCTTAGGGCTTGTTTTGTGAATCGGCCATCTATAGAGGGAAGTGCCTCTTTGGCCTGCCTACACTCACTATGGTCAACCCATAGCTTGTGATGTTTTTCTCCGGTGTTTTCCTTACCAGATTGCGTAAGTACCCGAAAGGCAGCGGCACGATGGGTTCAGGTCCCATCGCTGACAAACTCGACCCCCTTCGGGCGAGTTCATCCGCAGCCTGTTCCCGATACCGGTGGGCTATTTTTATATATTTAAAAGGTTTTTTTTAATGAATAAAAAGTAAAAAGAAAACCAATGATAACCCTAATATCTCTTATTATCGAACTCCTCCGAAACGGCTTGACCGATTTATATGATTTTTTTTGTGTATATTTGGTAGTTCTGAGAACAGGTCGTAGGCTATTTTTTATTTATATGGCGAAACAACGTTTGCCAAGATCAGAAGGCCTATCACGAATATTTTTGAAGTAAACAACAACATAGCTACAATACTCGTTTCGCACATAATATTTATTTCAATTAAATACTATGATCATATTTTTGAATGACATAAATTGTGTATGTCTCATAAAATTAAATCAAAATACTATAATAATAATGTTTTATTGTCAGGCAACTAAGACCCATAGAAAAAAATACACAATATAATATTACAGAAAAATAATCTAATACATATTAAAATCACAAAAATTAAATCTTAGTACTTATATTCTACTTTAAATTAAGTACTTATATTCTACAACAGACAGGGTTGTTCTTATGAGATGCCCCATTATTGTGCTCTCACCAAGCCTGTCAGCTATCACGTTCAAGAGGCTGTTGGCACTGCCACGCAATCTGGCGAGCAGAGACGCACTTTTCTTCCTCGCTATAGCTGAGAAGCTGTCG
Organism: Lacanobia oleracea; assembly: GCA_950371165.1. Classification (NCBI taxonomy): domain Eukaryota; kingdom Metazoa; phylum Arthropoda; class Insecta; order Lepidoptera; family Noctuidae; genus Lacanobia; species Lacanobia oleracea. The sequence goes on from OX493397.1 coordinate 12,723,882, forward strand.
ACTCGGGCTTTTACGATCATCTCTGACGCACTGCAGTAACGCGGCAGCCGCATCAGCGTCCTGAAGGCGTTATTATATTGGACGCGCAGCGCATTGACGGCACGTTTGGTACAACTGATCCATAAGGCGCACGAGTACATACATGAAAAACTTTGCGATCCGCCCATGCCTCGCAACAAGTCATATTAACTTCATGTTAGCTCTTCTGTTTGTTAGTCATCCAACAACTCTACAGAATAAATACGAGTACATGCAGTTCATAAACGGTTTAATTTGTGTTTCGAATTAAACATGAGTTTACACACAACCCGGACGTATTCTGTCAAATCATCACGTTGCATCTCACAGTAATTTGTACGAGAGAGACCGCCAAAAAGTCTCATTTCATAAACGGAGAAATTAATTTACGCTATAATTAATTATAAATTAATTATACACGCTATTTAAAGCATAGGTACCTATGCTTTAAATAGCGTGTGTTTGACCGCTTCTGTACTTCGAGCGAACCTACGGGCCAACATGTTCGCCCGTACCGCCAATGCCCTGCGTTCCCGTTCAACATCAGCATCTTAGCAATTAAATTTCCCAAGTATTTAAACTGATGTACCAGACAAACTACTACTACTACTACTATGTACTATGGGGTTGAAGTTTTTCACATTCAAAATTTTCTTACATTAACGTTACTATACGTCAAAATATTTGTGCTAGGGCCTCAGCTAGTATGTACATAAAATGAATAAGGGAATAAAGTTCGTTTTTTTTTTATAAATAAAGCCCAAACTTATTATCTTATTACATAAACGCCTCACTGTTTTTCAAATTGGTTAAATAACTAAGATTAACAACGATGTTCGGTACAATATCAAGCTTAACACCTAAAAAATGATTCTTAACTTTTTGTATTTTATTAAACAATACAGAAAAACGCCTTATAAAAACAATATGATCTGCTAAACAATATATTGCAACCAAAGTCGGCTTATGAAAATTAATTTGCCTGAAGCAAAATACAATAGAATTTAGTAAACATATTATTTTTCCAAAGAAAACCTTTGTTGCAGTTATTAAATACCTCAAAGCATATAGCAAAGTTGAAATGATTAATTTATGTATCTTTTAAGGTATTTCATTTTCACACTTTACAGATAAAATAGTTTTTACTAATCACGCAATCATGATTGATGATTTAAAAAAGGTGGCTGGCAGCGTATGGATGCGGACTGCTCAAGACCGGGATGATTGGCGCTCTTTGGGGGAGGCTTACGTTCAGCAGTGGACAGCAATTTGCTGGAATGATGAATCATGCATTCTTCTAAGTCTAACGTAGTAAGGCTAACGATCGTATGATACGATTTCGTCGCGCGATGATATTATTCTTGTGCTCACACATTGATATACAAGCTCAACTAGGACACTGTAAAGAAATGAAGGCAGAACTTTGCTAATAGTGCAGTCTCCCTTTTCTATATCTAGTATTTGGGTCCGTCATCTGTCGAACCATTTCCCAACCATGCTGAAGTTGGCTTCAAGTCTAACAGGCTCGTGCTGAATACCAGTGTTTTACATGTCATTCCATGTGAAACACTGGTATTCAGCACGCTTTCGTTACAGCTACAGCAAAGTTTCTGGGCAGCTCGATACTCCATGGTACCTCCACAACGACTACCGATTCTCGACTCTGTATCCTGCTTATTATAAAGGGAAGGGAAAATTTTGTTTTTTTTTGCTTCTCCGCCGTTTTTATGATTAACTTCGTTGCGGAATCCAAAACAGTTCAATCGTTTTTCCGGCAATAGTAGAACTTTATTGACTTGTCACATTTCTGATGGTCATCACTTGGTTCTCAAATCTCAAATCGGGTTCTTGCTTCCAATAGTTGCAGTGGTTGAGAATTGCGTGGACTGCTTACCCGTAACGGCTGTCAAATATCTACAAAAGGACGGAGGTGTTTCGATATGTGGTGCTGCTATGGTTACCCATCTAGAGTCTGACAGACGACTGACTATACAAAACCGACATGGAGGAGGATGAGACAAACACCATAAACAAAATTAATATTAATTCCCCTAGTTTTAAGCCACAACACGCTCCTGATAACAATTTTCACATTTTGTATTTCGACAACTCAATAATTTGGGCTGTTACTGTTACCGAGAATTGTCTTAATAGAAAAACCGATACTTAATAACGATACCAATATTCTGATATTCGCATATTCGGAAAATTTTAACAGGTAATGTAGTGAAAAGAGACTTAGGCTGCGTGCGTGGATGCGTAGTGAGAAACGTGTAGCCTCACTCAGCGTCAGTAGCGTAGCGAGGGGGGGGGGGAGCGGCCCGCACCGTGTGACACCCATGCTAGCTACGCTTTTGCTGAGCGCAAGCGATTCTATTGGTTTTTATAAACACATCCCTCGCTACGCACATTTTTGGTGAAAACGCAGCCTAAGTGTAGAATCAAAAGTAACCTTTGTTTTATTTTTTTGTACGTGGAATCATCAAATGACTCCACCCGCTCTGGACGGAGCGGTAGGGAGTGTCATCACCCGTGTTCCTCCAAAACCCTTTGCGTTACAGGGCGAGTAACCAAAATATATTATATTTCTAAAAAAGCGAGATATAAATATCAAGAAAAAATGAAAATTTACAGTATTTCAGGTAGACAGGTAAGAGTTTCGTACGTAACTAAGTTGAGGGATCCAGTATGAAGCGAGTTCGTTAAATGAAACTTTATTTAGCTCACCTTATGACGTAGTTTTCTACTTTAGAAATATAAAAATTGATGAACGTTGTATTACATAAGGATTTTAGAAGGAGCTACCTATAAAATGTTGTAGTGTTTTCAAAGCTTACTATAGTCTTCTGTAGTACTTACTAAAAAGCATGGCCTTCTTTGTGGCAGTTAAGTCTAATTGATAAATTTATACCCACTCCATTATTATGCTACCTTCAAAATAATTTAAATCACGCAGTCATCCATTTACGACCACACGGAAAATTCTGTTGATGTAAACCAACTTTCTGTCAAAGAAGGAAAGACGAAAGTCCACAATTAAAAAAAGCTTACTTCATAATTACGATTAGAAAAACAACGTGTTTTATACAATAAATATTATTTTATTCGAGGTATACAGAAAACAGGCACAGGTCGCACATCATATTGCGTCGGCGAGAGAAAGCAGATGGCGGGATTTCATTACAATATCTCAGCGAGGCGGAAAGGGAATCGCAGCCGGGACTTGTAACGTTCCCTAGATTATACAAGGCGTATGGATATCTGCTCTTTAGATTTGTTAATGTGGGCTCCACTGAAGTTTTCATATGATCTCTTTATTCTGATTTATTCAGAACTGTGATTGGACAGGTTACCGGTTTTGACGTAGACTTTGAGTATGTTGAGTTGTTTACTGTGCTGGGGAAAAAAAAGTAGTAATGTTTTAAGAAATTCCAGAGAAAGCCGTTTGCGACTTTTGCGTATCGTCGTTTGCGACTATCGGAATGCCAAAATACCAATAAGGGATTGACATTAGGCTTAGACAAGTAGTCAGCGGTAGCGTGGCGAAGGCGATTATCAAAACCTCAAAAATGTGTGGGATTGACAAACGGTATCGCAATGTGACGTAATCAATCCCTTATTTTTTGTCATTTCCACATCGCCTTTACTGAAAATTAAGCATTTTGTCTTAAGCTTCCTGTGACATTTTGATAGCACTCTTCTATACCAAACAAACATTTTGAGTATTTGGCAATCGCTATCACAGCTCGCTGATAAAATGTGACTTGTCAACGGCCAACGGCTTTTTCACCTCACTATCAACATTATATTAATGTAACGTGATCTTTAAAGTAGGTACATATGGTCTTATAATGCCAAAATATTGCAGGGGAAACCGGTCTGCGCTGAAATTGGATTGTAAAATTTAGCCCACCTGAAAGTTGGAGATAGAAAGAGTGTCAACTAAGCCTCTCGAACAACATAAAGTCACCTGGTACGAGTCGCTACGAGGAAGTATTCAAAGAAAGAAAGTACCTACATACCTATGTATGTCATAGTTGAGTCTTCCCTCGATTAGCAAAGCGATGCCTTTTCAACAGCCAGAAACTGCCAGATGAAAATAATGATGTTATCTAATAATATAATAGAGCAATCTGATACAAGTATGTTTCATATCTATGTTCGTTTACTGTCGTCTCTTCGGATAAGTAATATTTTTTGTCATCGAACTTTATGGCTACAGAGATAAGTAGCACTCTCATAATTAATTTCGTCAACTTTTTCTTCAACCTGCCTACCTAATAAATGAGATTAATATCGACCTTGTAGTAAGCTATGGGTAGCATTCACGTGTCTTCAGTCATATCCTATGTTTCTTAAATCCTTGAACAGACTTTTGTTATTTTTCGTAATTATAATGTCAACTTTCATGATTGTCACACTTTTCAACTTACGTTTATTTCTTGAGCTCACATTTCTTAATTAGCATTCATTTAGGTGCACGAAATTTTACCTTTCAAGCACAAACAAAGCCGCTTGTCCGTCTTTATTATTAAGTTTAAATTATAGTCATTAACTAACGAGAAAACAAGCGGAGCCTCTCAATTTGCTTAAGATTTTAAAGATAAGGTTTTCAGTTACCAGAAACTTTTGTTAAAATTTAACTTTGAATAAATTAACTCTGTTATTTGCTAAATGTTTAGAGAAATAATAAAAATATTTTCTGTTTGTTCACTGTTTTGCGTTCTTACTATTTAGTTTTTCCTTTTAATTTCACGCGGTAACAACTTTGTAAATAGACATTCTCCCTCGTAATAAGGTGGGATTTTCTTGTTGACTTAAAATAAAAATTATCTATTATTTATATGAAATTTTACTTAGGTGTATTTAGTTTTCTACACCACTACCGCCAAAATTACCAGCTTTACAGTAAGCCTCTAGCTAACACTTTAACGTAGATGTGTGATCGTTTTGGAAAACTACCTAATTATCACATTGGAACGCTAATTATATTAGTTGAACCTACAACATTGATCCTGGCGCGCGCGTTTACCGCGCCAGCCTAACTACCACAAAATTTGCCTCAGCGAGCTGTTTAAATTGAAATTATTAGCACCTAGACCCAAGTGAACAGTCGAGCAGTTTTTGCCGGTCTCACATTCGCACATTAGCATTTTCAACGGGTATGTGAGGGGAGCGATTCCCGCCAAGCCGACGGCGCCCACAAACGTACGGCAATACTGCCTCTTTTATTTATGTAAACGTGGAAATGTAAATTAATTTCTCCGTTTATGAAATGAGACTTTTTGGCGGTCTCTCTCGTACAAATTACTGTGAGATGCAACGTGATGATTTGACAGAATACGTCCGGGTTGTGTGTAAACTCATGTTTAATTCGAAACACAAATTAAACCGTTTATGAACTGCATGTACTCGTATTTATTCTGTAGAGTTGTTGGATGACTAACAAACAGAAGAGCTAACATGAAGTTAATATGACTTGTTGCGAGGCATGGGCGGATCGCAAAGTTTTTCATGTACATAACTGTAAACTAAGGCGAAAAAATGAAGGAGAGCGGAACAAAACGTTTATGTTTATCATATCACCAGGGCTTAAGGGAAATGTGTTCATTAACAGGTATTACAGAACAGAAAAAGCTTCATAACTTCATCAGCAAACCTCATCATATATTTAATGTATTCATCATCATGATCCTCTTATAATAGTTATCCACTGCTTCACCACCATCCTCATCATTATAACAGCCGGAAGGAGTCCACTGCTGGATATAGCCCCCCCCCCAAAGGGGGGAGGGGGGTTGCCATAACCACCGCGCTTGGCAGGCGGGTTGACTATCGCAGTGTTTGGTGTTGCGTTTTACAGAGAACGTTGCTGTCCATTCTTTGGTGAGTCCCTTAGTCGCCTCTTACGACACCCACGGGAAGTGATGGGATGGTATTACGTATACTTTTACGGAACCATATGGCACCGGCGGAGACCATACGGCTGCTTCACTATAGCTCTCTAATCGTGCACCGTTGGTTTTCGATAACTCGATCTCATCTAGCTGAAAAAACAGCGTTTTTCATAAATTATTAAAAAAATAAGTACCAAATATATCTTTTTATTTCGCAAAATTTCGGTTTTATATTTGAGATTTTTAGGACAGGTGAACAGACCATTTGAATCAAAAAATTAGATTGAAACTAACATGAAATATCCCAGTCACGTCTCTTATGTATTATTTCTTGATAATAAGTTTCTTAAAGCTTTTACGCTAAACTGTCGCATATCAGCTCAAATGTCCCTTTCGTTACTTATACAAAGCGTCTGGCCGTCCGACATGAATAAATGCTAAAGTTCAGGAACAGAAAAACCATTTCATAAAAAGCTTATACCTACCAACATATGTCCATATAACGCATATGGATAGTAAACCTGAAAAATACCTATGTAAAATCACTTCATAATAAAAAACAAAAAAATCACAAGGACCTATAAATAATTTTATTTGACAACTGCATAATAATACAGATAGATATAATAGAAAGAGAAAACTCAGCTTAAAATGTTTTCTATTAAATAAATTATAATATCCTTAAAAAACGAATCGAGTGACATGGAACGAGCGCCCTCGAACTTTGCTAATATGTGCCCAACCTCTGTCATCTGCTGAAATAATGGTGCTAATATTTGAAAACTTTCCCGAGGTAGGCCCATTCTAATACCGTAAAGAATTTTGCTTACAGTAATAACCACAAAGTCTTTCAAGTTCGTATGTCATGATTCCTTTCTGAATACTAAATTAGTAGGCTTTCTATTGTCTCTCATTTGACATGTTTAGGCAGATATAATTACGACTACAATAGAGATTTTAATTTCCTAAAGTCTCAAAGAGAGAAGGTAATTATATGTCTTTGAAGTTCTTTTGAGAATAAATTAGTGTTGTGGATTCGCGGAAGGCTTTTAATAAAATAAAATCAAAGTTAAATTGTGTCGTATATCGCGTTGAAAACTTGTTTACAAACAGATGAAAATAAAACAAGAAACATGCGAATGTGAGTGCGAACGCTGCAGAAAAGTTGATTGGTTGATTATACGAAAAGTTGAATATAAAATGTTTGGCGTGTCACAGGAATTGGCAAAGGGTAATAAAGTCGGGTTTCGCCAGCGGTGTTAATAAGTGAGATCATTTTTTATCAGGCTTCCGAGTGAGGTTTCGCAAAGCCAAAACAATAAATCACCGGGGCAGCGGCTTGCGGCTTATTATTTCGGCTATACGCCGGTGGTCTTTTCTGCTAACTAACCAGCGCTCAGCGAAATGATATTTTTTCTTCGGCTCGCAGGCACACGTCCAGACCCTCTCGCCAGTTATTAATTAACTCCGCCGGATGTGGACCCTCCGTGACATATTATATCAAAAAATAATTACCTACAACCGCCTGTTCGAATCGCTCTATGACTTTCCTAATTAAATCGGTAGACTAATTTGTTGAGCTCAATTTATTTGAATTGAGTAATATTATAAACTTGCGCGGTCGCACCTTACCAGATCTGAGTCAGTAACCCTATAATGAAAAGCGTAGCGAATATATTTTGTAGACAAATGGCGGCACATTATAGTAGCTTTGATTTTATTGTTTTAGTTTTCATTTGCAAAATTACTTGTGTAACAACTTTTACAAACATTATTAATATATGGTGGAGCATCTGTTCAATTTGGGTCATTATATAACATATAATACCTAGTAAAATGTGCAAATTGTATCATTTAGGTGTTTATCTATACAGCTACAGGTTAATAGATTCGTAGAGATCGATTCTCCAGATAGTTGGGACTGAGACGAACAAAACCAATATATTTTCCGACACTTGAGCTCTCAGGTAATTGTGGCAGAAAGTTTTCGAACGTGCGCGCAATATTGATGAGCCCCGCCACAGTTCGTGCCTCTAGCGCCAGCTTACAGCGCCTACGGAACACCCTGTAGTTCTTGCTTTTTAAAACATCACTCGCTGAATCCAGCACTCCGCCTGCCATAACGCTTAATTAGTTCATATGAGCGAAACGTGTTATATTACCTAGCTAATTAACTCATACGTTCTAGCGCAAAAATAGTCAGCTCAAAGCGTTATAACCAACTTTGCGCTGCAGTTTTATTTCACGCAAAAATTACGAAAAGTTACTCACAAACCGAACGTTTTTAAACTTCTAATTCTTGGTTAATTACGCAAAATTGAATCATAAATGAAGCGCCTTTAAGCTTTTTGTTTAATTAAGCGGTTCTAGGTAATATCAAAAGGTTTGATTGCGTTGAAGTAATTTCAAATCAATGATGCGGTCACATCCGAATAACTAATTAGTATCGTTCTGTGGTTTTGTGGACTTCGAATGACTTCGTTGAATATTTATTGGTAAAATTAGATAGTTTGAGACGCTTATTATCCTGCAAATTTTATGTCTGACATAGATAAAACAATAGATCAATATTTGAGATTGGCTCAAAATGATCAATTGCTTGTTCAATAAGCTTTGTCTTACGAAATGAGCAAATACTTTCAGATATTTCAAAAGTTTTCTTATCTTTTAGTTCAAATTACAGCAACTGAAAAAGTATTCTTCTGTGATATCTCATGAAAATTGATGATACATTCGAGTAGAGACAAGTCTCGGACGTAAAGAAAAGTAAATGATGTACACGACCGAAACAGTGAACTTTCTTTGTTGTGGAACCTAAAAGATAAAGGATAGGAGCTAGATATATTAATATTTTGACCAAGTTACGTCGTGTGTGTAAATCAGTTAATGATTTACAGCTTTATTTAGTCTTGTTTAGAAAATTTCTTGGATCCACTCCGGCTAGGTACGTTACTGGGTGGCGATATGTATAAGGGTTCTCGTAATTTTTTTGGCAGTTGCGATCAAAACAACATGTAGGTAGAAACCACAACGGTAAAATTTATTATAGGCTCGATTCGGAGGGTCGGATGATTTTATTATTCTGCATACAATTCCATTTTCCTATCACAAATTATTCGAACGGCAACGGTTAAGGTTTTGCATAACGTGCAAAAATTGTTCTCGACGTATTTACGTATGTTTTGTAGTGTGTACGAGCAATTCTATCTGAATGTCGGCGTCGAATAAAAAAACAACAATTGTAAATTATTATTCCATTTGTGAGAAAAATATTTGGAATGGAAAGTCACGGTTGCTATTGTTTTTGCTTTAGCTATCCGGTCGGATTTGCACCTGCGCTGCTGTGTGCACACCTTTCTGTTAACGTTGTTATTATAACTTCCGTAGTTCAAACTTCTCTGTCTACAAAAAAAAGAGAGGCTTTAGAAGTGATTGAATACGTGTGTAAGAATACGTCTATTAAATTCTTCTGGGGGCACTATCGGGCGCGTGCAAGGGTCGGTCTTCCGGCTCAATTTCCTCCACTTTACGCATCCTCTTAGGGTCTATGGTCGCTCCCGTGGTGGAGCACAGCAAACGTTCGAGGGTCACCCGAGGGTCCTGCATGCGACAAACTAGGTCAAGGCGTCTATTTCCGATGCTCTAAACGATTCTACCGATATTACTGATGCGCTGTAATCGTTTGAAGGTATATATTATTTAAAAGTCTATGGGGTGTAAGTTATCGTTGCAGGGGGTTTTACATTTAAATGTTTGTGAGGAGAGTGATAAAGAGGTGTTAAACATTAAGAACATAGTACAAAATATACGAGAAAATTATTTTTACGTTATCAAATAAAAAAAAAATAGAAATCAAAGTGTACCTACATCCTTACTAATATTATAAATGCGAAAGTAACTCTGCCTGTCTGTCTGTCTGTCGCGGTATCACGCCAACACTACCGGACCGATTTAAATAAAATTTGGTACAGAGATAATCTAGAGCCTGAGAAAGGACATAGGCTACTTTTTATCCCGGGAGTATGTTCGCTAGGGACCACGCGGGCGAAGCCACTGGCAGAAGCTAGCATAAAATAAATCTCTGCTTAATCGGAACGTTTAAGTTTCAGTACTGCAAAAAGTTGTGCCAAAAAACGCTAAATTGTGTTACGAGGTGATTTAACCACATCCTCGGAATAAAAATGTGTGTTTCAAGTTTACGACAACCCTTTCTTTATCTTGTTACAATAGGTGCCGATTCAACCGCGGATTAGGAAGGATGGCGGTAACGCATATAAAATAAAACCTAACTGTACGAATTATTTGTGAAAATAGAATACTCTATGTTTAGTAGATGGGAAGGTAGCACCAATTACGCACATCAAATGTACCGTACGTTAATTTGTTTTCCTAATGAAGTTGCTAAGTATTTACATAGGCCTATTTCCTCCGAGGTAAACACCACTTCAGAGGAACGAAATTATTTTCTTCAGCCTCACGTTACCTGAGCTGAAATTAGGGTATTTACTATTAATTATTCTAATGTCGGTCGATCTTTAGAATCCTTTATAATTCAGTGTTTCCAGGGGCGATACGTTTAGTTGGGTTTTTGTGAATTCTCTCGTAGGGAATTGAGGTGAACTGTGAATATAAATAGACCTGTGGTGTCAAGCTTTCAATGGTTACCAAGAAACTTTGTTAATAACAGACAGAAATAGCCTGTTTCATCTACGACACCAAACCATAACTTTTCAGAATAATGGGTGTTGATTTTTGTTCAGGGTGTTCATTTCATATGTAGATATTTTAATATATTTCTTAATTGTTTAGCAGACACGGAATACCACATTCTGTATCGGCTATACAATTATGAAAAAATATCAATCTTATAAATCAATGAACACCGGCTGCATGCACGAAAAGTGTCACGGTCACGTTCCGCATGTCCAATTGTTTTCTTATGATGCAATCACGTAAAATTATCGTCCGTAAACCGACTTTACAGACACAATTTTTTTTTAATTATTGTTTCTTGGTTTTACAGTAGATACAGTACACCACCCTTATCTAAATTAAAATAGAAACGTGACATTTTTGATGCTTCAGGGAACAACAAAAACCTTTTGGTATTTTTTTGGTTATTTTTTTTTAATTATGTTTAATTATATATATTTATTTTTAATTAAAGTTATTTTTTACTTTGTATTGTTTTGTTTTTGGAAGTCGGTTTTAGTTATTGTAAAAAAGTTTTTTTATTTTTCACTTTTTTTGTGGTATCTGCGTACCACAAAAATTTGATTGAAGGGTTCCATTGCCTACCTCCAAAGATCTTCATCAGATCTTGTTGTTGTAGTTTAAGGTATCCTTTGTTTGTTTTTTTTTTTGGTGTACAATAAAGCATTTATAAATAAATCTACACTAATATACAAAGCTGAAGAGTTTATTCGTTTATTTGAACGCGCTAATCTCAGGAACTACTGGTCCGATTTAAAAAAATCTTTCTGTGTTAGACAGCCCATTTATCGAGGAAGGCTATAGGCTATATATCATCACGCTATGACTAACAGGAGCGGAGCAGTAATGAAAATTTTGACGCAGACGAAGTTGCGCGGGTCAACTAGTAAATAAATAAATAGGACCAGTCCAGGAAAATTCTCTCCAAAAAAACTTTTCCAAACAAAAAGAGAATCATCCAAATCGGTTAAAAATTGGTGAAAATATCGCTGAACAAAAATTTTTTTATGGGATCCCAACATCAGATCCTGACTTATACCTTCCATCATCAGCTCAGCAACATGAGATGATGATTATCAAGCGCAAATCTGAATTGCGTTTTAGAAATTTCATAAACACATTTATTTATTTATTTATTTAATACTTTCAGCACGAATGTACATAGGCGGACTTAATGCCATAGGCATTCTCTACCAGTCAACTTTTGGGTGATGCAGAGAATAGTGGTAGGTGCAATATGAAAAATTAAAAGTGATTGAAATTATTTAAATACTATAAAATTTAACAATAATATACATATACAAAGCATACATTGTATGTGCCTATAAAATTTGAGGGTTTCCCTCGATTTTCATGGGATCCCATCATTAGATTCTGACTTGGTGATAATGGGACCACCTCAGGAGTATAGGCTTTCGAATAAAGAAATAAATTGTAAAATCGGTCCACAATTGGCGGAAAAATCGGTGAACATATATAAAAAAAAAACATACAGCCGAACATGGAACCTTCTCCTCCTCCTCCTTTTTGAAGAAGTCGGTTAAAAAAAGCTTTCGATGAACGTGTAAAGTAGGTATGTATAGGATTGTACTTTAAGTAATTTGAAACAAAAGTTCGTTGTGTCGACGTCTCCGCACATTACGAATGCCTCGTAACGTTGTTACCTAAATGAAATTAAACATTTATTACGAAACTTTCTTGAAAACAACTTTATTGCGAAAGCGATAACGTATGTTCTTATTTTTACTTTCTTGTTTGAATGCGATGTAGAGCCTTGGGTGTGTTGAACAATAGACAGTCGTTCAAATCGAGTGTTTGATTACCAGAAACTCAGCGATAAGCTTTATTGTATTACTGGAACGCGTCTTCGTCCGCTTTCTAAAGGCCTAGCACGAATATTTTTAACTTAGGTATGGTAACGTAACGTAACATTTTGCCATGGCTACAATACTCGTTTCGCACATAGTAAGTATTCATTTGAATTAGATACTATGTTCATATTTTTGAATGATATAAATTGTGTATGTCTCGTATATTAGACCAAAATACTATGGGGTTGTAGTTTTTCATATACAAAATTCACTTACATCTACGTAACTTTACGCCAATATGTTCGTGCTAGGCCCTCTGAAAATACAATACAGTCTGTGTTTTTTTTTTGTAAAAATAAAATCTTCTACTGACGAATGATTTTTTGAATCGGTGAAGTAGTATATCATTATCATCCTATAGCAAACCACTGCAGGACATAGGCCTCTCCTAGTGCCTGAAAGCCTGCACCTACCTTACGTTTACCGATTCGCGGTCTCCACTCAAGTAAGTGTCCACGTTTCGGCTCAGTAAGTTATAACAGGCAGGACGCACTGATTGAAGAACTTAGGCTTTAAGCTCTGTGGAATACGTGACGAGAAGACTCGGCGAAGCTTTCTTAACTGTGCCCAGCATTTTATAGTATAACTAGTTGACCCGCGCAACTTCGTCTGCGTCACAATTTTCATTACTGCTCCGCTCCTATTAGTCTTAGCGTGATGATATATAGCCAAGAATTGTTCAAATCGGACAAGTAGTTTCTGAGATAAGCGCGTTAAAGCAAACAAAAAAACAAACTAACTCTTCTGCTTTATATATTAGTTTAGATTTTAGTAAATGTAGATGTAGATATGAACCATCATTGTTGTTTGTATGTAACATATAACCTGGGCTACATGTTACATAAAAGCTGGGTTACCTGTTCATCATATCAGACGAAAGACGTCCCCCAAGATGGGTCAGGGTTTGCCATAATTGCTACGCTTGGCAGGCGGGTTGACGATCGCAGTGCATGGTGTTGAGTTTTACAGAGAACGATGCTGCCCATTCTCTTGCAAGTCCCTTAGTCGCCTCTTACGACACCCACTTGAAGTTAACATGTCACCCAAGGTCACATGTTACATACAAACAACAAGCTAGAACCTTCAACCCACATTCTTGGAAACACATCGAGTGGCCCTCTCTAACCCCAACTGAACAATAGCAAAAAATAAAACTTCCTCGTTTATGCATAATTACTTAATTTCGTTACATGACCCTTTTGTTAGCTTTAATTACAGAGGGGAAAACATTTCTTTTAAAAACTTTTGTTCACATAAAGTCCAACAAGTTACGCATTAGCACGTGAGCAAAAACTGGCCAAGTGCGAGTCGTTCAATGGTTCTGATTAAATTTAATTTTTGTAACATGATATTTTAGCAATGCAGGCTTTTTATAGGATTTCCTATAATCTATTGGTAAAGAACTTATTGACTTTTTGGTCGTTTTTCAATGGTCATTTTCGTAAAATTTTGAAAAAAATATAATTTAAGCCGGTAGAATTAAAAGTTTGTCCCCCAAAAGTGACTGCATTCCACAATGTATGTGTATGTGTGTTTGGGTCACAGGAGTTCATTTGTGTATCAAACAACAGAATCAGAGAATTTAATGTGATAGACAGACATACCGAAAGCCAGACAAACAGATATCCGAGTGATACTATAAGGGTTCTGTTTCTTACTGATGCTCGGAACCCTGAAAATGTCGAAATTAAATTTAAAAAAGTACACAGAGAGTGTTGAGGAAACAATCCTAACGCGCCAAATGTTTGCGCTCACGTTTCCTTACGGAATAATTTTGCCTAAATACAAGTTGTTTTCGGTAGACAATGGGGAGCACGTGTCGGATCAAACATGGCCCCCGGGCTCCACAAATCATGACGCAAAAACCTGTTGTAGGTAATTCCGGGCGATCTTCCCGATACTCAAGATAGGCGAGCTTACAAATTGCTTTCGACCTTAAACGGCCATATTTTATCTGCTTATTTATTGCCAATATCTCTATTGATATGTATTACGGTTCATCAATTTCATTCCATTACTCTTCCTGTCAGGAGTAGTACATTAGACGTGATAAGTCGTCACTTCGGTTTAGTGCTGCAGAAGCCCAAGGCGTATAAATTTCAGTTCAACAGATGTATGAAAAGTCGAACAGAGAAAGTTCGATTCCACGGGACATTTTTAGGTGTCTGTTTCGGTGATTCTTATTTTTGTTTCTTGATTCCATCTAGTGCTCGTGGCCATATTATAACAGAAGCACGTTTCGATCTTTCGGGTTAAGCTACGTTTTCTGGGGTCGGACCGTGGATGGAGGACCATCGATTACATACTGAGACTTACATACCCCGGAATGCACGATACGCCGTTGGTCCCGGCTGTCAAAAGTGGATATTTGACAGTCATTACGGATAGTCAGAAGCCAGAAAATTGACACGGGTCATGCTAAAGCAATTAAGGGTATTATAAAAACCTATAGTCCTGTGATCGATTTTGACCATGGCGCCCAATCTCAACCGAGACTTGCCAACGGCGCGGGTCATATTATAGTACATAAATGTGTGCACTATAATGTGTCCCGAAAATTTGTTCGAATGGATCACCACGACCCTGGAACGCAAAGGGCAATAGGAGGGACACGAATGGGTTAGTCAGTTAGGGTGCCTGTTCATTTCTGCGGAGCCAGGCAGCAGAGCGGAGAAACGGAAAAATATTAACCAATCATGTCAGTCAAAAGGTGAAGGCAATTCCAAAATTTCTCCGTTTCTCTGCTCCGATGCCTCGCTCCGCTGTAATGGGCAGGCTCTTAGAGTCTCGACACTATTTTCTGCTCTGCCCAGAGCGAGAAAAGTCATTTGATGATTTTCCATCCTTAAAAAAAAACATTAACGCAACGGCGAGATCAGCGGAGCAGTTTACCGAGTTGCTTGGTTGTGGAGTTTCTGAATTGAGGAAATCTTAGCATAAAATACAAGTTAGGCAGACTCATACTCTTTTTGTATTCCATTATTTCGTGCCTTGTTACTACTAAGTTTTTTGTCCTAGGCTTTTAGTCGGCATAAATATCAAGGCCCAAGAATGCCTTTATTATTTAAAAGCAAACGAGAACGCAAATGTTTACAGCAAATAAAGCTGCTTACACGAGACGTTATGGCAGAAGCTTAAGCGTTTTATCTCGGGATTAGTATACATCCTACCTAATTTACGTGACTTCGTGTAACATGATGAGACCTTGTTTGCAGGATCAGGTGTGAAGAAAATTTAAGCATGGAAAAGAATAATTATTCGCCGTTAGAGTCGCTTATGTCGGCTCTTGTGATATGTGATATTTTTTGTACTGTCTCTTTGTAAACTTTTACTCGATTCCGCCGCAAAAGGTTATTATTATTATTATGTCGTTTATTCATTTTTATATACATACATGTTACATTTTTAAATATATCTTTAAAAAAATCATTAAAAATACAATTAAAAATATAAAAGATAGTAGACTGCCGGTGTGGGGAGCAGGGTCCAAGCTACCGGTGGTTAGGGCTCCAGAGAAAGGAATCTCCTCACAATACGAGCTTTATCGAAAAGTACTGCCTTCTGTATCAGGCTCTTTATCCAACCGCGTAACGCCAACTTCGACAGATGGTCGTCGAAGCTTTTGGCCATCAGGCCATTAGCCGTGACGACCATCGGCACAATGACAGCTGAGTCCACATTCCACATGTCGACAACCTCGTGTGCTAAGTCGAGATACTTGATTTGTTTCTCCTTCTCAGCCTTCACGAGGTTCTCGTCATGCGGGATGGTAACATCAAATATCATTGAGCGGCGCGCTAATCGGTCTATCACCACTTCGTCGCTGGAGCTCGACGCAACTGCAACCGCCGGCGACACTAGTAATCCAAGCGGAGCGGAGCGGTCTTTTTTCTTTGAATTGCGTAAAAGTCATCGATTCGCGCTTCCGCAAACAAAGCGGAACCACTGCAGTACCGAGGCAGGCCCAGCAGCATCCTGAAAGCTTGTTATTTTAATTTAATAAATATTTCAGAGCCAGAAAGCATCATGAAATTAACACCAAAGAATCATTAATTAACTAAGTATTAATTAGGTACCCACGTTTACAGGTCTGAGGAACTTTTAGTAAAACTAGGTACTTTTACTTAAGCATGTTGTAAAGTGTCTTCGCGTACCACTGAAAATCTTTTCTCGTAATAATATTATATTAGTCATATCGTTTTCAAGGCAAACTTTTTTTATGTACTAGACAAAAGTTGATGAATAATTAAGGAAAAGTAGTTCAAATCACCTTGTCGCTATTATTTTCTTCAAAAATTGATTTCAATCATTTTAATTGTAGTTGAGGCCAAAATGGTCAATTTTGTGATCAATTTTTAATGAAGCATTCTTCCGAGAACTGCTGTAGTTGTTAAAAACTTTCACCGGAATTTTGTGATATGTGGTTCGTTTTTTATTGCAATTTAATGTGTTTATGTTACTTTTCCGTGTATTTTATGTGTAATTTTAATTAATACAAAGGTTTGGTGAACAAATTAATAATTTTACAAATACAAACAAGCTTTTCAAATGCCAGAGGTAAAGTATTTACATTAATAAGTCAAATAACTAGTATGCACAACTGCAGTACACTGAATTTAAACAGTAGGATGTCAAACACAAAATGAAATGGAAACCCACCTATTGGAATGGAAAAATAAACCTGTCAGCTTTATTTTTCTCTCTGATATTATGCTTTTTAATAGTCTAAGGGTCTGTTTCACGAATTTGAATTGTTTGTTTGAGTCGTTTAAAATTATAAGTACCCATAGAATAACTGGCAAAAAAATGAGGAGCAAAAATATTTGTACGTGTTTTCGGTATTGCCGTTTAGGGACATTACACATGTCAGTTGCACGGTTAATGGTCATGTACGGAGAATGGAGATACACGTGCGAGACCGCCCAGCCGGCCATCTGTCCTCGCGGTACCCGCTATGCGGCCGCATTAGTTCCATTTTCACTCCTTTAAAATTTGTGTGTGACAACCCTTAAATATCTGATTTCGATAGCTTAAAATATTTTACTATGATACCATTCGTTGGTGCGAATGTAAAATTATATTAAAATGTGGTGTTATCGCATGAAAATAAAAGCAGCAATTTACCTAAACACCAACCTACCTATATTATATCTTTTACTCGGTAAAAGTCGTGTCATTACGAGCTGTGAGGAACTAAGTTTGTCGGAAAGAGGGCTTTTAACAGAAGTAAACAACATTTTTTAACTCCGAACTGTTTTACTTTTTTTCGCTGATACCATTATTTTGTGACTTTTGAATTTACAACTGGTAGAAAGCGTAGCGTTAAAAATTGCAGCTCGCGATGACTTCGCTTTTTAGTTTTTGTTCAAATTGCAATTAGTGAAGAGTTTGCGAATCCTCAGCGTTGTGTCAGAGATTGATGACAATGGAAATTTTATACATCGTTAGTCAGGAGGGCGTTAGGTGAGCTCGCTGTTTTTTCAGTAATCCTATCCGTGTAGGCACCTACAATTATTTGTCAGGCTAGCAAGGTTAATGCTGGGTAACCACCCTCGTTTATGTCGATATTTATAATGGCACACCTCCCGTTTTTCGTGACTTCGTTAACGCCCCGATCACTTGCAGGCATTACCGGTCTCCGTGTCATATTGATCCATTGTAAATCGACAACTGTTGAACCCATGAATTCTGTTATCGCAACGATAAATAGCGAAACCATAATGATAGCCCAAAATATTTATTTATTAACGCGATGGGCTGTTACAATCAATTTTTATACGGAGGATGGGTATTATTGAGCTGGATTGCGGACCCGGGCTCATTCGTTTGTGTTTATCAGTAGGGAAACCGATAACTCTCATTCCGCTCGGTGTGACGCAATGCAGAGATTAAAGGCTTACACTCGTAGTGCCTGGCTGTGGATATGGACCCGGCGAGATCCAATATGAGCCCATTCTGACGTGCATTCGACATCCGCGTCAATATCGAAGGGGTTTTCTGGCGTTAGAATACTGACGTAGTTTTCGTTTCGATTTTGCGACAAACGTTTCAAAATGTTGTTTCAGTACGAGATAACCCTTGATGAAATAGGCTTTGTTTTGTGGCATTAATGTGGAGTGAAGCTACAAATCTTTTCATTGTAGAATGAAAACAGATGCGTAAATCTTGGCTGGTTGACCGGCTGACATGGTGTTACAGGCAGTTAATCCGGTGATGGGGGTCGCCGGCCGGCTCAGCCGACGGACGCACCGTCTACTCTGCGAGGATCTGCGTTAAATCGTCGCGTCATGCCGTGCTCCGCTTTAAACGTTTTTGTTCGCCGAACATCGTATGGAAATCTTTTAAATTCCCCGCATTCACATGTTAACAAGGATTTTCTTGTCCGGCCAGATTTATCTGTTTTATGAGAGGAGCCCATTGATTGCTTCGTATCCTTTGATGTATATTACTAAACTTGCCTGTATTATTCCAATATCCAAATAGCCAATTATTCTATTTTATTTAATGTTATAATGAATTGGGGCGCAATTTAATAATAAACTCTACTTTAACAAAAGACAAAACTGAAAAAATAATGTAATTTTATTTTTAAATAGTGTTAAGATAACTTCAAAAAATTAAGAAAAGGCTTTTAAGCAAAATTAAATCACCTCTTGACATGAATTGTTTTTGTTATGACTCGTTGTTTTGCGCTAAACAAAGAGAATAAGAGATTTGTTGGGCAATAGACGATAATAATGAGAACAATTTATCGTCCGGCGGTCAGTGGGTGAGCCGACACCTCCTGTTTATTTTATCAGTACAAACACCCGTAAATTTATTGGCCCTGATATTGTCACAGTTCACAAATCCGCATAATGAGTTCAATCTGCCATCAGCTGATACTCAGATTAAATGCGATGTCACAAAGAAGCACAAACAATTTAATTGTTAATTATTTTATTCAATCGAAATTTAATTTATAATGGCAAAAGTTATTTACTTACGCTGTGCAGTTTGCTGTGTGAACAATATCATAAATTATGTCCAATAAACCGTCAAGTAAAATGAACTTTATAATATTTTTACGAGAATTCTCCATCCAATTATTTTCTGACTTCTGCTTCTTATTTACGTGGAAAGCAAACTTAATTCGGTTTCTCTTACTACGTTTCGACTTACCAAAAAAATAAATGGGAAATCCAACACTTAAAGTAAATTAATGGTGAAAAACACATAGAGAACGAACTGAAGCGTTTCAAACGTTTCGGTAAGTGCACGAACAATCTTTTAATTTAGTTAATTGCTAGTCACTGTGAAGTGGTTCAAGTTGTTCTTGAGAGATCACGAACGTCTTTATCCAATTTATTTAACGATGGAGTCGCTCTCATTAGAGTCGTAGTGGACGTCCGAGGTCCGCCGGCGGGACGCTTGTTGGCTACCTTTACTGCTCTAGCTGTTCGTTAGTATGCGACAAGGACGTCCTGACATACAGGTTGTATAAAGTACCATCACCAAGTCTTAAGATAAGTAACGTTGAGTAAAAATAATTGTTGGGGAGCATTTTCGGTTTTTGTTATAAAAAATTGCTGACTTAAGAAAGAAGACTGCTAACTATGCTTATAGAACAGCGGTAAGACGTTTAAAAAGGTTTTATAAAATTCAAAATATAGAAACTTTGTCTTGGATTCTATTGATTTCTTGGTATCTTATATTGAAACACACTGCACTTAATGCAACTAAGTGATACTAACATAGTTTTAAGTTTTATTTACTAACAAAATTGTTATTATAATTATGTGTACTTAGGTTAAGGGTTATCTATGGCTCATTGTAACCTGAAATAAATGTTCTTTTTGTAAATAGTTTTGTAGTGCAACAAAAAAAATTTAAACGGCGGTAATTAACCCACGATTGAATCTCGGCTAACGTGTATTTTAACACCCGTTATACAGAAGACATTCATGGAATCCAGTGACACGGTCTTAGTGCAATGTTCTACCAGCTGTAAACATCTACTTACGCTTAACGGTGGTAGTAAACTTGTCGGCAGATTGTCGCCGTCTTAGCGACTTGAGGGCGAGATTTAGAGTATGTGTGGTTTGGCTGGAGTCGCTTTAGATTAGATTATAATTCTATTGATGCCACTTTGGATATTGGCTTGCCTTTGTGCGGTGCGTTGAGAAGGAAAATAGTAAAGCACGGTTTTTGTAGCGAATTCACAAGTTTGGCCCAGTTTCTCGAACAAAAATTCATCGTCATCATCATCATTGTATTAGCCTAAAGAAGTGGACTGCTGGATATAGGCCTCCCCGCGCGTATCGCCACAACAACCGGTCCTGTGCGTCTCGCATCTGTCGACTGCCCGCGACCCTCACCAGGTCCTCGGTCCACCTTGTGGGTGGTCTTCTAATGCTGCATCTTCCGATAGTTATTGTGACAAATTGTTGGATGTACCTTAAGTAGGCTGTGCTTAGTCAAATTAGTTTTTAAGAGCTAATTGCAACATTTAACTTTGGTTTTGTGACGAGTCGATATTTATTTTCAGAAACCGGTGTAATCGTTTCTCGAAGTAAAGATTTTAAAGAAAAAGACGTACCTTTATATTTAAAGTAGGTGTAAAAACTGGAAACACAGTTTAAAACATATTGGTAACACATTCATAATGCGTACAGCTAAGGAGTGGAATTCCCTGCCGGAGTCTGTGTTTCCTGATAGCTACAACCTGGGAGTTTTTAAGTAAAAAGTTTTTAAGTAAAGGTTATTTCTAGGCAAGCGTGCTCCATCTTTGACCACATCATCACTTACCATCAGGTGAGATAGTGGTCAAACGCGTGCTTATCTACAGTAAAGAAAAAAAAATCTTGAATTAATACTCTAAATGCGAAAGTACCCTTAACCTTTTAGTGGGCTAGGACACGATCGGGCAATAATTGAGGCGATAGAAAAATCTTTCTCCACTTTTCCGTCGATACAACGGTGTTATGAACTGGGAAGCATAAAATTGAGTTCCTAGTACTGGATAATATAATGTATTTCTTTGAAAATATAAGGTTGACATCGAAGTACTAGCGTCATATGAAATCCCTTGACTATGACTTCTCGCCATAGATTCGTGGTAGTTTGAGTACGTAATTGGATTTTATTTTTCTTTGAATACTTGAGCAAAGATTCCTATTACGTGGGTAGATCATAGATCTAAGAATTTTATAAGAATAAATAATTTATCACGAATTATATTTATAAACTTTGAGAATCCTGGAATTTGGTTAAATGTGTTTATTTTATATATGAAGCAATGATCGTTCATTCAGTAAAGTTACAGTGTATTAACACCCTGAAAACGGATAGGTACAGTTATAAAATCATGAAAGTCCGCCTCTGTACATTTGTGTGATGAAAGTGTTAAATAAATAAATAAAATAAAGTCAAATTATCTGACGTAACTATACCACCGGCTAGGGCCGTCGCCACCTGTCTCGAATTACTTAAGCAATAAATAATAAAAACACTTCATAATACACTCGGAGACAAAATAAATCGTATATTAAACTAAGTAGCTATTGGTTTCTGCTTCGTGTTTTAGAACAACAAGAGTAACAGAGAAATATTACAAGAATAAAGTTATATCTCAACGAATATCTCGTGTCGCCGCGTGTTCGTGACAATGTGATATAGACAATGCTTTAGAAAAGGGTGATGCTTCGTTCAAACCGATCGAGATCAGAACTGGCCGGTACTGGCTCACTTTAGGCAGTAGATTTTGGGTTCTCCTTTATAAGTGTTACTGGAATGTGATGTCCGTAACAATGTGAACGAGCCTCAATAGACAATGCGTTGGAAAAGGGTAAAGCTACATCGTCCTCCTCACGTCCCTGAAATATGATTTCGATAAGTCGAGCGCTATTGGACAGGGTTCCTCTTTTTATAAAATAGTTTATTTTACACGTGCTTTAGTCACATTATTTATGTCAGCCACTCTGACTTTGTGCTCGGGAGCACGATACCACGATTTATTTAAACGGTTTTAAAAGTACGTCGTATGTTTGGGGTTTTCAAAATTTATGCTTATTGAAAAGCTTTCTACCTAATAGCATCTATATCTAGACCACAGAAGGAGGAGTTAGTGCCACATGGTCCACGTAAAATAACTATAATTCCTGCGACGCTATTTACACATTGGTGAGAAAGTTTATGAAGTTAATTAAAAATTTTAAAATACCCAAAGCTAAACATAGTTTATACTTACGTTTATATCTCTAAACAATAACCAAGTGATTAATATCGAACCAAGCAATAATAAACGACTGCTAACGATTAACCCATTAAGAGAGGCCCAAATACTTCACAAGAGAGAAAAGAATGATATCGAGGGAACGTCATTACAACAGAAGGAATAACGTTATTAATCACTCGATATGATGCCGGGAAAAATAATGTCGTCACATGTTCTCGACACCGTGAGATTAACACGTCTATCCGTGGTGTTTCCGATCTTGTACTAGCAAAAACAAGTTACGTAACGCTAGAGCGGCTATCAGGAAATACTGGACAAATAAATGAGCCCTAAGTTTGTATGGCTATCTTGTTCTGTTGGGCGATGTTTGGTGTATTGACGTTGTGTTTTTTTTTATGTTGGTATCGTAAGGGTTTTTTACATATAAAAATCGGAAAAGTACGAGTCGCACTCTTCGTTTGAGAGTCTGAAAAAAAACACGTTTGTTGTCAAGTAGAGCCCTTTAATTTTTAGTTTATTATTTGTTGTTATAGCGGCTATAAAAATACACACTTTGTGAAAATTGCAACTGTTTACCCTTAAGGTACGAAACCCTAAAAAATAGTTATCATAATTTACTAGTTTCTGCCAGCGGCTTTGCCCATGTGAAAGTCGAAAAGTGTGCTATGGGAATGTAATCCAAGGTAGAACGAAATGTATCCTATGTTGTAATCCAGGAAATCGTCTATCACGAGTGCCAAATTTTATCCAAATCCGTACACCCGCAAAAACGTGAAAATGTGACAAACAAATAGACAGACAGAGTTTCTTTCAATGTGGAAATCAAACCCGCAAACTACAGAAACTGTCGTAATATCACAGAAAGTTTGTAGTTGTTCAGGCACATCGCTATAAACGCGGTGTGATACCATTTTTAATTACTCTTAAAAAAAACCCGATTCAACAATTTATTGAATCCTTTGTTGCCTCCACTCTCTCTCAAATAGACACAGAATCTTGTAACAATAATCTAATATCAACTCAGTATTTTTATAAGAAAAAAAAAACTATTTTTACTATAACCAAATTTAAAAAAGTATTTCAATAAATATTAACAATATGGCGTCTAAATACTTGTGCAATAAAAACCTGAAAGTGAGAACCGTAGCACTGAAAGACGCTGTTAATTAACAACAGAATCAGTAAAGTCTCGAAGATTAAGAAAACAATTGAGCAGCCGCTAGTTGGGCTCTGTCGTAGTTATTGAAAACTTTAGAGATAAGGTTACCAATTAACTGCGGTGATGTCTAGTCAAAGAACACATTTAAATGGAAACAATGTAATGGAAGCTGCTCTAACGCCCCCGGGACTTGATAAAAGTAGTTCGAGTAGACTTCATACTGCTGTGAATATTTATGAAGGTTCGGATATTGTAACTGGGTGGAAGTTGGCCGCAGCCTTCCATGCAGCGGGTCGCGTTCCCCTATTGTATAGGTATTCCAGCTAAAAGTGGTAAAATACGACGAGTTGCCTCAACAACTTTGGACTTGCATATTTATGAGTGTACTTTCAAAGACTTGAGTGATGAGGAAATAAAAGTAAATAGCCGGTGCAGTGTTGTTTGTAACTTGAAGAGAAAGGAACAACATGAAACGAACGCTGGTTTTGTTTGCATCAGAGAACATTCAATCTTCGAATTGGTTTGCAAGAAAATATAACTTATAACGAAATAAATTTTGAAATTCAATAGATTCGAAAGGCGTACGGAAACCGAGATTTAGTTTCCGTAATCGGCTTCATATATTTTAAAGCTCGAGTTACGAGATTCGGCGGTTACATGATTCTCATCTGGCCGTCAAGGTTGGAATACAATTTTATGTAGCGAAACATAGAACTTTCCCAAAACAGCCAACAGCTGTTTTTGAGGTTTTTGACGATCAAATAACCTGATGTCTATTTTGTTAAGTCTTCTTGTTATTTAATTAGGCTTGTAAGGCACATAAAACATGCACGTGTATATAAGTATGAAATAGTTTAATTGGAACAGAAAATTGGGATCGTTTACTCTTAATCAAATTAGTAAACTACAGGTTTCCTACAGGAAAATTCTTCAGGTTCACTCAATTTAAATGAAAATTACTTTTTCGCAGTTTTTATTATTGACATAGGTACAGCTACCATTACCTTTACCTGTGTCGAACAATTTTTTTAAATCCATAATAGTCATGTTAAGTAGGTAAGAAATATAAATAGAGATCATTTGAATCCATCGCCACCAACTCACGTATCGACTTTATAGCTGTGTATTTTAAATCAATATTTAAGTGATCATTTGAATTAATAAAAAGACCCTGCAAAATGTATGGGTTGCAATAAAATTCGAACATTGTTTTCAATTATATGTAGCGATCGAAAATATGATAATTATTCGAATTCTAAATTCCAATATATATGCTATTATTATAAACTAGCTTTTTTCCGCGACTTCGTACGCGCATATCCTGTTTTTTTCCCGTTCCCGTAAGAATTTCGGAAAATTCTCTCTTACAAGCTCCTCTACAATCCCCAAGGAACTTACATGCCAAATTTCAGCTTCCTACGACCAGTGGTTTCGGCTGTACGTTGTCTGTGAGGACAGTGACTAACAGTCAGTCAGTCAGTCACTCACTTACTAACGGAAGAATTTTATATATTTTGATGATTAACAAATGTTTATATAACGAAATATATTTATCGGAAAATATATTTTTGAAAACATAATGGGATACAGGATACGCAATAATGATCGAATTAATTCAGCTATCACTGGCGAAGATTTGTCACAAAAATCTTGACACACTTCGTTTGAATTCGGCACAGTGATAGATCCGTCGCAATAATTAGGAGGCAAGAGTAGGCAATACGATCTCGTATATCATTGTATGTGACACTTTCACTCTTATACACAAGGTTGATAAGGTCAACTTTAACGATGCCTGAAATACGAGGACAGTGGAAAAGAGAATATAAGTAATTCCGATCAGTACTTGTGATCCCGGGACGTCGATTTTTTTAGGCAAGTTACCGAGTCTACTTGTAATATATTTTACGAACTCACTTATAATGTACGGCACGAGACGTGAGCATACTCTCCATTGGTCGGTTTGACGAGGACCACTCTGACGCTTCACGTTATTCATCATCATCATCATCATATCAGCCGAAGACGTCTACTGCTGCTGCATGCGTTTTGCATCCATCGGCTACCCGCAATCTTCACCAGGTTCTCGGTCTACCTTGTGGGAGGCCTTCCAACGTTGCGTCTTCCGATACGCGGTCGCCACTCCAGAACTTTTCGGCGACATCGACCGTCTGTTCTGCAAGCAATGTGCCCTGCCCACTACCATTTTAGTTTGGCGATCCTTCGGGTTATGTCCGTAACCCTGGTTCTCTTGCGGATATCATCATTCCTGATTTGATCACACAAGCAAACTTCAAGCACTACCCTCTCCATTGCCCTTTGAGTGACTTTGAGCCTTCGCCTTCTTTGAGCGACTACGGTTCAGTTCCATATGTCATCACTGTCAACACGCACTGATTATAGACTTTCGTCTTGAGACACTGTGGTATGTGGGACGAGAAGATACCTCGCAACTTCCCGAACGCTGCCCAGCCGAGTCGGATTCGACGGTTGACCCACGTTATTGGTTAGTCAGTTAATGCTCATCGACTATTGCGCTTGCAAGCAATAGTCGATGAGCATTAACTCTGCTGCATTATCTGTGCTCACGACTTGTGCCGGCTATTATACTTATATACTCGTAGAACAGAAATCAGTCAAGCCCGGAATTTGTGCTTTTTTTTTTAATTGGCTCGTGTTTTACCACACTCTGGCATAAATGATGTGGTCGATGAAGGAGCGCAAACCTTAAAGTAAACTAGTCACTTCTGACTCAAAGAAACCCAGCTTATAGCATCAGAAAACATGGACTCCGTCAGGGAATTCTGCTCCATAGCCGTTAGTATAGTCAAAGTATTTCCAAAAATTATTGTACATAAGTTTCAATATCTACCGTGTGCCGACGCGATGGCGCATTGAGACAATTTTAGTTCCTTATGCCTTGTGTCTATAAATTATACAGTGAGAGTCTTTATAATGTTCACACATGGAAATGATAAACTATGCTAACTTTAAACGACAAAAATCGTATTAAAAAATCAAATTTTTTTTTGTTACATTTTTTGCAATTGGGTAGCTTACATGCATTTCGGCAATTCATTATTATTTATACAGGTAGTAAGCGACATATAAATTAGTTTACGAATTCAATTTTCAGTTATCAATAATAATAATTAGTTTTTACTAAAATCCACATTTTTTTTCCGCGGTCGGGTTTTTTGTTCCGTAGCTATTAGTGCTAAGTCCAGCAGTCTATTAACAGAATAGCCCACGTCCACAATGTTAACCAACTGACTCAGACACTGCCTTGATGGCCTATTGATCGGTATCTAAACCGAGCCATCCTGACGCGCTCGTTTAGCGGTATAACGTTTCGAACCTGCCAACTCCCACAGATTATAAATACGATATCTTCTGGTGGATATACAATGTACAGATGTGATTAATACGAGTCGACATTGTATTACGATTTCGCTCGTGGATCACGGAATAAGGATTGTAGAGTTAGGTTTCTACGTTGAGCTGAGCGACTTGTACAACAAATGCACTGTATGTATTAGAGGTATTTATTTATTTGAACTTTATGTACAGAAGTGAGTCATATTTAGCCGGAATAATACAAAAGGCTGGTGTTGTATTGTATGTGATGAGTTAGTTTATATTGTTCTACTTGTCTTTACTGCAATTTTATATTAAGACTTGCCGGTAAAAATAAAAATAATACTAATAATGTGAAATTCATTATAGTTTGTTAATAAAAAAATTGTATAATATTTTAAGCAATCGGACCTATCTAAATAATTACATGGTACAAAAATACGACGAAGTTAAAAAACACTATTTGGACTTTTTAAAAAAGAATCGGTGCTTCAAAACTGTTTGTTTTACGAGAATAGGCCATTAAATCGTTTATTTTAAAGATGTATTTACAATATTGTTTTTATAATTTTTTTGCATCAGTAGCCTAATAGCGAATTATTTAACATTTCAAATTAAATTAGCGTTAACTAAAAAAATACTAGACGCTCAAAAATTAACTATTTACTTGATTACAGTTAAACATTAATCTTAAATCCAGTAATGTTAACTTTGGTTTGTTTAACGAGCAGGCTTAATAGTTATTATATTAACCACTAAACGTTGCTGAAAATGTTTAGTCTGACCACATCATCTGATAGAAGCCTAGGGTTGTTAGGGCTGTCTGTAGAATACGGAATGCCGCGCTGGCAGCTACTAGAGGAGTCGCTAATCATATCCGTGGCTGCCCAATTGCACTGAGCACAAGTAGCGTCTATCCTATCCCTAGTAAGAATGAGAATTTTTGGAAAATTCACGCTATCAGTTGGCGTCATATGGCGAGAGGTTTTCTACTTTGAAAACGTAACTTATGGCTAAACATGTCTTATAACTCCTGTCGGAAAACATAAGCGTGTTGAAAGGTGCCTGAACCTGATGCCGCAGTGCTGTCATCTGGTGCACGTCTTTATAGAACACCCTCATTGTTACGGGCAGTCAGTTCCTATGGGTAGGGGTTGCCTCATTTATGCCCATTTCAATCGATTATTTACATCGATTCAGTAGCGTTTCTGAACGCGCCGCTGCATCGCTTCTTTTAGCTATTTGTCACAATTGGATTCAAACGTGCAACTGCATCGATGCAAACAACAGCGTCCACACGCGTTCATACGTCGCACTACAGTGCACGACTATAACAATGCTGCATTTTCTCTGTATCCATGCTGTATAGCGATAGCAGCGATGCAGAATCGTTTTATATGGGTGAGGGTATAATAATAGTAATAGTAGTTTATTGGCTCATAAAAAGTGTTTCTTACAATATAAGACCAGCGGTATTGTGACTGAATCGCTGCAAAAAAGTCACTGTAAGCGATTCCTAAACAGCGACGGTGACTAACACACCTAGGTTGTACGGAAAGTTTTGATTCCATCTCCGGCAGTGACTGGATAGCTAGGCCTCTGACCTAGCTATCCAGTCACTGCTATTGCAATTTATTTAGTTAGGGACGGGATAGCTAGGCGTCTCCGTGTTCTATGGTCTGTTATATCTCAGTGCGGTCTAATTTTGTAGAACGGGCTAAATACACAGTGCGTAAAGTTTACAAAGGAATTTGGTCAAGACTATAAATAGCAGTCTGTTGTACTGTGTATTGTGCAATAACAAGGCCGTCTGTTTGTGCGTTGTGATGATGGAAATCAGTGAACCAACACTGAAGTGGCTCATGCTTTAGTTACTGTGCTTGCTTGCTGTTCTCTGTATTTGGTCCTGGTGCAGTATTATGGTGTGTGAACCATCTTTGTTTCAATTCGAGACAGAGACGGAGCGATAGCATTAATACCCGTGTCCTTTTTTCACAATCATGATAGCTTCGAGGCTTCTTTACTTTTAACACATCTCAATCCATCCACGTACATTTATCAGACTTTAGGTATACGTGTTGGTGACGATAACTTATCTACTCTCTAAACATTTAATTTGGAAATACCGTTACATTGCAATGAATCTTTACTACAAAGTAAATTAAAAACGAACAATCTCTAATATTCTTTCCACTCAAGTGAGATAAAAGTACCTAGTTTAAATTTTCTCCTCTAAGATTTCTAAGCGAAGTTACGCTGCCGTCCTGCGTAGCTCCATTAAGACGTGATTGAATAACAGATTGCTACTTTGTGCTGTGTATACCTTACTTTGAATTCTTTTCAACACATACGGGATGGGCAGTAAGGGTGTAATCACCACTGCACACAGATTCTGGAGATAGCACGTACACTATCCGAGGGCATCGACCTCGTTCCAGTAATGACAAGATCGTTTGACTACCTTCCAAATTCACGACGCGTGCGTTACTCTGAAACTTTTTACGATTATTACTACGATTTTTGATCCCCTCTCGTCGACGGGGCCACCTTAGACTTTCGACCCTCAACATTTATTAACCGCTAAATGATAATGGTTGCTCGTGATCAAGAATTTATTCAGTGGCTGCTCTTATTAGTCGAATCTCGAGTATAGTACAAGCAGCGTTTGGAACAAACAGAGCGTTGACGTCAAAATAACCCCATTGTTTGAATAACAGAGATTGTGTCCCGGTTTTGTATGTACATATTACACATGAATGGAATGATGTTTCTACAATGTCATTTGAATGTGAAGTGATATTTAAGTAAAAATTGTTACTTTGAATTTTTCGGTACATTCTTGTTATCTATCGCCGAGTGAAGACCTGTTAAATGGACCTATTGTATATGTTTTATGCATTAACGTGAATCTAAATCACTGCATAAAGCCGAGAACAGCGAAGCATGAGACAGACCAGTGCAGCAGTGATTTGCTACGACCGCGTAGCTGATGTAACAGCGACTGCTACGCCGTAGCTCCCGCGTAGCACATAATTTTCTACGAGTTCCCACTGCGCCGTAGAAACTGAATCGTGTTAAAGAACAGCCGTAAACTTAAACAAAATGCAAATAAACTTCAGAAAATAAAAGAAAAACCTCTTGCAAACAATTTTGGTGATATAAGAAAGCATATCACTTGATCTAGTTTCCCTCCTCACAATATAAAAAGTTAACTCGAGAGTTTCTCCGGGAAGTTATCAGCACTACATTCGATATAATACGAAATCGAGAGAATAGTGAAGAGTAAAGTTTGTCGTGGAAAGTTAAACAGTGGTACTTTGTCGCTTGTTCGCGCCGCGACGAGAACTGCAAAACCACAATCATTTGCCAACTGCAATATAATGACGTCACTGATATATTTTTGTTATCTTATTCGATTTGTTTATTTATTGGAAGTACTGTAGATAATATTAGTCCATAATAGTTTATTTACAAGCCTAATTTGTTGCCTGCTGCTGGGTAAAGGCCTCCCCTTTTTCCTTCCAAATCTTGTGCAATCTCTGGTTCAGTTTGACCCGAAAACATTCAGATTTTCACACCACCTTCGCCGCGGTTGGACTCCATGGCGACGTCCACCCACAGGATTTCAGTAAGTTGATGATCTTCGCTCATCTCTCCTGGCGCATTTGTGTGACAAGGCCAGCCAACTTCCTTTAGCCTAGCTGTTTTTTCTCTAACATACGCTACTTGAGTACTTGAGTTATGGAGCGCAGGGTAATGTCAGCTACCTACTGCAGGGGTCTCTTTTCATACAGAGTAGGCCACCACATTTACTATTATTAATACATAAGGAACATTATGCCTGAGAAGGAGTGCTCTCCAAAGGAGAACAAAAAGGGTTTGGCAGAGGTGAACTTAAAAGTACACCCACAATTTCCCAAGTTATGTTCAAGTCCCATGAACTTATTAGGATCGCCCCCTATTAAGTGCATTTGCCTCACACTGTCACCAATATTTTTTAAGAATGTAGTGATAGATAGATAGATAGAATACTGTTTGTTACGTATTTAAATAAGTTATAGAAAAGATGAATGAAGAAAACATTACTCAGGGTGAAACAATAAGCAATCTTTTACGACAACTTTTTGGTGAGATTTAAAAGAGAGAAGGATTGATACTGCTGGTATACTTAGGTGTTTCAGTAACTTTTATTGTGTGCTATGAATTCATTGAAATTTGAAAATAAAAACTCAAAATCGATTTTGATCGTTCCACCCAGAACTATTTTTCCTAACTACTACTACCAGAATATACCACTATCCATCTAAGCATGGGCTGCTTGAAGTCTCGTTTCCCCAAAAATAAAATATATAAAAAAATACTTCCACTTTAGCAAGTATATTCAGTGGGCTTCGTCAAAAGCTGGATAATCTTGTAGTCTTGTAAGCCACAACAGAAACGCCCACGGTCGTTTCTTTGACAAAACTGATCTTCTATTCACGCTTTTTACAAAATAAGAGGGCAAACCAAACGGATAGTAAATAAAATTCTCTGAAGTTTACTGTATCTGTTTTCTTCTACCCACGCAGCTTATAATAGCCCGAAACGATACCCGTCTAAAAATAAAACGTTTAACTTGAATATGAAGCGTTTAATTTTGACACATTGTCAAGAGAAAACACAATCCATACAATAGCTTTATAAAAATGTGCGTGTATAAACTAATTTGACAGAATTTGTAATAAAATTTACATAATGCGAGAAAAGACCACCCCGCAAGAAAACACAAACGACGAGAATTTTATTTTCATGCTCACATTTGCGCAATTTGTATACAGAATGTAAATTAGAAAGCGCCTTATTTCAGCCAACGGCGTCAGGTTATTTGGCTCAGTGTCGCACTCGCGCTTGACGAATAAAAATATAGATACAATGAATACAACTCTTTAGTCACATTCGTAACCTTTCAAATTGCGCTCCTTTAATGAAATGTTATGACGAATTTTAATATAAAAGACTTTTCTCGTTAGTCTGAGACGGTTATTTCTCCAACACCCTTTATTTCAGTTTGCATTGCATTGCGTTAATGGTCTCTTTTTATTAAATTTCTCATCTGTAAACGTACAAAAAGAACATTTTAGGAGTCTGAGTTTTAGAAGTCACATTGTCGAAAACTTCAGACTGACGTAAAAAAATGCGCCCATGATTGGTTCGATAATTTAATCCATCGCATCGTGATTTGTAGCTTTGTGATCACAAGGTTTGCTTTGTTCATTGCAATACGTTTTAAACATTCCAACGTTTAAATGTTTTATTCCGATTAACGATGTGCAATCAACGAATGATACGTTCAATAATATTGTTACAGCGACCACACAAATAACTATGATTGTTTCGATATTTGACCAGTGAGTACGAATAAATTCGTTGAAAATGTGAGGCCTGCGCAACATTTTTTGCTGTAGGTGGATTCACAGCTAGGCGGTATCAGTCGTTAGGTACAGTTAAAATGGGATACAGTCAGCGACATTGTATTGAATGTACAAAATCGAATCCGTGTTCCCAGTGGGGTGAATGGAAAAAATGTTTTGTTGCTAGCGCCGCGCCGCGTCGCGCTGTCCACTGAAAGATTTACAGCCCTCCATTACTGGTCCATGTAGCCGCTCCGCCCAGGCCGGGAACACTTGCGATTTAGATTAAATTGTCTGTCGGATATTGTTTAACTAAATGTTTTGAGCGGTTAGTTCCGCGCCTCCTCGCAGATGCCCCACTAGTGAATCATTAACTGGCGCTGGAGGACATCTGGGAGCTAAGTTGGAGCGTGTGCTGAGGTTTATTTATACACTAGTTGATAGGTTGATAGGGTGGGCTAACTTAGTTTATGGATGTGCTAATAAATTAAGCCGTGAGGACGATAGATTTTATATTAAGGACGTGATATTTTGTAAAACAAGAGTTCGCTGTAAAATACTTACAACAGGTAGCGTTATATTTCTGTGTAGTCAGTTCAAAAGATCAATAAGATCAAATTTAATCAAAAAATCGCTGGATTTAATTACATTCCTTTGTTATGAAACTAATTTGTATAAATTTTCATAATTACAGAATTTATTTGGAACACGTCTTTTCATCGAAAATTTCCAACATAATTACGGAAATAAACTGTGTTACAAGTAATTAAACACGCACGCTAATTAAATTGAGATTTAACACAAATAATTTGCGGTAGCTCGAACAAAATGAATACGACATACCTACCTTGCGCTGCTGACGCAATAATGCCGCCGATGAAAAACAATTTAATTTGATTAAACATTTTCAACCAAAATAACAATATAATTGTAGTCCTTATACTTCATTATAATTGTGATTACTTTTGAATAAAACTCAAAGCAACAACTGAAAAATATATTGAAGTTATGAAATAGGCTGTTATTCAGTTTACCAAAGCCTAGCTAAATTGATTGGATAAAAGTAAAACTAGCAGCTGTGTCCTCAAACATACAATGCAGCGTGCAGCAGTGCAAGGTGACAGATTGCAAGACTCCCGCTTACGATCGCCTGAGGAGCCATTGCCGTCAGTAAACTCTTATATTACAATTTTCGGGGTGGACAACCAGATGCTACATTTTATATTAACGATTTATTCCCAGTTGACTAAAAATCCTTTATTATTAGGGTTCCGTACCTCAAAAGGAAAAAACGGAACCCTTATAGGATCATTTTGTTGTCCATCCGTCTGTCTGTCAAGACCGTTTATCTCGGTAACGCGTAAAGGTATCGAGTTGAAATTAAACTATATACTCAATTTTATGGCCCCTTGTAGCTGTTAAAAAAAACAACGTTCTAGGTAAACGCAAAAAAAGATACGGTCATTTTTGCCGCAAAAAAACGTATATTTTGACACTTTCAAGGGAATCAAAATGTATAGGGTATTTCCCGTTGACCTAGAACTATGAAATTTGGCAAGTAATACCATCTTATACGAGTACTACATGTATTGGAAAAAGTCTGAAAACTACACATTTGCAATAAAATCATAAAAAATGTCCTTATTTAAAGTAATTTGTAGCTTCTTTGTACGGAACCCTCGGTGGGCAAGTCCGACTCGCACTTGGCCGGTTTTTTTTATTATAGAGGTAGAAATCCTAAAAATCACAAAACACCCCTAATCTCTTCAAAGTTAGAGTGAACAGGCTCCTTCTGGGTAGGCTCGCTCCATCGTAGACTTAGTCTTTGTCATCTCTGACATAGACTAGAGTCATGAGCAAACCCATAATAAATAAAAAAAAAACAACGATGAAATTTGCTTAAGGCCCGTCCGCAAACTATGGTCCAAAAGCATGAAAGCGACCAATCAATAGGTCTTGTTACGATTGTACACGAAGAATATATTTTAGATCGTTTTATATCGAACGGGAGAACTAAAATTGAACGGGACAAATAAGACGCCAACGTCTCAACAATATGATGGATAGTAAACAAGAAATGCACTGAACAAAAATAAACTTGGCCAACTTCGTTTTATACGAGGAACGTTGAGAAATATAACCTAAAATATGAAAGCTGGCAGCACTTGAATGTTGGTTAAAAATAACTCAAACGCGAAGGTGTCCAGTATTTTTATTTTTTTTCCGGGTCCGATATGAAGAGAATGAATAAAGAATTGTACCAAGGGACCTCTTAAACCGAGTATGACGTCATAAAAATGTTTTAGAATTTTCCGCATCCTTTTATAGGATTTGCTTTTGATTTACAAGTTGATGATTGGTATAGATTGCCATTTATATTTTTAAATTTGTTCATGCAAAAGTAACGAAATGTGTTTTTTTTTGTACCTGTTATGTCTAATAAATAAGGATAATATCTTCTTGTTACTAACAGAGCGTTGTTCACAAAATCGTGTACCAACATGTATGTAAGCCACGTATCTAAATACATAATACATTTTCGTAGGTACCATTACCAAAAACATTACATTGAATCCCGAATGTCTTAAATGTTACAAGGCGTCTACTCTATTTCATTATGAAAAGGAGTCCGGATTGTGTAGGCCACTCACGGGGCGGCTCGTTTGTGAAGGTAACAATGTTGGATGGGGAAAGAGTTAAAAAGGCTGGCGGGCCTCGGCACTCCAGTCGCAAGTGGCCGCTACCGTTTACGGCCACTTGTGACCACCGAGTTACCGTGTACCGCACCTTCTCAAGACTGTTATAGCTTTTGTTTTAATACTTGATGTTGGACTGTTTCGTTGAGATTTTATCGAAGATCTTGTGCGGAGCTTGGGTTGATCTGAAACTCTTGTGGGCGTTCATTAACACTTTACATATTCATGATGTGTTTTGTAGTTTTAGGTACAACATAACCATTATTGTTATCTATTCTTCTTCTATATTCGATACATTAAAACTTATGTTTGTAATCCAAATATCGGTTCAGATCGACGTAATATTAGACTGTTATGCTTGAACTTTATTTAGTACCTACGTTTACACCTACGCAATATATTTATAAAATTATAGGTAGGTATATGATAAATGATATTTTTAGTATGAATAACTTTGAATAGATTTGATTTTCGTTTAACCTGTGGTACTCGGTCGCAATAAGGAACAATTGAATAGTTTTATTGTAAAAATCGGCGGCCGCCATGTTTTTGGTCGATCGGGGGCCATAGGATATTAAAAACTACGTTTAAAAAAAAGAAATTTAAACTGCGTGATTTGATATGGTATGTGGGATGCCATTAAGCGTACGTTTCCGTTGACGTCCAATGGCACACACGTGACAGGTTAAATTACCTTTCGGAAATATTTATATAAATTTTCATTTGTTCGATTGGTAAAAATAGTTTATCAACCATTTATACTCGTACGGTCAATAAATACCTTTGAACGCAAATAAATGATGAAATACAGGCCAAATGTCAATTTATTCATTCAGCGTCCGTCGACAGAAGATAAACACAAATGGAAACGGTCGCAACTAAATCGGAGGCAGGTATACACGGGCACAAACAATTGGAGCTTATGGAAATCAGGGTCCGTACTATTTTACCGGATTAAATATACTAGCAATTAGTGCCGTCCCGGCAACCTCCAGCAGGCCAGTTATTTATCGCGAGGTCTAAGACTTAATTAAAACATCTTACTTTGAGCTACTCCGAACTATACGTATCCCTTTGATAGCGAATTAAATTAGGTCAAACTTGCATCACAACGCTGTGTCTGTAATTATGTATTGAGTACAGCTTGTTCTTATTAATTATTATGGGAAATACAATCTACCTTGGTATATAACGCAGACACAATCGCTCTAGGTGTACTTCGCAATGAAAATTTAATCAATCACGCGTATCTGCACAAATTAAATACTCATTGCGAGTGTGGTGCACATAACTATCGTGAAATTGGAATTAAAATTCAAACAACAATTTACCTACCAAACTAAGAATAAAAAAATCCAGCACAAATTAAAACAATTAATGTAAACCAATTCAGCCTGAAAAGTAGGAAAAGAAAACTTTAAACTGCCTGAATCAAAATTAAAAGTCAAGAGCAACAGACATTAGCATTACTTTAATCACTATCGGGGGACGTCAGATCTTCGCGGCGTCTGAATGTGCAGTGACTACGTGGGCCCGCTCGGAATGGAGATTGGAATTAAAACTCGGCTTATTAAGACTACCCTCCGGATTAGAGCAAGTTTTCATTGAACCACGCGCCATTCAGCTCGTGTTAAACGAATTTAACGTCTGATGGTACGGTTATTGTTTGTGTTTTATCTTTCAAATAGTTTGTTCGGGTTATGAATTTCTTTTGGGTTTAGCTTTCAGATTGTTTTGTGTTGAAATGGTTTCGTTTAAGTAACAGTGATTGATTGAGCGAAGATAAGCGAAATAACCTTTTGGATTTAATCTTTTTGGATTTTGTTGTAATGTACAACAAAATCCAAAAAGATTATTTGATATTGATATTGTTAAAACTTATTTTGTTTTATCCACCTTGTTATGTTTATTATATTATTATTTCTTTTTAAAGAAATTATTTTCAAATTTTCCTCAAACGCAAACGGTGATACGATGAAATATTATTAATTTTAAGCGCTAACGACTTGAACGCAAACTGAACCGCAAGTCACGGCGATCTCACCCCATTGAATAAATATAAAAGTTTAAGCTTTTAAATTATTACTTTTCAAGCAAACTTTATCAGCGGTTTATTATCATAATTGGTCCTCTTTGCGCATTGAATTATAATCGTTTTATAATATCCTTTGGAGAATATTTTGTATCTATAACTTTTTTGCTGAAAACAGTTATTGTGAAGCTTTAGAAATTTTGTGATACTATTAGCTTAGTTTACGCCTGTTTGTGGCGTCAGTGGCAATTCGATTATTCACTGTCTATGAAATCTGAAATTGCTTTCAGTGTCATTCTAAACTATTTCTGGTAAAA
This sequence comes from Lacanobia oleracea, assembly GCA_950371165.1. Lineage (NCBI taxonomy): Eukaryota > Metazoa > Arthropoda > Insecta > Lepidoptera > Noctuidae > Lacanobia > Lacanobia oleracea. The sequence continues at coordinate 12,761,548 of OX493397.1, forward strand.
GTCAAATCGCATTTCATTTTTATGAAATACCATAAGTAGCAACTAATTTAAACGGTTAAGTATTGCCTTGTAATAGGATCAGTCTTGTAACCAATCCCCCAAAATTATTGTTGTTATTAATTTATTTATTGCTGTTTTTTTTATCGGACCACAAAACGAACGACGATGCGCCATCGGCACATGGTGGACATCCCACCAATACGCAAAAAACGTTTTGGAAACACATTCGTAATGCGTACAGCTAAGGAGTGGAATTCCCTGCCGGAGTCTGTGTTTCCTGATAGCTACAACCTGGGTGTCTTTAAATCAAGAGTGAATAGGTTATTTCTAGGTAAGCGTGCTCCATCTTCAACCACATCATCGCTTACCATCAGGTGAGATAGTGGTCAAACGCGTGCCTATGAAAAGTAAAAAAATAAATATATTTAAACTTCATGTACAATAGTGGTACATAGGCGAACGCATATGTACCACATATGCAACGAGGCATTCTCTACCAGTCAACCTTTGGGTTAAAAAGAAATGCACTGTGGAAGGTGTACTGCAAATAAATAATTAAATACTTGTAGGTAGGTACTTACACAAACCTCGCGACAAGCTTTTATGATCAATTTTAAAGGAAAATCTTATTTTCTTTTTTTAGAGTATTTAAATAAAAACTTTTTTTTTTAAGATTTTTTTTGTTATAATTTATTTTTAGTTATTTCGAGTTTCTAAACAAGCCCTTTTATTTTATTTTATACCTATATAGTGGAAGTGCATAAAAAATAACTATTCTACCATATTGGATTTAGAATGACGTCACACAGCTTACATAACCTGTAAGTAAAATAAAAGCTTTAAAAAAAATCGGTACGTTAAAGAAGAATCATGCAAAAGTAGCCATAAATCATTTATTGATAAATTATTTACTTCAATGAGTTCTCTAGGTACACGATCAAGTTTAATAAACCACTACTTTGTGTTCTCATAAATTATAGTCGGGTAATTATCGCAACCACGCAATTTGGTCGATCACAGCTCGGGGCCAAACTAAGCACATACGTAGGTACCTATATAGCATGCGGGGAACATATAGAACACCTGTTTGCGACATATCACTTTACAGTCGGCCAATTTCATATTGGTAATGGATACTAATGGATGAGAATGCCCCGGGTCACAAAAGAAAGATGGGAACTTACTTAGTAAAATGCATATTGCAGGGAATTTTTCAATTCTTACCAGGTAGAGTCTTGGACTTCCATTTTATGATACAGATTTACTTTTAACCAATTTCAAAAAAGGCGGATATTGTCTATTTTTTGGACATATATTCTGATTTTCATATTGGTTAGTATTCTGTTACAAAAGCTACCTGCTGACGATCACAACAACATCTTAAAATTATCAAAATTTACTAAGATAGAGAGTTACTAAAACAGCAGTGCCAATTTACCACTACTGAGATACCTAAGTTTAAAATATATTCTAAAAGTTCCATGACGATATGAATTCATTGCTTCTAGCTTGAATAAAACTTTTAACCCGAACAACATCGACACAAGTCATAGAGAATATCAGAATTCAAAATGATAGATTATGGGAGTTATTGCGTACAACCCCATAAAGGAAAAACAAACAAGCAAACATACATACCCACCTGTAAAAGCTGTTGTTAATGATGATGAGAGTTAATGAAGCTTGTCAAGTTAGACAAATTAAGGCAATCCGCAGCCGGCAAATCCCGACCCCTTATTAAAAAAAAACAACAACAAAGTACAAAGCGCAGCGGTCGGCCACCCTCAAGTCGTATAAATACGACAACATAATTGTAGTATGCAGGCGCAAATTTGTTAATTGTGGCAGTAACACAACGTTACCGGCACGTGACCGTAATACGCTCAAAACAAAAGTGCCTACTTTGTACCATTATAATTTACGACGAATCCCGGTGTTGTTTGCAGCCAGCTGATATCGGATAATTGTTGTAAGAGCTTGTTGCCTACGAAATATTAATTATCTTAAGTATCGTTGAGTGCTAATGACTAGATATTAACCAGAAACAGTTTATTCTTTGTGGTTTATGTAGCCTTCTTACAAGTTTCTGACTTACTACGAAATTAACGTAACACGGACTTTGTATAGTACATTCAAAGTTGTGTTTATTACCGGAAACTTGTGTCATGGGTCGGAATCTGGTGGCATTTAAACCCATAACACCTACGTTACAATTTTGCACCCACGGAGGTTCGTGTTTAACTACGATTTATTAATTTACGTAGGCGGAACAAACAGTTTATTAGCGACCTTAAATAAAGTTCACCAAAGAAAAACGCGAACATTCACAAAAACTGCAAGAACCCTCATCATCCTACTGAAACTAAAAATATTACTCTTTATAAGATCAGTTTTTCTTATTCGAAACAGTAATTGAAATAAATGTGCTTAGGTGTTTAATGTAAAGGAATAAAAACTGTTTTTCTGGTAAGAAAGTAACATTGTCGACCTGGCATTCAGCCAAAGCTAAATTAGATAATGGAGTTTGCGTGCAAAAATATAGGAAACCGAGAACAAAGACAAATGGGGTCGACTCTGACTCTGAAATGGTGAAATAAAATAACACGGGGAAGATTGAGGTTGCTCCCGAACGACGCGAGTCATGTCGTCACGTGCCTTAGACGTGGTTACACTTAGTACACCCACCGAAACCGATATTACACCTAAATGGAATAAGTTCCTTTTTAACAAGCTTTTGTGCTCCGCGGAACTTGTGAAAAAATGCATCAACTTGCGGGAGTTAGGAAACTTCTTCGAGTTTATTTTGAAGACTCCCCGGTGCCGCACTCGGGAGTAACGTGGAAGTGTTGCGTTTTATAAAATACAGCGCCGTGATGCAACCTCACAATGAATTTCAAATCGAGACTCTTAGAAAATAAGATGACTTAGAAAGTGTTGTAAGTGGGAATGGCTGAAAAATCTTGCTTTATTTCGAAGGTAAAACTTCTCGTTAGTGGACCAACTTTGTTAGAACTGAGAACGCAAAATTCATCAGTTTATAAAACTGCGCAACATTATTTGTAAGGTTTCCTGAAGAAACTTGTTTGTAATGATTTATTCCTTTCAATCTCGGTATAGTATTGTTGTAATTTGCGAGTTTCATTCCGACTGGGTTATAAGATTTTATACATGCAGGGATAAAACCGACCGGACTAAATAATAACGTCGTGATGCTGGCAACGATGATTTATTATATCGCTTTCCTCGACCGCCCGAATGAACCACATGAAAAATGATCTCGGTTATTGCTAGCAGCAACTCTGCAGTTGACGCTTTGTTTAAGCACAAATGACTCCCACTATGAAGTTGTTATTTCGTCCGACTTATGTTTTACCAGATTGTGAACGAACGGCCTGCCTGTCGCGTCGTCGCCCTCAGCTTTCGCCACACTATGATAAATTGTCTCGTACAAAATCTCGCTGTTTTAGGTTCATTGTTGTCTTCTAAGCGTACATGATTGCAAAACGCTAGCGAACAATGTTTTGTCGTTTATTCGAAAAAAAATTCGACGAAATGTTTCGTAAGCCTGTTTCAAAAGATCTCATTCCAAACGCTCTAATATTTCCACTTACATACATGCATATGAGGTTTTTGTTTAATTGTGCAGCTGTAAAGTTCACCCATAATCTTACACAAATTACTGGAAGTATTTTTTTTATGTTGTTTGGACCAGAACTTTCTTATCCTACCAACGAAATAGGTATCAATGCGGCAGGCCACATTAAAACATTAATACGTCAAAGAAACAACTAGGTAGGACCTAAATCAACTTTTTGCGTCCCACTTAACACTGCCATTTACATAGAACTTTCAACAATGGCCCATAGTATTCATGCAGTATTTATTTAAAGTTAATCAGCGTCGGAGTCGAAAACTCTGCTTTTTTGTGGCGAGACCTTTTAATTGTCAGTTCACTTTAAACGGAGAGTGCGAAACGGTTGTGATAAGGGTTTCTTTTCTCGTCGGTGCCGGAAATTAATTGTCACCGAACGGAAAATAGGGCGAAAGTCCAATTAATTATTAGTCACTTCATTTATTTAACCCGCCTGCGCGGAGCTTCTTTCTGATATTAATGTCTAAGTGCCAGACTAATCTTAAGTCGCCCTTTAAAATAAGGGCCCGAATTTTTTCCTTCCTTAATTTTGCAATGAATATTCCCGGTTGGACCACTTTCCGTAAAAGCTTTTTACAAATACGTACCTTTGAAGACTACATAAAAATGTCACAACCGCATTAATGCCCTTTACTTCAAATAAATTAAGTAGTTTTTAACATTCAATTTAGATCCTGGCATCACGTGTACGAAAATTCATTTCGAAAGTTATTCTAAATTATTTAGGATGTTTTTATTTTCACAAGTACCTTCAACTTAAAATATTTCAACCAGATCTCTTCTCGATAAACAATATCAATAAAATCCACCACTACTCCCAATTACATGAAATCTTTGCAAACAAAAAGGACCTAATGCCAACTTTTGTGTCTAAACAAAAGTTTCGTCTAAAATTGGCAAAAGTTTGAATGAAGTGACTTAGGTAACTCGCGGCGTTTTGCGCCGTCAGCTGCGGTGATCCCACCGCCTCCTTAATGTAACGAAATAAAAAATAATATTTATTTATACGTAGATACCCAAAGAACAACGTGACATGAAAAAAGTTCGTTTAAAATCAATGCTGCAGGAGTTTCCAATGACTTTTGTTAAAGTTAATATCGACTTTGTGACGGCTGCTTTTAGTGGTTTCAACAATCACTGTGACCATGCATAAATTGTGTGTTAGCATACCCAGCGGTTCTCTTGAGGGAAATATGAGTTTTAGGGGCAAAGTACTACTACTCATGATTTTAGTAGGTGGTTCAATGTTCAAATAATAAAAAACTGGCCACGTACGAGTCGAACTCGCACACGAAGGGTTTCGTACCATAAACCTTAATTTTTATTATTTGTTGTTATTGCGGCAATAGAAATACACAATCTGTGAAAATTTCAACTCTCTACCTATTACGGTTCTTGAGACACAGCCCGCTGACAGAGAGACGGATGGATCGACAGCGGAGGCTTAGTAATAGGGTTCCGTTGGATACCCTTTGGGTACGGAAGCCTAAAAATCATCGATGATGAAAAATTGAAAAATCGTATTTGGACGCTTAAGGTAAAGTTGTTTGTTTTTTTTTTGTGTTTATATAAATAATATCTAGGAGAACTAATCAGATACTAAAAGTTCATTTACGTATACTGACCTATAGGCTACTATCACCGAATGTCATGGCCTGCATTAATACCAACAAAACGGATTTTTTATTTGGATTCTGTAGTGTATAAGTCACGGGACCGAAACCGCGGCTTTATAAAAAATAAAATTTTTAATCTAAAATAAACCCCAATAAGAAGAAAACCTTTAGAAGGTAAAAAAAATATACGTAGATATTTATTTTTTCTTAAAAAAATTCTAATTTTAATTCTAATTAAAAAAAAAATAATTTAATTATTTTTTCATGCTTTTTAAACTTAATTTACAAAATAGGTACCACTAGATACTAGAAAACGTATGATCTCATCGTCTTCCTGCCTTGTCTCATGTTACTTGGGGTCGGCGCAACACGTCTTTTACTTCCATTCTGCACTTACTCCCTTTTCTTGCAAATTGCTCCTCACACAATCCATCCATCTTTTTTTTTGGCATTCCTCTCCCTCTATTCTATCCACATAATTATGATCTACACTCACCTAAACGGCACTACATCCTACATCGTATTACAATCAATCGGTATACGTTATCATATCGGTACAACGAGTGAAAGTAGCTTAGCATCTCTCACCAATGTATTCACTCATTTTTCTTTTCTTCTTCATCATCAGACACTGATCACAATCTATTTATAACCTATTCATTACGACCATTTAAATGAATATGAAAACGGCAGGTCTGCTGTAAGTAAGTGAGGAGTGGGATATCCTGCAGATTTCAGGACCTGCTTCAGCATCAGGTTAAGGTTACTGATCTAAATATAATCTGTTCATTGAATCCATTACAGTGAATTCAAACACGATACCTCTGCTGTAACTTAGTGAAGAGTTGGGTATTCTGCAGACCTCAGGTTATGCTACAGCATCAGGTCAATATAACCACGTTAGACAAGTAACAGAATACCAAATTTCACATATTCGTAGATCAGACTCGTAAAAGCTGATTAATGCCTTCGACAACTAGAAAATAGCTGATGATCTTCAAACGGCTCAACCGATTTTGATGAAACTTCTATTAAAGTCTAAGAACCACAGCTAGAAAACATGTTTTCAAATAAATAAAAAAACGTATCCAAATCGGTTCACCCGTTTAAGAGCTACGGTGCCACAGACAGACACACATAGCGGTTCAAACTTATAACACCCCTCTTTTTAGTCGGGGGTTAATAAATACAAAGTAGTGTAATCTAGTTACCATTTTCATAATAAAATACCTCAAATTGCAGTTATTTCAACTATATTACACAATAAAGGTTTATTGCGTATTTATTCTATTACTTTCCAAATTACGTCAGTTATCTAATGTTGTAATTTCGCCGTTATTTTACTAATGCGATAATAAATGGAGTCTCGCCGAATCACAATATTAAATAACTATCTTTTGCCCGTGGCTTTGCTCGCGTTAGTAAGATTTTCACAAATAAAGTAGTTGTTAACATTTCTAGAATCCAATCTGGACAAAACTTTTTTTTATCAAAATATTTCACCAAAATTCGTCATAAACGGTTCAGCGATTTAGGCGTGAAAGCGTAGATATATAAATAAAATAACTTTCGCGTATTATACAAGGAATTTATTCTTTAATAAAACTATAGATTTTAGCCAAGGTTAAAAGGCGACGACAACATTGTTATAAAAGTGTCAGGGGCAGTTTTGCACACGTGTCCTTATGACGTCACACTGCGATCTCTAATCGGCCCACAGCGAACTAATTGCGACTATATCTCCCTGGACGATATTAACGTCCATTATTTTGACCTTTTCGCCCTCAACAGCGATGAGGTTCCTTGAGGTTACGAGGGTATGAACATGGTAGGATATTTTTTTATACGGTTTCAAAGTAATATTTTTTTTTTGTTTTAAACAAGACCTCAAGTTTTTTTTATCCTGCAATCTGTTTCTAGCGAACATTCAGCACATAGTCAAGAGTTTAATTTGTTAGGGTCACCAGTCCAGTGACGTGGGCCCTTTAAAATTCATCCCTCAAGATAGCTAGCTCTTAGAGCAGGAAACTAGGATGTAGAAGTAGTCGTTCGCTATACAATCATACATCCGCGTATGTAAGTACGTGTTGTTGGACGTCTTCCAACTGATATGGATGCCTCAAGTTTTTATTTTGTCTATACTGGAATGGCCACAAGATCTTAAAGTAAAATCAATTCATTTAACAAACAATTCAGCCCAGAATTTTGATTAGTCTCAAGAATCACTGCGTCAGATTCACGCGCTCCAAATTTCACGATCTGGTAGTAAAAGCAAAATGACAATTGCAATGCGAATGGAAGTCGACAGATAAGACGGTTTATTTGTTTCCATTTGCTTTCTAATATTTACACGAATGCATGAACTCGACCGCGACGTCGAGTCTGCGAAGTTAGCAAACAAATGACATTAGCATTGCCTTAATCGACACCGCGGGAGCTATACGGACGGGCTACAGCCAGTGTGTCGGGCTCACTCCACGAGCAATTTTCTTGTTTTGACAATTCCACACAATTTGAATACTGCCATCAGTATTCAGTACCAGCGCCAGTGATTATTTAAATTTTGTACCTCAACGCAAACAGAAAGCTAATCTCTTTTGTTTGACAATTAATTTGGCAACTCGTTTTGTTGCGCAATACAGAATCTTATTATAATCCTGAAATGACAAGCACCTTCTTGATTGTTGAACAAAAAAAGGCAAACAATTTCATAAAATATAACAGCAAAAATTTGAATGAATGGGATCCGTTTTGACTTGAAAGCATAACATTGTTAAAAATAAAACTTTTATTTTCTGAGTCTGCTTTGACTTTTTGCTTTTAATGTTCAAATATGAACGTGTAATCGTATATGAAACAATTTAATTCAAGTTACGGAAGACACAATTCTTGATAAAACGTTATATTACAATTTCGCATTGGAGATTGTTTTAAATGAAGGCAATGAGAGTACGGGCAGTACTGCGGCGCACACTGCATGTGCCCCACTTTATTGGAGTAAAGGAAACATTTATTACATGTTAAGAGCCCCTTTATGTCTATACCGTTGCCAAGGACCTAATAGAGTATAAATGTACGCGGAATGAGAGTACCCACCGAACTCGCGTAACCCCGGTAACGGACCTTTTAAACCGGTGCATATAGGCCTTTCTTGCTACATTAAATGAATAAAAAATATTTATGCATGGGAGAACAAACCCTCAGTCCCAATGTTCAGAAGCAGCAATATCGATGAATTTTATATTTCGTGACTTTAGTGTCTACTTCCAATACTTTGGGGAAATTCGTCCCCTTCGGAGGTACTCCTCAGCCGTTGGGGCACCATTATTGGATTCTGGCATCTGTGCATATAAACTTTGTTTACGAATGAAAAGTTAGAACTGATTTAAATCCTCCCCTGTTCCATTGTTTTTTTTTTCAGTTCTAAAACCCATTTGTATTCTTCTTTTTTTGAATTATTCTTGTTGATTATTTTTCTGTGATCAATAAAATGCTGGGTTATATGCCAAACAGTCACAAATATAATATTTCAAGTAATAAAACAATAAGCCTTAAAGCTTTGAAAATTAATAAGTCGACCCGTTTAATATTTAAGACCATCAAACAGCAATCAAACTTGAGGGGTTGACAAAATAATGTTTATGTAAATTAAAACACAAATTATTATGTATGGGCTAGTGCCTTAGTAAGGAGCTTAGTGACGGCTCTGGGCCTTAGCACGGACTATAAATAAGGCTCTACTGTCCAAATATCCAGCCACGAACTAATTGCCACAACTTAATCCACTAAAATAAAATGGGGTAGGAGTTAAACAACTCACGTTGCTGGTACCTGCAAGTGATTTAAATATACGGGTTCCTGGGTCTTTAGTTCATTGAAATCTCAGTGGTGAGCCGCGATTTATTTGTTCTTGTTAATTAAAATCAATGTTACAGCTTAGTTTATACCTATTTAGGTATACAAAGGTCGAGATTATCTTTTGTGGCACCAATTTATGAAAAATGAAACTGAAATAGAACCATTGTGGCATACCGCTGCCATTTTTATTTTCAAAGTTGCGGCATGCATATATGGGTAGAGGACACTTCAACAAACAAAAAATGTTAGAAACATGGTGGCCTAAAGTGTCACGTTGCCGAGATATTTCGATGTAAAGTCATCATGTGACATCATGACTATCATTAAAAATTATTTAATTATGTGCTAATATGGCTAATATGCATTACATTAAATTGAAATAATAGTTGCCCAGCTTGATTTAATAATTTTTTGGAAGAAAGTCAAAATAAAAACCCGTGAAACCACTTTATTAAGAACTTCACAAAAGATAGTGTTTAATTTATATACATGGTTAAATCAAGCCTAGAAATGTTATTAGAATACAACCTACTGCATATAAGCGCGTGATAAGTTCGTTTTTAATAATTTTTATTGTTCTCAAATGGTGACTTTACCTTCAAATATCTCGGCAACGTGACACTTTAGGGTATCATGTTGCTAACATTTTATGTTGGTTTAAATGTCCTCTACCCGTATATGCATATTACATTGTGCACCGCGATTTTGAAAAAAATATCAAAATGGCGACGAGGGGGCTATGCCAGCACCTATACAAAAAAGTTCGAACCCCTTTCAATGATTGCGTTGCTCACAAAAAGAAACATAATTAGTTCACAAATTCTAAGCCTCACCCATTTAGTTTTTTTTTACACTTTGCTTCTCACTAGGAAATTCTCCTGTAACGTGGGAGCGTTATAATCTCACATACACGAACAGACAGACACGGGACAACCATCTGTAGGCCATACAATGATTTTTCCGTGCGGGAATCGAACCCGCGACACGCAGCGCAGCAGTCAATAGCTCAACCAATGTGCCAACCGTGCCGTCGAGTTTATCAATGTTCATGACAGTTTCCAACAAAACTCTTCCATGTCACTTTCCAACTCACTCAGAGTAACCATACCTCACTTACAGAAACAAATAAACCATTACATTACAATAGAATCTGTATTCGTACTAAGTCGCCGGATATTTTAGATTCGCAGCAGGAAAATCGGGGCCCCCTGTGGTTCGGCAGACGCGGGGCCCCAGGCAGTGGCCGCTTCCGCTACGCCACCACGGCTATAAATACGGGGCGCGGGGCCCGCTCAGATTAATCATGGATACCACCTGTGTCTGCCCGCTACACCTGAGAGGCAAAAGCAAAAACATTATGCCAGATTAGTGACGTCCCTATACTAATATCCTTGAGTTTGTGGCTTCGTGATGAAATGTGATGTCAGTGGCGGGAGTATGTGTGGAAGTTGATTGTTTTTGTCTATTGTTTTATCAAGTTTTTTATTTATTTATGGTTACCGTATTATGACACGATAACCATAAATAAATAAAAAACTTGATATAGTTTAGTTGGTGTTGAACTATGTTTCATCAACTACACTAACAAGGTATTACACACAACTAATTACTAACAAGGTATTAGTGATATCACTCCCTAGTTTTCTAGTGTTTACTGACGGTATGTATTCCTTTAATATAAAAAAACCGGCCAAGTGCAAGTCGCACTCTCACACAAAGGGTTCCGCACTATTTTTTTTTTTTTTTTCATAGCAAAAAAAAAAAACCGTTTCATGTATGTGAGCCCCCTTTAGTTTTTAATTTAAGTAATTTAATGTAAACACATTTTGAAAATTTTCACGGTCTACCTATTACGGTACTTGAGATACAGTCCGCTGACAGACAGACGGACAGCGGAGGCCTTCCGGTACGGAAACTTAAAAAATAAACATACAGGATTATAAAAAAAACAACTTGATCGAGAAGACCAAAATTTTAGCGTGTTCGAGCAGGCGTGGGAGAAAAATTCCTGGAAGGACTTGGGGTAGGCATTTACCCAGCCTTCGAACAGTTTTGGCTAAAAAAGAAAAGTATTGTATTTCTGGGCCTTTTCTGCACCTTTTTCGCTAAAACCTGAAAATCAATAATTATCTTTTAAAATTACCATAAGTCATTATCATCATCATCATATCAGCCGAAAGACGTCCACAACAGGACATAGGCCTCCCGGAAAAGGATGGGAGGGGGGTTGCCATAATCACCACGGTGTTTACCATCGTCATCATCATCATCATCATCTGCCTAGCCCTTTCCCAACTATATTGGGGTCGGCTTCCAGTCAAACCGGATTCAGCTGAATACCAGTGTTTTACGTAGAGCGGCTGCCCACCAGACCTCCGCAACCCGTTAACTGGGTAACACGGTATTTCTTGGCAAGACTGGAGTCAGATTTACTGGCTTCTGACAATCCGTAACGACTGCCAAAGATCTACAAATGACAGCCGGGACCAACAGCTTAACGTGCTTTCCGAGGCACGGAGGAAACTTGCCACGGTGTTTACCATTAGTAGTTAAATTAAATTCCAAATAGATTGATTAAAGTTGTATGTGTTTAGCAACAGAACAAGCTGTTAGTAAAGCTCCAGGGCACTGTAATGAAAACCCTCATCTTTATCGCCCCAGGAGACTGATCGCTTTGTGGTGTGTTTACGAATCATATCGAAATAACGGGGGAAGAGTTTTCCTGTGTTTTATTTTAGTTAATTTATCAATTAAACCTTAGACATGAGTCGGGCTTGTGTCTTCAACTCTACCTTCAAGCGCGTATTTTATTATCAACAATCAATCAAAATAAATAAAACTAGTTGACCCGCGCAACTTCGTCTGCGTCACAAATTTCATTACTGCTCCGCTCCTATTGGTTTTATTTAATTGGCTATAGCGTGATGATATATAACCTATAGCCTTCCTCGATAAATGGGCTATTTAACACTGAAAGATTTTATCAAATCGGACCAGTTCCTGAGATTAGCGCGTTCAAGTAAACAAACAAGCTCTTCAGATTTATATATTAGTATACATTCTACCGTTACTGAGTGACTGAGAGACAACACACAGCCGAAACGTTCCTATGAGAATGCGAAAAAACGAGATATAAGAGTATAAAGTCGCAGGCAAAACTAGTTTAATAATATACGGATGGAATGAATATCTAATTCAATCCACCTCAGCTCTTCAAGGCTGGCTAACAAACGCCTTAGTGTACCTACTAAGAGACACTAAGACTATCTCACGGACCTCTACCTACCTGTATCTGGGTTCCGGAAGGTTTTGTCTTCCATTTTGTATCCAGTGACCACAGGGCAGCTTCAGAACTGATGAGCTGCTGTCTTGAACTCCTATGACATAGAGGTATAGAGGTGTTTATTGATGGACCCGTGGACAATAAAATTGTAACGGCTCTGACTGTGCGGAATTGTAATTAAGTCAGTCTAAGAGCGCCTTCATATTTGCCGCAAAATGCAAAAAAAAACGCGCGACTGCAGCGCTACACCCACGCTGCGACCGCACATCAGTTTATCGATCGACTAGTGACGATGTGCACGTAGATTTTGTTCAATAAAATTCTAAACATGAACGAAAATCAGGTTGAAGAATTTATCGATGAGGTTGAGAGTCGTCCAGCGATATGGGATTCGAAGTCAGACAAGTACAGTAATAAATTCGAAGAGAAAAAGGCTTGGGAAGAAATTTGCAATGTATTTATTAAGAACTGCACAAACAATAATTTTTTTGGTCACAGAAGCCTTTTACTTTATGAAATTCAGTTCGTTGGCTTATACAATGTAACGGCAACGTTTTCGTAGGTTTCTTTTTTTTCTCATCTCAAAATATTTTTTCGTTTTAATAGAAACACTAGTTGTGTTTCGTCATCAGAGTCCATCGTGAAACGAAATGTACATCACTATGATGCTCGAACCTAGCGGTTGCAGCGCGGCGGCAGCGCTGCAGCCGCGCTGCCACCGCGCAGCACTTCGCGGGTAATTTGAAGGCGAGGGCCGGTTTCGTGCGGCCATTAATATTTGAGGAATATGATACTTATATGCCTATATAAAATAACGTCGACATGAAATGTTGTCTGCAGAACCTTTGGTATTTCAGATTGTCAACCTACTGGGTTTGACTGCCACCAAATAACAAAAAAGCTCCTCAATTTAAAATCGTTTAATTTAAAATTTTAATAACAACTTGTATTTTGACATTTATTGTGTGTAGTGTAGCTCCTAAGTCATAAAGTAAAATGAATTGTAATCTTTTTGTTTGCGACCTTGGTAATTAAAAACATTTTTCTTTGCGTTGTTACCTTCTCGTTTTTGTATGAGATTCCTTTGTGTGTCAAAGAAGAGGGTAATGCCCTGCAGTGATACAAACAGGTTGATACTATTATATTAATCATAAAAAAATTGTTTGAAAGTGTGAAACGTGTCTGAAACTATTGTTTTCTATAGATCTCTAATTAATGGGCCAATGTACTACGTGTAGGCAGGTTATTTTTTATTTTAACTTAATGAAGCTGATATAATTTCGTGTTTATTAAGCGCCTAATAATGACAGCTTGACATTATTAATGATGGTGAAAGCAGTAAAGTAGGAACTAAATTATGTTTTGTCTATCGCGTGTTAGAATGTTTCGTGAACGTGATTTGTGTGTGTAGTGACATCTATAATAGCAGGGGAAATTCCCTGATGGCCTTAGACGTTTATTTACAAGTGTATTTTAATAAGCCTTTATAAATATTTATATCTTCGGCTTTATTTGGAGGGATCATTGTATCAACAACAAATGTGGGGATCAGTTCAAGCCTATTTATTCTATTTCTAAGAAAATGGGTTTGATCATTAGGAAGCAAAAACTGTATAAGGAAACGAAAGAACTTAATTGTCTTTTTACCGAAGACACAAGTTTCAGTAAGCCTAATGTTATAATGTCAGTGTATCTTGCATGCAGTATGTAGGAAGGTGGTATGTTAGAAAGAGCATGCAATTTTAAAGCGGTCGATTTAGAAGCTGGAAAATTTGCGGAGTCACGCTCACAGACCGCAAAAGAATTGAAAAGCTGTGAGAACGGAACGGAAGAGCAATGCGGTACGGAGAGGAAGAACAGATATGTAACAGGTTGGGATTCGTAAAGAAAGTTTCATCTGAAAATATGGTAATGATAACTAATCACCACCATGATATGTTTTTCTTTCATGGAATTAGTATGAAGAAATTGCTATGTAATTTAAGAAAGATAAGAGACCTATTTGAACCTCAATTAATATTTCCTGAACTCTATCCAAAAGTAACTACACAAGAAAACATCCCAAAATCAGGAAAAGCTAAACACAAAAACCAAGTAGGAACCTATAAAAGAGCCACAGCAAAACCTCATTACCTTTCGCCGTAGTTACGTAGATTGAATCACGTTAGCAAATAAGTTTACAAGAAAAACATAGGGATGCAAAGAGAAAAATCTCATAGCGGGTACCCGGGAATCCGGGTATCTGGGTATCCCCTACAGATTCGTCGCTGGCAAGTTTCCGATCGAGGTGCACTTACGTCGGTATAAATAAATAGGTTGGGGCATCCCTAGCTCCTCAGTGGGGCAATTAATCACGCTGACCACCTGCTCCTGTACTCTTATATCAGAGGACAATACTGTGCAGTGGCAGTGTGCTGCCAATTGGAGGTAGCATAGTGTGCTTGGATATAGTGGGGGTTGAATTACAAGTTTTTTGTTGTTATTATTATTAGTGGTTATTGTACTCGTGCGTGTATAACCTGAGGACTAAAAAGGCCACTATAGGAGAATCATAATATTAATCACACAACAATCTGTCAAATTTAATTTTCAACTTTATCGCTAACCCGTTAGGTTCAAGGTTGATTGAGAAAATTTGACAGTGACAGGTAGCGTGATGTGTTTTCTGATTCTGCTAAAGTGGCCTTTTTAGATCCATTGAGGGCCAATTCTACTAACTTAGCAACGTTCGCATTCGCATCTCACGTTAATTAAGTTTCCATGCATGTTTGACTGATTGCAACTGACATGAGAATGTGAACGAAATTTGAAAATTAGTAGAATTGGCACTCAGATGTATGCACAGTCAGCAAAGCTATTCGGTACGCAGGCAGCTAACTTGCAACTACTTTTAAACAATGTTATGAGTGTGCTAAGTAGACGCTTATTGTACAGCACACTCGTAAGTATGTCATAAGCTTAAAAAGTTATAATGCACACATTAGAAATAAATATTGGCAGTGCAATGGAAAAGTAAATATTTTTGCCTGTTTACCAAATAGCTTTGTTGACTGTGCTTAAAAGAAGCAAAAAGACTAAGGAAGAATCGCAGCAGGATGCGTTCTGCAATTGCTGCCTACCACTATCGAAAAGGGACGTGAGTTTATTATGTACTTATTATATTCATTTTTATTATTGTAAATTAATGAACTTTTGCTTTTGTCTCATTAGGTACTAAAAGTAAAAGGAAGCTGAAGTGAAGGGATCTTTGAAATTATTGGGTATAAAATAATACCCATTCCTTATTTATTCAAATTTTTGTAACCCGAAAGCAGATTCATTAATATTATTCTACTTTTCGCAATACACGTGTTTGCGTTGCTATTTTTAATGCTATTAATATTTACTATTTTAATTTCATTAAGTATTCCTGCAAACTATTTATGCTTTATTCTTTCAGAATATCTATAGGACTCTATTCAAACTTACCATAGAAAAATCTAAATTGAAGCAAATTAACAATTTTCAACTCCCTGAATATTTTACAAGAAACAACAGGAACACACTAGCCTGTAGCTACAAATATCAAGGTTTACATTCGCCCGAGAATAAGAAGCAGAGCCGTACATACATAAGTTATACGCGTTTTGTGTCCATCTGCATTTCTGCAGGCAGCGCAGACGCTCGTAAATAATCCTTTGGACCTGAAAAACGTTTCAGTGAATCCAATAAAATACGTATCCGCAGAGACTACGCCGCAGCGAGCTCGTTACCACGCCTAGACGATTTATTGAGATTTGAAGGCTGAAATATTGTAGGTGTTCCATTTTAAACTCTTTTATGAAATACAACTATTCAATCCGGCTTAGAATTCAATTTCATGCTGTACCTGTAGGGAAACGGAAATACGAGGAATTTAAAACAACGGATTTTCACCACCGTTTCTCACTTATTTCAATAAAACAATATGTCGACTACATAGCAACCTACTAACCAAAATACAGAAGAATTCTGTTATCAGAAATTGTATTTAACATTTATTTGGCAGTGTTTATTTATAACTGAGTATTTTCTTTCCTAAAAGTGTTTCCTTTGAACGAGAAAATTCAATTATTATCAGTGCTGTCCAATTAATTTCCGGCGGTGCCGGAGCTGATAGTGTCGAGTAAATTATAAATTATCGAAGCAATAATTTCATACTGTTCCCATTTACTTCTAATTATTAAATGAGCTATAACCAAAGGCTCCATTATAATATAGTTTCGTAACGTTAAAGATATCATTAGAGGAACCTGCCTAAACCGCCAACGTCACCAATAACATGAAAACTTTCAGGTCACGCGATAAAAGAAAATTGCACTTTTTTCTTTTTCAAATGACAGTGAGGACGAGTTGCTCTAATTTGACAGCTTAACGACCACCGAACCACGTTTAGCTCGAAAATAGAGCGAAAGCTTCACGTAAATGTGTTTTCATCGGGCTCTTTGAACAAACGTTATTTTAGAGCGTATTTACATTTAGTATCGACGCCAGTTAGCTGCCTTACAAAGCGAGGGCTAAAATATATTCTGCTTAATCTTCATTATGAATGTGAAATCCGTTCATGGCCTGAGGCCGCCACTCGCGTTTCATGTGACATGGCACACAATGTAGTAAAGATAAGGTGTCCCTTTCCAAGCCACTGAGTCTATTGTCGATCTCTTACGCAGCTCGGCGTGTTAAAAGGAGCGCCCGATAGCTCGACCGTTACAAAGCACCCATTTTTATATGAACATATAAATTATAACATAACTAGCAGATAATTAGATACTTTCCTCGCTCTGTTAAAAGCCACAAAAGATATGACATATCGCTGCAATCTGTACAAGGTTCACGTCGAGTAACACGTGTGTTGAGAATGAAAATTTTCAAAGCAATAAAAATGATAAGTGAAATAAAAATTAGACGGCATAGTTCTTCTTTAGTGAAAATGGCTTCCTTTAGATAGAGAAAACGTATAATGGAATGCAATAACTCTTGACCGGGTGTGCGAAGAAATAACACTGTGTCATATTTCACTACCCTCCAACATTTTTATAAAAGCGGACCATCTGCTTTTGACCCCTCATTCTTTTTGTTTCTCGAATTATTTCTGTATAAGTAAAATATTAGATATCAGCGGATATAAGTTTTCCGGTGCACGTTCCGAGCCAATTCGTATTGTTATGGCTTTTTTGTTTATTCTTTGTGTTCTAAACATCGTATCCCCATCTTATCCTATCTCCATACTTACTAAAATGTTTTGTTTAATTGTTTCTTTTTATAAAGTTTGTTCAAAAAATATTATTGATTGGCTTCTCGCTTCTTTTTAATTATTAAGGAGACTAAAAACTGTTTGAAGATACCTAAGGCACAAATAATAAAATACTAGCGTACTAAGGTAAAAAAAACAAAGGTTTTCTTTAAGACTAAAGAAAATTGTGTACCCACATGTTTTCTCGGTCCAACAAAGAGTTTTTTGGAGCGAGGAACACGTAGCGTTTCCACAAACCTGTTTTGAGTAAGAGATTTACTTGAATCTTGTACGTTAGCTGAGCTCGCTGCACGAACATCCGCCACAATCTGCATGGACGAGGGGTCGAGGGGTCGAGGTAGGTGCGCTTGTGTTCCGTCCAGCGCGCGCTTTGTCACTGCTATTGAGTTAGCCACTAGCGAGGTACCCACTCAACCGTCATTCCAGTCATTCTTATTTCAAATCTTTAAATTTAATTATCAGTTGTGCGTAGCGTACCAAATAAAAGTATTGAATTTTCTCATTTTTCGAAACCTTCAATTTATTTACAATACGATCCTATATACTTTCCAATGTCGTCAGATCACAAGAAATTGAACAATAACTTTTTTACTTTTACTATTTAACGAAAGCACAAATCTTCAGCTTTATATATTTTCAACCCTGAATAGTTTTATGTCATCCAGAAAAGAAAATCTTAGGGACGAGCGTTCCTCGTGTCCATAAAAAACTTCTGTGGAGTGAACGTGTAAGGAATACTCGTAAGCGTCACAGGAACCGGGGTGACTGCGGTCATTCCGCTAAACGAAGATCAGAATCGCAAGCTGTTAGCATAGAGATTGCGATCGAATGAATGCCGCCCCAAGTATTCCATCCCGAAATCGAGGGGCTCCGAATATTGCGGCCGCCCGATACAGCCCTTTTTGACTCAACTAACATTCCGCCGCGGTACTAAGCCGCCCTTTGATTTTCTTTATATCTTAAAATACTTTCAAATTTTACGAATTTACATACGCATTTCCCTTGACGGCAATTTATAGCCACTAAAATGTCTACATATTAGCATTTTGCGATGATAAAGTGGCTGGGCATCAATCCATTGAGGCTTCACAAAAGAGATGACACAATTTTGCTGAAAAAATATGACCAGTGAAATATTTGAAGCATCGATTGTTTTGTGTACTAAGAGAAACTTTCTTTGTAATTTGATCGATAGCCTTTTGTACATTAGGGACCTTTTAAAAGTTGTCGTTTGATTTCATTGTGTACTTCAACAATAATCACGAAGTTCTTTGTTCGAGAACTTTCGGTTTTGAAGAAAAAATAAATAGCCATTAATCATGCAAATGTTTTGTTTCGAGATTTATTTTATTTATCAAACGAAGGGTGAAACTGAAAGACGCGGAGTTTGTTGAATGTCGTAGCTTATGTATCGTGACTTGAAATTTGCCTATTAATAAATTGGATTCAGTAGAGGGTGCTCGTGTTTTCTCGTGTATTTTTTGTGGCGATCAAAATCAGATCGTAGATATTGGCGCGGGGTGGCGCGATCGCGCGCGAACTTGCAGAAGGTGCCAATATATTTCCTGACGGTTGAACGGTCAGGTAATTGTGGCTGAAACTTATCTCAAGGGGCGGACGTGAGCGGAATACCAAATGGTTTTCAGGTCTTGCAAATTATAAACGCTGTCCCCAATGTTTAGCTTCATCGGTATCTACATACACCAAGTGAGGCGACTAAATAAATCCCGCATAATTTATCTGAGACTCGCAAAGGGCCTATCTGATTCGTTTCTGTAATTTTATTTTTAGCTCACGCACTTTACAACATTCATTTGTGAAATGTGTTTTAGGTACTTTTACTTATGAAAAATATTAAACAAAGTGAATAATCAGTCAAGAGTGAATAGGTTACTTCTAGGCAAGCATGCTCCATCTTCGACCACAAAATCGCTAACCACCAGGTGAGATAGTGGTCAAACGTGTGCCTATCAATAGTAAAAGGAAAAGAAAAGGAAGGGGGGGAAGCTAAACATGTTGCAAGAAGCATTGGCTTAGGAAATTCAAAACTTCTTGAAGCTTTCTATCACATTTAGATTTTTATTTGTTTATCAAATTATGTAGGTACACATTTAAAAAACAAACAAGAAGAAATAGAATTTTAGATTCAAATGTGATGATTACCTACGTGTTTTAATCGCAAACTTCTTTTACACGTCGTATTGACAAAAGTTATATTTCAGACTTGCTTGACAATTAGACATCGGCTGCAGTTACAAGTGAGTTTGCAAGAAATAGTTTCATCATTAGTAAGAAAATGAAGTAAAGAAGAAAATCATACCTTCTGCTCATTACTCTACTACGTTCAAAGCGACATTTTCACTGTAACAAAAGTGTAGCAACATCTCAAACGAAATAAACTCGTGAGTTACTATCTAAATCATAAACACAACTTTGAAAAAAAAGTAAAAAAAAAACTAAATTTTACCGTCCTACAGTCATCTAAAGAATTTCTTTTACCGTGAGCTTGGCAGGTGATATTTTTATTTTCTTTAACAAGTCGCCAACTGGCAGCGAGTATCAAAGGTTGAAACTGTTGCCTGGATCTCACTGACGTAGACTTTGTTCAAGTTATTTACTTTAGAGCGCGCTCATTAGCTAAATGACCGTGCTTTATTGAAAGAGTAATCAAAAGTGGAATGGAACGAACTACGGAACGATGCAGCTCTTGATTTGGAAGCGACGTGTACTCGAAAATGTAGTTCAGCCCTAAAATTGCTATACTGGATATTTATTTAGGTCGTTCGTATCTAAAAGTCCATAAGGATGTTTTTATGTGAAGATTTGGACTGCAATGGGCTGAGAAGTATGTAGAAGAATCGCCTCAACTAAGCAATTGTCTTTGTTCTTTAAAACGCAATGAATAGTTTTCTCAAGGAAACATTGATCCGAAGATGTACGAAAGTTTTCGACTGAACTTAGAAACTTTTTTTTAATATGGAGCTGGGCCTGGGACTCCTGGCAAGATCGAGTGGCGTCCGAGGACGGGAAGAAGTGTTGGTCGGCCGGCTTCGAGATGGGCAGACGACATTGTTGCCATCGGGGGTAGATCCTGGATGAGGCTGTCACAGGAACGTGGGGATTGGCGAAGAGAAACCTTTGTTTGCTCAGCAGTCGCGAAGTGGATGATGATGATGATCAAAATTTGATGCTGATCAGTTAACAATTTATGGCTATTGCGCTTTACCTTTAAGAACAAGAGAAGAAGTCAAATAGGCAGAGATCTGCTCAAGACAGTGACGCCCACCGTATGGAAAGTTTCTTTTTAGGCACTCTACTTACATTTTAAGCTGCAAAGGACTGTGCACACAAGCACCTTGACAAGTTTATAGCCCAAGTTCATTAATGGACTGGCCACGGCGCCAGCGCATGTATAACCGAACTATATCAACTGATATAACAGTCGGAAAGCAGCTTTATTGCTTAAATAATGTCTTTTGATATAAAGTACTTTAAAGCTTCCCAAAGCGCCATTCAGAAGTTTTTACGATTTGTAAACTAAACTACGTCCATATTCGGGAAACGGTACATAAAATATTAATTAAACTTTTAATGCGTGAAAATATGTTACGCGTGTTTTAAGAGGAATAAAGTTTTGTAATTTTTTTCTATATTGGCGATAAATGGAATACTATGATCTATATATTGCTAATATATAAAGCTGAAGAGTTTGTTTGTTTGCTTGAACGCGCTAATCTCAGGAACTACTGGTCCGATTTGAAAAATTCTTTCAGTGTTAGATAGCCCATTTATCGAGGAAGGCTATATATTTATGCTATACATATATCATCACGCTAAAACCAATTTTGTTTTAATTGTGCACTATAAAGAAACTGCGCACTTACACAGTATCTTCTTACTATTATTATAAATGTATTTTTTTTTTGTCCTCAAACGAGTTATTGGTCAAACACTTTAGACAGATATTAGGTAACTGAGAATGCTGTAAGCATATCATTTGATCGGCCTAGTAGTCCAGTAACCTTGTCCAGTACGGGGTACTTTGCGTCAAATAAATCCGGTAGTTCTGATTTTTGCAGACATGTTTATGATGTATAATCCAAGTTTGTGACCTGGAGCGCCGAACGCAACTTTATCAATAATCGAAAAAACCGCGAAAATTTTGTTTTTTTTTTTTCAGATTTTGACGAAGGACTAGTTTTTGATAGCACTTTCTTAGAACGCTTTTATAGAAGACTAAATTTGCTACAATAGGAGACTCTAGAATAATTATTGTCTCTGTCGAACCAATACTTTCCGAGAAAGCTTTTCGAAATTCATGTTTTTTTCTAAATTCATAATTTTTCCATTATTTTAGACGTCTCTCTAACAACTCTAGCGGAATGTAGTTCTTAAAATGTGGAAGAGGCAAAGCATCAGATGTAAATGACATGTAGCATCGCCTCTTAAAAATCTTCATTGATACCAAAGCTTTTCCTCTTCATCCATGCCTTTAGTGGTTGTGACTCGACATCCTGCTTCTTTGGCTTAGGCTAAAAAAAAGGTGACCATGGTCGAAAAAATTTCGAAAACTATTGGGTCTACAGAGACAATTCTAGTTTCAAATTGTCGCAAATTTAGTCTTCTTTAGATCTATTTAAAACTAGTTTTTTAATAAGGTCTATCAAAAACTAGTCTTTTAGGGTCATAATTGCCAAAATCTGAAAAAAGAACCGGATTTTTCGATTTGGACCAAGATTATTTTGATTGACAGATTATTCAATGGGACATCACAAACAAGTCTTGAAAAAAAAGAACTACTGGATTTAACCGGTTTGCAAAACAAATATATACTCGTAATTTTTACTTGAGATCGGATGGACCGATCTGGCTATTATTGGTTAAAAAAAGTTAATTATAATTAATTTTAATTATAATTCTTATAGGCTTTTTCTGTAATCTATAAATAAATAATTGTACTGTATTTGGGAGCTTGGTAACTTAATAATGAAATTAGTTGTGACACACAGACATACATATCAATGACCCTGTTAAGGATCCGTTTTTTTCATACGGACATTCGGTACCCTAAAAATATTCACCTCAACACGACTTTGGCAGCTACAATAATTTACCACCACATCTCGAACCAAGCCAATAAACAAAATAAAACAAATCACAATAAAATACTTTATTAAAATATAATATGATCTAGATATAATTCGGTTGTAATGCAGGGCGGGCGCGGAGGGACGCAGTGGAAACAAAACCGATATACGGTTATTCCCTGACAGCTGAGCTCTTAGGTGATTGTGGCGGAAACTTTTATCGGATGTTGAACGTGAGCGAAATAGCGATTCCCGTGAGTTCACCTGTTTACACCGACAACATGTGCCCTCTGGAAGAGATAAGACCTTGCGACGTACAAGGATATTGTGCACCTATTTGTTAGCCCTTTAAGAGAACAGTTGCTGAGGTTTTTGTTGTGATAATTTGTTTTATTCCGATAGTTTTTGAAATAGCTATTACTTATTTTTAAGCCCTTAATAATAGGGAATATGCATACGATTTTGCTTATTAGCTCTAGTAAACAATCGTGAAATTATTTTTTAAATACCTTCATCAGCGATGAAGTTATAAAGCTTCAATGATTTCAATTAGAAAGAGAAGTCCGATGAAAACTTTGACGTCATTGTCTATGACGCCTATACAGCTGCCATAAATAACAGCGTTTTCGCGAGAGGGACAGATATATTTGCTTAAAATAATTATATCTCCTTCGTTTTTCGAATAATTTTGATTCTGTTTTCACTGTTAGTATTATATTTTTGTAAATTTGTAGATAAATTGTATAGATGATAAATATGTTTTTCATGCATATTGTGTAAAATTTCTGTAATAGTCTCTTAGCCGGGTCAATTTAATAGCAGTTCTTCTCTATTTGCTTGATTATTTAGAACGACAGTATGTGCCTTTTGGAAGAGATAAGACCTTGCAACGTACAAGGATTTTGTGCACCTATTTGTAGGCCCTTTAAAAGAACAATAAAATTGCTTGAGGTTTTTGTTGTAATAGTTTATTTGCTCTATTATTTGGGATGAAAACATATGTCTGGAAGAGATAAAACCTTGCGGCGTACTAGGATTCTGTGCAACTACAATTATGTTCAATCTTTAAAAGAACTATCTTGTGAAATTTTGTTTGTGATAGTCTGTTTAGACAATTAATTATTCAAGTACCTAACAACTAATCGTTGTTTCATCCATTATGTCGGATATGCAATTTCGTGAAGGATTATTTTCGACATCTGTAGGTACAATAATTATAAAGAGGTTAAGTTTATGAGATTGTAGGGGTGGGTAATCCTGGATCTACTGAACCGATTTTGAAAATTCTTTTTCCAATAGGAAGCTAAGTTGTTTGTGAGTGTTATAGGCTAAATATGAACCCGAAAAATACCGCCCATCGAAGTGGGCACGGGTCAGCTAGTACATTATAATTTCATCTGTTTTTTGATTATGTTTAAGTACAGCGTTGGAAAAAATGAAAATCCAGCACAGTTGTTGAAAAGAAAACTTTTTGAAAATCGATATTAAAAATAATTTTAATGATATTTTGGTCTTTTCTCGCACATTTTCCTTCCAGCAACTTTGTCTCCGCTGTAGCTTTTAGCGTCCCACGCCCAAACATGCCAGTTTACTATCAATAACGCGTCATTTTATCACATAAACTGTATAAGCCTTATGAACAATAAAGCTGAACAATTGAATTATTATTTCACCATCAAGTGCTGCAGAGATAGCGCGGAATATAATAAACAATTGTGTTATAACAGTTGCGTATTATTTGCATAATCCATTTTATTCTGGGACTTTTGCCAACTCAAAAATATTAACTTCAAGTAACTCAATGCATAAAGCGAATAAATTAATGATTTTGCATTCATAACAAATTAAGTCTTCACGCCTATTAGTAATGCTTCGAAAAATGCAATATGATTTCTGCTTTCACAGTAGATACTTTTTGCAGGATATCTGAAGCACGTAGGGGACGCGGTGGCACGTTAAAGGCAGATACAATAAAATATCGATATCATTCTTCGCATCGCATATCATGTTACCTTTATGCTTGTTATACGCTAGCAGGGTCTTTGTAGGCCTTCTATTCTGCACTGAGATCTTCTGTAGAAATGTCTTCTAAAATTTTAGATGCAACTTGTATTTCTCTAAAATTGTTATTAAGGTTCCGTACCCAAAAGGTATCCAACAGAACCCTATTACTAAGCCTCCGCTGTCCGTCCGTCCGTCCATCAGTCCGTCCGGCCGTCCGTCCGTCAGTAATAGGTAGACAGTAGAAATTTTCACAGATTGTGTTTTTCTATTGCCGCTTTAACAACAAATAATAAAAATCAAGGTTTATGGTACGGAACCCTTCGTGTGCGAGTCCGACTCGCACTTGGCCGGTTTTTTTGGTAAGATATTGATTGAATTAATTACAGAAAAAATAAAACAAATATGGCCACGAAAATAAAAGTTTTCCAGGAATTTTGTTTTGCAATTATGTATTACTCGTATTTTGCCTAGATTATTTTGATCGGTAAGTATCATGCATCACCAAAAAGATTTTCTACTGAAAAATACATAGATAAAACAGTCAGATGAGTTCTACATAAGGCCCAACCAAGTTGAACAAAGACTTTCACTATTAAAAGATACAAATGCAGTGGGAATATGAATTATACAAAATATAAAGTTCGGTTTTGCCCCTTGGCAAGTAGTGCTTGGCGGTATAAATAGTATGATAAATATTTCAGCAGCTTTGGGATTGCGTTGAAAATAAGCTGACCGTTTTAGAAATAAATATTTGACTTCTGTTTACCTCTGGATACACTTCTGTAGGCCAATATATGTGTTTTTTTTGCTACAATACACAACACACAGTCAAGTTTGTAGATTTCTTCGACAGTTACCAAAATCTAATTTTGATTGGACTATTGCTCCATAGTAATCTACCATATCTTATTATAATAATATGGGATCGAAAAGGTAGGTAAACAAAATAGAACATCTACTTTGTCAAAAATAACTAAAAATATAACTTATCCACATTTTCGTATTTTATACTTATAGCTTGAAGCGAGCAAAAGAGAATAGTATTTCCCGAGATCCCAAGTATTACGGCTCGGTAAAATGTGCGGCCCATGCACAGTGCAGCTCGGAGCAAGTCGAGTGAGACGTAGGTGAGCGCGGGTGTTCTCTTTCGATCGCGGAGCTCAAGATATCTGTAATGGCCACTCGAGCTATCTGCTCAACCGTTATTCTCAACAAATCTTCCATATTGCGGCCAACCGGAGCTCAATCAATACTGTGCAACGCGCGTATAGTTTGTTTTCTATTTTGAATTTGTTTACCTCCCGGCTTCAGTCACGACGTGTTTTGCTGTGTTGCAGTTTTGAACTGAATACCAATATTTTCGTACTTAAAGTCTTTCGTTGTTTTTATTGCTAGTTTTGTGCAGATATTTTCATTTTCTGTTCACGTTGCGATAGGATTATTAGATTTACTTTATACGAACGTACATACTATAAAACGTATCTCCGTTCGATGCAATTACATAAACGTCTGATAAGTCAAATCTGGAAAGTGACTAGACGCTGTTCGTAGACTCGTAGAGCGAGACTTTACCCAGCGTCCGTAAGTTTTTGTACTTTCTCATTGGAGCACTGAACAAGTGAAATTAAGATAATGTTCTAATGGGTCGCATAAAGGAAAGTTATAATATCCAGAAGCACATTCGTTGCTATGGAGGTGGCCTGCTTTGTTTCCGACTTCACAAACTTTTCCCTGTTACATTGTTCAGTTTGTCGGGAATCGCTACTATACTTTATGGATTGGTACCTATTTGTTTTCTGTTTGCACGAATACGGACAAAAAGCATTTTGTTGATGAGAAAAAAAAATATTTGGTGTATTTGTTTATGAGTTGTTTTAGTTTTATTAGTTGTTATTGTGTGGAAGGTGTTGTTTACGACGGCACCTGGATTAAGTAGAGCCGTTAGAGGAGTGACGGAGGGGCTCCGGCAGCAAAGGGGAGGCGGCGAGGTGAATAATTGCTGCAATCAGTGCCAAGCCAACTAAGCGATGATCAGACCGGCTCGGAGCAAACTTGCCGATTGCTAGTTCTCATATCAATTTAGTTGCATTGTGATTTTATGATTTAATAATCATAAAATCACAATGCATTATGATTTTTAGGTGCTTTAATCGTTGGTGAAGTCGGTAAAATCGTGTTATTTACCTATTAATTGTTTACGATTTTTTTTATTACCAGTGATATGTTTTAAAGGGAAGTTTTGGGATACAGTAATACAAATTCTGTCACCGGCCTCCGGTTCTGGCTGTGACCGGGAAAAGACGCGATATCGTAACGATAGATAAATCTTTTTGGGATATTAATAGGAATTATTATAGTTTCGCTCGAATCGTGGTTCGTTTATTTAGTGGATCAAAATTCCGTGAATCGTGTTTTGAGAGCGACTAAATCGATTAATTAACTGATTATGCGCACATTACCAGAGTAAACACGCTCTATAATATTATTTCAAGCTAAACACTCGTAAATAGCAATAATCGAGTTAAAAACTTTTGAAACGCGATAAGTAAATTAACTAATATCGATGAACAAAATGATCGATGAGGTACACATGAGTAGATATCAAAGTGGAGTTCGATTCTGTTTACCAGAAAGGACAATGTGTACCAAATAAATTACCGCAAAGTAAACATAGAAAATTAGTTACTCGTTCGAAATAGTAATTTAATTTATTTCTACGAAACGTTTAAAACTCTCAAGTAGGTACCTGCATAATAAAGTTAGGTGTTGAACAAAGCTAATCAAAAGATAAGGCACATACATCATGTAGTGAAGTAAGCAGCGGGTGCAGGAGTCAGGCCGTTTTTATGGTCCAAGTTGGCGGCACAATGCCTTGGAATGTGCGAAGTAAACACTTAACTGCAGGTTTACTTGTCGTAATGCAGTGCAAGTTTCGCCGCGCGCCCGACCACGACCACGGCCACGGGACCACGGCACAACTCGCCTGCAAAGTTTTATGGTTGCAGTTTTAATGTGGACTAAGCTCCGGTGACTCCGCCGACGCTGCGAGGCTCTTCTCGCTACGGTTCGGACATCAAATTTCAACTTAATTTTTTTCGCTCCAACTTTGTGGAATAACAGTTTCCAGAGGAAATTGTGCTATATACGCTAATGAGAAGACCGCTATGCTCACTTTTCCTTTGACAACTCTACAATTTGGAATAACGACTATTATTTAATAAAATTCATTTGACAAATAGTGACGCTAGAAGTTCACTTGTTAGTGCGGTGATAAATCTGTCCAACAAGTCATAATGTAGTCATTTATAACCAACTTCAGGTTTATAATGTTAGTTGGCGTATTTCAGCCTCATAGTTCTGCGTTTGTTTTTGTTACATAGGTAAAAGAGAGAAAATTCTCTTTTTATTTTTTGAAATTCGCTTAAATAAGAATAATATTACGATTACCGGCATTTAATAGCGCAGAAAAGAATTAAAGTGGCTCTTTAAGATGATTTTAAAGTAGCCTAAAATAAATAGCGAATGTTCACGTAACGGTCGGTGAGTCAGGAAAGTTGGAAAGTAAATGGTATTAGCATCGTCTAATCACTACCTGGGGAGCTCTCCGTCTAGCGCTCCGAACGGCTTCCGACATTTCAGAGCCGTTCCCGTACACTTGCTTGCCCGTTCTGGGAGCCTTCTTGAATGCAAATAAGCATTAGGAACGCCTTTACAACATTGAGACGCTCTTTATTGGGCCTGTTTGAGCATATAAACCGGTGGTTCCGCAAACATTCTGCTCCACGCACCCCCCTTAAAACACGCCCGCGACACTCTTGAACTCCAGGTAAGGCCTCCAATGTTCCTAATTAAAAATTTTACTTAAAAAAGAGTAATGAAGATGAACTCCACCGAAACAAAATCTTATCAGAGCTCGAGGACAAAAATCAAGAAATGCAAATTCAACGGGAAAGGCGAACTTAAGTGGAGCTGTAAATGTAATTAGATTTTCAAGTTTACAAAGACAAGAGCGCTCAGGTTGGTAGATTTACTGCTGGCTGACCCACCTCCCCGTGGAGAACGATAAATGAGACGCCGCGAGGTAGCGATACTAATTATCCTATAGGTAGACGTGTTACACCGTCCACGTTCCCTCTAAATCTTGTTAGCGGTCGGAGGTGCAATTCTGATAAATGCAATTGCTGTGATAATTTACAACGAGTCCCACAACGCTGAACTTAATTATACCGAATGCATCACTTCTTGTATTTTAATGCTACTGCTACTTAAATTATAGTTTTTATTCACATACAAAAAGTGCTTGTTTCGCTGATACTCGTATAATAAAAAATAGACGAGTGTTCAAGAATTTAATGAGGTATTCGCCATAAAAGTGTTAAGTAAAGTAAGTACTTTTTAGGGTTCCGTACCTCAAAAGGAAAAAACGGAAACCTTATAAGATCACTTTGTTGTAGTCGTCTGTCAGTCAAGACCGTTTATCTCGAGAATGCGTGGGGGTATCGAGTTGAAATTAAAACCAAATACTCAAATTTATGGCTTCTTGCATCTGCGAAAAAATAAACTTTAAAGTTAACGTAAAAAGAGATACGATCGGCATAAACCGCAAAAACGTATATTTCGTCAAATCAAAATGTATAGGGTATTTCCCGTTGACCTAGAACTATAAAATTAGGCAAGTAATACAGTCTTATAATACAAGTATAGGGAAAAGTCTGAAAACTATACATTTGTAATTGTGTCATAAAAAATATCTCTTTATGCAAAGTAATTTGTTGCTACAAAGTACGAAACCCTCGGTGGGTGAGTCCAACTCGCCCTTGGCCGGTTTTTTTATTTGTTTTGGCACTTGGGTGGTCTTGTTTATTTTTCCTCTCGCGTTTAGTTATTGACACTTTTAGTACAGCTTTTATGAGTCCCTTTCTGTCAATCTGTATACTTTACATAGACTAAGTAACATCATACCTATAAATAGGTGCATACACTTTTTACCAACCAGCTGAAATTATTAGGCAGTTTATTCTGGGCAAAAATAGCTTATTACAGTTTATAGGGTTCCGTACCCAAAGGGTAACCAGGGGAACCCTATTGCTAAGCCTCCGCTGGTCGTCCGTCCGTCTGTTCATCTGTCTGTCAGCAGGCTGTATCTCAGGAACCGTAATAGGTAGATACTTGAAATTTTCACAGATTGTGTATTTCTATTGCCGTTATAACGACAAATAATAAAAATTAAGGTTTGTGGTACGGAACCCTTCGTGTGCGTGTTCGTCTCGCATTTGGCCGTTTTTTACAGAGGTGAAATGTTTAGGTTAGGGTCTTAAACACTTAAACGTTAAATTAGGAATTTAAACTCTTAGTTCTAAGAGTAAAACACCTCACACTTTACCAGGCACCTAATGAAATTAAAACTGGTAAGTTCAGCGTCGCTAGTTTTCTACTTGCCAATTTATAATAAAGTAATTAAGTTACCATTACATGACTTGTAGTTGCGAAACAATAATACGAAACTTTCAATTCGATTTCGTTTCTTTGTCCTACAGTTTCTAGTCACGATTTACTGTTCCTAGCTCATGCATCATGGAAATTGTTTGAAAAGGTTTCTAGAAATAACACTGAATACAATATAGAATACAGTGGATTTAAGGGGGGTACACAGAGAACCGACTACAGTACGAACGTTTGTTCAAACTAGAGATAGAGCGAGAGACAAATCCTTTTTTGAGGTCGGTTTAAAATATTCTCAATACACTTTGATACAAACGTACCACAAAAATCGTTTCGCCATTGTCACGTACGTCTGTATGGTAAATCGGACACCGACTCGACGACTATAATTGACACAAGAACAGCAGATACAAATCATGGACCGGTTTGAAGCGGTCGTCTGCGTAAGGCTTAAAGGAGCCGGTAAATGTGAACCTGTACCGAGTCAGGCTTGCGGGGTGGAAGGAATTACACTTGATTAATTGCCGCAATCACTCGATGGTGACTGACAAACGTACGGCCTTAAACTTTGAGGGAAGCCTTTGGTTTGGACCGTAATGTAGGCGTGCGAGAGTCGATTTTATTTGGATTTATCTTCCGATTCTATTTATCAAATTTTATAATTGTTGATGCAAAATATGAACGCAGTTTGTTTAGTAGTTCTCACGCCACTCGAAAATATCCAAACTGTCATTTTTGTTACATGTAAAGATTAGTTTTCTTTGTTATATAATTATTGTTGAAAAAACCAGCCAAGTGCGAGTCGGACTCACGCATGGAGGGTTCCGTAACCTCGTCATAATTATAATCCACTATTATGCCGTTAAAATAAAGCACTACACTCGGAATAAATCGTTTTTTGTATGTCCTTTAATTTTTAAATATCACCATCATCATAGCCGAGCGACGTCCACATTTGAAGTATAATTTTATAAAATTATTTCTTAGTGAATAATATAGTACTTAATATAAAGTTTGTAAGCATTTCAAATGTCTATCTGTTGCCATTATTCAGATCGAGCATAAAACGCCAAACAAACACATTTTGATTTCTAGTAGGTCAATTATTACAATTATTTCTAGTAGGTGAGTCAAAATAATTACTTTTAATTTATTTTTATTATTTGTTGTTATAGCGATAACAGACTGAAAATTTCAAATGTTTAACTATTACGGTTCATGAGATACAGCCTACTGAAAGACAGACAGATGGATATTGTAGTTGAGGATCTGATGATGGAGACCAGAAAGGTATACTACTCAGAAAGTACCGGGAAAAGATCAATAATACACAAAATGTCTGTTATTCATCCAAATTTATTTTATCACCTTCAAAGTATGCTCCTTTAGAAACGATACACTTGCGCCAACGAATAATCCATTCAACAAAACATTTTTTAAACGCTGCTTCCGGAATTGAGTTCAGTTCTCGCCGCGAATTCTCCTTTATGTCTTCTATCGATTGAAAACGGGTGCCACGAAGTGGTAATTTGAGTTTAGGAAAAAGAAAAAAGTCAGCAGGAGCCATATCTGGTGAACATGGTGGTTGCTGGATGGTATTTGTTGAGTGTTTGGTTAAAAATTCGTTCACAATGATAGCCTTGTGCGAAGGCGCATAGTCGTGGTGCAAAATCCAAGAATTTTCTTTCCACAAATCTGGCCTTTTTCGTCGAATTTGCTCTCTTAAACGCCGCATAACGCTCAAATAATATTCTTTATTTACGGTTAGACCTTCCGGTAAGAATTCAGAGTGCACAACACCGCGATAGTCAAAGAAAACAGTCAACATGACTTTGACTTTTGATCGACTTTGGCGTGGTTTTTTCGGTTTCGGTTCAGTTGGAAGGCGCCACTCCGAAGCTTGTTGACTAGTTTGCATGTCAAACTCGTAAACCCACGTCTCGTCACCAGTAACAATGCGTTTCATGAATGTCGGGTCCGTACTGACTCGTTCTAGCATGTCCTCAGCGACTTTCATGCGATTGAGTTTTTGGAGAAAATTCAGATCTTTTGGGACTAGCCGAGCAGCAACATGTTTCATACCCAAATGATTAGTTAAAATGGTACGGATCGACTCGTGAGATACAGAAAGTTCGGCGGCTATCTCTCTCAGAGTTGAATGGAGATTTTCAGTCACTATTTCCTTCACTTTTGCGATGTTAACTTCAGTTGCAGACGTTGACGGCCTACCAGAGCGAGGCAAATCATCCATCACATCTCGACCGCTTTTGAACGCTTTGAACCACTCATAAGCACGAGTTTTTGATAAAGTCGATTCACCGTAAGCCTTCTGTAACATTTTCAGTGACTCCGAACACGAAATTCCATTGGCGATGCAAAATTTAAGACAAACTCTTTGTTCGATATTTTTGTCCATTATGAAATTCACAATACACACTATATATGATATTACTAAAACCAGCACTGTATTTAATATAAATAACAGATGCAACTCAATCTCCGCGCCAAAATGGAAAACAGTTGTGCCAATCTAACAACTACAAAAAAACAAAAATTTGATTTTGGAACCATAAACAAATCATCCATTCCCGATACTTTTTTGACTGAATGTATATAAGCTGGAAACTCGTATACACCTTCATTTGGGCCTTTTTAATGTTGTGTCAATAGTCTCGTAAAATCTCGAGTCTGTGTCGTAAGTCGTTGAGCTCAAATGTCAGGAAATCCATTATTTTTTGCAATTATTTTGGTTTCTATTGCTCAAATGATGTTAAGACCTATGATCAAAATTGTAGAGCGTAGCATTTGCAACAATTTCTGAAACGATAATCTTTCATGCAAGACCGTGCAGCGCTCAGCCGTACTGTATTTTACGGTCAACCGTGAATCTCGATGGTTAATACCTTGTTTAAAACTAAGAAATGCAGTTGAAATATTTATTTCTTGACAAATTTTCGTAAACTCTTCGATATAGCTCTTGGACAATATCTTAAAAATTTAACTCATTATGTCTTCTAAACTAAGATTCGAATAAATCTGTGACTTGCCGAAAAATTGCGACTACTAAGCGACTAAAGTGGAATGGTTACGGCCCCTACAAAATTAACCGAACTCCCACAGAAATCACACTTATCCCATCTATGTTTTGTTTGTCGTCTGAAATACGGGAGAAATCTTTTTTTTTTTGAGTATAGAAAAACTATTTTTCGTACACTCAAGCTTGCGTAATCATCGTGGTTGGGCTCATTTGAATCCGTCTGATGAGCACTATATTTATTGTGGTTGGGAACAATAACCAGATGACGGAGACCAGAAAGGTGGATAGTGGAACTCTTAGCAGGTTTATAGTATAACCATCGTACTTGAGCTCATTTGAATCGATTTGACGGGCTGATTAATCACCTTTATGGTTTCCATCATCAGATCATTGATTCCAGCTAGAATAAATAGTTCAACCCGTACGATTAATATAAGCCGAAAAAAGGTAGGTATAAAAGTAAGCAACCAAGAAAGCCACTACTCACCTTTATGGTTTCCATCAGCAAATCGTTGTAATCAGCTACCATGAACAGTACCGCCCCGTACAATTTATATGAGCCCAAACACGATGTATATATAAGAGTAGTCAACTAAGTGAGCCACTACTCAACCTTTTCCATCATCAGATTGTTGTTACCAGCTGCAATAGATAGTGCTCATCAGTAAGATTCAAATGAGCCCAAATACGATCGGTATAGTCAATTAGGAGAGCCGCTACACACCTTTATGGCTTCCAGCATAAGTTTGTTATTACCGGTTGCAATGAACAGTACCGCCCCGTACAATTTATACGAGCCCAAATACGATGGTTGTAGGAGTTGGCAAATAAGAGAGCCACTACTCACCTTTATGGTTTCCATCAGCAAATCGTTGTCATCGGCTACAATGGAACTATACATTGCACCTGGTAACAACGATGTGAAAATTCAAATGTGCTCATCAGAAATATACAAATAAGCCCAAATATGATAGGTATAGGAGTAGTCAATTAAGAGAGGCGCTACACACCTATAGACACCAACACCCGCCTGCCTAGCCTTTTCCCGACTATAGTGGGGTCGGTTTCCAGTCAAGCCGGATTTAGCTAAATACCAGTATTTTACGAGGAGCGACTGCCTACCAGACCTCCACAAGCCATTAACTAGGTAACACAGTACTTCATGGTAAGACTGGAGTCAGATTTACTGGCTGCTGACATTCCGTAACGACTGCCAAAGATCTACAAACGACAGCCGGGATCAACGGCTTAACGTGCTTTCCGAGGCACGGAGGAAACTACAACACCTACATACTAATAAAATAAAAATAAACTGAGAAGGATTTAAATGAGCATAAATACGGCCGGCATACTTGTAAGAATGTATGCAAAATATCTTTTCAAGACTTCGTTTGAAGACATTAAGATATTAAGATACCAAGATCATATATGTATGCGTTAGACATTGAAATCGAAAAAACAAAACATATTCTTGCTCTATTTTTTAGATAGATTCAAATGGGCCAAGCTGGGGTAGGTGCTTCCCAGATCGGCCACCTATAAACACGTATATTTTTTGAAACAGTGACCGACAGATTCTGATATTTGGCGACTAATATCTTCTAACTTTTTTTTTTTTTAACTTTGCCCCACACTAGGAATTTCTCCTGTATCGTGGGTGCGTTCACAAACATACAAACTCACATACACAAACAGCCAGACCCGGAAGAACTATCTGTAGGCCATACAAATATTTGTTCCGTGCGGGAATCAAACCCACGACACGCAGCGCAGCAGCCGCTCGCTCAACCAATGCGCCAACCGTGTCGTCAACTAGTGACTATTTTTATGTAATCAAAACTAAAATACCTAATGGTGGCCATGCCATTGTCAGTCACACGTCACTACCACATTTTACATCACTCATCGTTCATGGTT
Organism: Lacanobia oleracea; assembly: GCA_950371165.1. Classification (NCBI taxonomy): domain Eukaryota; kingdom Metazoa; phylum Arthropoda; class Insecta; order Lepidoptera; family Noctuidae; genus Lacanobia; species Lacanobia oleracea. Next base: position 12,796,716 of record OX493397.1, read on the forward strand.
AATTGTTGACACTTTTAGCTGTTAGCTGTTGTTGTGTGCTTTTTAGTTTTTTAGTGATTCTTAATTGTTTCTATCTATTAAACTTAACACTCACACTTCGTTATTGGACTAATATATGTAGTTTAACATTGAAGTTTGGATTAATACAGTACATTTACAGATAAAATACGTAAAATTAAAACGGAGCTGTACACTTTGGTTGTTTAGGTCTACCTTCAAGTAAAGGACTTTGTACCATCAACACGTTTCTTGTATAGCCCCCTTTAAGTTTTTAATAAAATTTAATTTTTATCATTTGTTGCTACAATATTAAATACATAGCTACAATAGAAATACACATTCGGTGAAAAAGTCAACTGTCTAGGTTCTTGAGATATAGCCCGCTAACAGACAGACGAACGGACGGACAGCGGAGGCTTACTATTAGGGTTCCATTGGTTACCCTTTGGGTACGGAGCCCTAAACAGTAAGTTTCATGTAAACACCTGATGACTCTTCAACGAATTTAGACCCAAGTGTTAGATTTTTTTAGGTAAAAACGTACTACATTTTCTTACCGCAAAAAGCTAGATAGATAATGTCAATCTTCTACGACTTTAGCGTAAAACTTTTCCATAGCAGGCTGAATTTTTTGCAGATATTTATGAACAGATATAGTAGCGTGCCATGATGTGGTGACCGTATTGATTACGATTGATAGGTTAGTAGTTCATCGCGTCCGAGTACCACAATAACCTCATTCATAGAGTTGACTGCATCGGTAACTTGCACAACGACACACAGCACAAACTTACTTTGTTTGCCATTATTTTCCATTTACACCTAATAAACTAGTGTTAATGTTTGTTATTTTTAACGTATTCAATTTATATTTTACTAAACACACAGTGATCAATTTGTGGTTTATTTGTTAGTTAACTGGATATTTATTTAAAATTATTATTTGCTCATTTTGGCGATATTTGACTCCTCAATTTGTTCAATTCATTAAATATTAACATAAACGTAACACCTGTTAGGCGTAGCTTGTTGAACGATTCTATTTGCTGTGTCTCATATTTAGATATTCGATGCATATTGATGAAATAATTTGGACAAAAACACCAATTTAATGTTGCCCATTTCGTAAGACAAGTCAGACGTTTGCGAAAAGCTGTTATGCAAATAGTAGAATAAGAGTTCAGACATCTCACACAAGTTGCTCGTGTTTATAAAACGGACCGTGACGCCAAGTCCGGGGCGACCGACGACGCCGTCTCCGACTCAAACAGGGTTATAAATATTTTTTTAGACCATACTGTACAGCGAGACGGAATAAACGGCAATAAATAATGATTTGGTGCAAAAGAACGTTTCAGTAAATCTAATAAAATACGTATCCGCAGAGACTGCACCGCACTGAACTCGTTACCACATCTAGACAATTTATTAGGATTTACGAGGTACCCACGAGTTTGGATGATCGTTCCAAAAGTTCTATAAACGGACAAAACGCTTTAGCACTTTTCATTCAGGTTGAATATGAAATAGGAAATCAATTCCAGAAATGAGCAACGGAATACGTTCAATAAATGTCGTAAACGCTCACATCCTTTCACTCTTTTAAACGTTTTCCGCTAGTTGCTCGACTTCGTGATTTAAAGTTTCTGAAGCCACAAACTTCGACCCAATACGTGATCTTTAATTCACAGCTTTCCTTCATATAAATTTAGTGTCTCTTTATGAATAGTAACCAAAGAAATATTACGGTTTTCTCTTCTTAGTGCAACATACTGGTTTTGTTATAAAACATTCTTCAAAACAATTTGGAGTTGAAATTGAAATAATATCGGAGACGAACACGGCGTATGCGATTTCCAATTATCGATGTGCGCTGACTGTTCGTACGGTATTGCAAGTTCGTATGACGAGAAATATTTCGCTCAGGTTTCATACGAGTGCCTCCCGAGGAAACGTACGTCCGTGTACTGCACGTGTCGAGCTCTAATTTTGCGTTATTTGAAACTCAAGAAATTTCACTAACGGAACAAGAAAAGTTTCTCCTTTATGATTCAGTACAGAATATCAATTTGATTGAAAGAAAAGAAACATAACTTTTGAAGTTGACGAAACTTTACGCTTATGTATTCTAGAAGCAGTTATTTTAGTCGTCCATGAGTGATATAACAGAACAAGTATAGCTACCTAAAAGTTTGGTGTGCAAGTTTCGCCAAGTTTGCTGAACAGAATTATGAATATTCACAAACGCCCCGGGATTCCTCACGTGCGGAAACTCTTTTAATAGCGCGTTAAGTGTTGGTGAGCGAGTTAATATATAGTTGCTTTGGATACTAAAGAATCTTAATATGACGTCATTATTCTTCTTTAAAAGAAGACTTTCCTAGGAGGAGTTTTATTAAGTTTTCAGCTAGACTCGTTCGAAAGAACTTTTTCTCACACGACTTTATTTATTAATTATAGGTACTGATTCAGGCTGCTGAGCACAAGTTTCCTCAGCAGTCGAGCAGCATTGATATGCAATATATGCGTTGCTATGCCGTTGCCTTGATAACAGCTAGGCTGTTTATTTATCTAATGGGAGCTCCTCCAATTTACACGTATAACTCCAACTCTAGTTCTTCCCTGAAACACCATATCTTCGATACCCAATTTAAGGGGCAAACCTAAGTTAAAAAAAGTTCCACGTTTAGCAATAAGTATTAAAAGGGTACTAAGTATAGCAAGCTGCACGGCATGCGGCAGTAGTTGCCCGTCCATCGCCTTAAGAGCATCGGTTACGTTAAGTAATTCACTCGCCTCAGTTGATAGCGTAAGTTAGACTAGTAACTTGGACTGACTTACCGCACTATTTGCTTCTCGTGAGTCCTGATTTCCATAGTCTTATAAATTGTTCGAGATTTTCGTCTTGTAGATGTTATGAGTCGCTTGAGTCTATTGAAGCTATTGTTCTTGTATTAGAGCTTTTATTTAATCTTGCGGTTATGCATAGTGACCGCAGGGCAAAAGACTCCACGCAATGGGTTCCAGAGGATGTACGGCGTCGCCAAGGCCGGCCCAGAAAGCGGTGGCGATATGATCTGGACGCAAACTGCAAAGGCTCGTACGAGGTGGCGCAAGCCCAGCAGTAGGAAATAATAGGCATATTAAAAAATATCTTACGGTTTTGGTAAAAAGCAAATTTTAATATTCATCGCTATCCATAATTTAGTTACACACACGGGCAGTAAGAATATATAGAAACAAATAATCAAATTATAAACCCTGTGAAGCACAACAAAAATCTTGATTTGATTTAATAATAAAGAACACAGTCCGTGTTATAATACTACCTCTACGTATATTTTATTACCAATCAAACAACCAAAACTCATGTACAAAGGACCAGACACAATAACACACAATTATGAACATTTCACATTCGGTGTTTGATCACGAAACGTACCTAATGAGTTGTAAAATTGCAACAGTATACCGGACACCAAACACTGGAATCACGATGAAAATCATAGGTATAATATTTACAATCACGCTGTGCCCTGCAAACAGATAAATTGAGTACAAAATAGTCCACAGCGAAGCGGATATAGTCCTCGCATGAAACAAACAGTCGAGGTTTATGCAAATTGGGCTCCTTTGTATTTTGCTGGATTAAAATATAGTGGGAATTAGTTCCGTGTCAGATATCCGACCAGCGGCCAACTCGGCCCACTTGATTTTATTGCGCGCTACTTTATTTGAAGCGTTTCCGCAATTACTTTGAATGAAGAAGGTGCAATTAAACTGGATGGAGATGCACACTCAATGATACCGTGCGCTTCATTGGCTGCAGCCATTAATGGTAGTGCATCGCTGACATTATAAATATTATATTTACAATCGAGAAAAAATATATGTATGCATACCTTCTTTTTTCTGCCGCTTAGAGCATTGCTACGTTCCGGTTTGTAGGATGTGAGTGCCGGTAACATTACACACAGCGAAAACTGTTCCAGTTTTTCTGGGCGTAATGCAATCTCGTCCATGAAGGATTTTGGTACGGGCAGAAAATTATTTACAGGATATACATCAATTGTTTATTGCCCGCACTGCTGAGCTCCCAGCATTCCTTCCCCAGGCTACGATTTAAAGATACTTTTTTTCAAATTTATAAGGAAGATGTCACATTAACACGATACTCGATGAAAAAGAACACTCTTTTTGGGATACACTGACATTATGAGACAATTTTTTTTTCATTTTAGAATAACTAAACCTAACGATAACACTCCTTTGTCTATCAGCTAAGATTTGCAGCATCTACGGTAACAGGTTCAGAATAATTTTCGATCCGGACGCCTATATCGTAAACATGAAAACTCATATTCAACCCGCTCTTATTCCTCAGTCTAATGATGTTGAATGATGCGACAAACCCTGCATATTCAAGATAGACCAGCCCATCATTTAAAAAAATGGATTTTCTTTCATACCCCCTTCGCATAAAGGTTCCCCTTCGTTATTCAAAGAGACTTTTAGTGTTGGTCGGCGGCGAGTCAACGTTATTGAAATGGTGGCAGTCTGGTTGAATTATCTCCCTTCTTTAGTTACTTTCTATACCGTATTCTTTGGTTCTTGCTTCAAATGGAAACGAATATTTTAGAAATCTAAAGGTATTTTTTGTGACTTATTTTCCTTACGTAAAGCTGATTCGATTTTTGCGACTCATTTAAAAACCTGCCAAGTGCGATTTAGATTCTCACACGAAGTTGCGTTCTGTATACTTACCGAAAAAGAAAACACGTTTTTTGTACCCATTGTATACAAGTAACGTATTGTTTTTGGTTTAATTTGTAATTTAATCGTTACGGCGGCAATAGAAATACATACTTTCTGAAAACTTCAACTGTCTACCTATTTCGGTTTGATACAACCCGCTGACAGACAGACGGACGGAGGACAGACAGCGGAGACTTATTAGGTAATAGGGTTCCGTTGTTTACCCTTTGGGTACGGAACCCTAAAAATTAAATGGACATTCATTATAAAAAAATACTTTTAAGTGGGTATTTGTTCTGTAAAGTGTTGAAGTGTGACAGGTTGGAAAACTGTCAAATCTTTTGGCTTCACTTGCTTTATTGCAAACAGATGCCACAATATTGTGCAATCACGCCGTAAATGGCTTAGCGGATTTGCATACAATTTAACACCTACATACTGTTCACGTGTATAATATTGGCAAATTCTACTTACGAGTACATCACGGAAAACTTAGAATCATAATTAACATTCCAGTCCGTACATGTTACTAGGACATTAATTTCAACGTGATGATCAAGACATTTTAACTAATACAAGAATTCTGTTATTTAATCATTCATAGTTGTAAAAATCTTACGCCTCGAGATTGTAAAGAACGGAATGAATGTTGCTCACTGTTAACTATGCATTACGTAATAACCTTTAAGTTTGAAAAGAACCGGCCAAGTGCGTGTTAGGACAGACGCAGGGTTCCGTAGTTGTACTTCCCAAATCCCGATTTAGAAAGGTGATTTTTGTATGATTCTTTTAATTAATTTGTACTACCTTGTTTACGTAACTAATAACTTTATCTCACTATTTGACAATGGAATTTGTACGAAAATTTGCATCTTTAAGTACATTTCATAGGCTGGTCGAGTTTTCCTTTTAAATTCGTTAATTATGCTACTACTATCATGTTTTTTTTTAAGTGTTGTTTTTTAGACAACACTTTAAAAAAAAACATGGTAGTAGTAAGCACTTTAAAACTACGAGCTTTAAAACTAAATATTTCAGAAACGGATCCTTGGATGGAAAAATGGTTTTCGTACACCCTCCACCATGGGATAGACTATAGCAAAAATATCCACCGAATTAAGAACCTCCTCCTTTTTTGGATGTCAACTTTCTAGTGCTAAGCGTCTCTGTGCTAAACGCAGACAGACGGAAAACTATAAGGGTTCCTTGTTGACTACAGAACCCTAAAAATGTACTCAAGTTGTTACCATCCGTTCATGATTACATTATCTTCTTCCCTTTATCTCAGAACACCATTAGCAAAAGCTTGAACCTAATTTATTTACACAGTTCAGTTCAGTGGTAGGTAATTATGCTATGCAGCTATCGGAACCGTCGCTGACGGCTTATAGCTCTGTCCGTTGCATTAATAAATGCGATTGCAGCTCGAAATCCGATTAACCGCGTTGGTTCAACTGACTATTTTGTGCGAATCCCATCAATTGCTACTTGATGTCAAGTTGATTTTAAAAATAAATAAACAAATATTCTTTTCAGTCCAGGGATTGTTTGTGTTTTTTTATTGTTTCAATTGGGTCAATAGGCTTGCAATTTAGCTGGTAGCTGTTACTTTACGCGAATAACTTCGTAACGACTAGCTCAAGTTGAATAATTCTTAAATAGTTGTGTTCGTAATTGGCGTGGTTTGTATGTTAGAAAATTTTGAAAAAAAAAAATGTTTCTCGTGCCGGGGTGGGCCGCTAGTTATAACTAAAACTCATAACCCACCTCGCTACTCGCTTCCCCCGTAAAAATTGTCGTTGCTCCGGATCTTCATCTACAGACACACAACATTTCCTATGATAAATCGTCGTGGCATCGGTGTCGCGTTGTCAAGTCTCGACGGTCTGTTTGTACCTTTACATGAAAGTAATCACACTTTAATAATACATAGTTCACATTTTCATAATTGATATTATGAAAACTTCCATAGAGTACGTATAGATTTGTACTTCTACATACATCATGGCATAAATAATATAACGCAGACGAATGAAAGACATCTCGTGAAGAAAGTTTTGAATACAGATAGATGGCTATTACAAGAGTAGGAGAAAATCGGACAAAAGAAAAGACAGATGCTTATGAATACAGGAATAATGTCTACAGTGATGATTGAAAGAAGTAGACTATAATACTGGGTTCATGATGAATGTACCTTAAACTTAAGAACAACGAACCCAAAGAAGCTCTAATGACGGATCACTCCATCATATTCAATGACTGGATAAATAAATATGATCCAGGCTAACCTCATCAATTTCCTTTTCTTTTTACACGTATATAGTTGGGTATCGAGCGCCTTGTCGTTATGATTGATCTATCCGGTTGTATCCTCATAATTAAGGTCTTAACCTCGATACTTAGTACCAAAGGCGTACTTAAAAGAGCTGTAACAATAATTTCTTTATCAAGGTCTATACGTAGATATCCAAATACACAGTACTTACTTGACCTACAGAAGCAAAATTCTGCCTAGCCTTCTCCCTACTGGGTTGGAGTCAGCTTTTGGAAGAACCGAATGCAACTGAGTACCAGTATTTTACATTGATCGACTGCCTGTCTGAGGTCCACTTATTCTTCCTATCCACATACCAACCTGCGTTGCTTAACCTTGAAGATCATGCGGCTTTGATAAATTAGCCACTCATCTGCCTAGTCTTTTCCTAACTATATTCGTGTCGGCTTTCAGTCAAGCCGGATTTAGCTAAATACCAGTATTTGATATATTAGCCACTAATTTCTCCTAAAACAGAAGTAAAAGGTGATGGTGAAAAATGGACGAAAAGAAAAATGGGCCCATATAGAGTTCCAAAAAATACAAAGATTTTCCGAAAGAAACAACAAAAGTTGGTAATCTCAGGAAACAGTGACTTCTTATATAATAATAACATAAGTGCATTCATACGTATAACAATGCTTATGAATGAACAATCCATTAGTTTCCGACTGCTGGCAAGCGACAATGTCGGGCTTTTTTCGAAATATATTTTCTCAATACGAGTGTTCTCTTTACAGATACTTTTTTGTGTTGTCATGAAGGTTTATTATTTCATTAATTGAAGTGGTGGCGGTCGCAACCGCTGCCGGCTTGGCTTTTGTCCTTGTAAAAATATAAGAAAAACTTGAAAACCGATTGGATTAATTCTGCGACTGAGTCCAATGTGAATTTCCATTTCATTGGATCCATAAGCTGGTATCGACTGAGATATTGTAGTGGGATTTGTATAATAGAGTGATTGCGATTGTCTCGATCATTGCGGTTCCAATATTTTACAAGCGCAATCAAAATTGATTTAAGGTCTAAAAGATAAAACTTTTAAGATTTTTCTAAAGAAAAAACGTTTAGGCGCGTAAAATATTGGAGCATTTGATGTTATGAGCGAAGTTCGCGGGCGAAGCGAGTATCCCGCAAACGGTTTTCCTTATAAAGAAATTTGTTAGTGTTGTTAACATAACGGTGTTAAAATAATTTAAGGAGTCTATAAAGTTTAACAGCCGACGTTATTGACTCTTTCCGAAGTTAATGCGATCCCGGGCTCCGATCGCTGCTCGCCTCCTAATAATCTCATCGACATTGTCTACGGGTATGGCTATTCTTAATAGCTTCCGCTAAATAACCAACCCACCGAATTATAAAGCGATTTATTTAAATTTCAAAAGTAGGGTACTTTGACATTATTTTCACCGGAGTGGCTTAGGGTACCTAAAAAAGTTTACTCCTAAATAGTATTCACTTTATATTAGAATATAAACATACTTTATGATTTAATTAAATGGCTGAAGCTCAAAGATATGAATATTTTAGAAGATATCTTGCGTGATACCGAAAAAAAAGTGCAAAACCTCAAGGAGCTAAGAATGAATTCCTGTAAATTCTTTTTTCCAGCTTATTTTATTAAGAGACATTATAACTGAATTATCAAGTAATCCAAATCTAAAGTATCACACTGTTTTAAAAATCTCATTACGTACACAGATCTCCTCATCATGTATCGCGAAATGAAGCGGCAGTAATTTTAGTAACGAGGTCAAAACAAATAGTATCTTAGTAGTCTCAATAAATTGCGCATTTAAATCAAGGCACTGGAGACTGGCCAAGAGAGCCGGAGAGCGGACCGCGCCGACCGACGCGAACCTCCTTCGTTATGTTTTCTGCATTTGTCCACTTTACTCGCTTTCACGAACAAACAAGCTCACTCTGTGATCGGAATGCTAACGTTTTAAATTCAATCAATTTTGGAATTCGTATCACTTCTAAGGTTTATTGGGAAATCACTAAATTGGGTTTTTCTCTGTAGATATTTAAATTTTTTTGAAGTTACTGCGAGAAGAAAATTTTGAATACTTTTTCCGTTTCAGTTACTTTAAGGTGGATGCTCCAGGGTAGCCCGCGAAATTCAAATATTTTTATGTTTTTTGCAATTTGCCGTCAGTGTGAAGCTGTATGTGGACCAAATGCGATCAGCGACCGTAACGCGTATTTATCTAAAGAATTATAACCATTTTAATCATCAATATAGCCCTCTAAGTTCATGTAGTTCGAAAGAATGTATATTTCAGAAATATTCATTCTTTCGAACTACATGATACGCGTGTACGCGATTTTTTATTTCACGACCTTAGTTTAAGTAACAATAAAAGTTGCGTTTTCAGGCATAGCATTTAGTCTGTTAAACGTTGTATAATACAAAACAGTTCCTCCGCCTTGCCTGTCTGTCTATTTGTACACGATAAACTCAAAAACCATCGAACGGATTTTCACAAGGTTCACCAATAATAATAAAAATAATTGCTTTGTTTCAGGCTACTTTAACCCATACATATATTTGGAACCTTATAGACTAATATATATATATATATATATATAATCGGAAAATGGCAATCTCCGTTAAATTATTTATTTATAGTAATTTATTTGTAGCAGTACGATGGGATTGACGTCGTCACATAAGTGTACAAAAATCCCTCAAATAAAAAAGATTAAAAAAGAAAGCTTTCGATAAATTGTCGACTAATGTACGCCCTGTAATGGACAGCCACCTTTATACTCTGCTACCCATGAGAAGCCGGAACGGGTTGCTAGTTTAATATACTAACTGTATTTAGTACAGTTAAATATACTAACTGTATTTAGTACAGTTAAAACATCGAATTCCATTACCAACTTGTGTAAATTGAATGTTTCTTTTCGCAGTGTTTAATGTTAAGTTAAAGTCTAAAAGAAACTACAAGGCCAAGCTGAAATTGTAATTAAAGTGAGAGACTAATAGTTCACCTTTGGCAACTTAAATTAATTTATTCTTGTACCTGCGTTTTTCACGTTTACTTTGTACACACTAATTTGAAAATGTAGGTAAAAGAAAGTAAGTACCTAATTAGTTTAGCTATCAAGAGCTCAATTCATTTTGGACCAAGATGTCTAACGAATAGAGTTTATAAATAAAACAAGAATTCACTTAGTACCTATTCAGTACCTAAAATATCTTTAACTTCTACGTGCACCGGTGGAATCAAAAGGTTCCATTTGCGATACAACGGTGGGGCATTGGTGAGCCAAAAGGTTAAGACGGAAACGTAGCAATATGTGCGTAGTTGTACTTACTAACGGCTTATTTACTTCTACAAGAATATTTTACGACTCAATTACAGTTAAAATTAACTGGTGTAACTCCTCTTTACTAGCTTTTTAAAGTACTGAATTTTGGTAATCATGTTATTTCACTAAATTAGTTCCTATATAAAGTTACTCTTTAAAATGTCGTTTAATAATGCGGTTTGTTTTCAATTTCAGTCTCGCTCGCATCATGTCTTAACAGTTACATCGACTTCCATTAAAAAACATTTGATTATAATAATTACGGAACTAAATTTATTGGCCTTTTTTTAAAAAATAATCACATCATACTATGATTAGTTTCAATACGGTTTAGACAGAGAATTTGAAATAAGAACCCATAAGTTTTATTTTTCTTAAGTAATCTTACAGCTAGGATACAGATAGTTGACAGTTAGTGAAAGATGGCACAGACAAAAGTTTTCACAGACAATGAATGAGTTATGTTGATGTTAACTCACACACTGTTAATTAGTCATTCCAATATTTGTAAATGTGTGAGTATCATGTACCTACTTATTTAGAAAATTGATAAGTCTACCTCTGCATACCCTAGGTGCATGGTCCTCACATATTAAAAAAAAAATTGTATACTTACCAAATATTGTAAAAGATTTATTTGAAAAGAGTAACTATGGAGTTTCTTGTCCATTCTTCTCCATAAGAATCTACCTTTCCGAATGGACAGTAGAGTCACTTCAGAACTTATATATATTTGAAATGTGAATGACGTTCAAAAGTGCCGTTTAATGGCCTAATTGGAATAAACGTTTTGACTTTGACTTTGGCTTTGAGTTAATTGGTAGAGAGAGATGCCTAGGCTCTAGAGTCCTCTAGGACTCTGATTAGAGTCTGGTCTAATTCAAATGAAGAGCTTGACAATCAGTAGATACTATTAAAATATTATTGGTAATTATTTAAACTAACCATAATATTTTTTTACAAATATAGCTGATCAGATCATGCCAAAAATCCATCTTATCCGCTTATTCTTTAAACGACCCACTCAACAATTTCCTTTTGTCCATGTTAGGAATTAGATACAAATACTTATGGATAAAGTCCAAGAACCTTTTCAAATATCGTGTTCTTTATTTTTAATAACACAAAACGTCTTCTTTGGCAAAAGTGTTTTCTCGTATTTTTTTTAATAGCGAGAGTTGGCAGACATATTGGCAATGAGTACAGGAATGACGGCTAGTTATGGGGCTGTTGTCCTACATGGCTCGATGGCTGTTTGAATCCCCGACTCGTGACGCAATCCCATGGTGCCTACCCGTCTGGCTTCGTTTTATGAAGGCCTAAGACCGTATCTATAAGTAGGAACAAAATTAGTGTCAGGACGATGACTCTAATAAAGCTGTAGATGGAAACGATATTTTATAGCGCTTGTATTGTCTAAGTTCGGCCCTTGTTGTGGTTATTTTCTTTGGATTACTAAGTTTGTCCTTTATTTATTTGTGATGGGCCTCTATTATTTGTCGATCTTGAAAAATCTATTTGGTGGATAGGTTTCAAGGGTAAATCTTTTGAAAACTACCATTTAATTATCGTTCAAGCTAGAAGAAATAGGTGGAAAATAAAATAGAACCTGCCCTTTAATTTTGCCACCCTTCCTCTATGACACATTCGAGACTCTAGCCATAAATCTATGTTGCAACTAAAATCCCCCTTGAAGCCCCTCTTCCAAACTGTCACATATCAATGACTGAAAAGATTGCATTACACGTCATTGTGGGGAAGCTCGCATTTTTTCGCACTAAATCCAAACAACACAGAACACGCAGTTAGTGTCCGTGACGAGCGTGAATGAATGGCGTCGCATTTTTCTCGCTAACTCCGCGTCGCCTCCGCAATAAAACATTCATGAATTCAGAATGTTACTACTCAGTACCCATTGCGTGGATGGGGCGTTGATTCTTTCCGAATTTGCAAAGGAACGGTATCGTAGAGCGCCGATTTGTATCCAAACGCTTATTGCCATCCCTTTGTATCAACATAAGTTTCTTCTTCGTCGTATTATCTCCTCAAGATTGTATGACTTCATTATGATAATTCTGTCACAGACACAGTAAAGTAATCCTAAATTAAATATCTGCTCTAGAAAAACAGAAATATCGCGGTCATGGTGCTCTATAAAGATAATGAACATGAATTATTGATAACACGAGCGCTATGTCGTGCGTATCCAAACAATTCATGAATCCAAACTGCTCGCAATAAGACGAGTAAAGAATAAAGCCAATTGTAGAGCGAGCCAATAAAAGAAATAAGTTCAGAAATGGATGCATAGCTGTGTTTCCAACATCTATGGCAGGATTGCTCCGCCGCCGCCGGCGGAAGTGCGGCGAACTATGCGCGGCGCGGGGACGGAATGTGGACAATTTCACAAAAGCCCGCCGAGTGAGAGGTCCGCCGTGATAACCGTGAAAGCTAATAAATTTGTATGCGGGGAGGTGACGAAACAAAAACGCTTATTATATTTATAGCGCTCTGTATTTTGCGAGAACCAGACATTATTTTACGCTTTGTTTTTCGAAATCTTTATCAGTAAGGGCTGGCATCTTCTGATAGGTACTTAATATGACAATGAATGTAAGCGTCTTAAAGTTGAGTATATAACGATAAACTAGGTTAGAAAAATCCAACGTATAAAAGGTTCAGGAGCGTCTTACGATTTCAAAGAAGATTAGTGATCTGAAACAATCGGATAAAGATATATCTTGTTTATCGCGACACAAGTTCGAGGGCCAAAAAAAATCCGCTTCAAGTTGTTATCTAAGCGTTTTCAGCGCAAACATGTTTAGACGTCAGATTTATGTTTTCTGATCCATCTGCCGTGCCGTCTCGCATAATATTGCGGACGGACTTGGAAAATAATAAAGGCGGGAGATAAGGTTTTCGTCTGTTCCAAGGGAAACGGTGGAATTGAGTTGGGACAATTTTATTTTTCATTTTCCTTAAGCCAAATATGAATGAATTATTTGTGCTTGACTGATGTTAGCTTCATGCAGTGCCATTTATTTTAAATTCAATATTCTTGAAGGTAAGTTTATTTTGGTAGCTCTTTCGCATAGAAATTGTTGAGTCTTTGTCAGGTACAGTTTAACGTTGAAAAAGCTATCTATAAATTAAAATATCATTCCCACTTGTCTCTGTTCTGTCAGTACATGGCTCGGCCAAAAATGGCGTGGGTGGAGAAGGAATATCTAGTGCTCGAGGACATTCAGTAATTAGTTACTTATCTACATAAATTACTGTTATATATACTGAATTAATTATGTACTATACACCTGAGGGAACTTACAAAGCCTGTTAGCTATAATAAAGAATACCTTTACATGTTATTTATTTACGTACTTACATACAATCATCATGTTGACAGAATACCACCCTAGAAATCAAGCTACAGGAACTCTATTAAAATTTAGATTTTATTCACATAAGTTTGTATCTGACTGTCTGTATCTTATTTCATTTAAAATACTAGTATAAGTACCTATATAATATAAGGGCTGGCATCTTCTGATAGATAATACAACAATAAATGTAAGCGTCTTAAAGTCCAGTACGTAACGATGTACTAGCTTAGAAAAACCCAACGTACCTATAAATGGTCCAGGAGCGTCTTCCGATTTCAAAGAAGATTAGTGATCTGAAATATTATTTTTTTCAAATGATGTAAATAAAAGTTTAAATACCTAATAAATAAAATTTAAAGTAAACAAAAATTATAAGTGTCCTAGGAACTAACTAATATTTTAATAGTAGGATAACTTATATCAGAGGAATCAATATAAAAGTACGAAAAATGTTGCTAATTCATACATATTCTATTAATACAAAAGCTGTCAAACTGCCATTAATTTGATTCTTCAGTTAAAAGTTACCAAGGGTACCTATTGAAAAATCAGGTCCTGTGATGCTTTTTTTTTTTTTCTTTTGATAGGCACGCGTTTGACCACTATCTCACCTGATGGTAAGCGAGGATGTGGTCGAAGATGGAGCACGCTTGCCTAGAAATAACCTATTCACTCTTGATTTAAAGACTCCCAGGTTGTTGCTATCAGGAAACACAGACTCCGGCAGGGAGTTCCACTCCTTAGCTGTACGCACTATGAATGTGTTCCCAAAACGTTTTGTGCGTATGGGTGGGTTGTCCACCATGTAGCGGTGGCGCATCGCCGTTCGTCTTGTGGTCCGATGATGGAACGGGCTTGGCGGAATTAAATTATGCAATTCCGTCGCACATTCCCCAAAATGCAACCGGTAAAAAACCGACAGGCTAGCAACTCGTCGTCGATGTTCAAGACTTTGGAGCTTCGACGCGACGAGCCTCTCATTGCCGATGATCCTCTTGGCTCGTTTCTCAATTGACTCAAGGGCATCAAGCTGGTATCTGTCAGATCCATCCCAAAGATGAGAGCAGTATTCCATACACGACCGAACTTGCGCTTGATAGAGTTTGAGCAGCTGTTCCGGCGTGAAGTACCGTCTCACCTTAGCCAGAATCCCCAACTTCTTTGCAGCCACTTGAGCTTTCCTTAAATCAAATATCATTAATAGAATCAGCCGATCAAAGATGTGCGAGGTTGCGTAGCGAGGGATGTGTTTATTAAGGACCAATAGAATCGCTTGCACTGAGCGAGGCTAGGTTAATGAAGGCTACTGATTTTGTACTCACCAGTTGGCGCCACTGTCGAGTTAGGTTATTAATCATAACATTATAGTTGTTATTAGGCGCATGTGAACAAAGTTACAAGGAAAATAAAAATAAAAATCAAAACAATTAAGTAAATAAATTCGCGTCAATAGCCAACTAACAGTAAAATTTGACAAACTATTTCGCCACTAGCGCCTCTAGTGGCGAGTTCAAACAATAGCCCTCATTAAGCGATTTTATAAGTTCTTATCAAAGACAGCTACGCAGCCTCGCACATCTTGGTGGGAACGCAGCCTAAAATGTTAGACTGACATTTATTTCAAAGCCATGTGACAGGCTTGGTCTTGGTCTCTTTAAGCTTGTTCCAGACTTCCACTTTCGTTAAATTCGCTTCACATTTTCAAATCCTAAAATGATAAATAAATAATTCATGCAGTGACGCAGTAACGGCTTAGTCGAGCGTTAGATAGGTTTTTAACACATCAATGCTGTGCTATCAAACATCAAAAATACTATATTTTCCCTACAATACAATCCATAAAATATTGTTTACATTCCAACAAAATTGCAATGGAGATTAAAACCAAACATCGATAATAAAACAAGAAATAGGCAGAGCAAAATAATAAAAATAGGGTTTTAGCGTAGCAAGTTTCTTCGGGCAGCGAAGCGGCAAGAGGAACCAATTTCTGAGCCGATGCGATGCGGAGCGTTTTGTTGGAAATAGCTTTCCTTCAATCTGCATTTTCTTGCTGATTTACCAACTTTCATACAGATCGAAACTTTCCGCGAGATACCTGGGAGAAAGTTCGGCGCAGTCGACACATTAAATTATTATTAAACTCGTCCGCCTACATCAAAACATGTCCAACTCTCTGTGTATATTAAAGTCTTTCCAAATTAGAGACTGCAATTCCAGTTTTGTGTTTGAAATGTTTGAGCATAGAAATTCCTTATGCAGCGACTGCTTGGAAATAAACTTCTAGTCTTATTTGCATAGTCTATGCTTCACAAGCTTGTAGGTATCTGTAACAAGTATTTTTAATAACTGAAATACAGGCTGATACAGAAGTGCGTGATCGTGTTAAAGGTGATGTTCTGTATATGATATACAGTGAATAGAAGTAACAATTGCAAAAAAAAATGACGTGTTTAAAAACCCAACCTCAAAAATAGTAAAAAGTTCTAAACAAATCTTGTTTCTAGCAGTCAGCTAGATTAGTGGTATCAAATATGTGATTGAACTAAAATAATACCACCAAATGCAACAGACTGGTCGTGTTAACTGACATACAGTGAAAAAACATTTGTCAAAAAAATAATTGCAACAAAAAACCCCTCCCTAACAAAAATACTAAGAAGTTCAAAGCAATCTCATTTCTAGCAGTCAGCGAGTTAGTGGTATCAAATCTATGATTGAACTAAAGTAATGCCACCAAATGCAACAGACTGGTTGTGTTCTGTATCTGACATACAATGAAGAAACAATTGCCAAAAAAATAATTGAACAAAAAACTCGCCCCCAAAAAACAAATAGTATAAAGCTTTAAACAAATCTCATTTAAAACAGTCTGATACAGTTGGTGGCATTACATCTATAATATAATAATAATCGTTTATTTTTCTCATCCACAAATAAAAACTGAATACTAACAAAATAAAGGAATTTATCTCCGATCATGATGATAACTAGGAAGGTAAGTATTATAGAAATGTCATAGGTAGTTATTTAAACAATATTTTATCTGTCTGAATCTGGCGCCTAAACTAAGCCGAGGCCTTTATTTTAGGACACCAGGTCCCCACCAAATGCTTGAGATGGTAATTGTAAAGTAACAGGTGTGAGTACACCAAAATATATGCCAACAAATGTATCAGACTGCTGCCATATACATCATCACTCTTAAATGTGACCAAGCAGTTCTTAAATATCCTGTTGAGCTGAGCTATCAATAAAATTGTAAAGTTACTATTCTGCGTCAGATCACATGGGTAAGGTTGGATTCCCTGCACTGAAACAACAAATATTGATGGCTCTCCCCTTATTACAGTCGGAACTGATACCCTCATTAGGGTCATGGGGTGCTGGGGTCTTAGGGCGCACTGCCTGTCCATAACTTACAGCAGTAAACCTCGGCTTTCCCCTACGGAAGCTAATAGTCTCACTATATTATTAAAATTGTCTTTTAAGTGAGATTTCTTCCGAATAAGTAGATCTGCACTATGTTTAACTTTGCTCATGTACCTATGTAGATTACAGCTCCAGTCGACTTGTCTCATTAGTAAATATGATAAAAATATGCCTCTTTTTCCTTTGTCTCTGAATAAGTATTGACAATATCATCGACCACAAGCAGAAACTCGTCGACCCACTAAAACAAATACCCAATAACCAATACATGGGGCAGAATAATAAAGAAAAGGAGAAAATATGGGACGTGAAGATTAACAAAGTTCTAAATAACTAAGTTTGCTTATGGGACGTCATAATAAATGGGCACGGACACGTCCAAGCCGCGCCGTACTCGTAAAGTCCCCAGTTCGATTACATACACGAGCGGGTCGCAGTGAATTAACTACAAACGGACCCGGCGTCACGTGACCAGAATATTTTCAAAAAATCCTTTGCTCACTCTCCTCTGTCAGTTGGAAAAGCTTGATGAATAAATATTTATATAGGAGCCTGCCTATATCTAAAAATACTCAGCAATTTCTTCCCACATGTAGGTACCTATAAATTGAAAAATATGAGCGCAGAATTTCGTCAATTATTTTGATGCGCGGTGTTAATGATAGCCGCATAATTATTTACACTATCAAACAATTTAAAGCTTAATTGCTAAATGGCGTAGAATATTAAATGTTTGTAATAATTGCATTTGGGTTGTTGCAATATTTCACTGATTACAATTTTGTGGTTCACCTCTAATAAGGACACAATAGTACAGAGAATCTTAAAGTAACACGTAATTGGACCATCTCACTTGGTAGTTATAACTGCAGAATATGTCACAGTGCCGTAGGTACCAACATTTCTGAGAAATAATTACAACCGTGCGAACTAACACAAGTTATTCAATCTAATTTTATTACTTAAACAGTTTTCAAGTTTCGTCAATTGAAGATCCCCTGAAAGTTCTGCGTATAATTTAAAGTAGCGATGAATTTTATTAGGTAAGTATATCTGCATTAAGAGTATCAATTTTAATATGAAACTCATTTTATAACCACTTCCCATGGTAAATCAGCTAATGGAGTGGACGTGACACGAATCTGCCGCGAGCTCAGAAAAACCCGATAAGTATGAAAATTAAGTTTTTGCGAACGAAATTATTTTTAGCCCAAGATCAACAGGTACCAATCTTAACTTCTCTTTTATAGACAGTTTTTCTAAATTTTCGTAATGAGAGTAACCTTTTCGGAATCTTTTCGCCTACTCAAAATAATATTCTTGTCTATTATGCGATTTGTAAATGCACGAACACGAATATTTTATTTTTTGGTGCTGATCAATAAATCATTCGGTTTTATTTACTATCTTATTTTTAACCCGACTGCGAAAGAAGGATGGTTATGTTTTTCGAGTGTATGTATGTATGTAAGTAAATTTCTTTGGCACGCCGTAGAGCCTAAACGGCTTGTCGTATTTTTATGTGAATGGTGTCAATAGATTCGTCTAAGTAGTGAGAGTGACACTGGGTACATCAAAATAAAAAAAACTAAATGACCGATTTTTGCGCCATATTACGCCTTCAAAAAATTTATAATTTTCAATACCTATCGATTTTGAAGATTGGATATCAAAATAAAGGGCTCGAGGAGCCGATTCCAAAAATGTAACTCGCTATAATGTAGGAAATAAAAAAAAATAATTACTCAAAAAAACCACTCCAAGTTCAATCACTGATCTGATGCCACCAACTGCATCAGACTGCTTGAAAAGCGACTTGTTTCGAACTTTTGAGTCGTTTTTAGCGGTTGGGTTTTTTGATTAAGTCAATTTTAGCGTAGGTAGGTAACTCAGAAAAGTATTTCGATATATAAATAAATGTAATAGCACAAAGACTTTGTGATCAAATATTGGTTATTTTTTCTCAAAATTGCAATTATGAACAGGTACGATTTACGAGTACTACAAGCATTTGTTCGTGATGATACAAAAGTGCATTTTATCCCGTGTCGAAGTAGGTTTGAAGTACTATGATTTGGTTATACTTTGCGCCGCTTTGCAAATCCCCCGACAATGAATCGTGTTTTCCCTTGAAGCTGCCTTGATCGTGTGATCAAAGAGTAAACCTGTAAAAATACAGTTCTTTCACTGAACGAATTCTTTTATAGATAGTTTTTAGAATAAGTTCTCTAAGGCTTTATTTATGTTAAGAAATGTGTCTAGTGTTTGTTACTTTAGCCGTAGATTTTATTTTATTGATAAGATTTTTCCGATTCGAGTTTCAGAAAAGTGAAGATTGGTGAACACTACGGTGGACACAATCAACAGTCCGTTTGAAAATGAACCTAAGCCTCTGTCATTGATACAATATTTCAGCTCTGAATCGTGACTGAAATAGTACATGAAATAATTGTTTATTTGTTTGTGTAATTGTTTACAGAGATATTATATTTTGCAATTTGTCCAGCTAAGCGTCATAAAAAGCACTTGGAAAGACACAATGTAAATCCTGGAACTAGGCCCAGTCGTAATTGTGCTACAACAGTAATATTCTGAGAAAAATCTTTAGAGAAATAATATAATTCATTGGAACAGCTTCATAAGCAGGGCTATTACGCCGCTACAGTGTCGCAGTCTGATAGACGTAATAAAGCTAGAACGCAATTGCCCTCGGATTAAGTGTTACATTCATAGTGCAGCTTAGCGCAGTCACGTGTTATGAAATGCATAAATGCAGTTCTGCCAACACATAAGTGCATGTAAGTGGTGGAGGCAACTGGCGCAGCGCGCGGTAACGATCAAGTAACAATGTTAAGTAACAAACGAACGAGCAATTATTTTAAACGCATCCATTGCAGTACAAAACAACGTTAAAGAGCTGACGCGGAGTGGTCGTAACAAACGTCGTTATCCTACATTTTGGGGTCGATAAACTGCGGACAGGCGACGCGACGGCGACGGCAGCGCGCTGGCTAACCTCCGCATATTACATCATCAAAGCACATACTCAAAAGAATCACTAGACTCACTCATAAATTCTTCTCTTCAGCCTATTTATAGAAAATCGAACCACCAAGGTCTTTGGACGGCGCCGTTACGGGGACAATCCGTCATTCTTTCCGAGCAGCTTTTAGATAGTCCCACTAGTAAAGTTTCAGGCAATTGCTGAAAAATATTAAACGTAGGTAGCGAAGTTGTGAAATTATGGTGACAAAGTAATGCAATAAACTTGGGACGTTAAAGTTGTTAAGTCACTAATTAATGTGGATGTTCGCCGATATCTTAAGGACGTACGCTACTATGTTCGTGAGAAATAACTGTTATTGTCAAAATACCTTAAGCGGTATTTTTTCAGTTTGTGTTTTTCAAAATTGTTGCCGCTAAAATTACCCCCGTTGCGAAAATGCACGTCGGTAGGTATATTTTTAAACGCAGCAGCACCGGCTAAAGTTTTTATTGTTGTTGATCTTTTAGCTGAGGCCTCCGGCGACAGAGATGCATCACAGATATGAAAGGAGAACCCCTTATACATTTTTCCTGAAAGTTTTCACCCCTCTGTTCAGTGTAGCTGCATAATAACATGAACGTATCCTACATACTATAAGTTTTACGAGGTAAGCATAGCCCGGAGCAGTCATGTACCCACCAAACCATGAATAGATTGAAGCTTGAAAAAATCTACTGAGAAAGTACGGGGTTGTTTACCTACCAGCAAATATCTTTTTCCGCGTCAGTGTTTTATCTTAAAATGCACTTCATTTTTCATCGTGGCCGCTAGAAAATAACTTGGATAATAATTATCAGCACAATAAATCCATGCCTCGTTCAGACGGGGCGCTTATTGTTCTTTTTTCGTAAAAACGTCACTGACAGCCGTGATGGTAAAATGCTGTCTTATGAATATATTATAGAGCGGGCACTTTCCTCCGACCTCCCTACGTTAGTTTATTATAGATCTATCCATTCCACTTTCAATTTATATATTCAATGCCTGCGTTAATTGGCAAAACGTAAACAGGATGAGTGTATGAGGCAAACAACAAAAGCTCCTGATAGGGCTAATTGCGTTACAAACTGAAAGTATGTTGTGTGTTGTGGTCGAGCGAAATTGAAGTGAAGGTTTTAATTTAATTAAATTTAGCGAGTATTAGACAGTTTAGTAATTAAATAATTGGATGAAGAAGAGAAAGCAGAGGCGGATACTGAAGATAATTGTACCTATACTGTTCATAATCTAATACTAATTGAATTGCTTTTGCAGATAATTAGAAGAGTAACAAGCAGTTTATTTATAGGTCACTCGGACACGTCTTTCCTCAAAATCGCAATTTCATCAAAAATAATATGAAATAACAATTATGTAACATAGGAGGAGCTCGTGGCTAAATAATAACAGCCGCACGGGTCGATCTTTAAGGTTAAACAACGCTTGCCAAGGTTGGTCTATGGATGGGTGACCATCTTAACATAACGAGTTTCCTCCGTGCCTCGGAAAGTACGTTAAGCCGTTGGTCCCAGCTGTCATTTGTAGATCTTTGGCAGTCGTTTCGGGTTCTCAGAAGCCAGTAAATCTGACTCCAATCTTGCCAATGTTACCCAGTAAATGGGTTGTGGAGGTCTGGTAGTCAGCCGCTCCACGTAAAACACTGGTATTCAGCTGAATCCGGTCTGACTGGAAGCCGGCCCCAAATATATAGTTGGGAAAAGACTAGGCAGATGATGAACAATTATGTAACATACATAAATGGTTCTCCGGAACACTAATTTCATAATATTACGGTCGTCAACCGAATACAAGACATTATATTGGCATACGTCCATCTACATAGCATTGATAGACTCTGCGGCGGATCCGACGTAGTCCCTTAGTCGCTTCCTAAGACCATTGTTGTGGAGACCACTTAAGTACGTAAACCTATAGGTAAGTGCTCATAGCTTGGTGATTCAATTTCAGTACAATGAATATCGGTTTCCTGACTAACCTACTTCCAGCTATTAAGCATCGTTCCAATCTGTTGCTAGTCGCCGATACAATGCCCGGTTGGAAACGTCGACACCACCAGCAAAAAACTGTGTTGGGATTAATATCCAAGTAATAGTTTTTTCTTAACTTATTTCCTTTGAATACTTATGGATACTAGGTATATTTTATTTTATTATATTTGGAAAACTTACAGCTAATAACAAGGCATGGTTGCTTATTCTAATACTAGCTGACACGGACAATTTCGTCTGCTTCACATATTTCATGAATGCTCCGCTCCTCAGCTCCTATTGGTCGTGGTTTGTTACAATAAGATGTATATATCTCCGTAGACGATGACGTCGTCCAAGTATCAGCACTTAAAAGTGAAAAAAACTTTAATTTCGGAAGTCGGTGTTTATGGTTTCGTTTCTTTGTTTTTAACACCGACTTCCGAAATTAATTTATTTTAAACATTGTAGTGTTTTGTTTGGAAGTCCGTTATATTTTTTTTTAATTTTGTATATGGATCAACTGCCTATTTAACCTTTGCAACTCAGTAAATGTGGTATACCTTTCTGATGATTTTCTGGCTCCTACCCATAATGACTGTCAAAGATCTACCAATAACAGCCGGGACCAAAGCCTTATCGTGCTTGCCAAAGCATGGAGGAATTTCGGTACGTGAAGATTGTTATCCACCCAAGCACCAACAGCGGCAAGCGTTGCTTAAACTTAAAGATCGACCCATGAAGCTGTTATTATTTAGCCACGAGCTCCACTCCTCCACTTTTGAAGTTTTCATACTCCTTTTAAAAATATTCTCCTAAAAATATTCCAAGGCGTATCCTCTTTTTCTTACGGTAGTATTATAAGGAGGGTAATATTTTCTTATCCATGTAATATCACACCACCTCTAAGGTGGAGTGAGGTGGAGTTTGTTTAACAATAATTTTAGCTTGTCAAGATCTATCGACTTTTTTATTATTCATCCTTTTATTCTTGTCTGAAAAGGTCTAATCAAGTTTATCCTTCATAAATAAACTATATTCCATAGTATTATATTGAGTATTATGTATTTTACATACTATGAACCTATCATTATTTCAGCTAAACGTATGCTGCTTTGCAAAGGCTTCTCTCGAGCATCGCCAAGCAGACCGGTCCTGGGGGTATACTCTCTAAGCCCAAAGTCTATAGTTCCGGCGTTAGTTACGCGTGTTTTCTACACCTAATCGTAAGTACAGACTTACTTACGATTTGTCCTGAACCTGAACTAAGAATGAATATACATCACCTATGGAGGTGATATAGCATAGAGAACACCCGTAACTACGGACTTCACGCTTAGAGAGACCCCCTGTGCTTCTTGCATCCAGCGGCCCCCCACGGTACTTGTCAGATGACTTGGTGCTCCATCGTGTACTGTGGGAGGCCTTCCATTTATCCAAACATTAATTTAATAAAATTAATCCGTTTTCGTATTTAATCAAAATGTATAAATGTAAGTGTATTAGTATCGCAAGAATTCGAAAATAAATGACTCAATCAATTTTTTTTTTTGTTTTGCTCGCGTACTTGGATGGTTAAGGATTATTTTCGCTTAGTTCGATGCTTGTTGGATAGATGGCGTTGCAGTTATTTTTGTTGCTATGTAGATTTTCTCCGTTGGTTTTTTTTTTGTGGCGGCATTGATGCCGCTACACAGGATTAAAATTGCACGCGAATTTTCCTGACGGTGTTACAATCTAATCAGTTTTATGTGGTGCAAAGTTCACCGGGTCATCTGATCTCTGATATATTAAGCATTAGTCAATTAAAACAGTTATTGGTAATGAGAAATCGCGTTCATTATATTCGTAGATATTTTCAATATCTAAGAGATCTGTAATTAATTAGCAGCTGAAACTGATCAAATAATAAACCTGTCCTATGAATGATTCTGATGTGACTGAACTTTATGAATAACGGTCCGTTCTAGAAGGTTTACTGACTTTTGCATTTACTAAAAAATTTAATTGTTTTAATTCAAATATTTTATACCTACACATACATTCAAATCGATTATACTTTTGTCAATTTTAAAATACTTACTCGTTCTTTTCAATAAAAGTTAGATACGCACATCGAGAGTCTAGTGTTATTGTTATCTTCGAACACTCGTTCTAGGACTTTTTGTATTAAGTACATAAATAATATAACCTTAAAGTTATGGGATATCGAAATAAACCAATTTTATAGCTAATTAAGACACCGAACAGATTAGTGCATAGAAAACTATATTAAAAACTTGGAAGCAGTGATCTGAATAGTATAAACCTTTCGCCATTGCTTGGATGATAACCAAGCCTTTTTAATACTGGCAATTTTATAAAAACAAATCCAATCTTTTTCATTAAATTGTCAGTGTCACATTTTTAATTAGTAACCGATTGTTGACATTGACATGATGACAATAGGGTATTTTACTAAAAAAAATCTAATTATTCCGTCTGATAGATTTTCAAAAAATATTTGACATGTATTTTTTCTTTTTTCACGTAAACAAATAATAAAGAGGATACAGCGAGTTGAAGACACGCGTAACGTCATATGGCTTGGTAAAATGTACCAAATTTACCAAGCCAGATGACGTCACGCGTGTCTTTAACTCGCTGTATCTCCTTCATATATTGTGTTACAGTGGCAGTGATGTACGTACTTATTTGGCACTAATTTCAAGCATCAATCTTCCTAACACCAGGCCCAAGGCCTAAAGGCCTAGTTAGGTACACTAGTTTGAATGATCATCTGTCAGTCGATAGAACGTCAGCAGTCAATATCAGAACTCAAAGCCAGTGAAGTATGATTGACGTTTGTTAGACGAACTATGCAGGAGGTACGCATCATCCACACACACATACACCTCCTATTTACACATGTAGGTACGTGTACAGGTAACACAGATATAAAAAAGCATTTATTTCAAACGTTTTCAGACAAAAGCAGTTTTATTTTTGCACTCAATTTTAAAGTAGTCAGTATTTACCTATACGAGGTCAGCGCAGAATAGCGGACTACAGTTTTTATTCCACCCTCCAACTTCTACGTCAAAGCGTGTCAATATAGGGTGTGCTCTTTTTGCTGGTATTTTGCGACCAAAACCAGCAGTCAACTTGCGGCTTCTCTATTTGGGTCCATATGAGCGGAGCGAACCAAACTTTAGAGTATCTGCAT
The DNA here is from genome assembly GCA_950371165.1 of Lacanobia oleracea. Lineage (NCBI taxonomy): Eukaryota > Metazoa > Arthropoda > Insecta > Lepidoptera > Noctuidae > Lacanobia > Lacanobia oleracea. The sequence goes on from OX493397.1 coordinate 12,822,139, forward strand.
TCCCAGGCCAATATTCGGGGTTGATTTCCTGAAAGTAGAACTTTGTTTCTAATTAAGCAATTAGCCCCATTTTTAGTTTTTGCACAACATTTGGCTCACGTTCCACTTTTGGTAAGAAAAATGTCTGATTTTACGTAACGATTTTGCCCAACACTCTTTCAAGTGACTTAAATGGTCCCATATTTTATGTTGTTTCGGTATACATTTGGTGATGTTGGATCGTTTGTTTTTTAATTAAAAAAAAAAGACAGACGATTTTTTTTTAATAAGGAGATTGTTTTGTTTTTTTACGGTATTACACTGATATAAGACTCATGTCTCGCAGTTCAAAGAATGAACCGAATTTAACTTCTTCGCGATTTTGTACCTTTATTTATTTATTATATAATTTTATTGGATTAAATGGCAATAAATAAAAACTATTTTAGTTGCATGTTTACAATCAGCGTCATATAAAATACCCACTCCTGATAATTAGCGGACACAACAACAGAGATAATTAAATAAAACTTAATATAAACATACGGAATAATTTTATCTTCCCTATCAAAACATTGCAGAACTCGCTCGGTCTTGATAACCCCGATGTTTTCGTAGTCTGTGACAAGCTCGAGGCGCAGAACAAGGGACCAGTTACACTTAAGAACAACATTATTGCGATGCAGTGGTCTCGTGGCTGAAGTGTCTGGAGTGTCGGGGGTGTCGGGACACTCCTCTCGAGCATGATACGGCAATAACACTGCACATTCTGCCCACAGACAACCGATATTGTCATATTATACGGGACGCTGGCTGATTCAGATGTTTACTAATGTGTGATTATGACTTCAGGGTTTTTATTGTTTTGCTTGCGGTAGATACGTTCTTGGTCGTACAATTCCAACTTATGTGCATTTTGCGGCTGTAGAATCTATACAGTTTCTTTCGGAGCTACAGCACCGATTTTTTCGTCTTAATTTTACCATTAATGGTAAGAAAACTACAACAGCTGCTGATTCCATGATTGTAATAAAGTCAAAACAATTAACCATTAAATATTAACAAATAGGTATCGCGTTATTATAATTATCCATTTACCACTTTTAATTCCTCAAATTGTTATAACGACCACGGTTCAAACTTTGACAGCGGACATTGTTTTCTTATAACAAAATTGTTGCCGCAGATAGAACGCCAAGTTAATCTGTTACCGATTTAATTTGATGATTCACATCGGGCTGAAATCCGCGCTCGGCTTGTTCTTTGGTTATTCGTCTTTTGTCTTATTTTATTATGCTGTTACTCAGTCGCGGCGATAAAGGCTAGCGAGACGGCTTGTCTGCCTGTTCCCGGTTTTCTCGCCCTTGTTTATCCGGCCGGGGTAGTTAGCGCGGCGGACTGGCGCCCCGCGGCAGTGCCTCCGTAGCCCGCCCAGCGATGGGACGCTCCCCGGCCGCCCCTCGGCTCCCTACGCGCGTACGATCCCAACAACACAGGTGAACCGCAACATTATAAAAAAGGACAATCATCTCATGTGACTCGGATAAAATGACTCCTTTTATACATTTATATTGTGTTATATGGATAGAGTTATTGACTGGCTGCTGCACCACCACAGGTGAGTTGATAGTGCAATTAGCATTTTTATTGAGTTCGCCGGCAACTTGTCAAAAGTTTTGAGTAAAATACGAATTTTATTTTAGTGTTGTGTAAGGGATTGACGGCTTGCTAAAGTGTCTCCAACGAACTCTTTATAAAAGTTTGGAGTGCTTTAAAGTAATGCTAGGATTTAGTAATGCTAGAATTTAATTTATCGCTATTTGTGATTAGCCTTAGGTAATAATAATTCTCATATCCAACAATTTATAAATAGTTTGTATGTCTCAAGTGTATTTTTTTTCCCACTTTATTCATTAGCAATAGGACGGTAGGTTACCTGCTATCAAATTATAAAGTTTACTTTACATGAACAATAAAAGAGGTGTTTGTTAATCAAGTAAAGTATTTTCTTCTTTCTTTGCCGAGGAACATAAAGATTCTGAATAATATGAAGTATTTTCCTGTTTGTGTTGTTTCTTACCAATTTGGCGTCGTAATGCAATGTATATAATCGTAAGTCGTTCTTAGGATGTATATTAAAAGTAGCTCGGAAAGTTTCATTAAATTTTATTGTTTTTACTATTCAATCTTTATGTTTTCTCCGTCATACTTTTTTGTACGTAACTCAGTCCGCCCGAACAAACAATATAATTAATAAAACCTTGAATTAAAAATAACAGTGATAATTATACACTTTTTACCGCTTATTACGTGACATAATTATGTCAAAGTTTTGAATATAGGCCATGCATATGTTAATACTTACTTATCACAATCATTAACGCCTAAAAACGAGACATTTAATTAAATAGTCTTTGTTTCATTAAAAGTGTGTTTTTATTTATTAATTTAGGCCGCCCAGGGTATTTATTACTGATCAACGTCTGTTATTAGCCTTGATAAGTACATAAAACTATTTATTATTCATTGTAACCTATATCAGGCTTCAGTAAAACAACTAAACAAGCAACATATGTAAATTGTTCCGCGAAAAACTACTCTACAAAATAGTATATTGAAAAAGTTTCATATAGCACCTATTAGTTGGAAAATGTGAATTTTAAATGACAAAATGGACATTTATGTAGTTCAAAACTGACTTTTTATCAATAAAATATGACGTGGTAACATGGCACGGAAATCGAGTAATAGGCTCAAAGAATTACATGTTTGAACGACCCTTATCTTAAAGACTTACGTGGGACCCTGACTATCGATTTCTAAGCAATCATAAAAAAAAATACAACTAAATCGTCCCTTTTCGAGTATCCGCGATTGCTAAGCTCCTCAAGTAGATCTGTTCGGAGGGTCGCAAGACGTTGTTGCCATAACATACGAGTAATTCGGTTAACAAGGGGGACGGATCACAAACAAAATGTACCGGGGGCAGCGACGGTGACGCATTGCCGGATATCCGTGGACATCTTCCGAAGAACGTGACTCTATCGACATTTTTATCGATGTAAATACGTTGGCTAATATCTGACGTCACTACCTATCGTAGATCGTGCGACGCTTGCTTTTTGCCTCCCTAATAGGAACATTTACTCACAAACGATGTTGACTAAGCACACATAGGCACATGTGTGCACTCTCAAATTATTCGCATGCACCGTTTAAGCCCTAAAAGCTTTTTAAACAAATAAGCAGACGGTTGGTTTTTCACTTGCGATAACGTGGAATGGAATTTTCATGGAAAGTGGAGCAATTGCGGAAAATTATTCAGTATCGGTTTATTTCTTTGTTTCTGTATTTAAATTGGACAAATAAACATAGGTTATTTGGTAGATATATTAGTCCAAATTCTCAGAATAACAACTCGAGATAAGATTATTTATTATTTATGAACAGTAGAGTAATGTAAAAAATAACTAATCTTATTATTTTGTTTCCTAGAATGGGCCAATTTCTAAAAATAGTTTGGTTTTAGGATAGGTATATTTGAAATCTTCTTTGCAATAATAAGTTATTTAAAAAAAATTTTTTTTTTTTTACTTTGAAGATATGGATTTTTATTAAAATACTTCAGTTATGAGACAATTTCTAAAAGATCTCAGAAAACCCGTGGCATTCTCCAGAAAATAAATTGACCCAAATCAAATTGTTCTCGCTCAGTAACTTAGAAATCTATTTTTGTTATTATAACTTTAATAATATAAAACTCAAAAGCGTTGATCCTCTTCTGCCTGTCGTTTCTTTTTCAAAAGAAAATTATGAAACAAAGATTGAAAACGAAGTGAGTACAACTCTGGAACGAAATAATAATTGTTATTCCGCGGAACATTCCTTTTATTGAATTGACGCGATTCAGAGTGACGACTCGGAGGTTGGAAATTTTAAACATAAAAAAGGCGGTCAAACGCGAAAGGTCTACTCAAAATTACGTGCCAGAAATACGTAAAAACAACCCTTATAAAAGAAAATATAAAAGTTTTTCAAAACAAAACAAACAACTTAATTCTTATCTACTTGTAACCTCTGTTTGAAAAAAAACTAAAGCATGTAACTTTTGATTTAAAAAGAACTTTCAAGCTTTAAAAGAAATGGGTCATCTGACTTCTCATTATTTTTATTTAATAAAATTACAGAAACTCAAATTGCTCGTTTTCTAGCGTAACGTAATACAAAAAAAAACTTTTTCTAAATTGGTTTTAAGGTTGAGAAACTTTTTTCATAAATCAGTTCAATGTAATAGCCCAGCGATCTTTAAATTATTTTCGTTTTCTTTATTTTTAGTGCTTACTTCTGAAACATTTTAAGATTAATTGTATATAATTAATCAATGCATTTTGGGTGCTGAGGGAATTATTTCGTAGTAATCTATATACTCTCTATTATGTAGGTAACTTATCTCTGATGGTTATAGGTCATCGATTCAGGGAAGTGCACGGAAAAGCTACTTTTTCCCTAAATCAGTTCTTTGTAATACCCCACTTTTAGGCACGCAATGAAATGTATTTCATTTAGGTGCGGAAAATATTTTATATCAGCCAGTATCGCCCCACTCTTGGACAAAGATCTCGTGAACTCTTTCCACTTCTCACGGCTATTTGCTTTTGTAATCCAATCCCTCATGAAGCTGTCTAGTTTGTCCCGCCAACTTCGCCATCTTCGCCTTGGTTTTAAACTGCGTCGCCTTTTCTCGTTTGGCAACCATTCTGATTGTTAACTTTGGTTGGTGATCATCTGACACTGTCCACTTCAGTTTTTTTTTCCACATCGGCAAAAGGCTTGTCCACTGAAAAAAACTAATAAGTTTGTCAGGTAGATTATAAAAAAATATTTAACCCGTTTTTTTTCTTTTGTAACGTAAACCAAAATTTTCAACACGTCACGCCGTGGTATAATTTTTTGCGCGTTCTAACACACGCATCAAACGCATCAAAACTCACCCGAATTTTGATGCGTTTTACCTTTGTTAATATTCATTGACTTGCAAAAACAAAAAAATTGTGTCCATAAATATTCAATACTCTAACTGACGGACTAAATAGATTTGCAGTTTATTGATGAAATTATTGGTGTAAGTTTATTGGTGGAAACTAGCCTGTTCTCATAACACCACCCCGTAATCCCCGAAAGGTTAAGGCAGAGAGGTGCACATGTCCATATTTCACTCATCATGTTTAAGGTCATGTACCTACATACGAGTATAAAAGGGTGAACCTATTCCCATCAAGTCCACAGATAGGAAAACCCAATACCATTTTCCTGACCTGCAATTGTATAAAACCATATAAACTAAGATTATAACCATCGTTGCATGTTGTAAAAGCTGAAACTAAAGCAATAACGTCCTGTTTTTAACGCATAAAAGCACTAGAGCACTATGTAAACGTCGCCTAGTTTATTCTCCAAACAGAAAAGCAAACATTTAAGCACGATGCTTTTGATTTAAAAGGGATTATGCAGGAGTTCATTTTCCATCGCTCATCAACAGTTTATTTGGACGAGTTGAATTATAATTATAAAATAATTGTGGTCGCCGCTTGGAATTTGCACCAAGTGACCAATGCAATTTTGTACACATCTCTCCATGAACTCTTAGGTAAAGTGATCACGGAGTGAGCTGTCAATCCATGTAATCAATATGACAGTAAGTTCTCTTCGTATTCACTCCACCTGAGCTTTCGTGGTGAGAGGTTTACAGAATCGATCGGCAGTAGATTATGGTCACAATCTGACTCCTGAGCTCAAGTTTCAGACCCGACCTGGGCAGATTGTTATAAGATATCTCGATGAAGAAATTCTCAGTAATGTGGAGCCCACTTCGATGCTTAGTTTGCAAAAATAAAACAAGCGAATTATAAGGTGTTGTTTTCTCTACACGTGTTCGCTTTAACCTTTTTAAACGGTAGTGTTCATCGTCACTTAAGCCGAGAGATGTCCACACTTGAGCGAATGACTCTCTTAAGCGTCACTGCCTCGACCGCACCGAGAGTAATTTTGTTTCGAACTAGCGATCAACCCTGGTTTCGCACGAATGCAAAGTGTGCACACAATCATTACTCTTTATAGTTCTTTCTTTTAGCAAAAACGGTACAGATAATCGATGGGGTCGAAAAGTTCTGGAATGGCCACCGCGATCCGGAAAAAAACCTTGGAAAGCCACCGCGGGTTTCCGCTGTGACTCCCGCAGAAACGGTTAATACGGCAACATTTGGGAGGTATATGACCAGAAGTGGACGTCTTTCGGGACCTATGAAAATCCGTTGCATAGTGTAAAAGAAGAAAACCGGGAAACAGACAGGCATACAGCGACTTTAAATACTATTTAAAGATTGCTCAATTAATTTAGCAAACAATGTAAAGAAGCAGCTTTTGCATTCATAATAGGCAATATCGTTATTTCTTAATGAACGCGCACTAGCACCTGGTACATGTTGAGTGGGTACTATTAGTGCAGCGAACGCGGATTCGTTCAATAGTAAACGTTCTAATAGATACCTAAGTGCGTTCCAATAGGCGTTTCATCTGTTCCTACACTCAAAGACGCTGATATCACGATAGTGATGCTGATTTACTGTAATTTCAAGTGTGTAGGTGTATAACGCCTACATGGAATCTGTGTGTGTGGGTTAGCTTATTTGTATTTTTTGTGCATGTTAACAATTTCATAGGTTTTATTTATTTTCTGTCGAGATCCTTTTTCTACTTCCTAAATAAAAGTAGCCTCAGTTACTCCCTATAATATCAGCTATCTTCTTAGATATTAGCCCAGACAGACGAAAAAAAAAGGTAAATTTGTTGTCAGTATCGTAGGTATAAATATGAGTTTAGTAAAAAGCTGTTATTTGATATTAAAAACAACAGTCAATTTTATTTTGTTGTATAGAATAGCCGCATGTCATATTAAATAAGGCCCAGATGGTGATTGAACTACTGAAATATTTTTGAATAATTTAACATGTGCGCACAGTTGAAATACAGCTGTCGGTGATCCTAGATATTTTAGTTACGCAATTATTCTTGAACTTGCTTAATTATCTCACGGGAACGTACATCTGTATGCCAAGTCTCATTCAAACTCATTCATCCGTTGTAACGTGAATGTTTACAAAGATCCTAACTGTGTACGACAAACAAAAACAATATATTTTCGCATTCATAATATTGGTAGAAAAACATGTCACAAATTCAAAGAAAATTATAATAAAATTATCCCAACGCTTACCACAGAATCAATGACATTCAATATTCTAAGCCAGGGATCACTCTCAAATAAATTAGTCTTAATGTACATATGCTGTTAGTTCAAATATGAAAGGGGCGACTTCTGAATTCAATCCACTTATGGGTAAGTTGGCGATTGGGCTGGAAGCGGCATGTTTACCCTCCGAATGACCCCGTGTCAACGAGGCTTGAGAAGTTGCGACCATCCCCACACTAGGATCTACGAAACTATATCCGTACATTGGCCGTGTTTAATTTATATTAAGGCCGGATTGTTACGATGAAGTTAGCCACAGTTTTGGCACGAATAATTCGGTTATGGTTAAATTAAACTGTGTGGTTGTGACGTCGTATTTAGCTCACAGTACAGCTACTTTCATAGAAGTCATAAGCAACCATAAACATCGTTAAACTATAAAAACATTCATAACAGATCAATCGTCCAATCATCAAACTATACGTCGTCGATCTAAATATAACCGGTTCATCTGGGATTCTCCCTTCACTTACTATAACGCATTAACAGTACATAAAACATGAAAACAAATTAACGCATAAAAAAATTATGTATAACACGTGTCAAGCTACACTATAACATTATCGCGAGCGCCGCATCCACTGAGCTCACTCGACGGTCTCAATTATTCATCCCCCGTCGATAATGGAACAATCCTGTCGACGCTACGGAGTGCGCCTGTCAACGGTAGACGTAATGCCATATATACCATACTACTCACAAAAATCTATCCCTGTTTAACGGGCCACGGCATTATACAGGAACAATTACGACAGCACTTCAATATTTATATGACAATCAATTTTTATTATTTCCTTCGGCTCTCGAAGTGCAGTCTTTCCAAAAATATATCGTAGGTATTCCAATTTCTCTTTGTGAAAAGAAATGTCTGTCATATTTCCCTTGGATAAAGTATTTTGTTCCAAGTTTTACGTATAAATTGTCAATCTGCGACAAAAACGGACCATAACGGTTTTAACAAGTTAAAACTATGCACTGCACGCTTCGTTTACGTTAAAGAGAAATACCATTCTGTAGAATTTAATTGACACTCGACCCAAACAGAAAGCTGAAAAATGTACAAATCTATTTATGGATAATCCCTTTAAGCTTTCCTTTATAATGAGAAATAAAGTTTTGGCACAGAAACAGAGCGAAGTAAGTGATTATTATTATAAGTGAGGGGAAGCGGAGTGCTCTATTTATCATCGTGCCACAATTAGGGCTTTATAGCTAATGATGGCACTAACCATTAGTTAGTCAGCTTTTTTCTTTATGCTATTTAATTTGTACGAACAAAACTCGTGTTTTCGCAGCATAAACAAGATCAGGTATATAATTATAATAAAGGTGCCCGTAATGTTAGACGATCTTGTAGTATTTATATTAAGGTGTAATACTAACCTGCAAACCATGAAATAAGACAATGGGTTATGGGTATGTACCTACTTACTTTTTTGCCAGACTCAAGTACCTGTTCGTGTGGATTAACGAATCTACGACTACCTCATCGTCTGCCTAGTCTTTTCCCAACTACGTTAGGTCGGCTTCCAAATCAAACCGGATTCAGCTGAATACCAGTGTTTTACGTGGAGCGGCTACCTACCAGACCTTCACAACCCATTAACTGGGTAACACAGTAGGTACATCTTGGCAAGACTGGAGTCAGATTTACTGGCTTCTGACAGTCCGTAACGACTGCCAAAGATCTACAAATGACAGCCGGGACCAACAGCTTAACGTGCTTTCCGAGGCACGGAGGAAACTCGTTATGTTAAGACGGTGACCCATCCACAGACCAACCTTGGCAAGCGTTGCTTAACCTTCAAGATCGACCCGTGCGGCTGTTATTATCTAGCCACGAGCTCCTCCAAGTTCCAGTAATCTACGAGTACCTAAGGTCTCTAAACTTTAGTAGTCAAATGTCACTTGATTATTTGATATCTTAGTAGGTTAGTTGAAAGGGCTTTCGGTGAACATAATATTACAAGAGAACCAACAATTTTGAAATAAACTTGTTCGAAAATCATACACTAACCTTTATATAGGGTGACTGGTAATTAGTGACCGATATTTAAACACGTGATTGTACTCATGATAACAAACAACTTATACGATAGGACCAAACCTGAAATAGGGAATATGCATGCGATTTTTTTATTTGCAAAATTAAATACTTATTAGCTTTAGTAAACAATCGTAAATTATTTTTTAAATACCTTCATCAGCGATGAAGTTATAAAGCTTCAAAGATTACAACTAGAAAGAGAAGTCCGATGACAACTTTGACGTCATCGTCTATGACGCCTATACAGCTGCCATAGAAAACAGCATTTTCGCGAGAGGGACAGATATATTTGTTTAAAATAATTATATCTCCTTCGTTTTTCGAGTAATTTTGATTCTATTTTCACTGTTAGTATTATATTTTTGTATATTTTTAGATAAAGTGTATAGATGACAAATATGTTTTTCATTCATATTCCCTATTGCGAAAAAATCTGCTGTTCCATACATTTATGTTCGCCTACTAACTGGCCAAAATGTACTGCCTACTTTCCCATATTATTGTCCCATAGTAAAAGTTGTTTGTTATCCTGAGTACAATCACGTGTTAAAGTATCGGTCACTAATTACCAGTCACCCTATATATACAGTCTAGGTCTAATTTATAAAGGTAAGCTCACACCAAGACACGACGTAAGCGGCGGCCAGTTGTTTCGCGCTTCTGCAGCGTGGTGCAGCGCTGCGAAAATCATCTTGAGGCGCATCGCGAAACATGCCTTTTTTAATTCGCACGGACAATACACCACTGCGTCGCGAAACGCTACTGCCGCGCTGTGCTCGAGGCATAACACGATGTCGCGGTCTATGTTTTCTTTTGCTTTAATTCTGGAATCTGGATTCTGTTAAAATACTCGCTTTGAAAACTTAGGCGAAGTGAGCTGTCATTCCTTGATGACCAGATTGACCGCTCGCTTCGACCTTCTTTGGCGATAAAAAGCGTTTCATATTATATCGGTACTTATCTTAAAATGTACGCACAGCTTCGCATCTCGGTGTGAGCCCACCCTAAATGTCTAGTGCTATAATGTCAAATGTAATAAACGCTTCATTATTAAACCGTTCGGATTGAAGTATTGACATTGATATAATGACAGAGTATATTAAATGAATTATTTAAGTGAAAACGCCGAACAATGTGTTTGCGAACACATCATCATTCAACAGTAATTGAGTTCTTATTAATGAGTCCTAATGTTGTAATTAATCATTTTAATTATTTAGATTACAGCGTTTAGTGGTGGGCGTATAGCGTTGTGAATAATAACAGGCTGTGGCCTGCGATATCATTGTTGCTTTTATGATAACTAACGGCAATGACATGAATGATTAGACTACAGAACTACGGACAGTTCTCGGGATAAGTGAACAGATACTTAGATTCATTTTTGTTTATAACCACTGAAATTTTATTAAGAGCTTCACAGTTCTCAATAATTCAAAAGATCTTTATGATTAAGACCTACCCAAATAGCCTTATTATAACCCTAACCTAGCCTTTTCCCTACTATATTGGAGTCGGCTTCCAGTCAAACCGGATTTAGCTGAATACCAATATTTTTACCAGACCTCCACAACCCAATTGGGTAACACGGTGCTTCATGGCAAGACTGGAGTCAGATTTACTGGCTTCTGACTATCCGTAACGACTGCCAAAGATCTACAAATGACAGTCGGGTACAACGGCTTAACGTGCTTCCCGAGGCACGGAGGAAACTCGGTATGTTAAGATGGTCACCCATCCACAGACCAACCTTGGCAAGCGTTGCTTAATCTTGAAGATCGACCCGTGCGGCTGTTATTATCTAGCCACGAGCTCCTCCATTTTTATGATTAAGACTGTTTAAATGTAAAACTAGTTGACCCGCGTAACTTCGTCTTCGTTGGTTTTAGCGTGATGATATAAATAAGCCTATAGCCTTCCTCGATAAATGGGGTATCTAACAATGAAAGAATTTCTCCAATCGGACCAGTAGTTCCTGAGATTAACGCGTTCAAGCAAACAAACAAACTCTGCAGCTTTATATATTAAAAGTATAAGTATAGATAGTATTAGTATAGAGTTTAGATAATAATCAGTCTTATTCATAAAAATCTAAATACTTATATAGGTATGTCCGTACATTTAAAGGTATAGGTAGAGCCAAACCAATATAATCCAAGAACATATTAAATTGGTTTGGCAAAATATTCACTCTAGGTAGATAGGTACTACCTAGGGTGATTTTTTTGCCATGACTTCATCATCATCATCATCCACAGCCCGACTTCGCCCATTGCTGAGCATAGGCGTCTCTTTTCTTGTGCCAATCCCCACGCTCCTGTGCCAGCCTCATCCTGAACAGAATGTAATAGTTTGAACAATATTAACGCCTCTTAGTTCTCATTGTAACTTTTACGGCTATATGATGATGTATAAAAAACACAAAACCTAAAACGGCGCAAACATAACCTAATGGGGAGTTATATATATTTGAGCCTTTTGACGTTGAAACACGGGGCCCATGGGGTCCGAGTATGCATCGAGTCTTTAAGGACATCAGCAAACAACTTTTCGACTGTTCACGTGACCAGAGGGCTGGGCTTTTCTTCGGCCAAAGAATCAGCATTGCCATTCAACGCGACAATGCTGCCAGTATTCTGGGCACTTTTGTCAGCGATGTGGATTATTTTTTTGATGCCCAATGATATATTTTGTTTTTATACGCGTTTGCACATAATGTAATTTATATTAATATGTTAGGTTCTTGTATAAAAAATGACTTATCATATTTCATATAAACATAAAATAATTTAATCAAGCATTTCTATTAATAACGTCTGTGCAATATAGAATCGTTTCCATTTTCCGCCCAACTGTTTTATAACACAGTACTGTAAGCAGTCGTGGGACGCAATCCACCCAGTAACTGATTTAACTGAAACGCGCGCAACTCAATTACAACCTACGTATGTACAATTAAAAACTTTTATCCACCGTGCTACTCTAGTTTTCATTAATTACTCCACAAAATTACTACAATTTAATAACAATAAACTACCGATATACTTAGACCACAATCGGACGGTAATTTGTTAAAGTTCTTGTGTCGGGACAAAAATGGGGTCGCAACTTCGAAGGATAAATGTTAGAACCTTTTTTATATAATTTACGACTTGTCTAGAAGCTTTATTAAAGTCTTTTTGGTCTAGTCTAGTGAGTTGAATACATGGTTCGTGAGTGAAGTTCCGGGTTAATGTACCGCGTCGCCTTGAACGTTTTAGTTCTGTAAACTGCAGGGGGATCTTAAAATCTAAGAACGTACTTTATAAGGCGTGACGGTACCGTACCTACTTAAAAGTCTATTTTCGGTCAAGTGACTATAATAAGTCAGTGGTCTGACAAAATAACATAAAATTATACCAGTGACAGCAAAGGTACACTGAATTGATGTAAAAATAATTCCATGTTTAAACATAAAGCCCGCTTGACCAAACAGCCAACACAGTCAAATTATTTATAAAATGTATAGCATACATTAATTTTGTGCATATCGAATGAAAATTCGTATGAATACAAACAATTGTAATTTATTCGAGCATGTTCACTGCAATGTAAAATCATTTGTTTTTGCAATCCATGTCTTTTGCCCTTGAGATTAAAGTTGCAAACAGAATATTACAACAATGTTCTAATTACAGGTCGGGAATTACCCACCGGGCAAAATGTAGTGTCTGTAGCACCCATAGAAGTTCCCGATGGTAAGTGTTTTATTTGTAAATAAGAAATAGAGAATATTCTCGAGTAAACATAATTTACTAGGTTCTTTTTAACCGAGTGAAAAATTGTGCACTTCTTTAACAAGAAAAAAAAATAGATTTTCTAATTAAAGCATTAGATTATTTTGTAGGAATAATAACCTATTTACATCTTTATTCAAACTAAAAAACGCTTAACTATAGATACGCTGACTGTGCGTGTAATTTGCGTACAGTAGTGAAATTTATTTTCAATGAAACATGCACAACTACACAATATACCTACTTATAGTATGAGGTTGTATGTTATATTTAGAAACTTCAGATTTTCTTACCTAATTAACCTGTTGTTAAATTTTAATCTATGTTAAAGATAAAAGTTATTATCATGCCATCATTTGTGAATTGATCGTTTTAAAGTAATTGCACTACTTTGCTATTTCTTTTTAAAACTTGAATAGAACAGAAAGTGGTTCATTATATTTTGCACATCAGCATCGCTCCAAGCTAAGGCCGAGGGCTCACTAGCCGAGCAATAGTAAAGAGCGAGCAAAGCGAATGAGCGAGAGCGAAGTTCTGACGCACAATGTGACTAAACAAACCCCTTTTAACAAAGCCATTACTTATTCCAAGTAAAAAACTATGATGACTGTAGCTGTAGCTGGATTGCGAAAACAAAATTGTTTTCTTCTACTCAGGATCAGTTGTTTTTTGATGAGTCAAACGACATTATTAAGTTTCTTCGTCGCAGATAGATTTACAATTTAAATGTCGTTGGTATTCTTGCTACGCAGAACTGCTCTCGCTTTAATCGGTACATCAGTGTAGATCCAGCTTAAAACCCGTGTTTTCACCATCACAACTTTACTAAATTAATGCTCGTTATCTTAATCCATTCGCAAAGAAAATTTGTGGAAAGAAAATTTAAATTATTTTTCATCCGTTTTTAAAACGAAAACTTTGTGGACTGGGGCGGGTAATATGAGCGCTATTAAGTAGTCCTTTTTATCTTTAAGCTGGTTGGTTGATAGGAGTGCGCGGTTCGTCAAGCAATATGCTACTAAAATCAAATATGTTTGCTCAGTGGGTCGGAAGCCCCTGACCCCAGACTGCAAGTTGCACGATAACCTTCCACCTTTACAATATCTCTTTACATGCACATGACCGAAACAAATTCTAAAGAATAATGTCATTTTTCTTTTGTACACCATATCTCAACTTATGCTACAACGCTTGCCGAGGTCGGTTTCTTGCGAGTTCCTGCGTGTCTTGAAAAGCATGCTAAGCTGATGGTCCCGACTGTCATTTGCAGATCCAGCAACATAGAGTTGCAATCACAGTCACAGTCGTAACGGATCTTCAGAAGCCAGAAAATCTGACACCAGAGTCTTGAAAAGGGATTTTGTGTTGTAGAGTTACTTAGTCAGTTCAGTACTGACCAGATTTAGAGTCACTCCTTGTAAAATACTGGTACTCAACTACACCAGTATGTTGGGACTGAAAGCCCAACATACACTGTAAGGAAAAGGCTAGGCACATAGAGATTGGCTACCAAGTAGAAACTATCGTAATGCAGGGCGTTATTTTAAAAATATTTAGTAACTCTCCGTTCATTTATTTTCTTTTGATCTGGTTAATTACTTTTCCGATTATTAGCGATATTACCAATACTTATTTATATATCTTTACAAAGGAGCTATACTAAAATAAAATAGTTTATAAGCGATAATACCGTGAGCTGGTCTCCAGGCGTGAACAACATTGGGGTTTAGGAATGTAAGCCGGTTTGCTCATGTTCAAGTGATCGGAGCCTAACGTGCCATGAGGAATCCTATATCGTAGGTTTGACGATTGACGCTACGTTTCATATTACGGTTAACATACCATCACTGGAACGTGGCCTATATAATAATTGATTGGATATTCTGAAACTAGATCCATCTATATATGTCTTCTGCACATAATTCAGTGCCTGATTGATTGACTGACTGACAGACGAACGGGCCAAACCTCTGGGGAGATAAACTTGTATATAAGTATTCCTAATGGGGTGTATGTTTAGTAAAGGCTTTTGGGAAGTCCGTCTGTGACGGGTCAAATAGGATGATTGTATGCAGTCAGATTGCGGAGGAATAATACAGATACATAATGCTATGTAAACTTCACATCGCGTTTTACAACGTATACATGAACATAGATTGTAAAATGCGATGTGAAGTTTTTTAGATGACTTAAAATATCTGCCTGACTTAAAAAATAAAATAGCAGAGACTTGAATTCATTTTAATCCTGGATCATCTCTGACATAGACTAGAGACAAGAGCAAACCCATTACAAATAAAAAAAAGAAAAGCGTTTAATTTACGGTAACAATTGAATTTATGGTAAACCATATAAAATTGGTTACCTATCTGCAATAAGTACCTCAGACCTAACACTTCCAATCATAAATTTAAATAACTCGCAAAAACGTCAAACTGTATTAATAAAATAATAGCAAATAAAAACCCGACAGTCTGTGACCCAGTAATCGCGTTAAAAATAAAAATGGAAGCGTTATATTTGCTTTAAAAGACTCGAAATTCTTTAAATACGTGACGTGTATCCTAGCAAATAACACACTTTATCTAAATCTCGCGGACCCTTTTGCGACCGCTAACTTTTTAGAGGTCGCCGCTTTAGATTGATGTTTTTTTAGCATTGTGCTTCTTATACATTATTTTGTCTGTGAACGAGCGATACAGCGACAAACCGCTATTTGTCGTTGGTTGGCCGGGTATAAATCACGCAACCCTACAGCTAGGGTCGCCATGTATTCCACCTATATGTAGTCCGGTATTTATGCTACTTATCTTGGCAAGCGGAGGAAGACAATGATATATACTGTTGTTGAAACCGCTTGCGACAAATGAGCTTAATTACTCATTCAGCTTTTTCTTTACCGAGTGGGTATAATGAAAGTCAGTTGGCTTTTCCGACTCTCGCAAATGAATAATGTGGGAATCGATGATAAAATATAGTCTGTGTTTATTGGGAGTTATAAATTCTTTAGGCAAAATGAAATGTATCTATTATACCCATTGACGAAACGAAACTTGTACACGAACGTATTATTAGACTTATCTTTCAGTAAATTTATCATAGAGATATAGAAACTCAGAGAGTACAATTCCGATGACAAAATATCATAAAACTGTCCCATAATTTCATCAGAGCGAGTTGGGCACCGGCGGCGCGACGCGAGCGTTGGCGGCAGACGCGCCGGCACCGCTCGTCACATTTGTGACTCTTTTTACTTCTCCTAAAACTTTTATAACAAGTAAACATGTTTACAAGTCATTACCACACTATTTATTGGACTATTCTTTTCAGAATCGATGTATCCGAGATTTGCGGAACCCATTCCGAATGTCACGGTTACCGTCGGCCGGGACGCCCTGCTTGCGTGTGTCGTCGATAATTTAAGAGGATTCAAGGTACTAAATCACAGCACTTGATTCACTTTGTCATAAGAAGCAGCGGAAAATATTGTCTTCATCGATCGACGGAAAGTTCAACAGCCAAAGTCGGCCTAGATAACTGATGTTATTAGAGTAGATATTTAATGATGATAAAATTATACCTGTAACGCTATTAAACAAATCTAAGACGACGAAAAATTACCTCTCAATGTACTCGTTTATGACAAAAATGTCGGCAAAGCTTGTTCACTAGTTTATTAATTTTCTTGAAAAAATCCAACACTATGTATGTTTGTAGGTAGCATGGGTGCGTATGGACACGCAGACTATCCTGAGCATCCACCACAACATTATAACCCAAAACGCACGCATCAGTCTGTCGTACAACGACCACCGCTCGTGGTACCTGCACATCAAGAACGTGCAGGAGGTGGACCGCGGCTGGTACATGTGCCAGGTCAACACCGACCCCATGCGCTCCAGGAAGGGATACCTACAGGTTGTGGGTGAGTATACTACCTCCATCAGTCTATTGTACAACGACCACCGTTCAAGGTACCTGCACATCAAGAACGTGCAGGAGGTGGACCGCAGTTGGTACATGTGCCAGGTCAACACCGACCCCATGCGCTCCAGTAAGGGATACATACAGGTTGTGGATGAGTATACTACCTGCATCAGTCTATCGTACGTTGGAAAGATTTGGGTACCTATCTATTTTGATACTAAATTATGTAGAAAATACCGATAATTTGAAACCAAACCCAACTTACTTACGGCCTATTGTGAGAATATTAGATCTACCAAGATGTTAGACATCGACTTAGTCTACTAATTGACATATTGACAAGAGCACAGAATAAATCTGAGACGTACTCGTATCAATGTCAGCTTTTGTTTGATCAGCCATTTGTTAATTAATTGGAAAAGCTTTAGAAAAGTAATATGTTGCAATTTTTGCTTCTTTAATAAAGTTGAAACATTTCTACCCGTTCCCATAAAGATACCGAACATTCTTTCAGAGTGGGTGCAAAGCTGAATTCTTTTAAAATACTTCAGACGATCGATATGTTTGCGCTAGCTTTTTCCCGTGTACTTTCCCACTGAAAACTTGCATTTTATAGGATAAAAAGTATCCTATGGTGCTCAGGCATAGTGAAGCTTTCGATCTGTAAAAGTATTTTGGTAATAAACAAAAAATAAATATACAATCTTACCTCTTTCTTATAATATATAATAATTTTGATTTGAAATAGTTGATGCATCTTCTGGTTTTTTCCTGTGACATGGGCGTTCCCACCCCTAAATTGTAATTCGACATACTAAGTTCCCAATTTATTTGTTTACCCAGTGCCCCCATCAATCATCGATAACATGACATCTACGGATATGGTGGTCCGGGAAGGCTCTGACGTCACTATGGTGTGTCGAGCCTCCGGCTACCCTGAACCCTACGTCATGTGGAGGCGAGAGGACGGACAAGACTTTAATTATAATGGAGAATCAGGTGAGGAAGATAACTTTTAATTAAGAAGAGATGCGATAAGGAACGGCCTAAAATTTTCTTCAGTTACTGGCGAACTGTAGTGCTGTAAAATGTCGTATGACTTTTTTGCCCAAAGGAGACTAACAGCAGCTATGACGGATTTTTTTTAACAGAATATACGCAAGGGGCTCATAATTTTGATCAACTTTTACTGAGGGACGAATTCGGAAATCGCGAAAAAAAAGTGTCTCCCTCACATATTTATGCGCACATTACTCGACAAAATGTACTGAACAACAGATTTTTTTTCGCGATTTCGGCGTTGGTCCCACAGTAAAAATGTTCATGATGATGACATTTTGGTTAAACATAATTGCTACCACTTCAAAATAGAAAGAGATTTTTTTTATGAAAATAAATTATTAATACCAACATTGAGTTCAGGGTGTTTTCTTTTGTTTCACTAAGTTGTTACCTTATAACCTTTGTAATAATGTAGAAAAATAATTCTTACAACAGATATAAGTGTTGTAGCAACTACGTACAAAAGTTTAATTCATAAACTCTACATATTATAGAGGTATATTACCTACATTATTGAGAAGCTCGTGGCTAGATAATAACAGCTGCACGGATCGATCTTGAAGGTTAAGCAACGCTTGCCAAGGTTGGTCTGTGGATGGGTGACCGTCTTAACATACTGAGTTTCCTCCGTGCCTCGGAAAGCACGTTGAGCTGTTGGTCCCGGCTGTCATTTGTAGATCTTTGGCAGTCGACAGCGATGCGGACGAATTTTTTGACGCCATGTTACGAGTATAGTTAAGAGTTTTATTTTCTTTTAAACTAAAGGATTTCCCATACAATCAAATATCTCTTATTCCTAGATTTCAAAATTTTCCCTTTTCATAACGCTAGGACTCAGTTAAAAGTTCTAATTCAATGTTCCTGTACAGCTAGGTTAGCCTTTCAGCTTTGTGGCATCGTCTTCGTTGCCCAACGCTACACACGGAATTTCACTTTAACTTCAATTGAATTAAATGTACCTACTAGGAAATAGTAATGGAACGCTTGAGGTTTTGTGTTCTAACAAGAATGGTAATAACAAAGCTATAAGAAAATATAGAAACCT
Source organism: Lacanobia oleracea (assembly GCA_950371165.1). Lineage (NCBI taxonomy): Eukaryota > Metazoa > Arthropoda > Insecta > Lepidoptera > Noctuidae > Lacanobia > Lacanobia oleracea. The sequence goes on from OX493397.1 coordinate 12,841,284, forward strand.
CAAATTAAGAGTAAATTACCTTCAATTACCCTAAACTTCTACTACATATGGAACGAAACTTTTCAAACTGTCATTTGAAACACATTAAAACCGTGAAACATTTTAATTGTAGCTAGAAACCATTGTTAATTTCCCTGTAGGCTGTTGTTTAATAAAAATCATTTTCTGTCTTAATTAAAATGTTTTATACAAAAAAGCTCGCGTTTTCTTTTCAGCATTCAGAAAAACTGTAAAGCCCTTTCTCACAGCTGTGGGCGAAAACACTCAGTGTAGAATGGACAGTTCTTTTTAGAAAGCAAATTGAAAATGAATTTCAAACTGATAGTTCTGAACCTGTATATATTATGATCCCATTACATATTAATGTCACGAACAGGACATCAATTTTGTGCAGTAGTCTTGAGACCATTGAATCGTATAACATTTACATTAAAATGTCCATTTATGTCATCAAACGTGCATTTATATCGTCTGATATTCATTTATGTTGTTAAATGTTTATTTTTGTCGGCAGTAAGCGTGGTGGATGGGGAGACGTTGACAATAACAAAGGTGTCCCGGCTTCACATGGGTGCTTACCTATGTATAGCATCTAATGGAGTGCCCCCATCGATTAGCAAGCGAATCATGCTCATGGTTCAATGTGAGTATTACTTGCTCCGGTACGTGGAAGTGACATCACTTGTAATTATAGTTGACAAGCCGTGTATGAGGAGCAGGTACGGTTGGGAATTCAGTGAGCTGATTTGGTAAGCTTATATGTACGTATTATATATTATCATATACCACGTATATTATCATAATTATGATAATATACGTGGTATGAGAATCAGATCTGTAAATACTTACTACAATGAAGGGGCTTCTTCGATAAGATTCGAATGTTTTTTTTTTTTGTGAACAGCTTTGACCAACTTAGTTGTAAATTTAGAAAATTATGGCAAGATCTGAAAAGTTTTTTTTTGGTAATAAATAATTAATTGAATAATTAATTGTGTCTTCTCCATTTGAATCAACCATTGCGAATGGGCACTAAAGAAAGTTTAATAATTTTGTATAAATATATATTTTTAACCCTACTACTAAAATCATATTTTTAAACTGTCGACATTAATAGTTAAAAATTAAAATAAAATCAGTCAAAGTACCTTGTGATTAGAATTAGACAATTAATTAAAATAAATGTTTTGACTACTTGTCTTGTCTACACTTGCGTGAGTCAATCAGTGAGTCACATCAATAACTGTACGTCTACAATGAGTTTCATCAATCTATACTCGCTAGCGACTGTAGTTGAAAAAATGTATGAAAACTTAAAAAAAAACAAGTTTATAACTTATTTTTTTAGTTTTTAACTAAAGGTTGACTTGCTACTTGCTTGCTTAACAACTTAAACAAATAAATTAGAAACTTGTTTTTTAAAGTTTCATACATTTTTTTAACTACAGTCGCTAGCGAGTATAGATCGATAAAACTCATGGTAGACGTACAGATATGAACCAAAAAAACAGAGTTCAAGTTTTATTTTCTAGATAAGAACAAATTCTAGAAATCCTATTGGTGGATCTAGTGCTAGTCTGCACCTGTGGACTCACTAACGACACAAATTGACGTCTGAACAAGTCTAGCCAGTAGACAGAATGGTCTGTCATCCGTGTTTTATTAGAGCTGTAATAGCTTGGGTGTCTGAACCAGTGTTTATCGATTGCCCACCTACCAGTTCGAATCGCTTCGCTTGTTTGACACGCTATGATTAGGGGCTCAGAATAGATCGGATTTACACATGTTTAGTACACACCGATTATGTAATTAATCGTTTTTGTTTATGGACATTTTCACTTTACTTAATTATCATAGAAAAATAATTAATATTATTCAGGGTTATATTTCGTTTTAACCTAAAACGAAATTAATGAACCAAATAAAGATTTTGTCCTATTATTATTTTGTATATTTCAGTGACTTGCTCGTTGGTTTTATTTTATTATTGACTCGCTTTTGCCCGCGATTTGGTACCCGTATCCCATTTTTTCCCGCTCCCGAAAGATTTTCAAGAAATCCTCTCATAGTGCTCCCCTATGGAGTGTGGGGAAGCGTTATGCCAAATTTTAGTTGTCTACGACAAGAAGTTTCGTCATTGCGTTGTCTGTCAGTCACTCAATCACTCAATCAGATAATAACGAAAGAATCAATCTATACTCTATACTAATATATAAAGCTGAAGACTTTGATGGTTTACTTGAACGCGCTAATCTCAGGAACTACTGGTCCAATTTGGTACCGACACTTTAGCACTGAATTACCTCTGTTAGTGGGAAAAAACAAACCTCTATATCTGGGATTAATTCTTTCGATTTTATCGTCAAATTACCTCTATAATTGAGACAGCGAGTGTATTTCACCTCTTTTACTGAGACTATATTTTAGGGATTAGTTCTTTCGATTTTAAATGGCATAATAAGCTATATAATTGAGATTACGAGTAGATTTCACCTCTTTTACTGAGACTATATTTTAGGAATTAGTTCTTTCGATTTTAATTGTCATAATAAGCTATATAATTGAGATAACGAGTAGATTTCACCTCTTTTACTGAGACTATATTTTAGGGATTAGTTCTTTCGATTTTAAATGGCATAATAAGCTATATAATTGAGATTACGAGTAGATTTCACCTCTTTTACTGAGACTATATTTTAGGGATTAGTTCTTTCGATTTTAATTGTCATAATAAGCTATATAATTGAGATAACGAGTAGATTTCACCTCTTTTACTGAGACTATATTTTAGGGATTAGTTCTTTCGATTTTAAATGGCATAATAAGCTATATAATTGAGATTACGAGTAGATTTCACCTCTTTTACTGAGACTATATTTTAGGGATTAGTTCTTTCGATTTTAAATGGCATAATAAGCTATATAATTGAGATTACGAGTAGATTTCACCTCTTTTACTGAGACTATATTTTAGGGATTAGTTCTTTCGATTTTAATTGTCATAATAAGCTATATAATTGAGATAACGAGTAGATTTCACCTCTTTTACTGAGACTATATTTTAGGGATTAGTTCTTTCGATTTTAAATGGCATAATAAGCTATATAATTGAGATTACGAGTAGATTTCACCTCTTTTACTGAGACTATATTTTAGGGATTAGTTCTTTCGATTTTAAATGGCATAATAAGCTATATAATTGAGATTACGAGTAGATTTCACCTCTTTTACTGAGACTATATTTTAGGGATTAGTTCTTTCGATTTTAATTGTCATAATAAGCTATATAATTGAGATAACGAGTAGATTTCACCTCTTTTACTGAGACTATATTTTGTGTACCGTTTTGTTTGTTAACTCTTAGTCTACCCACAAATTCCGCACTTGGCTAATTTGTGTAAAAGTGACCTCCAGTTTTAATTTGGTTTTGCTATCGGCCCGATGTTTATTTGAAAATGTTTGAAAATATGATATTTTATTTAATAATTACACCTCTGTAACTGAAATAACTTCTGTTCTCACCTCTTTTACTGGAATGGAAACCTCTGTAAATGAGACAGATATTTATTTATACGTCGATATCTGAGACACTCGGTATGTGGAATACCTCTTGAGGTGAGACAAATTTGTAGGTCCCTTAAGGTCCCAGTTATCCAGGTTTCTCTTATTGGTTCGCTTTTGACCACGGGTCACATAGAAGAAAGGGATGATATAGTTGACGATGGAACACGTTTACCTAGAAGTAACCAATTCACTCGTTGCAGCTATCTGTGAAATGTAAAACGTGAAACTTATGAGTGGTAAATCTGAGAGTGGCAAAATCTATGCCAACTAGTGGTTATTCTTTTATATACAAACTCTACAAGGTTTCCCTCTTTTTCCGTTTTTTCAAGGTGATTGTGAAAGGAGTTCGCACTTTTGAGTCATTATTTTGAAAGTGTAGACAAAAAAGACGACTGCCAGCGTTGCGGAATTTGTTCAAAAGAGTCACCGCGGCCCTGGAACGCAAAGGGCAGTAGGAGGAACATGGATGGGTTTTCTTCAGTAAGAGTCTGACACTCTCTTCTGCTCCGCCTAGAGCGGGAAGAGTCATTTGATGATTTCACATACTTAAAACAAAGAAAGTCAATTAAGACGAGACTTGATCATTTTTAGGATTCCGAAAAATTAAACCCTTGTAGGATCACTCGTGTGTCTGCCTTTTATAGTGGACGGAAGCGGATTTCTACGAATCATAGTCAACGTTTCAATATATTTTATTAAGCTGCAGATTTTGCGGGATGAATAATTCTCCCGCATTCAAAATGTGCTTTTCCATTGAAATCGTTAATACCGATCTTTAAAGTTTAAAAAAAAACTGAATAAGCAATCGGATTGTCATTACTTGAGGCGCTAACGAGAGTCAAATTTTGCGATGACCGTGCAAAAAAAATGTCTTGCACACGCTTAACGACCCTGACGTCTTGGGCGTGTGCAAGGTCCACAATGTCTTCAAATCCAATCTTATCCTATGTTTTTCGTGACATGGATAGAAAAATAAATTCAGTGGTTTTATTCATTTTCTCACAAATCGTAATTTTATTAACATTTTTGACAGTACTTAAATAACCTATTTTAAAAATAGAACAATTTCCGCAGTTCCCCCGATGCTGTCCATCCCCAACCAGCTGGAAGGCGCATACATCGGACAGGACGTGACGCTGGAGTGCCATACGGAAGCCTACCCCTCCTCTATCAACTACTGGACCACTGACCGCGGGGATATGATTATTTCCGGTGAGGCTCGTTTAATATGCGTATTGTCTCATCTAGGTTGCTTGTTTGGGGAACATAATTTTTATCTTTGGTACACGCTAGGACAGGTAGAACTTTTTTATTTGGCTTATTTTTTGAATTGTGCTTTTAAGTATTTTTTTTTTACTTTTTACTGAGCGACTGGTTGTGGTCATAATGATACGAGGTATCAGGATAATACCTTTTAAGTTTTGTCGTTTGAAGAAAAAAACATAACTAGAACCTTATAGTACTTCTTATTGTTTTTCAAAGTATTCACCACGTAGCTTAATACACTTTTCCATTCGCTCAAACCAGTTATTATAACATTTATTCCACTCTAAAGTGGGGGTGTTCAAAATGGCTGTCTTGAAAGCGTCGACTGCTTCTTCACCGGACTGGAACCTTTGACCATGATAATTTTTCTTAAGGAAATGTAAATAAATCTTTAGAGCTTTGGTCAGGACTGTATGGACGATGGTCAAGAACTTCTACTTTTTCCTGCTTCAAATACTCAATCGTTTGACGAGCTCTGTGTGAGCTTGCGTTGTCGAAGTTCAGCGATGACTTGTGGTAAACAAACTGTGGTATACCACTCTGCGTTAACCGTTCTACGATCTTCAAGTGCAATAGTCGCAACATGGCCGGTTTTTCTAACGATCGTGGCCACCATCTTCTTTGAAGTGTTTCGGGAACGAACAACTTTAGTCGGCTTTGGCTTGTCTTGAAAGACCCAGATTGTAGATCATCAGGTGAGATAGTGGTCAAACGAGTGAAAAAAAAAAAATCAGGATCGTAGGCATAGATCCAAGATTCGTCACCACTGACGATGTCGTTGACGTGATTTGACTCTCCTCGGTTGAACCTTTGCAGAATTTTCATACACCATCTGACGCGGGCCGCCTTGTGATCGTTGGAAAGCAGATGCGGTATCCAACGGCAAACTAGCTTTCTCACACCAAGTACTTCATGCAAGATCTTCTGAATGATTGTCCCTGAGATGCCTAAAGTCAAAGTCAAAGTCAAAGTCAAAACGTTTATTCCAATTAGGCCATTAAACGGCACTTTTGAACGTCATTCACATTTCAAATATTTAAAAGTTCTGAAGTGACTCTACTGTCCATTCGGAAAGGTAGATTCTTATGGAGAAGAATGGACAAGAAACTCCATAGTTACTCTTTTCAATTAATCTTTTACAATATTTGGTAAGTATACAATTTTTTTTTTATATGTGAGGACCATGCACCTAGGGTATGCAGAGGTAGACTTATAAATTTTCTAAATAAGTAGGTACATGATACTCACACATTTACAAATATTGGAATGACTAATTAACAGTGTGTGAGTTAACAGAAAAATACAGACACAAAAAGAGACAGAACATCTATAAAGTTAATACATAAAGCAACCAGTTTGATTTTGTCCACAACATTGACCGTCCTATGGAGCAGGACCAGCATGCTTCCAGGCATTCTTATCCTGAATGTAATCTTCTAATTTGTAATAAGCTTGTTTACAAAGTGTGCTTTTGATATATGCTTTAAATTTTCTTTCATTTAGTTCTAATATGTCACAAGGTATTTTATTGTAACATTTAACACAGTACCCCATGAAAGATGTGTGTACTTTAGCTAATCTATAAAATGGTTGATCTAACTTATCTTTATTTCTAGTATTAAAATTATGTCTATCACTAATTTTACTAAAAAGATGGCGATTTTTCCGTACATACATTATATTTTCATAAATGAATTGGCAAGGGACTGTCATAATATTAATCTTTTTAAAAAGTTCCCTTAGAGAATCGCGGCGGCGCAGATTATAAAGGGCTCTGACAGCTCTCTTTTGTAAAATAAATATGGATTCAATGTCAGCAGCCCGACCCCACAACAAAATTCCGTATGACATAATGCTGTGAAAGTAGCTAAAATAGACCAAACGTGCGGTTTCTACGTCTGTTAACTGTCTTATTTTCCTAACAGCATAAGCAGCTGAGCTTAGCCGCCCCGCTAGAGATGTAATATGAGGTCCCCATTGCAACTTCTCGTCCACTGTGATTCCCAAGAAAACTGTCTGATCAATAAACTCCAGTTTTTCTCCATTCAATATTATGTCACATTCGGTACTTTTAACATTAGGCAAAGTAAATCTAATACATTTAGTTTTTTTTTCATTTAATACCAAGTTGTTTGCCGTAAACCAATTTTGGACTTGAAGAATAGAGTTATTAACGACGTCAAGATTTCGTGATCGTCGCTCTATTTTAAATATCAATGAAGTGTCATCCGCAAATAATACCATCTTTGGGTGATTTTGAAGTAATTGGGGCAAATCATTTATATAAACTAGAAAGAGGAAAGGACCTAATATTGAGCCTTGAGGAACTCCCATTGTCACTTCAGACCCTCGTGAGTTTACACCGTTTACCTGAACTTTAACCTGTCTGTCCATCAAGTATGACCTAAGCAACTCAAGGGCTGTATTTCCGATTCCATAGTGCTCAAGTTTCAACAAAAGTGTCTCATGTTCAACGCAATCAAACGCCTTCGAGAGGTCACAGAATATTCCAATGGCGTCTTGTGACTCTTCCCAGGCGTTAAAGATGTTCTTTATGAGGGTGACCCCGGCGTCAGTTGTACAACGCCCTTTGGTGAAACCGTACTGTTGTTCATGAAAGATGGAATTTTTATTAAAGTGAAGTAACATCTGATTAAGAATTAACTTTTCAAACACTTTACTGAGCACTGGCAAAATTGACACAGGTCTATAATTATTGGGTTCCTGATTATCACCCGATTTGAACAAAGGAACTACTTTACTGTGTTTCATAAGATCGGGAAATACTCCTTGGTCTATACTAGTATTAAATATAACAGCTAAGTAGGGGGCAATAGTTTCAATGACAGATTTACAGACTTTTACAGACATTCCCCAAAGATCTTCAGTTGATTTTATTTTAAGATCTTTAAAAGCTTTTATAATGGCCTGGGGGTTTGTATGTTGAAACTTAAACTCCGATGGGCATACCTTTACATTCTTCCTAAGTAAAGCAGCAGCGAGCGCAGGAGATGAGTTGAGACTTTCAGTAGTTTTAAGAGGGATGTTAGCAAAGAAATTTTCAAATTCCTGAGCTACCTCTGCATCAGAGTTTATTGGGCCATTTACAGTATTTAAATTAAATTTAGTCTCACGTTGTTTCTTCCTACCTGTTTCGTTATTTATTATTTTCCAAGTAGTTTTTATTTTATCGTCTGCTGATTTTATTTTATTGCTAATATGTAGAGCTTTTGCTGTTTTGCATACACTTTTATAAGTTTTTGAATATTTTGCAACATACTTATTAAAGCTTGTATTATTCATATATTGCTTTTGGCCATACAGTTCATATAGCTTATCCCTGCTTTTGCGAATGCCTGGAGTTGCCCAATCGCTAAATAAGAACTTGGTGTAAATACTTTTGGACTTTAGGGGAAAAGTCTCAGCAAATTTAATGTTTAATAATGAAAAGAACTCAGTGTAGAACTCATTTGGGTCATTAATATTATTAAAATTATGGGCACCTAGTCTACTATCTAAAGCATTATTAAATTCCTGCAATTTTTTATCCGTAATTGGTCTAAATTTTATTTGAATTTTTTCTAAAGGTACGTAAGTGCAAAACGTTATTGATTGTCCATTGTGATCAGATGGCAACTTATTTACAATTTCTTTATGTAGGTAATCACAATTACAAAATATATTGTCTATGCAAGTTGCAGTAGAAGCTGTCACACGAGTTGGCTCAACAAAAACATTTGATAAATTAAATGATTTAAAAAGACTCAATAACCTAATACTATTGGAGTTTGTTTCTAATAAGTTAATATTAAAGTCGCCACATATTATTACTGATTTACAAGTAGAACTAACTTTATTCAACACATCTTCCATTACTGTATCAAACACAGATAGATTCTGGTGACATGGAGGTCTGTAGACACATACCACAACATGCTTATCTAGCTCAACACAGGACAATTCAATGGTGTGTTCCACCGACAGTTTAACAATATCTTTTCTTTCTTTAGATTTAATCGAAGTTTTAATTAAAATTAATGACCCACCATGTATCATGCGTTGTCGGCTGAAGTAGCTACCTACATAATAATTATCATAATTAATGGAACTTACTTGGTGGTCTTTTAACCAATGCTCTGTAAGGCAAACTACATCAAACTTGGTTTTCTCTAAAAACATTTCTATCTCAAGTAATTTGGAAGAGCAACCTTGAATGTTCTGATTAAATAACTTTAAAGTGAATTGCCCTCCCCTAGGTTTTTTACAATGAGCTAAATTGCTAGAAGATACTTTGTCATTCACTAATAGTAATTGTTCATTACTTGAAGGGGTAACTTCTGTTGTCTTGCAGTTTAGTTTAAATTTACACTAGTATCCGGAGTGACCTCCAGAGCTACAATTGAGGAGTCTAAACTGCCTGTATGGGTTCTATCAGGAAGAGAATACTCTACCTGACTGTTAGTGGCCTCCAAGAATGTTGACATTATAGGTGGGTCCTCCTTCGTACAACACAAAGAATCACAATAATTAGTCCCTATATTGTTAGTACAACTAGACAACACAGGCTCGTCACTTAACCTAATATTTGTTATATTAGCTATAACCTCGTTAATACTATATGCTATCAACATAGCAATCAAATGCCTATATTTACCAGACAGGGATAAAGCTCCCTGAGTTATCTTAAAACCACTAACAAACTTATTAGTGTCAAAATACAATAATTTGTCACTATGACAACATGTCAACAAGTGAATAGTATTATTCAGCTTTAAAATGTTATTATTTTGTTCATCTGAAAAAGTATCAGAGTAAGGAAAAGCACACAACATCAGCTTTCCTAAATTTAACTTTAATAATGATTCAACCCCATCCACTATGTCCTTTTTGGTAATACCAGTACTATTACCCAGCAGTAGAACCATTGAATGGTAATTATCTAGATTTGAATTCACAATTCTATTAATCATTTGTTTAAAACTAATATTGTGATAACTATGATTGATAAAACTGTGGCTTAGGTAGTTGTGTAATATTTTTCCGAAGCCAGAACCCTAATAGAGCCTCTATCTCTCAATACGTCACATGAACATGTTCAAGAATTAATTGTCTCATAGCATGATGTTATCTTCAGTGAAGGCAGATTTTGGGCGTCCTTCGCGAGATTTGTCACTAACACTAGTATGTCCACGCTGGAATTCTAAATACCAGCGTTCGACAGTACGCAGACATGGGGCTTCATCACTGAACACAGATGTTAGCTCTTCAAAACACTGAAGCCGTGTCAGGCCTCTTCTAAAGTTGTAGAAAATTATTGCACGAACATTTTCCTTAGAAAGATTCAGTTTCGTACGTAACCTGACAGATTCCAATCGACGCTGTGACTAAACAATAGCATTAAGCCTAATACTTTCAACTGTTTTGAGATTCAAAATTTAAACACATTCGAATATAGAACAGTTCCAAATTCTAAATTGCCGGGAAATATGGAAACGACAGAACTTAAAAGGCATGCCTAGTACTCGTATCTAGATGGAAGAACAAATACAAATAACAAGATTGTGTCGGGTTTCTTTACAAAAAGTCCTTCTTTTCTACTTACCTTACATATTACCTATTAAGAATAAATGCTTTTCTATTCCAAGTAACGTACATTACACAAAACGTATTTGCCCAATATATGGTAAAAGATTAAATATGTAAAGCATGAAAGGACAACTGTACGTTTAATACGAGTAATCGTAGGGATAACCACCGAGTACCAATTCGAGTAAAGTACCCAATTATAGCAGGTCCATTTTTGAAGTAAAATAGTATCTAAAAGCTTCTCCATAAAGGCGTCGTTATTTAAATTATGCAGGAGCTAAATCACAGAAAGTGGTTCAAAATCCAATAAAGCTTCATACATTATAAACGAGTGCTCTGTGTATTACTAGTTTCAATGAACTTTCAGTAGCCATATTTGGGCTCCACCGATGAACCACAGCCACTAACTTACTAACAATAAACGCCGTATTATCGAACTCGGAACAACACAAATACGTACATTTATCATATTGGCATAAATAACATGCGTTCCCGTCAAGTAAGCCATCGTTCGATTGTATCATTGATTTATGACTTCATAATGAAAATAGTTTCCCTTGTATCGGAACAAGCGAACGAGGTGTAGTCGAATACATTTCGAATGTACCTATTCATGAACGAATAGAGAATACTTGGGTAATGAAATACTTCACTAGTTCCACGTCGGCTCAACTACGCGACTGATAAATAAGTCGAATAACAACTTTGAATCAAAAAGTGTTTGCAGTTTTCTTTTTGCCGCTTACGGCTGTAGGTATCTCATACCAAAATGGTACGGTACCGGAGCAAGCAACCGGATTTTTGCATGAACATTTGTGCCTATTGACTCTGCAGTGGTTATTCGTCGAATATCAACTTTCTAGCATGAGCGTTCTAGTTTATAAGTAGAGCAAGTTATTAAATAGGTTATTGGAGTTGATATCTTTGAAACTTTTTTATGGATAGTTTATTGCAAAAGCTCGAGTTCCACAAAAACATAAGTACATACTTAATTCCAAAAGAATTTTCTTTCATTTTTTTAGAACACTTCCACTAAATTTTCGAAACAATTCCTTACTGGTTACGTAATACCAAATACAGGTTTTATATTTAAGTAGAATTGGAAATTATAGGAGGCAAGTACGAAGCATTCCCGATGGACAGTGGTTACAACAAGTTCATGATGCTGAAGATCAAGAATATCACCAAAGACGACTTTGGCTTCTACAAATGCATCGCGAAGAACTCGTTGGGAGAAACCGATGGCATCATTAAACTCGATGGTAATTTTTTAACATTAGTAGATTGATTTAAAACGGCCCCTCGGAGGGAGCGATTGAAAGCGCTGAAAGACTCGTAAAAACAAACAGCCTTTTTTACGATCTTTGGGAATTCGGAAGTGTGGGAAAATCACACAAAACTGCCTGTCAATTATCTGTAAAGCTTTTCTCTGTGTAACTTTGGAATAATACAATGTTTTTGTTTTTTCTTGGAAACAATTGATTGATAAGTATTTGCTGATTGAAAACACTTCAGATATATTTTTGTAACAAAATTATAACGGAAATAAATGTAGGTAACTTTTACAACAAGATATCATCACCATACAATATTATTAAATTCTTCCGTTGCTGGTGACTGGCTGAAAGACAATGCACAGCCGGAACTGCTGGTCGTAGAAAGCTGAAATTTGGCTTGCAGGTTCCCGGATAGAGTTTCCCAAAATTCTTAAGGTATCGGGAAAAATCAGGATATGACAGGATAAGACGCGGGCATCAAAATGATCAACAATTTTTAGATTAATTTGCTTTAATTCATGTTTACCTTACAGAAATACCGGCACCACCATCAGCCTTCACAACAACACAAAAAACAGTGTTAGACAACCAAACTATAAGGAAGAAAGGTAACTTTACACTAAATAGTATTTTTAAAATTTACGTAACCCAAATTGAATTGTTTTGTAATATAGATATTCCAACAGGTTTGCCGCAAATCATCCAAAACAGTGACGCAATCAGTTCAAACTTCCAAGGTGAAATGTACGGCGAACAGCTAAGTGATTTCGGTAAATATTTGAACAATATTAATGATACCTTAACAGATTTGTCACCTAAATAATAATAATATAATAATAATAATAATATTCCACACAACTAACACACAACGCCATCTAGTCCCAAGCTAAGCAGAGCTTGTGTTATGGGTACTAGACAACTGATAAACATACTTATATATTTCTAAATACATACATATTATAGATAAACTACACCCAGACACAGAACAAATGATCATGCTCATCACACAAACATTTGTCCTGGGTGGGAATCGAACCCACAACCTCTGGCATAGCAGTCAGGGTCACTAACCACTAGACCAACAGGCCAGTCATATATAAAATATGTCATAACTAGTTGACCCGCGCAACTTCGTTTGCGTCACAATTTTCATTACAGCTCCGCTCCTATTGGTCTTAGTGTGATGATAGCCTATAGCCTTCCTCGATAAATGGCCTATCTAACACTGAAATATTTTTTCAAATCGGACCAGAAGTTCCTGAGATTAGCGCGTTCAAGCAAACAAATTCTTCAGCTTTATATATTAGTATAGATTTTAGAAAGGTGAATTTTCTGACGTCGTATCTAATTTGGAAACGGTTTCACGTTCCTCAAACAGGTCAAACACTTACTAAGTTACTCGTAGTTTAGTACTTAATAAAACCTAGTTTGACTTTAAACTAATATTTTAATACAAACGCTATCCTTAACGTTTCAATTGAATATGGAACAATATAATTATTTATGAGCTTCATAGTAAGTACTTCATGTAAATCAAAATTGAATTATTAATTTTCAACTGCTTATTTATTATTTCCCCAGACCATTAATAATACATTAGACATAACGTAATAGTTTTCTGTTATTACAATCGTGGAAAGAGGTTTAGAGCAAATTAATATTTTCTTAAATAAACGAATAACCGAAATCAACTTGAAGCAAAATGTAGGCTATAGAAACTAATTTCATTTCAGATAGCAAAATTACAAATCCTATTAGGTTCTAGGCTTACGTCCAAATTGAACAAATGTTCTGATATTTGTTTTTCCCCTTTTTCAGATGATGACCTAGACAATTCAGCAAGTTTTAACAAAGTACATTCTATGTTAGGTTTTACATTAATATGTCAAGTGATAAACATAGCGAGATATATTTTACATTCTTGATATTTGTAATATTGTGATGAATTTTAATTTATTTGTTGCTAATTTAAGTTTTGTTAATATGTTCTTGAGCTGACAAGACAATAAATAATTCGCACTGTTATTATCTTAAGTTGATTGTATTAACCCAGGATTTGGTTAAATTAATATTTTAAGGACATAGTGTCTACTTGGTAACATCATTATAAATCATAGTAACGTATTGCGTTTTGTATAAATAGTTATTTAGCATCCATAAGACAAGTCTGTCAGTAAAAAGTAAAAACGGTGTCAATTCTGTAGAGCGTTGACTGAATTAAATTAGAAGTGAAATAATCATAAGGACTGAAGTGGCAGAAAATAGAACTGTCGGAGTTGTAGTAAACTTAATTGACAGTTGTTTTCTTGTTTTGTTGAAAATTAATTAATGAATTATACCCAATTGCCAAGTTATATTTGTATTTTGGTTTAGCCGATGCCTTACTGAATTGACCCGACCATCTTTTTTACATAAAACGATTTTCTCAATGTTAGGTCTGGTAAGATGTCCTAGGTTCGCTTAGTTCTTACGAAATATTTGTACACACATTTTCTACTACATCGATTTTATAAAAAGCGCCTAGAGCTAGACTTTTTAGAGATAAACCTATAACTGTCCAATAAATTGAAAACTCGTTCGTAGGTGGTATGTTATTTCCTGTAAACGATTTAGTCAACGTGTACACTAACGAATTATTAATACGTAAACCTACTGTGCTTTGGTAGATAATAACTGGTCGGTTTTCTTTACCTTTCAATTTCATATTGTAAGGCTTATTTTGTTATTGTTTATACTGTAAAATTGTATATATTATTTGCCGTAATTTAAATACAAATAGAGTCTATAGGGAAATAGGAAGTTTTTGTGATGATTTACATAATGCTACAAAGTGAAAACTGCCAAATAAATGTGTAAAATATGAAAATAAAACGAAGCTTGAAATTTAGTGTTTCATTATCTCCCTTCCTACAAATATACATATTTATAAGCAAATATGTATGTAGTTATGTACGTTACAAAACAATCTGATGCTGAATGTTATAAAACAAAGTTCGCAACTCCTGCACCTGTCTGTCTGTGTAATATGATCGAGCAAGTGAAAAGTATGAAAATTCGAGGAAGGCTTCAGTGCAATAATTCAGCGCTTCCGAATGGCGTTGTAGGCCGCTGCAATTCTATAAATAGGAACTTTTGTTTGTTTGTCCCGGACGCGGATAAAAAGAGCTTATCCGATCAATGCACATCATTCGTCATCAGGATTTAGGGTAACAGAGTTGATAAACCATTCACGTGGAACGAAGCACTGAAATCAAATGTTAAACCTACGTACCTATTGGTGGATAAATTATTATTTTGAAACCCGTCTGTCAATAAACTTTACTACTCAAGAAGACGTGAGTAGCTCCTACGGAATGAGGTTTACCACGGCTTAGGCAGAGAATATTCTAGAGATCTCAGCCGTGACAAGTGGTTCATGGTTGTCGAGTGCCATGGCAACCCGCCACGGCTCCTTCAAACTTGTCATATTATAAACGCGTATTCCAAATACGTACACGAGTTTCCTTGGCAGATTAATTGACTGATACATTAATTATACAAAGAATCTTAACTCAGGAAAAGTTACACGATTTCCTTTAATTAAACGTGTATTTTCTGCTTTCGCGGAAAAGTTTACAAATCTTTGTACCTTATGATGTTAAGATCAATAAAACTGTCTTATAGAAAAAGTTGTGCGACTTTAATAAATGTTAGCAGACTACATGATATATTTTCAATAAAACCGACACAAAGAATACCTAAACAGTGGAATTTTATTGACTGTACTGTCGAACCTGTCGTGTCTGCCTTTTATAGCGAAGTCTGAAGTGATTCACACTTTTATTTGCCAATTTTATTTTCAAACAATTTTTTGTCTGTACCTACAGCAGGAATGCACGGAGAGGCGCTGCCGTACGACTAGCCATCACTATTAATATGTAACGTGGAACAATCTAGTACACTGCCCTTACAGTCCGAAACAATCGATACCGTACTTAGTAATTTACTGCATTCGAGTTTCCACTCGTGAATTTCCAATCGAATTGGACAATAACCTGCATCTCCGAAGTGTTACGCGATTGTTGGCGTTTTACTGTAGCTCCTTTGATTTGGTACGAAGAATGGTTTCGAGTTTTGTCGGGTAGACTACGGATTATGTCGATTGGATCAAAATTCCTGCACGTTTACCCTTGTTTATTCCTTTCAACAATGCACGAGATGCATTGAAATTTACTACAATGGTTATATTTTAGCCTCGAGATTTTCATATTTTTAATGAACGCGAAAGTGAGTTTGTTACGTTTCCGCGCCTTAATCGCTTAACCGATTTTGGTGAATTTTGGTAAAGGGATAGATGAGACTTAAGAGAGGTACTTAAGGGTTTTTAGGAAACATCTATATTAACGCGAGCTAAGCTGCGGGCAAAAGCTAGTATATTATAATTTCCTGCTAATCAGCAAACCAAAAAAGCATAATTACTTGTACTGTTTAGGTTAATTTTATCTTAACGGGAATCTATTTCAATGTATTCTCTACATATAAAATAAATCAGATAATTATGCAATAGTTGGAAGGAACTAAATCTCATTTGGATCATGATACAAAGATTACAGACTGGGATTAGAACTCAAACCATGTTATTCGAGGCCTCAATATAATAAATGCTGGCTTCTCAGAATAAGATAGTTATGGTAATACGAGTACTTACAGATTTCGAGTAGATACTGGAATGGTTACATTGTTAAACGAGGTAAGATGAATGATAACTAAGAAAAGAAGTCAGTGCACGTCAAAGATACTTAATCCTATTTCTGATCCAAAGAGCTGTGGTGCATGGGAGTGTACTACCGGGACGAAATGTATCCTATGTCCTATTCCGTACATGGTCCACTCGTGTACCGGGTTTCGTCCAAATCCCTTCCGCACTTAACACGTAAAAAGGGAAGGCAGACAGAGTTACTTACACATTTATAATACTAGCTACCGCCCGCGGCTCCGCCCGCGGCTCCGCCCGCGTGAATGTCAAAAATTATCCCAACGGAACATAATCTCTGGATAAAAAGTATCCCATGTGTTGTTCCAGGCTACAATCTATCTGTGCGCCCAATGTCATTAAGATCCGTTCAGACGAGCCAAGCTTTCGCATTTATAATATAATTATAATTCCAATATTATAATTAGTATTACAAAGGCTAGAAGAAAGTATACCTAGATAAGTAAGGATTAGGATAATAGGGTATTTTACTAAAATTTGGTACAATTTTACCAAGCCAGATGACGTCACGTGCTCGCTGTATCCTCTTCATTTTCTGTTTACTTGAAAAATATTTTTTCAAAATCTATCAGACGCGTAGACGGACTAATTATTTTTAACCAACTTCTTCAATATGGAGGAGGTTCTATGTTCGGCTGTATGTATCTTTTTTTTTATGATGTCACCGATTCCTCCGCCAATTCTGGACCGATTTTAAAAATTATTTTTTTATTCGAAAGCCTATACTCCTGAGGTGGTCCCATTGTCACCAAGTTACAATCTAATGATGGGATCCAATGAAAATCGAGGGAAACCCTAAAATTTTATAAGTACATACACTGTTTTTCATAAACTTTCTAACGCAATTCAGATATTTGTGCCTGGTAATCATCATCTCATGTTGCTGAGCTGATGATGGAAGGTATAAGTCAGGATCTGATGATGGGATCCCATGAAAAAGGTTTGTTCAGCGATATTTTCGCCAATTGTTAACTTATTTGGATGATTCTTTTTTTGTTTGGAAGAGTATTTTTTCGGACTGGTTCCATTTAAATTTGGTGAAGACCTGATGAAGAACTTCGGAGGTAGGCAACGGAACTCTTCAATAAATGATAGCAAATCGATCGGGATTTCTGTAATCGCATGTCTGTTGATTGTTTACACCAGTTCATAACATAATATCACGCCGGCACGCTGTGCTTGTGGAAAAAGTGTAAAATAAAAAAAACTTTTTAACAAAAAAATAAAACCGACTTCCAAAAACAAAACACTACAAAGTAAAAAATAACTTTAATTTCGGAAGTCAGTGTTTTTGTGACTGAGTACATGTCCTGTGGCGGCACGGATTCAAATAGGTTCATCCGAATAGGTTCGGACCTGATCAGAAAGTCCGATACGTTCAGGTACCTTGGATCCGTGCTGCACGAGTCTGGCAACGTGGACGACGATGTCCAAGCACGTATAGGCGCGGCTTGGGCGAAGTGGCGCGAGGTAACGGGCGTTGTATGCGACCGCAAAATGCCTCCGAAGCTTAAGGGGCAGATATATAAATGCATCATACGGCCTGTCCTACTGTACGGCGGTGAATGTTGGCCAGCACTAAGCAGACACACCCAGGAGCTTCGCGTCACGGAGATGAAGATGCTGAGATGGATGAGTGGCGTAACGCGATCCGATCGCATACGCAACTCTTTCATCAGAGGTAGTCTTGGTGTCCGTGACGTGGGGGAAAAACTGCAAGAGTGTCGTCTGCGATGGTATGGCCACATCATGCGCCGCCCTATGGAGTACGTTGGTCGGGGATGCATGAATATGGCTGTTCTTGGGGCTAGGTCCCGTGGTCGCCCTCGCAAGCGCTGGTTGGACGTCGTTAAGTCCGACATGAGAGCCAATGGCCTAACTGAGAAGGATGTTCAAGATCAGGCAAAGTGGAGGAAGCTAAGTAGGAAGGCGGACCCTGGCAATAGCCGGGATTAACGCCAGGTAGAAGAAGAAGAAGAAGTGTTTTTGGTTATTTCGTTTTTGAACACCGACTTCCGAAATTGAAGTTATTTTTTTACTTTGTTGTGTTTTGTTTTTAGTAAAATAACCTATTGTGAAAGATACTCATGGTGGATGTAACTTTCAATAAGGGACCGGTTCACTACGTTTTGTCATGTTCTGCAATTCTGTTGAGAAAATGAATAGTGGTAAGAATTTTTGAGATGGCCTATATGGCCCTAAGCCGCTTTTGTTTTTAATAAGTATTTTGGAGTTGTACTTATGATAATAGTGGTTTGTTTTTATGAATTTTTGGGGGTGAGACCCCCAAAAATTGACAATGAATTAAAAGAGACCCTGTTGAACCACTAGGAGCTATGTGGGGGGACCTGACACAGCCATAAGGTGTCAAGACCACATAAAGTCGTAGAAAACAAGAAGGGCAAAATGCTTTTTGTCTTTAAAATATCTATGGACACACATTAGCTATGGATTAAAACCATAAATGTTATGGGGAGGTCTTTGTCCAGCAGTGGGATGCTGGGTGCCGAACATCCGACTTATTAGTGATAATATAAATGCGAAAGTCTGCATTCGAATGTTTTTACATTAATCACGCTTCAACGACTACGACAACACAACGAAGCCGAATTTGACTACGTTCATCATCATCATAATATCAGCCACACGAAGTCTACTGCTGGAAATAGGCCTTTCCCAAGTGTCGCCACAACAACGGGTCCTGTACGTATCGCATGCATCGGCTACCTGCGATCCTCACCTTGTGTCCAACGTTACGTTTTCCGGTACGCGGTCGCCGCTGCAGAACTTTTCAGCGTCATCAACCACGTGTTCTGCGAGTAATGTGCCCTGCCCACTGCCACTTCAGTTTGGCGATCCTGTGGGCAATGTCCGTAAGCTTGGTTCTCTTTCAGATATCATCATTTCTCCATTGCGCTACCTAGGTACGTTCCCATTGGTTAATTCCAAAATTCACCCGTGTCAAACAGCTAGCAAAAGCTAGCACCAAAGCAAGTATATACTAAATAGTAACTAATAACATCTTCTTCAAAACTTTTTCCCACTTTAGATGTGGACATCATCATCATAATCATAACAGCCGAAAGACGTCCCTTGCTGGACATAGGCCTCCCTCAGATGGTAAGGAATATAATATAATAGTATTATAGACCTGGACCCTTTGCAATAATCGCCACGCTTGGCAGACGGGTTGGCAATCGCAGTGTAAGATGTTACGTTTTACAGAGAACGTTGCTGCCCATCCTCTGGTACTCACCAGAGAATGGGCAGCAGCGTTCTCGCGTGGGTGTTGTAAGAGGCGACTAAGGGACTCCCCTTAGTTGCCTCTTACAACACCCACGGGAAGTGATCGGATGATATCATTCTTTCACGGCACCATACGTCACCTGCCGACACTATACGGCAGATGAGGTCCGCTCTCCTTATCTCACACCGCCAAGACGTTCCATCACGGGTTATCAGATCGGGTAGTCTACCATGTCAATGGAGGTCGTCTTACATCTCATTTGTCTATGGGAACATTAATCACAACAACATAAAGATCACAAATTAAAACAATAAGTTATATATATCTATCTAATATTTATTAATATACTACTCTTAAACGAGCAATTCTTGTGTATGTGTATATAATATGGGTACCATATTATTTGTAAAACACCAGCAACCTCTTAGGCAGTGAAATGCACAAGATTATAAACAACTTTTACTTTTAGACCAACCCCGAAAACTCGAAAAAATATCAGCTGTTTCGTACAAAAAAGGGCAAGATTATAAGTATTTCAAGTTAATTAATAAAGTAGGCACTTCAAAATAATGTGTACCTACCTAGTAAACTGGCACACAGGAAAAACACTATTCAATTACTGCCGTTATCAATTAAATGAATACAAATGGCATATTTAATAACTAAGTTATAAGTGCATTAACCTTACTATCATAAGTCAATATTCTAAGGTCTGTCAGTCACTATACCGTTCTCAGAAGCGATTAGCGTTACCATAAAGCTAGCACAGGAACATCAGTATTAGCACAAGAAAAAACTTTTTACAAAAAAATATAACCTTCTTCCAAACAAACCACTTAAAATTATAAAAATAACCTTAATTTCGGACGAAACCTCGAAGTAATCGGTGCACATACATAAAAAAAAATACCCACCGAATAGAGAACCCCCTCCTATCTTGGAAGTCGGTTAAAAAGAGAGGCCATGCTCAGCAGTGGACGAAGTCGGGCTGTGGATGATAATGATTTAAAGCGCGGATACGGCTCAGTAGCTGATTTTAAATGAGCATACGTCTGAACAGCTACCTAGTCATAATTTTTTTAATAAAAAAATATTGCATTAGTAAAATAAAACAAAATTTCTAGTATAAGTTTACCGGCTTTTATATCTTTGGTTCACGGCACTGAGGAATTAGTCAGGAATATCCTGGCTTCCACATTGGTTGATTTTGATGTGCCGTCCTTCACCGATGCTATCGATGCCTGACAAACCATCTTCCCAGAGGCGGTGGGACGAGCCGCTCTGCAGAGGAGTTCAGAATAACTTACTGGCACGTCTGCTACTACTGCTGAGCTTGCACGCCTGCTGGCTGTGGGAAAATGGGAGTCGGATCTTTGGCTTCATGCATTACCGTCGTCGAACCTAGGCACTTTGTTCGACGACAGCACTCCTCGCTGCTTCTTTACGTTTAGGAGCCCCTTGTTGTTCTCCTCATCGCTGTCACTGTGGTAAAGTTGTCAACAGCCTCGGGCACCACGGCCTTTCTTGTGGCCGCAGTGCAGGCCGTTTTGCACGACACGCAAATTTAAACGACATAATCCGACGAGCTCTCGTCATTGTCGGCGTTCCAGCCGTTTTAGAACCCAATGGCTTGGCACGAGATGATGGCAAAAGACCGGACGGCATGTCTTTGTTTCCTTGGAAGACAGGTAGGCCTTTAGTGTGGGACGCAACCTGTGTCGATACTCTTGCGCCATCCCATCTTCCTAGTTCATCGTGTTATGATGGCGCTGCCGCTGCGGCTGCGGAAAACCTCAAACGGCGGAAATATAGTAACCTTATTGGTAATTATATTTTCGAGCCGTTTGGGGTTGAAACCCTCGGGCCGTGGGGCCCTTGTGCTCACAGCCTTTTCAAAGAAATTTCGAAACGGCTGGTTGACACTTCCCGTGACCCAAGAGCTGGCTTTTACTATGGGCAGAGATTAAGCATTGCCATTCAACGTGGCAATGCCGCCAGTCTCTTGGGCACATTACCAGCTGACAGCGTTGAGGATGAATTTTTGGTGATATTTTTTAGTTTGTTTTTAGTTTAGTGTATTTGTTAGTTTTAGTAAATATACTATAATATAATATAATATATAACTAAATTACATTAGACTATTTTCGTTATAATATGATGTATAAAAATTTTGAGTTTTGTTCGTTCAAAATAATGTAATTCATATGTATGTCTAACACGGACATTGCACTATGCTAATACCATTAAATTCCGCTCGGCTGTTTTGGTCCGGTGGTCGTTTTTATGTCCGTGTTACAAAGACAATTTATCTACAGCAATTTTTTAAGCAGCTGGATGAGTGTTGCCGAAGATCGAGCCAAATGGCGTGCACTTGGAGAGGCCTTTATTTAGCAGTGGACTGTTATAGGCGGATGATGATGATATTTTTTTTTTTTAAAGTCATACAAATCTACAGAATTGTAGGTCACGCGGGTTTGAAACGAGTGCGCGTTTTGTTCGTCCAAGGTCGCTGGCGTATGTCGTCATCTCGTCGATCAGTACATACGTTAGTATTTGTACGTGCTTATCTTTTTGAGTATTTATGACCCTATTGTGTAGATCAAACTACTTACGAATGGCAGTGAGCGTGAAAAATACAGCGTTAATAGAGAGACAGCAGAGCTGTTGTTTTTAAGTGTAGTTCGGTGTAGTGGATAGACACTCTTACTGTCCATATCTCAGCGATTTATTGCCAATATTAATTAAATATAAGGACTATATTATTGTATAAATATCAGGTATTTTTCATTAATAATTCAATTAAATTATATTCATAACTGTGGTTTCACGTTATTCAAGTATAAAGTTATTTTATAAAAATGTTTAACGACGACAACTATGTGTTTGGTGATCAAAACGTGCAAGTACCCGCACATTTGAATTTTGGGAAGTTTATTTTAGATCGTCTGCGGCTTAAAAAAGATGAGGTGGCACTGGTAAGTGAAAATTAATTCCTTCATGAGACTCACTGTTACCGAGTTATTAGCTACGGTTTTAGACAAATTATTTTCTCAAAATCACTAATAGAGTAATACAACATTTTAACTTAAAATTACATGAAACCGATTGGCGATTACATTAAATTGTCTCAGAACAACGCAGAAGTAAGCACGTTAAATTTTGTTGTTATAATAACTTATTACTCTAAACAATTTTCTTCACAAACTCCAGGAGCTAGGAGAAACACGTGAGAAACTAACATACAAGGAATTCACACAATATGCCGTCAATATGTCCACCGCTTTGACAAAGCTGGGGGTGGGACGGGGCGACATTGTTGCAGTGGGCTCCGAAAAACGCAATGAATTCGTCCCGACGGTTCTTGCAATCGTGTTCACCGGAGCGACATACACCCCTTATGATTTAAAGAGTGGGAGAGGTGGGACAAAATATCTTACTTGTACCATATTTTTTAACGCCTCAATCCTCATATATTTTATGTGAAAAGTAAACTTTTTTTTAAAATAGAGGTGAACACGACATCGTGAAAGCTTCGCAGAATCAAGATCAACAGAATACATTTTTATTTAAAAATTCGATGAATTGAATGTATTTACACTAATAATTCATTTACAATAAATGGTTAATATGATTAATGAAGAGTTTTGTATTAATTTGTATTCTTATTTTTCAGCGGTATTAAAACACAAGATAAGTTTAACAAAACCAAAATATTTTGTATGCTCTAGTCTCTTTTGGAGTACCTACAGCGACATACTGAAGAGCTTTGATTGCATCGAAAAGTTTGTGACTCTGGACGAGGGCACGGAATCAGTAATACCCATCAGAACTTTGGTCTCGGATGATGCTGACGTAGATAAGTTTGAGCCAGTGCAAGTTCAGGGACAGACTGACATCGCCTTCATTTTGTATTCCTCGGGCACTACTGGCTTGCCAAAAGGCGTTCAACTGACTCATTTAAATTGCATCCTTAATAGTCTGCCTGATGAGTGAGTATCTACTGTTGTTATTTTATATTTCTCACTAGCTTTAGTTTTCCCGATTGCTGTGGCATATGTCGATATATTAATTACTGTTGGCTAAACTCCATCGCATTTGTTTTTGTAACCAATTTCGAAACAGCACGAATATTTAATACATCGGTTTTATTTTTCAACTATGCACTTCGAAACCGATGTTAATGAACACCGTTTATTGCATGTGTGTAAAATACGGAAAAACTAAATAGAGCAACATAATTAAATCATTTTTAGTTACAACCTTAATGAGAATGAGTATCAATTTCATATGAATGCCGTACCTACGAGTATATTGTTTATTTCAATGCATGTCTTTTATATAATAACACCAACTATTTTAAATACATTTTTTCATTTAACAAGTGCGGTTTAAGCAAGATTTCAGCCTCACAAACTAGAGTCAAGTTAAAAGATATCTCAAGGATGTGATTCATGACATGACAACTATTTATCATCTAAATATCAGTCAGGAATAAATATGTTCACTACATAATTGGATCCCATATTAATCTAACGAGTAAATAACATTTCAGCTTCAGCGACGAGTCTCTGAAAACGGCGTTCCTTTTCGGAGAATGGTATCATAATTACGACACTTTCATGACTTACAAATTTTTATCTCTCGGAAGAAAAATTGTGTACGTCAATGAAGCCGAACCTATTACGTTTTTGAAAAGTGTTCAAGATTGTGATGTAAGTTATTAAAAAAATATTTATATGACCACATAGCTTTAACTTGCTTTTGCCAGCGGCTTCGCCCGCGTAACTGTCGGAAATTATTCCAAGGGAACTTACTCCCGGTATAAAAAATACTAGTGTATGTGCTATTCCAGACTATTTTCTATCGGTGTGACAATTACATCCATCCATCCAAACTTTCGCATTTATAAAGCTAGAGACAAACTGGTACCACGTACGTAACGTATGTAACGCATTATGATATCTGGACTCTTGATTTTATATGAAAAATTAAGCAGTAGAAACACACTTATCGTATGCAACGCAACATACGATACGATACAAAAGCGTTGCATAAGTTGCGTACGTAGGACTAGCTAAAAGGATTTTGCTAAAAGTTCGTAATCTGCTAAATTCATAATGGGCGGTCATTGGTCGGTCAATGGTCTCGGAATTAGAATCTTGGTAGAATGACATTGTCGTATTGTTATTATTATAAAAACCGTTAGTAGAAATGATTTTCGAAAAACAAATACTAAATTTGAACATTAAGTTATGCCAGATTTCTTTTATATATATTTTTACATAATTATTATTTATTAGTGTTCCTCTAACTTGTGACCCTCGGATGCCCCGCAATTAAAAGGGAAAATGTATAAGCCCATGATAAGACCTGTCGTAATGTATGGATCAGAATGTTGGGCTACGAAAAAGACGGATGAAAATAGATTGCATGTAGCGGAGATGAGAATGTTGAGATGGATATGTGGAGTAACGAGAGTGGATAAAGTGAGAACATTAGAGGCACTTTAAAAGTGGCGCCAGTGACGGAAAAGTTGAAAGGGAATCGCTTGTCTTGGTATGGTCATGTGAAGAGGAGGGATGAAATGCATATAACTAGAAGAGTTATGAACATAAATGTGGATGGATGGAGAGGTAGAGGAAGGCCAAAGAAAAGATGGATGGATTGTGTGAGGAGCGATATGAAAGAAAAGGGAGTTAGTGATAGAGTGACGACTGATAGAACAGAATGGAAGAATAAAACGTGTTGGGCCGACCCCAAGTAACATGGGATAAGGGCAGGAAGATGATGATTAGTGTTCTATACAATCTGAAGTAGTAAATAGTTTTTTAATTCATTTATCATTATGTACGAGATTACCATTATATGCCCTTTCTTTCAATGAAGTGTCAGTGCCATTGGAAAGTCATAATGACGCATAAAAGCGTAGTAGATTACCGAACTTGTTAAAATCGACAATAATGAAATCAATGATAGACCATTTTGAGACTATTGTAACAGCAGACTTGAGGCCCAGCAGTGTGTTTCTCGCTTAATAGTATATACAACGTGTAACAGAATAAACGCAATACCTTAAAAGGGGTTATTGTACTCATCATTATAAACTACTGTTACTATGGGAAAAACACAAAAAAAAAAAGTTTCTTTTTTGCGAGTTCGGCGTCGGTCCTATAGAAATGTTGTTAATAATGATGAGCACAACAGGGATGTTTCCTAATGGATTCTATTAAGTCCGTCAATTAGATTTTTGAAAAATATTGGTATTATACGTATTTTTGTTTTATCAAATCAATCAAAATTGACGAAGATAAAGCGCATCAAAGATCAGGAGAGGGGGCTTGTGATGTCACTAACCGGTAAAAAGTGTATCGGAAAGTGATGTCACACGAGTTTTCAACGCACTGTATCGTCTTCATTTATTCTTCTTGTTCTTCCACCTGGCGTTTATCCCGGCTATTGCCAGGGTCCGCCTTCCTACTTAACTTCCTCCACTTTGCCCGATCTTGAACGTCCCTCTCAGTCAGGCCATTGGCTCTCATGTCGGACTTGACGACGTCCAGCCATCGCTTGCGAGGGCGACCACGGGACCTAGCCCCAAGGACAGCCATATTCATGCATCGCCTACCAACGTACTCCATAGGGCGGCGCATGATGTGGCCATACCATCGCAGACGACTCTTGCAGTTTTTCCCCCACGTCTCGGGAACCAAGACTACCTCGGATGAAAGAGTTGCGTATGCGATCGGATCGCGTTACGCCGCTCATCCACCTCAGCATCTTCATCTCCGTGACGCGAAACACCTGGGTGTGTCTGCTTAGTGCTGGCCAACATTCACCGCCGTACAGTAGGACAGGCCGTTTGATGCATTTATATATCTGCCCCTTGAGCTTCGGAGGGATTTTGCGGTCGCATACAACGCCCGTTACCTCGCGCCACTTCACCCAAGCCACGCCTATACATGCTTAGACGTCGTCGTCCACGTTGCCAGACTCGTGCAGCACGGATCCAAGGTACCTGAACGTATCGGACTTTCTGATCAGGTCCGAACCTATTCGAATGGTGTTTGAATCCGTGCTGCCACAGGACATGTACGCAGTCTTCGCCACATTTAGTCTCAGACCACCGTTTTCAAGCGTGTCCTTCCAAATGTTGACTTTGCGCTCAAGATGGGCTTTGTTCTGATTAACGAGGGTGATGTCATCGGCATACATCATTAGCCATGGAGGCTGATCTTGGATGTTTTCCGTAACTACATCGAGCACTACGTTAAACAAGAGCGGGCTAAGAGCCAAGCGTTGGTGAACGCCAACAGATATTGAGAAGCCATTGGATTCGCCAACGGCGGTCTGGACAGAGGACACGAAATCGCGGTACATGTCTCTGATAATGTCAATATAGGCCTCAGGAACGCCCCTGAAGCGAAGTGCCTATGGACTGCCGAAGTATACAGTCGAAGGTCTTCTGTAGGTCTAAAAAGGCCATATGCAAAGCTCTCCTTCTCTCTCTGTAAGCCTCTACCTTACCTATTACCTTTTTTCAGATATTGCGTAAACGCAATATCTGAAAAAGGGTAATTCTGTTACATCACAGCATAGTATAAAACAAAGTCGCTTCCGCTGTCTGTCTGTCCTTATGTATGTTTAGATCTTTAAAACGGGAACCGATCACTTTTCCGTAAAATTTTTGATCGAATTTCATTCTACCGAAAACTATTGACCACTGTCTTTTTTGCTATATGCATTATTTGACATATTTTAAACTCATCGAAGTATCATGTGTAATAGGTATTATTTTACCAAACTATGTTTCGACGATTTTCATAATATTTTTTTACTATTGGCCGAAGCCTTTTTGAACTTTTTTATTTGCCATATTTTCACCCCACCGAAACAACATTTTACGGATTATTTATCACAAATATATAGCCGGTTACTTGGCAGTGTTTTCAACTTTTAAATTAAAATGGTGTCACTAAAAGTCAATACGTTGTGCTACAAAATTTTGTGACAGAAACGAATTGCTGCAAAACCGAATTCACGCTCTCTTGTTTGCCCTACCCTAGAGAGTAATTTAAGCCCGCGTAGGCGCGGAGGGGTAGGGCGGCCCGCGAGCTGAGGAGCAGGTGGTTTGAAGGTTTGCGGTGGTGAGCGTTAAAACCATCTGCGACGATAAGCTTGCGTGGGGTCGCCCAAACCCCGCAGCGCCGGAGCCGTGACAGAAACAATGCTTGCTGCATGTTGCATGCCTGCTTGCATGAAACATGTTTGATTGCACGTTGCATGCCTGCTTGCAGGCTGCATGCCTGCATGCATGATGTGATGTTATTTCGGCTAAGTGTAACTTCGGTAAACAGTTTTTCGACCAAATGAAACATCGGAGTCGGTCAATTGATACAGTGGCAGACGTAACTTCGATGAAATAAATAAAACGAAACGATAATAGTTGAAAAGTTTTAGGTGAAATGAAATTCTGTCAAATATTTTTCGAAATTAGGATAGGTAACCCTTTAAAACTACGCAACGGATTTTGATGCGGGTTTTTTTAATAGATAGCTCTCTTGGAAGATTTTAGTATCTAATTTACACCCGTGCGAAGTCGGGGCGGGACGCTAGTATTGTATATGGTAAGATTTCACAACCCATATGTAGTCAAATGTCTTTGAATCTTTTAATTAAAATGTCATGGTGGCTAGACAAATGCGGGCCATGTGACTATTTTATCATCTTAAGTGGGTACCCATTTAAATAATTGGACTTAATTTATTTATTTAAACTTCATGTACAATAGTGGTACATAGGCGGACTTAATGCAACAAGGCATTCTCTACCAGTCACCCTTTGGCAAGACGCATTAAACAAGCGTGTTTATCAATGCTACTTTATTCTCAAACTAGCTTCTGTCATTAGCTGCGCCTGGGTCAATATCAGAATTTATCCCAAGAGAACTTACTTCCGAAATAAAAAGTAGCCTATTTGCTATTCCAGACTATGATCTGTGTCAAATTCATCCAGATCCGTCCAGTCGTTCTGGCGTAATTGAGTAACAAATATATATCCATTCATCCAAACTTCCGCATTTATAAATAAATAGAAGAAAGAAAAGACTACATAATCAGCCGAAAGACGTCCACTACTGGGCATAGGCCTGGAAAGAAGACAACACAGCTATAAAGACTGTAAT
Source organism: Lacanobia oleracea (assembly GCA_950371165.1). Taxonomy (NCBI): domain Eukaryota; kingdom Metazoa; phylum Arthropoda; class Insecta; order Lepidoptera; family Noctuidae; genus Lacanobia; species Lacanobia oleracea. The sequence continues at coordinate 12,870,157 of OX493397.1, forward strand.
CTAGAGAGTGTAGTCTTGTTCTATCTATTTATATACCCATAACCGTTATAATACGTAGCTGTATGCACTTGCTAGTCATCAGTTTTCCCACCATTATTTATCCAACATCACAGATTACTTCCACACACACGAATGCACTCTTCATACCGTCTTCCCAGGGGACTGAGCAGAAACTACGGCGCGGTGTACTGTACAATATTTACAATCTCGTTCGCTTCTTCCACATTCATGAATCTTTTCATAAATGCGCGCCGGCACTGAATGCTACGCACCTGACCTTTGGAAGGCCACCATTATAAATGATGACCTGAAATGACAAACCGCTCTCAAAACAAGACCCGAGTTTTATATAAAATGTTTTGATTGTACGCTGGTTTTTGTGTGTGTATTTTTATTTGTAAAAGGTGAGCGATGATTTTATTTAGTGGTAAAAATATCATTTTTTGTTCGATTTATCTTTCTCGAGTAACTCCTATTTTTAGGTAGGTGTAATGGAATTATTTCAAGTTTAATGCGACGACTACAACAAAACTAAACTGAAATCTTGTAAACTAAGAGGAAGTTAATGTAAACAAATTGTGCTGAACTAAATAAAACTTCCAGACAGTTTTACTCTGTAACTCCAAACATGCTGCCTTAAGAAATATGCAAGCCTATGTGCACTAATTTCAGATCACTAAATATTTATAACCAGTGTTGTATACGGAAGCAAACCCAATACTTTTCTATCTTGTATATCATCCTATTTATGTGAACCTCCGAGATTTAATATTTTATCTCTTTATATAATTTTGCAGGTTAACATCGCCTTTATAGTACCGTCTTTTGTTTGCTACTTATCAAAAGCGGAGGAAGCAGAAAAATGTAATCTCGATTCACTCAAAATTATATACTCTCGATCATCGCCTCTTCATAACAAGACCATACAAAAGGTCAAAAGTAGGCGAGTATCGATTTATTTTATATTTTCATTTAGTTTTCGGTTCATAAGAACACTTTTTGTGAAATGTAGATTTTCAAATATGATTGTAGTTGAATTCTGTTCGTTGAGTTTCTATTTTTAGTGTCTTTTAAGTTTAGAGTATTGAAAAATCTACTCGGTTTACTACTTCATTTGAGTTAATTATAGGTTACTTGTAGATAATTATATAGATAACTATTTTAACCCGTATAATTAACTTTCACAGTTTCTTATTCAAGTTTTAATTGAGTGTTTGTTTCAATTTTAGGTTTCCCAAGCTTGTGAATATCTTACAAGGCTACGGAATGACTGAAGCGGGTGAATTGACTTCTGAAAGTTGGGGCACAAAGGGACCCAAGTCTGGCAGTGTTGGTATGGCTTCACCTGCCATCACTTTGAAGGTTGGTTTTAAAAACACCGAGTTGTTGTCGGATTTTGTTTGATTTTTTTCCTATTCCATTTGCTCTATTGTTTTACTTGCGTGATATACGCGATACCTCTCCTGTACAAATTATTATTTTGTTCAAATACAAAATATGTCAGCATCAACCAACTTAATACTTTTATTCAGCAACATGGCTCATTCGCTGTAATAAATATTTTTCCACCCGTCGTCGTTAGTCTAGTAACTAACTTTTTCCCTTTGCTCTCATAACAAGAGCAGGTTAAACTTAAATATAGACATTTCAACTTGTAAGTCTTCACGGAACATACCCACTTTTGATATTAAATAAGATACCCAATACTTTACACAGGTAGTGGATCCGGAAACCCGTAAAACTGTGGGTCCGAACCAACGCGGCGAAATATGTTTGAGGGGTCCAGTCTTCATGAAAGGGTACATCGGCATGCCACCTTCAAATTACTTGGACGAGGACGGCTTCTTCAAAACCGGAGACTTGGGTTATTACGATGAGGACAAGTACTTCTTCATCGTCGAGAGACTGAAGGAGATCATTGTGTATGATGGGTACAAGGTTAGTAGTTGATGAAGAGCTTTGTTGATGATGAAGTGGAAAACAGTAAGTAACCCTGACTTGAGGCTTTAATAGAATAGAATATCTCTCTTTATTATTCTTTTATATTAAAATTAAGGCCGCCACAGACAAGTCTGGTTAAGCAGTTGACAGCCTTCTAAGTTGAACTGCTAGAGAACACTCATTTATATAAAAAAAAAGTAAGCTACAAAACGGTTACCGAACTAGGTAAATAATGCTGTATTCACGCTCTAAAAATAATGAACAAGGAAATATAAATATCATAATCTTATGAAAATATCATCTGAAATTGTTATGTAACAAATTATTCAATATTCATAAACAACTTACACGTAATAATTATATTTTTATGTCCGAATGTTAAATACATATTCATAGAAATGTTCAAAGGATAGCCGTGGTCGTATACTAAGTGTAATAAGATCTAACCATATAGACTCTGAATGTGTAAAAATGACATACTTTCTGACGCTTAAATTACCTTTGAAAACATTCCTAGATTACAACAAGGAAAGCGAAAGTAAGTTACTCTGAGGAAAATGTAGACATCACAAGCACTTCTTTTTTGTAGAGTCCACTCTAACAACAAAAAAACACCGAGGGTTCCGTACTTTGTAGCTACAAATTATTTGAAATAAAGACTATTTTTTTATGATTTAATTACAAATGTATAGTTTTCAGACTATTCCCTATACTTGTAATAGACGGTATTACTTGCCAATTTTCATAGTTCTAGGTCAATGGCAAATACCCTATAAATTTTGATTCCCTTGAGTATCAAAATATGCGTTTTTTGACCGTATCTTTTTTTAAGTTAAGAGCGCTTTCACAATTTTTCTTGAATTTGAGCGTTTGATTCGAGTTTTGATGCCTGATTATGCTTTAGATATAGCAAAAAAAAAAAAACAAAAATACGCCTAAGAAAGTTTGATAGTTGATCTTGGGAGTGTTCTAAATAAATATATCAATTTGTTCACGTACATCAGTAAATTTCTTGTCTCCGCAAAGGGTGTTTCATAAAATTACGCTTTTGGGAATCTTTTGATGCATTAGTACACCGAAGATATAATAATTTAATCAATTTTAAAAATGTCCATGATACAACTGTACCTTCTACTTTGGAATGATCAAATCAATTTGTTACGATTCATGCACTAATAAACCAAAAATAATTTTGTAAAACTGCGAATTATTGACAATTTTCCGTACGAAACTATATTTTTTATCTATGAAAGTATAATCCAAATTCAAATAAAAATTATTTAATAATTAAGGAGGTATTGTTATAATGCATGAAAAAAAATTATCTATTTAAAAGTAAACTCATATTTTTAAGCAATTTTTGTATACAGCCCCACAATCACTATAAATCTCGGGAAACGCAGTTTGTAGCTTTAGTCCGGGGCAAGCGCTCGATTTTGTAATAGCGCCCTTAACTTAGAAGTTCGAATTTTTCACAGCTGCAAGGGGCCATTGACTCGAGTGGGTTTTAATTTCAACTGATTAAACTGACTGACTTATTGACTGAACTGACTAATTTTACATGCACGCGTTCCCAAGATACACGATCTTGACAGACAGACGGACGGACAAAGTGATCCTATAAGGTTTCGGTTTTTTCCTTTGAGGTACGGAACCCTAAAAAGATATATAGCGTGTCCTATTCTAGTAATAAGAAGACATTTTTGTAGATAGTATTAGCTGGAGCTAACACTGTCCACGAAATACGATCCACACCTTTTCATCTTCAGAAATCCTTTCTCCGTGGACTTACGTCTTATGTTTAAGCCTCGTATTATCTACGCATTTCTAGATACGCTGCTTATTACGAATATATGAATTACTATGTTCTTTTATACTTGTTTCTTTTATTGCGGCTCTTTTTGTTTGGTAGGTACTTTCATCATTTTATTAAAGCTCTGATAAGTTCCTACTCAAATATGATGTTGTTTGATACCACATAGGTTTTTGTATTTGTTTCTTTCTGTAAGATCCAGGTGGTCCAAAACTAAATTGCGACTATTTTCTTATCCATATCCATACTAATATATAAAGCTGAAGAGTTTGTTTGTTTGTTTGTTTGCTTGAACGCGATAATCTCAGGAACTACTGGCCCTATTTGAAAAACTTATTTCAGTGTTAGATAGCCCATTTATCGAGGCAGGATATAGGCTATATATCATCACGCTAAGACCAATAGGAGCGGAGCAGACGTAGTCGCCCGGGTCAACTAGTCTCTTAATAATCCTGGTTTTCCTTCCAGGTGTCTCCACTGGAACTGGAAACCATCCTCCAACTTCACCCAGGAGTTCGGGAAGCTGGTGTGGTGGGTAAACCAGTACGTGTTTACGGAGAAGAGCCGACTGCCTTCGTTGTCAAGCAACCAGGTGTTGAAGTCACTGAAAAGGAGTTAATTGATTATGTTGCTGATGAGGTATGGTTTTGTTTATGATATATATAATATTTAAAACTTGTTTATTAACAAAATAAACGCGCGGCGGCAGCGCTGCTACCGCACTGCAGCCGCGCTGCTGCCGCGTGTTTATTATTTGTATGGATTAACAAAGCAGCGCGGCATTTTGCGCCCTTAATCGAACGCTGTTCAAAATTTTTGGTAAAGTACTAATTTTTACTGAGTTATTAACTTATATTTGATACGAGAATTACTCACTAACTCACTTTGATTGATGAAACACATAGGTAATAACCCTATTCATATTTCAATATTATGTAAAGTAACTAACAAGTTTTGAGTATTGAATATTATAGACGTTGAAGCCTTGACTTCTACGAAACTTGCTTTTTGTACTACACTTTTATGAAAGTGTTCCAAGTCTAAGATAATGGTATGAGATAGGATATCAAGCTGTTATGAAAACTAAAGCCTTTGTTAACAATAACAAGAAAATGTAAAATAGAATTTACCTTAAGATCAGATAATCTGGTAATCCGTTCAACGGCATGAGCAAGAATTTGGTAACTAAAACCTTCTTGTTACAAAATTCGTCGAACACCCATTCCACAGCTTTGCATAACGATACTGATTGTCCCAACATTTTGCGAGGAAAACATTCAACCTAAACCGCTTTACTGATCTATTATTTAAAATTCACAAACATGCTAACATAAAAGTGACCCATAACAGGCTCGTTAATCCCCTTAACCAAAATAACTGTCCCCTTAAAAACGAGTTACTCGTTTTTAAGGGGACAGTTCCAACAAAGTTGAACCAACATTGGGACAAATTAACTAAATGAAAATGCTCATTGACTCAATAACCTTGTTTAATTTTTCAGGTGCCGCCATTTATGCAATTAAAAGGAGGTGTAAGGTTCATCGAAGAAATGCCGAGGAATCCCAGGGGCAAGATTGTACGCCAACGATTGAGGGAAATGCTGAAATAAATTACCAACCTCACCAAACGTGGATACCGAACGTAATAAAGATAATTAACCAAAGTGCTCGTTTGAATATCTAAAGCAAAGCTATTCCAGCCAGTTCAATATCAAGCAACTTATAATACAAATAAATATTTTGTACGTCGACCTATTTGCATTTCCAAGATCTCATACAATTCTGATTCTAGTCAAATATTACGTAGAATATGTAAAAGCAAAGACTATTTGCTAAACCAAACATAAGAGAACCAAGATTTTCTTTACGTAGGTATGTATATTCATTTTTAGAAAGGATTGCTAGAGAGACCAAACTCGTAATAATACATGTTGCATTGTTCAGAAGTTATCAACACAGTAGCATCATTAATTAAGTCTAACTACCCCGGTGCTGACAAAGCGCAGGCAAGCGCCTCTGCTCAAGGAACTAAGGAAGTACTCTCGCATTGTTTTTGACCTTTTTCTTTTATCCGAGAAGATGTTTGCGTCGGCCTCGTGAATCATTATTATATCATCAAGCTACTAGAGAGAAACAAAAAACATGGTTCAAACGGAGCTCGCCTGAAAGCTTTGTACTACGTAATATAATTCTACTTCGTATTCCTATCTTATCTTCGGAGACGTATTTAAATTCGGTATGATTTGGATTATCATAATTCCTTACCTTTTGCCTAAAATTACTTTGTAATAGGACAAACACTTGGCATAAACAGCTTTTGTTAATTTGAATTTCCAAATTAAACTTTACATTTATTGGGTGATATTGAGAATTGCTAATAGCGTCATTACTTAACTTCTATAAAATTATTCTATTTAATAGACATGAAATTGCTATATTATTTCTAGCTTTATTATTTTGGCCGGGAAATGTATCTAGATTTAAGTCAGTATGCTAATAGAGAACTTTCCTGCGGCGTCATTTGCATTGACATTTTTTTAAATGAAACTCTTTTACCATTTAAATTGACTGGTTTTACCTCGGAGCAATTTAGCCCGCCCTAGCCTCTTCCCGGGAATGGTCCCTGCGGCCTGTAATAGGTTTCTTAAAAGAAAATTGAGTTAAACAGGCGTGATTGACTTAATTGTGGAAAAGCTTTATTTCCCAAGATTAAAGAATTATTTCAGAGAGGGAAACTAACAAGATTACATTTGGAAAATCCCCAGCCACAGATGATGTCGACGTGTTAAGTTAATTTTACTTGTATCCACTTTTATAGCCCCTGGAAACAAATCAAAAGATTTATTCTTAAGTGACTCCATAAAAGTTTCACACTGAGGAGTACAGAAGAAATAAAGTTATGAAAACATAAAAATGAATGAATCTACGAAATCAATCTTTCTGTTGGTTTAAAAAGCGATATATTCCACAAATTCAGTGATATTTTTCCGCGCCACCAAATTTATGCTTGCTGAGCGTAAAATAGACGAGGAACTCTTCATTAATGTTTGCCACTTCGAAAATTGAATCGTTTAATCGCAGCGGGGCGGAGTGAGAGAGAACGCATTGGTTGGGTGAGCGTAATTGCGTCGGAGTACCTTTGATACTGAGTGGAAATAGAGCAATTAAGTCCCTCGAGTTGGAGAGTTTACCTTGATTTTTTATTGCTCCCCCTTTTGTGTGCCTACACGTGGTTTAGGAGTTAGTAAACATGTGGGTGAACGAACCTAACAAAGCGTAGTACGCCGAAACAATAATAACTTACGAGAACCTTTATAAAGATAACGTAGCAAAAAGAAAATTATTTTATGAACGACATTAAAATTATAAATTTTCGCAACAAAATATGTTTTATGAAACGCTCTTTATACATGACAAAGTTGAACGATAAACAAGACAAAGCCGAGCTTGATAATGCAGCCTCCAGGGTACGCAATTTATTGAAAAGAGGCGTACGAGAACACAAGGCGTGTACTCACTACCAGCTGATACAGTAATGTGTGCATAATGCACTACGTTACTACAGAATTACTTTAAAGTCATATTTAGACTACAGAAGATGGAGCACACACTTTATTCACGAAGTTAGAGTGAAGTTGTTGTAAGGAACTGAAAAATGCATCGGAAAATGTATGAAACATTCATGTAGGTACGGAACTTTAGAAATCTAGAACTAAATAAAAATACGTGTGTTCCTAACTTCATCCCTAAATCTGTGTAGTTGAATGTTTTTAGCAACACCGTTGGTAAAAACAAAAAAAAAAACAAAAAATTATTTGCGGGTCTGACAACACGTAGCATTTATTTGTCAGTTCTAAAATTGACGCGTTTGTGTGCTGTGTCTACTAACAAACACTTCATAATAAAGCAGTTACGTTGATATTGCAAACTGTATTTGCGTAGATTTAGACTTCAATTTATATGTGCAGAGGATTCCAGCTATTATTTACATCATTTTCAATGGTTTGAAGGGTGAATGCACTAGTTTTCACATTTTAATTTTGATTGGCATGTATGCTTTGTTCGCGAGACTCGACCCATTGTATGAGATTTTACTGATGTTTGGTTGTTCAACATAACAATGTGAATGAAAATTTAGATATAGATACCACAGAATTCTATTTTATTTAATAAACGAAATGCCTCTTAAGGGTTCATTGTACTAATCATTATGAACAATTTTTACTACGGACCAATCCCGAAATTGCGAAAAAAATCAGTTGTTCAGTACATTTTGTCGAGTGGTTCGCATAAATGTATGGGGGACGCGATTTTTTCTCGCGATTTTGGTGTTGGTCCCGTAGTGAAAATTGGTCATAATGATGAGTTCAATGGCCCATTAAGATGTATTGCGTATATTCTGTTACAGGTTGTTTATAGATTTTAACAACAAAACCTCTTGTAGGTTGAATTGAGAACCGGAGGAGGTTCTCGATTCGGTTGGTAAGTATTTACTTTTTTTTAAGTCGGTTAAAATTAACTTAGGATATCCATTACAAGTTTCTGGAGTCCTGATTCCTTACAACGTATGCATTTCAGGCATAAAGTTGTATTTCTAAACTATTTTTATGATTGTTAACATTGCCAAAGTGTAGTGGAAAGAAAGAAAATAGCAGATTCATACTGTGCGGATAATTCACAATATATTTTCACAATAAATTCTTCCGTTACTGAGTGAATGAGTGACTGACAGACAACGCACAGCCGAAACTACTAATCGTAGAAAGCTGAAATTTGGCATGTAGGTTCCTTGGAGAGTTTAGAAGAGCAGTAAGACAAGATTTCCAGAATTCTCACGGGAATGGGAAAAAACGGAATATACGCGTACGAAGTCGCGGGAAAAAGCTAGTACTTTATAAAAATGTGACCATCAGGACTTATTAAGAAATGGGCCAAGTGTGAAGGGCTCCATCCATGTCATAAACCAAAAAAAAACACGTTTTTTTTTATGGGAGCCCCTTTAATTTTTAATTTCATTATTTTTAGGGTTCCTTGCATCAAAAGAAAAAAACGGAACCCTTATAGGACCACTTTTCCGTCTGTCTGTCAAGAATTTTTATCTCAGGAACGCGTGGCCGTATCGAGTTTGAATTTAAATTCTAAAAAATACACATTTGTAATTAAATCATGAAAAATAAAGTATTTATTTAAAGTACGTAATCAATCATCGAGCGTAATAAACCACTGATTGGATTCAAAATATAGGTACTTAAAAAAATTAAGTGTTATTCCGAGTAACATTAAGCGTTTATTTCATTAAGATCGACCCACAAAATCAAAAGATATTGAATTTTAAAGTTTAAGAAGAAACTTTCTGTTGTAAATATTATAATCAGTCAGAACGCCATCTATTGAGAAAAAATAAAATGCACGAAAGCATAAAAATAACACCATAACAATTTATTTGTTAAACTTTTAATACGTACCAAAATAATAGAGAAAGTATTAATTAATTAATATCTTATCGTTATTAATCGTAACATACGTTCCTAAACGTCTTCCGCTGCCAAATACTTTGTCTTGTCAGTTTAGTTTTTATAATCGTTTTTACCGTGCTTGTTATGTATGAGTAAAGTATATAATAAATAAATAAATACGAAATGGTCGCTAGATGGTGTTGCACTGATGACGCGTTTTTCTGAATCACAGTGTTAATATTTTCCATTGGAAAACGACCCTCACACGATTTGTAACAGCGCAGCGTAAAGTATCTGCTATGGTCCAAAACAGTTAAATCTCTGATTTGTTCTGATTCTTAGCTCGGAAAAAACTGCCAGCGAGACTTGATTCTTTAACTATTTATAATATGTACCTACAAATTTGTACGGAACCCTCGGTGTGCGAGTCCGAATCACTCTTGACCGTTTTTTTTTGTTTTAGCGGCAATAGAAGCACACACTCTGTTAAAATTTCAACTGTTTACCTATTACGGTTCTTGAGATCCAGGTTGCTGACAGATAGAGGGACGGACGGACAGCAGAGGCTTAGTAATAGGGTTCTCTGCGGAGGCTTAGTAACCCTTAGGGTACGGAACACAGAAAAAGTGAAACCTACATAATACTTTCTTGCTCCAAATATTTGAACATCTAATAATGAGTGCCCACCACAAACCTATTTGAACCAATTTTAGATATCTTTGCCAGCAAATTATTTCATCTGATTGAAACGACCATGTTTCAATTACAGTAATTGAATCAAAACAACGAGCTCAGAACTTCACATTAATAGCTGTAAACCCATCCGGTTTAGTAAAGTCATCACAGATAAACATTACATAGTACAGACAGGCAGCCATTCGTGTTACATTTAATTAACTAAGTAGCCTCTAAACGCGGCGGACGGTCATCATAGCCCTATCTAACCGTTGAATAAGTAAACGTAATAAAATAAATCCACTAAGCCGGCATAACGCCCAGGATTTAACATGGCTTACTAACGCTTTCAAAGCTGTAGAAGACCCACCCCATATGCCTACAATCACCCTCGGCGACGTAAAACGTCACAACTTCTGACATCGCCCTACTTGTAAAATACTAATTTATTTCTTTTGTTTTTCTTTACATTGGAAGGTTTTTTTTTTTGTTTTCAAAGACATTACAATTTTTTTTTTCTTTACTGCCTTTTTAATATTAGATTCTATTTCTAAATAACATTTGATTAAAATTATGCGCTAATGTGAACCAAGCTTTGTGTGATAAAACGATAATTAATTATGATAATACTATCTATTAAATAATACAAAGTTAAATGTTTTCGAACCGAACTAACGTTATATTTTTAATAATAAAACAATCAGTCTCATAATTATGGACACTTAATGAGTTTCCCTGGAGTAATTATTATATTGACTATGACAGATTGTTTGAAATGATACTACTTTTAAATACTTTTGTATTTCTTGTGCTATCAATAGTACCTAATAATGAGTATAACTTGATATGGGTTGCTAAAAATAATGTTTATTCAATATCGATTATGTTTTTTAATTAACGTAAGTCGACTTCCTGGAAAAACTTGGGGAGGCCTTTGTTTAGCAGTGCAACAGAATAGACTAAAAATAAACAAAAAATAGAGGTATCTCCTTATCTTAATTGTTAGCCATTTAATTATTAATTATGATAGCTCTAGATCCTGAGTGTTTTATATGGAAATAAAGTCAATTTACTGAACGAATTGATAGGTAGTCGTTTATATGAATGGTGTTTTCCAAATTACTGTATCGTTTTACGTAAAATAACTCATCTCGTTATAACGTTCTTTAGACACGAAAAACATCATGTAATACCTGTTGCTTTTATTTTTTGTTCAGTGAACTTTCTAAATTAAAAAGAATATTTAAAATAATGAAGTCATACGAATAAAAAGTTCAACAGAGAAATTCTGAAATATTTTCTTTTTAAAAGTCTTCTTCAACTGTTACTGGAGTTCCTTCATAACTTTTCATTTTGTTTTTGAACTTTTTTGTTGAACATTGTGCTACATAATAATAAGAGTTGAAGGAAAGGGCATTCTGAATTGCAGTAGGATGGGTACAGCTTAGTACCTACATAATTATATTCTGTTAAGTCAAAAGTGAGTACTTCTAGGTAAACGTGCTATATCAACAACGACCAGGTGAGATTGTGATCAAATATATATCAATAAAATCGAACTAAATAATAGATATTTAAAATTTTGCTTGCCCATAATTGAAAATAGCAGATATTATTCATCGATTTCATTAAGCTTTCGACATAAACTCTTGACATTATTTACCTATGTTCCAATTTCAGACAAGATGGTAATGTACGTCTAATATCCAACGTAAGTTTCCAGTACCTTAAGATTACGGCGCTGACTTACGGATATTAATATTAATGAGTGGGGAAAGCGGGATACGCTATACATAGTTGTTATGCATGCATCTCTGGCTGCAACGCGCACCGAGGCCGCGGGAGCCCGCGATACGAACTAATGATCCGGGAACCACGACCCACGAGCCCATGCATGTATATTATTACAAGCTCGCCATAAAACTCCACACCACAATGCAAAACTACTCGGTATCGGCTAAAACCGTAGTTAAATTCATAAAATATTGCACATTTCATTCTAAAATACGCCAAAATGCTTTTGTCATAGTGTCCAAAAATGTAAAAGGAAAGCGTGGTGATAGTAAAGTTTACGGACGATTTATGTCCAGTTGCTGGCGCACTGTGCTGCTGCCTTCTTTGTTCAATCTTTTTGTACCTCGAGAAGGATATTTTCACTAACATTTTAAAGTTTCTGTATATGTGCGGGTTTTTCAAGTGATTTCGGCGGAGCCAAATGGAACGGTTTTTCTCTTAGCCTTTTTTTGGCTCATGTGTCGAAACTAGAGGAAATATTTTGACAAATGAGTTATCTGTCGATTGACCTAACTGCGTGCTACCGTATCTATTTATGTGTACTAGTTTGAGATTTTGTAGGATACACATTAATCCTGAAAGCTTTTTGTTTTTGAAAGAAATGTCACACAAATGGCTGCTTTCAGAGGACCTACGACCTAACATTATAGTAGGTACCCAAAAATATAATAAGAAGTTTACAGATCATTGACCAGCGATGATCGATTAACACTTAAGAAAGTTTAAGTGTGGATAAAGTTTGTCCGCCTAGTTTTAGAAGCGTTAAGTAAAACTCGAAAGGCGCGGAAAGACTCGGCCCGGATAAGTCATCCATCAAATAGTTCCCGTCTTGTTAAAATAACAAGGTCTTATTAAACCTCACTGGGAGTTCAACAACGCCGGGGAAAAAATATTAGAACTTTTTTATTCAGCTGGTAAATATCGTTATATTCAACAGAGTTTGTCCTCGTAAAATATGATGGGCTATAGGTATCCGTTTCGGTCAGTGATGGATGTAACTTTTGGAGACGTTACACGATAGATTTTACCAAATTTTGCCATAACACTCGCACAATACTTACGCTATGCTATCTGATGTAAGTTATATGTATTTTCTTTTTAGATTGATATAATGTGTAAACATAAAACTTAACCACTGTTTAGGATATCAACTTCTGGAAAGTTAACTGCGTCCTGAAATACAGGCTCAGCCTAGCTCAGGCGCAGTTGCTCATTTTTATTCTTTTTGCAAAATCAACATTTCAATAATAATTCTGTACAACTTGTTACAATTTTTTAAGACAAATAAATTATTATAAATTAATTATTAATTGAAACTTAGTTTTAAACAAGGAAGTATCATAAGCTCTACTGCAGCCCCTGGCCTACGTAGTGCCACATTTATTGCAAGGCTTGAAATTAATCAACATACACCTAATCCCACACATAAACAAGGCTGTTATTAAAGCTACAGTTAAATTAAATTATTGGACAAAATAATTTAGGTCAACTACCCACAAGATTTGTACCCGGATATAGTCTATAAAGGTGAGGTAGGTAAGTAGCTCTGCTGTTTGCTGGAATTATAATTATTGATGTGCTACTGTATATGAATAGCATCAAATTAAATAGATTTATAGGTCACATAATCTCTTACGAATTGTACTAAACATAATATCGGAGCTCTATCGTATTTATCAAGATAAATAAAGCATCAATTTTGTCACTGGGACCATAAAATATTAACAGATCTATTCCGAAGACAGATTTATTGGTCCCCTACGGACATCATTATACGTTTGGGCGTATAATTAATTGCAATTCTATTGACATACATACGAGGTCTATTTGTATGTATAGGATAACAAAACTTATATAAATGTACACATTTATGGTTATACTTAGATCAGTTACTGGAGTGGTCACCATATACCGGAACACGGTGGATGAGCTCAACAAGGTGAACCAAAGACCTGGGTGCTTACTCTGGAATATAATTCCGATAGATCGACATTGGTCAAACGTCAGTTGCTTGAGTTAAATGTCAGGGATTGGCTGGACTCAGTGAGTCTAGCCAATCCCTGACGTTTAACTGTCTCAATTTCAACTGTTTCAATGTCGATCTATCGGAATTATATTCGAGAGTAAGCACCCTGATGGGGGCTGCGGGAGTCATCTCTACATGCGAGAAGCACAAGACCTGTCGACGAGGTGACACTTGGGTGAGTGAGCTTTTTTTTACAATGGTTTTTCTGCGGCTGAAATGAAGATGCTGATGAGATACTTATCTAGTTATCATAATCAGTAAACGCTATACTACATTACTTGCGTTGTAACTTGTTATTGCGTTTACTGATGATTTTGACAAATTCTTTTTTATTAATTCTCGGCTTGGTGTACCAATCTTTCCACTGATAAAAATCTTTACTCCTAACTATATTAAAAAGAAACAATTTAAAACAAGAGAACCTATATTTCAAAAGATGCCTCTACCTATTATTCAGGTGAGCAAAGCTCTTAAAGTGCCGCACGTGAATCAAAGTGGCTTAGAAACGGGAAACAAAGTGTTACGTTGGAATGGAACATTGGACCTATAGGCGCAACGAGGAAACATCGACTTTCCAGCAGTCACCAGAATAATTGACACTGGACAAAGCGTCTCACTTTACTCCGCTCCACTGTTTGGTTAGTTTTTCCACCTCTTTGTTTTTTCGTATACGTTTTTATGCGCAACAATGATGTAGTTTAAAGGAAGTAGTGAGAATAATATATATTTTAAAACGACAAAAAAAATGGTTGACATGATGTAAAAGTGGTATTTACAACCTTCTTACAAAATAAATATTTTTATCATCTATAGATATCAGCAATTAGGAATGTGTGGAAGTTTATACTTCATGCTGTGTGCACGCCAAATAAATTGAGATATGGGGCTGAAGAATTAACATGAGGTCAAATATATTATAAATCGGGTTTCTCAGTTTCCAGATTACTAGAGATAGTTTGTATAGCCTTCCAGCTGTAAGAGTGTCTTTAAAAGTACGAGTATACTACACAAGATTTCCAAACACGGAACGATCAATGGCGCTCCTGAAATTATAAACCTAATGGTAACATAACGCCTATTTTCTCCAATTCTCTTAATTCTTACATCTACTGAAACTAAAATACTTCATTTTTTTAAGATGATCACCCATCCACAGACCAACCTTGGCAAGCGTTGCTTAATCTTAAAGATCGACCCGTGCGGCTGTTACTATCTAGCCACTAGCTCCTCTCTAGCCACGAGCTCCTCAATGAAAACATTCTACTAAAAATCTTGACGTAAACTGGGACCATCTAAATTCGGAACATAATTCGATAAAGACGAGGCTGATGTCTGACAAGATGTTCATTGTGTACAGCCAGCGAGGGTCAGTGATTAAATCGAGTACATTGACTATCAAAGCCGGCAGCTTCTCCTATTAACCGGAAATCTATTCCGTACATAATTATAAGTCCATTTAGATCGTCAAAGAGCTACGTCTAATTGAATTACCCTTTTACTCCTACGTTTCAGGTAGGTGCGCGTTGAAGCAAAAAATTGTTTACGCAGGTGATGTTGCTAATCAGAAGGCTTCTGGAATCTGAATGGTAGATAGGTTATTGGAGGTTGTTTTAATTATTTTTAGGTATAGAGGCCCCTACTTATGGGTAACTTTATCTTTGGTACGATGCTTAACTTGGGTTTCTTGGATTGTAGGTTACCAATAATGGTTACCTATCTATACTAATATATAAAGCTGAAGAGTTTGTTTGCTTGAACGTGCTAATCTCAGGAACTACTGGTCCGATTTGAAAAATCATTCAGTGTTAGATAGCCCATTTATCGAAGAAGGCTAAGATCAATAGGAACGGAGCAGACGAAATTGCGCAGCTCAACTAGTAGGAAATAAAAGCCAGAATCGAAAAAGGCAGTTGTAACAGCCCAGTAATGTAATCGTTTTAGCTGGAAAGGTTTCCGGGTGTTTCGTAAATTAGTCATTTTATAGATTCCGACGTGCTTTTTTAATTAGACCAAAACCAGTTGGAGAAGACTTGCAGCATTCATCATCTACCTAGCCTTTTTGTTCGCAATGAAACATCATTATAGGTTTATTTAACTCGCGTAAATACGAGCTTATGTAATAGAATAAGATAGTTATAGTATGATAGTTATTTAATGAAATTAAATTCATATTTTGTTGTCGTATTCCCCCAGACACATAAGATGTTCTTGGGGAAGTTATATTCTTTAAATAAATAGATAGGTAGGGTTACACACTCCCCCTACACATTCCTGGTAAACCCCTAAAAGGTACTTTGGTAACAGGAAATGGTAAAGAAGGTACACAGGTAAACATTTCACACATACCGACACAGGACACTTACTCAAAGGGTGGGCAGAAAAACCACCATTTACAGACACCTTCATTTACTAAACATACAGAAAGTAGGTATAAGGCAAAAAGCCACAATATAGGAAAATTTAAAAACATAGATGATTTCCCCTTCCGGGTTTCTGACATTATAATGCTTCCACTCTTAGAGTGGTGGTTTTGAAAATTGTGTATCTGGATAGAGAGGTAATGCACCTACCTTAAAACATATAGCACAACAGCCCTTAAAGCACAGTTTTTCAGGAAGTCAAACCCTAAACAGTAGACCAGTTCATACTTATAGATAGATTCGATAGTTAAATGCAACAAGCCTCTCAGTGGGCAGGGTTGAAGTGTTGATTTTTACTCCATTTGACGGGGAATTTTGGAGGCTTTACAGAGAGGTGCATCAACCCCTATCCAGACATAAAATAGACCTAGATATAGCCAAGAATGTATGTTAGTTATAGTTAAACTCACAGTTAAAAATAAACTTAACAGTTAGCGATTTACGGGCCTCGTTACGGTAAAGTAATATAGTACGTCAGTAAAAAGATAAAAAATAGAAATTTGTAGTCATTGGCAAGAAGAATATTGAATTTTTAACTAAATAGAAAAATCGTCGCGAAAGGTTTCCCTTAAACCGCTAGCTGCAGTGTTAACAGTAAATTCTGCATCTTCATTTATCCTTGGTAAGCTGTTTGCTTACTAGGGATGAATGTAAGACAGCAAGGGTTAATACTCGTAGCAAGAAAGAAGAACGTTACACGTGTGGTACAAAAACCTCAGTATACAGGTAAAGGACGTCAGCGCGGCTGGACGCTGTCGGATGGTCACAGTTCACATCGAAGGAATAGAAGAAGGATAGACCTACCCCAAACACATCTCCGTTCTAGTCGACCGTCCTGCACACGTTTCCAAGTATATTGGGGTCAGCTTATAGACCCGGATAAGGCTAAATACCAGACTTTGCAGCGTTCATACGTTAAAAATCGGATACGGAAAAATCGACATCTTTTTAGTAAAATTAGTGATAGAAATAATATTGAGAGGAGAGATGCTCGTGGATTGAGGAGCTCGTGGCTGATGAATAACAGCCGCACAGGTCGATCTTCAAGGTTAAGCAACGCTTGCCAAGGTTGGTCTGTGGATGGGTGACCATCTTAACATATTGAGTTTCCTCCGTGTCTCGGAAAGCACGTTAAGCTGTTGGTCCCGGCTGTCATTTGTAGAACTTTAGCGGTCGTTACGGATTGTCAGAAGCCAGTAAATCTGACTCCAGTCTTGCCAAGAAATACCGTGTTACCCATTTAATGGGTTGTGGAGGTCTGGTAGGCAGCCGCTTCACGTAAAATACTGGTGTTCAGCTGAATCCGGTTTGACTGGAAGCCGACCCCAATGTAGTTGGGAAAAGGCTTGGCAGATGATGAGTGATAGACATAATATTTAGACTAGAAATCAAAATAAATTAGATCAATCATTTTATATATTAGCTAAAGTACACACATTTTTCATGGGGTACTGTGTTAAATGTTACAATAAAATACCTTGTGACATATTAGAACTAAATGAAAGAAAATTTAAAACCTACATTTTGCACTCATTGTAAACAAGCATATTACAAAATACAAGATTACATGCAGGATAAGAATGCTGGTCCTGCTCCATAGGACATCAATGGTGGAGACAAGATCAAACTGGTTGGTTTATTTATTTACTTTATAGTTGTACCTACTGTTTCATTTTTGGGTTTTTATTTTTCTGTTCACTCACAGTCTGCTAATTGATGGTTCCAATATTTGTAAATATGTAAGTACCATGTACTTATTTAGATAATTAATATGTCTACCTCTGCATACTCTGGGTTCATGGTCCTCACATATATTAACAAAAGTTGTGTATACCACAGCACATGTAAAACATTCATTTGAAAAGACTAACTATGAAGTTTCATATCCGTCCTTCTCCATAAGAATCGACCCTTCCGAATGGACAGTAGAGTCACTATATTATTTTAAATGAAATGATGACGTTCAAAAGTGCCATTTAATGGCCTAATTAAAATAAACGTTTTTGATTTTTAAAATAGTTATTAAAAAAAAGGAGTATGCACAGTGAAATTCTTGTGGTTGTTTTCCCGCGGTAGAACGATTAGCCATCAATAGTACTATTGAAACATAACGTTAAACTTACAAAATAATTATATTTTTGTTTTCATAAATTTAAAAAATATTGCTAAACTCGAAAGGTGAGAAACTACTCAAAACGCATACACTGCCGATAAGTGAATAGTAATTCATAAAGCGTGAAATAAACTCTCATGCAAAGGGATAAATACGGCACTAACACGCACGATTGAACAAAGACAAAAAAAATTTTTCGCTGCAGAAAAACAACTACTAAAATTTCACGGCGTATTTTTGATAACTTGCAATATGCAAGGACAACTTGCTAATTCATAGGTTTTCAGGATTAACACCTTGTCTTCTAAACTACGAGTACACTAGAGTCAGCTTCCCGCCTAACTATAAGGAGTAGCTTGGTGTCAAACGCTTACTTTGGCTGAAGCTTAGTTCAAAATTCTTGCTAAACAGATGAACTCAACGCCACAGCATATTTGGTCAGGTGACAAAAAATGTAATGCATAAAAATAAACATATTAAATTTATTTATGAGCCATGAACGGGTACATAAATGTTGTCAAAATGTAATAAAAATTCGTCACGCGTCGAATATTTTGGGCGATGCACGCCGTTCAGCGGTTTGGCTACAATTGTAGCTAACTAGCCGATGTGCGGTTTACCTATTTATTGGTCGCGTACGTGTTAAATGAAACATGTGATTCTTTACTTAGGTTCACGCAGGCATGAAGTATGATAAAAAAATCATCATCATTATCATATCAGCTGAAAGACGTCCACTGCATAGACATAGGCCTCCCCCAAGCGTCGCCACAACGACTGGTCCTTCGCGTCTCGCATCCATCGGCTACCCGCGACCTTCACCAGGTCATTTAACCAGTAATTTTGGTAAGTATTTTTTTTAATCGTCACCTCGTAAGCTTTATTATGACAACCCAAATGACTGTGTCATAAAAAAAAATCTTTTTACAAAAAATACAACTGACTGCCAAAAAACCCACTAAGTATAAAATAACTTTAACAGTTTGTTTTTATTGCATTTTTTGGGAAAACTTTTTATTTCTTTTTATGTCAACGTCTACACAAAAATCACATCATCAAAAAATGATCATCAAATAAAACTACTGAGTAATCGGTGTACATACATGAAAATAATACCAACCGAATTGAGAACCTCCTCTTTTTTTAAAGTTGGTTAAAAATACGTCTTTACTTACCTCACGGCGGCCAACGATTGTTTTTATTTTTCAAAATTCATATCGGTGTTTAGTTGTCAATTTGGCACTACTGGCGAGACAAATCTAATGATTACTCATTCATAAAAATATATCCAGCCGTTTAGGCTACAAGACGTGCATATATACTTACATACATAATATACGAGTATATACTCTCAAAAACATTACTCTCCTTCTGGGCAGACGGAGAAAAATAAAAAAAAATGAAAAATATTATATTTTTTCTAGATGATCAAAAAGGAGTATAAAATCGAAACAAAAAGATGTTCCCCTAAACAACACACTTGGCAGACGCGACACAGACAGGACATGACTATTTTATTATTAGCAGACAGGAGGACGAAGTTTTTATGGCACCCACGAGGGGTTGCCTTTTCTTTGGACACCACAATCGTTGTAGCTACGTAGTAGTACCTACTTAGGTGCTTAGTATTCGAGATCGATGCTGGCAACTGACATTTTTGAGTGGCTTCCTGAACAATAGTAGGTAACTTTCTAGAACAGAATTAACGCAGAATTTAAAAGGGCTAATAATTGTACTCATCACTAAGAACTTTTACCATGAGACCAACCAAAGTCACGCTGTTCAGTACATTTCATCGAGGTGTCACATTCATATATGTAGTTTTTTTGCGATTTCGGGGTTAATCTCATGGTAAAAGTTGTTCAAACTGATAAGTTTAATGTCCCCTTTTCAGGTTTTGGGTTCTAAACAAGAAAAACTAGCAATTTCAATAGATCAATATTTATTTTTAGATGCTCGTATCCAACATTGAATTGTTTCATCAAGTTTTACCTGCAATCAAATAAAATCAATTACGGTTACAAACAAGCCTTCAAACTGGGCTTCCACATATCCCATAGGGAGTTCGGGACCACATGATGAAAACGACGCACCTACTAACATATAGGTTATGTCTCCCCAAAGACTTCTATAATTAATTGTGTCGGGAATATTGTCAAAATCATCACGCTTGACGAACTAATTAGTGGTCGAGAAGTTATTATCTAGGTATTAATTATTTACAGCTGACTACAAGTAAGCCGCATCTGCATTAGCTATTACATAACGTAGGTGCTACCTACGTATAGGTACGGTGTCACAAGAAATTATATCTTAAAACCGGCCAAGTGTGAGTCGGATTACACACACGAAGGGTTCCGTACCAAAAAGAAAAACGTTTCTTCAATTTTAATTTATGTGAAAATTTCAACTCTACCTCTGAAATACAGCCCACTGATAAACCGACAGTAACAGCAATAACTTTATGTGTAACGTATTCCTCAGTGCTGAGGGTCGTGACCTCTCTCCTGTATCACTTTCACACGCATGATGTTTCTCCACCTGTTTCAGGGCGTTGTGAACGGTAGTGTCAAGGGCGGTGCGAATCTGGTCAGACCAACGTATTGGACTGCGTCCACGAAGTATTTTTCCCTCCCCTCTACTTTGCCGGTCACGATGAGCTTTTCGAGGTTGTCTTTGTTTGCAATATGACCGAAGTATTCTAAGACTCTGCCTAGACACTCAGATGATAGCCGCGAGGAGATTTTCAGTTCTCGTATGGTATGCTGAACAGTGAGTAAAGTCCCGCATACCCCGCATAGGTACAACATCTTTCTCCAGGACCACATCTCAAACGCGTCAATGCGTTTGCGGTCTGCAGCTCTCAGTGTCCAAGTCTCAGCGCCATACGAAAAGATTGAGAAGACTAGAGTCCGTACCAGTTTAGTTTTATTTTTTACGGAAATGTTACGATCTTTCCAAATTTTTTCAAGCTGAGACATGGACCAGCTCATAGTTAAATGTTTTCTTTGCTTTGCGATGCAATAAAGAGTTCCCTTGATTTCTCCAGATCCCTATCATCAGATCCTGACTTGATGACCATGGGTCGTCTGGGTATTTTTCAAATAAGTTCAGGCGTCTTTAGGATATCGGGGAGCAGACATAAAAAAGATTCCGACGAATTAAGAATCTCCTCCTTGTTTGAAGTCGGTCAAAAAAATTACTACTGCAACAAATAATCTTCATTATTCCCGTACCACAACAGCCACAAAAATTATTCCAAGTTATTTGATATTCCAACATTTGTTTAAATAATAATTGTGGCAATTTTCTTCACAATAATACTTACAGTTCACCTTAATATAAGTAGGACTACTTTACGTAATGCTGAATAATACAAAAGAACCGACAAAGGCACGAGGCGCACTTACATTACATCTATAATTACTTTACGCTACGACAACTCAAGTAAAATTATACTCAAGAAACCCAATAACCTAAAAATTGGAATTCACGTAACTATCAGACAGAGGAACGCTTTGGGACCTCTTCAATTTAATGTGCGGCCCTTCTAAGACCATCACAATTTATTATGTATTATAAGGATACAAATTCTTAGGGAAATGGTTAGTTTCCGTGAAATAGTGCAGGGGTAGGTCAGTAAGGGACAGCCGCTGGCCACCTCGGGAGGACGATATTGTGCAACTAGCATGTAGTTTCATCTCGCTGCTAATTAATTGGATTACGTAGCCTCTCTCATTATACGAGATGGGGGCTATTTAGTGAATGGATTTTGTACGCTTGACAGCGTAAATTCAGTTTAAACTCCGGTTAATAAATGTAATTAAAGTTGAAAACGAAACATGTGTGCCTTTCCGATAAATAAATTTATCGATGAAAACACGCACGATAATGACTTGTAATACAGTACACTACACGATCAACGTGAATTACTTACGGTGAAACGGTATCAAATTAACCTCATTTTTTGCTATGAAATTGTCTTCTTTGTTATTCCCTCATAAACACCTTCGCAAATATTAGTGCGACGTGGAGGAGACCTTCCAAATGAGCGCAATATTGAGTCCATTATTTCATTCAGTGTAATGGTGTGGCAGTGAAATAGGGCAAAGGACGAATAAACGGGACCCTGGAAATGAAGACGCCGTTTGTTCATAACCAGCTCGTTAATTCCATTATTACAAGTCAGAGGAGCGCGCAGCCGGTAACAGATGTGCCACTCGACTCGTGAATCTGCAGCGTCTCACACTTTTCACGGATTTCAACATCATTAATTTTTTTGTGAGTGAGCTCAATTAAAAATAATTGTTAGAACAGATAGAAAATAAAAAGTAATTCCTTCAGATTCAGTGCCGCTAAGAAATCTCGGATTTTCGTAAAGTGTGCGAGACTCCGGCTTTGTACTTGTCCTTTGTGTACAAACTGCGACGCGCGGCCCGTAAGACCCTCGCCAGTGTCCGCTTACTTAAAGGTAGATCAAGTCTCTAAAACGTGAATACTTGGGAGAAGTACGTGGAGAAAACGTCTTGCTTTCAACAATACTGGGTTTAATATTTTCCTTTATCACACAAATTTCACAGAAAACCTTGCATGGTGAGAAAATAGTTGCCATAGCGTGTTATCTAGTTATAAAACTTTTATACACCTATGCTAAACGATTCGCAAGTTATGGCTCAATAATAAACAGAGGACGCGTGTGTTAACCCCCGTTTTAACTATCGTGAGGAAACTTGCCCATTGTAAAATTGGCCGCAACGTGATTGGGCATTTCGGTTCGACGTAATCGTGAACTTTATATTTTAACTAGCTCTTGCCCGCGACTTCGTACACGCATATCCCTTTTTTTCCCGTACCCAAAGGAATTATGGGAAATCCTCTCTTAGTGCTCCTCTACACTCCCCAAGGAACCTACATGCCAAATCAGCTTTCTACGACCAGCAATTTCGGCGATATGTTGTCTGTCAGTCACAAAATATCGCGGAGAGGAGCTCATGGCTAGATAATAGCCGCACGGATCGATCTTCAAGGTTAAGCAACGCTTACCAAGGTTGGTCTGTGAATGAGTGACCATCTTAGCATACCGTTAGTTTTTAGTTAGTTTCCTCCGTGCTTCGGAAAGCACGTTAAGCCGTTGGTCCCGGCTGTCATTTGTAGATCTTTGGTAGTCGTTACGGATAGTCAGAAGCTGTAAATCTGACTCCAGTCTTGCCATAAAGAAACCGTGTTTCCCAGTTAATGGGTTGTGGAGGTCTGGTAGGCAGCCGCTCCTCGTAAAATACTGGTATTAAGCTAAATCTGGCTTGACTGGAAGCCGACCCCAATATAGTTAGGAAAAGGATAGGCAGATGATGATGATGGTTGTCTGTCAGTCACTCAGTAACAGAAGAATCTTATATATTAGGATAGGTGCCCGTCTCTATCACATATTAATATAAATATAGCATCTGCTTGCAAAGTTTGTCGCTTACACAATATCAATTAGGTACTATCGTCAATCAACTTTGAGAGTGGTTAGCAGAAGGTTACACACATCCATAACCAAAACATACTTACGTATAGGTACAGCGTTAATTAACAAAACTTTGTGAATACAATTTCAATAATTAATTTACAGAACAGCAACTCTGCTTTGATTACAGTGTGGGCCGCCCACATTTTTGTGTTACAAACTATTTAACAGAATTACTTGGCGGGACAAGATGAATGATGACAGACGTCCGATAAGCATCAGCAGTAATTGTTTGACAGCGGCGATATTCGACCCCACCGGTAATTGCGAGGGTTGATTAATTTTGTATCGTTAGCTTTGTGATAATTACTACAGAATAGTTAAGACGGCTGTAAATTTTATTCCGCTTTGTTCTGTTACACCTCGCAGTTTAAGTTTCTATAGCAACATCTGTTTATTTTTAATAGATTAGTAAAGTGATTAGGCAATTTATTTCAAGAAGATTATAATGATGATTTTTTTTTATATTTTCTTTGCTTTCGGTAGGATCAACAATAAGTCGTAAAGTCGAGATTAAATAGTATTTTCTAAAATTGTTTTTACATAAATTAAAATTCTTCAACATGACTCTATTTAAAGAATGATTTCTTTATCAACCAATTAATTCACACTCAGTCTAGCAATAGTCTTCATGAGGATACCCTTAAATTAGTCTAACAATAATTCAGGTCAGTCTATTTCTGGTCAGGCTTTACCACTTACAAAGTTATAACACTCCAACTTCGAAGTATACAATTTAACCAACTTCTATTTTCGGTGAAATTGCGAAATAATAACCCGTCGAGTTGGTATTCGTGGTAATCTTAATCTACACTAAGTTCAGTATCACTATAACTAACACGTGGTCTCACGAATATGACCAGAGCTCGTGTTGTTATCGCTTCGAGCTCTCGTTATCCCAAAAGGGAACGAACCGTGAAAGATATAATTCAATTTTCTCCAAAATAGAAGTAAGACTTATGCTCACATAATCCAATTATATAGTTTGTTACGATACGTCAGACTCGTTTAAAATTAATTGATACCAGATACTGTCGAAGTTTTCCTTTTGATTGATTGATTGACGTGATCCTATGAGGAAAACTCAAACAGTATTTTTTTAAAGAATCCTTCGAAATTACATAAAAATAGCTTTATCTGCAAACAGACAAATCAGCCATTTATTTTATTTATAGTGATTCGATCAAACTTGGACAGATGTCAATGGTACAGAAGATCCTCGACACTTGAATAAGAGTAAAGTAAGGTACTCTAATTTCGCTTTTAAAGTGGCTAGAAAAGCTTTCAGATGTGAATATTTTATGGACCTTCGAAAATATAAAATATGCAAGTAGAAATTCATTATATACTATACTATTTTAGCCAATGAATCTGATTCCAGTCTTGCCATGAAGTACCGTGTTACCCAGTTAATGTGTTGTGGAGGTTTGGTAAAATACTGGTATTCAGCTAAATCCGGTTTGACTGGAAGCTGACCCCAATATAGTTGGAAAAAGGCTAGGCTGATGATTATATACTATTTTAGATTTAACTTGTTTAGTTCTATTTTATTATATTTACATGTATGGTATGGTAGGAGCCAATGACCATCTCAACCCAGATTTGGTCGAAAGTTTATTACTTACTTCTGTTTTAGCTATTAGAAGACTAGCAGACTGCCGATCAAAAGTTCTTGGTTCTGTGAGTTCTAAACCAGGCCAAACGTTAGTACTAAAACGAGCTATACGTTACGAAAATATGTAGGGTGCCTCTCAACTGGAAAATTGGACATGAGTAGGTAGGTACTAATACTTTATTCAACCTACATGTTATTTATCTAACCTAGGATTATTATACCTACGCCTGAAATCATAAAACAAACAAATTCTGAAATACGCGATGTTTATTTAACAAAACATTCTCTATATTCACCTACATTATTACTGAGATTCCTAGAAGTCCAAATTTAAATATTAATAGGCAATATATTTGTCCTACAGTGGCTTGAAATAACATGAAGAAGTACCTCCCACGATATCTTAAGGCAGGAATAATAACGCACATACTCGTCGTCAACTACGAAGGTATTGATTTCAATGACTACCCTGGCTGTCCTATTGTCCATGATTTATACGACTCTAGCGTTGGCCATCAGCTTTTCCCGCAAGTAAATTGGAAATTATCACAAGAGAACTTACTATGGTAGACGCCAGATAAACTTACAATAAAGTACATTGACCTTTCCTTTTGTAGGTACCCGAACATAATGATGAACCGTTTTTCATTACTAGAGAACGTAAAGGATCATCATAGTAATCGATTCTGGACAGCTTTATGTCTTTATTTCTGTTTTTAATATTAAGAAAGTCAATAAATGTATGTGTTATTGCACTTTTATCTGACACCTACTGGGATAAATAGTTTAAATTCACATGGATAAAACTGAAAAATGAGAACCGAAACATATTGGTCTTCTTTTCTTCCTTTCATCCAAATCTTTTCAGCTATTGAGAAATAATTTGACCAACAAATATACAAATATCAAGTTTAGAACATCCAGACATTATATACATAGTATACGTACACACCACAAGACGTCGTAAGTATAATTTGTAATTGTATCGTGGAGAAGTGCATAGGCGCCATGTTTCCTATTGTTTCTAAGTTAGCCACTTGACTGAGCCTGCTTGTGATTGAAGTGCATTCCCCGCACTACTTAAAGAGCCTTTTCATTCTGACTCCCTCGAGCTTGCTTAGGAATCAGGATTACACGGAAATTTCGTTTATATTTTTTTTTAGCTAAAAGTACAATATTATTAAGTATTTATATTAAAATAAAGTTCTTAAAACCATAAACCTAAGTATATAATTATAACAAAATACATACCTATGCATTTAGGTGTCAAATTTAAAAACCAGCTAAGTGCGAGTCCGACTCGCAAACGAAGGGCACCGTACCACAAACCTTAATTTTTATTATTTTTTGTTATAGCGGCAATAGAAATACACAATCTATGAAATTTCAACTGTATACTGTATGTGTGTCTGTGTGTATAGGGATCGCTTTCGATGGGGTGCGAGAGGTACTCTATATATAAAGATTTAAAGAACTTTTGAGAATAATTATATTTTACGTATTTTCATTGTCAAGACAAACAACAGAATCTCCTGGAAAAAAAACTAACTCATTCTTATGTCATTAGATTCGAATTCCAACTTAAACTCTTTATTCTTAAATCTTTCAAGGCTTATGACTTTGAGGTTGCACCTTCCAAAGAGGATCTCTGCAATACCTATTACGGTTCTTGAGATACAGCCCGCTGACAGACAGACGAACGGACGGTCGGACGGATAGACGAAAGGACGGACGGACAGACAGCGGAGGCTTAGTAATAGGGTTCCGTTGGTTACCCTTTGGGTGCGGAACCCTAAAAACACCTTACGTTACTTATACCCCTTGTTTATGTCAAATCATTAAAGCTAAATTTGATCCACTTCTTCTTACCCTACAAAATTTAAATTTTACTTATTGCTTCAATTCTGATGACAGTAATTTTATATTATATATAACTTTATTTGGAAAAAACAACCAATCGTACATTGTATATTAAAATCTAGATACACAGTATTCTATATAAAACTGTACAGTCGGTAAGTCGGCTCCAGACCAGTGATGTTATGGATATGATATTTCGGATCTGGATACGGATATGGATATAGCAGTAAAATTATATCGGTTTCAGATTATTTCGGATTATCCGTTAGCTTTGGATAGTTTCGGATATTAGATTTAAGTAAAATATAAACACAAAGTAATACTTTGGTTTTATTTATAGGTTTTATCTAGTTTTGGTCACCATTTGATATTATAATCAGTCATATAGGTAAGTAATGAAACATCGCCATCATGCGCGTGAGAGCCCTTTCGACGGGGGACGCGGTTTCCCGGGGCGGGGTCGTCTTGGCGGTGTCTCTGGACATTGCCAATGCCTTTAACACCCTGCCCTGGAGTTGCATTAGGGAGGCACTTCGGTATCACCGGGTGCCGACCTACCTCCGTCGCGTAGTCGAGGCTTACTTGACGGACAGAGCCGTCATCTACCCCGGTCACCTGGGAGAGTGGAACCGGCGAGAGATGTCGTGTGGTGTTCCACAGTTTTCCGTTGTGGGGCCGCTCCTGTGGGACATCGGCTACGACTGGGTGCTGCGCGCCGACCTTCCTTGCGGCGTCAGTGTTGTCTGCTATGCTGACGATACGCTAGTCCTGGCGCAGGGACAGTCGCACCAGGCGGCGGCTGACGCTATGACACGCGTGGTTGCGATAGTCGTTGAGAGGATCCGGCAGTTGGGTCTCGAGGTGGCCCTTCACAAACCCGAAGCCATGTGCTTCCATGGTTCTCGGAACAGGCCACCATCGGGATCTCAAATAACGGTAGGAGGAGTGCACATCAATGTCGGGTCGACGATGACGTACCTGGGTCTCGTCCTTGACAGCCGGTGGAACTTCATAGAACATTTCCGACGTTTGGCTCCCAGACTTGGGCGAGCCGGGGCTGCCTTCAAGCGGCTTCTGCCCAATCTAGGGGGTCCAAATACCTCCTGCCGGAGGCTTTACGCAGGGGTTGTGCAGTCCATGGCCCTTTATGGGGCGCCAGTATGGGCGCCTACTTTGAGGAAGCGACCTGCCCGTTACCTCAACGCGTCTCAGAGGGTCATGGCTATCCGGCTGGCCCGGGGATACCGAACGGTCTCTGGCGAGGCGGCGAGCCTCCTTGCCGGACTTCCGCCATGGGATCTGGAAGCGAGAGCCCTCGCGCACATTTACAAGTGGCGCGTGGAGGCGCAACGCCGGGGCGAGACTCCTCTGCCGCGGCAAATCGCAGCAAGGCGGACGGAGCTCCGGCAGGATCTCATTGCGGTATGGAGACAGCGACTGTCGCAACCCGGCGCTGGGCACGCCACAATCCAGGCGATAAGTCCCCTCTTTGAGGAGTGGCTGGAGCGGCGCCACGGCGTCCTCACCTTCCGCCTGACGCAGGTACTCACCGGACACGGTTGTTTCGGGAGATACCTGTTTCGGATTCGGCGGGAGGACACGCCCAGGTGTCAACACTGTGATGGTCACCCGGAGGACACGGTGAAGCATACGGTGGAGGTCTGTCCTGCTTAGGCGGAGCACCGCCGGGTCCTCGTCGAGGCGATCGGCGGCGGCGACCTCTCGCGACCGGCCTTGGTTCAATCTATGGTCCGGAGCGAGGAGGCATGGGAAGCGGTCACCTCCTTCTGCGAAGCAGTAATGCTAGCAAAGGAGGAGGCCGAACGTGTGAGAGAGAGGGAAACCTCACGTCCCAGTCGCCGCAACAGAAGGAGACGCCCCAGGCGTCGGGAGTCGCAGGGCGATTTCCGGCCGCCGTAGGCGCGGGCCTGCGGTCGGCGAGCAGTGGGTGGCTCGCCGTCTGATCAGAACTAGGCCCGGGTCGGCGCACATACGGCAAAATTACCACTTTAGAGGGTCAAAAATTAAATATGTGACATAATATGTGTATTTATGCTTAGATATGTTTCTTACTTAGACGGTTACTTTGTGTTGAGATTTGAGAAGATTTCTAAGTACCTTCCTACCTAAAAGGTATTTATAGATTATAAAAATAAAATAGAATTGAAAATTAAAATTTGTATATAATTTTATAAAGTACACATAATTATAAATTATACATCAATTATGTTGTAAGCAATGTAGTTAATTACTATCACTGTCGTCATGATCATCCGTTGATTCTTCGTCATTACCATCCCTGTCTTCGATTGTTTCTACAAGTGGCAAATCCAACATTTCCAGCACCTCCTTGGAAAACGGTTTCCTTTTTTTGTGATGGCTCCTCCTCTTGGATGCAATAATAGCTCTGGGCTTGACTCAGAAACAAGTGGTTTCATCACCCTTCGTTTTGTTCGTAAAGAGCTCTCTCCAAAAGTTTTTGCAGGTCTGCCTCTGGTCTTTTTCACTTGCAAATCATTGTTCGAGCTTATAGTGCCTATCGCTGGCAACACTAAATCGTTCATTAACCATTTCGAACTGGACTTCATAAATCTTTCCATGTTCCAATTAGATTTTTTCCACTTTTGTAACAATTTTGAAACAAACACTTTCAAAACACTTGATTTTATTTACACAGTCTTTTGACTGTTTATATTCACTAAACTTGTCCACTATGTAACTAGTTAATCGTTCTACACACTGAGATGATGATTGTTTATAAAAGTTTTCGCTTTTTAACACTAAAACCAGATCCATTTTTTTCATATTGAATTCCGAGTGACTTGGTCCACTCCGACTACCTGTGAAAAAAAGGGTCTAGTGTCACAATGAGTTGGTTTGAGTTCCTAAAATTCACAGTATTAGTAGTCAACAAACACATAAGTGTAAATATTTAGGACAGAAAGCGGTACTAAGCGGAACTTTTTTTGAAAGTCTAAGGAAGTATATTTTTTTTATGAAAAGTAGGAGTGGAATGAAACCGTCATTTATTATTACATATATTGTAAAATTAGGGTGAAAAAATAATTAATTAATAAACATACCTGTGACCTCAATGTCCATAGTAAATATTTTGATTTTTGCACGAGTTGAACGAAAATAACACGTTATGATGCCTTCTGGTTTCAAATGCAACTAGCCGTACGCTGCGCAATGCTTATCTGTCGAACCCTCGGGCGCCTTTGTTATGAGCATAACAAAGGATGTCTATCGGCAGCACGATGGCCCAGGTACTTGACTCGAAGAATACAAGCAATTTTAAACCTTATATTAAAGTAGTAAAATCTATTTTTGACCTCCTAATGTGGTCATTTTGCCGTATGTGCGGCGGCGCGCTGCGATCCCAGCGCGCCTCAAAGAGATATCAGCGTGGATGACGGGGCCTTGGAACACAAAGGGCACCAGGAGGAACACGGATGGGTTTTAGTCAGTAAGAGTCTGACACTCCCTCATGCTTTACCCAGAGCGGGAGGAGTCATTTGATGATTTCCCATCCTTAAAAAAAAAAAAAAAAAAAGTAATGAAACATGTCGTTTTATTTATATGAAACTATCCGAAATTTGTGAAACGGATAAGATTACGGCTACGGATTTATTTTTTATTTCGGATATCCGATAGTTTCGGTTACGGTTAAGGAGCTCCATAATAATATACATAAAAACTGGGTATCCCTGCTCCAGGCGAAGCACTCCACGATAGTTACAAAACCATTTTTTTCTTATTTAATGCACTGTAAAATCAATGCTTTTTTTCTGATAATTTATCGTGATAACTTGCCTCAAAATAATGAAAGATCTCCAAAAAAACTCGAAACGAAAATATCTCCAAATAGTCTATTTACAATATTGAACTTATACTTAGCAACCATCTATCTAACATCAGATTCGTAGAAATGATCTAATATAGGTACCAAAGCTATCGGATGTTTCAACTTAAATAAAACAGGAATGAGGAGATCAAACTCGAATATCAAGTAATTCAACCTGTTTAGTGGGTAAACAAATTGTCGAGGCTCCTGGCTCTCAACTAGACATAAATCCTCAGAGATGAGGGTCCTTGGCTACAACAATATCTGCATGAGCCAATTAATTTCGATCTAAGGACCAGCCCTTAATCTGATGGTCACTCGCGCCAAACTTTCTAATTGAATTTCAGTTTAGGAATACTCGCCAAATTCCCATGTTAATTAAAACTCAAATGATGCCAAAACTCCAAAAGAAACTTTTGCAGACACATATGACAACACGGTGTGTAGTCATACGTTTTATATTACTGTTATTTATAGCTACGAAATTAAAAATCTTCATATTTACTCCATTTCTTTCCTGAAAGTCAGTCTCTAGTCGTTATGAAATTGCTTATTACATTTATTTGCTTCAACACACTTCATTGTTACTTTCTCATCTACATGAGAAGGAAGACAAAGCAGCCTTTTAAGAACCGCATTATAAGTTTAAATGTGCAAACTGACTGTGTGTGAAACTGACATAATAACTCGACTACATTAATAGTATCAAAGTGTAATCACCAATTTTTTGTACTATTGGTGATTCCAGATGGTACAGTATCTTAATAACATATAAAGGAGAATAAAAAATAGTAAAAATACAACCTAAACTTATAGTGTAATATACTCGTATATTACATTTAGTAAAATCTGTCAACAAGAACAAAACAAATATAAATTGAAAGCGATTCTGCCTTGTGATTGCAACAAATACTAAACTCAGTATCCGGACAAATTAGCCGCCATACACTTTTTGGTTGGTCACGTCTATCGTTTATGCGAAATCGATTCGAACGTTTTATGCGACGTTTCCGGCGAATTTAATAGCTTAAGAGATGACTGGACGAAGAGCAATAAACGGGAATAAGTATTCTTACACATTGGCCGATAAAACTTTATACCCTAACTACTCGTCGATGGCGGGTCAGAGTTAACTTGAAGTCATTAAGTAACTCGCGAGCTCGAATACACGGATAATGACGTCAATTTTCATAGCCAAATTGGATTTTGAATTGTACTTCTCTACCTCACACCGCACTTACGTGAATTACCTGCAAACAACGAGGAATAAAGTTTATGTCCTTAAATATCGGTTACGAGCTAACGATGTGAATATACCCTAATGGTATACCTACAATAGGTTTAAATTAGCGTTGGCCGTCACTTTAATGGCATTGTTCGGCGAATAAGCCATATAGGGCTGCGATATTTCAATCCAATAAGGCGGATAGTTTCATAAATAATTCAATAAGTTGTAACAGGTAAGTGGCACTCGCGCGTTACGGTCGCCCGGAGAGCCAGAGAGAAATCTACTCTTACTCCGCGCGCTGAAATCACACAAGAAATTTTATTTCACGAAATTAATTTTTAATTCGTCCATTACTTTCTGGAAAATCACTATCATGGACGGCACTAATATAACGTTGTTTTAGTACTATGTAACGTTATTTTATATCTACTTGAGCAATCAGAATAAATTTCTCTAATACATAATACTCTTTCATTTTATTTGAAAGGTTTACTGAGAATGAATACCATCGCCATACCCTTATCTGTACAGATAAGTCTTGGTTGATATTTAAATAAATCCACCAAATTTTACTTACTGTAAGCATTGTCAGTTTCACAGAAACCCTTTTCGTTTTAACTGGCTGATAGAGCTTATCAAGACTTTATAAGAGATGCCCTTTGAGTGCAAAAGACACTCCCACATGTAGGTGAGTTGTTATACGGGAGAGAGGCCTCACTAGTGTCGGACCCATGCAAAGATTTTGTCAATCTGATGGATTATTAACGCGGGGCGAGACAGCCCGGGCCCCGCATGTCACACGTTACACATTATAGCTCGGAGGGGCCCCCGGTGGCTCCCGGCAGAGTTTGGGAATAGATAAGTTGATAATTTATGCATTAGATATTACACCTACTAGCTTCACGCAATAATTTTCAATGAACGCTTAAAATTATCGCACTTCTTGTAAGTTGGCAAACAAAGTAAAACTGCGAACAACTTGAATGAATTTGTTGGGGAGTTTCTTACAACATTAAAACACATCAATCTTGCCGAAATTTAATTTAAATAATGTATTAAAGAGAGAAAGAAAAAATAGGAGTGTTAAGATTTTAACAGTTTTGATTAAAGTGATTACTCAAGAAATTCGATAGAAATGTTTTTTATTTTCAACTACTAGAGAATAATTGTGCTAGGAGATACCTAACACAATATTAGATCTCGTTGTACTATTTCAGGAAATAAGAATATTTAATAGGGTAAGAGGAAAATGATCCTACACACATTTCTG
The DNA here is from genome assembly GCA_950371165.1 of Lacanobia oleracea. NCBI lineage: Eukaryota > Metazoa > Arthropoda > Insecta > Lepidoptera > Noctuidae > Lacanobia > Lacanobia oleracea. The sequence goes on from OX493397.1 coordinate 12,903,723, forward strand.
CGGAAAACCGGCCACCTACTCAAATGAAATAAACAACTAAGCAACATTAGAAAAGGTTCACTATCTCTTCACATTGCCACACATAGAAAGCAATTTAATTTAAGTGTACAAAATAAATTGAAATACCGAGAGCCTCGGTTTCGTTCAACTAATATTTCATTTGTGCATATAATAATAATTTTGGATAGAATTCACCTCATTAAAATAATTGTCCACACGATTTGATCAAACGGGTGTTTAAATTAAAATGCACTTAAACATAGTCTATTAATTCGCTGCACTCACTACTGAACTCCTCATGTGATTCAACTAAGTTCGGATTACCCACGTGCCGATACGTAATTTAGTGGAAAAGGTTTGCGACCCCGCTAGTTTGTATTACCCCGACAGTGATATAGGGTATTAAGTTCCCTTCCCTGTCTCCCTAACGCGTAAACAAGACAGAACCTTTCTGCGTATCGCCCTCGCAAAGGTTAATAATTTAGGAGACTAAGCGAGAGAAGCTTTCCGTCTATTTTCTACTTAAACTAAAATTGTTTTGTTTCCATCAGCAGTGCAATCCCTATGAATTATGTATAGACCGCTGAAAATAACAGCGGCTTTCAAATACTCTGTTTACAGAATACTTAATGTGCTTTATGGTAACAAGATGCTGAACAAACAATTATGCGGACTTTTACCTTTTAATTAGTGTCCGTTCCGTTATTATTTAATTTAAAAACCTTCAATTATTCGAAGGCAAAACAAGTAGGTTTATAGCGTTAGCGGAAACACATGTTTCAAAACAGTTTAGTTATTAGTAAATTTCTTATTTCATATTCCTATTACGATTAGGTTATGGAAACCTAACATAATTTTAAAGATCCTTCTCAGTTCTATTGACTCACCTATAAATTTCGTTGTATCGACAAACCAATATTTTCATCATTATATTTCCTAAAAGTATTCTGTCAATACATAGATATGGTTAACGAAGTGTAATCCGATTTGCAAATTCGATAAGTTAGGTGAAAGCGCGTGGACACGTCCCAAATAAAGCCCGGTTTGATCCTATTAACGCACGGCTAACGGGCAGGATCTTGTGACAGCGTCCTCACTGATCCTTGTATAGACCCACGAAAGGATTTGGCTCATTCCCTCCCTACAAATCTCTTTTTTAACGAGTTTAAATACACGAATAACTTGTTCCCGTGGGCGTGTAATCTCTTTCGCATTTGTTTATTTTTATCGATGGTATGTCAACTCGTGTACCCGAGACACGATCGGATCAAAATGAGGTTATTTATTGTCCTCTGCGACTTGATCGCGCGAAGCTCGCTTTTTGTACTTATTGTAAATTTATTGTCTTTCAATTGTTCAAGTATGTACACTCGATTACACATCGATTCGATAAGCAAACGTGTAGAGTAACGTAACAAATAATTAACTTTTAGGTAAAGTAGAGACATTATTAAAATGCAGCGAAAATGTAGCGAAGGTATGTTGATAAAATAACAATAAACTGGAGGTCCATTACTATTAGGGTTGGCACACGTCCTCACACACAATTGTATTGTCATCGTTATTCCGTCGACGTCCACATCCCGAGGTTCAACAAAGAATTTATTAAATAGCTCAATCGGTAGCTGTTTTGAAATTCTATGTCTCAATGAAATCGCTCTTTTTTCACTTTTCAGTTTCATCTCAGCTTTTTCCTGTTGCAGTTTCAGGTTGTTGAGAGAATATTATATTTCGCTGAATTTACTTTGTATCTTGGAATATTAAATGTCCATTATTTTGTAAATGAATGCTGTAAGTAACCCTATAAGTTACAATAGCCGGTTACATGAATAAACTGGCTGGCAGATAATGAATCACGTTCAATTAGTGTTTTAATGAAGTGCTCTTTGCTGAGGAAAATCAAACCTTATTATGTGTACTATAAGAGACCACCGAAATGAAAAGCTTATGCTTAAATATTTTTAAAAGAATTTAATTCATTACAGTAGGTATTCAAAGAAGTTTGGAAGCTTTACGCTAGGTAATAAAAGCTAAGTAGAGCAATTTTTTTAAGTATTTTTGCTATCTAAAATGCTATCTAGGTTATATTTGTAGGCATTATAAGTTGATACCTACTGTTTTTAAATAAAAAACCCAATTTTCTCAAACTCTTAATAGTGAGCAATAAAGAAAGCTGGCGAGAGTAATCCCTACATTTATAGGGGGTTATAATGTCACAGTATTTTTAAACAGCCACCACCACCTTCTAATTTTAAGTTTACCTCATGGCCTTTGGATTTTTATGATACTATTGAAAAAACACAGCAAAAATCTTTCATGTTACCTACGTCATTCAACGAAAAATCCTGAACGAAACTGTTTGTTTGTTTTACATATTCGTTTATTTATTTTTACATTTATTACCGATTTAATTTCAGTACGAGTAGCTGATAATTGAAATTCATTGATTAGTCAAACCGTGAAGACACTTGATATACGGAATTAGTTACACTTAAATTCAAATCAAATTTCAATGTGTTAATTTTGCTTGTTCGTTAGGCGTAAACGTAAATAAACTTTGGCTATTAACACGTCAAAATTGCTGTTTAACGAGAGGGGAAGGGCAATGAATGGAGATTAAACAAGACGATACGGAAACCAAGCAAACCTTCTCGATTACTTTATGGAATTAGTTCCAAGTATTTTGGGCTCTACTATCAGAAATTGGAAACTGTGATCTCAATTGATCTCGCCTAGCAGCATTGTTCGCTTCGCAAAACTAAACGAAATTACTTGCGTTTGTTTTTCTCACGATTTCCTTTTCAATAGTAATTCAGTCTGTCAAAAATTAAATAACTAACTTTCCATTAACACTACTGAAAATATTCTTGAAAATATTCCTTGATAAACATGGAGGTATTATAAACACATACCTTTCCATTTTAATAAATTACTGAGAAAAGTTGGAAAACTCTTTCGCTCAACTTTTTCTTCTTCGCTTTCTTCGATGTTTGTGAAATGTTTCAGTCTCTTTTAGTACTTTACCGGCGTCATTTTTTATTTCTTTTGACGTAGTCGTTTTTAGCTCCTCCTCCAGTATGGAAAGCCCGTCGATATTTGATGTTCACGATACTTATAAATGAATGAGAACATATACAAGAATAAGGTGTAACCTTGTTCGATTGAATCAATAGCCTTCTCCTTGAAACATTCTTGCCTTTGTGGTCATTTGTCGAAGTGTGCAACTCACGTATTGCAATGTTCACAGTAGAAGTCACAAACAATGTTGCAGGGGCAATCCACTTCAAATTATTAGTGTGCTCACCCGGCGGGGCGGCAGTAAATACCAATGTACATATGCAGGCTACACCTTAAGGCCATGAATCTCTTAGAGCAAAAATCTTTTATTTAGATAAAGAAAGCCAACCGAGGGTGCATCCTGCACAATAATTGAATTTGTTCCCCTACCAAATCCCTGCACTGCGCTTAAATAAATAATGAACTAACAGATTTTAGTACTAAAACAATTCACACGATTATTACGTAAACTATACACTAGTGTATTATGCCATTCTGTTGTCTCTGGTAGCTTAGCAGAACTTACAAGTTGGGATAATATACATAATACGTCATTGAATCCCTTGACTCCCGCCGGGTCCAAGCGAGACCGCATAATTTATCTATTGTGTCTGGCGAGCGCCGAGCCGACCGTTTAAGCTGACGATTACAATTACAGACTCATTCATAAGATCCATTCTGATAGATTAGGACAATATTAAAGAGGTATTTAGGGCAACCGACACCCAATTGATGGAGCGACCGCTCAATACCGCCTTCACGGGTTGAACGGAGAATGTATTGGAGTCATAATCGAGGTGAAACGCCTTTTGTTCGCGTAAAAATTGTGAGACCTAAACAATGTCAGGTATTCCACATTGTAACGTGGCAAAGTAAAAATATGTAGCCAATAAAGGAGCTAATTATATAGGAGGTTGCGGCGGCACCTCATTTCTTATGCATTCAGCGCGCCATAATGCCTTCATTACCAGTTTAAAGTATTAAGCAAACTTTGAAGCTGGGAGACGTCTCACTGAGATTTGACTAAGTGGTCGAGAGATTTCTATGGATTTGCTCACCGGAAACTTTAACACAAATAATTTCCTTTTTATTTTAGATATTAAAAAATGTAATCAGATTAAATTGTCATTGAGAATCATCACCGTACTTTGAATCAAAGGTTCCACTATAATTTGTTGGAAAACATGTTCTCTTTCACGTTTATCTGAAATCTTGTATTTTTCATGCTACCTTACTAAGGAATATAACTTATTTCGTCATCACTAAAACGGCCATAAAGTATAATGAAGCATTTTTCTTGATAATACAGTCTTTAAAATAAAATAAAACCGGCCAAGTGCGAGTCGGCCTCGCACACGAAGGGTGAGTATAAGAAATAAAAATTAAGGTTTTTGGAACGGAAGTTCCAAAAACCTTAATTTTTATTATTTGTTGTTATAACGGCGAGAGGTGCTCGTGGCTAAATAATAACAGCCGCACAGGTCGATCTTCAAGGTTAAGCAACGCTTGCCAAGGTTGGTCTGTGGATGGGTGACCATCTTAACATACCGAGTTTCCTCCGTTAAGCCGTTGGTCCCGACTATCATTTGTGGATCTTTGGCAGTCGTTACGGATAGTCAGAAACAAGTAAAAATCTGACTCTAGTCTTGCCATGAAGTACCGTGTTACCCAGTTAATGGGTTGTGGAGGTCTGGTAGGCAGCCGCTCCTCGTAAAATACAGGTATTCAGCTAAATCCAGCTTGACTGGAATTCGACCCCAATATAGTTGGGAAAAGGCTAGGCAGATGATGATTTGTTGTTATAGCGGCATTAAAAAACACAATCTGTAAAAATTTCAAATGTCTACCTATTACGGTTCTTGAGATACAGCCCGCTGACAGACAGACGAACGGACGGCCGGACAGCGGAGGTTTAGTAATAGTGTTTCGTTAGGGTAACCCTTTGGATACGGAACCCTAAAAAAATCATAAAATAACTTTAAATTTCGGAAGTTGGTGTTTTTGGTTTTTTGACACCGGCTTTCAAAATTAAAGTTATTTTATACTTTGTAGTGTTTTGTTATTGGAATCCGGTTTTATTTTTTTGTAAAAAAGTTTTTTATTTGAAATCACAAACACAGCGTACTGGCGCACAGTGCGACCGGGGTCGGTCAAGACCCAATTTCAAAAATTTGAAGTTAGGTCAAAAAAAGTTATGGCAAATTTTATTCGAATAGTTGTTTCATCGAAATGCGCAAATATAAAAGGTTTATGACAAATGTAAGTAATACAACAGTTCAAATATTCCACATTCGATTGACTTGTAAAAACTTACTAAAACTTGCAGTTCTCTCTTGCTTTATAATTCGAAAACGACAAAAGTTAGTGAAGTTCTGAAACATGGATTCTATAGCTCAAGGTATCTTTTTTTATCATAATACTATAGATTTTTACATAATGCGTTTACTTAATAGTATAATAATAGTGGTGAACTCAAGAAGCTAAAATTTTTCATATAATATTTATTTTACGAGAGTAAAAGTTATGGTACTTTGTCGCTCTTTGCAACAAAACTTATAGGAAAATATACCTCAAACCTTCTTTTATTATGATACGAAAAAAAAACTTGCTAAAGTTTGCTAATCTTGACGTAGTTACTACTTTTTTGTTGTTGCAGGGCGCGCACTAATTTTTACTCGTTATGAACTTGGCATGGCAGCCTTGATATTTCCAGATCCTGCAAGAAGTTGGGATTCTAAGAACGAACATTTTAAAGAGTTTATTGTACAGAAAAGTAATTGCCGATTTTAAGTATTCTAAGTTTTCGCTCGACTGCTAGCGTATGAATTGGATCTTGTGCTACCGGAGAAACGTACTCATGTTTATAGTACCTAATAGTATAAGTCTTATCAGAAAAGTTCGGAAAGTACCAGATTTAGAAGACATAAGCTTGTCAAGTTGACTGGATGGGTGACCATCTTAACATACCGAGTTTCCTCCGTGCCTCGGAAAGCACGTTTAGTCGTTGGTCCCGGCTGTCATTTGTAGATCTTTGGCAGTCGTTACGTATTGTCAGAAGCCAGTAAATCTGACTCCAGTCTTGCCAAAATGTACCGTGTTACCCAGTTAATGTGTTGTGGAGGTATGGTAGGCAGTCGCTCCACGTAAAACACTGGGATTCAGCTGAATCCGGTTTGACTGGAAGCCGACCCCAATGTAGTTGGGAAAAGGCTAGGCAGATGATGAAGCTTGTCAAGTTGTGAAGAATCTGATTGAAAATATCGTTCTTAATTATTAATATACATACACATGAGAAAAATACCTATTTGATTTTTTATTTTAGTACTCGTTTCGTGCCTATGTCTATTCCAGTACTGTAGTGCTATTCTGTAACAACATTTTCGTGTTTCGACAGCGGAATCCGTTGTTGAGTGTAATAAAGCTCATTTTGTGAGGTTTGTCACTCAGGTGAAGCTCGATATCGAAACGGTTGTTTACAGAATAGACTAGCTGTTCATTAAGAAGAGAATCAAACTAAAAATAACCTTTGGAGCGTGCCCGCCTGCTGGCTGTGGGTGAATGGGAGTCGGGTCTTTGGCTACAGGCACTACCGTCACCCAACATAGGTACTTTGCTGAGTGACAGTACTTTCCGGATCGCTACGTGTCTGCGTTTGGGTGCTCCTAGCGGAGCTCCACATCGGTGTTAATGCGGTGAAGCACGACCGCCTCGGACACCATGGCCTGTCCTGCAATAGGAGCGCTGGTCGGTTAGCACGGCACGCCAGCATTAATGACATTATCCGTCGGGCCCTTGTCACCGCCGGGGTGCCAGCTGTTTCAGAACCCAACGGCTTGGCACACGACGATGGGAAAAGGCCAGATGGGATGACCATAATGCCTTGGAAGGTGGGTAGGCCTTTGGTGTGGGATGCAACATGTGTCGACACCCTTGCGCCATCCCATCTTCTTAGCACGGCGGGCTGTGCTGGGGCGGCTGCTGCAGGTGCAGAAAACCTGAAACGGCGCAAATATAACAACTTAACTGGAAGTTACATATTTGAGCCGTTTGGCGTTGAAACACTAGGCCCATGGGGTCCGAGTGCGCATCGAGTCTTTCGGGACATTAGCAAACAACTTGTCGACTGTTCACGTGACCAGAGGGCTGGGCTTTTTTTCGGCCAAAGAATCAGCATTGCGATTCAACGCGGCAATGCTGCCAGTGTTCTGGGAAATTTTGCCATTGACAGCGATGTGGATAATTTTTTTGATGCCCAATGATTATTTTTGTTTTTATACGCTTGTACATAATTTCGTGTTAATTAGTGTATGATAATTAAGTACTTGTTAATTTATTTAGATTATGTTCCCTTCTAATAAAAAATAACCTTTTAACAGTTTTTTGAATCTGTGTGATAATAAATAATACTTACAAAACTTCTCTTAGAACCTAAAGAAATTACTCCATAGTGGTTGATACTGACTAACCATAAACTAAAATAATAAAACTAACTAAATTAAGACGTTTTCATTCATTCTTCTTCATTAATTTGTTCAAAATAATTTTGACCGCTGTCAAGTATGGAGCGGCCGCTCTGTGCGGCGTGATGTTATGTTATGAACTGGTGTAAACAATCAACAGACATGCGATTTCAGAAATCCCGATCCATTTGCTATCATTTATTGAAGAGTACCCTTGCCTACCTTCGAAGCTTTTCATCAGATCTTCATCAAATTACTAAAATTACCGAGAAAATACTCTTCCAAACAAAAAAATAATCATCCAAATCGGTTAAAAATTGAATATCGCTGAACAAACATTTTACATGGGATCCCATCATCAGGTCCTAACTTATACCTTCCATCATCAGCTCAGCAACATGATATGATGAATATCAGGCACAAATATCTGAATTGCCTTAGAAATTTTATGAAAAACATTGTCTGTGCCTATAAAATGTGAGGGTTTCCCTCGATTTTCATGGGATCCCATCATCAGATTCTGACTTGGTGACAATGAGACCACCTCAGGAGTATAAGCATTCAAATAAAAAAAGGTTTTTTTAAATCGGTCCACAATTGGGAGAAATCGGTGAACATAAATAAAACAAAAAAATACATACAGCCGAACATAGAACCTTCTTTTGAAGAAGTCGGATAAAAATGATGGAGATCGCCAAGATAACTTCCTTTCTAGACCGCGTGAGGTGGGTAATTTGTGTGATAACTTTAGTGGGACCTTAAGACACGCGGAGTCATGGCTCACAAGTCACAAAGGGGGAGTTTTTCTCTCCCTTCGACTAGCAATTGGGAAGTGTTAATAGCCCGGTATTAGTGCCATGCTTATGAGTTTCATTAGTACTGAAGCCGCGAAAGATTCATGTAAGAACGTGCCTTTATTAGAAGAGACGTGATTGTTTTGAAAATTGCTTCATACCTAGAGTTTACGTGCGTTAGTGTTAGACTCCGCGAGCATAGATTTTGTACTAAAATAACCAATTCAGGACAATTTTAGCTTAAACAACTTGAGGTTAATTGAGATAAACTGAAAATTCCATCAAAAGTGTAACTAGTGGTTTTCAGCAAGATTTCATGGAAAAACGACTCATCTGAGTAGAACGAGAATAACGGGCCTTTCAGAACGTCAAACCCAAAAGTAAACTACCGAATAATTGATAGAAACGTCTCAAGGCGAGATTACTAGAAAGGTACTAAGTATAACTACTCACACCAAAGGCTAGTCCTATAGGTCCGGGGTAGGATCCCTTTGAGGCAGCTGAGAGTCCTGTGTTAAAGCCAAGACCTAATCATCTTGCTTGAATAACTGTATGCTGAATTCCGGACACTGGTCACGACAAGCTCCAAAAAGGCTATATTACAGTGTATTGTACATGTCTATTTGACGGCACAGTTGGCGCAGTGGTTGAGCGATCGGCTGCTGCGCTGCGTGTCGTGGGTTCGATTCCCGCACGGAACAAATATTTGTATGGCCTACAAATAGTTGTTTCGGGTCTGGCTGTTTGTGTATGTAAGTTTGTATGTTTGTGAACGCACCCACGATACAGGAGAAATTCCTAGTGTGGGGCAACGTTTTAAAAAAAAAAATAAAAAAAAAATATATATATATAAATAGGCGTTACTTACTCTCATTGCACTTTAACATAATATAGTCCTTAACGCAATTGACAGAGAGGTCAGAATATTAAAATTCGAAAGCTGATATTAGTTTTGAACTTTTAGTGTTTGTATTGGACTCCACTCGTGTAGATTGATTAGATTATGTCTATTTTTGACGTTGCATTTAGCAATAATTCCGAACGTTTTTCACGCTAAATGTATTATTGTGTTTGTTTTTTGCCTTTTATGATTTGATAACACATTTTTCGGTATATTTATAGCTATTGCGATAATTTAGGCAGATGTAAGCGATGATGAATGTGTTCGTTACTTTTTTTTTGTATGGTATGTCATATGGTAATCATATGTATATATGATTTAGTCGGTGTTTGGAAAAAGAATACCTCACTATGATTTACACAAAAATATCGCATTCCAATGCCTTTCCGTACAACGTAAGTAATAAAAACAGTATCTAAAACTTGTATGAATAATTCAAACGCATCGCGTGTTTGTCGTTACTTAGTAGGTAGTATATAAATTCTAGCTTGAAATGTTTTCAAAGCTGTACTGAAACATGATTTACTTTCCAATAACAGACACTTCGCTATGACATAGAGCGGGCACAGCTTGGCGGCTAATGCGCTGACTTGCGACCTAACGCTCGGGGTTCCAGTCTGTCCAAATATTAGGAAGAAATTAAAATTCATTTGGTAGGAGTTTAAAATTCCAAACTAGGTAGTAAACGTTTGGAATAATTAAAAGTTTCTAGTCGACACAACGCTTTTAGTTAGTCGAGCTGAAACAACGTACGCCCAAAAAAAGTAGAACAATTTCTAATTATTCCGAATTCTTTCCAACAAGGTTCTCGATTTGTTTGCCTCTAACTGTGTGAAGCTACACTTTGGTGGGAGTTGCATACAAGTCGATATATCTTTTGAATGCAACAAGATATACATGTATATTATGTAACGTACCCACGAAACCTTTATTAAACAGCTATATTTCGCAGAAACAAACACGATACGTAACTAGCACGCAATCGATACCGCAAACGATTTTAATTCGTATAAATTGGGCAAAGCTGCTTTATAATAGATTTAGCAGGCTTTGCGACAACTGTATATTGGGATTGCGGCTATGCAAAACTGATACAGTTGCCAATTAGTCAGCTTTTGTACCCACAAACGAACTAATTTCATACGTTGTCATATGTAATCAAAAAAATGTTATCGCGTATTTGATTTTCGCTCACTATTTTTTTCGTGTTCGTAGCATGCAGAAAGACGGCCGCTGCTATAGCAGACGCCACGCCTGAGGAAAACGCATAAATCTATCAGGACTGAAACGTAGTGAATTAGCCACATAAATTCTGTCAGGGAGAGTTGTTACTTGACCTCATAAAAAGGTTCACCCGTGATGCATAGGTACATAAATAGTGGCTAGCTTAACACCCACTTCTATTCTCGTTTGTAATATGAAAGATTAAACAAGTTACATTTATACAAAAAGTGTCTACCAGAGAACTTGGTTTTCAGCGCGCTCGCGTAATTTATGTATGACGGCGCAAATGCCAATTTATTGCTGAGTAATGGCACCGTTTGGAGATCTGCAAATGGGCTAGTCGTGTAAGAAGAGAAATGGTTCGAAATGTACGCTGCTAAATGTATTTATAATTTATTTATCGGGCATACTACAAATCCGAATTGTTATCGCAAGAGTTGCTCCTTTTCATAACGGAGAGTCCTTGGAGTGAGTAATGAAGAGGGGTAATAATGGGCCTTTGTTTACTCTACGGTATTATTGAACTGTGCCCTTTAGCGGTTTACTAGATAAAAGGCTAATCATGTGTTTGTAATTTGTTATCAATCTGTAATATTATCCTACGTAAGCTAACTATTAGTATCAGTTCAAAATAGGCCATACCTAACACATAAAATCGGTTATCGACTGCAATATCCGTGTATTATCTACAAAATTCTAACTAACTTAAACCATTTAGCGTAGTTAGGTTCATAGATAGCGATACTGATAATTTGAGTAAATCACCAAACTGTAGCCAAATTGGGGATGCCGTGGAGCGACGCGCGATGTGCGACAAATGGTATTAGTTCGATGCATTTACAACAACTCGCGTCGCGCTAACCCGTTAACAAAACTACTTGGCATAATATTCGCCATAATAATGATAATTTATTAATGCAGTTTATTTTCGTATGTTATTTGAGGGTTTCTTTCAATAAATAGCAGTAGCAAAATAGCAGTAGTCTTGAGTATAGTATTTTTTGCACACCAAAGATGAAATACAAATGAAACTTAAATCTAAAACACATGGTTGCAATGGGCTTATCGTTGTATTTTTTTAACCCCTGAAAGGCATAATTTAATAAATTAGTACTTGGTTAGGAAAAGGTTAGGTGTCATAATTAGAAATTCGATAGATCGGATCGATCAGGCCCTTACTTTACCTACATATAGTGGCTATTTATTTGACCTCCACAGCAAAGTAGCTGGGTGTCTCTCTACTGACCCCTGTAGTGACAGGGCGTTTACTTATTAGAAACATATAAAAGAAAGCTAACATTAACACAATCACGATAAAATCTCTTGATTATACTTTACCAAAAGCCAAGTTATTTTCGTAGAAATTTAAAACGGAAGAAATATACCACCTTTAAATTTATTTACTCACTCGGACCCAGATTACAGACAGTATTTACCTTGAACATAGTCAAAGTCAAGAAGCAATTTATCTGCCAAAATGAAGTTTCAATTTTAATAGAGGGTCCTTGATGTCTCACGAGATTCGGCCCTTTGAGTCAGTGGTCGATTGCAAATTGCTTTTTCGAAATTTATTTTACTCTATCACTGACAAACAGTACAAAATTAAATAGCAAATAACAACAATTTTGGCAAGAAAGTACTGAACGACAAGATAAATAGATTTAGATCAACATTAACAATTTATGAGATCTATCTGAAATTACGATTAAGTAATGAATCTACTGCTTAATGTTACTCTCAAAGCTAAATCGCATTTATACTGCCTTAACAGTAAATATTAATAGACTTATTCATAAACAAATGTAACCACATGCTTAGTTTTAATTAGCAGATTTTTTATTCTTCTTATAAAGAACTAGCTGTTGCCCACGAGTTTGTTCGCGCTTATCCCGTTTTGTTTGCGTACCCGTATAGCTCATGTATATATGTGTGTCTAACATACACAAAAATAATTTACTAAATCCGACTGATAGTTCCAGAGATTAGCGAGTTCCAACAAACTCTTCAGCTCTAATATTAGTATAGCTTAGTCTGAATAAAATTTTTTGATAATCCGAGTTTAAACTAATTTTAAGGTAAGAAAGTATTAAAAAAAAATAATATTAAAGCAAACATCCCACTCTTACTAACGAGAAATGTAGCACATTGAATGCACTTTATTCAATTTATCAATTGAGTCTTTTTCTCTCCACTAACTAGTGTGGTTGCTGATGGCGTGTGTTCTTAAGTACTACAATGGCCGAACAATGAATCGCATTTAATCTAACTTTCTTTCCCTCGGTCAGCAAACAGGAAGATAGCCACGCCCACACAAAGAAAACACGCCGGCACTAATTAATTAATGGCTATTTCTTTATTACGATTGTGACAAATTTCCCTCAAACTTGTGCGAGATAATACAATAAAACGTCCTCTCTTTGGATCCACACTCAGTTCGTTTGATATTTTGGAAGAGGAACACGCTCGCAATCCTGCTATAAAACTATATTCGGTTTATAGTGAGTACGTACATTTTTACTGTCGATACAAGTTTGTACAAGAAAAATAAAAAACAACTACACAAACGACCATTTCAGGATATGTGGGTATAGAGTGGACGTCCGATCAACAAATTGAAATAACTAATCCGTGAATTAGAAAAGAACTAAATACTTACATCTTTTATTTACCACAAGAATACAAGAAAAGGCATTTCTTAGCGCCCGGAGATCAATGCAAGGCAAACAGAACTAGGGAAAAATCCAAGTTTGAAAGATAAAAGACAAATAAGCTGTAGTAGGTACACGCGTAACTCGGATAGAGACGGTCGGTGTAAAGCCGCAAATATTTGTTTCTTTGAGAACCCTTGCTCTTTGCACAAAAATAGGCGGAATTCCACATATTCCTTTACTATAATATACATGACAATATTAGGTATCCAAGTTTTCATTGTTCTAAGATGTACTGAGCACAACTTTGTTTATAAACACGAATGATATCACACAGAGAAGCTGTTTCATATGCGGGCTTACTAACTAAGTACAGGCATCTTTGTAAGCTGATAATACAATACAAAAGGCCAATTACTTACCATTGTAATTATTCACTCTTAAGACGAACCTTTTGAGAGAATAGCTCGCTTTGCAGCGGCGATATTATTTTAGAACCGGATTGAGCCAGCAAATGTTGCCAGACTTTGCATGAATACCCGTAACATTTCATGTTAATAAGTAGGCGTAAAATATGTATTCAATGTTTTCCGTAACGCCTATTCTCTGCCAAGAATTTAATATTTATCTGATCGGGCAGCACTCTTTGTTCCAGAATCAGTAGTTTTACAAGCGTTGTCTGTTGTGTACTATTGACTTTTCCATATTATTGCTAGCAGACAACTGCCAAACATCGAAAAACACTGATTCGTTGCCAAGACTAAGTACTAGTAGAGTAGAAAATACCCATTTTGACTGAGAAAAATATACAATATAATTGTAGTTCTAAAATTAAAAATCGAAAACTGGCCCACGCTGAGCGGTTTATTTTGTCACTAACATTGCAAATAATGTGAAAAAAGAACATAATTTTAATTTACTTAACTTAGTTTTTTACCATTTATATTATGGCAAGCAATTAAAGATTAGCTATACTAGAGTAAAAAATATTCCACAGTTGGAAATAACTTCATTTTTCCGCAGCTATTTTTTCATCGCTTGCAGTAAGTGTTACGTTAAGCTTTTAGAGTACCATCGATCACTGAGTGGAGGGCATTGGCGATCCCGCTGTTGCAGCTGGGAAATGTATTGCGAAAAATAGATATATCTTTTGTTTTTTCTAGACGATCTACAAGGATCTACAACATATATTTTTGTTTTATTTAATCACCAGTGGACATTCAATTTTTATTGGTTTTGCTGTCGCTTTGATTTTCTACGCTAAACTAATGGTTTACTCTATTCTTGTTTGGTGGATATCTGATTATCAACTTTCCCTACCTAACTACTCAGCTGCAGCCTACATACTACTGAATCTCGTCATAATCAATGCAATTCCGTGAGAACTATTAAATTTATTTTAAATCTTGAATAATTATAAAACTCTTCCTTTACTTTCAGAGTTTCCCAAAGGTTTGAAGATCGGGACATTTGATGATTTCCCCATACAGAAATACGACGGAACGGAAAAGACGGGACATGCGAAGTCGCGGGCGAAAGCTAGTATCGCTACATTTACATGTTGTTTTTACCAAAGGATAGAGTGGTAGTCGAGAAAGATTTTAGTATATAATTTGTCTAGAAAAAAATAGGATCCTTAAGAAAATTGTAATGCTAGTGATCTAAGAAATTTATATATTTGATACCTTTAGGTATTTTTCTTTTTAATCCAGTAGATAGAGGCCCCTTGGGCCGCCTTTTTAAGGAAGCGAACTGCCCGTTACCTCAACGCGTACCAGAAGGTCATGGCCATCCGGCTGGCCCAGGGATACCGCACGGTCTTTGGCAAGGCGGCGAGCCTTCTTGCCAGACTGCTGCCATGGGATCTGGAGGTGAGAGCCCTCGCGTTCAATTACGAGGGTCGCCCCGGGTGTCGGGAGTCGCAGGACGATTCCCGGCCACCGTAGGCGCGGGCCTGCGGACGGCGAGCATTGGGTGGCTCACCGTCTGATCAGAACCAGGCCCGGATCGATGGCGCGCTGTCAGCACAGAAGACGGGGCCTGCTAGGGCCAGTGCCTGCTTGGGCTGCGGAATCTATTCGAAAGAGGTACCGTAGCCCTGGAACGCAAAGTGCACTAGGAGGAACACGGATGGGTTTTAGTTGGTAAGTCTGACACTGGGATACTACTTCACCCACAGGCGGGTGAAGTAGAATGAAAGATGACTCCTCATTTGATGATTTGTCATCCTTTTTTTTTCCTACAAAAAAATTTACTTGAGATCTCTGGATCACTGATCTAGGGATCAATCCTATGTTGAAAAATAACTCCTCCAAATTCTAGTTAATTCATCTAAAAATGATTTCTGGGTCACGTTCACGTCATTTCCCACAGTTGAAGGCCCGTATCATCGAGAGTGCATAATGCAACTAACGTAATCAGTCCAGAACCATTACTATTTGTATTTCAGAGTTTAGTTTTGTGTTCCCAATGCTGCCATAATTCCTAATGGGTTTCAGGAAACTGGTATAGAATTCAAATTGAAATGCCAATGCTGCACCATTAGTAAATACTCCCAATGTAGCGCCATTATAAAATAGATTCCCTACACAATAATTTTATTGAGGAACTTCAAAAGATATATTATTCGAGCTGGTTAAAGTGGTACCCACTGGTCATGGGACTGGATATCTCACTAAATCAACTTCAGATCTCATAACAGCATTGATCAAGTACGTAGAGATATGACGACATCAAAGTTTCGAATGTCAAGAGAGAGAAATGTAAAAAAGAGAGTTCTGAAGGTTGGGGGGGCAAGAAAAACGCATGAGCTCAGAACTGATGTAACTAGGTGCATAGCTAAATTATACTTGATGAAACATATATAATAGTGGCATTCACAAAGGCCTAAGATAACGAAAAAGCCAATGCTTGAGACAGCACTGTCGAAACGTGTCAGTATCTATATTACATATTGTCGTTTACTCCACGGATATCTATAGTCCACTTCTATCCATTGACCAACTGAGATATATCTGACTATGGCTATGATAGCTGAAACTTGGACCAGCTCACATTGAGCGGGCACAAAAATTTCCAATAGTGCGTCTCTTGTTCCGTAGTGAGACAACAACAATACAGTAGACACATTGAGGGACCGAACATACCTGCGGACTGCGTTCTGCGTTCCGCGTTTACACATGTGCATACAACAAACGGTCCAGAATCTGGAGTTCAGTCATCTTTAGCAGTGATAACACGCTCATTTTACTGAAAATCAAATGTCACTCTCAAACAAATGTTTCGCAAATCATAAAAAAAACGTTTGTCTTTCACTAATCCAATAAACTTTTCGATCTCAACCTTCCAGCTTTTGCAAAAAATGAAACTCCGACACACGTTCACATTGACCGTAGCTGTTGTGTGAAGGGGTTCTAAGCCACCGCATAGAATACAGTGAACGCGGAACGCTGAACTCGAAACTCGTACAGCTAGACAGCGCACAGTGGGCCGGCGGCGCCTAATCCTACACCCTAGCAAGAAATCCTTGAAATCGGTATTCAAAATGACTATGATAAAATTAAGTCAACTGATATTACCAAAAAAAGAGACTATCAAAACCGCAAACTAGACTGACGATGCTTTTTTTGTTCGAATAGCCGCAGCATACACACTTGCTCCTTGTCGGGGGTCGCAAAAAAGAGGCGGCTTTTAACAAAAAGTTTTAACAAGAGCGGGCTGTTCTTTTAAATGTTGCATATTATAATTTTTGTACTCTCGTTGCTTATTAGAAAGCAATAGAGGGACCTGTTTCTGAGACTGTCACATATTATAGCTATAACAATACGTATTCAAGTGGAAAAATTATTTCGAGTCGGTCCAGGAATTGGTTACATCACAAAAAACCTAAATGAACATGTGAGGCAGTGTCGACGAAGCTACGTGCTTGCAACTCTTGTCAGTGACGGATGCGACTGCACTGAGATCGTTATAGCTTCGACATTACATCTATAGCCTTGCGCTTTTAACGAGCTTTGACGCTCCCGAACATTTGCTTTTATTTCGAAAAAAAAAACTAGATGAATTGCTTTCCAGAAACTTTACCTCAAAAATGCAATTTAACGCTCAGCTTCAACGTTAGTTTAGAAGCGTATTAATTGAGCTTTACTCCCTAAAATACGATCTTCAAAGTTAAGCGACATGGTTTACTACCCCTGTTGGATGAGTAAATTAAAATTTTAACTCGATAAAATATAGAGTTCACAACATTTTGTTCTCTATTAAGCTGTTTGCAGTTATTTCAGATTTCTATGAAAGTCTTGATATAAAAGCAAACCCCCGCGGATCGTTATCGGTGATTATGGTTCTTATAAGCGCCGGGGCAGCGTAACAACTTGACACGGCCATTGTTGTGTACAAGATTGTAATATCCGCTATCGCTACTTAACCATAAACAGATGTTGGGAAATTGCTCTGTTCTTGAAACACCGCACACTTTGAAGATAGTTTTTTCCTGCAATCACAGAGAACGTTGAGTGTGTAAACAAAAAGAAAAATGCTTTATTTACATGTTGCCGTTACAATCCTTGCAATTAAAAAATCTTTTAAGTACTTGGAACCACGCGTTCCCTATAGGAAGCTACCGCCTTGGGGCCGTCGGTTCCTGAATTTAGATTTTGGAATTGTCTGACTTGTCAAACCCTACTTTAAGTCAAAGTTTGTCAGATTTTCAGGCAGAACTTGACAAATGGTATTTGTCACTCTGCTTTAATTTTTTTTATTCAGGTATCTACCCGAAGTAATATTCTTTTTTTTTGTAACGGGTGAAATTCTCATGGATGTCTTCCGCCCTGGGGCGGGCGGTCTGTCAGATTCTTACTGAATAAAACCACCCCGGTGCTCCATCTCTCACCAACCGGAGATCGCGAGAACTATTGCGACTTCCGTAATCCCCAGCTAGTGCCGGCCCGCCTCTGCGGGCCACCTCGGGTCAGCGGGGGGAGTGAAGTATTTGACTCCCCCTGCGACGTCAAAGAGGGGCGCATGGGAACACTACGCGCCGCCACCTCGGGTCCGTATGAATGGGGGGCGACGGCCATCCCCAGGACCGCCGCCCCTGGTTAGGGGGGCTGGAAGAGGGCATACCTCCTCCGACGCCCGGTGCGCCTGCTGCGGGCTGGGAGAGAGGTCAAAATCTCCCTCTCCCTTTCCGCAGCCTCCTTCTGCGCGATAACTATTTCGCAGAAGGAAACCACCGCGTCCCAGGACTCTTCGCCGTCGATCATAGCACGAACTACGGTCGGCAGCGAGAGATCACTGCCTACCACAGAGATGAGGGCACGGCACGGCACACTCCGCAGTGTATGCCGCGCTGTGTCCTCCCGACAGTCGACGCAGTGGTGACTCCGAGCGTCCGGCTCCCTGCCTATACGACACAGGAACTTCCCGAAGCAGCCATGCCCCGAGAGGACCTGCGTCAAGGACCGACACGACAAGGAGCCGTGCCTTCTCCCGAGCTACAGGTTAAGCACTGGCCGGATGGCCTCAATAGTGCCGAGGCCGGCGGAAGGGCGTGAGAGCCTGTCCTGCCATTCCGCCACCAGGACCTCGCACAGCTACGACCGACGCAGCTCAATGTGCCGCTGCATCAGTCGCTCGCCGCGCGCCCGCACGTCCTCACGCCACCGGTGCAGTGACGCGAGGACTTTTGCCTCCAGATCCCAGAGATTCGGCCAGTACGCAAGCCGCCTCGTAAGAGATCGTGCGATAACCCCTGATGACTCTGACGGCCATCAACAACTTGGGCGCCAGGCGCTGGAAGAAGTAATATTCCTAACCTAACCTAATAACATGTTAATAAAACACAAGATAAACGAAAACCATACTAGACTCAAATGAATAGAAATCGGAAACGTTAAACTGAAAGTATTTCAAACAAAAACTAAGTTGAACTGCAGCAGAACATCGCAATTATGCTTGGAGAGAAGCACTACCCACTGCAATTAGATATGGCACGACTTTTTGAACAATAGATTTAGCTGAACAACCGCTTCGCTGCCAGCTCACGACGACATATTCATAACAACGTAAGCTGAAACAATAATTCTGAGGGAACATCATTTACGTACTAACTCTTTTGTTACATCATCAAATTCACACCAGCGGTTTTCCAACTACTTATTTTAACACATCGGAATATTTTCAGGAATATGTTAACTTTTTCAACTTGTGGGATGTCTGGTGTTCTCTGGAAGTCGAGAAATTTCACTAGTGTGAATATCCGTTGTCTCATCGTGGGCATGTGATGCAAAAGAATAAGGAACATGTCGTGAGAAAACGAGATTGAACGTGGATGGTTATAAGAAACAATGGATGGGCTGTGTGAAGAAGTGAGATAACGACTAATAGGACTGTAGGTACGGAAGAAGAAGACATATTATTTCGCTGATCGCAAATAAGTATAGGTACTATCAGTAAAAAAACAATCGACTTTAC
Source organism: Lacanobia oleracea (assembly GCA_950371165.1). Classification (NCBI taxonomy): domain Eukaryota; kingdom Metazoa; phylum Arthropoda; class Insecta; order Lepidoptera; family Noctuidae; genus Lacanobia; species Lacanobia oleracea. Next base: position 12,923,281 of record OX493397.1, read on the forward strand.
TTTTTTCAGTAAAGCTACAAGATCTTCTACGGAACTATGACTAAAAAAAATAAACAAAGAGTAATTTCCAACCGAAAAGCCATATATAGCGCCAGAAATTAATTTACGTCTTCACAAACCATCAACAGCCTCTAATAAAATTTTGAATCGACGTTCTTTGACGTCGGCCGAATATTTCTTAAGGCAAGCGTTAGTTGACCGAACCTCATCGCCGTAGGCCAGTAACTTGTATGTAAGACGTTAAAGCGAATGTTTAAAAATTTAAAGTGGAGTTCCCGTCGACATACATCGCGAGGCTTCCCGATAAACATCCCCGGGCGTCGGGTCGCCGGCCGGCGCTTTGTTTACGGGGTACGCGCCACTACGTGATCTATTATACTCGACCACCCACACTACACGCCTCTTCTAACAGAAAATAACTGACACGACGTCACTTTGTTTAAAGGGATGCGTTATTTTTATAATTATTTCGTTTTGCTCGATGAATTAAGTACAGTTTTATATTTTTTTTAAACCAAATGCTGAGAAAAAATGGAGTTATGAGCATTTCAGTGCATTTTTTCTAGACTGTGTCTGTTTCTTGATAGCTATAACCTGGGAGTCTTTAAGTCAACAGTAAATAGGTTACTTCTAGGCAATCGTGCTCCATCTTCGACCACATCATCGCTTACCATGAGCTGAGATAGTTTTCGAACGCGTGCCTATCAATAGTAAAAAAAGACTGTAAGTACAGTTTAATTTTCTTAATGGCAAATGAAATGGATGAATTCAATTACTTACATAGTTTATCTGTAAAACTCTTTAATAGTATAAATGTGAATAGTAGGATCCTCTTAGCTCTCTGAGCCTTAAAAAGTTTAAGTAGTTGGCATGAACAGAAATATCATCAAACTTTTTAACAACTCCGCTATCAATCCTACTTATGGACTAGTGTCCACCTACGACCTCACTTTACACGTCACATGTACCCACTTGCTCAGTGAAAAAATGTAATTAGAGAGCAGTATTTAATGGGCAGAAAATTTGAAGAACATACGATGTCTGGTCGGTTAGCAGTACCTACTGTGGCTTTTAACAGAGTAAGTGCAGCATAATTTCCTTAATTAAGCCCCAACGTATCAAGCAATTTAAAAACTAAGAAATGCGCGAGGGCTTTAATTAAAGTCGTGATCAAAGGGTCAACCCTCGGTCTCAGGAAGTGCGCAGAAATTCAACCTGAACTTATTATTCGGTTGTAACTGTAACGGACGGATATTGACGTGGGCACAGAGCGATTATTTTCGTAATGTTGGAGTCTTTTGTTTTTTGCTAAAGAAGTGGAAGTACCAGGCACCAGGAAAAGTAATTAATTTTATGGTCAAAATCAGAACGAAAATGTTAATATGTTCCTTTGCCATCCTTTTTGTGTTCAAATTACAACATGTGGGACCCTTAACTTAATCTTCATATAAAATAATATCCTAAGTAGCTACCCTCGTGCGAATAGTTGAACATTGTCATCGAGATGCAACGTCCAATGTTTTAACATTTAATAATCCTTATAGTTAATCAAAATCATTGTTTTAAGATTCCAACTTAAAAAGAAAACGGAATCTAATATGGTCACTTTATTCCCGTTTGTTACAGATGTTTTCCTCAGAACTTTTAACCATAATAATATTATTATGTTTAGTTTAGTGTTCTATAAATAATTTCTATTAAATAAACAAATTGAGGGAACCCAATTGAGTAATGACAAGAGTCTGTGCGCCGAGCCACGCCCGCTGCAACAGCTTCCGTGACCATGTCTGCACTGCCAACAGCCACCGACTACGAAGAATTGTAAACGTAATTTGTTCGATCCTCAGAAAAATCTGACTTACATTAGGAACTGAGGAAACTCCTATCAAAATTGTACGGTTTAGGTCGCTGTAATTTATTTCTCAGATAACACCCGTCAAAGAGACAACAAGAGTAACAAAAAAGGCTTCTAAGTTTAAGTTACAAATCACTTATTTCTCAGATGTACAATTGTAAATTTTCTCAGATAACACCTGTCAAAGAATCAACAAGAAGAGTAACACAAAGGTTTCTTAGTTTAAATAACTTAAAGACAACTCATGAGGTTTTATACAAAACTCTTTATCACTCCTTCTGAAGCTCCTGGCACTCCTTTCATCACTCTTTACGTGCAATGCCATACTTCGCACACACCACTCATACTTTCCTCCCGACAACGCCTTGGTAAAAAACTCCGTTACCATTTGCGCTGTCTCCTTGTATCTTAATCGTATATTATCATTCTTTATTTTCTTCCTAACGTATGATATCGAACATCTACATGCTTGGTATGTTGATGGTGTATGGAATTCTTATTGACTATCAGTGAAGTGATTCTCGCCCCACCTCTGCTATGAACTTCCGAAGAAATACTGCTTCCTTGGCAGACTCCGATAGCGAAACATTCTGCCTCCGCAGTTAACAAACGCTTTTGTTCTTTACTTCTTGCTTTCCTAAGAAATCACTCCCCCTTAGAGAAGAACAACCAACCTGAATTTGACTTGCGATCATAGTCCCCGCATGATCTGCATCTGCATACCCAACGACATGCTCTTGTTGAGTACCTCTTGTATAACTTAATGAATAAGTTTTTGTTCCATTAAGATAGCAAAGCACTATTTTGCTGCTTTCATTAAATCTTTATAAACACAAGGCTCATCTTCAGATCTCTTAAACTGCGGTTTTGTGAATTCATCTATCAATAAAAGGCTTCATGCCTTTTATTCCATGCTCTTGGCTTCTTCTCTTGCTTCCAGCTTGTTTAAGTCCGTATATACCTTCGCAATAAGCATACGAGATTCTCTTTTCCGTTCATAACTTTCTGGATGTTTCATATAGGGGGAGATTGCGATCATTGGACCACCTCTTTCATTGGACCGCCAAGGTATTTCAAAACTGTGCAAAGCTAGCAACACCCAAACTAGTCGAAACGAGTCCGTGGCACTTAGTTACACCTCCGCTTACCCCAGTGACATTACAGGACTTGGCGAGGAGACATGCGTCTGGTTGTATTTGCGGCGGTCAATATCTAATAATTTAACTTAAGACAATTTGACGTAAGTATCATTGTATTCATGTTTGTCTGCCTGCACTGTTATGATATACATTCAGTCAAAAAAGTATCGGGAATGGATGATTTGTTTATGGTTCCAAATTCAAATTTTTGTTTTTTTTTTGTAGTTGTTAGATTGGCACAACTGTTTTCCATTTTGGCGCGGAGTTTGAGTTGCATCTGTTATTTATATTAAATACAGTGCTGGTTTTAGTAATATCATATATAGTGTGTATTGCGAATTTCATAATGGACAAAAATATCGAACAAAGAGTTTGTCTTAAATTTTGCATCGCCAATGGAATTTCGTGTTCGGAGTCACTGAAAATGTTACAGAAAGCTTACGGTGAATCGACTTTATCAAAAACTCGTGCTTATGAGTGGTTCAAAGCGTTCAAAAGCGGTCGAGATGTGATGGAAGATTTGCCTCGCTCTGGTAGGCCGTCAACGTCTGCAACTGAAGTTAACATCGCAAAAGTGAAGGAAATAGTGACTGAAAATCCCCATTCAACTCTGAGAGAGATAGCCGCCGAACTTTCTGTATCTCACGAGTCGATCCGTACCATTTTAACTAATCATTTGGGTATGAAATATGTTGCTGCTCGGCTGGTCCCAAAAGATCTGAATTTTCTCCAAAAACTCAATCGCATGAAAGTCGCTGACATGCTAGAACGAGTCAGTTCGGACCCAACATTCATGAAACGCATTGTTACTGGTGACGAGACGTGGGTTTACGAGTTTGACATGCAAACTAGTCAACAAGCTTCGGAGTGGCGCCTTCCAACTGAACCGAAACCGAAAAAACCACGCCAAAGTCGATCAAAAGTCAAAGTCATGTTGACTGTTTTCTTTGACTATCGCGGTGTTGTGCACTCTGAATTCTTACCGGAAGGTCTAACGGTAAATAAAGAATATTATTTGAGCGTTATGCGGCGTTTAAGAGAGCAAATTCGACGAAAAAGGCCAGATTTGTGGAAAGAAAATTCTTGGATTTTGCACCACGACAATGCGCCTTCGCAGAAGGCTATCATTGTGAACGAATTTTTAACCAAACACTCAACAAATACCATCCAGCAACCACCATATTCACCAGATATGGCTCCTGCTGACTTTTTTCTTTTTCCTAAACTCAAATTACCACTTCGTGGCACCCGTTTTCAATCGATAGAAGACATAAAGGAGAATTCGCGGCGAGAACTGAACTCAATTCCGGAAGCAGCGTTTAAAAAATGTTTTGATGAATGGATTATTCGTTGGCGCAAGTGTATCGTTTCTAAAGGAGCATACTTTGAAGGTGATAAAATAAATTTGGATGAATAACAGACATTTTGTGTATTATTGATCTTTTCCCGGTACTTTCTTGACAGAGTAGTACTAGTTGACACGCGCAACTTCGTCTGCGTCACATTTTTTATGTTCCGCTCCTATTGGTCTTAGCGTGATGATATATAGCCTATATATAGCCTTCCTCAATAAATGGGCTATCTAACACTGAAATAATTTTTCAAATCGGACCAGTAGTTCCCGAGATTAGAGCGTTCAAGCAAACAAAAAAACAAACGCTTCAGCTTTATATATTAGTACAGTCTGTCGGCAACATTATCTGATCCACCCTAAAAACAAACGAATTTGGACCCTCTGCTTGTTACATTAAGGTTCATTCAATTTATATGAAATTAACAGACAAGTGCTCGAGGACTCGATGAACATATACAATAATAATACAGACACGCAAATTTGATCTTTAACACGTAACGTTAAGGTAAACCCACCCAACATTGTCGGAGCCACCGGCATTATGTATCATTTTGTTAAGCTATTTTAATCATTATCTCGTCGACTTTAAAGTTGAAAAGCTTTTAAGTAACTCTATATAATTACAACCCAATCTTTAATTTCGCGTATTCTCGACAAGTTCTTGTGGCTTAGCCGTTTGATGCTGGATTGGCGACGAACAATATGTGGGTTCGAAAACACATTCCATATAGTATTAGTTCCTTTTTTAATTAGTTGTAATGACAATCAATTAAAAAAGGAACTACAATATTGCTTGCATTATTAAAGAACGACCAATATGATTTACGCCTTATAACTTATCTTGTAAACAGGTGGGTAAATTAAAAAAACTTTAAGTTTAGAGAATTTAAATTTACCAAGAATGGTTGGATACGAAGTAAAGCATACATTTGCTTTGTGAGGTAGATAATAAATTCATATAAGTGACAAAAGTACTACACTACGATTAATAGCAGTGACTGCGCACACACATTTGTAAATTGTCCCACATAACTCGTTAGCAATTTGGTGTAAAAAAGCATCATGTCGCAACTTGATGACTATACCAAACATAAAAACATATTTTTACGTGAGCAGAATGTTGGAATTAGAGAGATTGGTCGTCGACTTAATATAGCAGTAAGTGTTTTTTTTATACCTATTTTATTTTATTGATTGTGATTAACGCGTAGTTTACTCCTTACAAGTTACATACACGGTTCCAAAAATGTTTTTTTTTATTGTTTTAGAGAAATACGGTCAGGCTATAGCTGAGACGTTATGAAGACAATGGAAATATTCAGCGGATTCGTCCAGGAGTAAAAGCCATCAAGTATAGTCCCGAATTCGAACGCCACCGGGCTATTGTTTCAAGCCATGTTGATAATCCATTTTTGCCCATTCGTGTAACCGCAATAAACCACAATATTTCAGTGGAAACAGTGAGAAGGCATTTACACTCTGCTGGGATAAGGAATTAAAAACCGGCACTGAAGATTGCATACACATCTGCTCATGGCGAAGAAAGGGTCCGTTTTGGCCAGGAATATTTAAATTTTAATTGGGAAGAAAATGTTGTGATCTTCACTGATGAAAAATCATTGAAGTCTGGCAAAGATGGACGTAAAATCTTATGGCGAAGGAAAGGAGAACGCTACAATGAGAAGTGCTTGCTACCTTGTAGAACCAGCGGTAGAATAACCCTGGGCTACTGGGGCCAGATGTCGTCTATGGGACCTGGTGAATTGGTGGAAGTTGGTGGTAGGTTTAATAGTAGTTTGTATTTGGAGATTCTGCGTGGCCTCATGCTGCCGACTGTGCGAATTGCCTATCCAACATCACATATTTATTTCATGCACGATAACTGCTCCATCCACCGTGCAGGCATTGTGCAGGATTGGTTAGCTGCTCAAGAAGGTGTGACAGTTATTCAAAGCATTTTATTTCAAATAAACCATTCATTGGCCATCTAAAAGTCCTGATTTGAACCCTATAGAAAATCTATGGGGTCAAATGGTTTTAAATTGGGACACAACGGAAGTGCGAAACAAACACAACTTGGCTGAGATCGTGACATCGACTTGGGAGCACATGAGAGGCAAAGATTTGTGTTGGAATATGGTGCGCGGTATGCGTAGCCGCTTACAGCAAGTTATAGCAGGGGACGGTGCGCCAATCCGCTACTAATTAATCTAGTGTCTAGGCATTTTTAAACACACCATGTAAGTAAATGCTCAATGGATTGACTGTTAAACCATTAAAATGTTGCTGATTATGTGGTGATGTTATTGTTATAAATAGATTTTTCTATTTAAATAACATGTTTATTCACTACATATAGGCAGCTATAAATCTGTAAAGCATTTCACAGAAGAATTCATTTTCTCGATAACAAACATTTAAGCATAAGCACACCTTTTTTTAATATTTATAAATGGTTAGATTTGATTATGGCATACTAATATAAAATGTATATTAATTTGGAAATATATGAGCATTTACTTACTTTGTCTTAACTAAGTGTTTTAATGAAATAATAAACATTTTAAACTTGCAATTGTTTAGTTTTATTTCTATACAAACTGCCCTTTTAAAAAGACAAGACCCTACGTCGTCCATTAAAGAAATGTAAAATAAATGTTATGAAATAATAAAAAAAAAACAGCTGAGCAAAAAGCTATATTTAGGTTAAACTTGGTTCGAACGTAGATAACGATGAACATCGCACTACCTTAGTGACCGCAAGACCAACTCAACTCCTATAAGGCGCATTAAAATTTGATCTTAGTTGTAATTTCTAGACGCAATATTCTAAACAATTTGAACCATATAGTATACTTTCATAAAGTTTATTCTTGCACAGCACAAGCAGCCAACCTTCTCCTCGTGCAAATAGATTATTTTATATTTTAAATAATCACTCCATTGAGATATCATAATAAAAAAACAACCTATAAAATAGAAAAGAAAAAATTGTAAAGAGACGTTGTTTTTGCAATTTAGTAAGGCAAGGTAAAATATGTTTGCGCGTAGTCACTGCATACCCTTAGTAGCATTTGAATACCAGTTTTATAATGAATACAAATATTTATCTTTCAACTACCCACTTATTACAAGTTATGCGAAAATATTACCATTTTAGAAAGTTTACATTTGAAGGTTATCCGTCTATAGTTCTTTACAATAATACAAGAAATAGTTTTGGAATAAATTCTTAATTGAAAGCAAAACAACATCTTCGTCGCAGGATTTGATCTCGCAACTTGTTTTTCTCAGTCTTGTGCACAGACCACGAGACCAGATTTACTTGAACGCAATTATTAAAACAAGCTATTACACTAATTATATTATAACAAGTAGTTATAACTTAAAACCTAATGCTAACGTTTTAAAGATCAAATTTGCGTGTCTGTATTATTATTGTATTTGTTCATCAAGTCCTCGAGCACTTGTCTGTTATGCTCGTATAAATTGAATAAACCTTAATGTTACTGTCAGAGGGTCCAAATTCGTTTGTTTTTAGGGTGGGTCAAATAATGTTGCCGGCAGACTGTACCTATAGATAGATTGGATAGTTTATTTGAGATTCCATGAGTGTTATTCAATCATTCCATCAATGGACTAATCACAGCAATATTTTATCTTTTTTTTTTATTAACTGGAATATGTCCCATTATTATGACTAATTATGTATTGGGTTCACTCATTATATTTCATTATAGTTGACCCATGCAACTTCGTTTGCGTCACAATAGGGAAGATGCAAATACAGAATTTATGAGAATGTTCTCAGTAAAATGATAAAAAAATATAAAATAAAGGCCATTACAAAGTTTTTATTTTGTTAATATCGATTTTTAACAAAAATAATGAATTAAAGTAACGTGAAACGGAACGTATTTAAAGACAACAATCAGCGTGACGTATCTGCTTTTATGCCAACGAAAAGGCAACCTTATGTCTTTGAGTTGGGACAGTTCTTGACCAGTGATAGACACGAGTGACGTCATCGTCCGTTTTCGCGCAAACCTTTAAACTGTCGGTTTAAAAACGCAATTTTGGCAATAAATTAAAGCGTTTTCATTTTTTATTATGTGGTGGTCTATTCTAGATGGAGTTCTTTAAAATGAAAGCAAAATTGGAAATATTGCATGTTCCCTATTATCATTACAGCTCCGCTCCTATTGGTCTTAGCGAGATGATATTTAGCCTATAGCCTTCCTCGATAAATGGGCTAAGAATAATGGGGAAAGAATTTTTCAAATCGGACCAGTAGTTCAGACTTCTACTTTTTCCAGAATTTGGATAACTTCTTGACGGGAAAAATCCACTGCGAGATCAATAAACTGCCACTGCGTTGGCAAAGATGCATCGATTGCAAGGGTGATAACTTTGATAAATAATAAAACCGACTTCCAAAAACCAAACACTACAAAGTATAAAATAACTCTAATTTCGGAAGTCGGTGTTTTTTGGTATTTTTTGGTTTTTGTAACGACTTCCGAAATAAGAGTTATTTTATACTTTGTAGTGTTTTGTTTTTGGAATTTGCTTTTTTTGTATTGTATTTACTATTTTTGTATTTATTTTTCACTTTTTAGTGGTACCCATAAACCACAAACACAACGAACCGGCATGATGTTATGTTATGAACTGGTGTAAACAATCAACAACCATGCGAATTCAGAAATCCCGATTCATTTGCTATCATTGATTGAAGAGTTTCGTTGCCTACCTCCGAAGTTCTTCATTAAATCTTAACCAAATTTAAATGAGACCAGTCTGGAAAAATACTCCTCCAAACAAAAAAGAATCATCCAAATCGGTTAACAATTGGCGAAAATATCGATGAACAAACATTTTTCATGGGATCCAATCAGCAGATCCTGACTTATACCTTTCATCATCAGCTCAGCAACATGAGATGATGATTACCAGGTACAAATATAAATCTGAATCGCGTTAGAAAGTTTATGAAAAACATTGTATGTGCCTACAAAATTTGAAGGTGTCCCTCGATTGTCAATCATCAAATTCTGAATTGGTGACAATGGGACCACCTTAGAAGTTTAGGCTTAAAAAAAAAAAAGATTTTTTTAAATCGGTCCACAACTGGCGAACAAATCGATCCTCCTCCTTTTTGAAGAAGTCGGTTAAAAATCATATTTTTTTAAATTTTTTTTTGCTCATAGGTACTCTACAAAATGCAAACTTTGACGTGTGACCCTTTTGTATTTAAAGAGGTGGCAAATATCTAAAATATGGCAAATAAATAAAATGAATGAAATCTAATTATACAATACAATAAAATTACTCGCTCGGAATGATTTATTAGTAAACTCTGAATATTTAGTCATAACATGGAACGCGCTAAATTTCAATGCTTGCAACACTGAATGGAGTGAAGTTAGCTACGTGCGTTTCGACTCGGTATAGGCTTATGACATTTATTATCTGTGCAATTTACAATCTGTGTTTTGGTTCTGTCAAAATCTTCTTAGTCGGCATTGTTTTGTTTTGTTTACAATTGAATTTAACTAACGACGGTAGCGTTTTATACTAAAGATTAATTGAGAATGTGTTAACCACACATAAAACCATTTACTGCAGTAATGGAAGGTCAAAACCGTGTTATACTTTGTCCCGCAGGTAAGTTTAAATTTTGTTGTTTTTAACACTATAGCATTTGTCGAAACAGTAGAATTTGGTTCCTTTCGATACACTTATTGGAAGAAAATTAAGATTTCTATTCTATGACTGAATAATATTAAATTTAGTACGTAATCGAAAAGTAAAAAGATGTGTAGATTGTAGCACTTGGAGCATAGGTTAGAAACTACCTAATTAAATAACCACCCTACCACCACCTCCACCTAATTATTATTATTTTGTATTTTGAGCGGTTAATTTTGAAACAGGCATTTATTTTAATATTCTTGAACATTATTTACTAACTTTACATAACATCACGCCTGTATTCCCTGAAGATTTTGGCAGAAGTAAATAACATAATGTACTTGTGTTAGTGTGCTACATTACACCAAACGTTCACGAGTTATGATTTTGTTTGAATTCATATCTAAAAAGGGCGAGCTTGTTGCCATAAACGGACACACTTGGCCCGAGCAAAGAATTAAACTTCGTGCTCAATACTAGCGCTCGCAAATAACAGCAATGGGTGTACTAAGTCCACCTTTGCGTAGAACATTGGGGAAAAAGCGTGAAGTATTTAATTTTCGGCGCTTTATTGACATAGCATACTATGTCAATAAAACGCCGAAAATTAAATACTTAGTCATTGAAGCATATAAACCTGCATCCTATTCATGAATAAAAGATAAGATCCGATAAAAATAGGATTAAATATTTAATTAGTGGATAACTATAAAATTGTAAAATCTAAAATGCTACCTAAATATTTACCAGTACCTACTTTTAATTTTCAGCGCCGGAAATGGAAATAGACGCTACTTCACCCACTCTCGATCAGGACAGTAAGGAAATAATACTCAATTTGGTAAAAAAATGCGAATTTGAGGCCAAAAATAACAGTTTACAAATACCTCTAGAAGACTTTGAAGACAGGGTTTCGTACTATACAGGAATTCCGAAAACAACGCTTCACCAAATACTGAACAAAAATACGTCTGTAATATATCCCAAAATAAACAACATTGACTTTCACACTCATGTAATAATTTTGAAAAGTCTATGTAAATTTTATGAACGTAAAAACATGCCCTCATTTAGAGACTTGTTAAACCAAGTTCAACTATTTTCTAGTTTGAAAGGCAACCCCTTTCCAGATGCTGAGCAATTTAAATTGGATGTCACAATGCTGGGCATTAATTACCAAACAATTTTTAATGACACAAAACTTCTTATGGAAGACCCAAAAATAACTTTTGAAAGAAATTCTTACCTTAACAAAATTACGCAGTTACGTAAACAAAAATACGTTTTTTATTATATCAGTGAAAAAATTATAGATAACAATTACAATTTTAATAATCCTTGGAAACAAAATGGCCAGACATCCGATATTTGTAACGGTGAATACATTCTATTTCATGCAGTATCTCAAAGTGGTCTCGTAAATGGTTTATATTGCTACTCTGCTACTGAAGATGATTTTTACAAGTGGGTTGTAGATATTTTAATGGGGTCTTTGTATCCTGGGAGCGTCGTCATATTAGATAATAGCCCGTTACATGGAACACCGAAGTCGAAATCCATAACTATGTTTGACACGAAAAGTGATATGAAGCAATGGTTACGTAAACACAATGTACCATTTACTGACTCCATGAAAAAGTCGCAATTATATCAACTCGTCAAAAATCATGCCGATATAGATGAAATACCTCGCGTGGATCAAGTTATTAAAGCGAATGGACATCAAGTATTACGACTGCCAACACATTTCGAAGACTTGTCACCAATAGAACATATTTGGCAAAAAATTAAAAGAAATTTAGATAAGCCTAAAGTTGATCTGCATGAAGATATTTTGGCAATATTTGGAAATATATCCAAAGACTCCTATGAATTATATGAAAAAGATGTTGTGGAAAGAGAAAAGACGTTGTTATTATTTGATATGGAAATGGATAACTTGTTGGACGAGTTTCTGTCAGATTTGAAAAATACTGCGAATGGCCCTGCCCAGGCTACCGATTAAAGATAGTCGATAGGGATGTACTCGTATATACTCGTATTTAAAAATAAAAATAAAATACTGCAAAAAGTTTAATCGTTGTTTCAATTCTGTCTGAATTACACCCTAATCGAATACATCTAAGAACCTACTTTAGTGTGACTGAATAATTGAAGTGTCAGTACATAGTTTAAATGGTAGTAACCTCGTAAGGGCCTATTACTGTTAAATGCGTACGTGACCGATTCAACGAAAAAGGGTTACTTATAAACGGTGCGTACCTAGTTCGTTGATTATCGACTAGGTACCGAGTTGGAGTAAACTGCAAAACCACCTAGAACGAATTTTTTTTTTATTTGGATGAAATGGCGACAGGTCACTGGAACAACTTGTGACCCCCTCAAGTTCAAAGGGAAAATCTATAAGTCCGTGATAAGACCTGTCGTAATGTATGGATCAGAATGTTGGGCTGCGAAAAAAACGGATGAAAATAGATTGCATGTAGCGGAGATGAGAATGTTAAGATGGATGTGCGGAGTAACGAGAGTGGTTAAAGTGAGAAATGAGTACATTAGAGGTATTTTAAAAGTGGCGCCAGTGGCGGAAAAGTTAAAAGGGAATCGCTTGTCTTGGTATGGTCATGTGAGAGGAGGGATGAAACGCATGTAACTAGAAGAGTTATGAATGAAAGGTATAAATGTGGATGGATTGTGTGAGGAGCGATATGAAAGAAAAGGGAGTTAATGATAGAGTGACGACTGATAGAACAGAATGGAAAAAAATAAATAAAACCGACTTCCAAAAACAAATTACTACAAAGTATAAAATACTTTAATTAAAGTTATTTTATACTATGTAGTGTTTTGTTTTTGGAAGTCGGTTTTACTTTTTTATAAAAAAAGTTTTTTTATTTTATCTTTTTAGTGGTAGGTACGCAGGTACCACTAAAAAGTGAAATCACAAACACAGCGTACCGGCGTGATGTTATGTTATGAACTGGTGTAAACAATCAACAGACATGCGATTTCAGAAATCCCGGTCTGTTTGCTATCATTGATTGAAGAGTTCCGTTGCCTACTTCCGAAGTTCTTCATCAGATCTTCACCAAATTCAAATGGGAGCAGTCCACGAAAATACTCTTCCAAACATAAAAAGAATAATCCAAATTGGTTTACAATTGGCGAAAATATCGCTGAACAAACATTTTTCATGGGATCTCATCAACAGATCCTGACCTTGATTATACCTTACATCATCAGCTCAGCAACATGAGATGATGATTACCAGGCACAAATATCTGAATTGCGTTAGAAATGTCATGAAAAACATTGTGTGTGCCTGTGTAAAATTGGAGGCCTTCCCTCGATTTTCATGGGATCCCATAATCAGATTCTGACTTGGTGACAATGGGACCACCGCAGGAGTATAGGCTTTCGAATAAAGAAAGAATTTTTAATATCGGTCCACAATTGGCGGAGAAATTGGTGAACATACATAAAAAAATACATACAGCCGAACATAGAACCTCCTACTTTTTTGAAGAAGTCGGTTAAAAAAACGTGTTGCGCCGACCCCTAATAACAAGGGATAAGGGTAGGAAGATGATTATGATGGGTTTGCTCTTGACTCTAGGTCAGAGATGACAGATCAATACAATTCATGGGATTTGAGCTCTTTTCAAAATTAAAAAAAAAACTTTCTCTCGTCAGCTACTAACAAGTCTGAAAGGCTTTTAATAACATCGTCCCAAAATTCCGATTTTTAGATGTTATTGATGAATTTGAAACCTCTGCATAAAATAATCAGAAAAGAGACAAAAGTTATGATCGTTTTCTCAAGATTTGATCATGTTTGGAAAAATAATTCACAATACATTTGTCGAAACAGTTAATTCAATAAAACAAAAACAGAAAGTTTACCTCTCCTCTTAAGTCCACATGCAAATGGTGTGGTTAAGAATGTTCAGTAAGGCCTGTACCCTTTCGGACGTAAATATGCCTTTATGTAAAATAAATAATGGAGTAGGACCGACAGTTTGCCGACGTGTGGTTAATTGTTACAGAATGTGTTTAATTTTCATTTACTGTTGGCATTGTCAGCGGTAAACGACAACGGCGCGATGTCGAATCGCCCGAGGCGATTTAATCGATTTGAAAGGGATCTATTTGTTATAGTCCAACAATTTGTATTTAAATAAATGCTCTGTCGTTACTTAAAAGGCAAACTTAAGGTGGATGCTCCAGGGTAGCCCGCGAAATTCAAATATTTTTATGTTTTTTGCAATTTGCCGGTCAGTGTGAAGCTGTATGTAAAGCCCTCTAAGTCTCTAAGTATAAAATGCCCTCTAAGTTCATGTAGTTCGAAAGAATGATTATTTCTGAAATATTCATTCTTTCGAACTACATGAACTTATATTGATATATTGATGATTAAAATGGTTATTATTCTTTAGATAAATACGCGTTACGGTCGCGGATCGCATTTGGTCCACATACAGCTTCACACTGACCGGCAAATTGCAAAAAACATAAAAATATTTGAATTTCGCGGGCTACCCTGGAGCATTCACCTTAAACAGAATAATTTTCAGTGAACGTTCATGTTGTATTCAATTGGGAATTAAAGCCGCAGGTATGATAAATGTCCTGCTAAATTAAAGCCGGTTGCAAAATAAACAATAGTCAAGTTAGTTCAGCTTAGGTCATACTAGATACCTGCCCCTGCTTCACACGGGTGCAATTTATATACACAAACTATCCTGTTATTGGTTGTCCACATATTTTAGGATGACATTATTTTCCTTATGCTTCCCAAGTTTCTTAAGTTTTGTAATTTTTTTTCACTAAAAGTACACTCACTAGATATCTAACATTTAAATGTATTAATAGATAAGTATTGCAGTGCAGAGACTATTCCTTCGTATACGTAGGTACCTAAAGTGCATCCGCAAATCCGAGAAAATATATTTCTTGGAATGAAGACGCCTAATCACCTCTTTCTAGGTAAACTCCAAGAATTAGGTGGTGAGGCGACATGGACGCATACAATGAGGAGTACTAGCCGACGGGGCAATAGAATTCCTGAAATACCTTGGGAGAAGCCTTTGCCCAGGATCGGGACAGTATGGGCTAGAAAAAAAAATTACTTGGTTTACCTAGATTAATTTCTCTCTTAGATAAACTTGTTTTCTTATTTTTTCACACCCTTTAAATAGTCTCCGTGACTTTTCTACTTGCAACCAATCCAATAAAAGTAATCTATATAAAAGTACCCAAGCACGTGCTACACATAGATATTTCTGTTTCTAAAACCTACGACAATATGCAGTGAACAAAGTGACGTCGCAGATATTTCTGTACGGAGACTATTATGCTCTATTAGCATGCAGTGCGGCATACATTCTGCGTACGAACAATTAACGGCTAATAAACTTTGTTATGCACAGCAATGCACTTATGCAGAACCACGCTCGTGAAAAGTAAAAGAGAACAGCTGATAACGTTAGTCATAAACCTTCTTCAGCACTTAATGAATGAACCAACGTGTTTGATTTTGTCTACAATTCAATAGGTACATAATGCATAAGGTAGGTAAGTAGTATTCAGTAAATATAAGGCTAGGCCTAGGTTTCCTTTTAGGCCTCCCACAAGGTGGACCGATGACCTGGTGAGGGTCGCGGGTAGCCGATGGAAGTGAGACGCACAGGGCTGGTTGTTGTGGCGACACTTGGAGGAAACCTGTGCCCAGCAGTAGTCGTCTTTCGGCTGATATTATGATGATGATGTTTCCTTATAAACAAAGTTTCTTTCATCCATGACGACGGAAAACTCTCGAATAACATAACTGACAATTTCATTGAATTGAGTTGATATTATTTATTGAGGATACTTTAAAACCTAACATTTATTGATTTCTGCTGAAATAATTTGACAAACAATAAAACCTAAATTACTGATAAATATTGCGGGTAGGTGTTGAGAATCACGAAACCTCATTGAACTCAAGAACATCCTGGTATTTGAATTTTGGTAACAAAGCACTTACAAATTTTAGGGTTTCGTACCAAAATGGTAAAAAAGGAACCCTTATGGTGTGATTAAGTCTGTCTGTCTGTCACAGCTGGTAATTATTTCTATTTGGTGACTATGTGAGGAGCTCGTGGCTAAAGAATAACAGCCGCACAGGTCGATCTTCAAGGTTAAGCAACGCTTGCCAAGGTTGGTCTGTGGAAGGGTGACCATCTTAACATACCGAGTTTCCTCCGTGCCTCGGAAAGCACGTTAAGCCGTTGGTCCGGCTGTCATTTGTAGATCTTTGGCAGTCGTTACGGATAGTCAGAAGCTCCTCTAAATCTGATTCCAGTCTTGCCAAGAAATACCGTGTTACCCAATTTAATGAGTTGTGGAGGTCTGGTAGGCAACCGCTTCACGTAAAATACTGGTTTTCAGCTGAATCCGGTTTGACTGGAAGCCGACCCCAATATAGTTGGACAAGGCTAGGCATCATCTGCCTAGCGCTACGTTAGCATAGTTCTAGACTATGTCTAGAACTATTCTAGCGTTTTCCAGTTTAAGCAGATGTTACTGAATAGGTACCAACATTTACCACGGCCCTGATAGGTTGTTTGGAACAACCTTTCATATGCTTTCCAAGGCATGGCCGTATCTCTGTATGTAATAATTGATACGAAAATTTTCGACATCGGAAAACTTGTTACGGAACTGAAATGAAGCTGGGCAAAACACCTGGCAAGGCGCGGTGATGATAGGAGGAGTAAGGCAGTGACCGAATGGCGTCCGCGGACTGGAAGAAGAAGTGTGGGTCGTCGGGCAGCGAGTTAGGCAGACGACATGGTTGCCATCGCGGGTAGAACCTGGATGCGGCTAGAGCAAGTAGGTACGTGGGGATTGGCACAAGAAAAGAGAGGCATACTTACGCTCAGCTGTGGGCGAGATCATGCTGTGGATGATGAATGATGTCCATCCACAAACCGATTTCAGCAAGCGTTGCTTAACCTTGGAGGTTTACCCGTGCACCTGTTATTACTTAACCTAATTCTACTAAAACATTAATTATTGAGCAACATTTAGCTTAGTTTGGGAGTTGTCTCACCGCCCGCCGGCTATCAGCGAGTAGCGAGTAAAGCTTCAAACTCGAAACAATTGGCGAGTAGCGAGTGAAAAGTTTCGATAGTTTTGACGCTCGGCTTTCAGCGAGTGCTTTAGTGCGACGGGCTTTTACTCCAATAGTCGCTCCGGCCGGCAATATAGGTAGAAATGACTGCACTTTGCCTGTTCTGACCGCCAAGCGAGCATCGCCGAGCGAGTGTCGCTGAGCGAGTACAATCTTTAATAGCTCTTGTCGCTGCAATCAACTAGAGGTAAGAGCAGTGTGAACAGCCAGCTATCGATTATGAATGTATGCGTTTCTTTTACTCACACGAGATCTATATCTTTGTCCCTTTTTTCAGCGCGCAAATGGTCGATAGCTACTCGCTTCCTCGCTGGCGGTGAGATAAGTGCCATAAGCGTGAAGCCCAATTTGTGCTAATAGAAACAAGATTCACAGATATTTTTTTTTTTTTTTTGCTCTGGAAAAAATGCATTACGCATACCCTCCCGTCGGGGGAACGGGAGGGGTATGTGGGACTCCCCGGGCTGACCCGGTATACCCACTAAAATAACCCAGCGGCATTCCCGCCTCGTCCGAGTGGAAGAGGACTGGGAGATCGGCGCAGCCTTAGCGTCCAGTCCTCCTCCGACGATAACCCGCCTAAAGCGGCGGGCCCCTCAAGTCCTCCCCGTTCAGGGGGAGGGCTGGGAATGACCGGCGAAGGTGGTGTGGAGTGCAATGCGGGCGGAGGCGCCCCCGCGCCTATCGCCCGCCCATCACCACCATGAGGAGGGAGAAGACGGCGTCTTCTCCGACCTCTTCTTCGCCTACGGAGCGGCGCAGCGAGAGGGTCGTCCTCCCGCGCGCGCTCCGCCGCCTCCTTTTGCGAGATGACATCCTCGCAAAAAGAGGCGACAGCTGCCCAGGACCCCTCACTCTCCAGCATGGCGTTCACCACGCCGGGAAGCGAGAGGTCCTGTCCGATCTCCGCTGTTAGACTGCGACGCGGCTCAGACCAAGCCGGGCACATCTCGAGGGTGTGCTGAGCCGTGTCCTCCGTCGCGCCACAGTCGTGACACGCCGGGGTCTCCTCCCTCCCGATCCGGTGCAGGTGCTTGCCGAAACAGCCGTGGCCTGACAACACCTGCACCAGACGGAATGAGAGGAAACCGTGGGAGCGCTCGAGCCAGTCTCGCAGGACCGGACCGAGCGCGTCCAACGTACGGCGGCCAAAGGTGGCGGAGGCGAGGTCGTTCGTCCAATGGACGATGATGGCGTCCCTCGCCTCCCGCCGCACGGCCTCCCGATCCTCCGCGACGGGGCGCTCCCCGAGGGCCTTTCGCCGCGCCGTCCACTCGTACACTCTGGCGAGCACCCACGCCTCCAACTCCCAAGGATGGGCGCCCGCCAGAGCGCACGCCGAAGATTCACAGATCCTACTTTAACTTCATTAACCTTTTAAATAGGTTTTTCGCGGTGCAACACATCGGGGATATAGCTCAGTGGCAGAGCAATCGACTGCAGATCGATAGGTCCCCGGTTCAAATCCGGGTGTCCCCTACATGCAAGTTTTTGAGACTTTTTTTGTGCATTTAGTAATAGGTTTTTTATTGGAAAATACTTGTAGAAGACCGTCGACAGTCTCAACTTTGATTCTGTTAGCCACATAGCAAATAACTGTCGCGCCTTTGACTGATGTGCGGCGGGCCAAGCTGTCAAAATTAAATTCTCTGTGTGCGTTCAGCACTCGCCGCTAAAGGCGTAACCACCACAGCGTGATAACTTAGGTAAAGTGCACTTACAATCCTTAGCTTTTATTGGAATGACAGCTTACTTCACCTAACTTTTCACGGTGAGGTTTTCACATGAAGCCGCTGAGCTTCGACGGGTAGCCGCTGAGCTTCGACGGGTAGCCGCTGAGCTTCGACGGGTAGCCGCTGAGCTTCGACTAAGCTACGACACGTAGCGGCTGAGCTACGACGCGTAGCCGCTTAACTAAGACGCGTAGCCGCTGAGCTACGACCCGTAGCCGCTCAGCTACCACGCGAAGACGTGACGTGACCTTCGAGCCACGGAGCATAGGCTTGCAGTCTCATGATTCTATTGTGAAAATAGTTCTGTAACCGTAACCTTCATATATATTATAGGTATGTTAGAAACCTGCCCACAATTAATATTATAGGAATGTTTTTATTACTTTCAATATTGTTGTCTAATGACAGCAATATCGATAGATAGTAAGAACGACTTTTTGCAAAAAAATTAAACCGACTTCCAAATAAAAACCACAAAATTGTTTTCTTCGTTTTTTGACAACGATTTCCAAAGAACCTTTTAAACCAAATTTTCGCAGTACAACTCATCGGGGATATAGCTCAGTGGCAGAGCAATCGACTGCAGATCGATAGGCCCCCGGTTCAAATCCGGGTGTCCCCTTTACACAAGTCCAAGAGACTCATTTTTGTTTTTTTTATGCAATATTTTCATGCAGAAAATACTTAACCCAGCCCATTTATCCTAATTTTAGCACTGAATGTCATATAAGAAAAATTAAGCGGGAATCGTTCTATCATAAGTGACAGCCCATAAACCATTAATGACTGACTGAATTCAGTCAAATCAGATATGAAATGAAAATTCAGGCGGGCTGGCAAAAGTTCTGACTTGTGATTTTTTATTCGATTCCACAAAAGCGCAGTTTAGACTGGATGGCGGAAATAAAAATATTGCGATAAAACTACTAACATTACAACACGCTACCTAGAAATAGTAATAAACGTTTCTACCTTACCAAAGGTGACTTTGTTTGAAATGGTTTTTTTTTTCTTAATAAACTCTCTGTAAAAAAATCTTTTTATTTTTGTTTTTCACTTTTTATGTCAATTTGCAGACTGAAAGTTCTGTTTCGCCGAATCATAAATTGTGATTAGAATTAGGTAAACCAACGGTTTTTTACCGTACTTTTTTAACCGACTTCTTCAAAAAGGAGGAGGTTCTATGTTCGGCTGTTTTTTTATGTATGTTCACCGATTTCTCCGCCAATTCTGGACCGATTTAAAAAAAATATTTTTTTATCCGAAAGCCTATACTCTTGAGTTGGTCCCATTGTCACCGTGTTAGAATCTGATGATGGGATCCCATGAAAATTGAGGGAAACCAACAACCAACTGACATGGTGACAATGGGATCACCTCAGGAGTATAGGCTATAGAATAAAACAAGAATCTTTAAAATCGGTTCAGAATTGGCGGAGAAATCGGTGAACATACATAAAAAAACATACAAACATCCGAACATAGAACCTCCTCCTTTTTGAAGAAGTCGGTTAAAAAGCACATACAATGTTTTTCATAAACTTTATAACGCAATTCAGATATTTGTGCCTGGTAATCATCATCACATGTTGCTGAGCTGATGATGGAAGGCATAAGCCAGGATCTGATGATGGGATCCCATGAAAAATGTTTGTTCAGCGATATTTTCGCCAATTGTTAACAGTTTTGGACGATTTTTTGTTTGAAGAGTATTTTCTCGGACTGGTCCCATTTTTATTCATAGGTACTTTCATCGTTTTACTAAGAAAAGTTTTTAGACCAAGACATTCGCAGCGCGTGTAGACAGGAAGGTAATTCTATTACTTATAAACACTAAATTTTGCGTGGATGGATGGATGTTTGTTGCTCTCTTTTCAAAAATATCGCTTACATCAGAATAACACCTAGGCTATAATTAATAAAATGGGGAAGTGCCTAATAATTCCACGCGAGCGGCAACTGGGCCTCCATAACCAGCTGCTGCTATTCACTCATATACCTACCTATATGTACATATAGCTCCACCAGACTTTCCTTTAATTTAAGGTAACATGTACCTATAATGTCGTAACAGACGTATTTGACCAGATATAAACGAATTTACTATTAACAAATAAATAGATATCTTTTCACGAAATTTTCGCAAAGTCGAAAATCGTAGATACCTATATAGTTAGATACCTGACTACATGTCCTTAGGTGTTCAAATTCACATTTAGTTGCAAATAAAACATAGCTACATATATGTTTGACACAGGTTTATAGGTACTATCGTCATAACAAAAGTTTTACCGAACAAAAAGTTTTTCTGAGACATTCATAAACGCAAAGTTTATGAGCTATGGAAGTCATGCGATAGTTTCGTTCGGGAGAACGTCACGCGAGCGACTCAGACGGTACCAACAACCGACAAACTAAAATACCTTCCATTTGTCTCCTATACCTAAACAGCTTTCCTCGACTTCGTATTTACATTAAATTCCCATTTAAATGGATATGTTCACACTTACGGGCTGAATAACTTAGGATTTTGGGTTTTAAAGAATGCGATGAAAAACAATTTTGGAAAGAGATCAGTTACCGCGCCTGGGGACTGAATGTTTACCACTTACCACACGACCCCTTTAACTGGCTTGTAAATATGTACAAAGAAAGATTTGATCCCAACCCCTCGAAGCAACATTTTATAATCTCTTTATCCAATAAGCCTCGAAGCCAATTTCAAATAAAGAGTGAACAGTTAAAGCCCAAGGTAGAAACACGTCCTCGCCGCCACAACGCTAAGCCACGTACTTTTCATGTAAATTTTAAGCTGTCGGTTTTTGCAAGGATTTCTAACAAATCCGAATTGCTGAGACAATTTTCGAGTTAACTGCGGTCAGTCACGCACTTAGTATTGGCACTTATTTATTAAATTATTAACGGGATTATCCTCATAATATTATGTTTCCGATTTTGCGAACACATTATTTTTTCTACAGAAAGAAAATACCTAGCTATTCCTTTTAGTTTCACCTTATAGGTATTTATTTTGTTTATTTTAGGTAAGTACCTGTTATGTACCTTATAATTAGGTAGGGTACTTAACGTCTTACCTAAGTATTTTTCCCAGATACCTACAACTAAAATTACGATTACTACTTATAAATAGGTAGGTACTTACGTCTAATAGATAATGAATTGCAAACATTAATATTCAACTTTACTAATAATACTTTCTGTGAAAATCCTCAGCGCCAGCGCTAACCATTTCATATAAAGAGATTGTTCAACAGAAAAAGTTGGCAAATTTGTCTCGCCCGGGGCACACATTATCTCTGCTCACATTACGTTATGAATGGATGTGATTTAACTGAAACTGCTATGACTGTTCAGGAAAGAAAACCTGGCTTTGTAAACTTCTTTTACCATAAAATCTAAAATCAAACCATAACATGTTTTATTCTGTGCTAAATTACTCTTTGTAGGTACCTACAGAAATCTCAGATCATGGTTGACATGAAGCTTTGATCTCATTTAAAAGTAACCTTAATATATTGTATCTTGCTAGCCAATTTGCTATACCTTTTGTATGTACCTACTTACTTTTTATGACACTTAAACATTTTTCAAATAACATTTCTTGCGGACAGATCGATACTTTGCGTGACCAGAGGCTGGCTCGTTCTTTGCCCAAATAATTAGAAATGCCTGTCAACGTGGCAATGCTGCCAGCTTTCTGGATATATTTCCAGATGACGGCGATTGGGAGGAATACTTCGACGGCTAAGTGTATTTTGTTTTCGTTTATGTCTCCGGTCAATTGTAAACGCGGTTAGATTGTAAAATATCGCACGTTTGCAAACTAATTTTTCCCAATAAGACAAGAATAAATTGGAAACTATTGAATTCGGATGGGATACTATTGAATTCGGACGTAAGTGAATTTTGAATGTGAAAAACTACAACCCCATACTATTTTGGTTTAATTTTATGGGACATGCACAATTAATATCATTCAAAAATATAAATTTAGTATCTAATTCAAATAAATATAATGTGCGAAACGAGTATTTTAGCTATGGTAAAATTGTACGTTTAATTATTATAACTTAAAACTACGTAAATTTATTTAATTACAACGGTTTAAAAACAATTACAGTAACTAAAGCACAAAAACTACTAAACACAAACAAAAATAAAAAATGGATCACAGAAACCAGATAAATTTAAAAAAATAAAATGGTTTAGGTACTCTGTCATGAATCCCTCTCACAGTACTTCTGACATGCCAATAGAGCTAAAAGACTATTCACTTGAATGAAAACTATTTCACAGAAACACAATTCAATGAATTTCATGATCACATTTTTTTATTTAACAAACCTATCAAACAGCAGAATTATTTTTTAACGAATATTGTTTGTCCGGTATATTTTTCCATGGAATTTTATATTTCAGTGAAAATGCAATTATAATTAAATATTATTGTTTTATAATAATATATCCATGACATACTTTAAAGATGGCAGAATTTTATTCGGAATAATTTTAATACGCATATTGCCATTTCTATAAAACAGCATTTTAACCTTAAATTAAAATTGAAATATGATCTTAGAAAATCAACATGTTTGCTAAAAAAAATAGTGAAAGAAACGAATCGCTGTAAAACCGACCCCACGTAGTCTTGTCGGCCCTACTCCTAGAGTGTAATTTAAGCCCGCGTAGGCGTGGAGGGGCGAGGCGGCCCGCGAGCTGAGGAGCAACTGTTATGACTCCCGCCGAAGCTGCGGTGGTGAAGCGTTAAAACCATCTGCGATGTTAATTCGCGTGGGATCGCCGGAACCCCGCAGCGCCGGAGCCGTGACAGAAACCATGCCTGCTGCATGCTTGCTTGCATTCTGCATGTTGCATACTCTTTCAAACTTTCACTCGATAAAATGTTTTTTCTTGGGAACAAGTTTTATGTTAACTACTCAATATGAGGATTAAGAATATTTGATTTGATATTCTGTGATATGATGAATACCTATCGAAACAAAGTTTATTTGTGTAACAAAAATCTATAATTTAAATTTATTCATAGTAAGTATTCTGTGTATTGATTTTTCTATGAAATGATAATACAAGAAAAAAATTATGTGAAACGAAATTCTGTAAAACTGTCTTCTATAAAACAACTTACAACCCGTGCTAGGGCCCTCTGTTCACAATATATCGAGAAATTATAATCTAATAAAGTTTTTTTATAATTCCGCGGAATTTGCAATTTGCCGTGGATAGTATATAGAAGTAGGTACATTTATAATAATAATAATAACGTTTATTTCGACCAACAAAGGATCATAACACCTAATCAAATAATAACAAATACACAAAAAATTAGATACCTACCTACACATATCTAATAAATTCATTTTCATAACATTATTACAAAAGTAAATCAAATAATAATATAATAGAAATCTATAAATACAATTAATCAACAAATTAAACCACAAGACTTTACATGTAATAACCTAATAAATTAATATAATAAACACAATTTATCAATAAATTAAAACCCAGACAAGACATGCAACTGCACACAATGCCATAGTATTGGGCAGTCAGTTCGGCCAGCCACAACACTCAGAATGCTGTTGCTACTCCCGCGGACACGACTTAGCAGGGATGCGGCTCTCTTTCGGAGGATGGCATGAAAGCCATCGACACACGCATCGGCAAACATGCCCGACGCGCTACAGTGCCGCGGCAGCCGCATCAACATCCTAAAAGCGTTGTTATACTGCACGCGTAGGGCGTTGATTGTCTTCTGCGTGTGCGTGAGGTATTTATGTAGTAAGATTTAGTAGATAAAAATAGGTAAGTAAATAGTTTTAGTTTAAGTTGGTTATGTACATTTATTGTTATTATTTTGTAAACTACTTATAAGTACGTCAACCGTTTACGTAAAAGGTTGACGTTCCTACTGAACTAACTTAAAAAATGAGAAGTGTTTAGGTATGTAGATAAACAGTCTTCATTTGAAGTCACCAATATTAGTTTTACTGTCTATTTAACTATGACATAGGTATTTCAAAATTAAGTAGATAGTGAAATAATAGAGGTGTCGATGGACATAGAGTTTACATTTTATTATCTATGTACATCTAGAGCTAATTTCGGGTGGGTCTCATTTCGTGTAATACACTTAGGCTTAACAATGGCCTTATCATAGTTATTCCTTGAAAATTTGAAGCAAGTTAGGTAAGTAGGTATTTGGTACAAATCTAATAAAACATACCTCTGTATAAAATAGCAGAGTAATAAAACAAAATGTTTATGTTACCGAGAAATTGAAATCAATCCGTATCGCCGCACACTTTATTAATCTCACTTCATGAAATAAAATATTGAAAGATTTCTTCATCATGCTGCTGCCTGGCGACAATAGTCCAAAAACATGGCTTTTCGTAACGGTAAATAATTTTACTACTTCTCCTGTGTTTCCTAATAACTTACGATATACTACTCTCCGGATCCTATGCCTACTCATTTATTTGCAGATTCTGGTGTCTTCAATCATTGCATTCAGTGAATCTTCAGAAGGCAAAACTCGTAAGTACTTTGATTTTAGTGACATGTACCAAATTATAAGCATAGTCGCACATAGTATTCAGCTTTTGATACAGCCCCGTTGTATATTTTTAGTTGATTTTAAACTTGGCTTTGACTTAACACAACGGGGTATTGGAGCTCCGTCACTTCGCATTAGAGAATTCAAAGGTACACTTTCCCGTAGCTATGACAGGTAACTAAATCACATATTTGATGATTGCACTAGCTCTTTCGTTTTAGATTCTCGTGAATTTAATCCAAGGGCTTTGGAAGGAGAAAGCAGTAACGAAGAGAGTGCAAGTGAGAAAAAGAATGAAAAACCCTCGGGTGAAGATCACCCCAAAAAAGAAGAGTCAAGCAAAGAACGAGTGAAACCAGAAAAGTCTGAAGACGACGGGGATGAAGAAGATAAAAATTGTAATTTTACACATTAATTAATCTTTACATCCGTTGCGTCGGTATCGGATTAGTTCCGACGAACAAAATAAAAAGATCCAAAGATTGGCTGGTACAAAATACTTATAGGCATTAAGTCTGCCTCTGTCTGTACCCTTGTGTGCGTAAAGTATAAAATACTCTCTCAAACATAAAAAAACTGGGCTTTTCTGTAGTACTAGCGTCTAACTTGTAATAACCCTAATAGCAGTCGCAGCGACGATACCCAATTTAACCAGATTGTGTCTTACAACTTTTGCAGGTTTAACTTTAAAAAGAAAACTGGCCAAGTGCGAGTCGGACTCGCGTGCAGAGGGTTCCGAACCGATTTCATTTTAACATGTTATTTTAACTACCGACTTCTTATAGTCTTCTTTTCTGTAATCTGTAGATATAGAACTATTATCTGCATTTTTCTCTTCAAAAATTTAGACTCAGTAGTTTCGGAGATAGGTAAGGGGGGGAATGGTAATTTTTGGTCTAATTTCTTGAATAACTTCAAAGAAAAAAAATTGAATTAAAATAAAATTAAGACCCTTACAGTAGCCCCTTTCATTTCATATATCAGACGATGCAGTTTGAAAAACTTTTTTTTTAATTTTCTAGTTTGACCCCCAAAAGTGACCCCCATTCTAAAACTTTTTTAATTAACGTAAAACATTCGTGTTTGGGTCAGAGAATTCCATATGTATACCAAGTTTCAACCGAATTGGTCCTGTAGATCCGGAGAAAACTGGCTGTGATGGACGGACAGACAGACACCCGAGTGATCCCATAAGGGTTCCGTTTTTTACGGATGTTCGGAACCCTAAAAAGAGCAGTAAACTCATTCTGATTTTATTTCAGCCGGTTCCGGTGACGACAATACAGTAAGAGTAACCAGGGGTCCAAAAAACGGTGATTTTGAGCCTGAAGAAGGTACGTAGGCATTTTAACGGAAGAGTAAATTATAAATCACTAGTTGACCCGCGCAACTTCGTGTGCGTCATTCATTTCATTACTGCTCCGCTCCTTTCTCGGTCTTAGCGTGATGATATATAGCATATAGCCATCCTCGATAAATGGGCTATCTAATACTGAAATATTTTTCAAATCGGAGCAGTAGTTCCTGAGATTAGCGCGTTCAAGTAAACAAACAAACAAACAAACAAACAAACTCTTCAGCTTTATATATTAGTATAGAGTATAGATATGTCATGTATTTCTCAAACTTCACGATCTTACACTACATGAACATAATATCAATCAGTTCATACTAGCCATACAATCTAAAAGAGGAAAAGTATAAGTAGTACCACTTGAAGTAGGTAACATCTATGGCAGGAAGATGGTGATTTTGAAAATCTATTTAAGAGATTCAAAAACATTTAGTTCCCTTTATTTACTGTTACTTTTTTTGGAGAGGCTAAATAATAACAGCCGCACGGGTCGATCATCAAGGTTAAGCAACGCTTGCCAAGGTTGGTCTGTGGATGGGTGACCATCCTAACATAGCGAGTTTCCTCCGTGCCTCGGAAAGCACGCTAAGCCGTTGGTCCCGGCTGTCATTT
Source organism: Lacanobia oleracea (assembly GCA_950371165.1). NCBI lineage: Eukaryota > Metazoa > Arthropoda > Insecta > Lepidoptera > Noctuidae > Lacanobia > Lacanobia oleracea. Next base: position 12,950,797 of record OX493397.1, read on the forward strand.
GTAGATCTTTGGCAGTCGTTACGGATAGTCAGAAGCCAGTAAATCTGACTCCAGTCTTGTCAGTCAGTCTTAATTAACTGGGTAACACGGTAGTGTTACCCAGTTAATGGGTTGTAGAGGTCTGGTAGGCAGCCGCTCCTCGTAAAATTCTGGTATTCAGCTAAAGCCGGCTTGACTGGAAGCCGACCCCTACATAGTTGGGAAAAGGCTTGGCAGATGATGATGATATTCTGTTACTTCTTTGCACGAATATTCTTATTTCTATTTCATACTCATCATAATTTATTTTAATCGATGAACTGCTGCAAATAATCTCGTTGATTTTTATTTCAGATAGTCCTAAAATACATGCTAAATACGAAAAGAACACTGAATCAGATAATAACTCTGATGGTAAGCTCAACATTCTCTCTATGTATTATTTAACATTAGATTTTCAGGCAAATGTCATTCGATCTTTCAATTAAGCCATAGCTTAGAGTTACGTAGTCACTAAAGTAAGGTGGCGCTAGACGTTGTTATCGGCGCCTTAGTCGTGCTACAGCGATATCGGCTCTGCCGTTTATAAAAGCTAAAACCAAATTTTGTAAAAATGTACTTTAGTCCCGTGACTTAAATAAATCAAGCTGGTAGGTAGGTATTCTGCTGGACTTTGGAAAAAAAATAAATAAATCAGAAATTAAGGTATTCCTACTGCCTTTAATAAATTCAATGCACGTCTGTTTAGCTATTTCGGAAATGATAATAACGATATAAAGATTTTGATCGTGGTTATTTTTGTAGTATACCAGTATTTATTTAAAAGCACAAATAAATAATAATAGTCTAAGAATAATATTTAGTATTGTTTATAGAACATTAAGTTTCGTATTTTTTAACTTAGAAGGTGTCTTTATTGGCATGAAAACAGAATAAAATCGAAAGATTTAGTACCATACTTAGATATCAGCAGAAACTAATGATAACATTACTGACAAAATATTTAATTGATTTAGAGTCTGGTCCATCAAACAGGAATTCTCCAAAAAATTTTCAATTACCTGATCTAATATTCTGAAGACTCCAAAACGAGAAGAATCCCATTTGATACCCTATGAAATTATCATTTTGGAAAAATTAAATTTATTTTAGTAATATCGTGTTTTATTATTTTATTTACTTTCACCTTATTTACGAATGAATTAGGATATAGATGGTACTGAATAGGGATCCACAATTGTACACTGCTTATCTAATCATGGAATTTCACATACTCTAAAATTTTCTTCTTACAGAGGATGGTCGACGCTACAAAAGACATATTGAGAGATTTGGTAATGTAGCAAAGCGTACATAAATAAACTCCAGCAGCGGTGGAAAATTATCAATAAAGTACTTACAAGATGAACTAAAAGATATTTTTTCTGAAATGGTTACCCTAGATCTAATCTCCGTTTTCCACCATTTAACTTCAGCCATCATGACTGAAGTACGTTAAGGCTTTGAGCCCAGCAAGGCTATCAGATAGGAATCTTTTGCCGTAATTAGGTACGTATCCATAAACGGTAGCATTAAGGTTACACAGTCGCATTGGAATTTAAAATTGGATTAGTAAGTGAACATCAAGGTATCCCGAAAGTAAATGTTAGCTCGAAAGCACCAATTTGTCCGCCTGCGCCCGCACCGCGCGGTCTGCGCATGCTTCCACGCGGAAAGTTCAGCATAATTTTCTCGCAGTAGATGTGAAATTAGCTTTTTGTTGGTGTTTATGATGTTCTATATATTTAATTTGGTACTACGATTTCTTATTTTCTCACAGTAGGTGTGAAAAATAAACTACTCGGGGATAAAGGTGTCTTTGCCTTGGGCTTCAAGCTAACCCATAGCCCCTCACTGCATTCAGGATTCTTGTATTAACTCCCTCGCTACGAATCCTTTATTGCGTTCGGAATTCAATATACCCGTGGTGCCCGGGACATAAGACACTGCTATAACCCCTCGTTGCATAATCTACTAATGTTGAGGGCTAGGCAGAGTAGTACATTCCCTGAACTGTTTTGAGTTTTTAAGCAATCTGTGTAAATGAATTCTTCATTGACTTCTGTTTTTTCCCTTTCCTTTTCTTACGTACCTACACTTTGTATGCAATAGCTTTTGTTGAAAATAGGATGATTCGGTGCTCTATCACACCACGGGACAGCAATGAGGCGTTGGTACCTACTAAATCGCCCTGTCACAATGTCACACGATGCCAGTACCTATGGTACTGGCATCGTGGACAGATACGGATAGTATATACCTGGTGTGGTTCATGGTGTGTACTAGGTGCATGGCATCGTTCTATTGAGTGCCTCCTGCTTTAAGTATGAACAACGAAACTACTTACCTAAAATTAACAATATTGACATCAACTAAACTAAAGCAGCCTGGCACTTTGCCCGGCAGAGGGATACTTAAGCTCTGGTTTCCTATGAAAGCGGTGCCGTCATATATTTAAACAAACGGACGTTACGGTGTTAATCACCCCCTCTAGGAAACCGCGCCATTCTGTTTACATAGAAAACGTTCTATTGACGTCATTCACCGCTGTATTACGGCCACTATATGCCGGCACCGCTAACCTAGGAAATCAGAGCTTAAGGGATCAATATTAAAATACAGCCTTGAAATAATTTAATGTATTAGTTACTTAGATAAATTGTTTTAGTATCAACTAGTTTATTTTTCTACAACATTAATTTCATCTTCTGTTAAAAATCACGAACTTAAAGTTTTACTTTTACTTCGAGATTCAAGTCACCAGTTTCAACTCGTAACTACATTTAATCTCAAATTAATGAATTATTCAATGGCACGACTCCTACTTCTTCCAATTTTAACTTTCACTCGGTTTATTTGATTAGGCTCAAGAATCTCATAGCGCGATTTTTCCTATATTGATTTTAGAAGGTGTTGTCTATAGAGCCCCCTATAAATAATGTATGGTTCGAAACTCGCGACCTTTTATTGCTCTGATCCGGCGTCAGTGCCTCACTTTATATTTTTAGGTAAGACATTGCCAAATAGCTGTACCGATTTCAAATATTCAGTAATAGTGTCTTGCTTTGAAACAGTTTTACACTTACTTTTTATATCTAACAACTTATTTTTGTACCTTTTTACGTAGGTACGGGTATTGTTTACTATCATACGAATAAATAACTGATTCGTTTATGTAAACACCTGAAAACATTTTAATTAAGTAGGTACTTACTTAGTACCTAAATCTCCCGAGATTCACACGTCTAACTAAGTCAATAGACGAATAAAATCCCGTCTGCTAACGACAGAATGTTGCATGCAATCTGGCGTCTGTCAGGGGTGGGCGAGTTCACCGCAAGATATTGCAAGAGCCTGCAAAATTACGCTATTAACCCAAATATATTGCGCTCCACAACGGCTGGGTGGCGATTCTGTAACTTAATAATCGATTTATTTTATCTACTAATACATACGTAACAGTGGCACAGTACCTACAGATAGGTACCTATATTTATGCTCTTATGTGTATTCAGTATAGGTACTTATTTATTCGGAATTTTAATAGGGAACTAAATAAATAAACTTCATTTGATCGTTTAGTTAGCTTTTTATAAGTTTTCGGGTTCCGAACATCCGTAAAAAACGGAACCCTTTGATCACTCGGGAGTCTGTCTGTCTGTCACAGCCAGTTTTCTCTTGATCTACCATACCGATACTGTTGAAATTTGGTAAACTTCTGTGACCCAAACACGAACGCCTTACATAGATTTTTTTTTGTGTGGGGACAATTTTGGGAGTCCAACTAGAAAACTTACTGTGAGGGTTTTACTTATATATTTTTTCATAATTTTAAAATCAATCGTTTTGAAGTTATTCAAGAAATTAGACCAAAAATGACCATTTTGAAAAAAAAAACAGATTATCGTTCTATACCTAAAGAATACAGGAAAGAAAATTATAAGAAGCCTGTAGTATTGAAATAACATGTTAACGAAATTAAATTGGTTCGGAAGCCTTTGCATGCGAGTCCGACTCGCACTTGGCCAGCTTTTTTACGTTAATACTACTATGTAGCTTTGTACCTCACAAACACACAAAATAGTGATACTTAATTCCAAAAAAGACGTTGGTTTTTTCATTAATGTAGAAGGAAAAATAGGTGGATACCTAACTAGGTAGAGAGTTATATTGTTATATCGATCTCGTGGTCTTGGAAAACTTAGACACGCGGCAGCTTGTCCAGCCAATAGTTAAAAAAAAAACCAAGGTTCAAGATTTGACTTGGCCGGTTTACTCCAGCAAATCAAATTAGAAGAGTTAGATATAAAAACTGTACCTTGCATAAGTATAACATAAACATGATAAGTAAATCCAAATACTTAATAAGGTAACATTTACCTATGTAAAACTAGCCAGATCAAACACAGATAAAAAAAGAAAAACAAAAACACTGCCTTGGTTCTTCATAATACCTACCACTTTTCACACCATGTACCTATTCGTCAAAACACTCGAAAAAAAAACAACCAACAGCAAAAATACCGAGATGGCGCCGAGGAGGAAGACGTTACAGAAACTTGTTCCGTCCTTTATAGCACATATCCAGCGCGAAAATGCGATAACATCGTACCAGCGACCGTCCTAAATGCATTAGTCTTTCTGTAAGACATCTCTAACGAGATACTTGGCTAAACTAAACCACTCAATTGTGTTCAGGACACGCTCTTGTAGAATTTTGCGGCTCAGAAGTCCGAACGTAGGTATTAATAAATTATGAAAGTAACTTAGGTAAGTACATCATCATGTTGATAGCTACTGAAACTAGGTGGGTACGCACTCAGGGCTCTGGATATTCAATCCCACAGTGTGCTTACCGGCAGCCTTCTACGAATATGTATTTTTACTCAACAGGCGAAAAATCAAAGATAAGAACAAAAAAACGAGTGCGGAACTCGAGCAAAACATTTACGTTTGTGTGAAAAATAAATCGTACCACTCGTAGCCAAAGATAATCATCATCATCAACATTTTAGCTGCAACACTAACCCAGTCCAGTCCAACCACCAACACCGCATCCATCCGCTGCCAGACACTTTCTTTAAATCTTCGATCCACCGTGCCGCATGGCGTCCCACACTATGTTTGCCCATACGCGGCCTCTACTCTAACACATGTCTGCTCCATCGACCGACGTCTGTAACGTCTACAGACATGGCCGGTCCACTTCCACTTCAGCATGCAAAGATAAGGGTACTAGGAAACAATAAACTCAAAATAATTTTAATTCTATTCATTAAATTGATACATGTGAATAAGCACCGATAATTCAAAAATCTTCATATACAGAAGTTGTTGGCTGGCATTTGCTGGAGTAACGCATACCAAAAGAATGATTGTGTAACGAAATGCCTACAAAGGACTTAAAATACTATGACCGACTCTGAGAAAAACGCATAAAATCATTTGCTAATAACTCCAAAAGATGTTATTAGATTAGAAGTATAACATAAAACAGTTGAAACTCCATTTTCAACTTGGCAAGTGATATGAGGAACGTGGGTCGGGTCCGTATCCTTAGCTTTCTCTACACTTCCACCTAATTTTCAGTTTGGGACCGTGATGCAACCCCCGGCAGTCGTCAGGTTGTAATCTCAGCCTGTAAAACGGTCGCAGCACATTAGGGAGTTGAAATTCTAACTTGTGTGGAGTCACAATCTTCTTCAAAGTTGGTCTATCGAAGTTAGTCAGCAAGCTTAGCTTAAAAAAGTTATCTGCCTTTTAGAAGATAAGTATGAAATATTTTAATTTGATTAAGATCTGAATTAAAACAGCACTTAGGTAGGTACCTACCTACAATATATCTACAGCTTCAGGTAAGTAGGCACCTACCTACCTATTGCAGGTTTTCCTTGTAGAAGATTTTTGTTCCGCGAACTTGGAGTCTATTCTCTTGGAACAGATTAAAAGGTGCAACTTAAACAAATTCCTCCGAAGTTAAATCCCGATCGCGGCTAATCACCTAATTTATTAACACAAAGGAGTCGCTTGCGAATTCAGAATGTATAATTTAGCGATAATTACAACACTGAAGAATCAGAATGCTCTAGCTATTTTATAGAATAAGGAGAAGGCCGGCTCCCTAGGAAGAGGTGGTGAGACGACGAGACGCCAAGGTAGGTAGGTACCCTACTGCAAAGGTTGTTTCGAGGTGACCCGGGAAAACAATAACTGGAAAGTTCAGGATAGGCTGAATGAGCTTATAAGGAAAATCAAAATATTACTGATGAGGTGGGTACCTACTAAGTAGGTACACATTTAAAATAAAATCACTCAAATAGGTTGATCATAATCATAACAGATAGGTAAGTATACAAAAATAACTCCTTCTATTATTAGGTATGAACGTTAAAACATCGATGCATTAATTAGTTCGATGATGCTTCACATAAAGCCAGTCTACGTTTGACTAGAGCGGTACCAATACTTCCAATCGGCTTAAACTTTTTCTATTATCCCGTTAATCAACACTGCTCAGCAGATACTTCTTAATCCCAGTGGTCTTACGGTAAACAGATAATCATATCTCAAAGTGAGAATTAATTTAGACGCCTGAGCGCATACCTTGAGCTCTCAGCTCTGACTCTCAAAACTTATAATTGAATTTCCAATCCTTAATTGAATAGTAACAGTCGAAGTCCAGATGAATGAGGTCCTTGACGGAGGATGATAACGATTATAAGGTACTCGTAGGTAAGTAGTAGCTAGTGAATAATGATAATTTCCTTATAAAAAGATCCGTAAAGTAGATCTACGGTCAGCGGTCTACCTAGTAGGTTGATTAAAACTTTAACTTAGATGTTAACCTAAGTGCTGATGTTATCTTCCTAGATAATATCAGCTGTCCACTTAGGCAAGATTAAAGGTATAAACATCAGTTTTTTATCCAGGTGCCTAATACTTCGTTAGTCTCTTAGATGGTCACTTTTAACATGATCGTTTGTAAGAATGGAGTTTAATAAGTAGATAGGTACCTACCTAATTGCTTTACAATGTTGCCTGCCAGTGAAATGAGAAAAAAGAAAAAAATCAAAATTCCAATGGTACCTACGAGTAGGTAACTTTATTTTTTTTAAGGATGAGAAATCATCAAATGACTCCTCCCGCTCTGGGTGAAACAGGAGGGAGTGTCAGACTCTTACTAACTAAAACCCATCCGTGTTCCTGCTAGTGCCCTTTGCGTTCCAGGGCTACGGTATTTACCTCTTTCGAACAAATTCCGTAGCCTCAGCAGGCACTTGCCCTACCTTCTGTGCTGAAAACAGTTTGAGGCGCGCGGGGATCGCAGCGCGCCGCCGACCCTGGCCTGCAGACGGCGAGCCACCCAATGCTCACCGTCCGCAGGCCCGTGCCTACGGCGGCCGGGAATCGTCCTGCGAGTCCCGACGTCTGGGGCGTCTTCTTCTGTTATGAATAGGTACCTACGCATTGTTTTATGAACAACTTTTAAGTACCTACTATGGCCCCAACACAAACATTGCGTAAAAATAATTGACTAGCCCATAACCTTGCATGATTGTGTGCATAACTCGACATAGTCTACTAAACAGCTCTGTGTTTTTACGAGATTTCTGGTTTAGTCCTATTGGCAAAAGGAATTCACAAGTATGAAAATTCATTCAAAAGAGTCATTATCCGTTTCAGGTTTCGCGTTCATTTTGTAATACCTACGTTATTTTTATAGTCCTTCTATTCAAGTTGACTCCATGAAATTATCACCTAGTGTTTGCCTAAATGGCTCGTCATAACAAAACAAAAGTACCTATTCATAATTAATACTTACTTAGTTTGGCAAGTTGTTACTTACCCAAGCAATGCATATTACTTAAGTAGGTACCTACCCAAGGTAGCTAGGCTATCATACCATCACAATAATCGATGCACTATCTAACAAAATTGAACACTGGTTTATTGCTTTGTATTCCATCAATAAAACTACCATCTATATTACTATACTCTTTGAATAAAACTATTGACGCGCTCCACATCATCTACCTACTCCGATATATTACTCTCCTCTATGACCTACACCTATTTAGTATGGCTATAGCTGAGTAGTTATACTTATAGGAAATTGTACCTTTTACATTGTACTCAGCTATGGCCACCGCTAACCATCATTGATGCACCGCCGAATGTATTGTGGTGCCAATTTTAATAGGTAGGTATGGTATGAAAGCACCACAACTGGTAGTCTGTTCACCTACTTAGTTCCGAGAGAGGTGTCCTAACTAACCGATTCAGTGTTTACTTCCGAGCATTGTATATATTATATTGTAAGCTTAGTGTATATCCAATACCCATTTCTTGATATATATTTTTCATAATTTTAAAATAATATGTTTTAAAATTCAAGAAATTAGACGAAAAATAATGACCATTTAATCCACGGAACAGAATAATAGTTCTTTATTTATAGGTTAAAGGAAAGCGTAGTTGTAGTGTTAAAATAACATGTAACAAAAATTTAACTATAAATTCGTAACCCTTTATACGCGAGACCAGCTCGCACTTGACCAGTTTTTTTTTTCTTTTTTCATCATGTAGGTGTTTTCCGAGGGGCTGCGGAATCTGTTCGAAAAATGTGCCGTAGCCTTGGAACGCAAAGGGCACCAGGAGGAACACGGATGGGTTTTGGTTAGTGGGAGTCTGACGCTCCCTCTTGCTTCACCCAGAGTGGGAGGTGTCGTTTGATGGTTTCCCATCCTTTAACAAAAAAAGGTGTTTTTCCGAATTAGGTATTTTATGTTTAGGATTAGCATACATGCAGTTCTTTAGAAAGTTTAATATTTTTATTGACCATCTTCCTTGTTTAATTAATCATCAATTAATCATTAAATAAAACAGATTATTGTCTGCCTTGTCTTAAGTTGACAAAAACACATGTCAGATTTGGCAAGCGCAACAACGCTATGATGTTTTAAAGGCACCTTTACGTAATATATACTACTAAACCATAATTCACTTATACTTACACGAATTATATCCCCTATTTTTCCTTCCTTTGGTGAACTACTACACAAAATAGTGATTTATTGCGTCGCGAGTTAGTTAGTAAGTCAGCTAAGCAGTCAGTGGGTAGTATAAAGTGATTTTCACACTTATTTTTACATACGCTGTTTGAAAACTGTTAGTCGATTTTTTATTGAGATTCATCTCTATGAACGCAAATGTCAGAACTGTCAAATAACTTCATGCTGGTTAGTGAAGTGCAAACCGTCAGTGTCAAATGTGATTTAACGTATTGTCATTCATATTGCTTCAGAAAAACATAGAAATCTTCGTATATTTCTGCTTTTTTTGTCGTAACTAGAACATAAATAGGTGTATTTAATGCGCAGAAATTGTTTACTACATTAAACATTGAGGACTTTCTTTGTTATCACCGAAGAATCACCGTCGAACATTATGACATCTGTTTGTTTTGATCCTGAGTTTATAAAATAATTAATTTTCATCAGTTAATTAACTGCACAGTAAAAATGGAAGGTGGTGACTGGAGAAACAGGATTATTAGTCAGCTGCAGGCTAGAAATAAATATGAAACTGCTGCGTTTCAGGACATTATAGCATTTCGTAAGTAACTTAACCTAAGGAAGTCTTTGTGTTGACATGTTATTAATTCATTAAATAGACGAGATTTATCACTAGACTAATAAGCCATTGTTCTTCACTGATAGTTCGTGCATATTCCATTTGTTATCGTGGCCATTAATTACTTTAGTAGGCGGTTTGTTTATAACCTACATTATTTGCTTGTTTAATAGACAATGAAAGAAAGCCTGCAATAACATTTTTACGCCGAACAGTGAAATTAATCATGTTTTCTAATTCATTAGTGCTACAATATATTTATACAAATTCGTTCTAGCAATGGTAATGTTACCTGTGTTGGCTTATGATTACATATCAGAGATAAAATGTGATCAATGATAACACAGCCTATGAATATTTATTTCTAAATAAACAATCTAACACAATGTAATAATTATGTTAATGTGTCATGCAGCAGTGTAATGAATCAGGTTAATACCTGACCTACCTACATTCAACCAACAAAATATTAATGTTCCGTAAAAGTCATTATATGAACCACTTATAAATTCATGAATCTGTAGCTTGTATGTTAAGCCAGCAGTTCCATGATTAAATTTTTGCCCTTGTACTATTATTATGGGAAAGTCTGCATTATATCTTAATCAATTAAAGCTAAAAGTTTGAGCTTGGTTGCACTTGGCTCATAGTTACCCCAAAACCTGGGTTAAGATGTAGAATGCTTTTTAATCTTGCAGTACATTCCCTTGGGATGATTTTTTAATTTATGCAGACAAGCTGCTCACAAAAGATAGAACATGTTTCAGAATCATGGCCGCTCCATTTCATATTGAAAGTGTTCAGCGTTGATTTGCTTCTTGACATTTTCAAGCTAGAACATATGCCTTTGTGTTTTTCAGAGAGCAGACTATTTGATAATGTGAACACATTAAAGAATGAGAACCTACAGCTAACATTGCTCAATGAAAGAATAAGATTCACAGGAACTGATAGTGTCTTATCTGGTACTGGTAAGTATGTGGAATAATTAAGTTATTATAGGAAGTAAACAGCTCATTGCAGATAAGAAAGAAATTCCTATTTATATCAAGGATAAACGCTAAAATTGCAACATCAATCATATTGTGATGGATGAGATGAGTGTTCAAAAGAAAACAAACAAAGGTTGATGTCTGATAAAGAATTTTTTACAATCTGTAAACTTTACATTATAGTGCACATCAGCTAGAATAGCAATAGTCTCCAAAATAAATAAAAGTTCTTCTAGGTTCATATGAGAATCTTGTTGCTTAGTTGTCACTGCAACCCATTAGAAATGACCTCATCCAAAACAATTACAGTATGTAAATGAGTAGTGAATAAACATAAGTTGAAAGTCCTTGGTCTAAAGTCTAAGCTAAGATATCATTCATTAATGCTTCTCACGTTTTGAGAATACATAGTTAGAAAAAGAAAGTAAGTCTCTCAAGGTTTTGCGTAACACAATGCAGGTGTAAAAAAATATAGTCCAATCATATCCTTTTTTAAAACAGATCTAATTAGCAGTCAAAGAAATACCAACTTTATTTGGAGGGATATTGAGTTGGTTTCTGAATAACCACCTTTTAACCTAGTATTGAAAAAGTCATCAAATTGTTAGAAGGTAATGTGTGGGAAGATATTAAAGTAATTTTGGACATGTTTGGAAACTAACTCGCAAACACAGTTTGACAAGTTACGGCTCTCAATTATCATGTCAACAAACACATTATTAAAATAAGTTTATTCCACAAATCAAACAGGTTTCTCCTTAAGAACATTCCTGCTTGCCTTTTGTTAAGATTTATTTAGGAAAATCCAACTACAACCCTACCTAGTCCCTTCGCATGTTTTTAATAATTTTACCCCACAACAAATTCATCTCAATTCCAGGAACCGCTAGCAATGAAAGAATACAAGCATTGGAGCAGAAAATCTTAATTCAACAGGAAGAGCTGACTTCTATGCACAGGAGACGAGGAGAAAATGCACAACAGATTATGAGCCTTAATGAAAAAGTACATGATTTAGAGAAACAGCTACAAGCTAAAGATATTATGTAAGTCATTTGAAGTATCTATGATTATGTGGCACAAACTGGTCCTGAAGATGTGCCAAATAAGGCAAGACGTGCATGAAGCGACTATGTTAAGTGATTTTAAAATAAATTCAAACCCAACTTAATATATTGGACGCACATAACCATTTCGAACTGTCTGTCTCATTCCAAATGTTGGCTATTTGTACAAGTCAGAAAAACAATAAGATCTTGATATTTTATTGTTTTTCTAAAGTGGTTTACACATGCTCTTATTTACTTTCTTCCAATATGGCATGCAGACCCGTTTGAACGCGCGCCGCGATCTAGAAAAAAAATAAAAAAATGACGATGGCTATGCCACAACGGTTCTATCCCCTTTATTTGGTCCGTTATATCAATTTTATTCATGAAAACATTATAGTTACTTTGAATGTTACCAAACGATTTTTGTATGCTTAGAATTTCAGAAAATACTGCAGTGATAGCATCTTTGCGAGCTGAAATTCAAATGTATGAAACAAATATGATGGAATTGCAAGGTTTAAATCAAGTATTAAGAGACGAACACCAAGCTTTGCAGATAGCTTTTGCAGCTATTGAAGAAAAATTGAGGAAAGCTCAGGTACACTTTGAAATGCATTATCTATTTATTTAAGACTAGCTTACGTCACGCGGTTTCACCCGCGTAGTTCCCGTTCCCATAGTAGTACGGGGATAAAATATAGCCTATGTTACTTGCTGATAATGTGGTGATCCATTGCTGAAATAATTTTTCAAATCGGTCCAGTACTTTTTAGGATTCTGTAACCAAAGGGTATCTAACGGAATCCTATTACTAACCCTCCGCTGTCCGTCAGTCCGTCGATCCGTCCATCCGTCCGTCTGTTCGTCTGTCTGTCAGCGGGCTGTACCTCAAGAACCATAATAGGTAGAATTTTCACAGGTTTATGGTACGAAACCCTTCGTGTGCGAGTCTGACCAGTTTTAAGTTTATTCGTTACATACAAAAATACAAATCTTTCCTCTTTATAACATATGTATAGACTAGCTGAACCAACGCAACTTAGTTTGCGTCACATTTTTCATTAATGCTTCGCTCCTATTGGTCGTAGCGTGATGTTAGCCTATAGCCTTCCTCGATAAATGGGAAAAAATCCAACATTAAAAGTGTTATTCAATTTAAACCAATACTTCCTAAGATTAGCGGCTTCAAACAAACAAACAAGCAAACAAACTCTTCAGCTTTATAATATTAGTATAGATAAGGCTAAATAGCCACGGCCAACGGAGCCCTCTACTGATATGCCCTAGCGCAGGGATGGCGATCTTTATTGTGGATCGTGCCATTTCTTTTTCGATAAAATTAAATTTTACCATGACATGCCGTCAAAGAACGGAGTTATCCACAAGGCTGGCCAAAATACATGCTTTGATCTAATTGAAATACAAATTACAAAATTCTATCTCGCAAGTATTAAAATACGTAATACAAAATATCTTTAAGCAATGTATTTGAAATATAAAATACGAAATACAGTAGGTATTTAAGCTGTTTTTATTTGAAATACAAATTACAAAATACTATTAGGAATAAAAAGTAATCCAGCCCAGCATGGGCTAAAAAGAAGATTAATCAGTGAAACCAGAATTTCCTTTCATGAACACTAGATTTTTACCTGATACTTGACATTGACAATTTGACGGTATAGTAACAAGTGCAGTGTTGCCAACTCTAAAGAATATTTAGCGGTCGCCATTTTGCTAAAGCTATCGAGCGCTAATTTCTTCAGAAGGCACCCATTAATAAGACCGCTAAATGAAGGTTAAATATATTAATGTTAAAATGTATTTTGAAGACAAGTATTTGAAATACTAACTACAAATTACCTCAGATCATGTATTTGAAATACGTTTTAAGCAAGTAATTGAAATAAACCCAAATACGCATTTGTATTTTAATTAAGTATTTTAATAACAAGTAATTCAAATACTGCCCAACCCTGCTTATCTAGTGACTAGTTGTCCCGCGCAACTTCGCCTACGTCACAATTTTCATTACTGCTCCGCTCCTATAGTCTTAGCGTTGATGTTGATGATATATAGCCTATAGCCTTCCTCGATAAATGGGCTATCTAACACTGAAAGATTTTTCAAATCGGACCAGGAGTTCCTGAGATTAGCACGTTCTAGCAATTAAACAAACAAACAAACTCTTCAGCTTTATATATTAGTAAGTATAGATTTCATGCACACAAACTAGCTAGAAGCGATAACTTAAAGAGATGTCAGCATAGTAGACGGGACCCGCTAGAGCCAGTGCCTGCCAAGGTTGCGGAACTTGATCGAAAGAGTTACTGCGGCCCTGGAACGCAAAGGGGACACGGATGGGTTATAAGCAGTAAGAGTCTGACACTCCCGTCCCGAGCGGAAGGAGTCATTTAATGATTTCTAACCCAAAAAAAATAGAAGCGAAAACCTCTTTGTTTGTAAACCGAAATTCGTAGGTACAGCAATCCATTAGGGTGCTGTACCTACGAATTTAGGTTTACTGTTTCATGTTCATTTAAAATCATAAGTTAATCTGCTAGTAAGTAGTGATCTTATAGTTGGCTCAAGAATAAAGATTCGCGTGCCATAACTGGCACGCGTGCCACTGGTTCGCTATCTCGGCCCTAGCGCGTACAAAATGCTTAAAAGAAGTTATTTTTATTACACACTGCATTTGCAGACTAGGCAATACCTCTTAAGGGGTCATTGTACTCATAATTATGAACAACTTTCACTAACATTCAAATCGCGAAAATCGTCTCCCCCATACATTTTTGTGCGCAGAACTCGACAAAATGTACCGAACAGCTGATTTTTTTCACGATTTAGGAATTATTCCCATAGTAAAAGTTGTTCATAATGATGAGTACAATGACCCCTTAAGAGGTATTGCGTTTATTCTTTTACACGTTGTATAACAGGCGGCCTACCGGTGACTGGAACACGCCTCAAGAAATTAAATCTTTTAATTTTGAATTCTATTCCAGCTGAATTTAGTTTGAATATGAAAAATTGTTCTTGTTTGTCTTTGAAATTCTTGAGGTGATGTACAAACCATCACGATACGACACTTAGGAACCGATCAAGAACAAGTCAGAAAAGTCGTGAAAACCAAGTAAAAGTGCAAGCGGGTGCAACCGCGGACTACAGTTATCCATAAGTCGATAAAATCTACAAAAAGCACTTTATACCTAATCTGCAATGACCGTTATAAACTTATAATGCATCACAAAAAGTGACCCTATTTTATAAATATCGATAATAACATGACACTGACTGGCCTGTTGGTCTAGTGGTTAGTGACCCTGACTGCTATGCCAGAGGTTGTGGGTTCGATTCCCACCCAGGACAAATGTTTGTGTGATGAGCATGATCATTTGTTCTGTGTCTGGGTGTAGTTATCTATAATATGTATGTATTTAGAAATATATAAGTATGTTTATCAGTTGTCTAGTACCCATAACACAAGCTCTGCTTAGCTTGGGACTAGATGGCGCGCGTTGTGTGATAGTTGTGTGGAATATTATTATTATTATTTTCGGTTATATGTTTTTTTTCTCAGCTCTTTGGCTGGTTTCGGCCACATTTACGGGACAAGCCAAGTAAATGTAGCGTGTAGTCTCTAATTTGCTGTGTGATGAGGTCCTACTTCGTTTTCGTCTATCTGCATGAATTTTCTGACAATCCTACATGTATTTAGAATCGCAGCCTTTTGTAGTGTTATTATTATTATTATTACTGTAGATATAGTTCCTATATTCCATTTGTGGTTTATGAGAGATAGAGATGATAATATTCAAACGATATTCAACCATACCCTTCTCCGATATTATTTCTTTTTTAAACAATAAGTAAGTATTTTAAAGCCAAACTGACTAAATACTTCCTTGCCTGGTGTTGCTAAAAGTCTCACCAACATCTGTCCAACAAAAACAAAAATACAGTATTTCTTGAAAGGAGAAATAATGCAACTGAAAATAAAATCAACCAATTAAGCGTTTTAAAACAGGACAGCACATTCTTTTATTCTGCTAAAACGTAGCGTTGCTACGGAGATAGTTGATAACCCTCAATTATTAAAAAGTTAACAGTCTTAAGCTTCATTAATTTATCTGTGAAAAAAAGAAACAAGTTGGAATGGAACCTTTCAATCTTTCTGAAAATGCAAATTGTAATTAATTACTGCTGTTCAAAACTGAGCTGAAGTCTGAAACTGACGAATCTTTTCTTGAACTATTTACACGCATAATTCACTTAACAACCAGCCAAGTCTAAATACTGAACAATTACCTATTACAAAAAATCTTACTCGCTATAAATTACGGGCAACGCAGTTGTTATTCATTCAGAATCGCCGCGAAGCAAAATTATTTTCTAGTTCACGGTACCACAGCTTTCCCAGCTTTCCACACTAAACACTTATTTCAAAATAGCTTTTAAACACGACTTTGAGTAATGAATCAACGATTTTATCTCCGGGTAATTAAACATTAGCTCATGTAAGCTTCCCCTTTGCCTTGTTAGAGGCAGTTAAAAAGATACGTTCCACTATGTTTGAAGCTTTCTTGCTTTTGTTTATACTGAGTAAAAATATTTTTGGCATACTACTGGTGGTCGTTATTGAACAATTTTTTTCCGCTGGAACTTTAGATTTTTATAGCATCATTTAAAATTTGGCAAGGCTCCAAGCTGATTCTAGCCTGTCTTTATAATCATATCCAGCGTGTTTCATATTCCTTGCTATATTTTTTTTTCACTATAATGTTCTGAGTTAATTTCATTCATTCGAACATATGTTTAGATATTCGTTGACTAAAGTTTACAATTGTGGGCTTTTATTTAATTGTAACTAGCGGAGTCACTTCTCGTTTTTGACGTAATACGTAAGTTTTACGTATTACTTACTTTGATGCATAAATCACTATTGAAGCATTCAACATCAAGAGTGAACCAGAAATATTTAGTTCAATCTCCGTTTGATTTACACATAAATTAATCATTACTATTATTACCTGATGAGCTGCTTTAATTATAACTGGCAATAACTAGTCGTCTCACATAACGGCACTTCAGACTTCACAGCCGTCAAAACTTGTTGACCACATAATATATCAAAGGAAGTGTAGTAGGTGATCCAATCCTGATTTGGTACCGGGCTTAACGCAAATAGAACGACGGCCTCATAACTCCCCATGCGAAGTTATGTGGCTTCTAACAACATATCACTTAATGTAATGAAATAGTACTAGGATATCATAAAATGTAGCACGCTGTATATTTTACGATGATCACGTGATAACAGCTGTGTATGAAATACTTATAGCTGTGTCTCAAGTAACATCACTTACATTCAGTCAGATAGAAAATTTCGTGGCAGTGTGTCAGGAGTTGATTTCAGAGATAATATTCATGTTTTTCTTTAAGAAGTCGTAGATAAATTAGCTTTTTATTAAGATACAAGCGTATATCGTAAACGATTCTAAATTGATAAACATGCGTAAAGTTTTCAAGAGGGTATTCACTAATTATTTTTTTAATATATTTGTTTGTTTATCTTTGTGCCATTTTGAAAGTTTTTACAGTGCAATTCTTGTGTTATAGGACGAAAATCGGTCGTTAGTGGAGAGATTAATAAAATACAAATCTGAAGATGCAGATAAAATGAATAAAGAAAATGAACAAAACCTCAAGTAAGTATTTATTACTTTTTAACGAAAATCTCCTGTATTAATTTAACGGAATGTTTTTAATTTCAGTTTGTTTATAAGTATTTGTAAAGTATTTAATTGGCACCAAGACCACACCTCCAAAGGCATAACATTATTTGTGTTAAAATATTCGTAAATGATTTGACCTATGAAGTTTTGTTAAAATGTATTTATTTATTGGGGCATTCGGTTGATGGCATACATTTTTAATATATTTGTGTTTGCCTGTGAGTATTTTAGTTGCAATGAGATTTGCCAGTGAATGTCGCTGCTACCATAGAGTTGATGTGCAATGCACTGTAGAGCATTTGTCATGTATAAAGCGATTTGTTTACAAATATTTTTGCAAACTCACTATTGTGATCATTAGTGATATTAACTCGATTTATGCGTGACAAATAAAAGTAGTTTATGCACATTGTTAAAGTATATTAAGTTAATATTTTGTGTTTTAAAATGTGTATTTTTATTTTGGCAAGTGTCGTTAGAGTGGGATTTGTGTGTGCCGCCAGGCTTAGAAGGCTTGCATAAGTACCCATAATTTGTTGTTTTTGCTTCTTTTTGTCTAATTTCTTCAACAGGTCAAGCAACCCTACCGCGTTTTTCATCAACACGTTTGGTAGAGTTAGCTTCGGGTGAGTTTGACATAATGTGAATGATGATGTGGTGGTTTGAAGGCATTGTGGCGTTCATATTGAACATTATATCTCTTCATGAAAGTGGCCCATATATTTATGTCTTAACTGCACTCTGAAACTGACTCATGATTTCTTTTCCTTTCTTGTTTGTTAAATTGTATGGAAAGTCTGTTATCCTGCCTATCCTTCTAATGTAACTTTCGTTATGATGCATTAAGGCTTACTTTGGCAATGAGTTTGACGTTAATGAACCTTTTATTATTTACGGTGTGCTTCTTTGTCACAAATCGAAGTAACAATTTCCTATACGTTATATTTATTTGCGTCATATTTATTTACCTACTTACAAAATTCCATTTGATTACGTGTGCATGTTCTCGGTTTGCGACGTTAAATCCTAGAGAATTTTCATTACACATCCAATAACGTATTCGTTCTATAAATATAACATGCAAGGTTGGCTCCAGAGCATTTATTAACGTTCGATACGTTACATTAAATTCTGGCTTTGTCATTGGAGTGCGACTAGTAAACACCTAAACTAAAATAGAATTATGGTGCGAAAACTTGTACATTTTGTAAGTTGAGTGCATTTTGGTCATTATAATAATGTTCTCAAATAGTAAAAGTATCTATATAAAGGTACCTACTAAGCTGTTGTGAGTACGCACGTTTGTTTGTTTACTTCTTTATTGCACCTTTGAAGTAGCTATATTTATTTGACTTTCAACGGCTCTCGTTTAATAATATGATTTTAATTTTATAGATCCTCCTGACGTTTGATCTATTCTTGTCTCTATTGGGCAATATTTATTGTGGTTTAATAAAGTTACTTCAATATCGTATACTAAATACAGTGTATTGTAATGTTTATTTTAAGCAAACGAGTTTTGAATTGTTTTTGCATGTTTGATATAATTTGGATTGTGCACTGATGTACATAAAATCAGTAGGTACTTAGTTCCCTTGTGGTAGATGTGGCAAGCAATGAAACTAAGATTATTGTCGCGAAAACATGTCTTCAACAATGCTCGATAATTTTATTGAGGTCCGTAGATACAAGACTTCCTAGTTGACGCAACCGCTTATTTTGAAAAAAAAAAAACCTACTAAAAGAAAAAAAACAAGAATATTATTGCTCGAAATTCAACATTGGTAATAGTTATTTATGATATAAGTGCGGTAAGTTGGTTTTACAAATGATTAGACGAAGTCGAGGGCTTACCATAGTCACAAGTTTGTAAAAACCAATATCCGCACGTGTGTCATACAAAGTTTTTCAACACATTTGCAAGAAAACAGTAAAATAGGTAATGAGAAAAACTATTAGTTTTTAGATGTCAGTCGGAAAATCACAACAATCTTTGCAATATAAAAATGGCTCGAAATCGCAAAAGAGACCGTTCATATTGGGCCCAAAATCGAAAGCCAACGTAAAAAATGTTTTTAATCCGTTCGGAACATCGTCCTAAGCATTTGGTACTATATATGGCACCAAAGCGGTAAACCCATCAGATTAGCAGCTACATGAGTTCCAAATTATAAACATATCATCTACGATAGATATGTACATTAAAGTATTGTGGATGTTTGCTTTATTTTAGGGAAGATATTGTAGTAGTTAGGTCATTCTCAACTTTTTTGCCATGTCTATAAATGTGCCTGTAATATTAAAAAAAAACGTTGTCTGATTTTTGGCTAATTATTCTCAAATAAATCTTACCAAAAAGTGTATTATGTTAACCAGGTCATGGGTTGTGTCGAGGTCTGTTAGACAGCCACTCTACATAAAATATTGGTATTCAGCTGAATCCGGTTTGACTGAGAGCCTACCCCTAGCACTGGGAACCTCCTAGTTGATAAAAGGCTAGGCAGATGATGATACACAATATTTGAATTGGGTCGAAAAAAACAATGGCAAACATTTTCTGAATACTAGTTTTGCTATTTTTTTGGTTGAACTAGGATATTTTCCAATTCTATGGAAGGGTGTTTCGCATTTGGTTCATACCGCGCGTAGGTTAAAAACCACACTGCCTGGGAACAACATCCGCGGTTGCCCTCTTTCCAATATTGCATGTACAATTGCATTTCATCCCTCCAATGTCCTGTCAAAAGCCACATAAACATAATAGCATTTTGCAGGGTGGTGGGATTGAATTCTCCCTCTAAAAACGACATCTTTTTCTCCTAGCTCTCTTGCGTGTACTACTGGCAGAGCGTATCCTAACTCTAACGTAAATATGCCGTCGGCTTTATTATACTCAGCGTAATAATCCCTTGCTTGCTTTAATTGATAAGAGCCAAGACTAAACGACGTTAGTTAGAACTTCTTCTGTGAGCTATGTGTTCGGGAAGGCCAGCGGAGGCAGGACATAGTTCTTCGCCTATTGTAATTGTGCCTGTAAACAAGATTGGCTAACCTGTTGAGCATTTCAATCCTTTCTCTGATGATTTCTTAAAATGTTGTTTGTGCGTGGACGCTGTCTTCGTTCAAAATATGATATGCGTTAAGCAAAGCCGCTGCCGACTGCTCAAATTCTCTGCATCATCATATCAGCCGAAAGATGTCCACTGCGGGACATAGGCCTCCCCCAAGTGTCGTCACAACAACCCGTCTTGTGTGTCTTGGATCCATCGGCTTCCCGCGACCTTCACCAAGTCATCGGTCCACCCTGTGGAAGGCGTTCCGCATCTCCATTGCCCTTTCAGTGACTATAAGCCTTCTGTTGGGGCCCATTTTCAGCGACCACGTTTCGGTTCCATAAGTTATCACTGGCAACACGCACTCATCATAGGCTTTCGTCTTGAAACACTGCTATGTGGGACAAGAAGATACCATGCAACTTCCCAAATGCTGTCCAGCCGAGTCGGATTCGACGCTTGACCTCTTTCTCGAAGTTAGCCCTACCTAACTGGACTGTCTGACCCAGGTAGACGTGCTCGTCAACAACTTTGAGTGTAGAGTCTCCTATATTGATAGGAGTGGGTGCCATATGGGTATTTAGCCAGCGTAGCCTTCTCCAGTCCAAAACCTTGAAGACTTCCTTCATTGCGGCCGTGAACAGTTTCGGAGAAATCACATCTCCCTGCCCCACACTTTGTTGCAGGAGGATAGGTTTCGAGGTCTGATCCTAAAGTTGGACTGAAATGGTGGCATTTTGGTACAAACATTTCAGCACCTCGATGTACCGATAGTCGATCTGGTACGTCTCGTTCAAATCGAAGGCGTTCGCGTAGTCGTAGAAAGATTATACTCTTCGGTCTTCTGTGTAACCTACCGGAGCGTATGTATGTGATCTATGGTGCCGAAGCCTTTTCGGAATCCGGCTTGTTCGGGAGAAAAACAGCTTGTAGACATGGCTCAGAAGTGAGATGGGCCTGTAATTCCTAAGCAGGGTATTGTCGCCCTTCTTAAAGAAGAGTACCACCACACCACTGTCCCATGCCTGTGGCGGTTTCCTCTCGAGTATGATGGAATTGAACAGTTCCTGAAGAGCCTCAAAGATCCGTTTTCCACCCGCCTTCAGGAGTTCATATTCGCAAACGGACTTACGGCGGTTTAGGCCGTTCTCACCCGATGCTTTGTTGTATTCAAGCTGCTTTAGAGACATCTTAATCTCATATAGGCTGACGTCCGGGATGTTTTCGGTATTGCCAGGTTAGTCTAGCTCTTGGGTCGATAGCTAGATTCGTAGCGGGATTAGTCATTGACGTGTATATCTGTCCATAGAATGTCTCGATCTCTATCAGATTAAAAAATATTATTAAAGAACATGTTTGCCATTGTTTTATTTCCGAGAATCAATAACCTTGCACACTCATAAATACTCACTGAAATAAAGCAAACTTGCAACTTTAATGTACATATCTACTTAAGATTATATGTTTATAATTTCGAACTTATGTAGCTGCTAATCTGATAGGTCTACCGCTTTGGTGCCATAGTATCAAATGCTTAGGACGATGTTCCGAACGGATTAAGAACATTTTTTTCCGTCGGCACTTACGATTTTGGGCCCAACTTTGTAAGAAACGTGAATGTTC
The DNA here is from genome assembly GCA_950371165.1 of Lacanobia oleracea. Lineage (NCBI taxonomy): Eukaryota > Metazoa > Arthropoda > Insecta > Lepidoptera > Noctuidae > Lacanobia > Lacanobia oleracea. The sequence continues at coordinate 12,972,909 of OX493397.1, forward strand.
TCCTTTAAAATTAGAACTACATATTTCGTCTTTACTCACAAACGTATCGAGCAAGAGCGCTTCCGAGGTTCGATCATTCAGGTTATTAACTGTTATCTTTTACTATTTTGCTGACATTCTATTTTTAAAACTGAACTTCAAAATACCTCAAATTAATAGGCATTAGTAAATTCAGATGTTCCCCCGACGAAACCCGCATTGCTCTTCGCCACATGAAGAACCGGAAAGCGGTCGGGCCTGACAATGTGCCAATTGAAGTGTGGAAGGCGATGGGCCCACATGGCGTGGACCTTCTGACGGATCTTTTTAACCGCATCCTGACCACCAAGGAAATGCCGAACCAGTGGCGATTTAGCCTGATTATCCCTGTATACAAAGGCAAAGGTAGCGTACAGGATTGTAGTAGCTACCGCGGTATCAAGATCATGTGCCACACCATGAAGCTCTTCGAGCGCATCATTGACACACGGCTCCGTAGCGAGTGTACTGTGTCTGAGTGTCAATATGGCTTCCGGGCGGGTAACAGCACCATGGACGCAGTATTCGCCTAACGGAATCTGGCTGAGGCTTACAGAGAGAGAAGGAGAGCTTTGCATATGGCCTTTTTAGACCTGCAGAAGGCCTTCGACTGTATACCTCGGCAGTCCATCTGGTGGGCACTGCGCTTCAAGGGCGTTCCCGAGGCCTATATTGACATTATCAGAGACATGTACTGCGATTCCGTGTCCTCTGTCCAGACCGCTGTTGGCGAATCGAATGGCTTCCCAATATCTGTTGGCGTTCACCAAGGCTCGGCTCTTAGCCCGTTCTTGTTTAACGTAGTGCTCGATGTAGTACGGCAAACATCCAAGATAAGCCCCCATGGCTAATGATGTATGCCGATGACATCGCCCTCGTTAATCAGAACAAAGCCCATCTTGAGCGCAAATTCAACATTTGGAAGGACACGCTTGAAAACGGTGGTCTGAGACTAAATGTGGCGAAGACTGAGTACATGTCCTGTGGCGGCACGGATTCAAATAGGTTCATCCGAATAGGTTCGGACCTGATCAGAAAGTCCGATACGTTCAGGTACCTTGGATCCGTGCTGCACGAGTCTGGCAACGTGGACGACGATGTCCACGCACGTATAGGCGCGGCTTGGGCGAAGTGGCGCGAGGTAACGGGCGTTGTATGCGACCGCAAAATGCCTCCGAAGCTCAAGGGGCAGATATATAAATGCATCATACGGCCTGTCCTACTGTACGGCGGTGAATGTTGGCCAGCACTAAGCAGACACACCCAGGAGCTTCGCGTCACGGAGATGAAGATGCTGAGGTGGATGAGTGGCGTAACGCGATCCGATCGCATACGCAACTCTTTCATCAGAGGTAGTCTTGGTGTCCGTGACGTGGGGGAAAAACTGCAAGAGTGTCGTCTGCGATGGTATGGTCACATCATGCGCCGCCCTATGGAGTACGTTGGTCGGGGATGCATGAATATGGCTGTTCTTGGGGCTAGGTCCCGTGGTCGCCCTCGCAAGCGCTGGTTGGACGCCGTTAAGTCTGACATGAGAGCCAATGGCCTAACTGAGAAGGATGTTCAAGATCGGGCAAAGTGGAGGAAGCTAAGTAGGAAGGCGGACCCTGGCAATAGCTGGGATTAACGCCAGGTAGAAGAAGAAGAAGTAAATTCAGATGTTCCATTTTTTATTTAATTAAATTTAAAGTTACCGACATAAAATTAATGAGCTTTAGTTTTATGTGGTGGCCATTTTTAATCTGTGGTATTCGCGATTCTCCCGCTGGAATGTTATTTTTAACCGACTTCAAAACAAGGTTCTCAATTCGGTTGAATTTTTTTGTTGTTAATAATTTATTGAGTATTATTGAAAAATATAAGGAAGCATTGGAAATACGCACTTTATTTCACCTCCTAGCTTCTGAACTTTTCTTAGTCTCATATTATGAAACTCACGCAGACGCAGACGGACGCTTTTGCTCAGTACGTTTGTCTCACTTTATTACCGAAGAAGAAAAAATGATCATCGTCTCATTTATTCTGTAGTTCTAAATACCCGACTGCGTCAGGAGGAAGGTTATGTTTTTTCCGAGTATATGTTTGTATGTACTATGTATATTTCTTTGTCCACGCTCTTTTGCCTAAACGGCTTGATGGATTTTAGCTTGAGAGGTGTCGTGATTCGTCTTGACATTAAGAGAGTGAGGGTAGGCATATCTCATGTCTTCATTTTATTTTCTTCAATATTTATCGAGTGTCAAAATTAAGGGCTCGAGGAGACGATTCCAAAAATGTAACTCACTGCGTGAAATGTACATTTTAGTGAGTTACATTTTTGCTCCCACTATCAAGACGAAACTAACGTCATCTCTCGAGCTAAAATCCATCAAGCCGTTTAGGCTACAGAGCGTTCCAATTAAATATACATGCACTCAAAAAACAAAACCCTCCGCCTGGCGCAGTCGGGCAATTAGAACTATATCTATTGTCTCATTTTTCAAATTAAACAAAAGCGCTTCCCTCTGTGTCTGCGTGAAACTCCTTAGTGGAATTCTTATATATTGTTTATTGAAATTTAAAAAAATAATCGAACAGGTGACGCACGGCGCTTTGTATCGGAGCGTATGGTAAAGTAGGTACCTACTTAGGTGAGAGTACTTACCGCACGCTCCATTTCCAATTTTTAACATTCTAACAATGTATATCGGCTTCGTAAAGGCACTTTTGAGCAAACGTGTTGAAAAAACTATCTTGGCACTGTCCACGCATCTCTATAAATCTTTAGTTTGTTCCTATGGGAAGTTGTAAATTCTAGTCTGTAGATGCTTTGGACGCATACGGCTATAGACTAATGTATCATTTTTGCTGTGTTTTGTGCATGTTTTATATTTATGGCTGGGTATAAGAACTAGGTCATGTTCCTAAAATGTGTAACTTGAACATAATAGTCCGCCTGCAAAAATGGCTTCGTGGAAAAGCGGTCAAAATGGTAATAAAAGTCACAACAAAGAAACTGAGAAATTCTTCTTATGTGAGTTTGAAATGTTTTCTTTCAGAAAGAAGATTGATAAGGTGCGGAAAGAGTTGGAGGAGGCGGCGAGAGAGAGCGGGGGCCGGAGTGGTGGCTCAAGCAGTTCCGATGACAAAATATTGGAGTCGATGCCGTATTTCGCAACTATTTTACCTAGTAAAGTCGCACTGAGATTTGTAAGTTGAAATTGATTTTATAGAATGAGCACAAGTTTGATTGAATTCTTTCAGCCATTAACAAAATAAGGATTTTTAACTTATTTTATATCACCGTCTTGAATGTAGCAGGACTGTGATATTTGAAGTGGAATCTTATAGCGATAGCGTACTCTAACCAATCTGACACTCGGCAGTCGGTATTATGTATGTCTGTCATCGGATTTGCTCGTCGCTGTGCCGTTGGCGCCAACAACGGCGTTCTTTGATTTTAGACTTCAGAAGCTGATTTGAACGATGAAAACCCTTTCAACACGTTAGACTGAATACTTTTCTCTGCATGTCGAGACTGGTTAATGAAATGTTTTGGCAGACTGATTGAGACTGAAGCAAAAGATTTTTCCGACAGCGATTGAAACAAATACATTTAATCTTAACTAATAATATAAAGAGGTACCTTTTAATATTTGTTTAACAAACGAAGATTTTAATAAATACTAATTATTTAATTAAAAAAACAAGCGTCTTGTATGGGAGCCTCTTTTAATTTTTATTACTTGTACTATAGCGGCAATAGAAACACACACTCAGTAAAATTTCAACTGTCTACGTATTATGGTTCTTGAGATACAGCCCGCTGACAAAAAAGGAACGGACGGACAGCAGAGACTTAGTAATAAGGTTCCGTTGGTTTCCCTTCGGGTACAGAATCCTAAAGACGGGCACCTAAGTAACTTAACGTTCCAAGGCCGACATTAGTCAATGCAATGAATTTAATTTCGATTGAAAGTTGTTAGTTTTTAATGGTTTAGTTCAAATAATAGTTGACTACAATATCGCATTAGGTGGTAAACCTGTAAAGATAATTATATGGTGGAAAAATAAATAAATAAAAAGTTTGACGTAGACTGTAAAATTATAATCTTGTAAATGTATCTGCATGAAGTGAATACTGGCAATTACTCTCTTAAATTTTCGATTGATTCTATTAAACCGATGTACTCGTTCAAATAAAATGCAAAATACATCGTCAAATTTAAAACCTTTTTCTTGTAATATGCATATAAGTAACAGAAAAATCTTAAATGCCCGTAAAAACGGCTAAAAAATAATAAAAAAATAACGGGTTGCTCTCCGGGAGTGCCGGCAGAAGTGAAAACTTGAATACGTGTTTCTCTCCCTGCGTCTTACGAATTTTGAATCAGGTCACATGTCCTGACGCGAGGGTCACGTGTCCTGACGAGAGTTTAAAATTTTTTACCCATCACAAAAAAAGTGCACAAAGCTGCTGAGGAAGTTTTCACTTCAAAAAACTTGCAAAAATAACGCGTTTATTTTTAGAAGGAAATCAAACTCATTCCGAAATATCTTTCACGGGCAGAAAGCTACATTAATGCTGAGTTCGAAAACGTAGCCTAAATAAGACTAAATTTTTTCCCGGACACTATAACAACACAAACAGTAAAGTGAAAACAAAGCAAATCTCTCTATCAAAAGAGAAAACAAATTATTTTAATGACGTTATTTTTACCAGGATGCTCACGATGGAGAAGTCAACTCAGTAAAATGGAGTCCTACAGACAGGCTGGTAGCGACAGGAGGTGCTGATAGAAAAGTCAAATTATGGGATGTTACTAAATGTAAGTTTGTATACCTATTGTTTTGGTAAAGAAAAATACAACAAGATCCATTTACGTGGAGCGACTGTCTATGTGAACTTCATATCCCAGTATCTGGGTTACATACTCCATGGTTCTAATACCAATTGGTACGACTGGTGTCCAGATGTTGACTGTTTCTGTCCTAACTACCCTCAAAGACCTGTAAATGAGCGCTGAAGGGCGCAAATAAACGCTTTTTCTTTCTTTCTTTCTTTTTCTGGGACCAACGGCTATTGTTCTTTTTGGAAGGAATATTATCAAATGGCTTCTTCTGCTCTTGGCGGAGCGAAAAAAGCAAAAGAGAGTGTCAGACTCTTACTGACCAACAGTCTAACGTGCTCTCCGAGAGCCTCGTACGTGATGGATGGTCATCCATCCCAGACCGAGTTCGGCAAGCGTAGCTTAGTTTTAAAGATCGACTGGTGCGGCTGTTCTGATTTAGCTCCAAGAAAAAAAATACGTACTTACACAAATAACTTTAATATTATAAATGCGAAAATGAGTTAGTCGGTTACGCTTCCACGCCTAAATCGCTGAACCGATTTTGATGAATTTTGGTACAGAGATAGATGAGTCCCTGGAAATAGTTCGAAAATCTATAGATATTGACGCGAGCGTAGCCGCAGGTAAAAGCTAGTATTTTATAAACGGAAATTGTTTTTGACCGTGCTTCCTGTATTTACATAACAAATCTTGCCTTGAATAAAGTATAATATACCGGATATTAGTCCAATGCTTTCCTTAAGATCATAAACTAAATAATCATAGGAGCATTCAAGAGGATTAATGACGCAACTGTACAGGAAATACTGGTCAACCATTGATTTAAATAAAATTGGATGCCGTCCCATCATATAAAATACTATTAAGGGCGGTAAATTTTCATCAGGCGGCTTTAGTCGATGATCAATTTAGATTATTGAAAATTTCATTATATGTTTAAACAACTGAATTATTTAGACTCACGACCGCATTAATTAGTTTATCTACTCGGCATATGCGTGCAGAAACTATAGGTGGCAGCACAGAAATGTCACTGTCTTTCTGTTTCATGTATATAATTCGAAATAGCTACGCTAGATGGCACAGACTTTTTCGCGCACGTGCCCCTAAACTGAGCGTGCAGGAACTACAGGTGGCAGCACAAAAGCGTCAATGTCAAGTATTCTGACCCTTAATACTTCGAATATGCGACACTAGATGGCATAGTCAACGCCGTGCACGGTCCATATCGCAGTCTCATCATCTGCCTAGTCTTTTCAAAACTATATTGGGGTCGGCTTCCAGTCAAGCCGGATTTAGCTGAATAACAGTATTTTACGAGGATCGGCTGCCTACCAGACCTCTACATTCCATTAACTGGGTAACACGGTACTTCATGGCAAGACTGGAGTCAGATTTACTGGCTTCTGACTATGCGTAACGACTGCAAAAGATTTACGAATGACAGCCGGGACCAACGGCTTAACGTGCTTTCCGAAGCACGGAGGAAACTCGGTATGTTAAGATGGTCACCCATCCACAGACCAACCTTGGCAAGCGTAGCTTAACCTTGACGATCGACCCGTGCGGCTGTTATTATTTAGCTACGAGCTCCTCGACCCCTATCGCAGTCTACAGCTGGTGTCTAAATAGGTGTCTTCCAAGCTGCGCAAAACACCCTCAGCCTAATTGAATAATACAAAAATATGTGGAATTGGGTTGCATTACGACATTTCATTTTGACATTGTAACCGTATCTATTGTGTGTTTTAAGTTGTCGATCAGAATTTTTTCAAACATATAAAGCAATGCTATTGGAGTTCTTTTCTATTGTGAAAGAGTATGACATTTTGTGCATTACGCAATTGTCCGTTAATCCGTTTTTTTATCCGGACTGCCTTTTAATGTTCCATCTAGTTGGAGGGCGTCTCAAGCTATTCTTATCGATATTGCACCGTAGAGAATTGTTTGAAAATAAAAATCATCCAAGTAGCTTTTCCTAACTATGGGTCGACTTTGAGATGCAGCTGAATACCAGTAATTTACATGGAGCAAATGTTTTAAAAAAATCCTGGTTATTATTAAAGATTCGGCTAGTGCGTATGGCTGGATCAGGCTGGTTAGAAATAGCAAAATACCGAGAAAGATGGAACTCACTGGAAGAGGCCTTCATCTCAAGGCTTAAATTAACTGAAATGATTTTTTTCTTATATTGATAATTATTGTAAGACTTTTTTATATACTTTGTATATTTTATTTTATTTATGTTTTATGAAAGATTTAAGATAATCATCATTATTAATCTTCAATAAATCAAAATTATGTATATGAAACTCTTCTGTTACTGACTGATTGTGTGACTGCCAGACAATGCACAGCCGAAACTACTGGCCGTAGAAAGCTGAAATTTGGCATGTAGGTTCCTTGGGGAGTGTAGGGAGCACTTAGAGAGGATTCCCCGAAATTCCTTCGGGAACGGGAAACGTACGAAATCGCGGGCAAAAACTATCGTATAAATTGACAACAAAAATTCTCAATTTTTTATGTTCACGATACTCCTCATAATATTCGACACATTTCCAGGTATGGTGGAAGTTAAGGGTACGCTAGTGGGCTCGAACGCGGGCGTCATGTCTGTGGACTTCGACTCTACAGGCGCCTACATCGTAGGAGCATCCAATGACTTCGCGAGTCGCGTGTGGACTGTCGCCGACCAGAGATTAAGGGTGAGTCTACATTATTTTTTTTTAATTTTATTAGGCTCGCGTCTTACCACCACGACGATAGAGTAGGCATAGGAGGTAAGCTAAGTTTATAACCTGTGAAAAACATGGAAGTGCTATTTCACTCGCGCGATTTTTATCTGCCCCTACACCAGGTAAGCAATTATTTATTTGCTTTAGATTCTCGTCAAAATCAGCAGTAAAAAAAAATAAAGAAACAATATTTTGGTACGAGTTAGAACCCTATTCACATCGTTTTGCTTACCAAGCCGCTCTGGGCTAAAAGCAACTGGATGGCAACACGCGGCGAAAGTTTACGCACGTAATTCCGTTTCATGTAGTACTTATACTTCTTAAAAAAAAAAGTAAATATCAGTTGAGGTTTACTAAGTGCCTGGAGCCTTATTCACAGGCTGACCATAAAGGAATCCTAGCTAGCGTGTAAAAAAGCGTGTCAATGATTTTCTCAATTGACTGGAGGCATTTGCACAAAGTGGATGAAAGAGTGATTGCAGAAAATGACCAGCTTTCTAGCGTTAGTTACGCTTTTTTTTTACTAGTTTTACGCCACTTAGCATGTTACAAATTTGTTTAAAAATATTAGCGAAAGCCCGGCAACTCGTTATGACAGAAACTTATCCTGCTTTATGTTATCTACGAGACATCAGGACTTACTGCTAAATCTGGTTTTGGCAACTGCTCATGCCGCTCGCATTCACACTATTCACAGCCCGGTACAATTTATTCACCTTCACGTTTACAATATTTATGTTAGAAAATGATAGATGGACAGAAGAAGTTTATAGCTTCTTGTCTTTGTGCATCCTTCCTTGTTCATGAATGCACCGTCTATTTATATTATTGGCAGTGTTTCGTTTATTCTAGCAGCCATGAATAACATTATCGATATCATCTTGCTCACTGGTCATGTCCATTTACAATAATTGGAATTTTCCAATCATTATTTATTTACTGTCTCGCAACCGAAGGCGTATTTATAAGATTTGATCTCGGGTACCATATCACAAATCATATTAGCTATGCAGATGCACGTGGGTGTTGCTGTGTAAACCAGCAAGAGGCAATAATAGTATCCGTCAGTTCGGACATTATTATTGTGGTCGGGAGGCGGGGTCACGAACACGATCGTCTATTAGCGGACTGTTAGCGCGTCTGCGCTTCGTGATCCCGCTTTGATCACTTCCGACGTCTCACGCGAGTACCAACTCATCCGAGCCCAATATGAATTATGTACATTATAAATACCATGATTTAAATCTATCGTAACGGACGTTTAGAGCCTTGTGTATATTTGATTTAATGCACTGTTAGGAAGCGTAATTAAATGTTGATTTATCACCGGCAAACTCCTGGAAACACTTACACGGTCACACACCTTATCTAGTATTCTATTTACCTCCTAATCTTATTCTGTCTACTCAAACTAATTCTATCCAGCTGCTTTACATGAAAATAAAATGTTAAACTTTTCTCACAATATTTAGTCTACAAGACACAAATAGACTATCGTTGAAACCAATCGACTTTGTATTTGTATTACTGCAATATCCTGTACAGGTGGGATGAAAATATCAGAACACGTATAAAGTAATTTGATTTGATGTTTAAATTGCAGTAAACAGACATGCAGAGTTTGCTAAGCTCGGGAACATTTCTATACGCATACTCGCAGCGAGCTGCACCACTTGGCATTTAAATTATTATTGAATCATGCAACAAATCAGTTTATGGTTGAAGTAAATATTGCACTTGGTACGATAATGCTAGATTCAATAAGTATAACAGATGCCATTCGCGTGCCTCCCACCTCGGTGGATATTTCGCATGCGCTCATCGTGCATCCCTGGACAAACATACAATCAGGACCTCAACGTCAACAAATTGGAGAGCACGCCCACTCATTTACTGACCGACATCGAATCAACATGTACACTGGAAGTCCTATCAATAAAATCTATACAAATCGTTTTTATGCAAGTTTTTTGCTACGGTTCGGAGATTTAGTGGAGATAAAAATTAAGTATTCAAATTAAATTGACATAGATTTATTGCTATCATAATTTAAAATTAGTGGTTTAAGACATAATTAATAATGTACTTTATACAAAACCGCAATCGTATTTCTTATCCTTAATTAAAAACATTCGTATTATATCCTGTGCAGTGTCTAGTCTCTTCCAGTCATCGGCATCATTTTGTTTCTTCAGTTTATCTCCGTTTATTTTCGTATTGAGAAAGCCCCTGCGTGATCGCAGAACTATCCCGATGCAAATAATACACAAATTGCGCAGCGAATGTCCATAACTGGCGCCGAGCAATAGCCATATAATGAGTCCAAATCGATTGCACTTCGTGAGTCCACCGGATGCTCTCTTATCTCCAGTACCGTCTGATTTACGATCTGTTAACAGATTATTTGTTCCATAAAAGTTGCCAATCTTGTTTTTTATGAAACCTCGCACCTCAAAATTGAGTTTTGCCTTAAAGGGGTATCTCCAAGTGATCAACTCGAATCTATTTATTGTAGAAGTGCCTCATATAGTTGCGATCGTAAATACTGAGGACTCATTTGGATTTTGCCTGAGAAGGGAATTATCTTTGTGTTGGAAACGTTAATTCATATAGAAATAAAGTAATTGTCAAAGTTATTTCTTGCTGTGAACATTTATATGGAATGATAAATTGAAGCTGACGGAGATAATATTTTAAGGAATACGGTAAATCCAAAATGAATGATAAATTGCTAATGGCGCTTTCGAACAATAGACCGACCTTAAGTTTCCGTTATTCGATGTATATTGGCTATAAGAATTTATGTAAACTGACTTACATTTGATACTTTCTAATTCTCATAGGAAAATTTTGCTAAATGAAAAAATTCTGCAAAATTGATAGGATTATTTGTAAATGTTGGACTCATTATTGCTCATAAAAACATTATCAAACAAGGTTACAAGCTGTATCCTCTTTCTATGAAGTTCTTTTTACGTAGCTTGGGTAAGCAAGCCAAAGGTTAACTAAAAGATAGTTTATTTAATTAACTCTTATTTTGTACTAACTGCCGCCTGCGGCTCCGCCCGCGTTAATGTCGAAAATTATCCCTATGTGGTCATTTCATACTAATCTTCCTCTGTACCAAATTTTATCAAGATCCGTTCAGCCGTTCTGATGTGATTGAGTAACAAACATCCTGGATACAACCAAACTTTACGCATTTATAACATTAGTATTGAATATTTCACTTCTCGGAATCTTCCAACAGAATTTGCTTTATTCGATTTTTTCTGTCCTTTGTAGATACATTTTGATATTAGAAATACCTTTCTCCTAGATATTTTAGAAGATGAAAGGTACCCTTTGTCATCATTCACTTTCCTTTCCAAACGAAAGTGTCCTAGTTTGTTTGAAAAAGGCAAAGTTAATGCACTTTTGTTACAAAAGTAGCCATTGAGTCCAAGTCTACAATAATTATTGTTGCTTAACTATCGTTAATCGCCTGTTTGTTTGTGTTTCCCTTTCTCTCTTTCTTAATATCTTCCAATTTTGGTGTATAATGTGTTTATGTATACTTTTACTGCTACATAAAAGCTTTATGTTACATTTTTGGCGGTGAAATGGTATAACTTATTCGTGTAGATTTCCAAAAGATATCGTGGCCAGGAGGTAATCGAGGTAATCAACACAACGTTAAGAATACGGGTTTTTAAGATACGGTACACACAGGAAATTCTGAGACGCTATCTCATTCATATTTGGTTTTAAAAGATCGTCAAATGATTAAGCAGATCCGTTATAATGTATTTTTTCAATCAAAATGATCTAAAGATCGTGTTAAAAATAAATAAAGGAAGAATGTTGCCGTCAAAGGGAGGTCTGCGACGCTCAAATGTCACAGTTAACAGACGATGTGCAGGACACCCAACTGATGTTGGGGTAATAAAATGGACGATAAACGTACCAACACATTACGCAGCTTTCCTCCTGTGAATAGAATTTGCATGAATGTAATTGTGTTGCCTTAGACTGAATTATATTCTCGATGGCCAATATGGCTACGCTGAACTTGGAATAAGCTTGAGAAAATCCTATTTTGAGATTTAACAGACTGATAATAATAAAAGTATTCAATTGCATTTACCATGTAATCAAAATAGTAGCATTGAAAGCTTTCAGTGTCAGAAAGCTTAAATATCCAAATTTATCCGCACTTTTGATTTTTGTTCCATAATCTGCACTTATTGCTCATTTCGTAGTCGATGCGCTCTTTAAGTTCTCAACGTGACACATTTATTGTAATAGTTAATCAGATTACATATTTCATGAGAAGAGCGCCGTCCCGGCAATATTTCATTTGTGTCGCGATGCCGAACGCGAGATAAAATCTTCAACTATTCGCTCAATAAGTAGGATCGGAACAAGATACAAAAGGAGCCGATATTGATCGAGTACGGGCTCTTCCCTATACCAAGGCGTTCCAAGGACGTTCCTTATAAATACATGGCGAAGTTTAATATATATGTTGACTGTTGGACTAGCTTGTCCCATGACCGATGTTTGCCAGTCGATTGTTCAGCTTACTTTGTTTTTTCTCGTCCGTACCTCGCGATTCCGGTGGCCACAGTCGATTCCATTTTATGAATATTTCATATTATTGTAAACGACTTTATCTGCCGCACAATGTTGCATTCAATATTTGAATTTTATAGTTCTTCGAAAATGTCGACTATTGTAAAATTGTGACCGCCCTCAGCTTTCACAAGACATTTGCATTTTTTTATTTTTATACTATGCCTAAGCGTTCAATTGAAAACTGGTTAGATTTTTTATGTTCCTATTCAAGAAGACTGAATTGCGTGAATACAATTTCCAATTCTAGTAAATTGTGTGGTAGATGGCACCGTATTCTCTGGAATGGACACTTGTGTGCTAACGCAGAGCCTTTTTAGCATACGTATAACGAGCGAGATTGTTAAAACGCTCTTCCTTAGTAGACATTAGTGGCAATTGTATAAAGCATCAATAAAAGGTCCTAAACATTATTGCGATTGTTTACACCCTACTGGGATTTTTTGGTCTCTTTCTAGTTTTGCCTGACAATAAAAGCTGACAACGAAAATTATTGTGTAGTTATGCAAGCTTTACAGAATCAAATCCAACGTCTTTCGCAAGAGTCCTAATAAGAATTATATCGCAAAAAAGATGCTTAACAGGTTCAATGGTATTTTCAGATCACATCTGTTACTTTGTGGTCCTAAATCTGTACAGTCCTCACATCGTTAACGTAATAAGATCAATTTGACTCTACTACACTAAAAAAAAGGAAAAAGTCATGACCTTTTCTATAACAGAGCTAAAGATCTGCAAGCTAGTTTTCGAGTTATTTCTTTCTCTGTATGTGGTACTTAGTGTATCCTAATACCATCTAGAATTACTTTTTTTTATACAGCAGCTGGAGCATTTGCGGCAAACTCAAACAGGCTTAATTTTATTTCTTTTCAACACCGTCGCTAATCTAAATCTAGAGAGAACGCTTGTAGGGACAAATTCTTTGTTGCTGGGCTACTAATGGTTGCGCTTAGTTGTCTGAAGTCGGCACGCGACACAGCACGCGTGCGGCGCGCGACGATCTTATCTGCCGCACGAGCGACCGCCGTGCCCCCTCACACGTGATGGTGCCAAGAACTTAACTCAAAGATCCCATCTCATTGATGTGTGCAATTTCAACACTCACTGTTCAAATCTACTCCACACTGACTTTTTATCACCAGATTTTTGCATTATTCTTTTTGACAGACTCGGAAACTGGTTCATCATAAAAACGGTTCAATGACAGCGCAGGATGTGGTTTTAGACACCAATCATAAAAAAATATCAACTCAAGATAATTAAAAGTTGTTTTGTTTTGACTTTATCTGACCGACACATCCAGTTGATTTTAATGAGTCAGTTGTTATAACAGCCACTTTTAATTAGTGATTAGCATTGAATAGTGGAAGTCTGTGTTTCTTTGTTTAATTTTCACGTCATGTAGGTATAGGGGTTCAAGGTTAAGCAACGATTGCCAAGGTTGGTCTGTGGATGGGTGACCATCTTAACATATTGAGTGTTAAGCCGTTGATCCCGGCTGTCAATTGGAGATCTTTGGCAGTCGTTACGGATTGTCAGAAGCCAGTAAATCCGATTCCAGTCTTGCCAAGAAGTACAGTGTTACCCAGTTAATGGGTTCTGGAGGTCTGGTAGGCAGCCGCTCCACATAAAACACTGGTATTCAGCTAAATCGGTTTGACTGGAAGCCGACCCCAATATAGTTGGGAAAAGGCTAGGCAGATGATGATGATGTAGGTTTAGGGGTGTAATTGTATAAAATGAAACCAAAGAGTATTTTGGAGAATTTATTTATTTATTTTAAGTAATGACAATTTCGACGGATGAAACAAGGTAAAATGCTGTTTAAATAAAGTGTTTAAACACCATTTTAATACATTAACATCTCATTATTAAGGCACTAGTAGATATCATAATAAAATACTTTCAGTTTACATGGAATAGCACATTTTGTAAGTCGTAAGCTTTCGTTTGTTTAGGTAGGTATTTCATTTATATTAAAATTTTATTAAATAGTATTAAATTCAATCATAAATTACGTAAAAAAGAAACTATCCTAAATTAAATAAATTACGATGTCGGGACGGCCGTCAATCCATCGTCTCTTGACTTAGGTCGCACGTTCGGTTATCTACTTAAAAGGTACTGAAATGTTACTTTTTACTTATCACTACGTATCATTAAAATCAGGCTTATGCTACTTTTAAAAAAATATGGTACAATACGAAATCGGACTTCCTCGAATGGAGGTCCGAGCGTAAAGTGAACGAATGAGCGACGTGATCTTGATAACGACTCACGGCCGCGGTCCCGCCGACGACGCCGGAGACGGGGACAAGCGAGCGTCCTCTCACACCCGACGCACTCGACCACTCACTCTGCGCCGCACTCGCATCCGTCCACATTCGCGCACGCTCTGGCGGTCGTCCCCGCCTCCGTGTCGCGCGCCCCCGCACCACGTCACCACACCGCTTCTACCTGTGCCGTGCTGTGGAAGCGCTCGGCCACTAACCATTAAATAACCGCTATCGCTGCTCTGCACTCGCGGACGACGTGTCGCCCTGTGGATATCGTCCTCACGAGCCAGAACTCGACGGGGGTTTTTAAACTAACAAAATATACTACTATTGCGGACGCTGATCACGTCGACACGTCTACTGTTATCTAGAAATGCCTCTGGTGCGCACGGGAAAAACTGGCATCATAGACTTTGCACAGGGCTGAAGGAGCATTGGGTCCTGGGAGCAACTCAGCAGCTTTAGCAGCAGCACGTCTTCGCTGCCAACTGCAGGTCCACGCTGCTAGTACGACTAGTTGGGCTGCGAGGAAGGCAGCGGCCGCGAGCATAGTTCCTGCTGCGTTGACGCAAGTAACGTCGGTCTCTCTGACGTACACGGAGTCCTCAGTGACATTCTTGGCCCGCTGTTTGTCGAAGCCGAACTTGTCGGTGATCTGGATGGTCTGCACGAGAAGCATGTTGTCGGTGGGCTTCGCGGGGGTAGAACGCCTCTTCCTACGTCCGTAAGACATGACGGAGCGGAGTTCGTTCGGGCCACCGTCGCACTGCACCGGTTCACACGTAGGCATACACGGAGTCACCAAGGCACGGAACTGGACAACTTCCGAAGATGGGAACTTGAAGGCATCGAAGTTCGACAACAGCATCTGCAAGATTGAAACAAATCGCTCGTTAAAATCGTTCTCATTGAGACTGTAGATAAATGAGTCAATTATTTTCATTACACGTTTCTGTCCGCCTTCACACGCGTTTAACTCTTTTTTATGGCTTGGACGAGTTACAAAAACATACTACGTAAAAATAATATGGCTCAAATGAAGTGGAACCACTTCATTAAGTTTTAATATCGAATATTTGTTTTTACAAATTATAATTACAAGTCTTCAATAACAGGTTTATGGTATTTTTATATGAGAGTACCAGGATTTAAATCATTTTTTTTATTGTCAGCCTCATTCTTACCTTTCCACTGTTCGCTGATTTGAACAAGGGTCCCATGATGAAGTGCTCGGTGGGACAACCATTGCTGTCGATGAGGGTGATCTCGCTGGAGTCGACGCCATCCATGGCAACAAGCTCGCGCACAAAGATTTCGAAGGGCGAGTTGGGGTCCATGATCTCGAAACGAAGTGCCTAGATAAAGAAAATATTTGGTAAGAAAACGGAATAATGCTAAAATATGCAAAAATGCTTGCAAAAGGAGTAAAATTTACCAAGGGGTCTCCAACTTCAGCAGACGCAATAGTATCGTCTCCGTTCCTGTCGGTAATTCTCATGGCTACGTTGGGAGAGTCGACAATGACCTCCTCCGACAGACCGGTCTGGATGTCTCCGTGGATACCAAGGTCGACCTCGTTGGCAACAGTCTTATTGGTGAGATCGTACTGGCAAGTCACAGCCAAGCCGAGATCAGAGGATGTCACGATCGTATCGTGATGCTGAATAACGACATCATTCAGATATCTAAAACGGAAATTCAATTAATAATTTGATTGATACTGATAATTCTAATGAATTGTTGGTCGCATTAAAAGATATGTTACCTGCCAAGTCCATTCTGCTTAACGTTACACTCAAGATTGTTATATTCCATATGCAATTCGAATTCAAGACTCTGCTTAACGTCGACGACGCAGGAGTTAGGACTGCCCTTAGCGTAAATCTTGCCGTCGAAAAGTTTAGACGTCTGGATTTTGGCAACCATGTCACCGGCACGGCAGTCGATGGACACGTTATAGCAAGAGGACAGTTCATAAGTGGCTGCTTCAGGAACTTCCAAGTAAGGATCCTAAAACAGGAAAGGTCTCAATAAAATGTTCTTTAACCTAACTAATGTTAACAAACTTAATGTTCTTTAAACAATCGCACGTATCAACGTAAATAAATATCAAATACTGTACCTGAATATCGGCAAGCGTGGCGCGAGAGTGATGGGAAAGACGACAGACATGGTCTCCAGTGTCACCATGGTCGTAAGAGTGGCAACGGAAAGGCGAGTTCAAGCAAAGTTCACGACATTCCTCAATAGTTTGCACATCTTGATATACAGAGTCCACAGTCTTCAGGATACGACCACCCATTTTCTTGAACTCACAGAGTTTCGTAGGCTCTTCCACACAGTTATTCTCTAAATAGTCGGTGTCTGAAGAAAAAATGGATATGAATAAGTTAAGAATGCATTATTTTAAACTATGTGAAAGAGTAAAAAAAAAAGATGATGGTCTGTACCTTCGTTCGCTTGGAAAGAGTTGGTTCCCGCCAGAGTAATACGGTCCATGTTAGACAGCACGCACTCGCCAGTTTTATTGTTGTAGTTCGCCGATCTGCAACAATGTTTCACGCGGTTTAACAGCAGCTATGTTTTTGTTAGCGTTTTTATTGTGTGAATTTTCCCAAGTAGTTAACCGCATGCATAGTGCGAATGATGCTATTTTGCTTGCACCGTTTAATTGTCAATTATTTATCATGATTAATATGGTAATTATTAATTTCAATGAGGCTTCTTTATGAATCAATTTATAATTAAAATACATTGTTGACACGATGACCTGGCGGCTAGTTTCTATTTCTCGAGTCCTACTAGATAGTTACTCTCAAGACTGGTTTTATGTAGCGCATGATTAACGCCGTAAAGCGTTGGGGACTACTAAGGAGATGATACAGCTGTTTGTATTCAAGTCTTGTAGTAATAATCTGATGTGGGTCGCTAAGGTTGTTTGACTTTAACGTCCTCGATAACGCTACAGGTGTAATAGGTACGCGTATCGTGGCGTGCGCAATGCTCTCTCAATTAAACCGCGCTCACTTACAAGGCTACTCTTACTTTCAATGTCTACGCGAGTTGTCATAATCATAATAGCTTTATATTCAATGAGCTCTTTTGTTTGCATACCGCTTGAGTAAGCCTGCTCCCGACGATATTTACCTATTCGCTGATTTAATTTCGCATCATGCAACTCAATAAAAATACCATGACTATATCCCGGCGTTTTCAAGTCTAATGTAACGCTTTTCAAATGTCTTGTTATGCAATTTTTTATTTGCTTGTGTTCGTTTCACTTCGATTTCATAGCTTTAAATAATGTAGGTATATCATAATATTATACTTATGAATAATACGCTTCGTGTTCATTAACATTGTATATATGTATAAAACTGACGTTTCAATGTATAATGTTACTTTGTGCTTAGTGACCACCCGTATAATATTATCTGGTTCATCTAGCTCAATATTTTCTCTTTGATGTACAATCGAACCCGATCAGATGACCCTTGCGCTAACCTGTGTGATTTTCACATGAGATGGGCGCATTTCTTTGTTGTGTGCACCATGAGAACTTTCTGTTTCGTTCTTCAATAGATGCTTAGATATTTATAAAATTAATTGGTTTGGCGTCGTTATTTGCTTTGATTTTGTGGGTATTATCTCGATGTTATGTAACGGCTCTCAGTCTATTACAAGAACATTAATTTAGTATGTTTAAAGTTGATGATTGCGAATGTCCCGCTACCGGTAGCCGTTGTTCATTTAACCGTACGGCAGCTTGGATACCTCTACCTCATCGCATAATAATTACACTGACTGCCTGCAATTTGTTCAACTGTATCTTCCTTACACATACGGTCATAAAATCAAATTTAGTTTTGCTTTCCGCTAATGCTTAGTAAATTAATCTTATATTATCCCTCTCAAGTTAATCTGAGACTTTCCACTATTATAATTATCGTTCTTTACGATTTTAATACCAGCTTGTGAAGAATTCAATTAAATCACTGATTTCTTTATGAGTTTTGTTTTACGAACGTTAGTGTACAGTTAATACATAAAATCATAGTGGCAGGAGGCAGAGGTATTCATTACATTTACAATGTTAAAGCGACGTTGGTGGTCAATCTAATAAAAAATAATTATGTGTAATTTATTGATAGGCCATAATTTCGATTACTCGTAATTTGTACCCCGATCTCTCGATCTGAAGCGTGACTAAATAAAAACAAGAATATCCGCAATACTTTATTTAATTACCCGTATCTGTTTTATGTTCTTGTTATTTGTATTCTAAGCTTGGAATAACCGTGACCGAATGGCATAACCTGTAATTACTAACTATCGAAAAAAATCATTCGGTCAGTGTGAGGTCCTTTAACAAAGTATCGAGGATAATTATTTATTTAAGTGGGTAAAGGGCTCGAAGGGGAAAACAATATGTGCCTTATCGGTTATTGTATCGTGGAAGTAGGAAGCGATAGGGCAGGCCGCTCCCACACCGCGCGCCACTCTACCCGCCACGTCCGGGGAATATTTGCCAAATGTCGTGACTGTCGACGATCGCGATGCGCGCCGCCCGGGGTGCGCCCGCGCCGCCGCCGCGCCGCCTGCTCGCTCAATGGAGATACGACGATTTGTATCCAACGGTACACGTGTCGAACTTAGCTTGACTACGTAAAATCCAGCATTTAATTCTCTAATCGCTGTCTAACCCCAACCCTAGTTAAGAATTCCGAGATGATGGCGTGAAATCGTGGAATTTATTATTGTTGGGCCTTTGTCTGACGCCTTCGTGTTTACATAGACTCTAAAATAAATATTTCCCGGAAATTAAGCAGCTCTATAGCTCAAAAGTATCCGCAGATTCAAAGACTCTTCAGACGCTTTCATTCAAAAATATGTCGAACAGTAGGTCATAGATTCAGGTAAATTGGCAAGTTTTTATTGCACTTTCAGTTAACGGTGTTCACTGTTCAGAATAAGGTGCAAATAACCAAACTGTGTTAAGTGGCAATACTATAAACGCATTACAGAGATGAAGCTCAGAAAATAAATTTATAGAAGCTTTCTAGTCGGAGAGAAGCTATGCGTTTCGATTTGTAACATTGTTGGCCTATACTCGCGGACGCACGTATTGCACGCGTTCAGAAGCGAATTAGCGCTACAATCCGCAATCGTTACTGAGCACTGAGCAGCGCAGCTTGACCTGAACACGCCAACGGAAATACGTGTATCGAATGTGAGCGTCTGACGCAGTACACTATTTATGTTAATGATATCAAAAACCGTACAAGGAAATAAACACAATAGGACAGTCGTGTCTTGCTACATTAGACGCCTGAGACGTAGGCCGTTCAATTGGCCTCCCTGCTTTGTATATAATGCTCGTTTGTAGAATTCAGAAACGGAACGGCTACCAGGAAGAGGCTGTGA
This sequence comes from Lacanobia oleracea, assembly GCA_950371165.1. Classification (NCBI taxonomy): domain Eukaryota; kingdom Metazoa; phylum Arthropoda; class Insecta; order Lepidoptera; family Noctuidae; genus Lacanobia; species Lacanobia oleracea. Next base: position 12,992,808 of record OX493397.1, read on the forward strand.
CTTATCCACTGAACTGAGCCGCAAAGATGTACCGCGCTGCCCGCCATCTATGGCAACTGGTGAAGGCTGATTGACTTCGTTATCGGGCTTATCTATAAATTAGCTTATACTCGTATGGATATCTAATGAGCCGACTTTGATGATAAATATTTGTATAATAATAACTACGAGGAATTTTGTTGTGTTGCCTCCATTGACTGGTTAAGGATGTATTTACATACATAACTGTCTTCGTTAGGCACAATGTTGAATCAGTCAGCATATGATAGCATCTGATTGAAGGGAATAGAGTCATGACCTCCTCCGTTTATTTTCACGTCTTGTTAGTGCGATTGTAGTGGACAATATCGACGTCAGTAATGTTCTTATGATCGGTGTTAGCACGTGTAGTATTCGACGCCTAACAACTCGCTAATTTGTGTTGTGGATATGTGCTATATTAATATTCGGGTGTATAATAGTATACGGGATTTAGTGCAGAGTATTGCAGCATCCGCACACATTAAATTCCAATCATCGTCATGAAAATGTTTTCACCCCGAAGTAAAAAAAAACCTACTGCGATTAAGTCATTAATTAATTCATTCATTTTTGTTTATTTTGTTTTTTTTTTGTTTATTTATTTTGTCTTCTATAATATTGCTATAAAGTGGGAAGTGCGTATTAGTTTGAGTCCATACATTCATATTTTAATTCGAACTTATCTGGAAAGTGGTACCTTATTTATATTACAGTAATAAACCATCAGTATAATCTTTCAACGAAGAATAAATCATAGTGCCTCGACTATTTTAATTGCAACGAACTTCGATAGCAATTAACGTATCTCCAATTTCTTAAAATCCCTTGTGTAATTTTAATTGCATCAACAATTACGGCGTGATGCCATCGGATCGTTAATTAAGTCTTAGATTGCTGTTCGCTATTCTATGCATTGAAATATTTTCTCTCTATGTAAGCCAATTTTGTTTGGAATCACACAATGAAATAATAAAAAATCATTAACGTCTTCGTTGCGTTGTTGAGTAAAAAATGCGTAGTTGGAGCGGGTATTGTTTTTTTTTGTATTTTCTTTGAACGCGTTAATTAATGAGTACTTGAGTATTGTACAAATCGTGGTATTTATTATAGGAGGGAGATTGTTTGCACTAATACTATTGTAAGTGTCTGTACCGCCGCGCACAGGTCGTGTCGAGGGCACCGACTGCTCGCGGGTCATTCATGTTCCACTCCGCCCATGCACCGCTCTACTTTGTTTTCTTTAAAACGTTTAATGAACTTAATAATACTCGTTGCTTATAAAATGAAACTTTGCATACCTTGGAATAGGAAATGTCAGAATTGTAAAACGATTTAAACATCATAAATATTATTTAAAATCAATCCTAGCCGGTTTATCGTCAATCATAACGTTACAAGATAATAATCCTCTTATTGCATTCCTAAGAAACACAAAAATATAATAACAAATGATGACTTGACCATTTCTCCATACTTTGTGTGGAACAGGATTGTCTACCGCTGGCTTTAGCAAGATGAATGTGATTTCAATAAATTCACCGCATCCTTCTATTGTGGTTTTGAGAACCACATAAATTTCACGTTCTGTCCGCGACAAAAATATGAATCTGTTTTCTATAACCCAAGGGATGTTCATTTAAATCTTAAGAAGAATATAAATGCGTTTATTGACTTCGGATGTGCGGTTATTTGTATTGGCACTTCACAAGAGATTTATTAGAAGCGCCTATGAATCTCTTAAATAATTGCTTTCTCTAACGTTTTTATGTCTTTTAAAGTCATCAGTAGGCCCATCCGATTGAATTAGTTGTCTGGGAACTTAAACGTGTCTGGGCTTTAGTTCATAAGGTGTTATTTATGTGTTGTGTCTGGTATTTAACTAACCTGCAAACAAACTCGTTTTCTCCGAGGCACAGGTCGAGGCACATCTGCCTGGAGCTGACGGTGTGAGTCTTCTTGCCTCGCCCTTTGAGGTGGTAGCCGCGCACGCGGTCGAAGCACCAGGCCCTTTCACAAGGACGCACGCCCAGACACGACTTTTGTGCGTATATCGTGAACACGGGGAATTGTGACTTCGTTAATGCACCTGCAAATAATAAACACTATTAATAAATAAAGACCAACGCTGTTATTCTCTAGTGGTTAGATTTTCATTCCTGTGCGTATAACGAAACTTTTCTTTCTATTTCTATTGGATGTAGTTAAAAAAAGACCTAACTCCTATGCAAGAAATATGAGAAAAGAGGCGCTCGTGTCATCATTAAATTCTTCATGCTCACGCACGTGTTCTGGACGAAGAGGCGTTCAACCTTAGCGAATTTGAAAATCCGCACACCGAGTCGACCGAAGCGATTTGTGCTTCCATAATTGGATCTCATCGCTTAGTTCCTTGAACTGACGGCTTGGCGGCAATTTCAGTACGGCTTAATTCAATATGACCCTTAATCGGCATCTCCTTTTCACTGCTATTATCGTATCTACCAACGTCGTCGTTTTGAACATACGCGTTCGAGTTAATGTAACCTACGTTTATTCCATAAAAGGTGAAGCATAAACCACATTTGCTTAAACACGGCAAGAATGCATTTGTTAAAAGTTCGTTAGCATTTTTGTTAGTCACGTTTTTATTTATTATAATATTAAAATCGAGGTAACTTCATTTTTTGCATCCCTGTCGTGCTTTAGTGGTCAAAATAAAAAGGCAACACATTCCGGTACGCTGTATTCTTTACCTTGCCTTTTTATAGCTGCCTTTGACACTTTATAGCATCTTCGCAAGCATTGAATAAAAGTTTATTATAATTTCCAATGCGGTCACAATATATGGATTCTGTACTGAAGTTAAACACCAAGCTACACAACCATGCCGACACTTTCACATATATTAGGAACACAATTACATCTGCATATTTGTTAAAATAAACTTCTACGAAAAACTTTCGATAAAAAACCAAGCACGCTTATATTGATAAACTGTTTTTTTTTTTTGTTATTAGCAAAAATTATTGCGTATAATAGAACGTCTATTCACGGTTATGAGGTCAAAGCGCGTTCTACTAACTCTTCTTTAAATACACTCTGTCATGTTTTCCTTTTCGCGGTGAGAGTATTTTTTTCCCAATAAGGCGTGATGAGTGAGCATGGTCATGCCGTTATTGGCATTCAAATGATGTGTTCGAGCAAAAAATCGGAACGCTTCGCTTGTTTGTGAGCTCACACCTCTATGTCGGACAAACGAGAGTACGAACTGGCGCCATTACACAGCCACCTGCTTCATGTGTCCCGATTATACCACAGTCATACACGAGCACACATCTATTTGTGCCGTTATTGTTACTCATATCTTTTCTTATACTTGGGCGCTTATTAACGCATTCATGATCTCGCGAGAGATATTTGAATACAGTTTATTTAACCATTGATTTATCTATGATTGTTGTATACTCGTTAACGATCGCGTCAATATTCGTTAGCAAGAAACTATGGGTTTTGTGTTCCGATATTAATCGTTGGAAATAGCGGTATTTAAGATTTATAGCGTAAACGTTTTCACGTCGTTATTATTCGTTTATAGCGGATGTAAGTTTATGATATTTGAAATGTCTGTATTTATAGGAGGATTTGTTCTCATAGCATTTGTACTACTATTTTCTGATCGTTTGTAAATAGAAGCTAATGACTTGGTTCTATGCCTATCTTTTGACTCTTCTAATATCAAATGGAATGTAGTGTAGGTGTTGTTTGGTACTCACCAGGCAGTTGGTCAGCATCGGAGCCGAAGAGAACACAGAGCCCCGTCTCGTAGTTGACAGCGCGACAGGTATCGTTGGCCTGGCACTGCTCAAGGCAGTCGGTCAACATAAGTGTGCCGGGGATGTCGTCTAGGATGTGAGACGGCGCCGAGAACACGTATCTGTGCAATCATAATATGTTACTTTAATAACCACATGATTGATGCTCACCAGAATTAAAATGGAAATAGTTAATTCAATGCGGTAAGCTTTTTAATCCGGTTGGTGCAATGTTACCCGAAGTACACTTTCCCAAGGCAGCTTATGAGCGAAGTCGGATCTTGATAACATCACTTGTCGGCTAGTTACATCGACTTAATAATCTTAATTACGTGCAATTATCGGTCACTCCTCCGCCTCTGTCTGTCGGGAGCAGAATTTATAACAGGCCAATTAAAAAACATGAGTGTATTCGCTTACCCGGTGACAAGTTCAAATCCTATCATCTCGGGGTCGCATTCTTCTAAAGAGTTTGCGGGTGCTGATGGAGCTGATACTCCACTGGGAGCAGAAGGTGGGACACCTCCCGAAGCAGTCTCGGGCACGGCGGCGGCGGATGGCACCTCAGCTTCAATTGGCTCAGATGGCTCTTCGGACACAGGATCTTCTTGATCAGGTGGTGGTGCTCCTGGATTCTGATAACCTTCTGGAGCAGCCACTACGGCTGGCTCCGGTGACCCTGATTCTATGGCAAGATTGTCTTGAGGTGGCGCGTCAGCTGCTGATCTTAAAGTCCCTTCGAACTTTTTTGCAGCTTCGGCTGCGTAAGCCACTAACACTATACTGAGTAGCAACCGCATTGTGCTCTCTGAGAGGGGCCGTGGCAACATTCGTTATCTGTAACAAAAGAAAAGTGTTGGTTAAAAAACATTTATGGCAATTTAAAAGTACGTAATTGCATGGGAAGCTCTAGAATTATCGTATATAAAGTCGTTCAGCTTATGCACGCAACCATTCTTCCTAGATAGGGTAAATCGTTCAATATCTTACGGCCATATCGAGCATCGTTTGCTGTAACCATCGATGAGATGTGTTCTATTGATACGTACTTGTATACAATTTGTGGACTTTGTGCGACAACTGAACCCGTACCTCCGACCATATTGGAAACGATATGAAATATCGCTTTTACCGGTAGATACATTCGATATAATCTATAAATTCCATTCAATAATCCCTGTTATTTATGTCTAGATATAGTGAGCCGTGTTCTTAATACCAACGTGCCAGTACAGGCCGCTAAAACTGAGTTAAAGTTCCTGATGATTAGTTTTTTATGGGTGTTTTATAGTCAAGTTATCTGGCATTACATGTAAATGTGTTCGGCTTGAGGTATTGCGCTCGAGAAAATAAAACGCGAAACAATTACGTACGCTGTCTAAGGGCATTAGCTTAATGATTGCCGTCTCTTTGTAATTAAGTTACCACAGCGGCGTACGTAACATAAGACACGTAGCTACATCACAGTGAACCGCGTTAGACGTATCATTACACAATCATAAATACTAGTGTTATTTTTTTTTTTTTGTAAAATGCATGGTTTATATGAGACATGGGAAAATTTTCGATGCGCTTTCACATGGCGCTGTGAAAAAATGTTCATGGCGCCGTTTTCAATTTACGCACCTACTTTCAATTACTTTTTAAATTAGTTCTACTTTTCACTTGACATTTATATTTTTTTATTGAAAAAAATATTTTTCATAGTTAACTCGCAGCGTTCTTAAGAATGATAATCTATACGCTTAGCTTAATACATGCCAATGACCTTGTGCATACAAACAGAGCTAACTACACCTCTTCGGGCCACTCCGCTAGCCGTGTTTCTATTCTTTTATAATCAAAATAATACATATTTTAAAAAAATAACAAAAACAAATTATTTTCGTTTGTATTGCAAAGCAGTAAATTCATTTTTTATACTCTTTTGATAAAAAATGAAGGAGTAAAATGGTTTCATCTCGACGATTTAGAGGTGATTTGGTGGTTTTTTTTTTAATTATGTGATACCGATACATACATTCTGGCTAAATTAAATTACGTATCATATCGTGTAGGCTACGAACAATTTTTTTTTTCAGATGTAATTTCTCTGTTATTGCCGACGAAAAGTTGCTTCATCTGCACGCTGTTTTTAAGCATTTCTCAAGATAGAAGCCTTAAACTTTTGCCTGTAGTACATTCACACCGCTGCATGTTCGTGTTCATAAAATTATCTTCATCATTTGCAGCATCATGTAAAGAAATTATGGAAGTTGTTTGTTACTTAGCCATGTTGCACGCGCAATATTTGTAACGGTTATAATCTACTTACATTCACTCAACTGCCTCAACGGTATCACCACTTATTTATTTTTGTTCTATTTGTGACAAAAAAAGGTAATGGATGCACCTGACTTCAAATAACGTCAATAAAAGTAAGTTTAAGTAAAGTCTTTGTCGTGTGAAACAACATTAAACATTAATCCCGTAGTCTCAAGTCTAGCTAACATATTTTCCAGAAATTATAAACTATTAAACAAAATTACAGACTTCTTCCAAGTGTGGACAGCCAAGCTCAAACATTATGTCTTAAGCACCATTGAGCTCTTAATGGAATACTATTCTTTTAACTTCTGGCTGTAAAGCGTATTTCTAAATGAAACGTGTGTAATATCTTTGAATAACAACCTCCGCTTTTATTCTGTTAGAGGTCTTTAACACGGATATCAAAGCAATTTTATACTAATAAACCGTCTACATAGATATTGTGGGAACAGATACGAAACGAGTTCTTGAAATTCGTTATAAACTTATGGCAATGTACCATTTATGTTCCAAATGTATTATTAGAAGATTATTTTTTACGATTTATTTTTAATTGGATCCACATGTTATTGAATAGTAATTATTGAAGTTGTAACAGCGCGCTGTCTGGCAGCTCGCTGCAAATGTGCGCATACGCACGCTTGAATGATACCGCCCAAGGAAACCTAATTCATTTCATGCGTCGTGTCTCGTGTCGCTCACGGCTTGGTAATAATTTGATCTGCCCGTCCATTAGGAAATTAAATTACTCGCCTATAAACGCTTACTGTGTCGTACCGCTACATATTTTTTAGTTTTATTTCCAAACTAGTTGACTCGCGCAACTTCGTCTGCGTCACTATTTTCACCACTGCTCTGCTCCTGTTGGTCTTAGCGTGATGATATATAGCCTATAGCCTTCCTCGATAAATGAGCTATCAAACACTGAAATATTTTTTCAAATCGGACCAGTAGTTCCTGAGATTAGCGCATTCAAGCAAACTCTTCAGCTTTATATATTAGTATAGATCTAATAGAAATATTTTCAAACATTTCAATAAAATAGGAATAAGCGCGAATTTAGAGACGTGACTCGCAAGCAAATACCATATCAGATATGACACTGTTAAAAATGATTTCGTGCTCAGTACCTAACAATTTCCTAGAATAAACATTACAACGGGGCGCAGGCTAGTCAAGGGTTATTTGTCATGGTCTTCACAGGCAAAGTTCAAACAGCAAAGTATTAATAAATAGGGACGGGCGTCGGCGTCAATAGCGTGAAATAACAGGAGTGGATCGTGGTGAGTGTGGTAGTTCTCAGCCGCCTCGGCCGAAGCTTGATCGATTCCGATTTATGTAAAAAGCTTTCACACGTTACACTGTTATACAAACTTGTCAGTTCACCTCGAATATTACGACGGAAATATAAAACGAGCAGAAGATAAACCCCTGCGTGTAATATGGCCATCATTTATTTAAAGTAAGTACGTAAGATAAATGCGAAATGTCACCGAGTTCCATTCTTCGAAAGTAGGATAATAATTAATTACATTTATTCACCAACGGGGCTTAACAACTTTACGGGTAAATGAATTTTGCTAGATAGTCGGTTCGTTCATATTCATTAAGATTTCAATGTTTCATGCATGTGTTTTTCCACGCCCTTCCTGCTTGCCGTGTTCACCTAGAAAGTTAGCATTGCGGGCTAATAGCACAAACAATGCGACATTATGTTCTAGGTATACTACTAGATGCCACTTAAAAAGCTTTCAGTTAATACTTCTAACTCAAAAGAGACATGAATTAAGTCACGGATATAAAGTTTCACTAATTTTGCGATGCGATAATAACAATCAAGATTAACTGAATAAAATGTATGGTGTGTGTTCAACTACAAAATCGGAAAATGCGAAATTTCGTACTATTATTTTCATATGCGGAAAATAGTCATGTTACAAAAACACAATAACACTTTTCATTCTGAATGTAGGTAAATATGTGTCGTTTCAAAGAAGACGGAGGTTCCTCACAACAACGCGCTGACCCGTATACCTCCGGAGGTCGTGAGCCAGAAGCATAGCGTAGAGCGCAACTTTCGCCAAGTAGGTCGCACCTCTTACTACGAACCACTCGCAACACTACTCACTCCCAATTAACTTCACGTGACTAAGATAATATTCAAATAACAGAAATATAATCCACTCTATTATTAGCACAAAAATACTTAAGATTAAATAAAGAAATTATATCGGTAAGAGTTTTTATTCCACAAATAGAACGGTTTGCAATAAAATTCTTGGACTTCATTAAGATAAAATTTCTAAAAAAATGCAGGTGCAGAGATCGAGTGAAGTTGCCTTCGTGACTTTTGATAAAATGATGCATTTAAAATTGCTCTAAAAAATTGTCTGCAATTTCTAGAGGTCATGTTTTGGGTCATTTGATTAAACCGTGGACAAAAACGGCTGAAAGATTTATAGTCTTCTATATAAAATCACGACAATTATATGTCTGGGATATTTTTTCCTCGCTTTTTGTGAATTTTTTGAAGGAAGTGTCGAAAAGGATTAAAAAAAGGCATTGTATCGGAGATTTAACGCTTTAAGAAAAAGTTTTACGTTTCTTATCATAAAAAGATAGTGATGCAGTCGATAAATTGTCGCGACGGATATTGGCAGTGCGAATGTGCGGCCACGCTCGGTCGCAGCACCGATCAGATGGGGTCAGCGTATTCAATGAGCCGGATGCCTCCAACCTGCTATTTACGTTTCACCATACCAGTACCAGTTGGCACACTATGGGTAGCGTCTTCGTTTTCTTGTACGCTTTACAAGTGATACGCCTATATAAGTAATCTGTCGCACCGATCTTTGCTATAGCTACAAGTAGGATCGACCTAAAAGGAAACTACGTTTGTATTTTTTTACACTTATTTTGTCTGTTTATAATTTAATTAATGGACCAAGTAATTGTGTTTGAATTATCTCGTTAATGAATTCGTCTACTTAAAATAGGTTCTATTGTGTGTATCTGATCGGACTTCTTGTTAATTAGAATGGCTAATTTATTCATAAATACTCGTTAAACATAAGCACTTCTGAAGACTGGATATAGGCAAAAGTAATATCTTAATAAATAGTCGAAGGTTAAAATAAACTTATCCAAAGAAAAAGCGCAGTAGGTGAGCTTCAAATAAACTTAGACAAAATATTTCTCAGTAGCATGACGTTTATTCAACTTAAATCACGCCTGCAATTTGTAATATTCATAAATTTTGCAATCTACATTAACGCCGGGCGTTGATCTAAAGCTACTGGGTATTTAATCTGTTGAATTATATCTCGGTAGTCAATCTTATCTGCACTTGAATGCAGCTTTAAATAGGTTTATTAAAAGACTAGTTGACCCACGTAACTTCGTCTGCGTCACAATTTTCATTACTGCTCCGCTCCTATTGGTCTTAGCGTGATGATATATAGCCTTCCTCGATAAATAGGCTATCTAACACTGAAATCATTTTTCAAACTGGACCAGTTCCTGAGATTAGCGCGTTCAAGCAAACAAACAAACAAACAAACTTCTCAGCTTTATATATTAGTATAGATTTTACGCTTAAACCAATTGTAAGTCAATTAAATGTTTTGTGAACTTAAAGTGAAATGTTTATAGCTACTTAAATACTATATGGCTGGAGAATTAACAAATCCTGTTTATTTAAAAACACAAGTAATGAACCTAGTAAAGTTGAAGAATTCAGCAAACATCTCTCAAGAACTTGTTACTTATTACTTACTAGCTAGTTGTAATAATATTGCCAGTTTATTAAACACTACATTTCAATTTAAACAAGCATTTATGAATCGTAAAGTGAAAATGCTAACTTTTATATCGCAATATGAAACGCATGCAAGCAACTTAGTTTATAATATGTTCCCCGTAGTTCGCATAGCTTATCTTCGTAGCGGTAATAAAAGCGGACTCCCGTTAAAGCTAATTACAGAAGCTATTTGAATATATCTTCGACGCCAGTGCGCGATATAGAGTGACGTGCTCGTCAGAACACAATGGGGAAGCTGAACGGCTTAATCTGCTTGTCTGTAAACTATTAGGCGTGTCTAAGTTCAGCCATTAGCATCGCTAAGAGAACGTTCCGCGGATTTACATTGAATGAAATTGTAATTTGTTATGTCTCTCTCTAATGGGGTGGCGGTTTCCTTATGTGCCGCGGCTGATGGCCGGGATTGTAACGCGCCGCCCTTAGAAGGCGCCAGTCCTCGACCGGGCGTCAATGTCGCTCATTGTTCAATGCCTATGTTTGAAACGAAACACGTCCGAGACATATAAATGACCTTATACAAACGCAGTTTTAATCAAACACCTAATTTTATGGCACGGTATAACAGTCGACCAAATAAAGAACTTTTTCTCGTCATAAAGCGGTCTATTTTTAAACAAACTCCGAGAATAACTTCTCTGTAAGGCTACATAGTAAGAAGAAACCGGAGTCGTTATATCTTATCTATCAACTTAACACCAAGAAAGTCAAAGGAACATTTATTTCTTGAAATTAGTTCCTCTCCTTTTCTATAATAATATGCGTGAAATGAATGACCCTCCGGCAACAGTAGACACGAAGAGGGCTTGTTTATAAATAAAAACAATGATGTAGGCACTCGACTCAATTTGTATTAGTCGTAACGACAAACTAGCGATCATTTACAATGAACTTTTACTCCTTTAGGCAACGCACAGGCTCTAATGATTACACGTGCATGGCAGGTAAATGAATAACTAGCAGATAATCTGACTCACGGTTGCGAAATTTATTAACTCGCCGAAGACAGCAATGAACATTTTTTATTATGCCTCTACTGTATATTTATGTACACAATGCTGAAATAAACTGTCTGGCGCCATTTATTTGTTCTTTCCATCGTTTTGTCTTCGAACTACTGAAACAAATAGGACGAACTCTGCCCTAACTCGGACTGACGTAAAAAGCTATGTAATTTTGCACAGAAATGAAATAAGTAGCCATGCAGGTCGGTGTCATTATAAAATCAGGTTATTCAACGTCATGTCATAATTTGAATAACGTTACCGCTTAAGATCCGCCGCGTAACTTCGCATGGCTGACGCCGCAACACACATAATTGGCCTATTACTTACGGAGGAACGTCCGAGTGGGCTGAACAATTTCCATTATAATAATTAAACATTAGAAACCATTAGCTCGCAAGGTAAACGTGTCTAAGTGAAGTAAGCGCGTAGCAAGGGTTCTGTAAGGCAAATATGTGTGAGATGTCCTCGTCGGAGAGGTTAGTGGGTTGATGGCCCGCGCCGGCTGCGGGTTGCCCGCGCGATTTACATTAATGAGGGAATCTCGATTTCTCTTGATCCCGATCAGTACATCGCACAACACTAACAGCTGCCTCCGCCTACGTGACTACTCTTATCTTTGCAATAATGTTAATTCTAAAATTGTTCAATTAAGACACGAGAAACCAACATGCATACCTCCGTAATTCGTCTTTCTGTCGCAAATCGAAAGCTTGTTGTGTTTTCAAGACTGGAAAGCTCGTTAGCATTATCTTTAATCAACTTGCAAATTGTTGGTCTTTACATATTCTAAATGTTTTTATTGCAATTAATTTTAATTAAAAAGCATTGTTAAAGGTAACTTAATGAATGAACACATTTCAGTTTAAAGATGAACACTGCATCTTCATAGAATTACCCGTGCGCATACTCAGGGCATTTGACTGAACAACACTCGTTGAAAGTATTTGAAATATTGGACCACTTTCCATGATGTAGCTCAGGGCTTCACATTCCAGTGGGCAGGTGGAAATTGCATCGTTTTATTATTCGTTACAACTCGTGGTCTTACAACGATTGTATGGGCTATTTAAATAAATAGATACGATTACTCGTAATAAATTTTCATCGAAAATATCCCATTTACAAGACGGTGGTACCAACGCAAGCAGTATTCGAGACTTTTGTGGTCATAGTGCTATTATCAGTAATGAGTAATTCCCTGATAATGAGACATCGTACAAGCTATCCAATTTCAGATTACTAAACGCTTTGGTAGTGAAATTATAAGCAACAAAAACCAGTACCCGCTTTTACACTGCGGTAGGAGTTCAATAGTAGCTTTAAACAATGGCAAGAACGTGCAAGCTGAAAGGCAATATATCAAGCTCACGCGAATCAAAAGTATAATACGTGTAATTTAAACACATCATGCACTTACCTACATGATTTTCTAACAAACTTTTGTTTGAAAAAATCATTCGATCGTGTACGGAATGACTGTACTAATGATCAGTACTGTGTAAAACGTGCGATCTTAAATAACGAACGTATAATCCCGCCTAGTTTTCTCCGCGATTAATCATGCTAACCCAATGAGGGACTAGATTCTAAATCCTATAATTTTGTAGCATTGTTCACGGCAGCATGGACTCGAAGCAATCGGAAGTAGGTTTGCAGTGCGCTCGTTACATCCGCGTCTTCTTTGTTTGTACTGGCTGAACGCAAACAATGAAAGATAAGGCTTAATAATTAGCATAATCAAGTTTATTTTGAGCTAATTGTTGCGGGTAAGGCGACCTTGTAGTGCCGGCTATTAGATGAGAGTACTGCGGTCACCCGCGGTATTATCGACTGCGACATCGCAATTTGTTTCTATTTCTGCCCACATCATCCTTTGTGGTGTTGTGTGCAATTACATACATCTCCCCTTGCTTTTGATTACTTTCGAGGTGGTTTCACTATTTTTTTACTGTCATTTATTTTTATAACTTAATAATACATATACTCAATGTTTTCCCTTACAACATTGTGCACGTGCGTATTCACTGGCAATTAGGTACTACAACTTATTTAATGTTCCTTGAGAATCGCGGTTTGTTTTTAGGGTTCCATACCAAAATGATAAAAAGGAACCCCTATGGTGTTACCAAGTCTGTCCGTCTGTCACAGCTGGGTATCTCAAGAACTACTAATGCTATTAACTTGAAATTTGAAATAGTTTGAGATGACGTTTGTTCAACTATTTTGCAAATAACAAAGAAATAAAAATTTAATATTCCTTTTTTGCAGCAGCAACTGAAAACACTATCGGTCATTAGTTACACTATCGGTCAAGAAATGGCGCTGATCTAGAACTGCAATATACACCGTAGTGTGAAAATTCTCTGACTAATATAGGCCTCGCCGATGAAAATTTAAATACATTTCCCGTTCTGTACGATGGTACGGAACCCTTGGTGCGCGAGTTCGACTCGCTCTCGACCGGTTTTTTAATAAAATGTTATTTTTCGAGACTGCCTGCCTATTATGTAAATACCATGTAGTTTATATAGCCATTCAATAAATTACTGAGCTTTAAAAATCTTCACCGCCCTCCTTTTCGCATTTCTGAGGTCGTTATCGTATTCGTCTTAATGTAAAGCCTTCATTAAAAACAGTTGCAATTTTTAGAGTTTCTATCCTATCATCTCCTAAACGGTATATATCTTACATCTTATACTTTCCATAGTAAATGTACAAAATAAAACATCAATTCACATTGGTTTTACAATAAATAGAATGTAATTTGGGAAATAAAATGTGTCGGTAGAGTCGGTACGTTCTACATCGAAAGTGGACCTGTTACCAACTAGGGTCAGCACTGTAGCTGTATTCTAGGCCTCTTGAATTTCCCTTGGATGTTTATTCCGGATATTATCGCAGGTGCCTTTAAAAATAAATTTAATAAAGTTTGTGGCCACTCATTCAACACTCAGTGTCGACATCGACTCACTTCTATCGCGCTCGTTTTCTTACACAAAATTTTTGTGTCAAAACTTGAAAATTTAGTTTAGCGATTTATTTAAAAATACATTTCTTACCAATCAATAAATAGTACGCAGAAATATATATATATTAAAATTGGAGACTATCAATCAGCAAAGCAATAAAAACTTGACACCAAACTGTTACCAAGCTATCAGAAAGGCGTTTACGAAAAGCAATAAACGCTATGACGACTCGCGATGAAGCGATGCTGGCTCGATGCGGGAGCATTGAGTGGGCGATATCCTTTAGTTTACATGAAACGCTTTGGCTTGCATTCAATTTATTTAAACTCTGCATAGGACGATTCATCTGTTTGATAGCATCGATTTGAGCCATTAAAACTTACTTTATCGTCTATGTAACCAGGAGGTGGTCAGTAAATTTTGTCTAATACAGGTTTGTGTCCTGTCACATCCATGTAGGGCTATGGCCGTATTCGCACCTGTTCCCGGGCACCCACTCGACCGGTTTGATCCTTTCCCCTCATTTAACTATTCAACCCAGTGCCGTATTATTTCTGTTTTGTAAATATTACTTTTCTACCAGGTTGTTATCTCTATCTCAGCAATAAAATATTTATCAAATATCTTTTTTTTTTCTCATATTATATTATTTTTTTACGAAGTACAATGAAAGCACAATTATTTCTAAAAATACTACTTCATCATTCGAATAGGTTGCGGTCTATTTCTCTCAGATTCTATCGTTTTATTCAATTACTAGTAAAGGTCGCAAAAAAAAACTAAAACAGTTATTCTTTTTATTTTATAGACTTCAAAGAAATAAGTTTTTGATTGATATCTATCTCCGCTGTTGCGAGTTTTTGTGAGTGTACTGAGTACTGAGATTTAATTCAAATTCGTATTTTGCTCTAAATGAAATAAAGCAATAAATGTTTATGATAGTAGAAACCGTTGTACCGTGGCGGGCGCCGCGGGCTGCTTGGCGCTAAAGCTCTAGCGCACACATTGCGCCTGCACATTCGTCGGTCCCTTTTATTTTCAGACTATGTCAGATATAAATTTGTAAATACATTTCATACTGAAGAAATGATTTATTTATCCCGACGTCCATTACATATGTCTCGTTGATTTAATTATGTGTAACATTAAAGCATTGACTGGCATGTCAATTGCGGTCCGTTTCCAGAACTCGTATGTGACATACAAGTGCGGACTTAACGATATTTCAAAGCGCGTTGTAAAGCATCACACTCGTGAGTCGATCGAGCATTTATTGCCTCTAATGGTTTTATATGGCCTATCTCGTAAAATCACAGTACAGTTGTCATTCTGCCTGCATCTTACTACCTCGTACCTAAAGGATTGATTGCCGCACCGCGACTGAGAAGTGGAACTATTTATAGCATTGTATTGAAATAAAATTATCATTGGGCAATTCCAATGGATGGTTTTATCAATTGTACGAGAACTCTGTTGTGAAAATGTGATTATATATTTAACACGTCGCAATATGTGTAATATTTTCTATTAATTTTGCAGGTATTTATAATATATTTTGTCGAATTCCTATTACGCAAATGATACGGTCTACTCGGCGGGCGTCATTGCGGCTTCGGTCGTGCGGTAACGGCATCATCAATCATCTGTAATTTGATTTCTATGCTCAATTATTGCGTTCGCGGAGGTCGAGGCGGCCGCACACTCCTCTTCCACGTACCCATGCACTTCGTTCCCGAGATACGTACTGCAAAATTACATGAATATCAGTAGCTAAGCTCTGTTTCAAAACTTATAGAAATATACTTTGTTGAACATGACTCGATAACGGCAGAAGAATACAATCTATAATCTGTTCCAATACCATAGACCACTTTTCAATCATCGAGACTAATGCAAAATAAAATTGCACATCAAAAGCCTGATAGCATCATTTTTGTAAATTTTTGCCCGTCCATTGTCATCAAATAACAATTCGTTTTTTACACACTATCTCATTTTGTTTTTTATTAATTAACCTTATTTTGCGTCTGAACTACTTGAGTTTTAAAGTCTCAACAAGCAAAAAGCCAGTGTCGTGTCTCTGGTAGAACACAATGGAGTGCCGTGACGCAGGCGCTAGACATGATAATCACAAGTAGCGCATGACAAGCGCGGCGCACGCGCGTCGGTCACGACGTCGCCGCTGCGTCTCCGCCCCGGGTGACACTACCGAGCCTGCGAGACTCGAGACGAGACTTACCGATACGCTCACACGCGGCGACCTTTCAGATAAACATCTTCATATCCACTCGCCAAACTAGGTAATATCACTTGTTTATGCCGCCATCTATCATGACGCCGTGACAGACGATGACGGGTGCACTGCTTACAACCGGCAACGAGAACACGTCCTCTTACTTAACAACATAGTAGGACAGCGCTAACGACATACTCATTGGCCGTGTTAAGTGCTACAATCATGCTTATTGCTGTTTTATAGTAGGGCGTTGGAGTGAATGGGTTGCACGTTAGTGAGTGTGTGCTGGTGGGTTGTTGATATATTTTGAGTTTCCTTGTTGTTGATGTTAGTATCAGCGCGTTTGAAGTTAACTGTCCGGTAAAGTGGTGCAATGTAACGGTAGGCAGCGCGCCGGGTTGCGCACGAACACTCGCCGCGTCCACGCCGCGCCTGCGACGACCCTTTCACTTATCATTATTCTCAGAATTCGTCAATACGCAGGAAAATCGAATTCGGTACTCATATATTTTATTGAAAAATATGACATTCTTTAGATTCAAGGTATTTGTATACTTAGCCATAAATCCAGATTGCTAACTATAAATATATTCCAGATTAATATAGGTATTTTTTCCGAATTGCTTTTTATAAATTAACATACCTACATTATTTCATTACAGATCTGATTGCTAAATTATAATAAATTCCAAGAGAATATAAATCTTTAATGTTAAATATAACCCTAACTACCTATGTTCACATTATGGAATACAAGAAATGAGTACCTATTTTTAATTGCATTTTGGAATGTATTCATGCATTGCAATGTTAGCAAACTCTTTGTATATAGAAGTGCTAGTTGGTAACACAAAGTGTACCTATTAACATAAATTTTGTAAAACCAAATGATATTTCTCTACAAAATTGATAAATACTAGGTTAATATTCATTCTTACCAAGCATGAAAACGGATATTAGTTAAGCAAAAAGCTGAGGTCATAAAGACAAACAATGCAACAAAAATAAAACGACATCATTAATTTGCATTTTGTGAAGACTGTAGGTTAACGTCCATGTTTTCACTAAAAGTCTAGACAATTTAAAAGTATTTTCAACCTACCACTAATAGCCATTGTAAATTTCAAAACACTGTTCATTAATTTCTAAATGGATCATGATACACAGTTGCGTTCTCCGTCAGAGCTGACTGTTACCAGTAATGAGAATTCATAGGGTATGCGTAAGATCGACCGAGACTCTACCATATTGTGTGCATATTAGGACTGCAATAATGATGGAAAGATCGATTTCATATTATCCGCATACGGCAGCCCGCGACCCGGTCTCGTAAATACAATCTCGTATCGCGTCAGTGATACATCCTTCGATACCGGATGAAATATGAATCAGTAAACCCTCAAGAGTTATGATGTATGATAATGAGGTATAGAAACGAATTGGATGCAAATTGGTATCCAAGTAATAGCCTAGGTGCAGTTAATCTTTGTGTGGTAAGTACTGTACTTGTGTTTTGGATATGTATATTAATCGAAATTATCAATCTAACTTTAGAGCTTTTTGACCTCAGGATTTTTATGAAGATGAATGAACGTCTGGTGTATTAATGTTGAATTGCTGATTTTGTCTCTCGTTCAGAATCGTCGACCACAAGGAAATCACACAGCGCACCGTAATGACAGCGCCACGTACGTGATAGATTCGATTTACAGGTTCGCTTCAATCTTCACAGCAGTAGGTGCGCGAGGAAAATTGCGTTGCGGCTTTACGAGTGTCCGCAGGATCGAATTCGCGATATTGAATGCGCACATACAAAACATCAAATACTTGAATCTCGTTTTCACTTATTGAACTCGTTTGCAATGTAATGATAGTTAACACCTCAATAGCTAGTGGGATTGAATCGCATTAGCGCGTGCTTACAATTTGTACGAGCAAGTTTAGTGTCGGCTATTGTGCTGTGGTATGTTAGTTGTCATTGAACTTTTAAGATTTATGACATAATGGTCTGTGCTTATAATAGTTTCGATATAGCAATCGAGATGATATAAAATGAAACTACATTTACGAATATATAGTTGCACTAGTTGACCCGCGTAACTTCGTCTGCTCCTATTGGTCTTAGCGTGAATAAATGGGCTATCTAACACTGAAAGAATTTTTCAAATCGGACTAGAAGTTCCTGAGATTAGCGCGTTCAAGCAAACAAACTCTTCAGCTTTATATATTAGTACAGATTTTATGTCACATCTTGCAAGATTTTACGAGTTATCGCATAACCAACAGTTATAGTTATCAGCTGTAAGTAGTTCCACACACATTATAAATAAACAACAAATATGATTAATGATAGCTACTACAAAATTATGCATTGAATTCTCTTTCGAATGTTTTCAATTCTCACCGTTCATTGCACAATAATGTTTCAGTTCGATTAAGGTGCATTTATCACTTATATTTCGCTGTCGTATTCAATTTAATCGGTATGGAGACGACCGTTAGTCTTGTAACTGGAATTAGGAAGCAGAATATATAATATATGTACATGAAATCTGTGCATTCCTTGCCTACGCGTGCGTCGAAGAACGCAATGACGAAATTACGTAAGACATCGGTAGTTACTAATTGGTAAGTGGACGCCACCTGTACTCTGCACATACCGGTCTACGACTAACGGACCTTTATTAAACTCGTTACCGAACAAACTCATAGACGAGGCAATAACGTTTTAAAAACATGTAATTATCGAATGGGCATCATAAATCAGAAGCCTGTCTTGAATAGATGGTTCTGGTACTCAATACAAAGTGATTTAAATTAAGATGATGATAACTCCATTAAAGAATTCCCATCGAGTTGTTTGGTGGTTCCGAAATTTAATGAGCCATCAAAATAGTATTCTGCTTGCTATAAAAATATTACGGAGGCGGCGTCTACATGCCATTCCTAATAAGTGATGTGTTCTTGATAAACCTGTCTTACGTTCCTATCCTATTAGGAATCCTTGTTTCTGTCGTGCATGTCATTTCATCTCTTTGGCACAAATAAATACTTTTGAAGTTTAAATGGTAATGATAATCATTTTGACCATATGGGCTTGAAATGCGACCTAAGTGGGTGACTAAAATAAGTGAAACTCAGACTATTTTTTTCAGGAATTTTTAAATTGGGATAATATCAGTTTGGGATTGCCTGAAACTACTAAAATAAATCTTCCACTAATATAATAACTAAAAGGCTTAAGTCGGGTCAAAACGTGCTATTATACTCATAATAATATGTCGTTAGTTAGGTGGTAGCGCAAATGAATAATGAGTTTCATTAGAAGCAGCTAATAAATTGTCTAGCTGTAATATATATTTTATTTGTAACTTGTGCGTTTAAATCTGTTTACATGCGCTCATGTAATGAATGCGGACTTTTTGCCACACGTAAGGAGGCACGAGTATTGAGTTCGTGTCCGCTGTGGCATATTTATTACTAGCCTCGCGCGTTTTATGCTTTCGTAGTTCCATGCGTCTATCTCGTCTATTCTTCTTTTCTTTCCTTTCCTTTATTAGATTTAAATTTTATTTGCTGCTGCACCTATTTCTCTTGAGTTGTTTATGAACAGGCTTAGTTTTACACGTGTTATGAACCTCGGGGTGCACGTGAAATATGGATAGTGTCTGCCAGTTTTATTGTTTCCTACTAAGCTACGAAGCTTTTTCATGTGTTTGCAGTAACTCACTAGAGCTGGTAATGGAAGTTGTAATTGTGGTAAAGTTTGGGCACGTTGAACAGGCGGTCCGGCGTTTGTTCCGGCGCTATTCTGAGCGCGCGGGAGTGCCTGCGCCGGCGGCGACCACGGCGCTGCCTCCGCCTCCCGCGCACGTTGCCATTGTTACTCCTCGCGGCTGCATCGCACCCGCACACGATACACCATGCCCCACCAATTAAAACTTACTTTACGATCCTACTCTAAACTCTCTTCTAATGAAAATATTTTATACCACATAAATCCCATTGCAATACAGTACACGACCGTGCTTTATGATGGTAAGAACATTGTTCCGACTTGCATTCGTAATACAATTACATCCAGGAAATCACGATATTAGCTGCACGTTATTTTCAACTGTTTGAATTGATTTGCCTAACAGTATCTTTGGCTTTGCAGAGCGACTAATGTTTGTTGCCATTGTTTTATGACGTTGCCAGCTTACAAAAATGCTACCTTTATAAGAAGCATCACTTTGTGATTGTCTCGGACGAATGCCCGTTATAGTTGGGCGCCGTCAACGGTCATACGTTTTGCACGCACCATGCAAATGTCCAGGCGCGAACCGCGGGCTATCTACGTCACATTAAGCTAATATGTAATTGATTGGTTCCCGGTGCACGGGAGCGGCGACACACTCCTGTCCCACTGATGGCGGATGCAAAAACACTAATGTTATAACGGTGAACCCGCTCTTCCGGCAAGCAATATGCCCCTAGGTGCTTATACTTACTCTTTTAACTCTTTACAAATTGAACGGCCGCTTTCAATCGAAGAGACAGCGCTCATGTGGCCTAAATTCATTCACTGCAATGTCGATACACCGACAAGACAGCTTGTGCATGCACGATATTAATCAACTTAAGAATTGTGACCTCCATTAGAGATAAAACCTCCGGAATGGGAACGATCGGACAAGTTAAAAGTGTTAAAAGTGAACATTTAAAGTAGGACGAGATCACCAGATAATTATCGTATGCACTCGAGATAAACACAGACCGTTACACCGTCGCTGATCATTCAAGTGAAAACATTACCATTTACATTAAAAGCCTATCAATTATGTTTCTATCTGTTTATACTACAGACTGTCAATCACTTTGCTCGAGTGTTTAATAATTATAATGCCACCAACTAATGGCGTCACGCCTCTGACAAAAGCAAATTTGTGCCGCCCAAAAACAATTAACTGGCCACCTAGATTTTAGAATACTTTTTTTTTAGTTGAATGATTAATGTTACTAATACATAGCAATCAACGACGGCACGTATAGCTAAACACATCATTCATCTGATTAGGAGTAACGGTACACATTGTGTTATAATGGTCTTTTACTTGGTTTTGTTTGCGCCCATTATTTTTGATGCTCTACAATTTAAACGGCGGAAGAGGTTCCGTTGCACGTGGGAGGCTCTCATTGAAGATTACCATTGTTTCATCGTTTCATAAATCTTTATCGCGTAAAGTTATCTTTTGGAAACAACCTGCAACTTATTTAGGTAAGTATATTTAACTGACTCGGATAGAGCTGCTTTACGACTAATGGTTAGTCCATTAGAGAAGTCTACTGGTCTATTTGTATGTAGATTCGCATTTAGATTTCTTGTAAATCACTATTGCTGTAATGGCACATTTAGATAGAATTTGTAAAGGGTCAATACACTTACACCAGTGTCACGTCATCTTGCCTACCGTTATCGGCGATTGATCGATCGTTTACGAGGCTCGTTTAAGCACATCATTGCGCCATTCATCGTGATGCTGCATTATTACCCAATAAACAAGGTAAATGATTCTGTCGACAATATTGAATTCACTTGCCGCTGACCGACATACTTGACACTAATCTCTTAATGTGTACGTGTCTCGATGGTGAAGTCTAACAGCCTGGTCGAATGTCCATACAAGTGTAATAGTGTTCTACAAGCACTTTACTCGGAACATTCCTGGTGAAGCTGGTCAGGTGCAAAAGTAAGAACGTTTTTATAGTGTAGGTATCGCGATAGTTTACCGGAACAAGCTCGCACGTAATTTAAGTGGAGCGATGTATTGCGGCCGCACGATGAGACGCGAAACGATGTCGGCGCGCGAATCCCGTTGGGGCGGACGCCATTACCGCCCACCGCACCGCGCACGCGTAGAAAAACCGACCTCGGTATAAAGATGTCGCGCGCAGATAACATTGGATGGACACTTGACAACGCCGCCTCCGAGCCGACCTCGACATGTTTATCTTTGGAATAGTGGCCTTACCGCGAATATCCAATTATGTTCACACAGATCCCGCCATGTGATCATATTTATTGTGCGGTGTATCCCGACAGCTTTGCATGCACAGCGCCGCACACCGCGACGGACGCGGCGACATCGTAATTTCTAAACAACGCTCGTAAAACAAACAAGAACGTGAAAAGCTGTGAGGCGGCTACTTTTACACAAACCAGAAAAATACGTTATGTACATTTTAATGCGACATTATAAGCACCGTTAACGAGTACGTTAAGACCAGTTTGATAATATCTGAATGCATACTTATGATGCATATCCCGGTTCAGTGAAAACTTTCGAAAGAATTGACATTCCAGCTATCGTGTCGCTATTTGCTCACATAGACTGCACATGTACAGTATAAGTACCGCTCGTTTATCAAACACAAGCTTTTGCTACAAGTCTAAATCCTTGTACCTACGCTTGGGATTTACAATCGTCGCGAATATAATCCGATAAACCAAAAGAAAGCCCTTACAATTCCAAAAAAAAAAAACTTTTCTTGTCATCAAAATAAAACTAACTCTACCAATTAACTTTTGCAATGTTTCGTAATCTATCGTAACTACAGTCGAAGTAATAAACGAATAGCATGCCATCTCACTTCTCAGTATCCATGACTTGAAAGTTAATTAATGTTTAGCACATGAAATAAACAATTAGTGCAGTAGTAAAACTAATTGTTCAGTTAATGATCTAGCTGACTCGACAGTGGGTGGTCCGCACTATATATAATGTGAGTCTTGAGTGCGCCTTCGCTAATGTCACTCCAGCTTTTCTCCCAGTATTATGTTTCTTAGAGATTGGCAATCAGCATAGCGATTACAAGCGCTGTAACTCTTCTGTCAACTTTGTCTTCCGTATGTGAAATGACTTTACAATAACTGCCCCTTGCCTTATGCGGCCATGTTTGCTGTAACGGAGCATCTAACTTAGAAGGTAACGCACGATTTGCAGATATCACAAATACAACTAATAATGCATTAGCCCGGTGTATGTTAATTGAGGTACGCGGGAGCCATAACCGATCGCTGAACATTACCTACTACCACATACCGTAAGAGAGCTAAAGGTAATGCGCTATCGTGTGGCATATCTATACAGGTCGCTCGCTATCTATTGTCAATTAAAAGCCTCTGGCGGAGATCTCGGCCGCCTTTTGCTTGTTCTATAGGATGTACACGATTGCTTCCCGATGCATACCCTACGCCTCAGGGTAGATATTGCTCGGACATTTCCTGTATTACTACTTGTGTGCCTGCATTGAACTAATCTCTATTCTGATTGTTCTATAAATTAACATAAAATCTATTTTAGTTTAGATTTGAATCGTCTCTTGATTCTTGTTCAATCAGGAAACAATAAAGGTACATGACGGCTGCTTTAAAATAGGTTTGCTTTATATTTTGCTCGCTTTGCTCGAAGCTCCGCCTCTTTGATATAGTGGCTTAGCAATGACTTGTTATTTTGAAATTACTGCTATTCCCCTGATTTATTACTTTACTGCATTTACAATTGAATAAGTTTGTTACTGCTTCCTGCACATAGGCATACTAAAGATTATATCCACAATCTACTTGAATACTTCCGCGTTCTTTTTTGCAAAGACTAAGCTAACGAGCTTTTAAAAATTAAGTTAGGCAGAAGACGATAACACTTACTTCTAAAAAGATACTGGTGGTGTGTAACGGCAGATCTATGAATTTCAATTACATTACTAGTCTGTGTTGATTAGATCTATCTTCAGTATAATTGTCACACAGTTTTCTTTTATGGGCTGTTAAATATAATTTTCTATAATAACTAAATAAAATAAACATCAAAGCCTTCACTTCTAGATAAATACTCGTATATAGAATTAAATAAACATTACGGTACGGTACAGTACATAAACTGAATAATACAGCTTCTGAACATAAAATTTCCAGCGATGATTACCTATTAAGATAAGGTATTGCGGTGCGCGGACGCTGGTCTAAGATTAACAGTGTCTAGGCGTTGGTAACGAGACTATCGTAATTGAATTAACACAAGAACGTCACGTGTAGGCTCGCGCACACGCTTACCATACGTCCGCAGTTGTCCGGACATGTCCGGCGCTTTAGCTCCCCGTCCAGACCTAATCCGGCATTGTAATTTGTCCGCATTTTTAACTTAGGTAATTTCATTTCTTAAAAAAAAAAAAAGGTTTTATTGACATCCATACGCAAAAGGAACGCTTTGAAAGTTTAATGATCGACGTATTTTGCTTTTTCTCAGTCAGGGCTTTTCATATTTGTAATGGTAACCCTACTCGCGCTAGGAGATCGCGCCGCGTGCGCCGCGAAAGTGATTCCGTGATAATAAATCAGATATCAAACAACGGAGATAATTAAATTAGCAGTAGCTTCATAATGAATTATCAATTTAGCAGTTAACAAGTTTCGTTACACTAACTGTCACTTCGAAATTGTAATAAAATGTGCTTTAGGCACTCTTTCAGTGGTCAAATTATTTTGCGATGATATGTAGCGATAAACCCGGTGTTGAACTATGGGTAGAAATGAAATTATTTGCGCAAATGATCTCAAATACCACACACGTTTATTATTTTCTTCTCATGGGTTTCTGCATAAACTTTTTAAATAAACGTTTACCTTCATTATTTATCTCGAAAAGTATAACATCCCGGAAAGAATTTATAAAAATTGTTAATGATTGTAAATGAGAAGTAATTGCCTGCTAAAAGAGCGAAATTGACGTACATGCATGCATTCATATGTGCACGCTTTGTGGGACGCAGGTTTCAATGGGAGGCAAGTACGAGGTATTTTCACTGCTGTAAAACGGTAAAAAGTAACAGGATAATATACACACATACCGGTTTATTTAATTCGGAAATCAAGGTACTGGCCAAACTCTTTTGAGTTTTTTTCGATTCCTCCAGCGAAGTATGTTCCTTGGAATTTAGTGGCCACCTGCATATTCTGAGAATGCCGCGATTACATTTTAATAGCAATTTATTATTCCAATAATATTGAGGAAAATTGTATCATTAACATTCATAAAAACTTAAATGTTTCGTTAATCCTGAATGGCATGTCTTCATTCTTAAAGTTGGCGTTAATGCTATCTAAAAGAAGAACTAATAAAGCTATTCATACAAGTTTTATATCTCATTAATATCAACAGTGTATTCATTCGAGGTAATCAATCATTAGGGCATTTTTTTATTTGTAAACAACGGTACTCCGTCTACTCATCACGACGAATGGTTTCGTAACATCCGTACATCAATTCTGGTAATGGGCGCTGCATTAATAACGATACACGCGTACTTACCGGACTATATCGGCGAGTCATTTAGTAAGTAACACCAGAAAAACTAACTGTACGTCTCTTTGCACTTCGGTGCCTCTGTTATTTCTTTTTGATTTGTTTCTGGATAGTTTGACAGCATTATTACAAGTTGCCATGCAATAATATCTCAAACATTTACCGTTACAACCCAACCTGAACTATCCTAATAAGTGCTAATAATTTCAAATTGTATATTACACGGTATTTATTAAATATAAGGCTACACTAATTTTTATAATGGGTGCAATAATGGATAGTAGAACAATCTCTCGAGACGAAAGGTGTTATTTTCCTTACATTTGCTCTAAGTGCTTCCTCTACGGCTAATAAGACATAATGACGTGTTATTTCTGAAGATTCACGAATTCCGATCGTAGACGAGTATAGTACGGCGGGGTTACTAACCTTGCAGCTTCGCAACCGCTACCCGCTGTCCGCCACCACCGCGCGCCGCCGTGCTGCGATCAAAAGAAAAACGCCTGTTAATTACACAGTTTACACATTAGTGTATCTCAATTATGACATGTTGGATTATAGACAGGTGACTGTAATGACACACCCGCGCGCAGCATTCTGTGCGAGCGCGGGCACGCTCGTGATTCCCTCATTCTGTTCAGAAACAGCGCAGGGCCGCTTCCCCGTATCGACTTGTAATTACGAACATTTTGCGCTAAAGAATTTCCCGGAATGCTGGCTGCACCCATAATTCTGTTGTCTATTTACATAAGTAAAGCCATTAGTTTTGAACTAGACCTTGCGCCACGGATGCGGCTGTTTACGACATGTCAGTGATGGTAATAGCAGATAACCGCGGCGTGTTATGCAACACGTTTTGTAACAGATATTCGCCTGAATATAAAGTGCACATTACTTAGTGCTTATGTTACCTTAATGTGCTGCAACCATGTTTATTTAACGTTTTCTGTCGCACCTACAATGTTGTTAATTAAATTATTCAGGGTTTTGTTTGTAGGACTGCCCCTTCAGTTATCCAGGAGCTGGTAATGGTCATCTGAGTTTACATAAACTACCTTTATACATAATGAAAAATATTTGAAAATACTGTTAACATAAACTAATTATGTAAACATTTTAGATACTAACCTAAATTTAAAATACATTGTCGGCGTCGTCTATCTGTAGGCAATGAATTATGTAGAGTGCCGCTTACAGGATTCAAAGTTACTGGAAATTATTTAAATTCAACATAGTTTCGCCTGAGAAACCATTCCGCTTGTTTGTCGGAACCTCGGAACTCTTCACTTTTGTATTCTGTAGCGATATGGGAGAGAATCGCTCGATTTAAATATTAACTGTATCTTCCTTGACCTGCACTGGTACGATACTTGAATTAAAGTGTTCTTCGAAAGTTGACTATAAACTTCCTCTGCTTTTGTTCCAGAGTGATGTAAATATATTTCATATACCACCTCGATTTTAAAGCAGCACATTTTTGGTATGTACTCTAGTATCTAATCAATAATCATAGGTATTCGGAGAAGTTAATATTTCCACAATAAAACCCAATTTGGTTACGACCATATTCGGTGTTAAGAAACAAAAATCTTGATTTATCGCTTAATAATAGCCCGACATACCTAAGTGTTCCAATAGATGTGTGTGGTTTGTTTCATATCGCAAAAAACTGAAATATTTGATTATAATTATGACAAGGATTAAATAAACAGTGTACCTGTTTCCGCTTCAAGTCTTATTAAAGTACAGTAACCGATAGAAAAAAAACTGATTTATACACGTCAATTTGCATCGACCGCTCGTCTTTTAAATGAAACACATGCCACTTATCTTATGCCAACTCAATTTTCTCAATCTGTTCCATTAATCAAATCACAGCACCTCTACATACGTTACGTCAGTGGGCTCTGGGCATCGGCAGACTCATCGCGGTCCCACGCTTGAGCAAGCCGGACGAATCGTATCGCTAGAAAAAGTTACCGATCAGTCAGAAGTAGTCTTGACTGATCCTAGTGATCATTGAACCTTAAACGGCACTCCGACTCCCATAGATTGTTTTATAGCTAAGTAAACACGCTCGACTGGCTTACAATCGCAATTTCACAGTCAAATAACAGAAACAGCCACACAGAACCAACCTACACGAAGAAACCGAGAGTACTTGCTAGTTTTTTCAACTCGTCAAAAAACATTCCCAGTTGTCTTGGAACAAATACAATTATATTTACAGTTATAACAAAACGCCACGGTTTTTATTTCGACGTAAACGATAGTCTTTCTACTAACTAGGTTTACATATTCGATGACTTATTGATTTATCGTACAAATACATACATATGCAACGAAATAACGATTATTAGATTGCTTTTATTAATCTAATGTCAACATAATCTGTAGAACGTTCAACAAGTAATTACATCTTATTGACTTTACGACTCTCATTAGATGCATCATGCATATCTTATACTAATATAAAGCTGAAGAGTTTGTTTGTTGGTTTGTTTGCTTGAACGTGCTAATCTCAGGAACTACTGGTCCGATTTGATATTTCTTCCAGTGTTAGATAGCCCAGGCGTGATGATATATATATATATATCATCACGCTAAGACCAATAGGAGCCGAGCAGTAATGAAAATTGTAACGCAGACGAAGTTGCGCGGGTCAACTAGTTATATTTGTAAAAAGACGTTGAGTAAAAGGAGCATCTCGCAATTCTTACAAGCCATATGTTGCTTGAATATTAAAAGTAATATTAAATCACTCGCTACATCATTAAATTAAGACATCTCAAAATGTATTTCTGTAATATCAAAGTGCAATGATATTTAACGAACAGTTTTTGTATCGAATCTTTTTGTGGCTTTTTTAATCACTTCTCAACTTCGGTAGCAAATACTAACACTAGTTAAATATATATTTTTTGTCGGCCAATGTAGTTATTTGTTTAGACAGACAAACTGATATGTATCAGCAGCACTTTTTTATCAAGCCAATACATTTATGCATCGTAACAGACGTTATTTTTAATTTGGCCTCATTATCGAGATCAATCGATGAATAATATAATAGTGTGATAGCAAAATGTTCTGTGTCATGATTGATCTTATGAAAATTACAGCTAACGTTTCATTTTGGTTGTTGGTTTGGGCGTGAAGTATAAATTTCTGCAGTAGTTATTAAAGTAACTGAATTGTGTGGAGTGACCGTTATGTTTGGTTAGTGGTAGTTAGGTTTGCAAATTTGTGATGTGCCGTTTAGTTTCGATTAGTCATCATCTGCCTAGCTTTTTCCCACTTATATTGGGGTCAGCTTCCAGTCAAGCCGGATTTAGCTGAATACCAGTATTTTACACGGAGCGGCTGCCTACCAGACCTCCACAACTCATTAACTGGGTAACACGGTACTTCATGGCAAGACTGGAGTCAGATCTACTGGCGTCTGACTATCCGTAACGATTGCCAAAGATCTACAAATGACAGCCGGGACCAACGGCTTAACGTGTTTTCCGAGGCACGGAGGAAACTCGGTATGTTAAGATGGCCACCCATCCACAGACCAACCTTGGCAAGCGTAGCTTTACTCCGAAGATCGGCCCGTGCGGCTGTTATTATCGAGCCACGAGCTTTTCATTTAGTTTCGATTAGTGTAACGCATAAATTGTAGTATAGGTTCGTCGGTGTTCCAGTGTTCGTCAAGTGAGCGGCGGCGATGATACGGTTGGGCTCTCTGCGTCCAGCGCCCTGCGCGGGTGCACGCCAGCCGCACACCATTTGTCAATGTCGCACCAACACTGTTCTCACGTGACCAACACTAGGAAGTATTTTTACTTCCATTACGTAAAGATCACTACTGAAGATACCTCCGACCAACTATTGTAATCTAACGTAATAAATTCACATTAGATAACGGATATCGAAGTAAGAACATGGATTGTTGCTCATGGATTCGTGCCCTTCTTATATCAGGATTTAATCCGATGCATTCAATTCTCGATACCACGTTGCTACTAGCACATACATATTCACATTAGTGCGTGCTTAAAATCTTTACAACTGATGGTCTATAAGGCCTACTATCACTTGTTATATCAACAATTGTCTACTTTTACCAATATCCTTTCGAAGTATTGGAAGAAAGGAAGTCAGGTCGACAACCTGTAAATATTGACTCATCTCGGAAAGGCACGCGCCTAAACACACAGGCTGGCTTGTACCATATGTTGCTTCTACAGAAACGTTGTTTTA
This sequence comes from Lacanobia oleracea, assembly GCA_950371165.1. NCBI lineage: Eukaryota > Metazoa > Arthropoda > Insecta > Lepidoptera > Noctuidae > Lacanobia > Lacanobia oleracea. The sequence continues at coordinate 13,022,545 of OX493397.1, forward strand.
GAATTTAGACAATATATTTTATTAGTCACTATTCACACTTAACTGATAAAGAATAGTACAAGCACATTTATCGTTGAGTGCCGATTTGCTGAACATAACTGTTCAACAAATCGGCACATTGTCATAAATTGCGTGTGCGTGTGAGTGGACCGTGAAAAAAGAGGCAATGTTTTGATAACGGCTCGAAATCCGCAATTTAAAGCCTCGCAAATACCGAAAGCGAAAAGCATCAAATGGCATGTTCGAAACAGTTTTACCACATGACTTTCTTGACCCTGTTATGTATGTGTTACAGTGCAAAAACATAGTAAGTACAACAGATATTTTATTTCTCTTTAAAGTCAGAGTGAACAGGCTCCTTCTGGGTAAACTCGCTCCATTGTAGACTTTGTCTCTCATATCTGACCTAGACTAGAGTCAAGAGCAAACCCATATCAAATTTTAAAAAAATTAGGTCCCTATTAAAGAGAAAGAGTGAACGTGGAATCGCTGTAAGATTACAAATTATTAGTAATTAAATCGATTGATTGCCTTGTCCTGATATCCAACTCCTCTATAGCTCTCCAGTACGTCACCGGAGCACCTACGCACCGCAACCGTGTCGCCTACCCGACCATAAATAGCCTGCAACTGAAAACTCGATAACTTGAAAACGACTAAACGGTCCTCAGCCACAAAACACTAGATGGTGTTGTTCATACAAAGCACATTCAAAACAATAGAGAAATAAACCATGTTCCATTTTCCACCTCCGCTAAACTCGACCTAAAACATTCTTCATTTTACCGAGAGACTTATCTATCTCGCGAGCTGTCCGTATATTGGACACTATAAAATCTAAGACTTCAACTTGAATTGGAGGTGAACGAACGTAATGTAAAAAGACACCGTTGAATCGGAATATTTGTTTGGCAATGAGTTTTGTATAATTCGATTAAATTTCGTAAGTCGGCCGTCGACCTGCGCGGGCGCTGAGCACGACGCTATTTTGGAGCTATGTCTACGTGATGCCACGCATCTCTTACAGCCACCGTTCCACTGGACTGCATTACTATTGGTAGATTTCACAGTGATGGAAAACGTGATTGTGTCTCGAGCCATTCCGATTCAAAATTTCATGGAACGGTTTTGGCTCGATGACGATAATACGTAACTTAGAAATACCTTTAGCGCTCCCACTGACGGCACTTACTTCGTGCCAGAAAGTTCTCAATTGAAACCGTTAGGTCGATGAAAATATTAATAGAATTAAGTTCAGTTCGTAGTCGTCTCTTCCAATCCAAGTGTCAGTTTAGTTATTAAAGTTTTCAGACGGGCATAAGAATTATGTTCTCTGATGTCACAGTTTGCCATTCGCAATATTAAATTTAAATTATGTGACATCGAGCGATCATATCGGCAGTTGGCCATAAATCCGATCCTGACTTGAGAAAATTACATTGAGTTATTCGCTACAAGTTGGCCGGAAGACAAGAAACAAGAAGATGGCGCAGGTGATGGAAATGTTAATTTTCAATTGTTTTCTTTGTATAGAACTAGTATTGTGGCTTAGCTGAAAACTGGAGAGGGTTTTTCAAGTGAATTCGTTAAACTGTTAAAAAAGCAACGTTACACGAAATAACCTAGAACAATGGTTCCGAATTATCGCAAACTTTTTCACGAAATGTTAATGAAAGCAATAAGAAAACATACCTAAATCAAAAAGTATAAAAGTTACGGGTACTGCTAGAATCATCTTCAAAGCCAACCGTGAAATTTGCTACTTTGCTATTGAATTACTACGAATCGGAGCGACCGTTTTACTTTTTCCAAATAAAACCACTTTTGTTCTTGTTCTTGACCTTGTAGCTTAACATTTACCATCAGCTCGTAACTTAGCAGACTGGCTGGCGGAAACGGAATGTAACTCATTGTTAGGGACTGACGGTAATTGTAATCGTTAGGGCTGGACGAAGCGATCAGCGATGTGAACAAGGTTATGGGGTTCTAATTGACAGATCACAACGACGGCAGCGGACACCGTAACCGCCTTTATCCAGGCTAACTGTACCACTACCGTACGACACGGACCGCCTGCCGCTTGCTCGTACCCACCACCGCAACGGGAAATGCCGGGCGTCGCCGTCCTCAACCACGTCAACCTTCTCTTTGTCGCCACATTCATTTCCTCCAGGAACCGCACTTAATAAAACCACAACAAACAAAAACTTTCGACTAATAAAAACTGGAACTCGACTCGGTCCGCCATTCTCACTGTAAGTACACTGCAGACGAGGTCACCTGCGGTGTCTTGCCGTCGACATAAACTGTGATATCGTCACCTGGTCTCTCATGGCTTTCCATATTAAAAATTCCACCAGCAAACTGTTTCTGTGTCATCTCTATTCGAGATATTCGCCGTGTCGGTTGCTAAGTGAAACCGTCGCGAGAATCTTTTATTCTTCTTAATGCGAGCCGTTTCGGCTCTTGTTCGGGATCCTAGTGTGACAGCCATTATAATTCCGAGTGAATGTGGAAGTATACAAAGACGGCTTTGTACACGCCATAAATATTTATGAGTAAGTGCCTATTTTCTACACACGTGGGTCGGTGGATACGCACGATACCACCGGCCTAATTGGATGTCTGTAGGCGCGAATTTGTTTCACTCTGAGGGGAATTCCTTATTTGTGTCTGTAAGTAATTTATAATAGCGAAATTTTACTTCCTTGCCGATACGCCCTCGCATTTATAACGCCCTCGTTAATTTCCCCTCTTATTGACGCCACAAGTTAATTATTTCGCGGTTCACTTACGGTTATATAACGATAAATACATTGAAGATACTAATCCTACTTTCTCTTAACTAGTTTCTTGAGGCCACTATAAGAAAGTAAAACCCCGCTATGTTGGCGCGAGCCCCGTGTCCTGTTGACACACAAATTGCTATGATAAATTATTCTGGAATACTGATTTCTATGACACTCTTATTTGTATTTTTAGATAATTTTACACAAACGACATAGTTTCAGACTCAATGCCAGTTTTAAAATTCTACATTCATAATTAACTTACAAATATAACAATGGGGTTTTTCCTGAAGGCTGTGAGAATTCTGAAAAACATTCAGCCACTTTTTAGAAGAAGTAGGTAGTGTTAACTTGAAAACATAGATAGGTATCTTTGAGTCCTACAATGAACTACCTAGTTTCCATCGAGATGTTTCATAAATAAAATAGTTACAGACGGAATCTGAAAATATCTGTTTAAATCAAAATGTTAGGTGGCCTGTAGTGACACCACGAATGACCTCGATCCTGTGTATCTAAGTATGTTCTCGCATGCTCGTATATCTGGAACGCGGGAACGGTAGTGCGGCTGTGGACGGTATGGCATCTTGCCCCGTCCTGCCCTGACACTTGGCCTCTGACAACTATACACTTGATATTATACCGCGCTAACCATATATCTTGCTTACCCAGAGTTATGGCTTCGCGTTTCTAATATATCACACAACTTTGATACTTCCTGCAACTTGAAATAGTGATCTGAATATAAATGAGCAATGTCCGACTATCATACCATGACAAATTAAAAAGACGCTTTATTTTATTGGTTTTGAACTTGATCAATCTTTTATTTCCAACGATTAAATGTTCTGGTCCAATGATCTAACGTCTGCTATAGATTTTATTCGGCTAAATCCGCAGATGCTAACTGTTGCGTTTAAATTAATTCGCCTGTAGGATAGCATTTTCTCTAAATGTGTTGATGTTGGACTATGTTAACACATGGGTGAGAAAGAAAAATAGCTACAACTTAACAGTCTAGGATCAAACAAGGGATCACGTTGTCTCTTCGGCTGGGTACATGTTTGGCACACTTTCAGGAGGTCTCGGTTACAGCGGCGACGTCACGTTTCCCATGTTGGGAATAGTTTATTGAAGTCATGATGTGACCTTAACATTGTGTTTTACGATTGTCTCGTCACCGGTCCGCGCTCTGACATTTCAATAGAGGAGGTGAGCGCGGGTCGCGGCGTGACGCGCAGCACGACGCCCAGCCTGGCCCACCACCTACACACCACACCACCGTCTACTGTCAACACCATGCTTATTTCGCATGATTGCCGTTATTTATAAACACTGCCAAGTCCCCACCGAACACCTACCACACTTAAATCACAACTATCAGATGAAAAAAGCGAATGCTTCATCTTTTCGATAAGTCCTGAAACATTAATACCATTTTCCAAATTGATATCCCAACGGCACTCCGGCAGAGTGGTATTAATTTTAACTTTATAGTTGAATTTCTAGAATTACCTACAGAAGCTTATCGGCGTCGGTGTTGACTTAAATTTGCATCTAGGTAGTATTTTCTCGTCGCCAGTTCGATAGTGTGTGCTCACGATTTAACGCTGGTATTAATGCATTATTCAGCGGGGTTTTCATTAGACTGTCGCTATCGGCGCGGGCGATCGCGCTCTCGTTAAAATGTACGGATGGCATGACGGGTGCTCGTATTGGACGGGCACGCGAGTCAACCCTATCGCGGCTCAAATTCAAATCACTGAAAAACTTATTTGCAGTTTCGCATTTTCTGTCGCCTCGCTTCGTGACACACGTCAATCTATATTTGAATCCACCACTTGAAGTGGAGTAGACATTTTGCCGGCCAGAGTGCCGTTGTTTCATTTCAACAGGCTCGATTCTGATTGCAGTCGTAAATAAATAAGACTTCGCAGTACCAAACGTTAATTGCGCGCGCTATTAGGCACGGTAGAGCTTTATAGATTAAATCTTGGAAGTTTTCAGTGTTCTTGTTTGTAAATTCTCAATGATGAAAGAGTTAAACTAGCGATAAAACTGCATGCTCACAATGATTTAGTAGATATGTGCTCCTACAACTCGTACTTACATTATAAATGTTTTTCTTTAGCCATTTATCTAAACTCGCACATGTGGTTATCGCATCGAAATTCTTTGAACGCATTGAAGAAATGCAATTAGCAAGGCGAAGAGGACTATTAAACGTGTAGCTCGACCAGTTTGAAAGAAACTGGTGCGTAAGGACAGGTTTAACAACCCCACACATGATACAAACTCGCGGATGTGGTATACTTTCGATATTAATGAGAACACATCCCGCATGCGTCGCCCTAAATAAGTTGCCACCTTCTGCAGCACACGTGCAAAGAGAACAAATTTATTTTATGAGACTTATATATCATGTGTGGTGACATTTTTCATTAAATGTTTTAAAATTATGAGTTTTCTTGACTGTCTTTTTTAGTAACTTCATAAACATTAATATGTGCATACTGAATATTTACAAGAAAGTAGAATGAGTGTACATTTTATTTATTGCAAGTGTCTGTGAGTTTTAATTGATGCTGGCATCAGCCATTACTAGGAACCGTGACAGTCGAGCAAGCTCAATAATAACTGCGCTATGGTTTTAATTACCTTTCAACGCGTAGTTTGAGCGATGTCAGTCGTCTGGGGCACCTGCAACAATCGGACATAAATTCATTAGCATTGCATCAACTAAAATGGGAACATAATGTTAATTTCACAGTTAGTGTGTTTACACCATTATTCAATCGAATTAAACAGATTTAGAATTGAAAATATTCACTACGTAAGTATGCAACCTCTTTGCAAACTGGCAGCTTGGTTTTCTGCATAAATACAGTCATTTAGCGATATCTCATTAAGCGGCTATTCGCATATCTATGTCTGTAGCCTAAACTATAAATTGTACCCTGGCAGGTACATATTATGAACTTATATGGACTTCATTTACAGAATGCCCATTCAATTAACTGACGCTGTAACTTTATTGACATAATAGTTTAGATTCGCCATAGGGCGACTGGATTATAGACCTCGAGCACGCATGTCCTTATCTAGATTTCTAGATGGAGTCGGCGTCGGATGGTGTGCAAGTTGACGCCCAAGGCTAAGGTTTTGATGTATTTAACGTACGTATTTGCATTTTAAGATCAAAGGCGGTCGTTATCATTTTTGTAGGCCACGTCCGGACACATCGAGCTTGCAGTGTTCAAATGAAAACATTATTTTAGTTGCAAATTAATCTACAAATCTCGAGGAGACAATAGGTCGTTTGTTGGCAAGCATTGCGAGTATGAAGTGTGAACGTCCGTCGTGTGATGTCGGACGACGCGACACTGGTGTAAACAAAGCGCTACACTGACCGGGTTAACCTTGAATGGTAAATGTGTGCGGAGTTTCGCCGGGGAAAAATATGCCATTGATGCAGGCGGCATGCGTGCGCCGGGTAACGGTCACCGCGAGCCGAATAAGTGGTTTAGCATCGTACGTGGAATGATAATGTTCAGAGCGAGACTTGTCACGCGATTGCAGTGCCCTGTCACTGCCGCACGCATTCAGAGACCCACTTTCTAACCTTGTGTCCTTGAACCATAAGTGTGTTTACGTTATATGCCTGGAATCCATAATTTCTTCTTATCTCTGTAATGTATCTCAAACAGTGTTCTTTGCGATTACTTCCGGTGAAACGGGTATGTGTTACGTGAACAAATTAAGTCAATTTATAACAGTGAATGGTTAGACAATAAAAGCGATAAGGTAAAATTTCGTGTAGCCAATTACAGTAGCGTAAATGTCGATGTCGGTGTCTGGGAGCGAACAATGTGCCGCTAACGAGATTCAGCGCTGCACCGGTCCGTCAGGCCGTCGCTTGCCCAACACCTCAATTCGTTCTTTGTTTACGTTGGCATCGTACTCGCCCGCGGAGCCCGATCTCATCCCGAACGCAATAAAGCTCGGAGCAAACTCACGACTCTGCAATGTCTACTCTTTATCGCCTCCGCCGAATGCTGTACGATCTTAAACGTATTTTAATAACTTCCACCCGCCAGTCGCCGTAATGGGATCACCATGCAAATGCCTGTGCCCATGCTGTACCGTTACATACCGATACCGACGGTAACGAACCGCCCCGTGAAATAAAGAAAGGCAATAATCGCAAACGGGAAATCCGATCACGCCGAGGGCGCTCAGCGGCGGCGGGACAGGTTCCACTGGGCGCATCCAGTCTAACGCTACAACTATGTAAAGTCTAATGCTTGCACCACACTTAAACATCGGACAAGTATAGCAGAGTACCCCACGGTTCAACGTCAAAAAACTTGAATGAGTCGAAGAAAGTGCCCTTGCAAGTTCCTGTATTCGATCCTATCTTAGATCGAATGAGGTAAGTTGTTAGTGAACCTGACGTACCGAGTGTGGATTTGAAGTTCCCTTTCGTGATATGGCGAAGCGCTTTCCCTGTCGCAACTCTGCGCTCTGACACTTGCACTCTTCCTTTCTACATTGCACTCACTAGTGGAACGATAATACCATTGCTATTAACTGTTATTACATTTGAACTAACCTATATGAAGTCGCTATTGCAGCCATTGTGAGAAATTAATTTCGATTTTAATTTGCATTACATTTCACATAACCGTAACATGTAGACGCGCCGCGAATGAACAAATAGAGCTACGGTAAACTTAGTAATGGGCATTTAACATTATAATCAGAGGGTACTTTTTACTTCGTCGCCAGGTAATTAAATCCTTTGACTGCTACCGAACGATGTCATCTTTTTGAATAAGTTTTCAATTCAAAAGCCGCTTCATCATCTCTCCTTGCAAACTACTATTACAAAATAAGATTAACAATTTTCTCACGTCCGCATCGAGATCGAGTTAGGCGACGACAACCTCTGCAAAAAGTAAGTTGGAAATCTAATAGAGTTTGTGGCAAGCCGGTTATTTGTGTTATTTTTTAGTTTCGCTGACGCTCAGGAGAAATGCTATGTAACGCTCGCGAACGAAGACGAAGTAACCTGACATTACAGTAATAACGCCGAACCGCCCTTCTGTCATTATTCTGTACACTTTCCTCGGGTAACTAAACAAGAAACGCTTCTTATTTTTCAAGGGCATGTTCATTACAATTGCATTATAGTCTATGTCCATCTTTGCTATAGGCAACCGACTTCTAAAAATAATTCTACGGTTGTGTTAGTCAGGAATCATTTCTTGTCAGTCAAGGCACATAATTGCATACATGTGTCATTTTAATTAGCAACCGGATAGACAGCGTTAGCACCTGATTAAGTGGCACGAATTATGTTGGATTAGGACTTCCTTTGATTAAGATTTGTTATGAATGCGTCGACAGAGGCAGCGGTGCGTGACAGAACTGGTTTATCAGTAGGAGATGAGGCCGAGCGTGGTCAGTGCGTCATGCGAGATACCCTACGATTATAACATCTGTGATTACAACCTAGGTTGCCACTACATCCTCATTATGCAAGCATAATTGCGCTTAAAATCAGGTTATTTTAACTAAAATGACATATTAACACGTCTCCCTATGTTTTCACTGTAATAGTTAGGCATGCATTACAAAATTCCAAGAGATGATATAACTGGAATAATAGCGTAACTTTATCAAACCTTATTGGAATTTAATACACACATGAAATGGGTGATAGGTATGCGATCACAATCACAGGCACGTCAAACAGTTCAGAAATAACACCATACGCACGCAACACTTACATTGATTAATAAATTTTACTTTACAAACAGGTACGGGGTAAGTTATTAAACACCAGTAGTATTCCTTGTTAGTGTCATGTTATAAATATGATGTCATAAAAGAAAATGATCACTTGATTGGTGCGGAAGAAGAATATCTTCTAACGTTTATGATTATATTGAACAGCCATAGAAAAACTTTCAGTTACTTTAGCCTGTAATATAATTATGTAAATAAGATATTGAAAAAAGGAAACTCGACTCTGGGCTTCGACAGCAGTAATAACTTGATATCTCTATACTGGCTGATGGCGGTACTGCATGCCGCCTTATAAATGCATCATATTTATGTTCGATATTGGTTAAATTATGAATTTTACTTATGAATGACATCAAAGATGTTGGCGGAGGATGCATGTTTAACTTTTAATAATTTGTTATTAGTGACTATAACGGTCGGTTCATCCTTCCTTCGTATTTTTGCTTGGGGCTCTTATTAATTCCGCAGTACGTCTGCTGAGGTGTTACGTAATTGCAAGAATGCTGCGGCATGTGGCTGGTGGACGTGTCGGCGTCGGCCGTCGGACGGACGGTCCTGTTCGCATGTGAACCGTATTTATTGTAATTACGTCTCTCGGACGCTGACTCCTATCGATCGCTGCGACGGGAAAACGTCCGTATGAAACGATAACATCGACCCGATCTATGCGGCATTCGCTGCATTCAAGTAATTATATCAAAGCTCTTCAAATTGTTAGCGAATAACTTCTATTGGGTTCTGAATTATTTTAATCGTTCTGAGTGATAATTTTTAACGTTTCCAGGTCCGAAAGTCTTGAAATAGTTACAGATCGCCTACCGACTGAATTTGGCCGTTAAGTCCTAAGACCGCCCTTACACAGTCAATTTCATCGCGATCCATGTAAGATTGATTTTGATCGTAGATCGCGTTCGAAATCGACTGTATACTGGTGGTCTTAGGTACCGAATTTCGGTCGTTAGGCGATCGGTAACTATGTCGAGCCCTCCTGCCCTGGCGTTGAAAAATCATTGCCCTTATAGAAGTGGCTTTGAAGACCCATGAAATAAAACTTGTCTGCTTGTGTCTTCCTATCCTCCATTGTACTAATGGACCAATAATGGCTGTTGTTGTGTTATGTTACTGATATGAAAAGATGGAAACCGAGCTTATTTATGTTCTTATGTTGATGTAACGATGGCGTTATGACGTTATTTGTCTAATGTTATAATTAATGGAGTGGTTATAGAAAAGTGTTAAATCGTGACGATTTGTTTAAACGGATGGCTTTACCCACCAAAGTAGTTCAGCAATCAACATATTTATCAGCCAGCATTAATTGGAGTGGCATTGGTAATAGTTTCCCGATTAATGCACGCGATCGTCTCTAGGTGGGTCCGTTTGCGTTATTTCGCGGTATCGCGCGCGCAATCGTAACCTCTTCCCACATAATTGGCGTGTGGGCGCGGCGGTGGTGGCGCGTTATCCCGATCGCCGCCCACCAGCGACGAGGCGACGCCCGATTAGATAGCTCGGCCCCCGACACCCCGACCCGGGAACACCTCCCGGCTGCCGCGCCGCACTGCCGATGCCGGCCACCCGACTGCCGACGCACCCCGCTAACTGGGATCATCTCCTGACACGATCGCGAAACTCATAAAGAAGTCTCGTTACTTACACACGTACACCGCACGTACAGCCAATTGTCAATAAACAGAAAATTTATTGCATTTACTAGTCTGCACTTCATTCATTCCATATAAAATAATAAAGCAATCAGCCAGCGCAACGTGCTTTTCTGCCTTCTATTTTTAACTTAAACCATTATCCTTAATAAGCTGGTGTGTCTCACGAACGTTATGGGACAATAAGCCTCGCAGCTAACCCTTATTAGCGATAAGAAGTGGCACCGCTCGGCCGTTACGCAAGACGAGATGCTGAGCAGGCTGGGGCAGACGGTTCATTAATTACGTATTGTCGAAGCTCTGGCCAACGATCAAATCTACGAAATCGTTCAAGAGATCTCACGACGTTCTTATTTCCGGCCGCTACAGCCATGCAAGATTCTGTTGTAAGGCCATGGCTAGTAAAATTTAATATATGTAAAGCGTACATTAATCGGAAGCATCGATGATAGGCGTGCACGTTTATGCCGCCAGGATAAACACAGATAAACGCGAAGACCGTTAAGTTGATTTAGCACGTCGGTTCCGCCCCTGTTTGGTGTTACAAACAATTATTACAAGCAGACTTTATGTCGAAAACGTTTTCATGACTCATCAGTCATCAATTTAATTCAAAGAAATGAACTGCAAGATCATTGAGAAAGCTTTAAACGTCGGAATCTTGCTGTCAAAAATTGCAGTGGATGACATCCTAGGCGGCTCTAGAATTCCATTCATAAGTATAAGGAATGATAATGATTTACGTCCAGTTCTTGAATTGCGCACGCGGTTCTTTCTAAGAAGCTCTCTATAATTTAATTCCGGCTCGCTTCTCAAACCACCCCAGAAAAATTACGATTATACCTAATTCACTTTCTAGTTAGCGTAATAAATAGAACAGGATTTTTGAAAGGATATTAGGTAGGTGTCATAAGCTTGTTTATGTTTACTCGCAGTTTAATCGCTGTACTGTATGATTTTCAATCACGCACCTTGTGTAATGGAATCCATGTTAGTCTTCATTAATGTTAAAACTATCAACTCAATGCATCATGCTCGCTATAGTCAATAAATCTCAGCGCAACATCGCACGCACGTATCAAGCACAATATGGCTGACGTTAATTGACGAAATGCGAAGTGGTAGTGTTTGCGACGGCTGATTTATACGCGCGCAAATCGCTACTCAATTTGCATTGGATCTATGTAAAGCGCCCACTCGAGCACTCGTTACCGCCATCGTCGCCGACTTCGACATACTGGCCACAGACCAATCGTCACGACTAAAACGAGGAATGTGATCTTTAATACTTTTTACCCGACTGCGAAAGAAAGAGGGTTATGTGTTTCGTGTGTATGTATGTATATTTATTTGGCACGCCCTACTCCCTAGAGCCTAAACAGCTCGATGGATGAGAGGTGTCGTTAGATTCGTATTTACTGTGAGAGTGACACTAGTTATATCAAAATGAAAAAAAAAAGTACAAAATGGCGGATTTTTGGCGCCAAATTATGCCTTAAAAAAAATTGCGAAACCTATCGACTGGGGTATCAAGATAAAGGGCTCGAGGAGACGATTCCAAAAAAGTATCTCAGTAAAATGTAGGAAATAAAAAAATTTACTTTGCAGTTGGTGGCACTGGATCAGTAATTGAACTGCATCAGACTGTTTGAAAAGCGACTTGTTTCGAGCTTTTTACTCGTTTTTAGCGGTCGGGTTTTTTGACAAAGTAAATATTTTTTAATGTCCACACTTCACCAAGTTTGCAACTGCACTAAAGATTGATAGAATGCAAACATGTAAATATTCCTAGTTTGAGAAATCTACACTCTGTTCTTAGTTGATTTATCAGAGCTATCCAATACCTGGCCTACTTCGCGACCAATCTGAACATGCACTGTAAATGACTCAGATAGACCCTAAACGTATAGAAATTACTACATTTGTCATGACCACATTAGTTAAACGCAAACGCTATTCTGCAAGTTGTAATTTAATGCTGTGATAGGAACCACTGTTCGGTGGCGGTTAACATGTTTCTGCAAAGCCTAGTACGGATGTAGGAAAATACGGCGGTAGATACAATCGCGTACTTTGTGTACGCATGCACATTTACAGTTAGTAGCTCAAAACGCAAATAAAATTAACGAAAGACAGCAGTAAACGACCGCACAGACACATATCCATTGCGGTGTAAAATAGCGGCGTGCGCAGCAAATGACATTCCACATTCATACCACGCCAAATAAGTGCGGAACGTAGAGCGGATTTGGGTCACATACTGATTCTCGGTAATAGAAGTGTGGAGTGTAAAGCTATGTGTTTCACCACAAGTAATCTGACAGCCGCATGAGAGCTTCTTGCTAATTTACGGAGTGTGCGTTTCGGGCTGCGGCTACGCGCCTGCCGACCGCAGCCGAATTCCGCTACTGGGACGTGCACACCGCCGAAGACGAAAGCCATCGAATAAAATCTAGCCAATGTCTTGTAAGCTGTTGTACATGATTGACAATTTTCCTGATATCTGAGGTCTGCCGGCACATACTCTTTGTTTCTTTTTATCTTTGAGATTTAATTTAGATGTTACATACTACTCTGACAAGAAAGTACCGGGAAAAGATCAATAATACACAAAATGTCTGTTATTCATCCAAATTTATTTTATCACCTTCAAAGTATGCTCCTTTAGAAACGATACACTTGCGCCAACGAATAATCCATTCATCAAAACATTTTTTAAACGCTGCTTCCGGAATTGAGTTCAGTTCTCGCCGCGAATTCTCCTTTATGTCTTCTATCGATTGAAAACGGGTGCCACGAAGTGGTAATTTGAGTTTAGGAAAAAGAAAAAAGTCAGCAGGAGCCATTTCTGGTGAATATGGTGGTTGCTGGATGGTATTTGTTGAGTGTTTGGTTAAAAATTCGTTCACAATGATAGCCTTGTGCGAAGGCGCATTGTCGTGGTGCAAAATCCAAGAATTTTCTTTCCACAAATCTGGCCTTTTTCGTCGAATTTGCTCTCTTAAACGCCGCATAACGCTCAAATAATATTCTTTATTTACCGTTAGACCTTCCGGTAAGAATTCAGAGTGCACAACACCGCGATAGTCAAAGAAAACAGTCAACATGACTTTGACTTTTGATCGACTTTGGCGTGGTTTTTTCGGTTTCGGTTCAGTTGGAAGGCGCCACTCCGAAGCTTGTTGACTAGTTTGCATGTCAAACTCGTAAACCCACGTCTCGTCACCAGTAACAATGCGTTTCATGAATGTTGGGTCCGAACTGACTCGTTCTAGCATGTCCTCAGCGACTTTCATGCGATTGAGTTTTTGGAGAAAATTCTGATCTTTTGGGACTAGCCGAGCAGCAACATGTTTCATACCCAAATGATTAGTTAAAATGGTACGGATCGACTCGTGAGATACAGAAAGTTCGGCGGCTATCTCTCTCAGAGTTGAATGGGGATTTTCAGTCACTATTTCCTTCACTTTTGCGATGTTAACTTCAGTTACAGACGTTGACGGCCTACCAGAGCGAGGCAAATCTTCCATCACATCTCGACCGCTTTTGAACGCTTTGAACCACTCATAAGCACGAGTTTTTGATAAAGTCGATTCACCGTAAGCCTTCTGTAACATTTTCAGTGACTCCGAACACGAAATTCCATTGGCGATGCAAAATTTAAGACAAACTCTTTGTTCGATATTTTTGTCCATTATGAAATTCGCAATACACACTATATATGATATTACTAAAACCAGCACTGTATTTAATATAAATAACAGATGCAACTCAAACTCCGCGCCAAAATGGAAAACAGTTGTGCCAATCTAACAACTACAAAAAAACAAAAATTTGAATTTGGAACCATAAACAAATCATCCATTCCCGATACTTTTTTGACTGAATGTACATAAACTGTTAAGATTACGCTGATTAGCTCGCCGTGGCGTCGCGCGTCGTAGCTAACTACATATTTATGTATTTTTCGTTTTATCGTCGTCTTCACACAGCGTGTACACAATGCAACTTAACTAAACGATCTGTTGCGCATTCCGCGTTCTAATGAATGTGAGAATTGGCTCTAATAGGGATATGACGGTATTATGGATAATTTGATGCAAATTAAAAACAATACTAAACGATTCTAGATTTCTTTCATTCAATGCTGATTGCGAGTGAATCGGTTTGGTAAGTTAAGTAGCAATGTAATGGCCATGTAAAAAGTATGTTGAATGGTCATTGAATTATGTTTACTGTATTCAATTATTTCCTAGTCGTGTCATTACTACACATTTGTACCTATTCTAAAGATCCCACAACCCCTTCATTGCAAGCACCATTAATTTCGCCGGCATGTAATTTTTCTGTTATTAGCAACACATCGCAATTACAAATTTTTGTAGTTTATACATCTCAATTATAATTAGATCACATTTTTTAATGGCACGTTCCGCTCCGTGGTCGGGCAAATTAATAACGTCTGCGTGTTCTGTGAAGATTCGTGTATGACATAATGAACTAGACGTTGAAGGGTAATTAACTACTGCATTCATATTTTTACTCCGATCAATCTATAATTATAAACACGTGCTGTTTTGAAGGTCAAAGTAATTTTTAAAATAATTATTTAGAGACACGGAATCGAGGTAAATACCGAAATAATTTTATAACGCACTGCAAAAAATATAGAAGTGCTATGGCGCCATCGACATCGGTATTTCCTACAACAAAACGTATCGTAATGTAACTGTAGCGTCAGGCCTGGATAGCGCTGAGAAGAAGAAACAAAACATTAGCTGCGAGTAGTCAATCAAGAGACACGCGAATGTCGCTTAGCATTGCATCTAGTTTCACTTACGGTGCACGCAGTTTTTCGTCGGGAACGCGATCGCGACCGCGATCGATAGCTCACATTGTGCTCGTCGCCGCCCGCGCTTGCATAATGTGTCAGTCGTGGGAGCGATACAGCGCCGCGCCGTTATGCGACGCACGCCACTGGTACCGTTCCATTAGTGATTTTATTAGACGATTCGCGTGTATCGCCCGTAATCAATTTGAGCACATTGCAGGCGGTGTAAGTCGCCCTACTTGCAACGTATTATAGAGCATAAAACGCTTTACAGCCACGTTCTCCATTTAAGCTCACACGGTGTTTCATTCCGGGCTAATGTAAAGCTTGCTGGGTATAATTTTGTTTTGTCCGCTTTATCTGGGACGCAACAGTATATCACGAATTTTGCAGATAAATCGATGCATTGCTATGAGAAATTATTGTATCTATGTTTCGACTTCAGGTTCTGATGCTGATGTTATAATGTTCCTAATATCTGGTATTATCCTTGCCGATTTCATCTTAGGCGATCTTATTGATCACAACTGAAAGGCTGTAACTACTCTAAGCTTTCGCAAAATTTTCCCCGAGAATGAAAATAAAGCCTAGTCACTATGGTTTGTTTTAGAATTCAAATATTATTTTTTGGTTTTTGCGTGAGACGTCTTCTCGTTAAAATTGACCGCGAACGTACAACGGTACTGACAACTTTTCAGTGTGATTTATTTGGTCACTTTTCATCTATTCAGCGGCTGAAAGCATTGCTCTCATTTTTTATCATATACTAAAGTAGACTAAAGCCATAATGTTTCATTTTATAGTACGAACACGGAAACTGGTTTGCGGATTTTGGATAATTTATGAGAGTATCAATATTTGGGTACGGCGCGGTATCTGTGTCGACCATGAGTCAGCGGTGACCGCTCACGCCCACGCCTATTGTTAGTCGCAGGCGCAGGTTCCCTCATTTGCATACCCATCTCACCATAAACAAACATAAACGACATTATGTTTTCTCCAGTTGGGTTTTACGATGTTGCCAAAATATCAGTTTCACTTCACAGTTATGCATTTCATTTATTTGTTTTTCAAATTATACTAACTAATTTTTATAACCGTGAGAGCCTAGATAGAAATCATGACATCATTGAGTTCAGTTATTTTTATATTTCGTCACTTTTCTAATAAGAACCTGTATTTTATTAAGAAATATAATTCTGATTCGATACAAATTACTACAAAAACTCAACACCTCAAATCGAATAGAAAATTGAAGTCGAATAACAGCGTCAATAATAGTAGATAAAAATAAATTAAGTTACGGGACACCTGTTAAAGGGGCCGTCAAAAGTGCACGCACCCGCACCGCGGCCGCGGGTCATTCACCCCGACACGACGTAATTAAAATCCTTCATGGAAAGCACGCCTGATGGAATCCATCCTGACCCCGCGCACGACCGACAAGTACCGCCCTTTAAACGTTACTTTATAAATAGGAGCATCCCAGCTTCGTGTCCCTTCCATTGCTATGCGATACGGGAGCTACTAAAAAAATAACCTTAATTATTCCGCGGTTTTAAAAGCCTTAACTTTCGTTTTATTGAATTCTTGTGTACATGTATTTAAAAATCTGACAGCTTTAGAACGCTCGCGGACTGTGTATGAATAGTAATTACGGGGGCAAAAATATGAAGTTAAAAGGTTTTTTACAATTTTTAATTCACTGTGAGTCAAGTATGTAACTACAGTTCTTCGAAACTTGTAGCGATTTTTCTTAGTCATGGTGGTCTTTTTAATTGATTTATTACCAATCAATTTGGCCTAAAGGTACATCTCGAAATTGATCACCAAATTAATAGCTGCGGTAGGTCTTAGATTCAATTATGAATCTCTATAATAAAACACTTGAATGTTACACTTAAATTATTCCCGAGTTAATTGTAATCAATAAACCTTTCAAATTATAGAAACAATTTTTATTTATTGCCCTTCCATCTCTCAACATCATGTTCACGTGAATCAAATTGGAATATTGAAATTTTAGTTACATTCTATTACTTCAATCAGAATGTATTTCATCTAAGTAATTCTTATTCCCCATAAAGTGTTGTCTCCTCGTTCTCAAAATTTATCAGTGATTTCATAAAGTATGAATTTGATGACATTATTAAACCTACCTATTTATAATTATAAATTCACGCTCTCCATGGTGTGTTCTCTCCTCATTCTTAAACTCTGTTTCCCCAATATCGAAAAGATCTCACTGTTCTCTTTTATCGTCGCTTAGTCCCTCCATAAACTTTAATATGATAACAAAAGTGTATTGCAATTACTTAAATACACTATACCTACATTATATTAAAATGTCTGAAACAAAATATAAATTCACATTCTCGATGGCGTGTTCTCCCCTCATTCTTAAACTCTGTTTCCCCAGATATCGAAAAGATCGCACTGTCTCCTCGTCGCTAAGTCCCTACTCCCTCCATAAACTTTAGCATGATATCAAAAATAATCAGGAAATCGGCACGCGGTATCGCCTTGTGCCCAATAATCGATGTTGATGGCGTGTCGCGGGCTATGCGCGCGCGCAGTCACGAACTACTCGGTGGATCGCTGTTCTCACGTGACCCTCTTAATTATAATCTCAGGGCCTGCAATCAGGTCAACTCGATATGTTGATTTGTGCATCGAATTCTGGAATTTAGATCGTACCTTTGGTGCAATCTGAACACACAGCTCGGGAATCATTGCAAAATCATACTTTTTTGTCAGCGTTTGTTTCGCTGGCTTCTTTTGAAATTTTCAGCCACCACTGAAAACTAAATCTGCATAATTTTAGCAAATAAATATTATAAATACGAAAAGAAAGAATAACAACGCGTTAACTGTGAAATTCATCTACCTCAGAGGTAAAACTGTAATGTAATAATATCATAATTGTTAGAAAAGCAAATCAGTAGCCAGACAGAAAATAGACATCCTTTAGAAATTAAAGACATGGTAACTCTTACTTTTCTCAATATTCTATTTAATGTGTTTTAATTTAATTTACAGACTCATCGCGGTTTCCCTTTAAA
This sequence comes from Lacanobia oleracea, assembly GCA_950371165.1. Lineage (NCBI taxonomy): Eukaryota > Metazoa > Arthropoda > Insecta > Lepidoptera > Noctuidae > Lacanobia > Lacanobia oleracea. The sequence goes on from OX493397.1 coordinate 13,040,702, forward strand.
GGCTTCATCTAATTTAACGATGAAATTTAAACTTTCATTTCATGTAATATCTTGATACAGTAAAAGGAAATAACATTTATAATATAGTACTTTCTAAAGCATCTTATAAACATTACTAAGATAGGTATTCCTCAACAATCTACTGTATTCATTTATAAAATAAAATATAGTGTCGGCAAGAAGTCGACAGCATTGCAGTAACTTTCCCAATTTCTTTAAATTTTCTTTAGCGTTTTGTTAAAGAAAAAGAATGTTCAAACGTCGTAAATCCCTACACACAGACCTCTTTTACATATTTTGACAAAGCTCAACACTATTTTATGAGAAAATAAATCTTTTGGATTTTCCTAATTTATGGTTCTTGTTAGTTATGCGAACGAATAAACAATGTGAGAACATTGAAGTTTATGGGTTCGCTGCGACTGTTTACAAATTAAAGCGGTTCTTAAGCTCAAAGCAGTCCGCCAAACTTTAGTATCGTGGGCAGCTGTACGTTAAGGTCGTAAGTTGTGGGTTCGTGATCCAATTCCACACAGTTGGTACCGGGGTACCAACATGACCTGAACCCCGGTCGTGCTCTTCGGATCGTTTGTTATACTTTTGCGGTTCGCCAACGCTACCAGTTGTTCCGTGTACAATTGTGGACCTAGATATCGTAGGTAGCTAGGACCTTAATAATGTTCCAAGTTCGTGGGAAAAATCTTGCTTATTTTAGTTTGCTTTTATGTAGAACATTTCGCAAAGATTTATGTTTGTTGGCATAAAACTTCCTTATAATTCGTATGAGATTACTACAATTAGTGGCGCGTATGTCCAATTATCCACTTCCAATCGACTAGTTTTCATAATTAAGTCGTTATTTATTATTCATATTTTATATGTTCGTGTTCAGCTAACAATATCGTTTGTTAGCTTGTAACGATTATTCAGTCAATATTAAAATACATTACGCACATAACATTAACTCAATGTAAGTGCCCTCTGTTCGCTAAATTGAAAGCCTATTACAGTGCCTTCGAAACCCTCTTTATATATATTTGAAAACAAAATGCAGGCGTAGTTTTGTACGGTATATGGTCGCGCACAAATATACACATAAAGATTCAAGAATTCAATTGGAAAACTACATAGGCTTTTTAATTTTCAGCCGCCTTTGTACTTACTTTTAATTTATTTATTTAATTACCTTTGTAATTATATTTTATAACTAATATTTTCGCATTTAATCAATTTTATAATCCTTCCCAAATAGAATACAGCGAAAACGTTGACATTTGATTAGTTGTGTCATTTCCATATCGTTATAATTTGATTGTAATCGTGTAAAAGTTAGCACCTCCTCGCGTCTCGCGTTGATGTCTTTTACTAGCGGTGATCGCGGTGCTTTATCACTCGCTCTTATTTTCCAAGTTGTCTCTCTTCTTTATAGTTTTAACTGACATTAATTATGAAATTTTAAAGTATTTCTTAACTAGCTTCATTAATTCATAAAAAAAAACCTTTTCTGCGCCATTTCAATCGTAAAGCTCTTTTTTTAAAATCGTTCTTTATTTAAACGGTCATTAAACGTAATTTGCAGAAGTTTATGGCTAGGACTTAAAAACGATGAAATAAATGATAAATCTTCTCGCAAAGGGAGCCAAACGAAGCGACTCTAAATATAGCGCAGTGCCATTATTGCTATATGCGCATCGGAGCTTATCGCTCTATACACGATTGAAGACAAGCTCGCGCGCATGAGCGCAAAAACCTTCCTGTACATACCCTAACGGTACGCAATACACACTACTCATTTTTCTACGTTATCATCGATTTATTTATCCCGAGTTCACGTTTCTTGGAAACATTCTTAGTTAATATTTTATTTTACTTCCTGTATTTTCAGTTAAGCTTTCGTAATGTTTGTTGTTAGTAAAAAGTAAGGTTGAAACATTTATTTTTATTTTTATGCTAACATTTTACTATCACTAATTAGACAAATAAATAGATACAGATATATAAAAGTTTGCTACTTTCAAACTTTTGTCAAAACCAAATTAATTTCGCAACTGTTTTCATAAAATATTTTTAATTACAAATTGTTGCAGTAGTATCCATGGTTCCAGCGAACACCACCATAAAATATTTAATAAACCAGTTTATTGAACAGGATCACCTGATTGCACTCAGTGGTCCAGGACTGCGAGCTTGGAAAAATATCTTCAACTACATTTTTTAAATATTTTAAAATCATTCTTTACTGATGAAAATTATTATTTATATTCATAATTAAGGACGTACCTTGTAAGGGCCACGGGAAGGATATGTGAGGGGTAAGCGTCACGTGAAATTATAGTTCAAACAAAATTCAACACGCAGTTCATGAACTTTTCACTGTTCGTATATCACAGGCGGTCGCACAGTCCTCGGGGTGAGCGCGCACGTTGGTCGCGAGTAGTGTCGCGGCCACTCTCGACGAGACACTGAACTTGCCAGAGTGCGCCCCAACGGTTATAACATAACACGTCTGACGTAACCTTAACCTTGCAAGAAGAAGAGGAACGAGCCGCCGAAGGACGGAGAGAGAGAGCGATAGTTTCGAGAGAAAGGGAGAGATGGCGGTCGCCGGACGCGCGGACGCCGCGGCCGCAGCGCGCCGTCGCCGCCGGCCGCCCGCCGTCAGACCCCATCCTGCTTCCCATACGCTGCGCCGATCATGTTTATCTTTCACACTACTGTTTGATTATACGCATTTCAACAAATTGGGAAATTTATGACATTTCACTAAGCTGTAACACCTCAAATACGAGGCTTTTAAAATCTTGTTTTTGAAGTGTGAGAAAAGCGCTGATGGGTCCAAAAGCAAACACACACCACACCTCCAAAATTAGACACGAAACGTGATGTTCGATGCTTTTGAATCATAATTATTCAAAATGATGGGAACTAACTGTGATGAAGACATCCTATCATTCCATAATTGCCGCTTATTATCAAGGCCCACTTTGCAATTTACATAAACAAAACAAGTCGTGCGTCCATTAGCAACCGCACGGTTTGTGGATCACCCATGATACTAACAGTTTCTGCTTATAATTGGAGCAACTGGACTTCATTCCTAGCAACTTTTAGGAAAACCACATTCGAGTTCATGCATTTGATTACTTTTAACCTCGTTTTGGTAAAGGGGACAGCAGTTAGAATAAGAAGAAACTTTTAAGAGACAGATTAAAAATATTAGAAGCCTGACCCAAACAAGGAGTGGAAAGCAACCCTGCAAATATAATACTCGATGATCAAACACAACTTTCCAGCGATAACAATAAAACAATCCGTTAATATGCATCCAAGACCGTATACCACGAATCTATTATTCATACTTGTCGATAACCAGGCAAGGATCACTCGGTCACATCTATCTATAGGCAAAGGTCCCCGAATCGTAACGGTAATCTGAATCACATTTCTATACTTAGTTAAGTACAAGCATATTTATATAGCACTTGTGTGTTTGGAGTTGTCAGCGACAGACAGGATTATTGCGCGACTTAATAATAGTTATGGAGGTGAGCCAAGGTTAGAAGACTAGTTTAGCATTTCCACGAACGAGTCTCATGTGAAAAGTTATAAAGACAAAGCGTAGCGTGTCTAATTATAAGGGACGTGCGAGTAAGCGCACGCAGTGGCCTTAGGCCGGATAGAGGCTAGGATTGAGAAGAAAATAAACTTAGTGAGACATGTAACAGGCGCCTGTAATGTCTCAGTACGGTAGACTGGCGAAGATGCCATGTTTACTGAGCGAATACCAACCCCAAATTTAATCATGTCAAAAAGAAATAATTTAGGATGCATGTCCAAAAACGTATTGAACAATCTGTTATACTTTAAAGATCCGAATCGGAACATTATAAAATTCCAATATCACTTTCACCAACTTGAAAATCGAATTAAGAACCACCCAACTAGTTCGATAACCACAAAAGCAATGAAAACCTCGAACACAAAACATACGTAAATAGTAGCATTGAACCCATTTCTTATAGACCGCACATGATCCCATTTCCGTCAGTTGATTATACGAGTGCTATAGGCAACATAGTTGGTTAAAGGAAAGTCGATACTCTTCTATCCTAATGGATTAACCATTAGGATTGTAGAGTATTAACTTTCATTTAATCCTAAAGGTACGGCCAGACGATTAACTGATAGATTTTCCTTTTCAAGTTTTAACGGTTTTAATATCAATTAACGATTTATTCAATTTTAATATCCACAATTGGTCATAGATGTCCTCAACTTATAAGCTTCCTCATAGTTACAATGGAAGATCATAAAAACGTAATATAGAAACAATCTTCTCGGGTTCGTGAATGGAAAACCATGAGATTATGTTCATAAATCCCATGGGAAGAAAAACCCTCACGCCATGTAACTCTCGATGAAGATAATATAAAATTTTATGATTAGAAATTACAGAAATTATTAAAAAAACGTTGCATAATAAAAGCTCCATTCTCAGTATATTTATTATTACATTACATGACTCATATTTTATAACTGCACGCTCTATAACAGGGGCAGGTGAACAAACTAAGTGATATTGTCATAATCCGCTGTACCTCACCTCCGGAACTTCATGACAATGATGCTTGTTCAATAAATGTAAAGAGTTCAATTGTTACTCAAATTGCTCAATCTTTTACTCTCGTCTTCACATTCGTGAATGAAAATGTAAAAGCATTTCGCTTTCAAATTGAACAATTGCGACGTTTTACCTAATGACATGTGCCAAAGAAAAGATTATGTCGATGACCTCCGCTTTCTAAGACGTCTGAACTTGAAAATTGTTTATTTAAATTTTTTATTTACTTTTCCCTTGACTTTTCAGTTTCATTGATTTCTTTTTTGAAATATGGCTTTCACTTAGTTCTTTTAGAGAAATTGGATCCATTAAATTTAAAATATCTCTAAGTGTGGGTTGTTTACACAAAACAAAAACAGATTCTGCACACCTATATGGAAATATGTTTTATTCTATTTATGTTTTCAGAGGTGAAATATGATTGACTGGCATAACAACGCCCAGGCGCAAGTCAAATAATGATCCTAGAAACACGTTTGAAATAAACGTTGCTTTTATGACTTTCCTATCTGCAGCTAAACTGTAAATCTGAGAGCTAAAAAGGTTTAACGATAGGGAATCTTGTATCATTTCAGTTTTAAAATAATAATACAGCTGATCTTTATACTCACCCAGTCGTTGTGAACGGAACTTAAAGCCAGGTTATAGGTGAAAAGAGGAATATTCAACATCGAAAGCAATTGAGGTTGCAAAGTTATCCTAAGATAGCCTCAAAAATTGTTAACATTAGTTAAATAAAACGGTTTTTAAATATGGTCATGAAACGTAAGTATGTCGGCATGGTAGTTAAGGTAGCAAGCTAACACCCACACATGTGATTATACTAATAAATCAGAGTGAGCCTACTTTTGTCAAAACCTCGCTTTGAAGCTCTATATTTAGATAAACGTCTCAGATAACTTAGAGATGAGTAATCTAGATACTTACAAAGCGATTTAGTGTTGTATATTGTGATAAAGTCAAGTTCATGTCACAAACCATCTGTCATTTGACGTCATCTACAACTCGTAGGTATTTAGCGTGCTGGGGTCATTGCGGTCTGTCCACCAATTGATGTGTATCCACATGATCATTCTTTGTACCGTAATTCTTAGCTCATAATCTTCATTAGTGCGGTCGATTCATCATGGTTTCACATCAATTCATCAAGTTTCCTCTTTGTCAATTATTACATCATAAAAGAATGTTCCCAAGACTATCTGTAGTTTTGTTATGCTTCACATCATATTTCCCGTCTGAGTGCCTATTACGCCCCAGGGTATGATGCTACTCACTCATTGGCCGATGATACGTATCTTATTGTTTATTGCCATATGCAATTTTACATGTTAGATAAGATAAATTCAAATAATTAAGAACTGCTATGAATATACACGCGTTGTGCTATAAATCTCTACTTTAATGATACCGGAAGTCCATACGCTATATATTCTAATCATGTGGTCCATAAAAAGTGAGGCTGAAATAGAAATGTAAGTTATTTGTGCTACCCTTAGAAAGAAAACTTTCTGCAAAAATTCCGACTACAATTTCAGTGTTTACTTTTCTCTGTATATTCTGTTAATATTCTGTCTTAGAAACTTACAAGTTACTTATTGCCAATGAACTATAAAATAACAACCCTTAAACAAAAATAATAGCTTCACCGTTTTATGTTTTAAAATCTTAATTGTTCTAATCACGCATTTAACGAAACCTCGTAAAACAAACGGTAAAATTAACACCAGTGGATATATTTTTAGATTGGAAAATAACTATTATTTACGTTATTATTGTTAGCTCTTAAGTTAATTAGTGGATCGTTTTCTCGCACGTTTCCTCGTTGTGAGTTGTGGCAATCAGTTGCTTGCGCCACCTGCTGTATAAAGTTCACTATTTCATGTTAGACACGCCTGTAGAGCCGATGCGATGCCGAGGTAATGTTTTACTCTCAGCTTTTATTCCCTTAATATTTCTTGTGGTAGCGTTGAAAGCATTTAAACCTGCAGCTCTAATAAAGTGCTATCTATAAGTCTTTCGAGACAGAATTGATTAAGATAGTTTCGGTGTTACGGTAGTTAGGTAGGCCTGTATTGTTCCAATGTTTCAGTGGAATTTATTTAATTATTAAGGAGTAGTATTTCATTTCATCTGACGCAAAAAGTATCATTTAACTTTAAAGTAAACTAGCACTTCGCCCGCGACTTCGTCCGCGCTGCAAAGATCCGTAATTTTTTTCTAGACTAATTATATACTAAAACCTTCGTTGAAAACCAACTCTATTCATTGGTGAAAACAGTATGAAAATCTGTGCAGAAGTTTTTGAGTTTATCTCAAACAGATAGACAGACGCGGCGGAGGACTTTGTTTTATAATATGTAGTGATAAAAGAGCATAAGTAACTAAAAGCTCTTTTATTTTCTAACATTTCCTAGGAGACACAAAGTATGAAAATCCTTTTGTTATACAACCCTCTTCTTGTTCACCTCATACAATCGCGACAGTGAGTTATTCGACTGACGCGTATTCTGACAGCCGTCTTCGGAAAAACATATTCATCGTATCGTGTCCGATAAATTAGTCATCTGTGTTATCAATGTGTCATTGCGGTTTCCTTTTGTGGTCGATTGTAAAAAAAAAGATTCAATGTATCGAGTATATTTGGTTTGATGACATCCTAATAGTAGGTATTATTTATTTAAATGAACTGGATTTTTTCATATATTATTTCCACTTATAAATATTACACCAATGACATTTCCCGTTAGAAATGAATTTAACATAATATAAATATGTATATTGTTTAGTATTGCGGAAATGACACATTTCACAGCTATTGCCCGAGACTTATTTTCTTCTGATATACCTACATTATAAAACGAATACATATTATTAAAAATTATAAAGAAATTATGATAGTACATCATAATTTCTTTATAATTTTTACCCCTATAAAAAAATCCGATCAAGAGCGAGTCGGACTCGTGCACCGAGGGTTCCGTTACTAACATCATATAAAACTTGAATTGTTTCGGCGAGGCCTATAATATTATAGGCCTCGCCGAAACAATTCAGAGAATTTTAACACTGAAGTGTTAATTATTGGAGGTTTAGATCAGCGCCTTCTCTTGACTGATAGTGGAACTAATGTAATGTTTTTGGTGATTTCTGAAAAATAGTAGTATTTAGAGACATCGTTTTATTTTTCCTGTAATTTTACATAAACTTCTGTCACGTAGAATAATTTCAGATTTTTCTCTTTGTAAACTTCGGAAATAAGGGGGGAATGGTCAAAATTTATACAATTTCCATTAAAAGTCGAAAACCATGCGGCATAAAATATAAGATATTTTTTGAGTATGTGCAAATTTATTTCATATTTATACCCCACATGCCCTAATAGCCCCACTTCGAATTTTTAAGAACCCCTTTCAGTCGCTGTTGTAAAAAATACATTAACATTTTATTTTTTTTTTGTTTTTGATAATTATGTAAATTAGTTAAGCAGAAGTCTTGTAAAACTAGCCAAACAAGTTGAAAGCATTAGTAGTTCTTGAGAAATCCAGCTGTGACAGACGGACAGACTTAGTCACACCATAAGGATTCCTTTTATCATTTTGGTACGGAGCCCTGGAAAGGAAATATAACCTGACCAATATGTTGTTATAACTAACGGATATCATTCTACGCTTAAATGTACTTAACTTTTATGTACTTAAACATTTTTTTTATGAACATCATCATTCTTGAGATCTTGAGATATCCAGCTGTGACAGACCGACAGACTTAGTCACACCATAAGGATTCCTTTTTACCATTTTGGTACGGAACCCTAGAAAGGAATTATAACTTGACCAATACGTTGTTATAACTAACTGACATCATCCTACACTTAATTCATGCACTTAACTTTATGCACTTACTTAAACATTTTTTTTTTTTTTATGAACATTATAAAACCAACTACTTTTCCATTCGTTTGCAACATTGGCATCGTAGAAGCTGTGGAACCAATAGGACGCATTTTTAATGTGCATATAATATAAATTGCTGCACGCCGACCGGTTAGATTAACTGATTACAATGTAGACGTTAATGCTTTATAATCATAACTAACAACCTAGCAGTTTTGTGGAGTAAAATTAAGTGTCCCTATTGAGTTGAACGGTGTACCGGCCTATAATAGGAATTGTTACTTCCCCGCAGAATCTTAACGTTATTATGTACTAGCTCAACTATGTTGCTACATATTTGTTCCCATTGTATGGTGGCTTCTTTGCATAACAGCCTCCAAGAATCATGAAAATGTGAAATTCCTTGTGAATCATACTGTTACGACGCGGTTTGATATTGTACCATATCAATTTTCTGTAAACATGGCCTTCATCTAAAATTTTATGGAACGCGTTGTTGTTTATAGTTTATCTATTAACGGGACGAACTTGATAGATTTAATATCGTAGTGGGCATCGTTAGCGCAAAACAAGGCTATTTGGAAATCCTTCGCCCAGCAAGTGGTCCTATGTTATAGAATACAATAGAATGTTACAATTTATGACAAGTTTTCAACCTGTTATGTTGTTAACTCTATTATTAGTCGTTATATCTGAATTATTAAAACATTGACTGCTATATGTATATTTTGAACCTTTATTGTTCAAAATATACTTAGAGCTTTCCGTAATAAAATCTAGCATTTCACGCGCAACTCGGTAATGATCATAATACCACGTGGTTTTCATATCTTATTGGTTCTCTAAACATGTTATATTTTGCATCAGGCTCTTTAGAAACCAGTATTGACAACATTTTCAAAATTCGCACCTCCAACATTTTGAGCAGGAATATATTCCCATAACTCTGCGACAATCTCACCGGTTCATCGGGTGTACAGTCCTGCTTTACATTTTGTGTTTGTTTAAAACATTTACAATCGTTCCCCGGTCTGACAGTTAGAAATCTTTACCCAGAAAGTCGTATTATTTATGAAACTCAATGCGAGCATCTCGTATCCTTCACAACTTTTTCTTGTCCTCATTTTCTTTTTAATTTATGCATACCTTTTCCTTGATGGAGTCTGTTTTCACACGCTCCGAGATTACGCCGAGTCCGATCTTAATCAACAGCTGCAGATTTTTTATGACTGCTTTATGAACCAGGAAATATTCTAGGCTTTAAAGTATACGATGTAAAATGTAGAACGCATCTTTTTATCTCAGCAGTAATCATATACGTCTGTTGAACAAATGGAATATACTTCTTTGAAAGCTAATTAATAATAAGTATACCTTTGAAATATGACTGCTTTTAGAGGTCCATATTAAATCTTTTAGCGTTCACGAGGTGTTTGAATACGAAACGTGGTATTCATTCATGAACACATCAATCTTCCAGTGTCCGGCCTCGACGTAATTACTTGTTTGTTCAAGATGAATTGATATTTGATAACGAATTAGTTAAGTATATCTGTTTAATCGATTAACTGTGGGTACTCAGGTACTTGCACCTACGATTAGAATGGAAAAACGTACAGTGTCATAAAATGAGCTTAATAGCTTTACGAATAACTTCTCATGTATAAAACCTATTATCATCTATTCCATTATGGATTTAGTACCTATCTACAAAAGTGCAGTTCGTTAAATAAGTATTAAATTATTTTACCATTTATTGCACCAATATTACAAGTTATTGCAATGGTATTATCGGCTATTAAAGTCGGTTTACGAGAACTCTGTCATTATAGAAAATATTACTGTGTCTATGTTTAAAATCATTCTTCAACGACTACACTAGATGCTTTCATTGGCCTAAAGTACTATTGTTATAATTTAGTGTAAAATTAGAAACGAGAATTTAAAGTCAAAAACGAGTCAAGCCCTAGTTTTATGCCAAAGTTTGTTGGGTTTTCAGACTAAAGTTAAGTTCGACAATACTTGACTTGAAATCTATACTTCAGTAATCGGACGTAAATCAGCTATTTTTGTGATCGAATACTGACCAAAATAAATACTATGAGTCAATATGTCAGGACATGTCTGCAAAAAAAGTAAAGGTAAAGTCCGTTAGAGTTCCGACACTTTACTGACACCTGTGATTTGCAGTTTATACAAAAAAGTCATGGAATAATTTATAGTCAACTTTCATTTTCAACCTAGAAAAAACGAACGTGTTTTCATAGACAAATATTTACTACTGAGTAAAATTTGCTTTACCCATCAAATAGATTAGAAAATCTAACTGTTGACTGTAGTGACCGTACATTACGTTAGCTCATCGATGTTTTATTGCTAAAACAATGAGATACTTAAACCGACCTATTCCGAACAAAACTCATCTGAAACTCGCCGCAGATTGTAGAAATTATGACAATAGATTTAAAACACTCTCATTACATTTAATACCATACATAATTACTTCAGTTGTCTTTCATAATAGGTTTTGCTCGGCGCCCGTCCTCATGGGAGAGCAACGGCAAATAGCGGCATCATGTTCCCTGTTAATTGCAAATATTGTTGTTCAGCTCAATTTTCTCATGAATTTCTTGGAATAGTTCTACGTTCAATATAGTTTGACGTACAATATGGTTGACTTCCACTCGGAGTGTATATATGTCAAAAAAGTGACTTGTGTTGACGCTTGTCAGAAGACGAGAATTGTTTTGTCTTTCAAAATTTACAGCGTCCGTGTGAATGCTAAGTTGTATTTCATATTGCCAATCCAAATACATAAAATTCTTCCGATACTGAGTGAACGAGTGACAGACAGACAACGTTTGGAAATTTGGCATGTAGCTGGCTTAGGGAATGTAGGGGAGCACTAAGAGAGGATTTCACCGAATTCCTTCGGAACGGGAACTGACGGGATATGTCTGTACGAAGTCGCGGGCAAAAGCCAGTATCAATTAAAAAGCTAGTGTCAATTAAAGCTCAAGACTACATATAGACTATCGAGTCTCATATGAATTTGAATGCTGCTCGTTTTGTGTCTGCCTAGGAATTTGGTATAAATAGACTGCTAGGATTTATATACTTATACATCGCGCGAATACGCGATCGGGTTAAACAAACGCGACGAGATGATCGCTTCATTGGGACGACGCCATAGGGTCTAAACAAAGTGACATTATAAAAGCGATATGAATAGAACAGAACAGAATACTTTTTCTTCTAATTTTCTTTCTTTCTCTTTTTTTTATTGTGTCTCTCTATATGACTCTATATGGCTCCACATGAGGCTAAGTACTCAGTGATGTTGGAGCGAGTCCAGAACAAATTCACGCGCCACCTATATAAAAAACTTTATGGGGTATACCCATTTTACCCTTTAATGTACCCCACTCTATTCGTACTGGGTATGGTGGGGTACAATCAACTCGGGGTGCGACGGGAATTTGCACTAGTGTCGTACATGGTGAAACTGCTCCGAGGCATAGAGCACAACCCAGCTGTGCTGCAGCGGTTGTACTTGTCCGTACCCGACCGTTATGTGTGGAGGCGACGGCCCCCGCCACTGCTGGTCGTGCCATCAGCCAGGACCAACTTGCTGGCCAAAACTCCTCTGACTCGAGCAATTCGCACCATCAATTATATTCAGGTCGAAATTGATATATTCACATGTCCATGTGAATTCGCAAAAATAGTATTGTTTACACTTTGTTACAAAAAACTAACTTAATTGTATTGGTATTTTGTGGTTTAATTTTAAGTTTGGGTGTGTGACTTAGCTATCGCATTAGGTTAAGACCTGTAATGGTAGTTTTAAGGCAGTTAAATAAATAAATGACTGTCGAAAAGCCAAAATACCTATAAGAGACTGACCTCGTGTGGTTCTACGACGCATTGACATGTGCTATTTCTGACTTTTTGAGAATCACTAATAGAGTAAGATCCCAGGGCCGCCAGACCTCCCTTTCTCAGAGATAAAATTTGTGGCGTAAAGATGTACTAGTATGTGCAGTAAGTGTATCCATACCTGCTAGCTTGTTTCCATGGCCAATTTACAGGTACCAGGTGCCAAAGGTACGTAAAAGGACTACTCACTTTTCTGAAAGTCTGCTGTTCTGTATGTATGTTTCGTAGAATACTGTTAAAATTGGTCATTCATACTGCCAGACACTACTTGTCGGTGGTAACCTGTGCCAGACGTTTTAAAGCTCCCAAAATATTATGTGAGTTTTCTTGCATAAGAAACTATTGCAATACCTTCTGTGAGTAGCCAGACCAATGGTAAATGGCTAAACATCTCCTAGACACGTTTAAAGTATCGCCATGAGTACGAGTGCGAGTGTGATATAATTAGATGGTTTGGTGTTTAGACAACTTATTTTATCAAGGGACTAAAAAAAAGGTTTCAATGATATTTTAAGGCTTAGTTTTAGCCTGGTAACTTTGTCAGAAAGCTGCCGTTCTGACGGCGAGATCGTTAAAGAGAACGAAACTAAAATCTTCAGTGATTTAAAGCCAGCGTTTTTCTGCAAACATCGACGCATATACAGCTATGTGCTAATTAAACTGTTTGTTTTCGTTCAATATGACTCATCTAAACTACCACCTACAACTGTACTTTTTCATTGTTTTAGTACGCGTTTATTGATTCTTATAACTGCTCAGTTTTAGATTGTTTTGATTACCTTACTACTTTTACAAAATTAAATGCGTAAGTTTGGATGGATTTATATTTTTCACTCAATCACGCGAGAACGCTTGAACGGATCTGAAAGAAACAGATTGGCACAGAAATAGATAATTGTCTGGAATACTTGGAATAGCACATAGGCTTGTTCCCTTGGGATAATTTTGTCCATACACGCAGGCGAAGCCGCTGGTAGAAGCTAGTTTACAATAAAGTCATAAAAGGAAACTGTACTACACAAGTAAGCAAGCATCATCAATGTTTCCTCATGAAAGATCATCTGACAGCAATAAATTTTCCTTTTAGGGATTAACTAAACTGATCGTCATTCCGGCTTTGATACTTACGGTAAATGTGGCAGACGACGTCGTTTAATATCTCTCATTGCCGCCATATCGTGTGTCGTCGCCGCCTTAAAGATTATTTTTATTGTGATTGACTGGTTCTACAACCTAAAACATTAAAAGCTCAAAATTCAATCGGCGGTATCTCAAAAATAATTGCGCAATAACTTCTTGCTAATTTGGCAGAATATCAACTTTCATGTTATCCTATTAGCCGTTGTAAGATACAATTACTGTGAAATATAAGAGAATACGATATTTTCATTATCAGCTCATAATCGGCTAAATATGGCACATTAAATGAGGACCACAATTGGTATTCCCAAACTTTCTTTATTGAAACATTGTCGTTTTATTGCTTATTTATATCTTTGTAGGCACTTCTTGTATCGCAGCCCCAATAGCAATAACTTCTTAACATGCGCCAGTATTAGCTCATAGAGGAACGATTGCTTCAATAAATTCACGTTGCTTACGAGTGATTCGTAAAGCATAACTAGGATCTTATTTCCTTAGGCTAAACAAACAATTTCATGGTAGCAATCGACTCACATATTTATGAATGACGGTAAATTGGCGCGTAAACTATAAAGACATGAATTCGTTTTTCAAAGTGCCGCCGTGTCCTGTCGTGCTCCGGGGCTGTAAATCCTCCTCCAGTCAGTAGTCACCCATTAGGCTGATAATTAGCCAGCTGGTTCAAGCCTCAGGACGTGCTCAACTTATGGCTACGAGACTTTGTTTGTTTTAAAGATAATGTAACTGCAGAAGCTGACTTTATTACCCATATTAAATAATCATGCAACATATTATTTTACTGCACTTTTAAACTGTTATATGCCATAAAAGTTCATGTTATATCAGATAGTTGGTACTCAAGTCCTTTTAGAGACAGCTTCTTTCAATAAATTAATAAACATTATTTTGTACTGAAGCCGCAAACGTATTCATATCATGATGGAAATATTTCTGGCAGAATATGTATTTCTTACGCTGACTGCTTTCAGATATACTATGATTTAGTTTTCTTGTTAGAGCAAGGCTTCATTTTCCATGTAGTTAAGTTAGTGGTGGAAGCAATAGTTTCTTGTCATAAATTCGCTCCTTGTTATTTGTGCTACCTCGTAAACCGAAGTAAATTGACATAATACAACTATTTATTTCAGAAGAGTATATTACCGTGAAAATCGCGGTGTGAGAGCTGGGACACAATTTAAATGCACATATTATTATTGCGTCCATTCTTATTTTACGACTATTGTCAACTTGCCAACTATATTTGTCGATAGATATCGACATATATGTAAATATAGTTTTGTTCGTACTACACGCGTTTTAGAGTCAATTTGTACGGTATCTCTTTGGCACCCTCGTTGCATGCAGACATTTCAATAAATGCGTATTGTTAGCATAGTTGAATGTACACAAATCAGAAATAGAGATTTCGTATTATAAAATTGTTTCTGTAAAGTTCACATCTTTCTCATTACTACAGTCTTTTTCATTGTGATCTACATTTTTTAAATGTCACACCGTTAGTCTCTACATCGTCATCATCAATTTTTGAACAGTCGTAGGAAGTTATTACCGTAAACATAGTAAAATTTGCGGTAATTTTATTACGCTACGCGACATAAATATTTACTGTCTCAAAAGCTGACTCAGAGAATCCTGTTGAAAGTCTTCTTGCTTGATACGACAGTGGAAATACTTATCAGTTTCACTTTTCCCTCATCTATAAATGGTGATATTCGTATCACGATTGGGGTCGCGCGTGCTAACTGTCTCGACATGTGTGCAAAACTGATTTTCCCCGCTGGCTACTGAAAAATAATACTCTCTTTAACTATTATAGGTACACTGTATTTTATGAAAATGCCCCTTGGGGCGCTTAACGATTCTATTTTCTGTTTGTGCAATCAAAACTATATCAGAAATATAAATTCGTCTCGTAGCGCCAGTTGCTGAAATAATTATATTGTAAAAATATTTATACAGGGTGAATTTTTAAAGTATGCGTGGATAGCAAAAAAAAATTATGTGTAAAAGAGTTACTTGTAACCTATTTGCAAAATAAATATCAATTATCATTAGCAAACCCGTATTTATGAGGATTAGCGAAAAACACTGAAAGATGTCTCGAGCTCGATTTTGATGAATACTAAAACTGCATCCACACTGGATTTAAAAAAAAATCGGTATTCTCCCTTTCGAATGATTCAAAAACAATCAATTTTTTAAATAAACGCAAAATATTAGTCTGTGACTGTCAAAAAATGACACCAACTTGTTATAATTTTATTATAAAAGATGCACATCCTAGTTCAGTAGATGTTTTTATCTGAGTATATACATTTTTCTTTTTCCTTTTCTTTTAAACGGCCAGTTCGTGTCCTGCATTATCATTAAATAATTATCATTTAAATTGTTGTTGCTAAATGTGCTGTTTTTTTTTTCCTTTTGTAAACAGAAGTCAAGTTTTTAAGCTAAAAACTAGGGCTTAGTAACCCACTAGGGAGGGAAACTAAGCATAATGCTGACGCTTGAACCTTTTGCTTCCGGTATTATCGTTTTATGTATATCCCAATACTACTAGCTGTAATACTGGAGACAATAAACGATATTATATTCTATTCTGAGCTAGGAATCGAAATAATTGATTTGAAAAAAAAAATCAAGTCTGCCATGTGTTATTACTTCCCAGAATTTAATCCTTTTTAGCGACACTTTGGGATGGTGTAATAATATTAACTGTATTTTTTTTGGAACGCAGTTCCTTATCGCGCGTTGTGAAAGGGGGCTAGACGGAAAAAAATCTTACGAAAAGTTGTCACGACACTTTTTGCTATAGTAAGCTATTGTAAGCTGTGCGGCGTCGCATGTTTCTCTGTCTGTCTCTCTCTCTCTTATAGAAAGCAAGCCAGATATTTTCATTTCTATTTCGCAGGTGTCCCTTTTCACCTCTCAAGTTGGAATGGAACGGAATGGAATGGAATGGAGTGGAATGGCATGGAATGGAATGGAATGGAATGGAGTGGAATGGAATGGAGTGGAATGAAATGGAGTGGAATGGAATGGAGTGGAATGAAATGGAGTGGAATGGAATGGAATGGATTGGAGTGGAGTGGAATGGAATGGAATGGAATAGAATTTCTCATCTCAATAGGGACTGATTGAGATGAGAAACAGTGGGTCATTCGTTGCCAACGATACGATACCATCTTAGGGAAAAGGATAAAGTCGTAAAACACAGTTATGTTTCTAGTTTTATTACAATTCGCGCGTTGAGAAAGGGGGCTAGACGGAAAAAATTAAGACCAAAAGTTGTAACGACACATTAAGACCAAAAGTTGTAACGACACATTAAGACCAAAAGTTGTAACGACACTTTTTACTATAGTTGTAAGCCATGCGGCGTAGGAACTTCGTTCCATCCGGGTGACCCTTGACACCTCTCAAGCTTTTTTTTCAAAATAAACCGGTTCATTACCTGGCTAGCAATACGGACATTTCAAAAATTTTAGTCTTCTTCAAAATCGGGCTCGAGACTTGTTTTAGTGTTTTTCGCTAATCCTCATAGTTTCGGATTTGACCACGCACCCTTAAAAAGTCACCCTGTAGACCAGGCTTGAGATAGATCGTTATAAGATAATATTAATGCTATCGCCCTACGGTTGTTCTATTCAGTAGTAGTACGGAGGTTATTCAAACAGTAGGAACGACAGGAAGAGGGACTAAGCTTTACGAGCCAAGATGTACGTCCAATTGGCAGTTAAAGCATTTTAACGGCAGATTGCTTTAGAATTGAAATTAAAGCTGCGGATATTAGTCGTGGCTGTTTAAGTATAGGAATTAATTAGTGGTGTTGTAAAATAATTTCTCATTAATTTCAACACGGCCGAATAGAAACCCCGCGCGGCATTTCCATGCTTTGTAAGTGGAGGCATGAAGCTGAATTACCATTATGCAAACCATATATCACGCGGCCACTGTGCGCGGTGCTTTATGTTCGCGCCAGAACCCGCACACATGGCCGATGAAAAATTTCAAACAAATTCTCTCGTAATTTGTTACTATTAGTCAGGCAGTCGACTCTTGCCTGACTAATAGATATATTCTGTGTGACAAATATAAAGTTGAACTAAAAATTATAGTAATCTTTACATTATGTTATAAGTTTTTTCATCATTTATTTTACGTGAACCTAATTGTACTGAACAACTGACGTTTTCGCTTACTTATTTCAAAGTTGATTACAAAGTAAAAGTTTTCTATGTTTATGAAAACTGACACCCTGAAATATAACCAATAAATAAAAGTCAGCCTGTATAAGAAGTTTTTTATCCATTATTAATGTTCCTACTTACATAAAATGTAATTTTATTATGTCACGTATTGTGGTAAACATCCATAAATAATTACTCAATTATTATTTACGTCAATAATCAATTCCGAATTTTATTGAAAATTATTTCAAAGCTGATTAGAAAATAAACGTGACAAATAGTGTATATTATCGTTACACGACGCGCTTCGTCTCTGAGACTTCCGCTCCATACATTTTAACGTAATCCCCTATCATAAATTTAACAGTTTATTGGTAATAATGCCCATCTTATACCGTATCGTACTTATTAATATGTCTTAAAATACGTTTTTTTTCCCTCAGGTAAGTTAAGCGTTCCTGAAGCAGTATTAAGTCTCGATCGAGTGGTACCCACAATATTACGCCGCAATGCTTTCTCGTAAGTCTCTATCTTTTTTTACATATTTGTATATTCGATTTTATCGTTCAGTATTGAATTTGATTGTACGCTGACGTAGCTTCGTCGTCTGCCCTCCATAAGATTAAAGTAACAAGGCTTAAAAGATTACTTTACTAATAAATATTTAAACCTTAAAATACCGTTTTTCAACTGAGTCAGCACAAGTCTATGTCGCATTCTTCGAAATAACTCGAGTTTCTAGTTAAATAAGACTATTACGAAATAAGCATTAATGTCTTACATTAAGTCACAGCGTGCCTGACATCACGTGTACAAATTAATTACGCCATTTAAACGCTATAATAATAAAGTCGGAACTCAAGTGCGCGGTTAATAGTTTGTCACGATTATAACGAGAGAGATACTATCCGGAGTGCGATATTAACCGGCGGTTGCGATTCTCACGCTGTGCATTACATTGGAGCTGCAGTGTATCACTTCCTACGGGTGTGCTTTTATATGAGTAACGCGCACCGTTATACTTCGGACACTAACACACTGAGCTAGACAAATTCACTCCACTTTCCATTTTTCACAGGTCATTTTCTTGTACACGCAGACGATGCGAGTGCAGGTGGTTCGCGGAACAAGATGTAGAGCGCCAAGGCTGCCTTCCACATCACCCACTTTTTACTCGTTATAAAGCTTGTTGATATAAAATAAACCTTCACACGTCGTGTATAACATTGTTCGAAACTCTCGACAAACACTTGCCTACTTACGGAAATTACCATTTGGAAGCTGAAACAATCCGGACGTTGAGTTGTGGCGGCTTTACCAAGCTAACTTTATACGAATGCAAAATATATAGGTAAGCTAAGTAGATACGGGCAGTTAGAGGATATTTATTGTCAATATCAACGTCAGTCAGTTTATCGCATGCTCACGCACCCGTGCGTTTTAATCGCTTTACAAGTTGGCTGAAATCGCTCTTTCCTGTCTCTCTCGCCTTACTTGGGGTTGAATCGCTGGGAATTCGCTTGTGTGATAATGGAGGCAGTGTCGGAGCGTCGACACTAATCCGGCTGCTCCTCGACACGGCACCGAAATAAAAGAAAGCTTGAGATGTCGCCCGACACCCGCACTTTACGCTCACAAACAAATTTCTGACTCATTCACGAAATCAATCGAATTGGTATTCAGCAGTTAGCTGATTTTAAAGCGACTTGTTTAAGGAGCCGCTCGGAAATGAAACTGATCTTGAGTGGCGTATATAATTATATTACGCTTAAAAGCTTTGTATATTTTATAAGCGAGATACATTTTAATCGATCGGAATTCAAATCATAAAAGATGTTTTAGCCTTTAATAGTACGAATATATAAATTTAACGGCAGCTGTAACAGTAAAAATAACTTAACTTTAATATCAGCATAACTTGTCTTGGGTGTGTAAAAGATGGAATACAAATCGCAGCGGACTAAGGGAAAATTAACACCAAGAGCTTCGTATGAAATCGGCTAAACGAATAAACTTTATGAGTGTGCGAAACTCAAATAAAGTAAAACTCTTTCGTGCATTATTTAACACATTAAATTCATGAAGGTGTTAATAACGCGCTTCACAAAACAAACCATCATTCGTCGATGTATTTACAGAACATTATCCCAGCGGAATAAAGAACTATCACCCGTTATACCAATAATGGGACAGACCACGCCACTATTTGTAGTTTTAATTCAAACTAGGACAAACCGGTATATGCGTGTTTATTGACAAACTTAACCCGATAAACTTAATTGTTTGCATAAATTCGAGTCATTTTAAATTTACGATCTCAGAATTATCGGTCGTTTTAAAAAGCACATTATAATTAACGGACGCTTACAACTTCATTCAGGTTACTTTGTTTCCCTGCACTAGCTAGTTAACGAGCAGCTTTTAGTATCTTCTCAATTAATCCTTAATCCGTATATAACAGCTCACAGAGAATATAAAAATATTTAAATTAATGCTCATATACGAAAGCAATAATAATAAAGTCGCCGCTGTTTTAACCCAGTGAATTGCCTTTTTACTGTTATTTGCTAAATTTCTAAAATCCAATTGCTATTAAAGAATCGATGACCATCTTATTAAGTTTTCTCTCCATATTACGTGTTCTAATGCAAATATAGAAATTAAATGGATATAACGTGTGTATCAGTTGGCTTATCATCTGACCTAAGTTGAAAGGCTCAATTAAGGAAGTGGGCTGTTGTAGTACTTGTAAACTAGTCTTGCATCCTGAGTCTGCCGATGGACAATTGTAGTCATTATTATGTTGGGAATACGGTCGGACTTTGCTGCGTGTGATACCAAGTGCCTGCAGTTACTGATGTTACCATTAGGATTTGTGACTATCGCCTGTAAAAAATACTTACAAGCAGATAAACTATATGAGGCTACAGCATCTGTAATTTATGTGAAAGCGTTTCAACTCCCTCTCGTGACATGAATATCGTAGTTAGAAATATTTTATTACTGTAGTCTAGCTCAGTTATCTGTAATAATTTACTATTCAATTACATTTACGAAGTTACACCGTTATTAATATAAGTAACAAGTAAATAAGCGTTACTTCGGAACGGTACTCCGTTTGCAGCTTACACTAAGAGTATTTATAATGATAGGCCGAAAGTGCGATAATCACAAATTACAATCGCGTAAAGTGGACGTCGATGCTACTGCTATTGAGTAGTTCTACGAATAACTGCAGACATTAAAAATGTACAGCTAACTTTGTAGCTACTGTAGAAAAGGAAAAAGTAACCAAATGTAATACGATCCCGCGTAGTTCTGTGTCATAATAAATTAATAGTTTGAGTTTATACCAACGATATCTGAGAGTGATATATTTAGGTGCTGCACACCTTCTCTAAGGCGGTAAATAAACAATATGCAAATCAGTTGCGTGATGGTCAGCATTAGGCGATCCTATTAGTGTCTCTATGTTAATCTGTAACAGTAAATATACCCACCTTGTTTTTAACTATAAACGAGAGTCAAAAAGAAGGTTACAAGGAGCGGCTTCAAAAAAGATATAATGTAGTAGAAAACAAAAAAAAACTGAAAGTGTGAGCTATCAAACGGCTTTATCGATATCGAAATCTCTTTATTGTTTATCAATTTGCATTCTATGCCATTCACCCACGTTTTCACAATATTACATTAGCTGAAGAAAGTAAAGTGCAAATATTTTATATGTATAAAATTTTGCGCAGGTGCCAATTACTCCATTTCGATAGTGTTCACAGTTCAATGGCAGGTAATAATAGAAATCAATCTAGTATAAGGAGAGCAGTCGGCAAAAAAACCGCTAACCGAACTTGGTGGTAGAATGTCGACTCATTCATTACTAGGAAGCCGTGCGGCTTAGTTATTTAATGAAACGTTACTTCGACACTGACAGACCACATCAAGAACGGCGGCATGTATCACCGCATTATGTTTTGGAAATAGGAACTTGCCTTTAATTTACATTATGAAGCCGTATATATTTAATTAGCTATGAGAACAAATTACGTATCTACCTTTTCCTGTCTCGCATCATACCACAGTCGTGAAACTGACGTAATTATTATAGTCGTAAGAATTCTGAACGCAAAAGCCTTGGTCAAGGTGACAGTAGCGCATGGCGGCCTCCGCGTCTCGGGGCGGTGGACGAACAACGAACTGCGTCCCCGGCCACTGCGTCCGCGCCTGACGAATGTCAATGGCACGCCGGCACCGTTACTCGATCTCGCGTCCGCCGAATTAATTCGCCAATGGAAATCTGCGCAACGATCGATTCCTACACTGAATAACTTAATGAGCAACTTGTTGCTACACCCCCCACCTCCGTTATCGGACCTCTTATCCCAAAACCCTCTACATCCTACTCGCATCGCATACCACTAAATCAAATAAGCCGGTCATTATTCATTCCACAAAAAAAGTTATTACTCTCATTGTCTAACTGTAGAGATCATCACGGTCAAAGACACCAAAACAACTGGCCGAATACAAAGCTGTGCGCCTCGTATTAATACAGAAGTGATGTACATAACAACTCATTGATATTGAGAAGTGGAGCTGAAAGCCGCCAGTAATGAGAACGCTCCACATTTCAATATTATACATCTTTTGAATTTTTATCGGTGGATGCTCGTTAATCTACTGACTTGTCTGAGACCTCATGCTGCTATGCGTTAAATACCATTTGCATGGCTCGCTGGGGCGCAAAAAGCACAAAAACCTGACTTTTTCCTAGTCAGCACTCATCTTTATAAATAAAAATATTAGATGGCTGTCGATCGCCGATCGGGCGCCACACTTTTACTTACATCGATCGCGATGCCTTGTCTTCATTCTGATTTATATCTCACACACTTACTCTGCTAGTCTTAGTCATTTTGTGCACTACTTATAGTTTTTTTTTATTTAATCATAGTGCTTCTCACAGTTTTAGCATTCTCCCCGATGTGTCGTTAAACTTATTTAAATATATGCGATTAATAGGTGTTTGCCGGAAGCATTTAGCGAGTCAATTTAATCTTGTAGCTTTTGATACTAAGCATAAAATTGCGATCAATCACCTTCTTAAATTAGTTCATAAATCAGTGATAATTAACTGATGCCGTTCCAAGGCGCTCTAGATTCTAATCTCTGTTTCTACTCCTGGAGATTTGTCGTAGCGCCATCATACATATCAATTAAGCTGGCCTTTTAATTCGATCATCGATCATCTGTCATCCACCTCCAACTGAGGTCAATATCTTTCGTAAACTTGATTACATATGTACGTGCATATTGATTTTTATCAAACTGGTTCCGTGGATAATTCACACGTATGTGGATGTTATTGTATCATTGGAGCTGAGCTGTTCTATTTTTCGCTCATACTTTTTTGTTCATGTAAATTCGCACTGCTGAATAATTCATATATTCGACTAAAGATAGCAACAGGCTGGACTGGACTGTAATTACCTATTTCTCCAATGAAACTTTTACAAATAGGACGTCTCAAGATTACCAGTCAAGTAATTTGTGTGTTCAGCAACTTAATTTAGATATCAACTTTAACACAATGCCTGCCGCACGAAAACTATATTTTGAATAATCATACACACTTAAAATCATTATGTAGGAATTTCGTTTGCGATAAATATCTGAGTATTAAATTAATGCATATTGTTATTCTGCTCTTCTCCCTTATTAACAGTTGAGACGATGATAAAACAACTAGTATCGATGATAGCTTGTCGTCGACTATAATGTGTGTCTGCGCAGGAGTCAATTATTACTAAACGACATGAATTTATAAATAATGGATGACAAAACAAGCAAACTTGTCACATGGGACGGCTCTGAGTCAGCAAGCTATCAAGCAATGACTGGGACATATAGTACTTAATCGATTTAAAATATTCAAGTGAAGACAACCGCATAATATTTTAATATATTTTATTCTTAAATATGAACACTATGTGCATATAATGAAGTCAAATAAACTTTACTTTTTAAGCGTCTTACTCCTGAACGTGGGAACTTATTCTGATTTATTTGAACTGCAGGCCTCTCGTTTGTACGGTTTTGAATTGGAGTAAAAAGAAAATTTCGAACGTAACAGGCGTAAGAGTTGAAATTACGTCACGTAACAAGTTTTTTCGGGGTTGAAAAAAATTAAACACACTTTGATTTGAAGCTTTCGGCCAACTGCAACTGAAAAAAAAAACAACAATTAGTAACTGTCGTGTACATTAATATACCTATAGAATAGTCTGGGGTCCGTATTCTAAACATCTTCGCAAAAAGCCCACTGACTTGATAAAAAACCCTGCTAGCCCACGCAAAGGTACGTGCTTGTATAAATTTCGTTGGTACATCACAAAAAGTAAACAATTTCTTCTTACTTGTGATCTAGTTAATAGAAACATTATTCCTCTTTATGTTTTTAATTTATTTTCGGTTTTGAGTCTAGAGTATATCTCGTTCTCGTGGGACAAAATAAAAATACAAATCTACAAAAGCTTTATCATTCAGTTAAAATGACGTACATAGCCAGATTGGATCTTAAGTAATATATATAGGGAAGCATATGACATAAGTTCCTTCACTACTTGGCAAATATTTTCCTCATTACTTATAAGTTTTGAGGCTTATAATTTACGGAACTTAAGGTCAACGGGACTAAGGGTAACTTGGGTCAATTACGATCGAACTTATAAATAGCATGTAGATCTTCGGAAGACAACTAAAATTTCGCCACTGCGTATTGATTTCAAGAGATAAGATAACCTAACAAGTCCACAAGAAGCCAAACATGGCGGCTGCGTTTTAGTTAGTATACTGAAATGGTGTGTCGACCAACGCGCAAGTAAACTTGTCGCTTTATAATCGAACCAATTTACATCAGGCGCCAAGAGGTACCAGGAGCTTAGAGTTATAGAAGTAGTGGGCAGGACTTTATGTAGACAACGATACCCGTGCTGAACTGTACACCTATTCTGTAACAACATTTTTGTGTTTCGACAGCGGAATCCCATTTATTTTCGTTGTATCCCAAATCATAAGAAAAACCGGTCAAGAGCAAGTCGGACTCGCGCACCGAGGGTTCCGTACATATTTGTAGGTACGTTTTATAAATAGTTCAGGGATCAAGCATCGCAGTTTTTTCCGAGCTAAGAACCAGAACAAATCGGTGATTTAACGGTATTGGACCATAGCAGATACTTTTCAAGCAAGACCTACAAAGCTGCGCTGTTACAAATCGTGTGAGGGTCGTTCTCCAATGGAAAATATTAACACCGTGATTCAGAAAAACGCGTCATCAGTGCAGCGCCATCTATCGACCATTTCGTAAACTGACAAGACAAAGTATTAAAGAACGTATGTTACGATTAATAACGATAAGATATTAATTAAAGTTTAACAAATAACTTATTATGGTGTTATTTTCATGATTTCGTGCATTTATTTTTTTCTGAATAGATGGCGCTCTAACTTACTAGAATGCATCAAGAAGTTTCTTCTCTTGTGTTCTGTGGGTCGATTTTGATAAAATAAACGTTAAATGTTACTCGGGATAACACTTAATTTTTTTAAGTAAGTACCTAGATTTTGAATCCAATCAAAGGTTTATTAAGCTTGACAATTGATTACGTAACAAATTCATAGTTTTTAGACATTTCCCTCTTATCTTACTATAGTAATAATGGAAATGGTAAAGGTGGTAATGGTGGTGGAAGTGGTGGTGGTAATGGTGGTATGGTGGTGGTGGTAATGGTAGTAGTATAAGACGGTATTACTTGCCAAATTTCATAATTCTATGTCAACGGGAAATACCCTATGAATTTTGATTCCCTTGAGAGTATCGAAATATTCGTTTTTTTTGCGGCATAAACGACAATATCTTTCCTTTATGTTAACTTATAAAAATGATTTTTTATAGCTTCAAGGGATCGTAGACCTGAGTACATGGTTTAAATTCGAACTCTATACCTCCACGCGTTCCCGAGATTTTAATTCTTGACAAAGAGACGGATGGACAACAAAGTGATCCTGTAAGGGTTCTATTTTTTCCTTTTGAGGCACGTAACCCTAAAAATGCAAAAATAAATACGTATTACTGTCGTTAAATCCCAAAAAGTATTTCCGTTAGATCCCAATTGCTTATATACGGGTATTTTCAACAACAAAAAGCAAAATTTGCGTATATTTCATATTGACTGACCAAAAGTAAAAAAAACTAATATTATGCATATTTGACTGTCATTATGGAAGACGCTAGCATGTACAGTGTACAATTTTTACTCCAATACACAAAAAGTTGTAATCAAAGAAAATAACGAATGGATTAACTATATCTTGCAACAATAAAAAAAAAAGAAATCTCTGTAGGATTGTGTTTGGAAAAGCTTCGAATAGTACCTATGCTTACAAATAAAATATAAAAAAAATCGGATAAGCAACATCCATACGTTATTAAACAAAAAGAACATTTATTCATATTTAGTAAACTTATTATGTATTATATTGTTTTCTTTTTTATTTGTAATAGGAATATGAATTTATTTATGTTTCTTCTGTCTTTTATTGATACAATCATTTAATTAATAGTCGGTGGGCCACACGCTGCTTTTTAAATTTTGATAAAAGTAAATCACTTTTCTTCTGAACAGTACACATGTCGTTTTAACATGGGATTCAATGGAAATAGAAAATTGGACCCAACGATCTAAAAATGGGATCGAAAAGTAGGATCCAACGAAAATGAATGCGAAATCCGAGGTGAGTATCAAATAACGTCAAACGTAAGACCTTTATGTTGTGTGCAATTAAAGCTCACTTTGTGAGATTTGTCACTCAGGTGAGGCTCGATATCGAAATGGTTCTTTACAGAATAGACCAGCTGGCCTCCTAGTGCACGCCGATGGCAGCCATTGCACCCTCCACTTTTGTTTTATTCTTAACGGAACTTTTACTACATACCGACTAAATACTAAATGGAAATGAATTATTACCGCTTAGGCGCAGTCTTCATTTTCATGTTGTTCAAACTGTTTTATTCTACGTTCGTGACGTTGCAATCGATTGTTTCATTAAACACTAGACACGGACTGCAGTCGACTAGGTTTGAATTTCATTGCAAAGGCCCCCCTATTAATAACATTCCTGGCAGTTTAAATTGTGTTTATTGAGCTCCATTTAGGGAAGTTATGGATATCTTTGCAATCGTGTGATTATAAACTTGTTTTAGTTTTATTACAGCATCGATCTGTCCGCAAAAAATTGTGATGATATCTACATATCCTCGATTTTAATAGTCGTAGCGAATGTTTGAACTTTAATTGAGATCAACCATATAACTTAAACAACCTGATCGTTCGAATATCAAGTTTTTAGGATCTCTCAAATTGCATAAATGAAGCTAGTGGTTCTGGTGCTATTAGATGTCATAAAGTTATCGCTTGAAATGCACGGTTACGTTAATAGACGTAATATTATTATTTATATACTCACAGGCACGCGTTATTGACATGCTTATAGACAAAGGCAGGCACGCCTCGCATTCTAATTGAACAGTTGGAATTTACTTCAGCCAATACGAAACACGCAAATCAAAAGATGCGGATATCTTATTTTCTATTTTTTTAATGGTTTTGGAAAATAGTGTGCAAATGAAGCAGCTTTTCGTCGGCACTAACGGAGTAATTACATCTGGAGAAAATATTAATCTACATGATATTATTCGTAGTTTGGTGTAGCCAGAACTTGTCTATCGGTATCACATAATAAGAAAAAAAAAACACCAAATCACCTCCAAATCGTTGAGATGAAACCATTTTACACCTTTATTTTTTATCAAAAAAGTAAAAAAAATGTTTACTACTTTGCAATACAAACAAAAACGATTTAGTTCTGTTTATAAAAATTAAAAATACGGGTAGCGGAGTGGCGCGTACAGGGGTAGTTAGCCCCATTTATATGCACAAGGTCATTGGCTTGGACAAGCTTTAACCCGGAGTAAGAGACTGAGTTTAATTCGTGGCGCAACGTTGCGTGGCAAGCTAACGACACGCAAGCGTCCTTGCGAGGCGTCCTTGCGCCGACCGTAAAGCCCTCACGACGACGACAGATGCCGCACTCTTTAGCCACTCCTGCGCTAATCTCCCCGTCTCGCTCCACACCACACACCACCCGCCACTGACGTCCCCGAAGCCCCACGCTCGATCTGCCAAGTGATAAATTGCTCCCGCCGACAGCCCTCGCATCGCAGTTTTACGGGACGAGTTTGCCCGAGCTCGTACCATTTTTATTTACAACTGAATGGAAGCGCCTCATGCGTATAAACTTTAATCACTGAATCTTTTTTTAGCACGTACATTTTCATATCTTGCAAACGGTGCTGGATTCTAGGTTTTTTTCGTTTAGTCTTGCTCTCGAATACAGTTAGACGCGCAAGGCCGACGAGATCGGTTAAACTACATTGTTACAGGACATATACAATAAATTTTAACGGTGTTCAATATTTAAATGTACCATAAAAGCGATTCTTTACAATTTGCTAGCTGATGAATATTTAGTAGGGCGGGCGTGTAGGGCGCTGGGCTGCGATGCGGCCGCAACCGTGTAACCGCCTAATGAGGAAGACCCTTATGGGGCCCGACCGTGTTAGAAAATCCCTAATTGTACGTAACTATGTCGTTGATATTCAAAACGCGTACTTCTACGTCCAATTAAACAAACTTCGCACCTGTACATACTTAGCCGCTTATTATTGCTTAAAGAACGTAAAGTTTGTGGTTTTCTTGTTAAGTCGATAATTACGTGTATTTTGTATCAGGATAGCTACATTAAGATATATAGATATGCGTCCGATTAATGAGTACCATATACGGAGACATTTTTGTGTCGTCATGTTAACTTTTACCGTCTTTACACTACATAAATATTTTTTAAATATCTTTTTTCACTTCGCACTAACGACTTCGTTGGAAAAACATCTATTCATGGACATTAGCATACCATTATCTTTTAAAGCCATGTAAAGCTGTACGCCAAAGAATGTGGAGTAATCCAGTATGATAAAATGTAAAATAAATCGTCTTTCGCACTTTTTAAAGTTATTTACATAAATAGGTTACAGGCTTTACATTGATTGAATCGTAAGTTGAAACTGTAGCTGGGCACATAAATAAATGTGAAACTAAACAGACTTTTACACTGCAGTGTTGACGTCGAGTAAAGTAGTGGCTTCTGAACAAAGTTGTATAGTTTATGGGCGGCCGTAAAGTCGTAATTATATTAATACTCCATAAATATAACTTTTGCTCTATTAACATTTATATAGAACCTGCTTAATAGTTTTACATTAAACAAAATTGAATTACAGTGTCGTAGATTGAGAAAAAAGACGATATGTAAGCTTCGATATTTTTATATGAATATTTACAGATGTCCTGAGGGTTTGTAGGTTAGTTGGTGAGTGTATGGGCCAGTAGTGGCCGAGCCTGGCCGTCCGCCAGCGGCAGCCTCTCGTTAATGCGCCTATTTACGGCAAGCGGACCGCATGCCTCGAGAGCTGATTATTGGCGCCTCACTGTATAATGAATCGACGATCTAGGCTAATCGAGACATGACTTTTTACTAAACTTTTGGTTCTTTTTCGATCTCCCTACTGCAAAGACACACACAAGCACCTAGATACGAACGTGATCTTGAACATAACCATCATAAATATAAAATAAACGTTTATTTGCATTCAAAGGACTTATAAGCATTGGCTTTATCAAAAGTAAGGTAAATAATATAAACAGCGTGTCAAAAGAAATGTTAATCAGTAGTCCACCAGTTAAATGTTTTTTATACAGTATTACTATCTCGAAAATCCCACTATCTATGAATATATCTTAATTTGGATAAATTCCATTTGATAGAATCTTACTCCGAGACAGTACAATAAAATTTAAATTAAAAATAAAACTGGCTGGGGTTCGTTCTCAATCGTTTTGCCAGCGGATATATGTCGATAGTGGAAGGTATCGCGTCCGATTGTCGGTAGAGTTAACTGGGGATGCTCATCAACATGCGTTGCCAGACTCTTTAATGCGATGCCGAAGCCCCTTTTACGATCACGCGTCTCGATGCAAACCATTTAAGGCCACTGCGCGTGTTGCCCTGATATATAGCCCCTAGTCACGAGCGGAGCGATTCCAGTAGCAATCTGAAGAAAAAACATATAAAAGGTAAATTACACATACCGGTAATTATTTTAACTTGGCGGCATAAAATAAAATCAAAAAAATATTATTGGGCAGTTTAATTAACTCTCCTGAAATAGACTTTTTAAACTACTATACTTAACTGGTTCGTGTTTTATTGTAGGTAATTGTTTCGCGAAATGGTGGGATCTCAATTTAAATGATTGTTTATGGTATTTAGGGGAAATGTCGCACGTCGGGATCAGCCAATGAGGTTGCGAACGAAAATTAAGCGTTCTTATTGGTTGGTTTGGATGGCATTCCGCTTGTCCCACCGCCTTGCATAGGCGAGGAGTTCGTGCCCGCACCCTAACTCGCTGGCGTGGGTCCGCGGCGCGGCGCGCAGGCGCCTTTTGATTTACTACAGCGCCAAACTTACATCCCTTGACATGTCGCCCAACTAATTTGGATAACAGTTTTGACAGAAATGGTACTTACGGTACTTATCCATATAATAATTTCTACGTTTAACTATATGACGAGCATAATATCACGTCTGTGTTTATTACCGAGACTAACTACAATAACGTGGAAACAAATAAAACATCATTGCCTAGAAAACATAATTATTATAAAAGCTTACTCGGAAAAGCCACTTTTATATACTTTTTATGACTTAAACTTAGCTCTAGCTCTAAGTACAGTTATTAATGAAATCCTTTGCCGTGTCATAGAACTTTATGATTCTGCATACATAACACTAACTTACAAAAGACAATCGCAAATTCTAGGTTGGCCAGTTCTTAGTAGGTTGTGGCAGCAATAAATGGAAATTCATATCTCCATCCAACTCGCTTAATAAGCAAAGCCATAAATAATGGTTTGAATAGTGCATTTTCATTATTTTTATTGACCAAAGCTTCATACATTCGTCACGTACGGAACCCAAAACGTAGGTCCCTGAGTATAAGGTAACTGTGACTTGTTCTACAAATTACATATCGTAATTACCATTTGCCATTCATGAAGATTGGCGGCGTTTAAGCCAAAGAGACAATGACATAGGAACAGCTAAATAAAAGGTTGAAGATCAATAATATAATCATAACTTTTAATAGAGTTAAAGTGGTAAGTAGGATCTGTCTTCGCCGACGACGTTAAAACTGCTAATGTTTCTTAATTACAAAACTAATTGAAGACTGTAAATCTATTAACGACTTCATTTAAGGAAAGGGCCTGCTTGTCTTAATGTAATTTCAGGTTCGTAAACCGTTAAAGGTCAACATATAAACTAAATTAACAGCTTCATGCACTCATGAAATAAATTCCTCTTCGTATTTGTGCCCATATTGTTAGAAATTTCTCAGAATTTATCGATAGGTTATTTAATGGCAGCCGTCAGTGCGGCCATAATTTCTGAGCGATGTGACATTACTTCCACTAATTGTGTAATGACCACTGTGATTGAGTGCGACAGGCTAGAATCTACCCGTCGAGCCGGCCACACTTCGGCTCGGCCCGCCATCCCGACGTTGATGCTCCACCACTTTTCTTTTTGTTGCTCCACATTCTACCCAACTCGTCTCATTTTTGTTTTGCTGAACGTTTAATAGTTTTTATTGTAGTCCACACCGAGCATAAGCGGCAATCTATCGACTAAAGTGTTGAACTAAAAACGCGCTTATTATTTTACTTTAATATACGACTAGCTGTCGAGCAGCTTGTTCGAAAATTACAGACATTTAACCACCATCGAATTGGATAATTACAAGTAGTGTAATGATACGCCTGTAGGCATCGCGCAATTTGTACATTTTTTTTTTTCAGTTTATTTTGAAACGTCTTCTAAATAATGCGGTCTTATTCATACAAAATTGTGATGAAATTGGAACAAGTGCCAACAGCTGGAATTAATTACTTCAGTGGTATTTACATAATTCGATTTTGTTGTAAAACAATAAAAAACTACAGGGGAGGATTACTCGTAGCAGGCTGCTATTATCTTACGTCCCGCGTAAACTTAATCCGTCTGGCTTGGTCATATAAATAAGAAACTTACCGTAATCACCATGTTCGTGTTCTGTTGACAGGATATCATTCCATAGAGTTTTATGTGATGTAGGTACAGTGTTAACAGTGTAAGATCTATTCTCGTAAATTAATTACCTGCGATCAAAAGCTTTTTTATTCTTGAGTCCCATGTCAGTCTCGAAAGCCGAAGTATTTAACTCGTTCTTCAGAAGATAAATATAGGAATATAGTGATTTGTTTGATTTTTCTTAGAAAGCTTGGAATCGTAGGTATTTGCCCATAGTGCAAGGGAACATGATACGTTCAGTGTTTTACATTTAGAAACCGCTTGGTCGCGAAATATGCTCGGTTCAACATTCAGACCATGCTAACTGCTTTCGAAAAGCAATTAGCTACTGATCTCTCCGATGCTAGTTGTATTGTGTTCGCAGTACAAGAAATATCTGACAGAGAAAGAAAACATCAATAAATCAGGCTTCCAACAATGACAAATAACAGAAGTCGCACTATAAATCTGCACGAACTACATCAACTGATTACTCTGAAATGTTATACGATAATTATTGCTGATGTTAATGATTATCAAAATGATAAATCACCAATATCGGTAAATTATTAGCCTACTTAATTCGGAATTTGATAATTTACGGACATTATTATATCTCAATTTCCTAACCACTTAATATGATTTCTTTACCGCTATAAAAACATGGATACATATCATTTGAATTGTAAATGAAGCTATCTAATTCAAATTAGTTCACACCTTAACGATGTCGTCGGTGGCACGCATTATTCAGTTGGGATGCTGACTCGTGACTGGGTGGAGAGGCGTCGCGGCGCTGCGTGGTCGCGCACCCTAATGCATGCCGCTCTCTAGTATCTTGAGTCCGGGGTTGCTCGCCGCGCGCTCATTACCTCGCGCTGCGGACTCATATGTGCCAGGCTGGGAGGGCTCCAGTCTGTCATTAAGCCACCCAGTCCATGATCGGTCAGATATAAATCATGGTAATGGTAGATTATTCTAGATACATCGGCGGAACACCCGGGAAATGCGCTCGGAGCACCGATTATATAGAGCCCACTGACGTAATTGCACCGCTCATTGATACCTCACTCACGAAATGTAATTAGGCTTTGTTCCAGCTAAGTGCTGCTCGAGAATTCGCCCTCATTGTGCAATTTTATTGTAGCATTAACTAAATGATGAGTAGTGAGCGATATACAGGAGGATTCTGTATGCTTTAAGTTCCTATATAACTTCGAAATTTATTATGAAATACTTGAAGCTTTAGGCTTTTAATATATAGCCCATTTTCGACCAATGCAGCATCTGTTGGCTTAAAAATATGCTGACCTGGAAATCTTTTTCGAGTTTCAATTTCAACTCCCTTGATAATATTTCATGTCTGTTTACTGACAGGAAGACCTACACAAAATGAAAGCCTTCTCGATCTTGAATTATTCAATAACAGTCACTGACCCGGTTGGCAGAAATTATCCTTGATCTGATCGATTGTATACTTCGGTCACATTATTCTATGCTTGTGTTATTTTCTGTCTCTTTTTAGTAGAAACCAGTCGTGCTGGCATCGCAAGCGACGCTTTTGACATCATTTGACACCTGTCACGGATATCGACGAGCGGAATCGATTAATTGATCGGTACGTGCATTTCACCGTAAGGTGCCATCATAGCGCTGTGACAGGATTACTGTCATAATTGACAGATTTTGACTAATGTTTTGAAGTTTGGGGGTCTGAACGGTTACAAGTGTAATTATTAGTTTTTGTTTGGATACAGAATACTTTCTGTTTTCTATTCAAATAAAGGTTGTTTTAGTTTGTACGATTAGATGCAGGTTACTAGCCTACCTTGAGCTTATCCATCCTCAGTAGGTAATGTATGTATCCGTCCTCAAGGATTTATTATCAAATATAGATATGAACTAACTTAAAGGTAAAATATAGTCATTCAAAAAGAAAACTGTTTAATGTATGGTGTGAACCATAGAAATATAAAAAACATGTGTAAACCGTACATAAATATCTTTCAGCCTGAAAAATGCTGCTTTGACTTTATGGTAGGCGCCAGATAAACTTGCATGCGGTCTCCCGAGGCGAAGACGCTTGGCCCAAAGAATCGTACTTACATTAAATTAAATGGTTTATTCATTCAATAAAATAAACTATCTGTAGCTTTAACATTCATATTTGGTAGGTGATCTGAGCTAGATAATAACAGCCGCATGGGTCGATCTTCAAGGTTAAGCAACGCTTGCCAAGGTTGGTCTGTGGATGGGTGACCATCTTAACATAGCGAGTTTCCTCCGTGCCTCGGAAAGCACGTTAAGCCGTTGGTCCCGGCTGTCATTTATAGATCTTTGGCAGTCGTTAAGGATAGTCAGAAGCCAGTAAATCTGACTCCAGTCTTGCCATGAAGTTCCGTGTTACCCAGTTAATGGGTTGTGGAGGTCTGGTAGGCAGCCGCTCCTCGTAAAATACTTTTGACTGGAAGCCGACCCCAATATAGTTGGGAAAAGGCTAGGCAGATGATGATTTGGTAGGTGATCTTAAATATCACATCAAAAAAAAGTTTGCGATCACTAGCAAAAGTTGTTAGGATTAAAGATCTCATCTTAAAATAATATATCATCATCTTCCTGCCCTTATCCTCGTCTCAAAATAAATATAAAGAAAGGAAACTTGATTAATGATCAAATTGACCGTAAATTTAAATCACGACTGTCATTGTCTTCATCAGTCGAATAAAATAGCCATCACAAGGAAAAGTGACATTGTGACTTGTGTGTCGATCTGGTCAACAATCAAGTACCCTGACTTTACAATGTAAGACTGCATTTGCACATTCATATTACTTACTTATCCAAACGGTATCTACTTGGAGCACTTAGCTGTTTAAGACAAACCTATTGCAGTTGATACTGAATATGTTACTGTAAATTAGACTGTCGTGCGCGATTTTATGAGATGTGTATCAAGGAAAAATAAGTCATTCCGTTAGACGATGCCCGTAGTAATACAGTTGTATGTTGAAGCCACGATAACCTATCGGCCGCAGCCTCATAGCGTTCAGTAGAGACGCGGCAGGCATTATCGTGTCTAATCAGGTTCGCACGCGGCGCGGTGGCTAAATCATCCGATTATTGATTTCCGATGTCGCGGTCGTGATCGGGCGCGGGACTCAGCGTGCGCCGTGACAGTGCCGCCATTGTCGGGCCCGACGGCGGCTCGCGCGCATTCTCCGTGATTAAACGCTTGTAATTCCAACAATATCATCCCGACTGTCGGATTCAATCTGCACACGCCGAGCGCCGCTCATCTCATGTCATCCTCCGCCGACCTAACAGCACGGACCGCTTGTATGTAATAAGTCAGTTAACATTTAGACCTCGTGCCCTGGAAACGTCCCGGCTCATGTTTAAAAGAGAATAGCGAATTGCTCTCGCAGCAGATACGAATCTCCTGCAGCAATAATGTCTTGATTTATTATTTCGCTCACGTGATTTATGTTATAATTAACCAGATATCAACGCCTCGTTGATCTAGTCTAATAGAGTTAGCGGTTGGTTTGATGGAAATACCTTCGATGTATCTTAACGAGATTGAAACACATCTAATCTAAAATAAAGTACATGCCATTAAATTTTATCACAAGGATATGCTTATAATTTAAAGTGATTTTATCAGTCCGTCGTTGAACACGTCAATCTCAATTCCTTCAAGTGAAATGCACCTTTTTTTGTAAACGTATATCAGATAAAGGAGGCTGTTCACAAATTTTTGCTCTTATTGCACACTTGGCCGCACTGAACAATAATAGGGGAGGCAATTTCTCGCGACATGAGATCGGCGGATGGTAACGAGCGCTCCGTTGTCGTTATTAAACCCCATTGTTGTGATGCGCCGTATAAAGCCTAACGCAGCCTAGTCCCTTTCTAATGCTGCCAATAAAGCACTGAAAGTGCATTTGCAATACGATTAACTCTCTCAGGCGGTTACGCGAGTATGCACGATGTGAGTGCGACGAAACAGGGCTGACATCTCTCTGTACTTGAAGAGAATAAGCTTCGAAATGCATATTATAAATAAAGCTTAGAATTTATGGCATGTTTAATTTTATTCATCGCCTGCATTGCTTTATAGAATTTGGTTTAAATAGACATTCTAATTAAGACTAGCCCTGACAGACAAAATCATACATCTATCAATCAAGTTATAATTAGTATCTACAATTTATTAAAAGCTCTTAACGCTACAATGATACAGTTGTGCGAGAACCATCCAAATAAAGCCATCATCAATCACCATCCAATTGTAACGATACAATCATAAAAGCTTCACAGAAAACAATATCATTTCACCATTTGACCTTTCTGTCCGAGCAGCCCTAGCAATCTAAGTCTGAACTCTATTATCGACTGTTAATAAAACTAGGTAGCGCACGCGGCTGCGGCTGCTGTTACTAGATGGCGTCGGCGGTGGCGGCGGTGGATGTGCCCTCGCATTTGCATAAGGAATTGGGTGCGCACGCCCCAGTACCGTCTCCCGGCGTATTTCTCACGCTACCCGCAGCCATTGCACGCTCTCGCCATCACCGCCTCCTCTTGTCTAATGGCTGTGTCAGCACGTTGCCCCTGTTCGAGACCTTTTTTATTTTCTTCCTAACCCGTCACAGATCAACACTTGAACCCAAACTCGTTTTTAACCAGTTTTCAGAAAACCGTTTTGTAATATCCCAA
Source organism: Lacanobia oleracea (assembly GCA_950371165.1). NCBI lineage: Eukaryota > Metazoa > Arthropoda > Insecta > Lepidoptera > Noctuidae > Lacanobia > Lacanobia oleracea. The sequence continues at coordinate 13,077,502 of OX493397.1, forward strand.
GAATTTACTATGTTAGTACAGTAATGATGCATACCGAAATAAACAAGCGATGTTAAGTTCATAATTACACGAATCTCGAGATCGTTAAGAGTCGAAGTCGGTCGATCATTTTTCACTATTAAAATACATGTTCGACGAAACATTCGGCGTAAGTGTCGTTAATTGCATGGTGCATTGATAACGGGTGATTTGATGCCCGCCGTGTTAATGGTGACCTCGATTCGGAGCTATAGGCACCACACCTGAAAGCATATGGCCAAACCAATTGCTATGATTACAAACGAGAAATGCTAGGTAATAAAAACAATAATGGATAAATGTTAAACGACTACCGTGTATCAAGACTTAATAAACATTGTACAGTAATACTTAACCAACTGCAAGACGTCATTTGAGACAGTAAATAAAATTGCAAGCCCTAAGGGATAAAAGACAATAGCCAAATGAATATTTCATAAGGCCATTATTTAATGATGATGCTTATAATACAGTAGTGCTATCAATTAGAAGCGAAGCGGCAGTAATTTCTTTTAGTAGATTAAACACAAAGCGAGCTTTGTCCCATGACCTTTGAGGTCAGGGCCTAAGTTACGGGCGCTTGTCGTTTTGATACTTTAATAACGTTTGCTACTTCTTTTTATAGGTAACTAACTCTGCACAAAAGGGTACTGGGATAGTGCTTATTCAACTTATGAAGGGACGTTGTATAAAGCGATGTTGTTGATCTAAGCAGCTTTTTGATGGCAAATAGATAAGTTGTAATTTATTAAGTTAGATAAGTTGTAAAGTTCACGCATTAATTTTGGGAAATGAAAAATGCTCTATCATTATTTAACATAATGTTAAGTTTTAATCAAGCAGCTTTGTTAGGTTGACCGTAATAAACTGAACTTAATAAATAATTAATGTTAAATCAAGAGAACATGTTTTTTCTCTTACTTTATCATAATCTTCCTGCCCTTATTTTTTTTTCGTCTGTGCAACACGTTTTTGTGTTTTTTTTTTATACTTAACACAATTTAAAAAGCTGTACTTTTCGGGGTTTTTATTTATAATTTTGAGCTATAGAAAATGCTGATTCCCAGCTTGTTTCAGTTATCAATCTCTAGATCTTTATCACAATTTAAGTCGAAACATTCGCCTGTAACTTGAGCGGGGTGCAAAGCCGCGGCGGTCACTATTGTAAGTAGACAGCACGCAAGACATTCTCATGTAGCGTGTTCTGCGTGTTCCATGAAGTCGTCTACGACTTGCCCGTGCGCATCCAGCGTCCAAGCACGTTAGCCGCGCACCGCGTTGAGGACTTCAGCAGACTGGCTACTTTTAGCATCGGCGCTTCGCGATTTTTCGATTTCACCAAGACTTAGCGTTTAGGCAAATGCCTGTGGCATTTCGCAAAATCGGCGAATCGATTGAGTCGATGCTGCATCTTAGTTTAGCGACTCAATGTATTTGACCGAACCAACAGAATGATTCAGCATCAAGCAGAAAAATGGCGAAGTTCCTCAAACCTAACCAAATCGCTACAACTGGAATCACGAAGCGTATAATCCCTGGTCGCTGATGCTACGATCGTCATCCCACCGGCCCCCTTCTACCATCGGACATCCAGACGCACTGCATCTTACCATCCCTACCTTGTGGCTATTCCACCAATTCGCACTAAGCGTTTTCAAACGTCTTTTATAATGCGCACAGCAAAGGAGTGGAACTCTCTGCCTGCGTCTGTGTTTCCGAAAGCTTACAACCCTAATCTTCTCAAAGTTAGAGTGAACAGGCTCCTTCTGGGTAGGCTCGCTCCATCGTAGACTTTGTCTCTGTCATCTCTGACATAGACTAGAGTCAAGAGCAAACCCATTACATATAAAAAAAAATATCGCAGATCGCTGTATTAAGCTACAGGAGAACTAAAATGCTTTAGTCGCTGATGTTAAAAGTAGCGCGTCTGCTAAAGCCCTAACAGTGGCAGCATGCGTAACTGACGCGACTGCCTACTCGTAACTCCCTATTGCAACGTTCCCTGTAACTGCTTCCTTTAAAACGTAAACATTCTTGGCGAACGTTTTATTGGTGTGTTCGGTAATTTGTTTGTAGGAATTTTGGATTGATTTATAAGGAGTCAGGTTGCAGTGGATTTAGTAGTATATTGAGACTTTTAATACTAACTGCACTACTACAGGGCAAAGGCATAGTCTTACACATCTCTTTAGGTTAATGTTACCGTTTCTATCATCAGTATTTCAAGTCATCTCCTAATATTTATAAATTTAAATTCTAAAATGTAAAAAATCTTAATTGGTTACGACAAGCATTTAACGGTCTTCAGATGAATAATTCGTGATGCCGCACACGTAGATAAAGTTGATATAGCACACCGTTAACTATCACCTTTATCTTGATAATCCAATTTAAATAATACAACTTAATTTTATAATTAACTACTAAAAACCACATTTCATGCGTCACAACACATACCAATTAATTGCTTACGGCTTTCTCGAGTAATAAACAGATAATATATTCGTATCCCTTTTCTCCGACACTACATAAAAATGTACTAGTGATGATAAACTTTGAACATAATCCAGTACATAAAGTTATTCATGTAACAAGATTTATCTACGTCTCTATAATTATCTTGTGTAAACTGGTTACTTAATGACGTTGTTCTCTGGATACGTGGTGCGAATCTATCATTGTAGAAATACGTTTCCTTGAGCGAAATAACCAGGCTATCTTTAGCGTATCAAGGACCGTTAATAGATATTTGTATCAACGACTTGATCTTTACCGAGATTCTCGCTAATGTCCGCTAATGTCTGCTAAATTCTTAGTAAAATAAACAACCTGTAGTTATAATGTTTATACCACAAAGTTATTGACGATAATAAAAACGAGTAATTCATACAAATGAGCTTTAAAACTAATATGCGTTTAATGTTAAGATTTAATTTTCTTAGCCAGACCTTAATTAGTATGTACCAAGATTAGATCCGTGCATACGTTTGCGACAGCTATTTATGGCGAGTGTCATCTAAGGGAATAAAAGAAATACGGGAAAGGAAAAAACTATGCGATTTTCTTGTTCCAGGACTATAGACCTATGTCATCGATAAAAGCAAATGCAACTTATTTACGAGTGCAGAACGTAATCTTTTTCAAACCTTGGGTCGAAAACACGAAAAATTATGGCAAATTACAAGTAGGATGTCGCTAAATTGCAAAATCTAATCAGCTATTTCGCAATTGTGAACGAATAAGGAAATATTATTCTGGACCTGAATTCTGCTGATCCATTTGCAATTTCCAGCAGGAAATTGTTTTAGTTGCATACAACAAAAATAATATAAATGTATTCAGGTATATTACACTTGTTTCAAATTAGTTCTCATCAGTTCTAGCAATAAACCTGAGATATAATAACACTTTCATCAAAATTTATAGTCTTTCAACGTCGCCCTACGAATAATTGAATTCTAGTCATCAAATAAATTGTTTTATTTTAATCCACCTCATCCATCGAGGTAGGTACTTTAATAAACCTCCCACAGTTCACAGCTTGACGTAATCTGCTACCGACCTGCACCTTTTCTTTCGCTTTTTAAAATATTTAAGCAAACTGGCACCCATAAAGCTCAAACACTTTATGGATCCACAGGTTTGATGACGTCAGAATCCCGTTGACCGTTTATCAAATCTAAAATTCATGTCTTCGTTGCATCCCATAAAAAGCAACTGCATAGTTTTACGTCTGAATAACCGCATGTGTCCATGTACAGGAAGTAAATGCAAAAAGTGACAGATGTCAAATGTCAGTTCAATGCTCGCTCTTACAGTTTTTACATCGCTAACTAGATGCATAGAATCAAGCATTGTTTGTCATGCTTCGATGTGAATTTGTCATATCAAGGATATCCGTTACTTCTGAGTCAATAGTTAATTAGTGGACTGGTAGTCGTTAATTTCATCAAGTCTGGGAAGAAATTACATCGTGTCTTTCATTTGAATCTCATGATTTTCTACGCATATTATCCACATTGCTAAAATGAAACATAAGTTTTCCCGGAAATAAAGTGGTTCAATATTAATTTATTTATGTTATTCATGTTGTGGTTGATTGGCATTTTGTATGTTAAAGCTTACTACGCATATTTTAATATAAATTAAGATGTGCATTGCGTGGTGCAGTGAGCGACGCAGACGATATCGGACGAACACAAGCAGACGAGTCGTCAAGTCAGTTCATATCACTAACAAAAAGTAGAGTTTCCCATGTCCATTAGCAGAGCTTTACACATGTTTACAGTTTACGTATACATATTTATGTCTATCGTGTCATTCCAAAAAAAAACATGAAGAAAATTTTTGATATCAAATGAGAGTAAAAAAGACCACCATAATATATTTTTTTATTTAAATGAAAAGTCTTAAATCCTACAGTGACATAAGTGAAAGCAACGTGTTTTCACTTTTATGTCTTGTTACAAGTTTTGCCAACAGAAAGTATAACATTTATAAGAAACATTCTCCATTCAGTCGCAGTTTCATATAAGAATGAAATGCTTCTTTTTGGTCATATAAGTACACCTGTTGCGTCCAAAACGAGCTTGGTATCGTTCTTGCTCTCGTGCCTTACCGGGAGGAACTGAACTTTACACGACTCCACTCCGGGGAACACAACACGGGTTGCGCTCCAAGAAATGCACAACAATTCCTTACTCGCTTATAATGCTCAGTTATCGTGGCTTACGCAGCGCATATCCTTTTCCCTCAATTAAGTCTTACAATAAGCGGAATGAAGACCTACCAATTAAGTTTTTCTTTGATTCCCACATCAGCTTGGGAATAATTCGTTAATAATCATTTTCATGCTTTATGACCCAACATTATGTTCTGTCTTCAGAGCGTTATCTATACAACACAAAAAATAATGCAGCGTTTACTGTTGGGTCATTGACCAGTCTTGAAAGTTTTTTGCTCCATCCTTTACGACTTATTTGGTATTTTTTATATCATATAATTAATAACGAGTCATTTGCATATAAACGCCGTATTAAATAGGAGAAAAAAATATATTTGAATGATAAGTCCAGAGGCGGTGGATGCTGCGATGGAATGATTAATGACTAGCTTCCTCTTCCTTAATAACACCTAGAATCTGGTAAAAACATGCCGCTATCTGTCAGAAGAAGCTGGACTCCATTAGTAAAGTGAACACTTCAGTTATAATAACAATTCTTTTTGTTAAACTTACTAAAGTATTTCTTGCGTAACACTTTAAACTACGCTATTTAATTACCTTTTTATTTATTTTTATTAGGTACTTCAAACTTTCTGATTTATAAGTTTTTACTATGCGTATCCAGTTCACTTTAATTTAAAAGGCCACTTATAGTATAATTTAAAAAAAACGATGATTGCCTATTCCTAGAACGGCTTTCTATATCTGCGTGCTACGCGTCTCGTAGCAATACGACATAAGTACGACACTGATAGAGCAATTTGATGAAATATAATTATATGCCAATTTTCACAGAATCTATAGCAATAAGTTCAGAGATCAACTAAGCTTTTGTCCCAAAAACTTAAATCATAAAGCTTCTTTTGTTTTTTTGGTATTTTTGGGTGTGTACGGAATCAGTACTAATCAGCCAGACATGTGCGTATCGGAAGTGTGCGGAAGCAGGCAGGCCGGCGCGGGCGCAGCAGCGGTGGCGATGGCGGGCACCGCGCTAGCGCCTAGCGGTGCTTGCAGACGCGATGGCATCGCGGTCGTGCGCCACCGCTCACGGCAGCCGCCGGCGCTCGCGTCGCCGTGACTTATGGCCCCCGCGCGAACCTCGATCGTACGATTGAATAATAATATCCGATTCCCGTGCACCGAATTTATGTTAGGAAGTAACCAGTGTCCCGTATCGACGAGCGCATCGCGCGCGCCTCGCCCGCCCGCAATTTCCAGCCGCTTGTCCTTAGGCGCTGATGTACCAGCCGATACTTGATAAATAAATTTTCGTGGAGGACTGTTCCCTCTGGACGTCGGCACTCCGTACCCCGGAGTCCCGCCCCGCACCCACTTCTAAACTCCTAACTGTCAGCCAACATCACGTCTCTCCCTCTTGTGATTACAATAAATTTCAATTTTCACTTCCTCTTCGTTGTTACAAAGTAATAGGACACTGAGTTATCCTTCATGCAATGTTGTCGCTGTAATAGAAAAACAAAGCTGTGGTCAGGCATGTGCATCCCAGAGACCACACGCACGGCTATCAACAGAGCGTCATAAGTTTCTTTGGTGTGTATGAGGCGACCACAGAATGAATCCTTGGAGCTGGACGGCTAACAGCAACATGCGTACTATTAACAGCATCTGCGATCACTTCGTAATACCGTGTACGGTAATTATGCCTATACTTACCAAGACCGTTCGTGTAGCGGTCTGCTCTATAGACTGTAGGAATTTCAAGCGCTGATATGTATCATATCAATGTTGTTAGAATCAAAATGACGTCTTTTTGTCATTAGCAAGCTAATTTGGATGTAAAGATCTCAAAGAGGAAATTTGTCGTACCAGTGAACAAGGACATCGTGACTACAATACTGCCGTGCTTGGTAGGCCTCGTCGGCAGTCATGAGCCTGTCATCAGTAAACCGCAAGCGCTGTCTTCACACTTTGATAATATTACCAAAATTAGTTACTTAAGAGCTAAGCGTCTTTTGGCCACTTACTAAATTACTTGAAGTTCAATGGTCTTCGAAATTTGTTGTAAATTATGGGTTCACACACCTAATGTTTTCACTTCGACGAGTAATCGTGACCGCTGTATAACTACCACTAGATCGATGCATGTAGGAATTTGGTTGATTTGTACCGTTACATATTACTTGCCATCTCTATCCCAGCCCTAACCTGTCATTATGACTAGTTGTTTTATAATTTAATATTTTCAAAAGTCACGCAGTTTGTCGGCCTCATTATGTTATTCTAAGCCATAACATTTGCTAGCAATCATATCCACGTACTAAACATAATTCCTGATGCGAGAGGGATAAAAAAGATTACTCGTCGGTCGCTGTAAGTCCATATAGTCCCCACGCAAATAAAAAACTTAAAATAAGAACCATATTTCATGTAGTCATCGATGGTTCATGTACCTAAGGCGGACTGTCTAATTCGTCGAAAAAAGCTCGGTTATTATGTGTAATGCGCCTTAGATTATAGAGCGGGAGAGCAAATTATATTAGCTACATTGATGGCATTGTTCGCGAATGTGCATCATGAGTCAAATTCTGCCTACGTTGATTCTGTCTATTGCGGACTGCGGTATAGTATGTAGGTAAGTTTTTCTGCACGCAAGGTACGCTATGCTTTAAATATTATCAAATTACCCGTACAATACATGGTCATTATGTGCTAACGGTTGTGTCAATTAATGTGATTAAATCGCTCAAGTGATCGCGGTCGATCACGTAGCGCCGCCGCGCCGGCTCCTGGTCTATTGTTCGTCTCGACGCAATGTTGTCACCGCGCGTTCCGGTTCTATGACCGTCTTCTCCGCCATTCGTCATTCTATTCCGAATAAAATATACATAAATACCATATGCAAAAAAATCTTCTTGTCACATAATAAAAGTAAACGGTAGCTAACGGTGCTCACGGCCGTGTATCGTCTACGGTAATCTACCATGGAATTGAAACCCCTTTAACACTTTGTTGTTACCAGCGACCTTCATAATTTCATCACGTCCGACGGCTGGTCTCGACGACCGACTGTCCTACTATACTACTATCTTTGCCTACGAGAATAAGATTTTTGATTAAAAAACATAATCAAATATAAGTTGTGGTGAGTAGGTGAAAAGACGACGAGTTGGAAACGTGATCATTGTTGTAATATACACCGTTCACCCACTTAAAAAAAAAACCGACCAAGTGCGAGTCGGACTCGCACACGAAGGGTTCCATACCACAAACCTTAATTTTTATTATTTGTTGTTTTAGCGGCAATAGAAATACACAATCTGTGAAAAATTTAAGTGTTTACCTATTACGGTTCTTGAGATACAGCCCGCTGACAGACAGAAGAACGGACGGACAACGGAGGCTTAGTAATAGGATTTCGTTGGTTATCCGTTGGGTACGGAACCCTAAAAATAAAGATATTATATATTACAAATATGAAAAAATAAAAAGCAAATTACCTAACAAGCACTAATGTGGAACAGTTACAAACTTCCGACGCTAAGAAAGCTTTTATTTCCTTAATTTCCGCAGAAGCTTACAGCTATAAGATAGAGATTTCAAACACAAAACCAAGATAACGAGACACCGCACGTCGACCACGTCAACGCGTCGCACGGCGGTAGTCAATACAAAATTCTTAGAAATTACCTTCATAAATTGTTAATGATAGCACTAAACCTCTCGATACTCCTGGTAAACAAAAATGTATACCTAAATCTAGATAAGTTAAGAATTATTTCTGTACAAGTGATTTGTAATCTTTAGAAATATATGAATTCAAACCGTTATAAAAACTCCGCTGAAAATTGTTCTAACTAGATCTAAACACTTACTTCAATTCGTGAAACGGCTATCCTAAATACAATTCCCTGCTATTGCTATGTAAAATCATTCATTCCTGCAAAGTAAACAGAGGTCCAAATTGGTTTATCGTGCTCCATAATTTGCGAAAGTTATGGACATGGACAATCACGCCTTAATGCGCCTGAAGCTTCTCCTGGTGCTTTCCCGATAATTTAAATTATAATTACATTTCGTGATGCCATCGTTCTCATCAATCTTTTGGCTTCTAATTTTACGGGCGATTTTTAAAATGCCGCAAGTGGAATGCGGATACTGCAACTAAATAAACACTAATAACGACCGAGATTTTGGTTGAGAATATGACTGTTTTATCTCATGAATAAAATTAGATGGATGAATAGACTAGATCTGATTTGCATTTATAATAACATACTAGATTGTTGCACTTTTGTCGAAACGAAGATTTTTTTTAAATATGAATGAATTACAAGCTGCGTTTAATAATCATAAGATTACAGGTAGGAAACAGACTTCCATTTAATAATATTGCAAATAAATCCTCACACAGTATCGCACGCCGCTTCTCCTAAGGGAGCTTGGGCGCGGGTGTTAATTAAAGCCGGCACCAAACCTGCGACGCCAACACCGCCCAGCACACAGCTAGCAGCTAGCGTATAATTATCGACTTTCGGACCATTTTGCTAATACACAATCGTACAAATGCTTGTTTACGACACAACACGCCCACTTAAGATTCTTTGACCGCAAGCGCATACGTAAAACGTTGAATTGTCACTTTACGACCGATTGTTCCTCGACGCAGACCCTCCGGCAATCCAATGCTATTGGGACGAATTCAGCACTCACTCGCTTGACGATAAGTGCTAGCTTATTATTTAAAGATCAAAAATTGATTTTAAGCATATTTTTCAAACATACAATGTGTATCTGTACATTAATTTATAACATCAGATTCCGCATAGAAGATCGCAAGATCTTGCCATAACTGTTAATCTTTCGCAATGAATATCTTCCTATCGACGGAAAATATTCAAGCGCGTCGGAATCTGTAGACTTCAGTTGATGCCCATTTAGCCGGTGCGGTCATTGTATGTGATCCTGGTATCATGAGGCTATCGTTGGAACATTAGCATTATCAAAAGGGCCGCGGGCGTCATGGTCATATCGGCGGCGACACGCGACGGCCGCGGAAGCGCCGCGAGAAGGCAAAGGCCCCGACAGACGAGAGGCGATAACTCAACTCAACATACCTGAAATACAATCGTGTGGATACCATGCCGCGAGTCGCGGAGCCAGGACCCTAGCCGCCTAGGCGTGGGCCCGCCAACACTATATGTTCCTTTTGTTTCCTGTTTTCCTACAAATATTATCTTGTATTTATACGCATGTGTAAATAGATAGACGGCTTTCGTTATAAATAGAGATAGTGCGAATGCGCTAGATAGGGCAATTTGTGATCAGGGTATGTGTGATTATTATATATACAACTTGATTAAGACACAATACAAAACAACCACACGATTCGTTTTCAACACTGTTTCTATGCATACGAGTAACTCGTCGTGCAATGTAATCTAGTCCAATCTATCCAACATTTTATGGTCATCGTTTTTCAACGTTCCTTTTAGCACACATGAAATAACAGCTCTCGCAAATCGTACCACAGGAACAACATTTGAAGACCTATTTGCCTGATCAAAATTAATATAAAAATCTAAGGCAATCAATACCAGACAATGCGACTGTGTACATTAGGTGCACCTGTGCTAATTTCCGCATTTTAGTTCAAATGAACAGAGAAGTAACAACGCAGTCGGCAGTCGTTACGGACTGTCAGAAGCCAGTAAAATCTGACACCAGTCTTACCAAGAACTGCCGTATTACCCAGTTAACGGGTTGTGGAGGTCTGGTAGGCAGCCGCTCCACGTAAAATACTGGTATTCAGCTGAATCCGGTTTGACCGAGAGCCGACCCCAATATAGTTGGGAAAAGGCTAGGCAGAGATGATGATGACATTAGGTGCACCTGTGCTAATTTCCGCATCTTAGTACAAATGAAGAAGTAACAACAACAAACGCAATTTGTCGATCACACATCGACGACATCGATAGAGGACGCGCGTCGCTTGCCAGTAGGCGTAGCGCGGAAGCATCTTGGACCGTCGCACGCGCCGTTACCGTCATCGGCCATTACACGACCACTCTTAATTATCAACAGTTACTGCACACCCGCGCGCCGCATTGATAGCACTCGGCCGCATCGTCCGTAACTGACGAACCTCCCTCGGACGAAGCTCTATGCAGTATGCACCGGTTATCTACCACGTTAGGCTAATTATCGCAGCTGTGATTAGCATCGGAACGGGCGTTTTAGTGCCAATATCAAGCTTCGGACACTATGTAGCTGGTGTGCAAGTGGTTTTTATTGCAGATCTATAGGTATTATTTATTTATTAGAGCATGAAAGATATGCAGCTAAAACAAATAGAACATTTATAAATACAAAGTTGCTGTTTTTTCTGTCTGTGTGGCCGCGTTCTTCCTCTAAACGGTTTTTTAGTTGTTTTTCACTATAACTTTGGGAATTTATTAAGTAAAGTGTATGTGCACACTGTACATGAATATAAAACTTACTAGCTGACTCGGCAAACGTTGTTTTGCCAAAAAAAAAAATAGCCTACCACCTATTCTCATACCTACCGAATATACAAAATTTAATGAAAACCGGTTCAGCCGTTTCGGAGGAGTTCGGTAACAAACACCATGACACGAGATTTTTAAATATTAGAAGTAGATTAATTATTTATTTACCTAGTCGTACAACCATGCGATACCGAGGCGTGTGCCGCTATTGCTTCTAAAAATTGTAGACTAAATAGGAAAGCATCGTAAATTTATCCTGAAATAGCGTCTAGAACATGTGTTCATATTTGCTTTTATTATTAATATTACGTTAGTTGAAACTAGCGAAGAGGTGCGCTTGCCTAGCATGATCTCTCACATGATAGGAGGTGCGCAGGCGCCGGATGGTACGATAGCGTCGCGTTAACCCTGCCGACGCCGCCAACACTCGCGCCCGACTCTTCTCTAATTACAAACACTATCTCAGCTGAGGATGTGCGCGCACTAGGAATACCCGCGTATTGTCTGCACTCCCAGTCCTTCCGGTGAACTTGTCCACGATCCTAATCTGTATCCCAGGCCCAGACATATACTTAACTGATAAACAAGTAACTGTTAGCTTTTGTCGTCAATTTTGAAGTCTAACTAGGTTCTTCCGAAGATGATAACACTTCAAATATTTTAGAGGTAAATGGAAATAATTCACCTATTTAAATTGCAATACACAAAAAACTGGTTGACAGCCTTTCTATGATCTGCCCTCGTTTCCTGCTAACAATTTGTCCTCGTACCATTTCTTCGTTGTTACAATTTAATCACAACCTCAAAGGCACCTAATCACGCAGTTGATTAGAAATTGAGAGAGTTGGTACACTTTGTACTGGGCACGTTATAACTCGGTCGTAATTAGGCGAGAGCGTGTAGACTTAGTCTGGCAGTGTGGCTGGCCACTCCGGGCAGTGGACCACCCAAGCAGACGGCCTTTGGAGTCGATCGAGGCCGCTTGTGTTGCTGTCAGCCCTTTGGCTTGATCAAACAATCTATAAATAACAGATATCTAGGAGACTCTTGACATTTTAGCTCTTCATAGGAAATTAAATAAACAGATTCATCTCAGAAGTTGGACATTAATATATTATAAACATATTTTAGTATTTTATTGAATAAACGACTTTTTATGTTTCTATTAACTATGATAAATCTATCTAGGCTACCAAAAAGATGTAAACTAATAAAGTACAGTTATAAAATTCTGAATACACAAGCAGGTCTATTCATTGTGCGCGACAAAAACTATGATAAATTACTGTCTTGATCCTGAATAGTTCTTTGACGTTCAAACTTAATAGACTGGTCCTAATAAACAAATATTATCGTTATTTTGTTCTATATTATTATCGATCGAACTATTGTCTCGTGCAGAAATTAATCATTATTATAAGTATAATTTTTTGCGTTAGTATCCTGATTAACTCAATTCAAATGATCTATAACTATCTACTTACAAAGAAAAATAACGGTGATTAATTCCTTTTAGAATACACTGGCGTCATAGTCAGTTTCAAATTACCCAGACAAGTATTAATTTCGTTTGAACAACAGACGAATAAAAAATATTTAAACTCGCGCGGTATACAGTTATCGGGTATGTTTCAATACATGTTTTCGTATCAAAAATAATCGAAGACAAAAATGGATGTCGGAGTCTATTTACAAATTTTTTGTTTAGTTCCGGCGCGTGACCAAGTGGTCAAACATCATTGTGTCCAGTTTCACGCTCCTTGTCTCTTGACAAATGATGTTTTTACTTTAGCATTCTAGATACTGATTTTTTTGTTGCTGTAAAAAACCGTATCATAATAAGTTGTATGATTGAATTTTCTATGTGCCTACATGGCAACATGGCTAACCACAGGGGTACTTGAGTTTCACATACATATGCATAGTTGACGCGTTCATTCACTGACTATTCATGTCTTCAAACAATTATATAGCACTTTAACGTCTTTCTTCCCACGATTGTATCGTCGCGTCGGAGCGAACCAAGTTTGCAGATTTATGTTTACCTACACAAGCACACACAGAAAGGTGTCGCGAAGCTTAACTCTATGCATACTATGTAATACCCGTGGAAGCTCTCGTTTAAGCTCTAACAAGATGAAGCAACTTCAATTTTAACTAATCCAAACATTATGAAATTGTAGTGTGGAAACTATAAAGACCATAAAAGACGTGGTCCATTCGTCTCCTTTTCAAAATATGCTGTTTTTCGGCTATAAAGAAATTTATTTAATGTTTAGTATTTTACAACTTACCTACTCCGAACAAATATTTAAACGCTCTGAACACCTCTATATGGCACCTTAACTTAAATAACATAAGTAGGTACTAATAATTTCAGGCAATGCCATACGATTCGTGACCACGGGCTAAACCCGTTCCTAGTGAAAGAGAAATATCTGAATGTAATAATTTTTCAGCAACAAACTGTCATTATATACTTTGCCGACGTACTAATGTAAAACCATCACAATATTTATATGCCAATATATTTGAGACTTATCATAGCATTCGCGGCGTTTCGCATTTATTTGTACAATTTTAAAGTTACTTCGTAGAGCAACGACCATAAAACCTACCCTGGTGCGTTGAATATTTCTCAGGAATATAAAAACATCATGGTATGTATTTTAATAATAACGGCATTCTATATACGGAGTTTAAATTTGGCCGTAACAAAGACATTTAGACATGGTCGGCCGATTTTTCGCAAGTACTCGTTCCTCTACTTTACGAATCTGGAAATATGTACGTGTGTGTTGACACACGCGTACAGGTGCGAATTTTGGTATGTCGCTTGCCCTGCCTGCCTGCCTGCCTGCCACAATTCCCAGTTCCGCACCGTTAATTTGATATACGGAGGCAGATGGCCTCTCGCCGATAGCACACGGCTCATGCGCCTTCCGCGCTTTACCGCGAATCCCAAACTTTTGCAGTCGCCGCAAGAAATGGGCGATTTGCTGTTTTTAAACAAACTCACAAAAAAGCAATTTTCACGAAGAATATTTAAAAAATATTAATAGAGTTACTTCCTAACACCGACACCACTTTAATTGAGACATCTAAGAGTGGAATACCGAAAAACTAATCGAAAAGCGTTGTTTGCTCCAACTCAATCATAGAGCGATACCCAGAGATAATAGGTTTCGTATCTAAAATACCTAGGTAGCTGCTAGTTATAAAATAAACTGAGCAATTTTAATATAAAATATGCCGTTGTACAAAAAACGGCTACTTTTAATTAAAACTTGGACTCCAAAACAGAATGAAAGTCAGGTAGGGTTTTGAGGTAATTTGCATTTTGATCCAACAACGGGCTACGAGATAACAATGTAATGCTCGAGATCTCTCCTCAGATCAGCTATCCCACATGTCTCAGTGCCGTTCATCAACCACTTCTTTCGAACTCTACACGCAAACCTTATAAGGTTGCAACATTACAATGTTGAATACCAATGTTGCCATACTAACCTACAACTTTTTGATGTTATCATAGCCAAGTTCTCATCTGGCCGGCAATTCGGGAAAGAGTAATTAAGAACCGTAATAAAATGGTTACTTTACAAATTGGTATGTATCATTCAGTATTTGAGCGGATAAGTAATTATACTCAAAACGCCAGGAAATAGTCAATCAGTGTGCTGTTATTCCGGGCACAAGAAGTCAAAGACCGTCTGTATAAAGGAGTTATAAGATGCCAGCGACGTAAGGCACATTAGACACGGTATGCATGTGATGATAGTTGTGGTATCGAAATTCGCTTCGGCGGTTCCCTTCGAGCAGCGCACAGCTGTTTGTATATTTCGTTCATATTTTTCCTTGTCGTATATTAATGATGTGCGTCTACTGTAACTAAGAGACTTGATGCGCGCAAAAGTTATTAACGTTTAGAAGTGCGAGTGCTGTGCTGAGCATTGGCATGAGCGTGAACTGATTTAGGTTTCATTCACCCCGCGTTACGCTAGCTGGGCGCCTGGACTGCGCATTGTCTCACACGCCGCACAAAATGCGAATGATCCTTTGTTCGTTACACTTTACCTACACTGTAACCCAAACCAATAGCGGAACACTTAGCGCCCACCTCTAAACGTAACATTCACGCGGCCCGGCTCACGCTCGAGAACCATTCCTGACTTACAATATTTACTCTGAAATAACAATACGTGTACTGTTCTGACATTGATAGCTCTCCAACTGATACGTACTGTATTCTCCCGGCATAATGCGTTTAATGGTCCTGCGCTAGAGGAAAAATAATGATGTGTAATTTCCGGTTCTTCACCATTAGATAAATACGAATAAAAAACTAAGTGTTTGAACTTTCACTCAGGAGGGAAAAGCCGAATTTGCAGTTTGTATTTTTTTATCCCAATTGTTACTTTCTCGTAACTAACCTGCAATTTAATGGATAAAAGATTTAAATTACTTATGCACGAAACTTTACCAAACACTCGTGGTTTATCGTTTTTCTTCATACACACTTTCAATCATCGATCTTCACGGATTACAGTAATTGTAATAATGCATAAAACTTGCTTTTACTGGAGTGTAGTGCGTGTTAGGTTCGCACGCACTTGTTCAACATTTCAGAGTAGAAAGCCTTCTCTTCACTTACTCGTTACTTACTGTTTATTGTTATTGTTTCGTACAATAGATACCTCAAGTGGTTTTAACATTATCAGGTGCCGTCTCTCGCGATCTCGTGAGCTGTTCATAGTGCAGTCAAAGATAAAGAAAGTAGGATGCTTTGTGACAATGGGCAATCCAGTGTCACCACAGTGGACCACAGACATGTAAGCTTACGGCACTAAATCACACAGTTCCAAAGGCATAAACCAGATAAAGAAGTGTTAAAGCATGTCATAAACGTTCTAACTAGATTTAAAATTATTCCAATACAAATATTTAATGCAAAACGTGTTCGTATCAAGAACACAACATTTTATAAAGTGTCTTGATAACTGCTCAACTGTGTGACATAAGATTGATAAATAGCGGTACTCATACAAGTAAGTAATCAAGATTGGATATCATCCATCAATATCACAGAGCGCCATCATTCAAGTGAATCATCACTGTCCTTATGATTTATAAAGCCCTTACCCAATGGTTATAATATTTTTATATCCATAGCAATTACACAATGTTCTAAAAGCCGTTAAGCTTACAAGTCCCGATACAATCTGCCTCAAACGACGTGGATTACATGTTAAGTGTCTAATGTGTATAATCAAACTATTTGGAGCTATTACATTAAGAAATTCATTTATAATGAACTACTAATACTCGTAACACTCTCGAGATACACATCAATTATATCACAGTACATAATTTTACTAACGTCAAAATAGTGTTGGGAAAATATTATTATATCCATATAAAAAGAGGTGTCTAAATGGTGCAATAAAGACCAACAAAAACTGGTAGATTTATATCTTCCGTTCTGTTCTTAACACCTCTAATGTGGTGGAATCTCCGAAGCCACTAAGTTCATGGCTCTGGTGATTTAACGTCTAACGTCGGATGTGTATCAATTACTTACAAGTTATCGTGAAATATAATCAGTTATAATGGCGGAACGAAATTGGCAGTTGAGTGGCTAGCTAGCATCTAAAATATAAATAGAAATACTTCGGCAAATTGTTCGCCAGCAGTAGAGCCGTTCACTGTAACCTGTTGCTTTACTTTTATTAGCATGAACTGAAATACAGTATCGTTCGCGTCATATTTATGTCTAATTAACTATAAATTATTGCAGACAATACAGAATACACATTATCTTTCTGAGGTAAATTTACATAACGACGAGGCCGTAATCGCTAACAGTTAAACAGTCTCATTATACAAAACAACTTCAAGTTCAAGCTTAAAGTATCGCCAGCAAGAAATTTGTTCCGTTTTTCATAATATAGTTTACTGTTATTACTAACACTATTGTCAAAAAATTCACATATTAAAATAAAGCGTAATGAAAGAAACTCCGTCAGTTGAACCTTAATAAGTTAACGTGTATTAACACAGCTAATAGCAAAGACAATTGCAAGTTGCTCTATCAATTACTTACTCACACGATCTGGCCGATATCGCCATTATAACGACATTAGAGATGCGCGGTCACGCCATCCCGGCATTACTAGCATCTGTAACACGGTCACATCATTTCTTCGCCGCCCAATTTTGGTTTGACTGCACACTTTTATAGTTTCTGAGCAATTTTTACATGAGCGTGCAAAAACAAGTTCGAACGATTCGGTTGTAGATTTCCGATTTATCCAGTTACGAAATTCACTATATTCGTAATTGAATTCACCGTTTTCAATCAAAAAAATCTGGGTGCCTTATGAAATGCAAGACAAAGTGATTAGACACAATTTCTGTCCCAATTCTTGTAACATGGATCGTCTTCATGCAAATAATACCTGGCTAGACACGCTAGTGTATAACAACATCTAATTTGTGATATTATTTGGACGTAGCTGTAACCTAGGCCTTTTCCTGCTTTCTAATGGAGCAATTATTGTAATGGCGAAATTAAAGTCTTGTATTTGAATGTGGTGCGGTTGTAATGCTTGCTATATAAGACGAATTAACATTTTCATGTGGTAGGGTCACGACCCAGCGCTCCCACACATAAATCGGCGGAGGATGTCGCGTCGTGAGCACAGCCGCTGCCGCCGTTACGAGCGCTATGCGCCCGCGCCGCCACCGCCACCGCCCGCGCTGCAGCTACCGGACTGTGTTGTTTCGTGTTACCGCTGTAATTAATATTACCAACCTGCTCGGATACCGCTTCTCGAAAATTTTAAAAATCAATATAATCGCTCAATAGTGACATCACTCCTATTAACATAGCTAAACACTTACTGTATCAATCATGTCTAAAATTAAACATTCCGAATGTACTGCAGCTTTTAATAGTTTTGTATTCGTTAGATAGAAAATTACATATGACCATAACGTACAGTATTTCGATTTCCCATTTCAGCACTGGTACCCAGCATACTCAATTAGAGCTACAGTCGTAAATATACAGTTATTTTCGAACAAGCACAACTATTGACACGATTCAGTAAAAAGCAATGTTTAATATTGTTTTACTCTTGAAACTTAGTTAAGAAACATATCTTTTCAATTAGTCGCGCGAAATGTTAACGACCAATGACAACTGCGAGTGTTCTTATGTACTTTCCATTGACATTAGTGCGTGTTACAAGCACTTCCTCATCGTAGCTCATCATTACTCACTAACGCTTAAATAGCTTTTTCTTTGCTCTACCAGCGCTGAAGTTATTTAGTGAAAAGCAACATAACATTATTTCTTTATTTACTGTGATCTTCGTTCAGAATGTTTAATGTACTTAAACAAAAGACGATGACTTCTAGCATCAGCTTGTAAGCAAACCGAAGAGAAAGCCAATCAGCGGACAGATGGACACCTTAATTCGCAACGTGGAATACAAGATAAATTAACAAATCAACTGGTTTTGCGATGATAGCGAGCGGCGACCGCCGTTGTGACAAATAGGAGTGTACCTCATACGTACAGCTGGCAACGGTCCCCGCACGGTACACCACATATTTCGTTAATTGATTAACTGTTCCCCGATGTTGGCAACGGTACAGTTAGCCACATATTTAATCATCCGTAAATTGATTTATTCGAACACTTTACAAATTGACACAACCCTCATTACATTAATTTTGCTTTCCTTCATTTAGTAAACGATATACAAGCCGTTGGTCACCAGAATTTACATTTTCTTCGTTAAAATATACGGTTAATTATCGTCGGCAATTTATATCTTTCTATAGAATGCGTAAACCATAGAATAGGACCCTATAAATAATAATCAAGATTGAGAATTAGCGAAATCGTACCGCTTTTGATTGCCTGTTCATAACATATTGTTTATGAACCATAATAATGACATCTATGAAAAGCTTATACGTATTATAATTAGCACAAGTAATTTGTAACAGTTTTCTCGTTGTTTCCTAACGGTATAGTCCCATTAAATCAGTTCAGACAGTAAATAACCTTCCCATTAAAATAAAGTTACTAGCGTTCAGGTTACCGACAGAGTTAACAATCAAGTAAAATCGGTTAACGTTCGCATTAAAATCGACGTATTTGTACTTGTAGTACGAGTAAACTGCTTTTATAAGCGACACAGATAATAAAGTCCTAAATAGCGGCTAAGATAAGCTTCCATCAAAAATACTTTATTTAATTAGTAAGTAGTAAACATGGCGAAGTCTGTACATAAAGTTAATTTTGTTTTAATTACAAAAACGGTGTAACTTAACGTTAATTAGTTTGGTGAGTCAATTAATAAGGAATTTATCTTATTTAATACGGCAGTTTGAAATATTACGTGATTAATATACTCGCCTTAAGCGTGAATTCAGTTATTAGCCTCTAAACTGTTATTAATTTGCTGAGCGTTGCTAATGACTCTTAAATTGCCGCAAATACGTATAATTTGATAGAAAGATAAATAAATCGTGTTAGGGGAGTGTGTCAGCTTACAAAAAGGAACATGATACTTTAGAAAAACTCACCAAGATTTATTAGCTTGCTTCGTATAGATTATAACAATCGATACTAACGCGAGACAATCACGCACCAATCAACAAATAGTGTGAGAATAAGTTAATGGGGATGGGATCAAGCACTCTCGCCAGCATTTCGACGAACATTCTTCGCATTTTACACATCGTAAAATTTACTTGCATTCCACGATGTCTGTAAAATCTAGGCATTTAGATTTATAAAATCTTTACACACCTATTTCAATTTAACGATTAATTTATTTTCGATTCGAGCCTCTACGAACTTGTATTCCAGAGACATGACAGAGAAATTGTATAGTAGATACTAACAAAATGGTTTTTTATTTGTCTATTTTTAACCGCTAGTAAACTCCCACACGGGGTCCTAATTATCTCATGTCGAATTGGTGAAATACTTCAGAACGCTTATGTACATCGTTATAAACGGCGCAATCAATACGTTTTGATTTCTAGCTTCATGTCTTTTGAGTTCAAATTGTCTCGGTGACAAAGAAGATAGTTATAAATTTGCACATGTAGTGTTCATTGAAATACGTATGCTTTGCTATCGTTTAATAAAAAATATATCATTCTTTTAAATTGTTATAATTACATACCTTAACTTTAATTGCACGTGCGCGTTAAGACAGCGTTTCTTTTGAATCGGTTTGAAGGAATTCAACCACGCCTTGATTGTACTGAAATCAAATTTCAATATACATTCAGTCAAAAAAGTATCGGGAATGGATGATTTGTTTATGGTTCCAAATTCAAATTTTTGTTTTTTTGTAGTTGTTAGATTGGCACAACTGTTTTCCATTTTGGCGCGGAGTTTGAGTTGCATCTGTTATTTATATTAAATACAGTGCTGGTTTTAGTAATATCATATATAGTGTGTATTGCGAATTTCATAATGGACAAAAATATCGAACAACGAGTTTGTCTTAAATTTTGCATCGCCAATGGAATTTCGTGTTCGGAGTCACTGAAAATGTTACAGAAGGCTTACGGTGAATCGACTTTATCAAAAACTCGTGCTTATGAGTGGTTCAAAGCGTTCAAAAGCGGTCGAGATGTGATGGAAGATTTGCCTCGCTCTGTAGGCCGTCAACGTCTGCAACTGAAGTTAACATCGCAAAAGTGAAGGAAATAGTGACTGAAAATCCCCATTCAACTCTGAGAGAGACAGCCGCCGAACTTTCTGTATCTCACGAGTCGATCCGTACCATTTTAACTAATCATTTGGGTATGAAACATGTTGCTGCTCGGCTAGTCCCAAAAGATCTGAATTTTCTCCAAAAACTCAATCGCATGAAAGTCGCTGAGGACATGCTAGAACGAGTCAGTTCAGACCCAACATTCATGAAACGCATTGTTACTGGTGACGAGACGTGGGTTTACGAGTTTGACATGCAAACTAATCAACAAGCTTTGGAGTGGCGCCTTCCAACTGAACCGTTTTCAATCGATAGAAGACATAAAGGAGAATTCGCGGCGAGAACTCAACTCAATTCCGGAAGCAGCGTTTAAAAAATGTTTTGATGAATGGATTATTCGTTGGCGCAAGTGTATCGTTTCTAAAAGAGCATACTTTGAAGGTGATAAAATAAATTGGGATGAATAACAGACATTTTGTGTATTATTGATCTTTTCCCAGTACTTTCTTGACAGAGTAGTAAATGCAGATGACTGTACCTGTAGCAATACCTGATCATTACAGTGCACTATCCATTTATTGACATTTTGTAATAGTTTTTACATTAAATTATTAGAGTAATTAGCTGCCCGCACCCTCTTCAGTGGTTGTTTTGTTTTAGAAATTGATTAATTTATTCATAATCGGCGTTCCCGGTAGCCTTTATTGCACTGATTGCCTTTAATGTCATTAATTAAAATACTTTCTTGAATTAGCTATAAATTATGTAGCGACATGACATGTAAAGCTGCTAGCTCTGCCCGCACGCACACCTAAGGAAATGCTAATTCTGTATTTTCTAGAAAGATCTTAAAGCACTTAAATGTAAACAAATATAAAGGCAAAACAAAATTAGGAATAGTTTTCCATGCATGTTTTTAAGCTATTGCATAGCTTCTATCGCGGGCCTTGAGCGTGGAGACCGAATCCAGAAATTCCGTAACGAAAAAAACCTAACACCCCCCACTCCGACCGGCACAGCGGTGATACTTTTTAGTTTTACTTTTTACTTTTTTTTAGCTCAAAGTGTAACTTGAATTAATATCAAAGAAAAAAAAAACAAAGAAAAAAAAATACTGCATAAATAAAATAAATATATAATTATAATTGCATAAGTTGATAAAAAATGCTATGCAATAGCTTTACCGCGGCAGTCTCCGAGTGCCACATGTCTTTTTTTTTTATTAATCATTTTATAAACTGGAGTTAATTGCACTATTCCATACTAAACTTGGATTTTTTTCATTAACTGCTCAGCAAAAAAAAACTAAATAGGTGCAAATTTTGTTTGTTCGAGACTATTAATTCTGTGTAAGAACAAACTAATGAACAGAGATTATAATTACAGAAAGCATAACAAAACAGAATGAGCAATGTCCTCATTCTGTTTATTTCAATGATAAGTTAAACAAAGTGAGAAAATGAAGAATCTTTCCCAAGTTGAAATATGCTCATGACCTATACAAAACAATTCTCAGGAGCACGTTGACCGGCAGTTCTGTTATTTTCATTAAAGGCTATTCCTCCATCTGATGTATGCAAATTAACAGATATCCACGTAATTACACCGAGGATAACAATCAGACCTGTCTTACTCAAATACGAATTTACCGTAAAATTCATTTCAAACATTTTATATTTTCGTTTCATTGCTTACTACATAATTATGTAGTAAGTTTCTATGGTATTAAAATCCCGTCTGATAATCATTTGCTGATTCAGCAGAATTACAGCATCAGGTTTATTCTGAGTATTCACACGTACGCTTATTTTTATATTTTCTCACTTGCGACTCATATTTCTAGCAGACTTCTTGTAATAAGTCTTCCTTGATATCATTTTTCACAGCTTTAATCTAGTTCAAATTGCAGAATATCCGAAAGCTGACATCATAAATGAACACTCATAGTATCGTTATCAGTGGCAAGGGAAGCAGATATAACTCGCACACCTAGTTGCTCAGCTCTGTAAATAACTAATGGCAGCGGCCGCGCGCCCCCTCGGCGACTGCTACTTGATTGCATCTGTTGTCGCTCTTCATATCGCGCACTGCTGTGATTTAACAACCACCTGTCGTGGTTTATGTCCTGCGATACCCGCACACGAGGAAGTACAGGGAACTAGAAACGAGGCGTCACATACACTACCTACCTATACTCCCCGCCATCTCTCACAGCAAAATGTTCCCCGCATATTATTCTGCTCGCATTTTTTGCGAGTTTCTCAAAAGATGCTAATACGATGAGATAAAAAAGATTATCTCGAAGCGGACGCTGTAAAGCGGCGCCACCATGCTCCTCATAATAAATTAACTGAGATTATTTTTGCAACACACATAACATTTCCGTGATGGTGCATGATACTGATTAAAAAATTTGATATCATAAAATAAGCCTCTTTATAAGCTTCCCTGACTGCATTGTGTGAATTCAAATGTTCTCATGAATGAAACCGACGACGCAGATTTTTCTCTGTTATCTCTTATTTGGTGAACTCGTTTGGGTATCAACAAGAGATAAGTCGCGTATTCAGAAGCTAAATGTGGATACTTTGTAAATGGATTTAGCCGTGTAGCCAAAGTAATAAGTTGTGTATTTCTGTGCAACGCACCGCAGCTGGAATCACTAATGAGAGCGCAATTCAAATCAACTGATTTATAAGGAGTAAGTTATTTCGCCGGCTGCGCGTACAATATTTACTTATGTTCTAACGGCCACATAGATATTGTACTCCATTATTGCGATAAGTTACCAGATATGCCTTATAAGTTTATGCCGTAATAAATCATAGTATTATTCTTTGTCATTTATTACCGACGGAATAATGTAACGTAATAAGACCGATCCGATTGTCTTTATAATTGCACTCTGATGTTTATTGGCAAAAGCTAATTGCCTAACAACTCCGGTCTGAAATTACTTTTCTTTCGTCAGTAAGTCCATTAAAATTTTATACTGGATGTTAATTTTATATTGGATGTAAATTTTATATTGGGTAATATTGAATATCGAATTGTGATCATTGGGAGGTCTGCTGCCTCCGAATGTTCCATGTCAGCTTATATTAGCTCGTTAAGAGTCGCGGGCCTTGTCCGGATGATATCTCTTAACCCCCTCAATTAGTGTGCCCTGACTATCGCGTGGCAATAACCCGAAACAGCATATAAGCTCCCCGCACTCGTGACGCGACGAACGAACCAAATGAGTGTACTCTTAATTAGCCGTTATACTATAAATTTTAAAAGCGATGATAAGGTCCCGTTGCGCGCTCTCCGGGAACACTACCCGCCGGCTAATGGTGCCTTGAGAATTAAATTTAATTAATTCCTCCTCGCCAAACGTGCTTACTTGGTCGAATTTGCCTTAGAAATGAATGTATCGGAAAGAAGGAAAGAGAAAGGAGAAGTGCATCTACCCTAGAAGAAACTAGGGTTGTCCACTCGACAGGTGTATTTTCGGAAGTGAACTGTGAACAAAATAATTCCACCAGGAATGTAGGTAAATAAGCTAAAATGCTATCGAAATATTGAGAGAGTAATCAGATAGGTACTGTAGTAGTCTAGTCGATGAAAAGAATGCGGCCAATATTAAAGATGCACATGATAACCACATGTGATAATAGCACTTATCGGTATGATTGCATTTAAATTCGTATTTATCGAGGTACTCCGGGGTCAATTACTCCTCGTAACATCAGTAATGTCTTTTATTACTATCATTATCTTTTTTCAGAGTATCATACCGCTTTAAATATTTTATAATGATATCTAAATTTGCGGAACGTGCTGCAATGTATGTCCTCAAAATAAGTGGCGGCGTAATAACAGTAAGAGCGCTAATGACTTAACATGTTATCACTATCTTGGAAAGAGCGAAGGATTCTTGAATATTGTGGCGAAACTATTTCAATTACTTAGCTTGCGTTCTTAGGCGGGCGGAAAAACGTGTGGCGTATCCGCGTCCGAGTGGTTAATTTACATGAGCGTGTGTCGGACGAGTGCAGAGCGTTGTTAGCCAGGCTACGCGTCTCCCGCCTTTGTTTATGTTACTGTTTACTGTACATAAATGGAATGAAACTTGTCGACTGTGCCGTCCGATAACGGAGAGCGTTTTGTCTGTAATTAAGAACGGCGAGAGCGGGTCAGCCGTCTACCCGGCATTACCACAAAGTTATGGAGACATTTTGAGCGTGTCCAGATTGTTTAACTACAAGCCTGTCATGTTTAGAATGAACTTGTGTTATAAATCTGCCATAACGTCATGATTCCAGTGAGATTGTTTGTTAATTGTAGGTAATACATTACTCGCTAATGAACCGGCTGCGGACTTACAGTTCGGGCACCTACATTATGGAAGTCCGCTGCGTATTGTTTTAAACCACGGCTGATATTATTATGCATACAGTTATTTTGCTTAACCAGTATGTAATATAGAGCTTTTAAGCTCTGAAAGACAATGGACCTGTCGTTATTGTAATCATTTTGAGATGTAAAAATGTAGTTAGGGATGATGCTTCTGTGTCATAGACATTCAAGTAGAGGTTAAGTTAGGTTTTTAGATTTTCTATTTTTATTTTGAATTATTAAAATGAATTTGTAAACACGCTGTATTATTAAGAACGCATTACACTATTCAACATTATCGTAAACTCAGCAAGTCGTTTACAAACTGTGACTTTCAAGCAATTAATAGGCACTTTAGATGCAAATAGGCCTGCCTCAGCGATTTCCTTCGTGAGACATCGATTTGGTGCAGTGCTAAGTGAAACTGTGTGAAGAGATCACGATGCTATAAACAGAAGACAATAATCGTTGTTCGTGTCGGCCGCTGCCGCCGGGAGCCGCGCCACGTGTAATCCCTTGTCCGACTCCGCCGAGAGCTGACAGTAGCACCATTTGCATTTTATTACACCACTCGCCTCCTCTACCTCAATGATTTCTTACCAATATTTTTATATTATACAGCTTATTAATAAAAGCTCATTTGAATTTCATTATGCCTATTTACGCTTGAAATCGTAATGACTATATTTTAGTGAGTCTAACCTGAACGTATGCTAATTTCACGCATAAATGTAATGTAAACCTCTTTATTAATGTATATATGTATGCTCATGTGCTGATATTTGTTACAGCACACATTGACGGGCCACAGCGGCAAAGTAATGGCAGCTAAATTCCTCGGGGAGCCAACCAAAGTGATCACGGGAAGCCACGACCGGACGCTCAAAATATGGGACCTTAGAAGTAAAATGTGTAAGTATGTACCAAGTCATTTGCTTTATAGGACCATCTTGTTTATTGGTAACGATTTTAATAACAAAATAGTATTCTATGTTAGTAAAGAGAGAAATATATTGCACAATAATTCATAATATTCTATTGTATGGAAACCCTTCTCGCAGTCGTCTTTTATAACTCGGACAAGTACTAACAGCTTAGATTTAGATCCACAGCATAACGATACTGTACAACCTAACATAAATATCAAATGTAAGTTACGGTTTTCGAGGTGGAAACAATTTTTTAAATAATTTCAGCAGTTATCTGATGTAAAATTAAAGTCGGTTTACTGAAAATACGCAGTTAACGTAAAACAGCAAATTGCAGAAATAAAATGGTGGAAAATAGTCTTTCAAAAGCTAGGCTGCTGTACTTAGCAAATAGGGTTGCTATCTATTGCTACTTATCTCGAGAAAATTCAAGAATTCTTATCTGTTACCCCTGACCTCGTCTATGTTGTAAATCATTAGGAACTTCTGTATAAAATTATTTGAGTGCTGGCAGACTGAAGTGCTGTAGATGTATGCTAATTGAAATAACAGAAGCCCAATAAGCTATACCCCCTGATATACGAGCAATTATTATATGCATGTCTGCTGGAGATTTTCGCTAGCTGGCTACAAGTGCAAACTGGGAAACATGCAGTTTGAAACGTCGTGTGAAAATTATAAGATAAAGTAAAGACTAATGCAGCTGGAATTAAGGAGCGGTGTGAGGCATGCGCGTTGGAGATGTGTGCGCGCGATCGTGCCTGCTCACGTAGAAATCCAAGCTCTATGATGCGAGCTTTTGTATAGTAAAGTGTTCTAACAACCTACATGATTAATAAAAATAAAAATAAATTATGAACTACTACGTAGAGACAATCGTTGGTCACTAAATTCTAGGCAAATACAATTACGACAGAAATCGCAGCTGTTCGTGCTCGATTGTCCCTTCTTAACTGCCGTTAGGGATTCAAGATTATATTCATAGTGGAACATTTAATCTAACCTGCGAAAGTACTAAGGATTATCTAGAATTCCAACTGAGAAACTCTTCCTATTTTACCGTCTGTTAAAAATTTGCATTTTATCTAAAGAGCGGCAATGCATTTATTTGATACGTTCGTGTAATTTATCTGGCAACCATTTGTTTCCCCTGAGCTTGCGAACCAACACTAAGTGGTGTTTAGAGCTGTTTCACTTTACATTTGTGATTAGTTTCTGTTAACTTCAAGAGGTCCTTAATGTGTAAACGTTTAGCCATTCTGGAAATAATGGTTTCTTTCCAAATACAACATGGTTTGAGGTTCTTTCTCTGATTTACGATAGGCTAGCTTCCTGCGCTGCTTAGGCTATAACTTATGTGAGTCTCGGTAACTTATTGCCTACACACGATGGGATGCGCAAGTGCGGGTGTTCCCAGGCTGTAAACGTCTGTAAACTCGTCCTCATAAACATACTACAATTATTGGATCTTGATAAATAACGCCTTTTATAACTTAGATTGTTATATTTACAGCCGTGAGGAGCTGAGTGCTTCTGAGAACTGATTGAAATCTAATCTGGACGTGTAACGCAATTATCCATTTTAGTGCATCCTTTTTCCCACTGCTGTTATAACTAGAAACTAATTAGAGCACATCTGATTTACAATTACTGCTGGCTGCTTAAAAAGCAATCATCAGCCGTTTTATTACTGTCGTATTTAAATTAAATACGTCAGCAAATATTGTAAAACGAAATGATATCCTGGAAGTAACAGGCTATTAAAAGTTATAGATTTTTTAGTAGCGGAGAGTTTTCCAATGCGGTGTTAAAAATAAATTAACTGTACCCTGAAGCTAAATACTAAAACGGCGCCATGAAACATAACTTTGAATTTAAAAAAGAAAACACATAAATCTTGAAAGTGGATCTCTAATTTATAAGCGCACTGACGGGCAGACAGACAACGAGATGTTGCATTTTATGATAAATGTTCAGTTAATAAATAATTAAAACTCGTATTTTATAATAATTTCAAAGCTGATTTTGTATGCTAGAATGAGCTTAAGTAACGATACACCTAAATTGATCCCCTCTACGTAAGCCTTTGTCTTGCGTATATTGTGATTGGCTGATTGTTTGATAAAACTTCAAGATTGTGTCAAACCAAAAACAATAGCAAGCAAGCAAGTAACCACCATTTTTTTTCTCATATTTCATAGCCAATCAGGTGCTTATGAGTTGATTCTTAATCAAGTGTGAATAACTGTAGCGTCCCGTGGTGCCGGCAGACGTTCTTATTTATGATATTAATATATTTTTTTCAGTCGTGCTACTTAATATTAGGTCCTGTATCGTCACTGATAAACTAAATTGAAGAAAAATCTTATTTAATGACATAATTGACAGATTATTTAATATTTTTAATGAAAATGTGATAACTGCCCCAACTAGTGCAGCATCGTCTATATTTTGGCTTGTAGTTTTCTCGCAGAAATCGCGGGTATTGGATGAAAAGTACGGCACTCAGTGACAGTATAACTTTCTATCAGTATCAGAATTTTTATAATTGGATCAGTACTTCCAGTGATGACCTTTTACATACATACAAACAAATAAACAATTTTACCTCTTTTTTAATTTTGTTTCTTTAGACAGCTAAGCGATAAATATTCATTTTACTGTTTTATTATATAAATACCCGAATACCATGGACAGATGACGGCCAGTTAGCCTATACTCATCTTAACGTTCATATTAGATAGCTACATATAATGCGATAGGACTGTATTTACGTCTGATACATACATTATGTACCTACTAGTTATAATAATTATTTATCTCTTTAATGACTTAGTGACGTTTAATGATGATGACATTACTTTGTACCTACTTAAATTACAACCGGATGATGTGAGGTACCTGTCAATGTTATGATACATTTTAAAGTAACGACTTGAAAGTGATTTAATTATAAGTGCAGTTACTTAAGTTCTCTTATCTCTCGTTTAGATGTGAACTTTTACTGCATTATTAGGACCAATTCCCGTGCTTAAAACGTGTTCATATCCAAGCAACAATACGATCTTAACGACAATCAAATTCAAAAACTGGTCAACACATAGAAATGCTTTTGAAAGTTTACGACGGCGATGCGAGTCAGAACGTTCCTTAAAAAATCGAGAATTGTCCCGTTTATCATAAAACGTACAATGAAAACTTTAAATTAATAAGACTTCAATGAGTTGGAATTATATTTCATATATCTGGATTTATGACTGAATCATGCTTGTAAATAAATAAATTTATCAACAGACTATAAACTGTTTATATTACCTTAGATTTATAGTTTTATACTGATTCTATAGAATTAAATCATCGTCATCATTTAACTTCAAACATTTGACTCTCTCTCTCTATTGTACCGAACAATTTTCATCCACTTTAATTTATCCTGAAGTGGATGGAAATTGTTCGGTACAATAGAGAGAGTCGCATGTTAAACAGAGAAACGTCAATTAAAAGACAACAAATCCATTATCTTCAATATTATATAGCCGACCATTATGTCAAGCATAGTTTATTAGTTGGTGTTTAGGACTCTATCTAATACATAGACAAATATCAGAGGTCTTATATAGCGGTGACCTGGCAGAGGCAAATTCTTGTACTTAAAAAGCTTTCGAATTCAATTCGCAATATCATTTTAGCTACAATCAAAGTCCAAACTTGTCAAAACGACTGGGCTTCTTAAAATTTCACCTATGCTGATTTTTTGATCATTTACAACCAGCAATATCAACAGCGGCATATTCACAACATAGGAGATTCACATAGTATGACAAAGTGATCTATTCCAGCTCACAGCAGACATTGTACCTACATAATGCATATCATAGGCATTGTTGTGCATCCATCCGTGAACCTGGAGCGACTCGGCCGGTGCGGTTAGCCGCAATCAAGTGAACACCACGACTACAAGTACTTTTTCTGCGCCATCGATATATCCAAATAAGTTATCGTCAAACTTTTTTTTTGTAAGGATAAATATAACTTGTCCCTGTTCCATGAGAGTACATTTTCTCGTTTCGCCAGTTCTGGACATCTATTATGCTTATTATAGATTACGATTTTCAAACCAGCGATTGCCGCTAAAATTGGTGAAATGTAGACTTACTTCGAAATATTGCCACAATTTTGGCTGGTTTAGCAATTTTTAATGTTTTAAGTCTTAGTTGCTTTCTATGACTGCACTATAGAATAGCTTCAGAATACCTATCTAACACATACACACACAGACGCTACATAAATCATAGACGTCCTGAATATTGTCTTAGAGTAGAGTCTTGTAATTGCAACTATGTGGTTATTGCAACTAACCCCCTCAAGGATCACCGTTCTAGATGGATTTATTTCTGATAGTTGAAATGACTAGACAGTTGTAATAGCAAGACTTCACCTTACGTACAATAAAATCGAAGGATTGTTTAATAATTTTAATAATATATTGACCACAATAAACTGCTAATCATATTGACGTTATAATCTCACGGAGCAATGGCCACTTAAAACACTGGTATCAGTCGTAAAATTTAGCATTCGCATGTCGGCCACACAGCCAGGAATCTTAACTAATGAATGCAATAATACACAAGCGATTTACCGCGCACATTAATAGGCCTTCAGGAAATTTTATTGTTATAATCAACCGTTGTGTGACACAGATTTTATAATGCACGCTTCAACAGGTACGGAGACGAAGTTCGCGGGGTCATCGTGTAACGACCTGGTGACGTCAGACGGGGCGGGCTCCACCATCATCTCGGGACACTTCGACAAGAGGATCAGGTTCTGGGACATCCGCACCGAGATGTCTGCCAACGATATCATGCTGCAAGGGAAGGTCACGTCGCTTGATCTCAGTAGAGGTATGTGTGTTCATTACATCAACCCACCTGACAATTCCTAATGCTCTGGTTTACACATTTGCACAAATATGATTTCATAAACCGGAAGTGATTTAAATAAAGAAAAAATATCATCTGCCTAGCCTTTTCCCAACTATATTGGGGTCGGCTTCCAGTCAAACCAGATTCAGCTGAATACCAGTGTTTTACGTGGAGCGGCTGCCTACCAGACCTCCACAACCCATTAACTGGGTAACACGGTACTTCTTGGCAAGACTGGAGTCAGATTTACTGACTTCTGACAATCCGTAACGACTGCCAAAGTTCTACTAATGACAGCCGGGACCAACGGCTTAACGTGCTTTCCGAGGCACGGAGGAAACTCGGTATGTTATAAGATGGTCACCCATCCACAGACCAACCTTGGCAAGCGTTGCTTAACCTTGAAGATTTTCCCGTGCGGCTGTAATTATCTAGCCACAAGCTCCTCAATAAAGAAAAAATAAAGAAAGAAAAATGTTGATTTGGGACTCGCACAAGACATAAAAGTAAAGTAAAACAAACCGTCATAAAAATATGTTTACACAAATTAATGACAGCATTAACGTTACGCATCCATACTTAACGTTTAAATGCAAGAAATGAAGTCAGCAGTTGACTGGTTAAAACAACAGTAGTTTAGATTAACATCGCAACTACTGCTACACTGAAAGACAAGCACATAACATCAAAAGTTAAATAGCTGTTTATTCGATGGAGTACTTGTAAACTTTCCGTAATTGAATGCATCGCATATTAGTATCGGTATTCGTGTCAGCACTAGAACGTGACGGGTGCGCAATGCCCATTTCCGTTACGCGCTTCTCGATCGATCCCTTTTTTGTCAGTAACGGTCTGTGCATCGCACGAAACGTTCAGATTGATACCTTCAATCAATCGCGGTGTCGGGACGTCACTGCCTCGGAAACTGATTAAATCACGTCGATTTCATCGGACAAATGAATAGGGAGACAGTTCACAGTTAGACATCATGCTCGATCCAGATCCATCGCCGCTATCGACCATCTATCATGCGCTCATACTGTACGGATCACAAATATGTCATGTTCGAAAGCTTTTACAATGGTTTCAGTTTCACTTATAACTTATTAATACCAATAGTTATAGTGCATGAAAGTAGAAGAGTTGTGAAAACGCGCGCTTCAATTCAGATGATTCAGCAACAATTTGATAAAAGATCGTTGTTGATGTTCGGGGAGATGGTTGTGAAAGATATATGAGACTTGTTTGAACATAATGTTCAAGAGATTACTTTGTAATACTTTCATTCATGTTCAATGTTGTGTTCGCTGTTAACAACTATTACGGATTTAGTAGTTTATTTAGAAGAGATACGAAAACCATGTTAAGAATCTTAATTTTGTTTTAAACATAAAAGTGGTGTGAAAGTACCATCAGTTAGTAGCTTACTACTTCGTAAGTCCCAGCTAATGAATGAAAGAAAATGTCGTGTATTATGTATGTAATATGTAAATTGTAGATTATCGTACAAATTGCTTTAGCACGATACGAGCAATGCTTTCCTAGTACTAAGCTGATGTTAACACATAGACGCCATCTCACGTTTGAACTAGTAAAGCTAATGGCGCACAAACCGCATGAGAACTTATTATTGACCTCAAGATATTTTATCGCTCTTCATACCGACTGATAGCTAATGAAACTGAGATGGTATCGCACACTTAAATCATCTAATTTAATAAAGCGGTGTGCCAGTTTCATGAAGCTCTTTACCTTACATTAAAACTATTAAGCGCCAATTGAAAAGTTTAAAGGTCAAACATTACCTTCGCAACGATTATCGAAAAGGCAATAAAGAACATAGCGGGCCCACGATTACAAATCATCTAAATTAGGTACAACCTGTAATATGTCTCCGCGGTATTAAGTGATCCTACTTATGGGTATGCGTCCGTTATGAAGCTTAAAGATTTCGCTGTTAAAAAGAATGTTTTTCGTTACTGTTAAATGTTGTTGTGTTTTCAGTTTATTGCTATTTTTGTTTGTACGTGGAATGACGTTTCAGACAACAACTACCTGCTGGCGTGCGTCCGCGACGACACAATACAACTAATAGATCTGAGGATGAACACAATCGTACGTTCTTTCAGGTACGCTAACCTATAATTTATTATTATTACTTGTAACTCTGCTGCGCTAGTATAAAGTTTTATGTCTTTTCCTGCGGTGTAATAGTCTAAAGCCTAAGAAATGTTAACTGTTAGATATTCTGCATTTTACGACTCACTCCAGAACAATAGTGGTAAAGCAAATGATAATTATTGCTTGTATTTAAATTGAATAGCCATACTCTAACATAGACAAGATATTTCCAAATCATAGCTATTTTTTAATTCGAGTTATCAAATAAAATAGATGTTATATTCTATGTTTACATACTAACATGTAACATTTGGTTGAAAATATTTAAGAATTGTTAAAATCTGCACAAGCAGATGGCAAAACACATTATATTCTATTTCATATAATTTCTCATAGTTTCTGAAGTGAAACAAGCTTTCTCTTTATTTTTACGGTCAAAAGTATCGTTTAGAGCTCGTTTTTTTTGTTATGAATAATCATAATATTAATATTCGAAGAGAATAAAATATTTGTCTTTTGTTAAAGCACGAGACTATTCAAGCTCTTTGTGTGCGTTGATGTCTTTTCTTCTAGAAACTGTTGGATTTCTCAACTACCGTCCAAATTCAAATCAATATAAAAAGATTTCATTAAGAACAGTTTCTTATTCGAAAAGTTGCCTTTATATGTGAATAGAGGTCAAAATTTCTTTATTCGAATCGCTGAAAAGGATTCAAATCAAAGCTTTATTACTTGTACAATCTTGATGAACAAGTATGTAGATATTTGTGCCGAGCGCAAAAGATCGTTAAAGATTATTTGCAGTTAGGTATTTCAACTAATTATTTTTAACACTGAATTAATTAAATACTGTTTGACTATACTTTAGCTTAGCTGGATTTTTAATTATGACTTTTCTGTATTGCGTTTACTGTTCCATTGAAAGTTTTTAACTAACCATCAAACAACACAAGAAATGCTTTTAAAGAAAGTATACTACCGACAACTTTTAAAAGGAGATTAAAGTTTAATATAAATGTAGCGTCAAAAGTATTCGAAAAATTTCTTGGCAAAACAACACATTCCGAGTTAAAATACAGAAGGCTTCTGGACACCTGTACATTAACTAAGTACGAGAATAGACTTATTAGTGTAGACGTGACAAAGTGTACGGGGCTACTAATTGCATTTCAGTCACGAGCCTTTTAAGGTGGGTTGTCACTGGGCACGGACGAAAATAATAAAAATGCCTACAAAGGAAAGTGGATTTACGGAAAATGAATGTCGTCCTGTCCATTTAAAAGTCATCTGATAGACTTTGCTGTCAAACATAATGCTGTCGTTGTACGGATTGTAACTAATTAACATTATGCTAAACTATGCTTAGCTCAGCAAATGTTTCGTTCTGTGTTTAAAACCAAGCGTAGAACATCATTTTTTCTATTTTTCTTTGTTTTTAATCTAGGTACGAGTAGATATTTTGCCAAGCACAGCACAACATAGCCCAACTCAGCACAGCATAGCTTTAGCTGCCTTTGAACCCCGTATGCATTGTAAACTTAAACAGCATACATCATTTCAACTACGTATTTTTGAAATACGCTTGTGTAATAGTATATTAGTTATGTTTATAAGTGTTTGTTAATTTAAGTGTGAAAGATTTCATTAGATTTCCTTCTTTTAAAATTAAAAAAAATCTAGAAATCCATGTGAAGAATTTGAATTTGTTTTTATTGTTTTTCAGTCACGAGTCTTTCAAGGTGGGGTGCGACTGGTCTCGGGCGGCGTTCGGCCCAGGCGGCCGTTTGCTATCGGTAGGAGCGGCTGACGGTGCGGTATATGTATGGAATACGCATTCGGGACGACTGGAGACGATACTTAAGGATCACTCGTACGTACCCCTTCTGATGCCTCTCTTACTTTTACGCTTTTCTGATTAATATTGATGCAAGATCTTACATAGTTGAATCGTTTTCGCCAGAACTCATCCAGCTTCATTGACTCGGCATTTTTCTGGTGGTCACCACTGTTGATTCTGGCTCTCAGGAGTTGCAGTGGTTAGGAAAAATATGGCGAGGTTGTACGTGCTGATAGGTCATCTTCGTGACTTTATTCCATGTTATTTGGGGCCGGCGCAACACGTTTTCTTCATCAAAGCTCCCATGTCAGGGGACACGCTATAATTCACTCCCTTTTCTCTAATATCATTCCTCACACAATTCATCCATCTTTTCTTTAACTTTTCTTTCACTCTCCATCCATCGATATGTATATTCATCACTCTTTCAGACACTTGCGTTTCGTCAGTCATCATCACGTGCTCATACTGAAAAGAAAACGTACTGATTGAACACCGAAATTCACCAAATAAGAGTTTTTAGTCACGAAATACTGTTTTGGAAAGCCATTTCATGTGTGCTACTGTTAGCTTAGTTAATCATATCATCATATTATATCATCTGCCTAGCCTTTTCCCAACCATATTGGGGTCGGCTTCCAGTCAAACCGGATTTAGCTGAATACCAGTATTTTACGCGGAGCGGCTGCCTACCAGACCTCCACAACCCTAACTGAGTAACACGGTACTTCATGGCAAGACTAGAGTCAGATTAACTGGCTTCTGACTATCCGTAACGACTGCCAAAGGTCTACAAATGACAGCCGGGACCAACGGCTTAACGTGCTTTCTGAGGCACGGAGGAAACTCGCTATGTTAAGATGGTCACCCATCCACAGACCAACCTTGGCAAGCGTTGCTTAACCTTGAAGATCGACCCGTGCGGCTGTTATTATCTAGCCACGAGCTCCTATATCATCATATTATTCGTATATACAAGTACAAAAAACGATGTAACAATTACATAAAAGTTTAGCCTTTCAATTTGCATCTATTCGCTATCTAATCCTGTGGCCCCAGTAGCCAATAATTATCTTACTCCGTATCTATGTAGACTATAATATTAATAGAATTATGCTTTCATAAATAACTTCAACTATACAATAACCATAAGTCCATACGTGGAACAAAAACTTCACACCTTTCAGCAGTAACAAACGATATACAACATGTTAAAAAAATGTGTTTTTAGTACCTACTATGATTAAATTGCTATACTACTCTGTCAAGAAAGTACCGGGAAAAGATCAATAATACACAAAATGTCTGTTATTCATCCAAATTTATTTTATCACCTTCAAAGTATGCTCCTTTAGAAACGATACACTTGCGCCAACGAATAATCCATTCATCAAAACATTTTTTAAACGCTGCTTCCGGAATTGAGTTCAGTTCTCGCCGCGAATTCTCCTTTATGTCTTCTATCCATTGAAAACGGGTGCCACGAAGTGGTAATTTGAGTTTAGGAAAAAGAAAAAAGTCAGCAGGAGCCATATCTGGTGAATATGGTGGTAGCTGAATGGTATTTGTTGAGTGTTTGGTTAAAAATTCGTTCACAATGATAGCCTTGTGCGAAGGCGCATTGTCGTGGTGCAAAATCCAAGAATTTTCTTCCCAAAAATCTGGCCTTTTTCGTCGAATTTGCTCTCTTAAACGCCGCATAACGCTCAAATAATATTCTTTATTTACCGTTAGACCTTCCGGTAAGAATTCAGAGTGCACAACACCGCGATAGTCAAAGAAAACAGTCAACATGACTTTGACTTTTGATCGACTTTGGCGTGGTTTTTTCGGTTTCAGTTGAAAGGCGCCACTCCGAAGCTTGTTGACTAGTTTGCATGTCAAACTCGTAAACCCACGTCTCGTCACCAGTAACAATGCGTTTCATGAATGTTGGGTCCGAACTGACTTGTTCTAGCATGTCCTCAGCGACTTTCATGCGATTGAGTTTTTGGAGAAAATTCAGATCTTTTGGGACTAGCCGAGCAGCAACATGTTTCATACCCAAATAATTAGTTAAAATGGTACGGATCGACTCGTGAGATACAGAAAGTTCGGCGGCTATCTCTCTCAGTTGAATGGGGATTTTCAGTCACTATTTCCTTCACTTTTGCGATGTTAACTTCAGTTGCAGACGTTGACGGCCTACCAGAGCGAGGCAAATCTTCCATGACATCTCGACCGCTTTTGAACGCTTTGAACCACTCATAAGCACGAGTTTTTGATAAAGTCGATTCACCGTAAGCCTTCTGTAACATTTTCAGTGACTCCGAACACGAAATTCCATTGGCGATGCAAAATTTAAGACAAACTCTTTGTTCGATATTTTTGTCCATTATGAAATTCGCAATACACACTATATATGATATTACTAAAACCAGCACTGTATTTAATATAAATAACAGATGCAACTCAAACTCCGCGCCAAAATGGAAAACAGTTGTGCCAATCTAACAACTACAAAAAAACAAAAATTTGAATTTGGAACCATAAACAAATCATCCATTCCCGATACTTTTTTGACTGAATGTATATCTTCTATACTTATAAAATCGTTTGTCCTGACTATCAACGCACAGCGAAAACTATT
Organism: Lacanobia oleracea; assembly: GCA_950371165.1. Taxonomy (NCBI): domain Eukaryota; kingdom Metazoa; phylum Arthropoda; class Insecta; order Lepidoptera; family Noctuidae; genus Lacanobia; species Lacanobia oleracea. Next base: position 13,115,283 of record OX493397.1, read on the forward strand.
GGGTTAAGAAAATAGATTTTTTTATACAGCTTTATTTTATAATGTAAGCATTCTTTGAGGATTTTTGGAAATTTCATCTTAAAAGCGAAAAGTCGGCAAAGTGCGAGTCGGACTAACACACAAAGGGTTCCGTACCATAAACTTTGATTTTTATTATTTGTTGTTGTTGCGGCAATAGAAATACACAACCTGACCTATTACGGTTCTTGAGATACAGCCCACTAACAAACAGACGGACGGACAGCGGAGGCTTAGTAATAGGGTTCCGTCGGTTACCCTTTGGGTACGGAACCCTAAAAAGGAGAGGTAACTTAGTGTCTTTGTTCTTTGATGTTTAAAATCTTCGTCTGCATCCGTGGCAACCGACATCTACGCGGACCAAGTCGCGGATATTTGCTAGTATTTCATATACCGCTTGTTGATTAACACATTTTCAAACCAGATCTCGTTTCGCTAATTAGTTTATTGACTCTTACGAGTATATCTGCCCAATGATGATAATGTCGTCGCATTAGAATTTAAATAAAATGTTGATATCACTGCGCTTAAACGTATCTCTATCACGAACCACGATAACTCGCACCGCGGCACTAAGTACGAATACGGAGTTTATTCTAAAAGATAGCAAGGTGCATAAGTGGCGGATTAGTAACTGATTTACTGCGAGCAATGCAACCAGTTTCCCTCCGTCGACTTTTACAACTCACCTTACTTAATAGATCAGGATGCTAATTAATTGTACGTAGGTAACTGTCATATGCTCGACCGGACGAATGGACAGAAATGTGCCTACTAGTTGTTGTATGCAGTCCCTGTCAGTACTTTTACAAAAGGGAAGGCAACCCTGACGCTAATTACTAGTATACTAGATAACCCGGAAATTCGTAAGTACCAAATAAAACTGGTTTTTGTTCGTACTACTTTTATAAAACAAAAATAACCGAATCAGTTTAGCCGTTTTCGAAATTTTGTGTGCATTTTTATATGCGAGTATACACATTATATTTTGCAATGAAATAAATCCTACAGAAAAATCTATTTGCCATTTAAGCTCCCACTAAACAATAAACCCATTACTATAATAACAGAATTCCTAATATATATCTAGAGTTATTTTCAATAAGTATTGATATAATCTCCGAACGTCCTAAACAAAAGCTCTCCTATAGCGTTTGTAGAGCGCGGCGCAATTTGTTTTCAATTCGTTTCTTTCTAACTGTAAGCATAGCTCACGGAAGATGTGACCTTTGAGATTCGCAATAAATTTTCAGCAGACACATTTCTGACCTTGAATTTTAAACTGGAATTGTTTTAGTCGCGACATCGTTCGCTATCCTCCTAACATTTCGCATGGACAATTGAAATCGTGAGGTCAACATTGCCTCGACTGTCTCACCATTGCAAATTTCTCTTTCCCATACCGTACACTGCATATTTATTTGGCATTAAGCTATCGTCACACCTGCTCGATGCGATTAAAGTAAAGAATGACATTTGAATTCATTTGAATATCAAATGCCAAAACATTGTAATGTGGTTTTCCGGAATCTTACAAGTAATATAGCTTTGCACAAATGCATTTCCTGAAAATTGCAATTGTATTTTGTAAACGTCAGACTTTCAAATTTAATTAGTTGAATATTTAACACGTATCGTACATTCAAATAGCACATTATTTACGATCGCACTTCCTGGTCGTAGACAAGCGCGGCAGTCAAAGGACTGTTTTACCCTTAGGTCTTGTCGAGCGTCGCGTCCAGTCTTATCGGGCGCGCTCGCTGCAATAGGACTTGATCGAATCTTTGTCAAGACACCCGCGCAACCCGTCGCTGCGGCCCATTCTACCGCGGATGGCCGCAAATGGGACATATTGTTCCCTCGCGCTGTCTACCACAAGTGCATGCCGCGATGCAATCGCACTTAATTCGCGCCGACACACCACACAATAGTGTAAACAATTTTACCGTAACAAGGACAAAAGTAACGCGGAAACATTCCTCTGCATCTCGACATGCATATTTTTGCTTAGTAATATGTACCATACTGATGTTAGTGTGTACAGTATTCGATGTGAGTTTGAACAGTTAAGTTGCTCGCCCACTTTATTGCTGTATTGTTGAGTCTGATTCAATATTGAAACTAACATTACTACAGTTGCCTACAATATACCGTTGCGACATAAAACTTATCATCTCCGGCCAAAATCAATTTAAGCAGAACAATATCGAAATAAAGAGAGATGAGCAATAAAGATTGCTTTCCTTAGGCTCAGCCATTGTTTCCTATTTCATACTTAAACGCTTTTAACCGCGAAGCGATCGTAACTATTGTATGTCCTTGCACACACTTAGATACTTCCTAATATTGCATCTATAAACATTTGGTTGTATGTTATTACGTCTATCAAAGCATTCTCGCGTTCCGTAATAAAATATTTCAGAGACAACACGAACCTTACTATATATGGGTTTATGGTTTCTGAAGATGGCCTGTGAAATAGCTACATACCACAAATATTAATACTATAGAAATAACGCTTGCAGCCATTTGTATTGTCACTTACTAGATACGTATTATTCTAGATACGCCACACTCGTATCTTGTACGCCACACGTCGTTGTGCAGTCAAATATAACAAATGTGAACAAACCAGCCGCAGTATTGTACCCACAGAGCCTGACTGAACATCAGGGCGGACGTTTCCGGAATGGTTGCTACAATAGGGCCGCGATGTTAGTGGAATGGTCTGCGCAGGCGCTTTTGTACGTTATCCGCGAGTACTCGGCGACGACGCGGCGACGCGGCGCTGTATCAGCCGGCCCTGCCTCGCGCCCAGCAGGCGGCCGCCGCACAAAATTAGCTCGAACATGTGCGACACACATTATTGTTGTCGTCGACCATTACCATGATTTATCTCTGCGACGCACAATCGTTGAATCTTATCATTTAGACTAGCAACAGAATACATTATGGGCAATTAATCGTCTTCATATGGCTATCGATTAAGGACGATACAGATTGCCTGCGATCGAGAGATTATCTAATTAACTATGCGCGGAATGCGGCGCAGAACTAAAAATAATTCAGTCAGTTAGTTCGTAGTTTTACGCTGTGTTATGATGACTTATTTTACTGTGAAGTTGCAAACTTGACAATTGCCGATAACTACCATCTCGCGTGCATGCCGTTAGTAATTTCCTCAGTACATAGTTTATTTGTTCAGGAAATAAGTTATTGCCTAATAAACGTCTGAGATTATTAGCAGACGGCCATATTCTTATGTGGATAAAATATGATACGTGTTACTCAGGGATAGGAAGTAAAGCTGTTTTAATGTTTATGCTAACTACACGTTGGACGCAGTTAACGTTGAAATTAAGATTTTCTGGGCTGGGTTTGAGGCAAGTATGATTTGTTGCAGCTCCCGTATGATCAGTGTTCAACTACCCTCTAAATCACAAACGTAAGTGTGTACGGTATGTAGTGTATGTCCGGACATTGGTCCCGGCTAATCGCGGTGCATGCTTTTTGTAGCGGAAAGGCTAACGACCGCCGGAGATAGGTTCTTGAAATTACTTTATTGGGTAACCTGTTTCCGAACACTGAAGGCGTGTTACTTGGATATGAATCAAGCCGAGACGGGAATAAGATATACAGCATCTACATACATATTGATAAACCACCATTTGTAGCAATATAAAACCTATCATGTAAATATCGCAACGGACTGATTACATTTTTCATGTACAGAATAAATCGATCAACAAATCCGGTTCATAACATTTTATTACTTTCATTCTGCGTTAATTATTATTTACTACATTTTCCAAACGTTGCCCTGTAGGCGGAACCATTAAAGCCATCACTTAATTAACTGCGCATATTCCAATATATGAAATTGAATAAATTAACGGTTATTAAGTTTCTGACGAGGTACAGTAATCGGAGCTATCGGCCCAGCTCGAGGCGCACGTTCTCGTATGATATGATTCAATAAAAACAATCATGATATCGGGACGGAATGCAATAAGGAAACAATCGCAGGTTCTGGTTACCAGATTTGTTCGTGTTATGGCGCTTCCTAGTCCCCGTATTGGCTCTCCCTGACCAGCTCGCCAGGCTCGTTATACGCGACCGGGAGCGGTATGTGTAAACGAGGCGAACAAACCCGACGCTAATTCTTGTTTATGAGAAGCCTCGCCCCGCATAGATACGATGTAAAGCCTTTAAGCGGCCACCGACAATCAAAGCTCCGTACAACAGTTTCTATACTCGAAATTGTACGACTATGGACTAGTTCGGTCACAATCCTCTACCTTATACGTTAAATGGACACCGCGAACTGAAATGTATTTGAAACGTCGTGACCGCTCCATTCTTACGATCATCTTCGGTAAATGGTCAAGAGCGTCGAATAGTTTATTGGGTGAGGTTTTTTTTTCTCGGGTCCCTGGAGACCCGGTACTTTGATAGGCGTACGAAGGGCCGAAGCCAACTCGCAGAGGCCCCGTTAGAAATTTCAAATGGAATGGGACACCAACCGACGATTATCCCTGTATGCACTGTGAAAGTGTACCCAAGAACAATCCCCGGTTGGAGCAGGACAATTGCAGAATATGGAAACAAAAGATGAAACACTATGGTTTTGGGTGGTTTAGTAGACTGATAACACATTCTATAGCAGATTTAACTGTCAGACAATTAAATCTGCTTTGAAATGGCAGGGGGTGACTTGCACATTCAATAAATGGGCCCCCAAAAACGGTCGCTAGCACAAAGTGACGTAACGCCAAGGACGTAGCGCAACATATTCTGAGGTGCTAAAGGAATAGAGAGGTAATTATTAATGAGTGAAGTTTTTATCAGTTTTATCAAAATCTGTCTTAATAGAAGATGATCTTCAAGTGCTAGTGACACAGATTTAAATGCCGACATAATATGGTCATATAACGCGCGATACCGTTCATAGTCCCCTCATATAATATTCTGAGAAGCGTAACGGGACAACACGACTCTCACACAAAAACGCTCTAGTTTTATGATAAACCGAGAGCTGTACACTTGTTTTATTTATGACCCGACGAACTTAGATTTGGTCGAAATTCCTAGATTACTTTAACTTTCAGTTGACCTACTTTGACCGTAAAAGAAGCTCGCTGAATGCAGATAACCCTGATGATGGTCACTTTAGACAGTTTTGCTTACATTTTCTGGCTAAAGCTTAATTTGATTCAATCATCATCATCGTCAGAAGTCATTATCCTTTATTATTTTTGTCTCATTTATTTCAAAATGTTTTCTGCGAAGGTGACCGTTACGTGTAGGTAATGCTTTTGAATTACCGTGTGTTTCGGCAGACAGACCTGTAGCCCTTGCCATCTTGCTTCAATTATGTTTTTTAAACCGACTACAGCAAAGTCAAAAATTGTGACGGTTTTAGTTTTACCATTCTATATCCGCTTGTTTCACCACAGCGCCTAAACTACCGAGTGATCTTTTTAAATTAATTGACAATCGATTCAGGTCATACAAATATGACCGGGGTATCATTATATACAAAAAACTTTTTAACAAAAAATAGCCAAAAACAAAATACTACAAAGTATAAAATAACTTTAATTTTGGAAGTCGGTGTTTTGGGTATTTTTTTTGGTTTTTTGTAAAAAGTTCTTTATTTTTCAATTTTAGTGGTACCTGCGTACCACTAAAATGGAAAAAATATGACAAAATACTTACCATAATTTCAGCATTTATGAATACTACCAGCGCACAGTGTGTTATTTTGCCTTAGTTCGGACATGCTCGTTTTATGTGTATTTCGGAAAGCCTAAAATGAAACAAACCTCCTAACAAAACTCCGCCGGCTCTAACTACTGTAGTTTAAGAGAAATAAATAAAATCGAGAAAAATCCTTAAAAACCATAGAAACACAATATCTCGTTTTTTATTTTGATTTTTACACGAAATGTTTTAAAGTATGATAGAAATTCACTACCGGAACCATTTTTTTCTTGAAAACTTTAAAAATCTTGCTCATACAAGTGAGATTTTTTTTTTCTATGATTTAGAAAATATTTTTTTTCGGCCATTCTCTTCACGGTCGCGTTTTTTGTTAAGCCTAAATATTAACCACTATAATAACTAACACCCCAAAAAAAAATCAGTTGCAACAGGCCCAGGATTTCGGAAATATTTAAAATTAAATCATAATTGAATCCGACAGCGAGGAAATGTCATAAATAAGCGTTTACAACATGTTTAGCATACATTGATTTAATCGATTGAACTAATCAATTTAAATATTTACTTTTTTGTGACAACCCTATTTCCATAGAAATTTAATAAAAACTTAGAAACTCAATATCTCCGAGATCCCGCTAGATACATATTTAGATTTTTCTCCAGTTGAAGGTACTTTACAAAAGTATATTACGAAAACAAAAAAAAACGCGACCCGCAAATAGTTAATTTTATATATTTTTTTTTTGTTAATTGAAAAAATATTTTTTAATTCCGGCTCCTGTTACGTTAGAGCCTTGTGATTTTTACAATTTATATATTTTAAACCAACAATTAAGTGGTAGTTTGCAAGACACTGAAATTTTGCTTCATTAAAGAAATACTGACGAAAAACTTTTTCAAGAAGGTCAGTGACCTTTCACTAAAATATTTGTATCTCTTAAATGAAGTGAAATATAAAAACGGGGGTTTCTCAGAATGGTTTATTAAGGTTAAATCTATAAAGAAAAAAAATAAAACTGACATGTCCGCAACTAAGACAAAATAACACACTGTGCAGCGCCAAGTATCTATCGGCAATTTTGATTGTCAATCTTGTTGGTCATTATTCATACTCCAACTTAAGTCAGTTCGTCTTAGGGGCGACTTATTCTTTGCAAACACGTTCCCAATTTTAATTAGTTTTTCATTTGTTGTTTGCAGGTCAGCAGTGACGGCGGTGTCGTGGCACCCTCAGTCGGGGCTGCTGGCGTCCGTGGACCGCGGCAAGCGTGCCATCATCTGGGGCGACTTGTGACGAGCCTGGGAGGCGCCCCTGCCGCCGCCACCAGCCGTACAAGTAAATATCACCTGTATCTTAAGACTAGTTGCCTGGCGCAACTTTGTCTGCTCTTCTCCTATTGGTCTCAGCGTGATGATATATAGCCTTCCTTGATAAATGGGCTATCTAATACTGAAATAATTTTTCAAATCGGACCAGTAGTTCCTGAGATTAGCGCGTTCAAGCTAACAAACAAACAAACTCTTCAGCTTCTATATATTAAGTACTAATTGACCCGCGTAACTGCGTCTGCTACGCTCCTATTGGTCTTAGCGTGATGATATATAGCCTATAGCCTTCTTCGATAAATGTGCTATCTAACGATGAAATTTTTTTTCAAATCGGACCAGTAGTTTCTGAGATCAGCGCGTTCAAGCAAACATACTCTTCAGCTTTATATATTAGTATATATATTTCGCCTTTAGCGTGCGGTTCAAACTTGCAATAGTCGTACACAATCAGATCGTCACACCACCTTGGCCGCAAAAAGTAAACATTTATTCGACCAAGAAACTACACAACAACAACAAACACAGAGTAGAATAGAAGAATGGTATAGTATAGAATTATACAGTAAAATTAAGCTGAACGTTGCCGTACTGAAAGGGTTACCATCTCAACGTTTTTTTGTATAAATATGAAAAAAAAAACACTTTGTTACTGTCAATATCATAATTATCAAAAATATTATATTAGCAGTGATTAACTTAATCAAAATTTATAAAAAAAAAGTAGCAAAATTACAAGAATTAAAAAAAAACGGTCCCTTTTGTGAAAACGCAATAGTTTTATTTGGTTTTTCTATTACTAATTTCTCTATAGTGGTAGTTGGAGTTTGGATTTGGCTGATGGCATAAGGTTTCTCACCTATACCATGGGATTATACTAGCGTTATGTGGTTAGAGTAGACACTTTTAGTACCTGTATGGATAATGCTGGCATTAGGTCATTTTACAAAATAAAAAGTCCTTTCTCAGGCTCTAGACTATCTCTGTACCAAATTTTATTTAAATCGGTTCAGTCTTTTTGGCGTGAAAGCGCGACAGTCAGATAGACAGACAGAGTTACTTTCGCATTTATAATATTAGTAAGGAGAACTTGTTAATAAACCGCTAAACGCGAGAGGGAAGTACCGCACCAGTCTCTAATGAATTCTGTAAAATTGCCATAATGAACCTGGGTTACCCGACAATGTTTTTCTTTTTGGGTTTGCACCCATAACAAATAAAAAAAAAAACATCAATCTCTGTCATCTCTGACATAGACAAAGTCTACGATGGAGTCTATGTGTGTACAATACTGTCTGCTTCCACGTCCATTTAGCTTGAGGCTTGACTGCACTCAAGAACAAGCTATCGGGCAACTAAAAGTGTTCCAAACACACATAAATACCGCGGTAGCTCGCAATTAGTCTCAGCCTAACAGGTTGCCATCACTCGAACAGCCTAACGACTTGTTTCCCTACAGCCGTTCCTAATACTTTAGTGACATCATAAAACTCTAATAGCAGCCTTTTATGGCTTTCCTAATTAATGATCATCACACTCAAAATTTACATATAACTGTACTTCCTATAGTTCTGGATGAATAGTTGGTACTCAGTGCCTAGGTACTAGTGACCAATGCCCCCTAGCTCAGGTTTAATTACATCGGTGACACTAAACTAACTCTCGCAGACATTCTGACACCAACGTGGGGGGTCAAAAGGTTTACAACACTGTGAAGTCTTGACATCATTTTCTTGTTCTGTTTTCGAATGAGCTAGTGATAAGAGTAGCCCACAACACGTTGCCATCATAAATATTAACATTACAACTTGCTAACGACACTGTCCACATGTTACTCGACATTTTTATATCACCTGTGAATATAAAATTCAAATGGAGTTTCACATTTTCGACAATTTCCGACACATTTCTCATTCATTTTAATCACGTAGTGCTGCGGTGTAAGTGTGTTGTCATTGCTTGCGCCGCTGTCAGATAAATGACTAATGACTTTGAGCTATCCGTATTTAATGGTCATGTTTAATGTCATAGTTTTCAACGGAGTCTTTTCATCACTTCATCGTTACTGAGCTTTTTAATGTTATTTATTTGTGATGACTTCTTTAACAGATTCATTATAATAATCATAATGAAATCCTATGTATGTCGTGACATACTGCATATCAATTGTTAAGAGTCTTCATTCATCATCTGCCTAGACTTTTCCCATCTGTATTGGGAGCGGCTCTCAAACTAACCAGATTAAGCTCATCTGCCTAGCCTTTTCCCAACTACATTGGGGTCGGCTTCCAGTCAAACCGGATTCAGCTGAATACCAGTGTTTTACGTCGAGCGGCTGCTTACCAGACCTCCACAACCCATTGACTGGGTAACACGGTACATCTTGGCAAGACTGGAGTCAGATTTACTGGCTTCTGACAATCCGTAACGACAGCCAAGGATCTACAAATGACAGCCGGGCCCAACGGCTTAACGTGCTTTCCGAGGCATGGAGGAAACTCGTTATGTTAAGATGGTCACCCATCCACAGACCAACCTTGGCAAGCGTTGCTTAACCTTCAAGATCGACCCGTGCGGCTCTTATTATTTAGCCACGAGCTTTTCGCTGAAAACCAGTATGTGCGTTACGTGGAGCGGCTTCCTACCAGACCTCCACAACCCATTTACTGGGTAACACGGTACTTCTTGGTAAGACTGGTGACAGATTTTCTAGCTTCTGATAATCCGTAACGACTAACAAAGATCTACAATTGACAGCTGGAATTCAACGTGCCTTCCTAGGTACGGAGGAATCTCGATATACATATTAAGATGATCATCCATGCACAGACCTATCTCGGGCTTAGTAGCGATTCGGCCGCTGAGTTTGGTCCGGTCAGGCTGAAACAGGAATTTCATTAGTATTAATTTTTTGAGTGGTGTTTAAATCTTTGTAGAGTTAGAATGAAAAACCTTAGGTAGGGTTATATTTTATTTTAGTAATAGTCAGCGATTTTTTGGAAAAAGATAAAGTTTACAACAAAAGTTTTTACCTTTTTAATCAATCATGTGTAAGAAATAGATAGCAATACTTTGTAATAATATCTTTTGTTTTGTTGTGTTTGCGACATGCCGAAAGTCGAAAACAAACCGACCCGTGGAAGATCACTCATTAATGTTTATTTCATGTATAATTATTAATTTATCCATGGCTACAAAATTAATTTAAATTAGTTATCATTTAATTTTGTTGCTGTCGTTACTTTTCTTCTAAAAAAGGATTTCTCAGAAACAACACTCAAAAATATTAATAATAATGAAATTCCTGTTTCGGCTGGACCGGACTAAACTCAGCGGCCGAATCGCTACTAAGCCCGATCTCGGCAAGCGTTGCTTAATCTTGAAAATCGACCCGTACGGCTTTTACTATTTAGCCACGAGCTTCTCTCCACAGAAAATCTTTATTCGATCCCATTATGAACATGGCCATTTTTGAGCCTAATATAAAATTCTCTCTGATTCTTAGATCTAACCTATCTTAAACGTATGTTACCAATTTGCATAATCTAACTCACACATAATTTAATTCACTTATATTTTAACGCTGACCATAACACAAGAATCGATTTTATATTTGATATATGCATAAAATATTCAATGCACGATCAAGCTTAGAAATTAAGCTCGTGCAGGCTAACATGGAATCGTAATCCATACTATGATAATAAACTCTGAATTATCTCTTTCTGCCTGTCAGTTTTGTAATGTTGACAAAACCGGCCAAGTGCGTTTCGGGCCACGCGCAATGTAGGGTTCCGTAGTAGCCCGTTATCACAATATAGAACGATTCTGTTTTTATTTATTCTAACTATAATTAATGATAAAGATATTAGGAGTTAACGGTTATAATAACAACAAGCAACTATTTCATCTTAGTCACTTTAAAGAATTTATTCTAAGGATTTTGTATTTGATACAAAATTATCCCACACCCAAGTTCAACGAATATTGCTGCCAAATTAATAAAATAATAATAAAATTATTTTAACCGCTATAACTTTCCTTTAAAGTTCATGAAATGGACTGTCGTCATGAATTTTTTCAGATTTTTCAAGCCAGCAGTTTAGCTTTTAGAGTGGCGGGACGCCCTACTGGAACAAAAATTTGCACTTTAAAGTTAAAAATTTCGTAAATGGAGCATTAAATCGAAAAATTGTATTAGTAACCCCTAAGTCCCACCTAAGAGACCTATTCAGCGATACTCCACACGATGAGGTAGACGACGAAATAAAATTCATCCCCACTTCACATGCAGGGGAGCTTCCCTTAAAAAAATATACTTTCCAAAATTTTATTTCATTACTTTGTCGGCGTAATTGATATAGACACTCCTATAAATTACAGCTTTTTAGTACTATCGGTCTCTTAGCACAACCTCGGACAGACAGACGGACAGATACACGGACATGACGAAACTATAAAAGGTTAAGACTACGGAACTTTAAAAAACCGGCTAAGTGCGAGTCGGACTCGCACACAAAGGGCATAAACCTTAATTTTTATTATTTGTTGTTAAAGCGGCAATAGAAATAGGTACACAATCTGTGAAAATTTAACTGTCTACCTATTACGGTTCTTGAGATACAGCGCCCTGATAGACAGACGGACTGACGATCGGACAGCGGAGGCTTAGTAATAGGGTTCCGTTGGTTACCCTTTGGGTACGGAACCCTAAATACGTAGGGGAATCCGTTCGGTAGTATTTGAGTTTATCGGGTACAAACAGACGGAGGAGTTTGTTTTATGCCATGTAGTGATTTGATTATGAGTGTCAGCTGACCTATACACACACTTTTAAAGCGTTTACTAGGCACACTTTACTTTAATGCAAGATAAACTTTAAAAACAGTGGAATAAGATTTTGAATATCGACTATGATAATCTAAAGTCTGCACAAACAAAGTCGCAGGCGAAGGCCAGTATAGTTACAAAGAAGATCTCACTCACCATGTATTAACTATAGGTTATTAATTACCTTACAGTTAGTACACGAGCGTACTGTGATAGTCTTGTTTATTATGCAGACATTAAGTGCCTTCAAACCATTAAAATCTTGGTTTGACCGGGATGGTATTTATGTGGAACCTAAACACCGGTACCTCAGAGGTTTACCGGTTAATTGGAGAATACCTATTATTTTCATAAAGTTATTAAGTAATGTAAGAACGTCTTAATTAAAGGTATTCTCTTAGTCATCATCTGCCTAGCCTTTTCCCAACTATATTGGGGTCGGTTATTACGTACTGTAAGAACGTCTTAATTAAAGGTATTCTCTTAGTATCTGGGAAAATTACAACATCACAATTAGATTCCATGTTGGGTTAATCGAGGATATGTTCATGTCCATATTGACAGTTTATGTTTAAGTCCCATATGGACACAAAACCAGACTGATATAATTCCCAGATTTAAAAAAAATAAATCCTTCCCGACCCGGAAATCAACAGTTTCTTCATGCTCAACAGAGTTTCTTACGAGTAATTTTAAATGATAAAATAATGCACAAAAATACTACTAGGTAATTCAGAAACGTTGTATTGCTTTATTAATAAATAAATCCTTACAATTTACAGACGAGTCTACGGTTTTTATGTGCTTCATATAAATAGCGCTGTCAAAACGTTAAGATCACTAATTGCCCCTTAGAAACTAAACTCGTGCGCAATACAATTAAAATAGGAGGTTTCACACGGAGCTTTAAAGTTATGACTAATAGTCATAATATACCCGCTTGCATTCAAAATATTTTCATAAGTAAAAAATTATGAAAGGTAATTTAAGTCTATTACTAAAAATATTAATAATTTTCATCGGTTAAACTAGGCTAAGCGTATATAAACCTGTCCTTAATTTAATTTAGTGTCGGTCATCGCGGTGAATGCTTGTCACTCGACGTTTTCACAATGCGCTCGCGCCGCGCCGCGCCGCGCCGGTAGCGCATGTTCAACACACAGGTGCTACCCGCCGCCTTTCTTACACCATTACCAGCATTTATTACTACTGCACAGTGCACAGGTTAAATTACCAAGTTTTTCTCTCTCTTTATATTAGAACACACATTCCATCGTCCAGGCGCGGATTCTGGTTTTCGTGTAGGATGTGGGGAGGGGGGAGAATATTTCATCGGGTTGTGGCTTTGGAAAAAAAACACGGATTCTGTATTTCAGTTCAAATTGACTACCTACACCTACTATTGATTTTGGTAGCCTTTTTGACACATAGAATTTAGTTTATTTCATGCATTGCGTGCGCGCCCCTTTATCCGCGCCTGCGATAGTCAGTCTATCCGACGCCACAAAAGCTGCCCTCCACTTCGTTATCCTTACACAAAGCGTCGGAATAAATCACTCGCGGATTTTATTTAAATCTGAAAACGCATTCTATTCAAAACTCAACAGGCTAATAGCTACCATGACTTCACTCAAAAATAATATGCTATCTAGAACAAGTCTCATTGTGTGCGATACCTGTTTCAAATATATGCTGTAGCTAATTCTGTGCCATTGCCGGCCAGACTGCTAATGGACCGTCTGGGAGTACGCCACCCTTGTTTTAAAAAACTTTAAGAAATACAATTGAAATAGTGTTGTATACAATTGACGCACAATACAATACCGTCGACAAGTGAAAGCGTACTTTCGACTTTCATTAAGTTTTTGTGTAAGTGTATGTATGGGTCTCGAACGGCCGGCCCATATTGTCTCGCGACATAAATCTGCCGAACTATTCTGAATAAAGCGCCTAGGTATTTGCTCGATTTTTACTTTCAAATGAACGTCGAACGTGATGAAATATAATTAGACAATAAATAACTTTTTCATTCTTTATTCTGTTAAATATAAATTGAATAAGCTCAAGTGGTATCTTGAAAAAGCTGTGTATATAAAAACTGACACAAATAAAATAATGCAATATAAAACAAAAGGAACGCTGAGAAAGAACTAATTAAAATACGATAAAAAGTGTATAAAAAGTGAATCCAAACCCCGGGCGCCTAACGAGCAATAATACTATTTATTTTAGTATTGGTTCGACCACTAAAAATAGTTGTATATTTAAATAGGCACAAAAACAAATACAGGAAAATAAAAGCAGGACGGTTAAATAAGTGGGTGTTGGCGATGTAGATCCTTACCGTATCATGTATTGGATGTTGTCGCTGCAGGCGAGCGCGCGGATCATGATTGGCGTATGTGTGGACCGGACAGTCATCCATCATTGTACGCGGCTTGTCGATCGACGCAACACTAGTGGTGCTAACCGTATAAATCGACTAACAGAATCTGATAACATTTTAGTTGCTTGATTGGAAGAAAACTATTTTAATAGAATTAAACATCCGTTCCTAGATAAAATAAAAAAGATCTGTTTTCGTATCAGTGTTAAAAACCAACTTGTTTATTTTTGTTCCATTGGCTGTTTTTTAATTAAGCCTGCAGAAATGCTGAACTGAAATCAGCGTATCGTAGATCAATTGTAAGATAAACATGTTTATCATTTTCGTGAAAAGGTCATGCTTCGTCATGCATTGGAAATTAATTCCGCAAAAAGAACAGTAAATAATTCAAAAGGTGGTAGAAAACTCGGCATAGTGTCCGGTCGGCTGGCGACGGCGTCACTTGTCGAATTGAGGTGGTCGCGAGTGGTGACTGGCGAGCTACACGCGCGCTGGACCGTTCACTAACCGTTTGTCGCCAAAACGAAGCGGAAAATTTAATACTCCAGCTCTGTACGTGATCGGTATCATTCTTTTTGTAACCAAACTGTGATGGCACACTTTCGTTTCCCATCGCCACAGCATTTATCTTCTCCAACCAACTAACTTTTTGTACACATCAATATTCTAGTAATTATAATTGACTGGTGTACACAGAATTAAATTATATTTTAAGCTTTCTAGATCTTCCGTATCGATGCCAGGCTTTATAGTTTTCGAAGGCTGACACAGATCTATTCATAGGAACTTCAGTCGTCAATCAAAATGAATGTATGATTATCGGGTTACCAAAAAGAAAAACTGAACTATTCTTAGCCTCTATAGTTTACCGATCGACGTCCATTAGTACTTTCATTTACAAATCACTTTAAAAAGTTAAACCGAGTTCTCAAAATGTCCATCAAAAATCAAAAAGAAATTCACACAGCGCTGCTTCTATTTCACTAACAGCCAGGACTTTTGATGTAAATCTTCTTTAGGTTGATAAAAAACTCATTGAGCTGAGTAAGTATTGGCGTTATGTCGTTAAATTTGTCCCAAAACATCTCGGCGGCTCGTCTCGGTACCGTTGCGCGCCACTCCGAAGTTTCGGCGTAATGACCTGCGCAGGCGCTGCCGGCGCTGGCGCACGAATGTCGCAGATCTCAATCATCCACGCTCGCTAAATGCAGCCTCGCTAATTTCCGCAACACCACACTGACACCGACATTCTTTATATTTAAATTGATCAATCAATTTGTCTTGAGTATATCGACAATATCTACACTTTAGTGGCTTTCACAACACCTCGATGTGACTCATCTGTGAAAATTTAGAAATGTAAATATAATTTTGATCATTTCGATAAAAGAACATTCCCACCGTTCTAATACCTATGTTTCGTAGTGAGCACGGTGTGGCCTGCCTGTGGTCTCCGCAGCATACCTCCAACGTTCACATTAGTGCAAGCTACAGCGATTGCGTCGTAATTTTACGGTCTGTAAATTTTGTTAGATACAAACTAAACTCAGCTACGAATAAAAACATGAAAAAGTGTGGTATTACGAAATGATTGAAATGTAATAGCATAGTCTCTAGCATTTTATGCTTATTTCAATTTTGTTCAAACTCGGTGTTTGAAATCTGATAAAACTAATTATTGTGCGGAAGAGTTTCGGTAAACACGAATAAATCAACTTTAAACTTGGTAACCGTACAGTACATTATCTTTACTGATAATTACGCTTCGCATATAGAAATTAAATTTAATAACATATCGATAAATTCGCTACTTTGGAACGGACACTCGAGCGACGACCGAATGTCGGCACTCGAAAAAACGTGACACCAATTTTACCGTAAGACTATCTACACATGGAGGATCAATTAAGTGTTACCGTTTTAGGAATAATTATGTTTTTTGTGTACGTTGGTAAGGCCGGTAGTCGGCACGCAACACCACGAGAGGTGACCAGATCACCGGAGGCGGGCTAATAGCCGCTATTAGCAAATCGCTCTGAGAAATCGGCAACAATGAACACGAAATATGCTCATTGGCGTGTCCCATTCATTAAACTTTTTGCGATACCATCTCTCCTGTTTTAAATGTGTGTCACACTCTTTTTCCTTTTCACCTCCAAATAAACGGAGCAATTTGCCCTCGAGCGTAGCTAATATCGTGATTAAATTATTATCTTGGCGCGTTTATATGCTATCATTGTATCATTTGCTTGTGAACCTCCAGTGATTTGCAACTATTACCTTTGTTAATTTACACTGGAATAAAAACTGGATATGAATCTCACATTAGATTTTGCGAAATGCAATTACTCACACACACATTGCCAATTGTGTGAAGAGATCTCTGTAATTGAATGTTTGAAGTTACCTGAGAACTATTTTGACTAAGCAATAATTGTAATAAGTAAGTATCTATTATTTGACTACAAATAAATGTACTTAGGTAAGTAAAAACAGGAAGCTTCACTGGCCATCACGCAGGTTCCACGAATCGACTATGAAAAATAGAGCACTGTGTTTGTAGGCGATCTGTTAGTAATCTTTCATTACTTCAAGCTGCGAGACACTTTAACATTTATAGCGCGCATATTTAGAACACAGCCCGAGGCCTTACTACAAACTGGTATAAATAAATAACCAGAAACCGATACAAATGCACTATAGCCAGCATTTTGGTTAATTTAATTAATCTTAACACACATATCAACAATCGTCTAACGACCTGCATAAATCGCGAATACCGATTCAATTTGAAACACAACCGTGAAGTAGGTACAAATATACGAGAACTAGAAAATAACGGTCGTTCCACACTTAACCTGTTATATCTCAACATATTTCAATGTAACTAAAACCTTAATTGATATTACCAGATAGTCTCAGATATTAAAGTGTAGTGCGCAGTCCAACGCAATGCTGCTATTTACTTACACACTTAATGCCGTTCCTTTCTTGCTGAAAATACCAGCGCAAAGATAACGACTTGTAACAGTCATTAAATATTTTATGTTGCGTATGACACATTATCAACTCAATCCGCTTTATCTTAATTAATTCACATAATCAGCAATCGCGACTGTTCATCACAATTTAAATGATTAATTTATAAAATATTTTGTTCGCAGGTTCCCAGAGATGATGATAAAACGGAGACCGAAAACGACTCCGGAGAAATGTTCGACTTCTTGCTAGGTATCACCACAGACATATTCCATCGGTTCACGTAACAAGTACAACCAATATGCACTTCGGAATTGAATGCGTCGATCACGCTTCAGATTTCATAACGGACGAATACGGATAGCATACCGTAACAACAAATGGAAAAACGGATCGATGACGGAAAATTATGTCAAAACTTTTCATATATTTTGTGAATAAATTTTATTACAATTTGTAAATACGAAGAGGTGCTACGTACGTGTTTCAGATCTTTTTTAAAACAAAGTTATAATGACGATGCGTTGGAGTTTCGAACCTGAATACAAATGACCACAAAGGCCTATCAAAATTCATCCCGTGGGTTTTTCCTTGCATGCGTGATGGGGCTTCAACGTTTAAGTGTTCAGTGAACTGAAGTGTAGTGTGATGGCGAGCCGGCAAACCTTCACCAATTTAGAATGTAAGCTGTCTTCCGTCAATTGTACCTATAGTTTGATTTTCCATTCCTGTATAAGATCGTGTGCATTGTTCTGTGCATTTTTTAAACTGGAAATCGTGCACCGGACAAAGTTAAACGATATTTTATAGTGCAAGCTCTGTATGTGCGTTTGTGGCGTGAAGCTTTCACTGCGATGCGATTTTTCTACGTTTATGTTGTAGTTAATAATGTGAACTTTGTACTAGATAGTGTTAAATAAGTTAGCATAGAGCTGTTACGTCTCTAAAAGTAACAATAAGAATTTCATAGAGAACAATAGCAGTATAACTCGCTAGATGATCTAAACTATAGCGTATGATGTATCTGTAGGTACTGCGACGTTTTATACTCCTTCGTTTAGGATAAATTAATAGGGGTCATTTATTATTGTCAACAAGACATCATATTTGTTTTAGTTAACTGAGTTAGATCACGGCGGACCACCTGTGCTCCCGAAGTCTCATTAGCAAACAATGATCGGGCGTCGGCGACTACCGAAGCCTCTCGCGATCAATAAACTGTTGAGCCGATAAGAGCGCGGCGGCTCGCAGATCTAGGGCTGCCTGCTTCAATATGTCGCCGGCAAATTGCAAATTTCGTAATTTTGTAATCTTTTTCAAACCAAAATAATTTTATCCAACTTCAATAGTTTCCAAATATTTCGTTTCTTAATGAGAAAAACGAGTTTACAATACCGCTGAAAAATATATACTTTTAAATCGCATAATTATATCCGTTTATAATGTCTAACACGCCTACAAGGGATAGGGGGGTTCATATTTATATGATTATCTCTATCATTCTATGACCTTCTTTTGCATAGAATTGTCTATGCCATCGAATTTCTTTACTTGACATCTATGATCGCGTGGCAGCCCTACATCGGAAGCGCGCGCACGCCGCAGGCGACACATCCATATTCCTGTGACGTGTGTTTTGACAACCAGGCTGGGCAACTTTTTCATCGTCATTTTTTACCACATTTTTGCCGCACAGTTCAGTGACCCCATGCCACACATAAGTGTTATTTCCACATGTAATTACACCTCATAACCGACCGCTTAATTACTCCAAACTGCTGCGACGTCCGGACCTGGCATCCGATCAGAAAAACTAATCCGGCGCCGCTCTTAAATTACGCTTCGTTAAACTTCGGCTCGACTAATAATAGCGTACAATACCCACTTTGCACAGGACTCGAATGCGCCTTGTCTCTCTACATTGTACACTTTTTCTTGCCAAAAACATGTCAAACTCATCGACCATATTATACTCGTAAATTACGCCATTAATATTAAATACGCCAGCATGCTATGGAAGTCTCTTTTCATCCAAACGTCGGCGGCGTTATCCAGCTAATATTTCGCCGGCCATTTTAATAACTAGTCACTTATCTTTGACGTTTAAGATTTTTCACTTTTTATTTTATGTATATGTGATCAATTCATTTTGATAAACATTATTTGCATTTAGCGGTATATTTTTATGGTGTATTTTAAAGGATAGCTTTGGAATATAAAAAATGTATATGGATTGTGAAATGTAGGTAAGTTAAACACATTAAGCACATAAAAAGAAGACGTTGTTTAGATGTAGATTATGCTAAAGCTGTGTATGTTGTTATTCTTTGAATTTATTAGTTGAGTCAAGAGGTTGTGTTTGGTTCACAGTCATTAGGAAATGAGCACAAGAAATGGCACCTTCGTTTTAAATTATTGTGATATATTACAAATATACTATTGATTTGTTTTTTGTTATTTTTGGAAATGTATAATAATGTATTTTTGACGTCGCTTAATTAAACTGATGGTTAGCGGATTTCTTTGGCTGTAAAAACATAATTAGACGAAATGACATCTGTAATTTTTTTACTGTAATTCAATATGTAGTATACCTAAATGCACAAACATCAAAAACCGCTAAATATTAACTGAGAAATTCCAATACCTAATGTTAACTATTTTCTCTTAGGAACAAGAGTAGGTGAATTTACACCTCTCAGGTATCGAATAACCAATTTACTGCAGGAGGATATTCATAGTCATTCGAATACTTCCCGTACGATGACGAAGCTAGTAGTAATGCGCCTGCGCCGATACTGCGCTATCACTTCTACTCTTACGAGCCTGAATTTCAGACAGCTAGCTTGTACTATCGAGAATAATGTGCCTTTCTTTAACTACTAAGCGAGTACTTATATGTATATGGTATAATTATTTCTATTAAAACAGATGTCGTAAAATAACAATATTATAAACTATAGCATGCGGCTTTATTCCACGTTTTGTAACACCCTCGCATCAGTTTAATTGTAAATAGTAAGATAGGTTATTACTTATTATACAGCTTTACAAGACTGTTGTCCTTATTTTAGGTAAACGTTACATCACAATGACGAGATGACGTCCTTAACATAGTTATAGCGTTGAAAGCTTTCCTTCATTACGTTTTCTACGCGATGTTTTGAAATTTTCGTCAGTGATTACTGTTATAAAGAAAGTATGTGAATGCATAATAGTTTTGTAAATGTAGAACATACTGGCTTGATGTGTTTCTACCAATATTTTTATACTGAATGTTGTACAGTAGAAACGTCTTTAAACGATGTAAAGCCAATTTGGTCAACCGCATTAAATAAAATTGTATCTACTTTCGTCACTTTTATTCTTCGAATTGTACCTATATTCAATATGAAAATAAATGTGTTATTATTACAGTCAGTTTTTACATTCTAATCGAATTAATTTTTTGCTTACTTTCGTGAGCACTTCATTGTTCGACATTACTGTATTATTAGTTCGCACATCCATTCGTGTCTTGTCAAATTAACATTCATTTGGATAAGAAATAGTAACGGTTGCGCGTGATTTATTCAGGTGAAGTTATTAAGTCTGCTATTACCTGCGAACCTCGGTCATCACCCATTGACCCGCCGTTTCTCCAATTAAAGCAGCACCCGAGGGGAGCGCCGACACTCAACTATAACTCACAGTCATCTGCGATCGCTCTGTCTGCGGGTTTATTGTAATGCGGGTTAAGAAGCTCAGCAAACTTTGGTACGATCCCGTTACTGTTTACTCAACATCTGACACCACCGTTTTAAGTGAAAACTCTCATGACAAAACAACAATTTTGAACTTAGACGTCAAATCGTGTATCACGTTTACATAATAATAGTTTCTCATTTGTCTGATTGGTCATATGCAAATCTGTGCGTCTGTGTGCGGAGTCGGCGACGGGTCGTTGGCTGTGTGAGCTGTGTCGTGGTATCGTCACCGCGACTCGTGCCAGCCTAATGGCCTCTCCACCATTACGCCGGTAATAGCACAATATGGCCAATTAGTCCAAGCAGCCAAGATTTACCACCACCAGAACAAACCACATTGCGTCAACCGCATTACTCGTACAATTACCTCTGTTTTACACAAGTTCATTATCAATTTCGTAATCTTATTTTTTAACAGAATACTGCATTGTGTACAAAAGTAGTCCCTATGCCTTTATGTAAGTAGGCTGGTGGCGAATTGGTTGGGCTTGGTAAGTACCTAATTACAACTGTTAAACCTGTCAGTCAGGGTAAGTAAGCGTGATGCTTTGTAGAATTCAAGGAAAAAATAATGTACAAGAAGACGTTTCATATGTCTGCAGGCAAGTAGTTTCGCGTAGGTACGCGTTGCGATTGAAGCGAACATTGATAAAGTGCACGGCGTCACGTCATAGAATGAAACATGATAAATAAATATTTATTACCTACTACAGAAACAGATTCAAAATGGATGCGATACGGCTTCAGGTCTATTGTGCGACCATCACACTGCTGGGAGCTATCTTCATCGTCATTAGAAGCCCCTCCCACGCGAACAACAGGTGTGTTCTAGTCATTAGTTTATTTTATCGAGATAGGATCTTGACGGATGTAAGCACCAAACATCATTACAATAGGCGGGATGTGTTCCGTAATGGACAAACCAACACGTACTCATAGTGACTGGAGCGCGCTGTATGTAGCGACGTTGTTCGACACCTATTGATGTTTCACGAAACAGATATATGCAAAACAAAAATAACAGTATTGGCACATCATTTGTGTTAAGTTTTTGTTCGAACAAAAAGCGTTCGGCGCGAACTTATTACTGAAAACAAATTAGACGTCGCTCGTAGATAATTAGGTTCAGCTAATAAGGTTTGCTGCGATGTTTAGGTAGTGATTACTGGGTATGAGGGGCGAACAAGCTCGCATGACAAAGCGAACGTTGACCGTGACCCAGAGATGTGAGCAAACACTTGCGACGACCGTCGAGGAGACTCGACACTCCGCGCCAATAGCAGCCGGAGACCACAACCTACATCAACCAGGTAGACATCTCGATACGCTCGCTAATCGAAAAATATTTTAGTAACTGAATGGAAACAAGTTTTAGCAACTGCATCTGCTACGTGCAGAATCGATTGCAAATTAATGTCATGAGTTAATATGCCATATTTGCACCTTTCAGAATGTATGCTTGCGGTAAATTTTATCGAGGATGTGGTGTCCCAAAAAATCAACCTCAATTGGCTCATGCTGCCTCTTAATCTTGACTTTCAGTTATGCAAATTGAACGCAGCAGCCGTGGGAAAAAACTGACTTTACTTCAGTGACCGGCTTATTTCCTCACATTGAGACTGTCCAGTTCGATAACCAACGACCGGAAGACAAGATTAAGTACGCAGAAATCGGTAGACTGTAGCACTAGACTACGAATCTGTGTTCAAAGGCAGACCCTGATATACTTAGGTAACTGATATTTTTATCTTGAGGTCCCTAAAAACTAGCACTTTGCAGGATCTTCTCAAAAACTATACCAAAGTCCGGTTTTATTAGCTGACGTGAGCTGACGTACCTAGCAGGCGTGGGCCCGGGATAACGGTCTACTTATTAAACACACTTGCTTTCAAATCGAACGGCTGATTTATCATGTACCTACTTAAGACAAATAAAACCTCTCCAACAGAACTCGAGACGACTGTCAGTTATGTTTTTTAGACCCCAACGAAAACAACTTTTTTCTATTTCGCTTGTCATTTGATAGTTAGTTTGTGCTATTATTTTTCTTTGTTTTTATTAATTAGCTTTGTTAAAGTCTTCCACGCAACTTGTTTCAAATAAAATAGCCTACAAATTACCTACCTCTCTCCAAACTAGTATTTCGTCAAGAGGTTTTTTGAGGCAATTGTCTGCTGCCGGGTAGCCGGATGCCGATGATACCTAACTGTAGGTAATTACACAAAAACTGTGAAAGTAAAGGTGTCTTCAGACAAGTTCTAGTTTCAGACCTATGTACGGTTAATTGGAGAAAAGTGGAACACAACCTCCCGACACGCGGTCGTGATTACTTAGGTGTCTTAATTTTTTGTATGTCAATCACAAGGCTCCATTTGTCTTGAGTTTCTGATGACATTAAAATAAATCTTACAATTTCATGTACTTTCTTCAAAGAATTTTTATCTTTGTCGACATTATAATTTCGTCGTTAAAAATGTCTTACAACTTAATGCAGTAGATACACTTTCTTCAAAGTTACGGTTCAGATTCTGAATCGGATTTACCTACAAACTTTTGTGGGGTCAAAGGTTCCTCTATATTACGACTACAGTGTCACAATGACATCCAAACATCCATCACAGGCTTAACGGACGCTGCCTACGTGCTTAGTGACCTGCGTACGGTGCCCACTATATCATGCTCATATTAAATGTTAATAGATGAGCGCCTGACAGCACCTGTTTAAGTGGAACAACAAACAACAATGTTTGTAACCGATAAAGGAACATTAGGCCCTGAAGCGGTCTAAGTAACGAGGCCATTACGCCAGACATAAAGTATTTTCTAACTCATAATCCTGCAGACAACCTGAAGAAGGCAAAACCTCAGTAGTCAACGTTTCACTTATTACCTTAAGTTCCTTATTGAAGCAAGCAATTGTTTCTGAACATGTAACATGGATACATCAGCAATGCTTCCAGCTAGTGTCCAACTTGACGGATAGGCCGACCTCGCAAGACAAAAGCGCGGCGGATTTGAGGTAAATCGACGAGTCGTGACCGAGTCGTTTAATCATAAGCATCTAAGCTAATTAGAGTAGGTCGTGAACTCTTGGGACCCGTAATGAAAATCACAATTGAACCTGGTCGCTGTGGAAAATTGCACTTGGCGTGGCATTCCGTCGACATCGCTAGGGGCTCTAGAGTCACTGGTTGTCAACCCGCCACGACACTGCAATTATTAACTATAAACATATTCTTAATGTTAAAAGAAACATGAAAATTCTAGGGACTTGCAATTAGATTTGTCCTTCCATGGATCATGGGTAACCGTTTGTGGGATAACTAGAGAATGATAGTCTTTATTAAAATAAACTTAATAAACTACTCGGATCTCTGGTAATTTTCAACATAAAATTTTATTGTAGGTAATAGTCGTTTAATTAGCGCAGTCCTTCTATTTACGAGTAAAACCTTATACGTTACTTCTGTAATAACAATACATGAAGCACTATTTTTTTGCGCTCGCATTAAGGTAGACAATTGCTAAAATCTATTCCTGTATGTTACAATTCATTAAAATCAGTTCAGCGAATTATGCGTGAAAACGTAAAAAAATATATAATTAAAATCAATTAAGTATAATATTGGTTAGGTTTATGCCAACGTTGGAGGTTAGGTCACCCTAAGCAGGATATACTTAATTGGCTGAAAATTCATCAATCGAAATATAAGTACAATGATAATTATGTTGTAAAACTGTGAGGTTTGGTTTTCTGAGGTTTACCTCAGTCGAATCAGCTTTTTTTGAGGTACAACTGCTGTTTGTGCTCGGTCCCTCCCTACAAAAGATATCAACGAGCAACTCCTACATAACTCACGAAATATTCTGATAAAAGAAAAACCCGTAACAACTACATCAGGATATAAAACTTAAAATAACCCTCGTATTGCCTGGGAAAAGAAAAAAAAGGTTATTTATTGCATTTTTATTCGATGAGTGACCGGACGCGCCGAGCACAATAACTGTATCATGGTATCAAGTTTGAAGATGTACGGAACCATACAAAGTTGAATTCACTCGGAACTCCATACATGAACCTATCTCTGTATGGCCATGCGATAGAACTGGTAAAGCACTGATAATTTATCGCTACCGTTATAATTACTTTCATATACAGACAATATTGTTAAATCATAGGTCAGAGAGATCGGTCGCTGTATTAATTCGCCTCGGGAACTGTTTACGATACTTATTATTCAATAAAACTGTCAGTTGAACGAATTAATATGTTTCTGTTCGAAGCCAGCAATCATTTTTTAGAATGTATGCGCTACATATACGGTAGGCTGTAAGAATGTCAAGTTTTTATTACAATTTTCACGATAAGTATAAACTGGAATAACTACGATACGAAAAAAGACAAAAAGTTTAATTTGCATGAAATTAGTTTGATTCAAATGTTACATGGTTTGAGGTGCCTTTCCTTCGGCGGATAGCCGTGCAAATTATAGAAGATCTAACTTATCTAAATTAGCTCCTTTTACGGCCGCTAGTAATGGCACATGCTTGCCTTATTCTCACTTGTAATTTGATCGCACTATAAACTCCATGCATGGTTTTATTTCCTCGCTGATGACATTCAGTGTGAAAATTGTAAGCCAAGTGTGTTGTGGCTGGGATGAGGTGTTACTGCTTATAATATAATACACATTCTCAGGCATAGGCTAACGTTCTGCGTATGATTCTGATCTCACCAAGACATTGCAATTTTATTTAGATATATTTTAGGTCGTGGCTGCATTCAACTCAAGAACATTTTTATGTTCTATGTTAGCTCTTTGGACCCCAGGTTGTAATCAATCGATAGCCGGTAGATTTTCTATATTTGGGTATTTATCTTACTCTAATTGAGATTTTATCCAATGAGCCCCATTATATTTAATGGGGCTTTTCGAAGAAGAGCTATTGCTCTTCTTCGAACTCTCTCACATAGATACGATTCATACTATTACTTCCTTATGCCTGTAAGGATTTAACGCGCAGAATTGTGGATCGTTAAATGGCTTTAACAATTCCTGCGATCATAAAACCACTCACCCCGGTACCTAAGAAAGGTGACTGGGAACATTAAAATATAAATGTTGGTCTAAAAATGAAAGAAAACATCTCAGAACCTGCGTATCTCGCTGTGCAATTTGCAAAAGTCAACGAGGGAAACTACAGGATTAATAACACTTGCGAGCAATGAGCTATCCGCCTGTCACCAACCGAGCAATATTGCAGTTTTAAGTCAGACACCTTATTAGTCAGACGGTACACAACACGCCGAGGCGTCGTCGCTGCGCGGTTTCTATTTGCAACATAAAATAATGTCACCTATCTAATCACTTACCGTATTATACTCATGTTAAAACACATTATTTGATGCAAAAGTCAAATGGATATTGTAATTCTGCTAATTTCATCAAGGTCTTGCGACGCGATGACTCCTATTGATAGTTCCCATCCATCCACCAAGAAGTTTCTCCTTACTTTGTCTAGCTGAGGTGCTAAAAGGTTAACGAGAAATTAATTTCATGAACCTACATAATCTAATAGTGAGAAAATTGCTATGACGGATGGTACTAGCGTGAAGTGAAATATTTATAATATTATGCGAGTATATGGACACCACGGTATTATGGTTTGACCTTTGAACAAACGCCTCAAGTGCTGAACAACACCTTAATCACTTCAAGTGATGATCCCTTTAACGCTATATTAATCTTGTCTGCTAGGAAATTATAGGTAACCAGCTTTAGCGCACGCGCTCCCAGCCCGCGCCCGGGCCTGCGCCCGCGCCGGTCAGGACACACTTCCTAGCCACTAGCCGTCCGCGCAGGAAGTCCATGAAGGTAGACGAACCGGACTGTTGAGTTATTTTTACTTTTTCTTGCAATCTTGTTTACATAATGAGTCTTCCTGCTGACTTATACAGAGATAAGAAACGGCTATGCTAATCTGGTGCATAACGTTATTTGATGCTATAAATAATATGATTACAAAATTATTGTTATGAGCGCCTATTTCAGTGTAGCGGTCCGGCAATGGGCCCTTGTCCCTTTGTCTCTATTACGGGTTGTCGGCCATCGTCCTTATCTACACGTGTATCTTGTGTTAGTATCACTCTATATGGAGACCGTTGGGTATTATCACATCAGCTTGTACCGGCGCGGTCGCACGGTAAGGGCCTCCATTTGCATACAAGCAAATATCTCGATCTACGGGCGCTCTGCGGGCAGATTACCGTCGCAATGCTTCCGCACGCTGTATTGAATTCGGTACCAACGGTCCCGACTCCCATTACCAGTTCACGTTTACTTGTTAGTGTGATTCTCAAATGATAACAATCGGCCCGGTTGCGAGCCGAGCATAATAACAACCAGGAATAAGTCCGACTATCCTTGCGAATAATGATCTACGCGAATAATGGGGCAGATAGTGTCTTATAAAGATAAACTCATATAGTGCTGTCCATCAAGAAAACATTCAGAGGGTAATTTATTGCTGGGATGAATGTTTGTAAGAGTAATACCTAATAACCTTAGATAATAATTCGTAACTGTACGCAGTCGTTATGTCGGAATGGTTGAACTAAAGATTCAGGACAAATGGCCAATATAGTTCTAAGGAACATGCCAAGAACACTAGATATTCAAATGCTCGTTAAGCATTAGAATATCTAGGTCTATACTAAAGTACACACACTGGAAATTGGTCACTTGGGTAATTAATGTCTAAGCTTTATCTACGTTACCACTCCACTCTATAACAAAGCACATT
Source organism: Lacanobia oleracea (assembly GCA_950371165.1). Lineage (NCBI taxonomy): Eukaryota > Metazoa > Arthropoda > Insecta > Lepidoptera > Noctuidae > Lacanobia > Lacanobia oleracea. Next base: position 13,143,096 of record OX493397.1, read on the forward strand.
AACGCCTACGTGGAAAGCGCTAGCAAGATGTTTAAATTATAATAAGACAAGCGCGGCGCAGGCACTTCAGACGCACCGAACAGTTAAAAAATATTGCTCCTATAAAAGCCAAGGCGCATTCAGCTCGCATTGAAATTGAAAATAATTATTAGCTCTTCTAAGGATTACTACGGGCAACGTATGCTCGATTTATGGGTACGTCGAAGCAGTTTGGGCTACAACACGGCACGAAGGGAGGCGGGAGCACACAGATAACGGGGACATTAGCGCAAGACGTGTTCTAACCCGAAGTACACAGGATTCACCGTGTACCAGTGTGTAGGGGAAGCAGAGGTACGCAGAAGGGTCAACTGCAAATGCGTGGGAAGCGGGCGCCAGCCTCCATACACCCGATACATTTATATGCACCTACATAATTAACTATATATAATAATACGTATCCGCTCTTGTCAAGCTACACGTCGTTCAGATAGTGGTTTCAATTGCACAGAATTCGATGAGCTTCCTGTAACTACAACACGCATTTTGCTACCTTGTAAGTGGCAACTTGAAAGCCAGACGAGCTAACGGGCACTTACTACTTACATGCACTTACACATTGATTGCTAGTTAGCATAATATGTTCTTTGAGTTCTATATTCGATTATACCGCCGTTCAGAATGAGTTAACTGCTTAGGAGTATGTTTTGTGAGACATAAATGAGAGCGGATACGCCCGTACAAAGGTAACTCAAACCTATAGTGCAACAATAAATTTTCCAATATTGCGAAAGTAGGTAATTGATGCCGGCTTGCACTTATGAAAAGCTATGTCGAAGGTTAAAGACCAAGGATGAGTATTAGGTTAAATATAGAGGGTGGGCGCGGCTGTTGTGGGTAAATAAAGCGTAAGGGGAAGGTAGATAGTAGTTGACAGAGGTCACGTGAGTCCGCCGCCGGCTGTGGGGCTCACCCATGCCCTGTTGACCCACAGCGCAACCAGCTCCATAAATCGTCGGAGATGACAACAAACTAGCGTCCGCCCGTACTCATAACTAGGATCTTATGTCAATGTATTTAACTGCAGTTTGCCCATTCCAGTTGAAACTTCACATAAATCCTAATACCTATATTATTATAAAAAATCTGCTACTGAGTGACTGACAACGCACAGCCGAAACTACTGGTCGTAGGAAGCTGACATTTAGTATGTTGGTACCTTGGGGAGTGTAGGGGAGACTTCCCCTACTAAGAGCGGATTTCCCGAAATTCCTACGGGAACGGGAAAACCGAGATATGCGCGTACAAAGTCCTTGTAACCAATACCCAAGATCCTAAATCTGATGCAACGACCTTTTCAGTAAAATTCCGATGTAGTTTTACATGAGCGCCGCTGCTATTATATGCGGCACGCCGCCGTCGTTATATGCGTAATTAGTGATGGGAAATTCTCGAGATCATTCTCTTAGCGAGAACTTTGCGGATATGTTCTCGAGAATGTTCTCCGAGCCGAGAATTTATGAGAACTTAAAAACGGAGTAACAAACCCTAACTTTAATCTAATCCTGTCTTGAAATGTGTATGATAGATGATGTGTATAGTTTGTTACTCGTATGTTACATGTATTTTACGTTTATTCCCGTTGTCCCCGTATATCCCCGTCACGGGGGCAGCGGGACGTGATTCGGCTAACGAGAATAAGGGGAAGTAAACTTTTCACGAGTCGTTGCCCTATTAAATCTGCATTCAGTTGTAAGCTTAGTTTTTAGCATGGGAAAAAGAAAAGGGGAATAAAACAAAATTTATTTATTTGTATTCGAATTTTAATTTGAGGTACTTAAAAAAACAAATAATTATTAAATTTACACAAATAGCACAACTTGAGCATTATAAATATAGTAGTAGTAGAAACAATAAAAAATATCACAATCACTTGCCTAAAAATAATAATCATAGTAAATAGCTACATATGTAAGTAATTACAAAATATGTCACAATCACTTGCCTAAAAATAGTACTACAGAAAAAAGAAAAAACGAGGACTGTGGGCAATAATTTTTACTTATTTTATTCAACTATATTAACGAGGACAAAGTACGGGGACAACGGGAATTATTTTTAAATATTTAATTGAAGTACCGCTGTCCCCGTAGGACGGAGACACAGTGTACGGGTACAACGGGAATAAACCGTATTTTAAACATTTCGTGAAGCAAATTGCATTATGGGGATTTTCGAAACTAAAATACAGTATCAAAACCATCTTTAATAGGGTTCCGAACAAAAAACTGAAACCTTATATGATAAATCGGGTGTCTGTCTGTCTGTCTCTCCGTCTGTCACAGCCAGTTTTCTCCGGATCTACTAGACCGATTCTGTTGAAATTTGGTACACATATGAACTTCTGTGACTCAAACACGGACGCTTTAGGTAAATAAATACATTGTGAGCATGGAGTCACTTTTGAGGGTCAACGTAGAAAATTTTAAAAATATCAAACTATTGTGCTACATAATCAAATGAAAGGGCTCACTGTGAAAATTTTAATTAGGTATATATTTTTCATAATTTTAAAATGAACAGTATTGAAGTTATTCAAGAAATTCGGACAATAATGACCATTCCGCCTTTATCTCCGAAACTATTGCGCCCGATATTTAAAAAAAAATGCAGGTAAGAAAACCTATAAGAAGTATCTTACCTTAAAACAACCTGTTACAACAATGAAATTGTACGCGAGTCCGACTCGCACTTGGCCAGTTTATTACTACTTACAAGCGTTAGATCAGTACCTCACTTGATGTTAAGCTATGATGCGGTTGAAGGTGGAGCATGCTTGCTCGAAGTAACCTATTCACTCTTGACACCCTTAAATACCTCGAGTATCAAATTTGATACCGAACTTTCAAACCGAATTTATGCTTGTTGTTAGTTTTTTTTTTAATGTTAGGCTGATGTATAATATTATTGCATAGTGTTCTAAATCGAAATTTAAAAATAAAAGTCAAATGTCAACATCGTTTGATTATCTATGACATTTTGCTTTCCCGCGTTATTGAACAAGTGAACACACTTTTTGAAAAAGTTTGGTGATTTATACTGTTGACGAATCTTCTTTATTCCGAATAATAAAAATTCTTTTGAGGTGAGTAAATATCATAATTTTACTAAAATATAATTTTTGTTACGATTCTTTTCTTTGCTTGAAGAGAAATGTGCTATTTTTGTGAGTATCAATTTTGGTACTTCAGGCATTCCCGGCTATTTGAAACCTAGTGACTATATTTTTAGCTAATCATAATTTTTGGATAAAATCTTGCCTTTTTTGTTATTTTTTTGCATGGTTTGGTGTTGGAATAACTTTTTTCTCAATTGCTTTATAGATATTTATCGAAAATGAAACCGGATGACATCGAAGCCATTTTGAGGCAGCTAGAAAATGGTGAAATTTCAGAGGACGAGCTCAGCGATAATGAAGATGACATCGACTACTATTCGAGTCAAAGAGATCTTCAGATGGAGATAGAAGATGAAGGTGATGTAGGTAATTCGCCTGCTGACCCTGAGTTAGAAACAAATTCGCCGTTAGTCAACGAATCTTCTGAAATTCAACATTTAGGGATTGAACAAAGTCCAACTCCTTTGGTGAATAATTATACCTGCAACCCTCGTAATGTGGTATGGAGAGTAAAAAACATGGACATTGTTCAAAACGCTTTTGAATTCGAATTTTCTGAAGAAACACTGAGTGTTCATCAGAAATTCTAAGTTTGGAAACGCCGTTTCAGTTTTTTCTTACTTCTTCAATGAAGAATTATTGAAATTTCTTGTGGACGAATCAAATAAATATGCTTTCCAAAAGAATCCCAACTTTACAGAACCTATTACAGTCTCAGAGTTACGAAAGTTTCTTGGAATTCTTATTTTTACAAGTGTTTACCATTATCCTAGTGTCAGGTCGTACTGGTCAAATATAGCTAAATTTGAACCCATAGCACAAACCATGAACCGCAACAGATTTGATAAAATCAGACAAATTTTTCATATGAATGACGACACTAAGCATTTGCCCTCCGATCATGCACAACACGACCGACTCCATAAAGTTAGACCAGTGATAGACCATCTAAATAAAAAAAATATTACTGTACCATTTGACCACCGGTTATCACTAGACGAGCAAATGTGTGCAACAAAAATAAAGCATTTTATGAAACAGTGTTTACCCAATAAACCTCATAAGCGGGGATTCAAATTATATGTTTTATGCTCTCTTTCTGGGTATGCATACAGTTTTGAAGTTTACTCAGGAGCTAAGGACATTGAACGTCTACCTGGCGAACCAGATCTGGGAGTAGTATCAAATATTGTTGTACGACTGTTACGACCAGTCCCAAGGCACATCAACCATATCATTTATTTTGATAATTTTTACACCAATATTCCTCTGCTGCATTACTTGACCAAAGAAGGTGTTTATTGTCTTGGCACTGTACAGAGAAACAGACTTGGTAAATCCTGCAAGTTGCCAGAGAAAAAGGAAATCCTGAAGTCTAATGTACCCAGAGCCACATATCATGAAAACGTTGCCTCTTTTGAAGGCATAGAATTTTCGGCAACAAGCTGGAAAGACAATAAGCAAGTTTTATTGCTTTCTACCTACGTTGGTGCTGAACCAGCAGAGACTATAACCCGTTACGAAAAAAAACTAAAAACGAATATCCAAGTAGCATGTCTTCGGGTCATAAAGGAATATAATGCTCACATGGGAGGCGTTGATCTGATGGACAGCTTCATTGGTCGATATCGCATTCGCATAAAGTCAAGAAAGTGGACAACAATGACTGTGATAAATGCTTGGGTGCTGTACAAAAAGGTTAGTACAGTGAACAGGAAATCGCAGAAGGATATTGTGAAGTTAGCCGACTTCAGTACCGAGCTTGCTGACACTTTATGTCGGTATCAAATTCGGTCAGATAATAAAAGGGGAAGGCCAAGTACCAGTCGACGAGAAGAGATCCCTGATCCTTCTAAAAAACCACGGGCAGGTGTACAGGTCCTGCCCTCCACTGACGTACGTTATGATCGTGTCGGCCATGAGAAAATGTTTTTAGATTCTAGGATAAATGTAAATATAACAATTGTAGAAAACTTACTTCATGGATTTGTATAAAATGTAAAGTTTCTTTATGTGACAATAAAAATAACAGATGTTTCTCATTATTTCATACCTAATAACATTATTTGTTATTCCGGCTTATTTGTGGCCCTAATGCCTGAAGTATCAAAATTGATACCAGTTTCTTTTTTCGAAATATATATATGAAATATATAATATGATTTTTTTTATTATTTTTCCATTTATCTAGCTCCTGCAGAGAATACACTGATATTTTTTTAAATTTAATTTGAAAAATCAGGCTTCTAAGGGTTAAGACTCCTAGGTTGTAGCTATCAGGAAACAGACTCTGGCAGAGTTCGATGCATTGAAGCTTCAACTCGAGCCTATCATTGCCGATGATCCTCTTGGCTCGTTTATCGATTGACTCAAGGGCATTAATAATAATAATAAAAATATGATTAATAATAATAATATAATATAATATAATAATAATCTGTGGCTCGGCTGTCAAGCCAACTGACGTGAGAAATTTTTTATCCCGTATTTTTATTGATTTTAATTAAAAAAAAAACCATAGAAACAATGCATTTAATAACAAATACATCAAGAGAAAAAATAGCACCACATGGAAATAAAAAAACAAACTAAATGGAAAAACAAATTGCAAATAAGGAAATAAAATGTTGACACGTCACCGGGCACGACTACAAGCAGCACCAACACCATCTTCGGGTTCGTCGCTCAGTTCCGCCTCGCAGCCGCCGGGACCTGCGCCAGCCGCGAGTCCAGAGATTCCGGTAGCTGCAGTTGCGTCGAGCTCGAGCGACGAATACTTCTCGCCGCCGACGACACCGACCACCGGCCAGCTTAGGACCTCGAGGCCCACCGGTCTCTGATAGGGTCCCCGCTATCGGTGGAAGTGTGCAGCGTATAAAATGGACTCAAGCCATAAATGAGAATGTAATGCGCTCATACTTAGGGGCTACAGAGGGGGGAACTAACCTGACTGCGTACCGTGGTCGGATGCTCTCTCTGTTTCAGGTACTTGAACCAGCTGTCAGCGTATCGGCCCAACGACTGTCGGATCAGGTGCGCGTCATCCAGCGTAACCGTATGTTGGATGATAGTGTGCTTGATCGCCTCCGCACTGAAATGTGTAGCCGTGTCATTGCTCCTCCGTCGCAGACTGTGGCACCAGCACAGTCAACCCAATTGCCCAGCCTTGCTGACGAGGAGAGTAATGACAGGGTTACAAACGTAAGTATCCAGTGCAATGACGAATTGAGAAGTGCTTTGGAGTGTGCTATTCGGGAATACCGCTACATGCCGCCTGAACTTAGACCACGCTTACCTCGTTTGCCCATGCATAACAAGAACAGGGCGCTGGTGGCTGCTCTGGATTCGCAGTTGTCAAGCCATTTTGATAACTGTGATAACCTCACCGATGCACATTCGATCATGTACTGCGCGGCTGTAGCGGCATGTCGTGTAGCTCATGTCAAGATAAAAATAACCAATGACAGAGTTACACGACCAAAACCAGCCGTACCAGCTTGGCAGTGCAGGATTGAGCGTCGTATTGGTGAGACCAGAGCGCTAATCGGCAAACTGATCTGCTTCAGGGAGGGCAACACACGCCCTCGAGTGATGCGCTTTGTGAGACGGGCGTTTTCGGGGACTGATGTCAATCCCCGAGATTATATATCTCGTGTCACAGAGCGCATTGACTTCCTGAAGCAGAAGGTGTATGCATGGGCAAGCCGTATTCGTAGGTACAGGCGGCGAGTGGAGCGATACACCCAGAATCGCACATTCCGAAGTAACGAAAGGTGGGTATATAGGGATTGAGAGCGCCCGGACCAAGGTGTGACTGACACGCGCTTGCCGGATGATGATGCTATGTGTTCATTCTGGCGCAGCATCTGGTCGGTTCCTGTCAGTCATACTGAGGGTGATTGGACTCGGGAGGTCGAGCGTGTGTGCGATCCGATACCAGAAATGGGGGCAATTTCCATCAGCCCCCAAGATGTAGCTTGTGCAGTCCGCCCGTTGCCTAACTGGAAATCTCCAGGGCCGGACGGGCTGCACAATTTCTGGATTAAATGGTTTACGAGATCGCACGCTTGCTTGGCGTCTCAATTCCAGTCTGCCTTAGAGTCTGGGTCGCTACCCCAGTTCTTAACTACAGGAATAACCCACCTGCTCCATAAATCAGGTAGTACTGCGGAACCTAAAAATTATAGACCGATCACGTGTTTACCGACGGTCTATAAAGTTCTTACATCCATTTTGAGGGCAAAGATTAATAGTCATATTAACAACAACAACATCATGTCTGCCTCTCAAAATGGATGTAGGAATGGGTCCCGCGGTACTAAGGAGCTACTCCTTATTGATATGGCCATTAGCCAACAGGTTCGGCGTTCCCGAAAGGATCTGTCGACATGCTGGATAGACTATAAGAAGGCCTATGACTCGGTGCCTCATACATGGCTCATGAGGGTGCTAGAATTGTATAAAGTTGATGCAACGCTACGCACCTTCCTGATGTCGTGTATGGGGCAATGGAGGACAGTCCTTCGCTATCCAGGATGTCGAAATATCCAGAGGAATAGCGAACCGGTAAGGATCGAGCGGGGTATATTTCAGGGCGATAGTTTGAGTCCTCTTTGGTTTTGTCTAGCCTTGAATCCTCTTAGCACACTGCTAGAGAATTCAGGGCTAGGCTATCGGTTGAAGAGAGGTGGTCAGGTTATATCTCACCTCCTTTACATGGATGATCTGAAACTCTTTGCCCCCACTAATCTGCAACTGATGGAGCTACTGAAGGTAACTGAAACATTCAGTAACGCCATCAGGATGGAGTTTGGTGTGGATAAATGTGCGGTCATGCATGTAAAGCGTGGAGAGATTATGGAATCCGTGAGAACTCAACTCTCGGATTCCATAAACCTGAGATCCCTCTCTCCAACTGAAACTTACAAGTATTTGGGTATGTCGGAAGCGTTAGGTATCAATGTTACTGACATGAAGCAATCGTTGAAGGAGCGCTTCTTTGGCCGCCTGAAGAAGGTATTCAATAGCTTTCTATCGGGCGGAAACAAGGTGCGCGCCTTCAACGGTTGGGTCATGCCGGTATTGATGTACTCTTTCGGCGTACTCAAATGGACTCAAACGGAACTTGACGCCCTGGATAGGCGAGTCCGTACACTGCTCACTGCGTATCGAATGCATCACCCACGGTCGTCGGTAATGAGACTGTATATCCCGCGAAAGTGTGGAGGTCGAGGCTTTTTAAATGCTAAGACTCTCCACAATCGCGAGATATGCAGTCTTAGGGAATATTTCCTAGCTGTCGACGTGGGTATGCATCGAGATGTAGTGGCGGTGGACAAGGGACTCACCCCGCTCTCTTTAGCAAATGAGAACTGGCGCAAACCTGCGGTGCTTGACACTAACGATCGCAGGGCGGTATGGCAGAGTAAGGAGTTTCACGGACGCTTTTACCGGGCCCTACATGGGCCCGACGTAGACCAACTAGCGTCCGTAGCCTGGCTGCGTTTCGGTGATCTTTTTGGAGAAACCGAAGGTTTTGTTTGTGCAATTATGGACGAAGTTATCATGACGAATAACTACCGGAGATTTATTGTGAAAGACGGCACGGTCGACATATGTCGGGCATGTCACCGTCCGGGAGAATCAATTCGCCACATTGTTTCTGGTTGTTCTCGTCTAGCTAACGGAGAATACTTGCATAGGCACAACCTTGTAGCCAGGATTATCCATCAGCAACTTGCTCTGAAATACTCTCTTGTGGAGTCGGAGGTGCCATACTATAGGTATGCGCCCGACCCAGTTCTCGATGATGATCACATTGTACTGGGATCGGTCCATCATCACTGACAGGACTATTGTTGCCAATAAGCCTGATATAGTGGTGGTGGACCGAATTGTGAGGCGTGCAATGATTGTAGACATAACCGTCCCGCATGACGAGAACCTCGTGAAAGCCGAGAAAGACAACCAAATCAAGTATATTGACTTGGCTTGCGAGGTTGTCGACATGTGGGAAGTGGACTCCGCAATCATTGTACCGATAGTCGTGTCGGCCAATGGCTTAATAGCCACGAGCCTCGACCAACACCTTAGGGGGCTCTCGTTGGACAGCTGGATCAAGGGCTTGATTCAGAAAGCGGTACTTCTGGACACGGCTCACATTGTCAGGAGGTTCCTTTCTATGGAGCCCTGACCACCGGTAGCTTGGACCCTGTTCCCGATATCGGTGGGCTACTATTTTTATATTTTTAAATGTTTTTGTATTTATTTTATTCAAATATTTAAAAATATAATTTATATGTATGTAACTGAATAAAGGAGATAATAATAAAATTAAATAATAATAAAATTTATTTGTACACAAGGAAAACATACATAAGTACACAATTTATAGGGTCATATTGTACAACAGAGTCAACATTAAGTTGGTGTCTGACAGATCCATCCCAAAGATGAGAGCAGTCCTCCATACACGATCGAACTTGCGCTTGATGAAGTTTGAGCAACTTTACCGGCGTAAAACTTGGGTATCATAATACCCAAGTTTTTGGCAGCCACATGAGCCTTTGCCTCTATGAAAGGTCCAAAGTTGAGGGTAAATGTTAACGTAACACGAAGAAGCTCAAGTCGGTCGATTATCGGCACGGTTATAACTCGGAAACATGGATCTGGGTGTAATTGGCCCTTTTTAGCGAAAAACAGACTCGCCTGGGTCTTAGCAGCATTGAACTTGCCTCATTCAATGCTGCCCTTCGGCTCATTAAATGGTCACTCGCTTATCGTCTGTGAATTTAATATTAAGCATAGTAAATATAAACCCCCAACAGTAACGTACAGACCCTTCAAACAGATAAACAAGGAAATGCTTGATGGTGACTTATCTCATATTCACTGGGACAACATTTGCAACTTGTCAAATAACATGGTTGAGGTTTTAAATAAAAACATTTAAACAATTTACGACGTCCACGCTCCGATTAAGACATGCTTAATCAAGGAACCGTCATACCTCTGTATTACTGATACCATAAAACTTATGATTAATTTGCGGAATGATGCCCTGTCCAAGTACCGTAAAACGAAATCAGATTGCATATTACAAGCAACTCAAATCTCTGGTGTTAAGTTCCATATTTAGAGAAAAGTAGCATACTTTAAAAATATTAATAATAAAATAAAAGACCCCAGAACTTTATGGAATAATTTAAAAAACACCGTACTACCGAGTAAACAAATTGATGGCCTTCCTACTCGGTCATCAATTTGTTTACTTTTTGTGTTTTTTAAATTATTCCATAAAGTTATCTCAGAGACCCAGATCAAATAAATAATCACTTTTTGAGTATTCCTGGCAACCCCGTCTGCAATATTGCGCAGCGCAATTTCTTCGAGTCTCATCGATTCAGAGATGACAGCGTCGCATTCGCATTAAAACCAGTAACCGAAAGTCAAATTTTGAAATACTTTCGCGAGCTTGAATTTAATGCGGAAGTGATAAGGTGACTTTGATAAGCTTTTATCAACCCTCCCACATTCACTTAAAGCCATCACCGAAATCGTGAACAGATCAATCAGCTCTGACATTTGGAAAATTGCAATCGTAAGACCGCTACCCAAAAATACGAATCCAACGGACCTAACAAATCTCAGGCCCATTAGCATTCTGCCTTGCCTATCCAAAATTGCCGACAAGACCGAGTGCCAGCAGGTGTCTCAATATTTGGAAAAAAATGACATACTTCCTGAGGTACAATCAGGCTTTCGTAAACAGCGTGGTACTGCTGCAGCACTTCTGGATGTCACGGATAATATTTTGGCAGCGCAAGATAAGAGCTTATGTACTCTACTTATACTGCTTGATTTTTGCTTGAACATTCAAGGACTTGTTCGTGGAAATCGTGAACACTTTTATCTCAAATGCTCAAAAAATGCAAAATTTTAAAGCGAAATTGAAGCCCGAGCGATTAATACAGCACATGAACATTAGTGCTGATAACTACGAAGCCAGTGGGCAAATCTTTCAACAGAGGTACAATAATAAGAGACTGTTATTAACCTACCAAGCAAACATTTTACTGGGTCTACCCAACATACAAACCCCAACGGCATATCTACTGAAAAGAATGCATGATACGACACCATTGAGTGTCTTCAGGCTATTAAGAATCTGCAATATGATACTTCTAGTTGGGACCCCTTAGTGCTAAAGCTGGACGCAGACACACGGCAATCATTCAAAGAATCCATGGAAAACCCAAGGGAAATGCCACCATTAACCGATTTCCTGAAATTTATCGAAACCAAGTTCATGTCAATGGAATCGGGCACAAAACCAAACCACTCATGAAATTTTAACAGTCAGCAGCAAAACGTTCAGCCGAAAACAGTTCAGTTCATAATGCAACATACAGCAAACCTAAAGTGCAGCAACAGACCATCCAAGGTGGAACTAAGAACATGCCGAGAATAGCCTATAACAAGCAAACATTCCATCTTTAATTCTTTATTGTACACCAAAACAGCTTATTCAAAACACAGAAATGAAAGTTCATGTACAAAGGCCATCATTCTATTATAAATTGCCCGAAATGTAATAAGCAACACGGGCTCTATAATTGCAGAGAATTTTTAAGTATGTCACCAGAAGAAAGGTTAAAGACCGCTACCAACCTACATGTATGTCTAAATTGCCAGTTTAGTCATAACGGCAAAAAAGTACGTCGGAAAAAAGTGCAAGCACTGCGATGAGCCGCATAGCAGCGTTTTGCATGAAGCGATTGGAGTTGCAAAATCGAAAACCGGCAGGGCTAATGTTGGTCAACAACTGAACACGCACTTAGCACATGACAATTCAAATGAAGTACTGCTAGCTACGGCCCAGGTGGTCAAAACAACAGCCAATGATAGAACTACGATCATTTTACGCACTTAATTAGACCAGGGCTCTCAGGTCAGCCTAATTACAGAAAAAGCTGTACAAAGATTGCAGTTAAAACGAAACAAGATGAGCGCGGTGGTGTCAGGGGTTGGTGCTTCAGCCACCACCAAGTGCAAAGGAGTGCTCCATTTTAAGTGCCAAGCGATATGCAATGACTTCAACATTAACATTAGTGCTTTAGTTACTTATTATGAAGGCAATATCAAATAAACTGCCAAGTAAAACAGTAAACAAAAGTAGTTTTGAACATATACAACATTTACAGACTGATTCAAGATATCTCAGGATATAGATTTACTATTTGTAGCCGATGTACTATATACTGCGAAATATTGTTAGAAGGTTTAATAAGAACCAACACGTCATTCATCACAGCACAACAAACATAATTAGGCTGGGTAGTGTGTGGTAATTACAAAACATTCAATTGCCATGTAATTGTCAACAACATTCAGGATCTTTCCCAATTCTGGGAACAGGAGTCTTTGCATGAAAACAAAGAAGATATAGACCCTGACAACAAGTGCAAACAGCTGTACAAAGAGACAACAACACGACTTCCTGATGGGCGATATCAAATTCGTTTCCCCCTCAAGGACAATTTTAGTGAACACTTAGGAACATCGAAACCACAGGCCATCGCTCAATTTCAGCAACTAGAGCAAAAGATGGCTAAAAACCATACATTTGCGAAAGATTATAATACTTTCTCCCGCACCACGGAGTAGTGCGCCCAGGTGCTATCACAACGAAACTTAGAGTTGTGTTCAACGCTTGGCCATAACTAGTTCAAAACACAGTCTTAATGACTTAATGAAGACGGGGCCGAATCAACAAAAATATATCCTTAGCATCTTGCTGAAGAGACAATACAAATATGTCTTAACATCAGATATTGAGAAAATATACCGATTCATAGAGGTGCATCCAGAACATCAACACCTACAGAAAATAGTGTGGAGAAAATGTCTACAACAAATGCTAAGAGAATATCAACTATGTACAGTCACCTATGGTACTAAGGCAGCTCCGTTCTTAGCACTCCGAACACTTCAACAGCTAGCGATGGACGAAGGGGACAAGTACCCGGAAGCTAAAAACAACTTACTCAACCATTTTTTTGTAGATGATGCGTTATTTGGAAAGGATACTATGGACGAGGCCCGAGATACAAGAGACCAACTTATAAAGCTATTGAAAGAAGGAGGGTTCAATCTCAGGAAGTGGTCGAGTAACGAATATCAACTCCTAGAAGATCTGCCAGAACATATGGTTAGCCCAGTCAGTTTAAGCTCTACAGTAGCATCAGCTTCCAAAGCTTGGCATGGGATCCGAAACAAGATGAATTCATATTTTCACCTACATTAAAAACATACACAACATTGGCATTAACAAAAATTTGTCAAAACGGCAAATCTACCGTGGTGGTACGCAATAAAAGGTAAAGTACACCTTGGATTACAAAACAGCTTAAAGAAATGATAGGTATCAGAGACAAGTGATTTAAAAATTGGAAAAATAAACCAGATGATATGAATTTGCGAAGACAGTATAACAGATTTAGAAATAGATTAAATAAATGTATAAATAAAGCGAAAAGTAAATACCGTCAAGAAGAAATAAAAAATTGTAAAAAGAATATTAGAAAGATTTGGACTAAAATTAATTCATGGATAGGTAATGAGAAAAGGAGTGTAGATTCTGTTATTTTAAAGTATTTGGGAAAATTAGAATCCTCGATTGATATTATATGTGACAAGTTTTCAGCAACATTTACTAAAGAAATCCTAGATATAAAACATGTATGTAATCATAGGTTTTTGGAAAGATCGAGCTATGTTGAGTCTGCAAATGTATCATTGCGATATCAGAAAGCTTATCCAACAGATATAGATAAAATTATAAATTTGTTAAGTAGTGACAAATCTGACGGAGTGGATAAAAAAAAAGTGAAAGAAATTAAATTATTAAAATCTAAGTTGAGCCCTGTAATAGCTTTATTAATTAACTTAAGTGTTGAAAAGGGGATATACCCCGAGAAACTAAAGACAGCATTTATTAGACCTATTTTTCTTATCCTATCTTTCTAAACAAGGAGTGCATAGTGATTACGCAAACTATAGGCCAATAGCCATATTGTCAGTTATAAATAAAATTGTAGAAAAGTTTATTGTGAATCAGCTAAGTGTTTTCTTGGAAAAACACAATATTCTAACAAATGCACAGCATGGTTTCCGACGGGGGCGGAGCACGGCAACGGCCTTGGCGCGGTTCGCGGATGACGTCAATGAGTGTTTGGATCAACGGAAGCAGGTGGTGGTGGTCTACATTGACTTCAAAAAAGCTTTTGACATTTTGGAACACCACTAGCTGCTTCAAGCCATGGAGGAATGCGGGGTCGCGGGACCACTTAACAGGTGGTTCCGTGCCTACCTCACAGACAGGACACTAAGAACGGTCATTGACGGCGTCACTGGAGAGCCCAGACACGTCTCGTGTGGTGTGCCGACCGGATCCGTGTTTGGCCCCGTCGGATACATCATGCATGTCAACAGCATGTGCAATGTGGTTCGTAAGTGTCGCATTTATATGTATGCTGATGACACTAACTTGTCTAGTTTATGCAGACAAAGATTTCAATTTGATTGAAAAGACCATCCAGGAGGATTTTACTAATATCATCAAATGGGCACACGACAATGGCATCATCTATATATATAAAAGAAAGTCGTGTTAGTTACTTCACTTATAACTCAAGAACGGCTGAACCGATTTAGCTGAAAATTGGCAGGGAGGTAGTTTAGAGCCAGGAGAAGGACATAGGATACTTTTTTTCCTTTTTTTTTTTTTTTTTTTTTTTTTTTTTTTTTTTTTTTTTTTTTTTTTGGTAGGTAGGGTAGGTAGGGTAGGTAGGGTAGGTAGGGTAGGTAGGGTAGGTAGGGTAGGTAGGGTAGGTAGGGTAGGTAGGGTAGGTAGGGTAGGTAGGGTAGGTAGGGTAGGTAGAGTAGGTAGGGTAGGTAGGGTAGGTAGGGTAGGTAGGGTAGGTAGGGTAGGTAGGGTAGGTAGGGTAGGTTGATGGACGGGAGCGAAGCCGCGCGGGTCAGCTAGTTATCAATATAAACAAAACCAAGTGTATGCATATACGATCTCCTTATAGTAAAAAAGTCGATCGTCCGCCGCGCATAGTGGGGCATAGCTATGAGTGTCTGCACAGTGGTGAACGGACGATGTGTGACTGTGCAAATATTGAGGTGGTGGAAGAATACAGGTACTTGGGTTTAGTCATAGATAACAGCTTCTCATGGAAAACACACATTATAAAATTGTGACAAGCTCAGATACGTGCTTGTGAAATTCCACCACCTAAGTTTTGTGCTGGATAGGGCAACATTGTTCATGGTCTACTATGCGTTGGTGGACTCATTGCTTTCTTATGTGCTGGCATGCTATGGTAACACATTTAAGACATACATTCAGTCAAAAAAGTATCGGGAATGGATGATTTGTTTATGGTTCCAAATTCAAATTTTTGTTTTTTTGTAGTTGTTAGATTGGCACAACTGTTTTCCATTTTGGCGCGGAGTTTGAGTTGCATCTGTTATTTATATTAAATACAGTGCTGGTTTTAGTAATATCATATATAGTGTGTATTGCGAATTTCATAATGGACAAAAATATCGAACAAAGAGTTTGTCTTAAATTTTGCATCGCCAATGGAATTTCGTGTTCGGAGTCACTGAAAATGTTACAGAAGGCTTACGGTGAATCGACTTTATCAAAAACTCGTGCTTATGAGTGGTTCAAAGCGTTCAAAAGCGGTCGAGATGTGATGGAAGATTTGTCTCGCTCTGGTAGGCCGTCAACGTCTGCAACTGAAGTTAACATCGCAAAAGTGAAGGAAATAGTGACTGAAAATCCCCATTCAACTCTGAGAGAGATAGCCGCCGAACTTTCTGTATCTCACGAGTCGATCCGTACCATTTTAACTAATCATTTGGGTATGAAACATGTTGCTGCTCGGCTAGCCCCAAAAGATCTGAATTTTTTCCAAAAACTCAATCGCATGAAAGTCGCTGAGGACATGCTAGAACGATTCAGTTCATGAAACGCATTGTTACTGATGACGAGACGTGGGTTTACGAGTTTGACATGCAAACTAGTCAACAAGCTTCGGAGTTTCGCCTTCCAACTGAACCGAAACCGAAAAAACCACGCCAAAGTCGATCAAAAGTCAAATTCATGTTGACTGTTTTCTTTGACTATCGCGGTGTTGTGCACTCTGAATTCTTACCGGAAGGTCTAACGGTAAATAAAGAATATTATTTTAACGTTATACGGCAAATAAAGAAAATTCTTGGATTTTGCACCACGACAATGCGCCTTCGCACGAGGCTATCATTGTGAACGAATTTTTAACCAAACACTCAACAAATACCATCCAGCAACCACCATATTCACCAGATATGGCTCCTGCTGACTTTTTTCTTTTTCCTAAACTCAAATTACCACTTCGTGGCACCCGTTTTCAATCGATAGAAGACATAAAGGAGAATTCGCGGCGAGAACTGAACTCAATTCCGGAAGCAGCGTTTAAAAAATGTTTTGATGAATGGATTATTCGTTGGCGCAAGTGTATCGTTTCTAAAGGAGCATACTTTGAAGGTGATAAAATAAATTTGGATGAATAACAGACATTTTGTGTATTATTGATCTTTTCCCGGTACTTTCTTGACAGAGTAGTATTTGGATAAAATAAAAAAATTACAAATCGGATTTATGAAACTACTAGTAGATAAAAACACAAAAAATCGTTGTAAAAGTAGTGATTACGAAGAATTATTTTTGGAATGTAAAATGCTGCCGGCTCATGAGAGGGTAGTGTTGTCAGTAGCTGTAGAACAGTATGGTAGTGATATATTTAAAAACAATGTTATACGGGTTAGAACTCAAAGGAATAATAATATGAAAAAGGTTGGTTGTACCCACTTGTAATAATTATTATGGTCGAAGATGTCGAAACTACTTGGTTCCAACAATTTTTAATAACCTTCCGGTCGATATAGATAGCTTTGTCACAAAAGCCTCTTATAAAAATAAAATAAACAAGTACCTATTCAATATATATTGTCAGAGCCTCACTGTGGAGAAAATATAAACTTGTACTCACTACTGTGCATGTGATAGGTAAAAGGAGCTACATCTGCCAACAAACTGCTTTGCAGTTTGGCAGAAGTAACAATAAATTGTTGAATGCATTTTTTTATGAATAAACACTTTTCCATTTTCATTTTGTTTTTTAAGCCACATCTCAAAGAATTTTTGATCCTATGGGGTTGCTATCTCCGATAACAATCAAGGCAAAAATTTTATTCCAACTGATCTGGAAGTACAAAATCGAATGAAATGATACTGTTCCGGATGGTATTTAGGATAAAATTTCCATTATAGCCCGCTACTTTGGAAGTTCGTATTTTTTTTGTAGATAGTACTGCAGAGATCCTCTTTGGGAGGTGCAACCTCAATGACATAAGCCTTGAAAGAATTAAGAATAATAAAGTTAGATTTCAAATGTGATGACGTAATGGAAGTGTTAGTTTTTGATAGGAGATTCGATTGTTTGCCCTGAGGTTGAAAGCACGTAAAATATATAATTCTTCTCTGAAATAATCTGTTTTTAACTGATTCAACAACTCCTCTCGCAATTGCTACAAGCGGGAGCTCTACAAGTGGCGGAGGCGCCTGATAAATTACGCGTGTGCACTGCGTAAAGTATAAAAGTGAATGAAGAAACTCCCAATTTTATACATTCAAATCTGTACGAGGAAAATTTCCAAGCGGGTACGCTACGCAGGATAAGGAGCTGTCCCCCGTTGTTATTCCAGAGGCTGCGGAAATTTGATGGTCAGGCGGTACCCCGACGTCTGAACAGTTACAAAGATAAGTGGTTACATGTAATTATACGAAATAAGATGGCGAAAGTAGTATCCTTCACGGGTACGGGTTCCTCATGCTCATTCAGCGATTTCCTCACTCAGTTTCGCCAAATCGCTGCCATAAATAGATGGCCAGAAAGCGATTTAGCCCTCATTATGGGTGCATATCTGGACGGGCCAGCCCTAGCATATTTCAAATTTATCTACAAAGAAAATATGTCTTTTAAAGTCATGTGCGACAGCCTACAGGCGGAGTTCCCGTCAGGTATAGATTTCGTTGAAAAGTTCTATAATGCGCGACAAGACACTAAAGAAGATATAGTCGCATTTTATTATAGATTGGCTGATTACGGGTTGCAATCCGGGATTTCGGATGAGAAGATATTCATTAAAATATTCCTAAAGGGGATAAACATGCATTATAAATTGAAATTGGGGACCCGGTTGTATAGCTCAAAGGCCGAGCTACGGGCCACCATTGACCAAATAAAAGAAATATTTGGGGAAACACAATCCGACCGGGCAAATTTTTCCTTGCACCCTCCACGGGTCAGTTTTGATCGTTTTCCAGCTAGAGCACCGGGATTCCCAGCTTCACCGAGGCCAACGAGCCCGGGACCAACCGCATCGAGGTCGACACCGCACCCAGCTGGAGATACGGAGTTATATCATACGCCGAGGTATAATTTGCGACCGAGGCAACAGTCTAATTACAGAAATAACCGTTTCCCATTTACCCCCAGCTCAAGAAGCCCACGTACTGATAACCACCCAAACATGGAAGGGCACAGTCAATAAATGAAGAAGTGGAGTTGCAGGCTGTGTCCAAAAGAAATCAACTCCCGGAGAAAAATAACAAATGCGGTGACCTCAATCCTATTATTAATATTATGATAGCTGATCGGGCCCATCCTGCTCTGATAGACACCGGAGCATCAATTTCGTGCATATCAGAACAATTGGCGTTGGATCTCAATATTAGACGTACCAGTGACGTGGCGAATCATTTGGTGAAGTCCATTTCGGGTTCATATTTGGAAGTAGTCGGGTTAACGGAGATGAGCTTCTTAGTGGACTCTAGTGTCTTTGTGAACGAGTTCCTGATTATTAAAAACATTAGCCAGAGACTGGTTCTGGGACAGGATTTCCTTCATAAATACAAAGCGGTCATTGATTTTTACCATGAATGTATTACTTTAATGGGGAGAATTCGTATAAATTTTGATAAATGTGCCAACCAGAATGCTATGCCAGAATCACGTGTAGTTGTAGCCTATGACCAGAATGATGAAACTGTTTTATGTAACAACATCAGGAAGGAGCATGGAACGAAGGTGGAAGGGCGTACGAACTCTGTATCGCAAGCCGATTATTTGTATTTTTCAAATTTAATTAAGAGCTCTGACGATGATTTTATATCAAAGACAGATTTTAATAATGTTGTAATTAACGGACTTAATGTTAACTTAGATTTAGAACCGGAAAAAAGAAACAGATTGAATACCCTTCTTACCTCATATAGAGATAACTTCGCGTTCAAGTCCTCAGAATTGGGTAATTGTAGCATAGAAGAAATTCCTATTAGAACTGTAGACAATATACCAGTTCATCACCCACCATATAAAGTTTCCCCCAAACAGCGAGACATAATAAATACACAGGTTACGGAAATGTTAGCTAATGACGTCATACGGGAATCACGAAGCGCTTACGCGTCGCCAGTGGTATTGGTACAAAAACCAGATCAATCATGGAGGTTTTGTGTAGATTATAGGAAGTTAAATAAAAAAGTAATAACAGATAGCTATCCGTTACCAATTATCGACGATATTATGATTTATCTAGCAGGGGCCAAATATTTTGCGGATTTAGATCTAAATTCGGGCTATTGGCAGCATCGACTGCGTGAGGAGGATAAGCACAAAACGGCATTTATTACTTCCTCAGGTCTTTATGAATTCAATGTCTTACCTTTTGGACTCAAGACTAGTCAAGCTGTTTTCCAAAGGGTAATGGACAAAGTACTAGCCGGAATAAAATACAAAAGCGCAATTTGTTACGTAGATAATATACTTGTTTGGGGAAATAGTTTTGATGAATTCATGGAATCGTTAGAAGAGGTTTTAGTACGTTTGAAGAAGGCTAACCTTACTCTTAAACCAAGCAAGTGCAGTTTCGGGTATAGTATAGTTTCAGTATTAGGACATGAGATCTCGGGCGAAGGAGTTAGACCCGACAATAAAAAATTACAGACTTTAAAAACCTTGAAATCACCTAATAATACAAAGCAAGTTAAATCGGTCCTAGGGTTGTTTTCTTATTATAGAAAGTTTATTAATAATTTTGCACAGATTGTATTACCACTAACAAAACTCCTAAAGAAAAACAAAACATTTAGTTGGGGTAATATGGAGGAAGAAGCATTTCGGAGGATAATAAAGATTTTGGAGTCTCCACCCATTTTGCATTTTTATTCGACTGATAAAGATGTTATCACTAGATTATATGTGGATGCCAGCGATGAAGCAGTCGGCTGTTGTCTAATGCAGGGTAAGGAAGTGATGTTTCCGGTATCATATGCATCGAGGAAATTAAGCGACGGGGAAAAGAAGTATTCAACCACGGAGAAAGAGTGTCTTGCGTTAGTGTGGGCGTTAAATTACTTCAAACATTTTCTATGGGGTTTAACTTTTCAGGTGAACAGAAAGGATATGAATGGAAGGTTGGCTAGGTGGTCGCTGTGTATCCAAGCGTATGATTTCAATATAGTTCATTGTGCAGGGAAGGACAATGTCATAGCAGATTTTTTAAGTAGGAATCCGTTAGCTGAAGAAGAGGAGGAGCCGAAGATGTCCGAGAAACACTTAGAGGATGGCATGCAATTGTATAAAATAGAGGTTGTAAGATTTAGGGAAGAGCAGCTGCCATGCAGAGATCCTCTTTGGGAGGTGCAACCTCAATGACATAAGCCTTGAAAGAATTAAGAATAATAAAGTTAGATTTCAAATGTGATGACGTAATGGAAGTGTTAGTTTTTGATAGGAGATTCGATTGTTTGCCCTGAGGTTGAAAGCACGTAAAATATATAATTCTTCTCTGAAATAATCTGTTTTTAACTGATTCAACAACTCCTCTCGCAATTGCTACAAGCGGGAGCTCTACAGTACTCACAAATAGACCGTTTTTTACAAAGTTTCAAGATTCGGGGAGTCACAATTTACGAGATAAAATTCATTAAAGTTTCAATAAAAATTGGAAAATAGTGCGCCATTTGCAAATAGTTAGATAAATTGTCATGGTAGACGTCAAAGTTGACCATTAACGTTCCATTGACGTTAGAAGTATTTTTTATTAAATTATATGTCATGTTTTTTTCATAAATATAATTTTATTTTTACATATTCACAAACTTTTGGTGTGTAATAAATGTGCACAATAGTTGTTGTTGTATTAATTCAAATTCAAATTCAAAGCATTTTATTTCAAATAAACCATTCACAGGCACTTTTGAAAAGTCAAGGTCGGTCAGTCAAAAACATGGAAGCTATTTGCACGTTCCAAAGCGTAGATCTCTATGGAGAAGAACGTGCAAGAAACTCCACGGACACTCTTTTAAATCATGTTCTGGTTTTACAAAATTTCAAGTTACATATACTTGTTGCTTCTGCATGTGAGGACAATGCAAAGGAAAAAAAAAAGGGCTTATTATAAGAATTTTAAATATAAAGATTAAAATAAGCCAATGGCAGTTAAGAGATGACCAGTCTCAACCGACGGCGCCTGTTCACGAACATGACGCGTGTATCGGCACTCTTCAGCTCAACCATTTCGAAGTGAACCGAATGATCAAACCCACGCGCCGCCATCAGCGAGACATTTGAGTGAGCATGACATGCTCTCAACCACCATGCTCGTTCATGTCCAACAAGTAAAACTATAACTACTCACATAAAATGTAAATGGTTTCATGGTACTCACATTTACAAAATTTGAAAAATATGCTTCTACTTTACACAAAACTATGGTTGTCAATGACCAAATAATGAAAAATAAATTAATAAAGAGAACGATTAAGATCTTACATCAAAAAGAATAAATAAGTAATTAATATAATAATATAATTTGTATGTATATAAGAATAAATAAACGAAATAATGTAAGAACCTCTAAAAGGAGCGAGCATCTCTTCCAAATATAAAAACATAGAAACCTAAAAGTGGACCTAAGCAGCTGTGACTGTGGAGCAGGACCAGCATTTAGCCAAGCGTTTTTATCGAGGATATAATCTTCCAGTTTATAATACGCTTGTCTACATAGTGTGCGTTTTATGCATGCTTTAAATTTTCTCTCATTCAGTTCGAGAATATCAACTGGTATTTTATTATAAAATTTAATACAGTACCCCATAAAATAAGTGTGTACTTTGGCCAATCTGAATCCTTAATATTTGAATAATTTATTTATTTATTTATTGTTTGAATAATTTGTTCCTATTTCTAGTATTAAAATTATGCCTGTTACTAATCTTGCTAAAGAGATGAAGATTTTTCCGAACATACATAATATTTTCGTAAATGTATTGACAAGGTACCGTCATGATGTTGATATCCTTAAACAGTTCTCTTAGGGAATCACGCCGACGGAGATTGTAAATGGATCTGATGGCTCTTTTCTGCAGGATAAATATAGACTCGATGTCTGCAGCACGTCCCCATAATAAGATACCGTAAGACATGATACTATGAAAGTAACTAAAATAGACCAGCCTCACGGTATCTATATCGGTAAATTGACGGATTTTTCTGACAGCGTATGCTGCTGAACTTAGCCGTCCCGCAAGAGATGTTAAATGAGGACCCCATTGTAGCCTTGAGTCAAGCGTAATCCCCAGGAAAACCGTGTTTTCGACGAATTCAAGTTTCTCCTTGTTCAATACTATGTCGCAATCATTTCTTTTAACGTTCGGTAAGGCAAATCTGATGCATTTAGTTTTTTTCCCATTTAATACTAAATTATTAGCAGTAAACCAATTTTGGACCTGCTGTAGGGCGTTATTTACGTCGTCAAGATTTATGGAACGTCTATCTATCTTAAAAAATAAGGACGTATCGTCAGCAAATAATACCATATGAGGTTGATTTTTTAAAAATTGTTATTATGCAATTACATTGACTTTTTTACACAAAAAATTACGATTTTTTTTACACTATGTAGAACGGAACGTGAAGCGACGCTCTCAGCTGTCAATAACAAAAAAATCATAAATTAAATCCCCAATAAATCTCCACTACTACTACTGCTAATAGGAGAACTTGGACGCAAGAGCGAGCGAAGCGAACTCTGGACTTGGGGGCACCCCGACTCGGACAGGTTAGGTTAGAAGGGGATGGCGGGGTCGAGTGAGCGAGCGAAGCGAGCGAATAGACCCCGCCATCCCCTTCGTGGTTATTTTTTTATAAACCACTCAGAAGTAGGAGCCCCGCGAAGCGGGGCTCCGTCGACTGGGCCTCCCGTGACTGCAATGTTGAGCGGCTATAACACGTTTTGAGGTTAGGTTACTATACTTATTTTTTCTCAAGAACAGTGCGTCGCCTTTACATGCAAGTGGTGCTAGGGCACAGGGGGCACCTCCCCACTCCCTCTTCCTGCTAAATGATACTCAATTTTACCTATTTTTCTAACTCAAATTCTATTCTAACCTCAAAACCTTAACCATGGATATCTCCATAACCATGGGGCTCCGGGGGGTGGGGATGGTGCAGGGGGCAAACCTACCTCTCCCCCCTCCCCCTCCCACCCCCCGCGTCCCTTAAATCAGCGGGCTATAATGGAAATTTTAACCGGTATTTAAAAGGAATGGAAAACACTAAAAACTGAGTTAACAAATATGCAACGTTTCAAAATTAACCGATGGCTTGGGTTACAAGAATTTGGAATTACCCGCATTCTGTGACGCACCGGAAAAACCGATCTCGTGTGTAGTGTACAGTAAGGGACAGAGGGAAAATAGCGACAAGTAGCACTCACTGGTTGCGGCAAAAACAAAGGTCGCTCCAATCCAAAAACAACAGACACTTCCCAGACTTGAGTTATGCGGTGCTCAGCTGTTAGCTCAACTAGTAAAGAAAATAAAACATTGCCTTGATAAACCAAACATTAAAGTAACAGCATGGACAGATTCAATTATCGTACTTGGCTGGCTAAAGGGCGATGTCTCGCGATGGAAAGCCTATGTCGGACACAGAGTTCAGGAGATAACACCAGTAGTGCCCGCCGTAGCAAAATCCGGCCGACTGCGCATCACGTGGACTACTACCGTCTCAATTGCACAACTTTCACCTGTGGTTTAAGGGACCCGAATGGTTTAATAGTGAAGTGATCGCTGAAACATATGACACGTTTAAGACACCAGAAACAGAAGTTAAGGAGGTGCATGCGGTTACGTCAGGAACTCCCGAAAACAAAACCATCAGCATTATAACAGAACTCAATCTCAATCAAGAACAGCTGTATTATGACTATAACACGCATCGTAGCTTGGGTGTCACGTTTCATAACAAACACGTCACAAAACAATCGTCACACGGAAGAAACAGCTATGAATCATACCACCCCGCCCTCGTCAAAACAATGTAATTTAACACTCGCTGATATTCGGCGCTACTAACATAATTATAAAACATGTACAAAACGAATATTACGAACAAGAAATCCAAGATTTAAAACAAAAAGAAGAATAAGCAACAATAGAGGACTTCAGAAACTTAACCCCTACCTAGACGAAAATAACATATCACGCGTCGGAGGGAGAATTCAAACTTACCTGATGAAACAAAACACCCTGTTATCATCCCAAAAAACAACAAGCTGGCATATCTTATGATTGTCCGTGCACATATTATAACACTACACGATGGAGCGAGACTAACTATGGCTACGTTGCGACAAAAATATTGGATAACAGGAGGAAATAACACTGTTAAGAAACACCTGCAAGACTGTGTAAAATCTTGCCGCTTCATACCATCGAAACAAAACCAATTAATGGCCGATCTCCCCAGTGAGAGCATAACGCAGTCACCACCATTCTATCACACAGGGGTGGACTTTACAAGATTTGTTAGCGTTAAACTAAACAAGGGTCGAGGCGTCAGAACGAGTCAAGGTTATGTCGTCGTATTGGTATGCATGGCAACAAAGGCAGTGCATTTAGAACTTGCATCAGATTTATCATCGCAAACATTTTTACTAGCTCTCAACCGTATGATTGGGTGACGAGGCTGTCCGAAACATATTTACTCCGACAACGGAACAAACTTTGTTGGAGCAGAAAGGGAGTTAGCCAAACAACTGCATATCTCACAAACATTTAACAACGAAACATTATCGAGAGGGAACACCGAGACGGGGATAGAGTGGCATTTTAATGCCCCAAGCTGGCCGACTGCGGGAGGACTTTGGGAGGCTGCAGTTAAGTCTATGAAATATCACCTAAAACGGGTCCTAGGAGAGCAAAAGTTGACATAAGGAGGACGTGGATGATATTGATTTTCTCACTCTTGCACATTTTTTAATTGGCCGACCAGCAACATTCTTACCAACGTAAAATATCGAAAAGCAAAACATCAACATTCGACATAGGTGGCAGTTACTAAATCAAATGAAACAAGGGTTTTGGACCAGATGGTCGTCAGAATACCTGCAATAACTTCAAGTTTGTAGTAAATGGCTGAACAAAACAAATAATCTATCAAAAGGGGATATTGTCTTAATCAAAAAAATCGGTAGGTTGTCTACTTACCGCCTGCGAAATGGGCACTTGGCAGAATACAGGAAGTTCACCCGGGGAGAAACAATCTAGTCAGAGTTATGACGATGAAAACAAAAACAAGGCTACTAACCTAAGACCAATAACAAAATTAGTTAAACTCCCAAGCCCAGAATCTCATATAGGAATACCTAACACCACCACCTCCAATGACAAAATCTGCACTGAAAAATACAGTAACAGGAAACAACGATTTAAACAAAGGAATATAAGTTCCAGCCTGCTACGTATACTCTTAACATTACTAACATTATTTAAAGCTACAACGCAAAGCAGCGACGCCATAAATATTACACCGTTTGAATCAAATAGAGCAGTGTACTTTGGCAAAATCGGCAATTTGCAAAGCGTAGGTGAAAAAAAGTAAGTAGGTGAACTGGAAAATTGTTACCTACTATAATATGACATCTTACTGGCAAGGCATGGAAAACATACATAGAGTTGTAAAACACCTGTGAGAAAGATGTGAGCAATTTGCATACCAAACGATGTGCAAAATCATTATGACTGAATTCGAACAGGCACTCAACGAACTTGATCATAATAATTACATGTTGGAAACACATCATCATCATCATCATCTGCCTAGCCTTTTCCCAACTATATTGGGCTCGGCTTCCAGTCAACCCGGATTCAGTTGGAAACACATCATGGGCAGACAAAAGGGCACGTTACCCGAGGTCTTGTCAATGGAATAGGCTACCTTGCAATTAGCCTATTCGGCATGCTAGATTAAAGGTTCGCAATACAATATAAAAAGGACATAGAAAAATTGCAAAATAACAGAGACCATTCATTGAACCTGATCATAGGTCAAACATCAATAACTGAGGCACATAATAACATTTTAAAGTGAAATGAAGAGGCGAAGAACACTCAGTTCAATCTCTTAGAAGAATATCTTAACGCTACCGAGAACTATTTACAGAAATCGGGTAAGGCTGTTGAGTAAGAGGAAGCTTTGAACTACTTCAACATTATGGCTCTAACTAGTTCAATAATTCTGTCTAAACTGCGCCACATTCAGCAAATGCTTTTAAACACAGCTATTAACATATAACATGTCCCGGTCACCAGACTTTTACCGCAGGACCAGCTCTTTCAAGAGCTCAACATTATCTCTAGACAATTGCCACAACAACTATCGCTGCCCGTAGACAATATTCAAAACCAGTTAGTTGACATATACAAACTTCTAGAAGTAAAATCCAGTTTATTTGATAAATACTTTATCATCGAAATCACATTACCACTAACAAGCGACAATCCATTCACGATATATAAAACCGATTCCGATAATAAAAAATAACAAAGATTTATTTACAATGAAAACAAGCTCAGAATGTATTGCAGTCAATATAAGAAAAGAAACATATATGCAGCTCACAGACAGTGTCCTGGAACATTATATTAAAATTGAATCAAGTGCATATGTATGTTCACTAAACAAACCAACACGTTACATGAGAAATCATCAAATTCTATGCGAAATCGGAACAATAACAAACATTACACTATCAAAATGTATCTACACATCGGAATCCTGCAACAATAAATGGACACCATTACAAAAACCAAACACCTAGCTCTATGTCTGCTGCACGGATTGCCAAGTTACTGCAAATCATATGTGAAGGTCGCATAACTACTAAGGCAATACACTCAACGGGAATTTTACAAGCCAAAGAAGGATGTATATAGAAACAACGAAGAAACATATCACACACAAGTTTACTACACAAACAAAATGTATGTCAACCCGGAAATACCACTGATAGACCTGGAAGATATCAACAATTTAACATCCGTCCAGCCGTTTGATTTATCAACTGGAAAACAGAACACGCAATTCATAAGAAACAATCAGAGGCGGCTCTAACCTATTGAGCGCCCGTGTGCAATCAATACCCTGGCGCCCTCTAGTAGGCACGCATTCAAAATGTTTTTTTTTTCTTAGGATGAAGTCATCAAATGACTCCTTCCGCTCAGGGTGGTGCGGAAGGAAGTATCAGACTCTTACTGACTAAAACGATCCGTGTTCTTCTGGCTAGTCACACATTGCTCGCCGTCTACAGGCCAACGCCTACGATACACATAGTAGCCTGCGATTCCCGACGTCCGGGGCGTGTTCTTCTGTTGCGGCGGTTGGGGCGTGAGCAGAACCATTATTTAGGATCCCGATGGTGGTGCGTTCCGAGAGCCATGAAAGAACTTGGCGTCGGACTTTCATAGGGCCACCTCGAGACCAATTGTGTCCCTCAATGAGTGTTGCAACTCCGCGTGTAATTACGTCGCGTCGGCCGCCACTTCATGCGACTCCCTCAGCGCCAGGACCAGCGTTTCGTCAGCGTAGCAGACTACGCTGGCGCCCACGGTCGAATGCCTCTTGCGGAACCCATACTGGCGGTTTGCAATAGGGAACATGCGGTGTTCCTATTTTTTTGCTTTCATTTTAAAGAACTCCGTCTAGAATTGACCGCAAGATAAATAAAAAATTAAAACGCTTTAATTCATCGCTAAAATTGCGTTTTTAAACAGGCAGTTTAAATTTTCGCGCCAAAACTGACGATGACGTCACTCATGTCTGTCACTGGTCAAGAACTGACATAATTCAAAGTCATAGAGCAAGATCCCAGTGCTTCCAGAACTTACTTATTTGCTCAGTAACAAAATTTGTAGAATAGAATAGTGTTAGTATGTAGGTACTTTGAACATTCGCTTACCTGCTAGTTTGAGTTGACGCAACCTCCAGTTTGTAAGTATCATCATCAGATGCTAGCTATAAAATTACTAGATCATTTTCACGATTTTTACAAAATACATACTCTTAAATAATTAGTAATTGAGTAAAATTTTAAACACTTATTAGTCATTGTAATAGTGTAAGATCTGATCGCTATCACCACTGAGAATTGAGATCCTATTAACAAGTATCTTTTGATCATAGTTTATTTACTAAGTATAAAAAGAAAACTGCAAAACTCTTACCTCCTATAGACTTTTGAAATATATGTCATACCTACATACATCACTAAAAAAAAATTGGAGCTAGCAGATACTTATTATGCATACGTTGAAATTACACTGGCACTACTCTATTCAAATATTTTGATACTGCGAAATAAGTAACGTCTGGAAGCCCCGGGATCTTGGACTATAAACTAACATGAGTGACGTCACCAGACGCTGATTGGTGTATTAACAATGTTACTTTTACAATGCCAAACAAAGCCAGATCCTGCCCCACCCTTTATTAATTTACAAAAAATGTAAATCAACCAAAATTATGCAATGAACTTAGGACCCTTGATTACTTAACTGTTATTCTGTTACACTTGCAGACAAAAAGTTACAGATAAAAGGAATTTAAAACCTAAGTCCTATTTCCTGTTTTTATCGCGACCATCTGCGTTACGTAGTACGCATACACGCGGAACAAAACGAATCATAATAAGAACAAATGACATCTATTAATATTATTATGTCCGGATTTTAATATTTATTTGGTTTTAATAGACACAAGTAATGAAAATATTGTTTTAATATTTAATTTTATGAATGTGTATTCTAATCATTATTTCGCATTTGAGCGTTAGTGATTATGTGATAAGGTAACGAAACGTCATTGACGCACTAATCGTTAAGGTGAATGCTCCAGGGTAGCCCGCGAAATTCAAATATTTTTATGTTTTTTGCAATTTGCCGGTCAGTGTGAAGCTGTATGTGGACCAAATGCGATCTGCGACCGTAACGCGTATTTATCTAAAGAATTATAACCATTTTAATCATCAATATAGCCCTCTAAGTTCATGTAGTTCGAAAGAATGATTATTTCTGAAATATTCATTCTTTCGAACTAGATGAGTGTAATGAGCTGAAATTTAACATGTGAATATTTGCATTAATACACTAAATATTGGAATATGTTTTATTTTGCTTTTCTCTTAAACAGTCCTACAATCGGATGTCATAAAACATAGTGGTTTGGTCCTAATGAATTATGCCATTTAATTACAAAGAGCAATTAATTGAAACTTGGCAGGACATTGTAGACCCTTACAAGGTACAAATGAACGACATAAGTTAGGCTCTAGAATCCCTATTTTAAGTACTAGGACCTAATATCCTCATTTTACTTTTACGGATATATCTACTGAACGGTATGCTTTTTTCAAAATTCTGTTTTCGCAAACATTACACACAAATTCAAAAAACGTATGTAAAAAAATCATCTCTGCACTAAACCGTTTTATATGATTTTCATCAAACCGCCAAACGTTAGCGCAGCGGAAACTTGAATATCTCCGCAGTTTCATGACACACAAATTTCATTTTAACATTCACATTTACACACAAATACACACTAATTATTGTATGTATTTTTTTTTTCTTGTAAGTCCATAGGAAAGAAAAGTTCCACTGGCCTGACGTCATCCCAGCGGAAACTGTTTTTGTTGAAAAACTCCCTAATGGTTGATTGCACAAATTTGTACTTACCATACACATTTACAGGACGTCATACACTAAATATCTGCTAAACTGAAATTAAAAAAAACTAAATTTTTCCGCCAGGATGACGCACACCATTCATTGACATTCGCCTGTTCTGTTTGCAATTGCATTGCTGTTTGTTTTTTTACGCTCCCTAATCTCTCTTTGATCATATCGATGGTCTAGAAGACAAACGTGCTTATTACAGATCTAGCAATTATTCAGGAGGACGGTTTTAGTTAATTTATGTTTGAAAAGCTGGAACTCAAACCTGTATGTAATTAGAGTGTAATTTATAGTGGATATATTTAGTTTAGTATTATCTGTGTAATTATTGATTATAAATAGAAACGTCCGTTTTCAGAATATAGTGTAAAAACTAAGTACCTATAATAAAAAATGCGTCACTTAGTACAATTGTGCACTAAAGTGATTTGTGAATGGTTACGTAGGATTATTGTGTATTGTCTATTTATTACAATAATTTAAAGGATTTAATAAAAAAACAATAACTCATGTTTTATATTAAACAAAACACTTAAACATTTCGTATAATCACTTAGGTACATAAGTACATAGGATTGTGAAAATCTCTATGAAATTTAAAAACGAAAACTAAAATGAAATTAATTTTAAAGCTCTAATTAGTTATGAGATCAGTAGGTCATTATAATATTTAACTATCACGGCCATTTCTTTATTAGTTCTTGTTAGTCGGTATCATCAGATTCTGAAAAATCGTCAATTATGTTTTCTTCATCAACAGATTGTACTCATATTAGTGGTATTCACATAGTCTTTTTTTTACCTTTTGATAGACAAACGTTTGACCACTATCTCACCTGATGGTAAGCAATAAATCAGTTGGAGATGCAGCACGCTTGCCTAGAAGTATCCTATTCACTTTTGAGGTTGCAGCTATCAGGAAACACAGACTCTGGCAGAGAATTCCACTCCTTAGCTGTGCGCACAATGATCGTGTTCGCAAAACGTTTTGTGCGTGTGGGTGGGATATCCACTATGTTCCGGTGGCGCATCACGGTACGTCTTGTAGTCCGATGATGGAACGGGCTTGGCGGAATTAAATTATGCAATTATGTAATTGTAATTGATTGTGAACAGGATTTATCTCAAATTGAACAGCCCAAGATTAATAGTTTCTTATCTGTGAAAAGTGGTTATCATTCAGTTATGTTCTCAGACAGCATAGGAAGAGGTTTAGGTAAATTATTAAGTAACAACCTGAGTTATCCTATACAAAATTACTGTATGCCAAGTTCATCATATAAGCATATTATGGCGTCATTAAGAAACAATAATTTTAGTTCTAATACCAATATTACAGTGTTTATAGGGAATAGTTTAAATGTAAAAAAAGCAGATATCACGGACAATCTAACTGAGATGTTAAAGTTAAATTGTAATAAAATTATATTGTGTGCATTTCCTTATTTTGAACAATTGTCAAGTAGACAAAATAATTATATTCATAGTTTAAATAAACACATGCACTTTTTAGTAAGTCACTATAGTGACAAGTTTATGTTTTTTGACACAAACATTTTTGTGGAAAATTTAAAATCGACTAGGGATACAGTGTATTTGCCAATTAGTTTTAGACACACAATAGCAAGGCTATTAGCTTATTTTATTAACTCAGACATAAGTAGTATGTCGCAGTCTTGTATAATTAAATCCACAATGTTTAGTAATTTTACTAAGAATCAGGTGGAGAGCCTTAGTAACGGTAGCTATAGTGCTACAAATACTTATAAAAATTGTACGGAGTTTCCATGTATCTCTATGGATACTCATTTAAACTAGTACATAAGACAACAGAGGATACCAGCGACAGAATAGTTATGCCTACCATTAACAAGGTATCTTCTTGCTCTTTAGTAAATAGTTGTCAAAAAGGGAGTCAGCAGCATGCCTTGAAATTATTTCATCAAAATATTCAAGGTGTCTCTTCCAAATTATTAGAAATTGAAATGTTTTTAGAAAAAACCATGTTTGACATTGTATGTTTTAGTGAGCACTGGTTGAAGGATTACCAGATGCTAATTAGTTATGAAAATTATAATGTGGGCAGTTGTTTTAACCGCAAATCTATGTTACGTGGTGGTTCCCTCATCTTATTAAAAAAAAACTTAAAATTTAAGCAACGTAATGACATCGTTAACTTATCAGTGGAACATTGCATCGAGCTGTCCTGTGTTGAGCTAGATAAGCATATCATAGTGTGCGTGTACAGACCCCCAAACCCTCAAAACTTTATTTTATTTGAGTCAACAATGGAAGATATCCTTGCGAAACTTGCAGCAGGTAACAAGCCCGCGATTATTTGTGGGGATTTTAATATTAATATTTTAGAAATTAATTCAAATAGCAGCAGATTTATAAGCCTTTTTAAATCGTTTAATTTGTCTAATGTGTTTACAGAACCGACTAGGGTAACACCAACTTCTTCAACCTGTATCGATAATGTATTCTGCGATTGTGAATATTTAGATAAAGCCATAGTTAATTACCTTCCCTCTGATCATAGTGGTCAATTGGTAACATTTCAGTTTAAAGCAGCCTTGGAAAAAATTCATATACAATATAGGCCAATTACAACTGGAAAACTAGCTAAATTCAATGGTACCTTACAAAATAAGTTAAATTTTCTAGGCCATAACATTGAAGATGCTAATAAATTTTATGATAATTTCTTTTCAGTGGTTCTAAAGGAATTCAATGCAACTTTTGAAAAGAAGTCTAAGGATACTTTCCCTAAGTATGTATTTAGTGACTGGGCGACTAAAGGCATTAGGATAAGTAGGGAAAGACTATATGAGCTATATGGCCTTAAGCCTGTCATAAACACTGATTCTTTTAATAAGTTTGTAAACAAATATTCTAAAGTGTTCAGAAATACTTGCAAGGTAGCTAAAGCCCTATATATTAGCAATAAGATCAAATCGTCAGAAAATAAAATAAAGACAGTTTGGAAAGTTATTAATAATGAAACTAATAGAAATAAAGAACGAAACACTGATTACTTACTGGAGACTACACATGGTGCCAAAAGCTCTAATTTAGAAGTAGCTCAAGAATTTGTAAATTTTTTCACCAATATACCAACTAAAACTACGGAATATTTAAATTCTTCACCTGAGGTCTCATATAATTTATTAAAAGCTAACGTTCCAGGTTGTACGGTTGAATTCCAGTTCAAACATATCAACCCTGTGACAGTCATAAAAGCTTTCCGGCAAATCAAAATCAAATTGACCGAAGACATATGGGGAATGTCTATTAAAGTGTGCACGTCCATAATTGAAACTGTAGCACCATACTTGGCTTTAATATTTAATTTATGTGTGGACCAAGGAGTCTTTCCGGATATAATGAAATATAGTAGGGTTATACCACTATTTAAATCGGGCGACAGCAAAGACACCAATAATTATAGACCTGTATCTGTTTTGCCGGTTTTTAGCAAAGTGTTTGAAAAAGTAATGCTCAATCAGATGCTCAATCATTTTAACATCAATAAAATTTTACACGATCAACAGTATGGTTTTACCAGGGGTCGTTGTACGACTGACGCTGGTGCCACGTTGTTAAAACACATATACTCAGCGTGGGAAGAGGCACAAGATGCCATAGGAATCTTTTGTGACCTCTCCAAGGCATTTGATTGAGTAAATCACGAAACCTTGCTCCTAAAGCTAGGACATTACGGACTAGGTAAACTTGCACTCAGTCTAATAAAATCTTACTTAAATGATAGACAGCAGCAAGTTCAAATAAATGGTGTCCATTCACGGGGTTTAAAAGTCAAAATGGGGGTACCTCAAGGCTCTATTTTGGGTCCTTTCCTCTTTCTAGTATATATTAATGATCTACCCCATCTTTTAAAAAATCACCCTCATATGGTATTATTTGCTGACGATACGTCCTTAATTTTTAAGATAGATAGACGTTCCATAAATCTTGACGACGTAAATAACGCCCTACAGCAGGTCCAAAATTGGTTTACTGCTAATAATTTAGTATTAAATGGGAAAAAAACTAAATGCATCAGATTTGCCTTACCGAACGTTAAAAGAAATGATTGCGACATAGTATTGAACAAGGAGAAACTTGAATTCGTCGAAAACACGGTTTTCCTGGGGATTACGCTTGACTCAAGGCTACAATGGGGTCCTCATTTAACATCTCTTGCGGGACGGCTAAGTTCAGCAGCATACGCTGTCAGAAAAATCCGTCAATTTACCGATATAGATACCGCGAGGCTGGTCTATTTTAGTTACTTTCATAGTATCATGTCTTACGGTATCTTATTATGGGGACGTGCTGCAGACATCGAGTCTATATTTATCCTGCAGAAAAGAGCCATCAGAGCCATTTACAATCTCCGTCGGCGTGATTCCCTAAGAGAACTGTTTAAGGATATCAACATCATGACGGTACCTTGTCAATACATTTACGAAAATATTATGTATGTTCGGAAAAATCTTCATCTCTTTAGCAAGATTAGTGACAGGCATAATTTTAATACTAGAAATAGGAACAAATTAGATCAACCCCGATTCAGATTGGCCAAAGTACACACTTCTTTTATGGGGTACTGTATTAAATTTTATAATAAAATACCAGTTGATATTCTCGAACTGAATGAGAGAAAATTTAAAGCATGCATAAAACGCACACTATGTAGGCAAGCGTATTATAAACTGGAAGATTATATCCTCGATAAAAACGCTTGGCTAAATGCTGGTCCTGCTCCACAGTCACAGCTGCTTAGGTCCACTTTTTAGGTTTTTATGTTTTCATATTTGGAAGAGATGCTCGCTCCTTTTAGAGGTTCTTACATTATTTCGTTTATTTATTCTTATATACATACAAATTATATTATTATATTAATTACTTATTTATTCTTTTTGATGTAAGAACTTAATCGTTCTCTTTATTAATTTATTTTTCATTATTTGGTCATTGACAACCATAGTTTTGTGTAAAGTAGAAGCATATTTTTCAAATTTTGTAAATGTGAGTACCATGAAACCATTTACATTTTATGTGAGTAGGTAGTTATAGTTTTACTTGTTGGACTTGAACGAGCATGGTGGTTGAGAGCATGTCATGCTCACTCAAATGTCTCGCTGATGGCGGCGCGTGGGTTTGATCATTCGGTTCCCTTCGAAATTGTTGAGCTGAAGGGTGCCGATACACGCGTCATGTTCGTGAACAGGCGCCGTCGGTTGAGACTGGTCATCTCTTAACTGCCATTGGCTTATTTTAATCTTTATATTTAAAATTCTTATAATAAGCCCTTTTTTTTTCTTTGCATTGTCCTCACATGCAGAAGCAACAAGTATATGTAACTTGGAATTTTGTAAAACAGAACATGATTTAAAAGAGTGTCCGTGGAGTTTCTTGCACGTTCTTCTCCATAGAGATCTACGCTTTGGAACGTGCAAATAGCTTCCATGTTTTTGACTGACCGACCTTGACGTTTCAAAAGTGCCTGTGAATGGTTTATTTGAAATAAAATGCTTTGAATTTGAATTTGAATTTGAATTCCGTCGCACACTCCCCATAATTCAACCGATAGAGAATCGACATGCCAGCAACTCGGCGTCAATGCTGAAACTTTGGAGCTTCGACTCGACGAGCCTATCATTGCCGACGATCTCATTGGCTCGTTTCTCGATTGACTCAAGGGCATACAGTAGGTATCTGGCAGATCCGTCCCAAAAGATGAGATAGCTTCACTCCACATGTGAATGGTATAGGTACGCTAGAAGATCCCCAGTTGACCAATTTCGGCGGAAGTCGTATATTGTCAGTCACTAAGGATATCGTTTGCTTCTAGGTATGCCAGGAGCTTACCACTCAGCACGCGTTGTACCGAGATAGGTCTATAATTTGATGGGTCAGCTCGATAACTCTTCTTAGGCACAGGCTGTGTATCGCTGCTGTGCCGCCCGGCCCGCGCATTACTACATAATTTGAGTAAAAAATGAGACGACTAAAGTCATCAAAATCTAAGAAGTCTGATTTGACAGCTGAGTAGCACTCACAATGTGAAAGAGGTTTATTTTTATGTCTCTTTCACACTTACTAGTAAAGCAATGTTGTATCCTGCTGTCAAATCGGACTTCTTAGATTTTGGTGACTTTAATACCCGTAATCAAGAAAACTATCAATTGATTATGCTTTCAAATAAAGGTTTATGAATACTTAATGAATTAAAAATTTATGTTAAAAATTTTTAGCAACCACTGTTACTATTGTTATTAAATCATTTAGGTATCTTAAAGCATTTACCCTTTTTGTGCCTTTTCCTGACTGAGTTCCAGAACTATAACAATATCACTTAAGCCGTTTGTTCATCGTACTCTTTAAGACTTCTTCTTCTTCTATACCACCTGGCGTTAATCCCGGCTATTGCCAGGGTCCGCCTTCCTACTTAGCGTCCTCCACTTTGCCCGATCTTGAACATAACATCGTACTCTAGACTATTATCACTTAATACAATTGAAAACCCAACATTGTTCAATTTCAAAAATCGTAAATATACATAGATTTTTCGTGTATCGCGATAAACTCAAGTAAAAACATGAGAATCATTTAAGGTGTTTTGGTATTTTTAACTTTAATGAGTTCTACTTGATGTCACTTAATTGAAATGTACACTCACATTTTAGGCTGAAAGAGATGGAATTATGTTATTTTAACAAGAGCAAACGGTAGAGCATGCTCATTTAGTACAAATGGCATTTAAAAGTATCAAAATATTGCACTTAGCACGTTTGTCTTTTAGACCATCGATATTACTGTTATATTATCACGACGATTTTTGCTTTTGGACACGGACTCGATCTCGCCTACCCGCCGACTTTGTGCTACTTGCTACGGATTCTGATCATTGCTTCTGACTTGGTTAACGATGTTGAGGTGCATAAATTGTCACTTGTGCGTCGACAGGATGCTAAGACATGTTGTGTCTTCAATACAATCTGCACTGCAAACTCTTCTCTCAAAATGGAAATCGTTGCAACAAGTATGTAGATACTACGTTATTTATTGATCGTAGTTGACCGTAGACAAAACGTGTTACCCAGTTAATGGGTTGTGGAGGTCTGGTAGGCAGCCGCTCCTCGTAAAATACTGGTATTCAGCTAAACCCGGCTTGACTGGAAGCCGAACCCAATTTAGTTGGAAAAAGGCTAGGCAGGTGATAAGTTGACCGTAGAGGAAAATCCTAAATAATAATTACTGTACTAACTGCGGTTTTGCTTGGCTTGTAACCCTAAAAGTATCTTAAATAACTGGTACAATAGGCAAAATAGTCAAGTTAATGTCTTGAGGGTTATGTGTGGTTAGGAACTTCTTTATTTGAACCATTTACTAATGTGTTTCTTGCCCTACAGCTTCCACCAGAAGCTGTAATCTGTCAAGTGTGCTTTTTGCGGCTAAACCAGCATTGTAGAAACGGCTTAACTCTAGCTTGCCTTTTTAAAAGCCTTTGAAAAATAACTTTAGTTAAGTTATTTATGTATTCAAATGTTTTATTTACTTGTAGGTGAAATCAAGATAGGCATTTGTATACCATCTGTATTGGATGCGTGCTAATCGCCAAATATCACAAGATGTTTTAAGAGGACAAGCAGGTACAGATGAACATGCTGAACTTGCAAATCAACCAGTTGATCCAGAGCAATTGCCAGTGCCTCATCAAGAACGAACGGTTGGTTATTGTTCCCATGTTATGACCATTATATGGAACCGTGGTTGGGCACGTCATCAAGACAATTTTGATGAGCCGTTTGAAGTTTAATAAATCAATTACTTTTATAACTTGTTTTATTTTATTACCGATCAACAGTTAGGACGTTATGACCTAAGTCAAAAGTATTACTAAGATTCATGTTGGTGTTATGTCACTCCCTCCTTTCGTAGCCAAACATCCTAGGATAGCATTGTAAATCATTTCTACGAGTATAACTGAATTTAATCTAAACCAAACCTAAATGTGACTTAAACAAAAACCGCAAGTTCTAAAGGCATTTAAACATGTTTTTAGTTATAACTAATAAAACAGCAATATAATGCTACATTAAGCATGCTTGTAAACCAACTTTTATTTGATGGGTCAAAACTCTATAGAGTTCTGGCATTGTTAAAAATCAATATTAACTGGAATAAAAACGTTGCACTGGCCCTTCTCTTATGTTTTTTTTTTTACATGTTAGTTACAAAATATTGATAAATATTAAATCTGCATCTTCCCTATTACTCATACAAAGAGCTTGCCCACCTCGTCGAGGAGCACGATGGGTCGTTAGCGGGTTACTGTGAGCATTCTGACGTGTCTGATAGTATTCGGGGTCTAGAACAAGATGTATAAGTTCAGTCCGTCAGAAATTTCTGATAAATAATTTCGGACAATATGCGCCCGACCTTACACGGGTGCAGGGTTTTTGAGAGCGCCGTATGCGGCGCTCGGCGCCTCTATACTCCTGCGCCCGGGTGCACCGCACACCCTGCACTATAGGTAAAGACGCTTCTGGAAACAATTATGAAAAACTTCATAATTCGTTAAAAGAACTGGAAGATCAAACGAAACAGGCTGAAATGACGCAACACGATGTACATCAATACATCGTTTCATACTCTACGATGGGACTTCTGATCTTAGCAATGGTCACCGCGGGAGGAGCGTACGTGTACTGCGAACGCTGCGGCAAGGTCACCGTCAACGCTGCCGGCGCGTCCACCAGATTACCGCCACGGACGGAAGCAACCAAGAGCTGCAGTATCCACTGAAAACATACTTACCTACGCGACACCTTTTAACGTTTAACTTATAACAATAATTATTTATCACATTTCATTTCATTATTTCTATTTAGATTTGGAAAATATTGTTTAAAAATCTTAACTATAATCTATTGCCCCGCAAAGATGTACGGTCAGCAACCGCACATTGTACTTTGGCCTAGTTTAAAACTGAAAAATTTCGTTAATTTATAAAATGTTGTAGCGTCACGAACAGAAATACGTCAGTCTTCGGTTTAATATCGAGCTCGCGCAACATTCAACATTTTGTAACCTTTTATAACATTTTTTATTATTACGTTAATTTAGTGTAATTTCGTATTAAATACCCTTTTCAAAATTTAAATTTATTTTATTATCATTCAACATTCAGTGTAAAGGCTCCTCCTGCCCTTACATATGAAATGATATTACGAGAAAATTTTTATGGTGAAACGAAATTCTGTGAAACTGTCTTCTATAGAAGAACGTACAACCATTATTTTCACTTCTTTTTTTTTTGCTTGGAATACTTATACTGCAACTCTATTTATTTGCAATATTGGGCTAATTTACCCTCATTAATGTTATTTTAGCTTAACGTTCCTTAAATATCATAATTCTAATAATTAGGTACTAATTACAGAAAGTACCTATGTCATCAAAATTAAGGTACCTAATTATATACTTCAGGTAATTAGACAATTCCTAATAGCTTAATGATCATACAATACACTGTTAAAAACTTATTCTTAGAATGCGTGATTAAAATATCATTATTACATTTTTCTCGATATCATTGAATATGTTTCTTAATTTTGCTAATGTACTAGTGTTTTTCTAAAATACTGAATCTTCATGCAAAATTTCAAGTTTATTAACCCATTAGTCCGGATGTACGTACAAATTTTATTTCAACCATTTCTCTAAATAACGTAAGTATTTAAAAAAAACCGTTGTGGTCTTCATTGTATAAAGTACACCAAAAAATGACAAATTTGTAGAATAGTGGGGCCTTGGACAAGTGGCAATCGCCACGAGCGTTACAATTTCGATGGCGGTGGCTTGTCGAAGGTTCGTTTCGGCGTCGAATAAAAACTATGGTTCAAGTTTATGGTTTTCGTCGACGTGCGTGTCAAACACTGTTAAAAACATTGCATAATATTGCCAAATTGATATAATTATTGGCAAAATTGAACTGACTCTCTCTAAAATCCAATAATAAATATAATAGTCTAGGTAAGTAAATCGTTTGTGCACCATTTTACGGCGTTACATGTGATTGAACTTTAATTGTGAAACCAGTTTTTTTCTAAGTTTCTGCGTGTTATTTTATAGAAAAACCTTGAACATAAAATGTCCGCTAGCTTTTCATAAAAATAATCTACACCAGCCTGGTTTCATCGATTACTGAAGCCTCGAAGGTAAAACATTTGAGTTGCAATTGTTAACCCTTTTGAGTTAACAATTGCAATTAAACGTTTAAACGAGTGAGGTTTATAAACGCAATAGTATATTCAATTTCGATTCGCACAGTGCTTTACTGCTTGCAAAGCGTGCTATTTATAGGTATTGGTACACAGCTACCTATCGCTTTGGGGAATAACTTTATTAAATAATGGTTGCAATCAGTAATGCTGATCTACTATTGAAACAATTTGTAAAATGTTGTAAGTTTTGAAGATTACATTAATTGCAAAGCCTGGAATCCCATTCTCTCGAACTGTAATCGTTTTTGTCTGTTCTTCCGTGTCACAGCTGTGGATCTCGAAAACCATTTTTCTGGAAAACCTTGAACTTGTTTTACATATCAGAAATATACTCAGACTGGGTTCAGTATGTATTGTTTTTCAGGTGTACACCACCATCACCTGAACCAATCGTACCTACCTACCATCTCTACTTACCGTAGGTACACCGGCCAGCCAAGTAACTGACATATAATACATATCAGTTATAACGTGAAAACACATCTATCCATATATAAAAATGAATCCCTATTTCCCTTGGCCATCGCATCACACGTGAACGGCTCTATAATACCCGTAATGCCATTTAGTACCCAAATAGTACTAACGACAGGCCGACAGCACAAGAATTACATCAAAACATATTTTAAGTCTTTAAAATAATATGTTGACACCTCATTTTTTGTATCACTGTGTTAATATTAGAATATTCGTAAACAGGCGTGCGCTTACATTTGCGGAGTCACGTCTACCACCCGCGAGCAGCTGGCGAAGTCCCATGAGAGAGTAGTCGCGAAAAGAGTTGAATTAGATTGGTTAATCGGATATCTAACTATGTTCTAAAAACCTCAAAATCGTTTTGATTTGCGTTCCTGATTCGAAATAAATTGAGAATCAACTTGATTCATCAATCAGTTTCTTAACTTTGTAGTTTGAAGAATAGCACCATTCATATAGCGCAATATAATATCAACACATAAAAGTTCAAAAATGTAAACATATGGCCTTCTTTATGGCCCGATGCCATAAAGAAGGCTGTTAGAGGCAACATGCACAGAGCGGTCAACGCAACAGAAGACTGCATGGATACGCGTCGTGTGCGGTCGCGATCTTCAGCAGTAAAAGAATGAAGGAGAAGAAGAAACTCAAATGCGAAAAATTTTAAAATTGCTGACGACATACACCACAAGCAAGAAGATGGTTATGTTATTTTAGAAGATAGCCTGTGTTACCCACCGACCAAGCTGGTGATGGGTTACACACACAGAAGAAATGAATTGATGCTGAAGTCAATATTATTCGTGTTGATAGTCTCTATACGGTTAATATTGACAAATGCGTTTGGGAAAAATAAGGAAAATATTTTCATGAAATCATGGAAAAATATTATAAATATCCTACAGTTAATTTTTATGATTTCTGTTTACATATTTAATTATAATTTGGCAAAGGTACTCGGCTGAAAGTCACACATATTCAACAAACTGTAACAGTAGCTGAAGTAAGATTTCGGCTGATTGCTCCGATGTTGCTCCGGTTTTCATTCCCAGGATCCCCCTTATTAATAATAATAATAAAACATTTATTGCAGAATTTCTTCCATAATTTGTTAGTAACAATGCAAACTTATGAACTAGTGTTAGTAATATGGCCATTATGAGCCTGCATGAGGCACGCCGATCTCGGGGAATGTCACCTTGACTGCATGCAGTCGTATCCACCGCCCCAAGATTGGAGAGTCCCACCTATCAACCAGCGTTCTAAGGATGATGTTGGGGCTGGCGCGAACTCCAACTATTTTCTGTTTTGTTTCGAAACTGTTCAATTCCCACTGAGCCCGTGATACGTCACGGCTAGAAATTATCCGTTGCGGACTTCATCCTCCAGTCATGATCATGATCATAGGGAACTGTAGATTTGGCAATGACGCCAAAGACGAACGCGAAGAGAGTTTCCGAGATGGTAGTGCTGGGCCCGTACCCAATTCTCCTCCTACCTCTCTCAAAGTTTCGTACATGACTTTGCCACAGATCAACTGAACTTCATGACAGCAAATGGTCACGGGCTACAAATTTCAGGCAGTAAAAATGGCAATGTCGAGCCTATACACGCGACCAACTAAACAACTTCTTGGCTTGGCTGAGAAGTCATTTAGTTACAGTCGGGGGTAATTCAAATTCATTTCAGAAAATTTTCAAAATTTTATTTCAGAAGATTATAGAACCACACAAAATAAACATAAATTGGCTACATGCACATGTGCACGCACATGCCTGCCAACCCAGAGCCTGATAAACGGTCCATCAACTTTGTCCGCCAGTGTAGGTAAAATACTGTAAGGGCTGCCCCTGAATCGCCGCAACATGCACACCGTTTGCACATAATGGCATGCAAGTCATTTACTCGCGCTTCCACAAACATGCCCGATGCACTGCAAAACCGAGGCAGCCCCAACAATATCCTCAGCGCATTATTATACTGGACGCGCAAAGCGTTGTAAGCCTTCTGCGTATACCTAACCCACAAGACCCATAAATTCACCTTTCAACATAGATTCTATAGACAGCCCAATGTGCAGAATTTGCTTCCAAAACTAAACAATATAAATAATTAAAACTGTAGTTAAATCCAGTAAATCTGACTCCAGTCTTGCCATAAAGTTAATGGGTTGTGGAGGTCTGGTAGGCAGCCGCTCCTCGTAAAATACTGGTATTCAGCTAAAATCCGGCTTGACTCGAAGCCGACCCCAATATAGTTGGAAAAAGGCTAGGCAGATGATGATGAAATAATTAAAAATATTGTTGTCAAAAGGACCTCAACTCAGCATAACGCCAGCTGGAAACACAAGATATTCCACCTGACGCTGATTTCCACCTGCAGCCCACGAGTGATTTACACTCGTGGGCTGAAAACATAAACAATTCACAATTTTGCTTTTAGAACGCGCTAATATCAGGAACTACTGGTACTTATAAGTGAAATAACAAACACAGCGTGCCGACGTGATGTTATATTATGAACTGGTGTAAACAATCAACAGACATGAGATTTCAAAAAATCCCGATCCATTGCTATCATTTACTGAAGAGTTCCGTTGCCTACCGTCGGAGTTCTTCATCAGATCTTCACCAAATTTAAACGGGACCAGTCCGAAAAAATACTCTTCCAAACAAAAAATTAATCATCTAAATCGGTTAACAATTCGCGAAAATATCGCTGAACAAACATTTTTCATGGGATCCCATCATCAGATCCTGACTTATAGTATACCTTCCATCATCAGCTCAGCAACATGAGATGATAATTACCAGGCACAAATATCTGAATTGCGTTAGAAAGTTTATGAAAAACATTGTGTGTGTTTATAATTTGAGGGTTTCCCTTGATTTTCATGGGATCCCTCAATGACAATGGGACCACCTCAGGAGTATAGGCTTTCGAATAAAAAAATACTTTTTTTTAATCGTTCCAGAATTGGCGGAGAAATCAGTGAACATACATAAAAAAAATACATACAGCCGAACATAGAACCTCCTCCTTTTTGAAGAAGTCGGTTAAAAGGGGGGTAACTAGTGTTAAGAAACAGGAGTTCGGTTTATTATACGTTAGAGTATTAGGGTAATTTACCGCCTTATTTGTTAATTTTGAAAAATCATCAATAAAGAAGTTGTTGAATGTTTGTGCTATAGTATGAGGATCTGGACGCCTACCACAAGCTCTTAACGCAATCCATTTTAGGACCTAAACTGAACTTTTCTTCTAATTCGTACCTACCATGACGTCAGATTTCTCTATCGGGCGAGTTCCCCCAAAATATAAGTCCGTATCGCAATGTAGATGATACATATCCGTGGTACGCCATTAATAATGTTGACTGATTTGCAACTTTCCTTAGGTTATAAAGGGAATATGAACACTGGCTAAGTTTTTTGCATACATGATCAATATGTATTTTCCAATTCATCTTTTTATCGATCCAGATACCTAAGAATTTAGTATTATCAGTCTCCTGAATATATTTGTCACCATATCGAACATCTAGTTTTTTTATTTTTTGTTCTTTGTTCAAACGAAGTGTAAGTTGTTTTTCCTAGATTTATTTTTAGATTATTTGCAGTGAGCCAGGATATTATGTTATCTAAGTTATTA
Source organism: Lacanobia oleracea (assembly GCA_950371165.1). Lineage (NCBI taxonomy): Eukaryota > Metazoa > Arthropoda > Insecta > Lepidoptera > Noctuidae > Lacanobia > Lacanobia oleracea. Next base: position 13,187,875 of record OX493397.1, read on the forward strand.
TTTATTTCATTTGCAAGAGTCTCATCATTCTCGCTTCTAAATAATATTGTGCTATCGTCTGCGAATAAGATCATCGAATTAGGAATGGTTTTTGGCATGTCGTTAATATATATGATGAAAAATAATGGTGCTAGGACACCGCCCTGCGGTACGCCAAATAAGGATTTGCGGTATTTGGACGTGTATGTAGTTTCTGTTTTTGTGTAGGGGCAGATTTTTTTTACGCATGTACATTGTTGCCGATTCATTAGGTATTGATTTAATAAGTTGGAGGACATTACCTCTGATGCCACATTTTTCCAATTTATTAAGGAGTATGTTGTGGCTAACGTGGTCAAAAGCCTTAGTCATGTCCATAAATAATGCGACAACAGGAGTTCTATTGTCAATATTAGTGAGTACGTGTTTGACAAGCGCATATATAGCGGAATTTATGCTTTTACTTTGCCTAAAACCATATTGTTCGCAGATTAAAATTTTATTGGTTTCTAAAAAGGAATATATACTTTTATACATTATTTTTTCAAATATTTTAGAGAAAACTGGAATGAGGGCAATGGGCCGGTAGTTACTAGGATCTTGCCTGTCACCTTTTTTAAATATTGGTTTTATTATAGAAATTTGAAGGTACTAAAATAATACATAATACATAAATAAAGTTCTTAACAAAAACTCTCTTTTAAAAAACTGGCCAATTGCGAGTCGGACTCGCGTGCAAAGGGTTCCGAACGAATTCCTTTCTTTTTAACATGTTATTTTAACACTAGAATTCTTATAGATTTTTCTGTAAAATTTTAGGCTCAGTAGTTTCGGAGATAAGGGAGGAATGGTCATTACTCACCCAATTTCTTGAATAATTTCAAAACCATTTATTTTAAAATTATGAAAGTTTTAAAAGTAAGCCCTTTTATTTGAATTTGTTCAAAAAACCTTTTTAATTTTCTAGTTTGACCCCAAAAGTGAGCCCAATTTACAATTTAATAGTTTACGTAACACGTTCGTGTTTGAGTCACAAAAATACCTATGTGTAGCAAATTACAACAGAATCGGTCCAGTGTATCCGGAGAAAACTGGCTGTGACAGACGGACAAACAGACAGACAGCCGAGTGATCCTATAAGGTTTCCGTTTTTTGTTCGAAACCCTATAAATAACAAAAGTTAAAATAAGGCTTTGCACGAAAAGTTCTAGAGAGGTGGCGCCACAAGCTACTGCACAATAAAATGGTACATGAATCAGAACCGTTTCATTTTCATTACAAAAAAAAAATTTGCTGAACTAAAAATAACACTAAGTGGAACGCACAGTGTAACATATTTTTTGAAACTTTATAAGTCATATTTTTAAAAACCCTAAAAAATATAGGTATCGAAATAGTACATTGTTATCTTAGGGTGAAAGCAACTGATTTAGCGTAGCGAGGGTGCCAATAGTTCGAGGGACTAAATAAGTCTTTCACCCGAGGTAAACACTGCATTTCATTACGAATATAAGGAAAGTTAAAATAAAAACACGATTCAGCTAAAAGAAATATACCATGTCTGAATCTGATGAACTCATCGACATGTCAATACAAATCTCTCAAAAAAAGCAAATGAAGATCGGCCTGCCGCTTTCCCGTCTATTTTGTTTTTTTTTTTCTGTATCGGCGAACTATTCAGCCATTACTTTACATTTATCACCTGCCTAGCCTTTTTCCAACTATATTGGGGTCGGCTTCCAGTCAAGCCGGATTTAGCTGAATACCAGTATTTTACGTGGAGCGGCTGCCTACCAGACCTCCACAACCCATTAACTGGGTAACACGTTACTTCATTACAAGACTGGAGTCAGACTTACTGGCTTCTGACTATCCGTAACGACTGCCAAAGATCTACAAATGACAGCCAGGACCAACGGCTTATCGTGCTTTCCAAGCCACGGAAGAAACTAGGTATGTTAAGATGGTCACCCATCCACAGACAAATCTTGGCAAGCGTTGCTTAACCTTGAAGATCGAGCCGTGCGGCTAATATTATCTAGCCACGATCTCCTCCATTATTTTACATTATCATTGTTTAAGAAATGGTGCCCAAATCTATGTTATTTTAAAGAAATAGTTGAAAGTAAATTATAATAAAGTCATTTGAAAAATACATTCTTGAGTTAATAATCACGTTTACGTTATTTCAATTTGACATCGCGTTGTAATTGACTGGCTGTATAGAAAGTTGGAACGATTTATTCCTTTCTAATACCAAAACGAATACCACTGGTATTTGCTTGCACTCATATTTATATTCTATTCCAAACGAATACCATTGTTTAAACTGGTACCAATACAAGTTAAGTACAGTCAGTAAAAATGCTTTATAAGACGGGATATTATAAATTGCATATCAAATAAATAATCGCCTATCAATACATACTCATCATTTATATTCTTTTTTACATCAAATAACTTACTTCGCTACAAATAAACTAAATGTTTAACAAAACTCAAACTGCAGATAATTTGAAATCATACATCAATATGACATTACTTTTTTCCTCATAATGCAATAGTTAAATTTATTTTTGTACAAAAATACTACATACATAGCATAAATACTGACTGCACAGCAAATTTTCCATATTTCATAGGTTAGGTTAGGTTAGGTTGGTAATTAACAAATAATAAGACGACTGTGACTAATAAAATGCTGTTTTATTTAGAAAAACTGCTGTAAATAATATAAAAATAGAAGCTATATTTAAAAGAAAAAGAGTTAACATGTATAATGTGCATTAAGATTATTAGCTGTGCATTGATGAAAAAGCTTTTGCTTTAGGAAAAATCGCTGTACGCTGCGAAAATAAATTGTAGTGTGTTTAGTGATATTTTGCTGTTCAATCAGTAATTTTGATGGGAATTCGGAATCTTATTGCATAGAAAAAGGATATTTTTTGATTTGCGTTTAAATACTACCCTTATAAGACATTTAATTGAAAAAAAAACCAGTACCTAAAAAAAAATTGTTAGCAAACGTCTAGTTCAATAATAACATATGACTAATAATCAAATTTTCTAGAATTTTAGTTTCTCCTTGTGCCTGTTTTTTTTTGCAAAAACATCAAAACAAGAACAATTTACTTTCAATCTAAAAATTACAAAATAGTACAGAAAATTAACTCTTAATTTGTATTAAAATTTACCTGATATAGTTATTACACATACGTAATTACAGGTACGTAATTCTTAATCTATCGAATATTGAAGGATTTTGAATCCTGCTAATAAATCAATTTAATGGAAGTAATTTTAAAAGTAATTTGTACCTCGGTACCTACATGTTTTGACCGAAAAAAAGACACTTCACATATGATTAGATTTGACTGAGCTAAGTGTACCAAATTCAAGTGGTTGGTATTCGTTCGGACCCAAAATTTAATTAATTAAAGAATGGTATCCGTTCGGAATAGAAAATAAATATGAGTTCAAACAAATACTGGTATTAGTTTTTCGTATTAGAATGGAATAATTCGTTGGTTCATCAGAAATGTTCAACGAGTTTTTTTTTTTAATAATTCGGCGGTTGTCTTTGAAAACGATTCTCCCTAGGGCTAAAAAGTAATACTTTCAAACCGCTCCTCAGGCAACTTCAGGCCTACTTTCCGAGTATGAGTTTAAACGTGCGAGCAAGTACGCGAACTTGTGACTCGACAGCTTTTTCGATCGTTTGCCACAGTGCAGTGTGTTATGAAGCCATTTTTCCGGACATGGTATTTTTATTTAACGTTAGAGTAGAACCCACGAATATATTATTTTGAAAATCGAGAAATAAAAATCCGAATATTATTAAAATTAAATCCTACGTAGATAAAAAAAAATATGACTGGTTAAAAAAGCTTCTAAAGCTTTCACGTTTTAAAGTTGTCGTGGACTTTGTAACTCTCTTAGAACAAGAAAGATATTTTTTTTTCTTTTTTTTTCTCCGTCAAGCCACTGTATCTGGAAAAGTTAGTTCCAAGGAAATTTCGATGTTAGATTTAACTACTCAGAATAAAAAAATCACAACCAGATCGCGTGGACAATTAATTATTTCTGTCAGGGTTATCACTTTTTGTGGTTCGTTGATATCCGGTTATAAATAAATAGGATGAGTCTACGACCTAGTTCTAGAGTTATCATAAGCGAATCATATTAAGCTAAAATGATCACTCATTTTATCATTCACTTTCACTTTAATTAAGTACTTCAAAATGCAACTAAATAGGTTTAAATAACTCACTAACTTTCGTTTTGAAGTCTACAGTTTACATGTTCGTTGCCAACAGGTGTATTTTTATGACAAACTGACTAACACATTCCTCTCCAGAACTGCTTGTGGCGCTGATGATTTTCATCCGTCACAATAATATCAAATTATGTGTCATACATACACGACTCCAAATCACTGTCTGTGTGGATGTGGCTTATAATAAAAAAAAAAAGTTTAACAATGTTATTATATTATTTATGTATATCTATTGTTTGTTTGTTTCAGTCCCATAATAACCCAACAAGTATTCAACTGTACCGATCAATCGAAGACTGGTTATGCCTACAGTTTATTGCTCCCTTTTTTAATAATAAGTAATATATACACTTGCTTTTCCAACCCACTTTAGACATTGGCAGAATAGTCGACATCGGCTTTGTTTGCCATATAAAAAAATAGAATAGAATAGAAAACAATGAAATTCGAACGTAAAACTATCATCCAACGACGTCATCTTAACACATGTTTTGCCTACGTGCGAAGTGACATTGTTGATGCCAAACATGGATTTATTTATTTCTCTAGTTTTTTTGAGTTGGTTACATAACCTGTCCGTTATGAATGAAGAGGTGCCACCGCTGAAGCTGCTCGGGAATGGATGATTTGTTTATGGTTCCAAATTATTTTTTTTGTTTTTTTGTAGTTGTTAGATTGGCACAACTGTTTTCCATTTTGGCGCGGAGTTTGAGTTGCATCTGTTATTTATATTAAATACAGTGCTGGTTTTAGTAATATCATATAGTGTGTATTGCGAATTTCATAATGGACAAAAATATCGAACAAAGAGTTTGTCTTAAATTTTGCATCGCCAATGGAATTTCGTGTTCGGAGTCACTGAAAATGTTACAGAAGGCTTACGGTGAATCGACTTTATCAAAAACTCGTGCTTATGAGTGATTCAAAGCGTTCAAAAGCGGTCGAGATGTGATGGAAGATTTGCCTCGCTCTGGTAGGCCGTCAACGTCTGCAACTGAAGTTAACATCGCAAAAGTGAAGGAAATCGTGACTGAAAATCCCCATTCAACTCTGAGAGAGATAGCCGCCGAACTTTCTGTATCTCACGAGTCGATCCGTACCATTTTAACTAATCATTTGGGTATGAAACATGTTGCTGCTCGGCTAGTCCCAAAAGATCTGAATTTTCTCCAAAAACTCAATCGCATGAAAGTCGCTGAGGACATGCTAGAACGAGTCAGTTCGGACCCAACATTCATGAACCGCATTGTTACTGGTGACGAGACGTGGGTTTACGAGTTTGACATGCAAACTCGTCAACAAGCTTCGGAGTGGCGCCATCCAACTGAACCGAAACCGAAAAAACCACGCCAAAGTCGATCAAAAGTCAAAGTCATGTTGACTGTTTTCTTTGACTATCGCGGTGTTGTGCACTCTGAATTCTTACCGGAAGGTCTAACGGTAAATAAAGAATATTATTTGAGCGTTATGCGGCGTTTAAGAGAGCAAATTCGACGAAAAAGGCCAGATTTGTGGAAAGAAAATTCTTGGATTTTGCACCACGACAATGCGCCTTCGCACAAGGCTATCATTGTGAACGAATTTTTAACCAAACACTCAACAAATACCATCCAGCAACCACCATATTCACCAGATATGGCTCCTGCTGACTTTTTTCTTTTTCCTAAACTCAAATTACCACTTCGTGGCACCCGTTTTCAATCGATAGAAGACAGAATTCGCAGCGAGAACTGAACTCAATTCCGGAAGCAGCGTTTAAAAAATGTTTTGATGAATGGATTATTCGTTGGCGCAATGTATCGTTTCTAAGGAACATACTTTGAAGGTGATAAAATAACTTTGGATGAATAACAGACATTTTGTGTATTATTGATCTTTTCCCGGTACTTTCTTGACAGAGTAGTATACACTTCTTTATGGTCAGGCAAGGCATAATGCCGCAAATTAAGAAAATATAGAAATCCAGATTTTTCCCCTTCCGGGTTCCTGACCTTATAGTACTTCCACCCTTAGAGGGGTGGCTTCAAAAGTTGTGTATCTGGATAGAGGGATGATGCACCTACCCTATTACAGATAGTTTGGTAGCCCATGGGGCAGTTTTTCGGGAAGTCAACCCTTAATAGTAGGCAAGTTCACACTTGTAGACAGTTTCGACAGTCAAATGCAACAAGCCCACTAGTGAGCAGGGTTAATTTTCACTCCGTTCGACGGGGAATTTCGGGGGTTTACAGAAAGGTGCATCAACCCCTATCCAGACCTAGAATAGACCTAGATACAGCCAGGAATGTAATAGAACCTTAGTTAAAATCATAGTTAAAAATAAACTAAAACAGTTAGTGGTTTTTGGGTCTCGTTACAGTAAAGTAACCTAGTACGTTAGTAAATAGACAAAAAATACAAATTTGTAGTCACCGGCAGAAGAAATATAGAATTTGTGAAAACGAGAATCAAGGTACTCGCGAATTTTCCCTTAAACCATTAGCTGCAGTGTTGTCAAATTCCTGCATATTATTTAACCCTGGTAAGCATTCATCCCTCACCCCAATCTACCCCGAAGACAGCAAGTAAATAGCAAGATAGAAGAACGTTGCGTTGCGGCTCAGTACCCCCGGTACAGGACGTCAGCGCGGCTGGACGCAGTCGGGTGGTCACAGTTCACATCGAAGGATTAGAAAAAGGATAGACCTACCCCATCACACCCCCGTTCCAGTCGATCACGCCCGTCCGGTACAGCATTATTACATTGAACACGCAGGACGTTGTAGCGCGTGTATGATACCCACAGGCCACCCGTGTAAAACGATTGACAGAACGCCTTAAAGAGTTACTTTGACGTATGTGGTATAACGAGCGAACCTGCGGGCAAGCATATTACTCCTCACCGACAACACCCTGCGCTCCCTCTCTATATCCAAATCATCCCTTAGGTCACTCGTGACAATATGGCCTAGGTACCTCAAACTATTTACAACTTTTAGTGCTACGCCGTTGAGACTTATGGGAGGAACACTGCGCGACTGCTGCTGAGGTGCCGCATTCAGTGCTGACAACGCGCATTAACGTTTTTCGGACTTTTACCATGTGCTCAGGACGCGTATGCGCGTCCATACATTTACATAACCTTCTTCGAGTGCGGTACGCCCCAAATGTGCGTCCATTATTCATCTCTTTTTTGTCGAAAACATCGTAAGATAAGGATCGGTAACACACTACACACTGTTGTTACACAAGTAATAATTTTAGGAGTATCAAGGCGGAATAATATTCGTTCATGGTGTATAAATCACAACTCGTTTTCAGAGCCGTAGCTTTATACAGCTAATTATTGGCATTATTTGTGAGTGTGCAATAAAAAATCAAGCTTTAAATAAGTATAATAAAATGTATTTTTTTTTAGATACCTCGGCCGTACCTACTGAAAAGCGCCGTAGGTAGGTAAAACATAGAACTAACAATTGCTATGCCAGAGGTTGTGGGTTCGATTCCCACCCAGGACAAATGTTTGTGTGATGAGCATGATCATTTGTTTTGTGTCTGGGTGTAGTTTATCTATAATATGTATGTATTTAGAAATATATAAGTATGTTTATCAGTTGTCTAGTACCCATAACACAAGCTCTGCTTAGCTTGGGACTAGATGGCGTTGTGTGATAGTTGTGTGGAATATTATTATTATTATTATTTTGGTTTTTTTTTTAATTTAATTTCTCAGGTTAGTACCTGGTATTTGCTAGAATCTCACGGGTGTAAACCAAGGTGAGATCCTAGTTATTACTTTGAGATGGTAAATTACTTTGTACTGCACTAAAATTGTTATCCAAATCGAGTTGTAAAAATTTTCTAACTATTCGGCAAGTATTTAAAATGGCGGCTTTTTGTAGTGTTAAGTATGTGTATTTTGATAGATTGAGAACATTAAAACTATTGAATACCTATTTGTTTTGGGATAACACCTTTTGTTGAAATTACGATTGGGACAATTGTGACTCTATTCATTTTCCAAACTCTGGTGATTTCCTCTTGTAGTTCTGTGTACTTCCTGATTTTTTCAGTGATAGTTTTTTGTATGTTGTTAGTGTTTGGTACGGCTATATCTATTATGTACGTATGTTTGTTTTCTTTATCAACAAGTGTTATATCGGGTCTGTTATTGTATATAGTGTGATCTGTAATTATGGTGCGGTCATAATATATTTTGTATAAATTATTTTCCAAAACAGCTCTTGGTGTATATTTGTAATAAGGTGTGTATGGATGCTGCATTAGTTTAAGATTAATGGCGAGTTTTTGGTGAATAATGTTAACGAGTTGATTATGTCGATGAGTGTAGTCGTTCTGGGTCAATGTCATGCAAGCTCCTGTAATGTGCTGTATTGTTTCAGGTTTGCTATGGCATTTTCTGCATATATCATTCCTTACTGTCCTATCTTTTATTATGTATTTTCTATAATTCTTGGTGTTAATTACTTGATCTTGGATGGCCAGCATAAACCCTTCTGTTTCAGGAAACAGCCCACTTAACTCCAACCACTTGTTAGAAGCTTCTTTGTCGATGTATGTTTGGTGTAAGTCATTGGGATGTCTACCATGCAGTTCTTTTTGTCTCCATTTTCTATTTATCTCTGCTATATGTCCCATTTGATCTATTGTTTCAACATTACTATCATCGCTAAGGTTTAGAGGTGTGTATTGTAGATCGATCTCCGTAATTGTTTTGTGTAATTTACTCGTACTTTATTTTCGCCTGAAAAATTGTTTTAGATTTATGACTTGTCTTTTGTGCAGATGTGATATTTCGATTAATCCTCTACCTCCTTCTTTTCTCGGCATTATCACTCTTTCTATTGCCGATTTGGGGTGGTGATATCTGTGTTGTGTTAATATAGTTCTTGTCTTAACTTCGAGGCCATGTAATTCCGTGTTCGACCATTTTATTACACCGAAAGAGTAAGTGAGTATTGGTACCGCGTATGTATTTATGGATTTGAATAAATTTTTGCTGGATAGATGCATATTGCATAGCGAATGTATTCTACTGTTATATTCCTTCTTTAGTTTATCTTTAATGGCCGTATGTTCTAAAAGTCGAGCTTGATTGTAACCTAAATATTTATATATTTCTTCGTCTTTGATCGCTTCTATTGTTTCATTAGTATCCGTCGAGTAGTCTCCACCTACAATCTTACCTTTCTCTATATTAAGTTTTCGGCATTTATCTAGTCCAAAATCCATCCTTATGTCTTTTGAAAATGTTGCGGTTATATTTAATAATTCGTGCAAATCTGAATTTTTATTAGCGTACATTTTTAAGTCATCCATATATAGTAAATGTGTAATTTGGTGCAATATTGACCTACCATTCTTAATATCAAAACCTAATCTAGAATCAATTAATGCTCGAGAGAGTGGATTTAGGGCTAGACAAAACCAGAGGGGGCTTAATGAGTCCCCTTGGAAAATACCCTTTTTAATTGTTATATCGTCTACGGTTATGTTTGTTGTTTCAGATTGTAATTTAAGTGTTGTTCTCCATGATCCCATAGTACTCTTAAGAAATTGTATAAGTAATGGATTAATTTTATAAATATTTAATACTTCGATCAACCATGAGTGCGGAACGCTGTCGAATGCTTTTTTGTAATCAATGTATGCCACGTATAAGTTTTTTCTAGATCTTTGACAATATTTTAAGATAGTGGAATCAATTATTAATTGCTCTTTACATCCCATATGTCCGCGCCTACACCCTTTTTGTTCTTCTGTTAAGATATCATACTTTTCAATATGTTTAATGAATTTGTTCGTAATACATGAAGTTATGATTTTATATAAAGTTGGTAAGCAAGTAATAGGTCTGTACTGTGAAGGATCCTGGGTTCTACTCGATTTTGGAAGCATATATGTGATACCCTTTGTTAAAAATTCGGGAATTGTTTGATTGCCTTTTACAATGTCACTTATTTGTTCGGCTAACGTTTTATGGAGCGAAAAAAGTCTTTTTATCCAAAAATTATGTATACCATCTATTCCTGCTGCTTTCCAGTTATGTGTTTTATTTATAATTGTATTTAACTCAAGCCAATTTATGTTTTCAAACGGCATTTCTTCTATTGTTTCTGATCTACCTATTTCATCTTGTATCCACCTAGCGTTTTTATTATGTTCCGTGCTGTCTGACCAAATTCCTTGCCAGAATTCTTTTAGTGCAGCTTGAGATGGAGGGTTCTGGATTTTTGTATCGTTGCCTTTAACTTTTCTATAAAATTGTTTTTCACTTGTTTTAAATAATCTATTGTTATCCTTTCTTTCTTTCGCTTTTTTATAACGTGCTAGCCTATGACTCTTAACTAAAAGTTTTTGTTTCAGCGTGTCTAAGTGATCTTCTATTCTCTTGTTAAAATTTTCATGTGAACTGTGTTGTTTAGTATTTTTAATCTGTTTTACTTTCTTTTCCAGTTTGCTTGATATATTTCCATTTTTGTACTGTGTTAATCTATTTATATTTTTTCTTAGTTGTTCTATGTCCGTTTCTAATCTTTTTTTCCAAGGTGGATCGTTTTTTGCTCTATTATTATTGTTTGTTCTATCTACATTTATTTTTAATTTAAAGTGAGTTACTACTGACATAGCTATGGAGTAAATTAAAGAATGTGTGTCGCTTAGACTTTCTAGAGATGATAGTTTGGAAGGGATAATTTTTTGGTTAAAAATACTAATGATATCAGATAATTTGCGAGATGGTCTAATTTTTGGCAATAATGGTCTACACGATGGATCTATTCCGTTATATTTTATCATATTTGTTTCTAAATCGTTGATTAATTTGTTTAGTAAGGTAGAGTCAAAATCTATATTACTTTGTGTTTGTATGAATGTAGAATCATCTACTATAGATTGATTGGTGTGCTGTGTGGGTATAGTTAAATCTGTAACAAAATCTTCTGTGCCTGAATTCGCGTCGAGGTTTAGGGAGGTAATATTTGTTGTAATCGATTGGTTTAATTGTGAGATGTTTGTTTGTTGTGTAAGATTTATACTTTCTTCTTCTTCTTTTTTGAGTTGTTCTGATATTTCATATCTAATTCTACTTATAGTGTCGTCAGATAGCAACTTATTTCTGATAATTACTCTTTTTTGATCTGCAATTCTTTGTTCGGTTACATTAATTTCTGGGTATTTTAATTTAAATTTTTCGAATAATTGTGTGCAGTACATAGTCCTGTCCTCTTCAAGTTTTGTAACATGTAAATAAGTGCGCATGATGAATATGTTCATATCTTCAGTCCATTTCATGCGCACTCTGGGCTTTCCCGCTTTGGTGGTCGCAGGCTGAGTAGCTGACGCCACCTGCGAAACATCCAGAGCGGATGTAACTGCTTTACTATCGTCCCTAACGTCTAGTCGGTCTGTCAGTTCGGCTGTAGTATTTTTATCGGGGAGAACCCGCCTGCTCAGTCCCCCACCGCCGATGGGTCGTATGCTGTGACACCCAGCATCGGCCCCAGGTGCGCCCCGACGATTGCCCTCGGGTAGCGGTCCTATATATTTACTTTTTGATCTAGTCTCCATGTTAAATGGGTTTCCAGAGCCACGTAAGCCACGCCAGTAATCTTTCATTCGTGTGTCCGCCCCCTACGTGATTAGATGGTCAATCAGGACGTTTGGTTGTTTAGGGGGCTTATTATTATTATTAATTGTTGTTCACTTTCCTGGCTCAGTCTAGATTATACATACTCTCATACCATAATTTTTTTGTATAAATGTACGTAAGAACGTTACATTATCATCGCATATAATGCCCAAGCACCTATTTTTTAGTAAATTATTACATAAATTCGCCACCGCTAACTTCCGTTTTCCTCACTTCTGTTATAATTATAATATTTATTTGAAAATAAAAGTGATGTGTAACAAAATATACATCTGCCTAGCCTTTTCCCAACTATATTGAGGTTGGCTTCCAGTCAAACCGGATTCAGCTGCGCGGAGCTCCTCAAACGAGTTACCTTCACGAAGAACGTATGTTGGTTTGATTAATTCACTCAATAGATGGCGTGCTTAAAAAATAATGTCAAAGTCAGTCATCCGTCTTATAGCCACAGCTAACTTCCGTTTTTCTCACTACTGTAATAATTATAATATTTATTTGAAAATAAAAGTTATGTGTAACGAAATATACAAATATTGCAAAAATATTTGTTATTACATAATTATAAATCATCATAACCTATAGTAATAACTTCATAAAAATTGTATTTATGGCACGAATTACCTTCACGAACGAACGTATCTTGGTTTAATTAAGTCACTCAATAGCTGCCATGCTTAAGGTGAATGCTCCAGGGTAGCCCGCGAAATTCAAATATTTTTATGTTTTTTGCAATTTGCCGGTCAGTGTGTAGTTCGAAAGAATCATTATTTCTGAAATATTCATTCTTTCGAACTACATGAACTTAGAGGGCTATATTGATGATTTAAATGGTTAAAATTCTTTAGATAAATACGCGTTACGGTCGCAGATCGCATTTGGTCCACATACAGCTTCACACTGACCGGCAAATTGCAAAAAACATAAAAATATTTGAATTTCGCGGGCTACCCTGGAGCATTCACCTTAAACCGAAACTTGCGAGCACGTTGCGTCTCCTTTTCTCAAAAGCAAAGTGTCATGTGCCTGAAAGAGAAAAGTATAGTGTCCATAGTACGTCGAAAACTATACAATGTCGCCTGTTCGACTATACAATTCTGCTTATTGATATATCAATGCACAGTGATGTAGTTAGTTCTGTCGACTATCGAAAATATGCCAGTCGCCACATTAAATACCAAAAAATGGTATTTCATTTTGAAATAATAATTATTGGTAATATCAAAATTTCTTGAAACTTAATCGTCGTTATATCTTTGTTTGCTTGTGAATTCTCTTGTATTTGTGTTATGAACTAAAAATATTAGATTGTGGGCAGATGGTTATTTATTTCTTTATAAAAGCGTTCCTCTCTCTGGAGCCTTGACCACCTAGCGTAGCTTGGACCCTGTTACCGATACCAGTGAGCTACTATTTTTATAAGTTTTTATTTTTTTGAAATATTTAAAAAAATAACTACTAATAAGTAAAGAAAATGAATAAACGAAACAATATCTATACCAATATTATAAAGAGGTAATTTTTGTGAGGTTTTAGAAGGTAATCTTTGGATCTACTGAACCGATTTTGAAAATACTTTTACCAATAGAAAGCCACGATATTTGTGAGTCATTTTAATATATAAAAATTCATCCGCTACTGAGTGACTGACAGACAACGCACACCCCAAAACCACTGGTCGTAGAAATTTGGCATATAGGTTCCTTGGGGAATGCAGAGGAGCACTAAGGCAGGATTTCCTAAACTTCCTACGGGAATGGTAAAAAACGGGAGACGAAGTCACGGGTAAAACCTAGTCCTTATCCTTACTTTCTTACTAATATTATAAATGCGATAGTAACTGTCAGTCTGTCACTCTGTCATCTGTCTCTTTCACGCCGAAGCTACTGAACCGATTTAAATGAAATTTGGTCCACAGGTAGTCTGACAGGTAGCATGAGAAAGAAAATAGGCTCCTTTTTATCCCAGGAGTATGCTCTCCAGGGACCACCCGGTAGGGACTACCGGGGCTGCTAGTTTCTAATAATCAGTAGTCAACCCGTAAATTTTACAGAATCTGACATTGTTTAGTGTTTAAAATATTATTATTTTTTAAAGATACCTCGCTGCATAAGTGAATTCAGCAAGGCAAAATATGAACAATCGACCGATCTCATGCGAGATGAAAGACGCGACTTGGATTTCCGAATATGTGATTGTTCGATTGTTCATACTCTTTGCATTTTACCATACCGAATCCACCTGTGGTGACCTTTTAAAAGGCCCGTCGTAATGTGGGGGTCATATACATGTATGGCGGACTTAGTCGTAGTAAAGACACAAAGTACTATAGAATTAGTATTTAATCATATTAGATAATATAAAACACAAAATTACGGTTATATTAAACAATACAAACACATACACATACGCTCGTTATTGAGTTTGACTATGATTTGCCATAAAACAGTTCTTAGGGTGTAAATGAATTTTACTTTTGACAAATAAAAAACGTTTTCATTTTCCAAACAGCGCACTATATTGAACCAAGAGGTCAACCTCATCATATCGAGATGATTCTCGACGAGACCTAGGTGTGGGGCAAGGTCCTTTCTTATCGCTCTTTTTATAGGTTTCGAGCAAAATTGTTGCCAATGATCTGCGAAACTGCTTTTCTCCATATAGAAGCTTCCTCTTTAACGGTAATTTCTGAAATAAAGCAAAATGGATGTCAGGTTGGTTTATGAAGATCCTATACAATTTTAGCATTTACATCATAAAAAGATAAAAAGTATCCTTTACCACTACTATTTATAAATCATCTTAATCGAAAAATTAAAAAGTTTGATTGATTGATGATTTTGGGTTAATATACTTAGGTTGGCAAGATGCTGGCTGTTTTGGAAATATTATTGGCACTGCTTGCGAATGTTATACTCTACGTTCATATTCTTCACGAAAGCAAAATTCTTCAAAGTGTTCAGAACATATCCTTGTTTACTGTGTAGGCCTCCAATTATCGTCTTTTCTCAAATTTTTATCCATTTACTTTTAAACTCATTATCTGGAGGAACCCTGTAAAAAAAAAAACAAAGAATACATCATTATAATAATTTAATAATAGTAGTACTTCAGTAAAAGGTTATGGACAAACGTAACGCAATATTAATTTGGAAAAATTAGAATTTTTCGTTAATTCCTTCTTTTGGCATGCTATAATATTCTGTAATCTTTTATCACTGAGACCAAAGCTGAGTCCAATTACTAGGTTCAGCATGGCGGAATCAGAACGAAAAATTCAGATCGAGTATCCAAAATCTAACCACTTACATTGTTTTTATTTCATTGTACGTATTATAAGGAACTAGAATATGTATGTGATTATACTTTTACTCTATCGATAAAACATCTAAGAAGCCACATCCTTGTGAAGTACACGATATGTCAAAACGGTTCAATATTTTTTTTGTTTTTATTTTTATTTCTAAATTGGAAACTGATAATAATTTAGAAGCAGTTGTGTCTTTATGTTCATATAATGGAGATCTGATTTTATAGACTTTTCTGCTCAAAATGTGTTTTAACAATAAGTTATGATTAGATTTACTTACTGGTGAGACGATACTTTTGCAATATTTTCTTTCAAAACACCATTTCTATTCGAACAACAGGGCACAATACATGCCATTGTTCATGGCAAAACGAAAACCGCGCTCACACCACAATCTTTTTCACAATTTGACAGTATTTTTGATAAAATTGGTAGACTAATGTGTTAACCATCTGGTTAACAAACAAAATGGCGATTTTCGGCTGGTGGCGCGCGGCATTTCAAGACGGTCGGGAATGCTATTGCTATCTCTTTTTGTCACATGAAATGTTTCCATTCAAACGTTGAGTACAAGATAGGTTACTATATACAAATTAATAGAAGCTATCTAGGTATTCTATATCTATGAGTTTCATAGCCACCGCTAACTTCCGTTTTTCTCACTTCTGTTATAATTCAAATATTTATTTGAAAATAAAAGTGATAAGAAACGAAATATTACAAAAATACTCGTTACTACATAATTATAAATAATCATCACTTTTAGTAATAACTTCACAAAATAATGGGCAAGAGTTACCTTTGCGAACGAACGTATTTTGGTTTAATTAAACTTCAATAGATGGCGTGCTTAAAAAATTACAAAAGTCAGTCATCCGTAAGCGTATCCAATATTTAAAAAAAAATCGATTGCTCAGGGTTTCTGTAAGTATTCATATTTTTTATAACTACAAATAAAAAGGTTTAGCTGTAATATATTTATTAGAGCTGTCGCGACGTAACAACGTGCTTTTTTTTAAAGTTTAAACCACGTGATTTGGTATGGCATGCTTGGATACCATTATGCGTCGTTTTCAGTTGACGCATCATGGCACGATCTCGTGCCAACGATAAGGCCCTGTCCGCACTGCGATTTTTATTCGCGCAATTTTTTTGTGAAGTACTAAAGCGTTTATTACACTACATACACGATCTACCGGGCCCAGTCTGCAGGGACAGTGTGGTGTAATAAGAAACAGGGAATCAGGACTCTGCCACCGGGCGTTTGGGTGGTTCCGATCTCGCAGTGGCGGCTTAGGGTAGATTGGCACCCTGGGCGGTTTTGTACTGAGAGATTTCCGATTGATTATTTGACTAAAATATTCGATCACATTTTATTCGCGCGAATAAAAATTGCATTGCGGACAGGCACTAAATGATAGATTCTTTGAATTTGTTTATGGCACAGAAATTATCGAACCAAAAAGTCCCATCACATCTTTATTACTTTTTGTTGACAAGACGAGGAAACAAGCCCCAGCGAATGGGTCCCGTCGGCGTCACTGCCCTCGACTGCCGCTGACTACGGCGGATTCGCAGGAAGCGGCGCCGAGGGGAGCGGTGAGCCAGGGCTCAGCGGCATGACGAAGTTACTCCAGGTGGCAAAGAAAGCCGTCATAATTAAAGAACGGCCCGCCAAACGGCCTCGACTGGAAGAGTTACCCACGCCAAAAGGAAAAGGCGTGGGTAAAAAAACGAAAAACAAATAAATTTTATATTTAAAGCTTGATTTTTATTGCATGCTCACAAATAAACCCAATAATTAACTACTTAATTCACGGCTCGGAAAATGAGTTGTGGTTGATATAACAGGAACAAATATTATTCCGCCTTGATACTTCTAACATATTACTTGTGTAACATAGTACTTGTGTAACAACACTTAACAAAGTTATATATATTGACTTTTTCATGAAATAATCATTCAGTACAGTAGGGTTTAAATGAACTTAGAGGGTTTTGTAAGATACGTCGGCCGTACTTACTGAATAGCGTCTTAGGTTGGCAAACATCGAATTAACAATTGTTGTAAGTATGGATCAGATCTATTTATGAAATTAAGGAAAGATTGCCACAGGTCGTTGTAGCCAAGCCAAAAATATATATAAAAACAGTCCTTACTCCTTAAGTACACACATCAACCAACGTAAATAGGATCCTTCTGTTAGTAGGACATTGAAGTATAGTACCCAACTTCTTCATCCTCCACTATTATCAGCCTTACCTGTTGAAAGTCTTCAGTAATGGTATTAAATACAAAGGTGTAATGACAAATCTTCCAACACCCTTTTGTCTAAAGGTTTATCTATTATCTACCTATTGTGGTAAAATTTAAGAATTTTATCACAATAGATAACGAGGAGAGATAAAGGCACTTGTTCTAGGTACCTATTGCACTTTATTACTATGCTTTTGCCAAATGCCGCACCGGTGATATAAAAAGACTTTTTAAACAATAGGGTTCCGGATGCGATGGAGCCCTTTTGTGTAAATGTGTTGTTTTGTGTAAATTTATTGGACTGATAAACTTGTTTTCTGGACCCCAGATTTGCCCTGTGATTAGTTACTTTGGCTTGCAATACTGGACTCTGAAAATACCTCTTGATTACCTTGTGTTTTGGATTCTGAATCCTTGTGATCATTTGGTGTGTCTGTCTGGACTCCGTGATGACTATTCATAACATCGTATACCACTAAATGGCAATGGAAACACTAAGTGTTCAATTTCATTAATTCATTCACTCTATATGTTTACGAACATTAAAATAGCAAATTCAAAAAAGAAAAAATAGGTATCGCTTGATCCGTGAGACATTACGGCCTAGTGTGAAACACCTTTACGTGTACCGTAATTGTTTTATGACTGTCATAAAACTCGAACATTATCAAACGCACATAAGCGTCATGACGCACTTGGACAAAGTATTGAACGACGCACTAATGCGGCCAGCCGCACTGGGTAGACTTTCTTCAACCGCACATACGCGTCCATAGCACCACACGAAATATTTTTGAACGCGCATGAGCGTTTGCCGCACAGGGTTAATTAGGTAGGTACTTAGCATTTGCAGAAATGTTCAATATAATTCAGCAGTCATATACAACTCGAAAAAAAGTGAAATCCTTGTATTAAGCCATGCTCCTCCGCATAGGCCTCGCAGGTCGATAGCAACCTCCATCCTCCTCCTCTTCATTTACAGCCTTCTATCAATTTACTAGCCTTATTAAAGTCAATAGAATATTTTGGGCTCTAGACAAGGATTTATAATAAATAGACTCGAATTCAGAAAGCTCAGAAAATTGTAATTTGAGATCTTCTATGATGCATTCCAGACGTAACTGTACCTCATCATACTGCTCGTACATCGACTCGATCTTGCACATGCGCACACAATTATAAAGACAAACAATATGACTATACACGCCTACAGCTGTTTTTACACAAGTCTATTGCAAAACAACATAAACCTAATAATGTAACTAACTACCTACCAAGTGTAGGTAGAAGCAAACATACATCGTCATCGGTACAATTCAGATCCAATCTTATTTATAATAATTCATAATATTTCAGAAATAATCATTCTTTCGAACTACATGAACTTAGAGGGCTATATTGATGATTAAAATGGTTATAATTCTTTAGATAAATACGCGTTACGGTCGCGGATCGCATTTGGTCCACATACAGCTTCACACTGACCGGCAAATTGCAAAAAACATAAAAATATTTGGATTTCGCGGGCTACCCTGGAGCATCCACCTTAATAGGGAACATGCGATATTTCTATTTTTGCTTTCATTTTAAAGAACTCCGTCTAGAATAGATCGCCAGATCTAAAAAAAAATTAAAACGCTTTAATTTATTGCTAAATTGGCGTTTTTAAACAGGCAGTTTAAATTTCCGCGCCAAAACGGACAATGACGTCACTCATGTCTGTCACTGGTCAAGAACTGTCATAATTCAAAGTCATAAAGCAAGATCCCAGTGCTTCCTGAACTTACTTATTTTCTCAGTAACAAAATGTGTGGAATAGAATAGTATTAGTATGTAGGTACTTTGAACATTCGCTTACCTGCTAGTTTGATTTGTCGCGACCGCCAGTTTGTAAGTATAATCATCAGATGCTAGCTATAAAACGACTAGATAATTCACACGTTTTTTACAAAATACATTTTCTTAAATAATTAATAATGTAGTAAAAATTTAAATATTTACTAAACTATTAATTATTTAAGAAAATGTATTTTGTATAAAACGTGTGAATTATCTAGTGGTTTTATAGTAGCATCTTATTAAAAATTTAAAGACTAATTAGTCATTGTAATAGAGGAAGATCTGATCGCTATCTCCACTGGGAATTGAGATAATATTTACAAGTATCTTTTGGACATAGTTTATTTACTAAGTATAAAAAGAAGGTTTACCAGTATGGCATTAAATTGCGAATTTAATGTCATGTAGACATTCAATTGCGGAGGTTTACCGGTATGGCATTAAATTACGGACATACCTACATGGCATTAAATTGTATACCTACAGGTACACTTCTCATCAGAAAATCGAAACACTTCCGTTTTAAGGCTTTAAAATAAAATAAAAAATTTAAATCGGTCCAGAATTGGCGGAGAAATCGGTGAAAACACAAAAAAAAAAGATACATACAGCCGAACATAGAACCTCCTCCTTTTTGAAGAAGTCCGTTAAAAAGTAGGTAAACTAGCTTCTTCCAGTGGCTTGGCCCACGTGGTCCCTAGGGAACTTACTCCCGGAATAAAAACATTTTTAACCCCCAAAAGTGTCCAGGCAGCAGCGCTGCAGCCGCGCTGCTGCCGCGCGGTACTTTGCGACAAATGTGTACCTTAATTTCAACAGACAGGCGGAGAGACAGACAGACTCCCGAGTGATCCTATAAGGCCTTCAAATTTGTTGCAAAGTGCCGCGCGGCTGCAGCGCTGCTTTGTTTATCCTATATTTATTATATTATTTGCGCGACAGCAGTTCGGCAGCCGCGCAAATAATAAAAATGCGGCAATTAACAAAACAGCGCGACTGCAGTGCTGTTTTGTTAATCCATACCAAGCGGCTGCAGCGCGGCTGCAACGTGGCTGCCACCGCATGGCACTTTCCGTTGAACGACTGTACTGATACTTGTGGTAACCAATGCACATCGATCATTATGACGAGGTATGCTAGTTTTAGCTCCGTAGAGACTTATCTTTATCGCACGAAGCCCTAACCAACTACAACGAACGACGGACCAGCGACAGACGTCACAAAGTTAGGTATAATTTGAGAGAAATTCTAAATCAACATTCATTATTTGCAATGGTACCCAAGATACAGGCTTGCCTAGTTTGGGGCCAATGTAAAAACACTGTAATGTTTTTTTGGTAAATAAACGTTTCTATTCTATTCTTTCTTAACACAAACTATCAATAAAAGAATATCGAAATCAAAAGTTCAAGCCAGAGGTCAATAAAAAATAACAGAAGGAGACGCCCCAGGCGTCGGGAGTCGCAGGACGATTCCCGGCCGCCGTAGGCGCGGGCCTGCGGACGGCGAGCAGTGGGTGGCTCGCTGTCTGATCAGAACTAGGCCCTGGTCGGCGGCGCGCTGCGATCCCAGCGCGCCTCAAAGAGATGTCAGCGTGGAAGACGGGGCCCGCTAGGGCAGGTGCCTGTTGCGGAATCTGTTCGAAAGGGGTACCGTAGCCTTGGAACACAAAGAGCACCAGGAGGAACACGGATGGGTTTTAGTCAGTAAGAGTCTGACACTCCCTCTTGCTTTACCCAGAGCGAAAAACAATTTTACAAAAAAAAAATATCAGTTCATACCTACACAGCACGCGCACAATTACGGTGACGTATGCAGCATGTGCAGCATATTATTATTGTAGTCTGTGAGCCGAACTGACTGAGCTCTAGCTAGCTAAACCAATAAGCATTTGTGTGTAAGGTGTGTACTCGCCGCGCGCGCCTCCCCTCCGTCACCCTCCGTTCCACTGCCCGGGAAGGAAATGTGTGGCGAAACGAAAGATGATTTAGAACGAAAACGAGCGCGCGAATTTGTATAAACAGATGTTTGGGAGTATGGATATCATGAAAAAACTGCTGAATGTATCTGTTCAAAATAAAATTATTTGCATTTTTGAACTACTATTCTATCCCTGTATGGTGACTGTTTTCCAAGTTTCCTTCTTCTTATGGTATTTATTTCCGCCCAAAGATGCGTTAAAGTAAGTGTTAAAATGTAGAACTTTCGACGCTTATAACTTTCAAATACATTTTTTTTTACTTTTTTGTTTCCATGCAAGACTAGATAATGATGAAACAAATTGATATATTTTTTATTATGATCGTACACCGTCAAAAACTGGAGTATTCGCAATACTACGTTTGTATGGAAGAATGATTGGCTAGGGCGCTCTTAAAGGACTATTATATCCCTTTATGGTGACTGTTTTCCAAGTTTCCTTCTTCTTATGGTATTTATTTCCGCCCAAAGATGCATTAAAGTAAGTGTTAAAATGTAGAACTTTCAACGCTCATAACTATCAAATGCATGTTTTTTTTTTACTTTTTTGTTTCCATACAAGACTAGATAATGATGAAACAAATCGTTATATTTTTTATTATGATCGTACACCGTCAAAAACTGGAGTAATCGCAATACTACGTTTGTATGGAAGAATGATTGGCTAGGGCGCTCTTAAAGGAGTGTTCGTTGAACACGCTAGACTTTGAATAAGACTGTCTTACACGCACCTCCCCAACTAGTTATACATTACACCAACAGTGACTGACATAGAGCAGAATAAATAATCTTTCAGACCTTCGGGCTAGCAGTGTGTCTGAGATTTTTAAATATATATATTTATTTACGAACCCTAGAAGAAACAAGGTCTACGTGAGGAGCAAAACTAAGTCTCTCGTCGATCACTACTCCAAGTTACTTTATTAATTTAGATTGTTCAAGCGAAGGACACTTGCAACTTATAATTTTATGACCTATCCCAGAATGTGCGATTACTTTATGCGAATTTTGAGGGAGATGGGATTCATTACGGAGCGAGAATTTTACAAACTTGAGTTTTTCGACATTTAACGTTAAAAGATTACATCTAAGCCAGTCATTAACAACATCAAAACCGCATTGAGCATGTTGAAAAGTTTTGAACCACGACGTATCGCTGAAAAAAGGGCAGTATCATCCGCGAAATTCATAATTTTCCCATTTTGGAGTTCAAGTTCATAGAGGTGAGGTGAGGTTGATTAATGACTAATTAGTGAATTAGTCATTAATTAATATAGATCAGAAATAAAGTTGGTCCAAAGACACTACCTTGCGGCACTCCGTAAGTTGCGGGAAGCTTGTCACTCACCCAGTCAGCCTTACCTTAACACACTGAAAACGATTACTGAGGTAATCCGAGAACAATTTATGTGCTAGACCTCTGATCCCTATGCTCTCCATCTTATCCAACAGTCTAGGGACAGAGACTGTGTCAAATGCCTTGGCTAGATCGAGAAATATAGCCAGAACTTTATTTTTATAATTTACTACATAATCAATGTCTTCATGAACTGCATCACTAGTAGCTTTATTGGATCTGAAACCGAATTGAGCACCAGATAAAAGCTTGTTTTTCTCTAAATAATTAATTAGTCGCTTATCGGTTTAAAGAAATTTATTTCTCATAAGGACTTACAGCCCCCTTATAATGAGATACAGAGTAAATATGATAATACAATACATACAATTTCCTCAGGGGTATTAGAAGTTATAATGTACGTACATGGTTTTTAAGCTTATTTTTAAATGTGTTCACGTTATCGCAATCTCTTATCTCGTCCGGTAATCCATTGAACAGCTGTGCTCCTTTACATAATATGGTCTTTCTACCGTAATTAGTGCGTACACTAATGACTTCAAGTTTATTTTTATCTCTATTTCTCAAGTTAAAAGACATTGTTTTTTTATTTATTTTTATGTTAGTTTGTATTGAGTTTGTAGTTATGTTTTTTACAAGAATGCAAGTGTTGTAAATGTATAGCTGTCGTATAAGGTTTTTGTTGTAGTGAGATAATGATAATGGAACAGAGTTTTAATTATTTTATTTTGAACTCTTTGAAGTGAATTTAAATTAGTTACTGCTGCGGATCCCCATATTTCAATTAAATATCCCAGATGCAATTTTAGGAGCTCGTGGCTAGATAATAACAGCCGCACGGGTCGATCTTCAAGGTCAACAAACAGCTATCGACTATAAAATAATTAATTTTACTCATCCGAAATCTACATTTTTTGCCCGTTTCCTCAGCGGGAAAGTAGTCGATGGCACTTGTCTCACCGCCGACTAGCGCTTCCTAGTCCGCGGTGAGACAAGTGCCTAAACCATAGCAGTGTGCTGCTACCTACGCAGGTCGGTCTTCAAGGTTAAGCAATGCTTGCCAAGGTTGGTCTGTGGATGGGTGACCATCTTAACATAGCGAGTTTCCTCCGTGCCTCGGAAAGCACGTTAAGCCGTTGGTCCCGGCTGTCATTTGTAGATATTTGGCAGTTGTTACGGATAGTCAGAAGCCAGTTAATCTGACTCCAGACTTGCCATGAATTACCGTGTTACCCAGTTACTGGGTTGTGAAGGTCTGGTAGGCAGCCGCTCCGCGTAAAATACTGGTATTCAGCTAAATCCGGTTTGACTGGAAGCCGACCCCAATATAGTTGGGAAAAGACTAGGCAGATAATTCTAGATGCGATTTGACTAGCGAGTTATAAATCAAAGTGCGCACTTTATTTGGAATACAGTTTGCTACTTTCCGTAATGCTCCCAATAACGAAGTTAATTTACTACTGAGATGGTCGATAAGTAATTTCCAAGTTAGTTTTTCATCTACCCGTAATCCAAGATATTTTTCGTTGGTTTATCGATTTATTATTTCGTAAGTTATTTTAAGAGGCAGGAAGTCCGGTATATGCTTATTTTTAGTGGTAAATCGAACGAGGTTTTCGAGGTATTAATTGTAAGAACGTTGTACTTTAACCACTAGTTTAATAGATCAAGGTCATGTTGAGCGTCCTTTATAATGTTATGAATTGATTTGTCAAAGTAAAAGAGACAGGGTGTCGTCTGTATATAGTGTTAGGTGTCCAGTTAAGGTGGATGCTCCAGGGTAGCCCGCGAAATTCAAATATTTTTATGTTTTTTGCAATTTGCCGGTCAGGGTGAAGCTGTATGAATATTTCAGAAATAATCATTCTTTCGAACTACATGAACTTAGACAGCTATATTGATGATTAAAATGGTTATAATTCTATAGATAAATACGCGTTACGGTCGCAGATCGCATTTGGTCTACATACAGCTTCACACTGACCGGCAAATTGCAAAAAACATAAAAATATTTGAATTTCGCGGGCTACCCTGGAGCATTCACCTTAACCCTATCTTATTAATGTTATTTATGTAGATTAGAAAAAGTAACGTACTGATTATTGAACCTTGAGGGCAGCCGTATGAAATATTTTGAACCGAGCTTGTGTAAGTATTTACCATTTTAACAACTTGACGTCTGTTCTCCAAATACGATTTGATCATTTATGAGCTGTACCTGTAACACCTATCTTGACCATCCTCCATACTGTCCTGACCTAAGCCCTAACGATTTCTTTACATTTCCTAAAATTAAGAAATGTTTTCGGGGTCAAAGGTTCCAGTCCGGTGAAGAAGCAGTCGGAACCCTTTCAAGTCAGCCATGTTGAACTTTAGAGTGGAATAAATGTTATAATAACTGGTTTGAGCGAATGGAAAAGCTACGTGGTGAATACTTTGAAAAACAATAAAAAGTACTATAAGGTTCTAGTTGTGTTTTTTTTCTTTCAAATGACAAAACTTAAAAGGCATGCCTCGTACACCTCACTACACATCATACACTCATCACACGAGAAACATACTCTGTTTCAATGCTCACACACTCATTCACTCTTCTAATATATTTACAACAACAAGTCCCTATAACTTGTTAGATGTTGATTTATTAGTTTTTGTCTATTTTGGTTTAAAAAAAATTAAATGTGTTATACATATGTGTACCTATGTACTTTTCTTCGGTTATTATTATAGTTTTGGAGCATAACTACTGTTACTCTATATCATCTCAAGCATTTAGGTGGGGACCTGGTGTCCTAAAATACAGGCCTCGGCTTAATTTAGGCACCAGTCTCCCACAAATAAAACTACTCTATGACATTTCTAAAAATACTTACCTACCTAGTTAAGTCACTATGATCGGACCCTTTATTTTGTTAGTATTAAATTATTCATTTGTTTTATTTGTGGATGAAAAAAATAAAAGATTATTATTAAATTTGTTTAGAAAAAAATAGGGATCCTTAAGAAAATTGCAGCGCGGGCGAAGTGCTAGTCTATCTATCAGATAGATTGATAGACTAATAGATAAAGCTGAAGAGTTTGTTTGTTTGTTTACTCGAACGCGCTAATCTCAGGAACTACTGTTCCGATTTGAAAAATTATTTCACCGTTAGATAGCCCATTTATCGAGGAAGGCTATAGGCTATATATCATCTAGCTAAGACCAATAAGGCCGATAGGAGCAGAGCAGTAATGAAAATTATGACGCAAACGAAGTTGCGCGGGTCAACTAGTATTAATATATAAAGCTGAAGAGTTTGTTTGTTTGTTTGTTTGTTTGTTTGTTTGTTTGTTTGTTTGTTTGTTTACTCGAACGTCTAATCTCAGGAACTACTGGTCCGATTTGAGAAATTCTTTCAGTTTTAGATAACCCATTTATCGAGGAAGGCTATATGCTATATATCATCACGCTAAGACCAATAGGAGCGGAGCAGTAATGAAAATTGTGACGCAGACGCAGTTGTGCTGGTCAACTAGTACTAATATACATATCTGAAGAGTTTGCTTGCTTGATCGCGCTAATCTCAGGAACTACTCGTCGGATTTGAAAAATTCTTGTCAGTGTTAGATAGCCCATTTATCGAGGAAGGTTAAAGGCTATATATCATCACGCTAAGACCAACAGGAGCGGAGCAGTAATGTAAATTGTGACGCAAACGAAGTTGCGCGGGTCAACTAGTTTTTTATTAAAAAAAAAACATTTTAGTCATCATTGTATAAAGTCCTACTTACACCAAAAAAATACAAATAATTTGTAGAATAGTGGGCCCTTAGACAAGTGGCAATCGCTAGGAAGCGTTACGATTTCGATGGCGGTGGCTTGTCGAAGGTTCGTTTCGGCGTCGAATAAAAACTGTGGTTCTAGTTTATGGTTTTCGACGACGTGCGTGTCAAACACTGTTAAAAACAATATTGACATAAATATTGGCAAAATTGAACTGACTCTCTCTAAAATCCAATAATGAATATAATGGTCCAGGTAAGTGAATCGTTTGTGCACCATTTTACAGCGTTACATGTCACTGAACTTTAATTGTGAAACCAGTTTGTTTTCTAAGTTTCTGCCTGCTATTTTATAGAAAAACCTTGAACATGAAATGCGCGCCAGCTATTCGTAAAAATAATCTACACCAGCCTGGTTCCGGGTTAAAAGTTCCATTATCATCCGCCGATTTAAGGATTTAAGGGGTGGGGAGGGAGGGGGGATAGCAATCGTTATCCATATTCTTTCCTTATCATTCGTATTGTTCGTTACTCTATTGTTGAGAGCTTCCATGATTTTTTTTGTTCACAGGCATATCTCAGGTAAAAAAAAGGGTAGGTAGGTCTTTTGTTCGCCTCAGCTATGTTTGTACTTGCCACCAGCTTTTGTGTGACTCAAATCACAAACCCTAATTTAAATGTTATATGATTTAAAACGCTTTATTAACAGAATTAAAGTTTAAATGTATTTTAATGAAAATCTTCCTTTCTTAGATTAAAATTGAATCTTTTTGTTAAACAATAGGATCTGCTATTATGATATATTTTTGGAAACGGTATTTAATAGGCATATTTTAGAACTCATGGGCATTGAGAGTATAGTACTTACATTTTTTTTACAGAAATCGCTCTTGAATTTGCAGATAATGTAAAAAAATTTGATTAAAAATAGAGAAGCTTTTTCTTCAAATACTCGAAACGTACTTAAAAAAACACATTTATTCACGATAGCTCTAGTATTCAGCAGTTATTTACAGAAATCAGAACAAGAAAAAGATGTTACTTTTTTAATACAACCAAATTTATAACAAAATGTAGAAATTTTATTAAAAATCCCTTGGGTAAAAATGGTTAAATTTTTTGTAGGGTATAGTAAATTATCTGGTAAACCGAATCCCTAACGGTGGACCACTATTTACACCACCCCTGTAAGGCCTCGATAAATGGACTATCTAATACTGAAAGAATTTTTCAAATCAGACAAGTAGTTCCTGAGATTTGCGGCTTCAAGTAAACAAACAAACAAACGCTTCAGCTTTATCTCGTAGTATAGATATAGATAGAAGTATAGATACATACGTTAAATTTAGCGAAATGGTTGAACTAAAATATGTACTTACATCCGAACTAATGGGTTAATAAACTTGAAATTTTGCATGGAGATGACTGTATTTTAGAAAAACACTAGTACATTAGCAAAATTAAGAAACATATTCAATGCCATCGAGAAAAATATAATAATGATATTTTAATCACGCATTCTAAGAATTCGTTTTTATCAGTGTACCTATTGTATGATCATTAAGGTATTAGGAATTGTCTAATCACCCGAATTATATAATTAGGTACCTTAATGTTGATGACATACCTTACTGTAATTAGTCCTTAATTATTAGAATTATGATATTAAAGGATAGTTAAGCTAACAATAATGGAGTTGCAGTATAAGTATTCCAAGCGATAAAAAAAAGAAGTGAAAAGAATTTAAATGACTATGAAGCTCGATTTTCAGCCTACAGTGCGTCGCTCAGTAATTATGTATTATACTAGTTGTCCCACGCGACTTCGAATGCGTCACAATTTTCATTAGTTCCAGAGATTTACGCGTTCAAGCAAACAAACTCTTAAACTTATTTTGTAGCCCCTGTAAGGAGGTGAATATAATATGCCGTATGTACGGTAAAATGTTGAAATAATTGGCTAACTGAAGGATATATTTAGTTGATTAGGAAATCTAGTCACTATCACAGCAGACAAGACAACGTCATATATAATTGCTGACTTAGAGGACTGTCCGTGTGTGGTTCGCTGATGTCGGTTACATGTGTTACTGTATATCGGTTGTTACCTCCGCTAGAAGTAAAGTTTTTGAATTTGGAGAGGTAAAAGGCAAAAAGGGAAAGGAAGAGAATATGTAGGTAAGGAAAATGGGCTTAGAAATGCGACTTTAAGTTAGTTTATATGCCTACAGAGTATTCACAAGTATACTATGTTGGTTTTAAACTATGAAGCAACTATCAGACAGTTATGTCGAATGAAATAGAAATGTCGAAACAGAAAATTACCTACTTAAGACGACATGTGGTATATTTAAAGAAGATCGAAGGCAAGCAGAAAGTTTTAGTTTCTAGTAGCCCTGATTGGATTGGGGCGGACGAGGATATGACTAAAGGTAAAGAAATTGACCAGTATTTATAAGTAACATTAAATGTTATGAAAGGTTGGATTATTCAAATATTTAATAATAGTTACCACGAATTCACGATAGTACCTATAATTATTACAAACACAACATTTGGGTATGACTTACCTATATAAAATAATATACCTAACAACTGGATAAAATTACATATACGTGCATAATAAAAATAATTAGAAAGTATAACAAGGTTTTAAAATTTAAATATAAAAGTTGATTTGAAAGAGTACTTAATGCTTAAAAAAATTACAAGGGAGGGATGTAGTGTATACGTACACACAAGAATAAGTAAATAATTAAGATATTACTTGTATTTATAACTAATTATCGATATAGTCTTATTAGTATTGGCTGTTTAAATGTATCTCTGTCGTCTCCGGTTTTGCACGCGCGGGGAGCTCAGTGACGTGGGAGTGGGAGCCAGTCTTAAGTCAGCTGTCAGGGAGTGAAGTCGCGTGCGTGAACTAGTGAACCGATATTTGTGGACTTATATATATTTAATTATCCAGTGTATATCAGTACACCACGCCGGTGTTCGCCTGCGAAAAATATTAAATTGGTTAAAATCGTAGTGCCCGTAGTACGGTATTTTGAATTTGTGTAGTAGATCAGAATATCATCTTTGCTGTGCGTGCTGAAAATCCCATGTTCTCAACATTTGTGATTTGAACGAACGTCATTGACGTCTATGTGTATGATAAAAATGGTGCCCGTTTACCAGCTGGCATCTAGTCTTTAATGCTAAAGAATTGACATTGTGATGATAAAATTGGTGTAGCATGGCGTCTGTTCTTGATTTAGTCAAACATTACCAGCATACAATAGAAAAATATCCTACCGACGAGCATAAAGTAAGTTTTTATTTTAATTATCTTCCATTTGATGTAATTCCCACATAAATTAGATAATTCCTGAATAATTTTGATAGGTGACATTTTTGTAATAATGTGATTCAATAATAATAAAACAAGTTGTCTTAACGGGACAATAATGTCGGCAGACAGATTTCCAATATTTGATGAATTTAAAAACGCGGCATCGATGTGAACATATGTATGGTAATTTTTTCCAATACCCCATCATCAACAATGACAGCAGATGAATTGAAATAAGCACAGGGACATTCATGGTGTAATACTTATCATGTGTTATTTATTTCCAGGTTTTGAAATGTATAGACAAGTTGTTCAACTTGGCAGTGACAGTCCAGCACCTCCAGGAGACAGGGGTGGGTCGCACTGTAAATGCGCTGCGCAAGGAGGCAGGCGATGTGGGACAGGCAGCCCGCGCCCTTGTATACAAGTGGAAGCTGATGGTTGCAGCCGAGGAGAGCGACCAGGAAACAGACCAGAATAATGACAGTGAGCCAACTAAATTTTAAACTTTTATGTATCTAGTAAAATAATACTGTGTGCTTGATTGTAAAAACTATTAACATGTTACTGCCTTATTTTATGTGTTCTTTTTGTTTACAAACATCTTGGTTGAAAGCATAGCATTGTTTTTGTTTTGATTTATATATTTTTGTTGTAGCATGAAAAATAAAAAGTGCTTATATTTCTTAAACTGTTTTAAAATATTCTCTTACGAAGCATGGCACAACGAGGTCTGGTCACCAGTTAGTTATTAAACAATGAAAAACTGCAATGAGATGTCTAAACAAATTTCTATCTTACCGATGTAAACCAATCTTTACTAGGTTGAAGCATAGCATGGTTAATGTGTACATTAAGCATGTGCATGTGTGCTGTTCATCGGGCTTGGACAACTCATAACTGTTATGACAATATTTCTAAAAGGCAAATGATGTTATAGTTTTATGACACTTTACCTCTTACAATGAATGGTATTGTGCATTGCTATAAAATAGAAATAGATACCTAGGACAATCTGTTATTTTAACCAAACCATAAAACTTTTAGCAATTCTGCAATGTTTTTTGAACTAGCCTGTAAACTTTCCAATAATTTTATCACCTCTGAAGAGTAACAACAATAAATTAATAAGTTTAACTGTTTGGTAGCCATTAGCTATAAAGTTTGAGGCCAAATTAAACACAACTATGGTAGGGTGGCAGGAGACTGCCAATGCTTTGGAATGCAAATATAAGCACATTTTGTCCTACTGAAATTAATTTAAATTTTTAATTGTGCAATAATGTTTTACATCACTTAACTTTGCCAATTCTTAATTACACATATATTTATACATATTGTTAGTTTGTTATTTAAGCAGTAGTTTGTTGTTTGAGTTTTAAATAATTTTATGTTGTAACTGTTGTGTTTAGATATTTATACAATTGGGGCAATTTTTATTAGACTTAATTATTCAATAGATTTAATACTTAATGAAATATATATTTTTAAAATTATTCTTCATTTCATTATTGATCCTTAGCAAAAAAAACCCTTTGAATGTATTGCACTTATTGGACCTATATATTTTATGTTTCTGTGTTATGGTACATGACTTACCTACAATTGTATAAATTCAAGTGCTTCCAACTTTCATACCAGACAAATTGTTACTCATTGGTGTTTGTTGCACGAATTCTCATGAACACTAGGAAGTGATGATGAGCGTGCGCTTTGGTGGATGTGTCATTATGAAAAACCTTTGACTTTCAAAAAGTACCAGCTCTCGGCATAAGTTAAATAAATGACTTGGTTTGATTTCAATAAAATTAGATTAAGGGGTGTTTTTGTCTAAAAAAGCAACAAAATTTATATTCAGTAGTAGTAGAGTATTCAGTAATTCCTCTTCTACAATATTTGATTGATATTGTTAAATGATTAGTTTAGTGATTCTTGTGGTGTTAATTTGGCTGAAGTTTTTTGATCCTTAGTTTGGTTGACCAGATCTCTATGGGCAGTCTCTTATTTTAGCTAATCGTTTAATGAATAGTTTAGATCTTTTGGCCTTCTTTAATAAACTTGTTCCCATTGAAATATTTAACCTTTTGTTCATGCATAAAGATACAAAAACAATCATAGTCAGTCCATGTCTGTAGGCTTAGGCTATAGATAAAATATTTGCTATACCAAACTGCAATCCTTAGTTAATCACTTAGACATTGTGCTAATTGGACCGTTTCTGCATTTACATGTAATGTAACATTTTGCTTTCGAGTATTGCATCATTATGTAGGTTCTTTAGGTAAAGCATTAGGTACCTACCAGTGTACAGGCACACTGCTGAGTGCGACCATTCGTTATGATACAATAGGGAATATGCATGCAATTTTTTTATTTGCAAAATTAAACCCTTATTGGCTCTTGTAAACAATCATGAAATTATTTTTCAAATACCTTCATCTGTGATGAATTTATAAAGCTACAAAGATATAAAAAAGAGAAGTCCGATGTAAACTTTGACGTCATCTTCTATGACGCCTATACAGCTGCCCTAGAAAACAGCTTTTTCGCGAGAAGGACAGTTATTTATTTAAAATAATTATATCTCCTTCGTTCTTCGAGTAATTTTGATTCTATTTTCACTGTTAGTACCTATTATATTTTTGTATACTTATTTTTAGATAAACTGATGATAAATATGTTTTTTTCATGCATATTCCCTATTTCCCATTTGTGCTTATGTTTTCAACCAAATGCTACTCTACTAATATGGCACTATTAGTCTGACATGCACCTGGTGGGTTTAATGCATGCACAAATAAAATAATTTATTTGTACTTGATGTGTTTCTGTACATGATGAATTATTCTAGGCGTGACAATGTAACATCCTTTAAGCATTCCTAATAACATTTCAGGTTCAACACAAAACGGACATGGGAGTGGAAAAGATTCTGATGATTCCAGGACCAAATCCGACAGATATGAGAGGGCAAACTCTTCATCGAAACCAAAAGACCATCGAGAAATAAATGGTAACTACAGTGGGAGCAAACGTCGATACCACAGTAGCGAGGTAAGCTTTATCGTGTTTATTTCCTTTATCTGTGGTTATACTATCACTTGTGTTAGTAGAACACCTACGCAGCATATAAATGTTGATAGCATTTTTTTTCTCATCTATTAGGGACTTGTTGATTCCTTAGCTCTTTTACTTACCATGATATACATACCAGTCTACTATTTCAGTTAATGTGGCACATGGTAGTTCTAAAATGTCATCATATAAATATGTACAGGAAAAGTTGTGATTAATGGTTTTAAAATACTTATTAGTACAAAATGTTGATCCAAAAGAGAAATTTTAATTTTGATTCGCTGGTTTGGGGTCTGTAAAAGAGAGTCGTGTATGTACCTGTAAGAAATAATAATACCAGGCAGTTTTCAATTAACCGAATTTATAATTACCTATAAATAAATATAAAAAACATTACAATTACAATTTTTTAATTTATAATCACTTTTCAGGATGAAGAACCCAACAGCAAACGTTCAAAACATTCTAGTTCTAGTGAGGATGATTACAAAAGAAAGTCGCATGCTAGGCATAAGAAAGCAGAGTCTGAAAGTGACAGTCATTCCGATAGCGACGGTTCACAGAGTGACGGGAGTGACTCAGAGATGTCTGACTCCTCACAAGAAGAGGTAAAAGTCAAACAAGAAATAAAGAAAGAACACAGTAGCCATCAGTCATCATCATCTAAGCACTCCTCTCACGATGACAATGCAGATCATAAATCATCTAGTTCAAGCAGGCCACATGAGCCTGAGAAGCACTCCAGGCATCACAGCTCACATTCAAAAGAGAAGCATTCCTCTGAAGCATCTTCAACAAAAGAAAAAAGTCACAGTTCTGACAAACACAAAAGTTCAAAGGAAAAGGAATCACATTCTGAGAAGAAACATAAAACAGAACACAAATCAGATGCAGAGAAAAGCCATAAAGAATCCAAGTCTAGACATAGTTTAGAGAAGCAGAGTAGTTCAGACAAGCATAATAGTGCAGACAAGCATAAAAGTTCAGACAAGCATAACAGTTCAGACAAGCATAACAGTGCAGAAAAGCACAGTAGCTCTGACAAACACAGCAGTTCTGACAAACACAACAGTTCTGACAAGCACAGGTCGAGTAGCTCCCACAAATCTGACAGTGGTTCAGACAAGAACAAAGGCTCTGATAAACACAGTAAGTCAGACAAAAATAAATCTTCCAGTCACTCACATGCTGCTGAGAAAGAGAAGCACAAGAGTTCATCAGAAAAAGACTCTGAGCGAGCTAAACACAAAGTTAAAGAAAGCACTAGTAATAGTAGTAGTTCTAAGGAAAAACATAGTTCCTCTAGCAAGGACAAGTCAAAAGATAGGAGTAGCTCTTCCAAGGACAAATCGAGTAGTCATAGTAGTGAGAAAAAACATTCGTCGTCGAGTGATCACAAGTCGAATAGTAGCAATAAGGGCCATTCTGAGAAGATTGATGATAAAAGCGACAAAAAGTCCAAGCACAGATCAAGTTCCTCCTCCCATAAGAGCAGTAAGTCAAGCAGCAGTAAGAATGAAGAAGTACCAAAGAAAAAAGTTCAAATACAAGTCAGTGAAGAACACGATAGTGATGACGGAATCGACTGCGGATCAGGTAAATAAACTGAAAAAAGTGAAACCATGTTTTTGTCTATAAACTTTTTAAATTTTATGTACATTATTTTTTACTTTCTTATTTCTCTTATTTAGGTGCCAGCTTTGCTGAAGCACTTGGAATGATCAGTCCCCCCAAATCCAAAAAGAAGCTATTAAAGGATGTAGCTTCACCAAACAATGACGTAAGCAAAACTTTTTTAATTATGCGGATCAGATTAAATTTTATGATGCTCCAAAACTTACCTAGAGAGGGAAAGCTCAGGCCCAGTGAACACGGGTAGAAAAGTGGGAGAGTGACAAGAAGTTGCTACTATATGAGTTACAGAAAAGGAACAGGCCGTACAGAATTTGTGTCTTTCTGTCTCTCTTGCAAAGTTTTGTTTTAGTAGTCCATTTATTTCCAAGATGTCAACAAATGGTACATCAATAGATCTCCAAGTGCTTTGATGTTAATTTTTACTCTTTACTTTCACCAGTACAGCCCGGCAACCATGTTGGCTCCTACTGCGAAACTAGCGCCATTGCCCGCGCTTGAGATCTCTGCATTACCTGAAATATCACCCAATTACAAGCCGAGGCCACCACCTCGACCACTGCCACATTTCAGCGATGAAGACGCTATGAACTTCGTCATTTCATCTAAAAACGCTAGGTAAGTTAGTAAAACATGTTTCGCAGGTATTTAACGCGCTGTCGATACATTTCCGGGTCAGGACCCCGTCAGTGTAAATACAGCGTCGAATAAACACAAGGGACAGTTCATGACAAGAGTCAGACAGGAGAAACTCTTAAATTTATGTATGGTCTGTTTTACATAGAATTCTTTAAAATGTAAGCAAGATAAAAAATATTTCATGTTCCCTACCGTTATACACAATCAATGACAAAGCTTTT
This sequence comes from Lacanobia oleracea, assembly GCA_950371165.1. Classification (NCBI taxonomy): domain Eukaryota; kingdom Metazoa; phylum Arthropoda; class Insecta; order Lepidoptera; family Noctuidae; genus Lacanobia; species Lacanobia oleracea. The sequence continues at coordinate 13,223,183 of OX493397.1, forward strand.
CATTTTTTTATGACAATTCATATTTATTGAATAGTTTTATTAAAGTTTGTGAATTTTTCCTAAATAGTCAGCAATAGATTAGGATTTCATCTTCATTCTTTCATAAAGATTTAAGTTATTCATAACTTTATTGTACCCAACTTTTATGGAGTAAATTATCTTTTTTTCAGAACCAAAGTTTATTCAGGCAACAAAGTAATAGGAGGAAAAATACCGTCGCTTTACGAAATGTGCGTAAATGTACTTCAAGAACACATTGATGGTAAGTTGTACAGCAGTTGATTATCCTCAACCCAATAAGCCAGATATTTTTTCAATATATGTACAGAATAACAAACAAAACATAGTCTATAACAAAGATGTTTTTTTGTTAAATATATCAATAAATGACATGTTTACATACCTCAAGTAAGTTCAGGTACCTCAAATAACGCATTGTTCAAAATTATATTTATATTTCAGCACTTGAATACACGGGAGGTGTGCCATATGAAATTCTAAAGCCCGTTGTAGACAGGGCGACCCCACAACAGCTGTTTTTGCTGGAACATTACAATCCCTACCTGATGGAAGATACTGATCACCTGTGGCAGAAATTCTGCCAGAAAAACTTCCGCAACAAGCAGCGGCAGGAAAACGAGGCTTGGAGGGAAATGTATACGGTGAGTAGAGCTTAGGAATCAAATAGTGGTTTCCCACATTTATTATGCGAAAGCAACGCAGCCAGGAATTCGCTGCTTTTAGGCTGACGGGTCATAAGAATAGAGCTTATCAGAAATAGAAAATAATTATATAAAAGTAGCTTATTACTTATTTTTATTTAATATACTTACTATTTTCCTTTTTATGTGAATCTATTCTAGCCATGTTTTCGTAAGCAAGTTAACCTAATGTTGATCCGCTACAATATGGTTTCAACCACATTTTAGCATGTAATTATGCTTCAGTAAAAATAATAAAGTCATTTTATTTATTTTCTATTGTAATTCTTTTCTCCAGAGGTGCCAAGAGGAGCAAGAAATCAGATTAAAATCCCTCACGAATAATATCAGAATTGCTCAAGAAGCGAAAAAGGCGCCCATCAAGCAAACCAAAATGGCGTACGTGGACTCCATTGCAAAACCGCCGCGTAACATCGCCAAGAAACAGGTAACTAACATTTCAATAAATAGGTAACTTAATTTGTAAACCACAATTTGGGCCGATTAAGCAAATATGATCCAACCCACAACCTTGACTATTTCGAGTTTTTGTGACCTATAGCAAAAAAATAGTAGCGGTTCATCAGGCTCCCGTTTGTTGCAGGCACAGCACGGCACGGCGCGCCTGGCGACCGGCAGTCCGGCGGCGCGCGTGGCGGTGCTGGCGGCGCAGCCCAACGTGCTGCGCGGCGGCGCCGGCGCCCGCGCGCTGGCCCCGCTGCCCAGCTCCACCAGCTCCTCCTTCAAGCCCAAGAAGGCGCCGCTCATGGCCAAGGCGCTGCAGTACATGCGCGGCCGCAAGCGATGATCAGCTCAGCCACCTCCCCCCCAAGTATCCTATGTGATTTATATTTGTAGATTCACCCCCTTTAGACATCTAATGATTTTGTTTTGAGATCCAACTGAATTCGTTCCCAAGATTTTCGAGACCCTTATGTTGATTATGTGTTATTGTTGCGGGTGTTGAGTCAATCTTTCCTCGTCACCCGTATAAGTGTAGGACGGCTGAAAACGGCCATCTATGTCTAAGTCTGTAAATATATTTATAACAAACCGTGGGTTTTTTCGTACAGAATGTTTTGTGTTTATATTTTAATTTCAGCGGACTTTTCAGTTAAGTTGTAACTTTTAATTTTTGACATTTTGTGCATTCATGCTATTGTGATTTAGGCCGGCCGCATAGAACAGCTTCCTGATTAGGTTTTCTGATTAAGAATTCAAATTCGGAATTCCGTGAGACACTTAGACTTTCCGTTTTTCTGATCCGAAGATATGGCTTGTTTTCGAAAGGAACGTCAGCTGTCTTTTTTTCGTACAAAAAAAAATAAAAAAAAAAACGTATGCGTCTAGTTGTACATTTTGTATGTAAGGCAAGAATTCAGGTCTCCCGACTCAGAAATCCTAATCAGGAAACCGTGAGTATGTGTATGTTCCCGTTCAGTTACACTGTAACTTAGACTGTTCATAGAACAGATTCACTCAGGTAACCCTGTGGCGAAAACATGACATATTTAATTTTGGGTATTCTTAATTCAAACAGCAATCAACTTCAACATTCTAACTTCAGTGACAGAGCCCCGCTGCGCGGGTCTCCTGTTGCTGTATGCAGGGTTTAAATGAACCTAACATGATTGGCATGACGGGAGCTAAGTTCGCTCGTCATACAATTCGAACCTAACCTATCCCTGTGAAGCTGCGACAATCGTGGCATTGAGTAACACAACATGGTGTAACTGAACGGGCACAAACTTGTGTATGCGCCCGCCTTATTCACTGCTTCGTTTTGAATTTGCAAATTTGTATTGAAAACGCAGATTTGTATTAAAATATATTTCTAGATTTTCTTTTGATCATTGCTCCACTGAAACGTTTCGTACGTCATAAGAGAAACATAGATTTTTAAATCGATTTGTAAAATAAATTTATTTTCTTTTAACTTATTTATTTTGGATTCAACATAATTTTGTAATACTACCTCGTAGCCAAATACAGTTTAAATATTTAACTACTTTAATTTTTCTTTCCCAAACTTTATGCGATAAACTTACTTGTGTATTTATTTAACAACATATAAACGTTTTATTTCAAATAAATTAATTAAAACACCGTCACACATGTATCTAACCGGACTCATTAATTACTTGTTCCTGCTTGAAACCAAAAAATAGACAGTTTACAAGGGAAACTCATGTAAAATACTTAGAACAAACAAATTTAGAGCTTATCAAAAATTTGTAGTTGTTAAGTTAGTGTATTTAGCATAAAGTATTGGCACTATAATCATATTGTACATCTTAAACACAAATGTGAAAGTATCGCATTTGTTCGTGTCATTAGAACTTTTAACCAGAATTCTTAAAGTAGTCATTAAAACAAAGGAATGTCAGATAAGTACCAAATGATTCGGGATGCTGTGATATGTTTGAAATAAAACATAAATTGTGATGTAGTGTTTTGTAAGACGCGAGATGAGTGACTTGACTATATGTTATGTGTTAAGATATTTTAACAATGTTTTAGAAACATTATACTTTTTGTCGGCACACTCTTACTCTAAAGAGTATTTAACCAAAATGTGCCCTCAAAACATCATAGTAAAGGAACAAAAACAACTTAGTTTCTCGTAAGTCATTTATTGTTGTAATATCATCACAAATAACACAAGTAAATGTAATACAGTACTATATACTTATGTATAATATAAGTACAGATCTAAGAGAAACAATCCAATTCCATAGATATTAGTTGCAGAATTAATCATTTATGTTGTAATTTGATCATTTAAGAAGAACTAGAGAATATATCTGTATATGAGCACATTCGGGTCACTTTCTTGTATTTTTTATGTTTTTAATAAGCATGATTTCCATTTAGAGGAAATCGATTCTCTTAAAAGACTAGCAAGTATTTATGTAATAAGTTGTCTTATTGTTTATTAATAAAAAATTGTAATTATTTGATTCATAAAATATGCCATTATTTATACTTACAATAAAATATACTTATTTGGATTTAATGTATTTTTTTAATTATAACTAACACATTTTCCTAATAACAATGCCCCTACTAAAGAACTTCATAGCTGGTATAAAGATCGTCAATCAACAGCTCTTTTTTGTGTCCACTGTTTGGGCCCAGTATAGTATCGGATTTCGTTAGTAGAAGCCCAGATATTAAGGTGTTCGGTCAGTGGGTCGTCTTAGGGGCATGGAGAACTCAATATAAAACTACGTCAATATTTCTAAACTTAGACTTTAGCTGCTTTTCGTAGTCTGTGTTTATGATTCTCGGGCACTGATACACAGCAAGAAATTTAAGATTTTTATAATATTCAGAGATCACATCAACTATCACAGGTGAAATATTTCCTATTCTTGATAAACTTAAACTTTCCAGTTTTACTAAATTTGGACTTGACAAAGTTCCATGGAGATTAGATTCGCTGAAGACCACGTTATTCCAAATTTGTAAATGTCGTAACTGTTTTAAATCTGCTAGTTTGATAAGTCCCGCATCAGTTAGATTTTCACAACGTATAATAGCAAGATCTTGTAACAAACGACAGTGTGACAACATCGACATACACTCGTCGTCAACAGCGTCAGCCCCGTAAATGTGTAAGGACTTGAGGATTTTCATTTTTGAATTAATCAATTTTTTTACATATTCCAAGTCGAGATTTTTAACCTTTTCAATGAAAATATGACTTAAATAATTACAGCGGAGTAAGCTGTCGCGTGTCGCGACGGGAAGGCCAAAATCAGACAAAGCCAGATAGTTCAAATATTTAAAACTATCGTACGGCACCAAAACATCTAGGTGATTCATCAAAACGAGAGAATTCTTCAAGTTAATTTTTCTTAAATTCGGCCAATTTTTAATATCGTCTTCGAATTCTTTAGAGATGCGACACATGACAAGTTCAATTGAGATGATATTTCGACACTGCGCTATTATTGCTTTGATCAGAGAGTAGCTATAGACATATTGTATTTTAAGACAGTGAATACATTCACTATGAGTTCGTATGATTTCCAAGTTTCTCGCGCTTACTTCGCTTTGTCCTGGTTTCCCGGAGTATACAATAATGATATCCCGCCAAAGTGTGGCATCTCGAGCCAGCTTCTTCCATCGACTGCTTACATTTTCACATTCAAGTAATATCTCCAACGACAGGTTTTTAAAAATACCAATCAATAACTCATCGGGTAGACGATCAAATTGGTTTAGAGCTGCTTCTGCGGGGAGCGTCATTTTCGAGCTAGAAAGTGAGTACAAAATAACTCAAAAACTATACATATCTACGGTAGATCACAAAAAAAATGCGCAAAATATAAAAAAAAAACTTACCTGAATAATTATGCTAATTCCTTAGAACAAAATACACAAACAATTGATTTCATTTCTAGTGTTAAACTGCGCCAGCGTTCAAAATGCAAATCATTTCAAGTAAGCAATTCAATTTCTAAATTTGGCTCCAATCGTAATTATTTTGCGTATTTTGTTAGTTTACGTTCTCCCACAAGTCACAACACGTGTCAGCAGGGAGAGGGGATGAACTATTTTTGCGATTTTTTTTTATAACTACACATAGTTATAAAGTAGATAGGAGTAGATAGAAATTGGCGCTATATCAAACGGCATACCATCATTTTATTTTCTTAGTAAATACAACAAACCCTCCCTACCCCGCTAACACTCCCTGTATTTCGTAAAAACATAAAAACAATCAAACCTGCATTTTGACAGTCGAGACAGCTGCTTCTAGCTCAGTTGTAGCGTGAAGTTGTTTTTCAGTTTAGTCGATTGTCGTTGATTGTCATAGTCGTTGATCCACTGTTGCCAAATGGTCATAGACAAAACCACGCTGCATCATGTTATTGTAGGTACAGACGCCAGCACATCAAGGTACCCGAAACTGTCAAATTTTTCCAATCAACTTTGAACCCAACACTTCATGCATAAAGTTGAAAATCTATTGAGGAAATTTGACAGGTAGCTGTAGCTTGATGTGCTGGCGATTGTACATAGTACTGTACGTCTACCACTCTGTCTACGGTCTACCATGAGTTTTATCCTATGGTTTTATCAATCTATACCATAGATATAAGCATTCTATTTCTATGATCTATACTCGCTAGCGACTGTAGTAAAATGTACGAAAACTTAAAAAAAAACAAGTTTCTTATTTATTTTTTTAGTTGTTAACTAAAGTTTTACTTGTAACTTGGTTGCTTGTAAGTTGGTAACTTGGTAACTTGTAACTTAAACAAATACGTTAGAAAATTGTTATTTAAAAGTTTTTATACATTTTTTTAACTACGAGCTATAGCGAGTATAGACGTACGTTCGACGACGGCAGTTCGCGCAAACTGCAATTTTTTTTTACCTAGAGTATTATTATACCCATCATAACTTTTAAACGAAAGGTCCGATTTGAATAATTTAAAGTATAATTTACTTGAAAATAACACATTTTAATGATTAAATAATTTAAATATCATGGTACTAAAATCGCCACTATTCCATTTCACCCGGGTTTTGATTGAATAATTTGACCAAAAAGCGGTCATTGTGACTTAACCATAATAGTTAGATATATACCCATTCGGACTTTTTTGTAGATATTGATGCCTTCTATAAAACTGTGGTACATCACTTTGCTCTATTGTCAATACTTTCCGCAGCGTACGCGATATAAGGATCTTTATTGTAATTTTTTTCACACCTTGGGTTATATTATCGAAGTTTTCATACGAATCCCTAACTTTTTTGAAAATACTCTATAGCCTATGTTCATCAGAGATAATGTAGGATTCTAATGGTGTAAGAATGTTTCAAATCGGTCTAGTAGTTTTGGAGCCTATTCAATTCAAACAAACATACAAACAAACAATTTTTTTTTCTTTATAATATTAGAATAGAATACTCTTTATTATGTACACCATATAAGTACAGAAAAGATAGATGTAGAAAACATTACATAGGGTGACACAATGGGCGGCCTTATCGCTAAAAGCGATATTTTCAAGACAACCTTTGGATGGATTTCAACGATAACGGAAATACAGGAAACAACACTGGAATTATATATTAGTATTAGTATAGAAGTATAGATATTAGTATAGATATAAGATATAAACTAATTATATAAAAAATAAGTTTATTCGCGAGCTTCGAAAGCAAAGATGAACTGCGCCTCGTATTGTCGCCGCTTTTGACAAAAATCAAAAGCCATGACCTCGGATCTCGGTGTCGAGTTGGTACCAGGTGAACAAAACATGCTGAAGGATTTTTGCAGGCTGAAATTATGAGAGCTAAAGATTCAATAAGTACTAGGAGAGCAGAAACATTTCGAAGTATATCCAAGGCGGAATCGTGAGAGGTAAAAATTTCCAAGTAGGTTCTAGGAAACCAGAAACATCTCGGAGTATTTTTGGGGCTGGTATTGTTGTGAGCGGTTAAGATTCACAGGTAGGTACTAGGAGACCAGAAACATGGCTATGTATTTTTCGTTTATTCCCGTTGTCCCCGTATGCCATATCCCCGTCACGGAGACAGCGGGACGTGATTAATTTTATTTCCCGTTGGCCGTTGTCCCCATAACGTACATTCAGCTAACGGGGATAACGGGAAGTAAACATTTCACGAGTCGTTGTCCTCTTAAATCTGTATTCAGTTCTTAGTTTTTAGCATGGGAAAAAAAGGGGATTAAAACAAAATTTGTATTCGAATTTTAATTAGAGGTAAAAAAAAAACAAATAATTATTAAATTTACACAAATAACACAACTTGAGCATTATAAGTATAGTAGTAGTAGAAACAATAAAAAATATCACAATCACTTGCCTAAAAATAATAAAATTGTGCCCGACAAAAACAATGTTATCTGCGCTTTTGTTCCGCAGCTGCAAGGGCGCGCGCGACGCCGGCGCATCCTTTTCAATGTCGCTCCGTTTATCATAGTTACTAGAAAACTTTACTTGGAAAGTACGATACATTTAAAAACAATAATTTCGATCAAATTCATTAGATATATAAAAAAATCCTACTTGAAAACAAGCTCTAAATCCTTTATATTAATCTACCGGGTACCAAGACTAATCTACCAATATTCCATACATTATGTGTGAGTATCTTTTACCCAACAAGGGTAAAAGATACTCACACATAATACTACAGAAAAAAAGAAGAAACGGGGACTGTGGGTAATAATTTTTACTTATTTTATTCAACTATATTAACGAGGACAAAATAGGGGAACAACGGGAAGTATTTTTAAATATTTTATTGAAGTACCGCTGTCCCCGTAGGACGGGGACACGGCGTACGGGGACAACGGGAATAAAGGATATTAACGAGGACAAAGTACGGGGACAACGGGAAGTATTTTTAAATATTTAATCGAAGTATCGCTCCCCCGTAGGACGGGGATACAGCCTACCCCGTAGGCCCTACGGGGAAAACGGGAATAAAGGGCTAGAAGAGCACTTCGCGAGTCAGTAAAAATTATAGCTTTTTTGAGCTTAAAAACACGAATATATTCTATGGCTTTTAAAATGGCGAAGCATTCCCCGGTAAAAAACGGAAGTCACCGGAGGCAGTTTGATTTTTTGTACGATGTTGTATTGAGAGTGGTAAGTACCTATCCGAACACAACCCGTCGGAGTACGTTTGGCGGTATTGGTAAAAATGTGGTGGTATTCTAGATGTTCAGACAGAAAATGGTAATTTCTTTTATGGCAATAGGGACCGTGCACGGCGTTGACTATGCCATCTAATGTCGCATATTCCAAGTTTTAAGGGTCAGAATACTTGACATTGATGCTTCTGTGCTGCCACCTGTGGTTCCTGCACCCTCAGTTTAGGGGAACGTGCGCGAAGAAGACTGTGCCATCTAGCGTAGCTATTTCGATTTTTTTACTTGAAACATACTTGTCAGTGACATTTCTGTGCTGGCACCTATAGTTTCTGCACGCTCCCTATGGGGATCTGATTTATTCACACAGTCATATTTTATGATGGGACTAAACTGTAAACTCTCGTAACTACCGCTATATATTGGAAGTTTATTGGAACGGTGAATAGGAGAAGAAATTGAAAGGATTTTTTTATAGCTGACAATTAAACAAGGAGCACGTTTATGGGACCAGTAATCTGAAGATTCCATCTCCAACATTAATTAATCCAGTTTGGGAATGAGAGGATGAGTATTTGTCAGATAGAAAATTGTCTTCTAAGATACAAGGAACCTTCCCCGCATTCGACTTGGAGTGCATTAGGGACCAGACTTAATTCATAGCACCCGAAATAATTCGTAAAGCTTTAGACTGGATGCGATCCAATTTATTAAAAGCCATAACACTGCCAGGTTCCAGAACAAACAAACCATAATCCATAGTGCTTTTGATGATTGCGTTATAAACCAGTTTCAAAATAAAAGTGTTTTTCACATTTGTTCACAATATAATCGCAATGGGAAACACTGCTTAATTTCGAGTCAAATACTATACCTATAAATCTGAATTTATCTTTTACTGGAATAGGTCTAGCCCTTTATACATCAGATTTACTAACGGAATATTCTTTTTACTAGTGAATAAAACAGCCGCACTTTTAGACGTGGATAAATCCAAGCCATTTAAATGTAGCAATGACTCCAGTGTAGACAAAGCAGAATTGACTTTAAGGCTATCTTGCTCAACAGAGTGACTTGACGAGTACAATAACAAATCATCGGCGTTTGAAGAACCTAAACATGGTTAGTTAAGGACGAGTACATATCAAAAGTATAAATGTTGTATAGAAGGGGACTGAGTACAGAACCCTGTGAGAGACCTCTCCATACAAGGCGAGATACCTCATGATCTCCTATTATCATGTTAACAGAGCGTGGAACGATGGAACCTGTAAGTATCATAAGCCGCATTAATATCAAGAAAAACTGCTACGGTGAATTGGTTTTTAGAAAAAGATAACCGAATATCAGATGTTAAAATACTTAAACAGTCAGTGGTACTTTTACCTTTTCTAAAGCCATATTGTGATTCCGCCAAAAGGCGGTTTTTAATTAAGTGTTCCGCTATTTTTATTAGAATTGAAGACAAAACTATGGGCCGATATGAAGAAGCAACAGATGGAGTTTTATTTGGTTTAAGGAATGGCAACACCATTTGATGTTTCCATTCATCAGGGCTGTGTCAAGTAATTATAACAGAATTAACAAGCTTTAAATGATAACTGAGTACGTCGTCATTTAAATTTGCAAAAAAAGAGTACGGGATTCCGTAAATGCCCGGTGCGGAGTCCTTAGTTTTATGAATAACACTCTTTAATTCAATTAGAGGGAATGGCAGTTCTAGCAAAGAAGTATCATGGTTACTAGATACAAGAGGCATATTAAGTTCAATAAGCTTAGGCACCCAAGGAGGAGTCAATTTATCTAAGAAATCACTGGCTAAAAAGTCAGGAATAGGAGCAGGGTTATTGTAAATGGACCTAAATCTACGAATATAACGCCAGACGAGTGTCGGGTGCGTATTCGGCGAAATTGATGTACAAAAGTTACGCCAAGATTCAATTATTTTTCTTCTTGAAAAGTTTACTGGTTTCATTAATTAGGTTACTAACGATTTCAAAATTGTCATCAGACATAATAATATGCAGATTAAAATTGTATTCAGCCTCTTTACGCTTCTTAATAATTTCTGTGCACTCTGAGTCCCACCGTGAAGGTGGGGATTGTACTAATATCTTTATTTTTTTTTCAGGAAAAAGTTTGTCTGTTGCTGCAATTAATATTTGTACAGTTCCCGTCACGCAAGCTTGCCTCCGCAAAGTACGCCGCAATCGGCTGCGCAGGACGTCAATTTGACAACAAACATACAACCGCGCATGCGCGGGTAGGTAGCTCGCGCATGCGTGGATTAGGCGATTAGCACAAACGCACGGGTGTAATGGCATCTCACTCGCTCGTATACGTTCGATGCATAAGCGTGTCCCGCTTGCTCGATGCAATACGACTGTGGATGCGAAAAGTGTTACAGGTTGTTATTGTTTTTAATGATTTATTTTGGTTATTTCTTACAGTTTGTTTTGTGTTCTTGTGGTGTATGTGTTTGTTGTGTTTCTTTTTGATATTTTATTGTTACTGGTAGTCTTTGTTACTTGTTTATAGTATAATACGTATAAACAAAAAAATATTTTAGGAAAGTAACACTTTTTTACGCGATTGCACCTGCGCGGACTTCACTCAAACCTAACTTCCGAGGGGCAAGCCAAGCCACGCTGACGCGAACTGTACTATTCCTACTTGGTAATTTGTGCTTTAAATTTGATCTAATTAGTGGGGTGGTGGTGCCTTTGGTTTTGAAAGAGGATATGTAATAACTATGGGAAAATGGTCACTACCATAAGTAGTCGTTAAATTATACAAAGTTAATGATGAGGCTAAGCTTGGAGAACATTTGGAAAGTTCAATTGCACATGGCTTCTCCTGAGTTCAAGATGCATAAGTTGTGTAAGTCTATCATATCCAGTAATCATCCCAATAACTGTTGGATGTTGAACAACCCCATGACTGATGATGGCAGTTAAAGTCCCTCAACACTAAGAATGGCTTTGGTAGCAAAGAAAAGAGGTCATTCACCTCTTAAAAAACAGAAGAAGGGTGAGGAATGTAAATTGAAACAAGACAAGTATAACTACAATTGAAATTTCCTCACTTTGAGGTGGTAATGTAGGTAATAGAAGAAAAAGGGATAGAATTCTTGATAAGTATAGCTACTCCACCATACCCATTAGATCTATCCTCTCTAATGGTTGAATAACCATTAATTTTAAAAATATGAAATGATTTGAGCCACGTCTCCACTAAATCAAAGACAAGTGGCTCATATTTGTTTAGTAGATGTATGACATCACTCTTTTTGTTTATTAGACTGCGGCAGTTCCACAGGATTATTTTGGATGTGTCCATTATTATGAATGGATTGAGGTAAATTGAAAGATTGGGCAACGTTGGACGGTGACATGCTGAACTGATAGAGAAGACTGTGTAAAAAGAAAGAAAAAACTTTATTTTCAGACTTCAGTCCATAATTTAGTTAGTATTTGGTGTTGGTAAAAATTCAAAGTAGAAAGAAGATCGTTTATGGAAAAATTTGTGACTTATTTCATTTTTACCATTATTAATTAGAGCACATCCATTTGAAGGCTGAAGTATGGCAAAATCTCTAACAATAGTATTGTGGGCTTCTTTATTATATCCCTGCACTGCATTTAGTCACTGGGGGATGTGCTTTAGTCACTTCGGCATAAGAAACTGAACTTTGTGCCATGTATTTTTAATTGATTTTTGTCTAGAGAATTCTGGGCAAGATTTATTAATTGCAAAGTGAAAACTAGAGCAAAGGCAGCAAGAGGCAGATTCTTCATCTTTTTCACAAGTGTCCCCAGAGTGGCCTTGGCCACATTTATAACAGCGAGGTTTGGACCTGCACTGAGTTTTGGTATGACCAAATCTACAACAATTGAAGCACTGTATGGTAGGGAAAATATATAAATCCATGGGTAACGCATTGTAGCACAAAAATATTAGTTTGGGAAGACTTGTCCATCGAAGGTTACAACTATTGTTTGTGATGGTTTCCATTTGGTTGTTCCATCAACAGTGGTTTTAAAATTCAGTCATCTGATTTTTAATATTGAACCGCACCCAATTGGTACTGATATGTTATCCACAACTTCCTCAGGAGACCATTCAGTAGGAACACCACGAACTAAACCCATTCGTGTAACATTAAATGTGGGTATAAAAGCTTTGTAGTTATACTTTTTAAGGCTCTCATGATCAATATAAGATTTTGCGTCTAGATGATTACCGAAGGAAAGAGATATTTTATTTCGACCAATTATTTTGACACTTCCATTAATAATATTTTTTAAAGGCGTTATACTTTAAAAAAATCTCAAAAGTGATGGGGTGCAGAGTCTTAGTTAGTTTGTTCTGCCAATCTGAGTGACAGGAATCAAGGAAGGAGTCGGGATATGAGGTGGAGGTGTAACATGTCGTGTACATGTGTTGTAAGCATAATATTGGTAGGTAAGGAGGATTCTGACATTTTTTAATCAGTGCAGCTACAACCGGAAGATTCGGAAACAAGATTTTTGCGAGTACGGCAACGTTTATTACAATGCTTGCAGAGATATAGACGAGTTCTTTTTAAAGTTCTAGCCGAGGATGATCCATCGGTATCCATTCCGGATTCATTGGATTGAATAGTGACGAAAACGCCTGCCGGGGGAACTAAGTCCCCGGGTCGGGCGGGTTCTTCATACTTAAAAACTACGAAATAATAATTAAAATACATTACCACTACCGATGAAAATACACTAACCTAAGTTTAAAATATAAATAAAAGAATATACAACACTAACTAAAACTACAGCTACCGATCATATACTATACACGTTTTAATTTTTCAGCTTCTATTAAAAAATTCGCGTCCACCAAGGAAGTTCCCCGCGCTTTTCGAAACCTGCATTTTGACAAGTCGAGACAGCTGCTTCTAGCTCGTCAATTGTAGAGTGAAGTTGTTTCTCAGTTTAGTCGATTGTCGTAGTCGTTGATCCACTGTGGTGTGATGGCACGTTTACACGCTTGCCGTGGCTTGGCCAGCGTTCACCAACGCAAGCGTGTAAACGGGGTGTTTGGCATGGTTTGCGTGAGCTTACGTGAGCTTGCCTCCGATCCGGACTGGTGTCGGTTTCTGAACATAGATCAAAGGAAATTTGCGGCAAGCGTTTGGGACGCATTTACACGTTGGCGCGTGTTTAGTTTCGGCCACAAGCTCGCACCGAACGGACGTCTTTAGTTTTATGTTACGATCATCTAATACCTTTAAACGAGCAATAGGGAATATGCATGCGATTTTTTTATTTGCAAAATGAAATACTTATTACGAGTAGCTCTAGTAAACAATCATGAAATTATTTTTTAAATACCTCAGCGATGAAGTTATAAACCTTCAAAGATTACTATTAGAAAGAGAAGTCCGATGTAAGCTTTGACGTCATCGTCTATGACGCCTATACAGCTGCCCTAGAAAACAGCGTTTTCATGAGAGGGACAGATATATTTGTTTAAAATAATCATATCTCCTTCGTTTTTCGAGTAATTTTGATTCTATGTTCACTGTTAGTATTATATTTTTCTATATGTTTAGATAAACTGTATAGATGATAAATATGATTGATTTTCATGCATTTCCCTATTATTGTATAATAGAATCTCGGAAACGGCTCCATCAATTTTCATGAAATTTAGTATGCAGGGGGTTTTGGGAGCTATAAATCGATCTAGCTAACTAGGTTTAATTTTTAGGGTTCCGAACAAAAAATGGTGTCTGTCTGTCCGTAAAACAAATTGATTTTTAACAATACCGTGTGACAAGAAAATAAAAGGGATTTCTGTGAGGGTTTTAATTTTTTTTTCATTATTAAAAAAAATGGTTTTGAAGTTTTTCAAGAAAATAGAAGGTTGCCAAACCATGGCAAGCGTGTAAACGTAGCATTAAAGATGTCAAAAAAAGGCTTGCAGCTAAGAACCCTTGTAGACCCTGTTAAGGCATAGTACTGAATTGTTCTTGCTTCTCAGTATGAGCTATTTCGAGAGACTGATAGTAATTATAAAAACTGGCAAAGTGTGAGTCGGACTCGCGTGCAAAGAGTTCTGAATCAATTTAATTTTTTTAACATGTTATTTTAATACTACAGACTTCTTAAAAGTAGGTTTTCCTGTAATCTTTAGGTATAGAACTATTCAGCAATTTTTTTTTCAAAATTTTTGCCTCAGTAGTTTCGGAGATAAGGGCAATGGTCATTATTGGTCTTACTCTTTGAATAAGTTCAAAACTATTTATTTTAAAATTATGAAAAAAAAAACTTCTCAGTAAGCCCTTTCATTTGATATGTCACACGAAACAGTTTGTATTTTTTTTTATTTTATAGTTACCCCCAAAAGTCATACTGAAAATTTATTCATTTAAGTAACGTGATTGGGTCTAGTATATAGCTATACTTTCAACAGAATCGGTCCAGTAGATTCGATGAAAACTAACTGTGACAGAAGCACGGACAGCCAGACAGACGCCCGAGTGACCCTATAAGGGTTCCGTTTTTACGGATGTTCGGAACCCTAAAAAGTAGCAAAATCTGAGGCATCTAACATGAGGACCTAAAACTCCTATTTCTTTAATTACCTATTTTAATTGTAATCCACCTAATCAACTACTAAGTCAGGTATCAACACTTAATGTGTCATATAAAAACACAATCCTTCTGGGGTAGTTATGCAAAACAGAATGACCAAAAATATAATCCATTCATTATGCATTTGTTTAGAGTAGGCAATCTGCGAAATATAAGCTTTTTAATGCGCTAACTAAACAACACGAAACACTTTAGTCAATTCACGCCATCACCAAGACCAAACAAGAACGACTCGATATTGCCCGGTGAGTGTAACCAACTTCGTAGCGAAGTGCTATCGCTATTCTTATCGTGTGCCCAAGTGGGAGCGAGACCAAATATCCGCATCACGCATTGGGGCCTTTTTATTTTTTTGCCATACGCCGCTTTACTCAGTGAGTCGGATTCCGTCGGGGCGGGTCGTCACTACAGTCTATATAGCACTACCTAGAATTGTGTATTATACATTTAGTGTAGTGTAGGGCGACCCGATTATTAACCCGACTAACGTAATTAATTAAAACAGCCACCATGCTGCACCTAAAGAATATCGCCAAGTCGGTGGTTCCACCATTGAAAAATAGCCTGCAGAATGAGGGAGTCAATACCATGCTCAAACTGGCGCCTGCTGGTGTGAATGTATGCTGCCGTACATACGCAAGCCATGAAATTCCCGAGAGGCTTAAAGACATCCCGACTCACGCAAGCCCAAGATTCTTCGACATGGTAGAGTACTTCTTCCACAGAGCCTGCCAGGTAATCGAAGACAAACTGGTAGAAGACATGAAGTCAAGAACATCCATCGAAGACAAGAAAAAGAAAGTTGCCGGTATCCTGAAGCTCATGCAGCCATGCGACCACATCATTGAAATCCAATTTCCACTGAGGCGCGATTCCGGCGATTACGAAATGATCCGCGGCTACAGAGCGCAACATTCCTCTCACAGGACTCCAACCAAAGGAGGTAGGTGCCATATTTATTCGATTTTCATTTAGCTTTGCTTACATCATCCACGCAATACTTATTGTTAATAGGAAGTTTTATTTATAGCTCCGGAGACACGTGATGTTACTGTACGTAATGTTATATTAGTCAAACTTTGTAGACGTAGAATGTATGCTTTCTATGCCTAAAATGAACCTATATAGGTAACTCGTAAAAATAAAAAATTGTATTAAGTAGGAGCCATTTTTGTTTGTTGCTTTTAGTCTATAAGTTGCCAAAAAATGTAGTCCTAGGAAAGAATTCTATAACCTGATTAGCTGGTCACATGTTGAATTAACCTAGCTAAATTATGCCATTCACCTTGATTGTGTGTGCGATTTGATTTAGCTTCTCGAGCTGATTTTAACCTAAAAATAAGTTTGTTCTTTCCTATTATTACTTGGAGCTAGCGATGAATGAACACCCTATGGACAAGGGAGTGTTATTTTTATTAAAATACGATATTTTGACTACATCCACGTACTACAGACGATATTGTACCAATTTGCCTTTGTACATAATAATACATTTTGCCGATTGATTTTCACGTCTACTCGGGCGGAACTCAATTTGCTTATTTGTTGTTAAACTTCATTCTATAGTTGCACTGAGAACAATAAATTCCATTGAGCATGCTTACGTTTGAAGAAGCCGTCATTAAATATGCAAAATATCTGCGTTACATAATTCATTGTAGGTAACCGATATTATATCGAAATCAACATTCGTCTTGTAAAAATGCTTCTGCTCAAAGGTTGACTGGCAGAAGAACTTTTTTGTGCATAAAGTATTAAATAAAAGCCCTTTTCAAACTTGGTAGATGTAGCTAAACTTAACCTTTCATTTAATTAAGCTATAGGTAAGTTGTTCAAAATTATTAACATGACTGCTAGATCTGGCAGGATTTTTGTATCAATTATAATCGACAGAAAAATTAATAACGATTACTTACGAGTTATATACACAGAACAACGCCAAATGTTTAAATTGATATTTAGTAGGTAGCACAATGCAACTCTACACTGAGCAGTAATTTGCCCATTACATCATAACTGCATAACATACTGCAGTTTCCAGTGAAATATAAAAATTGCACCCTCACCCTTTCAATTTCACAGCTGTTCGGTTGGAGCACTATAATGGCCTGTAGCCTGTTTTCAAGGGTCTCCTTTGTTTGCAACAGGAACTAAACAGTTAGCCGGCTACCAAATGTTAAATACGTTACGTACAAAAACCGACTCTTTATCAACAGCACTTGATAAACGCCCCTTTTTTACTTCCACTGGTTAATTCTTGCTTTAATATGAATAATTGAATATGCCCTAAATCCGTATTTCCTGCCAGTGTTGCAGAATTTGTTCGAAAGAGTCACCACGGCCGGCCCTTAAACGCAAAAGACAATAAGAGGAACACGGATGTCAATAAGAGTCTGAGACTCATTTCTACTAAGCCCAGAGCGGGAGGAGTCATCTGATGATTTCCCATCCTTTGTTCCTGGCAACTGGCTTAGCCCCTATAGCGTGGGACGAAACCGGGCGTAATGTGGGTGTAGGTACTTTAAGCCCCTACTTGATCGTATGTTTATCAGGCCAATGGGTAGCCGGAAATATAACAAGACAATATTTATTGTTATACTTACATGGGAGACAATATAAGCACTGCGATCTTAATTCTCACGTATCATGAATGTGTTAACAATGCAGTTAACTAGTAACCTCCTGTAAGCGCTGTATAACCATTGCTTAGACGAATCTACCTCTTTCAAACTCAATGACAAGTTTAGACCTCCTACGTTGACCCCTTTGGCCCGCCTCTCATTATCAAATTCTTCTCGGCGTTTTGCCTACCTCGGTCAGTTTTTCTACACACTGCCGTCACGTTTCGGCTTCATCAGGTCATCGTACTCCATTCTAGAACCTTCCTTACCTGATAATAGTCCTTACTCGTTGTGCGAACCGCCGAACTCCTTTTTTATGATGTAGTCTTGTACTATGACGCACGAGCCAAACCGACCTTGGTGCCTTCCATTGATCTCAATATTGTTGACCCATAATGATCTGTTCTGTAATTATTTCCAAGAATGTCTCTTCATATTTTTCTTAGCTCTTAAGAATTTATATCAATGCGAGTTTTTTAAGTAGGACAATGATATTAATTAAAAAGGATCGGCGGATTCACCAGTCATTAATACAATAATCTTAATTATGTACACCATATAAGTCATCATCATCATCTGCCTAGCCTTTTCCCAACTATATTGGGGTCAGCTTCCAGTCAAACCGGATTCAGCTGAATACCAGTATTTTACTGAAGCGGCCGCCTACCAGACCTCCACAACCCATTAAATGGGTAACAACACGGTATTTCTTGGCAAGACTGCAGTGAGATTTACTGCAGGCTTCTGACAATCTGTAACGACTGCCAAAGTTCTACAAATGACAGCCGGGACCAACAGCTTAACGTGCTTTCCGAGGCACGGAGGAAACTCGGTATGTTAAGATGGTCACTCATCCACAGACCAACCTTGGCAAGCGTTGCTTAACCTTGAAGATCGACCTGTGCGGCTGTTATTCTTTAGCCACGAGCTCCTCCATAAACACACCATATAAGTATCTAACAGAAATACTGGTATTCAGCTCAATCCGGTTTGAATGGAAGCCGACTCCAATGTAGTTGGGAAAAGGCTAGGCAGATGATGATGATAAGTAACAGAAAAGGTTGAAAAAGAAAACGTTACACAGGTACGTGATGTTGCCATCACATTACATTAATCCACCATTTATTTACATAATTGGAGTATGTTTTTGTGACCATTTGGAATAATTACCGCAACTCGTCATAAAATGTTAATGAAAGGATATTTTTATGTTCGTTGAACTGCAACATAATACTTCCACAAGTTCCCATGGATTTCAATTTTATGAAGTCTGTAAATTATAATTTACAGAGTTCAGGCGGGCAGGCATTGCTTCCTATTACCTGCCACTGGGAAGGCCCAGACAGCAACACTGAATGTCTGGGCACTGCAATTAATCCATTAGAAGTCCATTAGAGCCTTCTCCGGATCGATTCTTCCATAAATAGACTATTCAATGACCTGAGGTCGACCCAGACTGACACAAATATAAAGTGCTAAACTTTCATTAATTTAGAATACTCTAAAATTGTCTCTAGCCTTACATCTTTGTTACAAACCGATGGGTATGATTGGCATAAGCTAACCGTGTATGTATATTTAAAAAATATTACATTAAGTGAAGACATTTGAAGAGGAGGGATGAAAAGCATGTAACTAGTTATGAGTATAAATGTGGATGGATGGAGAGGGAGAGGAAGGCCAAAGAAAATATGGACTTATTGTGTGAGAAGTGATATGAAAGAAAAGAGAGTTAGTGATAGCATAGCCTGACAGGACAAATGGAAGAAAAAACGTGTTGCGCCGACCCCCAGTAACATGGAATAAGGGCAGGAAGATGATGACGACATAAAATTCGGCAGAACTTTTTACTACCGTATTTGCGATGCAAGCTATCGCAAATACGGTATGAAGAAAGAACGGAAGTAAAAAGTGGGAATAGTGCAATGGCAAACAATGGTAGCAAACGCTGAGTAAATACGCTTTCCGAGAAGGTCAAGTAGATACAAATAGTAGATACAATGTATCTAGACACGAACACTTCACAGAAATGTAAAAACCAGAGCTCGAATCCATTAGATAAAGTGTTGAAAATCAAATTGGTCCACTAATGCCACAATCAAATCATCAGCCATTATTCATTAGCAAATGTAAATGAAAGAAAGCATGAATTGAATTTTCCCTATACCTTTAACTGTTTATTGATTGTAATAATATTTTAATTCATTTCGAAATTACAATCTCCGTATCTAAAACAATCTACGTACGTATCTACGTTGATAAAAGAGGTAAATACCTCCAGCAAATTAACTTAACGAAATAGCTTGTATGGCCACAAAAATCAGACGTAATTTAATTTTATCACCAGTATGCAAATGTTAGGTTGGTATGCCATTTCTCGAAAACATTGAAGAAAAAAAACTTAACGGAAGGCACACTAAAACAAATGAAGAGAGACCCGATAAGAAACCACAGGGGCCAAAAGATTGGATCTGTTGGAGGTGTGGTGTGTTTCATTTCTTAAAAACACACCTCCAAGTGTCGGCTAGCAACAGATTTATCGTGCTGTTAAAAAACCGAAGTCGATTAAGAACGCGATACATCACGTGTTACGTGACTCTTGTCACAGGCTTTCGTGTAGGTAGTGAGATTAGACACTTGACATAACCAGATAAAAAAATTCTGGGGTTCTTAGCAGGTTGGCAACGGGGGGCGTGGTCGTGACGCAGATTTTCGCGTCATTTTGTGTTGCGCAAGTGCTAAAATTAAACAAGACTTGTTTTCATTTTCATAGTCGACACCTGGGCATATGCAGGGGCGTATATTATTAACCTATTGGAGAAGCATAATTAGAAAAGCACACACGACTTGACAACAGGTTTATTAGCGAGTCACGTTTGGCTAAATACTTATTTACTTATTCTAAGTGGTTATACTTCGTCCAGCCGTGCCTCCTACACAATTGTAGGTATGCAACTCTTGTTTACCAAGGGAATTAGCTTCTGGAAAGTCCGAGACGAATGCAGCTCTTCTGTATGATGTGACTTGCCGAGATTATCATAAACGAGGTTTTCGTATAAAAACCCGCTACTTGTCACTTTATGCTACGGCTACAGAAACAATACCAATTATGGCAATAATTATTATTGTAATAATTAATGCCATATTACGGTAGTGTGGTCGTAGCATTAGGAGCAATTGATTTCTAACTCTACGAAGAACTTAAACAATTGCTTATTAGTGTCGGTATAAAAATGTATGTTTGCAGTCTTCGATCAACAAACAATTTTCAATCAGAACAGCTCAATGAAACTGTTCTCATTATATTTTCGATAGATGCTATATTCAGTGCCAGTGAATGACATTTATTTAGCACGCGACTATTGAACTGTAAAAATGGCAACGAGAACTAGGAAAAAAATCAACAAGAAAAGCTTAAATAAAAATATCACTTGACAACCCAAGTGACAAGTGATATTTTTATTTAAGCTTTTCCAATTGTTTTTCTTGAAAGTATTTAGCGTCTACCCGGAACTTGGAAATGGACTACTTATTCCATAACAGTGTAGTTTTTTATCAGAAGGTACTTCCAGAGAACCTCCTACAAACAAAAGAAAATACTTCATAATATTTGCTTAGTTCATCAAATTCACCAAAGAAACTGATCGCGATAAACGTTGATCGCGATCAGTCCTACATAGATACTACGAACAAAACTAATTAGTTTAATTAAGCTGATAACGTATAGATAATCTAAAATTACAAATCAGACAAGACCATCGAGACTATAGAAATGATAGTAGCGATTAGTAATGAGTAATTAATTTCATAGTTTGCGTATATTCATATCCCCTAGCGCAGAAAATAGCTGAAATGTGTCTCGAACAAGTATTTCAGTCAATATCGTTCCGTCGAGCTATTTATAACAAAGCAGAAATATGCCGTGCAAAACAGCTCTGTATTTTTTCACGTAGGTAGTTTTGAGATGTGTTAATAGATTTTTAATTACACCTTTTATAACCATGCTGCTTGTCTATATTTTTTTACAATTATTTTAGGACTAGCTGTGCCCTATAAAATGTGGTTACATAACTGAAGTTTTCATGAGGTCGTGCGTTTGCCTCTAAATTAGCCGTGGGTTATTTCCTTAAGCAATTTATTTGCCAAACCTCGAAAGATTAACTACCTATTCTATTAATAACTAGGTACCTACTTAGCTAGACATAAAGGTGTGTCCCTAATCAATCTTGAGTAGACTAGTGGCTCTCTAGTGGTGTTTTTATAGCAAAGCAAATTAAATTAAAGAATTAAACAAAACATCAAACCCCGTCAATGTAGGTATAGTTATTGTTATATATATATACCTACATTGACGGGGTTGGTATTTGTGTCACCAACTATAACCTCACTTTATTTGTTTTAAGGAATAAATAGGTAATGAAACTCGAGGATAAATGTGGCCTATTTAGTCATTTCAATAACTGCTCGTTTACCTTCCGCGTCTCCAAAACAAAGAATTTGTGCCAAACAATAAAGTTGCAATTTTACATTTTACGACCAATTCCCGGTTTTCCAAGTGGTGGCCGTTTCTTAAGTCACACCCCCAACACGTAGTTGTCCTTCAACATTTTAAGTAGGTACAACGTAGGTTTCCCTTCTTTGGTTTACTTAATATAATTTATTTGATGCCTATACCTAAGACATAATAACGCATATTAGTGAATGATGAAATACGGTCAGAATATTTATTTCTTTTTCGTTCTTAACCTATCTGTGAGGAATTTGGTTTGAGTAGTTAGATACCTACCTATTCTATTTAATCAGGTGAGGTGTCAGCAGTGTCATAAAAAGAAAAATTACATTTCATCATCCATAATGTATAAATGTCGAGATAGGTCTTATCTTAGCACTCGCTGCGGATAACCCCTTTAAGTGTGAAGTAAACATTCATCAAAATTGATTTTATTGCAAGATTAGGTAAACACATAGGTAGGTACATCTTACATGAGATGACACACGAGTTCACATGATGCATTGCATATTTGAAATCTTCAGAAGTAGGCTTCGCTTGAATCAAGGCAATGCACTTCCAACTAATACTAGTAAATATGGAAGTCTGTCTCAATATTTGAATGTTTGGGGGGACCGACCTTGACACAGTATAATTTAGGAAAAACTAAAATTTTATCAGCCTCTAAGGAACTTAGGAACAGTCACGTTTGGTCACGATGACACATGAGTTCACATGATCATGATGCATTGCATATTTTAAATCTTCAGAACTATGTACCTAACGCTTCGCTTGAATTAAGGAAATACTAGATGGATACAAATATTGTACTTCCTGCTAATATTCATAAATATGCAAATCTGTTTCAATAATTTGGATGTTTTCCATAGCGCCTCAACGGCGGAATGGATTTGGACAAAACCAGGCATACGGGTAGAACAGGATTAGGATAGACATAATTATTTTATTACATTTCCATCGGACAGTTTTCGAGTTCCCGGCGGACGAAGTCGCTAGCAAAAGCTCATCATCTGCCTAGCCTTTTCCCAACTACATTGGGGTCGGCTTCCAAACCAAACCGGATTCAGCTGAATACCAGTGTTTTACGTGGAGCGGCTGCCTACCAGACCTCCACAACCCATTAACTGCGTAACACGGTACATCTTGGCAAGACTGGAGTCAGATTTACTGGCTTCTGACAATCCGTAACGACTGCCAAAGATCTACAAATGACAGCCGGGACCAACGGCTTAGCGTGCTTTCCGAGGCACGG
Source organism: Lacanobia oleracea (assembly GCA_950371165.1). Lineage (NCBI taxonomy): Eukaryota > Metazoa > Arthropoda > Insecta > Lepidoptera > Noctuidae > Lacanobia > Lacanobia oleracea. The sequence goes on from OX493397.1 coordinate 13,246,538, forward strand.
AGGAAACTCGTTATGTTAAGACGGTCACCCATCCACAGACCAACCTTGGCAAGGTCGACCCGTGCGGCTGCCATTACTTAGCCACGAGCTCCCCAGAAGTCGCTAGCAAAAGCTAGTGCTTAGTAAATAACCGTACCTACGTAGTATAACTCCGCAGCTTAGAAAACTAATCCGCGAAGTACCTTTCAACTAAGCTATCAGCCACTACTAGTATAGGTAATTTTATATCGATTTATCAGCCAAAAACAATCGTGTACGTAGATATGTTACGTCGTAGATAACTCTGCGATCGACAACGTTTAATCTAAACGCATTCTAACCACTTCGAATAGAGAAAACAAGTCTAAAGATAAAAATAAATAAAAGAGCGAGTTCATGGAGCAAGTATTACTATTGATCGCAATTCTGACGTTTATAAAGATAGCAACATCTAACTGCCACTTCCTCGAATTAATTGGTTGGGGCTGTCTTTTTAATGAACCATTAAAAACAATTGACTTGGTGATGTTAACAAACACGTTTATGGTAATAAGTACATGTTAGTAACAAGCACTACGTAATGTTACGTTAAAAAGTGCAGTTGATACATTGAAAAAATGAGTTTTATTTAGTTTCGCTTTTTAGTGCACAATAAATTAATCTACATAAACTGGCCTAGCAAATTGCTTTGGAATGATTTCTGCTAAGTCATTGTTAACTACTTCGACAATCAAACAATCTGCTTAGCGTTTTTCAAATTATGTTGGAGTCGGCTTCCAGTGTCATCGTATGCAACTGCCCAATATTCCACAATAAGCGAATGCCTCTGACCTCTGACCCAAACGCTGGATAATACGATGTGAGACTAGTTACTGATTTATCAATATTTTAATCTATTCCCTTTTTCCCTTCCACAGGTATCAGATTCTCAACCGATGTGTCCAGGGACGAAGTCAAGGCTCTTTCCGCCTTGATGACATTCAAGTGCGCGTGCGTCGATGTGCCATTCGGCGGCGCCAAGGCCGGAATTAAGATCAACCCCAAGGAGTACTCCGAGCATGAACTGGAGAAGATCACGCGTCGTTTCACCCTCGAGCTCGCCAAGAAGGGCTTCATTGGTAAGTTGACTTTTTTATTCTGAATCATTTCAACTAATTTCTACTACATATTCAAGGTATTATTTCAGCAATTGATCGATGCTTAAATGGTTAAATCGATAGTTTCTTCTACCATGAAATCTACCACATCAATTGACCGACATCGATCAATGTTATTGAACTATTGTTGTGGTAACACCATGACATCGACACATCGCATACATTCAGAGGACAACCCACAACCTACATTGGATTTGTTTTAGCTTCTGAGCTAAAGCTTGCTTACATTCAGTCAAAAAAGTATCGGGAATGGATGATATGTTTATGGTTCCAAATTCAAATTTTTGTTTTTTTGTAGTTGTTAGATTGGCACAACTGTTTTCCATTTTGGCGCGGAGTTTGAGTTGCATCTGTTATTTATATTAAATACAGTGCTGTTTTTAGTAATATCATATATAGTGTGTATTGCGAATTTCATAATGGACAACAATATCGAACAAAGAGTTTGTCTTAAATTTTGCATCGCCAATGGAATTTCGTATTCGGAGTCACTGAAAATGTTACAGAAGGCTTACGGTGAATCGACTTTATCAAAAACTCGTGCTTATGAGTGGTTCAAAGCGTTCAAAAGCGGTCGAGATGTGATGGAAGATTTGCCTCGCTCTGGTAGGCCGTCAACGTCTGCAACTGAAGTTAACATCGCAAAAGTGAAGGAAATAGTGACTGAAAATCCCCATTCAACTCTGAGAGAGATAGCCGCCGAACTTTCTGTATCTCACGAGTCGATCCGTACCATTTTAACTAATCATTTGGGTATAGTCCCAAAAGATCTGAATTTTCTCCAAAAACTCAATCGCATGAAAGTCGCTGAGGACATGCTAGAACGAGTCAGTTCGGACCCAACATTCATGAATCGCATTGTTACTGGTGACGAGACGTGGGTTTACGAATTTGACATGCAAACTAGTCAACAAGCTTCGGAGTGGCGCCTTCCAACTGAACCGAAACCGAAAAAACCACGCCAAAGTCGATCAAAAGTCAAAGTCATGTTGACTGTTTTCTTTGACTATCGCGGTGTTGTGCACTCTGAATTCTTACCGGAAGGTCTAACGGTAAATAAAGAATATTATTTGAGCGTTATGCGGCGTTTAAGAGAGCAAATTCGACGAAAAAGGCCAGATTTGTGGAAAGAAAATTCTTGGATTTTGCACCACGACAATGCGCCTTCGCACAAGGCTATCATTGTGAACGTATTTTTAACCAAACACTCAACAAATACCATCCAGCAACCACCATATTCACCAGATATGGCTCCTGCTGACATTTTTCTTTTTCCTAAACTCAAATTACCACTTCGTGGCACCCGTTTTCAATCGATAGAAGACATAAAGGAGAATTCGCAGCGAGAACTGAACTCAATTCCGGAAGCAGCGTTTAAAAAATGTTTTGATGAATGGATTATTCGTTGGCGCAAGTGTATCGTTTCTAAAGGAGCATACTTTGAAGGTGATAAAATAAATTTGGATGAATAACAGACATTTTGTGTATTATTGATCTTTTCCCGGTACTTTCTTGACAGAGTAGTATGTGCAGAGTTCTCTTGAATCCAAGAATCAATTCAATCATACAATCAATCAATCAAATAAAAAATATCAATAGCAATTGACAAAAATATGCAGAGAAAGGGTAAGTATAATGTTTGACTGACAATGCCGTAATAAAGTTGATACATAGGTACAGCTATAGTCTATTCTGTAAGTAACTACATATTTCGATATCGAGCTTCACCTAGTGACAAAACTCACAAAGTGAACTTTATAACACACGACATAAAGGACTTACGTTTATACTCTCTTCGGATTCCGCTGTCGAGACTCGAAAATGTTGTTACAGAATAGCACTACAGATCACAGCTGCCAGTAGGTTTAATTATGTAGGTCGAGTATTGTAGAATCGAAAATTATTCACTGACTTTGACTGAAACAAAATTTCAATATTACACAGGTATTATAGGTATACAATATACCAAGTCTTATAAAAATATGTTAGTAGGTAGGTACCTAACAGACGGATAAAGAGACTTGTTTTTCCCATTGACATGTTTATTTTGTAGTTAGCAATATAAGTATTTACTCACAAGTAACGATGTTATATGTAAATCGCAAAGTCTCGATTTGACCTTGTTTAGCCGAGTTCATTGAGTGTCAACTGTCCACTTAAGTACCTAGGTCGATAACCGGCAAAGGAAATTACTGTCGCGTGATAACCGTCCACAATTTACGAAGTGAAATATTGCGATTTTATAGATATGAGTACATTTTAAAGACACATGATAACACGTCGTCATCGTGAGGAATCCTCACAGAGAAACATGATCAGCAAGAAATTGAGGTAAATCCCTAAAAAATCATACGAGTATGGTGGCAAAAAAGTTTGCACCTACATTTTAGTGCTGTAGCGGCATCAATGCCGCCACAAGAAAAACCAACGGAGCAAATTTACATCGCAACGAAAAAAAAAAGTACCGAATCCTGCATCGCACCAGAGTTTACCGTGCGATTTGAACCTACACATCAGCCCGAATATCAACTATCGGGCAGTAGCCCGCCAGGTACAACAACCGCCTGGTCGGAGGATCCCTCCTTTCCAATGGAGTTTGCGGGACTACTCTCTGAACCGCATACCTCCATAGTGCTTTATGCAGATTTCATTTACCTACCGTTTTAGTATCGGTTATCAGATAGATTAAATTGAAAGACCGATAAGTAAGTAATACGTTTCTTGGAGCAATACTTCTTAGCAACCGATAAAAGCCTTTTGATAAATCCAGTGAATAATAAAAATCTAATCTAATTACAGATAATGGATTCGGAAATATTTAAGCCATGATCGTGTAGGTAGTAAAATGTAGTAGTAGATACTTTTAATTGAAGTTTTCTTTGCATGACTGGCTTTGGATGTGGTATTTTGATTATCGTCCTACTCCGGTAACATTCTGTGCATCGTTGAGCATCGCATTTGCGTTTTGTTCTAGAATCAAGACTAATCTAGAAACTACGACATTACGAGTACGATAATAAATACAAGGTAGTTACTTTATTGTTACTTCCACAAGAACAAAATATTACAGTCAGCCTTCTTGCTTAAATAATTATTTGAGTTAGGTTAAGTAAACAAAAAAGACCGCTGTGCTTGGTACATATATACCTTTTCTAGAAAACAATAATTTAATTACAACTGCAATCGTATCATGTTTAAACTTATTTACGTGGAGCTCTGCAGTAGGTACACAGATAGACAAAACAATAATGCCAGCAGCAAAACAGTGAAATGTAGTACCTGCTACAATCTGCCAGCAAAAATTATTTGTTTGCACTGTTAAGGAGTCTGTCAATTAATCAGAAATTTTAAACTATTTTGGCTTTGCCATCTTTTTCTTTTTGAATAACTGTGATGAAGGCTGAACTAGTTACGGCAGAACCTTTACATAACTTCGCTAATTTGGTGTTCACTCATTATCATCATCACCTCAGCCGAAAGACGTTCTCTGCTGGACAACCTCCCCCAAGCATCGCAACATTGACCGGTCCTGTGCATGTAGCATCCAGCTTATTCCTGCGGCCTTCACCAGGTCATCGGTCCAACTTATGGCAGGCTTGCCAATGTCTTGTGTTAACTCACTTAATGAAATATTTCTTCTTCCTCCCAGGGCCCGGTGTGGACGTACCCGCCCCTGACATGGGTACTGGTGAGCGCGAGATGTCGTGGATCGCCGACACCTACGCCAAGACTATCGGCTACCAGGACATCAACGCACACGCTTGCGTTACTGGAAAGCCCATCAACCAGGTGAGAAATCGGAATCAGAGCTGATAGATTTGTTTATTTGTATCATAAACAGTTTTAGGCGAAATCAGAGATACTAGCAAAATCTGAGTTAATTTGAATCAGAACTAGATATACTTTTGTAGCGGCATCAATGCCACCACAAAAAAAAAACAACGGAGCAAATCTATGTCGAACAAAAAGAACCGCGACGCCATCTACCCTACTAGCAGCGAACTACTTCGTCGAAATCCTGCATCACGCAAGCAGAGTTTACCGCGCGATTTGAACATAATACATCAGCCCAAAATATCAACTATCGGGCAGTAGCCCGCCAGGCACAACAGCCGCCTGGTTGGAGGATCCTCCTTTTCAATTGAGGTGTGCGGAACTTTACTCTCTGTTCCACATCCCTCTAAACTTTCAATCAAAATCTGAATTAATTTGAATTAGAACTAGATATAATTTCAATCAAAATCTGAATTAAATTGAATCAGAACTAGACTTTCAGTCAAATCTCAGTTAATTTGATCAGAAGAGATAATCTCAAACAAAATCAAGTTAATTTGAATCAGAACCAGAGATGCTACTTTCAATCAGAATCAGAGAAACAAGAAGATTAATGTAAATCTTGATTCGAATTTGCTGAAGCTATTAGAATGTTACTTACATAATCTCGAACGGCTTATATAGAGTTGTGGCGAATAGTGCTTGATGAAAGTCGAAATGAGTAATTTGTATCGATTATTATACGAGACAACAAGAATAAACCGATAGAATTAGTGGAAAAAAGCGAAGTGTCATAATTTTCACTTAGGCTAACTGTAAACGCAAGGTGCAATATCCATAATACCTACACATCACTCACTCATTCATGCACATAAAAAGAAGTAAACAGTCATAGTTATTTATTCATAAACAAGTATCTTGTATCTGTACTTAAACATAAAATTACACGATTACACTATTATAATAAAAATCTTGAAAAAAAAAAAAAAATATGGTCAACACATTAAAATTTAAAACAATAACAATAAAAGATAAATTAGTAAAGACTGAATAAGGCATTAGGTTTGCCTTTGTGCAGTTTTTTAGGTTTTTGTACCTATACCATAAAACATTGAATAAAGTCATTTGCTATTTTGCAGACATTAACCAACGACAAGGTGTACCTCACCTTTTACTTGGTATTTTGTTTTGAAAAACGGTGCTAATGCGTCCATTAGTATGTCAATTTACTGCTGTATACCTGTAGGTAATATATTTTGATAATGATATATTTTGTGTTGGTGACAGGGAGGTATCCACGGTCGTGTGTCCGCTACCGGCAGGGGAGTGTTCCACGGGCTGGAGAACTTCATCAACGAGGCCAACTACATGAGCATGATCGGTAAGCCATCAACTGTCATCATATCAGCTAAGGACAACTCCTTCTAGACATTGATCTTCCCTAAGTATGAATATTTCCCAATCCTTTTAGAACATAATCTATCTAGTATCATCAAGAATACCCCTGCTGGACAAGGACGGAATCAGGGGGAGGGTCTAAGAGGCTCAGCTCACCCCCCAAAAGTCCGAGATATCTTTGGTGGTCTACTACCTAAAGAAGTAAATAAAGAAATACAAGTATTAGTTTAAGCAAAATAAAATGTAATGTGCTCTTTTAAGTGTTAACTTTCCTAAAACATACCCTCAGTGGGGTCAAGCCTCCCATAAATGACAATCCTCGATCCGCCCCTGCTGCTGTACATAGGTCTTCTATACCAAGCGATAATCGCTACGACCGGTCCTGCACTGCCTGCATCATAAACGGCCATAGTTGGTCAAGACATTTAAATCGTTTCTTCGGGACTAGTCGAGCTTCATCAACTCGGCGCTTTTTGATGATCGCCAGTGTTGATTTTGGCTTTCAAGAGTGGCAGTGGCTGGGCATACTGTGGAGGAATTGTATCTCCACAGTTTGCTCACATATTTGTACGTACAAATCCCAACGGAAAACTATGTTGATTCCATTAAAATCTTGCAATAAATTTTAGCCCAAAAAGTTGCCACTGCTTTCTGTGAAGGGATATAGGTAATCATGAACTATAGAAAACCATAGACAGCATAAGTCAGTGCCTAAAGCCCGACAACTGTCAAAGTGGTGCTAGTAGCGTACAGATACAAACTAACAACAAAGCAGTTTTTGATGAAAATATGGGTAAATACTCAGGTACTTATGTATTAAAAATAATTACTTTCAGTTTGATTAGATCGTCAAAAACTATTTCCTCTTATTTGTACGAAGCCAAACATACCTGTGCATCACATAACCTATAATGTAAGATAATGCGAATCCGAGAAAGCAGACTGTCGATAATACACAACAAACGAATAAATGAATCTCAAAGACTACAATAGTGTTTATCTCACTTTGACAAAGGTTCGTGTAGTGGTGCTGGTGGCTCCATCTGATGTCAGCTTTGCTTGCCAACCCCATTATGTATGTATGTAGGACATAACCAAACATAAAACTAGCGTAGCAATCGAAGCTATGACTTCATTTGTTTTTACGATCATATTGGTCACATGATAATTCTGACATTTCATTTAAACAGGTTTGTAGCGGGACGAGTGTTATTATTCCGAGTAGGACTGTTGTAGGTCTCTCATAGTACCTACTCGTTTTTCTAGAACGATACAGATTGAGTAAAAATATAAAGTCTGTCTTGATTTAAATTGACATTTCAAGGTATAAACCTGGGCCCCAAGTCTGCTATTACAATAGTGTCAGAATGGTCGATCACTGATCTCATAATTGTTGATTTTGACAAGTTTGGTAATCTACTAACATAATAGTGTCATTATGGCTTTCCAATGATCAATCACTGACACTCCACTGAACGAAATGGCATAAAATGGTAATCTCGTGCATAATGACAAATGAATGACAGACATATGCGGTAATCTGCTAAAATTTTGACAGTTGCATCGATCAGTGACCTACCATTAGAACGTAATTGTGTAGTCATTGCTTTTCCAGTCACTGCGCCCAGGACCACTGACATGTCACTGACCGATCAGTGAAGGACCATTATGAATTTAGCAGATTACGGACTTTTAGCAAAATGACAATGGCATCGTGTTGGAATGACGAATTTATAAAAATTAGCAGACTGGGGGCCCTGGTAAACAAGGTATAAATTCCCACTTTGAGAGTACCCTATTACAGTCTTTAGGATCCCACCTATCTCTGTACCAAAACTCATCAAAATCGTTTTACCGATTTAGACTTGAAAGCGTAGCAAACAATAAAAATCACTTTTACTTTAATAACTATTAGTTAGGATAAGAAAATATATCTATAGCACCCCCCTCCCCGCTATTTATCATTACACTTTTCATTATAAAACTCAACTTTTTCTCATAACGTCACGCAGAATCGCTGACCAGAATGACGTTCATCAAATTCTACCTACATAGCAAACACAATCATTTTAACACAAACACAATAATAGCATTCCTCGCTTTAAGTAAAATTGTAGTTTGCACCAAACCGCAAACATAGATATGGCGCCGAGGTTGTAAATCTTTAAGTTTACAGTTGAAGAGATTGTTTGTTTGCTTGAACGCGCTTATCTCAGGAACTAGGTACTAGACCGATTTGAAAAATTCTTTCAGTGTTAGATAGCCCATTTATCGAGGAAGGCTATAGGCTATAAATATCATCACGCTAAGACCAATAGGAGCGGAGCAGTAATGAAAATTGTGACGCAGACGAAGTTGCGTGGGTCAACTAGTAATCCAATATAATAGGACCTACTTTAGGAACGTAGGTAGGTACATACGTACCTACTTCCCTACATAATGTATTTTCAGGGTCATATTCATGTTAAGTCGTTCATTTTATTGTTATTTTTAATTGCATTCATACGTAACTGTAAACATCTCATGCTCTTAATCATAATATTATTTTGTAATATTATGTATGAATGCAGCAACAACCGGTATCGGTCGCTTGGATTCTAAAGAGTACGTTAAGCCCAGTTTTTTTTAAATATAAGGACAGCTTAGGTATTCGTAATGGTCACGTCTTATCATCACTCCAAGTTGTTATTTAAACCAGAGTTTTCTTTTATTTCACAGTTAGTTGCAAAAGCTAGTTTATTAATAAATCTTGATGACCTTCAATGCCAATTTCACCATCGTCACGCGATTTGAAATACATATACATACCTACTTCTGTTTCCTCATCATCATCTGTCTAGCCTTTTTCCAACTATATTGGGGTCGGCTTCCAGTCAACCTGGATTCAGCTGAATACCAGTATTTTACGTGAAGGCAGCTGACTACCAGACCTCCACAACCCATTAAATTGGGTAACACGGTATTTCTTGGCAAGACTGGAGTCAGATTTACTGGCTTCTGACAATCCGTAACGACTGCTAATGACAGCCGGGACCAACGGCTTAACGTGCTTTCCGAGGCACGGAGGAAACTCGGTATGTTAAGATGGTCACCCATCCACAGACCAACCTTGGCAAGCGTGGCTTAACCTTGAAGATCAACCTGTGCGGCTGTTATTCTTTAGCCACGAGCTCTTCCTACCTAAACCTACTTCGGTTTCCTACCTATCACTTAATTCACCAGATATCGTAGTACTTATCCGATATTCATATCTAAGTGTGTGTTGTATCAGTAGCTGTTATGTCACATTTATTTTTAAATTGATTGATTGGGTACGTTAAGATTTACAAAACAAAAATATGTTGCATTCGACAAAAAAAAAATATTATACGAACGAATATCTACGTGTCTGTTGCCAACTCAAACTTATCTTGATTCATATTCATCATCATCCAAACCAAATGACGTCTACCTACTGCTGGACATACATAACGCTCTCTAAAGACCGCCTTAACGGTTTTTCAGGCGGACTGATAGCTGGTTAGCCTTGAACTGCCCGCATCCAACGAATTCTCATAAAATGCTTGGCTTGACCACCAAACAACTACAAAACCTTGGCGAAATAGCCAATGGGACCTTCTATTGACAGTGAAAACTCACAACTTAAGTAATCACCAATCTGCATTGAGCGAGAGTTGTTATCAATGCTTATTTCGTCTTAGTATGAGCCTCCCTTTTGCCCAGCAGTAAAGACAGTAATGGGCTGGTGTTATTATATTATATTACTAGCAACTTGACCGAGGTTTGCACGGGTAGCAAAGCATATAACTTTCTAACTGGCATGATTTTTCCGAAACCTACGAGAAACATCGTTTTCGGCAGTTTTTGATTTAATCGCGCACATACATACAGATAGATATGACCGGGAAAGATATTCTTTTAGACAAAATAATTATTATGTTTTAATGACAAAAAAATGTTTGTGGAACATTTAAAATCGACTAGGGATCGAAGAGGGATACTGAAATAATGTAGTGAATTAGATTATAGCTCAACAATATTCTAAACTCAACACCATACGTTGCAATCGCCAAACCGCTTGCCAAGCGTGGCGATCATAGAAATATTAAAAAAAAACTTTATTATATCTATGGTGGCGATTATGGTAACCGCCCCCCCCCCCCAATCTTGGGGGGCCTATGCCCAGTAGTGGACGTCTATCGGCTGAAATGATGGTGATGATATATTCTAAGTCTCCAATTTTGTTCCCCAGGCACTACCCCCGGCTGGGGCGGCAAGACGTTCATCGTGCAAGGTTTCGGTAACGTGGGCCTGCACACGTGCCGCTACCTCGTGCGCGCCGGCGCCACCTGCATCGGCATCATCGAGCACGACGGCTCCATCTACAACCCCGATGGCATTGACCCCAAGGTACGGTCACATGGACTTTTGTTGAAGAAAATACCTGGCATAAGTATGTGAAAACTAAAAACTACGTAATCTCCGATTTTCAAAGTACCTTCATAATATTTTCATTGGTTTTCTGCTAGTTCCTAAATCTTACGTCAAGTTGGTACCTATTAGACTATTGACTGTACTGTAATTTCCAAAAAACAAAATAGCTGAAGTTAAGATTACTCATTAAGTACATAGGTAGGGACCTACTTGTCTGCTCTTTTAGAAACTAAGTGTCAAAGATGAGAAAGAGATTTTAATTTACCTTTTTTTGCAATTTGAATTATGAGTTTCAATAGGTACGTTATTTGAAAATATAGTGTAGGTACAATACTCTACACTCACACGGATGACGAAGAAAAACATGGCATGTGGGCGGGAAATTTGTCGCCAGCATTCGCGTGAAATTATGGTCAATCAAACTGACCGTATCCACACACAAATTCACTGTCAAAAACAACAATCCGAACAATTCGTAACAAAAAACTGGGAAACCCGAGTATGACATGTTGATTTTTTACGTATCAATCAAACAACAATCAGCGGAAATGTAGATAATGACAATAAAAACTGTGATGTGCCAGCTTATTATTAAGTACCTACTAATAAAAAATACAGCATAACTAAGTACCAAGTCAGTAATTCCACAGATTTTTCTAGCATATTTTCTTTCCGTTGCCGGGATTCTGAAAAACTTAGATTTGATAGAATTGATTCTACGGATATATCCAACAAAGACAAAACAAGGTTCCACAAGACTAGTAACACAAATAGAAATACTTACTTAGTTTAAAAAGAAACGTTTTATTCGGCGATTCAAACGTTATACATTTTTTCTATTATTTCTTTCATTCCCTTGAAAAAACGATAATACCTTGGCTACATAATAGCATCAAACTTTGTTACCTACTTACAGATGCAATTTAATCAAAACCCTCTTGCAATGCCTCATATTTCTTCTCATCACGCCCGCTCAAAACAGAAGTAGGTAGAGTAAAAAAAATCGTCAGAATCAAAGTTTCTCAAAAGAACCCTACGTTAGCGAGTCTGATTTGCACTTAACCATTTTTTACGTCATAATGTTAATTGATTCAGACACCCATCACTAGCCTCTCAATTGAGCGTGAAACAGTCCGTAGTCACGACAATTATCCGTTACGTTTTTGTGATTAAATTCACATACGAGTAGTTATAGGTAATAAATGAACAAACCGATTATCGATTAGTAATCTCGCTATTGCAATATATAATTATGCAATTATGAGTATCGGTGATCACAACATCACGCCTGTTTTCCCCGAAGCGACAGGTCGTTGTCTCGAAAAGATCGCTTTTAGCGATAAGGCCGCCCATTGTGTCACCCTATGTAATGTTTTCTTCATCTATCTTTTCTGTAACTTATATGGTGTACATAATAAAGAGTATTCTATTCTATTCTAAGCATAATATAATTATAAATTTAGCATATTTGCAATAGTACACTGTTATCCTAGGGGTGAAACCAACTGACTTAGTCCCGAGACGGGTCGACTCCCAGGTTGTAGCTATCGGGAAACAAAGACTCCGGCAGGGAATTCCACTCCTTAGCTGTACGCATTATGAATGTGTTCCCAAAATAGGGTACCAATAGTTCGAGGGACTTAATAACTCTTTCACCCGATGTAATGTAAACACTGCACTTTTAATTACGAATACAAGGAAAGTAATAATAATAACACGAATCAGCTAAAGAAAAAAACTATATTATTATCTGAATAAAGCCATTTCAAAAATATAATCCTAAGTTAATAATCACGTTTACGTTATTTTAATTTGACATCGCGTTGTAATAGGGAATATGCATGCAAGTTTTTTATTTGCAAAATGAAATACTCATTAGCTCTAGTAAACAATCATGAAGTGTTTTTTTAAATACCTTCATCAGTGATGAAGTTATACAGCTTCAGAGATTACAATTAGAAAGAAAAATCCGATGTAAACTTTGACGTCATCATCTATGACGCCTATACATCAGTCATAGAAAACAGCGTTTTCGCGAGAGGGACAGATATATTTGTTTAAAATAATTATTTCTTCGTTTTTCGAGTAATTTTGATTCTATTTTCACTGTTAGTATTATATTTTTGTATATTTTTAGATAAACTGTATAGATGATAAATATGTTTTTCATGCATATTCCCTATTGACTGGCTGTATAAAACTTGGGACATGGTTCAACAGAAATGTTCAACGATTTTTTTGCAAAACGATTCTCCCTAGGGCTGGAAAGTAATACTTTGAACCCGCTCCTCAGGCAACTTTCCGAGTATGAGTAATGAAAAATAAATATCTTATCTTATCATATTTTATCTAAGGACCATGTAGAACCTAAAGGAAAAATCCTTAACCTGACACTTCGGGGGCTGCCACATATAAATTCATATGGTTTACCAACCACCAAGACAGACTCCTACCAAATAATTAGAAAAGGCGAGGGAGGCCATTGCCTAGCAGTGAGACTTAATAAAAATATAAACCAACCAAACGCACATTTTGTCTGACTTGGGTATCAAACCCCGCCACAATCAGCTTTAAACCAAAAAGGCAGTTTAACCCAATTATTATTGCAAAACCAACCATTAAAAATCACCGTGACAGATTATTTAATCATAATTATCATGTAGCAAAATGTCATCAGGCACCTACCTACCGAACTACTATCAAAGCATAAATATTAAAATCACAGAGCGATACAAAAGTCGTAGTCATTATCAGCAAGGTCACAGGTGTTACAATATCTCGCCTTGCCGACGACCGCCGAATCTCTATTATTTCCCAGAATAGACTCACTATCAAAGCAGCGTAAAATGACGAGACATCGAATGATTTTCATTTGTTTGTTACACCTACAAAAATGTCAGATTACATATCTACGCGTCTTGATAAGCATACAGATTTTTAATCTTATTATTCGAAATAAAGGTGACAACCCAACCACTATGAACCAATGATTTATTTATAATGTCATTGCTATGAACACATAATTAATTGACCATTGAGAAAACTTGCTAAAAAGGATGAGCGATACAACTCATCCACTACTAACAGATCTAAAGGGTACCTACCTACTAAACAGACTTCGTTCTGTTTTTTAACCGACTCAAAAAAAGATGGAGGTTCTCAATTGGGTTGTGTTTTAATTATTTTTATGTGTACCTCATAACCGTCATTTATAAACCGATTTGAAAAAATCTTTCCTATTGGTCCCATTTAAATTTCATCAAAATCGGTTTTGCAATTTGTCTTTTGAATCAAAATAGCTGGAAATCGTTAACTTAGATGACGTATTTGTTTTGTTATCCAAGTAAACGAAATAGCGTATTTTGCTTTCCTGCGACTTTCCCGTGGTGTTAGGTGAGGGTACCACAAAAATGAAAAAAAAACTACAACCGACTTCCAAACTTATTTTTCTTGATAAATACATTGCTTACCGACAGGTCTGATCATGGAGTAACACTAGTCTATCAACAAAAACAGGCAGTTTTTTTTTTCGTAAATGTATACTATAAAATCGTGGTTCATTTCATGAAAGGTCATCAATAAAAAAATCATTACTATTGTAATGACAATAAGTCGCCTTGTCATTATGATTGAATTAATTAATTAAAAGTTAATAAATCTTAGACAAGAGGGTTTTCATAAACGCGTTATCTTAATGTTGTACGCGTGAATCAGCTGGTTTATTGATTAACAAGTGGAGTTGTTGTAACCAATAGATAAGGTAATCAACTCATAAGTACTTTTAGGGATTAGTTAGTCGTTTTAAACTGATGTCACATAGAAATTACGATTTTGTTTTAACGGATTCAGTTCAAGAGGTACTTAGTTAGTTGACACGTTTTTTTTTAATTTTAAAGCAACCCGAACAGTAATTGCATAGTATAAAGAGAAGGGTAGTAGGTTATCTCCGGCCCAATCCGCGATACAATTGCCTACTGTCTTAGGGTTGTCACTTTTAGATAAATTTTAATTTATATTATTGTATTGTCCGGGTACAGAGTTTGTGAGGCCGATTTTATCTAAACGATGAAAGAAACAGAATCATTAATAATCAAGAATAATTAAAAGAATCACTGTAAATACAAAACAACATTGAAAAAACTAACGACTGTCTCTTAGACTATAATCGAATTTGTTGTTATGTTTCGAACTTTGCTTTATATGTATATCTGATTTACAATTAGTCAATTACTTATTTTGAATTACGATTTTATAACTGTAGGTAGGTACTTAGTTACTATACCTACAATACTGAGAAATCAGCATAACTAAACGTAAACAAAGCAATAGCGGCAAATCAATTGACAGATCAAAAGTACCTAATACATTCTAGTAGGAAATTAGGCCTACCTACCTACTTCCTCTGTGTGATAGAAAACTAATACAACAAAAAATAAGTAAGTAGGTATCTCATCATCAAGTAAAAATTATATATCTACTAGAATAAGTAACTAGCTTACCTTTCCTGTTCAATAGGTAATCTGAACAGAGACAATTCTGGAATCGATGAATTATTAAGACACCCAAGCACACAGCAATACGTTCTCCTGCGATTATCAGACATTTTGGTTTTATTTAGCGGTGCCGAAAAGCCGCGACGCGCGAACCTCGTGCAGTGTTAGCCCCGACTGGCGCACTGAGAAACGGGTCGAGATTTTGTTAAAGTGTGCGTGCGTCGATGCATAGATACTATGGCGCACACATACAAGCCGCGCGCGGTGCGTTTGTATGAAGATAACCTACTTCCTTCTCTTTATACTATGGTAATTGCTTAGCTTTTTCATCATAGTATTCTGCACTCATCACTTAGTCCTCTGTACCCCTATTCTGTAACAACATTATCGTGTTTCGACAGCGGAATCCGAGGTGAGCATCAAATTACGTCAAACGGAAGACCTTTATGTTGTGTGCAATAAATAAAGCTCACTTTGTGAGGTTTGTCACTCAGGTGAAGCTCGATATCGAAATGGTTATTTACAGAATAGACTAACAGTTCTAAGCCCAAATCTTTTTAGGCGTTAGTTCAAGATGATTTTTTAGTAACCGTTCCTTTCTATTTTTATTTAGTACCTTTGTGCAGAAGTTTAAATGAATCAAAAAGTCCTAGAAATGTTCTATCTACAATTTCTTAGATTCAAATTTCAAGGTTGGTCTTACCTAATTTTTTTTTCTATTGATAGTCACACATTTGACCACTAGCTCCTGATGGTAATCTAACTGTAATTACTTTGTTATAGGCCCTGGAAGACTACAGGATCGACAACGGCACCATCGTGGGCTTCCCCGGCGCCAAGGCGTACGAGGGAGAGAACATGCTGTACGAGAAGTGCGACATCCTTGTACCCGCCGCCGTCGAGCAGGTCATCCACAAAGAGAACGCGCACAAGATCAACGCTAAGGTAACTAAACCACCCATATGTAATCCGTTCTTACCCAAGAAACAGCATTTATTTATTTGTAATGGGTTTGCTCTTGACTCTAGTCTATGTCATAGATGACAGAGACAAAGTCTACGATGGAGCGAGCCTACCCAGAAGGAGTCTGTTCACTCTAACTAGTGAAGTCTAAGCTGTTGGTTCATCATCATCAGTCCGACTTCACCCACTTCTGAGCATAGGCCTCTCTTTTCTTGTGCCAATCCTCACGTTCCTTTTTTTTCGTGTGGAAATCCTCATGGACGTCCTTCGTCTTGGCGCAGACGGAGGGGTCTGTCAGACTCCTACTGACTGGCTGGGGTGCAGGGTCACGGTCCTATTCTCCATAATCACCCGCGCTTGCAAATCCCGTCTCGGGTAAGGGTAGGAGTGAACTCCTCCTGACCCTTTCATCTGTGAGAGGCGCGCGGAAACACCACGCGACACCAACTCGGGCCTGCGTGCTTGGACGACGGACTTCCCCAAGCCCGTCACCCGCAAGCCACTTTACCGGGGATCGGAAGAGGGTATTGTCAGCCGTCCCCCGGCGTCCAGTTTTTTGGGCACGGATTGGCAAAGTGGAGGATATCGCCGTTGCCAAGAGCTCTCGACCACACGTTTGATTATGGTCGGAAGCGAGAGATCACTTCCCAATTACCACGTTCCTGTGCAACCATCTATGGCAACAATGTCATTTGTCCATCTCGCCGCCGACCTACCAACACTTCTTATTCCTCTGCCAGTCCTCGGAATCCGCTCGGTCACTGCCTTACTCCACCTATCATAACCTCGCCATGCCAGGTGTACTGCCCAGCTCCATTTCAGTTCCGCAATTCGTTTTCCGATGTCCAAAACCTTCGCGGATCTCGACATTAGAAACTCGATTTATTAGACGTATGCCAAGCATGGAACGCTCCTTAGCTCTTTGTGCAACTCTCAGTCACACACAGCCTCCTGCGTGAGCGTCCATGTCTCAGCACCTTAAATCATGTTGGGCAAAACACACTGGTTGTAGAGGCGGGACTTCAACTGTTGGTTACTCCTCTTAAAAGCTGTTAAGCGTTCAGCGATTGGGAATGCGAAGAGTCTGAATGTTTCACTGCTGGCACACAGCCACATCTCACTGAGAAGACAGGCTGCCTAAATCATTAAGTTTTTGTAATTAAGGTGGATGCTCCAGGGTAGCCCGCGAAATTCAAATATTTTTATGTTTTTTGCAATTTGCCGGTCAGTGTGAAGCTGTATGTGGACCAAATGCGATCCGCGACCGTAACGCGTATTTATCTATAGAATTATAATCATTTTAATCATCAATATAGCTTTCTAAGTTCATGTAGTTCGAAAGAGTGAATATTTCAGAAATAATCATTCTTTCGGACTACATGAACTTAGAGGGCTATATTGATGATTAAAATGGTTATAATTATTTAGATAAATACGCGTTACGGTCGCAGATCGCATTTGGTCCACATACAGCTTCACACTGACCGGCAAATTGCAAAAAACATAAAAATATTTGAATTTCGCGGGCTACCCTGGAGCATCCCCCTTAAGTATTTAGAAAAATCTAAAAAGAGCTCCAGTGTAGAAACTCCGAAATAGAAAACACATTAGAACAATAATGCAAATTTTCGTTGAGTTCAGCCACTCGACGAATTATTATGATTTGAGCGGTATTTGATGGTATAGGACTTACCTTCTAACAATATCCTTTTCCAAACAACCTTGTCTCCC
The DNA here is from genome assembly GCA_950371165.1 of Lacanobia oleracea. Lineage (NCBI taxonomy): Eukaryota > Metazoa > Arthropoda > Insecta > Lepidoptera > Noctuidae > Lacanobia > Lacanobia oleracea. The sequence continues at coordinate 13,264,467 of OX493397.1, forward strand.
TCTCAACAAAATAGTGTAGGTACTTTGTCCAAGACCTTGTAAATTGTTATTCGGTGTAACGGTGTTATCATACCAATTACATAACGTGGGAATTCACTAAAATTAAGTACTGATGTACTCTCATTTACTGATAAGATTAATGTAATAAATAATTATTCTGGCATGGCAGGATTAGATTATGAAAAAAGAATACAATTAGACCAATTGACTATTAATTCCGTACATTCCACTCTCACTAAATGAAATGGTTCTTACACACGCAATAATAAAATTAGCTAATAAAGATTCTTTTATTTCTACTTATTCTCTCCAAACAATTTGAATGTTTAGTAGGTAAGCAATGAAGGTGCACGTGTGTAGATGGTCCTTTAGAATTGTGCGCTTCCTCTAGGGCGGTTTTAACCAACGTCACTTATGTTTTATCCTTAACATAAACTAAGTCTTAACAAATTATTGTACGAAACCACTGTCAAAAATAGCCGTCACGCACAGGACGCCCGTCAATATGAAACAACGGCATACGATTAGGTTTTACTGCCAAGACCCGTCAACAGATGATCAAGACTTAATTTTTTTGATATATATCTAGCGTTTATGTAGCCAGCCCTTAAAATAAATAAACCAAGCCGAAGTCATCAGCAGTAAGTAACATGTATTCGATTGCAGATCATCGCCGAAGCCGCCAACGGCCCCACGACGCCGGCCGCCGACAAGATCCTCATCGACCGCAACATCCTCGTGATCCCCGACCTGTACATCAACGCGGGAGGTGTCACCGTCTCCTTCTTCGAGTGGCTCAAGAACCTAAACCACGTGTCTTACGGACGTCTTACCTTCAAGTATGAGCGCGAGTCCAACTACCACCTATTGGGTAAGTTCATTCTAACAAATTAAGTGCGAACTTAGTAATTTTTCGTTTTTTCCGTTTTTTTCCAAAACTACACAACACGCACAATTTTTTTATGTGGCGCTCATTTACAGCAGATTACGCACTAATTATACGTACCAGTCATATCGCTCTAGAAGCTACTTTACAGATAGGGTAGCGTACACCGGTATCAGAGCGACAATTCCCGTTTTAAAAAATTAATTTACTATTTGATGCAGTTCCATAGATGTTCGTCCTTCCTCATATCTTACGATTACATAACGTTATTTGTACAATAAAGTGTATCGGTGCGACGCTCGTTATCTATTTATTTTATGAGAATAGAAGGTCAGTTTCTTTTATACTAATAATAAATTTACAAAATACTGTGAGTCGGGTTTTTTCCAAAAATAACCTCCATATGGTTGAGCGTAGAATAAAAATAACGACATTCGATCTCGCACCGAATTTTGCATCACTATTTTTGACAACTCGACCATCGTCCAACCGGTCCAACAAGCACTAACATATACTGGAGTAAAAAAAAGAGTATTGTATCTAGTTAGGTCACTAGTAATAAAACTATTTTTGTATTAAAAACATGTATTTATTTTTCAGAATCCGTACAAGAGTCGCTAGAGAGGCGTTTCGGGCGCGTCGGAGGTCGCATTCCAGTCACTCCCTCCGAGTCCTTCCAGAAGAGGATCTCCGGTGCCTCCGAGAAAGACATCGTGCACTCCGGTCTCGACTACACCATGGAGAGGTCGGCTAGGGTAAGCGTCCACAATAATCCATATTACATAACACTAATGTTATAAATGCGTCAGTAACGGTTAACGGGTAGACAAGAGCTAGTAAGTAATAATTATGAGTTTCAAAACCGCTACATTTCCAATTAAAAGTAACGACGCTGAAATTTTAAACCAAAAAAACGTTTCAGAAATATGTAGAAAATAAAGAATATATTCGCATTATGATCTGTTAATGAACTTATTTGTATTTTTTTCACAGGCCATCATGAAGACTGCCGTGAAATTCAACTTGGGCTTAGATCTGAGGACAGCGGCGTACGCCAACTCCATCGAGAAGATCTTCACGACGTACGCCGACGCCGGTCTTGCATTCTAAACACTCACTAGTTAAATTGAAGTATTGTCTGCATTTTATAGACTCCATTTTAGTCCCTATGCACATAAGTGTAACTTTTAAGACATTATTATCACAGTATTTTTGTTTGTTGGAATCATGGCTTTTTTACTTTAATGTTAAGCGAATCGTTGAACTTTTAAAGTGAAAATTTAATTTTACAATTGTATTGTCTTGAATTTTTGAATAAAATTGTTTTACTGTTATTCCTAACCTGATTTTTATACTGTAATGCGCCCACTTGAAGTTTCGAATACCGAACCGTTTGTAAGACACCTATCCAGGCATGAAATCAAGTGTGTTACGCACTGGTACGGAAAAGTGGGCTTGTCAGCCCTCGCGTATTCAATTTATTTTAATCACACACCAGCCTGGTAGCCGGTCACCCCACGAAAATCCACATACGATCGAAAAAAATTCGCGAGCCGTTTTTCACAATAATTTGTTTATTTATTTGTTAGGGACAAAAAACAGTTACATGCTTCAAATAAACAAGAAATACTTTAAAATAATAATAACAAACATGTAACCCACACCAATGTCTGCGTATTGGTATGAGTTCACAGATGGAAGATCTGTGATAGCTTCATATCTTGCCACATTTAACACAAACTCACAAACAATTCATTTCAATTTAATTCAATTCTGGCAGTCACAGATTACATATCTCTGTGACACCTTAATATAATATAAATGAATTCAATGTAATTACATTTAATATAATTCAATTGAGAAAGTCGGTTACAGACAATTTTTTTTCCATCGCAGGAAAAACCTGTAGGTATGTGGCTGGCTGCATGAAGAGCTGGAAGATAGGTCAAGCAAAAGCCAAGCAGTTTGTGAAATCGATCTGTTCAAGTCCTTAATACCTAGTTAAAGTATGCGGTTTCTAACTTAATGTCGTCATACTAACTCGGAAAGGGATCGTCACCGTATCAACTAGAGCAGTTCAGTAGGTATTCTTTTTGTAAAACTAACTACTGCAACGCACTAATTGGAATTTTAACGTAATAGGCTGTCTCTGAATGTGGCGATGCCAATCTGGTCAAGTTCAATGCTGCTATGACCCAAGCGTGTCTATTTTCCGCCAAGAGGAGCCAATTCCACCCAGCTCCATGCTTCCGAGGTTTAACCGTGCCGATAACCCACCAACTTGAACTTCTTGGGGTTACATTACCATGTACTCTCAATTTTGGCCCTTACATAGAGGCAAAGGCTCAAGTGGCTGCAAAGAAGTTGGGGATTCTGGTAAAGGTGAGACGATACTTCACGCCGAAACAGCTGCTTAAACTCTATCAAGCGCAAGTTCGGTCGTGTATGGAGTACTGTTCTCATCTTTGGGATGGATCTGCCAGATACCAACTTGATGCCCTTGAGTCAATTGAGAAACGAGCCAAGAGGATCAGCGGCAATGACAGGCTCCTCGTGACGAAGCTCCAAAGTCTTGAACATCGACGACGAGTTGCTAGCCTGTCGGTTTTTTACCGGTTGCATTTTGGGAAATGTGCGACGGAATTGCATAATTTAATTCCGCCAAGCCCGTTCCATCATCGAACCACAAGACGAACGGCGATGCGCCACCGGTACACGGTGTATATCCCACCCATACGCACAAAACGTTTCAATTTGGTACTTAACTCATTCATAATGTGTACAGCTAAGGAGTGAATTCCCTGCCGGAGTCTGTTTCCTGATAGCTACAACCTGGGAGTCTTTAAGTCAAGAGTGAATAGGTTATTTCTAGGCAAGCGTGCTCCATCTTCGACCACATCATCGCTTACCATCAGGTGAGATAGTGGTCAAACGCGTGCCTATCTATAAAAATGAGTGCCGTCTGGTGACAGTAACGGAAAACCTTTTTTTTTTTCTATACAATTTGACATAAGCGAACGTTTACATTTACGCGATCGAGTGCGTTAAAAAGCTTACACTAAGCCCTCTGATCCACTTTGGTTACCTGAAGCAATAGCCGTCGCGACGCAACAACAATTGAATAGTTTTATTGTAAAAAAAATCGGCAGCAGCCATGTTTTTTGGTCGATCGGGGGCGTAGACAGAGAATCTCTGTCTACGATCGGGGGTTACTCTTTGATCGGGGGCCATAAGACACTGAGTTTTTTTTTTTTAAAGTTTGGTATGGCATGTGGGATGCCAATATGCGTCAATTTCAGTTGACGCTAGGGTTGCAAACTTTTTTTTGCGCCAATAAAGTACATTGGTTATGAAAAGTAGAAGAAAAAACGTACATTGTGTCAAAATAAAGTAAGATTTATTTTGCTTAGAAACATGTTTTTCGTTACTTTTAGAAACTTTTATCAAATAATTCATTCATTCTATTCATTTTTAGGGTTCCGCACCCAAAGTGTAACCAACGGAACCTTGTTCCTAAGCCTCTTCTTACGTGGCGTTTCACGCAAAAATACTTACAACCACCCGGGTTTCTTTTCTAATTATGTGAAATGAATCCCTTAGAAACCAAATGATGCGAAATAAAGTATTTTCGCGTACTTTATTGTTCTCATAAAGTATAGAGTACAATTACCCGAAATAACGAACAATACTTTATAACAAAGTACGGGTGGCAACCCTAGTTGACGCCCAATAGCACACCCGTGTGCCGACGAAAACCCACAGGGGCCACAGGTGTTTTTTTTTTTTTTATGGGACAAGCCCGCCACACATTCCCAACCACTGCAACTCCTGAAAGCCAGAATCAACAGTGGCGACCACCAGAAAAACGCCGAGCCATTGAAACCCGACGAGTCCCGGAGAAACGATTCAACTGTCTTGGATCCTGCAACGAAATTAATCAGAAAAGTACAGCGGAGGAATAGGAAAAAAATATATAAAATTTCCACTTCCCTCCGTATCAAGCAGGAGACAGAATAGAACTAGGCCAATAGGCACCAAGGGACAAATACAACTGGGTTAAGCCCAGTTGCCAAGCACCACGGATTATATCTTACCACTTAAACTAATGGGCCCTAAATTGTGAGCTACTTTTGATTCCAGTAATAGGTATGGCAAAATCGCTTGAACGCACGGAAATTTGTTCTGGTTTCAACAAGGTCCGTATAGTAAACTACCCCAGATGTAACCTTAATACTATCTAACATAGTATTGCGTTCAGTTTGCCAAAGACTACACTCCCATAAGATGTGATGTGCGGATTGTTCGTATTCATGGTCAGCTGTAGAACATTGACATAAAGGCGAGGCCACAAGCTTAAAGGAAAATAATTTACTCTTAAAATTGCCATGACCTGTGAGAAATTGGGCAACACAGTGATCCACCTCCAGCCATGTCCTGTCCAGCCGCTTACGAACAGATGGAAAAAACTGGTGGAGGTAATTTGATGGAATTTTCCCACCTACATTGCCACTCGGATAAAAGTTCCTCCCAGACATCAGTCTGGGGTTTTAGTAATCTAGAGATCTTAGCACGGCCGCGTTGCGGTAAGAACTCTGGGTCCGTAATCTTTCTAGCGTAGTAGTACATTGCAGCACGCCGCTGCACTTCTAGATAGACTGGGAGAACACCCGCCAGCACTGGTAAGGCTTCAGTACTAACCGTCCTATACGCCTTGCATAAGAATATCAAAGCCAAACGCTGGCTTTGCAGCAATTTACGTCGTACCGCACCTATGGTGGCCCTATCGGCCCAGACAGGTGCCCCGTAGCACATACAGCCCGAGTAGGTAGCCCCATAAATAGTTTTTAAGGTTTGAAAAGATAGACCCCAAGTAGCTTTGGATATTCTCGTCAAGGCGTAGAAGTCTTTTTTGCTTTCTCACCTACTGTTTTTATATGATCAATAAATGAAAAGTTATTTTCTAATAGCATACCGAGATAGCACACGGATTCTTTTCTTTTAACGGGTACGTTATTAAATTTAATACTAGACCAGGATTTAAGGTTTCCTTTTAAAATAAGTTGATAGGTTTTATGCGTTGCAAAGGTCAGACGGTTTCGATCGCCCCACTGAGATATTAATCGTAGGCATGTGTCAGCCAAATTCTCGAGGCCAGCCCGAGTACTTGCCTGAATGAGAAGCAAGCCATCGTCCGCGTAACCGGTTAATGAGCAGCCGCATGGGAGCGGAAGCGCGAGGAAGTCATCGTAGCCAATATTCCAAACATATGGACCGATAACTGAGCCCTGAGGACATCCCATGGTTAGAGACTTAGTAATGGAATGATGTCCAAGTTTGAGTTTCACGGAGCCGTTTAGAAAGTAAGAAAGAATCAGATTATAGATGTTTTTGTGACAACCACAAAGTCTTTTCATTTTAAGTAGTAGCATCGGCCACCATGCGTTATCAAAAGCGCCAGAAATGTCGAGAAAGATTCCAACCACATATTTATGTTCCGATAAGTTAATAATTTTACGAACAGAGAGCACCGCGTCGACGGTGGATTTACCAATAGTGAAACCAAATTGATTATTATGAAATTTAGGTCCATTCTGTAGTAAGCGCGGAACGATTAGTCGCTCTAAGAGTTTTCCCAAAGATGGAAGTAGGGTTATGGGCCGGTAGGACTAAGGGTCATCCGGGGGCTTATCGCCACTCTTCGGAATAATGCGTATAAAGCCTTGTCGCCATATTCGAGGAAAAATACCTTCCGCAATGCATCGGTTATATACTGATAAGATCGCGTCTCCCGCTGTCTTACACGCTTCTATAATCATTCTATTAGATATTTTATCTTCACCGGATGATTTGTTGAGAGGTAGTCTCTTGACAACGTTTCTGAATTCGTCAGTGGATGGAAGATCTGACTCCGGTAATTCAGGTGGCACCGTGGCCCACGCTCTGATCTGTTGGTGGTATTCATTATCATTTACTAATGAATCGTCTGGTATAAGGGAATCAAGCAGAGCATCAGTTGTTTCTTCAATGCCGGTTGTATGTTTATTGTTTACTTTAATGTTTTGAACGTACGCAAGGTCGACAGATCTATTAGCTTTGAACTCGTGGTACAAAGGAGACCACGGACCCTCCCTATCAAGTTTATCAACAATTTTCCGCAATAAATTACCCTTAGATTTTTCAACAGAAGCTCTGTAGCGTGACTTGGCAACTCTAAAAGTACTTAAAGCAAGATTAAGGAGGTCCCCGGTAACCTTACGTTTTTTTAGCTTGTTAAGCTGTCTACGAGCTCTACGAAAGCTTCTACGTTGTTCAACAAGGTAGTCACTCCACCAATCACATCTACGAATATTGGTCATGGATGCGCGACCAATAGCAATGTCAGCACAGTAAGTGAAGGCGTCCGACATTATCTCAGCACTTTCCTCAGCTGACAGTCCATCGCGAGTGAAGTCTTTGACATGACCAGAAAAAAGTGAGCCGAAGAATTCACAATTCGCGCCCTTACTTTTATATCTAAAATTTCCAATTAAGTGTGACGAACCTTGAGTAAACATAGGAACAAATCCGTACACGATCAGGCGATGATCACTACAAGACGCGTCAGGAAGGACACGCCACCTATCCAAGCGTACGTCTGCACTAGAAAGTGTGACGTCAATACAAGATTCGCCCATTTGGCAACAAAAAGTAGGTGGTGCGTCTGGGGTGTTATGAATTGATAAATTCATCTCAGCAATAAAATCTTCAACAGCACAACGTCGTTCGGAATCAGTGGATCGAACTTTGCCATACCACAGGGAAGAAGATGCATTTACATCAGCACCTACTATAACTTTGCAGCCCGCGAGCGACCGCAAGACGTGACGGAGATTATGTATATGTGGAGTAACTGGGTCTGAGTATTGAAAGTAGCAGCTCACAACTTAAACCTTAAAGGTAGGCGATGATACTTCCGCCACGGCGCAATGAGGCGTCATGAGATTACTTATAGATGTTACAGTAAAGCCCGAAGAACGCGCTACATAAATTCCGGCCCGCGCCCCACAGTCCAGCTGAACCACCCTGTGACGTAAGCGCGCGTTTTGGTATTGTTCCTGAATAAGTACTATGTCAAGATTATAATCCACAATCAATTTATCCAGCTCAGATGTCGCCACCCTATCGTTATGGAGATTTAATTGTCCTATGGTTAAAATATCCATTATTAATAGTTAGTGTTTAGGATTAACTGTTCGAGTTTCAGTTTGTAGGTAGTACACTCTTGAGATCCGCAGCGATGATCACACGGTTTTTTAAAGCGTTTGCACGCCACGCAAGTCGGTTTAAAATTTAAGTCGTCCTTATGCGGGCAATCATTTTGTTTCGTGTGCCTCCGAACAATTGGCACAGGTCGGTTCCTTACTAGCGCAGTGTTTCTTAACGTGACCAAACTGTTGGCAATGCAAGCACCGAACTACTTCTACATCATTAATAAAACGGCAGGTAGCCCAATCAATAAATAACTTATCCTTGGTAGTTACTAAGTGTTTACGTACCGCGGGTTCTATTTCAATGCCAATCCATTTTCGACCGTTATCTAAGGAGCGCCTACGGATAATTTTGGTAGACTTTATAAAGTCATCCTCTTTAATTTGCAGCTCATCCTTAATATTTTGGCGGTAAAGCGCGTTCAGAAAAGCGCCATCATCCATTGATGATGGAACATCCTTTACTAACACTCTAGGGCGTCTTCTACTCGTAAACCAGCGGCCTTGATAGCATCTACAGATTCTAACTTTCTAAGTTGAATTTCATTAGCAACGCGTAGTACGACACCTGATTTCACTGTTTTTTTCACGCCTACCATTTGAACTACCATTTGAAAACCGTCGTCACTGGGCTTAATTGCCTTCATTAGCGCTTGTTTTGTCGCGGACGAAGTGTTATAGTCAGCTGACCGGTCCGCGGTAGGGTATGCGACCACACAAGGTAACAGTGGTCGGGACTGCATAATTGCTGGAGCTACTTTTGGCAAACGTAGTTTCAACGAGTCCGCATATGAAATACAGTTGTTGTCATTGACCGGATCGGGATTGACAGCGTTATTCGACTTGATTTTATCTAATTCGCGTTCCGTATTGGCTAACTTCGTCTCGTTGCATTATGATTTTATGGCCAGCATAGAAACAATGGCCGTGACACGCTGTGTCATATCCATGATAGCTGATTTATTTGCAACATTAATTCGAGAGCCCTGATCATTCACTAGGTCGTTAATTTTAGACAGGTATGACGACGCCTCGGAAACTAAGTCACAATAGTCGGTATTGCTCACATCACTGATATTTAAAATCGGCGAGGATTTTTCCACGGTTTCGAATGTTTGATGAAGCCGTTTGGACCTATAATCGGGCGAAATGTATGATGGAGACATTTCGCTGAACAAACGTTTCGAATTAGCGAAGGTCGCCACGGGTGACCTCTGGGTTTTAGTATTTCTACGCCGCGATCTGGTGGGTCATCATTTGTTGACATCATCATTGACGGAGAATACGATAAATAAACGTATTAGAACGCGAATGAATGAAATTTTAGAATTAAACAAATAAATACCGATCGATTAAGTTATTTCGCGGTACCCACAAACAGAAAAAATAAATGCACTTACCGAAGGCTGGAGAAATTGACTAATTAGCAATAAATTAATAGACAGACAGCTTTAAAAACTTACAAAACACGCACTTAATACACTATGGCACAGCTAGGAACAGTTCACAAGCCTTAGAATAAACACACAATGCAAATTCCGAATTTACAGAACGGAGCGATATAATAAACACCTCACAGCGCACAAGTGGGAAGGGAAGTGGCCACAGGTGTTGACGGCGAGGCGAAAAGCGATACGGTGACGATCCCTTTCCGAGTTGATATGTGTGCTATTATGACTAGGACCTTTAGCTGTAAGCCCGCTCCACAGGTGCAAACTTTCACACAAGCTTAGCAGAATACTAGCGAATTATTTTACACAATCTAGAAAAGTGACTCAACTTACTCTAACGGCGAGCGTATATCATCCGCTTTTCGTGGGGGATCGCTTCAATCGCTTTTTTTTTTATAGAGCGCGATGGTTAAAGTTCCAAGCTAAGTTCCTAATAAGAACCAAAATGTAGCTCAAAAATTATAATTACGATGTTTGCAACTCAAACCATTGACATTTCTACAACGATATTTATTAAATGAACGCTTTAGTAACTAACTTACGCAAGACGCGTCGATTTCTTGGAACGCAGCCAATTACGTGGTGAAATGTCAGTTGTCAATCGATGCGAGTTGTGAATTTTTTCGATACGAATCCCAATTATTTTTGTACTTACGTTATTTGGGAAATTATTCATAACAAAATGTTCACACCAATATTTGTTACAATACTTATGACATTAATCAACGGCATACTTTCTAAAAGCGTTGAACTTACCTTCGAGTTACCTGATAGTGCAGTAGAATGTTTTTATCAAGAAATAGAAAAGAATACCTCAGCGGCATTAGAATACCAGGTAATTTACATGTGCTAAAGAGTTACTATGAGAGTTAAATAATTGTTATGTGACATTTTACTATGAAGTAAAGTCATTCCTAACCTCTTTAGATTAGTTCCACTTGTTCTATCATTTTCCTCTTGAAAGATGTCAACGGTACTGCCTAAATGTTTCAGGTAATCACCGGTGGACAATATGATGTCGATGTTAAGATAGAAGGTCCCAACAAACAAATAATTTACCAGCAACAAAAAATGCAATATGATTCACATCAGTTTACTGCACAAATAACAGGTAATCTTTTATAATAATAATTATACTTGTAATTAACATATTACTAATGGAGCTATATTTCCATTGAAAGTGCTTGTAAGTGTTACTTATAATTTTGTAACATGAATGCTACTTTTGCTTGAATTTCTAAGAGAATGTTAATGACTGCAGTAATTTTCCAATACATAGGTGCTTCTTATAAGATTGTCTTAAAATATGTTACTTAGACTGATTTTTAAACTTGGTTTTGTTTCAGGTGTATACAAAGTTTGCTTTAGCAATGAATTCAGTACCTTCTCCCACAAACTTGTCTATATGGAACTTAATGTGGGTCCTGAGAAACCATTGCCTGGTGTTGGAGACCATGCAACTGTTCTAACACAGGTATAATTACTAGTATAATTATTGTAAAACTGACTATAACCAAAGCATGATCTGTCAGTAAATGGTATATAAATATTTCCAATTAAATGGAAAGTCAACCTATTCACCAAGGCCATTCAAACTACTTCTTCAGTATAATGTGACTTTATTTCACACCGCACTTGATAAGGAAATATAAACATGCTAATAAGCATTTACCACATCCAATCGTATTGTAAACCTAGTAAAGAAATCAATAGAACTTGTGAGATTTCTTATCTCTAATTCATAACAATAAGATTGTAAATTATTGTGGCCTTAGAAACTGGTCTAGTTGGCTTCTTTATTTTATTAATTTGATTGTCAGTTTCACATAAGTTCATAACATACAATGTTGAATAAATAGATAAAATAACATACATTTGAGTAAAAGAAAATGTTAAATCTAATAATAAAAATGTTAATTTCAGCTGGAAACTTCTGCAGAAGAAATTCACTCAGCCCTCAATAGAATCATTGACCATCAAACCCACCACAGGCTAAGGGAAGCACAGGGCCGCAAGAGAGCAGAGGACCTCAATGAGCGAGTATTCTGGTGGTCTATGGGCGAATCTCTAGCAATTGTTTGTGTAGCATTTGCACAAGTCATGGTACTCAAGAACTTCTTCAGTGACAGACCAACATTATACAACAGAATGTAATACCTAGTTAAATATATAGTTTATTTATTAAAACATCTTTTGGGTTTACTTTATTATAGTTTTATTTGTAATAATGTACAGTTTGTTAAATTCTAATATATAAAAACATTATTTTGCAACTTAAAACCAAAAGTAATCATTGATTCATATTACACTGTAAAATAATATACATAACATTGTTACAGAACTTGTGGAATATTTTTTTAAAGTTACTTGCCTGTAGTAACAAGCAACCTAAATAAAGTTCACAGACTAACTTGGAAATAGTCAGTGTTAGATTGTTAATCTTGTTTGTTGAATTAACTTACATTTTTTTATCTGCTCAATTTAGATACTTACTATATTTAACATTAGATTTGTAATTAAAATAGTACTAAAAGAGCAAAGACTCCATTTACCAAGGCACATGGATAGGCAATCAGTGGTCTCTGTTCTGAGTCACCAGACATGGTCACAAAAAGTCTGCTAGCAGAAAGAGCTGACCAAATCACAGCAACAGCTGATAAACTTAATCCTACTGATCCTTCAAGAGAAATGAATATACCAAGCCCTGCTAAAACAACCATGGGTAACATGCAATAGCCCAGCACACTAGCAACACTTAACAGAGTAAAAACTCCTTCGGAGCGACTCATAAGAGATAGTAAGCAGTACATCAAAATTACTGACATTACTGATAAACCATAAACATATCCAAAATGAGCTTTGTTACCTGCAAGAAAGAGACAAACTGCTAGGGCTAAACAAAATGCTATTGGACCAGCAATATCTGTATCTCTCAAAAGAAAGTTTGCATCATCAGCTTTGGATTGACCGTGGAATGGATTCATGACAGCTAAAGTTTTTTCAAGTATTCGGTCTGGGTAGATTTCAAGTTCGTCTAGAAGCGGCGGCTCGTCGAAGTCGGTCGGTTCTGCGACGGGGTCCCCTGGCACTGGTGCAGGCGTGAATATGTTTGAGTTATAGTACTGATTGTTGTTGGCAGTCATATTGCCCTGATTCTGGTCGAATGAGTAGTTTTGTTGGTCAGTTGGAAAAGTCTGGAAATCTAAAACAGAAATACCGTTAGGTAGTCTCAAATTGTGCTTAAATTGTGTGTATAAATCATAAAAAGGATAAACCTGAGAGTGGTAGCTCACCTAACGATTGCGCTGGGTCAGCAAAGGTGTTGGAAGCGTTGAAGGAGTAATTTTGGCTATTATTTTGCGTCTGCCACGAATAATCGTTTGGGTTGTTGAAATTTGCCATTTTTGATGTTTCTCTGGCTTCAGATTTTAGAATAAACCAATTTGATTCATGTAAATAATTAGAAACAGTTGCCCAAATTGACCAATTCCAGGTCACTACTTGTCACTGTCATAGTGTCATTGTCAATTGTCATCAAACATGACAGTAGAAATGTCCGTAGTGATGTTGCAAATAATCGACTATAGAATCGCAATAAAAAAATTTAAGTGATCCTGTTTAGTCCAAGAATGTGAAATGAGACGCCTAAATCGCGAACAGATTTTGATGATTTATGATACATACATATAGAGATAGATGAAAAAAGTGGCTTATAATAAACAGTTATAGGCCTTATTTTGCGAAAATCTGTATTAGCAAAGTCTACGGAAAAAGCTATTCAATTATATTTTACAAAAATGTAAAATGACATTTTTTCAAACATATTATGAATTCAGCACTTCGAAGATACATTCCTGTATCTTTCATCCTTATATTGTAGTCTGTGACCCGGCCAGAGCGTGTGGTGTGAGTAATCGCTTGTCGCACAAGAGCACACGCTTATAGTCGAGCGACAAAACTATCGGAGCTACACACTCGCTTCTCGTTGCTCGCTAATTCGTATCAAGTTTCCAACTTTACTAACCCCTCGCTGATCGTCGGCGGTGAGACGGTGTATGTTACCCCAGCAAGAAAGTATCTCCTAGAGTTATATGAGTAGAACGTATAGTTGGTGCCTTATCAGCTGTAAATGTGCCCCCACATAAAAAATGTGTGCCCACTGTCATTTTGGAAAAAAAGGAAAAACGATTCTTGCTGGGGTAACGTTTTTCTAGCAGGAAAATTCTAAACGAGTGATCGGAAAGAGAAAAATTGTGCATGGCCAGAGAGCTTATATGTGTGCCAAAATGTGCCCCCAAAAATAAAATCTGTGCCCCTTCAGATTTTCGAGATATTGCGTTTCTTGCTGGAGTAACGTTTTGATGAATCTAAAAAAATATCTCAAAAACCATTGCATGTGCCCCTGTAGAATAAACATATACGAGTAGCTCTTAATGTGTGCCCCTTAGTGCCCCAATTAGATTTAAGAAATTATTTATAGTTTTCAAGTTATCGCGGTTTTATGGAAACCCGAAAAAACATCGCAGCGCCTAAATGAGACAAGGCATAAGTTCGCTGAAAACTGTATTCGGTCCTTCTTGACGCTAATAATAACCATATAAAGTTTCAAAACTGTTCATGCACGCGTTTTTGAATAATCTTGCTAAAAGTCAAAACGATGGTGTCATAACTTTGACGGCAAAATACAAGGAACTGGCTCAATCTCAGATGTGTAGGTGTAAACCAAAATCATGTGCCTTTAGTCAAAAATATATGGTGAAAATATTGTGCTTGGAATGTTTCGCAAAATTAAGTAAACAACGTCTGGTTATCCGACCAAATTTGAATGACTACTAAAAAGCGACGGATTCATACATATCGATGACCTTCTTTACTTTACTCACTAACCGGTTCACACGTGTTGTGCCTGAGTACACTGAAGTAGAAAAGTAATAAATAATAAAATAAAGTTGTTATTGGATTATGTTCTACTAGCTGTTTCTATGACCTTACACATGATTAAGTACATTATAAATAGTAGCCTAAGTGCTATTCCAAGGTAAGCTATCTTCTCCATTCTTATTTTCATTAAAATACATCCAGTAATTTATGTGTGAACAAAAGGAATACATCCAGATATTTGCCATTTGCCAGGTCTTTAATCCAAAATTTGATTGGTCCCGATGTTTAAAAAAAATATAGTTCATTAAATGTATGATGAATACCTACTACTAAAAAGAGGTAGCTCTTTTATGTATATAAATAAAAAGCCCGTATTTGTCTTTATATATATATTTATTGGTAAGCCGTAGGTTACATAAATTAACAGTAAGTTTTTCATCATTAAGGGGAATGCTTCAACGAGCCCGTGAAATTCAAAATTTCTTGCGTTTTTTTGCAATTTGCAGGCCAGTGCTAGGTTGTATGTTGATTAAAATATTATTCGCGGCTGTAAGACGTATGTAGTTACAGAATTATAATCATCATCAATACAACCTTCCAAGTTCATAAAGGTGTAGGAACCAAAAAAAAAACAGAAAAAGTCATTCCTACACCTTTATGAACTTGGAGGGTTGTATTGATGATATTGTTGATTATACTTCTTAATAACCTTTTTATCAACATACAAACTAGCACTGGCGTGGTTGGTTGGAGCTTTCACCTTAACCAAATAAATTTTGGTACCTACAGTTTTGAGAGTTGTATTTCGTGTATACCTATAGTCAACCGCACAATGATCTGTGTTGTACCAAAGTGTTTCCATTTTGTATGTCGTATTACGTACCTATGAGGTATTTATAATTATTAACCAAAGATTATATTAAAGCTGATGTAGTGTCACATAATTTTGATTTAGATATATAAGTGTCATTCCACAGTCAGGTGATAATGTTGTTACGTATTATGGGATAAATATGTTTATTTATAGCCAAATACCATCAGATAATTTGTACACATTCGATGTTTACAGTTATATCTTTATGCGGTTTACTATACTAACACACTTTATCTGAATTTATGTATAAGCAAATTACTTGTAAGAGAATTGTTTATCTGTGATTTCAAATTTAATAAATTTTTTTACACAATACTAAACTTATACTTAATACTGATCTGTGAGTTTTTGTGATGCGAATTTACTAAATAAAAGTTAGACTTAGATGAAAAACTGATCTGTGATTTAAATAATAATGACTACACAACGTGCAAATTATTTCTAATATTTTTACGAAAGAAATTTGATCTGTGATTTGATGCAATAATTACTTTAAGAATTAAAATTAAGGGAAGAAAAATAATAATTTCCACACCAACAAGCTGTTTTATTAAAGTCACAAGGTGCATTTAATATGTAGCTGCAATACATCAAGACACATACATTTCCCGCTGAGCCCGCGCTGAGTCAGCGACCGGCCAACCAGAAGACGGCGAGCTGCGCGCCCCCGCACGCATTTCTAGGAACTACACTATAATACCGATTAGATTCCTATTGGTTGTTTGGCTTTGCAAACAGACCCCCTCTTGTAGCTCAAGTCATTTTGTAAAGAGGCATTCCATTCGCAACCGTTCAATATACCACATCGTTACTTTCTGGAGTATTATTTCCACACGCCACCTCAGCGCTACAGTGGTGACCCCGACGTGATATTTTTAAAGAAGATACCTCCAGACTCAAGTTTTCATCATGGCCAACAACGGTGAACAAGAACTCTCCGGTGTGTCGACGTCACAGCGCATCCCACCCTTTTGGCGCGACAGGATTCGTCTGTGGTTTAGGCAATTCGAAGCAATAGTGTCCGTACAGAAGAAAGGCGATCAAGTTATGTTCGAACTCGTCATCGGACAACTTGAGCGGCAAGATCTCGACGAAATCTCCGACATAATTCTCAATCCACCTGAAAACCACCGGTATGAAGCGTTGAAGAATCGATTGCTGCAAGTGTACGAGGAATCCGAGCAACGGCTAGTACAAAGGTTGCTATCGGAAATGGAACTCGGCGACAGGAAGCCTTCACAGCTGCTACGTCGCATGAAAAACCTCGCCGCAGATAATATCTCCGACTCAGCGCTACGGATTATGTGGACAAACCATCTTCCACAATCTGTTCGAGCAGTCCTCGCCGTCAGTGAAAACATCGCAAAACACTCCGATATCCACAAGCTGGCAGTGATGGCAGACAAGATCCTAGAGCAAACTCAACCACTCGGCGCAGTCGCTGCAGTTACATCCGTCCCCGCCACCCCACGTGCGTCTACGTCAATTGAGGAAAAGATTGACGCGCTCACGAGAGAAATCGCGGAACTGAAAACACATCACTCGCATCATCATCCACGCAGACCATTCGACAGACGGCGTTCAAGATCGCGTTCATCGAGCAAAACTAACCACAGCCGCTCGCGAAGAGAGCAATTAGCTATCTGCTTTTACCATCGCAAGTTCGGCAAAGAGGCGCGGAAATGTACACGCCCGTGTAATTTCGAAGATGGCAGCGCTCCCTCGGGAAACTAACGCCTGCGTTGGATGAGGCGAGAACCAGCGCAAACACTTCTTACCGCCTATTTATAACAGACAAAAACTCACGTCTGCCCTTTCTAATTAATACTGGCGCCAACGTCTCTGTGATACCGAAGAAAAAAGGCGGAAAAGCCACACCAACAGACTTTTGCTTGTACGCAGCGAACAACACGATAATTCCAACGTACGGAGAGAAAACACTACAACTGGATCTCAACCTACGAAGGCCCTACACCTGGAAATTCATCATCGCTGCAGTCAGCAAACCCATCATTGGTGCCGACTTCCTGAAACATCATCAACTTCTTGTCGACGTAGCCGGCCGATGTCTCGTTGACAAAGTTACCAACCTCACCGTCAAGGCACCAGTCACCTATTCCGCCGAACCTACAGTCAGAAGTATTGACGTTGATCAGCCGTACCACCAGCTAATCAGCAAGTTTCCTGACATCCTACGACCATCATGCATGAAGGATACTCCAAAACACCGTGTGGAACACCATATCGAAACCACCGGCCCACCAGTACACAGCAAGAGCAGACCACTTCCACCACATCGGTATCTGTCCGTGAAGAAAGAATTCGAGTCGATGATGCAGCAAGGAATTTGCCGTCCAAGCAAAAGTCCTTGGTCCAGCCCGCTGCATGTCGTTCCGTTTACACAACATTCCGTTCCAGCCCACATACAAGCACCGCTCAACGCGTTCCTGCACAATTCAAAGAAACGGGACAAGACAAAGATCGACTGGAACACAGAAGCGTCACAAGCGTTCGAGTTGTGTAAAGTTAGCATTCAAAACGCAGCTTTACTCGCTCATCCATCGCCATCACCAACCGACGCCATCTCCCTCATGTGCGATGCTTCGAAAACCTGCGCAGGAGGAGTTTTGCAACAACAAATAAATAAGAAATGGATTCCACTCGGTTACTTTTCAAAGAAATTCTCTGAAACTCAACAGCGATACAGTACATTCGACCGGGAATTATTATCAATCTATATGGCAATCAAACACTTCCGCAAAATGTTCGAAGGGAAAGAACTCATTGTTTACACCGACCACAAGCCGCTGACCTACGCTATTCGTAAACCTCCGTCCGATAACGATACGCAACGACGCACGCGTCAGCTATTGTTTATCAGCGAGTTTACAACAGACATCCGGCACGTTAGCGGAGTAAACAACGTCGTCGCTGACGCACTCTCCCGTGTCGAAACTATCGAATTACCATCACCAATAAACTACGACGAATTATCACAAGCACAAGAAAAGGACAGCAATATTACAACTTTATCTCAACAAACAAATATTTAACTCAAGAAAATCGTCATACCCGGTACCAACAAGCCAATATTCTGCGAAACGTCCACGTCACACGTTCGTCCATACCTACCAGCTGACTTCCGTCGCATCGCATTCAACGCCGTGCACAACCCAAGTCACCCTGGAAAACGAACTACCCGAAAACTTATGCAAGATCGATACTTTTGGCCAGCAAAGAACACCGACATTGGCGAATGGACGAAAACTTGTACTTCGTGTCAACTATCCAAAGTTACACGACACAACAACAGTGACGTCACATCATTCCCACCGAGCGAACGATTTCATCATATTCACGCCGATATCGTTGGGCCATTGCCTACATCTTCGTGCGGACATCGATACCTACTCACGATGATTGACCGCAGTACCCGATGGCCCGAAGCAGTACTTTGCAAGAGATAACCGCCGAAATCGTCGCAAGAAAACTGTACGAAAACTGGATATCTCGATGCGGTTGTCCTACGAGAATTACAACTGACCAAGGACGACAGTTCGAAAGTCAACTATTCCAAAACCTCGCACAACTACTTGGAGTAGAAAGAACCCGTACTACTGCCTACCACCCGCAGAGTAACGGCATCGTCACCGAACTCTGAAAGCCGCACTCATGGCTCGACTAGAAAACAGCAACATATGGATCTCCGAATTACCTACTGTTCTAATGGGTCTACGAGCCGCCACGCGCACCGATACCAACACAAGTGCCGCGCAGCTTACCTACGGCCAAGCGATACGTCTGCCCGGCGATTTTATATCACCATCACCAGCCGTATCGAAGATGGATCACGACTACGTCGATCACCTGCACGACGTTATCACGAAGCTCACACCTACATACAAACCGCATTCAAACAAGCGTTGTATGTTCGTGCCCAACGACCTACAAACATGCAGCCACGTGTTTGTGCGCGATGACACAGTCCGCAAACCGCTGCAGCATCCATACAAAGGTCCATTCAAAGTCATCGAACGTCACGAGCCCCCCCCCCTTGTAGCTCAAGTTTAGATTTAAGACACGTACCATTTTGTAAAGAGGCATTCCATTCGCAACCGTTCAATATACCACATCGTTACTTTCTGGAGTATTATTTCCACACGCCACCTCAGCGCTACAAATATATTTTTTAATTAGCCCCCAAAACTTTTGAACGCAACTGTACGGACAACAGCTTAGGTATAATACGTCCAATAAAGAAGGTCATCGATATCTATGAATCCGTCGCTTTTTAGTAGTCATTGGAATTTGGTCGGATAACCAGACATTGTTTGCATATTTTGGTTTTTTGTTTAGGTATTTCCAAGCTCAATATTTTCACCATATATTTTTGACTAAAGGCACATGATTTTGGTTTACACCTACACATCTGAGATTGAGCCAGCTCCTTGTATTTTGCCGTCAAAGTTATGACACCATCGTTTTGACTTTTAGCAAGATTATTCAAAAACGCATGCATGAACAGTTTTGAAACTTTATATGGTTATTATTAGCGTCAAGAAGGACCGAATACAGTTTTCAGCGAACTTATGCCTTGTCTCATTTAGGCGCTGCGATGTTTTTTCGGGTTTCCATAAAACCGCGATAACTTGAAAACTTTTTTTTTTTTTTTTTACTATTGATAGGCACGCGTTTGACCACTATCTCATCTGATGGTAAGCGAGGATGTAGTCGAAGATGGAGCACGCTTGCCTAGAAATAACCTATTCACTCTTGATTTAAAGACTCCCAGGTTGTAGCTATCAGGAAACACAGACTCCGACAGGGAGTTCCACTCCTAAGCTGTACGCACTATGAATGTGTTCCCAAAACGTTTTGTTACTACTAACTACTAGCTACTCGTGTATGTTTATTCTACAGGGGCACATGCAATGGTTTTAGAGATATACGATTCATCAAAACGTTACCTACTCCAGCAAGAAACGCAATATCTCGAAAAAATAAAATCTTAACAGATTTTATTTAAAAATCTTAACAGATTTTATTTTTGGGGGCACATTTTGGCACACATATAAGCTCTCTGGCCATGCACAATTTTTCTCTCTCCGATCACTCGTTTAGAATTGTCCTGCTAGAAAAACGTTACCCCAGCAAGAATCGCTTTTCCCTTTTTTTTCCAAAACGACAGGGGGCACACATTTTTTATGTGGGGGCACATTTACAGCAGATAAGGCACCAACTATACGTTCTACTCATTTATAACTCTAGGAGATACTTTCTTGCTGGGGTAACGTACACGGTGAGACGAGTGAGTTCCAGCAACCGCAATTTTTATAGTTGCCCGCGACCATAACATGATCGTGGGCAACTATGAAAAATGCGGTTTTTACAATGCTAGCGCTCCGATCCGCACTTCCAGTAGAAATGAATGCTGATTAATCTCTCTGGACAGTAGAGTCACTATGTTATTTTAATTGTAATGATGACGTTCAAAAGTGCTGTATAAATTGAAATAAACGTTTTTGACTTTGACTCTCGGCCAAAGAGTATAGTAATATAGATGGTACTCTCGGAGTGTGACTGACCGCCAAGCGAACATCGCACTTTCTTTGATACCAGTTGTCGCCGACAAACTAATGTAATTTTACTCCTACGAAATCTACATTTTTTGCCCGTTTCCTCAGCGGGAAAGTAGTCGATAGCTAGGCACTTGTCTCACCGCCGACTAGTGCTTCCTAGTCCGCGGTGAGACAAGTGCCTAAACCATAGCAGTATACTGCTACCTACGCGGGTCGGTCTTCAAGGTTAAGCAACGTTTGCCAAGGTTGGTCTGTGGATGGGTGACTATCTAATCATACCGAGTTTCCTGCGTGCCTCCGAAAGCACGTTAAGCTGTTGGTCCCAGCGGTCATTTTTCGATCTTTGGCAGTCGTTACGGATATTCAGAAGCCAGTAAATCTGACTCGTCTTGCCATGAAGTACCGTGTTACATAGGATTTAATAAAACTTTTCCTTATATGGCATACTTTATTCCATTAAATATAGGTAGTTTTAGTCACTGGATCTATGAGTACGATGGAATGTTTTCGAGTTTGTTGAATATTACAGATACATATTTATTATTTATAAATACATACATACAAGTTTTAGTAAGTAGTTATGGGTACAATAACTCTACAGTAAATTAATACGTGCAGTTACATTGTAAGTTGTGTTTTAACATCACTTAAATTAAATACAAGTCCATTATGCACTGTAAAAAAATCTATATGTAAAGAAATTTCATAAATAAAACGCTATTACATATTATTTTAATATGCTAACTGTACCTATTTCAGTATACTGATTATATATGTAAATACAATGTACATATGTATAAGTAATAAAGGTCTGTAGCTGCAATTGATGCATACCACAGTGCATATAAAATTATAATGTAAAATTTACTACTGTGGAACGTTTCGTTTGGAAAGCTCGTATTTGGGCACACAGGGTTATTTAAATGTAATAAGACAGTTCGGTGGAACGCACCAAAGTAAGTCGGAGGGGAATCATGATCTAGAAATCGATCGGAATGCCACCCACGACAGAAATGATCTTACGAAGACATAAGTACCAGCCGTACCATGCATAAATGTAACTATTTTATAACCATACCTTTGGTGCATTCACATTCAATAATATTATCATTTTCGTTGGACAGAGCATGGTCGTAAAATAATATTTTCAGGTACTTATTTTTCCTAGCAAACAAACTACAAAAAATACCCAATTTTGTATCTTGGAATTAAAATTAACTTCGTACTTGTCTCTTGTCTTCAGTTTGCCATCTTTTAACATGGTCAAAGGACATTAATGACACCTAATACATTTTATTACAACAGGAAGTTAATAACAAAGTAACAACAAAACATAAAACAAAATATTTTAACTTATGTCACAAATTAAAATAATTTTCTGTTGTAATGACTTACCTACAGAATGTTTTAAGTTTTACCAATTTCATTCCTTGAAGTACATATATTGGAATTTATAAAAGTAATAATATATTCAAACTCATAAGGCAGTCTTAATCTAAAATGCAGGCTCCATATACTTGATAACTTTCTTTTTAAACAAGGTATAACAAGGTGTCCGGACAATATGAATTCATTTTCGTTTTGTACGAAATAATATTGGTTTATTAATTCCTTTTAGTGAAATATGAAAGTACGACGAAGCTACAAGGTTTTATACATTTAAAAAATATAACTTGTGACGTGCTTGTTTCGAAAAACTTTGTCATTATTTTTCCAGGAATAAACACCTTGTTTAACACCCAGTTTACATGCTCACTCACGTAAAACGAGAAGTACTCAATGACATCCATGACCAACGCTAAGTCAATCCATTTTCGATAAAAAAGAGTTCATAATAAAGTTAGTCATAAATTACCTAAAATTAAAAAAAAATATGTACAATCTACATTTTGTACATGCAATATACAATACACGCATACATATTCATCAGCATAATATCAAAGTGTAAAATATAATCACACTTATGAACACACTAATAAATTGGAGATTTCGTAACAAATTATTCTTGTCTTCAGAATAACATAATGTCTATCAATGCTCATATAAAAATCTTATGGAAATAAAAACAAAAATCAAAAATTTTATAACATACATATTATATCACAGATACCTAAGGAAGATATTACTTATTATATCTAACGTTGAGGTGCTGTAAACAGTCCCTAAAATATTTTAATAAATAAATAAAAAGCACTCAATCTCAAAATCCTATGTGAATACTGTTAATAAAATATTCATGCATTCTTCTGTTTTTCATTGTTCATAAACAAAGTCAAATATAATATTCTTCTGTTACACATTTACACTTGAAAGTAATCACTGACGGTGGCATCGCCTCCGTTATTAATACTGCTTTTCGTCTCGCTTCTGTTTGGTACATTAATTTTTTCATAGCCCGCGGCCGAGTCTGACCTCTCCACGCCAGAGCTCCCTGATGCCTCGCTGTTAACCTTCTCGTAGGGAGGTTCTTTCTTAGATAGTTCAAAATATTTAACACTTTCGTAATTCGGGTCCTTTTTGGAGCGTACCGAATCATACTTTGAGTCCTTCGATCGAACTGACTCATATTTTGGATCTTTACATCTCAACGACTCGTAATTTGGATCTTGTGTACTTACACTTTCATAGTTAGGGTCTTTGGGGCGAACTGATTCATAGTTGGGGTCTGATTCGCTTCCTGTATTGTAGAGGGGATCATGCGGCATTGACTCGTAATTTGGTTCTAAGGTGGGTTCTTCGTTATTGTTCGCAGGCCAATTGTTGTACTTGCCCGGCTTTTTATTGACTGTAGAGTAGGTAGGCTGTACTTTGTAGTTCGGAGCGATTGTGGCGTAAGGCGGTGTGGGCGGCTGGTTCCTCAACACTTCATAATTTGGATCGGAATCTGAGGCATTGTTATCAGTCTTAGAAATATGCTCATATCCAGCATCACTGCTTACAATGCTGTTAGGGCCACTATCAACCACCAGATGATTTAGTTTCAATAAGTTATTGTTTGAAAAATTTGAGTTTGGTCCTGCCTTGCTTATATCTTTGACTGTTTCGTACCCCGGATCTTGGTTTTGCGAAGACTTGCGCTCTTTATGGGCAATTGTTTCATATCCATGATGGTTTATAGATTTTTTGCGGTCTATTGTCTCATACCCTGGATCATCACTGCGATATTTGGACGTATGTGGCTCTCCATCGGCTCCAGTGAACTCCTTTGACCGTCTCATAGGGTCTTCCGTTCTTCCTTTAGGTTTTTTGCTTACTTTAGCATACATTTCCTCGAGGTTACGTGAAGGACTATCATTAACACGATGATCCGAATTCAAGCTAGTGTTGGCGTCCGCTGATGAATAGTCACTGTAACCGGGTCCGTCTATGGAATTATACAGATTGTCAGTTTGATTATCGCGTTGGTCGATATCAATGTTAAGTTCTTTAGCGACGAGTGGTCTGATTAGATCACCAGAACTAAACCGAGGTTTCTCGATGGGATAATTGCAACCGTAGAAATCAGACGAGTTGACGCAACTGTTGTTTCGTTGGTGTTTCTCGTTCAGAGATCGTCGCTTGTCGAGATTGAAATGAAGATCTCCTGAAAATGAAAATAGGTTTGTATGATATTATTTCCAGTGCAAACTGATTTGTGACATCTGCTGATTTTCTGTACAATGTCAAAATACCAAATAATCTGTTGTACCTGTACTTGACATCCGCTGGTGTCGTTGTGCGAGCGCCTGTTCTATGGCAGGCTGCCGGGGTGGCGCGTGGGAGCTGGTATGCGCTGACGGATGCGCAGTGGGATGTGACGTCACATGCGCCATATTGTGCGATGATGAGTGCGCTGAGGCGTGCACGGTCACGTGGGACGTGACGTGCGACGTGGCGTGGGAGCTGACGTGGGAGCTGACGTGGGAGCTGACGTGGGAGCTGGCGTGAGCCGCGCCGTGGGCGGTGGCGTGTGGAGGCGGTGGCAGAGGCGAGTTAGCTTGTCGCTTCTCTGGCTTCGGGGAGCCCAGCGCGCCCGTCGAGTTCGAACATGACGAGGACGATGCTGGTGGATATTTAGTTTGATATTAAAGAGCGTTAAAGGATTGTGAGTGTTGGTTCTTTGTGGCTGCAATCGCCTTCATTATAGCTTAATTTTATGCATTGCATTGTGGCCGTGAAGCGGAGCAATTTGTGGAAATGATGAAGATATGGGATATGTTGTAATTAAAAAATTAGTTTAACCACTATAATTGGGTTGTGACTAATTATTATTTTTTTAGTAAAATACCTTATGGTAGTTAAACCCACACTTCTTTGTATAACTTTAGCTTAAAAGTTATGATTTTGGAAAACCCTTTTATTTTTTTAACTTCTATTATTAATCAAAACCCGTCTGTGTAGTTTACTCAATTTATTAGAAAATTTACTTTATTTAGTAATGTAAAAATAAATATAATAACAGGGAAAAAACTATGAAATAATTACCAAAAGAAACTTAATCATAACGAAGTGTTTTTTTTTTAGTTTTCCTTTTGTGTATGTTCATTAACGAATAATTTTAAGTAAATAAAATACCTTGTCTGGAGTGAGTAGCATTAGACGTTGACGCACCGATGTCTGGTGGAGCACTTCTTCTAAACAAATTACAAAAGCAATAATTAATGTTCACCATTTTTGTAAAAGATATTTCATGATAATATAACTACACAAGTGCCCTCGTGCACATCACCAAGCTACTGAATACACAAATATAATCTGTGTACAACGCTATTCGTATTTGTGGTTATCACAAGCTGACGTCATCATTAATGTCAGGTAGGTTTATATTTTGGGAATCATTCGTTTTTGTTTTCTTTGTTATTTTTAATTTATTTTTTATTATGTATTAACTCGCGTTAAGTTAAGTTATTAAGTTCGAGTTTTGAACTGATAGGACGCTGTAAGGGTGAACAGAGACGCTTTTGACAAATCGCAGTTTCTTCGCTAAAGTCGTGGAATCCCGTGATTTTATTGTTAAGGTGGTTGCGCCAGGGTAGCCCGCGAAATTCAAATACTTTTATGTTTTTTTGGAATTTGCAAGTTAGTTTTAAGTTATATGTTGATTTAAGTATGATTCGCGGGCGTAAAAATCAGTAAAATAACTCCATAAGTTGGTACCTATAATCGTAAAATGTCAAGATTTCATGAAATAGTTATAATTCTAAAAATACATAATTCTTACTTAAACCTAATACTGACTTGCAAATTGCAAAAAACGTAAGAAAATTTGAATTTCGCGGGCTACCGTGGAGGTTCCACCTTAAGGTGGATGCTTCATGTAGCTCGACAGAATGAATATTTCAGAAATAATCATTCTGTCGAGCTACATGAACTTAGAGGGCTATATTGATGATTAAAATGGTTATAATTCTTTAGATAAATACGCGTTACGGTCGCGGATCGTATTTGGTCCACATACAGCTTCACACTGACCGGCAAATTGCAAAAAACATAAAAATATTTGAATTTCGCGGGCTACCCTGGAGCATTCACCTTAACTATTGGCGGCCCCGGCTGTGCACGGATGTACTTTTTTTTTTCAATATTTTGTTTCATACAAACTTCGTCCTACAATTTCGAACACCACAAAACATGAATTACTTATCCAATTTAGGTCAGTCGTTACGAAGTTATGCACGTTCAAAAATATCGGTGATTCACTTACTCACGGTATTTATATAGTTAAAAATATTCTAAGAAGCCGCCTCCATAATAATATGTTGGCCAAAATAAATTTTAGGTAATTATGCATCCGAATATAATCTGATCTCTACTCAGAGCCTCTAGATATAGTTTTGATATCTGCTTGACCAGAGCTCAAACAAAATGACAACACAACCCGATGGGCGTGGTTTGGAAAAAAATACCAACTTCATAGCTTATTTAAATCCTTTTGCGCTCCTGCGTACTAGCGGTTAAGCCGCGTCAGGAGGCTGGTTTGAGCAGCCAGCCTCCTGACGCGGCTGGAATAGCGGCTGATCGCTATGGCGGCCAACCGCGATGAAACTGCGTTAAGCGGTTGAACTGCTCCGAGTCGTGTTGGTCCATAAACAACTGATGGACGCCGTCGAAGTTGCTTGTGTTATCTATTTTTACTCCCGAAAAATAAGAAAAGATACTGGATTCATCCGTTACTAGAAACGCAACGAATTTGGCCAGTTCGCGAGATTTTCAAGAATTAAAGAAGCTCGATGATAATTATTTCGAATGAGTATTTTGGCATTTAAAGAATTACTCAAAGGCTTATAATAAGCCAGTGCGTATAAACACGATGTCGGCCAACTGCATAGCTGGCGCAGCTCTCCTTTCAACCACCGCGGTTAAAAATTTGTGGCGGTTAAGTGCGTAAAGCGTCAAGCCGCGCGTTTAGCCGCCTCCGCGGCTAACCGCTAATGCGCAGGAGCGCTTAGGGTAATTTCCAAACATCATATCTTAAGAACATTTAAACAAAATTTCATACTTTTTAGTTTTACAGAGGTTCAGATTATGCGTTATCTGATAATGAATTAAAGATTTGAAGTAATTAGATTTGTTTACCTAGAGGCATGCGTGGGGTCGGTGTGC
The DNA here is from genome assembly GCA_950371165.1 of Lacanobia oleracea. Lineage (NCBI taxonomy): Eukaryota > Metazoa > Arthropoda > Insecta > Lepidoptera > Noctuidae > Lacanobia > Lacanobia oleracea. The sequence goes on from OX493397.1 coordinate 13,291,967, forward strand.
AGCAGGTCAGGCGTAGGGTCGCGGCGGCGCGGCTCGGCGCCGATCTGCGCGTACGTATCCGAGCCTTCGCCCACGCTCGCCTCCTCGATAGCGGCGTACATCTCATCTGCACATAAAGTATCTCAAGTTAGCATGGGTGAACTTCTGAAAATGCATAATGGTTCCTATAGGTTTCGAGGTGCTAATTAACGGAAAAATAATGAAAAAAAAAACCATCACTATAAGGTTTTATAGAAATCTTAATAAAATACTACTAAGCTACTGTACTAAGTAGTCTTGTAACTCTGAAAGGAAAGGAAGGTTTTCTTTTTAAAAAATAGTAAATAAATCTCTGGCCAGTAAGAAAAGCTCAGACTAAAAGGTAGGCCGCAGCGGTTTTTAATCGTGAGTTCGTGAGATCGTTTGTGAGTCAAATTAATACCAGCGACTTCACTTGCGTTTTTATCTCGCAACCTCATCCCACCAGCCCCCTTTTACCACCGGACTTCCAGACGCACTTCATCTTACCATCCCTACCTTGTTGCTATTCCACCAATTCGCACTAAGCGTTTCCAAACGTCTTTTATAATGCGCTCAGCAAAGGAGTGGAACTCTCAGCCTGCGTCTGTGTTTCCAAACGCTTACAACCCTAATCTCTTCAAAGTTAGAGTGAACAGGCTCCTTCTGTGTAAGCTCGCTCCATCGTAGACTTTGTCTCTGTCATCTTTGACCTAGACTAGAGTCAAGAGCAAACCCATCACAAATAAAAAAAAAATGACGATTACTGCTCGCGGGAAAAAACCGTAGCGTGGCCTTAGCCTAATTTCAATTAGTAGAAAACATTTAGGAAAAGGTGATTGGGATGCAACATGAGTCACTTCAGTATCGTTACAATATACTTTTGTCACAAACAAAAATACCTAGAGTTCTTCTTGGTTCTTCACTAAAGAATGGTGATGCAACAAACTGTGGGTAGCAACCCTTTAAGGAAACTTAAATATAATTAGGTTTTTGTGGCGACGAACTTCCTATTACAGTTACATACCACATTCGATGTTTGTTAAATATAATTAAAATTAATCTACTTATGGTGGCGGTCATTGTTTTATGTTGTACCTATTGTCACGATAACAATCATTATAGGGGAATTATTGATGTTTCAAATCTGACACTTATATCAAGATAGTTGAGTAGGCGCCATAAGTAATCGGTATCAGTGTTGGATAGATCGATTACAAGCCAATAGTAATAAATCTAATACTTAATTTGAGATAATAGGAAAAAGCTGGCCAAGTGCGAGTCGGACTCGCGTACTAAGGTTTCCGAATAAATCTCATTTTTTTAACATGTTATTTTAACACTACAGACTTCTTATAGGTTTTCCTGTAATCTTTATGTATCGAACTATTACACTAAACTATTATAGGTAGGGAAAGGTCATTTTTGGTCTAATTTCTTGAATAGCTTTATTTATTTTAAAATACGCAAATTTATAATTATATAATTATAAATTTGCGTAATATCCTCACAATAAGCACTTTCATTTGAAAACCTTTTATTTATTTACGTAACGCGTCCTTGTTAGGGTAACAGAAGTTATGCATACCAAATTTCAAAAGAATCTGTCCAGCAGATCCGGAGAAAACTGGCTGTGACAGACGGACAGACAGAGAGACAGACACCCCGAGTGATTCTATAAGGGTTAGGTTTTTTACGGATGTTCGGAACCCTAATAATTGTAACATAATATTATGTTACTTTTATAGATGTTCTAGGAAAACCGAGGAAAATTCGTACATATTGTTTGATTTATAGCCGGAAACGAGCACAGGGAAAACCATTAAAGTGCAGATTAGCGTATGATGGTACTCTCGAAGACGATTAATATTTTCTTTTTCATGTTAAAATACAAGTTGATTAGATAAGTTTAATACAGTGCGATAAGTACTTGCATTCTTTATTGGAAAATAGGTCACTGTATGTGTTAAATTATTATTGAGAACTGAATGTTATAATTGCAAAAAAGTATTTGAATTAAAAATGGATTTATTTTGGTCGATAAATACAAGTTAGATTATATTTATCGACCAAAAAATATAATCCCCTTGGGGATTACCCACAGATATAGATAGACATAGATAACGCAAGAGCAACTACTTCGCGTGCCTAGCTTACGTACAAAAATCGTAAGTGGTCACAGTCTGCATCGGTATACATTCAGTCAAAAAAGTATCGGGAATGGATGATTTGTTTATGGTTCCAAATTCAAATTTTTGTTTTTTTGTAGTTGTTAGATTGGCACAACTGTTTTCCATTTTGAGTTGCATCTGTTATTTATATTAAATACAGTGCTGGTTTTAGTAATATCATATATAGTGTGTATTGCGAATTTCATAATGGACAAAAATATCGAACAAAGAGTTTGTCTTAAATTTTGCATCGCCAATGGAATTTCGTGTTCGGAGTCACTGAAAATGTTACAGAAGGCTTACGGTGAATCGACTTTATCAAAAACTCGTGCTTATGAGTGGTTCAAAGCGTTCAAAAGCGGTCGAGATGTGATGGAAGATTTGCCTCGCTCTGGTAGCCGTCAACGTCTGCAACTGAAGTTAACATCGCAAAAGTGAAGGAAATAGTGACTGAAAATCCCCATTCAACTCTGAGAGAGATAGCCGCCGAACTTTCTGTATCTCACGAGTCGATCCGTACCATTTTAACTAATCATTTGGGTATGAAACATGTTGCTGCTTGGCTAGTCCCAAAAGATCTGAATTTTCTCCAAAAACTCAATCGCATGAAAGTCGCTGAGGACATGCTAGAACGAGTCAGTTCGGACCCAACATTCATGAAACGCATTGTTACTGGTGACGAGACGTGGGTTTACGAGTTTGACATGCAAACTAGTCAACAAGCTTCGGAGTGGCGCCTTCCAACTGAACCGAAACCGAAAAAACCACGCCAAAGTCGATCAAAAGTCAAAGTCATGTTGACTGTTTTCTTTGACTATCGCGGTGTTGTGCACTCTGAATTCTTACCGGAAGGTCTAACGGTAAATAAAGAATATTATTTGAGCGTTATGCGGCGTTTAAGAGAGCAAATTCGACGAAAAAGGCCAGATTTGTGGAAAGAAAATTCTTGAATTTTGCACCACGACAATGCGCCTTCGCACAAGGCTATCATTGTGAACGAATTTTTAACCAAACACTCAACAAATACCATCCAGCAACCACCATATTCACCAGATATGGCTCCTGCTGACTTTTTTCTTTTTCCTAAACTCAAATTACCACTTCGTGGCACCCGTTTTCAATCGATAGAAGACATAAAGGAGAATTCGCGGCGAGAACTGAACTCAATTCCGGAAGCAGCGTTTAAAAAATGTTTTGATGAATGGATTATTCGTTGGCGCAAGTGTATCGTTTCTAAAGGAGCATACTTTGAAGGTGATAAAATAAATTTGGATGAATAACAGACATTTTGTGTATTATTGATCTTTTCCCGGTACTTTCTTGACAGAGTAGTACAGCGCTAGTTGGACGTCAGTTTAAAATATGAAAATGGTTAATTGTGCTGTTATAAATTGTAAAAACTGTACAAATGCGAGGAGAAAAAATAAAGTAAACGTTTCCTTCCAAATAGTGCTTGTGACGTCATATTAGGTAGTCAAAAAATGGCACGCTTGGTTTTCATACAGATCGTGATACTTGCGTTATCTATGTCTATCTATATCTGTGGGATTACCCGTGATTTAAAATATTTATTTAATAATAGTACTAAAATATTTATGGTATTTCTCTTCTATCGTCTTTTCGTATGCAGATATTGACTGAAATAGGGAGCGAGAGGGCCATGCACATCTTTAGGACCAACATTCTATCCTGAGAACCGCTGTTTGTAGCGCTTTGATGCTGCTTAGACTAAAACTTATTTATTCTTTATATTATTTCATGAAAGTTGTAGCAATGTTGATATTTGTTTGCAAATAACGCTATTACAGATGAATACCGATATTTTTTTTTTTCGAAATGTTTGTAAATTCAGCATCTAAGTATACCATCATAATGGAAATGAAAAGCAGAACCGACGGCACTCAAACCCTGCATCGCGTTAGTCGGCAGATACAACACCCGTCTGGTAGGAGGATCCTCCTTTTTCAATAAAGGATGCGGTACTATCCACCTCGTTTCCGCAGACCCTTCATGTATATTGGTCTGTATTCAACTTACCGGAGTCATCGGATACAGTGGCATAGTGTGGTTGTGACGGCGGCTTGCTGCTCTGAGCTCTGATGTTACTCAGCGGTTCACGCACTGAGATGCTCGTGTAGCCCTCTGCAATTAAACGATCAATTAATTGAGTGAATAAGCTAGTGAGTTTGTATTTCATAAAACTTTGTATTCGACTCCAGCGGATATAACAGGGCCACTTTAGCAGAATCAGAAAGCACATAACATATGACTGTAAATCAACTTTGAACCTAATGCGTGAGCGATAAAGATGAAAATTAAATTTGATAGGATGGTGTGTGGTTAATATTATGATTCTAATATGATTCTGCTAAAGTGGCCTTTTTAGATCTGCAATTTTCTACGATATTTCACTTCGTTTTAATAAAAAAAGTAGACACTTTCTAGTATATTTCATAAAATATCACTTTTTACTTAAAAGTTCAGCATTCTAGCAAGTTCAGCTCACTAGGACAGAGAGACGCGATCGCAGCAGGTCACTAAGGGTGCCTTCAATCAAATTAGTCGCTAAATGCCGCGCGGCAGCGCGTACACAAATAACAAACGCGCGGCAGCGGCGCTGCTGCTGCGCTGCAGCCGCGCGGCAATTCCCGTTTATTGATTGTATGGATTAACAAAGCAGATTAGCAAAGCTAAGAAAATGTCGGGACAAACTGGACAAGCTTGGCGCCTAAAATTTATATACAGTGATCGTAGGTACTTAGGTAGTGATATTCCCGCGATTTATTTATTTTAACATGGATATGCCTTCTGAATTCCGTGACCAGTAAATAATATTGCAAAAAACACCGTGCGCGACCGGCTTATACCAGAAATGAGTGGTTTGATACGTGTCGTGCGTACTCATATCTTAGGTAAAGTTTAACTCCATTTAATACATCGAAATGCAGAAAATATTCCTGGAAATCCCGGGCTATGTCCATATTAACATTACCATTCAGGTTCATTGAGCCAAAATAGCATTACCTTCCCCGATCCCTAGTTATTTAGAGTCAGTCATACATAACGGGCCCGTGTTAACTAACTAAGTAAAAGTTAAGATTTTGGTGCAAACAGGCCCAAAACTGTATTTCAGAGGCCATCGAGCCAGACACATTTAATCCTACTCAGATCGGTATAACAATGTAGTACGCTGACAAGTCATTTGTAGAACAACAGGGTATTAGAAAGATAATATTATTGGCATAAGTTATTGAGGGTCAATAACTGATAGATGTTGTAGACGTTTTAGTGATAGTGTACACTGCAGATATAAAGTGAGGTCAGAATCCTTCAATGTTTCGTTACTAGCCTGTTTACAACATTGTGTGAATCACAACAGGATAATGACAGTCTGCGTTTCTAGATGCATAACATACTAATACAGGTTTTTAAAGAAAAAGGTAGAATAGGTTACTTCTAGGCAAGCGTGCTCCATCTTCGAACACATCATCGCTTACCATCAGGTGAGATGGTGGTCAAGCGTGTGCCTATTAATAGTAAAAAAAAAATATATGCTGTTCGTTGTTCGACGGATTAGATTTTTAAAGTTCGTAATTTGTCGTTGAGTAAGGTTCTTAGGAAAAGTTAAACGGAAAATTGGGAAACTACATTTTCTCGAGTAAAATTCTTTATGTAGTTTTTGCAGGAGCTGTGTTGGGACAGGGCAATGTCTGTGGGGTCAGCCCGTCATTCATAAATCCACATGAAAAAGAAAACCATGAACAAGGCATGTAGAAATATGTAACCAATTTGATCTATTAAATATTTTAATATCAACGTTATGCCAATAAACGTATTTTTGGTTAAAACTAATATGATTCAAATAAAATCCTCGTTAGTTTTTGTCGCCATTTAATAAAGTTAAAGGTTCTTCTTAGATTAAGTATAAACTACCTACAGCAATAGATCATACTTACTGATACGTCACCGCAATTAATATTATCAAATAAGATGCAATTTACGATTTCGCGGAAATGCTGACAAAAATTCCAAATTAATTTAAATAGTAACAGCATACTGTGCCTTACTGGAAACTAAAAGAAAATGTGTTTTAAATCTTAAGCGTAAGGTGCATTTTCTCGTAAAGAGGTTGAAAATTACTTGAAAGATATTTTTGGCTTATCCACTTCAGAATCTAATCAGTGTTTAATGGAATTTGGATGTAATTTCGAATCTACACGGACATCTACTGGCAACTTACTGACGAACACTGAATATTGATCGATGGCATTAAAATAATATTGCAATAGTTAATCCGTTTTCTTTTTGGATACAGTTTAAATACCGGCTAAACTGTATGCGGATTAAAACACGTTTAGAACGAGGGTAAAATTGTCATGAAAATTTACAATCCTCACACCTCCCAACAAAAATCTCAAAACTGATTCATAGCATTTGCTTAAATCCACTTGTTCTACATTTAAGCATGTAGTATTTAAATGAAGAGGTAGGATATTAGACGCCAGTGTTCGTTACCGCCGCGGTCACGAAATGTGAGAGTGAGAAGATAATGTGACTTCCGTATTAAGTGGCCACCGTTCTTCAATTTATGAACACAACTTTGTAGATGTCACTGCTTACACAGAGAACTTGACAATTCTGACATAGCTAGCCGAAACTTGTGCGTTACTCAAATCTATAATAATATATAAAGCTGAACATTTTCGTGTCTTGACAGCGGAATCCGAAGTGAGTATCAAATTCGTATAAACATAAGACCTTTATGTTGTGCGTTATAAAACTCACTTTGTGAGCTTTGTCACTCAGGTGAAGCTCGATATCGAAATGGTTATTTACAGAATAGACTAGCAGTAGCCCTATTCTGTAACAACATTTACGTGTCTCGACAGCGGAATCCGAGGTGAGTATAATTATAAGACCTCTATGCTGTGTGCAATAAAGTTCACTTTGTGAGCTATCTCACTCAGGTGAAGCTCGATATCGAAATGGTTACTTACAGAATAGCTTTTCTGGTCCGATTTGAAAAATTATTTCAGTGTTAGATAGCCCATTTATCGAGGAAGGCCTAATAGCCTATAGGCTATATATCATCACGCTAAGACCGGAGTAGGAGCGGAGCAGTAATGAAAATTGTGACGCAGACGAAGTTGCGCGGTTCAGCTACTATTCATATGGTCTGTAGTCGCTGCCGGAGCGGCGTTCCAGTATCTGTAGAATTCTCATGAAGTACTTACTTGCTGAGTCTGTAGAATCCCCGCTGAAGTGTGTGGTATTATCTGTGTTTGGTCGAGGTGAAGGTGGGGTGATGTAAGGCAGCTCCTGGCTCGAAGGCAGTTGCCCACTTATCGCCACCGACGCCGATATTACCACCGATTCTGAAAACGTTACTTATTTTCAGAATTTGACTAATATTTATAATCTGTAGCTATTTATTCCACTAAAGATTAGAATCAAGATTGGAATGCTTGATAAGATCTTGTTTTTGATTGTCACTAACGATAATTTGCTTGATTCTCATTATGAGTTTTAACAGATTATTGAAATTAGTAGTGGTTTTGAACAGCCAAAAGTTCATTTAAAAGTCTTATATTTCAAATTACTTAGTACAACTAGGTAACTGCTGAAGTTAATTATAAATAAAACCCGTATGTTTTATAGTTATTATACACACAAACCTGCAGGATTTTGTCCAACTTCCCTCTCATCAATTTGTATAATTTCTCGTTCAGATGATTCATCAGTTACTTCAACAAGACTGCAACAATGAAATGATAATTTGGAGTAAATTTTATTTATAAGAATGCTTCTCATACATACAATTTCTTTATGCCCCCCAAAGTACTAGTGTGGGCACTTGAGACTTTGAGACACTCCAAGTTAGTTGCTAACACAAGGTTAAATAACAAAAAAGTACCTATTTCGTACATAATAATTATTATTTAAGTACTATTTTTTTTATAATATTATTATTATTTTATTCTATTCTAATGGCCCGGGTTGACAACTAACTCGAAGTTAAAGAGAACTCTGGTTTGTGTAAGTGGGTCTTAGAATCGCTTGCTTATTCCATTTTATCAAATGGACATCTGAGGTGTTTTGCAACAGGGGGGCTAAAAAGGCCACTTTAGCAGAATCATTTTAGAATCATAATATTTGACACACAACAATCTGTCAAATTTCATTATAGCATTAGGTTCAAGTTCAAGGTTGATTGGGAAAATTTGACAGTGATGGGTAGCGTGATGTGCTTTCTGATTCTGCTAAAGTAGTCTTTTTAGACCAGGGGGTCCGCCCCTGCTCATCTAGGATGCATAATAAGCATTTAAGAGAATAAATAACTTGCTTTATTTCTCAACCGATTACCCATAAAATTGTTACCTACTCACATAATGACTCGAGTATTTTAAGTATCAGTTCTAGTAGTTTGATAGGAGTATGATTAGCGGATACCGAAATAAGTTGTTAATCAATAATCACCCCTGGCACCCTAAATGACGTTTTATGATAAAACGGATATTAATTTTATCAATGAAATGAATAATTAGTCAAATATTTAAGATAAAGAAATACTGATTTTAATTGCAATTTGAAATGCCTATCTATGTGTTTTGTAGTGAAGGACAAGTTCGGTATAGGCCCATACTTCCAATAATTGTGGGGTGTGGTAAGTCAGCATCATCATCAGATCAATAGATCTGATCTAGATTAATAAATCGGCTTTATTGGGGGTGGGCTAAATCTTCATACATGCATCTTCTTTTAAAAATTGGCCCATGGAAAGCAGACAATTTGTTTAGGATCAAAGCCGTTTTAACAGCACATCCATGGTAATAATTTGAAGTCGACCAACTCTTTTTTTTTGGATCCGTATTTGTAGTTCAAGTGTTTCTACCATAGATATAAGAAACATTTAACAAAGTTTTTTTTATATTTCTGTGGTTTCTACTTACTGGTGTGCCTTTGGCTGCAGATTAAATCAAGTTAAAGGTCATACTAACATATTGTGGCTCTCATTCTGTACTTTGGCGTATGGATGCTCGTAGGGGTAGTCTCGGCTCGTAGATGCGGTCGCTACTGTCTTGTTTCCTGCAAATAAACACCAACGATTAATGAAAACAAGTACTGATTACAATTTAATTATCGCCAGTTCCGAGTAGCGGCACTTTTAACGATAATACCGGATCTCGGCGCCGATAATGTACTGATTTTATCTGCAATCTGATGAATGAACCATGCCGTACGGTAGCCACACAAAGCCACTGCTGGAACCTACGTACTGTTTTTACGTTTGATTAATCTATCATGCAATTATGCGGGTGCTTTTATCAATTGAACAGCCTTGAGTAAATTATTTTTGCATGAAGTCATAATTAATCCTTTAACTGAATCTTACTTTTAGATATTTTATTTTTGTTGCAGACCTATCATTCGCCGCTTTATATTACAGCTTTTAAATGGAGGAAAGAAAATTTTGCTCCTGTCCTGGACAAACAGCCAAATTTAAAAAAAGAAAAGATTACGTGTGTCATGCATATATAAACAATATAATTTTGGGCTGAATTTACTTATTTTCTTGATTCAATAGTGAATGAGTAGTTATGTTGTTTCATTAATAGGTCTAGCACATGAAACATTGTTTCTGTAATATAATTAATTGTTACGTAGTGTATGCCTACTACTTACTACGCTTTATTTTACTTATGTATTAAAATGGAGGAAGGAAAATATTGGTTCTGACCTGTAGGGACAAACAGATTAGGAAATTATAACAATGTGTGTGTGTATGTGTATGACTGTACTGAATTTAATAATTTTATTGATTCAATAGTGAATGAGTATTTATGTTGGAGGAGCTCGTGGCTAGATAATAACAGCCTCACGGGTCGATCTTCAAGGTTAAGCAACGCTTGACAAGGTTGGTCTGTGGATGGGTGACCGTCTTAACATACCCAGTTTCCTCCGTGCCTCGGAAAGTACGTTAAGCCGTTGGTCCCAGCTGTCATTTGTAGATCTTTGGCAATCGTTACGGATAGTCAGAAGCCAGTTAATCTGACTCCAGTCTTGCCACGAAGTACACTGTTACCCAGTTAATGGGTTGTGGAGGTTTGGTAGGCAGCCGCTCCGCGTAAAATACTGGTATTCGGCTAAATCCGGTTTGACTGGAAGCCGACCCCAATATAGTTCGGAAAAGGCTAGGCAGATAAGTGAATGAGTAGTTATGTTCTTTCATTAATAGGTCTACCACATAAAACATTGTTTCTGTAATATAATTAACTGTTGTATGCCTATTGTTTTTGTGGTTGCTTTTACATACACCACAGCAGGAAAATAAAATTCCTAGAACATACTAACCTAGAAGATACTATCTATTATTTGGATTAATTCTATACTTAGCAATTTGATATAAAATTACTGTTATCTAGTCACGATATTTTAGCTACCGACATGGTAATAAGCAAAACATGTTTCGATTTACGGTTTCCTTGAATTTCCTTGAATGATAAATAAGTAGTAGGTACTATTAATCTCAATAAGTCAATACCGAATAACATTTTTTTCTAAAACAAATTAGGTATTTTTAATTAACCAATGTTGTCTTTACATCGATTTGTGTATCACATTAATTTTAGGGTAACGCAAACCACCTGATATTTTTTAAAGTAGATAATAATTGCTTACACCCTGTCTTTGATTAATAGGGAATATGCATGCGATTTTTTTATTTGCAAAATGAAATACTTATTAGCTCTAGTAAACAATCATGAAATTATTTTTTAAATACCTTCATCAGTGATGAAGGTTTAAAGCTTCAATGATTACAATTAGAAAGAGAAGTCCAATGTAAACTTTGACTTCATCGTCTAAACGCCTATACAGCTGCCATAGAAAACAGCGTTTTCGCGTGAGGGACAGATATACCTATTTGTTTAAAATAACCATATCTCCTTCGTTTTTCGAGTAATTTTGAATATATTTCGACTGTTAGTATTATATTTTTGTATATTTTTAGATAAACTGTATAGATGATAAATATGTTTTTCTATAGTAATTATATAAATGTGCATAAAGCGGGCGGTGAGGGCAACCCTGACAAGGTGGGTGGCGGTCACTTTGCTGTCAATGTCACTGTCAACCACCAAAAGCGTGGGTTGCGATCATTGAGCGTGGTATGCACCCAAATATAAACTCTTGTGTTTAACTCAAAATACATATTAAGTATATTATCAGTGGAACTTGGAGTATTCCACAATGCATATTCCCCTATTCCTAATGTCTGGGCAGTGGACAAATTAAGTCAAATAAAATATAAAGTTAATTGTTACTGTGTTTAAAATAATTAATATATAAAATTTATAAGCAGTTGATGTCTAATACATTTTATTATATCTTTCGGTGGTGATAAAGTCAATCAGATTATAAAAAATGCTTTTTGATTTTCCGTTTCAATATGTAGCTTTAGATGCGTATTGTATAAAAAGTTTGTGACGTTTAGCTAAGTTTTTATAAGTGACTTTTCTTCGTATTCTATAACGAAGATTTAATAAGAGGTAAACTCGAGTTCAACTACAATATTATCCTCGATAATAACGTACGGTATGAGGTTAATAGAGGACTGTAGTGCCTACATTGCGCCACTCCTAATCACGTCTGCATTGATGAATAAATTATTTAGGTTGCACTACTCGTTTTAGACTTATAACCGTTTCCGACTACATACATATATTTGTTCAGGGTGAGTCTGATAGTACCTACTATATTAAGTCCCTGTAATATCTTTCTCCGTGACCGTGATTGCAAATCTATACATATACTTAATATTAGGTCTTTACCTATGGAATTGCCGTTCTGCAGTACCGGCCATTTCAAATCAAAATAATTTTTGTTTTGCTAAGAATTCTAATTTCAAATTAATTTTATTTTAAAAACATGTTTTTTTTTTCCAAAAGTACCTAGTCATTTGTTTATTGATTAGTGTTACATTTTCATCGCATTTCAATCTTTTTCGTCATCATGGATACGTTAAAAATTCGAGTAATGATGGAATATGAATATCGTCGTGGCAGCAACGCGGCACAAGCGGCACGCAACATCAACGACGTTTACGGAGCTAACACTACAAACCAACGCACCACCTGTTATTGGTTTGCTCGCTTCCGTTCTGGAAATTTCGACCTGTAAAAATAAACCTCGCGGTCGTCCGAAGACTTTGGTCGACAATGACGAATTAAAGGCCATTGTGGAAGCTGATGATACACAATCTACGGCTGAATTAGCAGCAGCTTTCGACGTTAGCGTCAAAACAATATTGGTCCATTTGCGTCAAATTGGCAAGGTAAAAAGCTTGACAAATGGGTGCCCCACGAACTCAATGATCGCCAGCGCGAAGTACGCGTCAAGACGTGCCTTGCACTGCTCAACAGACTCAAAAATGAAGGAATTTTGAACCGCATTGTTACCTGCGATGAAAAATGGATTCTGTTTGATAACCGCAAGCGCTCAGCAAGTTGGTTGGATCCTGGTTCAGCACCTAAACAATGCCCTAAACGAAAACTTACCCCTAGAAAAGTGATGGTCACTGTTTGGTGGTCTAGCGCCGGTGTGATTCATCACAGCTTCTTACCAAACGGGGTGAGCATTACTGCAGATGTGTACTGTGAAGAACTGAACACAATGATGGAGAAGCTGGCACATCTCCAACCAGCATTGGTCAAACGCTCGTCTCCGCTGCTCCTGCACGACAACGCGCGACCTCATACTGCACAGCAGACGGTCTCCAAGTTGCAAGAACTGGGGTTGGAAGCTCTCCGTCATCCGCCCTACTCACCAGACCTTGCGCCTACAGACTACTACTTTTTCCAGAATTTGGATAACTTCTTGGCGGGAAAAAAATTCAATACCCGAGAGGCAGTACAAAATGCCTTTGAAGAATTTGTTGCCTCCCGTCCAGCTGACTTCTTTAAGAAGGGCATCAATAAACTGCCACTGCGTTGGCAAAGATGCATCGATTGCATGGGTGATTACTTCGATTAATACAAATAAAAAATACATAAAAAAAAATCGTGTAAATTTTTTCATACAAAACGGCAATTTCATAGGTAAAGTTCTAAAGTTCTGAAGGGTTTTTGTTTACTTGAACGCGCTAATCTCCGGAACTACTGGTCCGATTTGAAAAAGTTAGTCTTTCCGTCTTTCAGTGTTAGATGGCCCATTTATCGAGGAAGGCTATAGGCTATATATCATCACGCTAAGACTAATAGGGGCGGAGCAGTAATGAAAATTGTAACGCAATCGAAGTTGTGCGGGTCAACTAGTCAAGAAAAAATGTATAGACATCTGCGCCCATTTATCTTTAAACTCAATTTTTTACTCAGTCCGGCAATCCCGCGGCCGCGCGGATCCCGCACGTGTAGTCCCGCCTTATTGATCCCACGAATCCCACGTTTGCGGGATTGGATACCTAATTTGCATGAAAAACATATTTATCATCTATACAGTTTATCTAAAAATATACAAAAATATAATAAGTACTTACAGTGAAAATAATAGAATCAAAATTACTCGAAAAACGAAGGAGATATAATTATTTTAAACAAATATATCTGTCCCTCTCGCGAAAACGCTGTATTCTATGGCAGCTGTATCTTATCGGCGTCATAGACGATGACGTCAGTTTTCATCGGACTTCTCTTTGTAATTGTAATCTTTAAAGCTTTATAACTTCATGGCTGATGAAGGTTTTTAAAAATAATTTCATGATTGTTTACTAGAGCTAATAAGTATTTCATTTTACAAATAAAAAATCGCATGCATATTCCCTATTCCGCATTTTTCGATACCAAAACCTAGACGGCAATTGCCGATAACCCAGAATCTCAAAAACCAGTATTCTAATGGTAAGGGACCCTTCATATATTACGCGAGTGCGACTCGCATTTGTCCGGTTTTTTGTCACACGATATTTTATGACATGTAGGGACAGAACTAAACAATTTTGCCCTCCATCTGTCTCCAATTGAGATTCTACGCTTCTGGCTAAGTAAAGAATATACCTACCTACTTATTTAGAGTTAATAATTTACCGTAAACTTGAACAATAAGTGTACCAGCAACAGCGACAACAATAAGTAATAAACCATTTATACTTTGTAATTGCATGTTGTTTGCAAGTAAATAATAATAGACTTCATGGTTAATTAGCACAATGTATCGCAACAAGCTAACATTTTAACCTGTCATATACAATATACGTGCTATAAAATACATTAGTGTAACACGTCACGAAGGAATTAAACTATTTAGATAGTTTGCAGACGAGAACAACAAAGGACCTTAGCACCTCGTGTAGTTGACACTTGAGCTTATAGACATAGATTCTAAAATTGAACATCACATAAATCTCGTTGCGCACACTTTCGCCCGCGACCTTTGGAGAACAAGGCATGTGTCGAGGTTTCGTGGGTCACACCGCAACATATTTATCTAATAACTTATGACAGTTGATTTGAACTTCACGCACAACTTTTGGCAAGGCAGGATTTTCACTCGGCTAGAAATATCGACATCTTTGTGGTTACGCTACCACCTTCATTTCTGAACCAGTGAAGCAGCATTAATCGATTCACATAAATATCGATCAATCGAATGCAGTGTCTTGTAATGCAATTAAAAGATAACTACTAGCATTCCACAACGTTTACCTTCATCCAAATTCACGGTGGCATATATTTCTGACGCTGTATCTCCGCTGTCGGGCCTTCCAACTGGATGTGGTATTTCTGGCAAACTCCGTTGACTGTTCTGAGTAGACGCCCTGTCAATGAATCATTAAATAATTAAAATATACAATATTATGAGATGCTTTGTAGGAGGCAAGAAGGACTTTTCCTTAAGACTACAGAAATATTGTTTTACAAGACCTAATTAGATTTAGCCAATTAGATGCGCCGTCGCGCGGAAAAAAATACAGAGGTGATTTTAAAAGGAAAACAGAATTATTTCCACAGCGGATAGAACACTGATCCTAGTCTTATTTCAAATACCTATTCAAACAAAGCGAGACAGCTTGAGCAGACTTAACAAATGTTTGTCTATGAGATCTGTATTGAATAGATATAGGCCGAAATACAATTTAGCAGAGCTAGAATTTGTGAAGCCGAAAAGTCATGTCAAACGAAATTTAGCATACTATGCATGAAATTTAGGTATTTGTATCGGAGAGAACATTTTATTTTTGGGCTAAAAGGGTTTTCTACTAACATTCAGCCAGCTATAGCATGCTTACTAGCCTTACATCTGAAAAGGGCCGGGACTATGTCGTAAAATAATTTATTAACCAGACAGTTCCGTACCCACCCCAAACAAAGCAGAATACTTCGCGTGCATCACGCAAGACTGCGAGACCCAAGAGTCAACTCGTAAAGGCCATAATGCCGCTATAATAACCTACTCCGTAGGTATACCAATTCGGGAGATTGTAAAGTTCTAGGTCAATGGCACAAAATCAAAAATGTTTGATCGATTAGCTTTGCGGATCGTTGCGTTTATGCAAATACATGCCTTTATTGCAACAGCATTTAAATTAGTAGCAGTACCTTAATTAAATAATTACCTTACTAACACGATAATTATATTACTTGCATGTGTATTTACTTGTCATGGATTTATATTTAGAAATCGATACTGTATACATATAAATATTAATTAAGTAAGGATGTGAGCACCATTAACGAACACATCCAGGAAAATGTGGAAATAACTGTTGGCTAATGTACCCAACCGTCTAGGTATGTGGAGCATTTGAACATTGCTGACTTTAGGGCTAGTGACGAATGGATAGATGCCGTAATTTCTAGTAATCCGGGGTTTCGTCACCTCAGAACTACGAAACTACTTCAAACGACACGTTGGTAAATGTACATTATGATGAACAACTTTGTTTGGGATGACATCCGATAATCGATATTATTGACCGAACCGATAATCTTTATTCTCTTAATGTGTGATAGGACTCGGAAACAAAAATTAGTCTCATTTCATAAGAAGAGATTCAAGAATCGAGGTGTTAGCCGGGGTTTTCTATAAAATTATTAGACAGTAATAACTTCAGCGTTTTGTCAACTTGTCTCTGGCAAAGCTCGACGAGGCGGCTTACTTGCAGTCTCGAATAGATTTTTAATACTAGCATGAAGAGGATCTAAAGTCTCGTAATAAAACTGAACAAGTTTAACGTGCCAATACTCTTTCGGAATTTTATCGAGTTCCATAGACGCAACTTCCAGAATGAGGACTTGCAGTATATGGCAAGCCATAGCCAAGGGAAAAAGTGAAGTGCGAGAGCAACATACAACTATCGATTCACTTTAGGAAGTGAAAAAAGATTATTTTTTAATAGGTATCGTCTGGTTAAGACCGATGATGTTACGGATAGCCTAGCTGCTAATACCCAGCGGGCAAGACATATCGTCACCGAACAACGTCTCCTAATTAGCTAGTCCGATGATCTGCAGAGTTCTGAGGAACTGGTTACAAAAGGGTAGGAGGGTTTTGTACACTAATTTATCTGATAATTTTGAGCATTTTGTGAGGGTTCTAGTACTTATACGGTTAATAAATCATCAAAAAGGAAAACATAGGGACACAATATATATCCTTTTTATTCAGTTTGTGAAATATCTCTTAAATCGGTCGAATATTGGAGGAGAAAACAGTCGAGAGCCAAACCTCGAATTATGACTTTTTACATACAAATTCTCGCCGCCCATGTTTCTCCGGCGAAACTTTGTGGAGGTTTTTATGCGACTGCGATGGGCTAAAATTTATGCTAAATTGATCTGTTTGTTTTCTTTTTAATTATTTCAGAATCTTCGATTTTGTTTAGAACGCTTCGCGCTATATAGAAGACTAGTTGACCCACGCAACTTCGTCTGCGTCACAATTTTCATTACTGCTCCGCTCCTATTGGTCTTAGCGTGATGATATATTTTTGAAGATATATATTTTTTTAGAAGAAATAAATTATTATTATTTTTATTATTATATCCGATTTTTCAAATCGGACCAGGAGTTCCTGAGATTAGCGCGTTCAAGCAAACAAACAAACTCTTCAGCTTTATATATTAGTATAGATATTGCGGAGAGTAGCAGCGCTGATTTTGGCCGTGGGTGGTGCTGTGTCGGCAGTTTAGTGCAAGAAATGTATCGAAGAGTGTTTTTCGTATTTACATCTCCCGATAATTTATTTATTAGTTTGCAATGTGACGTATCCCAGATCAATTTACAAAACTATTCGTATCTAGACGCGGTCCAGACAAGATTAACTCTAAAAGCGAGAGTTTTATTGCAGTAATACTTGTTGTAGATTATTTTTTACTATAAAAACAACGATCGCGAATTATGACTCATCTAAATCGTTCGCGTGACTCGTTTTCGTAACTTTCCAATTTGTGTAGGTACCCAAAATTTAAAAATAGTGTAAGGCAATGGTTTTATTTCTTATTTCAATAGAGTATAAATGGTGTTAATTTACAGCAGAAACATTAAATGAATGAAACACAGAGAACACACAATCTATTCAATTAAGGTACTGATGAATCAGAAAATGACTAACAACTTCTAACAAGAAACATTAACTGTTGATTAAATGATACATGCAATTAGACTATTTTATCATTCATGCATTCTGTTTTTTATATGGTAAGTTAGCAATAATAAATAGGTATGTAAGTGCTTAGCGAGATAAGTTAACAGTAATTCTAAGATGAGGAAATATTCTATTGAAATCATTTAATAAAGGTAATGTTGGAAGAATTAATAGAGAAATAAATTAGAAGCAGTAAATAATAGCCATGTAATATATACAATTGTTGCATTATTTGTATATTTTATAATATGGCTAGGTAACATATTATTATTATGTAATGGAATGTGATTTTTTTCTACAATTTTTTTTACTACAGGTTCCAAACAATTCACAGCAAATAACAACATAAATAATTCTAGCTACCTATTACAGCATCAACAAGCCAGCGAGGTTTTATCAGATTTTTCAGTATTGAAATTGGATTCTAAAACTAAATATTAAAGAAATGGATGAAACCTGATGGAATTATTTAAAGGTTTAGTTAGGGCAGCCCAGACAATTGTTAGATAGTTAATAATAATATCCCCATTCAATTATAGTAATTAAATGTTTACTAATAAATATATACCACAGGTGCTACATTACAACAATTAAAAATTAGTTGAAACTCGGATGAAGTTATCTGTTAAATAGTTTAGTTTCTAGACCATTTTGTTAGCCCTTGAGTTAGGTATGTCTAGTCTAGGTCATGCTAGATCTATAACAAACCGCTTGATAGAGGCCGGAGTGGTAGGCGTTGGGGACGGAGCCTCCTCATCAAATCGTATTTTGACCACACCGGCCGTACCAACCAACTCACTTCTGTTAAATATAAAAATATGTTTTATTTATAAATACATCTGAAAAATTTATTTACTAACTGAGATACACTACACTACCACAATAAGCTTTAAATCAAAATCTTTTAGAATTACATAACAATATTTTTCTGTTGCATTAATTATGGACAAACTAATATACTTATCTGTGGTTTCTTATTTGCACTTATTGTTAAATGCTTATAAGGTAATATAAAACAGAAATTATTTAAAAATACAATTTAATACAGTCAGCAAATGTTTACAACTTCATCATCTGTCTAGCCTTCTCCCAACTATTTTGGGGTTGGCTTCCAGTCAAACCAGCTTTAGCTGTGTTTACAACTTGCGAGACATTTGTTTTTGCTATTGATTATAATTTTTAAAACATTGTTTACTTACAAGTTGCAGTTGTTAGTTAGAACTTAATTTCATAGGACTGACTAAAATTCAGAACATTTTTGTGTACTGGAATGTGCTATAAATAATTAAGTAGCCTATCAGTTATCCAGTTATAATACTAGCTTTACTTCTTCTTTGTAATAAGAAGGTACATTGAATGACATACAAAAAAATTAAGTAAATTAAAGCAAGTTAAACTTTTATTTGATTCTAATAAGACTACTGGCACAGTCCTTAATTTAAGTCAATTAGGTGAAAGTTGATTCAAACTATCTTAGAGCAATACAACTTAGTTTACTACTCGGTTCATGAGTACTTTAAAAGATATATGGTACAGTTTTAAGTAAACAAATAAACAAACTTACTTCTGGTTGGAGTTTTTGCAGCCACAGACACATACTGAAAGTGCAGTAACGAGAGTTACTAGCACCCCCACACTTAGAGCTATCTCTATTAGAGCATACATAACAAGAGTTTCTCAATCAATGCCTATCCGACCTGACGATATTCTGAAGAAATATTCCATCACAGAAATAACATTAAGTCACTCCCTTAAACAGAAACACTATATGTACACAACTCTCTTCCATTTGAATAAAAAGTGTTGAAATGTAGGGCACTTGACTACGCGACCACATAGACTGAGTTAAGTGTTAAGGGAAATCCACTCAGTTCCAACTACGTTAACAAAAGAAACGTGCAAGTTATTTCGTTGGCCAATAATCTATAACTTAGATTATTTCGATACCATTTAAAAATAGTAGAAGCGAAAGCAAAGCACATCCATGGACACAGATGCAAAATTACAATTAAAGTGATGTATGTTTATTTCGATGGAATCATGTTGTCAATATCGATAAAATAAAATGTTAGTACGACGCGCACACTATTCTACTTGTAGTAAATCGAAAGATGTAATTAAAAATTAGAACAGTTAGATATAGCTCTCTGACAGACAAATGGAAACCTCCGCTGCTTGTCCATCCATCCGTCTGTCTGTCTGTCAGCTGTATCTCAAGAACCTTAATAGATAGAAAGTTGAAATTTTCACAGATTATGTATTTCTGTTGGCGCTATAAGGCTTTAACAACGAATAATACAAGTAAAATAAAAAATTAAGTTCATTGTATGGAATCCTTCATGTACGAGTTCGACTCGCACTTGGCTGGTTTTTTATCCGACTTCCAAAAAAGGAGGAGGTTCTCAATTCGGCAGGCATGTTTTTTATGTATGTATACCGATTACTCCGAGGTTTCTGATCCGATTTGTGTAATTCTTCAATTTTAGTTCGTTGCAGTATACTTGCCATTTGGTCCCGTAAAAATTTGATTCAATTTGGTTCTGTAGTTTTTATTTTATGAGCATTATTGCTTGTTTCAATGTCCGCATTGACGAAAACGTCGTCCAAGTATCATTATTCATTAGTGAAAAATAAAGAAATTTTTCCAAAAAAATGTAACCGACTTCCAAACTACGAAGAATAAAATAACCTTAATTTTGGAAGTCGGTGTTAAAAAATAAATGAACAAAATCAGAAACACTGACTTCCGAAATTATGGTTGATTTTATACTCTGTAGTGTTTTGTTTGGAAGTCGATTAATTTTTTTTCATTTTATCGACATAAGTTTGACATTACTGAATAGCATCCTTATGTTACCCATAGACAAAAGACGTTTAATCAATCCAAAATGACATGACACTGTAATGTTGCTCTAGGTTGAAATCAGTTGAAACTCAATCGACTAACGGCTTTGAACTCTTTGTTCCAGGAGGTTCCAGAAGATAATAAATGATTGTGTATTGAAATAGGAATTTAGTTGGGATTTTGGAGACGGTCAAAATGTAATTCTTGTGAGTGCAGCTAACAGGTACAGCTTTGTTTTTTTATGGTCTGTGATCCAGTTTAACGTCCTGCTGTCACACATAATGTGTCACACTGTCACTGTCAGTGAGCTTGTCTCTTCTTGCGGTTACAAAGATTTTGAATTCGTTGGAGGTTATTTTACGAATACCGCAACTTTAAACGGGATTACGGGATTTTAATGCTTACTACAACGCACAATACATAACTATGTCAGTTCTTTATATTTTCATGTTATTTTAAAGTGTTTAGTGTTAAGAACAGACTGCATTTTAGAAAATATCATTCTGTGTCGGTATGGAAACTAAAAGTGAAATTTTCTCCAAGAGACTGGTTATTGCAGTATTATGGAACATCGGACTGCAGACGTTTCTCGCTGTTGTGCTAGTGTTTCTAATACAAATCGACTTCTTGCACCCAGTATCATGGGTCACTTCGACTCTTCAAGAAATATTTGGATGGAAGATGAGTATCAACATCATGCTTCTAGGATTAGTATCGTTTTTCCAAGCATACGTTTATGGAAGCTACTATATGATGCCGCTGCCTAAATATTTTACGAGGTTCTCCATGTTCTTGAACATGTTTTCAGTACAAAACGCCATGTTCAGCATACTGTATGCACTCAGTGGTTATTTTACTATGGGTTTATATTCATCATTGGCAAAGAGCAATTATAACATTCTGAAGAAAAAGTGTGCTTTTTATGATGGCCAATGTCTAGTTGAACAAAGCCTTTTTCTACAATTTGGTGGCATGTGGATGGGACTGTATTATTTTTTGAATATTCACATCTTCGGAACTACAATGCTCATGTTCCCTCATATTTATCAAGATAAGTTTCAGCAAATTAAACTTGCTGTTAATAATATCCTTTCTATGGGATTCAGAAATTCAATAATGCCAGTGGTATATTACTGCACTTTCTACTATTTATGGGGAAATAAACCTAGAAGTGTAGTCTCAGAAGTGTATAGTATATATCTGGAAGATCCACCACTAGATAATGTTGTTAACTTACTGAGCTCTGGAATTTGGATTGGGCTTTGGTTCTACACCAGTTTGTTCTTTGTGTCAGTTTATACCATGAGAACTATTTTCAATATAATACTCACAGAACCAATGAAGTTCCCTATTGAATCTTCGGAAAGTTTAGTGCTCCACAATGCTTTGGCCTTGAGGTCACAATTTAATGGATACTTAGGAGCACAAGATCTTAGAATAATGTCAATGACAGACACTGGAAGGAGACAACAGATATTCACTCTTTCTCAACCTGGAGGGCATCCAAGAAATTGGAACAATTTGTTAGAACAGTGTATAAGTATTATTAATGGCTTCAGCAAAGAACTAGATGCTATTAATGGAGATGGAAAAAGTAATGAAACAGAGAATGGTGCACTCAGAAATGGAAAGGCATCTACAAGCAACGGTTTTACTGTTTCTGGTAATTTAAGAAACATGGCTCAGTCTCCTAAATTGCAAGGGCTGAAGGATCACAACAAGAGTAAAGTAGAAGACACATTTGGTAATGTTGTAAAAGAAGAATTTAATATTTTCCTTCAAAAGCTGTGTCAAAAACCTGGCATTAGTTATCTTTTTGGCGAAATGACTGATACAAAATTAAAGTTTGTTTTGATGCAAGCTCAGCCCGTGATGTGGACTTGTGAAGGTTTAGCTGGCATTGCTGCGGCCTCCTTGAATGAAGATAAATATGGAGTGGTTCAGAATGACTTGCCTATTGTGATATCTACTTTAATTAATCTCAAACAGAACTTAGATAAATTGACAAAACCAGGCCTGGTGCCTAGAAAACATATTTTAAATGATGTTATTGCCATAAAAATGAAGACTGCTCTAATCTCATCAGTTAAAAGAAGTATTTATAAGATTGCCATCACATTCTCTAAGTACATTCATGAAATACCTTTGGATCCAGATGTTCAAGTTGCATTACAACCATTTTTGATGTGTAAAGAAGCATGATTTGTGATAATAAACGTTTTTGAAATATTTATGTGCTTTTTTATCACAACCAGAAATAAAACAAATGTTATGAAAACAAAATTTCTATTAAAATTCTCTAAAAATGTAACATAAAAACATATAAACTAAACTCTTTTTAACATTTCAACTATCATATTCTATGAATTTATAAATTTTACTTTCTAGTTATTATTTAGTAGGTAATATTCAAGGACCTAAAATTGTTGAGTTATGTACCTAAGGACTACAATTTTACTCGGTGCACATAATCTATTACAAAATAGTCTAGTACAAATAGTATTTATCTTTTATTTGGTGTTATATTTTGTTCTGTAAAGGTTTTAAAAGACAATGAGAAAAGAGACATTTAAAGCATGTTTTTTTGTTGACAGTTGAAAATATGTACTAGTTGCGTTTGAAGTACCTTAGACCTAAATTACAAATATTATGGGTAAAATTGACTACAATATAAACTTATATGTTACATGGAATTACAGCCATTTCAAAATATCAGTCAAAACAAGTCATAGGTTTATATTATATAATAGCTATAAAATGCATAGTGCCAAGTGACTTATGTTTTCTTCATTCTTCACCTATTTACTCCAATTGGAGATTGGCTGCCAACATTCACCATCACTGCTATCCAAGGTCAATTTAGTCGTCGCATAGAGATCATTCAAAGGAGGGTATCTTCATCTCGCAAGTCGCTACTTAGCAACAGAGAGCGCTGGCTAGCGGCACCGAGTAAGGCAGTCCGTTCTGCAGACGATGTCCCCGACTCGCAGCTCAAAGAAGCTAGGCAGGAAACAAATGTTGCATTAGAATAAATTTCCTACAAAATTGAAAGTTTATCAAACACACAAAAGCAGCAACATTGAAAAGAAGGATCATTATGCGATGGAGTTTGTTTGAAGTAAAGGCTGTATAGCTAATTATGAAACATTCAGGAATATTTGTGAATTTTACATGTATCCCTGAATGCTTTAGTGCGACCGCAGGTTTTGTATGTTTCCAAAACTTGAAAACAACATCGCAAAACAACCTGGAAATGTGAAAGCGAAGTAGGAACCATAACTCACACATAGGTGCTCTCGGCAGGCGACAGGCGACAGGCGGGAAGAGAGAAGACGAGAGTGCGGGGGGTTGCGTATAAGTAGAGCGGTACATACGAAGGGCTGATTACCGTCGGGGCTGGCGTGCGGCGTGGCGCTGCTGGTGCGGGCGCCCAGCTCGGGGGACGCCAGCGCCGCGCGCGCGGAGCCGCCCGGCGACTCCGTCATGGACGCCTGCAGGCTGTAGCTCTCCCTGTAACACGCTATCGCTGGACATCGCGTCCTGCTACTCCCAAACTTCAATTCTTTACTACTAAACAGGGCCTTATTTTTTAAAGAATTTTTTCATGTTGATCTCAGTGTAATGTCTAATCTGCATATTATCTTCTATCGTTCTGGTTTAATAAATATTGCCACATTTTAGTTCATAGATTGTCAATTAGGAGTGTAAATAGTGATTTTGGTAAAGAGAATCAATGGGTGATCTTACACCACGCCATCTATCGGGAGAATTTTAAACACCAAGCTGCAACACAATATATTTTCAGTTCCAGAATACCAAACATCGGTTTAAGTGAAGGCCACATATCCTGCATAGCAGCTGCACAAAACACTGAACAAATGAATTAATGAATGATCTTATAATAGATACATAAAAGTTATAATATTCCGAACTCCGTGCACACATGACAACAAGATGGCTGACGTTCATGCGGCACATACAGACCATTTCTCAGTTCTTTTACATCTGGCAGCAACCCACCAGAATCTTATTGCACTAAGAATAGGGTTCACTTTGATTTTGACAGGGACGCAGGATCAGAGGTAAAATATCTGTAAACGGACAGTTAATAAAACCCGTTTCGAAAGGTGTTCGCACATCGAGACGTCATGCTGACCACACTTAGTATCGGTCGTCTATTTACTGAAGGTTGGGTAATGCTAGCCTGTATCCGGACGTGGACGACGTCTGCGAGATTTCACTGTCGTAGGACGTGTCGGTGTTGATGTAGGAGGGCTGCAGGAAGGGCGGCTGCGACCACGCGCGCCGCAGGGGCGTGGACTCCGGCCCGGGGGACGAGCCGTCGTCCGACTCTAGGCGGACGTGGCTCACCTGTATTACAACATTTACAAATATAGTAAAAAAAACGCAGTGTTGAATCGCATTACTGGTTTTTTTCTGATAGATTTTATCTGTTACATTTTCAGCTTGTTAAAAAAATAAAATCATTCAAACGATTGTTTTCACTAAACGGGATCCAGTGATCACGTGACTTAAGTTAAAGAGAGTTTGCCGTGATAAATCCATGAACTCCGGCTGCACGCACGAAAAAGTGTCACGTTCCGCCTGAGCCGAGCGTGCAAGCGAGAGCGCGAACAAGCGATAGAGAGGCGCGTTTGGCTTGTTTGTTGAAAGTTCAATTGTTTTCTAAAAAATAATAAAATTATCGTAATAAACCGACTTCACAGACAGCCAATTTTTTTATGAGCATTTACTCTTCTCGGTGTTTGACATAAGTTCTAATTGTTAGAAATTAATCAACGGATTTTAATGAAACTTGTACAGAGACGCAAGATATCTAGGACTAAGAAGTAGTGAACTTTTTCGAAAAAGAGTTTAAAAGTAAATAGAGCAGTTTTAAGATTTCCGTGTATGAAACACTGTGAGGAGTAAACGCTCTTGATTCTGAAAAAATATTAGGGTTTATTCTGCATTCGTTTTTTTTTGTTTATTAGGACTTTTCTGTTTTTTTTTTCCTGTATTAATTATTTTATTAGTTGACCCGCGCAACTTCGCCTGCTCCGCTCCTATTGGTTTTAGCGTGATGATAAATAGTCTATAGCCTTCCTGTATAAATGACCTATCTAACTCTGAAGAGAGAATTTTTCAAATCGGACTAGTAGATCCTGAGATTAGCGCGTTTAAGCAAACAAACAAACTCTTCAGCTTTATATCCCTACATAGTATAAAACAAAGTCGCTTTCCGCGTCTGTATGCTTAGATCCTTAAAACTACGCAACAGATTTTGATGCGTTTTTTATATATGGAGTGGTTCTCGAGAAAGGTTTTAATATATAATTTGTCAAAGTTTTGAGTAAATTGGCGGTTATATGAAGATTATTACTGAAGACGTCAGTAAAAACTTATCTAAAAAATTCTTTACATCGCGTGTGCTGCGAAAACTATTGATGATAGAACAAAACAATGTACTACAGTGTTAGATAACACATCAATACCTACGAAAAAGTCCGCGATAGCATAATTATGCCTATCTTTTATGGTTGACTCACAATAACCATTATTATGATATTCAAATTTTGTATAAAATACTGCTTTATTTGCAGAGGTATTTCATCAATATAGTACAAATCTTTATCTTAACAAATATGTTAGTCATCTTGAGAGTTTAATTTAGAGCAAAATTGCCGTTCACACCATTTAATTTGGATGAATATCTTAGGAGATATGTATCTCAAAACTAAAGTTACGGTACTAATTATAACGGTAGTAGAGATGTTCCGAACTGGTAGACACCTGATAACAGACGTTCGTTCGATCAGATCGTTGACGGTTGTCTATTGCACTTTTTATTTCAGCTGAACCACAATATTATTGACGCAGGTAATTTGCACTTTGTTCCGTTTGGTCTAATAAACATTTGCACCCGTGCGAAGCCGAGGCGGGTCGCTAGTATTAGTATAGATAAATTAAGTAAGGCGAATATTTCGCCACATAGGTCTGTAGAGAAAGATCTTACATCGGGCTTGGTATGCCTACTGCGGCGGAACTTGAAGGTCTTCTTGGAGGGCCCGTGCGCGCGCTGCAGCCGCGGCCGCTCGCCCGCGTCCGGCGCGTCGCGCGCGTCCGGCTCGGCCGCCAGCCGCGCGCCGACTGCGCAGGCGCGCGGGCCCGCGCACTCGCCGCACGACGCCGAGCCCGGGGACATCGGCGACAGAGGACTCATTGACGTCTCTCCTACGTTTCAAACAAGTAGGGTGAGCATCAGACAACTTAGCCAATATACCAGACCACTTTTTTTAAAAAGATGGGACATCATCAAATGACTTCTCCCGCTTTGGGTGAAGCATAAGGGAGTGTCAAACTTTTACTGACTAAAACCCATCCGTGTTCCTCCTAGTGCCCTTTGCGTTTCCAGGGTACGGTGCCTCTTTCGAACAAAGCCCGCAGCCCCTATATACCAGACCCCTATAGTCTTTTGTTCACCGTGTCCGATCATCCATGCTAATTTTTCACTCAATAGAATGCATGCATGCTTTTTGGCTTGGTAGAAATTTTTGTGTCCGGTATATTTGAGGAGCTTGTGGCTAGATAATAACAGTGGCAAGGGTCGATCTTCAAGGTTAAGCAACGCTTGCCAAGGTTAGTCTGTGGATGGGTGACCATTTTAACATACCGAGTTTCCTCCGTGCCTCGGAAAGCACGTTAAGCTTTTGGTTCCGGCTGTCATTTGTAGATCTTTGGCAGTCGTTACGGATAGTCAGAAGCCAGTAAATCTGACTCCAGTCTTGCTATGAAGTACCGTGTTACCCAGTTAATGGGTTGTGGAGGTCTGGTAGGCAGCCGCTTCTCGTAAAATACTGGTATTCAGCTAAATCCGGCTTGACTGGAAGCCACCCCCATTATAGTTGGGAAAAGGCTAGGCGGATGATGACTTTGAGAAGATAACGGTCAAAGTCAATATGTTATGAAAATTTATAGATTTCACTTCCACTACATATATATAACAACTCAAATTATTTATAGCTTATCATCATAATTACGCATTAGTAAAATCATAGTAATTGTATTTAAGCTGGAAAAAGTTACATTAATTCGGTCCATTGCCTCAAAATGCTTAAAATAAAATACGCAAATGGGACTTACCAGAAGTGAACTTCAGTTCTACGGACGGTACAAATCTCAGTTTAGTTTGCGTGCTTGTGTACGACGGGGTACTGGCGGTGGGTTTGTCACTGCCATAGTTATTCAGTGAACCTATAAAATATAGAAATAATTAGTATTTCAATTTCGGCGTACTATAGGAAAGCAGGCAAATAATTTACTACATCTAAAAAAAAAATACAATCATCATCTGCCTAGCCTTTTCCCAACCACATTGGGGTCGGCTTCCAGTCAAACCGGATCCAGCTGAATACCAGTGTTTTACGTGGAGCGGCTGCCTACCAGACCTCCACAACCCATTAATTGGGTAACACGGTACATCTTGACAAGACTGGAGGCAGTCAGATTAACTGGTTTCTGACAATCCGTAACGACTGCCAAAGATCTACAAAAGACAGCCGGGACCAACGGCTTAGCGTGCTTTCCAAGGCACGGAGGACTCGGTATGTTATGATGGTCACCCATCCACAGACCAACCTTGGCAAGCGGTGCTTAACCTTCAAGATCGGCCGTGCGGCTGTTATTATATAGCCACGAGCTCCTCTTAAAAAATACAATATTTGTAGTTAATTTTAGTTTTACTCAACTTGCCTTGCTTTTTGGGCATAATGCACTGCCTTGTCTGGTAAGTACTTATCACTTTTTAATGTGAACTTAAAGGTGCTATTGTTACCTATATGGGAATTACCACTGCTGGCGTTATTGTTGCTGGCGTCACTCATGCGGCCGCTGTTCAGCTGCGCTTCGAAGGTTGGCATGTGTTGGCTCGTGGTTGAGCTACTCGAGAGTGACTCTGAAATTGTAGGAACGTGTATGGAATAACATTGAAATCACAATTACCCCGGGTTTTGATACACCTAAAACGACTAGTTGGTTTGTTTGGCGCCACCAGTGCGACTGTTGCCAGTGGACTAGTGTTTATATTCCCTAATACAAAAATGACTGGGGGATGATGTACGGGGATGGTGGTACTATTGAAAACAAGATACGACAACGCGTCATTTAAAAATTTCCTTCGGACGAGGTGACTCGAGCACGGTATACCTACTTTGTATTAGGGTTAGGTAGAACAGATAGCAGCAAAATGCTCGAGCATCTTTTTGCTCATATTCTCATGCTCGCTAGTTTTAACTGTATTTGACTTCATTATTAAATTGATACTGAAAAACTGCTCGAGCAATCAACTGCATCATATGCTGTTCAATCTGCGCTGACCATCTCAAGGCCGAACCAAAGTGGAATATTAAGTTTAGAACGCCCGTCACTCAGGGGCATATTTACTCTAGGACCATCCGGGCCATGGTCCGGGGCGCCAATCTGCCAGGGGCGGCGATCTTTCACGGAAATATCATTTTCGGTTCTGAAAAGAGTTAAGAATTACCTTCGCTCACGGATTGTGCAGAACGTTTAAATAGTTTAGCGATTCTATTGAAACCGATTTAAAAAAGAACTAAAGTAACGAAATGACTTTGTAAATTTAGTATTTTTTTATTTAAATCGATTTTTTTCTCTTTACTTCTGGGGCGGCAAAACTTATTGGCCCAGTGCGCCAAATTTCGAAATACGCCCCTGCCGTCACTGTTATTTAAACCCTGTTTCGCCGTCATGAGTGTAGAGTACCTCTCTGTGCCGACAGCGGCGCGGAGGGATGGTCGGGCGTGCGCGGCAGGCCGCCGGCGCCCGCTCTGCCCACCAGCATGGAGATCAGCGAGGGTCGGTGCTGTTGGTGCTTGTCCGGCACTGCTGTGGTGCGGGGGAACACTTCGGAAGCTCGCTTGCCTGCGGCTTGCCCCAGGTTCTCGGCTATTTGTTCTACAATAGAAATTAAACGTTTAATGACTTGTGAAATGTGCGTCTTGATGGCCCTTATCGCGCCGGAAACGCGCTTTGGTGTACCGTTTTGCCGAACTCACTCGCTGTTCGTAGCTTCATGGTGAGGTTCTTAGTGCATAGAAGAATAAGATCTCTCACTCAATCGTGCGTCAGTGTACTGTACTCACCGAACTTGTACTGGTCGTGTGTATCGCGCATGTGGCGCAGTTCTCTCGCGAGCTCTGCTAACAGCGCCCCGCGTGCCCTCGCGGCCGGTAGCTTGAGACCTCTGACCCTTTCGCGTACTACGAACTGCATGTGACGCTCATTGTCACCGATTGGGGGTTGTGATAGCTGTTACAAGAAATTTATTGGTGTAAACATCTCCATGCACTCGTCAGACGTTAAAAATAGGTGTAACAAACTACAGTCACATACCTTATGCACAATAAACGGCTGCAGCAGAATGTACAGCGGCGTGCGGTACGTGACGACGTGCTCGAGGAAGTCCCACAGATGGTGCGCGGCCTCGTTGCGTCGTCCGAGGTCCCTCATAGCGCGCGCTATGCGGCCCCACTCCGTGCACAGCTCGCTTGTGAAGCAGGCGCACATTACCTTCAGAGCTGAAAATATTTTACATAATTTAAACGCACAGTGACCACCAAAAGATATTCGCATAATTTTGTTCAAGGTTGATGAACCTTGCTCCACCTTAATCTAGACACACGGCAATGCGTCTATTTCCAATTTTGGTTGTCCGGGCGGCGCCAGGGGACATAAGAAAGCAATCCTGTACAGTTGATTGGACAGCCTGGTAGTGTTCCGAGTGTCTCGACTGCCGGTGAACGTGAGCGAGTTGGCGCGGTTGTCCGAGGCGTTGAGCTTGGCGTTCACTGCCGCCAGCTGTCCGGGCGGCGCCAGGGGACATACTAGTGTTCAGGCAGTATACATACCTAAGAAAGCAATCCTGTACAGTTGATTGGACAGCCTGGTAGTGTTCCGAGTGTCTCGACTGCCGGTGAACGTGAGCGAGTTGGCGCGGTTGTCCGAGGCGTTGAGCTTGGCGTTCACTGCCGCCAGCTGTCCGGGCGGCGCCGGGGGGCACAGTGCGTTCAGCACCACTGATACTAGGTAGCTGACGTCTGATTGGCGGAGAGGTGGCACATCTGGAAGGACAGAATTATTTTTAGTTGTAAGAGATTGGTATCGTAAGAGATGCATGAAAGGTTCTAGCATGCATATACCTATGTGGTGTGATAATAATAGGCAATATGAGGAGTGAATATTAATTGGAGATTTAAATTGAGGCTTGTATGTACACACATCTGTATGATACAGAAGAATGAGGAGCATAGTTTATGTTTAATTTCTTTAAGTCATACCTTTTCGACCACTACCGACACGCAAGCAGAGTGGCATGAACAGATTCATCAACATGTTCTCAGTTTTCTCTCCAGTTGGGAACGACGCGCTGCCTCCACACATTTGTTCAAGCGAATAACTATCCTGTGATCCAAAACAAATAACACAAGTCAATCTGACATACGGGTTTCTAAAATTACATTTTTGTTTCTAACGGCTATAGGGGACGTGCACGTGGAAGACTATGCCATCTAGTGGTGCAAATTCGAAACTTTTACTTTAAAAATAATTATCATTGACGTTTCTGTGCCTAAAGTCACCAAAATCTAAGAAGTCCAATTTGACAGCTGAGTAGAGAGGGACAGAAGATTGCTTTACCTTAGTGGTAAAGCGATTTATTTTTATGTCTCTTTTATACTTACTAGTAAAGCAATGTTGGATCCTGCTGTCAAATTGGACTTCTTAGATTTTGTTTCCTTTACCACCTTTAGATCCTGCACGTTCCCTATTGTTGGTAAAGAATCCTACGTATGTACGAAATATTCGTGCTGATTTTACCCCTGTATTGATGATCTGCAACGCGATCAGTCGTACGACTGTACTGCAGAAGTGCGGCGGTGGCGGTTGTGACATCAGCGCTGCGGTTGCCGAGGATAAGTTCTCTCCACAGTTATTGTCTGATACTATCAGAGCCTGTACAGTAGGAAAGATTTGTTTTAAAGGTTTTTTGAATTTCGAAGTAAGAATGTCGTTTCAAATTATTGTAGGTTCTTTTACTCACTTGAACTGTATTGAGTAGAGTTTTAACATGCTGCCAGTGCATTATGTACGGGCACCGTATCATTGTCTCATAAACTCCTTTTAGAAGGACTGCAGCCGAATCCCAATCGGTGTTTCTCTGAAAAGAGTTCATCTTGCTAGAAAACGTATTAACGATGCTGATGGACGGATGTTGGCGCTGAATATTTGTCTTTACTAACATAATTTAGTAAGTTTTCTAATACTATCGTTAAGTTCTGTGACAATAAATAATTTTCTGATGACTTTCTGATGGTAGAATATGAGATATTTTGCTAAAACCAAGACATATTTCAAATTAATAAATCCTGCGATATTTTAAATCTCTTACCCTGATGCTCGGCTTCTTAGCAATCTTAAGGAAGACCTTATCCAACCTCCGGAGGATCATGATAAGCGCCGGTCGCAACGCATCGTCCGCCCAGTCGGCGGCCGGCAGTACTTGCGTCATGTACCGCTGCAGGCCGCGGCAACCCATGGACTCCGGGTCGTACGGAGATACCTTCAGTAGAGAGTGGGCTATTTCTGCGAGACGCTGGAAGAAATAAATAAACAATATCATTAAGGATTTCTCCAAACTTATTTTATACTATAGAGCAGGGCCGGACTGGGACCCGAAACCGGCCCGGGCATTTTAAAGGCGGTATACAGGTACAAAGGAAATTTCATTACCCTTCGTCGGGCAAATGCCAGGCGGTTATTGTCGGTTTTCCTTACCTATAGGTAACTCTGCTTGCACGATACGGTAATACTTACTTCAGATGTACCTACTCTTAGTTCTCATGTGGTAGGATAGATGTCGCGATAAATCAAACCCCTATAGGGAGCGTATAGAAACTATAGGTGGCAGCACAGAAATGTCACTGTCAAGTATGTATAAAGTAAAAAGTTCGAAATAGCTACGCTAGATGGCACAGTCTTCTCCGCGCACGTTTCCCTGAACTGAGCGTGCAGGAACCACAGGGGCCAGCACAGAAGCGTCAATGTCAAGTATTCTGACCCTAAAAACTTCTAATATGCGACACTAGATGGCATAGTCAATGCCGTGCACGGTCCCTATTGGGGTGTAAACACAGTTACATCTGTTTACTTGGTCTATCTACTTTTAGCTTGGAAACAATAGAGGGAATATACCAACTACTTTTCTAGCAGAGCGTGGGTTGTTAAGGTGTCATACACATTGGGTCAATGATGGTGTGAAATAGAGAGAGATGGAGCTATGTAGGTATGTCTTTTAAATATGATTGGTTTATATTGGTTATGATTGGTTGGAACTTACTGCGTGTGACTTAGAATCCAGTAATTCGACTGGTTTTCCTTCAGTGCCACCACTCCGGTTAGAGCCGTTGATTTCCAACAAGCGGGTAGTCGCTCGGCCAATGAATTCCCCAACGAGTGACAGTAATACATCGCGAGGTCTGCGGTATTCTGCTCGCACCAACTGAAAATAATGAAAATGATAAAACATGAAAATCAAGTTAGTGTTAAAAAGTGCAATAGTTTAACTGGAGCATGGTCTATCCTTTAGCGGTTTTGAAAAAAGTTGCAACTGCTGGGAAAATATATCCCCCATACTTATTCGGTGATCACAACAGGGAGTTTTCCTGTAAAATTCGATTTGGTTCATCAGTTCTTTGTAATTTGTTTCGATTTGGTAATTTTTCAAAATCTAACTGACTAACCAAATATCCTATTGTTGTGATTTCTATAATTTTGTAATTACCTCCGAGTCTTCAGCTCCTGTATATTCAGGAACAGGTATCTTGGAGTTATCGTACTTAGAGTGCGACTCCTCAAATGCGATAATAGTAGCGGCGCCGGTGCGAGGGCCCGTCCTCTGTGACGAACCTTTGTGCTCCGGAGAGGTTCTGTACGGGCCGTTGTAAGATCTTAAACAGTAGATAAATTGTTTAGAAATTATAAAACACTTATTTAAAATATCTGGAAACGTGTTTATAAAAATGTGTATTTGTAAAATAATGATAACTAGCGACCCGCTCCGGCTTCGCACGGGTGCAAATTATATACTAAAACCTTCCGTGAGAATCACTCTATCTATTAAAAAAACCCGTATCAAAATCCGTTGCGTAGTTTTAAAGATCTAAGCATACATATGGACAGACAGACAGCACAAGCGACTTTGTTTTATACTATGTAGTGATGTTCCAGTAGTACTTAAAATATTCTACGTCAAAACTTTGGTGAAGTAAACATGTCAGCTGTCATTTTCGTCCAATTAAGGAAAATAACGCCATAAGGTGGATGCTCCAGGGTAGCCCGCGAAATTCAAATATTTTTATGTTTTTTGCAATTTGCCGGTCAGTGTGAAGCTGTATGTGGACCAAATGCGTTCCGCGACCGTAACGCGTATTTATCTAAAGAATTATAACCATTTTAATCATCAATATAGCCCTCTAAGTTCATGTAGTTCGAAAGAATGATTATTTCTGAAATATTTATTCTTTCGGACTACATGAACTTAGACGGCTATATTGATGATTAAAATGGTTATAATTCTTTAGATAAATACGCGTTACGGTCGCGGAACGCGTTTGGTCCACATACAGCTTCACACTGACCGGCAAATTGCAAAAAACATAAAAATATTTGAATTTCGCGGGCTACCCTGGAGCATCCACCATAAGTCGGTATAATCCTAAAATGTCAAGATTTCATGAAATAGTCATTCTTTACGGTTATAATTTTGAAAATACATAATTCTTACGCCCAAAAATCATACTTTAATCAACATAAAACCTAATACTGACTTGCAAATTGCAAAAAACGTAAGAAAATTTGAATTTCGCGGGCTACCGTGGCGCATCCACCTTATGTGGAAAGACAGTTCACTTCAAGCTCACTACATCTAATTTCACAGTTAGTGTTTACAGAATAGACCGGCTGGTATTTTATGTGATAAAGCTTAGTCGACCAGAAAACCAACTCGAGCAGAATAATCTTCCCTTCCATTTTTTTTGCAGTAGGTTCTTAAAGTAAAGCTGTAGTACAGTTTCTTAGGAAGTCTAAGCACACTTACTTTGAAAGTCCTTCGCAGTTATTGACAAGTGTCTTTATAGCAATAGCTAGTTGTTGAATGATTTCCTTCTCCGTCTTTCCCTCGCGGTTGTAGGTTGGCAGTTGTATTTGTTTTACGTAACATGGCAGTATTGCTTCTAGTATTATCTGTCAAACACAATCATGAGAAAAAAAAATGGAGTATTTTGAGCTTAAAGATGCGTTGTCATTGTTGTTTCCAGTACCTAGTTGTAAGGTTTGAGCACATTATTATTTTTATACCATTTAGTCCCAACAAAGGCCGCTGTTTCCTCTTTTTAGTTCTCTAACCAAAACATAATTATGATTAGTTTTAACATTGACTATCACATTCTCAGTTAACTAATTATATGGTTAAAAATTTATTATAAAGTCAACAAGAAACTATAACTTCTGCTTAACCATATCGACTTGATTTACTTACCAGCATCTGATATCCCCTCATACTCTCAGCAGAGTAAGACACGACCATGACACAGAGGCTGATGCAATCCAGCACATTGACCATCTCCTCTTCATCTCGATAGCAGAAGTCGATAGGTTTCAGTGGCTTCTCTTCTTTGATCAGTTCTGCTATGTGTAGCGGGTCGGGGGATGGAGTCTCCAGGCTCAGGAGTAGGTTGAAGAGGCAGCTGGATTGTACCTGTGAAAATGATGCATTTTGGGAACGTGTACGGCGTTGACTATGCCATCTAGTGTCGCATATTCTAAATTTTAAAGCTCAGAATACTTGACATTGACGCTTCTGTGCTGCCACCTGCAGTTCCTGCACGCTCAGTTTACGGGAACGCGAACGAAGTAGACCGTGCCATCTAGCGTAGCTATATCGAATTTTATACTTGAAATATACTTGACAGTGATATTTCTGTGTTGCCACCTATAGTTTCTGCACGCTTGACTTGAACTCAAAATATGGAATTGTTAAATTATCGCACGCTCAATTATCAACTTTAGATTCTTGTTTTCAAAGTTGAATTTTGAGTGGTAGTTTGTAAAGACCCTAAATGACTTGATATTGAACTTTTTGTTCAAGAATAAAGACACGCCGATCCCGGAAATAAGTTTGAAAGATGCTAACGGGCGATGTTGAATTATTTTTTAATTGTTTACAACTTGCTGTAAACAATTTAAGGGGTGATGCAACTGGTTTAGTATTAAAGCGTCTATGTTTCCTACGAGTTTGTTTTTAGAGAGTTTTACTTGATGAGTTTGATAATTGAGATTGCGACACAGAGATGATGGAAACTTATGTCAAATAAACAGTAAATACGAAACTGACCTTGCTCGCATCTCCATAAGTAGATTCTTCATCTGTATCCAAAATGGCCGATACGGAGCCAAACATTTGTAGTATGAACGGCTTGCGGTTCAACAAATAAAACTGCTTGACAGCGTATTCTATCGTAGTCGTCACCAATTTATTTGTTTGGAAGTTTGAGTATATTTGCAGTAACGTTGGCATGATTAGCAAATATCTGGAATAAAAGAGGAATGGAAAACAGTTTATTTCCAAAAAAAACTTAAAAAAAAACCAAAGAAAATAATTATATGTAAATGACAAGTTAATTTGTACGGTCAACAACAGCAGTGCTCATATTTTGAAGTTATGTGCAGTTAAGTGTACACACTAGATAGAGAACTGTATATTTTTGTATTACATACCCATTTGTAGAGAAAATGCTTTTAAAATTAAAAGCAGCATTGACGTATGTGGCGATGACATATCGAAGGATCAGAGAGTCTTCACTATGTAACATCAAGGCACCGTTCAGAACGTTCAGAAACAAATGAATGTCGCGCGACGACGTGAAGTTACCGGCCATCGCTTCAAACATGCGAGCTATTAGACGTACCCACCTGCAAAAATAGTAAAAACATACCTTTTTTATATTAATATCTTGCATATTATGGCTGATTGACACAATATCAGTGCATTGAATTTAACCCATATGCGATATAACTTGTAAAATTAAAAAAAAAATAGCATTTGTTTCAATAAAACCATTTAACCATTCAAAGTGCCTGTAACTTTTGAATTATAAAGGATGCAGGTTTCTCTTTATGACCCGTGATACTATTTAGTTCCATAAACAGATAACTCATCATCATCATCATCTGCCTAGCCTTTTCCCAACTATATTGGAGTCGGCTTCCAGTCTAACCGGATTTAGCTGAATACCAGACCTCCACAACCCAGTAACTGGGTTACACGGTACTTCATGGCAAGACTGGAGTCAGATTAACTGGCTTCTGACTATCCGTATCGACTGCCAAAGATCTACAAATGACAACCGGGACCAACGGCTTAACGTGCTTTCCGAGGCACGGAGGAAACTCGCTATGTTAAGATGGTCACCCATCCACAGACCAACCTTGGCAAGCGTTACTTAACCTTGAAGAGCCACGAGCTCCTCCATAAACAGATAACTAAGACTCATAAATGGCGCTCATGTGGTAGAAAATATAAAAACCTACATGAACTTATGCAAGACATCCAGCCCCAATAGTGTTGATCCTAGGGCTCCACGGCTGTAAAGCACGAGATCTGCCTCGAGAGCTTTACGGGGAAACGAAGGCAGTTTCATGAGTTCATCGTGAAGAAATACTACACGTTGGACCACCTGGAACAATATGTGGCGTAAAAAAATTATCACATTAAACAATTATGGACCCTGTGCCCGACAGGGTCCATAATTGTTACTAATATAATTATTTTTCTGCCAACTGTACACATTATGGAACGCAATAAAGAATTGAGAATTTTCTGCAGTTATTAAAAGATCCGGGTAAAAAACTGAAAGAGAAGATTATGCAAGTATTACTTACCATATCGACATTCTTTAAAATGGCCCAAGTCAGCAGTACTTTGCCGATTTCAACGAACTTCTGCAAGAGTTCTTGCTCCTGTAGTTTTTGAAAGGCCTCATCAGGTTCCATGTGAACCAGTCCCAATTGTGGATACTGCGAGCGTTTGAAGAAGTAGTGGTCCCGAACGTAGCCTTGCGGGTTGTGGATTTGACCTATCAAAGAACAGTTGAAGTAAAAACCAAAGCTGGGGAGTTTTTTGCAGTAATGGCGGCGGTGTGGCTATGCCAGCTCCCATACAAAAAAGTTCGAACCCCTTTGTTGCCTATGCCATAGAAGTAAAGCAACCATGTTTTAAATAAATCATAAAATTATGCCACTTACGAGTTTTGAAGTCAACAAGGAAATGTTCCCGATGTAACTTTTCTGGGATACCAAAGAAATCAAGTGATTCTTTTAGGATTTGTGCAAACACTGTGTCTTCTTGGACAGGAAACTGGGACGGTATGCAACCTTCATTGTCGGCTAGAAAAAAGTATAGAACAGTAAGTAACATTTACAAGGAAAAATTGTACTGCGTTTTATGTTGAAGATTATTAGTAAACTTGAATTTCTAATTTGAGATGTTTGAATCCATCGCCATGAACTGAACATCTATGCGATTTCTACGTGACTTTTTCTATCAAAATGCTCTAAGAAGTGGGTTGCAATTAAGGCTCGACCGAGATCTCGGTCTCGGCATTCTCGGCTACAAATCCAACCGAGCCGATGTTTACAATAGTAATGGATGGAAAGCTTTCTTAGAGAGCCAAGACTGTAAAGAAATGCTAATATTTTCGAGTATTGGTTTTCGTCGCCTCATAAAGTGCTTAGGCCTGCAGCAAATAAGTTTTTATATGCGCCGCCTACTAGCGTAGCAAGTGAACAACTGTTTAGCAAAGCTGGACAATTGTATGACGAGAGGCGACACTCTTTGAAGGGCGAAAATGCCGAAAAATTGCTTTTTTTATGTTATAATATAATGTTATTTAACTTTGATTATTAAAACAGTTAATATTGTTAAACAGTATTAAAAAGTTAACAGCATTTAAAATTTTTTTTTCACGCTTTGTCTATTCTCGGTCTCGGCTCTCGGTCTCGGCCGAGATATTATTTTATTCTCGGTCTCGGTCTCGGTCTCGGCCGAGAACGAAAAACCCATCTCGGTCGAGCCTTAGTTGCAATTGAATATGGATTATATTCCATTGCCTTGTACACTATAGAGTTTGTTGTTCCTTATGATAACTATCTCGAACTCTGAATTAAAATATAAATGTTCTGTACTTACGTGGACCATGAACAATAATCTTTTTAGCCGCTGGTACATTAGCGGTAAGCAGTATAGACGCATCGCACTGCTCTTTACGTAAGATCTGCTTCAGATCTTTGAACATTATACCGTGAACACTGTGGACCACCTGCAAATAAAACGCGGGATGTATCCGGACAAGTGATGAATTAGAATCAAAATAACAAAATATGTCACTAGCTGCACTATTGTGTTACTTCAGTAAGAATATTGACATAAGACTTCTACTACTTTTCCTGTATTTTATCCGTGAGAACCTGTAATTGGCACTGTGTCATCTGCCTAGCTTTTTCCCAACTACATTGGGGTCGGCTTCCAGTCAAACCGGATTAAGCTGAATACCAGTGTTTTACGTGGAGCGGCTGCCTACCAGACCTCTACAACCCATTAACTGGGTAACACGGTACATCTTGGCAAGACTGGAGTCAGATTTACTGGCTTTTGACAATCCGTAACGACTGCCAAAGATCTACATGACAGCCGGGACCAACGGCTTAACGTGCTTTCCGAGGAACGGAGGAAACTCGGTATGTTAAAATGGTCACCCATCCACCGACCCACCTTGGCAAGCGTTGCTTAACCTTCAAGATCGACCCGTGCGGCTGTTATTATTTAGCCACGAGCTCCTCTGTAATTGGCACTGTGTCTCATATACAATTGTTATCCATCTGATACAGCTGTTGGTTTTCCTAAGATTAAATAAATAAAATTCAATAAATTGGCCAGTATTCTGACTTTCATCAGCATTATTATTTCAGTCAGAGATTCACTGTTGGGCATGTCTCCCTAAAGCATCGCCGTATCGATCGGTGTTTTGCTTCAATCTAGCTTTAGTAAGAAAAAAATACTAGAAAAAGAACTCACCATCCATAAAATCGACAAAGCGGCACCAACAAGCCTTTGCCCCTCTTCATGGGGACTCCTCACGTAAAACATGACGTAGCCTATTATATAGTTGTACAACGCAAAGGCCGCCTGTTGAGGCAACCTCGGTATGAACCGGATTAAATGACGGAGTAGCTTGAACATCTCATCTTGATGGTCGCGGGTTAACCGTTCCAGGACATGACGGAGGAAGAGAGCTGAGTCTTCGACGAGGCAACACCATATGACCTGTGGAAAAGTTCAGGGTGTGTTTGTGGTCGAATAAGTATCCCATCACTTAGCTTAAGTTCTGAGCACCTGTCTTGTCTAGTTTTTGGATCAGTTGGGTTTTTCGTAGTTTTTGTCTTTTTGAAAATGTTGAGCCTGCCTGAGAGTAAGTTCTCAAAAAAAAGGGGTCTGGCTACTGCTAATTGTGCCGAAGATTTGTTTTTGTCTCAATTAAGCAGTAAAATACATGTCTATAGTTTCGTTTAATTTATCATCAATGTCAAAAATGTCTTACATACCTATCTTGCTTTTAAGAAATATGCTAGCCAAGGTTATCCGTTACCTGATAAGCAACTTCATAAACAGAACAGCCATCTCTTGAAACCGCAGCGTCATCTAATAGAG
The DNA here is from genome assembly GCA_950371165.1 of Lacanobia oleracea. Classification (NCBI taxonomy): domain Eukaryota; kingdom Metazoa; phylum Arthropoda; class Insecta; order Lepidoptera; family Noctuidae; genus Lacanobia; species Lacanobia oleracea. Next base: position 13,332,457 of record OX493397.1, read on the forward strand.
ATACGATCTCAGCAACAGCCGAGCATAACGTTGAAGGGAACAACGCTGAAGCCACTTGTGTGTGATGAGATCCTCGTACGCCTTCTACTAATTCTTCGTCAGCTGGTGCTGTGAGGAAACAAGATAATGTCAGCTCTAGAATGGGAACTACGCTGATTCGGATAAAGACCAACACGATAAGCTGAACGATTTTAAATAATATCGAAAATAAAGAATATTTCGGTTAATGTATATGGTAAAATGTTGTGTCAGGTTGCTGTCTCTCCAGGGTCAATAAAATCATTAAAAATACGAGTTTAGGAAGGTAGTTTACTAAATGAGGATGGAGATGAGCAGAACGGAGTGGAGAACCATCATCTTAACGTAACGCACCTATAAACTTTGATAGTGATTTAAAATTAGCAAAGTTTGAGCCAAATTGACGCAATAAGAGGATAGTTTAAATATTATAAGGGCCAGTCCAGTTTAAGAACCCGTGGCAAAGGACTAATCTGACGTAAACCTCATTTCAAGGTAGTAAAATCAAGAAATAGCTCAGCAGAATTAATAAGTTTATACTAACGTTCAACATGGTCATCCGCCGCATGATCCAAAGCCGGCTCTCGAGCGGCCTGCCTCGTTATAGGTATCGTAGTGATAAGGAAACTCTCCCTTTCAGCACGCTTCTTATCATTCCGCTGTTGAAGCGCCCTCTTGATTGCCTCCGTCTGCTGTTTCTTACGAGTCTTTGTCGCTGTCACTAGCGAACGCTGTAGAAAAGATCATGGAGCTTGAAAATCATCTTTAAAGTAGAGTTAAATAGTGTATTTATTACTTACATTCTTGCATAAAACGTAACAAGACAGAACGATGCAAAAAATAACACACATATAAAAACAACGGGGTCCATGCTAGAGGTGGCCAGGGCTATAGATAGAGGAATAATATTATTATTATTTGTCTCTGTCACTTTAATGACTCAAGCAATCAAGGAACACAATTACAGACACAACATCTATACCTAATCTAAATCGATCTTACGTGTCTCTCCTGATTCAAAGTCATCTCCATGTCTTTATCCTTAACCTGTGGGCTCCACGGTGGGTCCACCACTGCCAGCGACTCGCAGCCGATCTTAGGAGAAGGCAGTGTGAACTCTATGCCGGGAGGAGGCACTTTGAAAGTCACTGAGGCTCCTTCCTCCATGCGCGGCCAGACTTGGTATCGAAGTTTCCACATTACTTGGAATCTTAGGATTGCGTTTATTCTGAAAATCATAAAAGACATAAACAGTAGCACACTCATTTTCCCCTAAGAGATAGGTGTATAGAACACACATATTTTGAAGTTGTTTTTTAAGTTCCATGTAATACAACATGAGCCTCTTGCCATTAGGGCTCAAAATTACACGAATATTGAGAAATTCTTGCCGGAAAACCCTAATAACCCTTTTTTCAACATGTGAAGCGAAACTAGTTCATGCCCTTGCAAATAGTTTTGACTACAAGACCAACTAGAGAGTCAACCTAATAAAAATAATCTTCGATACATAACATACTTAAACATCCTCGCTTAACGCATTTTTCAATATACTACTCTGTCAAGAAAGTACCGGGAAAAGATCAATAATACACAAAATGTCTGTTATTCATCCAAATTTATTTTATCACCTTCAAAGTATGCTCCTTTAGAAACGATACACTTGCGCCAACGAATAATCCATTCATCAAAACATTTTTTAAACGCTGCTTCCGGAATTGAGTTCAGTTCTCGCCGCGAATTCTCCTTTATGTCTTCTATCGATTAAAAACGGGTGCCACGAAGTGGTAATTTGAGTTTAGGAAAAAGAAAAAAGTCAGCAGGAGCCATATCTGGTGAATATGGTGGTTGCTGGATGGTATTTGTTGAGTGTTTGTTTAAAAATTCGTTCACAATGATAGCCTTGTGCAAAGGCGCATTGTCGTGGTGCAAAATCCAAGAATTTTCTTTCCACAAATCTGGCCTTTTTCGTCGAATTTGCTCTCTTAAACGCCGCAAAACGCTCAAATAATATTCTTTATTTACCGTTAGACCTTCCGGTAAGAATTCAGAGTGCACAACACCGCGATAGTCAAAGAAAACAGTCAACATGACTTTGACTTTTGATCGACTTTGGCGTGGTTTTTTCGGTTTCGGTTCAGTTGGAAGGCGCCACTCCGAAGCTTGTTGACTAGTTTGCATGTCAAACTCGTAAACCCACGTCTCGTCACCAGTAACAATGCGTTTCATGAATGTTGGGTCCGAACTGACTCGTTCTAGCATGTCCTCAGCGACTTTCATGCGATTGAGTTTTTGGAGAAAATTCAGATCTTTTGGGACTAGCCGAGCAGCAACATGTTTCATACCCAAATGATTAGTTAAAATGGTACGGATCGACTCGTGAGATACAGAAAGTTCGGCGGCTATCTCTCTCAGAGTTGAATGGGGATTTTCAGTCACTATTTCCTTCACTTTTGCGATGTTAACTTCAGTTGCAGACGTTGACGGCCTACCAGAGCGAGGCAAATCTTCCATCACATCTCGACCGCTTTTGAACGCTTTGAACCACTCATAAGCACGAGTTTTTGATAAAGTCGATTCACCGTAAGCCTTCTGTAACATTTTCAGTGACTCCGAACACGAAATTCCATTGGCGATGCAAAATTTAAGACAAACTCTTTATTCGATATTTTTGACCATTATGAAATTCGCAATACACACTATATATGATATTACTAAAACCAGCACTGTATTTAATATAAATAACAGATGCAACTCAAACTCCGCGCCAAAATGGATAACAGTTGTGCCAATCTAACAACTACAAAAAAACAAAAATTTGTATTTGGAACCATAAACAAATCATCCATTCCCGATACTTTTTTGACTGAATGTACAATTTATAAAATCCCACGCTTGCTTCGAAAACTTTTTTTTTTACTATTAATAGGCACGCGTTTAACCACTATCTCACCTGTTGGTAAGCGATGATGTGGTCGCAGATGTAGCACGCCTGCCTAGAAGTAACCTATTCACTCTTAATTTAAAGACTCCCAGGTTGTAGCTATCAGGAAACACAGACTCCGGCAGGGAATTCCACTCCTTAGCTGTACGCATTATGAATGTGTTCCCAAAACGTTTTGTGCGTGTGGGTGGGAAATCCAGCATGTACCGGTGGCGCATCGCCGTTCGTCTTGTGGTCCGATGATGGAACGGGCTTGGCGGAATTAAATTATGCAATTCCGTCGCACATTCCCCAAAATGCTTTGCCAAACTCGATGACTTTGTAAATTATGAAAGCGCTCTTAACCACTCATACACACCTGGTAGTCGGCTCAGCATGTTTCAAATCGTTATGCATGATTTCAGTGGCGGTATTCGGCGCCTTGACCGCAGCGAGTATGAACAGCGCGGCGGCGCACGAACTGAGCTCGCGGTCCGACTCCAGCAGCAGCTGCCACGCTACGGGCGCACACTCCGCGAACATGTCCTCGCCCATGGTCGTCGCTCCTTTGATGAGGGTGGCGAGGGGAGAGTGGTAGGCGTCGCGGACCTACAATATACATAGAGGGATGTAGGTATGTTACTTTTAAGCAGTTTAGATATGGATAGTTAGGTCTAGAATATTCAAGATGCATGCACTTTCTTTCTTTCTCTTTAAAGTTCTAAGGACGGATTTTTGGAAATACGTTGTCTAAAAGTCGTTAAGTAGGGTGGAAAGCGCCTCATTTTTGAAAATGGGACATCTCATCGGATACAGGACTAATTGTAAAGTGTACAATTTCTTTTAATGGATTGGCAGAAAATAACCTATTTGTAAATTTTGTTTTTGCTGTAAAATTAAAGTAACTGATTTCAATGACATGCCTTAACGGAAGCTCGTCGCAAGAAAGGCTCATGATTTTAGGATGAATTTGAGCCCGAAATTAATCGGACTACTCCGAGTCTACTACTACTCACCATGCATTAAAATATCAAGTTCCTTGAAAAAAAAAAAATATATATCAAAAAGCGTTTCAGACCTGTCCCTTGAGGTACTTGAGTATAGGCGGAGGGTCCAGCGGCGGGTAGGGCACAGCAGCAGGTTTAAGAGGTATCCCTTCCGCAGCTATATTACTTTGTTCTCCACCCGCGGCCCGGTAGGCTAGGCCCGCGCTCTCGATCACTGACCGCTCAATTCTGGGGGTGCATTGAATAAAATATCGACAAAAACGTGAATAAAAAGATTTTAAAGCTGTTTTCACGGAGAGAAATTATTGTCATTGTTGAATCTAGTTTCTACAATGGTGATGCTTGTCGAACTTCTGTTACATTGTAGTTATCTTTGATTCGGCAAATTCTCTCCGTGTAAATAAGCTTTCACATAAAATTACTCAGACCTCATGTTTTATTCAAACGCTAAACCTCACTTTTACGCTGTGTTCATAGTTTTGATTCGACTTGTCTAATTATGGCACAGTTACCTATATCTTATGCTCTATTATATTCATGGAGATCTCTTTTAAATGCTGTGTATTAAGTAAGATAAATATTATTAAAATTGGCCTCATACTGAGTATACCTATCAGTTGAATGTTCTGAGGACTTGCGAGAGCGTCGTCCTCGGCGTGTTCCACCGTTTCCTTCATCGGAACTTGTCGTGTTAATTTCAGGGCCAAACTTCTCTCCATATATCTAGCAAAAGGAACCAATCATATGTCTCATATTTTTAGAAGTATAAAAAGAAGTGAAGATAAAAGAAAAACAAATGGCACGCGTTTGACCACTATCTCACCTAATGGTAAGCGATGATGTGGTCGAAGATGGAGCCAGTTCAAAATATTAAACATAGCAACAGTGAGTTACCTTTTGTACAGACTTCATAAGCCTCACGCTAGCTCGCATGTTGCGTCGGAAGCAGTAAGGATGGCAGAAGTTTTGATGACAGCAAACGTAGTTGAAAGAGTTTAAGAACTTCACCATAACCTGTTCAAAAATATTATACGTTAAATATGACCCTAGGCATTTGAGTATCCATTAATTAGAGATTAAATAGAACTTCGTCACAAGGTATATTTGCATCAGTGTCATGTAAATTGAAGCCGCTTACACCTTATTAAGAGATATAAGCGTACAGACGGAAAAAGCGACTTTGTTTTGTACTATGTAATATATAGATTTAACTTCGTGATGGCAACTAACTCTCATGTTAAGTATTCGGTACAATTCGACCTAACTGGCTAAGCTTGACCACGGGAAAAACTGCCGTTATCGTACATATATACAGACCCGAGAATAGAAGTTTATCAAGTAATGATACTGCAATATTTCTTACCTTAAGCCACGGGAATCCTTTGTTGGTATCAGGTGGGTCAGTAGAATTACTATCAGGGCTATCCGGTGGGTGGTCATGATCATCAGACAGTACGCCAGGACTTTCTTCGCCACCACTGTCCACTTCATTTGACATTATTACTGTTCCACCTGTTTAATGTTAAGATTATTACATCACAACGAAATTGAAAGCTTGTCCTACTTTATGATAATGTGTAAGAAAAGTTTGAGGTACAATAGGACAAGACTTAACGAGCTGGAAAAGGAGTCTAGGGCTGCGTTTTCTCCAGGGATGTGCAAGGGTGCGTAGCTAATGATGTGTTTGTTAAGAACCAATAAAATCGCTTCATTTACCTAGCTTCGCTCAGCGCAAGTGATTCTATTGACAATCACATCCCACACTACGTACCCCCGCACATCTCTGAGGACTGTGCCTCGATTTTTGCGGGCAGCGGGGCGGAGGCGGCGGCGGCGCGGGAGTGGGACGGGCAACTTAGACCCGTTTTCGAAACCAGCGGGCCGATCGCGCGGCACTATAGCGGCGTAGTGTTCGTAGTTGTGTCGTCGAGATATTTGTTTTTATTCGCGAACGAAATGTCTGAACAACGGCGACAAAATTTTTTTGATTCTAATTTATTCTTAACGCTCGATTTATTGTGGGCAAAAAAAGAAAATAAATTACACAACACAGCAATGCAGACGCGCGGGCGGTCACCGCTCGACTGGCGCGCACCGCTCGTTGCCCGCCCTCGCGCCGCTCTTTTCGAGAGTCGGTCTATTTGACTTTACACATTAGATCCTGCCGCTCCCGGGCCGCCGCCGCCAACCCGCTTCCCGCAAAACTCGAGGCAGAGGCCTGGTGGAAACGCAGCCTTGTCTTTGACATAAGTACTGAAATAATCTTTTATAGGGCTGGTGTACGGTGTAAGGTCTTACCTGCACCTGGATATACCTCTGAAGTGTCACTTCTATCAGAGAGCGAAGATACTTTCCGTCTGCTTTGTATTGAATCGGACCTCCTTGTTACGACTGGAAGGAAAATTGACCCGTTTTGAACTTCTCCGTTTCGATAGACTCAAAAACTTATATTCATCGATAATAATTATCAAAAATACTATTTAGAGCAATCGAGGTATCTGTGTATTGTTTGCGTTTGGTAAAATCCTCAAAATTAGTATATTTTTCATGGTTAAGTTTTAGAAAATGTAAATGCACTTACACTCGTCAACAACATCTCTAGTATCTTTCTGCCTGAGTTTGATAGAGCGTCGTTTAAACGAGCCATACGCGGAATGCGTTTGTTGTGTATTACGTCGATGCATGCCTCCTTTACCGCGAGAGCCAAGGCGGCCCTTCTTATCATCCACTGCCGGGGGGATGGCATCTGCTAACTATAAAATATTGGCTATTGAAAGGGTCCTTCTACGTCGTATATAAGAAACTAGCTAAGCGTTAGCAAAAAGCTTCGCATTTTCTATGCCATTAAAAGCGCCTTATATTAATTAAATAAAACTCGCTTACAGTTACATTACTCCCACCAGACACGTTCTCAGGTTCGTGCAGAACAAACGATATTTTCCTCTCAGTCTCTGCTCCCGCAATCGATTGCAAGCTTTGCGCAGACGCCTGTGAATGGCCCATGCTCGACAGAGCCATACTCCATCGACGGTTAGCTTCCCTGTGATCCAAGTTATTCACATTTCAACGCGTCAATGGACCCTCAAGTCCACGAACGAGTTAGCTTGCATTTACCAGCTATTTTACTTTAGCTTCTATACTCTGTACTATACAATTTCCTTTCAATTCTTACTGTTTGATCTCACATGCCAATGTAGCAAAAGCGTTTGTACTTTTTTCTAATTTTATCTAAACTATTTTTATCACTTAATAAAACTATTGGATAAAATTTCGAAAGGGTGTATTTCACAAAACAATTTTAATATTCGTGTAAAATTTTAGAATAATTTTAATCGTTAGCAATTTAGGTGTATTATCTTACAACATTCCATGCATTTAACTGTGCGTATGCACATTATACCGTAGTTTGAATTTCTTTTATTATAATAAGATCGTGGAGAAGAGATCGTCACAAATGTAGCTGCATGTAACAAGTACTGCACGGAATATTAAAGTTTGTTTTATGAAACTGAGCGTTATATGTAGCAACAGTTGTGAATCTCGAGTGCCAAAATTTGCCAATAAGTGAACAATATTCGCTATAAGAGTCACATCGGTCCAAGTGAAATTTGCACATAATACTTCCATTTTAAAAGTGTACGTTATTCAATATTATGTACATTCTACATACGCATGCACGCTTAGTGCCGTATGCAAGGAAACATGCATTATTTCTTTTGAAAACATACTCGACTGGCATTAATGTGTGTTGACTGCTAAGAGCCCTGTTAAAATAAAAGTATTGTCAAATATAATTATGCACTCTTCTTAATACATCTCAAATGAACTGAACATAATGAACTCACTTAGTCTTACACAAAATACGTCGTTTTTCCATCCATCTTCGCATAATATAATGACAAAAAAATTAAACGTTTACACCAAAGAATTAATAAGCTACTTACCAAAAATAATCTTCTAATAATAGAATGCAAGGGAATTTGGTACCTGTAAACTCTGTCCCAAGGTCCTCTTTCCTTGAGCGAGGATCGGCAAGTTTTCGGTAGGTTCTGGTAAGTTTCACGCAGGAACGCCGTTATTTCGAATAGAAGTACACAAGCGATTATTCTAAGGGCTCGGGGACAGTCGGCACCAATAGGTTTTCCAGGCAGGCGAATACTGGCTGTAGGAATGGTAAGTCTTCATAAAAAGCAAAAAGGAATTCTATTTTCAAATCAACAGGGTGCAATATTATAGAACGGATAGAAACGCTGTAACGTATTTTTTTATTTGCTTGACATTAGGTATTGAGTTAATTTAACACGTTAAAAGTGCTGCCATCTGTTTGAGTCCTGTTTCTCTTTCTCTCTTCTGTGTTACATCTAGAACATTGATAAAGGCATACCTTCGTCTAGGAAATCCTCTTCTTCGTCTTGCTGCAAAAGTTCTCGTTGTCCATCCGGATCGTTTACTAAGTTGACCACAGTATCGATGTGCTTCTTATCTTCAATCAACATTTCTTCCAGTCTGTTTCCTATGGCCTACGATATTGAGAGATCGTAAGCAATGGTTTTTAAGTATAGTTTTTATTGAACCGTTTGTGCAACATCAAGCTTAAATTTTATAAACGGATCACAGGCCTTCCCTATGTGCGAAGGAGCGGGTCATAACCCAGTACACGGACTCAGTGTTGGTTGGTGGAAAAACTCGATACCAAACATTGTTGTTATAAACCATAATATGTTGTATCTTACCTCTGCCCATTGGTAGAATAGTTTACCCGCCAACCGCTGCCTTTTCAGCTGAGGATTTATTGATACTGAAAAAATATATAAAAAACATAAACTTGATATGATACGTCATAATAAAATTATAATGGTGAATACAACAAATACTTACCAGCAGCTTTGGATGTATTTGATTTGAGCCAATAAGGCCACTGGCCTTTATTGCAGTTATGCACCAAGTGCGCACATTCTAAGAGTATCGCGGCTCTCCCAACAACAACAGTGTGTGGCTGAAAAATGGTTATGTCATTATAACTTAATTAAAAGATTTCAGAAAACTTATATTTTATATCCTATTCAATATCCACTCATTGGATGAAAAATTAATCTCTGGCAGTCGTTACGGGTAGTCAGAAGCTAGAAAGTACCTGACGAGACAACCAGTCTTGCCATGGAGTGTCTTGTTAGCCAATAACTGGGGTGTGGAGGTCAGATGAGCAGGCTTCATGTAAAATGTGGATATTCAGGTGCATCCGGTTAGACTGAGAGCCAAGCCCACATATGTAGTTGGGGTAAGGTAGGCAGATAATGAGTCTATATCCATTTACCAAATCCAAGAGTGCGGCCATGAACAGCGCGTCAGGCGTGCCTCCCGGCTGCGTGGCGTCCAACAGGAAGTTGAACCGTGCGAGCCCCGCGTACAGCGGCGCGGCGGCCACCAGGCGACGCCGCTTCAGTATCACTACTTCCGACTCGCCGCCGCCAGAACCGCCCTCTGCGGAGCCACGCCGGGACATGTCTGCAAAACAAGTTTTTAGTTGATTTAAAAAATAAGGGATGGTTCTTATATATTTAATTTCAATTAATCTCTGCACTTACAGTAAACCTACCAACACGTACAGAGAGTCAACAACACGTACAGAGAGTCAACAAGTTAAGTAAATACTGGCTACACAGAATCAAATTAAATGTAAATTCGAATTAATAATAGAATATTAGAAATAATTAACATGACAATTCAATAAAAACAACAAGGAATTAAAAAATTAAACAAAAATGTACAAACATAACAAAACATTAGATGTCAATTAATAAAAATAAACAAAAATAATAAAATAATCAAAAATATAAAACTCAGTTCTTGTCGTATATTTTAGGTTACGACTCGTGGCCATTTTGGTGGCGTCAGTTGTATCTAGTTTCAATTATGCTTAATAGTGGTCGGCTTAAGTGTTAAAAAATTAACAGTAACAAACTCACATCCGCCACTAGTATCTTCAATGCTGCCATCTCGTTTTTTTCCCATCTTCCTTAGTCCAAACCTGTTTAATCTGTCCTCTACCCTCTTTCGAGCCCTGAAAAATTTATCCACATGTATTATCTACCTGGTAACCATCTTCAGAACACATCCTTCTTCACAAGCAACCAACCGTCGAACTTAATACAATTGCTTGTAACCGTGTTTTAATAATAATAATAACCTTGTAGCCAGGATTAGCTGGATCAAGGCTTGATTCAGAAAGTGGTACTTCTGGACACGGCTCGCATTGTTAGGAGGTTCCTCTCTCTGGAGCCCTGACCGCCGGTAGCCTGGACCCTGTTCCCGATACCAGTGGGCTACTAGTTATTAAATGTTTTTATATATTTTTTTCAAATATTTAAAAATGTAATTTGTAGGAATAGTTATTGAATAAAGGAAATAATAATAATATCCGCAAGGCAGTTTTGTGGCGAACTGTTGGGCACTAGCAACCCCACGGACTTGATCTCCAGGGAGAATTCTTGTTCCTCATTTCCGGCTTGCCTTTATTGGCTGGCCGGAGTGAACACTGACGAGGAACAGAGCTCCCACCTCTTTCTTGCCTTAATCGGCCGGTCTGAGTGGAGATTCGCAAGAGCAAACGTGCTCGGAAGAAGGATGTATAATTCAGTAAGATGCTGGTCTGGGGATCTTGACCGTACTTCAGGGATTGTCCTGATAGCCGTGGTATACCTCTCCACTCCTTCAGCACCTCAGAATATACGTCACTTTGTGGTGAGTAGCGCCAAGGGGGCAACATATTCGTTTTCGGGGGGCCCATTTATTGAGTGTGCAAGTCACCCCCTGCCATTTTAACGCCGTTTTAATTGTCAGTGGTCAGGCAGGGGCCAATAGTTTTTCCATAGTAAACGGTTATCAGTCCACTAAACCAGCCAAACCCATAGCGTTTCATCTTTTGTTTTTATATTCTGCAATAGTCCTGCTCCAACCGGGGATTGTCCTTGGGTATACTTTGACAGTGCATACAGGGATAATCGTCGGTTGGTGTCCCATTCCATTTGAAATGTCTAACGGGGCCTCTGCGAGTTGGCTTCGGCCCCTCGTCTGCCTATCAAAGGACCGGGTCTCCAGGGACCCGAGAAAATAAAAAATCAAAAAATAATAAGAAGGCCTATGACTCAGTGTCACATACATGGCTCATGAGGGTGCTGGAGCTAAACAAATTGATGCAGTTCTACGCACCTTCCTGATTTCGTGTATGGGGCAGTGGAGGATGGTCCTTCACTATCCAGGGTGTCTACAGACCCAGGCGAACAGCGAACCTATAAGTATCGATCGTGGCATATTTCAGGGTGACAGTCTGAGTCCACTGTGGTTTTGCTGGCTCTCAACCCTCTCAGCACATTGCTGGAGGGTTCGGGCCAAGGCTACCGGTTGAGAAGAGGTGGTCAGGTCATATCGCACCTCCTTTACATGGATGACTTGAATTGAAACTCTTTGCTCCAAACAACTTGCAACTGATGAAGCTACTGAAGGTAAAGGAAACATTCAGTAGAGCCATCAGGATGGAATTTGGTTTGGACAAATGTGCGGTCATGCATGTAAAGCGAGGGGAGATTATGGAATCCGTGGGAACACAACTCTCGGATTCCATAGACCTTAGGTCCCTCTCCTCAACCGAAACTCACAAGTATTTGGGTATGTCGGAAGCGTTAGCCATCAGTGCTGCTGACATGAAACAATCGTTGAAGAAGCGCTTCTTTGGCCGCCTGAACAAAGTACTTAACAGTCTTTTACCAGGCAGAAACAAGATGTGCGCTTTTAATGGTTGGGTCATGCCGGTTTTGATGTACTCTTTCGGCATACTCAAATGGACTCAGACGGAACTTGACGCCCTGGATAGGAGGGTACGCTCACTGCTTACCGCAAATCGAATGCATCACCCATGGTCATCGGTGATGAGGCTGTATATCCTGCGGAAGAGCAGGGGTCGTGGCTTCTTAAACGCTAAGACCCTGCACAACCGCGAGGTATGCAGCTTTAGGGAGTACTTCCTAGAGGCCAACGTGAGTATGCATCGAGATGTGGTAGCGGTGGACAAAGGCCTTACCGCGCGCTCCTTGGCTAACGAGAACTGGCTCTAACCTGTAGTATTAGATACTAATGATCGCATGGAGGTAAGGCAGAGCAAGGAGCTTCACAGACCCTTTTATCGGGTCCTACATGGGCCCGATGTAGACTTCTTAGCGTCCGTAGCCTGGCTACGATTTGGTGACCTCTTCGGGGAAACCGAAGGTTTTCCGGAAAAATATTGTGAAGGACGGTACGGTTGACATATATCGGGCATGTCACCGGCCCGGGGAATCCATCCGCTACATTATTTCCGGTTGTTCTAGTCTGGCTAACGGAGACTATTTGGACAGGCACACCCTTGTAGCCAGGATTATCTATCAGCAACTTGCTCTTAAATACAATGTTGTGGAATCGGAAATACCGTACTATAGGTATGTGCCCGACCCAATCCCGAAAGTGGCAATTGCACATTCTATTGGGATCGGTCTATAATCACTGACAGGACTATTGTTGACAAGAAGCCTGATATAGTGGTATTAGACCGACTAGAGCGTCGCGCAATGATTGTTGATATAGCAGTCCCTCATGACGAGAATCTCGTGAAGTCGAAGAAAGATAAAAAACGAAGTATCTTGACTTGGCTCGCGAGGTTGTCGACATGTGGGAGCGTATAGTGAGGAGGTTCCTCTCTCGGGAGCCCTGACCACCGGTAGCTTGGACTCTGTTCCCGATACCGGTGGGCTACTATTTTTTATATTTTTAAATGTTTTTTGTTTTTGCTAGTAATATTTAAAAATTTACATTTTATGTATATATATGAATAATAATAACAATAATTAATTGTTCTAGAGCCGTCGCGGTATTCCCCGAATGGTTAGGTTAGAGAGAGGTGTACACAACATATACCAGTTATGATTAATTTAATTTAATTACATGTAATAATGGGGTCCATTGCCGTCGACCGTTCACAAACCCAGGCTACTGTTAAAAAATTTAAATGGAAAGTATTAAAATAATTCTACCTGTTCAAAGTATATCCAACCCTCCTCTTAACATGTACAGGTCTTGACGTATGCGGCGGCGGCAGATGCGGCGGCCGAGCCAACGATATCATGCTACCAGAGATCGGCAGAGATTCCCCCGAACCCCCTCCATTGCGGATCAGTGACTGAGAGTGATGGGGTTTCTGACGAAACCAATTCACTAGAAGAAAATGTTCCAAGATTTTGGAGTTGATTGATAGTAGCTTGGGTTAGAAGGCATGCATGCTATTTCATTTACTAACGGAATGAAAAATGTTGAAATGGGGGTTGTAGCTGAAAATCAGCGTTATCTAGTGTCTTAATGACAGCATGCTTGGGTTCAGTTATCGATGTTTTAGTAAGTTTGTGCCGAAAATCGTATTTTTTTTCAAATGTTAGCGTATAAATAAAATAAATATTCTGCATTTTTTATGAAAGCCTAACTAAACATGAAACTCGAAACTAATCGCGGTGACAAACGAACCAAATCTGGTGTTATACATACACTTTCGTATTCGGAGATCAGCACAACAATGTTTTATTTTACCAATGCCAGCGATGTGGAACTTGGAGGGAATGGACTTGGAATGCGAGATCTTGTGGTGGGGCGTGATGTCGGCGGACGACGCGGACGGGATGGTGCGCTCGGACTGGCGCGGCGTCAGCTGGTAGCGGCGCGTGCGCACCGACAGCGGCGACTGGCTCGCCGACTCCTCGCCGCCTTCCGTCTCTAGGAGGCTCTAAAGAATCACGAGAGTAAAAACGTGAATAGTTTGGTATACCTACATATTCAAATACTATTAGCAAAAAAAAAAATACCGTCTTTACCGTCACATAGTCGGGTAAGTCAAATCTGTTTTGTTACTACACTACCTTTTCTAATCCTAAGTTTAATTCATGCAGTGGCAGTCTGTAATCAAATGTACAAATGTGCGTACTTCAATATGTATTCTGGTGTATGCTTTGTTGGTTGTCCTTAAATAAATAAATAAATAAATAAAGATATATAAAACTTTTAAAAGTAGTAGTAATAGTTTCTTTTAAGTTTTACAAAAAAATTAGAAAAGGTTTGCTTCGGCTTCCTAGGCAAATATTTAAGAGTATGTCGCTAATTTGTTCAGGTCTTGACAATTGATTTAAGTACGTGATTATGTGCTCCGTGTATTTCGGGCGTTTACATGATGACACTTTAAGATTTACTAAGAGACGTTGTAAAACTCAAATGTGTCATGTGATTTTGCACGGGCTGAGAGACGATGACGATCGATTTGATTTTCACAGAGCTAACGCGAAGTAGAACTTTTTTAAACACTAGTATTTCATGTCTAAATCAAAATAAATGAATTCATTCACTTACATGAGCCCCAGTAGAAGAAGTACTTCTCTTCTTGAAAGTAAACTTTTTATGAGATCGCTCATCAGGAGCACAGCCGGAGTCTGCACCCGTGTCGGAACCACGCTCTTCTTCGCTTTGGCGAGGAATATGCCTAAATTATATGACAAAAAGAGTTAAAATACAATTCAAAGCTTAAAATCAAATAATAATCTAGAACTGGATGAAAGGGGCTTAGACATCATTATTAGGGTTTCGTACCCCGTACGGAACCCTATTACTAAGCCTCCGCTGTCCGTCCGCGGGCTGTATCTCAAGAACCGTAATAGGTAGACAGTTGAAATTTTTAGACATTGTGTATTTCTATTGCCGCTATAACAACAAATAATAAAAATTAAGGTTCGTGGTACGAAACCCTTCGTGTGCGAGTCCGACTCGCACTTGGCCAGCGTTTTTTATGTCTTGATCCTATAATGGCTATACTGACCTTGACTTTTAAGCACGAGTTTCAAGAGTTAAAGTTCAGTTCAGCTAGCATTTTATAATATTCTGTTCGGGAAAGTTACGCATTTTTTCAAAAGCGAATATATGCGAATCTTTCTAGAATACCCACCCAGTCAGGATCCGTAAGTCCCTTTCGGGAAAAGCGAACACTTGCGCGATTTAAACGCTTTTTTTAGGCGTCTTGCGTTTATTTTCACTTGCTTGAGTTCTAAAATTTGAAAACGATTTTGCCCCCTCGGGGCTGACGAATGCTGAGTGGATAAAGGCTTAAAAAGGTATGTTCAAAGGAAGAAGTTATATACAAACCTGATAACTCTAGTAGTCTGCATGTTAGATTCTTTCAGCTGGCTGTCAGGTCTTTCTGCGGTGTCCAACAGGGCGCTGAACGCTACCACGCGGAACTCCCCTCCATGGGCTTCCCTCACATAACTTAACAGCAGACGCACTTCCATGTATAACGTCTAAAGGGAGAAGTACCCATGTTAGCGAATGGTTCGTGTATTTTTGTCAACCAATGATATTAGGGATCAGCTCGGTAAAGCGCTTATTACACTACACCGTATTCAGGGCCCTAAATCCCGATTTAGGCTAGTGTAAGAGTTAGGGACCCTAATCAGGGTGACCGGAGCGACCCGGTCTAGTTAGCTCCCTAACTTCCTTACTACCAGGTAGTGTAATAGCGTTTAGGGCGTTAGGGAGCAGTGTTGCCAACACCAATTTAGTAAACTCCACGAAAACGTAAGCCAATTTCCCCAATTTGGGGACAAAAAATTTACTGATTCCCCACAAATTCGATATTTAGAATAATATCAGAAGAATGAAATCGATATTTAGAATCCCCGCATTTTCCCCACATCTTGCCCATCTCCAATAAATCCCCAATCAACTTGAGATTCCCTGCAGTTTTGGAAATCCCCCACACGTTGGCAACGCTGGTCATTGTACAACTGAGTTAGGGCCGGATCGACCGGCTGGTGTAATAAGCGGCTCCCTAGTTAGGGGCCACGGTATTCAGGGCCCGGTGGCAAGGGTGGACACACTTGCCACCGGGCCCTGAATATCGTGTAGTGTAAAAAGCGCTTAAGGCTTTCTGAACTTTTATGAAGAGGGTTTAAGCGTAGTTACTTTATAGAGCTTCAGCGCGGATTAGGTTAAAACCATAGTGCGGCCTTAGCCTTATGTATAAAAAGATTCAAAGTGTTGCATCGCAATAAATACAATGGTGCAGAAGAGATATCCAAGATCAAAAGCAATATTAAAATACTCACAGAATTATCAAGCATCTTCAGTTCCTTGTGCATCAAAGCGAACCTCGTGACTAGGACTCTGAACGTAGTTTCTATGATAAATGTCTCTATAGCCCGACTTGCGTTGGGACCCTGGCCGGCGCCGAAGTTAGTAGCATAACCTGACTGAAGGTTACTTATGTCCGGGGATTTGGTGAAGTTGCGTTTTTGTTGGTCTAGAAAGATATAGTACTGCTTGAGTAGTTGATGATATTGGTTGAATTCGTGGCATAATTTTTACGAATAGGATAACGAGCCAGAGCGTTGAGAATTTCAGCAAATGATAATATTAAAATAATGACATTTGATCCGAAATTACAATATAAGGCAAAGTTCGTAGCAGCTGCGATAATTTGATACCTATGGATAGTAGATGACACACACATATACCGTCCTACTTGCGCTCGTTTAGGCAGTATGTCTAAGGAGGTCTTCATTATCTATAGGTATTAGATACTTACTCATCGGAGATACCATCGTAGCAGGTTCAGCGCAGAACCCAACAGCCGCATGCAGATTGTCCAGCACCTCCCGTATCGGAGAGTACTTGGTCATCTCCTTCAAGCGTGTGGTGAACTTGGGAATAGAAGCTGATCGCAGCTGACGTAAAGAGTTCCTTGCTTGGACGCGGAGGCATTCGGCTTGTGGGCCGCGGAGGGCTGTGGTGCATCCGTGAGAACAGCCTAGTTGGCGGAGTAGTCTAAACAAACAAAAAAAATAAGTGTTCCAAGATTACTCAAAAAAGTCGATCCACTACGTATATCTGTCATCGTATTGAAAACTCCGTAAGATTGTAATAAGTCTTTAATAGATTACAAACTCGATATATTGTTAACACATCATTTTTGATACAATAAATCCCATCCAAATTCAATAGTTTCTAATACTTCCGTGACTTAATTGAGAAAAATAAGTTTAGAATATTGTAAACTCATTTTTGTTTTTTTTGTTCACTCATTTTGCTTTGCTTTTTTTATAATTTTGTATACATATTATTGCTATAAACGGTAACCATATCCACTGTTTAGCCCTATACAATTCCGTAGGTTGCGCGGTATAATAATAATAATAATAATAAATAATAATAAAATTGTTTATTTATCCAAGAGTAATACATAGACACAAGTTAATCACAAGAGTGGTAAGGAACTAAAAGCTTAACCAGTTTTTACAAACACAAACATTTTTAGGTGACCAAAAAAAAAATATATATATCTATATATCCAAAATTTTAAAACCCTGTCTCTTAAACTAGGAGACCTGTATCTTAAGAGACAGTGTTTGGCTAAACAGTTCATAAAGTTGTTCTTATAAGAATTAAAGTGTGTCGATCTACCAATACAAATGTAAATTAACAATGTGATGTGAAACTAGGGTCTGTGTTAGTGCAAGGTGGATATGGAGGAGATCTAAAATAGGCATGTGTGTGTCGTGTGTGTGTGTGTGTGTTGTGCGTGTTGTGTGTTTGTGCGCGTACGGGTTGTTGCGGTATAAATGCATAAAGCTGAAAAAAATGTGTAGCTGACAGGGAATGCCCGCTAATTGTGCACTACGGCTAAGAATTTTGACAGAACTAAGGTATATTAAGTTCAGCTGTGTACTTTTGAACTTACCGGAGAATAACGTGCATGATCATATAATAAGGGCAATCCAAGTTATCTTCCTCTCTCGTTCTCTCCTTTGTGCCACTTTCACCACTCTCTATGTTTGTCGAGTCTTGGCTTTGGGCGCATGGGATACCTGAATCTCTTTCCTTTTCCTACAAAATATTGTGGCTTTTTCATATACATTTGAGGAAATATTTGGTCTATTATGATTATTGTCAATAGTATGACTAAAAAAATCTAATTAGTTCGTCAGATAGATTTCCAAAAAATCATCATCACCTGCCTAGCCTTTTCCTAACTATATTGGGGTCGGCTTCCAGTCAAACCGGGTTTAGCTGAATACCAGTGTTTTACGTGGAGCGGCTGACTACCAGACCTCCACAACCCATTAACAGGGTAACACTGTACTTCTTGGCAAGACTGGAGTCAGATTTACTGGCTTCTGTGAATCCGTAACGACTGCCAAAGATCTTCAATTGACAGCCGGGAACAACGGCTTAGCGTGCTTTCCAAGGCACGGAGGACTCGGTATGTTATGACGGTCACCCATCCACAGACCAACCTTGGCAAGCGTTGCTTAACCTTGAAGATCGTTCGGCCTGTACGGCTGTTATTATTTAGCCACGAGCTCCTCGATTTCCAAAAAATATTGGACACATATTTTTTCTTTTTTCAAGTAAACACAAAATTAAGACGATACAATGCGTTGAAAACTCGTGTGGTGACGTCAGAAGCCCCCACTATTGATCTTTGATGCGTTTTAACTTCATCAATTTTTATTGATTTTATAAAGCAAAAAATACGTGTCCAATATTTTTCGATAATCTAACTGACGGACTAAATAGAATCATATTTTTTTACTCAGGAATCATCCCTATTAAACGATAGAGTGAGACAGCGCTATATGGCTGGCAAGGGTAAGAAAAACGGGCGAATATTACTTGATCGTTTACCGTTTCACGTTCGTTTGACCGTGTATTACTACGGGAACTTACTTTGCTATCCTTATCTTTGTTGAATTCCGCCACAGGATCAACATTGCCCGGCTGTGCTTCCTCATTCTTGCTATTTTGCCAATTCTTGTGGACACCCATTTCCATGAGTGTGTCTACTAAGTTCAACATAACTTCCATGACACGAAGAGTTATGTAGAAACTGTCCATTGTTGATACGGAGTAAACTGCCTGTAATATTCAAATGTTTAGTAAAAGGTCGGGTATGAATTAATGTTGCCTGCATGAATTTCTGTCGCTGACTTGGTCTTATAGACAAAAAAGAATTGAGCTAGATAGAAAAAAAATGTTTGGATCTTGATTACTTACCCTGAGAGTAAAAAGCAGCTATATTTCAAAAAGTTTCTTTAGGCCTCATAAACAACCGTTACTGTATATGACCAGACTTACCTTGAGAACCACTTGGAAATCAATATCACCGTCCTTCGTAATATAATGCAAAGATCCAGGAGCCTCCTGTATTTCCTCAACGACGTACGTAATGTTGGAGTCAGTCTGCGAGCGAGTCAGGCTGGGCTTACGTTCTGGTGTGGGTATGTGTTGGGATCCTTGCATGCTGACTGAGTCTATTTGGGATTCCAGTGAGCCCTGTAAATAAAACGTTGTATGTATATTTTGGAAGCATTTACAGCGTAACAGGGGTGATCTTCTGGACTTAAAACAAAAGAATTACTTGCAATCGCAATGCTGAGTATATTGTACCAACTGGAGTTTTCAACTCCGAGTTAGTTGCTAATACTGGGCTCATTATGCCTGAAATGTTATGTTTATTATTAATTTCGTGTTAGTAACTAAGTGTCAGTAAAGTTTTTGGCGTAATAGGGTCTTATCTAAAGATTATTTTGTTTTGAAAAGATGATACAATGTTTTTGTTCCTCCTAATGCCCTTTGCGTTCCAGGTCTGCGGTCACTCTTTCGAACCACTTCCGTAAACTTTTCAGCGTGACGATTCTATTGATTGTACATGTTTCAATAAGCTGCATTGGGGGATCGAGTTTCTGGAAGCTTTGTCCGTTCAAAATAAAATAGAAACTGCTGAAGCTATCTTTACTCACCTGTCTCGTCTTAGACAAATAATCTGGAGACGGTGTTGGCGTGTGTTCAGTCACAGTAATAATGGGGTTCTTCTTCTTCTGTGCATTTGTAGGCATCGTGTTCGAGGGCCCTTGAGTTCTCTCCGTCCGCACCTCATCGATGTACCTGCAATAACTGTCTTTAAAATAACAGGTTTCTTTCAGGAATTCTTGGAATACTTACCACCAAGTTAAAGAGACCAAAGGGTATATTAGATTTTTTATAAAGACTTGCATTAATATTTATTTTTGGAAAATCGATTTATATGTAGGTTCCACATCATACCTGTGATTTATCGTGTATTTTGTTCATGCTTAATATTAAGTGTAAACTCATGCTTTTAGATCGTATTACGTTGGTGACTGTCACGAAAAACTTCTAATCACTTGCAATCGAACAGTTTCCTTATCGTGAAGCATTAAAATTGAAAATTGTACGCTTTTATTGTTAAATTTTACTCTTGGTAAATAAGTGATGTTTGCATGGATTGTACGCATTATCGCATCCAATGAAGCCTCAAACTAAATGAAGGAATTTATTCCATCTAACTACGTAATCTCGCTATTGTTCTAATGCATTAATTTGTAGTTATGGAATGTGTATCGGAATCTAATGAGCATTGTGCGTGCATACAACTACTTTGATGTTCTGTTTTATAGTGAGTTGTGACAGTGTGTGTCTTGAGTGTTCTTGTTACTAGATCAAAGTAATTGTTAGATGTGCTGAAATAAGCCTACAGTACGTAGCAACAAGGTCTCATTTCGTGAGTGCTTTTAAAATCTGAAGCAAAACCTCTACGCCTAGTAAACGACGTTATACTAGTATGTGTTACCAATCTGACTAGCGTCTAAGTTACGAAGCCTCTAATTTCTTGTTAATTTGCTCACTTACCCATTGGAGGCTAGCTCATCAATCAGACAGCTAGCGACCGAATCGTTCGTCCATTACATTAGTACGGGTACAAGCGTCAACAAGATGGGAGAAAGAGAATAAATATAATTTGTAAATAGAATTTTCACCCAGAATTTTGTGTTGATAAAATAAACATGCTGTGCTTTGAAAATGGAAGAATATGACAATTTTGTGATTGTGATAGAACGAATTTGGGTTTCAATTTTGTGAATGTTAATAAAACTCGTTATATTTGCTGCTGCTTTAGTATTGTTTAGCGTTTTACGTCAGCTTGTGTGATCTTTGAAATAGATGTAAGAGAGGGAGAACAGCGGCCTTATTGCGTATCATAGGCCGAATAACCATTGCGGTGTTGTTGAATTGTCCAAATGTAAGTGATTGCAACTGAGCAAAGGCCCTGTTACATAATAAGGCTGCTGAACAATTTACAATAATGAATTTATTTATGAAAAGACTTCTTGTTCCTTCAGAGCTTTTCTTAAATAAATGATGTAATGTATTGATACTTATCAGTAGTTATCAGTCATATCTCCCCCTCCATAGAAATCTAGTTAAATCAATTAATAAGAATATTATTCTACATCTATTCCTAAATCATCTATATATCTGTAAGAAATGGAGGTAAGTACTGAATATTTTCAAGTAAGTAAAAAAAACTACGCCTTTTCAATTTACTATACTCAAGATGTGATTAAAAATTACCATAGCTATAAAAGTTAAAATGGGAAATGCCATGAAAAAGAAAAATATGAAAAAAAAAAGATAAAATGGATTATAATAATTACCTAAGACTGGGCATACTTTTCCCTTTGATAAGGTTGCAGTGGAATAAATCGCCAGTTAGCCTCGGAGCCAAGGGCGGGAAGTTACTCGCCAACGCAGAATTAGGACGATCGTCAGTATTATCCAAACTCCTATGATATTCCTGCAAAAAATATTGAAATTAAGAATTTATATTTGAAAAAGGTTTAGAATAAGCGAAAAAATATAGCTACAGATAGCATCCTAACTGCAGAGTGGAAGGAGAACTTGTGATCATCATGTCCAATTTTTTCGAGCGTTTTCTCTGACTTCGACAACAGCTTTGTTTCCACAAACGCTTTTAGGTCGGCCATTTTCATTTTGCGTTTTATCTTCTCACTGGATCTTCTTGTCATAAGGTTTTCTTCTTCGACGACTTTAGTTGGAGACGTGAACGGCATTTCTGTTATTGGTGACATGTCTTTGACCTCTGGGACTTCGATGAAATTCTTCAGTGAGTCGCGGTCTTTTATATCTGGGCTCTGGTAGACCGACACCTCTATCTTGGGTATAGGCAAGGAGTTGCTTCTCTTTCTCGGTTGCGTTTGTTTTGACATATCGTCGCATATGTCTCGTAATCTGTAATGTAGTGTTGTTTTATTGATCATCAGATTAAGTATCTGTTAACAGAAGAGTAATATAGGGACAAATACCTGTTGTATAAATAGTGTAGGGCCCAATAAACGCCCTCTTCTTGCCATTGCGATGTAAATAAGCACCTCAACGTAGCAACGTCCAGGAAAGTGGCCGCCGACACCTGAAAAGCTCGAAACTATACATTGGTGTTTGTTTAGGATTACATTCATAAGCTTCGAGACTTGCTTACACCACACGTCACTACTATACTATACTAAGCGTACCATGAAAGTATTTCTTAGAGATCTAGAGACTTATGGCACATTATGAATGCAAAAGAAAAAAGCAATATTTCGAAAGTCTTCAGAGATTCTTTGAAGACTTTTGGTTGATAGGCCATAGGCGATATGTAATTGAGTAAAAATTAACAAAATTGAAAGAAAGAAAAAATGTTTATTTGGGACTCGCACAAAACAGACAGATGTAAAAAAAAAAAATCTTATACTCGTAGGAATAAATCCTATAAAAATACGCGAAACCAGCCTATATTTACAAGTAACTAACCCCCATCGTTAAGAAAGTTTTACTTACATTTCCTTGTTTTGCAGTGGGTGGTTTTTCTGTAGATGTGGGAGTCCCTTTCGTAGGTCCACCTCCACCGCCGCCACTATCTGATAGCGACTCTTTGTCTGAAGAACTGGAAATATTTAGTGTTCTTATTAAGTACTAGCTGAACCATGCCCACTTCGTTGGGCTGTATTTTTCGGGTTAATAAATAGCCTATGACACTCACAATTAATGTGGATTTGTATTGGTAATTTTTTTTTTCAAAATCGGTTCAGTAGATCCAGAGATTACCCCCTACAACCTCACAAACTTTACCTCTATATAATATTAGTACGGATATAGATATATACAACATCATCATTAGTTTCCCGTCAAGAATCTAACACTTCTTAACGGCATTTGAAATTTCAAATTCAAACACTGAGATTTGTTTTCATTTTTTTTTACTGTTTTTATTCAAAATCAACACAAAACATAGGGTACATAACTTCTGCCAACTGCATAGCAGTTTGTCGGCAGTTGATCTCGTTCACAGTACTAAAAAACATTGTTTTAACAAACGTGTGTGTGTTACTTAAACTTATCGAACTTATTTATTTAAATTACTAACTAATGCAATTTTAATTAAAAAAAAAAATAAAGCCTATGGACACAACACATTCACAAGCTTTGTTTTCAGGCACTTAGATAGAAATAATACCCTAATCTCTTCTAAGTTAGAGTGAACAGGCTCCTTCTGGGTAGGCTTGCTCCATCGTATCTCTGTCGTCTCTGACAGAGACTAGAGTCAAGAGCAAACCCATTAAAAAAAAAAATAAGATAAAATAATAGTTTCGAAAACTTACCTCATCTTAGTGATTTGAGGCAAAGGTTTGATGCCTGGCAGTCCTGGCTTCGAGCCGTCGGGCTTCCGAGGTTGAAATATACTGGGGTCGGCTGCATACACCGTGTATGCCTCCTTCACGGCACCACCGAAATTTTGTTCCGACGGCAGGCGGTAAATAAACTGAAAAGTATGGGAAAAGACAGCTGTGAGCTGTATTAAGGTGTAGAGATGATTTTATATACTTAAGAGCCCTGTTACAATTTGACTGTATTTTTGCGTAAAATGACCAATTTTGGCTTTCTTATTCTTAGAAACTGAAATATTTAGACCACTTTGGCTTATTGGGTAGTTGAGAATAGTTATTCGTTAAGTGGATAGCGACCTCACTTTTCGCATTTTTTTCTTATCTATTTGTATAAAGCCAAAATTCCCATGTAAGTTTCTCATGAAAAGCGCGACGGCACTTTTTTGAGCTCCTGGATTGAAATACTGTACTAACTAAGGTTTCGTGCAAAGCGGACACAGAAATTTGAAATAAGAATGGAATATCCGTAAAAAAATCCCATTTAAATCCATAAAACTACTAAAAACGCTCAGAATTAACTGTCAGTTTCTCCATAATACATTAATATTATTACGTAAAATTTGTAACAAAATAAAACATTGTTCATAAGAAATAAAAATTTAATAAATATACGAGTACATTAAATAAATTAACAATAAACCCTAAAATAATTACAACTGCCTAATTTCTACATAATGCGATGAGTCAGCAGTTTTGTGAGTGAAAACGCAATTCTGTGATAGGGCTCTTAAGACAATCGTAAAAATAGAGATTTCATCTAATAGGGTTTATAACTTGGTCAAAAATGAATTAATGTTTTTTTTTAAAGCCTTGGAAACTTACATAGAGAAGTACGTTTAGGTATTGTAACGTTTAGGGAACCGATCACTTTTCCGATATTTTTTTGATCAAATTCCATTTTGCCGAAAACTATTGACCGACGTCTTATTTGCTATACCTATGCATTATTTGACATATTTTTAGATCATCGAAGTATCATGTGTCATAGGTATTATTTTACCGAACTACATTTCGCCGATTGTCATTATAACTTTTTGTTATTGGCCGAAGCTTCTATTGAACTTTTTTCATTTGCCAAATGATTTATTTGCCATATTTTCACCACACCGAAACAACATTTTACGGAATATTTATCACAAATATATAGCCAGTTACTTGGCAGTATTTTCAATTTTAAATTAAAATCCAAATTAAAAGTCAAATTTATGTTGTGCTACTAAATTTAGTGACAGAAACGAATCGCTGCAAAACCGACTTCACGCAGTCTTGTCTGCCCTACCCCTAGAGTGTAATTTAAGCCCGCGCAGGCTCAGAGGGATGGTGCGGCTTGCGAGTTGAGGAGCAAGTGTTTTGAAGGCCCACCACCGCGGCTCAAGCTGCGGTGGCGTTATCTCGGCTTAGTGAAACTTCGGTAAAAAAAAAAAAAATCAAATGAAACGTCGGAGTGACGAAAAAAATCGAATTGATAAGAGGTCAAATGATACAGTGGCAGACGTGACTTCGATGAAGTAAAAAAAGCGAAACGATAATAATTGAAAAGTTTTAGGTGAAATCAAATTCGGTCAAATGTTTTTCGAACTTATGATAGGTAACCTGTTTAATAATAAGCATAACTTCCTCTTATCTTACCACATGTTCTTCCTCAGTACTAGAACTCTCTTCAGGAATAGTTTCTGGGAAGATGGTGTCTTTGGGTGACGACAGCCATGGCTCCTCTTCGGTACTGGCCTGTTTTGACGTCACTTCTGACTGCGACATCGAAACGTTCTGACTGGGTGGACTTCCATTCACATTGCCACCACCACCTTCTTCTTTAGATAATTTACCTGTAAGATCAAAAGGCTTTAGCTATAAAGTATGTCAATTTTTGAATGTCAAGTTATTAAAATTATATTATATTGAAAATTTGTATAAAAAATGTAGGTATAAAATAGGTTTACACACATACGCCCAAGGTTGCTAAATACATAAAGAAATCAGGTTACAGTGGTAAATAAACAAACTCCAGCGGGGTCAGTCCAGGGGATGCAATTGCAAGAAATTATGTTAAGGAAAAGTACCATAAATTATAGTCATTAGTAATAAAATTACTAAAGAGTAAAAGTATGATAGGTTTCTCTACATACGTCCCATAAACACGTCGCCAGGTTGGTGTCTCTTGGAATACTTGCCACCTAGAGGCTTGGGCTTTGGTTTGACGAGAGTGGTGAAGCATGGCGCTTCGGGGTGCCTGAACTCCCACATCGCTTGCCACATCTTTAGGCCATTCTCTAACCGATAGTTGTTTGTGAAGTCAGATTCTTTCAGGTGGTGAGACAGTGGTGCAAACAGGAACACAAACAGCTGAAAACATTTACCAAGCCAGTTATTATGTTTGAATATTAAAGGCATTGAAGTAGAAAAATTTATTGAAGTTGTCAGAATGAGGGTTTTTATTTATTTATTCCCTAGTAAATTTACAGAAAAATAAAATAAGTATCTTATTCTGTTGCAATTACAAATCTTCAAAAATTAATATATTTCCTTATCTAATTCAGATCGTGAATTAAACATTTATATTTACCGTCAAAGCAGGTATAGAGAACAAATAATGGAATGGGTTTGAATAGAAGACCCCATTCTCATAGTCGCTTTCAATGCATTCATCAGACGCATCAAGGAGGATCCAGTGTAGGGTGTACAGCAGCTTTGTTTCCACATTGCCCAGGGATTGCATGTTGTCTTTTACCCTTTAAAAATACAGGTTTGGTTAAAATCTTGTGTATGCATATTTGGGTTGAATTTTCAATAATCAGATAACTTCTGCCTAAGGAATAAAATTGTGGCTAGGCTTCTTTGGGGGAAAAAAAAAAGTAAAGTCCATATTTATTTTACAGTAAAAAATATCTGACTGTTGCAAAATCAGCCTTTTATTTAATTAGATGCATTATATGGAATAATAGCTTTTGCCCGCGATTACGTATTCGTGGCCGCATATCCCGTTTTTTTCCGTTCCCGTAGGAATTTCGTTAGTTCATAGAAATCTTTTCTTAGTGCAACTTTCTACGACCATTAGTTTTGGCTGTACGTTGTCTATCAGCACTCAGTCAGTCAGTATTGGAAGAATTTTATATATTAGGATTTTAATTTGATTTCACACACACAACATGATGATGTTGTGTGTGTGAACTGATGTAGTGGGATGCCATCAACAGCTGCTTTGTGCACTTGCAAAAACGCCATTTACGTACGGCGTACATCTCGTCAGGAAATAGACGTGGAGATACTACATAGAGAAAAACCGTGACGAGTTAACATCCTATTTCGAAAACTGAACTGGCTCTTAGGAAGAACATGACACATTACGCTAGAAAACCAACCAAGCGGTATTAAAGTCTGCCTGGACGTACGGAATCGAGCTCTGGGGCTCTGCGAGGAACTCAAATGAGGAAATTCTCCAGAAATCTCAAAATAAAGCTCTCAGAATAATATCAAATGCTCCAAGATTTCTGAAGACCTCAGAATTACATGAGAATCTACAAATCAGAACTTTAAAAGAGGAAATAGAACACAGGATTCGGTCATACAAGCAACAAATGAAGTTACATGCCAACACCTTAGCCATATCCCTAAGTGAACCAATAACCATGTTAAAACGCCACCACATATGGGACTTACTGAATAAAGGCCAAACAATTTTGAGAGGCAGATTCTTTGGTGGAAGAATGGACCTCAGCAACCAATATCCGCGCAAATGATCTAAAGGTTTACAACCGATTGCAAGATGAGCAAAGAAAAAATAAATAAAAAAATCACACACCCTGCTGGATGTGTGTGAAATAAAGAAAGTATTTTTATTAAACCTAGCTATTGCCGGCAAAGCCCTCATGAAAACTATCCCTCAGGGACATAGAATTGGATCCTCCTGGGTTTGGTCATGCATGGATAATGACCAAATCTAGGAAAATATTGACTTTTCATTTTTTTCTGTTTCTTGCTTATCTTGCAGTAAGTTTTTAAAAACTATGAGAAGATGAGTTGCGAGGATTTGGCAGGAAAGAGCTATTCCCCATCAGGAGCAATACTCTTAATAGTAAAACAGCTCACTACAAATTATGAAGGTGTAGGATATTGAATCTTTTGAGCCAGGTTGCTGGCGTGCCTTTATAGTGTCTAGTCTGGATGGTTTTTTTGCTTAGCCTGTGTTCAAGTTCATATATTCATGTACTTCAGTGTTTTTAACAAATCATGAAGCAATTGATATCTGTTTAGTTAAGATGTTTGCTTGTCTCTCATTCACACAGACTTTAACATTTACAATATTATTACTAAGATTTTGGCAAAAGGAAAACATTGTAAAACTTTTGTCAACTGCAACAAGCTCAAGCACTCATTGTAGCTTAATTAGAGGGACCAGACCTAAGTAATAATAAATTTAAAATGTACCTGTTGTGCAACAGCGCTGCTAATGCATGCATCACATGAGGCAGTGATGCTTGTATGAGCCGCCATCGTGGAATGGATTCTATAGCATCAGCTAGGCTGATCGACAGGCCAAACCGTAGATTTTGTACCAGCACTTTTTCAAATGACTGTAATTCACAGAAAATTATTTAATACCAATTTACTGTCAGGATTTGGAAAGATTAGGCCTTTTTGAATTGTGTTTATAAATTACGACAGTCATAATTTTAAGAATAGGTATGACAACAGCATATAAATTGCACATTCGTTGAAAGAAGTATAGATCAGTTTTGCCTTTTTTTAAAGAACCCATCAGTAATTTTATAATAGTGATTGTTTTTTTTTAGTTAAGAAGTACCAGAAGTACCTATATTTAACTGAGAGAAGTCTTACCTTGCACGCTTCTTTAACTTCCTGAAGGTTTCCGATTAAAAGAAAAATGGTTTCAATTAATTATTATTGTCACAAACTTTTCATGTACATTATAATAAACAAACATTTGGGAAAATTCAAGTTTTATGCGAAACGAAAAGGTAAACATGTCAAAACAGTCAAAAAGTTTTGACGTTTTATAAAAATGTTGCCATTAAAAAAATCTAATTTGAAAAAAATATCAGCAGCTTTTTGAGTAATTTTATGAGTTCCTATAGGCTAGCTCACTAAATTATATAATCCAGTAGTAAAAAGAAAAAAAAAACACATCTTCCATCTACATTCTTTCTATAAATAATAAATTGATGTTTTAACGTAACGAATCTAACTGTTATCAAAAGGAAAGGATTAGTCAAACATAAAATACTATCTGAAGAGATAAGTGAACAAGAAAGTTATACCAGAACAGTACAGTAATAACACAAAATTAAATTAAATACAATAAGAACTAACTGAAGTACGAAACAGTTTTAAAAGCATACATCATAAGCTAAGCTTTAAGCACAATCATGTGAATACTTACATGGTGTCCAGGAGCACGTTGACAGAACTGCGTGGTATCAACAAATAAGTGACACTATACAATCAACAACATAACTACACACAAAATTCAAAACATTTCAAAAAGATTTCCCGTACCGGGAATCGAACCCGAGCCTCCTGGGTGAAAGCCAGGTATCCTAGCCACTAGACCATACGGGAGATACTAATGGCAACAATATATTCCATACACAATGTGCAGAATACATTCTGTGACCTCATAGCCATACAATACAACATCGGTTCTTACTTACAATAAAATTAATACATTCTAGCTTAGCACTTGTTCAAATAGAAAGTGAACGAAGGTCAACAACCAATTCCGTACTAAATTATAGTTGCTCTATGTCTCTTCTTTTTCTAGGTTTCAATCTATCCTTGAGTAGGATAGCTAAATAATAAAGACATGTGTGTGAGCTTGGTGCCGTTTGGGCCGCTGGTGGGCCATTTATGTAGTTGTTTTTTTTTTCAGCCTACAGCAGTCTCCATATCGTCTTTTTTAAGATCAATAAAACACAAAAATCAGCCAGTGTTTTGAGCATATGTACACATTTTGCAAACATTTAGGTGTAGGCGTTATCAATTATTTTACAATTTTATGATTGTCATTACTCACCATGCAGGCCGCATCGTGAACTTTTCCTAGGCGCGGTCTCACAAAAGGGGTGGTTTGTCTCCACAGGAATATCTGAACTGGAATCGGGACTACCTCCTCAGAATTTGGATCTTCTTCGGTCATGTCTTTAGTTTTCATAGCAAGCGAGGATCCTTGACAAAACCGCGAAGTAAATATAAAAGGACGTCATACTACATTGACTAATTTATATTGAATAAATCACACCGGCATTGCACGGTGTGGGGGTTTTAGGTATAACTACATAATTGTTATTCTTCTGATTAAGTAACTGTTTTGTAAAGGGAACACTTCAGATTTCGAAAAATTAAATGGAAATAAAGAAATAGGT
Organism: Lacanobia oleracea; assembly: GCA_950371165.1. Classification (NCBI taxonomy): domain Eukaryota; kingdom Metazoa; phylum Arthropoda; class Insecta; order Lepidoptera; family Noctuidae; genus Lacanobia; species Lacanobia oleracea. The sequence continues at coordinate 13,362,431 of OX493397.1, forward strand.
ACCTATACCTACCTACTTATTTAGGAAGATCATGGACGGCTAGTAAGTAAATGTTAAAAAGCTAGAAAATGTCAATGTTACCTCTAGCAGTCTAGCTACATTATAATACTAAATAATTAAGATACAATATCTTACTCGTACCTTTGCAGTACTAATGAATGAAAAACGTGTTACATAATTAGGTATAGTAAGTGAAACCATTTCATTAATAGATATCTACAGTTTGCAGTACATACCTCACTTGCAGTAATTAACACATAGTTCTGAACTCATGGAAAGCACCACTGTTTACATCCTATGGTGTCACAATGGGGAAGTTATGGGAGGAAACGAGGACCTCTTCCACGGGACGCGAGACTGGGAATGAGGTTCCGCGCAATTGTGACGAGACGGACACGTAGGGCTGCCACTGCTAAGTTATAATTAATATAAGTAGGTAGGTACTTGAGCAGTCGTGCTTTTCATTTGAAACATGGTCACTAATGGAACTTTGTAGTTTTTCTATGTGCTAACTCACCTAGGTGTTTACACTTTCGTGGAAAACTTATTAGTGGAAAGAAGACAATTATAAAATGAATGGGAGCTGTACACTCAATACCTAGACATCTAATCGCCAAAAATTAAGGTGGGTTTACCTAAATATTGAATACCTATTACCACCACAATTTTTTGAGAGCCTCCTCTTTGACGAAAACAATATCGAGGCTGTAACAACCCTGCAAAATTTTCAGCATTGATCTGTGCGCGCGGGTCGAGAGGCGGAGAGGCAGCCTCCGGTTGCTATAGAAACGGCAACATGGCTGCTTCCCGAGCAGCTGAAAATGTAGGCCAGACTTATATTCAACGATTATCATATTGAGATTGGTTAGGTTTTAAAAATATAAGGGTTTAGAGGCGGAATATTATATTTCTAGTCTAAAATTGAGAACTTTTTTAGGGTTCAGCGCTAGATTTAATAATAAGTAGATATTTCCGTTTGCCTGCAAATGTTGTTAGTATCGAATAGGGCTCCCTATTTTTCACAGCTTTAGTAGACTACAAGAACGTGTTACCTAAGTAGGTGCTTATAAATTTAGGCTTTGGGGACTGTCTTTTGATGTTCAAAAAATGTTGGGTCTTATCCTAATTTGAATAAAAGATTTCAGATTTTTTGCCGCTCTACCAAAAACCAGCACCTAGAGTATTTACTTCTTCAACATTTACCTAACCTAAAATCGCGTGAAAAATAACGTGCTTTCAGGAACGTTCTTTATCAACCCTTGTCAAAGTAATTTATTTGATAACGTCCCCAAATAAAATGGTAAACATAAAGACATTGAATTAACAAGATTGGCATAGATATCAATGTTCACTTTGCGACAGGCAATTTACTTTATAAATAGAGACGGTCAGGGAGCGCCGGCTCTAACAGTAGGTAGCCATTTTGTAGATTGTTTCCGTTAGTTGTGTCCACATAGGTACATTGTCATTGTTTTATGCAGCCATCAGATTTTATGACCAATTAGCTGATGTTCGTTTGGTTTCTATATTAGGTATGTTAGAGTGAGGGTAGTTAGCTGGAAACATAATTCATTATTAATCTTGGTCATCATCAACTGTCATATGGTGGAGTCGAAAAATTAAAAGTAAGTATGAAATTAAATTTAAACACAAATCGATCATGAAGCTATTATTCTCTAACCTATTCAAGGAACGGTTGTTATCTAAAACACGATTGCATAAACCAAATTATAATAATAATAATATACCTACGTATAATAATATTCTTTATTGCACGAATATGAGACAAACATACATCGTAACTTAATAATAAACACAGGATAGTCAAAAAAGAAAAAAATCGTTTAAAGTTATTTTGACAGTAAAATTTTAGGCAGGTCAACAGTAGAAGAATGTGAAATAGTTTATTATAAAAATGGTTTGGTTGTCTTAAGACTGACTTGCCCTATCCCCTCGTATTACTATTAAACTGTATCACGAGCGGATAGTCTTCCTAAACCCTAGAAACAACTGATTCCCATAGGGCGAGGCCACAACACTGCGATGCGGCGCATCGTAAAAATCTACGACGCATTGCAATCGCATTGTTTTGCTGCGCAACGTCATTTTTGCGATACGACGCCGCAACGCAGTGTTGTGGCCTCGCCCATAAGGTTCCAGTTACAAGTCAAGAAGGATTTCGTTGCCCTAAAAACCTCAACCGACACTTGACCGCGAAATGACACTTGTCTCTCTGATCGATGGAGGAGCACAAGCCATCCAATCGCGAAAATTCTTCAGGTAACTACCTATTTTTTTTCTACTTAAAAAAATAGCTAGTTACCTGAAGAATTTTACTGAACGAGACACCGGGGAATCGGTATGGGCATGCTGATGCGGAGGAATGACGAACTTGTAGTGAGGAGGTAGGCAGGGCCCGGTCTAGCTATTTAGCTGCTCCGGGCAAAAACAAAATTCGCCGCCCTTTATACTATCAGTATAAAAGGCAGTAAGTAAGCTTGCTATTCCAAAGAAGCGATGATAAACAGTACAGGTATATTTTTACCCGACTGCGAAAGAAGGAGGGTTATGTTTTTCAAGTGTATGTATGTATGTATATTTCTTTGGCACGCTCTAGAGCCTAAACAGCTGAATGGATTTTAGCTTGAGAGGTGTCGTTAGATTTGTATTTACCTACCTACTGTGAAAGTGACACTGGGTATATCAAAATTAAAAAAAACAGAATGGCAGATTTTTGGCACCAAATTCAAATGTTTCGCTCCTGTAGCCTAAACGTCCTGAAATGTATCGTTAGATTCGTATTAATCGTGAGAGTGACACTGAGTACCTACATAAAATTAAAATGGCAGATTTTTGGCGCCATATTATGACTTCAATAAATTTTTAATTTTCAAAACCAAGATAAAGGGCTCGAGGAGACCATTCCTAAAATGTAACTCACTAAAAAGTAGGAAATAAAACTAAAACTAAAACAAGTCGCTTAAATTTTCAAGCAGTCTGATGCAGTTCAATCACTGATCTGATGCCACCAACTGCATCAGACAGCTTGAAAAGCGACTTGTTTCGAACTTTTTAGTTGTTTGTAGCGGTCGGGTTTTTTGACAAAGTAAACCCGCCTAAGGCCGCTCTGGGCATTTGCCCGGCTTGCCCATCCTTAGATCGGACCCTGTAGGTAGGATGACTATAGGGGTAGAAGAAGATTAAAAGAAGGATGGATGGATTGAAAGATGAAACCGCATTATATGCGGAGCCATTGTGATGATTGCAATGGAGATATTATTATTATTTCATTTATTCATTTTATAAATACAATATTTTACATTTTTAAATATTTCATTAAAAATATAAAAAAAAAACATTTAAAAATATAAAAAATAGTAGCCCACCGGAACAGGGTCCAAGTTACCAGTGGTCAGGGCTTCCGAGAGAGGAACCTCCTCACTATACGCGCCGTGTCCAGGAGTACTGCTTTCTGGATCAAGCCTATTATGTTTTTGACTTTCTCGGGTCCCTAGAGACCCGGTCCTTTGGTAGGCGTACGAGGGGCCGAAGCCAACTCGCAGAGGCCTCTTTAGATATTTCATATGGAATGGGACACCATCCGACGATTATCCCTGTATGCACTGTGAAAGTGTAGCCAAGGACAACCCCCGGTTGGAGCAGGACTATTGCAGAATATGGAAACAAAAGATGAAACGCTATGGGTTTGGCTGGTTTAGTGGACTATAATAATCGTTGACTGTGGAAGAATTATTGGCCCCTGCCGGACCATTGACAATTAAAACGGCTTTAAAATAGCAGGGGGTGACTTGCACACTCCATAAATGGGCCCCCCGAAAAGGGTCACAAGCACAAAGTAACGTAGCGCCAAGGGGGCAACATATCCTGAGGTGCTAGAGGAGTGGAGAGGTATACCACGGCTATCAGGACAATCCCGGAAGTACGGTCAAGATCCCTACCAGCACCTTACTGGATTATACGTCCTTCTCCCGAGCACGTTTGCTCTTGCGAATCTCCACTCAGACCGGCCGATTAAGACAAGAAAGAGGTGGGAGCTCTGTTCCTCGTCAGTGTTATTTATTATTATTATTCCTTTATTTCAGGCAACTGTGGCCCATACAAATAAAATACACATACACACATATATACATACATAATCAGCCTATATTGTTCCCACTGCTGGGACACAGGCCTCCTTCCTTTCCTAGAACCAAAAATTCAAAGACATGAGACATCTACTCGTACCAACCCGCACTGGGCCCGCGTGATGGATTATAGCCCACAATACCTACACAACAGAAAATAAAAATAAACTGATACAAATCTACACTTCTACACTAATATTATAAAGAGGAAAGATTTGTTTCTTTGTTTGAAATGAATGAGCTCCGAAACTACTGGACCGATTTGAAAAATTCTTTTACCATTAGAATCCTGCATTATCCCTGATGGACATGGGCAATAGAATATTTTCAAAAAAGTTAGGGATTCGTATGAAAACTTCGATAATGTAACTGAAGGTGTGAAAAAAATACCAAAAAAGATCCTTAGGTACATCGCGTACGCTGCGGAAACTATTGACCATAGAGGAATATAATATATCGGGTACTATTGACAATAGAGCAAAGTGATGTACTACAGTTTTATAGAGGACATCAATATCTACAAAAAAGGCCGCGAGGGTATATGTAACTATTATGGTGCTGAACTATTATTCAATCAAAACCCGGGTGAAGTGGAATAGTTGTGATTTTAGTAACTTGATGTTAATCCTTATCTATTTAAATTGTTTAATAATTAAGGTTGGTTATTTAGACGTAAATTACACTTTAAATTATTCTAATTGGTTTCGTTTAAAAGTTACGAAGGGTATAAAATACTCGCGGTTTGAGAGAAATGCCCGAACTGAATGTTTAGTCTATTAATAAGTAATTTACATTCTTATCTTATCCCTCTACCCTCGGGATTACCCGAGGGTAGTGGGGAGATTAACGCGCGAACGAAGTCGCGGGCGATGTGGTAGTGAAATATAAACTAAGAAACATGAAGTGACGGCGTTGCGGTCGTGTGATCGTGTCATTTACTTAGATACTAGCTGCCCGCGACATTATGGTTTGAGCAGATATCTAAAATTCTAAATAAATAGGTGAGCTAACGTACCCACCGATATTTCGTAGGCAATGAGTGATTTACTTGTCAACAAAAAATATTATTAACATCTTTGTCGTGGCTTGTTACTCACGCAATTAATAAACTACTGTCATCTATAATCACTCATTGTGCGCTACTTTTGTTAATTGGCCCGTGTTTTTTTACCGTGTTCTTCAACCTTACTTAGTTTAAACACAAGCCTAACTTCAGGTAAATACAAAAAAGACTATCTACAGGTCTTTTTTGTATTTACTTGAAGTTATTGTACTCGTTATCCTGCCTTTTCTTTTGTAATGATGGGAAATCATCAAATAACTCTTGCTGGTCTGGGCGGAGCTGAAGGGAGTGTCATATTCTTGCTGACTAAAACCCATTCGTATTCCTCTTCATCATTATTATCATTTCAGCCAATTGCCGTCCACTACTGAACGTAAGCCCTCCCCCAAAGAGCGCCAACCATCCCGGTCTTGAGCAGTCCGCATCCATCTGCTGCCAGCCACCTTTCTATTATGCCGCAGGGCGTCCCACACTACGTTTGTCCATACGCGGTCTTCACTCCAACACATGTCTGCTCTATCGACCGTCTGTCCGTCTACAGACATGGCCTGCCCACTTCCACTTCAGCATGCTGATTCTACGCGCAATGTCGGTGACTTTACTTCTCTACCGAATGACTTCGTTGTGAATTCTATCCACCAGAAAAACCCCGAGTATTGCTCTCTCAATTGCACGCTGAGCAATCTTGAATTTGTGGTCGCCTCCTTCTCAAAGTTGTGCCTCCCAAGTTGAATAATTTGGCCTAGATATATGTATTCTTGCACAACCTCGAGAGGGTAGCGCCATTTACGATTAGAGGTATGCTGGTGCTCCTCCTAATGGCCTTTCAACATACTCGTCTTCGAACCGGCTCGTTATCCTGCCAACACTATAATTGTGAAATTCTCGGTCGAACGGATTAAACTTGTAGATACCTAGTGCTGAATTAGTAAGATCGTCCTCTATCTAATCTTGTTCCACTAAGTAGATATAAACACCGAATTGCATATTGCAATCCCACAACGAGCTTATTATTCAACGAGATGAAAATAGCTTTATGGACAATACAAATGTTACGTACCTACTATGTACATATTATGTAGGTACATACTCTGTTTATTCCCGCCCACAGTGGGTGAAGGAAGTTAAAATAAAATAGAAGACATCACCTGCCTTACGTCATCCTAATGAATCACGCACTAATTTTGTTTAATCTTTTCTGGAATATTTAACACTAGTTGACCCGCGCAACTTCGTTTGCGTCAGAATTTTCATTACTGCTCCGCTCCAATTAGTTTTAGCGTGATGATATTATATAGTCTATAGCCTTCCTCGATAAATGGGCTATCTAACGCTGAAAGAATTTTCATCATTTCAAATCGGACCAGTAGTTCTTGAGATTAGCGCGTTCAACGTTAAACAAACAAACTCTTCAGCTTTATATAGGTATTAGTATAGATATAGATTTCTGTGCGAAAAACAAGACAGGTCAAACACTAATTTTGTGTTATCAATGTAGGTATATGAAAAAAAATCCGTTACTGACTGATTCAGTAACTTAGTGACTGCAATGGCAGATATCGCAAAGCCGAAACTACTGGTCGTAGAATGCGGAAATTTGGCATGTAGGTTCCCTGGAGAGTGTAGGGGAGCACTAAGAGAGGATTTTCCAAAATTCCTACGGCAACGGGAAAAAACGGGATACACGCGTACGAGTACGAGCCGCGAGCAGAAGCTTTTTTTTTTTAGGATGGGAAATCATCAAATGACTTTAATGAGTTTCAGACTCTTACTGACTAAAACTCATCCGTGTTCCTCCTACTGCCCTTTGCGTTCCAGGGTATGGTGCCTCTTTCGAACGGATTCCGCACCCCGGCAGGCACTGGCCCCAGCGGGCCCCGTCTCTCATGCTGACAGCTCCTTGAGGCGCGCGTGGAACACAGCACGCCGTCGACACAGCCGCGGACAAAAGCTAGTAACTTATAATTATGTTAGGTAGGTAACTAAGCCGTTTAGAGTAGTTTTCACTAAAAGCTAACTAACGACGATGTCACGGCGTTTTCTTGAAACCATAACGTCTTAACCCTATTGAATTTCACATTTAAGTGCGCACCTCGTGACACACCTCTTTTCCCTTCTTTACTTATGGACCAACTCATTAGTAGGTCACTAATTACTGTGTTTGTCTTCGTACAGAATTTGCTAGAAATCGAACAAGTTTTTGGCTGATTTATACCATATTCCTGGTTCATAACAAATTATTCTATGATACAATCACGAAACTTCGACAAAAATAGAACGAGGTTGAAGTTTTAGAATAGGTATATGCAACACACTATAGCTATTGGCTGGGCGTTACCGAAATAGCGACGTTGTGTTTTGAAAGGAAAATGCTTTTTACGTATTTCATTTTTTTTTTACATAAATAATTCAGGCAAATACATTGATGTTAGAATATATATTCGTAGAGGATTTAATGCAAGTATATCATAAGTTGATGTTAAATGATAGCAACTAATACGTTTTAGCAAGCTTACAAAATTATATTGCCACATTTTAAGTTTTCGTTATGATAAATATTTCTTCGGTTCAAATTCTACTCTGATCTGGTATACAATCTTCTTCTTCTACCTGGCGTTAATCCCGGCTATTGCCAGGGTCCGCCTTCCTACTTAGCTTCCTCCACTTTGCCCGATCTTGAACATCCTTCTCAGTTAGGCCATTGGCTCTCATGTCGGACTTAACGACGTCCAACCAGCGCTTGCGAGGGCGACCACGGGACCTAGCCCCAAGAACAGCCATAGTCATGCATCCCCGACCAACGTACTCCATAGGGCGGCGCATGATGTGGCCATACCATCGCAGACGACACTCTTGCAGTTTTTCCCCCACGTCACGGACACCAAGACTACCTCTGATGAAAGAGTTGCGTATGCGATCGGATCGCGTTACGCCACTCATCCACCTCAGCATCTTCATCTCTCTGGTATACAATGAACGTAGCATTTAAACCCGTTAGGCCCTGCATAACTAACTTTAAAGCACCATCTCGCATAGTAGTATATGAATTTATAAGTAAGTACTTGATAATTCGATGCACAGGATGAAAGGGTGTAGAACTCGTGCCAAGAAATTTAAGATGCTTTATAGGGTTCTCAACCTCTATATGGGCAAACGGAATTCTTATAAGATCACTCGGTTATTTGCCTGTTTGTCTGTTCGTCAGTGACAGCCAATTTTCTCCGAATCTACCGGAACAATTCTTTTGAAATTCGGTACATATATGGACGCGTAACGAAAATAATTATTTGTTGGGAAATGGGGTCTATTTTTGGGGCCAAATTAGAAAAAAAAAACAAATTGTAGGTATCTTGTGACACGTTAAATGAAAGCTAGGGTTCATTTTAAGGGTCTGAAAGGTATTTTTTTCATAATTAAAAAATAATCCATTCCTAAGTTATCAAAGAAAATAATTGAAAATTGACCATTCACCCCTTATCTACGAAAGTCCAGAGACTACATTTTTTTTAAATATAGATAGTAAGTCTATACCTGTAGATTACAGAAAAACTTATGGGAGATCTATGATTTTGAAGTTACATTACACTGGCACTTGGCCGGTTTTTATATTTATATTTTTTTAGGTTCCGTACTCGAAGGGTAACCAACTGAACCCTATTACTGAACCTCCGCTGCAGGTCCGTCCGTCCGTCCGTCTGTCTGTCAGCGAGCTGTATCTCAAGAACCGTAATAGGTAGAGAGTAGAATTTTTCACAGATTGTGTATTTCTATTGCCGCTATAACAACAAATAATAAAAATTAAGGTTTATTGTACGGAACACTTCGTGTGCGAGTCCGACCGTACTAGGCCGGCTTTTTTTACCAGCGTCACCTCGTAGGTACTAGCCCCCACGGTACGCGTCCAGGTCGGCTCTCCACCTTTTTCTGGGCCTAGCTAGACCGTAACGTGTTAGGAAGGCAGATTTGCAAAGGATTTTCAAGGCCTAAATACACAAATGTAGAACCGTGAAGGAATGACCGTACTTCATACCTAAATCAGTAAAAGACGTAGGTAATAATAACGTTGTATATAAATGCAAAAAAATCGACAGGTGTTCAAGACCCCGAGTAGATTAAAATAAAAGGAATACACAAGTATTAAAACTTTTTACTGATTTAAAAGTAAATAAGCCATAGGGTACTGGCTGAAATCACTAAATAAAAAAAAACTGAAAAAGAATATTATTGAATGTCATTAGAAACCGTCAAGATCAGTCAAGATGATTAACAAGGAAGGTGTGTTTTTTGATGTAGATTTATTATTTATGTTTCTAGATATGTATTTTTAGCTCCGTAACGTATTAATGGTTATAGAAATATGCGAAAAATCAAAACTGCACTTTTTGCGTACAGTCGACGTTGAGCAAGCCCGTGACCCACGCCTTGCAGCCTTGTTGGCAGTCCATCTTGTCAGTGAGGTTTTGGAAGAAGCTTCTCTCATTGCAAATGCTTCTAGGGATGTAGGTAAGTAACTTAACTTTGGTTGTAAATATCTATGATGATAGAAGATTTTCTACCATGACGAAATTTCCAATAATGAGCTATCTATATAATATCACAAGGCTGCAATTTTTACAGTTACATTACAAGATGAAGATGCATTTCTAGGTTTAGGAAGGTAAATTTGTTTTATGTGATGGTGGAGTAAATGCTCTTGATATTTACGATAGTCTTAGCACCCATCGTCTCGTTGTTTGTGCCTTTACTTTTGTATGGAAATATGATCATAAAAACTAAGTACTTATTGCTTTAACAGGTAAAATTTTATTACAATTTTATTTAAGTTTCAACAGGTTTCTGTTGCAGATTTTTAAATTTAAGCCGTCTCTTAATGCGGTTGCACCCTAAAAAGTTTCTACGAATAATAATAGCATCTCTCTCTCACATCAAACTAGGCTAGAAATGTCGCTAAAGTAAAGTTTAATTATAATAACAGGTCGCCCATTATCTCCAACCTTTCGGAATATTCTGAAATATATGGAGATGGAAAAAGAGAGTGATGCTGATGATGAAGACACATCGTTTGATGCGTCAAAGGGCGACAGTGACATAGTGAATGAAAATAAGATTGCGCATGTTGCCAATGTGGTTGCTACATCAACGCCGGAAAAAGTTACAGGTAATTCTTACTCAGGTAACATTTCAGACGCCTGCCAAATATGTAAAGTGACTGAAACAATGCCACTGGGTTAACAAATTGGTTTTCTTGGTAGGAATAATAGGATATTTAATTTTTCACACAGTAAGAAATATGCTGTTGTTGATGTTTGACCCTAATGTAGACTAATTTACAGATGATTTACAAAAAAATAAGCTTGAGACTAGTTTTATTGGTCAAGGAGACGAAGAACATGATTCGGTAAGCTTGATTGCGATTTAGATTCAATATTAAAAACAAGAATTTTGTTATTCTGGTGTAAACAAACCTTAATTTCTCATAATCTGTAACTAGAACAAATATTTTTAGCGCCAGAACGAATTGACGAAAACAACTTCGATGTTTATCAATCATCTTTTTGACATGAGTGATGTTGAAAAAGTTACAACTTGTGATGATTCTGAAATCGTTCAAAGTAGTCCAGAGCCCAATGAAAGACTTGTTGAAGCAACGATAAAAATTCTGGAATCTTTTGTGAATACTGCGATGGGGATGACAACTGAACAAACGAGCGAGGCAGAACCATCTCAATCAGTAGCTGCTGCTGTGCCGTCAGAGAGATCATCGAATTCTGAAAATTCTGAGTATTCGTTTTTGATGGACGCTTGTGCCAAAGATATCGGTAAAGATAAATCGTTTTACATACACGATCATGAAGCTGGTGATATCGATAAAGACTGTGAAGTTTCTCACGTAGTTCCTGCTGTGAATATTAGAGAGGTATATTCTTCAACATTATAATTGATTAAAGTCCTTTTTTAAGTTAAACCAAAGTTACTAGATCAGCTTCATTTCATATTTGGAGGCGTAAAATAACTATTTCGATTTGCTTTTACATTACAATCAAACAGTGGATGTTACCCAATACAGTTTTTTAATTTTATTAGCCTTCTGATGAAATCCCTGAAAAATTGGTCGAGAGCATGGATGTCACCCGATATGAAAATGCTTATCTTACTTTGAATCGTGAGTAAAATATCTAGACAGTGGAATATTAAGATTACCTGTCTAGTTTACATGAAAGTATCTAATTAATATAATTAATATAGGTGATTATGATCAAAACTCTGAAGATGAAGGTTATCCAATTTTAGAAGATCCAAAAGGGATGACTCTTCAAGAAGTTGAATTAATGACAGCGCATACGTCAGATGAAAACTTATCAACTCATGCTGAGCCAGGACCCAAAATTTGTGTAAGCATTGCACTTGAAATATCACAGAAACATGCACACAATACTATACTTATGTTTTTTTTCTATCATAATTTTGCTTTTATACAGCCGAAAATGAAAGAACTGGCAGCAACTTCAGGAGTGTCTGCAGACCCAAGTGGGTCGAAAAAAAGCTCGTTGGTGAGCAAATGTCGCTCTCAAGGTGCCAGGCTTTTGGCTTGTATTCGAGGATGGTGGCGGCGTAGAACACCTGGGATACGCAAGGTGCGAAAATATAAGTGTTTCGATGTCTCTTCCTCATCTAGGACACAGGCTTTCTTTCTATATGATGGAGAGGGCCTTAATTAACCATGTGGACCCACTGAGCTCTGGCTTCGGAATTTGATTTCGGGACACGCTGGTTGACCCATATACGCCCTCATTGGTGAAACTAATGGCACAAAATATAGCGCTTGTCAAGGCAATAGATTACGCGACCTAGAGCAAGAAAACCAGGGCCGTTACCAATGGGTCATCACTGCTCTCGAGGTGCGAGAATAAACCAAATAAGCCCCACTTCTTGTCTCTATTGATGAGTCACTGGATCAAAGTGACATCTACCTACACATTACCATTTGGCGATGCGCGCGATGTTTTACAGCTATCGATGATTTTAAAATGAAATCGAACTATTAAGTAACTACTTTAACCCTCATCTAAATACCTTAAAAACCTGCAAAGGTAATCCTGCCTCCACCCAGTTTTTCCTGACTGCAACTCGTTTTCAACTGTAATATTAAAAACCCGTCACCAGTTACACGCTTGACCTAGCAAACTATTCGCTACTATATTACTCATCAGATGGTACTCGGTATGACCTCAATATACGTCCCCCATTCGAGCCTAGTGACAGGTGAACATGGAAGGATGTTATCTAAGTCCTGAATCTCTTTCACAGAACATTTATCAGCGCTAACATTTATTAGTAGATGTATTTGGTCTTTGTCTTCATTCGTTCAGTTTTTATTTGCCACCTACCTAGTTCTTATTATCTGTATCATTTTACAGGAGAACCGAATTCCGTTTGCTGCTCGTGGACTGTGTCCCTTATCTCCTGATGCAAGACGTCGAGCTGCTAGTCTTCTGGATCAACGTCTTCTCCGGTCCCCTTCGCCAAATCGTGGAGCTGTGTGGAAGTTCAACACGGTCAACGAAGCGCTCGTACATTCCTCTCGCTGGAAGGACTATACATTCGACGTAAAACCTGAAGAATGCGGCGAGTACTGAATCTCCACCCTCAATAATCCACCGAGTTTTATCTATTTTTTTCCCATTTGGTTTATTTTTATGTTAATAAAGGTTTATGCGACCGCACTTTAATATTTGACTTTCATACGAAGTTTGTTCTTAGTGTTAGTGACGTTAATTTTATTGGGTAGGTATTAATATCACATTACTTGTATTGACAAGAACACTTGCTATAACTCTTAACCTGTGATTTCAAGCATTTTTAAACACCTTCATTCCTCAGAGCGTACCTATACCGCAAAGATCTGATCGAAATAGTTTAACATAAATGTAGATTTAACATTACAATTGGCGTTAGCACGTATCCACTAGCAGGGCAGGTGGAAGATCATTTCGTCTCTTTTACACTCGTAGGAGTTGCGTGTGTCCGAAGACGCTATGGAAACGGACCGACTCCGCCGAAAATAGAACGGTTGCGGATTCCTGGGCTAAATCTCAAATATCCAGACGGGTGCGCCATCTAAGCCAGTTAAAACAGTCCCGCGAAAAGTTACCGAGCCCCACTTCTTGTCTGAACGTCTGCCAGTGAAGACCGGGAGGGAACCAACTAACACCACACAAAATGGTGAGTCACTGACGGCAGTGAAAATGTGGCAAGGTGTTAAGTGAGAAAATGGACTGTTAAGCTTGGCAAGTGATAAATACAAAAAGCAATACGTCAAAGTAAACGCGTTTTTTCCTCGTGCAAGTTATTCCGCAGACCGGATGCTCGCGAGCGACTCGGATGTGTTCTCTTCACCATCCATAATACAAATCAGTGTTGTGCTTATAAACCAGTGAAAGAAGATGGTATCGTATAATCCGAATGCTTCTACACAAACTGAGCTGCAAAGCAGTGAATACACACCAACTAATACCACTACATTATGCATGGCAACTGTTACATACAAGGAAATAACGAAATATTTTTGGTAATTTTCAGAGCGACCTCAGCAAGAACGACGTTGAAAGTAAGTAATTTTTATTATAATTAAATGTCATTTTGTTTACTTAACTATAAAGAACATTAACAGAGGAAACACAAGCTGGATCGGATGTGCCTGGATGTTGTCATTTTAAACTAGGGATATAGGGATAGGGACTACTAACATTGATAACAGGATAATTTTAACTTGTCTTTGTCAAACCTAATCCATACTTTTTCTTCTATGGAGAAGATTGCGTCAGCATGTTTAACATTTACGTAAATAAATGTAACATTGCATAAATGAAACGGGAGTGAGGATCATAACATCTAAGTTTAGCATCGTTTCTCATAAAAGGTGCGCGTTACTAAGAGATGCCGGGCGGCAGCACCAGTGGCACGGCCATGCTGCGCGCGCGCTGCGTTCCAAAATTAAACTCGTGCGTCACGTGATCCCGAATCGCCACCCGCCCAAACAGAGAAACTCCGCTCAGATTTCACTGCAAGCGTGCTACGTATGTTTTAGCGTGGGAATCAGTCTACGTACATAGACCATGTATATTTTATGCAACGGATATTTGTCACTGCATTTGAATTTGCAGCGATAAATCAGCTGTCATTATCAAGGTCGGTAAATGATCTTGAATCAGCTGATCCTTATGCATATTACGCATGCGCCGTAATGAAGAGCAATCTAATGAATCTTCGAGAAATTCTTGAGATATTGCTGAAATAATTTAATTGAAAAATAACCTTATTATTTTTAATAATTTAAAACAAATTGGAGCTGCTTTGAAAATACAATGAATATTATCAATAATAAATTTTTTAGTTAGAAATTAAAATTAAAATATAGTTAGGTACATTTGGTGACGGAACTCTTGACAATCGGTTAAATTTAGGGTACTGTTTCAATCGGGCTATAATTAGAATGTGACTCAGGAGTTCACACCGAATACTTATATTGAGACGTATCGTGGAAAAGTATTATTCTGGGCGAAGAATGTCCGCCCACGCCCCGTTCCGCGCGTTACCTGACTTAAACAATTCGTGTTTTCCAGAAGTTACGATACTAGGATGAATACAAAAACTACGAAAACTCTTCAAATTATAGAACTGTCACAGCTATATATATATTGACAATTTATGACAATCCGCGGAACAATGAACAATTAATAAAAAAAAATAATAAGGAAAAGGTAGAATGGAAATCAAAAAAACAATTTTAAATCCTAAGAAACGATGCTATACTTTCGATGACCCATTAATTTATTTAAATGGCAAATAACATAATAGTGCATGATTTTTGAAAATAGCATTTTGGTTCAGTATCTAGAGGCCTAGAGGTGAGCCTTACTTTTTGCGATGAACCAAAAGAAATCATGTGGATTAGTAATTTTTCTAAAGGTTCTAACCGCATAGATAGTTGCTATAAAAGTGATGTTTTAGGGCGATCACTTAATGACTGTTTTTGTTGTACAGGGGCTTCCTTCGCCTTCTCCATCTACGACTTCGATGGATCCGGCAAGATCGACGCCTTCAACCTTGGAGATGTCCTGAGGGCACTCAACTCCAACCCTACATTGGCCACCATCGAGAAACTCGGTGGAACCAAGAAGAAGGGCGAGAAACTGCTCACCGTAAGTAACAACCAAGTGAAGAGGATCAGATATAGAGAGAAACTCAGTAAAACTAGGATCTGCAGCTAAAATAAAAGTAATCAAATCGTAAAAATTGAGATACGTACAGTGAACTTAAAATGAGTCACTGGGTAATCGGTTTTAACTATGAAGGCAAAGAAGATAAAAGAAGAGCAAGAGTAAAATTATGTTTTACTCAATAGAAATCAGAGGAAAGGCCGACCATGAAAATCTTTTAAAGCAATCTATGTTGTGACACTTGTAACTAAGGAATCTGTCATCTTGTTTCAGATTGAAGAGTTCCTTCCCATCTACAGCCAAGCAAAGAAAGACAAAGACCAGGGACAGTACGAGGACTTCTTGGAATGTCTGAAACTGTACGACAAGAACGAGAACGGTCTTATGCTTGGCGCCGAGCTTACACACACTCTCCTTGCGTTAGGTAAGAATGACAGCTTTTTCCGGTCAACAGTTCATGACTGACATACTCTCCGTAGTATTTTGAAACTGTCGTTCCTAGTCTTCTGGATTTTATAAAACTATCTGGATATGAATCGGAAAGTACTTAATTCAATGCAAAGCTACCCATATGAATCTCACACGTACTTTGTTGTTTATTTCTATTAGCCAAGCTATTTTTATTTTTTCTGAGGCTTTAACATGTCAATAAGATAAATTGGCATCGGCTTCGTTTCCAGTTGGACGTGAACTGAAATCACTTGGCTAGAAGCCATCAAGATCGTCGTTTCGAAATAACGATTTTTGTGATTCGGCTTATTTAGATTTTGTTTCAACGTGACCTGCGTTAATAAAATAGTGGTTCCTTGGAATACTCCCCTAAATTAAAGAATGGTTATTTCTAAATACTGATGTTGATTTATGTGATTCTTAGGTGAGAAACTGGAAGACAATGAAGTCGCTGAAGTCACAAAGGACTGCATGGACACTGAGGATGACGATGGCATGATCCCCTACGCACGTAAGTATCTACTCTTAGTTTTCCCTGTAATTTATCAAATATATGTTTACTTTAGAAGACTATGTGATCATGATTTATTGTGGTAGAAACCCAGTATTAAACAACATATTTGTGTAACATGTGACAAGTTTGAATCCTACCAAAGTATCTAAATTACATACCTTATGTTGTACACGTAGCCCACAAAATGCACAGATTCATTCCCGAAATCCTTTGTAAAGCATATGACCATTATTGCATGAGTTTATCGTGTAAATCATATTGGCCTTTTCCAAAAGTATGAACCTTGTATTTGTATATGCTAAAACTTGATTTTTAAAAGTAAGTAAGAGTTCAGTTGATCCTTTGTTGTCATTTCCCAACCCAAGTGTACGAAGCATGAGGGTATATTTCCTGGTTTTGTGTGTGCCCCTTGTCTTATTGATTTTCCGTTTACAGCATTCCTGAAGAAGGTGATGGCGTAGAGGCAACACATCTCGTCATATCTTTAGTTAATAAGATCGTAAGTGGATCGCCGTACTGTAAACACTGTAGCTATCTCTGTGCGCCGTTTCTTCTAACTGTTGATATAAGGCTTTATAATTTTACAGCTCTTCATATTTCTATTGTTATCTACTACTACTATCGATTTAACTGCTTGACATTCTATTTAATATATTATAACTGTTTCTTGAGAGATAACCAATATTTATTGTGTTCTATCAATCTTGTCATCGTTTTCAACTTTTCATAGATTATAACCCATATATCTGCAAATAACAGGTGCCTAGAATATCCTTTATGATGTTCTAATACTCTTGTCTATGTTTTCAGCGTTCCTCCGAAAAATGTGCGATGGATGGCAGGGACCTAAGCCTAAGGGGGCGGCGGCGGCGGCGCCGGCAGAAGGCGAGGAAGCCCCTGCGGAGGGCTAAGCGGCCTGCGCCCATGCCGGGCGCCCGCGGCGGACGTCGCCTGCGGGGCCGCTTGCCTGCGCCGCCGTCGCCCGCCGCGCGCCGCCCTCGTCCCGACCTCGGTGACATCGACACCCCGTATACGCCATCTTAGATACGGACTACCCCCTTTTTTATACGAATATAACATCTATGCACAATCGTTTTGTACAATTTTCTAACTATGACTGTACATACTAAAGTAAGATTAAATTAAATACTGTAAACACACGTTGTACGTGTCTTTTAAATTTATTATTATTTATTAAGTACGTTTATAATGACAAAAATACAAAAAACCGTAAATAATTTTATAATAAACTATTAAAAGTTCAGTATGGTGTTATCTTCAATTAGTTAATTGTATCGTTTGATGTTGGACGAAATAAAATCATAATTAATAAAATAGACAGGCGAATATTAACTTTAATGATTCGATATTTGGAATAACATTTTACTCTATTTTTGTAGACCTGATTTATATTTGCAAGTCAGTCATTAGGCGGCGTTTTCACCATAGCTGTGCGTAGAGAGAGATATCTTTGTTAACCAATGAATAACTTGCGCTGAGCGAGGCTAGGTAAATGAAGCGATCCTATTGGCTCTTAAAAAACACATCCTTCGCTACATATCTCTGGTGGAAGCGTAGCCTTACCCAACACTTTACAGTTCCCTGTTTGGACTATGTCATTTGAAGCAAGAGAAGTGTGCAATATTTTTACCCCCACTTACACGAAACCTTGCAAACCTATTCTACAGAAAAAGAATATCAAATCGTTATCTTAAATATGAAAGCAAATATTATAACTATTCCCTTCGTATTTGCAGATATAATAACGCATGAATGTATAAAGGGAGACTTTTTATACTATGAACTATGAAAAGAGACACCAAAATAAAAAGCCTTTAAAGCTTTAGATATCAAAAGCAAAGTAACCAGAAAAACCTATATGGATATCCAAAAAATACTTTGAGGTTGGCTTGGATTTATTTATTTATTTGAAACTAGAAATAGATTGGTGTAGTTAGTTTACCATCATCATTGTCTCTAGACAATGATGATGGTAAACTAAGTGGACCCCAGAGTTGGTTAAGGTCTACCTTAACCAACTCTGGGGTCCACTTCCAGTATAGCCGGAAGCAGTGGAATATCAGAATACTTACTTATATCTTATATAAAAAAAAGACTAACTTTTGTCCGCGACCTCATACGCGGATATCCCGTGTTTTCCCGTTCCCGTAGGAATTTCAGGAAAGGTACAATTCTGATCTTGGCGACAGCGACGCGCGACCGCGACCGCCGACAATGACGTGTGACCGCGACCCACTGCTTTGTATGAACTACTATAGGACACTTACGGGTGCACGCGACCGAGTCGCGCGACCAATGGGCGTGATATGCGAGCGAATGCGCGACCGCGACGCTGTCGAGCCGGGAGCAGTGTGGTCGCGCGACGCTGCCGAAAAGCACATTAAATGGTAGCATTTCCTACATACGAGGATGATATGTTAATAAAAACCCACGTATGTGTGATAGAAGACTCAAATCAATCAAACGCCCCTGGCCGAGAATCGTCCTGCGACTCCCGACGTCCGGGGCGTCTTCTTCTGTTGCGGCGGCTGGGGCGTGAGGATTCCCTCTCTTGACCGCTTCCCATGCCTGCTCGCTCCGGACTATGGCTTGAACCAGGGCCGGACGCGAGAGATCGCTGCCGACGATTGCCTCGATGAGGACACGGCGGAGCTCCGCCCAAGCAGGGCAGACCTCCAGCGTATGCTCCACCGTGTCCTATTGTCTTACTACTGTCTTTTAATTTTGCGAGGCCTGACGGGGTATTGTTTGATGATACTTGATCCAGTGATATAACCAGCTTAAACTTCTACTGAATCTTTGTATAGGCTCTACAGTAAAACGAAACATGGGAGGACTATTCTAATAACTATTGCCAAAATCAGGTGGATTGATGATTTCAAACTGTTCTTACCTAAGTTATTTCAATATTTGTAGTTAGGTATTATAGTGGTATTCAAAATATTTGAGGTTTAGTTTTGATACTTTACTGTGATACCTACCTATTTTGTAGAGCATGAAATGGCCATCCATCAATCAATCTCTATCATTATTAGTGTTCCGAACATCGGTAAGAAACTGATCCCTTATAGGATCACTCGGTGTCTGTCTGTTCGTCTGTCACTGCCAATTTTCTCCGGATCTACTGGACCCACAGAGAAATTATATCTATGACTGGACCGATTCTGTTGAAATTTGGTATACATATCATATGGAGTTCTATGACCTAAATACGACTGCGTTACGTAAATTAATCAATTTTGGGGGACAAACAAGAAAATAAAATAAAAAGTTTTTCAAGCTGTAGGTATCGTGTTCTTGTGATATAATATCAAATGAATGAATTGTGAACGTTTTAATTATATTTTTTTATAATTTTAGAATACATAGTTTTGAAGTTATTCAAGATATAGGACGAAAAATAACCATTCCCCCTTTATTTACAAAACTACTGAGCCTAAAATTTTGAAAAAAAAATTGGAGATAATACGTAGTTCTTTACTACTTGTAACAAAATTAAATTCGTTCGGAACCCTTTGCACGCGAGTCCGGCTGGTGGTCAGTTTTTACACGACTGCCTGAAAAAAGGAGTGTTATGTTTTCAGGGTTCATGTATGTAGGTATGTATGTTTGTGAGTTTCTTTATTCCATCATAACTTGTCAACGCCTTAACCGATTTCGATGTATGTGGTATCGTTAGAAGCGTTGCGTTATCCCGGGTAACATAGTAAAAACTAAAAAAATATGTAATGGGGTAGCCATGGATCATGAAAAAGACGGAAATATTTTTTTTATTTTCATGAAAATTTGCCAACCTATACTATCATCGTCTAGAGCTCGCTTAGTACATAAAAATATATATCAGTAGTATTCAATATGCATGCGTTCCCTAATAATGGTGAAAAGTAATATTAGGACAGACATGGTTCATTAATAAAAACGGTAATTTTTGTTCATGTGTAATAAACTACTTATACTATCATCGTCTAAACCTCGCTGAAATGATTAAAAAAGTATGTGACAGTAGTATTCAACAGCCATTCATTCGTTAATGATTTAGTAGTTTTCGTCTCTAAACCTGCTTGCTTTCTAGAAACACAATTATCATACGAATACTTCATGAAAATAATATTTCTTTTCCTTTAGAGTGGTGATCAGATGTATCTCAAAGTAGATTCCCATAGGACGTTCTACATGACCTCTTACCCCAAAATGTCCATCCCCGTTCATGGCTTATACTAATCGAGAGATGGGCAAGTATACGACATGGTATTAGTCATATGTGGCCCCCGAAGGCTTCCACCCAATCATCAATATATATAAAATTCTTCCGTTGCTGAGTGATTGACTGACTGAGTGACTGACACGTAACGCACAGCCGAAACTACTGGTCGTAGGAAGCTGAAATTCGGCATTTAGGTTTCTCGGGGAGTGTTAGGAGGCATTAAGGATTTCACGAAATTCCTAAGGTTACGAGAAAAACTGGGATATGCGCCCATAAAGTCGTGGGCAAAACCTAGTTTGGAACTTTAGCTAGATTAAATCGGTCTGTTCTATGGAACGCCATTTGTAACACGCTATGTAACTCCTAGATACGTCAAGGAGTGAGCATGGCAATGCGAATTGCCCCCGACCCCAGGACTGCGCCCAGAACCATTAAGTTGTGTTCTGAGCGGACAGTTTTGGCACCCAGCTAACTATTGCGGCTGCTCTAAAGCCCCCAAACTCGTTCTCAAACTGGTTTAGCATGCCAACGCCCATCAACAACGGGGGCAGTCAATCTGTGAGGATCCCATCCTCTCAAGTGCACAACAGTGTTATCCCACAGAGATATCTCAGATAATGGCTAACTCCATTAGGCTGCCTGTCTATTGACGCGAGGGAGTAATGCGGAACCGAGTTGCGGACTGTGTCTGTCCATTGATGCGGAGCGAGGTAGTGTGTGAGATCAGTAATACACGAAATTCCCCCGCTCCACTTCCTCTCATCGGTTCCCGATTTTTTAATGATTTTTTAACTATTTCGCAAATTATTGTCCACTGAAACGGAGCTCCGCCCTACTCCTCGTCATTGGACATTCAGCCTTACATCGCAATTTCCAGCACCTGCGGGTTTGCGTGCGGCTGGGGCCAGTGCAAACCCGCGCCACCCTCTCACCTCTCTCTGCCCCAGGGCAAAGACTTAGTGTCACCCTAGACGCCTACAAGATTTGTCTTATACTCGTCACCAAACCCATGGCTAATGAGCTCCGGAAATCAGTAGGCAAGCTCGATCTCATATTGGTCTGGAGCATTTTCGACGCGTAGCCCTCAATTGCGCATGACCTGGATTTAGGAACCTGTGTATTTTTGATTCAACGGATCAAAAATAGTTTAGCTGTTAAAAAACCCAAACCTTTAAGCAAGGTTTCTTCAATGTTGCATCGGGTCGGTCGCGATTCACATCTGCACCATGCCTCTCTGCACCTTACCACGCCCTTGTCTCACCTTGAGTACAGTGCCTGTAGGCTGGGTGTGACTTGGCATCACAACTGATCACCATCGTTTCGGCTTATTACCATCTACGCTAGGCTTCGTTTCCCATGACAGACAATCCTACAGACCTCTGTAGGATTGTCTGTAATCTTGGCTTCCACATACCTTTGTGGAAGCCAAGATTGCTGATGAGGTTGAGAGTGATGATGATAGAGACTGAGGATCCAGGAATGCGCGCCAACTGCATGCTGGTGGTCAGGATACCCATAAAAGCCTGGGTAATGGCTGGCTGTATGACTCACTGCTCGAGAGCTTGAAGTCACGATCAGTAGAAGTGATGATGATGTCATGAGGGTCACCAGTATAGAGGTATGCGGAACAGAGTGTGAGTGTGTCTTACAAACCACCATTGAAAAGGGAGGATCCTCAGACTGGATCTTTGTTGTGTCCGGTGGGCAACTGCCTAATAGTTGATATTATAGACCTATATCTGTTTTACCTGCCCTATCCAAAGTTTTGGAGAAAATTCTCAACAATAGATTAACCAACTTTCTGGAATCACACCATCTCTTAGCTAATAACCAGTATGGCTTCAGAAGATGCAAATCGACTAAAGACGCTGTTAGTTCCTTTATAGACTGTACGATCGCTAAGCTTGATTCCAGGAAGAAGTGCATGGGTATCTTTCTGGACCTTTCCAAGGCTTTTGACACTGTGTCTGTTCCACACCTCTTTTCGAAACTCGAAGCAATTGGGGTGCGGGGTGATACCCTAAAAATTTTTCGAGATTACCTCAATGACCGTGAGCAGTGTGTCAGGATTGATGGGATGGTTAGCGACAGCAAAGCTATTAGTTTCGGTGTGCCACAGGGCTCCATCCTGGGACCGACCCTCTTCCTAGTTTACGTCAACAACTTGTGCAAACTTTCCCTGAAGAACTGCTCAATATTTGCTTATGCAGATGACACGGCTTTACTTGTGCACGGTGATAGCTGGACCGAGGTAACGACTCATGCCGAGAATGCCCTGGCGTCAGTGATGAGCTGGCTGTATGATAACCTTCTCACCATTAACGTCTCAAAAACTAATTTTTTACCTTTTTCCTCGCAGTCCGTTGCATTGCCCTCCACAAATGAAATTGTTCTAAAAGCTCATTCTTGTTTTCCAAAGTCACACATCACACAGTGTTCCTGCCCTCCGTTGGCGAGATCAGCTACCATTAAATATCTTGGGATACAAATTGATAGCCTATTAAATTGGAAATGGCATGTTGATGGAATCACTTCCCGGGTTCGAAAATTAATTTATATTTTCAAAAAATTAAGAAATTCAGCTGACCAAACTACCCTAAAAACAGTTTATTACGCACTATGCCAGTCACTGCTGACATATTGTATCACTGTGTGGGGAGGTGCACCCAAGACTCACCTTATTCATCTTGAGCGGGCACAGAGGGCTGTCCTGAAAGTCATGTCCTTCAAACCCTTTAGATATCCCACAGTCAATTTATTTAGAGATTGTTGTGTTCTTTCTGTTAGGCAGCTCTTTGTGCTCCATGTGGTTATGCGTAAGCATATTTCGCTGAAGTATGATGCCAGTTCTCGAAATAAGCGCCAACGCTATAGGGTCTGCCCCACTCAAAGCTGTAGGACTGCACTTGCTCGGAGACATTATTATGGTATTGGAAGTCACTTATACAATGAAACTAACAAGCATTGCTCCATTTATTCCACAACTTTTCGAAAATGTAAAAAAACGGTGTATGGCTGGTTACAGATGCAGAGCTATGATGAAACAGAAAAACTCCTAAGGTTGTCATTTCTCTAATACGCGACCAACACAACCTCACTAAGACACAACTCCTCATTCACAACACTCACACACATAAAAGGGCTTTTTCTAAAATTTTCACTAATTCAACTTTTGACCTTCTGATGTAACTCTTTATGTAATAAACTAGCGTGAGAATCCTGGTACCCATAACACAAGTTAAATCTTTCCTTGGGTACCAGAATTCAATACAAATACTACTGACACAATTGTTACTCTCTAATATGTTTTTGTTCCTACTGCATAATAGTTGTTCGTAAGTGTTTGATTGTACAACATTTTTGGTCCAATAAACAATTTATTATTATTATTATTCGGACTGTTGTATATATGTATATGTATTGTATATGTTCAAAAAGCAACTTTGATACCGTGATGCAGGATTTCGTTAGTAATCTTCTTCCACCTGGCGTTAATCCCGGCTATTGCCAGGGTCCGCCTTCCTACTTAGCTTCCTCCACTTTGCCCGATCTTCAACATCCTTCTCAGTCAGGCCATTGGCTCTCATGTCGGACTTGACGACGTCCAGCCAGCGCTTGCGAGGGCGACCACGGGGCCTAGCCCCAAGAACAGCCATATTCATGCATCTCCGACCAACGTACTCCATAGGGCGGCGCATGATGTGGCCATACCATCGCAGACGACACTCTTGCAGTTTTTCCCCCACGTCACGGACACCAAGACTACCTCGGATGTATGAGTTGCGCATGCGATCGGATCGCGTTACGCCACTCATCCACCTCAGCATCTTCATCTCCGTGACGCGAAGCTCCTGGGTGTGTCTGCTTAGTGCTGGCCAACACTCGCCCCCGTACAGTAGGACAGGCCGAATGATGCATTTATATATCTGCCCCTTGAGCTTCGGAGGCATTTTGCGGTCGCATACAACGCTCGTCACCTCGCGCCACTTCGCCCAAGCCGCGCCAATACGTGCTTGGACATCGTCGTCCACGATGCCAGACTCGTGCAGCACGGATCCAAGGTACCTGAACGTATCGGACTTTCTGATCAGGTCCGAACCTATTCGGATGGTGTTTGTATCCGTGCTGCCACAGGACATGTACTCAGTCTTCGCCACATTTAGTCTCAGACCACCGTTTTCAAGCGTGTCCTTCCAAATGTTGACTTTGCGCTCAAGATGGGCTTTGTTCTGATTAACGAGGGCGATGTCATCGGCATACATCATTAGCCATGGAGGCTGATCTTGGATGTTTGCCGTAACTACATCGAGCACTACGTTAAACAAGAACGGGCTAAGAGCCGAGCCTTGGTGAACGCCATCAGATATTGGGAAGCCATTCGATTCGCCAACAGCGGTCTGGACAGAGGACACGGAATCGCGGTACATGTCTCTGATAATGTCAATATAGGCCTCGGGAACGCCCTTGAAGCGCAGTGCCCACCAGATGGACTGCCGAGGTATACAGTCGAAGGCCTTCTGCAGGTCTAAAAAGGCCATATGCAAAGCTCTCCTTCTCTCTCTGTAAGCCTCAGCCAGATTCCGTAAGGCGAACACTGCGTCCATGGTGCTGTTACCCGCCCGGAAGCCATATTGACACTCAGAGACAGTACACTCGCTACGGAGCCGTGTGTCAATGATGCGCTCGAAGAGCTTCATGGTGTGGCACATGATCTTGATACCGCGGTAGCTACCACAATCCTGTACGCTACCTTTGCCTTTGTAAACAGGGATAATCAGGCTAAATCGCCACTGGTTCGGCATTTCCTTGGTGATCAGGATGCGGTTAAAAAGATCCGTCAGAAGGTCCACACCATGTGGGCCCATCGCCTTCCACACTTCAATTGGCACATTGTCAGGCCCGACCGCTTTCCGGTTCTTCATGTGGCGAAGAGCAATGCGGGTTTCGTCGGGGGAAATAGGGGAAATAAGCCCAAGGTTAGGAGGCGGTTCCGGAGGAAGGTTATGGGGATGCTGTTTGTTAGACAGCTCCGCGAAGTATGTACACCATCTCTCCTTAACAGAGGGGGCATCGTAGAGCAGCTTACCCTGGGCGTCCCTTACACAAAGACATTTGCTAATGTCCCGTGTAGCTTTCTCCCGGCCACGCGCCAGCTTAAAAATAAGCTTTTGCCCCTCCGCAGTTTCCAGCTTGTCGTATAAGGGCGCCAGACTTTTGCTGCGGGCTCTGGCTACAGCTTTTTTGCAAGCGCGCTTAGCCGCTCCATATGCCTCCCTGTCATCCGGAGAGTTGGACCCTTGCCACTGTTTAAATAAAACCTTCTTCTTCCGAGTCGCCTCCTGCACCCCGTCATCCCACCACCACGTCTCCTTTCCTATGGTGCGGCCACCACGAGAAGTGCCAAGGACGCGCTTACCCGCACCGGTGATTGCTGAATGGATCCTACTCCAGATCTCTTGAGCGGACTCATGCGGAGCACTGATCTTAAGATGCTCGACCTCCGCGATGAAGTCCGACTGCCTAGGACCATCAAGCAACCACCACTTAGTGCGGGGTTTGCGTTTCTCGTTCACTCTCTTCTTCGGTACAACCGCAAAGTCCAGGACAAGGAGGCGGTGTTGAGCCGTTAGGCTTTCGCCTGGGATGACTTTGCAGTTGGTAACCTTGCCAATGTGGCACCGTCGCACCAGCAGGTAATCTATTTGGGTTGAGTAGGCACCACTACGGTACGTAAAAAGATGCTGGGGCTTCTTCTGAAAGAATGTGTTCGCGATGGCTAGGTCAGACACAGCGCAGGTGCTAAGTATATTGACTCCCTCTGCGTTTAGCTGGCCATAACCAAAACCACCGTGAACACGTCCATACTCTCCAGCAAACTGACCTACGTGACCGTTGAGATCCCCCCCAACCAAAACACCTTCGGAATTCGGGATAGCGCGTAATACGTCCTCGAACTCATCCCAGAAGGCCTCCTTTTCAGACTCACAGCAACCAGTCTGAGGAGCATAGGCGCTGATTAGGTTCGTTACCGACCCTTCGAACAGCACCCTAACTCGCATCAACCGGTCGCTGCATCGGTCTACTTCAAGGAGTCCATCCTGAAGGTCCTTAGACAGCACCACGGCCACTCCGCTCCTACCCGTTGGTGATCCGGTGTACACTAGCCGGTACCCCTGCCCGATGTCACGTGACTTATTTCCCTTCCAGCGCGTCTCCTGAAGGAAGGCGCACTGGACCCGACGCTTCGCAAGTACGTCTGCGAGTTCTTGGCAACGTCCGGTTAGGGAGCCAATGTTCCAGGTGGCAAAGCGGAACTTCTTCTTGGGTACTATCCTCTTTAGCCGTGCCCGTACTTGACACGGTAGCCCTAGCCCACTTATCGCAGGTTTAGGGCGATGTGCCTGCGCGTCGTTATGCGGCGACGCCCTAGACCGAGTACCCTTACCTAACTTGTTTCTCTCCATACATATATGACTGAAGTTGGTTTTACGTGAGGCGACCAGCCGTCTGACCCCCACAACCCTACAAGAGGGAAACCAGGTTCGCCAGAGCCTCGTCCGTTGGACAGCAGGGTGCACCGCTAGCAGGTGAGGTTGGCTTGGGTCTTTAAGATGGCAACGGACCTACGTAATCTGGCGCGTAAAAAATGCTAATTGGATAGATGGCGTTCCGTTTTTTTTTGTTGCGATTTAGATTTCGCTACGTTGGTTTTTCTTGTGACGTCATGAAATGATATTGTAGCGGCATTGATGCCGCTACAATATCATTTCATGACTCCGTTATATGAGTAGACGATCTCAATGCTAAACATCCCACATGGAACTGCTATACGCCCAATGCCAGAGGCAAGATTCACACGTCGCCTGTTAGATAAAATCCACCATCGCGCCTCAGTTGGATGCCATCCCCGGTCAAACAGTCGCATCTGCTAACACAACGGCGGCGGCGCGGCGGTGGCGATTCGACTCGTTTACAGATTTGTATTTGCTTACACTTTGGTATCATTCGTCATAAACGATGGTTCGAGTGAAGTCGCAGTGGTAAATGACCAACGCTGGAGATCCTATGATGATGTGCGAGTGTACGACGACAGGTTGGAACTGAATGGAAGCTACCACCCTGGTTATGTCAGGCTATGACAGTTCACAAGCTGAAAGGAAAGGCCTAAGTCGTGGTAGACCTAGGCTCACCATGTTTGCCAAGGGCTAAGCTTATGCGCACTTAGTCGCGTGTGATAGCTAGAAGGCTTGACAATTGGTTTTTAAGATCCACGTAAGCTTATCCACGAGCTACGTTATAAAAAGTCCCTCCATGTATTAAATCACCTCAGTTATTTTTGTGTTAATATGGTACCAATCAAAAATTGTTTAGTTTTGCATTACTTATTCAATCAAAGTATCGTTTTATCACCACAAAACAATTTTTTATTGCAGTCGGGGGACCTTTAAGTAATGTTACAGAGTACTACTGTCGTAGTGTGAGGAGCTCGTGGCTAAATAACAGCCACACGGGTCGATCTTTAAGGTTAAGCAACGCTTGCCAAAGTTGGTCTGTGGATGGGTGATCATCTTAACATACCGAGTTTCCTCCGTGCCTCGGAAAGCACGATTAGCCGTTGGTCCCGGCTGTCATTTGTAGAAATTTGGCAGTCGTTACGGATTGTAAGAAGCCAGTATATCTGACTCCAGTCTTGCCTAGAAGTACCGTGTTACCCAGTGAATGGGTTGTGGAGGTCTGGTAGGCAGCCGCTCCACGTAAAACACTGGTATTCAGCTGAATCCGGTTTGACTGGAAGCCGACCCCAATATAGTTGGGAAAAGGCTAGGCAGATGACAGAGTACCTACTGTCCCCCGACTGCAATAAAAAGTTGTTTTTCAGTTTTAAATTTTTGGGCGAATGCTTGTTTTTAATATTTTAGTTCATTTTTAGACATGGCAGGCGTGTTTTTTAATTATTTGTTTTTCTATATAATGCCTTAAGTAGTTCTTTTTAATTATATAATATATATATAATAATATTCCACACAACTATCACACAACGCCATCTAATCCCAAGCTAAGCAGAGCTTGTGTTATGGGTACTAGACAACTGATAAACATACTTATATATTTCTAAATACATACATATTATAGATAAACTACACCCAGACACAGAACAAATGATCATGCTCATCACACAAACATTTGTCCTGGGTGGGAATCGAACCCACAACCTCTGGCATAGCAGTCAGGGTCACTAACCACTAGACCAACAGGCCAGTCAATTAAATACGTCAGTCAATTAAATTTGGGTTCACCAGAATATCGTTGAGAGTGCTAGTAAAAATGGCGTAAAATCTCAGAGGTCACAGGGTATAGTAAGCCGCAAGAGGAATTCATCTTGCTACACTACTTTCCAGGACAAGCAGGTAACCCACTCCAAAATAATTTGAAATTCGTTTGCATGCGTAATGGAATCAAATACTATAATACCTACATAATAAAAAAAAACCGGCCATATGCGGGTCGCACTTGCACATGATTGGTTCCGTACCCTAATTTATATTTTATAGCGGCAATTGAAAAACAAAATCTGTGAAAATTTCAACTGTCTACCTATTACGGTTTGAGATAGAGTCCGCTGACAGATAGACTTACGGACGGGCAGCGGAGGCTTAGTACTAGGGCTCCGTTGGTTACCCTTTGGGTGCGGAACCCCTTAAAATTAGGTGCACAATCACTAGAAACGTGATTTAATTAACGAAAATTATTTAAAGAAAAACCGGTTCACACAGGTACAGACACAATGTGTGTATGTATATCTCTCACAAGGGCGGCTCACAACTCACCTATATTATTAAACGTTACTTATTAAAAGTAAACTTGTGTATAGCTGGTCAAATTTATGAAGAACTATACCAGATGTGTGTGGCCATTTTAGGGTTACTTTGTGTACCTGTAGGTAATTACCTACAGGTACACAAAGTAACCCTAAAATGGCCCTATACAGTATGTACATAAAAAAAATAAAACATAAATAAAGCCTTTAAAAAAGAACGCAAAAAACGAGTTAAAACTTTAAAGAGTAAACGCCACCTACTGCACGAGACTGTTTGAAAAGTGCTTTGTTTGGAACTTTTTGTGTTTACTTGTAGTCGATTTTTTTTTTGCTTTTGTTTCAATGCTGAGATATAGAACATCACGACCAAGACAACGTACTTCTGAAGCGAAGTCCTGTAGATACGAAGCTTAAACTGAACAAAGAGAACACCACAAGAAAGTTCACGAAAATTACATGCAACCTGTACCTACTTATCATTATTCCGGGATAAAATTGTCCTGAAAAAAAAAAAGGATTCGTAAAATTATCAACTACTTATGCGTAGAAAATGCTTATTAAAATAATAATCGATAATGATTTATGCGCCTTTGTTCCTAACCGACGGGGTACCCATTTAAACCAGGGGCACCTATCGGCTTTGTTTGCCAAAATGCTCCCCCACACTCGCACCAGAGAAAATGGCGCGGAAAATGTTTTCCCGGCATCAATACAAGCGTTCGGCTACCATCGGTGGGCGTTCGGATACACTCGGCGTTTGCAGAGTGCGAAGCTGTAATATGGTGTGGCCAGCCTCAGACTACTGCCGATTTAGAAGGTACACGGAAGAAATACATGAACCCCACGACACAGGGTATCCTAGTGTGGGGTTCAGTGTCATGTAAAAGATGGATATTTACTTTTTATGAACAATAAATTTTATTATTATTTATGTATTATTAATTATATGATGCACTTTAGCCACTTAGGAATAAAACACATGGACCTGTAAAAGACAGGTTTAAACAAGATGAGGTATGCCACATTCATACAGGTACAATGAATTTGGATTACATTCATCAGTGTTGCAAATCAAGTAGTAGTCATCTTTTCGTACATACTGATATAAACCTCCGATTAATTAGAATGAGATAGATCAATAGAGACCACAAACATAGGTACTGAACCATACTCTGTACTGAAAATATTCTATCCACAGAACCTATAACAAAGGTTTAGTTCGGGTTCGGGGACTTTAGATTCTTGAGTGTGGTAGCCCCGCTCCGGGCTCGCTCCTCACAAAGTAAGGCAGTGTTCAGTGTTTATCTCGTAGGCGAGCGAGTTCCGCGCTCCGTGTCCCCGCAGTGTTTACGTAGTGTGTGTGACCGATTGCAGTGATAACGTGACGAGAGTGCCGGTGTACACAACATCTTATTAAGTAAGAAACAAACACTTTTACTAAAAATATGTTATAAATAAAGAAAAATTCAATGTGGCGTTTGCCAAAAAGTTTTGAAGTTGACGAAAATTTTCACGAAAAGTCGTTGTTCTATTTAATATATTATGTAAATGTATTGGTTTGAGAGACATATTCACGTGCTATGATTACCGGCTATTATTTTGCGCCGGTGGGACTGTTTACACCTATCCCCTCGTCACTCAGACAGACATTTATCACTGTACATAATGTACGAGGTAGATGTATAGCTACATTATGTGTGTTTGAGTAGATTATACAATGTATTTTACAGCTATTATCGCACACACAATTAACAGTGATATGAAAACCAGTTGGTGATTGTCTCTTTACTACCCTGTAGATGTTCATTGGGTATCTACCTGAATTTATTAGCTATATGTTTGAACAAGGATGAGTG
Organism: Lacanobia oleracea; assembly: GCA_950371165.1. Lineage (NCBI taxonomy): Eukaryota > Metazoa > Arthropoda > Insecta > Lepidoptera > Noctuidae > Lacanobia > Lacanobia oleracea. The sequence continues at coordinate 13,393,722 of OX493397.1, forward strand.
AAGTCATAGAATATTTTTATGGATACACTTTTTGCCAGAATAAATAGGACGCCAAAATAAACGCTTAAATGCATTTCCTAGTACACATATTGGGTAACGCAAATTAAGCGTATGATAACGGATGCAATCATTATGCACAACGCTCTTAATTAACGCACCCTAGATAACAACACAGAAACGAAATAACTTCTATATAAACTTATCTATAAACTTACAGGTGTCTGTGAAGTCACAATGGCGGACGTCAAAGAGAACGTAGACGCTGGCAGCAAAGTTGCGGACAAACATAACACAGGTAAACAAACACTACAATAAATGGAACATTTTTCTCTACAAGTAACGGCACTCGACCAAAGGATGTGCAGTTCCGCGGACACAATGAGACACTCGCAGAAAGAAACTTGAAACGGTTTGAAAAAAATCATCTTGTATAAAAGCCCGTCTGCCTTTTTACTCCACATTACGAGTACTACGAGCTAGTTGAAAAGGGCATTCATGAATTGCTACTACGGCTTTTTGGACAAAGTTGTTTGACTGGACGGCCCCCTATTGAATTGTTGGGTTTTTATTTAAAATGACGAGGGTCTCGATTTTTCGACGATTATTATCTCATATTCTTGTGATGATAATTTTTTTAACAGTAAAAATTGAAGTGTTACTATCAGATTCCTTTACTATTATGGCCCAATTGGTAGTAAAATCCGATTCAAATTTATAAAAAAGTGATTGAATAACAATCTAATGTTTTGAAATTGATTTGCATCAAGACTATGACATTTATATGGTGGTCGTTATCTAATACAAAATCGAATACCGGTTGCAATCCATTTACTAACACCAATAAACATAGTCGAACTAAATGCATATTATTGATACATATTGTCTCAAGACAAAGCTAATAGGTACACTTAGCATCGAAAGATTTCCAGATCTTTCGAAATAGAACTTGTAAACGATTTCGCAGTTTCTGTCACATACAGTTGATAAATGGTCGGTTTGGTAATCCCTGCTAGTTTTTTATGGAAGACAAATTAATATTCACTAATCGTTTGATGAGCAAATAAATTGATTGAATATTTGTAAACGATTGCATTCAAAATTCAATTTGCGAAATGTGTTTATCAATCATGTTTCTTTTGCTTGTTTTTTTGGTGTTGTTTAATATATCTCAAATAAGAGTTTTACTAAAAAGATGGTTCCTCATATTCATAATGGCTTCCATCGTCAATTTTATGAGTTTGACAAGTTGTATGAATGTGTTTCGTACGGCTGGTGAATTCTAACTATATACTTCGGGAGAAATGCGTTTAGCAGATGTTTATAATTTGCCATTAGATAGGGGTAGGCAAAAGAAACTTCTTTATCATTCATAATAAAATTTAGGAGTACAACATCGAGTACTATTACATTGCTATGTACATTAATGACAGATAGTGCCACCTGCCACATTATCATGAATCATTCGCGTAATAATATCTGCATTGCTAGAGCCATCTCTTATTTGTAACAAATAATTCATGCAATGATTTACCGCGAATATCGCAAATGAGTACCGACCTAACAGAAGGAACATTTCAGCAAGATTGCCTGATTGTTATCCTTTTATAGATGGGGATGGTTGGTGCCTAAATACTGAAATACTGGAATTATCGAGCCCCATTGCATGTCAGGCTATCTCTTTCCATTCCAGGTTGCCTGGAAGAGATCGCGGAGTTCGATAAGGCCGCCAATTTTACATGTTTCAGTTTTAAGGCTTTCTTTATGTTTTTATATTTTGGTGTACAATAAAGCATAAATAAATAAATAAATATAGGCTGAGCTGTAGTGAAGTATATTCAGATTCAGCAATACAAACTAAGACGTGTTCCTATTAAGCCAATCATTAGAGGTCCAAAGATAGTGCCCTGAGGAATACTGCTAATCTGTTAGAATTTGATGCACTCGGAATCGATGTAGCTTTCCACTGTAATGTTTGAACGCAACATGCAATTGTTAAGTGCTGAATGATGCTCTTGCTGAGATGTAGGTACTTAATGGATCGAACAGTTGAATCGCTAGGGGAAATGTGTGAAAGTTGAACATTAACTAACAGTTCAACTTATAAAATGGTATAGGTCTTGTAGGTTACTGAAGACTTCGGTCGTTAACAAAATCAATAAAGGTAATTAACATGAATTATACAGTAGATTAATCATGCCCTATCAAGACATCTGAATGATACGCAGATCCATTTAATGATTCTATAAATGTATCCAGATAATTGCGCCGGAAGCCCCTGTGACTTCGAACAATGTACACATGTCATGTTTGTATTAGTATCTACTTGCTACCTTAGTAGTAAAAATTAATAAACATGGTTTACCATTTATTGTTTGTTGGCAAGCGATTACGCTTACTTTTAATACTTTCACATTGAAACGCAAATCATTTAATGTTTTATGGTATGCCATGTTGTTTTCACTTATGTCCGTCAAGAAAAATATTAATGAATTGATAGGTGTTAATGAATCTGATGTACTTATAAAGCGGATATACAATCATTTCAAACCATGTGAACTTTCGACCGTGTCAGTATATCCCGTATGGTCTAGTGGCTAGGATACCTGGCTTTCACCCAGGAGGCTCGGGTTCGATTCCCGGTACGGGAAATTGTTTTTGGTATTTTGTGACTTTTTTCAAGCGTCTATTAGATACAAATATACGTTTTGATAGCAATGTTCATAATAAATGTATCATTATTATGTCATCCATATAAAAAAATGTCTAAATATAGGTGGTCAATTCGTCATGATTATAATCTGTAAGCGGTTGCGAGAGATAAAGACTTTGTAATGCTTCAATATATAATTTAAATATAATTTCGTCGCAAGAAAACATGGCTAATTTCACATGTTTTCTTGAGACTTGTTATAAGGATGATGACATAAATTAAGCAGATAAATCTCATACTTCATAGGAGTGAATTTTCTAGATTTGATAAGCAAGAATTTAGAAGCACACCTACTTGCATTTTAAGATAGGAAGTTACAAATTGGTGGTCATAAACCTGTAAATTAGTGTGCTCATCCCGTTGACAATAATCAGCCATTACGTAGGCGACGGTGTATCAACGTCAAACCACTTTCTTGGAGACACAATCGTCCACATTCCTGTATATTGCTCTGAATGAGCAACTATCGTCGTAATAGAATCGTCCCAGTTTACGAGAATATTATGATTTATTGATACTATGACAGGTATACAGAATGATGTATGATTGGCACTGCCCTTGCACACAATCGGGCTTTGACTTGCATCTTATCATACGTCCATACATCCTAATTTATTAACCATTGGCGTGACATTTTATTAATTAAGATTTATAGAGCCTCTCGCTAAATTCAAACCTCATGTGATTTATTTAATGAAGTTGTGGCACAGAAACGAAACTGACGCGTGATTCGTGGTTGTTATCCTTATCATATTCAGGTGCATTAAAATTTGTTATCATTTCATGATCGATTTCATCATTAATTTTATTGTTATCGAAGAAGATTAAATTATTTATATGTTAATTCTTGGTTTTTATACATAAAATATGTTCTTTTAATCCGATTTGTTTGCTAGTGGTGAATGTGGATTACTAAATTTACCGAATTTTATGTAGGGTAGTTAATGCACATTACATAATTTATCGATTTGGCAACGGTCATGATTTATAAAGATCTCAGAAAGAAAAAAGAACATTGTGAATACTGACATTGAAGGAGCACCTAGTAAGTAGCACGCATAATTTATATAGTAGACGGAACCCCAACACAAAGGAGATTACTCTGGAATGAGATTTCAGTAATCAATCTAGAACGCGCTGAGCAAGATGTCGTAAAAAAGGGTCTCTGCCCCCTGGTATATTTTTCGAACGTAGATTTAAGTTCGGCAAACGGATTCGGCACGATGACCGTTGCCCAGAGTTCCTACAAATAGATCAGGTGTAGGTGGCATTTCTAAGAATACTTACAATAAATTGACACATACGTATGGATCCCCTTGATGCAGTGCACGAGGCCTTGACTCCATTTATCTGGAGCTCCCATTATTTCATTTAGCTGTTTCCTATTGGACCTCTGTTTTGCAGCATGAAGGATAAGGATGTGAATTTGTCTTTATCATTTGACTGTGTAAAGGTCTAAGGTAAATCATATATTTCCGGAACAGATTAAAGCTACAGGTGTAGTAATTCGCGAACAATTCCAGTTCGAAAGACTTTCAATTAAAGTTCTTTATTTTCGTGTTTTTTTTTTCTCAGAAATAATGACTAACCTAATAGGTTCTCCGTTTCAGTCAAGAACTTTTAAGGTTGTAGTATTGATTGCTATAGTTGACTGTCACGATAATTGTGTATGGGCTTTGGTTGGGGGTGTGAAAGGCGTGATGACGCTTCCTAAGTTCCTAGAAGAATTCGCTTCGTGCCTGATACCAGCCGCGCCTAGGTCTCATGTCGAGCGATACTAGTAATCACTGAATTTTAATTAACTGGCTTTACGACCCATTTTGTTATAAGAACTTTATTTTCATTATTTTATGCAAACTTGCATGCAGCTTTCATGGCTTTATTCAACAAAAATTATCATAACACCAAGCTTGGGAACAAGGCAACATTGAGAAACCTACAAAAGTTTCACCAAATGCAAATATTTCCAACTAAAAGAAGTTTTTATTTGTAAGATGTGCGAGCTCTCTCCAACTTTGATTTATTTCCTAAAAGTAGGTAGCTAAAAGAAAAAATCTATTCTGTTTTTGTTGGGCTTCTGTGCTCCTAAGTGATGAACAATGATTTGCGGTTTCGTATAAGGGCCAATTTGATTAATGGGCCTGCCGATAAGTTAAACGCTTTCAAACACAATTTCATGCTGATTTTTGCAAATTAATAGCATTTAATATGTTTTTTCTTAAGAAAATTAAATGTTTTGTGGTTTTTTTTTCTACGATAGGTACCTTTATTCGAAATTCTACAGGATTTTAAATCACATCATTTGTGAAGATAATTAGGGGCTTCGGAAGGTTTCTACTTTCTGCTTGTCTATATGCGAAAGAATTTAATTAAATAGGCCCTAACAAAAGGTTAGAACACCATAGTAAACGCCATAAAAATTCTAATGAGGAACGACTGCACACGAAGCTTCCCAGAGTTTTTTTTAAAACAATGAAAAGTTCGTTTGTGATGGAATATTAATATTTTCTCGTGGCTTGCGTGGCTTTGAGTACACACTCGTGCTTCAGTTGTTTGTTATTACGAGTAGTATAAGCCTCATATTAATGGTTGTTTTTTTGGCACTAATGTAATCATCTCTAATGTTTACTATTCCTATTTGATTAGATCACGTTTTTTAATGAGCTATCTCTTAGTAGTTTCATAACCTAGATTTGTATTATGATATTATTATTTAGCAGAAATAGAAATGATGAAACTCGTCACTCGATCACACAAAGTTCTTCGGAGTCTTTGAAAGCTGTTGTTAGGTTCTTCAAAATTTGGAGTAAACTAATTCTCTATAGTTTAGTTACAAATTCAGCCCTCTACTTTTAATGGTCCTGATCTAACAAGAGCCACTGATTAAATCAGTGTAGGCATGGACAGGGCGTCTATTGTGTTAAGTAATGCCATAAATACAATTAAACTCACTTTACTCTCGTTAGTGTGATAATGCAGTGTCTTTGCCCTCAAGCGCCAAGCGGCATGGCCGCAAGACTTATTGTATTATGCTGAGCTCACAACCTATTGTCTTTAAGAACCCGGCCCGAGAGTTCAACAGGGCATTGCAACTCATTCATAAATGATAAATTATAACAATGGCTTGTGCAAACACCTAAATGAACTTTTGGGTCTAATTTGTTTTTCAAACTTATTGTTAGGCACACAAAACGGTCCTGTATGAATATATGGACAAATTTCCACAATGTACACGAAGCAAAATTTTCAAACTTAAACAGAATAATGTTTAGAAGTTTTAGAATTAGTGTTTAAAGTTAGTTTAGTAATGATAAAATGTTCTAAATAATCATAGTCGTGCGCTGTTCGCTAGTAATGACGCGGTGGTAGTTAAGTGAACAATTAGGTCAAATGTAGGCAAATGTCTATCGCCTAATAAACGGCGAGGAATTCAGCGTTATGTCAGTGTCTCTCATACAAAGTTGAGTCACAGATAAAGGAGACCGCCTATATTAATTTCATTTTAATATCCTTATGTATATTCTGTGTGGTCTACTTCAAGTCAAGGGTAGGACTAAGTATACTGGTTACTGTTTAGGCATAGTCGTGTATTAGTTTATTTATTGAGTATATGTTATAGTGTTGTATGTACAGTTCATATATATCTTTGTATTTATTAAATATCTAATCATCGCGTTTCTTTCTCAAAATTGCACCAACCACTAATTGTCTCTTCATCACCCAAAGCTTGACTGGTAGAAAATGCGTTAAAGCATTAAGTCCACCTCTGTACATGTGCATGAAGTATTAAATGAACAAGTATTTGACTGTACTGATCTATGTCGAGTTTCTTTTTGCATTTAAATATAAGTATAATAAACTGTTTCCTCAATGGTTTTAATTTAGCATTACCAAAATTAAAGTTACCCTCCACTTATTAGTTATTTAACTAGTTTTTTTATTGCCCCAATGGTTGACAGCGAGCAGTCGATCACGAAGTTTTATTTCCTCATCTTAATTCACCATATCCGTAGCTTTAAAGGATCTTCTTCCTATGGAGGGAAAGAGTAAAAGGTATATTTTTATATTCGTGAGGTTGTCCAACTTTTGTTTTATAACAGAGTTCTGTCAAGGGGATTCTATTACTGATTTTATTGTTTTAGTGCCCATATTTGTCAAGAAGAAATACATTTAGAGGTAGGTAATCGCAGGTTTTTAGGTTATGCTTCTCTCATTAGTGTTCCTATATCGTTTTGCAGGAATTAGTCATTTATTGTCTTATGACTAGTGACTAGCAGCAGTAGCAGCTGTTGATGACGAAGTTTTGTTAAATTAAATCTGCTTAAGGCAATTAATTGGGGTCGTCTTCCAATTATGTCTTAAATTAGGACAAACACTTTAGAATTCCGTTTCTTTTTGTTTTAACTGCATCAAAAGGCATAATGACAGACTGTTCCTATTTACTGACTCTTTAAAATCATTTAGCTTCATCATTATCATAACAGCCGAAAGACGTCCAGTGCTGGACACAGGCCTCCCTAAAAGGGGGGGGTTTGCCATAATCGCCACGCTTGACAGACGGGTTGGCGATCGCAGGGTATGGTGTTGCGTTTTCTGTAAGCTGACAAGCTCTTCAGCTTACAGCAAACGCAACACCATACCCATTCATCGGTCATTAAAATTAATAAGAGAATTAAATATATACAAACAAAAAATGTTTTTGTTAAAATAAGGCGGGGACCCGGGCGCGGCCGAGCTCATCCTGAAACTTTACTCAATGTCGCTGATTAATGAACTGTGAACCGAACAATAGCGTCTTGTAACGTACACCACCAACTTTCTGAACAGCTCCAAGAACCATCTCAAGTTCACATTTAATATAAAGGATATCAGTATTCCAACCGCCGAACTTTTCATCATATTTCGTGGTTAAAGCTTCGTATTTTTAGGAGTCCAAAATAAACTTCCAAATAGGATTTTTTACGATGTCAGATTTATGAGAGTGCTTTTGAAAGGACAATATGGTGGCTGCGGGTGACGGGTGAACTCGTTCAGCTAAACGTTTATTAAATTTATTATAACTTATGGGGAATATCTCGAGCACTTGAACCCAAATAATTTATCATAGTTGACGCAGTTAGTAATCCATTTGGTTATGGTTTTTAGCTTACTGATTTAAACGCAGTTGCATTTTATTAAATATGAATTTTTAGTAGTTGCATTTGCATAATTCACTCATCAATAACTATTATCCCATGAACTCATGGCATCAGTTAAAAGCTGACAACCGTGGGGTATTAGCTAATGCCTGTTCCAACATCAGTGGACAATTACATTTAGCGGCATCTTGCTTCTGATTGGTAAATTGCCGGACGAGTTCGGTGCAAACGCATCGCGTCATTTCCCACCTACAGGGACACCTAGCTGTTGTCTAGTTTCATGAAATTATTAGTTTTTAAAATGGTTTGATAGATCTGGTCAATCACTACTAATCAGACTTGGTTATCTACGAAGATATCTGTAAGAGACCTGTAGGTTTTGTTCTGCACATATTTATTGTCATCATTTGCAAATATGTATAGAGATATTTTCAATCTCACTGACGTTCCATGTTAGAGAACCCAATTTTGGGTTAAGCTCACCTTTATCTGTAGTTATTTCTTTGAGGTATAGCTGTCCTAATGTAATAATAGGATTGTATCAGAATTTTTTTTTTAAGAATACAATCGAGGTATTTCTTGTAACATTTGAATGACGCTATCCGAACACTATTTAAATTGCTCGAAGCAGTATCGGCAGTATTTTACCATTCTTTATTTGGAATTAAGGATAAACTCCATTTGTTTTAACCAGAATCGGTTTTAAATGAAGGTAGTTAATGTCGCCCACGAGCGAATTTTAACCATTACGTCAATATAATTGTTACGATTAGTACAATTTAGTCGCGACATTGCGTGCGGCCCGCCAATTAGGTGGAACCACCAATTAAAGCTGATCTACAAAAATAAATTACTTAATGTTACTCCAACTCCTTTTTCCATTGCAGTTCCTTGGCTGCTCTTTTATTGCTTTGGGCATGTTTTGATAAAGTTGTTTGTGTTTGTAAAAATAATAAAAGCACGGAAGCCTGTAATGCGTTCTTGTGTTTATTTTGATTTATAAATTGACAACCTTTTCCCAGCAGCGTCGCGTCGCCCGTGTAAAATTCGAACTTTATCTCACGCGGGAACGTTCTACCGGGACAAAAGTCAGTTTCATAACTGATAATTAATCCAGGTCATCGTATATATGCGTGTGCCAAGTTTCACGCAAATCCGTTGAGTCTTGTTTATGATATTAGAAGAATGGAAGGAAAAAGAATGAGTAGGATACTTGACAGCAAATGTTTTAGACACAAGTCTAAAAAATAAATAGCGCAGAACTAATTTGACAGCGCTAATTGAGTAGTACATACTGCACAGTAACATGTAAATAAAAGATACAAAATCACAGCAACAGATTTGGCCCCGTCAGTGTCGCACGGCGCGTGAGGTCGCATACAAATTAGCGTAGCAGTGCGCGAGCGCTGGTTTCATACATAACACTACGTAACGAGTATTCAATTACACATAGAACATTACGCTGTTCGTTTTAATGCATCTCGCCGAGGACGCGACGAAATTATTAGAAAATGCTCTTTGGTCTATGAAAAACGCAAATGTTGGTAGTGCAGGATTGGCCTTTGTTTGCCACTAAAGAATTTCTTCAACTTTATTATATGGAAATATCTTGCGAATGAGTTGCCTTGACTATAAAATGAATTGTTTTTCTTCAGTAAATTGATGCGACAAATATAATAGACTGTAGACAGAATTTACGAATTTGACATAGCCACCAAAGTAGTACCTACTTTGAAAGAGTTATGGTTGGGTAGGTATGACTATGAACCCACTAGGGGGGGCTTCTAATCCGCTAATAAACCCTACCATATAATGTAATAATCCAAACAAAGCACTAAAATTGAAGCAAGAATCTTCTAAGATAAAGAAAATTTATGGCACGTGTCTTTCGCGTCTTTACGAAAGAGCAGCGGCTGCAATGGACCCAAATCCGTCTTAGATAAGATTACAATTATCAGATATCATCAAAAAGACAACATTGCGACGGTGTGTGCACCGATGACCCGTAACTTGACGTGGCTTGTAAATATTTCTAGTGGTGATGTAAGAATCCGCTAGACTCTAATTATTACGACACCCGAAGGTCAAAATGGGCGTCACGTCATCATCTGTGGTTTTGTTCTGCGAATCCACTTTCGGTTTTAAAGTCATGTTTAAGATAAAGTTTTTATGTTCTTTGTGATGTAATTACTATCTACGGATATTAAGTTCCGGTTATCTTGGATACAATTTCGTAAAAATTCATCATCTGCCTAGCCTTTTCCCAACTATATTGGGGTCGGCTTCCAGTCAAACCGGATTCAGCTGAATACCAGTGTTTTTACGTGGAGCGGCTGGCCTACCAGACCTCCACAACCGATTTCGTAAAAAATAAATTCCATTTATTCATTTAGGTATGTTGTATAAGTATTTGTGATTTTTAATCATTATCATCATCATCCACAGCTCCACTTCGCCCACAGCTGGGCATATGCTTTCTTTTCCTGTGACCCACGATCCCACGAATCTCGACGATCCCAAGCCAACCTCATCCAAGTTTCACCCGTGATAGTAATGATGGTTTTTGAAACCTATCATCACCCTAATGTGACGTGCTATAATGCCATCATGTTTAAGCTGTGAAAAAGGGATGGTGTTATGCGTCTTGTATAACTTCGTCTCCCTTCCACAACGTTATCACGATAGTTTTAAGATATCATAATAGGTACACTGGCCTGTGTGTGTAGCCTCAGCCTGCCGGTTCCATATTTGAGACAGGCCCTAACCTAATCAGGTTTGTCTTACGAATTCATAGTTAGTATAACCTTTAGTTTATTTCCCATGTGATTGTATTGTTTACGCTACAGATTGAGTTGCTAGTATATTACTAGCGTCGTAAGAAATAGTGATTGCTAACATATTTTTATTGCCATTTTTATAAATTCTTTGAAACATTGTATGGTATCACTTCAATCATGTGATTAATGTTTGTCTTTGATTGCTGTTTGTGTTCTTTGTTTAAGTTTGTCGATTGAAAAATCATCGAATATTGTCTTGAAATATGTTTAGCCATTTTGTTGACCATTGGTCCTGTTATGCATAAATCTGTCACGATTTTAATAACACCAAGGACCTTGTGAACGAAAATCTACAAATACCTCAATGAGAAATACCTTTGTTAAAGTGCACGCGACAAATAAAACCAAAACTTTGAATGCTATTTTCTAGAGCTTGTCTAAACAGGTGCCCTAGGTCACGCTATGTCAGCTCAACAGTTACCTAAATATCATGTCGAAGGACTATGCAAATGTAGAGAAACATTGAAAAGTTCTGATGTTTTCAGTAAGTTATAACGTTGAGGTAGCAAGGTTTATGGTACACTAGTTGACCCGCGCAACATCGTCTGCTCCCCTCTTATTGGTTTTGGCGTGATGATATACCCTGTAGCCTTCCTCAATAAATGGGCTATCTAAATCAAATCGGGCTCATAGTTCCTGAGATTAGCGCGTTTAAGCAAACAAACTCTTCAACTTTAAATATTAGTTTAGAGTAGAGATTTCTATGGGTAGACGAAACTGTTATAAAATACGACCCAGGTCAAAATGGATGAAGGAAGGTATAATTTGCTGTAAGGTAATTAATTAATTGTAGTAAATGGATCAACCTCACTAGTCATGCGTAGGTGCTGTAAAATGCAATTGGATAATCTTCAGCAAGGCAGCTACAAATATCTAGTTGTTTACTTACAATTTAAACGATCGATGACAAAATTATGAACAAAGTAGCTTCTATTATACTTATAGAACCCAGTGGCGAACCGTAGGTGCAAACCAGCGTAGATCAGCATAGGTACTGGTTAAAAAGAAAACACCATAATATAACTCATCGCTATCACGCCGATCCACTGCACCATGCTGTTTCTGTACTGAATTCTGTGATATAGTGATATTAAATTGCTACTTGTTTATTTCTTATATAATTATAACATCGAAATATAACATAATAAAAGTAACTAAAACAGCTGAGTTAGTATTTTATAACGTAAATGATATAAGAGCCTAGGGAGACTTTTAAGTCTCCCTAGGCTCTCTCTAGGGGACTAGGGAGTCTTGCTGGCTTGTAGTACCGGCACGGCACTGATTAGAACCCATACTTCAAAAGCAAAGTTCAAAAGATTGTATGGATCATAGATCATAGATGATCATAGATGATGGATTGTTAAAAAGCTATAATTTCCTAGGGATTTATTTATTAATCACTTGTTACACTTAAATTTTCTAGTGGCTCAAGAAAACGTAACGTTTTCTTATATCGACTTAATATTCCGAAATTAATTTTATCTGAAAGTAATAATGATATTATTATGACATTATTTCTGAATGCCTGCTAAAAACCATCTTTGTCATTTCGAATATGGTTTTCAGACTTTCGTACGACCAGTGTGTCTCTCACTTAAGTCTCGCCATTTCAGTCATTGTCTGAAATATGATGGCTGTGGTTTATGCTAAAGCATGAATTTAATCTTTAGACTTAGGTGATAGGATCCGCAATTATAATAAAAACATGCCACCCTAATGTTTATTTGGCAATTGGTGAAAATTATTCTACAGTTTGAGGTTTGGCCTATTTGATATTCAAAGTCACGCTAAGCTATTAACGTTAGCTCATTTTATATATTCAATCATCTTTGATACCTTACTGTATTCATACAAAATACGAATAAATCATCGTGCTTTTATTTGTAGTAGGCGTTATGCAGTTTCTTTCTAGACATCTTTCACACAACCCATCTACCAAATTTGAAGTACATAATAGGTATTTAATTATTAATTTTTGTTGGAAAGAATTTAAAAGAGATCAATTTTCAACATTTAGGTACTGCCAATATTACTTTATAGAGAAAATAACTTGGGGAGGAGCTCGTGGCTAGATAATAACAGCCGCACGAGTTGAACTTCAAGGGTAAGCAACGCTTGCCAAGTTTGGTCTGTGGATGGGTTATTCATCCATCTTAACATACCGAATTTCCTCCGTGCCTCGGAAAGCACGTTAAGCCGCTGGTCCCGGCTGTCATTTGTAGATCTTTGGCAGTCGTTACGGATAGTCAGAAGCCAGTAAATCTGACTCCAGTCTTGCCATGAAGGTACTTCACGGCAAGACTAGAGTCAGATTCTTCTTCTTCAGGTGTTAATGGGTTGTAGAGGTCTGGCAGGCAGCCGCTCCTGGTAAAATACTGGTATTCAGTAAAATCCGGCTTGACTGGAAGCCGACCCCAAATTAATACCCCTTCCCTTCTCCACACGCGTATCCGTCTGTCGTCACTGTAAAACTTCACTTTACACTCGTCCGTAAAAAGCACATTCCTCCAGTTATCCATAGTCCATTCCAAATGTTCCCGGGCGTACCTTAAGCGTGCTGCACGATGAGCCCTCGTTAGTTTTAGTCGAATAGCACGTATTCTGGAGTGTTGTCCATCTTCGTGAAGCCGATTCCGAATGGTTTGATCGCTGACTCTCGTTCCTGTAGATTGCCGTAGTCGAGTTTGTAAGGTCCGAGCGGTTACAGTACGCTCCCGACGTGCGGTTAACCTTACGTATCGGTCTTCCTGGGCAGTTGTAGCCCTAACTCTTCCTGTGCCAGGTCTCCTAGCTATACTTCCGGTCTCCTGATACCGTTCCCAAACGTTTCGGATCGCTCGTCGCGATACACCGAGGTGTATAGCCACAGATCTCTGAGACTGTCCCTCTTGTAGCAAAGATACTGCTCTTGCAGCGGTTTCCATGTCCATATGTCGTCGAGAACCAGGCATAGTGATCACAACTAACACAGGAAACAAACAAAATGGTTAAAAACGTGAGTGTTCCACAACAGCGTTTGGTGTAGACTGAAAACTTAAGTGACTGAGAATTTGTGCATTCGATGTTTTTTTCGAGTACTTCACTTTTTTAGCTACCCTCTTGAAATCAATATGAATGTTGTCGGAATAATATTGATAAGGGCTCTTAAACATGTCACCTTGACGGTTTAAACCATAACTTTGTCAACAACTACACAGATAACTCTATTTAGACCAAAATAGTGACTGATTCGAGGTGGGCCCTATTTTATTTTGAGTAGTTTAGTTGGGAAAAGGCTAGGCAGATGAGAGAAAATAACGTGGGGCCTAAAGTCCAATCAATACTGCAGAAAGTAGATACTCGCAAAAAGCTTTGTTTAAGAACATAAAACCTTTTACTAGAAGTGGAGACGAAAAACAGCATTATGTTACATTGTTAGAATACTGATTGCTTTTCTTGTTTCCCAGCGTGGGAACCTGATTACACAAGCTAGATAAAGAAATGTACGCTGACAATAATAACATTATGCGAAAGATTAGAAGGTATTTATAAGATACCGAAGCTAATGGACGTGTGCTTCGTGTCAAAGAATGAATGGATTGTTTGAAAGATGTTACGGCTACAAAAAAGTGAGGAAGTAATGTCACCGGAAAATTGCAAACTCCGTAAGATTGTAATAATAATAATGTCTATATTAGATTATAATTTCTCGATATACCTATTATGAACAAATCATTTTGAATAGGTACAATAGGTAAATCCTATCCCGCGTGATCCTTAGGGAACATACTCTTGGCATAAAAAGTAGCCTATGTGCTATTCTATCTATCTCTGTTTCAAATTTCATCCAGAGCCGTTCAGCTGTTCTGGTGTGATTGAGTAACAAACATCCATCTAAACTTTCGCATTTATAATATTAGTTAGATTCAACAATAAATTAAATTTTAACAATTCAATAGAAAACAATATAATTCTAGATCAACGGAAAGTAACATAGGTATACTACTCTGTCAAGAAAGTACCGGGAAAAGATCAATAATACGCAAAATGTCTGTTATTCATCCAAATTTATTTTATCACCTTCAAAGTATGCTCCTTTAGAAACGATACACTTGCGCCAACGAATAATCCATTCATCAAAACATTTTTTAAACGCTGCTTCCGGAATTGAGTTCAGTTCTCGCCGCGAATTCTCCTTTATGTCTTCTATCGATTGAAAACGGGTGCCACGAAGTGGTAATTTGAGTTTAGGAAAAAGAAAAAAGTCAGCAGGAGCCATATCTGGTGAATATGGTGGTTGCTGGATGGTATTTGTTGAGTGTTTGGTTAAAAATTCGTTCACAATGATAGCCTTGTGCGAAGGCACATTGTCGTGGTGCAAAATCCAAGAATTTTCTTTCCACAAATCTGGCCTTTTTCGTCGAATTTGCTCTCTTAAACGCCGCATAACGCTCAAATAATATTCTTTATTTACCGTTAGACCTTCCGGTAAGAATTCAGAGTGCACAACACCGCGATAGTCAAAGAAAACAGTCAACATGACTTTGACTTTTGATCGACTTTGGCGTGGTTTTTTCGGTTTCGGTTCAGTTGGAAGGCGCCACTCCGAAGCTTGTTGACTAGTTTGCATGTCAAACTCGTAAACCCACATCTCGTCACCAGTAACAATGCGTTTCATGAATGTTGGGTCCGAACTGACTCGTTCTAGCATGTCCTCAGCGACTTTCATGCGATTGAGTTTTTGGAGAAAATTCAGATCTTTTGGGACTAGCCGAGCAGCAACATGTTTTATACCCAAATTATTAGTTAAAATGGTACGGATCGACTCGTGAGATACAGAAAGTTCGGCGGCTATCTCTCTCAGAGTTGAATGGGGATTTTCAGTCACTATTTCCTTCACTTTTGCGATGTTAACTTCAGTTGCAGACGTTGACGGCCTACCAGAGCGAGGCAAATCTTCCATCACATCTCGACCGCTTTTGAACGCTTTGAACCACTCATAAGCACGAGTTTTTGATAAAGTCGATTCACCGTAAGCCTTCTGTAACATTTTCAGTGACTCCGAACACGAAATTCCATTGGCGATGCAAAATTTAAGACAAACTCTTTGTTCGATATTTTTGTCCATTATGAAATTCGCAATACACACTATATATGATATTACTAAAAACAGCACTGTATTTAATATAAATAACAGATGCAACTCAAACTCCGCGCCAAAATGGAAAACAGTTGTGCCAATCTAACAACTACAAAAAAACAAAAATTTGAATTTGGAACCATAAACAAATCATCCATTCCCGATACTTTTTTGACTGAATGTACATAAGTAGAGTTCGATTTATTTGCAAATATCAAGATGTATCGCATAAACGGCCGTACTTTTTATTGCTTTGGATGCTCGATTTTTTAGAGCTTTGATTAAGCTCTGATGGACTATAAGACCTAGGTATGTAATAGATATTAATTTCAACTTGATATCTACACGCGTAACTGAGAAAAACGGTTTTAATATACAGGCAGATGGACGGACAGACACTTTAACGGTCAACGTTGTATTATAAAAGTTCTGTTTTCCATTTGAGGTACAGAACCAAAAAAAAATTTTGAATATAGAGATGAAGGTACAGACAAAAAACAAGCTAGGTGTACCTCGAATAAACTGGGATAGAAATCGTGATAAAGAAATTATGACCTCGGTTTAAAATAAATGTGGCTGTCAAAAAAGCGGTCAAGAGATTACATCAATAGGTTGGATAGAAATGCTGTTCTTTCTATCTGCTCATAACAACATTTTGTCGCCAAAAATATCTGCCAAGTAGCAAAATCCCCTATTTCCTTGTCTAGTGCTCAAGGTTTATTGATAAGATACGTTTTTCTACCGTCTTTTTCTTACCATCTATATTCGTCTACCAAAAGGCGACCTACATGTAGATAAGCCATTTCAGCCACAATCCCTCACTGATGGCAATCCCTTGCCGTTTTTATCATTATTAGTTTGATGATAGCCGTAGGGATTTCGCTCGTCCGTTTTTCCCCGACCATTTTAGGTACCCTTTCCTGTCCGACAACGCTCCGAGGGACCCAACGTTCAGAATTTTTATCGAACACAGTATTGACCAATCATGCGAGAGAAATGAGACCAAAAAAGGTCGGTTCGCGGTCAGCTATTCTAAGTTGAATTTTCTTGTTTAAATTGTTTAAAAAGACCTAGAACTGAACTGAACCAAAAGTTTTCTTTAAAGAAAACTAGCGACCCGTCTGGCTTTGCGCGGGTGCAAATTATATACTAAAACCTTCCTCGAGAACCACTCTAACCATTAAAAAAACCGTTGAAATCCGTTGCGTAGTATTAAAGATCTAAGCATACATATGGACAGACAGACCGCGGAAGTAATAAGTCCTACGTAATAAGACGAAAGTCAGACAGTGGCTATTCAAGTAAATATTTCGTTTACTTTGGTTTTATAAATACCTTTTCATTTTCTATTTATCCTGTAGACAACCGAGGAAAATCAGCCATTTAATAATAAAGCCCCTGAGACAGGTGAACAAATTTGACTTTGAACGCGTCAGAATAATCGTTCGCATATCCAACATACTCTTCCTACGTAGTCTAGCCTGCCATTACTAAAGTCAAGGTGTAAGGTCGCCGTCTCCAGACTGTACTCAAAGGTGCTCTTCACGAGGACTTCAAAGAACGCTTTAGGTGAACCTAACACCATGGCTGTATGTTCAGTTTTCTCACTAGCACTAATTGCTACCTCCCTTCCGTGTCTCAGGGCATTTCTTAATTAAACGGATCTCCTTTGAATACCAACATACTCGTACGTACTTACGTAGATGTCAATGCTAATTTGGATACGAAGCGCTGAAACTAAGATCTTGTTAAATTAAACAAGTACTTATGTGAGGCAATCACAGTTAATTTATCATTGAAAAGATGATGTTTGATGAATGATGAAGAAATTGTTTGTCAATTAGGTAATAGTCATCATCGTAACACACACACATCATCACAACATAAAAGACGGGAGAGTAAAAAAATAGTAACATGTCGGTGACTACTATAATTTAGTTACAAAATGGAACTCTTTGTTTGTAGACAAAATCGGCCAAAGAAGCAACGCGATGCTACGACATACTTGATAAACGGTCTCATAAAATTAATGTATGATCTAATTAAAACATAAACGTCTGTAAGCTAATCTAGAAGCATCTTCAGGATACCAGACAGTTGAAATACTAGAAAGAAACCCGCTCATTGTGGGTAGCCACAGAGCAATCGATACCTTTTGTCACAAATACAAGTACTTAAGTAAGTCGAGAAGTACCCACATTGTGTTCCTATTAGCATTTTAATTGTTCCCGCACTAAGCGATAAGGATGCAGTTATAACTAATTTAATTAAGAGTTATCGTAGAACTGGTGTGAATTTAATGATTAGAAAAAAAAAATTGTATTTTGTTTATCGATAAATTCCTTTGGTTTATTAATTAATTGTACCGCAGTAAGAATTTTGAGATAACTACGTAGGTACCGATTTCCGTACGAACTCCAAAATGATTAAAAGGAGCTACGAATTCTGGCGGAATAAACTGTCTCAACTTAAGATTTTAAGTGAAACCACCGAAATAATAGCACCAAACTGAAATATTTCATCGTTCTAATGCATCCGAGGGTGAAACTGGGGACATTTCACCCCTTCCCGGGCTATTAGCAATGGGTAGGGTTTCAAAGCACTCATGCAAGAACCCTATTGTTAGTGAACTTCCACACTTGCAGGTCATTACGGCTTGACTCCCGTATCTAACGCTGTCGTATCGTTTGTAGTAAACAATCATTGTTTGGTTCGGTTACAATTTTTTTTTTGTGTGCATATGAATGAAATGATCTTGAGCGGAATAAAGTGAAGTAAGTAGTTACTTAATAATAGAAAACTTCGATTGGCTTCAAGAGTTCTCACGTTTGCACGATAATGCGAATGATGCGTAATTACATAAGTCGTGTGAACTTGTCAATGAAGTTAAATAAGTAGTAAACAAGTTCAGTCATTTTACTATGACTTCACTTCAGATAAGGTAGAGTAGGGTATCGAACTCCCAAGGTTTCACGATAAAAATGTGACTAGGTTGATTTATTTATTTACCTACGGACCAATCATAAGAAAATGTTTTATTAATTGGTACCTAGGTTAAAAAATAAGTAGTAAAAATAACACATATTATAGTAGATTACGCACTGAGGGGATAAAATAGTGTCTTATGTCACGGGCGTCATATTGAATCCCGAACCTATGAAGGATTCGAAAGTTAACTCCCGAGCAAAGCGGGTGTGATTAGAGTTTGACTCACGAGTAAAACGAGGAATCCTGTATGCAGTGAGGGATTCAAGCTAGCCCAAGGCAAATACACTTTTATCCAAAAGGAGCATACTCTACTTTTCATACCTACTGCGAGAAAATTGTTCGCAAGTCCCGCTCGACTGGCCGCTAGCGGTTCCCTTCGGCCTCCAAGTTGAATTCAAAATTCAAATCACATTATTGACCTCTGGGCAATAATATTGTACTGATTTTAATTACTTTTAACCCAATAATGATTTAGTTTAGGTTGAATTTGCATGACATTTTAATCTGACGTTGTCGTGCTGAACGCTGCCTGGTGGTATGAAAATAAAATTATAGGTTACGTCAGTAACGCCATCTACTGGAAAAGTTCTGAAATGCTTACGTGTTCTCGTAGCTACTCGGCTACGGCGCGCTACGACGTAGCGCTTTGTTACTTGTAACTCACTACGTAGTGGAAAAACGAGGAGTTTAGTTGTTACTGAAAATTTTAATAGATGGCGCTGTGCAGAAAAGTTTCTTACTAGAAGTGCGATGGCAGCACTAGCTTTTATTCCATTATCATATTAATAATGGAATCAAAGCTAGTGCTGCCATCATGCTTCGTTCATTACTTCAAGTTTGTTTGTTTTCGTATTATGCGAGTCTTTGATATTAAGTAAAACATTTATTTTCAAAATTCTTTCCGATTTTATGACTTTAGCTTTTACTTTAAATGTATCTTCCTGGCTTCGCATTTTTGTCATCAACATCTCAGTTTCTCATCATTTCAGCTCTCATTTAACTGAGGTTTTTTAACTTAAAAGCTATAAATTGACCAAACATTGATTTTGGGATTTAATTAGAAAAAGCTTTTATAGTTTCGATCTAAGCTTGAACTGGAATCGAAGATTTGCGCGCTGAGTATAAAAGGCCGACATCGAAATAAAAAATGTACAGTGAAAGAGTTATCGATTGACCGATAAAAGGCAGCACAGATTACTAGAGACACACATTTTTCAGCCAAACGCCTGAACAGGGGGACACGCACCAATGGATCGTAATGCATAGAGACACGCGATCGCGAAGTCACTTCCTGGTTGGGACAAAACTCGTAATATTCAAGGACTACCCACCATCAATAACTTAAAAGTATTTATGAGATTTTGGCTTGCGACAAAACTGCACGCATAAATGTGACCTCAGGTGTTAGTGACGATTGGAATATGAATTGCGTCATTATGTAAAAAAACAACGGGCAAGTGCGTGTCGGGACACGCGCGGTGTAGGGTTCCGTTGCACGTTATAATTGCCGACTTCTCCAAGTACATTTTATAGGTTGGTCGACTATTACTCGTTAACTTGTTAAGCCTTAGCTGTGATAGATTTCCTTTAAAATTCGTTATTTACCTATGCTACTAACATGATTTTTTCACGTCTCCAAAAACAACCGTTTAGCTGGTAGAGGTTCCGCGAACGGATCCTTGGATTAAAAAATGGTTTTCGCACACCCTCAATATTTTTTAATGACCAAGACCACTCTGCAGTAAAGTTATCCTTGGACTAGCTAGACCGCTAGCCCAGAACTAAGTGGAGCAGCAAAAGTGGATCTGAGTAACAAGTAATACCCTTTGGCAAGACTGGTGTCAGTTTGTCTGAAAAACAAAATAAAATGGAAATGAAAAAAACATTTTAAAGCATCCTGCCCCAAATAATACAGGACCAGTCACCAGGGCAACGCACTTGAGAGAGTGTCATTCTTAATTTAAGGAATTAAAAATTAAAAATATTCTTTCCCTCGAATTTCCCGGAAAATAATTTGTTAATATGTCTTTCCCCACAAATGTCGTAAAAGGCAGTCATGAGCATCATCACCCTGTGCTAATTTACCATACGGCCGTCACGTCAAGCACACAGTCACCTGTGCGTCTGCCAAACGTAACAGCTACCGCAAATATTTCCTTATTATCATTTAATTTTGCTAGGAGGCCCATATTTTTCCCATATCTAATACTTTCTTTTACTCGCTCGTGTTAATATAGATTTTCACTAAAGTAGTCTGAACATTGACCCTGGAACAAGGACATTTGAAGGAACAAATGTGAGTTTTAGTCAGTAAGAGTCTGAAACTTTCTCCCTCTCCGCCCCGAGCGGGAGAAGTCATTTGATGATTTCCCATCCACAAAAAGAGATGCATCGGTCCAGCAATTTGGGGTAAAAGCTTAATAAACAAACAAAGTAACATTTGCGTTCATAATATTAGTTAGGATACAGCCGGTTCTCTACAAGTCTTGTTATGATGATGGTACCCATAAATAGTTCAAGATCAATGCTAGCTTACGGGCTTCCTCTATAGCTCGTCAGAGCTAACGATATTGGATAGATAATCACGCTTCATCACCACAGCCAATCAATCAATCATAGGTAATCATCACTCGTGTCAGGTGGATTTGCGATTGCAGCTAGATTCTATCAGCAATTGAGAATAGGGAATATGCATGAAAAACATATTTTTCATCTATACAGTTTATCTAAAAATATAATACTAACAGTGAAAATAGAATCAAAATTACTCGAAAAACGAAGGAGATATAATTATTTTAAACAAATATATCTGTCCCTCTCGCGCAAACGCTGTTTTCTATGGCAGCTGTATAGGCGTCATAGACGATGACGTCAAAGTCTTCATCGGACTTCTCTTTCTAATTGTAATCTTTGAAGCTTTATAACTTCATCGCTGATGAAGGTATTTAAAAAATAATTTCATGATTGTTTACTAGAGCTAATAAGTATTTCATTTTGCAAATAAAAAATTTTCATGCATATTCCCTGCAGATGCCCTCGGGAAATGCCATTATCGCCATCATCCTGATTATAGCAATTTTTACGCAGTAGTCTTGTATTTTTCGTCGGTCGATCTTAAAGGTTAAGCAACGCTTGCCAAGGTTGGTCTGTGGATGGGTGACCATCTTAACATACCGAGTTTCCTCCTCGGAAAGCATGTTAAGCCGTTGGACCTCAATGTGGTAGGGAAAAGGCTAGGCAGATGATGATGAGTCTTGTATTTTTCTCCCGGCAAAGACCTCATGGGAAGTTCTGGGTAAATCGGACTGCAATTTGTCCAGAAACCGGCCTCGGTACGCGGCCAGCTTCAGGACAAATTGGGATTGTCGTACGTTCGTTGGAATGCACACGTCGCTTACAAAATTGTTACTCACGAAAACTTTATCAACTATAATAACAACATACTGAACACATTACTATCCAGAATATCACATCCAGATGTGATATTTCTGGACGAGTTCCGAGTAGTATAAAAACCAAATCTTTCTGACGCAGACATTATTAATTCTTTATCTTCATTAGCGTTTCTTTATGAACCAGTTCAATTGAGTAGGTCAACGACTTGTTTGGTATAGAGACGAATGTTGTGACCACCTACGCTCCACCTACGTCCGTGGGTTATTTCGTGGGTTTCCTATTTGTCTCTATTCCAAACAATCGTTCTATAATTTTCTAAACAGACTGCTTATTAAGTTCCGTAATTTATTTTCTAAGGGGAAACTACGTCTTCGAGTTTATAAGTGATTGGTTTGTCCAGTTGTTTTCATGTGTTTAGCTTAACCTTGGCTATAACAAATGATTTTGTTTTGTTTCAGGTAATTAAACATGGGAGAATGGTGAGAACGGTTCAGACTACTCTACAAAACAACGTTTGGCTCATTTTATTATCGTATAAGCTTACTGTAATGGAAATTTTCATGTGAATTACGCACAGGAATTATCCCTATTTAGTATGTAGGTACGATAAACGCTATCATAGTTTTATTTGCAATCATAAAGATATACCTAACGCAAATTACGTCTTATATAAGGATATGTTTTATCAATTTATCACACCATTTGTATAACATGATAATTAGGTTACTAATATACAAATGATTTTATCTTTATTGATTTTATCCACCTTGTTCTACGTTTCCATTTCAATTTTCTGAAACGATTCATGTAAATTGGAACTTGAAAAATAAACATGCCGTCTAGCGTCAAGCCGGGGTGCCTATTACCTTGTGTCGAAACAAATGCGAGACTGATCTTTCATCCTTCTCACTCAATACGTATGTGAGAGGGACCTGTATATTTCGTTCTCAATGAATGTTGTAGTGATCTTTAATAGTGTTCCCCTGTAGGGAACGGCCGGTGGTGGTTGCGCGCGCACAATTTTCAGGGCGCAGGACGCCTTTTCTCTAGAACTATGAATGCTTAGACGCGTATTCGTATACAAAAAACGTTTTTTAATTTATGCATGTTTTCACACTTATGTATAAGTGAGAACTGATTATTTAGTTATTTACTTCCTTGGCAATTATAAAGTAGTATTTAATTAAAATAAGATTGGGAAAGATGAAACATTCTTGAGCATTTATGCAAAGTTAATGAAGACAGACACTCAAATGGAAATTTATATAAATTAAAGCAAAACTGAAATTCGTCAAGTGCCCTCTCTGAACATTTCGGCAGTCTTCACGTTCTTCGGTTGCCGATAGAGGCCGCACGTATCACGACACTTCAGGTTTTGCCGGCGTCCATTGCGGAACGCACCCCCTTACTTGGAGCCCTCCATCTAATCACAAAGTATCTCAGTCATATTTCTAAGTAAATCAAAGTGTTTCTCGTTCTTCTCCGGCGAGGTGAGTTGTATAATAAGTCTGAAAACAAGTGAGCACTGCCAAGGCTTCCCGCGATTGCACCACGAACGTTCTAGTATTCCTGTTCAATCATATCACTTAACGGTGTCGACTGTATACCTACGAAGTAGTTATTCAATATCTAGATATGTTCTAAATATCGATCGTGGACGCACTAATTATTTATTGATGTAGTTTAAATAGATAAACGCCGCTTATAGTGTTGTCACTCCCACGTTTGTAGCACTCGAAATGGAATACCGGAACGGGTAAAACGAATTATAGTGATCTGATAACGCGACAAATGTTTTTACTCGTGCTGTGAGTCTGGATTCGTGCAATTATTTAAATGCATTAAAGGCACCGCTGAAATTTCAATTGAAGTACCACTTGCACTGTAACTAGCAGGAACTCGTAAGACGTTCGTACCGCGTCATACGTATCCAAGTTATTAATGTTTTCCCTCGTCAATTGCACTAATTATCTGATAAGATATTAGCTTCAATTAAGACGATTGATTCCGAAGGCTAGCTTGTTGATTTGCCTGATAGAAGTTGATAGGAATACTTATTGGCGGGGTCCTTGTTTGTACTTTGATGTCGCTGTAAGGTTAGCTACAGGAAAATTGCATTGGTATCTATAATATCATGACTCGTGCCGATTCAATTGTATGTGCGGTTTCCTAGAGCGAACGGCGTTTGCTCCACAATGGCGAATCCACATCATAACATATATATTTGTTTACATTACGTAAGATTTTTCCTCAGTCACAATGAACCAACAAATATAATATAATATATAACCATTAAATGGGCCCTCTGGAAAGTTCAGCAGGGCTAGTAATTCAGACATTGTACAAGAAAGAACTCTGAACGTTAATTTCGGGAAAACGTCAATCAAGCTAAAGTGATGTAGGGACATGCGTACAATTGTACAAATGGTCCATTTGTCAGTTCCGCCGCCGTTCCGTCGCCTACTGCTGATTGCTACTTGTTTCAAAAACCGACAAAAAACCAGCTACTCATTGTTGTATTGTTCAAAACATTAATTAATTAATATTTTAGGTACCTGCATATTACATTGGTTTAATGTGCTAGTGGTTAAAATGAACAATGCCTAATTATTACTAACGTAATTGCGAAATAAGTACTTACGTCTGTTAAAGTACCTCAGGATCTTGGGAAAAGTAACGATTGAAGTTTTATCATGAGTCATCACCGTATGAGTCAGAGGGGATTCCATAATGATAAAAACTTTTATAGGTGTAGATCCGAACCAAATATTGTGTGAAAACGAGTCATCGTATTATCTCCCGGTATAATCCTATTTCCTGTTCGCCTTATGCAATTTCTTAATACTTAGGTACTGTTGTGATATTATCATCTTCTATGATAACAGCTGTATCGTTAGTTCCTGATTCAAGTTCTTGATAAACATTAGAATTACTTTTAATTTGATAAGCAATTAGTGGAAACCGCTCTGATTATGAATATCAGCGTGTCCAATTTCACGTGTGCCATGGCATTTAAAAATTCAAGATTTAGGTCTTAAAATTTTGTCAGCAGTCGGTTAATTATAATTCTAAAGAGTTCATTGTCACTTGTAAGTCAAAGGTAAATGAACTGTTAACCGCTGCCTGCATAATATTTTTCTATTTATGTCATTATAGTAGTTAGGTATGTGTGGCATCCACTTATATAGGCAGCGTAAAGTAGGTACTTCAGCTTCGGCTCAAATCATATTACGGCATAAAACTAAACACTCAAACATTGACGTCAATGAGTTCTACTGAAAAATAAATAAAATTTAACTTCGAGCAGTTAATTTAGTGTTAAATTTTGTTTAGGGTTATATTACTCATTAAGACGAATAACTTTCAGTATGGGACCATCTCTGAAATAGCACAAAAACAGAGATGGGCCAAATATGATCTTCACCGACTAGAAGGTTGTAGACTCTGAAATGGCCGACTAGCTGCGCACTATAAGAATGCCGTCAGATAGCAGACTTTACCGACTAGTCCGTCCATCTTTATTAAGTAAGTAGCTTCTGCCAGGGGCTTCGTCTGCGTGGTCCCTAGGGAACATACTACCGGGATAAAAAGTAGCCTATGTCCTTTCTCAGGCTCTAGACTATCTGTGTACCAAATTTAATTTAAAGTTTAGGTAGGTTCAGTAGTTTTGATTTGAAAGCGCTACAGATAGACAGACAGACAGACATACAGACAGACAGACAGACAGACATACAGACAGACAGACATACAGTTACTTTTGCATTTATAATATTAGTAAGGATAAGTATAGTAAGGATTATTCTTGTTAGTAGTTTTAAAACGTTTCAGTTTTTGTTGAATAGTTTATATATTCTACTTTGATAGTAGGTACACACTTATAAGACTTATAATTTAAAAATATAAAACTTATATTATATGTATAGTACGTACTGGCGATGTATTTCTCTTAATTTCCTGTTTTTCTGTAACTCATAAAGTATCGACTGGTTAGCATCTTTTCCCGACTATTCGGTCCTTCTAGTCGGTGCGACTTTAAAAAACCGGCCAAGTGCTAGTCGGACTTGCCCACGAAGGGTTCCGTAACATAAGCTCGTCGCGACGAAGCTCCAAAGTCTTGAGCATCGACGACGAGTTGCTGGCTTGTCGGTTTTCTACCGGTTGCATTTTGGGGAATGTGCGACGGAATTGCATAATTTAATTCCGCCAAGCCCTTTCCATCATCGGACCACAAGACGAACGGCGATGCGCCACCGGTACATGGTGGACATCCCACCCACACGCACAAAACGTTTTGGGAACACATTCATAATGCGTACAGCTAAGGAGTGGAATTCCCTGCCGGAGTCTGTGTTTCCCGATAGTTACAACCTGGGAGTCTTTCAGTCAAGAGTGAATAGGTTACTTCTAGGCAAGCGTGCTCCATCTTCGACCACATCATCGCTTACCATCAGGTGAGATGGTGGTCAAGCGCGTGCCTATTAATAGTAAAAAAAAAGCCGATCTAAACATGTTTCTTGTTAGCATAATATTTCTTTTTAATTTCATTTTTATTGTTTGTTGTTGTAGCGGCAAGAGAAATACACACTCTGTAAAATCTTAACTGTCTACCTATTACTGTTCTTTAGGTACAGCCTGCTGTCAGACAGAGGAACGGACGGACAACGGAGGCTTATTAATAGAGTTCCGTGGTTTACCCTTTGGATACGGAACCCTAAAAATAAGCATCTATTTGTCTCAAAAACACGACAGACAAACAAGTTGTTAAGATTGTTTACCCACTCCAAAAGATCTAAGAAATAAGTTGAATATTATTTCGCAAAAAACATTTTGAGAGATACAGACCTAGGTAAATTCTGAATGCGTATTAAGTTTGTGAAATATTTCTTAACTCAGTCTAATAAACGGAGAAAACAGTCGAGAGACAAACCTCGAATTATGACTTTTTACATACAAAGTCTCGCCGCCAACATTTCCTCTTAAGTTTAATTAAAATCAGTTCTAACTGTCCTAACAAGAGTTCTCTTTCTCTTCATTAGAGTAATATATCACCCTTTAAAGTATGTTTCCTTAATAACACCACTATTGTACATGCAGACTGTCAAGAGAAAATAAACACATGTTATTTAATTGACATTTATGTATTTCATTTTATTACTCAAGATTATTTTTTGATATCAGTTACTTAATTATACTTTTACAATAAGCACGTGCTTTTCATGGAATTTTCTGTCACCATAATTATCTTATTCGATGCATAACATTATAAGTATTTATTTCTTAAGTCAAAGCTAAAGTAATTATTGCTCTCACTGCGCGTAAAACACTAAAATTAAAACATAGTTCACACAAAACATGTCCATACTAGTCACGGAAATGTTACGTTGTCGTGCGGTTTTCCACAAATTATCACAATTATCAAATAATAAAACTTATCGCTATGCCGCAGGTACCGCACTTGCCACTGACGCACTTCACGTTATGCCTGACCGAAGTTTCCCTCGATTTGTCTCCGACACTACGTAGATTCTGCTTAACGTAACGAGGCGTATTTTTATTCGACTTTACTGAAAAGCCAGAACGAAAAAATGGCAACTTGCCATTTATATTTCAATATTTTTATTCGAATGTCCATGATGCGAATCTACCCTATTCTTTGTGGGAAGAATTCGAGGGGCTGGGGGTTCGCCTGCGGTGGTGGAGTGGGCGGGATCTCGTGCTGAGGCTTCAGCAGCCAGGGGTTGCCGGCGCTCTGTGGTGACCCATCAGCTCGCTTCTGTCCACCACCCGATGGAGTCAGGTGCAGTTGAGGAGGTTGGCTGGTAGGCCCCACCGGTGGTCTGTCGGATTTCGGCTGCATGTTTCCTGAAACAACAAGAAACATTCATAAGTTGTCGTGTCACTGAAATACAGCTGTTATTTTTCTGTAGGACTGTTATTCTTACACAAACGGAAAATTCTTAGTATTTATTACGAAGTCATGAAAAGATTTTCCACGCTTATTTTTAACGGAAAACACAAATCACTGATAAACTATTTCAAACAATAAACACTTGATTAAAATACTTACTGTCTATGTTTAAACTGATCCTTTCGAACTGAGAAGTGATAAGACGTTCACCGTTTACAAACATTAATGATTTTAAACGTGTTTTGTCAGAGCACAGCGTGGGCCGGTGGTTTTATACAAAATGTGCGGTGCTTACATTGGTCGCGCGGTTTTATATCGCCACTGACTCACATTTGGCAAGAGAACTCTCTATCTAAGACCACGTCACTTGGACTCTGACGCGATGTTGTGACGGCAGCGCGTTTTCCTCGCCCAGAACTAACCGCCACCATACAATCAATACGTCTGCAGAAGCGTTATGCAGTTGCACTTTATTACTAACATATTTTATCCAGGGTAATTTTAAAACAATGGCTCATTCAAGGAAATATTTTTAAGCGTCATTGCCGTGCCTTTGTATTAGACGATTCTGATTGGTCATTTTACTCAAAACATTGTAGAAACAGACTATTCAATTATTTTATGTCTTGCAAACGGCACTCGAAACATGCTACTTTGCAATTGGTGAACGTAAGTAGAATACGGAAGGTTTACGGTTGTTTTTTCATGACCATTGATGAGGTGCTTTAGACGTAGATGTTGGCTGTACGTTTCCCGTAACTGCTTTCATAAATTTAGCTTAATCGGCATCATCGGTCGCGTTCTCATTTACTATAATAAAAAATAAAGTAGAGACTGCTTGATAGAAGTATGTCACGGTCGTAGTTATCGTTTTTGTTCAATTTTCTTCGAGTAGCGAGTTTACAGCACGTTGTGCACGAGTGCACCTATCCGTGCGTATCCTTTGATGTCAATAAATTAGATAACTGATAGATAGGTACTATCCATAATTACACTATTGACAACCATTGACAAAAAACACGTAACGTATTTCCCATAACTGAGATTAACCATAATAATTTAATCTTGTTTAATGATGAAACTTTCATTCGTATCGTTAACTATGATATCATCGTTGATGTAATTCTAGTTATCTTTATGAATGGAAAAACGTGAAATTTCCCCATAAATTCGTATGTAAATATGGAGAATTCAAAGATATCACGTATTTATGATCACAAAACCTAATCCATGCGAATTTCCATGCTGTCGATGATGATAAATTAAATATTTTATTGATTAGTTATGGTTTCATAGGTACCTATAGTGGTAAAAATACAAAAATATGTGTGAATTAGAATTTAGTAAACTAGAGCGCATCAGGCTTACAATTGTGGGAAATAGCTTTACTGTATCTACTACTGGTGATGGTCTGAAATTCTGAATAACAGTATTTATGCGTAATCCTCGTATTGTGGCTCTGTCCTCTGCACGGTTCACTTCATACAATGAAACGAAATTGACGCCGAATTTCATTTACGTCTATAGCTTATTCATCACGCTATTTGCGTTTGTCTTCAGGTCCTTTTTCTCAGTTCGTCCTATAAAATGAGCATTTTTCAAATTACGTTCTTTTTGTTCTCTTCTCTTAAGTATTTCTAAACCTATTTTTAAAACAGTCTTTCTCTAGTCCTCATTTTCATGAAAGTTTTCTGTCAAATTACTCACAGCTCAATTTCCTTTGCCTTTATTAATTAGGCGTTGTTGAAGAAGTTTACAACTGGCTCTCGACTTACCTATTTCCAGTTTCTTTTAGAATATTTTTCTTTTTATTTCGTTTTTGTATTGGTTTTCATGAGAGTTATTTTAAGGTTCCTTTCTCCTTCAACTGTTATATGGGTTCGTTTACATTTAGAAATTATTTCAGTTACCTCCCACATAAATGTAAAGAATTCTGTTCAATGAAATAATATCTGGACCGTAAAACTTCGAGGCTATAAACTTCTATCAGAGCTATCTCAGGATGTAGAAAGTCATTTATTAGAAGAGGGAGGAGCGGGGAATCTACCTGTGCTAATAACATCATTATTTTACCCCCGAAACCTGCCTGTTTATTGCCAAAAAAGACTAGCTATTACAGCATTATCTTTTTAGTTTTTCACATTGTTCATAATTTAGTCCTAAAGTTTTTTTGCTTACACCTACGTTTTTGTTAAATTTTCCTTGTTTTACCAGACGTAATAAATCAAATAAAAAACAACGCCATTTCCAACTAAACCACTTCTGTTAATAACTTGCGTGTAAAATCAAAATACTTAGCAGTAATTAAACAAGAGGGTTATTGAGTTAAGTTAATATAATATTTAGCGAGTAAGCACGCATACCAACGCGTATTACACAGTAGGTACAATATGTGGTACAATACGTACTTAGAGAACGTTATTTTAAGTCGGATCACCTTCAATTGAATGAACAAAGGGTATTTAGGTACATGAGAAAGCATAATCATCGGTAGCAACCAAGGTCGGGCCCTCCCATTGCAAGTAACTCCCATGGGAGTGCCTCTGCCAGAGTGACAGAGTACCGGAGTGTCGGCATGACGGAGCATGGCCATCACTTCCCTAACACAGGCCCGCCACGTGTCCACGGCGTGCCGGTGATGATGCTAACTCATACCGAAGATAGTTTATTTACGAGCATTTGGCTCGAAGATTCTATTGCGTGGATATCAGCATTTTTTACAGCTCAGCATTTATTTTGAGCGCAATGAATATAAAGTATAAAAATATTGCGTTTAAAGTGGGCTGCTAAAGTATTATGGAACATCGTCTTTCATATTTTTTTCCATTTACTATGTCTGTATCAGTTGCCAGGTATTTGCTTTTGTATTATGTGCGTACCCAGACATCGTTAAAGAATTCCCAGAGGATAATCTTATAATGATATTTGCACTCCAACAATTTTATTGCCTTGTGATCCAAGAAGAGCTTGTTGCTTTATGATTAAATTAGTGTGGGATTACAAATATACTCTATATTAGTAAGCATGACTACACAGTAAACTGCTAAATTGGCCCGGCTTTGCAAAAAAATCAAGTGCGTTTTGTGTGTCTATTTGAAAAAAAAAGCATTCCCTCGATGTCGGATTTTTCCTACTGGCATGGTCAAGTATGGTGGGTGTGCGCTTACACTTGTATAGACATCAATAACACATACACTCACAGTGTTATTTGCTTTTACCACACACTGACATGACTGATATGTGATAAATGATTAAATATCTATTTAGTCTATTTCCTTATCTATCGCTTCACATCATAGGTCATTCCTTATGCAAATGTGTGAAACTCATATTAGTTTTGATCGACGTGACTGACGTCAGCCGTTGATGGAGATGTCCAAAATAACTGGAATTTGTTTATAATAAGAATAACAACGTTTATTTACGATGTATTCATAGATTCATCAGCTCTATGACGCCGGACCTAGTTATGGAAAATGGTATATTTTGTAGTTTATTTGTGTCAAAGCCGTCATTAGTTACTTTGTACAGTTTATTGAGTTTTCCAACAAAGAGCTGTTTTGTGGAATTGTTTAATGATCAGTTTTTTCCAGTGGTCAGTTTGCCACAGCCTTCGCCAGGGCTATAATTAGTGCTGTATTCATTTAAAAGGCATGTACCTACTCAGGTATTTTATCCATTGTTCCGTTTCTTTTGATTTTTATGTTTTTAAAAATAATTGAAGCAGATGACATGAAAAATAAAACGTTTTGTTGGATTCATCGAAAATCATGTTATCATTTGCATACCTTTGGCAAAATGTTTTTGGAAATAATAAAATTCCCCTAGATGATTTTGTATGTTTAATATTCAGTCATTTAAATGGTAAATTTTACACAGTTCAAAAACATGCTCTGCTGTTGACAAAAGAAACTGCTTGTCTATTCTGTAAGTAACCATTTCGATATCGAGCTTCACCTGAGTGAGATAGCTCACAAAGTGAACTTTATTACACACAACATAAAGGTGTTACGTTTATACTCACCTCGGATTCCGCTGTCGAGACACGAAAATGTTGTTACAGAATAGCACTACAGGTATTATGTATGATTCACGATAAAATTGATTTAAATCAATACACATGCTAAGAATAAGTCTTATAGATAGTTTTAAATCCTTTCTGCCTGTAAGAGGTTCAGGAAAAATGATTCAACGTCTTTACTCATTGGTATCTTACTCATAGCAAATTGAAAATCATTTATCACTGGGATTGGTCACAAGTGCTCTCAATACAATGGGATTTTTAAGGTCATGGGGACAATGAAACTAAAGTGTAGTCACTACAGCCTGAATATACTAGTATTTAGTTGTTCGCTTTCTGACTCCAGTCTTGCCAAGAAGTACCGTGTTACCCTGTTAATGGGTTGTGAAGGTCTGGTACGCAGCCGCTCCACGTAAAATACTGGTATTCAGCTGAATCCGGAATGACTGGAAGCCGACCCCAATCATCATCATCTGCCTAGCCTTTTCCCAACTATATTGGGGTCGGCTTCCAGTCGAACCGGATTCAGCTGAATACCAGTATTTTACGTGAAGCGGCTGCCTACCAGACCTCCACAACCCATTAACTGGGTAACATGGTACCTTATGGCAAGACTGGAGTCAGATTTACTGGCTTCTGACAATCCGTAACGACTGCCAAAGTTCTACAAATGACAGCCGGGGCCAACAGGTTAACGTGCTTTCTGAGGCACGGAGGAAACTCGGTATGTTAAGATGGTCACCCATCCACAGACCAACCTTGGCAAGCGTTGCTTAACCTTATAGATCGACTTGTGCGGCTGTTATTCTTTAGCCACGAGCTCCTCAAGCCGACCCCAATATAGTTGGGAAAAGGCTAGGCAGATGATGAGTTATTAGTTTTTCTTGTTTAGGTGACGGCATTAGTCGTGCCTATGACGCTTTTACAATAAAATAGGTTTACCTTTTGTTTAAAATATTACAGACGTATACTACAGACGCAGACAAAGTGACTCATGAGCTAATTATGGCTCGTAAGTGTCATTTATGGAATGTGACGTTAATATGTAGGAAGGTAGATAGATACTTACCTACGTGTTACTCAGTGTAATGTCCGTAAGATTAATCGTCATGATGAGGTCGTTGACGTATTCTTTCGGTTAGATCTCGTTCATCGAAGTAAAAGTCGAAAATATTTTAATTAAAATCGCTCTATCGATTCTCAACGTAAAAAACTGGTCCAGTGCGAGTCGAACTCGCGTGCAAAGAGTTCCGAACGAATTTAATTGTTTCACATATAATTTTAACACTACAGAATTCTAATAGATTTTCCTGTAATTTTTAGCTATTATCTGCATAAAAAAATAGGACTGTAGTTTCGGAGATAAGGGGGGGGGGAATGATCATTTTTCGGTAAGCCCTTTCATTTGGTATGTCACACGATACAGTTTGAAAAACTTTTTTTTCACTTTTCTAGGTAGAACCTCAAAAGTGACCCCTTTACTAAAAAAAATATTTAAGAAACACTTCCGTGTTTGGGTCACAGAAGTCCATATGACAGACAGTCAGACGGACAGACAGACAGACAGACAGACAGACACCCGAATGATTTTATAAGGGTTGCGTTTTTACGAATGTTCGGAACCATAAAGATGATTAATGTTATTATTCGTGGTACTATATAGTTAGGTACGATTTATTAGTTGGCAATAATCAGAGCACGTGTCATTTTGCCACTCAAGATGCCATCAAGATGCCATCAAGATTTTCGTAATAAGAAATTGTCTTCGACTCGTACACTCACGTCTACAAACATGTAGTACAGACCTACGTACCATGTACCTACTTCTGTAAGGCTAAATGTGTACTTATCGATTGTACATAAACCTCGTAACGCCTATAATCGATCTGACATTCGTTCACATATCTTAGCACTAATATGAACCTTACGCTGTCGTAATAAAGTCGCAAAGTAGTGAGTCACGTCGATAGGAATAATCTTACATAAGTCACTGGCGTCTTGGATAGTCTTTCACCATGACACTTGAACATAATTGTGTAGTTTCCACTGTTAAATGCGTCAGCAAAGCACCACGGCACCTTTATAGCATCAGGTAGTTGTGCGTGAAGGCTTCATGCCTAATAAAATGTTTATTGTGTTTTATAGTTTCAAGGAGACTTCGCCAATACGCGATCACCTCGTCGAGCGAAGAAATATGACATAGAGACTACTTTCAAAGTTTGAAGATTGTAAACCTTTAATCTTTGTAGTAAGCAGCATGGACACTAACCGGGTAAGCCTCGTGGTTTCACGAGAGCACCAAAATACAAGCTGCACTGTGCACTCCATAGCATCAGCACAAGTAAATTATGAAGTTCTGAACATGAACCGCTGTTCCACTTTAATTACAGTCTTCGAAATAAGCTGCTTAAACTAGCGAAAGGTTTACTAATTCATTAGTTTCACGTCAGTTTTTCTTCCACGAAAAAGGTGCAAAAAACGGCCATGAAGCGCTCAACCCATCCAATAAAAGTACAAGGGCCGTTTTAGCTTATTAGGTAATAAATCGAATCACGGATTTTCGTGATTACTTAAACGATACCACTATTAAACCTGCCCAAAAATGACTAGCTCATGAAAACTTCGGCATTGAACATCGCGGCACTAAAACGTAATGAACAGATTGAATTCGTTTCGACTTCGCAAACTTTTCTAATTTTTTCTTTGAGATTTACAAAGTTTGTTGGCTTGTTCTGCGTGAATATCAACGTAATTTGCAAGAAACAGATATAAGTGTTTATGAATATAAATCAGTGGAGGTACTGCCATGCTATGTTATGCCAAAGTTAACCATAGTATTCGCGAAATTTTACAGTCTTTTCATGTAAATTTGAGAATTCGTTGACGAGCGCTATAAAATATTATAGCAAAATCACGCGATCGGGAACGTATACCTTTTGTCACAGACGATCAGACATCTTTATGGCGATGCATTCTATCAACTGTTCCGAACTGCATTCACCTATGTCATGTGGTCTTAAGGTGTTTCGTGAAACGAGGTCAAAAGTTCAGGCCTGTTTCAAAGTAGGGAATAATACTATAGCAGCAAGTTTTGAATAAATCGTTGTTACCTATACCTGTTTAGTATTTGATTTCTAAGTATTAATTTTAAAAAAGGAGAAATTTCGCGTGACGTATTTCTGTTTTATATAGGATAGGCCCTAAACAGGTTCCATTTACGATGCGTTCAAAGTCAATTTAGAAGTCGTGTCTTTAGCAATGTTCGTATACTGTCCTCATTTGGCATGTTAAGCAAAGTTTATTTCAACTTTCAACTTCCAGATTGTGCAGTTTAAGACATTGAGTAGTAAAAAAGCTTTCATATCGATCAGTTCACTTTTGCCACCATAATATTGTATGTCTATTCATATTGCTAGGGAAGTATCATTTTATAAACGCGAATGTGATCTTTGGATTCAATACGATAAACGAATATATAAATAAATAAACTGTGCGTAACGTCTTCAGCACTGACGCTCAAGTTGACGTCACAGAAATGACTGTCCAAAGTGTGACACCGTCGCAAGAATATTTGAAGTGTCGCAAATACTAGACAGGATGACGCTTTGAAAGATTAAAACGGGTTTTTAGAATAAAGGAAGTACTTGGTAGGTTCTTGCTCGTTTTAAGCACGTAGACTTCAGCGTGGCCCACGATATGAACGTCTACGAATGGGTATTTGTACTTATGTAGATATCATAAGTACAAATATCATTTAGGGAGCTGAAATTTCTGTAATAAAGTGAATTTGTAAACAAGCCATTAACCAGGAATTTCCTTTATATAAACAGTTTGTCATGGTCTCGCATTAACAGGCGAAAAGATTCCGCGCAAACTAAGGAGTCGTCAAAAATTCCTTATAATGGAAGGAATTTGCGGAAGCTATATAGATTTTTCAACAAAACTATTCACTGAAACTGGTTCAGAGGACGTGCAGTATATTTTTTACCCGGCAATAGCTCGTTGACCCAGTAGCCGAGTTCGTGACAACTTGTATCTATCGGGCGTTGCTCGCTTGGCTCACGCGGTTCCACGGGATCCACGAATAGGGGAACACGGAAATAAGCCATTTAGTGCATTTCTCGATTCAACATCGACCATCGAAATGTACTCGTATGCAATAATTGTTATCTGCACTGCGCGCAGGAGTCGATCGAGGTAAACGGTCCTGTGATAGCTCACGTGTTGTTTAAAATAGAAGAATTGATTCAATTTCAAGGCACATTATAGGTTTAAACCAGTATTATGCGTTAGGTTCGTCCTTTCAATAGGTAACAACCAATAACAAGAGAAAAGAACGAGTTATATTCAGCATAACAGACGATAGAAATGTATTTTTCTATTTTATATTCAATGTTTTGGCAGATTTTGTTTTTGCTGAAGCTCCAGTAGCTAGTTTGTTATGATTCCGTCGAGGGGGGGAAAGGGAAGGGGAGGGCTATTGGTGACAGCACCATCGTCTCCGCCCTGTACCCGTCAGATACCGTGTTCAATCACTCTACATTTTGTGAATTATTGCCCAGACTCGCAAAATATTGAGTGTTTGCAATATTATTCATGATATTATTATAGTCTATTCTATAGTATACTTCATCGATCGTGTCTGTTCCATGTAAACAATATAGACCTTCACTATTTCGTGATTAACCAAAATCATGTAACGCGATAAGATCTAAGCTTACTTACGTGAAGAACTTTTGTAATGTAATTTTGGGAATAATACGTCAAGTTTCCTTATATCTAAATTAAAATCTTATTCATTTAAACTTTAGTTTTTCATCATGAACCTGCAATTAGTGCAAACGTTATGTGTTACGGATTTTTTTTCTGCAATTAAAGATGCTTGTTTATTTTTGAAAGGCCCCAGCGGAAACCCGCCCCTTGAGTTCTGGGTTGGCTGGACAGGATTCTCCAGTCTCTTCTCAGCCACCGCCAATTCGTCCACTAAATAGAGTTGATTCACGGTCAGCTTTCCCTCCACAATCGCCGAGACCAGGAGTACCTCCGTCTCAACCAAGACCGCAGTTTCAACCTGGAGGACCCGTTACTACTCCTCCGCAATTTGCGCCAAGGGTAGGCGCCCCAGCACCACGTGGCCCAGCTCCACCAGGACCTCCAGGAGCCCAACAAGTTCGACCTGTACCTCCTACATTACGACCTTTTGGTCCGCAATCGATTGCACCCCAACAAGGACCTAGGCCGGTACAGTCCCCAACTGGACAACCACTACAACGAGCTCCTCCACCGAACAACTTGCAGTTCGGTCCGAGGCAGCCACCAGTCAGTGCAACCACACCCGACGGATCCAGACCACAGATTCCTTTGCAACAGCCTAACGGAGCTACTAAAAACGGAGCACCTGTGCCTGGATTCCAGAGACAACCTTCGCAAGGCTCTTTGAAGGGTCTCGATCCATCAAATACTTATCAGAATAAACCAGTCAACCTGGAGAACCAAAGTATCTCAAGTGACAACCAAAATGTCAACAAAACAGAAAACGGCTTTGAAGGGCCAACGGCGGCTAAAGGTAGGAGCTACAGTATTGCAGCCGCCCCTGGAGCTCCAAGTCCTTTAAAATCGGAAGATGATCGACGAAAATCTGTTAGTGCTATTGGAGGCAAAATAGATGAATTTATCAGTCGCAGTCCGGGACTTGGGTTGATACAAGAAGGGAAAATAGAGAGCAAAGAGAATGTGCGTGAATCTAAAGAAAGCGTTCGATCGGAAGCTTCAAACGAAGGAGCGAAAGAAATTCCAGAACGACCCGAATCCCGCATATCTGGGTCTAAAATGACAGAATCTTTCATTGGTGCTCTACCAACTGCAGTTCCAAAAAAGAAATTAGACGACGATGATGATGTGATTTCCCAAAATAATTTGACGGCACCGCGAAATGTTAATGAAACTGCTAAACCAAAAGAAGAGTTTTCTGATCGTTCTCCATCTTTGACACGCAGTGATGACTCTCCGGAGCCTAAACAGAAACCAACATTGAGTCCAACTGCACCCACTAAGCCCCAGAGTGTAACTCCAGAACCCGCGCGTCCGAAAACACCAAAAGCGGAACCAAAATTAGAATCAACGAGGGGGTTTGATTCTCCCAAAGAAGTGAAACCTGTACCAACGCCAAATAAGATGCCTTCGAAGTCTCCTTTACCAGATGCGAAGCCACCCCTACAAGTACCAAAAAAACCAAATGATTTAAGCACACCTATTGCTTCTGCCGATTCGAAGAAATCAACACCTCGCAAAACAGCTTCTGCGCCTAAGTCTCGACCAAAAGGTAATATTTAGGAGATTATAAACAAAGCATTATTTGATTTAAAATGAGCCAAACGTTAACGAGTTAAATGCATAGATAACGGTTATCACAAATGTACAATGTTATTATATTTGGTTTTCCTTCTTTAGATGGTGACAACGATAGCGGCGTCGATGAATCTACACAGGGAAATGTATGCATATCTATATATTTTCATTGTTGTTAAATAGTACTCAACTCCTCATAACATTTTCATTTCTTTGAAGGATGTTAATGGATCTCCCGGTTCGCCAAACAAAAAGATTCCGAGTAAGTTACCCATGAAGGAGAAATCAAGTAACAGCCTGAAAACGAGTCTTTCACGATCATCAAGCAAAAGTGCTACTGCTAAAACACCGGAAAACCCTCTTCCAAATGATAAGAAGAGTGAGTACCTAGCATATTTATATTTATTGAAGCAAGTTTTTATACTCATTTTTTTATGCTTTTTAGCGATTTTGCCTTTCCCTTTAGTGTATTGTACTTTACAGTCACTATTTATTGAAATTATAGCTTCATTGTACTGGTTAATAATGAATATTAAACGATGACTGTCATCTTTAATATTGAAAGCAAAGTTAAAGCCAAAACAATATGAATAAAAATTCGCGCAGCATTAAATTGGAATTATTAAACATGGCAAAAGAGAATAAAGCGGCTTAGAATTAATAAATGTTTACCATTGTCAGTACTTTACAGTAATTTAATAGACAGGTACCTGAAATAATAAACATAGTTAAAGGAGTACATTATTATCTTATTATTAATAACATTTCAGAAGTGCCAATGAACAAAGTGCAAGTTGGCAATGCTCCGTCACCTAACATAAAAGCTGTGAAATCGAAAATTGGCTCATTAGATAATGCGACGTACAAGCCTGGCGGTGGAAAAGTTAAGATTGAAAACAGGAAATTAGAGTTCGGTAACGTAACGCCTAAAATTGCTGCTAAAAATGATGCTTATACGCCAAGTGGTGGGGTTAAAAAGGTAATAAACTTTATTTTTACAACAACCAAGAGTTTGCAGCTTTGGAATCTTTACTTAATCAAATAATTTTGTGTTTCAGATTGTATCCACGAAATTAGAATGG
Organism: Lacanobia oleracea; assembly: GCA_950371165.1. Lineage (NCBI taxonomy): Eukaryota > Metazoa > Arthropoda > Insecta > Lepidoptera > Noctuidae > Lacanobia > Lacanobia oleracea. Next base: position 13,433,269 of record OX493397.1, read on the forward strand.
AACGCAAAATCGAAGGTAGGCTCGCTCCAGAATACTGCGTACAAACCAGGTGGCGGTGACAAGAAGATTGAAACCGTGAAATTGGATTTCAAGGAAAAGGCAAAACCAAAAGTTGCTTCGACAGTTAACATCACTCATAAGCCTGGAGGTGGTGCTATTAAGGTAACTTAATTATAAGGCAAATTTTTAAGATGTCAATTGAATAGGTCATAGGGATGCGGTTATAGGCGACATATTAGGTAACTACTGTCTGTGAGTACTCTTTCTGCTTAGTTCGTCAGCACAGCTGGTAAAAGTAACATTCGAGTAGAGCTTAAATATTTGGTAAAGCACTTAGACGTTAAAGATGACGACACAATCAAGTATCATCATTGAGCAAATATGTTAGCGCAGATCACAATTCGTATAATAGACGCACTCATTGTAAAAATAGAACAGTCGAAGTCGCTAGGTCTGTATTGTATGTTCGAGTACAATATATCGAAAATAATGTTGTTCTTCTTTAGTCTACAGTTGCAAAAGACGGAACGAGAGCAGTGAGTAAAAATCAATATCTAAGTTTGTGTGAACACAATCACTTTATTGCACATTTTTTAATGTAAAATGTTTTATAGGTTTTAAGTTTTATACAGTGACGTCAATGCACATACGAGTACGTCAAATGCAATCGAAGTATGAAATGTAATGTCTACATACGTAATTATGGGATTGTATCAATGTTGTTTTTTAGAATGTTAAATGGGCGTTACCGCGATGGAGGGCATCTCATAAACATTTTGCCTACCACTCTTTATGGAGTAAGGTTGGTTCGGTGGTACATATTTTGTACCATACGTGAGATATTTGACTTTTTAGAAACTCTCTAGTGTCTACCCAAGTTATTTCTAGGTCGGGCTGTGGCTGTTTTTTTCACGCTAGGTGTTACGCTTTCAATATAAACAATACTATGTCCGTCACATAAAAATGGAACAATATAAATAAAGTCTTGCCGAATTGAGAAATGCGAATGATAGTAGAATAAGTGTCGTTACACCATATACGTTTTATTTTACACAGAATGCCAAACTACATAAAATATTAATATGATGATGTTACATAACGTAGAGTACGAACGTACGAATGTAAAAGTTACCTATACACACGACCTACACGAATATCATCGACAAGCACGCTATGGAAATCAATAACGATTATGCATTGTACTATGAAACAAACACAAACATACGTGTACACGAACACACACCACATGTTTATGAAATTATTCCTTAGCAACCGCACTGATATGACCGTATATATTTATGTATACATGGAGGTTTCGTAGATACTATTAACAAACACAATTTCCCATTTTTTAATTAGCCATGTCCACCTATAAGTCTTAGAAATGAATGTAATTGGAACAATATTGTAACCTATAGCAAACCTGATAGGAAATATACCATTGTTTCATTATAAATGAATGCACTGTTTATAGGATTCTATAAATGGATAATGGGTATGAAGATTACTTGTTTAATTATATTAACAGCATCGGGACAGGCGGCATACATTATGGGGATTCGATCATTAAGGAAAAAGTTGGATCTGCTGCAAAAGTTTTCATTAACAATTATTATTGTAAATGAAAACTTTCAGAGTATTTAGAGAGAACTTTCAGAGTTAGTATTCTAAGATTTTGTTCAATGTTCAATACAGTAAAATGAAATGTAATTTTGAATTGATAGATGTATTAATATGCTTTCTAATCTTACCGTGATTTTTATAAAATGATAGTGACCTTTTTTGGCTGTCTCCGCTATCGGATTTATCAAGTTGCTGATGAGTTGGTAATGATAGAATACATCGTTTATTGTAGGTTTGGCTTCCAAACCTACAATAAACTTTGCACACGGCTTGCACTATACTTAAATATGTATAATCATAAAGCATACGTAAATAGTGTCTTCATTTGCCTGACGATTTGTTGGGGTATTTTTTGGTTAGATTGTTTTATTATAATTGCTTAGATCTACTACAACTTCCATGAGGTCTGCTGAGATCGAACTAAAATAATAATCTCCAGCCAGTAGTTTGTTTTTTAGTGGTCGAAGCCAGTCTAGTAGTCAGCCGCTGGCTGACTGGCAGCCTATAATCATGTCCTAGGTATACTAAAATTGTCTTACGTTTTACCTTTGATATGAATCATTAATTTGTGAGGTTGCAATTTTCTTCTAATCGGAAAAGTGTGTACTTGTAATTTCTAAAATAATTAAATGGACATTGTTGACTTTACAAAGCATGGCGCCGGTTACTTGGCAATGTTTCACATTTCAACGTTTTATTATTGAGACAATAATAGACTGACAGAGGGACAGGTGAAAAACTTTTTCGTTGCAAAACCATAAATAAGTAGATTTATTAATTCTAATATCTACGGAACCTCCAGCTTATTATTATATTGTATGTATTTTATTTTATGTGCACACTCACTTCTTTGAAACAGATCGAAAATCAAAAATTGGAATTCAAAGCACAAAGTAAAGTGGGCTCCATGGATAACGTAAAGCATAAACCTGGAGGCGGTGACATCAAAATATTCGATGACAAAGACTACATCAAGCAGATGACGGGAGTGTCCCCGGTGCCTGACAGTCACGGCCATTCTCGACAGGAGGTGAGGCCCTTTCCAGCCGCTAGTCGGGCCTTTTTTTATGTCGTTTTCGCTTTTTCACTTTTTGTTTCTCGGTGAAGGTCATTTAAATCGCAATCATTCATTTTTGTTTCAGCCAGGATATTTGTACACGTTTTATTGAATAGGTAACTCATTGGGTTGCAGTGTGTGAGGGGATGCTATTGTGGATAACAATTTTCTAATGCGTTTATTTGGTTTTTTGTTTGTGTTTTAACCATCGTTTTATTTTTCTTTTAATTTGCGTGTTTTTTCCAGTTTACCAATAGAATGAAGATTAATGCATTTTCTTTTACCGTAGAGTCCATTGCCGGCGACTTCGGAACCTCCAAAATCCGACGAAAATTTGAATCAGCAGCAGTGTTAAGAGCTTGCACTGAGAAACTTCGACTTCTCAGTAAACCACTCTAAAGTTTATAATCAAGAGTCCAAACTTATTGTATAACATTTTTATATCTTTGTTAATTTTGTTCGATATTGATACCCAGTTTGAGTGACATTATTAAGGTACGTTTGTTTAGACAAATTAGATTATTAAAATTTGTCGTAATCAATGTCAATGATTTATTGCATATCTTTTTGGACAATATGTTGAGTGCGTTATACTTGTACCAATCATTAAAATTTGAATTGTATTGTTGTACGTTATTATAAATTTGAATGTTGTAATTGTAGCGTTATAGTTGATGAATAATTTTACAAATGAATTCCTTTTTTATATCATCATTATAACCCGAGTGATGTTAGTATCATGAGTGCCAATTCATTATAGTACCGTAGAAGTATCCATTGACGTGTTTACAGTAACATTGTGGCAGGTAGCCTTTACATTTATCGACGCTATTGTTTCAAGCATGATTTTAGTAGTCTCTACCTTTGCTAGTTAATAGTGCTTCAAAGATACCATATTGTACATTGCACTATTCGACATTATTTTCATAACCTAGCAGCACTAACGTACATTTTCTCATGCGATGTGTTAGTATATTGTATTGGTAATCAAGTGATATTCATATATTATGCAACTATGTATATCTAAATGTGTATATTTATTTATACTATTCCTAGTAATATAGGCTTTGTTATCACTGTGTTTTGTTGTTTCCACTACGTATTCATAGTATTAATTATATGCACTTACAATTTCAGTGTTTTTTTATTTGGAATGTAAAGATACCAGGTAGGAGTTCTTGGCACAGCATTCATCATGATTTTGTGATACACTGATGTAGAAACTTGTAGCTTTTTTTCGCATTCGCGTAATGGCGACTGCCTCGACAGGCCAGTTTTCAATTCATTGATTTATCACTGAAGGTTCTATGATAACAAGAGACACTGCTGTGGCGAGAACAGGTGCGGGTTCGAGATTGACTGACCAGATTATTATATAAATGTTTTATATGTAACTATGACTATAAGAGATGATTAGGTTTAGATAGCGTGTATTAATGTTTGGAGCTTGAGTCACAAAACTTTCTTGCATTGTCATTTTTATTATAAGAAAGATATTTTGCATTTGAGATTCAATTGGTTTTTTCTATGTTATTAAATTTGGGCGCGTTTTTCTTACTAAAATATTTTATAAAAAAAAATCGTTAATTTTCACGCAAGCTTTTTATGGTAAAATGTCTAGATAAGTTTTAACTAAAGTAATAGATACTTACTATACTAGTAGACAGCAATTTAACTCCGAGTTTTGAGACGATGTTTTATGAAGAGCAAGGACGTATTGTATACCTATTAGGTAATCGTTTAATACAGTTTAACACTATACGAGTTCGTTTTATTTTGTACATTAGTTCACAGATCACCTGACATTTAGATTCAACTTATTTAGTAGTTGACTATTGCCATATTTTTCACATGCACCATAACTATCTTTAGATATGGGCAGACTCATATATTGGACCTAACCGTACCCACTTGGTAAGTTTTCACTTTATAACCTACCTTATTTTTCCTAGTTTTAGGTAGTACGAGTACCTACTTCAGATTTAGTGAATGTTACTATGATAGTTTGAATTCAATCCCTGGAACCATACCAGGGATATTTAGAGTGCGTAATTATTTTTGATTTATTGTTGATGTCATGAAAATTATACTGATGATGTGATCATCAGATTTTCCACAAGTTCCGTTTATGTGGGATTTCTTTGACTTTTTTAATCTCTTGGGTTAAACAACATAACCGGTAAGATAAACCCAAAACCTTCTATTATCAATATTTTCCTTATACATTAGTGTGCAGGAAGGTATGTTTAAAAAAAAACCCAAAAACTTTTGGAAATATGGTCACTGCCCCAGGAAACCAGTTTAATAGACAAACGGATTAGTGATTGCGAAGCCTTAACAGTAATGGGTCCTCCGATAGTACCTATTACATGAGTATTGGAGATTATCTTTGTTCTAGAAAATCTAAGGATTTTTATGATAGGTGAAAATCATCAAGTTGAAAGGGAAAGTTTAAAGAAACCTCTTAGGAACGTGGGCTAACCAACGTCACAGGAATTTACAAAACTTAGCCAGTATACTATTGTAGTCTTTGGTAAAACTTGAACACACTGAGGTCTAAGTCCAGGTGCCCGATGACGAGCCAATGCTATGACGATCCCGTTGCGTTGTGGATAGGAATAATGAGTCTTTTATAGATCTATCCTGCCTCCACACCGGAATCAGAATATTGAGCAGAGCGTCTTTTCAGGTTCAAACAAACTATTGTGATTCAATAATATTTACATGCCCCTATTTACGCAGGATCAATATTACATGTCCGTCCACGAGTGGACTGAGGAAGACCGTCCGAAGTCCCGGTGCTTGTCAGCTCGGGCTCCGCGCACGCCCCGCACTCCGCGGACCCCCCGGGCGCTGTCCCCACGCCGCAGGGTCCCCAACATGGATGAAGAGGACCTGGTCATGCGCAACAACGAGAGGAACCGACGAACTTCAGTCGCCAGGCCCTTGAGTGCCCGCGAAGTCCCACGCTCAGCTTTGTCTAGGCGAACCTCTCTCACACAACGTCCAGCTTTCTCCATATATTGATAAAGAAAACATTGAAAACAAGAGTATATTAAATCGGCCCTAGGCTCTCTGTGTTGTCTTAATGTTGTAGGAAGTCAGACAAGTAATTTGAACTCAAAATGTTAGACTTTGTAGTGGAAGGTCTACAAAACGCACAAAAATATTTTTACTGCACAAACGTGCACAGAAATATAGTCAGGAGTGATTAAAAATTATGTATTCTCCGTCTTTCGTAGTTTCGATTTTTGCATTGTGTAACTTTGATTTGCTTAGCAAATTCTTTACGTATATTGTAATATTGATGAATTTAATAATAGTAGCATTATTTCTAGTATTTAATAGCTTAGGTATATATCTAAGTAGTTTCACGACCACTCAAGTAGGTATTTCGACACAGTCGTTCTTAAATACAGGTAGAAAGCAGCTTTAGTCGTTTATTGAATGTCCGAGTTTATTTATGTTGATTAAACTATACACCTCATGTTGACTTTTATTTTGCAAGATCTTCTGTCCCAAATCCCCCTATGGCAGGCAGCTGACTTGGTATACATGTAAAAAATAATTTCACACATTGAAAGTCAGCATTGCAGGCTCGATCAAATAGATAAACTTGATCGAGCCTGCAGCCTTGCCATGCTGATTGAGCTGGCTGGATACAGCCAATCAACGTTCTGGGAGCTGTATCTACTAATAGATTTTAGTAAAAATTAAAAGTAATTTTGTAAAAACTACCCAGGGACTTAGAGACTAGCCCCCGCTAGTCTCTAAGTCCGAAGTCTGTAGTTTTGGTTTTAGATGCGAGCGTATTTTACTACGTATCATCTAACCTATGAATGAGTGTCATTCATTCTTAGTTCGAGTTCGGAACTAACCGTCAATCCGTAGGTAATACGCAGTAGAATACGCCCGTAACTAAGCCCAAAACTACGGACTTCGGGTTAAGAGAGTAGCCTTCCGGTGCAACAGATGACATGTAGTAGAGAAAGGTGATACTGGATAACGGATATCCCATTCGATTTTAATCGGTGGGAGTCTTGACGAAGGTATCCACCAGATCCTCTAAACATGAAATAAAAATGTCCCTTTATATAGTAACTAGCTTCTGCCAGCAGCTTTGCCCGCGTAAATCTCGGAAATTATCAATGCAACTTTATTTAGGTATATACCTCCCGGAAAAAAGTATGTACGTCCAAATACAGGACATACTCTACACATGTGCTAACTGCCAGCTATTAAGACGTAAAGAGGTATTTACTATAAAAATTATTTAGCTTCCATACAAACTTGATCACCACCTAATTTGTCTTTTAGGGATAGTTGTGAAAAACTAATAATAACAACATTGACAACCTTAAATAATTACTTAGATTAAATTTTGTGCCAGGTTTTAGAATCTAACTCCTTTCTGCAGGAATCGTCGTTTTCTCCTTAATAAGTCAAGTGTTGAACACTTCCTTCTCCAATCTACATTGGACATTGGCAGAATAATCGACATCAGCTTTGCTTGCCATATATAGAACAATAGAATAGACGTAAATTGGCCCCAGGAAAGATATTTTTCACACAAACTTCTACCTCCTATTTCACCCAAGAAGGGGGTGGATTTTCAAAAATCCTTTCATTCATTTCATGATATATTTAATTATACCTAATTTCGGGTCCGTACGACCAGTGATTTAGTCTGTGCGTTGATCCATCAGGCAGCGACAGTCTAACAGATTTTATGTAAAAACAGGGTTACTTGTAATTCGACATATTTCCGTCAGGTGCTGATATTGGGGCTAAAATGCAACAAATTGAACCCCCTATATAAATTGCCGAAATTCAATGGTTCTTGAGATATTTGAATTTAAGGTTTTTTCGATATTTACCCAATATTTGACACACCCAATGTTTTCTTTTTATTTGGTGTTACCACTAGAATAAGATAAAGTCAAAGTCAAAGTCAAAACGTTTATTCCAATTAGGCCATTAAACGGCACTTTTGAACGTCATTCACATTTCAAATATATAAAAGTTCTGAAGTGACTCTACTGTCCATTCGGAAAGGTAGATTCTTATGGAGAAGAATGGACAAGAAACTCCATAGTTACTCTTAGATATTATAGCTGGCATATTAATTAAGCTATGAACACAAGTAAAAGTACTTTAACAAAATTATTATAATAATATTTTCATTATACTCTTCAAAAAATGGTGTTTCGTTCAAAAAATTACTACGAACTTAATCGTAGAAATAACTAAAATGCATAAAAATAAATAACATGCCTATTCTGTGAAGGTTTTCAAAAAGGTATAAAAGTAAATTTAAAGATATGCGATTCGTGGCATGGCATGTGTTTGAATCGGCGCGGGAAGAGGAAATCATCTGTGTTTTTAGTGAAGGATAGTCACTAAAACAACCGATTTTACTGGCGAAATTCTTCGTGATGTCCGAGAGCCCCAGATTATTAAGCTTTTTGGAAAGCTTACAGAATATTATCTTGTAATAGTATATTGGTAACTCCTTCCTTGAAAATCCCTACAGCGAACTAACGTTGTTTGTAGTCTTCCTCAGTCTCAGTCAACCTGTCCTATTTCATTTGTTTACTACGTGAAAGCGGGAAATAATAATTATTTTGACTAATTATACTCGTATCCGTTTACTAAATTTTGTTTTGTAAAAAATGAAAACTACATAATTATTATGTGCTAAGCATTCCACCAATGAGTGTAGAAGTTGAGAGAGCATTTTCGGCTGCTGGATGCATGTGTTATAAATTAGAAGTACTTTAAATGATGGTACAATTGACATTTTACGTAACATTTTCAAATAAAAAATAAATATTAGCGTTGTATGTGACTAATTAAAACTCATGGTAGTTCCATTTATCAATTTACCAATATCGCAAATTTTGCGGTATTACATATCCGATACCGCAATATCACGGTATTTAATCTATACTGCGGTATTGCAAGCTCTAAACGGTACCCATTCCATATGTAGTTTTCTATTTATTTGGAGTTAAATGTCAAATATTGGGTAAATATCGAAAAAACCCTAAAAATTCAAATATCTCCAAAACTACTGAATTTCGGCCAAACATATGGGGGTTCAATTGATTGCATTTTGGCCCCCCTATCAGTACCTGACGAATATACGTCGAATTACAAGTAACCCTGTAGAGACATAAGAACAGATTTGGCCTGAAAAATCTAACAAGTATTCTATACCGTATTTTCTTCAAATTAAATAGAGAAACATTGAACTACTCTATAGGTGTAGGTACAAGTTGTAATGAAACAACAATATCTTTTATATATTGTTTAATTGGTGTACATGGTTATGCATTATAATAATATTTATCAATTGTTAATTCATTAAATTATGGCACTTAACACAAATAAAAATATCTTTAAACAAATAGATACATACATTGAATGAGATAATGTCACGCCGGAAAACAATTGATAATACATACATTTGATTAGTGTTCATTTTTCGAAATAAACTTAATTATAATATTCGGAATAATTTCTCAGTCGTTCGTTGACGTTTCGTAAGGTAACGAAAGCCTCTTTTTGTTTTTACTTTTTTTTTTTAAGAAAATAAAGTTTTCAACACAAAATTCAACTTATTGATCCCAATCGTAAAAATTATAAATAAAAAATCTTACTCACAAAATAGTACAATAACTTAACCTTTTGTACCCATAAGGACAACTGACTCACCACATGTATCCAACAATACCTTAAAACGAACGCGCAGGATGTCATTTTATAAAAACCAGTTCAACATCATTCAATAATACAAACTGTTGATAAAAACTTACGACTAACAAACTCCTCAATGTACTGCAAACAGAGACTACCTGCGAAGCGATTACTGGTTGAAGCTGTCGCGAAGCGGACAACACTACTCCGTCGGCTCCACCAATAGATTACTTTGATTATTTTAAGGCATGTTTGTTCGACTAATACTTTAACGGCTAGTTAGGAGTTTTGATTACTATAATAAATAATTTGTGGAAGCATTCCCCATGCTATTTAATGTTAAATAGACGATACAATGAGTACTTCGACTGATGCAACAAGCGCACACACACGACACTAACACTATATAACGTTAAAACATACAAAGGCCACAACACATCATTCAGTCACAAAGCGCGAATTAACCTAACACTGTAATGAAATGTGTATTTTACAAACGTTCTCGTTGGAGGTTACGATCATCTAAGTAGGTAATTCAACTATAATTTAGATAACATTATTAGCCTAATTATTGTATAGATTATTTCTATTGTACAGTTCTAATTTGTGTCAACTTACGTCCACTCTAGTTATGAGATTATCGCGTCGACGAGCCTCATCTGGTTCACTGAACGTAGCTGGCAAGAGTCGAGCACGACTGCCTGGAGAAACACGCGCCATAGCAACGTTATATAAGTTAGCTCACTACGAGTATATCAACTACATTTCACCAATGTTGTGACTCGATAGCACGACGGACTACGAGAGGAACTGTATCGTGCATTCAAAAGGTTTTGTTACAAATTTTGACCTCTAAAATCACTACTAAGAATAACTCCATAATATTATGTACAATCACTTTACAGTAACACCAATTAATGAATACTGAAATTTATAATAGGTTTAATATATAAGAGTATTACGTCTCGAATATTAATATCAATCATATCATCCGATAATGTTGCGCTTCCAACTTGAGCAATAAAATACATTACATACCAAAAATATCATTTCTTTCCGCATCATAATAGCAGTGATATGACCATTATATCACAATAATATTCGTGACTGTTAAGCAGACATTTGTTTTAGATGACGATTCCATCTTTGATACCAATATCGATATCATAATTGATTTAATACCGCTAAAAATGTACATAAAGTCAGGTACGGTTGTTAAACAGTATTCTATTGAAATGTAACATAAGAGTGCTGGTTTTGGGATGTGTGAAGTGGAGAGGCGCATGCAGTTAATTATAACTGGTAGTTACGCACCAACACCGTATTATGAACTGTCAAATGGAACTTTCAAAAGTGTAGGTTAGGTAAGGGAAGGGCAGTGTCGGTAAAGGCCATGCAGTTAGTCATGTACACCAGTTAGTTCACCTACACCGCAAGTATTTATGAACCCTTCACCACAGACCACCAAGGAAGGTGCATAGGAGAGGCCGCATGCAGTTAGTGTAGCCAGAAGTTAACACAATCTGTGGATAGCTTAGCTGTCAATGATTTGTCAATATGATCCAGGTTCACCGTACCCGCTGTTATAAAACTTAGTGAGACGTTCACAAGTAATACTTGGTCACCGAAGTACTATAAAATTTGGTTTTAATTTAGACCTACATGTTACACCTCTAATACCAATAGTTCGTAATTAGTATATTATACACGTATCGTTAATATCAAGGGTAATTTTAGACATCAAATTCACATTTACGAAATTTATCTAAACATCAAAGTACATTGGGGAGTGTTTCTCTCGGCAGTCATGGATTTCCATGATTTTAAGATACGATCTGGAGTTTGCCCTTAAGGTATGAGATTTTGTTCCTACCATAAAAGTAAATAGTATTCTATATATCACATATTATTGAGATAAATATTTACTGTTAATGCTTCGTCAAAGATTTTCATTACGCGCAGTCATTGCCAGTAAATATTCCCACAATTTGTGTTACTTAAAATAAATTTATATACAGTCCAAGACCTTGTCGTGCCTTATAACGTAAGACTAGATTTTACTACAATATTAGAAATGTGAGAGATATTTAATGATGTTAAGATTCTGCGAAGAAGTAATGAATATTGCTGAGTAAGGCAACATCAAAATTAAATAATTTTAAATAATGATCAAGACATAAAAATAGCGCTCCAAACGAGTGGAGTTATAGTATGAAACATAGAATTACATTACGAGTTATATTCACATAGTCTTTGAACAGCATAGTTCACGATCACATTCATTTTCACATACCGAATCGAACTAGACGACACTAGGTTCAAACACATTCCAGACGAAACGAAGTTTAGTTCCACAAGTCCCACATTGGTTGCTCACTCCGAAGCCTATTGCACATATTCTCGACCATTTTATATTTATATTTTCCAGAGTTCTGAAATGTGATATGTGGAATCTAAGCAAGATGCGTAGATTCAACATAAAACTCTCGAAACATTGGAAAGTATGAACATAAATTCGATGTTTCCCTGAACGTTTCCTTTAACGTTTGCCGTTCAAACGCAACGGGCGCCAGGCTGGCTGCCAGTCGTGCTAGGGCTGCCAATATCAGAAGTCCTCAAGCAGCACGGCATCGCGCGGAACTAGCCCTTTGTGTTCACCACGACAACACAGCAGGTACTGATCGTCCACCTCCAGTATTAGTCGGAGACGCTCACCTTCGTTGAACGCCAGGTGACCCGAATCTGAAGGCAGTCGATGCCACAAAGTCCTCACGTACCTGGAATTACATTATATAATACAATTAAATAAACGCTGGAAATAAATTGATGATCTTGGTTGTTGGGTAAATTAGGATATGAACTAAATTTAGGGACGGAGCAGCCTCATAGTTCCTGTCTACAACAAAGTATGTGGTAGTCAACTGCACTGAGACTTCCTAATTGGTTCGAAGTGTTCGTGAAGACGAAGGCAGAGATTTCAAGTTACTCGTGGAACTGATTGGCAGACTACTTACACAAACATAATATTTGTTTTCATCTGGGAAGTAAATGGTTTATCGTGGTATTATGGTTAAGAAGGAAGCGAATTCGGAGTGGCCAGCTTATACAATCCTAAACAGTTTGAGATAAGAGGATGATGATGATAGATATTGGGCATTTTAGATTGGAGGTCGTGGCTTCTATCTCAACATAGTTGGCTAGTTAGATTAGTAGATTGAAATATACGTACTTGTGTTGTTTCTGCTGGGTGGTGGTGTGATGCGCGCGCGCCGCAGAAGAAGACGCAGCTCGTCGCGGTGCAGCGGGCGGCGGCGTGCGGCCGTACGGCAGCGACGACGGGCGCGGCGCCGCGCCGCCGTGACCCGCGCCGTCTACGCGAGACGTCCTGACGGGAATCCACGTTTATAAAAACATCCGAGATTTGCACATGAGGTTTGACAGAAATAACGCAAAACCTGAAATGGGATCATTGTACTCGCTTTGTGGACAACTTTTCTCAGGGACCAACCCTGAAATCACGAACGGCAGATTTTCGTAGCCCCTTTATATGATTTTACACCCTTTATATCAATCATGCAACATACACCGCGCATACACACATACGCAGAGCATGTTGCCCGATAGCATGTTGTTCGAAGTCCGTGGACTGTGGTGTGTGGCCAAGGGCTTCGAAATGTTCATGTTCTTGGAAAGAACGTAAGTAGTAAACTTGGACTAGATTGTTGCTAAGTTCTGGCTGTCAAAGAAGGTAACTGCGGAAGTGCGGATGACGACAATCAGAATCAGTTTCCCTTTCGTGACGTTCAGTTAATTATAATTAGCTGCGTTCACTTAAACAGATGCATTAATAAAAAGCGGCTTATTAGGTAATTTGCGATTAGGTAATAATGATTAATTGTTTTTTTTAGCTTATTCGTTAGTAAAACCATGTCATGGTTCTTTACTTGCTTTTTAATAATGGTTGTCTTTAGCGGTTACGGTGTTATTTTCCTTAACCAACATGCACATGCTGTTAGCATCAAACTGTCGTCACATCGATGTTAGTCATACTCATAAGTTATTCCCATCTAAAGTACATACGTTGTTTTCGTAACATTTGTGGTTTTAACAACGGCTACATTTTGCACCCGTGGCTTCACTTCCGGCCTCTTCGCTGTCACCTCGGGTAAAACTCTGAAGATATTGTGCAGTATATAAGCAAAGTAATATAATTATTGCGGTGCTGAACATAATTTATAAGAAAGCATAATATTACAAAATAAATGTTTTTCAAAGTTACAGAAGGAAGACATAAATAAATTCCGCCACCTGTGATATCCCGTTTCACCTTGAAATAAGTGTAGCATAAATATCATTTTGTGCTCAATAAAAATAAATTATAGCAGCTATTTCTACAATAAAGTTTTTTATGTTACCGACATCGTCTTGTTTTTCGACTGGTGGTATTTTTTTCAACGTTCCAACTGCGTCATACTAGGCATGATTATGTCAATATCTTGGAAGTTTGTAATTAAATGAATATGTAACAAAGAAGTTAAGATCTCTAAGCGATTTGGTTGGATAAGAGATCCATCTTGGGCGCTGTGGATTCAATAGGCTGTTTTGAACTGTGAATTCTGTTACCTGTTAGCAGCCTGAGGTGGTTTCTTGCTGGCAGTCGCTCGCGCCGTGGTTGGCCTACTGGGTGTCGATGTGGTGGGAGATGTTCCCTTACGTACAGGCACCGGGATACCCCTGAATATTAGAAAGTTTTTTTTAATATTCCTCTAGTCTTCAGTTCAATTAAGCACTCTACAAAGGGTTGGCTAACAAAACATCAGAAAAAAAGTCACTGCTGTTCCGCGCTTGAATATTTGCGATAGTTCGTTACATATTCAAGATAAAGACGATAATTTAAGAAAACTGTTGTTTGTAAATATTAGGTTGAGTACATATTGGTTTATATTCTGAATTCAGAGTGAATTATCTTCATGCTGACATATTCGTTATTTTCAATAGTAGGTAGATACTAAAATAAACGAGACAGAATCATTCTGCATAAGAAAAATCTAAACATCAACTAGCTCCAATTGTAAATTATCTAACTGGTGTATGCTGACAGTGTTTATCGCCGCCGTTTCGCCATATTTGGGACAAAGTAATAATGCATCCTGGGGAATTGGCACAATGACCACAACGGCCACAACCTACTCAATTGGTTCGGTATTGTAGATGAGACTGACAAATTATAACTAGGTATATTTTTGCGTTAACGAATTATTTGTGATGATTGCGCGAATTGTATCGCCAAGGTTGGTCAAAATAATCTCGATTTGAAGATATTTGAGAATACTTCAAGATAAAGAATTTTCTAAATTGAAAACGCATTATATTTTTTTTGCGAAAAACTTTGTTGGGAATTAGGAAGAATGGTGAATGAATGCAAATGGTGACAAAACACAAAACACAACACAAACATATTGACAAAATACAAAATAAAAAGCGCAATACAACATATACCGCTTGACATCTAATTGGAATCCAAATTCATGTTGGCAAGATGAAAATGTTATTATCGGTAAGAAATCGAAAGAAACTATAGGTACGATATGAACAATGACATTACCGATGAGCTGTATTCTTGGCTGGAGACTGCAGCGCGGGTGCCACCGGCCTCACGGGCGATGACACCGGCCTGGGGATCTTCGAGCCACGCGCCGCAGCCGGGGACGTCTCTCCTGAATACACAAATATACACATTTAGACACTCATATATATTTTGTAGAGGTAGGTTGGTTGGTACGTCGATGGTACGTTGGTACTGATGCATGGGTTTACACAGCTGTTCCTTGTTCTCACGAAAATGAAATGTTAACTTGTTTTGCATTACTGTTCTGCCAATATATTTTAGGTTTTATCTTCAGTTGTAGGTGGTACAACGATTTACTTGATTCACACGGACTGTGTTTTTGCTATTTTGAAATGCACATAGTTATCATTAAGGTATTATTATTCACTAGCCCTTCCGTGAATTTAATTTAATAATAGCTTCTGATAGCTAGGAATTATTGTATTGAGTCATCGATGGGTAAGAAAAAAAAAACCGAAGAGGTTAAGCAGTAGGGTTTCCGTCATTTGAGTAGGAAAATTATAACACAAAAAATGTTTACAAGGATAAAACATTAGACAAACCTGAAGGAGTCACGGGACTTTCGGCGTTGCTGAGCATTTCCCATTTCAGTTGCAGACGACGGAACTTGCCGCCTCCCGAGTTGCCGCTACCGTTGCCGGTGTTGCCACTGGCTCCGCTACTGGCAGACCCTGGGCGCCAGTTCTCCTCCCCGCTGCACTCCAGCTAAACAAAGCGCACATTATGGTTATATATTTTCGGCTTACATTTTTTTTATGAATTCGTAATGTTAGCAGATATTATAAAATTGAAAAAGAATACGTTCAATTACAAACAATCTAAAACTTTCACTTCACGGGATAAAATACTGACTAACTAAGAATAGGGATCACATTTTTAATTTGAAAAAAAAACATCTACTAATTAGGGGATACAAGTAATAAATAACATAAACCTTGGACATATAGCAAACCACTCTAAACGATAACGTGAAAACCAGAAAGAAAGCACACAAAACAATTGTTAGAAGCAGCAAGCAAGGGTCTAAAACAACCTGCAAATTAATAACAACGGAGACCGTAACAAAATATTTGTAGCTAAGCACATAACATTCAAGTAATGTTCACACAAAGCACCGCCGAGTTACCTTCACTTCATTGCTGGAGGGCTTAGCGGAGGGAGGCTTATTGTTCTCTAGACTATCAGTGTAATCGTCGCTGTCGTCGAACACGAGCCTATCGAACGCCTGCATTAATTTGGAGCCCAAGTGCACCCCGGACCATCTGCGGTTATTCTCTATCTCTATCCTGCTGTTATTCGGACAAATATCGTAGCCAATAGTTGTCGGATTAACGCACGAGCGAGGTCTATGCTTTTCAACAGTAGTCTTTACATTCGCCGAATCATTCAGCAGGTCGGGTGTGGAAGGCTCTTTGTGCTTGGGCTCTTTGTGTCTCATTATGACACTGGTCTGACAGTCGTCGCTGGAGAGACCGCTCGACTGCATCGAACGCACCAGCTTCAGCAAATTCCGCTGGTTCAGGGTTAGTGGTGGAGTGTTAATCGAAGTGGGCTGTTAAATACACCAAATGTTTTTTAGCATCATGCATCATGCCATCCAAAGTTAGTTTAGAATAAGTTAGAGTCCTCGACAAGGTCATCGATCGAGTTCGATCGCTCGGCAATACCTTTATTTGCATTTTATGTAAGCTGTGCACGAAAGTAAATGCTAAAATATCGCGTTCGTACGCCGTGAACTGTGATTTAAGCACATGCAGTAAACAATAAAATGCAAATAAAGCGATGTTGCTTCGGCAGGCGGCTGTTTGATAGTATGCGATAGTGGTTTCGAAACACGAAAGACACGGAATATTGATTACGTATATTTCATGAGAAAGTAGCATTCGGTGTCGGCTCTTAGATATTAGATGTTATTTTGTGAATGTTATCTAAACTTACCCGACTGGCAGCGCGCATATCGCTTTCAATCTTCTTGAAGCTTCTGTGTAGTTCACGCATTTCAAACATGAGGTCGAGGGAGAAGGGTAGAAGTTTAAGTGGTTCTAGACTGGCGAGTAACGTATCCAGAAGAGCTCGGCATCGCGGTTCACCCACACAGCCGGCAAGGATTAGAGAATCAGGAGTGTAGTGTTTCGCTAGTATAGATTCCCGTGTACGTATGTATGACACCCAAGCATCTACGGACTGCGCACTGTAAGAAAATCGACGATTTTAATAAATGCAAATATTTCTAATCGTACGATAATGGACTGATTCTTTTAGTTTCTGATTACTTACTTGAGTAAACCAAGGATGAATGCATTGAATTTGACCAATCCCTCTGTGACTGCATCTTCGCTGTTAATTCTCAGTACCAACTCATTGAGTGATTTTGTGATTGGTCCTAAAACAGAAACATAAACATTATAAATAATCAGTTCATTTGAGTAGCCGACGATCAAAACTCAACAGTGTTTTTCTAACCTTGTCTTGCAGTAGCTTCAACCATTTGCCAAACAGAATTATTTACTGCTCCGAAAGAAGTTTCGATATTCTCTTTAAGGCCATCCCTGAAGATCGCGTACAAGGCTGGACACAATGCATTTAGTGCTATTTTAGCGCAGGCTGGGGATTCTTTCGAGTCTCCTAAGAAGGCTAACTCAGCTTGATCCGTAGCAGGGGAGAAATGTTGAATCAACATTTCAACAGCATCGGTCACGTTTGACACTAAGGCTGCAAAAAAATATTGTTTTATTTAACGTTAACCAAAGTACAAATGTTGTACGCTTTTGTGATATTGATGTTATGTTTACCTCTCTTTTGTGAAACATCAATGATATCATATTTTCCTCTCGCGTCATGATGGATAGGACTTCCAAATTCATCAGGGCTCACTTCAGCTTCTTCACAAATCGGTATTTCTGCCAAATTCTTGCCCTAGAATCATATAATTTTATCTAATATTGGGCATGCACGAAAAGAAACATATGTTAATATAATGTATGTCACAAAGTGGTTAATGAGTGACAAGCGCAGGTAACGTGTTCAACTTGCTAATAAAATGTGAGTGCAAAGTAAAAATGCTGCAGCATAAATAATAGCACATCAATCCAAGCAGATAATTTTAAAATAATCCAAAACATCAAGAACGTAACTTAAAAAGAAAAAAAATAGCAAATAAAGAACCCAAGGTACTCACAGAAATTAACGGGCAATGACGTGTGTGAGCAGAAGTAGCATTAGCAAATGAAACGTTACCTGGTAAAGCCTTTGCGCTATCACAGCGGAAATATTTGGTGAGTTAGGTGGCGTTGTTAGACTGACACCCTTATCCTCCATAGGTTTTAATTGGGGCTGTTGGCTGTCGGCTTTCGTGCCTTCAGACTTCTGAGCAAAACTCACTGACTTCTTACTATTACAACTACTGCCACTTGATTCTGTGGATCTTTGGTTTTCCTCCTGAGATCGCTTCATCTGCAGGAATTTCGACACCTGGTTCCTTACCTTTTGTACTTGAGTTTGGTCCCACTCATCCATGTTTAGACAATTGAATCCACTGTGTTTCAGAAACTCTTCGAGTTGCTGTAAATCAGCACTGCTGATGAGTGCACCAGGAGGTGGGAATTCAGTATAGTCCATTTTCTTTGTTCTTGGTTTAGGTAACGGCGGAGTGTGCGGCCTATGGAACTTTAATTCGTTAGATTTTCCTGATTCTAGACTACTCTCTGTTCCGACTCCTTCATCTGGATAATACTCGTTATAATCGGCATCTTTTTCGGCTGCATCAAGGAATTGTTGCGACAATCTTTTCGCAGCTATATCGTTGTTCTTTCTATAATCTACAGTTTGATTCTGAAGATAATAGGGTTCTTGTAACGATCTCCTCTTAGTTTTATGTTCCGTTGCCGCTGTCATGCATACGACTGGATCTTGTAAAAGATCATCCATTTCAAACATACTGTATCTTTTAGCATGCGTGCTAGATTTGCGGGTCTTATCCATTGACTTACGCAATATGCTCTTTGGTAATGGTGGCCTTGGAGGCGCTAGTTCGCCTTGTTTGGGAATGCGATTTTGTTCTGCTAATGAGAGTGATCGTTTTGGAATACTGGGATTTATTCTCTGACCATCATTATTGACTCCACTCGCCTCAGAGCTTGTGGCGCTGTCATAACGATACACAAACAAAGGATTGAAATTCCCAGCTGGTGCAGGGCTATTTTGTGCTGAAGAATCTGTCAGCATTGTGGAAGAGCCACGGTATCCTGAAGAAGGCTGAGTAGCAGTGCTAGAGCTTGAGGATACCGCCGTAGTATTGCCAGCCAAATTATTACAGTCGCAGCTCATCGGTCGATTTTTAGATTTTGAGGCAGGCGAAGCATTGCAATACTTATCTCCACATTTCTGAATACCTTCTTTTTCTTTCATGTGCTGCATCAGTTCGGGGACTTCTGATAGCAATTGCCTACATTCCATTGGAAGTAAAAAGTTAAGAGAATCCCAGTCTTTAATATGACCGACACCTTTTTTCTTTAACATTTCAAGATCATTGCATGAAAACGGTCGTTTACCTTTAACTTGCAATCGGTTTCTCTTGCTTTCACTCGATCTCGGCGATACGTTTATTTTTAACGGATTTAAATAAATATTCGGCCTCCCGTTCAGGAAACTAATATCGGGCAGAGTATAGCTAGGATATAATACAAAAACAGGTTTTTCGCAATCTCCTTCTTTTAGCTTTTCTAAAAATGAAGGCTCGACGACCTTGAATAGTTCTCTTTGAGACATAGTTGATAGATTCATGCTGGATGTTTGTATACTCTTATCTATAGTATCTGCTTGAAGGTGAGTTGACGTTGATTTATGGTCACATTGCTCACGCTGCAAGAGTCTATTCATTCTGGTGATCTGGGTTCCGTCAGATTCAGAACAGCTTGAAATGCTTACACTAGTAGCTGAGGATTGGGAAGAACATGATTTTCTGTTACTTCTCATTCTAGATGGACTATTCACAATATTCAAATTAGTTCTCTTAATATGTGGTTTGTTAACTGTGGCATAAAGGTTAGATTCACTATCACTCAATTTGGCTCCATCACCTGTTTCTTCTTCTTCAATCAAAACTTCATCGTATACTCTGTTACTGAATGGATTTACTGGATTAATCTCCTCGTACACGAGTGATGAGACTTCTTCTACTGCAGTACTTGGCAAATCAATTTGAGGGCGCTCTGAAATTGCAGTTCTCGAATCAGCCAGTTTTTGCTCTCCCATGGATTCTCCACTTTCTCCTCCAGAGCTTGAGGGCCAGCATTCCGATCTATCTAGCTGATCCATGCTGACGATGCCGTCGTTGCTCATACTCTTTTGTTTCATAAATAACTTAACTAAACTAAACGTTTGTTTTGGTTGACTTTTATCTGATGAAGTTTGATTGTCAGTTGAAGATGTGCTCATAGGTTCGGAGTGTTGACTTCCCTGAGATGACCGATGTTGGGATACATCGTACACTTTCATGCAAATAGGAGTGCCCATTAGTCTTTGATTTACGGTGAAAGAATCGACCTGTGAATAAAAAAACATCGTTAGAACATAAATAGATAGGGAATTCAGTGATAGTAGGTTTCCTGGCAATGATCTCTAGTAGGTACATACCGTTGAATTACTCAGAGCAGCCGAATTTATGGAACTATTCATAAGTTTTCTCCTGTACAGATTTGGCAAACTTTGGCTTTTGATGACTGAGTTGCTCATGTTGTCGTCTGTTGCATCAGTCCCTTCATTTGAACCTTCATTGTTATTGCCAGAGGGGTGCCTAAAACCACACAATGGTTGTAAATAATGGACTTTACATAGAGGTATAAAATAAATGCAATAATATTGGTGTTTTTTACCTCCTTAAGGGTGACTGACTGGTTTGTTTCTTAAGCTTACTCCAAGTAGTTAATCCTAAATCGCTCCTAGCCATAGACGTCGTTAGCTTATTAGTTAATTTCTTACATCTCTCTAATAATTCTAAGTTCCTGCGCGTTCTTTCATCGTTATCTAAAACTAAGGTTTCTTCCTCGCCCAATTTGTCTGAAAAATATCAAGTGTATGAGTTGGCAAGCTATCATGTGTAATTAACATAGGGTGAATCAGTACAGGTGGGTAAATTAGCGTCATTGTAAACTGAGTAAACATTATATCATTATCGTGCTATGCATCAATAGTTCGGGGAAGGGAAATCAATGTTGCGTACCATGTATTTGATTGACGGCCAGTTCGATGCACTCACTGTCCTCAGAGTATGTGGTGAGGCTGCCCTCGAAGGCGATGGTGTAGTTGTCCTTATTTGCCTGGCAGGTGAGGATGAGGTCCTGTTCGGAGGGCAGCTCGCAGTCCAGGCTGTCCACACTGAAGTGAACGCCATGCGCACCCTCTTTCACAGGGGAGAACAGAAGTTCTGACTTGCATATCGACATTGTGTTGATCGAACCGACGGATTCTTCACCCTAGTGGAAGAATATTATGTTATAAAGCAACTGGTTCTCCGTAAAACATTTTAAAAACTATTTGAACATCATAATTTTTTTGCAGTGATACATTAGTTGTTTGACTATGATTTCGTATGTGTTAGTAACATGATAAAATACAGGAATCCCACATAAAACAGGGACCTGATACGAACAATAATAAAACAAATGAAATACAGAACGTTTATAACGATGAAAGCAACACGTTGCACACTACAACATGTGAATGTTCTCAGAAGATTTCGAAACTGTAACGCGTGTTAGTTGGAACATAAACATTTACGTGTAGTTATAACTGACGCGGATGCAAGTCGCGGCTAAAAATAATGGCTGCGGTTACTTACAGGTACAATGTCCATTATAAAATAAACTGTAGCGGTGTAGACCTGTGTTCTATATGTTTTGTATATTATCTAACTCGGCTATAGTTACTATCTAAGTAAGGCAGTGATTAAAAAGCTTTTTTATCAAAACACAAAAAATGCCCTAATTTGTAATGCTTATCGATTTTGAAATGTTTGGGAGCTTCTGGGAATAAATATACGTTTATACGCTATATTTTAATTTGAATGAGGGAGGCTAAATTTATAGATGAGGATTAATGACGGTCACCATACTCCTATGGTGACGGTCATTAATCCTCACTTATTAATTTATACGGTACATATTATACTTTTTTATCACACTACAGATGGTTTGTTTACTATTTGGAGTGCAGATGGGCAACAACATCCGCATAATATTTCCCGCGAAAACATGTGGCGTGTTTTCCTGTTTCTTATAGGATAATTCCAAAGGTTACTGATGTGGAGGAAACTGTAAATGTGTCTTAGTATGACTCCAGTCCACTGTTGGGCTCCATCATCATTTTACATGACATATTACAATAACATGATTAGGAAATCATCTTTAAGAAGATTCCGTAAGGTTTCAAAATCAAAAAGTGCGTGTAGAAACGGTCCATTATTTTGTCCATGACACGCCCTACGTAACGCATCTGTGGTACAGTCAGAGCCAACGGGTTTAAAGTGACAAACAACATGGCCGCCACAAGCGTTATCATCAATTTAATTCCTTTTCCTGCTACAAATGAGGTCACAAATCAAACAACCACTCACAACAATGATATTGTTTAACATACTATTTTATTGCAATTCAGTAAGTAGGTAGTGCAAAATTATTGTTAGTTATAATGAGGGTAGTTAGATAAGAGTAAAAGGAAATGTAGTAAGAGAATATAAATTATATATAACGTTCGAAGAGACAAGTTACTGTGTGACTTAAGAAGTGTTTATTGATAATGATGAGTAATAAATTGTTAAAGAAAGCGATGATGTAATTTATAATAACGATAAAGTTGTCAATAGTGTTATTGCAGAGAATGTTACTTCTGTTTTGCTATAAGATATTTATTTTCATTCAAAATATGACTTATTCTAATAAATCTAATTACAACACGTCGTAGGTGGTCTACCATTTAAGTACAGAAGAATTAAAAAAAAAGTAAACTAAAGTAGTAAACTCACTGAATAGTATCCATTGTAGGAATCCCAATCATACTCCTTCACACCCATTTTTAACAACAGTCTCATCTATCCCACTGTCCTTATAGAACGGGATCACTATACCACTAAATCATTCACCATGTACTTGTAGCAAAATGTCCCGGCCATCATGCTTCACACTCACTATCAAAATATGTATGTACACAACGTCCGCTGTAATACGTTATCTAACGCAAACACAATTATCTATAAGGTTCTCTGAACTATCACAGTTATTGGTAAAGCAACATGTGATCGAATTCATTTCAAGAAAGTGCACAGACCACAGCACAGCACTCCCGAGAGCCCTGGGCGCGACTGGGGCAGCGGGAATATTAATTTTAATATTAGACACTGCATGTGTTTCTCAAACTTAACATTGAATTAAACACGCGTGTTGTCCACTCTGAGATTTAAACGAAACTGTTACCAAAACGCAACACGCTAAAAATAATATTAATGAGGGCAACAGATGCTCATTAGCCGAGCAGTAATTATTGATTATCAAGTTTCAATTAGTAACACTTCAAGGTTTGAAGTACTACGGAACAGAACATTACAGTTTCTTTATGTTACAGGCCCTTGTGAATTGGTAGATAAAAAAATCGGTCGTGTAATGTGAACAGTTTGAGAATGTCTGGCCTAGAGGATAGACTTCATTGGCAACGCACACAGATGGTGGCCGTATGAACAGGGCCACACATTAGGATGATTAAATATAGCACACGCACACACACGTTGTAGAAGAGGGAAATACTATGACTGGGGGAATAACGAGCGTGGTTAAACTGATTGACGCAATTCAGCATGTAGTTAGTGTAAAATATCTGTGTGTGTGTTGAGTCACACACACAATGATAGCAGTCTTATTCCGTCTTTACTACTGGCACATCCCGTGGGACCAACGCACTTCACACTATAAGAAACGCTAGTTGTGAATGCTAGCCAAGTGTCTGGACTTTCCTTGTATGAATTATTATAATGTTTGAGTACTCCAGGGAGTCAATAACGTTAATTGGCAAGCGTAACCGATTGTAACCATCGAGAAAAAGTGAGAATATGAAATTTCAACCAAACAAAAAAAAACATAAGCAGAGATGAAGAGTATGATTGCACCTATCTACCTATAATATTTCGGTTTTCCTATAAAAAAATAACTATCTAGTGTGTCCCTCACTATAAAAATATTGAGAAAGTCCCCATTAAGATTATCAGCTCATTAGGCAAATGGGAGATTATTGATGTTTTTACATTGAAGTAATTAACTAACTTTAATAAGTACTTTTCATTGAAAAAGAAAGCAGACACATTCAAATAGTACGTTTGTTGTTAGTAAAGCTACAAAGTTAATAAAAAAATCCAGACTATGAGTAATGTAGCATTTTGAATAATCTAAAAAAACAGTTAACCAGCGTTATAGCGCCATCTATCGTAATTAAATGTGTGAATCGTGTAGTAGTTCTGTTGTTTAAAACGAGATGGCGTTGTTGCCATAGACACGTTTGAATTTTTACCATTTGTGCTACTTGAAATCTGTAGCGTACTCATAGTGCTAAAAGAACTCATACTGGTACTCATAGTGGTAAAATTGTAAGTGCTTAGCAAGAGTGGCAAAAATGGGATGAAATTCATTCTGAAGCTTATACAACTTTGAAGGAAATGAATGAAATGAAACATTGAACAGCAACGCAAGGCAAACCTGGAAACTACTGTCGGCACTGACACTGCTGTCGAATCGAAACCTTTCCATGATAGAACTAGAGATGCTCGCAAACATCTCGCCTCTGGGATTACTCTGCAATACACCATAACACGTGATCCACAATGAAAATAAGGGTAATGTTACTGAAAAAATAAACATACATAAAATAAAAGCAATAGATAAAGATCAAGAAGTAAATAATATTAAGTACATAAATAGAGCAATGTTAATTCACGAGACCAACACCATTGATATAACAGATATGGTTGTGAGAAATCACAAGGTGATGCCTAAAGACAGTTGTGAGAAACTGTCAATAATGAAAAGTTGCTGCAAATACCACTACAAATTCTAATTTTAGAAAATCTCTGTAAAAAGCTATTTAATCTTTATCAGTTAAAATGATCACTTGGCACGTAGAAACAAGAATACCATTTTCTATTTCAAAGCCCATTTTGTAAGTAATTACAACACTGCATATGTGTAACAAACGTTTCATGAACATAAACGGTCGATTTCATCGCCATAGCTTCCGTCTTCCATAAATACGCTCAAGAGTTAGACGGCTTTAGATTGCTCCAAGCGCTTGCAAAATTTCTGTGACGGATTCCAACGATCTTACTTAGAAATTGGTCGTTGATGTTGAATGCGGTCAAATAGAAGACCACCCATTTCATTTAGTAGTGCTATGCGTTGTTTAAAAACTGTCTATTCTTAATGGAATAGTAAATACTTAAGGTGGATGCTCCAGGGTAGCCCGCGAAATTCAAATATTTTTATGTTTTTTGCAATTTGCCGGTCAGTGTGAAGCTGTATGTGGACCAAATGCGATCTGCGACCGTAACGCGTATTTATCTAAAGAATCATAACCATTTTAATCATCAATATAGCCCTCTAAGTTCATGTAGTTTGAAAGAATGATTATTTCTGAAATATTCATTCTTTCAAACTACATGAACTTAGAGGGCTATATTGACGATTAAAATGGTTATGATTCTTTAGATAAATACGCGTTACGGTCGCAGATCGCATTTGGTCCACATACAGCTTCACACTGACCGGCAAATTGCAAAAAACATAAAAATATTTGAATTTCGCGGGCTACCCTGGAGCATTCACCTTAAAGACAGCAGTTAGGAGGTAATACTGTAACATTTTTAACTTTATCATGCAATTTAACGAACAACGCTGATTGCTGGTTTGGTAATACCCTTGTTTTTAAGAATGGTGGTCTGCAAAACGCCATATTTGCTTACAGTTCTGATAAGATCTTTCGTGGTTGTAAGTGGATATACTTTTTTAGTCGGTTTTAGAAGTGTTCAAGCTATTCGTCAACTAATGATATCATCTACCGCGAGTTAGTCATCATTTTTATTTGCTCCTTGAAGACAAATATGTGCAAGATGCACCTGTGATTACACACCTGAAGTAAACGATAGCATCATATTATTTAATTTAAAATGTAAATATGTTCATAATACGAGAATGAAAATAAATATTATTCGTTATGTTCACCTCTCGAAACTTGTCCTTTTATGACTTTATCATTGCAACATGTTAATGAATTCACAGCTGCTTTCAAAACCGCAGTAAGTTCATTTTCGAGACGATTTTCGTTTTACGTTTTGCGGCTTAAGATTATGTTAACTGCCTACTTAAATCCTTGATCTGTATATAATTATGCAATGTGCCTTGATCTTTGTACAGGCAAAGATAGAGATTTACTTAAGAAATTTTGAAGGCAGGGTTCACAAGACCATTTTTCAGGTTTAAGAAATGATTGCAGGAACCATATATGTAAATAAACTTAGTGAAATTGCAGAATATCCTTTAAGACCATAAATGTTACAGAGAATTACGGCGTGATTTATTGCAGTACAGTAACAGACATGTGGCATTATGCTTAACTTTTCCTATTTTTCTGGGTGTAGTAGTACTTCAAGTCGAATTAAAGTGTTTAGAACTAAGGCTAGATATATTATTACCTTCGGAGGAGCATTATTTTCATCATCACTCTCGTTCTAATTAAGTATGATTTTAAGAGTTATAAAGTTTTCAAGGAGTAAGTAGTTACTTTTTGCTTAGTTAGGTCTCTTAGATTTACACATATTTAATATGGTAACTGCCAAAACTCGCGATTTCAACATTTGTTCATCCCATTCTTATAAATGGAAAAAATTGTACATCCTTTTTTTAAGGATGGAAAATCTTCAAATGACTCCTCCTGCTCTGGGCGAAGCAAAAGTGAGTGTCAGACTCTTGCTGACTAAAACCCATCCGTGTTCCTCCTAGTGCCCTTTGCGTTCCAGGGCCGCAGTGAATTTTTCGAACAGATTCCGCCACCCTGGCGGGCACTGACCCTAGCGGGCCCCGTAAAATAGAACATCTTGGATGTGATTTTCGATTTACATTTTATTCCAAAACCTGCAATCATATCAGGAAGGTAAGTTAACCCAAAACGAGCACTAATAACGTTCAAAACAGATAAAATATTTATCGACGCAGCAAGGTCACAGCCGATGCACCGATACAGACATGTTTGGTTAAATCAATTGTGATGAATCATCTGATCGAAATTATAAAAAAAATATGGATAATCTCGTATACACCTATCAACGTGGTTCTGCTAAAAATATGTAATTTTAAACAACATTTCTCAATACACTAATAGTTTACGTGCTGGGTACCACTTATCGTTTGCACAACCTAATGGATCAGCAATATAGCAGCGCTGAGAATATTAATAAGGTTGAACACCATATCATCAATGTCACAAATTGCCTCATATTATGCTAATGAGAACATGGCATATCGAATATACTGTTAATATGGTTTTGTGCACCTGTTATTTTTCTAATTAAGTCTGGTTTCCCAAAAAGTTTCAATTTATTTTGTTGCTGTGTTAGTCGTACGTCCGTGCCCTATCTTCATGCCATACGTCAGGGGTCACCACACCATGTTTTGTGCGGATCAAGAATATTTATGTAATTTTGATCTCGTCGTATCGATGAACACCTCCAGGATTTAATGGTAATATCTTGCACCAATTGAACTCCAGACTTCGGACAGATTTTTCAGAGTAAAAATAGCCTCACTATGATTATTTAGATTTTCGTTTGTACCTATCAACACATATATATATATATATATTCATATTTGAACACTTGGTTGCTTGTCATCATTTACCAGGTGGATCGTGAAAGCTTTATATTTTATTTAAACGGACCTGCAACAAACCTAATTGGTGATCCCTACCCCACATCCTTATTCTGATGTCTGTGCATTTGAACAATCAAGGAGTCAGTTTTACTCACATCATGCGTCCTATCGTCAATGACGGTGTCGTGAGGCAAGTTGGCGGTCATCAACAGTGCGTGGATGTCTTCGGTCCTAAAGCTCTCCATGTCGGCCTCGGCGAGGTTCGCGTCGAGATCCCGTGCGAGGTCGTTGTAGCGGGATGTGAACTCGAAGCGTGATGTCAGGTCGCTTATGCCCTTGTAGGAGGCCGACACGGAGGACAGCACTGAGGTGTGGTGGCAGGAGCCGTCTCGAAAAATTGGGCTGGAACATTTAAAACATTTAAAACTTTAGCCTGTTAATCGAGGACAGAAATACAAATCCACAAGTCTTCAATTAATAGCTGTCTATTGTAAACTTTATTGAATAAATCTTATTCAGCTTGAAAGCGGTTTATGGATTAACATCGCTAGTAACCCAAATAGGATTGTTTGCATTTCCAGTGATTTTAATTGGCTGGCTGTAATAAATCGGGTCAATTGATCGATTTGGTCTTTGTAAGATAAACAAAAGAATAATCAGACAACGACATTTCCAAAATGGAATTTTAGGTGTCTACCAAACTGTTGTTTTACGAAAAGGATTGGAATGTATTGCAACGTTTACAAACTTGGAAATGTCACGGTAGTGTTATTTTGTTGTTGTATATGCTCCACATTACTGGTCGGAGTTAAGAATTGCTTAGTAAGTGATTTAGTAGAAATATACCCAGTAAGAACCCATGTTATTTTAATAAAATTGTACGAGTAGCATGCCGCACTCGGCGCCATAGGTGGTAACTTTAGACACGTTTACGGCATTAGGATACCTTACAAGAGATACCTGTTTATTAGAGCGAAGAAGTGCAGAGTTGGATATTAAGTAGTATGAAATTTTGATTCGGCTCTTATAGCCAGAATAAAAATTACTAATATTATAATGAACGGGCGCTGACACTTGGAAATCAGGCATATTACTAGCTAAAAATTCTGGGGGTCACAAAATATTAACCCTTGTACCTTACACTTGTAGTATGAGATGTGGCTTAACAAATGTGTATCCTTTCTGTTATTTAATGATGACCAAGATTATATGCAACATAATAATGTAGATAAACAAATAATTGCAGATGGCTCGCCTAAATCCAGGATCAAACAAATAGAGCCGTATCTTACACTACCATGACAATATAGAAAGAAAGAAAGACAGAAGAAAACAAACAAAATGTCAACTTACTTGTAGTCGAGGAACCAGAGGTAACCGGAGTTGTCGCAGTGCGCATCGATGTCATCGTGCGAGTGCTGACTCCCGGTGAGGCTGGTGTTGCTGTTGCAGTCCTCGTCGGCGCCTGCCACCCCGGGGCTCGCCGCCTTCAGCCCCAGCCGTGGCGGTGGCCCTGGAATTTGGAGAAGAGGTTCTGTTAGTCTTTAAGTCAAGAGGGAATAGGTTACTCTTAATCGATAACCATCAGGAGAGATAGTAGTTAAACGTGTTATATCAAGATAAAAAAAAATCGGCCAAGGGCGAGTTGGACTCTCACACGAAGGGTTACGTACAATAAACCTTAATTTTTTTATTAGTTGTTAGTAGCTATAGAAATACACAATCTGTGAAAATTTCAACTGTCTACCTATTACGGTTCCTGAGATGATACAGCCTGCTGACAGACAGACGGACGGACGGACGGACAGCGGAGGCTTAGTAATAGGGTCCCGTGCCGGTCCCTTTGGGTACGGTATCCTAAAAATGTACGCTCGGTTAGATAAATAGAACAATAAATGTCCATAGGGCTAATACTGAATACCAACTGATTGGATTTTACAAAATAAGGACCGTGTTAGGTCAGAAATAATAGAGAAGAATCATGCACGCCAAAATTCGGATACAGCCTATCTTCTTACGTTTTGTTTTTTTTATTCATGAAAGCTTTTTTATGATAGAGAATTTGGCTGTAATTTTAAGATTTAGTAAAACAAATGAATTAACTATTTTTGAGTCCCTAAGTATTTTGTTTATACTTATGTTGCTAATTTTATTCCAAGACATGTATTTCCACAAAGCAACGCCTTTACCCATTATTATAATTATGCTATCACGTGTTTTTATTTGAAATCCCTAAAATTAGGCCACTCATTCGAAATAAAATGTGTTAATTGGGTCGACTTAGTGACTATTTCAGTCAGACCTCCATAACACCGGTTGATTACTGCAGATACGGTGGAAATGGTGTGACGGGAAGTAACGAGGGAGATAACGCGCGACGGGCAATCATTCGTATCGGGGGTTGTCGTTAACGAGGCTTTCATTTGCTGCGACGAGAACTGGAAAAGGTGTCAATTTATTTCAGATTTTTACCAGAAGAACATGTATATCATTAGTAGAGAAACTGTGCACTTAGTACTAGGTACGATCGTCTTCAATGTGGATTCTTCAGAGACGGGACAGAGAAGTCTTTTAACAATGCGCAGTTTTCAATCGATTGTGAAACCTCACAAGAGAGGGACAATCTCGCAGTACTGTCAAAACAAACCATTCAAGAATTTAATTTGAATTACAAGTTTCTATAAAATGGCTTTACCTAATAACTATAAAAACAATCGCCCCATGGCGCCACATTAGGCCGTCACGAGCAAGGTATTGGAATACTAAAACGTAGTGGTAAAGGTTGTTTATCGAGCGGCGAGGGGCGTGGGTGGCCAGCCGGCCTGGACAACATGCCTTCTAGGGAATGTTGCTGTGCATCCAAGCTATAAGGAAAACTGCGTAACACGCCGCCGTACTTCACAAGAACCAGCATATTAGTTACAATTTCCAATCAAGGTATAATACAATAGGTGATCCCTTTAGTAATCAATCCTCAGTGATCAAGTAACGGGGTCAATAATCGTCACGCGTTATAATGTAAGCAAGGCTGTGAACTCCCGTGCGAGGTACAGAGTTGTGACGCAAGTATGCTGACTCATCAGTGATACATCGCTAAGAAGCGGCTATGACTGGCCACTCAATTGTTTTTGTAACCATGCCATGTTAATTCGAACTTAGAGCTAAACTACAATACAACATAAGAACCTATAGGCATTGATTCACTGGTTTCTGTAGAACATAAAGTTTGACTCATAAGACATATTCATAGAGGAGGAAAAGCAGTATAATTTTACCTATCAAATAACTCAATAATATCAGCCTTTGGTCTCAGCTTTGGTTATGTATTCTCCAGAACTTCGTGGGTGTCGTATGGGTAGTCGTAGCCATTTAAATTACACAGTCACGTGGGTACAATGGCGTCTCGGCTTAACGACATAGACAAATTGATGTAATGGTCCAACTTTGATCAGACGAACGACTCACCAAAGATAGAATTGAAAAGTATTCGAGAACTAAAGGTATGTACATATGGCTTCATCGCATGTGCCACGGGCAGACGCCGCCAGTGGGCGGACACACTGCATTACTTCATTCTAGCAATTTATGGGCTTAAATGAAAGGAATCTTGGCTATGCTTTATAGAATTCTAAACTTAATTTTGTTTACACTTCCTATTTTATCCGGGTGGATTACAGTTACATTGTTATATTTGACGAAGAGTTATTCGACAGCGAGCTTAGCTAGACAACACGAAATTCTTCACTGAGATATAAATTTATCTTCAGGAATGCCACAAACGAACAAGGAGCAAAGTCTCACACATTTAAAAGTTCGTTTAAATTAACGGTTCTCGGAGTAATTAATAGGAATGTGTGAGGTTTCCCAATTTCGTGGAACGCGTGCCGGAGAAAGCATTTACTTGGCTGTTGTTTTGATAATACAACTCCCAAATAGCGGCACAGTGCCAAAGAGACTTTTCCCTGCAGTCGAAACTGTGCTCGTTATATTTAGCAATGAGGCGTATCACCGCGAAAAAACGCGTAATGTTGTATTAACCGTGTTTACTATACCATTTTATGTATTAGTAGCTATTCGTGTCGCGGACGCTGGAAGATCATCTGAGTCGCTACTTTCCTCCACGCTCTGGATTCAAGTGCCATTTTTCAAGAGGGCTTATGTCACTAGCAAGTACACGGCTAATCCGTTTATGATTAATGCGGCGGAAGTCATGCAGCTTAACGTGTATTTCCATAATGTGTAGTGGCATAAGTCATCATCATCTGCCTAGCCTTTTCCCAATTTTATTGGGGTCGGCTTCCAGTCAAACCTGATTCAGCTGAATACCAGTATTTTACGTGGAGCGGCTGCCTACCAGACCTCCACAACCTATTAAATGGGTAACACGGTATTTCTTGGCAAGACTGGTGTCAGATTTACTGGCTTCTGACAATCCGTAACGACTGCCAAAGTTCTACAAATGACAGCCGGGACCAACAGCTTAACGTGCTTTCCGAGGCACGGAGGAAACTCGGTATGTTAAGATGGTCACCCATCCACAGACCAACCTTGGCAAGCGTTGCTTAACCTTGAAGATCGATCTGTGCGGCTGTTATTCTTTAGCCACGAGCTCCTCAGTGTAGTGGCATAAGTAAATAAAGTTATATTCTAACTCCAACGCCGTCCGAAGCCAAAGAACGTAGAATCGTTTAAAATCGTTCCAATAATCAAAGAACCGTGAGAATAGTCGCACTTTACACAAAATATTAATTAAGCAGTTAATTATTGTAACTACTATCGGTTAGTAAAGTCTTAATTGCATTTTCACAATTGACAATTCAGATTTTGCAGCCAGTTTTTGCAACATCGGAGAGACAATGAAAATTGCCCGTGAGATCGCCAGACAAATTGGCCGTGAGCAACCGATGGAGGTCGACGGGCACCTACCACGATACACTAAAACATTTCAGAAAGTGTGACATTTGGAGCTGAGTAGTAATGTTGCAGTTGGATGATATCGTACCGTGGTAGGGGCGTTTGCTTCTCATTCCCTGACGGACGGATGGCGGCTATTGCATTCATTTAGTAATTAAGTTATTGCGATACGGCTGCTACCAGTATGTAGTCAGTCGTATTGAAAGTCTGCTAACGGGTACTGCATTATAGATGTTTCGATGCATGGAGGAATGTGAAAGAAGTCAAAATGACAGTATATTTTGGCAGGACATCTTTTTCATTCACAGTCAGTTTATTTGTTTTTTTTTTTTCAAATATTTATGATGACTGAATGATTAACTTTCTCTGGAAGTATCATTGAGTGCATGACTTCAAAAAATAAATAAGAAGGTACACCGATTCAGGATATTGAACTTATTGATGAAGAAACAAGGCCACATTTTTTGATAGTGTCATGATCGTCGAACGACATAGTGCGGCCTGTTTACCAGTGGCCTTTACTGAAAAGCCTGAGCAGTAACCACAAAGCGTGAGAATGGTAACACAGAGTCAGGTAACCTTTCACCTCCTTGGAGCTAGACAGTCCTTATACGGCAGACGATGACACGCCAGTGCCCGGGGACCACACAGAAACATGCGCTCTACAAACCGCGGCCATGTTCCAAGAAAATACATCGTGGGCGAACACAACAATAAAGCTACGGTTACACGGGCAATTTTTCAGCAATTATTACCCAGCAACAGTTGCCTGGAGGCAGTTGAACAATCAAGATTCTTTTACAAGCAACCTTGTAAGCTTTAGGATCCTAAATATTGCTTTAATTACTGCAGTGTTGCCTCAAATGGCTCAATTTGATGTACTTCTCATGAATACAGAGCACCTACCCACTTATTGCCTTGTTTATTAAATTGCCCCATATAGCATTATATTGTGTAGTGGTTTAGAGATAAAATTAGTTGCTAAAAGAGTACGTTCCTATTAACTTGCGGCAATATTTTGCCAGTGTAATAGCACCTTAAAGGTAAACACCATTGTAAAAATGCAGAACAGTATAAAACTAGGACGTGCATTGGCAACATACCGAGAAAAGTGATAATGTTGCGCATAGCAGTAACTGTGCCTAAATTGTTTACATTTGAATGTCATTTAGTATGCCGTTCATTTTGTTTATT
Source organism: Lacanobia oleracea (assembly GCA_950371165.1). Classification (NCBI taxonomy): domain Eukaryota; kingdom Metazoa; phylum Arthropoda; class Insecta; order Lepidoptera; family Noctuidae; genus Lacanobia; species Lacanobia oleracea. The sequence goes on from OX493397.1 coordinate 13,467,284, forward strand.
TGTTATTCGGCATTCAATTGTTTAGCTTAAAGTTTACCTACCTTTAATGTAATGCTGTGTGATAACGATTAATTTGTATGTTTTATTGTTTCAGCTGGAAACAGGAACGGGTGATTCTTTCAAGTTTATTTTAAAAACAGGTAGTTATAAAAGGCGTTCTTTTATTTGTTTTTTAAGCTGATTACCAAACCAAATCAGATCAAAAAACCTATTCAGTCCATTTCCAATTTTAATCACCTACTCAATCGTTTCAATAAAACAAAAATAAAATTGATAATAATATAAAATGTATGTCTTATAGCTGTTACCTTAATACCTTGGGTAAACAAATTGATAATATATCAGATTGTTGTCACTAAGCCGACTTATATTACGGACCTACAGCAACCATTGTCCGCACCTCAAAGTTTTTTTCGTAATATTAAAAAATAAGGCCGCGTCAATCCGATTATGACGTTGTAATAAAATAAGAGATCTGGCTTTCAAGGAGATAATGCTATATTCGTTTTTTTTGTTCATGATTTAATCAGCAAAACTTGTACATACCTTAAAAGTTTTTCTAAAGGATATAATTTTCATATGAATGTTTGAGGATAAAAGTTCCAAGTCGGTCGTCTCTTTTTATTGTGAGGAATATGACAGTGACAGGTGAGACTTATGGGGGCATTACAAATGTCAAGTTTTTTGAATAGGGAGTGTGATCCGAGGGGACGTTTTTATGGAGTGTCGCACCAAACCGCTCCATGCCTGCGTCTCCTCATATGGTCGGTTGATTATTGGATTATAGAAAAAAGTAAAAATGTTTTTTTGAGAACTGGCTAGTACCATATAGTAAATATTGATTACCTAGCGTAAACGTGGTTGTAAAGATAAATACGAAATCAGTATTCTCTCGAATATTTTATTCAAATCCTACTCAGTGCACCATCCAACTCAAAATACATTAAACCAACGCATTTAGTTAGGCAAACATATTGAATTTCGTAACTTACTTAATCAATCTCTAGGGGGCTACCCATTATGTAGATGGTCCTGCACAGTTTATTGGCAATAATAAAGTAATAAACGAGGCCATAAGTAACCCGCGCGACGATATTTTAAGCATGTTAAGTGAGTCATAAGAAAAACAGATTGCAAAACCAAAGAGACGACAATAAAAGAAGCAGGCCATCAGGCGCCGGATAATTTCACAGCGACTCCACGACATGAGTTCAGCTCAAAATGGAAGAAAACCAACCCTTATAAATAGAATTACTCCGCGGCACACTGCATGACCAATTCTCTAATTTTGTAACCAGTTACTGGCCAATAAAGCTTATCTTATAAATAGATCTCATCTTTATTGGCGAGTCAGTGGTATAGTATTCTAACTTATGTAAAGACAGTTTAACACGACAGTGTTGAAGTTCGGAACAAGCTGTGCAACAAGTTTAGAACAGGTGATTAGTCAATAAATGAGTCAGTTGGTCAATTTGGTTCGCTGCAGTAGAAATTGTTATTTTATAAATGTCAGCGTGGGACAAAGGCACCTACACGCGTTACATCACAAACAGATACCGCTTTATAATAATTAATCTGATATTATACAGGTTTATACCTACTGTTTTTAAATCATCATCGAGCATCCCACGCAAAATCAGAACAACGACCGAAGTGAGGTCGCAGAAACCTTGAAAGCGGCTTTTGCTCAAACAGGTGAACCAGTGACATAGCGCATGATTGACTGACGGAATATGAAAATATCAAGTGTGTGCAAGAATATTTCTTAACACACATTGTACAGCGAGAATTAATGAAACAGAAACTGTGGTACCAGACGACGTACAAGTATGAGAGTAATGAGATGGGCGGACATGTGCATCAGTAAATGACACACTGATAGACAAAACATGTGTGACTAATAGAGCGGTACCAATTTGTACGTAGTACGAGTCAGGGCCACTTCAACGATATGACGAGACCGTTGAAACGGCAATTTAGATGCTCTGCTCTGCAAACGACAAACTTCCTTTTTGAAATGGCGAATTGAAAACGCCTTTGGTGTTCCGTTGTTGAGTTGGGAGAAAATATGACTGCGATTTAATGGAAATTAATATTCCGAAAAATATCAAGTGAATTCGTAAGATGAGGTAGACAGCCAGATTGAGGCAGCTTCTGGTTTATTCAAACTCTGTCATAACGTGTTACGTAGCTCATATGAGTTTTATTATTGTCTAGAATCTAGGCTACAGTTCTGCACGTATATTATGTATAATACTGTTTTGTAAGCAGTTACAACACAACAGAGAATAACCTCGAATATTCCAGCTGCGTTGCTGTACCGGTACCGCCCACACGAAATTATGGATCGGAAAAACATACGCTGTTTACGTCAACGTGCATAAGGGTGTACTGGGATGGCCTGAGCAGATTAGATTATGTTGGTGCTTCCATTACCATTGCAAATTGATCGAAAGTCGAGATGAACCGTCATTAAGGGTACCAACGCAGCACTTACAGCGTGTGATGCATCAATTACACGCACTAATGCATGCCCTACCTTCGTTAGAATACAAAGAGCCCTATCCGATTGGTTTCATTGTGCGTTCGAATCACATTAGGCGTGATATTCTCCTGCATAATGAGTCAATGACACTGCATATTCTATTGTTTAGTATCCGAGCTCGTTGATTAGCGAATTACCATATGTAATAACTTTTATTTATTCATTTCGAAGGTGTCGTGTCCTGTGAGTGCTATGTCCTCTTGTGCTTCTAGCAACTTAATCATTCTATTTTTAGTCATTCTTTTAGTCCTCTATTTATTAAGTTTAGTTGGCTTAGCATTGTGCACAATAGCATTTTCTTTCTAAATGGCCTTTTATTCAGCTTTTTAAAAGACTTAAATTACTGTTTGTTTTATCTTAAAACAAATAACAGTATTTTTATTTTGCATAGGTAGGTACACCTAATTCCCATGGACATAAAACTGACTTATAAATTCAGTGTAATGATTTCATTTGAGCCAGTAATTACCGCATTATTTACGTTTTAATGACAAAACATTAACTTATTTCTATTGTTTAGTCTAGCTAATGATTTTTTTTCTCATTAGCACTTGAACTTTTACACCTACTTAAGAAGTTCTTAGAACGTGACGCCATTATTGTTAATATTTATCCGCAACATAAACAGTAAACGAAAGCTGTGAACCGGGCGGCCATGTTTACTTTGAGAATAGTTCACGGATATGTGAAAAAATAAATAGAACAGGAGCGATCTTAAACAAGGCACCTTTAACAAAAACTAATACGCGCGTGGTCGTGAATCAGAATCGGATAATCTAATGTTTACTACCTCGTTCGTTATCCCAAGCGTGACTCATTGTTACAGAGATGATTGTCCAAATCGTTATTCTATGTCGGTATAGTATTAGCGTAGTTAACATTCATGCATCGTTCAGGTATCGATGTTTTGTCAACAGAGACAATGTGTACAGGACACAAGCCTATGTGAATGAGCCTTATGTTTAATCTCGGTGAAATCGCTAACAATACGACATGAGCGCGACTGTTGTCGTCCTTGACTGGGGAGCGCTGGCGCCACTAAGCGCCGACACTGCTTTCCGAGCCTGTACCGCGAATTCTTAAGCCTATTGCCTATTTTGTAGCGAAAGAGAAAGGCAGCTGAGTAAGTGTAACGCCAGCCTACTCGCTCGCGAAAACCGCAAACATTTTGCTGACCGTAGTACCAGCACGCTTGCCCGCTACTTCTCTACTGCTTATATTTAGACCATTTTCAAGCCCTAACGCCAACTGAAATTTATAGATTGTAAATCTCCACATAAAGGGTCACGATTAGATATTTCAGTACTCGTTTAAATCTTCGCTTGCATTGGTCATGTTCTAAGAACACATCTTCTATATCATTTGTTTGATTCTCCTCACTTTCTCAATCAACTCGCTTAGATTCAACTATTGCTATTCAGATCTGCAATTGAATACATGCGTGAACGTGTGAACATTCCCATTTGAGTTCACTCTATTATTATGAACACTTATCAAATTGCAAGTGATAACACGAAATTTAAAAAGCCCCATTTATTATAACGGCACTTTAACATAAAGGAAACCATAAATAAGAAGTGGTAATGTATGTATAGCTGTACATAGACATATTATACTTTTTAATGCACGAGTTGTTCATATGAAAGCGTTGAGTTTTTTAGCACTAACCGATTTGTGCTTTTTACTAAACAATAGTTTGGGGTATAGCTCCATCGTGGTTAAACGGTAAATACAAGTCATTGACCACAAGTGCAACATGTCACGAACCACAAATACCGTAATGACTGTCTTAATAGAGTCACGTTAGCACCGCCGAATTTAGGACAATCTTGTCGCGTATAAAGTAGACAACTTCACATACGCTTCAGTGAGAAATTGCTATTTTCGGACAAAACCTGTTTCAACTGCAGCGGTTGAATAAGCTGTGAAATATCTTATTGTATTATGTATTGCCGAAAGAACTGCAGCCTTCAACTTAATCGATGCAAATTCGATCTCCAATACCATTTCCTGAGTGTCAAGGATTGTTCCTTATAGGTACATATTATTTTAATCGCTTAAACGTATATTATATTCAGTGGTTTAAAATATGGATCACGTGACTAGCGTGTACCATGCACTTTGCTGCGATGCCGAAATAATGTCGTGACAACTTGCAATTAATCTCAATGTTCTCAAACTTAGAACGTTATTTCATACTCGATTGTCAACTGAGACACCGATATTGAGTTTCTGGGGGATATTTCACGAAAAGTTTTGAATAATTGGCACAATTGACACGCACGGATCACAGTTACAGAAATTATTTTTGGAGCATTCGATTTAGTTGAACCACCTATGCATATGTTAAGCTACTGAAGTACTGATAAATAAAAGGATCGTAAGGCTGGGGTATTCGGACCTGTTGGCATTGAAAATGTTACCTCTGCTCGCGACCCCTCATGTTCAACACGACGATGTTAGACGATGTCTTGCCGATGACCGCCGACTTCTTCGCGGAATAAATACGCCACTGTGCAAAATATTTGCTGGTGATCTACTGAACGATTTTTCTTTTAGACATGATTTCTTCTGTTACATTTTATAGTTACATTTTAAATTTTATGGCAGTAACTCATCATGGCAGACGTGGCGGGGGTCTTAGTTTTATAATATGTAGTGATCTAGTGTTAGTGATAGTGATGTAGTTAGGATTTTGATTTTAAAAATGGAATGAGACAATTTTACAGACACGTTTTTTTATAACACAATATAGCTATGTTAAAAATGTAAGTATACATGTCATAGTTATAATGGAAAAATCTGAACGTTTTCCATAAAATCTCGAAATCAAAGCATTTATTGCAACAACACCATTTACAGGTAGGTACTTTTGGTTTCTTTGTAATGTAGAGATATTGTGTAACTCTTCGATTTCCAAGGTGCGATTCATGAAAAACCTCTTACTAAGGCGATTATCACACGGCACGGATTTCGTAGCGGTGCCCCGCGCGGTAAAGCGGTTTACGTGTGTTAGGCATCAACGGATTTATTAGAGGCCAATGCGACATGAGATCCGCTTCACCGCCTACCGCGGCGGTTTGCGGTGCCGTGTGTTAATCGCCTAAGTGATATTTATCGTCACAGGAAAATAAAGTGTTGAATCGCTATTTTTTTCCAAATAGGGTCACACCTCCAAATGAGGCGTAATTTTATACCATGAAATATGTACTTAAAGTAAAATGACACACTATGTATATTTCTACCAATATTAGTTTGTATTTTCAAAATGTAAACACTAGCGTCACCACTCACCCTGAGCTTGAATCGATCAAATAAGAATCTTCAGTATTTTAATGGATAAGACTGTTAAAAGATTTGAAGTCTAGATGATCAAGATCTATACAGTATTACCTATAATAATGTATAGATCTTGATCTAGACAGGCATAGGTGCCTGCTTACCCATTATAAAGTGGTATAGGCAAAAAGTTGTAGAGGTAAATTTCCCGATGTGGGAGTTGATTGGGGCGTATTTATAGCGACCGGCATCCCGGACCGGCGCGGCGGCGTGGACAATGGATTCCGTAGACGAGACACGTTCCATATGGATGAACTGCTAAAGGGCATACATGATCGCGTTCTAAATGCTAGCTCATTCATTTAATATGATATTCGTTTAATTGCTTCTGTTTTATTGATGAAAACTAGGACTGAATACTGTAAAACACAATCTAACTTACGTTTTCTTTTCTGCTAAAAGACAGCAGTTATGATTAGATGAATAGTCAAAAGCATTGTTGCTGTTAATACGTCATAAATCAGTATAAAACTTAATTGATTTAATAAGAAACTACTTAAACAACTTTCGAAAAGAGAGTTCTCAGAAAATGATGTAAAAACACAAAGCTAAAAAATGTTCACTTTACATCACAGTCATTAAAAGAGTAAAATCACGTGATGCGTCACTGCTCACCATTTGATTGATTTGATTGATCCATTAATAAAATGCAGTGGCGTGTGATTGGTTAAACGGCTTTATGAGATGCTTTGAAGAACTCAAACATTATTTTAGTATTTATTTTATTCGCTCTGAAAGGAAGATAAAGCGAACCTGTGTGAGAAAAGACCCATAAAACGAATGACCATTAAGATTAAGGATGACTACGACCTATAAATTAACTTTGCTATATTTTATTCGAACGAGCTTATTCATTAATAAAAATAATATGAAGACATAAAAAGGGCATCATTCGACGGAACGATATTTCTAATAAGAAGACTCGTTTTCACACGATTTATCGTGAACATTCTTATGAACAAATTAGAGTGGCAGATGGCAGTTGTTTATTTTGGGTTACTTCCCGAAAAAAAAAGAACCGAGTGCCAAGTTAAGATAGCGCCAAGTGTTGAAGGGAGCTGTGAAGATATGCTAATAACCGGCTTGTGTGGGTTATATCGCGCCCAGACGTGTTATCTAGGCAGAGGCGTCGCCGGTCCCCGCAATGGCGTCGTTATATGTTGGTAGTTGGACCACGTCGTGTACACACTGGTTATAGGCTTATAGCTTACACTGGCAGCTTGACTGAGCCAACACATTTAATATGCGCTTATTTATACTGTGCATGCAAAGTCCGCACAGCATAAATAAATTACAAATGACGAAAATACGACAAATGTCATGCCAAACTACTAAAGTGTGCAGGAAATGAAAAAGAATGCATTCATTTTAACTACAGGCGGACTGAAATTATCAAATTGGCGCATACTTATGACCGTGAAAATTGCAGTTTTAATCACAAGTCGGCTCTTTATTAACATAATTTGAAAGAAATCGCAAACATTTTCTCGAAATTGTTTTCCGGAATACGTGATTTTCTAGTCTAAAGTGTAGGTACCTGCCTGCGTTACGAGGACTCGTAAACTTCAGCAGATCTAAAATAAGAACATGGAATTCCTCGATGCTCTCAACCTTGAAATGAAAGAGCGAACTGATTTTAAGACACGGGCACGGACGATCTTTGATCACTAGTTTCGAAAAGGAGACTATAATATTAATTAGAATGATAATTATATATTATACAATGCGATATGTTTTTGATTGGATATATCGGAGATAAGTCATGGCGATGTATATGTTGGTATAGGCTTTGTGAAGAGACGTCAATTCCAATGTTTCTCATGCATATACGTCCGTTTGACCCAGACAATTTGAATTAGCATTATGTTTGTCATAAGACGTGGTTCACTGCAAGCTTTATTTAATAGAATTTCTTATAATATAGGTAAGTAGGTACCTACTTTAATTTTTTTAAATATATGTTGAAAATGAACTAATGATTATTTTATTACCATGTACAACAACGTATTGTAGCCTATTGTAAAAACTATTGTATCTTGCCTAATTTTTTGAACAGAACCGCGTAGCAAGCTATTGTAATAAAACCAGTTCTTATAGATAACCAGGAAATAATTAAGCATAGCTAGACCGTGCATAGGCTTTTATCAAATGTTTTTGCAACACGCGTATCACGTTCTCGTCAGCGGTTAAAAATCACGTTCAGAACTAAACTCAGTTTCGTAACGTAAAAAACGTCCATTAGAACGACTCCAATCTTTGTAGAATATGCGTGTCGATGTGATCTACTAAATTGTGACCTAAACTGTAAAAATCAATTGGTTTGGTGATGTTTTTGTAAACTAATACATTTCCGATTATTAAGAAATTCCCATGCTACAAGTGGTTTGTTCCAGCCTTATGCCTTGCATCAATGTCGACACGGCTACGTCGCGATGTCTACAAGACTACAACGCGATGCCTACGCGGCTTCAACGCAATGCCTACGCGACGACTAATGCGGCTACGCGACGATGCCAATGCAGCTACGACGCCGCTACGCGCGTCTATGCGGTAAATGATTGTGACATGGCTGCATTGCCTTTACAACTTCGCAGCGTTTACGCTGCCTATACGTTCAAATAATGCCTACGCTGAATAAACATCCAGTGCTTAGACAAGAAAAATATGAAAATGTATTCCCTTATGTCCTATATGAAAATATATTCCCTTATGTCCTGTAAAATCTACGCATTACTTTAGTCAAGTCTACTGAACGATTATTCAAGCTTTGTAGTTTAGTTCATTAAATCTTGAGGTTTATTTACGCCTACTCATTATTTCACTACGTACATACAAAAAAAAGAGAATAGTTTATAGTACGTTATACACTAAACGATAAATCAGTCACGATCCTTTTAAAACCATACAACTAATAGGATTATGTTTAAAAGCGGAGTAAAATAACACCGATATAAAATAATAACTCCGTTACTAAGGCAGTTATCTCACCGCCGGCGATCAGCGAGTAGCGAGTAAAGCTTCAAATTCGAAACAATTGGCGATCAGCGAGTAGCGAGTGAAAAGTTTCGATAGTTTTGACCCTCGGCTTTCAGCGAGTGCTTTATTGCGACAGGCTTTTACTCGCAATACTCGCTCCAGCCGGCACTATAGGTAGAAATGACCGCAGTTTGGTTGTTCTGACCTCCAAGAGCATCGCCGAGCGAGTGTCGCTGAACGAGTACAACCTTTAATAGCTCTTGTCGCTGCGATCATCAACTAGAGGTAAGAGCCGCTCGCCGACAGTGTGAACAGCCAGCTATCGACTATGAATGTATGTGTCTCTTTTGCTCACACGAGAACTATATCTTTTGTCCCTTTCCTCAGCGAGCAAATGGTCGATAGCTACTCGCTTCCTCGCCGGTGGTGAGACGAGTGCCTAAAGAGGGTTCAACCGAGAAGTTTCTCAGTAATTAATAGTTATCATGTAGGAGTACGTTTCAAGGCGTTACTGTAAATCTTTTAATCATTGGCTCTTATTATCGAGTCGGATCAATTAACATGGAGTCGTCGAGAACTGGCACCGCCTACGGGCTCGTCGCGTGTTTTAGAACAAGCCTGTAATTGTAGCAGGGCGATGATAAACTGTATTAATAAAACAATTGTTAGGGTGAGTACAGGTGTTTCGTTTTATATAAAAGTCAGTATAAAAGAAAAGGGGTGACCACTGAGATTACAATTTAGTATGGCAACAGAATCATGATGTTATCCAACGGAACCCTATTATTAAGCCTCTGTTGTCCGTCCTTCTGTCAGTCAGCGGGCTGTATCTCAAGAACCGTTTAATAGCTAAACAGTTGAAATTTTCACAGTTCTATTGCCGCTATAACAACACATTTAAAAGAAATAATGCTCCCATACAAGGAACGTGTTTGTTTTCGGTTTTTAGTATGGAACCCTCCGTGTGAGAGTCTAACTAGCACGTGGACGGTTTTTAAGTCAGAAGATTAATCAAGTTTTTTAAAGTTAGGTTTGGAAACGAATCCCTCAAGGGCTGCTTTAGGCGGTCTAGCTATTAGGTGGACTTCTTTTTCCTGCATTTGGTCTCAATTTATAATCTTATTTCATAGTAATTTATCTCATTTTCTAATTCAATTGACTTTGCTCAAAATGAGAGCCGCTTCCAGGACTTTCTACCGCTAGATGACTTGAGTTTAAAGTCGCTGCAGACACAAATTGAATTTAATCACGATATAGGCTCTCTATCTCTATCAGCTAGACACCGATATCTCGTTAATCTATTGACTCCTGTTGTCTTCATCAATTTTCAATTGAATCCCGCTTTCATATTTCCCAACAGCAATTTATCTTAGTTAACATGGCACTGAAAGTGTGAACCAGTTTTTAAATTAGTAATGCGATCGTAGTGGTTTGATTGGTGGCTCCAAAAATAGATTGGTTTTTGAAAGGTTTTTGTGAGTCGAAGATAGAATGAGTGAGCTTTTTCAAAATGTCACCAAAAACTGCAAACGTCGTGAGATTGTAAATTATCGCGTTTAATTGTAAAATGCTTGTTCTTAATAAGCGTGGCTTACAACATATTGGAAGATATTGAATTTGGGTGGGATTTATTGTATACAAAACGTTTCATAATATATCGAGAAGTCATAATCTAGTAAAGATTTATTACAATCTAACGGAGTCTGTAATTTTCCGGTGTCATATATAACATAAAATCACGCCTGTATTTCGCCGGTGTTTTTTAAGTCAATAGGAGGTGAGCATCAACCGGGTCTAGAGGTTTCTATTGAGAAATTTCAGATGAAAACTCAATAACACTATGCCTAACCCGGAAATCGAACCCAAAACTGCATGCTCAGTTGTAACGCTTGCGACCACTCAAATTTAGTACATTTTTACCACGCCAGATGACGTCACGCGTGTCTTCAACTCGCTGTATCCTCTATGTTTTGTTTACGTGAAAAAAGAAAAAATACGTGTCCAATATTTTTTGAAAATCTATCAGACGGACTAATTAGATTTTTTTTTTGTAAAATACCCTATATACAGTTACAACTTTACAACAATAGTAGAAACATTTCGTGATGTGGTGGTGAGTTTATTATTTGTTTAGGAGAACGTAAAGCTTCAAGTAAATAACGCAAAATGACCTTTATTTGTACTTTTACAGCGTCGGATATTTGAACAAAGTTTCATTCTAATGAGGTTATTCCTCTTTGAACAATGTCGATTTTATAATTTACATTTCAAACTAGTACGTCAATTAAGGCCGCTTCTGCGGCTTGACTTATGTTAGATAGCTATCTAAATGACAAACTAAAATTGATCACGACTTCAACTAACATTTTTTGCGCGATACATAGACGAGTTTTAAGCGGCAGTCTGAGTAATTATGTACATATACATTATTATAATTACAGCCTATAATGGACACGGTCGTAAACTTTTTGCATTATTTGTAGATTCTAGATAGCTGAAAATCATTGGACAATATATTTCGAAGTAATAGATGTTTCGTTCGTAAAGGGGCTGTGGTCCATAAGAACTACAACTGGTTCCAAGGAATGCAGAATCAGGATTTCACAGTGAATGTATAAGCCCCTGTTTTTGCCTGGGACACGTGGGCGGTGGGCCAGACAGACCCAGACTTTTACAATTTGTTTATCAAGCTCGGCAATAAATTAAATTCATTCCAAATGTGTATAATTGGCGAAAGCACAGACGTTTGGTATAACACTTTTTATTTATTATACAACGTGTTACAACATATCCTTGGATTTGGAAACTTTCTGGCTTTTAATTTGTACTAGCTTTTGTGCGCGACTTCATACGCACGTATCTCTTTTTTGGGAAATCCTATCTAATCTTAGTACTCCCTTACACTCCCCAAGGAACCTACATGCCAATTTTCACCGTTCTACGACCAGTAGTTTCGGCTATGCTTTGTCTGTCAGTCACTCAACCACTCAGTAATGGAAGAATTTTATATATATTGACTAGTTGACCTGCGCAACTTCGTCTGCGTCACAATTTTCTCCTGTTAGTCTTAGCGTGATGATATATAGCCTATAGCCTTTCTCGATAAACGGGCTATCTAACACTGAAATAATTTTTAAATCGGATCAGTAGTTCCTGAGATTAGCGCGTTCAAGTAAACAAACAAACAAACTTCATCTCTTTAATATATATTAGTATAGATAATGATGATGATTAAAGTTACCTTTGTTCAACGTTATAATATTATTATTGGCTCTTTTGTACTACAGGTAGGTAACCTACATGAAGCCTTTATTGAAGCCTAAGTTTATTAATATCGACAAGGTCTGTAGATACCTATTGATCCACCTCCATTCTAGACTATATCAAATAATCATGAACGAGATTCGTAGTTCAGTGTCAATAAAACACGTACCTTTACAGTATCTACTATTAAAATAAATGGTCAAATTACATTCAATATTGTTGTTCCAGTTTCAACCATTCAATGAACATGTATATTGGTGGCGGTGGCAAGTAGTGGTTGTGGTCAAACAGTTATTAGATACGGTTTTAAATCACGTGGGTGAGTGTGGCCATCTTTTACGCCTACTGCACTATCATTTTAATAACAAGCCGTAAGTGAAACCGTGTGCGTTTCTAGTGTTGATCTGATATTAAATGTTGATAGAAATGCGAAGACGTGTAGGCTGTGTGGTCGTAAAAGAGAAGTTTGGCGCGTCACAAATAGATTATGTTGGTACCTAGGTATCGCAAAATAGGTATTTCTCTATCGTTAGCTTGCAATAACCGTAATCAAGCTGCTCTCTCGATAAAAGCTATAACCTTGTTGGGTTTTAGACAAACATAAAACTTGATTGACGCTGGGTAAATCTTGGTCCTCGATTACGGGTTATGGTAGGCGCCAGATAAATGTGCAAAAATGGTAATTGACTCACATAGGTAAATTTATTGACTTTCTTAATATTAAAAATAGAAATAAAGACATATAGTTGTCCTGAAACGACTTCTATTGTGATCCTTTACGTTCTCTAGTAATGAAAATCAGTTTATAATTTATTGTTCGGGTATCTACGTCGGGATATTAGGGACAGGTCAATCAAGGTCAAGGTACTTTACTGCAAGTTTTTTCGGTCCCTACCATAGAAGTAATAGTAATGCGAGTAAATTTTGGTTCTAATAAAACCAAGTATAGGTATGTATAAGAGCAGCACGAATATGATAAGCGGCTTATAAAACATTCAGATAGTCTGCCACTAAAAATACCTTCGCAATTAATTAATTAATAAGCTAATATTATGCAATTTGTTCGCAAACTCATTTACATGGTAGGCAAATATTGTCCCAACAAGTTTGCAGCCTAGCCCCTGAACTGAAGCCCCGAGTCCCGACTAGTTGGAGCAACTTGGGGAACTAATAAACCCGCAATAGCGTTGGTGACAGCTTTCTTCCAAGAACTTACTCAACGTTGTTAATTCGCAGGTTCTTAAGACGTTTAAGATTAAAATTTAAAAGTTACGTATTATTAAATTTTAGGCTTTGATCCGTGTTATTAGAGGTTGAAGAATCGGTTATCACGAGCATGTGATGTAGAACGACATGTCATGAGAAAAGTTTCTGTTAGTCCACCGTTTCGTTGGTGTCCCTTTATACCATACTAGCTTTTGCACGCGGCTTCTTTTTTTTTTTTTTTTTTTTTTTTTACTATTGATAGGCACGCGTTTGACCACTATCTCACCTGATGGTAAGCGAGGATGTGGTCGAAGATGGAGCACGCTTGCCTAGAAATAACCTATTCACTCTTGATTTAAAGACTCCCAGGTTGTAGCTATCAGGAAACACAGACTCCGGCAGGGAATTCCACTCCTTAGCTGTAGGTACGCACTATGAATGTGTTCCCAAAACGTTTTGTGCGTATGGGTGGGATGTCCACCATGTACCTACCGGTGGCGCATCGCCGTTCGTCTTGTGGTCCGATGATGGAACGGGCTTGGCGGAATTAAATTATGCAATTCCGTCGCACATTCCCCAAAATGCAACCGGTAAAAAACCGACAGGCTAGCAACTCGTCGTCGATGTTCAAGACTTTGGAGCTTCGACGCGACGAGCCTCTCATTGCCGATGATCCTCTTGGCTCGTTTCTCAATTGACTCAAGGGCATCAAGCTGGTATCTGGCAGATCCATCCCAAAGATGAGAGCAGTATTCCATACACGATCGAACTTGCGCTTGATAGAGTTTGAGCAGCTGTTCCGGCGTGAAGTACCGTCTCACCTTAGCCAGAATCCCCAACTTCTTTGCAGCCAATTGAGCTTTTGCCTCTATGTAAGGGCCAAAATTGAGAGTAGATGTTAATGTAACCCCAAGAAGCTCAAGATGGTCGGTTATCGGCACGGCTTCACCGCGGAAAGATGGAGCTGGGCGGAATTGGCTCCTTTTGGCGGAAAATAGACACGCTTGGGTCTTAGCAGCATTGAACTTGACCAGATTGGCATCGCCCCAATCAGAGACCGCCTGTAGGGACACGTTCAAGCGCTCAACCATTGCCTCCCGGAGAGACCGGATCTGCGACCCACCAGCTCGTGCGTCGGACACGTATCTTTCAGCAACAGTGCTGTCGTCTGCATACCCAAAGGTACCGGGTTTAAGCAGATCATTAATATGCAGCAAGAACAGTGTTGCCGAAAGCACCGACCCCTGAGGAACCCCGGCATTAATATCCAGCAGTCCAGACGAGCAGCCATCTATGACCACTCGGATAGACCGATCCCTCAGGAAATCTGCGATCCAATCACACAAACCGGCGGGCAGACCGAAGGAAGGAAGCTTACTAATAAGGCCATCGTGCCAGACCCTGTCGAAGGCCTTCGAGATGTCAAGGGAGACCGCCAGTGCCTCCCCGTGCTTCTCTATGGCCTCACTCCAGATGTGAATGGCATACGCTAGAAGATCCCCAGTAGACCGATTTCGGCGAAACCCGTATTGCCGGTCACTAAGGATATCATTCGCTTCTAGGTACGCCAGGAGCTTATGATTCAGCACGCGTTCCATAGTCTTACAGAGTATGGACGTTACCGAAATGGGTCTATAATTCGACGGGTCAGCTCGACTACCCTTCTTGGGCACGGGCTGCACGTTAGCTTGCTTCCAAGCCTTCGGCACTTTTCCAGTCTCAAACGAAAGGCGAAATAGGCGTGTCAAGATCGGAGACAACTCAGGCGCACAAGTCTTCAGAACAATTGCCGGTATCCCGTCGGGGCCACTAGCCTTGTTCACGTCTAGGTTACGCAGTACCCTACGGACGTCCTTCTGATGAATGCGAATGTTCGACATACTCGACTCGCATTCACCAGGAGAGGCGGAGGGCGTCGCGCCACCAGGATCCAGACGTGAAGATTCCGCAAACAAAGAAGCAAACAAGTTCGCTTTCTCCTCAGCGGAGTGGGCCAGCGTCCCGTCGGGTCTCAGCAGTGGTGGTAGTGAGGGGCGGCAGAAGTTCGATTCGACCGACTTAGCCAGGGACCAAAAAGCCTTACTACCTGATGGGTAAGCTGAAGCAAGTTTGTTCCCTATTCGGCTAATGTGGTCAAACCGAGCCCTCCGCAACACCTTCTTGCAGGACTTAGCAGCCCTATTAAAGGCTCTCTTCTTCTGACTCACGTCATTTGCTTTGCGCGTACGAGCGTCGACCCATGCTAGGTACGCCGCGTGCTTAAGCGCATCGGCGCGATTGCACTCGGCACCAAACCAAGGACGAGCTTCGCCAGATATTGCTATGTTAGAGAACGGAATGTAGTACTCCATTCCCCTCCGCAACAAATCCGTCACGGCGTCCGCGCACGACGTAGCATCAGTGGAAGAAAAGCAAGTAGGCTGCCAAGGGTAACATGCGAAGAAAGATCGCATGCCATCCCAATCTGCTGACTTGTATCGCCATACCCGCCGGGTGCCTCTTGGGCTAGGATCGGGCGGAGAGTAGACAGACACAGACTTCACCAGACAGTGGTCGGAACTACCCAGTGGTGATGAAATCGACACCGAATAGCGGTCTGGATCTGTTGTCAGCAGAAGGTCCAAGCAATTGGCAGTGTGCGAATCAACATCCGGCACCCTCGTTGCCCCCTGGACCAGCTGGGTAAGATTTAACGCAAGCGCTAGCTTTCGCGTCTCTCGTCCAGCATGGTCTGTGCACTGGTATGGGAAGAGCCACTCCTGATGGTGGGCATTGAAGTCCCCCAGTAACACCAATTGGGCAGAAGGGTACCGCTGCTGAGCCGCATCCGCCGCCTCACTCAGGTGCTGTGTAAGCCCAGTTGTCTCCAAATCACCGCTGTGCGAACGGTAGACGCATGCGTAGACAATTTTGTCTAGACCTGTGTCCACCATAGCCCACAGCGTTGAGAACCTGGAGTCTTCAAGGTAGCGGAGACGCCGATAGCAGATGTCGTCCCGGGCGTACATGCATACGCCCGCGCGGGGTCTAAAGTGGTGCTCCAGGGTAAACCCAGGGTAAGACAGGTATGACACGTCCGACGGACATCCGATCTGCGTCTCCGACAAGAACAAGAGCGCTGGTTTCTCGGTCTCAAGATGGTGATGGACTGCGGCGAGATTTGAGTGCAGACCTCGTATATTAGAGAGGTGCACTTTATGCGAAAGGACGTGCTGCCGCTGTACAGCTTTTCTCTTTTTATTCCTGTTCATTAACTTACTTGAGTGATGGAGGTTGAGGAGAAGGAAGTGAAATGAGGTTCCAAGCTGCTAACCTTCAGGCACGCCCTGACAGGACGACATCTTTGGGGGACTAGTCTGGAGACTGCGGGGACGCCCGAGCCCCCCCCGGGAATGTCCATCGGGCCCTTTCATCTGGTCGCCAACCAGCACGATGGTGCATTCCGGGATTTTTCGTCAGATGGCGGGGCAGCCTTTCATGTGTGGCTAGCACACTACTTGGGCCCCCAACTATCTGCGGTCGGCCAGCGGTGCACCGTGCCTCGGATCCCGCTACCCTCCAAGACTAGTCTCCCGATACGCCCATGCCAGGGCTAGCCTGGCTGGTCTGCCTGCATTGGAACAACTATTTCGACCCAACTCCTCTGAATTGGCTACACTGAGCATCGTACCGGAACACAGCTAAGCCGCTTGGCGGTACGTCTTTGCCCAGTGGGTGGTCACAAGCCATCGGCCGAAGCCTACCACCAGTTAGTGTCACCTGATTAGCACCACCCACCAACGAAGCAGTTGACTGTCTGATGAATAAGAAAAAAGGGAAAAAATCAGATTAAAGCTAAACAGTAGTGTGGAAGTAAAAACATATGCTTCCTGCCTATTATATATAACCCGTGGTGCTTGGCAACTGGGCTTAACCCAGTTGTGTATGTCCCTTGGTGCCTATTGGCCTAGCTCTATTCTGTCTCTTGCTTGATGAGGAGGGAAGTGGAAATTGGATAGTGGTCAAACGCGTGCCTATCTATAGTAAAAATATATATATATATATTTTCCAAGATAGTTGAATCGTTTCTCCGAGACTGTTGATTCTGGCTTTCAGGAGTTGCAGTGGTTGGAAATGTGAGGCGGGCTTGTCCCAATTAAAAATATGCTTCCTGCACGAGTATCATGGTGTGTGGTAAATACATAGCCCAGCTGAGTGTAGGTTGGTTTGTACAATTTAGGTCACTGTAACAGCCAGCGACAAAGATGGCGACATAAAGTCTGTTATAATTGTATAATGAGCTCAACAGAATAATTTAAAATTGTAGAACAGAATAACTTAAACAAAATATTTATTAATTATTAAATTATTCTGAATATTTTAATAGGTAATGAGATCTTGAAAGTCGGAACACTTCCGATAGAAAATGTGTAAAACAGTTGTGATGTTGGTGCTAGTTATCAACATGGTTGCATCAGTTTGTGACAAATTAACATGTCCAGTGAAACACGCTACAATTAATTTGTGTGGCCACAGCAAACATGAGTTAAATGAAACGCTGTATTGTGGATAAATAATGTTAACCTATATAATTTACCTGCTAACTCACACATCTGTTTGTAATAATCAATCTATACTAATATACATATAAAGCTGAAGAGTTTGTTTGTTTACTTGAACGCGCTAATCTCAGGAACTACTGGTCCGATTTGAAAAATTCTTTCAGTGTTAGATAGCCCATTTATCGAGGAAGGCTATAGGCTAATCATCACGCTAAGACCAATAGGAGCGTTGCAGTAACGAAAATTGTGACGCAAACGAAGTTGCGCGGGTCAACTAGTTCTAATATATTATGTAAATTTCTTCCGTTACGAGTACCGAGTGAGTGAGACTGAAAGACAATGCACAGCCGAAACTACTGGTCGTAGACAGCTAAAATTTGGCATGTGAGTTTCTTGGAGAGTGTAGTAATTTTGGGAACGGGAATAAACGGGTTTTGCGCATACGAAGTCGCGAGGAAAAGTTAGAAATAATGTAAATATCTTCCGTTACGAGTACCGAGTGAGTGACTGACAGACAACGTACAGCCGAAGAAACTACTGGCTGTAGAAAAGCTAAAATTTAACATGTAAGTTTTTTGGAGAGTAGTGAACTTAGAGCGGATGTCTTGTTCTACGGGAACGGGAAAACACGAGATATGCGTGTACGAAGTCGCGAGCAAAATCTAGTATCAACAAACATTTTTTTAGGGCCGTTTATTTTCGTGAGGAGTTTCCAAAACTGAAGCTCCCTTTACGCGGCTTAGAATTTTGAATGAGAAAATGTCTAATTTTAAAATGACGTGGGTAGGGAAACCTACGTCTTTGTTGGTATTTTAGTCAGGCAGACACCTGTTTTATTTAGCACCGTATCTATACCTACTGTACTATAATAAGCAGGGCTAAAAGCTACAGTTTAAATAAAACTTCAAAATTTCGCCCGAGTACCTAAAGCTATAGAACCTTATCTATATTAATAAAATAGTATAAAGTTGAAGAGTTTGTTTGGTGGAACGCGATAATTTCAGGAACCTGGTTATGTTAGTGTTGGATAGCCCATTTATCGAGAAAGACTATAGATTATACCTATAACATCACGCTACGAATAATAGGAGCGGAGTATTATTGAAAAATCTTACGCAGACGAAATTGCGTCGGTCTACTAGTGGAATATAAATGACTAGTTGACCCGCGCAACTTCGTCTGCTCCGCTTCTATTGCTCTTAGTGAGATGATATAGCCTATAGCCTTCCTCGATAAATGCTATCTAACACTGAACGAATTTTTTAAATCGGACCAGTACCTACTTCCTGAGATTAGTGCGTTCAAGCAAGCAAACAAACAAAAAACTCTTCAGCTTTATATATTAGTATGGAGTATATACTATATAATCCAACATCACCTGAAAATGCGTGACAAATCACGCATTTTCTTGTGCTGTTCAATGAAGTACAAAATTAATAAAACAATCTTGTAAAATTGTCCGATTGTTACCTGTCACCAACCAGTTTTATTAAATCGATCCCAAGCCTCTTTATTCCACAATGTTACGACAAGTATCCGTCACGTTATGATTATGTTGCAACAAAAGATTGTCTTCACTAGCTGTGACTGCTTTTGTGAATGAAGAAAACCTTTTGTTATTTTGTAACGGCTACTAAGACAATTTTCCGTTATGAATGATGTTAATACATCTCTACTATACTCACTTACACAGCTCTACTGAATCATTACTGTCTAGATGTGTCAATGGCTACGAACTTACCTGAAAAAAAGAAAAAGCAAAATTAAACGTTGTGTTAACCATAAGTACGCTAGTATTATATTATCTGTGCCATAACACACTTATGTTGTGTCCTTAACATATAAATAAAGTAAATCTTTCGAAATTCTAAGTCAATGAAAAAAGAAAATTCAACAAGACATAAGGAAGACTGAACTTGGGTACCTTTTTACATTTTTATTCTTTTTTTTTTAAGAATGGGAAATCATCAAATGACTCCTCCCGCTCTGGGTGAAACAGGAGGGCTCTCAGAGCCGGAGAGAGGGTTTTTGTCAGACTCTAACTGACTAAAACCCATCCGCGTTCCTCCTAGTGTCTTTTGCGTTTCAGGGCTACGGTACCGAATTTTGGTACCTACTACTACGTAATAGGTACGTGAAAAAAAGAAAACAAAATTAAAAATATGTTGCGTAAAACTTAACTAACTAAATCAAGTAAGCACCACGATTAAAATCTTTCCACATTCTAAGTTAATGAATTAAACTGATCAATATCCTAAAACACGAGACATCATTCATCATTGTTCTTGCGTAATCACGAAAGCGCAAGCGGTGAACGCTTCTACAGTCTACCGATATGAGATAAAGATATTATGTAATGATTTGGCATCAAATATGTTAATCCAAGCGTTGTCGATTTGATAATGGTATTCAGAATACACATGCGCACGAGTAGGCTTCCGATTCTTATGTAATTTCGCTTATATACCTTACATAATACCCGCCGACAGCTAAATTAGCACTTTAGCACTAATAAATTATCATAATTTTACTTTGTTACGCTAATAAGTTACAACAGCAAAGTAAAATTAATAATTTTGTGTAGGAGTACAATTAATTCGGGCGTTTGATGTTTTTAGCAAATATAAACAGAGCTCATTATCTATTTACATTTTGTTTTGCTTTATTTATTATGTATCTTAATTAATTCTACGTAAATATTATAAAGTAAACTAAATAAAAAATCTATCAAGATTAACTAACGAACAAACAGTAATTACTCTAGAATAATCAGTAAATAAAATCTAAATTAGGAAACCAAATGTCTGAAACAAGCTAAATGTTCATGCGAAAAACTGTAATTTCAAAACAATTGTTTATTACTATTTGTTTCGTATAATTATGTTACTTTTGTTTAAAATTACGCGATCATAATCCTTCGTGAAAAAATCTACGAAATATACTCACGTGCAAAGAAGACGCAGTTTGCTTCGAAAATAAAACTAAATCACCTTGGAAAACTTTTTAATAAAAACTAAAAAATATTAAAAGCTAAATTTTTACAAAGCAGCATAAACGAGGAAAATTGACTAATTAACATACGACCGCGGTGACAGTCAGGATGACGACTGAAATGGAAAGTCACGAACCATGTCCTTCTTCTGGAAACTACTAACGTTGAAGGACACCCTCCTTTATGTCCTACTTGTTCACCTCGCTCATTCATCGCGAATCTAACACCTTGATACACAATTATAGAACTAATCCCTTCACACATAAGGGCCGAAGTTCCGTTTGAAAAAACATGACGCAAGAAGATTCACTGAATGTGACTCGCAGTAGAGCATGAACCATGTAAAGGTGTACTTAACTCGACACTAAAGACTAAGGAAGTTTGTTTGTACTTGTTGCTGTAATAAGGTTTTAGGTACTTATTGTACCACATCTTAACGCCTTTGTCCCGTATTTGTTTAATACAAAAATAATGTACTTGTGGATACTTTATCCAACGATTAGGTGCTCAAACTGCTGATAACAATTTTTAGTGTGAACAAAATGATAATTCTACGTTCACGCTCGTGTCCCAGTTTTGAAATTATTAATGAAGATAGGGCCATAACTTGGCAAAGATAAGAAAATGTTGACACAAGCTCGTTTAAAAAAGGGCCTTCAGACGAAATTGCTTACAAAGGGACGTTCAATAAAAAAGCCTTCCAATTTTGTCGCGAAAAATTTAGATGTTTTTTTTTTATTTTTCCGACATTATGAAACCCAAACAAAGTACTAGGGTACGAATACCGGAAACAAACACATCCAATTTACAACACCCATCCCCTTTGCGTGTTAACCATCATAAAAATCAACTACAATTTTTTATTCACACCATAAAGAACCAACTACATAGCTTGAAACTCTAAACTTTGTCCATAAACGACAGCTGTTCAATAAAACACCGATGATATCAATGGCAGTATTGACATAAGTAATTTAAGAGCCATCAGCGATTAAAAGGACATGCGTGATGCGGGCTGCAGATGGAACAGGGGACTATTGTGTGCCGGTGCCGAGGACGTCCGTCGCCTCGCCATCCGGACAGACATTGTACACAGCTTTATATTCATTGATACAGTCATAGATACTCCGCCGGCATACTTATTGCATGCTCTGAATCTTGAGCGAGAAATAGGCTCGATGTTATCGGTCGATTGTTTATCGTGAGAGGTACAAACAAGTGATAAGAAGAACATGATAGAAATGATGCTGATGTAAATCGTAATCTAGAATAAATACATCTTATAAGAAAAACTAATATACGGTCTACAAAATGCCAGAGTTTATTTTAAAACAAAGTTCATACCAACGGTTCGGGAGAGTAATTGAATCCAAGACCATATCGTATCTCGGTTTGCAGAAAACTTGGTGGTTGGGCAAATGATGCTGATCTTCCAAAAATTAGCGGTTTCTTTCAATTTCAATCACTACAAATTATGTGGTTATCAAAGCCATTCCAGCGATGCAAATGGTTAAACCGAATCGAAAGTTTCTCAATGACGTAATTCGCAAATTGTTTTGAATAATAGCATTATAATATCATACTCGTGAATCGTGATGCGTTTGCAAAATACGAAGAACCTTGGTTAAACAATCAGCGATCTATAAATACGTTGCAAAACTGATAATTACTCTATACCAATCCTCGTCAAAAGTTGATTAAGTAAGCCTGGACTCGGCTTTTACTACAATTTAATTACTCCTAAGTTCTGTCCTGACTTCCTAAGTTCCTTCTTTTGAATATTGAATATTCATGATTTCACTATTATACACTGCAGCCATTACAGTGTCCTTCGATAGCGAATCAATGGTCTGTAAAGTGCCTATGACTGTCGACTTCCCGCACAATACTTGTCAATTCTAATGATCTGCAACACCATTGTTGTTCAGCCCACATCCAGTCTCTTTTGACAATATGCGGTTTTTGTACTATTGAGCAAGAGTATCATGTGCGAATTATGATTGAAATAATAATGAACTGAACACCTCATTTGCAAAGCAATTAATTTGACAATGATATTGAGTTATATAGACGTAGAATTGCAGAGTCGTATTGCATGTCATGCATGTTTGTCGATGGTCAAAACTGAACTAGTTACAAAATAAAGGACAAACATTTAGAACAAAATATGTGATACAAGGCTTACGAATATGAATTCAATAGATACTGTAGAATCGTAGAACTAAAATGTAACTCTCGACCCACATAAAGTAGAAGATAAAAGTCACGAACGATCCGAGCTCTGTCGCGTCCTATGTAAATATCGACCCGGGGGCCTTTTGAAGGAAACTTCAAATAAAAAGTTTAAACTTTCGCCTTGTCATACATAGGCTAAAGTAGTAACTGTGACAGTAGGCACTTTCCACTGTGGATGTGGGTGTCACTGGCAACCATTGTGTTCAGCGAAAGCCGAATAAAAACAAAAGGTTACTTGGTAGCTCATGTCATTTCGACCCCCCAGTGAAATTATGACGGATAAGGTGATTGAAGACGTCGTTCCTATTGGTTTATTTCCTCTAACGTGTGACCCGATATGACTCACACGCCCACCTACTTGTTGACATACAATATTATGCTTGAATAAGAATAGATGACCTAGACTTAAAATACTCTCATTTTAATAGCCAACTTATGTTTCCGGATATTGAAATCATATATGTATTTGTTACACAAAACGTTATTTATTTACTTTTCGTTGATTTATGAATAGAAACCGCTTTCCCTGATGATTGAGGACATCGTCCAAGGTACAGTTAGTTACGTCAGCGTCCGGATGAATTTCTCGATGGTTTTTTTTTGCAAATAGTAAAACTTGTTTTTATGCGACCTACAAAGCACTCGGAAACCCATGTTTAGATAGCGTTGAAAACCCAAGCGATTCGTTACTTTTTTTAAGTGAGTTTGTTAAAGTAAATGGCGAAACAATTTCGAAATCGATGCCCTAGCTGCTGCTGTCGTGGTTATGATTAACGGCTGTGTTATGAATTAGAGACGTGCGATTGCGGTTTCATCAATGTCACTAGAAAGTCGTATGGATAACTTTTTATCGCCACATGTTGTGGATAGCTCGCTGGCTAGAACCAGACTTACGTTATCACCTGTCTCCCCTTATAGAATGCTCATTGACGTGTCGCAGTAGCTAGCTCTCTCCTTTTAATGACTTTCGAAGAAAGACAGGTGCTTGGACTATCGAGGTATTGATACTTTACAAGACTGCACTGTCAATTAGAGCTTCAAAAACGAAAACACTACTACGGGATGTCTTCGTGTCGTCATAGAATTTATTAATAACAAAAGTGTCTTAGCCTTGGCAGTTGATTTAATACTATTTGCTTCATAAAGCACGGGGCACGCAGCCAAGCACTGATTCTCTTTGAGATTTAATACCGTATTACAAATAAGAACATCAGAACAGCACTGTATTTAACTAGATCAGAAAGAAAGAATCAGTTTATGAAAGTATGTTACCCAAACAATAATTTATTTATGGCAAAGCCGAAAGCTTATCCCGTATGCCTCTAAATCTAAACTGAAATACAAATAATGTACCCTGAGGGTATGTAAGTTCATGACTAAACATGAACTTTGCGAGGCGTGCATCCAAATCGATACGCCCCCCGGTCGAGTACGGCTCGTCCGCGGTCGTCGGTCGGCTGGCCACCCGCCACACTAGCCAGTGCAAAAACACTCGGAAACAAACGACTCAGGGCCGCTCAGTTTTTGCCTCACGTAGTGCTGAATGTTATTCACAATTCGCCAACTGCTCAATTGTTAGGTCACGGTAATAATCATTTCCACACAAGCAAATATGTATATATTGTTTGTTTAACAGGTATCATTGTGCTGTGGGAGCCGACGTTGTTAAATGGTGTTGGTTACTTTCAGCTTGTTGGTTGAGGATCTTTTTTACTAAGTATTAAGTTTCTGACATGATATTGAAAGCAACTGTCCTTCTTTTAGTTAGAGAACGCTAGCACGAAACCGAATTCGTAACGATATTTCTGCACAAAATTAAGATTATTGGCCCAATTCTCGAATATCATTTGTTTCAATGCATTTCGCGTTTTAGATTACCACACGATCGAAACCGTGTCTAATATGCTAGATCCGACTAAGTAATTAAGTTTTAAATCTAGATAATTCTTAGTCGGATACCATAACTCATATCATGGTTTACTGCCTCAGAGATAATTAGTAGGAAGTGTAAGGTCTTAAGCTTCCTTATTTTATTTTCCTAGTATCCGACATTCACTTGTATCTGTTAGATAAATTGCTATATGTATAGCTTTTTATGGCTTCATTTTGTTCGCATAATAATAATGTTTATGACTGTTTGAATCCGAGAATGCACGGTCTTGATGTCATGTTAATATCCGTCATCAAACCACTCAAGGCACGCAGGGTACGCCCAGGATAAGGGTTGGCAGCCGTTTAAACTACAAACTTTATTAATTAAAACATAAGAGCTATTCTCATCTCATCATCTTCGTGTATTCACTTTCCAGGAACTGTCTAATCTTTTTAACTTGGCCCTAAACGAAATTCTTTTTTTGTTTTGTTAATTCTATTCTGCTTCAATTCTTTTAGTCAGTTTATTTTTTTATCTAGATCAACTTTTTTAGATGCGGTAACCAACAAAAATAGCTGTGCCAAATTTTAGCTATTAAGATCAAAATGGTTTCCTTAGAAAACGGTTTATTCGTACAGACAGCAAGAAAAATAAGCCAGTAGTGCCGTTCAATTTTCACATGCATAACGCACGGCCTAAACCAGTGCTTGGATCTGGGAACACGATTTATGAAGAGTTCCTTAAAAACTCTCGAATGTGAACCTAAAGAAGGATTTTTAAAAATCCATCCACTAAGGTCCCGTCTCCACAAGCGAGAGAATCGCGAGTTGACGTTTTTTCAGTCGTCATATATCGTTCAAAGAGTTGTTATAGAAATACAGGGCAGGGCGATAATATCGACGCGATTCTCTCACTCGTGGAGACGGCCCCTCAAGGGGTAAAAATGAGGATCAAAGTTTAGCAGAAAATTCGTAATTTTTTCGATGAGAAATTCCATCGGGCACATAACATATCGAATCGAATATGAATATATAAAGCTGAAGAGTTTGTTTGATTGTTTGTTTGCTTAAACGTGCTAATCTCAGGAACTACTGGTCCGATTTGAAAATTTATTTCAGTGTTATATAGCCCATTTATCGAGGAAGGCTATATATCATTACGCTAAGACCAATAGGAGCGAAGCAGACAAAGTTGCGCGGGGCAAATAGTATTGAATATAATTTAACATTCACATTACTGAAAGTAATGACACCTATTCAAGAAGTGATTGACATCTGACTTTCTACTAAAGCTCCGGTAAATCATAATTTTATGAATCAACTGTAATGTCTATTTTATGTAGGTAAGTGCATCGATTGACTCAATCAAGTGGAAGTTACGTATGTGAACGGCAAACATCCGATACGCGTTCGATAAAACTTTCTTTTGTTTTCCGTTTACTGAGTAAAGAACGCAGAGAAAAAGACCAATAGAAATTCGATAAAGATTTAGGCACTTGTCTCACTGCCGGTGATCAGCGAGTAAGTAGCGAAGTAAAGCTCGAAACTCCAAATGAGTTGGCGAGCAGCGAGTGAAAAGTTTCGGTAGTTTTGTCGCTCGACTGTAAGCGAGTGCTTTTGTGCGACGAGCGATTACTCGCAATACTCGCTCCGGCCAAATTACCGCTGGGTGATGAGTTCTGGCCGAGTGTACTGTCTCAGAGTGTCAATATGGCTTCCGGGCGGGTAACAGCACCATGGACGCAGTGTTCGCCTTACGGAATCTGGCTGAGGCTTACAGAGAGAGAAGGAGATCTTTGCATATGGCCTTTTTAGACCTGCAGAAGTCCTTCGACTGTATACCTCGGCAGTTCATCTGGTGGGCACTGCGCTTCAGGGGCGTTCCCGAGGTCTATATTGACATTATCAGAGACATGTACCGCGATTCCGTGTCCTCTGTCCAGACCGCTATTGGCAAATCGAATGGCTTTCCAATATCTGTTGGCGTTCACCAAGGCTCGGCTCTTAGCCCGTTCTTGTTTAACGTAGTGCTCGATGTACTTACGACAAACATCCAAGATCAGCCTCCATGGCTAATGATGTATGCCGATGACATCGCCCTCGTTAATCAGAACAAAGCCCATCTTGAGCGCAAAGTCAACATTTGGAAGGACACGCTTGAAAACGGTGGTCTGAGACTAAATGTGGCGAAGACTGAGTACATGTCCTATGGCAGCACGAATTCAAACACCATCCGAATAGGTTCGGACCTGATCAGAAAGTCCGATACGTTCAGGTACCTTGGATCCGTACTGCACGAGTCTGGCAACGTGGACGACGATGTCCAAGCACGTATAGGCGCGGCTTCGGCGAAGTGGCGCAAGGTAACGGGCGTTGTATGCGACCGCAAAATGCCTCTGAAGCTCAAGGGGCAGATATATAAATGCATCATACGGCCTGTCCTACTGTACAGGGGCGAGTGTTGGCCAGCACTAAGCAGACATACCCAGGAGCTTCACGTCACGGATATGAAGATGCTGCTAGGTGGATGAGTGGCGTAACGCGATCCGATCGCATACGCAACTCTTACATCCGAGGTAGTCTTGGTGTCCGTGACGTGGGGGAAAAACTGCAAGAGTGTCGTCTACGATGGTATGCGCCACCCTATGGAGTACGTTGGTCGGAGATGCATGAATATGGCTGTTCTTGGGGCTAGGCCCCGTGGTCGCCCCAAGAAGCGCTGGCTGGACGTCGTCAAGTCCAACATGAGAGCCAATGGCCTGACTGAGAAGGATGTTCAAGATCGGGCAAAGTGGAGGAAGCTAAGTAGGAAGGCGGACCCTGGCAATAGCCGGGGTTAACGCCAGGTGGAAAAGAAGAAGAAGATGAGTTCTGGCCGCCAAGCAAGCATCGCCGAGCGAGTGTCGCTGAGCAAATAGTCGATAGATAATCGCTTCCTCGCCGGCGGCGGCGGTGAGACCGTAAACCAAGGTTTGGTATGGATCATCTATCGGTTTAATTTTATGTTGAACATCAGAGGCCCTAGACAAAGTGTCATTTTAGGAGCGACGGCGCGGTGATTGCCAAAATGCCACAATACACGGGACTGATCACATCTCGACAGCGTTTGTCAATCCCATAAATTTTTGACGTTTTGACAATCACCTACGCTAACGCTACCGCTGACAGAATGTCACTTGTCTAGAGCCTCTGCTGTAGGTTAAAACAGAATTTTTGGGATTTAGGTCTTGGGATCTAGGTGTCACTTTTGACAATCTATCAGCAAACACTTTTGTCAAATGTTTAAATACTGACCCCGTCACACTTGTGTTGTATCAATCGCTAGGACTTGTTAACATAACATATGCACATTTCATTTACTTTTGAAAAGTAGCCGACTGGATGTCAATTTGTGATTAGCAATTAAGACTCTGCGTCGTTGAAATGATTTCTTAATTTTTTAAACATTATTTAATTTTTTCAATTGCCAGGAAACGCGTTTCTCAGTAGTCAGTATACAGCGCTGGGCAAGATATCGCTGCATTGCCACAAATGAAGCTTTTATTCCAACGAAGAGCAATACAAACATAAGTGTAGCCAACATTGAAAGTAAGGATGAGAATGCAATTACTTTCCTTTCTCTGTCTTGTTAAAAATACGTACATCATGTACCTCTTTATCTTGGAATATAAGTGGTAAATGTCAACGCTGAAAAATGGGTACAGCCAGACAATACAATGATATATTGAGTTTACCATACAAGGCTTTAACAGATGCCAATTTGTCTTGTATTTGTTTCCGAACATCGTTTACATGCATACGGTACAACGAAGCTACATTATTTCTAACGGAATAAGTAGTTATGATGACAAAGCATCTTTCAAAAAATTTCATTGACAAAAGTGAGTTGTATTTTTTTAAGATTTTCATGAGACTTCTCGTCTATTCGTGACGGTTTTCCATTTCCTTCAGGATGAATTTATTTATGTTTGAATATGGAAATGATTAACGTTCTTCTGTTTTTGCAGGTAGGTATTTCCCGCGAGGAAACAAAAGAACATCATTACAAACAAAGCAATGTGTGTTTGCAACATTCGAAACCTTCCGTGTACGAATTTGGTACACACTTATCGATTTCCGATGTACCCAAAGGTGGCGTTAATAAAACGACTTTGGTGTCAATTAAAGTACACTTTGGTGACGTGACGTCATTAATAGTGATTACACTGCCATGGTTTGAAACGCGACGCCAAACAGACGTACACCGGGAGAGTGTCGAAACACATCCATTAACGATAATTAAGCTCAGTTTTTTACAGCAAACGTTCAAAATGTCATCCGCTCACACGTTTCTATTAACAGATTTAGTAAAGAGTGCAATGAGTGGGAGAAAAATAAGACAGTAGTGATGAACGCAGTAATTTCCGGCTGTTGCTGTCCATCATCCAAAAAAAAAACCACCTGATTGGGAGCGTTCGACTGTGCTGATTCTAGCTAGTTGATCTTCATAATTTAAACCGACAAAAGTGTTTGTGGGCTTATTTAAGTAGTGCTGGTGGGAAGCTTGTATCCAGGAAGGGTAGTGGACACATGTTTTCCTTAGCCCGTTATCGAGAGGTTGTATGCTTTTTGTTTCCAGCGGTCTTTAAGCGGCCCTCCAACACACACATCGACATCGATACACTTAGAAGGAGGCCTTCCGACACTGAATCTTCATAAATCTATCCAGTACACGGTCGCTACCGAGCATTTCGGCCACTGCTGTTAATGTTTCGCCATTCTTCGGGCTGTTTCAGTTAACTGGTTTTTCCCACAACACTGCGTTGCGGCGTCGCATCGTAAAAATCTACGACGCATTGCAATCGCATTGTATTGCTGCGCGACGTCATTTTTGCGATACGACGCCGCAACGCAGTGTTGTGGTCTCGCCCTTCGTGAGTAAAAGCTACACTTTTACTGATTGTTATTAAGGAGTTTCTTTCCTCATAGCATTCCGCATATCATCAGCTCATAAATATAATATAATGGATCAATGGTTGTCTCAATAAATTAAATTAAACAAATTAATTATAGCACCTTCGAATAACATTTACTTTGAGCATTTATAGTTTATTAATGTGATAACGCATGTAGCAACTATTGGTCAACAAACGACATATTTTGAAATTGGAACCCAATTAACACACAGAGACATTTTTCTCATACTATCATGGGAATTCCGACCGCATTCTGTATCAAAATTTATTGTAAAGAATAAAAGGTTCAAAAGAAAACTAAACAAACGCGAGCTCATGAGAGCTACTTAATATTTCAACATGTGTCATTGTTGCCTTATTTTTCACTCAACAACTGACTCATCCCGACTGATTTGACATCTCATTAATTGTCATTGGCGCAGCCGCAGCTGGAGCTATTGGCATGTGAAAATACCAGCCGATATTTAAAAAATGTTTAGGGAGTTCGGATGATTTTCAGACAAAGCTAATTAGTAACAACAGACACTTTCTTCGGGCACGTATCAAAAAGTGGAGATGTCTTTATAGAGCGCCTCGTGGTGCGAGGAAACGTCGAGGACAAACGAACACGTGGTAGACCGCCTATACGCTTGACCGAGCAAATTAGGGTAGCATTGGACAATGGTCTCTTGTACGAATGCACCAGAAAGGCAAAGGTGCGTGAAGAGTGGTGAAGAATTGTCAAGCATGCTACACAATCTTAAAGACGACCACGACCACTCTGTCAAGAGTGAAACGACGAGGAAGAAGAAGAGAACAACAGACAAAATATACTACGTCATTTTCAAAACGAATGCTGAATAATTCCCAAGAACTAACGGCTTCCATGTTAAGCACGTATTACATTAAAACAACGATACAATCTAACTATTCATAATTCTTGCCTAGAACACTAATTACTCATCTCACAGGAATTTCTATGAACAATAAGGTTTTATCTCGAACGCTGATACTAGCTTGTTATACCTAGTCCACGTTTAAGCACTACTTTTTATTCTTAGTCAACCGACCGAGAGGTTAATTACGTCACTGTGTTGATAAGAAACTACTAACACACATACTTTACTTTCTTAAAACATATTTGTTAGAATGAAAAGTTCAAATATGCAGTCAGTAAGAAAAGTATATGAATAAATTCAACATTTATCTTGCACTAAGAAATGGAAAAACCACTGGTTACGCATTATTGAGTTATCTAAACGCAGCGACTTCTAATTAGATTTGTATAAACCTGTAGACTTTCATAAACGATTTATCTTGAATGCGTGACATTTGAGAACTCAGTTCTTTCGGTCCGGTCGGGTACAGCAATTCAAATTTGGAATGAATAAATACACTTCTGGAACATCTATTGGCCCACCTTGTATTTTCAGCTTCGTTTGGTCCTAGCTAAAATTTTATATTAGGTCGAGCAAAAAGTTTTTATGCAGTTTTGAACCTGGCACATTCACAATTTCATTCAATAGTCTTTTTTTAAATTTCGAACACAGAATTTAAAGAAACAAAAGACAATTTGGAGCCTGTTTGTTGATATCAAACAATCGAATACTAAGAAAACTTGGTTTTATTGGTTTACTTGGATTTAATTCTTGAAAAAGTGATTGATATCTTTGGTTTTGCAACAAACATTACTTATTCTTAACATTAAGGTGAGGTTCTATCAATAATCTATGGATACTTCACCTGAAGTCGCCGCCCAAGCTGTAGCACTTATTCAGGCCGGACACAGCCAAAGAAACGTGAGTGCTCAACTTAATTTAAGTCGATCTGCGGTCCGAAATGTTTATCGGAGGTACCTAGAGACTGGCGGCTTTGTTCGTCGCCAAGGAAGGCCACGATCTCGGGTCACAACTGAAAGGCAGGATCGATTCATCGTGACGACCAGCTTGAGAAATCGTCACCTTACCTCCATTGAGATACAAAACCAACTTCGCGACTTCCACGGAGTATCTGTGAGCGCTCGAACTGTTCGGAGAAGGTTAAAAGAACGCGATATGGTACCACACAAGCCAGCTAATGGGCCCAAACTAACGCGAGCCCACCGAACAGCGCGCCTTCATTTCGCACGCAGTCATTTAAATTGGACACAGCAAGATTGGAGCCGTGTACTCTTTTCTGATGAGTCTAAAATTGTGTTACATGGCAATGATGGAAGGAAGAAGGTCTACCGATGTAAGGGAGAGCGTTTCGCACAATGCTGCTTTGAAGAGAGGGTTGCTTATGGCGGTGGCTCATGGACTGTCTGGGGCGGTATATCCGCGAGCGGCAAAACTCAACTTGAGGTTGTTACAGGACCACGGCTGCCAACATTAAATGCTGAAAGGTACATTCGTGAGTGCTTAGAACCTCACGTGATACCATACGCGGACTATGTGGGCCCAAATTTCCTTTTTATGCATGATAATGCAAGAGCCCATTATGCGGCCGGCATCGTCAGGGAATATCTTCGGGATGTGAACATCACAGTTATGGACTGGCCAGCCAGAAGCCCAGACATGAACCACATTGAGCACATGTGGGACGAGCTAAAAAGACGTGTTAGGGCTCGTCAGCCAGTTGCCCAGACGATGCAGGAGTTGAAAACTGCTATAGAAGAGGAATGGGAGATGATCCCTCAAAATTTCATAGAGCGGTTGATAAACTCTATGCCTAATCGTATGAGAGCTGTGGTAGATGCCCATGGAGGCAACACGCGTTATTAAATTAAACCTTTATTTGATAAAACATGTTTTTTATTAAAAAATCAATTGCCTTTAACAAGGCGCATATCCGACTTGTTAGGCGTAGCTCCATGTCGTATGGTATTCTGAATTCAAATTTAAAACAATACGATCGAAAAAGATGGTAAAATGTATCAGGTTTAAAACTGCATCAACAGTTTTTGTTCAATCTAGCAATCATATTTCGGTAGGGGCCATCGAAACCTAAACTCTAAGGTGGGCCAATAGATGTGTCCAGAAGTGTATAATAATGATTCGATATAAGCAACACATGTCAATGATGTAGATACAGCCCGAGATGACACATGAGTGTATGCATGAAGTTAAATCGCATCTTGCATTCAGACAGCAACTTAAGATGACATTCACATTATAAATGAGCAATTTATTAATGCGAGGCTAGATTACTAAGCACTTATTTCCAGACCCAGAGACAAGTGAAGTGTTAATCTTACAAGGCAAAAGAAAGGAGTGAGCGAGTGAGCATAGAAAATTCTCTACTAGTCTAACGAGTATCTATGCATGCATTCAGCCAAAGACGTTGATTGACTTATCTAGCAGGTTTCGAAAGCAATTTGTATTTCCGCTGCCATAATGTGAATTGAGATTACATATGTTAATAAATTCTTCATCGCTAATTACAAATGGAAATTTTAATGAGATTTCATAATTTATTTTATGTAATTTTGGTTTTGGCATTCGATAAAATAAATCAACTATTGGCCACTCTTGGTTGATGTCGAAAATATCCTGAAAATAGCATTTGAGGATGCAAAGTTAGTTCCATTTTTGTGATTGGGTGAATGTGACTACGTATTTACTTAGTGATTTCCTTAAAAACTTAAATAAACATCGCCTTTTTGAGATTATAATAAAAATCGCAGCCGCTTAAATAAGTGCCGCTTACATAAATATGTAATGCGTCGTACCTGGCACGGAAAAGTGGTTTTTCCTCTGAAGCAATTAGTGCTGAGAATGGTGTTAACACAACGCACCAAACCACTTGATCCAGCTCACTGCGGTTATTTAATTCTACTATGTGAGTACCTGCAATATCTACTGCATAAGTGAGATTTATAGCTCATCGTACCTGAATGCTACCTTAAACATTACCTGTATGTTAGCGTCTAAAATATATAGGTACGCTTTTTGGTGCATTCATTATATAGTAGCAGGAGAGGCTAGCCTCTATATACTGCAGAATTATTGCAACAAAATGCTTCCTACACTTTAAGTGGTTTTCGATAAGAGCAGTTTTGCAGAAGTCGAGATTTATGTGAACTTATTCGAAGTCGGGAAAACGTGTTCGGGATCTTTGGTCCACTTTTTGAAGCAAAGTGAAATGAACCACTAAACGTTTTGCAACAACTTTTTCTGATTTTTTACTCTTATGATCTTTTTTATCTTAAAAAATATCTCATTTTAAGTATGTATTTCGAATGTGCTGTCTTCTTTTACTAGGAAAAACCAGCAGTCAACAGTAAGTGACACACATTTCTTCCCCTTAGCATTTGATTGTAATCTTGTTTACATATAAGGAAATTGCCCTAAAAGTAAGGCTTAATTTATGATAAGTATGCGATTAGACTCTGATCTCATTTCGGATGATTCAGCTGTCCGCATATAGCGGCTGAATAACGTCCCGTCATAAATGGTATGTCAACTTATTTATGACTGAACCATATGGCATATATGGCGTCAGAGTATATCTCTATTAATTTAATGGGATATACGTTATAGCTACATACCACTATAAAAAAAACACAGTTTTGGGCACGCATTCCTCTGTCGGTCTGGAGTGCCAAATTTCTGCAAATTGGACCGGCAGACATATTTATATTTCACATGTGGAATATTTTGGGAATTTGGTACAATGTTGTTAAGACTGAAAAGCGCTGTAAGCGTGTGAATGTTCTCAGCAACCTCATTACAGAAGTTTATGTTGACAACAATCTCAATCAGTAGCATCATATTTTCATCCGTTTATTGTAGATATTAATACATTCACATCAATATGTATTACAATATATTTTAAATAAAACAATTATTATAAGCGCACGTTATTCCCGTGTAGTCGATATCTATTGTTTCCCCTAAACAACAACAATGCTTCTGTCATTTTTAACATTGGGCTGCAATTGTGAGCTAAAATAAGCATGGCTCATTGGCGCCCCGCGGCGTCACCGGTTGGCAGACCACCCCGCCACCGCTTGGCATCCGCCACTATTGTACAAGGACCAGGTGTATTATGACACTTTGTTGTTCGTACTAGAACATAGCGTAGTACCAGTTCTAGGAAGTAGTAATCAGATTTATTTCATTGCTCTTTTAATTCCAATGGAACGCTTTGATAGTGATGCAATAATTAAAAAGAGCTGCAGCTGCGAATTTCGTTAACTGGTTTCGAGAACTGTGCTGGCACTAATTGAAATCCTGTTGGAATTAAATTCATACGTCGCTCGATTCGATGTCTGTTTGGCAATTTTTCCATAGCAGAATTTTAATAACATAAAACAACAAAGCAATTCTTATTTTCAGAATTCCATTTACCGACTGTTCACGCAACTGCCAGCAGTTTTAACATCCGCTCTGATCGTATCTCCTCAATGTGGATCAACCCTGAAACCAGTATTGTTCTCACCACAGACAGGAAAATAAGTTAAGCTCAATGCTCACGGCAGTGGCAGAGAAATCACATCGAATCCGGAACTGATACCAGCGACGGATGTTTTATTATTAAGGAGGACTGTCTCAGTGGGCCCACTTCTCAAGTTTTATCGATGCTTTTGAACTGGGATGCATTGCAGCGGAAATAAAGAATTGTTCCTTCATTATTTATGTTGGCGAAATTGCCAACATAAATAAATAAATACTTAAATAAAATAAATAAATTAATAATAAAAAATTATTTCACACAAAAACAACATTTACATCATAAAACTATGAACATATAGGCTTATAAGGTACAAAATATATTTGTAAGTACTCTGACTCCTAAACTAGGTGTGGGCCTGTAACTTAGGAGTCAGTGATTCTCCGTAACAAACAAAGCCAAAGATCATATTAAAAGTAGGACAATTCAAAATAATGAAGGAACAATTCAATTTATTGGATTAATGATTGCAAATTCAGCACTTCTGCCGTGAGTGCGTGATTCAAATATATGTCAGATGCATCGGCATTTTTGTTGCTTTTAACATTTTTGGCCTAAAAAACTAAGGATCTTGTTAACATTCTTTGAAAACAGTATGAAGTACTTTTAGCATAAATTGTGGATACAAATTGTTCTTCTTCCAAAGTTCTTCGATTGTTTTATGTATGACGTGTCTTTAGATACATCTTCCCTAAATAGAGTTGTATCTATTCCCCATCTTACAGGTTATTGTAAATCATCTTGACTGGCCTGTTGGTCTAGTGGTTAGTGACCCTGACTGCTATGCCAGAGGTTGTGGGTTCGATTCCCACCCAGGACAAATGTTTGTGTGATGAGCACGATCATTTGTTCTGTGTCTGGGTGTAGTTTATCTATAATATGTATGTATTTAGAAATATATAAGTATGTTTATCAGTTGTCTAGTACCCATAACACAAGCTCTGCTTAGCTTGGGACTAGATGGCGTTGTGTGATAGTTGTGTGGAATATTATTATTATTATTATTATTATTATTATCTTAGCATGTTTTATTCTCATCTCGCTAATATCCGTTGATGTATGAATCAATCTCTATTCGTCGGCGTGTCCGTCCCTGACACCATATTAACGAATGTAGCTGTGAAGTACTTACCTCCTTACGGTAACTACACACATCTGAACAGAACACGAGGAAAATTGTCTGCAATCGGACTACTAGACGTTCATTTGACACAATTAGGAATGTAAGCTGCCAGTAAATTTGACTCCAGTCTTGCCAAGAAGTACCGTGTTACCCAGTTAATGGGTTGTGGTGGTATTCTTCTGAATCCGGTTTGACTGGAAGTCAATATAGTTGGGAAAAGGCTAGGCAGATGATGATGATGATGATGATGAGGAATGTAAGCTGGAATGTGGAATGTGTCATGTGTGTAAAATACGATACGGACACGAAGTTCTTATAATAAGTCTGTATAGCTTATGTCTCTAATGTCATCAAACATAACTCATTGTTCGTCATGAAAGGTGTTAACAACCTATGGTTACTACATAACAATGGTACTTTGTTTACGTATATTACTACATAGATAATTATTATCTTCAAATAAACATAGTGTGCCTCCAAGTAGTTGTCAACCGACATTGCACCGCGACAGCAAATTAGAAGTTGCTACAGATTGCGCGACGCTAGCAGTATCATTATACTATCGTCTAGTTACTTCATAGCCCGGTGGGCCTCCGGACAGCTTGTAGCCATATATTTTTGCTTCTCGTATTACGGTTTCCAAACCCACTCGAGAGGTTCGCACCTAATAATAAGCGCTGTCAGACACTCAACACCGAGACGATCTGTTTTCCATCATTACTGAACCTGAACGGACGGCATCGAATTCTTTTGCGATATAATTAGACTAGCACACACTCCACACACTACTCTCGCTATAAATATTATTTTTGAATGTTTGCTATTTTTTGCAGTCGCTCTGACTCGCATTTTTGCTCCAACCATTTTTTACAGTTACTGGAATTCAATAGCCAACGATTAACCTTTAACTGTAAAGGCCGTAGCGCTCTAATCCAGTTACCTTACTAAGTACAATGAATTACTTAGGCTAAATCACTGTAACTTAAGTAGATTATATTTCAGACCTTAAGCTACTGTTATTTATCATACTTTAATAATGAACTTTGAATGCCTCGCTGACAATTATTTTTTGCTTAGATTTAGGACTTTAAGTGAGATAGTAATTGTGGGTAGGTGCTATTAATAATGAAGTCATTTACATAGCATTGTGTTTGCGCTCCAGTGCTCATTACAATGCAGAACGTTGACAACACAATGCCTTGGTTTTTATGAAGCAGACTTATCAGTCATCAGAACCATCACTTTCCATATACATAAGTGTATTCGCCGAAGGCAGCGAGCTTCACAACTATTAACAACGCGCGCTGGTCCGCAGCTCTTCCCACAATATGTCTATGTTTACATATAAGTACGTCCACATATTAATTAAGCCAAGTAGGTAGAAGCTAAGTAGGTCGTGAACTCCAAACGCCTTTATTATTACTTCGAAATAACAATATGCAGATTCTAGCATTTATATCATCACGTTTTGAATAAGTTTTGAATAAACATTCAATTCCAAGTGTTAGAAGGAAGTCCGTCTATGAATTTTATATGCTAAGTACTCTCACGGACGTCGCAAAGAAGTCATCCATCAAACGGCATTTGAATAGCTAATAGAAATGTTTTTTTTTAATTCATACGTCAACTTCAAAAGATCAGCTGAGGAAGAAGTAGCGACTCGTGTAAAGGACGAGTAAATCTCAGTTAGTGGTAGAAGCAATAAAACTGGTAAGTTATTGCCATCTTCGTCTAGAATGCCGACTGCAAAATGTCCGTGTATCGAACGGGGAGCGCAGTAAAATTGCAAGGAAAAGTTGGCGGTGCGCCAGCCGTGCGTACCGCGCCGCGCCGGCGTCCGCGATTTATTGTCCACAGAAAGGAAACTCTTATTTCTTATTCATGTGGACAACACTTCGATTGAAAGTGATATCGGACTCGCTTCGTCCGTGTTAGTACAAACATACGCTCAACATTGTTGTGTTTCAATCTGTAAAGATCACATTGATAGCGGTTTGATGTACTGAGAGAGGAAATTGGAAAACAACACCATCAACTTTGTGTTGTGAGTTTGTTTGTACGCATACAAACACATAAGTATCATATAGGACTGTAACAAGTTTAGCAGATAGGGTATAATGTCAGAAATAGATGAGCAGACATAAAATTAATTTCTAAACGTACGACTCCTCGTACTTATTTAACATTTCATGCAAATGTTTAAACACGGCATTTAACATTTTCACTGAACTATAATATGCAAGGGTGAGCTCAACATAAAGAAAGTCTCTTTTGTTCAACGCAAAAGTCTACACCATCTCTGAAATCATAATAAAAAGCTTAGCGAAAGCTATATAAGCATCGTTGCACAAAATGTTCTAAAATCTAAAACGACGGGAGTTTCATATCAAAAAGTGTAGTATTTCAAATAAATGCGTCATTACTTAGACGTTTTAATGGGTGTAGGGGAAGGGAATGAAATTAATTTCGCTGCTAGCACGCATGGGCCCGTCTCGCCCCCGCAGCCCGCGGCCCGCTCTGACGTGACGTGACTCCTACCAGCCCATCTCATCAGTGAAGGGGCCTCCAATGTTCCCGACAGCCGGTTTAAAATTTAATAAATCGTTCGAATTTCAAAATGATATTTTAACTCAAACTTTTATATTAACGGTTTCGGCATCATATAATTCTTTATTTGAAAATGAAGCTACCAAAGAGAAGTAGGAAGGTAAACTTTCTGAAAGATTTTGCATTGAATTGGAAATCTAGAGAGCATCCCCAATTTTATGGCTTCACTGCGGTAGTAGAAAGCAATAGAAATAGTTAGATATGTACCCCGAATAGTTTTACTTCACTAGCCATATCTACATGTAGATAGGCATCTACGTTGCAGACGGCGAGGGACAGAGGGGTCGCCGCACTCAACTACCCTCACCCCTGAATTCCTGGAAAATCGGCTGCAAAACTGGCATTCGGAAAAGTTACTTTGCGTCTCTCTTCCAGATAACCAATGACTCACGTTAATAAATCAAAGCGCCTGGCCTTGGCTGCTTGATGCCAACATTTACCTAACGATCATACCAGGCATGGCTAAATAAGCATAGCCTTGAACTACTATACTGGTGAAAACAAGACCTAATCGACACGCAACCTTCTTATAGCACAGAAATAAGCAGCTAAGGTGGACAACTTTGAAATTAGAAATGATTTTTGAAATGTTTCTGAGTCTAGATCGATTGTAAGTGACAATAAAGGTCATGTTAGTTATATGCGTCTATAAATAAGCGAGGGAAAGCAATCTAATAAAGTTCTAGTACAATATTATACGTCGTGCCCCCAAGCCCCTCTGGCTGTTAATCCTCCAAGCTTGTAACTGAGTTTTTCCGGCAAAACACGCACTGTGTGATTCATCGAGTGATTTTACGTTGGGCGGCTCTATTCTTTTGACGAAGGAGACCATGTTTGCAATATTTTAATATTATTGAATTATTTTCTTATAAAATCGTCTCATTGACCTCGACAGAGCCAATCAGCTTTAGAATCTTGCGTGGGTTGGTTAACAATATTGGAAAGTGAGCTTTGTTCGAGGGGATTTTCGTAACAGTTTACGATTCCGAGTGCGTCCGATAAAGGGTACCTATTAGGCTCGCCCCAATAAGTTACCCTTCGACTTCCTCCTTAGGAGTACGTTTTAGGTTTTCCTAACATAAGAGGCATGACAGTAAGTTTTATTATAGTAATTGAAACGGAGTTGTACTTATGTCCTCAACCAATCGATTATCTTATGATCATTTCTTCGAGAGTGTTTTTCTCAGTAAATTGAATTTCATAATTCAATTTCAAAAAATCAAAAAGAATGTAGATAAGTGCAATTATAATTTCTTATAAAAACGCTACATCTCGTGACGTGAACCATTAGGGGGTGTTAGACACTTAACAGTATGAACGTGTAGTAAGTGACAAGAGGCGCTAAAGGGGAACTTGAGCTGAAACAAAACAACCCCATAAAAAGGGGGTATTAGAATGTACTACGTACTCGTAGCTTTGCTCGTACGAGGATTTAGTTTGCAGCGAAAAATAGGAATACTTGACATAAAGTTTGGAAAAGAAAGATCTGTATATAATTTATAAAGCGGGAACTACTAATTCCATGCCGCCGGGACCGGAGTTAGGTATTATAATCTTAATATATGAAACAAAGTCGGGTTTGTTCGAACACTTATAACTCAAGAACGGCTGGACCGGTTTTCATGATGTTTGTGTTTTTGGATTAGTCTTTGTCCGGAATAGCATAATAGGTATTGAAATATTTAAAAAAAAACAGGAAGTAGTTAGGTAGATAGGGTAGATAGGTAGGGAGGTAGGTTGGGTAGGTAGGGAGTTAAGGAGGTAGGTAGGTAGGTAGGTAGGGTAGCCAGTTGACGGGAGCGAAGCCGCGCAGGTCAGCTAGTAATTAATAAACTAATTTTATATATTGTTTTTATAAAGACGTATAGGTGTATTTTTTTTCCCCCATCCTTAAAAAAAAAAAACAGGTATAAATGGTGGTTTTTATTTCTGAAAATACTGATTCGATTACGAAAATTGTTTAGAAAGCTATGGCTGAGCGCTGTAGGCTTTTATTTATTCCGGAAAATATAAAGTAGGTACAAACGCAAAATGTATAGTAGGTACAAACGGAAAATGCGTAATAGGTAGTCCTGTAAAGTACACCACGGAAGCAAAACTTCAGGGAAAAGTGAATAATATTGTGTTCGTTTGTGTACATAATATTCGGTAAACAATGTTGGAGTGAACTATTCCTAAAAGTCATGAAATTACGTTAACATTTACGTAATGTTTCGTTCCAACGCTGAAGAGCATGCTTGGAAGCGTTTCATCTAATTAAATCAGTTAATTTCAGCTAAATGTGTGTACTCATGGGCCGTTTAATTCTTTTATTACATTTACTTTACAACAGCAAAGTTTTATTCACGTTAAACATCATTTTATTTGGTTGCATGTTTTTGTTCTTCTGCCTGGGTGATAATAATTCCTATTTTTGGTGTCTGTCAAAAGTTTTAAATTTTTTAAACTAACTTCGACTTCGTTCCCGTAACTAATCCCTCAGGAACGGGATTTTTTCCGGAATAAAAATTAGCCTAGGCATCTCACCGATAGTTATGATTAGGTACGCTACGTTTTATCATTTAAATAATTAACATTATCGAATCACAGCTTCCTGAGATTATAATCCTTTTAAACAAAAAACTTTATTATTTATTATAAACAAAAATACTAACAAAAAGTTTACAGTTTATTATAGATTAAATATAAATTAGATCAGACAGAAACATGCCTTATGCAACGCATGTCCGTAAATTGATTTACATGTTAACCGTATTTCAATGCATGAATGCGTAATGCATACAGTGAAATCCGATTAAAACGATGGTCAAAACGAAATGAGTACGTTCGTAATCTTAATTTAATTAGCATTTTGAATAATTACGTAACCTGTTAAATTGATCTTTGACCTAATAAATGAATATTGGATTGCGGAAAATGAAAATAAACAACTGCCACCAGAAAGCTTTTGTTTTACTTGTAATTGAAAGAACAATGAGGAAAATTGGAAGCAGAAATTCAGAGGCGTTGCTAAATAATGAACCAAGTGCAGTTTCGCTCTGTGATTCCATTTGTAACTGAATAATCTCGTGTATTTCATTTAAAAGACTCAATAAATTAAGTAAACACAGCAGATGCGATAATCGTATCATTTTACACCTGGTTCTGAACGCACCTTGTGTAAGGCAAAATGCATCTTACGAAACCATTTTTGGTACTGGACACATTTCATGTTCGCCTTATCATGATCCCTGACATTTCATTTGGTTAAAAATGCGTGAGATAATTTAATTACTTTAAGTAATTAATTTATGACTAGTTTCTTGTTTAAAATGTGTGAGGTATTTTTAATAAATGCTTGCTCATAATACCTTTTATTTAAGTAAAATTGCTATCTATACTAATATATAAAGCTGAAGAGTTTGTATGTTTGTTTGTTTTGTTGAACGCGCTAATCTCAGGAACTAGGTACTTGAAAAATTATTTCAGCGTTAGATAGTCCATTTATCGAGGAAGGCTATTAGGCTTATATCATCACGCTAAGACCAATAGGAGCGGAGCAGTAATGAAAATTGTGACTCAGACGAAGTTGCGCGGGTCAACTAGTTTAGAATAAAAAGTTATTTAGTAGAAATAGCATTGACATAATGTATTTATTTATGTCACAGCTCTAACCACTTGCTACCAGAATGTTCAAAAAACATTGACAACAGTTTGTCCCACTTATATCCACATTCCTCATTAGCATTTTTCATACTTTTGTAAAGGTTATAGCTCTCCGGCTTTGTATCATTTAGCATAGTCCTGCCAAACAATTATATCCACTCAGCCATAAAATGCTGTACTTTATACACGTGAACTTTTGCTTGAACTTCACCTTTAAAAGTCGCTGAGGTTCATAGCTATACAGATTCAAATATAGCCAAACTGCGAAATCTGTGCGTCATTATTATACTCATACTAAATAAGGAATTACCTGATGTTATTTATTTTGAAGTCTGCAGAAAAAAGATGTCCTTTGTACTTCTTTATATGTTAGCCTTTTATGGAAATGTAATTTTGTTTACATATTCATTCTTTACATGAAGTGTAGTCTAGTCCATTATCTATAATAGGGTCTTCAATGACTTTCAATCTATTCCGACATAAGCCTGATAGATTTGTCAGGAAGTCTTGGTATAAATTGACAGTATTACTTGCAAGGTGACGATCGTATACTACTTTATAATATACAACCACTATTTTGGTTACTATGAATGGCAATATTGCCAGGGCATAGTGAAATACTCCTGTGGTTCTAACAAAACGAAACAGGTGATAATTCTAGCCAAAAGGAGCTTCGTCCAACTATGGAACGTCTAGCTTTCGTCTGCAAATGCTACTGAGAATAGAACATGTTCACGTCAAGTGCGTAGAACTACTATAAACATAATAAGGAAACTAAAATTATAATTAAACTCACCAGCCCGTTACCACGATGTGGAGGACTAGCCGAGTACGGGAAATCCGAAATTAAAATAATGTGTTATTTATTTAGTATGCGCGAAATTATGTTCGTGCGTTTCATCTGGGAGTATTCACGCTTTAAACATGTACACGGAATAGCAAGCTAGTGAAATAATGCGTTATTTGTTAGGTATGCGCCAAATTATATTTGCGCGTCTTAATCTGG
This sequence comes from Lacanobia oleracea, assembly GCA_950371165.1. Lineage (NCBI taxonomy): Eukaryota > Metazoa > Arthropoda > Insecta > Lepidoptera > Noctuidae > Lacanobia > Lacanobia oleracea. The sequence continues at coordinate 13,511,002 of OX493397.1, forward strand.
GAGTATTACTTTTTTAATAAAAAAAGTAATTTGTTATGGGTTCGCTCTTGACTCTAGTCTATGTCAGATATGACAGAGACAAAGTCTACGATGGAGCGAGCTTATCCAAAAGGAGCCTGTCCACTCCAACTTTGAAGATATTAGGGTTGTAAGCTTATGGAAACAGACGCAGGCAGAGAGTTCCACTCCTTTGCTGTGCGCATTATAAAAGACGTTTAGAAACGCTTAGTGCGAATTCGTGGAATAGCTACAAGGTAGGGATGGTAAGATGCAGTGCGTCTGGATGTCTGATGGTAGAAGGGGGCATGAGGTCGTGGAGTTCTTGGGCACACTCACCGAAGTACAATCTGTAGAAGACCGAAAAGCAGGCAACCTTACGGCGATGAGCCAAGCTATGTAGCTTGGCATCCACCAGTTTTACGTCACCGATGAGGCTTTTAACTCTCCGTTCCACCGAGTCAAGCGCGGCAAGCTGATACTTAGCTGAGCCATCCCAAAGCATTACGCTTTAAACATGGACACGAAATAGCAAGCTTGTAATACAACTGGTTAGAATGATGGTAGACTTGATACTCACAAGTAAACTTAGGCAGCGGAAACTCCGAGCCATCTGGCTGTTCAGAATAGCAAACAGGAAAAATTTAACAATGCATTCACATTATTTATAAAATTTTCCGCGTCCTCCACCAGAGTCCAATTCAGTATTGTTATCTACTCTCACTTTTACACAACAAACTACCGTCAAACACTTAAAAGCACGTAATAAATACTACCTTACAATGATGACGTAACAATAATGTTGGTGAAGATAAAGTGAGCACTTTCCCTAGGAAAGGTACTTACTAACGTATACGTACATACATTTCCAATCGCGTATCTCACGCAACTTGACGAGCCTGCTGCCATTAAGATGATTATCCTATGCTCGATTGATGCGAAAATTTACGCACATATGATATGAAGTATCAAGAACACACGCGTCATTAGCAAGGGTGAAACGAGTTCAGTCTTTTGTTAAACCGCTGCGATACGCCTCCACCGTATACATACAGCAAAGATATACGCAAGCTGTCTGAAAACGCGCTCCATTATAAATATCTCGAAGCTATCTAAGGAAACATCACCTACATTCATTGTATTCAGTAGAATGTCGGACTAGTTCTGAATTGAAATGATGGATTTAGTCCAATAGAAACGGATAAATTGTAACATGCAACTGAACGTGTGTATGACAATAGGCTGTGCAACTTTAGAGGTACTAGTTCAATGGCTGCAGAACGAATTGAACACGTTTCCTTAAATAAAATATAACTTGATCCAAAAATCACACAAGCGGATAAAAAATGAAGAGTCATATATACGTCTGTAGATAAGTTTGCCATGTCGTCGTGATGGGGTCGAGTCACCTGAGTCAATAGTTATTTGTGTCGCGTTCGACGGCGAGGGTGGATCGACGATCGATTGAATAAGGAAGCCTCTTCCCCTCGAGGGTGTCAAGGGTAGCTCGCAGACAGCCTCGAGTAGGTTGACGTTCCTTATCTCTCCCATCTTAATGAAGAATGTATGCCTTATCGTTGATCAAATACTTGTCATTGCCGTACAATGAAAAACTATAATTTTCTTTGCTAAATCTCACGGTCGCGTGATACAAGGTCAATGGTTTTAGGAAAATTTATAAAAATTTCTGTTTGTTAAGATCAGTTTCTTAATATCACATGTAGGACAAGTTCAAAATATTTGCTTTTCTCGACCTTTTGCTGCTTTACATTCATAGATATTCTTTTGCACGATATGGTAATGTTTGACTTTATAAAATGTAGGTAACGCACGTTTTATTTAACATTTTTTCATAAACTTATTGACAGTTTACATAAGAAATTTCGCCATATTGTGAAAAGCAAGTAAGTTCCTATTGTCTTGCAAAAAGTATTTGCAAGACAATAGGAAATGTTTGCTCGAGTGCTTGTTAGTTATTCGGAGCGATTGAAAGACTGTTTAACAGTATCCTGAATTACCCGTATGATTAAAGATTACAAAACAGAATTAAAATTATTATGAACATGTTAACTATAACGCCATAATGAATAGAATCGTGGTAACTGGTTATTTAAAAGAACAATGGGAGGTTGTTGAACAAAGTTTAAAAAAACCTTCATCGTAGTGAGTAGTTCAAAGGTATTTAATTTTCCTGACAATATTGTTCGTGTTATGTTAACATTTCTGATGGCTTTATTAGATAGGGACCTACTCTCTTGAGTATCCATAGTTCCATACGTATGAATCGTTTCTTAGTATTGTTGTGGTACACAATGTCGGAGCATAATTCGGTTATTTTGTCATGTTAATAGTCACATACGCAAGACGTATCTGAATACTAACTACTAGGTACAATTGAATCATTCATGTATTTTATTTCCTGATGGGTTAACCAGAAGTTTGCTTTAGAAAGGTCCAGAGCTCTGTGATGACTGATGACAATACCAACATGTTTAAGAATAATCTTGATCTAAATAAGGCAATAATTGGTGTTGTGTTTGAGTTGGAAGATTGCTTGGTTAACAAAGGTTGACTGACACTGACCAATTAAATAAAAGGAAATAAAAAAGAAGCACTAAAAGAACCCATTATGTACAAAATCGACTTGAAAGCAATTACAGTAATTGACTTGGGTTGGGGTGCAATGCGGGCTAACCACAATACAATAATATGTAATTACGTATGTAAAATCTACATTTTGGCAGGGACAAGAACAATGCACCTAATGGCCATGACTCTTTAAACTGTCTCAACAGCCAGACAATCATTCATATTGTAGAAACAGAAACAACAAACACTGTTTTCAAATAAACATGAATTGGGCTTTGCTCGTTGCCAGCCGTGATAAACGAGAAGGGACATAACATATGCATACAAAAGCCAATGCAGTCAGTTTCATATGGTGAATATATTTCGTACGACCCCGCTGTATATGCGCCATATGGAAGATGTTTTATTGTAAGTATTTGTGTTCGTGATGAAACCGCGCCCGACCTCGTCCGACAATTGCGCCCACGAGAGGACAGTACAAGTCATCGTAATTTAAATCATTAGAACGCTTTGAGCCTGAATTCTGAGCTATAATGCGAGGCGAGTAATGATTGTGCTAATCCAAACATGTTTGTAGCAAACTGACGCGGCTGTGTTCTGTACCCTTGACGTATGAAACTCTATTGCAGATGCATTTCCTTTTTCATGCATGCGCATAGAACAAATTGTAACCAAATAGCACGTTTAACTATTCAGGATGTTGCATACTTAAATTGTATTACCATCAAACTGCGTTTTAGTTGTTACTTTTAGGCAAGCTTTATTCATCGTCTACCATATCACCGTTTTTCATCCAGGTTAAATTGTTACAAGACTTATGAAGGCACTAATACTACATATAGATAGACGCATTTTCTGTAAAGTTAAAATTGAAAACAAGAGAGCACTTAAGAGTATCTTGTCGATAATGAATTGTATTACCATCAAACTTGATTTTTTGTACTGATGTATGGGTGGTGAGTGTTGTAACGCGAAAGTAGGTATATATTTTTGAAGTTAAGTTAATCTCTGTTGTAAGAAAATGCGTTGTTTACGCATTTACTTTTTCATACTAAATAGAGATTTAAAAGGTTTTGGTACCGTACCAAAATCATAGACAAGATACCTTTTGTTTTTTGGTATATTATGCTTCAAGACCTTCCTCAACCACATTGTTTTGTACATAATAGTCTTCGGCGTTACTACCTTCCTTCATTCCATCAATTGTACAATGTGGGAAATTCTTTGAAACCAACTGAAAATATTATGTGTTAGCATTCTTGCTGTGATTTTTAGCATCCATAAAGTTGTCTGCCACGTACGGCCATAACGTGCTAGTTGAAAGATCGCCACTGCGATAGTGGTGATAGACTATCGCTTGCTTTCTTGCATAGAATGATAAGCGGTTGCAAGAAGTTGCAACTTTCTACTGGTCCCATATTTCTCTTAAAAAATAAGCCAGTATTTTGAGAAATATGTCTGAGGTGAAGTATGTGTTATGGAACCATTTGTTTGTGTTGTCTTCGTGTTTGTGAAGAACCTTTAAGTGCATTACGTGTTCTTAGCGTTCTTTTGGCATGCCGGTGATTTTAACACAAACACCAGTGTGTGTACATGCTGAGGATACCACAACGTATATATTTATGTAACAAAAAGAAAAAGCTTTAAATTAAGTATGTGAAATAGCATAGTCAGACAATATAACATATTAGTAATTTCACAGACGACAATCGCTAAATTTGACACTGGTGTAGAACAATTCCAACGAAAGTTACAAAGTTTTACGTAAGAACAAACCATAAGCTGGTGAAATTTGACTTTCTCAGCTAAAAACAATAGCGTGTTAGAACATTTTCATCACAATATTATTAGCCGTGCCTAATGCGACTACATTTGCGACCAAAGACGCGGATATCATTGTCTTACCACATCACATCTACCCGCATACATTGATGCACAATTGCTCAGTTTCATTCAACCCAAATTTATATTGTTAATCGTGTAATTCAGGTAACTACATAATATTGACAGTTATAGATTCAAGAGGTGGGTATCTGATTTGTTACGTTGTTATCATGTCTAGGCGCTCAAAAACAGATAATAATATCAAATTTATTCATTGAAGCAAACTGTAAGGGTTAATTGATTAACCTCAAGTAGGTATAGGTGGTATTGGTATCATATGTTAGTATTGTTAATCATATTGTACTAGTAAATACTGCTGTAGTTTCTAATATTTACCATTCGGGCGAAAATCTGAGTGTGTCTTGATCCGCATTTTCGTTTCTCAATGTATCCTTTTTGTAGTGTTCGAGTTAGGTACACTATCGTAATTCAGGCACCTTCATCACTATACACTTCGACACATCGAGGGTTAAAACACCTCATATTTCGCGTCTACGATCGATTTTATATTAAAAGTCAGAAAGGATACAAGTTACTTAGAAAATAATATTAACAACCACTTTTCACATTGTTTTTGCACGTGACAAACACAAGTAAAGACACTGCAAGTGAAAAAAAAACAAGATTACAATACTATTGGTTACTACTCAAGTTGTGCCGCGTATCGCTTGATTTGACAGCTGCGAGCGCGCTATCCCGAATTCCCGGTCGGAATATTGGATGAATTGCGTGAATGAGCGCGGGGCGCGGGAACGAGACAGCGAATGTAGTGAACACAGCTACAAGTGACAGCCTGACAGGAACGCGTCGGGAACGGGACGGGATACAAATAGATCGGGATTAATTGGAGTATACTACGACCGACAAGTTTTAGCACTTGGGACATCGAGACAAACGCGAACAGGAAAATTAGTGCAGGAATTTAGGAATGTGTAATCGTATCACAAATATGTATTAATTTTTATACACTTGCAATGAGTGAAACTGTAGCTGATTACGCTACATTGAATTTCGATAAGGAACATAAAGAACCCAGCGATAATGCTCGCGTTAATCAGATCAAGCAGTACGATGCACAAGTTAATGTAATAATTATAGTATTGTAAGGTAAAATAAAAATAAAACTGACGTTGTTAATCGGATCACGACTACAGCACCGCCGTGTAAAAGCGTCAAACGCGCAGGCGCAGAGCCCGTAACTGACGTACGCATTCGCGCCAACTTCATACCAGAGATACGTCACTATTCACAAGCAGCCTCTCAAAAGGTAGTAGGGTGCATAAATAATCGAAATAATAGCCAAACACTGTTATTGTGCTCTTGTTTAAGAAGTACATTTTAAGCAGATGTTGCTTAGCCACCAGCGGCACATCAGGCACGAGTATGTAGCATTAAGTGAATTTATAAAAATGTTGCTAATTAACCGAGTGCGTTCTTAATTAATTAATAACTTGCAATGTGGTATAATATGTTTAATATTATTATTTTTGTTTATCCAGCTCTTATCGAGTTTATGATTAGTTAGATGTATTGTTAGTTCTCATTAATGAACAATGCACTTTAGCTAAGTTTTAACCATGTTTCTTGATATTTATTTACTACCTCTTTAGATTCTGTATGTGTTAAACTGGGGTTTACCAAGTACCTATCCAATAGACTGTATCCTTGTTAACGCTTCAAGTAGCCTTAAATTACTGAGGAGTTTCTTAAAACATGACTTCTAAAATAAACACCACTATCTGCATACCATGAACATTTCTACAAATAAGACATAAAATAAGATACACAGTGTAGGCTTTAGTTTGTACTAGACAGAGTAACACCGGATGGCTAAAAATGTAACGGTATGTTTGCCAAATCAGTCATAACACAAAGCTAAGTGAACGACCTAACAAATCGAGCCGCTAACGCGGATTGCTGGTTCCTCATTCCCATGCTTCGTCTACGACCATCCATTATACAGTTAATTGTAAGTAAAGCAGTGTCCAACGCTAATACCACTGTGTTTCATATCGTAAATTAGCAGACGTGAGCCAAAACAAAATTGCGTGGCTCAAAGAACCGGATTTATTAATTGACAAACCAAACATTTTTATTTAAAAATTTGATCATAATCATAACCATTGAGCACTAGTCTCAAGAAATAAAGCAGTTAATGAAACTGAGAAACCTAGAACGTATAATCCTGAGACTATTGAAGAATTTGATGAAATTCCAGCGCTTCTTGAAGATACTAAATGACATCAACAAGTAAATTATCAGAATGACCCTGACAGTTTAGTGGCACCACGATCCAGCAAATATTTCGCCTACACTTAGCTCATTCGGTCAAGTATTCGTCATACATCCTTTTTGTTACAGACAAAGGCATGAAAGCCGGACACAGCAATTGAATTGCTAAAGAGATTTGCACGTAGTGAAAAGAATAATAAAATCTTTCATTATGCTTTCGCTCAACTACCGCTTTCAAGTGGAGACTTGCGCGTTCATTAAAAGCTAAACAAACAATATTTTCTGCTATATAACAATTTGGATAGAAATCTCCAATGTGATCAAATTGTTGGTCATCTTTATCACGCCACTAACGCCACCTAACGTATTCAGTGGTACTACTGACTGATTCATCAACCACTTGCCATCGATCGATACTATTGTTGTTTGTATCAGACTCGCACGATGCACTACCAATTAGTTACACCACGATCACACAGATGTCGTTGACTAGGATTTTCTTTTTGTTTTGAAACTTGACACTGTCGTACCAATAGGCATCCCACGTGTGGTTACATCATTTGTAAACTCATGACCTTGGCTACTTGGAAACATAAATAGTTGTTATGTACAGGGTAACGAGGGCGTTCAGAATAAACAATAAGCAAATGAGAAAACCACTAGAGAGCAATTAAAGAGACTATAGCACTTAAAATTAATGTTTTAGGAGACATTACACGACTCGATCAGGATTCGATAAAATCAATTACTGAAATTGCACAAGTTTCACGAGTAAACCTGAAGTTTGATGTAGAAGAACATTTAGGTAATTACGGAACTGAAAACTTTACCTTTCGGTCTCCTCCGTTTCCGGGACCTTTTTCTTCGCTTCCGAGTTTTTCTCTTCCTCGGTTCCATCTGTTCTATTTCACAACCACTGTAGGCACTTTTTGCCATTTCAATTATTTTGCCAACCAAGCACAACACAAAGGCGATCATTTTGCTCACTCACTAAAAACTTTAAGACTAGCTAGAGTATCTTTATCTAATACCTCTACTAAACGTTATCTTTGAGGCACTGTTTTTTTCTTTCTTTTGTTAATCTTCAATTCATGCACAAGTTGTTTATTACTTTGCCGTCCGCTACTATAGTTTTTTAAAACAAGTTTTGATTTGTTTTTATGAACGGTTTTTGTTGAATAACACATAACCTCAGCGAGTCGCGTCCTTAGCACTGCACTAATGTTGATAGTTCTTGAATGCTCTCCAGGTTTATCTCTTATGTCAGTAAAGTGTTTATCGAGAGGTTATCACTGTTCTTCAATGACAAGACACAAACATATGACTGTTTGGTTGCATCTCGCGACTCTCCGGGAGCCTTGGCGTGATTTCTATATAAGGCTAAAAATAAACGCCACACACGTTCAATCATTTTTAATCCGCTGTCGCCGAGTGCACTCCACTATATTGTTTTTCTAAAGCTTTGATATATGTATTTTTCGAAGTTCCAAAACAATTTAAATGAATATTACTACTTGTTCTTTCAAAGGATTATTGTGAAATGCTGCTATGCAGCAGGGTGTCGAGGCGTAGCGGTAATCACTGCACGCCATATAGCTACGTGCTTTCTATTGAGATGTGCTTTGCGTATTCAATTACAATAAACAGTGATATAACGGCGTCAGCATCGTAATTAAAAGAAATATTAAAACGATAACATCGGCCAGGAGCAGACAACCTATTAGCAAAAAGCTTTCTAACTACTCTAGTGTATTTTAAACCATTTTAGTTAAAACAGTTTCATGAAAAGCGTTATATTTTTAATGGAGTCGGTTCTGAGATTTTTTGCTTTTAATATTCAGCTTCTGCTTTCGCGGTTACTGGTTAATCTGTTTCGCGTAAATCTGCTGAGAAAAACATACCCTCTTCATTTTCATGAAACTCAGTATGCAAAATATCACGGAAACAGATGCACATCCGTGTTAAAATGGAACAAACAAACTTTTCTATGAATAATTAGGACAGCTCAACACTAGGTACCTATTTTAGAAAGTAGTTATTCATATAATGTACGTATTTATGTTTTGGATTTCTTCGATTCCGTATAGTATAGTTTGCTGTTTTATTTTGCAAATTGCTTTATCTTGTCATGAAAAACATTTCATTTGTACGTTCTAGCCTGTAAATAAGGCCTTCAGACTTCACTGCTCTCTGTAAAGATTTATGGTACAGAGAAGAGCAATTAACTATGTTCAACTAAGCGTTACGTCATTACCCTGAAGTCTGAACCACTCAAGCAAAGACGCTGCTAAATTAATATTTGTGAACCAAATAATTGCCGAGACGTACCTACCTACACAAATATATCTACCACAAGACAGAGTTATCAACTGAACTAATTGAGGATAACTTGGTTAAAATCACAAACCGTGGTTATTTTCCCCGCAGATCAATTCGCTCTAATTCCCGGAGTACCTAATTACATCACTTTTACATTAAGCCTCCGCAATATAAATGGGTAGATTCAGTTACACTGAAATTAAGGACCCATTTTACTTCAGTGAGTACGAAAATTGGCATTCTAATTTAAAATATTGGTATAAAATTGACGAAAATGCCTGCAAATGCCTGCAAGGTAAAATATTATTTCAATTTGTGGCATCAATGTAAATTCTAGTTCCTAGCCTCCGTATGTAAAACCGAAACCTTATTTAGCTAACTATGAAGTTTACTATAAGGAACTTATTCATCCTTCAAGAGTCCGTGTAGCTTCAGACTTTACCACAAACTTTAAACACGAAATGGAGACCAATATCACTCAAAGACTTTTAAAGTGTGTTTCATGAATTGCACATTTGAAAACGAAGGAATTAGGAAAACATTAAAAAAAAACTATTTTTTTTAATATTTTTTATGAATTTTTTAAAAAGTTTTTTCACAACTGTGACCCCAGTGTAAACAAAACTATGTAGGTGTATCGCTAGCTTATGTTATTCTATCTAAGTAAGATAGATGAATTAATGCTTAAAGGCTTTACATTGAGATTGCAATGGGTTCCATCGCATATAGGAATACAGGGCAATGAAAAGGCTGACATGCTGGCAAAATATGCAGCTAAAAATGGAGGAGGAACTAGCATAATTTTGGATTATTCAGAAGTTTTACCTAAATTTAAAATTAAGTGTTATAATGACTGAAAGGAATATTTTGACAAGCGCTCTTTAGACAAAGGAATTTGGTATAAAACTATGCAGGGTCAGCCTTTTCGTGTTCCCTGGTTTGCAAATAGTACTTTAAGCCGAAAATTTGTTGTTACCGCTCATAGACTCAGATCTGGACACATTCCATGCAATAAGTTTGCGTTCATGATGAGGAAAACAAACTCTCCTAACTGTGTGGAGTGTGGAGTTGTTGAAGACTTACACCACTTATTGATGGACTGTGTCCGGTATGAGTCTGAGAGAAATAATTTGTTTAGGGCCTTGAGGTTGAACAAACTTGACGTAGGCACCTTCAATAAAATCTTGGCTCAGCCAAATAGCGATGATGCGAGAAGTCTGTTTAGGTTCATGGCCCAGATATGACTAATTTGTATTTAGGGTACGATGGGACTGACATACGCTTTGCGATTTTAAATGTCCCTAAACAAATAAAGAAAAAAAAAAAAAAAACTATGTAGGTATGTATTTCATCTCAATGATCTCATGACACGAAGTTTTTTTTAAACGTTTTCCGGCGATACAATTAGGTATAGTTTCCCTCATTTTCATATGTGCACATTATAAAGACACACTGTATAGTAGACCCATATCAATAAGAATTTAATGTCTATGAAGAATGTAACATAACACAGGTAAGCCGATAAAGAATGCCATATTATAAAAAATATACAAATTCTCAAGCCAAAAAAAAACAGCCCACACGAGATACAAATATCATCATCTGCCTAGCCTTTTCCCAACTATATTGGGGTCGGCTTCCATTCAAACCGGATTTAGCTGAATACCAGTATTTTGCGCAGAGCGGCTGCCTACCCGACCTCCACAACCCAGTAACTGGGTTACACGGTACTTCATGGCAAGACTGGAGTCAGATTAACTGGCTTCTGACTATCCGTAACGACTGCCAAAGATCTACAAATGACAGCCGGGACCAACGGCTTAACGTGCTTTCCGAGGCACGGAGGAAACTGGCTATGTTAAGATGGTCACCCATCCACAGACCAACCTTGCCAAGCGTTGCTTAACCTTGAAGTTCGACCCGTGCGGTTGTTATTATCTAGCCACGAGCTCCTCGAGATACAAATATGTCATTCACATAATGTTACGTAGTTGCACGAGTCGTGCTACAATTATTTTAAAAACATTCCGAAGTATCTACTATTAAAAAAACAAAAGAATTAATCTACCAGCTCATTCCTCGTCATAGTATTTTAGAAAAAAAAACTAAAATAACGTAAAACTAGTAATTCTGTCCACGTTCCATGGCGACGCGGAAATAGGTGTCGTGGCATCCGTGCTGTATATGCCAGTGTCATTTAAAGCAGATTTTATACTGATTAAAATTATAATGAGTGCTATTTAACGGTTGAGACTCGTTAATTGAATATCCATGTACATCTTATGCAAGTATTTATCGTTGTTTAATGAATTATCATTGTTATATTAGCTTGGAAATGGACCACAAGAAAAACATTGAAAAAATCATTTAAAAACACAAATGTCTTTCTGACAGACTTTTTGGTTCGTTCTATTTAAGACCTCATCCATCGCTTTCCATCGAGCGATATTGAGGTCAAGAGCGGTTTCATTAATTCATGAAAAATACGTTTTCATGAGAACATTTTTTTTTCACCAACAATTTTCCGTGAAGGCTGAATAATTTCCTTTTATGCATGTGACAACTGGTGCATTGAGTCATGGTAGACAGTTTTTGCAAGGAAATTTGGTCGTAAAATGTAGGTATAAACTATAGGTATCCGCCAAGTTTATTAAGGAAAGCAATACATATTATGTAGAAGCAAATTGTAGCAAATGAGCCAACAGTATTCGTTACTAACTGTAAAGGCAACACTATGAGTCATCACTGGTCGAAATCAAATACTTATAACGTAATGTATATTATATATTACTACTAAATAAAGTCTGAAAAATACTGTATGGCTGTACTATACAATACACTAAACCGTTGATGTACTTCCTATAGCTACTCATGTTTGCATACTCGCCCTCTGAATAGATCTTCACATCCCTATTAGCGCATTTAGTAAAGGTATATTGTTCAAGGATTGTGTGCATTTGTTTAAACCTATAAGTATTATATTGTGATTATACTAAACTTACCCAGCATCCTATTGACGTCTCCCCGTTCAGTCATAATCGTCGTCAACGTCTTTCATGGCTTCGAAACTGTAAGTAGAAAATATTTAAAGTTACGCACTTGAATATAAATTCATTTTATTTTTTGTTAGTAGGATAAAAAATCTTTAAAGGCAATCTTTGTACAGGGAATATTTCACGAGTTAATCAACCGAAAAGCCAGACATCTTTTTTGGTAAATCCATAATTTAAAAGCGTTGAAATTCGCTACAATCTTTACCTTAGTATCGAACTGCGTTCACTCCTTGTAACACAATGTGTAAGCACAACAATTAACTACCACTGACACCAAACAAAACAATTTAAACTCACTATTTAACAATATACTATATCAACTTCATTTATACTACGTAATAGTAACCACATTTTCACTGAAAACTTAATATTTTTGGGAAAACAGAAGGAAATGTTGTAAAGATTTTTCAGATTGCGATAGAGCCATGTCGCCGAGGGTTGGAAGGCGAATCTCACGGAAATGCACGAACTCCTACGATGGTACCCGAATGCAAATACTGTACAGGGAAGAATTTAAACGGCACTGACCCCTTTAAAAATTAAAAGGAAAAAATGCCACCAAGGGATTTCACTAGCTATCATCAAAGTTAAAATACTAAAACCAAAACTGCGAAATATGTTTGTTTATCCTCCTTAGATAATACTTAAGATTTTCTTATATAAAAAGCATTTTTGCACGGGAAAGCTCAGTTCGTGCCTGCCTAAAACGGCAACTACCGCCCCTGCAGAGAGGTCGTCGTCGTTTCGCCATATTCTTCACGCATGCGCCATGGCACCCCTAGGGGTAATCACTAAACGCGGTATTACGTATTAACAGAGTTGCCAGTAAGAAAAAAAACTGATATTCCAGCATTTCAGAAAATATTTTTTTTTATTTAAAGATTGATATTGCATTATTCGATGGCAAAATTAATTATTTCTCACATATTTTTTCTGTTGTCTGTCTTCATGTTACATACTGATGACGTATGCTCATGGCGCATTGACAGAAGTAGGTACTTGCAGGGCAGGAGATCGATAAAGTGACGTCACACCATTGAGAAGCCAGCTATAATATGGCAGTGCACTTTAGCAACGGGAATAGGCGTGTAATGGCTAAAAATAAGAACGATACATAAGTATCATCAACTTCTCTTTCGTTTCATAATCTATTCGAACTTTGCGTTTTCTCCTAAAACGTTTTTAAGTAAACCGACTCATATTCCTATGATTTTTGTAACTAGTAAAACCTACAGTACACTAAGCACCATCTTTTGGAAAACAGTGCTTTATTTAATTAATTAGGAGCATCGTAAATTCATGTTAGTATATCTTACTACTCTGTCAAGAAAGTACCGGGAAAAGATCAATAATACACAAAATGTCTGTTATTCATCCAAATTTATTTTATCACCTTCAAAGTATGCTCCTTTAGAAACGATACACTTGCGCCAACGAATAATCCATTCATCAAAACGTTTTTTAAACGCTGCTTCCGGAATTGAGTTCAGTTCTCGCCGCGAATTCTTCTTTATGTCTTCTATCGATTGAAAACGGGTGCCACGAAGTGGTAATTTGAGTTTAGGAAAAAGAAAAAAGTCAGCAGGAGCCATATCTGGTGAATATGGTGGTTGCTGGATGGTATTTGTTGAGTGTTTGGTTAAAAATTCGTTCACAATGATAGCCTTGTGCGAAGGCGCATTGTCGTGGTGCAAATTCCAAGAATTTTCTTTCCACAAATCTGGCCTTTTTCGTCGAATTTGCTCTCTTAAACGCCGCATAACGCTCAAATAATATTCTTTATTTACCGTTAGACCTTCCGGTAAGAATTCAGAGTGCACAACACCGCGATAGTCAAAGAAAACAGTCAACATGACTTTGACTTTTGATCGACTTTGGCGTGGTTTTTTCGGTTTCGGTTCAGTTGGAAGGCGCCACTCCGAAGCTTGTTGACTAGTTTGCATTTCAAACTCGTAAACCCACGTCTCGTCACCAGTAACAATGCGTTTCATGAATGTTGGGTCCGAACTGACTCGTTCTAGCATGTCCTCAGCGACTTTCATGCGATTGAGTTTTTGGAGAAAATTCAGATCTTTTGGGACTAGCCGAGCAGCAACATGTTTCATACCCAAATGAATAGTTAAAATGGTACGGATCGACTCGTGAGATACAGAAAGTTCGGCGGCTATCTCTCTCAGAGTTGAATGGGGATTTTCAGTCACTATTTCCTTCACTTTTGCGATGTTAACTTCAGTTGCAGACGTTGACGGCCTACCAGAGCGAGGCAAATCTTCCATCACATCTTGACCGCTTTTGAACGCTTTGAACCACTCATAAGCACGAGTTTTTGATAAAGTCGATTCACCGTAAGCCTTCTGTAACATTTTCAGTGACTCCGAACACGAAATTTCATTGGCGATGCAAAATTTAAGACAAACTCTTTGTTCGATATTTTTGTCCATTATGAAATTCGCAATACACACTATATATGATATTACTAAAACCAGCACTGTATTTAATATAAATAACAGATGCAACTCAAACTCCGCGCCAAAATGGAAAACAGTTGTGCCAATCTAACAACTACAAAAAAACAAAAATTTGAATTTGGAACCATAAACAAATCATCCATTCCCGATACTTTTTTGACTGAATGTACTGGCTGATCCGGCGAACGTTGTTTTGCCATAAAAAAAACCTACGACCTATTCTCAGACCTACCAAATATACTTACACAAAACTGATTACTAGTACCTACAAAAAAGATTTCATAACAATTGGTCAAGCCGTTTCGGAGGTGTTTGGTAACATCGTGACACGAGATTGTTATATTTTAGAAGATTAGAATAGATATTATAGCTCATTTGTATATCTATCATACGAATATTATTTTGATTTGACTTAAACGTTTTTTATGATCATGATTACGGTGTGAGTAGTAGACGGTGTTATAAACAAGACGTATAACACTATCCCTTTTTCACAGCTTAATCATGATTGGATCGGCACGTCATAACTCATAGTAGGGCCGCCAGGAAAATTAATCAAAGTCTATTCAGACATTTAAACAATAGAATTTCTACTCTACTGCTCCTGACTGATCTAACACTTTAAAACAAAACCTAAAGGTTGAGAACTAAACGTTTTTGTGTAGGCGTCCAACAATGCTCGAGTCTCTCAAGTAAGCTTACGTCAAATGTATGCGCGTTTCAATCGCTGAGCATTGAAGGCTCCTTCAAGGTCGGCCAGCCGCCACATAAGGATTTCATCGTCATTCAATTAAGTACAATCAGCGACGGGACTGGGATTCCAAACAATTGGCCCGGGAGGACTGAACCTTGTAGAAGACTTATTTGATGCTATAGAACAGAATACAATAAAGAATCTACGTCTTTTTAGGCTGCTTATCTAAACTATAAATAAAAAACTAGCTCCTGTTAGTAGCTACGCCCACGTGAAAGTTGAAAATTATACCAAGGGAGTGTAGGTCCTATTCCGGGACATGGTCTACTCATGTGCTAAGTTTCATCCAAATTCCTTCAGGCGTTAAGACGTGAAAAGAAAGTTACTTTCACATTTAACATATTAGTATGGACTAGCTTCTGCCAGTGATTTCGCCTGCGTGATCCCTAGGGAACATACTTCCGGGATATAGCCTATGTGTTATTCCAGATTATAATCTACCTCTTTGCCAAATTTCATGAAGATCCTTTCAGGCGCCTGTCGTGATAAGAGTAACAAACATCCATTTATCCATGATACAGTGGATAGTGCTACGCGTGCCTATCAATAGTAAAAAAATTAAAAAAAAAATCCATCGTCACAAACTTTCGCATTTATATTATTAGTAGGATTGTAAGTAGAGAAGACTGTCGTTTTCTGGAATCTCTAGAGTTACCGGAACGATCAACAAAATACTTTCGCTAACAGAAAGTTTAATCTTGTCACATCCTCAATTTCTGAATTAATAATTTGTTGCTTGTTTGTGTATTTAAAATCTCTACTTCAGCTTGAAAACCGGTTAAACGGTGGCATAAGGGTGCCTGTCTATAAGGATACCTGTTCATTGCGAGCGGAGCTGAGAAACGGAGAATTTTTAACCAATCATGTCAGTCAAAATGTCAGTGACTCACGTGGTGCGGAGATTTTATGCAGTTCCGCTGTAATAGGCAGGCACCCCAATGGAGTCTGACTAGCTCCAAATACTGAATCCAAAAAACGTACCTACATGCTGTATACTTTTTATTCTAGCAAATGCAATTACTGTACTTCAGACTAAAAATAAAAAGCCGGTTTTCTTTTCATATCTTCACAATCTGTTGACTTGATGCAATGATTCAGTTGTTTACAAAGTAATTACAAGAAAATATGTTGCTTACACACAATTCTGGATCAATAATCCGATCCTTATCAATATTCCAATATTTAATTCGTAATATTTTTATGATGAACATACTGAAAAGTCTACGCAGAATTTTCTTATGACATTTTCCTTGATACTTGAGTAGCTTACTCGTGACTTCATAAATTGAAACTTTTTCATCTTTATTGGTCACTAGCGACCCGCCCTGGCTTTGTACGGGTGCAAATTATATACTAAAACCTTCCTCAAGAACCACTGTATCTACTAAAATCAAACCGCATCAAAATCTGTTGCGTAGTTTTAAAGATCTAAGCATACATAGGGACAGACAGATAGCGGGAGCGACTTTGTTTTATACTATGTAGCGATGTCACTAGTCAGTGTGACGACGGTGTGACACTCGCTTTATAATTCCACCCGAATCATGTTCCACATCTCGTTACTGCTGTCAATCAATCGGTAACATTGACTGGTACCGACCCGTAGGGCAATATACTCTTTTATAGAAACCGAAGATATTAAAGGTACTTTTAGTATCGCAAGTAAGCAGATATCTAAGGAGGAGCTCATAGCTAAATAATAACAACCGGGTTGTTCTTTGAGACCCTTAAATGGGTGACCATCTTAACATGCCGAGATTCCTCCGTGCCTCGGAAAGCATGTTTAGGCGGTCCTGGCTGTTGTTTATAGAGTACAGTAGTTATTGGTAGTGGAGCTTGTGGCTCGTGAACAGACGCAAAGGTCGATCTTCAAGGTTAAGCAACGCTTGCCAAGGTTGGTCTGTGGATGGGTGACCATCTTAACATACCGAGTTTCCTCCGTGCCCCCGTTGGTCCCGGCTGTCATTTGTAGATCTTTGGCAGTCGTTACGGATAGTCAGAAGCCAGTAAATCTGACTTTAGTCTTCCCATGAAGTACCGTGTTACCCAGTTAATGGGTTGTGGAAGTCTGGTAGGCAGCCGTTCCTCGTAAAATACTGGTATTCAGCTAAATCCGGCTTGCCTGGAAGCCGACCCCAATATAGTTGGGAAAAGGCTAGGCAGATGAGTTACAGGTAGTCGAAAGACATCTTACACTAGTTTTGCCAAGGGGATACGTGTTACTTGGAGGTCAGATATGCAAACGCTCCATGTAAAATGCTGGTACTCAGTTCTGCTGGTCTATTCTGTAAATAACAATTTCGGTATCGAGCTTCACCTGAGTGACAAAGCTCACATAGTGAGCTTTACTACACACATTATATAAAACATAAAGATCTTATATTTATTTACAAATACTGGTATTCAGTTAAACCCGGCTTGACTGGAAGCCGAGCCCAATATTGTTGGAAAAAGGCTAGGCAGATGATGATGATTTATATGAATTTGATACTCACCTCGGATTTCACTGTCGAGACACGAAAATGTTGTTACAGAATGGCACTACTGAAGTGCTATTCTGCAACAACATTTTCGAATCTCGACTGCGGAATTCGAGGTGAGTATAATCATAAGACCTTTATTTTATGTGTTATAAAGTTCATTTTGTGAGCTCTGTCACTCAGGTGAAGCTCGATTTCGAAATGGTTACTTATAGAATAGACGAGCAGCATCGGGTTATAGGTAGGTACTAGTCCACTGTCCACCCCAACATAGTAGGTGGATTAATTGTATTGTAAGCAGGTACAAGTATGTAAACTGTCTGCCCTAATTCCTTTTGTATAATCATTATCTAATCAAGCTATTAATTTCAGTTCCGAATGTACTGAAGACGACCTACTTTATCTTGAAACATAAGTATTGTTTTTCAAAGGTTATTCTGAGAACAGGAGATACTAACACTATTAATGCCCAGTCGAATTTATTGGGCGTTTGATTAGATTAAAATTATTGTATTGTTAGAGCAGACATTATAAAAAAAATATACCTACTTTTGCCTAATACGATAAATAAAAATTAAAGCCAGAAATCTAAAAAAAATGTTTAGCGGTCATTACAAAGCACGTTTGAATTGCATTTGATTTTACCTAGCTTGTTTGTTTGGTCATAGTCATAGGCTTACGCCCGGTTATTGTATAGATTTTAAAATTAAGGACGTTTCAATGTCAAAGTTTGTCTTGTAAAGTAGAGTTTGACAAATATTTTACTTCAAATAAAGCAAAATTTTTATCGTCTTATTTTTTGGGGCAAAGACAGAAAAGCAGTTCGGGGAGCAAATTATTGTTTTCTTTGTTTAAATGCAACAAGTATTAAAAATAACATACTCATCCACTCAAAGCGAAACTGGCAAACTTATGAAGAGACTGCAATAGCAGGTGAATGCACTTGTGACTTGCAGTTGTGGTTTTCACAATTATTCAACTGTTTCTATCACTTATCCACTTATGATTCACGTCAATAATTTTCCTTTGTGTAAAGCTGTAAAATTTTATGAAACAAAATAGCTACCGTGTATTACAACGAACAATTCCAACCGACTGACTTATTAAGGACGTTTTGTAAGACTTTGAAATAACATTACTTTCAAAGTAAAATGTTTCGTAATCTCATTCAGTTAAAAGTGAATTTGCCTCATACATTCGTTTCCGCCTGAAACGTAGGTGATTCCAAACTTGTTTAGCCGAAACAGATAGCATTTAATTAACATCAACTAGAATTCGTTAATTCAACAGACTTTGTACATTCCGATAAAATGCATTACCTATTTGTTTCACTGTGAGTCTCATCTACCTACTAGAAAAATAGATATATTCCTAGTACTTTTAATGAGGAATAGACGTAATATTGGCGCAAATACATAATACATATTTGAATATTTACATATTAAGGTGCTCTAAAAGTAGGTATGTAGGATTTCAATTTAATATTTATTTGACGTTAGTATAAAATAAGTACCTACCTAGGTTATCGAGATTATAGGTAATGAGCAAAATAATAGGGTATTTTACTAAAAAAAAATAATCTAATTAGTCCGTCTGATAGATGTTCAAAAAATATTGGACACGTATTTTTTCTTTCTTCGCATAAACAAAAAATAAAGAGGATACAGCGAGTTGAAGACACGCGTGACGTCATTGGCTTGGTAAATTTGGTACATTTTTACCAAACCAAAAATCTATCTGAAAATCTATCAGACGGACTAATTAGATTTTTTTAGTAAAATACTCCATTGTTTTATCCGTCATCGTTCGTTTAATTTTCAGGTCTTAACGTTCACTTCATTTAACTGAAATTCCGTTCCAAGTTCAGTAGGATTAGCAGTTGAGATTATTGTAACTACATAAGAACAAATAATACGTTTAGAACTTTAGTCACACTGATTTTGCAATCTCATTAATTTAACAGTTCTGATAAGCGATGAGAAAGATTAACACACTATAAATCGGGAGCACTTGGATGCATGCCACTTGAAATGGAAAACACAAACGTAGCAATTGTTTTGGTGGTTGATCGATGCGATTGCTTACGTTTTCGGGCACCTCGCGGAATTGACCTCCGCTCTATTCTGTAATGAGTGGTAATTGTGCACGTAACGAGCGCGTAACCGTCGGACTCGCAGGAACGCGTGCCGATCGCCGAGCGAGATTCTCAACTGTTTTATTTTAAAGCTGGCTCGCACACTTTGGCCGTGAAAAATACTGCAAAGGTGTAGCAGCTCACTGCAAAACTGATGAGCAATATACAATGTCGTTCATTGACTGAGAAACAAGAGCGCTGTCTCGTGTATTATTAATTGCCAGAGCTATTTATTTTTTTGAACAATCGAAGCATGAAATCGCTTTACATGGTACGTCTCAATTTGAGGCCGTTGGAAAATGTTAATGATTCTTTCTTCAATAGTATATGGATCGCATAATAGACGCTCAATTGCGCCATGAACTCATGACACATTTTCCTTTAACATCTTAAGAACGTTATCTAAAACTAGAATCAACAAGAAAATGATATCTGCATCTAATTATGCAAGTAACAAACTGTGTCTGTACTTTCAATTAACGAAGTTGCGTATGTGGACTCTATCACGTAGATCACGAATTTAATGACATAAGGAAAGATACGAAAGATTATTTATATATATTTGCGAATCATCGTATAACGTGTGCTGATATACAATGACTTCATTAAGGCATGCACGTGGTTGCCGACAATTTTGGCTTTTCGGGCCTTGGACTAAATAAAACAAATACTCGTAAGCTAATCGGACGGAGAGAACAGTCAAAAAATCATAATATAGAAAGACATCTGATGACTTCAGAGAAAACATTGTACAAGAAAATTTACAATAATATAATGTTATTGATTTGTGGAAGATTTTGTTTTATTATCGACCAATAATTTTTACTCGACAGCAGTTTTAAATCATTTATCTTCTTATCTTCAATTTTATGGTTATTCCAAAACACAAGTTGAAACACAAAGAGAGATTCATAAAAATGCTAACAATATCAAAATAGAATTCAGGTAGCTTGTACAAAAAACTGATGCACTACCTGTATCAGTTACAACACATTATTTTAACGTTATCATAACCCTATTGGTATCAGCGAGAGCGTCGGCCAATTGCTGTAATCGAACCAATTTGGTCTGAAACCGCACCGGTTACCCGCGCCGGTCGGTACCCTCACCCAGTTAAGCAGTTATACGAGCATTGTGTATTTACAATAATGCATCGTATTCAGTTCAGAAAGTTATCTTTCTATTTGACTAGGCACTTTGTTTCGAATTTGCAAACAGACGGCTATCTTATCGCCTCATATTAGTAGGAGTTCGTACACGGGCACACGCCTCGGTGATTCTGAGCTACAACTTTACTGTGATGTGAACTTCTCGTGTGTTTTTGATCTCTTGTGATTTTTATATTTTTGTTTAGAAAGTGTTCAAAGAAAGTTTAGTGACAATGAATGAAGGCACGGTTGATATCCAAAGTGAATTGGAGAAATTAAGGTTTCTGTTTTATTCAAAAGTTTTATTGTTTGTAATTATTTTATCGACACACGTCCAAAGATCCATTACAATTTTCTTTTTAATCAGTCGTTGGTATTAACTTATATGATTGACATTTGCACTGTTACTTTAAGTGTACAGTACACTGTGTAGTATTTCAGTATGCGTTACTCCATGTAACTTTTCCGTTGCACCATTTTAGAAAGCCATGAATTTATTCCATGATGCTAACATATAACAGCGACGTATTAAATGCAATCAATAACAAGCTGTCATAGACAGTCCTGTCAACCACACGTTACCACATCAAACGCAGAACTAATTAACTTCGCATAAGGACTAAGTACCAGCATAAGAAAGTGTCGCTAAGTCCTGCTTTATATTCAGTGAACATAACTCAAACCATTTCTCTTTGAATAGAGGGCCGCCCGAAGAAAAGGAAGAAAATAAATCATTGAAACCGCCATGTGGGGAAAATCGACCACAAAAGTACCGTATTCTACTCGAGCCAGCCCTTGTGGGCGCTATGATAGCCATCAATCTGGGTCAAACCTCGCTACAGAACTTCTATTTGCAAACTGCCTGTACAGTTGACCTAGGGATGGATTTAGCTGTTTGCGAAAAAGGAGAGATGGAGGTAATTACATTTTTACGGTTTATTTTTCATTCATATATCTTTGAGTGTCCATATCTGTGTGACATCTTATCAGTTACTTACATCAATCTGTCGACCTGTTATTCCCAACATGCTTCAATGAGATTTTAATTATTTTGGAAATAAAATGACGTTGCCAACATCAGGAAGGGAATGTAGGTACTCCTTCAATACATCAGTATCTGATTTTAACTTTGATACTAAGTCTAGGGCAGACCGTACTGGCACGACGACCGTGAATTTTATCAGACCTTTGATAAACTAAGCCTATCTCGCTTTTTACAAATGTCAATACACATATAGAGAAACTATCGATATGATATCCAATATATGATCTACTTGGGAATTAGAAGTCATGTTGTGAACGTCAAGGTTCGGTGTGGAACACTGTTAGTATAGAGTGGGTTTGTGAAGCTACTGAGTATCCCTAGCCTTGGGATAAAGTGTCGAAAAAGGTGGGTACGAATGTTGAAAGAAAGAAAAATTTTGAAAAGACCAAAGAGCCATTATCATCTTTCAAGATGATTACAACTTCATTGGATGAACACAGAAATGGCGATCGATTTAAAGAGATTCATGGACAAAGATAGTGTGTAATTGGAATGATAGTACAAGTGTTTTACAGACAAGTAAAATTACATAGATGCTAGTGACGAGACTATTGAAGAAAATTTAATCCAGAAATAAATAGTAACTGTTTATACACGGTTGTTTTGTAAACAAATAACATGGAATAAATAACTGCCAACCAGACCGTACTGATTCATTATCTTAACGAGGCGTCGTACCTACTGCAATTAAATGAGTGACCTATGACCTGTCAAGTTTAACCCCTGGAGCTAATAGACCTCATAAATTAATGTATTGATTTTGCACCCAGACTGAACCAAGCCAGCTCAGCAACAAGATTGAAATTTACTCAGACTGCGCGCATAAGTTTATAGATCTGTTTTTTTTACCGTAAAAAGTCTGTCTCAAGTTTATATCTGGTTGACAAAGGCCACTTTTTTACATATACCCTATATGAACTGAGATCCTAGTTTATAATAATTTATCGAGTGTGGAAACTACAAAATGTTTGGGTCTGGCTCGTAAAATGTTGGTAATGCATGGCAATCACATTACATTCTGGCCCTCAGGAGTACGTTTACTTAATGCGTGTTTCTATTCGGAATATGGTTTTCTCACGATGTTCTTTCTCTCCTTTAGTTGAAATAAATCATTTTGTTTGTGTGCTGTGGCACTCTACTAAACCTTTCTAAAATTCTTAAAAGAATAAGACCATAAAGATAAATGATAGTCATCATCTGCCTAGCCTTTTCCCAACTATATTGGGGTCAGCTTCCAGTCGAGCCGGATTCAGTTGAATACCAGTGTTTTACGAGACCTCCACAACCCTATCCGTAACGACTGCCAAAGTTCTACAAATGACAGCCGGGACCAACGGCTTAACGTGCTTTCCGAGGCACGGAGGAAACTCGGTATGTTAAGATGGTCACCCATCCACAGACCAACCTTGGCAAGCATTGCTTAACCTTGAAGATCGACCTGTGCGGCTGTTATGTTGGAGGAGCTCGTGGCTAGATAAGCCACGAGCTCCTCCAACATAACTACTCATTCACTATTGAATAAAGATAAATGATAGTATAATGACATAAACCAGCGTCTGCCCTTATTTGCTAGTTATTATTTACGTTAGCAACAATAGCTTTTATCATTGTTTGTGTAATTAAATTAATGACTTCAGATAATCCCAACGAGACCATGGAATATTACTCTTTTGTCTTTTTAGGCCATCTTGAAATTACTTTCCTTCTGTCTATTGTTTTAAATCATGTTTTTTTCTTTTTGTTGACATGAAGATATAAAATCCGAAATATGTCAGTTTTGAAAGAAAATGGAAACCTGGGCCCCTAGTCTGCTAATTTTTATAAATTCGTCATTCCAACACGATGCCATTGTCATTTTGCTAAAAGTTCGTAATCTGCTAAATTCATAATGATCCTTCACTGATCGTTCAGTAGCATGTCAGTGATCTCGTAATGAAATTGTAGTGGAATGACAGTGTCGTATTGCCATTATTATAAAACCCGTTTGGAGAAATAATTTTCGAAAAACTGCTATTAAATTTGAACATTAATTTATGCCAGATTGCTATTGTATATAATTTTACATATTATTTATTAGTGTTCTATGAAATCTGAAGTAGTAACAAAGTCGTAAATAGCAAATACGTAATGAAACTCATTTATATTTTATCCGTTTTGCTGTCAAAGTCAAATGTGACATTAGTGACATTAGGTACTGTTTACTTTACTGACGTCGACGACTGTTTTTATTTGTTTTGAAGCGACCGGTGTTTTGCAGAGCTAATTGAATTTTAACGTGAGCGTCATTAAAAAATCAAATAATTAATAGATTTGTTTATTGCTCTTTTTTACTTCTCAATAACGACATCATGAGACTGTGCATCAATTGCGGAATAGCAACGGAACGCTGCAATACAATAGGAAGGTGAATATTGGAAATGGATCATTCTTCCTATTGTACAGGAATGGGTGGGTTAGTATCTGATATTTCTATATCGTAAACATTTAACATTTTTGTACGTAATATTTATTGTAAACAAACTAAATGGTGTAATAGGTTCTGTTAAGTTTTCTTTTAATGGTTTTATTTTTAAAAATTAACCAGAATGTGCAACAAATTCAAATTCAAAACATCACCAATCCAGACTAAATCTGTATGGTCAATTACAAACTATTCTCTCTCTCAGAGGGGAGGCCAGCGTCCCTTCAATGGAAATGTAATATGGCCACTTATGTTTACCAAAAATAGCCACTCAGATGTTTATTTTTAAATGCTAGTGCTAGACCTAATAGTCGAATGAAAATTGTTTGTTTCAGATAAATGAAAATGACTTCATCTTCCAAGCTTGCTCTTGATGAAAGTAGACCAGATGGAAATGAACAGACACTAGGACACCGATGAGTGTTATTCAATGTGGATGATGTCTTCTGAAAAAAGTTTGTCCTCATCAACTTTTACAGTACAGAACTGGTACAGTGCAAGAGTGTAATATAATGGATTCTGCCGTGCTTGGTTAGTTTACTAGTTTTATTCACGGGTTATGAAAAACATTATTTAGTTTAGTTTTGTTAACGAGGGCATAGAGAGTGTTATTTTCATTATCTATCTATACTTATATATAAAGCTGAAGAGTTTGTTTGTTTGTTAACTTGAACGAGCTAATCTCAGGAACTACTGGTCTGAGTTGAAAAATTTTTTCAGTGTTAGATAGCCCATTTATTGAGGTAGGCTGTAGGCTGTATATCATCACGCTAAGACCAACAGGAGCGGAGCAGTAATGAAAATTGTGACGCAGATGAAGTTGCGGGTCAACTAGTACTAATATTATAAAGCTGAAGAGTTAGTTTGTTTACTTGAACGCGCTAATCTCAGGAACTACTGGTCCGATTTCAAAAATTCTATCAGTGTTAGATAGCCCATTTATCGAGGAAGGCTATTGGCTATATTATCACGCTAAGACCAACAGGAGCGGAGCAGTAACGAAAATTGTGAGGCAAACGAAGTTGCGCAGGTCAATTAGTATTTAATATTAGTCAAGCTCTTAACATCAACATTTCTCATTTGCAGGATTTCATTAATTCAGTCATTTTCAAAATGGGCATACACATACACAATGTCTCTGTGTAATGGCTTCCTGTAATGTGGATAAATTATTTTCAGGTGGGTGCTTCAAGTGTGCTTCTTTTGATGGGTGCGAGCAAATAGAGCATCCCGGTATTTCCATTCAGGCCCCTCACCATCTGGGGCATCTTCATCAGCTGTCAATGAGCGGAACAGTCAAGACATTCCTCATTTAGAAGAACCTACCTACACACATATTATGATAATCCTAATGAAGAAGATGATTAAAACGATTTACTTACTGCTATGTTTTATTTTTATTTTAATATAATACTTTTTCTGATTACTATACCTGATATAAGTTAGCACCCTATTAAATACAATATAAGCAAAAGCAAGCCAGAAGTGATGCACATGGCCCTTGTCTAAAAAATATAGTTTTCTGAAAACTTCAGCTTAAAGAAACTGAAAGCCTGAGCACTTTTATAAAAAATCATCGTTATAGGATGCAAGCACTGCAGCATAGCTGCAAGTGCATTCTAGAGTATATAGTCTTAGATCTCTATAACGACGAATGTTTGATAATATTTAGTGTAGGAAACATAGCCACAAATATGCATTTTTCGTTTGAACGAGCTAATCTCTGGAATCAGTCAGATTTGAAAAAATATTTTTATATTGTTAGGCTATACGGGAACAGAAAAAAACGAGATATATGCGCGTACAAAGTCGCGAGCTAAAGCTAGTAACTACTAACTAGTATTTAAAAATAATAACCTAAAATATGGGCAAATATTATCTGATTTGGTCAGTGGGTCAATATTGGGCTCGTGAAACCTTCCTAAATGCTCTAATTTATGGCGAAATCCAGCTCTGTAACGCCAGGCCCAAGTTTTTATGGAGTTACGGTTTCTCCTTTCGGCTCTCATTGAGTTTCT
The DNA here is from genome assembly GCA_950371165.1 of Lacanobia oleracea. Classification (NCBI taxonomy): domain Eukaryota; kingdom Metazoa; phylum Arthropoda; class Insecta; order Lepidoptera; family Noctuidae; genus Lacanobia; species Lacanobia oleracea. Next base: position 13,537,584 of record OX493397.1, read on the forward strand.
CGAAAACCACTGACACCTGGCGCTTGGCTACAGCAGCCGCACCAATGAAGGGCGAAGTTTGTCCAAAAAATATTGGATATAAAACGCCGGTAGAATGGCGCAGTGACTGGAAAAGCAATGACTACACAATTACGTAGGTCACTGATCGATGGAACTGTCAAAATTTTAGCAGATTACCGCATACGACTGTCATTATGTACGAGATTACCATTTTATGCCATTTCGTTCAGTGGAGTGTCAGTGATTGTTCATTGGAAAGTCATAATGACACTATTATGTTAGTAGATTACCAAACTTGTCAAAATCAACAATTATGAGATCAGTGATCGACCATTCTGACACTATTGTAATAGCAGACTTGGGGCCCTGAAAAAGTGTAATCGTCGCGTAATGAGGATACACTTAACAGTGCAACATTTTCTATAACCTTTGTTTGTTTCAATTTCAGGCAGAGAGTCAAATAGTAGTATCAGGAGTAAACGTCAGTCGGAGTTTCATTGGATCTCTCTTATCTACCGTGGTCCTTCTGTTCGTGGGTCCATGGAGCGACTGCAGTGGTCGACGGAAGCCTTTGCTTATATTACCTTTAGTTGGAATGTGCGTGATGACCACGGGAGTGTTACTTATGTTGGTGTTCCCTGGAGCATCGACGACTCAAGTCCTGTACGCTGTTCAGCTGCCCATGTCTTTAGGCGGGAACTTTGGGCTGTTACTGGCAGCCGCATTCAGTCATATAGGTGACGTAAGTAAACAGTTTGATTGTTTAATTTATTTTTAGTCTGAACGTGTAATGTTGTGTAATTTTTTGTGAGAAGACATTTGAAAAATAATTATCTTGCCTGCGTCATAGATTGAAATCATATGAGAAAGATTTCAGTAGGTAGGTTAGGTAGTTAATAAAGGGGAATCTTGTAACTCATACAATATGGGAGAGAAACTATTGACTGTAAGGTGGCGCTTCAATGACTCTCATCGCCTTACATTAATTAACCAAATTAATCTAATTCGATTTGATTTTATTTATTTTAAGTGTAATGTTATATTCTAATTTAAACAGTAATCAGTCGTGAGCGCTCCCTATCGTAATAGTTAGTACCTTTATTATAGATTTATACATAAATCCGAGATGACCCATAGCACAGGTTTTGCTTAGTATGTGCTCCTGTCTCCCATCTTCAAACTGTTTCCTTCACAAGCTGTATGTAATTTGTTATTTTTGGGAGATAAATAATTGATTGATTGATTGAATTAAAACTCTGCCTGCAGTTTTTACAGGCACTAAACTCAAATCATAATAATAAACCTCTTTATTTCAGGCTACTTAGGCCCATAGATATATACTTTATATCTTACCTTACTTTATACTATACTATGCTAAGTTCAAATAATAAATAGGAGTATTAATTTAGTATTTAGTTAACTGTAAAATATTTGTAGAGCATACGGGAGCTGTTTACAATGAGATTACGATTATTTAAACAATTTATAAATATTACATCTGCCATAAAACGGGCCGACACCGCAGTAAAACTGCTGGTATGTAGCATGCGACACATTATGATCATAATAACAGATGATTCAGCTCGAATACATTCAGAATAAGAACTAGTATGTGGAAGATTACCTACTTAGTTACATCATTCTGACTTTCGGAATTGCGATATAAAATAATTATATTAAATGCTATTAATACCTATAACATAGGCTCACACGTTTAGGTCAATGACCACAATAATTGTCACAAAAGTAACTTTGAAATCTATTAAGCTCTCTTATTCTGTTAATGGTTTATATGGATTTGAGTTGTAGCTGTGGTCCACTCTATTTAATCTAGTAAAAATCACGTGATAGGCCACAGGAGGCAAGCTATAGGTCTCTCAATTTACCCCTCGTGGCCTATCCCTTGATCTTTTCAGGATTAAAAACCGTAGCCTATAATAAATCTCAAAGACAGTGTAGCTTTCAGTCAGAGAAAACGGTTTCGTAATCGCATCGGTAGTTCCAGAAACTATTTATGGGGTTCTGGAAATGTGACATTCTGTCAGCGACAAGATTATTGTTATAACGTCAAAAGTGTTGGGTTTGATAAACGCAGTATTGGCATTTCAATCGCGATCGCTATAGAATGTAACATGTCTAGCGCCTTTTGTGTTACCAAAGTACCTTTAGTACCAGTGAAATTGGCGTTTCTTTTTACCTTTAATACCAGTGAAATTAGCATTTCTTTTACCTTTAGTACAAGTGAAATCGGTGTTTTTTTTATCTTTAGAACCAGAAAAATTGACGTTTCTTTTTACATTCAGTACCAGTGAAATTGGCGTTTCTTTTTACCTTTAGTACCAGTGAAATGGGTGGTTCTTTTTACCTTTAGAACCAGAAAAAATTACGTTTATTTTTACATTCAGTACCAGTAAAATCGGCGTTACTTTTTACCTTTAGAACCAGAAAAAATTACGTTTCTTTTTACATTCAGTACCAGTAAAATCGGCGTTACTTTTTATCTTTAGTGCCAGTGAAATTGGTGTTTTTTTACCTTTAGTGCCAGTGAAATTGGCGTTTCTTTTTCGAGCCACTTTGAAAAAAATAACACCTTTACATTGAACAATTTCAGCACTACTGAAAAAGAAAGACCCACAGAAAAAAGTAGTTTAGTAGGAAAAAGGAATTAAATGTCTTAGACTTAAAGTTTATCTATACTAATATATAAAGCTGAAGGTCAACTAGTTTTAACTAATAATTCGAACTCAAACCAATTTTTTACTTGGGTTTAGACCTAATCTTATACTAATATATAAAGCTGAAGAGTTTGTTTGTTTGTTTGCTTGAAAGCGCTAATCTCTGGAACTACTGGTCCGATTTGAAAAATTATTTCATTGTATCATTGTTGGATAGCCCATTTATCTTGAATTTATCTTCCATTTATTTAGAATGTAACTTGTCTAGCGCCTTTTGTGTTACCAAAGTACCTAGTGAAATTGGCGTTTCTTTTTACCTTTAGTACCAGTGAAATTGGCGTTTCTTTTTACCTTTAGTACCAGTGAAATTAGCATTTCTTTAACCTTTAGTACAAGTGAAATCGGTGGTTTTTTTATCTTTAGAACCAGAAAAATTGACGTTTCTTTTTACATTCAGTACCAGTGAAATTGGCGTTTCTTTTTACCTTTAGTACCAGTGAAATGGGTGGTTCTTTTTACCTTTAGAACCAGAAAAAAATACATTTATTTTTACATTCAGTACCAGTAAAATCGGCGTTACTTTTTACCTTTAGAACCAGAAAAAATTACGTTTCTTTTTACATTCAGTACCAATAAAATCGGCGTTACTTTTTACCTTTAGAACCAGAAAAAATTACGTTTCTTTTTACATTCAGTACCAATAAAATCGGCGTTACTTTTTACCTTTAGAACCAGAAAAAATTACGTTTCTTTTTACATTCAGTACCAATAAAATCGGCGTTACTTTTTACCTTTAGAACTAGAAAAAATTACGTTTCTTTTTACATTCAGTACCAATAAAATCGGCGTTACTTTTTACCTTTAGTGCCAGTGAAATTAGTGTTTTTTTACCTTTAGTGCCAGTGAAATTGGCGTTTCTTTTTCGAGCTACTTTGAAAAAAATAACACCTTTACATTGAACAATTTCAGCACTACTGAAAAAGAAAGACCCACAGAAAAAAGTAGTTTAGTAGGAAAAAGGAATTAAATGTCTTAGACTTAAAGTTTATCTACATACTAATATATAAAGCTGAAGGTCAACTAGTTTTAACTTATAATTCGAACTCAAACCAATTTTTTACTTGGGTTTAGACCTAATCTTATACTAATATATAAAGCTGAAGAGTTTGTTTGTTTGTTTGTTTGTTTGCTTGAATGCGCTAATCTCTGGAACTACTGGTCCGATTTGAAAAATTATTTCATTGTATCATTGTTGGATAGCCCATTTATCGAGTAAGGCTATAGGCTATATAACATCACGCTAAGACCAATAGGAGCGGAGCAGTAATGAAAATTGTGACGCAGACGAAGTTGCGCGGGACAACTAGTGCAAATATACAAATATTTTTTTTTTACTTTAGATGAAAATGTTTAGTGCCCAAAGTACGTGCCAAAGATTAGCTCATTGAAAAGGCGTTAAAAAACCACAAACCGGCATTGGTCTCATTGTGGTGCATTTCATGTCATGAAAATACCTGTAACATGTTCAGTTGAAACTGGAACTGGGTCAAATTATATACTTTACTTTTTACATATCGCTCGGATGTGCCCTTTGTTTACACCTCATAGCATCGATAGTAGAACATGAATATATTGCAAACATATTCTTACATGATGCCAATTCTAATGCACGTAAATACTTTATCAATTTCATAACATATTAAAAGAAAAAAACTTCAAGACTGGCTAATGAAAAAATTTGTTTATGTTTACCTACTTTGAAACGAAGAAAACCTTTTGTACCTCCTAATTTTCGGTACACTAATGTAGCTGCAAAATGATTTCAAAATGTACTTTTACAACATACCTATCAATACCAAAAAGAGATACGCGGTATATCCCTTCGACATAATAACAAGTAGAATCGTTTTGATTTAGATAGTAGTTTCGTTTCATTTTGAAGGAATAGGTACCTTCAAATACGCATCATAGTTGTTATTTTTGTGTAACACAAATTTTTTTCGACTGACTATACATATTCACTGATGCACCTTTTCCATCTCAGTTTAACAAGAATTGGCCATTACTGAAAAGAATCGCAGAGTCTCCAACGCGATAGCTATTTGTTCTTGCCAAGTTTTAGTATGACAAAGTATCCTTTATCGTCTAAAGCTTTACCAGTACTTCACAATGGTGAATCATTGAATCCTTATAAATCTGAGTGTCGAAATCCTTGCAGGTGTGCTTCGCGACGGGTCGTGACGTCACGCGCACCATGGGCACCCACCGGGCCGCCATACAGATAGCCCACGTGGTGGGCGCAGTGGGCGGCCCCCTACTCTACCGCTACCTCGGATTCTTCGGTGTGTTCCCACTTGTTTTATTTCTACAGGTATATAAATCCATATATTTGTGAACTTTTCTATGAAGTGGCAACAGCTACAAAATGTTATAAGACTTACGTTCCAATAAACATCTGGTGACCCGGGGGGCTACTCTCTAAGCCCGAAGTCCGTAATTTCGAGCTTAGTTGCGGGCGCATTCTACTATGTATCACATACTTACGATAAGTCCCGAACTAAGAAAGAATGACAACACGATTTCACAGTAACTGTCAAATCGTGTTTTAATTAGTTCTCAGTGAATACGCCCGGTACTAAGCTCGAAACTACAGGCTTAGAGAGTAGCCCCCCTGGTGTTTGTTAGAACGTACGTTGTGCCTAAGAAAGAAGTATCGCGTTACCCAGCAATGAGGCTCTGAAGTGGAGGTCGAAATGTGCTCACTCCATGTAAAATACTAGCAGTTCGTGCGGGTTTAGTATTGCAATATTCGTAGGGCTCTCTTTTCTTATCGAAAATATATTACAGCCTATGTTAGGTTCTGATAATTTAGCTTTGTATTGGTGCTAAAATGGTTAACGTTTTTTTATTTTACGTTGGAAGCAAACTCCAACGTAGTACCAAAAACACCGGCCAAGTGCGAGTCGGACTCGCACACGAAGGGTTCCTTACCATAAACCTTATTTTTTATTATTTGTTGTTATAGCGGCAATAGAAATACACAATATGTGAAAATTTCAACTCTCTACCTATTACGGTTCTTGAGATATAGCCTGCTGACAGACAGACGGACGGACAGACGGACGGACGGACGGACGGACGGACGGCGGAGGCTTAGTAATAGGGTTCCGTTGGTTACCCTTCGGGTACGGAACTCTAAAAAAGAAGGCAGGTAGTGATATTTTCCAATTAACCGGGAAATATAAAAGGTGCTCTTCACCAAACACACTAAAGTCGCATAGCATCTTGGCTAGCAACTCGAAATACAATTAAAAACGCTTTTGGCAACCGATCGTAAACCCGAAACCGTAAACCGCCATGTTTGCGTTAGGCGGAAACTGAAAAGTGCAAAAAAGAATCTGAAAAGGCAAGCTATCTTATATCTTGCTATATGTGCAGGAATTCGCGACTAACACCGCAAGCCAAACCGACGGGTCGATATTGTTGACGAAAACGTTTTCGTTGCATTTTCATCTAGCGAGTGTTTTCCATTTGAATATAAATATAAAATTGAATATTATGCAAAACATAGCTCACAAGAAAATTATGTATTTATTTTGTGCTATGTTTAGTTTTACTTTCTACTCGAACTCCATTTTCATTTCAATTTGAATTTCTCTAATGTGTTCGGAAAATGTGTCTAATTTAATCAAAGATGTAGGTGGGTTTAAATACCCATTAAATATTCCATTAATAAGCAAAATCTACATAGATATAATGATTCCTAAAGGCAATTTTTGTTTCTAAATAAGGACAGAGAAAGAAAGAGCTTGTCAAAGTTTTGCGTAGCGTTTATTTTTTTCTTTGTCTCTAGACAAAGTGGCAATTCTAATAGTTACTGCGAAAAGATAAGGCATTAATCACGTGACATTTCGACAGCATTTGTCAATCCGATCATTTTTGAAATTTTGAATGCCCTCGCGACGCTGACATAATGTCATCGGAGTCTAGAACCTCTTATGTGCTTAAATACTTGTAGGATCCTGAAACACATCCCACTAAATTTCCAATCGCCAATTAAAAATCCTCCTTGCTCTTTATAACCGTCAAAGCTAACCAATTTAATCTTAATGTTCCAGCTATCATCCCTGATCTATGTGATCTTCGCCGTCAAAGACGTCAGTGTCAACAGAGAGAACAAGGTGTCAGTATGCAACTGGAAGCTGCCTTTCAACGCCATGCATTGTTTGATAAAGCCGCGGGAGGGCCGCAAGAGAATGATCATATTCCTTATGTTGGTCGTCACGCTCGCCGATAGGATGCTGTTATCTGGTTAGTATGAAACGCCTGTGTATTAAACAGTGGGCACTGGTTGAGAAAATGTTGGTGTAGATAGATAATCTGAAATATATTTCGCAAGGAAATGAACCCACAATGTTGTTATTTTCACATCTCTGAGAAATCATCGGGAATTGATGATCTCCGTTAGGAATTTGTCATCATTTCCCTGCGAAATATACATATGCAGTTGATATACATATAAGAATTATCACGTGGCAAGCTGAGCTTGAGGTCCTGAGTTCGATTCCCTGGTTGGGCAAAGTGTTATTGTGCTTTTCCATCTGGGTTTTCTGAGTAGCAGTCTGATGTCTGGATTTCGACTCGGTTGGTGTCAATAGGCTCACCTTCTATTCCATGGGACTTACAACATAACTCAACTGGCGACATGCGGGAGTCCAGGTGGACCTATATCTAACGCTTTTGGGAACACAGGACTGAAGTTATGTATGTGTACCTTGTGAGTGCAGAAAATAATGCACTAATTGAAAACGTCGCTCAGAAAGATCAGTATAGCTTATCACCCTCAATGTAATGATGCAGGTATAGCAATATAAGGACTAAAATCATGTATTTAGTAGGAATAAAGCCAAGTAGGTATGCGGTAATCCTACCGTTCAAACCTAAACCGCGAAACTCAAACTCAACAAACAAAATACCCTGCGACATACTGCGCGAATCCGCGTAACGTAACATATCGCGTAGATCTGAACAAGCCTTAGGACGACCAAAGGAACCATACACTAGACTCATTGCTACTATCTTTCATATATATTATGTAGAATGCTTATAGTAGATTTAAGTGCACACATTAACGTGCGTTGCAAAAAGAGTGCCATAATAAGAATGGCACATGGTGTAGGTACTATTGTTTCGCCGACTCTCGAGGGGAAAATGCTCATTATGCTTTGTTGGTACCAAGCTCACATCTGCGTCTACTGAGTTGTAAATATTGTCGCTAGAGGGCACACCGCTACAGATAAGAGAAGCGAGTGTTGAGGTTTTCGTGTACGACGTTTGAAGACGATGCTACGATTCGGGGTTTTAGTTTGGAAAGATATTAATAGAGGGCGCTGACTACAATGAAATAAATACTAGAAGTTGGAATCAAATATAGAATACAAACTGTGCCTGTCAAGGTGGAATCATATTATTGGACGCGTCGATCAGCCGCGGCTTATGGACGCGACTTAGAGGTATATGTATCATGAATTTACATTGAACTTGTACAGTTCACTATCGGACATCATCCGCGGACGCAACCTTGGGCTGACCTTGAGCGGTCAGCCGTCCGATAGAAATCTGGCTCGCTGGACGTCCACCGACTGTACACACTACTCAGTCGCGTCCATAAGCCGCGGCTTATGGACGCGACTTAGAGGTATATGTATAATGAATTTACATTGAACTTGTACAGTTCACTATCGGACATCATCCGCGGACGCAACCTTGGGCTGACCTTGAGCGGTCAGCCGTCCGATAGAAATCTGGCTCGCTGGACGTCCACCGACTATACACACTACTCAGTCGCGTCCATAAGCCGCGGCTGATCTTCCCATAATACGAGTCCAATTTTTTTTTAAGTGCGAGGTCTTTTCTGTGTCTGATATATGGTAAAGAAACAATAGCAAAAAGAATAAAATCTCTTTTTTACACGACTGCAAGAAACGACTAAAAAGTTCCAAACAAATCTCTTTTCAAGCAGTTTGATGATTTATTTTAGTTCACAAGTTTGAGACCACCAACTATAAATGTAGGGAGACCAGGGATGAACGTAACAATTTTTGATTTTTTCGTGATATCTCACAGAGATTTCTGAATATTAAAATTCTGATTAAAACGCGTGATAGATTGGTATTTTAGCTATCTTTTGACACCTTCTTAAATGCCATTTATGTTACAGATTTTGAGAAAAACAACTAAATATTTGAAGTGGGATATGTTAAACCATCCCTACCCCTAGGGTTGGTTGTAACAGTGAAAAGGGATGTTTGTAACATTGTAAATAAATAAAAAGTTGCTATCATAATCATAATGCAATAAATAATTAGCATCCTTTTTCTTCTCCTGTGCCTTATTTCCTTTTTTTAAATAGTTTTATTAACAACTTCTTTAAACAGTCTTTGGCTTTTTTGTCCCTTTAACAGTCTGCAAAATAGGTTTCTTAACTTCTTTCTTCTTGTTCTTGAATTTCAGGCTTTTTAGAGTATCAGTCATTTTATTATTGGCGATTTTTTGCATTTCCTTCCCTTTCAATTATTCTTGCTGGGCTTCATAGGGGCTTAATGACGTCATCGTGATTTTCTGAACGTTTTATCGATGCTAAGGCCATTATTTGTGGCAAAGTTGATTCAGGAGTGGTTCTTGGCAGAAATGCTGAAGCTATTGAAGCCGGTGAACCTACCAATAACGGACGGTGTAGTGACACCGTCCGTACTTAGTAGATTCCGTACTTTCAACCTACTGCACCAGACTGCTTGAATTGATTTCTATGTAGCTTTGTAAAGTCACCAAAATCTAAGAAGTCCGATTTGACAGCAGGATACAACATTGGTTCACTAGTAAGTGTGAAAGAGACATAAATATAAATTTCTTTCGCACTTAGTGGTAAAGCAATCTTTTATCCCTCTCTACTCAGCTGTCAAACCGGACTTCTTAGATTTTGGTGACTTTAGTAATTTTTTGCAGTCGGGTTTTGCACAGTGTTCCATGCTTTCATGTCCTTCAGTGATTGATTGAAACCAATATCCTTATTTACTAGATTTAATGTTCATTATGAATAATTTGTTACAGCGGAGGTGCTAATCGCTTACATGTACTACAGGTATAAGTTCCACTGGAATGATGTGATGTTCGGATCCTACCTCGCCTACAGGAATATTGTCAGTTTTGTTGGTATGTATACTTTCCGAATTAATCCCAATACTTCCAAAACATATGGTGTACGGCGGCGCGCAGCTGATACATGGTCAACATCTCTCCCATACGTACAAATTTTTTGGGAATAATGGAATTGTTCGTACAGCTAAGAAGTGGAAATCCTACCGGAGTGGTAATCCTACCCTGATAGCAACAACCTGTTTCAATAAGGTACTTCTTGACAAGGTTAGTCCGCCATCGACTACATCATCACATTTCTTCTGGGGAGATATGGTTTAACGTGAATATCACAATAATTTAAAAAGAAAACAGGTATATATTTACACTAATAGGCGATGCGGACGTTACCTTTCGGTATCGGTCACTATTTATCGCATTATTCACATCTTGTATTAGGAAACAGTATCTCTGACTATGTGGGTGTTGTTTTGTATGCGTGATCTAAGAAGTTGATCTACTTCCTCGCTATTAACATGACCTACCTATTACTGATTAAAGCAAAGGAAAAATTCAAAGTCATACAACTATTTAGCATGTTTAGGACAAACATATACATATTTGGCAAGTAATCAACAAAAACAACAACACTGGTGACGAACTAAGTTAAGCGACTGTCACTCGTCTTGAATCCATGAGAGATACCACAAATTACATCGATGTGATATTTGTGATGTCTCTTAAAAGCAAATGAAAATTTGAATCTAACAAAATAAAGAATTGGCATTATTTACATCAAGTAAGCTCTGCCTATTCTCTGTAAAACTCAACACCATACACTGCGATCGCCGACCCGCCTGCCAAGCGTGGCGATTATGGCAAATCCCCCCCCTCTTTGGGGGAGGCCTATATCCAGCAATGAACGTTTTCGGGCTGATATGATGAAGATGATGATGATGAAGCTATAGATAGTAAAACAACTAAATGGTAAAAAATAAAACAAGAATGAACAATGAAACAACTATAATAGAAATTAAATTTAAAAAATTAGTCAATAATAATAATAGCTTACGTATGTTATATTAATTGATAAATTAATGTTAATAGAAAACAATTAAAATTTATTTAACAAGTAAAATTATAAAAGCGCTCTTCGTCTCTCCTAATTATTTAAAGTTGTGCTGTGCCCGACAGGGTCCATAATTGTTTCTATTCATTAATATTTACCAATTGTATGTGTAAATTATGGATTTCAATAAACGATTTGATATTTATTTCAATGGCTATACAGAATTTCTTAACTTTGGTTTTGTTTCAGGCACATTACTAATTCTCTCAGTACTAAAGCGTCGGTTACGGCTGTCTGATGAGACAGTGGGTATGCTCAGCTGTAGTTCTTATATCCTTGCCACTTCGGGCCTTATTACTGCTACTAGGACTTGGTGCGTGTTCATGTGTAAGTATTAAGAGTATCCCTGTATTCATTTTATAACAATTGCCTCTGTATTTGCCACCTAGTTTGAGTCAGCTTCTAGTCTAACGGGTGCAGCTGAATGCCTTTTTTTGCATAAAGCTATTGTCTACTGACTTCAGTTACCTTCTGGATTATACGATTCGTAAGACTGGTGGTCTTTAGGGCTATGACTACCCCCCTTCCAACTCCAATGTTCATGGCCTTAGCGTTTCTAGATGAAACGGGTCTCAGAATGAAATGAGTGGCCTAACCATGACCACCTAGTGGTTAGCCTTACCGGTACTGGCAGGTGTTCTCTCAGTCGATCTAGAGGTGCAGTGACGTGCTGCAATGTACTACTACGCTCGAAAGATCACGGACTCGGAGTTTTTACCGCAACGAGACCGTGCCAAGATCTTTTGATTACAAAAGGAATTTTTATCCAAATGGCAATGTAGGTGGGAAAATTCCATCAAAGGCGTCACCTCCACCCGTTGTTTCTATCCGTTCGTGAGCGGCTGGATAGGACATGGCTGGAGGTGGATCACTGTGTACCCAATTTTTCACAGGACATGGCAACATGAATAAATTATTTTCTTTTAGGTTTGTGGCCTCGCCTTTATGTCAATGTTCTACAGCTGACCTTGCACACGAACAATCTGCACATCATATCTAATGGAAGTGTATTCTTAGGCCAACTCTACTCATTATGTTAGATAGTATTCAGGTTACATCTGGTGTGGTTTACTGTAATTAAAAACATAATTTATTCATTGAATTCGGACAACAAAGATCCATATTTCATACCTTGGGTTCCTTGTAGAAACCAGAATAAAGCGTGCATTCAAGCGATTTTGCCATACCTATTACTGGAATCAAAAGTAGCTTACAATTTAGGACCCATTGGTGTTACTGTTAATATATCATCTTATGAGAAGGTCTACGAGTTTCTGCCCAGCGTGTCTACATGGTTATTCTTGCTTCATCCAGTTTTGCATAATGAAACAATTATTCAATCTGTGTTAAACACAGGTCTCATTAATGAACCCTGTCAAACACCAGTCCTTAGTTGACGTCTTTCAGCCTCTTTAGAATCAGATTCGCCACCATTTATAATACAATTAGTAAAACATTTATACATATGAATTGACATGAACTGAAGAGCAGTTTCTATCGGACTTTTAGAAAATAATTTTTCTCTCTTCAAATGTTTTCCTTGTCTAACTACAAAACGTGACTATTTTTTATGGTGACTCAGTAGCCCTGATAAAAAACACCACTCAAATATTAAAAAGGGGGTTATCAGCTAGATAAAAAGTAATAAATCATTGTTTGTTCCTTTATTGTTTTTCTCCGTGATTTTATCACAATTTCCTATTATCATGACGACACGGCAAAACAAGAAGGTGAAACATTCATGATTGCAAATGTTTGTATAGCTGTATAGGCCGTGCTTTACGTTATCACCAGGTATTTCTGAAGAAAACCATTTGTTGCCTGAAAAACAATGCCTACTGAGTACAAAGACAAAAATCTGCCGGTCTAGCCTTTTTCGAACTATAGTGGGGTCAGGTTCTAGTTGCTGGATGCAGTCAAGAACCAGTATTTTACTTGCAGTGACTCCTTATCTTACCTACAGAACTCGGTAACTAGTTGAGCTTCTCTTCGAAAGACTGGTGTTAGATTGTCTGGCTTCTGACGATCCGTTAAGACTCAAAGATGCTCAAATAACAGCTGAGTCCAACGGCTTCCAAAGTATGGAGAAGTCTCGGAATGTGTGGTGTCCATCCACAGACGAACCTTGGCAAGAATTGCTTAATTTCGGATATCGACTCTTGCTGATTTTATTATTTAACAACTGAATGATGTAGACGTAAAAGATTAACACTCGGTGACAACAAACATGCTTTAAAAAAATTGGTTGCCTGTAAAGTCGGTTTACGGACTATAATTTTACGTGATAACGTCATCAGAAAACAATTGAATTCTTAAAAAAAAAGCCGTAAGCTTAGGCCGATCGTGCCTGCGCTTGCGGAAGGTGACACGTTTTTGTGCGTTCAACGATTTATTAGACGTTATCACGTCAAAAAATCAGCAACAGTTTCTTCCTATGCAAACTCTCAAACTTCAGAATCTAGCATGATTCAAGCATTGATCAACTCTATTAAACACCTGATTTGGATAGAGTTTGCTACCACTTTTGAATCAAACCCTTTACTTTCATATGGTAGTAGTTACGGCAATCTGAGACGTCCGAAAACCCCTCTCTGGCGCATCACTAATGGCTCTACGTTCTTTCCAAGTAATGCTTAGTGTTCCAGACACCGCACTGATTCTAATGAAAACTCAACGTCACTTTTCCCAACCTGAAATCGCTGAAGAGAGCAGTGCAATTAAAAAAAAAACAATAATCACGTGTCGCTGCACGTTCTTCTTTATCAACAACTAGATGTTTATTAAAAACTTCTTATACATCAGATCGTACTGATTTTGTACTACGAACCAATAGAATCCCAGCTTATTATAATGATGGAACGTGTTACGATACTTAATCAATGTAAAATATTACGTGAGGTAATTCACAAAATTAACAATATAATCTAGCTTGATTCGTCAATCATTGTGTTATCTAATGATAACGTTAAGATATTTTGGACAGTAACATGACGACTTCATATCGAGTTGGATACATAATGCTGTAAATGTCTAGATCTAGAATATGTTGTCAAAAAATGATACCTAAAGCTGTTAAGATGCCTTTGTTCAAAGTGACAGCAGATGGAGAGGATCGTTCGATTATTTATTGGATTTCATCGGGCTCTCTCAAATTGACATCTATGGCTTATGAAGGAACCTTCGACTAACATTAACATTTACACTCATATATATGGGCGCGAGGGATTCCCATAATTATCATTACGTCCACGAAACAAATAATCGTTGTCCACTGGTGGACATAGCCCTACTCCAAACGGTTCCACAAATACTTTTTCTGGGAGTCTCGCATCCAGAGGATCCCCATGATCTTTATCAACCATCACTGCATCATCTTTATTTTTAATAAAAAGAATCTAGATTGGTATTAAATTTATATATTTTTTTGTTACAGTGCCCTTGGTTGGTATAATCTCACAAGGTTCGCAAGTGGTACAAAGGCCTATACTGAATAAGCAGATTCTACCTACTGAACAAGGTAAACTATTCTTTTTTTGTTGTACTGATCATATCTCTTGCCAGCTTGTTCCGGTTTTCTGAATCCGCTACTGTATGGATTCGAAGGCAACAATACATTATGCGCTACAATATTAATTTATTTTAACCTCATTGTTAGTTTCACAATAACATACATTACTTTAAACTATGATGATTTTGTTTTATAATACCACAATTATTGTCAGGTCTGTAAATATCGTCTGAACTCTAAAACGTTTGATTGGAAGGTGAATAGTACAATTTATTTTAATTTCAGGTAAAATATACAGTGTGATGGGTGCATTAGAATCAGCGATGCAGACAATATCATCGCCTCTGTACTCCTTACTCTACACAAAGACTGTTGCAAATATGCCAGATGCGTGGCTATTACCAGGAATTACTTTAGCTTTCTTCCAACTACTTTCCTATTTAATAACAAGGAAACTAAGCCAATCAACAGCTCTAAAAACAAATGCTTTGGATCTCGGTGATGCTGAAAAAAACTTGGAAAATAAAATACCGTTACAAACTAAAGAACCCGTCAAATAAGTGTTCGTTAAGAAGTTATTAGAAAATATTGTAATATTTTGTAACTTGTAGATAATACATATTATTTATAAAAAATTGCATGTTGGTTTTTTTATTATCAAACTCTGTAAGTAATAAAAATGTAAGCATAGGGAAAATCGTCCGATCAAAAGTTGAGTTATGACATGCAGTAAACTACGTACTAAACACTTGATTTAAAGTAATGTCCTTATATCATATCCTACCGTGCATTATCGGTTATCTCAAGTCTTGCCGACATGAAAGAACTGTCATTACTTTCGATTGATAACTCGTATCGCGTGTCTGTTTATGATTACCTAATATCCTTTTGTCATTGAATGACTGAAAATAAGATCAAGAAATGTTGCAGACAAAACAGTTAAAATCAGATGCCTTCACCGAGGGTTTTCAATAGTCTAGATTTGCTGAAGTATGTTTAATAAGTCCTCTCACAATCCTTCCTCTCACTGAAAAGAAACACCTGGGCTCTGTGCCTGTACTTGAATATGCAACATACTCGTATTATGTTTAAAAATCCACAAAGCATCATCAAAGTTCAGCACATGTATTACATAAAACGTGGAAACGGGCTTGATTTTGGGCCTTCTTATTTTTGGTATATTTCAATAATTTACCCCATTTATTGCAACAAAAACTTGACCTCCACAACCCATTAACTGAGTAACATGGTACTTCTTGGCAAGACTGGAGTCAGATTTACTGACTTCTGACAATCCGTAACGACTGCCAAAGATTTACAAATGACAGCCGGGACCAACGGCTTAACGTGCTTTCCGAGGCACGGAGGAAACTCGGTATATTAAGATGGTCACCCATCCACAGACCAACCTTGGCAAGCGTTGCTTAACCTTAAAGATCGACCCGTGCGGCTGTTATTGTTTAGCTACGAGCTCCTCGTTCCACAGGCAAACAATGTTGATGTCATAAATAACGCCGTAATTCAAGTCCAAAATTAGTTCACGGCGAATAATTTGTTTTTAAATGAAAAAATAACGAAATGCATAAGATTTGCCTTAACAAATATCAAAAGCAGTGATTGTGACATAGTATTGAACAAGGAACACCACCGACTTCCGAAATTAAAGTTATTTTATACTTTGTAGTGTTTTGTTTTTGGTTTTTTGGAAGTCGGTTTTATTTTTCTTCCAAAAAAGTGAAACCACAAACACAGCGTTCCGGCGTGATGTTATGTTATGAACTGGTGTAAACAATCAACAGATATGCGATTTCAGAAAACCCGATCCATTTGTTATCATTGATTTAAGAGTTCCGTTGCCTACCTCCGAAGCTCTTCATCAGATCTTCACCAAATTAAAATGGGACCAGTCCGGGAAAATATTCTTCCTAAGAATCATCCAAAGCGGTCAAAATTGGCGAAAATATCGCTGAACAAACATTTTTCAGATCATCAGATCCTGACTTATACCTTCCATTGTCAGCTCAGCATCATAAGATGATGATTATCAGGCACAAATATCTGAATGGCGTTAGAAATCTTAGGGTTTCCCTCCATTGTCATGGTATCCCATCATCAGATTCTGACTTGGTGACAGTCTCAAATAATATTCTGGTATCAGTTACAGGCCTTTTTATGACTTTAAGTAATATAGAAAAGAAAGAAAGAAAGAAAAGACGTTTATTTCCCCAAAAGCGACGCACAAAACACAAAACAATTAAGGAATAAATAAAAACTATCTCAGTTCTAACGACAGACGATATAGAGGAGTTAACAAACAAGTTTTAGCCCCAATCGCGAAACTAAAGCTTTAATGGACGATGTTATACAGCATTCGAAGTTATAATGGTGCTAGTAGCAGCAATTATACTTAAGACGTTAAAGCTTTAACCAGTCTTTGACACCCTAGTCTTTATAACAGTGTTCGCCGACACCTTTAAACAGTTTTTATTTTTTTCTATGAAAACCTGTGTTAATAAACTCTCGACTCACTCTCTTTTATAACCTGTGTCTACAATAGTAGTCAATATAAACCCTTAAGGGGTATAAGTTACATACCCCTTAAGGGTTTAACACAGGTTTAACCTGTAATAAAGGATTTAACGAAAGCTTGTGTTAGGGAGTAATCTTTTAAAGACGTTCTAAAGGTATTGGTGTAAAACTTCGCATGTATGGGTGGTTTTTAACACTAACCTCACTTTTGTAAAGGTTTACCTCTAAATGTGTTATTAGCAATTTTTGAAACTGAACGAAACCCTTGATACATATTTAGTTAATTTGTAAAGTTTTTAGGTGGCTTTACTATCTCCACTGTGGCAAATGTATTTAGCTAAGAGTATTACTATTATAACAACGTCAACTCACCAAAGGCAGCACAATACGATTAACTAACGATGTTGTAGCTCAAAGAGTGGTACAAATTAGTTAAGTGAAGATTTAATATTTAAAGTAAGCTCGCCATTGTTTTGTAACCTAACAATAAATATTATTTCGAGTTATGAAACATTAGAATTCAAAATATGTACTAAATTTCTAACATTATTTGAAGCGTTCCATGAATACCACTTAATTTTACATGCCACTACTCAGGAAGCAGGAATTAATAATATTGTTTAGTAACTTTTCTTTTAAATCTTAAATCAATCCTAGGTGCGTTAAAATTGAGATGAGAAGCATGGTATACATTTAAGGTGAAATCATAAGGGCGGTCATGTTTTACTTCACAAACTTAAATAACTTAATATTCCATAATATTATTCTACTGTTTTGAATAATGGATGACAAAACACTTCCACTACGATCTAATTTTATTAAGTTTACAGGCTTTTTAAATCTTGTCGTACGCGAAAAGTTATACAGTTGATATATTATGTACTCAAGAAGTTGTTTATGTGCAAGCATTCTTATCCGATGCTTTCCTACCACCTTAGTGTTTACCAACCCGATATTACAACGGTAAAACCGGTTAAAGTATAGTAAGTGTACCGCTCGTGTGCAGCTTTAATATCTTTGTAACACCGTACTATCTTATATAGGATTTTTAATGCTTTTTGTTAGTTGGGATGAGATCACCTCACCGCTGCTTTTGAATAAAAAAATATTTTTTTAAATCGGTCCACAATTGGCGGAGAAATCAGTGAACATACTTAAAAAAAATACATACAGCCGAAGATAGAACGTCGTTGTCGATATAACGGTTTTCTTGGGAATTACGCTTGACCCAAGGCTACAATGGGGCCCTCATTTAATAATATCTCTTTCTGGACGTCTAAGTTTAGCAGCATATTATAGCTATTAGGAAAATCCTCCAATTAACAGATGTCGATACCACGTGACTGGTCTACTTTCACAGTATTATGCCTTACGGTATTTTACTATGGGGACGGGCTGCAGACATCGAGTCTATTTTTACTCTGCAGAAAAGATCCATCAAACCGATATAGAATTGATAAAATTATTAAGTAAATTAAGGTATTAGAACTGTTTAAAAGTATTTACATCATTACGGTATCTTATCAATACATTTACGAAAATATCATGTATGTCAGAAATAATTTAGATCTTTTTAGTAAAAGAGGCGACAGACATATGATACTAGAAATAGGGATCAATTAGTTCAACCAGGTTTCAGACTGGATAAATTAGCCTCATCTTTCATGGGGTACTGTTTAAAATGTTATAATAAGATAACCTCATATGAACTAAATGAGTCAAAATTGAAGACTGTAATAAAGCACTATTTGCATTGTGTAGACTCAAGTAATTTAGCATTGTATAATTCTATCCATTAACGGCACATGTGTGAGTACTGTGTATCTTAAACTTAAACTATAGCTATCAGTTTTAGGTTCATTTTTAGGGTTACGAACAAAAAACGGAACCCTTATAGGATCACTCGGGTGTCTGTCTGTCTGTCCGTCTGTCACAGCCAGTTTTCTCCGGATCCACTGGACCAATTCAGTGAAATTTGGTACACATATGGACTTCTGTGACCCAATGACGGAAGCATTACGTGGGGGTCACTTTTGGAGGTCAAACTAGAAAATTAAAAAATCTTTTTTGAACAATATCATGTGACATATCAAATGAAAGGGCTTACTGTGAGGGTTTTAAGTATATTTTTTTTATAATTTTGAACTAATTAGTTTAAAGAAATTAGATAAAAAATTACCATTCCACCCCCCCCTTATCTCCGAAACTACTGAGTCTAAAATAAAAAAAATGGAGATAATCGATTTTTACCTATAAAAGGAAAATTTATAAGGATTTTTTTTTTTTTTTTAATTGCACACAACAATTTAATATTTTTAAAAGAGTGTCTATGGAGTTTCATGAACGTTCTTTTCCACAGAGTCTACGCTTTGGAACGTGCAAATAGCTTAATCTTTTTGATCGACCGACCTTGACCATTCAAAAGTGCCTGTAAATGTTTTAATTAAACTTTGAGTTTGAGTTTAACATGTACATAACATTATGAAAATGAATCCCTGGATCAAATGTTTTCCATTTTTAACGCCCAATGATGTGCCGCATTATAGGTAAATCAAAAATTTCATGTTCTTGATAAAATCCTGGCGAGTAGGAAAATTAAATAATATTGCTCGACCTTTCTGCAGGTGGGGCTTTAGGTTTACCTCTCCATGACGTGGCCCGCCTCCTTCTTCGCTTGTATTACTGCCAGTGGCGTAGCTAGCATGGGTGACACCAGTGGCGAATAATGAGGTGTCATCTCACAAATTAACCTAAATCATAAGTTGCACCTTTTGTTCTGGTGATTGCAGTCGCAAGCCATTTCCCGGAAGGAAGGTGTTCCATTTGTGCTGCAGGTTTTTATTTTCCGGAATGATCTTACATCACACTATAATCATAATCTCGAAACGCTACTGATTACTGCTTCCCATGGGAAGCAGAACCTGGGAAGAGATCTTATCGCGACGACAGTGGTGTGCCCAAGGGATGAAATAATTGTGGCTAAGGTAATGCTGAATTTATTTTTAAAATGGAGGCAGAAAGGGAGGCAAAAGAAACGATGAATGGATTGTGTGAATAATGAAATGCAAACAAACACCAACTGCACTGTTACACTTAACAGAAGAGAATTGAAGTAAAGAACATGCTGCGCCGGACCTAAGGGTAAATATGTACTCAGACACATAATTCAAGAGCCTTTTCTAATGCTACATTAGAAAATTATGTGGCTGAGTACTTAGACTATGTATCTTGGAACATTGCACCCAAATGAGTCTGGACAGTTTTATCAGTTCATCGATCTAATCAAAGAATATTGACGTATGTTCACACGACCCTTTCATTCCGCCATTGCGCCATTACACCACTATTCTACATATTTTATTATTATCTTAATTCAACAACCTAATGAATCACTGTTATCATAAACATGAAATCTTAATAGACGGCTCTATCACTATGATAATCTAAATTCTGTTAGGAGCTCGATTGATTGCATAATCTTCGTCGAGACTCTAGTCCTTAGGTATTTATTATATTTTGTTTTTTTCTGATTAGAAGCATTTTTTCTTAATTTCAATATAGTCTGGTTTTATCCTTTCATCGTACAAATTCAGTCCCTTACATGATACGAGCTCCCAAAAACCAATCCCTCAAACTTTCCATATAACAATCAATGTGGTGATCTATAAGGATTTTCAAATGTTCTATCGTTATCCTAATACCTAGTTGTTATTAAGATTACAGTAAGAGTAACTTATCACTTCTTCGAAGAAATAACAAAATGTTTGGGATGTTTAATAAAATAACAGGAAAAGTTTTCATAAATTGGTGGCTTCTTGTTTTCATCATCGATGTTAACCGTTGCATGAGTTTCGACAATGCACATAATAAATCAATTAATTTATCATGACGATAAAGTAATAAAATAAGACAAGATATTGTTTACGGTTACCTATTGTGCTTGCACACATCAGCTATTTACAACGTAAACTTGGATGCGCCATTATTATAAATGATATAACACCGATAAAAATAGAAAAACCAACCAAGTGCGAATCGGACTCGCACACGAAGGGTTTCGTACCATAAACCTTTTTTTTTA
This sequence comes from Lacanobia oleracea, assembly GCA_950371165.1. Lineage (NCBI taxonomy): Eukaryota > Metazoa > Arthropoda > Insecta > Lepidoptera > Noctuidae > Lacanobia > Lacanobia oleracea. The sequence continues at coordinate 13,558,640 of OX493397.1, forward strand.
TATTTGAGTTTATTGAATGAAAGGTAAATTGCGATTTTCGATTTATGACGTATTATAAAAAATACTTTCTAGATCTCGTTCAAACCAATTTTCGGTGGAAGTTTGCATGGCATCATTCTCTTATTTTAAAAGTAACAGGGGACACACACATTTTACCACTTTGGAACTTGGAAGTGTCTCTCGCGTAAACTATTCATTTTAGAAACCTCAATATCATTTTTGGACACCTATTCATAGATACCCCACATGAATGGGTTTGACAAAAAAAATATTGAGTTTCAGTTCTAAGTATGGGGAACCCCCAATTATTTATTTTTTTGTTTGAAAATCTTAATGCAGTTCACAGAATACATCTACTTACCAAGTTTCTTATAGTTTCAGAAAAAAGTGGCTGTGACATACGGACGGATAGACAGACAGACAGACAGACATGACGAATCCATAAGGGTTCCGTTTTTTCCATTTGGCTACGGAACCCTAAAAACAAAGCCAGGAGCACCAGCTGCGGTTTTGCTTGTGGCTGGGAAATAGTAGAATTTAATTGAAAAGAGACCAATATTATTAAAAAAATAATTTGCTATAGCAGCAATGACAAGCAAGTTTTTTAAATCGAAGTAACAATTTGTCAAAATTATAGAGACGGGGCCGATAGCCGATACATAAAAACAAAGAGGCGATCGTGATTTGAGGCGATATCATAAATTTGACAAGTAAGCCGATAAAAAAAACGTATAAATAGATGCCGCTACCCAATCTCAAGAGCAGATTGTAAAAATCAGTTGATATAACAACAAGTGAATATTTCGTTAAGTTTTGGAAATAATATCATGTAAGTATTTATTTTAAAACATATTCCTACCGTAAATTGAGAGGTCAAGAGGTTCAGAAAACAGTGCATCTTTACCAACACATAACTTTTCAAAAGTGTTAAAAGAATAGTTTTTCTAAACGTGACCCCAAAGAAGCTACTAAAACAACAATCTTTAATTTGAGTAACTCTGTTTCCAGAATGCAACGTCCAGGTCCAGGATTCAATCAAGGCTACCCCGGCCCCGGTGGGCCCGGTGGGCCCGGCATGAACAATGGCATGCCGATGCACCCAGGTGCACCCGGAGGACCCAACATGTACAACAACCCCGGAGGTCCAGTCTACGCTCCCGGGTATGGACAGCCAATGGGAGGACCGCAACACCCACAGCAGAACTTCCAACCGAACGCCGGCTGCTTCATGCCTGCTGCCACTATCCGCAAGATCAGCAACACCACGCCACCACAACGATTTGACCCCTCCTTCCAATAATGTTGACCAGTCTGAATCTCTGCCTGTATATAATCCCATAAAGCTAGTTTAAGTTATTGTTAAATTAATTATGTAAATAAGTCTAAAAGTAAACAGTTGTACAACCACATTTCTGCCATTTTCTTTGGTGTTTTGTTAACATGGTTGCCAATTCTCCAGTGTCTGATCTTATATGATCTTCAGATATAAATAACGCATTAGACATTCTAAGTATTGTGATTGTTATTGATCTAACCATTTCTTTAGGAACGAAAACCTTTTTTAACCGACTTCAATAAAAGGAGGAGGTTCTCAATTCGGTATGTATTTTTTTTTATGTTTGTTACCTCATAACTCCGTCATTTATGAACCGATTTGAAAAATTTTTGTCTCATCTAAAAGGGTATACTTTTCGATTGGTCCCATTGTCACCATGTCAGGATCTGATGATGGGATCCCACGAAAATTGAGGGCAACCATCAAATTTTATAGGCACATACAATGTTTTTCATGAACTTTCTAACGCGATTCAGATATTTGTGCCTGGTAATCATCATCTCATGTTGCTGAGCTGATGATAAAAGGTATAAATTAGGATCTGATGATGAGATCCCATGAAAAAAGTTTGTTTAGCGATACTTTAGCCAATTGTCAGCCGATTTAGATAATTCTTTTTTTGTTAGAAAGAGTATTTTACTGGACTGGTCCCGTTTCAATTTGGTGAAGATCTGACGAAGAACTTCGGAGGTAGGCAACGGAACTCTTCAATAAATGATAGCAAAGGGATCGGGATTGCTGAAATCGCATGTTTTTTTAGTGTTTACACTAGTTCTTAACATAACATTGCGCTGTTAATGGGTACGCAGGTACCTAGGTACTAATGAAGATTGAAGTGCATGGAGAATTCCAAACCAAAATCGTTTGTACAGGGTTTCATCGCTTTGAAAACTTTAATTTCGGAAGTCGGTGTCAAAAAACGAAAAAATAACCAAAACCATCGACTTCAGAAATTAAAGTTTTTTCTTTCTTCCGAAGTTATTTTGTACCTTGTAGTGTTTTGTTTTTGGAAGTCGGTTGTATTTTTTGTAAAAAGTTTTTTGATCATTGATGTGTGATTAACGTAAGGCAATGATGGGATCTGTTGCATCCCATAAGATAAAGAGGAAAAGTTAATAAACAGGTGAAACCACTTTGCTACTACACGTTAAGAGAAGTAAAATACCGAACCTCGTTATCGATCAGATGATTGATCTAGTGAGTGCAAAGTATGAAAAGATATACCGATAGCCCAGATTACTGATAGAACAACACGTCCTGATGAAAAAACAATGATAATACCTAGATAGCAGGTGACGACGATATAAAATCGTCAACAATATTATTATCTATCATTTTGTAAGATTATAATTTAATTACTCTTTTAACTAAAGTACAAGTTCAACTTTTTGTAGCAAGTTCTACATGTCGCAAATTTTTTGTGTTTTCATAACACTTACCACAAGGTGGTGACCACTATTTTTATTAAATATTGGAAATGTCCAAGTCTGTTTTTAATCTATAACATAATTATGTAATCTTTAGGCATAATTAAATTCCTAAAGATGTCGCTTAGTAGCAAGCTATTAGATTTCAGAATAAATAAACGAGTCGATTAAAAAAAACATTATTAGTTGTATATTCCAGATTAATGAAGATCACAGTAAAGATTAAAACTTTGATAAATAAATATGATTAGTATTTAGTACAAAAGCAGACTTTAGAAACAACAACAAGGCATTATCTACTAGTTAGCTTTAAAGTTAAAAAGACTACTGATTGTGAATGGGGTACATCAAAGAAGATCAGAATAAAAATGTTTTTGATATTTTCATTGAATAATTGTACGTGATGACTGAATAATTGTACGTGATGACTGATAACACAAGGAATATGGCGACATCTAGCCTTTCAGGTGGTACAACTGAAACAATCTATACTAATATATAAAACTGAAGAGTTTGTTTGCTTGAACGCGCTAATCTCGAGAACTACTTGGTCCGATTTTAAAAATTCTTTCAGTGTTAGATAGCCCAGTTATCGAGGAAGGCTATCATCACGCTAAGATCAATAGGAGCGGAGAAGTAATGAAAATTGTGACGCAGACGAAGTTGCGCGGGTCAACTACGAGTAGTAGTTAAATATTGCAATATTTTAGTATGGACAACGCCATCTGGTTTTTAATGTATTTACTATAAAGTTGTGACGTATTGAGACACTACGTTATGCCTGAACAACGACAGGTCTTACTGAAACTATGCACACTAATAACGTTAGTCTCAAATTCAATGTTATGATGGGAAAGGTATAAGGAATCACTGAAACTACCTGGAAACTATTTGGATTTGGTGAACTTTTGAGGCAGAAAATTTTGTTCTTCTGGCTGTTAGGGATTGTTACACAGTCAAGAGAATAACAGACGTGTATGGCTTGACTGATGATAAAGAATTGCTGTTTGCTTTGACAACATGTGGAAATGTGATATTTTTTATTTGTGTAGTCTACTTAACTCCTAGCTATAGTAACAAACCATACCTTAGTGTTTTAGGATGTTTAGAGAACGTGATAAGTAAATTTTCAGAACATAAAATTGTAATAGTTGGTGACTATAATCTAAAATCATGTACGAATTATGTTGTAACACAATTTAATCTGTTTATCGACTATAGTAAACTTCATCAATTTAATGAAATTAGCAACAAATATGGCGGCATTTTGGATCTGGTGTTACCAGAACTTGTGACTTAGAGAGCGTCTGTGTAGCGTCTTGTAACGTCCTCCTGGTTCCGATGGATGCGTATCATCCTGCCTTGGAAATAATTATTATTTTACCCAAAAGTGCAGTCGTCAGGGACCGTTCGTTTGTAATGTCCAGCGCTCAAAGCTTTGACTGGAATTTTCGTAAGGCAAATCTCCATGGGTTGTATATGGGTATTGTTAAAATAGATAGGACTGAATTGCTGTTGCAGCAAGATGTTGATGTAGCAGTAGACATCATCATCTGCCTAGCCTTTTCCCGACTATATTGGGGTCGGCTTCCAGTCAAACCGGATTCAGCTGAATACCAGTATTTATAATATGTCTATGTAGCAGTAGACATATTATATAAAAATATATTCAGCGTGTTCAAAGATGTCCCGAAAAAGAAAACTGCAAATGTCATTTCTAAATAAATGAATATCCAAAGTGGTATACTTCGAAAATTAAACATTATATTAAACTAAAACATTTTAACTTAAAAAAATATAAGCAAAATGGCCTACAATTCAACAAAGACCTATTTAGATACTACAGAACTAATGTCAAGGAGCTCAATGGAATTGCTTTTAAAAAGTTCGTTAAAGCTATGGAGGAAATTATAAGCAGTGATCCTTCAAAGTTTTGGAAATACGTGATAGACAAAAATAAAAATAGTCAGCAGAAAAACCAATTCGTATATGAGGACAAGGTTGTGGAAGGACAGGGAGCCGTTAATGCGTTTGCAGATTATTTTAGTTCCGTTTTCCATAGTGACCCTCTTAAGTTAAATCCTGAGGCAGCTGAGCGCGATGCAACTGATAGAGGCTGCTTACCTGTGATGAGGGTAGATCACATTAATTCATCAGAATTGCGGCGAGTGGTCCTTGGACTTGAAGCTTTGTCTGCTGATGGGTCTAATGCTTTCCCAGCTTTCATTTTGAAGGACTGTCTGTAGGTGTTGGATAAGCCTCCCCAAATAACATTTTGGTGTCAGTTACAGGCTTTTTTATGACTTTAAGAAATATAACAGGGTTATAATTATCACAGTTATAACTGAAGATAATATAGAGGAGTTAACAAACAAGTTTTAGCTCCAATCGTGGCACTAAACATTTAATGGACGATGTAATATAGCTTTGAGAGTGATAATGGTGCTAGTAGCTGCAAGTATACTTAAGACGTTATAGCTTTAACCTTTCTGTGACACCCAAGTCCTTATAAAAGTGTTCGCCGACTCCTTTTAACACATATTGTGTTTAGTTATTTGCAATGAAGTGCTTTATACAACTTAAAGTGTTTTATTGGCTATAATTGCAGGCATAGGTTACAAAATAGAGATTAGATTAGTTTAGTAACACGTGATACTAAAAATGTCAAAGAACTCCTCTATCTAAGTTTAACCTGTAATAAAGGTTTAAACTAAAGCTTATTGCGTTAGGCAGTACTCTTTTAAAGCCGACCTAAAGGTATTGGTGTCAAACAACGCAAGCGTGGGTCGTTATTAACACTAACCTCACTTTTGTTAAGTTCGTCATTGTTTTGGTAACCTAACAATTAATATTATTTTTAGTTATTCAACATTTGTCTACAATATACTAAATTTCTTGCATTATTTGAAGCGTTCCATGAATGCCACTTAATTTTACATGCCACTGCTCAGGAAGCAGGGATGAAAAATAATGTTTAGCTTGAGGTGTCTATTTTATTATCATAACTTTTCTTTTAAATCTCTAATAAATCCTAGGCGCGTTAAAATTTAGGTGAGAAACATGGTATACATTTACCGTGAAATCATAAGGGCAGTCATTTTTCACTTTACATACTTAAATAACTTAATATTCCATAATATTATTATGCTGTGTTGAATAATGGATGACATAACACTTCCACTACGAACAGATTTAATTTTAGTAAGGTTACGGGCTTTTTTAACCTTGATGTACGCTAAAAGTCATACAGTTGATATATAATGTACTCAAGAAGTTTTTAGTGGCAAAGCATTTTTATCCGATGCTTTCCTACCACCTGTAGTTTTTACCAATCCGGTATCACAACGGTAATACCGATTAAAGTAGTTGCTGACGATGAATAAACGCTCTTGTGCAGCTTTAATATCTTTTCAACACCTTACTATAGGATTTCTACCACCTGTAGTGTTTACCAACCCTATATTACAACGGTAATACCGGTTTAAGTAGTAGCTGACGATGAATAAACACTCTTTTGCAGCTTTAATATATTTGCAACACCGTACTATAGGATTTCTACCACCTGTAGTGTTTCCCAACCCTATATTACAACGGTAATACCGGTTTAAGTAGTAGCTGACGATGAATAAACACTCCTTTGCAGCTTTAATATATTTGCAACACCATACTATAGGCTTTCTATAACTTTTGCCTGTAAAACTGTGGGCCTCTTTCGTGGTTATCAGTGGAACAGGTATGCGTTAACACTTTTGTACTCAAATGCAACTGATATACGCGTCTTTTAGAGGTTTTTTTTAACGCTTTAGTGTTAGTTCGGTCTCTTGTTTGTGCTAAATGTGTCACTGCAGCACAGTTAATATCCCACTCTTTGGAAGGTTTCCAGGGTCACACCCATCCCAAAGGGTGGATCTTTGACTGTGGACTTTGGGAATGTTTTTGAGTCTGTTTTAAACCATACTATCTCTAAGCAAGTCAGTAGCTTATTAGATGATTCCCAGCATGGATTTCGTCCTGCACGTTCCACCTTAACTAATCATATATGTTTGCTGACTACTTGAAGGCCGAAATGGCCGCTGGCAGTCAAGTTGATACAGATTACTTTGATTATAGAAAGGCGTTCGATTTAGTCGACAATGATATACTTCTGATGAAGTAGAGAAGTAAGGAGTACGTTGGTCGGAGATGCATGAATATGGCTGTTCTTGGGGCTAGGCCCCGTGGTCGCCCTCGCAAGCGCTGGCGTGACGTCGTCAAGTCCGACATGAGAGCCAATGGCCTGACTGAGAAGGATGTTGAAGATCGGGCAAAGTGGAGGAAGCTAAGTAGGAAGGCGGACCCTGGCAATAGCCGGGATTAACGCCAGGTGGAAGAAGATATACTTCTGATGAAGTTTGCATCTCTCGGATTCGGTCCTCAACTAACTTACGGATAGTAGCCATTCTATCCTACTTTATCTGTGTCGGGGATGATCGGATTGGATACTCTGCAGCTCAGGCGCAAATTTATGCGCGGTTGTTTTTTTTTATTTCTTTTATTGCCATTCAACGTGGCAAATGCTGCCAGTCTTCTGGGCACGTTTCCGGATGACGGTGATGCGGAGGAATGCGCTCCCGAGTCCAATCGCCCTCGGTATGGCTGACAGGCACCGACCAGATGCTGCGCAAGAATATGGCATCATCATCCGGTAGGCGCGTATCAGTCATACCTTGGTCTGGTCGCTCCCAAGCCCTATAAACCCACCTCTTATTGCTTTGGAATTTGCGATTCTGAGTGTATAGCTCCACTCGCCGCTTATACGGACGTATACGGTTTGCCCATGCACAGACTCTCTGCTTCAGGAAGTCGATACGCTCTGTGACGCCTAGCACTTAAACCATTAAACTGTCGTCATGCAAAGGCAGTCCTACAAGAGACAGTTGGACATAAAGGAAAGCCTCGACGCCGCTGACTGACAAGCTGCTTATTGAATGAAATCATAGAGTGCTTGTAGAGGATAGATCTTAGGATGTACAATTTTCTAACAGTTAGGACATTGCATTCTGAATATAACGTATGTGTAGGGTAGTCACGTGGTTTAAAGTGAATTACTTTCAGCACAGCCCTTTGAGCTCTATCAAGCTTTAATAGCTCAGATATATGAGTTCTCCCCCACACAAGGATACAGTACGTCAGGATTGATTGACACAGAGCCAAGTAAACCATTCGGAGAGTGTCTTTATCTGCTGAAAACCTAAGATTTTTGAAAATGTAAATGAGTCTTCTGGTGCGCGAAGTTAATGACTCCAGTTGAGTGGTCCAATCTAGTTTCTCGTCGACAAATACTCCGAGATATTTAATGGATTCCACCATTGTTAACGACAGACAACTACAAGCTTCAGTGTTTTGCGAACAGTTATGAGCCTTTAGATTTCCGGTTTCTCCAGCTGGTTTAGATGTATGTGGTAGAATGATACGTAAAAAATTGGTATTTTTAACATTTAGGGTTAATAAATTACTTGCTAACCAATGTATTACTTTCCGTAATGCGTTTTCCGAGTGTAATTTAGCCTCATACCAACACTTGCCTTATGTCACTAGTGCAGTGTCGTCTGCGTAAGTGAAAATATCACAATTCAATTCAATTCAATTCAATTCAATTCAAAGCATTTTATTTCAAATAAACCATTCACAGGCACTTTTGAAACGTCAAGGTCGGTCAGTCAAAAACATGGAAGCTATTTGCACGTTCCTAAGCGTAGATCTCTATGGAGAAGAACGTGCAAGAAACTCCACGGACACTCTTTTAAATCATGTTCTGTTTTACAAAATTCCAAGTTACATATACTTGTTGCTTCTGCATGTGAGGACAATGCAAAGAAAAAAAAAGGGCTTATTATAAGAATTTTAAATATAAAGATTAAAATAAGCCAATGGCAGTTAAGAGATGACCAGTCTCAACCGACGGCGCCTGTTCACGAACATGACGCGTGTATCGGCACCCTTCAGCTCAACAATTTCGAAGGGAACCGAATGATCAAACCCACGCGCCGCCATCAGCGAGACATTTGAGTGAGCATGACATGCTCTCAACCACCATGCTCGTTCAAGTCCAACAAGTAAAACTATAACTACCTACTCACATAAAAATATGTAAATGGTTTCATGGTACTCACATTTACAAAATTTGAAAAATATGCTTCTACTTTACACAAAACTATGGTTGTCAATGACCAAATAATGAAAAATAAATTAATAAAGAGAACGATTAAGTTCTTACATCAAAAAGAATAAATAAGTAATTAATATAGTAATATAATTTGTATGTATATAAGAATAAATAAACGAAATAATGTAAGAACCTCTAAAAGGAGCGAGCATCTCTTCCAAATATGAAAACATAAAAACCTAAAAAGTGGACCTAAGCAGCTGTGACTGTGGAGCAGGACCAGCATTTAGCCAAGCGTTTTTATCGAGGATATAATCTTCCAGTTTATAATACGCTTGCCTACATAGTGTGCGTTTTATGCATGCTTTAAATTTTCTCTCATTCAGTTCGAGAATATCAACTGGTATTTTATTATAAAATTTAATACAGTACCCCATAAAAGAAGTGTGTACTTTGGCCAATCTGAATCGGGGTTGATCTAATTTGTTCCTATTTCTAGTATTAAAATTATGCCCATTAAAATTATGCACAGTTGACGAGAGGCAGGTTACAAAGGTCGTTTATATATATTTGAAAGAGAGTTGGACCCAAAATACTTCCCTGGGGAACTCCGAAGGCTATTTGTTCCTCAACGCTAATTATATTGTCTATCTTGACAGATTGTCTACGGTCAGAAATATAGTCTTTAAAGCCGAGAGCTAGACCAAGTATTCCCACATTTTGCATTTTCTCTATCAATTTGGAAATACAGACAGTGTCAAATGCTTTGCTGAGATCTATAAAAATGCCATAGCATTTCAGTTTTTTGTCTAGTTTGTCAGCAACTGACTGTACAAGGTCAACCACGGCATCTTCCGTAGAGATGCCATTTCAGAAACCATATTGGTTGTTGGCGAGGATATTGAATTTAGACAGGTAATTAGTCAGGTAGTTGTTGAGAACTCGTTCCATGATTTTAGACAAAGCGCTTAAGACGGAAATGGGATGATAGTTAGAGACCTGATTTTTATCACCGGTTTTGTATACAGGGGTGACTATTGCCGTTTTAAAGGCCCTCGGGAATACCCCTTGAGAAATGGCAAGGTTGCAAATATGTGTGATAGGAAGCACAAGAACGTTTCGCCCCATTTTGATTAACTTGGCTGGTATGTTATCCCATCCTGTGGCACAGTCATCTCGAAGGGTTTTTATAATTATCTCAACGTCACTTGATTTCACTCTATCTCCAGGTCGTTGTTGTTTTGGTTAAATGACATTTGTTTGCCCAGGTAAATGTAGGTATCAACATAGGTTAAAGGCAGATTTTCGAGGTATATAGGCATTTTAGTATGATTCGTCATGACATAAAAATTCCAACCTATAGAACAGGCGGGCTTCAGACGACGTTTTTCCACAATTGACCATATTCATTCGCTAGAGATGATAACAGAAAAATTCCAAGAGTTCAATAGACCACTCTATGTTATCTTTATCGATTATCAAAAAGCCTTCGATACTCTACTGCACCCATCGATTTGGGAAGCTTTACTCTCTCAAGTAGTGGCATTGGACTACATACAAGCCCTAAAAAGTATCTATGACAACAGTACTAGCAGAGTGAAGCTGGAGACCACTGGGCCGCTCATACAAATAAAAAGAGGTGTAAGGCAAGGAGACCCAGTCTCACCAACAATCTTTATGGCGGTGCTAGAGTCCATCATCCGCCAACTAAATTGGGAGAAAGTTGGCATAAACATAAACGGATGTTACCTGAGTCATCTCAGATTTGCTGACGACATAGTTCTGCTATCAGAAAACTCAAACCAACTTCAACTGATGATAGACTCTCTACATGAAGAAAGTCGTAAAGCAGGCTTAGAAATCAACCTAAATAAAACTAATGTCATGATAAATATACTTATATAAAATTACAAGAAAATAAGTAAGCTACTTCTTTAGGTACAGACATATTTTTAATACATTTTGAAAATAATAGATTCCATAACAGGTTATTGACCCACAGCCTATCTATGTTGTGTAAATCTCAACATAACATAAGTAGGTGAGGTGCCCTGATTTAGGGTCCATTGCGAGTGAGCAAAGCAGCAGAGTGGAGAAACGGAAAAATTATAACCAACGGAATTGCATGAAATCTCCGTACCACGTGAGTCCCATGTGAATCACGTGGTTAATATTTCTCCGTTTCTCCGCTCCGCTCGCAATGGATAGGCACCCTTAAACTTGGAGAGAAATATCTCTCCAAGTTTAAGGGTGCCTATGCTCATACATGTGCTCTTCCTCCTAATAAGGAGGAAATCACATGTATGAAAAACACAATTTTGAACTAACAGTAGCGGCAATAAAAGCCAGTATTCGAGTAAGTGTGTTGAACTTGAAAACAATTGTACATCTTAATCATTTTAGTTTACTTCATGGTGAGGTACAACATAAACTTTCAAACTCTGTTCAACATAGTAGTTAAACATGATGGTTTCTGTTGCTATCACTTCATTCTTGATGCCTCCAGCACTCATCACCTTATCAATCGGCATGAGCCATTGATCTCCCTGCCAATCGTAACATATGAACCCTGTTAGAGACACCATATGAACAACTTCTACTTCTAAAACACCAGCGTATGCCGACAACACCGCTCTCACAGCGTCTCCTGGCTTTAACTCTACCTCCCTGCCGCTGGCTGTCCCAATGTTTTCAGTCTTTGATTTCTCTTCTTCCACACCCCAAGTGTTGTTGAATGAGAAGCTAGTCGTTCCATGGAAACTTGCGACGCACAAGTTGAGTTCGTAATCGAAATCTTCTGATACTTCAAGTTCTTTTTCTTTAGACCACTTCGTCGATAAAGTGTTAGCGACGCTGTGTGATATTCCTGCATACATTTTTATGGTATGGTTCGATGTGTTCTCAGAGCCTTGAGCCAGGACTAAGACCGGGTGTTTTGTTAACCTCTTCACTCTCGTTGATTTTATTAAAAACACTCTCTTCGCTAGCGTCAGATTGTGCACATTGAAATCTTTCTTCAGGTTGATATATTTCGGCCTGTGCCCGTTGAACTTTTCCAATTTTGAATGTATTGATGTCTTCATTTGTTATTAAATTAGTTTCGGATCCATTCAACGATGCTTTCACTCCGTTGTCTATATTCAAATCAAGATTTATTCTGGCTGCCACTGTTTTGAATAGAATCACTGACACCAGTAATTTGAAACCCATTTTAAATGACTTAAAAAAGGTTCTTAATTTGATTGTAATTTTATTGCTGTAAGAAGTTGTGTATTCAGCAATTTTTTTTGATGCACTAGTTGTAATTTTATGAGTTATTATTTATATAACAACAAGATAACCTAATAAATTGATTATTCGTTAACCTTTACAGTCCTACCAACTTATCTGTGAACTGAAAGAGGACGGCACCGTCGATTCAGTGTTGCTAATTAATATAAGGTGCCCAAAATTGACTAAGTTTTCAAGAAGGAAATTTCACATTAGACATAATCGTTTAATAAGAATTGCAGTTTTTACAAATTAAAAACAATGATACCTATATAAAAATAATAAAATAAATAAAAATAATTTGATAATTAACAGTCACGTAGGTATGCTAACAGTTTAGTCTCACAGAAATAAACAAGGGCTTTATCTAAATAGTAATCCAATGAAGTCGAAATTCAGCAGATAAAATGTTCCACGGGGGGATACAACTTTCATTTAATGCGAGGTTAAGTAGGTACCTACCCTGCAAGAGGTACCTGGATGTCTAGCATTTAGTTATGACCGTACCTAACCCATTACACCAGATTTGACTAATTATAATTAGCAGTGGTACCTAGTGGTAGTGTAGTGTAAGAAAAAAAACCAAATTGCTTTACAATAATTTATTGAAAACCAGGTTTACAGTAATTGTGATCTTTAGATGAACCTGCATACACAACTTCATCCTGGTTGTGAGACCATACTCCGCTTATTTCCGTACCACTATCAGAAAACACACTTCTATAATGAAAGGTTTATCTAAATACAAATCATGTTTTAAGTATTCTCCTTCTAACCTGCGAACGTGTTTACAATGCTGTCCACTCATGAACTGTAATAGCGTCAAAAGCTTCTCTAACTAGGCGGGGAATTACAGCATTTTTGTGCTCAATATTTACATCGGCAACTTTCATTGTGCTCCATATGAGTTCAATGGGATTGAGATCACCGTGATAAGGTAGTAAATAAGCATTTGTGTCTATTGTCTTCTAATTTTTTTTCAACCTCATTTAAAGGTTAAAAAAAGCTAAAAAAAAAGCTGAGGTTTAGTCAAATCCTTTCCGTAGTCAATTTTATTTTGGGTCAACCATAATTGCATATCTTTTTTTAAGGTTTTCGTATTTGGGACTTTATTCACACAAATACGGTGATAAGGAACATTATCCATCACTATTATAGACGGCTCTCGCAAATTAGGCACAAGTTTTCAATAACCCACTTTTTAAAGTTGGTACTATTCATCTCGTCATGATAATCACCACTTTTTGTGTTTGATTTAAACACAAGTAGTGCATTTGTAACAAATCCAGTATCTCCTCCCGCATAAACAATAATATATCTTTGCCCTTTCGATACAGGCTCCAATACTCCGTCTTCACCCTCTCCTTGCCAACATTTACCCGATGTATGCGAAGAGTGAATATAGGTCTCATCTAAATAAATTTAGATGGTGGTCAAGCGCGTGTCTATTAATAGTAAAAAAAAAATATTATGACCGGGGCTGGGGAGATTTATTATTTTTATCCACTGCATGCAAGGACTTAGCACTCCAATCTAATATTGCATTACGCTCAATAAGAACCATTAGATTGGATTGAGATTTTTAAAACGAAATCCCACCTTGTGAAGCAGCTTTCGTAGACTCTCTCGCTGTCCTGTGTAATTTATTTCTATCTTTAAGACCTCTGGAAGCTTTTTAACAGTAGGGACCTCTTTTTAAGCAGAATGAAATTCATGTACTTTCCTCCGTATAACTCCCATGTCAAAATCATCAACATGCACAAATCCACTTTTACGTTGTCTGTCCTTGCCTGTTGTCCAAATTTTTGTACCAGTTTCTTCTGCTGCGTGCCCTTCCTTAACTATTTTTGAAAATAGTCCTTGACTCACACCTGAAATATAAGATACTAAAATAAATGTAAGTAGAAATTTGAAATCTGGCAGGTTAGTTGGCTCACTCACTTAGCAGTTTACCTAATAGATGTACGTTACCGTTACGCTAACCTGCAGCTAGAATAGAAACGAATATTGTGGACTTAAATAATTATAATTAGTAAAGTATCGGGTAATTTATAACAAGAAAGTTGACAACACTAACCTGTCGCTGCCGAAATTCGTTTGTATATATTTTGATTAAATGAAATAATCGGAGACCCCGCCCGAGCTGCTTCTTCAAAAAAGGTTTTAACCTTTAGAATAATGTTTGATAAATTCAGCAATATCACGACAAAACAACCAGAGAACCCGAATGTAGTAGACACTGACAATCAAATGACATTTCAACATGACGGCCGTAGTTCCAATTTTGGCCATTTCACAGATAAGTTGGTAGGAGTATACTATGGTAGACATCAGATATCCTTGCAATAACGGTCATTGACCCACATACATTAATTGACTTAATATCAAAAACAGAAATAATGACATAAATGATGATAGAAAGCCAAACTCATCATGACCAGTATAAAAATTAAGTGCCACAGGCAAAAAAATAAAGTTTGTTTATGGAATTGTATAAGTTCACTAGGTTATCGGTCATCTTCGAAATAACCGAAAAATGGCGAATAATGTAAGTATACTAACAATACAGTGACATTTTAGTCATCTTACAACAAGGTAAACCAGAAAATGAATTGTGGGTATTTGTGTAGTGTCTAGTAGATATTTAATTACAATAATTACAAGTACCCTAAGCAATTATCCTTAGGAACTACCTGACAGTACTCGCCAACGTGAAGGTTTATTCCAAACAACATAATCAGCTCAGACAGGTACCTAGGTAAGTAGCGCATACGTATGATTTTTAATGCCCTTTTCATAAATCTGCCCCACATTTTTGTTATTGTAGATTCAGTAGCATATCGAAGACATGGTTATCTAGAGAAAGTTGCCGCCGACGGTATCATGCAGATATTAATATTGATTGATTGCATGATTGTCAATGTAGGTAAACACTGGCTTTAGGATTGGTTCCTACTAGGTAGGCCCTTCCTGGAACGGCAAGTAGGTATATTAACAACAAAAGGAGCGAATCAAACGAAATTAGAGCAGTCGGTGACGGGCAGCCGATAATACTGAAAGAGTAATTAGTATTGGATAAATTAACACGTGAGTACGACCAATACAAAAATGAAACGTTATTGTCTCGTGCCTTTTTTTCGTAGAACTTGGTTTGTTTATTTATCTTCTTCTTTTTGAGTCTATAGTTAACTCTTTATATTGCTTTTTCCCATTAGGTGGCGGCTACGTTCGTGGCTAAATAATAACAGCCGCATGGGTCAATCTTTAAGGTTAAGCAACGCTTGCCAAGGTTGGTCTGTGGATGGGTGACTATCTTAACATACCGAGTTTCCTCCGTGCCTCGGAAAGCACGTTAAGCCGTTGTCCCGGCTGTCATTTGTAGATCTTTGGCAGTCGTTACGGATTGTTAGAAGCCAGTAAATCTGACTGCAGTCTTGCCATGAAGTACCGTGTAACCCAGTCAGTTGTGGAGGTCTGGTAGGCAGCCGTTTCGCGTAAAAAACTGGTATTCAGCTGAATTTGGTTTGACTGGAAGCCGACCCCAATATAGTTGGGAAAAGGCTAGGCAGATGATGATGAGGTGGCGGCTACGTTAATTGCAGCATCGGTGGCATTCATTTAATCCTCCAAAGTACAGGTGAATGGGCACTTGGGTCACTCTAACATATAGCTCATGTTCTGAACAGCCGGCACCGCACTCACTTTGGGTATCCGACGGATCTATAAAACCCGACTTGCCAAGTTATTTTGGCAGCGGCCTACCGGGGTACACAAACGATTCAGCGCTTTCCAAATAGGCCATTGCAATTCACGACCTGGGGGCAAATCCGCTTGGGGTTTTATAAAGTAGTGAGATGGTGGATATCTGTTTTTTATATTTCTGTGGGGCCAACTCACTAGCGGAAAAACAGTGACATCATGACTCGCCAATTGTGCGGGGAACATCAGGACGTACAAATACAAGTTCATATCCCACCAAAAACATTCTGTAAAAAACTAGCCAAGTCTAGATGGAGCTGCTTGTTTATCTCTAAAAAATAATGAAATCTAGACAAAGTCGTGCCAAGTCTAAGGTTTCTTACTGCGATTTCTTTATTATTATAGTTAATGTTGTGTGACTTGGCCGTTGAACATTCTTTATACGTTAGTGGGTATAAGTCAATTTTGTTTACACGTAATGTTATATCTGTTGTAACTACCTATGTTTGTTAAGCGAGATAATAGACCATACTGGTATTGGTAATTGGACGCTAGTGTCTCATTTTAGGCTGTTGTTGATTGCGCAACACATGCATTCAGCATTGACAATGCTGACTTCTGCTCTCTTCTTTTTGGAGCGTCAAATCGACCACCGATCTAACATAAAATAGACGTACAGACGGACTTCTATCTGGAATTTTATTTTATACTGTTTGTTTCAGGCTCACCTATACATAAGTATTATTGAAATACGCAGCTTTATCAAGCTTACAATTGACTGGTTATTGAATCAACGTTTTCCAAGTGGCAATTTTCCATCGTCAATGGGTAGCGGTTCTGGCGACAGATTGGTGCAATGATATCATGGAGCACCTAGTTTTGTACCCATGTGTACCCTTCAACGGCCTGGTCTCACAACATTAACTATAATAATAAAGAAATCGCATTAAGGAACCTTAGACTTGGCACGACTTTGTCTAGATTTCATTACTTTTTAGAGATAAAAAATGTTTTTGGTGGGATTTCATTTTTTTTTTTTTTGTAGAAACGATGACAGTTGATTTTTTTATGTACCAATAGTAGAAGGGGGCATCATCATATCTCTTATACAGCTGAGACCAGCTGATGGTTCTTCATCAGATACTTCAGACCTTCGATTTTTGACTTCAAATAAAGCGGCCCACCAAGTTGAATATTTTTTGTAAAGGCGGTATATGTTGATCTCTAATAGTTTGGTTGGCCCCTGGGGTTTTCTAATCAGGGTCACCAGGTACTCCAGATCTTCGAATATCCTAGTTTTTATAGTTTTCTCTTTATGTGGCCATTAAAACCTAACTCTGTACCAAATTTCAGCTCTCTGAGTTTATGGGAAGAACTAATAGTTCTATTCTGATGATCATGAGTGAGTGAGTGAGTGTCATAAATGCGAAACTTTGCTTTCGCTTAACTTCGGAACTAAATGACCTACAGACTTGAAATTTTGGATTTTAAGTATGTGTTTATATCTTACTGGATGACGGAAAATTTCTGCGTTCTGGTCTTATCCAGAGGTTCTCAAATAGGGGCCTGAAAATGCGGTAAAATGGTTCCAGTAAAGGATGGTAACACTGCAACACTGTTCTTGCTGCATATTAATGATCTGCTTAAACCCGGTACCTTTGGCTATGCAGACGACAGCACTGCTGCTGAGAGATACGTGTCCGACGCACAAACTGGTGGGCTGGTGGCCGGTCTCTCCGGGAGGCAATGGTTGAGCGCTCAAACGTGTCCTTACAGGCTGTCTCTGAAAAGGTAGATGCCAATCTGGTCAAGTTCTATGCTGATAAGACCCAAGCGTGTCTATTTTCCGCCAAAAGGAGCCAATTCCACCCAGCTCCATCTTTCCGCGGTGAAACCGTGCCGATAACCGACCATCTTGAGCTTCTTGGGGTTACATTAACATCTACTCTCAATTTTGGCCCTTACATATAGAGGCAAAAGCTCAAGTGGCTGCAAAGAAGTTGGGGATTCTAGCAAAGGTGAGACGGTACTTCACGCCGGAACAGCTGCTCAAACTCTATCAAGCGCAAGTTCGATCGTGTATGGAATACTGCTCTCATCTTTGGGATGGATCTGCCAGATACCAGCTTGATGCCCTTGAGTCAATTGAAAAACGAGCCAAGAGGATCATCGGCAATGAGAAGCTCGTCGCGACGAAGCTCCAAAGTCTTGAACATCGACGACGAGTTGCTAGCCTGTTGGTTTTTTACCGGTTGCATTTTGGGGAATGTGCGACGGAATCGCATAATTTAATTCCGCCAAGCCCGTTCCATCATCGGACCACAAGACGAACGGCGATGCGCCACCGGTACAGTGTGGATATCCCACCCATACGCACAAAACGTTTTGGGAACACATTCATAATGCGTACAGCTAAGGAGTGGAATTCCCTGGTGAGATAGTGGTCAAACGCGTGCCTATCAATAGTAAAAAAAAAAATGGTACGGCAGTGTTTCCAATACTACTGCAGTAAGCTATTCAATGCCGGTTTTCGGTAGCTTTTCAGTATTATCATCAAATATGTTATTTATTGACCCTCGCCAGTTGCTGGAACGCAAAGTTGAGAATACTCGAGTCTGTAGTTTGCTGGCTTTTAGTACAGACAAATCCGTGCAACAAGGATCCAAGGAACCTCTCATCAACTCAAATTGGTTGCATTTGGTGTTTTCGTAAGCACATATCTTGTCCTAACTCGACTTCGATTACGGAAAATGTGTCTCATTAGATAACATGTCTCTTATCAAATTTTAAACAGCATAGGTAAAATATTTAAAATAGGTATTCGGAGCACACTCAGGCTTAAAACAAATACCCAGGTTTAATCCGAAGATAATGTAAAAAACATTTTTATTGACAAAAAAATGAATGATTAATTAATGACTCATGATCCATCAGCCTAAATACAGCTGCAGTCAGCCACAGCAAGCAAGAAACAAGCTCTTTCATGTCATCAGCCAGACAGAAATCTGAAAATATTGGATTATAGGATGAAATAACAGTCACAGATCACATTCACATACCCCAAATGTTTTAAGAAATGGCACAAATTGGCTAAGAAATTTTTACTAAGCTAAAAATATTTTTTTATTAATCTAACTGAGTTTAAGAGTAAAGACAGTTTGATTAATACATGTACATATTAAGAAAATCAAGAAATTATAGAATACACGATAAGTCTTCAATAACAAGCAGGTTTAAAGAGTCCTATGCCATCTCTTTCTCTAATCTCTAAAAAAGTAGATACCTATAAAACAGGACACTGGTTGCCCCGAAACCAAGCAATAGAGCGATAAAAGAGGAAGGTGGTAAATAAAATTAATTGCACCCGTGTGGAATCGGGTCGGGTCCCTGGTAAAAGATAAATGGAAGAAGATACTAGACATCATAATCGTATTAAGTCTAGACGCTAATCAACACGCCTTCTTGTACCTTCGGTAAAATTAAAAGGCAATAAGCCTTTGATGGCGAAAATATGTATGTCTTATCAATGTGGCTGGGAAGACGCATGTTACTTTTGATATATCGATGATTGTAAAAATCCACTATTCGACATTTTATCCGGAACTAGTTGACCCGCGCAACTTCGTTTGCGTCACTACTTTCATTGCTGCTCCGCTCCTATTGGCCTTAGCGTGATGATATATAGCCTTCTTCGATAAATGGGCTATCTAACACTGAAAGAATTTTTCAAATCAGACCAGCAGTTCCTGAGATTAGCGCGTTCAAGTAAACAAACAAACAAACAAACTCCTCAGAATTATATATTAGTATAGATACAGATAGATAGATATAGATAGACAGTTTTGTTCGTGAAACCAAAATGTATATGTTGGATGTAAAAAAATAAAACCGACTTCCAAAAACAAAACACTACAAAGTAAAAAATAAGTTTAATTTCGGAAGTCGGTGTTTTTGGTTATTACGTTTTTGAACACCGACTTCCGAAATTAAAGTTATTTTTTATTTAGAAAGTTTATGAAAAACAGTGTATGTGCTTATAAAATTTGAAGTTTCCCTCGATTTTCATGGGATCCCATCATCAGATTCTGACTTGATGACAATGGGACCACCTGAGGAATATAGGATTTTTAAAATCGGTCCAGAATTGGCGGAGAAATCGGTGAACATACAAAATTAAAAAAAAAGTACATACAACCGAACATAGAACCTCCTCCTTTTTGAAGAAGTCGGTTAATAAAAACACACTACTATCACCTACTAAATTGACAGCTGCTTTAAATGGTTGTGTAAAAACGCACCATATCGCTGCTTTTGGTGGGTTTTTAC
This sequence comes from Lacanobia oleracea, assembly GCA_950371165.1. Taxonomy (NCBI): domain Eukaryota; kingdom Metazoa; phylum Arthropoda; class Insecta; order Lepidoptera; family Noctuidae; genus Lacanobia; species Lacanobia oleracea. The sequence goes on from OX493397.1 coordinate 13,578,843, forward strand.
AATCAAGCTCTGGCAACGCCTAAAGAGTTTTTTTGCTTTTGTTTGTTTGCCATCTGTTTGCATATCGTTATTTGTTAATAATAATGGACCGTGATACTGAAAAAACGAAAAAAAGGCAAGACATTTCCGCGGAACTTTAAATTTTACCAATGTTTCTAATGGGCATCCCACCCACGCGCGCAAAACGTTTTGGGAACACATTCATAATGGGTACAGCTAAGGAGTGGAATTCCCTGCCGGAGTCTGTGTTTTCATAGCTACAACCTGGGAGTCTTTAAGTCAAGAGTGAATAGGTTACTTCTGGGCAAGCGTGCTCCATCTTCGACCACATCATCGCTTACCATCAGGTTAGATGGTGGTCAAGCGCGTGCCTATTATTAGAAAAAAAAAAAAATGATCATGGTTCCATTGGACCAATACAATGCCGTGAATTTATCAATGGATTGACAAAGTAAAGGTTTTTTTTTTTCTGAAAATCAATCCTTATTGATTTTCAGAAAAAAAAAACCTGTGCTCCCAGAACAACCCGTTTTTCAGAAAAAATACCCATCAAAACAAAAAGTGTTAGATTTCAAAAAAATGAGTAGGATATGTAGCAGAAAAGAAAAGAAAAAAAAGAATTTCTGGAATGCGCTGCTGAGCTGGCGCGCTGTTGGTGGTTGGTGTTGGTATTGTTGATGAAGAGAGGACTGACTTGTGTTTTATTAGATTGGCCAAAGTACACACTTCTTTTATGGGGTACTGTGTTAAATCTATATCTATACTTCTATACTAATATATAAAGCTGAAGAGTTTGTTTGTTTGTTTGTTTGTTTGTTTACTTGAACGCGCTAATCTCATGAACTACTGGGCCGAAGTGAAAAATTATTTCAGTGTTAGATAGCCCATTTATCGAGGAAGGCTATAGGCTATGTATCATCACGCTAAGACCAATAGGAGCGGAGCAGTACAGTAATGAAAATTGTGACGCAGACGAAGTTGCGCGGGTCTACTAGTTTTATAATAAAATACCAGTTGATATTCTCGAACTGACTGAGATAAAATTTAAAGCATGCATAAAACGCAAACTATGTAGATAAGCGTATTATAAACTGGGAGATTATATCCTCGATAAAACGCTTGGCTAAATGCTGGTCCTGCTCTACAGTCACAGCTGCTTGGGTCCACTTGTTAGGTTTTTATATTTGGAAGAGATGCTCATTCTCTTTTTTTTTTATAGGTACTTACAATTTTTTTTATGTTTATTAGGAATTACAGCAAACTTTAAAAAACTACACTAATTAACAAGAAATTATGTACAAACGCGTATAAAAAAACATTGGGCATCAAAAAAATAATCTACATCGCAGTCAATGGCAAAAGTGCCCAGAACACTGGCAGCATTGCCGCGTTGAATCGCAATGCTGATTCTTTGGCCGAAGAAAAGTCCAGCCCTCTGTAATAATACCTACTTACATAATTATTATCATTACTTATTTATTATTTTTGATGTAAGAACTTAATCGTTGTTTTTATTAATTTATTTTTCATTATTTGGTCATTGACAACCATAGTTTTGTGTAAAGTAGAAGCATATTATTCAAATTTTGTAAATGTGAGTACCATGAAGCCATTTATATTTTATGTGATTAGTTATAGTTTTACTTGTTGGACATGAACGAGCATGGTGGTTGAGAGCATGTCGTGCTCACTCAATTGTCTACCTGATGGTGGCGCTTGGGTTGGATCATTCGATTCCCTTCGAAATGGTTGAGCTGAAAGGTGCCGATACACGCGTCATGTTCGTGAACGGGCGCCGTCGGTTGAGACTGATCATCTCTTAACTGCCATTGGCTTATTTTAATCTTTATATTTTGAATTCTTATAATAAGCTTTTTTTTTCCTTTGCATTGTCCTCACATGCAGAAGCAACAAGTATATGTAACTAAGAATTTTGTAAAATAGAACATGATTTATAAGGGTGTTCGTGAAGTTTCTTGCACGTTCTTCTCCATAGATCTACGCAAATAGCTTCCAAGTTTTTGACTGACCGACCTTGACGTTTCAAAAGTGCCTGTGAATGGTTTATTTGAAATAGAATGCTTTGAATCTTTGAATTAACTAAAATTAAACTGATTATCAACTAGAAACCTATTTGTAATCCGAATATTGTTTGTAAAAACACACCTGTCACCCGCGTCCGTAGAAGAATACCCCCCGGGTGGTGCTAACCAGGTGACACTAACTGTTGGTAGGCTTCGGCCGATGGCTTGTGACCACCCACTGGGCAAAGTCGTTCTGCCAAGCGGCCTAGCCGCGTTCCGGTACGATGGATATTTGGCAGTCGTTACGGATAGTCAGAAGCCAGCAAATCTGACTTCAGTCTTGCCATGAAGTACCGTGCTACCCAGTCAAAGGGTTGTTGAGGTGTGGTAAGCAGCCGCTCCTCGTAAAATTTTACTTGACTGGAAGCCGACCCCAATATAGTTGCGAAAAGGCTAGGCAGATGATGATGAATTTTCATGGAAGCAGGATTCATGGAAGTAATCTCAAATGGTGGGTTTTTACAATAATTAATGTTCATGGAAGCTGAAAACATGCATCGCCCTGAAAGATTATTGTGGGATCTCTTGGAAGTCGACGAATCTTGTGAGGATAATGCAATTGCATGTCACACCTTACTTTCACTTATTTTGATATAGGTACCTATAATATTTTAACGTAAACAGATAATTGAGTTTTGATGTCTACTTTAGATTATATTACAGTGGGACTTCCCAGACCTTTAATTAGTTAGGAGGATACTGATAATTATATTTGTAGGTGTTTATAATTAATGATAAGATTAATTTTAATTTTCTTATGAGTAAACATATCACAGACTGTCATGTCTAAAAATAAAAAATAACACTGATTGACAGCAAATACATTTTATGTTTCATATTTTTTATTGGATTGGAAATTATGATGATACTTACGGATAGTTGGGCAGTAGCGATGATCCCACGGACCTGATCTGCCGGGAAAACTCTTGTTCCTCATCTTCTGCATGGTATTTTTGTGGTGAACTGTTGGACAGTAAGCACGGACCTTAACTCCTGGGAGAAGTCTTGTTCTCATCTCCGGCTTGCCTTTATTGACTGGCAGGAAAACAGACGAGGAACAGAGCTCCCACCTCTTTCTTGCTATAATCAGCTGGTCTGAGTGGAGATTCGCAAGAGCAAACGTGCTCGGGAGAAAGATGTATAATCCAGTAAGATGCTGGTAGGGATCTTGACTGTTCTTCTTGAGTAGAGAGGTAAACCCTCTCCATCTATATAGCTCTTCAGGATATGTCGCCACAACACTTTGTGCGACCGTTTTCAGGGGCCCGTTTATTGAGTGTGTAAATCTACCCCTTTCTCATCAAATGACTCCTCCCGATTTAGGAGGAGCAGAAGGGAGTGTCAGACTCTTTCTGACTAAAACCCGTCAGTATTCTTCCGAATTCACTTTGCGATCCAGGGCCGCAGTGAGTAAGTCACCCCCTGCTATTTTAAAGCTGTATATATTGTCAGTGGTCAGGCAGGGGCCAGTAGTTCATCCGAAGCTTACGATATAAAAAATCAGTTCACATGACTAAACCATAGCCTCTCATGTTTTGTTGCTATATTCGCAATAGTCCACAACCAACCGGGGATTATCCTTGGATATACTTTAATAGTGCATACTGGGATAATCGTCGGTAGGTGCCCCATTAAATTTGAAATGTCTAACGGGGTTTCTGAGAGTCCGCGCCTCGTCAGCTTACCAAAGGACTGGGTAGTCCCAATGGGTCTCGAGATTGTCAAAGAAGATAATACACACTGGTGTAAGTAATGTCATAAAGCAAAGCAAAATTATTTGTTTGGTTCAACGAAACCAGGATAAAATGTTTACATTTCTATCTAAAAATTCACCCATCACTAAACAACTAAACAAATAATTGAATCTGATCAATTGTTAGTTGTTTACAAAACAAATCGATCATTACCTTCTCATTCTTATCATGAAATCTGGTTTCACAAGTTATATTCTAGGGCACTGAAACAAATACCTCACTACGCATTATTGGCACAAACAAATATGTACATAGATAACCTAACTCCAAGAATATTATAATCATGGAATTCTGACACGAGCCGATGTTAATCTTTATTCCAAAAGTCTACCTTTTGAACAATATGCTCTCTAATATAATCTAAAGTAGACATCAAAACTCAATTATCTGTTGACATTAAAATATTATAGATATGAAAATAAGCGAAAGTCAGGTGTGGCATGCAATTGCATTATCCTCACAAGATTCGTCGACTTCCAAGAGATCCCATAATAATCTTTCAGGGCGACGCGTGTCTTCTGCTTCCATAAACATTAATGATTGTAAAAACCCACCATTTGAGATTACTTCCATGAATCCTGCTTCCATGAAAATTCATCAATCTCTGCCTAGCCTTTTCCCAACTATATTGGGGTCGGCTTCCAGTCAAGCCGAATTTAGCTGAATAGCAGTATTTTAATAGGAGCGGCTGGGTAACACGGTACTTCATAGCAAGACTGGAATCAGATTTACTGGCGTCTGACTATCCGTAACGACTGCCAAAGATCTACAAATGACAGCCGGGACCAACAGCTTAACGTGCTTTCCGAGGCAAGGGGGAAACTCGGTATATTAAGATGGTCACCCATCCACAGACCAATCTTGGCAAGCGTTGTTTAACCTTAAAGATCGACCTGTGCTGCTGTTATTCAGCCACGAGCTTCTCTTATGAACAATATGCTCTGTGTATTGAAAATGATCCCGATATAGAAGAAACGATAGGGTGTTTGGTTTATTACTACTTACTTATTTTACGAGCTTATTTTAGTACATGTTGCCATGTTGGTTGTATGTCTTATTACCATTAAGTCATAAGGCCATTGGTCAAAGATCAACCATTTTATAGATTAGCTAAAGTACACACATCTTTCATGGGGTACTGTGTTAAATGTTACAAGAAAATACCTTGTGACATATTAGAACTAACTGAAAGAAAATTTAAAACCTACATTAAAAGCACACTTTGTAAACAAGCATATTACAAATTAGAAGATTACATTCAGGATAAGAATGCTTGGAAACATGCTGGTCCTGCTCCATAGGACAATCAATGGTGGAGACAAGATCAAACTGGTTGGTTTATGTATTTACTTTTGTACCTACTTTTTCATTTTTTCGTTTTTATTTTTCTGTTCACTCACTCTGCTAATTAATGGTTCCAATATTTGTAAATATGTGAGTACCATGTACTTATGTAGAAATGTGAGTACCATGTACTTATTTAAAAATATAATAAGTCTACCTCTGCATACTCTAGGTTCATGGTCCTCACAATATATTAACAGAAGTTTTGTATACCACAGCACATGTAAAACATTGATTTGAAAAGAGTAACTATGGAGTTTCTTCTACCCTTCCGAATGGACAGTAGAGTCACTATGTTATTTTATATGTAATGATGACGTTCAAAAGTGCCGTTTAATGGCCTAATTGAAATAAACGTTTTTGACTTTGACCTATTGTGTTGTTAATTGTGCTGGTTCCCGCAATTTCACGACTTAGGGCGTATTTTGCACGCAGGTGGGACAAATTTGTCATTTGATCCACCTCAACTCCCAAGGGAGGGCCAGCAACGTCTTGGTGTTACTTATTTTACGTACACATATTACTATCTCACAAAGGGTACCTGGATTTCCGAAGTACTTAACCCTGTAATCAGCGACTACCAGGCAGCTTAGAAACAGCTGTGCTGCTGTCTCGTCCTCTTTCACGCAGGCTCTGCAGAGTTGACTGTCTGTTACTCATAGGAGTCTCACCCACTCTGCATAGCCAGCATGTCATAGGACATATGTGTTTAGGTGTTTAGGTCTAAGTAGGCAATATCATCTCTAACAGATGTCTCGTCAAGTAACGATAAAAACATCTATCAGAGAAGGAGTTCACAAGTTCGTCCTACGGATAGTAGGTACTTACCGTATGGCGAACCACTGAGCTGATATGTATTTTGATGACCTTCAAATTAATAGAATCAGTTATTAGATAACTTAATTGAAATCCCAAATACCTATTTTCAGATCCAATAGACAATATACATGGACAAGACAGCTTTGGAATTGTTTATGACGTAAGTTATGCGAAAAGTGATTCATGTGTGTAGGCTTCGTGTTGATTTCGAATTTCCGATTTAATTACACAATATTATCTCATTACGCGTACACTATCATGACTAGTACAAAGGTATTCTAATGAATCACGAACCCAACCAATAGCTTAGATACAGATTAATAATTCACGGATTAATAAACATATTATAGTTCTGGGTAGCACTAAAAGCAATCAAGATAAGGACGAGGAAAACAACGCGACTTTTCTGATAGAGTGAAATCACTGAGAAATAATAAAAAATACTTTGAAATACGTGACAAGAGTCTAGTAAATAAGTAAGTTATCGTGAGGGATAGGAAATAATCGGAAAGGAAAATCACTAGCAGTGTTGAGCAATATATAAATGATACAGGGGAAATGAACTTATAACAGTGGCGGACTTTAAAGGCCATGGGAGGCTTATGCGTCCCTATTATGACGTGCTATTATAAATATGCTGTGAAAAAGGGAAAGTGTTATGCATCTTGTATAACTTCGTTTCCCTCAAACACTGTTATCATGATGATTTTAAGATGTCATAATAGGTACCCAGGTGGCGGAAAGCAACGGGTTGGGTGGCGTATAGCAAGCTACTATACTTTTCTAGTCTGCGATATTTTTAAGGATGGGAAATCATCAAATGACTCGTTCCGCTCTGACCGGAGCGGGAGGAGTCTCAGACTCGCACAGAACTCACCCATGTTCCTTGAAACGCACTTTGCATTCCAGGGCCGTGGTGACCATAGATTATACATTATAATACTGGGTGGTGACTCTTTCAAATAAATTCCACAAACCTGGCAGGCACTGGTTTTAGCGGGCGCCCGTCTTATAGCCTACGTACCCGTAAATTAATTTCTTACGCAACCTTACCTCAAGGCTTGTACCATCATGCGATTCGGAGTTGCTTGCGGACACGGCACAGATCGATGCGCAAGTAACACTACTCACCGAATCGCTGATAAACAGCTACCGAATCGCCTGCCCAGAAACGATTCCGCGCGACACACCGGGTAAACAACCTTGGTGGGGTGCAGACCTGGAGCGCAAACGCGGTAAGATAAGAAAGGCTCTTAACAGAGCCATGAACATATGTAGTGATGAGGACTGGGACGCTTATTACGCGGCCAAATCGAGCTACAAGAGATGCATCAGATTCAGAAGAACTACACGGTGGCGTAAATTCTGTGGTAACATTGAATCATGCCAACAAGCAAACAGGGTAAGGAAAATACTGGCGCAACAGAACAAACCTGAGATCGCCACACTCCGGAAACCCGATAACACGTTGACCACGACACCTGAAGAAGCGCAACGTCTCCTAGTAGAAACTCACTTCCCAGGCAGCGTATTCGCGCAGGTAAATGAATGGCTTGAGGTTATCCAAACACCATCAGATGATGACTGGCTTTATGCAGAAAAGATGATTACGCTGGAAAAACTTCAGTGGACCATCAAAAGCTTCCAACCTTTCAAGGCACCAGGTCCCGACGGTGTGTTTCCTGCCTTACTACAGTGGGGAGGTACCGCTGTTGCAACAAAACTGGTGCTCTTAATGCGAGCGTGCCTGGCCTTTAGATACGTTCCTAAAGGATGGAGGGAAGTGAAAGTCATATTCATTCCGAAGCCAGGTAAAAGTGACTACACAAACGCTAAATCCTATCGACCTATTAGTCTGACCTCGTTTTTACTAAAGACAATGGAAAGACTGTGTGAAAGGGAACTACGTGATGGCGTTTTAAAAACAATACCACTGCATGGTAACCAACACGCATACAGCTCGGGTAAGTCGACAGAGTCCGCTCTTCATCTGGTGGTGAACCAGATTGAGGAAGCGATTCACCAGAAAGGGTCCTGCCTGGGCACATTCATAGACATCGAAGGAGCCTTCGACAAGACAAACTTTTCCAGCATTAGTGCCGCTCTCTCCAAACACGGCGTGGAACAGGTACTAACTGACTGGATAACTAATATGTTAAGCAAACGAGTGGTTCGCCTTGAGGAAGAGCAGCAGTTGGCTCTGATAGCCAGAGGCTGCCCGCAGGGGGGTGTGCTCTCCCCTCTTCTGTGGAATCTGGTAATTGATGACCTGATCACCAAACTCAACGCACATCGTTACTACACAATAGGTTATGCTGACGACCTCGCAATCCTAATGTCAGGGAAAGTGACTGGAACGATCTGCAACCTTACTCAACAAGCACTACGCATCGTGGAAAGATGGTGCGACGAATATGATCTGTCGGTAAACCCCACGAAAACTGAATTAGTCATGTTCACTCAAAAGCGAGCACTAGGCCACTACCGGCTACCTATGCTCTTCAATACAGAGCTCCAGCTGTCTAACGAGGTAAAGTATCTAGGTGTCATCCTAGACAGTAAGTTAAGCTGGAGTAATCACCTAGACTACAAACTAAACAGGGCCTGCATTACCTTCTGGCAATGCAGGAAAATGATAGGGAAGAAGTGGGGCCTATCTCCCAAAATAATACTATGGCTGTACAGCGCAGTAATTCGGCCCATGGTAACCTACGGGGCCGTGGTGTGGTGGCCACGCTCAAAGCTAGCTACAGCCGTAAACAAGTTACAACACATGCAAAGGCTGGCCTGCATGGCAACGACGGGCTGCATGAGGACTACTCCAACTGCGGCGCTGGAAGCCATGCTGGGGCTCCCTCCGCTACACTTGTTTATACAACAGGAAGCGACGATGGCAGCAGTACGCCTTAAAACATTAGGTCTCTGGAATAAGAGAGACACACGACACACCGCTCTGCTCGAGGAGCTCAACAATGAACTCCCCATAACAAAAGCAATCAATGACCGGGTACCCAAGCAATTTATCTTCTTCTTTTATTTATTTTTCTTCTTTTTTTTTTTTTTTTTTTTTTTTTTTTATGTTAGCGTATTTTCTTTATGACTGTTTTACTTCATTTTATGTGTCTTGTGCGAGTCCCAGGTACTGGTGCGGGAATCTTCTCAGAGGATCTCAATATCCACATAGCCACACCATTGGGGGTCCACAACACAGTGTTCCAGGCTGAATGCATGGGCATTTCTCTGGCGGCATCAGCCATCCTAACCAGGGAAGTTAAGGACCACTCAATACGCATACTCTCGGACAGCATGGCTGTCCTGCAAGCTCTGAACAGCCACACAGTGAACTCTGGGTTGATTCTCGAGTGTCACCAACGTCTAAACCAGGTTGGTAGACACAACAAAGTAACCATTCAATAGATCAAGGGACACAGTGAATCTCGAGGCAACGACGCTGCGGATGAACTCGCCCGAAGGGGGTCGAGTTTGTCAGCAATGGGACCTGAGCCCATCGTGCCGCTGCCTTTCGGGTACTTACGCAATCTGCTAAGGAAACGCACCGGAGATAAACATCACAAGCTATGGGCTGACCATAGTGAGTGTAGGCAGGCCAAAGAGGCACTTCCCACTATAAATGGACGTTTCACAAAACAAGCCCTAAGACTGACTAAACAACAGTTGCGTTCAGTCACAGCCGTAACAACTGGCCATGGGTCTTTTAATAAACACCTCTATGCTATAGGAGTCACTGACAGCCCGCTATGCAGAGCCTGCATGGAGGAGAATGAGACAGCAGCACACCTGCTTCTAAGCTGCCCGGTGGTTGCGGATTACAGGGCAAAGTACTTCGGAAACCCAGGTACCCTCTGCGAGATAGTTAGTAACACCAAGGCGTTGCTGGCCTTCCTTGGGGAGCTGGGGTGGATCGAATGACGCATTTGTCCCACCTACACGCAAAATACGCGCTTAGTCGTGGAGTTGCGGAAACCAGCCCGATTTACATACATACAAATTAATTTCTTTCAAAAGAAAATATATAAGGGCACACAGTCACTTCTATATGTGTATGAATGTTAAAGAACATTAAAAGTATCTAAGGCGGGGGTGCCATTTTCGAGCTCGTTTCTCTCGCTCCTGCTTTCTTACTCATCTTAATGCTGAAGTTTATTCTTTAACACTTATCCAAGGGGATTCTTTTTTACTTCCTGCGAAATTTTAATTCAAGACTTCTCCATATGCATAGGTTGCGTACCTACATAAGGTACTATCGAACAATTAACAATAAGTAGACTTTTATTACATAAATATTGTCCATAAATTGTCTCATATCAAGTAGTATATTTTAATATATGTTCCGATCAAAATATGGTTGTGTTTAATCTTTGCACCGACCGCGCCTCACTCAATGGGATTATGAACGAACGTAATCACTCCACTCTGAAAGTCAATCGCGTGATTCCAGTGTGATATTATTGTAAAAAGGTAAAAAAACATCAAACAATTTATTTATAGAAAAAAAAAGTGATTAACGCAATTTTAAGCTAAATATAGCCACTTTATCTGATTTAGAAATGAAAAACATCGATAAAACAGTTCGCTGGTAGAGTCCTATCAGCTATCTATTTGAACATCAAAGAGGTGTTACTATCGAACAATTATTTAATTTAATGACCAGAAAACTTAATCATATGTGTATAAACATTTACGATCACGTCGTAATAAACATAGCAATACTACGACTAAATCGTAAATAAATTACATTATTATTTATTGGGGCTAGTTGCCACCGCCGCCGACATAATTGTATCCGCAGCCCTATCAGAGAACAACGACATTGTAGGTACGTGACAATGTGAATAGACCAGCAATGATATCAGTGTCATGGAAGGTTTCTCGAACTTCCTTCAGAGCAACGCCAGCCTTTATCGTTGCAAATCCCCAAGTGGCAGATCTTTACGAGGCCCCGGGCGGCAGATCTTTAAATACACTTGAACGTAGCCTGGAGTTTTAATATGAGTTTAGACAGTCGACCTCTGGGCAATAACTGCATCTCAAACTCTCTGCCTGCGTCTGTGTTTCCAAAAGCGTACAACTTTAATCTCTTCAAAGTTAGAGAGAACAGTCTCCTTCTGGGTAGGCTTGCTCCATCGTAGACTTTGTTTCTGCCATCTCTGACATAGACTAGATTCAAGAGCAAACCATAACAAATAAAAAAAAAAAACGAACTCTGCCTTTGATATCAACAAAGGACTTCTTATTTAAATTAACTTCTTGTTCTTTTTTAAATCTATAAAAGTCTTTCTGATTATTTTTGCAGTTTAACCTGATAATAAAATTTTAAATGAAATAACAATGAGCCACGAATTTTTTGGGTAACACGTTAAATCATAAATAAGCCACAAATATTTCCATAGCTGCTAGTCTATTCTGTAAGGTTACTTACAGAATAGACTTTGTGGCTTATTTACGATTGCATTACAATATTATTTATTATTAATGGTTACATTTCGAAATCAAGTTTCACCTGAATGACAAACCTCACAAAGTGAGCTTTATTGCTCACAACATAAAGGTCTTGCGTTTGTCGTAATTTGATACCTCGGATTCCGCTGTCGAGACACGAAAATGTTGTTACAGAATAGGGGTACTGTTGGGCAACTTCTACGCTAAACGCAAAAAGACAGCAAAAGCATATAGGGGTAAATTTTGGACTAGCCTGCCACACTATACCTAACCACTGCAAGCCAGAATCAGTGCCAGAAAATTGCTAAAGCTCTAAAAGTCCGGGTGAAAAGCTTGCACCGACTTGTCTTGCATCTATTTCGATATTAAACGAACAGCAGTGGAGTAAAAGAAATATAAACTGGTGTAGGTAAATAAATAATGTAACGGTCAATTCAATAATTAAGAAAGTAATTTATTTTTAGCAACAAATAATTAATTGTATCTTTAAGTAGGTGAACAAAAATCCGTTTATCAGATATGTAATTTAAAAATAGCTAGATTAGAATTCTGCGAAATGCTTTCGAACGTTACGAGGTGTGTAGGAAAAACCAAACCGAGGACAATTACATCATTTTCCTACAAGTGTTTGCCAATAAACCTGTTAGCATTGTGTTTCACATGCATTAGAATAACTAGAAAGTCCTCTTTCTCCAGCACCTTTTTTACAGTCGCAGTTTAGTTCACATCTAAAACCAGACATACACTGCTTCTCTAATCAGGGAATTATCTTCCTTTAGTGAACATCTGATGTTGTTCGAGTAATACCTAAAGACTTGGTTTCTGGGTAGGTGACAACACTGTTCATAACCTTAACCATAAATATGCTAAAATTATTCATTTCAGACATACCGCGCATTTTTAGACTCAAAAATGAGGTCTGGGAAATACGGAACCACAACAAGAGCACACGGAGAGGCCTTCAGTTGACCGACTTTGCAGATGGCATCGACACAATCACAAAGGAGGCCAGGGAATGGTTCAATCGGATTATAAATGCGTAGTGATAATAATCTGATAAAACATGAAGCATCCGTATAAATACACGCAGTGACAGGCTTACTATCATAATACATTCGAGTGTAGACAAACAAGTCCACTTGAGGAGCCCAAGTGAAATTATAATTAATTTAAATATTTAACGTCAAGTTTTATCCAACCTATAATCAAGTAAGTATTTTCATAATTACTTTTTTGGAGTCAATCTTCGAATTACTTAAGTTTTTTTTTTTATTATACCATAAAGGTACCTACTGATAACTTTTAGTTACTTGTCTTGTGTTCCCTTTATTTTTTAAACTTCATGTACAATATTGGTACATAGGCGGACTTAATGCAAAGAGGCATTCTCTCAACCTACCAGTCAACCCTTACAATATGAAAGCTTCCAAACCAATACAGATTTGACGCTCTCAAACACTAAAATCTTTAATGATTCTAACTTTTTGTTTTGTTTCTTCAGAATGCAGCGCAACTCAGCCTTCTCTTCCAACATGAACAACCGCTACCAGAGCTATGCTCCCAGCCCTTGCTTTGGGCCTCCCAGGAACCAGTACCAGCCCAGTGGAAGCTACGCACCCCAACCACCACAGCCCTTCCAGCCTAACACATGCTTCATGACCGCAAATGTCATCCGGAAGATGAGCAATACCACCCATCCTAAAGGTTTCGGCCGTAACTTCTAAATCAAAGGAAGGATCAAGCATTTGTGATGGAATCTCGAGTAGTAATGCGTTCTGGTTACCGTTTACTGCTAGTTTAGGTTAAGTAATCTCACAATATTTATTTAATAAGTTTAACCATGTTAAGTGAACCTTATTTATAATATTGTTTAGGGATTCGAATCGTTACAATTTATTTTTTAAAATAAATTGTTGTGACCTATTGTCGTAAGCTTCTTTTTTTATTTTTTTATGTCAATAAATTATTAAACAAACTCAACTTTTGATTTAAAACCTCTTATTTCCTAATCTAAATGTGTAGGTAATATATGTGTAGGAAATAGATAATTGATACCTAACCTAATTATTGAAATAAGTAGGAAATTTTGTATTTCAATAAATATCCATTAGAAGAATACACTGCCTACATAAATACGGTAGTACAGTCAACAAAACTTCAGTCATAACACTCGCCCTACCTACTAAAATCACACTTACTGCTAGCTAACACATAGCAGGCGGTGTGACACTGTCAATATAATGCACACGGGATATTGGAAAGCAGCAGATACTTGATTTGTGCTCCATTGGTGTAATTGCTTCATAGTGTTTCGATGCGAAGATTAATAAATCATCAAATTGTTACCGATAAAGTACAGATAGATAAACCACTTGCAGGAACAAAAACTGTAGCAGAAACTCCAAACATTTCCAGAAAAATATGAAGACTTAAAATTCTGTTTTAGGTTTCCGTACCTCAAAAGAAAAAACGGAACCCTTATAGGATCGAGTTGAAATTAAAACCATATACTTAGATCTACGGTACCTTGAAGCTGTGAAAAATCAAGTTTCTAAGTTAACTTAAAAAAATATGGCAGTTTATGCCACAAAAAACGTATATTTCACATTCTCAAGGGAATAAAAATACATAGGACCCCCCGTTCTGTCCCGTCCCGAACCCACACGAAAACTACACATTTTTAATTAAATAAAAAAAAAGTCTTTATTTAGTGTCATATGTACCTACAAGTGTCATATGTACGGAACCCTTGGTGGGGCGAGCCCGACTCGCACTTGGCCGGTTTTTGTCTTCTTTCCTCGCAAATATTTTTTGACTAGTTTAGCAACAATGTACCTACTGTTTCAAAACCACGGTGACTGGACGATAAATGATAAACAAGATTTCTCTAGTTAGCACTGAATAATCACTTTCTTCATAAAGGAAACTTTGCTAAGCTAAAAACGTAAAAAATGCAAGATGATAGATTGACAGAAAAAACAAGAGGCGACACCAAGTGTCAAGGTTAGTAAGTATGTTTCTTTTAAAACCAAAGCACAGGCAAGCGCATACAGCCACGTAATGAACTAAAAATAAAAGTTACTTCAACATGGTGTACGTGGAAGGTTATAAAACACTTTTAATATGATATTCAAGAGATATCAATTAATCAATGCGATTTTCAAACTAGTTAACAAGGTTATTTGAATATTTAATTCCTTTAATTCTGAAAAATTTTGTTGTGATATTTATAGAAGTGGATAAATAATGTATCTTAGCAGTGGCGGCCTTACAGGGGGCGAACAGGGCCTCGCGCAACCCGAGTACAAAAAACATTTGTTTCATAGTAAATCATATAATATTAATAAGTACCATGGAATTCGATGCAACAGAACGATTTTCAGTTTTGTAATTAGTTCAATATAACATTTTGAAATATTATCAAAAATACCTATTTGCGTTACATATAAATTTCAAAAAGAACAAGAGCCTCGTAAAGTTCTGTCGCTCGGGGCCTAGCAAAAGTTTGTCGCATGGGCCTCGCAAAGATCTGCCTCTCGGGGCCTGCCTCCTAACAGTACAGGCCGCCGCTGCCTCTAACAACTTACACTGTCTTTTACACCCCGTAACTCTTCTCCAATCTGAACCTGCTGTGAGCTTGTATTTGTATGCCCATGTTCTATGTTATCTTCTCTTGTTTCTTTTGCTGTCTCTGTGGTGCCTACCATGATCATTGTAAATTGTTCAATATCTTTTTCTGTAGCATTTTCGCCACTGCATTTGGTATGGTATAAAATGATGTAAACAACTGAGTAGGCGCTACCGAAATACTCGTAATGAATGAAAAATGAATGAAATGCATTATATCGGAAGCGCCTACTCAGTTGTTTTCGGCAACATCATATTTCGAGTTATATAGAGGATGCGTAAGCTGAAGGTATAATGTTTCTGAATCCTAGGTACTAGCTACACTTGTCATAGGTTTAATTGTTTAAGGATATAAATAAATGTAAGCCACTTGACAAGTGCTATTTTAAGCTTGGTTACACTTAGCAGATGATTATGGTATCGTTTGAATCTATAGTATGTAAGACATCTCACGAGACTGCGTAAGGGCAAACGTAGTAATGTGCCGTTCGGTACGATGGATCGATGATTTGAAGAAGGTAGCTGGCAGTGGATAGATGCGGGCTGCTCAAAACCGGGATGCTAAGCGCTCTTTGGGGGAGGCAGGAGTTCAGCAGTAGACGGTAATTGGCTGATATGATGAAGATTCTTCACTGATTGTCTACTTTATTTATTGATTTATTTATTTATTAGGATCGTCAACATCGCATACACTGTACTTAAAGCTAATAACATAAAAAAGAAAACAAAATATTCTAGTGCTGCAACACTTACAGACAACCTCATCATTACTAAACACAATTAATTGCAGCAGAAGGTGTAAACTAAAGATTTTAAAATATGTGTGAGTGCAATTTAAAATAAGATTAAAATTAAATATAATAAATTACATTGTCAGATTGTCTTCATCCAATCCATATTCCTAACTTAGTGAATCCAATAGCATTGAAATCAAATAACTGAAAAACAATTTAATCTTTCATTAGCGCCTAAGTATTTTCTACAGCAAAAATTGCTTTTGCAGTATTTATTTATTATTATACAGGGTGGCCAGAACATTCACTTCCAAAAATAAAATGTATGTCCCTCGTATCATGGGGTAACCGAATCATCCCCATGTATGTTCCGCGACTTTTCGTAGTTTTCGAGCTATGAATTTTTTTGAGAATATCCTACTCGACCAACTTGAGAAAATTCTAAAAACAAAAGTAGTAGATTTTGTTGAGTTTTTTTTGCAACAGAACCTTTATGAGTATTATTTGTAAAAAAGTTATTTTTTTTACTTTTATTTTTAGTTTTTTTTCAAGTTGGTCTGGTAGATAATTCTCAAAAATTCATAGCTCGAAAAGTATGAAAAATCGCGGAACATACATGGGGGTGATTCGGATACCCCAGGATACGAGGGATCTAAATTTTATTTTGGACGTCAATGTTCTGGCCACCTTGTATACTTAATTGTAGATTAATTGCTACTTAATTATGTCAATTTGATACGATATGTCGAAAATTTCGTCAAATGGAAAATACCCGCTGCCCACATCATGATATGGTCTAGACAGATCAATGCAGCGTTTGTCGATATCAACAGCTACATACAACTTCTTCATGTTACGGTATATCAGAAAATAGTTAATCTAGAAGGGGAAAAGAGCACATTGTATAACCCTTATCTAATGTGCTCTTTTCCCCTTCTACTCATACTTATTCAGCTTATGCCCATAGCAAGCTATGATTTTGTACTGAGACGCATACGCATCTGTTCAGCTTTCCGCGCCTATTCAGTTTTCGCGGCAAAATGAGGACAAGTGTGTTATTATCATGCGAGTGCTATTCAGCGCTGTTCTGCCGCTGCCGCCTTCTCATTCTTACGACGCTGTACGCGGCTGACAGAGGCAGAACTGTATAAATGTGACCAAAATCGTTCAGCAAAACGCGAATGGAGCTGAATAAGTGTGAGCAGTCCTTAAAGGAAAGAATATTAGCTTTCCGGCGAAAGCGAATTGGCAACCACTGGCGCTTCACACGGCTTAATTCGAAAACATTGGTCATATTTACTTAGGTAAACCGAATATGAACCTTATACAAAAATTATATATGAAGGAGGAGGAGGAGGCCAAGTTTGTCGAGTTGTTCTTAGGTCAAGATAGATAGGATCAGCATAACCAAAAATGGGAACAAAAAGTGACTGCAAGCGCAATCTTGGTGGCAGTCGCAAGAAAATGACCCAGTCTCCTCAAAGATGCTGCAGATGCAAACAGAATAGCATTGCATGTCATCTGGTGCAAAATAACATGTAAAATTACATAAATTCTACTCCACTACCAATGGTCCCAGAGGGAACGTACAGGTTAACAACGAATTAAGTGGAACCGAAAATCTAATAAATTATGTTAGTTAAATTTTTAAATTCCCTTATGTCAAATAGCATTCATCATCATCATATCAGCCGAAATACATCCACTTCTGGATATAGGCCTCCCCCAAGCACCACCACAACGACCGTCCATCCATCGGCTACCCGTGACCTTCACCACATCATCGGAACCCTGTGGCAGGCGTTCCAACGTTGCATCTTCCGGTACGCGGTCGCCACTTCAGAACTTTTCGGCCCCATAGACCATCTGCTCAGCAAGCAATGTGACCTGCCCACTGCCACCTTACTTTGGTAATCCTTCGGGCTATGTCGGTCCTTGGTTCTCTTGCGGATATCATCATCCGATCACGCAAGGAAACTCCAAGCATTGCCCTCTCCATTGCCCTTTGAGTGACTTTAAGAATTGAATCTACTTAATAAGTACTACGTGTGACCTACTAGGTCTGTAGGGTCTCAGTCAAAGCGGCGGACAGTGACATTGGAGCGGCGCTCGCTGCCCCGCCTACACGGCATATTCTTGTAGCGGCGGCAACAATCTTCCGACCCTTGAAGGCCTGGAGGGCTTCGAGCTCTGCAATGTCCTCGTCCAGAAGAGGACATAGTTTTGTGGTTTCCTCGTCAGCAACCCTGCTGCAGTCGACAGTCCTAGGATAGAATTGCTTGATCCTACCAAGCGGCTATTTGAGTGGTGGACTGTACTCTTCCTTAATCAGCATAAGTTGTCCTGGTTGCAGGTTAGGCCTTTTTAACCGACTTCTTCAAAAAGGAGTAGGTTCTATGTTCGGCTGTTTGTATTTTCTTTTTATGTATGTTCACCGATTTGTCCGCCAATTGTGGACCGATTTTAACACATTTCTTTTATTCGAAAGCCTATTACTCCTGATGTGGTCCCATTGTTACCAAGTCAGAATCTGATGATGGGATCCCATGTAAATCGAGGGAAACTCTCAATTTTATAGGTACACACAATGTTTTTCATGAAATTTCTAACGCAATTCAGATATTTGTGCCTGATAATCATCATCTCATGTTGCTGAGCTGTTGATGGAAGGTATAAGTCAGGATCTGAGGATGGGATTACATGAAAAATGTTTGTTCAGCGATATTTTCGCCAATTGTTAACCGATTTAGATGATTCTTTTTTTATTTGGAGGAGTATGTTCCCGGACTGGTCCCATTTAAATTTGTTGGTCCCTGTTGATTTTTTACACCTGTTCATAACATCACGCCGGTACGCTGTGTGCGAAAAAATTTTTTTCAAAAAAATAAATCCGACATCCAAAAACGAAACAGTACAAAGTATAAAATAACTTTAATTTCAGAAGTGTGTGTTTTTGGTATTTTTATATTCTTAGACACCGAGTAAGCGGCAAGAAGTCGGTTTTTTTTTTAATTAGCCATTTCTGGCGACGCTGAAGTTCGCAATTGTATTCACGGCTCCAACGTAACCAAAAGTGATTCTGGCATAGCAATGCAGTAGGTGAGTTCTGACATCCTGTAAGTCTGGAGCTGGCAGCGACGTTGGTCTTCCGAAGAGGAAGTGAACACCAGTTAAAGAAAATCCTAGTAAAAAGGCGGAGTGCTAAAATGTTTGAGCTTGCTTTGCTTGCTCTTGCAGAGTGTGTTCTTATCATGTCTTACCTTTTCAGTAATTAATAAATCGGCCAAGTAAGTCTTATTTCTGAATCAATTTGTAGATGGGGTGCTAAAATTTACGATACGTCGACGCTGTTTATCAATGTTAATATAAGTCAATTATTTTTAATAAATAAAATAAATATGTTTTGCTAGTTTGGTTTTTTAGGGTGGCGTACCCAAACGGTAACCAACGGAACCCTATTACTAAGTGATTCAGAAAAATGCGTCATCAGTGCATTGCTATCTATCGACCATTTCGTAAACTGACAATGTATTTGGCAGCGGAAGACGTTAAAAGAACGTAGGTTACGATTAAAGCGATAAGGTATTAAAATGTTTAACAAATAACTCAACAATTTGTTATGGTGTTATTTTGATGCTTTCGAGCATTTTATTTTTTCTAATATCTTCAATCAATGGCGCTCTGACTGATCAGAATACATTAGGAAGTTTCTTCCTAATCCTAAAAATTCAATATATTTTGATTTTGTGGGTCGATTTTGATGAAGTAAACGCTAAATGATAGTCTGGATAACACTTAATTTTTTAAAGTACCTAGATTTTTAATTCAATCAGTGGTTTATTACGCTCGGTGATTGATTACGTACTATAAATAAAGAGTATATTTTTCATGATTTAATTACATATGCATAGTTTTTAAACTTTCCCTATACCTGTAGAATATGACGGTATTACTTGCAAAATTTCATAGTTCTAGGCTAACGAGAAATACCTATGAATTTTGATTCCCTTGAGAGTGTTGAAAGATTCGTTTTTTTGCGGCATAAACGGCCGTATCTTTTTTGTATGTTTACTTATAACTATTTTTTCACAGGATCAACGGACCGTAGACCTGTGTATATGGTTTAAATTCCAATTCGATACCTACAAGCGTTTCCGAGATAAAGGGTCTTGACAGACAAACGGACGGACAACAAAGTGATTCTGTGAACCTTACAAATAATAAAAATTAAGGTATATGGTACGGAAGCCTTCGTGTGCGTGTCCGACTCGCACTTGGCTGGTTTTTATTTTAAAGATCGGTACTAGTTGACTACTGGATAGGGGGCACCACAGACGCGGAGTGCTTAGGGCATCAAGAAGTCTTAATCCGGCACTGGATGAGGCCCATTGTGAGCGACCACATTTCATTTCCATTAGTCATCACTGGCGTCACGCACTGGTCAACTTTCATCTTGAGACACTGTGATATGAGTGACGAGAAGATACCACGCAGCTTCCCGAACACTGCCCAGCCGAGACGTTTTCAACTCAAATAACATAAGAAACCATTAATTATCACATTTAACAATATTTTTTGGGAAATTATTGAGGTATCATTCATTCATTTATCACACTTTCTGCCACTTACAAGTTATTGTGCGTGACATAAAATTTAATGTGCGAATGACATTCAATCTTAATTTAAATGTTCTATGAGAAAAACAACCGAAATTGAATAATTTTTTCCGCTTAGCCCGTTCCATCATCGGACTACACTTAGCTCGATGCGCCACCGGTCATTATGATGAAGGGCCAGCCATATGCAGAAAATATTTTGGGAACACTTTCATTGTGCGTTCAGCAACGCAGTGGAAGTCGCTGCCGGAGTCTGTGTTTCCTCATAGCAACAGCCTGGGTTCTTTCAAGTCAAGAGTGAATAAGCAAGCGTGCATGTTGATTCTGGCTCTCAAGAGTTGCAGCGGGGACAAGTATTTCGGGATTGTCTCAAAAAAATATTAAAACATTCATGCACCTACTACTTACCTATTTTTGATGACTGTCTCATTCATAAGTCATTTTATTTATCAGCATTCATTATTTTTATTTATTTAAACTGCATATACAACAGTGGTACATAGGCGGCCTTAATGCAACGAGGCATTTTCTACCAGTCAACCTTTGGGTTAAAAAGAAATACACTGTGGTAGGTGTCCAGCAAATAAATAAAATATAAAATAGAATTAAGTTACGGAAGAAATATACAAAAAATAATACATATAATACTCATAAAATACATTTATAATGCTAATATAATAAACTAATTTTTGTAGGTATAACTTCCATCTAGAGATAAAGTGTAATGTGTAGTGTGTAGATAAGTATGTGTGTGATGTAGACAAACTATAGATCAATTTCTGTATTGAGCTCACTTTCTAAAATTCTAGAAAGAGTATTGAATAATAGTCCATTGAGCTTTCTAACTACACAGAAATGAATAGCTCCAAATCAGAAAGGATTTAGGTCTGGAATTTTCACAGAGGATGCCGTAACAGCCTTACAAACAGTCTGGTAGCAATGGACAGCAATCTGAACTGCCACGGTAACTTTTGGGATTTAACTAAAGCCTTTGATACTGTCTCTGTCCCTCCTCGACTCTCGTCAAAGATGGAAAGCCTAGGTATACGCGGACTCACTCTAAAATTATTAGAGGACTATCTCTGCGACAGAAGTCAGTTTGTACAAATTGAATCGCTTACCAGTGAATATTAGGAGCTGACCTTTGGCATTCCACAAGGTGGTATATTGGAACCTACGCTCTTCCAAACATATGTCAATGACCCATGCAAGCATTCCACCACAAATTGCGTTTACGCTTATTTATGCAGGTGTATGGCACTCCTTGTGTATGACAAAAACTGGGATCTGGCTAAAAAGAGATAAGAAAACTTGATCCGGCTGTTCATAGAGTGGTTTTCTAACAACTTGCTAACTTTCAATCTAGAAAAGACCAAATTTCTTAGGTTCTGCCGCCCTTAAACATCACTACCAGCCATTTCATCTTCAAAAAAAAGAAAACATTAATTGGCTACACGCACACGCCAGCCCAGAGCCTGATAAACATCAATCATGTCCGCCAGTGTAGCTAAAGTACTGTTAGTGTTGCCCCTGAATCGCCGTAACATCAATGCACACCGTTTACGCATGATGGCATGAAAGTCATCTATTTGCGCTATCGATGCACTGCAAAACCGAGGTAGCCCAAACAATATCCTCAGCGCATTATTGTACTGGACGCGCAGAGCGTTGTAAGCATTCTGCGTATACCTAACCCAGAAGCTGCACGAGTAAAACGACTGGCAGTAGGCTCTGAAGAGCGTCAGTTTTACCTCGTCAGTGTACCGCGCAAATCTGCGGGCAAGCATATTGCATTGGGCTGCCAACGCTCTGCGCTCCCTATCTACGAGTAAATCCTGATCACCTGTGACGACTTTTAATTGTGTTCCTTGTAACATCATCGGTGGCATTATTGTGGGTGTATTATCATGTACTTTAAAAACCACCACCTCACTTTGCTTAAGCTTCCGCATACCTCTCACAAATGGCCAACAACTTCCTTAGTCCACAGATTGATGGGATGTGCAGCACCATGTCCTCAGCATAACTAATGTTGCTGATAATTTTGCCATCCACAGAACAGCCAACCATAGTGCTACTCAGCTCACCAATCAGCAAGTCTATGTACAAGTTTAATAGAGTGGGTGAATTCAAAATCCCCACTGCCTCACATTCAAAGCCCACACTTGCCCTCCTAATCAATCAATACATTGTAATTGTTCCCAATATAAAGTACCTGGGAGTAAAAATAAACGACAAACTGGACTGGAACGAACACGTTGAGACGAGAGCGTCTCAACATGCGCGTTCCAGTCCAAGGTTTAATAGGTATCAAAATTGGCTTCTGTAAAAATTATCTTTATTTTTATAGGATAAACGTGGAATGGAAGACCTGTCAGGCATCCAGCACTGATATGGTGCTGCTTGCTAAGCGTGGTCAACTCCTAGACAAAACTATCTACAGAGTATAAATACGATTATTTTAGTAGATAGCTTCTACTAAAACGCCAACGACTCGCGAGGTATGAGCAAGCGGTCTACGTATCATTTACGTAGTCACCCAAAAGAAGCCTGTTCACTCTAAAGAGATTAGTGATTGTCTCTAACTTTAAAGAGGAGGAGAGGAGAGGAGTAGCTAGAGCGGCGCGATGGCGTATTCACCTTCCGCTTGACGCTGGTACTGTACTGGTAGGACGGCGCGAGGATACGCCAGGGTGTCAACACTGTGAGATGGACAAGGTGCAGCATACGGTGGCGGTCTGCCCTCATGGGATGAGCATCGCCGCCATGTGCGAACCAGTAATGCTAGCGAAGGAGGAGGCTGAATACGAGAAAGAGAGGGAAACGTCACACCGTGGCCGCCGCAACAGAAGAAGGCGCCTCGGGCGTCGGGAGTTGCAGGGTGATTCCCGGCGCGGGACTGCGGACGGCGAGCATTGGATGGCTCGCCGTCCGATCAGAACCAGACCCGCGGGTCGGCGGCGCATTGTGTTCAACGCGTGCCTCAAAGACCTGTCAGCATAGAAGACGGGGCCCGCTAGGGCCAGTGCCTGCAGGGGCTGTGGAATTTGTTCGAAAGAGTTACCACGGCCCTGGAACGCAAAGGGCATTAGGAGGACCACGGATGGGTTTAAGTCAGTAAGAGTCTGACACTCTTTCTGCTTCACCCAGAGCGGGAGGAGTCATTTGATGATATCCTATTCTAAAAAAAAAGGAAGTTCCAATCTAATTTAAATTCTTCAACATCGACTTTGTCTTTTTTATCTCTGATCTATGGTGTCCCGTAAAAGAATAATACCGCATCCTATTACTTCCCGTAGGTGTCGTAAGAGGCGACTAAGGGACTCACCAGAGAATGGGCAGCAGCGTTCTCTGCAAAACGCAACACCATACACTGCGATCGCCAACCCGCCTGTCAAGCGTGACGATTATGCCAAACCCCCCCTTTTATGGGAGGCCTATGTCCAGCAGTGGACGTCTTTCGGCTGTTATGATGATGATGATGATGATGATGATGACCTCTGATCTAAAACCAAGAGAAAAACCATTTCAAGTAAAAAAAAAATACCTGGTAAAGATACTTTATCTGACAGTTTTTCAATCAGAAAGAAATCTAATATCTTGTCTTTCCCAGCTTCCTTGGGTTTATCCACTTTTGGCTCACGTATTGGTATTTTCCCCGATTATATTTCCCAGGCTATTATTGTTTCGAGGGCTGTTATCAATATTGATGAGACAACTGTTGACGCCCACAAACACCTCTTCTGACTTTTCCTTTTATCCGATTGGTTTATATCTGTGACGTGGCATTGATTCATAATATCAAGGAGATTCCGGTGAGTTGACTTATAAATAAACTAGTTGACCCGCGCAACTTCGTCTGCGTCACAATTTTCATTACTGCACCACTCCTATTGGTCTTAGCGTGATGATATATAGCCTATAGCCTTCCTCGATATATGGGCTATCTAACACTGAATGAGTTTTTCAAATCGGACCAGTAGTTCCTGAGATTAGCGCGTTCAAGTTAACAAACAAACAAACAAACTCTTCAGCTTTACATATTAAAAAATATAGATATTGATGAGAAGTAATCTCGTGAAGAATGTTTCAATCTGGTATTTTATTTCGTCAGCTCGCTGCACCTCGTTTTTAGGGTTCCGTACCCCAACGGAACCCTATTACTAAGCCTGCACTGTCCGTCCGTCAGTCCGTCCGTTCGTCCACCTGTCCATCTGTCCATCTGAGCCCCCTTTTATTTTTAATATGTCGGTAACCTTGGATCTCTTGCGGATGTCATCATTCTCACTGTCTCTTAAGATTTCCCTAGTTTAAGAGGCAGGGCTCATCATTTTCACCAAACAGTCCATTTATTTATGTAATTTGAAATTTTTATTATAAGTTCTATACTACTATAAACTTTGTAGTTATCTGTAAGATTCTTGGCACAAATATATTTTTATTATTATTATTCCATTTATTATTCATATTATATACATAAAATTTACATTGTTAAATATTTCTATAAAAAAAACACTTCAGCCCAAAAAAAAAAGTAACCCACCTGTATCGGGAACAGGCTCCAAGCTACCGAGGACTGCTATATCTACTCGTACAATCATTGCGCGACGCTCTAGTCGGTCTATCACCACTATATCAGACTTATTGGCAACAATAGTCATGTCAATGATGACAGATCGATCCCAATACAATGTGCAATTGCCATTTTCGAGAACTGAATCGGGCACATATCTATAGTACGGTACTTCAGATTCCACAAAATTGTATTTAAGAGCAAGTTGCTGGTGGATAATCCTGGCTACAAGGTTGTGCCTGTGCAAATGGTCTCCGTTAGCTAGACTAGAACAACCGGATATAATGTGGCGGATGGATTCCCCGGGCCGGTGACATGCCCGACTTATGTCAACCGCACCGTCCTTCCCAATGTATTTCCGGTAGTTGTTCTTCTTCCACCTGGCGTTAATCCCGGCTATTGCCAGGGTCCGCCTTCCTACTTAGCTTCCTCCACTTTGCCCGATCTTCAACATCCTTCTCAGTCAGGCCATTGGCTCTCATGTCGGACTTGACGACGTCCAGCCAGCGCTTGCGAGGGCGACCACGGGGCCTAGCCCCAAGAACAGCCATATTCATGCATCTCCGACCAACGTACTCCATAGGGCGGCGCATGATGTGGCCATACCATCGCAGACGACACTCTTGCAGTTTTTCCCCCACGTCACGGACACCAAGACTACCTCGGATGTAAGAGTTGCGCATGCGATCGGATCGCGTTACGCCACTCATCCACCTCAGCATCTTCATCTCCGTGACGCGAAGCTCCTGGGTGTGTCTGCTTAGTGCTGGCCAACACTCGCCCCCGTACAGTAGGACAGGCCGAATGATGCATTTATATATCTGCCCCTTGAGCTTTGGAGGCATTTTGCGGTCGCATACAACGCCCGTCACCTCGCGCCACTTCGCCCAAGCCGCGCCAATACGTGCTTGGACATCGTCGTCCACGATGCCAGACTCGTGCAGCACGGATCCAAGGTACCTGAACGTATCGGACTTTCTGATCAGGTCCGAACCTATTCGGATAGTGTTTGTATCCGTGCTGCCACAGGACATGTACTCAGTCTTCGCCACATTTAGTCTCAGACCACCGTTTTCAAGCGTGTCCTTCCAAATGTTGACTTTGCGCTCAAGATGGGCTTTGTTCTGATTAACGAGGGCGATGTCATCGGCATACATCATTAGCCATGGAGGCTGATCTTGGATGTTTGCCGTAACTACATCGAGCACTACGTTAAACAAGAACGGGCTAAGAGCCGAGCCTTGGTGAACGCCAACAGATATTGGGAAGCCATTCGATTCGCCAACAGCGGTCTGGACAGAGGACACGGAATCGCGGTACATGTCTCTGATAATGTCAATATAGGCCTCGGGAACGCCCTTGAAGCGCAGTGCCCACCAGATGGACTGCCGAGGTATACAGTCGAAGGCCTTCTGCAGGTCTAAAAAGGCCATGTGCAAAGCTCTCCTTCTCTCTCTGTAAGACTCAGCCAGATTCCGTAAGGCGAACACTGCGTCCATGGTGCTGTTACCCGCCCGGAAGCCATATTGACACTCAGAGACAGTACACTCGCTACGGAGCCGTGTGTCAATGATGCGCTCGAAGAGCTTCATGGTGTGGCACATGATCTTGATACCGCGGTAGCTACCACAATCCTGTACGCTACCTTTGCCTTTGTAAACAGGGATAATCAGGCTAAATCGCCACTGGTTCGGCATTTCCTTGGTGATCAGGATGCGGTTAAAAAGATCCGTCAGAAGGTCCACACCATGTGGGCCCATCGCCTTCCACACTTCAATTGGCACATTGTCAGGCCCGACCGCTTTCCGGTTCTTCATGTGGCGAAGAGCAATGCGGGTTTCGTCGGGGGAAATAGGGGAAATAAGCCGAAGGTTAGGAGGCGGTTCCGGAGGAAGGTTATGGGGATGCTGTTTGTTAGACAGCTCCGCGAAGTATGTACACCATCTCTCCTTAACAGAGGGGGCATCGTAGAGCAGCTTACCCTGGGCGTCCCTTACACAAAGACATTTGCTAATGTCCCGTATAGCTTTCTCCCGGCCACGCGCCAGCTTAAAAATAAGCTTTTGCCCCTCCGCAGTTTCCAGCTTGTCGTATAAGGGCGCCAGACTTTTGCTGCGGGCTCTGGCTACAGCTTTTTTGCAAGCGCGCTTAGCCGCTCCATATGCCTCCCTGTCATCCGGAGAGTTGGACCCTTGCCACTGTTTAAATAAAACCTTCTTCTTCCGAGTCGCCTCCTGCACCCCGTCATCCCACCACCACGTCTCCTTTTCTATGGTGCGGCCACCACGAGAAGTGCCAAGGACGCGCTTACCCGCACCGGTGATTGCTGAATGGATCCTACTCCAGATCTCTTGAGCGGACTCATGCGGAGCACTGATCTTGAGATGCTCGACCTCCGCGATGAAGTCCGACTGCCTAGGACCATCAAGCAACCACCACTTAGTGCGGGGTTTGCGTTTCTCGGTCACTCTCTTCTTCGGTACAACCGCAAAGTCCAGGACAAGGAGGCGGTGTTGAGCCGTTAGGCTTTCGCCTGGGATGACTTTGCAGTTGGTAACCTTGCCAATGTGGCACCGTCGCACCAGCAGGTAATCTATTTGGGTTTAGTAGGCACCACTACGGTACGTAATAAGATGCTGGGGCTTCTTCTGAAAGAATGTGTTCGCGATGGCTAGGTCAGACACAGCGCAGGTGCTAAGTATATTGACTCCCTCTGCGTTTAGCTGGCCATAACCAAAACCACCGTGAACACGTCCATACTCTCCAGCAAACTGACCTACGTGACCGTTGAGATCCCCCCTAACCAAAACACCTTCGGAATTCGGGATAGCGCGTAATACGTCCTCGAACTCATCCCAGAAGGCCTCCTTTTCAGACTCACAGCAACCAGTCTGAGGAGCATAGGCGCTGATTAGGTTCGTTACCGACCCTTCGAACAGCACCCTAACTCGCATCAACCGGTCGCTGCATCGGTCTACTTCAAGGAGTCCATCCTGAAGGTCCTTAGACAGCACCACGGCCACTCCGCTCCTACCCGTTGGTGATCCGGTGTACACTAGCCGGTACCCCTGCCCGATGTCACGTGACTTATTTCCCTGTTCTTCATCATAATTTCGTCCATAATTTCACAGACAAAACCTTCGGTTTCCCTGAAGAGGTCACCAAAACGCAGCCAGGCTACGGACGCTATGAAATCTACATCGAGCCCATATACGACCCGATAAAAGCGTCCGTGAAGCTCCTTGCTCTGCCATACCTCCCTGTGGTCGTTAGTATCTAATACCAGAGGTTTGCGCCAGTTCTCGTTAGCCAAGGAGAGCGCGGTAAGGCCTTTGTCCACCGCTACCACATCCCGATGCATACCCACGTCGGCCTCTTGGAAGTATTCCCTAAGGCTGCATACCTCGCGGTTGTGCAGGGTCTTAGCATTTAAGAAGCCACGACCCCCGCACTTCCGCAAGATATACAGCCTCATCACCGATGACCGTGGGTGCTGCATCCGATTTGCGGTACGCAGTGAGCGTACCCTCCTATCCAGGGCGTCAAGTTCCGTCTGAGTCCATTTGAGTATGCCGAAATAATACATCAAAACCGGCATGACCCATCCGTTGAACGCACCTTGTTTCCACCTGATAAAAAACTGTTGAGTTCTTTGATCAGGCGGCCAAAGAAGCGCTTCCTCAACGATTGTTTCATATCGACAGCATTGATGCCTAACGCTTCCGACATACCCAAATACTTATAAGTTTCGGTTGAGGAGAGTGACCTAAGGTCTATGGAATCCGAGTGTTATGTTCCCACGAATTCTATAATTTCCTCTCGCTTTACATGCATGACCGCACATTTTTCTAAACCAAATTCCATCCTGATGGCGCCACTGAACTTTTCTGTTACCTTCAGTAGCTTCATCAGTGGCAAGTTGTTAGGAGCAAAGAGTTTCAAATCATCCATGTAAAGGAGGTGCGATATGACCTGACTAACTCTTCTCAACCGGTAGCCTTGGCCCAAACCCTCCAACAATGTACTGAGAGGGTTGTGGGCCAGACAAAACCACAATGAACTCAGACTGTCACCCTGAAATATTCCACGCTCGATCTTTATCGGTTCGCTGTTCGCCTGGGTCTGTCGACACCCTGGATAGTGAGGAACCGTCCTCCACCGCCCCATACACGACATCAGGAAGATGCGTAGAACTGCATCAACTTTGTACAGCTCCAGCACCCTCATGAGCCATGTATGTGGCACTGAGTCATAGGACTTCTTATAATCTATCCAGCATGCCGACAGATCTCTTCGGGAACGTCGAACCTGTTGGCTAATGGCTATGTCGATGAGGAGCAGCTCTTTAGTACCGCGGGACCCGTTCCTACATCCATTCTGAGAAGCAGACATGATTGAATTACTATCAATATGATGGTTAATCTTTCCTCTCAAAATGGATGTAAGAACTTTATAGACCGGCGGTAAACACGTTATCAGTCTATAGTTTTTAGGCTCCGCGGTACTACCTGATTAATGGAGGTTATTCCTATAGTTAGAAACTGGGGCAGCGACCCTGACTCTAACGCAGACTGGAATTGAGATGCCAAGCGAGCGTGCGATCTTTTGAACCATTTAATCCAAAAGTTGTGCAACCCGTCCGGTCTCGGAAATTTTCAGTTAGGCAACGGACGGACTGCACGAGCTACACAAGATGTAGCTCGTGCAGTCTTGGCTGGGCTGATGTTAATTGCCCCCATTTCTGGTATCGAATCGCACGCGCGCTCTACCTCCCGAGTCCAATCACCCTCGGTGTGACTGACAGGCACCGACCATCTGGTCGATGCCTGTTAGTCACACGGCGCCAAAATGAACACATGGCGTTATCATCCGGTAGGCGCGTATCAGTCTCACCTTGGTCTGGTTGCTCCCAAGCCCTATAAACCCACCTCTCATTACTTTGAAATGTGCGATTCTGGGTGTATCACTCCACTCGCCGCTTGTACCGACGTATATGATTTGCCCATGCATAGATTTTCTGCTTCAGGAAGTCGATTCGCTCTGTGATGCGGGTGAGATAATCCCAAGGATGCCAGTCCCTGAGAACGCCCGCCTCACAAAGCGCATCACTCTTCGGCGCGTGTTGCCTTCACCGATACGACGCTCGATCCTGCACTGCCAAGCTGGTACAACTGGTCGTGTAGCTCTGTCACTGTTAGGAAATTTGACATGAGCTACATGACATGCCGCTATAGCCGCACAGTACAAGATCGAGTGAGTATCAGCGAGGTCTTCGCTAGTATCAAAACAGTTTGCTAGTTGCGAATCTAGAGCACACACCAGCGCCCTATTTTTATTATGCATGGGCAAACGAGGTAGACGGGGCCTAAGCTCAGGCGGTGTGGAGCGATACTCCCGGAAAGCATTCTCCAAAGCGCTCCTCAATCGCTCATTGCATTGGGTACTCGCGGATATAGCCCCGACGTCATCATCGTCACCAACGAGGTCGGGTCGCGGTGAAACACTTGCACTGGGTTGTATTTGCACCGCGGCCGGTGGCGAAGTAGGTGAGACGCGGCTGCTCCGTGATTCCAGATACAGGCTATCAAGTACGGCATCATCCAACATACGGTTACGCTGGATAACCCGCACGTGATCCGATAATCGTTGGGCTGAAACGTTGACAGCTGACTCAAGTACCTGAAACAGAGAGAGTATGAGTATATCCAATCACGGTACGCAGTCAGGTTAGTTCCCCCCTCTGTAGCCCCAAAGTATGAGCGTATGACATTCAAATTAATGGCTTGAGTCCATTTCATACGCTGCACACTTCCACCGATAGCGCCCTGTCAGAGGCCGGTGGGCCTCGAGGTCCCAAGCTGGTCGGAGGTCGGCCTCGTCCGCGCCGACGCGCAGGTGGTGGTGTCGTTGGCGGCGAGAAGTATTTGTCGCTCGAGCTCGACGCAACTGCAGCTACCGGAATCTCAGGATTCACGGCTGGCGCTGGGCCCGGCGGCTGCGAGGTGGAACTGAGCGACGAACCCGAAGATGGTGTTGGTGCGGCTTGTGTTCTGGTCCGGTTTCTCGTCAGCATTGATTTGTCATAAGTTGGTGTAGTAAATGTATCATGAATCGAACTGGTTTATTGATTTTATTTATTTTTTTCTGGATGTATCTTGGATTTTAAACATTTTGAAGCATGGTATTTATTTAAATGAATATTAAAAATTCCAACTTGACAGCCGGACCACAGATTATTATTATTATTATTATCACACAAGGAAACTCCAAGCATTGCCCTCTCCATTGGCCTTTGAGTGACTTTAAGCCTTCTGATAAGGCCCATTGTGATCTTGGTTTAGTCTATGTTCATTTTGATACCCACTCTTTCAGAAGTTCTACTCAGCTCATCGAGCATTGCACTGAGGTCTTCCGTAGTCTCAGCCATGACGACTATATCGTTGGAAAATCAAAAGGTGGCTTACTCGCAATTCGATATTAATACCTAGCCTTCTCCAGTCCAAAACTTTGAAGACATCCTCCATTGCGGCCGTGAACAGTTTCGGAGAAATGACGTCTCCCTGCCTCACACTCCGCTGCAGGAGGATAGGTTTCGAGGTCTGATTCTGAAGTCAAACTGACATGGTGACGTTTTTGTACAAAAATTTCAACACCTCAATATACCAATAGGCGACTGGCACCGTTGGAGAGACTGCAGCACAGCCCAAGTCTCGATCGAATCGAAGGCTTTCTCGTAGTCCACATCGCGAAACAGAGGGGTAGATTATACTCTTCGGTCTTCTGTATATACGTGGTCTACGGTGCTGAAGACTTTTCGGAATCCGACTTGTTCAGAAGGCTGGAAGTCGTCAAACCTGCGTGTGAGACGGTTTGTAATGACTCTGGAAAACAGCTTGTAGACATGGCTCAGAAGTGAGATGGGTCTGTAATTTTTAAGCATGGCATTGTCGCCCTGTGGCGTTTTCCCTTCGAGTATGACGGAAGTAAACAGTTCCTGAAAGGCCTTATTGACCGATGTTCCACCCTTCTGCCTTCAGGAGTTTAGCCTAATTTCATAGAGGTCACAAAGTACTTTGGAAAAAATTGATTTTGAAATTTGGACATACAAACAATTCTCGCTATCCAATTTGACGTGATCTTAAAAAGAAAAAGTAATGAACAGTGAATAAATTTTTCGCCTTATGCACAAGTGAATGTAGCGAAATCTTTAAGTTGTTAAAAAGTTTCATCCCACCACATTTTTGTGGGATGAAACTTTTCTTGAATAAATTTAAAATAAAGTGTCGCTGAAACTTGTTCCTTGCAAGTGGAGACACGTAATAAAAAGGTAATCAACATTATCGGGACAACAACGCAGGAGGAGGAATTATGTCGCAGAATAATTACATTTTGGGTTTGCTTTTTATTTATCATTTGTTGTTTGCTATTAACGAATTCACGAATGAAAAACTTTTTCCTTCTAAAATCCTGGTCCAAGTATTAGCTTGTATCATACTTACTTTTTGACAGCAATCGGCTTCGTGTTCTGCCTCTTAAGTTTGCCAATTCTTAGGAATGTGTAAGTTAACTGCATTACCCTGTCTCCTAATTTCCGTGAAACCCTGAGCATCCCTCTCCAAACAGCGAACATGTTATAACGAGATCCCTGAATCACCACTGGCAACTCGAACCAGTGCAATTATGTAAACGTTCACGGTGTGAGCTTAGGTGAAGTAAACATGAAGTGAGCTGTCAATCCATACAAACAAGATAGAATGACAGTTCACTTCAAGGTTACTCCTTAGTTTACACGGTGAAACGCTGACAGAATAACCTGGCTAGTACTGGAATTTCGTCTTAAGACTGCGGTGTGATTGTAATAGAGCTGTAGATTTCATCATCATCATTATAACAGCTGAAAAACGTCTACTGCTAGACACAGGCCTCCCCCAAAAGGGGGTTTGCCATAATCGCCACGCTTGGCAGGCGGGTTGGCGATCATTCTCTGGTGAGTCCCTTAGTCGCCTCTTACGACACCCACGGGAAGTGATGGGATGTTTTTTTTTTACTATTAATAGACACGCGTTTTACCACTATCTCACCTGATGGTAAGCGATGATGTGGTCGAAGATGGAGCACGCTTGCCTAGAAGTAACCTATTCACTCTTGACTTAAAGACTCCCAGGTTGTAGCTATCAGGAAACACAGACTCCGGCAGGGAATTCCACTCCTTAGCTGTACGCATTATGAATGAGCTCCCAAAAGGCTTTTTGCGTATGGGTGGAATGACCACCATGTACCGGTGGAGCATCACTGCTCGTCTTTCGGTCCGATGATGGAACGGACTTGGCGGAATTAACTCCTTTAAATAATGCAATTCCGTCGCACATTCCGCAAAATGCAACCGGTAGAAAACCGACAGGCTAGCAACTCGTCGTCGATGTTCAAGACTTTGGGGCTTCGTCGCGACGAGCCTATCATTGCCGATGATCCTCTTGGCTTGTTTCTCAATTGACTCAAGGGCACCAAGCTGGTATCTGGCAGATCCGTCCCAAAGACGAGAGCAGTATTCCATACACGATCGAACTTGCGCTTGATAGAGTTTGAGCAGTGTTTTGGCGTGAAATACTGTCTCACCTTTGCTAGGATCCCTAACTTCTTTGTAGCCACTTGAGCTCTTGCCTCTATGAAAGGGCCAAAATTGAGAGTAGATGTTAATGTAAACCCAAGAAGCTCAAGTTGGTCGGTTATCGGCACGGTTGCACCTTGGAAAGATGGAGCTGGGTAGAATTGGCTCTTTTTGGCGGAAAATAGACACGCTTGGGTCTTAGCAGCATTGAATACAATTTCAGTTGATTGAATAAAATACGGTTTTTAAAATAGCCATCGATCGAACAGTATGTGACTGCCATTTTTCTTAAGGTACGGCTGTCTGTGATTCCCCTCACAAAACAACAGTGCATGTCACACTTGCAAGCTTATAAAATGTGTTTTTTATTTGGGAACCAGCTTAGTAACATACGTACTAAAATAAAAACGATGTCGTCTGAACAGCCTACGAATTAGTCTATAGCGGACTAGTTGATCCGCGAACTTCGTCTACTCCGCTCCTATTGGTCTTAGCGTGATATAGCCCTCCTCGATAAATGGGCAAAGAATTTTTCAAATCGGACCAGGAGTTCCTGAGATAAGCGCCTTCAAGCAAACAAACAGATATTACGTATAGATATTTACTTTTTGTTCTTACTTTATATCTCAACTAGTTGACCCGTGCAACTTCGTCTGCGTCACAATTTTCATTACTTCTCCGCTCCTATTGGTCTTAGCGTGATGATATATAGCCTATAGCCTACCTCGATAAATAGGCTATCTAACATTGAAATAATTTTTCAAATCGGACTAGAAGTTCCTGAGATTATTGCGTTCAAGTAAACAAACAAACAAACTCTTCTGCTTTATAAATTAGAATACTAGTATAGATAGTTTTGGAAACGTCTCTCAAAAATTCATCCTAGCCTTATCAAAGAGTAAAAAGGAATCAAAGTATGCTTTGGAGGACAAATTATGAGAACATAAAATATTCAAGCAGAAACAAAACAGGTTTCTTATAATATCCCGTTTCACCAATATTCATGAGAAATTTGAGATTAAATTATCGAAAAAATAAACACATGGTATTGTAGAGAAACCCAAGGATGAGTAATCATAATCATTCAACCTAAGACATTTGAAGATCAGGAAATCCCAAGTGCATGAAGCTTTTTCTTCAGAGATAACTTCTTCAAGATAAAAAATGCGGACAGCTCTGCTTATCTATTTATGCTGTATTTATATACTACAAACATCACAGAAAATTTAGTAACCAAATAACTGTTTAACGTGAAGTTTACTGCAGAGAAGGAATACCAAAAACAAGAATCAGGTAGGAATGAACTAAGATTTAATATAATTATATTTTAAGTAATATCGTGCCGTGTTTCCATTTTTCGTATTACTTTTAACCTAAAAAAATTATTTTTTAGGTCAAAAGTGATCGATGTACATACATCGTATGTATATTGTGTATGTGTAGGCATACTGAAGCTATCAAGACCGTTACGTTCCTTGTTTGACGTTCTGAAAGTGCTGGTGTTCAGCCTAGTTTGGATAAATGACTTTTGATTTTGATTTGTCCCAGGCTTAAAGCCATCATTATAGTTCCAATGTAAAATACTTAGACGTGAGAACATCGTGGATATCTCTATATCATAATTGAGACTATGTATATGCTATCCTCACGTTATAGATACAAACACTATATTTACACTTTTTAAATTTACCTTATAAATAATGAAATATTTTTTCAAATACTATGCGTGGTTTGGTAGTGATTTAAGGGATTACCTCCACATATTGTAAGATATTAATTCATAAAATTGCACGCTCTCTTTTAAATATAACTATAGTTACACTATCAGAATCATGAGAACAGCTATCTAATGTATTTCATTCATGCACCCATTTCTTCGCATAATCAAACAATCAATTTGAAACGAAATACTGTGTAAATGTTTTATTCAGACTATAACATTTTTCTTTTCATTTGTTTCAGTCATGTCTGGCCCAGGAGAAAAGAAGGAACAGAAACCGTATCGTCCTCCCCCCTACGAGAGACCTTACGGACCACCCGACAACACGAAGGACCGACCAAGAGCGTGACCAAAGAGCTATATAATCCGGATTTACCCAATTTAACCTAAGCTACCTTAGTTAAGATTCAATATTATCATCAGGAGAAAATCAAGCAACATATTTTCTTTTAAAAATTAACTAGATACATCGGTAGATACCGAAATAGCTAGAAAACTGAAGAATCTGTACAAACTGGTAATGAATTTAGGAGAGCCCATGGCTACTGAAGCGATCGAGTCCTCAAATAGAGACAGTGAATCAGAAGATCTATTGTGGGACATGTGGCTTGATGATCAACAGAGATTTGTTGATATGGAAGATGAAGGTAGACTTATGGAAGACGAAAAACCGGGTGGTGCAACTAGAGAAGTATAGTACGTCCGGAAGTGGACTGCGAAAGTCTGAGTCGATCAATTAATTGTGTTTAGATATATGATCCAAACAAAAAGTGAGAAAAAATATGTAACGGGAACTAGGTGATTTTGTTACTGTATACCTCATTGGGTATAGCAAACGACCTAAGCTAAATCAACAGCTTGGAGAGTATTGCCTCATACCTA
Organism: Lacanobia oleracea; assembly: GCA_950371165.1. NCBI lineage: Eukaryota > Metazoa > Arthropoda > Insecta > Lepidoptera > Noctuidae > Lacanobia > Lacanobia oleracea. The sequence continues at coordinate 13,615,064 of OX493397.1, forward strand.
TCAATTGTTGGAAAAACACACAACAATACGTAAAAATTTGGGAAATCCCTAGCGAGATAAGTTCAAGATGTGTGAATGATTTACTGTGGTAATCTGTGTATCAATCAAAAATGGTTGTCAGGAAAATGAATGTTCTACTTGTAAAATAGATACATGTTTATAAATAATTTGTATAGTATTAGTATTAGTAGTAAAAGTATTTGTATTTGTATAGTTATGAATTAGGCAAAAAATCAGTATTATTATTTAGGTTATTAAATAATTTGTGTTGTTTAGAATTTATGTTTAGAATCTCTAATAAAAGTTAATAATTATTCAAAAAGAGACAATTTGTGTGATTTATCCCGTCACAGAGTGGCTTTAATTCTAATTAAAATTATTAAATGAAAGAGATTCTCTTGTAAACTGTTTAATGACACACAATACAATATGAAGAAACATAGCGAGTCTACTTGGACTAACGAACATTATCATGAAGTGATCTAAAACATCTGGATTAAGATAATACTGTAGGTAATGACATTAAGCAAAGTGCCAAGTAACATAGAGTAACTCAACTCGAATAAGCTGCAGGCAGTGAACTGGAGACGATCATTGCTGACTAGTTCTTTGAACGTTTCCAAAACGGGCTTCCTTGTCTGAACTGAAACAAAAATATAAATAAGGTAAAAGACGAAGTACTCGTACTTTAAAGCAAAACAAAGTATAGCTTTTGTAATTAAATTACTATAGATATTTTTCGCAGAGTGTACACACATACATAACAATGCATAAAAAAAAACTTTTCGCCCAATGGGGACAATTCATGAGTCGGAATATACGATAGGTGATAAGTAAGATTGAGTGGTTCATTTAATTTAACAAACTCTATTGATTGTAATTGACAATATCATTTGTAGACATACCACATCTGAAGTCTATCAAGCACTTGATAATGAGTGTAATGGTCTGGTCAACTTCTTTACTCATTTGGTCATTAATGTAACATCCGATAAAACACCAGAAGAAAGGCAAAACACTCTTAACAATCACAAGCCATTTCAGGGATGCCTAAAATTAAATTATATGAATGTAGTTAAAACTGAAGAACGAAGCTAATTCTGAAAAGATACATCATCTGTGAGATTAGTAAAAAGGCGTAGTTTACAGGGAGTTAAAGACACTAGTGACTGTTGCTAAAAACATCATTAAAATAATCTGAAGAACTATCTGAAAGCTACAATATCCTCTTTCTGTGAAGAAAACATCTTAATTGCTTTTCTAACTACTAATAATAAAAACCTATCTTACCTGAAGAGACACAATCACAGTCACTCCAACCACCCCACTTGTGAACATCAACCAGATCGATAAGAAAATCTGTAAACAAATATATCAATCAACGCTCTGCTAAGGCTAACATATACCTTTTTAGATTATTATAGAAAGTCGAAAAGAAAATCATTGCCGCAAATATTACTCTAGGATATTATGTTCCACTGTATAACCGTCGAGTCATCTCAAAAAATATGTAAGTAATTATTTTATAAAATAAATAAAATATATTAAATTAAAGTTGTGATTTTAAAGGTAAAGGTGAATCATTCAAATGCGTTTAGGTAAATGGGTTGGACTTTACCTGTAAACCGTAGCATTTTTCCAAAAGATGAACACAGGTACTTAAATCGTCATACAGTTTGCAAAGAAACTTTAAATCAAATTGCGCAAGATTATCTACTTCTATAAATTTTATATCAGGACTCAAAAGGTACTGAAGAATGAACCGCTTTCCCATATTTTCTTTGAAAATCATTTTAGGTACTCGGGCATTGTCATCATAAATTAATATTCTAGACAACTGATGATTTATCACTTTTATTAGTGCTAACAATAAAAACAAGTGCATGATCAAATGCATAATTGATAAAAATGTTGGTATTCTTATCAAAAGAATAAATGGTGGATATTTATTTAAAATTTCCAAAACAATTAGAATAATGAATATTATCATCGGTATAAAATACCACAAATACATTTTGTAAGCGAATAATTTCAGAGTATTACTATCAATCTTTACATCTTTGAAAATGGCATTAAACATTTCGTGTATACTCATGCATATTTTTCCACTGTTAATAAGGTTTATTATTAAAATTAAGGCATTTACAGCTAAATCAATTAAATCGGGTATCATTTCCATTTCCTTTTTAACGTCAAAATCAATTAATCTAGTTATTGCAAATGAATAGCTGCCAATCATTGCAACAGCAACTAACAAGGACCAGATTTTAAGCCACAAATTTATCTTGACTGACTCTCCTTTAGCTGATATCATCGGTTTGGGCAACCCAAATATATTGCAAATAAAATTAATCTGGCGGAAATAACTGTAGAACATTTTTCAGACACAATATACCACCACGTATACCACCTTTCACCAAAATATGACACCCAATACCTCATTTCTACTAGATGTTTTATGGGTAACAGGTATCAATTGAAAATAAATCAAAACGTAATTAAAATGCCATTTTCGGCTAGTTTTACATTTTTACATGAGTTGTTACTCAAACTAAATTGGACTAAAGTATAAATTTAACCGGATCTAGTAGTTTGTCGTCATTATCTTCCCATTCTTGTTCATGTTATTTAATTGCGTGGGTAACAGCTTTTCTTCTTTCTTCATTTTAACCGACTTCTTCAAAAAGGAGGAGGTTCTATGTTCGGTTGTATGTATGTTTTTTTTATGTATGTTCATGGATTTCTCCGCCAATTCTGGACCGATTTAAAAAATTATTTTTTTATTCGAAAGCCTATACTCCTGAGGTGGTCCCATTATCACCAAGTTAGAATTTGATGATGGGATCTCATGAAAATCGAGGGAAACCCTCAAATTATATAAGCACGTACACTGATGTGGAGATCTGAGGAAGAACTTCGGAGGTAGGCAACGGAACTCTTCAATAAATGATAGCAAATGGATCGGGATTTCGGAAATCGCATGTCTGTTGATTGTTTACACCAGTTAATAACCTAACATCACGCCGGCACGCTGTGTTTGCGGTTTCACTTTTTAGTGGTACCTGCGTTCCACTAAAAAGTGAAAAATAAAAAACTTTTTAACAAAAAAATAAAACCGACTTCCAAAAACAAATACTACAAAGTAAAAAATAACTTTAATTTCGGAAGTTGGTGTTCAAAAACGAAATAACCAAAAACACCGACTTCCGAAATTAAAGTTTTTTTCTCCTGTCAACCGTCTACTACGAGTATAATTCACTCCATTTTCTTTTATACTGAGGGGTAGTCTCGTATTTTATTTAAAGTGCGTTCTTTGTTGCATCGCAGTCGCAATCTGTTAAAACCTCCTAAATTCACAACATTTTGACAAGTTTTTGATATTGATTGTCACTGAGATGATATTACGACTTGAATTTGAACGCTTAATTAGTACGAGAAGGGCTATTGGATTGGCCTTCCGATAGTTTTTCAGTTAATTTTATCAGAGGGCCAATTCTTATATTTTTTAGGACGTTCGCATTCCCAAATGCGACCACTGGTTGCTTGAAAATTAGTAGAATTGGCATTCAGGTCTTTATTATTGTTATGACTGCCGTTACATTCTTATCACGAAGATTTCACAATCATATCGAGCCGTAACTTTACTTCCTTGATAGTAAAGTCTTCACCTGATAGATGACTCTACTTACCAATCGTTGGGTTCTACAACACAATGTTTTTTAAGATTGTTGTTGATTGTTGAAATTTAGTCGTCTTCGACCAACACTGATTAAAACGAGTTTTGCGAACGTATAGTTAAACTGTCCGTGACCCTTAATATTATGGCATACGGTTTTTTATAAAAGATCGACTTAGTATTTTCGGTTGGTTGAACGTTATCGCCTTTGTTGTCACTCATTTCGGTATGACCATCTTCGTCTGTTTGGGCGGAATAAACTATTTTTCTTTCTTTCTTTTTTTTTCTTACTTCATCAAAAAGGAAAAGTGGAGTACCGTAGGGATCTCTTCTTGGTCCGGTTCTTATTTAGCAGGTTATATTATTTCAGACTAGTGTCACACCCCGCCTTTGTTAGACTGTAAATTATATACACAATCTTTCCGCGTTTACCGTTCTTTGTATGAGTGAAAACCATTCCATTGCGTGGTTTAGAAGACGTAAGTGGAGAAACAAAAAGATTCAGACAGTAACTTTGTTATTTACTACATATTTAGAGTTTTTATTTCTATTGATTAAATTCAGAATATTCTCTTAATTTGTAAAATTAAAATATATAGATTGGTTTTCACAGTACATTAGATAAAACAAGGCAATTTTTTGCAATGATTCACCCTCATATATACTCGTACCTTTCTAATGAATTTCCGGTACATCGATATCCCAAGATATATACACTTCCAGTGTAAACTGAATGTAATGCTGTATAAACTTCCCATACAATGAGATGTCTTGTTACATTGGAAATGTACCAATAGCTTTGTAATATATTTTTGTGTGTACCTGCAATAAAACAAATATCTTCAGTTCGTTATTGTGTCGATGGCGAAGTACATTTTATCTAATCATGAAATGCGTTGGAGCTATAACCGATATGATAAGGGCGTGAATCAGATGATAGGTACAAATAAATGATAAACAAGTGAATTGTCCAGTGAGGTTTTGAACACCTGTGAAACAAACAGTTCTGTATATTGTTTATTTTGTTAAATATCAAATAATTACAACCATGTCCCACAGTAAGTAATCTCCTTTTCTGATTTGCTCCAATTTAATAAAAAAGTCAAAACTAGTATTTTGATATCTACTAGAGACATGGGTATTTGTGATATGGATATGCACTTAGGTACATTCCGAAACGTAGATTCTAGAATGGAAGAAATTGAAACTTCCTTTTATATCTCTTATCCAATGAGGCCACTAATTATGTGTTTTTGCAAACAACTTAGAAGTACCTTTTTTAAAATTATTTCGTTTAAGTTTCGTTTCATGAGTCATTACATATGAATCATCAGTAAGCACTTTTGTTAGTGTAACCCTTAACACCAACTATAACTTCTTTAGGCAACTGGTTGTTAATGTCACTTTTTTTTCAGACGGGCCACCTCCTCCTTATTACACTGTCAATGGTCACCCACCGCCGCCACCGGGTGGGTCGTATGCGTATGTGCCAGCCCCGGTGATGATGCCCGTGTACCAGCCCCCACCACCTCAGCCACCACCACCGGAACCCACCCAGCCTACTTACGTCACCAACTACATCTACCAACAGCCACCGCAGCCGCCGCCAGTTGTTACCATTGTTGAAGGTACAGTACTCTTACTAAAGCGTTGATGTTTTCGAACTTTGACACATTAAAACCTTTATTTATATCAGTTACAATACAATACGTTATCAGACGGCCCATTTTGCATCGTATAATATGACAAGTCCGATTTGTATAGTTAAGGTTTTTATAAGGTACGTAAGCACCATACTAAGAACATCAAATCCAGAAAGTTCTCTTTGTAATTTTCTAACCCTTCGGTAATGGCAATATAACGTGGCTCAACCGAATTGATTCCTTCGGTAAGGTATAGAATGCATAGGAAGGTATGACCGACATTGTTATCACTTTTTTTTTATTTATAAATCTCGAAACACATTATTGAATCGTGAAAAGAGTTATTACTTCACGCACACTTATCTGCAATACAATCAGCCAGCCTTCTAATCTAAAAAAAGAGAATAACACCCAATATGATAAGATGAAATAAAAAGTGGCAAAACAATGTCACTTGACAATCGAGTCATCAATTAAAATAATAAAGAAAGTAAGACAAAGAGTTTATTTAGGCCCAAACGTAAGACTCATGATTTTAAAAACTGTTTTTTTCCGTGGGCCAACTTTCAAATCACTACAATACGAGTTGATGGGTTACTGAAATATCTGTTAAGAATCAAGATGCGATGAATAAAAGAAAAATAAATAATTACTTGCCAAGAACATTTTACATAGTTGACATGTACAAAAACAGGGGTTCCACAGGGTACAACGTTTAGCCCAATAATTCTTAATTGATTGCTTAAATAAGTCATAGTCATAGCCAGTTATAATAATAACATGTAATCAGGAAACATGGTACTCCTTATATTTGCAGAAGTCCATGTTCAGCCCCCGCCTCCACCATCTAACCCGTGGAGTAACTTATTGAGAGAGGGAGCAGAAAGGGGATTGGCGACTGTTGGCAAAGGGTTGGCCGTGCTTGAAAATAACCTGCGCTCTAGGAATCGTAAGAACTAGACTTAGACAACAATATAAGATTCCGTAACATAGCAAATCAAGATAAAATGGAATACTCTCTATTATGTACACCATATACGTAACAGAAAAGATAGATGAAGTAAACATGACATATAGTGACACAATGGGTGGCCTTATAGCTAACTGTTCTAAGAAAGAAAAAGAGTTTATTTGCGATAAGTATGACGCATACTAAAAAAAAGTAAAAATTATAAATATAGTCGGGTTAGGAAGATATGTGTCACATCCGCGCAAAACGGCAATCGCTCAGCATAATGTTGGGACTCGTATGCGACACAGAGCCACAGTGCTGGTTTTTAGCGACAGCCGGCGTTGACTGAAAGACTCCAGCTGGAACAGCATCAAAAGTAATTAAAACTAAAAAAAAAAAAAAATGTACGAGTACATACATGCAAAAATAAAATATAAGACAATTCGTAGTTGAAAACATACTGTTGCGCAGATGATCTTCTTCTTTCTTTTCATTTTTCTTCTTTAAAGTCGCAGTAAGATTTCTCCAGCCTATGTTTCTATTAACATTAGCTTACACAATAAATGCGTTTCATGAATTCAACATTTTTAGGATAATTATTTGTTAACCGATTTCATTTCTAACTTCTGCTGTACAATTGTCTTTTAATAGATTGCACGATTTTGCGATAAAATTATCAATATGTCTCATTTTTTCGTTACAGATCCTATTGAATGGATACCAGCTACAACATCGGACGTTGCTTCACTGACGCACAGAGCTTACGTAGCTGGCAAGGAAGGATGGGATGGCAGTCCCCTTTGCGTGATCAGGTCTCACCACAGCGGAGAGTTCATTCCCGGGAAACTCGCCATCAAACATCGCGCAGCTTACGTACCACATGGGGGGCGGGAAATCCCCGTACATAACTTTGAAGTACGTCATTTTATAATTTTTGAAGTGTTAGCAAAAATATTATGGAAGAAAATAGCGCTTGTAGTCCAGTGTAGTGCTAGTGCTACACGTTACACGTGTAGCACTAGCACTACACTACACAGATGGAATCAATGAATCATCTGATACTAAATTATTATTAGGTATTATAGAAGTATGACTTATGGCTGTTATCTTCAGGTGCTGTGCTGCGCACCTCACGCTGTTCGTTGGCTGCACAGCAGCAACGGCCAGGTCCCAGTAGGAGCCATCGCAGCTGGTAACACCCACAATGGTGAACCGCTTTATATTGGACGCGTCAGGCACATGAATTCTCTGACGCCTGGCAAAGTAAGTTCTTTTTATAAACTGTATCTTTATTTTGATCACCATTCATCATCAGTTATGTGCTGTAAGTGTCATCACATGCCTTCAGGTCCATCAAGGACCTTTAAAACTCTTTTTCTCTACTAGAAAGTAAATTCTTCAAAATGAATACATTCTTGTAAAAATGTAGGTACCTAATTTTCAGTCTACGCCAAAAACAACAAATTTAAATTCAATGTTAAATTCTTCTTTTTCTTTTCGAGTCGATGATCGGTGGCATTCATTAAATCCCCCAAAGAAAAGGTGAATGAGCCTTTGTAGTCTATAAAGCCCAGTTTCGTTATTTTCCATATAGGCAGTTAATTGTATCATTGTCTTAAATCTTTATTGCACTTGAGGAAATTAGTTGCAAAACAACATGACACACGGGTTTTAATAATGACTTTACTTTAATTTAATTTGTACTGCAACCACAAACTGACACATTTCGAAGACAAAGGACATTACACGGTTCGTTAAAGTACAAATTTGCTGAACTTCCTCCATTTGTTTTTGTTTATTTTCAACTGGATATTTTACTCTAACAATTCAATCTCAGAATGTATACTCTGCCTGGACACTATATCATTGGTTCATATTTTAACTCTTGTGGAAAATTAATTGGAAGTTTCTACTCGGCTACATTATCACATCTCTTAATTATCATTATTTATCTTCATCTTCTTCTTTCTCGTATCCCAAGGTACTTTGGGTCAGCTTTTCTTCTTCGCTATTATTGACTGACTCCCGTATTTTTTTCATATCATACGTCTCACAATCCTTTCTTCATTCAATCTTTTCTTCATTCATCCTTAACTAAATGTTATTGATAATTAAAAAATCTTAAAACATAATTACAGAATAATTTATACTATGTTTATTTTCCATTTCAGGTGCACCCCAGCCACGGATGCTGCTACATTTCGTTTGGCGGATCTGAAATTACACACAAATCTTACGAAGTGCTGTGCAGAATTGTTGGTTAAATACCAACAAATTATTTGAAATATATATGACACCCGATATTATCCCATCCCTCGACTGATGTTTTATATTACTACTCGCCAATATCTAGAAGCATTTCATCTACATTCACGATAATTGTAATTCCACAATACTGTATTTTGATATCGTTTTAATTAAATGTCCTAAATGCGAAGCGTTTACTAATATGGTCTCCATTTTCTCAATAGAACTTATCGCGAAGTAATTGTTTTATCGTTCCGTACCTCAAAAGAAATAAACGGAACCCTTATAGGATCACTTTGTTGTCCGTCCGTCTGTCTATCAAGACCGTTTATCTCGGGAACGTGAGGAGGTATCAAGTTGAAATTAAAACCATATACTCAAGTCTATGACCCCTAATAGCTGTGAAGAAATCAAACTTCTAAGTTAACGTTAAAAAAAAGATACGGTCGTTTTTGCCGCAAATACGTATATTTCGATATTCTCAAGGGAATCAAAATGTATAGAGTAACCGCTGACCTACAACTATGAAATTTGGCAAGTAATACCGTCTTATAAAACAAGTAAAGGCAAAAGTCTGAAAACTATACATTTATAATTAAATCGTAAAAAATATAGTCTTTCATTACAGTAATTTGTAGCTAATTTGTACGGAACCCTCGGTGGGCGAGTCCGACTCGCATTCGACCGGTTAATGACATCATACATTTTGCTCGCCTTGTGCGCGAGTTCCAATGGACCATTATATTGTCAAATTGGAATTGTTGGGCCCAGGAGCCCTTACTGTCTGCATTTTTTATTCCATGTCCTTGCTATATTTACGTAAAATGGTTCTTCAATAAGCCATACAATTTTTTACAAAAACAAAGTACCTATTTATCTGTAGACATACGCTTATCCTGAAACCACAACAACACAGGCCGTACTAGATACTTCTATGCATAAGTTTTATGACAAGATGGGATGTAACCACACAAAAGAGGTAAACTAAACTAGTTGTTGTTATGTTTTTGAAAGAAAGATGACTCCCACTACGGACCAGGGAGACGAAAACCAAAAGACGTCTTGCTGAATATAGAATTCCTGAAGAATTTTCAGTTGATGATACAAAATATTTATTCTCGTAGGTATTGATAAAGCAGTTGATTCTCAGACTTTCTGTCGAAAAAAGCGGCGCTGTGGGAAGAGCAAACAACTTGAAATCGACAGGTGAACATTACATATGACATGATTTATGGATGACAATGATAAAACTCGTTCGATCTAATCTTCTGTTCTTTTTGATAACCTTGTAGCTAAGTATAAAATCAAACAATATACTTTAGAAGTATTACCAAATACATTTATTAACCCAATAATTAAAATTTATCACAAGCAGACGACATCAGATTTTTTTATCACTCATTCTGTACGAGTGTCGTGTCATCTCATCATTTCCATCTGGTTGTTGTTGACCTGTCCGCCATCCGGTGGAGGTGCCCAGCCACCTCCGTCATTGTTGAACGCGTTGTCCACTACCGTCACGCCACCGCCGTCATCACCGCAGCAACTACAGCATAAACCCATGACTGTTACCTGGGAAAGTGATACAAATTCTTAGTGAGACACTCTTCTTATTATATAAGGTAACGTTACTCACGTAACGCAGTATGTATATGACATGTCATACCTTACAGAAACATGTTTTCGAATATCGGTGATTGGTCAATGAAAAACCTATCAATCACTAAGTAAAGAAGACCAAAGAAATGATGAATGGATTGTGTGAAAGCTGATAGGGCTAAAAAGGAGGTGACTATTAAGATGACGACAAATATAGTATGGAAGATATTCTGAGCTGTCCCCAGTGGAATCGAGATAAGGGCCAGATAATGAAAACCTCTAAGACTAATTTAAACTACTAGCTAACGTGAACAGGGCTACCATACGTGTTAAATCAGACATTTATGGTTAACTTGGTAAGGCGGCGACTAAATATCATCGCCCCAAATCTATGACAATGCAAATTTGTTTGCATTGATAAGATTAAATAGAAGGCCATACATTGCTGATTGCAGAACTGACAAATCCAATCGAGAACTATCGATGTCGTAGCCATATCGGTTTTAGGTAGTTAGGTTAGGTTACGCTTGAGAGAACTTTGGGCACCACGACACGGTTCCTTTAACCCTGCTGACAGAAATAGGAATCCTGCACAGCGGTTTTTCGTCGTCCCGGTTAGGTTTGAGTTAGTCATTGCATGAAGAGGTCAACCATTCCATTTTACTGCTACGGCATAGACATTACTGGATACAATATGAACAAGGAAAACAATTTATTCAAAGAGGTAGTGATGGTAATATTGCTAATGATATTGTTTTCCTAATAAATAACATCGACAACGCACAGTCGAAACTACTGGTCGTAGAAAGCTGAAATTGGGCATGTGGGTTCCTTGGGAAGTGTAGGGAAGCACTAATTCCCACGGGAACGGGAAAAAACTGGAGATGCGCGTACGAAATCGCGGGCAAAAGCTAGTTGATATATGTATAACCAACCGCTTACTTTGCACACCACACGACTGCTTTGGATCTCAATCGTAAGATTTGTAATGTTATTGGGTGGTAAACAAAAAACCGTCGTCGGACAAACTAATATAAACTGAAAGCCTAGACAAAGTGACATTCAATCAACACCAGCGATTATTGAAAAGTCGAAAATGTAAGTACGTGAAATGTCACGTGATTTTCCGAGCTGCAAACATTGTTTGTCAATGTCATTTTGTATTGGCTCTTTGCATTGGTCACCACTTAATAGGGTGTCTATTAGGGAGATCTGCTATACCAGAGGCAACGTCGGATGTCATGCTCTCCCAGAAACAAAGCTGAAGGTCAAGGCCATAATTAACACGCCTAGCTAATCGATGGATAGACAGTTGAAAACCAGTGCAGCTGATAAGGTTCTACCTCTAACTTCTGTCTGTATTTATGTTTACGAAGATGTCTTCACCTTCAGGTTTCACAAATCCGAGATGGGATTTATTAACCACTTGACTAATGCAGAAGAATGAAATCACCCGCCTATATAGTATAGAGATACTAGTTATAAAAATCCTTTTCGTTCTCAATATCCAATCTTTTGGTAGCAAAAGCCCGCACATTATTGGTATAGCTTGATATTAGTTTTCTAAAGAAAGAATCTTTCAGAGAAAATTAAACCTTCCGGTACCGGTTAGACGATAACAATGTTTTAAACGGGTGCGTTTTCACTTAAAACGTACTGAAATAACCTTTTATTTCGATCCTTATTACGTAAGAAAAGAGATTATCTACAGGAAAATACGTGAAATAAAACTTACTTTTATTTGAGTTTATCCAACTGTTGATCCACAACTAATGTAAAAACTGTTTGTTATTTTACAAATCGACTTATTATGTAGCCTACTTACTGGCTAAAGCGGTGCTTGTACCCAATGTGATAAGATAAATTACCGATAATTTCTGTACCAAAAAAGAAATATTCACCTTTCGTATGAACTGTATGACTCACCTAAGGCACTTTTCAGATTTATTGAAACATAGTTCTTAGGGAAAATATGAGATTGAACGCAAAGTAATGTGATAATTGCCTTAGGTAATTAATCAGTCTTTAAAAAACTGATTTGATATCTGCTTATCGATTTTTGCTGCGGTATTTAAAACCTTCAAATGATAACAATTATTAGGAGGATGTAAGAAGTAATTACGATCGCCACCCATATTTTAAACAGTTACCATCAGATATGTAACTTCATGAAAATTACTTAATTTATTAATAGTCACGTATATCTTTGTTTCCAAAAGTACATGGTCGCCATTCACATTCTTGTCAACTTAGAGTTATTGTTAGTACTCGAAAAACTTTGACAGCAGAAAAAATTTAAATCATGTGTGTAGGTGCGTTCTGGGGGATAGATAGGAATAGAAGCACGTCACGCAGACACACCACATAACTCAGATTACCAGTAGGAACCCACAGGTAATATTCAACCGGCCCCTTTGCAATAATGCAATAATGTACATGGTATAGAAACATTTCCTATATTAAAAAAAAAAACTGATGTCGTTCTTGAACCATAATAAGGCAATCTAAATTCTGCAGGGACTACAGTTTCTATGGGAAATCCAGTATTAATGCACATATCCTAATTTGGAACCTAGTCGTTGGATAAAAAGTTAATAAAAACTGCATCGTCCTAATTGGCTCAAGCGAGGAAAATGATTCCTGTGTTCGCGTGATGCTTTGCGAGCTTCAATTAGAACACTCTAAAGAAATGTGTGAGTATAATTTTGTAGTGCGACGACATCGCACCGTAAACTAGTACGATCGTTAGACAATTACAACGACGCCTTAAAATTTTCATACTGTTTCACCTTAACTAATCACCTGGTTGATTTATAAGGGAAATTACATAAGATGCGACTGTAGAACATCTAGGTACTTGCTTAATAATAGAAACACTGAGCCAAGTGTTCAAAATCACACAATGTGTTTTTATTTAGGTAGGCGTTCTTTCATAAAATTGTGAAGCTGGAGATGAGTCATGGCATATTGATATCAAACCATTTAATCTATTCGATAGGTACATATTATGTAAATACATCGTGATTCATTTGTTGTTGTTGGTATTTAACCAACCTGTATGTATCTATATGGTCCGATATTATAGTCACCTTCATCGTTCTAATGTGGGAGGTTGTGTAATTCCGACGCATAAGAATGTAGTACCTTTTATTATGTTTTGGTCGACCCTATTAGTCTCTTACTGCGGCAACGAAAGATACCATTCGATGTCGGATGGCCCATGGAATCTTCCTTTGTGTAAGTGTTCAGACTACTGAACTCCTACATAAGCAGGATCCTATTTTGACCAACTTAAATGTCAATTTACGCTGTTTGTCAACTTGTACCTACTTCAGTTCTCGTTGCATGTTTTAGTTAACCGACCGAGTTTAAAATTAGCGATGGTTTGTAGAATGCAGACAGCAAATATCATCGTACGTCTCGCGCTAACATTTTGGTCTTAAAATTTTGCAGTAGCGCATTATTTCTCTTAAACATGTACCTTTTGTTTTCTACTGAAAATGAACGCTCAGTACCATCATTCAGTCATAGAAGGCAGTTCTGATCACATACCTATGAGTGATCTCAGAGTGCCTAGTTTTAGTTTTTATAAAATCAAAACGCGCGCCGCCTCTTGCCCGGTTTAATGCCTCATATTTTATTCAACTTAGTCCAAGTTTTAGTGATTTAAACTAATTTAAAGAAGAGAATAAAGGTATAATTCGACTGCAGGACGTGCACAGGCAGCCGTAGCCGTAGCCGGCTGTGGGCCGCAGGCAGTGTACGACCCTGGTAGAGTACCTGGACATCGTGGACATTCCCATTCAAAGTAAATCTAAATAAACCTGTGTAGCGAAGCTGTGCTTATCTACGAAACAACTCTTGAAGTATTTAGAGAAAGAATGTAGTTACCTACTATGCAGTCAGTGTATCATTATTGGAAATTTCAATTTTATGGTAATTACGAACTAAATTATTTTTACCTATACCCAACATAATTATCATAAAACTAGCTTCTGCCAGCGGCTTCGCCTACGTCAAATTCAAATATTATCTGAAAGAAGCATATTCCCGCGATAAAAAGTATCTAATTCCAGGAAATGGTCAGCTTCATAGTCTGCCGTCTCTTTTCACTCTTTAAAGAGTTAAATTGCATAAAATTTCGAAAAAGGTGTTTGATTAATTACATCAAAGAACATTCAGATCAAGTTTCAAGTAAAACTCCACAAACAAAAATGCTCCACACTAAAATTAGCCTTCTTTTCACTGTTTAAAGGTTGAATTTACGAAATATTTATTATTACACAAAATATGATGGTCTTGTCCATAGTACATAGGGCGATGATATGAAAATCTAAATTATTTACGGGGACACCGACTAAAACTAAGTAAGATTATTTTGGAAAAAAACCGGTCAATAGCGAGTCGGACTCGCGCACCGAGGGTACCGTACTTTGTAGGTACGTATTATAAATATGTAGTTCAGGTATCAAGTCTCGCAGTTTTTTCCAAGCTAAGAACCAGAACAAATCAGAGATTTAACCAATTTGGACCAAAGCAGATACTTTTCAAGACCTTTTAGAAACCGAACTAATACCCCAAACGAACTACAACACTGCGCTGTTAAAATCGTGTGAAGGTTGTTCTCCAATGGAAAATATGAACACCGTGATTCAGAAAAACGCGTCATCAGTGCAACGCCATCTATTGACCATTTCATAAATTTGGCAGCGAAAGACGTTAAAGAACGAATGTTACGATAAGTAACGATAAGATATTAATTAGTTTGTACCTAACTATTATTTTGGTACGTATTAAAAGTTTAACAAATAACTAGTTATAGTGTAGTTTAACAAATAACTAGTTATGGTGTTATTTTCATGCTTTCGTGCATTTTATTTTTCCTCAATACATGGCGCTCTGACTGATCAAAATACATTAGGAAGTTTCTTCCTAATCTTCAAAATTCAATATCTTTTGATTTTGTGGGTCTATTTTGTGTTACTCGTAATAACACTTAATTTTTATAAGTACCTACATTGTGAATCCAATCAGTGGTTTAATATACTCGATGATTGATAACGTAGGTACTTTAAATAAAGACTATATTTTCATTACAAATGTATAGTTTTTAGACTTTTTCCTATAACTGTAGTATAATTGAAACACCATCCATACAAACTTTGACCTGTCATAAATCTTCTTTTGCGGGTATTTGTGAAATACGAAAAATTACTTCTTTTGTATTCACTTCGGCCAGTATTAATATAAAGTTTCAACTGCATTTACCCAAGGAATACCTAAGCTTCCATAAAAAATTCAGCATTTAATATACGTATAGAGAAGATAATATGTTTTGTAAGCGTTATAATAAAAAAAGATGGCTAAATTATTGAAACATTTATATCCTTATAAGTATGATAAATAGCTAAATAACATAATAAATTCTTTAGGTATCGTGCACTGATCGAGCTCTTTTTGCATCGCTCATGAAATCCACATATTATAGATACACATTTTGATATTAAAATAAACTAATATTATTCGTGTATAAAATATATTTCATGAACGCTTCCCTCAAATGAGCCTAAGGCAGTTGTCTCACCACCGGCGATCAGCGAGTAGCGAGTAAAGCTTCAAACTCGAAACAATTGGCGATCAGCGAGTAGCGAGTGAAAAGTTTCGATAGTTTTGACGCTCGGCTTTCAGCGAGTGCTTTAGTGCGACGGGCTTTTACTCGCAATACACGCTCCGGCCTATAGGTAGAAATTACCGCAGTTTGGTTGTTCTGACCGCCATGCGAGCATCGCGAGCGAGTGTCGATGAGCGAGTACAATCTTTAATAGCTCTTGTCACTGCGATCAACTAGAGGTAACAGCCGCGACTATGAATGCATGTGTCTCATTAACTCACACGAGATCTTTCTCTTTTGTCCTTTTTCTCAGCGAGCAAATGGTCGATATCTACTTGCTTCCTTGCTGGCGGTGAGACAAGTGCCTTATACATAAATATATTTCTATTATAAGATGACACTATTATGATTATATAAGTACATCATGTAGGCTTATTACCATCCCTTATTTATTTTACATATGATGTAACTTACAATGCTGTATGACGTAACATTGTTTAATAAATATACAATATCTGGACAAAGATAAAAATAAAAGCCCATATGAAAATGGCTTAAAGGTATGTTTTTATTATTTATTTACAACCGAACTAATTAGGTATTTGAAATACCAATATTATCACAATTACTGATATCTCCTATCTCGAACTAAAATATAAGGAAAATGCAAGAACTCACGTCCTCTTCAATACTCACTTAAAAGATAATATTATTAGATGTTACTAGTTTTACATTGTTAGCTTTAAAATGGAAGAATAAAGAAAAATAAAATATTACTATGAAGAGGAAACAGAAAGATTTAATTCAATCATATAGGTTTGGCAATGCTCCTTGTTAATATAAGGAGTTTTTAACATCTCAAAAACAATAATAATACGTATTATTTGTCTCTAAAATAGTACAAACAATATATTATCACATCAGAGAAAAAGTGTTACCTTATGTTTGTAACAGTATCAACAGCTGTATCAAATAGATACAGAACCATCAAATATTTGATATGCGCTAAAATATAAATTTAAAATATCTGTAACAACATAATAATAATAGGATAACATTTAGCAAAAGTAAGTGCTGCTGCTAACATGATTCATATAGATGTTTTCATAGAGAGGAACTGCTTCACCGTAAAAATAAAATTCTAGAGAACCCAGTTCTATTTGTAACTAAATTAGTTTTTGCATCAAAAATGTCTGATTCGTAACAATTCCTCTATCTAAAATAGTCCAGCTTTCACGCTTTTCCCGAGAAGTAGCCAGCTTTTCTTCGTAATAGAAAGAATTGAAATGGAAAATATTTGTATATGTACAAAAAAATGTGAATAAATTAAAATGTATTGTTATTTACCTTCTGAAACAATGAGGTAATAACATTACGCTGAGAACATAATGTTTTACCATCATAATATCTCGAATATAAAACAAATATTGAATTAACTGTAACCTTGACAGCAAACTTGAGATCAAAAATATTGCAGCAAATTAAAGAAACCATACTTCTTTGGTTGGTAAGTTTGGTTTGTTATCTGTTATAGACAGACTATTTGAAACCACAGAAGATTTTGTGACTGTACATAGTGATAAATTTAACGGCGTTCTTGGTAAAAAACTGAATGCTGATCCCTAAAAACAAAATTATGGGGATCAGCTTTTTTTTCTATCTTAAAAAATTATGACGCCGCATAATAGGTAGTTGTTTTAGTATTTCTGGTAAGCTGGTGGTGGTTGATGGTGCACAACTTGTGGTCCGGCAGTGGGTTGTTGGACGATGACGTGGTTGACGACCACGGTCTGTCGCGGGGGATCTCTGCAACAGGCGCAACAGCAGCAGCACCACGGGGGACAGTTGCAACAGTTGCAGCAGTTGCAGCAGCTACAGCAGTTGCAGCAGCACATCCTGGAACATAATAATGTCAAATTTAATAAAATACTAATAGGTACTTCACGCGAGACGATCAGGACCGATCCATATGGTGACTCTTGGGACAGGCTTATAACCAGCAGTGGACGTCTATGTGCTGGAATGATGACTCAGCTGTTAAAAGCTCGTGGCTAAATAAATACAGCCACATAGTACGATCTTCAAGGTAAATCATTATTATTAAACATTTAATTCAGATTAGTAAGGAATCCATACAATTTTAAATATTACCTAAGTACCCAAACCAAAATGAAATACATAAACAAAAATTAAATCACAAGAAAAAGAAAAATAAAATAAAATTAAGTATAAATATCCCAATCATTAACAATAAAAATCAATAAAATCTAAATAAACAACGCTACAACAAGTAGGTAGGTACGCTTGCTTCCATTGACCACTACTGCAACTTTCTTACTACTCTTTCAACATGGTTATACAAATCGGACCACAAGACGAACGGGGCGATGCGCCACCGGTACATGGTGGACATCCCACCCACACGCACAAAACGTTCTGGGAACACATTCATAATGCAGCTAAGGAGTAGAATTCCCTGCCGGAGTCTGTTTCCTGTTAGTTACAACCTGGGAGTCTTTAAGTCAAGAGAGAATAGGTTACTTCTAGGCAGGCGTGCTACATCTTCGACCACATCATCGCTTACCATCAGGTGAGATAGTGATCAAAAGTCATTTCATCATTAGTAAAAAAAAAAATATTAATTACCGTTTTCTAATATTTTTCAGATGAGAATTAAATGTAAGTAAGATATTGTTGATGCATCTTCGAATTAGTCATATCAAATTGACATCTATGGTGACTAATATGCCACTAATATGATAATTTGATAACATGGATTATTAGTATTTACAGCTATCATGAGTCACAAAAACTTTTTAGGTACTCTATTGATGTAACTCGTCACTGTTATCACGTTTGACTAGTCATAAAATTTCATAATTATTACGTCGTGTTTTTTCCTTTGCAAGTGCACAAAAAAGGTATTTTATGGTTAGGCAATTATAGTCAAGATAGTTCATTGTCTTTCCACTTATTACTGTCTTAATTAGTAGCTGTCACAGCATTCGTTAGGTACTTACTGATTGGTTCCAGTATCAATTCTAGCTATCTCTTTAACAGGAACATAAAAAATATTTTGTGACGCAGTCTCACTCTCAAGATCGTGCTAATAGAATCGAAGGTCTTTTACCGTCAAGTGACGACATTATATCTTGTCCAAGCTATTGCTTGGTCTGAAATAGTTATTTTTATGCAAGGCTGCAAAGTTGTTTTTGACGCGAGTATTTGTATTGTATCCGAATAACTTTGCTGCCTAGCGCAATACACAACTTTTTATCTCAATACAGCGAGTAAAATGCTAGGTGTAAGAAAAACTGAAAACAAATTAGTTTATGTATTAGTGTGTATATTATAAATAACTGCCTCCGTGGTCGAGTGGTTTAGGCGTTTGCCTTGTGACCCGGTGGTCGTTTGTTCAATTCCCACGGGAAGCATACTTTGTAAAGTAAGCTGTTTCCGGTTTGTCTAGGACAATGCAGGTTAGAATCACATGATTGTCTGATAAAAAGATGATTCCGTGCTTCGGAAGGTACGTATAAGCCGGTGGTCCCGGCCGCCAAATGGCGGTCGTCAAATAAACCATGTCAGAGGCCCTTGAGGCGGTTTAGAAACTCTAACACAAGGGTGTGTGGGGTCGTTAGACCTTACTGCCCACATACTAAGAAGAAGTGTGTATATTGGTGTGTATTCATTTTAAAAATTAAAATGAAGTATGATAGTATTTTAGGGGCCGTCTCCACGAGCGAGAGAATCGCGGCGATATTATCGTCGTGCCACGTATTTCTATAACAACTCTACGAACGTGTTTCCACACGGCGATATTATCGCGGCGAGGATTATGGAGTTTCTTGTCCGTTCTTTTCCATAAGAATCTACCTTTTGCGAACGGACGACTAGATTAACTATAATATATTATATTCATTTGACGTTCAAAAGTGCCTTTATTGGTCTAATTGAAATAAATCATTTGTCTTTAAATTTAACTTTGCGATTCGATGAGTGAAAAAAATCAACTCGCCGCGATTCTCTCGCACGTGGAGACGGTCCCATTATTCTCCGATAACTTTTTTGGGTCTTGTGAATGTCTCCATGCATTGAAGAATTAGCACGTTTTTATGTGAGTTTTTGCTCGATTTTTCCGGAAGAAAACTCAATTCGGGATCATGTACCGCTTGCACTACATAACTCAGCAGGTGTTAAATTTATATCTTCGTCACTACTGGACTTGGAAAAAAAACAAACCAAATTTATAGAAAGTGAATTGAATAAAGAGAAGAAAAGTTAAAAAGATTTTTTCATGCTTTGCGGCCAGTGCGATTACCCTAAAAATGAAGTTGGCGCACTGCCATGATAATGCATTTTCAGTGGATTATCGGTAAATATAGAAAGTATATAATTGTAAGATTCGAATTTTCAAAACTCTTTCCACGCTAGCGGACAAAATGCACTTTTGCTCTCAGATTTCGAATGAATCTTTCCAAGGTTGTGAGGTGAAAAAATAATTAATTGATTAATCCAGATAAAATACTATTCCAATATTTGTTTATAACTATCTACTTGTGTCGCTGTCAATTAAATTAGCAATGCTCAAGATTATTATGTACATATCTTGGTAGCTTATCTTGCTTCACACGGATGCAATTTACTTTTTATACACATTTGTGCTATCTCTTATTTCATAAAAATGTTTTGTTTAGGCGTTAAGGCTCATTTTTATTGATCGATAACTTAGTTGATACCTATTATGCATGTGGGGGTTCCCCGCAGGTGGCGTAACGACCAATGAAATTCATCGTTATAGGTGTGCGGAAGCTTGCGTAAACTGGGGCCCATGGCATGCGTCACAGAAATTTGCAGCACCCCGCATGCGACTCCTCAAAACGATTCCCCACATGCAGACTCTAGCTAGGGTATGCAGTAGGTACATTAATCTACCACAGCCCGCATGCGGGGCCTGTCGACCAATAAAATGAGCCTGAAACCTTCCGAAGTAAATTATCTAAATGATGTTGGAGACCAAAAATGATAAAACGTTATTCTTAAAAATACGCCTCCAGTTTTATGAAAATATTCAAGTTCTAGGTTTATGCTTATTGTAAGTTAAGCGTCAAGCTTATAAAGAAATATTAATTTATTAAAACTTTATGTACAATAGTGTTACATAAGTGGACTTAATGCAACGAGGCATTCTCTACCAGTCAAATTATTCAAGTTTTAAGTTTATAAATAAAGTGTTATGTAGTTCCTACCTATTTTCAAATATATTTTTTAAACTTATAGGTAGTTACTATTTATTGATATGAGGTGTCTCTTCTGTCGCATGACATATATTGGACCCACTTTGTAATTTATGGACATGTCAACTCGTCAAGGTACCAGACCATATTCGCAACAAGGACATATTTTATCAGAGAACAAAAATTGTTGTAAACAGTTTACTCACTTATATTTTTTTGCGCCTTTCGGTGTTTGAAAGTTACAATAGGTTTTTTCTAGTTTATTTACTCCAAACTTATTACGGAACTACTAACAATCCGAAAGTAACTGTGTGCGATAACTGCCAGCAAGGTATAAAGAGCTTTTTATCAATAACTTATCTGTACTTTTTGTTATCAATGTTGTTATCGATTAATGCTGAATAGTTATCATTTCATCCACCTCATCACTCACCTATAACTAAATCTACGCATGCATAATTTAATCCATACTATCCATACTAATATTATAAATGCCAAAGTTACTATGTTTGTATGTTACTTTATCACGTCTTAACGGCTGAAGAGATTTGGATGAAACTTGACACACGAGTAGACCAAGTCCCGGAATAAAACATTGGATACTTTTCATCCCGAAAGCTTAAAATGACACCAAGGGAGTCTTCCCTAGGTGTGATTTTTAACTTTAACGCAGGCGAAGCCGCTGCCAGGAGCTAGTTCAATATAAGTATAAACATCAAAGCATTTAAATCTAAAAATGGTCGTCCACTACACTTACCTAAACTAAATCTTCTCATCTGTACATTTGGTTAGGATCAGGACCGTATCCGGGGTATCCTTGTGGTGGTGGGTATCCGTAACCGCCGGGAGGTGGGTATCCCCCGGGGGGTGGAGGGTACGGGTACCCTGGCGGCGGTGGCTGCTGGTCGTAGATGATCGGTGGCGGCTGCTGCACGACCGTCACTTGCTGCGGAGGTGGTTGCTGCTGCCCACACGCGTTAGGACACAGGCAGGGCACCAGGCAGCACGCACTCAGCGCCAAACAACATGGATTGCAGCAGACATCCATATCCCCACAGTCGAACGACAAACATAATCCCATTTTCACGCACCGTTGTCAACTAAAACCAACACCAAATTAATTACTAAATCTACGCTACACCTTCATACGAGATCACAAAGAGAAACACATAAAATATTATATACTGAATTTAAAACAAAGTGGAATAAGTACCAGAGTCCTTATTGTGAATGACAAAATGGCGGAGTGTTATCATTACTAAGACTCTTATCATATAGCGTTATCTGTTGATAAGGTTGCCACTTGCCATTGCTCACACTAAATATGAGGAAAATGACTGCCGAGTCTTGGAAACACAAAAGGATTTCCTTCTTAGAGATACACAAAGAGGACGACACACATAGCCACTCGTCAAATACCTATGTTTTTATCATGCTAATTACCAAATTGAAACATCTATGTGTCATGGGTTACTCACTAATTAATTAACAGTAAAATGGTCAATATTTTACTACATTAGTTTATAAACATGTATAGGTTGACTTTTTTTTTGTTATTTCAACTTTAAAATAATTGGAACAACTTGTTCCAGTTATTTTTTAAATCATATTCATGCCCACTTTGACCCCTGAATTTTAAGTCCGGCTGAAGGCAATTTTTCTATCGCCAGTCCGTGATCGCGGTGAGGCAATGAAATAAACCAAGTATTGAAGTTTAGTGCTAAACATCAGTATTTATACTAGTCGTTTATTAATTATTTCTTTCTATAATTTAATATACAAAAGTTTTAATAAATAAGGTCCATAGTTGATTAGTTAAGTACCTGACTACATGAATTCGTCATAAGTCATAAGTCGATAGCAAAAAAAAAAACAAATATATTTATCATGTAACAACGTAGGTACTGTGTTAGTGCAAATAATTATGGTTCATATTCTAATGAAGACTTGAAAGATGCACTGGCAACAGACTAAGTAGGAAATATAACAAAGATGAAGATGTGAAACGTGATTGTGAATGATGATCCGTGGTCAAGTGGTTAACACCTTTTGTTTTAAGGATGGGTAATTATCAAATGACTCCTCCTGCTTTGGGTTAAACAGAAGGGAGTGTCAGACTCTTACTGACTAAAACCCATCCGTGTTCCTCCTAGTGCCCTTTGCGTTCCAGGGTACGGTGCCTCTTTCGAACAAAGTCCGAAAAAAATCTTTCTTCTTTATAAAATTAGTATCTATAGAAGTATAGGCTAGAAAATCAGTATTCTTTACTAGTCTATACTTCACCAACGGAAAGCTTAATTATCATGAAGTAACAAAGACTACATACAATTTATTTTAAAAAAAATAGAGATCCCTGCGAAAACTGCAATACTAAACCCGCGCGAACGAAGACGTGGGCAAAGTGCTAGTCATGTATAACGAGCGGGCAAAACCTAGTATTTCTACCAGGGCTATAAATACCGGTAAAATGTTCGTAACGTTACCTTCGTTTGACAGAGTTACCGTTAATATTAAAAAAACGTTAATAGATTTAACGTTATTTTCGCAACATTTTATGGTTAATCTTAATTACCGTTAATTGTTGAATAACGTTAATTTATCGTTATTTTTAAACGGTTAAGTTTGTGGGGTGGAAGAAGCTAAAACCTGATGGTTCGCTGACTCACTCTGCAAGAGAGAAAGCAAATTTATTTGCAATTCTATTTGCAAGCAATTCGCATCTGGACGCCGCTGGCTCCAAGTAACCACCAACTTTACCTCGTTGTGACTCTTCGATGCCGGAGATCGCAATTCACATTAAAGAGGTCCGTAGAGTATTGTGCAGTCTAGACGTGAATAAGGCCAGCGGACCTGACGGCATTCCAGCGAGAGTGTTGAGGCAATGTGCACCTGAACTGTCTCCTGTGTTGACACGCCTGTACCGCCTCTCTCTTGAAAAAAGAACGGTGCCGAAATCATGGAACCTTGTCAATGTGCAACTGGTGCCCAAAAAGGGAGACCGTGCTGACCCTGCACATTACCGTCCGATCGCCATTACCTCCATCCTATGCAAGGTTATGGAAAGGTTTCTGAACAGTAAGAAGACCTACCTTGAAGACAATGATCTCCTCAGTGACCGTCAATATGGCTTTTGCCGGGGACGATCAACAGGCGATCTTCTTGTGTATGTCACGCACTGCTGGGACGAAGCCATCGAGAGACACAGCGAACACTTGCCGTGTCGCTAGATATCTCGAAGGCTTTTGACAGGGTTCTTGTTTGACAGCTTCCTGCTTATGCAATCCCAGCTGGTTTTTGTAGCTGGATATCAGACTTCCTAAGTCTGATATCCAGCTACAAAAACCAGCTGGGATGACACGAACGGTCAATCCAAGTAGTCGTTGACGGCTACTCCTCTGACCTCATGGCTTTTAATGCCGGAGTTCCTCAGGGGTATGTTCTCTCTGTAACTCTTTTCCTGCTGCACATCAATGACCTACTTCAGCCTGGCCTTGTTGGGTACGCAGATGACAGACAGGTTTCAGAGAGATACTTGTCCAGCGCAACAACCAGCGAAGATGAAGTCCGTTCCTTGAGAGAGGCCACGGTAAAGCGAAAAAATTTGACCTTAAGCGTTGTGTCCCAGTGCAATGATGACAATCTGGTCACTTTTAACACCACCAAAACACAGGCGTGTCTTTTTACCGCAAAAAGGAGTCGTTTTGACCTAAATCCTATTTGTCGGGGTGCATCTGTTCCTGTGACAGATCGGCTCGAGCTCCTAGGCATGGAGTTGACATCCAGTCTCAAGTTCGGCGCCACCATCGAGTACAAAGCCCAAACTGCGGCCAAAAGCTGGCTATCCTAAATAGTGCCTAGATTAAGCTTTGATACCCAAAAGCCACCGTGTCAATTGTCTAAGTATTTTAAGATCAAGATAGCATCAAAAAACGTCATTGAACTAACGAAAACATGCTAAATACCTTGGGTTTTTTACCTTCGGTAATTACCTACTTAATTATGGTAAGATAGATCATAATAAAGAGACGTGTAACTTACTTTTAGTGTTTTTCTACAATTTGGAAATAAACAATTAGATGTTTTATTTTCGTTCAGTTCAAAATATCTATAGACATTATTTTGTTTTTTTACGTCCCATCTTGTAAATGTCTCGCACAAATCGACTCACTGTAGGTATTACACACGACTGAGGCGCGGCGACGCGGCTTCGCTGGCGGCAGCGGAGCGGCAAAGGTGCACCTAAAGTACTAATTCTACAAAGAAAAGCAACTTATCTAGTCCACGAATGACTATCTATTTGTCAATTTCTTTGCTTTTAATCCACAGGGTGAGTTTATATCCATTGTCAGATAAATCTCAGAATAACAACGAAGTGGCAATGGACCTGCCTTATTTAGTCATAACACAATGACCATTGTCCTAGATGTGTTCTTGAGACCGCTTATCGGAAAAAAATAAAGTGAACGCTCTCAGGCTACGTGGAGCAACTAGCTATCTTCGAAGGTGACTGGTAACCCTGCTGGGCGAGTGTGGCCGAGAATCGAAAACAAATTGCATTGTGATTGAGGAGCCCTTTGCATATAGGCATAGATAGGGCTGTAGGCTGATGAAGACAATGAACTTTTTCAACTGGACTACTTAAATTGTAAAAGCAATTTCATTTCGCGATTTCGTTGTTGTCTTATCCTAATATATAAAATTCATCCGTTACCGCCTGACTGAGTGATCTAACTACTACTAGACAGAATAAAACGTACCTTTTTTTTTAGGATGGGAAATCATCAAATGACTCCTCCCGCTCTGGGTACAGCAGGAGGGAATGTCGACTCTTACTGACTAAAACCCATCCGTGTTTCTCCTAGTGCCCTTTACGTTCCAGGGTACGGTGCCTCTTTCGAACGAATTCCGCAGCCCCAGCAGGCACCGGCCCTAGTGGGCCCCGTCTTCCGTGCGGACATGTCCTTGAGGCGCGTTGGGATCGCAGCGCGCCGCCGACCCGGGCCTGGTTCTGATCAGACGGCGAGCCACCCAATGCTCGCCGTCCGCAGTCCCACGCCTACGGTGGCTGAGAATCGTCCTGCGACTCCCGACGCCCGGGGCGTCTTCTTCTATTTCGGTGGCTGGGGCGTGAGGTTTCCCTCTCTCTCACGCGTTCGGCTTCCTCCTTTGTTAACATTACTGCTTCGCAGAAGGAGGTGACCGCTTCCCATGTCTCGTCGCTCCGAACCATGGCTTGAACCAGGGCCGGACGCGAGAGATCCCCACCGCCGATCACCTCGACGAGAACACGGCGGTGCTCCGCCCAAGCAGGGCAGACCTCCACCGTATGCTCCACCGTGTCCTCCGGGCGATCCTCGCAGTGTTGACACCCGATTGTATCCTCCCGCCGTATTCGAAACAGGGTACCTCCCGAAACAACCGTGTCCGGTGAGTACCTGCGTCAAGCGGAAGGTAAGGACGCCGTGGCGCCGCTCTAGCCACTCCTCAAAGAGGGGACTTATCGCCGCAATTGTGGCGTGCCCAGCGCTGGGTTGCGATAGTCGTTGTCTCCATACTGCCATGAGATCCTGCCGGAGCTCCGTCTGCCATCCTGCAATTTGCCGCGGCAGAGGATTCTCGCCCCGGCGTAGCGCCTCCACGCGCCATTCGTAAATGAGCGCGAGGGCTATCGCCTCTAGATCCCATGGCGGCAGTCCGGCAAGGAGGCTCGCAACTTTGCCAGAGACCGTGCGATATTTCCGGGTCAGCCGGATGGCCATGACCCTCTGGGACGCGTTGAGGTAACGGGCAGGTCGCTTCCTCAAAGTAGGCGCCCACACCGGCGCCCCATAAAGGGCCATGGACCACACGACCCCCGCATAAAGCCTTGGCAGCCCCCTGCCGAAGGCTTTACGCGGGGGTCGTGCGTTTGGACCCCCTAGATTGGGTAGAAGCCGCTTGAATGCAGCCCCGGCTCACCCCAGTCTGGGAGCCAAACGTCGGAAATGCTCGACAAAGTTCCAGCGGCTGTCAAAGACGAGACCCAGGTACGTCATTGTCGATTCGACGCCGATGTGAACCCCTCCTACTGTTATTTGGGATCCCGATGGCAGCCTGTTCCGAGAACCATGAAAGCACATGGCTTCAGACTTGTGTAGGGCCACCTCGAGACCCAGCTGCCGGATCCTCTCAATGACTATCGCAACTCCGCGTGTCATAGCGTCGGAGAATAAAATGTACCTAGTTTATCAAATAGCATAACTACAAGTAGCCATAACTACTTGTCGTAGAAAGGTGAAATTTGGCATGTAGGTTCCTTGTTGAGTGTGGGATTGTAGGGGAGCACTAAGACTGCTGGGGCTGCGGACTTCGTTCGAAAGAGGCACCGTACCCTGGAACGCGGATGGGTTTTAGTCATTAAGAGTCTGACACTCCCTTCTGCTTTACCCAAAGCAGGAGGAGTCATTTGATGATTTCCCATCCTTAAAAAAATAATAAGGATGTGTTTCTCACGTAATGTGCGTAGTGTGATTTTTAACCTGCGCACGGCATGTACCAAATGCCAGACGCCCTCCGGCCATAGAATTAGAAGATATCCTAGTTCGACCATAGAAATTGAAAAAAAGGCTAAAACATTTGAAACTAGTATACAGAAAATGTTTGCCATTGTTTTATTTGACCCAATTCCAACATTGCATACTATCATACTTAAAAAAAAAGGGGGAGCACTAAGAGAGGATTTCTTGAAATTCCTATGAGAACGGGAAAAACGAGATATGCGCGTACGAAGTCGCAAACAAATGCTAGTAGTATGTTGTTCTGCTTTATGAGTCCACCAGCCTCGTAAGAATGCCCATTAACAGAAAAGTCAACCTGCGGTAGTCTAAGTAATGGTAAAATCCAAAGCAATTTTCGTGTCGAGGAAAATCTATAATCAACCTTGTCATAGTCACGTTCTCAACTTGATAAAAAAATGTGTTTATTACTAATACAACGTAATTTTAAACAATATCAACACTATACATCAGTTTCCGATATTTGCTAAGTATTTAATGATATAATTAAAGGTAGGCAGATAGCTATGGATTTACCCAAAACTCTGATAAAGATAGGTAATAATATACGGCTAGATAAGGCTCACGTGTTGAACTCTTCATTAGAATAATACTCATACCCATTAGTCTAATAGCTAGGACAGTAGGTAGGTATTATAATTACATTACAACATTTAACGTCCCAATTATGTTAACAAGCAACGAAGGAATCGGAAGGAGGAGAAACGAAGGAGCAACGAGCCATGCCTAACAAATTTAAGCAATACGAATTTGGAATGAAACTCTAATAATGAAAAAATACATACACACGAATACAGAACCTCCTCTTTTTAGTTGGTAATTTTTTTTTAACCCGTGTGTGGATAAAAGTGGTAGGGTAGGTACTGAGATATGTAGTCAACAAAGCTATTTAGTATACAGGTAAAAATATGTTTTTTTTTTCCACAGCACTGCCAATATTTTTATTTCTAACGTGTGCATAGTAACTTTTTACGCTTATGACATACTTACGAGTGTGGTGTTCAGTAATTGTCTACTCAGCACACCCACAACATTGTTTAAAGGTTAGTTAGCTGTCTGCATACCGAATAGAAAAAAAAAGAAACTTTGTTGACTGTACATAGGTAGGTAAGTAATTGTAGCAGGCATGAGGCTACTATGTATTTTAGTTTCTTGGTAATTATCGACATGCCTATATGGAATTAGTGACTTGTTTGGGTTAACCCTATGACTGTACGTGTGGTGTTTATTGAAGTGGACAGACTTGGCCTTATTGGGCAATATAAGACGATGAGTTCGAATTTGAACAATAGATGTGACGTAGGTAACATGATAAAAAAAAAAAACGTAACATGATGACTTGGATGTAGGGTAGGCAATTTTCTATATATCTTAGGTCTACCTAAGATTCGGTACCTAAACATAACCACACTGACTAATATATTTATAAGTAAATTAGTTAAGTATATGTTCCTAGATATATGCCCATAACTTAATATTAACATCTATGGGAAATAGTTTTCTTGCTTCTTGCACTACCTTCTCGAGGTATTATTATAACATCCCACATAGAAATACTGATTTACAAATGAATAGAAAGTACCCTGTTGTTGCATTTTTAATACGCTTAATGTTTATGTAGATTCTTGTAATTTGCGTTTCAATTGACAAACGTGATTAAAACC
Source organism: Lacanobia oleracea (assembly GCA_950371165.1). Classification (NCBI taxonomy): domain Eukaryota; kingdom Metazoa; phylum Arthropoda; class Insecta; order Lepidoptera; family Noctuidae; genus Lacanobia; species Lacanobia oleracea. The sequence goes on from OX493397.1 coordinate 13,644,247, forward strand.
CAAGGATACCTACGTCACGGTTACGGTACATTCTAGTTAAATTAATTTAAAATGTTTGCAAAAACAAGATAATTGGAATGAAGATACACTGTTAATCAAAATGTTGAATAAATTAGTCATTAATATTATATATGCCAGTATCCGTTACTCTGGAATTAAGCTACGATGTATGTTTTATTTGCTTATGCTACCACATAAACTGTAAATAAACAACATGAATTATTATCACACATGGCATAAGCAGCTAGTATTATGAAGGAGTGGACGACCAAAATTACAGTGTTGTTAGTAACCAGTGCAACCCAGGTTTATTAGTCACCCCAAAAGTAATAATAAAGATCTTACCTATCTTTTTGTATGATTTTTATTAACAAAAACACTGTCCCTTTCCAGTCACGATACAAACACAACGCTAAAGACACAAAGAGAATGAATCAGTTGTTCGTAGCTTGCAGGGGATTCGTCACACTGCCGTGCCGGGGAAATAGTGCGATGACGCGAACGCCTGCGCACTACGCTCTGTTGTAAATAATACGCTTTATCTCTTTCCCTCCTTCGTCGAAAACGAGACGGGTAAAGAAGACAAAATACCCAAAACTAGGGTTGTGCTATCAGTGGTTGGGAAAATGAGAGCAATGTCGATTCAACCTTGTCGTGTTGCACGTTGCGAAAACGAACCAAACATTTCCCTACGTGAAGGAAAAACCGTAATAACCAAAATAAGTATATTAAAAAATCTCAAATTCATGAACAGACAACAATGTCCAACTAAAATTGCTGGGTCAAGGGTCATGAAACTTCACTCGTTTTGTAAAGAAGGGGCTCTCTAACGCAGGACTTTCTCATAAGACCAAAAAGGGGTTCTTGGTACGAAGTTCGTCATTTCTGTATTAGGTATGCGATACCCATATCATATCACTCACGGCTTTAAAAAAAATCTAACTGGGATAAGGTGAAACACCTCTTTATTATGAAATCAAAACAAAAAGACCGATTAAAAATATTCAAACAGATGCATGCTGTGCTGACCTTTCCTTGAGCTTGATTTAAAACAATTTAAATGCAAAACATTTTTTTTATTTTTTTTAAATTTCTGGTTTATTTACAACCATAACAGTTCCAGGTCTGTACCCCTATTCTGTAACAACATTTTCGTATCTCGACAGCGGAATCCGAGGTTAGTATCAAATTACGTGAAACGCTACGCTTATAAAGCTCACTTTGTGAGGTTTGTCACTCAGGTGAAGCTCGATATCGAAATGGTTACTTACAGAATTGACTAGCTGCTCTAAAGGAATATTTATAATGTATTGTTCGGTATCCCAAAGGTAAATGGAATTTTATCCTAATATCAAACCTGATTTCTGTCTACATCCATTCCGCCTGAGATCAAAGATGTCGGAAACTCCGGCCCATGTTCCAAGTGAAATTAAAGGACCTCTGCTCAACTTAGTCGCCATGGCAACGTAAGACACCAGAGATTAATTAAAGGCTATCAATGAATAACAAGCTCTAAGGGTGCCTATCCATTACCGCGGGGCGAGGCAGCGGAGCGAAGAAACGGAGAAATTTTAACCAATGTAATTGCATTAAACCTCCGCATCACGTGACTCACTGACATTTTGACTAACATGATTGGTTGATATTTCTCCGTTTCTCCACCCCGCTGCCTCGCTCCGCTGTAATGGATAGGCACCCTTACTAACACATATTAAAATTAGAGGAGAAGTCGACTTGGAGGATATGTCTTAGAATAGGTATGAGGTTAAATGAATATATGAGATACCTGCTGATCTTTTACGAAACTATTTCGGGACTACAGGGAAGAATCTGGGCAAACTGACTCCCCGATTTCAGAATTAATTACCTAGATATCTGAAGTTAAATCTCGCCTTCAGCCTGAAACCAGTCAACTTTTTGGCGATAAAGTAAGTTTGAATTCAGAATTTGAAATAGGTAGACTACTTCAAATTATGATTTCACAAAACCGGCCCTTAATACTTGGTAGCATAGGTAGGTATTAGGATTTAAAAATTCATCTTATTAAACAGCCAGCTGTGTGGATTACCCTAAAGGCAAACTAGATACGAAAAGATTTTAAACGAACCGAACGAACATAATACGAACGAACGAATATGATTTGATGGATCCGCCGAGGATATTACTTTTAATTATCTGGCCAAGAAACATTCAGAGGCTGAACTCCAAGACGAAACAACAGTTTTATGGCATCCACAGTAACTCTCTCTTTTACATTTAACTGCTTCGTTGTTATTTTAGTCACAAGCACGACTTCTGAGCGTCTGAGGTCCTGGGTTCGATTTCCGACTCGTACAAAGCGTCATTGTGTTTCTATTTTAGGTAGGTACTTATTTACCAGTAGCAGGCTAGATATTGGAAGTTGGTGATGTGATTTCTCCCCGGTCGTATAGGGTTGCTGCCCCAACGGATCATGAGAATAAAGAAACACCTATGTTTGCGCACACAGGTTTGCTTATGGCCCCCGTGGCCGATAGAACTTATAAACATGGATATAAAACTTATTAATATGGCTCATGATCATCAGAGGTACGGCGATAAGGTGCTGGCAACTCTTAATCCGCCTCTGTTAAACTGTCTTGGTTTAGGTAGATACCTACAGAAGAGAAAAGAAAAGGCTTCAAACATTGCAATCAGTCATTTCCCCACGACATATTTATACGACACCTATTTCCTGATCAGTTTTCCTTGATCGCTAGTTTAGTCTACTCAAGTAATATCTTTAGTTAAAAAAATCTTCCCAAACGTATTTCCCTCCTACTGACCAGTTGTCACATAAGGAAAAATAAATATGGTTTTTTTTGTTTTCTTTGTCACTTTTTTCCTTCCTTTCTTGACCTCGATCTAAACTAATGAAAACCAATAGAAACTGGCCTACTACACTGGTCAACACTAGTGGCTGGTGCCAAGAAACTGTTTTTTCATTATTCATACTCGGAAAGTAGGCCTTTAGTTGCCTGAGGAGCGGGTTAAAAGTATTACTTTTCAGCCCTACAGAGAATCGTTTTCAACTGACAGCCGTCAAATAATAAGAAAAAACTTGTTGAACATTTCTATTGAACCATGTCCCACCTTTCCTACCTACCTTTCCTTTTGCCTACTGCTTGCAATGCACATGAGAGTAGACACTGATGACCAATATTTTTTTTTCTCGAGAACAATAATTGTTCAATTTTTGAAAAGAATAAATAAAAAAACAATTTAACTTTTAGAAGTTATACTGTACCAATCTAATTATTTTGTAATTAATAATAAAATAAACCAAACATAAATTACTTCTAGGCAAGCGTGCTCCATCTTCGACTACATCATCGCTTACGATCAGGTGAGATAGTGGTCAAACGCCTGCCTATCAATAGTAAAAAAAAAAAATCTGACATATCCTCTGAATCACTTGATTCTGAACTCTCTGAACTTGATTCAGAATCATCTTGTAAGTTTATAATGATTTCGTCCATCATAGTATCAAATCTCATATCATGATTCCAGTATTCTTGTTCGTTTTTTTGTACGTGGTCATCGCATTTTTGCTATTGTTCGGCAGAGAATACGGAAAATAGCCTTGTTGGTATTGTAATTTTCTCGGCCAATGTAGCATTAATGTGATCTCTGGCAATTTTTAATATTTGCCCACACAAGCTCGATCGGGTTGAGGTCTGGATGATATGGAGGTAGTTTTAGAACAGTATGACCTGCAGCTTTCAGAAGTTCATCAACAGTGTATATTTTTTCTGATTGGGTTGTATTAATCAACCTCAAGAGTTCGGCTTTGATCGTCGTGGGAGAAAATGGCACGTTATGATTTTGCAACCAGTTCTGCATATTAATTTTCAAACTGGACATAGTCGGTTTCTTTTCAACTTGTACACAATGATAGGCAGCATTATCCATAACTATGACTGTGTTAGGTGGAAGTTTAGGTATTAATTTTCGATAAACCCAGTTGTAAAAATTTGTAGAGTTCATGTCTCCATGATTCCCTGTTTTTTAATCTGATTTAAAAATTAGCAAAGCATCGTCAACCAACCCGTTCCCGCTACCAGCGTGAACTATTATTAAACGCCTTCCTTTGCCTATAGCTGTATAAATTCCAGGCTCCGACGAAGATTTCCAACATTTTTGGACATTGTGACTTTGGTTAACGTAAGTTACGTCCAAAAAGAATATAGTTCGTTTGTCTTCTCTGAATTTTCGTATGGCCCTCAAATATTTCACTCGCCATTCAACAATGTTTGAGCTCTCTATTAAAAGGGATCTCTTCGATTTACATTTTTTAAATGAATATCCCAGTTTGTGCAAAAGTTCTCTTAAAAAAGTTAATCCGCAATCTAAAATATTATCGTCTTTTAACACAGCATTTAGTTTTCGTAGACTTGGTTTTTTTTTTCTCTACCGTATAAAACTGATTTATTTTTCTTCTTATCACTCCTATATCTAAATCATCAATTTATATTTTCTTTTTTATTTATTTTGGCCTCCGCGGAGAGCTAAATTTTGCTTCCCCTATATTTTGCAAGGAAGTTTTACTTTCAGAAAACAGTCTCCTTACACTACGTTCTGATATTCCTGTTGCTTCAGGTACTAATTTATGTATATTCGCATCAGTTTTGTATTCTAAACTATTGACATCGGCTTTCGGCTTAACTATAATGCGCGCGGAACTAGTTGGCCGCGCCTTAGGTATGTACTCGTAGTATTTCTATCTTCTATCTAGTATTTCCAAATAATTTTAAGTGACCTCAATAAATAAGTTCCGCGCAGGTAATTCCAAATTCTTCATTGAACTCAAGAATTTAAAATATATAAGACCGATATTAAAATGAATGTACCTATTATAGAAATGTACCAAAAAAAATAAACATAAAAGAAGTGAAACAAAAAAAAACCATGAAAGAAATAGACATGACAGTATTGATTACTCCCAAAATTTACACATTAAGGTGGATGCTCCAGGGTAGCCCGCGAAATTCAAATATTTTTATGTTTTTTGCAATTTGCCGGTCAGTATGAAGCTGTATGTGGACCAAATGCGATCCGCGACCGTAACGCGTATTTATCTAAAGAATTATAACCATTTTAATCATCAATATAGCCCTCTAAATTCATGTAGTTCGAAAGAATTAAAATTTCAGAAATAATCATTCTTTCGAACTACATGATGATTATAGGCTATATTGATGATTAAAATGGTTTAAACTTTTGTGTTTTTTAACATATTGTCGCGATTCTTACATAATTGTTCAAATATGAGAAGACAGAGCTGTCTGTGCTCCTTCCATGTTATCATATGTATGTATCTGCGTAGTATGACACAATAGCCACGTTTATTCGTCCAGATTTAGTATCAGTGAAGTTTAGAACAGTTCTTGTGGCGGAAGAGTTTGTCGCACCACGGTTACTGAACACAAGGCTGCGGATTTAATTTTTTTTTTTTGTACCTATTGCATTGTGTTTTTACCAACCATTTCGAATCAACATCGGTGAGAAGTGCGGTAACTATCCAAAAAAATATCTGACATCTTATATACTACCTTGAAACTGTTGCCAATATTAAATCATAAGATAATTTTATTGCCACCATTAAAACATGCCATAATGCAATGGTTCCTACGAGATTTTTACAGCGTATAATCAGTATAAGCCCAAGTCACTGTAATCACAGTAATCTGGATAATATCTTATCATGAAACTGCGTCACACTCAATCAATGCCAAAAATTTAGACGGGAGCTCACTCTAGTACGATAAGCGAACAAAGTATATACAAAATGTGAAAAATAAAACAATATAGTGATGTCTGAAGAAGACATTTCAGTGATCGCACCGGCGGAAACTACTAATAAAACTCGGATTTTTAAGAAATCAGTGAAAGTCAATGAAGCCCAACACTGGACGAATAGATTCAGTGACCCGGAACCGAAAGATGATAAAAAAACGAAGAAGACTCTGCTGCGTCGAATGCCGAGCGTTCAAAGAGCGGTGATCCCAGCATTCGGCAGGTTTCGCAACAGCTTCCGAAAATTGAACTGTTTTAAGAAGCAGGAAGAAGACGAGCTGCCCATGGTGGACATACCACGACACAAGAGTATAGACATCGGTGTGGGACTGGCGCGTAGGGTATCCCTATTTCTTTTCACAAGGCGGACAGTGTGCGTGCATCCATATCATCCGTACACACCGCCGCAAACCACGAGGAAAATCTATGTGTTTACTGAAGACAAATAACCTACTTTCCTTTTAGAAGTGAGTTACTCACAACACAATGTTATAGAATAGTGATAATATCTATGACCGTTTCTTGTGATTGTTTAGATATCGCTGTCACCACTATGACAGACGTTATCGTGTATTTGGAGCTTAAAATAAATACTTACTTAATTTATGTTGTTAGATATTAACATTATAATTTACTTCCTAATTTAATTATTTACTAAACTATGTGCAATATATAGGTATAAGTTAAATAAGTAATTATAAGTATACTATTTTTATAAGAGAGCTTACTAAAACTGTTCCTACCTATTTTGTGATAAAAAGTTGTTGTTGAAGTGTCTTAAATTAACAAATCTGAAGAAGTTTGTTTTGAATTAGGAAGGTGCCTTCATTATTTTTCTAATTCTTATGTTACATACAGTAAAACAAAATAATTAAGTAATAGAGAAGTTATTTTATCAACCCTACCTTCACATTATTTTGCTTCTATCTATTAATCATTTGAATTAGCATAAGGAACAAGTTTGTAATAAAATTAAAAACAGTAAAAAATGCAATATATTATTTCTAAACTGGTATTGTGTGCACAGGTGTTGTAAGCCTTCTCTATATCTCTCAGCATCTTTTGATACAGTCGACATCAAACGACACCTATTAATGGTCGGTCTCACGGAAGGTGCATATCAAAATATGATGGCTTTGTATTTATAAAAGGAGTCATTCTTGAATAATCACCAAACACAATTAAAGCAGAACCGGTGACACTGTCTGAAAGAAATCTCCCCCAAGGCAGCGTGCTAGGCCCGCTGCTGTTTAAACCGTATAAAAATTACCAGGATTTTTTCTCCGTCCGTAAAACCCTTTCCTTTCCTTTTTATTGAGCTACCGGTCCCGATAGTCCTCGCCAGAACGTCTTGGCGTCATAATTTAACGAGAACCGCGACTCCCTAAAGAGGGAAATAGCTAGGAAGAAGAGGAGATACAACCTTCTCTATAAATAGACAATCTTACTTTAGTCACCCAAGCATATTTACAGTCAGCCGGCTGAAGAAATACTGTAGGTAAGGAAATTCTATGAACACCGTTCCTTACGTCCGAGGACCTACGGCCTCTTTACTTAATCCTTTCGTAAAGAGTCCGTCTGTTTGTCAGCGGGCAATATCTCAAGAAACGTAACAGGTAGACAGTTGAAATTTTCACAGATTGTGTATTTTAATTGCCGCTAAAACAACAAATTATAAAAATTAAGGTTTATGTTACGGAACTTCAAAAAAAAAAAACACAAAATTCTCGATACCTCGACCAGTTATTCTGATTTGATAAACTAGGTACAGAGCTTTGATTACATAATGTCGTACAGAGAAGGACTCGATGAGATTATTCTTCGTCTTCCTTATTTCACCTGACAATTTGATTAAGCATCTCAACCTACAGCTAAACCCTAGGCAGAATCCGACTATAATATTATGTTGGTCACAGCTGGAATCAGGACTTTCTTTTATCGGTCTCAAAATTTAAATCCGTCAGGTAGGTGTGAAGAGTCTGAAATTAAAGTAGGAGTGGATCAAGGCTCTAAACTCAGCCATTTGCCATTTCATATCATGTTAGACCATTTGAGCATGTCGAACCCAACATCGCGACGCAGACCCTAAATAAATGGGGCATATAATTATGGTCTAAGAGGAAGAGACCGCTGTCCTTAATATTATTCCTACCTAGCTACTTTTTACATAACTACCTAAGTAGTGGCGTAGCTACTCTCAAAGGGGTGTATCAAACATTTTTGAGGGGCTGTTTTTAGGAGTATTGTTTTTTTTTTTAATGAAATAGGCTCTATTAGCTAACTGGAAGGACTAAAACTTTTTTACAAAAAAAAAAAAAGGATTCCAAAAACAAAACACTACAAAGTATAAAATAACTTTCATTTCGGACGTTTTTGTGTTCGGTGTTTTTGGTAATTTTTGTTTTTTTGTGAAACCACAAACACAGCGTAAAGGCGTGATGTTATATTATGAACTGGTGTAAACAATCAACAGACATGCTATTTCAGAAATCCCGATCCAATTGCTATCATTTATTGAAGAATTCCGTTGCCTACTTCAGAAGTTTTTCATCAGATCTTCACCAAATTTAAATGGGACCAGTCCGGGAAAATACTCTTCCAATCAAAAAAAGGACCATCCAAATCGGTTAACCATTGGCGAAAATATCGCTGAACAAACATTTTTCATGGAATCCCACCATCAGATCCTGACTTATACCTTCATCATCAGCTCAGGAACATGAGATGATGAATACCAGGCACAAATATCTGAATTGCGTTAGAAATGTCATGAAAAACATTGTGTGTGCCTATAAAATTTGAGGGTTTCCCTCGATTTTCATCATCAGATTCTGACTTGGTGACAATGGGACCACCTCAGGAGTACAGGCTTTCGAATAAAGAAAGAATTTTTTAAATCGGTCTACAATTGGCGGAGAAATCGGTGAACATACTAAAATAAAAAATACAAAGAAGTCAGTTAAAAAGGACTGTCTTGGCAGGCCACGAAGGAGACGGTGGGACTAAATTAAATATATAGCTTTGCGTCCACACGTCGGGGCCCTCGTAGTCCGGGAGCCCCGTATCCTTGATACGGCAGTAGCTACGCGCCTGTACCTATGCCTCGAATTCGAACCCTCCTTAATTAAGACAGTTAGTTTATTATAATTGATCTGCCTAAACCTAAATACTAATTGGTCCTCAAAACCGCAGAACTTGTTTTGTTAGGTACTGCCAATGATAGATACCTTCAATTGTACATGGGATTTTATGCTAAAGGAATGGCAGCTTTCCTTGTGTGTCATGGGGATAAGAGGCATCAACAAAACAGTATATAAGCGGATGCCTGATCCTTACTGTCACCATTGAAGCATTCGCTGGAGCTGCTTTCATCGTCACACGCACAGTTTTTTTTCTGATAGCTTTCAACAAGTTTTGCCAATCAATTAGCCGTTTTCCTCATCGGTTTTATAAAAGCTCGGAATACTGTTCCCCTTGACACACACTTTAATTGGTTACTCTTCTTAATTCTTGTGGAGATAACGTGCCGACATGTCGCGAGCCATTCTGTTCGTTGTGCTTTTATGTTTTATGTCAAAAACTTTTGGCAAAACATTGTCAGAATGTGAACTAGTTCGGGAACTTCGGAAGCATGGTTTTCCAGAGCATCAACTCAAAGATTGTGAGTATTTTATTTAAATAATTGATGCCCCTCAACCCTCCGAGGGTAGCGCGATGTTGTATATTTTTGTTTAATAATTATTACTAGCTTATGGCGCGGCTTTACTACCGTGGCCTTTTCCACAGAAGCTGTGCATTTTTTCGGGATAAAAGCTTCCTATCTGGATGCCTTAAATCAGTGAAAGAATTTTCGCAATTTGATCAGGGGAATTATGTACAAAAATCTTTTATTGAAACTTAAACATATAACGTACCAACTTTCTATACACATTCATTCATTTGTTCATTTGTCATGAACATTCTGTATCTATACCTCTCCAATCCCTCTCGAAGCCTACCTACGAGCGCAACGTGATGAAGGTCCATTGCGCCGATACCCTCTACTTAGTTAACCATCATAGATATTTATAAAATACCTACCAGTTCATGTAAGAACTTTTCAGTATTTCGAACTCTCAAACTCCCACTTACCACCTACCAGTGAAAAAAATACAAAGTTAGAAATCCATGTCACTTCACTCATCGTAGGAAGTCGACAAAACTAACAATTTCATAATCAACTTACCGTCTTGAGATTGATCAATATGATCTATAAAAAATGTAAAATGAAAAATACTTGGTCCCTACCTCAAAGACTATTTATTAACACCGGAATACATCTTTTCCATTTCTCCGTCATTTCATCGTCTTCAACATTTAAGTAGTAGAAAGACCTCAAACACAACACACACAAGTAGGTAATCGAACAAAGCACATAATTTTTCGCAACGATGACATCTATGATTACGTTTGCTTACCTGTTGGCTCAATAACATAACAATTTACAAAACAGGTTTCCCCGATATCTAAGGCCAACAAACTATTTCCTAGCATTTTGCTTCCTCGTTGGTCAATTGTTCGAAACCAAGACTGATGGGCTTGAGGCTCTGGGTTTAATTCCTTGCACTTCGAGCAGTATTAGATTTTTTCATTTCAAAAACGATCAAAGCCTGTAGAAATCTGTAGGTATCTGCAGAGTCCAGAAAACGTTGGGTCTGGATTTGTACTATATAGGCTCTCACTACCCCTTTTATAAGTTGGTATACTTATGGTTCAAAAACTTTCCTTTCTGCACCACTGTTCAAACTCTTCGGTGAATACCTATCAGGTGTGATGCAATATCTCTATATTTTTATTTTAGGGGTGTGTCTGGTGAATGCAGAGAGTTCAAGACGGACCAACGTGATTGGTGCTACCAACTCCGATGGATCCCACGACTACGGACTATTTCAAATAAACAACCGTTACTGGTGCAATGATGGTGACAAACCTGGCAAGGGCTGCAACGTGCGATGCAAAGGTAAATAATTGTTCTAACGAGTTTTTACAAGTTTTTTAAGATTCGTCTGTCCCGGTGTTTGGTAATGGAACTTTATTTAGGCACCTAGGTATCCATCATCAACTAGCAATAAACGCACCTCGGATTAACCTCATTGGTTACGATATTGCCTCTGAGAAGAGAAGAGGCACCGTACCCTGGAACGCAAAGGGCACTAGGAGGAACACGGATGGGTTTTAGTCAGTAAGAGTCTGACACTCCTGCTTCACCCAAAGCAGGAGGAGTCATTTGATGATTTCCCATGCTTAAAAAAAAAAAAAAAAAGGTATCCATCATCAACAAAAAAAAAAGTTGTTTGGTTGATTTAATACCTCGTATCACGTCTGGGTTCTACTACCGCACCAGGCAGTGTTTTCAATGTTATCTCTAAAAAATTTCTCATTAGCAGTGACTTCTTGAGCCCAGAGTATTATAGTATAATTGCCGTAGTTCGGGCAATTATGTTTTCTTGAAGCAGTTTACTGCTGGACAGTTGGACTGGTTGGGCGTTAGGTGTTCCTATAATCGCACGCTTCAGCTTCCCCTGTCCATAAAGGCTATCATATTTTTATTGAATTACAATGTCCTCCGTTTTATTCTAGATCTGCTCCTGGACGACATCACAAAGCAAGCTCAGTGTACTAAGACCATTTTCGGTGTCCACGGCTTCGAGGCTTGGTACGGATGGGTGAACAAATGCAAGGGCCGTCATCTCCCCGAAATTCACTGTTAATTTTGTACACCTAACCATTATTCAATTTACACAAGTTAAATATTGCTTTCAGTATTACAAATGGTTTTTTCGCGCATTTTTAACTTTCAAGAATAATGCTTTTGTAATTTTTACATTTATGATTTGATGAAATAAGTAGGTATGGGTTAATCCTTAGTTTGATAAGTTTATTGTCAGATAGGTAGTATAGAAAAGTGTTAAACAAGCATAATATGACCTTCCCTTTTTTTTGGACAGTCGTGTAAAAAACTGTTTTGTTTGCTTTGGATTACCACTGCTCAAGCAGTGTATTTACTTTAGAATCAATGCTATCTAAAATTCATTAATATTTTCACCGCTACCTACGAGTTTCTTCGAGATTCTACTACATACTATAATACAAAACATAGGTAATAACTTACTAACAACATGGTAATTTTACCGTTCAAATTGATTTTTTTAATTAAGTACCACATATTTATCACCTTCTTATAATAAAATTCGTAATAATAACATATTTTTTTTAACTACGTGTACCCTTTTCATTCATCTGCCTATGATAGCTTTTTCCCAAACTGTATTGGGGTCAGCTTCTGGTTTAACCGGATTCAGCTGTATTTTACGTGGAGCGACTGCTTCCACAACCCAAGAAGTGTCAGCTAGTGTCAGATTTTCTGACTTCTGAAAACTCGTAAGGCCGCGGACACGAACTTAACGGCGCAGCGGGCGGCGCGGGCAATTACATTATACATCTCTGCATTTAAACGCACCGTTGCAGCGTTGGTGGCCTAACGACTGGCAAAGTTCAAGAATTGACTGCCGGGACCAACGGTTTATTGTGTTTTGTGAGGCACGAACAAGTCTAGGTATTTCAAGATGGCCACTCATCCATAGACCTCGGCAAGCCTTTACCTTGAAGATCAGCGATCAAGTGTTTTATTCAGTATCAATAGAAAATCATTTTCTTCACTATCATCTTTATAAAAAAAAAAAAACTGTGACTAATTATTTATTATTGTACCTATGAATTAATGCTGGAAATAAGTCATCGATTAAAAACAGCTATTTTGTGCATTACATACTTACAATAAGTATGACGCGCAGGACCAGTCGTTGTAGCGACGCTTGGGGTAAGTCTATGTCCAGCAGTGGACGTCTTTCAGCTGATATGATGATGATGATGATACAATAAGTAAGTATAGGGTACATTGGCGTATCCAGGGATTTTTTCCAGGGGGGGCCTGGCCCCCAACCTGAGATGTGACGTTCAATAAGAAAAATCGTTGCGGTGTACCCGATCAAAAGTAGAATTTTAGGACAGTCATAGTCAGGAGGCCCAGGCCAGGTAGCTCCCCACAATCCCAGTGCCCTGGACGATATAAGTAACTTTGATGCAGGAAAGCTTAAGAATTTAGAAAGTGTATATAGAATGCAAGAACGAGCGATAGGTTCGATTTTCTGTCATTAATATCTGAATAGAAGTAACTTTTGCCTCAAAAAGGAAAGAGGTTAAGAACTGAGGGATTACAAACGTTAAGAGCGAGCGAAGCAAGCTCGAAAACTTTTTACCAGATAGGTTTATTTTCTGTCATTAATATCTGAATAGAAGTAACTTTTGCCTCATACAGGAAAAGTGAAGAAATGAGACATAAAATGCAAGAGCGTTAGAATCACCAAGTTAGAATCTGATGATGGGATTTCATGAAAATTGAGGGAAACCCTCAAATTTTATAATCACATACACTGTTTTTCAAAAAAATTCTAACGCAATGCAGATATTTGTACCTGGTAATCATCATCTCATGTTGCTAATGAGGATGGAAGGTCTAAGTCAGGATCTCATGATGGGATCCCATGAAAAATGTTTGTTCAGCGATTTTTTCGCCAATTGTTAACCGATTCGGATGATTCTTTTTTTGTTTGGAAGAGTATTTTCTCGGACTGGTCCCTTTTAAATTTGGTGAAGATCTGATGAAGAACTTCGGAGGTAGGCAACGGAACTCTTCAATCAATGATAGCAAATGGATCCGGATTTCTGAAATCGCATGTCTGTTGATTGTTTACACCAGTTCATAACATAACATCACGCCGGCACACTGTATTTAAAAAAAAAATAAAAAAACTTTTTAACGAAAATATAAAACCGACTTCCAAAACAAATAACCAAAAACACCGACTTCCGAAATTAAAGTTATTTTTTACTTTGTTGTGTTTTGTTTTTGGAAGTCGGTTTTATTTTTTTATTAAAAAGTTTTTTAAAACTTAATAATATAAAATAAACTTTTTTGAGAAATGCACAAAAGTTCAAGAATTTCATGTTTGAAGTGCTGTATCTCTACACCTTTTTAACCTACAGAGATATGATCTATGGTGAAACTGAAGCAAATTTTGTCTACTTTAACAGTATGCGGATTGATGTTTTACTTAAAATGCACCGATTAGAAGATAAAAGCCACAATCTAAAACCGAAAACCAGAAGTTTTTCGAGCACCAAGCAGTGTACACCTGTACACTATTGGCATCTATCCTAACAACATCTCAAAAAATCAGGATTTTTAGATGTCTTTTTTTAAGGATGGGAAATCATCAAATGACTCCTCCTGCTTTGGGTGAAGCAGAAGGGATTGTCAGACTCTTACTGACTAAAACCCATCCGTGTTCCTCCTAGTGCCCTTTGTGTTCCAGGGTACGGTGCCTCTTTCGAACGAAGTCCGCAACCCCAGCAGGCACTGGCCCTAGCGGGCCCCGTCTTTTGTGCTGACAGCTCTTTGAGGCGCGCGTGGAACACAGCGCGCCGTCGACCCGGGCCTGGTTCTGATCAGACGGCAAGCCACCCAAAGCCGTCCGCAGGCCCGCGCCTACTGTGGCCGACAATCGCCCTGCGACTCGCGACGCCCGGGGCGTCTTCTTCTGTTGCGGCGGCTGGGGCGTGAGGTTTCCCTCTCTCTCACACGTTCGGCTTCCTCCCTTGCTAGCATTACTGCTTCGCAGAAGGAAGTGACCGCTTCCCATGTCTACTCGATCCGGACCAGGGCCGGACGTGACAGATCGCCGCCGCTGAAAACCCGATTTCTCAAAGCAACGGAGACGACAACAACAAATGTCATCGCGGACGTACACACAGACACACACAGCCTGCTTCTTGAACTTATGTTCCAGAGAGTAGCCCGGGTAGTTGAGGTACGCCACGTCCGACGGGGTTGTTATCTTCGTCTCCGTTAGTAAAAACAGGTGCGGCTTCTCGGTCTCAAGGTGGTGATGGACCGCATCGAGATTGGAGTGTAACCCTCTGCTGTTGGTGAGGTGCACTTTGAGTGGGAGGAAGTGCAGCCGTTGTTTAACCTGTTTCCTTTTTGCTTTCGTCATTTTTTTTGAATAGTCGGGGAGAAAAGTCGAATTGTCGAGGCGCTGCTCAGTGAACCAAGTGGAACACTAAAGCTAAACTCATTTGGAGACTGTATATGGCCACCGGGTCTTCCCATCCAGTCACCGGCTGGCACGGTGGAGCATACCGGAATTTTTCGCTAGTTGGCGGGGCAGCCTTTCACACGTGGCTGGCGTGCTACTTGGGCCCCCTACTAACTGCGGTCGGCCAACGGCTGGCACCGTGCTTCGGATCCCGCTACCCTCCAAAATGAGTTACCCGGAATGCCCAGCCCAGTGACCAAGCCCGGTTCTGAGCAGAGCGACTGACAATCTCCTTCTCTCCCAAAAGCACTGGCACTCCCGCACACCGACGGAACACAGCAAGCTGCTTGGCGCCGGACTTCGGCGGGATGGTGGTCGCGAGCCAGGCGGCTCCTTGCGGAGCCTACCACCGCTTTAAGTGGGATCGTTCTGCCGTACCACAGGCAAGCCGTTGCCCGGGGTGGACCGCGAGGAGGTAGATCCCAAACCACCCCAGAATCTTACACGAATGATGACGGAAGCTTAGTTCGCTCGCTCACATTAGCTCCCGCCATCTCATTCGATTCTAATCTATCATAGGTCGGAGTGCCCTCAAGTTCACTGTGTCCGAAGTTCCCCAATGACTTGGCTAAGTATGTTATTAAACGATATCGAATCAATTCAGTTGCTTTGCTGTTCAATAAAATGCAGGGCATGTCACTTAGGCCGCTAATTAAACGGCTGATGAAGCTAGTCGGTTGCGACCATGGATCACTAATAAAGAACTAGATACACAATCCCACTAAAAGTTCTTTTAAAACTGTCACCAAACTGTGTTTAGGTAATGCTGGTTGAAATAAACATACATTAATGTAAATTCAACCTTAAACGCAATGCTTTAAGTTTATTTCACAAACCTTTGTACAAAAAGCAATTATTTTTTACGACCGATACCCATTGATGAACATATCAAAACAAATTCAACCTTACACGCATGTCTTAAAGTCCGGTTCTGAGCAGAGCGACTGACAATCTCCTTCTCTCCCAAAAGCACTGGCACTCCCGCACACCGACGGAACACAGCAAGCTGCTTGGCGCCGGACTTCGGCGGGATGGTGGTCGCGAGCCAGGCGGCTCCTTGCGGAGCCTACCACCGCTTTAAGTGGGATCGTTCTGCCGTACCACAGGCAAGCCGTTGCCCGGGGTGGACCGCGAGGAGGTAGATCCCAAACCACCCCAGAATCTTACACGAATGATGACGGAAGCTTAGTTCGCTCGCTCACATTAGCTCCCGCCATCTCATTCGATTCTAATCTATCATAGGTCGGAGTGCCCTCAAGTTCACTGTGTCCGAAGTTCCCCAATGACTTGGCTAAGTATGTTATTAAACGATATCGAATCAATTCAGTTGCTTTGCTGTTCAATAAAATGCAGGGCATGTCACTTAGGCCGCTAATTAAACGGCTGATGAAGCTAGTCGGTTGCGACCATGGATCACTAATAAAGAACTAGATACACAATCCCACTAAAAGTTCTTTTAAAACTGTCACCAAACTGTGTTTAGGTAATGCTGGTTGAAATAAACATACATTAATGTAAATTCAACCTTAAACGCAATGCTTTAAGTTTATTTCACAAACCTTTGTACAAAAAGCAATTATTTTTTACGACCGATACCCATTGATGAACATATCAAAACAAATTCAACCTTACACGCATGTCTTAAAGTTCGAATTACAAAGTGACAAAAAAAAGCAACCGGTTTTTACTTAAAGAAAACGATAAAGAGAAAGAATTATATTATGTTCATCATACGTTGCACCCGTGTGAAGCCGAGGTGGGTCGCTATTCAAATATAAATGACTAGCTTCCGCCCACGGATTTGCCCACGTGAAAGTCGGATATATCATCCCAAGGGAACATAAACCCGAAATAAAAAGTATTCTATGATATTTGTAAAACGAAGTATGACGAACATAAAGTTAAAATTAAAGAAGGACTTTTTTTAACAAAGCGTTTATTAAAAATAAAATAAATATAATCTAAGTACAAATTGAATTGCAATCTACATTGTGTTAATAGATATTGCAGAGATCCTCTTTGGGAGGTGCAACCTCAATGACATAAGCCTTGAAAGAATTAAGAATAATAAAGTTAGAATTCGAATGTGATGTAATAAAGAAGTGTGAGTTTTTTTATATGAGATTCGATTGTTTGCCCTGAGGTTGAAAGCACGTAAAATATATAATTCTTCTCTAAATTAATCTGTTTTTTACTGATTCAACAACTCCTCTCGCAATTGCTACAAGCGAGTCGTCTACAAGTGGTGGAGGCGCCGGGTAATTTACGCGTGTGCACTGCGTAAAGTATAAAAGTGCATGAAGAAACTCCCAATTTTATAGATTCATCTCGAAAGGGACGAGATGCGAACGATTTTCAGGCGCTAGATGGATGGACGCCTGGAAACAAAAGCTAAGTGGTTTTTATATTTGAAAGAAAGATTGTATGTGTAAAAGATGTCTATGTTATATACCGGTATAGACCGAGTATGTTTTGAAGAGTTCGTAGCCGAATTCAGGCGAGTCGCTATCGAAAGCGAGTGGCGAGAAGCCGATTATTCGTTAATTTTGGGCGCATTTCTGCAGAGCGCTGCTAGATATTTTTATAATACGATATACCATGACGGTATAGATTTTTCGCTGCTATGCGACAAGATAAGGAATGAATTTCCGTGTAAATGCATTTCGTGTAAACGACGACGGCCATTGGAATGCTCTATTTATGTCGAAAAGACAATTACTGAAGTGTCCGATGGATGCGGACAGCAGGAATATGTAAATGTAGATAATAATACACCATTATATTCTAGTTTGAAAATTGACGACCCACAAATCGAAAACAATGATGACCATGATGACAATGATGACGAAGTAAAGCAGAGCTGTGGAGAGAACAGCCTATTCGAGGACAAGATGGAAGCGGACATGACGGATGAAGAGAAAGAGCCCGGTGTGTCCATTCCATTATTTATTCCAGATTCTATTCCGGAATGTCAAGCGACTTTGTCTGAACCTGTATGTGATCTCCATGACGAATCAGTCATCGGTAGTAGCATATTGGGTCACATGTTGGATGATGCCCAAGTTGAGGAGGCCACCACTCAGGAAGACGAACCGAAGGAGATGTTCCCTGAGGAGGCGCAACTTCCTTTGTCCGCCAATGATCTTTCTAATAATAATATATCTGTTTCATTTGGTAGGAAAATTTTAAACACAAACACACAGACACAACTAACACAGGCTATTAGTAAGTACTTGAATGAGGCCTACAAAATTTATCTTCGTGCCCAAACTGAAAAGAAAACAAGGGTTGGAAGAAGAACAAATAAAAATTATAAACACATTTATATATATAGGAAAAAATCGTACACATCAAAACATCTAAAACATTATACTACTGATTTGATAGTACGGCAACCTTTATTTTGTAAATGGAAATATTTTAGAAAAGGTGAATCTATTATACGCAATTATAAGGTCAGGAAACGTTTTATTTTGAAGAGTTTATAGTTGTTCTAAATTCCACTTTATTATACTCGATAGATTTATATAATGTTAGTTATTTTCAAGTTTTCTGCTAATTTCATAACATATAATTTATTTATTTTAATGGCAGCGAAAGCCGAAGGATTGACTTGTATTATTTCAGTCATAGGATGACATGACAACATAAAAAACAATTTGTCATATTGAGTCAAACTAATCAAAAAGTTTATTGTTTCATATAGAACCTGTAAAGGTTGAATTGAATAAGGTTCTGTAGTTAATGTAAATAGGTTGAAACCATTTTATTATAAAGAATTTTTATGGTAATAGAAAAAGTAGGATGTCAAAGCAGATAGATGTCAATTATAATGTTATGTAAACAAACATTATTTTCGTTGGTAAGTTGAATAAGATATTGAATGAAGTCTTCCGTTCCATGTACATTCGAAGACGGACGTGCACGTGATCCACGACTTCGAGGGCGCTCCAGATTTGTGAAGAGCGCGTTTAAATAATATTAGCTAGGGTGAACTCATTCCAGTGGTGTTGAAGGTAGAGTTTTCGCGATAAATTTTACGCCAGTAAAGAACTCCATGGGCGGTTGAACTAACTTTGCATACGAGGTATAACCTTCGCGAAGGGTGGCTAGTTGTCACCATTGGTTAAACTGATTATGGAGGCAATTGATTACAATTCTTATGTATTAGAATCACTGGAGTAAGTTCAAAGTTAAAATTTAAAAACTTTAGCAGAGTAGGTTCATCCGACGAGCAACCACATAGATTAGTTAGGGTAAATCTAATCAATTCAATCCCTTCTGGATAGATGTGAATTGTCGCATCGATTTTGTTTACGTCCGACAATGTGTTGCAGGTTTTTGTGGCGTTTTACTGCAGCAGGGTTTCAGCATAACTGCTTTAAGTTATTGCGCAAATGGCGCATAATAATATAAAGAATATTGCCCAGCGCAGGGTATGACTGAAACTGCTTCTATTGAAGTAGGTGTCAAAGTGTCTACGAAGAGTCGCCACTTAGGCAGGGACTTCGGGTTAGGAATAGGTAGGTGCTTGACTCTTCCAAGGCTGGGAATGTATGATTGCAAGAAAATCATTCTTACTATCCTCCATTCTTCGGGGGGTAGCTCATGCAGAGATCCTCTTTGGGAGGTGCAACCTCAATGACATAAGCCTTGAAAGAATTAAGAATAATAAAGTTAGAATTCGAATGTGATGTAATAAAGAAGTGTGAGTTTTTTTATATGAGATTCGATTGTTTGCCCTGAGGTTGAAAGCACGTAAAATATATAATTCTTCTCTAAATTAATCTGTTTTTAACTGATTCAACAACTCCTCTCGCAATTGCTACAAGCGAGTCGTCTACAATATCTATATTAATAGAAGCTTTTGGAAAGTCACCAAAATCATTCGTGGGTAGTTTATAAAATATTTAGCTACTGTGTTGGTCTGCTGCTGAAGTATAGACAGGAGTAACGCAACGATGCGTCGTGAGACGGCTACTTTATATAGAAATAGTTTAAACATTCTACCCGTAGAACATCTCTATGAAAAAAAGCTCGTTTCATCTTTGTCCCATCGTCGCGTCTCGTCTGTGTTAAGGCACCAAAGCAATGTTTGTGATACGATTAACCTCTATTACCTTATTTTGGATCTAGTTTCACCAAAGATTTTAAAGTTATTTTTTTTTTGCTTAATATTACTAATTTTTACTTCACTTTCCAAAATGTGTTTCTGGACAATAAAAAAAAGAAAAGAATGTTTTTTTTTAAACAAACAAGGTCTTCTCATAGTTAACTACTGAATAAATAACAACATTATGATGCTTAAGATAAAAACGAGAATAACCTACCCGCGAAAATGTTCGAACCGATGCGCTTTCGAGACTAATAAAATTTTATTTATTTTCGACTTTATTCGAAGTGAGGCAAGGTTTAATATTCGCTTAAAAATTAAAGAAGCTTATGCTCCCTTAGCAGATGTGCCTACGGACTTTTATATATCCAGGTTTCACAATTGATAAGTAACTTAAATCTCAAACAATAAACAAACAATGTCTTCTCAAAGTTAACTGCTGAATAAATAACGATATTATGATGCTCAAGATAAAGTCGAGAATAACCTACCCGCGAAACTCTGTTAGATCCGATGCGCTTTCGAGACTATTTTATTTATTTTCGACTTTATTTCAAGTGTGGCAAGGTTAATATTCGCTTAGCAATGAAAGAAGCTTATGCTCCCTCAGCAGATGTGCCTACGGACTTTTATATATCCAGGATGTCAAACAATTATTATGACACTAGAGAGCTATATTATTTATGGTGAGTGACGCGTGCTCCTGAATTATAAAATCTACATAAATAAACCAGAAAAAAAGTGAGATTTAATCGGTGGATTTTAGCTTATCGTAGTCGTAAAATTATTTATTAAAAATAATACTTATAAATACTGGTATTTCTTACATGACTGTATGTGGAACAATCTTATTCAGACATTCATACATTACATATCACAAACAGAGAATGTACAGGAAGCTTGATTGCTTAAGGTTTGCTGAGGTAATACTTAGATACAAAAAAATGAACAATCAGAGCGACCCTATCTGTCTAAAGTTTTCGAAAACCTGATGATGAAAGCATATTTTGCGTGATAGGCACAGTTTGGGTTTTGTCGAGGTTTGTCCACTGACTTAGTTATTTTTGTTGTAAATAATACTATTTGTAAATACATGATGTTTTTGAACTTGTACTGAACTTTTAATACAGTTAGTTATGATGTTATCTTCCCGGACCATGATATACCCGACAGTAGCAGTTTCCTATATTTTTTAGTTGGTATGTTAATTTTTTTTTTAAACATAAGTAAATGAGCCAGCAACAAATCTTAAGAAATTGGTCTTCCAACAGCACGTCGAGGGAAAAAGAATACTCAGAAGAAAAATGAAATGTTCTATCTAAATGTACTGTTGGGACCCAAATCTCAAATGACACTGAGAAAATCGTAAAATGGATAAACCAAAGAATAAGCTAAACAGTTATAAATGTTATCATTACAGTTTCACTCTCAATCTCAATTTCAAGATTCAGTTCCAATTTGGATAACTCGAATCTCGTTTGGTTGTTTCACAAGCACACATTGCTGTTTATAAAACCAAACTAAAAAATTTATTCGAATTTTTTAGAAAGTCGTGATATCTAGCTTCCCTGATTTATTAACAAAGAACGTGTCAAGATCTTCACTATTTCATAAATAATAACATTAAGTATAACAAAAATATATTAAGTATTTAACAAAATAAATAAATATTTATTTACATACATAGTGTGATGATCAGCGAGTATTGTATTGAGATTCATTTTGGTGAATTTAGTTTCCATTGAAGAAGAAAGCATTCCTTAGAAATACTTTTGAATTTACAAAAACTTTTTATTACTTTCCAAGCTCCTTATTTCGAATCGTTGACGCTTCAACTGCGTTGATCAATGTCGCCCTGTAAAAAGTTAAAGTCATATTTAATTTAACTTAACACTTATATTTTTTCTTCACTTTCCCTGCAGAGGGACAATACAGGCTAACTGGCCAACAGATAGATGGGAGATCAATCGACTCTAGGAACGTAGTTCTACAACCAAGCAGGCCCGAATTGGATAATCTCACACTGATAACTCAACCCAAAAAAGTTGCCTTAATTAAGGTAAATTGTGGTAAATTAAACAGAAACAACTCTTCAACTTTTTAATTACATCTATACTTCTATACTAATATATAAAGCTGAAGAGTTTGTTTACTTGAACGCGCTAATCTCAGGAACTATTGGTCCGATTTGAATAATTCTTTCAGTGTTAGATAGCCCATCTATCGAGGGAGGCTATAGGCTATATATGCTAAGAACAATAGGAGCGGAGCAGTAATAAAAATTGTGACGCAGACATAGTTGCTCGGGTCAACTAGTCATTCGTAAAATGTTCTTACAGCTTACCTTAGTTTACCATTCTCAAGTTCAGTAATACCACAGATAGTGGAGCCACCAGGTGAACAAACTTCGTCCTTCAGTAGTCCAGGGTGCTTCCCTGATTGCAGCACCATCTGCCCGCTGCCAACCACCATCTGTGCCGCGTGACGCATAGCCATCGCTCTTGGCACACCTTGCTTCACAGCCCCATCTGCTAGTGCTTCAATCACCACATACATCTGAAAGGTTTTAAAGTCTGGTATTAGATACGGGAGTATAGACTCCACCCCAGCTTTGCAGTTACAAAAAGAATATTTGTTTAATTTTGAGCTGCATTTTCATCAAATTACTGCTAATAATAAGATCTGATTAATACGAGTACTACTAAAATAATGGAGTACAAACAAGCCTATCTATGTACACTTTTCAGGATTCCGAACCTCAAAAGGTAAAAAAGGAACCCTTATAAGATCACTCTCTTGTCTATCTGTCTGTCCGTGTGTCACCACCGATTTACTCAGGAACGGGTCGACCTAGCAAATCGAAATTTATACCAGATACTGAAGTCTATAGTCTCTATTAGGTTTTACACACCGTACCGTACCGTTTTATACTACAAGTATAGGCAAAAGTCTGAAAACTACATAACTACATTTGTAATTTAATCATACGTGCTCCGGTGGAACCAAAAGGTTCCATTTGCGATACAACGGTGGGGCATTGGTGAGCCAAAAGGTTAATTTTTTTTGTCAGTGGTGGCACTCGGCTTTATAAAACGGGCAAGCCAATACAAAATGATTCAGCATCTTTGTTATTATTTGCAACAATAGAAATTACTTTAATTCAAATAAAAAAATCTTAAAGCAATCAAGATTTTCGGACTGCAAATTAAGAGTTGATTGATGACTTTTGTCTTTTCAATCACCAAGTCAAGATTCTTTGGCGGCACATCATGGCCTCTTTATTGTTTGTTTTTCTTATCAATGGCACGGTTCGGATACCAATAAATGTAACCGAACCGTACCGTACCGTACCGTGTATTGTCTGTCTTAAAGTGTCACGTTACTGAGATTACGTAGGTAATGTCGCAACGTGTGAAAATTGAATTTCATTAAAAATTAATTAATTTCTTTCTCGTTTCGCACCATATTGTTACTGACGGCTTTACACTCTCGCCGAGATAGTCCGAGGCAGGGCGAGCGTGAGAGTGTAGATGGTAGCGCTCGCCCGCCTGGATGTTCCTCGCCAGCTCTCCGTCCCGAGTCGGTTTCTTGCGCCCGAGTCCCAGGGTCTCGCGCCTCCTCACGTGATCTACGAGCGTGTCGCTGTACACATGGCGGCTGTCACGTAAACTTTCGCCTAGACAGGGCGAGCGTGAGAGTGTAGATGGTCACTCGTCTCGACCGAAGCCTCTCGGACCAGACATAGCGAGTGCTCTCTAGCGAGAGTGTACGCCATGACATTTTTTACTTTGTTTAAGTAATTGTCCTCTACCCATACATCGCGGGTCGCAATTAAAAAAATATATTAAAAAGGGCGGCACGTGGGCCGTGGCTATTGAAAAATGTTCGAACCCCTTTCTAGGATATTGATATTGGAGCCGAATTCCGATGTGACGCTGTGAGACACAAACCAGACTGATACTGGCAAAACTTACATAAGCTGGTCCACAAGCTGACAATGCGCCCAAGGAATCCATCAACTCTTCAGGAACTTTCTCACAAAGTGCTGAACCGCTTACAAGTTTTTCCAATATTAAACATTCCTTTTGCACCACAGTGGAGTCAGGTGTGTACAAGCAAATCCCAGCTCCCACCGTCATTGGAGTGTTGGGCATTATCCGTATCACACTTGCATGGACACCATCTAAATGTGATTTGATGGTCTGTAAAAAGGATAATTAGCAAATAAGATTTATTACAGTAATTGCTTTAAGACTACTCACAGTTGTTACCACCAGATACCAATGAATTACTTTCTGAATGAATCATAATTTTCAAAACAAGTTATTTCAAATTTTACCAATGATTTTTTAATAATTTTATTTGAAGATGACTATTTCTCATGAAAACCTGTCAAATTTTTTAATTAAAGTTGAGTCAAAATTTTGAATTATTTTTGCTTTTGTAACAATTTACGTAAATGAAATAGGAGTAAAATAAAGAGTAAAAATTTTTAAGCATGCTCATGTCACATCGACTTTTATGCCAGTTGGAATTTTAGCATGGTCGTGCTAGAAAGGAATCTTCCCAGCACAACCTGTGTATCTAGGATAATATTGAGATTGACCCAAACATGACAGGCATGTAACATAAATAAATAATGTTTTGAGTGTGTGGTAATTTTTGGTAAGGTTTTAAATAGAATATAAAAAAAGATATTCACACTGGCCTGTAAGACCTGTATCATATCAAATGAAAGGGCTAAGGCGCCATCGCCACAAGCGAGTGTATCGCCGCGAGTTGACGTTTTGCTAGTCAATGTCACCGGAAAATAGCATATACTGTAAGATTTTAAAAATATCGTGTGAAATTGTAAGTTTTCAAAAGGCACGTCTACATTGAAAACCTTTTGAATTTGGATGGGATTTATTGTATACAAAATTATAAGATCACAGTATCGAGAAAATATAATCTTAAAAGATTTATTACAATCTTACAGAGTTTGCAATTATCCGGTGAAAGAGACATGGCACAACAATATTATCATTGTGAGTCTCCTGCTCGTGGAGACGGCTGCTTACTGTCCTGAGTTTAAAGTATTTTTTTCTCATAATTCAACTTAGGGCAAAATGTTAACAAAGACACTGCTGAACAAGGAAAATTTGGATATAGGCTACCCCAAGCTTCACCACATCAACCGGTATGGCAATAATTTTGGCTTCCAGCATTATGCCCACAGCCTCTAGTCATAGGCCCAACTTGTGGCAGGGCAACATTGTAACTTTTGGTGAGCACCACTTCAGATCTCTGCACAATTAAAGAATAATACAGTTTACAATTTGTTTTCAATGAGTGTGGAATGAAAAAACATGGATGGTCCCTACTTTGTTTAACCTCAACCACCTGTGTTGGAAGAATGGTGTTTGTATTAATAAAGAATATTATCTTACATGTGTGTAAGTAAGATAGCATAAAAGACAGGTAGTGTTAACTGTGTGCAGAGCATTATCAATGTAAATAGCAATTCATGTTTAATGACTATTTAAAAGCCTCAGCCAGATGTAATGAGTCTGGGATATTAATTTATATTTTCATATCATTGATAAAAGAATGTAGAGGAGAATGTTCATATGAGTGTTTTTATTCTTAGATACCTTTTATACATTTGTAAAAATGAAGTTATGTATCTATTCATTGATATTGATATTTGGTATTGATCTGTACTAATATACAGGGTTATTTGTAAAACACCAGCAACCTCTTAGGCAATGAAAGTGCACTTTATTATAAGCAACTTTTACTTTGAGAAAACCCTGAAATCTCGAGAAAAATATCAGCTCATATTGCTTATAATCATGTGTACTTTCACTGCTTAAGAGTTTGCTGGCGTTTTACAAATAACCCTGTATAAAGCTGATGAAGGGTTTGTTTGTTTGTTTGCTTGAACGCACTAACCTCAGGAACTACTGGTCTGATTTGAAAAATTATTTCAGTGTTAGATAGCCCATTTATCGAGAAAGGCGATAGGCTATATATCATCACGCTAAGACCAATAGGAGCGGAACAGTAATGAAAATTATGACGCAAACGAACTTGCGTGGGTCCACTAGTTTATTGATATGTATAAACCTTGGGGGCCTCTGAAGTTCCTTGAAACTATTAACACATTCTAGCTAAAACTTAGAGTATAATTTTATATAGGTAAAACCAACCTTATGAAGTTCTTGTAATTGTATCCCCGCTAACATAGATACAAACAAAACTTCCTTTGCTGTGGTCTTTGCAGTCAATTTAATATCATGGATAGCAGCCTGCAATTTGTTGACCTTCACTCCTATAAATATCATATCGCAGTTATCAAATACTACTCCATTTTCGGAAGTAACATTAGTGCCCATATCACTCCAATGTTTGAGATTTTCTATGTGAGGACCTGCTACCCAAATTTTTGATGCCGAATGGACTCCTGAAATATAAAGATATAATAATACAGTAATTTCTCAGCAGGCAATAAGAAAATACTTACACTATTCCTCTTGGTAGTATTTAAGATTGTAACAGCTTTGTTTTAAAAATATGCCACTTACCGCTTTTTAAAATTCCTTTAACAATTGCTGTAGACATGTTACCACCACCGATAAATCCTAAATTGAATTCCATGGTGTTTGATTAATATGCAAGTCTTGTTGAACCAATAAAATAATTATTTGAGATTATATCCAAGAAACATGGAAAATAAACAGCGTTCCTAGTTCCACTAGGCAGACAATATACTATTGCTTCTTATGAGATAACTACTTGATCTTGAATGAAATCAATGGAGCAACGAGAACAGCTGATCTGTTGAAATCACAGTTGAAAATGTTGAAATCATAATTGAATTGTCAGTCTTGTCAGTGTTTTTCCTTTCCTTTTCTTTTGACATGACCACAGAACACAAATATTACCTAGACCGTACGCCTATGGTCTGGTCTGCCTTTTTTTCAGTCATCTGCTGCGAAATCAAATTTATTATCGATTGTTTTATTTCTCTGACAACATTTTCGTTAAAATCCACAATCACAGAACAGTCCGTTGCAGTAGTTGCACGCATGTCGCACGCAACTTTTGAAACAACAAAATTGAAAATAAACGAGTTATTCGATAGGGACCGTTTACTATGCCATCTAGTGTCGCATATTCGAAGTTTTCAGGGTCAGAATATTTAAGTTTGGCGCTTCTGTGCTGCCACCTGTAGTTCCTGCGCGCTCAGTTTAGGGGAACGTGCGCGAAGAAGACTGTGCCATCTAGCGTAGCTATTTTGAATGTTATACTTGAAACATACTTGACAGTGACATTTCTGTGCTGCCACCTATAGTTTCTGCACGCTCCCTATAAATAAAAATTCATTTCCTCTTTTCGGGTCTAAATCAAAAAATATCGATCTAAGGGAAAAACTGATAAGGACCAAAATAATAGGAAATTTAATCCTAAACAACTTTGGTTTAAACCATATTTCGTTTAAAATTGAAAATAAAGGAGTTATTCAATGAAAGAGAATTCACTCTCAAATCCAAGATGGCGGATGACGCAACGAGGTTGGAATTCGTATACCGAAAGATAGACTGCCAGTTCCTTGGGAAATCGTTGGGGTTTTCGAACGATTTCTGAAGAAAAATTGCTGTGCGGATTTTTTTCCGTGTCAAACTCCAATTCGACTTGGCTATGTGGTAGGGATGAAACGTATTTACCATACCAGGTTTGAAAACCAAGGCTTTGCTTCAAAGTACGGCACCCTGGTACGAAGTAGGAAAAACATGCAAGTGTGGAAGTATTTTCTATGCTATCGGGCACCGGCAGAGCTAGAAAATATTTTCATAGGAAATTGATCCATGTAAGCTCGTCTTTGTACATGAACTTTCATTACTGTGTTTTGAATGAGCTGTTTTGGTGTACAATAAAGAATTAAAGAAGAATTAAAAAGCTTTAGTATCTGTAGTAACTGTATATTTTCCGAGGATGAGATTATAATCCTAATTTCTATACAGTTACGAATCAATTTCCTGTGGCGTTGCCAGGAAATTGACTCGTGCGTTTAAAGGTTCGCGCGAAAACGGACGATGACGTCACTCGTGTCTATCACTAGCAAAGAACTTTTGAACGAAATTTTGAGTTATAAAATGCACGCAAGTCCTATTCGTATTTGGCTAGTTTTTCAGCGACGTATCGATTTTGTTTTTGTTGTTATGGCAACACACCGAGATGAACCACGAATTTTCTGGCCATAAACCAAAAGAAAGAAGAAATAAGATATTTCACAAAAAATTGTAGACACAGTCATTTGAATTAGGTAAAATTATTTTGAAACTGATTAGTGCTAAAACTATTGCACGAGTTTGACTGGACGTCATACTGTATTGAAAGCTTTTGGATAGGGTTGCAAAAACAAAAATGAATTAAAAAGAAACAATTACGCTGTATGGCAACTCTGACAGTTTGTGGCTTCATTTTGTAGGGTGAGGTGTAAGTTGTGTTTTTTGGATTATTTTGATATCGTTATCAATTTTACAATGCTGAAATAGTGTTACAATCTTGAAAGTGCTCAAATATGTGTCGTTGTAGTGATACATTCAATTATAGTTTGTATGAAGTGTAGTGTCCAACATGTTTCGATGTATACCTTTGTTCAAATGTAATCGCCAAGTGGAATGTGTAGACAAGCGGCATTGCTCGTTGCCAACAATACCCGAAGACATTTTACGATATTCCAGAAGTTTAGAGGAACTCTTTTTGGATGCCAACCACATACGAGATCTGCCGAAGGTAAGTGAATTTGTAACCTTAATAAGAAGATTCATTTCACTCGTGGGCGTTTACCTTATCACTGATTATGTGTAAATAATATCAGTGCGTCTTATGTTGTTATTGGTACCGATGAGTATCAATTTTCCAACCCAATTCTCACGCATTTAATTTAGTTTATGTTTGAGCTATTTCATACAATTATTTTCTTTAAAAAAATGTTAAATGTAATTTACCTTTTGTAAATATAGGTAGAACACAATCATGTCCCTGAATACATATGTTTGACTTTAAGAGATTCATAAACATTTATTGAGCTCCACACATACACACTTCTCTTGACTCTGTCTCTTGGGGATGGGGTTTACAAATTCTTTTCATCAAGTTTATTTAGTTTGATAAACTTTTGTAATTATTTCAGACTCAAATTGATCTCTCTCATATACCAAAATACCAAATAATAAAAATCCTCCAAAGTAAGTCATAAATTACGGATCCCTAGACCAACACTCACTAGATATTGGGGTGCCATATACATATTTAGATAGACTTCTCGACACCCAAAAATCAGAAATATCACGGTGAAAAAAAAAAGTTTTTAATATTTACTGCTTTGGTTATTCAATAGGAAAATAGATGGATATTGCTAGGTCGATGATTTCAAAAAAGTTGGCATTACATTCTACTATAAAGTTCCGTGCCTAATGGTATGCCAAAAGGTTTTGTCTCAATCTGCTTTTCTTAACCAATGTGTTGCATTTACAAAATATTTTACTTAAAAAAAAACTGCTGTGGTTAAATTTTTTTTTATTGAAAATGTAATTGATTTTCTGGTCACAATACCTAGCACCTAAAACAAAATGCAATTTAAAGGAAGGTTCTTAACCTTCCTTTAAATTGCATTTTGTTTTATATTTTTAGAACATTAATTTTCCTTATTCGTAATGCATTTGTACCACAGTATGTTACCGTTCCCACCTATGTAGGGAATCAATTTTAAGCAAAACAAAGGCTGCAATCCTTATGTATAAAATTCTTCCATTGCCGATGAGCAACTGACAGAAAACGCACTGCCGAAAGATACTGTTAGTAAAAACTGGATATATGAGCATGTAAAAGCTACTAAATTATAAAACTACACCAGCGACCTGCAGTTGCAAATTAAATACAAATGTTCCTTGTTTATCTCTCTTTACATTAGTAAAAATCATATGAAAATGTGTTTCATATTTAAATAAAAGAAAGAGTGTTGAAATGGACATAAATAAGCAGTACTGATAAGATCAGATAAGACAGTATTAGAATACTGGGTATTTCTACTAACTGAAAAACCACTCACTACTTAAAACTAAATCATTTATTTACCTCTCATTATTTAATAAATATCCGATACCAGAAGACCTACCTATTTACATTGAAAAACCTAGTTTTGAGAAAGCAACTAATGTTGTTCCGTTTTAAATTGATTTTTAATTGTATCATTCACTGAGTAGGTAGTAGAATTATTGAAATTTGAAATGTTTGTTTGTTGGCACAGCTTTTACATGTTTGTTGTAATTAAGCTGCAATAACATTAGTTCCGAGTTGTTAGACACTTTAAGAGGACAGGGGCAGGGGCAATAAAGCCCTTCAACAAAGTTACTCAATAAAAATACCACTAGTCACTTAATGTATAATGTATTCTAATTTATAAATTGCATGATTAACATTATATGGTTGAACTGGCCAAGATTATGTTGGTCATTTAAAGAGACTGGCCACTAGCTAGCACAAGTGTCTTCTTAATGTCCCTCAGTAGTAGTGGGAATGTCTAAAATGTAGTTTTTTTAGTATTTTACTAATTTAAAGAAAATATTATTTATGAATTAAAGCTTTTCTCATTAGAAAACAGTGTGCTGTTTTTTAGAGTTTACTAATGAAATAATCCAAGAAATATTCTGAATTCTTGAAACTACTACACCACCTATGTTGCAATTGTTGCAATTCAATTGAATACCTTACAATTATTAAATTTGTTAGCCACTAAATCCATAATGTTTAGGTATTCTTTGTTATTTCCACAGTTGCAAGGTTGTGAGAAAAAATTAATTTAGATTTTATTAAAATTATGAATGTTCTCTTGGCACTATAATCTTATTGTACTGTATTTTTTGTTACAGAACTTCTTCAGACTTCATAGACTAAGAAGATTAGGTCTCAGTGATAATGAAATCCACAAACTTCCAGCAGACATACAGAATTTTGAAAATCTAGTCGAGCTAGATGTTTCTCGAAATGGTAAGTTTTATGTTATCAAAAAGTAGTTATTTCAGGTATTTTCTTGTTTACATTGTGCTAAAATGGATTTTTTTGTGCATTAAGATATGCTCAAAATCTGTATTATAATCATCAAATATTTGCTTCAGTGACTTTTCCATATGTCCATTCCATACTCCTTTTTATTTTCTGTCATATCTTCTTATCAAGGTCCAAGATAACTAAACCTGGTAGGTAGAATTAAGTACATTTTTATATATGCTTATGCATATAAATGTAAACATTTAGTTAGTTACAATCCGTAAACGAAAATAAAACACATTTAAAAAAGTATTTGTTAAAAATTAAAACATTCCAGTTGACTACACTTTCATGATTTCATTGTTCAAAGAAAGGAAGTTTAATACTTTTGCACCAGATTACGTCACGTTCTTGATCGTAAGACTGTTCAATTTACCTTTGAGAGAAAGTTTGAATGTTCGAAATGTTTAACAGACTAGGTACCTACCTACCTACTTAATTTTTTGTTTACTTCCCTCTTTGTTTACGTAGGTACTTAATTTTGGTAAATTCCTGAAAATCATAACAAGCACTTCTCTGAAATGAAAGTTAAGAAACCAATCGGGTGGTAAAGTAATGATAACTTTCTAAAATACTTGTAGCCAAAATAAACAGGCCAAGCTGAAAACTTTTAAGGCTGTCGGTAATGTACCTCCCGTTATCAGTATGCACGTGGCGTCCTTTCCATCAAGCGCATAACTTCACGTACGAAGCAGGTGCGAAATACTCGTGAATGAAATTCCATTTGATATAAAAAATCAATTCGTCTTACTGCTACTAGCAACTAAGTCTGTGTGAAACGGATGGACTTCCTTCCTGACGAAATTACAGGTCGTTTAGAAATATAGCCAAGTAGTACTTTGCCCGCGACTTCGTTCGCGCCGCTTTTTTGGTATTGCAATTTTTGTAAAAATCCCTAATATTTTCTTATCTTCTAATGAGTAATAAATGTAGCCTATGTTACTCAGGGATACTTAATGTAGGATTCAAATGTGAAAGAATTTTTTAAATCGGTCCAGTAGTATTTGAGCTTATTCGTAACAAATATACAATTTTTTTTTCTTTATAATATTAGTATGATTATTTCATAACCAGAGTGCTAATTCTACTAATTTTCAAGTAACGTTCGCATTCGCATCTCATTCGCAATCTGTCAAAAATCTATGAAAAATGAGGATTTTTTAGGGTTCTGAACAAAAAACGGACCCCTTATAGGATCACTCGGGTGTCTGTCTGTCTGTCTGTCCGTCTGTCACAGCCAGTTTTCTCCGGATTCACTGGACCGATTCTGTTAAAATTTGGTACACATATGAACTTCTGTGACCCAAACATGGACGTGTTATGTAAATTATTAAATTTTCAGTCACTTTTGGGGGTATAACTAGAAAATTAAAAAAAGTTTTTTTGACTGATATCGTGTGACATATTAAATTAAAGGGCTTATTACTGTTAAGATAATGGTAATGTTTCATTTTATTTTTTTCATAATTTTAAAATAAATAGTTTTGAAGTTATTCAAGAAATTAAATGAAACATTACCATTCTCCCCCTCATCTCCGAAACTACAGAGCCTAGAATAAAATGTAGATAGATCTTTACCTATAGATTACAGGAAAACCTATGAGAAGTGTATAGTGTTAAAATAACATGTTAAAAATAATTCGTTCGGAACCCTATGCACGCGAGTCCGACTCGCACTTGGCCAGTTTTTGACAGTTTGCGAATATTGATGGGCAATCCACCCGTTTTAAACCCGGTGATTTGGTAAAACACCCGATAAACACCTAGAGGAGCTTGTGGCTAGATAATAACAGCCGCACGGGTCGATCTTCAAGCTTATGCAACGCTTGCCAAGGTTGGTCTGTGGATGGGTGAGTTTCCTCCGTGCCTTGGAAAGCACGTTTTAAGCCTTTGGTTCCTGCTGTCATTTGTAGATCTTTGGCAGTCGTTACGGATAGTCAGAAGCCAGTTAATCTGACTCCAGTCTTGTCATGAAGTACCGTCTTACGGTGTTACCCAGTTAATGGGTTGTGGAGGTCTGGTAGGCAGCCGCTCCTCGTAAAATACTGATATTCAGCTAAATCCGGCTTGGCTGGAAGCCGACCCCAATATAGTTGGGAAAAAGCTAGTCAGATGAATACCCGATAAACGCCTATAAACATCCAGAAAATTGGAATCTATATCATCTATATTTGCGAATGATATGCGAATGCGAACGTTGTTTAAAAATTAGTAGAATTGGCCCTCTGATGTCAACGCTGTGAAATGTACTAAATTGTACCAATTAGCAAAAGAATCTACCGATACTCAATTTTAGGACATTATGAGACTATCGTCGTAATGGTCTTTCTAGTAATAGCGGCAATAAATGTCTTGTTTAGCTAACATTAAGTTAATGCACGATGATTCAGAGTTAATTTAGCTTGGTTGGACGTTATAAGCAACTTTATTGAATGTACAAGTTGCACAAAGAGTAACTATGGATTTTCTTGTCCGTTCTTCTCCATAAGAACCTTTTGCGAACGGACGACTAGAGGCACTATAATATTTTATTTTTATTTGACGTTCAAAAGTGCCTTTAATGGTCTAGTTGAAATAAATCATTTGACTTTGGCTTTGCACATTCTTTTTAGGTTAAATCACTTCAATCGATTTCTGAAATGCTTATCAACAGTTGCAATGCAATGCCGTTAGGCGTAGCCGTAAAAGAATAATACCATCCTATCGCTTCTCGTGGGGTACGACCCCCACGAGAAGCGATAGGATGGTTACTAAGGAACTCGCCAGAGAATGGGCAGCGATGTAAAACGCTATACCATACACTGCGATCGCCAACCCGCCTGCCAAGCGTGGCGATTAGTGCAAACCACCCCTTCTGGGGAAGGCCTATGTCCAACAGTGGACGTCTTTCGGCTGCTATATTGATGATGTTGTTCATCAGTTAGTGCTCTAACAGATTGACTAAGTCACGGTAACTTAAGCGATTGACGGGATCAAAAGTTAATCAAATTAATGTTAATCAAATTTACAGACAGTCTGCCAAATATCTACCTATTTAGATATTTATAAATCTTATGATGATTGCCGTAAAATGCTTAGATCCAAAAGCCGTAATTTGAAAACCATGCAGACTCAAAAATCTCTGTAAAGTTAAAAGCTAAATGACCGTTAAATCATAGCAGTGAGTTGATAATAACATAAATAATAAAGATTTACGTCGACTTGCTCACATGAGGTTTCCAGTGACCTCGCCTTGTACAAATGCCACGCGCGGCTGCAAATCTCCACTAAGCGTCTTTCCCTATGATGAATGCAATAGGAAAATATTTTATTTTCGTCTAGTACTGTATCAGGTGGGAATTTCTACCTTTATTCGTAACCTATTTGTAACGAAGGTCGTAAGCTGGCACGAATAAGTTGTAAACTTTATGCGACTGTCTCCGACTGAGGTTAAATTAATCGTGTCTCATTTCTAACGTTCGAGCAATGATAGCACGAATAAAAAACCGCCCAAGTGCGTGTCGCACTCTCACACGAAGGGTTCCGTACCATAAACCGAAAAAACACGTTTCTTGTATGGGATACCCTTTTAATTTATACTTAATACACACTGAAAATTTCAACTGTCTACCTATTACGGTTTTTGAGAGACAGCCCGCTGACAGACGGACGGATAGACAGACGGACGGCCAGACGGCCAGCGGAGGATTACTAATAGGGATCCGTTTGTTACCTTATTTCCGTTATTTGGGTACGGCCCACTAAAAATATTCCAACATTTTCGCTTTACCAAGTTATTTTAGACTTGCTTCGTAGGGCCTGCAAAATTTCGGTACTCTGGGCAAGATCTAAAGTTAATTAATTTTCGCCTGAAGTAACGTAGAAGAACAACATTTGAACAACGTAGTAGTTTCATCTGTACATCTACCTACTATGAATTCAGTATAACGTTACCGAGCACACTCGCGTCCCTAATTATTCGCATGGTAATGTCGGTAATGCATAGCGTATCGACAATACTGCAACTAACAACGCGACACCATTTGGTAACGACGGACGTAGTACCGACATAATAGGTCACTACCGCAAGACCTAGTACTGTAATTCGCATTAGGTATTAACTAATCAACATAGAATACAACCGCCTGTATTCCCCGAAAGGTCAAGCAAGTGTAATTATCCATAGTCCGAATAGGACAACACATTTCACCAGTATACTACATACAAATATTTTCTAATTATGAGTCTAATGCTGGGCCAATCAGGACCCAAATCCAGACTCCGTGCTACTGACAAATGACACTTATTTAAATATTAACCATTATTTTAAAACCCCAGTATAAAACAAAGTCGGGTTAGTTACACCATTTATAACTCAAGAACGGACAGATTTAGAAGATATTTGGTTTATTGGATTTCTCTTTGCCCCGAATAGCAGAATAACTATTAACGTTAGAAAACAAAACACGGCAAAAATTAATTTTGAGGCGGTACGAAGTTCGCTACCACTAGTTTTTTATGAAACCCACTGGGTCTGACCTCTGGATCAAACATAGACCAAGCCTATGCTTAGCAGTCACAGTTTCCGCCAGATATTCGACCATAAAGTAATTATTCTTTTTTCATTATCATCTTGCAGTTATGAAATCAGTAAATCTGACTCCAGTCTTGCCAAGAAATACCGTGTTACTCATTTAATGGGTTATGGAGGTCTGGTAGACAGCTGCTTCACGTAAAATACTGGTATTCAGCTGAATCCGGTTTGACTGGAAGCCGACCCCTATATAGTTGGGAAAAGGCTAGGCAGATGATGATGATCTTGCAGGTTTTTCTTTTTCGTCCATATACTCTATATCTCTTTTCATATAAAAATGCCGTGTTCTACCTATATAGTTCTCATTTCTTCACAATCTCACAGCTTTTCTTTGGTCTTCCCCATAGAAATATGGTCTTCCCTTTATTCATTTTATCGATGTCATGTAATACGATGAAAATTATGATCTCATTACATAGCCTCTAACTATATTGCCCTATAAAGTAAATGCCTTGTTGAGTATGCAATGCACAACAAGAACGTGAACATCTTCAATCTCTATTTTTAAGTTTGCAGCGAGCTAAGCAAGTAAGTTCTGTTTCACATTTGCATCAAATTGACACCAATCTCGTTTAACTTAGGCGATGCGTTAAAGCTGTACTATTATAAAGTTTACGGTATGGATACCGTTTCATTGCTGACGGGCGGCAAGGTCTCTCAAACGGGGCTGGTCTAAATAATAAATAATGTGCAATTTTACTTTGTTAAATTGTGATTATGTAAACTCTGCCGCGCTCACTTTTATTTTACCACTGTAATTTGTTAACGTGCAGAATTCATGAAAAGTAAAATGGTACCAGTTTTCAGGAAGCATCTACCTTTTTGATAATGGTAAATTTTTTGAAAAGCAAATCTTTTGGTTCGTGAGTAATTCGTTGATCTGGTTGGTTATGTACCTAATCTAGGGTCTGCAATGTAAACAATATACTTTATTAGTAGTAGGATCTGTAACGTAATAGAAAAGCTAATGTAACACTAATTCATCATGGTAAATATTATTGAGGGCTCTTTGTTATTTATTTACCTGTTTTATTGAAATTGCATAGTTTCCTTGTTATGTTTTCCTTGCAGCCTATTAGAGCGACTATAAGTGTTTTTATTGTTGCGTAATTTGCGCCACTTCAAAATTAAAATAACGTATTCGTACGAAAAAATAATGTAGGTACGAACGAATACATTATTTTTCATCACTCATTTCACCAACTGCTCTTCAAACGATGATGAACGATGTGTTCAGGAATTGAAAAACAGCTTAAAGATGAGTCATTCCAATGTCTTTTCCTACAATAGGCTACAATGGGCAACGGAGACAAAACATGCTCGCTCACTAAATGAGGGTTTCAAAACGGGCATTGATCCAAAATAGGTTTTACCCAATCGGTTTTAAAGCTAAGCTTCAGAAGGTAGTAGGTATGACACATCTCCAGATGGTATCATAATAGCAAGTGGAAATGGAACGGCAACATAAACTGGTCGGGAAGACCTGGTACAAAATGATGATGATGATATTTAGCCGATTTCGGCCACAGTGACGCAAACCTTAGCTTTTCATGGTGTTTGCGAGCCTAGATTTGCTGCTCTGTTATGTGCTTTCATGTGACTTGCACTATCCCACTTTGGCGGAAAAACTCAACACAAAGCGGACATGTCACAACACCATTGACGATAGATGATAGCTGTTGATAGTCTAGCTTTCAGGTCGTCGCGTTTCTGGTCTAATTCTAACCTCCTTCTATCCTCAAAGCTTTGACTTGCCTTTGCACGACCGAATCGTGGGGAATCAATGTCGCATCTCTTCATGTGTCTATTCTGAACATCCTTGAAGCGTAGAAAGTGTCCATCACGCTTTCGTTTCCCTTCCTGGAGTGCAGAATAGAAGATACGCTTTGTTAGTGTCTCGTGCACCTATGAGACATACCATTTCAGTTGACGCCTCATCAAGTTGGCCTCTATGCCGAGGACCTTGGCTCGCCTCAGGACGTTAGTTTTCCTATTACGATCCGTCCATCTGATGTTCATAATGTTTCAGAGGCATTTGCGATGGAATGTTTCCAAGGTCCGAATATTATTACTAAGAAACACCACGTTTCTGCTGAGTAAAAAAGATTTGGGAGAACATTAGCAATGTACAGAAAACTTCGTACTTCATTTGAGATCGTGAGAATGGAACCCCTGGGCTTTTTTTTAAGGATGGGAAATCATCAAATGACTCCGCTCTGGCTCTGGGCGGAGCGAAAGGGAGTGTCAGACTCTTACTGACTAAAACCCATCCGTGTTCCTCCTAATGCCCTTTGCGTTCCAGGGCCGCGGCGTCTCTTTCGAACGGATTCCGCACCCCGGCAGGCACTGGCTAGGGCCAGTGCCTGCCGGGGTGCGGAATCCATGCGGACCCAATCTCCCATGCTGACAGCTCCTTGAGGCGCGCGTGGATAACAGCGCGCCGCCGACCCGGGCCTGGTTTCTGATCGGACGGCGAGCCACCCAATGCTCGCCGTCCGCAGACCTGCGCCTACGGTGGCCGGAAATCGCCCTGCGACCCCCGACGCCCGGGGCGTCTTCTTCTGTTGCGGCGGCTGGGTCGTGAGGTTTCCCTCTCTCTCAAACGTTCGGCATCCTCCTTCGCTTGCATTACTGCTTCGCAGAAGGAGGTGACCGCTTCCCATGCCTCTTCGCTCCGGACCATAGATTGAACCAGGGCCGGTCGCGAGAGGTCGCCGCCGCCGATCGCCTCAACGAGGACCCGGCGGTTCTCCTCCGCCCAAGCAGGGCAGGGAACCTCTGGGCTGCAATTTGCCAAAAGCTGTAGCCGCAGCACAAACCCTCTGATTAACCTCGAGTTCTCTTTTATTGGTGTCCATATTACCAAGCTCTCCACTTGCTTCAGTTGGGAGAACAATAGCTATGTTTACAGACATCTTCATAGTTAAATTGAGATCGTGAGAATGGAAAACTCTGGGCTGCAGTTTGCCATCACAAGATTAACCTCGAGCGTTCGAGGACTCCTTTATTGGTAGCCATGCAACCAAGGTAACTGAAGCTCTCCACTTGTTCAGTTTACTTCTGCCAGTTGCGATTTGCCGGTACAGAATAGAGAATAATGCTAAAAGGAAAGGGAAGGAGAAGCTTATTTCTTCCCACTTGTAGGCGTAGAGGCACAAAAGGCTGTGAATGACGATAATACCGATGAGAATCGAATACATATCCACGGTTAACAAATACCTATTATATATCGAGTATCTGGCCATTGTAGTAAAAGTTATGAATCTGCTGTTTTTAAGAGGCCTTTGTATAATTTACCATCTACAATCGACCTTGTCCGCTCAACGTTACAATTTAAACCGCACAGCTACATTTTATTTTTACTGTTAACCTGACGTCACCAAGTATTGAGCCTTTGTTATTAAACAAATGCGTTCCCACATTAGACGAACACCAAGAATTTGCCATTTGCGAACTAGTTCAGCAACAAACTACGTGTAATCATTACACGTTATGTGACTTTTGATTTGTTTCTGTTGGCAATTCTCTTTTTTAGGTCGCTAATCTTTTTCTATCATCGATATCATCTTTTGTTTGGCAAAGATAACCTTAATGTAGTATCAGTTGATTTTAAATCCACCTGTATTCTGGACTTAATGGGTTACTTGCATTGATGAAGAATGATACGACAATCATACGGTTTACTTTTCAGTAATCTAAAATTCTGAATGAGGAGTAATTTTGAGCCTTTCATATTGAGCATAGTCACGGGTCAAGATGAGCATCTGATCTGTTAACCGTTGCTATCGTCAGGCAACCCCGCTACTTGGATACCGTTCTTATCCATGCAGAAAGCTTTTTCTTGTAATATGCGTAAACAGAGCCTGAGCAAACATAAGATGTATTAGAAATACTCTTCGCAGACGAGACATTCGGCGTCGATTTTTCGCAGTTAACCTGGACTAGACTGAACCAAAACAGAAAACGGCTTACTGCAAATACCAAGAATCGCGATATAGGTTTAAATTGGATTGACGGTTGAAGGATGACAATACCTTTTAGACTAGGTTAATAATTGGTCCCTGTGGATGCAATCGAAAATTACCCTGATGATTGTAGGAATCCGTTCACTAGACCATTATTATCTTGTACAAATTTTGACCCGGTAGCGGTTTTCTAGTGTGATGTTAGCCTTTTGTGTGTTCACTTCATTAACTAATTTGACGAGGGTTCCACGCGCACTTCTTTGTTGTGCAAAATATCGGTACCTTAGCTTGTTTAGTCAACATCTGCAATTATGGTTTGTGTGTCAAATGCTGATATAATATCAAGAACTTTCTAGTTTACAGTTTTTAAGGCTTTTACGGTTACTATACTGCCGCAGATTACGTACATCATGATATGCATGGGCATATAGAACTTTACCAACTTGTACACAGATGGCAAGTTCGCGGTGGGTGAGTCGAGTACGTTTCCAACGACCCGTGTAGATGAACTAGATTTCCTGTTAAACTCGCCATCAAGTGGTTAGTGCTATGTTATGTTGTATACTATACTAACCTCTGTGTATTATTCACAGTTAACTGCTCCGCTCTAAATTTTAGAACAATGCAACAAGTATTGCAATTTTATACTGAAACCATATCACACTATAGAGGAACAGTGTATTTTCCAGCGTGGTAAATAATTTAGGCACAAAGCGCTTGTTAATGGGCTCTAATTAACAATATGTTTGTTATTGCAAAGAGACCCGTCTGTGGATGACATCGTGAATCTGGGTACTTAATTAAGTCGATCCTGACAGCTGTAATTAAATTACCTTTGTAGTAATAACATTATACTTCAGACCAGCAATTACGTTAGCGAGGTGCTTAATTTAGAGTTTAATAATAAACCTGATGTTTCACATTTTCTCTGTGCAAATATCAGGGAATTTTCGTTTAAACGTACTGACGAGATATTTGATGTGCTTTGAATTACAGAACCAGCGACTTACTTGAATTTAATTCTCCGCTTCTAATATGAATTATGAACGATTAAGTACCTAAAGTACTTGAGGAGCTCGTGGCTAGATAATAAAAGCCGCACGCAAATTAAGCAACGCTTGCCAAGGTTGGTCTGTGGATGGGTTACCATCTTATCATAGCGAGTTTCCTCCGTGCCTCGGAAAGCTCGTTAAGCCATTGGTCCCGGCGGTCATCTGTAGATCTTTGGCAGTCGTTACGGATAGTCAGAAGCCAATAAATCTGACTCCAGTCTTGCCATGATGTAGCGTGTTACCCAGTTACTGGGTTGTGGAGGTCTGGTAGGCAGCCGCTCCGCGTAAAATACTGGTATTCACTAAATACGGTTTGATTGGAAGCCGACCCCAATATAGTTGGGAAAAGGCTAGGCAGATGATGAAGTACCTAAACTACTTACTTGTCTGCTGTAATATTTCATGTTTCTTTTATACAAATGGATTTCTTCAACGTTTTACTCTCATCTACGACAGTTGATACCACAGAATTATAAAAAAAAAACAAATCGACACCCACTGTCAATTGCAAAAAGAGAAATATTTAATTTTTCCGAAAAAGAAATGAAGAACCCATAGAATATATTATATCTATGGAAGAACCCTTTTACTGTTAATATAGCAGTCGAGTATTCCTCATCTTCTGATAGAAAGGATAAAAACTAATTCTATTTGACTATATTGACGCAAGATGCAAATCTGTCGGAGTTATTTCTTCAAGTCTAGCCTAGTTTGCATAAAATATGCCTTCCTTGTTGCCACGGTTCCCCGCTTGCGCTATCTTTATTCAATCTTAGCATGAACTACCAACAACGTGACATAGATGCTTTACAAAAGTAACTTGGTAAGCTTTCTAGGGATACGAGATAAAAGCTTAATCTAGAATTGTTGGAAGCTCTTGCCTTACTACCGTGTTGGAATTCTCTCTGTAGTGCACGCGCAAAGTAATGTTTCAGACAACATCATTATTATGTTAGCTAGACATTATTATATAGAATCTAAGTATATATATGAAATAATGATTACCATCAAAGATAAACACAATAAGTGGGGTATTGTAACCACTTGAATCTGACGGCCACAAATTATATAACATCAAATTGCTATCTGTAATATGGAGAAGTAAATTATGACCGTCCTAAAATTTGTGTGAAAAGCCGGTCCCACAGTTCTACAGGTACTTCATTCTTCTTTAATCTAGAATAAATAATATCACCAGCTCAAACTGAAACAGAAGGATCTGCCGTGACAGTGTAGGTTATTATGCTTTTACGAGAATCTTGTCATAGTTTGATGTTATCAGTTCAAGGATAGTTGCAATGCCCTTCGCAATTAATAAACAATTCGGATTCTCGAGGGGTTCGTTATCGTTGCTCGCATGAATCCGATTATGTTGTACTTAGAACTAATGAGAATTCCATTTTAATTGCCAATTACATAAAACTCAGATGTTGGTTTGAGGTCGAAAGTAAAATAATGATACCTATACGTTGTAAAATGGAGGAACATTACTTCGCCAATTGCAAGTAATGTTCCTCCGTCTCCATTCGCAAAAGTATTCGTCTTTATTGTAATAATAGCAAATAATTATAATATGAATTCTTAGAAAAAGTTCCTTTCTAATCCTTAGTTTATTTTAAAGATGAGATTCGCTTGCAAACTGCTTGCGAACTTTTAATCACGAGCTGTCTAGACATTTTATTTGTTTTTTGGTGAGAGGTCAGAGGTGGGGCGACGACGTAGTGTTTCAATGACTGCTCATGGGGCTGTTGAACTAACGGAGCGTGCTGCCGAACATCGCATTGTACTCTACACTCCCACGCGCTTGCACCGCTCATGCTCCTCGCCTGTCTGCCCCATATAGTCGTTATTACAAATCCCATCGCTCTCCCATATCACACATTCCTCTCTCTAGTCTATATTCATGAACACCATCTTCACTTATATACCCAACATCTACACTGCTTATCACACAAGGCGAGTTTTCGTTCGTTACAAGTATTGGATCACCGCAGTGAGGTCATTTCTGGACCGGTTTGGTTACAATAAATCGAATAATATGTTATGGATTAGCAATTTTATATGATTTTTTGTCGTTTTTGTGAAACACCAATCATAAGCCTTGGACCAGAAATTAAATTGTTGGAAATATAAGATTTAATATGACAAGAATAGTATTGTGTTCTTGGAAGAGATACTTGGGAAAATTTCAGTCTGGTTCAAGTCCCACAGCACACATTCACATAATATCGTAGACGCACGAATGAAAGGATATTAGATATCGGTCGACGATGCCGTTCTTTGATTAAACATAATTCAGGCCAAAATAAATTTGCCGAGCACTGCTGCAGGAGTGCAGAGTGCGGATTAAATCGTTTGCAATGTGGAACATCGTTTACGAGCAATAAATTAACCTGTAACTTCTCAAATTTGAAACTTTACACACGTCGTTACATTCAATATTCAACTGTACAGTAATAAAATCAAGGCGTCAGGAAATATCCAAGTTGGGAGCAATGGCACGTTTACTGTCGCAGGTGTGACTAATTCTTGCGTGCGAGCGAGTACTTAGAACAAGATGTTTAAAGATACGTTTAAAATAATTGAAATGTGCATGTTAAATCTATACTATTATGAATGTGTAAAGCAATGTACGTAACATGTTCATTCCCACGTTCGTATTTTATTGGGAGCGTTTGAAGCCTGCCATATGCAGCAGCGATGTGTTTCATATCAACGCTGTCAAAACAGTGAGTCTTTGTAAACGTTCGCTATTATTTGGATATTTACTAACCTCAATTTACATTTTGGCTTGTTTTACCTTAGGTTTATCAAAACAGAGGATATTAAAATAAATCTTAATTATGGAATTGTGTTAGTTCAACGGCACCAACCATGGTCCACATAGCTTTTTAAATGTGTATTTCGTCATTAGTCAGCCTGCTCGGAAACAAAATTCATATATCATAATATCGTTTGTTTAGAGGGGATGTATGTTAAACATCTTTAGTTTACCCAGTTTCGATGCTTCTCCCAGAAACTGCTTGCAAAACCTAGTTTACATGAAATATTGTAATATTTGACTGCACAATGTGTGTGCTCGGTTGTTCACGCATAACCGAATTTGTTTATGCAAACCGCACAAATATGCAACCAGTTTTGTCTT
The DNA here is from genome assembly GCA_950371165.1 of Lacanobia oleracea. Taxonomy (NCBI): domain Eukaryota; kingdom Metazoa; phylum Arthropoda; class Insecta; order Lepidoptera; family Noctuidae; genus Lacanobia; species Lacanobia oleracea. The sequence goes on from OX493397.1 coordinate 13,688,203, forward strand.
GACTCTTGCTTAACCAATTATCAAGCCAAAATGATTTATTTCTTGGATTATTGTCTTAAGTTGTATCAATGTATCTAGAAAACCAAGGTGTATATTACTGTAAATGTCCACAACTATATGTTATACATTTTCCTTATAACATTGACTGTGGGCCATATTAATAACGTTTTACTTCAGTGGTCAACTGACTCAGTGATGCGAAGCGCGCAAAACAAATAGGATTTTTGCCCTCAGGGTGTCTATTGTCCCTGGGTCCCACTGGTTGAATCAACAACATCCATTATAACGTTGGATCGGTATAGACTACGTTGCTTTGTACAACGAACAACTCAATAACGTTCTAATGGGATTCCAGTGGTGGTAAGCCACGCGAGACCGCTCGACCAGCGACTATAACTTTTACTGTTCATTTATCGAACCTGTGCATTGTTTATGTAGACTCGCGACCTATAAAACTTACACTGTATGTTTGTTTTAATTTTTCCTCGCCAAAGGTACTAAGTCAGCACGCGAATCAAACATCTGCTAACCAAACTATGCGAGATGAGAAATGGGTGCGTCCGAGACCCAATGAAAATCTGTGGTTGTCTGCCGACCACTTGTTACATCATCTCTTAAAAATAAATTGGTTGCTTGTTCAATTAATAAACTGGATCTTGTGCGTATTTAACAGGAAGGTTAACGAGAGTAATTACGTTGATGTTTTGCGTCGACTAAATGTGCATTTACCAGATGATGAGAACATTTGCTCAAGTTTTTGAAACTGCAATCTGCTGATCCAAGCTTTTAATGTTCAATACCAGGGAGTATTGAACATACAAAACACCAGGTTCCATATAAATCCTAGTTTTCCACAACTATGACAGCTAAAAATTTATTTGTTAACTGTTTCCACGCGCACTTGAACCGTTTCGCGACGACACATGGCATGTTATCTTGAAAACAATGCGCAAATAGAATTCTAAATGAGCCTGATTCATTCACCTGCTCACTTTATGTGACTGACATGTTTTTTGTTCTATTCCTTTTGAATAGCTTTATAGCATTTGGCGTATCGTCGTTGGTGTCTCTAGATTCCATTTCTTCGTAAAAAGATTTTGCTTATCTAATAAATTCCTGCGATGAGCAATGTTTATTGACTTTAGTCTTATATGCATCTATGCAAGCCTAGTTAATCTTCATATACGATAAGACAATCATAGCAATAGAATTCTGCCGCAAGATGGAGATTAATTTCCTTCCAGTTGCCGTTTCTAGGTCCCCCATTCGATTCACCGTTGGTTTGTGCATTGCTACGGATATTACTTGATCCCAGCCATATACCACTTGAAATGGCTCAATCATCGTTGCTTTATTGTGCGTTATAGATCTTTTTGTATTAAACTACATCGTCTTCAAATTCTCCAATGAAGTCTAAAAGAATAACAATGAAAAGAGCAGCCCGTTGCTCAAATTATAGACCCGTCACCACTTTGTTAATTGTTCGCTTGTTATACTTTCCATTTGACCTACTCTTAGAATAGCAGCTTATTTAAATGATTCTCGATCTAATTTAATGGAATGATATGAAAGCGTTCTTTGAGCGTGCTGCATTTGATTGAAGTGAACTTCAAAATTATTGGGAGCATTGACATATGGGAACATTCAAGAGTTTTTAGTACTTCCACTTAAATAAACATCTTCAGAACGGTTTTCGAATTACAGCGGAAGTGCCATTACCGTAGACCTGAAGTGAACATCTTCCCGCACCCTTCAGATAAACAAAGAGGCGCACTTTGAATCCACATAGCATACCTTTCTTAAAATAGCCAAACTCGCACTCAAAAAGAGCATTTCCCCTGCCTCCCTTTTAAAAATATGTTTTACTTAAACATTATTCAATGAATGATTTATCACCGCTTCGAACACCTGTTACATAAATTGATGATTTTCTTTTAGAACGCGCAGGAAGTTTTGTACTGAAAAGACTATAACGCTGTATAACTATGTAACATTTATAGGCAAATACAGCTCATTGTGTGAGATGGATCGCAAGCCGGCAAGATAAACGGATCAAACTTTACTTATGGTTTACATACTATTATTTCCACTTTTAAATGTATTTGTTGTGGAGTGTCAAAGAAGCACGATCACGCGATGTACGTTATACTGCTAAGCAGTAAACATGGCTTGAACATATTGCTTCAACGGGTAAAACTCTGACATAACTAGTATTAAAATTAAGTTTCTGGTTAAAAGTTACTGACCTGTGTTATCGTTTGGGTTCATCCATAAAATAAGCTGTGCTCGTGGCTTGACAAATAATTGATGACGACACGCCCGTTGGAATGCCCGCCCGCAAACCGGAAACCGGGGCGCACTACCGTTACCATCGTGAAATTAGAAAACCAGTTTGGTGCTGCCTCCGTAATGGTGTTTATTTTGCTAAAATCTATCCAAACTTAAATTTCATTTTAATTAGGTACGTTGTTTAAAACTTTTGTTTCTTATCAACATCCTAAAGTTTCTTGAGATGGCGAATCAATATCCCATTTATAAAATAAAGTTTTGTTGGAGAACATTTTCATTATATGTACAATATGTTGATGTTGTAATAGAAATGCTTTTGTGCTATTATACCTCTCGATATGCATGCATATCAGTTTGTGCACGCTACTCGACCTACCTTAGAATCCGCTGGTCGATTAACTACGGGTTACGGGACTGTTACGATTTACCTGCTCTAGTAAACACGTTTTGTAAATGTTTCGTTTGATAACTTTGCCATTTTCATTCTTTGTCTTTTTCATTCATTAATCGTGACACTTCGTCGTTCTTGTAAATCTTTGCCGTTCTTTTCAATTGTTTTTGTAAATATTTGCTTGTTTCTAGTTTTAGGACCTAATTTGAGAGGAAAGATTGTTTCAGTATTTCAAGGAGTTTAATGTAAGATTTCCTTCAGTACGGAAATCTTACATTAAACTCCTTTGTTCCTAAAATAGAGTACAAATTGTTAAGTAAATTAAGCTGATGTTTCAATCTTGGGGGAACTCGGGTTCTTCTGAGAGCATTAAGCCAGTTTAATTTCATGGAATATAATATGCCCTTTGAAAGAGATACTAATTATGTAATCTTAACAAAACAGTTAATTACAAACAGAGCCCAGTGGTTAGTAGCTAATAAACTTTTGCTAGGAATGAAACATTAAGAACTTGGTTTTAAAATTGTTCAATTGATCATCTTGTACAACCATTGTTTTATGAAAATATGGGACAGATGTTAGTGGTATTCAGTATCATCCTTGTCCTATTCTTCTATTAACATAAAGTAATAAAACATTTAACACTTGAGTAACGCACGAATTGTCTAACAATTTTATTTTTGTCTTCGACATGTTAGTCTCAATCGAGCCAATAAAATGTAATCAGTTCGACCAATTTTTTATCTATGTCGAGTCCATATTTTATCCTACATGTTTTATTTATTCGAACATTAAGCCAACTCTGTGCTGTGTCAAAATCATGAAAATTGTCATGATGGATGGAGTCATCGATGAAATAATTATAAATTAAAAATGGAGTTAGCAAAACCAAAGCATGAACAATTTAAGAGTAAGTGCTTCATCATAAGTCATAACTGACTAAAGGAAATCCAATTTGACAATACAAATGAGATGAGAATTGTAAATTGTGGAGGTGAATGAAGTACCTACTGTAAGTAATAGTTAATAGGAACGGCTGTATAATTTGCCGCTCCGCTGACCTTTGATGAGTCTGAAGAATTAAGGTCCGGAGGCTATTACTGGGAAGCAACAGACTCTCAAACATTCTAGGTTAGCGTGTGATGATGTTACGTGCAAAGAAAGATTAAATTGAAAGTGAAATCAAACAATTGCTATTGCTCAACTTTAACTTCCTAGGTTTGCGGTCATCGCCTTGCCTTATGATGATACTATCGAAATAACTAACATTTGATTTGATGAAACGAGTAATTTATATTTTAATAATGTATAAATTAATGAATAATTTGAATTTAATTGTACGTCTTGTATGTTTTGTGTTGTTACTTGTCAATTAATATTAATAAAATAAAATATGTCTAAAGAGGCCTCTGCTAGTTGGCTTCGGCCCCTCGTACGCCTACCAAAGGACCGGGTCTCTAGTCAAAAACATGAAAAAATAATAATATATAAAGATCATTGATAAAATAAAAAAAAAAACATATTCGTATTCTTGGTTCGACCTTGTCTCGACATCGTTTACAATGTTTTGTTTAACGTCTGGAAACGTGGAACAATCGCAAATTATTTTGATGACCGCAATGTTTATGTCCATGTGCCAATTACTCTCATGTCGACCTTCGGCGGCCCTTAGCTTCACTGAATGCGAGCGATGCAATAGGTCCTTGTGTGGCGTTAACTGTGCCATATGCCGAAACTGCGATCTGTTGCCACTAGTTGCCTCTGCCGTATTTGGACGTTCAATGTTGCAGTAACCTACATGAAGTGCTTTCTTGAAAGGTTACAAGATATATGTTTCTTTATAACACGTTCATTAATATTATAATACCTGGTTTTAGTATTTACAGTTTTATAATAGTACCTGCAATATCTTATACTGTTGCATTTACTTACATTTCTCACGCTTTCAATTTTGTAACCTTATGAAACATAACAAGCCGTATAGTGTGTTTTCAATTAACAAAGTTATAATTATTACAAAGGCGAACTAAATAGTGTTGCCTTTGTTAGTTTAAGTACACAATAAAAAAATAAATAAAAGGGAATTTAGTTATTTTTAACAAGGTTTGTCTAGACTAGAAGAAACAGTTTGTTTTTTTAGGGTTCCGAACAAAAAACGGGACCCTCATAGAATCACTCGGATGTCTGTCTGTCCGTCTGTCACAGCCAGTTTTCTCCGGATCCACTGGACCGATTCCATGGACTTCTGTGACCCGTATCTGTATGGGGTCACTTTTGGATTTGAGGGACAAACTTGAAAATATCAAAAAAATGTTTTTTGAACCATGTTGTGTGATATAACAAATGAAAGAGCTTACTGTGAGGGTTTTAATTGTTTTTTTTTCCATAATTTTAAAATAAATGGTTTTGAAGTTATTCAAGAAATTACACGAAAAATTACCATTCCCCCATTACCTCCGAAACTACTGAGCCTAAAATTAAAAAAATAGAGATAATAGATCTTCACCTATAGATTACAGGAAAACATATAAGAATATGTATATAGGTATGTGTTAAAATAATATTTAAAAAAATTAAATTTTTTCGGATCTCTGCACGCGAGTCCGACTCGCACTTGGCCAGTTTTTTGAAGTGAAAACTTCTTTAGCGGCGTAGTGCACTTTTTGTGATGGGTAAAAAATGTTAAACTCGCGTCAGGACACGTGACCCTGATCAAAAATTCGTAAGACGGTTACGTGTCTTGCAAACTTCTTTAGCGGCTTGTGCATTATTTTGTGATGGGTTAAAAAAATTAAACTCGCGTCAGAACACGTTACCCGATCGAAAATTCGTAAGACGGTCACGTGTTCTGCAAACTTCTTTAGCGGCGTTGTGCACTTTTTTTGTGATGGGTAAAAAAATTTAAACTCGCGTCAGGACACGTGACCTGATCGAAAATTCATAAAAAATCGATGGAGGGAAAGACGCACGTATTCACGTTTTCACTCCCGGAGTGCAACCCGTTGTTATTTATTTAGATATGTTTTCTGAGTTGCCTTAAATCAGAAAACAGCTGCGTACAAACCAGTTGTTTTACAGAATGTCGTTGCGTAAACTGTTAAGAATCATCGTAAGTCCTATGGCCCATCGTCATAAGGATTCGTACATTTCGCACCATTTCAGGTTGTTCTTTCGTTCCTTTTCTGTTTGGTTCTAGCAATGGTCCAAAGCATCCGACCAAAAAGTGAACAAACTTAATGGAAATTACATATAGTACTTATTTTACAGACATTCCCGATATCCCGGAGGATATCAAGAAGCTGCGGGCGCTGCAGATTGCGGACTTCAGCAGCAACCCGATACCGCGGCTGCCAGCTGGGTTCAGTCAGCTCCGGGCGCTCACCGTGCTTGGCCTGAATGATATGTCCCTGACCAGCCTGCCCAGCGACTTTGGCAGGTGAGACATACACGCATCGTTATATAAATTACTGAACGAGTCACATTCTTCACGTTCCTGACAAAACATTTCGCCACCTTCATCCATAGTTTCCTTTGTCCATAGTTACTCGTAGTGGATTTGAACATATTAAATTTCCTCAAAGCAGTTCATAGAAACTGCTTTTATACTCATATCGTTTGGTATTCAACAAAAATATTGAATTAAGAGAACTGGAGCACAATATTTAATCAGTGAGTTAGTCAAGGAGTGAGTGTTCAAGGATTGTAATGAAAATATGCGCAAAATTGAAGTTATATTTGCTTTGAACGCTCATTACCTCGGGCCAAATCCAGTTGTTAGCAATGATGGTTTGTGGGACATGACTAAAGATTTATAAAACTAACAGTGAAAAATAGACCTTTGTCACGATATGAAAACAGATTGTACACTTTTATTACGTGTTTTCATGTGACTTTGCGCTCTATGTACAATGATAACTAGAACATCGTAAAAATAATATGAAGTAATTTTCAACGTAGGTCTGTTAAATCTATAGATAAAACACTAGAGTTTGAGATTGTAATGCAGTCACAATATTGGGAGTGTGGTGTTGATAAGAATAAAAGAAATTCCTTTCGATCGTTATCTGTTAAGTTATCAAAGGAAGGAGGTAACTTAAATATAGCCAGGAGAATTTGTGTTTATTATGATGTGTTTAACGTTAAGCATGATTTCGTCTCGCAGACCCTTTCATAAACCTTGCAGGAGTCTAAGTTAGACGGGGCTTGCTAGGGCCAGTGCCTGCCAGGGTTGCGGTATTTGATCGAAAGACGCGGCGCTGAAACACAAAGGGAATTAGAAGGAACACGGATGGGTTTTAGTGAGTAAGAGTCTGACATTCCCTTTTCCTCCCCCCAAAGCAGGAGTCATTTGATGATTTCCAAACACTTAAAAGAAAAAGGAGTCTAAGTTGCTATAGTCGTATGGCTATTTTCATTGGGCCTTGAAGAGTCTTTAGCCATATTATCACATTGGAGCCATGTTAGCATCCTAGAACTGCGAACCAAATCAATTTCATTAACAAGCTTAATAGACATGTTTGTCCAAAAAGGGGGTTAATAACCGTGACTGATAATGAAAGAATTACTTTTCAATATAGCTTAAATAACATGATTACTTTGCTTCTGCTCGACTTGGTACTAATTTCCTGCGGGAAATTGGTTTTATTTCGACATTGATCAGAAACCTTTGTGTTCAGATTTCATCTAAGGCAATCCTTGTAATAGTAATTGATAAGCAATATTCATTAATAGTCTAGCTTTCAATCAAATATGATTTATTTTGACGTGGAATCATTATTTTTTCGAATAAGAAGTTTTAACTACGTTGATTTAGCTTCTGTGAGGCGTTTTAAGAGTAACTAGGGCTATCAAGTGTTTTTAGAAGAAATGAAGAATAAAGTCTTGTAAAAAACGGAACATTTCAGTTATTTTTTATAACCAAGCTTGTGAATAAATATTTCTCAAAATGTACGTCTGCTAACAGCCAATGTTTCATTGTAACAATGAAACCATGTTTTTTTTTCTGCGTTTCCCAAAAAAGATAATAAATCTTGTAGTAAAATTGGTGGAATTGACAGACTCGAATAAATATATTTTTGCGTATCCTATTGTTTTTCTAGATTAAGTATAAAGTACGGTTGGTAACCCTAAGAGTATCTGCTCAAACATTCATAAGGTAGGGAATAGTCAGCTTAAATTATTCAGCAGATTTTAGCAACCTGTGACGCTCCCTTTCGCAAAAATGGACGAAATACACTTTATTATTCAAGTCAGTGACTCTTCGCAGATTCAAGTTACTGTTCTCATTCCACTAAATAATTCCCTAACAGGTTACATCACCGGGTTGCAAATACAATCCAATAAAATGTCAATAAGACTTAATTTATTTTTGCAAATGGATCAAATATTCGTACAATCTGCCAAGCCTCTTCTTGTTGGGAGGATGAAGCTGTCTGACGGTCTTTCTGGCCTCCACAACCCAGTTACTGGGTTGTTAGATTTCTCCACTTCTGACTACCCGTAACGACTGTCTAAGAACTGGGATCAACAACTTAACGTGTTTATCGAGGCGCAGAGGAATCCCGGTATGATAAGATGTTCACCCATCCACCAATATCAAACCTTGTGGCTGTTATTGTTAAGCAACACGAGTAATATCTTCGAATTTCTGGAGGAGCTAGTAAAATACTGGTATTCACTGAATCTGGTTTGACTGGAAGCCGACCCCAATATAGTTTGGAAAAGGCTAGGCAGATTATGAGTAATTTCTTCTAATTTATCTTTGTTGACCATAGTCGTGAAAGTAAATACAGTGACGGTAGAAGCCACGCCACGACTATAGTGGCACTAACAAATTGTATGACCAAGCTTTGTTTGATCTCAAAGCGAAAGCGAAAGTTGAACTGGAAAGCTATGGTCTCGGCTCTTATTGACGTCTACACAAGTATACAAACAAATAATACGTTTGTTAAACTTGTTTCACGTTCTTTTTGTCAGAAGTACATTCTTTCTGTTCTCTATAAGTACCCTCTATTGTGTAACGCTTAGGCCATTGTACGGGGATTACGAAGAGAAAAGCTTTACCGTTTCTTCTTTTTATGTATCGTGTTAAGCTGTTTGTCTCCGATGTAAACATAAAACTAGATAGCTTTCAATGGTTCTAGAACGGAACCTATATGATGCTGAATAGGAATCTCAGAAAAAAAATTTAGGTCTTGAGTTTGCAGAGTGAACTTCAATATTATACTATCCAGCATGTAAGTCGATACCTGCCTTATTAGTTACAAGACAATAATAAGCGTCATCGTCCAGTGACAGTACCGCACGCGTTATGTTGATGACTAATACCGTGTCTTGACATTACATACATGTGTATGCAGTTTGCACGATGTTTCAATTAAAACTCATCGGGTTACTGCATTGATTGATTAATTAATTGATAAGTATTCAATAACATCCATTAGCACGTAAGCCGCGAACATCTAGTTATAAATCGGTATATTTAACATTAATTACATTCAAAAGCCTCATAGACTCATCAGAATAAATTTTCCGCGAAAATTAAATTACTTTACCGAAGACCCAATTTTCAGGCTTTTGCGCTCAAATCACTTTCTCGTTCGGTTTAATATTGAATATTTTCTGGTCTCATTTGAATACGGATTGAATATTAGGAATAGATTTATTGATATTAGAAACATACTTTTATGATGAAACGGATAGTTGATTGGGCTGGATACAGAATAATGTAAAAGAAACTTATTAATAATCTTGTGATAATTTAGTTATCCTATCTGGTAATCGCCCGGACAGTGCCCAATCATCTAATATCCGGCCGTATATTCAAATAAGCCGCATAAAAAACAAAATAGTAAATAAATAGTACATTGTTCACCGAGAGGAGAAAGTGACCGATTACCGTCGAGGGTGTCGTTTTAAGCCCGAGCCGTAGGCGAGGGCTTTAAAACACCCGAGATCGGGAATCGCACTTTCTCTCGAGTGATACATAGTGCTTTATACTACACCTACGAGGAAAATAAAAAACTAAATCTTTACTAATTGAAATTTATATTGAAATTGTTGCAGTTAGTGAAGCTTAATTTGAAAATGGCGCCAATGGCGTCTGCAATTTTCACATGTTTTTTTTTCAAATTGTTTGACACCATCCAACACACAGCTAGTGGCCAGTGTCATTTTGCGAACTTGGAGATAAAAACTCACTGTAAAAACTTTTTGGCTTTTGATATTTAGGTTACCAGCGCATAGTCTTACCCAAAATTAAAAAAGAAAAACCACGTAAGAAATGGATTTTCATACACTTTTCTCTCCCGCTCAGATGCGTTTTCTCGCCGCATATTTGTTCGATATGCAATGACGTACTTTCTACCGTAAATTTGATAAAGTATCAAGGTACTTTCCGAGCAGGTGTAGTATAAAGTTTATTTTCAAAAATTGTTGTCTATTGCAACTGTTTTAATTGAGGATAATGACATGTCATTAAACATAAACAATTAGCTTTGCGGCCAAGTTAGTTGTAGAGATACGTTATAAGAAGCGTGTAACATTGCGTTGATCGCGTCGTTGCTGTAACCTGTTGCCTTACATCACACTGATTAATGTTTTCCTTTACGATTTAATTCACACACTACGTCTCCTTCAAGCCAGAGCCGTTTTCAAGACGTCTTGCTTTTATTATTATAATAAACCTAATTTTCAGACATCATAAAACATTTTTTGTGATTGTTGCGGTTTAACATAGCATAATTAACGAGAATACAACTTTATTAACGCTCTATTCCTGTATTTGGGTCATGAACATCGAACCATGCTTACTGGAACACATACATAGGTGATGTTTACTCCATATTCTAATTACTTGAGTTCATAAGCGAAGTTAGAGTGAGTCAGATCACGCTGTAGTACAAGTACAAAACCGACGCTAAGTACTATGACATCGACTCGACTACGGAATGCGGCCTCAAGGCTCTAAACAAACATGACGTGTGCTCACGTATTATCAGTAAACAATAGGGCTTTTTCATAACACCATAACTTCATACAATTACTTAATCTTTGCAAAGTCTCGCAAAGGAAGTTAATTAACGTTTAAAATACTTTGACTTCCACTACGTAATATCCAAATACAACTTTACTTTTACGAGACTGTTAATTTCCCGGAATGGTGTGTCGGCGCGATGCAACTGTTTTCTGGAAATCCACAAACGAGCAGAATACCAATGCTGAATGTCGGTCGTGTACATTTTAATGTGGAAGGATATTAGTGGCAGTGCCAAATGTTTTTTCCACAGAGTTGAGGTTTTCCTTTTAAGTGTTTAGTTCCATCACAAGAAATAATTTGACATCTTAACAAAAAAAATACCTTTCAAATTAATTTTCAGAACTTCCACGTCATGTTAGGTAAAATAAGAAGTAATGGACCGCCAATGTGCGCTAAAAACAATCCAACAGTTTTAAAGATAGTATTGGCAGCTTTTATTGAATCATATCACTCTACATTTACCCCGGAAAAAAGAGCAATCTGTTAACGTAAATTACGCTGTTTGTTTACTCTTACTCTAAAGTTTACTTTGAAAATAAACACGCGCCTTATTGGCGGATCGAATGTAATTTAAACCGGTTTCAAACTTTAATAACATGCCACTTCGCAAAAGGGTTCCTTCCACATTCCTAACAGGATAATTCTCTGTCAGTTGGAGAGACTTGAACTTAAAATGTATGTGTTAAATGCTTTTAAAACCGGCTAGACTTATCAAGTGAACTCGCACGTCTAGTCAGTTACTCTGTCGCGGTTATACGTGCCGCCTCCGATATGAATTCCGTTTCTTCGACTAAGTATCTTACATGCATGTCTGACTTGTTTTTGCAATCGGCTTCGTCTCAGCGAGGCTAGAATCTGATATTATGCCACACACCTCTCTTACTATTTATTTTAATGCAGAGAACTCCGTTATGTTGATGCGTTATCATTCTACTTACTTTAGACCATGGGAAAGTAAGAAAACTTATACAATTTATAGGGGGACGGTTTTCTTCCGGGATGTCGACAATATTTTCATCTAAAATTGAATCTCGATTCTTTGCTTATAAATTACAGTTCCGTGGAATATTTTCACATCAGAAAAATCTAATCACGGTCGCAACCGCCTAGCATAGCTACTGTTCAGTATTTTTCCCAACATTGAGATGAAAATAGGATTCTCATAAATTGGTATTCTCAAGTTCTGACTCTGACAAACATTCAGAGTCTTCATTTCATTATCTTTTATTGCCATTGCGAATATTCTTTTTAGCGAGAAAATTTCATTTTCCTGTGATGTAGGAACTCCCTGTACGGACGGATATTACAGAATAATAATTACTTCCTTACCGTTATTTCATTTTGTTATGAAAATTGTTTTAGTTCCCGACATTGAGTGAAATGATTTGTTAGTTTTAACATTTCTGTATTGTTTTCTCACGATTCATTTATCAATTCTCTGAAACGCGTGCCATCTTTTGCAATATTATACTTAAATCAAACCAATGTTCAACAGAGCGACTCTTGTTTGTTTCTACTTTCATGAGCGTATTTCAAGAAATAATATAAACTAAACTGAAAGAAGTGCAAAATGTCGTTATTCTTCAATGTTTAATGCAACCGGGCTTACAAGAAGCGAGTATGCTCAAGAAATCACGTCTGAGTGATTTCTAAGGTGTTTTTTCCAAGATAAAAAGAAAATATTAGTGTTAAATTAACCTTGCAACGATGCAGTGGGAGTCGTTGAGACGTTGTTACCGCGATTGTCGTTCCATTGTGTTTCCACCTCGCTGAATTGTCTTCACAAATTATTATGTCACAATTGTTAGGTAGCGAAGGTCACATGCTATTAATTTCTTAGCTTTTATTTGCTCTTTATAATCGTTTTAATATAAATCTTTTCATGTTTCCAGTTTGATCTCGCTTCAGTCGCTTGAGCTGAGAGAAAATTTATTAAAGTCGCTGCCAGAGTCACTGAAAAATCTTACGAGATTACAGAGACTGGATCTTGGTGATAATGACATTGAAGAACTGGTATGTTATTGAAATCAACGATTATTATACTTTATTTCAAGTGTCCAATTTATAATACCTAACCAATAACCATGTCGCGTTATCAATTTCAGCCGGGTTTCATCGGGGAGCTGCCTGCTCTGGAAGAGTTATGGTTGGATCACAATAAACTCCAGTATTTGCCACCAGAAATCGGCAATTTAAAGGCATTAATATGTCTAGATGTCAGTGAAAATAAACTAGAGAAAATTCCTGAAGAGATTGGAGGCCTGTGCTCCTTAACCGACTTACATCTCTCCCAAAACATGCTGGAAACTGTACCTAACGGTATCGGAGATTTATCCAAGTTAGCTATACTGAAGTTGGACCAAAATAGATTACATACATTAAACGAAAATGTAGGAAGGTTAGTATATCGCAATGTGTAAGATATATTTCATTTTGTTAGTTTATCTTGAGCTATTTATAACGCTAATGATTCCGTATTTCTCTTCCAGGTGTACAAATCTACAAGAGCTTATATTAACGGAGAATTTTTTAATGGAGCTGCCTAAGTCGATAGGGAATCTCAATGAGTTGACTGTACTGAATGTAGATAGGAATACATTGGCTGAAATACCGTTAGAGATCGGTAATATGACTTTACTTGGTGTGTTGTGCCTAAGAGATAACAAACTTACGAGATTGCCGAATGAGCTGGGAAATTGTAAATCGTTGCATGTATTGGATGTGAGCGGCAATAGGTAAGTTTCATTTTTAACTCCATGTTGCCCCACAGTTGGAAAAAGGCCTCCAGCTAATTTTATCTCCTGTCTTCTCCGAAAAATCTGTCAGGGACGAATCAAAATCGTTACGTTTTTAAGACCTGCCTTGGTTACGCCGATCGTCTTCAGGTACCCAACTCGTGACGATCCTGGCCAGTTTTATTACAACTATAAAATAATTGTTTATTTTAATGGTAAGCTTTAAATATTTGCGATGCATTTCGCTGAATAGTTTCAACCATCAAACACGTTTTTAAGCATTCTTAGTTGATTTTTGCTGCTGATAATTATGACATTGAATTGCGTATTTATCTTTGCTTTGTGCACTGAAATAATATGATTATGTAATGTAACCAAACAGATTACGTGATGTTTAATGTAATTGTAATTGGTAGTGAGGTGTTACATAAAATATAAACATAATTTTAAAGGGATATAAACTTGTACGTTAATAATAATGATTTATCATTTTGATTGAGATGGGATATTAATATTTTTATTCAACAAATGTTTCAGGTTACAGTACTTACCTTACACGTTAGTGAATTTGGAACTGAAAGCGGTGTGGTTATCGGAGAATCAGGCGCAGCCTCTGCTGACCTTCCAAACGGACAGGGATGAGACCACAGGAGAAAATGTTCTTACTTGCTTCTTACTACCTCAGCTTAGTTATACCCAACAACCAGGTATGAATGTGCCCTTAAATTATCATCATGGTGTCGCTTTTGGTGTTCTGCTCGTAGAAATGTCCTTAGTATTTAAACTTGAATTTAGAAACTTAGATACGTACATTCCATCACCAGTTAATAAACTATCCCATGTTACTCTAAGTCCATTTTTGAATAACGAATTGCAAATAAAAAGGACCCAATTGGTTGTACTGCAATTTGAACTTTGAAACAATTACATGAGAGCTTCTGTTTCCAAAACATGACAATTTTTATCCAAGATGCTGAATTCAAGTTTAGGTGGTTTATATAATTATAATCTTCATATTTGCCTATCAACACTGGTTATTGTCAATTTCATTAGCTTTAGATTATTATTTTTTTCATTAGAAAGTTATCTGCTCAAATATTTACTTTGCATAATGAATATGTTTTGATTTTAAAACTCATAATGATTGATTTAGACTTATTTCCTTTTGTTATTTTTCCTTTTCATTTTATTATATTATTGTGAGGAAATTGCATTATCAAGTAAACATGATATATTCTTCTCAATATAGCATAGTAAAAAATATTTACTGCCATTGTACGTTTGCTTTTATGTGAGCATTTTGGTACGTAATTTATGTCGTCTTTGCGAATGCTTTTCGTGCTTTTATTTAATTATGCAAACTCAGGGACAGTTCACAATCCTGGCTTTGTTATCTCGGAATTTCTCTTCCGATATAATAAACGAGACTTTAATTCAATTTCTTATAGAATTTCGATTCAAAGGGAATCTTTGACAAAAATTCCTAGGAGTACTTACCTCACGCATAAGGTGTTGGCTATCATACACATCGCCGTTTGTTTTGGGCGTCTCAATGTTTTAAAACATATTCTAACAGAAGCCAGTACCCATACCCGATACCAATGAATCGCTTTTCAATAAATATAATGGACCATTGTAAACGAAACGAGCATCCTTTTACGCAACACAAAAATATTTAATCGAACATCGAATTGCGAAGTTATTGCTTAATTCTTCGCCTTAATTCAATGATTCATGGTTGCATTTCTTGTTAAATCAACTTAGCAGTTTTAATGTATTGTGAACTGTCTCTGTGTTGTTCTTGTTTTGTTTTTGCTGTGTAAATATACTAAATGCACTTATCACACACGAATAGAGCTGGAACACACGTCAGAGGTCGGCAGTGGACACTGGTACAGGGAACACAGATTTAATTCACAGTCTCAAGAGCTAGATAGAAGAGGTAAGGTTCACAAAAGTATCACTACAATACAATTACGAATTGAAACTTTTTTGGGCTAGTACTGGCTATGGAGATATTTCTTCGTCAATTTGATTTTAGAACTGTATGTCGAGTAATATTATTTGCTTATTTCATTGAGAAATAAGCAAGAGGCAGTGGGTGTTCCCTTGTTCTTGTAACGAACCATTGTGAATATCTCATAAAAGATAACATAGACGTATGTTATTAAAATGTAATAGTAGGCTACATGATTTTTCTATTCAAAGTAAACGGTGCAAAAGTGATGGTATTTGTACTGAACAAATAAAAAACCTCGCGCCAGTTCTACTATCAGATGTACGCGACTATCAAGGTTGAAATGAAGATACTCTATTATAGTGACAATTCGCACTGTTATTATTTTTTACGACACAACGCAACTCATGGTCATCATGCTATAGCACTGCACTGGATAGAACTGTAGTGTTGTTTAGTACTTTATTACTTTCGTACCTATTTTTATTTACTTACATGAATATATGGGCCGCTGGCACCTATATTGTATAACACACAACAAATGGTAATTCTCTTTCATTTTATCATGTGTTTGTCAAAATGTACACAAAATACTGGTATTCAATTGAATCCGGTTTGACTGGAAGCCGATACCAATATAATTGGGAAAAGGCTACACAGATGATCATGCTCGTCAAAATGTTAGGCAGAAGCCTATTGTATCCTCAAAATTTAATTCCCATGTAGTATGGGGCAAAGCCATTGCCATCATTAACTGTTTTTTTTTTACAATAAATCAGCCAAATTTTTGAAACGTGATAGTATGTACATATAATCCATTTGTCAAATGAAAAAGAATGTTATTACGAGTGTGTTACAAAAAATTAGGGTGCAAGCTGGGTTAATTATGATTACAGACTTTACAATGAACACTTATCACGAAATCATTAATCAATCATTGATATAATTTTACGCAACGTAAGATAATGTTATATCATTTTGGCTTTCAATGTTTGTTTGGTATGTGACGTAGCACTGCTGTGTTGTGATTGTCTGTGGTCATTTGTGTTCTAGCCTTACCAAGCGGGAAAATCTTTTTAAATTATTTTACAGTAAAGCTGCCAGGAAAATCCATGGTCTCGCTAGTGATATCATATACTTATAAATTAATTGATCATTGGATTATTTAGCACTGACGACAGATGAGATAATTATACTTGTACCTCATTAAGTAGCTTCATTTCATTAACAGATTTATGCGTCTACTACGTGGTCAGTATTTGACAGTATCCCTTTGATTATGCCTCGTGGACCGCACACAATAATAATAAAAAAATACCTGCGCGTAATTACATGATATTGGCTCCCTGTATAATTATCTCACTGGTCGTGAGTACTTCGACTATTCAACTTATAATGTTTCCCAACACCCACTAACTGAATTGGTTCAACAGAATCGAGCATATCTCGCGACCGGGATTCGGATGACGAGAACTGGGAACAAAAGGAGAACTCACGCACGCATTCGGTCAAGTTCACCGAAGACATGCCCGAAGTCAAAGAGGTGAGCCTATGCTGTTGTAGTAACTTATTCAACAACACTAAGGGATGGTATAAAAATAAACGGGAAATGAACTTTAATACTAGGTACTCTCACAAACACTTTCGATATAATGTATCTTCTTGCTTCGACCACGCTGGTGACACGCTTCGAGAACGGTGGAGGAACGTAGGCTCTTGGTTCAGAATACATGTACGCGAAAATTTGTCGAGGCACAGAGCTTACTTAGCACTGAGTACAATACTTGTAGCTTTAGAATAATCTCAGTATTAAACAACATATTTGTAAAAATGTTATTAACACTTATATTTAGCATGTTTTTGTACAAAAATGCAATTCTCGACTTGTATAAAGGCAGGAGTACAGTAATTAAAGGTTTGGTGATAATCGATCTGCATATTAGTATTATTAGTTGGCTTAACAAAACTCAGTATTATTCAGGTAGTGTAAGCTGAATACTAATCTTTTATATGTTTATTTATGCAATAAACTTTTAATTTTTATTATTTTTTATGTTTTATTTGCATGATTTATTTTGTTACACCTGTCTCCGATTGGTATTTTGATTCGAAAAACGGTTACTATTGTTAAAAAATAATTAAATCGGCTATAAAATAAAAAATATTAAATATTTTTAATGAAATGACAAGCCGTTTTCTTAGATTTCCTACTTAATTATTATTTTATTTTTAAGTTCAGTTGAGACTGTACATATTTATTTAATTTACATTTATTTAACAACATATACAATATCTTATCTAAATGTGATTAACTAATACCAAAATGTAATGTCTTGCATCCGTAAACTGTGCTAGACTTTCTAACATTATGATGCAATACAGACACAAACAAGATATCAACCAGCTAACTTGTTAAGGAAGTTTCTCATACTAGTCGTTATAACTAACAATTGATTGTAATGAGTCAGCTTATTTCCTCTGAACAAAATTAAAAAGTACGTTATATAAAGTATGGGTACCTGTCTGGATTTTTTATAACCTTATTTCAAATACTTTTATATACAGAAGCCTCTTTATAACAGTATTGTATTTTATGCTATGATTATTAATAAGTGTAGGTAGGAAACAGTAAACAATGCGCAAATGACTATTTTTATTGAATTGTGTGAAAATATATTTAATCATTTATTTTGTACAAGGATATAATGTAACATATAAGGAATATGTTTGTGTACGTAGAACGTCATTGGTTGTCAAGTGTCCCTGGAACAAACAAATTTTAATTTTAAGGTTCCGTCGATTCAGGAGGAGAGTGAGAGAGATGACGTGATGCCTTCTGCTGACTCGTTCTTCGCACAACAGTCGATGCTTGCCTTCAGGCGGCCTATAAACGTAGTTCGCAAGCTAGTCACTACACAGCGGAGGAGTTCCCTGCAACGACTATCCTCCTCTATAACTAACCTCGCGGAGGTATGCGGCAAAGCGTCTCGCGGGGTGCATTCACAAATAATACCAACTTATTACGCAGTTAAAGTTTTCATTAGGTATTTAATGTCGTACCACACAGACAAGTTTATTTAATTACTTGTTTATGATTAAACTAATCTTTTTTACATTACCTGCATTATCTCTTGATCGAATGAAGCATAAGAGATTCAGTCAATTTACTTTTACAACCCATTAACACTAACCTGAAGTACATTTTCTTTATCATACAAAGATGACTGTATACAAAGATATTTAATTACCGTCTTGTTGAAACCCGCAGTGGAACCTGTAAAAAAATATACACAGATTAAAAAAAAATTGTGAATGCACTACCAACGAGTTGAGTATGCGCTGTCCGCCACTAAGCCTCTTGCTCTATCAGTATTTAGATAATAGTTTGTTTTCTTTGGAAGTAGACTAATGCATAGACAAATTAGTGTTGTTTTTGAAAACGCATTTACTTTTTTTATGCGAATTACGAACTCACACATATCAACAATTTAGCGTTACGTAACACTAACCACACCTGTTGACCTGGCACGGAATGACACTTATCAAAGTTTTTAATTCCCAGCCACTCCCTAAAAGTACTAATTTTTATTCACAGCATATTATAAACCATACCACTTTAAAATATTCTTCCAACTAATTCCACATTGCGCACAATATTTGAACTGCACTTAAAGTAGATAAGCTCTCCAGCAAAAGACGTCGTAATGTCACGAAGAGGACTCTACGTGTGATATCACATCCTGTGAATCATTTCGGTTCGTCTCACACATTGCGACATTATGCGGTTAATAGGTTAAGTAACAATTATCATATTTCGGTATACTTTAGTCCGGAATCTGAGCATTACTGGGATAAGCAATTGTGTTTCTACACGACATGGATTAATTCAAGATATTTTTATATTTTTGGTTTTCTGTGTGAACGATTGTAATACCGAAATATGTCGCATTTCACTAGGTACCATTTATACTGGAGATTATTTATCTTTCATAAAATTAACATAATATGATTACACACTCGCTTGCTTCGTAGACACTTATCTTTTATCTTTAGCACTAAATTAAATAAAACATGCACAGGGTTATTTTTATGATATGCAATTTGCAAAAGATATTTTTAGCATTCTATGATTTTTCTTTTTACTAATAAAAATGTGTACATTTTGCTGAGTATACACATCTATTGTAGTAATTTTTCTTTTTCAAAACTAACTTAATTCTTTTTTCTACTTAAAAAGTATTGGCACAAGCTTTAATTTAAATACACTTATTTTTCAAATATTAAGCATGTGCATGTATATTTTCTCAATTTCATACTCTGTGATGCAGTAAGTGATGTTCATCAGGTTATTCCCGTTGCTTCTGTCTAATTTATTGCCATTTTCACAGACTCCGTTCGTCCGACAAAACACACCTCACCCGAAGGACTTGAAGGCGAAAGCACAGAAGCTTCTGGCTGGTCGGTCTCCCGAAGCTGCGGCCTTGCAGGCGGCGAAACAGGAGCCGCCGACGACCAACGGGATCACTATGTCGCCACCAGAACCCGTTCAAGTACCAGTGGAAACTATTGAAGTAAGTAAAAAGTTGTTTCTAAATTAAACATTTTGATCAAAAGCCTGCGTTCGGAATTTAGTTTCCGAAAATGGAAACAAAAACGTGGTAAAAGTAAATTTGGAGTTCAGTTCGTGATACAAATTCAATTCAACAATATGAAATCGCCTTAATAGTCACGTTAATAAAGTTGTTATTTCCTAAGTGGAAATAATATCAATGGTGGTAATTCCAAAGCTTTGGAATTAAATGAAAGATTAAATGAAGGTTTTCCATAAATTTACAAAATACGAAATTTGTGTCCGTTTGGTACCAAATCTGGAAATCATTGTCAAGACCTGTAGCAATATTTCTGAAAACCTGTTCAATTTTGGTTACGGTCAAACCTTGTTTTCACAAAAATCGTCCAGTATTTTTTTGCCCGGAAGAGGTCCAAACATCTTCACAAACTTTCACGTTTATAATAGTAGTAGGATTTAACAGAGGTGATTGATCTAGATCACCTCTTACCTGCCATCACCCACATTGTCAATTTTTCCCTTTTCTCTGGAGTTTTCCCGTCCTTATGGCGTAAAGCCTACGTTCGTCCTCTACCGAAAGTTTCCAATCCCACTCTTCCAACCCACTTCCGCCCAATTTCTATACTTCCGTTCTTATCCAAAGTGCTCGAGGCCTGTGTACACAAACAGCTCTCGCACTTTGTGCATTGTAACTCCCTAATTAGCCCTCTACAATCTGGGTTCAGGCCCGGGCACAGTACTGTTTCCGCTCTCCTTAAAGTGACTGGCGATATAAGGGCAGGACTGGAAGACACCAAGGTCACTGTACTAGTATTGGTAGATTTCTCAAATGCCTTCAATACCGTCAGTCATGACATCCTTTTAGCCATTCTCTCCTATGTTATGGTCTCTCCCGAAGCACTGGAGTGGTTCACCTCTTATCTTCAGGGACGTCAGCAGTCGGTTCGCGTTGGGGATTCCTCATCTTGCTGGCGGGATTTGGAAACTGGCGTTCCTCAAGGCGGCATTCTTTCTCCGCTTCTGTTTTCTATTTTTATTAATCTAATAATTTCTGAACTTCAATGTGCGTATCATCTATATGCAGATGACCTGCAGTTGTACTGTCAAGTGAGGGTCGATGAACTACCGGACGCTATCAACAAATTAAACAGAGACTTGATAGCCATAAAAACATGGTCAGATAGATTTGGTGTAGCTGTAAACCCTGATAAGTGTCAGGCGATCATCATTGGGAGTTCTCGAAGCATCGCTAAAGTGGATGAAACAGCTTTGCCAAATGTCCTGTTCAACAGTACGATGTCCCATTTAGCACTGACGTGAAGGATCTAGGTTTGCGTATTGATAGTACCTTAAACTGGCGTACTCAAGTCGCTAGTGTCAGCCAGAAGGTTACGGGAACGTTGCGGGCCCTGTATCGTTTAAAAAACTTTTTACCGTCAAACACCAAGATAATGCTTGTGCAGACCCTAATTTTTCCTATCATCGATTATGGCGATGTGTGCTACTATGACCTGAATGCAGATCTCCTCAACAAACTTGACCGTCTTCTGAATTACTGCATTCGATTTGTTTTCAATCTGCGTAAATATGATCATGTCTCTGCGTATCGATTGCTCTTAAAGTGGTTGCCTATACGCGAGCGCAGAGAGCTAAGGGCTCTAACTACCTTGTTTTCATTTCTTGTCTCTCCCAACTCTCCCAGTTATCTAGCCCCTCACTTTCAATACATTTGCGCCAACCACAATTTAAATCTACGCTCATCAAACAACCGTCTCCTTCAATGTCCCTCTCACCGTACTGACTTTATGCACTCTTCTTTCTTCGTCCAGTCTATTTCTCTTTGGAATGCGCTCCCCCAAGAGATCAGGATGGCCACCAACCGATTATCCTTCAAAGTTAAGGTTCGTGAACACATTCGTAAGAGGTTGGCAGTTGTATCATCACAGCGCTAATGTTTCCCGTTAACTTATTCGCCTTAATTGTTTCAGTATTTCGTTTGTATATTTCTCTTGTTGATTTGTATATTTATTATATATTTTTGTATTGTATGTATGGTTTATATTTGTATATTGTTCATTATTGTATTTGAATCGCTTTAAATTTTCTTTATTGCACCTACGACTATTCTCTGCATTACCCAAAGGTTGACTGGTAGACAATGCCTATGGCATTAAGTCCGCCTCTGTAGATTTTTGTGCTGAAAGTGTTTAAATAAATAAATAAAATAAATGATCAGAGTTTCGTAAACGTATCGTTATAAGTTAAGAAGAACAGGTGTTGCCAGGTATCTGAAAAGCGGAACAATATTAAATAGCGTGCTACTTCCTTTAATAAATGGGGGTGACTAGCTATTTCAGTTTATGATCTTAGTTTTATAGCCAACTTGAAAGACATGAAGTTATTCCGTGAAGACCATAATTTTCTAATTTTACTTTCTCATTTAAAATTTATGACCAGTGAGAGTTAATGGTATTTATTAACTACCGAAGAGTATAAGAGCACGTTATCTGTATTGATGTTTTTCCTGTAATAAAAAAGAAAATTTTATTCAAATGATCAAAAGTAAAAACTCCTGCTGTGCATATTTTATGATGCATTTACAAGCCTATTCAAGTTTTACTGCAGCCTTACCTTTTTCGTTTCTGGTGTTGCTCTGCCATTTCCTAAGCTACGCCAGCTAGTAATTACATAAAAAAGGGCCTCCCGTTCTTTACTTCCTTTCCTCCCGGTTGTGAGAAAATTCGACCAGTCTTGTGTAGGTATCGAGCTCGTTCTGCCATCTTCGCCTGGGTCTACCAACATGTAAAAGATCGCTTTTAGCGATATCGCCTATTGTTTCGCCTATTATTCTTAAGCTCCTATTGTAATTTGTTTCGCGGTACAGCAAAAATATTTCTAAACTATTCTCTTCTACCACCTTCTACCATTTCTACTAAAGTAACGTAGGTACCCATAATACGTGACCCTTTTTAACCCCTTTGGTGACCACTCGTAGTATTTGCCTCCCCCCCCCCCCTCGAGTTTTCACGTAGTAATTCAGAAGTATGGCTAAAATATTTTTTTTTGTAAACAGAAAGTAAAAAAAAAAAAATATTTTGGCTCACGTTTGTCTATATCAATACGGTGCTTGCCGTGCGCCGCTGCCTACATAGACAAGGAATCCTTGTGAAAATTAATATTTAAGTACATTGTTAAATGCATTCTAAAGAAAAATTTCTTTACAGCCGGTCCACACACCACTGCCTCTTCCCGAATTGACGAAAGAGGAAGATAGCGACACCCAGACGGCGGCCGATCGAGAATCGTCTGAGGGTGAAAACGACGAGAACGATGACTCTGACGAACTAGAGGTAAGTCGGCTTAGAAAATTATTAGAGTGCTAAACTATAGCTGCCTACACACTGCTCGTTTTGTGGCGATTGCACGCAACTTTGACAGAAATCGAGCAGATTTGTAGACACCTTACTATGTACCTTTCTACAAGCTTTAATTTAATTAAAAGCTATCTACGTTACTGTAAGTCTGGTTACCATGACAAAAGAAATTGTGGCGTTTCCGAAACGTACACCTAGTAGAGGGGCCGTTCATGTATTACGTAAGCAGAATTTTAGTCATTTTTAACCACCCCCCCCTTCTCTTGTCAGCGATAGTAATCACAGCTCTTACCCCCTCCCTCCTATGCTTACGTAAGCATTGGTATAGTGTTTACGCGAAACCTACTTCCCCCGCTTCTGTTATTTCTTACTAAACATCGCGTGAGAGTAAAAACAACTAAATTACCATAATTACGTCAAATTAAAATCGACTAAGATTTGCAAACAAAAAAAGGAAGTAAATATTGCTGACATTATCACCATTTAAACCCCCGTCCCGTCCCGTCCCGTCCCGTCCCGTCCCGTCCCGTCCCGTCCCGTCCCCATGTTTTCAAAAATAACCATAGTAAAGACCTCCCCACCCCGCATTGGTGTTTACGTAATACTTGAACGGCTCCAGAGGTCCTGTGGCAAATATGCAAACGTTCACAAGAGCGCGTGTTGATGAACGCTAACACGCGTTTACACTACTTGGTATATTTGTCATGAAAATTAGACCCTACTTAAAGTTGATTAAGGCTTGTAAAAAGTATCTGAATCAGGGTTAATTTTTATTCGGGATAGAGACTAATTTTATTCAAGTTCTGCCTGGGATTAACATGTTACCTAAAAAGTAGAAGATAACTCCCCTTAGTTATGCTTGTTATAGAAGTACATGACTTTCTAATGACTAGAATGGCAATTAACATAGGAAAGGAAACTGTCTATTAACATTACCTATTTTTAATAAAATAACAAAATAATTATTTTCTTTGGATCCCGGTACTATATAATTGATTTTAAAGCCACTTTGTTAGACACTAATGCAATGAAAATATGCCAATGAAAACTTGTTTTCAATATGTGACATAAGATTTTTCAACACCATACATCATTAATATTGATTTTCATAAGCATATTCTTTCATATTCCTACTCATTTACACTGGATAATGGACATAAGTAAACAGTCATAACTCGAAGGTAAGCGAATCTCGAGTTCCCTTATAAAGAACATCTCGTGTTCTGGTTTTGGTTATTAAATGGGGCTTGGGACGGAAGTGGGAGTATTAGGGTTTTACCAAATCCGATCACACGATGTCGATAAACTTTCTTAGCTGTAGTGATTGAGTCACTTGAGTTCATCAAGCGACATAACTTTTCCAATGTAAAATAAGATTATTTGAATAGAACTGTCAATTTATTGATATCGATCATGCGCCTGTGGTAACACCCTAAAAATAAAATACACAGATCCATGTCATGTCATGTGTGAAATGGACATCATATAACGCGTACTTTGGCTTAGATAATATGTTCCCTTTAAACGGTACTTGTAGTTGGACAGTTTTGCGACACAATAATAAATTATATTTAGTATAGTTACAAATAGCACTTTTACACTTCAATCTTTTTTGAAAAATTAAATGGGGCCGGTGTTTCTTTGCTATCCTGAGAAGAAATACCGAAACACGATCAAATGCTTTGAACGAACTTTCCACACAATCCGTACTGATCAAGTGATATGAGAATCATACACCTTTAATGTCTGAGTTGATCCTTTGAGGAAAGGACCTGCCACGACAGACGTTAGGAGGACCTCATAATTTGATGAACAATACCAAAGTACCAAACCCCAAATAATACCAAAGCAATACCAAAGCTTACAACCCTAATCTCTTCAAAGTTAGAGTGAACAGGCTCCTTCTGGGTAGGCTCGCTCCATCGTAGACTTTGTCTCTGTCATTTCTGACATAGACTAGAGTCAAGAGCAAACCCATTACAAATAAAAAAAAAAAAGTAAGGACATTTGGGTAGGCCGCATAAGATAATGCATTTCAATTTTGACACCCTATAGAATCCACCCTAGGGTGGATACACGGAAACGTATGCCCAAGTATCCACCCTGAGCCAGGGTATTACAAGATAAATGATCATCACACTTGCTCGTAAATTGGAGGTTTTTATTGTAGTCGGTTGATGTGTGCTCCGAAGGTGGAAAAACAGTGTCGATTCGACACAGATTCCATCTATCCACTCTGGCTCAGGGTGGATTCCTCCCTAGGGTGTGTTTTATAGGTTGTCAAAATGGTAATGCCGATAAGATACACAAACTGCCAGACTATCATAAAGCTACCCTTAATATAACTTAGCCAAAGCATGTGGTAAGTAACGTTAACCAATTTCGGGCTTAGTGGATGAGCTTCGTTCGGGCTATGACTGTTGGGTATATGTATTGCGTCCCCCCGGTGGCGGGTAGCGTCCGCGGCGCGTGGCGTGGCGCGCCACCGTGGAGGAGCGCGGCGCCCCCGTGGCGGCGGGCCGGCTGCACCGCCGCGACACGCCGCACCACCTCAAGAACAAACGCGTCAATCAGATCGACGCACGCCGCGCGCGAGACCTTATTGCGCAGGTGCTGCTACCGTCTTCCTAATGCATTGTGGTTATATGTACTTACTTTTGGTCTGTTAACTCTGTTTGTATGGTCTGTTTCGGTATGATTTGGTGGAAATGTAAAAAGACGGGTTTTATTAAACATTTAAATCAAATACCCTCCAAATGAGAATTAGTGATACATTCTTCTGAACGTTGAGTTCAGTTGTAGATTCCCCACAATGTTTCTTGCTATTTAGAAAATTTCAACTTAAGCTTATAAAACAACCTATCTTTAGAGTGATATCGTAAAAAGTGGGAGCAACACGCATTAGCTCTCGTTACGGTAACGGATCGCGATACTGAAGGTCATTTAAGATTTATTCATTTAAAAAATCCGAAATTGTTACCCGTTTGTTTTCGTTTCTATTGAGTTGTATCGAAACAGACTTTAGTCTTGCTTGCTCGAATGGTGCTATGTACATTCATACTAAGGGTCTAAATCATATCTGTCTGCTTTAACCAACAAGTAACGACTCACTTACATACAACCTCTCATTTAGCATGACGTTGTGTTTCCAGATGCGCAAGCGCAGAATTTATGCTTTAATGAGCAAATTGTTGATTGAAGCAGACTGGCGTGAAAAGACCGTAACTGGACTATAAAATTTGTAATTGAAGCCTTAGTTTTACTATATTACAATAATAAATCTTCTATTAACGACTTCATAAGTTCACTATTTTCTATTTCAAGTTTTAAGGCCAGTTTTCCTTGCATCATAGTGTTAATTTCTATGGGTAATCTTAACTGTACTATAAATGACTAAAATTCTCTGTTTGCATGTTTATACATATTTTTCATAAATTTGGTTTGTTGGGGTTAATGTTTTAACCTCTCGCGCGTTTCTCGTACAGTTCCCGTCACGCAAGCTTGTCTCCGCAAAGTACGCCGCAATCGGCTGCGCAGGACGTCAATTTGACAACAAACATACAACCGCGCATGCGCGGGTAGCTCGCGCATGCGTGGATTAGCACAAACGCGCGGGTGTAATGGCATCTCACTCGCTCGTATAAGTTCGATGCATAAGCGTGTCCCGCTTGCTCGATGCAATACGACTGTGGATGCGAAAAGTGTTACAGGTTGTCATTGTTTTTAATGATTTATTTTGGTTATTTCTTATAGTTTCATTTGTGTTCTTGTGGTGTATGTGATTGTTGTGTTACTTTTTGATATTTTATTGTTACTGGTAGTCTTTGTTACTTGTTTATAGTATAATAGGTACGTATAAACAAAAAAATATTTTAGGAACGTATCACTTTTTTACGCGATTGCACCTGCGCGGACTTCACTCAAACCTAACTTCCGAGGGGCAA
This sequence comes from Lacanobia oleracea, assembly GCA_950371165.1. Lineage (NCBI taxonomy): Eukaryota > Metazoa > Arthropoda > Insecta > Lepidoptera > Noctuidae > Lacanobia > Lacanobia oleracea. Next base: position 13,715,501 of record OX493397.1, read on the forward strand.
GCCACGCTAACGCGAACTGTACACCCATGTGTACGAGAAACGCGCGAGAGGTTAATTGAATCGTTTAACAGAATTCTGTGTATACTCTGTATTTTTCATTATGACTACTTGTTTCGAGGAACCATTTGATTATAAGGTCTAGTCCGCACGACGAAGACCAAAGTAATGAGACGAGTTTTGCAACATGTTGCAAGGCTTGTTACAACGTTGTGTACATATATTATATTAAAACAAAATAATGTTCCGGTCCTGATAGGTTTAGGTGCTATCATCATTTACGATTTGATCAAGAAAGCTGTTGGCCAGTGCGGACAAGACTTTAGTAGTTTATGGTACTATGTCCTTCATTTGTGAACCTACTGTTGTGAATATCAGGACCTTGCTTGGTTTCGTAGTTGTATCAATGTTTGGTCATCTCCGACCGTTGTTCTAATTAGATTCATAAAGCAGTGTTAATTCATTCATTCATGCATGATGTAATTGTTCAGTATAAATCCATTTTTGTGAATGTTGTATTTCATTTTGTCAGTTTACCTTTAATTAATATCGTATGGAATGGAAGTAAGTTTAGGAGATGTTTAAGATGACCAAAACTGCATCTTTGCCGAAATTAAAGACAAGACCTGACGCCTCATTTTCTGTATATCAGACAGTTTCGATTTTGGCTACACCAGTCCCTTTTCTAAAATAACTTTCTTAACTATTCTCAGTGTTTTCAAAGCTCGTCAAAATAAGGCAGTTTATTATGATCAAGTTATTTTTAGGTTGAAAAGCGTTCAGCGTGCCTCCCTTTTACGCCTTCTTTCATTTTCACCATAATACTGAAACGCAAAACCTATTTATAAAAGAAAATGCCTACCCTGGTTGAGCAAGCATCATCTTTATACTCCGCGCTATAAATAATTAATTTATTAATAAATAATTATAAACTTATAAATTTCATTTTTTAAACAATGATAACAAAACATTTAGGTACGTAAGTAAATAAACTAAGAATGAGAGATTGGGATTATTACCATACTGCATTATCAATTTTATTTTATCTGACAAACGTGTCCAAAGATAATAATTTAAAAGAATAATGTAAGTGAAAGCCTTGATAGCCAAAATAATTTGAGTAAAATATTTTATATTGAAAAATGCTTAGATGATTGTTATGCTTCTCTACACTAATTCTATTAGCAAGTGATAATATTTTTTGTAGACCGTATTTTATACATGATAGTCCATCAATTAAATACAGTGCTATCGTGCAATCGTGCTGCGCATCACAATGGCATCTAAATTGCGGACTATACAATATCGCGAAAGGGTAAAAGCTGACGCACGGTCCGCGTCGAAATTTCTTGTTCACCAGAGAATAGCAGAAACAATAGCGTCGTGAGATCTCTTTCGCATCGCACCTGTTCTCTGTGAACATGTTACCATAAAACGATCATCGGGGCGACTATTCACACTTCGTTCACATTTCATTCTACTCTAAAATAATTTCTAAATACTAGTTCAAAATCTAGTCTGAAATCTCAGTGAAGAATCTGGTAATATCGCAACGAGTGTGTAAATAGTAATAAATCTCTTGGTGAATCGCTCCGTTTCTGTAAGCACGACCCAACCGTGGGTAATTGTTGGAATACCGCGGCTGTTACGGGCTGATGCGCGCGGGCCCTCGACCACGACGCTCTCCGTAGACCCTCCGCGAGGCTCGCAGAAATGAGTGCCTTCCACCGCGCACAGACTAACAATGCTTCGTGTACCGCGATTAATCGATAAGTGAAGTGCCGCTTTCTCAATACAAGTGTAGTGTTAAATAAATCACCAACAAACACCGGGCAATTTCCAAAGTGCTCCTTATCGGTATATATTAAAATGAGGTGCTTGAAAGCGGCAGGAGGATGGCTCGCCCGGGTGAGATGTGTATGCAAGATAGAAAGACATTTAGCGAAAGATTTCAATTTAGATTCGACTGCATTTTGTTTGGCTTGCTTCGCTTGTGTATTGTCGTGTCACGATCATACCATTTCACTGGCATGTAGTGTAATGCGACATTTAAGTCACTTCCCTACTAGCTGTAATCAGTGTGGCTTATGTCTTTTGTTATTGCCTGTTTACCTTCTCCCGTGATGAACTCGCGAATTTATTCCGGCGTGTAAAGCATTATTCCTTTTACAGGCAATTAAAAAACGAGAACAAAATGAAGAACCGAAGACTGATGACGAAGAGACAGCTGAAGACGTCCAAGACGGTGAGTTGCACATAAAATACGATTTCCTTTTTCCAGCAAATTAAGCAGTTCATTAGTTGTTATTACGGAGCACAACTTAGGTGGTGCACGATCTTCCCCTGAGATATTCGATAGTTGCGACATTATTTCACACGTTCGTGACCGTAGTCTGCCGTCTTGCGATCACGAACGTGAACCGAGTGGAGCCCGTCTGTCACTCTCGCGTCACACACAAAAGCACCGTCTCGCCTTTATTTTTATGTGGGAAATATCTAACTATGGCTAATAACTTTCCCGACTTGAAAACGTGTGCTCGTTAATTGTCATATCGCTCTTTAATTAGAGATCATGCGAATATGCTGCAGGCTCATAGAAATTGCCCGTAACTAGGGCCCATGGGCTTAGGCACATAGCTTAGTTTGTTCATCCTCTTCCTGAAGTACAATGAATGAAGCAACATACCTGTAATACGCAATGTTAGCGTTGTATAAATCGGTATCGCTCCGTTATCAGCTTATCTCCTACACTCGGCGTGCCATTTCGTTCCGTTGAACGAAGCCCCGCAGTGTTTCGCTTGCCTGTGCCGAGTTTGCAGCTAATTCCACATCTTTCTTCAGTGAAAATTAATAACAGTGTGTTCTAGTCGCGTGACACACTTTAAACAGAAATTCGTGATCTGTGCCGAATTCGTGTGATACCTGCGTTAGGTATTGTGTGAGTCAGAATCGCAAGTTGATCACATTCGACTCATAAAACGGTTTGCGTTGACGCAATCCTCCTTCACATCCCAGTCCCTTAATATGTGTTATTAAATTGTCAAAATATTCAGTGCCGGAATTAGTGGTTTAGTGATAACGTACCTAATTTAATAACAGTGTTCCTTAATGGCTTAACATTGATTCGATCATGAGTAAATAACATTATCTATTGTTAAGCACGTATGTATGATATTCTAGAAACCAGTGTGTTCAAGCAATGTACTCGTATGTATGAAGGTCAAGCTCAGTTATTGTTACATCGTTACCTATAAACGCGTCACTTAGTCATATTTCTGTGTTTTTGTTTCGAAAACATCTCAATGTCCTATGGAACTTCGCGGTAATACGCTTTGCTCCATTTACTTCAAAATTGCGGGTTATATACCCTGCACTTACGTGCACAGTTGCACACGTACCCACTTTCCCTGTGTCATACCACAGTGAGCAAACCACTTCTTTGTTGCTTCGCCATCTAATGAGTCGTATTTACGAAATAACTTAATTGTAACTTGTTCGCAGTCACTGATACCTTAATTTCGGAAGTCCTTAGTAAATAAAACGAGTTGTTGAATTAAGCACGGTCGCGCACAGTTGATAATAGTGGTCTGTTTGATTTACAAACAAACACAAACTTGTTTCTTAACACTTTGACCTGTGGCGTGTTGGAACGTTTACATTACACGCTCATCTAATACAAGGCACGCCAAATATATTTTAGTACACTTTTTCTGTTATAAAAGCTTTTTCTTCGCCGAAGTAAAACTTTCACTTTGAATCTAAATCCTTTTAAGGTAATTTGAGCTAATTATATTCCACAATCGTGCTTCATTTTTTCGTAAACGAAGCCATTATAAAATCGGTGCCGTATTGTATTATCTTGCCTCAAATTATAACCATTTCTTCTTTCCCAAAACAATACAGAGAGCACCTGTAACCTTGACCTAGTGTACGTATATTCCATTTGCTCAAGGCACATTTTCCTGCCTCAAGTATTAGTAAGTGTTCTTCACATGATTCACGTGGCCGGCATACCAATTTGATAAAAATACGTTTTACATTAGCAAACAATAACTTGACTAAGGTTGCATAGAAGGTGTAATGCTACTCTAGGCCCCTAGGGCGTACAATATACATGTTTGTTGATACGAGTTATTGAACTGACGGCATTATCTTATCAGCTATAACAATAAATTATTATTCGATCGAAACTCATTGTCAGTCGTTGCTGAACATTGCACTCAAGTAGAGGGAAGTCGTTCATTAAATTGTGATATAATAATTTCAATATTAGCTTCTTCAATATCCAATCAGTTGGTAATAGTTTGCCAGACAGTCATCTCTGTTAATTGGTTACGTTTCGTTAGTGCCTTATTGTGAAATAAAAATATTTTCGTGGAAATTTTATTAAAACGGATCTACTCCGTCTACTGCGCGGATATTGCATGTCAAGAAGTTGTTTATCAAGCAACGTCGTTCGTATATCTAATTTAGCAATTATTTATATTTCCAATCGCGGTTTTGTATTTGTTAAATGATTTTGTTTTGACTATCTTTTTTGAGTAAGCGTGTTCACGAATTAGATCAAAAGTGCAAGAATAAGTTTTATATGAGCCTATTTGTATAAATTATTAGTTGACCCGCGCAACTTCGTCTGCGTCACAATTTTCATTACTGCTCCGCTTCTATTGGTCTTAGCGTGATGATATATCCTTCCTATAGCCTTCGTCGATAAATTGGCTATCTAACACTGAAATAATTTTTCAAATCGGACCCGTAGTTCCTGAGATTAGCGCGTTCAAGCAAACAAACAAACAAACTTCAGCTTTCAGCTCTGAAGTTAAACGTAGAAGATAACTGTGAGTGATAGATTAATTGTTAACAAATCGTAAAACGTATCTATAAATTTTCTCCTGACAAGGTTATTGTTCTCCTCTGTCTATACGTCAAATTGCCTTCCAAGGAATTGACAGTACCTTTGTCCGAAAGTCGTGTCGATGTTTCGTTCAAACTATTTTAACCTCAATTTACTTCAACAACGGCGGTCTTGTTCTCGGGCTTGTGGTCATTTACTTATACATCGACGATCATCATTACTCATCATTCATGATATACACCGCTGTACATGCAATTTACTTTCTTCAGCGTGATATGTTGCTTCGTTGTATAACACCGTAAACTATAATTAATTCGTTATTTAGTCTGACAACGTTTCTAATTCGAACACATTAAGTAACTAATGGTGTTAGCAAGGAGGTTCTCACGAAAGTGTAAAGAGAGGACATAATGAAAGACAAAAAGAGACTGGAAGTGACGTTAAGTGTTCGTGGTGACGGTTCACTGAGTCGAAACAACCTCCGGAGTAGTAATAGGAGTAACCGCAGTAATGCAAGCAACAATAGCAGCGGACTGCCTGTGAGCGAGATCTTCGCCACCGATCGTTTCTCCGCGCCTCACAACAGATCCTTTGATATACTCGACAAGTACCGCAGGCAACCGAATCAATATGGATATCCAGCGCAAAGCTTGCAAGCACTAAATCATTACCAACAATCAGAGAATAATGGATACGGTATAAGGGAGAGAAACAACCCGTATATTGATTACAATGACTCTGGGAAGCCATATTATTATCAGCAACAGCCACAACAGCTGCATAATGTGGGTCAACAGCAGTATCAGCCTGTCTACAATGATCCATCAATCATGCAAGGAACGTTGCCACGCTCAGTCAGTCGCCAAGATCAACAAAGAGGCAATCCTGTGTATGATGACGAGTCCTTTCGTTCAACATTGCCTCGGTCAGTCAGTCGCCAAAATCAACAACGGAACAATCCGATTTATAGTAACCAGACAATGCATGGATCTTTACCAAGGTCAGTAAGCCGTAATGAACAACCAAGAAACAATCTGGTGTATAATGAGGACTCTTTCCGTTCGACGTTGCCTCGCTCAATCAGTCATCAAGATCAGCAAAGGGAGAATTCGAATTATAATAACGAGGCAATGCAAGGGTCGTTGCCACGATCAATAAGTCGTAATGAACAATATAGAAACAATCCCAATTATAACGAAGATAGAACTAGACTGCATGGATCAATGCCACGACTAAACCGCATTGATGAACAAAGAGGCAATCCTAGCTACAATGACCCGTCAGCTCGATTGCATGGCACTTTACCCCGATCACTAAGCCGTCAGGATCAGCAGGGTACTCCTATTTATCCCAACACCTACTCGTTGCCTGCAAAGTACGGACCAAGGCGAGTGCGGATAAGCGAACTGGAACCAATTGTTCTTGGATATAATGGTAAGTAACCAAGTGTAATTCACAGAGAAGTTAGTTATATGTTCCCGAATAGCATTCGCAGCTATATGTAGCCGAGTTCTGACAACTTCGGTACAACAAAGCGGACATCCTGAAAAGCATAACAATGGTTTTGATGTCGGCTGACACTTGACGGGACTTGCTATCTTCCCTAATATTAGTCCGTTGTTAGTTGTCCCTGAGAGAAGTCAGTCTGACTAATACTAGGTGAAGTAGCCTATTAGTTTTTCAGTTTTCACCTAATACATATTCTGGGAGATTATTTGGTCTGATACTGTGAATATTGTGGAAGTTCATAACTTTTGACGATTCTATTCTATACTGAAATTGTGTCATATGAAGTGCTTGTCTACCTATGTTTTTCAAATGTATTTCAAGAAATGTTTTATTGGTAAGTAATAAACATTTTGTACAGTGAAGTCGGGAGAGAAATCCACGGTAGAAAGTCGTTTTGAATAGAAACTAATCTAGTCGTTAACCTGCAATATATCACGTTGTATCAAGGTATAACTACCATAAAATATTCTGCTTTCAGCTTAACCACCATAGTGTTTTGAATACTTAGTATCGATATTCTAACTACCCATTAAGCTCTCGGGAACAGGTTTATCTTAACTAGTTCGCGACAATTAAATTCAGCGGGGCTATTTATAACTCGCTACAGATTTCTACCTATCGATTAAACTTTACAGTACACATACTTGGCTATTTGAATTAAGATTTTTACTGTTGTAATATCAAACAATATTTTCCCGTCGCCTCTATATATAAACGAAAGGTTTATTATGCGTGTGTGCGTAAATAGGACGACATCTGGGCCAACCCTCCCGAGGGACGGACAACAATAGCTGCAGCAGGGCACTCTCCCCGCGTTTACTGGTGCGCTCTAATGAGCCAGACCGTTGTGTGGCTCTCAGTACTTCATATGCCTCTACCATAAGTACCCACATTTTGAAATTCAGTGGTGTTTAATTATATTTCAAAGGAAAACCTTTGTGATGGCGGTCACAAAGTCAGCGGTTCGTGGCATTATGTGTTCCCTGATGGAGTTTACGTTCAAAGCAAGTAAGATGTCCGAGTTCATTGAATTGAACATTGATTAGCCGGACTTTTTCAAAATAAATTTCAAATTAGATTAATATTTTCATTAAACTGATCCACTGTTTTTAATTTTCCATGTATTCTGTATACTAAGTTAAAGTTATGAAGAGATTATGTTAAACATTGTTTTTCAAATTTCTTTTAATATTTATTGAATCTATAGAATAACAGTCGGTCCCGTTATAATCGGTATCTAAGTTTTGATATTCGCGTGTCACAAGTTAAGCATTTGTACAAAAAGAGCACTGGTACAGTTAGAAGGTCGACGACTATTCATTGTCCTTTATGTTTACAAAAGTTGTACCAAATACAGCTGTGCAGACGCGTTTCTAATTTTTATTCCATATAAAAAGAAGATATAAAGAATATGATTAGTCGCCATATTATCTTCTCATTATACATCGTGTGACTCACAAAGCTTCTTTTATGTTTTCAAGTTTATGTAGGATAGCCTTATTTGAAAGTTAGCGTTCCGATCATGAAGAGTTCGTTTTGTGCAGTGTAGTTAGAGACGGGGTTTATGTAATGGAGTGTTACGGTATAAAATCTAATAACAAATGGTTCGTAAACCATAATCTATATCTCGGAGTTGTGTAATGGTTGGCGATATCGGATAGAAAGTACAATACAGGCAGTGTATAAAGTTGGAGGTTATTTGACCCTAACAAATAATAGCGGATGAGCTTTCGTTGCGAGTGCTGGGGAGAAGGCGGTGTGGTACCAGAGTGCGCGTGCCTGAGCCCAGTTCGTGCACCGATGCCTGATAGAAAAGGAGACGAGCACGATTGACACTCGTGAACTCACAGCTCAGCTTCACTCAAATAACATCGCATTTCGATTTTAGTAGACCGCACCATACTGTTAGCTTGCTTACAGAATAGAACAAACAATCATTAAGCGAGAAACACACCGGTCCTACGTACGCAACGTAAGTGATAAGTGTATCTCTACTGCATAGTTTTTCATATAAAATCAAGAGTCCAGATATCATAATGCGTTGCATACGTGGGACCAGTTTGTCTCTAGCTTTAATCAATTACTTAATCTCTCATAACGTTTTTTTATCATGAACCTTGGATCAAAAACAAATGAAAACCCGCCATGAAGATTAACACCGGATGTAAATAAACCAAGTAAACAATGACTAAGATTGGAATGTTAAGATAATTTGGATACGAATCTAGGAATGTGATTGGGCAATAACGAAAATATATTATTAACTGTTACTAAGTTAGGGATCTATCAGTCACGTCACACGAACGTAAATTACCGTGTTTTACTTTCGAATCTTAATAAATAAATGTCATAGATTGTAATTTGGTACATGTTATTATAATGTTGGATACAAAACACCTTTCTCTGTAACAGTAATTACTATAGGTAGTGCACTCATGTTTTTCTTTTGCATTATCAATCTTCGTGCATCCGCGTCTTTTCAACGCCGTGAAAGTCCTTGTTATTTTGTGTTCTGGCCCCGTGAACTTATTAATTGTTATTGCTGTTACAATGGCGTTTAGCAGAGACACGTAACCTTTTCTGATTTCTCTGGCCATTAATCTCGTGCATGAAAAGAGCGCGCTTGCCATCGCCACTTGACGTTGGAATTTTATCGGACTACTGGCTCAATCTTATCTTTTCTTTTGTATTATAAGGACGTTTGTTTCAATGGATATGCACGTGAATATGTCTTATTTTATATGTACCTGTCGTAGTTTCTCTAATATCGTGTTTGACCGCAGTGTGTCAGATCTAAGATAGGTACCTGTTGGCTGTGGTGGTATAGAATCTGCAATGTACACAGGAAACCGTGCGTTGCGGTTAACATCCGTGCTGCGGGCAGATCTCGAAAGTGAACCTGTGAAATGAGTTATTGAAGCGCATCAATAACATGATACCCTGTGAACATGATCCCCTATCATTAATTTGTATTTACTTTTGCTACACTGCTTTTCGCTAGCATTCTTTTCCGTCAGTCTTCTAACTAATATAATTTTAATTTGTTTGTAATCTGGATGGAAATCCATAAATATTAAGTTACTGGCTTTTGCCCGCGACTTCGTTCGTGCATATCTCGTTTTCTCCCGTTCCCAGAAGAATTTGACACTATCCATGTAACCTACATGCCAAATTTCAGCTTTTTACGAGCAGTAGTTTCAGCTGTGCGCGCTGTCTGTCAGGCACTCAATAACGGAAGAATTTTATATATTAGGATTATTTATGATTTAGAATATAGAAATTTTGATTAACTTGTGCTTAATCCAAGACAGCACAAAATTGAATGGATTTAAGGAGAGGTCGCTGCCACAGTATTCGCTGCAATCTTTTCACGGATTAACACGTTTTATCGTCAAATCCACCTACGGAGAAACAGTAACAAATTCTTACAGAGCTATGTCACCATGACCGTTACTCGAAACGTAGACGCATAAACATTCGGTGAGAAAAGTGTCCTTTCGAGAACAAGTTTGTTAGTGCTATATTAAGTAGGTCTGAACGTCCATTACTTCTGCGACGCGTGCCGTATCTAATTGGCATCCTTGCATACATTAATCACCCTGCAAGGTGTGCATTGCCTGTATGTAGATCACCGGTTGGACTGCTTTTCGAAAGCTGAAGTCCTGTTCAATAATCTACGGTTAACTGAAAGCCATATCCCGGCTGCTACGCGATTTCTAATTTTCTCCGATAGCTTAGCAGTAATATTATATCGTTTCGTAGTGTAATTAACTGTCATCTTAAACATATTTTATGTAATTAAGTAAATTAATATTGGCATTCAGCAGCAGTTTATGTTTGCAGTTATTTTGAGTGCTTTAGTATGGATGTTCGATTACCCATTATGTAAATTGCGTTCTTCACCTTGATTTTACTATTCATAGGCTTATTGATTGGCTGTTTACGATGCTTCCTCTTTACCATGCCGATTAGGTAAACAAAAGCATTAATTTTCCGATATACTCGTAAGTACATAAACAAACGCATGAGTTACGCTGCTTATCTTTTCAGTTTTGAATTTACAGGGTCTGTAATTTTTATTTTTAGGGCTGATTTTTGTTTGGTCAGACAAATTTTGACTGAAGACTAAATACGGTCCCTTGACATATTTTTCATACAAAAGCTGTCAACCCGCTATTTTTATTCCTCAGACAAAATTAATCTGACTATTGAAAAAAACGACTCTGTGTTCTTAATTTTACTTTGTGCCTGGTAATCAACATCTCATGTTGCTGAGTTGATGATGAAAGGTATAAATTAGGACCTGATGATGAGATTCCATGAAATATGTTTGTTCAGCGATATTTTCGCCAATTGTCAGCCGATTTGGATGATTATTTTTTTGTTTAGAAGAATATTTTCAATTTGGTAAAGATCTGACGAAGAACGAGGTAGGCAACGGACGGAACTCTTCGATAAATGATAGCAAATGGATCGGGATTGCTGAAATTGTATATATTTTTTTAGAATGGGACCTACCCATTAACACTAAAAAGTGAAAAATAAAAAACTTTTTTACAAAAATTACAACCGACTTCCAAAAAAATAAATAGTGTCAAATCATTTGCATCAGGTGTGTTTTTCCCTTCACTCTATATTTTATTTTCAAATAACCAATACGAAAAAAAGACGAGTAGGTTACCAAATTATATTTCGTTTCGGAGCGTACATAATATTTCTGTAGCTGTAATTAATTATTCACAGACATTCGAATCAACAATACAGAAGTGATAAAAGCAATAATAACTGGGTATACAATCGATCACATCGATACGTACTCATAAAGAATCGAAAGTGTCGGTAACGAGATCGGATGTAGATGCGATCGATCGGTGCAGATAATGGGTAGGTAACGCTAGGGTAAAAATAAAGGAATCGGTATGCGCCAGGTTGAGACTTTCTATTTTTAATCGGGCGGAGAGGTCGCGGGCGCGGGCGCCGGCGCCACAGCCTCCGCGGCTCGTAGCTCCGCGGGGTCCGGCAGATCTCGTGGTGGTTGCGCGCGCATTCCGTCACCGCATGCGCCCCGGGCTGCGCGCACTCCACGCGTTCTTATACCCAGTTTGGTGTTCACGACTTGTTTGTTTGTTTTGATTTGCCGCAACAAATCCCAAGCCGGTTACGCTCATAAACAAAATTAGATAAACATTTAAGATAAACTTAACAGCTTATCAAATTATGGACGATTTATTTTATCATGAAATTGGACAATGACCTAGTCGGAATGCATTAGGGCGAATAGCCGGCCGGTGCTTCGGTTTGATTGACGGACGATACTAACCAGATAGTATCGTTACGAGAGCCGGTAAATCAACCTCCGCCTACGGACGTAGCTGCCCCTATTCAGGAAGTAGTCCGGGACTAGTTTTAGACGAGGAAATGGGTGTGATCAGGAGAAAAAAGCGTAAGTTTACTTTCTCTACGATTAGATAACTAACCGGGAGGAAACGGTGATACAGTGCCTGTGTTGGTTTAATTAGTTCCTAGTTTGTATCCTTGTATAAAGTTCGTACAAGTTATAAGTATTTTTGTACTAAAGGCTGCTTTCGATTAGTTACATAGTAACCTGTGACACACACATTTTTTGTTTGCTAAACTTCTTTCGCAATTCACCCAAATTAACATTCCGCATTGTTGAATGTAATGTTTTGAACAAAAATAACAGTCTGCTACAAAATTCTATGGACTGTTAACATTGTTATGGTTATGGAAATACAGCCGGGGAACGGATATCGTGCTCTGCAACTCTATAATATTCTGCGACAAGCGAGTCAAGGTTCATTATTGTTTTTATTATGTAGAAAATAACATTCACGTTCTATGGGAACTTTATACAATTTCACATTATGTAGTTAATTGCGTTTATTGTGTTCACATTTTATTAAAGTTCGGAGTAGTTTCTAGCTTAATATTATCTGTGGGATCGCCCATTACGGTTACTTTTTAATTTATATACTTTGCTTAGAGTATTCCTTTTTTATTTTACACTTATTATTTATTGTTTTATGAATAGGATAGGTACTTGTATCAGCTACAGCTAGTAACTGACAATCATAGTTTCGGACCCAATTTTGGTTTTTAAACCTGTATCATGCCCATCTCTAGTATCAGCTATAAACATAAAGTTAATCTGAATGCCAATTCTACAATTTTTTAAACAACGTTTTTATTCACATCTCGGTCGAATTTGTCGAAAATGTATAGAAATTGAGGCTTTTTTGATAGATTGCGACTGACATGCGATTGCGAACGTTGCTTAAAAACTACATAGAATTGGCCATCTGATTGGAACATAAAGTTAACTGACCCTACTTATAAGAGTGCAGCCATATAAGGACTCGCCATATGTGTTGAATTCATGTTCATCCAGTTCATCTAACCTGTATCGAGTATCGATATAATGCATCCGCGATTCGGTATTTTTACTACGAACATTATTCCAAACAATGTTTATTTAACGAACAGACGGGAATTAGAACGTGTCCAATATATTGTTACATGTTTATCAGATTTTAATTAAGATCTGCCACCGCAAGTAATTGGATAGTAACTCTACACGAATTCCATACGTAACGTAAAGAAAAACAACGTTTTGAAACCACCAATGTTAGCAGTCAAATTTTACGGCACGTTTCTTTAAAATTTATGTTTTGTAACAGTTGAATTTTTATGTTTTCTACTCATACGATATTTTTATTTCCGAATTCCGATACGAATAGGTCATTCTCTTAAATAAATTGGCATTGATCGTAGTTAAATAAAATATTCAATAATTATCCGCGCAAAATCTTCACCTTTATAGTTGCGTACCTACATAAATGAACATAATCCTTGCCGGTGCAAACCGCAAAACAATGCGCATATAGGTACCTACAGCACAAAATAATTACACTCAATAACATTTAATCGCAAACCACTTCTGTTCAATAGGCTATACATAACATATTTTACGTGCTTGGTACCCTGGTGTGAAGGTGAAACAGCAATGGTTACGTTATGCGGTCATCGCTTAGCTCACGTATTCGGGTGGGTCCCCCTAACTTACATACACTATTAGCTATTGTACTTACTTACCTGTGACTCGTAAGTGCGTAGTTTATTAACTTCAAAAAGTATCTGCCAAGTTGTTTTGGTCATTATGGACAGAGTATCTCTTGTCATTGGTGTGTTTTAATAGAATGCCCTTTTAAGATTGCTTGACCTTTACTTTGTCATCTTCAAAAATAGATTGATAAACAACAACCTCTGTTTGGTTTCAAGTAGCAAGTAGCCTTCTTCATAAGTTCCTACACCATACTACTTTGTAATTCCATCATTCATCTATGAAATCCAACATCATTGCTGTTCTCCTGCCTTTCATAAAGCTTTTACACCATAATTACGTGTTTTTCGTGTAAATTGCTAGCCTCCGTTGGAATTATCTTTCATAACTGTGATTAGTGCTTGCAGCGCGTACTCGAACGTGCAGACTGCAAAGAGTACCGTATAGTCTGCAGTTTTAACACCAAACAGCTTTCAAAACCAGATCACTGAGATCACCCTTATTACGTCCATTCCCTTTTCTGATTTTCATTGTTCTTCAGCAGATGTCTCGGATTTGCAGTATTTTTTTTTTTCAATTTTTATTTTATTGTCACATTTATTATTATTTACTGCGAAAAAGTTGGGTCTCACTACTCACAAGTAAGATACTTATTCCTGCGGTTTATTTTATTTTAAGAGATCATTCAGTGTTGCCATTTGCATCCACCGTATATTTTGATTTATGGGCAGTCAACCATTCAGTGTGGTGGGAAATTTCAAATAAAACGTTTTCTTCTCGAAAGTATTATTGCGAAAACTAAACTTTTCACATAAAATCCAAAATATGTAGGTATATGCACGCCCTTATACATATTTATGGTATTGATAAATCGAACTAAACATAAAACGGGATATTTTATTTATCAACAGAAACGTATAATACGGCAAAGAAATATAAGATAGTGCGTATAGCCTTACTACGTCCATTCCCTTTTCTGATTTTGATTGTTCTTCAGCAGATGTCTGGGACTTGTTTACAATATTTTCCATTTTTTTTTTCTCATGCCTGATTATTTACTGCGATAAAGTTGGGTTTTACTACTCAGAAGTAAGACACTTATTCCTGCGCTTTATTTTATTTCAAGAGATCATTCAGACGTGCCATTTGCATGCACCGTATATTTTGATTTATGGGCAGTCAACCATTCAGTGCGGTAGGAAATTTCAAATAAAACGTTTTCACCTCGAAAGTATTATTGCGAAAACTAAAATTTTCACATTACCATCCAAAATATGTAGGTATATGCACGCCCTTATACATATTTATGGTATTGATAAATCGAACTAAACATAAAATGGGAAATTTTATTTATCAGCAGAAATGTACGGCTATGAAATATAAGAAAGTGCGTACCTACAGCAAATATGGATAAAGTTCATGCATAGACTTAACATAATAGTGCTATACCGTTGTAAATGATGAATGTATGAAGTCATACGTTTAGTATATTTACAGCGTAATGTTCTCGAGGCCGCAGCGGCGGCGGAGGCAGCTAACGCCATACATTTACGTGTTTACACCCATACACTATACTACATGTTTACTACAAAGTGTACTTAGACCACTACAGCCATTAAATCAAATTGCCACTCTTAATTTAACATTAACGGACCGCTATCAAGCTCCGGATTTATTCCTGTCATCAAAGCTGCAATTTCTTACATTGCATCTAAGTTTTTACCGTGTTTAAGCGTAGTCGCCAACAAAAACTGCATTCGCTACATACTCGATGAAAATTGCTTCACTGCTCTTACTTAAATTACTTTCATAAAGTACCTGCAGCAATTATTTAATAGTTACATGCTTTTTCGTTAAATTACTCACTGAATCATTTCACAACATTGACTTTCACCTGTCCGTTACATTTAGATTGGAACTAAATTACCATCATTCCTAGAAAAGAGTATTTTCCAATAAGACTACTGTAAAATGAGAGTCACGAATCCCTCTGTAAACTATCACGACTCGTTCTAGGGTACAATAGTTGTGTAGTTATTCTATTAAGCTTATCCGGGGGTGAAAGTATCGCAACTGATTGGCTATTGTAATGCAGAAGACAGGACGCGGGCCCGAGCGGCGACCATTCGGGATCATGATTTCACTGTGGTCCATTCATTCGCCTCGACATGTTGATTGTCGTGCGAACGTTGCAGAGCGACGCGCGATCATTTGTTATTCAATTCCGTACTGTTTGCATTGAAGATCTGTGGAATTAGAAATCCGGTTGCGTAGAAACGTATCATCAATAATTGTCGCAGCGCATCGTTTGTCATTGGTCTCTAGAACAAAGCATTTCTCTTAGCGATAGCGGTCGCAGGCTTAACATTTAGCAACTGATAGTTCACAATCGTGACGATCGCAGGCAGGTGATACGTCACACAGGCATAATGTCTATATCGTGATGGTTTATTTTTGAGCTCATGATCGTTTGAGCGCCGACCTTGCAAACATATGCACCGCATTGCATACAGCGCAGTGTTCCTATTCACGGGAGGGTCAATAATTAGTTCAGTGCCGGCGGCACTTTTAAACGCCCACTATCCTATTAACTCAAAGAAGACCTTGTTCAGGATAATTTGTTTTCTGACTTATAGGGAAGTCTGGTACTCATCTTTAATTATCTAAGTAGCCTGACAAGTAGGTTAATTGGTCTATGCATATAACGCTGCGTTATTCTCACGAATATCCATTTTCATAGAATAAGCTTGACCTTACACTTGCTGACAATAGATACATGAGCATTGCGCAAGTGGCGGAACTCAGTAGTCCGAAACAATATCTACGCATTACATAATGAACGGTTCAGATAACAGACATGTATTTAGTCTGTATGGATTAATTAATATTAGTATTTGCCATTGAGCTGAATGCTCTATATTTTCGCTTATCAATTCCAAATTCAGCAATGACTCAAAATAGCAGATAAATAAAGTAAAGGGTTTTACAATGATAAGAATGTTGATGGATGACATAATGAATACAATTCTAGTAATATATGTATTTAGCAACGATATTTGTAAACATTATCGATTGGAAGTTTAATCTTTATAACCTTGGTATAGCTAAGGGAATAGGGAGCGGTTAGTGAGCGAGTGGTATCAGTAGCATCAGTGTTTCGATAACGAAATACCACAAGAGGTTTATAGGGCAAGCACATGTGCATTTACTAGCTCATATTATGATAACAGTGTTAGCTTAACCTGTTTTTGTTCTGTCACAGGTGAGTCCGTATCGGAGCGGGCGGAGAGTGAGGCGCGGGTGGTCAGCGATCAGCGATGCATCGAGGTCCGCATCGCGCGCACCGCTGGCGGCCTGGGGCTCAGCATAGCCGGCGGACGGGGCTCCACGCCTTATGTTGGCGATGACGACGGCATCTTCATCTCACGAGTCACACAAAATGGGCCGGCGTATATGGCTGGACTTAGAGTAAGTAGCCGATAAAGATACCATCCAATTTTTAACCATATTATTGGATGGCAATTAAACCGGCTGTATATCTTCTGGTAAAGAATCACCACTGGCTATGCACATGTGGTTTGATATCGCAGAGACATCTGGAGAAAGATAGGCGGAGGCTTGTATTTTACCTGACAAATTAAAACTGCAACCAGTTTATTGACTCCACATATAGTTACAGTGGTAGTACTTCCCCGGACAAGCCCCCTAAAAAACCTCAAGTATTAAGTATAATATATAAGTTAGTATGTATAGCAGGAGTACTATATTATCACAACCATTCAAATGTCGCAAACAAACTTACATGACAAGTGTTAGATAGTGTTTATTTCCGTTTCAAATCATATGAATCACTGCGGGATGTATTAATGTCGTCGTTAAATTGTTATTGTATCCGCTGAAACACTTTCTTCTCTTTTGTTTTATTTGAGAATTGTCGTTAATCATCTAACCGCCTTCCTATTTACGTAATATCTTGAGACCTCATTTAACGGTCGTCTAGATTAATATGAAGCTCGCTTTAAATGTTCCCTAATAATTGAATTTAGTTCAAGTTGTGGAGGGGCGCGCAGCTGGTCTATACTAGTTTAATAAAGCAGTAAAATTGATTGTTTGTTTAAATTTTAGTGGAAGGAGGGAACAGGCCTCTCGCCTATGCCCTGCAGTGGGACAGTACAGGCTCATAATAATAGTAATAATAAGATACGAAAACCGAGGAAAAATGAGGAACTTGTGGCTAGATAATAACAGCCGCACGGGTCGATTCAAGTTTAAGCAACGCTTTCCAAGGTTGCTCTGTCTTAACATAGCGAATTTCCTCCATGCCTCGGAAAGCACGTTAAGCCGTTGGTCCCGGCTGTCATTTGTAGATCTTTGGCAGTTGTTACGGATAGTCAGAAGCCAGTTAATCTGACTCCAGTCTTGTCATGAAGTACCGTGTTAGGTACCCAGTTAAGGGTAGTAGGTAGGGTTGTGGAGGTGTGGAGGCAGCCGCTCCTCGTAAAATACTGGTATTCAGCTAAATCCGGTTTGACTGGAAGCCGACCCCAATATAGTTGGGAAAAGGCTAGGCAGATGAAAAAGATACGAAAACCCTTTCTCTGAAACAAAGCTACACTCTCGCCAAGTACCATAAGCTATCCCACGAAAACTCACGGCTTCTATAAGATAGGCTACCGGAGCGAAGCCGCGGGAAAATGTACCTTACTTACACTATAGTGTACTTACCTACACTATAGTGTAAGTAAGTCACAATAAAAACGTTTATATTGTTTCAGGTCGGCGACAAGGTGCTCTCAGTGAACGGTACGTCTGTCGTCGAAGTGGATCATTACTATGCAGTGGAAGTACTTAAAGCGAGCGGGCCCACGCTCACACTTGTCGTGACCAGAGATTCACCCAATTCGACCAGGTAAGCACCGTTTGTTCCTTATCTTTACGTTTCATCACCACTGTTGCAATACAGATTGTGAGTACCTAAATTATTTAGAACAGATCATGGAAGTTTGAATGCAGTTACTTTAGTGTTTTTGTGTAACATTTTAAGTTATTAATATTTACAATTTAATAGGGTGTATTATTATACACGAAGGTCGCTTATTAAGTTATTAGGGATTCCTCTTTTTCGATGCAATGTAATGCAGCGTACAGTATGTAGCAACTTAATGATGTACGATGAGACACAAAATCAAATGCATTTATATTCCACATACATCGGCATTCGAATTTTTGTATAATTTTAGAAATACCAGTTAATCAGCAATAAACTATCAAATTTCAGGCCCGACGTATGTTAATTTAGCAAAACTTCAGTGTACTTAGGCAGCGTTGCTTTCATTTTGGTACTTCGAGCCGGATGCTTTCTTGGATGAAAAATTTGCTACGAGTAGCATGAATAATAACCATTAACTTTATTCAGGACCCACAGCCGAGCGCCGAGCGGAGCGAGCCATCATTCCATATCAAGCACTACAGACACAATATCAACTCTAGAAAATGGACAGGTAAACATCTCATTCGATATTCACGCCGCAATGTATGTATTATGGAAATCACATCGCGGGCATATGCAACGCAGTTCTTAGGTCTTGTACACAGTGAAAGCGCGGTGACTATGGCGGGCGCGAGCGCGATTAGTGGCCACAATGCTTTTGCATTGGGGTTGTTGTAGAGGGTAGTAGATGCCAGTCGTGTTTCCTCAGGGTATTACAGAAAACGCACCCACCATAATCCCTTCAGTGTGGACGCAAACAGAGGTTTCACATGTTTGATATTTCGCGCCCGCTTTAATACCCGCACAAGCTTCTTACCTTAACCGGGGCCTTAATGTTAAATTGCAACAACTGTATCAATAAACACGCGAGTCATTCTTCCAACAGATTCCGACGGGTCGCGGTATACCGAACAAGCCGCTCATCATCAGCAACCAGTACGCGCAGGAGTTTGAGCCGGAGTACAAGGAGCAGCCGATGAGCCAGTCGGTGCCGAGCGTGGGGCCCACGGGGCCCACGGGGCCCAGCCACAGCCCGCCCCCCCCGGGGCCGCTCACCACGGACACCTACCAGCGGCTGCAAGCGTCGCCGCCGCCGCCAGTCTCCGAGCCATACATACCGCCCGGTAAGTTTTACAACATGAATACTAGCACCAGTAACGAGGAAAGTTTTAGGGTTCCGTACCCAAAGGGTAACCAACGGAACCCTATTATTAAGCCTCCGCTGCCCGTCCGTCCGTCTGTCAGAGACCTGTATCTCAAGAACCGTAATAGGTAGACAGTTCAAATACTGTGCTCACAAATTGTATAATAAAAATTAAGGTTTATTTTACGGAAACTTTCGTGTGCGAGGGCGACTCGCACTTAGGCGGTTTTTGAAGATATGTCAATATGCTTAGGATGTACCAGCCCTACATTAAAGTATCACCATTCGTGTCCACTATTTTTATGCACGTCCCTTATCAGTTATCTCAAGTGACGAAAGCCGATAACATAGACGCGTGGCTTCCGCGACATATCTACTTAGTAAAGCCGTATGAATAATAATCATTATAACAAACAGAGGACTTTCAGCGCCTCCGATGCCACGTTCATCTGTCAGTCTAGAACATCGTAAATTATTTTATGAAAGTCGTCACAGGCATTCGAAAAGCTCAATAAAACCTGATTGCCGGTGTAACCTTTCGATACAGGTATTTCCTCAGTCGGGTTGCGGAGGTCAGACGTCAGTTCTCAGTCTAAAATACAGATAGGGTAAGCATCTGTTTAGACTAGATGCTGAACTCGATGCTCGTGGGAAAAGGGCAGGCTGGCGTATTTACACAGGAGATGAGATTATGTAAATTAAGATCATTAATAGTGGTGATGGTAGACATTTTGAACTTTAACTCGGCTTGATGCCCTTGAGTCAATTGAGAAACGAGCCAAGAGGATCATCGGCAATGAGAAACTCGTCGCGACGAAGCTCCAAAGCCTTGAGCATCGACGACGAGTTGGTAGCTTGTCGGTTTTCTACCGGTTGCATTTTGGGGAATGTGCGACGGAATTGCATAATTTAATTCCGCCAATCCCGTTCCATCATCGGACCACAAGGCGAACGGCGATGCGCCACCGGTACATGGTAGACATCCCCCCACCCACACGCACAAAACGTTTTGGGAACACATTCATAATGCGTACAGCTAAGGAGTGTAATTCCCTGCCAGACTGTGTTTCCTGATAGCTACAACCTGGGAGTCTTTAAGTCAAGAGTGAATAGGTTACTTCTAGGCAAGCGTGCTCCAACTTCGACCACATCATCGCTTACCATCAGGTGAGATAATGGTCAAACGCGTGCCTATCATTAGTAAAAACATAAAAACATCTTAAAGCTTATGACTGGACTGTTTTAAAGCTCATTTTTGGGGCAAATTTCAACAGTAACAATGCAAATCTGGTCGATGAAAACATAGTCGATTAATTACTACAGTAGCACCGTTTGCAAAAAATATTAAATTGGTGCCATTCATATCTGAAAAAAATCTATCCCAATCATCGGCACATAATATTTCAGTTTTAACTAACATTGCTTATTTTAACAACAGGCTGTTAAAATGCAAATGCGTTTTTATTCAAGCGTTAAAAAGGTGCCTAAATAAAAGCGCATGAAAAGACAGACTGTTGCTGTCTGATGCTGGTTTTCTAATGAATCTTTCAAAGGACATGTGGTGGTCATTTGTACAATCAGTTGTATTTCAGTGTTAGAGACCGTATACCCGTATATGTCAACTACCTGTAGAAAAACTTGATGCCGGCCCCAATAGGGAACATGCAATATATCCATTTTTGCTCGAATTTTAAAGAACTCCTTCTAGAATAGACCACCACATAAATAAGAAATGAAAACGCTTTAATTTATTGCCATAGTTGCGTTTTTAAACCGACAGTTTAAAGGTTCGAGCGAAAACGGACGATGACGCTACTCGTGTCTATAACTAGTCAAGAACTGTCCTAACTCAAAGACATAAGGTTGCCTTTTCGTTAGCATAACAGCAGATACGTAACTAAACGCTGATTGTTGTTTTTAAATACGTTTTCACGTTACTTTGATTCATTATTTTTGTTAAAAATCGATATTAACCAAAATAAAAACGTTGTAATGGCCTTTATTTTATACTTTTACTGACAACATTCTCATAAATTCTGTAATTTGCATCTTCCCTAGTACGTTTAGAACAATCTAAGCATACACAGTAATCTAGACTAATATATAAAGCTGAAGAGTTTGTTTGTTTGTCTCAGTAACTACTGGATAAACAGGAGCGGAGCAGTCAACTAGTATTAGTATATAGATGTATAAACATGCAACACTTGCAACACAACACAAATTTGTATTTTTTTTTTGTAGCTAGGCCCAAGTGGTTTTAGTTTTTAGTCTAAACTCGCGGTGAGTTACATATCGCCCATGAACTACACTAAAGACTAACCATCATCATAACACCCGAAAGACGTCCACTGCATACATAGGCCTCCCCCAAAGGGGGGGTTTGCCATAATCGCCACACTTGGCAGGTGGGTTGACGATCGCAGTGTATAGTGTTGCGTTTTTACAGAGAACGCTGCTGCCCATTCTCTGACGAGACTAACCAAGCTTTCCATAATTTCTAGTATACCAACAAAAGGTGCTAGTCCACACGACGCTGATCCGCGACGGCGCGGGGCTCGGCTTCAGCATCGCCGGCGGGAAGGGCTCGCCGCCCTACCGGGACGACAGCGACGCTATCTACATCTCTCGCATCTCGCCGCAAGGTGCCGCCGCTAAGGACGGCAAGATGCTGGTCGGCGATAAAGTTGTTTCTGTAAGTCTTTAATATTCACATCATCATCATCATCATATCAGCCGAAAGACGTCCAAAGCTGGACATAGGCCTCCCCCAAGGTCGCCACAACGACCGGTCTTGCGTGTCTCGCATCCATCGGCTACCCTCGACCTTACCAGGTCATCGGTCCACCTTGTGAAAGGCCTTCCAACGTTGCGTCTTCCGGTACGCGGTCGCCACTCCAGAACGTTCGGCCCCATCGACCATCTGTTCTGCGAGCAATGTGCCCTGCCCACTACCACTTTAGTTTGGCGATCCTTCGGGCTATGTCGGTAACCTTGGTTCTCTTACGAATATCATCATACATGATTCGAACACGCAAGGAAACTCCAAGCATTGCCCTCTCCCTGCGTTTTGAGTGATTTTTAGCCTTCTGATGAGGCCCATTGTGAACGACCACGTTTCAGTTCCATATGCTTAATATTCTAATCCAAATTAATTTTATAAATTCTCTTCACATCTTAACGGCTGAACGATCGATGTGCCAAAATAAGACATGGATAATTTTCATCCCGGGAGTAAGATCCATTGGGATAGTTTTCGACTTTACGCAGACGAAGACGCTCGCAGAAGCTAGTATATAAATTCAAAAAAACTTAACGGCTATGCACTGTCGGTAGCGGTTCATTCAAACTCACATCAGTTACGTCACTTAATTCGCGAACAGTCGAGTAAACGTCTCGTTTGTATGTTACTAACTGAGACGCGCCGGTTGTGGCATTTGTGTCCGATATCCTACGACTTCTACTAAACTACATTTTTTGACGTGACTCATAGACTCATAGATGCCGCAACTGATGTGTTTGTGTGTGGCGACCTTTAATCATGTTTCGAACCTTGTCACGTTGAAAGATGTAAATGGTGTCGTAATAAACAAGTGACAAATTGACAAGTAACGAGAAAACGTACAGACTGGTCGACATATTTCAGTATAACCTGATATTGCATTACTTAGGATTCCGATTACTAAAAGATCAACTTATAGTGGAAATGTATACCTTGACTTGTCGTGCATACAAAAGTGCAAAACATGTAAATAAGATGACTCTACAAATTCAACTCATAATTTAATTCACATTTAATTGTAACAACATCATAGCAAGAAACAGTTAAGTAGCTTTTACTTTGTAGAATGCAGAAAACATTCGCTTTTACTTTTAAGATAAGCAAATATGGAATGGCTGTAAGCGAAAGCTTGAATAAGAAAGCAATCATGTTAAAACATGCTAAATTTACTTGAAATTTATTCTTCGGTAAAACAGCTTCTAGCTATTAAATTATCTTGACGTGGGTCAAGATAATATAACTAGGAGCGGTTTTACAAGAGAAAGGAATTTGTGGACATTAATTATATCAAACATTTTACTAAGAACGCCACCAGCTAACTGCAAGCAAAGATTTAATATAGATTTATTTCCTTAGATAAACGGCGTAGATATGGAGAGCGCTCCTCACGAAGCCGCCGTGTCCCTGCTCACCGGCCACGAGAGATTTGTAAGGCTCGTTCTACAGCGGACTATCACAACGGAACAGGGTAAATGTACTGCTTGATTATTTGCTTCTATGTAGGTTACTGAAAGCTTGCCAAATCAGTTGCTTTTGTATTGGCAAATAAGGAAATAATGCGATTTTGCAAACATATTTTCTGATACAATACTATTTTATATGACCGAATCTGTCTGGCCGATAGAAACCGCTTGGCTTCAACTCTCGTCCATTAAAATATGTTTTTTTCCTCGTTTAGGCGAGTTGATGCCGCGGAAGTCGACATCAGACGAAGTGAGAGAACACAAGAGCAGCCTGCAGAATGTGAACGTCACTCCGACACCGAAACCCACCACAAATCACATAAGCACTGCTATCGGGAATCACTCGCACTCGCACCCCGCCCCGCGCGCCTCCACCCCCGCGAGCCCGCCCGCAGCGCCCGCGCCCGCACCCGCAGCGCCCGCGCCCGCACCCGCAGCGCCCGCGCCCGCAGCGCCCGCGCCCGCACCCGCAGCGCCCGCGCCCGCACACAAACAAGCCACCTTCGCACCCACCGTCGCACCGCAACCCGCACCGCGAAAACTGAGTCAACCGAACGGACAGGTGAGGCTTAGTGATCGCTATCTATGGTTTTTTCTCGTTTATATTAGTTTTTGGGAATGTAGCATTAATATAGACGTTGATTAGTCTAATCGACTTCCATTTTCGCACATTAGTTTTACAAAAATAACATTTAGATCTGAAAATGCTGTTCTTAGTTGGACTAATATTGATATAAAATTACCAGAAAATGCTTTGAGAAAGTCTAGTCGATATGCTTTTTGTGCACACTAGCGACGCAAATAAATTCAAAATTAAACCTCGTTCACTCCAGGCCAAACCGACAACTAACAGTACGAGCACGCCCTTAACTCCCGGCGCCAATAACGTGCACGGATCTAACGACGATGTCTTCGATGATATTCAGGTAAGACTCGTTCATTTATTAACTTACCCACATTCGCAGGTGATGGTATTGGTTTAACACGTTCACATCCGAGCTTTTACGTCATAGCTTTACCACAGTTGTGTGCGGCGCCTTATCTGTTTCACTTCACTATGTAGACTAGTACTAAGTCGGCGATGACATTCAGCCTCCAATAGCTGCGAATGGTATTACTTCCGATGCATTAAGAAATATAGAGCTCATATTTCGTGATGTTCGGATTTGATATCGGTCACAACTATTAATTTTCGGCTGAATGAGATCTCCGTGCTTTATTTGCATTTATCCGCTTCACTATTTTATACAAAAATTCAACATTTCAGACCTTAGATATAGTTATTAAAACCTCATGGGTAAAAATAAAAATCATATTTATTAAAACCTGGTTCGAATGATTGTAAGTAAAGAGAAACATGCTAACGTATCATTACATTTATTTTAGAGTCGGACGGTGTATATTATCATTATGTATTTTAGTAATAATTATGCACATTTTATTGTATTCACTAGTTTGAGCATAATTTAAAAGCTTCAGCTTGACTTGTAATATTGCACTATAGCCAATAAACTTTGTCGACGCTACATTGTTTATAACTTTGCCATTATTACACGATTATTATTAACTATTTATTGTTCTCATACAAATTATTTTTTTATTATAAAATGTATGTATTTGTAAAAATCCGTATGTATTTTATGTACCTATTTAGGATTTCAGAAGTAAAAA
Source organism: Lacanobia oleracea (assembly GCA_950371165.1). Lineage (NCBI taxonomy): Eukaryota > Metazoa > Arthropoda > Insecta > Lepidoptera > Noctuidae > Lacanobia > Lacanobia oleracea. The sequence goes on from OX493397.1 coordinate 13,740,990, forward strand.
CAGTTGTATGTATTGCTAAAATTGAAACCAAGTTAGTATTTGGAAAATACTTTAGTCGCAATTTTAGTTGAATAAAGTAACCAATGAGTTATGGTAGCTAGTGGAACTCTAGAGAGAGAAAAAAACATCTATAAAAGTTTAATTTTTAATTTTTCAGATTTTTAAAGCTGGAAAGCTACGGGGTGTTTAATTAAAGTAAACATGCTGTATAGCCTTTTTATTTAAATAAATAAATGCATGGAGTATGTTTGCCAAAGAAGTACAAGCTTGTTCATAATAAGCACATATTTGACTCGTCTCGGAGAGTAAGCAGAATAAATACCAATTATTTTTTAGGTCACAGAAAGCTTTAACATAAGGTGCTGCTAAGAGAGCAATATTAGAATGTTTACGCAAATATTTTATACAAAAACCAGATGGTCCTGTTTTTAACACTTTTCGTTAAAATTTTAGACAAATTCATTCCGTTATTCAACATAGAACTATACAAAGAAGAATCTAAATAATAAAACAGTAAACATCTATACATTCATTAAGACTAACATCTATGATAGAATTAAATTATGCTACACAGAAAGTAAATATATCAAATAACTGGACATGTAAGCACGTTCTTTGATTGTCAAGCTATTTCGCGTAAAAATGTAATGATCCTCTTTTTGTGGATCAACAGTGGTTACCCCAAAATCATTTCTGCTGTTGAAAAATTACGAAATTTTTACATTAAAGAATAGTGTCCGCTATGCTTCAACACATTTGAATAAATTGTCTTTATTTTGAGCATAAAAAGCCTAAAAAATTAGGATATTCCACTCCCTCTCCTCTTCCGAACTTAATGAAACCATCAGAAATATCCATCGAGAACCAAATAATATATCATGGTCGCTTAACAAACGTCGCGTTTTATGAGCTCCCATACCTAATCCAACCCCACGATGAAGCGTTTGCTATCATTCCTAGAAGTCATCGTGGATTCTTGAATCGACGTCTGTTGCGCTTTTCAATCACATTTGGAATCATAAAAAAATAATAATTTAACTAAACGGAGCCTAGAACATTGTGTTTTGAACTGTCGTATTGTGTGAGTTACACTAGTCAGGGTACAAATAAACTACGTCCACTTCCCTAAGATTTATTATTTTTTAGTACTAGCCCGTACTGTCCCACCGCTGGGCAAAGGCATCCTTCCATCGGCAGACATGTCCTTTATTTTTTTTTTATTGCGCTGTGAAAAAATGCATCACGCATTCACATCGGGGGAATGGGAGGGGTATGTGGGACTCCCCGGGCTGACCCGGTATACCCACTAAAATAACCCAGCGGCATTCCCGCATCGTCTAAGTGGAGGGGGACTGGGAGATTGGCGCAGCCTTGGCGTCCAGTCTTCCTCCGACGATCGCCCGCCTGAAAAGGCGGGCCCCTCACGTCCTCCCCGTGGGGGGAGGGCTGGGAATAACCGGCGAAGTTGGTGTGGAGTGCAATGCGGGCGGAGCCGCCCCCGAGCCTATCGCCCGCCCATCACCACCATGAGGAGGGAGAAGACGACGTCTTCTCCGACCTCTTCTTCGCCTTCGGAGTGGCGCAGCGAGAGGGTCGTCTTGCCGCGCGCGCTCCGCGAGATGACATCCTCGCAAAAGGAGGCGACCGCTGCCCAGGACCCCTCATTCTCCAGGACGGCGTTGACCACGCTGGGAAGTGAGAGGTCCTGTCCGATCTCTGCAGTCAGACTGCGGCGCGGCTCAGACCAAGCCGGGCACACCTCGAGGGTGTGCTGAGCCGTGTCCTCCACCGAATCGGCAGACATGTCCTGCCCAATCCCATTTAAGTTGGGCAGTCTTTTGGGCCACATCGACGATTTGCGTTTTGGAGCGCAGTGTAGTGTTTCGAACATGGTCTGTTAATTTAACACCTAGTATATTGCGCTCCATTGCACGTTGGCAAACCTTGAGTTTGGACTTTTGGATGTTAGTCAAATACCAAGTCCGTGCACCATAGGCCAAGATGGGGAGAATACACATGTCCATCAGCTTATGCTTCAGTGACAAGGGCAAAATGCCCTTAAATAGCTCCTTCATGGACCAGTACCTCTTCCAGGTATTTTCCGTACGTCTTGTAATTTCCTTATTTTGAGACTACTAGCCCCAAATAGATATATTCCGATTGATATCGGTCATGATTTTGTTCTACGACATATTCATCTTAAGTTAAACCTCAAGGCTCGCATCTCTAACGTCTTGTAGCATTTGCTCTAGTCCTGTGGTTGTGGGAGAGAAAAGGACAATATTATCAGCGAAGCGTAGATTACTTAATCTCGCTTGACCGATGATAATACCCTTTCCATTTAGCTACTAGTGTCTGAAAGACTTCTTCTGGTGAACAATTTCAGGCACAGCCGGTCACCCTGTTTGACTCCCTTACGAATTTCAAACTTTACATCTAATCTCTCTAGCTTTATTCCCAAGATTGGTCAGGGAAATTGTTCAGCTAGGTTTATAAAGTCTGTGGTAGTCGTAGTGGGACTGTTTATTTTAGTGTCCCTTTGCACACTAAAATAAACAGTCCCACTGATTTAGAAGGGTAATTCTAGTCGAGTGGCGTTTAATGTTAAAGCTTTCTCGAATGAAACATAAACCTGTAATTGATTGGTATTTTTAACTTAAACTAGAGGCTTGTATTAATTTGCTAACGTAAGGTTTAGGCTGATAAAAATAAATCTGGGTTATAATGATACGCTACCATGGCCCCTTTTCCTGCACTAATAAACTTAGACTGATTCGATGTGAACGTGTTAAACGCGCAGCCGTCGCGGCCGATTACCAACGAGGAGTTCCAAGCGATGATCCCGGCGCACTTCCTGGGCGGCGCGCGCGCGGCCCCGGGCGGCGCGCCCGGGCGCGGCGTGCGCGTGACCGTGGAGCGCGCGCCCGCCGTGGTGCTGCCGCCGCCGCCCGCCGCGCTGGGCCGCGTCACCGAGACCATCACCAAGTCCACCTTCACCGAGACCACCGTCACCCGCATCACCGACAACCAACTCCTCGAGCCGCTCATCATCGAAGTAAGAACGACGACCGACGACAACTTACCGACTACTTCATAATATGAGGCCTCGCAATGCCAACTTTTAAATCTCGAGTAGATTTTCTCTCGATTAATGGTGGAGGCAGCATTATAGTTTTAGAAACAGGTGAAAGGTAAAATGCACGTCTACTTAGCATATGAAATGGATTCTCTGAATTGAAAATTAAGTAATGTTGGTACCATTACTAAATTTTCAATCTTCATCTAAATTCAAAAATTAAACCAGCCTTCCTGTTAGTTCTATTTCGGTTAGTAAGTATTTCGGAACGTTGCTGTGCCGAATTTGTCAAAATTCTTTATTAATCAATCCTGCCCCGTATGACTTGATTCCGCTTGTAAAGGGAAATACGCATCCAATTTTTGTTATGGTTCACTCTCAAAACATTCAAGTTGTAAAATAACTTATGATTGCAAAACGTTCAAATCTCATAATATCCAAATCTCAAAACCTCCAAGTTGTAAAATATCCACATCTCAAATCGTTCAAGTTGCAAAATAATCAAGTCTCAAACCATCCTAACCTACTCAGGGAAAAACGCATCCAAGGCTTTGTTATGAGTAGATAAGCTCTACCGAATAGTAATGTGAATTAAATAATTTTTAAATTAAATTCGTGAAGAATTTTCTTCAAAAGATTCACGAGTAAGAGACAATCAGTTTTAAGGACGGCATAAAATAAAACAACCGATTTTACCAGCTCAGCATATAGCAAGAGATTTAATCATTGGTTTAATCGGTTATTAATTGTATCATCAAGATAAAATAATATTTATTTATCTGTGGTTTACATCTATCAAACATACAAAAGCCTATCTGCACAAGTCCGGGTCTGTGTTTTGTATTGCAAACATAAAATCAATTATTCAATTACTGGGGTTCAACAAAACTGTTGTCATTAGTTCATTACACATGCACAAGGGGCAAAGACAATGTTGACCTAACTGAATGTTGATCTGGCAGAAGAGACATAGAAGTTCCTCTGAAGAATAAGCGACTAAAATGGGTAATTAATAAGATAGTCCTATCGTGCGATTGAAGCATAAACAAGTAAAAATCAACAACAAGAATTTAATGTATGTAGTCCGTCAGTTAAATTTATTTCCAAAACGTTTGGCCACTTTTTCTTTGCCACGTAAACAAAAAAAAATAAAGACTATAATCATTGAAATTTAAAAAGATGTAAACTTTTTACTACTTAACTGATGGTAACGTAAGTGACTTAACTCCTGAACTTTGATGCGTTTATCTTTCTAAATTTTTATTGGTTTGATTAAGTAAAAAATGTAAAAGTATGTAATATTTATTAATAATCAACTGACTGTCCGGGTGGACTCCTTGTGGGACAATTGGTCCCACAAGAGAAACTGATTAAAACTTTATTTCTATGCGTCTTGCGGTTTTATTTTTGTTACTGAACAATTGAACTCTATGGTAGATAATATTTTTCAACTGTGTTTACTGGCAGAAAAAATACCTAAATAATTGTCAACATTACAACGCTCAAAAGCGAAACTCAAAGATCACGGTCCCAGATAAATCTAGGAGGGCCCAACCAAGAATCATATTTCTTAGACAGGCATCTTCCCTGTTACATGCGTATTCCCCTTTTACCGCGGAAGGTAATCGGCAAAATCATGCTAAATATTGTGCATTCAAATTATGCAAACACTGCATGATTTTTTTTTTTTTTTTTATTTGTAATGGGTTTGCTCTTGACTCTAGTCTATGTCAGAAATGACAGAGACAAAGTCTACGACGATATAGGTAACATAATCATTGCATACCACCTTTCAATCTTCGTAGTTAGCACGCAGTATTATCATGTTGTAACCTGTTGTTTGGGATTAAGATGGGTAGAAAAGAGGTGATCCACAACTTCTTCCTGTGGAAATCAACTAAAACAACTATCTTGTACCAGCAGGGGTAGCTAAGGGTGATTTTAGAGTCATACATGAATTGTTTATGCACGCTGATTCGTCTTAAGAGGTGTTAACCAAAACCACAACTGGGAATATGTTTTATCTATCTAGACTGTTTTGTCTATTTGGGAATATATTAAAAAAAAATACTAGTAAAGTGGCCAGTGCCCGGCTAAGCGGACAGTGATGTGAGTTAAATCTTTTACAAACAGATTCGCGTGCGTAATCAAACTCGCGTATCACTTAAAACCGCCTGAATGTACGACCATACAGCAACATTCCTATTTAATTAGTAATTCACAAACATAACTTCTCGGGTAGAGAGCTACTATCCGGCGAAGTTATTTTGTGATGTTTAGACATTTAGACAAACCTAAACATGTTACTTCATCTCTTTAGCAGACGAATATTTGGAATTTTATATCAACAAATGGGTCTAAGGCCAGTAAAATCAATTTATTTTTAATTAAACTATAAGAGGAAATGTTAAAACTTGTTTTCCTTTTGTTACAGGACGTGACCTTAGTCAAAGAAGGTGGATCTCTAGGATTCAGTATTATCGGTGGCACTGACCACTCTTGTGTTCCATTCGGTGGGAAGGAACCTGGAATCTTTATATCGCATGTAAGTGTTGGAACATACTTCCTTTGTTTCTTAGGTTCTAAGTTGTGCTGACGATGTTTTTTGGGAGGCTAACTTTAGCGACATACATGATCATACTCAGCTTCTATGCCAATCAATCTTCTATGGATCGGCGAAGCACGTCATCGTTTTCTATACATCTCTATTAGCCTAAGCGTATGCTAAGATGCTGGTGACGCAGCACAGCACAGATTTTGCAGGGCAAGGCAGGCGCGGCAGACAGGCCACAAGCGCATGCTGCGACGCAGTTCATACTCATTCGCGTTGTAACTAGTACAAAGAATAGACGAGTTCGAGTTGATGAGCAAAATGAGTTCAGAGTCAGATTCCGATTATGAAATTAGCGAGTTGTTGCTATTTTACAGTTCGTCAAAGCGTCAAAAAACTGTGGCAAAGTGAAAAAAAAGCACTAATTCAAAGAAATGTTCTATCATGGCAATAAAAACACGTTCGTGCGTTGCGCAGAAATCTGTGCCGGCACTACAACGAGGTGCAGAGCAGGATAGACGCATGTCTGTTCTGCAGCGTTCGCAGCTATTAGTACGTTCATACATTACAAAAGCTGCTCTGTCCTGCGTTGCGTAGACCTGCATCACAAGCGTCTTAGCGTACGCTTAGCCGTGATATCAGTAGCCACGCTCTTCATAGCCAGATTTGACACCTAGGATCTAAAATAAAACATGACTCATAAAAATATATTGATCAACATTTCTGATGACGCTAAATAGGTGGTACCTGGTGGAGTAGCAGCTCGTTCAGGCAAGTTGCGCATGGGCGACCGTCTCCTGAAAGTGAACGGCGTAGAACTGCCGGGCGCGACGCACCGCGACGCCGTGCAACTGTTGCTGCAACCCGGCGCCACGCTCACGCTCTCCGTGCGACACGACCCGCTGCCGAATGGATTCCAGGTTTGTGACGTCATCACACTGTACACTAAACACCGTGACACGGGATTGAATGATATATTTTTTATTAATTTATTGTAATTTTAAAATTTAATGAGAAATGAAGTCAGAAAATTCATTTGCTAAATTTCAAGCAGAAATTATATTTTATAACAATCAAAGATTTGCCTTTAATATAATTATTTGTATTAATTAATATTTATCACAAATTAAGGAATTGTCATTATAATAATTTAGAACATTTAGTACAATTTAATACTTTGTAATATTTATGCTGTATTCAAACAAGCGTTTGTCAATAGTTTTTGTACAATCCTGTGTCACAAAATATTTTAAATGAATTAAATAAATTCAAGAAACATTTAATTGTGACAAATACTCTTAATTTGACAAAATTCAGTCCCCACCATTGGGTATGTCTTGTTATGAATATTCGTAATCTGTGTGTACATACAAACACATACGTAAGCGCGCAATGTTTTGCATGTTATGCAAGTAACCGAATTTGTGGATATAATGGTGAGAAGTTGAAAGCATAATGTGAATTCACGAGTAGAATGATTTGAGTATTGTCGCTTACAGTAGTCATTTGGCGGTATACAATAATAAAAAGTATGCATAACGCTTATGCATTGATGCACATGATTGTTCAACATTTATACTGACAAAAGCATCTAGTATGACTTTGCTACGAACTCTGTCGCTTATCTACTAGCGTGTTTCTTGTTCAGGGACGCAATCTTTTGAGTCTCGAACAGCACATTGATACAAGTTTTATTTTGTCGTTATAAAACGCAATCAATTGTTTTGTTCCACACGTTCGCAACACGGCCACCGCCACACGTTCAGGGTCTCATACAAGTTGAGATTGTTAACGCAACTGTAAGTGTGAACGTCGCTCGGCGATCTCGAACTTATGTGTGTTACTTTACCAAATATATATGTCAGTCTCCAACCCCTCATCCAGTCAGTCCGTGTGCCCAGCTATCGTCGTATTCGGAATGGTTATTTCGTTATACAGCTTTTCCTATATTTAGAATGCGACTTTTCACCTTAAATAAGAATCCTTTTTGCTTATAGCTCTTTCTACTGTCATGCCAATTACACTGAAACTACACCCTTTACAATTCTGTGTCATGTGCTAGGTTTTTTGTTATCTAGAATGTTTTTGTATATAATTAGTATGAAAGCTTTTGTCACCTATGAGTGCATGAGGTATTGTGTTGTGGCTTCGCATGTTACAAGTGTTTGTGAATGTAGTTATTCAAGTTGCCCAATTTAAAAATAGCAAACTTTCTTAATCAGGTACTCAATTTTTGCCTTTAATATTTTGAATCAATGCCTTTAGAATTTTTGTTTTTATTTTTCCGTGATTTCATCTTTTTTTACCCTCCAGGACCTAACCATAATCAAACAAGAAGGTGAGAAGCTAGGAATGCATATAAAGGGTGGTTTGAATGGTCAGCGTGGCAATCCTAATGACCCTAATGACGAGGGAGTCTTCATATCGAAGATAAATAGCGGCGGAGCCGCCAGGAGAGACGGTAGACTGAAGGTGAGTACAAAAAGTTAATAAGAATACTTTGTAGGGTCATCTATACATATGTTTATTCAGACACTTAAAACTTATGAAAACAATGTTTCATCTCAATTGAAGTACAATGAAAATGTTCCTAAATACGATCCGCTTGCACTATCAATCACTAGATAATAATGCGTTGAGCACTAGAATTAATAATTCTGCCTATCATCTTCCCAACATAAAGATTTTTACTAGGCCGAAATTTGCTGTCAAATATAGCACTATACTTTTCTCACAACAGGTGGGCATGCGTCTATTAGAAGTGAACGGTGTATCGCTGCTCGGCGCGACGCACAACGAAGCCGTGAACGCGCTGCGCTCGGCCAGCAACGCGCCGCTACACCTGGTCGTGTGCTGCGGGTACACGCGGCCGGAGAAGATCACGGTAACACCATCACGACACAACTCGGCGGAAATATTTGTAGACCCATCGTTTGGTTGCAGCAGTCATTTGCAATGCATGAACGGTTGAGAGAAAGCAGAGCGTGACATATGGGTCCCAAATATTTCTGTGGAGTATTGTAAATTTTTTGATTTCAATGTTTTTCATTCCTTCACAATTCAGTCAAAATGAAGGATTCATTTACTCTTGTCAAAAATTGAAGAATGCTTTTAAAGTGCTTTTCAAAACACGCTTTTATAAATACACATTTTGAGTCAATTCTTTTTACACTAATTTTATTTGGCACGCTCCCGAGTGTGTTTTGTTTTTCACACCCAATTCGTGCGAGTCCATATTCGAAAGCGCTTGTTAGAAAGAGATAGACGAAACGAATGTTTGCACAGACCGGTAGCGAGAGCGGGACGGCGGAAACGGGCGGCTCTCTGTCTCACTCAACGTCAAGCCTGGACAGAGATGATAGTACGTTGCACCAACAGCAACAGGTCAGTATAATGAGCGCTTCCTAATATTTCCTTTTGTTGCATCTCAATTGAAGCATGGTTTTTCTTTTATTTTTTTTTAATTTATTTAGCTTGATCACAAGCATTCACCATTAGAACTACAACCTTTTATTTTTTTTCTGAAAAAAAAAAAAAAAAAAAAACATTGTAAATATTACTTGAGAATCTATTCCACTTCTACTCTCTTACTTAGGGCGGAAGAGGCGATCTATGTCAAGAGAGTGATTGGTAACACTTGTCGAATACTTACTTTATATAAAAATCTAAAAAAAGATCTTTCAAAACCACGTCCCTAAATACTGAAAATAGTTAATCATCTATTTATAATAGAGAATATTAAGCAATGAATTTGGTTACCACAGGAGCAACAATACCAACAGGACCTTGTTGAGTTTGAACACGAGAAACAAGTCGCCGAAATGAGGGAAAAGTCTACACCCGAAAAGGTAAGTTGGCTGTTCTTTAACTAGAATGAGATATCTTACACTGCCTTTAAAATTGAGTTTCCCAACATGTAAAAAAACTGGCCAAGTGAGAGTCGGACTCGCGTGCAAAGGGTTCCGAAACAATTTCATTTTTTTAATATGTTATGTTATCACTACAGACTCCTTGTATGTTTTCCTGTAATCTTTAGGTATAGTACTATTATCTTTTTTCAAAATTTTAGGATCAGAAGTCTCGGAGAGATCTCCGAGACTTCTGAGCCTAAAATTTTGGGGGAATGGTAATTTTTGGTTTAATTTCTTAAATAACTACAAACTATTTATTTTAAAATTATGAAAAAAATACAATTAAAACGCTCACAGTAAGGCCTTTCATTTGATATGTCTCACTTTTTATTTTTATTTTCTAGTTTGACCCCCAAAAGTGACTCCCATACTATTTTTTTTTTATTTACGTAACGCGTCCGTGTTTGGGTCACCGAAGTCCATATGTGTACCAAATTTCAACAGAATCGGTCCAGTCGATCCGGAAAAAACTGGCTATGACAGACGGACATACAGAGAGACAGACACCCGAGTAATACTATTAGGGTTCCGTTTTTCACGGATGTTCGGAACCCTAAAAATTAAATGTTTTTTTTTTTTTGGAAAAGTAATTTTATTACACCCAATCATAATTCAGTTTACGCGACAACTAGAAATGGTAATGAGTATCTTTGTTTACTTGTAATATTTTCAGTATATCTTGCCTTTACAAGGGCTGGTACTGTAACTGTTTTTTTTTTTGTTGTTGTTCGAACAACCCTTTCGTTTCAAACTTACTCAACCAAAAGTGACCAGAAAATTTAGCTAATAAATACTAGTTGACCTGCGCAACTTCGTCTGCTCCGCTCCTATTGATCTTAGCGTGATGATTATAGCCTATATAAATGAGCAAACCTCGATGAGGACCTCCTCGAGGAGCGGAACAGGCGAAGGTGCGCGAGTCAACCAGTATTAGTATAGACATAGAGTATAGATTTAGAATTCAGAACGTTTCGTTTCAGGTGCTAGACATCGTCCACGCCGTAGAGAGCATGGCTCTTGAGCCCGCGCCGCCGATATCACCCGAACTGCAACACAAGACGACCACCGTCGTCATGTCCAAACACACACTTCAACCTCAGGTTAGTGCTTAACTGTACATATTGACATACAACTCCTTTGAAAACAAGCTAGACAGTTCAATGACATTGCTCTTTAAAAAAGCTAAAGATTAAATGATTTGCTCTAACTAAAATGCCAGAAGTAAATGGTTCTTAAGAAAAATGCGCCTACTGGGTCGACTCTTTACTCCATGTCGCATTATTCTTAATGATCCTTTGAATACATTTGAATCCCCACAGACGGTCACAGAATAAGAAAGACAACCACATGTTGTGTTGTCTAAATGAAAACTTTAGTTTCATAATATTTTGCCTTCATGAGACCGTGTCTTGACTTGTTCTGTGTCCAACTGTAAATAATGTAACTTTGTATGCATGTATTATATTGTATTTTCCAATTTGACATTAACAATTTATTTCTTGAAAATTTGAAGCTTTATATTTTTGATAATTGGAAAGTTTATATTACAGCATGATAAATAAGACTCAGCTTTGTATTATACTATTTTGAATAACTTTATCGTATTATAAAGGCCGAAACAACTCTGCTGTTTAACTTATTTGCACGGTTAGCATCTTCTTGACTATGAAGTTTGATAGCATGCACTATGTATATTTTGTAGTATAAATATTGCTTGCATGAAAATATTCGTAAATATCTGTATTAAGTACTTTAAGTATACTATTCGTATGTTTAACTCCTTGTCTTCCAAAATAAATGTTGTTTAGTATATCTACATGAGCCTTTAATATGTAGTTGGTTGTGAAGAAATGGAAGGGTGGCACTTTGCAGAAAACTTCAGTACACCTATCTCTTTACGGCGAACTTTCTGTCTATCGTCTGTAAATGTATTAACTATTACAGCATTGATGATGACTTTAAAGGACTGTTTTGCATGTATCCTCAATTTCTTTGAGTTCTCTCTGTTGGGACGTCTACGTCATAATTTATGGAAATGTAATAGAACTTCTAAGTGTACCCTAGTACTATTAGTATATACCTTATAGCAAGACGATGTTGTTCAGTTCTTATTTTAATTTAATGTAGCTTAGCTCAATGTCGTCGTGTGTTAGCTTGTATATGGGTACTGCCTAGAGGACGGCCCTGACTGGTGCAGTTTATAAATTAAATTAATGACAAAGCGTATTACGTCCATTGCAGAATGCATCCATTGAGGAAAAGGAAGAAAACACATAGTACGGCAATATTAACTTCTGTCCAAACACTTTGTAAATAAGTAATGTTCAATAAACTATCGGATACACTTATCATGTCCAGTAAACTTATTTATATACTGTGTTAAACTATCTGTGAACTGTGTGATTGACCGAAAAATCTAAATTAAATACCATAATAATTGCGCATTTATAATTTTGGTTAACCAATATAATGAGTGTTATGAGATAAATTAAATAAATGTTTTTAATTCATAATAGCTATATGTATTAATGCAATGCTATTTAGTTGCATTGATGATCTTTTATGTCCGTTCGTTTACAATATTTTAAATATAGACATCCAAACATACCATTTCTATATGTCGTTCTAGCTTCGCGCTGTTTAATATTATGTAATCATTAATCAACTACATGTAAAACATGAAAATGTTCATTATGAAAAATAATATAAAGTGGTAAATGTATATAATAGCAAAATTTATCATTGTACTTAGTAAGTAAGGAGAAGGGTATATGTAGTTAGATAACATGATACGTGTCAAACAATATTTTAGTTTGAAATACTGGATTTAGCATTTTTCAAATCGAGCGTTATAGTATCCATCCAAATCACGTGGACAAATCTAACCCTATAACTTGGGACATAAGTACATAACCCACCTATCGCCTTTACATATATATTAATATCACATAATAATCGGTCCTATTATGTTAATTCAATCATATAAACATCTCCAATTGTATTATTACTCAGTCCGATTCGACCAATTTATATCATTATAATAAATGTAGTCAAATATTTAGCCTACAACCACATTCTGTAACTAACTTCTAAATACTGATATATATTTGTAACACGTTGTATTCTATGTAATCTTCAATCCAAAAGACCAATTTTATATACCTGTTTATTCCTGTTTGTCTAACTAGAACAATTCTATGAATATACATCAGTCATATAAAATGAACACGACTAAGTAACGTCGAAAAATTTTGAAATGTTTATAAACTTCGCTTCCAAATTTTTGACCGTATTTATGAATTTATTTTTTCTGACCGAGCGGTACCTTAGTTGAGTACCAGATATTTGTTACAATATATTCTCAATTGTTTTAAATTATGTAAGACTTAAAATTAAGATTTTTGGCCAAATTACTATTCTCAACTGCCAATTATTTTACATTTGATAAAAAACTATTGTGCTTTTACTTTATTTACTTTTTAATGTACAAAATTGTTCTAATTGACGTTATGTTTAGTGTTGCATTAAATACATGATGTTTCAGATGACGTTTTTATTTGTTTTAAGTTAGCATGTTTTCAATGACATTTATTTTGGAAGATTTTTGTTCGTCGCTGAATTAGGCTTTTGTGTTTTATGCTAAACAATGAAATTTGTTAATTATTCATGATTTTCGTATTCATATTTTCGTGCAAGTAGCTTCGCTATTGTTCGATTGTATGGAATAATAATAAATTATATTTGGCTCAATTCGTGATAATGTCGCGCGCTCGAGTAAGTAGCATTTTGTTTTGGTCTTTCTTTTAGTTGTATGTAGCCAAGTAATGAGTTGCGTAAGTACCGAGTGGTGCAGTATATTTTGTTGGTTTGGTTAGTCGTCTAGTTCGGTCGCGGCGCCCCCTTCGCCGCTCGCGGTGTTCTCGCAGCAGAAGGCCCGGACGCCGCCCCCCTCTGCACCGCCCCCCCCGCCCCTGGAGCCGCCACGCCTGCAGCGCCCCAGCCGCCCGCCGCCGGCGCCCCCCGCCACCCCGCCGACTCCTGTGACCCCGGCATCTCCTGTCAAACAAAAACCTCAAGTGCCTCGCAAACCGCACACGAAGCGAGTTAGTTTCACACAAGAACCGATGGATGAGCCCGAACATTACCCCTTATCGACGAACGACACGAATATATTCCGATACTCATTGCATGACGAGCATGATGACGAAAGATCGGGGCCTATGATCATTGACACTAACGATGCATGCGAGGGGTTCAGCTCCTTACTAATCCGAAACCAAACAACCACCGAATTGGGAGTCTCGAGACCGGTCCCAAAAGCGAGTCGGGTACTTCACGCCGACCTCATCATCCCGCCTCCGCCTTTGTTCGACACTTACGTTAGTGATAGTGAATTAATTGAAGATGAAGATATTGAGGCAAGTTTACCACCTATCACCGTAATTCCTGAACGGATTTTGCTGCCTGAGCCTGCGGTGGCCGAAACATCCATGCAGTCCTCAAATTCTACAAATTCTCCTGAAACTGAAGTCCCTCCTCCTTTTGTAAAGTACGACGCCTTTCCACACATGGTTTCGGGGCCGGTCGCTCCTGACGCACCATTTCGCTCGGTTATAGTATCAGCAGTGCCTTCAAGTCAAGTCTTCCGTACATCAGAACTTCCCGTAGCCAATGATGAATATTATAATGAACTTTCCGTAAGTCCTAGTGGAGAACCTGATCCCCCTGCATTGATACACGCACAATATAAAACTCTTCCTACTGTATCACATGTCCCTAACTCTCCATGTAGTTTACATCCAGATCAAACTTACATCGATCAGCGAACAATGTATGTACCCGTGCACCGTTCATTACGTGATTTGAGGGCAGACAATAGTACACCGGGTATGGTTCATTCTAACACATACCCGCCAATCAACCCTTACCCATCTCTAACGACTGTAGCGGGAACATACAATCCATACACTTGCACAGTCCCTGTCTGTTCTTCCAATCAAATTGGATTTATGAATCACAAATCACATACCGCTCTAGTCAGTACTTTAGGACAAGACATAAATGCAAACATCACTTCATCTGTCCCCACTAATAACGATGATGCGCCTAAAAGTGTTCAATCAGAGAGAAGAGTTCGTTTCGGTGAGGTGACGACAGTGGCCGAAACCGATAGAATGTCAAACAGTTCGGATCCCTTGAGGGAAGGGAGCCCTACGCCCGCGTCCGCCTTGAAACCCGCATGGAGCAGCAAAGTCAAATCCTTCGCCATCGGCGAGGTAAACATCAATGTACGGAATCTTATCCTCGCACACACACACACTCAGCTTCTTTTGATTGTGTTCGTCGACATCCCAACCTGGATTCTTGACTAAAAACCACATGTCATCCCTCCATATCCCATTTTGTTACTTACCTCCATTGAATTATGTTTTTAACTTGCAATTACTTATATTTTGCATGTTTGATTTACTAACCGCAATAACCTTATTTAATTATTATTTTTACTAAAACATTGACTGCATGGGTGTGAAGCCTGGAGAAGGGATTTCAATGCTTGTAAATATCATAAGCTTTTTAACTCATTATTTATTGAATGTACTCGTGAAGTTGCTTGTAAGTGTAGCTAATCAAATCGAATGTCCGCAGGCTTCCCCACCTCATTCTGGTAATTTTGTGAAAGCGTCTGTCAGCGATAAAAAGAAGTTTTTCGAAAATGCTATGGAAGAAAGTCATAAACCATCGCCGAAACCAGGTAAATACGTTTATTTAAGAAGTTTTGTGGTTTTATAATCTACACGAATTTCTTTAAAGAATTAATATCGCGCACTATGTAGCTATTATACCACTCGTATAAGCACTTATTCAGCATGATTCCTCAGCAAAACGTTGCACTCCAGAACAATATCACATGCAGCTTCAAGTAATAACATGAAAGTACAGATACAGCAAATACAGGTTTTTTTTTTTAATTTTAGTACCTACTTACGAGTAATCGGTGATTGCTGTTTTCAGAAAAAGTTTTCACATTCCTATCAGCGGATGAGGTGGAGAAATTGAAGCAAGAAGAGGAAAGGAAGATGGCGTCTCTGTCGCGATCAGAGCTCGGCTCGTGGTCCCCAGGCGAGGACCGGCAGAGTGGATATAGCTCACATTCCGACGACGAACCTTATGAGAACGGCCATAGGTAAGGCACAAGTAGAGTATTTTATAGTAGCTAGACTTCCTCAGTGGTGGTAAAGATTAATGTAACAAATGGAATAGGGAAAATACTATCTAATCCTGCTAATCCGAAACTTGAGTTTTCTGGTTTCTTAAACAGCGTAAATAGTAGTTTAAGAGCGTTCTCGGTAAACGGACCACCCGTAGTTTAGGTATAGGCTAGCTCCCGATGTGTCTGTGTGCATCCGCACGGCACACGCGCGCTTGGTGCACGTAGCGAATATTTTGAACGACCAACCCGTTTTGATCCTTTGAATAGTGAAATAAAAATTGTTTTGCCTTTCTATAAAGTAGAACCTTTCTTACCTAAAATCCTCATCACACAACATTTAGTTTTTTGGAGAAATAAACTAAAATGTTTTAATTACTGTTTCGTTTATTTGAATTAGAGGATTTGAGTGTTCATCGAGTTTTAATCAACAGACCATTTTATACGAGCAAAGATATAATTTTTTTTTTACGATTGTAAATGTAATTTTAGTAACTGGAAAAATCGGACTGTTAGGCAGTTTTTTTTCGTTTTTGCGCATAGGATAGATAGATTTGCGCATAGGATAAGTAGGTGGGAAATTAAATAAAAGTTTATTATGTTATGTTTAGTAAAACATTTAATATAAAAAATCGTTAAATAATAAAACAATTTCCCTCAGTGGCATTGATCGGCTTTTTCTCGGATCAATTATTTCGCACTCATAATAAAATTTTGTCTAACGAGAGATCATTTTTTCTTTCCAAAATTTATAGTCTTTATAAATTTTAATACTTTTATTGGAAATTCATGACCAGTGTACACCGCAATAAATACACACTTGTTCGTAATATCTAGTTGGCCCTGTAGTGCTATTCTGTAACAACATTTTCGTATCTCGACAGCGGAATCCGAGGTGAGTATCAAATTCGTATAAACATAAGACCTTTATGTTGTGCGTTATAGAGCTCACTTTGTGAGCTTTGTCATTCAGGTGAAGTTTGATATCGAAATAGTTATTTACAGAATAGAGAGTGACACAGCGCGACTGGCCGACATCGCTCCGCGCTGCGTTATTTATTAGTAACTTTGGAATGTTTTTTTTAAGGGACTTTATGAATTAACATTACTTTTCTATTTTATGCAATAAAACGAACTCTTGCCTTTCGTCACGTATTTTTTCCAGACTTCCACGACTCATTGTTGATTCACAATTTAATTCCGACATTCAGCCTTTTCGCAAAATTCCAAAACGTGTATTAAATACACGTTTTTGAAGTAAGCTTTTATTTTGATAATTGTTAATATTTTTCAATACAAATACAATTTAAAGATACGCTTAATGAAGTACTAAAATTAAAAAAAAAAAATAGTTTTTTATCCAGGCAATATGGAGTAATTTAACTTAAAAAAGCCCCGAATTTATAATTATTGTTTTTTTTTACCGAGAACACTCTTAAAGGGCTGAAAGCGACATAAGGGTGTTTTAATAAACAGGAAAATTCCTCGGTTGTGGTTATCTCAATGTGGATCATAGCTTAGTATTTTGTTTGTTTATTTATAGTGTGTCTGGAGGCGTGAGTCCGTCAGCGAAGTCACAACGCAGGCGAGCAGGGCGTGACGGTGAGGTAGAGGATGCGGCTACGCGAGCGGCGCGACGCGCTGCTTGGCGGGCAGCCAGACTGCGCTCGCTCGAACAGGTCAGTGATCAACAAAGTAATAAATATCCTTCCTAAATATAGGGGTGCATCGACTGTTTCAAATTAGCGAACCAACTAATTAAAATATACAGTCACATCAACCGAACGATGCAGTGATATTCGTAAAGCAATCCGGCCCGAAGGACCATAAAAAGTTATTAGTGTCTCGAGTTGAAGTAGATGACGGCTGTCATTCTAATATTATACAGTTGAGATTATAGAACATGTCGTACTATGTCCAAATGGGTTAAAGTGTGTTTGGTTTATTTAGGAGGCGCTTGAATCACAGAAAGTGATAAAAAGCATGGTGGGACCAGCGAGTGACATCCTAGAAGACCCACCGAGGGAAAACTCTTCCAACGAGGTAATTATTCCAAATAATAGCCCCCCCCCCCCTCTGTCTTGATGAATCAGTTGAATGTTGTCCAAATTAAAATACTAAAGCAACCAATCCTGTAAATGGAAAAATGATCATGTGTTTTTATCCCCCAAAACATATTATTTCACTATTACATGACATCAAATATCTCATCACATTGTCAACGTCGCTTCTCATTCGAATATCCAACGTCATCTTTTTTCCATTTCAGATTTAGAATGTTTTGTCATAATCCAATAATATTCCATGTATTAATTTGTTTGTAACTGTTAACATTGTGATTAACACTGAAAGCATATTGTCTTTGTCCAGTAAGCCATGATAAAGTCTGTCCTAGTTCTGTCTGTATTCATTTTGAATGTTTGATGATGTCTTGTTGCAAGTACCTGTAACAGTACTTATGATTTAACTTTAACTAACACAATGTGGTAAATATGTCTTATCATGGGTGGGGATCAATGTCGCTTGGCTGGCATATTATTGTACGTTCACATTGGGCTGCGAATGTCAAAATTGGCTTTACAAATTATAGAAATGGCCCCTGCCACGTATCGCGTTACGTACAAAACCGGGCCCTATACTGGCCGTCAAGGAGAAAGAAAAGTTGTTAGACGAGCGCATTACTCTTCGGACCGAGGAGTTCGTGTGCCCGGCCACCGGCGAGACTAAAGTGCGAACCGTCGAGTACATTGAGAAAGTCATTGAGAAAGAGGTACGCGTACAACGCCGCGACTTGTACATTGTGCTACGTAAGACGCTGTATACAAGCAATGCCGTATCGTGTGGTTTTTATATCTTTTGTATATCTTTAAAACTACGCTTAGCTTTCAACGTGCAACTATTACGACAGACTAAGACCATACGCTCGACTGACGAGACGAACGAACTCAAATGATATTTGTATCAAGACAATGAACTAGATCGACTGACAAAGATCAACTACGTGTACAAACACTAAAATGTTAACGGGGCCTTTTAAGTGCACATAACGAAATACACTGTTTAGCACAACACAAACTTTTAAACATCACAATTTGAAGTAGATATGTTTTAGGAAAACTTACTAATCAGTTGTGATATATATTCAGAGCTATTACACTAAATTCCACAAGGGCATAAATTGCTTGATTTTAGTTTTTTTTATACTCTTCAACTTGGCATTCAACTATTAGGTGTCTGGCTAACTAAACCTTTAAGTCAATGAAGATAGATTTCATTCACTTTTCACGCAGAATATTTACATTATTAAATATTCGCACTTCGCCCGCGACTTCGTCCGCGCTGCGAATCTCTCTTCTTTATAATATTTGTTTAGAAATGTAGTATTTATAAACGAACGATACAGACCTCTATCTAAGATTATGTATGCACATTAGTAAACAGTGACTGTAATTTTGATGTCGAGAAAATAAAGCTCATTCATTAATTGTTCATTAATGATTGCAGATGATTGCAATAAATTGTGGAGTTTAAAAAATAATAATGAATATGATAGAATAACTGATTAAGCAACTTTCCTGTGAAAGATATGTAAAGTGTAGATAATCACGTAGTACCTAATTACACTCACTTTAATTTAGAACTAAAATCGACGTGGCAATAACAAGACTTAGTGATAAAGTATCTATATTGTTATAAATCCCATGTTATATACAATTTATTTGCCCCATTTGACAGAATCCCGATTCCCAAGGTTCCCCCCTTTTATTATCTTTTATTCTTCCTATCTATTTAATGTTTTCACGAGTGTTGCATGATTATTTTTGGCATGGCATGCTAACTTAATTTATTGTGTAATTTGTCAGACGATACCTGGATTCTAGACACGGCAAGCTTCAACGAAAACAATGGTTTGTTGCGTTTATTACTCTTCAGAAATATATGTACTAAAGCTTTTTCATTGCTTTAGCAGCAGAAGCAAAACTAACCTACTAACGCCTGTATATTAGAGTATTAACAAATATATAAGTATTTAGTGCATGTCATTTCCCATAGGTAACCTACATCACATGTTTACAGCATGGTGCCCAAAATTGTGACCATTATTACTGTATTAGATTGCTTGTGTGTTTTATGTTGTTTTAGTAATCAAATCACAATTTTGAGCACATCGTTCGATGACATTAACTTTGTTATCGAACCTAAGAACTACCTTCATATTTCCCTGTTCTGGAACAAATACTAAAAGAACTTCATACATTTAAAGAATTTGGATTACTTTCTGAAGTCGGTAGATTTCATAGCATATCTCAGAAGCATTTCTCATTATTCTCGAATAGTAATAAAAAGTCAAGAACTTCGGTTTTAATCGTGTTTATCTATACAGGTGGAAACGACGCAAGAAAAAATAATTTCTTTGGAATTAACAACTAGCCCGAGTAGCGAAACAGCGCCTACCGACCTTGAGGAGGCCGGGATTAGCTTAGGAGAGGGCGAGACAGAGGGCGGGGACTCGCTGCAGCCCGACATCGTGCAGGTCGTCAACCCTCTGCTGGACGGCGGCGCCGGCCGCGTCACCGCCATCCCCGTGGGGCCCGCGCACCGCGTCACCGCCTACACAGAACAGCCGCAGTAGACCACATTCAGATCTCTATCCCCGCACACCTTCATCTCCGCTCCCCTACCTACCTGAACGACCCCATGACAACACATCGGCTATAACACAGTTGTAATAGACA
Source organism: Lacanobia oleracea (assembly GCA_950371165.1). Classification (NCBI taxonomy): domain Eukaryota; kingdom Metazoa; phylum Arthropoda; class Insecta; order Lepidoptera; family Noctuidae; genus Lacanobia; species Lacanobia oleracea. The sequence goes on from OX493397.1 coordinate 13,761,472, forward strand.
CGACTCGACCGCCGTCGAGAATCGAACTCGATTGTAGATTTCTTCAACGAAACGAACGTCCGTGAAACGTGTTTCCATCTTAATTTTGTATTGTAACTGTGATAATAAATTTAGATTCCACCGACTTGTTATGTTACTTAAAGGCGCTTGAAGAAATCCACTAGCGAGATGCGTTTTGTGGCATTTTGATTACGATCACAATTTTTATTTTTTTGTTTTAGTTTTGCGACGGAGATTTTAGGATAATGATAGGTGTTACTATATATTTTTGGAAATATTAATAGTTAATATTCTTTGAATACTTTACGTATTTAACTTTAAATAATTTTCATTCCGTGCAAGTCTTTATTTTGACTGAATGTTGATGCTTTATCTGCTGAGGAATGTGACTGGTTGATCGACCAGTATGTGAATGTGGGCCGAGTGTAAGATTATATTAGAGGTGTACATACCATCAACAACACGCAATGGAATGCGACGCAAGTGTACGGGAGTTGCATCACATTTGACGATATAACTTAATTATATCTATCTATACTTGCATTATACAATTACTTATTTTATTTGCGCATTGTTGTTTCATTCAGTATTTTGTGTTTGATGATGTATTAATATTTTAATTTAATGTAATTTTAATTTAATTTGATATATGGTGCCTTGATTTCATGAAATCAATTTTATTATTATAATTATACGATTTTATTATTCAAACTTCATTATATTTTATTTTATTATTCTTGTAATTTTGTTTCGAAAAATAATTTTACATTAAGTTATAATATAAAGATTGTAATCCTACAGATGGTGATGAATTACGCATTTTGCATCAGTAAGACGTTAGTGTTTATTTTTAAGATTTGCTGTAAATGTCCAGACGTAACAACAAAGTGTACATTTCCGACTGTATGAAATGTAATATTTCAGTTTGATAAAATATGTATTACGGTAAATAAATTGAAGTGTTGAATGGGAGAATGTGTGTCCTTTATACCTTTCTAGTGATATGTGCATTGTAAACTATTGAAAACATTGTATGTTTGTCCCAATTAAATGTTTTAATATATATTTTATAAAATTATTTTGTGGTTTCATTTAAAAAATGCAATAAGATTAATGCTAGTTTATTTAATCTATATAATAATAATAATATATCTAAGGAACACAATTTAAATGTCTATAATCTAGTAAGAATAACAAAAACATCTTAAAAATAAGTAACGAATAGAACACTTTTACTTCTTTGGTGCAATAATGCCTTCCAGTTGCGCCTGAAATTAAATAATTGCAATTAGAAAATTTTATAGGCACTCAAGTTTTCAAGGAGACTTGGCAAAAACTATTGCTCAAGCCGCTGCTAAATTCGCAGTCAAATTCTTGGATGACGTTTTTGGTTGCTATCAACCCGCAAAATATAAAACTACTAGCTTTGCTCACGGCTTCAGTCGTGTTAATACAGATTTTCGAAAAAAAGTAGCCCATTAGTGTCCCAAATATTTCATCTATACCTATCTGTTCCAAACTTCATCAAAATTTGTTCAGCAACATAGGCGTAACAAACAAACAAACATACTTTTACATTTGTAATTTTAGTTAGGAATGTAAGCTACGAAATAAGTTGTCACCTTGAGTTGAGCGTTTGTCTTTTTCAAAGCCAGCAGCTCTTCTTGGTGACGTTTCTCTTCAGCGGCTCGCAGCTCAGCCGCACGCCGCTCTAGTTGCTCAGTCTTTTGTTTCAACTCCAAACATTGTTTCTCCAAGGCGGAACGTTCAGTTTCCAGTTTTGCTACTTGATCCATCAAGTCTGATTTTCCTTGCTCTGACTGGAGAAAAAAAAACAATTTTTAGTTTCGTTTCTCGAAAATTATACCTCACGCCTAAATTTCTGGCAAGACGATGTTAACAGTGCGTTCACGTTTCTCTGTTAAATAATGTGATTCCATACAACATTTCTATTTGACACCCTATAGAATCCACCTTAACGTGGATACTCGAATCCACCCTGAGCCAGGGTGATCTCATTTGCTCGTAATTTTTTTTATTATTCTTTATTATCCACGGATACGTCAACCCCATTGTACCCTATACTTAATTTAGACACAAAATTATTTAATTTACACCAGTATATCCTCTCGTAAATTATAAAATTACAGTAGTTGGTTGGTGTGTGCTCCACTGTACCTAGGGTGGAAAAACTATCGATTCGACACAGATTCCATCTATCCACTCTGGCTCACGGTGCATTCTCGGACATACGTTTCCGAGTATCCACCCAAGGGCGTATTTTATAGGATAGCTAAATGGAAATGACGTCCCATAACTTCCATCTATCAACCGATCATAAATCCTGCCACTGAGCTGCTAAAGTCTTTTAGTCACGATTTGGGAATCGAACCCTGGACAACGCTCAGCAGTCACGTTGGTCGCTCTAGGTTAGCAAAAGAGGTAGTACAAAAATACTGAAATATAATTTAACAACAAACCTGTAAAGCTTTCCTCATACCGAAAGCGATGGAACTACAGTAGAGCGTTTGGTAAGCTTCCATCGTGATTTTCGCTTCATCACGCACCCTCAGTAATAGGAGGCCCCTTTCACCACAATTTATTGTTACCTGTACAAGTTCGAATACACTTTGAAAATAATCTTCAAAATAATGTAAACCAGCTAAATGTCTAACAGTACTTTGCTGATAGGACAGTAGGTATCATTTCATCAGCTGGTATAGGTATCGTACTTAGGCATATGTGCAGCTGTACATCTCAAGTTGTTCGTAAGATACCAAACTTATTATAGTTTTGTTTTGAAGTAAGAGAGAGATCATCGTAAATGCATGAACCTGTCGTATGAGCTCATCAAAGCACTGCGTGTAGAGTTGCCGACGCACGGGACAAATGCCGGTTTCTCTGGCTTGCCTCTGTTGCAAGCGCGTGTCGAGCATCTCTTGTAGGTTGATCACATCCAGTCGAGTCGCAGGAGTGGACGATATCTATATAGAAAACAGATCATTAATCTAAAAGGCGCAGTAAAGCGTTAAAACTGCTTTTCAGATAGATAATATGGTACTTCATCACATCGTCGCGTGTTAAGGCACGGTTATTATAAATACAAAAATGTGGTTTCTTTCAACATTATTTCGATGTCTGTCTGTACCTAGTACCTAATAATTGAGCTTACAATGAAAAAACCGCTCTAGTGCGATTCCTTTAATCTATACTAATACAAATAATATATAAAGCTGAAGAGTTTGTTTGTTTACTTGAACGCGCTAATCTCAGGAACTACTGGTCCGATTTTAAAAATTCTTTCAGTGTTAGATAGCCCATTTATCGGGCTATATATCATCACGCTAAGACCAATAGGAACGGAGCAGTAATGAACATTGTGACGCAGACGAAGTTGCGCGGGTCAACTAGTATTAAATTTAATTTTTATTGTTTGTTGTCATAGCGGCAATAGAAATACACACTGAAAATTTCAACTGCCTGCCTATCAGACAGACAGACAGACGGCGGACAGTGGAGGCTAGTAATAGGGTTCCGTTGGTTACCTACCCTAAAAACTACTGTCCTAACGGAGCATTAAGGAGGACATAGAGAATTTACAAAAACGGTTATCTTCTTAAAAAATCACACCAACGTTCGCAGCTGAAATCCTGTCAGAGCAATGGCTAGAGTCAGCTAGACTGAGAATCGCAAATCATGACTATTCTAAGACTTATCTAGGCTAAGGTTTGAAAAGACACTACAGCACCTTTTGAGTCCATATTTGGCCATCTTCTTCCCATTCCTTTGGTGGCAAAATGGCATTTAGTATCTCTTCTGTTTCCTTTTTGGCTTCTGTTGGCACACATGGCTGTATGGAAGACCCTGCGAATACTGGTACCTGCAATGAGTAGGATAATTAGCTTGCACCTCTTGATTGTTTTCGACAAATCAACTAAGAATAACCCTGTTTGAAACAAGATGAGATTGCTTACGACTTTTTCCACCCGTTTAGTAACCAATACAGGATTGTCATAACGAACTAAGGTTTCCTCTGAGGACACGGGAGCTCTCTCAGCCATTTCTAAAACTATTATCTAAGTAAAATTATTTAATATGTGACTAGAATTGTCAATGTTGAACAATGATTGGTGTATTGTAAACAAAGTTTGGTCTCCATGGTGACTGCCTGTTGCATAGCAATGTTTTTAGCACTAGGTCATCAGCATAGATAATACACGATACTAATCAGTAAAGTATCTATCCGAGTCTCGTAGGTTGGCGGCAGCAAGAATCCTTGGCCGACTTGACTGGAACCATGCGCCGGTGGAATTAATCAGGTGCTAAGTTGACGACCTACAGTTTACTTCTTCCAAGTTTCTCGTCGCCTGAAGTGGGAATGTCCATAAATCTAAGGGGCTAACGTCATCCACCTATATAATGGGAGGTAGCGAGAGCTCCATCCCTTGTGTAATGTTTCACTGCATGGTTGGTCCTGCTTATGGTTGTGGCAAGGACAATCCCAGATGTTTAACTGGAACGCCTCAAAAATATGTGTCAACAATATTCATGTGTATAAGCTAATCTCTTACCAATAACACAGTTATCTGACTCAATCATCCTATCGTAAAATAAATTTGTATTATTTTATAATAAGTTTCATAAACAAATCTTTCAGTCAACAAATAAAACAGCAACTTGAGATGAGGAGATTTAATACTATTTTAATCAGCAAATTATGTCTAAAATAATAGTACATAAATTACATTACAGATTACTTAAAAAACAGTCTTTTCGATCTGATATTGCAGTGTCCAACAAAAACATTCTTCACAGTACTTTTCACATAGCTGTCAGTGTCTATTCAACATAATACATCAGATAATTATCATGTTAGATTGTGTTTCAAACACTTTTTCTTCCTTATTCATTGGGAATCACTGCTGGAACTTGAACTGGAGTCGGTGGACATAACTTCGACGTCTTCTTGGTTGGGCGCGTCCTTGGCGCGGCCGTCGAGAGCAACGGAGTTGCCGCCTCCGACCGACATGTGTAGCTCGCCTGATGGATGCCACGTGAACTGGTTTGATGCTGAAGCTGGCACTGTAAGCAAACAAAATAATGATGTAGTATTAGATATTCATAGACATTGGGTTGACAAGAAGAACAATAAGATGAAAGATAGAACCATGACTAAAAGAAACAATGAAGGAACGCCTTTATCAGGCTCCAAATCATAATGAAGTACCAAACCTACCTACAAGGCAATGCAAATTGAATAATATGATGATGTTTGGTATTCAGCTGAATCCGGTTTGACTGGAAGCCAACCCCAATGTAGTTGAGAAAAGGCTAGGCAGATGATGATGATGATGATGATGTCTGGTTTATCATTTTCACCTCAGTTATATTTAGCACTAACATCCTACATGATTCAAGTAGTAGCTTGCCATAATTTATGACTACATGAGGAAATCATATAGGTACACTATACAAATGAGCCATAAAGCTTATTCAAGCATGGAAATACCCATAATTGCTGTATAGAAACTTTTAATGTGAGCTAGAATAAATTTCTTAGGAAAAGTATGAATTATATGACTCACCTCCGCCTGTGGTCATTCTGTGTAGTTCGTTTAGTGTCGATGGTGTGTGGCCATTGAGCGGTAGATCGCAGAGTCGGCCGAGCATTCCCAGCCTCATCTCAAGATCTGTAGGGTACGGCCTGCGTGGGTCTCCAGGCTGCCACGATAGCGGTGCACTCACTGCATTTGAGGCACTGATTCTGTGAATTTATTGTTTTTGTTACAAAAAGGAACTGTGAGTACAAACATTTTTTAAACACAACTTAATTTTCTTCATCCATTGCCTTGGTAAAATTAATCATTACCATTATTTGCAGTTACATAAACAAGGACTGTCCTACTTTAGGAAAATAGAAATGCGGTTCTTATTTTTATTTAGCTAATAAACACAATTATTACATGATGTATAGATGTTATCTTGAGATAGTGAAAGACTTGCCTGTGAGCAAACTTGATCAAGTCTTCAGAAGATACTGGCCGTTTCCTTGACTTGACTATTGATGCAAGCTTCTGTCTAGCTTGATATAATGATGTTGCAAGGATTTGCTCTGCATCCTTAAGTTGTCTTTGTAAGTGGAAGATGTCTTGATCCTACAAAAGCAATACAATGATGTTGGTGTTTCTTTGAACATTTTGGTTGGCATGTTGGGCCGAAATTTTGAATATCAATAATGACAGCTATGCATCATACCTTGTTTTCAACTTCAGCCTTCAAGTCGTTCATTTTCTGTTGAATCTTAGCTTGTTCATCAGCTAATTCCAATGTTTTCTTCAATTCTGAGTCTTTAGACAGCAGCAGGTCTGTTAGCTGTGCATGGTCTGCCGCAGAAAGCTTTTGAGGTTTGGGAGCGATCGACACTTCTATCATTTCTCTGTAATATGAAGTATATCATTATATCAACACTTTCTTTTTTCATATCATTTGACGAAAAACTTTACTCACTTTGAAATTAACTCAATGTCGTCAATCAACGCTAGTAGTCGGTCTTTAGTGCTCAAATGAGATGCCATGGTATCCAACTTAACTTTATAGTCCGATCGATACAGAAAAAAGATTCTTTACTGTTTTTATTCGTATAATTTATCAATCTAATCTCTCGGTCGGGATCCCAAAATTAATTTCAAGTTTGACAACTTTGACCACAGATAAAGAATGACAGACAATCAGCATCGCTGACATTTAGAAAGAGATTCCGCCAAATTCAGGTTGACATGTGGACTTCCTAAAATAAGGTATTTTTATAGCTAGATACACAAAAAGATAATTATAATATTTTAACTAAGAACTAATATAAGTAATCGGTACTTCAAAAAGCATTCATGAAGTGATCTGAAGAGAAAAGGATGTTTCTTGGAGTCTAGCAACATAGCCCAAAGTTGTAATTTACAATTTCATGAAAAACTGAAAATTACTTCTTTATAATTAAATTAAATCTATGGTAAAAACTATGATAACGGAATACGCAATTTTCTTTATTAAAATGTCAGTTGTGAACTTGTGACCGGGTTGTGACGCGCGAACTTCAAATAGGGTTTGGGTTACTAACTACTGCAATATGAATATTAACAACTAGCACTTCGCTCACGTCCTCGCGACTCCCTCCGCGTTGTTATTTTCTTAGGGATCTCAAATTTTTTTGTGTAATAAATATAGCCTATGTTACTCAGTTATATATAATGTAGCTTTCTATCGGCAAAAGAATTTTTGAGATCGGTCCAGTAGTTTTTTAGTTTATTCGTTAGGTACATACAGAAATACAAATCTTTCCTCTTGCGCATTTCTTTTAACTTATCAATCCCGTTTCTTTATAGGCGGGTAGGTACATGGTATAATAATATTATAGTATAGCAGGCAGGTACAATAATAGTGTGCTACGTGCAATATTTCACCTGCAAAAAAAAGTTGTCGTAAAATTTTCACACTCATTGTTATTTACTCAGTTGACTGTAAAAGTAAAGAAATAAGGAACATTTTACTAGATAGATTTTATTTTGGTTTCGTCTTTCATAATTATTTCCGAAATTGAAACGTATTACCAATACCTGCCTAGAATTTATATATGAATCAAGTTTAAATAACCAATCCAGAGTTCCAGATGAAGGATTTGTCGGTACCTACTTTCTAAAGGTAAGTGTTTTACTAAAAACTTGATCCATTCGTACCATGTACTAGGTATTTATATAATTGCATTCATATTGCTTACACAGGGAGTCATATTCACGTACCTACGTGCAGTGAACGGAAACATGGCTGTAGATACCTATAGAGACTCACCTACCTTGGTTTTTGTTTTGTATACACATAGTCATAATATTATGCGCTTCACGCAAACCGGCTTTTGTGCACGCTGTTACCGCGTGATCAGCTGATGCCGAGGGGAATGTGAACAGAGGGGAGGCTGGGGAAGTATGAGGGGGGAGAGAAGGGACCACGCTGTGAACATGCGCACTCCACGTGCTCGTGAGTCTTTATTACTGTGTAAAATAAAATGCACTTTTAACTAATGTGGTTTTTCTTAGAAATTATTTTAATTAACGCTGCAGGTAGGTAGGTACCTACACCATGTATGTAATGATTCATTGAGCATGTTTAGTAACGGAATAGGTAAACATGATCAAGTTTAGAATTCGTGTCATAGGAATTAGTGATGTCCATAGTCCTATTTTTAATTAGGTAACCAAAAAAAATATTTAATGTCAAAAAAAAAACAAATGTTGAAAAGAAATCGGATATATTTAAGCCCTAATAATTAAATTCCCGTATTTTTCTATTCGCACACTAATAAAGGCAGCAATGCCACAGCCTAGCAAAATCAGTTATTTCAAACGATGTGTTTTAATTATAATAATTGACTTATTGATAAATAAGTAATTTAAAGTACCTAAACAAGATAACTAAATAGGTATCCATCTCTATTGAACTTTCAAACTATCAAAAATAATCAAATTCATAACAACACCATTGAATTGCTACAAGCATTTTGTTAAGCTGTGGTGAAGGTTTCTTTTCTGACATCACACGCCAGGGGAGAGCGGGGAGGGGTGAACATTGTTGATTCGATCGCACGCCCGTTGGCTCGGTGAGTTTACGAGTTCCAGTCCGAGCTTGGCAGTAGAGGTGAAATTGGCTTCTCTGTCAATCTAATGGAAAATCGCTCTTTCGAGAAAGTGTCATCTGCAATCGTGTTAAACAAATCAAACATTCGCCTAAGGCGCGACAATTGTCGTAAACAACAAATCCTGCTGCTGCTATTATGTTGTTTAAACGGATCATTGAAGGAAAATCCATGTTGAATGCGGATGCCAAGAAAATATCGCCGGAGAAATGTTCTAGAAGGAGGTCAGAATGCGATGGATGTAGTGAACATTCCATGTAAGTCTGGATCCTACTGCTTCTGTCTTGGTTCTGCTTAACTAAATTTATTAAGAACTTAGCTATAAGTCGTTGGTTGCTTGTAATGCCTATGTTCAATAAAATAAACTTCATTTGCGGTCACTAAACCTATGGATTCTAGATTTAATGCAACTGTGTAACTATGAATAGACTACGTTCACGCTAACTAACACAAAAGGAATAAAAACAGAACGAGGCATGAACAAGTTTAGACCGTGGACCGAAAAGTTATTTATTTTTAACCCCAGTTTACATCAATGCCACCGATGCAGATGTGCATTCTTGACCGACTTTAACACACTGGCAAAGTTGAACAGCGCAGCCGAATATTATCCTAATGTTTGTTTATATTATAGCGGTCAAGACGGGTCATTATTGACCATATGGGTTCAAAAGGGATCATTGATCTTGGCTGAATGAATTACTCAAACTTGATTCCAACTTAGGTATAAAAGTGTTAATAAATGACCAGTGTATTTAAATAATAAGCAGTTTTTGACTACACGTGAATCATTTTATAAAACAACGAATATTTATTGTTTGACACACTATTTCGGTTTTCTTGGTTGTGGTAGGTAAGTGCTGTTTGATTAGCTTTTTAACCGGTTTTAAACAAAGTAAAAAAGTACTATGATTAATTTTTACGGCGGTTTGACAGCAACTAGATTTTTGATAGAATGTAAGTAAAGGTAGTTAATTAAATAATTAGGTCATCTTAAGTCTATTGATTTAATAATTTGGACTTTGGGATCGTAGTTGAGTAGTTTCTGATAGAAAAAAGCCTGAGTTTATTTAAGTACGTATGTAAGTACCTACTTTATTTGTTACCGGAAAATTGCAAACGCCGTAAGATTGTAAAATATCGCGTGAAAATGTAAACAATTTTTTCTTAAGCCACGGAATGTTGGAAACTACGTTAAATTTGGATGGGAATTATTTTAAACGATTTTTTCGTAATATATCGAGACATTATAATCTAATTAAGATTTATTACAGTCTGAGGTACGGAGTCTGCAATTTTCCGGAGACATAAATAAGTTCCCATTCATTAGATTGACTCTTATGAGTGTCGAATCCGGCGTTGTATAATTTTTGGCCTCGAGCTTTTTGTAGTAAATTATCTTGATGGAGTCTAATTAAATGGACAAAATATTAATCTATTCTTTTTTTTTTAATAAATAATTATTGTTTTTCTAATAATTTATTATTTACTTATATGGTGTACATATTAAAGAGTATTCTATTCTACATTTTAAATGTGTTTCGATCCTAGGTTAATAAATAAATATATTTTTTTTACTTAAACAAAACGGAACGAAAAAGTATGTAAAGACCACATAAAATGCGCCTGCGCTACTCTGCCTTCATAAGAAAAAAGGTTGTATCTACATAAAACAAAGCAACCGATTTCCGACAAAATATTTTCTACACAATATTCTAGACGCGCTCGCGCCCAGCTGACAAAAATTTAAATACTCTGTGGGCCTGTGGCAAAAATGTAGGATCGAACGGAACCCCACTAATAACTGCATTTTTCCGCTTTTACTTGTATTCCTAATATTCCCAGTCGCCCCCAGTACAGCGATTTGAACTTGAAGTGGGGGCAATAACTTCCTAGTATGCTCCCGGTGGCAACTGGGAATTTTATTCCCGATTGCCACCCGGTGGTACCTAATCCAAGTGGGGGCGACTGCGAATATTCTCATGATTATATTTAGTTAGTAAAGCAAGCTTGTGTAAATATGCACCTATCTACTTTTGAAACTTATTTATTAAATTTATTCTAAGTAACATCCGCAAAGTCTAATAAATACATAAACAGTATTTTATCGTTCCATAAGTGTTTGTGCAGACTTTGTTTTTGTTTTGGTATTACCATAATTATTAATAATGTAACTAATTAAATCTAATCATTGGTTCTAAGTATAAACAATTTATTATATTTAACTTGCTAATCTATGTAGAAAACCAGCAATATACTTATGACCTAATCAGGATTAACTCATCATCATCATTATAACTGCCGAAAGACGTCCACTGCTGGATATAGGCCTCACCCAAAAGGGGGGGTTTGCCATAATGGCCACACTTGGCAGGCGGGTTGGCGATCGCAGTGTATGGTGTTGCGTTTTGCAGAGAACGCTGCTGCCCATTCTCTGGCGAGTTCCTTAGTCGCTTCTTACGATACCCACAGGAAGTGATGGGATGGCATTATTCCTTTACTGCACCATACGGCACCGGCCGACACCATACGGCAAACTGGATTAACTGTCTGAGAAAAAAGCATGAATTGAAGGGCAGGTAACCATTCGGCAGGTAGATACCATTACCTGTCGAGGACATAAACATTTATCACCCTTTTTAGTTAAAACTTCGGATGTTAGTACGTCATACTGATAGGTACTTACCTAATTTTTTTTGGTACATACCATAACCCACGGGATAAGTTCGTAACACACACAATCAACGGTAAACAATGCATAAAACTTGTGTTGTTGATGAATAAAACGACCAGTTTATGTAAACTCGCGATGTCATGCATGTGATGCATGACAAGGACATAAAGCAAGAGCAAGAAAGCAAGGAGCAAGTTTAATATGCATTCAATATAAGGAAAAACAATAAAGACTTACTAATAAGGATATATACTGTTTCGGGGCTCAATATGTACGACTTAGTTAAGTTACGAGCATCTAGGTGAAGGCCTTTAGAGACATCAAAACTTTAAAGAAAACCAACTTTCATAGCTATTTTGTATATTATGTAGATAAAAAAGAAATGAGTGTTATCGTATGTTTTACAGTACAGATATAAATTCCGCAAACGAAACAGTAAGCCCCTCAAACATCGAAGCATACGTACCTAAGGTAGATGCAATGACGGAGTTATCCCACAGTGGATTTCACACATGAATTTACAACAACAACAACACAACAACACAACAACAACATAAAAATCAAGCAATTTTAACAAACATTGTTATCCATATATGTTAAAATATTTCATTTGTGTGAGCTGACAAGCCAAGCACATAAAAACCCAAATAACTAAAAAGAATGAAGCAAAAACATCTACGTTTTAGCAAAAAATAAAAATAAATAAACTATAGGGCCAACCGACAGCGTGACAGCCATAAAATTTAAGGCCTACCCACGTCTTGCTTGAAACGTCTTAGTAAATCTCTTTAATCTCTTTTCACCCACGTCAGATAACCAGTCTGTGTGCAGATTCTAAATATACTTAGTGAAATTAAATGAAAACAATTTGAACAAAAACAATCCTGCATCTTGGATAAGGTTGCCGTGTATGAAATCTATTATTGAGGTTCGTAGTAAGTTGTGTGCGTATTTCTACAATAATATTATAAAGAGGAAAGATTTGTTTGCTTTTTTTATTGAAATGAATAGGTTCCGAACTACAGGACCGATTTGAAAAATTATTCAGCATTAGAATCCTACATTATCCCTGATGAACATGGATAAATTAAAGTGTTTTTTTTTGGCATTTTACATAACGTTGAACGCTCGATCAAACAAACATTCGATATTTTGATGTATTGAGTGTACGATATTTTGAATGTTCGATTTATTAACCATTCGATATTATGAACGTTCGAGTACTTATTTAGGTATTCGATTATTTGGCGTTCGATTTGGCATAGTACACTCACCCTACTATTATAGTTAAGTCGCAATGACCAGTTTTTGTTTAAATAATTGAATCAAAACCCGGGCTAAATGGAATAGTGGTGATTTTGGTATCATGATATTAATCCTTATCCATTTAAGTAGGTAAATGGTTTGAAAATTAAAGTTGATTATGTAAGTGTAATTTACACTTTAAATTATTCATATCGGACCTTTCGTTTAAAAGTTACGACGGGTATAAAATGTTTAAGTAAGAAAAACGTTTTTTTTTTACTTTTGATAGGCACGCGTTTGAGCGAACTGCCCTACGTTGAGTCTATTAATAATTTTACAGATTAGGTACCCTATAAAGAGATAGGTATAGGAGATGAAGTTCGTGGAGTTCCTACAAACCCACGCGAACGAAGTCGCGGGCGAATTGCTAGTCTTATACTCTTATACTAATACTAATATATAAAGCTGAAGAGTTTGTTTGTTTGTTTACTTGAACGCGCTAATCTCAGGAACTCCTGGTCCGATTTAAAATATATTTCAGTGTTAGATAGCCCATTTATCAAGGAAGGCTATAGGCTATATATCATCACGCTAAGACCAATAGGGGCGGAGCAGTAATAAAAATTGTGGCGCAGACGAAGCTGCGCGCGTCAACTAGTATCTAATAAAAGAAAAACTATATTTAGATTAGTGGACAATTAATAATGTCATTTAACACGGATTCTCGGAAGCTCCGCAATTAATGATAAATACCTAATTAATTAGGGAGGAGCTCGTGGCTAAATAATAACAGCAGCACGGGTCGATCTTGAAGGTTAAGCAACGCTTGCCAAGGTTGGTCTGTGGATGGGTGACCGTCTTGACATAACGAGTTTCCTCCGTGCCTCGGAAAGCACGATAAGCCGTTGGTCCCGGCTGTCATTTGTAGATCTTTGGCAGTCGTTACGGATTGTCAGAAGCCAGTAAATCTGACTCCAGTCTTGCCAAGATGTACCGTGTTACCCATTTAATGGGTTGTGGAGGTCTGGTTGGCAGCCGCTCCACGTAAAACACGGTATTCAGCTGAATCCGGTTTAACTGGAAGCCAAACACTGGACAATGTAGTTGGGAAAAGGCTAGGCAGATGATGATGACCTAATTAATTAGGTATTCCATACACGATTAGACATAATTAAATCTATCTTTAGCCGGAACTGCTTGTTTTATCATATACTTCAGGAGGCTTGGCTATTTATCATAAGATAGCTAACAATGTCGTATGACTGTGACGAAACATACATATGTCTACCCTATCAGAAAGCGACGCATGCAGGGTTTATCACGGGTCAGAACCCTTCTCGAAGTCTTCATAAAACTGTTTATACACCCGTTTACTGATCAGTTGGACTCCAAACGTCTCAGATATAAGATCGAAGTATGTTAATAGTTAAAATCTGTCAACGGTTCGTCTTTTGACATTAACATAGTGTTATTATTCGTATGGTGAAGCGGTGACTCATTGTTGGATCCTTTGTTGCAGTATATTGGAAGAAATGATGAAGGTGACGTTGCTTGGTGTGGTGCTCTGGGCTGGAGTAACTTTTGGGAGCCAGGTTGCTCCCTATCCTCTAAATTTAATATTCGCTACGGGTAAGTTTTTTATCTTCAGAAAATCTTCATAATAACGACTATTGTTTAAAAGGACTCGGTTCTTAACCGTTTTCTACTTTTGCAGATTTCAGTCATCCACCACCTATGTATGATTTTCCGTTCCCGAGTGCTGAAATGTTGAGGAGGTTACCACCAGTGACATCGCTACATACGAACAGATCGATAAGGATTAGCAAGCTTGAAGTGTCAATGTTGGAAAGATTGGAAATGAACTTGCAGTCTGCTGGGATCTCCCCTATGAATGTTTCTCCTGCTAAAGGACTTGCGATTGACGGTTCTGTCTCTGAAAATGCTATGCAATATGAGAAGTCTTCGCTGACTATCACGAAGGCATCTCAGCATCTAGTTTATACGAGGTGTCGAAGGTACGTCACAGACTACATTCGTCGTTTTTTTACATCAAATCTTCGTGTGTATTTAACAGTTGGTTTTAATTTAACAGTTGTTTTGTTTGTCTAAATCCAGATACGGTCTGCCAAACGACGAGTGCGCGAGTTTCATCAGCACGTTGAATCTACGCGACAGTGAGTTTGGTGGAGAATGTGCTGCTCTAGAACGCTTCGTTTGTCGTTCGAACAAGGCGTCGTCGAAGTATCGTACCTTCGATGCATCTTGCAACAACAAAGTGCGCTCTTCCTGGGGTCAGGCCCTCACCGGATACAAACGCCTTCTGCATCCCAGATACGCTGATGGCATTGAAGAGGTTAGTTCTTTACCAGTTATTATAATTATAGTCTTGGACCGGTTATTTTCGAAATTTGTTCACCAGTTTACTTGAACCTTCAGAATGACCTTTTGGTTTATCTGTTAATATAAACAGCTGGATAAAATCATACCAACATAATACATAGCAATATTACGTTGTTATGGTTTTTTCGAGATAACTTATCATATTTATTGAGTAACAGTTTGGTTTATGAAAAAAATATTCTTGTATTGGATTAGTTGTATAATTTTGTATGTTTCTTGCAGCCTCGTCGTGCTTTAAGCCACAATGCTCTCCCATCAGCTCGAGCCGTCAGCACAAAACTTACCAACAACTTGGACGTGCCCAACAACGGCAAGACCATGGCTTTAGCAATCTGGAGCCAATTTATCTACCATGATCTGGTTCACACTCCAGTTCGCAAAACAAGTGAGTTCATTAAAATAATTGAAATGTTACTAACTAATTGAAGAGAATCCTTGAGTCACAACGTTGTCTGATTGAAACACGTAATCATACGTTACATTTGCAATTTTAATTTATAATCATGACCTCACAATACCTACAGTCCACGTTTTATAGTATCAATTTGGTTTGCAAATGCATTATCTTTATCTAAATATACTCATATCCTTTGCGGTAAACGTCATTCTCAACTTTGGTTCTTGTCTCCAGTCCATACGAACCAAGCCATTCGGTGTTGTGGAAACGATGGCTTCCCTCTCAGTCCGAGGTACATCCACCCGAGCTGCATGCCTATCACGGTGCCTTATGATGACCCCTTCTATAAAGAAAAATACGTCAGCTGCATGGAGTATACCCGCTCCGTTACTACGTATAGAGGTGACTGTACCTTTGGAGCTGCTGAACAGGTAAGGGACCACCTTGACACATACTTATTTGATTGATTGAGTTTTAATGTTTGTTGTGTAACTTGGATGCTTTTAGTGGGTTCAAAAACATCCAAAATTTTCTTAAACGGTCAAATCAGCAGGAGCTTGTTCTGGTTTCAGATAGATTGCTCGTAAAGCTGTCTCATGTATTGTAGAACTGCTAGTGATCTTCCATATTGGAAGGCCTACCACAAAGTTTTTTTAGTTAATGAAAATACGCGGTTCCTTGAACTTTTGTAAACACGTCTCGCGCGTCATTCCATATCCAAGAAAGGCAAAACAATTTCTGTGATATATTACTTTTGATCATGTTCGAGGACTGTCTGTAGTACAATGACGCGTCATCGACCACGCAGCGGTATCGTGTCACTTTGTTTATTTAATTCTTAACTACGTAATTTTACTTTTCATATCTCGTTTGCCTTTGACCATTTCTCTGAATCGGTATTACTTGTTTTTGTATCATTATAAACCTACCTACAGACTTTAAGGGTATTTTCGACACCTCGATGACTTGCCCACTGCGTCATAAAATTGTGCATATTATGCTTTTTTTGCTTTTGCAGCAAAAAAAAGAACATAATATGCACAATTTTGAAAGTATAAACAAAATGTGAGATAATCACGTTGGCGATTTGTTTAACAATATCGTTTACTTGCAAAGCAATCACAAGTTTTTTGTATAGTAGGTAGGTATCACGATTCCGACGATGCGTGTTTTAGCTTTGGTTCTAATGGGGAGATGATTCTAGAAGGCCATTACCTTAACGACTTTAAATTGCCTTTAGAACTTTTTTCCATCACGTTGTGCAATAACAATAGATACTATTTTATTTCTAAGGTTGATGGCAATATATATGAGTCCAAGAGTCCAAATATTTGCAATGCTAATAGATTCGCCTTATCGATTTGTACTTGCATTGAGTGGGTTCAATTGATAGCAAACACGGACTAATAATGAACACGAGCCATAGGTACCTACTTACTAGTACATAATATGGGTCTAATAATACATATATGTACCTACCTACTATTGACAATGCTCTCTTACATAAGATACCGAGACAGACTAATATGTAACTCATTTCATTCTACAAAAACAAAGTTAACTACCTACAACAAAGCGTGCATTTCCTTTGGATGGTTCTATAACAAGCCGAAGGAATTGAACGTGTAAATGCAGAGTTTTTTGTTCGAATTATTCAACCATTTTACCTATATGGTGGTCAAAAATTCGTCTGCAGATTGCGCTCACCTTCGAATCGATGTAGCATTTGATTCCATTGAATGAATTGTGCGATTTGTGAGAATGAGTGAGATTGAATAGATATCCGGATTAGTTCACAAACATGCAATCGATAAGGACTGATGATGCGGCCCAGACAAAAACATGTTTTTGTAAAACGTACCTACCTACCTAGGACCTTAGTTATACAATTCAATGGATGATGTTATTATGATTGACGAGCTGATTAATTAGTTGCAGTTTGCAGTTCGTTCGCCTTGTATTGCGACCCTGATAAAATGCAGTTTTCCTGATGATTGCGTTAAACTGCACGAAAGAATAAACAGTGTTTGCATTTACCCATTTATTATGCAGATTCACTAGAATTGTTATTGTAAACAGTGCAAAGTATAGTTGTGTTTATGCTTTCGAGTTAATTTATGATATCGCAATATGTTACCAATGTACAAAATAACTATAGACGTCCTAAATAACTAGAAACTTGCTGAAAATACTAGGTTTTCGTAAAACTTTCACATTACTTGCTTTGCTTACCTATCTGAGTACCTAGATCTCGAATTTTCATATATTTCGTTTCAAGAACTTTCCTTTTCGGGTAACGTAATGAGTGCGGACCTGGGCGCCGAAAGGACTATTTTTAGGGGATGCAATTTTTAAACCCGGTCTCGACTTGTGCTGAGAAGCTTGAGAGCTAAAGAAGACGGGTGCAAGGCCGAGCGAAGCAAGCTCGAAAATTCGTATCGCTCCTATTTATCTACTGGGTTCTCTGATCTTACATTCAACTTGTCTAATTTATTTTTTAGTTTCTTCATTGTTTTTTATGATTGATTGAAAGCCAGGGAGGTGCCTCCCAACCCCTTTGTACCCCCTTCCAGGCGCCTTATGTATTTAATTACTTCGTACTAAACCTGCTAACCTAATCAATAGGGAATATGCATGAAAAACATATTTATTATCTATACAGTTTGTCTAAAAATATACAAAAATATAATACTAACAGCAAAAATAGAATCTAAATTTATAATAATAATTTTTACAAATATAATTATCTGTCCCTCTTTTTTTTTACCAGAGCTAATAAGTATTTCATATTGCAAATAAAAAATCGCAAGCATATTCCCTTTTAGATAGAACCTACCTTGCGATTTTTTACTAGGCATGACCAAAGTTTATAATATCGGACAAAGATACCTACGTGATGAAATGATTTGTTATCAATTTGTTTTAGAAAACTCTGGTCAAAGAAAGTATAAATGCACTGTTTTATTAGAAGGGCAGTACCACGTCGTATGGAAGTGTTAGGTAGGTAGCTATGCATTTTACGAGCAATTATTTTCATTTTCCGGAGGATATTTCAATGTTAAATGTAATATTTTTATTCGATGTTACATAATGTTAAGTGACGTAGCCATGGTTATTATTAGATTCCGATATAACCTCGACCTTCACTGGGAAGCCTATACATATGTACTTTACATACAAATAACATACTTAAGATAACTTGTATTGAAGCATATAGACTCGTCAAAATTTTTGGTGCGCGAATTTTCCTATTCATCATCTGCCTAATAATAATTTTCCTATTATTTTCTTCTAAAACTTATTCTATTGATATACCTTACTTACCTAAGTAAATGTTGCAATTTTGGTACAAAACAACTCTACCAAGACGATGAGATGTTCAGCATCCGTAGATAGAACATATCTGACTCGTTCATATCATCATATCTGAAGCTTATTACATTAATTAATTAATTACATTTACTTAGCAAGATAAACATTTCTAGTAAATAAGATCACCGGAACTAATTAAAACCCGTAGTCACTGCTTATAAACGTACTTCTTAGTATTTATAAAATTTCTTATCAATATAACGCACGTGAAGCAATTACATAAATCATAAATTCATAATTAATAACTAATTAATTATAATTGCGCACCTATTTACTCGGAATCCTTGGCAATTCCCAAGAAATCCCTCCTAGTCAGACTGTAATATGTATCTTTTCTTCTCAGATGAACCAAGCGACTCATTTCCTAGATGGGTCAAACATCTATGGTGCCAACAGCTGGGATGCGGCAGGCTTACGCGAAAGAACTGGTGGTCTTCTGAAGACTTCTACAATTGAGGAAGAGGAACATCTGCCTTTGTCTGCCAACCCTACGGAGAAGTGCCTGGTCGACAGCAATTCTGCAACTTGTTTTAAAGCGGGTGAGTCTAATATTTGATAGTGAAAAGAATGCTAGAGTCAGTTGGCATGGTTTATTATTGGCGAACGCATCTCGGAGATAATGGTTCATTGTCCTATGTAAATATGGACTGTCTTCTTCTTTTCGAATCGAAGGATAACTCCCTAGATTGTTTGGGCCCAGAAGGTAGCTACGTTGATTGCAGCATCGGTGGTATTCATTCAAAGTACAGGTGTTGTAGATACGAGTACATATATAATTATGTTTGGACATATTATGTAGGTAGGCACATAAGTATGTTAATAAAGGTATGATAAAGCAGAGTTGAAATGGAAAATCTGGTACCTTCGTATTGAGAAGAAGAATTAATAAAAACTGCAGGTACAGAAAAATTACTTTACCGCACAGAGGTGTGAAAATGATCTCAAAGGAAATATATATCGGTTTTTTGGATATTTTAAACACGTTCAAGAGAAGTTCTAAATTGTAGAGTCAATATATTTAGATACTAATAAGTTAATGCATTTCGCACTTAGGTATCACTACATATCTATTAAAAAAAATGTTCTCCGCCGTGTCGGTTTGTCTGTCTGTCTGTTCGATATAAACTTAAAAACTGCTGCACCGATTTTCATGCTGTTTTCAGCAATGGATAGAGTGGTTCTCGAGTAAGGTTTCAGTATATCTTAAGAAAATTGCAGCACGGACTAAGTGCTAGTATTTGTTTATAAGCATTGCAAATAAAACAGTGAAGTTCAAATAAACCCGACAACTTTAGGTATAAAACAATATTTACAAACTTTATAAGTGCCTTGAGGCAATACTATAATACCTACTGTCAACGAAGGAGATAAAGAGATTATACCTACTATTATTATTAAGATAACACATTATCAGATAAGACAGTTAAAAAGCTATGTGGGTAAATTCCATTCAGAAATCTTTAACTGGAAAGTTCTAATTCTTTATTTTCAATCAGAGACAGGTATAACATGAAATAACATCTATATTACAACCAGGAATTTAAAAAAGGAGGAAATATATCTACATATAGGCACTATATACATATATATAACACGACAACCTCATTTAAATTGAAACACCCAATCATTTTTATAATACAATTTTCTGACATCATCAGCCATTAAGATGTCAACTGTCTTAATTAATAGGTTCATTACCTTATGCAATTATTACTTACCTATTATAAACAGTATATCACCCTAGTTACAGAATTGATCAATCAAAGTCTGACACTACGTACTTAAGGACACGTTGCCCAGTTTGAGTCCAAGATGTCACATTGATTGAATGATTTTGATCAATATCAATGACATCGAGTACATAGTTTCGATTGAAGATTCATTGAACTCTGTCAGATTAAAATTAAAATATATATTTTATATTTAGGATTCGATTTCGTTTTTCTTTGGCCACGCTCTTTTGTTTAATAAAATGCTGTTAGCAATAATTAAATGCGTCATTTGTTGTAATAAGTATTTGAACCTTTGAACCTCGTGCTACAAAATGCATAAATTGTTGACCCAGATAAATAATTATGATAGATCTTCAAATACAAAAATATAAGATTTGAACTGGGGCAACCAAATAGTTGGAGGATGGTTGGAGGACATACCGATTAACCAAAGACTCACGTAAATATCAAAGATTTTATACAAAAACATTAGTTTAACTCACCCAATATCCCATTTTCTAGAGATTCAAGATAATGTCTTATTATAAATCTATCTCACCTGATGGTAAGTGATGATGTGGTCGAAGATGGAGCACGCTTGTCTAGAAGTAACCTATTCAGTCTTGACTTAAAGACTCCCAGGTTGTAGCTATCAGGAAACAGACTCCGGGAGGGAATTCCACTCCTTGGCTGTACGCACTATGAATGTGTTCCCAAAATGTTTTGTGCGTGTGGGATATCCACCATGTACCGGTGGCGCATCGCCGTTCGTCTTGTGGTCCGATGATGGAACGGGCTTGTCGGAATTAAATTAAGCAATTCCGTCGCACATTCCCCAAAATGCAATCAGTAGATAACCGACAGGCTATCAATCTTATTTTTTTAAAATTTGTAATGGGTTTGCTCTTGACTCTAGTCTATATCAGAGATGACAGAGACAAAGTCTACGATGGAGCGAGCTTACCCAGAAGGAGCCTGTTCACTCTAACTTTGAAGAGATTAAGGTTGTAAGCTTTTGGAAACACAGACGCAGGCAGAGAGTTCAACTCCTTTGCTGTGCGCATTATAAAAGACGTTTGAAAACGCTTAGTGCGATTTGGTGGAATAGCTACAAAGTAAATAATTACACATTACATTACATTTTAATTATTACATTAATGTTTTTTTAACAGGAGATGTCCGTGCCAACTCCCATCCCTGGATAACTAGCATGTACTCCATTTGGGTGAGGGAACACAACCGCATCGCTCGAGCGCTGGCCACCCTCAACCCTGGCTGGAACTCCGACAGACTGTACCACGAGGCGAGGAGGATTGTCATCGCTGAAATTCAGCATATTACTTACAAGACCTGGCTTCCTGCACTGACTGGTAAGAATTTTATATTAAGACCTATAGGTACAGTCAACAAAGCTCTGGTTTACAGGCAAAAATATTAAAATTTCCACTGCACTGCCAATATTTATTTTAAACGTGTGCATTATTTTTTTTAAAGTTATGACATACTAACGAGTATGGTGTAGGTACAATAATTGTCTACTTAGCACCCTCACAACATTGTTTAAAAGTAGTTGCAAGTAAGCTGCCTGCATACTAAATAGTTTTTGTTGACTGTTCATAAAAATATAGTGGTAAAATCAATAGTTTTTCCAATCCATTGAAATAAAGAAAATCTAGAAGTTAGTCCTATACAAGCTATTTTGTAGGGAAACAAAAAAATATTACTTAAAAGCCAGTATCCAACCAATAAAATGCATTGTATCCACAAACGTTTATTCAAACACCTTTTATGTTAGTGCTACAAAAATAAGGCTTTGATTTGTAGATATTCTAAAGAAACAATACTCATTGACAATCGTGAAAAAAAAATAAAACATTTACACACTCGGTGTTCGAACAACCATTGCCAATTGATGCAAATTGTTATCTTTACAGGAAAGACATTCACCGAGTTGTATGACAGTTACGACACTGGGTACAACCCAGACGTTGACCCTACCATCACGAACTCCTTCGCTACTGCTGGCTTCCACTTCGTGAACAGTCTCTTGGACCAAGACATCGAGCTGGTCGATGAGAACAACAAAATGGCGTCTCACCGTCTCATGAATAACTACTTCAAACCAGAGCTGATCTCACAGAAGGGAGGTTTGGAGAAGATCTTGAGAGGAATGATCAGCCAGAAGAGCCAGGCATTGGACTTCAATTATGATGATGATGTAAGTATTTTTGAAATTTTTGTCATGGTCGAAGAGAGGGAATAGTTGAAATGTACGGACTGATAAAAGATGAAATTAGGGAGTAAGTAAAATCTTATAATGGTATAGACGCAATCGTAGTTCAGGGAAGTTTTGACGTAGAATTTTGGCCCGGAAAACATATACCATGAATGAAAGACCAACAGATCAACCAATAAGGAAGGGAAGATTAATCTTTGAATGAAACTGTTTACTTAAATGTTGAAAATAATAAGTACTTACGCAGTAGTGACGGAGGCAGACGCTAATCGATAGACTGAAGTAATTATGAGTCTGAGTCAATGTCAAATAACATCTGAATGTCGATATGTCAATGCTAATTAACTGGGATTTCCAGTAATGAGCCCAAAAGGTACTTCTTATAAGGTAACATTGATAAGTGAAGTACACACAATTCGCACATTTGTGCTAATAAAACTAGTACCTAACGATCTGACCGATCAAAAATATTTACTTTTCCTAACTGCCGCAAGTACTTCACCTTGGGTACATATCATAGTAGGTAGGTACGTTTATTGACAGAGAACTTGATAGTAGGTATATATGTTAACGGATATGACCCGAGCGAAAATCATTGTTTTTACAGTCGTATCATAAAAAAAAAAATTATACGGATGTCAAAACAATAAAAAATCCAATTGAATGTTTGGAAATTCATTTCAATTGACTTCCCGAGTATGAAATCAAGGATCACTGAGAAAAATAACAAAGCGATGAGAAGTAGTTATGAATGTATCCAGCGTTTGTTATCGCCTTGAACAATGGTTGAATGTCACATTGAACGTGTTTGCCTTAAATAAATAATATATAGCACTGCATGAACGCAGACACAGATATAGGTGTTAGGTATTATATATACATCATCATCATCATCATCTGCCTAGCCTTTTCCCAACTATATTGGGGTCGGCTTCCAGTCAAACGGGATAAAGCAGAATACCAGTATTTTACGCGGAGCGGCTGCCTACCAGACCTCCACAACCCAGTAACTGGGTAACACGGTACTTCATGGCAAGACTGGAGTCAGATTAACTGGCTTCTGACTATCCGTAACGACTGCCAAAGATCTACAAATGACAGCCGGGACCAACGGCTTAACGTGCTTTCCGAGGCACGGAGGAAACTCGCTATGTTTAGATGGTCACCCATCCACAGACCAACCTTGGCAAGCGTTGCTTAACCTTGAAGATCGACCCGTGCGGCTGTTATTATCTAGCCACGAGCTCCAGAGGTATTATATATACATGTGCATCATGATTCATGAGATATGACTATGAGTAAACTTATTTGAGTTACAATGATAACCATAAGCGTAAAC
This sequence comes from Lacanobia oleracea, assembly GCA_950371165.1. NCBI lineage: Eukaryota > Metazoa > Arthropoda > Insecta > Lepidoptera > Noctuidae > Lacanobia > Lacanobia oleracea. Next base: position 13,785,527 of record OX493397.1, read on the forward strand.
AGTTGGGATTATATATCCAAAAACGAAACAAATTATCATCATCATATCAGCTGAAAGACGTCCACTGCTGGACATAGGCCTCCCCCAAGGGGGGGGGTATGCAATAATCTTCGCGCACGGCAGGCGGGATGGCGATCGCAGTGTATGGTATTGAGTTTTACAGATAACGCTGCTGCCCATTCTCTGGCAACTCCCTTAGTCGCCTCTTACGACACCCACGGGAAGAGATGGGACAATGGGATGAGAAAAAATTATACCTACTAACAAAAAATTACATAGAACTAACGAATTACGAAGTTAAGTCAAGTTAGTTTAGCCAATTTTTCTTAGCGAACCGTGGCCGTGGTATTCATTCGTTCAATATTTGGCCCAGGAGGATTATTTTCTTCTGGAACATAAGCATGTACGTTTAACGAGTCATTACGCATACTGCTGGTATGATAACCATCATCATCATATCAGCCGAAAGACGTCCACTACAGGACATAGGCCTCCCCCAAAAGGAGGGGGTTTGCCATAATCGCCATGCTTAGTCAGGCGGGTTGGCGATGCAGTGTATAGTGCATATTACGAATCTTATACGTGCCAATTTTCTCCGTTATGGCCTTTTCTACTATGTGTATCTGTTTGAAGCAAATTGGCTTTTCGTTAAGAGGCAACAAAGTCTCCTGTCATAAGGAGACTTTCTAACCGCGATTGGATATTTGGTTTAATTCGTTCCGTAATTTCATTAACAATAATCGATTCAATTGTATTAGCTATACCACCTGAACCTAGAAAACCAATTGCTTTTGACTATGTACTGAAAGACCTTACTTTGTTGACAATGACCGTGGGGAATAAATTACGACTTTAGATGACTATGTACGTTAAAACCGATGTTATTAGCACTAATCAGCACATAACTGGAGCTATTTTAGTCTCATTATTATCTATAACGTACCGTTGGTGTTAGTTATCAAGAATTAATTGTACAAACATGCCAGTAAAGTCGGCAGATCCAATAATAACTTTAATTGCTTATTAATGCATATTATTAATGCTTAACGCTCTCCGCATTTAACTTCATTAGCTATATCTAACTACTTAGACCAAGTTTCTTTACGCAGATTAAAATTATTTGCACGGTATATTCAAGTACCTACGTGTACCTTCATTTAAAATACTTGCTAATTAAACTTTTTTCGCTCTAAATTTGTAACAAATCAATTAAATATAATTATGTATTCATCATATATTTATATAATTATTATATTTTTTGTATTTATAATATATTTAATTTATTTGTAACAATATTAAGCTTGTTGCAAAGTAATTTCTTATTTTTGTATTCTTTGACTCATATGCAATAGAAACAGACTGATGTCGAAGTATGAATGAGCAAAGGACTGTACTAGCACCATCCTGACTAATGTATAATAATTATTTTTCCGTTACTGATGGATGAGTGACTGACGTAATTAATCGAAGGCATTCCCGAAATTCCTACGGGAACGGCAAAAATGCGCGTACGATATCGTGGGCAAAAGCTGGTTATAAATAAATCGCCGAACCGATTTTGATGAATATTGGTAGGTACATAAGAGATCCTGGAGACAGTTATAGGGTTCATGACGCGAGCGACGCCACATTCATAACTTTTCATTTTAGGTTCTGTCTTCCAAGTGCTAAAGTCTAATTTGCTTTAACAGCTCCGTCACCAATGGCTGGGAGGCCTGGACGTGTTGGCAGTAGATATTCAGCGTGGCCGTGACCATGGTCTGACTGGCTACACGCAGTACCGTACTCTCTGTGGTCTGACTGCCGCAACTGGCTTCCAACAACTTGCTGATGTTATTCCCGAAGAGGTAAGCGTCTCTTTAATACAGTATCTTACTTATCTAATCTATACTTAATATATAAAGCTGAAGAGTTTGTTTGTTTACTTGAAAGTGCTAATTTCAGGAACTACTGGTCCGATTTGAAAAATTCTTTCAGTGTTAGATAGCCCATTTATCGAGGAAATCTATAGGTTATATATTATCACGACAAGACGAGAGAGCGAGAGTATACATAATAAAATACATTATGAAAAAAATTGACATGAATGCACGAATTGTACTATTACTCATTTATAAACGCCTCAACTAGTTGAAAACAACACCGAAATCAATGAGAGCCATCACATGACGAGGGATTATAAACAGACTCCAGGTTTCAATAAACCTATTCAACTTTAATAATACCCAACCTAAACATTTTCACTTTATTGTTCACAGACGATTGACAAACTGTCGAAACTATATGAACAGCCTGGAGACATCGACCTGGTGATCGGCCTGATGGCGGAGACGCCTGTAGGCGGAGCATTGCTCGGACCCACCGCCATTTGTCTCATTAGTAAGTATTATGTGCTATACACAAGAATCAATTACTGTTTCTTATGACCTATGCCATTTGTCAATTACTGGGAAAATTATATTTAGTAAAAACGACAGTCAAAAGTTTTTTAAAACAAGTGTTAATTATGAAACCAACCAAAATCAATTTGATTTTAAATGAAAAAAGAGATAGTGTTTCTTATCATCGAGTTAGATAGAATATACTTTATTGTGCATCAACTAGTTACAATTTAGTTTGTGTAAAAACAGATACTCAATCCTATGGGTACAATGTCGGCACTTATCGCTGACAGCGATATACTACTCTGTCAAGAAAGTACCGGGAAAAGATCAATAATACACAAAATGTCTGTTATTCATCCAAATTTATTTTATCACCTTCAAAGTATGCTCCTTTAGAAACGATACACTTGCGCCAACGAATAATCCATTCATCGAAACATTTTTTAAACGCTGCTTCCGGAATTGAGTTCAGTTCTCGCCGCGAATTCTCCTTTGTGTCTTCTATCGATTGAAAACGGGTGCCACGAAGTGGTAATTTGAGTTTAGGAAAAAGAAAAAAAGTTAGCAGGAGCCATATCTGGTGAATATGGTGGTTGCTGGATGGTATTTGTTGAGTGTTTGGTTAAAAATTCGTTCACAATGATAGCCTTGTGCGAAGGCGCATTGTCGTGGTGCAAAATCCAAGAATTTTCTTTCCACAAATCTGGCCTTTTTCGTCGAATTTGCTCTCTTAAACGCCGCATAACGCTCAAATAATATTCTTTATATACCGTTAGACCTTCCGGTAAGAATTCAGAGTGCACAACACCGCGATAGTCAAAGAAAACAGTCAACATGACTTTGACTTTTGATCGACTTTGGCGTGGTTTTTTCGGTTTCGGTTCAGTTGGAAGGCGCCACTCCGAAGCTTGTTGACTAGTTTGCATGTCAAACTCGTAAACCCACATCTCGTCACCAGTAACAATGCGTTTCATGAATGTTGGGTCCGAACTGACTTGTTCTAGCATGTCCTCAGCGACTTTCATGCGATTGAGTTTTTGGAGAAAATTCAGATCTTTTGGGACTAGCCGAGCAGCAACATGTTTCATACCCAAATGATTAGTTAAAATGGTACGGATCGACTCGTGAGATACAGAAAGTTCGGCGGCTATCTCTCTCAGAGTTGAATGGGAATTTTCAGTCACTATTTCCTTCACTTTTGCGATGTTAACTTCAGTTGCAGACGTTAACGGCCTACCAGAGCGAGGCAAATCTTCCATCACATCTCGACCGCTTTTGAACGCTTTGAACCACTCATAAGCACGAGTTTTTGATAAAGTCGATTCACCGTAAGCCTTCTGTAACATTTTCAGTGACTCCGAACACGAAATTCCATTGGCGATGCAAAATTTAAGACAAACTCTTTGTTCGATATTTTTGTCCATTATGAAATTCGCAATACACACTATATATGATATTACTAAAACCAGCACTGTATTTAATATAAATAACAGATGCAACTTAAACTCCGCGCCAAAATGGAAAACAGTTGTGCCAATCTAACAACTACAAAAAGACAAAAATTTGAATTTGGAACCATAAACAAATCATCCATTCCCGATACTTTTTTGACTGAATGTATACCAGACAAACTTTCTGGTAGACGTCGCTGTCAGCGATACTGGTAGTCTTCATCACAACAATCAATGAGACTTCATCCCAACAGTCACAATCTGGCTGAATCAGCTTAATCTAAAGTATTATAGTAAATCTTACCTATTGAAACTGATTATTATCTCTTTCTACCCACAGAGGAACAGCTATGGCGCACAAAGGCAGGCGACAGATACTTCTATAGCCACCAAGATGAATCTGGCAGATTCACAAAGAGACAGTTCGCTGAAATAAGACGTGCATCCCTCGCAAGACTGCTCTGTGACAACACAAAATTCGACAGAATACAGAAGGATGTTTTCCAGCCAGCTTCTGAAAGGTAAGCTTTATATTTTATTTGTTTAGGGGAATATTTACCCTGAAAGAACCGTTGACGTAGTCTTGATATCAAACGGCACTGCAAAAGCATTTGACACTATATACAAAGTCTGTCTATTCTTATATCACAGTGTACTGCTCCAAAAAGTGTTGTTACGCATCGTAGTTAAATCTAATTTGTAGTAAAGAAAAGCTATACAGTCTTTCGAGGGCATTTTTAAATATTCGAGTAAATATATCAAGGTGGTTATCACAAGGTACAATTATTGGACCAATATTGCGTCATCTGGACTGGCAGGATATTCTTGATGGCGCATAAAATATGTCTGACCATTTTTACGGCAGTCAGTGAAGGTTATGTGATTATCGTGGATGACAAAATCGAAACTTTGCTCTTAATGATCCAATTCCTGATGGAAAGTAGGATGCAGATGGACGTAGGATCATTAAAGACAGCAAAGACCTTCGTTGTGATGCTTCCTGCTCCAGTTGCTTATTTTGCACATATTTTCATCATCATGATTGTATTGAAAGTAGTTTTCCTTCTCATGACATTTGCCTTCATTAACGATAGTTTTATTATATTCATAATTGACTCATGCTATTTTATCTTTGCAGCAATCCTATCGTACCGTGTGAAGAAATCAAGAAGGTGAATTTAGAAGCCTGGCAGGCTTCAGCAGAACAGCCTGACATTCTAACTCGCACCAGTAACTGGCTCAAAAACAAAGTCGGCAGCTCGGGAAACTCCACCAAGTAGATTCTCGCCCTTAGCATAAGTATCTTCTTGTTAATCTGCAATGCAAGTTAGGCCCATGTAATTAGTTTTTAGTGTTAGTCATTACGTCATTTTGGAATATCGAGTACTTAAAATGAAACTTGATGTTTGGAACTTAGATGTAGTTACAATACCCCGAAGTTCGAAGTATGAAACTGAACACCTACGTAGTTAAGTTAATAAAGAATGTATTAAGACTGTTCCAGCTTGCATTGTGGACGTTAAGTAAATAATTTTAGTCGAGAGATTCAGTATTTCGTTTGATTGTGACAGTGTTCTTATTTAGTTAGTCGTAGTTAAAACCACGTTCCTCGATGCTTTAGCGAAAGTGAACTTTATGTCGTACGACTTTTGTGTGTAGACCATTCGAGTGTCTTCTGAGAATATGAGATTTCTGTAATCTATTATGAAGACAGGTTTGGTTGTATCTGCCTGTTGTGTAATTGTACCGTGTCGTACAGTGGCTGTGATATGTGGACGTCAAGTCCACTGCATAGAGAAAAAAGTCTCGAGTTTGGGGCGTGAGTTTATGATTCTTGTGATCCATATGTTAAAAGATCCAAGAATCCTTACTAATAACAAAAGCAACATCTAAATAACTCGATATATTAAGAAGAATTTAATAATGTTTAACGTACTAAGTGCAAAGCCAGGGTAAATTAGAGTTCAAAATAAGAAATGTACTTACCATCAGCCGACCCTGGCGAAGGGTTGTTAGTGGGTTGTGGTTTTATAAAAGCACACAATTTTATCTGTAGTTAAATTTAAAATAAAATATTTTGGATTGTTAAATTTACTGATATGATGAGGGTGACAAGAGATTTCTTTTGCGTGACTCACTATGCGATCTAGATAAGGATTCTGGCTCTTGGTGACATAACGAGGCTAACCAGTTTTCACTGAAATATTTATGATGTCTTGAGCAAAATGGCCTTTATTTTGATCGTTATCGTGTGTTATTTGCGGTGCATCCAAGTGGAGATTTTTTATATGTAGAATTTCAAATATATTGGTCCCAGTATTTTTTTTGCATCTTAGCGCTTTCTATTCCTTGTTATTATCTCGTCCTTTTTTCGAGGTCTTTCTTTTCTCTTATGAATTACTTATGTTTATAGTTTTAAGTTTACGGGCATGTATTGTTCTTAATGGGTATTTTTTTGTTGCTGACAACGAAATTTAGAAGCGATGGCGAAAATTAATGCCAAAGATTGGAATGCAACTGATAGCGGCTAGCGATTTTAAATTTTTGTTATCTTTTTGTTAAACTTAAATCGACATTAGCTAAAGTACTAAATTGTAACTTGGACTGTGGGTGGTTCCATTTGTGATGATTTACTATTGTTTAAGATGTGGAAAGTTTCGACTGTAATACAAATTTTCAATATTATGTTACTGCAATATATACTTTTTAATTTTATGACTAATATTGTGTCTCGATTTTTCTAAAACAAAATTCTACATTAAAATTTTACTGCTTTTTGTGAATTTATTGTTTTTGACTCAAGAGTAATGAAAGATCAATTTTTGGGTTTAATAAATATCTTTTCGAAATTATTACTTGCACACTTAGCTCAAAGTTATTGCTATTTTTTTGAAATATTTAACAATATCAGCTTGTTTTGTCACAAAATAATGCACATTTATTTAACTGCCACAACAACATCATAGCATGCCTTGCCTTTTTGTATTTAATATGATGTTATAATTTTAAAGAATTTATTGTTAATTGTCATCTGCGAACAAAATGATTGTATTGAAATAAATTTTATGTTTTAATCAGAATGACTTCTTATTCATAAGTTCTTTTTATACGTCAATAAATCTATTTTCTATGTATTTATGACTTTCATTTGATGACTTTTAGTCGAAGCTTCCCTGTTAAGGTGGATGCTCCAGGGTGGCCCGCGAAATTCAAATATTTTTATGTTTTTTTGCAATTTGCCGGTCAGTGTGAAGCTGTATGTGGACCAAATGCATGAATATTTCAGAAATAATCATTCTTTCGAACTACATGAACTTAGAGGGCTATATTGATGATTAAAATGGTTATAATTCTTTAGATAAATACGCGTTACGGTCGCAGATCGCATTTGGTCCACATACAGCTTCACCCTGACCGGCAAATTGCAAAAAACATAAAAATATTTGAATTTCGCGGGCTACCCTGGAGCATCCACCTTAAGGTGAATGTTACGGGTTGCTCATTGCCATTTTCCCGCGAGATGGCGCTGAAGTCAACATTTTCAGTTTTATTTTGTTTCGAGTGTAATTGGAACAATATTAAGTCGCAGAAATAATGGTGCGACAATCGGATATTCCACTTTATCGAAATTAGTCAAAATACGGCATAAAAACCCTTCTGATTCGCCATACTTCAAATCATACTTTCAATCATGTCTATGTGTGTGTAAACGGTACTATAAGCGAGTTAGATATTATTTTCGTGAATTGCTGTCGTGATATTGCTGAATTTATAAAGTTAAATATGCCGAAAGCTATTAAAAGTGATGCTCGAAACATTATTCTAAAGGTTAAAACCTTTTTTGAAGAAGCTCGGGCGGGGTCTCCGATTATTCCATTTAATCAAATACACAAACGAATTTCGGCAGCGACAGGTTAGTGTTGTCAACTTTCTTGTTATAAATTACCCGATACTATTTAAGTCCACGAAATATTCGTTTCTATTCTTGCTGCAGGTTAGCGGAACGGTAACGTACATCTATTAGGTAACCTGCTAAGTGAGTGAGCCAACTAACTTGCCAGATTTCAAATTTATACTAACATTTATTTTATTATCTTATATTTCAGGTGTGAGTCAAGGACTAATTTAAAAAATAGCTACTGGAAAGGCACGCATCAGAAGAAACTGGTACGAAAATTCGGACACCAGGCAAGGACAGAAAACGTAAAAGTGGATTTGTGCATGTTGATTATTTTGACATGGGAGTTATACGGAGAAAAGTACATGAATTTTATTCTGCTAAAAATGAGGTCCCTACTGTAAAAAAGCTTCTAGAGGTTTTAAAGATAGTAATATATTACACAAGACAGCGAGAGAGTCAGTCGAAAGCTGCTTCACAAGGTGGGATTTCGTTTTAAATAAATCACAATCCAATCGGAAGGTTCTTATGGAGCGTAATGAAATATCAGCTTGGAGAGCTAAGTACTTGCATGCAGTGGATAAATATAATAAATCTCCCCAGCCCCGGCCCATAATTTATTTAGATGAGACCTATATTCACTCTTCGCATACATCGGGTAAATGTTGGCAAGGAGAGGATGAAGACAGAGTATTGGAGTCTGTATCGACAGGGCAAAGATATATTATTGTTCATGCGAGAGGAGATACTAGATTTGTTACAAATGCTATCATCTGCCTAGCCTAGCCAACTATATTGGGATCGGCTTCCAGTCAAACCGAATTCAGCTGAATACCCGTTGTTTTACGTTGAGCGGCTGCCTACCAGACCACCACAACCCATTAACTGGGTAACACGGTACTTCTTAGCAAGACTGGAGTCAGTTTTACTGGCTTCTGACAATCCGTAACGACTGCACAGATCTACAAATAACAGCTGGGATCAACGGCTTAACGTGCTTTCCGAGGCACGGATAAAACTCGTTATATTAGGTCTTTACCTATGAAATTGCCGTTCTGCAGTAATGGCCATTTCAAATCAAAATAATTTTTGTTTGGCTAAGAATTCTAATTTCAAATTAATTTTATTTTAAAAACATGGTTTTTTTTCCAAAAGTAGTCATTTGTTTATTGATTAGTGTTACATTTTCATCGCAAATCAATCTTTTTCGTCATCATGGATACGTTAAAAATTCGAGTAATTATGGAATATGAATACCGTCGTGGCAGCAACGCGGCACAAGCGGCACGCAACATCAACGACGTTTACGGAGCTAACACGACAAACCAACGCACCACCTGTTATTGGTTTGCTCGCTTCCGTTCTGGAAATTTCGACCTGAAAAATGAACCTCGCGGTCGTCCGAAGACTTTGGTCGACAATGACGGATTAAAGGCGATTGTGGAAGCTGATGATACACAATCTACGGCTGAATTAGCAGCAGCTTTCGACGTTAGTGTCAAAACAATTTTGGTCCATTTGCGTCAAATTGGCAAGGTAAAAAAGCTTGACAAATGGGTGCCCCACGAACTCAATGATCGCCAGCGCGAAGTACGCGTCGAGACGTGCCTTGCACTGCTCAACAGACACACAAATGAAGGAATTTTGAACCGCATTGTTACCTGCGATAAAAATGGATTCTGTTTGATAGCCGCAAGCGCTCAGCAAGTTGGTTGGATCCTGGTTCAGCACCTAAACAATGCCCTAAACGAGAACTTACTCCTAGAAAAGTGATGGTCACTGTTTGGTGGTCTAGCGCCGGTGTGATTCATCACAGCTTCTTACCAAACGGGGTGAGCATTACTGCAAATGTGTACTGTGAAGAACTGAACACAATGATGGAGAAGCTGGCACATCTCCAACCAGCATTGGTCCAATCGCTCGTCTCCGCTGCTCCCGCACGACAACGCGCGACCTCATACTGCACAGCAGACGGTCTCCAAGTTGCAAGAACTGGGGTTGGAAGCTCTCCGTCATCCGCCCTACTCACCAGACCTTGCGCCTACAGACTACTACTTTTTCCAGAATTTGGATAACTTCTTGGCGGGAAAAAAATTCAATACCCGAGAGGCAGTACAAAATGCCTTTGAAGAATTTGTTGCCTCCCGTTCAGCTGATTTCTTTAAGAAGGGCATCAATAAACTGCCACTGCGTTGGCAAAGATGCATTAATTGATTACTTCGATTAATACAAATAAAAAATACATGAAAAAAATACAAAACGGCAATTTCATATGTAAAGACCTATTATTAAGATGGACACCCATCCACAGACCAACCTTGGCAAGTGTTGCTTAACCTTAAAGATCGACCCGTGCTGCTGTTATTATTTAGCCACGAGCTCGAGTATAAAAAGGGTATATACGAGTACTGTAGTGGTATTTCCTATTATATCCTTGCGCAAAGCGGTATCAAAATGTAACCCGTAATAAAGTATAATATTTTTCAAAACTTAGTCACTTTTGACCAGTCTCCTTTGCAACGCTAGATGGCACAGTCTTCTTCATAATTGTTGCTCTAAACGGAGCGTGCAGGAACTATACGTGGCAGTAACTTATAAGTTTCGAATAAATATTTATTTTTCGGAAGACTTACAGACTAATATCATTATAATGACAATAATAATAACTAAATTTCTAGATAATAACAAGCCTCCACAGATAAATAAGTACAAAATTATAAAATTATTATCTACTCTTTCAAGTTCAAGTTACATCCTATTTTTTTTATTCAATTTGGTTATTCTCTCAAAGTTGGTTAATTTCGTTTAATTTAATGCTAATTTGTTCAAATCAGAAACTTATCTTGACAGTAAACGTATATCCAACACTAGATGGCACCGTCAACGCCGTACGGGTTCCAAATATCGTTTAATTTGAAATATGAGCTTCAAAATTGCGTAGGTTTTAAAACAGGAGGCCACATTTTAGTTATGTTAGAAATGGCTTTTACCTTACGTTTTTTGTCTAGCTATCTTTCACAATTTTTTTAAGATTTACATAGGTTCAATTTTCCGTTACCAAAGTTTGCGTGTTAAAGAACCTAAATAGCTCAGAATTTCTTTCAATAGAATTATTGAGTAAGTGAACAATTAATAAAGAACTAAATTAGTAAAAAGCCTCAACTCGGACTGCATTGGTTTATTTTTTATTTTTTGCAAGGTGAATAACCCTTGCTCAAGAAACACTAACATTGCAAATACCTACTACACATTAATTATTAGGTATAACGAAAATATAAGGCTCACACTAGCTTTTGCCAGCGTTCCCGTAGGAATTTCGACGAATCCTCTCTTAGTGCTCCCCTACACACCCCAAGGAACCTACATGCCAAACAGCTATCTACGACCCGCAATTTCGGCCGTACGTTGTCTGTCAGTCACTCAGTCAGTAACGGAAGAATTTTATATATTAGGATTAATGACCTTCGCGTTGATGCAGAGACAAATAAAAAAAAAAAATATAGGTAGCCTACCATATTTGTGTGGACAGAATGTGACTTATCGGGTAATAAATCAGGTTTCTCAAGAATCTTAAGACTGCACAATTCCTATCAAAATTTTACATCTTAGGTGTGGACAGGTAATATTTTGTCTGCAGGTAGACAAGATCTGTCAGCGGTCAGGAAAAGGTTGCTTTTCATTTAGTTAATTGCTTAGCTTACCTACGTGAATTGACGAGATGCAAGGTTGTCTAAAGTCCCATTTGTGAATGCGGACACGATCTACTGATACCTAAGTACATGGGCATTTACATAATCTTGTACAAGCATGACTTCGTACACATAAGCTGTGGGATGGGCCATCGAGGCACATGAGTTCGGTTCCTGTCATCCTGTAGACTTAGCAACCGTGTGCTTTCGCGATGCCTATAAAATTAGATTAAAGAAAACTTTATTTTCAGACTACAGTCCATAAGTTAGTTAGTATTTTGGTATTAGTAACAATGGTGCTAACGTCCAGCTGATTTCTTTAAGAAGGGCATCAATAAACTGGCACTGCGTTGGCAAAGATGCATTGATTGATTACTTCGATTAGATAATACAAATAAAAAATACATGAAAAAAATTCGTTTAAATTTTTTCATACAAAACGGCAATTTCATAGGTAAAGACCTATTATTAAGATGGACACCCATCCACAGACCAACCTTGGCAAGTGTTGCTTAACCTTAAAGATCGACCCGTGCTGCTGTTATTATTTAGCCACGAGCTCGAGTATAAAAAGGGTATATACGAGTACTGTAGTGGTATTTCCTATTATATCCTTGCGCAAAGCGGTATCAAAATGTAACCCGTAATAAAGTATAATATTTTTCAAAACTTAGTCACTTTTGACCCGTCTCCTTTGCAACGCTAGATGGCACAGTCTTCTTCATAATTGTTGCTCTAAACGGAGCGTGCAGGAACTATACGTGGCAGTAACTTATAAGTTTCGAATAAATATTTATTTTTCGGAAGACTTACAGACTAATATCATTATAATGACAATAATAATAACTAAATTTCTAGATAATAACAAGCCTCCACAGATAAACACAAAATTATAAAATTATTACTCTTTCAAGTTCAAGTTACATCCTATTTTTTTTATTCAATTTGGTTATTCTCTCAAAGTTGGTTAATTTCGTTTAATTTAATGCTAATTTGTTCAAATCAGAAACTTATCTTGACAGTAAACGTATATCCAACACTAGATGGCACCGTCAACGCCGTACGGGTTCCAAATATCGTTTAACTTGAAATATGAGCTTCAAAATTGCGTAGGTTTTAAAACAGGAGGCCACATTTTAGTTATGTTAGAAATGGCTTTTACCTTACGTTTTTTGTCTAGCTATCTTTCACAATTTTTTTAAGATTTACATACTCGTATGTACCTACCTATAAAACTCAATTTTCCGTTTCCAAAGTTTGCGTGTTTAGGTACCTAAATAGCTCACAATTTCTTTCAATAGAATTATTGAGTAAGTGAACAATTAGTAAAGAACTAAATTAGTAAAAAGCCTCAACTCGGACTGCATTGGTTTATTTTTTATTTTTTGCAAGGTGAATAACCCTTGCTCAAGAAACACTAACATTGCAAATACCTACTACTCATTAATTATTAGGTATAACGAAAATATAAGGCTCACACTAGCTTTTGCCAGCGACTTCGTACGAGCATATCCCGTTTTTTCCCGTTCCCGTAGGAATTTCGACGAATCCTCTCTTAGTGCTCCCCTACACACCCCAAGGAACCTACATGCCAAACAGCTATCTATGACCCGCAATTTCGGCCGTACGTTGTCTGTCAGTCACTCAGTCAGTAACGGAAGAATTTTATATACTTATTAGGATTAATGACCTTCGCGTTGATGCAGAGACAAATAAAAATAAAAAATTATAGGTAACCTACCATATTTGTGTGGACAGGATGTGACTTATCGGGTAATAAATCAGGTTTCTCAAGAATCTTAAGACTGCACAATTCCTATCAAAATTTTACATCTTAGGTGTGGACAGGTAATATTTTGTCTGCAGGTAGACAAGATCTGTCAGCGATCAGGAAAAGGTTGCTTTTCATTTAGTTAATTGCTTAGCTTACCTACGTGAATTGACGAGATGCAAGGTTGTCTAAAGTCCCATTTGTGAATGCGGACACGATCTACTGATACCTAAGTACATGGGCATTATATAATCCTGTAGACTTAGCAACCGTGTGCTTTCGCGATGCCTATAAAATTAGATTAAAGAAAACTTTATTTTCAGACTACAGTCCATAATTTAGTTAGTATTTTGGTATTAGTAACAATGGTGCTAACGTAAGTAGGTTAGTACCTATTGTAAGTTTAAAAAAAAAACGGCCATGTGCGAGTCGGACTCGCTCACCGAAGGTTCCGTACTTTGTAGCTACAAATTACTTTAAATAAACACTATATTTTTTATATTTTATTACAAATGTACAGTTGTCAGACTTTTCCATATTTGTAGTATAAGACGGAATTACTTGCTAAATTTCATAGTTCTAGTTCAACGGGAAATACCCTATACATTTTGATTCCATTGAGAGTAAAGAAATAAACGTTTTTTTTTCTGCATATATGACCGTATCTTTTTTACGTTAACTTAGTAGTTTAATATTTTCACAGCTGCAAGGGGCTATAGACCTGAGTATATGGTTTTAATTTCTCGATACCTCCACGCGTTCCCGAGATAAACAGCTGCCTTACAGACAGACGGCCGGACAACAAAGTGATCCTATAATGGTTAATGAATCATAAAAACATTTATTTATTTAATTATACCTATGACTGTCTCCACCCAGTGTCAGCCATCAAGCCTCAACTACGAGTATCATGCTATAAAACCTGTTACAGTCAGTCAGTCAGTCAAAGTGTAGTTTCCTCATACTGAACGAATTTTCGTATTCTTTACTACCAGAGAATGCCTTTTACAATCATAAACCATTTTATTTTTTTTTAAGTTCGAGGCCTTTTTAACCGACTTCTTAAAAAGGAGGAGGTTCTATGTTCGGCTATATGTATTTTTTTATGTATGTTCACCAATTTCTCCGCCAATTCTGGACCGATTTAAAAAAATATTTATTCGAGCGCCTATACTCCTGAGGTGGTCCCATTGTCACCAAGTTAGAATCTGATGATGGGATCCCATGAAAATCGAGGGAAACCCTCAAATTTATAAGCACATACAATGTTTTTCATAAACTTTCTAACGCTATTCAGATATTTGTACCTGGTAATCATCATCTCACGTTGCTGAGCTGATGATTGAAGGTATAAAAGTCAGGATCAGATGATGGGATGCCATGAAAATGATTGTTCAGCGATATTTTCGCCAATTGTTAAAAGTTAGGCAACGGAACTCTTCAATAAATGATAGCAAATGGATCGGGATTTCTGAAATCGCGTGTTTGTTGATTGTTTACACCAGTTCATAATATAACATCACGCCCGCACGCTGTGTTTGTGTTTTCATTTTTTAGTGGTAGGTACCTGCGTACCACTAAAAAGTGAAAACTTTTTTACAAAAACAAAACACTACAAAGAAAAAAATAACTTTAATTTCGGAAGGAGTATTTAAGTCAAGAGTGAATTGGTTACTTCTAGGCAAGCGTGCTCCATCTTCGACCACATCATCGCTTACCATCAGGTGAGATGGTGGTCAAGCGCGTGCCTATCAATAGTAAAAAAAAAAAAAAGTCGGTGAAGGCCACGTTAGTAGAATCTTGTTAGGGTCACAAAATTAATCATACTTACAACAATCTGTCAAATTGTATTTACATCTTTATCGCTAAAGTGTTAGGTTCAATTTTGATTGGGATAATTTGACAGTTTCGGGTAGCTTGATGTGCCGGCTGATTCTATTAAAGTGGCCTTTTTGAAAATTAAATCGGACATTTGAATGAAGGGAAAATGGCGATAACCAAAACTACCGGGCGTAGACGTTCGTCGGATCTGTTTGTAAGCTGAAAGTTCAACACTTGGGAAGCTTTTCATGTCGGTCGGAATATTACAGAACTTGTCCGACACTCGAAAAATATCCCACTGAAGTATGCCAGTTTATCAGCTCTTTTAGTAACTCTATGATTATATTTTTGTGTTTCCACAACACGATTTTCAGAGAGTTCTTACAGTTTCCGGCACTGCTTGCGGTTCTGACTTTGTAAACAAGCATATTACAAATTAGAAGATTACATTCAGGATAAGAATGCTTGGAAACATGCTGGTCCTGCTCCATAGGACAATCAATGGTGGAGACACTTCAAACTGGTTGGTTTATGTATTTACTTTATAGTTGTACCAACTGTTTCATTTTTGGGTTTTTATTTTTCTGTTCACTCACAGTCTGCTAATTAATGGTTCCAGTATTTGTAAATATGTTAGTACCATGTACTTATTTAGAAAATTAATAAGTCTACTTCTGCATACTCTGGGTTCATGGTCCTCACATATATTAACAACAGTTTTTTACCACAGCACATGTAAAACATTCATTTGAAAAGAGTAACTATGGAGTTTCTTGTCCGTTCTTCTGCATAAGAATCTACCCTTCCGAATGGACAGTAGAGTCACCAAGTAAGTATGTTATTTTAAATGTAATGATGACGTTCAAAAGTGCCGTTTAATGGCCTAATTGAAATATTTTTTTTTTGACTTTTACTTAGACATCGTTATCGAAAATCTGGATATTCGTCCCAAAACTTCAATGTTGGTGCTTCATCCCATCTATTGACGATATCTGACCTGCTATTGTCTATTCTGAGTCAGGGCAAGATGCTAGGTACTTTATTTTCATGATTGAACTTATTTAATTATTTTAGCAGGGTGGTTCGTGGCAGATAAATAAGAGTTTTTAACCGACTTCAAAAAAAGGAGGAGGAAGGAATTTCGTAAGTCGGTGTCAAAAAACGAAAATATAACCAAAAACACCGACTTCAGAAATTAAAGTGTTTTTCTTTCTTCCGAAGTTATTTTGTACCCTGTAGTGTTTTGTTTTTGGAAGTCGATTGTATTTTTTGTAAAAAGTTGTTGTTTCTTGATTAGGCCTATATTGGAGAGGCCTATGATCAGTCCATACAAACGTAGGTACTTACATGCAAGCATGGAAGTGGAAAACATTTCAGAACGCTAAGAGTAAAGAGTCAAATATTATTGGATGTTTTAATTTTTTGATTCAACCCAACTCCATTCAGCATGTTTCGTCGGTAAGTAATAGGTGTACACCAATTTCTTACTATCAAGTTTCTGCGCATTTACAGCGTTCTTAATAACTTCTCGTTTTCATTAAATTCTCTCTCCCTTGAGCTCTACAACGACACCTATTTTTTTATGTTGAACGAAAAATGTTCAGCTTAGACTTTGATGTTATTATCGTTAGATATATTGGAATTGGAATTTATTGAAGCACCTACCTACCGATACTTTAGTTAAGTATTTGGCTCGTTCTGAAAAAAGTTAAGATAAAATAGCATAGTTTGGCGTTAAATCGAAAACTTTGGTTCTTACCTAGACCTCAAGAAATTGGTTTTTCATTACTGCCATTATAGGAGACGCTGCTTAGAAAATCGCAAAGATCTAGATATGCAACCAGATAAAATACCAATATACATTCAGTCAAAAAAGTATCGGGAATGGATGATTTGTTTATGGTTCCAAATTCAAATTTTTGTTTTTTTTGTAGTTGTTAGATTGGCACAACAGTTTTCCATTTTGGCGCGGAGTTTGAGTTGCATCTGTTATTTATATCAAATACAGTGCTGGTTTTAGTAATATCATATATAGTGTGTATTGCGAATTTCATAATGGACAAAAATATCGAACAAAGAGTTTGTCTTAAATTTTGCATCGCCAATGGAATTTCGTGTTCGGAGTCACTGAAAATGTTACAGAAGGCTTACGGTGAATCAACTTTATCAAAAACTCGTGCTTATGAGTGGTTCAAAGCGTTCAAAAGCGGTCGAGATGTGATGGAAGATTTGCCTCGCTCTGGTAGGCCGTCAACGTCTGCAACTGAAGTTAACATCGCAAAAGTGAAGGAAATAGTGACTAAAAATCCCCATTCAACTCTGAAAGAGATAGCCGCCGAACTTTCTGTATCTCACAAGTCGATCCGTACCATTTTAACTAATCATTTGGGTATGAAACATGTTGCTGCTCGGCTAGTCCCAAAAGATCTGAATTTTCTCCAAAAACTTAATCGCATGAAAGTCGCTGAGGACATGCTAGAACGAGTCAGTTCGGACCCAACATTCATGAAACGCATTGTTACTGGTGACGAGACGTGGGTTTACGAGTTTGACATGCAAACTAGTCAACAAGCTTCGGAGTGGCGCCTTCCAACTGAACCGTTTTCAATCGATAGAAGACATAAAGGAGAATTCGCGGCGAGAACTCAACTCAATTTCGGAAGCAGCGTTTAAAAATTTTTTTGATGAATGGATTATTCGTTGGCGCAAGTGTATCGTTTCTAAAGGAGCATACTTTGAAGATGATAAAATAAATTTGGATGAATAACAGACATTTTGTGTATTATTGATTTTTTCCCGGTACTTTCTTGACAGAGTAGTATATATATATATTATTAAACTTCAGGACCTTCTCACGGCTTAACAAGTTACGAAATTAAATCTCGCATTTTTGCTACATTAACCTACGCACTTGTACCAATAAATTGGTTTACTTACGCAACTTAAGCAAGGTCACTCCCCGGTCCAATACACGAATTATTCAAGGCGAAATTTTATGGCAAGCCGGTACGAGGCGAAACAAAAGAGTTTGTACTTAACAATCACCATAAGATCGGGGTTATGGTACCTATCTCTAATGTTATGGCATGACTTCCGTTGCTATGGATTGGTGATTGTTTCATTGAACTGATTTAATTGAGGCAGCAATCAGCATGTTTTCTATGGTCAATCAATCAATCAAGTCTAATGTAACCCACTATTTGGTCCACGTTATTGTTATGGTTAGATATAGTTCTAGCTAGCTATAGTGAAAGTTAAAACTAGACTGAAGGGCAGAGTGTTCATGAGTGATCTCTCTCCTCCGAACCGGTTCCTATTTTGTTGAAATTCAGTCATGTCTCTTTAAACTATTTTATAGAACATGTAACAGAATCGCAATACCTTTTAAGGGGTCATTGTACTCACTATGAACGACTTTTTCCATGGGAGCAATCCCGAAATCGCGAAAAAAACCCCGGCCAAGTGCGAGTCGAACTCGCACACGAAGGTTTCCGTACCATAAACCTTATTTTTCATTATTTGTTGTTATAGCGGCAATAGAAATACGCAATCTGTGAAAATTTCAACTGTCTATCTATTGCGGTTCCTGAGATACAGCCCGCTGACAGACAGACGGACTGACGAAAGGACAGCGGAGGCTTAGTAATAGGGTTCCGTTGGTTACCATTTGCGTACGGAACCCTAAAAATCAGCTTTACAGTACATTTTTTCGAGTTATGCGCACATAAATGTATGGGGGAGTTGATTTTTTATCGCGATTTCTGTGTTGGTCCCGAAGTGAAAGTTGTTCATAATGATGAGTACAATGACCTCATGTTTATTCTATTACAGGTTGTATAGGATAACTTCTACATTGACATACTTTCATGGTACAAAGTAGGTAAGTACTCATAAATGTGAGTAAATTTTACTATCTCTGGGTAGGAATTTGAGAACCAAATCTGAAATCGCGTAATAAAATCAGCTGTGTCTGAATATTGTCCAGCTATCCAAACATATTAATTTAAGTTATGTAGAGGACAGCGGCTTTTTTTTAATATTAGGTGCAGGGTTACTTATTCAAGAGAGAAGGAAACCTCACGTCCCAGTCGCCGCAACAGAAGGAGACGCCCCAGGCGTCGGGAGTCGCAGGACGATTCCCGGCCGCCGTAGGTACGGGCCTGCGGACGGCGAGCAGTGGGCGCGCCTCAAAGAGATGTCAGCGTGGAAGACGGGGCCCGCTAGGGCAGGTGCGCTTGCTGGGGCTTCGGAATCTGTTCGAAAGGGGTACCGTAGCCTTGGAACACAAAGGGCACCAGGAGGAACACGGATGGGTTTTAGTCAGTAAGAGTCTGACACTCCCTCATGCTTTACCCAGAGCGGGAGGAGTCAATTGATGATTTCCCATCCTTAAAAAAAAAAAAAAGGTTTACTTATTCAAATAAGGGTGAGCGCCAGCACTTTTTGAACAATTAAGTTTTATAAACAACTTCCTATAGTTTTAAAAAACTGGGAAATTTCCTACGACCTACTGCGAGGAGCTCGTGGCTAAAGAATAATAGCCGTACAGATCGATCTTCAAGGTTAAGCAACTCTTACCAAGGTTGGTTTGTGGATGGGTGACCATTTTAACATACCTAGTTTCCTCCGGGCCTCGGAAAGCACGTTAAGCTTTGGTCCCGGCTGTCATTTGTAGAATTTTGGCAGTCGTTACGGATTGTCAGAAGCCAGTAGATCTGACTCCAGTCTTGCCAAGAAATACCGTGTTACCCATTTAATGGGTTGTGGAGGTCTGGTCGGCAGCCGCTTCACGTAAAATACTGGTATTCAGCTGAATCCGGTTTGACTGGAAGTCTACGCCAAAATAGTTGGGAAAAGGCTAGACAGATGAGTGTTTTACCTGTGAAGACGAAGATCCCATTGTAAGAGGGTTTTATATATACGAGTAGATACCCCTTAAATATTGCAATTAATTAAAAGTCACTCTGTGGAATATCGGTTTTGTAAGAAAACAGGTACGGAGTTGGTCCTTTTCAACGTTTACCACCGTTTGGGCACGAGTTTTCCCTTTCCGTAATTACCTGTTTGCATATTTCATTACGTCTTCGGATATCCTCATATTATTATTATTTCAAGAAATCTACCTACCCAGTTGCTCTTCGCTTTAATTTAACAAATTAACTAAGAATTCTAAACGTGACTTGTAAAACATGCGTGAGACAAATTAACATCATAATTAAACTGACTAAACACAGCTGTGATAGCTAACGATATCATGTTTTAATAAGCAGCGAAAATGGTAGCTAATTTGAATTGACTCGTGGAAATTTTCCGGTCGATTCATGTCGAAATGAAGGCTTCGGTGAAGTGATCATGAAATGAGCAGTAATTCCATCTTGACTACATGGATTGACTGCTCTCTGCGTGAAAACTTATGGTCTATATTACCATACCTTGATAACTCGAAATTTACCCAATATCTCTTCTCTATCTCTCTCTCTCTCTCTCTCTAGACTAGAGTCAAGAGCAACCCCATCTCAAGTAAAAAAGAAAAATGTGCAAGTTGCAGATCAGTACCCCTATTCTGTAACAAAATGTTCGAGTCTCGACAGCGGAATCCGAAGTGAGTACACAGATAAGACCTTTATGTTGTGTGGAATAAAGTTCACTTTGTGAGCTATCTCACTCAGGTGAAGCTCGATATCGAAATGGTTACTTACAGAATACACTAGCAGCTCTAATATAACTCATTTCAAGGAACACTTTTAATTACGAGTATATTACCAATCACCCCGAAGCATTATCACGTTTTTTCCTTAAATGGTAAAGTAAACTAAAGGTGTACCTACCTATAACATATCCACATTTCATCAGTTATGGTTAAGTACTATGTAAGAGCTAGCCTAATGCCATCAACTAGACTCAAATCCCAACTCGAATTGCTGCTGAGAAACTTCAGAAGGAAAAACTCAGCTGGAAATCGAGCTCAGCCGGGTAGGTAAGTACTATGACGTGCCCATGTCGTCATTATTACGCTGTGAGAGAGTGAGAGAGAGACGGAGATATACAGTTTAAATAGCACCATCCCTTGTTCACGACGGCAACGTGTTGGCATTGACACGTCATAGAAAGGGGACAGGAACTTTGCTCAGTAATAGCACTTGCGATCACGTATAGTTTGAACAATTTCTGACTAATCCATATGCGGTTTTCTATTAAAAATTATTATGGCATGCAACTGCAGCTAGGTATTTTAATATTGTGAAACAGTTTCCTCAAGCGCATCTGTTTTTTCCTTTAATTTCTTAGTCACGGCATCTTGGCGCATTTGGAAATCACAATATGTGAAACGACGCAAATGCACAATGTCATAACTAGGTTTTACTGTAAATTAAGTAAAATCAAATAGTTATTTCACTTTCTGAGGAGCTCGTCGCTAAATAATAACAGCTGCACGGGTCGACCTTTTAGGTACAGCAAAGTTTGCCGAGGTCGGACTGTGGATGGATGACCATCTTAAAATACTGAGACTTCTCTATAACGCACGTTTATCCGTTTGTCCGGCTGTCATTAGTAGATCTTTGACAGAAGTTGCGGATTGTCAGAAGCCAGATACTGAGTGGTGGACGTCAAATAGGAAGTTGATCCTCGTAAAATACTGGTAGACTGGTATTGAGCTGAATCCGGTGAGACTGGAAGCCGACCTCAATATGGTTGGAAAATAGGCTAGGCCTATTTATTGGTTCTTAACTGGTGGTCCCTGATAGCTCCCAAAGTGATCCACGATGATTCTAAAATACGCAATTTTCACACAGCTGAAAAATATTGAAGCTTTTAATGCAAAGTTCACAAAAGAAGAGAATAAAATGCAATTTATTACAGATACCTTTTTTCAAATATTCGTGGAAATTGCTACAAATAGTTAGTTAGCTTTGGGTTGGGTTAGGTGGCTTTGTTTTAATACTACGCGAGCAGGGGTTTTCGGCGTTTCTGATCATTTTAAAAACAAGCACCAAAATCAGTTTGATATGAGCGCCGAAATTCATTTGACTTTGAGCAGCGCTGAACCGGATTCAGAAGTTAGGAAAGAGCATAAAGTCACGAGCTAGGCAGATGATGATGATTTGCTTTTCTTTCTCTTGAAAAATTCTCTGATTTTATACAATGCCGTCACAATGGAGGCATACGTCACAGGCATATTGGACCTTGCCTCTTGACTTTCCAACATCTGTTTACCGTCATAACCTCGACACTCAGTCAAGGATCACCGCCCGCAGATGACGTCCATGTTTAGGGAAGTTGAATGTTGTGTAATTTCTTCTTTTCCTTACACCTCTTCATAAATTACTAGTGTCTATTGTTTACCATTACAAAACGTAATCTCATTCTCATTTAATTTTGTAAATCATATTGTTATCATTTTTATTCTTAGAAGTAGCAGTAAGGTCTAACGACCACACATCCTAGTGTCAGAGTTTCTAAACCGCCTCAATCGAGAATTTTTATACCCGTTGTAACTTTTAAACGAAAGGTTCGATTTGCATAATTTAAATTGTAATTGACGTACACATAACCAACCTAAACTACCTAACTATTTAAATGGATAAGGATTAATATCATGACACCAAAATCACCACTATACCATTCCACCCGGGTTTTGATCGAATAATTTTAACAAAAAGCGGTTATTGTGACTTAACCATAATAGTTAGATACATACCCTAACGGACTTTTTAATGGATATTGACGTCCTCTATAAAACTCTACTACATCACTTTGCTCTATTGTCAATAGTTTCCGCAGCGTACGCGAAATAAGGACTTTTTTGGTATCTTTTTTCACACTTTGGGTTACATTATCGAAGTTTTCATACGGATCCCTAACTTTTTTGAATATTCTATAGCCCATGTTCATTAGAGATAATGTAGGATTCTAATGGTGAAAGAATTTTTCAAATCGGTCCAGTAGCTTCGGAGCCTATTCAATTCAAACAAACAAACCAACAAATCTTTCCTCTTTATATTATTAGTGTAGATTAGAAACATGAAAATTGGTTATGTAATTGGAAGACTTAGGATTCTCTTTCTTCGTCTAGAGTCATTAGAAGAATCCCAACATTTGAAGATTTGGACGCAGATCTTATGTTACTCAATTTCTTTGCCTTAAACCAATTTAATCTCATCTTTAATTATGAACTCACAAACAATGATGATTTAGGTTACTACTACAAACACTAACTACGTATTTATCTTCCTACATTTCAAGCTGTTTGCACTACACGGTTATACATTATTTGCAGTACTAAACTCGTGTTGCATAAGACATAACAGTTCCGAGCAGATCATTACTCTTGGGCCAACAGACGATATAAACGCTTGGAGGTACTTAATGTTAATAACGTGTCTCCTATCTGCTTAAGAGTTATTGTTAGGTACAGGATATACGCTTCGAGACCGCGTTGCTTCAGAAGTGTCGCCATGTTGGAAAGAAATTCGAATTGACGAGTAGTGATGACCCATATTACGCAAGTAATTTTGTGCAGACACCGTTAACAATGAGATCTGCCTTTATATTACGCTTATTTTGAAGTTCTTGCAGAAACTTCTAAGCTATGCAGGTATTTGATCATTTTTGACCGACTTCATCAAAAAGGACGAGGTTCTATATTCGGCTGTATGTATATTTTTTTTTATGTATGTTCATCGATTTCTTTGCCAATTCTGGACCGATTTTAAAAATTATTAAATCGGTCCAGAATAATAATTTGTAAGAAAATACTTACCGAATAGAGCTGTTTAGGTGTGTGTGTTGGCGGAGACCTATTGAAAGCTAAGTAATTTGATTAGAGAACATTAATAAAATTAGGTAAATGACTAATTTACAGTCCGTCGAATAGTAGATAATTTATTAGAAAGATAATATAATGCTTTTGATATCAAAACATATTTAGTAAAGAGGACGTTAAGGTGAATGTTACGGGTTGCTCATTGCCATTTTCCCGCGAGATGGCGCTGAAGTCAACATTTTCAGTTTTATTTTGTTTCGAGTGTAATTGGAACAATATTAAGTCGCAGAAATAATGGTGCGACAATCGGATATTCCACTTTATCGAAATAGGTCAAAATACGGCATATAAACCCTTCTGATTCGCCATACTTCAAATCATACTTTCAATCATGTCTATGTGTGTGTAAACGGTACTATAAGCGAGTTAGATATTATTTTCGTGAAGTATGGCGAATCAGAAGGGTTTATATGCCGTATTTTGACTAATTTCGATAAAGTGGAATATCCGATTGTCCCACCATTATTTCTGCGACTTAATATTGTTCCAATTACACTCGAAACAAAATAAAACTGAAAATGTTGACTTCAGCGCCATCTCGCGGGAAAATGGCAATGAGCAACCCGTAACATTCACCTTAAGTGGCGTGATTACACCTATCTATACTTAATATATAAAGCTGAAGAGTTTGTTTGTTAGCTTGAACGCGCTATTCTCAAGAACTACTGGTCCGATTTTAAAAATTCTCTCAGTGTTAGATAGCCCATTTATCGAAGTAGGCTAGCTATATATCATCACGCTAAGACTAATAAGAGCGAAACTGTAATGAACATTGTGATGCTGACGAAGTTGCGCGGATCAACTAGTCTATTGTGATTTTTTTTTTTTTTTTGTCGATGGCCACTCGCAGTTATCAACCCTAGAGGGTTGTCAACTACGATGAATTTTAATTTAATTTATCCTTTTTTTTTGTGTGTGATTTTAATTGTATTGAAATGGGTGTTAATGACCTGAATAAACGAATTTCATTCATTATAAATAAAAGTAGTTTTTAATACTAAGTTGATTAATTCTAGCTGTAGTTGACAGATAAATTTTTAGTATGTAGACATTTTTAGTATGTTTTCAGGCTTTGGCAGCAATTACTTAACTCTTTGCAGCTTTAAAACGAGATTGTCGAGTGCACTGCTTTTACCAGCAACTGAGTTAGTCTGATCAAGACAGATAATTGCAGAGCACGATACTTAAGCTGGATTGCTGAATCTTTTCTGGAATGGGATCGAGATCCTGACATCTTTACTCGGAGCTATGACTTTGACAGTTTAAATATAACCTCAAAGTATACGAGTACAAGCTTAAAAAAAGTGCGGGTCGGACTCGCAGGTAAAGCGCTTTAAAACCATTGACTTCTTCAAGTATTCCTGAAATCTTAAAGTAAAGAAACTCGAGGGAGCTCCACAAGCTCCTTATTGCCCGGAAGGTTGCCTTCCACTCCTATGCTTTCCGTGAGGAAAAGCAAGTCCGCGTTGTGGTGAGGAATATGCCTCCCGGAATAGACACGGACGACATTAAGGATGACCTGAGGAGTCAGAACATCCCAGTCCATGCGGTCCACCGCATGCACCGCCGCGGCGGAGCACCATTCAACATGGTTCTCGTCGTTTGTGACCGCCCCATGGCTCCTAAATCCTCCTCCCCCAACCTGGCGAAGCGCGGCAACGCTCGCCAGCAAAGGGAAGTCCGTCCTAAACCCTCCACGACCTCTGGTCCCCAGCGCCCCAATCCATGGAACGCGCTGAACCATGAGAAGCACTTCCCAGCGCTTTGAAAGTCCTCCCAAGCCTCGAAGGCCCCTCTGGCCCCCGAGACTTCCAAGTCCTCCCCGGCTGTCCCAGCCCATAAGGACGTCTCTATCCCGCCCTTTTCCCTGCCAACGAACTCCCGAGCAGGCGCCAAAATGGGTTCACGGCCTCCGCAAAATTCTGCGCAAAGGTCCCCCCCTCCTCCTCTCCCCCCTAAGAGTAACGCTGGTCTACTCGAGGGGGCTAAAATATACAATACCCAGTTAATGTACCTGGCGTTCTGTTCGCCCAGGGCATTAGCAATGCAGAAGGCTGTAGCTGAGGACTCCAGCCGTCTGCCAGAGATTATAGAAGAGTTTGGCGACGTTCAATGCCATATCGCGAATTTCAATGCGTTGAATGGGTAGATCCCATAACAACAGTAGGCTCAAACCGAAGGCCCTCCGGATAGGGCACTTCAACGCCAACGGCCTCCATGGCCAACGTGATGAGATCGCCACCTTTCTCCGCGACCATCACTTAGACATCCTTCTGGTGCAAGAGACCTTCTTAAAATCACACTAACGGGATCCTAAAATTGCTAACTATCGTTTAGTTCGCAACGATAGGACCCGGTGTCATGGTGGAGGTACTCTTATCTACTATAAACTGCCCCTGTACTGCATCCCTATGGATCCACCCACCTTATCCCTGATTGAGACCTCTGTCTGCCGGCTGGGCATGACAGGTCACCAACCAATTACGATCATCTCAGCATATATTCCCCCCGCTAGCTCCTCGGATAATATATCCCTGAGAGATGATCTTTCAGTTCTTCTTGGCTTGAGCGACTCTGTCATTTTGGCAGGAGACCTCAATGCCAAGCACCCAGCCTGGAATAGCCAGGCCACCAATTGCAGAGGCAGAGCTCTTGCTGATCTCTCCTGCTCTCTTAACTTTGATGTTATTGCTCCGATGCATCCCACGCATTACTCTCACGACCACACTCACCGTCCCGATACACTCGACATCACCCTTCTCAAAAATGTTAACCTACGGTTGCATTCTGTGGAGGCACTGCACGAGTTAAACTCGGACCATAGACCAGTAATTCTGGAGCTCGCTCCCAGATATGGTCCTATGGATCCCAACCAACCCCCCCCTTCCCAAATGATCACTGACTGGAAGAAAGTAAGCGAAATGCTGAAAGACACCACGTCACATCATTTGGATAAGATTCCAAACGAGATCGAGTCTGCAGCTGACACGGGATCCGCGATCAGCTCACTCACGGAACACGTACAATCGGTCCTGAACACTTGTTCAAGGGAGGTCCCAGTGACGATTGATCGTCGCTGGAAGCTCCCAGACGATGTGCGTGCCCTCGTGACTGAGAAGAACGCGGCCGTCCGAGCTTATAGCTCCTGGCCCTGCGCAAATAACAAAGCTTTTATGCGTTACTTACAGCGTAAGCTAAGTAAACGTGTTAAAGAGCTGCGTGAAGAGCGCTGGAATAAGACTCTTGGTGATCTCGAGCCAAACCACCTAGCATTTTGGGAGCTTCAGAGGAAATTACGCGCCACTGAGGATTCCACTATGCCTCCCCTCACTCGACCCGATAATTCCGTCGCGTTCGACGACGACGAGAAGGCCGAATGCCTGGCCGACAGTCTGGAGTCTCAATGCTCCCCGAGCACAATCCCGGTCGACCCGGCCCATCTCGCTGAGGTGGACGCTGAAGTCGAACGTAGGACTGCTCTCCCCCCTGTCGAGGACCCTGATGATCCCCTCCCCCCCGTCACACCAGACGAGGTAGAGGATATCATTAAGCGACTCAAACCCAGGAAAGCCCCTGGGTCCGATGGTATCACCAACAAGGTGTTACAACTTTTCCCTAGAGCTCTGATCGTGTTGATGACCGCCATCTTCAACGGCGCTCTGTCCAACAACATGTTTCCCCAAGAGTGGAAAGAGGCTACCGTTATTGGTATTCCCAAACCCGGAAAGCCCAAGTCCTCCGCGACCTCATATCGCCCCATCAGTCTGCTCAATGTGCTCGGCAAAATCTACGAGAGACTTATTTATAAGCGTCTCAAGGATTTCGTTGAGCGCAAGAGCCTCATTCCAGACGAGCAGTTTGGCTTCAGAGCTAATCACTCATGTGTCCAACAGGTGCATCGCATCGTTGAACACATCAACGGCCACTTCCAGCATGGTCGGATGTCTGGTTCCCTATTCTTCGATATTGCGAAAGCCTTCGACAAAGTTTGGCACAACGGCTTGATTTACAAGCTATATAAACTTGGCGTGCCAGACCGTCTCGTGCTCATCCTGCGAGACTATCTGTCGAATCGTATCTTTCGTTATCGTATCGAAGGGGCGCTTTCTAGCCCCCGTCCCATCCGTGCCGGCGTACCGCAAGGCGGTGTGCTCTCCCCCCTAATATTCACGCTATTCACTAGCGATGTCCCCAAAAACCCCAAGACGCAGTTAGCATTATTTGCCGATGACACGGCCATCTACTGCTCCGGCACGAGCACCAAGGCCATCACCCTCAACCTCCAAAGATCCGCCAACGCCCTAGGCGAATGGTTTCGGAGATGGAGGATTGAAGTCAATCCGGAAAAGAGTCAGGCGGTCTTGTTTCGCAAGCCGCGTACTAGAGCTCTACCCCCCCTTAGTCCGATCACCATGTTTGACAAGCCGATCCCTTGGGAGAAGCAAGCCAAATATCTAGGAGTGATCCTTGACCAAAACCTCACCTTTGGCGAGCACATTAAGGCGGTACGTTCGCGTGCTGCTTTCGCTCTCGGTAGGCTTCATCCCATGCTGAATGCACGCAGCAAGCTATCCCTTAAATGCAAACTGCGCATCTATACCACGTGCATACGTCCGATAATGACCTATGCGTGTGCCGTCTTCGCACACACAAAGGATCGACATATCCATAGGATGCAGACCATCCAAAATCGTTTTCTCCGAAAGGCCACGGGCGCTCCGTGGTTCGTTAGGAATGACCGACTACATGTCGACCTCAAAGTCCCAACCATCAAGCAATTCATGAAGCGTCTTACTAAGCACTTCATCGAATCTGCAGAAAAGCACCAGAATCCCTTAATCGTATCGGCTACCCGATACGCTCCCTCCAAGATTAGTAAGATTCGCCGTCCTCGGCATACCCTCGTCGACCCTGACGACCCAATCACCGTCCTTCAAGAAAGCTGTAGGGAAACCAGCACTCTCAAGAAACACAAATACAGACCGCGATCCGTATTCCGACCTCGCCGCCGAGGTCCGTCGCGACGTCCCAGTAACGCTCCCCCCCGTCTTTTGCCAAACGAGCCAGCCCGCGAAGCTGAGCCAGTAGTGACAAATATCTCCCTAAATAATGACATGACCCAGCCAGTCTCTTGCTGCCCCCCCCTAAACGACGCCGTTGAGCCGAGGTTCGTACCCCACAGGGGGTGCCCTCAGCGAGCGGAGTTTTAATATATATAAATTTTGTAGCCTCGGCTGGGGGCCTTAAATTCTAGAGGCCCACACAGGCAAGTCCGGTTCAGTAGTTGACAACCCTCTAGGGTTGAAACTGCGAGTGGCCATCGACAAAAAAAAAAAAATTTTTTTTTTAAATCCTGAAATTCACATACTCAAAATGTTTTAAATTTACTGATAATTGTGTTATTTATATTATTATCAGTATTATTTTTATTATATATTTTATCTTATAAGGGTTCTGTTTTTCGTAACGTTGGAAACCCAAAAAATGGAGATACCACTTCAAAAACCATAGGCAACGCACCTGAATTGCAAGCTCATAAGCAGCAGTGACCACGTACTATAAGTGAGATGTCCTTATAACTCTGAGGCATAACAAAACCAGTGAATGTTTGCTGATGTGTGTGACCTCAATTACTGCAACAATAGTGATGATGGTAATAGAATGACTGTAATCAACACGCTAGGCTGATGAATCGGTGATGGCAGGTCATTTGTTAAAAGAAGACGGCATGACGCTGATGACTGCGACGTAATTTCACATTTTAATGTGAAATTTTAGGATGGACTAAAAAGAAATCATAAAAAACACGTTTATTAATTTATTTAATTTTAATGAAAGTGCTTGTCGGCTACGCCCAGTGTAGGGTTCCGTACCTAGTTACACGTCCCGTCAACAATAACAAAAAATAACTAGATACTATAATAGTCCAGTCAAATTAGCCCGAAAAATAAAGATCCTCGCATAAATTCCAAAAAGCTGAAAATTTACATGAACGTTAGGGATACCTACCATTATAATGAAATTGTGAAAATTCCCCATCGATCCTGTGTCCAACAAAAATAGTCAAGGTTTAAGTTCGCCAAAATGGATTTTAAAGAAAGCTACCATAGCTTTCTTTAAAATATTTTGTTGACATGTTCTTTTATCGTAACCACCATAACAAACTATGAAATGAGGAATATTGTAAAAAAAACCTTTATTTGAAGTAAACAAAATCTTTGAACTAAGCTAAAAAAAACAAATTACAGGAAGCTTCACAAAACAGTTCCATCCAGCCTACTAAAGATGGAAATTTTATTTCTTTAGCCATGACGTAATCTTCTAGAAATGTTGAAACGATAAAACCCAATTTTCAAATCAGCACCTAGAAAACGAGTTTCTTCGTATTATTAAACGTAAAGTTTGTTACTTCCACGGAATTTGTTTTCCGTTCTGCCGAAGTTTTTTTCTTATATTTCCTTTGAACTGTCCTGAATACGTTTCCAAATTATACATCGTGAGATCTTTATATTTTTTGTGTGCGGTTCAGTGACTCTATTGGGAGTAGCTTATCGATTGGCCAAGATTCTATTTATGAATTCTAGCTTTTTATGCATTGAACCATGAATCAGTACCTACTGATTCTAGGTTATTATCTACAGGGTTAATGGTTATTGAATGCGTTCCCTCAAATCGGATGTTCTAGGACTAATTTGCAACGATTTTGACAGCGATAACTCGGGGTTCATATTGGGTGGTTTTCAAGTTATCAAAATATTTGATATTTAAAAAAAAAAATCCGCCTCACAAACGAAAACTGCAATTGGTGAGAATGATGACTATCCAGAGTGAAGAGGATTCCTCACCAATTGCAGTGATACTTTTCGGATAGTTCATATGTAAATGAATCTCTCAAATAACAATTTATAAAAAATAACCACATAATTGGACATAAAGCGTCCATTAGGATTATCACAGTAGCATTGCAGAGTTTGAAAGTCGGTGGTGTATTACACCCAATGCCTCGTTAGGCACTTACAGGCGTTGGTCCTGATCTTAATCAGTCCCTTTTTTTAAGTATAGGAAATCATCAAATAACTCCTCCCGCTCTGGGTAAAGCAGGAGGGAGTGCCAGACTCTTACTGACTATAACCCATCCGTGTTTCTCCTAGTGCCCTTTGCGTTCCAGGACTACGGTGCCTCTTTCGAACGGATTCCGCACCCCGGCAGGCACTGGCCCTAGCGGTCCCCGTCTGTTGACAACTTTCTTTGAGGCGCGCGTGGAACACAGCGCAACGTCGACCTGGGCCTGGTTCTGATCGGACGGCGAGCCACCCAATGATCGCCGTCCGCAGGCCCGCGCCTACGGTGGCCGGAAATTGACCTGCGACTTCCGACGCCCGGGGCGTCTTCTTCTGTTGCGGCGGCTGGGTCGTGAGGTTTCCCTCTCTCTCACACGTTCGGCCTCCTCCTACGCTAGCATTATTGCTTCGCAGAAGGAGGTGACCGCTTCCCATACCTCCTCGCTCCGGATCCTAATCTTTCCCTGGGCGTGTCGGATTGTCGACCCATTGGAGTATGAGAATAAAGGAACAGAGAGTACATATCTTTATAATCTCCGGTGAAGTTGGCCACCGTGTCTTTAAAATAACGAACACCACAAAAAAATCAGTCAGATCGATTGAGCTGTTCTTCCGCCCTTCATGTGGCAATTGATTATTTTTTATTTGTGCATAAAAGAAGGAAGACTCGTTGGCATGAGCAGGACATGAAGCATTGTGTATGACTAAGACATCTTAATACAATTTGAAATACACTATATTTCACTTAGCGGAACCTTCTTTATCTTCCTCCTACACAAAACATTCAAACAGATCGTATGTTCAATCGTCTTTTCAGATCAAGAAAGTCATATATAACTTCCACGAGCACCTTTGAAACTAGCGTTGCCAAGCATCCGGATAAACCCGGACATAGTTAGACTTTTTGGTTGTGTGTCCGGCCAAATTAAACGGTCTCCAGTCTTCCCGGTTTTTTTTTATTTGAGTTTTTTTACATTTGTCATGTACTTTATTTCCGCTCCGCTTACTTTACTTTGTATCGTTAGCTACGTAGTACCTACTATTATTGCAATGATAGATATTAATATGGTAATGAATATTGAATTATTAATAACTATCGGTCGTCACGCGGTTTCACCCGCATAGTTCCCGTGTCGATATAGCCTATCAATACTAATAAATAAAGCTGAAGAGTTTGTTTACTTGAACGTGCTAATCTCAGGAACTGCTGGTCCGATTTGAAAAATTATTTCAGTTTTAGATAGCACATTTATCGAGGAAGGCTATAGGAGCGGATATATACCTACCATCACCCAAAGACCAATAGGAGCGGAGCAGTTATGAAAATTGTGACGCAAACGAAGTTGCGCGGGTCAACTAGTGTTAAAATATAGCGTATGTTACTCGCTGATAATAGCTATCCATTGCTGAAAGAATTTTTCAAATCGATCCAGTAGTTTTGATTAGCGCGTTCAAGCAAACAAACAAACAAATTAACTCTTCAGCTTTATATATATTAGTAAGTATAGATAAGGACTAAAAAAAATTGTCGTTTACAAAAAAAAATTAAAGGTCTTTTTACCCAAATGTCGGACTAATCTGGCTGGTCTATCCGGCTTTTTGGTCTACCTGGCAACCCGCAACACAATTTGTTCGGAAGATAAGTGGTTGATACATTTAACGGGCATTCTAGTTTCCTTCCTAACATTTCCAGAAACAAATGTCTTCGACCGTGCAAAGGTTTCGTAAACTATTTACTTAATGTAACTTTAACTTCCCTTGTTTTAGTTTATGGTATACTTTGTTAACAATCTACTGGAAGTTGGATTCGGTATGTTTAATACGAAATTGTAATTTGCCATATTTTCTCTGACTTGTTTTAATAATATTTTCTCAGGATTACAGGATCAGTGAGGTTGCTGAAAAAGATTTTTTGTCCGAATTTTATGAAACAATCACAATGGGAATTTGTAATTGTACAAAAAATATGCAAGGTAAATAATAATTACTATCGCAGAAAACATACTAGTTATCTGCCTACTATAAAAATGCCATTTCCTGTCGTTGGCAACATAGATCTAAATCATTATACCTGCACTATTAAAAGACGAAGTGAGCAAATGCACTTAATTGCATTCAAATACTCACTCCAAATACCGAATTCTTTGAAGAGCACTATAAAGGTACTAATATTGATACCTATTAACTGAGGAGCTCGTGGCTAAATAATAACAGCCGCACGGGTCGATCTTGAAGGTTAAGCAACGCTTGCCAAGGTTGGGCTGTGGATGGGTGAACGTCTTAACATAACGAGTTTCCTCCGTGCCTCGGAAAGCACGTTAAGCCGTTGGTCCCGGCTGTTTGTAGATCTTTGGCCGTCGTTACGGATTGTCAGAAGCCAGTAAATCTGACTCCAGTCTTGCCAAGATGTACCGTGTTACCCAGTTAATGGGATGCGGAAGTCTGGTAGGCAGCTGCTCCACGTAAAACACTGGTATTCAGCTGAATCCGGTTTGACTGGAAGCCGACCCCAATGTAGTTGGGAAAAGGCTAGGCAGATGATGATAATGAAGTCTATACGGCAATCAACTTCTATTACGCCCACTTCTTTCAAATGCTCTATTAGGAACGTAATTATAAGTATTTTACGCAGATGATACCGCCATAGTCTTTGCTGATAAGACTTGGGCAAAAGTTAGACGGTTAGCTGAAATCGGCCTGTCAAGGATAGCTGACTGGCTCAATCGTAACCTCCTCACATTAAACGCCTCGAAATCCAACTACATATGCTTTACCAAGTACGCACACACTCAACCACCACTCGAATTCAAAATAAAGATCCACTGTTGTGACAGCCCTCCAACTCCTAACTGTTCTTGCACAATAATAGACAGGTTGCAGTACACCAAATACCTGGGCATCATGATTGACCAGCGCCTGTCCTGGCACATGCACTCTGAACTAATCATGAAAAGGGTTAGGAAATTAATATGGACTTTTAAAACATTGCGACACATTGCTTCAAAAAATCTTCTGCTGAAAGTCTATGTTTCACTGGCCCAATCGATTCTTACGTACTGTGTGCCATGTTGGGGTGGGACAACAAAGATTAAATTTTTGGAACTTGAGAGGGCGCAGCGTTCTCTGCTTAAGGTTATGCTCTTCAAACCTTATAGATTCTCAACCCAAAGCCTTTACCTAACCTCTGACCTTCTGTCTGTAAGAAAACTTTACCTTCTCCATGTTATCCTGAGAAAACACAAATCCCTCCCGTATGACCCTATAGAACCAGGAAAGAGTAGCAGAAGACGCTACTTAGTCGCTCCAACTGTTCCAGTTAGATCTGTTTTAGCCAAGAGACAGTATGCAAGGCAATCTTCCCACTTATACAATCTTTTGAATAAAGAATTACACATCCACCCTCTGAAACTCCGCGACTGTAAATTAGTTGTGACTGACTGGCTTAAGACTAAATCCTACGACGACATTGAGGCCATGGTAACATCGCTTCAGTAATTAAAAGAGCCGCACTAATGAAATCGTTAGTGGAGGGAGCTTTTCCCTGGCTTCCTCCGATCCCAAGACACTGTCGCAGGGCTAACCTAAACTTAGACCTAACCTAACTGAAACCTAAACTTATATCTATAATTCACAAACTCACATTAGTAACACACTCATTAGTATACGCACGTACACACAATATACACTAAAACACACTCTCACGCACACACACACACACTCAACATCCACTTGCATAATTCACATAAAGTGCGCTCCTTTTTGTACTTTTCTTTTTTTTCTTTTGTTTACTTTTATGTTTCAATTGCATACACTGTACAATGATAAGTGGAAGAGCGGAGTCACCTAGCACAAGCATCTTCTTGCTTAAAAGGTGATCTCCAAATCACGTATGCTAATGCTTTATGTAATTGAAATAAACATTTTTTTTTTTTTTAATTAAGCCCTTCACCATTAATTGTGTACCTACTATTATTATAACACACTGTTAAATAAAAGAACCGATCGCACATAAAAGTTATTTTTTCCCAAAATAAACTAACTAGGAACAAAACCGTTAAATACCTGCGTTAAATTGCAACGTATTAAACCATTAGGATAATTACCTCAGTTTTATAAGCGCTTCTGTATAACTTTTTTTTTTTTGTTCTTAATACGAAATTTATTTTAACATAGTCGAAAAAAATTTTGAAACCTTGGCTTCATTTCTTATAAACGTAAAATATTCATAGGTTTATTGACTCTCAACAAGAGCGTTGCTCGTACTGCACCTGCTCATAAACTTGTCGATTTTCTGGGATGAAGAAAAACTTTTATTCTAATGTATGGAACGCTCTGCTGTTTCGCCTTGAAGTATTAATTTATTACAGAACTACTTTACATACAGCTATCATTA
The DNA here is from genome assembly GCA_950371165.1 of Lacanobia oleracea. Taxonomy (NCBI): domain Eukaryota; kingdom Metazoa; phylum Arthropoda; class Insecta; order Lepidoptera; family Noctuidae; genus Lacanobia; species Lacanobia oleracea. The sequence goes on from OX493397.1 coordinate 13,820,819, forward strand.
GGTACAGTTACTAGGGTTTGGGAATTCCTAACAATTTCCAAGTCCCGGGACACGAGACAGCCTACAATCAAAGTCCCGAGGATTACACTCACTCACTTACTTACTCACTTAGGAAGGAAGGCACTAGATAGTCTGTAGCAGGTAGCCTGTGGTCAGGAGTACCTAGAGTTTACCTTTGTGCTATGCGAACATGGGAAACGAAGATGTCTACAAAAGGCACTTTTGGACAGATTCAAACCGTTTTAATCGTGGAACGTATAAGATATTTTGTAGATATATGGGAATACTTGGTGCACAATTAGCAGGTATGTTTGGTAAAAGAATAATAATGGTTAATGTAATACTAGTATATTTGGTGCGCAGTAGTATAAAAAAGTAAAATTTTGTAGGTTTGGACTTGCTACTAAACATTTAGTTGGTGGAGTTTTTTATTTGCAACACAATCAGTTTAAGGGATTTCCAGAGAACTTTTTAAAGTGGCTAACTAAGTGTATCTTAAGATTTGTGTTGCACTGTTAAAGATTTCCCATTGAATAATATTGGTAGGTATCTACATAATAATATTGAAATCTATGGCACGTGTTACCTGTTTGTTTTTAAGGCAGGTACTATTTTCCTGTACAGTGAAATCTAGCTATATCTATCTAGGTATTTGTTTTGTGATTCAAAACGAAGCTATACAAAAGTACAAGGCCAACTCTATAAATCTGAAAATGATTCAGGCAAGAAATATTTCAGTGATTTTTAATTAGTCAAGAAGAATTTTCCAGCAGCCTCATTATCTTATTAATATTAATTTAATAAGCTGTTCACTATTGGAATATAACAGATTAATCAGTGCATGCCCGGATAAAAATAATAAACTGTCGGAGGGCTGAGTCCTTATAAACATAAAAAACATCCCCACCGCTCTCAAGCCTGTATTGTCCAATAAAGTATGAAAAAAAAAACAAGAAGTTACGAGAAGAGGCTAACATTAAAGGAAGCAGGGCGTAACGTTACCCTTTTTATGTTTATGTACAAACATTATATTACATCTACGCGAAGTTAGGGTGATTTTGCAGTCTCCATAAATAATGTATATGCCATGAATAATAAAATATACGATCAGTTCACATCGTTTCGAATTAGGATAAAGTAATGTTCTAGCGATGAACCATACTTTATAATATAACACATTGCTCATTGACTGAGATAATAGATCAAGAAAAATTGGTCAGTCACCTCTTTAGCCCGTGGCTTTAGGACCTCGTGGCTAAATTATAACAGCCGAACGATGATTCGCCGACGATTTCAAGCAACGCTTGCCGAGGTTGGTCTGTGGATGAGAAATAAAAGAAACAGAGAAAACACGTTTACTCGGCTCAAAATGACGCAAAAACAATATATATATAAACAAAACTAAAATAACACAACTTATAAACTAACTGAAAAATAAAAAGAACCCACCGACCATCTTACCATACAGAGACTCCTCCGTGCCTCGGGTTCCGGCTGTCTTCCTTTTAATGTTAGGCCCCTCGCCCACGGCGACTTTTTGTAGCGATGCAGTCGCGCGTTTAGCAAACGCGCGACAGCATCACTTCTAACGCGTGTTAGTCGCATTTGCAACGCGCTACTGCATCGCGATTGTATCGATACAAACGCGCGACCGCGTTGCGCTACTGCATCGCAATTGTATTGATACAAACGCGCGACCGCGTCGGACGCATGGGTATTAAATGGATGCATCCAATATTGACGCTGCTTCCGTTGCCTACGCTTCGGCTGCTTACGTAAAAGCAGCACCAAAGAAAACGTGACTAATGTTGCCTCAACGGAGTCCATCTTGCAACTGTACTGATCCAAGGTATTTTTGTATCGTAACTGCATCGCGACCGAATCGCGTTTGCATCGCGACCGAATCGCGTTTGCATCGCGACCGAATCGCGTTTGCATCGCGACCGAATCGCGTTTGCATCGCGACTGAATCTGGTCCCGTGGGCGCGGGCACACAGCTAGCGACTGCTTCGCGTCTGTATCGATGCTACCCGCGAGAGCATCGCGACTGCATCGCTACAAAAAGTCGCCCGTGGGCGAGGGCCCTTAAGGCTGCTCTCTCGAAAAAAGCTTAAAATAGCCTGCAAATGAAGCACTTTTTCGTCGGTACTAACAGAGAAATAACATCTGAAAAAAATAGTCAGTAATCTACATGATATGATTCGTATCGTATGATTGGTTTAGCCAGAATTTGTCTATCGCTATCACATAATAAGAAAAAAACTACCAAATCACCTCCGAATCATTTGAATGGAAGCAATAAATATTTTTTTACTCTCTTTTGATAAAAATTGTACGAGTAAGTTCAATTTTTATCAAAAGAGAGTAAAAAAATATTTATTGCTTTTCAATACAAACGGAAATAATTTGGTTTTGTTACCTTTTTATAATAATGGAGGTAGCGTAGTGGCGCGTAGAGGCGGAGTTAGCTCCGTTTGTATGCACAAGGTCATTAGCATGAATGAGCTTTTCGATCGGTATCTACAGCAAAATTACAAATTCAAATTCAAAGCATTTTATTTCAAATAAACCATTCACAGGCACATTTGAAACGTCAAGGTCGGTCAGTCAAAAACATGGAAGCTATTTGCACGTTCCAAAGCGTAGATCTCTATGGAGAAGAACGTGCAAGCAACTCCACGGACAGTCTTTTAAATCATGTTCTGTTTTACAAAATTCCAAGTTACATATACTTGTTGCTTCTGCATGTGAGGACAATGCAAAGGAAAAAAAAAGGGCTTATTATAAGAATTTTAAATATAAAGATTAAAATAAGCCAATGGCAGTTAAGAGATGACCAGTCTCAATCGACGGCGCCTGTTCACGAACATGACGCGTGTATCGGCACCTTTTAGCTCAACCATTTCGAAGGGAACCGAATGATCAAACCCACGCGCCGCCATCATCGAGACATTTGAGTGAGCATGACATGCTCTCAACCACCATGCTCGTTCATGTCCAACAAGTAACACTATAACTACTCACATAAAATGTAAATGGTTTCATGGTACCCACATTTACAAAATTTGAAAAATATGCTTCTACTTTACACAAAACTATGGTTGTCAATGACCAAATAATGAAAAGTAAATTAATAAAGACAACGATTAAGTTCTTACATCAAAAAGAATAGATAAGTAATTATAATAATAATATAATGAGTATGTATATAAGAATAAATAAACGAAATAATGTAAGAACCTCTAAAAAAAAACAAAGGAGCGAGCATCGCTTCCAAATATAAAAACCTAAAAAGTGGACCTAAGCAGCTGTGACTGTGGAGCAGGACCAGCATTTAGCCAATTTTTATCAAGTTTTTATCGAGGATATAATCTTCCAGTTTATAATACGCTTGTCTACATAGTGTGCGTTTTATGCATTCTTTAAATTTTCTCTCATTCAGTTCGAGAATATCAACTGGTATTTTATTATAAAATTTAATACAGTACCCCATAAAAGAAGTGTGTACTTTGGCCAATCTGAATCGGGGTTGATCTAATTTGTTCCTATTTCTAGTATTAAAATTATGCCTGTCACTAATCTTGCTAAAGAGATGAAGATTTTTCCGAACAAACATAATATTTTCGCAAATGTATTGACAAGGTACCGTTCTCTCAGGGAATCACGCCGACGGAGATTGTAAATGGCTCTGATGGCTCTTTTCTGCAGGATAAATATAGACTCGATGTCTGCAGCACGTCCCCATAATAAGATACCGTAAGACATGATACTATGAAAGTAACTAAAATAGACCAGCCTCGCGGTATCTATATCGGTAAATTGACGGATTTTTCTGACAGCGTATGCTGCTGAACTTAGCCGTCCCGCAAGAGATGTTAAATGAGGACCCCATTGTAGCCTTGAGTCAAGCGTAATCCCCAGGAAAACCGTGTTTTCGACGATTTCAAGTTTCTCCTTGTTCAATACTATGTCGCAATCATTTCTTTTAACGTTCGGTAAGGCAAATCTGATGCATTTAGTTTTTTTCCCATTTAATACTAAATTATTAGCAGTAAACCAATTTTGGACCTGCTGTAGGGCGTTATTTACGTCGTCAAGATTTATGGAACGTCTATCTATCTTAAAAATTATGGACGTATCGTCAGCAAATAATACCATATGAGGTTGATTTTTTAAAAGATGGGGTAGATCATTAATATACTACTCTGTCAAGAAAGTACCGGGAAAAGATCAATAATACACAAAATGTCTGTTATTCATCCAAATTTATTTTATCACCTTCAAAGTATGCTCCTTTAGAAACGATACACAGGCGCCAACGAATAATCCATTCATCAAAACATTTTTTAAACGCTGCTTCCGGAATTGAGTTCAGTTCTCGCCGCGAATTCTCCTTTATGTCTTCTATCGATTGAAAACGGGTGCCACGAAGTGGTAATTTGAGTTTAGGAAAAAGAAAAAAGTCAGCAGGAGCCATATCTGGTGAATATGGTGGTTGCTGCATGGTATTTGTTGAGTGTTTGTGATATGTATGTGTATATATGTGTGTGTGTGTTTGTTGTGTGTTGTGTGTATGTGTGTGTAATTCGTTCACAATGATAGCCTTGTGCGAAGGCGCATTGTCGTGGTGCAAAATCCAAGAATTTTCTTTCCACAAATCTGGCCTTTTTCGTAGAATTTGCTCTCTTAAACGCCGCATGACGCTCAAATAATATTCTTTATTTACCGTTAGACCTTCCGGTAAGAATTCAGAGTGCACAACACCGCGATAGTCAAAGAAAACAGTCAACATGACTTTGACTTTTGATCGACTTTGGCGTGGTTTTTTCGGTTTCGGTTCAGTTGGAAGGCGCCACTCCGAAGCTTGTTGACTAGTTTGCATGTCAAACTCGTAAACCCACGTCTCGTCACCAGTAACAATGCGTTTCATGAATGTTGGGTCCGAACTGACTCGTTCTAGCATGTCCTCAGCGACTTTCATGCGATTGAGTTTTTGGAGAAAATTCAGATCTTTTGGGACTAGCCGAGCAGCAACATGTTTCATACCCAAATGATTAGTTAAAATGGTACGGATCGACTCGTGAGATACAGAAAGTTCAGCGGCTATCTCTCTCAGAGTTGAATGGGGATTTTCAGTCACTATTTCCTTCACTTTTGCGATGTTAACTTCAGTTGCAGACGTTGACGGCCTACCAGAGCGAGGCAAATCTTCCATCACATCTCGACCGCTTTTGAACGCTTTGAACCACGCATAAGCACGAGTTTTTGATAAAGTCGATTCACCGTAAGCCTTCTGTAACATTTTCAGTGCCTCCGAACACGAAATTCCATTGGCGATGCAAAATTTAAGACAAACTCTTTGTTCGATATTTTTGTCCATTATGAAATTCGCAATACACACTATATATTATGATATTACTAAAACCAGCACTGTATTTAATATAAATAACAGATGCAACTCAAACTCCGCGCCAAAATGGAAAACAGTTGTGCCAATCTAACAAATACAAAAAAACAAAAATTTGAATTTGGAACCATAAACAAATCATCCATTCCCGATACTTTTTTGACTGAATGTATACTAGAAAGAGGAAAGGACCCAAAATAGAGCCTTGTGGTACCCCCATTTTGACTTTTAAACCCCGTGAATTGACACCATTTATTTGAACTTGCTGCTGTCTGTCATTTAATTAAGATTTTATTAGACTGAGTGCAAGTTTACCTAGTCCGTAATGTCCTAGCTTTAGGAGCAAGGTTTCGTGATTTACACAATCAAATGCCTTGGAGAGGTCACAAAATATTCCTATGGCATCTTGTGCCTCTTCTCACGCTGAGTATATTTGTTTTAACAACGTGGCACCAGTGTCAGTCGTACAACGACCCCTGGTAAAACCATACTGTTGATCGTGTAAAATTTTATTGATGTTAAAATGATTGAGCATCTGATTGAGCATTACTTTTTCAAACACTTTGCTGAAAACCGGCAAAACAGATACAGGTGTATAATTATTGGTGTCTTTGCTGTCGCCCGATTTAAATAGTGGTATAACCTTACTATATTTCATTATATCCGGAAAGACTCCTTGGTCCACACATAAATTAAATATTAAACAGGTTTACAGGTTATATTTTTCCCACATTTAGCTGGTTCGATGCCCAGTTAAACTGGCGATATTTTTAAATTCTTTGGATGCCGTTCGTATTGTTTTTTTAAATAAAAAATGAGGTGTTCATTCCGTAAAATCTATTTAAGATACTTTCCCTCCATGTGACAAGTCTCGGGACACCCTGTATGGATACGGATTTACAAAATTATTTTTTTGTTCGAAAGGGGGTTGGTTATTCCGAAACGGTCCCATTTAAATTTCGTAGAGGTCTGATGAAAAACTTCGGAGAAAGACAATAAAAGAAATCTGGACTAGTTGGAATTTTTGGGGGGCACCAGCACTAAAAAAAGAGAAATAAAAATCTTTTTTACAACCGAAAATATTGTATTTTACTAAAAAAATATTTTACTATAAGAACAGTTCGTCATCGTCAGATAGATTTCCTAAAAATACTGGCCACGTATTTTTTTTCACGTGACGTCATGTGACTTGGTAAAATTTTACCATCACAGTGACGTCACGCGTGTTTTAAATGCACTATATCGCCTTATTTTTTTTATTTACGTGAAAATATAAAAAATAAATGTCCAAAATTTTTTGCTAATCTATTTGATGGACTAATTAGATTTCAGTAAAATACGCTAAAAATAACCTCAATTTTGGAAGTCGGTGTCAAACAACTAAGTAACCACACTAGAAACACCTACCTACTTCCAGAATTAAAATAATTTTTATTTTGTAGTGGATTTTATCTGGAAGTCGGTTATATTTGTAAAAAAGTTTTTTGTTCGTGGAACAAGGGCAAAATTTGTAGAAGAAAACAGGAAGAAATTGATGAACGTTTGAATACTACCCTTATTCAATTGACGAGACCAAGTTGTTTCAGTAATTAAAACTTAACCTCGCCAACAAATGCAGAACTTTATTGGTTGAACCGTTTGTTGGAACAAACAAACATTATTTTCATTTGCATGTGAATTGTTCTGGTTATCTTAACCACCGTACTCCGTGGACAAGCTATTCAAACTTACAGAGTAATAAGGACGTAACATTTTGTAAACCTATGTAGGTACAATGCGCCACTGTGTTGTCATAGATTAGATCTCTATCTCCGTCTATGAAAACTCTCTATTTTTGTTTTCCTTGTTTTTTTTTCCTTTCCTTGTAACATTAGTAATAGGTTATAACTGATTTTACAAAGCTCGCACAGCCAAAAAACGTTAAATTGTCAATTTGCGTCACTTTTTTCATTAAAGCTCCGCTCCTATTTGTCGTACTTTTTTATATAGCCTATAACTTTCCTCGATAAATGAGTAAACCAACACTAAAAAATATTTTTTTAATTCGGACCAGTATTTTTTTTTTTTTTACTAATGATAGGCACGCGTTTAACCACTATCTCACCTGATGGTAAGCGAGGATGTGGTCGATGATGGAGCACGCATGCCTAGAAGTAACCTATTCACTCTTGATTTAAAAGACTCCCAGGTTTTAGCTATCAGGAAACACAGACTGGCAGGGAATTCCACTCCTTAGCTGTTCGCACTATGAATGTGTTCCCAAAACGTTTTGTGCGTGTGGGTGGGATGTCCACCATGTACCGGTGGCGCATCGCCGTTCGTCTTGTGGTCCGATGATGGAACGGGCTTGGCGGAAGGAATTAAATTATGCAATTCCGTCGCACATTCCCCAAAATGCAACCGGCAACATTATAACCAGAACCAGCATATATACAACCTGTAACAGAATAAACGCAATACTTCTTAAGGGGTCATTGTACTCATAATCAAAGTTGTTCATAAACTTTCACTATGGGACCAACACTGAAATCGCGAAAAAAACTCGATTCCCCCATACATTTCTGTGCGCATAACTCGACAAAATGTACTGAACAGCTGTTTTTTTGTGCGATTTCGGTATTGGTCTCGTAGTAAAAGTCGTTCATAATGATGAGTACAATGACCCCTTAAAATCTATTGCTTTTATTCTGTTACACATTGTAGATTACACCGCGGACAAAGTCACAGGCAACAGCTAGTATATCCTATGGCAAGGCTGACCTATAAAGATAGGTAAATACAAAGCTTTGGAGTTTAATATCAACATGGAGAACCTACCTAGGAAAGGAAATTTAATTAAGAGTACTTAGAACAGCTAGTCTATTCTGTAAGTAACCATTTCAATATCGAGCTTCACCTGAGTGAGATAGCTCACAATGTGAACTTTATTGCCACAACATAAAGGTCTTATCTTAATACACACCACGGATTCCGCAGTCGAGACTCGAAAATGTTGTTACAGAATAGGGGTACTGAACTAACGACGCACAGCTGTGGATTTAGTTTTATTGGAGGCTTTTACACATAATGCCTTATCTGTAGGTAGTAACAATGTATGGCTGCTTTTTATCTCTGCCTTAATCCAAACTAAGTCGGTTTTTAGTACCTACCTAGGTTAATTACACGTATAAAAACATCTTCCGTAATATTTTCCCTGGTTGAGACGGAAATATACATTAGTTTCCGGAATTGTTCATCTTAAACTTCTAGACGTAAAACCATCGGATCCTTTGAGACAGTGGAAAACTACTGAAGAATATGTTCTACTACAATTTATCCATTCGAACTACAACAGTTATTTCCGATTTGGTCTCGTCTCCTTAGAACGGACATGTAACAATTTTCAAAAAAGAAAAATAGTAGAAAATCGATTTAAAGTACCTAATATCGAGTCTCGACGGTAGGTGTTATACTTGGATGGACTTTGCCAACTTAAATGTATTGGAACAAAGCATTTAAGCATCCCTATTGTGAGCATTTCTGATTAGGAAACGCAACCAGACTCTTTATTGTACTGCGATCAGTGACCCTTAAAACAAATATTGTCGATCTCCGGGGGTTTAAACCCATTTGATGATTACGCCAATATAAAGGGGATTTTTAAACCTCGTTACTTAAAAAAAAGAATTTTATCGAAAGAAAGCGGCAATATTCTTTGTTCCAAAAACTACTCACGTTAAGTGGTTCTAACAAAACATTTTCTTATCTACGTTTATGGGGAGCAATGTGCCGAGAAACTGCAGTTTTTGCACATGTGTGCTTAAAAGTCAAATAAGCATCTGTATGGGATTAAAAGTTTTTAAGCTAAACTGTACGGCTACTTTAAAAAGACCTCACGAATAAATCTTAAAAGTGTTCTAGTTTAAAAACGGAAAATGCTCAACGGCAGTTTCTGCCTTGTGGAATAATAAAACACTTAGATGCGATATTTTTCAGCACGTTTACCACCAAAAAAAAAAACGGGTTGCACTCCGGGAGTGCCGGCAGAAGTGAAAACTTGAATACATGCTTCTCTCCCTCCGTCTTACGAATTTTCGATCAGGTCACGTGTCCTGACGTCTTGTGAATTTTCGCGAGTATAACATTTTTTACCCATCACAAAAAGAGTGCACAACGCCGTTAAAGAAGATTTCACTTCAAAAATTTCCGTAAATTTTAATAAGGTTGCTTTCAGTAAAAACTGAGATAATTTACTTCAAGTACTTATACTTTTGTTTTGACTATGAAGATTAATTAATAGGTTTCCCGACTTTTCTAAACGAGCTTCAGTGAAAGTTTCAACTAAATGTGGAAGGAACTCGTGCATACAGTGATTTCATTAGGTTTTATGGCCAGAAAACTTTGTTAATGATAATGGATATGGAGCAATTTTGCGAAAAACATGATTTAAAACTTTGAAGTCTCGAGTTGATGGCTATTTTTGTAGTTCCCGAAGTAAATTACTTTCGCAAAACATCTCCACCGCACCGCACCGTTCTCGGGGTCGTATAACTTTTTTACACCTTTCGTTGGAAATAGGCGCTTCTGCAATGAATTTATTTATATTTTTCATCATAAAATATGTTTTTTAATGTTCACAAAGACTGCTATTAGGAGTGTTCCGAGTATTATTCATGTATACCATTAGTTAGACCACTTATATGGATAATTTAATTATGCAAATTGTGTTCTTCAATATACCTACTGCCCTCTGTTCAATCAGCAATACAATAAAATCCATGTTCAAATATTGTAAACTTAGATAATAGCGCAAAACTTATGAATACGGGAAAATATGTAGTTAAGAACTCAATTAATAGAATAGGTAGTAAATAATACAAAAGTGCCATAATGATGAGAATTAGTCATAGTTTATGAGATCCTTAATAAAATAGTGATTTCTTATGTTTGACTTAACTTTTATTAGCGCTAATACCACATAACGACATAACTGTTATAAATCTAGTTTTTTGATGCGCTCTATAAATAGATTGTCTCAATTATGTTGAAGTCATAAAATTACTGAGACGACTATTGACTATGCTAATAATAGTGCAACGTTATTAACGGTAAAAGTGAGATAAAATTCGGGTTCAGTGACTTAATGATACAGTTCGCCATGACTATTACCAAACCGTAAAATAAATAAAAGAACAATTTTTCCCAATTTAATTGCGGTCAGCTTCCAGCCTAATCGGATGCAGTTAGAATACTCAAGGAGTAGGCTACTTCCTGACCTAAGACGGAGCCCGCTAGGGCCAGTGCCTGCTGGGGCTGCGGACTTTGTTCGAAAGAGTCACCGATGCCCTGGAAAGCAAAGGGCACTAGGAGGAACACGGATGGGTTTCAGTCAGTAAGAGTCTGACACTCCCTTCTGCTTCACCCAGAGCGGGAGGAGTCATTTGATGATTTCCCATCCTTAAAAAAAAGGCTACTTCCTGACCTGCACAGCCCAGTAAGTGTCAGTGTGAGTGAGTGTAGTAAGTGGGTTACGATACCTCGTGACAAAGGCTGTTCTCAGATTTCCTGGGTTCTGACTATCCGTAACGCCTGTCAAAGATTTGACGGGTCGGATCAACGGCTTAACGTGCTTTCCGAGGCAAGTGCAAGTGTTGCTTAACATCGAAGACCGTCACGTGCGGTGGTATTATAAACCACAAAAATAATAGAACTTAGTATAATAATTGCTCATCACTGTTATAACATATTAGGTACTCAGAAAAAAATATTGCCTTATTTATTTAGCCTCTTTCTCGAGATTACGTTTGTGTTGTCATTAAACAAATCTTCGGAAACAGCGAGGATATTAGTCGGGTATTTCGAATTTCCGATTATTCACAATTTGATGCGCGGATTCTCCAAAACGAGCTGTTTCTTAATGAGATGTTTAACATTCATTATTTTCGAACGTTTTGTCTCGTTAGATTTGTTTGCTTTTCAATTGGGAAGGATCTAATTTTGGTTCAGAAATATCCTGTTGTTCCTTCTACTTGAAATTCTGGAGAAAAATATACCCAATAAATTAATCATACTTTACGTTACGTAATGGGTTTTTGTATCCTGCCACAGTAAAACTTTTTTTAAAATGTGATGACAGTATTTGTTTTTTAATGGAAAGCCATGCATCATTATTATTATGATATACATACACGACAAAATATTGACCTTATTAGGCATGTTGTCATGGGGTCGGACACAATAAGCATCTTGGCCCGAGAAAGTGCGTTTTTCACCATGACTGTATTCTGGCTGTTGAAAAAATGTAAGATAGTAAAATAAATTGTCTAATTTAAGTAGTTTGAACCTGTATCACTTTATAATGCCAATGTCGCATTATTTATCATTGTTGTACATGGTTTTCGTACGAAATTCTATTTACTTGATTTTTTTTTATTAATTAATTCATGAGATGATTATTGACATTGTTAAAACCTCTTAAGTATATATCTATAGGAGTCTAGGGCCAGATTCTGAATTAATTGGAGTTTGAATTTGCCGTATGGTGTCGGCCGGTGCCGTAAAAGAATAATACCATTCCATCACTTCCCGTGGGTGTCCTAAGAGGCGACTAAGGGTCTCTCCAGAGAACGGACAGCAGCGTTCTTTGTTTGCAACACCATACACTGCGATCGCCAACCCGCCTGCCAAGCGTGGCCATTATGGCAAACCACCCCCGCTTTGGTTGGGGGAGGCCTATGTCCAGCAGTGGACGTCTTTCGGCTGATATGACGATTATGATGATGAAGAACGTGCCATACTCATATCTTACTAGATAGTCAAAATTCGACAGGCATTCGTATTAAAAAAAAAATACACGGCTAAAAGTATTAAAAATAAGGTTTCTTAAAACGAAGGATCTGAGTTTTCGTTTTTTTTTCATTACAATACATTAAAGTTAAGTTAAGTTTTGGGTTTTACTTGTTTTGCAACACCCAGTCTGAGTAAATGTAAAAGTAATCGTGTTGCGTCATGCGTAATATAGGTACAAATGAAATGCACCGCTTACATATAACTAAAAACTTTTCAATAATATTCTGTTTATGTAATAGTCATTATCTTTAATATGCATTTTTTTCTGAATTTACAATAGATAGGTACTTACACCTATTTGATTTCCGTACGTAATAGATTATTTTCAAACATGGCAGCAATTACTTATTAAAATTCTATACAAAGATAATTATTTTAGGAAACCTGTTAAAGAATTCAATCACTCATAAATAAGCACTTAAATATTTATCGTTACTTTGCAGTTATATTTAAAGTAAACAGTAGTTAGTGAGTTGGTGCTATAAGATTTCGTTATGGATTTCAATGCAAGTATCCCCGCTTGTTGGCTGTATAAATTTCCTTGTGCGCCCTTCCCGCGGTTTAGTTGTCTGAGGTTAGCGCGTTGGCAGCACTGTCGACTGCGCAAGCGCACGCGAAAGAGTTTCACGTTCGGAAAGCTGTTACGATTAAATTGTACGCAAGTGTATAGTGGAGTGATTTGGAGCTACGTTGGTTTATGTGTACAGGTGAGTTTTAAGAATAAATTATTATAAAATTAATAGCAATTTTGGATTTTATTTTATGATTTTGTTGTTAATAGAAAAGGTGTTTAAATTGAATAAAAAGGTTTTTCAACAGTGATACCTTAAGTACTAAAAAGGTATTGGATTAAAATAATAAATAATTAAATAAATAAATAAACATTTTTATTAATTAAATCTTAATTAGGTACTCTATTTAACCTAACAGTAAGTGAGAAATAATAAGCTATCTCTTACGCGTAAAACATTACATGCTATAATTAATTCTTTAACAGTGCCGTACGAGATAGCTATCTGAGTGTGGGAAAATCTATACTAATATATAAAGCTGAAGAGTTTGTTTGTTGGTTTATTTGAACGCTCTAATCTCAGGAACTGCTGGTCCGATTTGAAAAATTCTTTCAGTGTTAGATAGCCCATTTATCGAGGAAGGCTATAGGTTATATATCATCACGCTTAGACCAATAGGAGCGGAGCAGTAATAAAAATTGTGACGCAGACGAAGTTGCGCGGGTCAACTATAACTAAATACCTCGCAGAGTATGTTGCACTATATTTGAAATAACAATGATATTTTAATTTGATTGATAAATTGTTTCAGTGAATTGAGTAATAGTGATACTCTACTTTCGTATAATTTGATCATGAAGTTGATTCGCTGTCATTAATTAAATTAATAAGTAGTTATTTTGCATAAAATTACAACGTGTTAAACTTATTATCTTCTAATATTTAAAAATCTCGTGTCACAGTGTTTGTTACCGAACTCCTCCGAAACGGCTCGACAGATTTTCATGAACTTTTCATGTATGAGAATAGGTGGTAGACTATTTTTTTTTTTTGGCAAATCAACTGTTGCCGTGTCAGATAATTTCATATAATTGGTGAAATTGATCAGCTTTCTTTAATTATTAATAACTGGCGCCAATCAGTAACACCATAATTATCGTATTATAAAACTTAAGTTTGTAAAGATTGGTCCACACTGCTCCGGTTTGTATGCGCACGAGCATGTTGCGTATTGCGTACAAAACAATAAAGGTACAGATCATAATGTGATTATAAAAGCGCGCGAAGTAAATCATTGCAACAATTAAAGTAGTCTAAATCTGAACCCATGTTATAAATACGTTAAATTGCTTCTTAATTAATATGTTTGTAGAAGTTAAATATTTTTAAATACCAAAATCGGCGATGAAGTAATAAATCTTCAAAGATCATAATTAGAAAGAGAAGTGCGATAACTTTAGGAACTTTGACGTCAAAGTCCATGACGCCTATACAGCTGCCATAGAAACAGCGACAAATATATTTGGTTAAAATAATATAATATATCTGGTTTGTTTTTCGAGCAATTTTGATTCTATTTTCACTGTTAGTATTATATTATTGTATATTTTTAGACTGGTAGTTTTTGGTAAACTGGTTGACTGGTAGAGAATGTCTTGTTGCATTAAGTCCGCCTGTGTACTACTACTGCACATGAAGTTTAAATAAATAAACTGTGTATAATAAATATATTTTTCATGCATAATCCCCACTTTACCGACTAATGCCCGGTTTCTGAGGTACACTCGTTTATCTGTCCACGGTCATTGATAACGCTATGATAGACAGACAAACGACCGACAAAGTACCTCAGAAATCGGGTATAAGACAATGTCATTATAAGATACCTCTATTATCTGCCGGTTACAATGACTTATTATTTTTCTCTATCGCACGTTTTTCCTCGAGTTGGCTACGCTTTAAAACAACTGACAGTTGCGAAAGGTGGTATACAATAGTACCTACTTGCGATTTTTATAGAATCGGTTTCAATGTAAGTGTATTAATAAAACACGCGATACATTTGTTTTATAATTATTTAGCTTTTGTCCGCGATTTCTTACCGCATATCCCGTTTTTTCCCGTTCCCGTAAGAATTTTGGGAAATCCTCTCATAGTGCTCCGCTTTTTTTTTAACGATGAGAAATCATCAAATGACTCCTCCCGCTTTGGGTGAAGCAGAAGGGAGTGTCAGACTCTTACTGACTAAAACCCATCCGTGTTCCTCCTAGTGCTCTTTGCGTTCCAGGCTATGGTGCCACTTTCCAACGAAGTCCGCAGCCCTAGCAGGCACTGGCTCTAGCGGGCCCCTTTTTTAATGCTGACAGCTCTTTGAAGCGCGCGTGAAACACAGCGCGCCGCCGACCCGGGCCTGGTTCTGATCAGACGGCGAGCCACCCAATGCTCGCCGTCCGCAGCCACGACGCCCGGGGCGTCTTCTTCTGTTGCGGCGGCTAGGGAGGGCGTGATCATAGTGCTCCCCTACAACCCCCAAAGAACCTACATGCCAAATTTCAGCTTCTTACGACCAGTAGTTTCTGCTGTGCGTTGTCTGTCAGCCACTCAATCAGTCAGTAAAGGAAGAATTTTATTTATATTGATAAGGATTGTAAGGAAGTATTAGATAGAGTGATTAAAAGAAACTTTGATTTACGTGTACCTCTAAGATAAGATTTCTTTATTTGTTAAAACATTGTATACATACAAGAGCATGCAAGATATTAAACAGTTTAAGTCCACTCATGTTTAGCCGTAATTAGCGGCGTACAAATATTTCCATAACATTGAAATAAATTATAATTACAGAAAATCGAAAAAATACCTAGAATAGACATATACACTGATTACAATTATTTAGAAACTTTATGAATTATGATATAATGTAAAAAATATTTTTTGTCAAAATAGTATTAGGTACCTACGTTATAACATAGTATAAAGAGAAGGAAGTAGGTTATCTTCATACAAACGCACCGCGCGCGGCTTGTATGTGTGCGCCATAGTATCTATGCATCGACGCACGCACACTTTAACAAAATCTCGACCCGTTTCTCAGTGCGCCAGTCGGGGCTAACACTGCACGAGGTTCGCGCGTCGCGGCTTTTCGGCACCGCTAAATAAAACCAAAATGTCTGATAATCGCAGGAGAACGTATTGCTGTGTGTTTGGGTGTCTTAATAATTCATCGATTCCAGAATTGTCTCTGTTCAGATTACCTATTGAACAGGAAAGGTAAGCTAGTTACTTATTCTAGTAGATATATAATTTTTACTTGATGATGAGATACCTACTTACTTATTTTTTGTTGTATTAGTTTTCTATCACACAGAGGAAGTAGGCCTAATTTCCTACTAGAATGTATTAGGTACTTTTGATCTGTCAATTGATTTGCCGCTATTGCTTTGTTTACGTTTAGTTATGCTGATTTCTCAGTATTGTAGGTATAGTAACTAAGTACCTACCTACAGTTATAAAATCGTAATTCAAAATAAGTAATTGACTAATTGTAAATCAGATATACATATAAAGCAAAGTTCGAATCATAACAACAAATTCGATTATAGTCTAAGAGACAGTCGTTAGTTTTTTTAATGTTGTTTTGTATTTACAGTGATTCTTTTAATTATTCTTGATTATTAATGATTCTGTTTCTTTCATCGTTTAGATAAAATCGGCCTCACAAACTCTGTACCCGGACAATACAATAATATAAATTAAAATTTATCTAAAAGTGACAACCCTAAGACAGTAGGCAATTGTATCGCGGATTGGGCCGGAGATAACCTACTTTCCTTCTCTTTATACTATGGTTATAATGTCCAAATAATAATAAGTTTTAATGCCAAAAAAGTAGTGAATTATAATGCCAAAATAGTGTACTCTGTAAATTAATTAAAAAAAAAAACAATTTAAAACGAATTTGGATTCTGGAAATTGTCTTCATTTAATATTTAAAATCAATTAAATATGATTTTTGTGACGATTTCCATGGATTAGTTTTTCATTATCGATTTAAACATACAAAGTGTATTAATAAAAATCGATTAGTTATGTTTACGTTACCCGTCGAATTTTAGTCGAGGTTACGTAAAAAATATGAAGGTGCAGTTTTTTGTACTTTTACACCATTTTAATTTAATCTTGGTTTAATTAACCGTGTTGGAGGTGAAGGACTTGAAAATGCATTCTACAGATAAAAGAGCGAGATTAAAGTAGGTATTGCTGAATTTATAAAGTATTGTAGCTACAGGATTTAGTAGGGTAACTTGATTGTTTGTCCTACGAATCCCAAACAAATATTTGTGCAAAAAATCTAATTAAGGATAAACCAATATTATTATTGTAGTAGGTAAAAGGAATAACATGTTATAAATTTAAAATTCGCATTCAGACCGAAGTTATCATAATTCAAAGCGACCGAAAAAAAACGGCAAGTTCAGGTAAAGATCCAATATTTGTCAACTTTTCATACATTAAATCAGTTTCGTACTGTTGCAAAAGGTAGAGCGGGTCGAGCTGTGTGACAAACTGGAAATTATAGGTACTGTTTCGAAATAGCATAAATCTTAAACTCGTCAGAATAAAACAGAACACAAAACCTGCATTTATGAACAATAAATTATGTATTTCTATTGTTTACTGATTTACATTCAATTCAATAAATCTTTGAGTTAGTAGGAACCTTAACTTCGTCCTGGGTTTTAGATATAAATCATTTTGAAGCAAGGTACTATTATTTCAGTGATAAATAGTGAATAGTGATAATACTTAGTCATAGGTACTTGCACCTATCTATAAATGCATTTAATGCTAAACATATGTTAAAAATCGCCCTGTGTCGGTCATCTTGAAACAATTGACAGAAGCAGTAGTGTTATTCTGTAATAACATATTCGTGTCTCGACAGCGGAATCGGAGGTGAGTATCAAATTCGTATAAACATAAGACCTTTATGTTGTGTGTAATAAAGCTCACTTTGTGAGCTATGTCACTCAGGTGAAGCTCGATATCGAAATGGTTATTTACAGAATAGACTAGCAGAATGAAGATTTAAATTAGTTTAGTGCAAAATGCATTTAGTGATTTGTGGTGCTAGTGTTTTCAGTTCCCTTTACTTCGTGCTAATTAACACAAACAGTTTATAACTAGATTGAAACTAGTCTACATTAATATTCAACACTAGATTTTGCTTGCGGCCTCACTCACGCTAAAGAAGCTTATAACCGTCCCCAGGGTCCCATCTTTCTCTCATCACCTTTTTCATTTAGGCGTAAAAGTGAAACAAACAAAATTATTTTCGCATTTATAATATTAGGAAGTTAAGATTTATAACATAATTTGGTATTATATTTAAGAGTGCCCAAACATGCAATTCACACATACGAGTATGAATGACGACACGTCTGGCGCAATGGTTGAGCAATTGGCTGCTGCGCTGCTTGTCGTGGGTTCGATTCCTGCACAGAACACATATTTGTATGGCCTACAGATAGTTGTTCCGGGTCTGGCTGTTTGTGTACGTGAGTTTGTGAATACTTCCACGATACAGGAGAAATTCCTAGTGTGGGGCAATGTTTTTTAAAGAAAAAGTAATGAGTACGAGTGAGGTAAGCAGTTATAAATAGTAGGCTTTTTTTTTTAGGGATGGGAAATCTACAAATGACTCCTCCCGCTCTGGGTGAAGCAAGAGGGAGTGTCAGACCCTTACTGACAAAAACCCATCCGTGTTCCTCCTGGTGCCCTTTGCGTTCCAAGGCTACGGTACCTCTTTCGAACAGATTCCGCAGTATAAATAGTAGCTAGTAAGTGTTTACGTTACACAAAGTTAAAAGGAAAAAGTATAGAATTTGATGGTCCAATGAAAGTGATTTAAGATTAGGAAATTATGATCATTAAAGTAACTTAACTATTATGATATTACTTAACATTCGTCATAACAAATATACCTATAGTGCTGTAAATGGAAAAGTTGCGTGATATTTTTTAGTACTGTGATTATGACCTAATAATTTATTAAATTATTCTGTTTTATTATAAGTTCCGCTTTTCTATTGGATATAGGTAATACTATTTATATAAAGCTATAAAGTTGAAAAGTTTATTTATCTTAACGCGCTAATCTCTGGAATTACCTGTTGGATTTGAAAAACTCTTTGCAACAACAACCATCAACAACAACACTATTTGTGCGCTTTTTTTCTTTGTGACCATATTTTCCCAACCTAACCTTTCTTTTTATTATGTTATGCATCGTGTTTTGCGCAAATAAACATATTATCTTTTTCATCTTATAGTTTACTGTATCAATTTTTCTCTGCATTTAAAAGCCCAAATTTTGAGAAAGGTATTAAGGCCTACTTAGGGCGAAAATCAGTGTCATTATTTTCCGTGGAATATTGACACTGACAGCTATTGAACGCAGTTTGGATATACTGCGTTCAATTTAATTGGTGAAATTCTCTCTTAATATAAAAATCTCATTTTTGAGATTACATAAACAGTTTTAGACGTGTCTGCAACCATCCAAATAAATAAAATAACGTTTACTTTTTCACTTCCTCAACTTTGATCCTTTTCACACTCCGGGGCCCAGGTGATGGATGTGGTTCAAATTCATAGGGATTCTTTGTAAGGAAGTGGGTAAGTTACTCTTATCCCGGAAAATTTGATTTTGCGGAAACCGTGTTTATTGTTATAAGTGGAGGGCTGAAGGTCATATCTACAATAAATATTTTATATAGGTATTTATAAAATATTTTTTTTTATTTTAGCTTTATTAAGTTACGGTTAATTTTAAGTAGAAGGTGTGTCGTTGGTAAAACGTAATATAATGGCTAATTAACATTAGGTCGTTTTGACCGATTCTTTTGCAGCTCGTATTCGGTCACCGACTACTGTAAACAGGTTTTCGGTTAGCCTGAACACGGCTGATTTGTTAAAACGCGCCGCTTATTGTTTAATCGCTCATGCGGTTGGTGAGAATGCGGTCGCCAAATCCAGTAAACCGACAACTTAAACGAATACGGTCCCCATATTCGGTGGCCGACTTTATGTAAACGCGCAATAATATCGCGCTTACAGAGGTTGGCAGCTGTCGTCAGGTAGATTTACATTTTAGCTAGTTACACTGTATGACTTGAATTGGCGTCGTATGTGGTCGCGATCCTCAGCAGTGACGGAAAGACGAAGAATTTCGATCGACCAAGCACACATTCAGCCATTCTAGTCTACTCTTTAAAAATTACTTTGCCGTAGAGTCGAACTCATGCCCATGCTCCGCAATCGCTCTTGCAAACAGTAGAACAACGAGGCATCCGTTGATACAAAGTAATGCTGAATAAAATATCATGCAACACGCACGTCAGATATTTCCCACGATTTCGCGCCCAATCGAGTTGGAGAACTCATTAATTAAATAAGACAGCCAGGCAGTAAAATTCTTCATGCAAATTATGAGAAAATTCGCAAGAAGCCTCTTCAGTCTTCACTTAGGTTCTTTGTCGACTCGTTTCGAGAGAAAAATGCAAAACATGTGACAATTTAGATTGTATCTTTCTGATAAGTGTTTTTTATTTTAGGTTATTTATTCATCTGGTTTTTCGGTTTTTCCCTTTTGGACAATCATAAACCAGTTTTGCGAGTGACTGCAAAGTTCCCGTTATTCTGCCTTCTTTTGTTTTGTTTTGTTCAGTCTTGTTTTACGAAATAGGTACTGCCACACTGGGAGGATTATGTTGTGTGACTTTTTGTTTTTTTACAAAAAAAAACCAGAACTTATAAATTAATACTCATATTTTATCTACTACGACTAAAATAAATGCCTTTTTTCGATAAAAAAACGGAGAGTCAGTTCAAATTACAAAAACACGTTAAAACAGCAACGAACCATTTAATGCCAACAAGCACAAAGGTTGCATGGTACGACAGTACCTACCTATTTATCTTTAGTTGTTACTGCTACCTACTTAACTTTTTTATAAAAATCTGAGATAGTCATGTATTAAAAATAACCAAATAAACATCGACAGTTGCTGTTAACTTTGCCTGTCAATTTCAACCTGGTTTATTTTATAAGCTGCACCAATTTAATTTTTATTTCCGTATTGAAAGTAATTTTAGTGTACCTATACTTATAAAAAAAACAAACTAATTTAATCTCCCAGTTCACCGCTCAGATTGATGCACAAATTACGTACGGAATTACACGCACGCGATATTATCAAACCGCGCATAACTCGTCCGGTTTTTTGCGAGTAAAAAGAAAATTATCGTACGCTTCTCGGTGTTTATAGCCGCTATTTTTGGCAGTGACATCGACCGTGGAACACAGAGAAGTTTAAGGATAATTTAGTGTCTTGGTGACTCTTCCTTTGGGATGACGGTATGTTTTTACCGTTTTGAGAGCTACCTTTCTCAGAAACGGTATATATGCGTTGTCCACTTACATTCTTAAAAAACGTAAGGAAAGGCAAAAAATAAATTACAATCGAAAGGTGTTTGATTAAAAATTTAAATTCACCGTCACTCATGTTTTATGATCGTTTCAAAACTTTTAGTTTTTTACAATTTTATAAGATTTTTACTCAATAACAGAACCGACTCATTGTGCCATGCATTGAGGATATTTTCCTAGCTATTCCGTTGTCATACCTTGCTCCAATTAAAATAACCAGCACAGCAGAGAAATGATCAGTATACCTTGCAGGAATAAACGTAAATATCAATGCAAAATGGTCGATCATCGGGTATTGTATATTAAAAAACTTGCTTTTCGAAATATTTATAGTAGTTATCACTATCTAATCACTTTTAATTATTATAAAACGTACTATTGCTTGATAATTATAATAATACCCTTCAATTATTACTCTCTATCAATTTTATTCTCTTTTGGCTTCAAACACTTTTTTGATATTCCCATAGCTTTGCACTCTTACCAGGTATTGCGAAAGCTTTTATTACTATTTTCAACTTGGTTCTTCGAGCCGGATAGTTGTGTTTTTATCTGACACCATACATGTTACAGTACAATGATGTTTCATTTTTGCACTATCGACCTTTAATCGTTGCCGACGCGTGTCGCCTGTATTGTGAGTGTTACGCTTTTTTGGAACATTAGTTACGCTTTAAAAACGTTACGCAATAGTCTAGACAGCGTTAGCTATACTTTACAATATTTATCATCGTATCTTTGCAAATCGAATTGCAGTGACAAATCGTATCCGTCTCATAAGAGATACACCTGTTATTTATATATTAGATATATATCTTTCTTAACGGTCTATTTCATCGTATTCATTTTATACCATGGTATAACATTGTCTTGTGGATAGTAGATATCTTTTATTTATGTTAGGATACATGGATATTGTTTTCTTTTATGGCTATAAGGTATTGTTGGCAGTTACGCTTATGGTCAGGTAGTCTATGATTTACAACAGACATTTACGGAAATTCGTTTCGACCAAAAAAGTAATGTTATTTCGGGTACAAGAGCAACAGGATAGAAACTCTAGAATGTAAAACTAAAAATACATATTTCCTTCTATAAACATCTCATTAGCAGTCCATTAATAGACATAGTTATAGATTGAAGCGATCGGGCCCACTTACTAATTATAATTGTAGGATAGCCCAGAGGAAGGCTATAGTATAGCATCACGCCATGACCAATGGGAGCGTGGCGACCAAAATCTGGCGCAGCCGAAGTTGCGCGGGTCACCTAGTGTCAAAATAAATCTAAGCACCTAAATAAATTCGACATAGCCATTAACACGTATAAAACGTTCAAAGGCACTAACGACTGACTGAATGCAATAGATAGTGCTTCAATCAATCATGCGCGCTATTTCTATTTGTTTAGTTTCACAACCGCTTGGCAATTTATTTTGCATGATCTTTTTGTATGGGACATCATAATGTATGAAGATTAATTGAATGAAAGGCAAAGAGCATACTCAGATATTGCTTTAATTTTGTAGGCACGATATTTGCTTGATGTAAATTGACTGAAGTTATCAATCTGATTGGAAGAAATATTTCTTTCAACATGTATGAGCGCTGAATCAACTTGGTAAATAAATGAACTGCTGTGACCCAAACTCGGACGTGTTACGTAGTTAAATAAATTTTGAGTATGTGTATGGGTCACTTTTGGGGACAACCTAGAAAACTTCCAAAATAAGGGTTTTCAAACTGTACTGTTTGACTTATCAAATGAAAGGGCGTATTATTTCAATTTTAATTCGAAGACGTGTGATATCTACCAACCCGCACTGGGCCCGCGTGGTGGGTACGGCCCACTCTCCCTCTCACCGAGAGGAAGCCTGTGTCCCAGCAGTGGGAACATTATAGGCTGATTATTATAAGTCGAAAACTGGCCCTTCCCTCCGAAACTACTGAGAATAAAAAAAAATACTAGTAAGTGATAATAGTTCATTATCTATAGATTACAGGAAAATCTTAAGAAATATACATATAGTGTTATAATAATATGTTACAAAAATGAAATTCGTTCGGAAGTTAGCCCGCGTGCAAAGCGGCATGCGGGCTAGTTTTACATCAAGCATTTCTCGGTACCTATCAGCTCCGAGCCTAGATTAGTGCGAAACATTAACGCAAGAATGAGGCCGACAACTGTCAAAGTGGCGCTAGTAGCGCACAGACCAATAATAAAGCGGCTTTTGAAGAAAAGATGAGTAAATACTTAGGTAAATGATTACTTTCAGTTTGATTAGATCGTAAAAACTATTTCCAATTATTTATACGATCCCAAACCTACCTGCATCACATAACCTATAATTCAAGATAAGGCGAATTCGATTTTACAAACCTTAAAAGAAATCAGTTTGCCTATAATACACAAACAAACGAACCAATGAATCTTAAAGTCTGGAATCACAGACTAATAGTGTTTATCTCACTTTGACAAAGGTTCGTGTAGTGGTGGCGCCATCTGAGATCAGCTTTCACTTGCCAACCCCATTGAGTACGAGGTTTGATGTGACATGACCATGACATACCAATACCTATAAGTAGGTCTTTCCCGTATAGCCTGCAGGCTCTGTTTGCCAACTTAAATGTGTTTATGAACAATAAACTCGAACGTTATTGTTTTTATATCGCTCCAAGCGTTAGCTGACCATCAGTTGGTGGTCAGCACCTATAATATTAAAACTGCTGAAGGTCATTAAGGGGATTAATGTTTACATTTTATGGTTTGTTGTGAAAGTGGCGTAACTTGTTGCAAGACAAACAGTTAAACACAACACTGACAGCAGAGTAAACAGTTTGGCATGCAAAAAGTACATTTTATGGGATATGGGAATACTGAAACTTCCTCTACATTTTAGGCAATTTTTCTATGGAGGAGGACGGTGATGTAACAGTTAATTTTTACGTCAAATATCAGCTTTCTTCAATAAGCCATACCAGTTAATTAAAAAAAAATCGTTACTCCTAAGTTAAAACCAGGATAGTTGCCTCGATTTTAATTACTCTAATTTTGCGAATAAATTACCTACATGTTATTTTATTCATCAACCTAGAGACTGTACAACTACCACACAGTCGACCACGTTGCATGTGTCTGTGCGATTGCAGGGGAAGGCAAGGTGGGATCAAAGTTTTTGCGGGATAAGAGTCCTCTTTTCAGGGGGGTCAGTCTCCTCGAGGAAAGCCAGTACTCGTTAAGCTGGTCTAATTTGACGAACATTCAGATGTACCCAATCCGTAGGGGGTAATCCTATGAAGTCCAGTAAAACACGCAACGATGATTCCGATTTCTCAGCGGGACATCAATCTTATCTGTAATTTATATGGATAAAGCAACTACCCTTTATACGGGATGGCTGTCACAAAATATAAAGGCCCGCAAAAATCACCAATGCTCTGGAATTAATTATCAAACATAATGCTTTTTACTTTCAAAAATGTGAAGATTATAATCCAAAGTACTTACCCATTTTCAAAATAAAGTATTTTGATTTTTGTACTGAGAGATATAAAGTAATTTCCAAAAGTGTGGCCACTATACCCTGCACTACTATCACTTTTGATCAGCTGATTATAACATACATGTATGGAAACTTTCTTTTGATTACTTTCTTAAAGAAAGTTGTTTATTTACACAAACTGAAGCAGTTTATAAAATATGACTACACTTTTTCATTACTCGAGTCATTCAGATTACTCAAAATAAATCACTTACTTTCATTATCTCATACCTGAGAAATCAAATGCGTGTAAAATCAGACAAATATTTCAAGTTAATGTTAAAATATTGTCCGAACAAAAAAAATACAATTCATTTTAGTGTTCGAATCACGTGTTATTATGTATAACAATTAAAATATACGCGACATTCCATTTTGCAATACACTTTCAGAAAGCAACAATTCTTGGAGCGGGCCAAGGCTTTGCGTTGAATGACAAAAAAATAATTATTATTTTTCTGTTCCCGGCCGACCGAATTGACGAAATAAAGTCTTGTTATAATAATATTCTACCTATCGACCGCGAATTGGTCTGCGTCTTTTAACAATTTCGTGGGTTAATTTTTTTGTGCACAGATACCTAATATCTAAAATGAAAGTAACCTAAGTTACTCCTTATAACATCAGCTATCTGTGACAGTCCCGTTAAAATTGGTCCAGCCGTTTCGGAAATAAGCCGGAACAAGAAAACAGTAGGTATCGTCAATACTTTCATATGCAATAATTAAAATTAAAATATTTTGATATCACAAACTGACACTTAAACATTTATTTTTATAGATTCAATAGATATTTTACTGATTATTGTTCTTAATTTAGAACAAGAAGACTCGTTCAGCAGAAACCAATGTATTTCAGAATGTTGGAGAATTAAAATTATCGTTCGAAACTTTCGAATGAATAATATAATAATATAATATAATATAGGTAATATTCCACACAACTATCACACAACGCCATCTAGTCCCAAGCTAAGCAGAGCTTGTGTTATGGGTACTAGACAACTGATAAACATACTTATATATTTCTAAATACATACATATTATAGATAAACTACACCCAGACACAGAACAAAATATGATCATGCTCATCACACAAACAATAGTCAAAGGTTTTTGAATGAGCACATTTCAGTTGCTTGAGCATTCTCAATATTATTTTTAACTCTTACATTTATATATGTTCACGTCGATCTGTTACTTAAGCTTTATTAAAAAATGTCTTTTCACTGATTAATAACGTTTTCAGTAACTATTGCAGTTATTATTACTATAAAAAATATTATAACATACTTACTTACTACAGTGGAAATGCCAATGAAGCCTATATTAACTAGATTGATTTCTTATCCGCGTTCCTCCTAATGCCCTTGCAATTTCAGGGACGCGATGACTCTTTCTAACAAATTCTGCAACCCTGGTGGGACTGGCCCTGGCCTATTTGCACCTAATAAGTGTACCTAGTGTTGAATGACAAAAAAAATCACATGTGATTGTCATCCGGATCCGCGTACAAATGATTAAATTAAAAAAGACCTCCTTGCAATAACAAAAGCGAGCAAGTTTTACCTGAAACGAGTTTAAATGTTGATATAACGGAACATTGATTGGGTTTATTTTATTTTTCATCATCTGCCTAGCCTTTTCCCAACTATATTGGGGTCGGCTTCCAGTCAAGCCGGATTTAGCTGAATACCAGTATTTTACGAGGAGTGGCTGCCTACCAGACCTCCACAACACATTAACCGGGTAACACTGAACTTCATGGCAAACTGGAGTCATATTTACTGGTTTCTGACTATCCGTAACGACTGCCAAAGATCTAAAAATGACAGCCGGGACCAACAGCTTAGCGTGATTTCCGAGGCACGGAGAAAACTTGGTATATTAATATGGTCACCCATCCACAGACTAACCTTGGCAAGCGTTGCTTAACCTTGAAGATCGACCCGTGCGACTGTTATTATCTAGCCATGAGCTCTTCATACATGGATCCGTGTACAAATGATTAAATTTAAAAATACCCCTTTGCAATAATGAAAGCGAGCAAGTTTTACCTGAAACGAGTTTAAATGTTGACATAACGAAACATTGATTGCTTTTATTTACTTTTATGACCATCGAAATAGGCTCAAATCTTATGTGAACCTGCTTTGTGCTGAAATGCGGTCAGTTATGCAACCATTCGATTAACTCGAATAAGCGCAACTTAAGGTACCAACTTGTAGATTGCGGTTTCCGTCCCAATATTAATACCATGTTGATTCCTACCACTTGGATTGCACCAGATTGTCCACTTCCTCTTAAATCACGGTCAGGTTTGGACACATATATACTTTGAATCACGCCTTTTTCCCTTGTGGATAGGCAGGCCACACTACGTCTGAGTAAAGATACATACACAAGTTTTACTTTGACAAAAGCCCGAAATCTCTAAAAAAAAAAAAAATGTGCTGTTTCATACAAAATGTACACACACACAACAAAATGTAAACATGTGTACTTTCACTGCCTAAGAGGTATTTTACAAATAACCCTGTATATGTAAGTCAGACCGTGCGCCGCAACTTAAAAAAAAAAAACTAATGTCATGCTACAATGTTGCTATGCCTATTAAAACTAATTTATAAAAAGGAGAAGAAAAATAAAGTTGTGTTCTCTTATGTAAACTCGTTAACCGGGTAGTTTAACGAGTTTGGGTTAGTTTGTTTTGAGGGATGAAACGGTTTTTCTTTTGTTTTTCTTAACAGATTGTAAATAGCTACTGGCTGTATTTTTAACAGGCTAGTGACTACACAAAAATAATTATATGAATAAAAGGGGTTATAAAGCGAGAAACACACTGGTCCTACGTAGGCAACGTATGCAACGCTTTGGTTTCGCATCGTATGTTGCGTCGCATAAGATAAGTGTGTTTCTACTGCATAGTTTTTCATATAAAATAAAATCAAGAGTCCAGATATCACAATGAATTGCATACATTGCGTACGTGGGACTAGTTTGTCTCTAACTTAAAAGGTTAACTTTGAAATTTGCAGTGCTAGACACATTCAAATTTTTAAAGCCAAATCGCACCGTTATATAAAAAAAATCTCCTGTATCATGGGTGCATTTATAAAAAATAAAACACACACATACACAAACAATGCGGAACCTTTAGGCTAAACACACATATGTTCAGTGCGAGAATGGAACCGGCGACACGCAGCGCCGCATCCAACCACTAAACCACTGCGCCAACTGTGGCGTATTTTATTTGTAATCAACATATTAAAATATTGAGCACTATTTATATTGAACAGCTCGATCAAAAGAAGAGTTAATTACACTTTTCATTCACATTTCCACTCATAATTACCGATATTTGTAAAACACGCGTTTTCAGCGGTCGTAGAGTTGTTCCAGTGCAGCTATTTATTGAAAATGCTTCATGGATATTTCAAAAGAGAGAGTATAGCGTTTTAATAAAGCGCATATTTAATTATTTTTTTTTTATTTTTTTTAAGTTTGTTTGATGGTTTATGTAGTTCACGATTTCTTCATGTCGTTTCAGTATCCACCTATACCTAATACCTATATGTTTAGATAAAGCATTTCATAATTTTATTTGAGTAGTAAATAAGATTTAATCTTCGGATGGGAAGTATTCTATGCAAAATAATAAATATTATGTGTTTAATAAAAATCGTAACAATATTATAAACATACAACTTACATATTATTGAAAAGATTAAAAAAAGACCAGCCAAGTGCGAGTCGGTCTTTCACACGAAAGGTTCCGTATCACAAATCGAAAAAAATGGAGGCTCCGATACAAAAACATCTATTTTTTCGGTTTAATATAAATTTTTAATTATATTTAATATTATTAGTTGTTGTTATAGCGGTAATTAGAAATACACACTGTGAAAATTTAAACTGTCTACCTGCTACGGTTCTTAAAATACAGCTCGCTCACAGGCAGACGGACGGACGGATGGACAGACAGCAGAGGCTTAGTAATAGGGTTCCGTTGATTACCGTTCGGGTACGGAACCTTAAAAAAGAAAAGAAAAATTGACGACGAAGATTATTGTGGTTGTTGATGATTGAAATATCATGCAAAGATCGATTTTTTTTTGTTTCCTACTATTGATATTATTGATTAAAAAAAAATGGATAAAATTGATGATATTGATTTTAGCGATAAGGCCCCCATTATGTCACCATATATTCCCGTTGTGTCACGCTATGTAATGTTTTCTTCGTCTATCTTTTCTGTAAATTATATGGTGTACATAATAAAGAGTATTCTATTTTATTGTTTCGTGTGCGGAACACCAGGAATCGGCCTTGTACGTCAAACGAACTGACCTGAGGCAAGTCAACAGCCGGTGTGTGAGGGCTCTTAGTCAAATTAGTAGGTACCTTTCTTTGACCGCACGTCACCTTGGCACCATATGTTCAGTCACGTGCTTTGCTTTCGATTATACTCCAAATTATCTGTCCTTGTTTATTCCAAAATCGACTTGTAGGCCCATTAATAGCCGACAACAATTAATGGATACCGGTTTTAACATTCATAAATCAAGTACCTACTTACAATAATAATTAATGAAATAATAAAGTAATTATGAAATCTGTAATTTTAATAATGATCTGATCAACAATCGAACATAAAACCTACTTATTAGCTCACATTGAGAATCGGTAGCTATGCGAAAGAATACCTATTCATGTCTTTTTCGGCGACAATTTCGGATTTAATCCCAGAGGAATAACTTATCAGTCTGAAGGCCTAAACTCTGTTAGATATTTTATAATTAAAGAAGACTTGGCAGCGGTCTTGTATTAAAATTAATAAGGTTTTTTGAACTTCGTCTGCCTAATACTTAACTAATAGATCTAATTAGGTACGTCCCACTTCTGCTTAAAGTACTCTCGCTCCCTTTTCCACTCTTTTTTTTCTGCGATGAATGCATCTTGATCTTGGTCGGTCACGATGTCGACTATCATTTAAATACGTAAATAGCATTTATTTGAAAATTGATTATTACGAATACTTTGACGAATACAAGTCAACCTTTTTTTTGGCAATTTAAACTACATCATGACGGTGGTGATTCCTAACAGACTACTCTGAGAAGAAACGTTTAATGAGACTAAATAAGTGGTTCTTTTACACACTACATCAGATTTTCGGCATACAATGTGTGAGTTTATTACTTTAACTTGGTATTATTTTTT
Source organism: Lacanobia oleracea (assembly GCA_950371165.1). NCBI lineage: Eukaryota > Metazoa > Arthropoda > Insecta > Lepidoptera > Noctuidae > Lacanobia > Lacanobia oleracea. The sequence goes on from OX493397.1 coordinate 13,850,823, forward strand.
TACAGTTGTAATTAACGCGTTCACTTTTGTTGTTGTAATAAACACTTACTTTTTCTAGAACCCACGTGCTTAGTGCATTGATGTTGTGCAATAGATTGTGGAAAGTCGGCTTTTGCAATATGTGCATACAAATTGTGTTACGCACTAGGATATTTTACGATTTCCGTTCACTATCTCTCACTTGATGTTTTTAAGGAAATTGTATTTAACATTGTAGCGCTCATAAATAGTATTACACGATGTCTTTCTGGCGGCATCTTACGCAATGAAGCTATAAGCTGTGTAATTGTTTTCAATGGGACCATTTAACGTTCTTTCCTCGGAAAAAAAGTTTCGAATCTGCTTTCCACATTCGTACAACGATTACGTACGATTCGAACTCTTTACATTTTTCTCTTAATGTTGATACTTAGGTATGTACAATTATGGGCATGTTTTTAAAGTTTAAATGGACTATGATTAGGTATTTTAAAGACAGAGTGACTGTGCCATCATAAATCATTTACCTACAGGTCAGTTGGACTGAAGGCAAACAAGTGTCAGTTATTTATGAAATAATAATTTAAGTATTTTTTTTTAAATTTAATTTAAGTTTTAGTTAATTTTTTAAGGATTTTATAGGTAATCGAAAGACAAACAATCAATCATACCTCTTATAATCGAATTAGATGTGGAAATTGAAGTTTAACAAAAATACGTAGGATCTCATTATTTGTACCATTTTTCAAAGCGGCTTTAGAAGCTTAGGTACTTAAAACATTGATTTCCCAGAAGGGAGTGAAAATTAATGGGACGACAGTGACTTATGGGACGTCTCGTTAAATCGACATTCTGATTTAAGGCAAGCTAGCACAAACTTTTATACCGACCATTTTTTTGAATAGCTGTTCTGAAAGAAATACCTAGTAGATTTCTATGTCCGAATTACACACAACCGACGATTCTTGGGTTCGCGATTGACCATGATTTGACTCATGATTTATGAGTGATAATGTGGTAAGTTAGAGTGAACCGGCTCCTTCTGGGTAGGCTCGCTCCATCGCAGACTTTGTCTCTGTCATCTCTGACATAGACTAGAGTCAAGAGCAAACCCATTACATATAAATGAAAAAAAACGTTGGAGCACGCTTGCCTCGCAGTAAGCTATTCACCCTTGACTTAAAGACTGCCAGGTTTTAGCTATCAAGAAACACAGACTCCTGTAGGAAATTCCACTCTTTAGCTGTCAAAGAATATTTGCTGTTTGATTTTAAGTTGCCAAGTTACATAATTATATCCAATGAAAAGTATTATCCAATGTATTATGAAAGGTGACCCTAAAATATTTTGTAGGTGTGTTACCAACAGTGATAATAGTATCATCAATCAAATCGATTTATAACTAGCTTGAAAATGATATTTTGATTACGCCAAAATTATAGGTTCTGGATAAGTAATGAATGACTACTATGGTGTTTAAGGCAGCACTTAATAAGTTACTGACAAGGTCTCAATCTATCATCAATGTTCAATATTGTATTATTTAATTTTAAGTTTTATAATTTTACAATAATTTTTAATTTAATTTTATAATTCTAATTTTTTAATTCTAATTTTGTTTCGATCTGTATTCAATTTTAATTTTATGATTTAGTTATTTAAAATTCAATTCTATCAATTTATCTTTATATTTTACAAAAGTTCTGTTTAAGTATTCTCAATTTGTTAATGTTATTTTTACGTTTATTGCTAAAATTTTTAATATTATTTTATATGTCAACTAGTTTGTGAAAGTTGTGCATGCCTGTAAGTGACTTATCTACACAGGACCTTCGATGTGACAATTTATAAATTTGTAAATAATTTGTTGGTGTGCCTTATTATAAATTCAATAAATAAATAAATATAAATATTACGGGTTCATATTAAAATAAAAATAATCATATTGAACATTGATGATGAATTGATACAGCGTCAGCGTCAGTATATTTTATGATCAAACCCGTGATCAAACACTTGTGTAGATTGTGTAATCCTACTAACATTATTAATGCGAAAGTTACTGTATACGCGTAGACGCGCATCCTGGAATAGGCCATAGGACACTTTTCATCCCAGGACTTATGTTCCCTAGGGATAGTTTTCGAATTTAAAGCATGGAGGCCGCTGGCACCTTATTTACACGACTATTTCTAATTAAAATGGTAGATTATTTGTATCATGTTTTGAACAGAAAACCGTATAGCTGTCACACAAAATTTTATCGATTTGCCATCATCCGTTCCGAAGTGATGCAGTTACAAACATACATCATAACAGTATCTCAACTAAACCACTCAAAACACACCTTCATAATGTTAGTTCGGTTTTCTGTTGCAAACATTAGCGTGGTTTATGCGTACTTTGAGAGAAAAGTTTTTAATTAGCAGGACCGTCATACCACAAGAAGAGGACACGAAAATACGGGCTTTAATTAGGGAAATTCCGAGGTCCTTTTTTATTAAATCTGAGCGAAGATTTTGTTGCTTAATTCGTTATGAGCGTAAGCCTTTTTCTCTTGCGTAGAGTAGGAAGTATTTCTGGTAAAATTAAGAATATCTCATACAGTCTTTAAAGTAATGATCAACAATCAATAATAAAAACAAGAAAATCATGCTAAGGAATGGTCCAAAGATGGAGTATAATCGGTATCAGCATTTTACCACCCATCTAAATCTAGGTACATGAAAGGATTTTTCCATGAAGTACCTACGCTTACAGAAGTTTCTTGCACTTGCTTCTTCTTCTTGTAATCGTGTGGGCAGTAAGGTCTAACACCCTAGAGTCAGAGTTTCGAAACCACCTCAAGGGCCTCTGACATGGTTTATTTTACGACCGCCACTTGGCGGCTGGGACCACAGAACAGATAACTGTTCTGTGGCCGGGACCACCGGCTTATATGAGCCTTCCGAAGCACAGAATCCTCTTCTTTTCAGACAATTCACAAAAAAAACTTTATAGAGACTGAGAATGTGGGGGTACCTTTTTAAATTGTGTACACATGGAAATTAATACTATTATAGAAATAATCACACGGAAAACAGCTGTGTTGATGGTTTTAAGCAGCGGAATAAATGGCGCTTAAAGAAAACATAAACATAGATCATAGTCTTAAATTTTGACCATACATAGATACTACGTAAGTTATTTCTTTAACAAAAAAACTTTAGTGTATTTTTAACTTACACGTGTCCAACCCACAGACGTGCCATTGTACGAATTTAATCACGTTCCATGTTGATATTTGCAGTAATCAATTTTAATGTGCGAGCCTGTGGTATCAGACACACGCGGAATATTTTGTAAAATATGCATGGTTAATAACTGTCACATTTATCGCATTTTTTTAAAATAATTACTACACGTGATGTTTTGTCGCTCATAACTTGAGCAATTTTCGTAGTTAAATATAATATAAAACCATACAAAATAGATCGGCAACAATCAAAAATGATAATTTTCCATACACAAAAAAAGGTGTTAATCATAGAAATAATCTTAAAAGAAAATATAATAGATACACTTAAAAACATGACTCTTCTGTGTATTCGGGTTTTACATAAACGGTACCTAAAAGACAAGATTAAAAATCTTAATACTTATCCATAATAATTTTAGATCACTACATAGTTTAAAACAAACTTGCTTCCGCTGTTTGTCTGTCCCTATGCATGCTTAGATCTTTAAAATTACGCAACGGATTTTGATGCGGGTTTTTTTAACAGATAGATTGGTTCTCGAGGTGGGTTTTAGTATATAATTTGCAAACGTGTGAAGCCGGGGCGGGTCGCGATTATTGAGTGATTTATAAAACAAGCAGTCTATCTCCTGCACATATAGTTAGCCATTCCATTACAGAGAGAGATTCTGGATTAAAGGACCCTTTCCCTAAAATAGCAGCAATCTATAATTTATGCCCAAGGGAGAGACAAAAATTAATCTCAATCGAGTTTGCGTCATCGCAATGTGTGTTCCTTCTCAAGATAAAATAATTATGGAACACAATAATGTTTTATGAATGTTACAAAACTGTTCATGGTGACAAAGAAATAAGTTTACTTGTACTTGAAACAAATTACAGCCCGAAACTGTAATTAGTAGATAACTTCAAGGATAATGAATTACAATCTTTGAAGTTAGCAAAAGTTTTGTTTGTTTTGTAAACAATAATTTTCAATTTGTTTTACCCAGATTTTCTTTTACCCGTCTAATTCTCCTCTAAGTTGTTTCATTGTTTTAATCTATCGAAAGGGTTTTGTTTGTATTCAGCACGTTAACCGTACATAAGAACACAAACCAAATTGGATGGGTAAAATTTTTTGCATCAGCAAATTGAAGTGTGTTCACCTGTGTTTTAATTGAATTAATTAAAACAAACCAATTTTAGGACCGTAGCCGTGACTAGCCAGGAACAGAATACCTACTTTTTTCTTTTGTTTTTGTGTTAATCGGTATGCTTTTGTCTCTCTGTCTGTAAAGCAATAAATTTAGATTTAGAAAGCGATAAATTATCCAATTTTATCGCAATGTTTTAGGCATTTTAATTTTTTAGGGTTCCGTACCCAAAGGTTATCCAACGGAACCCTATTACTAAGACTCCGCTGTCCGTCCGTCCGTCTGTCTCTCAGCGGGCTGTATCTCAAGAACCGTAATAAGTAGACAGTTGAAATTTTCACAGATTGTGTATTTCTATTGCCGCTATAACAAAACTCAATGTTTATGGTACGGAGACCTTCGTGTGCGAGTCCGACTCGCGCTTGGCCGGTTTTTTCTTTGAATATACTAGGAGTTTATTTTTTGTTTTCTTTGATGTTTTTTTTGGCCCTTAATTTTCAGTGGCAGTGGAGAAGTTTGCCTGCATGTTACCTTATATAGAGGTATTTATATGTTATATGTTAGGTTGTAGGGATAATCTCTGGATATACTGAACTGATTTTGAAAATACTTTTACCAATAGAAAGCCACGTTATTTGTGAGTGTCATAGGCTATAATATTAACCCGAAAAATACCGCCCAACGAGGTGGGCACGGGTCAGCTAGTTAGGTATATTGCAGCTATTATTAGGGGTCATGTCCAGCTGTATATTTAACCATCTAAGGTTATGTGCCATGGGATCTATTCAATATTGATGACCTTTCCATCAATAGATTGTTAGGATATTTATTTCCTATTGCGACTCTCTCACGCCCCGCCTTCCGTTGTCCCATAGAGTAACAAATACTTTTTCGCCAAGGATATTATTTTAAATTTGTAAATTTTTTGACTTCGCTACTAGTACCTACCCGTGGTTTTGCATAGCTTATTACATTGTTTATGTTAATGACTACGCGGTCATAAGTGAAAATCGATCGAAAAAGTTCAAAATTGATTTAAAAAAAGTAAATTATTCTGTACTGGAATTTTATGCAAAACAATCGAAAATTACTTTGCATGGAGCTGATAGAATAGATCGTATTTTTTACGTGTCGACGGTACATTTTATGTTATGTACTGGGCCCACTACCTACCTATGTGGCCAAGTTTATTGCTTTCATTCTAAGTACTAATTAAACTATAACAAAAGTAGGTACCTAAATAGGTACTTCTTGAACACTAGGGGCAACAAAACAGACTGTTTAGTTCATTAAAACTTAATTTACGATGTATCTTAATGAAATGAGTAACACGTGATTGGACTGCTTAAAGCCCTCCACACATTGGTTCAAATCGGAGTGATTTAGTCGAGTGAAGAAAATTTTAACCGTTCCATTGACTGGTGTAAAAGGGAATGATAAAAGTGGCATCTCAACTATCGTTCAATGTATTGCAAAGGATTAGTTAATGCGATTTCGACTTAATGTCGTAGTACAAGGTTTTAGAATCCGAGAATGAGTTCATTACTTGTGCGTGATAATTACATTGAGATCTGTATCTCAGCTTTATAGTGATGAACCGTGTGGGAGGGTCTTAAGAAATAAGTCTTCGGTGACAGCAAATAGCGCTAGGGCTAGGTTACCTCTATACTTAAAATAAATGAATTTGTTTAAGCGTTTGTTTGGTTGAACGCGTTAATCTCAGGAACTACTAGTCCGAATTGAAAAAAATATTTTAGTTTGGGATAGTCCATTTATTGAGGAAGGCTATAGGCTGTAACATCATGACCAATAGGAGCGGAGCATTAATGAAAAATGTGATACAGACGAAATTGCGCAGAATAGTTTGTCTAAAATAATCAAACTGGCAGATAAGACAAGATAAGATAAGATCATTTATTTGTCTATTTGTTTGTTTCACTTCTACTTTTTAAGAACAAGGAGGTTTCCTGAAAATAGTCTAAAGTAAAGTTAAAATGGAAATAGAAATAGCCCTGGTTTGAAGTTAAACTTATAGTCTTAGTTTGGAAAAAAAGTTTAGTTTCTAAAGCAATAAATAAGTAATATGGACAAGTAGCGCCAGAAGGGTTCAAACTTTGTCGATTTTTTCACCTGTCTCAAAAGTTCACCTCTTTGAACTTTATGCGCCCGACCGTATCCAATAAATATCATAGACTTTAATATAGAGTAGCCATCCAATCAAGATTAATAACCTCATGAAAAAGGGAATTCTTTTTCACAATTTATTGGACATATAATGTTTTTATTGAAGTTCGAATCAAAATGAAATACAATGCAGAAAGAAAAATACTCATATAATTTTACTTGTCGACCTGCGCAGCTTCAGGTGGTTTTAGCGTGATAATATATTTTCATTACTGCTTCGCTCCTATTGGTCTTAGCGTGACGATATATATAGCCTATAGCCTTCCTCGATAAATGGGATATCTAACACTGAAATAATTTTTCAAATCGGACCAGTAGTTTCTGAGATTAGCGCGTTCAAGCAAACAAACAAACAAGCACTCTTCAGCTTCATACATTAGTACTAGTTGACCCGTGCAACTTCGTCTGCGTCACAATTTTCATTACTGCTCCGCTCCTATTGGTCTTAGCGTGATGATATATAGCCTATAGCCTTCCTCGATAAATGGGCTACCCAGCACTGAAAGAATTTTTCAAATCGGACCAGTAGTTTCTGAGATTAACGCGTTCAAGCGAACAAACAAACAAACAAACTCTTCAGCTTTATATATTAGTATAGATAGATATAGATTTAACTATAAACATTCAACAATGTCATCACTTTTTTGCATATTTTTGGGGTCCTCGCAACCTGCATCCCGTATTCAATTTCTAATTTTTTTAAAGAGGTTCATACTGCTGTTCCTTTTTCACCCAGTCCAGTCATCGTTTCTTTGACTTCTCCTCCGTTAATCCTCATTCAAACTCCAAAGTTTTCTCACGTCATTTTCCTCATTCCTCTTCAACCCTTCCCTGTACCGTGGCAATGTGGGAAGGGCACTGAAAATATAATTCACCATCACCTGGTTTCAAGATCAATAAAAATAGTGGGTTCGGTTTATGCAATCACTTGGCGAGCCGTTTGTAGAGCGCCCAATGCCACTATAAACTTCAATATTTGTCCATCCATTTAGTCCACGTTAATGAAACTGAAATCGAAATACTCTTTTCAGAATAGTTATTTTTAACCCCCAACGCAAAAACGACGGGGTGTTATAAGTTTGATGTGTCTCTCTGTGTGTGTGTCTGTGGCATCGTAGCTTCCGAACGAATGAACCGAATTTGATTTTGTTTCTTTTTTTTATTTGTAATGGGTTTGCTCTTGACTCTAGTCTATGTCAGAGATGACAGAGACAAAGTTTACGATGGAGCGAGCCTACCCAGAAGGAGCCTGTTTACTCTAACTTTGAAGAGATTAGGGATTGATTTTGTAACTATATCTGACCGAGTAGATTTTAGGTTAGTGACCAGACAAAATTGCTTGTTTATGACAAAGGGTAATGGAAAACCTACAAAAGCTCTCTATCAAATCTCTATTTAAAGATTTATCAATTATTATTGACACTGGTAATAAACTATTATTTTTCGTTTTTTTTAGGGTTCCGTACCCAAAGGGTAACCAACAGAACCCTATAACTAAGCCTCCGCTGTCCATCCGTTCATCCGTCTGTGAGTCAGCGAGCTGTATCTCAAGAACCGTAATAGATAGACAGTTGAAATTTTCACAGATTGCATATTTATATAGCCGCTATAACATCAAATAAAATTGAGGTTTATGGTACGGAACTCTACGTGTGAGAGTCCGACTCGCATTTCGCCGGTTTTTTAAAGCCAAAATTATAAGATAGTACAGGAATATCTGAGAATATCGGGTGCCGCGAGCATTACACTTTTTCAATTATTTCTTAGTGACAAACCAATAAAGATGAAGAAGCGTGGCGGTACAATTCACTTAGAGAGGTCAGTCCGCGGGTCAAACCTATACAATCAAGTTTCATTGTCGTTGGAAAACAACAAGCTGTACGGTTCAATTATTTTTAATACGAACCTGTATCTTATTTGACATCTGTAATGTGATACATTCATATCTGTTTTACTGCAGCTTGCACGGGAAAAATAATACAATTCTACGATTTCAAAAATAGAACTCACGTTTGCATCTAAAATTATACGACAATTGACTACAACATGCATATTGAATTGGACTTTCGAAATACATTCAGCAGTTTGTTTTGTGGCGATCAAAATGGTCCAATTTTAATCAAACTTTCGCTGATACTGTAGCAAATATTCCAAATTGAATTGCCTTAATTTGTCTCAAAGACAAACATTTTATTTTTTATACTAGCTGTCACCCGCAGCTCCGCTCAAGTGATTATCCTAAGAAAACTTATTTTGTCCTGGAACAAAAGTATGGCATGAGTTCCAGACTATAATCTATTTCTGTGCTAAATTTCATCAAGATCCGTTAAGCTGTTCTGACGTGATTGAGTAATAAACAAACATTCAAACATCCGAACTTTCGTATTTATAGATAATAATTATTAAATTTTATGTAAATACACGGTGCCATTTTAGTCGTCCTTCTAAGGCAGCCCACTTCATCCATCCAATGACTACTACACATGCATTAAAAAAATATATATATTTTTATGAAAATATAAATAAAAAAAAAAATGGAATATTATTCATCACTATGACGCATGACGCATTTTGAAACATCCAAGCGCAGTCCGAGCCTTGTGTTCCAAGGACTCCACGGAATGGAACGGCGACATTGTTTTGATACGTAAGGGTGTTTCATAAATTATAATGAATTCTATTTATTTTTGTTGTAGTATTGTAGTTTATGTCGGGTACTTTAAGAAGGCCGCCTTTTTAAGACGACTAAAAAAGTAAAAGCATTGTGTACATTGTAGTATAGATATGCTGTGTTTGGTTAAGCACAGGTGTAACATTTTGCCAATTTATCGTACTTAAAAAGCGTAGAAATACAAGTCGCAAAATCATCTCTGCGTCAACCAATGTCAAAAACTTGTCAAAATGTAGGTACACACTGTTGTTTTTGACAATAATGCTAAATACGATGCAAATACGAACACTCTTTGAAAGTACAAGAATTGCCCCCAGGAACTGAATGAAATATTCAAGATCAGATTATTCCAGTTAGCTTAAATCAATCCAATACAAATACTTTACAAGATAAGCCCCTTATCTGTCGTACGGCAAAGCCATCGATCATTCAATCAGAATGTTAATTGACAGACAAAATGTCGGCTTTACGTAGTTTAAGCTAACATGATTGTAATTAATAGAAGGCAAACGGTCTTTATTAGCGTTATACGATGTCAATAGACGATGGATTAATTTGAGCTACTCGTGTTTTCATGAATGGTGTTCCGTTTTATTTAGAAGTTGTTTCAATCACTTTTATATTATTTGTAAGTTAAATTGGCTATAGATTTTTCGAATTTTGGATCCTTTTAAGGTACAGTTATGTAAACATCGTTATCGTAACGGGATATTAATACCTATGGTTGCAACCCCAGAAGTATTGATCCGATTGCAAAAAATATTTCACTCATAGAAAGTTATACTATCGCTTAATGCTATTTTTATTTATTTTTTCTTGAAAAAAAGGTACGTTTTCTGTGGGGTAGTTATCAAGGGAGAAGCCAGAGAAATTGCTGGTATTTTAATATAAAAAAAAAACATGTAAACAAGGGTAACTCTTGGATATGAGGTTTTTATATTAGGAATTTATTACGCACGACATAGTTAAGCAATATTTGAAGTACCTATTTTTATTTTATGAGAGCTCCTTGCGAGAAGGCGCGGTGACAGCGTTGTGCTCACCTGTACCTACAGTGTACCGCTAGTGCGAAGCGCTCCGCTTCCGACAACTCGTTCGTTCAGTCGATTTTCCACGAAGAACTGATAAATACTAGATGCTCCATCTTTCCCCAGAGGTGTCTTGATTTAAGCTTTTACTATAAAACCCAATACCGAGTCTGTTCATCAAAATATCTGGAAGCCAAATAAATATACCCTTTAAAAAACACCACAACAACATGTAGTTATTGAGTAATAGGTATGTATTTATTAATTTCTTAAATAAAAAATCATGAATGAGAGCAACTTTCACAGTGAAATTATGCGTGTCAATGTCACTTGAGAGTTCCTAATTTTAAACAAGTTTGTACGAATTATTACCAAATTATGGCCTTTACCCTTAATATATTGTTGTGTATTCAGCTGAATCCGCTTTGACTGGAAGCCGACCCCAATATAGTTGGGAAAAGGCAAGGCAGATGATGACCCTTAATAGATTGTTGGCAAAAACGAAGTCATGCTAAATAAAAAAAATTCTGAAGAAAATAAGGTTTTTTATCTATTTTTTCTTTAATAATAATCAATAAACAGCACCTGATGTCTGAGGACTATGAGTCACCTGTCGTGATCAATAGTTAAACAAACATGATTTTAAAAAAAGCTGCCTGATCTAGCGTCATCTTATCTTTGCGAATAAGATTTTCCACTTGGCATTCGCTTAATGAGCCACATGCAGTGAACGAGATTCAGTGAAAGTGTAGCGGTCTGAACATCTGTTACTTACTAAGTTATAAATAAGTAATTAAGAAGTTTCTCCTCTGACATCTGAACAGGACTTTAGACCTTTTCAACTTTGCTGCACCTAAACGTTGAACAAGTTTTCAATTTTCTCTTGAGACCAAAAAGGGTGCTTTAAAATATTGAATTCAAATTATTCTGCATAGTGCTGCGTGCAGCAGTTTTTAAAACGGCTACTTTGTCAGGGACTAGGAAAACTCTACAAGTTTCTGCCTATTATTACTAGCTTTTATTTGTATTTTACCTATTACCTATTATTTTACCTATTACCTATTATTTTACCTTTTACCTATTATTTTACCTATTACCTATTATTTTACCTTACCTATTATTTTACCTATTATCTTACCTATTACCTATTATTTTACCTATTACCTATTATTTTACCTATAACCTATTATTAGTATTTCATTGTATTACTAGCTTTTACCTGTGATTTCATACGCGCATATCCTGTTTTCTTTCCCGTTCCCATAGGAATTTCGGGAAATCCTCTTTGTGCTCCCCTGCACTCCCCAAGGAACTTACATGCTAAATTTCAGTTTACAACGACCAGTAGTTTCGGTTGTGCGTTGTCTGATGAGATAACTACAGAATCGCACGAGTTTCGCAACAGCCTGAACAGCAATGAGATATTTTACCTGAAAGCCGAATAATAAAGAAAAAAATAAAGGAAATCTTTAACCTTATCTTTTTTGAAACAAAAGAGATCCATGAGTCTTCCTGCTTAATACGATAAAGAATATAAATGAGAAAAACGTGTTATGATAATGAATTCACACTCGAAACTGGAAGCACTTTTGTTTTATGAAAAACTAACTAGCTCTTACCTGCGGTTTTGCCCGCGTGATAGTCAAATGTAATAGTCTCACGGTACTGATATTAATATAAAATACCAGCGTATATACTCTCGAGTACGTTGGTCGGAAATGCATGAGTATGGCTGTCCTTGGGGCTAGGTCCCGTGGTCGCCCTCGCAAGCGCTCGCTGGACGTCGTCAAGTCCGACATGAGAGCCAATGGACTCACTGAAAGGGATTTTGAAGATCGGGCAAAGTGGAGGAAGCTAAGTTAGAAGGCGGACCTCGGCTTAACGCCGATTATTATTAATTAACACGGGATTAACGCCAGGTGGAAGAAGAAGAAGAGTTGTGTTGATACTTTCGAGAACGAAGATATTCAATGTTAACCGTGCCATGCTTAAGTCATGCCAATCCGTACCATGGACTATTCGTGTTCCAAATTCAATCCTAATCTGATCAACCGTTCTAAATTTAGATGTGCCATGAATATGAGCCACACGTTGGAGTGCCCCAAGTGCCCATGCCAGTACTTTGGGGGATTTCATGAATGCCACCATAAATGCTTGCGACGTAGCCACCTACTGGGCTGCGCTAGGTCCAAAACATCTAAGGAGTTAATCAACGGCTCGAAAATAAGAAGAAGAAGTTCAAATTTTACATGAACACTGCTAATCCAATGTCATCATCATCTGCCTAGCCTTTTCCCAACATCGTCGGTCGGCTTCCAGTCAAACCGGATTCAGATGAATACCAGTATTTTACGAGGAGCGGCTGCCTACCAGACATCCACAACCTATTAACTGGATAACACGGTACTTTATGGCAAGACTGGAGTCAGATTTATTGGCTTCTGACTATCCGTAACGACTGCCAAAGATCTAGAAATTACAGCCGGAAACAACGGCTTAACGTACTTTCCGAGGCACAGAGGAAACTCGGTATGTTAAGATGGTCACCCATCCACAGACCAACCTTGGCAAGCGTAGCTTAATCTTCAAGATCGACCCATGCGGCTGTTATTATTTAGCCAAGAGCTCCTCTCTGTTAATCCAACGTATCATTGATAATTAGTTCAGGAATCTTAAAATTGTAAACAAAAATTCACTTCACCCTAACATACAGGTTTATACAGCTTTAATATAGGATTTTTTTTATCTCCACGCTCCAAAAATTGCTTTGTTTCCGGCGCGGTTCCTGTTGGAATCCCTTTTGTTACAATATTTTCATTACGAGAGGTCGTTTTATGAATCCTGAAAGCTTCCATTATTTTGTGATTAAAAGATGACCCCAGAGAACCTATGGACTTATGAATAACGTTTTTTTAATTACTTGTCCAAACTTCACAGACAGTATAAGTAAGGACCTAGGAAAGTTCATTCATAAACATGAAGCTTTGCCTGTTCCCAATGGACTAGACATAAACTACAGAATTGTAAATGCCACGATGATTACTTTAGTGCTTATTTTTTTGCTTTGTCCACGTCCATACAACTGGAATAGCGTCTGGGCATGTTTGATATCAAAGTAATTATACCTAATACTTAAAAAAAAACCTGCCTAAAAAACCGGATGAGGCTGGCGCGTGAGGACTATGCTCAGGAGCGGGCGAGATCCGGCTGTGGGTGATGATGATACTTAATACTTCTTTTTATAATCAATTGAAACGAAATGTTTTGTCACATAAGATTAAAGATTCTGTATCTAATCAATTACTGAATGGGAAGATTGTGATGATGTATTTCAACCATTTCCATTGTGGTAAATCTTTGGAATTCTCAATCGAATGAGTAGCCATTTCGGTGAACCTTTAAATGGTTAAATGGTTCTCCGAAATGCAGTTTAGCAAAATAGAGCGCGCTAAATCTACATTTAGCGTGTTCTATTTTGCCTAACTTAACTAGACTCGAATTGAGGTTGAAAACTGGGTCGAAATTTTGACGAACGAATATATCAGCTTGAGCTTTTGAATATCAAAATTTGTTTCATATTCACTCGGATTTCTTCGTAAATACAGAAATAAACCAAAAGACACATGTATATAAAAGTGTACAATTACTAACTGCAGTCTACGGTTCTGACCACCTAAATGTCGACAATTTTCCCAAGGGAACATACTCCTGGGATGAAATGTACCATATGCATATGTTATTCCAGACCAGAATCTACCTCTGTGCCAATCTGCGGTTTCATCAAGATCTGTAACAAACATGCATACATTTAAACTTTCGTATTTATAATATAGAGGAAAGATATACATAATTCCAGCTTTTAACTGTCTCACGCCTAGTAAAAACTTTTCTCATAGAAGTAAGACACGAGCCCTAGAGGTGGTTAATGCTGTGTTAGTCACTGACACTATTCAATTCTAATAATTGCATTGCCATAGGAAGTCAATCTGCCTTGCCTCTGCCCAACTATCCTGTACCAGTAGTATTTTACATCCAGTGATTGTCTATCTGACCTCCACCCACAACCGAGTAACTGTGTAGCACGAAACCCCTGGCAAGACTTTTCTTCTCCAAGTTTTACAGCAGCAACCACAAAAAGAGCATCGTTAAAATACTTCAGCCTACGTACGAGTAATACGTCCTCATTGATAGAATTACTCAATCGTTATACAAAACTTCTCGTAATTATATTTTAATTAATTAAGGTGCATAGAATACTCAAGGACCGACCCACAAACTTGTAATTGTACCGTGATAACGCGAATTGACACTAAAAATAAATTTGTGAGAAGACTCGTAATAACTTTATTAATAGAAATGTTCTTAATTATACCATTTACAGTAATTTCCTTATGAATGGCAATCCCTTTGAGTGAATTTTCTATTGAAAATTTTCCAGTGTAATGGTATCGAGATGTCGAAGATTTTTAAAGGAATCATTCGTTGCTCTTATTTTTTTTTGGTTTCCTTGCGCCTCTGGTTAGTTGGGAATAGCGGTTTAGGCAATATTAGCTTATTAAATTAACCATCTACGACTTTGCAATATTAGCTTATTAAATTAACCATCTACGACTTTTCGAACTTAATTAAAACCAAGTAAAGTGGTGCTACAGCGTTAGCCCTAACAAGAAATGGTACGCGACTCCAGTCAATCACAGTGAAGCACTGACATAATAGTTTAATATTATTTTTGACTGGAAGCCTACCCCAATATAGTTTGGAAAAGTAAGGCTAGTTTCCCAGAAGTAGTATCTTCATTATTACGTTCGAGTGTTATTTTTGAACTTACGGCTTACTGATATTTTAATTAATTGTCTCATCTGCCTAGCCTTTTCCCAACTATATTGGGGTCGGCTTCCAGTCAAACCGGATTCAGCTGAATACCAGTGTTTTACGTGGAGCGGCTGCCTACCAGACCTCCACAACCCATTAACTGGGT
Organism: Lacanobia oleracea; assembly: GCA_950371165.1. Lineage (NCBI taxonomy): Eukaryota > Metazoa > Arthropoda > Insecta > Lepidoptera > Noctuidae > Lacanobia > Lacanobia oleracea. The sequence continues at coordinate 13,866,037 of OX493397.1, forward strand.
AACACGGTACGTCTTGGCAAGACTGGAGTCAGATTTACTGGCTTCTGACAATCCGTAACGACTGCCAAAGATCTACAAATGACAGCCGGGACCAACGGCTTAACGTGCTTTCCGAGGCACGGAGGAAACTCGGTATATTAAAATGGTCACCCATCCACAGACCAACCTTGGCAAGCGTTGCTTAACCTTAAAGATCGACCCGTGCGATATTTTAATTAATTGTATTACCTTTAAAAGGTTACTTTTACAGATTAAAAACGGATGTTTTTTAATCTGGTCGTAGAAAGTAAATGCCTGGTAATGCGAGTAAAACCGCAGGCTTTAGCTAGTACACGAGTTTCATACGAAATAACAATAAGTGTGGTTATTGCTCTCCATTTTGAATATTTTGGCAAAACATAATGAACAATTTTCCATGAACACCATGTTTGTATGTGTACGAATTTTGCCAGGAGCATAGCTCGTTCCATAAAACCATACATAATGTATTGAAAATCAATTTACATATGATATTTTGGGAAAACTTGATTGGCTGTTCCGAGAATGGCGGCAAAGTTTCATGTTGATTTCAAAATTTATTGTATAGTGATTTTTGTACTGTAAATGCATTATTGTCGCCGGGGTTGCACAATTTGTTCAAAAGAGTTAACGCGGCCCCAGAATGCAAAGGGTTTTAAAAGGAACATGGATGGGTTTTAGTCAGTAAGAGTCTGACACTTCCGAACGAAAGGAGTCATTCACTGATGTCCCATCCTAAAAAAAGTGCATATCTACTTAAATATTTGTATTTAATTATCAAATAGTAATTGAGGCAATTAATACCTTAGCGGTAACCAATTAAAGCAGCTGTCTATTATTAATTATCAAACTAGATTAGGGATGGGTAAACTACAGACCGTGTCGCCGGTAAGTCTGTTTCAATCTGGCCGGCCAGTTGTTTTGTATTATGTGAATGCCTGTTGGTCTGTTTATGAGTTCTTGTCTACATAACTAGCTCAACTATGGTTTCCGTGACTTTATGGTACCTAAATAAACTGGAATGTGCAAATAATAACACATTTTTAATTAAATCAGGCAATATTATACCAACTATAACCCATAACCCATTATATAAAAAAAAAAAAACCGTTTTGTCAAAGGCCCTTCTTCACTGTTTCCATTTCCTTCGTTGTAATACCATTATTCAGGCCTCACAAAATTATAAGACAATAATAAGACAAAAGACTGTTACGGGGACTGAGAGATTTATCCCAGAAACAATAATTCTGGTCACTTATTTCTATTTTTTGAAGGACGTGAAATCATCAAAAGACTCCTCCCGCTCTGGGCGGAGATGAAGGGAGTGTCTGACTCTTACTAAAACTTTCCACCTAATGCCTTTTCCGTTCCAGGGCCGCGGTGCGTCTTTCGAACAAATTCCGCTACCCTAGCTGGACATCATTCTGGCCCCTTTTTTATTTTTAAGGATGGGAAATCATCAAATGACTCCTTTCGTTCGGAAGTGTCAGACTCTTACTGACTGCCCTTTGTGTTCCTAGGCTACGGTACCCCTTTCGAACAGATTCCGCAGCCCCAGCAGGCACCTGCCCTAGCGGGCCCCGTCTTCCACGCTGACATCTCTTTGAGGCGCGCTGGGATCGCAGCGCGCCGCCGACCCGGGCCTAGTTCTGATCAGACGGCGAGCCAATCATTCTGGCCCCTACTGAATAAACTTTGCACAGCCCTGAACTAGATCAATTATCATACAATCAATATTTACTATGTATTACTTAACGTCGTTATCCAATACCGGACGGAACAAACCGTGTTATGAATTATAGTCAGTCAGTGGCTTGGAGTTTTATTGAGTAGATAATTATCTGTTAGTAAACAGTGGGTAATATCGGAAAAGGAAGTGAAAGAGATCACACGATACGTTCCCACGCTTGTTTACGTGTTATTAATAATTAATAATGTCGTAATAGTATCTACGACCAAGATATGTGTTTGGTACTTTCAGTTTTGATTTCCTTTTTATCTTTGTGGCGGTTATTGGTCTTTATGAAATGATGGCTTTATTTGTTTTGTCTCTGGTTCGATCCCTAGACAGTGTTTTTTTTATGCTAAGTGAATTTTGAAATTGAAAACATTGTGACAGCTCTCACAGTGGACTACTTCAAGCTAAGTTTAACTGAGTCTGACTGATGGTCAGACTTGATATAATAACAAACATTTAGTAGCAAAAATATTCTATGCAAGGTTTAACATTGGCCCTAACTAGGCTAGCCTGTATCTTGGGTTTTATATTTGAAACACACGCATCAGCTGCTAATGTGATTTACCAAATAGTATTAATAGTATTATTAGTACCCATGAAGGGGTTAAAAACAGGACATTTATAAATCGTTCAAGAATCATTATTTACCTTCGAAAAATTGAATGCTAAGAACTAGCCGTTTTAGGCTTTGCGTTGTAGATTACCCATTAATGCCATAAAGACGGATCAAGAATTGCCTAAAGAATACATAATTTGTAAACTCTTCACAACACTGTAAGTACTGTACGTTTCCATTCCTAATGCTGAAATATTTTAGGGAATTTAGAGCAAAATCTACAGCATTTGCATAAATCTCAGCTCACACCCGGTCTCAGCCAGATAGACGTTTCAGGATTTTCTTCACTTGATTTATGTTTTGCACAGTTTTGTACCAAAATAGAATACTTTAATGAAAATTTGTATAGGGTACTTACCGAAAATAAAAAGGGAGTTGTGTTTAATACAAAATCTTTTGACAATACTGTCTATGTTTAGCGCAAAATGTAAATTATTTGTGGTATTACAGAGCAGCAAGGCTATTCTGTAAGTAACCATTTCGATATCGAGCTTCACCTGAGTGAGATAGCTCACAAAGTGAACTTTATTGCACACAGCATAGAGGTCTTATGTTTATACTCACCTCGGATTCCGCTGTCGAGACACGTAAATGTTGTTACAGAATAGGGGTACTGGTTCAACTGCAAAAGTTTTTCACATTTGTAAGTGAAAGAAAAGCGCCGTCAATAATATTTAATACTTTTATTTGCTCCGTACACTTCATCGACCTTTTAGCGGACATAAACGTGGGGTAACGCTTATTTTACGATTTCACTTTTATTTTCATAGTTATTTAATTATAAAGTTAGGTTCAGGATTTAAGTTTTTCCATGTCACTGGTCTGGCAAAATGTTGTCTATGCCTCTATTTCACGGGACTTCGTATAACAAGCGAAATGTATACCAGGTACCACCATAAAACCTCCGCTCCATGTCAGTCACTGAGATTTTATGCAATTCCAATGGTTAAGGCTGCTCTCTCGAAAAAAGCTTAAAAATAGCATGCAGATGAAGCAGTTTTTCGTCGGCATTTGCTGAGAAATTACATTTGATAAAAAATAGGTAGTAATCTACATGATATGATGCGTAATTTGGTGTAGCCAGAATTTATGTGTCGGTATCACATATTAAGAAAAAAAACTGGCCAAGTTACTGGACATGTTATTTTAATATAACAGACTTCTTATAATTTTGTAATTCTTGAAAAACTTCAACACTAATTTAAAATTATGAAAAAAATAATAATTAAAAGCCTCACAGTAAGCCCTATCATTTGATATGTCACACGGTACAGTTTGTTTTTTTTTTTTTTTCTTGTTTAACCCCAAAAGTGAACCCCATACTAAAAATTTATTTATTTACGTAACGCGTCCGTGTTTGGGTCACAGAAGTCTATATGCATACCAAATTTTAATGGAAACGGTTAAGTTGATCCGGAGAAAACTAGCTGTGACCGACGGACAGACAGACACCCGAGTGATCCTATAAGGGTTCCGTTTTTTACGGATGTATGGAACCCTAAAAATCACCTGCAAATCGTTGAGATGAAACCATTTTACTGCTTCATTTTTTATCAAAAAATATATTTACTGCGTTGCAATACAAAAAGACTGAAAATGCCTCTAAACCTAAAAGCTTAACACACGAGAGTCTTTTTACTTTCAACCTTTAAAATGCAGCGCTCGTGCGAACACAAACACATTGGTTTTTCTAAAGCGCTTTCATTGCTTCACTTTAATTTCTCCTTTTCAAATCTCCCTCTTGTTTTACAATATATCTCTGTACACCAAATGAATCGGAAATTAAAAGTACAATCTGTGCAGTATCAAATGAATCACGAGAAACATTGTAAGTTACATTTACGTTGCAAACCTTTTCAACGACTGGTAAAGTCCTTGTGATTGTAATATTTTCCTCGACTTGTAATTACTGGTTATTGTTATGGGAAATATTATTTGCGTGTCATAGTAGGTAATTCGTTATAAAGTATGTTTTAGCTAAATAATTGTGTATTACTTAAGATAAATTATGTTACGTCTCTAATAGAACCTAATTTCAAAATAAAAATAATAGGTTAAGTAACCTATTCTTTTTATTTAAATACTAGCTGACTCGGCAAACGTTGTAATGCCATATAAAAAAATACCCTACGACCTATTCTCCGTACCCTCAAATAGGTACACATAAAAAATTTACATAAAAATCGGTCAAGCCGTTATGGAAGAGTTCTACGAGTATACACAAATTCTGAAGATCACATTAGCTCTGTAATAAATACGCAGGTATTTCCGGTGACAATAAAATTTTAACCAGCATTGTTAATCAGATCTTAATAGAGTCACCGTACAGTACAGCTACCAAATTACCCAACACCAGGAAAAACCAGGAACAAAACTAAAATTGTTCTATTATCTATTGAATCACATTGCCTCACAGCCGGCCTCGTATTCTACATAACAATAGCACAAAAACTTGACGTAAGGTGGCACAGAGTTGCAACGCTTGCTTGATTTGTTTTACTGAAAAACTTAGCTGGCAAGGACCACGCCTTGCCAACTGGTCATGTGCGACGACCTCGTTGAAGAGCTATTTTGCAGTGTTTAGGGGCAACAGCAAAAAAAGTTGAACATCGACACTATATTGCGATGCCGCCACAGAGTAGGGAATCGCAGTAGATACCCGGCAGCAGCTAGAGAGGATGACTTTAAACATAGGGAACGTACACGGCGGTTACTATGTCATCTAGTGTTGCATATTCGAAACTTAAACGTTAAGAATACTTGACACTGACGCTCCGATTAGGGGAACGTGCACGAAGTAGACTGTGCCATCTAGCGTTCTAATTTCGAAACTTATATTCTGTGCTGCCACCTATATTTTCTGCATATTCCCTATACATTTTGTCTCATAAGTCTTATGACTGGACCGTACATGATTTTACGGTGACAGTCACACGTTTAGTCGGTAAGGAAATTTTGAAAATGCCTTCATTAGCAGTAGCAATGAGACGTCTTATGTTCTATTGATGCCTCTTAATTGTTTAATCCGTTAAGATGGTAACACCAAGCTCTCTTTAGCGTCTAAAACTTGTGATTTTGTTCAGAAAAATGTATTTTTACTTACGAAAAGCTAGCTCAAGGTCCTCCAAATATACATGTTATCAATAAATGATTATTTTTTCATCCATAAAAGTTGTATTTGTATATAGGCGTGTAAATAAAAATGACTGGCAGGTTAACACGTGAAAAATAATTTGTTTTGTAAAGACTAAATAGGTAAATGTCAAGGTTTTCCTGAAATCCACGATATTACCGCAGAGATAGAAAAACATTTCAACAATAAAAAAGCTATAAGTATTAGTCGTCGTCGTTGTTTGACGTTAACATGGAATAAAGGAATAGGAATTCCGTGTTATTTTTATGAAATAGTTTTGCTAAAGGATGATTACGTTTATGTTATATGCTCTTCTAGTTCTTTTTTTAACCGCCTTCCAAAAAAGGAGGAGGTTCTCAATTCAGTTGGTATTTTTGTATGTTTGTACACCGATTACTTCGAGGTTTCTGATCCGATTTCTGTGATTCTTTTTAAGTTCGATGCGATACTTGCCATTTAGTCCCATACAAATTTAATTCAGTTTGGCTCAGCAGTTTTATTTTATGAGCCTTTTTACTTATTTCAATTTCTGCGTAGGTGACTTCGTCGCCAAATATCACCATAAAAAAACAAAAAAATATAACCGACTTCCAAACAAAACACTACAAAGTATAAAATAACCTTCATTTCGGAAGTCTGTGTTAAAAAATTAAGAAACAAAACCAAAAGCGCTGACTTCCGAAATTAGGGTTATTTTATACTTTTCATTACTCATACTCGGAAAGTAGGTCTGAATTTGCCTGAGGAGCGGGTTGAAAGTATTACTTTTCAGCCCTAGGGAGAATCGTTTTCAACTGACAGCCGTCAAATTATAAAAAAAACTCTTTGAAAATTTCTGTTCAACCATGTCCTAACTTTCTATAAAGCCAGTCAATTACAATGCGATGTCAAATTGAAATATATTTTTTAAATGACTTAATTACAATTTACTTTCAACAATTTAATTTAAAATAACATAGATTTGGGCAAATATTTGCCATTTCTTCAACGATAATAATGTAAAATAATGGCTGAATAGATAGCTGGTCACATAAAAAAAAAACAAAATAGACGGGAAAGCGGCAGTCCGGTCTTAATTGGTTTTTTCGTTCATCAGATTCAGATATAGATTTTTTCTTTATCTGAATATTTGATTCGTGTTTTTATTTTTACTTTCCATGTATTCGTAATGAAAAGCACAGTGGTTACCTCGGGTGAAAGACTTATTTAGTTCCTCGAACTATTGGCAACGCCGTCTAGGGAGTAAATTAGTTGCTTTCACCCTATGATAACAATGTACTATTGTAGTGTTTTGTTTGGAAGTCGGTTATATTTTTGGTATTGTAGATTTCGGTCTTTGAATATCTATATTTTTCGATGATAGGTAGTTTTACTTACACGTTTTTAGTACTTATTAACAAATGTGCCTACAAGAGGTAATATAACTCTGCTACACGTTCATAAGCTCATTAAAACGTGTCTTCATAAAATATATAAACGACTTTGAAAGAGGGTACCTTTCTCAATCAAAAGACGGAACGTGCCTCACGAATAGACTTTTCCAATAAGTATTTATAACTTCTCAACTTCTCTACGATATAATACTTTCCTGGAAGAAAGTATTACAAATCTTACATTTTTGTCGCTTAACATAACAAAAAAAAATATAAAAAAAAATATTTGCCTTCTAGCAGTTAATGGGTTGTGGAGGTCTGGTAGGCAGCTGCTCCACGTAAAATACTAGTATTCAGCTAAGTCCGGCTTCACTGGAAGCCGATCCCAATATAGCTGGGAAAAGGCTAGAGGCAGATGATGATTTTCCTTCTATGGATTTCATAAAAAACATAGTAATTGTTAAGTAGTTACTAGCAACCCACCTACCCTTCGCACGCGGTGCAAATTATATAAGTACATAGCTCTTCCTCATTTCTTGCTTTTTCTATACGGTGTCAAAAATAAAGAATCAACTTCGATTGGAGAAGATTGGAGTCAGATTTACTGGCTTCTGACTATCCGTAACGACAGCCGGGACCAACGTGCTTTCCGAGGCACGGAGGAAACTCGGTATGTTAAGATGGTCACCCATCCACAGACCAACCTTGGCAAGCGTTGCTTAACCATGAAGGTTGACCCGTGCAGCTGTTATTATCTAGCCACAAGCACCTCATCAAATATTCCTAAAAACAAAGAAGGATTAATCCAAATCGGTTAACAAATGTCGAAAACATCGCTGAACAAATAAAAAAAAACAGTCGAACTGAGAACCTCCTCCTTTTTTTTAAGTTGCATTGTATGATTTAAAAGCAGCAGGCGAGGAAACAGAGGTTGGCAGAAAGTGCAGACAGAAAATTAGAACAGCAGATTACTGATAAAGTTTTACAGTACCTGCCTAGATTATCATAAAGTTCACTGTAGTCACATTTATAACAGCGGACGGTTATTCAGGTTATTGTAGCTCTACCTTCTGAATTTCAAGTAGTTTGCCTGATAGAAATTCAGAAAGCAGTCTGCCATGTGCCTGCTTTAAATATGCTAGGTTCCAATATTTTGTTGTAAATTTAAGAAATTGTTTAAGTAGCATGTGGTTATTTTTTTCAAGTTGTATTTATTGTCAGTATTCTAAGTTTCGATTTGTATTTTTATAGCTATGTTTATTATTGGTTTTAAATACAGAGATACCATAAAGAAAAAAAAACAGAATAAAGAATAAACTTTGCTTAACAGGTAAAGTGTCAAGTAAAATTTTCATCCATCACCCTCGTGATCCAGGCTTTTAGGATAGTGTACTGTACCTAGATTATAACGTATACGTATGACGGATGATGTAACCCTCGAACCAATTCTTCCTCGTCTTGCTTGCCATGTCTCCGTCGCTAGGTAAATCCGTCATATTCGGAATCCATATTGATATCATAAATGCTAATAAAATAACACTATCTGTTTGTTACATTTTCACTACCTTAAGGATGTACGGATTCGTTAAGAACTTGGTTTACGAATAGAATTAAAACAGAATTTATTTTCTATCCATCTTTTGTATCCCGGTAGTAAAACATTCTTCTGGAAGGTCCATCTCAACGAAGATTAGTCATGTATGCAGGAGACAATTAGTGCAAACACAGGTACATTCTCTGTGGGTTCAGGAATTTGTTCGAAAGAGTCACCGCGGCCCTCGAACGCAAAGGGTACTAGGAGGAACACGGATGGGTTTTTTGTCAGTAAGAGTCTGACACTCTCTTCTGCTTCGCCCAGAACGGGAGGAGTCATTTGATGATAGGTGCATTCTCGGTTCCTTACCCTCATAACCTGATGGGGCAGCAATCCGACACAACCGTGGCGAGACCAAGCGCAGGACCTTGCGAGGGTCTACGTGTTTTTTGAGGCACGGGGGTATAACACTAGCAACTTTTAAACTTCGGACTGCTACTGATTTTCTACTGTAAAATAAAACTTGGGGTAATAAAACACTTTTCACGAGGGTGAAGCAGAGGGCCGAAGCTAGTCCATAATATTTGGGCTCAGGATACCGTGACGAGGGTACCTGTGATTACAGAAATTTGAATCAAGTCACGTAGCATCTGAAATTCAGAATCATTCGCCTGAAAAATATCTACCCAACCTACTTTTTTATTACGATCGTAAGGACCGTCTGTGATACTCGTACTGACGAGACGTGGCACATTTACTTCAAGCCTGGGATCATAAAAAATATGTGTCACCGTCCAAATGATATTAGTGGATGAGGTTTTTCTACGTGTGACCTAGAATCTACAAATATTCCTGAAACCAAGAAAACGACAAGGTCAACTAAGCAATCTCTATTTAACTTTATTATTTTGTTAAAGGATATATATCTCCAGTTGCTTTTAAAGTCAGTTTCCCTCGCGTATTGCCTGTATTTACAGGTTTCCAGGCAAAGTTTGAAAAATGCTCAATTGGAACCGTATTTTATGTTCGGTAGGTTCTTCGTTTTCTCCTGTGAGTGAACAATCTAATATAGATATTATCGATGAAATGCAGCAGGGAATGGGATCGGAATTCATAACAAACATCGATGCTCCCTCTCCTTGGAAATTCTATTCATCTTTGCGTTCAAGCAATCGTGAAATTTATGATCCCACTTTCTCGGGAGGATTTCTTTTAAGCTTAAAAATGGAGATTAATAAATGTTGAAATGGCTAACACCAGAAGCGTAAAGTTTTTACGTTTGTTTTTATTTGCTATTGTTTTTATGCGCATTTAATTTTCTTTTTCTGTCTAGATAAAAGTTTAAAGATATAGTCTGCCTTTATCATCAAACGACCTAAATTGGAAATCCCTGAAGAATAAAAGCTTTGACTTTTCTTGTTTGATATGGCGATCTTTAAAACTAATTTGAATAACTTTGAAAGTTTTACTAGTTCTAGATTACTTAAATGGGAATATTTGTAATTCTCGAAACGTATTCTAAAAACATCTAGAAAAAGTATCTACTTCTTCCAATTTTTTCCACTGGGAATGGTAGCGCTCTCTATCAGTATTGAGTGAAAAAGTAAAAACGTTTTTCTTATTTTTTCAGGTGTGACATCGAACTTCTGAAAACTGGTAAGTTTGATAGCTGATATTATACTACTACTACTACTCTCTAATTATAGGTATAGCCGGCGACTCACCTTTTTTGCTTGGGAAATCATCAAATTTAATGACTTTTCCTTACTGACTAAAACCTACCCGTGTTCCTCCAAATACCCTTTGCGTGCCAGGGCCACGGTAACTCTATATTTCGGATAATTCCGCGACCCTGGCAGGCACTGACCCTAGCGGGCCCCGTCAATTATGCTGGTAGGTACTTATCTATTTGAGGCGCGCGTGTATCACAATGCGCCCTCGACCCGGGCCGGGCTCACCTACGCTTCATGTTTAATTAATTGACTGTGAAATGTTGAAATAAAAAGTAGGACGATATCCTTAAAAACAGTAAAAAATTAAAGACACAATTTCACAATTTTTTGCTGTTTAAAGTACCTTAAAATGTTTTCAATAAAGACTAATTAAAACAAAAACATAATTGTACAGATTTTTTGAAAGTAGAAACAATATGTCTGCGACCGTGATTGTGCTCATGGGCGACAGGATTATAAGGCTTAGTCCAGGGTGACTAGAGCAAGTTGCGGGTGCGGTAGCGGGCGCGATTAGATAGCCGCAGTGTGGCTTCATCGTTAGTTGTTGTAGCGAGCAGCCCAGGTTAACCGTGTTTCCTGTGGGCAAAAAAATAGACGATCGCTTGATAGCCTGGCCGTCCCCGCACTCCCGGCACCTCGCGTGGCGCTTACCATAATCACTTCCTTATAATAGGTAACGATAAAAGCACCATACAAGAAACAAGGCATTTTTAGTGTCTTGTCCACACGACCGCTCCCGAAAATCGCCGACTGCATTTCGAGTTCGCTTCGGTCTAGACAAACCAGTTAGAGGTCAATTTGTGTGATCAGAAAAGCCTTACAACATAAGTCAATGATCAATACCGCGTAAGCTCTTCTCCCTGGCCGGGGCCTAAGGCAGTGACAAGTGGGATGCAAGTGGTTCAAGGTTAGAAGGGAGGGCGTGGCCTTGACTTTGGCCAATGCTTCCCCCACGAACAGCTGCCAAGTGTAGATAAAGGGAAAGTAGCTCTACTTCGTAAACGAGCTGCTGAGAATGTTTGAACTGTACGGTTATTTTATGTAGAAAGATTTAAGTGGAGTGTTTTACGATGTGTTTTAAGATGTTTAATTAATTATGGCTGACTCACGAATATGTATTTTGTTTTTGTTGGTTAATTTGTGAGTTTAGTAGTTAATCTTAGTGCATTTCACAGCGTAATTGTTTATTAATTAGTATTTTGATTGATTCAGAACGGTACTTTATTACCTTAACGAAGGAACAACGGATACAATCACCTACTAAAGTGGTATTTTAAAAGGATGTACCAATTTCTGGCCTGAAAGTTACACCTATAACAGGCTTTCAGCAAGGTTATTGAATGTGAATGAAGGTGAAGTTGGGAAGGTTTGTTTATTATTCTTGTTTAGTATTCATTAGTTTCCTAGATGCATAAATGCATCTTGTTTTGCTACCGCGTGCACAAAGTTGTTAAGGCGCACCCACTGAGTATCTAGTCGTCATTGGTTTTATTTGATTTACTTAAAATATTATCGACAGGCTGTGGTCTAACTTCCGTTGCCTACCTATCCCACAAGATTCGAGTTTTTTTAGGGAACATTAGAAGGCAGCTTGTCTTGAGTTAAATAACAAATTTAAAATCAAATCATTATTAGGTATATCAGTTAAGTTGCTTTACAGTAGGCGTTATAAATTGATACGTTTACTATTACGTTTAAATTCACGAAGAATAAAGTCCAGAATATTTAGGGGCGAATCTCTTTTTAAAAAGCCTTTCGTATTTTATAGGTGCTTTTAAGAATGTATTCTAATTGCACATTTGTCAAACACAAACCGCGGCGCGCCGTTTTTAATTCAGAACGAACAGCATGAAACGTAATGAAAGAAAACTGGAAAACACAGGACGGTAGCCTAGCATACAAACTGTATGCAACTGCAGATAATATTTTGGTAGCAAATAAATATAAAAGATGTAAAAAAATATGACGTTCTGCGAATTGATCCTTTGCCAATAAAACTTTTTTGACACAGAGGTTGTATAATCGGACGTTTTACGCCAAGTCCGAACAAAGTAACAAATTCTGTTGCCGTGTAGTTTTCTTCATTACATACCTTTATGCAACACCTTTTAGACAGTCACTTAAAATATAGAGATTGTAAATAATCGCCTTTATTGGCAAACCGTGGGTTTTATTACATTTTTAATTTATTACGATTTATTTTATTATAATCACCCTTCATTACACTACATCACAATAACGGAACTCGCCTCATTCCAATGATTACAGTTACGTTGCATAAATTATCTCATTACAGCGTCGATCAGTGCTGATCGTGTTTGCTGTCGTAACTGGAGTCGCGTGCGCGTGCGCAGTCTGGGCGCTGCGTAATGCTAATTTTAGGCGTTACCGGCTTTTGACGTCAGCAAGGCCTTATTTACTGTTATTTTGACATTGATAATGATTAAAATGTTTAAATTTAGAATTCAGTTGTTAGAATATTGATAAAAATTTGCAGCACGCTGAGAACTAAAATGTGTACTTTTAGTACAAATAATGAAATAATGTATATGAGGTGTACAATAAAGTATAAATAAATAAATAATAAAACCAGGAATAACATGTCGTCTAGCTAAGAAGGCCTTCTCGCCCGGACCACAAGACGAACGGCGATGCGCCACCGGTACATGGTGGACATCCCACCCATACGCACAAAACGTTTTGGGAACACATTCATAGTGCGTACAGCTAAGGAGTGGAATTCCCTGCCGGAGTCTGTGTTTCCTGATAGCTACAACCTGGGAGTCTTTAAATCAAGAGTGAATAGGTTATTTCTAGGCAAGCGTGCTCCATCTTCGACCACATCCTCGCTTACCATCAGGTGAGATAGTGGTCAAACGCGTGCCTATCAATAGTAAAAAAAAAAAAAAAAAACTAGGTATCTGCATCACCCATACGTTGTCTAATTAAAACGCCTAAGGTATTAAGTCCGCATCTGTACTTTTGTGTGTGTTAACCGATGACCTGGTGAAGATCGCGGGTAGCCGATGGATGCGAGATGCGCAGTACCGGTCGTTGTAGCGACTGCTGGATATAGGCCACCGCCCATGTCTAGCAGTGGACGTCTTTTGGCTGATATGATGATGAATAAATGGTACCTACATGAAAGCATTGTTTTTTTGTAAAACTTGCAGAATAGACAGAAAACATTAAAAACATCTCAATTATTTCTAGGAAAGCCTGTAGAATTTGCTTTGAAATTACAAACGAAGGAACATTTAGACATTTTACGTGTCATTAAAATACGAAATTTCACAACTTTTTCGCCAATTATACTGTGATCATAAAATCTGGGTCCCTTTTAACAAGCTGCCAGATTATCTGCTTAATGAAGGCCTGTTTCGATGACGGCTTTAAAAATATGAAGCTGTCCAGTTACAGTGGCTGATGAAAATTATACTGCGTAGTAGGAAACCTTATTTAAACGACTTAGGACTGATTATTCATTGGTCGGATAATTTTTAATTGAGTTAGAAATATGTCTGTTTGAAATATTCTCTGTGAAAAAGTTGTCAAACCTTAATTTTCATTCCTTAAGTAAATGAAATTGCTATAGTACCTACTTAGTTTTCAAGATGTGTAGCTAATCATAATAACGTTGTATGCTGTGTTTTAAAGCTACCAATTACTACAAAAACGTCACGATGATGGTTTGAAATGGTTACAAAAAAAAAAGTAAAACAAAACCACTTGCGGAATTATAGCTATTTAGTAATAGTACTTAATGTTTCGTTTCGAAAGTCTTGCTTTTTTTGTTATTTTTTTTGAATATAAATTGTCCCCGATCAACATTTTATGCGTCCAAATGGAGAGGGGGATATTTTTCAGCATTATGTTGCTTAATATCAAAGAGATAAAATTAAAGTGCAACAATCCACTCGCTGTTTATTTAAACTCATTCAATTACCGCGTAATATAAAAGTGCCTCCTCTTAATACATTCTGTTGTACAAGCACGGTTACTTAAGGTACTTCATGTGACAAATCACATAATTACCGCTGCAAGGACGCCATATTAGCCAATTTCCGTCAAATGATGACTTTCATAAGATACCACACTTTTTAATTAATTTTGCAATCTTCTTATTCGATTAACCTAGATTTTTCAACACATAAGTGGGCCTAATTTAATTATAACTGCAAAAAAAAACATTACAGCGACTGAACTGGTGCCGTGTAATTGGTTCATTCAGTAGTTCGGTCAAGACTTTTTTGAATGGTTTATTTACACAAAAGCCGCGTCGAATTGAACGGCTTCCCGTCTGACCGTTCAAAATGTTTGTAAACAATGCTTAGGTTCTGATTTGTTCTCTAGGCATACCTATTGGTCACGTGATTTATCGTTTTTTTGATTACTAACCTATTTGCCTATTTTGCGACCACGGGATTGGAATCGAAAGTAGGTTGTATTGGAACGTTATTTAAAACTGAAATTAGTCACGTCTCAGCACATTGTTATGTGTTCTGTATTAATTTTCAATAACTAGATACGATTTTTGAAGTGAAAACTTATTTAGCGGTGCACTTTTTTTGTGATGGGTAAAAAAAGTTAAACTCGCGTCAGGACACGTGACCCTGATCGAAAATACGTGACACGGTCACCTGTCAGGACACGTGACTTGATCGAAAATTCGTAAGACGGAGGGAAAGAAGCACGTATTCAAGTTTTCACTTCTGCCGGCACTCCCGGAGTGCAACCCGCTGTTTTTTTACTGTTGATAGGCACGCGTTTGACCACTATCTCACCTGTTGGTAAGTGATGATGTGGTCGAATGCGTAGGTTATTTGTAATGTTTTGTGTACAGGAAATAAGATTGGCGACTAAAAAAATATACCTAAAAGACTACAACATTACCTAACCTTAGAAGCTTTTGTTTGAAAAATATACCTACTAGCAAAACTCTATCTAGGTATATTTATTTTCCTGACAGACTAAAAATGAGCTTCCTTTCATATTTCGGAGTAAACGGATTAAATCCTTTCAACAGAGCTTAAACACGTTTTTTAATATCAAACAATTTTCTCCCAGGCCGTTCCATTTATCAAGAGTAAGGAACCTATTTCAGGCATCTCTTGTTATTACTTTACAAAAACAAAGGACAATAAGGCTGTCTATCCACTGAAATGGATAGGAGAGAAGCGGACCAAAGAAATTGCGTAAAATACCCGCTTCGCTTCAGTGGACAGGGATTTTCGAACTAGTTTAAAAAATCGAAAATCGAAACAAAACTGGGAAGCGGAGCGAAGCATCGGAACGGGGAAGCGGAGTGGAGAAGCGGAAAAAACTGCCGGCTGCCAAATCATATTACTCGTCGCCTGAACTCGGACTAGCTTCGCACGGTCCGTAACTCCGCTCCGCTACCTCGCTTCGCGTCACTGCTTAGCTCCCACACAAGGCTGACACGAACTTTGTACATTCATTTTTCCGAGAACTAACTATGCCTTTAAAACAATAACCCTTTTCTGTTACAAAAACCGTTTTAAGTACTCTTTAAAAGTAAATTAACCGGTTTTTATTCGTTAATTAAAAGCGAGACAGTTGTTAGGAGTTTTCTGGTAGATTATGTCGCAACGGAGCGTAGGTTAAGTAGGTAGCTACGTCGGTACTAAGGGATCAGTGAGCGGCGACCTTTGTTTGTCACGACTGATCCGGCACGCCCCCGGTCTATTGTCGGCTAACTTATGTATAGGTTTGTGATTATAAAACAAACAGTTACCTATTTACTTCAAATAAGGAATACGTATAAATTGTTTCGAGTTATTGTATTATACGTTTGCCTAAATAAGTAAAAATTGGAGTGACTTATTTAAACACATAAAAGGCAGTTGTGCTAATTGTTGAAGTTGAGAAAACATTTAAATATATTTAATTTTGACTCGTTAAGAGCGTATGCACGTGGCGTATTTGGTTTTAACGCTCCGTAAAAGCACGTTTTACGAACGCGCGTTCACGGCGCTGTAGATGACTGTGTGCGCCTGAAGTTTGTTTAAAGCGCGTTAGCGCGAGTCATCTGCAAGTCGTCGGTGCGTTAAAAAAATGCCCTGGTTTAACGGCCCTTAAGTAAATAATAAGTGTATAAGTGGCGTTTACGGAATTATTTTAAAAGTTCTCACCTTCAAACTACGTTCTGAATGTTTGAGTTCATAGCTCGCACCTGAGACAAGAGCAAAATGTAAAACAATGTACTCGTGCATGCTTTCAAGATTTACGCTCGAAAGAACTCAGCACTTCCATGTTCCGCTGAGAAATAAGATTTATCTGCAGTGTTTGATATCATTCTATCGAAGGATATGCTTTCAAAATGTTTTTATTCCCACCGCAAAAGGTTTCTTTTGTAGGCAAAAGAAACCTTTTGCTCGAAGTCTTCATTTTGCATAACTTCTTCATGTTCTTGTTTGAGAGAAAATATTTTTTTATCTTTTCTTTTTTTAAGCGAGAGGCCACGTATGGCGCTATTGAACCGTCAAGGTGACCGAAATAATGTTTATTTTTATGGTTACGGTATGTTATGTTATACGAGTAGCATTTACCTTGGTTAGTTTTCGTGGAAATGGAGTAGATAAATATCTAATAGTAATAGGTATGGTAAATGTTCGTGTGACGGGAGGTACCTAATAATTATTATGTAGGTGCATGTAATGATTTATGGCTAGTTATTTTCTTTAGGTACTTACAAATGTAATACTGACAACCTTTTTTTTAAGGTCAAGTTTAAAGCAGTACCAAAAAAAATTCATTTGATATTCATAATGGTAAAACACACATAACGGTAAAAGGTTTTTTCAATCAAAAGTTCGCTAAACGTTTTAACCTGTCAGAATCCGTAAGTCCCTTTCGGGACTGGCCGACTCGTGCTGTGTAACCTTTATTTGTATGCGTCTTATGGATTATTTTCGTTTATTTTTATTATAGAGGAAACAAAATATTTTAGGTACTACCTCTACATAAACAATAAAAACAAATTAATTTTATATGAGAGTGCTTAGAAATTTTTGTCACAAAACTAAAAAAAAGAAAAATGTTCTCTAAGTGGATTTTTATACTCTGTGTGACAGTAAAGAGGAGTGGCTGTAACTGAAAACGATGTCTCGATTTTGGAATATTACTGTTTTAGTCCGTTCTCAGACGGATATTTCAGTCGAGTTGAGTATTTGACACTTTTTTTGATAGTATACATATTAAAATAATCTGTGAATCCCGATTATCTATAATGTTATCAAGCTAAATAGTTAGTTTGTTTGGTTGAACGTGCTAATCATCATGCTAAGACTAATAGGAGCGGAGCAGGACGCCTACCACTTAACGCGATCCATTTTAGGACCTTAACTGAACTTTTCTTCTAATTCGTACCATGACGTCAGATAAACGAACCAATTTAGGCCATGTCATCTGACAGCGATTGTCACAGACTGATTCGTACGTTTTGGTTTCATTCATTCAATTTTGTTCCTGTTTTGTACCATGACGTCTTATAGCAGCTCAACTGAAATGCTGAATTGTCAAAATAAACGATTCAACAAAAGTTACTTTTTCTGTAACATAACTGAAACGTTTGGTAAATTATTGACAAAAACATGGTATTTTAGTAAATTTTTACGAAAATCAATGTAAGTATACTTTTTTTATTTATCTTTCAGTTATTACACAAAAATAACAATAAATGAACACACTATTTATTGTAGAATAAATAGATAAATCAAGGTGACAAAGCTAGTCTAAACTTTGGTGGTCGTCTTCAGACGAATCTTTTTTATTTGCACCATCATCGTTGATTCCAGATTGGTATGATTCTTTAGTAACGATTCGTTTTACAATGTTTATTGGAATTTCATTTTCGTTATAGCATTTTCCTTCACTTTTAATGGATCAGTGTTGCCTACACAGACACAGTAAAGAATTATTCTTAGAAAACAAGAAAGAATACATTTTGAGACGTGTAGCTTAGTGGCTGAGTAATTTAAAGTGTAAACAGAATTTTAATAAACCGCTAGAAAAATCCACCAGCCACTTATAGACAAAACTTACTACTAATCTACTAATTAGGAGCCAAAACTTAAAATAATAAACGTGCCGTTTCATTACGTTGAAATAAAACTACGATTTTTCGTAAAATAAATTGCAACAGGTAAATAAATATCTTATTTTGACTAAGAATTATTCTAAACATACTTACTGTATTAACTTAAAATAATAATAACAAGTTTAATAATCGAAATGCTTATATAAAACATTGAAGATAGACGGTGATTTCAAACTAGACTTTTGTCTGTATCTTAGTAGCGACATTTTAGTAAATGCAGGATTGCACACATTGATTACAAGAAATAAACTTAATTAAAATTAGTATAAACAATCAAAAACATAATATTAAACAGACTATAAAATGAGATCTTTATAATTAACAAAAATAAAAAATATTATCAACTAACAAAACGAAAAGTATGAGCGAAAAATAAATTCTTAAAACAATTGTTTAATGTTGCTTATACATTAAAGTAATGATCCTGTGTTGAGAACAAATAAATGTTTCTTGCTTCTGAACGTGTCTGACAGTATAGTGTGGGCCAAACACATTTATCTGAAATTAATAACGTTGTCTCTTTTTCACTAAACACGTCTTCAACGCGGTTCAGCCACAAATTGCGATCTTTCATTCACTTACAACGATCCAAACTCCGCAGAGCGCATTGGATGTCATGGTACGTATTTGAAGCGATGCAGTTTAGGAACCTTAACTGAAATGTCTTGCTTTTGAATAGTTTTTAATTAGGTAATGAAAATTGTGATGCAAATGAAGTTGCGCGGTTCAACTAGTTGATGATAAAATTTATCTTTCAGAACAAATGTCAGAAAGCTTTAAGTATGCATCACTTTTACTTTGTATTTATTACTTTCAATATCTTTAAAATGCATGTGTTTAGAAAGTGTAATTTCTTTAATCCTCACTACAGTTTCATATCTATAATACGCAGAATTAATTAGATGGATTATTCGAGGAGGCCAACTTTCGAATTCTAAGAAAACAAACTTTTTATACATAAATCAACTTTTGTTTCTTCTTTTTTTTGATTAATTCCGTCGCTTCATGTAAAATACAGTTATTCAGTTGCATCCGACACCGAGCAAAAAAGTTTGGACCGATACATTCCAATTAATAAAATGCGTTGGCTTATAATATGTGTTTTATAGGTGTGGTAGGAATTTAATAACGCTCACGTGTCAATCTATACTAATATTTAAAGCTGAAAAGTTTGTTTGTTTGCTTGCTTGAACGCGCTAATCACAAGATCTACTTACTGGTCCGATTTAAAAAAATCTTTCAGTGTTAGATAGCCCATTTATCGAGGAAGGCTATAGGCTATATACGAGTATCATCACGCTAAGACCAATAGGAGCGGAGAAGTTATGAAAATTGTGACGCAGACGAAGTTGCGTGGGTCAACTTGTAATTTATATAAAATCTTGAGAATAATATTAATCACGCTATTTTCAACATCGGTTATTTAACTACCTGGTTGAAAGCTATTAATCAGTTCTAATTAATAAATTCAAATTCAAAGCATTTTATTTCAAATAAACCATTCACAGGCACTTTTGAAACGTCAAGGTCGGTCAATCAAAAACATGGAAGCTATTTGCACGTTCCAAAGCGTAGATCTCTATGGAGAAGAACGTGCAAGAAACTCCACGGACACTCTTTTAAATCATGTTCTGTTTTACAAAATTCCAAGTTACATATACTTGTTGCTTCTGCATGTGAGGACAATGCAAAGGAAAAAAAAGGGCTTATTATAAGAATTTTAAATATAAAGATTAAAATAAGCCAATGGCAGTTAAGAGATGACCAGTCTCAACCGACGGCGCCTGTTAACGAACATGACGCGTGTATCGGCACCCTTCAGCTCAACCATTTCGAAGGGAACCGAATGATCAAACCCACGCGCCGCCATCAGCGAGACATTTGAGTGAGCATGACATGCTCTCAACCACCATGCTCGTTCATGTCCAACAAGTAAAACTATATACTCACATAAAATGTAAATGGTTTCATGGTACTCACATTTACAAAATTTGAAAAATATGCTTCTACTTTACACAAAACTATGGTTGTCAATGACCAAATAATGAAAAATAAATTAATAAAGAGAACGATTAAGTTCTTACATCAGAAAGAATAAATAAGTAATTAATATAATAATATAATTTGTAGGTATATAAGAATAAATAAACGAAATAATGTAAGAACCTCTAAAAGAAGCGAGCATCTCTTCCAAATATAAAAACATAAAAACCTAAAAAGTGGACCTAAGCAGCTGTGACTGTGGAGCAGGACCAGCATTTAGCCAAGCGTTTTTATCGAGGATATAATCTTCCAGTTTATAATACGCTTGTCTACATAGTGTGCGTTTTATGCATGCTTTAAATTTTCTCTCAATATTCAATAGTCAATATTTAAACCACTGACTGCCAAACTCGTTATCGTTTATCAATGATTTGAGTTATCATTTTATTTTTAATTGTTACAGACACTACGATTTTCCTACGTTTTGATTAAAACGTCTTGTAGGTAACTTATAGGTACAAATGCGGACTTATTCCCTCAGGCGTTCTCTGTCAGCTTTCCTTAATAAAAGTAAATTCACTCTGTGATAGTGTAGGTTCCTATTGGTTAAAGAGTTTTAGTTATTGGATCAGTTCAAGAGACTATCTTTTACAAAAAAATATCAATTTTACGTCATTATAATATTAAATAGCGACCCGCCCCGGCTTCGCACGGGTACAAAAATATAAACTTAAATCTTCTTCGAAAACCACTCTATCTATTAAAAAACCCGCATCAAAATTCGTTGCGTAGTTTTAAAAATCTAAGCATACATAGGGACAGACAGACAGCGGAATCGTCTTTGTTTTATACTATGTAGTGATTTAGGTAAGTTAAATGTATTTTGTAAACGTAACTATCAGTAAAACTTGTTCATAGTCCTTTATAGGGTATCGTGTTCGAAGTGTAACCAACGGTACACAGTTGCTATGCCTCCGACGCCCGTTCGTCTGTTGTCAGCGGAACGTACATCTTGAAAACAAAAAAAAAATAAAGGCCTTCTTGTGCTAGTCCGACTCACACTTGGACGATTTTTTTTATTATTATGTTGATAACTGATGCACTTAGATGGTTACACATCATTTCACTACATAATGCCATCAATCTGTTACAGAATACACTATTATGCAATGTGTGTAATTGCTCTGTGTGCGTGTAGGGCTAGTTACACTGCATTGCGATTTAACAAACCCAGTGTACAACGAGCATGATTATTGTAAATATCTTGCATAATATTCGAGCAAATCACGAAGTACAGTCGGGAATAAAAGTTCTCGCAACTTTTATCCCTGACACCACTGTACTTCATGATTGGTTTCGTGATTTTTAGGACAAAAATATTATTATTAAAATTTTAAGCTAATTTGATAAAAGCTAAAATAAATAAGAAGAGTCACACATTTTATCTATTACTCAAAAGCGAGAAACTTTCTATTAAGTAGCTATTTGTGACATTTCAAAGCAATCATTCATTAAGAAATGATTTAATTTTGTCGCTAGCAAGGAGAACTTTTGATGTTGACTGTACTTTACTCAATAGATCATTTAGAAAGTGAATGTAAGTCAAAATTAGCATGCCTAAGTAGGAAGCGGAGATGTAATCAAACTGGCGATAGATACTTTTTGTTTTTATTATTATAATCATAATTATGGTACCTAGTTAGCGATCGTACAAGTTATTACTTACATGTTATTTCTTTAAGTACTTAATCATAGTAATGGCTATGTCTGCGAAAAATACCGATAGCTATCGAGCCATATGATTTTAGTCCGCCAATCGGCACCGCCACGACCACGACAACGACCTGTCTCAGCTAGGGTGGCGGCAGATGGAAACTTTTACACATAACTTTCGACTAAACTTAAATTTCAATTTAGACTAGACTGATTTATCGTCACTATATATCATAGGTTGGTAGTGTTGGTACTTAGTCATATTTTTTCAATAAAAACTTCAAGCATGTTAAAAAGCAAAAGCTCAGTAAAGGGTTTCGTATAAGTTACAGTCATATTTTCCTCACCATTAGTCTCAAATTAATATTATATCGTTTCTTTATACATATTACGGTAGTTATCTGTATAGTAACTTAGTATATTACGTAGGTACCATTTTCATTTTTTAAACATTAGCGTATGTACAGTCTGTGACCAACGTTATCTAACCCGCTTGACTATTATTTGCTAATAGTCAAGTGGGTCAGATAATGTTGGTCACAGACCCTACCATTGTCAATTGGAGGTTAAATATCAATTACAAAAGTGCTCATTAATATTATCCAATTTTGCTACGCTATCGAATCAAGAATGTAAAAAATCAGCTGTAGGTACCTACATATTTATGTTCGCATAACTTGACATAATGTAGGAAAAAGCTAATTATTTTCACTACTTCAGTGTATTTAACCCTCTTAAATGTAATTTATTAATTTAAAGTCACCCTTTCACTATTTTGGAAGATTCTTGGTCCCATTTGTGCCATAATAAATGAAGTTACAGTGTTTAAAGCGTTTCAATTTGAAATCTCGTTTTGTAACAATTAATTACAGTGGTTCATTAAACATTACAGCCACTTTTTGCCTCTAAAGCCTTGTACTTATAAGAATTCAGAAACTTTATTAAGATTTTAGAGAATCTGAATTACTTTTGGGGAGTGAGGTCATTGTTTCAATAACTTAGGTTTATCTCCATTATATAAACTAAATTGAATTCTAAATGTCTTGCATGCAAATCATTAATTCATTTCTTGTGCATTTGTTAAGATGTCAGATTAGATATATTGATCAAATTTGTTACCGTCGAGCCTATGCACACGGTGTTCGACGACACATGTTTTACGAACGCGCGCTCACAGCGAGTTAGATGACCAACAAAAAGCAGTACTGTCTGCGTTTGAAGCGCGTTAGTGCGCGTCATCTGCGCGTTTATTTTTGCAATTCAGGTTTCACGTCTTTGGCGCGTTAAAAACACGCCGTGTGCAAAGGACCAGAATTTTTGTGAGTCACTTTTCACAATCCAGATCTGTTCTCAATAGCTTAAATACTTGAGATTTAAATTATTGTAACGTTACGACTGTCAAAATTCATCTGCATTAAAATAAAACATAATACATAATAACACTATTTTTTGTTCCTTCTATAATTAACTTGCCGTGATATATGTAACAGGTAAAGTGTGCCAACATCTAACATAATTATTATTTTCATTGCTTGCAATGACCAAGTGTTCTGAATTTTTAAATGGCTGTAATAACATTTAATGTTCTAGTATTTTATGAGTGTTATGGTATAAGGTTAGTCAATCATTTTGACCTTTCATGAACTGTGGGAATTATCGCGGCGACATATTGACCAGTACCCCTATTCTGTAACAACATTTTCGTATCTCGACAGCGGAATCCGAGGTGAGTATCAAATTACGTCAAACGTAAGACCTTATGTTGTGTGAAATAAAGCTCACTTTGTGAGGTTTGTCACTCAGGTGAAGCTCGATGTCGAAATGGTTACTTACAGAATAGACTAGCTGTAACTAAAGCGAATTATGTACATGGAATTTCGTTCGAATCAGGAATGATTTATTTATTTATTTATTTATGTAATTACAACGGTTTATAACCAATTACAGTAACTAAAGCACAAAAACTACTAAACACAAACAAAGATAAATTTTAAAAAATAAAATGGGTTAGGTACTCTGTCATGAATCCCTCTCACAGTACTTCTGACATGCCAATAAAATCTTCGTCCATTCAACCGCAAACAGATTGCTGATGATATCCGCAAGAGAACCAAGGTTACCGACATAGCCTGAAGGATCGCCAAACTAAAGTGGCAGTGGGCAGGCCACATTGCTCGCAGAACAGATGATCGATGGGGCCGAAATGTGTGGCGACACAACGTTGGAAGGACTCCCACAAGGTGGACCGATGACCTGGTGAAGGTCGCGGGTAGCCGATGGATGCGAGACGCGCAGGACCGGTCGTTGTGGCGACGCTTGGGGGAGGCTCATGTCCAGTAGTGGACGTGTTTTGGCTAATATGATGATGATGATGATGAATTTCGTTCAACGAAACTGTTTTTTAACTAATAGAATAAGATAAAAAATTACTTTTACATGTATTAAAGTCTTATTAACATTTTGCACAAAGTTAAATCTAAATGGGTAATACATTAAAACGATTCCCAGAGGAAATCAAAAAGCGAAAACGGAAAAGGATTAGCAAGCCTTCAACGCAGATTACTTAAACTTACTCGCGATAAATAAACGTATCAAAATATTTCTGTTTCACGTTTGAATACCTACTACAGAGTTGAGCCATGTTGAGCCTTTGCTTTTGTTCACTATGATATTCTAACACCATCATAATTCCGTTGTACTAGAGACGGAGATAAACAGAAAGCATATCATTATATTTTTTCACTTTTAAATTACAACGGCGTCGGCAAGTTATAGTGGGTCCCAGAACTATGTGGCATCATTTTTTTCTTAAGTCCAATTAATGGAGGATATTTCCTAACGATATTTATGTTTAGATCGGCGTTTACTGATAACTGATCCTCTTATCGTGCGAACCCATGCCTAGGAGTTCAGAACTAGGTTTTTAGGAACTAACTTTGTAATAGGATTTTGTTTTTCTTTTTTTTGTATCGTATCGTATGTTGCGTTACATACGTTAAGTGTGTTTCTACTGCATAGTTTTTCATATAAAATCCAGATATCATAATGCGTTGTACATACGTTGCGTACGTGGGACCAGTTTGTCTCTAACTTCATGTTTGTGTAAATAGCTAGATTGGGCCCCTTTTTGTTAGGATGGGATATCATCAAGTGACTCCTTCCGCTCTGGGTGGAGCGGAAGGGAGTGTCGGACTCTTACTGACTCAAACCTACCCGTGTTCTTATGTCCTTTGCGTTCCAGAGCCACGGTGACTCTATAAAAAAAATCTGCAACACTGGAAGGCACTTTTACTGAAGGCGATTACTCTCTGTGTATGACACCGGAAAATTACAGACTCCGTAAGATTGTAATAAATCTTTATTAGATTACGATTTCTCGATATATTATGAAAAAATCATTTTGTATATAATAAATCCCACCCAAATTATATGGTTTACAATGTCCGTGGCTTATTAATAAAAAATATTTTACAATTTTACGCGAAATTTTACAATTATACGATGTTTTCAATTCTTTCGGTGACGTATACAAACGCTAAGTTATGTTAAGCCACTAAGACTTACGACGGTCCCTAAGTCAGCCTCAACCTTTAAAATCTCATTGCTATTTAACTGCCAGCCCTTCAAATAAAACATTATATCCTTGAACATTTAATGTTAAAGCACTTTTACACAACGTCATCGTTCACATGATTGTGTGTCGTTCTCGTTAATATTTTACACTTCCTTGTGGATATATTTCTGATGGCTTTTTTAGGGTTTGTGATTGTTTAAAAGCTTATGAACATCAGGTACAGCCAGCGAAAAATCTAATAAAACTGGTTTTCTAAATCAATCAATAAAAATAAATATTTAGGTCTAGTAAGATCAGAAGTTACATTTTTCAAATAAGTGGCCTTTTTGCTACCATTCAAAATGCCAACAATCAGATTTAGAGTCATTTTATGTCCATGTACAATTTTTTCGGTAGAAATATACACCCGGAATAGTATATAATCTACAATACTCCTCTGTGCCAAATATCATCAAGATCCGTTCAGCCGTTACGGCCGGCATGATGAGGTAACAAACAACCAACCTTTCATCAAAACTTTCGCTTTTATAATAGACGTAAAATGTTAAAGTATTATTGTTTATTGATTTTTGTAGTTGACCATTAATCTTACTCTTTTATCTATATTTATTCACAAAATGTCCGAATTACTTTACTTTCTACAAAGTTTTAAAAAATGTTACCGATAAATCGACTGGGCGCTGATAAATGGTTGAGATTCATAGATTACGTCAATATATCCAAAACTCATTTGTAGCGTATTTACTCTCGTAAAATACTGTGAACACGTATTTGCATAGCACGTATTTGCACAGCAGGTTATGCTGAAAACTAAAATGGCCATAAAATTAAAAAGAATTACACTATCATTTGAAGAAACAGACTTGTTTGTAATCTCTTTAAACGCCCGCCGTTTATTAATTTAGTGAAGAATTGAAATACACTGTTTTATTCGCTGAAAATGTTTTAGAAATAATTAACTCCCTTGATTGTGCGTAATATAAACAATACTTCGAATCATCACTCACTCTCTCTCAAACTCACTCAAACTGTCGAATAATATGCAGACTTATAATATAAGTATTATACAGTATTCAAAGAAGGTCATACAGATTATTTGAATTCATTAACTTCAATCGATTTTAATAAATCCCTGATTTACGGCAACATTTTTTTTTTAATAATCTCCTCAACAATTTGACATTGACAGATTGGCGAGTTGACTTCTGACCTGATATCTTGGTCGCTTTTGCTTGTTGTTCAACTACCAAATACATGTGTCTTCTACCTGAAATATTACTCAGTTTTCGCTGCTCTTAGGCAATTCGACTTGTCAGCACCGACGCAGTTTGCAATACAAGTTTCACCAAGATACGAATCTATGACCGTGTTCCCTTTCGCAGGGCATTACATTCAACTTATTGCTGTTACATATTGGCGAATCTTTCTCATGATATTTAATTGGAAAGGTGTACTGTCAACGTTGTCGAATTGTAGCGCGTTGTTGATAAATTGGTAAGTGACGGGGTTGGATATGACTGAAATGAATTGCATCATATTGTAGACTGACTGTAGTGTAGATAATAATACGCAGTTAGCTACTCTTAGATACGTATAAAGGAGTATTCTAAATCCTAACTCAATCGATTTAGGGAAGTGAGTGAAAAATCGATCACCTGAAACGACACATAGACGGATGTGAAACTGAATCTTGATATCTATGTGTACTGCGACTTCGTTTTCTTCTTTTTACTCTAACTTTTTCTATTCCAGGGATTGTAATAAATACCATTCGTATATCCTATCAGCTTTACCGAAGCGTTCTAGCCAATTGATTTACCACGGTTTACTGAGTACCACAAACAGACGAGCGGTTTTATTAAGATGTTTTAAGTGAAGATACAATTCTTAGAATACTTTTTTGCTAGATATATTGAATTACATATCTTCCTACGCGTACCTTAAGAATAGAACAATGAACATTGATAAAACCACTATACTTGATAAGTTTTCTTGTGAAACATTAAGTCGAGATACGAGTACATGATAAAATATTCGACTACTTCCTTTGAATTAGGTCGAAAGTAAAAAGAAAATTGGAAGTCTTTATTAGGTTTCATGTGGGAATTCTAACAATTTATTTGTATTTATGTTTGACAGGGCTGAATAACGTTCGTAAAACGAATTCGGATATTTATAACGTTTTCAACCATAAGGGCACAACTGCGATGTAATATTCCAGTTTGACTGTACTGGGTGTCGTTTGCTTGTGAGCACCAGCGAGAGACATACACAAAAAAAAATAGATGATAAATGTATTTTGTCATTCCAGAATTTCAGCAGTGAGCTCATTTAATTTGAAAAAGATTCTTAAGAAGGTAGGAATCTTCCAAACTCTTTAAAAAATGAGGATAAAAGTTATGAAAAGAGACCGTCAAACCTCGACTTACTTTTGTACGATACTCGTACTTGTTGCGAATACTTTTTAGGCGCTTGAATATCTCGATCTTCTAACTTTATTTTTATAAGAATTCTCTGAAACAATGTATTTTTCTCTATTAAAATGTAAGTGAAAGAAGAGCTGTTTTATTTGTAGACTATTTATAAGAATAGGCATTATCTTGTAGCCTTATATTATGACAGCCGAATCGTTTTGGAATTCAAGATTTTGTTTTGCACATTAGTTAGATATTTTATTAATGAATTCCTACCATCATTAACAAATTACATTCATGGTTATATATTTCGGAAGGTACTGAGTATCGCACCCATGAATCCATTGATGGTTAAATAAGGTCGTTTAGTTGAGGTTATTTCTGCAAAAGACAATGCACGTGAATGCTGACTGTAAGGAAACATTAAATTGCACCCCAGTTTTACATTCCTATTCTTGATACCAAATGCCAAAATACCTCATTCGAAAGGTCATTGTCCTTAAACGTGATACCTTCCACTTAGGTATTGGTTGTCCATTAATGGCCATATAAATAGATATCTAAGGAAATGTGAGACTTTGACCCTTCGAACACAATACTTTTGTAATAGACATTTTTTCTATTTACCGCACAAATTTTATATTTTGGCCTAACCTTTTCCCAACTATAAAACCAGTATTTTATGAGGAGCAGCTGCTTACCATATCTCCACAACCCATTAACTGGGTAACACGGTACATCATGGCAAGTCTGGAGTCAGATTTACTGGCTCCTGACTATCTGTAACGATTGCCAAAGATCAACAAATTACAGCTGGGACCAACGGCTTAACGTGCTTTCCGAGGTACGGAGGAAACTCGGTAAGTTAAGATGGTCACCCATCCACAGACCAACCTAGGCAGGCAGTGCTTAACCTTGAAGATCGACCCGTGCGGCTGTTATTATTTAGCCATGAGCTCCTCTGAACAAATGTTTTTTGCCCTTATGTTGTAAAAATCGTATTCATTTTGTTTTGTTGCGAGATTGCTAAGCTTTTTCACTAGTGTGCGTGAACTTGTATACCTAAGAATTAAGCAACAGTACCTACTGTAAGGTTACAATGCATTGTCTTAATTACATTGCGAACAATTACGTTGTGTGAAAATCGAAGTGTGGATTGCAAAGGTCCGTGGGAAGTTGAAACGCGGTGACAAGTTGAATGGACGTAAAGCGACGTTTAAAATGGGAATGAAACCTTTCATTTCATAAATTATTGACCTGTCAATTAATAAGAGAATATAGAATCGAAAAAGTTACTAATAGAGCAAAAAAGTAACTTAAGTTTGGTTAAAAACGATTCGTAAGTAGACGAATTATTAGATCTGTGGGGTAATTGTTTTCCTTTCTTTTCGGACCAATGGTAAAACTTTTCATTTTATTTTTTTTTTCAAAAGTTAATTTTTTATCAAAATCGGGCTCGAGACTTATATCAGTATTTCTTATATATTCCAAATGGTATAATTTTTCAAGTGTGCATAGAAAACAATATCCGAAATGTTGCCATATAAGCCAACTTGGAAAACTCCTGAATGTACTCGTATTAGATTATGTTATTTAATATATATTTTTATGTAGGTGGTATTTAAAAGTAGATCATACATTTTAAGGCACGCTTCAGACTAAATACTTTTTAAATCTGACTGATGTTGCCGAATTGATTTAATATTAGATTATTTGAAGTATTTAGAGATAGCACTTACTTAATTCTACACTCGTAACTGTTAATCAAATAATCAATATCTTATTAGACTCTTGATTGAAATATATCTAACACCTAGGTGTGATATAATTAATGCCACATTACGAATAAATGTTTACTAATGCACATTCTAAGTAAGTTAGTCATACATGCTACGTATATTAAATCATATGTTAGGTTAGGTTGATGAACTTTAATGATATGTTTGTATCATAAAAGGTTGTTTAACCGGCTAACCTTCATTATATCTGCAAGGTAAGTAATGAAATCTTTCTGATTAAAGCTATATTTATTCATGATTATCTTGAAAAAGCTCTATCGTTTCAAATAAAATATTCTTTAAATAAATATTTTTATTCGAATTTACAAAGTTGTTTTGCTGCAAAGATACCACCTTGTTGCATCATAAATATACAAATCTGGGGGAATGGAAGAGCCCCGCCAGGTAAAGGAAAAAAAAATGTACGGCCGTACTACCTTAAAAAATATTTTAGGATGGTATGGTCGTGCATGTTTTTCGCCGTGCACTTTTTAAATTTAAATAAAAATAAAGTTTAATAAAGAATACTTTAAACTTGATTTAAATTCGACTTTAAAAAGATGTTTTGCTGCAAAGATACCACCTTGCTGCATCATAAATAAGGGCAACAAAAATATTTTTTTTAGGGTTCGCATAAAGTATTGATACGACTCGGATTTGGAATGCAAAAAGCGATCCAGAGGTTTATAAATTTGCTTAAACATTGTATTCTTATAAAAATATCTGGCAGAAAATCTCTTTTAAAATCCGTTGGATTAAATGATATATTTTTTTAAAATCTATTTTTATTTAGGGGCTTTTATCAAAGATATGTCAGTCCCATCGTAGTAAGAAGCGAGTAAATCTGACTCCAGTCTTGCCATAAAGTACCGTGTTAACCAGTTAATGGGTTGTGGAGGTCTGGTAGGCAGCCGCTTCTCGTAAAATACTGGTATTCAGCTAAATCCGGCTTGACTGAAAGTCGACCCCAATATAGTTGGGAAAAGGCTAATCAGATGATGATGTTGTCAGCCCTATCTTACCCTTTTACGGTATGGTAATATTTCGTCGTATGGTGATATTTCGATATGGTAAACTTTGAATAGATATACCATATCGAAATATCACCATATAATATAATTATCTCTCCGTTCACTATACAGACCCAAAGTATTAAAACATCGGTATCGATACGTATCCGGATCACAAGTTGTATGATCTGAATTTCATCTTAACAGCGCCGAACTCAGCATTCTTTTATAAAACAAGCCCCAGATATCTCAACGAGATCATCTGCTAATATCGGGGAATGTACGTTATACAACACTTAAAGGATAACGTCGAAACCTTTCCGGCAATCGTTCGGCGGCCAAGTAATTAAAACGCGGTACTAAATGGTCGGAATTTTAAGCAACACTATTAAAACATTTGGTACAAATACTGGAGTATACCTATAATATACCTAGTATACCTTTATAGGTTTGTTACCTGTTTACTTTCCCAGAAAAAGATAGTGGCACAGTGATCAGCAAAGGTCAAAGTAGACCCTTTTAGAGTTTCCTCAGGGATGTGCCCTAACAGCCGTAACACAGACTGAAGGGGGAAGCGGAATATGCGGGAAGTCTCGACATAGTAACTGATCGCCTACCGACCGAATTCGGTTGTTAACTCCTTAACGATCAAAATCAATGACATGATCCGTGGATAGTGTTCGAGATTGACTGTGTACAGACGACCTTAGGACTTAACGACCGAATTCGGTCGGTCGGTTTTTTAAGAGGTCATGGGCCCCTGAACGTGACCAACTTGTTCCCAAAAGTCCTGGCACCTCGAAAGTTTGCAAACAAAAGCAAAAAAGAAAAAGTTACATGTTACGTCATGAGACCGCTGACTTTTATTTTACGATTTCCGTACCTACTGCCTTCGAAGACACTAAAATTCACATTAACCAAAGGTTTACAGTTCTTTCGATTACTTAGTCATAACTTGAGTTTCAAAGTTCAGTTTGTTCTTATTATATGAAAGGAAATAATATTGTTTTTTAATGTAATGTATTTTATGGGAAACCCTTCCGTGGTCGCAAATGTAAGGTTTCTCATATATTATTATAACTTCATTTACCATGCTCCATTGCGCAACCAAGTATGTAACTCATGGTTTATATTCTATTCTTATCTCCAAATTAATTTTATGGAGATCAAAAGCAAAGATTCTTGAGGCGTTCCCATAAGAAATATATCATATAATATAAATATGGGTACCACCTATTGTTATAAAACCAACATTTTTATTATAACAACAATAGATCTATTTCAAGTAACTTCACATTGACATTCCATTACAAATTCTATGTGCTTCGTGTCACAATATGGTCACAATAGTGTATTTTATAACGGTATACTGTACTGTATCTGTTTGTTTGAGCAGTAATTGTGCTGTGACACAACTTCAAGGTTGTCCCACATAGTTTCATGCCCTACTGACTCTTGGTGATGCAGACAAACGTGCCGATCGCAGCGTTTTAGACGCGGGTGAAAGATGAAGACAGCCATCTTCTGCCAGCCTTCTTCCAACTGGAAGGACACCTGATTTCCTCAATGCAGAGAGTCGTGACCATATCATGATTTCAAAACTTCCTGCTTGACATCATGCGCATCTTCTGAGGCTATTAAATAATGGAAAAAATAACAAAAACAAACAGCAGGAATATAAAAATGACCGAGTCGATAAATGATTATTATCAACAAACACCTTAACAACAGACACCACACGTCAAGAAAATAATATTTTAAAACTAGATGAGGTCTCTGTGTCTTATCCGCCTGCCCGAAAATGTAACACCAAATTCACGGCACTGGGCTGTTCATTGATAGTGAGATGAATATTTATAATTCATGCAAATAAATAATAAGTTGTTGAGTTACCAAATAAATAAATAAACTCGGAGATTACAGCCTCTTTCAGAGGTTAGTCAGAGACAACAGAGACTGTGCAGATTAGTTTCTGAGATGATCTTTTGAAGAAAGAGGCATACAGTGAATCAAAAGAAGCTCAACGATAAACGATGATTTAATGAATCAACTGCGTCCAGAGAATTTTTTTTAGCACAACAAATGACACGTATGGTGAATGAGGTTCACGTTTAGCATACCTTTATTTCAAAAATATACGTACCGATATTTGAAGCGTTTTAACAGTTCGTTTGTTGAATCTATCGCGCGGGAATTATACCTCAGTAACTATATCGATGCCAATTTAAAAGTTTGTTCATATCCTTCTGTCAGCAAATCAGGCATTAAGTGGGCTAATGAACATTTTTAGCCTATATTTATATTTTTGACATTGCCTAGATAATGACAAGTTATTTTGTGGACTTACTTAGATTGAGTCTTAAAGGGCAATGGAGAGGGCAATGCTCGGAGTTTCCTTGCGTGATCGAATCTGGAATGATGATAACCGCAATAGAACCAATATTACCGACACTGCTCGAAGGATCGCCAATCTGAAGTGGCAGCAGGCATATTGTTCATAGAATAGATGGTCGATGGAAATTTTCTGGAGTGGCCACCGCGAACCGGAGGACGTAGCATTGACCTCTCAGAAAAGTAGAGAAGAAATTACAAATAATGCTAATGAACTTCAGCTGGATATTAGCCAACAGGCTCGCCGTTAAATGCACGTGTATTTATATCGGTACGTTGAACTCCTTCCCAACGGCAATCAACACATTAATTTCTAACCATATTTGTATGCTTGTCACTAATACACAAATTATCTCTTAACATTCTAATCGACACTTCCATTATCATCTGCCTAGCCTTTTCCCAAATATTGGGGTCGGCTTCCAGTTAAGCCGGATTTAGCTGAATACCTGTATTTTACGAGGAGCGGCTGCCTACCAGACCTCCAAAACCGATTAATTGGGTAACACGGTACTTCATGGCAAGTCTGGAGTCAAATTTACTGGCTTCAGACCATCCGTAACGACTGCCAAAGATCTACAAATGACAGCCGGGACCAACGACTTAACGCGCTTTCCGAGACACGGAGGAAACTCGGTGTGTTAAGATGACCACCACACACCCATCCACAGACCAACCTTGGCAAGCGTTGCTTAACCTTGAAGATCGACCACTTCCATACTATATAATTTTACTAACTGTTCCCATCCCGCGCTGCGGATAAACTTTCCCGAAGGGGGTCGAGTTTGTCAGCGATGGGACCTGAACCCATCGTGCCGCTGCCTTTCGGGTACTTACGCAATCTGGTAAGAAAACGCACCGGAGATAAACATCACAAGCTATGGGTTGACCATAGTGAGTGTAGGCAGGCCAAAGAGGCACTTCCCTCTATAGATGGCCGATTCACAAAACAAGCCCTAAGACTGACTAAACAAGAGTTGCGTTCAGTCACAGCCGTAACAACTGGCCACGGGTCTTTTAATAAACACCTATATGCTATAGGAGTCACTGACAGCCCGCTATGCAGAGCCTGCATGGAGGAAAATGAGACAGCAGCACACCTGCTTCTAAGCTGCCCGGTAGTCGCGGATTACAGGGCAAAGTACTTCGGAAACCCAGTTACCCTCTGCGAGATAGTTGGTAACACCAAGGCGTTGCTGGCCTTCCTTGGGGAGCTGGGGTGGATCGAATGACGCATTTGTCCCACCTGCACGCAAAATACGCGCTTAGTCGTGGAGTTGCGGAAACCAGCCCGATTTACATACATACATACGTACATAACTGTTCCCATAGGAATTTCGGGAAATCCTCTCTTAGTGCTCGAAGTAGACCAAGTAGATCAGCACTTTGGGCTGTGCGGCGTCGGTCAGTCATTCACTCAGTAACGGATGAGTTATTGATAACAGGAAAATTCCGTCTATTTGCTATCTTTTCACGTCTTAGCTGCTGAACGGATTTTGGTGAAACTGAACACGGGGATAGACTAGGTCTTGGATTAGGACAGTAATACTTAGAATACATGTATTCCGGGAGCATATTCCCTTGGGATGGTTAACGACTGCTGCATGTAAAGCCGCTGGCACGAGCTAGTTTTTACAAAGTAGACTGAAAAACCGGCCAAGTACGAGTCGGACTCGGACACGAAGGGTTCCGTACCATAAACCTTAATTTTTATTATTTGTTGTTAAAGCGGCAATAGAAATACATAAGCTGTGAAAATTTCGACTGTCTACCTATTACGGTTCTTGGGATACAGCCCACTGACAGACAGACGGACGGACGGACGGACAGCGGAGGCTTAGTAATAGGGTTCGTTGGAGACCCTTTGGGTGCGGAAACCTAAAAATTATCTAGATCATGGAAAAAACCTACTTTGCTTTATCTACTACATGGCTTTTTAGGGTTCCGAACATCCGTAAGAATCGGAACCCCTATTTTTTCAATAAATTAGATGGAAAATGACAGTTTTGAAAAAAATAGAATAGTTCTTTACATATAGAATACAGTAATGTCTGTAGTGTTAAAATAACATGCAACAACAATGAAATTCGTTCAGAACCCTTTGCACGTTAGTCCGACTCGCACTTGGCTTTTTTTTTATCTGTATCTATTGATTGATATCGAATAACGAGCAACAACGAGGTACGACATTTAGGAGCCTGTATATTGAACTGACAATGTTCTATGGATATTCTGAAAAATTGAAAGTGATGAGGGTCAAGTGTGCATTAAGTACAATGGGTGGATGGGTGGCTGAGTGACGCTAACGGGAAGTGATGGTAAAAAGCATAAGGCGAGCGTGAACAATTGAGGCTTTCTAAAAGGACAATACACAGTCAGGTCCGGCCGGATAGGGTCATTTGTGCGTGACAATCATATATGAAATGACCGTCACTAATGATAAGTTAATTAAGATTAATAAAAGCTGAATTATTATGAATGTTAATAATATTGATTAGGTATCTTTAAGTTCCGGCAATTTTTATTTATTAGTAATCGTGTCACGGCATGATGGGGTGTGCTTAAAAGCATGACTATATTAGCCCCCAATCCCCACGTTTCGGAGGATGCTAATATTTATCAGCTAAGTAATGAAATTAAATTTAAATTGTAACTTATCAGAATTATAATTTCAACTAGCACTTCGCCCAAGAATTCGTCCGCGCTACAATTTTCTTAATTTTTTCTAGACAAATTAAATACTAAAACCTTTCTCGAGAACCACTCTGTCCATTGCTAAAAACAGTATGATAATCGTTGCAGCAGTTTTTGACTTTATCACGAACAGACAGACAGACAGACGCGGCGGAGGACTTTGTTTCATTATATGTAGTATACTGATTAACTTTACTTTGTGTTTACAAAATTTTAATTAACTAAAATAAATTATTTGTAAAGGTTTTTCAAACACAAAATATCGTAGAGAAAACGCGTTACTACCATATGCTTATTCTGTCAAAGTTTCGCCGTGTAGACTTAGGTGAAGCGTCACTCCATCATGTTTACAGAATTATCCGGCTGTTCACTTCACCTTAATTTCACTGAAAGGTTTACAGAATTGTCCATCACAATACCCATAACAGTAACTGCGTCGTGAACTTGATCTATAAATCGATTGAAATTACTGACTGGAAGGTTATTTATGGTATTTATGAGCAAATGTCGGTGTTGCCGTCAATAGCTTACGTCATAAGTCTTACGGGGTGGGTTGAATCTACAATCGATACTATACAATGAGATAGTTTAAAGTAAAATTGGAATTCGAGATAAAGGTCAAGATAATTTGCTTTCGATACGATTGAAGGACATTGAAAGCGGATAGAAAGTACCTCGGTATTGATAGCAAACAAAAAAGTGCTTAATCAGTCACTGACTTACTATGGATAGGTACTTTAAAGATAAAGGTGATTCAAGGGATGCAGTCTTATTCGATGACTAGCGGGGCTAAAAATACCACTTTACCACACAACAATCTGTCAAATTTAATTTTCATCTTTATCGCTAACGCATTAGGCTTAAGGTTGATTGGAAAAAATTGACAGTGACTGGCGTGATGTGCTTTCTGATTCTGCTAAAGTGGCATTTATAAGACCCCCTGACATGAACTCTGTTTCCTCCTATAGCTAGGGGAGCTTGGATTCACTTCAAGCTTTTTTACAGAATATACATTAGACAGGCTGTAAGCAATTAATAACTAAACTTTTTAGTGTCCAAAAGGTACTAATCAAAACGTATAAAATACTTTTTGTTTGAAAAGGAATAAAAAAGTTCTAAAATTACAGTAAAATGAAACAAAAGAATACTGTGTTTTTTTTTCTATTAGTCAGGCCGTTATCCTTTGTCCAAAGTTTTGAATACTTTTCAAGGAAGTTGCGAAAATAGTTTTTCTTTTGATGTTCAGAGCTCTGTAAATGTTCTTTACTATGAATAAAAATAGGTACTGGAAATGGAGCACTTAGATAAAATGCATTATTCATTGGTGGTCCGAGATATAACGTAGTAACGATTGTGGACCAACAATCGTTTTGTTCTACCTTTGTCTCATTTTATTATCAATAGATTTTATTCTATAATTCATTCAATCTTGCCAGTTTGCATTCAAGTGGGATTTCAATAACGTCTTCTTTCTTGTGGTCGCAACTTGAATTGAGATCAACTCATAAATAGAGCACGACTGAAATTAAGTCTGATATTAATGTTTAAGAGGAGCTCGTGGCTCGATAATACTAGCCGCACGGTTTGATCTTCAAGGTTAAGCAACGCTTGCCAAGGTTGGTTTGTGGATGGGTGACCATCTTAAAGCCGTTGGTCCCGGCTGTTATTTGTGAATCTTTGGCAGTCGTTATGGATAGTCAGAAGCCAGTAAATCTGACTCCAGTCTTGCCATGAAGTACCGTGATACCCAGTTGATGGGTTGTGGAGGTCTGGAAGGCAGCCGCTCCGCATAAAATGCTGGTATTCAGGTAAATCCGGTTTGACTGGAAGCCGACCCTAATATAGATGGGAAAAGGCTAGGCAGATGATGATTAATGGGATATAAACTCATATCTTATTAGTTAAAGATAAACGTAAAAATGTAGGTAAATACCTACATAAACAGGTAGGTAACATAAGGTACGGGATACTAATTACTGCGGTTATCAATCTTTTACATAATTAACAAGAAAATATTAAGGATAAAACATTTTTTAATTTGAAATACCATCTGTCATCCAACCCCCAGTGTCTTCCTTTTTTCTATTGAAAAATGTTTGTTTCATAAAATCATTTATTTTTAGGTATCCATTGTCGTTATGTCTATTATTTATGGAAGCCGGTTGGTTAGTTTTAAGATCTTACCTATGAGCTAAATATAGTCTAGTGTTTGAAATACAATGTGCCATTAACTTATACATATCAGTAGAGATCGATACATTTTACTATTCATGGAGGCCAGTTAGCTAGTTTTACCTACGTCATGTGTAACGAGGCGGTTGTTTAGTTTCGGTCTCAAGTCAGACCCTATTTAATATAAAAACTCCGTCTCGAAAGTTAAATTGTTGACAATTTAACACACCTGGCGCTTAGGTTGGTGAAATTTCTTGTTAGCTTCGAGCTATTTTGGTCCGAACTTATTGTCTTACGTTCCCGTATAAACTTCATATTTGACTCGGGGACGTAATATTTTGAAGGGCGACGAAGTAATTTCAATTTTATGGCGGCACGTCAGCGGAGTTAAATGTTTGGAAAGAACAACGTCAACGCGACCGATGTTGTTGACAGGGTGAAACATGGTTGGCATTGTCAAGTATATTCTAGTTGATAGGGCAACAAACACATTTACTTTCATTGAATTAAAATGAAAAAGACTTTTTTTGGCTATAAAGTGGAGTTTACTAGTGGAGCTAATCTCGCTTCCGTTAGGCCAGTTTTATACTCCTTCAAGACCTAACAAAAGATCTCAAAGATTTTACGAGGCCTAGATTTTATGTTCACGCTGAGATAAGCGTAGCCGCCGTTAAAAATGTAGGTTTAGAAAGTCCATACACAATTTTCGTGTCGTCCTTAAAGCCAACTCTTAGCAATAACGACTAAAATGATCGTAAAACTTAGTTTCCCGTTCAAGACCCTACCAGAAACCTAAGTACTTACTTTGCGCATTGCGGTTTGCGAAAAAAGTATAATTTAACTCTAATTTGAAGAAAAACCAAGACGAAAAACTTGATATCATTGGTTCCTAACTAGCTTTGATACAGATAATGAGCGAAAGCAATTTCAACGCCCCCCCGTTCTTCACTGAACGGGAGAACATATGATTTCTGATGACTCCCCCTTAATAAGGGGTGATACAATTATCACATGGTTACATAACTTGGAAATAAAACATATAGGCGAAATGTACATTATATTATTACTAGCTGACTCGGAAAACGTTATTTTGCAAAATAAAAAAAAAACAGCCTACCACCTATTCTCATACCTACCGAATATACACACAAAATTTCATGAAAATAGGCCGAGCCGTTTCGGAGGAGTTCGGTAACAAACACAGATTTTTACATATTAGATTAGATTCATGTACATTATAGTGTACCTCTGCCCAACCCTTCGGGGAATGCAGGTGGGCTGTTATACGATGCTGCTCATAGATATTATGATAGGTCATTTCTGTGGAACTAGAGTCTACAGAACCGTTAGGCACTTTTAGAAAAACTAAAGCAGCATTATAATTTGCGGTTTTGCTTCTATCGTACTTCAATGATTTTGCCAACGTAAAGGTAGAAAATAGAACTGGCTGTCCGATTAATGTAGAAAATACTCTGTGTTTTCTATACTTATACTTTATTTTGGTGTCAGTCTAAAACAAATAATGTTCGCAACCAACAGACGACACTGACATGAAGAAAATATTTTTAGCAGAAATAGAAATAGTCCAAGCAAAGAAAAAAAGTGTCAAATAAAAAATCAATTATGTCTTTGCGGCGAAAAGTTTGTCACGAATGTTTCCTTCAGTTTACAACCCAAATTGTCATTTGCCTTATTGCTGTGGAAAGTTAATCTGATTTCATAAGGTTACCTCAGTACCTATATACATTATCCTCGAAGCCTAGACAGCCACTTCACCTCCAAACATAATCTTCTTCTTCCACCTGGCGTTAATCCCGGCCATGCCCAAGGTCGCCTTCCGACTGAGCTTCCTTCTCACTCAGTTTCAAATATAATCTAACACCTTTATCAAGTAGCTATAATACCTAGGTATTTATCCAAATGTTCATCATCATATCAGCCAATTGTAATTCATTGGTGAACGTCAAAGAGCGCCAACGCCAACCATCCCGGTCTTGAGCAGTACGCATCCGTCCGCTGCCAGCCAGTTTCTCCAAATCAACGATCCATTGTGCCGCAAGGCGTTTCACATTACGTTTGCCCATACGCGGTCTCCACTCCCACAGTCATGTCTGCTCCATCGATCGGCTGTCCGTCTACAGACAAATAGGCCCATTTCCACTTCAGCAATCTGATTCTACGAGCAATGTCGGTGACTATAGTTCTACGGCGAATGACTTCGTTGTCGATCCAAACGTTCAAGGGCGAAATTCGCATAGCAACACCCCTATACTTTTCCTAGTCTATAAATACTGTATTTCCTATGAACCAGTTTAAGCGTGCTTCTAGTTT
The DNA here is from genome assembly GCA_950371165.1 of Lacanobia oleracea. Taxonomy (NCBI): domain Eukaryota; kingdom Metazoa; phylum Arthropoda; class Insecta; order Lepidoptera; family Noctuidae; genus Lacanobia; species Lacanobia oleracea. The sequence continues at coordinate 13,906,361 of OX493397.1, forward strand.
TCCGCTTATGGGGTTGTTAAGTACGTTGCTTGTGTTTATATCATATTTATTGCAAGGCGTAAAAAGTTTAAGGATCGCTTCGCTGTTTGCCAGACATGCTTGAGAAAAGAGGATTAAGTTTGCTGAACATCTGAAAACAAGATTAGCCAATAAAAACTTTCCAGTATCAAAACAGTAATTCCGACAAGACCGATGTTATCGGTTCCACACAAGTTAAATGAACCACTTCTACTTTATTTTGAAAATGTACTGGAACTACTAAAACTAACGAAAAAGGCTTCCAAAATGGAATGGAGATAGCTTTTAAGTTCACATCTCAAGAATCTGAAAGTTTTCGAACTGTCACAGAACTTTGCGACTAGTCGAGAAATAAATTAAAAATGTTTTTTTGTTAATTTTTAAACCAAGTTTTATCTTACGGAATATTGAACGAGATCGTGTGGAGCTTCTTTTTCTGCGAAATATGCAAAACATATATTGTATACATATCATCCCATTTACTTAATATTGGGCTGATCCCGACCGTCTTCTGGGCCATTTCCCGACGCATCAAGCGCGAATCACCTTTTACGTTGAAATGTGTTCTATGAATCCTGTAATATTCTTTCTTGTTTTTGTTTTGTAAATGTGCTGTTTTTGCTAAAAATTGCCTTATAGAGTTATTTTCTATCTTGTATAAAACTCGCGGAGCAGTTAGTTAGGTACTTAGGTATATACACGCTGCGTTTGTTTGATTCTTCCTATACATCACTCAACAGATTTTTATTTCTCTATCATTTTGATTTTTAGTATATTTCGGATTTTGTATACGATTGCATTTATGTAACCTACTACGAGTATTTTTATGTATTCATGTTGCTAAATAAGTGTGTTAAGTAGAAAAAGTTGTGTCATGTCACAAAATCAGTTCGAAGAGACGAATTGCTAGTTGATATTAATTCGTAATCATTACAAACATCAATAAAACTTACACTTAACAACATTTGATAACTATTTATGCACCATAACTTTTCTAATAGATCGTTATTTGGACATGTGTGAATGTTTGAACAGGTAGCCATTAGTTATAATACGTTAACACGCTCTAAATTAATGGATTTACTGGCTTACCATTAATTATATTCGATTCACTACTTGTCGTTAATGCATTCCTTTACAATGATAACCATTTTTTTCAAGTAGGCAATAAACTGGTTTGTGAAAACTGGCTGGAAAAAAATATGTGTACGAATAAGTTAGCAATGAACACCGTATTTTGAATTACGAACACGAACGTGGTTTTTTAGACAATGCGTATTATTACAAAAAAAAAACAATACTAGCACATTCTAAAACAATTTTCTAAATTGAATTTAGAAACTAGATCAGCTATCTGATTTTGTTTTGTTTTTTAGTCGGTATGACTGTAACTTTGACTACAATTGTTAGCATTTATTTGTTTGCAGTATTTTAAGTGGTATTAAATTATTCATTCATGCATTAAGGTCAATATTTACAATTTATAACTTGTAATTAATTTATTTTGGTCGTTTAAGGACACGAATCAAATGGAAAACGTAAGTAATACATTAAATTTATATACTTTTGAATCCATAATTTATTTACTAGGTAAATGTAGGCCTCGTCTTTAATTTTCATGAGTCGGAAAACAGGATTAGGTATAGGAACGATCAAGTGGATAATAACATTATTACTAAACACTTATATTATTAAACACTTAAATGTTTATTAAGTATATTTTATATGTTTATTTAGGAAGGTTGTAGACCTTTAAAGTGTTTTCATTTTCTGAATGTCAATCGGTTGAAGGTAACATCAATTCGGATGGTTTGCACCTGTCCGGCACCCAAAATGTTCGAAAAAGCACACTTTGTTAAAGAACTACCACAATTAGGCTATTCTCAATTTCAACAGTTAAGCATCAATCAAATATAATAATAGAACTTATTATAACATAATTATCGTGTCAGTCACGCACGTTTAACACATAATTATTAGACTGCAAGTAATTACTGAGTATCAACTATAAACAAAGATTAATAAACGGCTTGTGTTTAAACACCGCCCAAAAAAGTACCTATTTTACTACCAAAAAAGTTCTAAACGGTTACCAAAACAGATAAATGGTCACCAAATAATATTCGAGAAGTAGCGCTCGCCGGCCGCTGCCGCGGCACCGCTCGCTTCGCTCGCTCGGCTCGCGCGCGGTTGGTCACAATTCTAACCTAACCTAACCTATTTTATCTAGTTTGTAACCCCAAGCCTACATTTTATGGCAATCACAGTTGAGTTGGATAGAATTTGGTGACCGTTGATCCATTTTGGTGCCTAGGCTTAGAGTCTTAAAAATATTATTTTTGGTGACCGTCTAAATTATACCCTTAATAAACTTGACGAGTAGGTATGTAACGTGAAATATTATATTACTTGCGTTGCGTGTTAAGTACCTACTTAAATGTCACGCTATGATAACATAAAAAGGGGTAGCTGGAGATAATAGTTAAAGCTAAAGTTTATGACCATGACCATCACTAAAGAAAAGTGACTGAACAGGGCTGCCCATGGGCGCTGGCAACCCCCTGGCTTTCAATAAAACATACGAAAACATGAGGATGTTAAAGTAAAATAGACCTAGCAAATCTGAGGCGAGGTACTTCGAGCTCCCTCGCGTTCGGCCTTGTATACGCTTTCTTTAGTTCTGGGCTAAAGAAAACACTGCTGCGCAAAGGCGTCTATCTCTCTTTTCTACACAAAACATAAGTCTATCCTTAGCGTTCGGGCCGGTCTTTTCGATATGAGTCGAGCTCGACCCGCCATAATCACCCTGGTTTGCTGCGATGTTTTCTTGCAAATAATGGGAAAATCTTAAAAAAGTATAATGCCACCCGTCAACGGCGAGGTGAGACGCTAGGCAGCAATAAAAACACAACATCAAAACAATTTTTTTTTCCTATAAAACAGAGTACCTAGTTGTTCTGTATCGTGGTCGCAACGTCGCGCCGCGCCTATCTCGAAATTTAGTTATAGGCTCCTTTTTACTAGGGCTTCATGTACGGAAGTCGTGTCGGACTGCAAATTAGCCAATGGGCAGTTACATTGGTACCTACAAACATTCCTACGCATAACACTAGTCTATATTTTGCCTCGCGTGATAAGTACCAGTCATTTCTTTTGTTCATAATAATTGGGGCTAAACGAAAACGTCATTAACTTTCAGCTAATCTGTGTACTAACCCACCTTTGAGTTTTATGAATGGAAGTAACTAATCAACGCCAAAGGTTTCACTTTTATCGAAAGAAATAATGGCTGCCTCGTTGGAATAGTGGTCGTAAGTGCTACTGCTGCATGCTACCGAAAACGAGGTGCTGGGTTAGATTCAGTCGGGAAAAAAAGTGGATTTTCCATGTGAAATTTCACAATAGCAGCTCGGAAACTCGATTTGTGCTCAGTTGGCTGGAAATAGGCTCGCCTCTTATCTGAAACTTATGGGACTGGTGAATTTTGAGGCAGGTGTACCCCTATCTTAATCTGCTTAGCTGTGCGCAGCAGCAATACGTGTTGTTCGCAGTACACAATTTCTGCCGTGCTATATAAACTTGTGGAGAAATGTGTGCGCGTTTAATCAGGGCGCGTTCTGTTAGTTAGGACTCGCCTCTATGTTATAGATTTTAGGTACCGTAAAACGGGGTGAATAGAAAAGCAGGGCTGAATATTAACAAAACTTCGAAGGCGATTTTCACCTTATTAAAATTCTATTCGCAATTATTAAAGAACTCTAATTTTTTAATGAATATTAGATTTAAAACATTGTATATTTTTTAGAAACCAATAATGTTTAATTCAAGTGGAAATACCACTCAATGTTTTGTTTCTATTCACCCCGTTTTACCGATATTTTACAAGCTCTGACGACAACATTATCACGATGGTCGTGAATAAACGTATGAATAAACTATTGGAAAGCCTTGGCAATGACTTTAGCTAATGAACATAATTTCGGTTGTAAAATTACTGGGAGAATTTTCCGGGGTGACTGAACAATTTAGCTCAGAATATTGAACTGAATTCTATGAAAATGTTATGGTTTATAAACTTTTGTGGTTTCGATTCAACGTCCTTTCTCTTAATTTTGAATAAAATAAATGATGGTTTCGTAGAATATTTCGAAGCTGCTGCTGAACCGCTAATTCGTAATTTTTCTTATAACCATCGAAAATATCTCCAGGTAGATTATGTATATTTGCTCGCATAACTCTCATAATGTAGTTGTTTTTTTTATTGGGAGTTGTTTTTTGTTAGTTGGTATGTGGACAAAAAAAATAAAAGAATCAATGAGCTTTTAGGTGTGAAGCAAAACTTACACAGTTCAGCAGATATTAAGTATGTTAGGTTCCGTTCAAAACATTTTCAAAAAATAAATTGCTCTGTTAGGTGCTCTAATTGCACGAATTACTGGAGTGAGTATATAATTAAACATGTATGGTAAATAAATATAATATTAATATACATAGTTACCTAATTAATTTTTCTTCCAAATTATGTAACAAGATATATCACAATGTAATTTAATATTCCTATACCATATGGTTTTAATTAGCTATATCTAGCGATGATTAATTACAGTCGGCTTTCTAAGCGTAATTCATGAAATTGTTATAGACAGAAAAGTATTTTATTATTATTTTCTGTTGAAATTTTAAAATTTGCATTATAATTTCTACCATCTATCAATAAAACTGTCCAATTATAACTAACTTGCGATATTAATGGACATGGTTACTCGTATAATCAGAGCCGGCTGCATTTTGGTTGCAGTACGAGTGCCTGACAAGTATAACTTAGCAAAAAGTTTCATAATAGCAAAAATGCATGTATGAACCATTTCGACATGCTATAAATTGCAAAAATATGAACAAGAGCTAACACAGAAGAATAAAAAAAAATTGGAAATGGATTTAGTCTTGAAATAAAATATACGCATTTCAAATACTTCATTTACTGGCTTTCTTCACAATGATGACACCTATGAATGGTTTTAATATGTGTTGTTAGGTGATTCTGATAACCCAACAGAACATTTTTAACCCCATTGGGTTAAAGGGGGATGAAATTATTATCTGGAAGTTGTGTGAACTCCATCTCTTAACGGTTACTAGTGTTCAGAATATTGTTTAGTACTGTTCCACGTGCACGACTTTTCCAAGAAACTACTAAATATTTCCACTCAATTTCCAGACTACTCCAGACCAAACTTTATTTATGAGTTCAGTACAAGTCAGTGTTGTAAGTTGTAAATCAAATTTTATAATAAAATGAAAATTTTAAGATACAAATTATAATTGCTGGGAGTCGAACCAAAATCCCCATTCTCAGTAGTCGAGCTAAACGAGCTGCTATGTTAAACATGTACGAATAAATAAATTATGTTAAAATGAACAATCATTATATCGAATAAGATCTAACCACATCGCTGCGTCGCAACCAGTTTGTTCTGAGGCTTGACCGTCGCGACATCCTAACTAGTCTAACGAGGAAAATAAGTTAAAAATACAAGAAAACTAGCCGTTAGAGACAGTATTGTTAAACATTGTGATATTATAGTGCAACGTTTGACTTTCAAGGCGATTCCTGGACGTTAAAATGTTCAAAAGACTGACAATCCTGCTAGCACTAGCTTACTGCTTTTCTCTTACTGATGAAGCTTTCGGCCCTGATGCTACCACAAACCAAGCACAGGCCAAGGATTCGCCACGTTCATCTGTCCAAGCTGATTCAGAAGCAACTGGACATGTTGTGACATGCTCGTACGAAGATGGGCAGAAAGGAGAATGCATTCCTTTCTACCTCTGCAAAAACAGAAGCGATGTTGATTGTCCTTACGTTACGGATGTCTGTTGTTTTGCATCTGACAAGATTTTGTAGTGATCTGCTTTAACGTGTGTTTAATTTAAGTATAACTTGTGATCTATTTTGTTGAAATATTTTGTGTTTTCTTGCAAACTTATTGAAATCACTGTTGTCAAAAGTAAAAAAATAATAATTACTAAACAATCATAATTGTCTTTTGTGGTTTTGAAATTATTTTTTCATTTGTTTTCTTTCGTTGATGAATCACAGATCCTATAGACAGGGCTATTTGTAAAATACTAACAAACTCCGAGTGAAACTACACATTATTGTAAACCACTTTAACTTTGAGAATAGTCCTAAAAACTCAAAAATATCATCTACCTAGCCTTTTCCCAACTATATTGGGGTCGGCTTCCAGTCATTTAGCTTTAGATTTAGCTGAATACCAGTATTTTACGAGAAGCGGCTGCTTACCAGACCTCCACAACCCATTAACTGGGTAACACGGTATTTCATGGCAAGACTGGAGTCAGATTTACTGGCTTCTGACTATCCTTAACGACTGCCAAAGATCTACAAATGACAGCCGGGACCAACGGCTTAACGTGCTTTCCGAGGCACGGAGGAAACTCGCTATGTTAAAATGGTCACCCATCCACAGACCAACCTTGGCAAGCGTTGCTTAACCTTGAAGATCGACCCGTGCGGCTGTTATTATCTAGCCACGAGCTCCTCTTTAAAAACTCAAAAATATATCAGCTGCTAATTATTGCATTTTGTATGAAATAGCTGATATTTTAATCGAGTCGTCAAGGTTGGACTCAGAGTAAAAGTTGTTTATAATCATGTGTACTTTCACTGTTTAAGAGGTAGTTAGTGTTTACAAATAGCCCTGTAGAAAATGGTATTGAACTCATTCAGTTTTGGAGATAAGTGGCAGCACTTGTTTGCACAAACAACCTCTTACCTTCTCTGTTCTATAGTCGGTAGCTATAGGTAATAAAACGAAATTATAATTTACCCGCAGCTGGGGTTCAGACCTTCTCATTGTTACAAAGATTGGGCACTAATTCACCTCGTGGACCTAATGTCTACAACAATATTCAAAGCTGGTACCCAGTTGTCAAATTATTACAACCCAGGAATGGTCCCATCGTTAGGAAATCAGTATCACGTCCAACAATAATGATCTTTAGGTTCTCGATGTTCGTGAGGGCCCTTAGCATCCGAATGCTTCTTTGTGCTTGCCTCATTTAGTCGAATTCGATTTGAGAGTGAAGTGGACGGATTTAGCCTTCGATAATGTAGGGAAACAAAAATGGGAATGTCTTCCGGAACATCGTAGACATTTAATAGCAGGCTATAACGTAATAGGTTTGGTTGTTAACCGGATTGTTAAGTTTGATAATGGGAACTTTTATTAATGCCAATAAAAACTGTTTTTTGAGTATAAAAAAATGGGTCTGCAGAAATATCTAGCCGTTTGTACATGTTTATTTTTATTTTCAACTTTTCCTGTCCCACTGCAGGGCAAAGGCCTTTATTGAATTTCTTCCTTTCATTCCTCCCAGTTGTGAGCCAATCGGAAGACGTCAAGCAGACATTTTTAAAGACTCACTTTGTGTGTTCGGTTTACGACAAACGAGTGCGGCTTAGTTGAATTTTTGAACCAAATATTGTTATCTACATGGTTTGAATGATACAACCTCATTGCAGCCATTTCAACAGTCAGTAGTGACATACCATGTGGTATTGCCATAATTTCTTACGGTTCCGGCACAATAATTGTAGTAGCACCATGTACTAGGGAGCCATTTAAATATAAATACTTACGCAATTCTCTTTCTTTGCAGATACAATGGGTACGGCGACAATATACCTGGCGCTGGCATTATGTTGTGCCATAGAGGGCGTTCAACTCAACTTCAGAACGAACCCGGTGCAAATCTTCCTGGACAACCCAAATCTGCATCTCTCTGGACCTGGGGCCGGCTTCTCTAGAGTTGTAGCCTTTGGCCCACAACCTGACAGATTACCTGTCACTGGATTTGGGTGAGAAAACTGAAAACACTAATCAGAAAGTTAAAATTCAAAACCATTTGTAAAAAAAAAAAACGATTTGTAACAGTTAGCGTAATGTAAATTATAATGAGGAGGTATAAAAGTTCTGAAGAAATTGTAACTAACTTACAAGCACTTGTTGGTATTTCGCATGAGCGATTTGAATGTTGCTTTTGAAACACAAATTACATTATGTTGAAATGTGAAAGTTTATTTTCCTGTAATGTTCTCAATGCGGGCTAAGAAAATACGGAGTATGAATTTATAAATAATTTCACTTCATAATGTAATGCAAGACTCTTGCATTGTTGTTGGTACATTTATATATATCTAAAAGATGAAATAATACAATACTTTATGAACGAAAAGGTACGAAAATGTTCCCATCACGCTGATTATTTTAAACTGTCATTTTTACCCTCAAATAATATGTCTTTTAGCTTTTATCTTAACACTGCAGTGGTCGCGGCTCAAAAAAGGAAGCAAGTGGTTGCGTGAATAGGGAACATGCGATATTTTTATTTTGGCTTTCATTTTAAAGAACTCCGTCTAGAATAGACCGCCACATAAATAAAAAATGAAAACGCTTTAATTTATTGCTTAAATTGCGTTTTTAAACAGACAGTTTAAATTTTCTCGCCAAAATAGACGATGACGTCACTCATGTCTGTCACTGGTCAAGAAATGTCGTAATTCAAAGTCATAGAGCAAGATAGTGCTTCCAGAACTTACTTATTTTATCAGTAACAAAATGTGTGGAATAGAATAGTGTTAGTATGTAGGTACGAGTAGGTACTTTGAGCATTCGCTTACCTGCTAGTTTGAGTTGACACGACCGCCAGTTTGTAAGTATCATCATCATGCTAGCTATAAAACGATTAGATCATTTTCACGATTTTTACAAAATACATATTCTTAAATCATTAGTAATTTAGTAAAAATTTAAAGACTAATTAGTCATTGTAATAGTGTGAGATCTGATCACTATCTCCACTGAGAATTGGGATCCTATTCACAAGTATCTTTTAGACATAGTTTATTTACTAAGTACAAAAAGAAAACTGCAAATCGACCATCCATAGACTCTTGACATATGTCATACTTACATACATCACTAAATACAAATTGCTCATTGGATGGAGCTAGCAGAAACTTATTATGCGTACGTTGAAACTACACTGGCACTACTCTATTCAAATATTTTGATAATGCGAAATAAGTAACGGCTGGGTGCCCTGGGATCTTGGACTAAAAACTAACACGAGAGACGTCACCAGACGCTGATTGGTGTATTAAAATACGTTCCGTTTCACATTACTTTAAATTTGTAATTATTGTTAAAAATCAATATTAACTGGAATAAAAACGTTGTACTGGCCCTTCTATTATGCTTTTTTACATTTTAGCCACAACATATTGATAAATATTAAATCTGCATCTTCCCTATTGTAATAGTAACCGACTGCTGCAAAAAAAACTACAGATCTGTAGATCATCAAAAGATTATCAAAGCAGGACAAAGCTGCTTTACCTATTACTTCTGCGACTGCACAATTGTTTTCATGCTCCGTATATTCTTAGCGCCCCGGTTATTGTCCGCACCGAATCTGTGAATAATTTTCACCTAGCTGTTGCGGTCTTGCGGACAGTCCCCCGTCTGACTTCTGTACAATTCTCTGTTTGCACTGTATATGCACTAGATGCTATTTTAATTATGTTCTCTGTGCTGCATGTTATCTGTTGTAAAATGCACTGATTCTGTCTACAGCCCGACGATTGACCCCGCCCACCTTGGAACAACGAGAAGGTTAATTGTTATTTATGTGTTTGACTAACAGTATTAACTAAATAATGACTAATTAACCGTAGTGTTAAGTTTAGTTAGTTAAATCTTTGTTAACAAATTAACTATTAACGAGTCTGATAGAGTATGAACACAATACTTACGAATACCTACGTAAGATTTAAAAGATAATTATAATATTTCGCAAATATTTTGCTAGCTTTATCCCTTTTTTCAAGACCCTATCCTACATAAATTATAAGTATTATATTTTCACACGTCTAAACCTAACACAAAATAAATAATTTATTGATTTAAAAATATTGATAAATTAAAAAGTTCGGTCACTGTGAAAATGATAGCCTGTGAGAAAAAATCGTGTTCATATACATCACATACGAGTACGGTCTACAGTTTTATCAGCCTCTTTTACCTACATACTACTTTCAAACTCACATCATAAATATTTAACACTCGCGAATGAATATTGTTAACATAGGGCGTCACTACCTTAATATACAAGTGAGTAAATAAGACGAAATATCACTTGATGATACGGTCCCCACGTTGAAATAAGTTGGTAGGTACCTGCTTATCTATGTACCTATTGTTTAAAATTCGGTCTCAGAAAAGTGAAAGAGTAAAGAGATTTTTAGTATCGCATAAATCCTTTATTATTCAGCACTTTTAGACATAAGTAGAGGTGGGGCTGCTGAACATTGATTTAAAATGTAATGAGTTTATTATACCAGCGTATTTAGAACTAGTTTTTACCAGCAGTTTATACCCACATAAATTCATAACATTTACCCATTCGCGAGAAAACTATCCTTTCTCCTTTGTTTTCTATACAAATCCGTTCAGCCATTGAAGCGTAACGTGTTTCAGTAATAAACATTAAACTTTAATGTTATTACCTAATACAGGATAAAAATACGCCTAATCTTAAACCTGAAGTCTAGATTGACGATATAAGTTTCTGTTAGATAAATACCTGTTACTCACGCTCTAAATCAATTGATGTCACCAGTACCTACGTGTTACCACACGTATATACAACGCTAACATAGTTCTCCCGAGAGTTTCTCTCGAACGATTTTAGAGTTGTAAATGAACAAACTTGACTCCGTATGAATTTGCTTCACCATTCCCGCGGGGTATAACTAGAAACAAGTGAAGGTTGCGGTACATTTTCCCGGAAAAGCGAAGGTGGAAATTGGAATCTTTTTTCTTGAAATTATTATTTGATAAACTTTTAGCCGTGTGAAAACATGTTTTTGAATTGTCGCAATGGTACTCTTAAACTCAGGCTTTTGTATAAAGTTATTTTCTTTATTAATAATATATTTAGTTATTTCCTGCGATTTTTGAATCTTCACGTGACTCTTCAACATATTTTTTCTATAACTTAGGTATAAATTGTGTACCTCTATTTTTTATATTTGTATTTATCCCTATAAGTCTAAACTAACAATTTTGCATGCAAACGACAATTTATCTACACACCTTACCTGCATGCCGCTTCCTCAACCATCAAAACTCATTTCTAAAATCGCTCTCCTCGCTGTAGTTTCAGCAACCCACCGCCCCCACTGGGAGCAGCACAAGACCCAGCAACTCAGACCTGTGGTCTGTCACCACCGTTCTGTACCAAGTCCCGGTACAGAGCCATTGATGGGTCTTGCAACAACCTTCAGAGACCATCATGGGGCATGCCCCAGACGCCTTATGGACGGTTGGCACCCTATAATTATGCTGATGGTAAGTATCTACATTTTTTTTTTTTACTACTGATGGGCACGCGCTTGACCACCATCTCACCTGATGGTAAGCGATGATGTGGTCGAAGATTTAGCACGCTGGCCTAGAAGTAACCTATTCACTCTTGACTTAAAAACTCCCAGGTTGTAGCTATCGGGAAACACAGACTCCGGCAGGGAATTCCACTCCTTAGCTGTACGCATTATGAATGTGTTCCCAAAACGTTTTGTGCGCGTGGGTGGGATGTCCACCATGTACCGGTGGCGCATCGCCGTTCGTCTTGTGGTCTGATGATGGAACGGGCTTGGCGGAATTAAATTATGCAATTCCGTCGCACATTCCCCAAAATGCAACCGTTAGAAAACCGACAAGCCAGCAACTCGTCGTCTATGCTCAAGACTTTGGAGCTTCGTCGCGATGAGCCTCTCATTGCCAATGATCCTCTTGGCTCGTTTCTCAATTGACTCAAGGGCATCAAGCTGGTATCTGGCATATCCGTCCCAAAGATGAGAGCAGTATTCCATACACGATCGTACTTGTGCTTGATAGAGTTTGAGCAGCTGTTCCGGCGTGAAGTACCGTCTCACCTCTGCTAGGATTCCCAACTTCCTTGCAGCCACTTGAGCTTTTGCCTCTATGAAAGGGCCAAAATTGAGAGTAGATGTTAATGTAACCCCAAGAAGCTCAAGTTGGTCGGTTGTCGGCACGGTTGCACCTCGGAAAGATGGAGCTGGGTGGAATTGGCTCCTTTTGGCGGAAAATAGACACGCTTGGGTCTTAGCAGCATTGAACTTGACCAGATTGGCATCACCCCATTCAGAGACAGCCTGTAAGGACACATTCAAGCGCTCAACCATAGCCTCCCGAAGAGACCGGATCTGCGACCCACCTGCTCGTGCATCGGACTCGTATCTCTCAGCAACAGTGCTGTCGTCTGCATACCCAAAGGTACCGGGTTTAAGCAGATCATTAACATGCAGCAAGAACAGTGTTGCCGAAAGCCCCGACCCCTGAGGAACCCCGGCATTAATATCCAGCAGTCCAGACGAGCAGCCATCTATGACCACTCGGATAGACCGATCCCTCAAGAAATCTGCGATCCAATCACACAAACCGGCGGGCAGACCGAAGGAAGGAAGCTTACTAATATGGCTATCGTGCCACATGGATTATTTTGATAGATTACATTTCCTGATAGATCTTCCACATATTTTCAGGTCCGTATTTTTTAATCTTCAGTACCCGACCTCAAACGTTCGACTTTGTTGAGCGTAGTCTCTATATAATTCTAATTTTTGTGTACTGTTAGTATTTTATTCAGCAGCTTTCTCAAAAAGTGAATACAACGAATCAAAGTATTATGTATGAGTCACAAAAAAATTGTGACAAGAAAATAGGCTTGTTTTACGTCAGCTCAACGTAACAAATGATTTACGTATGCACGAAAACGCGCCCTGGGTCGGTGCTCGGCTTATGCAAATATCTAAAATGCCCACGTTTCAGACATTTGCATGCCATTCTCTCTTTCACTCGTCAATGACAAAGCTGCATTATTGATGTTTGCTCACTCAATGTACAAATTGAACGCAGGAGCAATTTTAAGGGGGATTGAGTCTCGAACTTTCAAATTATTCACGATCTTTGGAGGCTAGTGGCATCTTTTATTGGATTTCTAAGTGTCCTCCCAAGTTCTACGGCCTTTCTATTGTCTGATTTAATTTAATATAAAGTGTTTTATTTGCATTCAGGACAAATATTCTCTTTTAAATCGTTTTATAGCTTTGTCCCGTCTGTTTTAGCCTCGATTACCAGCCCTGAGGCTTAAGTTTGGCGGTCATGCTTGATTCTACCTTTGTGACCACAAAAAAAAAATCCATCACTGATGGAAATTGAGTTAGACTCAGCGTCAATACACTGGAAGAACAAAATTATTTCTATATTCAAGCTTTAAAAATGTTAAGTTTATTTAGCTTCTGTGTCGCAATAACAACTGTGAGATCAAATAAGAATGCTGTAGATATCTATCTACATATAACTGTACCATAAAGTTTCGGTAGTAAGGTCACGCGTTTAAATTACATGAGGGTCTAGGTAATACGCGCGTAGCAAAGATGTTTCGTATTCGTTAAGGTTCGTAGCCCGTAGCTAAGCGTAATACGCGCGTAGCATTCGTAGTACTGCGCTATGTGTGCGTAGTTCTAGTTTGCATTGAAAAGTTTTAACGTATATGATTAATTAATTCAAGAAAATTAAGTTACCTGGGGTTATACCTAGGCTTTCGTGCTCCACTGTGGACCACATAAACGCTAATCTCAAATCAAGAGTGGTGTTCCAAGGCAAGCTTTTCAATAATAATAATTTAACAAACATCTCTTATGAAGCTGATTGCAGTCCTTATAAAGCATTTTTATCCCGTAATTTTTCTGAGTATCGTAAATTCCTCCCCTATATAGTACACAATCAATCATTTCCGCTGTTCCATTCCCAATAAGATAACTTCCTTCTATTTATCATTTACTTTTAGTCGAAGGGGATTGCCACCATTTTGCTCAGTTGGCGACGTTTTGATGAATGATTGTGACGCTTAGCAATTAATGTATTGCGCATACATATATGTATAGGGATATGTTAATTTAGCCCTAATGGCGCAGGATGTGAGCAGGGTGGAGGGATGTTGGGATTTATGGGGGTGAAATATTCCCATAGGGTAGCGAGTGAAGCGAGATAGATTATGCTACCATAAATGTAGGTAGGTAGAATCTGCTTATGTTAGAAGCTTGATTCTTAGTTTCTTCTTTTACTGTTTAGAGAATTTGAATAGTCAGTGACCATAGTTTCATTAAGAACATCTTTGACAGTCCTTGCAGTTAGTCAGTCTTGCTAAGGAGTATCGTGTTACCAAGTCAGTGCGTTATGGAGGTCTGATAGGCAGTCACTAAATACTGGTACTCAACGTAGACTGAAAGTCGACAAACATAGTTGGGTAAAGGCTAAGCACATTGATGGATTGAGAAGCTGAGTTTAAGAGTTTAGTTTATTTGTAAGACGCGCTTAGTTCTAAATCCAGACAATTTTTTATAGTTTTTATTGCAAATGGCAACAAAAAAAGGCGATTTCTCAGGAATAAGAGAATTTCAAGCAAAATAGCATGAAAAAATTCCGAGAGTAGGTAAGGGAGGGGGAGGGGGAGGGGGGGGGAGAGAGTAGGGGGGGGTGAGGTAACTTACATTTGGTTTTAAGAATGTCTATTTTTCAGGTATATGCGCCATGACACTATCAACCTCGGGCCGTCCTCTCCCGAACGCCCGAGACATCAGTCTCCGGCTGTTCCCCGACCGCCAACTGGTGGACCCCGTCTGGAACCTAAACACACAACAGTGGGGACAAATTATAACCCACGACATGTCTCTCACAGCCGGCGTAGTACAGTCCCGTAAGTTCTCACATTAATTTCTTAGAAGTTTTTTTTGTAAGAAGGAAAAGTTTTTTTCTTTGTTACCTAATTGTACACTTGGTAAAATAGTTTGGTATGCTGGTAAAAATTGCCAGGGTTGCGTGTTCAATAAAGTCACAGCGCGCTGGAATGCAAAAAGCAGGAGGAACATGGATGGGCTTAAGCCAGTAAGTCTCACACTCCCTTTCGCTCCGCCCAGAGCAGAAGGAGTCATTTGATGATTACCCATCCTAAAAATAATACTGGTAAGAATTAAATTCCTCTCAATACAATCCGTTACGTAACAACACTAGTGCAAATATTTTCGGGACAGACAATTTACACTATCAATATCTATGTACTTAAAATTATTTTAACGGGACAGTAAGAACGGGAAACTTATAGCTACACGAAACTATTTATGGGGGATTACCTTGAACTTTTTGAAATATTTTGATCGGTATTTAAAACCTAACTTCCATTAATTAACGTAACATCTTATCGTGTGCCGTGCCACACATGAAATTCAAAAAGTAGTTTTTTATCTACCCTAATACTTCACTGTTTTGTTGACTGTACATTAAGGGCGTACCTACCCAACAGGTAGGTATAGATTTACACTAGGATTATCAGATATCGTTCACACAATATTTCTAACATCATCTCTTATGACACTAGTAAAGTGTTACTGAATGGATAATAAACTGAAACTATAGAATAAATATAAAGAGTAAGTAATGGGTCCACATTTTTATCACGTTGTAACTGAGAAGAAAGTACCATCCAAGGCTCTTACGAACTGTGGCCGTATTTTTCAGGAGTGTGTTTAACGTACGCGTTTGCGTTAACGTAAAATACCATGTTTAGGGTTCCGTATCCGAAGGGTAACCAACGGAACCATATAACTAAGCCTTGGCTGTCCGTCCGACCGTCCATCCGTCTGCTTGTCAGCGAGCAGTATCTCAAAAACCATAATAGGTAGACGGTTGAAATTTTCACAGAGTATGTATTTCTATTGCCGCCATTAAAATATAATAAAAAAATAAAGGAGGCTCAAGATACGTGTTTTTCCGGTTTGTGGTACGGAAACCTTCGTGTGAGAGTCCGAGTCGCACTAGGCCGGATTTTTTTTTAATGTTTTACACTTATTATTTTATTTTGTACCTACAAGCGACCTGCTTCGACATCGCCCGGGTAATATAACTCAAAAATAAGTTTTTCTCAAACATGCTTGGAATTTTAAGCATTATTTTGACAACCTTCTCTGATATAAATCGAAATTGCTGTACAGGCCAAATACATGCGAGCAACGGCCGGCAAAAGTAGTATGAAAATCCATATCTGTCGTGTTTAGTGGCCAAATAACAACACAGTAAACTCTTATCTGTCGTGTAATTTAAAAATCTTTTACTTCGAGACTATAGCAGCCAAAGAGGTAATTTACCAGAGGTTTTATTTAAATTTCGAACTGGCTTGCAAATAGATAACTGTTTATTGATAATTTAAAAAAAAACGAATGAACATTAAGTGTTCATTTGTTTATCCAATATTTTGCTGGCCGCTGCAGTAACGTACTATTTGGACACTTGGCAAAACATCAACTTTTCTGCAATATATAAAATTGTTATAGTGAGTTGAGTTGTTTTGAGTACACGTAGGTAAAACTTCCGGAAAAATCATCAAATTTTTGTGAAACATTAAAATCCGTTGCGTAAATTAAAAAATCTAAGCGTACAGAGGGATAGACGGCGGGAAGCGACTTTGTTTTATACTATGTAAAAGATGTGTGGAACCTGATAGACTGGCTTGACGCCATCAGGACGGCATACTTAAATGTTTTTCTCACTCTCTTTCTTTTCCTTTTTTTTTTTTTTTTTTTTTCCAGAAAATCTATAAACCTTGTCCCTCCGTATTCTTAACTAATTATTTAAATTGTTTTCCAACAGCCTTTTCTACTGAAGCTGAGAGTAAGTTAAATGTGTGTGTTATTGTGTATGTGTTACTAAAAATAATCATTTTGTGTATCATCAGTCTATAACATTATGTATCATGATATACGTACAGATGTATGTAGCGGATCAGTGTATGATATCTATCATTATCGCATGGTATTTAGAAAATGGATTACCCATAATTGGCTTATGTAAAAGCCTGGGCCTATATAGTACTTTAGGCTTGTACATAAGTCAAAAAACATCATTATTTTGCTATTTTATAAGATACAATAAAAATCTTGTTAGATAAATTTGTCATATATGAGCTTTATGTGATAAATAAGATATTTGATACAAATTAATATGTTTTTTTAACACTAAAAATATGTGAATATATGTGTATTGTTTAGCACAAATAGTAATCATTTGAAATATTTGAACATCGTAGAGAAACCAATTAAGTACTACTATTATCACGACAGCCAAACAAAAAAAAAGCCGTTTGGATACTGATGAAAATATTTGAACATTTCTTCGATTTTTAGAGACAATTTTCTCTATCACTTGAAAAGCGAGTCTTTTTACGATTGCCTGCTCAAATAGACGATGTTGTCAACGTTGGACGCGACTTAATAAAATCTTATCTATTGTACAAAAAATGGTGGATCAGCAATATCCGGAAAGGAAAATGGTTCCACAAAAATATTTCGGACCATTTCCTTGTTCCCTTGTAGTTTGTTTAGAAGAATTTATGTTGCAAAAAAAATAATAAGTAGGTACTACGTTTGTAAAGTTTTACTTTTTTCTCAAAAAAATGTGTGGGCTTTAAAATAATATCTTTAACCAAGAAATATATTTAAGCTTAGGATTAATCAAACAACAGACTTAACAAAAATGTGATTTATTGCAAAAATATTATTTTCAGCATTTATCGTATGTCGATGTCCTTATTTTTAGTGTTATTTGTGTTTAAATTGTTAACGCGACACCTCAATGTTTGTAAAGTAACACCATACGTGCCTTAAAAGAAGTGCACGGTTGTAGAAAAAGCTTGACAATCGTACCGACCGATTCAGGCTATAGCTGTTCTCGTATTCTAAGGCTAGATAATAGGTACCGTTTAGCAACGATAACGATTGTCAAATACCAAAATGTGAGGAATTTCATATCGTCGGTTTAAATGTGACACCGTAACTTAAAAAAATAAGCAACAAGTTTCAAACGATAAATCTTGTGTTAACATTTACAAGTTAACTCCTTCAAAATAACTACTCATTTGACAGAAAAAATAAATTAATTGCAGTGACCTCTCTTAGCATATCAACAAACTTAATCTAGTGTAACCTTGTAAGATATACCAGTCTAGTAAGATCTTATGAGGTCATACGAGATAAAATAAATAAAATATGTGTATTATATTAATTTTATGTCATCAAAAATGGCAAATGTCGTAAAATTGAAAAATACCGCGTGAAATTGTAAAATATTTTTTTATAATTAGCCACATGTTGGAAATGATTTAATTTGTATGGGATTTATTGAATACGAAATGATTTTTTCATAATATATCGAGAAATCATTATCTAATAAATAAAATCTTACGAAATTTGCAATTCTTCGGTGACTTATCTAATTTCTGAAATAGTTTTTTGTCTCCCTGTCTAGGTATGAGGAGGTACGAGGTGTCTCATTTAGACTGACGATATGCGACATTTTGGTAGCCCAAGTCAATCCTATATTTCACAATCGTTCTCGCTGGTAGAAGTATAAGAGTCTCTAGTATCATCCATTTCAATATAAATCCTCTTGTACAGATAAGGAACTGGTGACTTGCTGCGACGACAATGGTCGACTGGCTCCCGACGTGACTTCAAACCCAATGTGCGCCCCCTTGCTGATTCCCCCGAACGACCCCGTCCACGGGCCTCAAGGAACCCAGTGCATGAACTTCGTCAGAACTGGTACCACCAGAGATAGAGGATGCACGGCTCCCAATGCTCCTGCTGAACCGGTAAGGATATGTTTAAGTTTTAAATATAGAACACTTGGAACCAGGTGGATCATTAATATTTTTATGGCCGCGTAAACGTCAAAATGGTGGTAACAGGTCCTGATGAATAAAACTTCATAAATATCTAACAACCCACTGAATTAAAATAAAAACCTTCAGTCGTTAAATCGTTAAAGCCCACTAAGCTCAAAAATCCATGTCAAATTATCTTCCTTTTCGTGTAATGTGATTTTGTTGATATACATAAATAAATGGCTGTTGCTAGCCACCCAAAAAAGCCCTGAGACGAAATGGTTTGGCCTTATTTTAGCTAAGGGTCTAAAGCAAATATTTATTTATTATTATTATACGGACCCAATATGAAATAATTACCTAAGTTCTTAGGGTCTCGTACCCAAAGGGTTAACCATCGGAACCCTATTACTAAGCCTCCGCTGTCCGTCCGTCCGACCGTCCGTCCGTCTGTCTGTCAGCGGGCTGTATCTCAAGAACCGTAATAGGTAGACACTTGAAATTTTCACAGATTGTGTATTTCTATTGCCGCTATAATAAAAATTAAGGTTTATAGTACGGAACCCTTCGAGTGCGAGTCCGACTCGCACTTGGCCGGTTTTTTATTCTTGTTGAATTGGGCTTAGAATTAATTCTTCTCATGTGAAAAACGTACAATCTCGTTTAGATAGGCTTTCTAAACTTTTATATGGCCGGGATTTTAGTAGTAAATATATTATTATACCTATCAGAATGATCACGTAGTAGGTAAAGCTAAGTAACCTCCTCAACCGACTCCGATATTAAAAGTTCAAAGTATTAAAGACTTAGTAGGTATTAAATTCTTTGAAAATTCGTTTAAAGTCATCTAATAACGTTTAAGCCAGTAACAATCATGCGTCACGTAGTATTTCACAGACTTTTTATTTTACTTTGAAACCCAAAATGTAATTTATGTTATGAGAGTCTAAAATCCTAGCTAATACCTCAAACAGGGTGAATAGGGACGCGAGGGTGACTAGGGACAGAACTTTGATTGCAATTTTCTCGTTATTTATGAATAGTTTACCGGTTTTGAGGATTCCAAAAACTAAAACAATTTAAGTTAAAAGAAATAGGTGCTTTTTAGAGTTTCGTACCCAAAGGGTAACCAACGGAACCCTATTGCCAAGCCGCCGCTTTCCGTCCGTCCGTCCGTCCGTCTGTCTGTCAGCGAGCTGTATCTCAAGAACTGTAATAGGTAGACTTTTGAAATTTTCACTTGTGTATTTCCAAAAAATAAGGTACGGAACCCTTCGTGTGCCGTTTTTTTTTTAAACCAATAATGTGAAAATGCCAGTTAAAATTTTGCCCCTATTCACCCTCGCGTCCCTATTTACCCCGTTTGAACGTATTTTAATTTCGAAAGTGAGCTTGTTTGTTACGCTTAAAACTGTGCAATTCCAAAGTCCAATTTTAATAAATTTTCGTAAAGCGGTTATTTTGCTATTTTTTTTTGCAAAAACCTATATAAACGCCAGCGAACCGGCACAAAAGATAGATAAGTCATGAATGTTTGCCAGCTCAGAATTTTGCAGGCCGAAAGATATTTTTTCAGAGAAAAATAAACAGTAGACAGATTTAGTATACCCCGGAGGCCACAGGTTCCTTGAAAAAGCATTGTTAAACATAGGCGACTCATGAATGACATTTTCTGTGCCATTACGTTAAGAAAACAAGCGACAAGGATGAATGTTTTAATTTGTTACTCTTATTTAACTCTAATTGTAGTTAGGTCACGCTAAACTAAGTTTTCCGAAACAAGAATATATGACAAGCGGACAATTGCAATCTTATATGAATGCAGAATACTAAAAAGAGAATAAAAAAACCGGCCAAGTGCGAGTTGGACTCGTACACGAAGGGTTCCGTACCATAAACCTTAACTTTTATTATTTTTTGTTATAGCGGCAATATAAATACACAATCTGTGAAAATTTCAGCTCTCTACCTATAACGGTTCTAGAGATACAGCCCGCTGACAGACAGCGGAGGCTTAGTAATAGGGTTCCGTTTGTTACCCTTCGGGTACGGAACCCTAATAAAACGGTGTACATATTACCTACTTCATGTATGGTCCCATTTCCCAGCTACATTTATGTGACTATACGAAATCCCATTTCAAATCGCTCAATCGGCTTTCATTGAGCGATTCGAGATGGGGTTTCGTAACCATCATATTATGCTTTATCTGTAGAGGTCCCCTGAGATGGATAACTATATAAGATTTAAATGTGAAGGCAGGAAATCAGAAAGCCTTAGTCAATCAATTCCTAATATTCCTCGACTATTCGCTGTGAAAACTTTAACAGATAAGTAAGTTAACAAAGTTAAGTTGAACGTTACTTGACCTGGGAATCGGATCCGAAGTTTGGGAATACCTGCTACTTAAAGCATTGTCTGCCAGACAAATAGACGCAATAGAAAATGTATTGTTGCCTAGCCTTTTCCCAACTATATTGGGGTCGGCTTCCAGTCAAACCGGATCTAGCTGAATACCAGTATTTTACGTGGAGCGGCTGCCTACCAGACCTCCACAACCCATTTACTAGGTAACACGGTACTTCATAGTAAGACTCAGATTTACTGGCTTCTGACTATCCGTAACAACTGCCAAAGATCTACAAATGACAGCCGGGACCAACGGGTTTAACGTACTTTCCGAGGCATGGCGGAAACTAGGTATGTTATGATGGTCACCCATCCACAGACCAACCTTGGCAGGCGTTGCTTAACCTTGAAGATCGACCCGTGCGGCTGTTATTATCTTGCTTACATGTACAACGAGTAACAGAATAAACTCAACACCTTAACAGGGGTCATTGTGCTCATTATTATGAACTTCTTTTACCATGGGATAAAACTGAAGTGGACCGATTCAGTTCTTTCAACTGAATCGGTCCAGTAGATTCAGAGAAAATCGACTCTGACAGACGAACAGATAGACAAACAACCGAGTAATCGTACAAGAGTTCCGTTTTCCATACAGAGTTTCGGAAACCTAAAAACTACTGCCCAGCCCATTATTGTGACCTTAGAAATAATTCATTTAGCCATTGACTGAGTTTGCAACGTCCACCGAATATATTCTTGTCCTATATCCTCCCACTGCCTTTCTAATATCGGCACTGATAGACGACAGCACTGTTGCTGAGAGATACGTGTCCGACGCACGAGCTGGTGGGTCGCAGATCCGGTCTCTTCGGGAGGCTATGGTTGAGCGCTTGAATGTGTCCTTACAGGCTGTCTCTGAATGGGGCGATGCCAATCTGGTCAAGTTCAATGCTGCTAAGACCCAAGCGTGTCTATTTTCCGCCAAAAGGAGCCAATTCCACCCAGCTCCATCTTTCCGAGGTGCAACCGTGCCGATAACCGACCAACTTGAGCTTCTTGGGGTTACATTAACATCTACTCTCAATTTTGGCCCTTACATAGAGGCAAAAGCTCAAGTGGCTGCAAAGAAGTTGGGGATCCTATCAAAGGTGAGACGGTACTTCACGCCGGATCAGCTGCTCAAACTCTATCGAGCGCAAGTTCGATCGTGTATGGAATACTGCTCTCATCTTTGGGACGGATCTGCGAGATACCAGCTTGATGCCCTTGAGTCAATTGAGAAACGAGCCAAGAGGATCATTGGCAATGAGAGGCTCGTCGCGACGAAGCTCCAAAGTCTTGAGCATCGACGACGAGTTGCTAGCCTGTCGGTTTTCTACCGGTTGCATTTTGGGGAATGTGCGACGGAATTGCATAATTTAATTCCGCCAAGCCCGTTCCATCATCGGACCACAAGACGAACGGCGATGCGCCACCGGTACATGGTGGACATCCCACCCACACGCACAAAACGTTTTGGGAACACATTCATAATGCGTACAGCTAAGGAGTGGAATTCCCTGTCGGAGTCTGTGTTTCCCGATAGCTACAACCTGGGAGTCTTTAAGTCAAGAGTGAATAGGTTGCTTCTAGGCAGGCGTGCTCCATCTTCGACCACATCATCGCTTACCATCAGGTGAGGTGGTGGTCAAGCGCGTGCCTATTATTAGTAAAAAAAAAAAAAAAAGATCGGCGGGAAATGAGAAAACACAAAAAGAACTTGAAAAATCTTGATCTCTAACTGAGTTCTTATTTTGTATCAGATAACAACAGTCACAGCTTACATGGACCTGTCGCTGGTCTACGGCAGCAGCCAGGGTCAGGCCAACCCTATCCGAGCCTTCCAAGGAGGTCGCCTGCTAACCAACGTCAGGGGAGGTCGGGAGTGGCCCCCACAGGACCCCAACGTCACCATCACTTGCGAGTCTGCGCAAGCTCCTACGGAACCTTGCTACTTGACTGGTGAGTTTCACCAGAAACTGATTGTCTTCACCATCCTCAATTATTTTACTTACCATCCGCATTCCAAGGCAATTCAATCGTTTCTTTGAGGCATAACTAAAAGTAACACAACTGTTAAGTTATAGAAGAAACTAGCAATTAATTTTGAAATAGATATCACTGAATAATATTTGTGGAAATGGTTATTGTCAGTTATGCTCAGTCAGTAAACAAAAGGTATATTTTATTTATTATTGTTAAAAACAAATACATATTTTTTGTCTTTAGGTTCATTAGCTTGGGTTTATACGCTGTGTGACTTTATTTATTATTTACTTTTACTAGGTCATCCAAAATTAAATACTCTTAAAATAACGTGGATCCTATTATCATGGTGATATATGTCAAAAAACCACTTAACTCCCACAGGTGACATCCGTGTGAACCAAAACCCTCAACTGACGGTCCTCCAGGTGATTCTGATGCGTGAACACAACCGTATCGCAGATGGTCTAGCGCAACTCAACCCTCACTGGAACGACGAGACCATCTACCAGGAAGCCAGACGCATCCACATCGCTGAGATACAACACATCAACTATTACGAATACCTTCCTATTCTTTTAGGTAAGAAATGATTTGTAATAAGATGACTAAGTTGTTTTTCAGCTACAGGACGGTGAATCGAAAAAGTATGAACGGATGCAATACGGTTGACTAAAAGGAGGCCGATCATCACACAGATTATTTATTTTCGATTGCTCTTATCGACCACTGCTTGATAGAACATGTTATAATCATAAGTTCAATATCATAAATCCAACAGTATTATTATTATACCTAGCTTGAGCTATCCCACTGCTGAGCAAGGGCCTCCCTCTATTCCTTCCATAGTTCCCAGTTTTGTGCACCTTCTTTCAAACATCCAAGACGTCCCGCCATTTTTTTCTGAAAATAATAATGATTTTTTAATTTATTTATGACGGGCACCTTGCGTTAATCGTTAAGCCTTTGGAATATTTATCAATAAATCCATTATGTCGTCGTTAAAACGCCAACGCAATGGGAAGAAATCTCGTATTGGCAAAATAATTTTCCGGAAACCTTACAACCTATTGAACATTATAATAGGCGCTTTTGTGCCTAAAAAAGATAATACAAGGAAAAACCGCCCCTCTTAACCTTGGTCGACTGTTTGTTACAAGTGTAAGGACGAAATTCCTAATACAAATATTTGTTAACTTTTTGGCTTCTTACCACTTTGATAATATTTCGTTAGATTTTTTCTGTAAGCGGCCGCTACGTCTGGTTTAGGTTTCAACAAACTTTGACACGGCGTTTGAGCGGCGTAAACGGTGTGCATACACGCCGGTAACACCGCGCTTACGATGTTCAACAGCATTAATTTACCGTTTACAAGACTCAGCGTTTACCTACAAGGACCTTTTCTGTATTTATTTTCTACAGTATTTTAATTTATTATTTCACATCCAGGCTTTGAAAATATGGTGAAGAACAAGCTGATCTACCCGGGGGCTCATGGCTATGTGAACGACTACAACCCTGGAGTTGACCCTTCAGTGCTTGACGAGCATGCTACAGCTGCCTTCAGACACTTCCACACATTGATCAGGGGTTATTTGAAGTACGTATATCCTTTCACTGATTGTATTGTCCCGTAACCATTGAGGCTAATCAAATTTTCTTTGAATTAGCCACTCTGGATCCGTAAGTCCTTTTCGGGACAAGCCGACGCTCGCGCGATTTAAACGATATTTGTAAGCATCGGCATCTATTTTCACTTGGCCCAATAGGGACTTACGGGATCTAAGGGTCAAGTCACACCGAGATGGCAGCGAAGCGGCGAGCAGTTTCAGTGTCGTATAATTTTAAACTTTATCTTCATTACCATAACACATATTATCGCGGGAGTCGTCGGAATGCTCGCGGCGCCGCGGGCGGCCGCGCGACCTTGTCTAGTTTTTCAAGCGATCAAGCGATACTATGTGTTACTGTAATAAGGATTAAGTTTAAAATTATATGACACTGAACCTGCTCGCCGCTTCGCTGCCATCTCGGTGTGACTTGAGCCTAACGGTTGAAAACGATTTTGCCGGGGGCTGACGAAAATATCTAGGTTTCTACTCGTCTATAAGAACTGACAAATTAATCATCAGACACATTGTTTGATGCCCAGAATCTTCACTTGACGCGTTCCTAATTTAGGTGTCACCATATATATCTCTGTCGTCAAATTCGTTACAACAATATGGCCATTACAACACTGGTCATTAGGGTCAATATTGTGCTCTATATCAATTTCATATAATGTTTATACTAAATTGGCTTTAGTGCAATAACGCCATACATTTATTGACTGTTAAAACTTATGAGATAGGAAATTGCAATTCCGGTCCCATATGCAGGACGAACTTAACATTGCCATTACCCACATTTTATGGGCCATGGATTTTTTTTTCTGTAATAACCACTTATGTAGTGCCTAAATTGAATTTTGTACCTTTTCCATTAGACATTTAAAACTACTTTTTTATGTTTTTCACAGACTAATTTCGGAGAACCGTCGTACAGTTGGCACCGTGCGTATGAGTGACTGGTTCAACAGACCCCTACTCCTGGAACTTGACAACGCCTTTGATCACTTGGCGAGAGGACTCGCGACGCAGGAACAAGACTTCAGCGACCAGTTTTGGGACTCGGAAATTACCCAATTCCTTTTCAAGTAAGCCATTCCTACTTTGAACACTAAAAAAAACATTGAGCTTCGAACTATTGCATCGAAAAACTCTGACATTTAATATCGAGAAGACATCAGATCGAAAGCAGAAGAGACAAAAATCGTAAAGCTAGCTTACTTTAGGAATCTTACTACTATAATGCAAAACTGCAAAAGTTTGGATGAATGGATGTTTGTTACTCAACCTCGCCGCAACGTCTGAACGGGTCTGTAAAACACTGGTATTCAGCTGAATCCGGTTGGACTGGAAGCCGACCCCAATATAGTTGGGAAATGGCTAGGCAGATGAATCAGAAGGGTTAACGAGGGCCGCAATGCCGATGATTTACGACGAAAACAGTCGCCAAAATTGTGCTGAAGTTTTACTGTATGGAAGATACGAGGACGATTTATTGCCTCATTAATATTAAAACCAATCTGAGCAGATATTACGTCTCCAAATTGATGTCTATAAACCTGAAGTTAGGCGTGATTCGGTATTACGGATGAACTGTCAAGAACTTATGCGCATAATGATTAGATTATTCTAATAATGCTTGGTATTGGCAATCAAGGTATTATGACGTCACATCAAAGGTAGTCCAGTGCCTGGATAGTTTTCAGAACTTGTGTTTACATGTGATTATGTGACGCCGGGTCGAGTAAAAAAAATGAAAGGCCGTACTATTCTTTTCTCGAAGCCATTCGGGGAAACAGAGAAATATTAATTAATCATGTCAGTCACAATGTCTGTGTGAATGTGACTCACAAGTGCGAGGATTTTACGTAATTACATTGTTAAAAACTTCTCCGTTTCTCCGCGCCGCTGCCTCGCTCCGCTGTAACGGACAGGCCTTTAGGCCCTGAAAGTCTTCGTTATTTTTCATCTTGTTAGAAGTAATAATCCGTCTCTACATCATCAATTATTATTAATCCTAAATTGAATTACTCTAGATTATTGTTTGTACTACAAGTTTAATAACAAAACTAAGATATTGAACATTTAAAATTATTATACCCGCTATTGTTTGTCTGGATCGGATCGTACATCACTTTAAATGTAAACGACGTTTGGATTATTTTCAAGAATTATGATAACTTCTAAGTTTGTGTGCTGACTTTACACACATTATGAAGTTACTTTTTAATTTATCAGTTTATAATTGTCAGTTTTTGTTGTAATTAAAACATACCTAATTCGTCCCTGGAGTTTCAAGCACGCTCTTCTCCATAGAGATCTACGCTCTGGAACGTGCAAATAACTTCATCTTTTTGACCGACCGACTTTGACAATTTAAACGTGCCTGTAATTGGTCTAATAGAAATGAATGCTTGAGTTTATATTAATAAAATGTCATTGTTAAAAGTTCGATGTAACGAGTGGTCTATGAATGCGTATGTAACATTTACAATGCAGATATGTAATTAATTAATTTACGAAACGGTTGGCGTAGTGTTTGAGCGATTGGCTGCGCTGCAAGTCACGGGTTTGATTCCCGCACGGAACAAATATTTGTATGGCTTACAGATAGTTGTTCCGTGTCTGGCTATTTGTGTATGTGGTTTTGTATGTTTGTGAATATTTCCACAATACAGGAGTAATTCCTAGTGTGGGGTAACGTTTTGTAAAACAATAAAAAAATATAAGCTAATTATTATTTTAACAGACGCAACAATACTTTCGGAGGTGACCTGCGAGCGACAGACATCCAAAGAGGCCGTGACCACGGCCTGGGGTCTTACACTGCCACCCGTTTGGCCTGCGGCCTGTCCGTGCCCAAGACTTTCCATGATATGCTGGACTTTATCTCTGAAGAGGTATGTTTAATTTGTTTTCATTACTCATACTCGGAAAGTAGGCCTGAACTTGCTTGAGGAGCGGGTTGAAAGTATGAAAGTATTACTTTTCAGCCCCAGGGAGAATCGTTTTCAACTGACAGCAAATAATAAAAACGTTGAACATTTATGTTGAAACATGTCTCAACTTTTTATACAGCCAGTCAATTACAACGCGATGTCAAATTAAAATAACGTAAACGTGATTATTAACTTAAGATTATATTTTTTTAATGATAATTTACTTTCAATGATAATTGAAAGTAAATTATCATTTAAAAATATAAAAAAAAGTAAATTACCTTTAAAATAACATAGATTTGGGCAAAATATTTACCATTTCTTCAATGATGATAATGTAAAATAATAAGCAGGCCGGTCACAGAAAAAAAAAAATAGGTGGGAAAGCGGCAGTTTGGACTTAATTTTTTTTTCGAGAGATTTGTATTCACACTTTGATGAGTTCATCAAATTCAGATACGGATTTTTTCTTTAGCTGATTCGTGTTTTATTTTTACTTTCCTTGTATTCGTAATGAAAAACACAGTGTCTATCTCGGGTGAAAGACTTATTTAGTCCTTCGAACTAACTACTAACGCTGTTTCGGGACTAAATCAGTTGCTTTCACCCTAAGATAAGGATGTACTATTACGTGACTGAATATACAATATGCCTCCCTTTTCAAACCTAATGGGTACAGGCAAGATTAAAGTTAGAGGCGGAATGAATGCAACACTAGCTTTTGCTGCTGAAACTGGGATAATAATGATTAATTCCGGTTATGTTCAAACTGCTGTCAAATCTGATCAATAGTTATTGCGTAAAAAGGTTACCTTAAGACAAAAGGAGACATAGATACTTTGACACTTATTAAAAAAACAAATAATTTATCCGGAACTGGAGTCACTCAACTGGGAACACAGCTCGCAGAGTTAGTAAAATGAAGTGGCATTTTTATAGCTTCGCCTCTTCAAGCCAACCACCAACGTGGGTGTTGGAACAGACTAGTCCTTGAGAAGAAATTCAATTTATGAAAGTTTCCATTTACTTTTCAGACAGGTAACATAATTAAAACCGAAAAAAAATTTCAAGACGTGGTGTCTTAAGTTTTTTTTGTATAAAGAGCGGATTGGATCTCCTTTATGTTATTAGGCAATTTGTTATATAGCTCTGCTATATGCTACGAGTACATTAATATTGACATGACAAACCAATTATAAATGAATAGAAAAATATTTTTTATAAAAAAAAATCAAGAACAAATCGTGTCTGTATTGTGGACCTTTGAGTCAATCCTAGTCTTAGTAATCATAAAAATATAATGCCATTACAACTAAACCAATATTTAGTTTGTTAGATTTAACTTACAAAGAGTAAAAAACATTGCAAGTTGAAAAAAAGCAAAAGAAATCGTCAATTTTCATGTGACGGGTGAAATCTTTATGAAAGAGAAAACAGGCTCGGTAAGACAGTCGAGTTTATTTATAGTTGATGTATGGTTACGAGTGGAATGAAAATAAATATGATTTATTCCTTCCTTGAGCTATTTTTGGATAAGCAAAAGAAAGCAGTATGTGGTATTTATAAGTTACGAGTATTTTGTAGTTGCCATGGGCTTTGTGTCGCGGTTTGCTGAGTTAGAAATATGAAACCAATGATTCTTTTGTGAGGAATATTTTAACTGTTTGGAGGTAACAAACCAAAGTATTTCGTCTTTGCCTAATTCTCTTCCCAGTCTAGCTTGGGGTTGGATCTCCAGGCGCTAAACAGCTCTATTCTATGTTGTCTGAGTTGTGTTCAGGTTTCCTTTATAAACTCTTTTCCGCATTCTTGACCACTAGGCTCCGGGCGGTCGTCGACTTTCTTGCGGTATGGGGTGTCTACCTCCACTTCTTAGATACTTCTGTAATAACGCAGTGTTCTTTTACCCTTTTTGATCGCTTCGTTTGCACTTAGTTTAGTCGTGTTATATCTTTTAATGACTTGAGTAAAACTTAGTGTCAATATTGCAGAATTATTTTACCAAATACCTAAAAACTCACAATCTTGAATGTGAAAGGTTAATTTCGGATATTTGGTAAGTCAATTTGTGTCCCAAAGACGAACATGGCTTGGCTATTCTTAGAATCTATCTGACTCACAATCTTGATCTCATAATAATTATCTTTCGTGGGCCCGGTGTTGTCAAAAGATTAACGTCTTGACCTTGCCAAGTGTTATCTTTTGTTACAAATCCAGTTTGCTGTGGCTATTAATAATTTATTAAGGTCACAGTTGATGGGTCTGCCAGAAGCGTTTAAATTGAAAATTGTCACTAAGGCAATATGGTTTCAATTTCATCAGGGAAGTAGTAACCATCTTAAGTGGTTTAACTGTGGGGTTAGTTGTTATTGTAACGTTTATATTCATTACCGTTTATGACTTTAATTTTTTGAGTATGTATTGTGGTCTCGATTGTCATTATGAATGAGAGAAAACCTGAAGGTTTTGAAGGAAATAATAGATTCACACTTATCTGTTGAAAATTCAACAAACTTCTAACTTTAAAATAAACAACCAAACACAAACACGTATCACGATGAGCATTTAGAAGTTAGTTGGATTTAGAGTAAAATTAGACAGGTTCAAAATAAATTATAACATATTTTATAAAATAAATAATGTATTAGGAGAGTAGAATTTGATTAAATTAAGAAAAATAAACATAAATAATAACATTTTTTGTTTGTTGAAGTATCCTCTACCCATACATGCTTGTTAGATGGTGCGCCGCAACTTTGAAAAAAAAACCGGCCAAGTGCGAGTCGGACTCGCACACGAAGGGTTCTGTACCATAAACCTTATTATATTTGAGTTGATTGAATGAAAGGTAAATTGCGGTTTCCGATTTATGACGTATTAAAAAAAAACTACTTACTAGATCTCGTTTTCAATTTTCGGTGGAAGTTTGCATGGTAATGTACATCATTATATTTTTTTTAGTTTTATCATCCTCTTATTTTAGAAGTTACAGGGGGGGGGACACATTTTACCACTTTGGAAACTGTGTTTCGCGCAAACTATTCAATTTAGAAAAAAAAAATACTAGAAACCTCAATATCACTTTTGAAGACCTATTCATAGATACTCCACACGTATGGGTTTGATTAAAAATTTTTTTTGAGTTTCAGTTCTAAGTAGTCAGTACCTATGGGTAACCCCAAAAATTTATTGTATTTTTTTCTCTTTTTGTGTGAAATCTTAATGCGGTTCATAGAATACATCTACTTACCAATTTTCAACAGTGTAATTCTAGTAGTTTCGGAGAAAAGTGGCTGTGACATACGGACGGACAGACAGACAAGCATGACGAATCCATAAGGGTTCCGTTTTTTGCCATTTGGCTACGGAACCCTAAAAAGGCGGGGGTTTAAGCCACAAAGGTTCTACCCATTTATCAATGTTTTGGAATTATGTCTTATGCAAATCAACTTGGCAGCCTACTTGTTAGTTGTGAGCAAGTAATGGAGCTCTATAACAACAATCCATTGTAATTTGGTGTGTAGGCGTAGAACACTTGCGGCTGAAACAACTTAGACGGAGTTTGTGTGGGACATAAATATTAACTTTGCTGTCTATTGTAAGATCACGGCCTATTCTAGTGGGACAGTTTCCTACATTATGCAGACTTTTCTGAACTATGTTGGAATCGGCTTTCAGTCTAACAGGTCGCACCTGAACTCTAGTCTTGCCGTAAAAAAGGATGTATCTACACAAAACGAAGTAAACGATTTCCGACATTTAAGAAATAAATTATGGTCGGAAATCCTTTTTTCTTATGACGGCAGAGTAGTTTACTTGAGTCGACTGCCAATCTAACTCCCTTTCTATCTGACCTATACACGAAACTCATTAGTAAGACTGTTTGTTACGACTTTCCGGCTTCTGACGACCCGTAACAACAGCGACAGTTACTTTCATGGCTATACGTCTTGTATGTTTTTATTCATTGGTTCCTTGAGATATAAATTGAATTTAAACTTCTAACAACAAATACTGATACTTATTTAGCATATATTACTACTACTTTTTACTTATATGGTGTACATAATAAAGAGTATTCTATTCTATTTTTGGTCGAAAGATGAGAAAATTATTTCAAATGTTGTTTATCTATACAAAAAAAAAAACTTTATTCGAAATAAACTTATGTTTAAAGATAACATTAAAGCCCTTAGAGGCTTCACCTAGAAGTTTTTACCTAAGAACATAATAGCATAATTTTGTACAAACATCAAGGCTTGTTGGTTGTTGTTGCTAAATATTAAATTGTTTTAGACTTTCGAGAGTAATATCAACTTGGATAAAGAGAGAAACCCACCTTACGACTTCACTGTATACATTTATGAGACATGGTCAAGAGATTATTTAAACTGATGACCATTTAATAAAAAGAACTGCAATACACGTGAACTTCGAGGTTTTCATGAAAACATGAGCGTCGTTTACTGTTAACTTGCAACAACTTGTATATAATTTTTTTTCGCCACCAGAACGTGAATGTTCTACGCAACCTTTACGAGACTCCTCAAGACGTCGAGCTGGTGGTAGCAGGCTCCCTGGAGCGCAACGTGCCGGGGTCGCAGGCCGGGCCTACGTACCTGTGCATCCTGACTGAGCAATTCTACAGGACAAGAGTCGGAGACAGATACTTCTATGAAAATGGAGCTGATCCGGACACTGCTTTTACGCCTAGTAAGTATCAAACAGCGATACATCGTTTTATTAGAAATAGTTATACGATTTTTTCCAAGTTAAAGGGTATTTGCTGTCATATTTTTACGTTTGGATGGGCACAGTTAGGGCTGAGTTTCGTCCGGTCCGGTCGAAACGGGAATTTCATTATTTATTTTTTGAGTGGTGTTTCGGTCGGTACATTTTTTTAAGCAAATTTTGTACAATCAGAATGAAAAACCTTAATAAAGAGTTATATTTTATTTAAGTAAAAGTCAGGGAATAGTTGGAAAAAGATAAAGTTTACTACAAAAGTTCTTTACCTTTTTTATCAATCATGTGTAAGAAATAGAATTTGTAATTCTAGTTTTTGTTTGTTGTGTTTAGTGTGTAAATGTGCGTGCAATATGCCCAAAGTCGAAAACGAACCGACCTGTGAAAGATCACTCATTAATATTTATTTTATTAATATTAATAAAATTTATCCGTGGGCTCAAAGTAAAAAACAAATACTATATTATGTTTCTGACGTTACTTTGCCTCTAAAAAAGGATTCGGGCGAAACACACTTTAAAAATATTAATACGAGTAATAATGAAATTCCTGTTTCGACCGGATCGGATGAAACCCAGCGGCCGAAACGCCAGATGTTAGCCGTGGCCGGAAAATTAAAGGAAGAAACATACACTATTTTTATGAATACATAAGCAGAAAGTTAGGGTAGTTTCTGAGAGTATTTGTATGTCACAGGTCTGATTGTCTTTTAGATTAAATATTTGTGCGGCCTTAAAAACGAATACCTTAGTTTTAACGAAATGTCACTGGAAAAACATTAATTTTATTGAACATATTCTATAAATACCTAATTCCAAAAGCTAATACGTCTGCCACAAAAAGGAAGACGAAATATTATTCTAGCCAGAAAAGTAACCCAGGATTTATTGCCCATGTATTTATTCCCTAGAACAATAATAAGATATTCGATATTTAATAAATTTAGCCAATCGGACCAGTTATTTGCCTGAATTTCTCGCAAAAAGTCTCACATTTATTTGTTGTGAGGCTATAAATGGAACAGAATAGTAAATATTTATCTCTGGTTACTTAATCTTTTCCGTACATTTACAGTATGTAAATCAGACAGTTAATATTTGATTTCGTTACGTGAAACATCGTGATTATTAATCATTCTTTCAATAAAAAAAAATTGCGGTAAACTCATGTCCAGCCTTTATTTCTTCAAGTATTCAGAGGCCCGTGTGGCAGTTTGGACACTCTGACACTAGGGTGTGTAGGATCGTTAGAGCTTTCTGCCCATACGATAAGAAGAAGAAGAAAACTTCAAATATTTTGCAAATAATATAATTTCTGCGAATAAATAGCATTCTCCCGTCATATTTTCAGTAAAACTCGCAATAAAATGGGAATAAATGCAATTATTCATCAGATATAAATAACGAAGCTCAAAGTTATCAGAACAGTCTTCCCGAATGAAAACACAGACCCTTGTTTGATTATTTTCCTCCACATATCTTGTTAATTTGTATATTCTGTGCAGCGGTAGATAAATGTCACATCACACAAAGTAATGTTAGCTAAGCCAAATAAGGTGTTTCTGTAATTGTTGCAGATGGAAAAATAACCACAATTTTCCTTGAGTCACTTCTTAAATTATAGTTGCTGAACACTGAGAAAACCAATGATATCTAAGGAAGTCCATTCCGTATTAAAAACACAAATAAACAAAATATTGACAGGCTTTTATACTATAATGCAACAGTTTTTTCGCTTCGCCAATCTTCTTTATTACTAGAACTGGGGATTCATTAAAGAGATGATATTCTCAGAACCAAATAAAAGTATCACTAGTACGAGTATTTACGTAGCTACACCTAAATACTCGTACTGAAATTTCCCTATACTTTGATTGCATGAAACTTCTGCCGTAGAACGAGTTACTGATCATATCTAAAAAAGTCCTTCCTTAGCCGACGACTGCTACATATTCTAGTTACACAGTCTAGTAGGACATTTTGATATTGTGTGTGTAGTTTATAGATAAATAATACCATACTTTTATAAACAGGTCAGCTCGATACAATACGTAAAGGCTCATCAATGGCGCGTCTACTCTGCGATAACGGTGACGGCATACGAGTCATGCAGCCGAGAGCCTTCCAGCAGATATCGCACGGGTAAGTACTGTCATTACTTACAGTCCCGTAGTTTACGGCTAATATACTGTGGCGGCGAGATACGGAATGCGCTCTCATTGAGTTACGGAGGATGGAGAGTTATTGAGATTATGTAGTCAGTGTTCGCAGGTTGAGGTTTGATGGTGATTTTATGGTACAATTATTATCAGAATGCTTTAGAAGCCCTGTGGTTGCCTAAAGCTGGCTAGTAACTTACTAGTTTGAGGTAGTACTTCTAAATTGATAACTACGCATTTAAAAACAGGTTTGAGTACTGTTTAAAAAACAAATCGAAGAATAATCTTGCATAGGTACAAGCTTGATGTAGAGTCTCGAATCTGTTTTCTTCTGTCACTTCCGTATAAAATAAGGTTACATTTATAGAACTTTTTTTATCTCATTTTATTTATTTTTACAGGAACAAGGTTGTCCCATGCGACCAACTACCGTTTGTGGATCTAACATTATGGCAGGATGCAAGAAGCCATTTCAAATAAAATCTAATAACTAAATAACTTAAGTAAAATCTATGACAAACAAAAATGTTACCGACAACAATCAACATGTTAAATTTGTGAAAATAACTTTTACAACTTGAAAAATGTGAATTTCTCGAAAATTAGGAGGACTTTATTTTCCATCCCAAAATAGTTTTGCTAGGTTTTTATAAAAGTTACCAGTTCTATTACACTTCAATCACTTTTCAATTAAGTTGAATGAACCAATAATACCTTACCTCTACTTTACTGAAAACTATTTTTATTTGTGAATCTGTTGTCCAACTCTATTTTCTATTTAAAAATTGGGAAGAAAAATGAGTTTTTATTTATTTGTACAGATTATGGTGCTAAGTTGTAAATGTGTGATCATGGCCATTTTATAAATGTTTGTATATATTTTATGTACTATTTTAGAAGTTACAAAGTATTTGTTTTGATAAAACTGACTGTATAAAATAAACTGTTGACATACTTTATTATTTTAAATGAATGATGAGCAAGAAAGTTGTGTGTTTGTAAGTAGACCTAACAATAAAATATTTGTTTATAATTTTGGTCTTACTTTATTTATTCATGAGAAAAATAAACAAAATACTAAACATATCGTGATTTTTCAAATTGGTTTTGGTTTAACCTTTGAAATTCATATTTTAATCATCATCATAACACCTGAAAGACGTCCAATGTTGGACATAGGCCTCCCCCAAAACGGGGCGGTTTGTTATAATCGCCACGCTTGGCAGGCGGGCTGACGATTGGAGTGTATGGTGTTGCGTTTTACAGAGAACGCTGCTGCTCATTCTCTGGTGAGTTGAGTCCCTTAGTCACCTCTTACGACACCCACTTATATTTTAATACTAGTTGACCCGCGCAACTTCGTCTGCTCCGCTCCTATTGGTCTTAGCGTGGTTATAGCCTTCCTCGATAAATGGGCTATCTAACACTGAAAGAGTTTTTCAAATCGGACCAGTAGTTCCTGATATTAGCGTGTTCAAGCAAACAAACTCTTCAGCTTTATATATTAGTATAGATATAGTGTATAGATAAACATGAAAACAACAAAGGATCAGAGGTTGGATTTACTATGAACTAAATGCTTAAATAGAGCGTATCACCTGCGTATCTGTTATAGCGAAAGTGTTCTTTAAAATACTTTGAAAGTATAATAAAGATGCTTTACAGAAAAAATAATCTAATATATTTTTTAAAAAGCACGTCCACCTCTCGGCTGGCTTGTGGATCCCCTCGGATCCACTACACAATACCGTCAACAGTCAGGTGGGTCCCTGTGGCTCCACCCGACCTACGGATTTAAAACTAAATTTTAGTAATTTTTACGGTTAATTTTCTTTTCTCAACGATTGAACTCTATGGTATATAATATTTTTCATATGGGAACACTGTCGGAAAAAAAAAATACGCTTGACAAGAGAAGAAATGTCACAAAATACATTTGTCAAATCAAACAAACATTCGTTCAACTTGTGCGCGAGAATTTTCGATTTTTACGTGTTTTTCTGTGGAAAGTAAGCCAAGTATTGATAGAAATTCATAATTTACTTTATTTTCGTTAAATTTCAACTAATATTCAACGTCAAAAGTGTAAATTATCTGGTGAAAATTACGAAACAAAACTATTTACCGGATTTCTTCCCGTACGTAAGTAATTTGATATTTCAGAATTATAGTGGCATATTGTAACGATATACAATTGAACAATGAGTTCGTGAATACATGGCTAGTAATCTAGAAACATTTCTTATTGGAATCTTATTGGAATATTCTTGATGTTTGTTTACAAAAATACAAATTACGTAAATCAAAATGTCTGCTCCGCGTACTATGAAGTTTGAGCTTAAATATTGCGGCAGTCGATTTTTATCTCGTAAAATAACATCATCACTAGATTACTTGTCTTTTTATGACCTTAATTCCAAAATTTTGTGTAAATTGATCCAACATTTGTGTCAGAAATCAACATAATAATACAACAAAATAGCTTTCAGCAAGTACTCTCGTATCTATCCAAAATGTTTATATTTCGGTTTGTTATAAGAATATTGTTTATATTCTAATACATAGTGACATAATTAAAGAACCCATAACAGTTTCAAGTGTGTGAATAGCTGCTTTGTGAGCGGAGAGATAAGGTTTTTTGTGCTGCGGGTCATATTACGCTTGCGATAAGCGGGCGCCCGCGATACACAACGGAGTATGACGAAAACATGACATTTGAAATTTGCCAGCCGTGCCAGCCGAGAGGTTAATGAAATTCATAGAACAAATGACAATAACTAGAAATCAGAGCTACACTTATGTCAGGGTTGCAGAATTTGTCACAATAACGCAAATGTTATTTGGATAAACACGATTGGGTTTTTGTTAGTAAGAGTCTGACACTCCCTACCGCTCAGCCCAGAGCAGAAAGAGTCGTTTGAGGATTTTCCATTCTAAAAATCTACACTTATGATTAGACACGTTTCTTTTGTGTTTTTATTTATTTACAGAGTACGCATAATTATTATTTTGAAATGAAAAATTTGGAGAATTAATTAAGGAACTGTAGATAGTTGCAGTGCGCATTTTACTTACCGATCATTTGTGCGGTCTACCTTAGCGACTGAGCTAAATTCACCAAAATGCCGTACAGTAGGTTGTTCAGTATTCGTCGTCCAGAATCAAGATCATAATAAAATTGTCGATGACGTAATAACAGCTTGAAACTGCAGATATTGAAGATACGACATAACTCAGACATGTCACTTACACGGCACCTCTGTGGTTTTGACATGCCTTCCTTGTTTATTGTAGTTGCATGTGTAATGAAATAGTATGAGATTAGAGGATAACTTTTTTGAAAATTGATTGATGTGGTGGAGAGTGTGACAATGGTTCTTCGAGCCGGATGATATTTGTAGGTGAATCAGTCCAGTAGATTCGATGCAAATACATAGTGACAAACTGATAAATAGACAACCGTTTTTTCAATAGTTCCATAAAATAGTATTTCGACTTCGTCTTCTTCTTCTTCTTCTTCCACCTGGCGTTAATCCCGGCTATTGCCAGGGTCCGCCTTCCTACTTAGCTTCCTCCACTTTGCCCGATCTTCAACATCCTTCTCAGTCAGGCCATTGGCTCTCATGTCGGACTTGACGACGTCCAGCCAGCGCTTGCGAGGGCGACCACGGGGCCTAGCCCCAAGAACAGCCATATTCATGCATCTCCGACCAACGTACTCCATAGGGCGGCGCATGATGTGGCCATACCAACGCAGACGAAACTCTTGCAGTTTTTCCCCCACGTCACGGACACCAAGACTACCTCGAATGTAAGAGTTGCGTATGCGATCGGATCGCGTTACGCTACTCATCCACCTCAGCATCTTCATCTCCGTGACGCGAAGCTCCTGGGTGTGTCTGCTTAGTGCTGGCCAACACTCGCCCCCGTACAGTAGGACAGGCCGAATGATGCATTTATATATCTGCCCCTTGAGCTTCGGAGGCATTTTGCGGTCGCATACAACGCCCGTCACCTCGCGCCACTTCGCCCAAGCCGCGCCAATACGTGCTTGGACATCGTCGTCCACGATGCCAGACTCGTGCAGCACGGATCCAAGGTACCTGAACGTATCGGACTTTCTGATCAGGTCCGAACCTATTCGGATGGTGTTTGTATCCGTGCTGCCACAGGACATGTACTCAGTCTTCGCCACATTTAGTCTCAGACCACCGTTTTCAAGCGTGTCCTTCCAAATGTTGACTTTGCGCTGAAGATGGGCTTTGTTCTGATTAACGAGGGCGATGTCATCGGCATACATCATTAGCCATGGAGGCTGATCTTGGATGTTTGCCGTAACTACATCGAGCACTACGTTAAACAAGAACGGGCTAAGAGCCGCGCCTTGGTGAACGCCAACAGATATTGGGAAGCCATTCGATTCGCCAACAGCGGTCTGGACAGAGGACACGGAATCGCGGTACATGTCTCTGATAATGTCAATATAGGCCTCGAGAACGCCCTTGAAGCGCAGTGCCCACCAGATGGACTGCCGAGGTATGCAGTCGAAGGCCTTCTGCAGGTCTAAAAAGGCCATATGCAAAGCTCTCCTTCTCTCTCTGTAAGCCTCAGCCAGATTCCGTAAGGCGAACACTGCGTCCATGGTGCTGTTACCCGCCCGGAAGCCATATTGACACTCAGAGACAGTACACTCGCTACGGAGCCGTGTGTCAATGATGCGCTCGAAGAGCTTCATGGTGTGGCACATGATCTTGATACCGCGGTAGCTACCACAATCCTGTACGCTAACTTTGCCTTTGTAAACAGGGATAATCAGGCTAAATCGCCACTGGTTCGGCATTTCCTTGGTGATCAGGATGCGGTTAAAAAGATCCGTCAGAAGGTCCACACCATGTGGGCCCATCGCCTTCCACACTTCAATTGGCACATTGTCAGGCCCGACCGCTTTCCGGTTCTTCATGTGGCGAAGAGCAATGCGGGTTTCGTCGGGGGAAATAGGGGAAATAAGCCCAAGGTTAGGAGGCGGTTCCGGAGGAAGGTTATGGGGATGCTGTTTGTTAGACAGCTCCGCGAAGTATGTACACCATCTCTCCTTAACAGAGGGGGCATCGTAGAGCAGCTTACCCTGGGCGTCCCTTACACAAAGACATTTGCTAATGTCCCGTGTAGCTTTCTCCCGGCCACGCGCCAGCTTAAAAATAAGCTTTTGCCCCTCCGCAGTTTCCAGCTTGTCGTATAAGGGCGCCAGACTTTTGCTGCGGGCTCTGGCTACAGCTTTTTTGCAAGCGCGCTTAGCCGCTCCATATGCCTCCCTGTCATCCGGAGAGTTGGACCCTTGCCACTGTTTAAATAAAACCTTCTTCTTTCGAGTCGCCTCCTGCACCCCGCCATCCCACCACCACGTCTCCTTTCCTATGGTGCGGCCACCACGAGAAGTGCCAAGGACGCGCTTACCCGCACCGGTGATTGCTGAATGGATCCTACTCCAGATCTCTTGAGCGGACTCATGCGGAGCACTGATCTTGAGATGCTCGAGCTCCGCGATGAGGTCCGACTGCCTAGGACCATCAAGCAACCACCACTTAGTGCGGGGTTTGCGTTTCTCGGTCACTCTCTTCTTCGGTACAACCGCAAAGTCCAGGACAAGGAGGCGGTGTTGAGCCGTTAGGCTTTCGCCTGGGATGACTTTGCAGTTGGTAACCTTGCCAATGTGGCACCGTCGCACCAGCAGGTAATCTATTTGGGTTGAGTAGGCACCACCACGGTACGTAATAAGATGCTGGGGCTTCTTCTGAAAGAATGTGTTCGCGATGGCTAGGTCAGACACAGCGCAGGTGCTAAGTATATTGACTCCCTCTGCGTTTAGCTGGCCATAACCAAAACCACCGTGAACACGTCCATACTCTCCAGCAAACTGACCTACGTGACCGTTGAGATCCCCCCCAACCAAAACACCTTCGGAATTCGGGATAGCGGGTAATACGTCCTCGAACTCATCCCAGAAGGCCTCCTTTTCAGACTCACAGCAACCAGTCTGAGGAGCATAGGCGCTGATTAGGTTCGTTACCGACCCTTCGAACAGCACCCTAACTCGCATCAACCGGTCGCTGCATCGGTCTACTTCAAGGAGTCCATCCTGAACGTCCTTAGACAGCACCACGGCCACTCCGCTCCTACCCGCTGGTGATCCGGTGTACACTAGCCGGTACCCCTGCCCGATGTCACGTGACTTATTTCCCTTCCAGCGCGTCTCCTGAAGGAAGGCGCACTGGTCCCGACGCTTCGCAAGTACGTCTGCGAGTTCTTGGCAACGTCCGGTTAGGGAGCCAATGTTCCAGGTGGCAAAGCGGAACTTCTTCTTGGGTACTATCCTCTTTAGCCGTGCCCGTACTTGACACGGTAGCCCTAGCCCACTTATCGCAGGTTTAGGGCGATGTGCCTGCGCGTCGTTATGCGGCGACGCCCTAGACCGAGTACCCTTACCTAACTTGTTTCTCTCCATACATATATGACTGAAGTTGGTTTTACGTGGGGCGACCAGCCGTCTGACCCCCACAACCCTACAAGAGGGAAACCAGGTTCGCCAGAGCCTCGTCCGTTGGACAGCAGGGTGCACCGCTAGCAGGTGAGGTTGGCTTGGGTCTTTAAGATGGCAACGGACCCCATACCCCCAGTATTTCGACTTCGTAGTTGCACTTAATTGTAGGTACTGGGGTCTTCTTCTTCTTCGACCTGGCGTTAATCCCGGCTATTGCCAGGGTCCGCCTTCCTACGCAGCTTCCTCCACTTTGCCCGATCTTGAACATCCTTTTCAGTTAGGCCATTGGCTCTCATGTCGGACTTAACGACGTCTAACCAGCGCTTGCGAGGGCGACCACGGGACCTATCCCCAAGAACAGCCATATTCATGCATCCCCGACCAACGTACTCCATAGG
Organism: Lacanobia oleracea; assembly: GCA_950371165.1. Classification (NCBI taxonomy): domain Eukaryota; kingdom Metazoa; phylum Arthropoda; class Insecta; order Lepidoptera; family Noctuidae; genus Lacanobia; species Lacanobia oleracea. The sequence goes on from OX493397.1 coordinate 13,947,973, forward strand.
GCGGCGCATGATGTGGCCATACCATCGCAGACGACATTCTTGCAGTTTTTCCCCCACGTCACGGACACCAAGACTACCTCTGATGAAAGAGTTGCGTATGCGATCGGATCGCGTTACGCCACTCATCCACCTCAGCATCTTCATCTCCGTGACGCGAAGCTCCTGGGTGTGTCTGCTTAGTGCTGGCCAACATTCACCGCCGTACAGTAGGACAGGCCGTATGATGCATTTATATATCTGCCCCTTTAGCTTCGGAGGCATTTTGCGGTCGCATACAACGCCCGTTACCTCGCGCCACTTCGCCCAAGCCGCGCCTATACGTGCGTGGACATCGTCGTCCACGTTGCCAGACTCGTGCAGCACGGATCCAAGGTACCTGAACGTATCGGACTTTCTGATCAGGTCCGAACCTATTCGGATGAACCTATTTGAATCCGTGCCGCCACAGGACATGTACTCAGTCTTCGCCACATGTAGTCTCAGACCACCGTTTTCAAGCGTGTCCTTCCAAATGTTGACTTTGCGCTCAAGATGGGCTTTGTTCTGATTAACGAGGGCGATGTCATCGGCATACATCATTAGCCATGGGGGCTTATCTTGGATGTTTGCCGTAACTACATCGAGCACTACGTTAAACAAGAACGGGCTAAGAGCCGAGCCTTGGTGAACGCCAACGGATATTGGGAAGCCATTCGATTCGCCAACAGCGGTCTGGACAGAGGAAACGGAATCGCGGTACATGTCTCTGATAATGTCAATATAGGCCTCGGGAACGCCCTTGAAGCGCAGTGCCCACCAGATGGACTGCCGAGGTATACAGTCGAAGGCCTTCTGCAGGTCTAAAAAGGCCATATGCAAAGCTCTCCTTCTTTCTCTGTAAGCCTCAGCCAGATTCCGTAGGGCGAATACTGCGTCCATGGTGCTGTTACCCGCCCGGAAGCCATATTGACACTCAGAGACAGTACACTCGCTACGGAGCCGAGTGTCAACGATGCGCTGGAAGAGCTTCATGCTGTGGCACATGATCTTGATACTGCGGTAGCTACTACAATCCTGTACGCTACCTTTGCCTTTGTGTACAGGGATAATCAGGCTAAATCGCCACTGGTTCGGCATTTCCTTGGTGATCAGGATGCAGTTAAAAAGATCCGTCAGAAGGTCCACGCCATGTGGGCCCATCGCCTTCCACACTTCAATTGGCACATTGTCAGGCCCGACCGCTTTCCGGTTCTTCATGTGGCGAAGAGCAATGCGGGTTTCGTCGGAGGAAATAGGGGAAATAAGTCCAAGGTTAGGAGGCGGTTCGGGAGTAAGGTTATGGGGATGCTCTTTGTTAGACAGCTCCGCGATGTATGTACACCATCTCTCCTTAACAGAGGGGGCATCGTAGAGCAGCTTACCCTGGGCGTCCCTTACACAGAGACATTTGCTAATGTCCCGAGTAGCTTTCTCCCGGGCACGCGCCAGCTTAAAAATAAGCTTTTGCCCCTCCGCAGTTTCCAGCCCCTTGCCACTGTTTAAATAAAACCTTCTTCTTCCGAGTCGCCTCCTGCACCCCTTCATCCCACCACCTTCCTTCACCTTCCTTCTTCTCCTTTTCTATGGTGCGGCCACCACGAGAAGTGCCAAGGACGTGCTTACCCGCATCGGTGATTGCTGAATGGATCCTACTCCAGATCTCTTGAGCGGACTCATGCGGAGCACTGATCTCGAGATGCTCGACCTCCGCGATGAAGTCCGACTGCCTAGGACCATCAAGCAACCACCACTTAGTGCGGGGTTTGCGTTTTTCGGTCACTTTCTTTTTCGGTACAACCGCAAAGTCCAGAACAAGGAGGCGGTGTTGAGCCGTTAGGCTTTCACCTGGGATGACTTTGCAGTTGGTAACCTTGCCAATGTGGCACCGTCGCACCAGCAGGTAATCTATTTGGGTTGAGTAGGCACCACTACGGTACGTAATAAGATGCTGGGGCTTCTTCTGAAAGAACGTGTTCGCGATGGCTAGGTCAGACAAAGCGCAGGTGCTGAGTATACTGACTCCCTCTGCATTTAGCTGGCCATATCCAAAACCACCGTGAACATGTCCGTACTCTCCAGCAAACTGACCTACGTGACCGTTGAGATCCCCCCCAACCAAAACACCTTCGGAATTCGGAATAGCGCGTAGTACGTCGTACTGGGGTAATGTGAATTAAAAACTGGATTTTTTATTACAAGCAGAGACGAGATACTTGAAAGTACTTATTGGAGAAAAATTAAAACTAGCCATTTTATCGGGAATCTCTAATGGTAATAACTTTTGTTCATTTACATCATAAAATTGGAAACAACACATTTTAAATTGTCCTTGCCTCTATAGTTTTATTTTTATTTATTTAAAAGCAAAGTTGAACAGTATAGACACCCTTGGTAACACAGCGAACTTTATTTATTTTATTCAGTATAGTCAAAAGCGCAAAAATACTGAAAGGTTGGAATTCCTCAGTTCTTTTATTTGATGAATAAAATTCCACTGAGTTTTATGTTCAGCTTTTTTAAAATATTTTTACTAACACAATTTTTAAAATATTTTGTTTCCTCCTTTACTACTTTAGAACGGTCTTAACCAGGATAATGATCTTCCCACACAGTACCATCACCAGTCTCTCAATTGTAAGTCAGTATTTCAACGTCTACTTTTTAAATGTATGTAGGTAGGTAAGAACAACCTACGTATTTGTTTATAGGAAAATTGTGCATGAGTTGCCAACGGTTTTTCTATAAGGAAATGTTGAGTAGCGGCCACTCGTTTAGATCGCTCACAAGGATTAAAAAGAAGATGGCCAGCTGACCTCTACAACCCACTGCACCAGCACACTGGAATGGGCTCAGTGAATAATTGAATAGATTATAAATAATTTATGATCAGGGTCTGATGATGACGCAAAAATGAAATGAGTTAATAAATGGGTGAGAGATACTAAGCTACTTTCCCTTGTTTAATAGATATTTAGTACATTACTGCAGCGGCCAGTAAAAGAAGCATTGATGGAAGAACGTGTAACGTGTACTTAAGACCATCAATGCCTGGTTGTGGCCAAGACTTGTATAGTACTTTTCTCAAATAATGCGTGGAAATTAATATACAATTACTTTTCAAAATCAATGACGAACAACGAATTTATCGAATTTTCCATGAACAAAAAACCTTTTTTGTTAATGGAAAATTCGATAGATTCCGTTTTAGTCAATCACTAGCGTATATAAAAAATTAAATTACTTTTGCACAACACAACAATAGCGCGAGCTGAGGACGTCTTAGAACGACACCTAAGAACGACGCCTTAGGAAGACGTTTAGAAAGACGCCTTAAGAAGACGTCTAAGAACGACGCCTTAGGAAGACGTTTTAGAACGACGCCATAGAACGATACCTTAGGAAGACGTCTTAGTACGACGCCTTAGAACGACGCCTAAGGAAGACGTATTAGAACGACGCGTTAAGAAGACGTCTTAGAACGACGGCTTTAGAAGACGTATTGAACAACGCCTTACAACGACTCTTTAGGAAGACGTCTTAGAAGGACACCTTACAACGATGCCTTAGAACGACGCCTTAGGAAAACGTCTTAGAACGACGGCTTTGGAAGACGTATTGAACAACGCCTTACAACGACTCTAGGAAGATGTCTTAGAACGACACCTTACAACGACCTCTTAGAACGACGCCTTACAACGACGCCTTAGGAAGGCGTCTTAGAACGACTCCTTAGGAAGACATATTAGCATGACGCTTTACAACGACACCTTAGAAAATCGCCTTAGAACGACGCCTTTAAACGACGCCTTAGGAAGACGTCTTAGTACGACGCCATAGGAAGGCGTTTTAGAACGACGCCTTAGGAAGACGTCTTAGTACGACGCCTTAGAACGACGCTTTAGGTAGACGATTTAGAACGACGCTTTAGGACGACGTCTTATTACGACGCCTTAAAACGATGCCTTAGAACGACGCCTTAAGAAGACCTATTAGAACGATGCGTTATGAAGACGTCTTAGAACGACGGCTTAGGAAGATGTCTTAGAACCACGCTTTAGAACGACGCCTTACGCTCTTGCGTCCCTCTATCGCTGGCGGAAGGAGAACCTAGCGCGGGATCAGCAGCCGTTTCCGCAAGAAATAGAGGTACGAAGAGCCGAGCTCCACCAGAACCTAGTAGCCGAATGGAGCTAGCGACTGGCACATCCCAGATGGGGGCACGCCACGATAGTGGTCGTAAGGCCTGTTCTAGAAGAGTGGTTGGAGAGGCGGCACGGTGTGCTCAGTTTTCGACTGACGCAGGTGCTCACTGGACACGGGTGCTTTGGAAAGTACCTGCGTCGCATTATAATAATAATATAATAATAGTTTATTTCATAATGGGATTGCAAAGTTTACAAATGTTGTATTTACACATTTTTAGGTACACTAACAATATACAATAAAGACGGGTGAAGTACTGTTCTCCTAGCTAGGTTAAAATTTAGCCTGTGTTAAGGAGAGACAGTGCCGGTCCCCTGATTGGCGGATTATATAAAATAGTGAGCGCTTAATATAAAATTTGAAATTTGAAACAGCATCTGTATATGTATGACAGTAGTTACTATACAGTAGTTATTTTCACTATTATTTATACAAGACATATCTAGAGTGTGTAGGTGTGGGTGTGTGGTGCGTGTGTGTATATGTGTGTATGTGTGTGCGTGTGTATATGTGTGTTTATGAGATTACTTTGTAAGGAATAATTCAGTGTCATCATAATTGAGGTCCAAAAGGAGTGTCCGTACAGTTTTTTTACAATTGTGCAATGAGAGTTTAAAGATTGGGCATTTTGCATTAATTTTATTATAGAGAGATGGAGCAAGATATAAAGAGAATCGTTTTACGAAAGAGGAACGTGGAGGCGGAATTGAGCAGATTCTATCTTTTCGACGTTTAGAAATATGTCTGTATGGTGTTCTGGAATGTTGTAATAAAATTATATGTAAAATGTACTGTTGACGTACATTTAAAACGTTCCAGGATTTATAAAGTTCGGTTGTTGGAAATAAGATAGGGCGAAAGGTGGCAACTTTAAGTATGGCCCTGTGAGCGATCTCTATTGGCTTTATCACTGTCTTTGCAGCTCCTCCCCAACAGGAAATACAGTAGGTGATTAGTGATTGGCAAAGAGCGAAGTATACATTCCGGATAACTGATGTGTGTGCTACATGTCGCAGTGTTTTAAAAATGTAAATAAGTTTCCGTACGCGGCCTGCTAGGGTATTAATGTGTGATTTGAAGTTTAAGTGTTGGTCAATGATAATACCAAGATATTTTATTTGATCTACTGGAGTGAGTGATAAGCACTGACAAGTCTGGTGCGACATTAAACCGCACGAGTGAGCTTTTAGGGAGATACAGGGATTTGGTTGGGAATTAGTGTTCATTGAGAAGGTAATAAAACTAGTTTTAGTGGTATTTAGTGTCAGGGAATGTGTGTAAAGCCATCCTAGTGTGGAGTTAAATCCTTTTTGAGCAATTGACTGTAGTTCCGACCATGAGTTAGCGGTAAAAGTTATTGCAGTGTCATCAGCATAAGAAACTATTTGGGCATTTGGTAAATCTAGGTTGCAGAGGTCGTTGATGAATACGAGGAAGAGAGTGGGCCCTAAAATACTTCCTTGCGGCACGCCGTATTCGATAGTAACTGTATCGCTATTATAATTATCCATTGTCACAAATTGTGAACGGTTTGTTAGGTAGCTTTTAAATAAATTAAGTGGTTGGCCCCTTACACCTATACGTTCTAGCTTGAGTAAAAGGGTCGGAATGGGCACAGTGTCAAAGGCTTTTGTGAGATCTAAGAAAATGGTCAATACCTTTTTACTATTGTCTAAATTCTTCACAATGTGATCAATTAACTTGTGAGTTGCGTCATTTGTGGATTTGTTTTTGCGAAAACCAAATTGTTGTGGTGATAAAATATTAAAATGTTCAAGATAGTAAATGAGTCTTTTATTCATTAAACGTTCAAGTATCTTTGATAAAGTACTAAGAACCGCTATGGGGCGGTAGTTATTTACGAGGCACCCGTCGCCGCCCTTGAAAATGGGATGAATGGCTGCCTTTTTGAATGAAGTGGGAAAAGTGGCTAAGTCAAAGCAAAGGTTGAAAATATGGCATAGTATAGGTGCGAGGGTTGTGGCGTAACGGTCGGGTAAAATTGGTCGGGAGCGGATTCCAATTTTTCACCACTGCGTGGACTCCTCCGAGAACACGGCGCAGCATACACTGGAGGAATGCTCAGCTTGGGCAAAACAGTGCTGTGCCCTCGTTGCGGCACTTCGCTTAGATGATATCAAGCTCCGTAGTTAAAATCATGGTCAGAAGCGAGAACGCGTGGGATACCATCGCCTCTTTCTGCGATGAGGTGATGAACGCAAAGGAGGTGACGGAGAGGGAGAGAGAGCACACCTCTAAATCCAACCGCGACAGAAGGGCACCCGGGCGTCGAAGGGCGCTAAACGATCTCCGGCCACCATAAGGAGGGGCCTGCGGGCGGCTAACTCGGGCCCAAGTTAGCCGCCCGCAGGCCCCGCAGCCCCGTTCTAAAGCGTGGTTCTAAGACATCTTCCTAAGCCGTCGTTCTAAGACGTCTTCATAACGCATCGTTCTAATAGGTCTTCTTAAGGCGTCGTTCTAAGGCATCGTTTTAAGGCGTCGTAATAAGACGTCGTCCTAAAGCGTCGTTCTAAATCGTCTACCTAAAGCGTCGTTCTAAGGCGTCGTACTAAGACGTCTTCCTAAGGCGTCGTTCTAAAACGCCTTCCTATGGCGTCGTACTAAGACGTCTTCCTAAGGCGTCGTTTAAAGGCGTCGTTCTAAGGCGATTTTCTAAGGTGTCGTTGTAAAGCGTCATGCTAATATGTCTTCCTAAGGAGTCGTTCTAAGACGCCTTCCTAAGGCGTCGTTGTAAGGCGTCGTTCTAAGAGGTCGTTGTAAGGTGTCGTTCTAAGACATCTTCCTAGAGTCGTTGTAAGGCGTTGTTCAATACGTCTTCCAAAGCCGTCGTTCTAAGACGTTTTCCTAAGGCGTCGTTCTAAGGCATCGTTGTAAGGTGTCCTTCTAAGACGTCTTCCTAAAGAGTCGTTGTAAGGCGTTGTTCAATACGTCTTCTAAAGCCGTCGTTCTAAGACGTCTTCTTAACGCGTCGTTCTAATACGTCTTCCTTAGGCGTCGTTCTAAGGCGTCGTACTAAGACGTCTTCCTAAGGTATCGTTCTATGGCGTCGTTCTAAAACGTCTTCCTAAGGCGTCGTTCTTAGACGTCTTCTTAAGGCGTCTTTCTAAACGTCTTCCTAAGGCGTCGTTCTTAGGTGTCGTTCTAAGACGTCCTCAGCTCGCGCTATTGTTGTGTTGTGCAAAAGTAATTTAATTTTTTATATACGCTAGTGATTGACTAAAACGGAATCTATCGAATTTTCCATTAACAAAAAAGGTTTTTTGTTCATGGAAAATTCGATAAATTCGTTGTTCGTCATTGATTTTGAAAAGTAATTGTATATTAATTTCCACGCATTATTTGAGAAAAGTACTATACAAGTCTTGGCCACAACCAGGCATTGATGGTCTTAAGTACACGTTACACGTTCTTCCATCAATGCTTCTTTTACTGGCCGCTGCAGTAATGTACTAAATATCTATTAAACAAGGGAAAGTAGCTTAGTATCTCTCACCCATTTATTAACTCATTTCATTTTTGCGTCATCATCAGACCCTGATCATAAATTATTTATAATCTATTCAATTATTCACTGAGCCCATTCCAGTGTGCTGGTGCAGTGGGTTGTAGAGGTCAGCTGGCCATCTTCTTTTTAATGAGATGGGGGCACGCCACGATAGTGGTCGTAAGGCCTGTTCTAGAAGAGTGGTTGGAGAGGCGGCACGGTGTGCTCAGTTTTCGACTGACGCAGGTGCTCACTGGACACGGGTGCTTTGGAAAGTACCTGCGTCGCATTGGTCGGGAGCGGATTCCAATTTTTCACCACTGCGTGGACTCCTCCGAGAACACGGCGCAGCATACACTGGAGGAATGCTCAGCTTGGGTAAAACAGTGCTGTGCCCTCGTTGCGGCACTTCGCTTAGATGATATCAAGCTCCGTAGTTAAAATCATGGTCAGAAGCGAGAACGCGTGGGATACCATCGCCTCTTTCTGCGAGGAGGTGATGAACGCAAAGGAGGTGACGGAGAGGGAGAGAGAGCACACCTCTAAATCCAACCGCGACAGAAGGGCACCCGGGCGTCGAAGGGCGCTAAACGATCTCCGGCCACCATAAGGAGGGGCCTGCGGGCGGCTAACTTGGGCCCGAGTAGCCGCCTGACCAGCCAAGCCGAAATGACGTGGTGCGCAGTTCCGTGGGCGTGAGTATGTGCAGTCGTTGAAGCGGCTACACTAAGAGGAGCCCGCTAGCAATGGCTGTCTGATACCAGCCGGGGGTGCGCGTGAATTTTATTGCATCCCGGGTCATGGTAACGGTAGGAACTGTGGAGTTGTAGTCGGTAGATAAGAGTCTGACATAATAATCCGTCTCCCCAGACGGAAATTCTCATGGATACATCCATGAGAATTTACCCACAAAAAAAAGGAAGACGTCTTAGAACGACGCCTTTAAGTAATTAAGTAAAATTTTATTTGTTTGAACATGGTGTACATGATTAATGTTAATTGGTAGGAAGTGATGGTGATAATATTCATCAAAATTACATTAATTAAAGACATTTTGTAAGTTCATATTTAATCAAAATTATTCATTACACATCACCACAATTCAGCAAGCATTTATAGATAAAAATGACAAAGTTTAAATGTCAATAATAAATGTCAAAGTATTTATTAAATAAATTAGTCAATAAAATATGAACTACTATCATTAAATGTCAATTCCAAATAATACAATAGATTTGGTAATCTATCATGTCACATTCAATTATCATTATTAATCACATATAAACATACATACACAGCTAAATTTATAATTCAAATAAAACAACAAATAGATACCAACAAACGACGCCTCAGAGCGACGAGATAGGAAGACGTATTAGAACGACGCCTTAGAACGACGTTTTAGGAAGACATTTTAGACTTGTTTCGAACTTTTTAGTCGGTTTTAGCGGTCGGGTTTTTTGAAAAAGTCAATTTTCAAATCATATCAGTGGTTTATTACGCGCGATGATTGATTACGAACTTAAAAGCGCCATCTATTGAGAAAAAATTAAATGCATGAAAACATTTCATTTTTTCTTTGACTGATTAGCATAAGTAAGGAAGTTTGTTCCTAAACTTAAAAATTCAATGTCTTTTGATTTTGTGGGTCGATTTTGGTGATGTAAACGCTAAATGTTACTTGGAATAACACTTAATTTTTTTAAGTACCTAGATTTTGAATCCAATCTGTGGTTTGTTACGCAAATATTTTATTTTGCGGCATAAACGGCCGTATCTTTTTTAATGTTAAGTAAGTTAAGTAGACCGTAGACCTGAGTAAACGGTTTAAATTTCAACTTTTGTCTTGACAGACAGACGGACTAACAACAAAGTGATCCTGTAAGGGTTCCGTTTTTTCCTTTAGGTACGGAACCCTAAAAAATAAGATTTATTGTACTGAACCCGTCGTGTCCGACTTGCACTTGGTTTTCTTTTGATATAATTAATGAAATAGGGTCCAGATAAAGTGCCATTCTATCAGCGATAACGATTCTTAAACAGTTGTATATTTTATTCTTTAAGGACGGGAAATCATCAATTCCCTCCGCTCTGGTCGGAGCGGAAGAGAGTATCAGGCTCTTACTGGCTAAAACCCATCCGTGTTCCGCCTAATGCCCTTTGAGTCCCAGGGTCACGGTGACTCTTTTGAACAAATGCCTCAACCCTGGCCTAACAAATTCCGCAAGCGTCTTCAATGTATTGGATTGGCAATCGAATGCCATGTTGTTAGCTAGGTATAGGTTAATTTCCAACTTTTGGTTCACGTCACTTTTTCTAGAGCTAAAGTCCATTCATCGCCGGCAGAAAAAACGGTGTCGAATCGAATCATGATAATTATTCAGTTAATAGTCTCCATTGTTTTCATGCTATATTTAACTAGGTATGTTATACCACAATTTTAGAAAGAAAATAAAGAAAACATGTCGTGACTCGTGGTGGACGTGGTCGTTCGCCTGAATTGTGATAGAAATGGAGTTGATGTTAATGACATATGGTCATGAGTTCAAACCTCAACCGTCTGCGTACTAACTGTGTATAGTTAACTTAATTGAAGGCGTAAAACTATTAAATACTTTATGCGAGAGGCTTCGCCCGCGGGAAATTTTTATAACATAATTTTGTTTTTAAATATTTGTTAAATAACGTGGTGGGTATTAAACATACCACTTTCCGCAATACCACATCATTTGTTGAACCCTTAACTCAGTGTAATTTTGTAGGTTTCAACTGGTAGAGAATGCCTTGTTGCAAGTCCGCTTATGTACCGGTAATGGTTCATAAAGTTTAAATTCGCAAACTGTCAAATAAGCCTAATTTTTCATACACTTACTCGAATTTTACGTTTGTAAGTTGTTGACGTGCACCATTCGAGAGCTGCAGCGCTATTCAGACAATGTTTAGCTGTTCAGCCTTATTCACTGAGTACATAAAATTTTGCAATAGGGCAGGTACTTAAAAAATAAAAACTGTATAGAAGTATTTCTGTCTCATTCAAATCCCACTGGGCTTCAGTTTGTACAAATAGAATATTCACGACACCAAAACCAGTCAAACTTAAATAAACTTGATCATATATTCAATGCAATTTTAACTTCGTGGCGTGCACCGCATCGACGCCAAAGTTGTACAAAAGGCAGTCGAATGAATGCGGCTAACGGACTTACACTCCTCGCTTCATTTTAAAGCGTTTGTTTCCTCGCAGCGTAGATATAGAGACTGGACTGAGCAGTAACATCATTATACCCTATGGTGATGTTCGTCTCGTTGTGATGTTGAATGTCAACTTCGTGGCGTGCACTGCATTGACGCCAAAGTTGTACCAAAGACAGTCGAATGAATGTGGCTTGCGGACTTATAGTCTTAGCTTCATTTTAAAGCGTTTGTTTCCTCGCAGCGTACATATGGAGACTGGATTGAGCAGTAACATCATTATACTCTATGATGATGTTCGTCGTGTCGTTATTTTGAACGTCAACTTCGTGACGCCAAAGTTGTACAAAAGGCAGTCGAATGAATGCGGCCTACGGACTTACAGTCTTCGCTTCATTTTATAGCGTTTGTTTCCTCGCAGCGTAGATATGGAGACTGAACTGAGCAGTAACATCATTATAGGATAGATTCTAAGAAAAAACTATTTAGTCCGTCTAAAACGTCGTAAAATGTGTACCACTGTTTTTATAAATAAGTGACATAACAAGTCCTCACCGAAACTTACTGTTACTTATATTTTTATTGAAATAATAAAGAAAATATTTTTTAGACCAGTAAACATTCCTAGTTACTGTTCGGTATCAATATGTACACAAAGCGACTATGCGGTTGGCACCTGTCTCCGTCCGAATTCTTGTCTCTCTTGCCTGTGATGTGGCTACGCTATCTCTCATATGTGCTGCCATACCTTAAAAGTAGATATACCTATACTCAGTCGATTCTCTTTGTCTAGTTAACTCTGAATCTCTGACGCTCGTGCATAGTACTGCACGAGTGTCGTCGGTTCGCGCCAGAGTTTCTTGTCGACAAAGTGATTTATGGTAAATCTCACACCGTTCTTGCCTCAAATAGGAAAGTTTACGAAAATTTCAGGGCGCTGTGATTTATTTGATCTGTTTCAGATTGTAGCTCTTTGTAATTTATTTTAATCTTACTTGCTAATATTTTACAGCCTTTAAAAAAGTTGCATTTTGTCTTAGTTTATAAAAAAAGAAAGAAAAATGTTTATTTGTGTTTCGCACAGTACCAACGACAAAATGATTAAATTAGTGACTAACAATAATAACTAACTAAACAAGTTGAGACGATACTGACTTCGCTTTGCTGTTGTTCTGTGAACTCGTAAAGTCGAGACTAAGATATCTTATTACTTGGCTAATTACGTAATCTTCTTCTTCCACCTAGCGTTAATCCCGGCCATTGCCAGGGTCCGCCTTCCTGCTGAGCTTCCTCCACTTTGCCCGATCTTGAAAGTCCTTCTCAGTCAGGCCATTGGCTCTCATGTCGGACTTGACGACGTCCAGCCAGCGCTTGCGAGGCGACCACGCGACTTAGCCCCAAGGACAGCCATATTCATACATCTTCGACCAATGTACTCCATAGGGCAGCGCATAACGTAGCCATACCATCGCAGACAACACTCTTGCAGTTTTCCCCCCACGTCACGGACACCAAGACTACCTCGGATGAAAGTGTTGCGTATGCGATCGTTACGCCGCTCATCCATCTCAAAATTTTCATCTCCGTGACGCGAAGCTCCTGGGCGGCGAGTGCTGGCCAGCACTAAGCAGACACATGCTTAGTGCTGGCCAGCACTCGCCGCCGTACAGTAGGGCAGGCCGTATGATGCATTTATACGTATATCTGCCCCTTGAGCTTTGGAGGCATTTTGCGGTCGCATACAACGCTCGTTACCTCGCGCCACTTCACCCAAGCCGCGCCTATACGTGTTTGGACATCGTCGTCTACGTTGCCAGACTCGTGCAGCACTGATCCAAGGTTCCTGAAAGTATCGGACTTTCTGATCAGGTCCAAACCTATTCGGATGGTGTTTGAATCCGTGCTGCCACAGGACATGTACTCAGTCTTCGCCACATTTAGTCTCAGAGCACCGTTTTTAAGCGTATCCTTAAAAACGGTGGACCAAAGTCCATCTTGAGCACAAGGTCAACATTTGGAATCGTCGTTAATCAAACAAATTTGATTAACGACGATTAACTTGGTGATCAGGATGCGGTTAAAAAGATCCGTCAGAAGGTCCACACCATGTGGGCTCATGGCCTTCCACACTTAAATTGGCACATTGTCAGTCCCGACGGCTTTCCGGTTCTTCATGTGGCGAAGAGCAATGCGGGTTTCGTCGGGGGAAATAGGGGAAATTAGTCCAAGGTTAGAAGACGGCTCGGGAGGAAGGCTAATTACGTAAATGTTCTGAGATTGGAAAGTTTTGATTTGTAGTTTTGAAATTTTCTTTGTTATAGGATAAAATAACTTCCTTATAGCTAAAGAAGCTTCTAGGAATAAGTGAGATTAATAAATAAACTTTAAAAGAGGGAATTTTTTTATTAACTACAGCATATGTTTTTAGGGTTCCATACCCGAGGGATTACCAACGGAACCCTATCCTCTGCTGTCCGACCGCTTCAGTTGACGGGCTGAATAATCTCATGAAGAAAGTGGAAATTATCACAGAGTATGTATTTTTTATTGCCACCAATAAATAATAAAGAACCTCCTTTTTTTAAGTCGGTTAAAGATCATCATCATCTGCCTAATCTTTTCTCAACTACATTAGGGTTGGCCTCCAGTCAAGCCGGATTCAGCTGAGTACCATTATTTTACATGGAACGGCTGCCTACCAGACCTTCACAATCTATAAAATGGGTAACACGGTACTCCTTGGCAAGACTGGTGTCACATTAAAAATAATAACTAAAAATTACAATATATATATTTCAAAATTCAAAGTATTATGTTTCACATAAACTTCTGTACATAGGCAAATATAAAAAGTCAGAAGCTGGTGCAAGCTTCGTACGGAAGTTCTTCGGTACGGAGCCCTTCGTGTGCGAGTTCGACACTCACATGGCCAGTTTTTGTGATTTTATCGATATCGATTTCCACCTACCACGTCTGCGAAGTTAAGCTAATTAATTTAATGAAAATTTGCAATTATAAGTATTCCCAATAAACAATACACAATGAACTTTTAACTCGGGAAAAAAATAATAATTTATTCCATTTCACATCTGACTTACTGACAGCCGAATCTTGTAATCGAGTTATCGCCGGCTTGTAATTGAGTTGATATGTTAAACACGTGTGGTTTCAACAACAAAGGTACCCACGTTATATAGGTAGATGAGAACCTATGAAGCGGGAAATGAGCCGAAATAAAGAGGCTCTTTAGTCTATGGCTGGTTTTCAAGCAGAGATGTGTGAGAAGCTTTCGCGGTGCGAAGATGCGTAGGACATGTGGAAACAGAGTGGAGTGAGGAAACGCAGCGGACTCTTTTTAGCTATAAAGGTCCAGTGTGGTGAGATAGAATAGCTGGATGCTGTAAATAACTAGTTTATTGACTGGTTGTCGTGAAACTCTTAATAACTACGCAGTTATGCGAACGAAGCGTGTCTTAGCTCAAAGTTTTCATTAGCGTCTTTCGCACACGTGCTTCGCTTGCATCCCTCGCTCCTTTGTTGTACCTTTGCCGTAAAAGAACCCTTAGAGCTCTCGAATATTTACGGTAACTTGATTTCTACAGAAACTTACTATTTTGAGTACTTCTCTAGTGTCCAATGATGTTATAGAACAAAGCAAGCAAGCAAGACAAGTTGTTTGGTAATTTATTTTGTGTCCATGCAAAAGCTCACAAGTGATTTGAGAATTTAAGATTTAACTTTAACTTATTTTTAAGATATTATTTTAAAACTTTTGTCGCATGATAGTTATAAGAAAAAAAAAACCGTTAAAAATTCAATATTAAAAATACCCTAAAACCATAATAGATGAAACTTAAAACTTACTTAACGAAATTAAAAAAAATTAAGGGCTCATTTTCCGAAACGCTTTTAAAAATATAAAAGAGCTTTGTTTTCTAAAAATGTAAAATCTTTTATAAATATTAATAACCTCATGAGGTCCACGAAAGATGAATCACGAAACGATAACAAAGAGATCGAGAGATTACGTATTCACTAGTGTGTACCGAGAGTCTTGTGTGGGGGTCGTCAGACCTTACTAGACAACACGACAAGAAGAAGAACTGAGACTCTTCATCATCTGCTTAGCCTTTTCCCAACTATATTGGGGTCGGCTTCCAGTCAACACCGGATTTAGCTGAATACCAGTGTTTTACGAGGAGCGGCTGCCTACCAGACCTCCACAACCCATTAACTGGGTAACACGGTACTACTTGGCAAGACTGGAGTCAGATTTACTGGCTTCTGACAATCCGTAACGACTGCCAAAGATCTACTAATGACAGACGGACTCTTGATTCACTATTATTCTGAAGAACATACTCGTACAACTTAAGTAATTCGAAATGTCATCACAAATTCTATACGAATAAATGCTTTTGGTCTGATTGGCTTTGTCAATACATTAGTTTGTAGTTTTTTGCTCTTTATACCCGAAAAAACGAAGTAAAAGTGGTGATTCGCTGCTAACGCCAAAACCCATACGGTGTTCTGCAGCTACCTTTGGCCGGAGCGACGTATTGGCCCGCATACATTCTCTACCCTACATTCTCAACCCTGTCCACTTATTTTACCGCAACACTGTCCGCTGTCTCGGGCCTTTGCCTGTTAAAGCAACAGTCTTCTCAAGTTCAATCGTTGTAGGCTTTTAAAATCAAAAGCTTACATAAGCATGGCATTCAGAAGACAACTGCGTTTCGCAATTAGCCTGCTATTCACATTTAAAAGTCAGAACGCCTAGATAACGTAAATTCCCAAAGTAATTAAAACTTGAAAGGACCTTTGAAATTACTTTTTGTTCCTCTCGCATCACAGTCACAAAAACGATCTAATGCGCACCCTGATAGGAGGAAAACTGGCCCTTTCTATTAACAAAACGCAAGTCACTCTTTTTTATTGCGTCACAGGAGATTGTGTAGGTACATACGTTTATTTTATACCTACATAATATGTTAAATGTTGTAAAACTACAAGAAAACTATATGATGCCGCTTCGTCCGTGTATCATCCAATTTTTTCCAAGGAAATATAGATGTGTATCCATGGGAGATTAGACATCGGACATATCCCACAGGTTTATCATATTCTATTCAATTTCTCCGTTTATCCACTTCGCTGCCACGCTCCGCTTTAATGGACAGGCACCTTTATAGCGGAGCGAGTCACCGGAGTGGAGAAACGGAGAAATTTTAACCAATGGAATTGCATAAAATCTCTGTACCACGTGAGTCGCTGACATTTTGACTGACATGATTGGTTTATATTTCTTCATTTCTCCGCTCCGCTGCCTCGTTCCGCGCAAATGGACAGGCTACCAAAAAGGGTGCCTGACCATTAGAACGGAGCGAGGCAGCGGAGTGAAAAAATGGAGAAGATTGAACAACAACCAGTACTATGACATGCCAGCAACATATTGTGCGAGATTCCGTAACGAGAAAGAGACGGAGCTTTACAGCCGCTTAGCACTATCTCCTTTTAACAACAGAATCATAACGGCAATCACCTTTTATCTAAGGGTGGTGCCATTGTACTTCAGAGATTTTAAATAAAAGATGCTCACACTTGTATCTCCTCGCGAAAAAACAGGTGTGATTGTTATCTATAGCTGATGAGTTTGTTTTAACGCGCTAATATCTGGAACTACCAGTCGCATTTGAAAAAAAATATTTTGTTATTTGATAGCCACATTCATGAGAAAGGCTTATACGGGAACGGGAAAAAACGAAATATGCGCTTACAAAGTAAAAAAATATAAGATCTAGTTAACAATTGGGACTTAAAGTTGACTTTATTTTTATTCCAACATGAATCGTTTCGGTATTCGGGAAAAAACAGGCAAAAAATCTAAGCGAAAGATGTTTAATGTCTGTTTCTGATTGAAGCGCAGTCGCTAAAGCAGATATAAAAAAATATTTTTTCACGATATCATAAGAAATTTAAATTGTTTTGAAATAATAAGAGAATTCGTGTAAATTTTCCTCCTGTCCTTGATCGCAAATTTTATGGATGCTTAGTGACGTCCCAAATTGCTTTCTGCTTGACTGTACTATCCAATAATTGTGTTTTGCTTTACTACGCAGTACGCATGTAAGAAAACGGCTGTAACTTCTTTGACACAAAGGAGACAGATGATAATAATGGGTCCTGACTGACTATACACAATTTACATTCGAATGTCGTTTGCTTACATACCGTCACGCCTGTATTCTTCTTAATATTAGGCAGGGGCGTAGCTCGAAGTACGTTAGGTACGCCAATATTTCGCCAGTTACGTATTAAACAATAAGTTATGACGACTTTTTCACGGATGGTTTTGAGTAAGTTTGTAAAATACGAAACTGAACCAATCTGTTTTTAAAGTTAGCTAGTTTCATAACAATTCCCACGACATAAGTTGTAGGTATATACAGCAGATACAGCTCCCATATATGAACTGGTGTAAATAATCAACAGACATGCGATTTGCGAAATCCCGATCCATTTGCTATCATTGATTGAAGAGTTCCGTTGCCTATCTCCAAAGTTCTTCATCAGATTTTCACCAAATTATAATGGGACCAGTCCGGGAAAATATTCTTCCAAACAAAAAAAGGATCATCCAAAACGGTTAAAAATTGGCGAAAATTTCGCTGAACAAACATTTCTCATGGGATCCCATCATCAAATTCTGACTTATACCTTTCATCATCAGCTCAGCAACATGAGATGATTATCTGGCACAAATATCTGAATTGCGTTAGAAATTTCATGAAAAACATTGTATGTGCCTATAAAATCTCAAGGTTTCTCTCGATTTTCATGGGATCTCATCATCAGATTCTGACTTGGTGACAATGGGACTACTTCAGGAGTACAGGCTTTCGAATAAAAAAATAATTTTTCAAATCGGTCCACAATTGGCGGAGTAATCGGTACATAGAACATACATAAAAAATACTCCTCATTTTTGAAGAAGTCGGTTTAAAATACAGATCATCATCATCTGCCTAGCCTTTTTCCCAACTATATTGGCGTTGGCTTTCAGTCAAACGGGATTTAGCTAAATACCAGTATTTTACGTAGAGCGGCTGCCTACCAAACCTCCACAATCCAGTAACTGGGTAACACGGTACTTTATGGCAAGACTGGAGTCAGATTAACTGGCTTCTGACAATCCGTAACGACTGCCAAAGATCTACAAATGACAGCTGGGACTTACGGCTAAACGTGCTTTCCGAGGCACGGAGGAAACTCGCTATGTTAAGATGGTCACCCATCCATAGACCAACCCTGGCAAGCATTGCTTAACCTTGAAGATCGACTCGTGCGGCTGTTATTATCTAACCACGAGCTCTTCTTTTAACAGTTAAAAGGTTATATACTTAGTTTCATGGAAACAGTTTGACAAAATGGCTAAGTTAAAGTTCAGGAATAATTATTTATGAAACAAACTAAAACAGTTTTTATTAAAACGCCGTCTGAAAACACACTAAAAACAGACGGCGTTTGGCAGGGCGAACCGTTTCCGCCGTTTGAGTAGCTACTGAGAAATTTCTGAGTATAAAACCCAAATCACGGGTCTCAAACTCAGAACCGTTTAGCAGTAGCTCTAGTGTTCACTAGACCAGCAAGTCAGAAGGTCTTTCAAGTCGAAAACTTGGAAGCTCAATAGCTTTGTTTTAGATGAAACAAATGTTTGATCATTATTCATTCGACAAGGGAAATAAATAAGGTATTGAAAGCCAGACTAGTTCAGTATTCGTTACTCATTGCTTTCCCCAGAGGGTTGTCGATAGACGAACTGTTGTTAATATCGAAATGCCTCTTCAATCTGTAATTCAGCTCATGTGAAGTGTAATCTTTTATGTGAACAAGGGTATTACAGATTGTTTTTCTTTTCTATTCTGTCACTTACTAGCTATCTGACGGTAGATAGTTCTAAGTTACTCTCTTTTTGTATCTTTAGTGATCGCAAAATTCCAAAACATATTGGACACGTTTTCTTTCATTTTTCATGTAAACAGAAAATGAAAACGATGTAGGGCGTTGAAAACACGCGTACCGTCGCTACGATGGTACAATTTTGACAAGAGGCGTGACGTCACGCGTGTTTACAATGCACTGTATCCTCTTTATTTTTTGTTTACGTGAGAAAAGAAAAAAAACCGGCCAAGTGCGAGTCGGAATTGCACACGAACGGCTCCGTACCGTCAACCTTAGTTTTTATTATTTGTTGTTGTAGCGGCAATAGAAATAAAAAATGTGTAACAATTTCAATTGTCTACCTGTTACGGTTCTTGAGATACAGCCCGCTGACAGATGGATGGACAGCGGAGGCGTAGTAATAGGGTTCCGTTGGTTTCCCTTTGGGTACGGAACCCTAAAAACTACGTGTCCAATATTTTTTTAAATCTATCTGACAAACTAGACGAACTAATGAGATGTTTTATGGTGAATGTTACGGGTTGCTCATTGCCATTTTCCCGCGAGATGGCGCTGAAGTCAACATTTTCAGTTTTATTTTGTTTCGAGTGCAATTGGAACAATATTAAGTCGCAGAAATAATGGTGCGACAATCGGATATTCCACTTTATCGAAATTAGTCAAAATACGGCATAAAAACCCTTCTGATTCGCCATACTTCAAATCATACTTTCAATCATGTCTATGTGTGTGTAAACGGTACTATAAGCGAGTTAGATATTATTTTCGTGAAGTATGGCGAATCAGAAGGGTTTTTATGCCGTATTTTGACTAATTTCGATAAAGTGGAATATCCGATTGTCGCACCATTATTTCTGCGACTTAATATTGTTCCAATTACACTCGAAACAAAATAAAACTGAAAATGTTGACTTCAGCGCCATCTCGCGGGAAAATGGCAATGAGCAACCCGTAACATTCACCTTAAGTAAAACTTACCTGCATTTGCGCATTAGGGTTAATGCGCAAAATAATGTAAACTTGTCTTCTCTTTATGTTGTGTGATATTTTACCCTATACTTTACTTAGACTAAAATGCAAGCCTGTAAGGAAAGTGTGCAGATAAGATTAGCATACGGTTTCTTTGCTTTGCGAATTATGTTAAATGCGCTGCGGTATCAAGGCTTGCAGTTTCATTCTAGAAGATAGTCCTCTAAGACAACTTAGTGGGTTTTATTGGAGTTGCATGTTGCAATGATTTACTATACTGAGAGATATAATTAATTCGGCCAGTATTCTGGGCGCATTTCCCGTTGACAGTGATGAGGCCGAATCTTTGTGGTTTTAGTTGCATTTTTAAGAATGTATATAATAATGTTTCTGTGGGTTTTGTGTGATTGGAAAACCTTCATACTTGGGCACTAATGTATCAGCACATACTGTCACACTGGTGGGCAAAGGCCTAGCATGAAGGCTTAGCATGAACGAGTTAAGTGGCGAATTTTCTTCTCGTTGTGCTTGTAAACAGCTCATGTTTCCAATTTGTCATGACAGCGGATAAATTGCTCCAATATATGAAGTTCCCGTTTTCAATTTTGGTACTAGGAACAAAACGATATTTCATATTGTCAGTGTCAAATGCATTCATTTTCGCTTCCATAGGATATAAAATAGAGATTATTTTTGGAAAGCTGTTTGATTGCCACTTGTTAAATTCAATACTTTTCAATGGATAAAAAATATTTCAGTAGCAATCGATTGACTCGTTGGAAAAGTAGGCTTATGACAGACTTTAACAAAAATTATATTATTTATTATTTTAATGATTTTTAACCGACTTCAAAAAAGGAGGAGGTTCTCAATTCGGTTGTATTTTTTTTTGTTTGTTACCTCATAACTCCGTCATTTATGAACCGATTTGAGAAATTCTTGTTTCATCTGAAAGGGTATACTTCTCAATTGGTCTTATTGTCACCAAATCAGAATCTGATGATGGGATTCCATGAAAATCGAGGGCAACCCTCAAATTTTATAGGCACATACAATGTTTTTCATTAACTTTCTAACGCAATTCATTTACAATATTTTCATTATTATAATGTCACATAGTCCAACTATGTATTCCACTGTTGTATGTGATTTCAGCCTTTCCTTAGGTACGCCACCTCAATCACAACTGCTGACTTTTAAATATTGAATATTCACTGTGTTCGAACAGTTTTAGATTTTATTTAATGGTACAAAAAGGTTTGTGTAGGTAGCACTAATAAAAACTAAATTGTAGAAATACGTACGTGGTATCTATTGTAAAATAAAACGACTTTGTTAAAAATCCGACCGCTAAAAGGGACTAAAAAGATCTCAACAAGTCGCTTTTCATGCAGTCTGATGCAGTTGGTGGCATCAGATCAGTGATCGAATTGCATCAGACTTCTTGAAAAGTGACATTATATTTTTATATACCCAGTGTTACTCTCACAATGAATACAAATCAAACGACACCTTTTAAACTAAAATCCATCAAGCCTTTTTGGCTACAGAGCGAGCCAAACGTTTGAATTTGGCGCCAAAAATCTGCTATATTTTTTGTTATATACACAATGTCACTCTCACAGTAAATAAAAATCTAACGACTTCTCTCAAGCTAAAATCCATCGAGCCGTTTAGGCTCTAGGGCGTGCCAAAGAAATATACATACACTCGTAAAACATAACCCTCTTTCTTTCGCAGTCGTGTAAAAAACACAGTTACTGTGTTGTCAATGACAACATTTGAATCGGCATGGAAACTGTTGCACGTAGGTGTTTCACGTTATCAAATGGTTCGTAATATTTTATTTCATTTAATGAATAGGTTTGGTAACGCGTGGGAATCAGTATCTCGAACATTACTTCTGAAAGCTGAATATCGTAAAATACTTCAATAAAGCCACGACATTTCATAAAGTTCGTGCCGGGGGAGCTGATTGAATCTCTATTACAAGTAAATTGAATCTGGATTCCAGCTCTGTTATTGGTCTTTAAGCTGAAAACTACTTGTACCGCTGCCTCAAGAACTCTTTTGAAACCTTTTGAAATCAATACTATTTCGCAAAAAATAAGATGGGAGAACGTTTTTCATGTCTTAGGGGGGATTAGTTTCGGGTAGTTTAGTATAGGAATCAAAGAAACAGTTTCATTGAAAAAATAAAGCTCTTTTTATTCCTGAAACTCGTTTTAAAATAGTTTGTACAAAAACGTCGCGCGTTGTCTGCTTTTGTTTTTACTATGAAATTATTTTCAATTCTGCTGAGTGTTTCTTCGTACTAATTGTAAGTTTTTCTTAAAAAATATTGCCTTAGGGGTGATACTTTGACTCATAAAAATATTCTCTCCCATAAATTCAAATTATTTGCAACGCCTGACATCAAAAGAAAAACACATTTGACGGCGTCAAATGTTTGTAGACAAATCGTAATTTCATTACGTTGAAATGATTTTTCCTTTTGCTTTTTCGCTTTCAATGACCTAAAAAAATTATATTTTTAATAAAAAAAAATAGAAAAACTGTGTTTATTATCTTAAATCAATACAATTCAGTTGCCGGGGCTTCCCAGAAAGTAATCCGAAGATACTTGTGATGGGATAAACCTCGCTCTTCCTCGATTAATTTACATATTGATTCGTTGTGCTAATTTGGTATAAGTTACACATTTTTTTTTTTTATAATACCAATAAAAGAGAAGTAAAAATCGTGTTTATGGCAGTGTGTGAAAAACTAGAGTGTGTTTGTATTAATGTGTGTTTATCAGTGTGAGAATGTATTTTGTGTGTATGAATGAATGAGTGTAGAGGTGCGCTGGAAAGTGTGTGTGAGTGTGTGTGTGTGTGTGAGGGTGTGTGTGTGTGTGTGTGTGTGAGTGTGTGTGTGTGTGTGTGTGTGTTGGAGAGTGTGTGTATGTGTGTCTGTATGCATGAAGTTAGTGGTTAGTTAGAAGTAATAGACTAATATTATAAATGAGGAAGGTGGTACCTATGCTTGTGGATTTTAAGTTATGTTAATCAATAATAATTCTTCAACAGCTGAACGGATATTTTTTTAAACACGACAATCGTCCTAATTGAGCAACTTACAAAATCGCATATTTTTTCACAATCATAATCATAATCATTTATTCATTTGGGAACTTGGGTAATTGGTACAGGTGTTTAATTTATAATAAGTCCTCCATGTTCTACCATCACATGAGCATGCAAATTACATTAAATTAAAAAATTTAATTAAATAAAATCTTGGCATAGTAAAATAGGCAAAATATAATAATAATGATGTCAAATGGATCAAATGTCAAAGAAAACAATATGTCAAACGGATCAATTATGTCAAATAGAATAACATTAACTTTTAAATTAAAATAAATTAAACATTGACATGAAAAATGCAAAATAATAATAATAATGTCAAATGGTACAAATGTCAAATAGAACAATATCAAATGGTACAAATGTGAAATATAACAATATTAAATAGTACAAATGTCAAATAGAAACAATAATGTCAAATGAAATAGAAATTATGTCAATTAGTCAGTGACTTATCATTCAGGAAGTCGTCAATTGTGTAGAAACATTTTTTAGTCAAGATATTTTTTTGCGTCTTTTTGAATTTTAATACAGTCATATTTTAAATATCATTAGGTATTTTATTAAAAATGCGTGGGGCAATACCAAAAATGCTTTTATGCATTAGTGCGGTTTTACATTTCACATGACACAATTCATTGATATACTGAGACCATATTGGATTTTTCTGGTTTATGACAATTTCTGAAATAGGTTTGGGTTATTTTTAAGAAACAAAGCTGTTTCCAATATATACAAAGACGGAAATGTTAAAATTTTCAAAGATTTAAAATAAGGAAGACAGCTATCTGTTGTCTTAAGACTACACATTGACCTTACACATCGCTTTTGCATTCTGAAAACCAGCTCCCTATCAGTAGACTGCCCCCAGAAAATAATACCATGTCGTAAAACAGAGGCAACCAAACCACGGTACGCTGTTAAAAGAGCTTGACTGTTGACTTTCTTTGATAGTTGAAAGAGAGTATATGCGGATGTACTAAGTCTTTTACATAATTAATCAATATGAGGTTTCCAAGTGAGTTTGTTGTCGATCAATATACCTAAGAACTTAGCCGTATCTGCTTCTTCAATTGGGCGACCTTGGTAGGCAAGACCAACGTCTGGGTTCTTGTAGCGTTGATGAAAGTGCATAACTTTTGTCTTAATTAGGTTAATAACCAAATTATTATTACGTAACCAATTTATAATGTCATGTAAACAAGTATTCATATCACGCTCATAACTATCTTTGTTTTTACACTTTATAACAGCTGTACTGTCGTCTGCAAAGAGAATCATTTTATTTGCAGAAACTTTTGAAGATCGTTTCTGTATATTAAGAAAAGTGGAGGCCCCAGTACGCTACCTTGTGGGACGCCATATTTTACATACCTTGGTTTTGATACAAACGGTTTCCAATTTACTTTTTGGCCAAATTCTTGAGACTTCTGTGCATTGAAGTCTATTGCTTAGGTACGATTTTATTAACTGTAGTATGTTCCCTCTTATACCATAACTATGTAATGTATGTAACAAAACTGTATGGTCCACATAATCGAATACCTTGGTCATGTCAGTGTAGATTGCGCAGACTGGATTTCTCCTGTCTACAGATGAAATTACAGTAGCTAATAGGTCAAATAGAGCCATGTTAATCGTTGTATTTTTATGGAACCCCTTTTGTTCTTTGCAAAATAAATCATACTTTCCAAAAAACGCATTCAAAGAGTTACACATAAATTTCTCAATTTTTTTTGAAAATATTGCAATTTTTGCTATAGGTTAATTTTTTTAATCTGTTAGGTAATTTTTTATATATAGGCTTTATTATAACTTTCTTGAGATTGTTCGGGAACGTGCCAGTAGCAATACACAAGTTTATTATATGAGCTAATGGTCGGGCTATTACGAGTATTTCTTTGGTGAACTTTATTACTTCTGTAGAGATGCCGTTATATTCAACAGTGTTTTTATTTTGTAGGTTGCAAATTATTTTTATTACGTCGTCAAATGTTATCTACTGGTTGCATGAAAAGTGAATTTGATGTCTGATTATTTAAATTAATATTATTCCAGTTGATATCAGCTTTAACATTTTTTTAAATTTCGTCAGTAAAATAATTATTAAATTCATTAGCAATGTCCAAGGGACGCGTAACTGACATATTATCTCTGTTTATGCACATGGTAGGCTCTTGCGGCAGACAAAATTTTGATTTATTTTTATTTGCCATGTAGCTTTAGACTTATTTAGGGCGGTATTTATGTAATGATTATTCTGCGCTTTTTGTGTCAGCTCAATATTTTTTTTTATACGAGGGAGGGGGTGGTGTGGGGAGGGTGTTTTCCCTTAGTGTGTGTGTGTAATCCATGTCAAGTTCTTTTAAACAGCTCATGTAAACTAATAAAATGTTGTAAACATGGATTAGGAAGCGACGAATTATAAGTCTGATGATAAAACCAAAAGTGATGCAGAAAGTGTTACCCGTAAAACTTTGACGTAACCTTATACCTTTGTATAGCGTCAAAGTTTTACGGGTGTACCAAAACGCTGAAAAACTATTAAAAATCTTATGAACAGAAAATAGCACTACAAACAAACTTTCACATCCGGAAATATTTCCGCTATCAAACCTAACCTCATTTACTAAACGCCATAAAGCTAGGGGTCCACAAACTTATATAAAACGACACGAAAAGTTCAACCATAAGGTCAATTGCCTGACCCAGGCAATGGGCAATAACCTGGCTATAATAAAGCGTTATCATACGAGCAAGTTCACAAGAATAGATAAACTTCCTGAACTTTGCGAGTTTTGGCTTTAGTTAGGATTCAGTTTCCTGGTACATAATAAATGAATTGCTACGGTAGCAAGTTTTGCTGGGGGATACTTAATGAATGATGTTTTGCATAAAAGGTAATGATTATAATAATGCTACGCAGACTTAATCAGTAATGATTGTTAGATGAAATAGAAAAGAATCTAAGAGTGTACAGTGTTCTCAATTTGGCATTTTAAAATAAAGCAATCTGAAAATTAAAATAAATCTATTGACATATGACATGATGTCATGGTTTTTGTATGAAATGTAACTTTCTAGTAAAAGTAAATCATTTTTCAAGAAAATGTATGTTTTAAGCACGTCTGCAGTAACTGTCCGGAGACAATTTCCACGTTAAACTAAACAGTTTTGTCTTGAACTGGAATTCAGTACCAAGTTATAGTCAACCATGTAGTCAAAAACCCTTTTAACGAAGTCATGGATGGCACTGTGTTATTAGTAACACCGTGTTTTATCGCGAGAGTGTCCACAGTCGATTGTTTACTTCAATAGACAAGAAAACAGAAATAATGATGATAATCTGTGCGAATCGCTTCAGAGTTCACATACTCGTATATTTATTTGAGCCTATTGGCAAACGCCTCCTTTTTTTTCTTCCATTCCTTCCGGCTTTGGACAGGTTTGGACCAATCTTGCTGATAGGCGTCAAGCTGTTCCCGCCAACTTCGCCTGGGTCTCCCGCGATGTTGTCGGGCATTTTCTGGGACCCACAGTGTGATTGCTTCAGCCTATGAACCGATCGACATGCGGTAGACGTGTTCGGCCCAGTTCCACTTTAGTTTGGCTGCTTTTAAAGTGACATCGGCGATGTGTTTGGAGCTCAGAACTCTAAGCAAAAATACAAACAAAACCTCCTTTTGTTTGTATTTTCGCACTATCGGAAACACGTTACGTGCTAGGGAAATGCTCTATTTGAATGTTTTTTTATACCCCATGATTAGCAGCTGCTTAAACTAAACTGTACAAAAATGTATTAAAGATATCTGCAATAAAATTCCTAGCAAGACCGTGTTTTCATGTTGAGTTGGCACAAGTAACTGAAGCTATGTAGAGGTAACAGGCAACTTACAACGAGTTCACACTATCATAAGACGAAGGAAGATTTCACATCGACAAAAATGACAAACTTTCATATATGGAGATGAAAGTCATTTTAAAGTTATACTCTCTATATGAAATTAATTTTCGTGCTGATCGACCCAGAAGTTTACTGAATGACGGTGTTTTTGTGATTTATTTAAGTAGGTACATACAAAACACTCAAGATTTAAATAAATTTATTGAATATTATTGTTGATAACTCAAAATTCCCTAACATGAGTGAGAGTGAGTAAGTGATGCCTAGCTACCAGTCACACCTTTATGCTGTAAGCTGGCACTATACATATTAAAAAGGGAAAGAAACAAAACATAATCACAATAAACAAAACCGCTAAATTCGCCAATCGCCCCTCGTACTGAAATTGTCTATTTTTTTCAATTGCACTCGATTTTCCGTCACGTTTTCCTCTTGTTAAGGCGCGCCTGTAAATTCACGCAGGGCAAATTGTTTTCAATTTACTCCGCACGAGTTCACTGCTCCTAAAGTGGGAACGATACGGGCGTATAAAAGAAACGAACTGGGTTGCCTATAGACCTTACAGTACAGTAAATTAATTAATTAGGAAAAGTATCTACTTGGTATTAGGTACCTTTTGGGAAAGATACTGCTGGTGTTAGGTGCAAAACTGTTGTTACCCATTTTAGTTTTATTTTGTTAACGTAATTGGTAATTAATTCTTTCTTTTCTGAACATTTGCATTGTTTATAATTGTAATGTTCTCATTAATGAAAATCGTTGTCAGAAGCCAGCTAATCTGACTCCAGTCTTGCCATGAAGTACCGTGTTACCCAGTTACTGGGTTGTGGAGGTCTGGTAGGCAGCCGCTCCGCGTAAAATACTGGTATTCAGCTAAATCCGGTTTGACTGGAAGCCGACCCCGATATAGTTGGGAAAAATGCTAGGCACATGATGTTTTGTTTAACGTTTTTCGTTTTTGTATTTATGTCGAGGCCTGCAGGCCCAGTAACAGCACTGGGCCTGCAGCCTCGACATAAATAACGATCGCGTAGCGACCGAATTTGGTCGTAAAGTCCTAAGGTACACAGCAAATTTCGAACGCGATCCACGGATTATACCACTGATTTTGACCGAGGAATGCGTTCCAGATTGACTGTGTACGGATGACTTTAACGGATTCGGTCACTAGGCGATCAGTAAGTTTGTCGAGACATCCCACCCTGGGCTCGTAATACGAAGTGCTATTGCTATCATAACGCGATCGTGAAATAGAGTCTGAATTTTTTGAACTGTATAGTACCATCCCTCTCTCTCATACCGGTGACCATGATGGGTTTAAGATGTCATAGTAAGGAACCTTGACGTTGTAGTGGCACTTAGGGAAGGCCTATGTCCAGCAGTTGACGTCATTGGGCTGAAATTGTGATATTTAAGATGGTGTATCTACTAAGCATCAAGTCACCGTGATATCTTCTAATTAGAAAGATTGATTAACGGCCTGACATATTAAGAGTAAAAAGGTAGATATAACAATTTAAAATTAATATCATCACGGTGTATGTATATTTTAAAAACCTACGTAATAATTTATTACTAGCAACACTTAGGGGAATAGAGCCTCAATGATATGATATTTTATACCTACGCAATCAACGCGCAAATTAACATTTTTGCGTATTCGGTCTACCCTTGGAGTACTCACCCACATTTTCATTCACACATACAACATTATTTTATATGGGTTTATTTACATATACGGAGGTGAAATAATTTTCTGGGTACCTCGTTCCCAGTTTGTGGAATTGGTAGCAATGTTTATTAGGGCATTTTTGGAGTTTTACGTTCTTTGACGATAATACCAGGCAAGTTTAAATATTTAAACTTTATTCGCTTGCAGATCTATTTGCATATTTAATATAATTTTATTCGATGCTGTTTAAAATCAAATATAACAGAAAGTATGGAGTTTACCTTTTATTTAATTTTTTTCATCGAATAGCGAGCGAGATTATAACGATTTTCCCTATAAATTTTAACGTTCCTTTAAAATTGCATACAAGGGAATGATTGATAGTGAAAAATTTGGAAAGTGATTTACCATACTGAAACAATTTGTTATTTTATTGACCCGTCGCCTCGCAGCATCATAATTATTATGCATAAGACGTAACGATTTATGTCTTATAATACTTAAACATTTTGTAGGTAGAGAAGTCCTAAGTATTTGTTTTTTCTTCTGCCCTAAGAAGCTTTTAGTTCTCAAGTGAAAGGGATATCTAAAGAAACTTTAATTAAATAAATCTCCAGTAGCCATCCTTGGTCAGACGTCTCAAATATGGTCTGACTTTAAAAGCATTGTTTATCCTGTATCATGTTTCAGATTATTTAGCTTTAGATATTGTGAACAAAGAGATGTGTCTCTATACTTTTTTAAGGCACTATAAATAGTAAACATTTGCAGTATACTTTCATCTAATATACTTATAGTATATTGCACAGCATTGATAAAATTAAAGTTAATTAAAAAACACATATTTCCAATAGCAGATAAACTTATTCACCCCCCACTTTTGTTCATGAATTTGAAGCAGACTATTTGTCAAACTCAATTTTAGCCTAGAAAACTGTCAAACGGTAGCATATACATAAACTGGGGTCTGACGCATTTGTAGCCGTAGATTCTCCATTAAAAAACAACTATGCCAGCGATACAACTCTTCAAACAGCCCAACATTCAGAATAAATAATTCGCAGTCGATAAGAAACACGTTGAAAATCCAAATAGCGCACCAACATTTTCCCAGCGATAACATCAAAATGATTACCATAAATTTTGTGAGTGTATTACACTAAAACATCATTCTCCCCTCAGACCCACGGAGTCGTTTACACCTTATTGAACAATTTATGTTATGTACTAAACGTTTATAGCGCCAATAAGGACGTGTTATAGCACCATTTTTGTAATAAACAATATCCAAGGGTTAAACAAAATTACACGCAAAAAAGATCTGAGCCAATTTTTCGTTCTTGGTTAAGCCAAAAACTAGAGATGAGTTGGCGAGCAGCGAGAAGCGAGTGTGTAGTTCTGATAGTGTTTAGGCCATAGGCGGAAGCTATTGTGCGACGCGCGAATACGCGCACCACTCGTTCGCCCGCACAATAGGTAGAAATAACCGCTGGTGGGTCTCTTGGCGTGAGTTCTGACCGTCAACGAGCGTCGCTGAGCGAGAATTGTCTAGAGCAGCTAGTGAACTTGTGTAATGTGTTTATCAATCCAATATTTAATTGAATGTTTTTTATAGCATTTATTTTCTTAAGTTAGCTAATCAACAGCAATAAAATCATATAATATACGGTGCCATTTCAGTCGTCTTACAAAAGCGGCCCTCTTAATGTACCCGATATAAACTACCATTAATTCATTAAGCTGATGACTATTCAAATAAAAATAAATAATCCATTAGAATTATGAGACACCCTGTTAATAATGTTTACGTATCAAAACAATGTCGCCGTTTCATTCCGTCTCATTCTTGGAATCCAAGACTCGGACTGCGCTCGCTCCTGGATTCTGCAAAATAGGTCATACTTCATGATAATGGATCATATTTTCATTTTTTAATCGTTAAAATGTTCAAAAAAATCATTTATTTTTAATGAATGTGTAGTAATCATTGGATAGATGAAGTGGGCTGACGTTTTAGAACGACTAAAATGGCACCCTGTATAGGGTAGGGTTGGGCTAGTTGAGCATAGGGGCAAGTTGGGCAATCGAAAAATCTCGCAAATCTATTCACCGTACAGCCAAAGAGGTGGCAGCTCAACGAGCGAGTGAATGTTTTATTTTTAAGGATGCAGATACACTACTGAAGACTTAAATAGTGCTGCAAAGGCTGTTAATAATGAGGGAAAAAGTGTGAATGCCGCCGCCAAAGAATTCGGTATCAGAATTTAACAAGATTTTTGAAGAAATTAAATGAAGGTGGTGTGTGTGGTGTGGATTCATCCATGGGCTATGCAACACCGAGGCAAGTAATATGGATAATAATTTAAACATATAAGTGTGATTTTAAACAGAAATACTGAATCTAATTCTGAACTTAATCTTAAGATATGTTGATGTTTTTTATAGAAAGAAAACTAATTTACTTGGCACACACGGAATCACACAATGTTTGTAACAACAAAAGGAAATGCAAAATTGATTATAAAAACAAAAACATCGTGTGCCCCGCGGCTGCGCCAAATAGGTCCAGTTCAGCAAAATGCCAGACAACTAGGCGCTGCCTGACGCTGGTTTTCAACTGCACCTTATGTTGAAGTGTACGGATGTAAACCAGTTTTGTAGGGTATTAAATAGAGTACAGATTAATATAGATATAATATGCTAAAGTGTAGTTAAGGTGAATGCTCCAGGGTAGCCCGCGAAATTCAAATATTTTTATGTTTTTTGCAATTTGCCGGTCAGTGTGAAGCTGTATGTGGACCAAATGCGATCTGCGACCGTAACGCGTATTTATCTAAAGAATTATAACCATTTTAATCATCAATATTCGAAAGAATGAATATTTCAGAAATAATCATTCTTTCGAACTACATGAACTTAGAGGGCTATATTGATGATTAAAATGATCGCATTTGGTCCACATACAGCTTCACACTGACCGGCAAATTGCAAAAAACATAAAAATATTTGAATTTCGCGGGCTACCCTGGAGCATCCACCTTAACGATACATGAATATAATTTAGTGATAAATAATACACAAAAAAAAACAAAGGATAGAAAACAATTGAAATAAGAAGCAAATAATTCTGGAAATTAACAGAAAGAAAGAAAAAGGTGGGCGTCACTTTTCAATTATAATAATTATCCAATAAAGACACAAACCGAATCCTTTCAGGTGAGAATTGGCCTGACATCATACTAATGACAGGTTTAAGTGTGTTTTTCGATTGTAGTTTCGGTTAATTATTCAAGGAAAATTAAGTTTTGTTGTCCGGTCACTAAATATAAGACTATAAATAAAGAGCTGATTGTAAAACACATATTTTATTTCATCTCTATTTAACATTGAACTCATGGTATGCTAGATATTCTAAGTGCTGGACTTGCCCCGTACCCTTACTCAACTTACCTCACCTGGGGTACATTGAGCGTTCTTGACTTTCTGCATTTAAACAGCTGCAGCTCTTAAATTCGACTAGTTAAAAAAAAAAAATACTATGGACACTTTTGCTATGGGATAAATTACTAATCCGTTAGGCCGCATAACAACTCATTGGAACTTATCATTAAGGAGCTATATTCGCTCAAGTGAAAAATTTCTCAACTAGCCCCAGAATTTTGTGTATTACAGTTCTTTTTTAAGTATTTAATACAAAAGCACTTTTCTTATTTAAACCACTTTTCTCAGCATACATACTTTGTATAACTATGTTTTGTGCAGTGTGTCATTGGAACCTACTTTAACAAATCTTCTTTGTATTGGTTTAAAATAAGCTCGGTCACTTTTACCAAATACCTTCTCAACAACATTTTTTAAAGAAAAACTGCTACCGTTAGTTACATTTTTTAGTAATTTAACATTTTCAGTGATTGTATTAGCAGTAAAATTTGATTTAGAATTTGGTGTATAATTTGATGTAGAATTTTCTGTAGAATTTGAAGTAATATTCTTTAAATTATCTGTTTCTATTAATTGGTTAGTTGGTTTCATGTCATTGCCGACATCGGTTAGAATATCTTCACTTTCAACGTCATTTCCACTTAAAAATCGTTCATTTAATTCTTCTATAGAGTCAGTAGTTTCGTCTACTTTAGGACTCACTGGTGTGTCTTTTACGTTTTCTTTATCAACACTAGTATTAAAATTGTTCAACAAAAATTCATCCTCAGGATGATAAGGGTTGCTGAGATTATGTTTCTTTGAACTTCTCTGAACAATTTCCCTTGCAATATTTTGTAAAACTTCTGAATACATCACGCCGTCAAATAAGTTCCTAAGATCCTCTGAATCTATTTGTATTTTAATCTTCTTTCCATTGGTGAAAAAAAAGACTAACGAGCCGACTGAAAAAAAAAAGACAGTAAAATTATTAAATGTAAAAAACATAATTTTATGTGAAAAGTACGGAGGTATGTTATGCACTGCTTTATTACTAACACGCAAAAAATAAAAGTATTTTCATTTTGGAATATACTGGAAACAACACATGAAACACATAACGATAACGTAACCCACTGTTGCCTATAAAATATAAACGGGTCGTAAAATAAACGCCATGAAATTGAATGATTCACGAATTTTATAACCTTCTAAGCGTAAAAGTTAAAGTTTATAATTACTTTATGAACAATTGGAACGGTATGATCTACAGCGACAAATTCTTATCCAAGGTCTATGTGTTCAAAATCATCACTACATAGTATAAAACGAAGTCGTTTCCGCTGTCTGTCTGTCCCTATGTATGCTTAGATATTTAAAACTATGCAACGGATTTTGATGCGGGTTTTTTTAATAGATAGAGGAAGGTTTTACTATATAACTTGCACCCGTGCAAAGCCGAGGTGGGTCGCTAGTTTGAAATAAATAGTAAAACTGTACCATTCGTGTATTACAACTTTATACTATTTAGTTGATCTTAAGGTGATTCAATAAGTATAAAGCTGTTTTTCGTTTTAATGTATCTTGTTAGATTCCTGGAACAGGAATGTGAAATTGTGGTTTATGTTTTTTGACTATATGATCTAGTATTTAACTGAAGGAATACACGATACGACGACATTTTCTGGACAGAAAAAAAATACAAAGTTCGAAAAATCTTTTTACTTTTTTTAGCTACAAGACGCAACGCTTTAGATTGGTCCTATGAAAAATACTTTAAAATAGATTAAATAACATTATCGAGGTTTCAACTGAACTGATTTTAATATAATAATACTTTTATGTTATCAAATCCAAAAATTTAAGAGAAGAGTATTCTATTCTACTCTAATTTATTTTGGCACTTACGTTTTTTATTCCAAGCTAGTATCTTATTATCGTCATCTCATCTTTTGCCTTGCAAAAAGTATTTGCATCTCTCTCGTTTGTTCAGTTCTCCAGATGCTCCGTGGAGCTCTTGCGGGCAGGACCTGCGTCACTTTTTTCAAATCTAAGCTGTCAGATTTTCGTAATTTAAATATTTTTTTCAATAGTAAATGGTACAGGTTTAGCAGTTTCTGATTAAATTTAGTGTTAAAAAAGTGTCTGAACCATGTGAAAGTATATTTTTATGACCTTGAACAATATACAACGTAATATTTTTCTATCCGCGCCAACTTTTGAATTAT
The DNA here is from genome assembly GCA_950371165.1 of Lacanobia oleracea. Taxonomy (NCBI): domain Eukaryota; kingdom Metazoa; phylum Arthropoda; class Insecta; order Lepidoptera; family Noctuidae; genus Lacanobia; species Lacanobia oleracea. The sequence goes on from OX493397.1 coordinate 13,982,177, forward strand.
GTATAAAATTGGTACGAAATAAAAGATCAAAACAAAATAAAGTACAACGCCGTTGGTAGTTCTTACCGGAAGGCGATAATGGATGCGCTTTCCAGGAAATTAATAGCTACGGCTTGAAGAAAATAGCGACTCCAAGTCATCTCCTTCATTTGTATACACGTAAAGGATCCTCTAAAGTTTTCATATCACAATGCAATATTGGGTAAACATTTTATTTTCTATATTGGAGTAACACGCAAAAAGTGGGGAGTGTCTGTTTTTACAACGTTAATTTCAAATTTTATCTCAAGACACACGCTGAAATAAATGTTTTCATTTTAGGATTGATATACGTCAAACATCAATGTGTCAAGAATTTTATAATATGTCAAAGGTTACAAGCCTAGAAATGAAAAGGAGTGTAGTTTGAATTGTAAATACTAGCTTTTTCCCCCGACTTGTCTGCGTGGGTTTCAGAAGTTCCAGAAATAACTGGAAAATATATGAAATCCTACTAATATTATGAATCTAAATCAATGTTATGTGGTAATAGTAGTTAGCCCCAATTTTACTTCATCAGGATTCCTTCCTCCTGATATTTGGTAAGTTACCCCTCATTATTTCAGTCCAGGGCTCGGCAAAATGCATACCACTTATACTTTAACCTCTAGCGGCTGGAGTGGTCCCGTTGGTTCCACCCGTCGCCACTGATTTAAAGTTTTAGTTTTATGCTGTTATGGTTTATTTTCGTTTCAATCAGTGTTGTCATGTGGAGCCAATGGCTCCACTCCGGCCGCTAGATACAAATTACAAAATACTATCTCACAAGTACTTAAAATACGAAACATAAAATATTTTTAAGTAATGTATTTGAAAAGTAAAATAAAAAAATACAGTATTTCAGCTATTTTTATTTTTAAGTAAGGGACGCCCAGGGTAAGCTGCTCTACGATGCCCCCTCTGTTAAGGAGAGATGGTGTACATACTTCGCGGAGCTGTTTAACAAACAGCATCCCCATAACCTTCCTCCGGAACCGCCTCCTAACCTTGGGCTTATTTCTTCTATTTCCCCCGACGAAACCCGCATTGCTCTTCGCCACATGAAGAACCGGAAAGTGGTCGGGCCTGACAATGTGTCAATTGAAGTGTGGAAGGCGATGGGCCCACATGGTGTGGACCTTCTGACGGATCTTTTTAACCGCATCCTGATCACCAAGGAAATGCCGAACCAGTGGCGATTTAGCCTGATTATCCCTGTTCACAAAGGCAAAGGTAGCGTACAGGATTGTGGTAGCTACCGCGGTATCAAGATCATGTGCCACACCATGAAGCTCTTCGAGCGCATCATTGACACTCGGCTCCGTAGCGAGTGTACTGTCTCTGAGTGTCAATATGGCTTCCGGGCGGGTAACAGCACCATGGACGCAGTGTTTGCCTTACGGAATCTGGCTGAGGCTTACAGAGAGAGAAGGAGAGCTTTGCATATGGCCTTTTTAGACCTGCAGAAGGCCTTCGACTGTATATCTCGGCAGTCCATCTGGTGGGCACTGCGCTTCAAGGGCGTTCCCGAGGCCTATATGGTCATTATCAGAGACATGTACCGCGATTCCATTTCCTCTGTCCAGACCACTGTTGGCGAATCGAATGGCTTCCCAATATCTGTTGGCGTTCACCAAGGCTCGGCTCTTAGCCTGTTCTTGTTTAACGTAGTGCTCGATGTAGTTACGGCAAACATCCAAGATAAGCCCCCATGGCTAATGATGTATGCCGATGACATATCGCCCTCGTTAATCAGAACAAAGCCCATCTTGAGCGCAAAGTCAACATTTGGAAGGACACGCTTGAAAACGGTGGTCTGAGACTAAATGTGGCGAAGACTGAGTACATGTCCTGTGGCAGCACGGATACAAACACCATCCGAATAGGTTCGGACCTGATCAGAAAGTCCGATACGTTCAGGTACCTTGGATCCGTGCTGCACGAGTCTGGCATCGTGGACGACGATGTCCAAGCACGTATTGGCGCGGCTTGGGCGAAGTAACAGTATGTCAATCAAGTGTTAGCCTTTTCATAACGTCGGCGAAGAGAATATACATTTTTTTTCCTGTTGATAGGCATACGTTTGACCACCATCTCACCCGATGGTAAGCGATGATGCGGTCGAAGATGGAACAAGCTTGCCTAGAAGTAACCTATTCACTCTTGACTTAAAGACTCTCAGATTGTAGCTATCAGGAAACAGACTCTGGCAGGGAATTCCACTCCTTAGCTGTACGCACTCTGAATGCATTTCCAAATCGTTTTGCTCGTGTGGGTGGGATGTCCACCATGTGCTTGTGGCGCATCGCCGTACGTGTTGTGGTCCGATGATGGAACGGGCTTGGTGCAATTAAATTATGCAATTCAGTCGCACACTCCCCAAGATGCAACCGACTTTGGAGTTTCGACACGATGCCTATCATTGCCGATGATCCTTTTGGCTCGTTTCTCAATTGACTCAAGGGCATCAAGCTGGTATCTGGCAGATCCGTCCCAAAGATGAGACTTGTGAGTTCGATCGTGTATGGAGTACTGCTACTCCATACACGATCGAACTTGCGCTTGATAGAGTTTGAGCCGCTGTTTCGGCGTGAAGTACCGTCTCACATTTGCTAGGATCCCAACTTTCTAGCAGCCACTTGAGCCTTTACCTCTATAAAAGGGCCACAATTGAGGGTAGACGTAACAACACCAAGAAGCTCAAGTGGGTTGGTTATCGGCTCGGTTACACCTCGGAAAGATGAAGCTGGGTGGAATTGTGTGATGTGATGGAGTGGGAGAGACCGGATCTGTGACCCACGAGCTCGTGTGTCGGACACGTATGTCTCAACAACAGTGCTATTGTCTGCATACCCTAAGGTACCGGGTTTTAGCAGATCAACAACTGAAAAAAATAAATCTTAAAATAAATAATTATTTGTCTGCGTTCAATATTTTACTTTATTCTACGTCTAATCACTGTTTATAAGAGTGCTGCTTTTTGTTAATATTTTGACAGTAGAAACTTATGAAGTTTGTGTGCGAGCAAAACTGAATCAGTTGGCGGTTTGAATTAATTTGATGTTTTGGCGCTAGGTTCGATATGTCGAACTTTCCACTTGAAAGCATGCGCGGTTCGCGTGAAGTGCGCGGCGCCCCTCGGCGCTTTCGAGCTACCATAAATTTCAAATATACGTCCTGTCTAAAACTACCAGCAGATTTCATTTATTTACACCTACTTAAAATGTCGTAAAACACAAAACTATGACACAATCAATGTATTGATAAAGTGACTACGAATTCCTCACCTGCTGTTTTACTGGGTTTATCATATAAAAAACAAACCACAGAATAATTCTCCATCGATTGATTGTATATCTGTATATACCTACCGTTTTCCTATATTTAGCAGTAGGTAGACACCGAATCCATTTCTTATCTGATGTAATAGTCTCAAAGTCGTCGCAAAATCATGCTATCTTTCACGTATTCGCGATTCGAGGATTTAGAATATCAACATAGCCGGATGCAACCTTCAATGAGTGCTCTAAGGCGTGTGTGAAGCTTCCTTAGACTTTAGCAATTATGTGATATTTCGCTGATACAAATGTCGTAACTCATGCATGAGATCGTGCCTTGGGTCGTTAACTGAAATTGACGCATAATGGCATCCCCGCATGCCATACCAAATCACGCGGTTTAAACTTCTTTTTTTTTTAAATGCACGGTAAATTTACGAATTTGCAAAGATACCCAGAAACTTCTTGCCTCTATTGGGTTGGCAAACATCCAATTGCAACGATAAATGACACCTATGTTTGAGGACTTGTTGCATAAGTTGTCTAACTTTAGGGAAAGAATTTGGGTTTGACTTTGTTTCATAAGATCATAATATAAAGATAGAGAGAGAAGTATAAGTGTCCCTAAGCATTACAGCGGAGCGGAGAAACAGAGAAATTTTAACCAATGGAATTGCATAAAATCTCCGCACCACGTCGGTCACTGACATTTTGACTGACATGATTGGTTAACATTTCTCCGTTTCTCCGCTCCGCTGCCTCGCTCCCCTCAAAATGGAAGGTAGCCTTAGAGTGCCTGTTCATTTCAGCGGTTTATGATGACCTAACGGTTTTGCCGTTGAGGCGTAAAATGGTAGCAAAAAGACAGACCGACAGATCTAGAAGTGCGTGATCGTATTTAAAGGTGGTAGTTTTAAATGTATAATAATGCTTTATTAGTAATGTTATATTATGCTAAAAACAATATAGATTTCAAAGTCATTATACAACCCTAGACCCCATACTAGGATTTCCTGTGTCGTGGGGTCTCTTTCAGTACAGGAGACACCATGAACATTAACATAACAAATGACAATGCTAGATTAGCACCTTATATGGTTCGATGGAAAACCAAATTCAAACATGTTTTGCTCTTAAGGATTATCATTTGGTATGTACAGAAATTAGCAAAAAAGGGAAATCAACAAGATTTTCAAGACACGTAATAAGTTCTCTTATCGTTGCGTTGGTCGATATGGACGACAGAGTTGTTTATGTAAACAGAAGCCCGCGTCATCGAACTTTGTAAACTAATGTGATCCAAACACGCGAGTGTCTCGGGATACAAACTTTATATTAGGAAATTCGTGTTATATGGGCTATAGTTTGGGAAGATCTTCAATACGATCTTAATCATAATTATGACGTAAACACAGACATTTCAGCGGTCGTCTTCGGTCTGATTAGATAATAACGGCGTACTTAGATCATCTGGTAAGTATCCTGTGATGTCATAAGCGAACTAGACTTGTTTTATTCAATCATACGAGTATTTCGCAATTTATACCCAATGTTTTCAGTGTACCAAGTTTTTTTTTACTATTGATAGGCAAACGTTTGACCACTATCTCACCTGATGGTAAGCGATCATCAAAATCTATTTGACGAGATTCATATTCAAAGCCTGTTTGCTTGAATAAAAATCCAGATAAAAATAAATCGCGTCTCTTTTTAATATTATTAGGTAGTAAGATATTATGTCACTTCTACTTACCCTCATAAGAAAAACAAAGATAAAGGCAGTAATACCTTTATAAGTATTTTTCCTGTATGTTTTATTGCCATTCATGGAGTTCCAACATTTGTTTTGGGGTCTTGACTATAATAAAACAGTAATAAAGTGGAGTTTCATATCAGTAGAAAGAGCTATTTTGGCGTTCACTTGTAAAAACAACCAAATAAATCCGCCAACATTATTTACAAAAGAAGCCGACTGCATTATAAGATGCCAGAAATTGCTTCTACAGCAATATTTACTGGAGTATGTGTCGATTGGCCTAAATTACACACTTAAAATAACTGATACACACTTTTTATTCTTAAAATTACGCATATCACACTCTAATCTAGGCAGCCAAGCTAGATGACTATAGCTAGTTTATGTATTTTTGAGCGAGTTGTACGAAAGCCATCCGATGGAAATATCCTCTCTGGATAAAAAGTATCCTGTATCCTTATCAAAGACATGGTCTACCCATGTGCCAAATCATTGCATCCAAATTCGTCTTCTTCTTAGTAAAAACCTCCCCCAAATCCTGCCAATGATGCTTTCCTCGAGCCAGCGGTAGGCGTGTAGCTCATTAATAAAAAAACTCCTTTGAAATAAAATCCGGTACATGGTGGACATCCCACCCACACGCACAAAACGTTTTGAGAACACATTCATAATGCGTACAGCTAAGGAGTTTTTTTTTTTTTTTTTAAGGATGGGAAATCATCAAATAGGGAGTGTCAGACTCTTACTGACTAAAACCCATCCGTGTTCCTCCTGGTGCCCTTTGTGTTCCAAGGCTACGGCACCCCTTTCGAACAGATTCCGCAGCTCCAGCAGGCACCTGCCCCAGCGGGCCACAGCTAAGGAGTGGAATTCCCTGCTGGAGTCTGTGTTTCCTGATAGCTACAACCTCGGAGTCTTTAAGTCAGGTGAGATAATGGTGAAACGCGTGCCTATCAATAGTAAAAAAATCACCGACTCACTCCCTGATACTAGTTGATGTTTCAATATTGGCTTAGGTTTAATATACAGCCGGTACGGTGGGTACAGGCCAACAATGGCATTTCCCATCTCATCGTTATAATGGTAATGTTAATATTCCCGAAATAGTTTCACGCAGTACAAACATTATAATGTTCTTCCTATCGTGATAATTGCCGACGTAAGTTCCGTACAACGTTTCTGTTATTATTGGGTCGTCACGCAGACAATGGGGTTTTTAGTTACGCATTGCGTTATACCTGATTATGATACGAATATCATGTTTACACCTACGCAATAATTTCCATAATCGGAGGAACGTTTTTCGGGTGGGTTGGCAGTCAGGGTGTGAACGCATTCACACACAATGATGATGGCTTGGTACTACTCATATTCTTTACCAAGAGTTGTGGGAATCCGCTGAATGTACGAAAAGATTTTTGAGCGTACAGGACTGCCCAGTCTTGTGACCAGCTGTGGATATATGTCACACACTATACTCTAGCCACGGGTTGAGCGCATTGTATGATAAGACAGACCTGTTACACTAGTGTGGTCAAGCCTTTAACTGCATATCAATTTCCCTTTTATAAAACCCTGTGACTGGGGCTTCACAATTCTTTCACTGTTCTGAAACTGATTCTATTTCATCAGAATGAAAATGACACTTTAAAAATATATAACCCAACCTTTTCGTTCGTTCAGTGTTCATACCTTCCTAAATTCTAAATCAGGTCACGTGCACACCGTTTCAACCTTGTCATAGAGCTGAGCTCGTCGCTGATGTAAATATCATAAAATTGGTTTATTTCGGTTATTTATTTATTTGTCATATTTGTTTAATTTACTGCACTTGTCTCTGGAGTTATCTAGTATAGTAGTATGTTTAGAAGTTTAATGGTTTTATTTAATCGGTATTTTGTGTGCATTATTTGAAGTATTCCTAGTTCGTGTAGATTTTAATATAGGTACTTAAGTTTACAATTCGTCACAGATTTTTTCTGGATAGAATTATTTCTGGACGGTTGCAAAAAGTTTTAATATTTTTCTTACGAAAAATTTTAATGATTAATTTGTTTTTTTTTTTTTTTTAAAATACGTTGCCCCCACACTAGGAATTTCTCCTGTATTATGGGAGCGTTCACAAACATACAAACTCACATACACAAACAGCCACACCCGGAAGAACTACCTGTAGGCCTTACGAATATTTGCTCCATGCGGGAATCGAACCCGCGACACGCAGCGCAGCAGCCAATCGCTCGACCACTGCGCCAACCGTGTCGTCAAAGTCAAGTTTTGAATCAAAGTTATACTGATTATTTGAAAATCGGACCGATTAAAAAAAAGTACTACGCATTTAAGGTACAGAACTTAATAGTTATCTACTTTTTGGTTAAAACAATTTGAACGATTGGCAATATATACGATGGTAAATTAGCTTAGGGATATTTAAAAACCCTCGTTGTTAAATATCAGACAGCTAAAAAAAAGTCAAAAGACAAAATGTTTATTCCAATTAGGCCAATAAAAGACGTCATTCACATTTCAAATAAAATAAAAATTCTAAAGTGACTCTACTTTCCATTCAGAAAGGTAGAGTAATTAGCTAATTTAACATTGCCATTTATTTTTAGGCTAGGGCCTACAAAATAAAACTGGTTTGTAAGTCTACCTATGTCTTCATAATCATTTCACTCCACAATCACAAAATGGGCCATAACAACCTCATTATAACCTTCCTGAAATTCGTTTTTCCTCAACGAGTGCCACGCAAATAAGGCTCATAAACACGAATGTAACCATTACTTTCAGAAACATGTCTATCGTAAAATAGCTCCCTAAAACTGACATGTCGAAATGTACGATTAAGAAATTCCGGGAACGATGTAATGGAAATCCATTACGTCAGTAAGTACAGTCGCTAGCAAAAAGATGTGCACATTAGCTTTAAATAAATAAATAATCTTTATTTTTCAAAAACTTTGAGTACAGGCTAACTTAAATACAATACCATGACTGACGGATAGGAATATTACAGCGGATAGCGGAGCAAACCCCACTTCCGTGCTCGGAATTAGCCTGTGTTACGGACACTAGAGGCTTTCGCCATCTCACTGGAAACATTGCTTCAAACGTCTGTAGTATCAAAATTATTGAGTAACTGGATTCCTAATTTAGGCCAGCTGGTAAGGGAGTCCATATAAAATTACTTACTAAATTACAAAAATATGATAAACAACCACACGATCGATGTCGCATCTACTTGTCTCCTTGATCTCATCGATGTAGGCCTATAATCATATCTAACGGTCATCGGCCATTGTTTTATTCAAAACAATTTGTAATACTAATATTATTTTGTACCTACTGTATTTTATCTGCTCATGTTTTAACAAATAAACTACTTTTATCCTTGAAATTTTATTTTAAGCGTTTAGCGACTTTCAACGCTCTACAAATACTGTATTACAAGCTGTTGCAGATGTCAACACTTATGAGCGTTTACTCGTCATGCTATAGAAAGCTATAACATCACCAATCAATTTTTTAATAAATTTTTGGAAATATTTAAACGGATTTTATTGAAAATTGATATACACACCTAGAAAAAGTTAGTTAAGATCTTTTTCGAAAAAGAGTTTGGAAATACAGTGAGAGTTTCTTTAAATAGTAATTTAAGGTTTTCTATGGAAAGTGGAAAATAACTCTCTCTTTCTCTCTATAAACTTTTTTATTTTTAAATGTTTTTTCAATTAATTTTTCAAACCTAACTGTTTTCCTGAAGATCAGAGATTAGGGACTTGACAGTTTGTACAAAATATCCTGAGAAGTAAACGTTCTTAAAATTATTGTTGCTGGTTCTGACTGAATTTGTTTTTGTCCGTGACTGTACAAGTGAGCTGTAATGTCGAGTCGAGCACGTGATATGTTGGGATTTGCGTCGCGTCACCGATATTGAGTGAACTCTAGAGCGAAGAAGTGTCAAAGAGACTGACGTACGTAATTATTCTTTTTTCCCAAGTTTCGGCTCATTGCAGATTGCTGAAGGTTATAAATATAAACGGCAGTTCCTTACTTGGGAGTCACATCAATAGATAGTTATTTACAGTTGAATTTATAGTTTGTGATTTCAATTAATTGCCATAAACTCAAGTTTATCATCATCTGCCACCATCTGCCTAGCCTTTTCCCAACTATATTGGGGTCGGCTTCCAGTCAAACCGGATTCAGTTGAATACCAGTGTTTTACGTGGAGCGGCTGCCTACCAGACCTCCACAACCCATTAACTGGGTAACACGGTACGTCTTGGCAAGACTGGAGTCAGATTTACTGGCTTCTGACAATCCGTAACGACTGCCAAAGATCTACAAATGACAGCCGGGACCAACGGCTTAACGTGCTTTCCGAGGCACGGAGGAAACTCGGTATATTAAAATGGTCACCCATCCACAGACCAACCTTGGCAAGCGTTGCTTAACCTTAAAGATCGACCCGTGCGGGTGTTATTATTTAGCCACGAGCTCCTCAAGTTTATCGTTGTGTATTATAAGTTGCTAAGAGATGACAATTTGTTTCTATTAAAAAGGTCTTAAAAGTTTGGGTTGCTATAGAATTGGAACTTTCTTCTGGAAGACATAAAAATATGTTCTTATTTTATAACTATTTTGAATTCTAGACGTACATATATCATATATCATGATAATTATCTTGTAATTTTCTCATAGTAGTAGGCCTGATTTTTAAAAGTAAGAGAAAATCATCGTTTCCAAAATTGTATGATAAAAAACCGGCCAAATGCGAGTGGGACTCGCACATGAAGGGTGCCGTACCAACCATTATTATAATCCACTATTATGCCGTTCAAATCAAACACAATACTCGGAAAACACGTCTTTTAATTTTAAATATAATTTTGATATATATATTTTTTTTTTGATACAAACTCTGTGAGAAATGTCTTTCTGTTGCCAGTATTAGATCGAGTATAAAACGCCAAAAAAACACGTTTCTATTTCTAGTAGGGGAGTCCCAATTTAAATTTATTTTTATTTTTTGTTGTTAAAGCGGCATCAGACTGAAATTTCAACGGTTTATGAGATACAACCTACTGACAGACACAGATGGGCATTGATTTTGGGGATCTGATGATGGAGACCCGAAAGTATGTATAAAGCTGGAAACTCGTATACTTCTTCAATTGGGCCTTTTAAATATTGTTTCAAAAGTCTCATAAAATCTCGTGTCTGCGTCGTAAGTTGTTGAAGGACATATGTCACATGTATGATGATGCATGTATGGTGATATGTCGTTTTTACGATTATCTCGGTTTCTATTGCGCCAATGATGTTAAGACCTATGATGAAAATTGTAGAGCGTAAAATTTGCACAATTTTTGAAACGAAAATTTTTTCATGCGAGAGCGCGCAGCGCTCAGCCGTACTGTTATTAGGTCAACCGTGAATCTCAGTTACTAATACCTTGTTTAAAGTTAAGAAAAGCAGTTGAAATATTTTTTCTTGGCAATTTTTCGCAAACTATTCGATATGGCTCTTGGACTATATCTTAAAAATTGAACTCATTATGTCTTCTAAACAAAGACTCGTATAAATCTGTGACTTGCTTAAAAATTGCGACTAAAGAGAGGAATGGTCACGGCCCACACAAAATTAACCTAACTCCAACAGAAATCGCACTTATCCCATATATATTTTGTTTGTCGTCCACATCTACACTAATATTACAAAGAGGAAAGATTTGTTTGTTTGTTTGTTTGAACTGAATTGGCTCCGAAACTACTAGACCGATTTGATGTTGAAATTCATCACCATTAGAATTCTACATTATCCCTGAAGAACATAGACTATAGAATATTTTCAAAAAAGTTAGAGATCCGTGTGAAAACTTCGATAATGTAACCCATGCCGTGAAAAAAATACCAAAAAAGATGCTTATATCGCGTACACTGCGGAAACTATTGACAATAGAGCAAAGTGTTGTACTACAGTTTTATAGGAGACATCAATATCTACAAAAAAATCCGCAAGGGTATATATCTAACTATTATGGTTAAGTCACAATGACCGCTTTTTGTTCAAATTATTCAATAAAAACCCGGGTGTAATATAATAGTGGTGATTTTAATATTATGGTATTAATCCTTATCTATTTAAATTATTTAATAATTGAGGTTGATTTTGAACAAGTGATGCTTAAAATTATTCAAATTGGACCTTCCGTTTAAAAGTTACGATGGGTATAAAAATACTCTAAATAAGAAAAATGTGTCGTGGAACGTTTAATCTATTAATAAGTAATTTACACGGAAAGATGAAGTTCGTGGAGTACTAACTAAATCCGAAAAATATTTTTTCTTTTTCGTACACTCGCTCATTTGAATCCGTCTGATGAGCACTATATTTATTGTGGTTGGGAACCTGATGATGGAGACCAGGAAGTTGGATAGTGGTACTCTTAGTTGGCTTATAGTATAACCATCGTGTTTGGGCTCATTTATGTTATCGTACAGTTGGGTAACAATCACTGTAGTTGGTAACAAGGGTCTGATGATGTGTCCTCTCTTAGTTGACTACTCCTAGACCCATCTAGTAATCGCGTTTAGGCTCGCTTAAATCCTTCTGATTAGCACTATTCATTGTTGTTGGGAACAAGGATCTGATGATGAAGACTAGAAATGTCGACAGTAGATTTCTTATTTGACTACTAGAATAACCATCGTACTTGGGCTCATTTGAATCCTTTTAACGAGCACAATTCATTGTTGTTGGGAACATGGATCTGATGACGGAGACCAGAAAGTTAGACCATTAAAACTGACAAAAATACTGTGACAAAGTCTGTAATTTAACCAACACATGGAAATAAAATTGGAGTGTCTGTTTTTAATCCCAATATAACAGCTTTTCACTTAATATATATGAAAATAGACAGGTAATGTATAGGTACGATTCTTATGAAAAAATCACAATCTGTATAACTTTTGTCTGTCTGTCTGCCTAAAACCATCGTTTTATGCGGTATCGAAACTTTCATCAGCAGATAATTGATATTATAAGGATTAAATTATTTTACAAAAAGAATAAGGAATCATCATCATCTGCCTAGCCTTTTCCCAACTATATTGGGGTCAGCTTCCAGTCAAGCCAGATTTTGCTGAATACCAGTATTTTACGAGGAGCGGCTGCCTACCAGACCTCCACAACCCGTTAACTGGGAAACACGGTACTTCATGGCAAGACTGGAGTCAGATTTACTGGCTTCTGACTATCCGTACCGACTGCCAAAGATCTACAAATAACAGCCGGGACCAACCGCTTTACGTGCTTCCCGAGGCACAGAAGAAACTCGGTATGTTATGATTGGAAGATCTTCTGTGGACCCATCCACAAACCAACTTTGGCAAGCGTTGCTTAACCTTAAAGATCGACCTGTGCGGCTATCATTAAGGCACGAGCTCATCTATGGATATTTTCATGACTATAAGACCTTTTTTTTTGTAACGGAGGTAAAACAACATTAAATTTTTATGGTCCATCCCAACTGAAACACTGGATACAACTTCAATTGATTATATCTTCCCGTACCTTTGGAATGAGTTCAAACACGATGTCTATAAGGAGCCAAATAAAAGATTCTACTGGATCAAGAGATCGATCACAACTAAGAGGTTGGCTCGCGCGTTGGTTTCTGGTGAATCATGAGAAAAGGTTCTCATGATTCACCAGCTAAAATAAATAGTACTTGTTAGGAAAATTCAAATGAGCGCAAACACGATGCGTATAAGAGTAGTCAACTAGGAAATCACCTTTATGGTTTCCATCATCAGATCGCTGTTATCAGCTACAATAAATAGTTCAACCCGTACGATTTTTATGAGCCGAAACACGATGGATATAAGAGTAGTCAACTAAGTGAGCCACTACTCAATCCTATGGTTTCCATCATCAGATCGTTGTTACCAGCTGCAATGGATAGTGCTCATCAGAAAGTTCGAATGAGCCCAAATACAATTAGTATAGGAAAAGTCAATTAAGAGAGCAGCTACACACATTTATGCCTTTCATCATCAGATTGTTGTTACCAGCTACAATAAGTAGTACCGCCCCGTATGATTCACATGAGTCCAAACACGAGGGGTGTAAGAGTAGTCAACTAAGTGAGCCACTGCTCATCCTTATGGTTTCTATCATCAGATCGGTGTAACCAGCTGCAAGGTGCATTGTAACTAAACAAACATTGCAGCTGGTAACAACGATGTGAGCTCATCAAAAAAATTCAAATGAGCCCAAATATGATGAGTATAGTCAATTAAAAGAGCCACTACACACCTAAATGGCATTCATCATCAGATTATTGTTATCAGCTACAATTAATAGTACCGCCCCGTACAATTCATACAAGTCGAAACACGATGTTTATAGAATTTTATGGTTTTCATCATCAGATCCTTGTTTCCAAAAGCAATAGTACTCATCAGAGGGATTTAAATGAGCACAAACACGACCAGCATACCTGTAAGAATGTATGTAAAATAACGTTTCGAGACTACGTCTGCAGACATATTCAAGGTCATATAAGTATGCGTTAGACAAGATTGAAATCGAAAAAAAATAATTTATTTTTGCTCTACTTTAGATGACAAAAAAACTAAGATAGGTCTCAACTCTGTCGAACTCTGGGTCAGAAATTACGGGAGTGATATAAAAATTCGAATGACGTTATTGTGACGCCCGCTATTTCGAAAAAAGTTAAGAGTGGTACGCCAGTTCGAAAACACATTAAGTCGAAAACCGCTATATCGAATGACGTTGTCGCGAACACGCTGGTTCGAAAAACTGTTTGAATGGTACGCTAGAACGAAAGTCTTGGCATTGAAATCCACTGATGCGAATAGCATATTCCAATCTGAATTTGTCTGGGGATCTAACTTTTTCCATCTCTTATGCAAGATTTTAATTGGCCCAGAACGTAATATTCTTCGAAATATTTAGTGAAAGCTTCTGCATGCTAGGGTTACATGCAAACTTTCGTACTAGCGTACCATTCAAACAATTTTTCGAACAAGCGTGTTCGCGACAACGTCATTCAATATAGCGGTTTTCGCCTTAATGTGTTTTCGAACTGGCGTATACCCTTTAATTTTTTTCGAAATAGCGTGCGTCGCAATAACGTCATTCAAATCTTCGTATCACTCCCGAAATTACTATTGATCTTCGGGAGAAAACAGATCTTTGCTAGATGCCATAGCTTTTGAGATTCAAATGGGCCAAGCTAGAGTAGGTTGTCCCCAAATCGGCCACCTCTAAACCCGTAGGTATATTTTTTGAACCAGTGATCGACTAATTATGTTATTTGGCGAGATATTTCGACTAATTAGCGACTATTTTTATGTAATCCAAACTAAAATACCTGATGGTGGTCATGGCAGTGTCAGTTACTTTTAAACACAATTCAATGATATAATATCATTAAGTTCATGGTTATTTGTTGATACTTTTAGCTGTTATGATTAGTTTTTAGATTTTTCCTGATTCTTCATTTTCTATTAAAGATAACACTCACACTTCGTTATTGGACTAATATGTGTAGTTGAACCTTGAAGTTTGGATTAATAAAATACATGTAAACTTTAGTTTTTGTGGTCTACACTCAAGTGAAGGACTTTGTACCATAAACAGGTTTCTTGTATAGGAGCCCCCTCTAATTTTTAATTAAATTTAATATTTATAATTTTTTGTTATAGCAGCAGTAGAAATACATATTCTGTGAAAATTTCAACTGTCTACCTATTACGGCTCTTGAGATATAGCCCGCTGACAGACAGACGGACGGACGGACGGATGGACGGACAGCGGAGGCTTAGTAATAGGGTTCCGTTGGTTACCCTTTGGATATGGAACCCTAAACCTTAATTAGTTTCCTTTAAGGATCGATAGAACAACCTATTAAAATCACAGAATATTTAAGTAGCCACTAGATAATTTCTTAATTACTCGTCAGAACTGTCTATAAAACAAAAACGCTAGTTGTTAAAGTTTGGTAAAGTCCTGAAATAAACTGCTACAAAATGAAACCATCGTTTTAATATTAATAGACTGTTAATTACTTACTCATAATCGTCTAAACCCACACAATAAGATGTCTAGACACTTTAGATAATTACGTAATATTTTTATTTTTGTGAATATACAGGGTTATTTGTAAAACACCAGCAACCTCTTAGGCAGTGAAACACACGATTATAAGCAACTTTTACTTTGGGATAACTCCGAAATCTCGAGAAAAATATCAGCTGTTTCATACAAAATGCAATATTTAGCCAATGAAAATGTATGAAACAGCCGAAATTTTTCTCGAGATTTCGGAGTTTTCCCAAAGTAAAAGTTGCTTATAATCATGTGTACTTTCACTGCCTAAGAGGTTGCTGGTGTTTTACAAATAACCCTGTATATTAAAATTTAAATTGATTTGTATACTAATCTTTACTGCTGAACACGGTACATAATAAATCCATTTGCAGGTGTAAGCCGATTTGCACACTGAACGTGTCATCATGATTGTCATCCAAAGCCTGACCTGGCCCACTGCTGGGTATTGGCCTCTTTTTTGTCCCAATCCCCATGGAAATCCTGCCCCTTTGCCACCCTCATCCAGGTTCTAACCAGAATGAGGAGCTCGTGGCTAAATAATAACAGCCGCACGGGTCGATCTTGAAAGTTAAGCAACGCTTGCCAAGGTTGGTCTGTGGATGGGTGAAAATCTTAACATAACGAGTTTCCTCCGTGCCTCGGAAAGCACGTTAAGCCGTTGGTCCCGGCTGTCATTTGTAGATCTTTGGCAGTCGTTACGGATTGTTAGAAGCCAGTAAATCTGACTCGTCTTGCCAAGATGTACCGTGTTACCCAGTTAATGGGTTGTGGAGGTCTGGTAGGCAGCCGCTCCACGTAAAACACTGGTATTCAGCTGAATCCGGTTTGACTGGAAGCCGACCTCAATTTAGTTGGGAAAAGGCTAGGCAGATGATTATGATCCAGGTTCTAACCAGGATGGCAAGTGCCGTCTGCCCATCTTGCTGTAGGTATATACTTACCTTCTTAAAATGAGTAAGTTGCTTTATACAAAGGCTAATAAATAATTAAAATAAAATATGTCTTGTTACTAACATAGGTATTCATTATTATTAAAAAATAAAGATAAGATAGGTATTAAATATATTAATATATTATAAAATAAATAAAATACGGTCTTAGTTTTTCTTTTTTAAACACGCTAGATTTATGTTACAGGCATATTTCAAACTGTAACAATGTTTGCAACTTCCGATCTTGGGGCTCAAGTTTCTAATTTTGTTATATTAACTTCGCTTTGTGTACAACAACAGAGACGTAAAGTGATTCACAGCAACTTGAATGCAAAGTTCGAGGAAGTCTTTATTTTCTAGTTTTTTTGTTCGGGTCCAAACAAGGGGTAGTTGTCAGGATAGGTAGACAAACAGCTGAAAACTCGCGGGCAGTGAGAGTGTTTAATCATCGAATTATGTATGTATTATACATCTTTGTGGCCCTGAAAGTACGCAGCGTGTCATTCTAGTGGTGTTCTCGAATGGCTCCGATCTTCAGTGTTTGTGTGGCGTCTCTCTGCAGTCCATGACCCGTATTTCGTCTTGCGCCGCATGCCCTGTCACCTGTATATAATTCCTTTACTTGATTATAGATAAGGAGCTTTAGTATAAACCTCACCAGGTATGACCAGGGGGGATAGGGGGGGGGTAACTATTTGCTAAAAACAACATCAAGTGATTAATGGACGACCCCTAAGAAAAAGAAGTAGTGATGTACAGATTTGGTATGAACATCTTTACTAGTAGAAAAGCTCGTGTGGGACCTTGAGACATTAAAAATAAAAATAATTAACAAATCGTAGGTATAAAATCTATATAAGTTATCAAATCTGTAACTTGTCGTATGTACGTAGATGCTATGGAGTCGTGGATGTAGGTACAGTTTGCATTACATTAACAATACACTTGGAACACGAAAAACCGTGCTGCCGTCCGCTTACTTAAAGGCCGTTAAATGAATAAACCTGATTTTGAGTTATGATCTAAAATGTGGGAAATGATGTCCCTAGAAATTGTTTAAACATACAGCTATGTTTAATAGACTAAAATACTTGATAGTTGTTAAGCTTTCTTTCTATGGGTTTTATTGATTGCTAAGTGAAATAATATTGTATTAAATTACGGTTTTGTGTTTTTGTCATGTTTATCTATTCCACTAAGGAACCTCTTACTATACTAAAAAACGGCTGGCTGACGTGAAGCCGTGTTATAGAGTTGTAATAGAATTGTATCCTCTATAGATTTACTTTGAGTCACAGTTTAATGCAATTTCAAAACTATATAACAGTTAAATCACTAAACCTTCTTTTTTGCATTGTAAATTAATTGAAACTCAACGAACTGCACTTGTGAAAAAGCGTTTTTAGACTTTAACTGTCTATTTTATTGTTAAGAGATACTGATATTATACAGATTTATGGTCTAAAATACAGTTTCCGAATAATCTGTGCACAATAACTGTCTTTTAGTTTAGGAATTACTGGCTAACCCATATTGCTCTAAAGTCAAATGGACAACTATGTGTTAGATTTTGGGTTAGCGTTTTGTGCTTTTAAATGTGTGTACCTACGTGTTACGTGTGACAGTTAGGTAATTAAAATGTAACATAGCTTTTTCGTTTCAGTTTTTGTTATAAAATAAGAAGTTAAAATAATTATTGTAAAAAAGTGCTCACAAACCTTTGTGGTACATAAAACAGAAATCAACTGTAAAACATTAACTAATATGAAAATTATAAATAAAAGACGTCAACTAGGGGCATTACATGGTGGCACCTGGTTCTTAAGGTGAATGTTACGGGTTGCTCATTGCCATTTCCCCGCGAGATGGCGCTGAAGTCAACATTTTCAGTTTTATTTTGTTTCGAGTGTAATTGGAACAATATTAAGTCGCAGAAATAATGGTGCGACAATCGGATATTCCACTTTATCGAAATTAGTCAAAATACGGCATAAGAACCTTTCTGATTCGCCATACTTCACGAAAATAATATCTAACTCGCTTATAGTACCGTTTACATACACATAGACATGATTGAAAGTATGATTTGAAGTATCAAATGAGAGGAGGAGAGTCAAATCACGTCTACGACATCATCAGTGGTGACGAATCTTGGATCTATGCCTACAATTCTGATTCCAAACAACAATCTACAATCTGGGTCTTTCAAGACGAGCCAAAGCTGACTAAAGTTGTTAGTTCTCGAAGCACTTCAAAGAAGAAGGTGGCCACGTTCGTTGGAAAAACTGGCCATGTTGCGACTATTGCACTTAAGGATCGTAGAACGGTAAACGCAGAGTGGTATTAATACCACAGTTTGTTTACCACAAGTCATCGCCGAACTTCGAAAATCTAACTGAAAGCGATGCATCATCCTGCAGGATGATGCGTCGCTTTCAGCGCGATGCTCGATGCGTCGTTGTGGTGCACCACAACGACGCAAGCTCACACAGCGCTCGTCAAACGATTGAGTATTTGAAGTAGGAAAAAGTAGAAATTCTTGACAATCCTCCATACAGTCCTGACCTAAGCCCTAAAGATTTATTTACATTTCCTAAAATTAAGAAAAGTTTTCGTGGACAAAGGTTCCAGTCCGGTGAAAAAGCAGTCGACGCTTTCAAGTCAGCCATTTTGAACACCGCCGCAAAGTACTCTAAGGTTCTAGTTGTGTTTTTTTCTTCAAATGACAAAATTTAAAAGGCATGCCTCGTATGCCGTAGGTTAGAGACGTCACAATAGTGACGCACCAATGCTGCTATCATTTAAACAGTATTGATCTCTCCTCTACTAAATCCAAAAACTTCTCTTTTAAGCTGTCATAGACAACAGATGCTTAGCGTTACTAATTTATTATTAAACATTTTAATTTTTGCGAATTATTTAATTAAATTGTATTTTAATTTTGATTGTAGAGTCAATCGGAAATAGATGAATTATTCCTATTTTAATCTACTTTGAGTCCAAACGAGTGCAATTTAATTCCAGTGGATTTTTCAAATTGTTTTTTTTTTTCATACAAACCTTGTTTTGTCAATTACTAACACAAATAAAAATTTGATCGAGCTGTTTTCAATGATTATGCGATAGTTGATTTTTATTCATAAATGCAGATCGTATATTAATACGAGCCGATCCGATTTGTGTTCAATATTTGTTAAGAGTTACTTGTCTGCTATATTTTACTTAAAACTTAATTTTTTTTTTATTAAGTTATTCATCTGTTTATTATTTTTCAACGAGTCATATTTTATCAGACCCGTAAATCTGTTAATGTGTTGACTAGAGTCATTCAATTCATTTGTATGATGACTTCCATGTTTCATTCATCAGTTTATACCTATATGTACTCACAATACTTGTCAGACGTCGTAAAATCACAACCCGATGTACCCTATATGAGTATAAAACAAAGGTAATTGGCTCTTTCAAGAACAATGGCCACCTTCCCTGAACTTGAATATAGGAGCGTACAACCAACAATGAGAAAATTTGGAGACGGTTTCACGTAACTGAAACTTTACAAAGAAAGACACTAGAAGTTGTGTGTTAAGATCTTTAGTGACTGATGTATGACAATTTTGACTAGTGGTTTTACAAAAATTACAAATCGGAACAGAAGTAACAGTTTAGAAAGTATTAATCATTTCGCTATCTGTTGAAATGAATATTGTATTGAAATTTTTAAAAAGCAGAAATCGAATAATTTTATTTAAATTAAGATGATATGTAAAAGTAGCATTGTTAATTGATTTTTGTCGCTGACCGTATTTAACTAGCGCTAGGTATATCCCGTGACGTGATTGATTGACTTACAGAATGAATTGTGCCAGTTCGTGTGAATGATGTCATAAGTAGTGTCACAATTAACTGAAATTTACGTGTCAAGTCCATCTTATTACATTTAGGAATAATTTATATAGATTATGTCACCCGGAACGTTTTAAAATCTATTTATACCTCAATCATAAAAATCGGATCAGTCTTTTAGGCGCTAGTGTGGAACTTACTTACATACACACATACATAGACTACTAAAATCCATAACACCCACATAACCCTTCCTTTTGGCTTTGCCGTAGTCGGGTAAAAAGGCTGCTGTCAATACACTATTTTTATTTCCATTCGTATACACAACTACAGAAGTAAAAATGAACTAGTATGAAAGAGCAACTACTGCTCCGTTTATTTTTTCTACAACAATAAACAAGAAACCTCTAGATTATTTAAAAAGGTCAGTTTCAGATGAAAAAATCCAGACCTAGAGAAAAAAAATACCAAAATTTTTGTGGCAGACTGTTGTTTATTACATACACCCTTCGTAAGTTGTGGGTGGTTGTGTTCACTACAAACATAATGAGCTCTAAAACAAAAGAACATTCGTCGCAGTTGTGGCCGTTGTTACCCACATTTTTTATTTAAGTCAGACCTTTATTTCAAGTATAATAAGATCTCTTATTCAAACATTTCCAAAGCAAAGCTGGCCAGTAACAAAACGAGAATGTTAAAAAAAAATGCTAACTTTGTAAAGGACATCAGCGTTGCTAAACATGCGGGTTACGTTAAGTACGCATAAACTATATGATGCGGGCTTCTTGGGAAGTAAAATTCCTCTTCAAGCTTTTTAATTGATCTCAACCTAAATATAGTTCCATAATTATGTTACTGAGTCCCTTGCACGAATGTTTTTGGTAACGTGGCATACAATTTAACTATAGCTATATTAATCGCACATTATATTTATTTGAATTGGATACTTAGAAAAATTTGTACCAAAAAATTTTTACCTTACAAAAATATGATTATATCATATTTTTGTAAGGTACTTAATAATAATAATAATAATAAAGACTGGGTCTCTAGGGACCCGAGAATGTCAAAAAAAAAAAAAAAAATAAAATAATAATAATATTCCACACAA
This sequence comes from Lacanobia oleracea, assembly GCA_950371165.1. Classification (NCBI taxonomy): domain Eukaryota; kingdom Metazoa; phylum Arthropoda; class Insecta; order Lepidoptera; family Noctuidae; genus Lacanobia; species Lacanobia oleracea. The sequence continues at coordinate 14,003,267 of OX493397.1, forward strand.
CTATCACACAACGCCATCTAGTCCCAAGCTAAGCAGAGCTTGTGTTATGGGTACTAGACAACTGATAAACATACTTATATATTTCTAAATACATACATATTATAGATAAACTACACCTAGACACAGAACAAATGATCAAGCTCATCACACAAACATTTGTCCTGGGTGGGAATCGAACCCACAACCTCTGGCATAGCAGTCAGGGTCACTAACCACTAGACCAACAGGCCAGTCAAAGGTACAAATTTTTCTAGGTCGCATGAAATTAAACCAAAATACTATGGAGTTGTAGTTTTTATATTAAACTGTTAAGTACTGTTAGTTACTTCAACGATATTGCAACGTAATTATACGTCAAAATATTCGTGATAGGCCCTTAGAACCCCAATTCTATGGGTAGTTGGCCAACATACTAAAGACCATGTTTATGTGTGGCTATTATTACTGAATAATTTTAATATTAACGTATCTAAAACTAATTTTATAAAACTGTTACTACTAGCCTATTTAATAATAAAGTGATAATAAATAAAACTAAAAAACTTTGTAAACTAGCATTTTCTGGAAGAAATAAATGGCTTTATTATTTTATTTTTATTTATTATTATTTCTGTTTACTTCTTCTTTGTTGCTGTACGTTTGTGTCCGTACTGAATCCATGTTTTCTATTCTATTCATATTATTATGGTTTGTATGCCACCATTTCAAGTAAGTTTTTCGTTCATATTAATAAACAATTGGATATAAGTTTATCGAAAACTATTAGACCCGCGTAACGTCAGCGTCACAATTGACATTACTGTTCCGCTCCTATTGGTTTTAGCGTGATGATAATTATATACCCTATAGCCTTCCTCGATAAATGGGTTATCTAACACTGAAATAATTTTTAAATCGGACCAGTAGTTTCTGAGATTAGCGTGTTCAAGTAAACAAACAAACTCTTCAGCTTTATATATTAGTATAGATATGGATAACAGTACTCAATATATAACATGGTACGTGAAGCTCCAAAACCTTCAGATTTCACCTACCGAGCTTATAAAAAACTCATCACACGGTATGAAGCAGCGGTATATTGCGTCGAATATGAGTATGTTCCGGTTTTCCTTGCTATTTTCCTACAGTCCATTTGTTTTCTGTCTTCTCATGTATATTTGCATTTCATTCAAGCGAAATTGAACTGACGGCGCCGTGGTGATTGTGTTTGTTAAGAATAATTTTGTTGACATTAGACACCCGCCGTTCGAACCCTTTTGAAAATAGAAAAAGAAAAGATTTGTAGCCAATACTGTTTATTAACGAAACAAACAAAACATTTACAAATGCAGATTTTCAGTTTCTGTTTAGTTTACTTCTGACATAACTCATTAAATTTTACCCAGTTCTTAGTGGCAATAAATGATTTAATCTTTTACGTGCTCCCTGTTTGGACTGGATTTTGTTTAAATTATACCCAAAAAAGTACATCATTTGCATTTTGCTTAATGCATTGCATTAAGGTTATCTGCTTAAAGGCTTTTTTCCACACAACCGGTACGCACACATTTTTCAGAAGTACACAATTTTTTTTTTGCGTACTTCTATAAAATGTGGAAACGTCTTTAAGCAGATAACCTTAACCAGTGAACCAACCAACAAAAAGCAAACTTCGAAATACAACATTATTCAGCTCTTCATCTGAAGAAATATTACCCATACGGGACTTTATTCTGCTTCCCTGGAGAACGGAAAAATATTAGAGAGCTAACAGTGACCTCGACGACGCTAAAATAGTTGAAAGAAAATATACAGTTGAACAGTCATTTGGAGAGGGGTCTCTTACGGCCCGACATCATTTTCAATACATTAACTTTGTGACATTCGATATTTTTAAAAAGCTTCCCTTACTGAATCTATTTTTGTCTTTTGTAGAGCAATAAGGATGCTGCAAAGCGGCTAAGTTGCTGTGTTGCTTGGAATCTTATTATAATCCTCATTTGTGAACCGCAAAGGTTTGTTAGTGCTAGTTTGGCTTTCTTTTGCCTAGACTACTAGAACCGTTGTTGGAGTGAAACATTAAAAAAGCCTTGAAATAATGAGAAGATTTTATGTTTAAAAAACGGGTATTTGTATCGCCTTTAAGAGTAAAATAAACAATCCTGACAAAGATAATAAAGTGCAGAAAAATAACAAAAACAACTAAAATCTCATACAAAAGTTTAAATGTTTCTTACAAAATAACTTTGTTATCAATAGCGAAGGAAATTGCGGAATCCGGTTGATCAGTTCAGGGAGCTTACTCTCGAATATAATTCCGATAGATCGACATTGGAATTGTCAGTCAAACGTCAGGGATTAGCTAGATTCAGTGAGTCCAGCCAATCCCTGACGATTAAATCAACCAACGGACGTTTGACCAATGTCGATCTATCGGAATTATATTCAAGAGTAAGCACCCTGTTCTTCCTATGGTTTGATTGTAATCGATTTCATACACCCAGATGGATACACATTAATACACTGGATAGGCCCGTATATATATCAGTAAATTGAGACAAACGATGAATTACTTTCACAAATTCAAAAAATGCTCGTAATTGTTTTTGTTCTTGTTAAATCCATTCATTTATTATATTGTAGAGGTTGAAAAGAAAAAAAAAAAGATTAAAGAAAGGCGTAGAGTTGGAAGGTCTCACACAAGATGGACCAATAAAGATTTAGCAAAAGTCAAAAACCCGGCCAAGTGCGAGTCGGGCTCGCACATGAAGGAGTCCGTACCATAAACCTATTTTTTATTTATTTATTGTTATAGCGGCAATAGTAATACACAATCTGTAAAAATTTCAACTATCTACTTTCTACGTTCTTGAGATACAGGCCGCTGACAGACGGACAGACGTACGGACGGACTGACAGCGGAGGCTTAGGAATAGGGTTCCGTTGTTTACTCTTTGGGTACGGAACCCTAAAAAATTCAAAAGTCAAAACGTTTATTCCAATTAGGCCACTAAACGGCACTTATGAACGTCATTCACATTTCAAAAAATATAAAAAGTTCTAAAGTGACTACTGTTCATTCGGAAAAGTAGATTCTTATGGAGAAGAATGGACAAGAAACTCCATAGTTACTCTTTTCAAATAAGCGACGATGTAAGAGTGACATGATGTCGTGTCAGGGTTTGATGTGTACGAATGGAGTGACTTTATTTAGCTATTGGGATTTTTACGAAATACCTCAGAAGTCCTGATTAAGCCACACTATCTGGAGGGTCGTGGTTAGGAAGTTTTTATCTCGGAAAATGCAATTTTCCAGTACGATGGGCCGTGTTAAAAGTTCATGCTCATCTTGATTACTAATTCTGTAAAGCATCTCCACTTTTTAGGAACTCTATGCCACTGTAAAAAATATTTAAAATACTTATCTTTATTTTATAATCAACCTCATGAAAAATAGAAAATCTTAAGCGATTTTAGTTTATACAGGATCAACAGGGTCATTGGAATATCATTGTGAACAACTTTTCCTTCGGGACCAACCCTGAAAAAACGGAAAAAAATGTTGTTCAGTACATTTTCACGAGCAACGCAAAAACATTTGAAGTGTTTGGTTTTGCGTACACCTTGTATTAACATAACGTACTATTATTACGTACCTATATGTTTAGATCGCTAGGGAACACTTTATCCACAGCACCCAGATCATCTGACAATTTATTAATATCATTTTAACAAGTGATAACAGCCGCAGGGGTCGATCTTCGGCGTGCATTGGGTGGCTCGCCGTCCGATCAGAACCAGGCCCGGGTCGGCGACGCGCTGTGTTCCACGCGCGCCTCAAGGAGCTGTCAGCATGGGAGACGGGGCCCGCCAGGGCCAGTGCCTGCCGGGGTGCGGAATCCGTTCGAAAGAGACGCCGCAGCCCTGGAACGCAAAGGGCATTAGGAGGAGCACGGATGGGTTTTAGTCAGTAAGAGTCTGACACTCCCTTCCGCCTCGCCAAGAGCGGAAGGATTCATTTGATGATTTCCCATCCTTAAAAAAAGGGGTCGATCTTCAAGGTTAAGCAATGCTTGCTGAGGTTGGTTGGTGGATGGGTGACCATCTTAACATACCAAGACTCCTCCGTGCCTCGAAAAGCATGTTAAGCCGTTGGCCCCGGCTGTCATTAGTAGATATTTGACAGTCGTTACGGAATGTCAGAATCTAGAAAAGCTGACAACAGTCTTGCCAAAAAGTATCGTGTTACCCAGTTAATGGGTTGTGGAAGTCTGGTAGGTCAGCCGCTTCACGTAAAATAGTGGTATTCAGCTGAATACGGTTGGACTGGAAACCGACCAAAATATAGTTGGGAAAAGGTGAGGCAGATGAAACAAGTCTAACAATCGCAATGGAGTAGAAAGATACTTACTTAGGTAAACAATAAAGAAATAAATGAAAATTCGGAGAGACACAGTCAAGGTCAGGAGGAATTTTCCTGCTTTCGTTAGAGCCCCGTTTGAAGCAATTACAGGGGACAAAATGCGACAACTGTAAACCACATTAAAGCTTACAGTACAAACCTTCTTCATCAAGCCAAAACTTTGGGATTAATTTCTTACTAGGTCAACGAGGGTAAATCAATTTGCTGTTTAGGAGTAATCAGGGGTGTTTCTCGGCTGTTCATCACTTAAACTCATTGACATATGAAAAGAACGTCATCATAGAAACTTTTTGTTAAAAATCCAGCACATTAGAACTAAATTTCGCTGCAGCGCTAATCTTTGCATATATCGTCTAACTAAACCATTAGAACATGCAGCGCTGATTCGTTTATAAAACATAGTTTTCTCGCAAACAAAACATTCATTAGGTGTCAGTTACACACACCTGTTTATGCTAAAATTTCTTTATGTATTTTTGCGGGATGAAAATACGTATGCAGTTATTTTTCTGAGCGTTAAAAAAATAATATATACGAGTAACTACTAAAAAGAAAGAGCATAAAATAAATATTAATTAGTAAAACAATTAAAGCACTAAATAAAATCACACATTTTTACAAATCTTTACTTAATATTATAAATGGGAAAGTAAGTCTGTCTGTCTGTCTGTGGCGCTTTCACGTCAAAACTGCTGAACCGATTTAAATGAAATTTGGTACACAGATAGTCTAGCTAGAGCCTGAGAAATGACAAGGGCTACTTTTTATCCTGAGAGTTTGCTCCCTAGGGTCCACGCGGGCGAAGCCGCAGGCAGAAGCTAGTAACTTTAGTAAGGGAGAATTTTAGTAGCACAGGAACAATATTGCCAACGTTTACAAAACCAAATGTCGAGCGACCCTAAGTCTTTTTGGTCTTATGTAAATTCTAAAAGAAGTAACACTAGTAGTAGTAAAAGATTTTAAAGAACAGAGAGGCATTGACATGTGAACAAGCGGTTCAAGAATTTGCTGAATACTTTTACTCAGTGTACAGTGTTGACAAACCGAGACTAGATGTGGATGTGGCGATAGTGGAAGCGGGCAGTCAGAACGGAGCAGGGCGGGTTCATCTTGATAGATTGGAGTTGGATGACGTGGTACGCGCCCTGCAGAATCTTAAACCGAAAAAATCGTCAGGGCCTGATGGTATTCCGCCGTACATTTTTAGGGACTGTCGAATGGGTTTAGCGAAACCGCTGTTGCACATCTACAATCTTTGCCTCAAATCGGCTGAGTTTCCCGAGATGTGGAAGATTACCCGGGTCATACCGGTACCGAAGGGAGGTTCGGGATCTAAAGTTGAAGAATACAGACCGATTGCAGTGTTGTCAACAATGGCTAAAGTATTAGAATCAGCAATTCATAGGTGCATTTTTCAGCAAGTTAGCTCACAACTCACAGACGCGCCGCATGGATTTCGGCCGAGTAGAAATACTACCAGTAATTTACTCAGCTACATGGCGGGTGTGGTGCCGATAGTAGACGGCGGGGGACAAGCCGATGCTGCTTATTTCGACTTTAAAAAGGCTTTTGATTTAGTGGATAATGATGTGTTGCTGAAAAAGTTAGCAGGGATCGGTTTCACCCCGCATTTACTTAGGTTTTTTGCTAGTTATATGAGTGACAGGCAACAGTATGTTGACTATGCAGGATTTCAATCGAATGCATACTATACAAGATCTGGGGTAAGCCAAGGTACTAATTTAGGTCCTCTGGAATTTCTCATAATGATTAATGACCTACCAAACGTTGTGCAAGAGGCTAAGTGTTTGCTGTTTGCCGACGACCTCAAGCTTTATCTCCCCATCACAAACGTGACTGACTGTGAGAGACTGCAGAGAGATATAGACAGAGTGGTAGCTTGGAGCAAGAGTAATCACCTGCAGTTTAACACATCTAAGTGTGTGACCATAAGTTTTTCGCGCGCACGCACACCCGTCACGCATACTTATACGGTGGACGGAGTGCCGATGGATAGGGTTACTGAAGTGAGGGACTTGGGAGTTAGTTTCGTCACTGGGCTCACCTTTCGTGATCATATAGTTAAGATATGTAAAAAAGCATATAGAAACCTAGGATTTGTGCTTAGAATGGTTAAAGGCTTCACAAACATGAAAGCTATAACGGCGTTATACAATGCTTTAGTAAGAAGCCAACTAGAATGTAACGCAGTTATCTGGGCTCCACATGAAACTAAATATAGTCTCATGTTGGAGCGGGTACAAAATAAATTCATTAGGTACTTATATATGAGGGAATTTGGCGTATATCCATTTTATCCATTGATGTATCCAACTCTATTTGTCTTGGGTATGGTCGGATATAATGAACTGAGGGTCAGGAGGCAACTCACACTAGTGACTTATATCTTTAAGATAATAAGAGGGAAGATACACAATGCGGATATATTGCAAAAGGTGGAACTAGTCGTGCCAGATGGGTATGTGGGGCGTCGTCGACAACCACGGTTGCTGGCAGAACCGCGCGCGCGTACTAACTTGCTGCGCGAGGCGCCGCTAACGAGCGCGCTCCGCACTCTCAACCTCATTGCTGAGGACATAGACATATTCTGTTGCACTTTGGGTGAATTTACAAGAATAGCTACTCATACAATTTGTTATAAAAAACAGGGAACTATTTAAGTTTTAAGTGTGCTACAATATCGCATTGGGTCTAGCCTGTAAGGATATTTGTATGTATGTAAATAAATAAATAAATAAACTTGATATAAGTGCCAAAACATAGCATAACCGAGTTATTGGATGTAGGATCTTGATTCCATTGGAAAAGAGCCAGATCTCTAAGAAAGTCTCTTAATACCTATTCCCAAAGCTATTCTGCCATTCACATACGGATTTTAAGATGTTGTAGGTATTTGCGAATTATTTTTGCAATACAGCGAGATTAAGCATAAAATCTAACATGAATAATATTATTATTCTGAAAACGTGGTTCCAAAAACGTGGCTTTATTTATTGAATTAGGAGTTTTTGTTTGCTTTAAGTATCTTGCTTGAATAAAAATAACCACCTGAAGGATTGGTTTGTCCACAGAACAGATTTGACAATTTTTATTGAAAAGCAATTAATTTTTACTTATAGTTTGGCATGGCGTTGTTTGGTCTTAATCCGTTATTTTTGCACTTAAACATGTGAGTACATTAGCTTTTAATCCTTTATCTGGCCTCTGTGTGATAGGAACGTCACATCAATATTTTAATAAAATGGGTTTGAATTTGAGACTTTTTGCTGGCCAACCCCACTTCTTTACCATGGTGCTGTATTAATTATTAATGGTCATAGTAAAAGCTGCCTACAAAAGTGAAATTTCGTTCTATTATTTCTTAAAATAACTATTGTAGACTCTGATAATGTTTTAGAGTTATTGAAGTGTTCAGAGAAATTATTCATCTCTCTTGAAACTGTTAGAAAATATGTTTTTTTTTAAGGATGGGAAATCATCAAATGACTCCTTCCGCTCTGGGCGAGGCGGAAGGAAGTGTCAGACTCTTACTGACTAAAACCCATCCGTGCTCCTCCTAATGCCCTTTGCGTTCCAGGGCTGCGTCGTCTCTTTCGAACGGATTCCGCACCCCGGCAGGCACTGGCCCTAGCGGGCCCCGTCTCCCATGCTGACAGCTCCTTGAGGCGCGCGTGGAACACAGCGCGCCGCCGACCCGGGCCTGGTTGTGATCGGACGGCGAGCCACCCAATGCTCGCCGTCTGCAGGCCCGCAAGAAAAGATGCTACACCTGTAATAAGATAAGATGAGAGAAAATCTAGGTATTATATTAACCTACAAAAAGGCAGGTGTTTTTGGCAAAATACCGGTGAGATTGTCACAAGAAGTTGGCCAGTTCTTGATTGGTTGGAAATTACGGTAGATAGATATAACTTTCAGAGCCATTTTTCTATTGATTTGTAACGTGACTGGGGTTTATAAGAAAAACCAGTTCATTGTTCAATAAAATTTTATTCTACTAACTACTAGGGTGGATGGAAGAATTTTTGTTACGTTCATATTCATCGGATTAGAAGAGATTCTTTCTTGCAAAGAACCAAGGATGTTGATGAAATTTTTACAAATTATATATTAAGCAGGAAAATACCTACTAATTCCATGCGGGCGGCAGCTCGTAAAGGATATTTTGGAACTCCCAAATAAGATGACAAAAAGTCTGTTTTTAATTTCGATTCCATCACTTTTAAAGGGGTCGTTCTAAAAAAGGTTAAGTTTTATGTATTTGTCACAAACCCAGACAGTTAAACTGTAATCTTTTTTCAGTCACGCATTCATTGTTACGTGGTTTAGAAGAGGGCAAATTAACTCTTTTACAAGTGAAAAAACATACATTGTTCAGAATGAAGTAAATTTTGATTATATCCGTCTAGCAGCGTGTTTTTTGATGGATATAAAATACCTAAAAGCTCTTTCTAAAAATAAATACAACAGTCTGTTTGTGGGACGTCGATTGCGAAAATTCTTTCACGTCTAGAATACACCATTTAAAGGCCATTTTATTAGAACCAGCCAGCTCATCAAGCTACCCGAAATTGACAAATTTTCCTCTTTCTCAAACCTTGAACCTAATGCTTTAGCGATAAAGACAGATTGTTGTTTGATTAATATTGTGATCCTCCTAATAATTGTGATTCTTCCAAAGTAGCCTTTTTAGATCCACTGAACAATCAAAACAAAACCACAACAAATGTTTCGCACTGCACCTTCGTGACCGGTGAATGAAAAATAGAATGGTGATGTTCCAAATAAAGAGCCAAGCCTCTCAGCCTCTGGCACGATTCCAAAATGTCGAACCCACATTTGCAACTACAAGTTTCTACTTGGATAGACTTTGTAGGCTAAAATATTATTATATAAAGTAATGTAATATCATCATTGGTAAAAAAATAGTTTTTTTTTCATTTGCTGGTCCTTTTTTTGGTCGGTAAGTTATCAAATGATTCTTGGAGGAATCATTTGATAACTTACCGACCAAAAAATCTCTGGGCGGAGCGGAAGGGAGTGTCAGACTCTTACTGACTAAAACCCACCCTTCACCCGTTAAAAGAGCCAAGGAATTAAAGTCACCTTTTTTTTAAGGATGAGAAATCATGAAATGACTCCTCCCGCTCTGGGTGAAGCAGGAGGGAGTGTAAGTCCTACCGACTAAAACCCATTCGTGTTCCTCCTACAGCCCTTTGCGTTCCAGGGCTACGGTGCCTCTTTCGGACCGGGCAAGGTTCTGATCAGACGGCGAGCCACCCAATGCTCGCCGTCCGCAGGCTCGGATTAAAAGTCACCTAGGAAGAATAGAAGGAATCAATTATGAGAAGGTGATTGTTAAACTGTGTCCTCGCTCTATTGAACAGTTTGGCTCTTGAGCAACTTTGAATAAAAAACAAAAAAAACCGGTCAAGATGACCGATGATGTTGATGATGATTTTGTGTTTTGTGCGTCGCTTTTGAAGAAATAAACGTCTTTCTTTTCTTTTTTTTCTTTCTTTCACCGAGGGTTCCGTACAAATTTGTAGGTATCTCGTATTATAAATAGTTCAAGAATCAAGTCTTGCATTATTTCCGAGCTTTTCCGAACCAAGAATCGATCGCAGAGGCTTAATATACGTATATATTAAGTTCCCGTCAGCACCTTTGGTACGGAACCCTACAATCCTGATCCACAAGTTAAATCGCCCAGTACTTCGCAAGTACCAAACTAGTTCAAGACTTTTCTACGATAAATGTTAATGCACGATAACGACCCGCAACAAATATGAAATGTGAAAAAAGAAATGCTGCTCTGTACATTGGTCTCCGAAAAATAATAGGGTATAAAATGTAGAGAATATCGGTTTTTGTATACGTTGCTCCGAGTTGCTACTAAATTTAAAGTGGTTTAAAGTTACGAAAAATCTGTTGTCATCTCCTAAAAGACACAATAACATTAGAAGTCACCCTGTACTGTGAGTTTTACGTTTGAGTTTGTAGTTTTACAACACCTATTTCTACTTTCTGAACTTTAATTTGGAGCCAATACATTATTCCAGGCAACAGGAGAGGGGCATGAAAACGAAAAGCCTGATATTATATTGTTCAAAACTCTACTCGTAAATTAGCACCATCTGGGCTTGTGTTATCATGTGAGTGAAGAATAAATAATAATACCTTTGGAAAATATTTCGCTCAAAATTTTATTTTAATGCTATTATTTTCGGCTGAAGACTTTAGTAATAAAACGATAATAACGCAGATACATCTTCTATAACATAGGCTTGCTCTCAGGGGTAGCATTTGGCTTCGGCCCGTGATACTCTTAAAAACGTGCAGACTACTGCTGAGATACAAAAATGTATACCAACAAATAATAATAATATTCCCAACCACTGTAACTCCTGAAACCAGATTCAAAGGTGGCGACCACAGAATGATTCAGTTTATTAACTTAAAAAATAAATATTTTCCATGAAATTTCACACCTGCATAAATCAACTGCTCAAAATCAAAGCGTTTATTTCAAACCATTTAAAGGCACTTTTGAATTTTGGAGGTCGGTCGGTGCTTTCTGACTAGTCATGTTAGCAAAAACATATAAATAAGAGCAGTAAATTCAAAAACCGAAATAAAAACTCTGAAGAAGCTTGCAGAGTCATGTCGTACTGAAGCGATTTTTAAAAAATTGGCTTAATACAGTGTGCAAAGATCCTTAGAAAAAAAAACTTTACTTATTTCGATGCCACGAAAAAATGCGTCAGGTTTTTATTTTAACACTTTAAAGTAAGTGAGCTTAAAAAGTATGAGTAAGCACTAAATAGACATTGTGAATTGATTTATTATTCTGTGTAAAGATTTTTTAGTGCTCACTAGAATGAGCACCTACACAAACTATAAAACACTGATAAGCAAAATATCAATTTTACTAAAAAATGCTTGTGGAATAAATAAATAACCATTTTGGATTAGATCTTAAGATTTCATGATTTTTTTCTTACAATAATTTATTCATATTAATTTATTAGCCAGCGGCTTTGCCCGCGTAAAATTCGAATATTATCCCAAGAGAACAAATTCCCAAGATAAAAGTACCTATTTTATGTCCTATTCTATTTTCACTCTTTAAAGAGTTACATTTCAAAAAATGTCTCGGACTTCACCTGCACGTCGAAGTCGTCGTTACCGATGTGAAGCGTATATGGAACTGAAAATATTAGTTCTTTGAACTGTGTCGTACAACCTCGAACAAAAACACGAACAAGATATGAACTCATACAAATTTGTAGAAAGTCTTTTGTTCGAACTCAATACTACTGAAACGCCAGATCTTTCTGGCTTTTAATTGATTTTGCAAGATATTACCTTGTAGTTTTACCGCTGATAGCATTACAATGCAATGTAGGAACTGCTATTGCATTTATCTAGTCAATAGGAAAATCTTTACACAATTTTCATAGTATTTTCATAAACATTGGCCGCTTATTATTAGTGGTCTAATACTGGGCACAAGCTTCACCTATAGAATATCAGTTTTGGACTCGGAGTTGCAACTAGATAATATATTCGTTACAGTTACTGCACTACGGAAAAGGTTGGGCACGAATCTTCTTTTTATTCTTGATTTTTCAGGATTGTGGTCTGTATAGGCGATGGGTAAGCAAATGAAATTGTCATCTCATCATCTGCCTAGCCTTTTCCCAACTACATATATTGGGGTCGTCTCCCTGTCAAACCAGATTCAGCTGAGTGCCAGCATTTTACGAGGAGCGGCCACCTACCAGAATACCACAACCCACTAACTGGGTAACACGGTACTACTTGGCAAGACTGGCGTGCCTGGCTTCTGACAATCCGTAACGACTACCAAAGATCTATAAATGACAGCCGGGACCAACAACTTAACGTGCTTTCAGAGCCACGGAGGAATCTTGATAATTTAAGATGGTCAACCATCCATAGACCCTCCGCGGCAAACGTTGCTTATCCTTGAAGATCAACCTGTGCGGTTGTCATTATTTGGTCATGAGCTCTTATTAGCAAGTTAAATTATTCGTCATTTATCAATATACATAAAACTCTTGCGTTACAAGCATGAGCGTCCCTACACTCCGTAAAGGAGTACTAAGAGAGGATTTCTCGGTATTCAGACGGGAACGGGAATAATTGGGATATGCGCGTACATAGTCGCAGGCAAAAGCTAGTATATAAATATTTTTATTTGGTACTTTATAGACGCACCCAGAAGGTTGATTACCAACACTCGATTCAAATATTTCAACCACTCCAGAATTTATTACGAAATCGTGAATCTTTTCGAAAATGTATTTTATGCAAATATACGAACTCTTTTAAATGTACCAAATCCAATAGAATTATTATAAAATTTTGTGGATTCACGGCAGGTTTTGGTTACTCCTTTGACCCAGTTAAGGAAGGATTTTTTTTTCTTCAAAACCCCTATCGTTGTTTTTGCTATTTGGTTCAATTAGTAAGAGGATCTAAGGGCTACCCTTTTTTCTACCGAGGTTGTGTAAAAGTTCATCTACCCCTGAACTCTTTGATGTCATATTGAACTTAGTGTTACCTAAACTAATATTACACTTACAAGGGATAAAGCAGACATTGATTGTTTTAAAGTATCAGAGTGGTCCTCTCGGACCCACTTTGTATATAGTTAATAAAGACCGTGAATTCCTACCGGTTAAATTATGTTTTTATCAAATATATAAGATTTTTATGTTGGTCAAATTAGCTGGTGTTATATTTTTTATTTGAGTTTTGTTTTGATCTACTTACCAGCTGACTAATAACGTTTTTTTTTTTTTGTATTTCTCATATTATTACCAACGTACTTAATTTACTATCCTGTCTCTATTACTTACATAATTGATTTACGTAATACCTTAAGAATTTCGAAGAAGACCCCGAGGCAATCTTTACTACCTCTAGGTGCATTATTTTATTTTAATTTACTTTATTCAAAAAACCAACAGCGATACTTATGAAATATTACAGAAAATATAATTAGTTTTGTAAGGCTAATAATAGGTTATTAATTATAGGTTAATAGTTCTTCTATATAGAAGAGGGAAAGCAATTGTACCTAGAAATGAAGGAGTTAGTAAGTAAAGCAGGATTTCAGCTACAGAAATGGAATAGCAACAACCAGGAATTACTTAGGGAAATAGAGTCATGTGAGAGTAAGGAAGAGAAAGAGCTAATGGTAGATCATACTCTCGAGAAAAAAGGGTAGTTACCCTTTCAGGTCGCAATATTAACGCAATATTATTTCTGATATTGCGCGTCTGTTTGACCCCTTAGGCTGGATAGCGCCCAGTATAATACTGGCAAAAATACTTATCCAGAAACTGTGGTTATCAGGAATAGGTTGGGATGATGAGGTATCTGAAACGATAAAACATGAGTGGGTTACTTACCGTAACGATTTAATACAGCTTCATAGAGTGCGAGTTCCTAGGTGGTTAGGAGTATCAAACAAGGCTCAAGTCGAATTGCACGGGTTTAGCGACGCGTCAAAAGCAGCTTATGCTGCGGTTGTCTATACTCGTTATGTAGACAGTTCAGGCAAAATTTATTTTACACTTTTAGTCGCCAAGACAAAGGTAGCACCAATAAAAACAGTTAGCATTCCGCGACTGGAAATTTGTGCAGCAGTGCTTTTGACCCGTTTGTTATCGGATGTGGCTAAAGCAATGAATATTGAAAGGAATAAGGTCCATGCTTGGATAGATTTGACGGTAGTCCTCGCATGGTTAAATAGTCACCCCAGTCGATGGAAGACCTTTGTAGGGAACCGAGTGTCAGAAATCTTAACAACACTTGAAGCAGATCAATGGTCGCACGTGTCATCAAAGGACAATCCGGCAGATCATGCATCAAGAGGTGTATTACCCACATTGCTATCCGAAAGGGAGCAATGGTTTAAGGGGCCAAAGTTTTTATACAATACAAATATTAAATATAGTAGACCAGTTAATTTAGATATACACTTAGAAGAAAATATGAAGTGTCTTTAGTTCTAAGCAACGAAGATTCTCCATGGGTCAAGTTTAGTTCGTTAAGGAAATTATTAAGAGTTCTAGCGTTGTGTAGGATTTTCGTTCATATCAAATGTAAGATTAGAAATGATAGGTCTAAGTAGGTATTTAAGTAGGTCAGAGTTAGATGAGGCGTTAAAATGTTGTATAAGACTGTGTCAAAGAATAGATTTCAAAACCGAATATGATCTGTTAAAACAAGGAAGACCATTAATAAATAAAGCAAGTAAACTTAAATCACTGTGTCCGTTTCTAGACAAGGATGATATAATCCGTGTTGGTGGCAGATTACAACAAGCCTTTCTGTCCGATCAACAAAAGCATCCTATAATACTTACACATAATGCGCATCTTACCAAATTGTTAGTTGCTGATTTACATGACCGTACATTGCATGGTGGTCCTCAGATGATGATCAACTTTATTAGATCAGCGTATTGGATTATTAGATTGAAGAGTGCAGTAAAAGATCACGTACGTAGGTGTGTAGCGTGTGTAAAGACCAAGGCTGAAACCTACAATCAGCTGATGGGATCACTTCCCGCGGCACGTTGTACTCCAACTAGAGCATTTGTAGAAATGCTCTAGTTGGAGCGAGGTGGATTATGCAGGTCTAGTTTAAATTCGTACGGCCAAGGGTCGAGGTCATCGTTCACATAAGGGGTATATTTGTGTGTTCATATGTATGGCTACTAGGACCATACATTTGAAAGTAGTAAGCGACATGAGTACATCAGGTTTCATAGCAGCATTCCGTCGATTCGTAGCTAGACGTGGCCATTGCGCACAATTATGGAGCGATAATGGAACCAATTTTGTCGGAGCTGCAAGAGAGCTCAGAGAGATACTTGCTGTCCAGCAAGATAGTGCAGCGTATGTAGAGGCACATGGAACTACGTGGAAGTTCATACCTCCCCGAGCCCCTAATTTCGGTGGACTATGGGAGGCAGCAGTGAAATCCACGAAGTTTCACTTGAAACGCGTAATCGGAAACACTAATCTGACGTACGACGAGATGAGTACTCTATTAAGTCAAATAGAAGCTTGTCTAAATTCAAGACCGATGACCGTCATTAGTGGAGAAGATATTCATGAACCTATGCCATTGACCCCTGGTCACTTCTTAGTTGGGGAAGCATTAATTAATGTTCCTAGTCCTGATTATACAAATTCCAATGTTAGTTCGTTGTCTCGGTGGCAGCACATACAAAAAATGTTACAAACCTTTTGGCAGCGTTTGTCCACGGATTATTTGAGTGGTTTAGTTCATAGATACAAATGGTCTGTTCAAACTCCAGAGCCTAAAATCGGGGATATTGTAGGTAATAATTAAAGAGTTAGACTTACTTCCTGCTTGTTGGTTGCTTGGCAGAATAGTAGAAAAACATCCTGGTTCGGATGGTATAACTAGGGTGGTAACATTGCGCACTAGTAAAGGTCTCTTGAAGCGACCGCCTTCAAAACTATGTATCCTACCGGTAAATGAATAAAACTTTATATGTCTTTATTTACAATTTAATTCTTGGAATTCTAGTTTGATTACTGTCATCGCAAGTGCTTGTTATGTGTTAATTGAGTTTATATTTGTTCTTAGATTAATTATTAGAAGGATGGTACTTTGTTGTAACATTATTAAATTTTAAGTTCACTTGTAAAAAATTGCAATTAGATTTTAAGTACTGTTTGTATTGTAATTTCCAACGGGCTGCCACTTACCAAAGAAACTATTTAAATCCAATAAGTTAGTCAAAGATCAACTGCTTAATAATAGTATTCGAGTTTACATTTCAATTGATAAGGACATTCTGCAATAATGTCCTTGGTGGGCGGCATGTTCAAGTTCTAAACCTTTATTTACGTATATTGATTTCAACGTAGTTCACATGTTTTGGTATAGATGGCGTATATTTAATTAGTACTTAATTAATGCCTACATGGCGTTGTGCAAATACGTCATCATGGTGAATCGCGGTGTTAAGATTTTCCGAGTGATCATGACCCTCTGCGATATGTTCGATTTGTGTAAGTTCAAATAATGTGCAATAAAGATATACATCTAGTAATACAGTGTATTATTTAGTGCAGAATCAGTGCCGCGTGACCAGATCAAACATTGGTTATTAACTAGTTATTATTTCTAGGTATTGATGAAATACCCTGTTTATAAAACAATGTTACCGTTCAATTCCGCGCCGTCCTTGGAATACAAAGCTCGGACTGCGCTCGCAAAGGATATTTCAAACTACGTTTTGCGTCATGATATTGAATAGTATTTTATTTTTTTTCAATAATTCAAATGTTCATAAATATATTTTTAGCGAATGTGTATTAGTAATTGGATAAGTGTAGTGAGCTGCCATTGTAAGACGACTAAAATAGCACCGTGTATAGAATTAATAGTTGTCACCCTCGGCTCTGCCCGCATGAATGTCGAAAATTATTCCAAGGGAACATACTCCTGGGATAGAAAGTATATATTTTCCGAAAAAAATTTTTTTTTTCATCGTACCCATACGTATGGAATATCTATGGATAGGTCTTCAAAAATGATATTGAGGTTTCTAACATCATTTTTTTCTAAATTGAATAGTTTGCGCGAGAGACACTTCCAAAGTGGTAAAATGTATCCCCTCTCTGTAACTTCTAAAATAAGAGATTAACAAAACTAAAAAAATATGTGATGAACAATTACTATGCAAACTTTCACCAGAATTTGGTTTGAACAAGATCTAGTAAGTCATAAATCGGAAACGGCAATTTACTCAATCAACAACACGATCAACTCAAATATAATATACAAAATAAGGTTTACGGTACGGAACCCTTCGTGTGCGAGTCCGACTCGCACTTGGCCGGTTTTTAGTGCATGTAATCTGATGTCTAAAGGTATAAACCAATCACTATTGTTATCTTGTAGCTTATCGTCAAATAATTCCTTCTGTTAAAAGAAAACCTGATATACTCAGCAAACAAGGCTTAGAAAAAATTGACACCGTCTATAATGACGTAATTTTGACAATTTCCCGTTTTTAATGTTAAATTTGGTCTTGCTAGTCATCTTCCAAGTTTCAAATCAACACGATTTATAATAAATTCGATTTCATCACAAACTCTCCTTTCCTGTTGGCAAATCTTGTAAATATTGAAACGAGGAGTCCTCTTAATTTACCTTGTAACTGCGTCGTTACCAATGAAAATCTAAAGGGTTTATTGTGAAAGCCAAATGCAAATTATATTATTGTTTAGTTTAATCTGGAGCATGTTCCAGAATGATAGTTGTTAATTGAAATTATTTCACTGTAATTTTTACAACGTTTTTCATGCCGATTAGAAAATCATCTTACTTTGGAATATTTTTGTGTTGTGCGATATGATCGATGATTGATTTTATAAAGCCTATAGAATGACAGAATATAATTTATTTAACACTAAAGGTTGTAATACAAGGATTTTTAGCAATGTTATTAATCGTATGGATACAGTGAGGATATGATCGCTGACAGCAATATTTACGAGACAGACTTTGAAACTGAACGAACTACCCAAAATTATCTAGTTTCAAAATATTGCTATTCCTTTATACCACAATATCAGTATGTAACATTCATTTTTATTCGATCTAGGTGATATTTTTGATGTAGACTTAAAATGTAATTTATTACCACAAAGGTCCATAAAACAGGCCTATAAATAATTCATAGGATACCTTGTTAAGATAATAGGCATTTAGTTAATCTATTTAGTCTAATTAATTATTTCGTTCACTGACTTTTCAGCAGCTCATTGATCAATTAAATTGAGCTTATCACAGGCAACTAATAGTTAGTGGGCGCTGGTTTTGTAGGTACAACTTGTAAAGTGAGCTGATATTTTTATTTCCTTATATTTGATACTGGAATCCCACAGTATCGACCTGTTAACGAACGTCCTGGATTATTTTAGTCTGACCATTACTGTTTTGCTCTTTTTTATACAGTTGAATGACAAACAAGCTAGTCTACTTGATGGCAAGTGGTCACAGCCACCAATGATATCAGCCGGTTTATCTGTAAAACTCATGTTGTGTGAGATTTTAACATAATCGCACAATTGCATTACCGAAGGCACCGAAGGAAACCTTAGCTGCTCAAGCTTAAACTTCCACTTTGCTCGGCCCACTTCAGAAACAGAACCCAGACCTCACGTGCGGCATCGGTAGTTAATAAAGTTATTACCACGTTAATAATAGAAGTTGCACACTGAAAGTTATGTAATAACGGCTTTCTGAGGACTTAAACTGCAGGGTCACTTTGACCCTTCAAGTATACTTTGTTATTAAAATAGTTCCTGGTGGCCAGTCTTTATATCGACCATTAAAACTTACGC
This sequence comes from Lacanobia oleracea, assembly GCA_950371165.1. Lineage (NCBI taxonomy): Eukaryota > Metazoa > Arthropoda > Insecta > Lepidoptera > Noctuidae > Lacanobia > Lacanobia oleracea. The sequence continues at coordinate 14,022,119 of OX493397.1, forward strand.
TTCCTGTTTCCGGGTTAAGGTAAGCCAACAGCTGTTGCGTATTACTTGATTTTGAACTTGGAAATCACGAAATTTTGTCCATGTTTGACTTTGAACGAGTTTCTGCAAAATGTCTCGGATTGTAATGTTATTTTAAGGTGATCCATCTATCACGCGCGCCCTTTTTAGGGTTCTGTACCCAAAGGGTAACCAACGGAACCCTATTACTAAACCTCCGCTGTCCGTCCGTCTGTCTGTCAGCGGGCTGTATCTCAAGAACTGTAATAGGTAGACGCTACATGTGAGAGTACAACTCGCACTTGATCGGTTTTTCTAATAATTACAGAAATATAGAGATAACCAGACCAAACATGGATATGTTAAGGATCTACACTTGCAGCTTCTTACCAACAAGTAAATACGAAAGCTTTGACTTTTTAAGAATTAATTAGAAACGGCAACAGGGTAGTAGAAATATTATATTTGTGTATGAAATTATACAAATTATACTGGTACTTATATTACTAACTTTCGTTCTTTTTCTGACGTTATTTTTACTTAATATGCCAACCCAGACACCATAAGAGTTCAATTAGTAAAAAGAGATAATTAAGTCTTTGAGAAGAAGCTAGTGTAATAACTTTACATTTTTGACACGTTTCTGCAGAGTGTATTTATCTCTAGATTCCTGGTGTGCTCCAATGTAATTGTTTGTTTAAATTGTAGCAGATGCACTTAAAACTGACTTATCACATCTTTTATAGGCAACATGCGATATTTCCATTTTTGCTTAAACTCAATCTAGAATAGACCACCACATAAATATGTATGCGTACGTTGAAATTACACTAGCACTATTCTATCCAAATATTTTGTTATTGCGAAAATAAGTAAAGTCTGGGAGCCTTGGGATCTTGGATTAATAATTGACAGGAGTTACGTCACCAGACGCTGATTGGTGTATGGAAAAACGTTCCGTTTCACGTTACTTTTAATTTGAACTTATTGTTAAAAAACACCACTGGTCCATCTTTTATGCGTTTTTTTACATTTTAGTCACAAAATATAAAAATATATAAAATTGTATTTGCATCTTGTCTATTATAGACCCTTACCTTTACTTTCTAATAAAGAAAATTACCGAGTTACGACCTCGTCTTTAAATGTTTCAACTTTGGTAAACATACATATTTGATATTCAAGTAGTGCTCTTAGTATTTTGAAGGTCTTCTGAATACATTGTAAAGGCGTGTGACGGCACACCACAATCCTGTATAGCGTCTAAACGTTGTCATCTAGAACTATTAATTATCTTCTTATATCTCGATATTTAACTGAGTCGAGATTTAAAATAATCTGGCACGACTGTTAGTGGTTCAAGGCCCTCAGCAACTGCTAAGAGGTTTTCGATACTTTCTCTTTTGTTAATTTAACGATCCAAAAAACGATACTACTATACTTGATTGTGCCACTTGAAATTCTATGACCTTGTTATCAATAATTAAAAACCTCAACAATAATTAAAAATAAAACAATCAATCTTCTGTTATATATTGAAAGAGACCTTATCCATTAAATCATTGTCTACAGATAATGATGCTGTAAGCCTAGTGATTTAAATATAAAGCTTGGATAACAAATAAACCTGACAGAAAAAATATTTTATTTCACCCTGACATTACTGTAGGTCATCAAAACAGAAAAGATACTACCGACAATAAAATGAATATTTCATAACCGGCTTAAAATTGCGGTGAAACCTTATGAAAAACTTTAGACATTTTTAAACCAAAAAGAAATCATTATCAAAGAAGAAAATAAAAGCAAAAATAGGGAAGCAAACGTAGAACGTTAAATACTGGACTAAACATTGTATGAATAATTTTACGGTTAGGTACTGTCTAAATTTTCTGGTAAGTCGAGTCGACTTGACCCGATTTCTAAGAAAATGTTGAGGAAGAAAATGTTGAAAGGGTAATTCTTAATTTAGGATGAACTTTATAGGACTTTCTTTTATAAATCGTCCAGTCTCTACTTACAACTTCAGTAGAACCTTAATTGATATTTAGCTCTAAGATCTACCTATGAAAGTAGGTTGATTCATGAGTTAGAAAGGGTGATTTAAAAAAAAACTATCTTTTCCTTTAATTAGGTACGTCAAGGGCCACAAAAGCCTCCTCCAAATTCCGCCACATATCAGTCCAGGAATCTTACGTCTCGCAACTCTCGTATTCAGGGCGCTCCTGCGGTCTTTGCCAGATTATTAGACCATCTTGTAGGAGACCTTTCAACATTGTGTCTTTTTGTAATCCATGTCTCATTGTATTGTAGTCCTGAAATTGGTCTGGAATATCCATATTAATTTAAGATTACAATATAATAGATTTAACAAGAACAAAAACCTTTGCGAGCATTTGTGCAAGAAATTTATGAATAGCAGTAATCCATGAATTGTCTTAATTTACCCAATTTAGCAATAATAATAATAAATTTATTGAGCCATTGTTACAAAGATTGCCTTAAAATTAGCTTAACTTAATGCCGGACTGTAACTGTTAACACGTTGGTACATTAAGACTTGCAGTGGTCCCCAAACTAGGTGGCGCCTGTATCTTGGGGCCGGAGTTCCGATATATAGAGCTTATGGCTTTTATAATGCTAAATAAAGATCTCAAGTAAATAATAAATGAGATCAAATGTAAATAAAAATCTAAAGTTAAAAGTGAAAACAAATAAAAGTTAAATCTATGTCATATCTTAAACCTGAAATTGTGTTGTTCAGAATATAAAACAATTGTATTTATCTAAAACATTGAAAGGTAAAAAATAATTAAATAAGTAAAAAAACCGAATCAAATAAAATAAACAAATGAGATGTGTTAGAGTGTGTTGATATTAAAGTTTGTGAAGGAGTGTGTTGATGTTAAAGTTTGTGTTAGAGTGTGTTGATGTTAAAGTTTGTGAAAAGATGTGAGAATTTGTTCCGATTCATCGTACGACAGGCCTAGTAGCCATTTTATAACTACATTTTTACACAAAGGGACGGAGAGTCCTTTTGTGTCAATAGGCAAACTTCTGTTGACTTTATTATAAATCAGGTTGTGAAGGTAGGAGCGTCTAGCTAACAGAGAGGTGGTTCGTTGCAGCGGTATATGAAAGACGCGTTTGAAAATTATAGAGTAATAGTCTGACCGCAGCTTTATGGTTTTGTGAGTACGGAGGTATGCATTGAGAATGTACAGTTGGCGAACGCGTAAAACTTGAAACTCTTCAGTCAGTCGGGTAGAGAAATGGTTTTTTAAGATAACTTTGATAATGGCTCTCTGGGCTCTTTCTACCTCAATCATTATTGATTTCCCAGCTCCACCCCAAATAGAGATAAAATGAACTGGCATATTGCGAAGTAAACCATTCGCATGATATCTTTTGGAGTACGGTCCCTCAATTTCTTTATAACATGTATAAGTTTCCTTACTCGACCCGAGAGAAATTGAATGTAGCCTTTAAACGACAGGTTTTCGTCAATTAGGAGACCTAAATAGCAAATAGACTGTGTTCGGTTTATTGAGTCGCACGAGCAGTCTTCGCGTGAGATGTTTTGATGGTTGTGACAAGTGTGAAATTTTAATGTTAGGTCGGGTGGTGGGTTAGATGAATGAGTTTTGTAAAATGTGATTAGTTTGGTTTTCTTTATGTAGACTTTGTCTCTGTCATCTCTGACATAGACTAGAGTCAAGAGCAAACCCATTACAAATAAAAAAAAAAAAATGTTGAGTGTAAGCAAGTTCTGATTGAGTGTTTGCGCTACTTTTGCTAATCCTTCTTCTGCATGACAGTAGACCTGTTCCCAGGTTCGATCGTTAAACGTGATAACCGTGTCGTCTGCGTAAGATATTAGTTTTTTAAAATTAAAATTAAAATGTCTTTCATGTATATTATGAAAAATGTTGGGCCGAGTAGACTTCCCTGCGAGACTCCAAAATTGATAGGGAATTGTTCACTTGAAAAGTCACCTAAGTTTACGTATTGACGGCGATTGGTGAGGTAACTGTAACACTATTCAAGTGGTTTGCCCTTTACGCCGACTGCGTCTAGTTTTTTTAGAAGAAGTTGTGTTGAAATGGTATCGAACGCTTTAGCTAGGTCTAAAAAGATCGACATGCAACAATCACCCTTTCTTATGGTTGCTGATATAAAGTTAGTTAGTCGCAAAGCCGCGTCTTCAGTTGATTTTCCCTTCCTAAAACCGAATTGACTGTCTGAAATAAGGTTGTGTTTTTCAAGAAAATTTGTAAGACGGATGTTTTTTATACCTTTTTCAAGATTTCAGAAAAAATGCTGAGAAGTGCTATTGGTCTTTAATTTTCAGGTTTATCCTTAGGACCACTTTTATGAATGGTGCTTACTGCTGCAGTCTTCCATTGTTCAGGAAAAACTCCTGTTTCCAGACTCAGGTTAATTAGGTGGGTTAGAGGTGCTGTTATTAAGTTTTTAATTTTCTTTATAAGTTTTACGTCGATTTTATCCGGACCTGCGGAGCTATCATTTGTTAACTGATTTATGAAGTTTGAAATTTCTGTTTCGTCAGTTGGGTACAGAAAAAAGGAGAAGGGTGAAGTTTTTTCCGACGTGTACTTGCTAGTGAGTGGTGTTTGACTTTCTGATAATCTTATCAGTATTGTATCGGCCAAGTTTTTGCCTACGGATGTGAAGTAGGAGTTGCACTCATTAAGGGATTTGACAGGGTCGGCTGAGCTTATTACTAAGTTGGATGAATTGCATCTTTGGCCGTTGGGATTGTACATGGATTTTAGAACTTCCCATAGCTTAGTTTAGTAGTAGTAGTTTTCTTGTATTTGTCTGCTATCGTATTCAATTTTAACATTCCGCAAGAGATTATTGCAGAAGCTTTTGTTTTTTTTTGGGTCGCTTATAGCGCTGATATCGTTTTACTCATAACAATGTTCAAGTTACATCAAATACAAAATATAACACAGATTTTTCACGTGTAAAAATGTCCTTCTGGGTTTATAAAATCGATTACAGTGGCAAAGGAAGGTTGTAGAACTAATCAACTAGATATAGCAATTTCCTTCGCTTCCTTTTTGATAATCAAGTATAAGTATTATAAGAAACGTTTAAACTTTTGTATGACATTTCAGATTTTAGTTCCTTTTTTTTTTCAGCACTATATTTTCTTTGTCGGGACTTTTTATTTTTCCTTCAATGGCAATAACAAAACCCGTTATTTAAAACACAAAAACTTTTCACGAATTCAAGCATCCACCATTTTTTACTTCGACAATTTTTCTGGTAGTCTAGGCAAAAGAAAACAGAATAAGGGTAATCTTTGTGGTTCACAAAGTTTTAATGAGGATTATCTAAGGTTTCAAGCCGAGTAGCTCGTGGCTAAATAATAAAAGCCGCACGGGTCGATCTTGAAGGTTAAGCAACGCTTGCCAAGGTTGGTCTGTGGATGGGTGACCACCTTAACATACCGAGTTTCCTCCGTGCCTCGGAAAGCACGTTAAGCCGTTGGTCCCGACTGTAATTTGTAGATCTTTGGCAGTCGTTATGGATTGTCAGAAGCCAGTAAATCTGACTCCAGTTTTGCCAAGATGTACAGTGTTACCCAGTTAATGGGTTGTGGAGGTCTGGTAGGCAGCCGCTCCACGTAAAACACTATTATTCAGCTAAATCCGGTGTGACTGGAAGCCGACCCCAATGTAGTTGGGAAAAGCCTAGGCAGATGATGATGATCTAAGGTTCCAAGCAACGATTAACTTAGCAGCTTTGCAGCATCCTTATTACTGTACTAAAGACAAAAAATGATTCAGTACCTAACACTTCTCACAAAGGAAATGTATTGAATAGCGATGTGAGGCTACAAGAGAACTTTCTTCAAATTACTGTTTAACTGTATCATTATTGTTCACCTATTATAGCGTTATCGAGATTAGTGTCGGCACTCTAATATTTTTCCGTTCTCCAGGGAAGCAGAGTAAACTCCGGTAATATTTCTTTAGATGAAGAGGCGATAATAACTTTGTATTTCTTTTCGAATTTAATTTTCTTGTACATAGTTTTTATCAGTGGCATGGAGAATGTCAGTGTAGTGGCAGTTTTTTTTTTTCTGTATTTCTGAAAAACCTAAGCGTTGCGGTAGTGTGGCAGTGAAATGTTTTACTGAAAAACTTGTTTCCACTTATACTTAGTAAAGTAAATCCGCATGCAGCCATGGCAGTTTGTAATCTAGACAGACAGGAGCGGGCTCTATATAAATGCTGAACAGCGCGTTGCGGCTGTACAGACTGCTATACATTTTGCCTAGCAAGCTCTTTTTGCCAGATTTAAATTCTGTTTTAAATTGTTACAGTGTTTTGTTAATATTAGTGTTGCGGGTCGTCTGATGTTAAATAATTCTTAACAAACAACAATCACCACTGCAAATATACACAAAAAAACAGAAAGGCTATAGAAAAAACTCAGGAAAAATTGAAAAACACTCATATGCGACGTATTATACTGCTCCGTGTGAAGAGTTTTCAATTCGAAGATAAAATCTGAAGTTTTTTGGAGCTACACGTGGCATTTAATATACTGTAAACTAATCTGTATATGTATAAAAACAAAACACTTGAAACGGTGGCATAGGTATCAAACTAATATAATACGTAGGTATCACACATATATATTTCATGAAAAGGCTACAAAATATGAATATGAAAAACATAATCCGTAGTTAGTTCAACAACTTACCGGGGCTTAAGTAGTCCGTATGTATTAAAAATCTACTTAAAGGGTAAAGTTGAAGATTTGGATGTTTCGCTATTATCCAATGTATGTTTTGCGTATCTAATAAATCAATTTCGTTATTATTTATTGCTTATATTAGTTAATACATTTTATTTTATTGTCCCTAAATTATTTGCAATAAAAAATCTTTCACTTTACTTTAAAACGCATAATAGACTTAAATTAGCCCGCGTATTTACCGACGCTAATGTCCTTAACACAGTGTGCAGTGTTACACAATTTTTCATATTTATGTTACTGGCCAGCTTTGTTTTGAAAGTTTAAAGCGAGAGAACTTATCGTAATTGAAATAAAGGTCAGATTTAAATAAAAATGTGGGGAACAACAAAGTTTTAAAGCTTTGTTTGTTGTGACCATAACCACCCACACCTAACAAAATTTTCTTTGCTGGTACATCGTTTCTGTATTCAGTTTCAGGGAGGGTGGCTATTGTTCTGGAAGAGTCAGTTCGTTTTATACTCATGTGGGGCTTGTTGGCGTCTGATTTTACGACATATGAATGGTACTGTGAGGATATACATATCGGAACAGAGCATTGTGACGTCATCTACTCGATTTCTAAGGGAGTACTCACACTTTTTCAGCTCTATTCAGCTTATGCCCATAGAAAACAACGATTTTGTATGGAGATGCGTCTGCGTCCATTCAACTTTCCGCGTCCTTTCAGTTTTCGCGGCAAACAAGTACAAAATGAGGAAAAATGTGTTTTCTATCGTGCGAGTGCTATGTATTGAGTTGAGCGCTGTTCCGCCGCATTCAGCGTCCTTACACGGCGGAACAGCGCGGTACATGGATGGTTCTCGACTCCTTGTGTGACTGACACTGGCAAGGCCACCATCAGCGATTTTAATTTGTAGCTAATTAGTCGCCAAATATCAGAATTAGTTATTAATATAAATATTGTATCTTAGCAAATTTTCGTAATCTCTTCAATCTCGCTCTTGGACTGTACCTTAAAAATTTAACTCGTTAAATCTTCTAAACTAAGGCCTGACTAAATCTGTGACTTGGCAAAAACTTGCAACTAATTAGCGACTAAATTTGAGTTTTATCGGTCTAAAGTCCGTAGAATTGTCAGAGAGAGATTAATTCTCAATACTTCGATCTAGCTCTTGGACTTCACTTGTACTGGATCGACCCACTGTCGCTTGTGTTTTATTTTTTTACGTTTTATTTTATCTATTTCTTCCACAAGAAGGCAAACGATAAAAATATCGAACATAGAAATGTCCATTTTAAGAGCACAATACTAAATGAGTAAAGAGCATGACTACCGCCAGACTACCTTCAAAGTCGATCTTCTCGACAACTACGAAGGTACCAATTTTTTTTTTTGATTACTAATAATTAGTACCAATTAAGTACTAATTATTTACCAAATATGGAAGCGATTGGCATCGGTAGTCCTGCGGTAGTCACGGACATCTTACTGTTTTCAGCAAAACGCGAATGGAGCTGAATAAATGTGAGTAGTCCCTAATTCAGTTTTCAAAACAATTTAAACTGATAATTACATACATACTACACGAGAAAAAAAAATACCCTGTACTTTTATCATACCGATCGAAAGGCTTCATCATAAGGATATGTTTTTGCTTAATAACATAATGTCAGAAATAAAAGGAAGGGTATGAATTATAACATTTTTAATACAAAATTAAACAATTTATCAAATGCTCAAAATGAGTCCCATATTGTTGAATACAAAGTCGCACTCTTTTGATTATTTCACTCCCTGTCGATTTTTGGAAAATGGAACACATTTTTGATTATTTTTTAAATATAATTTGCCTTATTTGCGGACAGGCCAGTTTTATTTTTTACCTTTATAGATTAAACCTTTATAAAAAAATACTTATTTAAATATTTCACTTCATTTAGAAGATATAAATATTTTAGTGAAAGGTCACTGACCTTCTCGAAAAAGTTTTTTGTCTGTATTTCTTTTTTTATAAATTAAATGGTTAAAACCATGTACTCGTAATTATTTAAAAATCTATGAATGCAGTTTTTTTTTTCAATTAAAATAATGTCTTCTTTCAGTAATATGTTGCATCAAAAAAATATTCAAGGTACTTTCCCTCCATCTGGCATAGTCGTGGGACGCCCTGTATTTATACCTATACCTACATAAATTAGAATCAACTATTGCTATTAATAATCGTCACTTCGCTATCCACTAGATGCGAGCTGCACAGGACCCGTTGATGTGGCTACACTTGAGGGACGTCTATGTCCATTAGTGGACGTCTTAGGGCTGAGATAAAGATGATGATGAGAACAGTTCGACTGTTTTTAGAGTTCCGTACCCAAAGGGTATCCAACGGAACCCTATTACTAAGCCTCCGCTGTCCGTCCGTCCATCCGTCCGTACGTCCATCTGTCTGTCAGCGGGCTGTATCTCAAGAACCGTAATAAGTAGACGGTTAAAATTTTCACAGATTGCGTATATCTATTGTCGTTATAACAACAGATAATAAAAACTAAGGTTTATGGTACGGAACCCTTCGTGTGCGAGTCCGACTTGCACTTGCCCGGTTTTTTTTTGTTGTTCCACCTAAAATTAACTTCTACCCCTCCACGCTTCGCACTAATGTCGCGGGCAGCAAGATGCATCAGTAAGTGTAATTAGATGATTCAATACTCGTACTGCTGGCGAGTTTTTGGTAGTTTCTCTAATTATTCGACTGTCTCTCTTAGGGTAGCAACAAACCCGAAACCCTTGTTTCGACCAAAACAAAGATGACCAGAATATAGACACTTCCTCGAACTTTGCATACAAGTTGCTGTGTTTATTACTTTACGTCTCCTTGGTATACATAAAGTAAAGTTAATGAAACAAAATTACGAAGTTGAGCCCCAAGATTCGAACTTGCAAACATTGTTAGTGTTCGAAATATTCCTGGAACATAAATCAAGCGTGTTTAAATAACAGAAACTAAGACCGTATTTTATAATAGGGCTCAAAGGGATCACGGGACGTCTTTGAAAATTTGTTTTAAAGTACTTATTGATAGGTACTTAGCTATCTACAGGAAGGTTATGTTGAAGGTTGAAGAAATAAAGAAAAAGAGTTTATTTGCACAAATCATGACCCATACCAAAAATTAACGAAAACTCGAGAACTAACGATATGTTTAAGAATTTACGAATGAAACCTTTTTTGAAGAACAATAATTATCTTAGTAACAAGACATGTAACATACTTGTGTTATACAATTTTATGTATACTAGCTTTCGCCTGCGACTTCGTACGCTCATATCCCGTTTTTGCCGTTCCTGTAGAAATTTTGGGAAACCCTCTCTTAGTGCTCCTCTATACTCTTCAAGGAACCTGTATGCCAAATTTAAGTTTGCTACAACCAGTTGTTTCGGCTGTACTTTGTCTGTTAGTCACTCAGTTAATCAGTTATGGGAGAATTTTATATATATTGTTTGACATGGAAGCAAGGTGGGCAGACGACATTGTTGCCATCGCGGGTAGAACCTGTAGTAGGGACGATGGTGGCAGAGCAGCGTTGGGATTGGCACAGGAAAAGAGAGGCCTATCAGAGAGCGAAGTTGAACTTTATAATTTTGCGTTTAAGAATTGATTGAGGAAATGATTTGTACGAGGAGCTCGTAGCTAAATAATGACAGCCGCACGGGTCGATCTTGAAGGTTAAGCAACGCTTGCCAAGGTTGGTCTGTGGATGGGTGACCATCTTAAAATACCGAGTTTCCTCCGTGCCTTGGAAAGCACGTTAAGCTTAAAACGCGCTTTGGCTTAAGCGTTAGCCAAAGATCTACAAATGACAGCCAGGACCAACGGGTCCCGGCTGTCATTTGTAGATCTTTGGCAGTTGTTACGGATTGTCAGAAGTCAGTAAATCTGACTCCAGTCTTGCCAAAATGTACCGTGTTACCCAGTTAATGGGTTGTGGAGGTCTGGTAGGCAGCCGCTCCACGTAAAACACTATTATTCAGCTAAATCCGGTGTGACTGGAAGCCGACCCCAATGTAGTTGGGAAAAGGCTAGGCAGATGATGAATGATTTGAAGAATTGGTAGAACACAGTAAACTGTGTATTCATTAACAACTGCAAATGGATTTATTACATACTGTATTGAGAAATAAAGAGAAGAATATTTAATTTCATTAATCCACTATAATTTTCAACGAATTTATCTAAAGTTTTGAAAGTCGTCATTAAAATTTAATATTCATAAACTAAAATACAAACATTCAGTAATTTTCTAAAGTGTCTAGACATCTTATTGTGGGGTTTAGATGATTGTGTGAGTAATTAAAAGTCTCTAAATATTGAAACGATGGTATCATTAATAGCAGTTAATTTTAGGACTTTAATTGCGTTTACGTTTAAGAGACAGTTTTGAAGAGTCATTAAGAAATTATCTAGTAGCTTATGCCAGTTAAATATTCTGTTTTAATAAGGTTATTCTATCGATCCTTGGACGGAAACGAATTCTACGTCATAAAATTAAGTGAATGATGATTTTTTTTATTTTATAAAATCATGAAAATTACATTACGACGTGTAACAGAATAAACGCAATATATGAAAATAAAAGAAGTGTACAGTCTTTACCAACATGGATTTACGAGCGCTTACTCCTCACGGTATTTCATATGAACTTTCAATCTAATCTAGAATCACAGCCAAATATCCAAGTCTAAAAACTATTTCGAAAAAGTTCTATATTAACTTTTTTGACGTAGGTGTACATGCATCATGTTTTTTATTAAAATCAGATAATTCGTTTCCATGTATAAGGGGGAGTTTGTATTAAATTATATTATGTTGAAATAAATGTGAAACAGTTTTGAAAGTCATTATTTGCTTACTACGTCAACAATAATTCTTCAAAAATGTTTATTTGTAAAACAGGAGTATCAGTAGGTACAAATTGACGTTTATATTGCAAGGTGTTTTGTTTAAAACCATGGCAAACGGCGCGGCGTGTTTATTGTCTGCCTACATCGAATTAAATTGATCAAGAACGCATGTAAATGCGACATCCAACATAAGGGTGTTTCATCAAAAATGTATAAATTATACATCTTTTAACACGTGATTGTACGTTATGATTTTTTTTTATTTATAATAATAATAATAATAATAATAATAATCTGTGGCTCGGCTGTCAAGCCAACTGACGTAAGGAATTTTTCATCCCGTATTTTTATCGATTTCAATTTAAACCATAGAAACAATGCATTTTATACCGAACACATCAAGAAAAAAAAAATAGAACCACACGAAATTAAAAACAACTCACTAAATGAAAAAAAAATGACAATATGGAAATAAAATGTTGACACGACGCCGAGCACGACTACAAGCCGCACCAACACCATCTTCGGGTTCGTCGCCGAGCTCCGCCTCGCAGCCGCCGGGACCTGCGCCAGCCGCGAGTCCAGAGATTCCGGTAGCTGCAGTTGCGTCGAGCTCGAGCGACGAATACTTCTCGCCGCCGACGACACCACCACCTGCGCGTCGGCGCGGACGAGGCCGACCACCGGCCAGCTTAGGACCTCGAGGCCCACCGGTCTCTGATAGGGTCCCCGCTATCGGTGGAAGTGTGCAGCGTATAAAATGGACTCAAGCCATAAATGAGAACGTAATACGCTCATACTTTGGGGCTACAGAGGGGGGAACTAACCTGACTGCGTACCGTGGTCGGATGCTCTCTCTGTTTCAGGTACTTGAACCAGCTGTCAGCGTATCGGCCCAACGACTGTCGGATCAGGTGCGCGTCATCCAGCGTAACCGTATGTTGGATGATAGTGTGCTTGATCGCCTCCGAACTGAAATGTGTAGCCATGTCATTGCTCCTCCGTCGCAGACTGTGGCACCAGCATCGTCAACCCAATTGCCCAGCCACGCTGACGAGGAGAGTAATGACAGGGTTACAAACGTAAGTACCCAGTGCAATAACGAATTGAGGAGTGCTTTGGAGTGTGCTATTCGGGAATACCGCTACATGCCGCCTGAACTTAGACCACGCTTACCTCGTTTGCCCATGCATAACAAGAACAGGGCGCTGGTGGCTGCTCTGGATTCGCAGTTGTCAAGCTATTTTGATAACTGTGATAACCTCACCGATGCACATTCGATTATGTACTGCGCGGCTGTAGCGGCATGTCGTGTAGCTCATGTCAAAATAAAAATAACCAATGACAGAGCTACACGACCAAAACCAGCCGTACCAGCTTGGCAGTGCAGGATCGAGCGTCGTATTAGTGAGGCCAGAGCGCTAATCGGCAAACTGATCTGCTTCAGGGAGGGCAACACACGCCCTAGAGTGATGCGCTTTGTGAGACGGGCGTTTTCGGGGACTGATGTCAATCCCCGAGATTATATATCTCGTGTCACAGAGCGCATCGGCTTCCTGAAGCAGAAGGTGTATGCATGGGCAAGCCGTATTCGTAGGTACAGGCGGCGAGTGGAACGATACACCCAGAATCGCACATTCCGAAGTAACGAAAGGTGGGTATATAGGGATTGGGAGCGACCGGACCAAGGTGTGACTGACACGCGCTTGCCGGATGATGATGCTATGTGTTCATTCTGGCGCAGCATCTGGTCGGTTCCTGTCAGTCATACTGAGGGTGACTGGACTCGGGAGGTCGAGCGTGTGTGCGATCCGATACCAGAAATGGGGGCAATTTCCATCAGCCCCCAAGATGTAGCTTGTGCAGTCCGTCCGTTGCCTAACTGGAAATCTCCAGGGCCGGACGGGCTGCACAATTTCTGGATTAAATGGTTTACGAGATCGCACGCTTGCTTGGCGTCTCAATTCCAGTCTGCCTTAGAGTCTGGGTCGCTACCCCAGTTCCTAACTACAGGAATAACCCACCTGCTCCATAAATCAGGTAGTACTGCGGAACCTAAAAATTATAGACCGATCACGTGTTTGCCGACGGTCTATAAAGTTCTTACATCCATTTTGAGGGCAAAGATTAATAGTCATATTAACAACAACAACATCATGTCTGCCTCTCAGAATGGATGTAGGAATGGGTCCCGCGGTACTAAGGAGCTACTCCTTATTGATATGGCCATTAGCCAACAGGTTCGGCGTTCCCGAAAGGATCTGTCGACATGCTGGATAGACTATAAGAAGGCCTATGACTCGGTGCCTCATACATGGCTCATGAGGGTGCTAGAATTGTATAAAGTTGATGCAACGCTACGCACCTTCCTGATGTCGTGTATGGGGCAATGGAGGACAGTCCTTCGCTATCCAGGATGTCGAAATATCCAGAGGAATATCGAATCGGTAAGGATCGAGCGGGGTATATTTCAGGGCGATAGTTTGAGTCCACTTTGGTTTTGTCTAGCCTTGAATCCTCTTAGCACACTGCTAGAGAATTCAAATTCAAATTCAAAGCATTTTATTTCAAATAAACCATTCACAGGCACTTTTGAAACGTCAAGGTCGGTCAGTCAAAAACATGGAAGCTATTTGCACGTTCCAAAGCGTAGATCTCTATGGAGAAGAACGTGCAAGAAACTCCACGGACACTCTTTTAAATCATGTTCTGGTTTTACAAAATTTCAAGTTACATATACTTGTTGCTTCTGCATGTGAGGACAATGCAAAGGAAAAAAAAAAAAGGCTTAAAAAAAAAAAAGGCTTAAAAAAAAAAAAAGGCTTAAAAAAAAAAAAAGGCTTAATTCAGGGCTAGGCTATCGGTTGAAGAGAGGTGGTCAGGTTATATCTCACCTCCTTTACATGGATGATCTGAAACTCTTTGCCCCCACTAATCTGCAACTGATGGAGCTACTGAAAGTAACTGAAACATTCAGTAACGCCATCAGGATGGAATTTGGTGTGGACAAATGTGCGGTCATGCATGTAAAGCGTGGAGAGATTATGGAATCCGTGGGAACTCAACTCTCGGATTCCATAAACCTGAGATCCCTCTCTCCAACTGAAACTTACAAGTATTTGGGTATGTCGGAAGCGTTAGGTATCAATGTTACTGACATGAAGCAATCGTTGAAGGAGCGCTTCTTTGGCCGCCTGAAGAAGGTATTTAATAGTCTTCTATCGGGCGGAAACAAGGTGCGCGCCTTCAACGGTTGGGTCATGCCAGTATTGATGTACTCTTTCGGCGTACTCAAATGGACTCAAACGGAACTTGACGCCCTGGATAGGCGGGTCCGTACACTGCTTACTGCGTATCGAATGCATCACCCACGGTCGTCGGTAATGAGACTGTATATCCCGCGAAAGTGTGGAGGTCGAGGATTTTTAAATGCTAAGACTCTCCACAATCGCGAGATATGCAGTCTTAGGGAATATTTCCTAGCTGTCGACGTGGGTATGCATCGAAATGTAGTGGCGGTTGACAAGGGACTCACCCCGCTCTCCTTGGCAAATGAGAACTGGCGCAAACCTGCAGTGCTTGACACTAACGATCGCAGGGCGGTATGGCAGAGTAAGGAGCTTCACGGACGCTTTTTCCGGGCCCTACATGGGCCTGACGTAGACCAACTAGCGTCCGTAGCCTGGCTGCGTTTCGGTGATCTTTTTGGAGAAACCGAAGGTTTTGTTTGTGCAATTATGGACGAAGTTATCATGACCAATAACTACCGGAGATTTATTGTGAAAGACGGCACGGTCGACATATGTCGGGCATGTCACCGTCCGGGAGAATCAATTCGCCACATTGTCTCTGGTTGTTCTCGTCTAGCTAACGGAGAATACTTGCATAGGCACAACCTTGTAGCCAGGATTATCCATCAGCAACTTGCTCTGAAATACTCTCTTGTGGAGTCGGAGGTGCCATACTATAGGTATGCGCCCGACCCAGTTCTCGATAATGGCAATATCACATTGTACTGGGATCGGTCCATCATCACTGACAGGACTATTGTTGCCAATAAGCCTGATATAGTGGTGGTGGACCGAATTGTGAGGCGTGCAATGATTGTAGACATAACCGTCCCGCATGACGAGAACCTCGTGAAAGCCGAGAAAGACAAACAAATCAAGTATATTGACTTGGCTCGCGAGGTTGTCGACATGTGGGAAGTGGACTCCGCAATCATTGTACCGATAGTCGTATCGGCCAATGGCTTAATAGCCACGAGCCTCGACCAACACCTTAGGAGGCTCTCGTTGGGCAGCTGGATCAAGGGCTTGATTCAGAAAGCGGTACTTCTGGACACGGCTCGCATTGTCAGGAGGTTCCTATCTCTGGAGCCCTGACCACCGGTAGCTTGGACCCTGTTCCCGATATCGGTGGGCTACTATTTTTATATTTTTAAATGTTTTTATTTTTCTAATGTATATATTGTATAAAATGTTTAAAAATATCTAAATAAGTAAAGAAAATAAATAAAGGAAATAATAATAATACTTTATTGATACAAAACCTTACAATTGCTTAACATCTAGTTACAGTTCTCTATAAAATTAAAGGCGCACAAAAGTTGAAACCCTGACTCCTAAACTAGGAATACCTGTGACTTAGGAGTCAGTGTTCTACTGCTACTTGGACACTATAAACCTTTACAGAAATTAAGAGCTGGTAAGCCGATATCAAACAAAAAAGAAATATATAACAAAATATGAGTAAAAATGAACTTGGAAACTTAAAACAAAACAATTAAAAAGTAAAATTGGAAAGGGGAAATTAATAAGTAAAATGACTGGGTATTGATTCTGCATATGAAGACTGGTAATCGTGTTTGTGTTTCTGCTGCGTTGAGTGTTTATATTTGTATGAGTTAGTTCTGCTATATTAAAGATGTCGGTGACTATATTACTTACGTGTTTTGAGTGGAATGTTGTGGGATTATTTCAGGCTGGTTAGTAGTTCTTCTGTTTTGGCGTAGTCTAGGTGGAACAACATATTCTTCAGCTTAGCCTTTACCTCGTATTTGCTTAACCTTGCTATTTGTGTGGTCCTATTAATATTTTTATAAACTAGAGAGCTTAACACATACAGCTGTCTTCCAGCAAAGGCAGTTCTGTGGCTAGGGGTGGGGCAAACTATTCTTTGACCGCGTTTATTTGAGTCTGGGGGTGATACTTGGTTATGTTTCCAGAGCGTGGTTCTTAATAAGAATAGCTGTCTCACAGTTAAAAGTTTAAGCTCGGTGTAAAGCTGATGAGTCGGATAGCGAAAGGGCTTTTGCAACATAACCTTTAGTACTGCTCTTTGCGCACGTTCCAACTGTAAGAATTTAGTTTTCGCCGATCCACCCCAAGCTAAAATACAATAACCGATGATGGACTGGCAAAGTGCAGCATAAACCATTTTGAGGGTCTCTAAGTCCGCGGAATGCCTTAGTGTCTTGAAGAGGTGAATTGTTTTCCTGACTTTACTGGCAGTAGACTCTATATGCTTGTCCCATCTCAGTCCATCATCGATCATCACGCCCAGATATTTCACCGATGTAACTGAGGGGAGCGGTAGGCAAGAGCAGTTCGAAGAGTCCAGACAAGAGTGAGCTCTAATTGAGTACATGTTTGGGGGTTTCGTACTCGTATGAATAGAGAACGGGACAAAGTTTGTTTTTTGCAGGTTTAGGGTGAGTAGATTTTTGTGAAGCCATTCCGTGACAATTTGCAGGGATTTTTCAGCATTATTTTTCACCTCAGCCCAGTTTCTCCCATGTACTACAATAGCTGTGTCATCGGCATAGGTATATATATATTAGCAGATGATAGAGTAAGGGTGCACAAGTCATTAATGTAGATGAGGAAGAGCGTTGGGCCAACGACACTGCCCTGCGGGACTCCGTATGACATTACCTCATCAGCACTAACATATGAACCTATCTTTACACAGATTTTTCTGTCAGTCAAGTAACTCTTGAAGAGATCATGAACACTGCCTCGTATGCCGATGCTATGCAGCTTGGATAGAAGGATGGGAACAGAGACTGTGTCAAAAGCTTTTGTCAAGTCAAGGAATAGACCCAGGCATTTGTACTGGCTATCCAACTTCCTAGCAACCAGTTCAGTTAGGTCCAGCACAGCGTCCTCTGTAGATACTCCTTTTCTGAAACCGTACTGGTTATTTGCTATTATGTCGAACTTTTGGACTATTTGTGATGAGTTTGCTCTTAACTCTAGACTATGTCAGAGGTGACAGAGACAATGTCTACGATGAAGCGAGCCTACCCAGAAGGAGCCTGTTAACTCTAACTTTGAATAGATTAGGGTTGTAAGCGTTTGGAAACACAGACGCAGGCAGAGAGTTCCACTCCTTTGCTGTGCGCATTATAAAAGACGTTTGGAAACGCTTAGTGCGAATTGGTGGAATAGCAACAAGGTAGGGATGGTAAGATGCAGTGCGTCTGGATGTCCGATGGTAAAAGGGGGCCGGTGGGATGAGGTCGTGGGGTTCTTGACCTCTTATGAGGTCCATTACATCGTTCCCTGAATTCCTTAATCGCACATTCCGACTCGTAAATTTTAGGGACCCACTTATACGATAGACATGTTTATGAAAATGGTAATAGTAACGTTCGTGTTTATGTACCTTATTTGCGTAGTACTTATTGAGTAAAAAATAATTTCAAAAAGATAATAATAAGGTTAATTTTGACATGGAGTGGGAAGTAATCATGAAGACTGTATACCTGCCATTGTTATATTGTAATTAATGGCTAGAGTTTTTAAATATCCGTCGGAAAATTTACCATAGTTTATTTTAATTATGATTCAAATGATTTATAAATACATGAAAAACTTTTTAATTCTGTACTTTATATAAGGAATCACTTTTTTTCCAACGTTTTTTCAACCTAACAACTGTTTTTTTTTTTCGCAGGAAAAGTAAGTATTTGAAAAACTATCAAACTATCCGGGTATCTCCAAAAAAAAAGTCCTATGACTATTTTTTAAGTTTCATGATACCTACTAGAAACTGAACATAATAAAACTTTCCGCAAAATACTAAAACACGATATAACAAACCCCAACTTCTAGGTAAAATAAAACAATTAAACTTCTAAATAATACTTGTTTGCGTATACAGATGACAACTTCTGCAAATGAAGCAAATATGACATAATAACCGAAATAAACTAATTTTATGATATTTACATCAGCGACGAGATCAGCTTTATGACAAGGTTGAAACGGTGTGCACGTGACCTGATTTAGAATTTAGGAAGGTATGAACACTGAACGAACGAAAAGGTTGAGCAATTTATCTAAGCGTCATTTTCATTCTGTTGAGGTTAAATCAGTTTTAGAATATTTAATGCATTGTGAGGCTCCAATTGGCTGAATAAAATAATAGTTCATGAGTGCCGCGGCCAGCGGAAGAGGCATTGATGGACGAACGTATAACATCCGTAACATACGCAAGTCCATCAATCCTAATTGTGGCCAAGGCATTTTTAAACCAATGACGAGCAACAATAATTTTTCTCGCGTTAAAGTGTTCATTTGTTTTTATCAATAATTAGCTTTCTGTTTGCAAGTCAGTTCGAAATTTAGATAAAAATTTTCATAAGTTGCCTCCTTGGTTGCCATGTTTCGGAGTAAAAGATCGTTCCATTTTCAAATTACACGTCGTGGTTTAGCGGTCAAATAAATAACATATTAAATATGAGTTTAATATGTTGTCGCTTAGGTTTAAGTCTTGAACAAATAAATATTGTTTATTAATTGTTTATTGTTTATTAACTTCCTTTTTCGGGCGATATGTCTAACTGTTACTTTAAATCCACAATTTTGAAAAAAAAAATAAAGTATTTT
Source organism: Lacanobia oleracea (assembly GCA_950371165.1). Taxonomy (NCBI): domain Eukaryota; kingdom Metazoa; phylum Arthropoda; class Insecta; order Lepidoptera; family Noctuidae; genus Lacanobia; species Lacanobia oleracea. Next base: position 14,041,645 of record OX493397.1, read on the forward strand.
ATTTTTTTAATTTACGTGTGGTCTATTTTAGATAGAATTCTTTAAAATTGAAGCAAGATGAAAATATTGCATAATCCCTATTGGTAGGAGTTTGTAGCCAAAAAATTAAAGCTGCATGGTCCGACCTTCGAGATAAGGCAGCGCTTGCCAAGGTCGAAGAAGGTTGACTATCAATGGACATGACATATCCTCCTTCGTGCCTCTGAGAGCAAGTTAAGCCGTTGGTCATGGCTGTCATTTTTAGATCTTAAGCTACTACGGCGAAACAATTTCGGAAATATTAACATTTCTATTATAATGGTGCGACGGAAAATGCCATTATTGGCTCTGGAGTATGGGCCGACAATGTCTTGCATACCTACCTTCTTAATATATACATAAACTTAAACACGCGTGTAAAAACAAAATTAATTAGTGTATATAATTAGTTCAGTATTTATTATAGCAGCTGTAAAAATTTACAGAAAATAAAGCCTTAACTTAAACACCGGATAATAATTGAAAAATCAACGAGTATCTGTGTCTAGACTTAAGTATTTAATTTCACCATAGTGTGCCCTTATACCAATTTATATGGAGCTGTACTCCATTTTGTGGGTCATGTCTTGGAAAAATACAGGATATTATACAAAAATGATAAATCTAAAAAGTGTATCAATTAGGCTAATCGCAACGTACTCGTACCCGAGAAAAAATGTTATAGAAGCAATTTTTGCATCTTGTAATGCAGTTGGCTTCGTTTGTGAATAATTTTGGCAGAATTATTTGGTTGTTTTTGTAAGTGAACGCCAATATAGCTCTTGCGACTGATATAAAATCCACTTTGTTACTGTTGTATTATAGTTACGACCCCAAAACAAATGTTGGAACTCCTTGAATGGCAATAAAACCTTTTGGAAAAATACCAATGCAGGTATTACTGCGTTTATCTCTGTTTTTCCTATGTAAGTGACATTATCTTATTTCCTACTAACATTAAAATGTGAAAATCAACTTTTCGTTCGGATGTTTGTCCAAATAAATATACCACCATAAAACGCTGCAACTTTGCCAACCATGCCCAATTTTGCCTGTTTCGTTTAAATGGCAATATGTCCAGTTTGCCTACTTATTTCTCGTTTTCTACCATTTGGTATAAATAATTTACTATTAGGCACAACATATTTTTCTTTTTTTTTAAGTGAAAATTTCTTTAGCAAGGTTCTGCACTTTTTTGTGATGGGTTTAAAATGTTAAACTCGCGTCAAGACACGGAATCCTGATCGAAAACTTGTAAGACGGAGGGACAGAAGCACGTATTCAAGTTTTCACTTCTACTGGCACTCCCGGAGTGCAACCCGTTGTTTTTTTTTTATGATAACTTCATTAATAATCTGTCAGTTGTTAGACAAAACTCGTTGCCGGTGGGTGGTTTTTTGGCCTTCTATAACACTTTTGCCATTATGGCTACAGTAACGGTGTTTTTGTGAAGGAATAACATCCCAAGATAAGTAAATACTGACTTTTCCCGTATTTTATGATATTTTTATGAAAAGGACTAGATTACATCAAAATAACTTAGTGGGCAATGTTGCGCACTGTTTTGAAAACTTGAGTGGTCCAACTTTGCCTGGGTCTACGGTTGTCACAATATAATAATAATAATATTCCACACAACTATCACACAACGCCATCTAGTCCCAAGCTAAGCAGAGCTTGTGTTACCCATACTAGACAACTGATAGACATACTTATATATTTCTAAATACATACATGTTATAGATAAACTACACCCAGATACAGAACAAATGATCATGCTCATCACCCAATCATTTGTCCTGGGTGGAAATCGAACCCACAACCTCTGGCATAGCAGTCAGGGTCACTAACCACTAGACCAACAGGCCAGTTGGTCTAGTGGCCAACTAGATATGATTTGATTCAGTCTGTATGTTCTCACTGACGTGTAAATGCTTCTCTGACAATCAAACAGTAGTAGTGCTTATTCGTTACCTACTTTGTGTGTATCTGTGTGTGCCAAATAAACTTGTTTTCTTTCTTCTTTCTTGAAATTAACTAGCCAAACTTCAGACACGTGATGGGTAATTTATTTTTTCAAAATGTTTCCTAGCGAGATAATTTTTTTAATAACACTGTTACATGTTAGATAATGTTTTTTAACAACTCATGTAACGAAACACTAAAAAAATTACTGAAATTAATATTCAAATTAGCTGTACCTAAGTTTGGCTAGTTAATTTAAAGTTACGGTATATGGGATTAAAAAATGATAGGTGGCAAAATGTGGTGTAGTAGGTACAAGTCTTAATTCTATTGTAGATTAATGAAAAATGGAAAACAATAAAAACGGACCACGAGAAGACCAGGAGCGATTTTGTACGAAATAAAGATATTTCATATTGTTTACATTCAGTCAAAAAAGTATCGGGAATGGATTTTTTGTAGTTGTTAGATTGGCACAACTGTTTTCCATTTTGGCGCGGAGTTAGAGTTGCATCTGTTATTTATATTAAATACAGTGCTGGTTTTAGTAATATCATATATAGTGTGTATTGCGAATTTCATAATGGACAAACATATCGAACAAAGAGTTTGCCTTAAATTTTGTCTAACGGTAAATAAATAATATTATTTGAGCGTTATGCGGCGTTTAAGAGAGCAAATTCGACGAAAAAGGCCAGATTTGTGAAAAGAAAATTCTTGGATTTTGCACCACGACAATGCGCCTTCGCACAAGGCTATCATTGTGAACGAATTTTTAACCAAACACTCAACAAATACCATCCAGCAACCACCATATTCACCAGATATGGCTCCTGCTGACTTTTTTCTTTTTCCTAAACTCAAATTACCACTTCGTGGCACCCGTTTTCAATCGATAGAAGACATAAAGGAGAATTCGCGGCGAGAACTGAACTCAATTCCGGAAGCAGCGTTTAAAAAATGTTTTGATGAATGGATTATTCGTTGGCGCAAGTGTATCGTTTCTAAAGGAGCATACTTTGAAGGTGATAAAATAAATTTGGATGAATAACAGATATTTTGAGTATTATTGATCTTTTCCCGGTACTTTCTTGACAGAGTAGTATATAAGTGTTTTTTTTAAGTTATTTGCGATAACACAATACACGAACAAACTCAAATATGTTTAGGTATAATCATGTTATAAAATAATTTTTTGATTACAATAATATTGTAAGTTAGAAAAAAGTATTTATATATTTCACATTTTAAATTTTTAATACTTTTTTTAATTTTAAAAACGACATTTTTGAATAGAAAGTTTATGGTATCTGCTACAACGTTGCCTATTAACTGGAATGAAAAAGGAAATAACTACCTACATTGCACTCATTAAACTGGCGGGGACAGGCACGGTGTCTCATTCACATGGAAAAAATACTGGAACAATAAACATAACAGGTATCGAGATATCCTTCTAGGCAAAGTTGTGTTTTTTACATACAACTTTGCCTACGTCTTTGAGTACTTTTAATTTAGAAAAAAAGCGTGAATTACAAAGATTTGGGTTCGACCTGGCAAGATATAAGGTCTTTTTAGGGTTCCGTTGGTTACCCTTTGGGTACGGAACCCTAAAAAGACCTTATATCTTGCCAGCCTCCGCTGTCCGACCGTCCGTCCGTCTGTCTGTCAGCGGGCTCTATCTCAAGAACCGTAATAGGTAGACATTCGAAATTTTCAAAGATTGTGTATTTCTATTGCCGCTATAACAACAAATAATAAAAATTAAGGTTTATGGTACGGAACCTTTCGTGTGCGCGTCCGACTCGCACTTGGCCGGATTTTTTTCCATCTAAAACACTTGAAGTCATTTTAGATAGTAAATAGGTTCAGAGATACGAACATAAAACGTCAACATTCATGCAAAAAGACAGCATTTTACGTCAATTAAAAAACGATTGTTCGCAGACTTGCGTCTATACTTCATCGAGTTGATTTTGATAAAACGTATAGGTACGGGTAAACCTAGTAAAATAAGATGGGGAAAAAACCGGCCAAGTGCGAGTCGGACTCGCACACGAAGTGTTCCGTACCATAAACTTTAATTTTTATTATTTATTGTTATAGCGTCAATAGAAATACACAATCAGTGAAAATTTCAACTGTCTACCTATTACGGTTCTTAAGATCCCTCTGACAGCCAGACGGACGGACAGCGGAGGCTTAGTAATGGGATTTCGTTGGTTACCCTTTGGGTAAGGAACCCTAAAAAGATAAGATTGGCGGAATGAGATTGGAAAAACAAGTCTAGTTTGTTTATGACATCACAGATTACTATTACTTAGGTACACCAATTAATTGACATGACCACTACAATGTCATAATAAATTATGATAAAGAAGTTATCGAATATATTCCCAAAGTACAGCCATAACACGAACTTCCTAATAATTATGAAATTTGTACCCCGAGACACTCGCATGTTGGTTTCACATTAGTTTTCAAAGTTTGGTGACGTGGGCTGCTGTTTACATAAACAACCATGTTTGAACCATGTGATGTGATTACATAATGATTTCCTTTTATTGTTACTGGTCATTTTGTCTTCTTTCTGTGCGTAAAGATTATTTCAGTGGTTATCCTTTTCGTTACATGGTTGGATTTGGTCATCGAACGAGAAATTCGTATTCTATTTTTAAACGACTTCAAAAAACTACGAGGTTCTAAATTCGTCGAAATATTTTTTTCTTTTATTTTTATGTACCTATGCTCCTCGATTACTCGTAGATGCCTGGACCAATTTGGAAAATACTTGTTGTTTGAAAAGGTCGACTTTTCAGGAGGTCCCATCAGGTCAGGATCTGATGGTGGGATCCTGGAGAAACAGAGGAAACTCTTCAACTATCGGCAAATTTGAAGCGATTTGGGTAATTTTTGGTAGAGTATTTTCTCGAAGTGGTCTCATTTCAATTTAATAAATCTGATAAAGAATTTCAGAGATAGGCTACGGAACTCTTCAATGTAGTATAGTAAATGGCCCGGGATTGCTGAAATCGCATGTCTGTTTATTGCCTATACCAGATCATAAAATAACACCACCAATGTGAAGGGGTATGTACGAGTACATATGTATGAATGTAAATCTGGTTGTGGAGAATCCACACTAAAAATTGAAAAATTAAAATCTTTTTTAGAAGAAAAGTACAACTGACTTCTAAATAGAAACACCACAAAGTTTCAAATAACTTTAATTTTGGAAATCAGTGTATCAATAAAACGAGAAACAAAACCAAAAACAACGACTTAAAAAAATTTAGTTACTTTTTTATATACCTAGTTTGTAGTGTTATTTGGAAGTCGGTCCTATTTTTTTTTAAATTAAATTTGTATTCGTTATACATAATAACGAATGTGTTATCTCGTTTATGTAGCTTACATACATTGCCCGTACTTTGCAAGTATGGTATCCGGTTAGTAAACATCATTCCATACAGAATGCATATTTTGTTCGATTAAGTAAACATCGGATTTTCTGAGAATTCTTGTGCAAAAACACTGAATTAAGAAATGTGACTACTCTTAAGTCGTGAAATGGACCATTTATCCATACTAAAATTATAAATGCTGTCTGTCTTTTTGTTTAACGGCTCTTTGGATAAAACTTGGTATGTAATAGGTACTGGTAGACTGTATCTTGGAATAAGCCACAATATACTTTTAATCCCGGGAATATGATTCCTTAGGATAATGTTCGACTTTAAAGGTGACGAAACCGCTGACTAGCTAGTTATTTATTTATTTATTTTAGGTTTACCAACAATTATCTACACTGAATTCTTATAAAAAACACATGCATTAAAACAAGTTTACAGTGTAATAATTACTTAAAGGTAAACACCACATGTTATAAATAAAGAAAAACTAGAAGCCCTAAATTCACTTACCTGAACTATTTACCAAAAGTTGGAAAACTTCTGCAACAAGTCCTCGAACACAGTATCGTTTGTCGTTCCAATTGGATATTTGCCAACCCAATAAGGCATGAAGTTTCTGAGTATCGTAGCAAATCCGTAAATGTCAGTAGACGAATGAGTTATGACATTTCATCATCTGCCTAGCCTTTTCCCAACTATATTGGGGTCGGTACGACATTTGTATCTGCAAAATATCGTATCATTGCAAAAGTCTAGGGAGGCTATCTGGCTATGTTGTTATCCTAGATCCCTTGAATCGCGAATTCATGAGATGTATAGTAGAAAAAATATTGGATGATTTCGCGATAACTTTGAGCTTATTGATCCAAAAGAGAAATGAATTCGGTGCCTTTATAGATAAGATTCCTATAGTAAAATCCATCGATAAAATCCAGTAAAATGGCAATTGTGAAATTCTTAGTTAATTTATATTGATAAAGTTGATTACAAGTTTTGTCATAGTTTTGTATTATGATTTGGTTTTACAAAAATGCTTAAAAAATAGTTAAATTGTAAAAGGTATGAAATGCATATGGTTATAGTTTTCGTACTTCAAATGGATTTGACCACAAAACTTAAATCAGAATTTCTACATCTGAGCCGTTGAGTTGTTTGTCGCTGTAGATTATACTGTTAAATACTACTAAGTATTCATGGTGTAATTAAAAACTTTAACGATAGCGCTTAGAAGGTTATAAAATCATTCAATTTCATGGCGTTTATTTTACGACACGTGTATATTTTTTAGGCTACAGTGGGTTATGTTATCGTTATGTGTTTCATGTGTAGTTTCCAGTTCGTTCCAAAATGAAACTACTTTTATTTTTTGCGTGTAAGTTACAAAAAGCAATGCAAAAATTAACCTTTAAAATTATTGTAAATCATTATTATTGGTTCATTCCAATTTGAATAGAAGCCGACCCCACTCTAGATGGGATTGTCCCATCTAGAGTGGGGTCGGCTTCTATTCAAATGCTGCTAGGCAGATGATGATTTTTATTTGTACATTTAATCATTTGCTTTTTGTTTTATTTTCAGTGGCCTCGTTAGCCTTCTTATTCATCAACGGTAAGAATATTAAAACAGAAATAGATTCAAAGGATTTGGTGAACTTATTTGAAGGCATGATGTATTCAGAGTATATACAAAATGTTGCAAATGAAGTTCTTGAGAGAAGTTCAAAGAAATATAACCACAGAAACCCTTATCATTCTGAGGATGAATTAATAATAAACAATTTAAATATTGGTGTTGTGGAAAGAAAAAAACACGGTAAATCAACACCTGTGTATTCTAATTTTGACGACACGACTGAATCTTATGAGGAACTAAATGATTTTTTCGAAAGTGATGATATTCTAAACGATTCCGGCGAAGACATGAAACCAACATACCAATTAATAGAAGCACATAATTTAAAGAACGTAACTTCGAATTCTGCAGCAAATTCTATTGCTTATTCTACAGAACCTTCGATCCTTGAACATTTACACAAACACATTAAATTACAAAAAAAAATAAACTAATAGTGGCAGTGTATCTGTAAAAAACGTTGTCTAAAAGATATTTGGAAGTGAATGACTTTATTGTAGACCGGTGCAAAGAAGATTTGTTAAAATAGGTTCCTTACAAACTTCCTACACAAACTTCAGTATCTATCTTAAATAAAGTTAGTAGATATGCAGAAAATAGAGATTTGTATAAGAAAACTGCTTGTACTAATGAAACTGTTACACACAATATTCTGTGAAATAGTATAAGTATCGCTGTTGGTTAGCTAAATAAAGAATACGAAAATGCTACAAAAAATAGTTTCAAAACATGGAATTGGCAAACAGATTCCACTGGCGACTACAAACACGAGCTCATTACATGAGAATTAAATACCTACATAACAGGCGAAAATATGTTTACTCGTATTATTTCCCGATATATTTAACCAAGACATGGGTTGTAATGTTTTGCTATGTTTTATAATTGGCTTTCGAACACTTTTTTCGCACCACGTAGTTTTCTACAGAACAGATCTTTGTGTTGGTTTTTCCGCTAATGTTTGTTTATCGCTTGAATATTGTTTATTACAAAAATGGTGCTATAACACGTCCTTATTGGCGCTATAAACGTTTAGTACATAACATAAATTGTTCAATAAGGTGTAAACGACTTCGTGAGTCTGTGGGAAGATATTGTAGTGTAATACACTCACAAAATTTATGGTGATCATTTTGATATTATCGTTGGGAAAATGTTGGTTCGCTATTCGTATTTTCAACGTGTTTCATATCGACTGTGAATTTCTTATTTTTCATGTCTTATGCGCCTGTTGATAGAGTGGTATGGTATATTGGCAAAGTTGGTTTTTGAGACAAAAATGGCGTCAAACAACTGTAATGCTAACAGGCAGGTTGACAGGTTTTCAGACTAACAAAATAGTTTTTGACGAATACGCAACTTCAAATCATCATCATCATATCAGCCGAAAGACGTCCACTGCTGGACATAGGCCTCCACTAAGGGTTTGCCATGATCGCCACGCTTCGCAGGCGGTTTGGCGATCGCACTGTATGGTGTTGAGTTTTACCGAGAACGCTGCTGCCCATCCTCTGGCGAGTCCCTTAGTCGCCTCTTACGATACCCAAGGGAAGTGATGGGATGGTATTATTCTTTTACGGCACCATACAGAACCAGCCAACATCATACGGCTTCAAATGCTTAATTAAAAAACCGGGGGTGAATAATTTTATCTGCTACTAGTTGACCCGCGCAACTTCGTTTGCGTCACAATTTTCATTACTGCTTCGCTCCTATTGGTCGTACCGTGATGTACGCCTATAGCCTTTCTCGATAAATGGGATATCCAACATTAAAATATTTTTTTCAATTCCATACATTATTTCCTGAGATTAGCGCGTTTACCCAACCAAATAAACACTTCAGCTTTATAATGTTACTAGTTGACTCGCGCAACTTCATCTGCTCCGCTCCTGTTGGTCTTAGCGTGATGATATGTAGCCTTCCTCGATAAATGGGCTATCTAACACTGAAAGATTTTTTCAAATCGGACCAGTAGTTCCTGAGATTAGCGCGTTCAAGTAAACAAACAAACAAACTCTTCAGCTTTATATATTAAGTACAGATTTGAAATATGAGTTTTTATCACTTCATTTGTATCAATGCTGTGCAATGTATATATTACAACATCAATAGAAGTTTTTAATACTTTTTATTGCAAATGTTTACTTTCTGATGTGCCCTAACAAAATAAAGCAACACATCTTTGCTAACAAAGTCTGTAAATAAATAAAATTGAAACATGACAGAGGATAAACAAGGCTTTTAAAGTCAGACCATATCAAAGATGTCGGACTAAGGATGGCTGCTGAAAGTACTTTATTTAATTTTCTTTAGATCCCCTATCCTTTTTACTTGAGAAATAAAAGCATCTTGGAGCACAAGACAAACAAATACGATCTACCGAGGAAATTTTGAAGTCTTAAAGTCACCAACTCTTTAGTAATATGCATAATATGAAGTTGTGATGCGATATTTACATGAAATAATAAGTTGTTTCATTTTAGTAAACGACTTTCCATAATTTTACGATCCCTTTAAAGAAATTTTCTATGAAAGTAAAAATTTACATTTATAGGCAATGTCATTATAATTTTTATTCGATGAATAAATGATGAGTATGTAAACAAATTAATGAAAATGTAAACTCAACATTTTCTTGCTTTATTTGATCTCTAATAGCATCAAATGATAGATTAAAGCAAATAGCTCTGCGAGCGAATAAAGTGCAAATATTTAAGCCTACCTCTTATTTTCGTTAAAGGACATAAAATTTCAAAAGTGCCTTAATAAACATTGAGACAGATCCCACAAACCTGGGACGAGATACACTGTAAATTGATTTACCTCCGTGTTTGATAATAAGTTTATAACTGTTATAATTGAGAACGAAAATGTGTTGGTGAAATACTACAAGGGCAGACTGATCTCACAAAAATGGAAATTTGGTTGTCGATTGTGTAGGTAAAAGATATAATTACTAGACTGGCTTTATTCCCAAAGTATTATCAGTAGTTAGCTTTCACTGGCAATACCACAGGGAAATGTAGTCTAAAAATAAAACTAACATAGGTAGGTACCTAGAATTCCGAAGCAAAACAGTCTTGCCCATAACACTAGCAGTATCTTTCCCGAAACGTACCTAGTAGATACTTTTCCTAATTAATTTATTGTACTGTAGGGGCTAAAGGCAACCTACTTCGTTTCTTTTATTCGTCCGTATCCTTCTCAATTTAGGAGCAGTGAACTCATACGGAGTGAATTAAAAACAATTTAACTTGCGTGAATACAGGCTTGTCTTTATAAGAGGAAAACGTGACAGAGAATCGTGTGCTATAAAAAAGTTACACATTGATAGTACGAGTGGCAATTGACAATTGAAGCGGTGTTGTGTATAGTGATTGTGCTTTTTTATTTTATGTTTGTGTGTAGTAGATATCACTAATTCTGACCTGACTAATATCAACAGACATAGTCATACTACAGAGTCAAGAAACTTGAATTGACACAGAAAACCAGCGATAAAGGTAAACATGGTACACACAAGTATTTCGAAAAGTACGCGAAAATCTCGATCCTTGCGATGGCATAAAATCGCCGTAAGTCGCCATAAATTCGCTTCTAGCTTCAACTACTTGTGCCTATTCATCACGAAGAGACAGCAGATGTTACTAGGAATAAAATATATTATATCTCTGTGTACGGTCTACAAAAGCACGTATTTGCCCTATTCAACTAACGACGTATTACATGTTCACCTTTAATGCTGCTGCCAATCATGGGGTATATAAAGACATACAAATAAGAGCATTTCCCTGTCACGTAACGTTTTTCCAATATTGCGAAAATACAAACAAAAGCTGAAGCTGAAACCTTTGCGGAAGGCTTTTATATATAATGTGAGTTTCTTAAAAAGTTTTACAGTGACGCTGTTTACCTAAAAATGCGCTATTGGCGGGACGATACGACAAAGGATTGGTAGGTGACATAATTAAAATTGACCTTTGAGTTTGTTTCAGTTTTTCATCTCAGAGTAGTCTGTTAGGAAATACCGACCTTATGGACAAAGTTAAAATTCCCAAAAAAATATGTTTTAACATATGTTGAACTTGTTTACAATTTAAATATAAGTATGAAATTACCGTACTGTTATAATTTTAATGATAATGGTCGTAGCTACAAAAAAAAACATGAGTCCAATGAGACACCGTAGGGAAATTCATATCGGCAAAAATTTTAACATTCATCCCCAAATGAATTGACACAAACCCTTTTAGAAGATGAATTTTCAAAAATTCTTCTTAGGTGTTTACCTTCTTTATGGATGGAATTCTTGAGTAAAACTGTGTGTAAATTTAACCACAAATCCGACCTGTTTCCTAGCCACAGAGCAAGGAACATAGGATCCGCAGCAACACAATAACTACTGTGACTTATAAAATTGCATGACCTGCAACATGCTGGCAGAAAATACTTCCTGCTGCTTATGAAGAGTTTTGTAAAATTAGAATTGGATTTAAAAATATAAATAGAAAACGGAATCGTAGCTGTCAGGCCTAGCTGCAAATTATTCACAACTACTTCGATCCCGTCGTTATATCATAACTCGGATCAGCACGGACCGCCAAATTCTTTGAGTTCACGTTGACGCTTGACATGGCGCTATAGGCTTTTAGTTGTAAAGAAACTTTTGACAATGCCGTACGCAGCATATGCTGCCAAAGTAAGTTTAAAAAATACTTTTGACAAGTAAAATTATGAAATAGCTTTCCTATAACTTTCTAGTTAAATAAATGTTTGTTGCAATCACGTGTAGCTGAGACTGTGAACTCAGTAGTACTACGATTCGAAGAAAAGCTCTCGTCTGTAGGCAGTGACTCGAGACAGTTTCTACGAAGAATAGTTTTGGTTTGAGATGGAACTCAGTACCTAGTTACAGAGGTACTTTGGTCTAACGTTAGGCATTGCCATATAACGTGGCAATGCCGCCAGTCTCTTTCAACTCTTTTACTTCTCCTCTGAAGTCATGGCACTATGTAATTAATTATTAAGACCGTGTTTTTGCGCGAGAGTACGTACAGTCAAATTATTAACTTCAATCGAAAAAGAAAACACAAAGTACGAAACTCTGTCTACAAACATTATTGAATAAGTTTGTGCAGAATTATAATTATTATGCAAATCAACATTCAGTAAGTATCCCGCAACAAAACTTGTTATCGTGGCAAAATTCAATTATTTAATAGGTACCAGGAAACTGAATTTTAAGTAAAGCCAAAACTCAGTTGCGAAATTCAGGAAGGTTATCTATTCTCGTGAACTTGTTCATATGATAACGCTTTATGACTTATTGTCCATTGGCTCAGGCAATCGTGGCCGAACTTTTCGTGTCATTTTGTATAAGTTCGTGGACCCCTAGGTTTATGGTGTTTAGTTAATGAGGTTAGGTTTGATAACGGAAATATTCCCGGAATTGAATGTGTCGGGGTACGTAGCATGGAGTCGGTGTTATTGAGGAGAAAAAAATGTTTATGTTGAACACTATTTATTGATTCACTTTCAAACTGTTCTTAATGTTAAATGTAATGTTGATGAATGTTAGAAATCATCCGGCTAACGCGGTAGACCAAAGTGCACAGATTCTTTTTTTTTAACACGGGGAAATCCTTACGGATGTCCTCCACCCTGGGGCAGGCGGAAGGGTCGGTCAGACTCTTACTGACTAAAACCACCCCGGTGCTCCATCTCTCACCAACTGGGGATCGCGAGAACTAATGCGACTTCCGTAATTCCCGGCCGCCACCTCGTGTCCGAATGAATGGGGGGCGACGGATATCCCCAAGTCCGCCGCCTCTGGACCCAGTTAGGGGGGCCGGAAGAGGGCAGCGGCCCTCCTCCGACGCCCGGTGCGCCTGCTGCGGGCCGGGAGAGAGGTCGAGATCTCCCTCTCCCTTTCTGCAGCCTCCTTCTGCGCGACAACTGTTTCGCAGAATGACACCACCGCGTCCCAGGACTCCTCGGCGTCGACCATAGCACGAACTACGGCCGGCAGCGAGAGATCAGTGCCTACCACAGAGATGAGGGCACGGCGTGGCTCCTCCCATGCGGCACACTCTGCCAGTGTATGCCGCGCCGTGTCCTCCCGACAAAGTGCACTGTCTCTAAGTCAACTTAAAAGTAATCATTTGCCTAGCCTTTTCCCAACTATATTGGGGTTGGCTTCCAGTCAAGCCGGATTTAGCTGTCAGAAATTACTTTTCAACATCCGTTTAGCCATTGAAGAACTTAAATTACAACTACACGCGTATACGTACACTTATAAAAATAATGATTCTTTATTTTCGGACAAAAAAGATCCAGCGTGTTAGTAAACAATATTATAACGTATTACTAGTGTTAGTAGCCAAAATAAAACAGGCAAGAAGACAGAATAGAATGAATAGTAATGTGAAAAGGACATCCCTAAACTAATGTTGAGTGATTGTCCTTCTCACAAAACTTAATAATAGGAGATTCGATATTGTCCGCCACAGTTTTTAACATGCTGTTGCCACTTCCCCGCAACCTTGACAACAGCATCGTGGTTTTTTTGCGAATGACGGCGTGGAAGCCGTCGGTTCGGTTTTGCGCAAACATATCAGAAGCGCTGCAACATCGTGGCAGTCTCAACAGCTTCCTAAATGTTATTATACTGCACGCGTAGGCCATCCAGCGATGTTTTGGTATAATTGACCCAAAGATTACCCGTGTAGAAGCACTGGCAATATGCCTTAAAAAGTGTGACTTTAACTTGGTTGCTGCACCGAGAGAATCTTCGGGCCAACATGTTATCTCGGGCCGCCAATGCCCTACGCTCCCTGTCAATATCAACATTGTCCTTAAGGTCGGAAGTGAGAAAATGCCCTAGATATTTGCACTTTGTCACTCTTTTGACGTTCAAGCCGTTTAGGGTAATGTTAGGTATAAAAGGTATCTGGGCATTCACCGCAGACGATGTATTCGCACTTATTTACATTATAGATATGCCCGTGCGAGACAGCATACGCCTGACAGACCCTCAGCATTTCATTCACGGCACCTGCCGTCGGCGCCAGTAACGCCATGTCATCAGCGTAGCTGCCAATACTGTAGGATCCTGAGGACTTCTGTCGGTACACCCCTATCCTCAAGCTCCTTTCAAGGGCCTTCGATCTGGTAAATTATGAAGTACTCTGACTTCATAATTTACCAGATCGAAGGCCCTAGAGAGATCCAGCAAACAGATGTATACCAGCGTTTTACGATCAGTGTAATACTGGACCGTATGTTTCAGACTTACTATGGCGCTTTCTGTTGACAGATTTAAACCCAGATTGTGAATCATGCACGGATAGACATTCCTTCAAGCTAGAATTAATTATATCGTGCAGCACTTTTGCCATTGTGGTTGCGAGATATTTGGGTCGATAGTTAGACTTATTTGATATGTCGCCCGTCCTATTCTTAGCTATGGGAACCACCAGTGTTTTTATTAATTCTGCCGGCATTGTAAGAGTGACATAGGCACATAATATAAAACATCGACAAAACCCTTGGCAGATGAACCCCAGAAAATTTGAAATGCTCAATACTGAGCCCGTCATGTCCGGGAAACTTGCCTCTGTTCATATTCTTAATTACCAATGCAACTTGTCTGGCCGAGAAGAACATTAATGACTCCACTCCCTGAATTTCTGTGTCAGCATTAATCACATCAGCTGAGGGGCCCAGAGGAAAATGAACATTAAAATATTCCTTGAACATATTTGCAATCTCTCCCGGGTCACTCTTCCCATCGAAATTCACACAGACCCAGGCTCTCTCTCTTATAGTATGGGCAGTAAGGTCTAACAAACCCACACACCCTAGTGTCAGAGTCTCTAAACCACCTCAAGGGCCTCTGACATGGTTTATTTGACGACCGCCATTTGGCGGCCGGGACCACCGGCTTATACGTGCCTTCCAAAGCACGGAACCATCTTTTTTATCAGACAATCAGGGAAACAACTTTACAAAGTATGCTTCCCGTGAGAATCGAACTCACGCCCTCCGGGTCACAAGGCAAACGCCTAAACCACTCGACCACGGAAGCAGTTGGCCAACCAGCCAGGCTTAATATCAAGCTTACTCGTGGACTTCCAAAACTTCGCAAAATTATTTGTTGCTCTTGCTTTTGCTATCATATCCATCTTTATTTGCTCTTGGTTTTTTTGGCACCATTTTAGCCGAGCTTTGAAGATACTTATACTCGCTATATAGATAATATTTAAAATATCATTCGCAGGTCAGTGACACTGCAAAAGCTAAAGGAAAAAACGTTTCAACGTAATAAAATTACGATTTGGCTACAAATATGATTTTTGCTCTTTGATTTTGGTGATGCAAAAATAATTAGAATTTATGACGGAGAATTTTTTCTGAGTGAAAGTAAGTATCACCCTTAAGGAAATATTACTTCTTCCTTCGCTCTCATAAAGCTACTCCAAAATTCAAATGTTTCACAAAATGCGATGTCGATAGATAGGCACTACATTTCTATGCAAACCGCAAATCTAATAAATTCTTATAATAATGTAAGCTTGTTCTGCGCTCGCCAGCGCCTTTGCGTCTGATGTGGATTTGGAGAGGGTTTGGATCTCTTCGCTCCCTCATAATTTCCTCGCAAATAAAGGCGACGGAGTCCCATGCGCTCTCGCTCTCAACCACGACCGAAAGCAAGAGGTTACTCGCAACGCCGACCGCCGAACGCGGCGCTTGCAGGCTTGGCACACCTGCAACGTGTGCTGCACCGTGTCGTCGAGGCAGTTACCACAATGGTGGCGGCCAGGCGTTGGTTCCCATCCTATGCGACACAGGAACTTTCCATATCCAAAAAGCTCCCGTCAGCTGGAAAGTTAGGACGCTATCTCTTTTCTGCAGTCACTCTTTCATAACGAGTCTTACCGCCGCTATCACGATGTGCCTCGATGTGATTTTCTGTAAATCATTTATAATTCTATCCTTTTTATTATTTGTGTGAACTCATTTTTAGAAGCATCTTTATACTTTTAAGCTTATAGCTTAGCGAAAAAATTCACAAAACTACAAATCAAAACTTTTTAATCTTAAAACTTTTAGAATTAAGCTTAGGTCAGGATAATTATGAGCTCTAAGTAGTAATAATTAAGTAATTAGCCGAGTAATACGATACTTAGTCTCGACTTAAAAGTTCTCTGAATAACAGCTCAAGCGACGAAACTTTGTGTCGGTATCTTCTCAACTATTTTATTTGTTGTTTGTCCTGGACGAGTCACAAATAACCGATTTTCTTTCTTTCTCTATAAACGAAGACAATTACGCAACTTATAAAATATGTGCAAGTATATAAGTTGACAGTTTTAAGCATTGTTAATTAAAATAAATTTAAAGGAACTGAAAACAATCCGAAATAGAACAAATAAATCACAGCACCCTGAAACTTTCGTGAAACTTCCTGTTTGAGGCAAGAACGGAGTGAATATTACCATAAATTACTTTGTCGACAAGAAACTCTGGCGCGAACTGATGCTCGTGCTTTGGTGAAGACTAGGGAATGAACTGAGTGTTCCTTTTTCAAATACGAGTATTATTATGATGTTTCTGACCAGGATACGAAAATACAAGAGGGAGTGTGAATTAAGTAGGTATTTTGATTTAACCATGATAGTTACTATTACTTATTAGGAAAATTTTATAGGCCAAACATGTTATGTTCAATGAAGCAGAATTTCCTTTGTAAATCTTGGCAATGGTCAATATGTTTCTCTATGTTTTTTCAGCTTCTATAATTCTGAAATCAGGGGGACGTTGGTGAAAAATAATCAGAAAATCCAACTTTTATCACAGTATCAGGACGCAGTACCTTTTTGTATTGCAACTGAGCGGTCAATTTTAAGGTTACTGCTCACTCCATTCTCTATGTCCACGGTGCATAGGAAATACACGCTATTAAATGAAGCCTGTGAGCCGTATTCATTCGACTGCCTGTAGTAAAGTTGTACAAAAACTTCGGCGTTAATGCGGTGCACGCCTCAAAGTTTACGTTTCATCTATATCTATACTTATATATAAAGCTAAAGAGTTTGTTTGTTTGCTTGAACGCGCTAATCTCAGGAACTGGTCCGGTTTGAAAAGTTATTTCAGTGTTAGATAGCCCATTTATCGAGGAAGGCTATAGGCTATATATCATCACACTAAGACCAATAGGAGTGGAGCAGACGAAGTTGCGCGGTTGTCCGGAATGAGTCTGAAAGAAGTAGAATAATTACTGATCTGAATATTAATGAGCTAGATTTAGGTAGCTTTAATCTTACCAATCCAATTTCACCAGCAGCTATTTTACTTTATTCATTGGTTTATTTGTAATTATGATGTCTTTGGGTAAGGTTACGATGGAACTGATGTGACATTTTGTTAAAAGTTCCTTAAAGAAATAATTAAAAAAAAAAACATATGGGATGTCCCCACCACTAATAACAGTGATTTAAAAAAGGGTCCGTAGAGTTTCTAGCACGTTCTTCTTCATAGGAAAGTGCAACTGCTGCGCTGGTTGCTGTTCTGTAGAACATCTTGCTGCTCTTGTCCCTAGCGAGGCAGAACTACTTTATATCTTTATCTATTAGACTGATAGATCTCGACAATTCAAAAGTGCCTGCAATGCAAAGAGGTATTTAAGCTTTTGTGTTGTATTTTTTTATTTACCTTTTTAATATTATATCAATCAAAATTATTTCCTAAAGATTATATGCTGGCAAAAGCTAGTTAATATTTGTATGCCTCTATTTAAGCTATTATAGTTAGGAAAAGGCTAGGCAGATGGATGGATGAGCTAAATATAGACCATAGACACTCGTGCAAGTGGGTTCATGTTACAAACTGCAAACGATTGAGGTTTGAACTCACGACCCCTCGCCTACAAGTCTGCGCTTCGGATAATAGGTTATTGCCGCTTGAAGTTTTTTCAGTTATCGTAGTTATTTTCTAATCAATTCAATATGCAGTTTCCTAGCACCCAAGAGACATTTAGGCAATTTACATTTTGTAAAGCAGACGAAATGTGAGCTATTTTGACACTTAATATGATCGAGCAAACATGATTTCATATTGGAATTATTTCTTATCTTGAGTTATGTTTCGGCGGTCTGGAATTTAGTTAAAAAAATATTTATTTATTACAAATTAATTTAATTATAAAAAATACAGGATATTTAGCTGATGGCTGAGGCTAGACTGAATATAATGCAAAGAAAAATAAGTAACTCTAATTTCCAGTAAAATGCATAGTTGCAATACGACGCACGTTGACGGTCGCTGCATACTCAGCGTAAACGACTGTTACGATGAGTTAACTCCTCCCTCCATAGGATAGAAGCAACTCCTGCTGCTTCTGGCTGCGTCCACGCTGCTCTTGGTGTCTTCCAGGATGTTCTTTGTTTTCCATTGATACAGCTTCCAGGATGCTGCTGCGACCAGTAGGATGTACAGGATGATTGTGTTCCAGCTGGGTATGGCTGCTATGGTTGGCCAATTGTCATCTTCTGACACGGAGATATCGCCTGCTCTGTTGATAAGTTCATGGATGCTGTCTAGAGATGTCTTCTAATTGGAGTTCATATTGTATTGATTGCTCCGAGACTTGATGCTGCTCCGGTAATGGAATGACTTCGTTGATGACGACTGTGTCGGTGTGAGACCGCAGTGTCCTGTTCATGACGTTCATCTGGCAGTCTTCTGTTAGTGTAACGAGATGAATTCCGGATAGCTTCTTGTAATCTGTCTTGGTGTTGCATTGTGTTTTGGTGACTTCGTCTTCTGTGAGGACAAGTAGCCAGTTGTTGTCTCCGATCTTTTGAACTTTCCCTCTTCTTAAGTCCATCTTAGCGTGAGTGCAGTTTGCTGGGCGATGCTGAATGAGTGATAGTATGCAGTCATCTGTGTCTTCGATTCTTCTGGTGTCGAGGAGTTTGCAGAGCTGGGTGTCGTCGGTGAGTGGCTGACAATCTTCTTCCAGGTAAGCGTACTCATCGTTACCAAGTGCTAAGTATTTGGATTTGGGGATGATAGTAAGGTTATTTTTGTTTGGGATAGAATAGAGATGGATAAGGTCGTAGGTTTTCGAGGTAATTGAGGGGATTTCGAGAATAAAGTTAACAGAGTGTTCTGTGCTGTAAGCTTTAACTCTAATTGACTTCTCTATCCTGTATATGTTACTAATGCTAATACTAGCTACTGGTTTAAACATAAACATATTTTCTAAGTTTCTTAACTCTTCTACTAAGTTCTGAGGACTTATAATACTAGGATGCATAGTGCCCACCTGAGCAAAAGTCATAGCATCTTCTAATAACATTAACCTATCTAAAATTATCTGTAAATAGGAAATGTAAGTGGTTAGACAGATCGTTGGAATTATAAGTAATATTTTGTAATAAACTAGCCAAATGTTTCTGGTTATTATTTAATTTTGTTAACTGTTTGCTGAACTCATCGATTGTATTATGTGCTAATACTAGAGATTTCTTTTGTGAATCCTGAACGTTTCTAACTCTGTTTTTAATGTTTATGATTTCTTCTTCAAACTTAACTGCATCTTCATAATCAAGGTTACCTGTAATGGACTTAACGACAGTACCTAATCCATCTATAAGACCGCGTCGCTTTCTAACTTGCGGCGTTAAAAACTTAATCTTTTTACCTATAATATTAAGGCTATATTCTATTTGATTCCTATACGTTTTATGTAACTCTCCCGATGCCGTATTCTCAGCGTTTTTCGCACTTGTATATAAAGACATCAATTGGATAGCCGTAAAATGCAAATTACTAATGTTGTAAACGCAAGCAAGGCTAAAGTAGTTGTCTTGTTTAAGGAGTTGACCTTGTTTGAGGAGGAGGATACCATTGTCATTACCTACATGAGTAATGGTTACGGTTGCTGTTGTGTTGAGCACGACGGCTCCTGCGATGAAAGTCCTGCAACAAGATGAGGCCTCCGTAGTAGCTTGAAGTGAACCCTAATGGACTTAGAATTTGGATGGTTACCTATTATTTCAGCCACGTTATTTGGGTGAAGATGTATGATCTTATATGGTCCTTTGAAGACAGGCTTCGTTTTGTCGCTGCGTGCTGACTTTGCTACCTGTTTATAAACAGTTTCACCTACCTTGAATTTCATTTCTTCTGCTTCTTGGTTACGTTTAGCGATCACCTGCTCCTTATTTTTAGACATGTGTGCAGCAATGCACTCTTGAACTACCTCTGCATTAGCACGATGCATAATAACATAGTCCTGGTAAAATTCTTTTGGATAGTATAACTCTAGTGGGTTTCTGGATGCTGTGTGTCCAAATAATAACTCATGAGGTGTATAATCTGTTGCCGAATGAATAGCGTTGTTGTACGCTATTATGGAGTACATCATAATTTGCTGTATAGGATCATCTTTGTTAGTCATTCTTTGTATCCTAATTATTTCAGCTAGGGTAGAATGTAAACGTTCAATAGGGGAATTAGAATTAGGGTTGTAGGGTGTCGTGAAGTGTATTTGGATATTATGTAGTGCACATATTTCTTTAATGACATCGTTGTCAAACTTAGTGTCTGAATCAGTGGTTATTTTACTCGGCAAACCTAACACTGAGAAAACATTTAGCAATGCTTCGGCTATATGAACACTGCTGCATGCTGTTAGTGGGACTGCCTGGGCATATTTAGAGAAGTTGTCAATGACTGTAAGGAACGTTGCGCCTCCGGTTGAGTATAGGTCCATAAATATATGTTCCATAGGTTTGCGAGGTGTTTCGGTTATAGCTAAAGGTGGTTTAAGAGGGTTGCGGTCGTATTTTGATTTCAAACAGGTGTCGCATTGATTAACGAATCTTTGAATGGTAAAAAGCATGTTTGGCCAATGATAATTTCTGTGCAACTGCTTGTACGTCTCCTGAATACCACGATGAACAGTTTTACCTTCATGATATTTCTTAATCAACTCTTGTTGTTCTTGTTTGTTTTCTACTAGAGTTACGCGTGTTGTACATTTAAGTAGCTTAGGGTCTCTCTCATTGAATATTGTTGTGTAAACTCTAGAAAAGGCATGGTATAATTCTACGTTATGAAAGTAACAATGGAATATACGGTCAGCGATGGTGTGTTCTTTAAGGAATCTAATTATCTCGGACTCTGTATTATTTACCGGGATAAATACATCTTTTATGACTACCTTTGAGTTAGTGGATCTGTTATCTACTCTATATGTAGATCCGGGAGTTGACCTAATGTGGAACTGCTTTAGTTGTCTGTCAATAGCGTCTGCAATGATGGGTATACCTTTATTTTCATTGTCAGGCTGTGTATGTCTTGTGGATACTAATTCAGGTTCGGCTGACACTATACTCATGCTATCAGTATCTTTATGAGATTCGGGAATGCTTGGGTTTTGTGGTTGTATATTTTCGTTAGGAGCTACTCTGTCTGTTTGATTTTCGGCTTCCCTACGTGCGTTTTCAAATATCCTATTAATTATCTCATCGTCTTCGTTATCGTCTAAATTAACAGCTAAAGAGTCGATACTGCCATGGAAGTTTTTAACACGTGATAGAGCGTCTGCGTTGGTGTTTTGGCGACCTTTCTTGTACACAATCTTATAATCGTATTCTGAGAGTTTTAAACGCCATCTTGTTAATTTAGAGTTAGGATCTTTTAGTGACATTAACCAGGTCAGAGGCCTGTGATCAGTGTAGATAATAAACTTTCTACCGTAAAGATAGGGCCTGAAATATTTAATTGCCCATACTATGGCAAGTAGCTCCTTTTCTATTGTAGAGTAACGCGATTCGGTATCTGATAGTGTCCGGGATGCAAATGCTACGGGTTTGTTGGATCCTACTATTCCTTGGGATAACACCGCGCCTAGTGCTACATCTGAAGCATCGGTGGTGAGGATGAAGGGTTCATCAAAATTCGGGTATTGTAGTATTGGGGCATTAGTTAATATTTGTTTGCACTTATTGAAAGCTTCTAAGAAATCTGGGGAGTGTATGACTTTACTATTTTTCTTAAGGCAAAGGGTCATTGGTTTAGTAAGCTTGGCGAAATCTTTAATAAACTTTCGGTAATATCCGGATAAACCTAGAAAGGCTTTGATTTCTTTCTGAGACTTGGGTGTTTATCTTGTCTTTGTTTGGTTTTCTGGATCTTTACTGGATCCTTAGGTTATGTGTTTTAAATCGATCAAATACTTGTTTTAGTTTTTGTATGTGTTCTTGTAATGACGTAGATATTATTATTACGTCATCTAAGTATGTGTAAACATTATCAATGCCTCTTAATATATGATCCATTAGTCTTTGAAACGTACTTGGTGCATTTTTGAGTCCAAACGGCATTCTAAGCAACTCATAGTGTCCTCGTTCAGTGGTAAATGCAGTTTTTTCAATATCATTTGGGTGCATTTCCACTTGGTGGAACCCACTAGCAAGATCTAAGGTTGTGAAGTATTGCGCACGACCTAATCTATCTAATATGTCGTGTATATTGGGCAAAGGGTATTTATCTTCAATGATACGGTCATTGAGTCGTCTGTAATCAATTACAAGTCGCCATTTGACGTTGCCTGAGGAATCGGCTTTTTTCGGTACGATATGCACGGGACACGACCAAGGGGATATGCTCTCTCGCACGATACCTTGCTGGAGGAGCTTATCTACTTGTTTACGAATTTCTTCGCGTTGTTGGGGAGCTTGTCTGTAACTACGGACAAAAACGGGTGTATTATCGCTTAATCTGAGTTCGTGTTTTACAGCGTGCGTAAAAGTGAGTGGTATATCTTCTGCATAGAACTATGATTAATTACCGACGTTTTAAATGAACCGTTTGTAACGTTAACTATTGCTGCTGGGGACATTAAACCATCAGACCATATTACATCGTCGTGAAGGTATTGTCCATCTAAGTAGTTGGTTTTTACTTTGACAACCTTTTCACATCTAGGTTCGATACTTATCTTTTGGGGTGGAGAACTAAAGTGTATTGGTATTTCCGCTGTAGATGTACGCAACACATTATTATTCAAATCTATGTTACTCTTTAATTTTTGTAGAAGGTCCATTCCGAGAAGACCTTTATATTTAGGGTCGAAGTCGAATATCAGAAACTTATGTGTTATATCGCTATTAAACGCGGGAGGTAAGGGGAGGTACACTACTTTGTCATGGACTGATGAACTGTGTGCTGTATTAATTTGAAAGGGTTCTGTTTCTACACAGAACTCAAATATGGTGCCTGCGATTACGTCAGTTGCTATAGTTGAATGACTGGCCCCTGTGTCTAATAGAAACTTACCGTCAAACTCTGGTAGTATTATGTAGGGTAAATATTTCTTGGTTTGGAAGTTTATTGAAACTAGGTCTGGCTGTCTT
The DNA here is from genome assembly GCA_950371165.1 of Lacanobia oleracea. NCBI lineage: Eukaryota > Metazoa > Arthropoda > Insecta > Lepidoptera > Noctuidae > Lacanobia > Lacanobia oleracea. The sequence goes on from OX493397.1 coordinate 14,065,103, forward strand.
GGCTGGTGTCCAAGGTAAAATCCTGGTTAACACCTACCTCTTGCTCATCCGTGGTTACGTTTGGCTCGAGCGCGATGTTGTTACTTTCTGCAATACTGTTGTAGAACTCCATGTCACTGGGTCCTGGTTGGTCTTGAGTGGCCATCTGAATTGGAATGTAGAATAACTGTTGTGCGAACTGTGGTTTTTCTGACTTACCTGCCGTACGCATCGTGACGTCCGATGATACTGGCGTGGGAACCGATGGTTTTGGAATGTTAGGTTGATTCCTAAAGTTATTTGAACCATTTGGCCTAGAGTTACCTGATGCTGGTTTGGCCTTCCAGGGCAATACGGATTGTAGCCACTGTTGACGCTGTTCGGGGGTCATATTATTTTGTTGTGGAATCAAGTTTTGTGAGGGAATAATGACGCCAGGTACAAACGGGTTTACTGTACGGATGGGATTATTATTGCCTGGTTGTTTGGATAGCTGCTCCTTTGGCTTTGCTTGTGACGTTGATGGATTATTCGTGTAATTAGCCCTATTGTATGACAGCCTAGCTTCCTCTTGTCTAGCCGCTATGATAGCTGCTTCGAAGGTGTCCGGTTTTGCGATTCGAACGCCCAACGAGACATGGAAGTCTAACTGGTTTATATACTGTTCAATTACCATCTTTTCGTAATATGATTTATTACCATGCTCACCTACAGAGTACAACGTATCTAACAGCTCGCGGAGGCGTTTGCCGAAGCTTTCGGCGTCTTCTGTTTTAGACTTACGCACTCGCGTTAATTCCTGCATAACTTGTATTTCATTTCGTGGTTCGCCGAGGCGCCTAATTAATGCGTTCTTAATTGACAGCCACGAGTCTAAGTAGCCCTCGTACGCTATTGCGTCTATGGCTGGACCACTGAGCCTACTTTTAATTAAACAGATAAAAGCTGGATGCCCACGATCTGCCTCGGACGTTAACTGAATTAAGGTTTCTACTTCCCTAATATAATAGTTAAGTAACTTAGGATTGCCATCATATCTTGGCATTAAATCTGCGATTAGTTTGTAAGGTTTATAGTTAGCATCATAATCCCTGAGCGACATTGTTTTTCTGTTGCTTGCCTGCCTAGTGGCGCTTGACGCAAAACAATAGAGGTGTCAAATTAAACACTCGGAATTTACTCGTGAGATACTTAACGCTACTTATTATAATTTTGTGGTTGCCTACTGCGATTTTAGCTTATAGACAGACACACATAGACTAACATAAAATACACAAATTAAAATAAGACAGGAAATAGAGCAAGGACACTTGGTAAAACAAGAGCACTTACCAAAGTAGCCACTGCATCTCCCGTCGAGTCGAGTTTCGTCCAACACAGCTTACTCCAATTCTCCGGAGATTTATCCCGATGACCGTAGAGGTGTCCGACCGCGCGATAGGTTCCTTGTAGACCGCGAAGGAACGATTTGAGAACCGTCGCTCTTAAGATGAAGAGATGGATTCGATCTTAGAACGTCGCGATCCTACCGACTGCGCCAGTTATGTTTCGACGGTCGGGAATTTAGTTAAAAAAATATTTATTTATTACAAATTAATTTAATTATAAAAAATACAGGATATTTAGCTGATGGCTGAAGCTAGACTAAATATAATGCAAAGAAAAATAAGTAACTCTAATTTCCAGTAAAATGCATAGTTGCAATACGACGCACGTTGACGGTCGCTGCATACTCAGCGTAAACGACTGTTACGATGAGTTAACTCTTGTGGAAGTAATTTTATTTACAACTATTTAATCTATAAATGAAAATCAAGTAGAAGTTGTGGAAAAAGATATTAAATAATTTCTAATCGTAAAATTTGATACTTTCAAGTCAAAATCCTGTGCCCCACCCTTTCATTTTGACCTCTTTTGTATCAGATGTCATAATAGGCGACTGGGGTAGTAAAGTACAGGACTTGCCAAAAGATAGCAATTCTGCACATAGTTCCTTTATACGTAATGCGGGCCATACAAATTAAAATAATTTGATTAAACAAGCTGGTTCAAACAGTTGTATGGTTGTATCAAATTGGCATAAATGTCTTGTTAAATTTTGATCAAACATTAGTTGTTAAAAATGGCATAAGAAATACGAACATTCATATTTCTATTAATCAAACAGTTTGATCTAGCCTGTTTAATCGAATCACTTGAACGTGTGTTGCCCACATTAGTATTACGCTTGCGATAAGCGGGCGCCCGGAACAGCGACGGAGTGTGACGTAAGCATAAGGGCCGAACGTAGTTAATACAAATTCGTTTACATTTAAATTCAGTGTAAACATGTTTTCGGAGGAGTTCGTGGCTAGATAATAACAGCCGCACGGGTCGATCTTCAAGACTTGTCAAGGTTGGTCTGCGGATGGGTTACCATCTTAACATACCGAGTTTCCTCCGTGCCTCGGAAAGCACGTTAAGCCGTTGGTCCCGGCTGTCATTTGTAGATCTTTGGCAGTCGTTACGGATAGTCAGAAGTCAGTAAATCTGACTGCAGTCTTGCCAAGATGTACCGTGTTACCCAGTTAATGGATTGTGGGGGTCTGGTAGGCAGCCGCTCCACGTAAAACACTGGTATTCAGCTGGATCCGGTTTGACTGGAAGCCGACCCCAATATAATTGAGAAAAAGCTAGGCAGATGATGATGAAACATGTTTTCGACCACGTATAAACATGTTTTCTTTCTTTAATTGCTTTTTAACATACCTACCTAAATTGTATGTAAACACTGGAGACGAATGATTGAATAATAATTTCCTTAGGACATTCAATGATTCGGCTCGACAGATTTGTTCCCGGCTTCCTTGGGCTTGAGGAAAAGTGATTGAGCTACAAAAGTTGAAAATGCTTGGAATTCATCACGTGACATTTTAGGAGCGCATGCCAAACCTATAACTATAGACCTACATTCAGTCAAAAAGTATCGGGAATGGATGATTTGTTTATGGTTCCAAATTCAAATTTTTGTTTTTTTGTAGTTGTTAGATTGGCACAACTGTTTTCCATTTTGGCGCGGAGTTTGAGTTGCATCTGTTATTTATATTAAATACAGTGCTGGTTTTAGTAATATCATATATAGTGTGTATTGCGAATTTCATAATGGACAAAAATATCGAACAAAGAGTTTGTCTTAAATTTTGCATCGCCAATGGAATTTTGTGTTCGGAGTCACTGAAAATGTTACAGAAGGCTTACGGTGAATCGACTTTATCAAAAACTCGTGCTTATGAGTGGTTCAAAGCGTTCAAAAGCGGTCGAGATGTGATGGAAGATTTGCCTCGCTCTGGTAGGCCGTCAACGTCTGCAACTGAAGTTAACATCGCAAAAGTGAAGGAAATAGTGACTGAAAATCCCCATTCAACTCTGAGAGAGATAGCCGCCAAACTTTCTGTATGTCACGAGTCGATCCGTACCATTTTAACTAATCATTTGGGTATGAAACATGTTGCTGCTCGGCTAGTCCCAAAAGATCTGAATTTTCTCCAAAAACTCAATCGCATGAAAGTCGCTGAGGACATGCTAGAACGAGTCAGTTCGGACCCAACATTCATGAAACGCATTGTTACTGGTGACGAGACGTGGGTTTACGAGTTTGACATGCAAACTAGTCAACAAGCTTCGGAGTGGCGCCTTCCAACTGAACCGAAACCGAAAAAACCACGCCAAAGTCGATCAAAAGTCAAAGTCATGTTGACTGTTTTCTTTGACTATCGCGGTGTTGTGCACTCTGAATTCTTACCTGAAGGCCTAACGGTAAATAAAGAATATTATTTGAGCGTTATGCGGCGTTTAAGAGAGCAAATTCGACGAAAAAGGCCAGATTTGTGGAAAGAAAATTCTTGGATTTTGCACCACGACAATGCGCCTTCGCACAAGGCTATCATTGTGAACGAATTTTTAACCAAACACTTAACAAATACCATCCAGCAACCACCATATTCACCAGATATGGCTCCTGCTGACTTTTTTCTTTTTCCTAATCTCAAATTACCACTTCGTGGCACCCGTTTTCAATCGATAGAAGACATAAAGGAGAATTCGCGGCGAGAACTGAACTCAATTCCGGAAGCAGCGTTTAAAAAATGTTTTGATGAATGGATTATTCGTTGGCGCAAGTGTATCGTTTCTAAAGGAGCATACTTTGAAGGTGATAAAATAAATTTGGATGAATAACAGACATTTTGTGTATTATTGATCTTTTCCCGGTACTTTCTTGACAGAGTAGTACATGACAGTTTGAGTTTATAATTTAACAAATTTAATCAGTGCTATTTAGTTATGTACCAAAAATAATAAGAAAATAATAGTCTACCTTGCTCATAAACGGTGCACTAGCTGGTAAAATCATGGTAGATTTTAATGTGCAGACGTCTATCTTTTAATATAGCTAAATCTCTAAAGTAAATAACACTCGGTTCATGTTAGAATTGGATTTAATATAACACGAGTGCTATGTCTATATCGTTCGTGTCATCAAATTCAGTTTACTTTGCACTGCAATGGAGACGGGACCGTTAACCGTCTCGTGTGGAATAATATGCTCTGTTATTAGAAGGTATTAACGTATTATCCAGGTGGTCGTCAACAAGATAACTCTTTGGTAAATTGGTAATAACGGTATTATTAATTTAATATTGAATTACGTATGATAAGACGACAATTTCCTTTAGAGGTGGCTAAATAAACGTATTAATACGTGGTGGTATTAATTTAAATATTAATCGCGTTTCTGTTTTTTTTTTTCACAATTTGCACCTACTAGTATTATTCTCTGCATCACCCAAAGGTTGACTGGTAGAAAATGCCTCAGGCATTAAGTCCGCCTCTGTACATCTGTGTGCGTAAAGTGTTAAATAAATAAATAAATAAATAAATAATAACAACCGCAGCGTTTGATCTTCGAGGTTAAGCAGTGTTAGTCGAGATGTCGCGGATGGGTGACCATCCGTTACATACCGAAACTTCTCCGTGAAAATACTGCATCTTGGATGCATTTGTTAAGACCTTGATGTAGTTGGAAAAATTGGTTGATATCACATTGTATAATTACATAAAATTTATTATCTAACTGAAAAAAAAATCTGAGAAACCTGAACTGAAAATTACTTTTAAATTTTATTTATTTGCTGTACACCTACCACAATGGATTTCTTTTTTACCCAAAGGTTGACTGGTAGAGAATGCCTCGTTGCATTAGGTCCACCTATGTACCACCATTGTAAATTAAGCTTTTTTATACTATTGATAGGCACGCGTTTGGCCACTATCTCACCTGATGGTAAGCGATGATGTGGTCGAAGATGGAGCACGCTTGCCTAGAAGTTACCTATTCACTCTTGATTTAAATAAATTATTGTGCAATTTATTGAAAAACTATAACTAACTTCTTTAGAAAATAATTGAGTGAATCTTTTATGACAGGAAAAACTTATTTACAATAAATACTACTAACTTCCAAATACAAACCACTACAGAGTACAATTTAATTTCATAAATCGGTCTTTCTAGTGTGGTTTCTTCATTTTTTGACACCATCTTCCAAAATTAAAGTTATTTTGTACTTTAGCAAAAGGTTTTATTAGTATATCGTATGTGTGTTATTGTAAACAAGCTTTAAAATTTACACATTTTAGTGGTGGTAGCCCAAAAATTAAAAAAAAACACAAATCAAATCAATGAGATCACATTCACACGGGTCCAAGAATTCATACAAATATTTCAGCTGTCTCTACAGGCAGGCCGAAGTTCGAAAGTATAATCACAAGTCTAGCTCTAGAATGTCGATAGGTATAACCCATTAATTGGGTTGTGAAGGTCTGATGGATGTCGTTTCATATAAAATATGAATATACAGACAAAACTAATCAGACTGGAAACTGGGTTCTAGGTACTTAATAAAATAAATTTCCAAGGTTGTCTGTCTATACCTACTGTATAATATATTTTCTTTTAAATAAAAATTAAACTTTTTACTGGTAAAGTATGTTGTTATTATTGGACAGATTTTAAGACAGTTTTTTTTAATATGTGTTGCTTGCAATTTTATTCTATGAGTAAACATAAATTTTTAGCTGTGTTTATGTTCTCAGTAAAAATAATATGATGTTTTAATTTATCTCCAATTACTATTTCCAAGTATCTCGTCTCTGCACCTAATATCAAAATTCCTTCAACTGGCGAGTTGCTGGTACATTTTGCGCACCTAACTACCCACGCGTCTTGCTTCCCTTATAAATTACTGAAAAAGGATAGGAGGCTTTGCGTTTTTTTTGTGTCACATTACCTCAGTACCATTAAGTGCAACAACGAGAATATAAATACAATTTTTAAGTTTCCAAACTTCCGAATGAAAAATCGGTGTGTCGTCTATCCATCTGTCACGGTTTATTTGCATCGAATTTACAGGACTGACACACTTAAAACTTGTTTCATCCAGCTCGAAGCACCAATGTTACACTCCTCACCATATCAAATAATTTTCAAACTAAGTTATCCCCCCATAGGTACTATTTCATTAAACATGGCATGTGACTCGACAAGAAAGACATGTCACAAGCCACAGACGTGACGTGTAAGTGACATATCTGAGTTATGCTGCATCTTCACTGAATGTGCTTTTTGGCTGTTTTTATGTCATCCATAACATAAGATGATCTAGGTTTTAGACAACAAATAGCCATACGGAATTTCTGTGGATTTAGCCCAGTCACTAAGGCGGGCCGCACACGTTGCATGGTTGATGCAAAGTTAAATGTTTTGACCAAAATTTAGCCTTGCCATTCAGCATTTGCCTCGAAAAGATCTTTCAGAGTGCAAGTATTGTTGAAAGAAAGAAAGAAAAATGTTTATTTGGGACTCGCAAAAAACAGAAAGATTTAGATTTAATTAAAACTAACAGTATTACTAAGTCTATAAACATTTTAGTCTGTGCGAGGCCAAAAAGGTCCCTATCTCAGCATAGGCTGCGAAATTCAAAAATAAATAACACAGCGCTGGTTTTATGATAGGGCCTGTGATGCCACAGACGCAGTTACGTAACACATACTAAATAATATTTAATAATATTATATTATAATAGATACTGTTAAAATATATACATATAAATGATGAAAAAATAAATAAAATAAAATAAAAAATACATACAATTACATAAAATACACGCAGTCAATAATAATAAACAATAAAATCGGCCCACGCCCAAAGGCCCCGTGCTCCAAAAACATTTGTGAATGTCACAAATGACGGAACGCGCGGGCGCACTTGGAGGGGGCCAGCTGTCAAGTTGGAAAGAAAAACAAACAGGAGGTTAATAATAATGGCAGAACTCATTTGTAAATAAAAGCTATACCAACAAATATTACGAAAGTGCAACGAAAAATAAAAGGTTTTATTGCATAGTTGCGGTCTGAGTCGTATAGTTGCAAGAAGACGTTATGTAGTGCTGAGAACATTGGACACAGTCACCAACACTTAATGCGTGCAAACCCTGGGTAAGTTCATGTACTTTCCTTTTGAATCCGTAGTAAGTGTTGCTTGAACTTAGAACTAAATGTACCAACTGTTTTAATAGCACGAAACGGCGGTGGCAAGTCGTTCCAGCAACGAGAAGCTGCGAATTTAAAACTTCCACGGAATGCAGCAGTTCGATGGGGGTTGGTCAACAAGAGGTAAGCCGATGCTCTTGTTTTCACTTTGTTCACATCACGAGACCAAGTTAATTTACCATACAGATAGTCTGGTTTTTTTGTGAGAATTATGCCAAATAGCAAGGTAGCCAGATGAAGCTTTCTCCGGTCTGACATTCTCATCAAATTACCCTTGTTTAAAAATGGCGTTATATGAGATCTAGGAGGGACATTAAAACAGAATCTCGCACAAGCATTCTGAACCCGCTGGATCAACCTGTCGCTCCTCCCAAGAATGCACGCCCCATACACAGTGTCAGCGTAGTTCAGCTTGGATAAAATAAGTCACTCACAGAGCATGATACGCATATCCACATTAATGAAGGGACGGACACGGTACAAGAGTTTGAGACGGTAGAAGCAGTTGCGCACAGCCTCCACGACGTGAGTCTCAAAATGCAGTTGCTCATCAAATACCACCCCAAGATTACGGGCTTCCTGCACCCTTTCAATGGAACACCCATCAATCCTCAAGTCAAAGGTGACATTGCTCAATTTAATTAAAAGGTCTCTAGTTCCGATTACTAAAAAATTTGATTTTACTGGGTTTAAAACCAAAGAGTTTCTTCTCGACCAGGCTGAGATTCTATCCAAATCCTCATTCATTCTTTTTACAGTGTCAACAATCTGCTGAGGATGAAATGGCAAATACATCTGCAGATCATCAGCATATAGATGGAACTTGGCATTGAGCAAGCAGTTTGTTATATCAGCACTGTACAGGATGAAAAGTAGCGGACCAAGGATTGAACCCTGAGGCACGCCCCTGTTCACGCACTTGGAATCAGAGGACTTAACCGCTCCATCATCACTTGTAACCTGGACTAACTGAGTTCGGTGAGTCAAGTAACTTTGGAACCATTTTACTGTCTCAGGCTGACATCCATAGTAAGACAGCTTGGAGAGGAGAAGTGAAGTGTTAATAGAGTCAAAAGCACGTGAAAAATCGAGTAGGACAAGCATGGTACCCATGCTCTTGTCTCTGGCTTCAAGGATAATTCCGACTACGTCAAGAAGGGCTGTGGCTGTGCTGTGTCCCTTGCGAAAACCAGATTGATAAAGAGGTAAAATTTTGTGCTGCTCAAGATATGCCCTAAGCTGGTCGGAGACAACCTTCTCTAGAACCTTGGAGAGACATGGCAACAGACTAATTGGTCGAAGTTCTTTTACGCTGTTAGGATTAGGTACTTTAGGAATGGATCTAACTATAGCCAATTTCCACAGATCCGGGAAAGAGGAGATGGTGATGGAACGATTGATGATGGCTGTTATAGCTGCAAGAGTACGAGGAAGAGTCATCATCAGCATCTCCAGTGAGATAGAGTCAGACCCCTGAGCATTGGACTTCAGACCACGCATAAGCCCCAGCACCACATCCTCCTGGACCGGCTCAAGTTGGAAATGACAACTGTTAAATCTATGACGCTCAAAGATGATAAGTCAGCAGTAGTAACCAAACCGCTACCCGGTACATCCAAAAAGTGATTATTTATTTTCTCTGGATCACTACAGAAGTGTGGTAATGTGGGCTCTGCTTTTTTGGAGATTGCTATGGAGGACTTTATGTGACTCCATAACTTTTTTGGATGTTAAATGTTGTTAGTTATTTTAGTCTTGAAATATGCACGCTTCTCACTTACAACCGCAGCCCTAACTAGGTATTTTAGCTAGGTAGGTGTTGCACTCTGAAAGATCTTTAGATAATATAAAGATAGCACGACAACAGGGGAGGAATTTTTGGGACGTACTTTTGCAATCGCAGTGTTGCTCATTGGAAAAATCCCATATGACTAAGGCGTGCCTGCATTGGCCCACCTGGCTTTGCATTTTAATCCAATAATAGGTATAAAAATGCTGTAAGTGAAAGTAAGTTCTCATCCACTACGGAATATGAGGTCTACTTTAAATTTCGTCTATAAACTTGAGGTCTCAAGTCGAGGCTGAAGCCAGTGGCCTGTGTGCAACAAGACTAAGGTACGCCCTTCAAATGTCGTAACTATTTTATGTGGTGGCTGCGCTAAATTCGCCTTGCAGTTGACAGCTCTTGCCCTTAAATGCCAAGTCAGCGGCAAGCACAGACGACTCTCAGCCGAACTAGAAATTTTCCGAGCAACTGCAGTTAACAGTACTTTGGGCTAGTATTCGCTGAAGGGCGTTCTCGAAACAAAGATCTATATTTAGACAAGAAGCAGCATCTACCTCAATTAACATGACATTTTCAAGTTTACTGAAAGATATGCTTCTGTAAAAATATGTCAGCATTATCTATTTTTGTAAAGTAAGAAATTTATTAAACTCTCAACCTATTTTAAGAACGCTTTTTCTATACGAGATACGCAGACAATATAATGTTTATTTTTACTGTCTGTATTATCATAACACATAACTTACAATCATTTTATAAAATGGCCAAGATCACTCATTTCTTTGTATCATCATCATCAATTCAGACAATATTCGTCCAATGTTGAATGTAAGCCTCCCCCAAAGAGCACCATCCATCCTGGTCCTGAGCAGTTCGCGTCCATCCGCTGCCAGCCACCTTCTTTAAATAATCGATCCATCGTGCCCCAGGGTGTCCCACACTGAGTTTGCTCATACGCGGTCTCCATTCTAACACATGTCTGCTCCGCCGAACGTCTGTCCGTCTGCAGACATGGCCGGCCCACTTCCATTTCAGCATGCTGATTCTATGCGCATTGTCGATGACTTTGTATCATAATCTGACCAAATAAATAAAATAGATGATTCTTGTCAATGTTAGAACTAAAATCAAGTTAAACAAAAGATTCACAAATGATAACAGGTTTCGAGAAAATAGTTATCGGTAAGTATATTATTCATTTTAATTGAAACGAAATAAAACTGGTAACTAATAAAACATTGTTGAAATCTTAACCAGAAATCTTTTAAGTTGTAAAATTTATTTTTACAAAATTAAGCTGTTGATTGATGTCGGTAATATTTTTGACCGTCATAGATACTTCTCAAAAGTTAACTATGTCTTAGATTTTATTAGAAATGGCCTCTCATAGCCTGCCATGATGTTAGACTCACAAACAGCAATTGATAGTATAGGATAAGCCTGTTCCTGTTTAAATAAATCTTATATCTATTTATACTTCTATACTCTATACTAATATACAGAGTTGATACGACAGAGGGGCATTAAATTACACTACGTAACTATTCGTGTTTAGTATTAATTCGATACAGTACAAAAATAAAAGCGCCAAAAATGAGAAAATATTTTTTTCAAACAAAATAAATATCTTACAAATCAGAATAAAACGCAACCACCCTTTGTAAATAAATTAGACTGACCGTAACACAGTGGCAACGTCGCGCGCGCGCCGGAGCGCGGTGTGCGGTATCTTGTGTCGAGGCGGGGGCCGGGGGGTGGGGCTTTTATGTTTGGTAAGTTACGTGTCCTGTCACAATAAAAATAAGAAATACTGTCTTAAACTTATTTAGTGTCCTATCACAATAACAAAACAAAATCACAATTATTGTTAGCGTGCAAATTTGAAAAATCGTACGTTCCGAAAGGACAGCGTCGGCGCACTGAAAAAATAAGTTTTTGAGAGGCTCCACTTACCGATCGCAAAAAACGTAGGATGCAACAAACTGACCTATTTCTGTTTCTTTCACTCGCGCTATGTTTGTCGCTTTTGCAGTGAAAGTGCAATTGTGTATGTATTTATTGCTTCCTTGTTTGCATTGCCAATTTTTAGTGAATGTCCTTTCGTAGATTTATCGTTGTAAGGTGCATGACCTATGCTTAGACATAATCAGCTGGTAGAAAAGATACATCGTGTTCAAACGGTGCAAAAACTTTAAAAATCATTTGCAACTAAACTACTGCTCCTATATAATTGATTTTTGGTACAGAGCTTGAAAATAGTACCTAGGCAGGGCATATCAAACCATATAAACCATATACCATATAACCATTAAACCATAGGCAGTTTAAAGGAAAGCCCCTCTGTCGTATCAACTTTGTATAAAGCTGAAGAGTTTGTTTGTTTGTTTGTTTGTTTGCTTGAACGCGTTAATCTCAGAAACTACTGGTCCGATTTAAAAATTATTTCAGTGTTTGATAGCCCATTTGTCGAGAAAGGCTATAGGTTATATATCATCACGCTAAGACTAATAAAAGCGGAGCAGTAATGAAAATTGCGACGCAAACGAAGTTGCGCTTGAACTGCGCAACTTCGTTTGCGTAGTAAATAATAATAAAAACTTTTTACAAAAAAATGAAACCGACCTCCAAAAACAAAACACTACAAAGTATAAAATAGCTTTCATTTTGGAAGTCGGTGTTTTTGGTATTTTTTGTTTTTTGACACCGACTTCCGAAATAAAAGTTATTTTATAAAAACCACAAACACATCGTACCGGCGTGATGATATGTTATGAAGTGGTGTAAACAATCAAAAGACATGCGATTTCAGAAATCTTGATCCTTTTGCTATCATTGATTGAAGAAATTCGTTGCCTACCTCCAAAGTTCTTCTTCAGATCTTCACCAAATTAAAATGGGACCAGTTCGGCAAAATACTGTTCCAAACAAAAAAAGAATCATCCAAATCGGTTAATTTGCGAAAATATCGCTGAAAAAATATTTTTCATGGGATTCCATCCAAACACAAATATCTGAATTGCGTTAGAACTGTCATTAAAAACATTGTGTGAGCCTATATTTGAGGATTTCCCTCGATTTTCATAGGATCCCATCATCAGATTCTGACTTGGTGACAATGAGACCGAGGTTGAATTACAGGAATAAGTCAACATCAATTACAAAACTACATATGAGATCAAACTTACACAGTTACATAACTGTATGCTAGATTTAATTTACGACTGCTTTTATTAATTACTTTCAAAGTTATATAATTATAATTATGCGTATTGTGAGCTTTGATATTAGACTGAAATGAGCTTGGAATATGGGCTTAACTCACTAAGAGTCAAGAGCAAACCCAAAACAAATAATAAAAAAAAGAATGATCTCGAAAAGTATTGTAGGTACCTTAAAATCAACATCAAACCTCAGCCTGCCTACACTGACTACATAATCACAATAACTCTCCATCCTCCGTAACTCAATGGGAGCGCACTCCGTATCTCGCCGCCACAGTATATTAGCCGTAAACTACAGGACTGCAAATATTGACAGTACTTACCCGTGCCCTCGTGCATCTGCTGGAAGGCTCTCGGCTGCATGACTCGTATGCCGTCACCGTTATCGCAGAGTAGACGCGCCATTGATGAGCCTTTACGGATCGTATCTAGCTGACCTGTTTATAAAAGTACAGTTTTATCTATATTTAAATTTATACAGGACTGTTGCCCATTATAATATTTCCGGATCTACAACTGGCTGGATTATGCAGCAGCAGTCGTCACATCGGCTAAGAAAGTATTTTTTCTAAAGTAAAGTACGGGACTGAAAAGCAAAAGTTAAAGAATCTTTATTTAGGTATCTCCAGTGATATATTGAGTGAGTGATGACGATGAGTGAGCGTTTTATTTCCAAATTGTTTTTGTACTACACTAGCAAGTACGGCACTTACTTTAGCTTTCCAATCTGGAATCGATAACTGGCCAATTGATTATTATATTCTTCGTCTGTCTTAATGCTCAGCAAAATGTTGTTTTCCATCAAAGAAAACTATCGTTACTTTTCCTCGTATGCCATTATTCCAGAAATGCCTTATTTGGCTTGCTAACGTTAATTTGTGTGATGTAGCATTTGTCTAATGCTGCACTAAACATACAGATTAACAAGATTTGTTGAGGAATATCATAAAATAAGGGTCTGTGTATACGGGAAGACTGTTTTGATAACCTCGAGCCACTTAACCACGTGCTCTGAATCTGGTGAATAATTGCCTTTATTCCCATTTTATTGCGTACTTTGCTGAAAATATGACGGGGAATGCTATTAATTCACAGAAATGGCATTATTTGTAAAAGAAATGAAGAGTTGGACATGGGTACTGTTTTTTTTTTATGTTGGATGTTTAGAGGTAGCGGTACAGAGAGTAAAGTCCCGCATACCTCATTTGAAAAGGAGGATCCTCCGACCAGGCTGCTGTTGTGCCTGGCGGGCTACTGCCCGATAGTTAATACATTCTGTCAATAAAGTATCGGGAATGGATGATTTGTTTATGGTTCCAAATTCAAATTTTTGTTTTTTTGTAGTTGTTAGATTGGCACAACTGTTTACAATTTTGGCGCGGAGTTTGAGTTGCATCTGTTATTTATATTAAATACAGTGCTGGTTTTAGTAATATCATATATACTGTGTATTGCGAATTTCATAATGGACAAAAATATCGAACAAAGAGTTTGTCTTAAATTTTGCATCGCCAATGGAATTTCGTGTTCGGAGTCACTGAAAATGTTACAAAAGGCTTACGGTGAATCGACTTTATCAAAAACTCGTGCTTATGAGTGGTTCAAAGCGTTCAAAAGCGGTCGAGATGTGATGGAAGATTTGCCTCGCTCTGGTAGGCCGTCAACGTCTGCAACTGAAGTTAACATCGCAAAAGTGAAGGAAATTGTGACTGAAAATCCCCATTCAACTCTGAGAGAGATAGCCGCCGAACTTTCTGTATCTCACGAGTCGATCCGTACCATTTTAACTAATCATTTGGGTATGAAACATGTTGCTGCTCGGCTAGTCCCAAAAGATCTGAATTTTCTCCGAAAACTCAATCGCATGAAAGTCGCTGAGGACATGCTAGAACGAGTCAGTTCGGACCCAACATTCATGAAACGCATTGTTACTGGTGACGAGACGTGGGTTTACGAGTTTGACATGCAAACTAGTCAACAAGCTTCGGAGTGGCGCCTTCCAACTGAACCGAAACCGAAATAACCACGCCAAAGTCGATCAAAAGTCAAAGTCATGTTGACTGGTTTCTTTGACTATCGCGGTGTTGTGCACTCTGAATTCTTACCGGAAGGTCTAAAGGTAAATAAAGAATATTATTTGAGCGTTATGCGGCGTTTAAGAGAGCAAATTCGACGAAAAAGGCCAGATTTGTGGAAAGAAAATTCTTGGATTTTGCACCACGACAATGCGCCTTCGCACAAGGCTATCATTGTGAACGAATTTTTAACCAAACACTCAACAAATACCATCCAGCAACCACCATATTCACCAGATATGGCTCCTGCTGACTTTTTTCTTTTTCCTAAACTCAAATTACCACTTCGTGGCACCCGTTTTCAATCGATAGAAGACATAAAGGAGAATTCGCGGCGAGAACTGAACTCAATTCCGGAAGCAGCGTTTAAAAAATGTTTTGATGAATGGATTATTCGTTGGCGCAAGTGTATCGTTTCTAAAGGAGCATACTTTGAAGGTGATAAAATAAATTTGGATGAATAACAGACATTTTGTGTATTATTGATCTTTTCCCGGTACTTTCTTGACAGAGTAGTATTTTGTGCGTTACGATTTGAACATATACATCAGTATATGTTCAAATCGTACGGTTAACTCTGCTTGCGCGATGCAGGGTTTCAACGTTGTAGTTCGCTGCTAGTCGGATAGATGGCATCGCGGTTCTTTTTGTTTGCTTTGTAGATTTGCTCTGTTGGTTTTTTCTTGTGGCGGCATTGATACCGCTACATCACTCCCCTCCGGAGACCGGAGGTCGATAGTGGATGAGTTGTCCTTGTATCTTGAGATGCTTGCCAGGCCAGAGTGTCGGAACCGGAAGTCGCAGAGAGTCGGGGTGATGAGATCCCAGTGAGTCGGGATGATGCTGCAGGCTCCAGTGAGTCGGAGTGGTGCTGCTGCTGGCTCCAGTGAGTCGGAACCGGTAGTCGCAGAGTTCACGGTGAGTCGGAACTGTATGCGTTGCCCCAGTGAGTCGGGGTGATGATAGAGGCTGAAGATGCCGAACAGGAATGCGCGGCTGCTGCATGCTGGTGGTCAGGATATCCGTAGAAGCCGTGGGTACTGGCTGGCTGTATGACTCGCTGCTCGAGAGCTTGAGGTCACGATAAGGAGAAGTGATGATGACGTCACGCTGAAGTAGTTGCACGAAGGCTGCGCTGACGTTCAATGTCGAGGGTCACCAGTTTAGAGAGATGCGGAACAGAGAGTAAAGTCCCGCATACCTCATTTGAAAAGGAGGACCGACCAGGCTGCTGTTGTGCCTGGCGGGCTACTGCCCGATAGTTAATATTCGGGCTGATGTATATGTTCAAATCGCACGGTAAACTCTGCTTGCGCGATGCAGGATTTTAACGTTGTAGTTCGCTGCTAGTCGGATAGATGGCATCGCGGTTGTTTTTGTTGCGATGTAGATTTGGCCCGTTGGTTTTTTCTTGTGGCGGCATTGATACGGCTACAGAAGAATGATTAAAATCACGCATTATAAATTACCGTGAGGAAACCGGCATGTCCTAGAACCAAAAATTCGAAGACATGTGACATCTACAAACCCGCACTGGGCCCGCGTGGTGGATTACGGCCCACGCCCTCTCACCGAAAGGAGGCCTGTGTCCCAGCAATGGGAACATTATAGGCTGATTATGCTTATTATAAATTAACTAAATAAAATAAATGAGATAAATATATAGGTACAGTCCAGTTCTATTAATCATCATATTAGCCGTAAACCATCCACTACAGGACATAGGCCTCCCCCAAGTGTCGCCACTACGATCGGTCCTGCGCGTCTCGCATCCATCGGCTGCCCGCGACCCTCACCAGGTCATCGGTCCACCTTGTGCGAGGCCTTTCAACGATGCGTCTTTCGGTATGTGGTCGCCACTCTAGAACTTTTCAGCCCCATCGACCATCTGTTCTGCGAGCAATGTGCCCTGCCCACTACCACTTTAGTTTGGCGATCCTTCGGGCTATATCGGTAACCTTGGTTCTCTTACGGATATCATCATTCCTGATTCGATCATGCAAGGAAACTCAAAGCGTTACCCTTTCCATTGCCCTTTAAGTGACTTTAAGCCTTCTGATGAGGCCCATTATGAGCGACCTTTTATTTGATTCGGCAAATTCAATAAATGTGAGACGTTCCATTAATAGCCGTACAATAAATAAATACAAAATATTTGCTAAGAATTCAGGCAATTAACAAATAGACTGATTGGCCAAATACATTCAGATTCTGCTAATCTATTTGGTCTTGATTGTCCTAGGGAATATTCGAGCTATAAATCCGGGGTTATCTGGCTGGTTCTTCTTTTTGTGGCAGACAGATCAGGTTTCGTACCTTCGTAGAAAAATATGTTCAATATAAATGTTTTTACAGAATTATTTTAATCTTAGTTTATAAAGGAAGATACGATTATACCCTTGTCACGCAAAAGATCTCAGGGACTAGCTTTCTGCTTGCTGCTCATGTTATTTTTTTCCTTCCTTTGAATTTTCATAGGCTCATGCAGAAAGGCAAAAACTTAAAAATACGACAGCGATAAAATGGCTACTTCCCGTCTCGCCATGTTCCCGATTCGTCAACAAATTAAAAGAAGTTTGATCAAGATTTTCATCTTAGTACGTTTCTTCCCGGAAATATAAATATCATCCTTGAAGACACTATTGTTACTTACTATTTCTAAGGAACAGATTCTGAGGGAATCTATCCTTAAAAAATACAGTTTTCTATTCAAAAATATTTCGAGAAAAGGAAGAAAACCAAGCTAACACAGCGTAACATTATAATAAGTTTGTTCTACAGACAAATTTTCTTCCACATTCTCAAAATGTTTAAAGGTAGAATAATTTTACAATGCAAATGATATTATTATTATCACGACTGCAGCTTGTAGCGCTTGTTTGGTTTATTGAAACCGGGTTTTTGTTTAAAAAGTATAAAAGTGGTCATAAGAGATTGTTTTTGTTTAAAAAGGGCTTGTGTTTAAACACCGCCCAAAAAAGTACCTATTTTACTACCAAAAAAGTTCTAAATGGTTACCAAAACAGATAAATGGTCACCAAATAATATTCGAGAAGTAGCGCTCGCCGGCCGCTGCCGCGGCACCGCTCGCTTCGCTCGCTCGGCTCGCGCGCGGTTGGTCACAATTCTAACCTAACCTGACCTATTTTATCCAGTTTGTAACCCCAAGCCTACATTTTATGGCAATCACAGTTGAGTTGGATAGAATTTGGTGACCGTTGATCCATTTTGGTGCCTAGGCTTAGAGTCTTAAAAATATTATTTTTGGTGACCGTCTAAATTATACCCTTTAAAAAGTATAAAAGTGGTCATAACAGTGCTTTACTTCACAGTTTCGAAAAAAAATCTAGGAATGGTTCTTTCTATTCTTGGTAACGTTGTAAAAATATTAGCAAAATTCATGTGAACCTTTCGTCATACGAATACCTATTATTTCAAAGAAAAAAATGACGAAAGAGAAATTCAAAGGCTCGGACTAAAAGCTTGATCATAAACGGCAATAATTGTTAACTTTTTAATAAAAATTAACTCCACAGTTAAACTGAAGATTGTTACAGCCTCTCTGATGAAAATTAAACGCTTCTGGCGGACCCATCAATTGTGACCTTTATTAATAATAGCCACAGCAAACTGGATTTGTAATAGAAGATAGCACTTGACAAGGTCAAGACGTTAATCTTGTGACAACACCGGGCCCACGCAAGATAATTACTTATTATTAGATCAAGATTATTACGAGTCAGAAAGATTCTAAAAATAGCCGAGCTGAGTTGTATTTGGGTCGTAAATTGGCATACCACATTCCCGTGAGTTGACGTTCAAGATTGTGATTTTTTATGTACCTTTATGGTACAATATTTTCGTAATATCGATAGTTATATGTTTATTTATTTAAAATGTGAGTGCGGGTATGTATGTCTGTCTATAACAGGTAGGATACACGGTTTACATCGTAATATGTACCACAACAACCGTAATTACTAAATTACGGTTTTCTAAAGTAAAAATAAAAACACCAAAAATGTTTTACGTACGTTAAAGGAAGGAGTTAGCCAATTGAACAAAATGCGAAACGATTATGATAGTTGATCTGAAAGGTATCTTTGGTGCGGCGATATCTTACCTCAGAGCTGCCTACCTCATCAAAAAGACCGTGAAATACCACGAGGAAAGGGACCGCTGGCTTTGTGGTCATGTGGAAAGAGGTCCAGGAGAAGAACCTGAGCTCTTAGATAATCTAGAACAGAACTCTCTAGCACAAACCTATATATACCTAACCTAAACTCGACAAATAAACTGAGCAGGGGATTGCACAAAGACGAAAAGTTTTACGTAAGTTTATTACTTACCCCCAAAAAGTAACAATATGATTGATTAAAGAATATTTCTAACTACGTAAACCTCGACACAAGGCCCATGGCAACTACAAAATAATTTGATACCTATACGAATATCATACCACATACCTCTTTTCAGTTACATAATAGATAGATAAACTCATCATCTGCCTAGCCTTTTCCCAACTATATTGGGGTCAGCTTCCAGTCAAGCCGGATTTAGCTGCATACCAGTATTTTACGAGGAGCGGCTGCCTACCAAACCTCCACAACCCATTAACTGGTAATAGATAGATAAACTGTTTATTCAAAAATAGCTCAAGGAAGAAACAAGTCGCCTTTACTTTCATTCTATTTGTAACCGTACATCAACCATACTTTAAATAAACTCGACTGTCATGCCGAGCCAGTTTTCTGTTTCATAGAAACAGAAAACTGCGCGTTGTGCGTGTGGGTGGGATATCCTCCTTGTGCCGCTGGCGCATTGCCACGCGTTTGTCGTACATTCCCCAAAATGCAACCGGTAGAAAATCGATGCTCAAGACGTTGGAGCTTCGTCGCGACGAGCCTATCATTGCTTACTCAACTGTAATGAGAATTTTACAAGCTTTTATTCAACTGCATAGTTTGTTACTTTATGTGAGTCAAATCTTGCAAGATAAATTAAAACCTGTTGTCCTACATATGAAAAATAATACATAAGAATAGTTTAAGTTCAGAATTTTCAAGATAACTATGACTTAATTTTCCATCTAGAGTTGGCTCGTGACGGAGAGTTGCTTCGTTTGGCTTGGTCAAAAGTACAGACACAATTATTACTTTTTTCATTTTCAATAATATATTTATTTAATTATACATTTATTATTGGTTTTTTATTGCGATATCACGTGTCTACTTACTAAGGCTGGATAATTATGTCATTAAATAATATATCTGAGAAAATTATAGTCAGATGTCTAACTCGACAACTTATTGTTGTTATTCAGAATTTATTGTTATTCCTTACTTCTTTTGGCTCGCCCAGATATAATCCAGGGCATGAAGAATACAGTTTCATAAAAGTTTGGGTACCGCCTGGCATCACGTAGTTGGTACATGTCACATATCATACGTACGAACAATTTCGTGGTCGTAATAAATTGGATTAATTATATTGTAGCCGTGTTCCACGTTTTACTTGGGAGTCACAAATTATATTACCTACGTAGGTAATTGTTAGCCTACACGCATTACAGCATTTATTATGCCGGTTCAGTACAACAATAGAACAAGGTACATCCGTCTGTCACTCGCAAGCCTCCGCTGAAAGTGATGCTATGTTTAGACTACACTTCGTCCGAAATAATTAATGCCTTGAATGCCTTGCCTTGATGAAGTGCCTTTTTTAAGGATGGGAAATCATCAAATGACTCCTCCTGTTCTGGGCGATGCAGAAGAGAGTGTCAGACTCTTATTGACTGAAACCCATCCGTATTTTTTCTTGTGCCCTTTGCGTTCCTGGGCCGCGGTGACTCTTTTGAACATATTCCGCCACGCGAGTGCCTACACGTTTGAAACCCTCTTGTAGTTAAGTAAGCTCCTTTGCGTGAAAAGTGGATCATTTAAAACTGCTTTCGTCTGTTCTTTGTTATGTCGTCGGTCAGTGCTACCGTGGGCCGTCCCACGCTGTTCTGGAAGGTTCACGGTTTCTTTAAGAACTTGTCTGGTCTTACGCCCACCAGCACTTAAACGGACAAGGTTAACCAACTGCTTCATCACATCGCTAGCTCTGGAAGCTATGTTGGTGACCCCAGTTCCTTTGATGATTTATTACTCCAGGATCCACATTTCTTTACTAATATTATTTAATGCGAAAACAACTGTGTATCAGTATGTCTATTCCTTTTGATAACCTTTTCACAACTTTGCGTCACGTCGCGTTTTTAGGGTTCTGTACCCAAAAGGTAACCAACGGTACCCTATTACTAAGCCTTCGCTGTCCATTCGACCGTCTGTCAGCGGGCTATATCAAGAACCGTAATAGGCAGACAGTTGAAATTTTCACAGTGTGTATTTCTGTCGCTATAAAAACAAATATTAAAAATTAAATTAAACTAAAAATAAAAGGCTCCAATACAACGTGTTTTTTTTCGGTTTATGGTACGGAATCTTTCGTGTTAAAATTCGACTCGCAATTGGCCGGTTTTTTTTTATTTTTTATTATATTTAGTAAAATAAACAGATCTTTTCAGAGATACAGTCCAGCATGTAATGGAACGTCTTGGGTACAGACAGGCCGCGGGCAGCACGGGTGGCAGAGTAAGACTCCAAGCCGACAGACAAACTGAATCTCAGCCTAGACGAGCCATCGAAGCTTGAAATATTTTGGTACAAACATAGGAACACTCCCTCTTCCATCACAATTATTGTCCGAAGGGACGACCATACCACACGACCGGAGATAGATAAGGCCCAGGGCCAACGACTTTTTTGCTTTTCGAAGAGTGGGGATGACACACTGCGAAGGCCCATTTTTTATTTTCATTTTTGCAATCTATTTTTGAATAGGTAAAACTAATCTAATAAAAATAAAATTTATATCAAATTTAGGAAATTTAGATTATAGCAAATTTAAGAAGCTTGTAGTACCACTAGCAGTTTTGAACATAATACACTAAATTAATGCAGTTACCGCTAAGTTATTTTGCAATTTTCAAAGGGAAAATAAGCTAGTTTATTTAACTTTTCCTGATTTCTATGTTAGAAACAAAACGTACCATCTAATTATAAACTGATAAGTTCATAACTTACTTTATGATCCGTAATCAGTATACAAAATTAGAAGTTATAATTATTATAGATGATCCGAACGACCTTTACAACTCCAGTAACGTACAGTCATCAAAACTATTTGGTATGACAGACAAAAATATTAAATTTTTCAGTGCACTGCCAATATTCATTCATAATGTGTGCAAAATAACATTTTTAGCATTTGACATACTTACGAGTGTCATCATCTGCCTAGCCTTTTCCCAAATATATTGGGGTCGGCTTTCAGTCAAACCGGATTTAGCTAAATACCAGTATTTTACGCGGAGCGGCTGCCTACCAGACCTCCACAACTCATTAACTGGGTAACACGGTACTTCATGGCAAGACTGGAGTCAGATTAACTGGCTTCTGACTATCCGTAACGACTGCCAAAAATCTACAAATGACAGCCAGCCAGCCAGTGTACAGTAATTGTTTACTCAGCACAATCACAACATCATCTGCCTAGCCTTTTCCCAACTATATTGGGGTCGGCTTCCGTCAAACCGGATTCAGCTGAATACCTGTGTTTTACGTGGAGCGGCTGCCTACCAGACCTCCGCAACCCATTAACTGGGTAACACGGTATTTCTTGGCAAGACTGTAGTCGGATTTACTGGCTTCTGACAATCCGTAACGACTGCCAAAGATCTACAAATGACTGCCGGGACCAACAGCTTAACGTGTTTTCCGAGGCACGGAGGAAACTCGGTATGTTAATGTGGTCACCCATCCGCAGACCAACCTTGGCAAGCGTTGCTTAACTTTTAAGATCGACCCGTGCGGCTGTTATTATTTCAGCACAATCACAACATTATATAAAAATTGTCGCAAGTTAGCTGCCTGCATACCAAATAGCTTTGTTGACTGTACCTACTGTTCAGCGTAAAATAAACAATAGCAGCTAATATAATTTGAATTGTTCAGTATCTTAGTTTTGTTATTAAACTTGTAGTGCAAACAATTACCAAGGATAACTAGATTTAGGATTAATAACAATAGAAGGTAGACAGACGGATTATTACTTTCAAGAACAAGAAATTAATAAAGCTTTCAGGGCCTAAATCTTGTAGGAATCTTGTTTTGTTGTCTACTAAATAATCGTAGGATAAAAAAGTTATCTCTTTGATAAACCTATTTATAACGCGGTTACCTACATTTATAAGGACATGGAAGTTCTTGAATCTTGCTTTAATTGTTTTTGTAGGACACTTGTATTTGGTTGCCTGCTGAATGATTGTAGTATAAAATAATAACCACTTCGATAAACTTATTTATATTGCAGTAACGTTCATAAATGAGAACAGCCTTTTTAATTTTTTAACGGCTTAATAAGTTTAATATACTTCGTGCAAAATTCACGTGTTTCAATATTGGTCGTATCGTGAAGCAATCGAGAGGGCCTAGGCCAATTGACATTTAATCAGCGTTAACTAATAAAAAAATAGCTTTTGTTTAAATGCTCTAAAAAGAAGAAAATAATCATCATCTGCCTAGCCTTTTCCCAACTATATTGGGGTTGGCTTCCAGTCAAACCGGATTTAGCTGAATACCAGTATTTTACGCGGAGCGGCTGCCCACCAGACCTCCACAACCCATTAACTGGGTAACACGGTACTTCATGGCAAGACTGGAGTCAGATTAACTGGCTTCTGACTAACGTCGTAACGACTGCTAAAGATCTACAAATGACAGCCGGGACCAACGGTTTAACGTGCTTTCCGAAGCACGTAGGAAACTCGGTATGTTAAGATGGTCACCCATCCACAGACCAACCTAGGCAAGCGTTGCTTAATCTTGAAGATTGACCCGTGCTGTTATTATCTAGCCACGAGCTCGATTAATTAAATACTTATTGGTACTTACGCAAACCCCGCGACAAGCTTTTATGATAAATTTTAAAGGAAAAAAATATTTTCTTCCTTGTGGAGCATTTAAATAAGAGCTTTTTTAAAAGTTTTTTACTTTTAATATATTTTTTACTTTTTAGTTTTACCCATATTGTAGAAGTGCATAAAAAATAACTATTTCGCCATCTTGGATGCTCCGCCATATTTGTTTTAGTATTATGTCACACAGCTTATTATCGTGTATTGTCATCCAAACTAAACGTGTATACAAAATTTCAGCTCAATCGGTTGTAGATATCTGCTTCAAAATTGAGTAGCAAGATTCCACCCGAACAAACATACATACATACATTGCAAGTTAAATAAAAGCTTTAAAAAAAAAACAAAATTAGATTGTCAGACAGTCAAAATTTTTGATCTTTTGATATTTATGCTCGTCTTTGTCTGGAGTCTAAAAACGTTTCGAATGTCGATCAATCAATTATTATTTGACTATTTTCTACCAACGATAAAAAACATAACGCCATTAAACAATAAATACGTTCTCTTATTTTCCGTGAGTAATTTCGTGTGATTCTGTCCCTCTAAAGGAAACAACAGTTGAATCAAATCCGCATAAAATTATGTCGACTGCGAGTCTACTTCCAGGAAACGTGACATCAAAGACATTATAATCGGAACTTTGAAGTCTGATAAACATCTTTAGTAAATTCATCACATGTGAACACAACTGAAAATTATCTAGGAACTGACAGGCCTTTGATGTGACGTCATAATACCTTGATTGCCAAACCAGGCATTATTAGAATAATCTAAACTTTATAGACATATCAATTT
Organism: Lacanobia oleracea; assembly: GCA_950371165.1. Lineage (NCBI taxonomy): Eukaryota > Metazoa > Arthropoda > Insecta > Lepidoptera > Noctuidae > Lacanobia > Lacanobia oleracea. Next base: position 14,089,567 of record OX493397.1, read on the forward strand.
GGAGGCGTTATATCGGCTCAGATTGGTTTTAATATTAATGAAGCAATAAATCGTTTGCGTATCTTCCGTACAGTCAAACTTCAGCACAATTTTGGTGAATCTTTTCGTCATAAATCATTGGCATTAGGGTCATCGTTAGCCCTTTTGACTGCAGAAGCGTCTATTGAATGTTATACTTAATATATAAAGCTGAAGAGTTTGTTTGTTTGTTTGTTTGTTTACTTGAACGCGCTAATCTCAGGAACTACTGGTCCGATTTGAAAAATTATTTCAGTGTTAGATAGCCCATTTATTGAGGAAGGCTATAGGTTATATATCATCACGCTAAGACCAATAGGAGCGGAGCTGTTCAAGATCGGGCAAAGTGGAGGAAGCTAAGTAGGAAGGCGGACCCTGGCAATAGCCGGGATTAACGCCAGGTAGAAGAAGAAGAAGACCAATAGGAGCGGAGCAGTAATGAAAATTATGACGCAAACGAAGTTGCGTGGGTCAACTAGTATCCTATAAAATTCTTCCGTTACTGATTAGTGACTGAGTGAGTGACTGACATGAAGGTTCCTTGGGGAGTGTAGGGGAGCACTAAAGATTTTCCTAAATTCTTATGGGAACGTGAAAAAGCGGGATAGTAAACGGTAAGTCGCAGGCAAAAACTAGCCTATATAGTATATGAAAGGGAAACTAACTTATCAACACACAGGTAAAACTACTTAAAGGGGGTGAAAAATTAAATTTTTGTACTAAATCTGCGCAGACAATCTGCGCAGTCATTTTGATGCTCACCCAAGTCGCGGGCGAAGTGCTTGTTTATACTTTAAAGTTGGCTAGCTTGGTAATTTTGTCTGTTCTGTATTCGATGTGAAGTCATTTTAGTATTGAATATCTGAGTTTCTCGTACCAGTAGTTTGAAGCTCAAAGTTTTTATTAGTTTTTAAAGTAGGAATGGCTTACTTGAAGAGGAATTGGGCCATTTCCGAGTTCCAGCCTGAGCATGAAGTCTTATTCATGCGTCGAGAGTCCTCTCGTCAAAACTAAGTGTTAAAAGGCATTGTCAAGTTCCAGGAGTAGGGATTTGTTGAACCAGTCACTTATACGCACGGTGCCAACTGTACGACAACCGTCGCCGTTCTCCGAAATCAGTCTGTGAAAAAAACAGAAAAATATTGTCTTATTCTATATCGTTGCCTTTACATCCTACAGATTATAAAATAAATTCCCCCATCGCGTTTGTCTGTTCGTACGTAATAAGCTCAAAAATTACCGGACAAATTTTAATACTGATTTGTAATTTCCTGTCTCATTAATATTAATAGTCAATAAATAGCGTGGTTTCACAGGAGCCATAATTTGGCTCTAGTGCAATAAAAAAGTAAAAACCTTAAATTAAATTGATATAGAGCACAGTTTTGTCTGTAAAAATCGTTGTTGTAAAGACTAATGGTTGTGCTGAATATGACAACTTCGAGATATGGCAGCACCCAAATTAGAAACGAGTTAAGTGACGATTCTGGGCGTCAAACAATCAGTCTGACGATGGAACTGACAAATCCAATAGGGACTTACCCCCTTTTTAAGAATGGGAAAACATCAAATGACTTCTCACACACTTCAGCACACAGTGTAAACGCGGCATCATCGGTGTAATTGCTCACCGGTTACGCTGGTCGATCGTGGAAGTTTGTCGAATCCAAAACTAAATTAAGTCACATCTGACTTAATTTAGTTTTGGATTCGACAAACTGACAAACGGCGCCCGTAAACAGGAAAAATCTGACGAAATATTATCAAAAAACGTTAACAAATATGTATTAGGAAATTCCGCCTCTCACTTATAATAAAAGGCGGCCAAGGCTAAGGGGCGGTGTTCCCTTGTATTTATCTTTTTAGGCAAAAACGCGCCATGTACAATTCAGTAAGTCGTAAGGTTTACGGCAAATTATAATTTTGCCAATACGAGATTTCTTCTCTCTGCGTCGGCGTTTGAAAAACGACATAATGGATTGATTGATGAACTTTTGTGAAGCATAAAGATTAACGTATAAACTGAAAGAAACAGCAGGACGACTTGGCGTTGGGAATTGGCAAAAAGTGGCATAGAAACGGGTACAATGGACAGACTAGGGATGACGCCTGAGTTACAAAATATATATTTTAGTAGTTTAATAGTATATTTAGTCTGTCAGTTAGATTATCAAAAAATATTGGACACGTATCTTTTGCTTTGTCAAATCAATAAAAATTGACAAATATAAAACGCATCAAAAATCTGTAGTTTCCACTCCTGATTTTTGATGCGTTTGCGTTGCTTGTGACGTAAATGGTTAGGTAAAAGGTGCACTAAAATGTGACGTCATACGACTTTTCAACGCACTGTAGCGTCTTAATTTTGTGTTTACGTGAAATAATAATAAATAATTAGATTTTTTAGTCGTCTAGCCTATTGAGAAAGGCCTTCGTCCAGCAGTGGGACTGTTCAGGCGATTTATAATAATAATATAGAATAAATAATATTGTACAATATATGATAAGAAGCCCATCATTTCAAAAGTTTTTATCAAGCAGGGGTGGATTAGAGCAATCAATAACGTTAAAAATCAATGTGAAGATGGCTCAATTTTCGCCAATCATAAGTGAATGAATATGCGAACATTTTAAGTGGTACTTAATTATAAATCTTTGCATAACCTTTCGTTCGGTTTTTCGTACTTTTGCCATTGACCGTCCCGTATCTGAGTAATAACTAGTGTTTTATAGTATCTTACAATAGGAAGAAATTCGCAGTAGTTGATAATATATTGTATCTCAGCAATGTGAATGCGTCTCCCTTTTTGATAGATGGTCTCATCATTCCACTGAGGGTTGAGTTGCGCTAGAGTCTAGACCGCGGCAGTGCGGTTGTGTTCACGCATCAGAATCACTTGGAGGACCGTCAGTGGGAGGTTTTGTTTCACACGGACTTCACCTATGGGATGAAGCAGTATTTTGTTTTCTATATTACAAAAGAATGTGTGTGGTCTTATGTAAAGACTCACTTTAATCCATCTTATTTTCAACAGTTTTTATTACATCACCAATCATTTGGTTTTAGTTATCTATTTGGATAGTATTTTGAGAGTATATTTAGCTCTCTTAGAAACGACTCGTCTTCAAAATTCCTCTCTAAACATAGTATATGGCATTCTATAAGTTTTCAGTTATTTTTTCATAGTAAGTAATTCAACACAGAGATCGCTTGCTCTCCATAAGGCGACACGTGCAAAACAATTTGAAACAGCAAAAACAATTCTCATATATTGCCAACGGACCTGAAAGTTGTTTATACGTACGATAACTTCCTTACTAGCTCTGCAAAGTTCTCGTACTATATTTATGGGAGGCCAACTTTAATTGGAAGAACCTCGACAGAGCTACTCGACCCTGTAATTGCCCTCAAGGGGGTTATAAGCAAAGAACAAGTGGATCTCCCCATCAGTATTCAAAGGGCTTATGGTTGTGTAAGCATCTCTAAGAATGATCTGTTTTCTTAGCTGCCTTAAACTCTGCCAATATACTTAAGTGGATCATTGCGAACCCTCTCCGTTTAGATAGCCAGTATTAAATGTCTAATATTGGCTTAGTTACCCGAAAAATATTTCTACGCTAGAATATTCGCAATGTCAACACAAAACGATTTAGGCCTATTACCGTTATCGTAATACTTACTTATTTTGCAATCTTCATGTGGTTTTGGAATAGAACACACGAATAAATGGATGATATGAATAATGTAGATCATGGTAAATAAGTGAGATAGGATGGATACTCATGGTCTGATACACAGGTTTAAATAACCTAGAGCGGGCAGGTTGCTACATAATTATATTTTAATAATCTTGTACCGGTTATTAATTTTAGCAATACACTATACACATTTAATTATAAAATTTTTCATGAATATATTGATTTGATTTGATTTTGACTCAATGAAAAGTTACTACCATGCCTCAAGGAAACGATTAAATTGCCATCGAATGCTAAGGGATATAAAATATACGAGGATGGCGAAGATAATCAGTTTCTGGTATAACTAATAGGAGCTTGCGCAGACTCGCAAGTGGTGGTGAGGTTGGGGTCCTGTGGGGGCCACTCCCGACCTCTCCTGACGTTGGATTGAAGGCGGCCTCCTTGGAAGGCTCCGATGGGTTTGGCCTGATCCTGGCTGCTGCCGTAGACCAGATCGATGTAAGCTGTGACTGTAGTCATCTGGTAACAATTAAAAACCGAATAATGTTAGAGTTTTATTTTTACAGCTCTATTTTTCCCGCCACCACTTGTCTTTTCCCGCCAATCTATCGCGAACGATATTGGAAATTTGTCCAGCAGTTAAACAAATAGGAGCAATAAAAAAAGAGCAACATTTTTGGTGTTGAGTGGCCGGCCCATTGCCACTTCAGCTTGCCTATTCTGTGAGCTGTGTCCGCAACTTTGGTTCTCTGTCGGATCACTTCGTTGCGGATTCGATCTCTCAAAGAGACCCCAAGCATAGCCCATTCCATAGCTCGCTGAGCAACCTTGAATTTATGGACCAGTCGTACCATAGTTTCATATCATATCGTATAATAGTATTGTTGCTAAGTATTTAAGTCACTGATTACGAGATTAAGTGAAATTCGTTTATTTGTTCTCAATTACCGAAAAAAGGATCAATTCCGCCAGAGATTAGCGAGGACGAGTAGCGAGGAATGTGTTTCTTAAGAACCAATAGAATCGCGTGCGCTGAGCGAGTCTAGGTAAATGAAGCTAAAACTCGTTTAAGTAGCAGCTTTACCCAAACTTCGGAATCATATTTTCAGATCAAGTAACATTCCATCTAACTTACTTATTTGTTAAAGTTTTCAAGCGAAGAGTCGAGAAATATTCGGGACTGACGGAGAAGGGTTTTGATTTACTTTCTCTACATTGATCCTGTAAAATTATCGGATAGCTAAAAATAAGAAGGTTTTGATCAAAGAGGACCTCTAAAGATAAAACAATATTATGGCTGCTTTCATTGACCGATTTGCGATGGGATTTCATAAGGTCTCATATATAAAGAACCATACATATAGTAGATAACGTTCATACAATTTTATTCTTTGCTTTTTTAGCGTTCTGTATTTATATAAGAGTAGTTTTTGACCGCGACTTCTTACGCGTATATATTGCGTTCTACCCGTTTCATAGGAATTTGCAAAAATCCTCTCTTAGTGCTCCCCTACTCAAGGAACCTGCATGGTTAATTTTATATTTCTATTACCAGTAGTTTCGGCTGTGCGTTGTCTGTCACTCACTCACGCAGTCACCAGTAACAGTAGAATTGTATGTATATTATCAGGACACTTTAGTAATCCTAATAATAATATAATGAAATACTCTTTATTATGTACACCATATAAATCACAGAAAAGATACATGAAGAAAACATAACATAGGGTAGTAAGGTGTCCGCTTGTCGTATATCCTGATACGGAACACCAGGCTTAGTGTGGTGTGGCTACAGTAGATAAAGTGTTGTAACTCATTCAAATATTCATCTTTGTTTCGTTTTGGGTAACATAATGGCACAGAAAACGTCATTCGTGATTCCCTTATGTTAAACATTACCTTTTTAAGAAAACTATAGCTTCAAGGTTCAACAAAATTCTGAACAGGCCAATATTTATCACATTGCTAGCTATTTCCTCCGGCTTCACTCGTGATTTTATAGATTATCGCGAAAACAAGCCTAGGCATAAACGTCTCCAGGGTCCCGTTTATACGTACTCTATACCAAAACTCATCAAAATCGGTTCGTGAAAGTTTAACAAACAACCAAATGACTTTGGCATACATAGTAAAGCAATTATATTATTCAGGGTTTTAGACATTTCTCATTCTTTTGTATGTTTGTTACGATGTGGTTAACAAACTTGCCTCAAAAACTATTCAACTGATTTTAAACAAATTATTTCGTCATTAGAAAGTTACATTATTATTTTAAAACTGTTTTTTATTTAAAAAAAAAACAGAGATCCCCACGCAAATTTCAATAATGTAACGCAAGGTAGCAAAACTTTACCTAATAAATTCATTATTGCGCGTGCGCTGAGAAAACTATTGATAATCCATTAAAAATTAAACAAAAAACGCTTTTCCAAAAAAATGCGTCAGCGTCCTGCATTGACGCCGAAGATCGGTAGGTAACAATAATTGTACCTGATGGAGCAGATGTTTTAAACAGGAGTGCTGTATTAACATGAAAAAGCGAACATCCAAGTAGCTGGTACGGATAATAATAAACTTACACGTAGAAAATAATCCTCTTAGTAAATTACAACGGTTTCCTTACTCAGGTACCTTCAGTCGTTAACATAGATAGTTGTGAATTATTCCGTCTCGTGTTATTAGGCACTCCCAACGAGGATAGGCTCTCTAAATAACTGTTATCTATTTCTAGATACACAAACCACATTAGGCATGGTAGCTCATTAGTAGCGGTGTTGCTACCAGTAATGATTATTATGTTTACATGATGATAAAATGAGTCTAGACTTGGAAGCAATTAATGTTCATGTGTAATGATGAATGGTGATAATAATATAATAATAATTTATTTAATTCAGACCATTGATCCATATAGTGTTAGTAAAATCTTAACCTATTGTTAGTACATAAAAAGCTTAAATTAATTGGCGACATGTACGCCAGTACGCACATGCCTAGCTGCCCAGTGCCTAATGAAAGGCCCATCAATTTTGTCCGCCAGTGTAGCCAGTATGTTGTTGGGGCTACCCCTGAATCGCTTCAGCATACTCGCACATCGCTTGCGCATAACGGCATAAAAATCATCTAATCTCGCTTCAGCGAACATGCCAGACGCGCTACAAAACCGAGGTAGCCCCAACAATATCCTCAACGCATTGTTATACTGAACGCGCAGAGCGTTGTAAGCCTTCTGCGTATACCTTATCCACAGGCTGCACGCGTAAAACGATTGACAAAACGCTCGAAAAAGAGTCAGTTTCACCTCCTTAGTACAACGTGCAAACCTATACATATTGCATCTGGCTGCCACCGCTCTGCGCTCCCTATCTAAATCTTGGTCATCCATGAGAAAGTCCGTGATAACATGACCTAGGTATTTAAACTGCGTAACGAACTCCAACGGAGTTCCTCGTAAGTTAATAGATGGAATATTAACAGGTGTATTGTTGCGCACTCTAAAAACAATTACCTTGCTCTTGGAGGCATTATACCTCAAGCCATGAGCCTCCGCGTACCTCTCACAGATGGCCAACAATTTCCTCAGACCACAGATTGATGGACTGAGCAGCACCATATCATCAGCGTAACTTATGTTGTTGATCATAGTTCCATCAACAGAGCATCCGATCTTGGTGCCGCTCAGCTCACCAATCAGCCGATCCATATACACATTAAAAAGACTCGGTGAAGTCAATCCCCCCTGCCTTACCCCACAATCTAATCCATATGACTCAGATTGAGCATCCGCCCACCTAACATAATTATTCTGATGCTTATACCAATATTTAAATAAATCTATGAATTCAGTAGGTAGTTCAGTATCATCCGACAGTTTTTGCCACAAAACATCATAATCTACTAAGTCAAATGCTTTTGACAGGTCGAGGAAACATCCATACACTGGTGTTCTCCTGTCTGTGTAGTACTGCACAGTCTGCTTGAGACACAGGATTGCACTTTCAGCGGATAGCGTTATATTACAAATAAGGATTCCCCGAAAGGGCGCCCCGAGCTTTTAAAAGGACCATCCACATTTTGTCTGATACGTTGGAAGTCCCGTATTTAACGTAGGTTTATTAAATCACTAGCTTCTGCCAGCAGTTTCGCCCGCGTGGTCCCTGGGGAACATATTCCCGGGATAAAAGTAGCCTATGTCCTTTCTCAGGCTCTAGAGTACCTGTGTACCAAATTTATTTTAAATAGGTTCAGTAGCTTTGGCGTAAAAGCGCGACAGACAGACAGAGTTACTTTCACATTTATAATATTAAGTAAGGATTTAAAAGCTATAAATGTAGGCCAACAACGAAGAGTGTGGAGTGCTATTGTGAAAACTGCGCCCCAAAGCCGCTTAAAAGTTACAAACCGGGAATAAGTCGTTATGAGTTCATCCATCCCTATGGAAACTGAATAAAAAGCCGGAGAAACGTGAATATTATTGATTGTGAGTGACAAACAGTCTGAGGAGCTCGTGGCTAAATAATAACAGCCGCACGGGTCGATCTTTAAGGTTGGTCTGTGGATGGGTGACCATTTTAATATACCTAGTTTCCTCCGTGCCTCGGAAAGCACGTTAAGCCGTTGGTCTCGGCTGTCATTTGTAGATCTTTGGCAGTCGTACGGATTGTCAGATGTCAGTAAATCTGACTCCAGTCTTGCCAAGAAGTACCAGGTTTTTTTTTTTAAGGATCAGAAATCATCAAATGACTCCTTCCGCTCTGGGCGAGGCGGAAGAGAGTGTCAGACTCTTACTGACTAAAACCCATCCGTGGTCCTCCTAATGCCCTTTGGGTTCCAGGGCTGCGGCGTCTCTTTCGAACGGATTCCGCACCCCGGCAGGCACTGGCCCTAGCGGGCCCCGTCTCCCTTGCTGACAGCTCCTTGAGGCACACGTGGAACACAGCGCGCCGCCGACCCGGGCCTGGTTCTGATCGGACGGCGAGCCACCCAATGCTCGCCGTCCGCAGGTCCGCGCCTACGGTTGGCGGAAATCGTCCTGCGACTCCCGACGCCTGGGGCGTCTTCTTCTGTTGCGGCGGCTGGGTCGTGAGGTTTCCCTCTCTCTCACACGTTCGGCATCCTCCTTCGCTAGCATTACTATTTCGCAGAAGGAGGTGACCGCTTCCCATGCCGCTTCGCTCCGAACCATAGATTGAACCAGGGCCGGAAGTACCAGGTTACCCAGTTAATGGGTTGTGGAGGTCTGGTAGGCAGCCGCTCCACGTAAAACACTGGTATTCAGCTGAATCCGGTTTGACTGGAAGCCTACCCCAATATAGTTGGGAAAAGGCTAGGCAGATGATGATGATGATGAGTGACAAACAGACTGACATATTATATATGTACAGCGGCAGGACTGATTGAAAAGAAGATTATTCAGTTTTAGAAAATTGAGATTTTTAAAACCAAAGTCTCTAGGTACCTTCAAGTTATTATACAAATAGGCATTCAGGTCAGTTGTTTAGAATTTGCGTTGTTCAGTTTATATAACGCCAAAAATATTTTGACTCAACAGATAAGTTCTAGTTTATTGAGTCAACAAGTTGAGCTCATGCTGAGCCACTTTAGGAGTCAGTTTATGCGGTCGTGCATAACTAGCATAAATATAAAGATACGGCACTTTAAGTCAGCGGAGGAAAGTGGAGTAAAAACCTGGTTCAAAAACTAACATTACACTTTCAATCGACTTCGAATAATATTATAACTTGGGAACGTAACCACTATAAAATTGTTTAATGACCCCATTCAGCCGATAATTCGTTTGAGTTTTATATTTGAACTTTAAGCTTTTGCTCGTGACTTCGTACGCGCATATGGTTTTTTCCTGTTCCCTCAGAAAATTCGGGGAATCCTCATAGTGCTCTCCTATACATCCTCCCATGGGACCTACATGCCTGTATCAAATGGAGTCGCGCAATTTTGATCATTGTATTCAATGCTTTATTTATTCTATTAAAATAAAAATTCCATAATTTTTTTTTTCGACTAAGCAGGGACGTTGTTCTGAATTTGGAATTATTAACTGTTGTCTGAGTTTGGCGTTATTAGTTGTAAAATATAATGTTGCTTATAGAAAGAAGGTAAAGACCAACCAAGTATTTCAAAGATATTTACGAACTATTCCGATAGCAGAAGCTTATTCAAGGGAATAAAATATGAAATTATAATTTATTAAAGCTACTTAAATTTTGTATGACGTGTAAATATAATTATGTCATCATATTTTTGAAGCATGTTACAAAAAAGTTAGTAGGAGTAATAATAAACATGTATTAGACAAAACAATCTTACTCATATAGTTTCTTTTCATTACTTATATAGATAAACTTACGAGTATTTACTAAGAAATTACTTAATACAGAGTAAGTACGGAGTGCTATCGTTATTTTATTCGCAAACCGGTGAAACCAATGATGGGCAGTAGTTTAGATGTCTACTAGCCGTTCTGGCTAGTAACTTTTTTTTTAACTATTACACGCGTTTGACCACTATCTCACCTGATCTGACAACTATAATTCACAAGAGAAACAACAAAATAAATAAGGATCTTAAATCTAACTACAACATCAAGTAGTACCTATGTACTTATAAACGTTCAGGAGTATGCAACAATAAAAACTGTGCTTTACTAAGCACAGTTTTTATTGTTGCGTACTCCATATGCATTTGCTTTACTTTAAATATATTAATAGATTCTGACGTTTTTAGTTCAGTTGGTAAGTTATTAAGGCTTGTATTCATGCCAATGGCGCCTCTACTCGCCACTCCGCCAAAACAAAATATTTTCTTATACTCTACTTATTTTTATTATTAAAAATAAAAGGGGGCTTTTTATTAAAAAATAATACCTGTTTTTAAAAAGTAACAAAACTAAATTATTTTCATTTGCATTGAAAAGTAGTAATTTTTTTTTTTAAAACTCTTTTTATGAAAAATTAAGGTGTAAAATGGTTGCATCTCAACAATTTGGAGGTGATTTAGTATTTTTTTTTCTTATTATGTGATAGCGATGGAACAATTCTGGCTAAACCAAGTTACAAAACATATCATGTAAATTACTGACTATTTGTTTCTGATTTAATTTCTCTGTTAGTGCCGACAAAAAGCTGCTTCATCTGCTCGCTATTATAAGCTTTTTCGAGAGAGTAGCCTTAAGTAGTCTTGATCCTTCAAATCTAATGATAAGCCGCGAACCCACCGCGGTATACGCTATTAACGGCCACGCGGCGCATTTTAGTTGCATGGGTTCATTTGTTTGACAACGTGGGTCTGCGTTTCCACTGAAGTACACGCCACACGCCCTCGACAACGTACAACTGTAGCGTGGCCTACCGCGGCGCACGGAAAGGCTACGCACGTTTTTTTGCAAGAATATGGTTTTGACATAGTCGTGGGTTAATATTTGTGTATAGCGTGCATGGCGTCGACAGAGTTGAGCTACGTGGACGCCATATTCGAGCAAGCTACGTATGTGTCTATGACGTCACTTGTTGCGTAGCGCGAAACAATCTCGTACATTTTCATGCAAGACTTCACACACGTACAACTCGTACGAATTAACTGTGCACCTCGCCCTGTGACGTCATCCGGACGGTACCGTTTGTAAAAAAAAGAGAATTATGTAAAAAAAAGAGAATTATGTTAAAAAAATACAAATTACTATTTTTAACCCCCGACGCAAAAACGACGGGTGTTATAAGTTTGACGTGTCTGTCTGTCTGTGTGTGTGTGTGTGTCTGTCTGTGGCATCATAGCTCCCGAACGGATGAACGGATTTTGATTTAGTTTTTTTTGTTTGAAAGTATTGTTAGTCGAGAGTGTTCTTAGCCATGTGTGGGGGACATCGATCTAAGATGGCCGCCACTACAAAATGGAAAATAAAAAACCAAATAAGGTATAAACACATTTATTTTAATCAATCGTTTTCGCTACTATAATTAATTTCTTCAACTCCCGTACCTCTTGCACGTAGCCTCACCGTGCGTTACGGTGGGTTCGCGGTTTTATGCCTACCGTAGTTTGTTCTGGCACTAGGGACCTCTCGATAATTAAATTGACTGCTTTTCGTGTTATATTTGTTAATTTTCTTCTTAAATGATATCTGATAAAACGGGTTTGAACCCAGTTTTAATTAATTAATTAAAAACAAACTGCTCTGATTTCTACAAAAAAATGCTGTCGCAACTTAAGTGCAAATGAAGTGCTGCGATTGGTTGTTGAAAATTGATTCCAGAATCCGGATCACCTTGGTTGGGTTCCGTATGAGAATATTGTTTGTTTCTATTCAGTTCCTAGTAGTTAATATTCTATAAACTTATAGGATTTATTGTTCCCCCGACAAACAAGTAAAGGTCAAACTACTCAATATTTGAAATAGCAATGGTGCCTCGATTTATTTTCTAGAAATATCTTGGTTAATAATTCACATTCAACCAATAATAAACGCTTATCCAGTCAGGCATTTCAAGGAAACTGTCATACGTTACGAAGATTGACGGGTTAAATAAGTAATACTCGTACCGATGTTTTTGTGGTATTTTAACCGACTTCAAAAAAAGGAGGAGGTTCTCAATTCGGTTGTATATTTTTTTTATTTTTTTTTATATTTGTTACCTCATAACTCCGTCATTTATGAGCCAATTTGAATTTTTTTTATTAAATCTGAAAGGGTATACTTCTCGATTGGTCCCATTGTCACCATGTCAGATTCTGATGATGGGATCCCACGAAAATCGAGGGCAACCCTTAAATTTTGTAGGCACATATAATGTTTTTCATGAACTTTTTAACGCCCGTTCAATTTTGTGAAGATCTGACGAAGAACTTCGGAGGTAGGCAACGGAACTCTTCAATAAATGATAGCAAAGGGATCGGGATTGCTGAAATCGCATATTTTTTTGGGTCCGTAGGTTACGCCCCCAGTGTGTTTTGCCCCCGTGGTGGAAGCCCCCGATTTCGTTTTAGTACTATAATATTTATTAGTTAAATATTTTTATCAAAAGTACAGTCAGATAGCAAAGTGTAACCTATTATAAAAAATGTCTAAGTCATGGTTCATTATTAAAATCAAAATCATAGTTTATTATTATAAATCTTTATTAACAATGTCGGTGTAACAAACGTTTGCTTATCTAATAATAGGTACTAATGGGTAATAATAGGTAATACGTAGGTACTTAATATGTAATAAAAATTAAATTAAATGTCTAATAAATAATAATAGGTATCTACGTAAATACAACTTTGATAACAAATAAAACCAAACATTAAAATAAAGCAACAATAACATGCAAAATCACAGATACGAAATTAAAAATCACAGTTTAAAATTAGGATTATTTTAAGTACTTATATACTATTTACGTACTAAGTATATAGGTAGGCATCTACTTAAATATTTAGAAGATTGGTAACAGAATGTTCAAACACTAAAATATAATAAAAACAATTAACATTTAAAATCACAGATAACAAAAGTAACAAAAGAAGAAAAACATAGTAAAAATATTAGGATGATTTGAACTTTGTAATTAAATTATGTAATTTAAGTCATTTATATGCAGTGACTATGGAGGTTACAACATTGATATAGATATAAAATTAAAATGTAGTAATTATGTAACAATAAACATGCAAAATCATTATTTTTAAGCTAAGTAAGTAGGTGATTATTTTTGCTTGACTTGCACATACGGACGGATTTGTTCCAAAAACTCCATAATTGTAATTTGTTTCTTTTCATATTTGTCTGTCAGCTTAGCAATGAGTTTGTCATTGATTATTGAAGATTTTTTCCTTTTACATATAGGACTGTCATTTCTTCGTAATCTGAAAGTATAAGATAAAGATTATTTACTAAGAGTAAAAAAAATGAATTACTGATATATTAAGCGTTATGTAAGTAATCAGCATTTTACCTCACTTGACCTGTGCTATACGTAGAAATATCAGTTGTTATAATTTCCAAAAACGATAATAATGATGGTTTTCGGCCCAGATAGCACTGAAGCCGTTGATTCCAGGCCTCCACTAAATTTGTGGTTCTATGTCGTTCTTTATAGCAACACCACTTTGAGATCATCCCCGGAGGCTCAAGCCATTGTTCAACGAAATAATCGTTGAATTGGGTGACTTTTTCATCGGGAATACTGAAAACAAAAATTATGATATATATGACATGTCGTATATACCTAAGCATTATTTTTATTTTTGCGTACTTATAAAAACAATCTATGAGCTGTTAAAACTTTAAAATAAAATGAAAATTAAAATTACCTGTTTTCCATTACGGAAAGCCAACCATCTTCTATATCTTCTTTAGGAAGAAATGCTAGACAGGTGCACAGTTTCACATACAATGTTGTTTCTTCGTGTGCCAATAAACCTAAAGACTTCGCTTTTCTGTAAATGGCTCTTTGGAAGTGAACATTACAGCCATGTATTGTGACCGCTGGCAATACCTCTTTTATTGCCAGCATTGTAGCTAATTCAAAATCTACAGTGAATTTCATGGGGCTGAAGTCCGGCACAGCTTCTTTAATTTTTTTAAACATGACTTCATATGTACTTTTTTCTTTATTAACTAGTAGCACATAAAATATAGGCACAATATTGGTTGCTTGTGCATCACTTCCCATATCTCCATGAATGGTAAATATTTGGTAAAATGGACCTGGACAACAATCAAATGTACCATCCCCGAAGTAGTGTTGTATATTTTTGATGTGTTTTAAAGCCTGTGCTGATACGAATACTATAATTCTGTTGTCGTTCTCACAGTAATCAACTAATAGATATTTTTGAAAAATCTCAGGTATAATGACTTCAGCTGGATTACGAAACTGTGTCTTTTCTACATTTAAGGCTTTCTTTCGAGAGTTGTATAACTGTTGCTTGATATTATTGAATTTGGGTATGTATTCATCGAAGGCTGTGTCTGTGTTTTTTAACTCGGCAAATTTTGTTTCAAATTTTTGTTGTATAGAGCTCGAGAAACTCGTTTTCACTTCCTTTTTTAATTTTTCCATAACAACTCTAACTTCATTTTTCATTAAGTTAGGTTGACACTCAGCATTATGACACTTTTGGATTTGTACATTGTCACTTTCCTCACTTAATTTTATAGAACCACTACACTTGCCATGTCTTTTATTTACGCATGTCCACACACTCGATTTATTATTTTTCCTATGAAGATTATAAGCAAATCCGACATGTAGTAACGTTCTTCCACCTAGTTTATTTGAAATTATTTTGTAATTGGTTTGTGCTAAACCCCGTGAAGGACCTGGACTTGCCATTTTGAGTTAACATGACCGACTAAACTTTCTTATCAGTAACATATTGCAACTATGTGGGAAAGGGATAGAAATAGTGCCCATCGCTATGTTTGCTATTTTCACTGTCCGTCACCCTGGACTCTATTGTTTTCAACCCTATCTTTCCCTTTCTTTGACTACCTATCTCTTTCTTTTAGAATTCGATCTGGCTATTGTGTAAAACCAGTTCGGCCGGGCACGGGCGCCTCGTTTAGACAAAGTACAAAGTAATGCATCTAAAGTAAATAATTGTAATATAGTAATAAAGTGAATATCCTTGTAGCATGTTTATAGTATCCAATATTGTGTTAGTTAGAATACTTATTTAGTAAGTTTGTCTACGTATTTGGTTCCGAAACACTTTTTTCATCGTCTGTATCTAGTAAAAAATATTTTTATTTCGGCGAAATCAACTATAATAACTTAATTTAAAATCGGGGGCTTCCACCACGGGGGCAAAACACACCGGGGGCGTAACCCACGGACCCATTTTTTTAGTGTTTACACCAGTTCTTAACATAACATTGCGCCGGTACGCTGTTAATGGGTACGCAGGTACCTAGGTACCACTAAAAAGTTAAAAATAAAAACCTTTAAGTAACTTTAATTTCTGAAGTCGGTGTTTTTGGTTATTTTTTCGTTTTTTGACACCGACTTCCGAAATTAAAGTTATTTTCTTTCTTCCGAAGTTATTTTGTACCTTGTAGTATTTTGTTTTTGGAAGTCGGTTGTATTTTTTGTAAAAAAGTTTTTATCTTACGAGTGTTTGAAGTACCTACATACTTTGATATTGTTCTTTCTCACAACGTTTCAAATAAAATGCCTGTATTCATCAATGATTTGCTTTAATTTAATTAATTAAGGTACTTAAATATTCGATATGAAGGAAAATAATCCAGTCCAGACTGTGCTAATACGTGCCTACACTAGCTTTTTCCAGGCCAGTGGCCCCATCAGAGTGACAGTGGAAAATTATATCCACGGGAACGTAGTACCCTGAGTGCAAGTTCTTATTTTTGAGCAACGTGTATGGAAATTACGAATTTTATCACTGCGAGTTGACGTTTTGCCCGTTGATGGGAACTCATCGAATTGCCGCGAAAACATCGCGTGTATTCATCGAGTTGTTATATGTAGAACTAGTTGACCCACGCAACTTCGTCAGAGTCACAATTTTCATTACTGCTCCACTCCTATTAGTCTTAGCGTGAGTCCTATTAGTCTTAGGCATATATAGCCTTTAGCCTTCCTCGATAAATGGGATATCTAACACTGAAAGAATTTTTCAAATCGGACCAGGAGTTCCTGAGATTAGCGCGTTCATGCAAACAAACAAACCAACTCTTCAGCTTTATATATAAGTACTAGTTGATCCGCGCAACTTCGTCTGCGTCACAGTTTTCATTACTGCTCCACTCCTATTAGTCTTAGCGTGATGATATATATAGCCTTTAGCCTTCCTCGATAAATGAGATGTCTAACACTGAAAGAATTTTTCAAATCGGACCAGTAGTTCCTGAGATTAGCGCGTTCAAGCAAACAAACAAACCAACTCTTCAGCTTTATATATTAGTAAATAAGTATAGATGAAGTGGAAATTTGGTACTATCGTCGCGACATACATGCTCGTTGAGGTGGCGCCTAAATGTTTAACTGTTGAGGCATGATTCGTTTAGAAACATTAAAAGAATGAAACTTAGACATTTCCAATATTCCAATAAGATTAGAAGAATAGGGTAGTTTTTCAACCCTCAAAACTCTACTATTATATCATTGGTGATTTTCATGATCTGAGTTAGCCTTCAGATTTACGAGTAAGTCTAACATTTCTCTGGTCACCTTGCCAATTAGGCATGCAAACTTGGCTTACGTTACGATGTCTCTGATGCAAAGGCTTATTTATATATTTTACGAACCATGTTTACTGATTTATACGATGTATTTTAATTAAGGCAACCCACTCACTTTTTAGGGTTATGTGGCTAATTATGGGAGCCGCCGTTATTCAAGTCGGATTATGTTTATTTCTTAAGAGTAAGCAATGTGTGATTTCAAGTTTATATTCTTTATTTAAGTTACCTTTTGCAGATCTAGTGTTGCGGTTAATAAACTCATAGAATTAAGAACAAAATTTATCTAAGTTGTATTAAATTTTTGCCGTACGATAAAGTATGTTCTGCTATCTATCTACGTATATATCTTTCCATACTGGGGACGCCACTCTCAATTTTGCTATTCATCATAAATTACGGTTAAAGTAATAGCCATAAAACTAGCGATTATCTTCCTGAAGGTTGTTATTATAGACGTTAACATGATATTAAGCGACGGTGAGCAGCTATACTTACACTACACTACACTAGTCGATGCCCGCGACGCCGTCCGCAAGAACGTGAAAATTCTTGTCGCTATTGTAAGAAAAAATAAACTTGTGTTTGAAAGTTTGAAACTTTCGCGCATGTGAAAGGTAAAAATAAAAATTCAAAGTTACGCACAATCATACGACATTGGCACTGATCAGCGTTATTGCGTTCTTATATTTGCTATGATGTGCTTAAAATCTTTAATATATTCTGTAGTTTTGCAATTTTGCATGCCTTCTGGTAAAATATATTTTTATTGTCACCGTGTTTGTACCCATATTTGCAAAAATAAATATCTTATCTTATCTCATCAGTAAAACCCACGTAAACGGCATTTAAAAAATCTCCTATTTCAAAACCATAGTTCAAAAATCACAGAACATTAATTTTTACCCGTCAATCAGTCTCAGTGACATTATGGTTCGACGCAACAAATGGAATTGTAACTATCGAACAAAATTGGAAGCGGCAGAGAAATCTAGATCAGTATTGTTCCCTCGAGGGTTACTTTGCTAAATTGACAAGAGATGCTTGTACCAATGGGATTTAAGTACCCAACGTTTGTTTTCATGGTTAGGATTTTAGATAAATTATTTTTATTTAAATACATCGTATAAATTTTATGATTTTTTCTCTTCCTACTTTTTCATTGCCAAGAAGCAGAATATTCAGGTCAAGTACCCGTTTTTACTAACATTAGAATAAGCGCAAATGATTTTCAACGACTGAATTTTTGCCAAAACTTGAAAAGCCATCAGCGTTTTGTTCATTTTTAGGGTTCTGTACACACAGGGTAACCAACGGAATCCTATTACTAAGCCTTTGTCCGTCCGTCTGTCTGTCAGAGGGCTGTATATCAAGAACCGTAATAGGTGAATGGTTGAAATTTTCACAGATTGTTAAATTCTATTGCCGCTGTAACAAAAAATAAACTATACTAATATATAGAGTTTGTTTGTTTGTTTGCTTGAACGCGCTAATCTCAGGAACTACTTCTCCGTTTGAACAATTCTTTCAGTGTTAGATAGCCCATTTATCGAGGAAGGCTATATATATACAACACTCTAAAACCAATAGGAGCGGAGCAGTAAAAAAAATTGTGACGCAGACGAAGTTGCGCGGGTCTACTAGTAAAAAATACATTTTACGGTACGGAACGCTTCACGTGCGAGTCCGAATTGCACTTGGCTGGATTTTGACTATACTAATGTTGGTGAAAACTGCCATAAGGAAGCGCAAATTATTCACAATGAAAATAAAGCAAGTAGTAGATATTTGTAGACAGGGTTCGAATATTTGAAATACGTAATTTTTTTCTATTTACGGGTAGGTCTGATTCCGAGAGTAATACCCAAGAATAAGCCCTTTTAAAGGTAATCTTTTTCACAATTTATTCCCGCATGTCATTAATTCAATCGCGGGCGAGGCCAAGATTTTTAACTTATTTTTTCATTAACAAGATTCAACAATTGTTTCAGATAAAGTATATTTGTAGTGGCGTGAGCTTTCAATTTTGCTTTTAAGACTGCCTTAGAAGTGTAGAAGATGTTGTCTACATTTTTGTTGCGGTGCCTCAATTTTGTTTGTATTTTTAGCTTTTGTCGCAAAATGCTGGAATGCGTGGAAACATCAGTGTCATACCCGGGTTAAACAAATACAAGTGATTTTCCACATTGTTTACTGCTTCTGAATAATGTGGAGCCATTCGTGTTACAAAGATGATAGGAGGTGACGTCTGTTAAACCACATTTAGCAACTTGATTGTGTTCCAAACTTGGAAAAGGAAAATTTCCAGAATTGAGTGTATAGAAACAATACCTGTTTGTAGAAAATTTCGTAGAGGTGCCAAGTTGTGCGTACACGTTATTTTTTCAACAAGAGGCAGATAATTATGGTAGTTACCCAGATTGGTGTTGGTTTAATTTTATAATTTGTATGACAAACAGAAAATCATAATCCCGAAATTTCATAATACGTATGGCTGAAATATCGACGTCCAAAACAACGAAATTCAAAAAACCGAAAGTTTTAAATGCCGATAGCTGTTATATCGAAACATAAAATACCGATGACCAAATGCCCGAAAGGATGAAACCCCGAATTGACGAATTACCGATGGATGAAATCCTGAATATTTAAGTGCAGAGTATCGAATGTCCTAGGTTAGGTTAGAACAGTGTTGACCGAATCTCCGCCCTGGGACCTGGAGGCAAAATTCCTCGCGTCACTGCACCGGTGGCGTGAGGACGCGCGGGCGCGCGGTGAGCGACTGATGTAGCGGCACATTGAGCTGCGTCGGTCGCAGCTGCACGAGGTCCTGGTGGTGGAATGGCGGGACAGGCTCTCACGCCCTTCCTCGCATCGATACTTTTGAGGCCATCCGGCCAGTGCACGACGGCTCCTTGTCGTTTCTAGTGACGCAGGTCGTCTCGGGGCATGACTGCTTCGGGAAGTTCCTGTATTGCATAGGCAGGGAGCCGGACGCTCGGTGTCATCACTGCGTCGACTGTCGGGAGGATACGGCGCGGCATATGCTGGTACAGTGTGTCGCTTGGGAGGAGCCGCGCCGTGCCTTCATCTCTGTGGTAGGCAGTGATCTCTCGCTGCCGGCCATATTTCGTACTATGGTCAACGGCGGGGAGTTCTGTGACGCTGTGGTCTCCTTCTGCAAAACAGTCATCGCGCAGAAGGAGGCTGCGAAAAGGGAGAGGGAGATCTCGACCTCTCTCCCGGCCCGCAGCAGGCGCACTGGGCGTCGGAGGAGGGCATACGCTGCCCTCTTCCAGCCCTCCTAACTGGGTCTAGAGGCGGCGGACTTGGGGATATCCATCGCCCCCCATTCATTCGGATCCAAGGTGGCGGCGCGTGGTGTTCCCGTGCGCCCCTCTTTGACGTCGCGGGGGGATTCAAACACCTCAATCCCCCCGCTGACCCGAGGTGGCCCGCAGAGGCGGGCTGGCCCCAGCCGGGGATTATGGAAGTTGCATTAGTTCTCGCGGTTGGTGAGAGATGAAGCACCGGGGTGGTTTTAGTCAGTAAGAGTCTGACAAACACCTCCGCCCGCCCCAGGACCAGGTGGAGGACATCCATGAGGATTTTCGCCCGTTACAGAAAAAAAAAAGGTTAGAACAGTGTAAATTAACGGCACATTCTCTCTATTGTTGGCGAATCATTTGGTTTAGATAAGGTCAAACTCAACCAAATTGCCGGCAGAGCCCCGCTGTGCAGGGCTCCTATTTGAAGAGATTAAAGAAACCTAATCAAACCGAACCTCGGGGTGCCCGGGGTTATTGGTATCATACATACCATTATGTTAAGCTCCTTTTTTGTAGAGATTTTAGGCTTTGAGATGTATTTTCGGGATTTCTAATTTCGGGATATCGATCTTCGGGATTTCGAACTTTGCGATATGGATCTACGGGATTTTGAGCTTTTGGGCAAATGACCTTTCGGGATTCAAAACTTTCGACCAAACAATCATTCGGCGTTTAATTTTTCGGGATTTCGTCAAATGGTATTTTAAAATTCGGTCCTTTAAATTTCGGTATTGTAATACGTACCCAAACAGTACAGTGTGGAACCCCTAGTATACGGTTAGCCAAGTTTATCGCTTCGTGACTAAATGTTTTCTCATGTTAAATACTTCTTATTTATATTGTTAGGAATGTTTTTATCATAAAAAATTATGTGGAATTGGAAAAATAATTATTCTAGAGATTGACATATTATTTCGAAATTAATTTTAAGTTTTTTGGCATTTATAGCTCGCAACACGAATGGAGCAATGTACTGCAACTTCAATAAAATGCGACAATGCTTTCGGCAACATTGTTTCAAATTGCTTCGTATTTATATATTTCATATTATTGCTGAATACTTTTGTAGAAAGTGTTGCCTAGTTTCTTGGAGTTTTTCTATATCGTTCAATATTATCATTGCAAAACATTTCGACTAATTGACGTTTGCTACCCTTGCCGTAAATTGCTTGATATTTTGTGACGCCACAAAATTTTAAAATCCCGTGATCCGCGTTTAAATATTTCCACATTAATATTCACATTTGAGGTCATTGGTCCGAAATAATTCTATCAGTGTTGATTAACCTGAGTTACACAAGACAGTGGGAGTATTTATCATGAAGATTCAAAGCTTTTTCACACAAACTTAATTAAAGGTGTGTCAGATATAAAGGTGTGAGAGCGAGTCTAGATCTTGTTATGACAGTAACCAAGATCGAAAATAACTTTTAGGAAAATGTTAAAAATTTAATTAAAATGTTAGTACACCTTATTTTCAGGTATTTTTATTCTTAGCAGTTTTTTAAAGAAAGGTTTATCCTTTATAAAAATCATGAATTATCTGTCAGATAACTAACAGTTCAACCGCTGGGTTTAGAATCTTGATATTTTGCTCAAGACTTCTTTAAATAACAAAGGTGAGATGGCAGATTTTGTTTTTGATTAGCCTGTCTAGATGAACAGGGTCTTAATATTAATTATTTTTTCAGGATTTCTTTTTCAGGAGAGCGACTGAAAGTGGTATATATGTTAACAAAATCCCGTATATATTTTGAAACTTAATATTTTGACCATATTTTCACAAATTTTATGATATAACCAAATACATTAAATTTGTATCTTTAATCTCTTTGGATTTAACAATATTACGTTGCAATGCAACCAATGTTTTTTGAGATGAGACCCTGTTTAAGTGTTCATCCACACATACGTTATGTACCTACAAGTTAGTTCGAGTAGGAAGTGATCTTCACCCGTCCGTTTAGTGGATGAAAAGTATTTTATATCAAACTAGCCTTTGCCCGCGACTCTCTTACGCGCATATTTATTTTTTTCCCCTACCCGAAGGAATGTCAGAAATCCTTTCTTAGTGCTCTCTTACAACCCCAAGGAATCTACATGCCAAATATCAGCTTTCTACGACCAGTAGTTTCAGCTGTGCGTTGTCTGTCAGTCACTCACTCAGTAACGTATTTTTTTTTATTAAATTCATTAAAAATATATCGCGTGTGAGATGTCTGAAAAATATTTGTCAAGACTTTTTGTTTTCTGGCTGGTGAGACCTGGTCTTTGATTGATAATTTAAAACCAACACGTTTTATCACAAGATGGGTGAAGGTCTCTTCCTACTGGGATCCTCTACTAAATATAAACAAATGCACAACAGAACAAAAGTCATCTAACTTATTATAAGGTTCTTCCCTTTTGTGTACGAACTCGGAAGTCAAAACAAATTACAGCAGTATGATTTAATCCGAGCCAGCTGAAGCGAGCAGATTGTAAGACAAGCGGCGCGTCTGATATGATACTACGTAATTAGTACGAAGCCCACCGTTTTCAAAAACGTCTCAGGCTAATCGTTCATTGTTTCGAATTGAGGAAGGCATTGAATTAAAACCCCCATCGTAGGGCTACGAAGCGGAAAGTGAAATGTGGGATAACAGTAATTTGTAGCGCTAAGGCGTGCCAAGATATTTTCCATTTGCAAATTCGAGCGTCTGGCTGCACATAAAACATTACCACAAGACCACTGAGCAGTGAGCAAGTACTATTAATTCTAAACTTTCCTAATAACTTGCTTCTCGACCCTGAATAGTCCTTATTTAGATTTTATACCAACACTACGGGGTCGCGGCCTTTTCTACGGAAAATGGCAGACTTACATTCTGAATAAATATTTGTCTTTTTATACAAAGCTGGGTGAGACGTGCCCAAACATACGCGCGGCATATTGCGGTGAGTTTGTTAGGATGTGTGTAAATAATGAGCATAATGCAGGATTCACATAAATCTTATATCTAATCAAACAATCAAAGCTTTGACAATATTATCAGTTAGGCTAAAAGGTCTATTGAATAATGCCTTTACTTTCATGCCATTTTAACAGGCAAAAAGAGGAAGCCGACTAGAACTGATTGGGTGTTTTATCGTTCAAATAGAAACAAATAAAACGTTGTATGTTACTCGAACAAAGGGAAATTGGATAACTCAAAGAGCATTTCTGAACTAATTTCGTGCTCTCTAATATCAAATCAACGAGGCCTTAACTAACAGAGTTAGGTCTGCCTCCGCTTAATAATGTGGGATTAAGTTTGATGTGCCTTTCGATCAAAACAATCCATCAGTATAATTGTTCAAATCGTAGCATATTATGCATATTAATTTCGACGTACATGGCTCCAGTATTTCATTGATTTAACGACGAGATTATCATTCAATTCTCGCTTTGGGGTCGCTATAATTTATAGTCCTATAATGCTGCAGATGGGTTGTTTAGTTGTTATAATGTAACGATTTAATACCAGACTTTTAACAAAAGAGGGTTGCTTTGTAGTCATTATGATGGGCAATTATTTTTCATATTTATTCTGCAAGGCAAGATAGATTTTCAGTAATAAGTTTAAATTCGATTGAGCCGATAGACAACAAAAATAACAGTTAAATAATATTCATGGACATACAAATAAAAGTTACCAATGATTGAATTGAAGCTTCAAAAATATATGCTGCTTTTAGGTATCAAGTCAAATATATAACAATATAAACACTTTATAATGTCTATAAAAATTCAGGGAGGCAGTTATCCTAAGAAGTACCCTCTGGTGAAATAAAACTCCATTAGCATATGGGATAAAATGCTTTGTTCATGAAGAATTTTTGAAAGCTTTAAGGATCAAAACTTCGGTAATATCCAGCCGAACATACTCGTAGGTATAATAAATGTATGAGAATATACGACTGTGTAGAAGTTGCAGAGCTTGTAGATAAGCTCATGTTTTAAGTGTTTTGAGAGTGCATATTAACAAACTATGCAGTAAGTACAAGGTCTACAAAGTGCCTTCGGTATTAAAACATTAATAATGGTCCGTTGTAGTGTAGAAATACCTTTAAAAAAACACAATGCAAATATAACATTCATAGTGCGTACAGCTAAGGAGTGGAATTCCCTGCCGGAGTCTGTGTTTTCTGATAGCTACAACCTGGAAGTCTTTTAAGTCAAGAGTAAATAGGTTACTTCTGGGCAAGCGTGCTCCATCTTCGACCACATCATCGCTTACCATCAGGTGAGATAGTGGTCAAACGCGTGCCTATCAATAGTAAAAAATAACAATCGGATTAAACATCATTAGTGATTATTTCTTTAAGAGTCGCCGATATTATAAACAGATGGTTTATTTGATACGTGAAAATAGTTGTCTATACACTCGTCAAAAACTCGCTCAAAGAAAAAGACTAGAAAACGGAAATATCTCCTTTCATTTTATATGATTTAGAACAAAGTATTCGGTTTACATACATATTGTGTGGGTGACTTTTGCTAATCTTTCGTATTGTAGTAAACTTTCTGATTGATTGATGGTTTCGTCAAAAAAAAAAATCTCTTATAACTATTTAATTTAACTCAAACAAAGATTTGAATGAAAGATTATGTGTATTAGGATTATGGTTAAAAACTTAACCTTAATTCACAATATAATGTATAAATTATGGTAGCTTAGTATAATATCTTTATATTTTCGCAGAATATCATAAAGAGACAAGTCGGCAAGAATATGCGAGAACCCTTATTGGGTTCAATTATAGGAACCGTTCTTATATTCGAGACATCCGCTATTTGGACAATTGACATTGACACACAATGCATGTTAAAGGTTCGACAAACGTGTACATGGAAAGATTTAACCACGTATTTCTGTAATGTTTAGAATTTAATATGCCTCGTGGTTTTTGTGGTAGCTAGCAAGAGCGTAGGTGGCTGGTTTCAATCTCTAAGTGCTACAAAACTGTAATTTCACTAACATCGGGGCTTCCCAGCAATTGAATGACAATAGGCTCAACAGCAATATGATTTCTCTGTCCCATGTAATGGACACGGAAATCATACTGGCGAAATGTTGGTGTCCTATATAATGCTTTTTTATACCATCTGGAAACATGGGTGTGTTGCTATTTTGAGTAAATACTTATTTTAAGTAAGTATTTAATACTATACTTACGAGTACAATACATACTAATTTAAACCCCATTGGTCCGCTCAAGGGTTGTTTTGACAATTGACTGACTTAGTAAATCTGCTTCAGTTAAGGAATATTGGGGATTTCCCAAAAGGGTAATCAACGGAATCCTATTATTACTAAGGCTCCGCTGTCCATTCGTTCGTCTGTCAGTCAGTGGGCTGTATCTCATGAACTGCAATAGGTAGATAGTTAAAATTTTCAAAGAGTTCGAGTATTTGTGAGTGTGAGTGCTATAACAAAAAATAATACAAGAGACATGTATTTTCCGGCTTTTAGTACGGAACCCATCGTGTAAAAGTCCGACTTGCACTTGACTGGTTTTTTATTATTCACGAGTTTAGTTAGTTCATCTGTGAGTCATTCAGACTGTCACGGTATTGTTTTGCTTGTAGAAATAGAATAAGTCGCAAATTGGAAAAATCAAAACACCCGACTGCAAAAATGTCAACCGGGACAGTGCTATGAACGAAAACTCTTTCCTTATTGAATTTAAACATATAGCTTACTAGTTGACCCACGCAACTTGTCTGCGTCGCAATTTTTATTACTGCTCCGCTCCTATTGGTCTTAGCGTGATGATACATAAACTATAGCCTTCCTCGATAAATGGGCTATCTAACACTGAAAGAATTTTTCAAATCGGACCAGTAGTTCCTGAGATTAGCGCGTTCAAGTAAACAAACAAACTCTTCAGCTTTTTATATTAGTATAGATATATTTTAAACATATACCTCTATTTAATTTCATTCATTTGATACTCTACTCGATAGGTTTGGTTTAAAAATATATATATTAAAGACTTACAATTTAGCGCCCAAAATCCGCCATTTTGCTTTTTTTTTAAATACCTATCTAAGGACACTTGGGTTTTTTAAATGAATCTAACGACACCTTAATAGTCGAAATCCATTCAGCCAGTTGGTAATAAAGAAATTAACAAACAAACATACATACAGGAAACGCGCGAAAAACAAAACTCTTCCTAGACAGTCTAGAAGTTTATTTGCTTCCGTATTTTTCATTGGTTAGTTTTGGAATTCATCATTTCCACTGAAAAACATTTCTATACATAGGCCAACCCACGAAGAACTACCGCATCTACAGCTTTCAGACTTCTTGTATACAGTAGACGTCCGTGGCCCTCACTGCCATCCGTCCACCTTGTAGGAGGCTTCCCAATCCTGCTGGGGCTGCGGACTTTGTTCGAAAGAGGCACCGTACCCTGGAACGCAAAGGGCACTAGGAGGAACACGGATGGGTTTTAGTCAGTAAGAGTCTGACACTCCCTTCTGCTTCACCCAAAGCGGGAGGAGTCATTTGATGATTTCCTATCCCTAAAAAAAGAAAAGGAGGCTTCACAATGTTCTTTGTTTTCAATAATAATAATAATAATTAATTAATAATTAGGGTAGTAGAGAATATCAACCATAACGATCCTACGAAATATTTCTGATCCGATGATAACAACACTGAAATTATTCACCCGTAATGATTTACAGCGGCACGGCAAGCAACAGATTCACAGCCTTGGTATTCTTTTCTTCGACAAAAGATAAAAAGTATCGTTTTTCTCAGCTTTGAAAAAGTTATCGGCCTTTATCGAGCTACCGTAAATTAAAAACACGATCGCGACTCCGTGGAAGATTTCCATTGCTCGTTAGTACGTGACCTCAGCAGCAATGTACTATCAACGGATCTTAACACCTGTCTGATGCAGTTCACAAAATTTTCTTTAGTGGAAAACACGCTTTAAGTTTTAAGGGCGGTCGAGTTCAGTCGAGTCCCGACCGCGGATCCGTCTGCACGCGCGCTGCGACGCGAGTGATCACGCGACCAAACTAAACATCATGACTGTGAAAAACAAATAAAATAAATAAATCCATGTATACCTATTATTAAATCAACTGTTAATCTAAATCTAACGTTAGTTGAATTTAATTTTGAATTTTAGTGGTATGTATAAAAAGTTGTAAAAGAAAGTTTAACAAAAGTTTATTTTCGTTTTTTAAACTTAAAAGCCGATCATTTTTGTTCACTGAGGATGAGTGAAACACAATCTTTTATTTTCTATTGTGCACATTTCTAATCAAAAACGGTAAGGCAATATCAATACAAGGAAAAGCTGGAAAAAGAAAGAGTTTTTATAATCTGACTTTGATATGCAAGGGTAGGTTCGGGCTTTTAGCAATCAAGTAAAGTGAAAAAGAATGACAACTTGCTCCTTTTAGTTTATTTAGAATAAAAATATTATGCGGTTATTATTTATTCAAGCTAATTTTATTGGAGTTGGACGAGATTAAACATATTGACTTTTTAAAATAAATTTTATGTATGAATGTTTTTTTAACCAATAAAAACCAAAGATTTTGGGGTACTTCGTTTTTTGTATGAGAAATGGATAGAACGAAGGCACTTGAAATGATTTGGAACTCTTTCCGCTCTGTATGAGGTGTATATTTGTATAGCCTAAACAAATACAAACGGATTTATTTACGCTGGTGAACCTTTACGGGTAACTTAGATGTTCCGATTTCTTTGATCCTAAACTGACACAGAAAAGCCTAGACATTTATATGTATATATGGAGCTCATTTAATATGCTGCCTTCAAAATTGCTTATGCATTTTAATAATATTATAGATTCCATTTTATAAATATTTTAAATTAGACAACATCACCTACTGAGTATACCTAGTACAGTAACAATGTTTCCAGAAACGCAGATTTAGTCTCTAATATTTTCATGCAACATAAAATTTACGCAAGATATCCATATCTCTTTATAATCTACCAAAATATTAAATTATAACCTCTGCTCTGAAAACAACAACAGTATTATGCGATAAAAAAATATACTGAATTTATCCTGTTTTGAAGTCTTATGCACCATTAATTACATTTTTTTAAATGATTTCTTGCTGACGTTATAATAATTCACTACTTCTTAATCTTTCTAGACTTGGCGGTTTTGGCTGTGCGTTGATGGTCAGCCAGGATGTACGATTTTATAAATAAACATTTAAATTACTTTAAAACTCTAATTGCATAAAAATTCTTAGTACAGCATATAAAACAATTTTAATCGGACCAGGATCTTTCCTTACTAACTGAAAAGTAACTTTACGAAAAGTAAATACTCTCTTATTGATATTCCCGTTATGCCTATTATAGAATAAGTTTAACGGGGTTTAAACCCCATTTGAATCAGGCAATCCTATTCGCACCCCGGATGTTACTCCCATATACATACCTACTTATAATACAGGTACTACTGCCGTACTTAAGCCTAATAGCCGTTAACTGTAATTTAGCGGGTTCTCGTTTTTTTGATGCTATGTTAGTCAGTCGAAAATTCTCTATCAATATATTAAAAGATTTCATAATAAAAATCATCGTTATGTCCCCTTGGTTTCTAAGTAATTCAGTACTGTTTTTGTGTGTAGATTCCTAACGTATTATTATGTGATTTTCTTAGACAGACTATTTTCATATACATTTTATAATCAGTTACTATCAGTTGCTTTCACAGAGCACCGAAACGCTTCGCCGAGTAAGTACTAGAAACGGCATTGGCAAACCAACCACGCGTGAGTACCAACGTTTATACGTCACATAGAATTTGACGATTACAATTCTGACTGCCTACGGCTACAGCTATGACAGTCGTATATGAGGAGCAGTGGCGTCTCTAGTCGCGACTGCCGTTCCTTACACTGTGGTCGGTATACAATAGGGTGTTTGACTAGAATACAAAAATCTTCATGAATTCTTCATTCAAAAAAATAAAAAAGTAATACTTACACGCTTTTATTTTCTTTGTCACGTAAATGCTGGATGGAAGAAATTCACTTTAATCCCTGCGAGTGACTGGATCAGTTATCACAGATTTTAAACGCTCATAGCTCCGTAATTTTTTGAGATTTTTAAACAATCTATCAAACTTAGTACTATCAATAATTACAATGTTTAGGTTTTATGAAATCTAATAAAATATCCATAGTGGAGTGCCTGGGGGCGTTAAAGACGTGAAAACCTCGGACTTGGGTTACAATGAAAAATTAAAAATGGAATTGTTAGCTAATAATATGTATAAAAAAGTTTCCTATTAGAAGATTGTGCTTTTGATTTGAAAAAAAAAAGTGTGAGTCGGACTCGCGTGCCCAGAGTTATTTTAGCACTATAAACATGTTTTAGGTTTTCCTGTAAGCTGTGGGTAAAGAACCATTATCTGCATTTTTTTAATAATTTAGGCTCAGTAGTTTTGGAGATAAGGGAGGGAAAATGGTCATTTTTGGTCTAATTTCTTTAATAACTTCGGAAATATTTGTTTTAAATTGTTATATAAACCCCTCGGCATTGAATCAGGCAATGCCAGACAAATATCTTTTATCCAACCTTAGATTTCCGTTTGCCTCCTGTTCACGCCTGCGGTATCTAATATTTGTAGGATGTGATTGCATTAGCTTTGTTTTGTTTCGAGCTATTTAGGAAAATAAATTGGGTTAGAAATTGGTAATAAATTGTACGGACGTTGTATTGGCAATTTGAAAAAATCGGGCGGAGATAAGAGGAAAATGTTGTCAGAAATGTTTTGAGCATAAATGGAGTTGAAGAAAATCGAAGAAACTATTTGGATTGAGTGAACGATGATATGGCTATATACGAAAAGAGGTGAGGACTAGAATGACTAATTGTAACGTTTGAAACAAAAAGACATTCATTACCAACTCCAAATAAATTAAAAAAGGGTTTGATGACTGAAATAAATCAGTGGCTAAACACATTAAGGTTTTGTTCCAATTTATCAATTTAGGAAATTACTAGAAATAATTCTGTTCAAGAGTTTAATCTGAGCAAATTAATTGGTCTCATTAGGTTTTCCAATTCATGGCAAACGCTTGTGTCTACGCTATGTCTCTTGCGATCCAAATAGAGTTAAATTCCAATTAACTCAAGTTTTGTCGTTTTTCTATTCCACCCTATTTTCCGCATGTTTACATGCTCTTTATTATCTTTGTTCTTTTATAGGTTCCGTACCTTAAAAGGAATAAACGGAACCCTTATAGGAACACTTTGTTGTCCGTCCGTCTGTCTATCAAGTTTGAACACAATACACTTTCTCAAAAACTGAGTTTTATTGCCTTGGTTCTCAATGTAGTATATTTCACTGTCTGTTTTACTTACGAGTATAGCACATGTTTTTAATATTTAGTATATGAAATAACCAATGGATTAATCTCCTTTTTAAATCGAAAACAAGATTCGAAAAAAAGAACCATCAAGCCATAAAGTTATTGCAAATTTTTATGGCAGAAGGATTATGATTTTTTTTTTGCCGTGTTTTTTACCGTAGTGTTATATTTTGCTGTCATTGCTCTGTGACTCTATAACACCCAAATTGCAATGAAACTTCAGCCACTTGTATCAAATATACAATTTTGATACTTATTATTGTATTTGCGGGTAGCCAGTTATGGGTACTAGTTAGATTTTACGATCCAAAATGATCGTTTGGTTCCTCAGTTAATGTCTAAGCAATTTCACTAATGGAAATTGATGGTTCACGAAATGTCGGGTAATTCGTTTGAGGCTGCTCTTATCGTTCACTTCAATGTCAGTCACGTATGTCATTAGTATTTTCGAATTCTTCAGATGTCTCTATAATAAGTGCGACTTTCCTTTGACCCTTCATTCAGTGTTGTAACTTTGTTCGAGTTTATTTATACCCGTCTCGTTACTTCAATGAGGTGTCATTTATGTCAGACAGCAGAATTGGTATAAAAAATAGACGAACTGGCATAGGTTATTATGTTTAACGTAATTGTAAAGAATTTTATATTTTTACTAGTTGACCCACGGTATCAGTAGTTCCTGAGATTACCTCGTTCAGCCAAACAAACTCTTCAACTTTGTAATATTACTAGTTGACCCGCGCAATTTCGTTTGCGTCACAATTATCATTACTGCTCCGCTCCTATTGGGCTGATTATCTATCTAACACTGAAATAATTCATCAAATCAAATCAATTTCAAATTGGACCAGTACCTAGTTTCTGAGATTAGCGCGTTCAAGTTAACAAACAAACAATCTCTTCAGCTTTATATATTAGTATAGATGTGTGAATTATAACTTTTAAGCTTATGACATACTCATGAGTGTGGTGTACAATAATTGTCTACTTAGCACATTCACTACATTGTTTAAATGTAGTTGCAAGTTAGCTGCCTGCATACCGAATAGTTTTGTTGACTGTACATAGATCTCACTGGGGATGTTCTTCATAAAAGCCAAGTGCATAGTAGATGTATGAACGTAAATGAATCAAAAGGAGAATTTAAGGGCTGTAGTAGGTGGTGTTCTGTAGTTTCTGTTATGTTCTGCAATTCACATTTTTTTTCCCATGGCGTGAATTAATGTTTTAATAAAAATACGGAAATTTATTTGAGATAGAATTCTTGTGGGAGATTAAAGCGAGAGACACACACTTTTTTTTTTTTTTTTTTTGCCGTGGTGGAAAATCCTCATGGATGTCCCTCGCCTGGGGCGGGCGAAGGGGTCTGTCAGACTCTTAATGACTAAAAACCACCCCGGCGTTCCATCTCACACTTGACCGAGGATTGTGAGAGCTAGTACGCCTTCCATAATCCCCGGCTATTGCCCGCGTATGCAGGCCACCTCAGGCCCGCGGGAGGAGCAAGGTCCCCCCGCAACGTCCAGTGGGGGCGCGTCTGGAACACACTAGTCCAACGTACGCAACATATGCAACGCTTTTGTTTCATATCGTATGTTGCGTTGCATACGATAAGTGTGTCTCTATTGCATCGATTGTCTCTTCTAACATCAACGGCTCAAATAGATATCAAGGTTGATTGATAAAATAATATTTTTGTAGTCAAGGTCAAATACCAGGGTTGCTCTGTTTGTCGAGTTTATGCAGAAAAATCAACTTAATCATATTTTCGAACTGAGAGCATTTCTACACTATTTTATTCGATATTACTTTCATGACATGATGGCTTTGGCTTTTGGCTGTTGAGTTTTATTTACTGTTGATTTTCAATAAAACCAGTTGATGTGAAGCCATGTTTGCATAACAATTTAATATTATTATAGTCGATGTTTTACGTTGTTTGCTGGTTTATTTTCAGCGAGCTAAAATATTGGAACGTAGTACAAGGTTAGCAATTTTGGGGCTGTCTTTTATGATATTGTCTTATTTGTTTCTTTCGGTAATTCCAATATAATGCTATTTTGATTTGACTTATTTTCAGCCAGATATTTCAAAGAGAAATGTTTGAAACGACTTTGTAACACGATCGGTTGGTGAAAAATACCTGTAACCGAAAATGCCAGTTGATATTACATTTTTGCCTTAGAAGACTCAGACGCTTGAACCAAATCTTCGAATCGGAAATTCGGCAATAATACCTTTCTTTATCGCAATTTGAATGGCGCCTTTGTGATAAAAGAAGTTCCCGTGAAATACGGCATTTTTTCTTTCTTTTCTACCCTTAATTTTAGAAAGTTTTCCGGGACCTTAAAGATAGGGGGAGCATTTACAAGAAAATTAATTGCGCAGACAAAACGAAGTGGTCAATCCAGCCCCTCTATTATAATGGCTTTCTAAATTACCGGTTTCATTGTTGACCGTGCTATAAAATTAGGAAATAACAAAGAGATCTTAATTAAGCTATACTTTATTAAGTGTCGGAAAAGTTCTGGGGCATAATTGATATTAATATCTGGTGTCGAGTAATTAAGACTTGAACATACGTAATTCTGAGTGATTTATTTCAGTGGCTGGTTTTTTCCTGGACCCAATTAAATCGATGAACCTAAAATGTGTTGGTTTATGACAATTACGTGCTACAGAGATAATTAAACCTCCTGAAGGGGAACTGTGTGTAAAGACAAGGAGACTTAAGTAGCGTTGGTATTTATGTGACATTGAATTTAAACTTATTGCCAGTGTTGTTTGGTGCTTACGACGCGACGTTATGTAACGATTATTTGTGAAGTGGAAGTGAATTACGCTGCCATGGACTCCGAAATAGATATCCTGTTGTTCATAAACTGCACCCAGCAGATACTGGGTCGGCAGCAGTCCTGGGATCACCTCAATGTCACCCAGATCCTGGACTTGCTTCCAACGAGGATCCTCGAGGACATCAATCTCAAGTGAGTATAACATGAAGCTGCATATCCTGAAACCTATTTTGAATAAGAAACGTCTCATTTTACTTGCATAGAAATTGGTTGGTTCCAATGGAAAGTAAACTTCTGCCTAGAGCTTGAATCGTTAACATTTCAAATTGCGTTTTTTACTTACCGTTCTCAAACGCCTGTAACTGTTGCTAGGAAGACATTTAGATCGCCCGCTTGACTTCGTGTGAAGAGCTCTTTTAGACTTTTTATTTTTAGGTCACACAAAATTGCATACTAAAAACACTACAAGGTAGAAAATAACCTCGGAAGAAAGAAAAGAACTTTAATTTCGGAAGTCGGTGTCAAAAAACGAAAAAGTAACCAAAAATACCGACTTCCGAAATTAAAGTTCTTTTCTTTCAAATCGGTTCATAAATGACGGGGTTATGAGGTAACAAACATAAAAAAAATACAACCGAATTGAGAACCTCCTCCTTTTTTTGAAGTCGGTTAAAAACTTAAGGGTTTTTTTGTTGGACAACTAACTAATACAAACTATAAATACCTTTCAGCAAGAAATTTCCTTTTGCAATTACATTTATAATCGAAAGAATAAGGAAAAAATAAGTACACAGTGGAATCTGTGTTGCCTTCATTAATCTCCAAGTATACTTAAAAAAAAGCACGAACAACCCTCAACAAATCGTTGATCCCTAGAGAGGAAAACACTTAAACAACCGCCCTCTTGTTTTGAATAAAACTCGTTGTTTTAGTTGTATTTAAACAGGGCAAACCGGATCCGGAAACCCTCGAAAATTTCTTCAACTCAATCCTTTTGTCTCTTGTGAAGTAAAACAATGTGAATTATATAAATTGTTATAATGCAATATGGTATACAATTAGGAGATTTGTTCAACAAGTTTTAATTCCCCAAAGAATAGAATAGAATAGAATAGAATAGAATATAATAGAATAGAATAGAATACTCTTTATTATGTACACCATATAAGTTACAGAAAAGATAGATGAAGAAAACATTACATAGGGTGACACAATGGGCGGCCTTATCGCTAAAAGCGATCTTTTCAAGACAACCTTTGGATGGATTTTATCGATAACGGAAATACAGTACTGCAGGTAAACAAAAAAAATAACAAAAAAAACAAAAACAAGAAAAAAAAAAAACAAGAAATGATACTAGCAACTACTTATGGCTTTTAACAGTCACGATCTCATAAAGTTTTATAGTAGTGTTCTGGCGATGTGAACTACGCTGAAATACGCTTGCATTGATTGAAGCGATTCATGAATTTTGTTGAATTGGTAGAAGTATCCCGTGTAACTTTATTTATGGTAGAACACTAGTTTGGTTCTACAAAGTCAGTCGGGAAAGCATGTTGATTTCACAAAATTGTGATCATTCGAATTGAGGAGCTCGTGGCTAGATAACAACAGCCGCACGGGTCGATCTTCAAGGTTAAGCAACGCTTGCCAAGGTTGGTCTGTGGATGGGTGACCATCTTAACATAGCGAGTTTCCTCCGTGCCTCGGAAAGCACGTTAAGCTGTTGGTCCCGGCTGTCATTTGTAGATATTTGGCAGTCGTTACGGATAGTCAGAAGCCAGTAAAATCTGACTCCAGTCTTGCCATGAAGTACCGTGTTACCCAGTTAATGGGTTGTGGAGGTCTGGTAGGCAGCCGCTCCACGTAAAATACTGGTATTCAGCTAAATCCGGTTTGACTGGAAGCCGACCCCAATAAAGTTGGGAAAGGGCTAGGCAGATGATGATGATGTGATCATTCGAATAATATGCGAGATACGAGTAATTACATGCAATAATTATAAAACTTTTTCACAAAAATATATAACCGACTTCCAAACAAAAAGTTAAAAAAGATTTTATTGATCACTTTTTAGTGGTGCTACTTGGACGACGTTTTCGCCTACGCTGCAATTGAAATAAGCAAAAATGCTCATAACAGAAAAAATGCTGAAACAAACTGAAACAAAACATTACGGGACCAAATGGCAAATATCGAACTAAAAAAGAATCACAGAAATCGATTCAGAAACCTCGGAGTAATTAAATAAAATTTTATTTATTTCGAGTAACGGAGACTCATATACACAAACATAAAAAAAAAATACATAAAACGCAACGCAACATAATCGGTGTACATACATAAAACAAAATACCCACCGAATTGAGAACCTCCTCCTTTTTTGAAAGTCGGTTAAAAAGATATTATATTGTATAAAAGCTCAAAGCTCCTGTAAAGCTTTTTCAGATGCAGTTGAATACTGGTAGTTTACATGGAGCGTCTGCTTCCCTGACCTCCACAACCCAGTTCCTGGGTGATACAAGGCCCAAACCAATATATGTCGTATAACCATAGTATCTACTACCCTAGGTGCATATAAACCTCTTGTGCCATTTATTAACATATCCGAAATGTTCCCTGGGGCTATGTCAAATCTCTATTAGTCATCGATATTTGTGTCTTCTGGTGCACAAGTAATGCCTCTCTCTTTTTATTAATATTAAAACCTTTATACTAAGCATCTTGCTATTTTTTTTTTCTGAAATTGATTTAAATTTATAAGGTATGTATGATTTTTTTTGGAGGAGAAGCGCTGTGTACTAGGAAATGCTGTGTAGTAGGAGAA
This sequence comes from Lacanobia oleracea, assembly GCA_950371165.1. NCBI lineage: Eukaryota > Metazoa > Arthropoda > Insecta > Lepidoptera > Noctuidae > Lacanobia > Lacanobia oleracea. The sequence goes on from OX493397.1 coordinate 14,125,853, forward strand.
GCACAGTTTCTCCTCCAAATTTATTATGTGCAGAGCCAAAGTGTGAAACTCTCTGACAGCGTCTGTATTCCCTTCCACATATAACCCGCCTTTAAATTAAGAGTGAACAGGCATCTTCTGTGCTCGCTTGCTCCATCATAGATCTTTCCCATTGCTTTCCATCAGGTGTGATCAAGGTCAAGGGCAAACCAATTCCTCAATAAAATCTGGTCAAGTGCGAGTTGGACTCGCGTGCAAAGGGTTCCGAACGAATTTCTTTTTTTTAACATGTTATTTTTACACTATAGAATTCTTATAGATTTTCCTGTAATCTATAGGTAGAATCTATTATCTCCGTTTTTTTTTTCAAATTTGTTGGTTCAGCAGTTTCGGAGATAAGAAAATGGTAATTTTTCATCTAATTTCTTGAACTTCAAAACCATTTATTTTAAAATTATGAAAAAAATACGATTATAACTCTTACAGTAGTATTTGATATGTCACACAATAATTTTCAAAACTTTTTCTTAAATTTCTAATATGACCCCCAAAAGTGACGCCCATACTAAAAATTTAATAATTTACATGACGTTTCCGTGTTTGGGTCACAGAAGTCCATGTGTGTACCAAATTTCAACAGAATCGGTCCAGTGGAACCGGAGAAAACTGGCTGTGACAGACGGACAGACAGACAGACAGACATCCCAGTAACCTTCCGTTTTTTGTTCGGAACCCTAAAAATAAAAAACAATACTGCGGTACTCGTAACGATTGTCGTAGATATCCGCCAACCGGCCCCGATGACGCACCGAAGGTTCTCGATGTGTAATAGATGACCACCTATCTACAGACCAACCTGTTATTGACTCACCATTACAGTAAATATATAGCAGCGAATCCATGATTTATATTCTTGGATTCAAGGCTGCTATACTTTTGCTAGGACCCTTAAAGTTCAGCTGGATACAACGACTTGAACTCATGAATCGGTGAATTGTATAAGTATTTCTAATAAACCATTTGATACTAATGTAAGTGACTTAAATAATAAAAAGGTGACCACCCAATACATTCCGAGATTCCTCCTTGCCTCGGAGAGCATAATAAGCCCGTTTCCCGACTGTAATTTGAACTTCTTGACAGTCCTGTCGTGACGGCAGTCAAAAGCCTGTTACCAACCACACCAGTTTTGCCAAGGCGAATCGCGTAACCCACCCAACCCAACAACCGGGTTAGGGAAGCCACATACGCAATCGTACAATGTAAATACCGGTCTGTTGCATCCGATTAGAATAGAAGTCGACCCCAACGTAGTTATGAAAAGGATACGCAGATTGATTAAAGTAATAGTAGGCAATTAAAGTAAGGAAGAACGATCCTCGTCTCCCGCCACACTGATCTAGGGGTTGCCATGGCAACTGCTAGTCGTCACATCTTCGGTTTCCAGATCAGTTGGATATATAGTACACTAGCTAAGCCCTGCTCATTTCGTTGGGCGGTATTTTTCGGGTTTAATACGAGTATATAGTATGCAACTATCAAACAACGTGACTTTCTATTGTTAAAAGGGTTTTCAAAATCGGTTCAGTAGATCCAGAGATTACCCCTACATACTCACAAACTTTACCTTTTTATAACGTTAGTACTTATAGATGTACATATTGTGAATATAAGAGCCTTATTCAGTCCCAAATAGAATATGAATACATAATACTAAGGGACTCACAAGAGAATGGGCAGCAGCGTTCTCTGTAAAACGCAACACCATATACTGCGATCGACAACCCGCCTGATAAGCGTGGCGAACTGGCGATTATGGCAACCTCCCCCAAACATTTGGGGGAGGCCTATGTCCAGCAGTAGACGTCTTTCCGCTGATGATAATGATGATGGTGATGAAGCGTGCAGATAACATATCGTAACAAGAACACAATGTTAACGCCTATATCTAAACAACAGCCTTTTCCTAGAATAGCGTGATGGCAAGTTAATTGTAATAATATTCAGTACTGGGAAACATGATTAATGTCTGCTACTGCTACAATTCATTCAGTTTAGTAACTTCTGACACGTGCGACTCATTCCTATTCGCTCACTACTCTCTGCTATGAGCAACTTTGCTTTGCTATTTTCAGAATGTGTTGTTCATTCACGTTTTATTAAAAGCTTCCTTTTGAAACTTACTCGTAGGTTATATTACTTTATCAATTACTTTACCTCATAGTTTTGATCTCAGCCATCCCATACCCCTTTGGTACGTTATAAAGAGGCTCTATTTCGAGAGAGTCTATTTCGCATTAAAGCATTGGAAATGGCAACATAAATATGAAGTTTTGTTTCTGTTAGGTAGCCTCCACCAAAATTGATCTTTCGGCCAAAATCGGACAAGTGCGAGTCGTACTCGCGTGCAAAGGGTTCCGAACGAATTTCATTTTTGTATCACGTTATTTTAACACTATAGACTTTTTAAAGGTTTTCCTGTAATCTAGGTATAGGTAAATTGAAATGGTAACTTTTCGTCTAATTTATTGAAAAATTTATACAATAAAATTGACAACTCACACGATACAGTTTGAAAAACATTTTTTTTTTCTAGTCTGGCCCCCAAACGTGTCCACATACTCAAAATATATTTATTTACGTAACACGTTCGTGTGTCGGTCACACAATTTCAACAGAATTAGTCTAGTAGATTCAGAGAAAATTGGCTGTGAAAGACGGACATACAGACAGACACCCGAGTGATCCTATAAAAACCTTTATAGGATCACTCGGGTTTCTGGTCCGTTTCTTATGGATGTTCGAAACCAAAAATCGTAAACCACATCCTTATCTTCCATGAAATCAAATAGGTACCTAATAAAATAATCCTGAAGGGACTTACTGCCAGGAATTAAGTTTCTACGTCAATTTTCGAACTCCATAGTGTGAGTGATAACGATAATATCATCTGCCCTAAAGTGACACGTTCCTGTGAAATTAAAGTAAAGGAACTGTTAAAATATTTGTTTAAGATAACAAGAAATTTCTTACTTTTATTTACTTCCCCTACCGCGTTGTTGTAAAACTTCTACGAAAACTCCGGCATAATTTTGCGGAAATATAATCCGTTTACTCCACTTTTTGCGACTAACCTTTGAGCTTTGCTATGATTTTCAAGACTGCCGAGTAATGAGTGACAATACTTACAAAACTAAAATAAGCAGTGGAATGTTAATGTTTTTGAATGGCATAGTTTTCTTATAAAAATAACTAACTTTGTAGTTATTTATTACCAAGTTAGTGCTTAAAAGGTGACTCATTTTACGATTTTGAGCTCTTTCTTCTTATTATAGTGAAGTATTGTTGTTGCATTTTAAAAGTTTTTTAAGCTTACTTTCCCGTCTGCTTAGAATCTTGACGTTCACTTATGAACCAGTTTACTGACATATTTTTTTTTTTCGTTTCGTTTCAAAATTAAGTATAACATTAAAGTCTTGTGCCAGAACCTTTACTTATTAACCTATCTGTGAGTAATTGTAAGGACGAATATTGAATAAAACAAATATATTATGTTATTCTTGGATTTGTCTATCCTTGAAATAGATAAGTATCTCAAAATTTTCAACAGTTTATTTGGTATAGTATTGTGGCAAACACAGGCTTTAGATTTCCACTGAACCGCAGCCACTTAAATAGGTACTTCTGGTGTACCAACAGTCTAGTGTTTATCATTATTAATATTAAACAAACAATTTATAAACGTAAAATAACGTATTGATATCATGTGCGTTATTTGAGACACCACAACTCACAAACAATTGCTGTAATTTTCTTCAAAATTATCAATATTCAGCGGTTTACAGAAGACTTGTTCTCTAACTGAAACTTCTGTCCTTCAGTTTTATGTGCCGGATGTACCCTCATCCCAAAAACAGTGAGATAAATAAATGTCAACATTAATTAATGGACTTAATTAAAAAGGGTCCTTATTTATTTGGATTTAGAGATAAGATCACCTTGAACAAGATTGTTTTTGGGTTTAGAATTACATATGTATTTTATATTGATCTAACAGGTTTAGTTTTAGAGATTGTAGGTAATTCAGATAGACATACACAAATAAAGTGATCTGTGGTCTCGTTTTTGAAGAAAATCTCTATCTTCAACTGTAAAACCTCGATAGAAATGCATGACTTAGCCAAAATTGTAATACCTAATACGTTGAGTGAAATTTTCTATGAGCATTATATCCTGCTCAGGAAAATCACCCTACAACACAAGTCTAGATCTTTCTTAACGAGGCCACGTGGGCTACTTTGTGTTAATTGTATCCTTGATGTTAGTTCTAGCCCTATTATGAGCATGTGAGTCTTAGGATTAATTGTTTTACAACTTCATAAGGTTTTGCGGTGCTTTAAAGTCATGTTACAGATTACTTTAGGGACTTGTAAGCAGCTTGTAATCTCTACGTGTATAGGTTTAGGTTCACACCATTAATTCCCCTGACATTACAAATAATGTCAGGGAAGTTAATAGTTTAGCTAATTGACTAATTAACAAACAAAACACTACAAAGTATAAAATAACCTTAATTTTGGAAGTCAGTGTTTTCGGTTCTGTTTCTTTGTTTTTTAACACTGACTTCCGAAATTAAGGGCATTTTATACTTGGTAGTGTTTTGTTTGGAATAGGTAGATTTGTAATTGGAGGAGCTCGTGGCTAGTTATAACAGCCGCATGGGTCGATCTTCAAGGTTAAGCAACGCTTGCCAAGGTTGGTCTGTGGATGGGTGACCATCTTAACATTCCGAGTTTCCTCCGTGCCTCGGAAAGCACGTTAAGCCGTTGGTCCCGGCTGTCATTTGTAGATCTTTGGCAGTCGTTACGGATAGTCAAAAGCCAGTAAATCTGACTCCAGTCTTGCCATGAAGTACCGTGTTACCCAATTAATGGGTTGTGGAGGTCTGGTAGGCAGCCGTTCCGCGTAAAATACTGGTATTTAGCTAAATCCGGCTTGACTGGAAGCCGACCCCAATATAGTTGGGAAAAGGCTAGGCAGATGATTTGTGTTTTGTTTGGAATTCGCTTATATTTTTTTGTAATTTATTTTTCACTTTGTGGTGATGGATGACGTTTTCGTCTACGCAAAAATTGAAATAAGCAAAAATGCTCATAAAATAAAAACTACTGAACTAAATTGAACCAAACTAAATTATTTGCGGTATCAAATGGCAAGTATACCACATCGAACTAAAAAATAATCACAGAAATCGGATCAGAAACTTCGGAGTAATCTAGAATAATTAAAAATATACCCACCGAATCGAGAACCTCCTCCTTTTTGGTAGTCAGTTAACTTGCTTACGATTTTTCAAACGGACAGACAGCAAACGATTGATCCTTCAATCGCTTGCTGTCTGTCCGTTTTTCACTTCAAAGTTTTAAAGTAACATGTTAAATAAAATTATGACAGTTTCGGAACGCTTTGCGCACGAGTCCGATTCGCATTTGCTCAGTTTTTGTTGAATAGTTTTAAATTCGGTTGCCAAAAAATACAAAAAACAATAATCGACTCATCACAAATTAATTAAAAAAAAAATCGCAGCAGTCCTAATATATAAAAATCTTCCGTTATTTGTCACTGACTGACTGACTGACAAACGACGCATAGTCTGCTGAAAGCTGAAAGCTACTCGTATGTAAGTTTCTTTGGTAGTGCAGGGGAGCACTAAAGGACGATTTCTCGAAGTTCCTACGGGAACGAGAACAAACGAGAAAACCGTTAACGAACTTGCGGGCAAAAGCTAGTTGATTACATTATCAGATAATTGATTGATTCAGTCTCGTTCCAGTGACTGGGAAATTGTCGTTTGGGTGTGTAAATAAAAAAATGGCATAGTGTGTCAATGTTATAAACAATGAGGTACTTCTCTTCCCGTAGACAGATTCCTACTACATACGTACTACGCGAAATGCGCTTTGAAAATTCTCTCTAGCAGCTTTATGTACTAAAGGAAATTTCCTTTGACTTCAATAGAAGCGCGTCGTCTGTCACTATCGCTGAAAGGGACATGGACAGAGGTCAAAGAAGGTCAAACACTTTTTTCCGTGGTGGGGGATGAAACAATAAACTACGGTTGATCGGATGGCCTATCTCCGAAATGTTGAACAAAGGGAGAATAAAGGGATGGGGCTTTGTTGAATTCCTTTGGGATATAATTTATTTTATGTACCACTTCGGCGTTTGTTTTAAATTCCGTGGTTATTTCCTGTTGTCTTGATTTTTAGGTATATTATAAGATTTCGGTAAACTCTTATCTGGTGTTTGTTGCGAAAAAAAGTTTATCTTTTTCACGTCGTAATAAGTAGGTAGGTATTCACCTAAGTAGATAATTTCAATATGTTTTATAGACAAGAAGACCTATTCCCACAGTAGAATACAACAGGCTGAGGTAAATCTATCATATACAGAGTTGATACGACAGAGGGGCATTAAATTAAACTACGTATACTATACGTGTTCAGTATTAATTCGATACGGTACAAAAACAAAAAGCGCAATAAATGAGAAAATATTTTTTTCAAACAAACTAAATAGCTTGCAAATCCGAATAAAACGCAACCACCCTTTGTAAAAAAATGACACTGACCTTAGATACCGCTAGGTAACAAAGCGGCAACGTCGCGCGCGCAACGGAGCGCGGTGTGCCGGTGTGCGGTATCTCGTGTGCTCGGCGGGGGCCGGGCCGGGGTGGCGGCCGGCGACTTAGGCCTCCGCTCGCACTGGCTTTATGTTAGGTAACGTTTCGAAGTACGCGCACAAAAACAAACACACTAAATTTTTAAATTTTCGATGTGTCCTCCATTCACATTGATGCACAAATTATACCGACGGAGAATATTGTTATTTATTTTTCTAATTAGATCACTGTCCGTCGCTAAGCACATTAATTTGTGAAATGCTAAAATAATCCTATTTTTTAACTCATCAATTGTATTTACCTCTGAGGCATACACTTCACCCTTAATGTAACCCCACAAAAAGAAATCCATGGGAGTGAGGTCCGGAGATACTAATACTAAATAATAATAATCCCAAGTTACGTGTCCTAACACCATAAAAAACAGTCAATCACAAAAAAAAAACACTAATACTAAATAATAATAATCCCAAGTTACGTGTCCTCTCACAATAACAAAATAAAATTACAATTGTTTGCGCGCGAATTCCACAAACAAGATTTGCAAGCCATTTAGTTTGTTTGAAAAAAATATTTTCTCATTTATGGCGCTTTTTGTTTTTGTACCGTATCGAATTAATACTGAACACGTATAGTATACGTAGTTTAATTTAATGCCCCTCTGTCGTATCAACTCTGTATATAAAACTGAAGAGTTTGTTTGTTTGTTTGTTTGTTTGTTTACTTGAACGCGCTAATCTCAGGAACTACTGGTCCGATTTGAAAAATTATTCCAGTGTTAGATAGCTCATTTATCGAGGAAGGCTATAGGCTATATATCATCACGCTAAGACCAATAGGAGCGGAGCAGTAATGAAAATTGTGATCAACTAGTAATATTATAAAGGTGAAGAGTTTGTTTGGCTGAACAAGGGAATCTCAGGAACTACTGGTTCGAATAAAAAAAATCATTAAAAAATATTTATTGTCGCCAGTTAATACATTAATCTTGTCTTAATCTAACATAATTATTTATTTATTTATTTAAACTTCATGTACAATAGTGGTACATAGGCGAACTTAACGCAACGGGGCATTGTCTACCAGTCAACCGGGTTAAAAAGAAATACAATGTGGTAGGTGTTCAGCAAACAAATAAGATTTAAAATACAATTTAGTTACAGAAAAAAATATACAATTGAATATAAATACATAAATAAATAAATAATACAGAACAAATAATAATAATTAATATATATAAATATATAACTAATAAATATGTTGTAATTATATGCATCGTATTAGTGTATTGCACAAAAGATACTGCTACTGATTCCCAAACTAAGCTTGAGCTAGTATTTTTGGAAACAGTGTTCAGCCGCAGGAGGATTCACATAGTGGAATACGAATACATTTGGTTTGGGTGTCGCTATAGTAGACTTACGATTTCGATAATACTTAATCTATTATTAAATTTTAATTCCCAAATTTTATTTATTTATGTTTAACAGATGAGTGTGATATGTGTGTGGGTTTTTATGGTGTGAATGTGTGTTTGTGAGAGTTTAGTGTGTTTGTTTGTGATATGTGATGTAATATGTTACGCAATAAATGCCAGTAGGTCTTCCGTCTTCTCATAGTCTAATAGTTGAAGCCAATTAGAAACTTAACCTTTAAGTTCATGTTTGCTAAGAGAATTAATGTTGAGATATTTGTTTATAGTGTTGTATAGCTTACAACTTATGACCTCGTACTGTCTCTTTGCAAAGTAAGTCTTGCACGGGACACCAGAGCACACAGTCATTTTGCTGCTTGCTGCTGTTAGGACCATACATTCCGAGTACAGCTGAGATGTTGGATGTCTGTAAGGCTTTTTGTCATCACTTTTAGCACCGCTCTTTGTGCTCGCTCTAAACTCAGTAGATGCGTCTTTGCGGCCCCTCCCCATACAGTGATGCAGTATTGTACTATAGATTTAGAAGAGGCAAGTATACAAGTCTTTGTTGTTCCATGGTTGCACTGTCTCTAAGCATTTTAAATACATGAATGAGTCGTCTTACTCGGAATTAACTGTAGTTCTGTGTTTTTGCCATCTCAAGCCACTGTCCATGTGTACTCCTAAGTATTTAACACATTTCGCGAGAGTGATTTCTTGGCAGTTGCATTTAGGCTGTGAGACACAAGTGTGTGCTTGTATGGTAAAACCTCGCAGTGAAGTCTTTGTTTTATTGATGGAGAATGGAACATATTGCGTTTTGGTTAGGTTTAAAGTTAGCAGGTTGTGAACCAGCCATTTTTCCACAATGGATACTGCGAATTCTGCTCTCTTTTTAACTGTGTGCCAGTTTGGACTCCAGACAAATATGGCAGTGTCGTCTGCATACGTAAATTTTCATGGGATCCCATAATCAGATTCTGACTTGGTGACAATGGGACCATCTCAGGAGTATAGGCTTTCGATATTTTTTTTTTTTTAATTGGTCCAGAATTGGCGGAGAAATCGGTAAATATACATAAAAAGTACATACGGCCGAAAATAGAACCTCCTCCTTTTTGAAGAAGTCGATTAAAAATACCAAAACAGACGGTTGCAGCTGTTCTAGCTATACTAAAGTTTATCAGAGACGTCATCAGAGAGGTCATAAGCGGTTATCAAATAAAAATGATCAAGGTTGGTCTGTGGACAAGGTTGGTCTGTGGATGGGTGACCGTCTTAACATAACGAGTTTCCTTCGTGCCTCGGAAAGCACGTTAAGCCGTTGGTCCCGGCTGTCATTTTTAGATCTTTGGCAATCGTTACGGATTGTCAAAAGCCAGTAAATCTGACTCCAGTCTTGCCAAGATGTACCGTGTTACCCAGTTAATGGGTTGTGAAGGTCTGGTAGGCAGCCGCTCCATGTAAAACACTAGTATTCAGCTGAATCCGGTTTGACTGGAAGCCAACCCCACTGTAGTTGGGAAAAGGCTAGGCAGATGATGATCAAATACAAATGATGGTACGTCAAAGCCAACCCTGTGTACCCCTATTCCGTAACAACATTTTCGAGTTTCGACAGCGGAATCCGAGGTGAGTATTAAGATAAGACCTTTATGTTGTGTGTTATAAAGTTCTTTGTGAGCTATCTCATTCAGGTGAAGCTCGATATCGAAATGGTTACTTACAGAATAGACTAGCTGGGTCGAGATTCCGTTAAACTATGTTTAAGAATCATTATCAATTCGTTAGGGCACCCTAACAGTTTACACTACCCATTAATAGATAGTTGTATACAATGGGTTCAAACACAATTTGACAGAGTTTAAATTTGACTTATTTGCGAAAACAATCATAGAACGGATGCGAGCCTCGGTTTCACGATAACTGACGAATCGATTTAAGCCAATTTATGTTGGTGATTGGTTACTAAGAGTAACCAATTTTGATGGTATTATACGATAAAGGTTGGGATTGTTAAAGAGTCTAATAATAGTGTTATGTAAATAAATTTCAAAATTTGAAGCCACTTATTTTAGATGCCATTACAAGTCATCTGGAAATGCTGAACACAAATGGGTACATGTATACTATCACAACGACATCCTTAATTGCAATAAACTGCATATAAAGCCAATTATTATTACAAAGATAGCGAATGAAAAAAGCCACACTACAGTAAATACATAAATAACAATTGCGTAAAACTGTTATACTTGAAATAGCCACTTTACAAAAAATAAAATGGCTCAAAAGGCTAGGTATCAAACACGTTTCATTTAATCCCTGAACATGACGATAACCCTTCTCAATACCATTGAAATATTCAAACAATGTCGGACATTTATTGCACTTCCCGCGGAATTGTCACGTTTCTTACAAATACCGAATAAAATATATCACTTGAATATATGTGGGATACCATCCTTGTTTGTGTTTTAGTAGTCGTATTGCGACTCGCCGATATACTTTCTATGGAAAACTTTCTGAACACGTTTTATACAATTTTATGGGGTGAAAACCGGACCGGAGTCTGTGTTTCCTGATAGCTACAACCTGGGAGTCTTTAAATCAAGAGTGAATAGGTTATTTCTAGGCAAGCGTGCTCCATCTTCGACCACATCCTCGCTTACCATCAGGTGGGATAGTGGTCAAACGCGTGCCTATCAATAGTAAAAAAAAAACAATATAGGCTTGAGTGTTGATGTGGGCCAATAACGCAGGTAGCTGAACCGTTGTAACTATAGGAAAACGTTTATAACAGACTGTCATTTTCCATTTCTAAGATTTTCCATCCAAGATTTTTCATGATCGAGCTTGTTTCCGACAAGGATCAAAAATATTTAAGCAATTTGAACTAGCTGAGGTTGGAGTACTAGGAAAGGCTTCCCTTTTCTGAAAATCTGTGAACACTAAGAAAAAACTATAAACAAACAGTTAATATCTTTCATGTTCAGGGTAGTCCCAACCCCAGTGGCATACTTCAGCAAACATGTTGTATTTTATATACATTGCCAAGTAGGTTCTCTGGGCGTGATTATTATTGTCTTCCTCAGCAGGTACTTTTACAGCAACACACATCTAACTTGCATAATTATTATGCTGCTGTTTCCCTTTATGGGTGCTTTGGTACCGACAGCTTCCCGAAAAATACAAGTACAGGAATGTTCAGTGAAGAATTCAGAGTTGGGCGAAGTAATTAGTATGTAGGTAAGAGTATCTCTTCTGCGAATTTAAGCTGGCGATAGTTTAATGAAGGTTAGATAATACACCTATATGTTTAAATACAAACTATGTTTCCAACCCGTAAGGTTAATGAAGCACGAACATCGATGTTAACTTGTATGAAACGAATTGACCTCTAACAGGCTTTTAACTTGATCGAACATATGTCCGGGAGCAGATGCCTGATTATGTTAAAAGCCTCCTATTTTATGTACTTTGTAGTATATTGCTGCTATTATCTTTGCAAATAAAGTAGAAGGGTAGAATATGTAGTTGATAAGAAAGAATAATTCAAGCATGATGAACTTGTTACTTTTATACAAGCAAATAAAAACCGGCCAAGTGCGAGTTGGACTCGCACACGAAGGGTTCCTTATCAAAAACCCTTTATTTTGATTATTTAGCGGCAATAGAAATACAAAATCTGTGAAGATTTCAACTTTTTACCTATTACGGTTCTTGAGATACAGCCCGCTGACAGACAGACGGACGGACGGACGGACAGCAGAGGCTCAGTAATAGGGTTCAGTTGGTTACCCTTTGGATACGGAACCGTAAAAATGATAGTATAATTCCGGTACGCTAATAGACTAAGCTATTAAAAGGAATTTATTTCTTAAACTGGCTATTAAGGAAAAATGTATAAAGGAAACCCCTTTTTTTTCGAAAGGACATGGAATGTTTTGCTAACAAACAGCTCTTATTCATTATGCAACATTGCGTTAATTATGCGTCACAGTAGCAACACAGTCAGACCTAAGTAATGCTTTGCCAAAATGTGTCTTATGTACATGGAAATAAAAGAAGGGTTGGCTAGTATTGTGGGTGTTAAATTAAATTGTAAAACGAGCGTAAATAAGTACTACGACCGTCCAGGGAAACAGTGTCAAAGGTTATGTACTAAAATATGAAATGCTGCTACCAGAAATAGGTAGGAGCCAACAAGAAAATAGGTTTACCCTGAAAGCTATATTACATTTTAAACCGCAACAAAATAGGAACTGTTCGCCATTTGCGTATTGCCGGTTTTATGTATTTGTTGTAGACAAAGGTCAATATGCAGTCTCTTCGCGGATTGACTCGTTTATACTTGGTTTGATCAACGCCTTTCGCCAATACCCGAAACAAGATCCTATAATGGCTTTATTTTTAATCTTACCTAGAAGTACTTAACTTTGTAATCTGTTTCGGGGTTTTCCTAGACTATCTTGGAATAAGGCAAATTCGGTTAAACGTTGTTTTGTGTTTAAAGAGGTTTTTGTATGCGAGCTTAACTTTTTGCGGTATTATATCGTTTAATGGCGTGCCTAGCCAAGTAGCAGAACATAGGGCACAGGTAACTTAGGGCACCCCGAAACGGATATGTTAGCCTCATAAGCTATTGTGAGCGAGCGAAGCGAGCGAACTTAGCTCCCGTCATGATTAAAAGATTTCCGTTAAACTTGACATTAACTTTTCCACTTTAGCTGTTACATGACTGTAACTTAGAAAAGAATTAAATTCTTCAACGTGGGTCAAGCATATTTTGATTAATATCGACAAATCTCGTAAGTGTCACTATCTCTTTTAAGTATAAATTAGTAAAACGGCACAACTAAATATTTGAGAACTAAATCGAGATCAGATTGTTTGAGAATCTTTGGCCTATGTCTGTGGCTGTGAAATTTAGATCGCTGATCCTATTATGCCAGCCACCATTACCTGAGGAACCTATGCGAAAGTGAATTTATTTAATTTTCATGTTTTCGATAGATACAACGATATATTGGACGCCAGGAACGATTACAGGCTATTTTAACGTGGGAAAAGTCGCTGGCAAAGCTAGTAACTTATAAAACTTTGCACAGAAACCGAGCACAAAGCCATATTAGTAAACTTATACAATAGAATACAATCCGTAAGAGGAAGTTACCTTAAAGACCTTCGATTCATTCAGTAGTAAGTAATGAAGGCTGACCTGAGCCTTTCCCTTTTCAACGGAAGACCGCTGACGGATATTTATGAGACTCAATCAATCTGCGTAGGTTTTTCCCAACTATTTTGAGGTCAGCTTCCAGTCTAACCGGGAGCTGCTGAGTACCAGTATTTCTCATGGAGCGACCTATTTGTATGGTGTCGGCTGGTCCTGTATGGTGCAGTAAAAGAATAATATCATCCCATCACTTCCCGTGGGTGTCGCAAGAGGCGACTAAAGGACTCACCAGAGAATGGGCAGCAGCGTTCTCTGTAAAACGCAACACCACACACTGCGATCGCCAATCCGCTTGCCAAGCGTGGTGATTATGGCAACCCCCCTCCCTTTTGGGCGTCTTTTAGCTGTTATAATGATTATGACCTATCTGACCTCCACAACCCAGTAACCCCCTTAAACCTGTAGTGCTATTCTGTAACAACATTTTCGTGTCTTTTCAGCGGAATCCGAGCTAAGTATTAAATTCATGTATTCACTTTGTGAGCTTTATCACTCAGGTGAAGCTCGATATCGATATGGTTATTTACAGAATATACTAGCTGGTGTTAGCTACGAAACTGCTGAATTTCCGTCACGACTGTCAAAGATGAACAAGTGACAGCCGGCATCGACGGCTTCTCGTGATTTCCGAGGCGCGGAGGAATCTCGGTACGTTAAGATGATCTCCGAGCCACGGAACCACCTTGGCATGCTGTGCTTAACCTAGAAGTTTGACCCGTGTGACTTGATATTATTAATGAGATCATTCATTTACTTCTTTTTCCGTTTTGCAACAAAAGTAGTTTTGTAGTAAAAGTCAGGACAACTGCATCTAAGCTGTATTTTATCCCCGCACGTCTACGAAGAAAATTAAAGATTTAGAGCGCGGTAAAGCTGGATTAGACGTTGCTCCAGAACGTTATGTCCGTAGATTCATTTATTAATTCCTAAGAAGCGCTAGAATTGCAATAAAAGCGCTAACTAATTGTAAGGGTAAAAATAGCCAATTACCCAGAAATACGTTGGTATTTATTTCCATTTTATGCACTGTGCTTAGTATGAACAAACAAATATTCAAATACACAGATGAAACACTTATCGTCGTCTGCCTAGCTTTTTCCCAACTAAGTATATATTGGGGTCGGCTTCCAATCAAACCGGTTTCAGATGAATACCAGTGTTTTAGCTGAATCCGGTTTGATTGGCAGCCGACCCCAACATATATACAAAAAAAAACGGCAAAGTGCGAGTCGAACTTGCCTACCAAGGGTTCCGTAAAAATTTGCAGGTACTTATTACTCTGAATAAAGACTATTTTGTTTTTTATTTAATTACAAATATATAGTTTTCAGACTTTTTCCTATACATATAGTATAAAACAGTATTAATTGCCAAATTTCATAGTTCTCTTTATATTTTGATTCACTTCAGAGTGTCGAAATATACTCTTTTTTGCGGCATTAACGGCCGTATATTTTTTCAGGAACTTAAAACTTTGTTTTTTTTTACAGCTTCAAGGAACTGTTGACTTGAGGACATGGTTTTAATTTCAACTCGATACCTCCACGCGTTCCTGAGGTTAAGGGTTTTGACAGACAAACGGACGGACAACAAAGTGATCTTATAAGGGAACCGTTTTTCCTTTTAAGGTACGGAACCTTAAAAATACACAAATGTACATCATAAAAACCAAAGGGTATAATTTAGACGGTCACCAAAAATAATATTTTTAAGACTCTAAGCCTAGGCACCAAAATGGATCAACGGTCACCAAATTCTATCCAACTCAACTGTGGTTGCCATAAAAATGTAGGCTTGGGGTTACAAACTGGATAAAATAGGTTAGGTTAGGTTAGAATTGTGACCAACCGCGCGCGAGCCGAGCGAGCGAAGCGAGCGGTGCCGCGGTAGCGGCCGGCGAGCGCTACTTCTCGAATATTATTTGGTGACCATTTATCTGTTTTGGTTACCGTTTAGAACTTTTTTGGTAGTAAAATAGGTACTTTTTTGGGCGGTGTTTAAACACAAGCCAAAACCAAATAAATAATGATAAATTAGTCTTAAGTATCAAATCAAATTGTACCTATATTGCTTGATTACAACCTTTTGTTTACTAGGCTCTTCAGTAATTAACTTTCTCTTTAATTCGTCGAAATCTCAAGAGGATCCTAATTTAACATTTAAGTAGATTGTAATCCAGTGTAATCTGTTTATTCCCAACTTCGTTGATATCAAACTTGATCCAAGCTCACCTGTAAAATGTTCAGAATACAATTATAAAATGTCAACGTATTTTTGTAAACGGTTTGTATAATAATTAATTCCAACGCAATCTTGAAACTTTGTGATTGTTTGTGACGGTGTTTTGAACTTTGAAGATTGTATTTTATTAAGCGAGTATTTTTTAAAGTTTTATTTGTTTTGTTTGGATGCGTAATTTCCTGTTACTCTTTTATTATGATTAATCAGTGAAAATATGGTGCTGACGTTGGCACGCGGAAATGTCCAAGTTACGAGGGAAATGAGCAATCGATTTCCATTTTCTTGATGGCATTTTTGTAGGTAGGTTCATATATCTACTGTTAGAGGAACATCTCCGGTTCTAGACGATAAGAAGGGGCCATAACTCTTCGCCACTCGCTTCACGGAGTCTTACGTCTGAAGGATTCTAAGTTAAAATTAGCTGAGTTCTTTTTGTTGAAATAGCTGATTTTTTTTTTGTTATTCCAGATCTCAGAAAAATGTAAGCTTTATCGCAAATGTTTTTATTTTTTTAATATTAACATATCCTTTCTTTACTAGATTTATAAATACCAGGATGGTTTTTTTTTAATATAACAACCCAAAGCTATGTTTTCAGTGTTTCATAAACGCGGATTTTAATATGCTGCCTGCTTTTCTTATTCGTATCAAATGAAATAAGAAATGCTGGCAAAACTAGTGTGGATGTACATATTTATTAAAAATTCCGCTACAACGACGGTATCTCCCTTTTTAACCGACTTCTTCAAAAAGGAAGAGGTTCTATGTTCGGCTGTATGATTTTTTTTTTAATGTATTTTCACCGAATTGTGGACCGATTTAAAAAAATCTTTTTTGTCGAAAGCCTACTAAAAAATTAAAAACTTTTTTACAAAAAAATAAAACCTACTTCCAAAAAAACAAAAAGTGTTCAAAAACTTAATAAACAAAAACACCGACTTCCGAAATTACAGTTATTTTTTACTTTGTAGTATTTTGATTTTGGAAGTCGTTTTTATTTTCAAGGACTACTTTCGCAAAGAACGTATAGGCACTTAAGTTATCTTTCGTTTACGTGGGCTCAACCATCAAATGGGATACTTGGCCCTCCATAGATTATGACGAAGGTATAAAAACCTAGTTTATTTTCCCCACAAAAGATTTCTTTTTATGGTTTTGAGCACCTCTTCGACCAACACATTACTCCTCCCTACAAAACACACCCTCTCAAAAAGTAATGGCTAGACGTCCATGGGACTACTTTTCATGAAATACGTGTCATTTTATTTATATAGTTTTATTATGATTACTGTATAATGTGTATTATTTCTTAGAATGATGTACTACTCTACTTGTACGTAGAAAATAACATGCTCAAATGACGAATGTGTTCTAGTTTGATGGCTTTTTAACTGCTCGTGACTAATGTTGCGTGCAAAATAAATAATAGACTGTAGGGGCGATGGGAGGTGCTGAGTAGCCTTGACCGAGTACCTTTTTTTTTAAGTATGGGACTCATCAAATGACTCCTCCCGCTCTAGGCGAAGCAGGAGGGAGTGTCAGACTCTTACTGACAAAAACCCATCAGTGTTCCTCCTAATGCCCTTTGCGTTCCAGGACCACGGTGACTCTTTCTAACAAATTTCGCAGTCCCAGCAGGCACCTGGGGAGCAACAACTTAACGTGCTTTCTGAGGCACGGAGCAACCTATCTACAGACCAACCTTGGCAAGCGTTGCTTAACCTTAAAGATTGATCTGTGCGGCTGTTATTCTTTAGCCACGAGCTCCTCATGGGATGCAGGCACTGGCCCTGGCGTGCCCAGTCTTCTAACTGACAGCTCTTTTACTCGAACACAGCGGGCCGTCGACCCGGGCCTGGTTCTGATCTGACGACAAGCCACCCAATGCTCGCCGTCCGCAGGCCCGCGCCCAGGGTGGCCGGGAATCGCCCTGCGATCCCTACGCCCGGGGTGTCTTCTTCTGTTGCGGCGGCAGAAGCGTGAGGTTTCCCTCTCTGTCATGCGTTCAGCCTCCTCCTTCGCAAGCATCACTGCTTCGCAGAAGGAGGTGACCGCTTTCCATGCCTCCCCACGCCGCACCAGGGCTTGAAACAGGGCTGGACATGAGAGGTCGCCGCCTCCGATTGCCTCGACGAGGTCACGGCGGTTCTCCACCCAAGCAGGTTAGCCCTCCACCGTATGCACCACCGTGTCCTCCGGGCGATCCTCGCAGTGTGGACACCTAGGCGTATCCTCCAGCCAAATTCAAAAAATGTATCTCCCGAAACAAATACAGAGTACAACAGGTACTATAAATTACATATAATAAATTACTTATTATCACAGGTACCTACTGTTGGGTTTATGCAGTCATTAAAATTGTGTGCTTGTTGTAACCTGTGGAACAATTACACTGAGAAAGCTTACAATGCGCTGCGCGTCCAATATAACAACGCGTTTAGGGGTTTGTTGGGGCCTCCATGGCGATGCAGTGCCTCCGGTATGTTTGCCGAATACTAAACGGATGGCTTCCATGCGGTGCGTCGCAAAAGAACGGCTTCACTGTGGTCCCGGGTAAAGAGTAGCACCAACACGCTTTTGAGCGTGGTGTCGGACAGAGTGGACAGCCAAATCCTCAGACAGTAGTCACGCATGCATGTCCAAAATAATAAATATTTTAAATTTTACTAACATAAGTAAGGATAAAATGATAACTAAATAATTGATAAACTTACTATATTACTTCCTTACCTATAGGCGCGATTAAATAAAACAAACTCACTGTCGTTACGGCATTAATAATAATGGGAGGATAAATAAATGATTAAAGTGAATTTATTCTCAAACTTTTACACTTCACAAGTATCATGTCTACCTACCACACTCAGATTTTCAGTTTATTGTGCAATCATTATCGATACTAATTAATGGACTCAACACTTGACTGAATGAGTAAGTATGTAGATTTTATCCGATAGAGTCGTGGGCGAATTGAACCGACAGCTACTATGCTTTATACACATAATATTTACCACATAAGTGCGGACTGAAATCATTTTCAGATGAAATTCAATTAATCTGATTTACATTTGCGAAATTGTAATAAGTGTACAAGTTAATTACTGGTAATTCGTTAGTTATTTCTGAGTATTATAGTATAAAGTAGGAACTCAATTTTGAACTGATTTTGCTGAGTGACAATTGGAATTTCCGAAGAAATTAAAATGAACAGTATATCGCAAATGCCTAGGCAATTTTAGACAGAATTAGGTAATTACTGCAATATCATCAATACTCACTGAATCAAAACACATCATCATCTACCTAGCTTTTTCCCAACTATATTGGGGTCGGCTTCCAGTCAAGCCGTATTTAGCTGAAACAAAACACATCATAATACAATATACCTACTACAGAATTTAATACCCTAGCTGTTCCCCGCGGCTTGTAGCCTTTAACCGTCTCCAATTTCCCATCTATCTTTGTAGCAAAATTCATCAAAATTGGTTCAGCAATTTAGGCGTGAAAGCGTTAAAAAACAAACTAAATCACGGTTGTCATTGTAATAATAGTTCGGATAGTATCCGTATGATGCGGTGAACAGTATCGACAGCTAAAGTGCCTGTTGGCACCAAGTAGCGGGTACTATATCATCCACATCCCGACTACGCCCACTGCAAGGCATAGGCCTCTTTTCTAGCGTCAATCCCAACGTTTCTATGCCAGTCTCATCCAAGTACTTACCTTATTTTAATACCTACCTTTATATTTGTATTATAATGTTCCTTTTCCTTCCAGGATCACTCTTGGGAACTGCATGGGTCTCGGCGAGAGGCCATTCAGTCCACCATGGTGGGGTCAGCTCGCCTGGTTCATGATCTTCGCCGTTATGCTGTTACTGGCCGTCATAGGAAACACTCTAGTCATATGGATAGTTTTGGGTGAGTACTTGTCAGATATACTGTACTTGTCAGAGTTAAAGTTAAGTTCAGCTTTATAGCAAGGGAACTGACGTCCAATATTGCTACAGGATAACACAGAATACGCAATTTTATTGAAGATATTTTTAGATTGCTTATTCTTACATCACATGCAAAATGGGTATCATAAATGAATATTTTATTATTATTTAAACAGTTGGAGATTTGCAACCCACTGCAGCTTTTATTGAATGCACATCGCATTCAATAAAAGTTGCAGTGGGTTGCAAATCTCCAACTGAAACTTACAATTATTTTCTTCAACTATACTTTATTACTGATTGCGGCTATTCTATTACTGGAGTACCTATATGTTTTCTTGAAGGATTTATAAAGTGAAAATATCCCTAACAAGTGCGTTACGTACTTTTCATCGCCGAAGTGTTAGGTGTTACTCGACATAAACTACTTCAAGACGCAACAATTTTTCAAATAATTCATTAAGATTTGGTACAGTAAAAATAAATAATGTATTAAAATTATTAAAATCACCGTTAATAATGTTTACGCATCAAAAGAATGACGCCGTTCCATTCCGCACCGTTTTTGGAGCACAAGACTCGGACTGCGCTCGCTCCTGGATGTTTCAAATTAAAACAATGAAAATAAATAATAGGTATTGTATTTTTGTTAATAATTCAAAAATGTTCATAAATATCTTTTTTTAATGAACGTGTAGCAGTAATTGGATAAATGATGGGGCTGCCGTTGTAAGACGAATAAAATTGCACGGTATAAAGTGAATGAAGGGGTAAAATTTAGTTTGTTCGTTTGTTTGTCAATTTAAATGGCTTTAAATATTTATCACACGGTATCTTTTATAACAGGTACTTCAACTATAATAAAAAGTACACTGAGTGGCATATACTAGATACATTTTATCCTAAAAAAAAAAGAACATGAATCCGAAGTAACAAACCACATGAGCTAAGCCTTCGCCAAAACGAAATTTAGTATGCTTGTCATTGTTTTATTCAATAGGTCAAATATCGTATTTTTGTGACACCTTAATTTAGCGATGTTTTTATTTGCAACAGCGGATAATCCATTAAGTGGGCGGACTCCGCTATTGTTCCACTTATATCACTACATAGTATAAAACAAAGTCGCTACCGCTGTCTGTCTGTCCCTATGTATTAATAGATCTTTAAACCTACGCAACAGATTTTGATACGGGTTTTTTTGATAGATAGAGTGATTCTCGAAGAAGGTTTCAGCATATAATTTGTACCCGTGCAAAGCAAGGGACGGGTCGCTAGTTGTACATAAAAATAAAATAAATATAGCCTTTATTTCTTACTAATATTCGAATTTTATGTTTAGCATAAAATTAATCAAGTTTATAATGTTATAGGTACTTATAATTAGATAAGGTTAACATATACTAGGTAGTAATCGCCTCAGCGGCGTAGGACTCTCTTAAACCTTTCCACACATCTCTTTGTCGCATCCGTAAGGGTCCACATCTTTCGTTGAAAATGTGTCTCCTATTGTACATAAAGTTTAAAATAAATAGTAATGAATATTTTACAAACAAAAGCTTAAAATCTTCAAATATTAATTTTTTTCAAAACTTCAAAGTATAATAAACCTCAGTTTCAGGTAGCTTTATTAAAAGTGGAAGAGTAACTTTAATTACTTCAGCAGCCGACGCTGAAGCGACGGGATGAAGCGTCAAAAGATCTTGACGTTACTTTGCAATTAATAATCTAGACGAGGCTCTGACTTATAATGATCTATTAAATCTGCTCTTATCTTTTTATCTTGATAGAAAAAATAGCTTAAAACCTCAAAATGTTTCTTCAAACAGGATGACTTTTTACATTGTAAATTAATTCGATTCCAACATCAGTTTTGTCGGACCTGTATACAGGGTTATTTTCTAATAACCAAATAATTTTCTTCAAGACTTCAATCTCAATCAAAGACACGATTCATGCAAAAATAAACTCCCAATATTAACAAAACTAGTTGACCCGCGCAACTTTGTCTGCTCCGCTTCTATTGGTCTTAGCCTTCCTCGATGAATGGGCAACCTAACACAAAAATTTTCAAATCGGACCAGTAGTTCCTCAGATTAGCGCGTTCAAGCAAACACACAAACAAAGAAACTCTTCAGCTTTATGTATTAGTCTATACTAATACATAAAGCTAAGAGTTTGTGTGTTATATCTATACATAGATGAGCTGTTCAGTGCATTTTCGCAAGCATAACTCGACAAAATGTAGGGAACAGCTGGTCACACAAAGACATACATTTCCAAATGTCGAGATCCGAAGATGTACGAAGATATGAATTACGGATTTGAAATAGAGCTGGGCAAGACACGTTGACAATAAAGTGTAGTAAGGAGAGGTGACCGAGTGGCGTCCGCGGACTGGAAAAAGCAGTGTGGATCGTCTGGCAGTCAGATAGTCAGACGACATTGTTGCTATCGCGGGTAGAACCTGGATGAAGCTGGCACAAGAACGTGGGGATTGGCACAAGAAATGAGAGACCTATGCTCCTGCCTACACTACTGTGGCTTTAATAGT
Organism: Lacanobia oleracea; assembly: GCA_950371165.1. NCBI lineage: Eukaryota > Metazoa > Arthropoda > Insecta > Lepidoptera > Noctuidae > Lacanobia > Lacanobia oleracea. The sequence continues at coordinate 14,147,899 of OX493397.1, forward strand.
TTTAAGTTGACTTTTCTGGTATTTATCTTTTCAAAAAGGTTAAGGCTTTTATTTAGGGTAGTTGAGTAAAAACTTTTCGTGCTTTTGCTGTTAGGTAGTGCACTTTAGGTTCAGGAGGGCAGCACTTGTTTTCTAAGTTGTATGTATCAATACTTACCAAAATGGGCTTTGTCTGAATATAATCATCCTTATGACATGACAAATGGTAACGTCTGTGTATTTTAAACGTTTTGGGGTTGTTGCCAAATGAATCATGATATTGTTAATATGCATAAAAATTGTACCTTTCCGAAAGACCGCTATTGAAGTAAAACTCATCCTGTATTTTAACAACGTGTTTTATAAAGAAAGGAAGGGTAGTGCATACCGTCGTTATTAATATCACTATATATTATTACTTTGCAGAAGACTTTGAAGCCAAAATGTATCAAAGGACTGCGACGTTCTGGGATAAAATACTAAGCCATCCATGTACATTTTATGTGAGAATATAAATTGGGTGAAAAGTAACTTTGCATGATACTAACGAACTACGCTCTATCCAAACTAATAAAGGGACATTTTTTTATTATTTATTTGTAGTACGTTATCTTTGGGATGAATAATTCGGAAGTTTCTTTTACTGATAGAACTCTTTTTATATGAGTGTCGAGTTTGACATTTTTGGGCCGGAAAAACGCAAATCTCGTCTGGGATTTGCCAAGAGAGCTAATCCTTAGGAATTGACTAGTAAAGGCATAAGATAAATTCTCCATTCAAAATCGATTTTTTCGTAGATGGATTTATGAAGAAAGATTTTGGTAATATTAGCGAGAAATTTTTCAATATTATAAAAATCAGAGGCCTTTGTCGCACCTGTGGGCCCAATAAAGACGCATAGCTGAGTTGTATACGACATATAAGTACACTCAATACTATCACTTCTGCTCGTAGAACTAAAACAGGTTCTAAGATTTAACGAGCTTTCTTATAGCTACGTTTTGACCACAGACCGACATTGTTGCAGCAACAACCATGTATACTTTCATCCTTACATAATGCATAATATCATTAAGAATACATTAAGGATCCCACGTTACTTCCCAGTCTTTAGAATGAAAATCGAATTTGTGTACGCGAAACGGTTATAATTTAGAATTTATTTTCCAATTGAAGATTCTAAGCGATTTTGATTGAATCTGGTGCCATTGAAAATGTTACGTTGTTGATGTTGGGACTTTTACAGATTAAAATATATTGTATTTCCAAGAACTCCCATCTACTTCCACCAACATTTTAACTGTGTGTGAATAACAAGGTCATTTCAGTGAACTTGACTTTTTCATTTGCTTATGGTCTAGGAATAAATCGGTTTGTGCTGTTTTATTAGGATACAAGAAAAGTTTTTTTAAACTATAGTAAATACTTTAATATATCTATAGTAAATGCATTTGTTAAAAACCTGTAATTATTGTTATTACAAAAAGACACAGATAGGATAAATCATGAATTGACTTGGTTTGTGGTTCATCACCGTTTACTAAATTGCTCTTTTTACACGACCATCCCAGAAGTAATGTCTTTTCGTGCTGAAAAAATGGGCCATGGCATTTGGTGGCCAATATTTGTATTAAAAGGATGTACAGTATACATCCCATGACTATATGACACATATTTACACCACACCCTTACCACCTGTGCCTCTTATACCTATTTTGTGAATAAAGTACTGTGTATTATGTACGTACACCATTCAAGTTAAAGAAAAAACATCCTATCCCATGAGGAGCTCGTGGCTAAAGAATAACAGACCCACAGATCGATCTTCAAGGTTAAGCAACGCTTGCCAAGGTTGGTTTGTGGATAGGTTGCTCCGTGCCTCGGAAAGCAAATTAAGCTGTTGGTCCCGGTTGTCATTTGTAGAACTTTGGCAGTCGTTACGGATTGTCAAAAGCCAGTAAATCTGACTCCAGTCTTGCCAAGAAATACCGTATTATTCATTTAATGGGTTCTGGAGTTCTGGTAGGCAGCCGCTTCACGTAAAATACTGCTATTCAGCTGAATCCGGTTTGACTAGAAGCCGACCCCAATATACTTGGGAAAAGGCTAAGCAGATGACGATGAGTATACATCCCATGACTTAAAATATGACATATATTTACACCACACCTTTACCACCTGTGCCACTTATACCTATTTTGAAAATAAAGTACTGTGTATATTATGTACGTACACCATTCAAGTTAAAGAAAAAATAGGTGAAGAAAAGACAAGCACCTTTATTTTATAGCAAGTTAAGCAACTCTATTTTATCTTCCGTTGGTAAATTTGAAATTCTGCGACCATCCGAATACAGTTTTTTAATGCTTTCGCTATCACAGCAAACTGCACAAGTTTCAGGTTTAGTCTCGGAAATCCGGTTTTTAGGCGAAACAATTTGAACGTCCACAACATAAAATGCAGGAAAAGCTCGTTTGTGTTACGTGACTTCCTTTGCTATGGGGGTTTTGTTTCACCCTGAACATCATAAAGCTATCAGTGTGACCCTCAGGCCTTTTTGTGGCTAAACGTGTTTCACATGTGTTTCCCATAAGAAAATCATAAGCTACGACTAAAATGAAGGAATAAAAAATGTTCAACTTGATCTGAATATTGCAAACAGCAAGAATTGTTTGTTGTAATTTATTCAAAGAGAAAATACATATTACGAAGATTTTTTCAGTGCTATATAATATAAGTGATTTTTTTCACTATTGCTAAAATGGGTTCTATGGAATAAGCCACGAGTGTTTAGCTGTTGGAACAAGCTGGTGAATTAATCAAGGATAATTTTCAATACCAACACGTTGTTTATTGGATAGGTTCGTTATTGCGTTAAGAGACTCTGTTAGCCATCGAAATTGTATTCCGCTTCATGAAACACCGCTCAATTAGCTTGGGTATCTATGTCCTATATGTATATCTCTGCTAACTATCAACTACCTCTGTGTTTACAGATAAACGATTTAGATGAGTAAACTGGATCTGCAAACTCGAACCTTTTGATGCCATTATTCAGCCTACCTTTTGAAAGCAGAAAGTAATTTCTGTTCATCCTAAGATATTCCGAGAGAGATCATTGATTGCGATAAACCCATTGTATCAGCCTTTTTGTATTTATTTGTTTTCCGTTATATCAGCATACATATGGAAACCAAATCCTAACTAAATATTATATATTGCAGGTGTACAATATACAGCACCAGGACTTGGGGTGGACAATATACAGGTGAAAAGCTGACCCTTCTAGGGTCAGCTTTTAGGTTCCTTAACTTTACGATATAATGTTGAATAGTGTCATGGATGATTCGTTTGTGTTTTTTTTTACGATTTCCCGCGTAGGAAAGTCAACATAACATAACATAACATAACATGTTGAAGACAGTTTCAATGACGTTAATATTTAGCGCACATACTTCCCTTCCGGAAACATCTTCAATTTTCCACCCTGTAGTAACAGAGATTTTTCTTACTTTCCTACAAGGAACATAACAATACTCGGCCTGATTACAATTACTCCCACATGCAACTAGACCCTTCATTGTCATAGTATCCTCTTATTGGCACATTCACATTCAGTTCACATCCTAAAACCTCAGCCTTGGCAACCCTTATCTTTGCTTACATTAGGTAGGAGAATGTCTTTCTATGCCGTAATTGGCCTTCCAAGGAATACATACATAAGTATAGCGTTTCCTCAATAGAAGATCTACATGGGTAGATGTAGATCTTCTATTGAGGAAAACGACGGGAAATTAAATATCACCATTACTTACAGTTTTTTGTGTGCGGACCTGCAATGCCTGTAGTTTTACATAAGTATATTTATTATGAGTGGTTACTGTTGATTTTAAGGTACCCTATACTACTATTTTTCTACTTATGTATTTTGTCCTACTTTTGGTCAAACGATGCCTCCAAAGCTGTCCACTCTTCCTGATGCCTTTTCGGTCTATTTCTAAAAACGCGACTAGACTTCCCTCTGTCCTTATCAACTTCTTATATGACCATAAAAATACTATTTGCTATTTAGGCACATTTCCCATCGTGGCAGACTTTCAAACAGTAGTCTTTGCAATATATAATTTAGTCAAATTTAATTAATTTTCTTTTTTTTTCTTTTTTTAATAACAAAAAAAATATATATATCTGTGATACTTTATTAGCTTTGAGTTGCTTAGGTGAAAATGAACTAGGTTTTCATTAGTGTAATTTATTCATTGAACCGATATTTGCGTAAATGAACTGACCTTTAACGTGTTTAGAACGTAGCAGTGGGAAAATTTGGTTTTGGATCGAAACTAACTTTAATTTGCTTGGTATGGGAGTTTATGCGTAAGGGATTAATTTGTAAATGAGGTACCAGTAATCAGTCCCAGTAACGAAATGAACATTATGTTTATTTAGATATGATCTCAATTATTATGAGTTACATAAGATAGTAATGTTATTGTCATAAAAATATGTGTTAAAAATATCTACAACCAAGGCCTACCTACCTTTTCTCCTCTCCCTGCTTAGTAAAAACAGTTGTATCCAAACCAGTGTCCACTACCAATACAAATTGGGGCTATATAGACACTGGTTTTTAATAATGCAGAATACTTAAAGATGAGCGATACTCCGATTCCGTTCAAAAACCAGCTTTCATAATATCATAATCATGATAGCAAACATTACTGTTCAGCGAGTCGATACGACTTTCAGTTTTAAAACATCTTTTTAAGTTACCTTTTGTTTTCTTGTCTACAGCCCACCGCCGCATGAGGACAGTGACCAACTGCTTCCTCGTGAACCTCGCCGTCGCAGACCTGCTGATGGCGACTTTGAACGGGGCTCCGAACTTCATATTCCTGGTCACTGCTGACTGGCCGTTTGGGGCAGTGACTTGTACTGCCAGCAACTTCACTGCAAACCTCACGGTGTCGGCTGGAGTGTTCACATTGGTTGCTATTACTGTTGATAGGTAAGTTGTTTTTATTCTTACTTTTCAGAATATAGATTTTATGTTAGCTTCCACAAGGACTGGAAGAGGAAAGAAGTGTAGCAATGAGAGGCCTTTTCTCAGCAGTACACAGTTTAAGTTCGAGTCCTCGTTGTGAAAAGTGCAGTACACACAGTTGAACGAAACAGGCTGTCCCCGAGAAGTTATTGCACGCGTGTCTTATGTACGTAATTTAGCGCTTTTTAGATTATTCTGACAAGCCCGTCACCGAACTACAAGACATATGTAAATTCACTACCCCATGGTTGACATCTCACTTTGCTTTCTGATAGCTGAAACTAAGAGTTAATAAGTTGATTGTAGGCAAGAGTACATCGTCAACCACATCATCGCTTACCATCGTTGACTACAAACATTATCACTTGACAGTGTCCAAACGCCTAATAAATAGGTACCATGAAATAAAAGTTCCTGGAGTAAAGCTCAAGCCAACACATTTTCATAAACATTATTCAACTCGGTTGTGTGAGTAAAGCTGCCATTTCCATGTTTTATAACATGGTAAGTACAGAGTTTCCACCACACAAACTGTCTAGCATGTTACGAAGCGTAATCGATTGTTAATATCATGCATTGTAGCTAGGCTTATATCCAGTACCGATTGGGTTATAAACTGTACTTTCCTAGTTTATTTCCAAAAAATAATTGATGAATAAAATTCTACAGAACCTAATAAATAAAACCTAAATGATGTCAAATATTGTACAGGCAGAATTTTGAAATTGTTATGATCTCACCATCTGCCTAGCCTTTCCCGAACTATATTGGGTTCGGCTTCCAGTCAAACCTGATTTAACTGAATACCAGTATTTGCGGCTGCCTACCAGACCTCCACAAGCCATGAACTGGGTAACACGGTACTTCATGGCAAGACTGGAGTCAGATTAACTGGTTTCTGACTATCCGTAACGACTGCCAAAGGTCTACAAATGACAGCCGGGACCAACGGCTTAACGTGCTTTCCGAGGCTCGGAGGAAATTCGGTATGTTAAGATGGTCACCCATCCACAGACCAACCTTGGCAAGCGTTGCTTAACCTTAAAGATCGAACCGTGCGGCTGTTATTGTCTAGCCACGAGCTCCTCTTCCTCAAGTTGTTATGATCACCTATGCTTCCAGAATTAAGTTTCTGAAAAGAGTTTTGTAAATTATTTAAAAAAAGTCTTTGTGTAAGTTGTTAACTAACAAGCAAACAAGTTGCAAGTAAAACATTAGTTAACAACTAAAAAATTTAATCAGAAACTCGTTTTTTTAATGTTTTCACCCGTAAATACTGTCAAGAATCTATAAAGAGCTCAAGGCTAGATTATAACAGCCGCACGGGTCGATCTTCAAGGTAAAGCTACGCTTGCCAAGGTTGGTCTGTGAATGGGTGACCATCTTAACATACCGAGTTTCCTCCGTGCCTCGGAAAGCACGTTAGGCCGTTGGTCCCGGCTGTCATTATTTTGTAGATCTTTGGCAGTCGTTACGGATTGTCAGAAGCCAGTTTATTAATCTGAATCCAGTCTTGCCATGAAGTACCGTGTTACCCAGTTACTGGGTTGTGGAGGTCCGGTAGGCAGCCGCTCCGCGTAAAATACTGGTATTCAGCTAAATTCGCTTTGACTGGAAGCCGACCCCAATATACTTGGGAAAAGGCTAGGCAGATGATGATCTATAAATGAAAGCCGTGACCAACGAATGAAAGAGCTTTTCGAGGCACGAAGTAGTCTAGGTATATTATTGACGATCGGTGGTCACCCATTGAATATCGATTGTGCAGCTGTTATTTCTTACGCATTTGTAACCGAAAAATCAAATCTGCTTTATCTTAACACGAAACATGTTATGAGACCATTTAATATGAATTACGTTAAATGCTTCTTGCCATGAAGTCCAGTGTTACCCAGTTAATGGGTTGTAGAGGTCTGGTAGGCAGCCGTTCCGCGTAAAATACTGGTATTCAGCTAAATCCGGTTTAACTGGAAGCCAACCCCGAATATAGTTGAGAGAAGGCTAGGCAGATGATGACGTTAAATGCTTCTTCGCTTTTCGCAATTTATTTCCGTAATAATAATTTTAAAGACCCTGCTCCCGACACCGGCGGACTACTTACTGCTTTTTATATTTTTTTTTTTTTTTTTTTTTATATTTTATTGATAAAAAATATTTAAAAATGTAACCAAGTATGTACAGAAAAAATAAATAAAGAGAATAATAATTTGAAAAATACCTTCTGATAAACTTTGATCTTGCTAACATTTTATTTCATCTCAAATATCTTAACATTTTTTAACCGTAACATCAAAACGAGTGGTTTCAGAAATTGTTTTGATCTGACGTGTTTCACTTTGTTCCAACGTCTAAATAATAAAAAAGTTCAGTTGCTTTTGTTATTTCTTTTTATTTTTGTCTGTTTAAAACACCTACGCTCTGTTAAAAGCTTGTATTACAGTTGTTTTGAAAAAAAACCGGCCAAGTGCGAGTCGGACTCGCACACGAAGGGTTCCGTACCAAAAACCTTAGTTTTTATTATTTGTTGTTATAACGGCAATAGATATACATAATCTGTGAAAATTTCAACTGTCTACCTATTACGGTTCTTGAGATACAACCCGCTGACAGACAGACGGACGGAGGGACAGCGGAAGCTTAGTAATAGGGTTCTGTTGGATACTCTTTGGGTACGGAACCCTAAAAAGGGTCCAAGCACTTTTATGTAAATTAAAAAAAAATTGCGTTGGCCCAATTTAACGCAGGCTAAGTGTTTTTTGAAAGATTCGTATTGTTTTGTTACGGACAGATGCCCAATTCTAGTTACGTCTCCTTCAAAGGCGGCACCTTCAGTGTCGTAAACTTGGCCCACTATCCCTTCTAAAACAGCCGGAGACAATTTCCGCCAACAAGATACTTTACTCTTTACGTTCTTATGACTTCCTCATTGACCCTAACTTTGGTAACGACTAGGTACTTACTGAAAGAGAAAAGTTTAGTTTTTACAGTCCGGAAGTAACTTTTGGGTGCAAGTTTCATCAATCAAGTCATCACGTCCTGTCCTTTGAAAGATAAATAATAAATAACATACAGGGTGTGCCCTGCATACTAAACGGGGTATGATCGGATGGCGGAGGGTGTCTGACCTGAATCAACATTTAGAAGTGTGTCATGAATTAATCGTAAAATGTTTTTACTTTTACTAAACGAGTGATTTCAACTCTCAGGTTAATTTATCAAAAAACTCAATTAGTTCAGTTTGATAAGTGGATTCTAAATATAAATTCTCGTAAGCATGAGTTTATTTTCACCTCTTAGATTGGCAACACCACGTTGTAGGTGTCAATAAGCGACAATTTTCACTTTCCATGTTGGTTAAATGACAGCTACGGTACCTACGGTTTTATAGACGGTTAAACGTAACACAATTCAGGTAATTTAGCGGACGTTAAGAAATACAGTCGCCCAGTTATTAAATTTGTTTTTTAAACTACATGTACAGTAGTCTGTAATTGGACTTAATGCTGCAAGGCATTCTCTACCTGTGAACATTTTGCTTAAATTCTCTAAGAACTGGCAAAAACGACTACGTGACCTCACAGTCAGACCTGGAAAGTAATTTTAAAATGAGTGCCTAGTAATAGATGTAGAAATGGAAGATGATGGATATTGTTAACCTACAGGAAAATAAAAATGTATTAACAAATTTGACCTTAGGCTGTTAACCCGAAAGGTTACACCCGGGTGGACAACAAAACGCTAATTTGTAGATACATCGACAGAACTGCTACTTTAGTTTCAAATATCACAAGATTATTTATAGACAGAGCTTGAAAAGCCCGCACTGCTGTCCGATTGCATATATATCTTTAGAATTCATAGAAATTGCAATAGAAACTTTACATTTGAAAAAGCTTTGCTAGGAATCTAGTACTCATATGTGTATTGTGTACCGGGAACAATTCTATACCTTATGGCCATTGCAAAGCCTTTCGTTTCTTTAATTATACCAGGATCGTAGGGGAAAAAACCTCTACGATTTTACTACCCACGACTTTGAGCTTTGTTGAAAATGATTGAAACAATCGTTAGGGGTAGGTAGAATATACGATCCTTGTACAATTTCATCAACATAAAATATTATTTTTACTTTGTTTTGTGATAACGTAAGCGTCTAGACACTTATTTACAGTTCTAAACTATCTAGGTATTAGAAACATAAATTTAGTTATCAACTTTCTTTGTAATCAAACTGAAACAAAACTACCTTGTACACACAGAATTTTAAGCGTTTCCATGAAACTGTTATTAAGGAGTTTTGTTTAAAATTATAGACATTCTACCAATAATTAAATAATTGCTTCAGGAGTACCTATCTAGAAATGGATTTCTTACTACGCAAGTAATTTTTATTATTATCAATTTAAGATGCCTCCTTGAAGTGGTCCTACTGGAAGGGCAAAGGCTTTTTCTGGGAGAGGGCAGTCCCTCACACCCGTCCTGGGTCTCTCACAGACCCAGTGGTCATAAACACACCACGCGGGGCCAGTGCAAGCCCAAATTTATGGATTTGTCTAAAACTTTTGGAGTCTTATACCCGAAGTCCGAAACCCTATTACTACGGCTCCACTGCCAGACCTGAGACCCGTAATTGGTAGGCAGTTATTTATTAAAGTTTTTTAGTTGTCACAGTCCGAACCTACATATTTCCGCCACGAATCCTGTTGTGTCGAACTTGATCGGTTCGTTTTTAGGGTTCTGAACAAAAAACGTCTATCGGAATACGGTATTTTCTCTTCCTACATACCAAAGTGTCAGTATATGTTGCCAGTGATGACATATGGAACTGAAACGTGGTCACTCACAATGGGCCTCATCAGAAGGCTCAAAGTCACTCAAAGGGCAATGCTTGGAGTTCCCTTGCGTGATCGAATCAGGAATGATGAAATCCGCAAGACAACCAAGGTTACCGACATAGCCCGAAGGATCGTCAAATTAAAGTGGCAGTGGGCAGTGCACATTGCTCGCAGAAGATATGGTCGATGGGGCCGAAAAGTTCTGAAGTGGCGACCGCGTACCGGGAGACGCAACGTTGGAAGGCCTCCCACAAGGTGGACCGATGGCCTGCTGAAGGTCGCGGGTATCCGATGGATGTGAGACGCGCAGGACAGGTCGTTGTGGCGACGCTAGGGGGAGGCCAATGTCCAGCAGTGGCCGTTTTTGGCTTATATGATGATGATGATATCAAATGAAAGGGCTCGCTGTGAGGGTGATAACAATATTTTTTTCAAAATTTTAAAATAAGCTGTTTTAGAGGTTATTCAAGAAAGTAGACAAAAAATGATCATTCTCCCCTATGATCTCCGAAACTACTGAACCTAAAATTTTAAAGAAAATAGAGACAATACAACTTTACCTATAGGTTACAGCAAAACTCTATAAAAAGTCTATAGTGTTAAAATAACATTTAAAAAAAATCGTTCGTAACCCTTTTGCACGCGAGTCCGACTCGCAATCTGCCAGTTTTTATGAAAAACTTTTTGTCTAGTGACTTTTGTGAAGTTATTAAGGCTTATAAAAAGTCAGTTTTTGTCATTTAGCTCGGTTAAATATATACATCAGTATTAACAACAGTGGGTACAGTGATTACATACCTACACGTAAAAATAGAAGATTACGTTCAGCAGTTGGCACTTGTGGGCTAACAAAGCAACTTATCTTCCAAACGATTGAAATTTAATTGTCTGTGTGTAAGTCCTACGCAAAAACGTATGAATAAAACTTACGTAAAAGTTGGTTTACGTCATTCTGTTTCAAGACTATTGAAAACCGTAATGTGGGTTGTTAATTACTTAACATACTCGCTTCGGTACACGAGACGTAATAATTTTAATTACCTGTCAAAACCAAAGGACTTATTGTGAGGATAATCACTTATTTTGGGTGGTGGGTTATTTATTTTTCAAGTCTGTTTGTTTAGTCTGATAATACCTATATGTTACCTGGGTTGTATAATATTTTGCTTAATAACCTGGTTGGTAATAATCGTATAACCTGGTTTGTGGTGGCTAGATAAACAGTCAATCTATGTGAAATACTGGTACACCTGGTTAGTCTGGCAGGTGACTCCAATATAGTTGGGGAAAAGCTTGGTAGACTGATGGATAAATGTGGTGGAAACAATGCTTTCTGGTACTCATGTCCTTTGATTATGAATTCTAGTTTCTTTTGAAACTGATGTAGGAGGAATCTTTGCAGTTTTCTATACACATATTTATTTGAGCTCATGTATTTCTAAGGTAAATCAAGCCAAGTTGGCATACCTTTTCTGCAAGACAATATCTGTTACTTTCCCTAATATTTAATTTCGGTTCATGATTGGTTAAATCGAATCAACATTCTGAACTCAAATTTCAGATTATTTTCGTACCTCTTTTGTCTGAAATGAATAATTTTTATGTTTTATTTTTGTAGCATTTTTTATAGGTACGATGAATAATTGAATAAGTTATGAAAAAGTAAACAAAACCTTAGTTCAATTTATACCATGGGTGAGAGGATGCTTATAACATTCTGCGTTTTTGTGTTAGTTTTTTCGCCAACCGAAATGTCGAAACAAATTAGAAAATAATATTCCGGTGGTTTCAAGTCTAGCGAGAAAAATACTGACATAGTAGACGGTCTATTACGATCAGGTATGTTCTACGAAAAATACTAACAATTATTAACCCACGACTAAAGGTTTGCGTAAACTAATATAAACAGTGTTAAAATATTAAAATAAACAGCTAGCACTTCGCCCGCGACTTCGTCCGCGCTGCAATTTTCTTAAGGAAACCTATTTTTTCTAGTAATAAATATTACAGCCTATTTTACTCCGGTATATTGTACCATTCTAATAGTAAAAATAATTTTGAAATCGGTCCAAAAGTTTTTAAGTTTAATCGTTACAAACATATATATCTTTCCTCTTTATAATATTAGAGTATATAACCAATCATTTTAATCGTAACACATTATATTTTAAATGTCATCATTATGTCTAAACACTTTTGGAAAACATCTGTAAAGGAACTAAAGAAAGAAATAAAAAAAATAACTGAATAATGATAGAGAAAGACAAATTATTATTTTTCCTTCAACCCATCCGATTATTTTATCGATTTTATTACACTTCAAGTTCAACCCCATCTCATTTAAATGTCAAGTTTACTCCATCGAGTGTGATTCACGCTTTTAACATAAACTGTGACAAAAAAATTAAAATAAATCGAAATTGAAACTTGTTTAATTTCTTTAAAAAAAATGATCGGACTTTATAGGGAATCAGTAAATTTTCTGTTCCTGAATTGGGGAATTTGACTTGCATTTCGGGGAATTAAATAAATTAGTGTTGGCAACGCCGTTTTTTACCTACCTTAAAAACCAAATCAGTGGTTTGGGTCAGTTAATATTAATCCTTTTCTTTTCAAATACCTTCATATTTCAACTATTTATTTATATTTTCTGTAAAAACTATAAGTACAAATGAGCTGAAATAAAGTTCAACTCATTTAGATAAGTAGTTTAGGTTTTACGAGAATTTAATACTGGCGGACAGTAGGAAGTCCGCTGCATCATGTATTTGGTACAATTTCCCTTTGTAGATATTCACTCTTGTACTATCGTGCGAAATTGGGCTAGGTCGCTGGTCAAAAATGCGATTTATCAATAAATCACCGTTGATTCGTCCAAACGCCTTAATAAAAATTTATATATATACTTTCTGTAGTAGGAGTTATGAGATTTTATTTTCTAAATTATAAAGATATGAAACTATTTAAATACTAAATACAATCATTCAGCTATTCAGCATAAGTATTATTGCAGCAGCAGTATTGCTAAGTACCATGGTAATTCGTTGCTGGGGCAGTCGTTCATACTTCGATTTTGTCCTTTCTCCGTTTTTCCGCTCCATTATAATAGACGGACACCCTCAAAATGACAGCCCGACAGATGTGCGCGATGTACAGCTCATGGTTTTTTCCACTGTTTGTTTCCAGTTTATAGATTGTTTTATATATGTAGTTTAAGTAGATTTGTATCCGTCCATGGTTGGTTTCTTTATACCTGTATAAATTAGATAGACATTTATTTAATAAAACTTCTTCGTTTATCGCTCTTTCTATTAATGACTACTTCAAAATTCGTCGCCAGGTTTAGACAGAGGCAGACGACGACATTGTATGCTACATATATTTTCGTACATATTTAAATGTTACCAATTTTGCTGATAATGATATATTAATAATAATAATTTAAAGAATAAGAATGGCGACATTTTCACAAAATTATACAATACACTAACAAAATGTTTTTAAAAATGGTAACGGCGTTCGTTAGAATATATCTGTATTTGGTTAAAATACAGACGATGAAAATCTTATCTTTCTTTTTATGTCAGCACTTGATATGATCATCTTGTCCATGTACACTTTGTTGTCAAGCTCATCCCATCATTTTCGCCTAGAAATGGCTCGGTGCCGCTGTACGCTTTCCTGGTACCTTTGTAGTAGATCTGCGAGAGACAAGCGGCAAATCTGCCCGCCATGTCCTCCCCAGTACCACTTAAGCTTCGTTGCTTTGTGAGTGACATCGGCCATTTGTGTTCTGGAGGGCAGTACTGAGCTCTTACGGTACAAAGTCCTCGCTGAGATACTTGATTTTATTGTTCCAGTGTTCTCATGTACGTAATATTTGTGCACCACCGGTACATGGTGGACATCCCACCCACACGCACAAAACGTTTTGGGAACACATTCATAATGCGTACAGCTAAGGAGTGGAATTCCCTGCCGGAGTCTGTGTTTCCTGATAGCTACAACCTGGGAGTTTTTAAGTCAAGAGTGAATAGGTTACTTCTAGGCAAGCGTACTCCATCTTCGACTACATCATCGCTTACTATCAGGTGAGATGTGGTCAAATGCGTGCCTCTCAATAGCAAAAAAATAAATAAATTCGGAATTAATTACAAACTCATTTCAAAACGTGTTTCGCCTGGGGAAGCTGACATAATACTGCGGCCACTGTTCTAAGCGATACTAGGTGCACTTTAAAATATTGGTTCATTAGTTAATTAAAAAAAAAAATTAATTGACTATAGTGATTCAATCGAATTTGAATGGATGTGTGATGTATTGATGGCAATGAATGGATGTGAATCGGGTTGTCAATGTCCATTTTCTATTATGGTTGATACGTATTAGCTAATTAGCAAATTAGGTACTTACTCCAGAAATTATAATTCTCTAAAAGTCTTCTTCCACCTTCCACCTGGCGTTAATCCCGGCTATTGCCAGGGTCCGCCTTCCTACTTAGCTTCCTCCACTTTGCCCGATCTTAAACATCCTTCTCAGTCAGGCCATTGGCTCTCATGTCGGACTTGACGACGTCCAGCCAGCGCTTGCGAGGGCGACCACGGGGCCTAGCCCCAAGAACAGCCATATTCATGCATCTCCGACCAACGTACTCCATAGGGCGGCGCAATATTCTCTTTGGCGGCGCATGATGTGGCCATACCATCGCAGACGACACTCTTGCAGTTTTTCCCCCACGTCACGGACACCAAGACTACCTCGGATGTAAGAGTTGCGTATGCGATCGGATCGCGTTACGCCACTCATCCACCTCAGCATCTTCATCTCCGTGACGCAAAGCTCCTGGGTGTGTCTGCTTAGTGCTGGCCAATATAATATAATTCTCTAAAAGTTCTCAATGTATTTGATTCCAATTCAGTCAAATTGGAAAGATATTTTATTGATGCCAATGTGTAATTTCATTGAAATGGTCTTTCATTATTGAAGCATGTCATTTGAGTATAATATTTGTCTTATTTTAAGGGTTCCAAACGTGCGAATGAAAATACGGATCTCTCGCTTATGTATAAGGCTGAAGTAAATTATTATAAATATTCGAAAATCTAAAATAGTTAAATTTTGTGAATATTTGACCTACTAATGACAACTCTCCGTTTCACTCCCACCTCAGTGGTAACAAAACTGTAGGTCGGCTTCCACTCCATTACAACGATGTGACACTAGGGTAGCTCAAGGTCATTGACCTTACACTGGGTTGCACACTTGTATTATATATATTGATTGCTTTACCGATGTTATAATAGGTTCGTATGGTGTAAGGTACTGATCGCTGAAGTTGAACGCATTAATTAAAACTTCAGAAATTCATGTAAAATTCTATGCTCAGGTTAATCCATGTTGTAACTTTCCTTTCAAAGAAACTTCGTTTAAAATATACTAGGAAACACCGGTAATTTAGTTTAAACTGTTCAAAAACTATTTACAGAATAAATATGATTTATCATTTCGACTCAACAATTAATAGCTACCTACTGTTGTCGCGTAATTTCCATGAGCCGATTTTATTATTTCACTGTATATGTCCCGACAGTTTGGATAAGAATAATTTACAATTTAAATTATTCTTCTTAACTACGTCATCCCCGGCTCCACTGAAATAGAATAGCATAATTGCCAAGCACCGACAAATGTTTGCTATACAAGCGGTCCAAAATATGCAGTCTATATCTATAATATTGTGAATGTAAAGCTTATTGCGAACGAAATCATAATGTGTAATTGTGAACAACTATACGACTTGAAAAAATTAAATGTATTTCTAGAGCAAAAGTCATACGAATATTGCTTTTTATATGTAGTTCATAATAATGAAGTGCCCATTATAAAACTGCGTTTATGAGATTAAGTAATTTTCTTGAAATTATGTAAATATAAAATGGAATTGAAATAAATAAATTGTATGTTATAAATCACGAATCATTCGAATCGAACCGCTCATTCCAGATTTACATTCAGTCAAAAAAAAAATCGGGAATGGATGATTTGTTTATGGTTCCAAATTCAAATTTTAGTTTTTTTGTAGTTGTTAGATTTTTGTGGTCGAGATGTGATGGAAGATTTGCCTCGCTCTGGTAGGCCTTCAACGTCTGCAACTGAAGTTAATAAAAATCGCAAAAGTGAAGGAAATAGTGACTGAAAATCCCCATTCAACTCTGAGAGAGATAGCCGCCGAACTTTCTGTATCTCACGAGTCGATCCGTACCATTTTAACTAATCATTTGGGTATGAAACATGTTGCTGCTCGGCTAGTCCCAAAAGATCTGAATTTTCTCCAAAAACTCAATCGCATGAAAGTCGCTGAGGACATGCTAGAACGAGTCAGTTCGGACCCAACATTCATGAAACGCATTGTTACTGGTGACGAGACGTGGGTTTACGAGTTTGACATGCAAACTAGTCAACAAGCTTCGGAGTGGCGCCTTCCAACTGAACCGAGACCGAAAAAACCACGCCAAAGTCGATCAAAACTCAAAGTCATGTTGACTGTTTTCTTTGACTATCGCGGTGTTGTGCACTCTGAATTCTTACCGGAAGGTCTAACGGTAAATAAAGAATATTATTTGAGCGTTACGCGTCACGCAAAGAAAATTCTTGGATTTTGCACCACGACAATGCGCCTTCGCACAAGGCTATCATTGTGAACGAATTTTTAACCAAACACTCAACAAATACCATCCAGCGACCACCATATTCACCAGATATGGCTCCTGCTGACTTTTTTCTTTTTCCTAAACTCAAATTACCACTTCGTGGTACCCGTTTTCAATCGATAGAAGACATAAAGGAGAATTCGCGGCGAGAACTGAACTCAATTCCGGAAGCAGCGTTTAAAAAATGTTTTGATGAATGGATTATTCGTTGGCGCAAGTGTATCGTTTCTAAAGGAGCATACTTTGAAGGTGATATAATAAATTTGGATGAATAACAGACATTTTGTGTATTATTGATCTTTTCCCGGTACTTTCTTGACAGAGTAGTATACCTCAAAAGCAATGTGAGTTCAGCTTACAGAAAATCCATTGGCTATACGATTGACTTGTAAATTCCAGTCATATAAAGATCGTGTAAAAGAGGAATTCAGAAGCCGATTTAAATTTTTTCTCTGACCATTTTGAAGTCCATATGATATGTTGTATGTAGCTTTTCAAAGTATTGAAAAGTTTGCGGTTCTCGTTTTGTGGTCTCATAAAAGTCTAAAGGAATGATTGATATGTTTTAAAGTGAAGTGAAGTGTTCCGAGTGCGCGTCTCCTTTTTAAGGACATTTCTCGCCGACTGGTCGACACTTTGCGTGACCAGAGGGCTGGCTCGTTCTTTGCTCAAAGAATTAGCATTGCCATTCAACGTGGCAATGCTGCCAGTCTTCTGGGCACGTTTCCGGATGACAGCGATGCGGAGGAATTTTTGGACGCCTGATTGTATTTGGTTTTGTATAATTATTCATAATGTATACAGTTATTTTTATAATCTTCTTTAAATATATAATTCTATTCAAGAAAAATAAAATTAAAGTGATTTTGTCGTAAATATTAATTTGAAGGACCAATCAATCATTGATGTAGATTTATAGATATATCTGAAGGTTGAAGATTGTATAGTGTGTGTTTTCAGTTACAGCGTTCATTGGTTGTAAAATATAACATCTACCTATGTTTATCTGTAAATCTAGACTCAATACAATTACTGTTTAAGCGCTATCGTCATAAAGCGTCAAGTTTATTGCTCTTTTATTATTCAATTTAAGACATTCCATTAGTCGATTTATTTCAGGTCGATGATCTGTATAAACCCTGATGGAACCTAACTAAAAATACTTAATATTCCAAGATAGTGCAAATAAAATGTTTTATATTAGTACACACAAATCTATACTAATATATAAAGCTGAAGAGTTTGTTTGTTTACTTGAACGCGCTAATCTCAAAAACTGCTGGTCCGATTTGAAAAACTCTTTCAGTGTTAGATAGCCCATTTATCGAGGAAGGCTATAAGGTATATATCATCACGCTAAGACCAATAGGAGCGGGGCAGTAATGAAAATTGTGACCTAGACGAAGTTGCGCGGGTTTACTAGTACTAATACATAAAGCTGAAGACTTTGTTTGTTTGTTTACTTGAACGCGCTTATCTCAGGAAGTACTGGTCCGACTTGAACAATTCTATCAGTGTTAGATAGCCCATTTATTGGAATGCTATAGGCTATATATCATCACGCTAAGACCAATAGGAGCGGAGCAGTAATGAAAATTGTGACGCAGACGAAGTTGCGCGGGTCAACTAGTTGTATTTATAGTTCAAGTAAGAAAATTTAAATAAGCATTTTAACTTGAACACTTTTCAATGTGATATGGTTCTTAAGAGCTGAGGTACGTACTTACGTTTCACTTTGTGGTATAATTTATCGCCTATTATATTTTATTGCCTTCGTTGAAATAATAAATCAGTTGTAGTTTCTATGAATTGTGAGATTTTCATTACTTAGAGTCAGAGATATTTCTGTTTGAAAAATCTGATGCGTTAAAGTTATTAAAGACTTTTTAGCATCTCAGTTTGTAGCTCAATTATTCAAAAATTAAAATGAATGTGTTAAGGATGCAAAACACTTCTTTTTTAACCGACTTCAAAAAAGGAGGAGGTTCTCAATTCGGTTGTATTTTTTTTTATGTTTGTTACCTCATAACTCCGTCATTTATGAACCGATTTGAAAAATTCTTTTTTCCTTCGAAAGGCTTCTCGATTGGTACCATTGTCACCAAGTCAAAATCTGAAAATCGAGGGCAACCCTCAAATTTTATAGGCACAAACAATGTTTTTCATTAACTTTCTAACGCAATTCAGATATATGTGCCTGGTAATCATCATCTCATGTTGCTGAGCTGATGATGGAAGGTATAAATTAGGATCTGATGATGACATCCCATGAAATATGTTTGTTCAGCGATATTTTCGCCAATTGTCAGCCGATTTGGATGATTCTTTTTTTGTTTAGAAGAGTATTTTCAATTTGGTGAAGATCTGACGAAGAACAAGGTAGGCAACGGACGATTGTTTTTTTAGTGTTTACACCAGTTCTTAATATAACATTGCGCCGGTACGCTGTTAATGGGTCCGCAGGTACCACTAAAAAGTGAAAAATAAAAAACTTTTTTACAAAAAATACAACCGACTTCCAAAAACAAAACACTATAAGGTTTTGTTTTCGGAAGTCGGTTGTATTTTTTGTAAAAAAGTTTTTGTTCATCATTATAAGCTGACCTTAGAATGTACATTCTTTCTAACCTTTAATGTTCTTTCTTATGATTGGCGCATTGTCTGAACAAATTAATGTAACCTGAGTTATCGCATTTGGATGAAAAAATTCAGGAGAGTCATTCTGGAATACAACTGGTTCGGGAAACCTGGCAAAAATCATTTTGTCACGGAAAAATTCTGTTTTTCACTTGAATCCGTCGGAATGTCGAACTACCTATCTAACTACGGATTGGCACCCTAATCAAGTTCGGAAACTAATTACGCTGGCGTTGTGTTAGATTTTAAGAATGGTGCAAAAATTTGGATTACCAAAGAAATTGAACTTCCTCATAAAATGGACTCTATTGACTTTGTTTTTGGCTTCTATTGCAAGAGGTCCGGGTATCTAGACTGTTCATTTAGATCACTTAAAAGGAATGCTCTTCGCAAAATCGCGATCGATTCCACTCAAATGGTGCGAACTATACGTTGAAATAGCAGAAAAAAATACGTTATTGTTAAAGTCTTACTATTGATTAGGTAAGTATAAAGTCTCAAATCCAATTCTCAAGGCCATGCCATCTGTCATAAACTCATGACCGATGAAAGGAGTAGAGCCCAGCTAATGGAACAGTAGGTATTTTTTTTATTATCTAGCACAAACCTAAAGCCACACAATACGCTTACAGGACTAACAAAAGAAAAGAAAACGGTTAAAAATAAAAACAATAAAATTGTTCTGTTTTTAAAATCAGATCTATTATAATATATTTCAATCTTATCATTCCAGTGATGATAAGATTTAAATCTATTTTCGACCTTATATAATTGGTTAAAAAATAATTGACTTGGTCAAAATACCCGACCGCTGAAAACGACTAAAAGTTCGAAACAAGTCGCTTTTCAAGCAGTCTGATGCAGTTGGTGGCATCAGATCATGATTGATGATTGTACTGCATCATACTGCTTGAAAAGCGACTTGTTGCGAACTTTTTAGTCGATTTTAGCGGTCGGGTTTTTTGACAAAGTAATTTGTTTTTATTTCTTACATTTTAGTGAGTTACATTTTTGGAATCGTCTCCTCGAGCTCTTTATCTTGATACCCCTTGACAGGTTTTTGAATTTTTTTTGTTGCCTAGGCATAATTTGGCCCCAAAAATCCGCCATTTTGTTTATTCTGTTATACCTAGTGGCACTCTCACAGAAAATACAAATCTAACGACACCTCTCAAGCTAAAATCCATCGAGCCGTTTAGGCTCTAGGGCGGGCATACATACATACACTCGAAAAACATAAACCCTTCTTCTTTCGCAGTCGGGTAAAAAGTGAGCAAAGTATCAAAGCGATACAGTAGAATAATAAATACATTGTTAGGTCGTGACCCACTCTGAGTAATTCACGCTGAACCTAAGCAAATGATGAACTGTATTGACCTCGGTCGTTTGATAGGCGTGATTGATAACTTCCTCTGTGAGCCCTGCAATGGTAACACTAAATGATGAATATGAAATGGTCTTCGTGTTTGGATATTCTATTTTTTATTTCTGTTTTTATTTCAGGCTATACTTACCCAGTGCTGGGCCTTTGCCCAGCACTGGGCACTCGCAACCCTTTGCAGCCACCTCGAACCCAAAACCAAACCGTTCTATTTAGAATCAATAATCTTTCTATGCCTATAACAGTAATTATTAATTTAATAACACCACTGGCGTGGTCTAGAAAATGGCGTTGATAAAATAATTATCTACTCTTTAGGCACTTATCTCACCGCTGGTGAGGAAGCGAGTAGCTATCGATTATTTGCTCGCTGAGGAAAGGGACAAAAGATATAGATCACGTGTGAGTAAAAGAGACACATACGTTCATAGCCGATAGCTGACTGTTCACACTGCCGGCTCTTACCTCTAGTTGATCGCAGCGACAAGAGCTATTAAAGATTGCACTCGCTCAACGACACTCGCTCGGCGATGCTCGCTTGGCGGTCAGAACAACCATCATCATCACCATCATCTGCCTAGCCTTTTCCCAACTACATTGGGGTCGGCTTCCAGTCAAACCGGATTCAGCTGAATACCAGTGTTTTACGTGGAGCGGCTGCCTACCAGACCTCCACAACCCATTAACTGGGTAGCACGGTACATCTTGGCAAGACTGGAGTCAGATTTATTGGCTTCTGACAATCCGTAACGACTGCCAAAGATCTACAAATGGCAGCCGGGACCAACGGCTTAACGTGCTTTCCGAGGCACGGAGGAAACTCGTCATGTTAAGATGGTCACCCATCCACAGACTAACCTTGGCAAGCGTTGCTTAACCTTCAAGATCGACCCGTGTAGCTGTTATTATTTAGCCGCGGTAATTCCTACTTATGATGCGGGCCGCAGCGAGTATTGCGAGTAAAAGCCCGTCGCACTAAAGCACTCGCTGAAAGCCGAGCGTTAATACTAACGAAACTATTCACTCGCTACTCGCTGATCGCCAACTGTTTCGAGTTTGAAGCTTTACTGGCTACTCGCTGATCGCTGGCGGTGAGACAAGTGCCTTATTCAGTTAAGTTTTTCTAGAGTTATAAGAAACGAACAAGCATACCTAAGGGTTTCATAATTCAAATGTAAGGATGATATCATTGCGGTCACTGTCATGTATAGTCAGAGGAAATATTTGAAATTTTAATTAAGTAATCAACCATTTTAACCAAAGTCCTGAATACCCTGAGGAATTTTATTAGAGCCCTTACAATTTTTTTTACTATTCGTATCATATAAATGTGAGAATAAATTGTCGAGCAAAAATGTATCATTTGATTTATTAGTCCATGTTTTGTTTATTATTCAGACGACCTTAATAAATATTCCCATAGGCTATTTGAATAATAGAAACCTATTATTTTAATAACTTATTAGTCTTCTATCATTCATTTAATTTAAAAAAAAGTACTTTGACCCCTATATTCTAGGCTCTAGCCTACTATAAAATAAGCTGGTTACTTAATTAATACTACTAATGAAACCCAACCCAATCTTATGTCATCATTTGTGCTGTTGTTTTGTTTACATTATAGACTAGTTTAGGAATAATATTGTTTATATTGAGGATAGTGTTAATAATGAGGAGCTCGTGGCTAAATAATAACAGCCGCACTGGTCGATCTTTAAGGTTAAGCAACGCTTGCCAAGGTTGGTCTGTGGATGGGTGACCATCTTAATATACCGAGTTTCCTCCGTGCCTCGGAAAGCACGTTAAGCCGTTGGTCCCGGCTGTCATTTGTAGCTCTTTGGCAGTCGTTAGGGATTGTCAGAAGCTAGTAAATCTGACTCCAGTCTTGGCAAGAAGTACCGTGTTACCCAGTTAATGGGTTGTGGAGGTCTGGTAGGCAGCCGCTCCACGTAAAACATTGGTATTCAGCTGAATCCGGTTTGACTGGAAGCCGACCCCAATATAGTTGGGAAAAGGCTAGGCAGATGATGAGGACTAATATTGTTTCAAATATATAACACATTCGTATTATTTTTAGGGTTCCGTACCCAAAGGGTAACCAATGGAACCCTATTACTAATTACGGACAGTAGAGGTACTGTCCGTCCGCCCGTCGGCTGTCTGTCAGCGGGCTCTATCTCAAGAACCGTAATAGGCAGACTGTTGAAATTTTGACTGATTATGTATCTCTATTGCCCCTATAACAACAAATCATAAAAGTTGGTACGGAACTCTTCGTGTGCGAGTCCGACTCGCACTTGGACGGTTTTTTATTGGAAAGAAGACATCACACATTCAACATTCAAAACCACAGCTTGTAAATCAGATTCAATTCCGGTGATCCACAAGGAAAACTTCGAGAAGCTCAATGAAAGTTCATTACGTCAAAGGTATTTTATTCAGAAATTTTGATTATTCAAAAAAAAAAAGATTTTCACAAAATATTGCAGCTTAATCTTCTCACACGATCGTATCCATCCCGATTATAAACATTCGTACCCTTTCAAAAATATATCCTGAAAAAATGCATTACGCAAGTATAAAATAGCAAAATAACCGACACTGCTGTCGAGGTCACTGCTTGAATGCACTCTAAAATTCACAGACTTTGTTACAAAAGATCTTGGTACACAGGAGTTCCGTACCCGAAGGGTAAACAACGGTACCCAATTACTAAGCTTTCACTGTCCGTCCGTCGCGTCTGTCTGTCTATCAGCAAGCTGTAACTCAAAAACCGTAATAGCTAGACAGTTGAAATTCCGCAGATTGTGATTTCTATTGCCACTATAACAACAAATGTTAAATTTAAAATTATGAGGGGCATCCATACAAAAAAAATCGGTTTATTGTACGGAACCCTTCCCACGAAGCCCGTTAAGCCGTTAGTCCCGGTTGTCATTTGTAGTTTTTTGGCAGTCGTTACGTTACATATTGCCAGAAGCCAGCAAATCTGACTCCAGTCTTGCCATGAATTGCCGTGTTACCCAGTTAATAGGTTGTGGAGGTCTGGTAGGCAGCCGTTCCACGTAAAATGCTGGTATTCAGCTAAATCTGGCTTGACTGGAAGCCGACCCCAATATAGTTGGGAGAGTTTGGTTAGTTGGCGAGAGTCCGATTCACACTTGGTCGGATTTTTTACTACCTTACACTTTCAGTAGTTTGAGACCCAGAGTACTGCCTAGTCTAGAAGTTATAAACATATCTTAGATCTTTAGTGTGAGGATCCCCGCAAAATTCATGAGGCAGAATATTGCTACCGCTATCGTGTTGTCGGAAAGCTTACGGTTACGTGCGGACGCATTACCGTTCAATTCTGACGGACGGAAATGCATCCGCGCGTAACCGACAACGCACGTAACCGTTTTCTCTCCGACGTGTTGCGTCAGACCACGCGTCGTAACTAAACTATATGGTATACCTAAATGAAATATTTTGTTTAGTCATTCATTTCGTAACTTCGTACTTTTTTTTTCAACGGTTAATCGTAAATCATTTTCATATAAAATAATGAGAGGGGGAGTAGGTACCTCTGAATTTAAAAATAATGTTTATTTTTGTAAAAACAATAACTATATCACAAAAAAAAAATAACAACTGGCAGTAATGCGAAGAATCTTCATTAGGCTGAGTTCAGGCCCACTAAATACCCAGTACCCACTAAATTTCGGATTTTATTCATTTTATTCGACACCCAAATTGTTCACAAGTTCTGAGACTATAATATTTATAAATGTATTTGTAGGTGTATGGATTCTTGGGCTGCGGACTTCGTTTGAAAGAGGCACCGTAGCCCTGGAATGCAAAGGGCACTAAGAGGAACACGGATGGGTTTTAGTCAGTAAGAGTCTGACACTCCCTCGCCCAGAGCGGGAGGCGTCATTTGATGATTTCAAATCCTTAAAACAAAATCTGATTCCATGAATCTGATTTCATAGCGTTTTTAGGGACTGCCATTGATTTTAGCTATCTATGTATGTACGTAAATACGTATGTTTGTATGTTCCACCGTAGCGCCTAAACTACTGAACCGAATTTGATGACTGTGGAAAAGATCGAAAGACTCGTAAAAATACTCCGGATAGCATAGGCTATGTAAATTTTCATGAAATTTAATATGCGAAAATTTACACGTCCTTTTTAGACTCTCAAAAAATAAAATTGCTACTTAAAAATTACGTCACAAGCTAAGTAATTTTATTTATTAAAAATACGTACCCAGGTTTTCTGTATGTTATGATTATAAATATCTGACGGATGAAATGGAATTAATATTATTTTATCCAAAGAAACATTCCAATCTCTTGTGCGATAGTTCGTCCCACATTTTACATAAAACTATTTGCGAAAGACGTACCGACGCTCTCTTTAGATAGAATTCTTATTTGTCTAGGTAATCAGTGCCCCAACCAAGCCTGCCAGACCAACCTTCATTTGCACGATTATGACGTCAATCCCATTGACGTAATAGATTCTTGTCTTTGTTCACTTCGTCTTGCTTCCTTAACTGCCCTTATCTGTCTCTGACAACATATCTATCAAAACTCCCCGATATAGGTAATCGATGCCTCTTTTGACTCTAATCTGATTCTTTTCCTTATATCTTACACAGGATGAAAAATGACCGTTTATTAAGTTTTTCGAGTGACCCTCCCTGATGAATTTTATAAATAGACTAATTGACCCGCGCAACTTCGTCTGCGTCACATTTTTTTATTACTGCTCCACTCCTTTTGGTCTTAGCGTGATGATTTATAGCCTATAGCCTTTTTCGATAAATAGGCTATCTAACACTGAAATAATTTTTCAAATCGGACCAGAAGTTCCTGAGATTAGCGCGTTCAAGCAAACAAACAAACAAACTCTTTAGCTTTATATATTAGTATAGATTTCGTGTTACGTCATAATTTAATTTCTTTTAGTATCATTGTCAAACTTTGGTCTCCTATTAATGACGGTTTCGTTTTTAGTGCTGACATGAACTACATAAAATTGTTAATGCCTTGGTGAAAAGATTTGACCACGAGAAGCTAGTTCATTCTGTAAATAACGAAAAATTTCGACTTTGAGCTCCACCTGAGTGACAAAGCTCACAAATTGAGCTTTATCACACACAACATACAGAATAAAATTTAAATTTAAATGTTTTTACGAATTAGATACACACCTCGGATTCCATTGTCGAGACACGAAAATGTTGTTACAGAACAGCACAACAGATAAGCAAGGTCTGACTGTCCCAATAGGTGCAATGTGTGACGTTCATTAATTTTATCCAATCACACATTTCATTGTCATATTAACATTTTTGGAAGTTAATCGAAAACTTGTGAGACACCTTTTACCCTTCTTCTCAATGAGTCTGGGCTGTGAAAACATTATAGAGTAATTTAGTGAGACTATAATCGTTTCATCAGTCAAAACTGATGTCAAGGTGTGTCATAATAATTACGCTAACGTTATAACAATAGTTATCACACCACTGACCGACCTATGAGTAACCCTTTAGCCAATTTACGACCTCGGGTAGGAAAGGGGTGCATAGCTATAAAACTATACGCGAAACAAATATTCACCCAATAAGATAAACATTGTATGAAAAGCAGTCTTGTTTGTTACACTGTTATCTGTTAAATGCTTGGGGCAATTAATTACAAGTTTGAGATAAAACTCTATTATCCCAATACTGCTGAGTGTAGGTCATTTGTACGCTAAGTTTTTTGGTATCCAGCCAATTTCATCGACCTAGAAAACTTTTTGTGCTCTTGGGATAGTGGATTAAAAACATGGTTAAGAATCCTTTTATGTCTAGAGTTTGTAGAGGAAAATGAGTAGGCAGACAATTTAACGCTGGGAAAATGCCTCGTGATGTCTGTTCTCTATCAAGTAATGAAGTAAATAATGTTGTAATTTATTCAGATTTTAACTATATTCAGCTAGACACTGACACCTTACTTTCTATGACAATGATGCACAATTCAATCAGGGGTCATTAAAATTCAGTTCTAGTTTAGGATTTTTAATATTGGTAATGCCCGCAAATGACCTCTATGTCCCTAATGGCAAGCGATAGATAGACGATAGAAAATGCTTCCCTAGAAGTAACTTACAGGTGCACACTCGACAACGAGATCATTACTTCTAAAAATCACAGGTTCCAGCAGGGCAACGGGCTATCTAACACTTTGAGAAATCTTTAATGTGTATATAGATTTAATGTGTTTACACACTGAAGTTTTCTCAAAGCGTCAGATCCAAGTTGCCTGGAAGAGATCGCGGGATGCGAAAAGCCGCCTATTGTAGGTACTTACGTGTTTTAGTTTGTAGTTTTTTTATTATACTCGTATTATTATCGGTGTACAATAAAGTATATAACAACTATATAAAATAAATTAATAGATCTGAAAGGGTGATGGATTTTTTTTAGAGATGTTCTGGGTTTTAATTCTTTAATTTTAGTGACGATTGTACTAACTTGATTATTCTTTGTATTTGTGCAGGTATGTGGCGATAGTGAAGCCTCTTCAACATAGACTGAGTCGCCGAGTGGCGCGCGCAGCACTATTCACCGTGTGGTGTGCAAGCGCATTGCTCGCGTTACCCAGTCTCCTCTACTCCGACACTTATAAAAAACAGTAAGTACTTAATCCTTTTGAGACACAATAAAAATTTATTTATTTAATCCAACCAACATCATTACATTTAAATTAGTTGTCATGACTCACAAGCTCATAATTCTTTCGCTGTTTAAAATTTATCAGATCTTCAGTCAAACCAGCCGCCATAAATCTGGAAGGCCGAACTCTACAAACCCATATCTCGGTAAAAAAAAAACGTATAGCTTGGCCATTACATATTTTCTTCAAATAAAATTAAGTAGAGCTGTATTTGTATTTATCTTACCATTGCCAACTTTAGCATTTCTGATAAGGTTCAGTTTTAGTACCTATTTGTCTATAAGATAACCTGATGTCATAGAAATCGTTTTGGAGCGAGATCTTAATGGTTAGTGGTGTTCACGGAAACATTCCACAGGTGCTGAAGTTCGGAATAAGAGTATGTATTAAACGGTTTTCCATATCCTAATCGATAGTAATGTTATACGCAAGGCGCTGGAAAAATTCTCGATTTCACACACCTGCTTTACCTGTCATAAAGGTCACTAGAGGGTCACATATAGACTTTATTTGCAGACGACCTTTAAATGATATACAAATAATCCAACCTTTCTCTATTTACCAAAGAGATTTTCAATCTTACAAAATTGACTAAGTATTTGATTACATTGTCTACTCCAAGTTTTTGAGCATCACAGAATAAATAAATTATTCAAATAATTTTAACAAAAAAAAAGTTAATTGCATTAAAACGATACACTTTTAGAATAGATGTCCATAAACTTACGTTTTAGAAAGTTTAGTCCCTAATGTAATTATTTTAATATAGGGAACCGTATTAAAATAATTACATTAGGGACCAAACTTTTATAGTTTTACATTGTACCCTAATTTTACCCTGTTAAATTATTTAATTACAACATTACCTTGACTTCGGTGACCTTGGATTGGCTTTTGTCATAAATAGGTTTTGTTCAGTAGCTCAGGACTGCATGTTCTTTTAAAAGACTGAAAACAGATATTTGTAGTGGTTTCGGAAACAGAAAAGTTGAACGAATATCATTTGCCTTGGGTTGGGAATGACATGCATGTCATAGTGATGACCACTTTGGCCAATGGCATTAAAGATGGAAGAATCTTGTTCTCATTTCTTGACTTCCAATTTTCCTAGTTATCTAGCCCCTTATTTCCAATACATTTGTGCCAACCACAATAAAGATCTACACTCATCCCATAATCGTCTTCTTCACTGTCCATCTCACCGTACTGACTTCATTCACAATTCTTTTTTCATACAATCCATTTCTCTGTGGAAATAAGGGAAATCAGGATGGCAACCAGCCGATTAACCTTCAAAGTTAAGGTTCGAGAGCACATTCGTAAGAAGTTGGCAGTAGTATCGTTACAGCGCTAGATATAATTTCATTGTTTGCTTGCATCACTTGTTCAAGTATAATTGTGTATTAGTTTATTAATATGAGTATATATTATAGTATTTTATTGTATTTATAGTTTAAAATATATATGAGTATATATTATAGTATTTTATTGTATTTATTTACTTAAATATTAATCGCGTTTTGTTTTTTTTTTCACAATTTGCACCTACTAGTATTATTCCCTGCATCACCCAAAGGATGACTGGTTATTAAGTCCGCCTCTGTACATCTGTGTGCGAAAAGTATTAAATAAAAAAAAAATCAGGTCAAACATCATAGGACCGAAAAGAGAGTTAAAACTAGCGTGACGCGTGTCAGGGAAAAATGTTTAAAGAAAGCGTATTGCGAAACATCAAATACCATAAAATAAATTCAGGATGATGGTGACAAACTTGAGACATTCCAAGAGACTTGCTTATTTCGGTCGACTTGTTAGCAATCACGCAACTCAGCAACATGCTTAAAACATTCGATAGCGGTCGATGTAATATCACTAAATTTTAACTACCCTTTTGGATGTCATAGCAAGCGAACTCGATTGAATCCATCCCCTGATTCAGTACGTTCCGATACCGAATCGGATTGAACGAATAGATACGAATCGAAACTAATCGAACCGCAAAATTAGTTATCGTGTTGTTCTGGTTTCGGAGGCTGGCTGGATAACTGCCCCCAAATTGCTTTAGTATAGCCTAAGTTATCATCAATGAAACTCAGAACTAGAATATATCTGACTTCAAGTCCTTGTAAACTGTCATGCTCTAGAAACCTAGTACCAACTTACACAGTTAATTTTCTTAGACAACATCTTATATTTACGCCATAATTCTATATTATACAGAGTTCACTGAATATTTTAGAGTCTCCTGGCCTACAAACCCTGTTTTTAGTCTTGGAAATTTAGATATAGTTTTATCTGTTTGTCGGAGGGTAGTCTCAAGGGCCGGGTAACCGCACAGCAAGGTTAACTTTTACGGTGATCGCAAAGCTTTAAAATGTGTTCCGTATAATTATAATGTTACTAGGTTTACATATGTTTAAGTTCTAGGTTTACATCATAGGATATATATCCTTACATAATTTTGGTACAGATCACCACCACCAGTCATACTAGCTTTATCTGAATACCAGTATTTTGCGAGGAGCAGCTGGCTACCAAACCTCCGCATCCCATTAACTGGGTAACACGGTACTTCATGGCTAGACTGGAGTCAGATTTACTGGCTTCTGACTATCCGTAACGACTGCCAAAGATCTACAAATGACAGCCGGGACCAACGGCTTAACATACTTTCTGAGGTACGGAGGAAATTCGGTATGTTAAGATGGTCACCCATCTACAGACCAACCTTGGCAAGCGTTGCTTAACCTTGAAGATCGACCCGTGCGGCTGTTATTATCTAGCCACGAGCTCCTCTTTGGTACAGATACATAAAGAATTAAAATTCTGAACCTAATGGACTTTTGTTGTATTTTCAGATGTATCTACATTAGTCATTATTTTGTTGCCTTTGTTTGGAGTATGGAATTTAACATAAATAATAATTTAAGCTTTGCTGGGATATTCAATATAATATACATACTTTAAATCTGTTGTAATGTACAAGGAGAGACTACCTACTTTATTGGGGAATTCTATCAGCATGACTATGAAATTCTAGTAAAGGTTGAATTATTCTTTTAATAAATAATATTTTAGCATATCAAAGCTATTTTAATTTATTAGTTTGTCCCTTGAAGGAACCTCGATCAACAAACAAGGCTCTAAGTAATTTTACTTAAAATTACTAGTAACTTTCCAAAGGCATACCTAAATTAGTTTATGTAAATTCAAAAACACTTAAGTCTATCGAAAATCAAAAGAAGCTAATAAAGATGTTAATCTTACAATAAATCTTTCAACACTATTGCAATAGTTTAACGTTGTGGTTAAAATTCCATCGTAGTGATCATTTTGCACTGAGCAGGGACTATTATGATGCCTCAAAGTCATCATAACTCAGCTGTAAGAGAGAGACAAAGCTAAACAAAGCTATTCGCTCTGTAATAGCTATTACAGGACAAATAGCACCATCCCTTTTTTACGATGGAATCATGATGACATTGGCACTTCGTATTACGGCCCCTGAGCGGCCACTACGAAAAGCGATGCGAACCTCTTTTAGACAGAGTGTTATTCTACCGGTTATAGAGTTAGTAGAAATGGCAAAATATTTGGAATACAGCACGCAACATTACTGTAGTGCAAATCTATAATTTTTGACTTTTCGATAACCGCTATCGCTGATAAGATGGATGATAGATGGAGCCACAGGTCAGCATTTTCCATACAAACAGAGCGGGTCAGTAAGTGTCGCCGATGACCTATACTCATGAACTGTGACTATTTTAAAAGCCTCTCTATCCTTATGACTGAGATAGTAGAAAAGTTTGTGCTCAGCTCAAAAATCAACACACAAAAAAAGCACAAAAATAAATAATAATGCTATCTGTAGTTCAGGCTACTGCGGCGCGCGGCGGTTCCGTCATCTGTGGGCGGTCATTATCTATTCTGTGGTTGCACCCAAAAGCCGGTACTAATTGCTTTTCAACACTCAAAGGCGAGTTGAGCGGAAAGTGCCGATCACAACACTACTGGGTACTGAAGTAGTTTTACGAGTAGCGTTCGATGAATTGGCATTCAGTGGCGTCACCGTCGGGGTAATCGGATTATCTTAGTTGATTCATTGAGAAAAGCCGTAAAGGAAGCGGTAATCTGAAAAGGGGGAAGCCTATAATTTTGAGAATAAAATCCATATTGATTTAATGACCATTCTTCTTGTCACGTTGCTTATGATAAGATCTGCGGGTCTAAAAAGCAGAATCAGAATGCAAATCATGCTACCCGTCACTGTCAAATTTTTCCAATCAATCTTGAAACTAATTTGTTAACGATAAAGATGAAAATGAAATTTGACAGATTGTTGTGTGATTAGTATAATTATTCTTTCCTTTATTCATTTACTATACATATATATTATATTTTTAAATATTTGAATAAAATAAATAAAAAAAACATTTAAAAATATAAAAATAGTAGCCCACCAATATCAGGAACAGGGTCCAAGCTACCGGTGGTCAGGGCTCCAGAGAAAGGAACCTCCTGACAATGCGAGCCGTGTCCAGAAGTACCGCTTTCTGAATCAAGCCCTTGATCCAGCTGCCCAACGAGAGCCTCCTAAGGTGTTGGTCGAGGCTCGTGGCTATTAAGCCATTGGCCGACACGACTATCGGTACAATGATTGCAGAGTCCACTTCCCACATGTCGAAAACCTCGCGAGCCAAGTCAATATACTTGATTTGTTTGTCTTTCTCGGCTTTCACGAGGTTCTCGTTATGCGGGACGGTTATATCTACAATCATTGCACGCCTCACAATTCGGTCCACCACCACTATATCAGGTTTATTGGCAACAATAGTCCTGTCAGTGATGATGGACCGATCCCAGTACAATGTGATATTGCCATTATCGAGAACTGGGTCGGGCGTATACCTATAGTATGGCACCTCCGACTCCACAAGAGAGTATTTCAGAGCAAGTTGCTGATGGATAATCCTGGCTACAAGGTTGTGCCTATGCAAGTATTCTCCGTTAGCTAGACGAGAACAACCAGAGATAATGTGGCGAATTGATTCTCCCGGACGGTGACATGCCCGACATATGTCGACCGTGCCGTCTTTCACAATAAATCTCCGGTAGTTATTCGTCATGATAACTTCGTCCATAATTGCACAAACAAAACCTTCGGTTTCTCCAAAGAGGTCACCGAAACGCAGCCAGGCTACGGACGCTAGTTGGTCTACGTCGGGCCCATGTAGGGTCCGGAAAAAGCGTCCGTGAAGCTCCTTACTCTGCCATACCGCCCTGCGATCGTTAGTGTCAAGCACCGCAGGTTTGCGCCAGTTCTCATTTGCCAAGGAGAGCGGGGTGAGTCCCTTGTCCACCGCCACTACATCTCGATGTATACCCACGTCGACAGCTAGGAAATATTCCCTAAGACTGCATATCTCACGATTGTGGAGAGTCTTAGCATTTAAAAAGCCTCGACCTCCAATAATAATTATTCTAATTATTATTCCCCAAAAGTGGTCTTTTTAGCCCCCCTGACTGATTGTCCAAGCAATTTAACACTGTTTCTTGTGACGCGTGTTATTCAATCCTTCCTTCCTTGTGACGTGTTCCACATAGATTTGTTTTACATTCCACTCACAAGAATTACTTTTTGGGCGATCGCTTACCATTTGTTCAATTAGGTAATACTCAGACTTAATGTTACGAACTTTCTTCGTGAGTCGATGACAAAGTAAATTGGAGTGTATGGAGGGGCCTTCCTAACTTCTGAGCCACGACCTATTACGTTTGATGTACTCTGAGTAATTATTTGGCTATTTGCTCTAGTTGACTAATCCTTCCTTACAATGGGAGTTAAATCAAAGCAAGATTACCTAGTCACGAATCGATATTCGTGTACTACGTGTACGTAACTTAATGCTTAAAACGCTTTTGTACAGCACTGACAAAACAAAAAAAGAAAGTAAAATTAATATGAAAGAATGTCAAGATTTTGCCCAGATTCAAAAGTTAAGAAATAAAATCAGTCTCTTTGATCTTCCAATTAAACAAAAAGTTTTTTGTTAGATATAAGAAACCCTAATGTTTTCCAAGAATTGTAAAGTTAAAACTCGAAAAAGTTTCAGATTGCTTTACACAATAAAATTCCTTACAAATGGAACTATTGGAATAGAAAGTTCATTTGGTCGACTTTTAGGCAATTTACAATGTTTGTTAGTACCCACCTATATACTATTTGTTATTGTTAAAACAATTTAGTTATATTTTTATTTTATTGAATTTTTATTTTTTTATTGTATTTTAATTAAATTGATTTTTAACCGTATTTTTTAAAATTTCTAATTGTATTTTAAATGTAGGTATTTTTTTAATTTTATTCTGTTTTTTTTTATTTTAATCTAATTATTTTGAATTGTATTTTTATTGGGTATTGAATTTGTAATTATCTTTTATTCTAATTGTTTTTATTGAATTTGAATGATATTTGTATTTTTAATCTCATTGTATATGATTTTTTTTTATTATTTTTAAATTGTATTTTTTTTTGTTAAATCGTAGTTGTGGTAACATCGAATTGGCGATATGTAGCTGTAAAGGTGTTATTTACATTATTTTAAATAAATGAATAATTCAGGTATGAAGGAAAATAAGTTATAGCAAAGAGATATGTCCTGATTTACAATCTCTTTTACAATTAGAGCCTTTGAGCCCTAGCAGAAAGGCTGTGATACCACTTTTTATTTTATCTACTTAGTTTTTAGTAAAGAATCAATATAGCGTACTATATACTGGTACTGTAACTTACTCGCAAGCACATCGCGCGCATGCATGTTTCTTGCGTTGGATGGAAATCTAACCTTTACTACAATCATCATCATCATCATATCAGCCGAAAGACGTCCACTGCTGGACCCAGGCCCCCCAAGCGTCGCCACAACGACCGGTCCTGCGCGTCCTGCATCTATCGACTACCCGCGACCTTCACTAGGTCATTGGTCCACCTTGTGGAAGGCCTTCCAACGTTGTGTCTTCCGGTACGCGGTCGCCACTCCAAAACTTTTCGGCCCCATCGACCATCTGTTCTGTGAGCAATGTGCCCTGTCCACTGCCACTTTAGTTTGGCGATCCTTCGGGCTATGTCGGTAACCTTGGTTTTCTTGCGGATATCATCATTCTTGCTTTAATCACGAAAAGAAACTACAAGCATTGCCCTCTCCATTGCCCTTTGAGTGACTTTGAGCCTTCTGATGAAGACCATTGTGAGCGACCACGTTTCAGTTCCATATGTCATCACTGGCAGTCAGTCAGTTAGGTATAAAAATTGGGTATTACCTTTACTTCAATAGTGCTACCCAGCAGTAAAAGGTCAGTTTCGCATTTATCACTATTCTTCCAGTCTTCGTAAAATGTACATCACAACAAATAATTATAAACAGTGGGTGACATCAAGAAAATGTGCTTTAAATATTTTCCAAGCCATAAAGGCAAGACCGATACAAACAAACCGTAAAGAAAACCCAACGAAGTAAAAGCTGAAAGATCGTACAATAAAATCATTTACGTTCGTCAAAGAAAAGTCTACCAAGTAAAGTTCTTCATCCTTGATTTTTTATGAAATTGTAAAATATTTGAGTTTACTCGTTGTTCCACGACAGTTAAAGACCTTGTTAAAAGTTTTAATTGTTGTTTTAATATTACAAATATTGGTCGAATAGAATTCCTAAAATAAAATCGAATGTTTCCTCATATTGTGGCAATATTAACTTATGACTTTGTTAAAGTATTATTTATTTTTCTTGCATCACTTAATACGTGTTCTATTATAATATTATTAGATCAGTTCCAGTGAAAATATTTGATAACATGACAACCGAATGCTTAAAATATTTTTAGATTTCTGTTTTGGAAAACATTTTGGAGGATGATTATAATCTCATCATCATCATATTATCAATCGAAAGACGTCCACTGCTGTTTGGATATATCGTCTAATTTAACATAATTGTTTCTCCTAAAACTCATATTTCAGACATATTATTACTGGAAATGACTGAACTTAAGTGAAAACTTTTTTCTTTGTAAATATCACCGTGTGCCTCTACTCCCTATGTCATCAAACTCATTATACGAAGAGCAAAGCTAGAGACGAACTGGTCCCACGCACGCAACGTATGCAACGCATTATGATGTCAGGAGTTTTGATTTTATATTAAAACTATGCAGTAGAAACACATCTATTGTATGCAATGCAACATAGGTACCTGTTGTACTTAGTCATGTGTTATTGTTCCAAAATAAACTTTTATTATTTTTTTTTTTTTTTTTTTTTTTTTAACATAGGTACGATACGATAGAAAAGCGTTGCATACGTTGCGTACGTCGGATCAGTGTGTTTCTCGCTATAAACAATTGCAACGCCTGACGTCGTTAACTTTTAATCTGTTTTACGCTGTAGCAAAACCTTTTATTTTTATTGCCATTTTATAGCAGAGTAAACTATCAGACGATTAAGGTTCACTAACCAAAAAGGGAATATATTCATCTTGACATGAAGTAAGAACTGCTAAATCGACAGCTTGAGTTTATTGTCGATCCGTGCCTCCGA
Organism: Lacanobia oleracea; assembly: GCA_950371165.1. Lineage (NCBI taxonomy): Eukaryota > Metazoa > Arthropoda > Insecta > Lepidoptera > Noctuidae > Lacanobia > Lacanobia oleracea. The sequence continues at coordinate 14,183,791 of OX493397.1, forward strand.
AAGCCCATGTAGCTGTTGATGCCCTGTCATTAATACGTATCTTACGAAGTCACAAGCCAGATAGTCCGACTTCAGTCTTACCAAGGGGTATCGGGTTGTAAAGACGATAATTATTTATAAAATACTGGTACTCGGCTTTATCCAGTTAGACTCGTCAACATAGCTGGAAAAAATCAAGGATTGATCGAGTAGAACGGGCGGTGGCATGGTTTATTGTACTTACCTTCATTGTACAGCCTGCTGTTGATGCTAGTTTTGGACCCATGTTTTTCCCTCTACTAAAGCAACAACGGGCATAAAATGACGCACAAGTACTTGAAGTTGAATCGTAAAACACGGTAAATCAGCACATTTTAGTTGTCACGACGCGTACCGATGTGATATATTAAAAGTTTTGATTCTAAACAAAGCTTGGCTTTAACAAAGTTAGTACTGTTCGTGACATTTAACGTTTTATTACGTTAAAAGGTATTACGGCTTTATAGGCATCCGAAGGATGTTTGATGTGCTGTCCACGGAATTTGAGATTTAATTTGAATTTAGTTATTTATATTAGACTATTTTGATCGGAAGTTTGTTTTACTTCGTTTGGTTTTTAAATTACTTTTTTTTTTACTTTCTTGGATCCCTAGAGAACCGGTCCTTTGGTAGGCGTACGAGGGGCCGAAACCAACTCGCAGAGGCCCCTTTAGACATTTCAAATGGAATGGGACACCATCCGACGATTATCCCTATATGCACTGTGAAAGTATACTCAAGGTCAATCCCCGGTTGAAGAAGGACTATTCCAGAATATGGAAACAAAAGATGAAACGTTTTTTCAAACGTGGGTTTGGCTGGTATAGTGGAATGATAATCGTTTACTATGGAAAAACTATTGGCCCCTGCCTGACCATTGACAATTAAAACGGCTTTAAAATGGCAGGAGGTGACTTGCACACTCAATAAATGGGCCCCCAAAAAAGGTCGCTAGCACAAAGTGACGTAGCGCCAAGGGGGCAACATTATATGACTTCACCATTATTAATATTAATTATGGAATTTTATTATACAGGAGCTCGTGGCTAAATAATAACAGCCGCACGGGGCGATCTTTAAGGTTAAGCAACGCTTGCCAAGGTTGGTCTGTGGATGGGTGACCATCTTAACATACCGAGTTTCCTCCGTGCCTCGGAAAGCACGTTAAGCCGTTGGTCCCGGCTGTCATTTGTAGATCTTTGGCAGTCGTTACGGGTTGTCAGAAGCCAGTAAATCTGACTCCAGTCTTGCCAAGAAGTACCATGTTACCCAATTAATGGGTTGTGGAGGTCTGGTAGGCAGCCGCTCCGCGTAAAACACTGGTATTCAGCTGAATCTGGTTTGACTGGAAGCCGACCCCAATATAGTTGGGAAAAGGCTAGGCAGATGATGATGGAATTTTATTATACAGGCCATTTTGAAATATGATATTTTTGGTTTAACTTTCAATTATAAATTAAAATAAACTTTTTATTCTATATTTCGAAATCAGTTATATATTGTTGTGGGTTTTGTGTTTTTGTAATTTGGCATAAATTACCTACCAACTTAAATTACTTTTTGTTTGTTTCAGATACGTTAATGGTGACAGAGAAATATGTTTTATTAAATGGCCTGACGGTAGCTATCCGTCGTCGAGAACTGATTATGTGTGAGTATTACAAATTGTCTGAATTGCTTAATGTTCATCTATTACAATATTCATCTGTATTAATCTGATAGCTATAGCATTTGTAATCTATTTAAATCTACTTAGTACCAACCTATGTAAATCCGTATTCGGCATCTAAACACGTGGAAGCCCGTAGTCTCTGTTAATCAATTACAAATCTACCTATTGTTACCTAACTCTGTCTCTCATAGCAATTAACATATTCCGAATACACTCTTCTGCTACAAAAGAGCGATAAACTAGTAAAATAGTAGGTCTAAAAACAATCAAGAAGTCAAAATAATTACGATTTAAAAGCAATGAAAATTACTTTCGAAATTTTGTTATTCTGCAGCTTTCCTGCATTGCATGCTGCCATAGGGAATATGCATGAAAAACTTATTTATCATCTATACAGTTTATCTAAAAATATACAAAAATATAACAGTAATAGTGAAAATAGAATCAAAATTACTAGAAAAACGAAGGAGATATAATTATTTTAAACAAAATATCTGCCCCTCTCACGAAAACGCTGTTTTGTATGGCAGCTGTATAGGCGTCATAGACGATGACGTCAAAGTTTACATCACACTTCTCTTTCTAATTGTAATCTTTGAAGCTTTATATCTTCATCAGATTCATTGGCCCATATATAAACTTGAAAACCTTTTTCTGTTAACCACGTGAAGGTCACAGGTTGGGTCAAGTAGATTTGAGCTTTGACCTAACAATAAATACATCTAATTAGGGTTCCTAAGCCGTAAAAATATCTTCTTAGAATAGGAAAGGTACCTACCCGAGTACATTGAACCATTGTGTCGCGAACAAATAGACCTTTTTAAACCATGGCTGGGGTAGGCACGTAGGAAAAATATTCACTGAATTAAAAATCGTGGCTAGCAGCCGAGGCACCAATACATTCTAATATATTACTGGAATTCGTAACTTCTCTACGAAAAAATGTTTTATTTAGCTAAAGAATGTGTTTCGAACTTTTATTGATTTTCACTTTGACCGGGTACCATGAATTTGTGTGACATCGTGTGTGATTTGCGAGAAATAAAAAAAAAATATTTATATTGAATTAAAATTAATTTAGATGTTCATTAAACAAAATTGAATTCAGAGAAACTGCTATAAGTTAAAACAAGTTTCCAATCCAGACTTTAAAATGAGTTTTGTACTTGCGCTAAGAATTGAGCTTAATAAAGGCTAAACCAGCGAAAAAAAGCATGTTATTTTTGGATCGTATTATGACTTGCTTCAAGCATCAAGTTTGATTAGCAAGTCTAATATCTACCCGAACGCAACTACAAAGTTTTGTAAAAGTTTCAATCGATTTTGTACAACCCAGTTATAGCATCGGATGAAACTAGACGGTTTGCTCCCTTCTACTCTTGTTTTTGTTTCAATCGCAGTAGACCACGATGTTTTCTTGTTATTGAAGTAAATTTTACACTGAACTGCGATTTGGGAGGCTTAAGTGTAACTCATCAACTGTCTTTTAGTTTAAGAGCGAGAGTAGCACCACTACATAGTATAAAACAAAGTCGCTTCCGCTGTCTGTCTGTCCCTATGTATCTTTAAAACTTCGAAACGTTTATTAATGCGGGTTTTTTTTAATAGATAGAGTGATTTTTGAGGAAGATTTTAGTACAATTTGTACCCGTGCGAGGCCGGGACGGGTCGCTAGTTTCTTATATTGTTGGTTCCATGCAGTCTGCTAATATCCTAACCAGAATGTTGTGTGAAAAAGTTCTGTTGGGTTCGGTTCACGTAGCAAGGTGAACTAGCGACCCGCCCTGAATTCGCACGGGTGTAAAAAAGGGATCCCAGTTGAATACCATAGCCCAGTAGTAACTGGGCTATGGTATTCAACTGGGATCCCTTCGTTTCACATTATGTTGTTTTTCCTAATATACTTTGGCTTAACGATTTTGGCATATTTTTTTTCCATTATAACTAATACTTTTCCATATTTTTTTTCGCATACCGTTTATGTTGGCATGATTATCTTGAAGGCTAATTTTTTTAGCACAAATTTAATTCGCATAATATTACTAGGCATAAGGACTATTAGCATAATAGCATTTAGGCATACAATTTTTACAAATAACGGAAACAATTCCATTTTTAACCTTGAATTAAAATTAAAGTATTGTCTTCAAAATTCAATATGTTGTGCTATAAAAGTTAGTCACAGAAACGAATCGCTGCAAAACCGACTCCACGTAGTCATGTCTGCCCTACCCCTAGAGTGTAATCTAAGCCCGCGTAGGCACGGAGGGGCGAGGTGGCCCGCGAGCTGAGAAGCAGGTGTATTTAACGCCCGCCGCAGCGGTTGAGGCTGGCCGGCACAGCCGGCCAGAAAGCCGAAGCTGCGGTGGTGAGCGTAAAACACATCTGCGACGATAAGCTCGCGTGGGGCCGCCGGAGCACCGCAGCGCCGGAGCCGTGACAGAAACCATGCCTGCTGCATGTTGCATGTATGCTGCATGCTTGCTTGCTTGCTGCATGCATGGTGTATGCTTGTTTTTTGAGTGATAGAAACTATACCAACTGCATGTTACATACAGGGTGTCCAGTGGCAGAATTGGGATTTCAAAATTAAATAATAAAAAAACTGCAAAATATTTTTTTTTATTTCAATGACTATAACAAAGAAGGGAATTGCGGGTTTTATTTCTTAAAAATTATTTCGACTAAATGTTAACCATCACGTCTGACACACTCTTGGAATCTGGCTTCAGTATTCCGCGCCACTCGCTGGAGAAGGGACGTCGGGATGCCATTAACCTCGCGAACGATATTTTCTTTTAATGCTGAGATGGTCGGTGGGGCGGTTTCATAAACTTTACTTTTGAGGTACCCCCACAGAAAAAAGTCCATGGGGGTAAGATCCGGCGACCTGGGTGGCCAGGGGATGTCAGCAAAAAGGCTTATCAATTTGTTAGGGAACAAATCACGAAGAAGCGCCATGGTTTCTCTAGCAGTGTAAGGCGTGGCGCCATCTTGCTGAAACCATGTCTGTGAACTGTAGGCAGGATGTTTTCTTAATATGTGCAGAAAAAAATCGTTAAGCATTCGCCGATAAGAAACGCCGGTCACAGTAATGGCTTGTCCTTGACGATTTTCAAAAAAATAGGGTCCGATTATTCCTCTGCTTGACAATGCACACCAAACCGTCACTTTGGGACTGTGAAGTGGCTGTTGATGTTTCAATCGTGGGTTCTGTCCTATAAGTGACCAATAACGGCAGTTCTGTTTATTTACACTTCCATTTAAATGAAAATGGGCTTCATCGCTCCAAAAGATTGTGTTCACTGTACGAAATCGCTGCAACATTGTTTCGCACAAACTTTTGCGCAAATTGTAATCATTAGGCTTAAGCGCTTGCACAATTTGAATTTTAAAGGGGTGATGTTTAAGGTCTTTTTTCAATATTTCGTGCACAATCGTTTTTGGGAGCCCTAGAGCAGCCGCTCTCTTACGCACGGACTGTCGCGGGTTATCGCGTAAACTGTTTGCGACAAGTTCTCGACGTTCGGCTGGGTCCCGGCCGCGGATTATTTGCTGTTGAACTTGTTGTTCTGAACCTCCGCACCCACAAACGAATCAAATCTTAGCTTGGCGCATCACGTAACCGTCGGATATTGTACCGCGAACAAAATCTTCGGCGAGCAATAGCACAGGAATCGTTTGCTTTAAAATAAGCTTCGATTGCGAACGCACGTTGTTCACCCGTCCACTGCGACATCGTGACTAAGGAACCCGCACTAATGACGAATTGAACGTGACCCCCCCCGCCCGCCCCTCCGCTAACGGCTCGAAAACAGTTCGAAATTTAAATCCTAATTCTGCCACCGGACACCCGTTACTTGCTGTTTGCTTGCTTCCATACTGCATGCGTGCTGCGTGCATGGTGTATGCTTGTTTACATGTTTGCATGCTGCATGGTTGCTGCGTGCATAGTCTATGTTTGTGGAAAAATAAAAATAAAATAATTTATTCTACCTACAATGTAAAGTACCTACAATATTGTACGTGCGTTAATAATTTAGAAATTATACGTAAGCTGTTATGCGTAAATAATGTTAAAATATAATTAGGAGAAACAAAAGTATGCCAGGTTATATTAGGTCTTTAAATTGTATGCAAATAGATAGGGAACCTATTCAACTACATCCAATTAAACTATAAACTACCTCAACATAGTTGGAAAAAGGTTAGATAGATGAAGATTAAGCATAATTGGCGGGCTTCCTAAAATATAGACCGAAAATCTGATCATCACTTGATAATGTCCTGCATTTGAACTTCTTATTTTCTTCCCAGCTATAACTTGGTGTTCCTGGCTGTGACGTACGTGGTGCCTATGTCGGTCATGGTGTGGGCGTATGCGCGCATGAGTGCGGCTCTAAGAGGACGCGCGATCGGGGAGTGCACGCATCATCAGATGCAAGTCGTCAGGGCTAAAAGAAAGGTACGTGTGAAGTGTGCATTTCATCATCACCATCATATCCGCCGAAAGACGTCCACTGGAAATAGGACTCCTTCAAATGTCACCACAACAACCGGTCCTGTGCGTCTCGCATCCATCGGCTACCCGCAACCCTCATTAGGTCATCGGTCCACTTTGTGGGAGTGTGCATAGCTATGGCATTAAGTCTGTCTCTTTACATTTGTGTGTGCAATATTCAAAATTAATAAATGTGTGAAGCCCTAAAACGAAACAAAATAATTTGTAGCCAATGTATCTCTTTGTACAAATCGACGATGAAGTGACAAGAACCTTTATCTACCAAAACATGATTTTACAGGAAACGAAAATTCATTTAATTTTTTTTAAACACAAGGTATGAAAAAACTATTATGGTTTATGTATTATATAAGAAGCGGGTATCGGGGGACGTGTGAGACTAGTATGTATACAATAAACTTTCGGATTTAGGCGTACATAGGCGATTTTAGCAACCTAAGCTTTAAATATATACAGAATAAAAGCCGAAATAGAAGATCTTTCTAATTAGGAAATGCTATAATATTTTAAATAAAATGCGTGATTTTATGGAAATTTTAACTTTTGATGAACTTTAACAATATGCCAAATGTTTAGAAAATAATATTGTCGTATATATTATTACAATAAAGTAGGTGATAGAACATAAACATGGCTACATTGCTTTCGAGACGTAAATAAAGGTCCAGAGAACAATTATTTTTTATCTAATTACGTTATTATGAAAAAAAAAGAAAGATTTTTAACAAATGATAAAGTGAAGATAGGAGGTTTTGACAGTAATAATTACTCTAACGTTATTTAGTTGTTATTGTCACTAGATTTTGCCAGCTCACGCAAACGATTATTTAAAGTCTATCTACGTAAAAAAACTAAAATCGCCAAAATGTCAGTTAGGAGTTCATGTCACTTCGTCGTCGAAATGTACGCGTTCGCAGTGCTGGGACTCATAGCCGTCTTTCTGTCTGTGTGCGTTGAAGAAATTTCGTATTCTTCTAGATGTTTTCCTACACTGTTTATAATGAGTAGGAGTTTTTAAGGGTTGTACGTTGTTTTATAGAAGATAGTTTCAAAGAATTTCGTTTCACATAAAATTTTCAATAATCAATATGCAGAATACTTACTTTGAATAAATTTAAATCACAGATTTTTGTTACAAATAAACTTTGTTTCGATATTTACGATATCATAGAATGACAAATCAAATATTCTTTATCCGCATAATGAGTAGTTAACATAAAACTTGTTACCAATAAAAACATTTTATTATCTGATAGTTTCTAAACGTTTGGCAAAACCCTCCTATAAAATTACAACATCGCAGTCACAAAAAAATGCGGGTAAATTCTACTCAAGCAAAACTTTTCATTCGGGCCCGCTCGACGGAACCCCGCGAAGCGGCTATGGTGGCAAATGGCGATGGGAATAAAAGACAAAACTATGCAAACAAGCATAACTATTAATGCAGCAAGCATACAGCTAGCACGCAGGAAGCATACAGCAAGCATGCACCAAGCAAACGATGCAGACGTCCGTGTTTGCCTCGCTTGCCCTGCCTTGCAATATCTGTACTATACTGTGTCACCTATATTTAAGCATAAACTTAACCTTATACTTATATGTAATGACTTGGGATGCTAAATACCGATTTAGCTTCCCAAGTCTTTAAATTATTTGATGTAAAAATGGTAAAATTATACGCTCACATATTAAGTTCAGACCTTCGTTTCAACCGGGAACAGGAAATTATTTTGCATGCAAATGCATACCTAATACCAACGTCTACCTATAAATACTTTGGCAAATCCGCATAGTACATTAGTAAACGGGAAGGATCATTATAATAAATTGTCGAAAAACTTCGTCGGTCTTAAATTGTGATATCAATTTCATTATTCTTCTTTTATAGCCTGAATTCTTGTCGCGCACGTGGGTAGGTTACACGTGTAGTGATCGCTGCTCAAAAGTCGTTAAATATGTTTCTTTTATATATCCACCGATTTAGTTCGTGGAATGTAGATGGCAATTTACAAACGAAAATATTCGAAGAACTGTAAATATTATGTTCGAAATATAATTTTATGGTTCCATAAAATTATATTTCGAACATAATTTGGTTTTTTGTCCATTATTATGTAGCCGTAGTCAATGTCAGAACTACCTTTAGAAATTTAGGTCTTAATTTACTTTCCGGAAAACGTAAAAAATATCATTTTACATTCGCAAACAATTTCTCAACTTACACGTAAAGTGGAAGGTAAAATCCTGCAAACAGAGACTTTCGTTAATTTACCTAATTTGGGGATTCAGCCTTTTGGAATTAAATAGTCAACCCAAAACTAAGAGAACATGTTTTATACTTAATTTGTTATAAATATTTAGCTGTTAATTAAAATAGGGTAGGAAAACCCTTAGCGGGGTAACCACATCAAATCCTTTTAGTCTGTGAAATGAAGGTTAGTTTTCTCTGTGATTTTCGCTTCTTAATAATTAAGTTAAGCTACACACCTTTAGCTTACTAAAAAGGGTCACTTCAATAGTGTACTTCAGGATTTCTTGAGTTTAACGATATATTCATAAACAAGTTTAAGGATTGCTAGTTTAAAAACAAAAAACAGAGAAGCCAAAGGTCTAAAATCTGATTCTTTTAAGATCTAAAACGAATTCACCTTCTTTAAGCGTCACGTTAAAGATTTTAATCCTACGAACTGATACTCAGTGAGAAAAATGATGAAATATTTACTCTTCGTGTGGTAATTAATGCCAAACAGCATGCTCTCTATTCCTGCTTCCTTCTTAATTTCCCTTCAAACAGAATATTAATTTTGTTAAAAAACAAACATTAAGCAATTGCGTCGAATTGGGCAGCATTAAATTTTGTAAAAGTCACTGTTGCTTCAGTTTTTCAGAAATAAAAAAATTTACAGAAACAAAACTTGGAATAGCTGGCTTTTCAGACAGATCACAATTAAAATTGTAAAGATACCAATTAAAAGAAAGAGGCAGAACAAATTAGCCCGTAAAACAATTAAAATAAATTAGCGTCTGCGGGCGAACAAGGAGGCCATTGGAACACTCCTTAATTTCACAATCTTCGTTCCGATCTGATCTCTTAGAGTTTGTGTACTTATCAGAATTTCAATTACAAGACTTGGAACTGACGTTGACTACGGCAAACGTAAAAATGGTGGAATGATAGCGAAGTTGTGGAAAACTTTGGTTGTGCTTCGAGGAAAACTATAAACGGTTGTTATTCGTGTTTGTCTTCTGCTTATAACTTTGAAAGTTTATACCTTTGTACCTAACAGATTTATTTATCTCTAATATATGTATTTTGACAAATGCATATTGAACAACACATTTATTTGGAACAATAAGTAACCAATGACTGGGCATTAGATTAGTTCTCTACCAGGGATCAGTACTTCTAGAGATTCGGTACGTATTATAGTTCAGTTTAAAGCCATTTTCAGGTTGATAATTAATATACTAATGCTTATTTACGATACAGGTAAACAAATACGTCATATTTATATGATTACAATCTGCGGACTGACGTATGTGACTTCTAATGAGCTGCAGAAACTTTATTTCAGTATTTAGAATGGTTGAAATAAAAAATGCAAAACATGAACTTTCATGCAATTTTGTCTACCTAATTAAAAGTTAGAGCATGTTCTGATAAATTCACTAATCTGTTTAATTAAAATAAAATAATTATTATGAATTTGGGTAGCACTTATATTAAATATGCCAGGAAAATTAGCGTCGTTGTCATCAATTATTAGCAAAATGAAAAGCTTTTTAGGTTTAAAATAATGTCAGTAATCGCTTAAAATAAGGCTCACGGCACATGGACGCAGAGTTGAAAAAAAGAGTCGCTCGCATTCGGTCAAATGCGCGCAAATGTACAATAATAGAAATTTGTGCGTTATTACATTATAGGGTCGCTGGAGGAGCTTAGGGCTAGATAATAACAGCCGCACGTGTTCTTCAAGGTTAAGCAACACTTGCCAAGGTTGATCTGTGGATGGGTGACCATCTTAACATACCGAGTTTTCTCCGTGCCTCGGAAAGCACATTAAGCCGTTGGTCCCGGCTGTCATTTGTTTGGCAGTATCAGATCTTTGGCAGTCGTTACGGATAGTCAGAAGCCAGTTAATCTGACTCTAGTCTTGCCATGAAGTACCGTGTTTCCCAGTTAATGGGTTGTGGAGGTCTGGTAGGCAGCCGCTCCGCGTAAAATACTGCTATTCAGCTAAATCCGGTTTAACTGGAAGCCGACCCCAATAAAGTTGGGAAAAGGCTAGGCAGATGATGATGATGACATTATAGGGTCACTGTCACCTTCTCTTCGTAGCCTTTTTCCAAATAATATATTTGAGTGGGCTTCTAGACTAACATATCTCTTAAAAACGTAAAACTATACACTTGGCAAGACTAGTGTCAAGTTTCTTACCTTCTGACTACCGTACACTACTGTCAAAGATGTATAATGACTACCTGGATTCCGTATGTAATTGATAGTTACCCATCCATCTTAACTTTAAAGAGCTCCATGATTATAGGCTATGTTATTATTTTGTTAATTTTTGTTTGACGACCTCGGTCTCAGTGTTCGTTAACCCTTTTTGTGAGCATCTAGCTGTCTAATTGAGTACCTTAACCAGTGCTCCACTTCAGTCGTCTCCATGACTTTCAGTTGTTTCGATCCAGAAATAGTGTGGAATATGGGTTATTCAAATCAAATGTCTAGAGTCTTTTGGAACGAAGTTCCTTATCGCGCGTTGCGAAAGGGGGCTAGACGGAAAAAAATAATCGAAAGAAACATCGTTCCATCCGGGTGTCCCTAGACACCTCTCAAGTTTTTTTCTTTTTTTACGGATGGGAAATCATCAAATGACTCCCCCCGCTCTGGGCAAAACAGAAGGGAGTGTCAGACTCTTACTAAAACCCATCCGTGTTCCTCCTAATGCCCTTTGCGTTCCAGGACTGCGGTGACTTTTTTTCGAACAAATTTCGTAACCCTGGCAGGCACTGGCCCTAGCGAGCCCCATCTATTATGCTGACAAATCTTTGAGGCGCGCGTGGAACACAACGCACCATCGACCCGGGCCTAGTTCTGATCGGACAGCGAACCACCCAACGTTCGCCATCCGCAGGCCCGCGCCTAATCGCGTCGGGGCGTCTTCTTCTATTGCAGTGGCTAGGCCCTACAAATTCTATAAATGTTCAGCAATAGCTGTCCTAGTCCGGGTACCCCATAGTTGTTGTTAAACCGTACAGCGAACAACTATTAGAGTTAAGCAGAAAATATGAATCCGGAATTCATATATTTTATAAGTACGCGACATTATGCGTGCCTTGTTTGTTGGCATTACAATAGGCGGTACGAGCATTGTTGATCAGCGATTTATGATGACCCGTATACCAGTAATAATAGAACCTATGAAGCACTAGCAATATAAGCTGCTGCTTCATATAGCCCGCATTGTATTGTAAGTACCTATCTCCGCCAGATCCACAGACAAACTTTTCAAGTTATTCTAAAAGATAAATACGGTCTTTAAATAAGGATCCGGCGCCTCCTACCATTTTATCTTAATGTCACGTCACATTTTCAACCGTTTTGCATTTGAAATTTCGTTTAAGAGATTACGAACAGAAAAGAACATGTAAAAAGGATCACATCGAATTTATATCTGGCTTAGTGAAGTTTACCCTTTGCGTGAACTGGGGTGTCGTAAAAACCTGTCCTAATCTTATTATACTAATAATATAGCTGAAGAGTTTGTTTGTTTGTTTGCTTGAACGCGCTAATCTCAAGAACTACTGGTCCGATTTGAAAAATTCTTTCAGTGTTGGATAGCCCATTTATCAAGAAAGGCTATAGGCTATATATCATCACGCTAAGACCAAAAGGAGCGGAGCAGTAATGAAAATTGTGACGCAAACGAAGTTGCGTGGGTCAACTAGTAATAATATAAACTTATTGCTATACACGGCTTCACGCGCGTGTCATTAGTACAACAACCAACCACACAATCAAATAATTCATCAATATTAATATGTACAACTAGCTTTTACCCGCGACTTCGTACGCGCATATCCCGTTTTTTCCCGTTCCCGTAGGAATTTCGGGATCTTCTCTTAGTGCTCCCCAATACTCCCCAAGGAACCTTTTTACGATTAGAAGTTACAGTTTTTTTTAGCTGCGCGTTGTCTGTCAGTCACCCAGTAACCGGAAGATTTTTACATACAGGGTGTACCAAGACTTAGCCACGTGGAGGGAAAGTACCTGAAATACTGTAGATAGGAAAGAAAATATTGAAAGAAGACTTCATTTTCGTTTTAAAATCAATATGAACTGCATTCAAAGCATTTAAAAACTCACCGGTCTGAATCGGGAATCGAACCCGCTAAATGTGAAAAAAGAAAATACGTGTAATTTTGCTATACCTATCTATTGTAAGGCTCAATCATAAACGTTTATTTCTTCGAAGTAACATAGAACCTACAAAATAAGAGGAAGACCATGAAATCGCAGTTATGTTTGAGTACTGTAGGGGACCGAAGGTCGGGGCATAGCGGGAGCTACTTTAAAAAGTAAAAACTGATGAAACTTTTAAGAATTACTATATTGTCTTCACTCTATCAGAATATTTTAAAGAATCTTTTAGAAAAAACTAACGCATTCTTATGTCATCATATTTGAATTCAAACCTAATCTAATTCTTCTTAAATCTTTCAAGGCTTATGACATTGAGGTTGCACCTTCCAAAGAGGATATTCTACATAAGTTACCCCCCGAAGAATGGAGGATAGTAAGAATGATTTTCTTGCAATCATACATTCTCAGCCTTGGAAAAGTTAAGCACCTACCAACTCCTAACCAGAAGTCCCTACCTATCTCCGGATACCGCAGACAAATGCAAGTACATCTTTAGATGCAGCTAGAATCATGCCTTGCGTAGAAAAGTATCTTTGCAAAGTTATTGAATGCTTTTGCTTTGTTTAAGCACGCAGGCATGTCCGAGCCCAAGTGCGATAAAACCGGAGTAAAAGTCGCACTACACTGCGACCTTTTACCACAGTCGATTGTGGTTTACAAGCTAACCTAACTAATCTATGTGGTTGCCCGTCGGACGATCATCGTAGGTCTACTTTGTCAAAGATTTTAAATTTTAACTTTGAACTTACTCCAGTAGGTAATCATAATTCATAAGAACTGAAATCAATTGCCTCCATAAACGATACAGTTCAACTAATGGTGACAACTAGTCATCCTTTGCGTAGGGTTTGCCTCGTATGCAAAGTTAGTATTACCGCCCATGGAATCCTTCAATGGCGTAAAATTGAACGCGAAAACTCTAACTCCACTGGAATAAGTTCAGCCTAGCTAATATTTTTTATTAACGCGCTCTGCGCAGTCTGGGAGCGCCCTCGAAGTCGTCGATCAACGTACATGTCCTTCTTCGAATATTACATTAAAAAGAAACCCTGATTAAAAATTATTCAACCTAACAAACTAAAATAATGTTTGTTTACATGAAAATATAATTGACATCTGCTATCTGCTTTGACATTATACTTTTTCTGCTACCATAAATATTCTTTAAAATAAAATGGTTTCGTCTTATATACATGGACCCTAACTAAAACGTTATTCTATTTAAACTTTATAGCTTCTATATGACAGAATAATCTTTTTGATTCGTTTGACACAATATGACAAATTGTTTTTTATGTTGTCATGTCAACCTATGACTGAAATAATACAAGTCAATCCTTTGTGTTTCGCTGCTATTAAAATAAATAAAACTATATATTATGAGATCAGCAGAAAACTTGAAAATAACTACAAAATCTTCAAAATAAAACGTTTCCTGACCTTATAATTGTATATAACGGTTTCATATTTCTGTCTAAAATATGTCCATATATAAATTAAAGATTGCTGAACTATCAAATCAGTAGTATAATGTTTTAGATAATTTGATGTGTACGATTTTCTTTTATATATATAAATGTGTTTACAAATCTTATTTGTTTTTCTTCCAACCCTTGTTTTCTTTTTAGTTTGGGCACGAAGATAAATTTTGTAAGCAACATTGAAGGATTTACAAATAGCCTGTGTTAGCTGTGTCTATGTGTTTGTGTATAAAATTTTCCTACTAAATAAAACCGATATATTATTATTAGAAAGATTATTGGATGACAAGGGAAGTTGCGCTTCCTTAGGGAACATCTCCTTCGGTTCGTCTTCCTGTGTGGTAGCCTCTTCAATTTGGGCATCATCCAAGATGTGATCTATTTCGCTGTTACCGACCACTGACTCGTCATGAAGATCATAAATACAGGTTCAGACAACAAAGTCGCTTGATATTCTGGAATCAAATTGGGAATAAATAATGAAATGAACCAAGTTCTTTCTCTTCATTCGTCATATCCGCTCCCATCTCGTCCTCAAATAGGCTGCTCTCTCCACAGCTCTGCTTTACATCGTCATCATTGTCATCATGGTTTTGAATTTGTGGGTCTTCAATTTTCATACTAGAATATAAGGGTGTATTATTATTCATATTCACATATTCCTGCTGTCCGCATTCGCCAGACACTTCAACGATCGTTTTTTTCGACATAAATAAAACTTTCCAATGACCGTTTACACGAAAAGCATTAGCACGGGAATTCTGTTCTTATTTTGTCACATAGTAACGAAAAATCGATACCGTCATGGTATACCGTGTTATAGAAGTATTTAGCAGCGCTCTGCAAAAACCCGCCCAAAATCAACGAATAATCGGCTTCTCGACACTCGCCTTCGATAACGACGAGCCTGAATTCGGCTAAGAACTCTTCGAAGCATACTCGGTCTATACCGGTATATAACATAGACATTTTTCACACCTAAAATCTTTCTTTTTAAATATAAAACTTCTTAGCTTTTTTCCAGGCGTCCCTACATCTTGCGTCTGAACATCGTTAACATCTCGTCCTTTGCGAGATGTCTTTATAAAAACGGGGGCCTTCATGCACTTTTTATTTTACGCAGTGCACCCGCGTGGAAATTATCTTCTTACAGTGTACTCGCCCTGTACACGCGAAATTTATTTTATACTCGCGGCACGTCCGCCATGCGTAGCATAATACCGGGCGCCTCCGCCAAATGTAGGGGACCGAAGGTCGGGGCGTAGCAGGAGCTACTTTAAAACTGATGGAACTTTTAAGAATTACTATATTATGTCTTCACTTTATCAGAACATTTTACAGAATCTTTTAGAAAAAACTAACACATTCTTATGAATTCAAACCTAATTTAATTCTTCTTAAATCTTTCAAGACTTATGACATTGAGGTTGCACCTTCTGAAGATGATATTCTACAGTACTGGCCATTAAATCTGTTTGCTTCAACTAATGATAAAACTTTCATATGAAAATTCAACACCAATATTTACTTCTGCTGACATGACAATGTTTGTGGCTTCGTTTGAAAATGTACCAAAGTTGGAATTAAGCCAACATTATGCATTGCTTTTCCGTTATCCAAATAAGATCTCTATCTTGAAGTTTACTGAAATATTGCTTGTGTGGAAAAATATATTTAAACACATATTTGGCGATTAAATATGGCGTGTTTTACAGACCAACAATTATTTCACAGTATGTACGTTTATATTTTCATTTTACCTTTGTTTATAAGTATTAAAATTATGTAGGTACCTATAGAAAACTTTTAGAACATATACATACAGTGTGTTCTGGATAATTAGCACAAACAAAAGTGGGTGAAACAAGACCAAAAT
Source organism: Lacanobia oleracea (assembly GCA_950371165.1). Classification (NCBI taxonomy): domain Eukaryota; kingdom Metazoa; phylum Arthropoda; class Insecta; order Lepidoptera; family Noctuidae; genus Lacanobia; species Lacanobia oleracea. The sequence goes on from OX493397.1 coordinate 14,199,790, forward strand.
TTTATCGACAAATAAAATGGACAAAATCTAAAAAAAAATAGTCCTTTTTTTTCGAAAATATAATATCTTTTGAACCATTGTGAGTGTTTACTTGAATTACAGTTATGATAGCTAAGATCAGATGATGCTTAGCAAATAAAAACCAAGGCATAAAAAACATTAATATACTAAAAAAAACATTTTTTATATTTTTTTTAATATTTTCTAACATTTTTCGATAAATTTCGACTTTTATCAACCACTAGTCGACTCGCGCAACTTTGTCTGCTTAGCATGATGATATATAGCCTTCCTCGATAAATAGGCTATCTAACACTGAAGGAATTTTTCAAATCGGATCAGAAGTTCCTGAGATCAGCGCGTTCAAGCAAACAAACAAAAAACTCTTCAGCTTTATATATTAGTATAGATAATATGCACTGCATGCATTAATGCGTTTGGCCACTTTGAGAATTGAATGCATTATTATTGGTTATAATCATTATGAATAAATACTAGATTGTTGTAATTATGTGCGTTGTTTCAATCTGTCTATATCCTTAAACCCCTTACCTAAAGTAAGTCAATTGTTATTTAATAAAATTTACTATCTATCTGAGTCTCTCTACCTGAAAAAGGGTCGGTAACTGATAGATGACGTGATAACGCTCGCAGACCCTGCAATTTAATGTCTTGTAAAAAACTTCGTGCTGAAGATAAAACGTTGCAATTTTTATTAGAGAAGTTATTAGGCAAAGATTATTAATAATCACTAAAAATACATTTATGGGGAAATTTGTTTCATAAAAGTCGAAATTTATCGTATTTTTTTTTAAATATTCAATATATAATAAAAAGTGTTTTTTTCTTAAGTTTATGAATGTTTTTTATACCTTGTTTTTATTTGCTAAGCATCATCTGTTCTTAGCCACCATAACTATTTTTATTTCAACTAAATACTCGCAATGGTTCAAAACATATTTATTTTTAAGAAAAAGGGTCCGTCATACACACACCACAAAAAGTTTCCGATCACAAACATAAGCTGTTATTATTTTTTGTATTTAACTTTATTTAGAAAAAATCTTTGCCGTGTGTTTTGTTTAAACAGAAAAACCCTGTTTGAAATTAAAACTATTTTTTGTTACCAAAATTGAGTAATTAATCAGAAAGTAATTGTAACAGGAATTTGATAAAAAGAAAAAGACTGTTAAACCAAACTTAAACAACAATTTATTAATAAACAGTTTATATTCAATATAATATAACTTCTCCCTTTGCTCGAACACATGCAGATATCCTCCTGGGTATGCTGAGGATCAAGTTATCCAGCGGCTTCCCTGAGCTCTGGCACTGTCTGGGGACGTGGCTGACGATTCCAAATAGCTCGCTTAAAGGTGAGGGAAGCCGCTATTCAAGAATGGTACAGGTTACCCCAAGAAATGCTAGATTATTTGATCCTCAGCATGCCCAGGAGGATCTCCGCATGTGTTCAAGCCAGGGGAGGAGTTATATTATATTAAAGCTTAACCTTTTATTATTAAATTGTTGTTTAAGTTTAGTTAAACAGTCTTTTTCTTTCTATCAAATTCCTGTTATAATAACATTCTGATTAATTAGTCAATCCTTGTTAATGTAAAATATTTATATTTTGAATTTCAGAGTTTTTTTATGAAAAAAAAACACACAACAAAGAATTTTTCTTGATAAAGTTAAATAAAAAAAAAACAGATTATGCTAGTGATCGCAAACTTTTTGTGATGTATGTAGAGTTCAGGTACCAGTCTTCCATAAATTAATTGTAAATTAAAAAAAATAAACCATCAAAATTTATGATGCAATTTTTTTTGGTCTAGTTACACCCATTTTCGTTTGTGCACATTATCCAGGGACACACGTGTACGTATGATATCGTCCTCATTTGTTTGGATAAACCGGACGACGCCTTCTGTCGGTGTGTCAGTGTGTTCAGGTTTTCGGAACAAATGATCGCGTCGCGTGTCTAATTAAGCTGGCTATTCATTATTGTAAACTTCAGCATGATTGGTGCACTCAAATAGTTGTTCCCGGAAGAGCTGGAAATCTATTTAATACTTAGTTACTGGTTGAATAAACCGAGCATCATTCATAATCTATGTTGTATAAAGTACCAAAACGCACTACAAAACAGTTACAAGACAAGAAGAGCATAAAAGTCTTTGATGCCCATTTCGAAAATCATTTAAGAAAATGCCTTAAGGTTAAATTGTGAACTTTATGGGCGTCAAGTTTAAATCACCCTTTTCTTCATACGTGAATAAACCTGTACAAATAAATACCTCCTCAATTTCAACCAATGTCCATCGCAGAGCATAATATCCGACGGCGAAATCTTCAATTAACATTCATTCATTCCAACGACTTTCGAATATTCCTGAATCGAATTAAATACCGTACGTTTATTGGTGACACTGTATTAATTAACTTATAACACGTTGCGAAAACACCAAATACGGGTAGAAAGATTCACCTTTTGAGCATCCCTTTTGAGAATTTCCTCTAATTTCCTTTGCAGATCCGAATGAACAACTCTCGATGTCCATATTTCCGCTGCCGTTCATAGACGAGTAAAACTCGTAGGACTAATAAAAACTCGCCTACACACAAAGCGTTTTCAGTGATTTTGTCACGATCCTCTTTGATTCTCGCTCACACGGTATTTTCGCGCGACATTTTACAGTGCAACTATAACTGGTCCCTTGTTAAGATATTTTTGTCTAGTTAGGTGACGGACGAACACAGGTGATATTTATTTCGTTGGAAATATTTGAAGGCGTGAATTTTCACCACATAAAAAGGGGTGATATAGATTTTCAAATTCGAAACTGAATAGTTAACTGTCAGCAATGGAACTGAAAAAATATGTTATCGATCTTACATGAACTGGACCATAGATGTTGATGTTTTTCCATATTTTATATTTGATCTGATTTGTGTCGACGCCGGCGGAAGATGTCTGGAAGGACTTGGGGGGGAGGCCTTCACCCAGTAGAGGGAGATAATCATCAAATAAAGTCCTACTCCACACACCCTCTAAAATATTGCCAATGAATGATGAGTCATCATGTGTGTGAGGTATCGGTAAAACGTCTCAAATGTGTCCGTCCTATCTTTCGTTGATATTGGGTTCCAGATACATTCAATTAATCAACATTAGTACTACTCGGGAAATAAGGACATTGCACCGCCTCGCTTTTGTGTACTTAAAGAGTGTGATTAATTGACGAACTATATTTGCCCTTGCGTGTCACACCAGAGTCCATAAGTTTTTCACAACTAGGAAGCAGCTTTGTAGGAATATAATTGATAGCATTTATTATTTATTTATTTAATACTTAATGCACGCAAATGTACAGAGGCGGACTTAGTGCTTTGTGTGTGTTTTTGTTGTGTTTAATAATTGGGACAGTCTTTAGCATTGCTTAGCATTGTAACCAACTATCATTTTTAAGAAACTTGTAACAGATTGTTTTGAAATATTGTATTAGGTAATAATATTGAATCGAAGATCCATCGATCCGAGAAGGCCTCCAGTATATATTTTCCTTTGTATGTAAATGACCGCGATGAAATTAAATTTAGATTAAGCATTGTTACCAAGATTGGTGAGCAAGTCTGTCTGCTGTCTACAACAATAGCTTTGTCAACAGTAAAAAAAAAAAGAAACAAGTTTAAATGTTCGCGGAAATCCTCTTTCAAAACGAATATAACCATAATATAATATTCCAACCTAGGAGTGTTTAAATAAAGAGTGAATAGGTTACTTCTAGGCAAGCGTGCTCCATCTTCGACCACATCATCACTTACCATCAGGTGAGATAGTGATCAAACGCGTGCCTATCAATAGTAAACAATTTTTTTTTGCCGGTTTCATACGAACTATGGATATTATCGTTTTGAATGTAACATATACAACCTCATCAAATAAATTTTAGTTCTTTTGTTATATTTCCAAATGTCAAATTAATGTTACGTTAAGGGCGCTGTAAAAATTAGTCGCTAAGTGCCGCGCGGCAGCAGCGTGACAGCAGCGCGACAGCCGCGCTGCTGTCTAATTTGAAGGCGAGACTTTTGACCCGTTAATCTTCGTACCATAAGCCATAACTTAAAACTTTCTAAAACTCACAGAAATGTATGAACTAGAAGTTATCGTTTTGAATGTAACATATACAACTTCATCAAATAAATTTAGTTCTCTTGTTATATTTCCAAATGTCAAATTAATGTTACGTCAAGGGCGCTGTAAAAATTAGTCGCTAAGTGCCGCGCGGCAGCAGCGTGACAGCAGCGCGACAGCCGTGCTGCTGTCTAATTTGAAGGCGAGACTTTTGACCCGTTGATCTTCGTATCATAAGCCATAGCTTAGAACTTTCTAAAACTCACAGAAATGTATGAACTAGAAGTTCTGTTTCTAGTTGGACTATTGTAATCTTCAAAGGAGTCTGCAAACAAGAGACGATGGTAAAATTTTGTGTTGCTTCTTGGAATTATCTAACTAGCTTTCGTTCACGGCTTTGCTTGCGTTGAGTTTCATTGATGCAAAAAATCGTAGCTTGTAACTGTCTCCAAGGTCCTACCAACACATTGTCAAAATCCATTAAATTCTGTTCAGCATTGTAGGCATCAACGTGTAACAAAAACTCACTTTGATAATATTAACTTAGGATAGGATTAAACAAGGTCTTTAACATATTTATGTTCGATTCAGGATTTCTATTATTTTGCCTAACGATACATACTTTATTACTTAGAGTTGGCTCTCTTCTTCATTCTTCGTCATTCGTGTCTGTGCTAGGTCCAGATATTCCTGTTTCAATGTCAGACAAGTTGTAAGCCTGTAGGCAGCTGTTTAATACAAACAAGGAGGACAGGGAGTCTTCTAAATTTATCCTTATCGGTGAAGAACATAAAAGTGCTGAGCAACAACTGCTCAGAGCATTTCTGATCTTCACTTCTTCTCGAAGCATACCGGCACCCATCTCAAGCATGTTTTGGAGAGACATTGTTAGATTAAGCGGATCTTGAAAGACGGTGTAGCTAGTATAAATGTATGTATCTAATTGATTTTTAGAAATCCATAAGAGGTAAGAAGTTCATGTTATGACATGTTTGGCTACACCGTTTTTAAAGAAACACGATATTTTCCAACAGGCCCAAAAGGCTTTCAATATCTCTATACCTATTTATTTGAACTGATGGAACATAGACATAAAGTGTTATTGAATCCACTCCTAAGATATTGCTAGAATATAAAGTTTGTAACGAAAAAGCTACCCACTGCATATTAGTGGGATCTCAGTCCATAATATGATATTGATCCCGTAGCCTATAAACCACCACTCTCGCAGGAGTACATTAACAAAACAAGAATAGAAGCTGGTGGGCTTGCACTTCAGAATCAATAAACTGGTTAAGGTGTATTAAGGTTAAAGCACACATATCAACTCGGAAAGGGATAATCACCGCATCAACTTGAGCCGTGCAATATTCTTTGTATGAAACTCCCTACTGCAACGCACACTAATCGGAATCTTAATGTAATCTCCTCGGGACAAGCTCGCGAACCGCGGTGCGGTGCGCGGTCAACCTGCAGTACCCGCGCTTACGTCTCTCCATGCTCACTCAGTCCCAGTTTCCTACGGCCTGCCTTCAGAACACTACTGTTGCCGAAAATAGGTGGTCAACGAGCCGTGAATGCGGCTTCGGTCGTCGCCTAACCGTTGCCGAGTCGGCCGACTATAGAGCTATCCACTATTGGTTAAGTGCTTGCGTTAAGTTGACGCCTGTTTGACGGCAAAGCAAAAGGCGATACGGTGACGATCCCTTTCCGAGTTGAGATGAGTGCTAAGACCTTTAAGCAAGCCAATTATTTATTGGCTTTTTCTAAAGATTTTCATGTGATTTTTGTTCAGGATTTCATCCTCCAGGTTTGTTTTCGGTTTTAAATCTAGTTATAACACTGAATATCCATATTTCATACGAGGAAACTGGCATATTCATTCATATCAACTACCGCTATAATCATATCAAAATGGAATGGGTATTTTGCTCCCATTATCCAAAACAGAAAAAATCCACAGACCATTTTTATTCAGAGCTATAAATGCCCACTACCATTGCCCACTACCGATATATTATGACTTAACCATTTGGCAGATGATTAAAAATCGTTATATCTATACCAATTTCAAATAATAATTGTATAAAAGTCACCTCGCCTGTCTCGGTCACTTTTCCCGCTTACTTTTTCTAAACCGCACGACGGATTTTGACACGGTTTTCACAAATAAAAGGAGCTGTATATAAATCGACAAACTTTTGTATGTAGATTTTGCAGCCGTATGTGGCTAGTGTGGATCATCATCTTGGCGTTTTTGTGCCTACGTGCATGAAGAATAAATAAAGAAACATATTAACCAGATTATTTTCTCCACAGGTGGTGAGGATGTTCGTCCTGGTGGTGATGGTATTCGCCCTCTGCTGGCTCCCGTACCACGCGTACTTCGTGCTGACGTACCACTACCAATCGCTGGCGTCCGCGCCCTTCGCCCAGCACATATACCTCTTCTTCTATTGGCTGGCCATGGCCAATTCCATGTTCAACCCTTTAATATATTACTGGATGAGCAATAAGTAAGTACCTATATCGTCAAATCGTTTCCCAAATGATATTGGGGTTAGCTTCCAGTCAAACCGGACTGTGCTAAATATCAGTTTTTTATTTCCATCAAGTAAACCTAAATCCAGAATTTAACATACAAAATTCTGATGAAATAAAAAACCTCTACATGTAGCGGCATCTAAACTGTCACATACGAACTACAAATATAGCCCTGACGTCAAACAAATCCTACATCACACTATCAAAGTTCTCCGCTCGATTTTAACATACAACAGCAATCAGTGATCGGCATACATATGTAGTGCTATTCCCGGCATTTAGTGACCGTTCCATAACATGGATATGCTTTCTGGATTTCGTGACCACTAAGGTAATATGGCTAACAACACCGTGTGGGACCAGCTTATACCGGAATGAGTAGTTTGATTTATGTTGTTGCATACTCGTGATATCTTGAACAGTTTAACTTCTTATAATACATCGAAATTCAGTAAAAAAATCCGGGTATCCCGGGGCATATCCATATTACCCTTATCTTTCAGGTTCATTGTCCCAAAATAGCACTCTTTAGTCACTCTTTCCTTGCCGATATAGGTTGCGGGACTTTACACCCTGTCCTGCAATCCTGCTTCTTTTTAAGCACCTGAATCTCTCATGCTCAGTGCTAATCGCTTATCATTAGGCCAAAGAATTAGTTAGTAAGCAATAATACAGGCTTTTAAAACAATAAGTTTGATTCTTTAGACTTATCGTTTCCCTCTAGAAGTCAAGTGCGACCGCCATGTGTAAGAAAAACGTGTTATTGGATTTTTCGGTTAGATAATTTCAAGAACGTCGCGGCCTTGGATTTAGGATTTTCGGCAATAAATAACACGGTAAGCTTTGGCTTTCCATGGAATTTGATACCGTCATCGGCAAACCACATGTACGTACAGAATTCTCCGGTGTAACATTTGGCTTCGGTCCATCGGGAAATTCAGGGGTTGGAAACGAAATAATTTGGTTTTTTGCGTTATGTTTTATCCATTTACTGTAACATGAATTTAGGTATTCTATAAATTATTTTCGGACTGGCAATTGTTTAACTTCAATTAACGCTGAAAACTTTGAATAGGAAATTTCACAACATGTTTGCCAAGTATGAACTATATCGTTTAAGATTTAAACGAGGTCGTTGCAAAATATTTGACATCTTTACCTGAATGCTGACATCTTTGCTGCGAACGAGTAAGACTAGTCTCTTAAATCTGAAACCCCAATTTTCACCAAGATCAAGACTTTCAAGTAGATATTCGAATAAAGTAGAAATGTTTTATCTAAACTGCGAGAAACTGCTGCGCTACGACCTGTCAGAAACTTATTTCTGTCGCATGAAATTAACCGTTCTAATCCGCTCCCTCAAATGTATGATGCACTGATTACCTACTTCCCGTAGTTCGACACCGAGCGAAGTGGATGTTAAGCTACTTGTTTTACTTAAAAGATAAACTTAGATTAGAAGAAAAGTAAATTGAGAGGTAAATCTGGGAAACAAGTCGTATCTGACACCCAATTATTGACTATATAAGGAAATTGAAAAAATACCCAAAACCTCTTAATCCTGGCTTCGTATCATGACCCTGAACAACATCTGTTCTACGACTTTGACCTCAAATAAACAAAGTAGCCAAGAAAAAATTGTTTTCATTTATTTGAAGTCTGTAAAATTCGCGTATACTACGCACGCGCGTGCACACATGCCCGCGTCGCCGCGTCGCCGCGTCGCCGGCCGGGTGGCGGCAGCGGCGGCCTTTCGTGGGCCGCCTCATAAAAAATATGCAAAATTTTGACTATGTTCATATTTTTTGTATGGAAAAAAAATGTTTCGTATTTTGTAAAGACGTAGAACAAATGATCAGGGCCATGATACAAATCCAATTTCCCTGTATAATTTAAAGAGTAAACAATTAATAAATAAGTCTATAAGTATTTTAAAAATCACCGAAATTAAACTATATCCCAATGTTTTTTTTTTTTTTACTATTTAATAGGCACGCGCTTGACCACCATCTCACCTGATGGTAAGCGATGATGTGGTCGAAGATGGAGCACGCCTGCCCAGAAGCAACCTATTCACTCTTGACTTAAAGACTCCCAGGTTGTAGCTATCGGGAAACACAGACTCCAGCAGGGAATTCCACTCCTTAGCTGTACGCATTATGGATGTGTTCCCAAAAAGTTTTGTGCGTGTGGGTGGGATGTCCACCATGTACCGGTGGCGCATCGCCGTTCGTCTTGTGGTCCGATGATGGAACGGGCTTGGCGGATTTAAATTATGCAATTCCGTCGCACATTCCCCAAAATGCAACAGGAAGAAAACCGACAAGCTAGCAACTCGTCGTCGATGCTCAAGACTTTGGAGTTTTGATAAAGTATAGGTACTATTAAGTGGCGTTGATGGATTATGCCATTAAGATTGTTTGCTGTTTTATCTTTCTACCGACTTAAAGCCACCATCAACTTTAGTCTATCTTAATGATAAAAGATAGGTAGAGACGGACCTGTTTTATGTGTGTGCTTTGACATTTAACAAAACACATTTAGACCTATTTAACAACTTATTTTGCCATCAAGGCGCAACCGTGAAAACAGAAAAATAGGTTTTCCTGATTAGGACTAAATTGACATTAGGTACATAGGGCACGCGGTCCTCGTGTGCGGGCTTAGGACATAACCTATTCAAGTACCTACCTACGCGACAGTCATCATCATCATCATCTGCCTAGCCTTTTCCCAACTATATTGGGGTCGGCTTCCAGTCAAACCGGATTCAGCTAAATACCAGTGTTTTACATGGAGCGGCTGCCTACCAGAAATACACAACCCATTAACTGGGTAACACGATACTTCTGGGCAAGATTGGAGTCAGATTTACTGGCTTCTGACAATCCGTAACGACTGCCAAAGATCTACAAATGAAAGCCGGGATCAACGGCTTAACGTGCTTTCCGAGGCACGGAGGAAACTCGGTATATTAAGATGGTCACCCATCCACAGACCAACCTTGGTAAGCGCGACAGTCTTTTTTCAAAACTTGTCTTTTCTGTCCAGCCTGCCACAAAAAAACTACTGCAAATATAAAAAATAGCTTACCCTGATTAAAGTATTGTTCTTACAACGTGCCATTCAGGCGCCTAACAGATATTCGTTTGTGAACTAAGCATGCAGGCGTAATGTGTTTCGAAATGGCTCATTATACACACTAGTTAATTTTCTATGCATGGATAGCGTCATAACACCTTATGTATGCTTTATAAACCAGCCATATTAGGCCATCGACTTACATGGCGGTTTTATAAGGCATTCTTGGGTGTAGGAAAATTTAATAAAGGCTTCTTTTTGTGTAGTGCCTAGGCAACCGAAAAAAGAAGGCAGTCGTGTAGAATTTATTGGGCCTAATAAGGGCTCCATTTAGATAAGCCTTGTGACTTTATATATACAATTACTTATCGCTTATGTTTTATCTTATGTATTTTTACCCGGAAAGCACTTTTTCTTGTCATAAACAAACACTGAAGTTGTGTAATCCTTGATAAATTGCGTCAATATTTGCTCACTAAAAAGTAGCAGTGTGAAAGCGCTCAGTTATTTACTATTCAGCCGTTAGTTACAAGTCAAGTGTTAAATTTGTGGCTACTATCCCTTTTATCGTTTCGCTGAAACTGACCATTGCCGTAGATATACAATCGACAACCCACCGCAGTTTTAAGGGTTTTATTATAATTTAATTCAGTGATAATACCTGATAATCTGTGGCCTCTGTTTTTATATCGCTAAGTTTATAGTGAGGCCTGCAATAACAATAAAAAAAACAGGAAGGGTGAGTGCTTTTATGACTGTCAGATTAGAGAGAGTTATTATATGACAAACGTTCATAAAGGGAAGGTGACATCTTTCCTCATCGTAAAATGTTTGGGTAGGTTTGTGCATAATAGTTTGTTTGACGGAGGGCTGCGACATTCCCATGTCTCGCCCACTTGCCCCTTTGTCTAGTTTGAACTAATTGCTCAAAATAAGGCTTTTTCAATTGGCGCATTGCGAAACAAGATCAGAACAAAATATTTTGAGTAAAAGTTAGTCATCATCATCCTAGCCTTTCCCCATTTATATTGGGGTCGCCTTTAAGTAAAAAAAAAAAGTTAAATTTATTATTGGTTTAAAATAAAAATTAAGTTTTCATTCAGTTTTTTTTTTATGTACAGCATTTAGGGTACTTTTCCTCCATGTGGCAGTCTTGGGACGCCCTATACATATTATAATAATTGGATAAACACACCAGTGACCACATTACTAATGTTTTACATAGTAAAAATATCAACAGCGCTGGTTTGTTTTTATCCCATTTTTCCTACCTTCTTTGACTCTTCTTGGAAATTTTATGTAGAAATACTTTCGACTTTCTGTCACGTCGAGCCAATAAACATTCGATACATAAGACTATTGTTGTCATGGCTTTTCGGCGAAACGGAAGCTCGATGTAATGGCTTTTTGAAATTATGGTACATTGACGCTATGGAATTCCGGCAATTCGGTTCGATCTGATGATTTCGGGGAATTGGCCATCGGCAATCTAAATCAAGCAGTTAACCCGCCTCTTGTATTAACTCGGATAATACGTGAAATTTTAGAGTGGGTATAGTTTTAATTTATGAATGTACTAGATCTGATACGGCAAACGTTGTTTTGCCATATAAAAAGAAAATAGAACTAGAACCTATTCTCGGATCTACCAAATATACATTAAAAAAACATGAAAATCGGTCAAGCCGTTTCGGAAGAGTTCGATAACAAACACTGTGACACGAGATTTTTATATATTAGAAGATTAGACTAGCTGATCCGGCAAACGTTTTTTTTGCCGTATAAATAAAAAAATAGCCTACGACCTATTCTCAGACCTACCAAAAATACACATACCAACAAATTTTTATTAAGTAGATCGGTCAAGCCGTTTCAGAGGAGTTCGATAATAAACACTGTGACACGATTTTTTTATAAATTAGGTTAGATGTAATATTTATGAAGATTGTGTAGCTTCGTTAAAATTCTTGCTTTGTCCATATTTTTTTATTTATTTTCTATAAGTACTTTGAGTGGGGAAATTTTGTGATTTGACAATGTCACACAATGACATACTAAGCGCAGAAAACAAAAACAGAAGGCAAGTTATAGTATTATAAGTTAAAATGGTGTCATACCATGTTTCGCCTTTTCCAGCAGTTCTGGGCAGCATTTTTATTTCAGCTTAGCTACTACTGTTTTATTAAATTCTTTAAGGTCTTTATTCGAAGCAGGTTTGTTTACAAGAGAATAACGGTCTATACCTGCATAACGAAATATAAGGAACGGTACCTGTTGGTTCTATGTAACCTGTTTTAGTAAAAAAGTGAAAAAAACATAGTAGTCTTGCAAACAAAGTCCAAATGTTTGTCGGTCTAGAATGTTTGTAGGTAACTAATAAAGCTGAAACCTAAAACTTATTTGTCATAGTTCAGGACACGTAAGTTTGCGAACTTAAGAAAGTTGGAACAGAAATTCTAAGAGTTCCGAACTTAGTCCCTATGTCCAGACGTAATAACGTGTAAATATTCGTACTATGTAGGTACTAATAAGGTAGGTATTATTAAGGTAGGTATTATTAATTCGTGTAATTTTGCTTGGGTTACATACAACATTAAAAACTTGAAAAGTAACTGGACAGTCATCATCATCATCTGCCTAGCCTTTTCCCAACTATATTGGGGTCGGCTTCCAGTCAAGCCGAATTTAGCTGAATACCAGTATTTTACGAGGAGCGGCTGCCTTCTAGACGTCAAAAACCCATTAACTGGGTAACATGGTAAAGTAACTGGACATTATTTCATCACAATATTTTCGCATCTTTGTCCTTTTTTGAATAGAAAAGACGGAAAAAATGATCCAATACCATTTGGCGCATGTAATTTCGTTGAAACGTGCGTCCAGAAGTTGTGCAAACTAGCTGCCTATGGTTTTACTATCCAACCAAGCAATTTTTCGGGATGATTATTTGCTAATATCAGCGATATTACAGCTTTCTATCAGTGGCTGGTCTGTTGTATTTGCATCACTACTTCCAGAGCTAATTACTAGTATTTACAGACGTATTAACAAACAATAATCTTTTTCTCTTTTTATCAATCAGTAGTTTTTTCCCACGGCTTCGTATGCACATAACCCGTTTTTTCTTGACCCCGTGAGAGTTTTGGGTTATCCTATCATAGTGCTTCCCTACATTCCTCAAGGAACCTACATGCCAAATTTCGGCTTTCTACTACCATTAGTTTTGGCCGTGCTATGTCTCTCATTCACTCATCAGTAACGGAAGAATTTTATATAAACTGACTAGTTTTTACCCGCGACTTTGTACGCCCATATACCGTTTTATTCGTTCCCGTTAGCATTTCGGAAAATCCTCTCTTAGTGCTCCCCTACACTCCCCAAGGAACTTACATGCCAATGTTCAGCTTTCTACGACCAGTAGTTTCGGCTGTGCGTTGTCTGTCACTCACTCAATCAGTCAGTAACGGAAGAATTTTATGTAGGTATATTGATTGACTAGATGATCCGCGCAACTTCGTCTGCGTCACAATTTTCATTACTACTCCGCTTATATTGCTCATAGCGTAATGATTTGCCTTTCTCGATAAATGGGCTATCTAACACTGAAAGAGTTATACAATCTAGTAGTTCCAACAAACAAACAAACAAACTCTTCAGCTTTATATATTAGTATACATATAGATTGATGATTGATTAGGATTCTTCAAAACGGAGGAGGTTCTAAGTTCGGCTGTATGTATCTTATATAAAGTTATTTTTTACTTTTTAGTGTTTTGTTTTTGGAAGTCGGTTTTATTTTTTACATTTTTCAATTATTGTCAAGGTTTCTTGCCTTTTCTAAGTCTTTCATAAGTTGTCAACGAAAGTGAAGGAACAAAGCGTTGAGTGCACTTACGCTAGAGATAAAGCTGTGTTCCGAGTACATTTGTCCCTAGCTTTATAGTACTCAACCAATCAAAAAATATTGCACGTAGCTTATTCAATATTTTTCGGAACTCTATTTATAGTATTGAATGTATTCGTTACCAATACTGACATTGTTAATTGAATCGCTTTGTTTAGGTGAGGCCACTCGTGTGTATACACAATTTGTCATGGTTCTACTATTTGATTTGTAATAATTATAACAGTAAATCTGACTTCAGGCTTGCCATGAAGTACAGGGTTACCCAGTTAATGGTTTGTGGAGGTCTGGTAGGCAATTGTAGCGGCATCAATGCCGCCATAAGAAAAACCAACAAAGCAAATCTAGATCGCAGCAAAAATAACCACAACGCCATCTATCTAACTAGCAGGGAACTAAAATTCTGCTTCGCGCAAGCGAAGTTTACCGTGCGATTAGAACATATACATCAGCCCGAATATCAACTATCGGGCAGTAGTCCGCCAGGCACAACATCCGTCTGGTAGGAGGATCCTCCCTTTAAAACGGGGGTTTGCGGGACTTTACTCTCTGTACCACTTACCTCGACGCGTGACCCCGACGTGACACGTCAGCGCAGCCTTCGTGCCACTACTTCAGCGTGACGTTATCATCACTTCTCATCGTGACCTCAAGCTCTCGAGCAGCGAGTCATACAGCCAACCAGAAGCTACGGCTTCTACGGGTATCCTGACCACTAGCATGCAGTGACCGCGCATTCCTGGTTAGCATCCTCAGCCTCTACCCTCAAGCTCATCAGTGATTTTGACCAGCACACTGCACCTTCGATCAGTCACATGAAGAACGTCTCTTGGTCGACGGCAGCAGTCACGTCACTACGTCGCACCGCTCCGATATACTGGAGCTAGCAGCAGCACCACTCCGACCATGCGATTGGGACATACACATCAGCCCGAATATCAACTATGGGGCAGTAGCCCGCCAGGCACAACAGCCTGGTCGGAGGATCCTTCCTTTTCAATAGGGGTTTGCGGGACTTTACTCTCTGTTCCGCATATCCTCCAAACAATAACAAAAGCTTACTAAACTACTGCAAGCATATTTATTACATTTATTTATTATTCTTATGATGATAGGATAGAAAAAAAAAGCAAAAACATGACAAATAAACAAACTTCAGAAGACGAGAACTTTGTAAGATATGTAGTGTACCCTTGAGTGAAGTAAAACTAGACGCGAACACTCCACGGTCGACCACATTAACCTACCCTTAGGATTGCTTTTTATTTACCTAACACGACCAAATGAATTTAGAATGGAACAGTGCCGTCTTTTTCTGTTATGAGGTTACTGGTCGTAAAGCGTTCAAATTGAAATAACAATATCATCTCAGCGATTGATGGCAATGTCGGTATGCGATTGTCAAGCGAGTGAGACCATGCCTTAAAAATTCGAAAATGTTACAAGTGTTTCCATAGCACACTTGACGTATGTACTTTGGCAGAATTGTCGACATTGGCACTATTGGCACAAATTAAAATAGAATAGAATAGAGAATTTCCATACAGGTCGGATAAAGGTGACACTGGCTGATGGTTGTTGCGTGACAGTTGTCACCTGATGACAGATCATGTCAGAGATCTAGTCAAGAAAGTTTCTGTCGTACCAAGTCTACGGTGATCTGCTAACATTTCGGCATTACCTTGATGACATTGACGCTTCAGAACCACTACTATCATGACCACTTCAGATAAGGGCCATCCTGCCACAGTCATTTTATTGTTTTTATATTACACAACTTATTATTATTATTATCTATTTATTTCGGACATAATCCATAAGTGTTAGTAAACATTTTTCTTAAGAGCTATGTTAGTAGGACTTAATACTAAAAACATTCGTTAACTCACAGATCTCGCTCAAATCTGTTAAGAACATTAAAATTTTATTAAATTCTTAAAATTTTGGAGCACTGCTGTAAATATTCTGCTTGGAATATATCCAATATTCTTATCTGTGGAAGTACAACGTTGTGTGATTTATGAGGAACAAGCACTTTACTTCGGTTTTACTTGCATTCTCAATTTTAAGCCAAAACAAAGTCTTTCAGTGAGTCTCATTTCATCCCAATGCATTTTGTCATTACTGGAAAATAAAATTGATGAAGATGGTACTCGATTTAACCGTAGAAATTGTGGCCTTAGTTTTGTCATATAGAAGGATGCGGTACGGAGAGTAAAGTTCCGCGAACTTCCATTGAAAACGGAAGATCCCTCATCATCAGACGGTTGTTGTGTCTGGCGGGAAATTGCCCGATAGTTGATATTCGGAGTGTTGTATATGCTCAAATGGCTCGGTAAACTTTGATACGTATGGATTTCGTAGTAGTAATTTGCTGCTTGTTTATAGAGGGCGTTGCGGTTCTTTTTGTTGCGATGTAGATTTTGGTACGATGTTTTTTTCTGGTGGTAGCATTAAAATGCCGCTATACAGTCAAAATTACTAATTCAGGATTCCAAATTCCTTTTTTTTGGTTGAAAGGTAACATGACCACGAGCGATTGAATTTATTAATAATTATTTTGGTGTAGATCCCTAAAAGAAAAGTAATAAAGTGTTTTCTTAGACTCCAAAGTTGAACGCTCGAGTAAACGTGAAAATATTTTGAAATGGTAAATAAGTTCTTAATCAACTTTATTTATTGGAGTTGCGCTGGGGATTATAAGTTTTAAAGACTTCGTGCTAAGGCTTTTATCTGCACTTTGAGTACTATCAGGCAATTTATTACGATTCATCTTATTTAGACTTTTTTAATTCAGGCTTGTCTATTTGTGTACGCGTACGTTTTAATAATTCTGAAGCCTTTCAAATGAAGGGACATTTTTATAGAAAATTTTATTATCAAAGCTCGTATATCTGAACGTGTGATTTTATTTGTGTCAGTAGTGTAATACACGTTTAGAATCAATTTCAATTTTCATATTTTTAAGGACGAGAAAATGCGTCTCATTTCCCTATGTTTTCAAAAGACTTGAATTCACGAATTTGCCTTCACATATTATTAAATCTAGGGTCAATTGCAGAAAAAATTGTATCTATACTTCGGGAGCCTAAAACTCTTATTGATACGTTATTTTCTTTTTATTTTTAATAGAATTCATTACAAGCTAGCCTAAACTAAGTTTGCGTTTTTCTTTTTGTTTGTCCACAGATTTCGGATCTACTTCCGAATGGTGTTATGCTGGTGTTGGACACCAAAAGCAGCAACATCAACTGACTTGAAGAAGTTAGAAATGAACAAATCTTTTTCTGGTGAGTCTCTTTTGTAATTAAAATCAATTCAGCTATTTCCATGACAATATCCGTGGAAGACAATCAGAGAGCAGAATAATTAATTTGGCCGACGCTTCCTTAGTGACGTCAAGGGCACAAAACCATAAAGTGTGTAGTGAATACGGTATAATTAGTTTCTTATCATCAAGTTGAGTTACTGGCGCGAGTAGATTTCAAGCTTAGTATTTCAAAGACAGCTTCAACTTTACGAGGCGGTCTGGGGACTATTAAGGAATATAATTATATATCTCTTTCATGCATTTATTTTTCATTTGTTTCTGCACGACACTGTTTTGTTATTTTTTCTCAGTGCAAATGACAGCGGTTCGTTTGGTATAAGTTCTGTACGTATTCACAAAGTACTGATTGCTTTCCAGTGACTCTATTTGAGTGGACAGTGTTGAAAAATCCTTGTGTGTAATGGAATTTTGATTAGGTTCAACCATTAATTTTATGAAAAAATTATCACATTTTCGTTAATCTTCCAGGCATCATAAAAAAGTGGCAGTGTCGCTGCCAAATTGTCATTTATTGGTTCATTTTCTAAAATTTTATTCTCTCAGGAAACGAAGTTATACTAATAAAATAAATTTAACGACTATAAAGTGTTTTGGTGAAAGAAACAAAACACGATCAATGAATTTCGAATGCTTCCGATAAATTGCGAGCTTCCGCGGTTTTATCACTTCGGGGATTAACAAATCCCGTGAGTATCATCGACTAAAAGTTAATACTGGTATTGCTCGCCTACAAAAGGATTTGGTTAATTGATGTCCTGTCCAATATTGATTTGAATGCTACTTTGCATTCATAGCTATTTATGAGCTTCTAGCTATATCTATACTTTAATTAATTAATCTATATCTATACTAATATATAAAGCTGGAGAGTTTGTTTATTTGTTTGTTTGTTTGCTTGAACGCGCTAATCTCAAGAACTACTGGTCCGATTTTCAGTGCTAGATAGCCCATTTATCGAGGAAGGCTATAGGCTATATATAATTACGCTAAAATTAATAGGAGCGGAGCAGACGAAGTTGCGCGGGTCAACTAGTTAATTAATAATAATAATATCAGTGTAGGTCAGGTGGTGTATGTATCTATCACTGTTTTTAATATAGCCTTGCCCATATTGCAAAATATACTACGTAATATTGATTGAAGAAACAAATTTAAATAATATCAAGTGCGACACACTTATGAGATTTAAACCAAAAGATCATCAGTAAATCATCATCATATCAGCCGAAAGACGTCCACTGCTGGACATAGGCCTCCCCGAGATAGGTGGGGGTTTGCCTTAATCGCCACGCTTGGCAGGCGGGTTGGCGATCGCAGTGCATGGTGTTGAGTTTGCTCACGCTGCTGCCCATTCTCTGTTGAGTCCCTTAGTCGCCTCTTACAACACCCACGGGCAGTGATGGGATGGTATTATTCTTTTACGGCACCATACCAACTAGATAGCTTAAGTCTGCTACTTAGCCTTTTCCCAACTGCATTGGGGTCAGCTTCCAGTCAAACCGGATTCAGCTGAATAGCAGTGTTTTACGTGGAGCGGCTGCCTACCAGACCTCCACAACCCATTAACTGGGTAACACGGTACTTCTTGGCAAGACTGTAGTCAGATTTAGGTACTGGCTTCTGACAATCCGTAACGACTGCCAAAGTTCTACAAATGGCAGCCAGGACCAACGGCTTATCGTGCTTTCCGAGGCACGGAGGAAACTCGTTATGTTAAGATGGTCACCCATCCATAGACCAACCTTGGCAAGCGTTGCTTAACCTTCGAGATCGACCCGTGCGGCTGTTATTATTTAGCCACGAGCTCCTCATGATAGCTTAAGTAAATGTGAGATATTATTATGAAACCGTCCTTTTTTGTCCTCATAATGCTGCTAAAAATATTTTGTTTCGAAGACTACTTAATTTTCATGCCATTGGCTTTTCTATTTTTATTTTTAAGTTTAATACTTACTTTGTTGTCCTAAAACTTTGTATTTTTTTTCAGCTAAGCAATTTATCATTGGCTTTGGCTTCCTTTCTCAAAACAACAAAGTCGTTATATGAGATCTGATCTAAGCCTGCCTAATTAGGCATTATCCTAAATACAGACTAGGGTTAAGTTGAGCAGAGTAGGTAAATAAACCATGTGAATCCCTTTTAATGAATATGGCAAGTTTATCATTTTAGCACAGTTTCGTAGTTTCGTTTTTTGTCTCTGTCCTGTCAGTATAACTGTTATTTTATTCTAATTGACTCTTTCTGGGTTTAATTATGCTCTTTGGAGTGGTTTCTGTGCGATGGCTCTTTTAATTCCAACGAATTACTTTCTTTTTGACTAAAAGACATAAAATAAAACACAACATTATTAACATGCCTGACGTGTTTTACTTTAACAATTCTATTTAAATGTCAGACCTAATTCTGGCACACTGTTTCATTTAAAAAGGCTTATTTTATTCCAGAAACAATAAAAGTCTGTTCCGTTCTTAGAAACCCTGGCCTTTCAGTTCTTATGTCACGTGAATTCAGGTTCCATAAAGCAAATATTATTTTTGATTGTGTACTAAGTTTCCAATCAATCAATCAATTTATTTATTCAGACAAAACGTCCATAATTTTTAGTCACAAAAATATCTTACAAACTATGTTACTCGTAGTAAACACAATTTTGTTAAGTTTTATTAGTTTTAAATTAACGTCCGTATTACCATGTTTTGAGCTCGACAACGGCTTCATCAAATCCCTTAGAAGCGTTCTTTGTGTAAATCTAAACTTACCTTGTCGTAAACGGGTCCCATAAAATTTTGTTTAAAGCCTTCAATAAAGCTACAGTATCTTGTGAAAATAATAACGTTGTTTGAGCAAGTGATATTATAACCATCAATCTTCCTCGAATAACATCCAAAATTATATATACTTAAAAGTCTGTGTTCAGACTCATCTTTCGTTATTTATCTGCCATTAAATTCAATTATTTCACAAAACGTGGCGTATATTCTCATTGCTCAATGTCTTCCAAAAATAAAATTACCGAGTTCCAAACGAAACTTAATATTTTCCTTGTAATTGAAATTGTTTCAATGCTAAACTCGGAATGGAAACGATATAATTAATACGTTAATCAATCTCACTCGTAACGTATGTTACAGTTGGAAAGCTTTTACTTCTAATTAATTGGCTTCATTAAAATTGCCACTTTTCACGATTGATCGATGTTTCCTGGAGTTGTGTAGACATTTAGTTAATCTACGTGATTTGTTTACAAACTAATCTGTGTGAATTCGTTGTGTCGTTGGTGATTACTGTAGTGATAAGGGAATCGGTAACTTTATATTTCTGTAGCATTTTAAATATTCAGATATTTAAAATGCTACTGTGACTTTTTCAATATTTATTTTAATTTTCTATATATTACGATTTAAAATTAGTGTTTTTTTTTTATTTATACCTAGCGATTGTTAGAGTTCAGGAAAAAAAAACAAATCTATTTCGGGTGGTACGAAGTTTACTGGGTCATCTGTGAATTCTAGTGCAAAACAAATTTTATTCGTCGAAAAAGTTTTGTAAAAATATGCACCTCATAATGGACCAAAAATGTCAATATATTGCATACAAACTAGTGGTCCAATTCAAATTCAAAATTAGAACTGCACCTGCACAATGGACTCAAATGTCCGTTCAACGCTGTTGGCCAGTGTTCTGTCAAGAACGCTGTGCTCTCTTACTGGTAATTTGCTATATCAGGCATTATTATACTATGTTGAACTGTTAACAAAATTCTCAGAAGCAGCCCGGAGTTTGAAACTTGGCAATATTGGCTATTACCGAGAGCAATTTCCTCAATATTGTTTCAGTTTAGCCCACTTATACTGACCTCTTCCTGGAGAACAGACGTGAAGTGTGAGTGATTGTTCTCTCTTGAATTTTATTCACAATAATTTTAGCACTGAAATTTACTTATTACAACTTAATCATAACCAGATAATGGCTATGCTTGAATTTATAATTCATCAATTTAGTTACTTTCGCCACCAACTTAGTGCCCGTTCCCACTCAGACGGGAGTGTCTGCTTTTCCGTCTAAAGAAATGGATCTACTCGTTTATATCTATAATATATTTAGACAGATAAATTATGTAAATAAATTGTGTATTTGAAGTGACAAAAGTGATCATTGTCACTTCAAATACGCAACGCTTATTTTAAATTGAACTCGATATTATTGTCAATTTTGCTGTAAAAAGTATGGGCTTACAATATATTTAGACTCTGTCGTGTGTGACATAAAGTTTGCTGTCCTAACCTTTTAGATTTACTTCTAATTCTGAATTCAAATTTTAGATGATGATGATCAACAGCAATTTCGTGACAATAGATAGCATAATGGCTACCAAAACTGATGATGGAGTATTGTTTTCTTTTTCTATTTTCAGGGATTTTTATCTCACTATATATTATTATCTTCAATAATTTATGAATTCTGAAAAGACGTCCTAAACATTAGTCAATGTAACTGACAGCCTCTAAAACGACCTTGTCTGAATACAATAGACTCTTAGCAAGCTTCTGCCCCTCATGTGCTTATTGAGTTGTAATCGGAGTATGCTATGTTATTGCTGAGCTCTACTGTCTGTTCCCCTGTCACCTCTCATAAGAGCCACAATGGTCTGATTTATGCTAAACAGATATCGCTCGTCATAATTTCATTTAAGTAATGTATGACGAATTTTTTCAAAGCAAATTATTAAAACTACTCTCTTCGCTTAGATTCACTGTTTATTTAATTTTCAAGGCTTTTTTTCATTACAACCTTTATCTTATTTAGCTAATTGTAATCAGCAAACGGTCCGCATATTGGTTGGAAAACTTGGTTCCAAAATTAAAAACACAGACGGAGGCAAACCAGACGTCAAACTAAAACTGGTTTTGGGGAGGCATTATCTGCTGTTTACAACAAAATTAGATTGGCCACTGATTGGATACCAAACTACAGGAACTGGGGACGCGATAGGCCAAAAATAAGATGGCGCGACGATTGTCTCATGTGTAAAGAGTTGGCTAGATGTAGTAAAATATTTTTTTTTTCTTACTATAGGCCCTCGTTTAACCCCAATCTTACCTGATAGGCAGTGATGTAAATTCCTTAATAACCTACTCCTTTGCAGGTTATTTCTTTTTAGAGTCAAAATAATTTAATTTGTCGATTTTGTTGCAGTAAGCCAGAGAAACTACAGAGATTTATCGTCTTTTAGCAGAGCATGACATTCAAAGAGACGGAGCAACACTTCGCGCTCGACGCCGCAGCATGGTAAGACTTTATTTTGCTTCGAAAATTAACCAATCGTATACTTTCGACACAAAAAACATAACTTGACATAAACGGAATGATGCCTTAAATGTTTAGTGGTTAACGCATTTAGTGATATGAAAAATATAAGCAAGGCAATCACAAATGTCACTATGTGACCGTAGTAGAGACGAATTAGTGAGGCTAATAAGTGTTTTTTTTAAGTCAATGTTATTCATGTAAAACGACAGGCCATTATTCGTTAACAACTCATTAATTAACAGTGGTTTTGGTATATTAAGGGAAATGGCCCAAAGAGAATACATGCAGGTGCCCTCATCTAGTCTCATTCATAGCACAAAGAGCTCGTCAATTACCTCCAATTTAGTGAAGGGTCTTTCACTAAACTATTAACTATTATATAGTTTATTTTCATGTATATGTTTATTACTATCTATAAATGGAAATGTATATAATCATAAATAGATTGGTTTTCGTGAATAAACCCCCGACAGGCCCCACACAAGTAATCATAGTATTTAACATTAAAAGACTGAAGCTGCTATTAAATATGAAACGGTTTTTATTAAGCGTTCTAGTGCCGCAATTTCTTTCTTTCAAGCAAGTTCAGTGCCTAGAAATAAATTTTCAGCACGTTTTATCCTGTCCCCATCCACTTAAATAAAAATTGTTTTTGTCTGACGTTAACACGTGGAAATAGAAAACTTTCCATGTGAAAAAACAATAAAATGTCTTTTATATTCGTCGAACGAATGGCGCTGGAATGTTTGGTGACATTTCTCGTGACCTTCTAATTGACCTAGTTCAATGAGCACTTTGCCAAACATATTGGCAGATGTCACACCAACCAATAAGATGAAGCGACGTCCGATATTTCCTCTTTTATTGGTAATAAATAGTTTTCCAGAACAACTGTTTGTTGCGATTTGTTGTGATGGAATGTTATGTCGAGTAAATGTGTTTTGTTCTTTTATGTTCTCTAACTTAGCCTGTTGGTATTCATCATCCTGGGTTTTATTCTTTGTTAGGATTTTGAACTCGGAGGTTACAGTGGTTCAAGCCAGTAGGCTTGCCCTTATTACATTAATTAAAACTGGTGCTAGGTAATCTTGACAAAAAACCTCAGAGAATCGTTTTAGGTAACCTCCGTCCTTCAGTCATGATGTATCTATGGCCTAGCCTTTCCTCAACTATATTGTGGTTGGAAAAAAGTCTAATCGAATTCAGCTGAATACCAGTATTTTATCTTACAAACCTCCACAACCCAGTAACTGGGTGTGACATGATTTTCTTGTCATGACTTGTATCAGAATTTCTGACAATAATTCGTAACGACTGTCCAAGAACAAAAACAAAAAATCACAGCCGGGACCAGAGGCTTACCGTGCTTTCCAAGGCACAGAGGAGTCTCCATATGTTGAAACGATCACTCATCCAAAGAACGACTCGGCAACTGTTGCTTAACCATGAAGATTGACCTATGCTACTGTCAGTATCTAGCCACAAGCTCCTCTTTCCATTAATTCCTAAAATTTCTCTTCGACTTTTGGGAAAGAAAAAGCTCCGTCCAACCGTCGGACAAATACCTACCTCAATTTCAGTTTCGTCTCAAATACAAAAGACACGAGTATTGACCAGTGCGTGTAAGAGATTTCAGGACATTCGTTTCAGGTTTTCTCGTTATGTTTATCTCACTGTTATATCTGGGGTGTAGTGGGAATTGAATAGAATATAAAAGAATACGCTTTATTACGTAGGTACACCATATAAGTTACAGAAAAGATAGATGAAGAAAACATTACATAGGATTTTTGTTTTTTTTTATTTGAGAATCGTGGGATTTAAAAATAAATTTTAATAGAATATCCTCTTAATTTGTGAGAATAAACTGCGAAGATTTAAACTATAGGGCGCAACTTTTCATTTATCGGTAGTCTTTCTTTTAGTATGGTGATACTGCACAGGAATTTAAGTTAATGCGTTCAAATTAACTGTTCACCTTTTGTTAGGAATAGTTTTCCAAATATTTTAAGATAAGAAAACTAACTTTCTTGAAATGGGTTTTTACTATTACTTTTTATTAGCGTCTTAGTTTCCTTAGGCGAACAGCCTTGATTGGTTGTAAAGAGGAGCTTGTTAAAGTCAATAATAGGGTTGTGAAAAGTGACTATCTTTTTTAATTATTGGGTTCGGGTTCAATGACTTAATGTTAATGCATGTGTACCAATTTTTTAGTAAGTTTGTACGTAACAGATCAATGTGCTGAAAAAATACGCCGCCAGTCCCAATTAAACACTAGGCTTTGGTGTCAGGCGAGCTTAATGGGGTTGTCTTTTGTGATTTCTCAAAGTTTAGCCTCAAAGTTTTTGAGTACGATGATGTACAGTACGAAGATGTTATTCAAGGTGAATTTTTAAAGAGTGCGTAGATGGCCAAATTCGAAACTATGAGGTATATCAAAACACTGAAAGGATTCGCGAGCTCGATTTTGCCTAGCCAGGTGGTGTGAGATTTGTTTTTTCAAAATCTATAAATTCGAACCGAGTTTATTTCAGAGTTATTCGATATACGCACAGTATAAAAATTCACTCTGTATATATAATCCTGATCTTACGCTACATACTACGACCTACATATTATATAAGCATTTGAAGCCCTAGAGAATGCCTACCTTCCATTTAAGGTACTCCTGAAAGTGCTTGTCTGTAGTTTATCAGAGTAGTATGAAGTAAGGAAATAATGGACGTTACTTGTTGACGTTGTTGTTGTCGCGTAAAAGCAGAGTCACGTTAATGTATGACTTAAGTTTTGGCATAATTTACTATTAATGAAAGTGAAATAAAAATACCTGTACCTACGTTGTGCCGTGGTAATACTTTTAATTACTTGATCCGTTGTCAAAAAAGGTATTTGTAATCTGCCTAGCCTTTTCTCAACTATATTGGGGTCAGCTTCCAGTCAAGTCGGATTTAGCTGAATACCAGTATTTTACTAGGAGCAGCTGCCTACCAGACCTCCACAACCCATGAACTGAGTAACACGGTACTTTATGGCAAGACTGGAGTCAGATTTACTGGCTTCGGACTATCCGTAACGTCTGCCAAAGATCTATAAATGACAGCCAGGCTTAGAGTGCTTTCCGAGGCACGGAGGAAACTCGGTATGTTAAGATGGTCACCCATCCACAGACCAACCTTGGCAAGCGTTGCTTCACTTTGAAGATCGACCCGTGCGGCTGTTATTATCTAGCCACGAGCTCCTCCTCCGAAAGGTATTTGTATAAGAAAATAAATAAGCATAAACAGGGTGAATATTAATTAAGAGCATACCTTGAAATAGGTTTGCATGTACCAACCCTGAACCCTGAATTTGACAACATTTTTGTAGAAATAAAGGCTGACATAAACTCATAAATTGGTTATTCGACACAAATAAAAGTGGAAAAAGCTTTGAAATTTCAATCAAAATGATTTCGTCGAAGCCAGTTTGAATAATTTGTGTTTCATTTAAAATAAAATAGTACACTATATTTAATCGAGCTGAAACTCTTTTACAGTTTTGCAAAAAAACATGATTAAACTGTCACAAAATTTCATTCAACCGCTGTGATCAAAATGTGTGTTCAAAACCTGTTGAAATCTATTGATGGCTTTCGGGTATTAACCCTAAAGCCGAATCATTAGGTACTTAGACAATTTTAATAACTTAAGTAATTTAAAATAATAGTGTATTGGTTTTAAATCCAGCCATTGACAAATAATGTATTAACGACACACACTCGTACAGTCTGTGACCAACATTATCTGACCCACTTGACTATTATTTGCTGATAGTCAAATGGGTCAGATAATGTTGGTCACAGACTGTACGAGTATATGTCGTTAATACATTATTTGTCAATATTTAATATTTGCAGATTAAGTACCCCGATTTATCGCTCTGTGTTTGTGCTTTCATTGCTAGTAAATTTCGAAGCGATGAACTACCGGCGTAAACTCTGAAGCAAAATAGGTTGATTCTGTGAAATAACTCGCCGTGCAGAGATTGTTACAGAATAGTAGTACAGTTCAATCGTTTGATCTTCACCATTATTGTATACATTAAAGGCGTAATCTAACCTTGAACCTTAACAACATCCAAACCATATCTGGTAAAAAGATTTTACAAATCTGCATGTTCTAGGTACATTTACGATTTTTTTGGTTTCACTATAGGTATTTTAATTTGAATATGAAAATAATAAAATTCCCACAAAATGTATTTTAAGTGTTTTGCCATATTGTTCGGGGTGTTTTAGGTACCTACCTAACCCAGACGTTAAGAGCTGGGGTAGATACCGAACCTAGTATACTTACTTGGTAAACCTAGTTTGCAAGTCAATTTGGTACCTAACCAGCCCCGATGCCTATTTACGATTGTAATATGTATTCAGGCATCTACGTGATCTACGTAGTTTCGTATTTTATAATCGTTGCGTGAACTTGTGGTATGAATCCGATCAAACAATCTATGTAAATAAAAATGAATGGCTAAATGTGTCGCTAAGAGCGCAAAAATCGAAAACGGCTTAAACGATTAAGCATTTTTTTTTCATATATGTTGAAGTCTGAGGAAGGTTCTTATAATAATGAAGAAAAAATGGAACGCTTTTTCATTCTTCTTTCATAAATAGCGCAAAAAAAAACCTATAAATCACATATTACTCGTACTTTATCCCTTACCAACTGTTCCTAACTGTCACAGTACAATAGTTTTTGACAGAATAACGTATGTTGGGTAAGCTAGTACTTACATAAAGGGCTGCACATACTAACACAAAGATGTACACTCGGCAAAAGTAACAGTTTCAAGAAAATACCTTGAATTCTACTCATTTTTATGTCCATTGACAGCTTTTGATTGAAGTCTATACTAACTTTCCTCAAAATTCGTAAATTGATCATATTTTCCTTCATGTCGGTAGATTTCAATTGGTAAATTGATTTTCTTATTTTATCTGCTGAAATTGTAGGTGTCTATCCTTTTATTAGTTTTAATGTATTTGAAGTTCTTACTTTTATTACTCGGGTACACAGCCTTACAAAAGTAGATAGTACCTTATCAAACTCGATTCTAATTTCATTGACCTGATTTTTTGTTGAAATTAGTTAACCCATTATCATCAAAAAATATAAAAACCGACTTCCAAAAACAAAACACTATAAAGTAAAAATAACTTTAATTTCGGAAGTCGAGGTTTATGGTTATTTAGTTTTTGAAATGCGACTTCCGAAATAGTTGGAGCCTCCTCCTTTTTGAAAAAGTCGGTTAAAAAAGCAGGCAAAGGTGTCATTATCTCCTATCGTTCAAAAGTTATTAAAACAGTTGATTTGTCGTTTTTAACAAAGATTAAGCTATTTATTCAAAATACAGAACGAATATTAATGGCTCAATATCAATTTCACGGTAACGTGGATTGAAATGAATTTATTTTATCACAAACTAAAGGAGAAGTTAACAGTTTAAAAAACCCACCCGACCCCAACACACCCACCCGCCGAACCTATTATTTAATTAGTCTTTTACGAGAAACAGCTAAAATAATGCCTTTTGAATTTTGATTGCGAGTTTGTAATCCTTTCACTGAAAGAAATGGCTTAGAATGGTAATCATGTACATAATGTCAAATGAATAAATAATATGTAAAAATACATATAAAAGAAATATGGTATATTCTTAATGTTCAAATTTAGTAGTAGTTTTTAGAAAATCATTTCTACTAACCTACCCTACCTACCCTACCTTCCCTACCTACTCTACCTACCCTACCTACCCTACCTACCCTACCTACCCTACCTACCCTACCTACCCTACCTACCCTACCTACCCTACCTACCCTACCTACCCTACCTACCCTACCTACCCTACCTACCCTACCTACCCTACCTACCCTACCTACCCTACCTACCCTACCTACCCTACCTACCCTACCTACCCTACCTACCCTACCTACCCTACCTACCCTACCTACCCTACCTACCCTACCTACCCTACCTACCCTACCTACCCTACCTACCCTACCTACCCTACCTACCCTACCTACCCTACCTACCCTACCTACCCTACCTACCCTACCTACCCTACCTACCCTACCTACCCTACCTACCCTACCTACCCTACCTACCCTACCTACCCTACCTACCCTACCTACCCTACCTACCCTACCTACCCTACCTACCCTACCTACCCTACCTACCCTACCTACCCTACCTACCCTACCTACCCTACCTACCCTACCTACCCTACCTACCCTACCTACCCTACCTACCCTACCTACCCTACCTACCCTACCTACCCTACCTACCCTACCTACCCTACCTACCCTACCTACCCTACCTACCCTACCTACCCTACCTACCCTACCTACCCTACCTACCCTACCTACCCTACCTACCCTACATACCCTACCTACCCTACCTACCCTACTCCTGAACTTTCTTTGCTATAAACCTCACGGAGCCCGAGACCTTTCCAACGAATGCAAAACCGTGGAAATCGGTTCGTGCGTTCTGGAGTTATAGCGTCAGGAAGGAAAACCCGACTTATTTTTATATAGTAGATAGCAGACTTGGGGCCATGGTCACGTGAACAGTCGACAAGTTGTTTGCTATTGTCCTGAAAGACTCGATGCGCACTCGGACCCTAAGAGCCTAGTGTTTCAATGCCAAACGGCTCAAATATGTAACTCCCAATTAAGTTTTTATACTTGCGTCATTTGTGGTGTTCCGTTTTTTTTTTGTTTGGAAGAATATTATCCTGGACTAGTCTCATTTTAATTTGGTGAATATCTGATGAAGAACTTCGGAGGTAGGCAACGGAACTCTTCAGTAAATGACAGCAAATGGACCGGTACTGTTGAAATCTCATGTATGCTTATTGTTTACCCGGTACGCTGTGAATGGTTACGCAGGTACCACTAAAAAGTGAAAAATAAAAAACTTTTTTCAAAAAAATACAACGGACTTCCAAAAACAAAACACTACAAAGTAAAAAATAACTTTAATTTCGGAAGAGGATGTCAATAAACGAAAAAACGAAAAACACCGACTTCCGAAATTAAAGTTATATTAATTTGTTTTTTTACTGTATAGCCCAGTAGAATCCGGCGCTAAAAAAGTCTAACATCGCAAAGCTGGATGTAGTTCTAGCTTTTTGGTATGTTGTATAGACCCAAGGTGTGTTGCGAGCGCAAGTTTTTCTATTATTTTAATCTGCAAAATTTTGGGAGTTTTTTACTTTTTGCTCTAAAAGTCAAAAACTATGAATTTTCGACAAAAAACATTCAGTATGGACAAAATGACCACGTAATTTCGAAACACCCTATATGTGTATTAAATGAAGGAATAAAGTTCTTGAATTAAAATTTGTATTTATTGTTGACAGATCATTCGAATGCTACAGAACTGATAACCAACGGCAACGCAGTGCGAATGAATCCGAGGGGAGAACCCGATGAGAGACACTTTCACATGTGCGACGATAAGTTATAAAATAATTGTAAATAATTGTAGTCTAGATTTTTTACAAAAACTCAATTGATTGTAAATAATTGTAATATAATGATCTCGTAGCTAGTTTGTATGAGAACTTTGTTAAGACGCTAGATTTTATATTAAACTTTGATGGTATGATCATGATGTTTTTTCCATTTTTAATACGATATTGAATTTCTTAATTAGCGTTGTAATCCATACATCGAATTAATCATGTATTCTGGGAACTCATCCCTATTGTGTGGGAAGATTCTATTGTTGGCTTGCGTCTTTTGTTTACAGCTAATATTAAAATAAAAATGGTGGAATACGTTCAGTTTTGTAGATTTGATTTATTTTTTACTCGAAAACATTTCCATAATATGTTTATGGATATTTTTTTCTATCATTTCCTTCAAATCTTAATTACTGATATGCGTATTGTTAATGTTTTTTTTTCTTCCTGTATGTTATTATAGCTTCAAAAGCAGTACAGCACCATTATGTCGAGGTCTTTTGACCTAATAAACTTCATTTACATAATTTTCCTTTGATTTATTTGTATTAAACGTAAAAGATTTCTTATCTTTAAATGAAATTTGAAACACTCAGGGTCATTCATGAAACCTCATTTCTGATAGGGTAATTTGATAATAGAATAAATTTAAAACACACTTGAAGTCCGGTCAATTTAGACATCCGAGGGTACAATAATTCGCACCCAGCTCAAAATTGGTTGGTTTTGTGACTTTTCACCTCAAGTATTTTTTTTCCAGGTATCGGATCGATAAGGACTTTTTAGATTTCATATATAATATTATTTTGAACAATTCTACCAATTTTGAGCTGGGTGTGAATTACTGTACCTTCACTCCAATTTTTTGGTGTAATTTGACCGGACTATTGAAAATAAAATAAATATAGAATACATACGATAGAGTTAAAAATTAGTTAAGTCTTAGCAGATTTGTATAAATAAATATATTAGGTTGCGCTGAGAGTACCTACAACCAAATAACTGTCTTTTAAGAAACTTTTTTTTCATATTTCTTATCTACAGCAGCTGTTTACGTGTGATCAATTGATCATTTCAGAATGAAAAGGTCACAAAGTTGTGAAGAATGGAAAGAGAATCATGTGTGATTAAACTTTTGAACATACTGTAGTTATTACTTTGATTCATTAATTACGGTTTTAGAACGTTTTTAGACTACGATGTTCATTACTGTAGAAGGATAATTCACATGTACCGTAACTACACCACAACCACATCACGTAAGTGGGCAATAATTAATACGAAAATGAATTCTTTTATTCTCACGGACCACATAAATTTTATTACCAAATCCAACCGTCGGCGTCGGGACAAAGACCATATCGCAACCATCAGCAAAACCGCCTAGCGGCTGGCACCTCTCAAATTCATCTGCCTGCAACCCTAGCCACAACGTAACCCATGTCTGCAGACGGACAGACGGTCGATGAAGCAGACATATGTTAGAGTAGAGACCGCGTACGGGCAAACGTAGAGTGGTATGCCCTGCGGCACGATGGATCGATGATTTCAGGTAGGTGGCTGGCAGCGCATGGATGCGGACTGCTCAAGACCGGGAGGTTGGCGCTCTTTCGGGGAGGCTTACGTTCAGCAGTGGACGGAAATTGGCTGAAGTGATGATGATCGTAACCATATTGTAACTATTACAGACAAGGCAACCACGTCATGTTTTCTTTGTTACCACAACGCAATTGCATGGAGCTGCAGCGACACTATGCACGCGTAATTACTGCTTGACCTATTTTCATCGATGTCATGTGGTGTGGTTGCGTCATGCGTGAATTCTTCCTAAAAGCGATTCCGCACTCACAGAATTTATGTTACGAATTGAAAATGCTCTGAATTCTAATGGATCGAGCTAGGATCTAGTGTGGAACCCCTCCTATTAGTTGTTTAGTGATATAAACCGATATTTCTCGGATTGAGGTGGGATAAATAGCTCAAACGCTCTTATTATTCTTCTGTCAGCGTCGCCTAGTATACCAAATCATATTTTCATTCATACATTGAAGACAATACTGTATAAAACATATTTTTGTTAATTTACCCACTTTATTATTCATTGAATATTATCTATACTTATACCACTGTAAAAATAAGATCCTTTACTTCTTTTTCAATAAAAATGTTGTTGTTTATAAAACTTGATTTTATTTATCATGTCCCAACATCTAGGTCATTAAGAAGGATTTTAATAATGTTGATCAGCTGCCATCTAATCTAACATTCAAATCGATAAAACTATTAGAACGATTTCCATCAAGTTCGTGATTCAGTGTATTCTATTCTAGTCTAGAAAAACAATTGCTATTGACGACCGACGGCTTATCATAGAGATGAGAAAACTGTTTCGTATTTTATTTGTTTTTATTTATGAATATTGCCCTGGTTATCATGTTTCTATCTTACAGTATATACGGTTCAGCTTGACGGCCATATTGCGCGTCATCGCGAATCTGTGGAGCCAAGTCTGGGTTTTTTCTAGTTTATGCTACAACGGCGATATCACGGAAGTTACGAAATTACCCCTCCATCAGTTGATATCATTGGAATCGTTATTTAATAAGCAAATAGGATATTATAATATGGTTTTAACATGGACTTAATAAAAATAGTAATTCTAAAGTGAGTGAAAATACACAAAAAATACATGGAAGATCATAAATGAAAATTAACATTGCGCTCCATTAGAACATATAACAGAAATACAGAATAACGGGGCTACAATAACAAACCCCAGTGACATAGCGAAAGCATTTAACGATCACTTTGTGAATCAAGCAGAATTACTTTCGAAGGTTTCAAGATCTGCGAGCTATGAGATACCGAATACATGTTGTGAATCAATGTTTTTGGCCCCAACTACACCAAATGAAGTATATCGAATAATACAGGATTTAAAAAATAAAGTTAGCGTAGGGTATGATGACATCTCAAAAAGAGTATTAAAACTTGTCTCCAATGCGATAACTGGCCCCATTTGCCACATCATTAATATTAGTATCAGCTCTGAAAATTCTGATAAACTAAAACCAACAATAATTAAGTTCTTATTTAAAAAAAAAAGATAAAATTGATATTAATAATTGTAGACCCATTTCCCTAATGCCATATTAAAAATATTTGAGAAGGCTATCTATCACCGTATAAATACCTTTTTCACGAAACACAACATCTTGGTAAAGGAACAGAAGGGTTTTAGAAAAAACAAATCCATAAATCTAGCTTATATGATTTCCTCAATACTATTATGAAAAATATAGACGAAAGAATTTCTATTAACGCCATATTTATGGACGTGATGAAAGCATTCGATCTAGTTGATCACTAAATACTTCTACATAAACTTAATGCATGTGGAATAAGGGGCCATGCACTTTCTCTTATACAGTCTTATTTAGACAATAGAACGCAGTGTACAGAAATTAGAAGAATTTCTAGAAAGGATAAAAAGAACTTAAATATTTCTCAGGAAAACGTAAAATCACTTTTGGCGTCCCACAGGGTAGCGTATTGGGTACGCCGATGTTTATAACATACAAAACACGTCGCTTTTCCTATGGTTATTTTTACTGATGACAGCACGGTGATAGTAAGGAATAATATAAATAGAAATTATGAATGTGACATCAAAAACGCATTGCAACAATCAATTAACTGGCTTGAACAAAAACTAAAATAATGCAATTTCGACAAAGATTGACCACTCCTGACATAAATATATCTTTTAACGATAACAGAATTGAAGAAGTACATATAATTGTTTTCAGGCTTGACAATTTTATTTACTCAAAACTGACTTGGACTTGGACATGCATCAATTATTATAACAAGATTAAGTAGGTTCACCTTTGTTCTATATAAACTTAAGAAAATAGTTAATCAGGCAGCTGTTGTAGCTGCGTATTATGGCTACTAGATTCCATATTACGTTACGAAGTAATTTTTTGGGCAAAGAGTGAATAGGTTATTTCTAGGCAAGCGTGTTCCATCTTCGACCACATCATCACTTACCATCAGGTGAGATAGTGGTCAAACGCGTGCCCATCTATAGTAAAAAAAAAAAAAATTGCTGCGAAATAGAGAACATTTTTAAAGCACAGAAGAGGTGCATTAGATCAATATTCAGCCTTAAATCAACGGAAAATTGCAAACCGCATTTCAAACGACTTAAAATACTAACATTACCGTGTATTT
Source organism: Lacanobia oleracea (assembly GCA_950371165.1). NCBI lineage: Eukaryota > Metazoa > Arthropoda > Insecta > Lepidoptera > Noctuidae > Lacanobia > Lacanobia oleracea. The sequence goes on from OX493397.1 coordinate 14,233,837, forward strand.
ACATTTACGAGACAGCATTGTTTGTCAAGAAAAATAGCGAACTGTTTAAAAAAGCTTGAGAGCAACGATATAGATCGTCAAGACAAGAATATCGTCATGAGTTATGTCTAAGACCCTCAAAGACCGCACTTATGCACAAAAGTATCCTCTGTATGGCCTTGAAAATATTCATTAAAATACCAAATGATATTAAAGATCTTAACTTGATACAATTTAAACGGAGGCTAAATGACTTATTGACTGAAAAATGCTACTATACCATTGACGAATTACTTTTTGACAAAATATAATAAACTAAATGTTAATTATGTATTTAATCTTCACAATTCAAAAATTTGTATTCTAAATGGTTATTATAAAAATAGATTGTATTTTTAGTACCTACCTATTGAATTTTATGTTTATTTGTTTGTAATGTTGATTTTATATTCTTAAATTGCTAAGTAGTGTAGCCCTAATGGGTAGTTTTTTGAGTTACCATATCCTAATTATAAGACCTTTTGTATCACAAAAAAACACACTAATAAATACTTTGACTTTGAAAATCTCTATTATTCTCTCCTAGACTCTGTGCAAGTTAGAGCGAGATAGCAAACAAAAAACAAATTACGTCAACACTGATGACAGGGACAACGAAATCTTTTGGGGCTTTAGCCATAGACACGGGAAAAAATGCCGTCTCCCGACTTTGTTGCGCTGCAAGTTTGAACAAGACAGAAATAGTTAAAATATGAAAATAACGTCATAACTGGCACGTTACGTCAAAACTATTGAATTTAGATGGAATCTACTGTATTCAAAGTGATATATTTACAACAAATTGAGACAAAATAATTTAAAAAAGAATTTTCACAATCTTACAAAATTTGCAATTATCCGGTGGCATACATCGAAAGTATGGATTCTAGAAAGTGTAATAACTGCGATTCATACAAAATAATTGAAAGTAAATCAGTAACAGTTTACGGTCTATAGTAATAAAAAAGAGGTTTTTCTATTTATTTATTATATGAGATCTCTAAACTACTGGTTAAGCCATCTTGAGTGCCTGAGGTTACTTTTCATCTCGAAAAATGCCCAGTTTCTGTAGAATAGAGAAGATTAAAGCTGCTGCAAAATATCGTGCCTACTTATGTGCCTACCCTGTCATTACTTATTCATTTCAACCTTTTAGGAACTCAATGTCACAATATAAAAATATAAACACAAACTTTTAAGAATTCAAAAATAGAGAAATATTTATCAGGCGGCCATGCAACCACTTGAAAAAAAGAAAGTCTCAAGTAATTGGTTTCTACAGGTTTTAACAGAAACAACTCCAAACCTGAAAAAGAGTTATTGTAATAAGGTATTTTACAAAAAAAAATCTAATAAGTCCGTCTGATAGATTTTTAAAAAATATTGGACACGTATTTTATTCTTTTTTCACGTAAACAAAAAATAAAGAGGATACACAGGAAATAGACACGCGTGACGTCATCTGGCGTGGTAAATTGGGTACATTTTTATCAGACGGTATAATTACACTTTTTTTTGTAAAATACCCCATTGTACAGTAACCCTTTTTTCCTATTAGAAAAAAGTTGTAAACGTTGGTTAACAACTTTTCCAATGGGATCCAGAAATCGCCACAAAACAAATCTGATTTTAAGAAAATTTTATTGAGTTACGCAAACATAAATGTACCTATGGGCAGGTTGGTTTTGCGTTAGTTCTGTATGGGATAAATTGATATCAGTAGACGCCAGATAAATAAGTAATAAAGTTTGTTGACCTTTCCCTAATATTCCTTCGAAGATACCCGAAAAATAAAATTATGAGCCGCTTTTCTTTACTAGATTACGATAGAAGTCGATTCAGGCCAGCTTTATGTCTTTGTTATTTCTGGTTTTGATACTGAGAAAGTCAATAAATATTTGTGGGTCACTGACCGTTTTAGAAAATTACCGCGAACGTTATAGCGAACGAAACTTAAGTACACATTTAGATCTCGGAACACTACAGCTTCGCAAGTATTCCACTGTACGCAGATCCACTGACCGTTTATTAATATCGGTTGAAAAAACCACGATGAAGTAAAAAAGTAATAAGAAAACAAGTAGTACTAAAAATTTGGACAAACACAGTCAAGGGCATTAGGAATTTTCCTTTCCTTTTTTTGCTTTCGTTAAGGCGCCCGTTTGAAGCAATTACAGGGGACAATTTGCGACAACCGTAAACCACATTAAAGCTTACAGAACAAACCTTCTTAATCAAGTCAGGAGTCTGGGATTCATTTCTTACGAGGCCAACAAGGTTCAATCAATTTGTTGTTTAGGTTTAATCTGGTTGGCTGTTAATAGATAATTTTGTTTAAAACTCTGTTTTTTTATTTGAGATGGGTCTGTGCGCTAGTCTAAGTCAGAGGTGACAGAAGTGAGCTTACCCAGAAGAAGCCTGTTCACTCTAATTTTGAAGAGATTGGGATTCAATGTGTGCGGAAACACACGTAAGTAGAAAGTTCCAGTCTTTTGCCCAATTTAAAAGACGTTTGAAAACGCTTAGTGCGAATTGGTGTAATAGCAACATGGTAGGGATGGTACTTAACTTGTATTGCGTCTAGATGTCTGATGGTAGAAGTTGGCCAGTTGGATAAGGTTGTGGTGTTCTTGGGCACACTCACCGAAGTACAAACTGTAGAAGACCGACAAGCAGCAAGCTTGCGGCCACGATGAGTCAAGCTGTAGATAAAGCTTGGCTTCCACCAGTTTCACGTCCCCAATGAGCCTCTATTGGTACTGGTGCCGTGTGATTGTATTAGTTACAGTAAGCATGGTATTTTTCGTCTTTTCAACATTAAGAATCGTCTTTTAGGGTACGATGGGACTGACATACGCTTTGCGATTTTAAATGTCCCTAAATAAATAAAGAAAAAAAAAAAAAAAAAAAAAAAGAATCGTCTTCCAGATAACAATATAGTATTTATCAGCATATTAGGTCATGCCGATTTCGTTACGATGTTTTCTTTCATCGATTCAGGAGCAGTGGTTATGAAATGATTAACAGCGAGTGTAACGCTTGCTTGTTAAAACGATAAACTCGTAGATACCATAGCTGTAGTTGATAGTTGTAAAAATCTACGCACACTATAAGAACTTGCGAAATTTATTCCAAAGTGTCATCGCGGCCCTGGGACGCATAGGGCATTAGGAGAAATAAGATACTGTACTGTATGGGTTTTAGTCAGTAAGAGTCTGGAGGAGTCTAAGGCCTGTTCAAGATTCAAGATTCAAAGCATTTTATTTCAAATAAACCATTCACAGGCACTTTTGAAACGTCAAGGTCGGTCAGTCAAAAACATGGAAGCTATTTGCACGATCCAAAGCGTAGATCTCTATGGAGAAGAACGTGCAAGAAACTCCACGGACACTCTTTTAAATCATGTTCTGTTTTACAAAACTCTAAGTTATATATACTTGTTGCTTCTGCATGTGAGGACAATGCAAAGGAAAAAAGGCAGCTTATTATAAGAATTTAAAATATAAAGATTAATATAAGCCAAAGGCAGTTAAGAGATGACCAGTGTCAACCGACGGCGCCCGTTCACGAACATGACGCGTGTATCGGCACCTTTCAGCTCAACCATTTCGAAGGGAACCGAATGATCCAACCCACGCGCCGCTATAACTAATCACATAAAATGTAAATGGCTTCATGGTACTCACATTTACAAAATTTGAAAAATATGCTTCTATTTTAAACAATACTATGGTTGTCAATGACCAAATAATGAAAAATAAATTAATAAAAACAAGATTAAGTTATGACAAAATTTGTAAACTGAAAAAATCTAATTAGTCCGTCAGTTAGATTATCAAAAAAAAATTGTGTGGTTTTATGAAACCACAGTAAAAGTGAAACTTTCACAATCGTCAATAGGCGCCGCCATATTGGCCTTGGCTGCTCTGGCGAGCGCCTTTCACTTTATCCCTACTCCGCGGCCGACCGTCACGCGACATGCAACACACAGACCAAAAAGTTGAGACGATCTAATAAAAGTTTCACTTTAAAAATATTTTTTTTTGTTACGTAAACCAAAATTGACGAAGATACCGCTTTTGAAATTCTCAATACGTCACGCCGTGGTATATTTTTTAGTGCGTTCTGACATGACGAGCCCCCGCTCTCGAATTTGCATGCGTTTTGCTTTGTCATTCATAGATTACCAAAAATAAAAAATACTTGTCCATTATTTTTTGCTATCATGGAAACTAACCTATTATATGTTGTTTTTATTTAGTAAGTGCGAACCCTACCTATACTCTAGGTCGATTAAAAAGCAGTAGATACACAGCCTAAAAGTAAATGTTTCAAGGCTTTCAAGCCTGTTAGTTTATCGGCGGTAGATAAACACCAACAGCTTGTTTGAAGTGTGTCAAAACATAACATAACCTAGTTATTCGATGTAGGATCTTGTTTCCATTGGAATAGAGCCAGATCTCTAAGAGAATCTCTTAAAACTATTTACCAATTCCCAAAGCTGTTCTGCCATTCACATAAAGATTTGAAGATGTTTTGTTATTTGACGATAATTATTGCTTTACATTGAGATATAATCTAGCCGTATTGGATTATACTGAAAATTGGTCCAAAATCATGGTTTTAATTAACAAATGGCAATATTGACGAGTTCTAGATTGAAATCATTTGAAAATGCGCTTTCATCTCATCTGCCTAGCCTTTTCCCAACTAAATTGGGGTCGGCTTCCAGTCAAACCGGATTCAGCTGAATACTAGTGTTTTACGATCGGCTGCCTACCAGACCTCCTCAACCCATTAACTGGGTAACACAGTACATCTTGGCAAGACTGGAGTCAGATTTACTGGCTTCTGACAATCCGTAACGACTGCCAAAGATCTACAAATGACAGCCGGGACCAACGGCTTAACGTGCTTTCCGAGGCACGGAGGAAACTCGTTATGTTAAGATGGTCACCCATCCACATACCAACCTTGGCAAGCGTTGACTTAACCTTCAAGATCGACCTGTGCGGCTGTTATTATTTAGCCACGAGCTCCTCTAAAAAAATGCGCTTTATCTTGCCTAAATAACAATAATATATCAATAATTCGACCACAGATTTGTAACGAAAAAAAAATTTATTGCAAATATTTACAGTTTGGCATGACGTCGCTTGATTTTTTCTTCTCCGTTACTAACCGACTGTCCCAGAAGGAGTTTTTTTTTTGGATAGTACATATATGTATTTCTATTAATTTTATACCACACCTGCTTCTATTTTATGTGAACAGATATTAACCCTTTCATCGAGTACCCAATTATTATTTCTAAACATTATTTATTATTAACTTTCTTCCCAACTAGCACCAAAGCGTTAAAAAAACCTATATAAGACTCGTATATCAGTTCCATTTGAGTATAAAAGTGTTAACACATACCTGTGCAACTGAGTTAGAGCATGCTCTAACTCACTTATAACCACGAAAGAGGCCCACAGTTTTACAGGTAAAAGTTATAGAAAGCCTATATGTCACAAAGATATTAAAGCTGCACAAGAGCGCTTATTCATCGTCAGCTACTACTTTAATCTGTATTACCGTTGTAAAATAGAGTTGGTAAACGCTACAGGTGCTATAAATCCTATAGTAAGGTGTCAAAAAGATCTTAAAGCTCCACAAGAGCGCTTATTCATCGTCAGCTACTACTTTAACCGGTATTACCGCGATAGTGAGCACTACAGGTGGTAAAAAGCGCACGTCAAGATAAAAAAGCCTGTAACCTTACTAAAATTAAATCTGTTCGTAATGGAAGTGTTATGTCATCCATTATTCAACACAGCAGAATAATATTATGGAATATTATGTTATTTAAGTATGTGAAGTGAAAAATGACTGCCCTTATGATTTCACAGTAAATGTATACCATGTTTCTCATCTCAATTTTAACGCGCCTAGAATTTATTAAAGATTTAAATGAAAAATTATGATAACAAAATAGGTACCTCAAGCTAAACATTACTATTCATTCCTGCTTCTTGAGCAGTGGTATGTTAAATTAAGTGGCATTCATGGAATGCTTCAAATAATGTAAGAAATTTTGTTTATTGTAGTCAAATGTTGAATAACTCGAAATAATATTAATTGTTAGGTTACCAAAACAATGGCGAACTTTACAAAAGTGAGGTTAGTGTTAATAACGACCCATACTTGCGTTGTTTGACACCAATACCTTTAGAACGTCTGTAAAAGAGGACTGCCTAACACAATAAGCTTTAGTTAAACCCTTTTTTACAGGTTAAACCTAGATAGAGGAGTTGTTTGACACTTTTAGTTTCTCGTGTTACTAAACTCTCGATAAACTCTATTTTATAGCTTATGACTGCAATAATAGTCAATATAGCACCTTAAGTGGTATAAAAGAGTTCATTGCAATAACTATACAACAATAAGTGTTAAGAGGTGTCGGCGAACACTTTTATAAAGCCTTGGGTGTCACAAAAAGGTTAAAGCTATAACGTATTAAGTATACTTGCTGCTACTAGCGCCATTATAACTCTCAAAGCTGTATTACATCATCCATTAACGCTATAGTGCTGCGATTGGAGCTAAAACTTGTTTGTTAACTCCTCTATATCGTCTTTAGGAATAACTGAGATAAATTATAACCCTGTTATATTACTTAAAGTCATAAAAAAGCCTGTAACTGACACCAAAATGTTAGTTGGGTTATTAGCATGTCAGTCGCAAACTGTCAAAAGCCCAGATGCGAATGCAAACGTTGCTTAATAGTAAAATTAGCCATCTGTCTTAGCCCGTCAATATTGCAATTATAAATGGGATTCGAATTTAAAACCATTCGCTGGCTAATCCAATGCTCGTTTACCATGGTGCTATTACAGCTTTTTAAAAGCTGCCTATAAAAGTAAAATATCGACCTATAATTTCCCAAAAGGCCTATTGTAGACTCTGAAAATGTTTTAGAGTTATTAAAGTGTTTTGTCAGATAAATTTTTCACTGGGGAGGCATTTTCAAATTCGATAGGTACTGTAAGAAAAGTTTGTACGCCTGAAATATTTAAATTAAATCAGAAAAGTGAAAAACCTAGAAAAGGCAGGTGTTTTTGGTGTAGAAAGAAAAAATATCGGTGAGATGTCAAAAAAAGTTAGCCAGTTCTTGATTGATTAAAATTGAAGGTAGATAGATTAAACTTTTGGAGCTATTTTCTTTTTGTGAAGTGTCTGTGATTAAAACAAAAAGCAATTCATTCTTAGTTACTATACAAATATTTTTTGTATGGTCCAGATTTGATCACAAAAAAAGTTTTTTTTTCACTCTCAATTTCATCACGTAAAAAAAGTTTCTTGAAAAAAAGGTTAAGGATTACGGATTTATCATCAGCCCAGATAGTTAAACTGTAATTTTTTTTCCAGGCTTAGAAAAGATCCCAAACGTAGAAAATCTTGATTTTTGCGTGCCATGAGGCGTCCCTAATCTTTGACAGAAATCTACTTAGATACGGTTAATCCTCAATTATACATTGAACTTCACTAAAGAGCAGGTATGTTTCTGTTTTTTTATTACTCACACACAACCACAATCTCAACTTTAAAAAGTTATTGAAACAAATAATTAAAAAAATTCTGTTTGTAGGAGGTAATCTTTGGAAGTACCTTCTGATTCAATTACAAATTCGGTCAAGAAAACACTATTTGATTTCCGAGTTCTATAGGCAGGAAGAATTTTGGAAGGTTCTTGTGGGAAAAACTACGGATGAAAACCGTGGGAAAAAACAAGTAAAACAAACTCAGTGCTATTTTGTTTAGTACCAGAACAATAAAAAAAAAAACAACAAATGGGCCGCACCGTACCTTCGTGACCGGTGTATTACGTTGGTGATGCTCCAAATAAAGGGCCAAACCTCTTAGCATCTGGCACGGTTCAAAAATGTCGAACTCAGTCTATGATTTTCCAATAGAAAGTCCATTTACAGTTTGGCCCATATTTGCAACTACAAGTCTAGTCTAGAGACTTAGCAGGCAATATTTTACCAAATTATTATCACTGAAAATTGATTGTTTTAGGTTTAATACCCAAAGGTAACCAACGGAACCCTATTACTAAACCTCTGCTGTCCGTCCGTCCGTTTGTTTGTCAGCGGGCTGTATATTAAGAACTATAATAGGTAGCCAGTTGGAATTTATAAATAAAATATATTTATATATATAAAATAACAGGGGGCTCCCATACAAGGAACGAGTTTTTTTTCTGTTTTTGATACGGCACCGTTCGTGTCAGAGTCCGACTTGCACTTAGCCAGTTCTTTGTCATATATTGGTAAAAAGTCTTAAAGTGCTATTCTATAAAATCTCACTGTAATAATTTAGGTGTACATATTGAGTTTGACCTGTAGTGCTATTCTGTAACAACATTTTTGTGTCTCGACAGCGGAATCCAAGGTGAGTATAAAGATAAGAAGAGAAGAGAAGAGATGTTGTGTGCAATAAAGCTCACTTTGTGAGCTTTGTCACTCAGGTGAAGCTCGATATCGAAGTGGTTACTTACAGAATAGACTAGCTGCACCTCCACCTGAATCGTCCGGTAGATCAAATCCGAACATTCTTTCACTCTTCTTCCACCTGGCGTTAATCCCGGCTATTGCCAGGGTCCGCCTTCCTACTTAGCTTCCTCCACTTTGTCCGATCTTGAACATCCTTCTCAGTCAGGCCATTGGCTCTCTTGTCGGACTTGACGACGTCCAGCCAGCGCTTGCGAGGGCGACCACGGGGCCTAGCCCCAAGAACAGCCATATTCATGCATCTCCGACCAACGTACTCCATAGGGCGGCGCATGATGTGGCCTTACCATCGCAGACGACACTCTTGCAGTTTTTCCCCCACGTCACGGACACCAAGACTACCTCGGATGTAAGAGTTGCGTATGCGATCGGATCGCGTTACGCCACTCATGCACCTTTGCATCTTCATCTTCGTGACGCGAAGCTCCTGGGTGTTTCTGCTTAGTGCTGGCCAACACTCGCCCCCGTACAGTAGGACAGGCCGAATGATGCATTTATATATCTACCCCTTGAGCTTCGGAGGCATTTTGCGGTCGCATACAACGCCCGTTACCTCGCGCCACTTCGCCCAAGCCGCGCCAATACGTGCTTGGACATCGTCGTCCACGATGCCAGACTCGTGCAGCACGGATCCAAGGTACCTGAACGTATCGGACTTTCTGATCAGGTCCGAACTTATTCGGATGGTGTTTGTATCCGTGCTGTCACAGGACATGTACTCAGTCTTCGCCACATTTAGTCTCAGACCACCGTTTTCAAGCGTGTCCTTCAAAATGTTGACTTTGCGCTCAAGATGGGCTTTGTTCTGATTAACGAGGGCGATGTCATCGGCATACATCATAAGCCATGGAGGCTGATCTTGGATGTTTGCCGTAACTACATCGAGCACTACGTTAAACAAGAACGGGCTAAGAGCCGAGCCTTGGTGAACGCCAACAGATATTGGGAAGCCATTCGATTCGCCAACAGCGGTCTGGACAGAGGAAACGGAATCGCGGTACATGTCTCTGATAATGTCAATATAGGCCTCGGGAACGCCCTTGAAGCGCAGTACCCACCAGATGGACTGCCGAGGTATACAGTCGAACATTCTTTCACTAACAGAAGCCTATTTCATCGCTGCCAGTGATATTTCTCAGAACAGTACGTGATTTGTGTGGAAAATGGAAAAAGGGACACAAATAGATTTACAAAGTTATGTTTTTTCTATTAAATTATAGGTTAGGAAAACATAAACCCGTCATTACTTGCCAACAACAAAACTTATCAGTTTATTACACAACTTGAGCCCTATATTTACTTGACATGTGTAAATATAACATAAGGTACACACGACATGTCGAAATTAAACTATGACGTATATGTCGTGTGGAAGCGAACAGGAAAACGTTCTTCGAATTTGTAATTGATGGTTTAGAAAATGATAGAAATGATTAATGGGTTAAAGTCAAAGCACATTAGTATGGCACGAGCCAGTTGTCGTTTATTTCATTTTTAGTTTCAACTTAAACGTTTATTGATTCACTGAAAGAAAGAAAATACTTTAGACGTCTTTGTCGAAAAGTGTCATTAAAATCCGCTTTGAAGGATTAATTATGTTTCTCAGTTTCTGGTACTTATGGCAATCATCATTTTAATATGAATGCATTACTAATAATCGTGACTTTGACCTTTATACTAAGTATTTATCTGAATATTAGGAGGTATGAATAAAACAATTACAAATTCTTAATGATTTTAAAGTATACATTGTTTTAAAAATCAACATAGACTGTTCATAATTTTCCAAGTATCTAAAATATGGTTGCAATGTAAGGTACTGCATCATCATCAATATTAATATTGACTTGAATGGTCAATATTAATATTTATGTTCAACTGCTCCTCAACGCAGAAAAAATATTTATCAAACAGGTGGCTACTTTACATATATTAAAGTCCATACATGGCACTTACCACAATGTCGCAGATAAATTAATACCTATGAAAAATACATAACTTCACAAACGCCTACTTTTAAAACCGACTTCAAAAAGGAGGAGGTTCTCAATTCGTTGGAATCTTTTTTTATGTATTTTCCCCGATTATTCGAAGAAGCCTGGACCGATTTGGAAAATTCCAAATCGATTTGAAAGGGTAGACTTCCCAGGTTTTTCCATGGTCATCAAGACAGTATTCGATTCCGAAAAATAGAGGGAACTCTTCAAATTATATCGGCACACTTGAAGCGATTTGTTTTTTTGGAAGAATATTTTCTTGGAGCCCCATTTCAATTTTATGAAGATCTGATGATGAACGTCGGAGATAGGTAGCGGAACTCTTCAATAAATAATAGCAAATCTTCCGGGATTGCTAAAATTGCATGTCTGTTGTTCACACCAGTTCATAACCTACAATCACGTCGGTACGCTGTGAAAGGGTTACCTATGCACATGTGAATGTCAATATCGTTGTGGAGAATCACCAAAAAGTAAAAAATAAAAAACTTTTTCACTATAAAATACAACCGACTTCCAAATAAAAACACTAAAAAGTAAAAAATAACTTTAATTTAGGAAGTCGGTGTCCAAAAAGAGGAAAAAATCCAAAAACACCTTTTCTATATAAGGTTTCGGGACTACCAAAAAATAAGGTTTTTTGTTTTAAAAAAATATGTCTTTGGTTTTTATGTTCCATGACATAAAGTTCCATAACAAATTTTTATCCGGGAGGAAATTACGAGTATAAAGATGATAAGCCTGTATGCTTCATGCTACGACTAAAAGATTAATCTTTGGCGCCTTTATTTATTATTTTACCATGAAAATCCCCTTACAATTTATACATATTTAAATGTCTAAGATATGATTATATAATAAAAGACAATAATATAATCCATAACTATAAATAATGATGGAGTGGCGACTGCGTACCGGAAGACGCAACGTTGGAAGGCCTCCCACAAGGTGGACCGATGACCTGGTGAAGGTAGCAGGTAGCCGATGAATGCGAGACGTGCAGGACCGGTCGTTGTGGCGACGCTTGGGGGAGGCCTATGTCCAGCAGTGGACGTCTTTCGGCTGATATGATCATCATATGCTTAGCCATTTCCCAACTTTATTTGGGGCCGGCTTCCAGTCAAACGGGATTCAGCTGATTACCAGTATTTTTCGTGGAGCGGCTGCCTACCAGACTTCCACAACCCATTAAATGGGTAACACGGTATTTTTTGGCAAGACTGGAGTCAGATTTACTGGCTTCTGACAATCCGTAACGACTGCCAAATTTCTACAAATGACAGCCGAGACCACCAGCTTGACGTGCTTTCCGAGACACGGAGGAAACTCGGTTCCACAGACCAACCTTGGCAAGCTTTGCTTAACCTTGAAGATCGACCTATGCGGCAATTATTCTTTAGCCACGAGCTCCTCAGATCCTACTCCCTAACACCTTGGATTTTATTCTATAATATAATAATTTAATCCATTAGTAAAGAATGAAAAACTTATAAAATTCCGATGTGTCTAACTTTCACTTTAACTTTCCTTAAATTTCGAAAACTATATGCTCTATCGACTTGATTATTTTTGTGATGTTTTTTTTTTGTGAAAACCTTTCATAAGTCAACAAAAAAACTCATTTTCAAGTTACGTAATTATTTACAGAACAAAATTTTACTTGAAAATTCGCTTGTAAACTATCAAAATACGGTGTTATTCGATTCTAATAAGAACTAATATACACGATTGTGAATAAATAATCATGTACGCTGGCTCAGCTGATGCCCTGAAGCTTGTAACGTAGGAGTATTATCGCCTATATCAGCAGTGGCCAACTTGGTTAGACCCAAGGTCTTATTTGTACTGACGAAACCCCGTGCGATCTACAAATTAAATACTTTTTAAGATTTTAAATGAAATAGAAAATATAAAAAACAATAAAACCACCTGCACGAATTAACTTTCGAATCCTTCATTAGATAAGATGGTTGTCATACGTTGGTTTGGGACTTATATAGTACTTATCTCTAGTGAAATTTATCTCGACACACTATAAATGGTACTACTTGTAAACTCATCATGATGAAAGTAATAATCATTACCAAGGTGCATGAATTGATATTTACATTAAATTATCTTTTTAGATAAGCTTGCTAACTTAGAACCTTTTTTTATTTTAGTTGGTTGATGTGTAACTAACTGCAAATATTTTTAATTAAAAACGTTCTTGTTATTAGAGCTTGTTTTAGTTTTCACGTCATTAAGCTCTTGTCTGTAGATATTTGAAACAGTTTTAATTACTTCAGAATCATTCCAACTAGTTTGAGTTTATTGCACTTTAATTATTTATTACTTAATAAATAAACGGCAGCAACTTGCAGATCTTTTGATCTCGAAGTACAATATAATTTACTTTTGGCCTACGGCTAGGCCATGCGAAACGAAAATTAACAAACGACTATTCTTTGTCTTAATGCACAGTCAATCATATAAAATAATAAGTGCTCTATAGTCGCTGGTTATAATAATATAACTTGAAACCCTTTGGCATCCTATCATTTGTTTGTTGCAATATCGTTAGACGCTTTGGCAGCCCAAATAATATACCTATTACTAACACACCGCCAGATTAATGCGTACAACTAAGAAGTGGAAATCCCTGCTGGAGTCTGTGTTTCCTGATAGATATCTACAACCTGGGAGTCATTAAGTCAAGAGTGAATAGGTTATTTCTAAGCAAGCGTGCTCCATCTTCGACCACATCATCGCTTAAACGTCAAACGCGTGCCTATCAATAGTAAAAAAACAGATAATGTTGTTGGCCTGTAGCGCTTTTAAAATTACGTCAGGAACTCAGTTATTTGTTTATTTATTTAATTATGGCACTCCAACGACATTTTCACAAACATATTTTTTGGGGCACTGTTACAATTAAACTTATAATCTAGAGTGAATTTGTCATATAAAGGTGTGCACAGCACTTACATAATTCAAGTTTTAGTTTATTACATATAGTACATTTATAGGCTAAGAAGGAAAGAAAACTAAATAAGAACAAAATTAAAAAAAAATATTAATTGATTAGGATAGTTATAATGGATACATACGTTTTTACTAGACCCATTTAGTCTTGTATAAGTCTAGTTTCGACCGATGCGTCTTACCTTTACCTCTTTGCTTTGGCGTCGAATGATTTAGAAACTCACAGGCTAAAATTAGAACTTAAATGAACGTACGAGTAGGATGATCTCGGTATTACCTTCAGAATCACTTTTAACCGTGACGCATAATCAACCACAAAAACTTAAATGTGAAAATGGAGCCAAGTTCAATACAACGTTGATACCATTTTCGGAGGTACCATTTTCAAGCTCTGTACCAAAAATAAATTAATTAGGAGCAGTAGTTTAGTCGCAAATGATAAATCGCAAGTTTTTGCACGGTTTGAACACGATGTATCTTTTCTAACAGCTGATTATCGTCTAAGCATAGGTCATGCACCTTACAACGATGAATTTACGATGCGTTGTTGCCGCTCTGACGCATGTCGAAGGACATTCACTAAAAATTGGCAATGCAAACAAGGAAGCAATGAATACACACACACTTGCACTTTCACTACGAAAGCGACACACGTAGCGCATTTGACAGAAACAGAAATAAGTCAGTTTGTTGCATCCTTTTTTTTTGCGATCGGTAAGTGGGGCCTCTATTCAGTGCACCGACGCTGTCGTTTCGGAACGTACGGTTTGTGGAATTCGCGCGCAAACAATTGTGATTTTATTTTGTTATTGTGAGAGGACACGTAATTTGGGATTATTATTATTTAGTATTAATGTTTTTTTTTTTGTGATTGACTGTTTTTTATGGTGATAGGATACGTAACTTGGGATTATTATTATTTAGTATTAGTATCTCCGGACCTCACTCCCATGGATTTCTTTTTTTGGGGTTACATTAAGGGTGAAGTGTATGCCTCAGAGGTAAATACAATTGATGAGTTAAAAAATAGGATTATTTTAGCATTTCACAAATTAAAGTGCTTAGCGACGGACGGTGATCTAATTAGAAAAATAAATAACAATATTCTCCGTCGGTATAATTTGTGCATCAATGTAAATGGAGGACACATCGAAAATTTAAAAATTTAGTGTGTTTGTTTTTGTGCGCGTACTTCGAAACGTTACCTAACATAAAAGCCAGTGCGAGCGGAGGCCTAAGTCACCGGCCGCCACCCCGCCCCGGCCCCCACCGAGCACACGAGATACCGCACACCGCGCTCCGGCGCGCGCGCGACGTTGCCGCTTTTTTACCTAGCGGTATCTAAGGTCAGTGTCATTTTTTTACAAAGGGTGGTTGCGTTTTATTCGGATTTGCAAGCTATTTAGTTTGTTTGAAAAAAATATTTTCTCATTTATGGCGCTTTTTGTTTTTGTACCGTATCGAATTAATACTGAACACGTATAGTATACGTAGTTTAATTTAATGCCCCTCTGTCGTATCAACTCTGTATAATGGAGTGGTTGTCGACATCATTGATAGGTAAAAGAATTGAGATCTCAAGAGGCGACAAGTTCTATGGCCAGGACTAGCTAGGTCTAAGCCAAAATGTTGAACCGCTTGACACGCTCCCGCGTGTATGAGTCATGAATCAGAATGTTTTCAAGCCCAGGTTTTTCAGTTTATATAATTAATAATATATATAATAATAATATATAATATTCCACACAACTATCACACTACGCCATCTAGTCCCAAGCTAAGCAGAGCTTGTGTTATGGGTACTAGACAACAATAATAATAATTACTTTAGATACTCGTATATCTCTAGGCAAGCGTGCTCCATCTTCGACCACATCATCGCTTACCATCAGGTGAGATGGTGGTCAAGCGCGTGCTTATTAATAGTAAAAAAAACAAAACTGCCATAATCATATAATTCTGAATATTCCATACTTTTGATCAACATAGCCATAGAATTCTTCCCCGTTTTTCCTCCTTGTAATCTAGCCTCTGTTGTCTCATTTGCGGTGGGCGGTGCTTGTCTTATTTCATCCCTAATTACGCTTCAGACATTTGACACGCTGAATGGGTTTCCTCCACTTAATGTTTTTGTTTACATTTTTGGCTTTCGTACTGTTTATTGTTTGAATACTGCAGATTTATATTTGTTTTTTGTGGCTTTAAAGGTTGATTTTATATAGAACTAGTTGACTCGCGCAACTTCGTCTGCGTTACAATTTTCATTACTGCTCCGCTCTTATTGGTCTTAACGTGATGATATATAGCCTATAGCCTTTCTAGTCCGGTCAAATTAGAATAAAAAAAAGGGGTGAGGTTACTAAAATTCCCACTTGGCTGAATATTGGTAGGATTGTTCAATACACTATTATAAAGGAAATGTGAAAAGTCCTCATCGATCCGGCACGTGCAAAAAAATTTACTCGGGGTCAAAGGTCACAAAAACGGGGTTTTCGCGATTTTCAGCAAAATGGTAGTAGTTTATCATAAAATTAACTCAGAAAAAAATTGTAGATCAGATAATTATCTATAAAAAATGTTTAAATGCTTTTTTTCCTAAGAGCCACCGTTTTTGAGATATAACGATTCAAAAAGTTGAAAGAGTTGTAATCGTCATAATATGCACACTGATCTTTTATGATTCTGTTTAATTTGAAACTATTGAATAACTGTAGATATAGACAAGGGTTGAAAATGATGAAAGGGGAGTAAATATAAAAAAAATAAGAAAATTTATCCATCTGAATCTAAATTATCATTAACTTCTGCTTTCTCTTGTTCTTGTTCTTCTTCTTCTCTTTCTTCTTCTTCTTCTTCTTCTTCTTCTTCTTGTTTATCTTCTTCATGCTGGGTGTTAATAAATTGTCCCAATAATGACACATCACATGTCTCTTCGTCAACATCAAATGAATCTTCAATTGTTGGCAATTCAACATTGGAGCATGACCGGCCTTGACAGTTTGTACATGCTACAGAACAAAACAGTCCAACTTTTTTGCAACCACATTTAGCACTACATCCCTTTTTACAGTTGCAAAAAATGGTGTTTAGTAGTTTTTCTGGTGCAGGTGGAAGTAAAGTTTGAACTGGCTCTAATGAATTGTCGTCCAAATTTTTTTTTTTCAAATCGGGCCAGTTATTCCTGAGATTAGCGCGTTAAAGCAAACAAACAAACTCTTCAGCATTATATATTAGTATAGAGTATAGATAGATGTAATATTATATCAACATCTATTTGTTCGAATGAGATTTAACATGGTGCACTAGTTAGACCAATTATGGTAGATATGTACTGTGATACCACAGGTAACTATCGCTTTGATATCACTACTAACTACTATAAATCAAACAAACGATTAGGTTCGTGAAGTAATAGGGAATATGCATGCGATTTTTTATTTGCTATATGAAATACTTATTAGCTCAAGTAAACAACCGTGCAATTATTATTTAAATAACTTCATCAGCGATGAAGTTATAAAGCTTCAAAGATTACAATTAGAAAGAGAAGTCCAATGAAAACGTTGACGTCATCGTCTATGACACCTATGCAGCTGCCATAGAAAACAGCGTTTTCGCGAGAGGGACAGACATATTTGTTTAAAATAATTTTATCACCTTCGTGTTTCGAGTAATTTTAATTCTATTTTCACTGTTAGTATTATGTACAAAAATGTACATTTTTATATAAACTGTATAGATGATTAATATGTTTTCATGCATATTCCATATTATTAGGGCACCTTGCCCGGTTCAAAACTACTAACTTTACACATTCTTACTTTAAAATATTCTATTATTTATTTACCTTCGACCTTATGCTACGGCTACACTATCGCGTTATTGGGAACTTTTCTTCGCGCGCTATCTGTGGCACAGCAAGACGTTGAGCTGTCTGCGAGAGAGAGCGCGCGAAGAAAAGTTCGCCATAACGCGATATGTAGCCGTAGCACTTAAATGCTTTTCCGACCTTGCCAGCTACATAAAACTGTCAAAAAGGTTCACCACAATAAGTGCTTACGTACATTATATATGTGCACACACTCTTCCGCAACGTTGAAACGAATGGATTTACACTGAGTCGTCAGGGGACAGACTATTTCAGCGTACCTACCCAAGATTGCGCGAACAAAGCATTTCTTTAGCGGTGAATTCAATTAGTCATATATGCTGTAGTTCGTAACTTTAGGTCTGGCTGTCTGCTACGATCATACTCCAAACACACATAGGACGCGAATTTCGCCTGCACACCAAAATCGTTCTAAAGATCAAGTGTGATTGAGCCTTTAGAGTGTGGTACTGTGCAGCTAGTTCTTGGAACTATGTCCTATGACCTGTAGTATTACTCGAACAAGACACGAACTCACACAACTTTGTATCAATACTCTGAGACTAGCTCTTTTTCGTTTAATTGATTTCACCAGACAGTTGTCTGTTAATAGTAATTTCCTTATACGAGTTAAAATATAACAATGTAATCGTGAAACAAACAGTTTAATTTTTAGTGTTTTGGAAAATGGTCAGGTAGATTATATAGTTGACTTTTACAATACGCTGAATATATGTACATTGTCTAATACTGGGCATACCTAGGCCTTTGCTCAAAGAAAATATTTCTAGATAATAGACAGTATTGTGTTACAGAATCCTGTTCTCTGGTTATTTAAACAATAATATTGATTTAATCCTAGTTTTTTTTTTTATATTTGAGGATGTTGGTCTTGGTTAGGCGATAGGTAGCAAATTAAATTTTACGATTGCCGCAGTATATAAACTTTTTATTATATTAACCATACAGACACATCAAAAAGAAGATTATTAAAATTCATTTCAAAATTTTCAACCACGCCAGAGTTTATTACAAAATCGTGTACCTTTTCCAAAATATATTTTAAACTCCATAAAATCGAGTACCAAAAGTCACTAAAAGTATTATCAGATCTTGTTCAAGCCGATGTCGTTTTTGTAAATTTATGACAAGCTTTGTTTCTCCTTTGACCCAGTTTTAAGGGAGGATTATTTTTTATCTTTATGACCCCCACAATTGTTGTTGCTGCAGTTCAATGAATAGGTACTGTAAAAGACTACATTTTTTTTTTCGTAGGTAGGTTTTGTAAAAGCTCATTTACCCGTGTCCTCGCCCATTTCAAATGACCTTAGTGTTACCTAAATGTATCTTATGATTACATGGGATAAAGCCAATAGTGACCTTATTTTCCAAAAGAACTGTTTGTCAAGTTAATAAGATTTGTGTCTGCGTGAACTTTGCAGATCATATCCCGGCAGAGCATAAAAAAATGTGAGTTCGATTCGCATGCAGCATAGTTCTAGAGTTCCTTATACTTTTTAGAAATAGTTCTGGCGCTTTTCCCGAAAGAATGTCAAATGAAAATATGATCTGTCATATCTGACAAAGACTCTAGCAAACCCATCATTAATAAAAAAATAAAAAAAATTCTAACTTCCGGTAGCAGTTAATTTTTTCCAAAACAAAAATTTTCAAAGTATTTTCGGTCCATTTAGGTGAGTTCCTGATACATTTTAGAAAGAGTTCTTTAAATATAAATAAAAAAATAAAATAAAAATAAAAAAGCCTTTTGTTTCCTACAAAATTAATTTTACATATAATTTTTACATTAACTTATCTTTAAACGCTTAACTAATTAAAATTAAAACCTAGTTATTTTGTTTATGTCCTATATTATGTAGCTTTTAATATAGGGTCTCAAAAAACTTACAAACATATTAGACCGATACCAGAAATAAAGCGATATTTTTTGATCAACTAGCGGTAATTCCAAACTACGGAAAAATATATTCATTATTGTTACGTTTGTTACAACAACTGTAACGAAATGATTATGAGAAGAGTTATATTCAGTGTTTTATTTTTTATTTAGTGTAATATACTTAACTACTTAAATTACATCATCATCATCTGCCTAGCCTTTTCCCAACTATATTGGGGTCGGCTTTCCAGTCAAACCTGGCTTAGCTAAATACCAGTATTTTACGCGAAGCGGCTGCCTACCAGGCCTCCACAACCCATTAACTGGGTAACACGGTACTTCATGGAAGACTGGAATCAGATTAACTGGCTTCTGACTATCCGCGACGACTGCCAAAGGTCTACAAAATAACAGCCGGGACCAACGGCTTAACGTGCTTTCCGAGGCACGGAGGAAACTCTATAAGTTAAGATGGTCACCCATCCACAGACCAACCTTGGCAAGCTTTGCTTAACCTTGAAGATCGACCCGTGCGGCTATTCTTATCTAGCCACGAACTACTTGAATTACAATAGCCAACTAATTACGTTGTGTTTTGCATTTCTCTAATTATATACCAACTTAATTTTCCATCCGGTTTCTACTAACTACATAATTGATGTACGTAACATCTTATCTAAGCTTGTGGAAAATTATCTCATATTTGGAAAAAACTTCAAAATCCAAGAGTGATTATATTACTGCTTTATAAGGAAAAGCGCTGTTACAATTTCAATAATAATAATCTTAGCTACTAATGATACCCCGAGGAAAACTTCATATTAATTCAACGTCACAAAGAAAACGAAACGTCAAGAAGTTTTCAGTCATTTTGAATAATACATCTCATTCATTTTATCCATCCAACTGCTCGAATAAATATCTGAGTCATCGTTATAGTGACTATACATACCGTTTTGATCGAGACTGTCACATTTTTTTTCGCTACTTCGTCCCTGTGTCTCTGTGAAAAACCCCGGGACACTTTTGTACCGTATTCAGTAATAAAAAGACTTTTAGCGTATTTGTCCTTTAGCCAAGATAGCCATTATGGCTTTCGCATGATGGGGCGGCAGTCTGAAAAGCTTAACGCAAGTCACTTAGGTATCAGTATGCTGACAAGCACTACGATAAATACCCATCAAGCGTGGCGGTCCATTCTTCTCTTCGATTATCAGCAAATGTAACCAATACATTTTAAGTATGAAACATAAATAAAAAGAACCGAGACTGTCTATTTGTCGTCGTAATTTTGGCAATGTCCCGTTTTGAATATAAAATTATGGTCACAATAGTCATCATCCACGTTTCATATCAAAGCGATTTATTATGGACTCGATTTTATTACAAACTCTCGATTCCTTTTCGTTAAAATCTTGTCAATATTGAAACGAGGAGGTTTCTTAATTTACCTTGTAACTCCGTCGTTATTGATAATAATTATTATTTTAAAGGCTTCATTTTGAAAGGAAAATGCAAATTACGTTTAGTTTAGTCTGGAGCATGTTCCAGAATGATAGTCGTTTATTGAATTAATTTAATAAACTGTGATTTTCTAGAACATTTTGCTTGGCGGTTTAGAAAACTTGTTTACATAATTATGGTATGTTTTATGTTGTATTGTAATTATCGTTTCATAATATCAGTTAAAGATCACGCGTGGTTAAGGTCTGTAGATAGATAGAATATTATTTGTATTTAACACCAAAGTTGTAACACAACTGTTTAAAAATGTACTTAATCTTTAGGGTTCCGTACCCCAAGGGTAACCAACGGGACCCTATTACTAAGCCTCCGCTGTCCGTCCATCCGTCCGTCCGTTTGTCTGTCAGCGGGCTGTATCTCAAGAACCGTTATAGGTAGACAACTGAAATTTCCACAGATTGTGTATTTCTAATGCCGATATAACAACAAATTATAAAAATTGAGGTATATGTTTCGGAACCCTTCGTGTGCGAGTCCGACTCGCACTTGGCCGGTTTTTGTTATGGGTACGATTGCGGTCTAATAGCTAGTTTACAGCTATATCTACTAGACAACCGTAGAATAATCTGAACCAACTATCCAAAACTGTTTAGTCATGTCCAAAATATTGCTTTATTATTGGACCTTTAAACCAGACCATTCATTATCAGTACCAACGTAGTATTGATTCTGATTCGGTATAGGTCTGCATATATATTCGATACAGTAGACAAGACAGATAAATGTAATTTATTACCACAAGGGACCATTAATCGGGCCTATATTAGAATCCTAGGATTCGTGGTAAAGATAATAGGCATTGAGTAAGTTAATTTATTTAGTCAAATGAATTATTTCGTCCACTGACCTTTCAGCAGCTCACTGAACAATTAAATTGGGCTTATCAGAGGCCACTAATTGGTAATGGGCGCTTGTATTGTATTACTTATGAATTTAGCTGATATACACACATCAAAAAAGTTTGCGATCGCTAGCATAAGCTGTTATATTTTTTTTTAATTTTAACTTTATCAAGAAGAGTTCTTTGCTGTGTGTTTTCTTTAAATAGAAAAACCGTGTTTAAATTAAAAAAAAAAAACAATTTTTATTAACAAAAATTGATTAATTAATCAGAATGTAATTGTAACAGGAATTTGATAGAAAGAAAAAGACTGTTTAACTAAAAAACACCAATTTATTAATAAAAGGCTTATCTTCAATATAATATGACTCCTCCCCTTTTTTTTTTATGATGGGAAATCATCAAATGACTCCTCCCGCTTTGGGTGAAGCAGAAGGGAGTGTCAGACTCTTACTGACTAAAACCCATCCGCGTTTTTCTCAGTGCCCTTTGCGTTCCAGGGTACGGTGCCTCTTTCGAACGAAGTCCGCAGCCCCAGCAGGCACTGGCCCTAGCGGGCCGCGTCTTTTTTGCTGACAGCTCTTTGAGGCACGCGTGAAACACAGCGCGCCGTCCACCCGGGCCTGGTTCTGATCAGACGGCGAGCCACCCAATGCTCGCCGTCCGCAGGCTCGCGCTTACGGTGGCCGAAAATCGCCCTGCGACTCCCGACGCCCGGGGCGTCTTCTTCTGTTGCGGTGGCTGGGGCGTGAGGTTTCCCTTTCTCTCACACGTTCGGCTTCCTCCTTTGCTAGCATTACTGCTTCGCAGAAGGAGGTGACCGCTTCCCATGTCTCCTCGCTTCGGACCATAGCTTGAACCAGGGCCGGACGCGAGAGATCGCCGCCGCCGATCGCCTCGGCGAGGACACGGCGGTGCTCTGCCCAAGCAGGGCAGACCTCAACCGTATGCTCCACCGTGTCCTCCGGACGATCCTCGCAGTGTTGACACCCGTGCGTATTCTCCCGCCGTATTCGAAACAGGTACCTCCCAAAACAACCGTGTCCGGTGAGTACCTGCGTCAAGCGGAAAGTAAGGAAGCCATGGCGCCGCTCTAGCCACTCCTCAAAGAGGGGACTTATCGCCGCAATTGTGGCGTGACCAGCGCTGGGTTGGGACTGTCTTTGTCTCCATACTGCCATGAGATCCTGCCGGAGCTCCGTCCGCCGTACCGCGATTTGCCGCGGCAGAGGAGTCTCGCCCCGGCGTAGCACTTCCAGGCGCCATTGGTAAATGAGTGCGAGGGCCCTCGCCTCTAGATCCCATGGCGGCAATCCGGCAAGGAGGTTCGCCGCCTTGCCAGAGACCGTGCGGTATCCCCGGGCAAGCCGGATGGCCATGACCCTCTGGGACGAGTTGAGGTAACTTCCTCAAAGTGGGCGCCCACACCGGCGCCCCATAAAGGGCCATGGACCGCACGATCCCCGCGTAAAGCCTCCGGCAGGAGGCGTTTGGACCCCCTAGATTGGGCAAAAGCCGCTTGAAGGCAGCCCCGGCTCGCTCCAGTCTAGGAGCCAAACGTCGGAAATGCTCAACGAAATTCCACCGGCTCACACAGGCGAAAAATCAATAAAAGTCGGACAAAACCAAAAAACTTAAAAGTACTCCAAATGAATAAAAACATGTTTTACCGACAAGTCTGATAGACGATACACGCTACCTGCGCACGCGGCGCGGACCCTTTTTTATCTACGCGCCTGGGTCTCAGTCCAAAGTTCGACTTGATCAACAGCGGATGTGTCTAAAAGTGAAAGTGTTGCTTTTAATTATTACGATTTTTATAATTTGCTTCGTGAAAGTCTTTGTTTTTCGATGGATTCACTTCCAGGAGGTAATAAACCAATTATTAACACCTACTTTTGATAGTAATGCTTGATATTTTATATTAAAAAAAATATTTACTGTGACATTGTACTGTTTTGCATATTTTTAAACTTCACAAAAGGGTAAAGTATGACTTCCCGAGAGATACGGCCTTGTTATTAAAGTTTTTAGAAAGTGTGGACTTTGTTTATCAATATACAATCATAGTTTTATGCGACCGTAAGCGACGCTTTAACAAATTTGTCTTTTTAGTCGACCACATCTGTTTTGGACGCAGTCTACGTAAAACAAAACATATTATAAAAACAGCATCTTTTTATGTGATGAATTACCCATGGTATTATATGTCAACAACACTTCACAAAATATTAATACAAATTCTGAAATAGCCATAGGGTTTATGAGCGAAAATGCACTAGAAAGTCGAAACAAGGATGTTCGAAAGTACAGAGAGCGGTTTTCATGAAAGTTTTCAAGAGAATTAGCCATGGAAGACACTTTTAATAGACTTTTGGTGTCTTCCGATCCTTTTATAACGGGACCAAGGAAACTTATCGCAAAAAAAAATATTTCTATGTGCCCAGACGTTTTAAATCTATTAAATGAACCAAATAATGAATAATAAAAATGTCTAAAAATGATATATTTGTTTTTATGACGTAACAACCCTTGTTTACCCATTTTGTAGAATAATAATGAATGTTTAGGTTTTGTCCGACTTTTATTGATTTTTCGCCTGTGGCTGTCAATAACGAGACCCAAGCGTCGTCGTCGATCCGACGCCGATTTGAACCCCTCCTACCGTTATTTGGGATCCCGACGGTGGTCTGTTCCGAGATCCATGAAAGCACATGGCTTCGGACTTGTGTAGGGCCACCTCGAGACCCAGCTGCCGGATCCTCTCAACGACTATCGCAACCTCGTGTGTCATAGCGTCAGCCGCCGCTTGGTGCGATCCCCCTTGCGCCAGTACCAGCGTGTCGTCGGCATAGCACACAACGCTGACGCCACTAGGGAGGTCGGCGCGCAGCACTCAGTCGTAGCCGATGTCCCACAGAAGCGGCTCCAGAACGGAACCCTGTGGAACACCGCACGACATCTCTCGCCGGTTCCACTCTCCCAGGTGACCGGGGTAGATGACGGCTCTGTCCGTCAAGTAATCCTCGACTACGCGACGGAGGTAGGTCGGCACCCGGTGATACCGAAGTGCCTCCCTAATGCAACTCCAGGGCAGGGTGTTGAAGGCATTGGCCTTCAACGGGCATCAACGGGCTTCAACGGGAGCAGGGTCGTCTTGGACACCGCCAAGACGACCCTGCTCCGGGAAACCGCGTCCCCCGTCGAGAGGGCTCTCACGCGCATGATGGCGTCCACTGTAGAGCGTCCCGTGCGGAAACCGAACTGGTTCTCCGCCAGATCTGGCCCCACCCTCACTGGGTGCTCGACAAGGCGGTTTGCAATTACTCTTTCAAAGAGCTTGCCCACCTCATCGAGCAGCACAATGGGCCGGTATGCGGACGGAGAGTCCGCAGGGCGCCCCGGCTTCTTAATGAGGACCAGTTTCCCCGTCTTCCAACGAAGTGGGAACTGGCCCCTCTCTAAGCATGCGCTAAGGAACCCTCTTAGTCGAGGCCCGAGAGCCTCCAAGGCCAGGACCCAGGCTTTTCCAGGTAAGCCGTCGGGTCCTGGGGCGGTATTTTTGGCCTTCAGCCTATTAACCGCCACTCTCAGGTCTACCTCAGTCACCTCAGGAGCATCGTCATCGTCGTCACCGGTGTAGTCCGTATCAGGCGCCGCAGGTGGCAGAGCCATAAGCGGGGGAGTATGCTCCCCTCGCGAGGGGAAAAGAGCGCTTACCACGTCCTCCACCAGCTGGGGCCGTAGACTCTGCGTTAACGGGGGGGCCCAGGTGCGGAGCTTATTCCGCACCATTTTGTAGGGTCTTCCCCATGGGTCCCCGTTCAGAGACTCCAGCATCTCCTTGACAGCCAGATCCTTGGCCTGCAGGATCTCAGCTCGGAGGGCGGCCTTCGCCACTCTGTACCCCTCGTACAGCTCCGCCTCTCTGATCTGCGCATCTGGAGGGCGGAGCCTGCGGTGCCTGGTGTACCGGCGCCGTGCGGCAACGCATGCCTGACGCAGCGTCGCCAGCTCTTGCGACCACCAGTACACCTGGCGGTGGGCGCGTCCTGGCTTAACCCGGGGCATTGCCACATCCCAAATATCGGACATGGCCTCCCGGAACCACTCCGCTTCGTCGTTGATGTCAGCAGGCCTGTCCGGAGGTGACACCCAGGCCTGCACGACCGAAGCTTCCAGGAAGAGCTCCCTGTCCAGCTGTTTCAGCGCCCACCGCGGACCACTCGGGGCCTGCCGGACTGGCGCGGTTGAAGTCTGGGCAGAGACGTCAAACCGGATGTACCGGTGATCGTAATAGGTCTCCACCTCCTCTAATACGCGCCAGTCAATAACACGCGGTGACAGAGCAGGGTTAGCGAACGAAATGTCCACCACAGACTCCCCCTGCATACGTGGGGACAGAACCACGGTTTAGGACGACTAGGCCTGACTCCAGAGCCCAGTTCCCTACCATCCTGCCCCGCGTATCGGTGTAACGGGAACCCCAAGCCAAGTGCTTGGCATGGAAGTCCCCGAGAACGAGTACAGGAAGGAAACGACATCCGGCGACGACGGCGCCCAACTCCGTAAGGGAGTTTTGGAATTCGGCGAGAGTTCGGTTCGGGGAGAAGTACACTCCTACCACAACAATCTCCCCAAACCGTGCTGCTACGCACCCCTGTCCTCTACTGACGCTTTCGAGGGATGGGGTACCTGCAGCGGCTGACGAAATTAGGGCCACTGAGCCATTCAGGTCCTCCACCCAGTCATCCCTGGGCGGGACAAAGTAGGGCTCAGCGACCACGGCGATGTTAATCAACCACTGTGCCATGCTTTGGACCAACAGGTCCTGAGCGGCGGCGCAGTGGTTGATGTTCGCCTGGAGGAGGCGTAATGGAGGCGTTATTGGCTCTCCATTTCAGCCTCCTCCTGAGTCCCTTGTGAGGGCTCACTCGCAGCAACCGAACTGACGGCGGCGGCAGGGACGGCGGTGGAGGAGGGCTTCTTTTTGCCCCCGGCCTTGGCGGGTGGAGCGCAGGCTTTGCCCCCAGCCCAGTGATCGGCCGGCTTGCCAGCTGCCGCACAAACAACGCAGTGAGATCGCTGCGGTCCACCTCCGAGGTGCAGAGAGCTCCCGTGTGATTGCCCACTAGGCAGCGGAAGCACCTCAGGGGTCTGGGTTCCAGCAGTTTCACCTGCGCTGAAACCCAGCCCACCAGCAGCCTTCGGCCCTCCGAGATTTCCTTGGCCGCCGTCACAGGACAGCTTACCACAACGGTTTGCATGCCCGTGTTGTCAGGGCGTATGGTGCCTGCCTTCACTTGCTCAGCAGAGCGGCCACGACTTCCTCTTCCGTGACGGAATCGTCCAGGCCCAGGATGCGCATGTCCACGCACTTGATCGGCCTGGACACTCGGACCTCGTTCGCATTTAAGGACGCTCTGAGCCTTTCGGCCAGAGCGTCAGCGGTGGGGCCACTGGCTGCACCGGGGATCTCCAGCATCCGGGCCCCAGTCATGGTAAACCTGAGCCGGAGGCCTCCCGCGATTCCGAGCTCCTGGAGGTCCACCGCCTCCTTTGCCTTAGTAATGACATCGCGGTTAGTCACGCCCCTTTTCTCCGCATCCGGCTGTAGTGTCATTACTACAGCTGCGGTGTTCGGGGCGCGTAGCCTAGCCGCGACGCTTCGCGTTTTGCGCTGCCGCCTCCTCTGACGTATCTTGGCCGGCCTGGCTGCCTTGCCCGCCTTCCTCTTTTCCCCGACCACTTGCCATCCGGCTTCGGCCGCAGGAGAGTTGGAAGGCGGAGGTGCCGGTTGCACTGCTGGCGCTTGAGTCTTCGCCACCTATGCAGCCGCCCCACCATTCTTCTTCTGCTTTGCTTGCTTCGCGGTTGCCGGTTTCGTGGGTGCTGGTCCGGCCCCTCGGTTGGCCTGACCGGACGACCTCGGTTTGGCACCCGCGGCGACCGCGTACGAGGCCGCCTTCGGCTGGCCCGATGCCTTCTGGTTCATCGCTAGTGGGGGGCGCAGGACGATGCCCTCCAGGACCGAAAACCTTTGGGCGAATGCAGCCATCTCCTTTCGCACCAGATGCAGGACCTGCTCCTCCGCTGACACGGCCTGCCCGTGCTTGCGCCCCCCTTGAGGCGCCTCCTTTGCGCCAGCTCCTCGGAGCCCGGCCAGGTCTGCTCGGAGCTTCTCATTCTGCTTTTGGAGAAGCTCCGTTGCGTCCGTCAAGCGAGCGACCTCCGCCTGCAGCTTGGACATTTCGTCAGACGGAAGCCCGCAGTTAAAGCCATATTTTTGGAGGACTGCGACCTCTTCAAAGCTAAATCGCGGATCGCGGCCTTCACAACCTCCGCTAACCTGGCCTTCTGCTCCAGATCTAGATCGGAGCCGCCACCCACACTCGTGTCTACGAGAGAGACAGAGACTCCTCCCGGCTCCTCAATGGAGACCCCAGATGAGACTCCGGGATCACTCTCCCCGCCAATTCCCGTTATAACAGGGCGCTTGAAGCGACCCCGTACGTCACGCCCTGGCAGAGTAGCGGAAGCTCCGCTCACCGTCGCTCGACTCCGGCCTCTCCTCGTTGTCGCCACTTTAGCAGCCGGCAGGTTCTCTTCACTTGAGGAGAGACCCACCGACCCCACTCTGTCCGAAGAAATTTCGTTGCGCGATCGTTTTCTCCAAAATTTGGAGCGACTGCGCAAGTCCTGGTCGGACATATTTGGATCCTCTATTGAGGATCGGGAGCCTCCTCGGCTCTTGTTGCCGTCGCCGGCAAGCGGTACCTCCACAACATCTTTTCTATTTATATGGTTTTGTGAACTATTCATTTTGATCCCACGAATAGTAAGGAAAAAATGTCCACCCAGGCAGAGCCTATTTACCTGGGTAAGCCTACATACTTCAGAGTGCGGCAGGTGCTCTACAGGGGAAGCGCTTGCGACTGGACTCCCTCCAGCCATTCATCCTCTCACCGCGCTTCAAAGCTTAGGATTAATTATTATTAAAATTAGGAGCTTCCTCTGGGCCAGGCGGTCAAGCTAAGCCCCCGGCGGCGGCATTAAACATACCTCCGTTTGCTGTCCGGCCAACCCAGCTCAGCGAACCCGCCGAAAATTCTCTCCTCAAGGAGAGAAAGGTGCGCCTGCACCGCAGCGGCATGGTCACGTCATCTGTCGATCGACTACCGTCGATCAATCAGGAGCAACCACTTCCCGGTATCTCTCTTGGTCTGGTCTCTCACTAGGACCTTTCCGGCATGAGTAACTCTACCGGCAGAGCTCCAAGATCATTGAGACACACAAGCCCCACCACGACGACAACGTGGAGATACAGCGGTGGGGATGACTCCTCCCCTGGCTCGAACACATACGGAGATCCTTCTAGGCATGCTGAGGATCATGTTATCCAGCATTTCTTGGGGTAACCTGTCCCATTCTTGAATAACGGCTTCCCTGAGCACTAGCACTCTGGAACGTGGCTGACGGTTCCAAAGGCAAAGCGTCTGAAATTATTTAGGCCTAAGCTTGGCTCTCATACCATTTAGTGGCAAACAAGCTGGCACTCTTTTTTTTTTAGAAGGGATATAATCAAATGACTCCTCCCGCTCTGGGTGAAGCAGAAGAAAGTGTCAGACTCCAGACTCTTACTGACTAAAACCCATCCGTGTTCCTCCTAGCGCCCTTTGCGTTCCAGGGCTACGGTACCTCTATCGAACAGATTCCGCAGCCCCAGCAGGCACTTGCCCTAGCCGGCCCTGTCTTCCGTGCTGGCATCTCTTTGAAGCGCGCTGGGATCGCAGCGCGCCGCCGACCCGGGCCTAGTTCTGATCAGACGGCGAGCCACCCAATGCTCGCCGTCCGCAGGCTCGCGCTTACGGTGGCCGAAAATGATGGCAACTGGTTACCGCCACAAATGACATCTGCCATATATATGAAAGGCACCGCAGGTAACCTTAGCTACTTCAACTTTATTCTATTCATGAAAGAGGACCCAGACCTCACGTGCGGAGCGGCGTTGGCAGTTAATAAAATTACCACATTAATCATCATCATCATCATCTGCCTAGCCTTTTCCCAACTATATTGGGGTCGGCTTCCAGTCAAACTGGATTCAGCTGAATACCAGTATTTTACGTGAAGCGGCTGCCTACCAGACCTCCACAACCCATTAAACGGGTAACACGGTATTTCTTGGCAAGACTGGAGTCAGATTTACTGGCTTCTGACAATCCGTAACGACTGCCAAAGATTTACAAATGACAGCCGGGACCAAAGGCTTAACGTGCTTTCCGAGGCACGGAGGAAACTCGGTATGTTAAGATGGTCACCCATCCACCGACCAACCTTGGCAAGCGTTGCTTAACCTTCAAGATCGATCCGTGCGGCTGTTATTGTTTAGCCACGAGCTCCTCAATAAAAATACTTTCTTTTTAGGGTTACGGAACCCTAAAAAGAAAGTATTTGCACAGAGTGCAGTTTTGCAAAGAGTGGCCAACGGAACCCTATTAATAAGCCTCCGCTGTCTAATAAAAAAATAGTTTTATGGTACGGAATCCTTACTGTGCGAGTTCGACAAGCACTTGACAGGTTTTTAGGATTCCGTACCCACAGGGTAACCAACGGAATCCTATCACTAAGCCTGTACATCTGTCCGTCCGTCCGTCTGTCTGCCAGCGGGCTTCTCATGAACCGTAATAGGTAGACATCTGAAATTTTCACAGAGTGTGTATTTTTGCCACTATAACAAAAAATAATAAAAATATGATGGTATGGAACCCTTCATGCACGAGTCTCACTCTCCCCTGGCTGGATTTTTAACGATCTAACAAACATGAACGTTTCGAGCTAGGCAACTATACTCTTGTTTGCACCCCCAAAATCTCTACTCGATCATTAAAAGATAGGGTTAGATGATCTTCTTATCATTTGGCTTGAAAAACTTTACAATAATGAAAATAAAACAATCAATCCTCTATTTTGAGTAGTATCTGGGTCCTTTTATTAAAATAAACATAACCAACTAAATCATTGTCAAAGGATAATAATGCTTTAAGCTTAGCGATTTATAAACAAAGCCTGGGTAACAAATAAACCTGGCGAGAAATAATGAGCTAATCACCCTCATATTATTTAAGGTCATCAAAATAAAATAACATAAAAGATACTACCGACACTAAAATTAATCTTTCACTAAAAAAAAATACAAAATTAATCGTTTTAACGATATTTCGGAAAGACTTAGCAAAATTAATTTACATTCGGCTTTCACCCTCATTGGATATTGCCAAATTTTATGTATTTTCTCTGTTCTTCCCCTTTATGGAAGCAGTCACATCTTTTGGACAAAATTGATCAAATCATTCAAGATACACTAACATCTATCTTAAATGTGGCTCTGGATGACCGAGCGTGGCTACAAGCCACTCTACGCTACATAGGTACTATGCTGAGTGACAGTACTTTCCGTATCGCTACGTGTCTGCGTCTGGGTGCTCCTAGCAGAGCTCCACATCGGTGTCAATGCGATGAAGCAGTCGACCGCCTCGGACACCATGGCCTGTCTTACAGTAGGAGCGCTGGTCGGTTAGCACGGCACGCCAGCATTAATGACATCATCCGTCGGGCTCTTGTCACCGCCGGGGTGCCAGCTGTTTTAGAACCCAACGGCTTGGCACGCGACGATGGGAAGAGGCCAGATGGGATGATCATAATGCCTTGGAAGCTGGGTAGGCCTTTGGTGTGGGATGCAACATGTGTCGACACCCTTGCGCCATCCCATCTTTTTAGCACGGCGGGCTGCGCTGGGGCGGCCGCTGCAGGTGCCGAAAACCTCAAACGGGGCAAATATAACAACTTACTTAGGAGTTACATATTTGAGCCGTTTGGGGTTGAAACATTAGGGCCATGGGGTCCAAGTGCGCATCGAGTCTTTCGGGATATCAGTAAACAACTGGTCGACTGTGACCAGAGGGCTGGACTTTTCTTCGGCCAAAGCGAATGCTGATTGCATTGCAATTCAACGCGGCAATGCTGCCAGTGTTCTGGGCTTTTGCCATTGACAGCGATGTGGATAATTTTTTTGATGCGCAATGATTAATTTTATTTTTTTTATACGCGTTTGTACATAATTTCTTGTTAATTAGTGTAGTTTTTTAAGTCTATAAAAATGTTCAATTTCTCTAAAATTAAACTCGCGGACCTTATGAGAATTTAAACAATCTTTTAAACCAAGAATGAAAAATGTGACCATATCAAAGAGAAATAAAACGTTAACTGTAAAATACTGGACTAAACATTGTGTGAATAATTTCCCGGTTAGGTACCGTTTAAATCGGGTTGGCTTGATCCGATTCCTTATTCGAAAATGTTGAGGAAAATAGTGTAATCGGGTAATTCTTAATTTAGGGCGAACTTTACAGACCTTTCTGACTAATTTTAACCGACTTCAAAAAAATTAGGAGGTTCTCAATTCGGTTGTATTTTTTTTTTATGTTTGTTACCTCATAACTCCGACATTTATGAACCGATTTAAAAAAATCTTGTTTCACCTGAAAGGGTTTCTCGATTGGTCCCATTATCACCATGTCAGAATCCGATGATGGGATCCCACGAAAATCGAAGTCAACCCTCAAATTTTATAGGCACGTACAATGTTTTTCATGAACTTTCTAACACAATTCAGATATTTGTGCCTGGTAATCATCATCTTATGTTGCTGAGCTGATGATGAAAGGTATAAATAGGAACTGATGATGAGATCCCATGAAAAATGTTTGTTCAGCGATACTTTAGCCAATTGTCAGCTGATTTGGATGATTCTTTTTTTGTTTGAAAGAGTATTTTCCTGGACTGGTCCCGTTTCAATTTGGTGAAGATCTGACGAAGAACTTCGAAGGTAGGCAACGGAACTCTTCAATAAATGATAGCAAAGGGATCGGGATTGCTGAAATCGTATTTACACTCGTGTTTACTTTTTTTTTTTTAGTGTTTACACCAGTTCTTAACATTACATTGCGCCGGTACGCTGTTAATGGGTACGCAGGTACCTAGGTACCACTAAAAAGTGAAAAATAAAAAACTTTTTTACAAAACGGAAGTCGGTGTAAAAAACGAAAAAGAACCAAAAACCCCGACATCAGAAATTAAAGTTTTTTTCTTTCTTCAGAAGTTATGTTGTACCTTGTAGTGTTTTGTTCTTGGAAGTCGGTTGTATTTTAAGTAAAAAAGTTTTTTTAAATCGTCCAGTCTCTCATTACAACTTTAGTGGAACACTAATTTATATTTAGCTCTTAGACTGCTTCTACCATTTTTAAAAAGTTGGTTGTTTCATGAATAATAAAGGACGATAGTTAAAAAAAATCCCCATCATTTCTTTTAATCCCAAATTTAATTTGGGACGACAGTCATCAATGCTGGATACAAGCCTCTTATAAACGCCACCAGTTCGATCAGTCTATGCGTCTGGCATCCAGCGGATCTCAGCGGCCTTTACATAAACAGAAAGAATTAAGATGGAAAAATAGTTTATTCCGCCCAAACAAACGCACATTAAAATTACCTTATTTTATAGTTTAAAATAAAACAAAATAAGAGGCCAAAATGTTGTGCGTAAAACTACTGCCTGGGTCAGGGACGTGCATTACAAAAGTCATTTCTGTCGCGACCACATCATAGACAATCCATGGACACCAAAATAAAAAATAGACACTGACATGTGTGGCCACGACAGCGACTGTCAGTAGAGATGTTAATCCTGATACAGTTCCTGACATAAACAAAACAAACTGGACTAATTGTCATAAGTCCACCATGTGGGAGACGTTTCAACACCGCGACTTTCTTTGAAATGTATTTATATCTCAGAACAATTTAAGACTCTTAAATATAATGATAAATGGATTTAATAATAACACAAACATATACAAGTATTTTTGCAAGGAATTTGTGAATAACAGTAATCCATCACTTGTCTCATTTTTTTACCAAGAGGTACTCGTGCCGCTCAAGTGTATTTAATGTCCTTCTGGGTATATGTTTATGAAATCGATTACATTCGTATCACAGGAAGGAATATAGATATGATCAACCAGATACCGCAATTTCCTTCGCTATTATTAAAATAAAGTATAGGTATTATAAAGTACGCTTAAGCTTTTATGAGATTTCAGATTTTAGTTGCTTTTGATATATTTCAGCACTTTATTTTCTTTCTCTGAACTTTTTATTTTTCTCTCAATGCTGATAACAAAACCCGTTATATTCCAAACGCGAAATCTTTTCACAATTTCAAGGATGTGTAATTTTTAACTTCAACAACTTTTCTGGTTGTCTATACAAAATAGATTAGAACTGGGGCAAACCTTTGTGGTTCACAAAGTTTAAATGAGGACTTTCTAAGATTTTAAGCAACGTACAAACTTTGCCGCTTTCCAGCATCCTTATCTACAAAACAAAAAACAAAAATAGATTCAGTAAAGGACGCTATGCAAAAGTATCGAATGTCAAAGATAATGTACTGAAAAACGATGTGGTACTGCAAGACTTTCTGCAAATTACTGTTCAGCTGTATAATTTTTCTCTCATCTATTATAGCGTTGCCGAGGTCACTGTCAGCTCTCTAATATTTTTCCGTTCTCCAGGGAAGCAGAATAAAGTCCCATATGGACAATATTTCTTCAGATGAAGAGCCGATAATAACTTCGTATTTCGGTGTTTATTTTTTTGCCGGTCGGGTCATTGACATTGAGGTTGTCTGCGTAGAGACAGAAACATATTTCGTATAGTTTTGAAAAATCTGTGTGTTGCGGTTGCATGGTAGAAATATGCTTTACTTGCGAATTTATTTCCACTTAGGCTTGAAAATTAATTCCGTATGCATTCTTGGTTATAAGTAGACAGATAGAAGCGGGCTGTTAGGCAGCATTGACTAGCGTTGCAGCTGCAACGCTGCGAGTCAAGAGTGAATAGGTTACATCGCTTACCATCAGGTGAGATGGTGGTCAAGCGCGTGCCTATCAATAGTAAAAAAAAAAAAAAAAAATTCTTAACAAACAAGAATTACCATAGTGCCATCAGTTTAATTTCGCTTGAATGAATTGCAAATACACATGACAGGACAGAAAACAAATGTGCGTTAAGAAAATATCAGGAAAACCCGCGAAAAACTCATATTCGATGCAATGTACTGCTATAAAGTCGTGTGGACTTTATTTAAGCTCGGAAGATTAAATCCAAAATTCTTTAGAGGTACACGTGCCATATAATACCTACACTGAAAAAGTGACCTCGACGACGCGACGCTATAATAGTTGAAATGTTACAGCTGAACAACCATTTAGAGAAGGGTCTCTTACAGCCCTACATCGTTTTTCAGTACATTACCTTTGTGACACTCGATATTTTGTTCGTTTAGGTGGGCCTATTCCCACCTAAACGGACCATCTGTTTTAACGGAAGACGGCAGCCGGACGTGCGTGTTCACACTTGGACCGTTTGTTTAAACGGAAGAGCCGTCTAAACGCCCGTATCGGACTAGTGTGATGAATCTGTCGATCGTCGCGGCGGAAGAATAAGGATGCTAGAAGCGGCTAAGATTTAGCGTAGCTTGGAGTTTTACGAGTAACTGATCTTCATTTAAAGGATATGGTAAAAAGTGGCCTATGAATCCACACGTACGAAAGCATAATTCCTAGTTTTATTTATATAACTTACATTTTAATTATTACAATAGAACATACACTTCTTAATTACGAAAAAAAAATAAAAAGTAATTCACTTCGTTTTTATTCCCCGGCGCCATTATTTTCAAATTGAAACCAAGCACTTGATCTATGAATAAGAATTTTAGTTACAAAAAGAATAAAGCAATTAAAGCACTGTGTGACACGAGCAACATCGACACTGACAGTCGATGAATTGATAGATGGCACTTTGGCAATTTGCAGATAACTCTTTTAGACTGAGATTCCAGAGCTGCCAGACCTCTCTTATTTTCTCACGAACAAAATAATGTGGGATAGAATAGTGATAGTATATAATTTTAACATAAGCATTCCTGCTAGCTTGGACCGAGGCCAATTATTTTTTCTTTGTGATTATTAAAGGTATTTCAGTAGTTAAGGAGGTAGTTTTGCATCCTCCTAAATCCTGTCAGACTTTAGCTTTTGTTATTTGCACCTAGTAAATGAACTATGCCCAAATTAAAGCCTTGTGATGGATACACTCGTACTGTAAAACATACGTAAATGCAGTACCCAGACTTAAAAAAACCGGCCAAGTGGAGTCGGAGTCTCAAACAAAGGGTTCCGTACAATAAACCTCATTTTTTATTATTTGTTGTTATAATAATAATAATAAATTCGACGACGGTCTATAAACTTCTTACATCCATTCTGAGAGTGAAGATCAATGAACACATTGAGACTAATTCAATTATGTCCACCTCTCAGAATGGATGTAGGAAGGGGTCCCGTGGCACTAAGGAGCTTCTCCTCATAGACATGGCTATAAGCCAACAGGTCCGTCGATCCCGCAAGGATCTGTCGACATGTTGGATAGACTACAAGAAGGCCTACGACTCTGTGCCACATACATGGCTCATGAGGGTGTTGGAGTTGTACAAAATAGATGCAACTCTACGCACCTTTCTTGAGTCATGTATGAGGCAATGGAAAACAGTCCTTCGCTATCCAGGATGTCGACCAATTCAGGGGGACGATGAGCCTGTGTGGATTAAACGGGGAATATTTCAGGGCGACAGTTTGAGTCCGCTTTGGTTTTGCTTAGCTCTGAATCCTCTAAGCACATTGCTGGAGGGTTCAGGTCTAGGCTATCGGTTGAGAAGAGGTGGTCAGGCCATATCTCACCTTCTTTACATGGATGATCTGAAACTCTTTGCCCCCAACAATTCGCGACTGATGGCACTACTGAAGGTTTCAGTCAACTTCAGTAAGTTGACTGAAACCTTCAGTAGTGCCATCAGGATGGAATTTGGTGTGGACAAATGTGCAGTCATGCATTTAAAGAAAGGGGAGATTATGGAATCTGAGAGAATTCAACTCTCGGATTCCATACAGGTTAGATCACTCAGCTCGACCGAAACCTATAAGTATTTGGGTATATCGGAAGCGTTGGGCATTAATGTTACTGACATGAAGCAATCGTTGAAGGAGCGCTTCTTTGGCCGCCTGAAAAAGGTTTTGAATAGCCTTTTGTCGGGCGGAAATAAGGTGCGCGCCTTCAACGGTTGGGTCATGCCGGTATTAATGTACTCTTTCGGCATACTCAAATGGACTCAAACTGAGCTTGACGCCCTGGATAGGAGAGTACGTACACTGCTGACCGCAAACCGGATGCATCACCCACGATCGTCGGTGATGAGACTGTACATTCCGCGGAAGTGTGGAGGTCGAGGCTTTTTAAACGCCAAGACTCTCCACAACCGCGAGATGTGCAGTCTCAGAGAATATTTCCTCACAGCTGATGTGGGTATGCACCGAGATGTGGTCGCAGTGGACAAGGGTCTCACCCCGTTGTCCATGGCTAAGGAGAACTGGCGCAAACCTGTGATACTTACCACGGATGACCGCAAGGAGGTATGGAAAGGCAAGGAGCTTCACGGGCGCTTCTATCGGGCTCTTCATGGGTCTGATGTAGATTTTTCAGCGTCCGTGGCCTGGCTACGTTTCAGTGATCTCTTCGGGGAAACTGAAGGTTTTGTCTGTGCGATTATGGATGAAGTTATCTTGACGAATAACTACCGGAGGCATATTATGAAGGATGGGACGGTGGGCGTGTGTCGGGCATGCCACCGTCCGGGTGAGTCCATCAGACATATTATCTCTGGTTGTTCTCGGCTGGCTAACGGCGAGTACTTGCACAGGCACAACCATGTGGCCAGGATTATCCATCAGCAACTTGCTTTGAAATATAAACTTGTGGATTCTGAGGTACCGTATTACAAGTATGTGCCCGACCCAGTTCTCGAAAATGACCATGTCACGTTGTACTGGGATCGGTCTATCATCACTGATAGGACTATTGTTGCCAATAAGCCTGACATAGTGGTGATAGACCGATTAGCGCGCCGCACAATGATAATTGATGTTACCATCCCGCATGACGAGAACCTCGTGAAGGCTGAGAAAGAGAAACAAATCAAGTATCTCGACTTAGCGCACGAGGTTGTCGACATGTGGAATGTGGACTCAGCTATCATTGTGCCGATAGTCATTACGGCCAATGGCCTGATGGCCAAAAGCTTCGACGAACATCTGTCGAAGCTGGCGTTACGCGGTTGGGTAAAGGGCCTGATACAGAAGGCAGTACTCCTCGATACGGCTCGTATTGTGAGGAGGTTCCTTTCTCTGGAGCCCTAACCACCGGTAGCTTGGACCCTGCTCCCGACACCGGCGGACTACTACTTTTATATTTTTAAATGTATTTTTTATGGGTTTTTAGAGATATATTTAAAAATATACTTTGTATGTAAATAAGAATAAATAAACGAAATAATAAATTTATTTCAGACTTAGTCCATAACGTTTGTTAGTAACAATATCTTAGCCTAGTGTTAATAAGCACAAATAGTTAGGCGCTTGCTCTCGCGTGTAGGCCTATCCAATGCGCCATCAGTAGGTACCGAGTGTTAACTTAGGCCGCCGGTGCCAAAGCCATTAAAACACTTTTTAGGGTTCCGTACCCAAATGATAACCAACGGAACCCTATTACTAAGCCTCCGCTGTCCGTTCGTCTGTCTGTCAGCGGGCTGTATCTCAAGAACTATAATAGTTAGAGAGCTGAAATTTTCACAGATTGTGTAGGTACTTATATTGCCGCTATAACGACAAATGAACAAAAATCCAGGTTTATGGTACGGAACCCTTCGAGTGCGAGTCCAACTCGCACTTGCCTGGTTTTTACAAACGAGTCGTCTCGGGCCTTACCATGGTCATGAGTTTTGACCTGAGTATCTTACTGAATTGTCTGCAGCTACTACACCGGGTGCCATGTAATTGGTTCATTCATTAGTTCGGTTAAGTCTTTTTAGAACAGTTTACACAAAAGCCGCGTCGAATTGTTCGGCTTCCCGTCTGACCTGGTTGGCGTTCCAAATGTTCAAAATGTATGTAAGCATTTACATACTGTTTTGTACTCGAGGCGTTTTGGGCGCGTGATTTATTTACTTACCTTAGGCCTATTGCTCGACCACGGGATTGGATTGAATGTAAGCTATATTGGAACGTTATTTACAATTGAAATGAGTCACATGTCAGCAAGTTGTTCTGTTTTCTGTATTAATTTTAAACACCTAGATACTGCGTAGGTATTTTTTATGTTTTGTGTACAAGAGAAACGTTTTGCAACGAAATTAAATCTAATTAAAAGACTGAAACCTTACTTTTTGTCTGAAAAATGTACCTGCCGCCTTTTTAGGCATGTTTATTTTTCCGAACAGACAGACTAAAAATGAGCTTCCTTTTCATATTTCGGTGTAAACGGTAGCAATCCTTTCAACAGAAACACGTTTTTTAATGTCAAAAAATTTACACGCAGGTCGTTCCATTAATCAGGAGGAAAGAGCCATTCCAGGTAACCCATTGTTAAAGACTTCTTTCCAAACAATAAGGACAATAACGCCCACAAAAGACTGACACGATTTTTTTTCTACATTTCATTTTACCGAGAACCAACTATGCCCGTCAAAAATTAAACCTTTTACCTAAAAAATACTGTTTTAAAGTACTATTTAACAGTTAATTAACCGGTATTTATTGGCTAATTAAAAGCGAGACAGTTTTAAGGAGTTTGTAGGTAGATTTATGTGATGTGATGTGTATTAATAATATAAATTATTTATTTTCGCTTCATAAAAGTTACATACATATACAAACGTATACAAACTGGTGCTTGAAATAGGTTTATATAAGAACCTGTTAGTATCTCAGTCTTGCATTAAATGTGTGCCTTGCCACATATTATGTAGGTATATAATTTGATATAGGGTGATTTATTTTTACACATAAAAGCCAGCTGTGCTAAATGTTAAAGCTTGGAACAATTCTGTTTAAAATTGACTGGTTTCAACAAATTACTTGAACCGGCCGGCACTTGGCAGGATTACTTTAAAAGTTCTCACCTTCAAACTACGTTCTAAATGTTTGAGTTCGTAACTAGCATCTGAGACAATAGCAACATTTTAAACAACGTACTCGTGCATGCTTTCAAGTTTTAAGCTCGACAGAACTCAGCACCTCCATATTCAGCTGAGAAATAAGATTTATCTGCAGTATCTTGACATCATTCTATCGAAGAATATGCTTTTGAAATGTTTTTATTCCCACCGCATTATACCTTTAAAATAAACCTATTTATTTAAAGTCTTTATTATGCATAATCCCATGTATGTGAGGAATGTTTTTTTTAACTTTTCTTTTTTCAATCAACTTTTTTTAGCAGTCACGGAAAAATAAGAATAATGTGTCATTCGATTTGGAAGAGCATGTAGATGATTTTTGAAAAAAATAAATAAAGTTCCACTCGAAAAAATTGCAAACTTTTGCATTTATAATATAAATAATAAATGCAAAATAAGTTAATAAGTTACCTAACTCAATTAAAAGTTTAAATTTAGTCAATTTCAAGCGAAAATTATGTACTATAGTAATACAGAAATGTTACTATAGTCTCAGTGAGTATTTTGATGACAGTTCATTGTGTATACTTGTAACATGACTATTTATGCATGATGACTCAATATCAATTCTAATGACAATGTGAAATTCAAACTATTTTCGTTTATGTTACTTATTGATATTATAATTATCTTTTTTGACATTACTATCTACATTTCGTTAAATATTGACATTGCCTATTGTATTTTATTAAATTAAATTTTATTTTATCTTAAAATTGACATTGATAATACTGAATTGTGATAATTTAATTGAGAGGTACATAATTGGCCTCCCATATAAATGTTTGTGTTTGTACGCCAAATGGCAAAACATAGCGAAACTATAAAATAAAAGTAACCTATGTTTACAAATAAAGAATGTTAATTGATTGATTGATATTAGTGACTAGCCTTCTCCAGTCCAGAACCTTGAAGACATCCTCCATTGCGGCCATGAGCAGTTTCGGAGAAATGATGTCTATCTGTCTTACACCCTGCTGCAGGACGATAAGTTTCGAGTTCTATTCCTAAAGTCGGACTGACATGGTGACGTTCTTGTACAAATATTTCAGCACCTCGATGTACCGATAATCAATCCGGCACCGTTGGAGAGACTGAGCGCACAGCACAGCCCAAGTCTCGATCGAATCGAAGGTTTTCTCGTAGTTCGCAAATCCAAAGCTGCGGGGCAGATTATACTCTTCGGTCTTCTGTATAACCTGCCACAGCGTAAGTATGTGGTTCACGGTGCTAAAGCCTCTTTGGAATCCAGCTTTTAAGACTGGAAGTCGACAAACCTGCGCGCGGGACGATTTGTGATGATTCTGGAAAACAGCTTGTTGACATGGCTCAGAAGTGAGATGGGTCTGTAATTTCTAAGCAGGGCATTGTCGCCCTTCTTAAAGGAGAGTACCACGACACCTCTGCTCCATGCCTGTGGCGTTTTGCCCTTGAGTATCACGGAATTGAACAGTTCCTTAAGGGCCTTAAAGACCAGTTTTCTACCCGCCTGCAGGAGTCCGGCCATAATTCCTTCCTGCTGACGCCTTATTGTTTTTAATCTGTTTTAGAGCCATCCTAATCTCTGGCAGGCTGACGTCTGGCATGGCCTCGGTATAGTGCCGGGTGACAAAAATCCAATCCAAAAGTAAAAAACAGAGTCCATGAAACAATGTAGGTAGTCGATAAAACAATAGATAACTAACGAAGGACTGCGCGGAGGGCGGTAAGTCAGAGCGCGAGCGCAATGAAACTTGTTCTACCTGTCTAATGTGCGAAAGAAACAACGTTTACATGCCTCTGAAATTTGGTTCATCCGTGCACTATGCTCTATGGTATCGAAATTCTTTTCATGTCTATATAAGATGAAATATAATCATCTAAACCGTTTATTTTTCATTTTTTTTTAAATGATGCTCAACATCGGTTGCGGTCGGATGCGGCACAGCGTCGGTACCCTTCTGCCCAATTGGTGTTACTGGGGTACTTTAATGCCCACCATCAGGAGTGGCTCTTCCCATACCAGTACACAGATCATGCTGGAAGAGAGACGCGAAAGCTAGCGCTTGCGTTAAATCTTACCCAGCTGGCCCAGGGGGCAACGAGGGTCACTGCGGGTGGCGAGGGCCTACCGCTCGGTAGGCTTCTCGGCGGCGTGCGCTCTGGCGGGCACCCCTCCTTGGGAGTTGGAGGCGTGGGTGCTTGCCAGAGTGTACGAGTGGACGGCGCGGCGAAAGGCCCTCGGGAGCGCCCCGTCGCGGAGGAGCGGGAGGCCGTGCGGCGGGAGGCGAGGGACGCCATCATCGTCCATTGGACGGAGGACCTCGCCACCGCCACCTTTAGCCGCCGAACCCTGGACGCGCTCGGTCCGGTCCTGCGAGACTGGCTCGAGCGCTCCCACGGTTTCCTCTCATTTCGTCTGGTGCAGGTGTTGTCAGGCCACGGCTGTTTCGGCAAGCACCTGCACCGGATCGGGAGGGCGGAGACTCCGGCGTGCCATGACTGCGGCGCGGCAGAGGACACGGCTCAGCACACCCTCGAGGTGTGCCCGGCTTGGTCTGAGCCGCGCCGCAGTCTAACTGCGAAGATCGGATAGGACTTTTTACTTCCCAGCGTGGTCAACGCTATGCTGGGGAGTGAGGGGTCCTGGGCAGCTGTCGCCTCTTTTTGCGAGGACGTCATCTCGCAAAAGGAGGTAGAGGAGCGCGCGCGGGAGGACGACCCTCTCGCTGCGCCGCTCCGAAGGCGAAGAAGAGGTCGGAGAAGACGTCGTCTTCTCCCTCCTCATGGTGGTGATGGGAGCGCGATAGGCGCGGGGGCCCTCCGCCCGCATTGCACTCCACACCACCTTCGCCGGTCATTCCTAGCCCTACCCCTTAACAGGGAGGACGTGAGGGGCCCACCGTTTTAGGCGGGTTGTCGTCGGAGGAGGACTGGATGCCAAGGCTGCGCCGATCTCCCAGTCCCCCTCTCTCACTCGTACGATGCGAGAATGCCGCTGGGTTATTTTAGTGGGTATACCGGGTCAGCCATTCCATTCCCCCGATGGGAGGGTATGCGTTATACATTTTTTCCCCGCGCAAAAAAAAAAAAAAAAGGCGGCAACGAGGGTATTGGATATCAATTCGCACACTGCCAATTGCTTAAAACTTTTGCTGACAACAGATCCAGACCGCTATTCGGTGTCAATTATTTCACCACTGGGTAGTTCCGACCACTGTCTAGTGAAGTCTGTGTCCGTTTACTCCTCGCCCGATCCTGGCCCTAGAGGCACCCGGCGGGTATGACGATACAAGTCAGCAGATTGGGATGGCATGCAATCTTTCTTCCATGTTACCCTTGGCAGCCTACTTGCTTTTCTTCGATTGATGCTTCGTCGTGCGCGGACGCCATGGAGGGGAAGGAAGTACGACATTCCGTTTTCCGGCATAACAATGTCTGGCGAAGCTCGTCTATGGTTTGGTGCCGAATGCAATCGCGCTGATGCGCTTAAGCACGCGGCGTACCTAGCATGGGTCGACACTCGTACGCGCAAAGCAAATGACGTGAGTCAACAGAAGAGAGCCTTCAACAGGGCTGCCAAGTCCTGCAAGAAGGTGTTGCGTAGGGCTCGGTTTGACCACATTAGCCGAATAGGGAACTTGCTTCATACCCAGCAGGTATTAAGGCTTTTTGGTCCCTGGCTAAGTCGGTCGAATCGAACTTCTTCCACCCTTCACTACCAACTGGGAAATTGGTCAACTGGGGATCTTCTAGCGTATGCCATTCACATCTGGAGTGAGGCCATAGAGAAACACGGGGAGCCACTAGCGGTCTCCCTTGACACCTCGAAGGCGGTCGAGAGGATTTGGCACGATAGCCTTATTAGTAAGCTTCCTTCCTTTGGTCTGCTCGCCGGATTGTGTGATTGGATCGCGGATTTCCTGAGAGATCGGTCTAGCCAAGTGGTCATAGATGGCTGCTCGTCTGGACGGCTGGATATTAATGCCGGAGTTCCTCACAGGTCGGTGCTTTCGGCAACACTGTTCTTAATGCATATTAATGATCTGCTTAAACCCGGTATCTTTGGGTATGCAGACGACAGCACTGTTGCTGAGAGATTCGTGTCTGACGCACGAGCTAGTGGATCGCAGATCCGGTCTCTCCGGGAGGCAATGGTTGAGTGCTTGAACGTGTCAGTGCAGGCTGACTCTGAGACCCAGCGTGTCTATTTTTCGCCAAAAGGAGCCAATTCCACCCAGCTCCATCTTTTCGAGGTGGCGTTACATTGTCATCTACCCTCAATTTTGGCCCTTTTATAGAGGTAAAAGCTCAAGTGGCTGCATAGAAGTTGGGGATCCTGGTAAAGGTGACGGTACTTGACACCGGAATAGCTGCT
Source organism: Lacanobia oleracea (assembly GCA_950371165.1). Taxonomy (NCBI): domain Eukaryota; kingdom Metazoa; phylum Arthropoda; class Insecta; order Lepidoptera; family Noctuidae; genus Lacanobia; species Lacanobia oleracea. The sequence goes on from OX493397.1 coordinate 14,278,051, forward strand.
AAAACTCTATCAAGCGCAAGTTCGATCGTGTATGGAGTGCTGTTCTTATTTTTGGGTTGGATCTGCCAGATACCAGCTTGATATCCTTGAGTCAATTGAGAAACGAGCCAAGAAGATCATCGGAAATGATAGGCTCGTCACGACGAGGCTCCAAAGTCTTGAACATCGACGACGAGTTGCAAGCTATAAAAACCGACAGGCTATGTCGGTTTTCTACCGGTTGTATTTTGGGAAATGTGTGACGCAATTGCATAATTTAATTCCGCTAAGCCCGTTCCATTATCGGATCACAAGACGAACGGCGATGCGCCACCGGTACATGGTGGACATCTCACTCACACGCACAAAACGGAACACATTCAAAATCAAAAATTCATAGTGCGTACAGCCAAGGAGTGGATTTCCCTGCCGGATTTTGTGTTTCCTGATAGCTACTACCTGGGAGTCTTTAAGTAAAGAGTGAAGAGGTTACTTCTAGGCAGGCGTGCTACATCTTCGACCACATCATCGCTTACAAACAGGTCAGATAGTGGTCAAATGCGTGCCCATCTATACTTCTACAGTAATATTGTAAGGAGGAAAAAATTTTTTGTTTGAATTGAATAGGCTCCGAAAGTCCATGACCGAATTGAAAAATTATTTCACCATTGCAATTCTAAATTATCCCTGATGAACAAGGACTATTGAATATTTTTAAAACGTTAGGGATCCGTATGAAAACTTCGACAATGTAATCCAAGGTGTGAAAAAAATACCAAAAATGATCCTTATATCGCGTATGCTGCGGAAACTATTGAGAATAGAGCAAAGTGATGTACTAAAGTTTTATAGAAGACATAAATATGTACGCTGCGGAAACTATTGAGAATAGAGCACAGTGCAGAACAGTTTTATAGGAGATATAAATATCTACAAAAAGTTTCGGAAGGATATGTATCTGACTATTGTGGTTAAGTCACAATGACCCCTTTTTGTTCAAATTATTGAAGTTTTGATTGATTTTTTTTTTTTTTTTTTTCTATAGATAGGATGATTTTAGTATTAAGGTTTTTATTCTTTATCTAATTAAATTAGTTAATAATTAAGGTTGACTATGTGCCATGTAAATTACACTTTAAATTATTCAAATCGGGCCTTTCGTTTAAAAGTTACGACAATTTAAAAATATTAAAAGTAAGAAAAAAAATTTACACATACCTTTTAAGAAGTAAGATCGGAGATAGAGTTTGTGGAGTAGGTATCAACTAAACGCGTGCGAACGAAGTCGCGGGCGAAGTGCTATCAAATATAAAAACAAAAAAAAATGGTTACTGTCCGCCACTCTTCGCAAAGTGAGTCAGATATTCCCAATGACCTTTAAATATAATACACACTGCACAAAGTAGAATAATTATTGAAATATCAGTCAACAGAAATAACCAGCCCTATTTAGAATAGCTTTTTGAACGTGTGCTTAATTTAAATACCAGTTAGCATATTCTAAAGTCAACAGCTCTATAGAAAATTATCTAATATTTACCATGAAAGAGGAAACAAAAATGTTAAGTAGGAAACAATAAAAACATAATACTTTTCTTTGAGAGTGCGAACTCTTTGTCATAAAGCTAAACATAATAAAAATGAGCTCTAAATGGATTTTTAATACTCTCTATGACAGTAAAGTGGCTGTAACTGAAAATAAAGTCTAATTTTTGTAACGTAATATTTGTAATTTTAGTTTTTTTAGTTTTAGTCTTACTTCTGATGGATTTTTCAGACAAGTTAAGTTATTTTACATCTTGTTAGGGTTCCGAACGTCCGTATTAGTAGAACCCTTAAGAGATCACTCTGGTATTTGTCTGTCTGGCTGGCTCTTTGTCTATCTTTTCGTCTATCATAGCCAGTTTGAACTTTATGAAAAAATTTGCAATTTGCGGCTAAGAGCGTACAATCAAAAGCAATTGTATAATAAACAGGAAAAGAGGCTAGCTGCGCGTTTAGCCACCCCGCGGCTAACCGCCATTGCGTAGGAGCACTAACAGCCTGTTTCTTCATCAAAAGTAACTGCCAAAGTAACGTCATAAAGTAAAAATAACGATTAAATTCGTTTTTTTCACAATTTTAACTGTTGTTTTAACTTTTACTTTTACCTCTAACTTTTACTGCTCATAAAAGGGCTGTTAAAGCTAAAGTCACTCTCATTTTGACAATATTGTATAAGTTTCACTGCATTTATTCCTTCATTTTATTTTAGTTTAAAACGTTATCACGAACTTCGTCTAGTGCAACTTCAAGTTCATCAGACGATGACCTTATCGTTAGTTATTTAACGCGTAGGCGTAAAAAGTTTAATATTCGCTAAGATCATTTCTTATGGGACGATACTGATTTTCTGTTCCGATACAGAATTTCAAGGTAAACAGTTACAAATCTCAGCATAATGTTACAAGATAAACTGACGCCAACTACAGGAAAGTAAGTTGTGGCAACTTTATTGACTTTTAGTTCAGCTATTACTTGGATGAAGAAACACATTTAATATTATAACAGTAATGGTCAAGTAAAAGTTAATACTTTTACTGATAGTTATAGTTGTTGATGAAGAAACTGGCTGTTAGTCAATCATTTTGACCTTTCATGTAGGTACATGGAATTTCGTTCAACATGACCTTTTTTAACTAATAATTGAGTTATAGAATTTTAGAGTGTAGATAGGCTTAGCTAAAATTAAATACTAAAACGTGACTTTAACTAGTACTTAGTCTCATTAACATTTTGCACAAAGTTAAACCTAAATGAGTAAAACCTTAAAATTATTCTCTGAGGAAATCAAAAAGCGAAAATGGAGAAGGATTAACAAGGCTTCAACGCAGATTACCTAAGCTTAATCCAAAAAAATAAACGTATTAAAAAAATTCTGTTTTACCTACGTTTGGATACTTCAGTATTTTCTCGCACATGTTGAGCCTCTAGTTCTAAACTTTATTGCCAAGGCGGCATTGTGCTCCTAAGTACAATTAATGAAGTGTAGTTCCTCAAACTATTTAAATTCAGAACAGCGTCTACTGATAACTGTTACTTTTATTATGCTTACCAATACCAACGTGTTCAGAACAAGGGTATCATAAACTGGCAGGGTGGCATAATATATGAGAGATAAAGTGCTGTAAAGCAGTGCAGCGTGGCTTCACCTGCTCTGGAAAGGAGTTTTAGACTCCAGCTGATTAAAGCCTACCAGAGTTCCACTAAATGCCCTTTGCTTTCCAGGGCTGTGGTGTAGTCCGGTCAAATTATACTTCAGGCTTCGTCCTCGAGATTAGCATTTTATACACATGTAGTAACGCCTAGTACACACCATTCCACACTATTTTGAGAAAATTCATTTTTTTTTTTTTTTTTTTGTGGGTAGATTAGTTAGTCTACTTGATTCCTGCACCCGCAATCCGTATCATTCGCTTTTTAGTGCTGCGCCGTTCCACACTCGCTCGCGATTTTTAGTTACTTATTTAAATAGTTAGTATCTAGTGTTGTTGTAAATAATGCCTAAAAGAAAAGGTGATGATTGTGATCGTATACAACGTAAAATTAGAAGATTACAAAGAAAATTAAGACGCAAACGGCGTCGATCGCGTGATTCATATTACTCGGATGACTCACAGTTATCGTCAACAACAAGTTTGTGCCGCCGTTCTCCGTTAGATGATCAAGGTATGTTTTATTATTGTAATAATCAGTCTATGACCTACATAATATTGGTTTTTCAATTTTATTGCATAACAATCTACATCTGTTATTAAAATGTAGTGTTCGAGATTACGTGACTTGTTTACTTCGGTTAACATTGTTTAAACCTACCTACCAATAATAATGTAGGTACATTCTTCATACTTTTTTCTACTCGATAAAAGTGTTACGAACAGTACAGTGGGACTGTTTTTTCACTAATACGAGCCTGACAAATAAGATTTTATTATTCTTTAGGAAATAATAGTTTGCGGACAGTACTTGCTTGCATTGGGACTGTTTCTTTCTGTTAATTTCCAACTATTCAGTCTTATAGACTATTCGTAACTAACAAGTGTTTTATAATGGAAACATGAAAGGTTTTAAGATATTGAACTACATGTTCAATTTTATTATTACGATAACTCCTAATGCAGTTTATGCAGTCATGTTCGGGCCCACCGAGCAGTACAATGGGACTGTCTCATGGTGCTAGATAAATTTGTTTGTGGACAGTACGTGTTACCATAACTTGGGACTGTCACTTACATTATAGTATTGACTCGCATTGCCAGGCTACATGGGACTTTACGTCTGGTTTTCAGACGGGGAATATATAGAGTTATTTAACAATGAAGTGGTCATATCAGACCTAGCTCAGCCTTCTCCCAAGCAACAAACAGATGTAGACCTAACGCAGCCCGAGATGGAACTGGAACCAGATCCACTCCCTAGCACATCACGCGATGAACACTCTGTCGTGATAGTTGCGCCGGAGCCTGCGGACCCTTCACCGCCCGTAGTCCCAGAGCTTGTTCCGCTTGCAGACGCAACGACACCTGCAACAGAAGACTCAGGACTTAATAGTGAACTGTTGGATATATTAGGCACTGATCCTACAACAGACAAAAAATATGGAAAAAGTATACAAAAAGATTTAGCGATCAGATTTCAACATTGGACTACGGCCAGTATAACAAAAGAACTGCCTAAGGAGCTTAAAGAAAATTATTTAACTCTTGAAAATGCCATGTTGATTGATCCTCCAGAATTGAATGCAAAAATAAAAGCAGCTATCTCCGAGATTATTGCTAAACGCGATAAAGCTATTGGAAGTAAACAAAAACAACTTACCTAAGCCATTACTTCCTTAGGAGAAGCCATCACGCTTATATTATGAGCTAAAACACTGATTTACTCAAACTTCTCATGGATTCTACTAGTATCATCTGCGACTGTCAACACGCTGACTCTGTGACGCGGAGAAACTTCCTATTGAATGCTGTCAAAAAAGAAGTTAGAGAGCAACTGCAGAAAACACAAATTGATAAGCTTCTTTTCGGTGAGAACTTAGCAGAAACCATCAAAACTGCCAAAGCCACCAATAAATCTGGAAAAGATCTTAAACCACAGACGTCTCTAAACAAGGTAAAATCTGCTGGTCGACTGTCCTTATTTTATAAAGAATGGTCAATGATCACACAGGATCCAATGATCCTTTCATATATAAAGGGTTATAAAATTCCCTTTTCTCGGTTGCCAAGTCAATCATTACCCCCTAGTATTCGGAAATATTCCGAGTCAGAAAGAGCACACCTAATTGAAGCCATCGATAATTTATTATCATTAGGAGCCATTTCAGAATGTGAAGCTCGGTCCGACCAATATAATATGTCAAATGTCTTTTACATACCCAAGCCAAACGAAAAGATGCGTTTTATCTTAAACTTAAAATCTTTAAATAAATTTATAGACACTAATCACTTCAAACTGGAAGACTTGAGAAATGTACTAAAATTAATATCACGAGATTGCTACATATGCACTATCGACTTAAAAGACGCATATTATTTAATCAAGATTGATAAAGATGATCGAAAATACCTCAGGTTCCAGTTTGAGCATTCTATATACGAATTTAATATCTTACCTTTTGGCTTGAATACTGCTCCGTTTGTATTTACAAAGGTTATGAAACCAGTGATGAAATTATTGCGAAAACGTGGTTACATTTCTACGATATATTTAGATGACATCTGATTTATTAGTCATGATCAACAAACGTTATAAGACCTGCAAATAACACAAAATATCCTTACGAGCCTTGGTTTTATTATAAATAAAGAAAAAAGTAATTTAAATCCTTCACACTTTTGCAGATATTTAGAATATATTATAGATACAAGAATGTTTCAGGTCATATTACCAAAAAAAAAAAAAAATTATAGAATAAAATTAGAAATTAATAAAATTACAAAATTAAAACAATGCAAAATCAGAGCTTTTTGCTAGATTTGTTGGTCTTTTGGTGTCTGCCTGCCCAGCTGTGGAGTATGGTTGGCTCTACACCAAACTATTTGAATGATACAAATATCTTAATTTAAAAAATGCAAACAACAATTTATGAAACTGTTATGAATTTACCAAATTCATTAAAATCAGACTTAGAATGGTGGGATCATGCTATCGATAATTTTGTTTGTAAAATCAAAATTGATAAATATGACCTTGAAATTTTCTCTGATGCCTCAACAACGGGGTGGGGAATCGCGTGTGGTGATCAAAGAGCTAGTGGTCTGTGGGGAGACGATGAACTCAGCCAGCATATCAACTTTCTTGAAATTATGGCGGCTTATATTGGCCTTAAAATATTTGCCAAAGATTTATCTCACTCTCAGATTCTTCTTCGAATTGACAATACCACCGCTATTTCCTACATCAACAGGATCCAGTTCCCCCACTTAACAGAGGTTACGAAGCAACTTTGGCAATGGTGCGAACACAGAAAGGTGAATGACCAAATTAGTATGGGCACTGGACCAAAAAAAAAATTGCTGCCCCCAGATTTGCCACATAGCTCATTTGAAAGAAGAGTTCAAATGCAACATTTTATTCTATGGAACCGAAAAAATCTGTCCCACAGAAACATAAATATAACCTAAAATGTGATTTTATGAAAAAGTTGCATATTTTACTTCTTTACACAGGTAGGTGACCTTTTCTTATCGCAGATAATGAGCTTACACGCGAGTTTGCTTTCTTTGAACATTGTTCAATAGTAGTGTGAGCGAGAAGGCGATAGAGCTACGTTCTCGCTCACACATGTATGCGCTTTGCATTGCAACTGTGCAGTCCTTCTGTAACTCTCTTCGCTTATAGTTGTGTACTATGCGAATATTTTCTGTGGATATCCTGTGATTACGTGTTTGACCCTTGCATTACGTTACCTGGACCTGATTTTAAGCCCTGTGATTTGGATACAGTTTTAAAGATGTTTCGTGCATCTGCTGGACAAGTGTGTCTAGTGTGTGGTAGATCAGTGCGGTCGATCAGAAGAAGAACACTAACTACGCAGCTTTTTGAAGAATATCCAATCGCTGCAAATAATATAACTGAACGAGTTCTTCCTTATCATGTGAGTACTTACATAAATGATTGCAATAATGACTTATTTAACCATGTAACAATGCATAGAGTGCATATCACGAATGAAAGCCCGCGGAAATGGAACTACATTTTTTTATGCAATGTAATGTAATGACATAGACACTAGCGCCGCGTCAAAGGGACTTCAGTAGCGGCGCTATTCATTCATTGGTATATTCATGTACTGAATAACATTTGTTAAAAAGATGTGTATTTGTGATGTGTAATTGTATCTGAAACTATTTCTTTCAGATACAATTTAACAACGCCGAGTTTATCTGTCAGCGTTGCTGGCGACGCGAGGCGTACCCACCAAGACGTCGTACGTCCAGTGAACGAGAACAAGAACCACCAGTACGCGCTTCTGAGCAGCCAGCAGATCAACCTGTGATAGAACCAGATCAAGCCGAGGTACAACCAGATCTAGCTGTGGTACCGCATGCTGGTGATCAACGTGGAGCAGTAGTTGACGAACAAGACATTCAACATTATATTATACATTTACCACATATTAGTCGGGCACCGAACACTTCAAACTCTTGCATTATATATTCGTGATATGCACTCTATGCATTGTTACATGGTTAAATAAGTCATTATTGCAATCATTTATGTAAGTACTCACATGATAAGGAAGAACTCGTTCAGTTATATTATTTGCAGCGATTGGATATTCTTCAAAAAGCTGCGTAGTTAGTGTTCTTCTTCTGATCGACCGCACTGATCTACCACACACTAGACACACTTGTCCAGCAGATGCACGAAACATCTTTAAAACTGTATCCAAATCACAGGGCTTAAAATCAGGTCCAGGTAACGTAATGCAAGGGTCAAACACGTAATCACAGGATATCCACAGAAAATATTCGCACAGTACACAACTATAAGCGAAGAGAGTTACAGAAGGACTGCACAGTTGCAATGCAAAGCGCATACATGTGTGAGCGAGAACGTAGCTCTATCGCCTTCTCGCTCACACTACTATTGAACAATGTTCAAAGAAAGCAAACTCGCGTGTAAGCTCATTATCTGCGATAAGAAAAGGTCACCTACCTGTGTAAAGAATTAAAATATGCAACTTTTTCATAAAATCACATTTTAGGTTATATTTATGTTTCTGTGGGACAGATTTTTTCGGTTCCATAGAATAAAATGTTGCATTTGAACTCTTCTTTCAAATGAGCTATGTGGCAAATCTGGGGGCAGACTTTGACTTTTTTTACCAATTTTTGGTCCAATTTGGTCATTCTCCTTTATATGTTTTTGCTTCATATATTAGCTCTTCAGAGAATTTTGAACCGGATCTGGAGTCAAGACGTACGCATCCAGATTGAGTGGCAACTTGCAGACTATGCCTATCGTAAAATTGTTTCAACATTTGGTCCCCCAAACATAGACTTATTCGCCAGTAGGTTAAATAATAAATGCCCAATTTACGTCTCCTGGCACAGAGATCCGGATGCGTACGCAGTAAATGCTTTTACAATATCATGGTCAGGATTTTATTTCTATGCGTTTCCTCCGTTTACTATGATATTAAAGTTATTACGAAAAATTCGCTAAGGGTATCATGGTTGTCCCACACTGGCCACTGGTTAATTTTATCTAATGATTTCAGTCGTCTCCACATGCGCAACAGCATTACCTTGGTGGCAGGGATCTTACCCGCGAGGTGATGATAAGAAGAGGTATCCACTTTCATCTATGGATATAGTACTTAACTCTCTCTCGGATAACTCTTATAAACAATATGAAGGGTGCTATAAAAAGTGGTTCATTTATTGTAATGAGAATAAATTGAACATGTATGAGGTATCAATTCCAAATATTATGAACTTTCTAACAATTGTGTATAATAGTGGTGCACAATATGGAACATTAAATTCATACCGGTCCGCTTTGAGTTTAATTAATAAAGAAAACATATCTGAGAATGAAGACATTAAAAGATTTAAAGGAGTATTTCGCTCTAGACCCCCTCTACCCAAGTATAATGAAAGCTGGGACACGTCTTTGGTATTAAATTATCTGGAAAAATGGTACCCAAATAGAGGCCTAAGCGTTGAAAAAATTTCAAAGAAATCAATTACTCTATTAGCTCTTGTCACTGCAAACGTTGCGTGGTGCAAACATTATCAAAAATTAAAATTTGTAATATTGAAAAGTTTCCAAAGAAATCAAAATTAAAATTCCCGACCTTATAAAAACATCTATAATTGGGGCATTTCAACCCATGCTCCTGATTCCATTTTTTGATAAAAAAAAAAAAAAAAAAAACAGATATTTGTCCAGCAAAAGCCTTACTCGATTTCCTCGACATGACTGAAGGACTTCGTACTAATACGGATAATTTGTTTATCAGTTTTAAAAGGCCTCATAAGTCCGTAGGAGCACAAACATTATCTTGGTGGATAAAACATACTCTAAGTTTAAGCGGAATTGATACTTTCACGTTCACTGCGCATAGCACTCGACATGCTGCCACATCTGCTGCGCTAAGATTAGGTGTCAATGTTGATCAAATTAGAAAAACTGCTGGTTGGAGCCCTGGCTCCCAAAATTTGCAAAATTTTATAATACACCTGTTAATAATACGTCTAAATATGATTCTTTTGGTATGGTGATTATGAATGATTCAATTAATAAGTAAATATTTTAGTTACAGCAATTGTAAAATCAAGTGATTTTTTTTTTGTTTGTTAACAATAACAAATTCTTTGCGACCTATGACTCATGTATTTGATTTAATTATATTTTACGATTCCTATCTCTAAAAGTCTACATGTGTATAAAATGCTAATCTCGAGGACGAAGCCTGAAGTATAATTAGAGATTAAACGAACTTACCTGTGAGTGAAGTTCGATCCTAATTATATGAAGGCTTCGTCCGAAGAGATTAGCAACCCCCCCACCCACTCGTTCAGTCTCTACCCTAATCAATCGTAAAATATGAAGTGAATGCGCTTAACTCTAAACTATATGATACGGATTGCGGGTGCAGGAATCAAGTAGACTAACTAATCTACCCACAAAAAAAAAAAAAAAAAAAATGAATTTTCTCAAAATAGTGTGGAATGGTGTGTACTAGGCGTTACTACATGTGTATAAAATGCTAATCTCTTCGGACGAAGCCTTCATATAATTAGGATCGAACTTCACTCACAGGTAAGTTCGTTTAATCTCTAATTATATCAACAAATGTGGGTGAAGGTACATTAATTCGCAACAAGCTCAAAATTGGTAGGATTGCTCAAAACACTATTATAAATGAAATCTAAAAGTCCTTATCGATCCGATACGTGGAAAAAAATACTTGGGGTCAAAGGTAACTGGTAATCATTAAATAAGTTGAGACAAAATTGTAAATCACATAACTATCTAAAGAGAACGAGACCGTTTCTGAGATTTATAACGAGTCAAAAAGTTGAACCAACTCCAACCAAACACCAACCACTCTGTCAACTTTTTGAATCGTTATATCTCAGGAACGGTGTCTCTGAGGAAAAAAGCAACGAGACAGGTTTTAAGTAAAAGTATTTTCTTTTGACGTATCGGATCAATGAGGACTTTTTAGATTTTATTTATGATAGCGTTTTGAACAATCCTACCAATTTGAGCTTGTTGCAAATTAATGTAACCTCAGATGTCTAAATTGACCGGACTAGTAGCTCTTCCGAATAATTCCGCAACCCTGGTAGGAAAGTAAGGGCCTGCAAAAGAGATATGCATCTGCAAGAGTGTCTCTACTCTACATTTGAGGAAATCACATTATTGGGGAAAATGTGGCTGCCACCGTCAAACCAGGCGACGCACTGTGTTGGGAGAAGCGACAAGCATTGGAATGACTCTCAAGATCGTTCAGACTAAATTGGACGTCCTCTACCCCAAAAGGGGTCATAGGATCTTAAGTCAGGTAAGTCAGAATCTTCGTTTAGAAAAGCTAAGCGATATAATGAAATTCCTAAGGCTTGCGACAATCCTTAGTCAGCCTAAATTAAAGAAATCAGACAATCTAAATGCTATTTAAAAGCGTTTCGATGATCACAGTGTATTTCGGTGTGTAATGTTTCTTACTTCTGATCGTTTATTAAGTTTTTGATTTTGAGGTTACGAAACATAGGCATATTGTAGTAATCAGTCTTTGCTCAAAGAAGTAGCATGGTTTTTCAACGTGGTAATTCTGCCAGTCTTCTGCAGGATTCCGGGGATTTATGAAAACATGCATTATGTACTTAGTTAGGTTGAGTATAAATAGTTAGTAAAATTTTAATTATACCTACTTATTTATAATGCTACTTCAAAATAATCTTACTTTTCAATCTATGATTAATACACAGCACGTCCGAATTATGGGTCGATAATAAGTATTGAAATTTTTTATCAGTAAATCGATTTACCATAATGATGATGAATGATTGAGATTTGTAGATTGTCAATTCGAAATACTGTTTGGGTTATCTAGACCAAGGTACATAGGGGCCCTATGACAAGCATACCCTTTGTTTTTAATAACACTTCACACACAAGGTTGGCAATCCCTACTACTTGGGACACAGTTTTTTTTTTACCAACGAAAAATCATGTTTGCAGTTTGGTACCTACTTATAAACTTTTGTAGCTTTATCGTTTAAAAAAAAACAAATACTTTCGAGCTACTTATTTCCTTGATGATGCTGCCTGTAAGTATGTCTTTCTTATCATAATCAGCTACCAACTAAATAACTTATCTTAAGTGCTTTAGCTATACTCAAAGCTCATTTTCAGCTCATTTGCTTTCGTAAAAGATTTTGAGCGCGTACTTGCATAGCAAGTTATGCTGAAAAAGAAATTACTTCCAAAATGAAATAGAACTATATTATTATGCAAAGAAAGAGTCCTGTTATAAATCATATGAAACTCTGTAGTTTTTATTAATTCAGTGAAGAAATAAATTCGTTTGACAGTTATGTTTATCTCGTTTCTATTACATATTTTCTACCAAATCGTTTCCCATTTGATATTAATTTTGCAATTCCAACAGATACCAACATAATATACGAGTACATGAATTATGGTAAAAAGCTAGCGACAGCGAGAATAAATGATTAATTTGAAGGAATAATTAGAAACAATATTTGTTGTTGCAATTAAGCATTTAATAAATATCAACAATTACGCTTGAAAATGTTAAAATAGGTATACTCTACTGTGTTAACTATATCGAATATCCGAAAAACTATTTTCCGTTGAATTATCGTTTTTTTATTTATTTCATTTGTGATGTGTTTGCTCTTGACTCTAGGTCTCACGAATTGAGATGTAATTTCATCTTGATTACATGGATTGACAGCTCTCTTCGTGATCACTTTACCAAAGCCTTTATTTACTTCGATATATTTACAGAATTGACCGGCTGAACGAAAGATGTGAATCTGAATCATGGTACCTACTCAAAAGTATATAGACTGTATTAAACTTTTTGCTGTAACCATATCTATTCTAGGGATAGTAATAAATACGTTCGTATATCCTATCAGCTTTATCAAAGCTTTCTCTCAATAAATGTACTAGAAAATTCATTTTCAACGGTTTAGTGAGAATCATACTCAGACGAGCGGTTTTTATAAAGAAATCTAAGTTCAGGTACATTTCTCAGAATACTTTTTTGTTGAATATATTGAAGTAGGTACACTTTTGTTCTTACGTAAACCTAAAAATATAAACAATGAACTTGGATAAAACCACTACACTTAATAAGTTTTCTTGTGAAACATTAAGACGAGTTAATTGATAAAAAGTTCGACAGACATTTTTTAAGAATCAGGTTAAAGTTAAAAAGGAAAAGAAAAAAACATGGCCTCTGAGGCGGTTTAGAAACTGGCACAAGGTTGTGTGGGGTCGTTAGACCTTACTGCCCACACGATAAGAAGAAGAAGAATCCTCACAAGCAAGATGGAATGACAGCTCACTTTATGCTTATGTAGCGGCATCAATGCCGCCACAAGAAAAACCAAAGGATCAAATGTACATCGCAACAAAAAGAAGTCATCTATCCAACTAGCAGCGAACTACTACGTCGAAATGCTGCATCGCGCAATCAGAGTTTAGCGTGCGATTTGAATATATACATTCAGTCAAAAAAGTATCGGGAATGGATGATTTGTTTATGGTTCCAAATTCAATTTTTTTGTTTTTTTTGTAGTTGTTAGATTGGCACAACTGTTTTCCATTTTGGCGCGGAGTTTGAGTTGCATCTGTTATTTATATTAAATACAGTGCTGGTTTTAGTAATATCATATATAGTGTGTATTGCGAATTTCATAATGGACAAAAATATCGAACAAAGAGTTTGTCTTAAATTTTGCATCGCCAATGGAATTTCGTGTTCGGAGTCACTGAAAATGTTACAGAAGGCTTACGGTGAATCGACTTTATCAAAAACTCGTGCTTATGAGTGGTTCAAAGCGTTCAAAAGCGGTCGAGATGTGATGGAAGATTTGCCTCGCTCTGGTAGGCCGTCAACGTCTGCAACTGAAGTTAACATCGCAAAAGTGAAGGAAATAGTGACTGAAAATCCCCATTCAACTCTGAGAGAGATAGCCGCCGAACTTTCTGTATCTCACGAGTCGATCCGTACCATTTTAACTAATCATTTGGGTATGAAACATGTTGCTGCTCGGCTAGTCCCAAAAGATCTGAATTTTCTCCAAAAACTCAATCGCATGAAAGTCGCTGAGGACATGCTAGAACGAGTCAGTTCGGACCCAACATTCATGAAACGCATTGTAACTGGTGACGAGACGTGGGTTTACGAGTTTGACATGCAAACTAGTCAACAAGCTTCGGAGTGGCGCCTTCCAACTGAACCGAAACCGAAAAAACCACGCCAAAGTCGATCAAAAGTCAAAGTCATGTTGACTGTTTTCTTTGACTATCGCGGTGTTGTGCACTCTGAATTCTTACCGGAAGGTCTAACGGTAAATAAAGAATATTATTTGAGCGTTATGCGGCGTTTAAGAGAGCAAATTCGCCGAAAAAGGCCAGATTTGTGGAAAGAAAATTCTTGGATTTTGCACCACGACAATGCGCCTTCGCACAAGGCTATCATTGTGAACGAATTTTTAACCAAACACTCAACAAATACCATCCAGCAACCACCATATTCACCAGATATGGCTCCTGCTGACTTTTTTCTTTTTCCTAAACTCAAATTACCACTTCGTGGCACCCGTTTTCAATCGATAGAAGACATAAAGGAGAATTCGCGGCGAGAACTGAACTCAATTCCGGAAGCAGCGTTTAAAAAATGATTTGATGAATGGATTATTCGTTGGCGCAAGTGTATCGTTTCTAAAGGAGCATACTTTGAAGGTGATAAAATAAATTTGGATGAATAACAGACATTTTCTGTATTATTGATCTTTTCCCAGTACTTTCTTGACAGAGTAGTACATCAGCCCAAATCGGGCAGTTGCCCACACCGGACACAATAACCGTCCGGTCGGAGGATCCTCCCTTTTCAATGGAGGTTTGCGGGACTTTTCTCTCTGTTCCGCACACCTTCATACTCACTCCAATTAAGTTTATACGGTGAAATGTTTACAAAATAGGCCGGCTGTTCACCCTTTGTATTAAAGGGAATGAACTAAGACACTGGCAGAACAGATAATTCCACACATGACTGTCATAAATAAATATTGTGGAGAAGTGTTTAGTTTGACTAGTACTCACAGCATGCGGTGAGTCTGATAAACTGGTTGTGGAAGGGATGTAAGCACCTGTGTGTCACATTAGTTTTTGATGGAACATTTACTTTTTCAGCCAGCCACATGAGGCTGAAAAAGTGAATGTTCCATCAAAAACTAATGTGAAAAAGGGAGCCAAAGTTAAATTTTTATAATATCCGTAATTGTCGACTTCAGCTAAAAAAGAATTGAGATCTAAATGAGCTCCAAGTTCTGTAGATTATCCTGAAATAAGGTAAATGAAGGTTCAAGATTCGACTGGGCTAGTTTTTGCATAGGTACATGTTACCTTATATTTGGCTTTACTTATCATCTATATGTTATACTTACGCAAGGTACAGTTTTTATATCGTACTCTTTTAAATATTTGATTTGCTGGTGAAAACTTAAAATTAAAAAAATCGCGTAAATATAACATATATATATCATCATATTTATTAGTTTATAATTTTAGCATTATATGTGTATTTTATTCATTAACTTGTATTATATATATTATTTCTTTGTGAATTTTTTTTTTCCAAAAAAATATTCTATTTTACATTTTATTTATTTGCTGTACACCTACCACAGTGTGTTTCTTTTTAACCCAAAGGTTGACTGGTAGAGAATGCCTTGTTGCATTCCGCCTATGTACCACTATTGTACATGAAGTTTAAATAAATAAAACTAGCCAAGTCAAATATTGGACCTTAATTTTCCTTATTTCAGGATTATCTTTAGAAACATGCCAAATTTCAGATTTCTACGACCAGTAGTTTCAACTATGCATTATCTGTCAGTCACTTAGCCACTCAATCATTCAGTAACAGAACAATTTTAAGTATTAGAATTGTGAAACTAATTTTAAAAGTTGACTATAACTATTGATTGATATCGAAATAACTGGACAATAACGACATATGACATTCAGGAGCTTGTATGTTAAAGTGACAATGTTCTACGGATATAATGAAAAATTGTAAGTGACGAGGGTAGAGTGTGGATTCAGTACAATGGGTAGCTGCGCGGTTGGGTGGCGTTAACGGGAAGTGATGGTAAAGAGCGTGAACAATGAACCTCCCTAAAAGGAAAATATTATAGACAGTTCCCTTCATAATATGTGTGTGACGTGACTATCATACAATATGGCCGTAACTGGTGATAAGCGAATTATGATTAATGACAGCTTAAGGTGGTTGCGCCAGGGTAGCCCGCGAAATTTTCTTACGTTTTTTGCAATTTGCAATTTAGTATTAGGTTATATGTTAATTAAAGTATGATTCGCGGGCGTAAGAATTATTACCATACCAAAGTAAGTGTTCAATTAAAATATGTTTGAAATGGTCAATTTATCAGAATTATAATTTCTATTCGAATTAGCTTTACTTTGTGTTTACAAGCTATGGAGTAACTAAACGAAATTCTTCGAAAATGTTTTGAAAACGGTAAACGTCGCAAACAAAACGCGTGACCACCTTTGGTATAAACTACCCATAAACATGTTAGGGTTAATTCTGCTATTTATGTAACGTTCGTATTCGCATATTGCGACTGCTCAATCTGTCAAAAAAGCTTCAATTCCTATACATTTTTTCGTGATTGAGAGGATGTGACAAAAAATTGTAGAATTGGTACTCTTATGTCTATAACAGTTGCAACACGTAATACCGACCGGCAGGTTATTTATGGCATTTATGAGCAAAAGTCGTTGCTGCCGTCAATAGCTTACGTCATAAGTCTTATAGAGGTGAGTTGACTCTAGAATCGATACTATGAAACAGTTGAAAGTAAAATTGAAAGTCAAGGTAAAGATAATTTTCTTCCAATACGACAGAATAAAATTGAAGGCTGATAGAAAATCTTGTTGATTTTCTATCAGCCTTCAATTTTATTCTGTCGGTATTATCTCGGTATTATCTCGGTATTAATAGCAAACAAGTAGATGATCAGTCACTTACTATGGTTACTGGAAAGATGAAAGAAAGGATACCCAGAGGATGCAGCCCTATTCCATAGCCTGACCAAGCACTACCAACGCACTACTATGTTCCAAAGATCATCCCAAATTAAGGGAGACAGTTAAACACTTATATCATGATGCGAAACAGGAGGGCTATTCTGTAACATTTTCATCGTGAAATCTGCTCAAGTGATCTGTCAATAAGGAATTCAGATACGTTTTTCCGTGAGACTAGAGTAGTTGTTAGATTTTCGGTTCTTCTGACCTTTGGGTCGCAGGACAGCTACAAAAGCCGTGAGTTACCTAAGTACTTAGTTACTTCACGCATTGTGGTATGAGCAAAAAAAAATTTTTTTACTCTGTTCGAAGAAACATCAAGAAGTAAAAACTTATCATCATTAGTGAAGTAGGTTTCTAACTAGCTACTGAGAGAAAGCAATGTCAGTTGGATAAGTATCTAATTAGAGACGGTGGGAAGAAGATTAGTGGTTATTATATTCGTCGCAGCTTTATTTAATCTAACTTTATTTACGGTTCTTTCGTTGTACCATCATCATCATACTGCCTAGCCTTTTTCCAACTATATTGGGGTCGGCTTCCAGTCAAACCGGATTTAGGTGAGTATTTCATGGCAAGTCTGGAGTCAGATTTACTGCTTCTGACTATCCGTAACGACTACCAAAGATCTACAAATGACAGCCGGGACCAACGGCTTAGCGTGCTTTCCGAGGCACGGAGGAAACTCGGTATGTTAAGATGGTTACCCATACATAGACCAACCTTGGCAAGCGTGCGATTCGAGCGTTCAATGGCAAGGGATCGACCCGTGCGGCTGTTATTATCTAGCCACGAGCTCAGCCCAGCTGTCATTTGTAGATCTTTGGCAGTCGTTACGGATAGTCAGAAGCCAGTAAATCTGACTCCAGTCTTGCTATGAAGTACCGTGTTACCCAGTTAATGGGTTGTGGAAGTCTGGTAGGCAGCCGCTCCTCTTAAAATACTGGTATTCAGCTAAATCCGCCTTGACTGGAAGCCGACCCCATTATAGTTGGGAAAAGGCTAGGCAGATGATGATGAGTAAATCAATTGACTTAGAGCGTGTTAACGTGTTATAATTATCGGCCACCTGTTTAAACCGACCAATGTCAGAATAATGGTCTGTAAAAGAAGTAATGG
The DNA here is from genome assembly GCA_950371165.1 of Lacanobia oleracea. Lineage (NCBI taxonomy): Eukaryota > Metazoa > Arthropoda > Insecta > Lepidoptera > Noctuidae > Lacanobia > Lacanobia oleracea. The sequence goes on from OX493397.1 coordinate 14,296,021, forward strand.
TGCATAAATCTTTTGTGATGTCTTTAAATCTTAATTTTAAATTTTCCCATAATAGTTAGAAATAATTTTAAATGCGATGTTCATGGTTATAAATCACAGCCAGCTTCATTTGGTTGCAGTACGAGTGCCTAACGTAGGTACGTGTCATAATTGCAATTAATTTGAGTATTTGGAAATGCTATATAAGTTTTGCAAAAAAAATACCAAAAAGTAACACTCATCAATCTTAATCAAACGTACAATTTTGAAAAATTAAAATTTATCTACTTAATAAAATACATTTACTTGTTTATTTAGGTACTGACCTTGTTCGTTATGTCTATGGTACTGACATTCAACGCACAGCCAGAACCGCAATCACATAAGTAGTTCCTTATAATAAATTAAAGGTGACAAATATGAAGAATAATATTCTAATGAAGAGGTAAAAAGAGAATGAAATTTTTCCGGAATTTGCATCATCATTTTTCCGTTGGGGAATCCCTTCGGGCCTGCAGTGTCTAGGTACCTTTTCAATTATAATTAACTTATTAACTATATTTACATGCATTTATCTTAATGCGACACTATTTTAGAAATTTTTCTTCAAGTCATAATCTGTGTGTGTGTACTGTTTATTATTCCAAGCGCACGATTTTTTCCAGAGTCCAATACTTACTAATACCTAAGTTATAAGATATACACATATCTCCAATGGTCCGATCAGATTCGTTCAATGCTCAACACCAAGCTGCATGATGCGCTCAATGACGCCAAGGATCGAGGGATTCACGACCCTCAGCAATGAGAAATACTAAGCGAGGAGGAGACATGTAATAGGTACCTGATAGTGGGTCCACACGACACCAACTTTTGTCTGCGCAACCTTTAAACTCAAAATAAAAAAACAACGGGAGCACTCCGGGAGTGCCGGCAGAAGTAAAAACTTGAATACGTGCTTCTCTCCCTCCGTCTTACGAATTTTCAGAATCAGGTCACGTGTCCTGACGCGAGTTTAACATTTTTTACCCATCACAAAAAAGTGCACAACGCCGCTAATGAAGTTTGCAGGACACAAGTCTGTGCAAACAAATGTCATTGAATTAGATTTTTTCTGTCTGTATCGTATAAGCTAACCAACACATATAACTCGGATTTATGAGAACTACATTCTCATAACCTACCTAAAACAATAGTACGGTATGATTATTTAGAACCAAATTTCATGCAAGATTTGAGCAGAAAATATTGTAATAATATGCTGAAATATTTCACAGGCTTAAACCCATTAATTTTATTTTGACGTGTCTAAACCTAACATGAATAAATTACACAGTGATTTAATAATATTACAAGAGCAAAAAATCCCTCACTGTGAAAATCATTGCCTGAGAGTAAAAATCGTGTTCATAAATCACATATGTTTTAACAGCCCTTTTTACCTACACTCCTTGATAATATCATAAATATTTAATAATTTACTTGCGTATGAATACTAATAACGGATGGTGTAAATACTTTTTTATATGTATACCAGTAAGCCTCAAAATGTTATAAAATATTACTTCATGATTCGGTCCTCACGTCATGATAAGTACCCATGTGTGTTATTTACAACTGGTTCTCCGAAAAGGGAAAGAGTTAAGACATTTTGCAGTAGAGTATAAATTCTTTATTGAGCTCGTTAAGCACCACGTACGTCCCTATCTCGCTTTATTAAAAATCTGTATGATGGAGCTTAGAGCTAAGGCGCCTAAATATTGATTTAAAATATAACACGTATTGATGTTTGGAAAATGTTTTAACATAATTAAGAACTAGACGGACCCCGTATTTATATGACGCCACAATTTAGCCCGACATAGATAAATATTTAGAGGTAGTTTTTACTAGCGCGGCTTAACCCACAAAAATGTCCGGGCCCAATATTCCTGGGTGCGTCTCATTTTATATAAAGTTATTTGGTGTATTTTCTTTTCAATAACGTTCAAAAGATATAATTAACGTGAGATATACCAACTGTTTATATATAATATCTTTACATATAACTTTCATATACTCTAAAACTTATTTGGTATATGTTCTTGGATATAATGTTTATTTAATCGAAAATCATTAGGTTTATCGTTTAAAATCTATAATATTGTCTTAAAAATTCAATAATTATGACGTGCTACAGAAGTTAGTGATAGAATCGAATGGCTACAAAACTGACTCCACGTAGTCTTGTAGGCGTGGAGGGGCGAGGCGGCCCGCGAGCTGAGGAGCAGATGGTTTTAACGCCCGCCGCAGCGACTGAGGTTGCGGTGGTGAGCGATTAGACCGTCTGCGACCATAAGCTCGCGTGGAGCTGCCGGAGCCCCGCAGCGCCGGAGCCGTGACAGAACCCTGCTGCATGCTTGCTTGTATGCTGCATGTTTGCTCGCATGCTGCATGCATGCTTGCTTGCCTGCTCAATGCTTACTTGCATCATTGCTGGCAGCACATGCATGCTTGGCAGGTGATAATCAGTTACTAAAACTAGGTATATCTACTCATGCAACTTTAATGATATTTGTTAAGCTACCACATAACAATATAATTAGACCAGACTAAGTTATAATGTGTATTTAATATGCAATTCTGCTTTGTGTTTTTAACTAGCTGTTTTATCATATTAGACTAAATGGGTTTTATGTTATTTGAGTGGAATATCTAACAATTTTATATTGAATGTATGTTGGTATGCTTGTAAAAATTAGTTATTTTAAAATTATATCAATCGTGTATTATATTAATTGATCATTATATTAAACAAAATTATAGGTTCAGTTGTTATATCTTGTAAATATTAGAGATTTTGTAATTATATAATATATTAATACAGTCCGCCTTTGTACAGTATTTTTACTAGTGCATCAAGTTTTAATTAATAAATAAATAAATAATAATTTTCCTATATTTCTTGTTTCCCAAACGAATTCCTTCAGCCGTTGAAACATATAGCGCCGTGCTAAATGAACATATAACTTACAAACTACGAGTATGGGATGCAATAATTTATTACGCCTGAATACGACATCGACTGCTTAAGTATCTCGTAGATATTCACGTTTGGAATCAATTGATGGCTGCAGCATGTGTTGTCAAACGTATTAACAACTGTCAACGAGGTTCTCCCGAGATTTCCACTTCAACTATTTTAGAGTTGTAAATGAACAAATTTGACTCCGTGTCACTCCCGCAGGGACAAGTGAAGCTTGTGGTGCATTTTCCTGGAATAGCAAAGGTAGAAATAGGAAACTATTTCTTGAAGTTTAATGTATGATAAACTTGTAGATTTGTGAACTCTAGCAGGCTCAGGCTAATCTTTGATCTAGATCAAATAAGATTTTTTTAGTTGTAGATCAAATAAGTACTTTCTGCGAATAGTATATTCATTTAAACCTACATTTTTCTATGTTTTAGAAATTTATATTTGTCCACATTAACAACTTTACATGCTAAAGACTTCCTATCTATCTAGCTTAACAACAGGCCGTTTCGTCAACCATCAAAACTTATTGCTAAATCCTTCATTTTTAGCAACCCACCGCCCCGACTAGGATATGCACAAGACTCGGCAACTCAAACCTGTGGTCTACCACCACCATTTCATGCACAGTCCCGTTGTAGGGCCATTGATGTGTCTTGCATCAACTTATAGAGACTATCATGGGACATGCCCTAGAACCCTTACGGATGTTCGGCACCCTATATAATATGAGGATGGTTTGTACAATATATTTTGATAGATTACTGATTTCATAGCTTTTTGGGTGGTATTTTTACCTTTTTTCAGGACACGGCCTAATAAGTTCGACTTCGTGGACCGCAGTTTCTATTACTCATTTTGTCTTAAAATCTCGAAGTATCATGTTCAACAACTTTTTTAAAAAAATATTAAAGCAACATTTGCAAGTATTATATTAAGACAGCTCTATTTCATCGTTTTTACAATTATCTGGGTACATTAAAATCCAGACAATCACAAAATTATTGTGTAAAGAAAATAGGCCTGCTCTACAAATGTACTTTCTACGTCGGCTCAACGTAACAAATGATTTACGAATGCACGAAAACGCGCCGCGTATCGGAGCTGCAAATATCTAAAATGCCTACGTTTCACACATTTACATGCCATTCCACTCGTCACTAACATAGCTGCATTATTGATGTTTGCCCACTTAATCTACAAAATGATCCGAGCAATTTTAAGGGGCATTGAGTCTCGAACTCTAAAATTATTTGCGATATTTGAACATTTTGTCCTCTCAAGTTCTACGGACTAACAGGCTGCGTATCCACCAGAAATTGTGCGAGGATGGGTAGCGAGGATATTTTTATTAAGAACCAATAGAATCATTTGCGCTGAGCAAGACTCAGCTCTACACATCTCGCATCCTCGCACATCTCTAGTGGAATCGTGCCATCGTATCGCGCAAATGTTCAGGCAGTCTGAAGTGCCTGTCCATTTGCGTGGAGCGAGGCAGCGGAGCGGAGAAACGGAGAAATATTAACCAATCTTGTCATTTAAAATTTCAGTAACTCACGTGGTGAGAAGATTGTGCATTTCCATTGGTTACAGTTAATCCGTTTCTCCGCTCCGCTGTAATGGACAGGCACCCTTTTTATATATAATAATGAATCCCTATTTCCCTTGGTCATCGTATCACGCTTGAACGGCTGGACCGATTTCGATAATTCTTTTTTTGTTGTGTTCGTTCTGATCACAAGAAGGTTTTAGGCTATTTAATATCACGCTATGTGCTTTGGAGGATGAGCAATATTCAAAAATGTCCGTTTTAACGACAGGCACAAGGTTCGATCCCCGGCCAGCAACAGCTACTATTTTTGTATTTATTTTATCTTTTGAACTTTATTTTTACACCAAAGTATAGTCAAAAAAATAATTAAATGGGTTTTTTGCACTTAAAATAACATTTAAATTTATATTTCACATTTTGCCAAACAGTTTAGTGGGGAATTGTTATAAAAACCACAACTTAATACAACTTTGCAGATACTTATGCGTCTAACCTTAGCAATGTTTATCATCACGCTATACTTTCAAGGAGCTGAGTAGCGAAAAACCATAACATAAATAAGATCGGCTATTTTAATCATTTGTCAACAGTTCTCATAGACCATCGGTTTAGAGACTGCCTTTATAACGACTTGGTGTGGGTTCGAATCCACATTTGATTATTTTTGAATTATGTACATATTTTTAAATTATTAATTTCCTTTCTTTTTTATTTTTACTAATACTTTTATACATTGATAACATTTTATTATAGTATTTTGTATTTTTTTTGGCGTTTATCTATGCCAAAATAAAATGGCCCACATGTTAAATGATAATTAAAAGAACGCATCACGTTTAAAAGTACAAAACCAATGTAAATAACTTCACATAAACCGGATAGGAATTGTGGCAATTTACATGAAATCAACATTACAAAATGCAGATACCCATAATGCCATCTATTGACCTCAAGACAGCATGAGAATTACATCAAAACATATTTTTAGTTATTAGTGGTACTTTTAAGACGTCTGAAAAAAAGGGATTCTTTTAATACCTTAAAAATATCGTTCTGAATGAATTCCTAAATTCCTATTGATATAAATAAAACAAACTCAGAACTAATATATAGACAGTTCAACTTCAGATTCCATAGATGGCGTTATGTATTTGATCTCATTTTTTTAAATCGTAAACAGGCGTCCGCTTATATTTGCTAAGCTTAACTTGAGTTGCTCAAAAATATATCTTTACGGGTCTAGGGCCTGGGGTCACGTCATACCACCCGCGAGCAGCTGGCGAAATACCATGGTAGAAGAGTCGCGAAAAGAGTTGAATTGGATTGGTTAATCTGATGTCTAACTGGGTTCTAAAAACTTAAATCGTTTCGATTTACATTCCCGATTCGAAATAAATTTAGAATTAACTTGATTCATCAAGTAGTTTCTTAACTTAGTAGTTTGAAGAATAGCACCATTCATATAGCGCAAAATAATATTAGCATACAAAAGATCAAATATGCAAACATATGACCTTTTTTATGGCCCGACGCCATAAAAAAGACTGTTAAAGGCAGCATGCACAGAGCGGTCCACACTGCAAAAGACCGCATTGATACGCGGCGTGTGTGGTTGCGATCCTCAGCATTTCAGGAACGACGGAGAAGAAGAAAAATGCGAACATGATATAAGAAGGCCATTTATTTTACGAATACTGTTAAAAATTGCCGATGGCAACACCACGATCAAGAGATGGTTTGGTTATTTTAGAAGACAGCCTGTGTTGTCCCGTTGCTTCAGCATTAATTAATTACTTCTGTGAACGGGGAGTCCACTGATCAAGCAGACCGTTACGCCACGGATAATATTGACAAATGGGAAAAATAAGGAAAATATTTCCATGAAAACGCAAAGGAACAAAATGATATTACCATCCGATCAAATTTTATGATTTCTATTTAAATAATTAATTTATAAAAACTTTGCAAAGGCACTTAGCTGAATAATAATAATAATAATAATGTCAAGCCAACTGACGTGAGAATTTTTTCATCCCGTATTTTTATTGATTTTAATTAAAAAAACCATAGAAACAATGCATTTAATAACAAATACATCAAGAAAAAAAAAATAGCACCACATGGAAATAAAAAAACACACTAAATGGAAAAACAAATTGCAAATAAGGAAATAAAATGTTGACACGTCACCGGGCACGACTACAAGCAGCACCAACACCATCTTCGGGTTCGTCGCTCAGTTCCGCCTCGCAGCCGCCGGGACCTGCGCCAGCCGCGAGTCCAGAGATTCCGGTAGCTGCAGTTGCGTCGAGCTCGAGCGACGAATACTTCTCGCCGCCGACGACACCACCACCTGCGCGTCGGCGCGGGCGAGGCCGACCACCGGCCAGCTTAGGACCTCGAGGCCCACCGGTCTCTATCGGTGGAAGTGTGCAGCGTATAAAATGGACTCAAGCCATAAATGAGAATGTTATACGCTCATACTTTGGGGCTACAGAGGGGGGAACTAACCTGACTGCGTACCGTGGTCGGATGCTCTCTCTGTTTCAGGTACTTGAACCAGCTGTCAGAGTATCGGCCCAACGACTGTCGGATCAGGTGCGCGTCATCCAGCGTAACCGTATGTTGGATGATAGTGTGCTTGATCGCCTCCGCACTGAAATGTGTAGCCATGTCATTGCTCCTCCGTCGCAGACTGTGGCACCAGCACAGTCAACCCAATTTCCCAGCCTTGCTGACGAGGAGAGTAATGACAGGGTTACAAACGTAAGTACCCAGTGCAATGACGAATTGAGGAGTGCTTTGGAGTGTGCTATTCGGGAATACCGCTACATGCCGCCTGAACTTAGACCACGCTTACCTCGTTTGCCCATGCATAACAAGAACAGGGCGCTGGTGGCTGCTCTGGATTCGCAGTTGTCAAGCCATTTTGATAACTGTGATAACCTCACCGATGCACATTCGATCATGTACTGTGCGGCTGTAGCGGCATGTCGTGTAGCTCATGTCAAGATAAAAATAACCAATGACAGAGTTACACGACCAAAACCAGCCGTACCAGCTTGGCAGTGCAGGATCGAGCGTCGTATTGGTGAGGCCAGAGCGCTAATCGGCAAACTGATCTGCTTCAGGGAGGGCAACACACGCCCTCGAGTGATGCGCTTTGTGAGACGGGCGTTTTCGGGGACTGATGTCAATCCCCGAGATTATTATATCTCGTGTCACAGAGCGCATCGACTTCCTGAAGCAGAAGGTGTATGCATGGGCAAGCCGTATTCGTAGGTACAGGCGGCGAGTGGAGCGATACACCCAGAATCGCACATTCCAAAGTAACGAAAGGTGGGTATATAGGGATTGGGAGCGACCGGACCAAGGTGTGACTGACACGCGCTTACCGGATGATGATGCTATGTGTTCATTCTGGCGCAGCATCTGGTCGGTTCCTGTCAGTCATACTGAGGGTGATTGGACTCGGGAGGTCGAGCGTGTGTGCGATCCGATACCAGAAATGGGGGCAATTTCCATCAGCCCCCAAGATGTAGCTTGTGCAGTCCGCCCGTTGCCTAACTGGAAATCTCCAGGGCCGGACGGGCTGCACAGTTTCTGGATTAAATGGTTTACGAGATCGCACGCTTGCTTGGCGTCTCAATTCCAGTCTGCCTTAGAGTCTGGGTCGCTACCCCAGTTCTTAACTACAGGAATTAACCACCTGCTCCATAAATCAGGTAGTACTGCGGAACCTAAAAATTATAGACCGATCACGTGTTTACCGACGGTCTATAAAGTTCTTACATCCATTTTGAGGGCAAAGATTAATAATCATATTAACAACAACAACATCATGTCTGCCTCTCAAAATGGATGTAGGAATGGGTCCCGCGGTACTAAGGAGCTACTCCTTATTGATATGGCCATTAGCCAACAGGTTCGGCGTTCCCGAAAGGATCTGTCGACATGCTGGATAGACTATAAGAAGGCCTATGACTCGGTGCCTCATACATGGCTCATGAGGGTGCTAGAATTGTATAAAGTTGATGCAACGCTACGCACCTTCCTGATGTCGTGTATGGGGCAGTGGAGGACAGTCCTTCGCTATCCAGGATCTCGAAATATCCAGAGGAATAGCGAACCGGTAAGGATCGAGCGGAGTATATTTCAGGGCGATAGTTTGAGTCCACTTTGGTTTTGTCTAGCCTTGAATCCTCTTAGCACACTGCTGGAGAATTCAGGGCTAGGCTATCGGTTGAAGAGAGATGGTCAGGTTATATCTCACCTCCTTTACATGGATGATCTGAAACTCTTTGCCCCCACTAATCTGCAACTGATGGAGCTACTGAAGGTAACTGAAACATTCAGTAACGCCATCAGGATGGAGTTTGGTGTGGACAAATGTGTGGTCATGCATGTAAAGCGTGGAGAGATTATGGAATCCGTGGGAACTCAACTCTCGGATTCCATAAACCTGAGATCCCTCTCTCCAACTGAAACTTACAAGTATTTGGGTATGTCGGAAGCGTTAGGTATCAATGTTACTGACATGAAGCAATCGTTGAAGGAGCGCTTCTTTGGCCGCCTGAAGAAGGTATTCAATAGCTTTCTATCGGGCGGAAACAAGGTGCGCGCCTTCAACGGTTGGGTCATGCCGGTATTGATGTACTCTTTCGGCGTACTCAAATGGACTCAAACGGAACTTGACGCCCTGGATAGGCGAGTCCGTACACTGCTCACTGCGTATCGAATGCATCACCCACGGTCGTCGGTAATGAGACTGTATATCCCGCGAAAGTGTGGAGGTCGAGGCTTTTTTAATGCTAAGACTCTCCACAATCGCGAGATATGCAGTCTTAGGGAATATTTCCTAGCTGTAGACGTGGGTATGCATCGAGATGTAGTGGCGGTGGACAAGGGAATCACCCCGCTCTCCTTGGCAAATGAGAACTGGAGCAAACCTGCGGTGCTTGACACTAACGATCGCAGGGCGGTATGGCAGAGTAAGGAGCTTCACGGACGCTTTTTCCGGGCCGTACATGGGCCCGACGTAGACCAACTAGCGTCCGTAGCCTGGCTGCGTTTCGGTGATCTTTTTGGAGAAACCGAAGGTTTTGTTTGTGCAATTATGGACGAAGTTATCATGACGAATAACTACCGGAAAATTATTGTGAAAGACGGCACGGTCGACATATGTCGGGCATGTCACCGTCCGGGAGAATCAATTCGCCACATTGTCTCTGGTTGTTCTCGTCTAGCTAACGGAGAATACTTGCATAGGCACAACCTTGTAGCCAGGATTATCCATCAGCAACTTGTTCTGAAATACTCTCTTGTGGAGTCGGAGGTGCCATACTATAGGTATGCGCCCGACCCAGTTCTCGATAATGGCAGTATCACATTGTACTGGGATCGGTCCATCATCACTGACAGGACTATTGTTGCCAATAAGCCTGATATAGTGGTGGTGGACCGAATTGTGAGGCGTGCAATGATTGTAGACATAACCGTCCCGCATGACGAGAACCTCGTGAAAGCCGAGAAAGACAAACAAATCAAGTATATTGACTTGGCTCGCGAGGTTGTCGACATGTGGGAAGTGGACTCCGCAATCATTGTACCGATAGTCGTGTCGGCCAATGGCTTAATAGTCACGAGCCTCGACCAACACCTTAGGAGGCTCTCGTTGGGCAGCTGGATCAAGGGCTTGATTCAGAAAGCGGTACTTCTGGACACGGCACGCATTGTCAGGAGGTTTCTTTCTCTGGAGCCCTGACCACCGGTAGCTTGGACCCTGTTCCCGATATCGGTGGGCTACTCTTTTTATATTTTCAAATGTTTTTGTATTTATTTTATTCATATATTTAAAAATATAATTTATATGTATGTAACTGAATAAAGGAGATAATAATAATATAGAATACATCAACAAAATAACACTCCCTGAAAATGTTAATAATGAAACTGACTTTCATACATTACAAACGGCCATATACAGTGCGGCATGGACCGTGGCTAAAATTAACGGAGCAAAGTTAACACTCCAACCAAGGCAAATGAGCATTATGACAAATACAAAAAATATAAACACACCACGTTGGCAAAGACGGCTAGAGCGAAAATTAAAAGACTTACGTTCAAAGATAGGCAGGATTACACAATTCATTAATGGCAATAGAAGTAGAAAAATAATTAAACATGTTAAAAGTATTGCTACACAGTATATAATCCACACAGTACACGAAGAATCAAACACACAATACGAACATACATTAGACACACTAAAACAAAAGCTCGCAGTTGTAAGTGGCCGATTACAAAGATATAAAGCGTGTTCCCAAAGAAAACAGCAAAACACCCAATTCATAAATAACGAAAAGGTTTTTTATCGCAACCTAAAGCAGACATCTACTAATGTTCAAAATAATAGCACTAACAACGTAGATAGTCATAACAAGCTGGACCCAGAAGCCTTACAAAGATTCTGGGCAGGAATATGGGAACAACCAACTGAGCATAACACCCAAGCTGAATGGATACAAACAGAACTGACTAATAGCAGTACGAAAATTCAGCCACTGGCATTCGAACACATATCACCACAAATATTTCATGAAGTTCTAGCTCGTTTACATAACTGGAAAGCACCCGGCTCAGATTATATTCATAGTTACTGGTACAAAAAATTTACAGCTATTCATAGTTTGCTTTACAATTATATAAATAATTTCATTCAGGACCCCAAATCAATTCCATCTTATTTAACATTGGGTACAACTTATATGATATCAAAAGACAACAATGACATCTCTAACCCTGCAAAGTATAGACCCATAACATGTCTGCAGACCTTGTACAAAATTATCACATCTTGTTTATCGGAATTAATATATTTACATGTCAATGCTAATAACATCTTAGCCGAACAGCAAAAATGGTGTAGAAAGTTCAGTCAAGGCTGTAAAGAACAACTGGTTATAGATTCTGTAATTCTTAAAAAGGCAAAAAAAATCAAAACCGATCTTTACAGTTTGTATATTGATTACAAAAAAGCTTATGACTCAGTTCCCCACTCCTGGTTAGTTAAAATTTTAGAAATTTACAGAATCCACCCAACAATAATCACATTCCTAAAAACTATCATGACAACCTGGTGCACTGTCCTAAAAATTAATACCTCAACATAAACGGCGGATGCCCACCCAATCAAAATACGACGAGGTATCTTTCAGGGAGACGCACTGAGCCCGCTGTGGTTCTGCCTCGCCTTAAACCCTCTATCAAATATTTTAAATTCGTCATGCTCAGGATTCCCCTTAGAAGATACCAACAGTGGTCAGCTTCAGGCACAAAATAACGCCTTAAATCACCTACTCTACATGGATGACATTAAACTATATGCTAAAAGCGAAAGTCAACTCAATGAACTAGCAAACCTTACAGAAAAAAATACTGATGATGTTAAAATGGAATTTGGTATTGATAAATGCAAAATAAATTCAGTTAAAGCAGGACAATACTATCAACACCAATATACATTAGAAACAGGAGAACACATTGAGCCATTAAATGAACACGATACTTATAAATATTTAGGATACAACCAATCACGCCAAATCAACCAGAGAGAAACCAAACAAAAATTAAGACAACAGTTTCAACACCGAATAAATAGTATTCTAAAAACACAACTTTATTCAAGGAATACAATAAAAGCACTAAACACTTTTGCTATACCCGTGCTTACCTATTCTTTCGGCATTATCAACTGGACCAAAACAGATTTAAAAAATCTACAGCGCAAATTAAATACCACCATGACGAAATTCCGTAAACACCACCCTAGATCGTGCGTGCAAAGGGTAACATTGCCAAGAAAAGAAGGAGGCAGGGGGCTAATCGATATTTTGAACTAACACAACAAACAAATTACAACACTAAGACAATATTTCTTTACTAAAACTGAATCTTCTACACTACACAAACTTATTACAAATAACGACCATCATTTTACACCTCTAAATCTAAAAGACAAAACCGAACAGAAAAACCAAAAAATAACCGACAACAAAACCAAACTACTTGAATGGAGTCAAAAGTCTTTACACGGAAGACACTGCCAAGTTTTAACCCAAGTTAATGTCGACAAGGAAGCGTCGAACGCATGGCTTAAACGAGGCGAGCTTTTCCCGGAGACTGAAGGCTTCATGGTCGCAATACAGGATCAAATAATTGAAACTAAAAATTATAGGAAACATATTATAAAAAACTTGAGCAACCTGCAGAAAATGCAATAGTTCACCAGAGACCATCCAGCATATTACAGGTGCATGTAAATCAATAGCCCAAACAGACTACAAACATAGACACGATCAAGTTGCCAACATCATACACCAGAAACTAGCACACCAATATAAGTTAATTGACTCCATAATGCCTTACTACAAATACATTCCCGAAACCGTGCTAGAAAACCCGACATCAAAATTATATTTTGATCGTGCGCTTTTTACTGACCGTACCGTCCACTTCAATAGACCAGACATCACATTTATAAATAAATCAAACAAAACTGGATACCTCATTGACATAGCTATACCAAACACACACAACATACAAAGTACTATTGCAGAAAAGTTATCTAAGTATATCGAATTAAAAGATGAGATAACTCGACTCTGGAATCTGCAAAAAGTAACAATAGTTCCTATAGTATTACCCACAACAGGAGTAATACCAAAACAACTTCACCAGTCTCTTACTTCCCTGAATCTGCCCTCTAATACCTACCACCTGATGCAGAAGGCAGTGATACTAAATACGTGCAGACTTGTGAGAAAGTTCTCACAATGTGAACCAGACAACCCGCACCAACTTACTCACTCAAAGTTACCCTTTTCAACTATTAACCCAGCTGATAACCACTTGGCTTAGGCCCGTACTTTTAGCATTTGCCGGCTACCCAACTAGCCGAGAACAATAAATGTATAAATAAAAATAATAATAATAATATTCCACACAACTATCACACAACGCCATCTAGTCCCAAGCTAAGCAGAGCTTGTGTTATGGGTACTAGACAACTGATAAACATACTTATATATTTCTAAATACATACATATTGCTTACCGCTGGCTCCTGACATAAAGGTACACCTAGTTTAGGAGTCAGAGGCTTCAAACAAGTTTTTTGTATCCTATTATGTCAATAAAGAATTATTATTATTATTATTATTCCATTTATTTATTTATATATACAAATTACATTTTAAATATTTCTATAAAAATACAAAAAACATTTAAAAATATAAAAAATAGTAACCCACCGGTATCGGGAACAGGGTCCAAGCTACCGGTGGTCAGGGCTTCTGAGAGAGGAACCTCCTAACGATGCGCGCCGTGTCCAGGAGTACTGCTTTCTGGATCAAGCCCTTGATCCAGCTGCCCAACGAAAGCCTCTTGAGATGTTGGTCGAGGCTCTTGGCAATAATGCCATTGGCCGTCACGATTATCGGCACAATAACTGCTGTGTTCACATCCCACATGTCATTATTATTATTATTATTATATTATAGATAAACTACACTCAGACACAGAACAAATGATCATGCTCATCACACAAACATTTACACAATGTCACACGTATCCAACAAAATGTCATAGTAGCTGAAATAAGATTTCGGTTTATTGCTCCGGCATGGCTTAAAACTGTTCAATTCCCAGTGAAGCAACAGCTCAGGGCCAAAAACTATCCGTTGCAGGTTTCACCCTCCAGTGGATCATGAGAAACTGTAGATCCCCAGGCAATGACGCCAGAGACGAACTTTGCGAAGAGAGTTTCCGAGACGGTACTGCTGGACCTGTACCCACTTCTCCTCTTACCTTTCTCACTGATTCGTACATGAATTTGCCAGAGATCAACTGAACTTCAAGACAACAGATGGTCACCATCTACAAATTACAGTGCAGCCTATACATGCGACTGACAAGTAGAAATACCCTCCGAATAATAGTAGGTATAATTACGGGCCTTTTACCCGTAAAAAAATATCTTTTCAACATAGGTACTGCGGCAGGATGGATCGATGATTTATAAAAGGTGACTGGCAGTGGATGGACGTGGACTGCACAAGACCGGGATGGTTGACGCTTTGTGGGAGGCTTACATTTAACAGTGGACGTCAATTGGCTGAAATGATGATGATGATGATAGTCGCCATAGACAGCCCGATGTACCGAAGTTGCTTCGATACCGAGAAATCAGTAGCCCACTTCATTCTGGAAGTGAGGCCTTTGCTACCCGATGTGCAAAAATCTTCGGAAAGATGAGGACACTCAGAGAAACCTATATGCGTAGCTTCGCTGGCTAACCTTGCCAGGACTCCTAAGCACAATGGCGGGAATGGGAGTCTAAGTGCGGATAATGGAATTCCAACTGTACTCTCTCCGTTGCGAGGGTAGTCTTTTCTTCTGGATAGAGTTTTCCATTTCAACTTTATTTTGTTTTCCATTTCAACTTTATTACACTAGCAACTTTTTTCAAATTAAAACGTTTATCATTACGAAAAATTACTAAGGTTGGTCGGCGTTTTGAATAGAAGAGGTGATACAGCCAATGCCTTGCATTCTAAGGGGTCAGACAATGCTAGAAGTTGACTGTTCGTATATCTAATGCCACAATGGTTGCTGGTCGCTCACAATGGGCCTCACCAGAAGGCTTAAAGTCACTCAAAGGGCAATGGAGAGGGCAATGCTTGGAGTTTCCTTGCATGATCGAATCAGGAATGATGATATTCGTAGAGAACCAAGGTTACCGACATAGCCCGAAGCATCGCCAAACTAAAGTGGCAGTGGGCAAGGCATATTGCTCGCAGAACAGACGGTCGATGGGGCCAAAAAATTCTGGAGTGACGACCGCGTACCAGAAAACGCAACGTTCAAAAGCCTCCCACAAGGTGGACCGATAAAGATCGCGGGTAGCCGATGGATGCGAGACGCGCAGAACCAGTCGTTGTGGCAACGCTTGGGGCTATGGCGACGCTATGTCGCGTCTTTCGGCTGATATGATGATATCTTATCTTAGCGATCATACCCAGCGACATCAAACTATATGACATACACGCAAACGAAGTCGCGTGCAACAGCTATCTTTTTCTAATCTTCTAATGTACACAAATCTCGGATCACAGTGTTTGTTATCGAACTCCTCCGAAATGGCTTGACCGATTTATATAAAACTTTTGTGTCGCAGATCAACGTTTGCCGGGTCAGCTAGTTTATTATATAATTCTAAATTTAATCCGACAATAAAATAGCTGGATTCAAATATAAAGTGTTTTATTTTATTTCAAGACACATTTTTTCATTTAAATCGCTGTATAGCTTTGTTCCGTCTGATTAGACATACATTTCACATACATTTACGAAAATATTATGTATGTTCGGAAAAATCTTCATCTCTTTAGCAAGATTAGTGACAGGCATAATTTTAACACTAGAAATAGGAACAAATTAGATCAACCCCGATTCAGATTGGCCAAAGTACACACTTCTTTTATGGGGTACTGTATTAAATTTTATAATAAAATACCAGTTGATATTCTCGAACTGAATGAGAGAAAATTTAAAGCATGCATAAAACGCACACTATGTAGACAAGCGTATTATAAACTGGAAGATTATATCCTCGATAAAAACGCTTGGCTAAATGCTGGTCCTGCTCCACAGTCACAGCTGCTTAGGTCCACTTTTTAGGTTTCTATGTTTTTATATTTGGAAGAGATGCTCGCTCCTTTTAGAGGTTCTTACATTATTTCGTTTATTTATTCTTATATACATACAAATTATATTATTATATTAATTACTTATTTATTCTTTTTGATGTAAGATCTTAATCGTTCTCTTTATTAATTTATTTTTCATTATTTGGTCATTGACAACCATAGTTTTGTGTAAAGTAGAAGCATATTTTTCAAATTTTGTAAATGTGAGTACCATGAAACCATTTACATTTTATGTGAGTAGTTATAGTTTTACTTGTTGGACATGAACGAGCATGGTGGTTGAGAGCATGTCATGCTCACTCAAATGTCTCGCTGATGGCGGCGCGTGGGTTTGATCATTCGGTTCCCTTCGAAATGGTTGAGCTGAAGGGTGCCGATACACGCGTCATATTCGTGAACAGGCGCCGTCGGTTGAGACTGGTCATCTCTTAACTGACATTGGCTTATTTTAATCTTTATATTTAAAATTCTTATAATAAGCCCTTTTTTTTTTCTTTGCATTGTCCTCACATGCAGAAGCAACAAGTATATGTAACTTGAAATTTTGTAAAACCAGAACATGATTTAAAAGAGTGTCCGTGGAGTTTCTTGCACGTTCTTCTCCATAGAGATCTACGCTTTGGAACGTGCAAATAGCTTCCATGTTTTTGACTGACCGACCTTGACGTTTCAAAAGTGCCTGTGAATGGTTTATTTGAAATAAAATGCTTTGAATTTGAATTTGAATTTGAATTTGAATTAAACCTCGTTTAGCAATAAGCCTTGAGGGTTAAATTATTAGCAGAATCGCACAGCAAATTTTTGTTTGATAAATCAACTGATACCTATGTGCAGAAACTAGAGTTAAAAATATGAAGCAAAAGCGTTACATCCGTTCGCTGATGTAAACTAACATAATTGAAGCTCTTCATAAAACAACAATCAAATAACGGGAACAGAAGCCGTTTCTATCTATAAATAAACTTGCCTTTTTTATAAATGCAATGGCTTCTATAAAAAGGACAGGACAGGAGGGAAGGAGTTTATTTATCTTAAGCCTCTTTTCCACCTGCAAGCAACTTGCATGCAAATTTAATTACACTGCAGGGTACGATGGAGCGCTTGATCACATGATCTTTTGGTAGCCCACAATGTAATTAAACTTGCATGCTCGTTGCTTGCAGGTGGAAACGCGACCTTATATGCCTTTTTATGGTAATAAATCACAAAAAAAGATTGTTCGTACCCACCTATTGATACTCGTAGATCATATATGATATGGTTTTGGTAGTAAGCACACGCATTCAAATGTACACGAGCGTAGGTAATACGCGCGTAGCAGAGATGCTTCATATTTGGAACGGTTCGTAGCCCGTAGCTACGCATACTACGCACGTAGCGTGCGTAGCACAGCGCTATGCATGCGTAGTTCCGCGTGAGGCGGAAACCCACCGCGACGAATGGAGAGGCTACGTACGGGTAACAGCTTTGCCTTGCAAAAAAATATAATTATGTATGTCATTGTGAACATGCTACTCGTCAATTGAGGTCATTGGTACACGCGTAGCTTGCTCAAATATGTCACTCGCGTAGCTCAACGCTGTCAACGTCATGCACGCTGTGCACGCGGCACACTCTATATACGAATATTAACCTACAACTATGTCAAAACGGTATTGAGATACGGTTTGTGGAACGTTGCCGTGTGTATGTGTACTGCAGTAGAAACGTAGACCCACGTAGCTAAAATGCACCGAGTGCCCGTGTAGGCGTAGTACGCATAAACAAAAAAGAGTTTCCGTCGAAAATTTTTTGCGTGGCTTTTGTTTGCTCGATTATTAAATTCAACAAAATTAAATAACTTACAGGAATACGTTACTTCTAGGCTTTCGTGTTCCACAGTCGACCACATAACATCGCTAGCCATCAGGTGCGACTGTGGTTCAACGCGAGTTTATCAGTAACAATAATTTAACGAAATCTGAAGAAACTGATTGCAGTCCTTATAAAACATTTTATCGGTTTATTTTTTTTCAATATCGTAAGTCTCTTCCTGACACAATCAATCATTGCGGCTGGTGCCATTGCCAATAAGATAACTTCCTTCTATTAGGAGGTAGGTCAGCCTACTTTGTAAAGTTTTAGAAGCTTTATTCTTAATTTTATTTCGACGGTTTTAGGGAACTTGTTTGTTGAGAGGAGCTCGTGGCTAGATAATAATAGCCACACGGGTCAATATTCAAGGTCAAGCAAAGCTTGCCAAGGTTGGTCTGTGGATGGGTGACCATCTTAACATACCGAGTAAATCTGACTCCAGTCTTGCCATGAAGTACCGTGTTACCCATGGTAATGGGTTGTGAAGGTCTGGTAGGTAGCCGCTCCACGTAAAATACTGGTATTCAGCTGAATCCGGATTGACTGGAAGCCGACCTCAATATAGTTGGGAAAAGGCTAGGCAGATGAGATGGTTTTAGGGAACTTGTTTATTTTTACACGTAAGAGCAAAGTTTCAGAATAACTGGGTAGTGTATTATTTTATTCCTTGAAAGCGCTTCATGCTAAATCTGGACTAATATGTTCTAAAGTTTTTTTTAAATGCTAGGGAATGGGAATCGTACGAGGCTTCAAAAAATTACGACAAGAAAACATAAATTTAACTTTAGAGTCTAAAAAACCCTAAAAATACTCTAATCTTTAGAGAATAGGGTAATTTTAAATCAAGATTGCATTTATAAAATCCTGGTAGTAAGTCTGAACTGGCATGATATTTAAAAAATCTTTATTTTTAGTTGTGAGCGCCATGACACTATAAACCTCCAGTCGTCATCTCCCGAACACTTGAGACATCAGCCTGTTCCCCGACCGCAAACTGTTGGACTCCGTCTTGAACCTCAACACACAAAATTGGGAACAAATAGTAATAATAAGGCGTAGTACATTCCCATAAGTTCCACATTAGTTTCTTAGAAGTTTTTGTAGCAAAGAAATGTA
This sequence comes from Lacanobia oleracea, assembly GCA_950371165.1. Classification (NCBI taxonomy): domain Eukaryota; kingdom Metazoa; phylum Arthropoda; class Insecta; order Lepidoptera; family Noctuidae; genus Lacanobia; species Lacanobia oleracea. The sequence goes on from OX493397.1 coordinate 14,315,305, forward strand.
TGTTGAACACTCGTCAAAAATGTTTGGTAGTCTGGTATGAATTAAACATATCAGTAGGGGGTCCTACGGATACTGCTCCGACAATTTTAACATTAATTACGTTAGATAACTTAACTAGCACAAATATTTTCTGGTTAGACAATTTACACAATATCTACGTAAGGATTTTTTAACGGGGCAGTAAGGAACATTGTTGGGAGACTGTCCTTAGCTTTTCGAGACATTTTGACCGGTATTTACAGATTTGGATATGTATGAATGACTTCCATTTCTCAGCATTCGTATATGGCACTATCAATATGTATGTCACACATGAAAGTCAAAATGTCGTCAATTTGGTGACTGTACATTAGGGGTGTACAGAATGGGTAAGTGTAGATTAACACTGGGATTACCAGATTACGTTCACACAATGTTTCTAATATTAATACTTATGACATTAGTAAAGTGTTACTGAACGAGTAATAAACTGTTGCTATGAAATAAATAGAATCATGGGTTTTTGTTACCTATATACTTTAGTCATGTTATTACTGATACGAAAGTACCAACCAAGGCTGTTACGATCTCTGACCTTAGTATTTTCGATAGTAGCTATGTACCTTTGTTTAACGGACTCGTTCGCGTTAATGTAAACGTCAAATTGTGCTAAAACTGAATGATATGGGCTGTCTGGTACGAGTATAATATTCTATACAAAGTTTAAACAACACAAAACTGTTTACAATATTGGAAGATGTTGTGTTAGTCTTGATCTCAAATTGCGAAATTGAATGTAACATGTCATCATCATCTTACCTAGCCTTTTCCCAACTACGAGTATATTGGGGTCAGCTTTCAGTAACCAAATTGAATGTAACATGTATTTTTACTAATATTATAAAGTTGTAGAGTTTGTTTGTTTGGTTGAACGCGCTAATCTCAGGAATTACTGGTTCGAATTGAAAAAATATTTTAGTGTTGTGTAGCCCATTTATCGAGGAAGGATACGTTCATACTATGACCAATACGAAGCATTAATTCAAATCTATAGTAAACCTCTTTATTCTTCTATATCATCGGTCGATGAGGCAACACTTTGGTAAGACCTTATATAAAATAATAAAAATCATGACGTAAATCAGGACTCAGGTGTTATTGTTTACTACTTTACGAGTACCAGATACTAAATATTCATTGATACAAGCAGGTGTAAATTCAAAACAAGTAGAGTAGGTAAACAATCAAAAATCCCAGTAAACAGCATTATATTTAACCAACTTCAAAAAAAGGAGGAAGTTCTCAATTCGGTTGCATTTTTTTCTTTTGTTTTTTTTTTATGTTTGTTACCTCATAACTCCGTCATTTATGCACCGATTTGAAAATTTTTTGTTTCATTTGAAAGGGTATACTTCTCGATTGGTCCCATTGTCACCATGTCAGAATCTGATGATGGGATCCCATGAAAATCGAGGGCAACCCTCAAATTTTATAGGCACATACAATGTTTTTCATAAAATTTCTAACGCAATTCAGATAATTGTGCCTGGTAATCATCATCTCATGTTGCTGAGCTGTTGATGAAAGGTATAAATTAGGATCTGATGATAAGATCCCATGAAAAATGTTTGTTCAGCGATACTTTCGCCAATTGTCAGCCGATTTGGATGATTCTTTTTTTGTTTGAAAGAGTATTTTCCTGGGCTGGTTCTGTTTCAATTTGGTGTGGATCTGACGAAGAACTTCGGAGGTAGGCAACGGAACTCTTCAATAAATGATAGCAAAGGGATCGGAATTTCTGAAATCGCATGTTTTTTTAGTGTTTACACCAGTTCTTAACATAACATTGCGCTGGTACGCTGTAAATGGGTACGCAGGTACCTAGGTACCACTAAAAAGTGAAAAATAAAAAACTTTTTACAAAAAATACAACAGACTTCCAAAAACAAAACACTACAAGGTACAAAATTACTTCAGAAGAAAGAAAAAAACTTTAATTTCGGAAGTCGGTGTCAAAAAAACGAAAAAATATCCAAAAACACCGACTTCCGAAATTAAAGTTTTTTTCTTTCTTCCGAAGTTATTTTGTACCTTGTAGTGTTTTGTTTTTGGAAGTCGGTTGTATTTTTTGTAAAAAGTTTTTTTGTATGGAACATTTCCAAACGTGCCACTTTCCTTTATTTACACATTTTGTTATTATGTTTGCGTCTGTGTCTACCTCTGTAGGTATCAGTTTACCCCTCCTTACTACTTGTTTACGACAATTTATATTGGCTGTACTCATCTAATATGGCAGAAAAACCCAATTTCTTAAAGCAACGGAGACGACGACAGCAAAATGTCGTTGCAGACGTACACGCAGACCCAGTCTGCTTCTTGAACTTGTGTTCTAGAGAGTAACCCGGGTAGCTGAGGTACGCCCCGTCCGATGGGGTTTTTATTTTCGTCTCCATTAGGAAAAAACTGCCCAAGTGAGAGTAGGACTTGCGTGCAAAGGGCTCCGAACGAATTATGTTTTTACCGTGTTATTTTTACACTATAAATTTCTTATAGATTTTCCTGCAATCTTTAGGTTAAAATCTATTTAATTGTCTCCAATTTTATCAAAATTTTAGGCTCAGTAGTTTCAGTAATAAGGGGGAATGGCAATTTTTCACCTAATTTCTTGAATAACTTCAAAACCACTTATTATAAAATTATGATTTCACACAATATTGTTCAAAAAACTTTAGACCCCCATCCTAAAAATAATAATTTACGTAACACGTCCGTGTTTGGGTCACAAAAGTCCATATATGTGTACCAAATTTCAACAGAACCGGTTCAGTGGATTCGGAGAAAACTGGCTGTGACAACGGACAGACAGACACTCGAGTGAGGGTATAAGCTAAAAGGGTTCCGTTTTTTGTTTGGAGCCCTAAAAACAGGTGCGGCTTCTCGGTCTCTAGGTGATGATAAACCGTTTCGAGATTAAAGTGCAATCCCCTGATATTAGTGAGAAGAGTGAGTGTTTTAGTGGAAAATGATGCAGCCATTCTTTTACCATAGGTATTCTCTTTGATTTGGTCATGAAAAAAAGAGCAGTTGGGGAATAAAGTCGAACTGTGGAGGCGCTGTTTAGTGAACCAAGTGGATCACTAGAGCTAAACCAGCCTATGGGGATCTCACTCACTCGCTTTGCAGACTGTGGACAGTAGATTCCCGCAAAATTCACCTGATTATCGGTTAATTTTGTGTGACATTAAGGGATTACTGTAAGTATAGGAAAACTCAACATTTGGAAAAGTTCCATACAAGATAAAGCTGTTTACTTGAAGGGTATTTTTGATACCTCCCTTTTTTCATCATCACCATCATAATTATCCGAAGACCTCCCCCAAGTGTCGCCACAACAACCAGTCCTGTGCGTCTTGCATCCATCGACTACCCACGACCCTCATCAGGTCATCGGTCCACCTTGTGGGAGGCCATCCAACGTTGCGTCTTCCGGTACGCGGTTGCCGCTCCTGAACTTTTTGGCTTTTTGTACTATTCTTCCTTTTTTGGTACATTTTAACTTACACTTACTTAAACAGTAAATGAGTAGATACAGGTAAAAATCTTTTCATCCACCAACGTCTACTGTTGAACAAATATTTGTCAAAGTGTCGCAACACCTACCGGTATTGTGTTACTCGAATCCAACAGATTTCAGGGTCCAGGGCCAATTCTACTAATTTTAAGCAATGTTTCTCTTAATCAATTCATCGGTCCGGCTTATGCGAAGCCCTCTACAAAACGCAGTAGGTAAAAAAATCACGAAGAGATCCGTACCACAAACCGAAAAAAACACGTTCTTGTATGGGGGGGGGGGGGCATACAAGAAAGTGTTTTTTTTTGGTTTGTTAATTTTAATTCCATTGATCATCTGCCTAGCCTTTTCCCAACTATATTGGGGTCGGCTTCCAGTCAAACCGGATTCAGCTGAATACTAGTGTTTTACGTGAAGCGGCTGCCTACCAGACCTCCATAACCCATTAACTGGGTAACACGGTACTTCTTGGCAAGACTGGAGTCAGATTTTACTGGCTTCTGACAATCCGTAAGGACTGCCAAAGATCTACAAATGACAGCCTGGTCCAACGGCTTAACGTTAATTTTAATTCTATTTATTTAAAATTTTATATATATATTTTTTTCCGGTAATAGCGGCAGTAAAAATACACTCTGTGATAAATTGAACTGTCTACCTTCAGTACTTGAGATGCAGCCCGATAACAGATAGGCGATCGAACGGACAGAGGGAGAGCGGAGGCTTAGTAAAAGGCTTCCTTCGTTTACCTTTTGTTTACGGAACCCTGAAAATAATATCGGAATATATATGTCAAGTGACTACAAGTAGCATGAATCACTCATTTCAGTCAGAGGCTAGGCGACATTGTAGTTGTAATATGTTAGCGATTAATGAATAGATACTATACACAGATTTCCTCTCGGTCTTTAGTATAAGAAGTTAGTTTAATTACATCAATGACGTTAAATGAAAACAAACAAAACTACTTATAAGTAATGACAATTATTCTCATCTGCCTGAAGAGACTGAATCAAAATAATTTTGTTTAACGGATTTCCTGAACCGAATATTATGCAAATGTCAAGAATAATAACGATAAGATCTTTAGCCATAGCTTTATCTAATTGATTCTTGATCGTGAATTCCGATTTTCCTTGAACCTTTATCCTGTAGGGAAGAAACACGTTTATCCGTTACGAGGAAAACAATACATAATGCTGTTTCTTAATTAACTTTTCTATTTCTTCTGTCTTTTTAGTCTTCCAATGTAAGAAAAGAGTAGGAAAAGGTAATAATTACTAATACCACTTTTTAAATGTAAAAGTTCGTTGACCCACATTTTGAACGTCTGTTCACCTTCAAGCTTATAAACACCTAATTAGTTAATTATCTGGTTATCTGCCTACAAAGTACACCTTTACTTTTAACGAAGGTTATCTAGAATAGGATATTTCTAGGCAAGCGTGCTCCATCTTCGACCGCATCTTCGCTTACCATCAGGTGTATACAGATAGTGGTCAAATGCATGTCTACCAATAGTAAAACAAAGTGCCTTGTTTCTGTTCCTTCCTTTTTCTATTTTAGTTTTGTTTCTTAATTTTTGCCTTTACTAACAAACTTTAAGAACTGTTGAGGATTTCCGGTTTAACTTATAAATTGTATGCATTTCATTTCTGTGACAGATAACTCATTTTTGTAAACGACATTAAATTGCGGTTCTCAGCAAGTCTCATCCAGCTTCCAGCTGCTACCGAAGATCATCACTTCTAACCTGAGCACGCTTGCCAACACAAGAACTTGTCTGCTCATTGGCAATCGTGTAATAAGCCCAGTACATCGCTGCTTTAGGTTGCTTAATGTCTGTCACCCGTATTCACAAATGTTACTATGAGGTCTCACAGTGCGCGCGAGCGCACAGAGCCCTAAAAACTTGTTCATAGACAATACTTGAGTGGCGGCTAGCACTATGCGTCCCTTAGAACAAACGCACAGCTAAGGTAGCCTGTTTTAAACAACGCATAGCTAGTGTCTCTCTATGGTCTATTATGTGTTACGAGAAATATTTTTCGGGGTTGGATTTTATTGTTTGTGATCATTTTCCATTTTATTAGAGTCCTTTTACAATGGGCTATAGTAGTGAAGAAGAAATTGATAATTATATTAATGCGAGAAGCACAATAATACCAGAAAAGTGATACGAGATTTCCAAAATCATTTTGATTATTATAGTTCGGATGAATTTCGACGACGCTACAGGTTTTCCAAAGATGTGGTACTTTTTATACTCTTGCCACTGATAAATCAAGACCTAGAAATGAACGTCAAATACAAACGAACCAATCACAGAGCTCTATTCAACGCTGTGCGTTTAGTCAAGGGTCGTTTGAATATTGTTTATGAATTGCAGTGAGAAATGCCTTACTTCGCATTGCGTTGCTACTTTACTGAGAAAAGTATTGTTTGTGAATAAGGGTGTAAAAAAAAAGAAAAGAACTTTAATTTCTGAAGTCGGTGTTTTTGGTTACTTTTTCGTTTTAAGACACAGACTTCCGAAATTAAAGTTCTTTTCTTTCTTCCGAAGTTATTTTGTACCTTGTAGTGTTTTGTTTTTGGAAGTCGGTTGTATTTTTTGTAAAAAAGTTTTTTGTTTTCACTTTTTAGTGGTACCTAGGTACCTGCGTATCCATTAACAGCGTACCAGCGCAATGTTATGTTAAGAACTGGTGTAAACACTAAAAAAACATGCGATTTCAGTAATCCCGATCCCTTTGCTATCATTTATTGAAGAGTTCCGTTGCCTACTTCCGAAGATCTTTGTCAGATCTTCACCAAATTGAAACGGGACCAGTCCAGGAAAATACTCTTTCAAACAAAAAATAATCATCCAAATCGGCTGACAATTGGCGAAAGTATCGCTGTACAAACATTTTTCATGGGATCTTATCATCAGATCCTAATTTATACCTTTCACCATCAGCTCAGCAACATGAGATGATAATTACCAGTCACAAATATCTGAATTGCGTTAGATAGTTTGTGAAAAACATTGTATGTGCCTATAAAATTTGAGGGTTGCCCTCGATTTTCGTGGGATCCCATTATCAGATTCTGACATGGTGACAATGGGACCAATCGAGAAGTATATCCTTTCAGATGAAACAAAATTTTTCACATCGGTTCATAAATGACGGAGTTATGAGGTAACAAATAAATACAATTGAATTGAGAACCTCCTCCTTTTTTTGAAGTCGCTTAAAAACTTACCTGGTGTGTCAGTGATACTGACATAAAAGTACTCAGATATTTGTGTGTGGATACTAAACATGACGACTAGTTAAACTACGTATCGTGCAGCTGTTACAAAATCTGGAAAGAAGGTACCGTTTTTGTAACCTTATCATGTGAACCTAAAATAATTACTGTAGTCCAGGAAAGTAACCAGGTGTTAACAACTTACCCTAAATACATTACACTTAACATTAGTCGACATCTTAAATCTTTATTACGTTACGGTAAACGGTAGGTAGCTAATTATACTCGGCTTAACCAGATTACTCAGCATCAACGCTCGCCCCCGCCTGTTCTAATGAAACAAAAATGTGTATGAATTGCTTGCTTTTTAAGAGAGTGCTTAGCTCCAGTACAACATTTATCTTCCTTACTTGCCTTATTTTAAGTACAAGAAAAGGATTTGTTTTTTGATTTAATTTGTATAGATTTTTTGGTTTCGTTTGATATTTTTCATTGTGGTGTGATCTTCTTTTTTACAAGCTTCTTATCAACCTGCTTCGTTCATGTGTATAAGTAGGTACCTAATCCATTATAAACACTTTCTAGCATATAATGAACCGTAATCTTGGGATACTTATGTAACTTTTGGGACAGAAAATATTAGGTATGGTATACCTAACACTTACTACGAAGCTGGTCTGATGATTTAGCCGGAACAGTTCGGACATTTGATAAGTGAACATGATTTGATAAGTGATACTACATTTACTTGCTGCTAATAAATGTTAAACATTTATTTCTCAATCCCTTGACATCCATGAGATAACATTCTAACATTCATTGGCTAAATAATGCATTTTGTATGAAACAGCTGATATTTTTCTCGATATTTCGGAGGTTTCTTCAAGTAAAAGTTACTTATAATAAGGTGTACTTTCACTGCCTAAGAGGTGGCTGGTGTTTTACAAATAACCCTGTATAAATGATTATTTTTTGCTAGCATATTCTGCCCCACTCCTGGGAAAAAGCCTCCTTCAACTCAACCACCGTCCGCGAGTGCGCTCTTCCTCCTTCCACTTCAACGACATCTGTCTAGTTTGTCCCGCTATCTCCTACTTAGTCTGCCGCATCCCCGTCTCACTGTCTCATGGCATCAGCTCAGAGTTACCTTATAATAGCATATAACATATAATTAATAAAATTAGGAATATACAGAAAGACGGATTCTCCTCTTAGGGGTCAATTAATAATTCCTTCATAAACTCGGATTAAAGTTACGTATTAATCATGGCTTATTTGATTCCCATGTTATATGAATCCGGTATACTTACTTTCGCGAACCTACTTATTACCACGAAAGGACACTTGCGTGTATGGACATTTGCGCGAATCTATTTGTACGAAAGATTCTTTTGCGAGTCTTCGCGTTATGGAATTTGAGATCAATAATAAAAATTGAGTCCAAATCAAAATCCAAGATTGCGCCGAAAACAGTGTACAAAACATAACACTTCCTTGGCAGTCGGGTAAAAAAGCCAAACTATTTTTGCAAACTGTGTATCCTGTAAGTACCTTTGTTTCTTACACAAGAAACATTGTGAATGCATGACAAGGCTGTTTTAGTTAATTGATAGTAAACAAAGACAAGGAGGCGACACATATATCCCACTAAGTAACGCTGAACAGTGAGTTTGCGGAAATTTATATCCCTTCATATAGCGGCTAAAAGCCGGTTATCGTGTTGCTCGTAACAGTCGCACATAAACTGGGATAATCCTACAATTATTACATTTTTTATTTGGAATTATTTGGATGGGTAAGGAATTTGGAAAAGTAGGTACCTATTTGAGGGGTAAGAATAAAATAAAAGAGCTAGGTTTCTGGCTGTGCTATCCTAACAAAACATTTTTTGTTTAACGCATATTGATTGAAGTTGTGTCTCAAGTACTTATTTTTCTTTTTAAGATTACCAAAGTAAGAGCAACCATTTATATTAATTTATAACGAATTTTCGCTCTTACTTACTTAAGTATTATAAATTGCGAATCACAAAAAAACTCTTTTTATACATTTTTTTTTTTTCAGTAAAAATAAAATAAATCCGACTACAAATGCACAAAAAATAATCAAGGTACGAACTCTCTTCAACAGATGTAGAATACGGCCGCCCTTGACCCGACAGTGACCTCTTATACCTTAGGGATGGCGACATTGGACACACTTCCCTGCTAATAACATGACCAATGATGAACAAACTTTGGAGAAGGGTCGCCTTCATTATATGCTGTCCTCCCATGGTGACTTTGGTTTATAAATGATGGATTGGTTTTCTCGTAGCTATCTACTTGGATTTTGTAGGTATGAGTTAACGTGTTGCGTAATATCACGCCTACTCTTTTTGAAGAGGAAGGCAGGGAAAACTAATAACACTGCTGAAATCAGACACTTCTTCTTCTTATCATGTGGGCAGTAAGGTCTAACGACCCCACACACCCTAGTGTCAGAGTTTCTAAACCGCCTCAAAGGCCTCTGATATGGTTTATTTGACGACCGCCATTTGGCGGCCGGTACCACCGGCTTATACGTGCCTTCCAAAGCACGGAATCATGTTTATATTAGACAATCAGGTGATTCAAGCCTGGAATGTCCTAGCCAAACTAGAAACAACTTTACAAAGTATGCTTCCCGTGGGAATCGAACCCACGATCACCGGGTCACAAGGCAAACGTCTAAACCACTCGACCACGGAGGCAGTTGGCAATCAAACACTGAATGCACTGGATAAGTTATGTTTGTCAGTGTTTCAGCGTCATACGATTTTAGACCTTCATTTTACTTAGTTACTTAGAACTTTATGTTCTGTTAGAGTGAGGTCGTTTGTGCACTTTTATAAAAGTTATAAAAAAAACGAATAGTATTCAATAAAATAATTAAGAATACGAAACAATTACAAGTAAATGCACAAACGCCCTTAAAGATCAAAAAACAGATCAAAGAAAAAACAAACAGAAAACAGTATCAAGAATGCCAAAACCTATAGGTTTAGAAAACTTATCCGAGCTGGCCAAAATATGTAGATAAGTAAGTTTACCTCACTAATGTTGATAAACTTACTTATCTACTTACTTACCTTTTTTGTGAATAAATAAATATACATAGGAACTTATGTGGGAACAATTTCTATTTCAGTGTTTAATTTATATTATGGCTTGAACATAAAAGTAATGTATTGATATGTATTCTTTATGTACGGTAATACCAGAGTCCACAAAAGGGCTGCGATTACAGAAGTATTGTCACCGAAAATCAGAACATTGTATGTATATTTTTCGGAATTTTCCTATTCACAATAATTTCTACTGATTTTCATACAGTGGTAGGTAAAAGTAAGATCCGCCTTTAGATTAAATTTAATGGCGATGATTGTAGGACTTACGATACCTACCGACCATTTTTGAGTTTTCCTTTTTTGTGTTTTAATTTTTTCTTATGGTATACCAAATGATGTTTTATGTGTAATTTTAACACTCAGATTGATGAAGATAACTTGAAAACAATATGTCATTATTAAGCCTTGACAATAGTTCTGATGTTCCTTTTGAAATAATTGAACCCATTTAGAACCAGAATTCTACCGAAAGTAGATGGTTTCAGAAAGATTTTGTCACAACAAAAATACTACATTACTATTTGAGGACTAATAAAACAAACTTGCCGATTAAGAATGTGTGCCTTTCTCCGATTCTCCGCCCCTCTGCTTCGCTCCGCTGTAAAGGACAGGCACCCTTAATGCTGATTTTACATGTTTTAGGGTAACGTTGAGTTTGAAACACTCAACTTCAAATTCTAAATTCAGGAATTAGGGGTTTAAAAGCAAGCAAAAATTCGAAACTACAGCAGCATTATTGTTCGTAAAGCTTGAATATTGGTTGAAAGAATCTAGTAATATAATCACACAAGTGTAGTTAATTTTGAAAATATTTTTTTCTTTTTGAGGAGCTCGTGGCTAAATAAAAACAGCCGCACGGATCGATCTTTAAGGTTAAGCAACGCTTACCAAGGTTGGTCTGTGGATGGGTGACCATCTTAACATACCGAGTTTCCTCCGTGCCTCGGAAAGCACGTTAAGCCGTTGGTCCCGGCTGTCATTAGTAGATCTTTGGCAGTCGTTACGGATTGTCAGAAGCCAGTTAATCTGACTCCAGTCTTGCCAAGAAGTACCGTGTTACCCAGTTAATGGGTTGTGGAGGTCTGGTAGGCTGCCGCTCCTCGTAAAACACTGGTATTCAGCTAAATCCGGTTTGACTGGAAGCCGACCCCAATATAGTTAGGAAAAGGCTAGGCAGATGATGATTTTTTTCTTTTCCAGTTCTAAGAAAACTATCCCGTATCCGCACTCCTGAATAAATGATTAAGTAGGTTTTCGGTTTTACAAGTCAGTAAGTATATAAGACGATAACTAAATCGGTACTTTGAGGACACGTGCCGTACATTCATAGACCAGAATGATGTCGGGTTCCTGACCCCTTCATGTTGTACAAACACTCATCAGAATCAATTCACGAATAAAGGAAGAGCTTACAATACAATTCTCAAGTTACGAAAACTTGTGCAAAGAGTCCTAATCCTAATACATTTTATGGGAGAAAATTGTATTTATTTAAGCGTAAACGCGTAAGCTTTATTCGGGTGAAGTTAGGGATTTAAGTTATCTACTTATATTTAAGAAAACATTGTATAAACTACTTGCGGTACCTCAGATTATTTAGGATTAGGTGGAAATTAGGTATTTTAAATCTGATGTTATGGCTTGCAGCTTAAAAATGATCACAGATGTTTATTTCTCATCATCTGCCTAGCCTTTTCCCAATTTTATTGGGGTCGGCTTCCAGTCAAACCTGATTCAGCTGAATACCAGTATTTTACGTGGAGCGGCTGCCTACCAGACCTCCACAACCTATCAAATGGATAACACGGTATTTCTTGGCAAGACTGGATTCAGATTTACTAGGCTGGCTTCTGACAATCCGTAACGACTACCAAAGTTCTACAAATGACAGCCGGGACCAACATCTTAACGTGCTTTCCGAGGCACGGAGGAAACTCGGTATGTTAAGATGGTCACCTATCCACAGACCAACCTTGGTAAGCGTTGCTTAACCTTGAAGATCCATCTGTGCGGCTGTTATTCTTTAGCCACGAGCTCCTCACAGATGTATGTTTCTATTGTACCTTATTCAGTATGATCACCGACAATCTACAAAATAATGGTTGATGTCTGACCGGAATAATAATTTTCTGGATTAGGTAAGTTAGTTTAATATCAATAAAGGAACAAGGTGTCAAACTCCAACCTTAAGTTTCCTAAGACATAAACCTAAATGAAATATTTTGTTCTCACAATCCACTTTCGGCAAATTGCTATCATTTTCTATCATGGAACCGTCCCGGGTCGGTGATTGTGGCTAGAGGGTGGAGGCCATTACCATTGACCCGGATTATAACTAGATTTATTAACTTTAATGACTTCCATATTTATTATATGTAGAAGCTACCTATGCCATTTGGACATTTAATTATCGTTTGAGGGTAGCGAGTTTAGGTAAGCGTATTTAGGAAGTAGATATCTGCATCAAGGTGAATTAACATAAACCTTAGGATTCGGTTCATAGAGCTTAGTTGATAATTAACTGATAATTACAATGAGGTCCCGACCTTTTTGCTTTGAAAATACTTCTGTTACTCATAGATATAGTTTAGGACCTAAAGAGCGACAGTGGATACTGTTTTTTAACGTACTACGCGACCAAAGCCGCGATCAGGAGCTAGTTTGACATCTCCCCCCAAAAAAAATCGTGGTTCAATAAAAACGGCAAACTAATGTTTCTCAGAGCACTAAGTCCTGTTGTCTACGTGACTTACTACCTCATTTTCTTGGGACATAGCTCATGTAATCTAGGATACCTAAGTACAATGTACAAGTATGTCTATTTTTCCTCCCAATCAATTAACCTGTTTCGTCGTGATTGAATGGCGAAAATATATCCCATATTTCTGCATTAAACTATTTGAATAGCTTCAGTAGCATTGGTGTAAATGCCGTTTGGAACATTTTAGTTTTGCGTGGGAAGTTTTACGACAAAAAGTTAGATAAAATAAGGGTAGGTTAAACTTTTCTAAGCTTTGGTGGTCTTTAGTTAACATCTGATTTAAATTTCGATACTCCCTCAACCGATTTTGCTTCAAATTTCAACTTCCCCCTTATTTGACGTATTTTAATTTTCCATGTTACTATAATGTCTACAAAGAATTTCGTCTTTAACGGATCCTTTACTCAGTAATGAGGCTTGAAATCGAGTAAAGTAATCTTTCAGGAATATGAATATTGGTTGGTGTTTTGTGATATGTCATTAACTTCAAAAAGCAAATAAAGGTTTCAAACAGAAGGATCTTTTTTAATTCAATCTTCTCAAAGAAAAGTTTTACTAAGGCTAAAATGGTAAGAAATTTTATGTCCAAATATTTTTTTGCAGCCTAAGCATGTCTTTATCAATTTCCGGGTTTATTTGAAGTACACAACGTTGGATTTATGGCTTATAAAAGTCTATGGGCCAGCCTTTGGAATTTTTATTTGTTATTCCAAAATGTTGATAGATATAAAGTAAGCATTTTATCAACGCCGCCTTAAGATATATGCCCTCTAAATAAAATTGACTAGGTACCTACTTTCCTTCCAATCTCCGGATAGGTTTCATGTGTAAAATGAAGCTGAAAACCATGAGAAAAATTGACAACATTTGCTATTTACTTGTACAGCAATCTTTTAGATTTTCACTTCCGGATGGTTTATACCCTTACTAAGTGGAAGTATGTTGTGAAAAAGAAATATTTGAAAAACACTAACTCGAAATCCGGCTCTTATCCCAACGTTATTTTTACAACTTGTTACTACACATTACGATTGAAGTTTCTTTTCGAGTAAGTTTGTTGAAAAACTTAGTTTGTGGGTACGAGTACATGCGGGCCATTATTATTGAAAACTCTCGGCTCTATAATGAAAACGCTTTCAGCTCGAGCGTCTATTTCACCTCGCCTGTAATGAAAAACTTACCCGCTAGCATCAAAATCCTCATCAAATTTCTTCGGTAGAAGAACCAATCACAAAGACAGCAATTAAACTGATATTAAGAAATACAAAAAGGCAGTACTTGGTTTAATATCTTTCAACGAATGTAAAATACAAAAACAATAAGTTATAAAGCAGTAATTCGCATTCAAGGCGAACATTCTAATAGTACGGATAATATGGGTATACGTGGGAAATAATTCTCTAAGTAAATTACAACGCTATCCTTACTGTGTGCGCGTGCCTTCCGTTGTTAAAATAAATATCTGTGAATTATTCCGTCTCGTGTTCACAAATCGCAAAAGTGAAGGAAATAGTGACTAAAAATCTTCATTCAAGTTTGAGAGAGATAGCCACCGAACTTTCTGCGTCTCACGAGTCGGTCCGTACCATTTTAAATAATCACTTTTCTTTAAGAACTCAATCGCATTAGGCTGCTTTTCCACCGGAGATGTGCTATGCTACGTTGCTATGGATGCGTTTGATATCCACCATTCATATTCATTGGTCGACATAGCAAAGCACTGGTGGAAACTGATTCAACTAAGATACGTTTTTTATTTGGTAGGATACGTGCTGTGGGTGCATGCTATGGATGCGAGCTATGGATCCGTGCTATGGATGGTCGCTATAAATCAAAGTCATGTTGAAGGTTTTCTTTGACTATCGTGGTGTTGTGCACTCAAAATTGTTACCAGAAGGTCAAACGATAAAAAAAGAATATTATTTGAGCGTTATGCGGCGTTTAAAAAAGCAAATTAGACGGAAAACGCCAGATTTGTGGAAAGAAAATTCTTGGATTTTGTCTTCACCTTCGTACAAGGCCATCATTGTGAACGAATTTTGACCAAAAACTCAACAAATACCATCGAGCAACCACCTTATTCACCCGATATGGCTCCAGCCGACTTCTTTGTTTTTCCTAAACTGAAACTTGCCACTTTCTACAGAAAAGAAAAAAAAAAAAAAAAAAAGCGGCGAGAACTGAACTCGATTCCGGAAAAAGCGTTTAAAAATGTTTTGATAATCGGATTATTCGCAAGCGTAAGTGTATCGTTTCTGACTTTGAAGATGATAAAAAAATTTGGATGAATAACTAACATTGATGATCATTGGTACTTAATCGCACCTTGAAAACAAAAGTGGCACTATACCGAGGATGGCAATATTGAGTTACAACGACATCTAGATTCTTTGAAAAAAAGCGCTTACAGTGCAAAAACTGACACTATTATAGTTTCAATACTTTTCCCTAGAGGCCGCTAGTGCCAGTTTATACTTTTGGGTAAATGACAAAGTAGTGATTCATAAGGTGACCCTATATCAGTTGAAGACAAGCATTCGGAGTGGACACACGCTGCGGTGAGTAAAAAGGTGGCATTTTGTGTACAGTGTCGTTTTAAACGTAATTCAAGCTAATATTTCTACTGAAGCAATAACTACAAAAATGGCAATTTAAGTATAGTGTCGCTTTTTTGGTTAATGTTACACCAAAATATTATTTTTAGTGAATTTAAAAATGTCATTTTTTGTTTAATGCCTTTTTTAACGTTAGTGTCTGTAATAGTTTTCTGAACCAATAAAAACATGAATGGCATTATAACCATAGTGCCATTTTTTTGGTGAAATTTATTTCAAATTGCCATTTTTTATTAATAAAAAATGCCATTTTCTTTTTAGATGATGTTTTAAGTTATTGTTTAAGTGTCATATTCTTCTTAGTGTCAGTTATACTGTAAAGTTAAGACGATGATGATGTTTCATTTTGTTAAATAAGCGTCATATTGAGTATACTGCCACTGTTTTGAAAAATGTAACATCTACAATTTTGTTTAATGCCATTAATATAGCGAATCATAACCTAATTATGTTTTCTAAAATTATTTTTGCTATATTTTTGGATGTCATTCTTGCATTAGTGTAACACTTTTTATTTCCCTAAAAGGTTATCAACATGAATCCGTCAAGAAATAGGGGTAGAAAAATATTAGAGCTAGAAAATCAAAATAAAGAAAACTGTTCCGAACCTGAAGCCTCAACATCCAATTTAAACAATTTGCCAACAACTAGCAACTATACATATCCAGCTGACAAAGAAAACCTCTGCGACGAAGATGATGGTGACTTTTCACCCCCTTCTGACGATGATACAACATACGCACCTTCAAAGAAAACATGCCGTAGATTAAGCTCAAGTTCATCGTCGTCTTCGAGCTCTACATCATCATCTTCATCTTCCAGCAAATCATCTGTATCATCTTCAACTTCTATTGCACCCGATCCACCAAATACTTGTCAAGCCGCCACTCAAAGTACCTATCAATGTAAGTGACAATAATTTAGATTTTGTTAATGACTGTACGGAAGTGATTTCGAATAATCAAAGTTGTGGGACTGTAGCTAATAATATTGCAGTCGATATTGCACCAGCTGTTGATTCTAATAACCAAAGTGCTGGGAATGAACATAACAATATTGTAGTGGATATTCCACCAGCTACAGATAATATCGAAAAATCGAAGAAAAAGAAAAAGAACCAAAGGGTTTCCTATATTTCTAAGACATTGAAAGACTGCGGAAAAGAATACGTTTCAAGCTCCAAAGCAAAAAAGGTTTTCCCAGCAAAATTTCTAAAACCAACATGTGAGTCGACCTGCCGTTTAAAATGCTCAGAAAGAATTACTGACGATTTGAGGAAACAAATATTTGAAGATTATTGGGGCATGGCTTTACTGGTAAGGCAAAGAGAATACATAGCTCACAATATGGAAGAGATTATACCTAAGTATCAGTATAAGAGAGTTGATTCCAATATAAAGTTGATAAATGCTTTTTATTTTAATTTAAACGGTACTAGAACTAAAGTATGTAAAACATTTTTTAAGAATACATTAGATATAACAGACAGATGTATTAAACTGTCATAGAGAAGAAGAATAGTACAACAGGAATATTAAAAGGAGAACAAAGAGGTAAGCATGGACAGCATAAAAAAAGTATCTGAAGATTTGATTGAAGGAGTTAAATGTCATATTAGTAGTATTCCTAGAATTGAAAGCCATTATTTACGGCAACAAACGACAAGAGAATGCATAGACGGCGGAAAAACCTTAACGGATATTTATTTTGATTATGAAGAAGACTGCATAAGGCAAGGATTATCGTATTACGTAATGATACATACCTACCGAAAGATATTTAACGAAAAATATTACATTGGTTTCTTTATTCCAAAAAAGAACCAATGTGATCAATGCTCTATGTACAACCTTGCAGAAAGTGTTGAAAAAGCTACTCTTAAAGAAAAGTACGATCAACACTTAGCAGAGAAAGAAAAGAGTCGTGAGGAAAAGGCTAATGATAAAGCAATGGTGTCACCAAGTTGTATTGTCGCATGTTATGATTTGCAAGCCGTAATGACAGTACCAAATGGTGAGATTTCTACGTTTTATTATAAGCCTAAAATAAATTGCTTAAATTTTACCATCTCTGAGCTTAAACGTGACAATACTGCATGCTTCTTCTGGGATGAATCGCAAGGACACCGGGAAGCAAATGAAATAGGTACTTGTGTATTAAAATATTTGCAAAAAAAAGTCTTCTTGTGCCGACGAATATCTCGACATAATTTTTACTCTGATAATTGCTGCGGTCAGCAGAAGAACCAGTTTATTATCGGGGTGTATATTTACGCAGTACAATACTTAAAAATTAAGCCCATAACACATAAGTTCCTTATACGTGGCCCTACACAGAATGAGGGAGATGCTGTACATTCTGTAATTGAGAAACAAGTTAAACGATGTCTTAGATCTGGACCCATATTATACGTACCTTCGCAATATATTTCTGCTATTCGAAGTGCTAAAAAACGTGGATCACCTTTCATTGTAAATAAAATGGGTTACGGCGATTTCATAGATATAATGCAACTACCAGTTCCTAGACTAAATGAAGATGTAGATGGCCAAGTTGTGAAGTTGTCGGACATAAAAGTTATCAAAATTGAGTAAAATGAACATAGTGAGATTAAAATAGAAAACAAAACATCGTATTTTGATGATTTTAAAGAGCTTGATTTGAGTAAAAGAACAAATAGAATTAATAATCGTCCTACAGAACTCAAACCGCTATGTATATCAGCCTAAATTGGAAATATCAGAAATAAAGAAAAGGGGAAGAAATGAGGCTTCATTAATGCTGGTTTGATTCCCAGTTATTCCTCCTACTCATCATCATCTGCCTAGCCTTTTCCCAACTATATTGGGGTCGGCTTCCAGTCAAACCGAATTCAGCTGAATACCAGTATTTTACGTGAAGCGGCTGCCTACCAGACCTCCACAACCCATTAAATTGGGTAACACGGTATTTCTTGGCAAGACTGGAATCAGATTTACTGGCTTCTGACAATCCGTAACGACTGTCAAAGTTCCACAAATGACAGCCGGGACCAACGGCTTAACGTGCTTTCCGAGACACGGAGGAAACTCGGTATGTTAAGATGGTCACCCATCCACAGACCAACCTTGGCAAGCGTTGCTTAACCTTGAAAATCGACCTGTGCGGCTGTTATTCTTTAGCCACGAGCACCTCATTTTCAATTTATAAAGTATATTTTAGTAGTGTGTATTATGACAACAAACGATAATTTTGAAATTGGTATAACTTCTAAGAATACTTAGATCAGTTTATTTTCTAGAAGACTTTATTTTTTTATTTTGAGAAAAGTACTTTATTTTTTAAAGTTAATTTTACGTTTAAGTTTCATGTTTGTTTCACTGTTATTAGTTTGTAAGGTTTAATTGATACCCCCAAAAATTGTAATTTATACCTAAAATTTGTGATTTATACTTAAAATTTGCATTTGAACGAAAAACGTGTCATAATTATAGTGTATGTTGTTATTGTACTGATTATAACTTAATTGTTTTTGCCAAATACATAATGTTTCTTCTTTCTATGACATAATTTCGTTATTTCTGTTTTTTTTTCTTACTCCCATTACTAATCTTATAGAGCTACTTTTGTTTAACGTAAACCTATTTACGTAAAACAAAAGTAGCACTATGCGGAACTTTTATTTAAAACCATGTTTTCTAAATAACTTCATAAATTATTGGCTTGTTTTCAGTACATAACTTAAATAAGATAGACAAACTGATAAATGAAATTAATTGCATTATTTTATTCCAGTTATTTGCTAAGATATTGACCAAAATGCAGCGTCAAAAACTTTAAATGGTCATACTGAAAAATGTAATGTAATGTTTGTTTTCAAGGTGCGCTTTCTTGACAGAGTAGTACCTATATGTAGTAGTAACTATGTGAAGATGATAATGAAATGAGTCTAGACTTGGATGTAACAAGAAGGTCCATGTTTAATGAAAAAATAATGATGATAGCGTCTTATTATAAATAGGTTTCTTCGAAGAATTATGCAGCACTTTTAGAAGTAGCATCCACAATTTGAACGTTATACTATTAACTCAGGTTTAGTATAGAAATTAAATCTTGTAAATGCCACAAATGTAGGTCAATAACAAAGAGTGTGGAATGATATTTTAGAAGTTGCGCCCCACAGCTGCTTAAAAAGTTACAAACCGGCAGACAATAAGTCGGGGGTACCGATCACTTTTCCGAATTTTTTTGTTCAAATTTCATTTCACCGGAAACTGACGTCTTTTTTGCTATAAGCATTATTTGACATATTTTTAGATCATCGAAGTATCATGTGTTGTCATCGGTATTATTTTATTGAACTAGGTATATTTCACCAATCAAAAATGTTTCGGTGTGGTAAAAGTATGGCAAATAGCCATATCTTCACCACACCGAAACAACATTTTACGGAATATTATTTGGACACAAATATAAAGGCTACTTGTAATCATTTTCGATAATAAATTAAAATATGCGTAGTGTCCTAAAAAGTCAATAATTATGCTACAAAATTTAGTGACAGAAACAAATTGCTGCAAAACCGACTTCACGCAGTCTTGTCTACCCTATCCCTAGAGTGTAATTTAAGCCCACGTAGGCGCGAAAGGGTGTGGCGGCCTACGAGCTGAGGAACAGTTGGTTTGAAGGCCCGCCGCCGCGGATGAGGAGCAGGCTGCGGTGGTGAGCATTAAAACCATCTGCGACGATAAACTTCCGTCGGCCCGCCCAAACCCCGTAGCGCCGAAGCCGTGACAGAAACAATGCTTACTGCACCTTGCATGCCTGCTTCCATGCTGCATGTCTGCTTGCACGCGGCGTTTGGTGAAATTAAAATATGGTTATTAAAAAAGTGGTATGATGAATGTTCGGAAACATAATACTCGGAACAAATGTTATTTCGCCTAAAAGTAATGTAACTTCGGTAAAAGTTTATCGAACAAATGTAACGACAGAGTAACGAGAAAAATCGAATTGAATATAGGTTAACTGATACAGTAGTAGACTTGACTTCAATGAAGTAAAAAAATCGAAACGAGAATAGTTGAAAAGTTTTAGGTGAAATAGTATTCAGTCAAATATTTTTCGAACCTATGATAGGTAATAAGTCGTCATGAGTTCAAAAGCCGGAGAAACCGGAAAATTATGGATCTTGAGTGACAAATACTCAGTCTGTATAATATTATGTACAGTAGACGGACTGATTAAAAGGGAATTTATTAAAGTTGATGCGTAAGAGAGAAAACTTTATATGTAAAATCGACTTGTGTCAAAAAACCTGACCGTCAACAGTCGAATCAAGAACCTCCTCCTTTTATTAAGTCGGTTAAAAACGACTTTAAAGTCCCAAATAAGTCACTTGAAATGTTATGTTTAGTTCCCATGATGTAATCTGGAGTTTATCAATTTCCCATAGTCGGAAAGTATTTAGATTTCTGCCTATTCCTCAGGGATTACAGGCGTGATGTTATTACAAAGGCTTCTGAAAATGTGAAGTCGGTGTTAGTTAGATATCTACACGTTAGGCCCGGACTCCAACAAAGCGAAGACGAGACGAGCGGGGCGGAGACGTGTTTTCAAAAACCAATATGATTTAGTTAATCACATATCTCGCATCCACTAAGCTTGGATACAACTAAGCGGAGATATAACCTGATGAGATTGAGCTGGGCCGTGGTACAAGTCAGAAATGTGTGCCTCGCAAGCCGACGATGGCGCGCAGCGGTAACCAAAAAATTTTAAAAAATCTTTTCAAATTGATCATAAAAGCTTGTCGCGAGGTTTGATTAATTAAATACTTATAGGTAGGTACTTACCTATGCAAACCTCGCGGCAGGTTTTTATGATACATTAGAAAAAAAAAAAAAACTTATTTTTAGAGCATTTTTTTTCAACAAGCAAAAATAAAAGCTTTTTGCTTTTTTTTTTTTTTAAAGTTTAAAATTTATATTTTACTTTTTAGTTATTTCGTGTTACTCTCAACAAGCCCATTCATTTGATACCCATATTTTAGAAACGCGTTATAATTAACTATTCCGCCATCTTGGATGGTCCGCCATATTGGATTTAGATTTTTTTTTTTTTTTACTATTGATAGGCACGCGTTTGACCACTATCTCACCTGATGGTAAGCGAGGATGTGGTCGAAGATAGAGCACGCTTGCCTAGAAATAACCTATTCACTCTTGATTTAAAGACTCCCGGGTTGTAGCTATCAGTCAAACACAGACTCCAGCAGGGTTTTCCACTCCTTAGCTGTACGCACTATGAATGTGTTCCCAAAACGTTTTGTGCGTATGGGTGGGATGTCCACCATGTACCGGTGGCGCATCGCCGTTCGTCTTGTGGGCCGATGATGGAACGGGCTTGGCGGAATTAAATTATGCATTTCCGTCGCACATTCCCCAAAATGCAACCGGTAAAAAACCGACAGGCTAGCAACTCGTCGTCGATGTTCAAGATTTGGAGCTTCGACGCGACGAGCCTCTCATTGCCGATGATCCTCTTGGCTCGTCTCTCAATTGACTCAAGGGCATCAAGCTGGTATCTGGCAGATCCATCCCAAAGATGAGAGCAGTATTCCATACACGATCGAACTTGCGCTTGATAGAGTTTGAGCAGCTGTTCCAGCGTGAAGTACCGTCTCACCTTAGCCAGAATCCCCAACTTCTTTGCAGCCACTTGAGCTTTTGCCTCTATGTAAGGGCCAAAATTGAGAGTAGATGTTAATGTAACCCCAAGAAGCTCAAGATGGTTGGTTATCGGCACGGTTTCACCGCGGAAAGATGGAGCTGGGCGGAATTGGCTCCTTTTGGCGGAAAATAGACACGCTTGGGTCTTAGCAGCATTGAACTTGACCAGATTGGCATCGCCCCAATCAGAGACCGCCTGTAGGGACACGTTCAAGCGCTCAACCATTGCCTCCCGGAGAGACCGGATCTGCGACCCACCAGCTCGTGCGTCGGACACGTATCTTCCAGCAACAGTGCTGTCGTCTGCATACCCAAAGGTTTTAGCAGATCATTAATATGCAGCAAGAACAGTGTTGCCGAAAGCACCGACCCCTGAGGAACCCCGGCATTAATATCCAGCAGTCCAGACGAGCAGCCATCTATGACCACTCGGATAGACCGATCCCTAAGGAAATCTGCGATCCAATCACACAAACCGGCGGGCAGACCGAAGGAAGGAAGCTTACTAATAAGGCCATCGTGCCAGACCCTATCGAAGGCCTTCGAGATGTCAAGGGAGACCGCCAGTGCCTCCTCGTGCTTCTCTATGGCCTCACTCCAGATGTGAATGGCATACGCTAGAAGATCCCCAGTTGACCGATTTCGGCGAAACCCGTATTGCCGGTCACTAAGGATATCACTCGCTTCTACGCCAGGAGCTTATGATTCAGCACGCGTTCCATAGTCTTACAGAGTATGGACGTTACCGAGATGGGTCTATAATTCGACGGGTCAGCTCGACTACCCTTCTTGGGCACGGGCTGCACGTTAGCTTGCTTCCAAGCCTTCGGCACTTTTCCAGTCTCAAACGAAAGGCGAAATAGGCGTGTCAAGATCGGAGACAACTCAGGCGCACAAGTCTTCAGAACAATTGCCGGTATCCCGTCGGGACCACTAGCCTTGTTCACGTCTAGGTTACGCAGTACCCTACGGACGTCCTTCTGATGAATGCGAATGTTCGACATACTCGACTCGCATTCACCAGGAGAGGCGGAGGGCGTCGCGCCACCAGGATCCAGACGTGAAGATTCCGCAAACAAAGAAGCAAACAAGTTCGCTTTCTCCTCAGCGGAGTGGGCCAGCGTCCCGTCGGGTCTCAGCAGTGGTGGTAGTGAGGGGCGGCAGAAGTTCGATTCGACCGACTTAGCCAGGGACCAAAAAGCCTTACTACCTGCTGGGTATGAAGCAAGTTTGTTCCCTATTCGGCTAATGTGGTCAAACCGAGCCCTCCGCAACACCTTCTTGCAGGACTTAGCAGCCCTGTTGAAGGCTCTCTTCTTCTGACTCACGTTATTTGCTTTGCGCGTACGAGCGTCGACCCATGCTAGGTACGCCGCGTGCTTAAGCGCATCGGCGCGATTGCACTCGGCACCAAACCAAGGACGAGCTTCGCCAGATATTGCTATGTTAGAGAACGGAATGTAGTACTCCATTCCCCTCCGCAACACATCCGTCACGGCGTCCGCGCACGACGTAGCATCAGTGGAAGAAAAGCAAGTAGGCTGCCAAGGGTAACATGCGAAGAAAGATCGCATGCCATCCCAATCTGCTGACTTGTATTGCCATACCCGCCGGGTGCCTCTTGGGCTAGGATCGGGCGGAGAGTAGACAGACACAGACTTCACCAGACAGTGGTCGGAACTACCCAGTGGTGATGAAATCGACACCGAATAGCGGTCTGGATCTGTTGTCAGCAGAAGGTCCAAGCAATTGGCAGTGTGCGAATCAACATCCGGGATCCTCGTTGCCCCCTGGACCAGCTGGGTAAGATTTAACGGAAGTGCTAGCTTTCGCATCTCTCGTCCAGCATGGTCTGTGCACTGGTATGGGAAGAGCCACTCCTGATGGTGGGCATTGAAGTCCCCCAGTAACACCAATTAGGCAGAAGGGTACCGCTGCTGAGCCGCATCCGCCGCCTCACTCAGGTGCTGTGTAAGCCCAGTTGTCTCCAAATCACCGCTGTGCGAACGGTAGACGCATGCGTAGACAATTTTGTCTAGACCTGTGTCCACCATAGCCCACAGCGTTGAGAACCTGGAGTCTTCAAGGTAGCGGAGACGCCGATAGCAGATGTCGTCCCGGGCGTACATGCATACGCCCGCGCGGGGTCTAAAGTGGTGCTCCAGGGTAAACCCAGGGTAAGACAGGTATGACACGTCCGACGGACATCCGATCTGCGTCTCCGACAGGAACAAGAGCGCTGGTTTCTCGGTCTCAAGATGGTGTTGGTCTGCGGCGAGATTTGAGTGCAGACCTCGTATATTAGAGAGGTGCACTTTATGCGAAAGGACGTGCTGCCGCTGTACAACTTTTCTCTTTTTATTCCTGTTCATTAATAAACTTGAGTGATGGAGGTTGAGGAGAAGGAAGTGAAATGAGGTTCCAAGCTGCTAACCTTCAGGCACGCCCTGACAGGACGACATCTTTGGGGGACTAGTCTGGAGACTGCGGGGACGCCCGAGCCCCCCCGGGAATGTCCATCGAGACTTTCATCTGGTCGCCAACCAGCACGATGGTGCATTCCGGGATTTTTCGTCAGATGGCGGGGCAGCCTTTCATGTGTGGCTAGCACACTACTTGGGCCCCCAACTATCTGCGGTCGGCCAGCGGTGCACCGTGCCTCGAATTCCGCTACCCTCCAAGACTAGTCTCCCGATACGCCCATGCCAGGGCTAGCCTGGCTGGTCTGCCTGCATTGGAACAACTATTTCGACCCAACTCCTCTGAATTGGCTACACTGAGCATCGTACCAGAACACAGCTAAGCCGCTTGGCGGTACGTCTTTGCCCAGTGGGTGGTCACAAGCCATCGGCCGAAGCCTACCACCAGTTAGTGTCACCTGATTAGCACCACCCGGGGACCACGTGTAGGGTCTTACATTGGGTATTGTCATTGAAACTAAACGTGTATACAAAACTTCAGCTCAATCGGTTGAGGACATCTGCTTCAAAATTAACTTGCAAGATTCCACCCAAACAAACACATACATACTCGTACCTACATTGCAAGTTAAATAAAAGCTTTAAAAAAAAACTAAGGTTGACCTGCCTCAATCTTTACGTACCTACCTTGTTTGACCTCATTACATAGTTCAGTAGTAAAAAATCCGGGCTAGTCATTGAACCAAAAGCCAATCACTTATCCAATCGTTTGATTTATATTAAAACCTGACAAAAATATTCCTAGGAAGTAAACGAGCCCCATAAATAATTCTGTTAGTCTAGCGGAAAACTGTCTATAAACGTTGATGCGGTGGCTCGTCACATCAGCTACGTAACTACCTCTACACAAATAATAGACAAACACTTCATTACAATAAAGGTAAATGGATTCGATAACCCAATTTTGTTCGGATTGGTCCGGATATAAAAAAGGTATCTATTTGAAACGTCATAAAGAGGACACAAACTGATTTTTTTAGAAACCCTTCATATCTGAACACCAACGTTACCAAATAAAAAACCGGCCAAGTGCGAGTCGGACTCGCACATGAAGGTTTTCGTACCATTATTCAACTAACTACTACTACTAACTAGCCCGTACTGTCCCACTACCGGGCAAAGGCCTCCCTCCATTCCTTCCAATGCTCACGGTCTTGTGCTTCTTCCTTCCAATTCGCAAAGAAGACATCCAGGTCGTCCCGCCATCTCCTTCGCGGTCTGCCGCGGCCTCGTCTCGCTGTTTCAGGGTTCCAATCCTGTATTTTACGGGTCCACAGCATTTCCGTGCCATTGGGTAACCAACGGAACCCTATTACTAAGCCTCCGCATAGGTGGTATCGTACCACCCATGCAAAGCCACTTTACGCTGATTCTGTTTTTTTTTTTTATTTACGTTAATTCTGTGTCATTCAGAGATAAAATGGGATCCACCGGGTTATTCCGTCAACATACCACCGTGTACTGTAAACTAATGTGCTGTGAGCGTGAACTGAACAGACTGTCATTCTACCTTGTTTGCAGTGTTGGACCGCTCACTTCATTTCACTTTACCTGAGTTATCATGGTGAGATGTTTACAGATTCTCACTGCTGTATAAGCTGTATTTCGTTCAACCTATGGTTTTGGAACAATTAATGCGACAGCCGTTTAAAAAGTTGAGAATAGTGCGGGATTAAGAGGAAATGCTGGCGGCGAGACTTTGTATGTAAAAAGTCATAATTCAATGTTTGGCTCTCGACTATTAAAGTTAGTAAACCTCTCAACCTTTGTATTTTACTTTCAGTAAGTTGCTTTGCTTCTCTGAGTTTCTGCCTCTGTAGTAATGTAGCTAAAGATAATATTAAAGTAAATAAGGATTAAACTGAACAAAATTTCTTCTATAAAAATAAGAAAAATCAAGGGGCTTCCGTGAAACAATGCGCGACTTCCGAATGAGAAATTCTCGCTGCGATTTTCGTGTTGTTACTAAAGTTAACTCTGATGTGGTTTATGAAACTGATTGTATTCAGCAGTCTCAATATTCACCTATACTTACATCAAGTTTTTTTTTCACTGAAAAAGACAGTAAATTTTGCACTAATAGCGTCATCCATCTTGTTGCATTTCTGTAACTTTGTCAAACTGGGGACCCCGAGTGGAACAAGGAACATTCCCATTCGTATAATTACAAAGATCCAAACGCTACCAAACGTTTCTGAAAGGAAACAACGTTACTGTGTTGTGTACGCATGATTTTGCACTGTTTTGTACAAGCATTTGCAAATATGCAAGGTGATTGATAATTAAGTGCGTTCTTTGAAATGGGTTAACTAGAAAGAACTGATTTGCAACGATTTTCACCCCGTAAACTCCTCGACGTTTTTTATTAATTATTGTTTCATGACGCAAATCTGCGAATAGTGAGAAATCTGACAATCGGAAATGAAACGTCGTAAATGTCAAGCTTTAAAAATTTCTTGAAACGTATACACTCCATTTCCAAAGTTATGAAAATGGAGCACGCTTGCCTAGAAATAACCTATTCACTCTTGGTTTAAAGACTCCCAGGTTGCAGCTATCAGGAAACAGACTCCGACAGGGAATTCCACTCCTTAGCTGTACGCACTATGAATGTGTTCCCAAAACGTTTTGTGCGTATGGGTGGGATGTCCACCATGTACCGGTGGCGCATCGCCGTTCGTCTTGTGGTCCGATGATGGAACGGGCTTGGCAGAATTAAATTATGCAATTCCGTCACACATTCCCCAAAATGCAACCGGTAAAAAACCGACAGGCTAGCAACTCGTCGTCGGTGTTCAAGACTTTGGAGCTTCGACGCGACGAGCCTCTCATTGCCGATGATCCTCTTGGCTCGTTTTTCAGTTGACTCAAGGGCATCAAGCTGGTATCTGGCAGATCCGTCCCAAAGATGAGAGCAGTATTCCATACACGATCGAACTTGCACTTGATAGAGTTTGAGCAGCTGTTCCGGCGTGAAGTACCGTCTCACCTTAGCCAGAATCCCCAACTTCTTTGCAGCCACTTGAGCTTTTGCCTCTATGTAAGGGCCATAATTGAGAGTAGATGTTAATGTAACCCCAAGAAGCTCAAGATGGTTGGTTATCGGCACGGTTTCACCGCGGAAAGATGGAGCTGGGCGGAATTGGCTCCTTTTGGCGGAAAATAGACACGCTTGGGTCTTAGCAGCATTGAACTTGACCAGATTGGCATCGCCCCAATCAGAGACCGCCTGTAGGGACACGTTCAAGCGCTCAACCATTGCCTCCCGGAGAGACCGGATCTGCGACCCACCAGCTCGTGCGTCGGACACGTATCTTCCAGCAACAGTGCTGTCGTCTGCATAACCAAAAGTTTTAGCAGATCATTAATATGCAGCAAGAACAGTGTTGCCGAAAGCACCGACCCCTGAGGAACCCCGGCATTAATATCCAGCAGTCCAGACGAGCAGCCATCTATGACCACTCGGATAGACCGATCCCTCAGGAAATCTGCGATCCAATCACACAAACCGGCGGGCAGACCGAAGGAAGGAAGCTTACTAATAAGGCCATCGTGCCAGACCCTATCGAAGGCCTTCGAGATGTCAAGGGAGACCGCCAGTGCCTCCCCGTGCTTGTCTATGGCCTCACTCCAGATGTGAATGGCATACGCTAGAAGATCCCCAGTTGACCGATTTCGGCGAAACCCGTATTGCCGGTCACTAAGGATATCACTCGCTTCTAGGTACGCCAGGAGCTTATGATTCAGCACGCGTTCCATAGTCTTACAGAGTATGGACGTTACCGAGATGGGTCTATAATTCGACGGGTCAGCTCGACTACCCTTCTTGGGCACGGGCTGCACGTTAGCTTGCTTCCAAGCCTTCGGCACTTTTCCAGTCTCAAACGAAAGGCGAAATAGGCGTGTCAAGATCGGAGACAACTCAGGCGCACAAGTCTTCAGAACAATTGCCGGTATCCCGTCGGGACCACTAGCCTTGTTCACGTCTAGGTTACGCAGTACCCTACGGACGTCCTTCTGATGAATGCGAATGTTCGACATACTCGACTCGCATTCATCAGGAGAGGCGGAGGGCGTCGCGCCACCAGGATCCAGACGTAAAGATTCCGCAAACAAAGAAGCAAACAAGTTCGCTTTCTCCTCAGCGGAGTGGGCCAGCGTCCCGTCGGGTCTCAGCAGTGGTGGTAGTGAGGGGCGGCAGAAGTTCGATTCGACCGACTTAGCCAGGGACCAAAAAGCCTTACTACCTGCTGGGTATGAAGCAAGTTTGTTCCCTATTCGGCTAATGTGGTCAAACCGAGCCCTCCGCAACACCTTCTTGCAGGACTTAGCAGCCCTGTTAAAGGCTCTTTTCTTCTGACTCACGTCATTTGCTTTGCGCGTACGAGCGTCGACCCATGCTAGGTACGCCGCGTGCTTAAGCGCATCGGCGCGATTGCACTCGGCACCAAACCAAGGACGAGCTTCGCCAGATATTGCTATGTTAGAGAACGGAATGTAGTACTCCATTCCCCTCCGCAACACATCCGTCACGGCGTCCGCGCACGACGTAGCATCAGTGGAAGAAAAGCAAGTAGGCTGCCAAGGGTAACATGCGAAGAAAGATCGCATGCCATCCCAATCTGCTGACTTGTATTGCCATACCCGCCGGGTGCCTCTTGGGCTAGGATCGGGCGGAGAGTAGACAGACACAGACTTCACCAGACAGTGGTCGGAACTACCCAGTGGTGATGAAATCGACACCGAATAGCGGTCTGGATCTATTGTCAGCAGAAGGTCCAAGCAATTGGCAGTGTGCGAATCAACATCCGGGATCCTCGTTGCCCCCTGGACCAGCTGGGTAAGATTTAACGGAAGTGCTAGCTTTCGCGTCTCTCGTCCAGCATGGTCTGTGCACTGGTATGGGAAGAGCCACTCCTGATGGTGGGCATTGAAGTCCCCCAGTAACACCAATTAGGCAGAAGGGTACCGCTGCTGAGCCGCATCCGCCGCCTCACTCAGGTGCTGTGTAAGCCCAGTTGTCTCCAAATCACCGCTGTGCGAACGGTAGACGCATGCGTAGACAATTTTGTCTAGACCTGTGTCCACCATAGCCCACAGCGTTGAGAACCTGGAGTCTTCAAGGTAGCGGAGACGCCGATAGCAGATGTCGTCCCGGGCGTACATGCATACGCCCGCGCGGGGTCTAAAGTGGTGCTCCAGGGTAAACCCAGGGTAAGACAGGTATGACACGTCCGACGGACATCCGATCTGCGTCTCCGACAGGAACAAGAGCGCTGGTTTCTCGGTCTCAAGATGGTGATGGACTGCGGCGAGATTTGAGTGCAGACCTCGTATATTAGAGAGGTGCACTTTATGCGAAAGGACGTGCTGCCGCTGTACAGCTTTTCTCTTTTTATTCCTGTTCATTAATTAACTTGAGTGATGGAGGTTGAGGAGAAGGAAGTGAAATGAGGTTCCAAGCTGCTAACCTTCAGGCACGCCCTGACAGGACGACATCTTTGGGGGACTAGTCTGGAGACTGCGGGGACGCCCGAGCCCCCCCGGGAATTTCCATCGGGCCCTTTTATCTGGTCGCCAACCAGCACGATGGTGCATTCCGGGATTTTTCGTCAGATGGCGGGGCAGCCTTTCATGTGTGGCTAGCACACTACTTGGGCCCCCAACTATCTGCGGTCGGCCAGCGGTGCACCGTGCCTCGGATCCCGCTACCCTCCAAGACTAGTCTCCCGATACGCCCATGCCAGGGCTAGCCTGGCTGGTCTGCCTGCATTGGAACAACTATTTCGACCCAACTCCTCTGAATTGGCTACACTGAGCATCGTACCGGTACACAGCTAAGCCGCTTGGCGGTACGTCTTTGCCCAGTGGGTGGTCACAAGCCATCGGCCGAAGCCTACCACCAGTTAGTGTCACCTGATTAGCACCACCCGAGGACCACGTGTAGGGTCTTACATTGGGTATTCTCCTACGGACGCGGGTGACTCGGCCCCCAAATCTTTAAAACATCGATAACTCGAAGACCACACAATATGAATGAACCTTTTAGTTTACGGGGTCAAAATCGTTACCAATCAATCAACTCTAGTTCAGTCTAAATGTGTTAATTTCATGGAACGCACTTAATAACCAATCAAGCCTGTATAATTATTATAAATAGTTGTTTTTAACCAATTTAGAAAACAAATACCATTTATCAGAACCATAAAGAGGTTTTATTATTTTAAATTGACAAAGATACGGATACTCTTATCGCTTTTAACGGGATGGCATTATGATTGAATTAAAAACATGGGAGTTTTTTCGAATTTTATTATGAATTCAAGTGAAATAAATGAAGAGTAATCTTAAACTAGTTCTTAGAGGACACGATTTATTAGAACATGAATTAATTACATTATTAAAGTAAAATAAATCGCGCTGGTTCAAAAGAGAACAAATGAAAGTTCAAACGGCTTTAATACTCATTATATTAATAGCTAATCTTAACTTCTATATTGCTACTATTCACAACCGAAACCAAAACGGAAATCGAAATGTAATTTAGAATTCTACACTATCACGATTTATAACGTGATTGTCAAGCCTTTTCGTAAACGAAAGTTGCGCAACAATGTTTCTTGAACGTACTTTTGTATTGTTGGAAACATACTTTCGGTGCATAATTCGTGCGCCAGTAGTAAGTTCTCATCGTCGAAAATACTGACACCAGAAAAGGTAACTCGACATCCAAGGTCACTCCACTGGACAATCCAACATGTGACCTTGGTGGGAGGTTGGATTCTATCCGCGAATTTTGTTTGAATTTGGATTGCATCTGCTGTCTAGCTGGATGACATCAAGGAAAGTCACGTTGTATTCCCATCCAAGCGTCCCCGCTGGATTATATCCGTCTGGAAATGTGCGTAATGACGAGTGTGCTTTGTAAGCTTGGCACCAGAAAACTTAGAAGCTTCCCCTTGGCGGGTTACTTTTTGGCGCGCCGATAATGCAAATTCTATAATTAAAATAATTATCTGGATTAAATGTATCCAGCCACTTTGTAACTTTTGTTTACGACGTAAATTAGGCTTGGCTTGGTTTGGCTTGACATTTATTTACACAATTTACATAACTTTGGTTGTTTTAGAACATTGAGTGCATAAATAGCATTAAAACTTTTTTCCGGAGCTAATTACATGACATAATTTTAAGGTTCAAAATAACATTAATTTGTTTCATGTCTTTATTTTTACAACAAAATGTAACATATTTATATGTGTGAAGTACAGATAACCTTAAGTAACTACAGTACAATATTATTGAACAATTAGACAAAATTACAAACGCGTATAGATAAACAAAATAACTCATTGGACATCAAAAAAATTCATCCACATCGCTGTCAATGGCAAAAGTGCCCAGAACACTGGCAACAAGAGCCCGGCGGATGATGTCATTATTGCTAGCATGCCGTGCTAACTGACCATCGCTCCTAATGCCAAACAGGCCATGGTGTCCAATGGGGTCGACTGCTTCATCATATTACACTCACTCAGCATAATACCTATTTTGGGTGACGGTAGTGTCTGTAGCCAAAAACCCTACTCGTTATCAACCACAATAGCCAGTGGACACGCTCTGCTGTATTGATGGTCGTATTTATTAGTTTATTCCGTACCAACCTACAGAGCGGCTCGTCCCATTGTCTTTGGGAAAATGGGTCCAGGCGTTCACTGCATCGATCAAGCACGGCACTTCACAGTTTAACAATGGATACTTTAGGATACCTTTACATAATATTTATTGACATTTTATCTTACAAGGAAAGAACATTTAAGAATTTGTTGACCAAGCATTGCACTTTCTTCTTACTCCTTTTTTTACCACAAAAAGACCTCTTTTTTGACAGAGAAATGGCCAGTGCTATACTATTCATTATGATTAGTTTAGCACTGCCCATTTCTCTACGTGCAAGCGGCCCAAGAAATAAGGGCGCGGGCATGAAGTCAGTGGGCAAGGAGCGGTGAAGACGGCGGCGCGGGCAGCGTCGCGGGCAGTGGAGCGGACAGCAGTGCGTGATGTAGCGCAGCGGCGTAGACCCGGTCACGAAGCCAGCGGGCAGATCGCGCGGCGCTAGAGCGGCGTAGTGTTGTATTATGAAAAATTAGTGTGTTGTTTGTGAATAAAACCTCAATACAGCGACGAATACATCTTTTTGATAAAAATTCTGAAACTCATTTTTAAACGTCGGTCATTAAAAAGCCAAAAATAAAATGCACAACACTACATCACTGCTGACGCGCGGGCACCGCTCGACTGGCACGCGCCGCTCGTTCGCCACCGCTGCGTTGCTTGCGGCGAGCAACGCAGCGGTGGCGCTGCCTTCGTGGCCAGTTCCATATAAGTGTATGCATTTGAACGCGCCGCCGCTGCCCGTGCCGTCGTCACCGTCGCCGTCGTCGCCGCTTTCGCTCCGCGCCGGCTGACTTGTTGCTTGCAGCTTATAGCAGCTTGCAGTCAGCCTTCTTCCGAGGCGGGTGTACTGAATGATAATATTCCCTGAGTATAAAGCTGCATTTTTTTATATAATCATGCTGGGAGACGCGGCTGTGTGTTCTAAAGTTTTCAGGCTACGGTAGGCGTGGTCGCTCTGACGATTAATTTCTGCACCTGCAGCAGCCGCCCCAGCACAATTCATGCTGAGAAGCTGAAGAACTGGAAAAGAGAAAAACAGTGTATAAATTACTAGCTTCTGCAATTTCTAACTCTATCCATTCCAAGTTGCCTGGAAGGATCGCAAAATCCGATAAGACTGTCATTTGTATGTTTTGAGGTTATCGCTATTTCTTTTTACGAGTAGTTTATCTCGGTGTATAATAAAGTATTTATTTTTACTAGCCAATTATGTCCCACTGCTGGGCAAAGGCTATACATAAAACTCTTCCGTTACTGAGTGACTGACAAACAACGCACATCCGAAACTACTGGTCGCAGAAGCTGAAATTTTGCATATCCGTTCCTTGGGGAGTGTAAAAGAGCGTTTCTAAGGGAATAGGAAAAAGAAGTCGCGGGAAAAAGCAAGTGAATTATGTGAAAATAAAACTGGTGGAAATCCGACATGCGGACGGATTCACTGTTATATTAAAAATAAATAATTCCTACTCACCGCACTTTGCTTACTTTGCTCTTGTTATGATAGAGGCCATACAGCAACACCTATCTCCGAGGACATGAAGAACGGGAACAAATGGTTGTTGTCCTCGTCGGACAAATCATCAAGTATCGTAGTAGTTGGGGAAGAATTCTGAAAATATTGTAAATTGTTCTTATGATAATGTGCGCTAACACGGACAATTTTTTGAGCAGGGTGCCTATTATGACATTTTAAAACCATCATTATAACGGTGTGGGAGAGAGACAAAGTTATACAACCCGCATAATACTATACCTTTATCACAGCTTAATCATGATAGCATAAGCACGTTGTAATAGGGCCACTGTATTGTCTAATTTGATTGGTTTCTTGCGAGTTTCTAGATCGCTCGATATTGACATTGCAAACATTTCGGCAAATTGACGCTTGCTGCCGTTGCCGTAAATTGTTTGATATTTTGTGACGTCACAATCGATCAGTATTGTTCATAATAAACTAATAATAATCTTTAGATAGTGTAAATATTTAGTGTAAGTTTTTTGTATTTGTGAAGTCTTATGGAAAGAAGGATTTTTGAAGGTGACTGTAATTCCCACTACTTGTTGTTTGTATAGATAGACTGGGAAATTTTCTGTGTATTACATTACTTTTTGTTAAACCTTTGCTCCGGTGGCGGTTGGTACAACCAACTTATTCATAATAAGATTTAGTTGGTTTACAACTTCCTGGTCTGATTTTATCTCCAGTCCAGAGTCGTCGTTATATCATCACCATCGCTATCTGAATCTAAAATAATAAAAAATGTTTTATTATGAATAAAGTAGGTAGTGATTAATTTCATTATAATTATTTCACGAAACTATTACAGTTAACAATCAATTGAGTTTTTTTAAATAAACTAAATTATAACCTGCACATACTTTATAACTTATCATCGCACATGTGAAAGTGTCTCTCATCGGGTTCTCCCCTCGGATTAATTCGCACTGCGTTGCCGTTGGTTATCAGTTCTGTAGCATTCGAATGATCTGTTAACAATAAATAAAATACTAATTAAAGAACTTTATTCCTTCATTTTATACGCATGCACGGGTGCTTCCATTTTACAGGGTATTTCAGAATTCTGTGGTCATTTATTTAAAGCTGATGTTCTGTATCTGAAATATGGTAAAGAAACAATAGCCAAATAAAATACTTTGACTTTTGCAGATGCAATTTCATTTTTAACCCTTAAATATGACCACAAATTTGTCAAACATGGTGTACAAGAAAACTGGTGATTCATCTTTGAGAATCCACCATATTAAATGTCACTTAGATAACTGTGTCTTGTCATACCAAACGTATACGCTCAGCTCAATTAAAGGCCTAAGTTTGAGCTACACGATATCTGACAAATGTTTGTACTGTCTACTTTCCTCAAAAGACCACTTCAGACATTAACCGACGAGGTTCTCTTAAGATTTGACCAAAATGATTGTAAAGACTTTATTGTAGACTTTGACCTCTGAGTTTGTTTCGGTTTTTCTTCTCAGGGCAGTCAGCCAGGAAACACCAGCCTCATCTAGTTTAAAATGACCAAAAAAGATTGACGTGTGAATGTGTTTATGTTTAATTGTTCTACTAATTAAATATAATTTATCATTTATCAGTAAGTGATAACAGTTTTAAAATTTAATTGCAAGATGTGACCCAAACATACAATCAGGTCAAGTTCTAATGAAAGCTTGTAAAAATAAAATCGTTTGACTATTGATATACATAGACGAATTCGTGAACAATATCTTTTGTATCACTTTCACGAGCCTTTTGTTTGGTAATTGATTAGGATGTTAGCATAGCGATCAATTCCAATAATCAAGGCTTAGGCCTATTGTTGTTTTGACGTCATGCCGGAATATGCTCCATCGATTTCGTCGGCATTTCGATGAAAGGATTACAAACTCGGAATCATAATTCAGAAGGCATTATTTTCAGCAGTTTCTTGTAAAATACTAATTAAATAATAGGTTCGTAAAGAGCTTTTAAAGCTTTCAGGTCGTACTCCTTCAGTTTGTGATAAAATAAATTCATTTGAATCCACGTTGCCGTGAAATTAATATCAAGTCATGAATATTCGTTATGTATTTTAAATAAATAGCTTTTTTTGGTACTCTGAATGAAAACTACAAATTCATTATATCCATAGCTTTTGAACGACAAAAGATAGAAAAACTCGTTTTCCAGCTTATTTAATTTATTTAATGAAGTTAGTTAACGTGAGGTCAAGGAGATACGACTTCAGTTTGCTCAGAGACTTCTCCTTGTTTTAAACCGTCTTCAAAAAAGGAGGAGGTTCTCAATTCGGTTATATTTTTTTATGTATGTTACCTCATAACTCCGTCATTAATGAACCGATTTGAAAAATTCTCATGTTTTAAGTAAAAGGATTAAATTCCGATTTAGTCCCATTAAAATTTCGTCAACATCGGTTAAGTAGTTTGACTTTAAAATCAAAATTGCTGGTATTCGTCTACTTGGATGACGTATTTTGTTTGTCATCCAAGTGAACGAAATTGTGTATTTTGCTTTCCTTTCCTGCGACTTTCCAGTGGTGTTGTGCGGTGTACGGTACCACTAAAAAGTAAAAAAAACCGACTTCTGAAATTAAAGTTATTTTATAATTTCAGCGTTTTTTAGGTTTCCATACCCGAAGGGTAAACAACGGAACCCTATTACTAAGCCTCCGCTGTCCATCCGTCCGTCCGTCCGTCCGTCCGTCCGTCTGTCTGTCAGCGGGCTGTATCTCAAGAACCGTAATAAGCAGAGAATTGAAATTTTTACAGATTGTGTATTTCTATTGCCGTTATAACAAAAAATAATAAAAGTTAAGGTTTATGTTACGGAACCCTTGGTGTGCGAGTTCGACTCGCACTTGGCCAGTTTATTTTTATTTGCAAGTCGGTTGTACTTTTTTTAAAAACGTTTATTTAAACAAAGATACAAAACCAAAAACACCGATTTCCGAAATGAAGGTTATTTTATTCTTTGTAATGCCTTTTTGAAAGTCGGTTTTTGTAAAAATGGTTTTTATTTTTCACTTTTAAGTGGTGATACTTGGACGACGTCTTCATCTACGCAGAAATTGAAATAAGCAAAACTTTTCATAAAATAAAAACTACTGAACCAAATTGAATCAAATCTGTACGGGACCAAATGGCAAGTATACCGCATCGAAGAATCACACAAATCAGGTGAGAAACCTCGGAGTCATCGGTGTACATATATAAAAAACAATACTCGCCGACTGTACTTCTTTTTTGGAAGTCGGTTAAAAAAAATTGTGTTAAGTTTGGATACCTGAGTAAGAATAATAAGAATTCTGAAAGTGGAGATATTAAATTAACAAAAGGCTAGTCACATACAATTTGAGGAGCTTTCTTTATATTTTACAGTCAGCCTTTATTCAGGCGGCAGGGAAATCCAATTTTTTTTTTTCCGTCAATCATATTAATGAAAACCATTTAACCAATTGAAATCTACCGACATTAAATGATTTTAGTATGATGAATATACGAATATCGAGAAGAGTTAGTCTAATATAAGCGCAGGTAAGTACATTAATTTATTTCAACATAAATGACAAAAATTCACGCAATTATCTTGTAACTATTACTCGATTCGAAATTCAATTCAATTCAATTTATTTATTTCAGATAAATTACAATCATAAGAATTACAATAGGGAATATGCATGCGATTTTTTGATTTGCAATATTAAACACTTATTAGCTGTTGTAAACGATCATGAAATTATTTTTTAAATACCTTCATCAGCGATGAAGTTATAAAGCTTCAAAGATTGCAATTAGAAAGAGAAGTCCGATATGAATGTTGACGTCAGAGTTCATGACGCCTATAGAGCTTCCATAGAAAACAGCGTTTTCGCGAAAGGGACAGATATATTTGTCTAAAATAATTATATCTCGTTTGTTTTTCAAGCAATTTTGATTATATTTTCATTGTTAGTACAATTTTTTTGTATATTTTTAGATAAACGGAATAGATAATAAATATTTTTTTCATGCATATTCCCTATTATAAATATCCATACATTCAATTTAAATAAAATACCAAGAGACACAAACACAAAATAAGGGAAACAAACACATAACAATGGAAACATTGGATCAGGTCCGCACTACACGTATATGTAACTTTGTCAAATGCTCAATCCACATCCATTTTCCCCATAATGAGCTTCAGTAAGCTGTTTGGGCTGCCCCGTATGCAGCGCATCGGAGAGGCTATTCTTTTGCGATGTATCGCTTGAAAGCCATCTACTTGAGCATCTGCAAACATACCTTATGTGCTACAAATGCGTGGCAACCCCATCAACATCCTGAATGCGTTATTGTATTCGACAAGCAGGGCATTGTAAGTCCTCTGCGTATGCCTCACTCATAGGCTGCATGTATAAAATGACTAACAGTACGCCGAAATGAATAAAGTCATTGCACTTTGTTTATAATAATATGTTGTTCACTCAGATTGATATCACAATTTCACGCAACATGAACCATTTATCAACCTATGTAGGTAGATGCCTAGGCACATAAATTACAATCGTAAATAGGCATCACTCGGGGCTGGTTAGGAACCAAATTGACTTGCAAATTAGGTTTACCAAGTAAGTTTACTAGGTTCAGTATCTGCCCCAGCTCTTAACGTAAAACGTCTGGGCTTTTATTATGCTCCTAAAATACGCAGAACAATATGAGAAAACACTTAAAAGGCATGTTGTGGGAATTTTATTCTTTTCATATTCAAATACCAATATAGCGAAACCACAAAAACACCGAATTGGGAATCAGGCTTACTTTGGTTTCATTGTTAACGTTACGAATAATGCGTAGGTGATTAGGTATATATATACAAATATGTAGAACCTGTAGACTTGTAAAACCCTTCTTATCGGTATCTGGTTAAGGCCCAAGGTTAGGTTTAGGTTAGATGAAACCTTGTGCCTTTTAAGAAAGTAGTAAACGTGAATATGAAACAATTTTGCTGTGGTGTAATTCCGTAACAATCTCACGATGATAACTGAGGTGAAGGGAGCCTTCAATCGTTATTTGGAACGATAGCTCACTTCATGTTTACTTTTTTCTAACAGAATTGACCGTCGAATACGTTGCATCAGTGGCCTTAGTGCGAATTTTTTAACGTTCTCGATCGCGTCAAAGTAAGCGTCAATTTTCATTGAAACTGTTTAAGCACCGTCTAGTAACAATAACGGAAAACTTTTTTCTTTTCATACAATTTGACATAAGCGAACGTTTACGTTTACGCAATCGACTGCGTTAAAAAACTTACACTAAGCCCTCAGAATAATATCCATGAACAGCTTAGGGTTTTACAGCACAAACACAGAGGTATACATTGGTGCATTAAAATATTTTCTCTGATTGATATAATCGTTCGAGTATACTTATTAGTAAACTCATTAGTTTTCAATGGCTGGATGAAAAACAATACCTTCTATTTGTTTTAAAGTTAACGCTTCCATTATTTAAGTTGTTAATCCTGCTGCAATAATGGCTTTCAGGTGGATGGGTTTCAACAGATTATCGTCGAGATGAATGGAATCTTCTGACAAGTTAATCAAGGGCTTGCACAAAACTGTAGAAAAGGTTCCAACTCGATTAAGTCTATTGTACTGATGGTCATTTTATTTTGAACGAGACGTTAATTAATCAAACTTGTGTTACCAAATCCCTTTTGATTAAAAGCTTTGTCCCAGGATCAACTTCAAGTTTCGAAGTATCCTTTTTATGTGTATTTTGTCAGAAATTATTTTTCTATAAAAACACTGGTATAATTGAGAGTTTATAGTATAACGCCACTATTTAATTTCTTGAAATTGGTCCTATTTCAAAGAATCAGTCATCCTGTTTCTGCTCAAGTACTATTACCATGAAACAACGTATTTTTAGTTTCATTAATAGTACACTCCGCTGAAACTTAAGCCATACTTTAATGGGACCTTGCTTTTACGTGACAACAACAACGTCAACAAGTAACGTCCATTATTTTCTTACTTCATACTTTGATGAACGACCGGCAGGCACTTTCAGGAGTACCTTTAATGGAAGGTAGGTATTCTCTAGAGCTTCAAATACTCACAAATGTAGGTCGTGGTATGTAGCGTAAGGTCAGGATTATATATAACATCTGTGTACTGTTCTAGGTCGAAAACTTTGAGAAATTACAAAAGACTGTCCCAAAACAGCCACTCATTACCACTCCCTAGTATTTAAATGGGAGATCATTTACCTCACACAATCATAGAACTATGGAACCTAACTGCCCAATCAACAATTTCTTTCCTTTTCGACTTGCGATTATTCAACACACACGTGTGTTACTTAGGCTCACTATATGCGTTTACCTCAAAAAAAAAACAAACTTCGTTCTGTCTCTGTCATCTTCAAACTATTGACAGAAACCGGACGATGTTTTTTGTACGGTTGAAGTTGGAAGCTATATATTCAATTTGATATTTTATTAAAGAAAAAAGTCTTACCATGCTGCGGCGTCGAGCGCGTTGTGTTGTTCCGTCTCTTTGAATGTCATGATCTGTTAAAAGACGATAAATCTCGATAGTTTTTCTGGCTTACTGCAACAAAAACGACGAACTAAATAAGTTTTAAACTGAATGAATATGAGGAGCTCGTGGCTAGATAATAACAGCCGCACGGGTCGATTTACAAGGTTAAGCAACGCTTGCCAAGATTGGTCTGTGGATGGGTGACCATCTTAACATACCCAGTTTTCTCCGTGCCTCGGAAAGCACGTTAAGCCGTTGGTCCCGGCTGTCATTTGTAGATCTTTGGCAGTCGTTACGGATAGTCCAAAGCCAATTAATCTGACTCCAGTCTTGCCATGAAGTACTGTGTTACCCAGTTAATGGGTTGTGGAGGTCTGGTAGGCAGCCGCTCCGCGTAAAATACTGGTATTGAGCTAAATACGGTTTGACTGGAAGCCGACCTCAATATAGTTGGGAAAAGGCTAGGCAGGTGATAAACTGAATGAATATAAATATCCAACAAGGAGTAGGATATTGAAGAATCATTATGAACTAGCTGGTCCCACTGCAGGCCAATGGCATTCCTTCATTAAATTTTTCTGGCGTTTGCTACATCTGGCCAATCCTTGAGGAGTCTCCTTAACCCGATAAGGCATCTTCTTCTTGGCCAACTGCGTCGCCGATTCCTGTTGTTTTGAATTCAATCAGCCTAACTTTCGCCTAAGTACCTAAATATTAACTTTAGTATTTCAACAACAATCATCTCTAAAGTAAATCAATGCAAAAAGAAGAACATAAATAATTTGGTTTGAAAAAATACGACATACATTTTAATACGCAACTTAAATGAAATCATGACGAGCGATATCGGCTAAGCATAAATTACACCATTGTTGGTAGTGCTCATGAAATGTGACATACGGACAGACAGCTATGTCCATCAATCCGATACTCCGATTACAACTAAATAAGCACTTGAGGAGTAGAAGCGAAGAGTTTATATTATTATAAAGGCGTTGTTACGTTGACTAATGTTTGAGTCGACTTTTCAGAGATTATAAAATAACTTGATGATTACATAATTTAGATAGATTATAATTTTTCGGGGATCAAGTCGAAATTCTTAAATGATTTTCATTGTTCTTACACGGGAACTGTACCTCCAAATATCGTCAACGTGACACTTTAGAGCATCATGTAGCACATTAACATTGTTTGTTTATTTAAATGTTTTCTTCCCATACATAGACGTATTAACGCAAATTTGAAAAAAAAAAAAACAAAATAGCGGCCGGTGGCTATGCCTACTGGCATAGAATAATGTTCGAAACCCTCTTAGTATCAAAGCTGTGACTTAATATCCACAGAGAACATTCCCTCAGCTCCTCATGTCTGTTTTCCAGGAAGAAGTTGACAGTAGTGGGCTATATTAGAACAATTTTGTGGTAATGACACTTGGTAATAGCCAGAGTGAAACTAAAATCCCGTTACACATTATGTCGCACAGTTCCAAACCCCAGTTTACTTCTGAGAATTTTGCTAATAGTTCAACAGAACAATTTCTCGAATAGGAGTCACTAGCGATAGATTCGTTATAAACACGCTGATCAGAGCGTTATACACTGGTTTGACGAAAATTGTAAGTCCACTTAGCTATATATAGTCCTCGATGCATTCCTGAGTTGTAAATGAGGCAACCAAATAAAATCAACATTGGGACTTATACAAGTGCCAATATTGGGACTAGAGTCTCTTTCACAAATTCACAAAGAAGGGGAAAAGCTTTGATCGCGGGAATTGCACCACTTTTGAATGCTTCAAAGCGATGTTTCCGGTCCATTGAGACGCGCATGTTTGACATATACCAAACCTTATCATTGACTAATATTTATTTTACACTAGATGACCCAGTGAACTTCGTATCACCTGAATTTATTTGATTTTCTAAAAAGTTTCAGTGTTGCGGCGATACAAAAAAAAACCACGGTATGTATTTTATTATTATTTACAGAGATAATTATAATAAATATTGAAAAAGACACATTGCCATATTTTATACGACACCCTTATCAAAATAATCACCCTGACAACAAACATTTTTTTCCTTGTTGAACATTTATATACGTAGATTTTATGATGTACCCTTGTTTCGCAGACAGAAATTTAATAGAATTTCGTTTCGCAAAAAACGTTTTATATAATATTTGGTCCTTGTAATTTTATGTCATATATTATTGTTTCAAAGACTATTTACTTGAATGAAACTAATTTCACAGAAACACAATTCAATGAATGTCATGATCACTTTATTTTATTTAACAACTCATCAAACAGCAGAATTATTATTTAACTAATATTGTTTGTCCGGTATATTTTTCCATGGAATTTTATATTTCAGTGAAAATGCAATTAAAATTAAATGTTATTATAATTTTAGTACGCATATTGCCATATCCATAAAATAGCATGTTAACCTTAAATTAAAATTGAAATATGATCTTAAAAAATCAACATGTGTGCTAAAAAAATTAGTGACAGAAACGAATCGCTGTAAAACCAACCCCACGTAGTCTTGTCTACCCTACACCTAGACTGTAATTAGCGTAGGCGCGGAGAGGCGAGGCGGCCCGTGAGCTGAGGAGCAGGCGTTATAATGCCCGCCACCGCGACTGAGGCTGCGGTGGTGAGTGTTAAAACCATCCGCAACGATAAGCTCGCATGGGCTCGCCGGAGCCCTGCAGCGCCGGAGCCGTGACAGAAACCATGCCTGCTGCACGCTTGCTTGCATTCTGCATGTTGCATGCTTGTTTGCGTGCTGCATGCTTGCTGCTTGTTGCATACTGTATGCTTGCTGCATTCATGGTGTATGCTTGTTTACATATTTTGTTATTTTATTCCCATCGCCATTTGCCACCATTGCCGCTTCGTGGGGTTCCGTCGTCCGGGTCCAAATGAAAAGTTTTGCTTGACTTGAATTTACCCGCATGGTTTTTGTGAACGCGATGTTGAAATTTTATAGGAGGGTATGCTTTTTGTCAAAAGTTTCAAACTTTCACTCGATAAAATGTTTTTCGTGGTAACAAGTTTTATGTTAACTACTCATTATGAGGATTAAGAATATTTGATTTCATATTCTATGATATGATGAATATCGAAACAAAGTTTATTTGAAACAAAAATCTATGATTTAAATTTATTCATAGTAAGTATTCTGCGTATTAAATGATAATACAAGCTAAATTTTATGTGAAACGAAATTCTGTGAAACTGTCTTCTATAAAACAACGTACAACTAGATTTTATGTAAATGTCTATAAAATTCCAGGAAACAATTAATTAGAAGTAAAAGCTTTCCAATTGTAACATATGTTACGAGTAAGAATGATTAACGTTTTGTTATTCTATCGTTTCCATTCCGAGTTTAGCATTGAAACAATTTTAATCACGAGGAAAATATTAAACTTCATTTGAACTCGTAACTTTATTTTTGGAACACATTTAACACTGAGAATATACGCCACATTTTGTTAAACAATTATTGTATTAAAGGTAGATAAATAAGAGAAGGTGAATCTGAATACTCGAATTTTTTAAGTAAACATAATTTAAGTTGTTCAAGCAAGATTGATTATATTACAATATCACTTGCTTAAACAACATCATTATTTTCACAAGATATTGTAGCTTTATTGAAGGCTATAGCAACATTTTATGGCTCCCATTTACGTCAATCTCAGTTTAGTTTTTACACAAAGAACGCTTCTTAGGGATTTGATAAAGCCATTATCGAGCTCAAAACATGGTAATTCGAACGGTAAGGAAACCAAAGGTCAGGGTTTCTAAAAAAGCTGATTTGCGTTTTGTTGTTTCAGGAATAAAATAAGCCTTTTTAAATAATACGTGTACCAGAATTAGGTCTAGCATTTAAAAAGAATTGTTCAGTAAAACACGTCAGGCATGTTAATAATGTTTACTTTTCTAGTTTTTTCATTTAGGCAAAAATAATTAAAAGAGCCATCGCACAGAAACCACTCCAAGCACATAAAACCCAGCATAATGAATACATAATAAAACCCAAGAATTAGACCATTAGAATAAAACGGCAGTTATACTTGCCATTATCAAAAAACTTAACTTGACTTTAGTGTCTCAGATTATCATATCATGAAACAGCTAAAAAGATATACTTGCCATGCCATATTAATGACCCACATGTGTGGTATGCTTACCTTGTTCACCCCAAACTTCTAGTTTGTATTTAGGCTTAGACCTAATTAGGCCGATTTAAGACAGATCCCGTATAATGACTTTGTTGTTTTACATAGAAATTCGAAGATAAAGTGCTTAGCAGTAAAAAGTGGCAAAGTTTTAGGATACCAAAGTTTTGACATAAAAATTAAGATAGAATAATATAAAAATTAAGTAGCCAATAACATTGCAAAACAGAACAT
The DNA here is from genome assembly GCA_950371165.1 of Lacanobia oleracea. Lineage (NCBI taxonomy): Eukaryota > Metazoa > Arthropoda > Insecta > Lepidoptera > Noctuidae > Lacanobia > Lacanobia oleracea. The sequence continues at coordinate 14,359,955 of OX493397.1, forward strand.
TTTTCTGTAGCACTCTGAAGACAAAAAAGAAAGGAATCATAATATAAAATCTCAGATTTTATCTATCGAGTTATTTTCCGACTGTATTTACATAAGATTCGTTTTTTTATATCCCTCAAGCTTATCGCGCATGAAATTATTTTTTCAACACGCATGCTCGAAACTGTCTGCTATCCCACTGCTTTTAAGCACGAAATGAAGTACATTTTGCAATAGTGAGAAATTCACTGACCCTAGGTCATCAATCGATAGTATTTATCATATCAGGCTGGTGTGACCAGGACGCCCGTCAACTTCCACGAAAATCAACATCGGCGAATAAATAAAATCCGCGGGTCATTGTTCAAAATAACTTTTTATTAAATATTCTGTAAAACTTTATTAATTATTTTCAAAGAAGTAGAAATCTTTCTAAGAAACAATGATAGATAATGCTATAATTATGTTTAAGTATTTTAATAAGAATTATTAAAACATTATTTGAATCTATACTATTTTTTAATAGTAGCAGCAATGCAAACGAATTAATAGGCGACAAAAAAATAGCATTAATCGCTGCGAACAAATTACTATTGGACGGGACATCAATAAACCGAATCCTTTCGAAGGCGAACAACATCGGTATCAACTTTTAATCGATGATACTCACGGGATTCTTTAATCCCCGAAGTGATAAAATCGCGGAAGCTCGCAATTTATCCGAAACATTCAGTGATCGCGTTTTATTTATTTTTTTCACCAAAATACTTTATAGTCGTTCAATTTATTCTATTGGTTTAACTTCGTTTCTGTGTGAATGGAATTTATTAATGTTCCCTCAGTCTGAAAACGAATAAATAAATAACAATTTGGCAGCGACACTGCCACTTTATTTTTGACGCCTTGAAGTTTGACGTATGTCAAAATGTGATTTTTCATTAAATTACTGGTTGAACCTTATTAAAGTTCCAGTATACCTAAACAAGGAATCTTCAACATTTTCCACTCAGCGGGTCTAAAATGGCCACTTTAGCAGAATCATATTAGAATAATAATGTTAACCATACAGCAATCTGTCAAATTTCAATTTCATCTTTATCGCATTAGGTTCAAGGTGATTGGGAAAATTTGACAGTGACGAGTAGCCTGACGTGCATTCTGATTCTGCTAAAGTAGCCTTTTTAAACCCCCAGAAAGAGTCACAGGAAAGCAATCAGTCCTTTGGGAATACAGAACTTTGTACAGAACTTACATCAAACGAACCGCTGTCATTTGCACTGAGAAAAAATAATAAAGCCAGATAACAAAACAAAGGGAACATACATGCATGAAAGAGATAGAAATAATTATCTTCTTTTATTGTCTCCAGACTTTCTTGCAAAGTGGGAACCGTCTTTGAAATGCTAAGCTTGGAATCTACTCACGCCAGTAACTCATCTTCATGGTAACAAACTAATTATACCGTAATCACTATACAATTATGTCTTCCGTGGTTTGCCCTTGACGTTACCAAGGAAGCTTTGGCAAAATTATTTATTCTACTCTCTCATTATTTCACGGATATTGTCATGGAAATAGCTGAATGATTTTAATTACAGAAAGGACTCACCAGAAAAAGATTTGTTCATTTCTAACTTCTTCAAGTCTGTTGACGTTGCTGTTTTTGGTGAACAACACCAGCATAGCACCATTCGGAAGTAGATCCGAAATCTGTGGACAAACAAAAAGGAAAACGCAAACTTAGTACAAGCTTCAAATGAATTTATTAAACATTTAAGATGAACGAGAACCTATCTTAATGGGTTTTAGACTTTTGCTGTATAAAATCGGTTACTTAAATAGAACCTAAGACCAACTTGTAAATTCAAGTCGCATTACTATCATCTCAGCAACCAACAACGTCAAAACTACTAAAATAGGAAAATCAGACGAATTTTCTCCCCCTTAAAATTATGAAAATGGGCCCTCTGAACACTGCTTTGTTAATCAATACAAATAATGAACACGCGGCTACAGCGCGGCTGCAGCACTACCGCTGCGCGACTCCTTGCGTTCATTATTTGTATGGATTAAGAAAGCAGCGCGACTGTCGCGCTGTAGCCGAGTGTTCATTATTTGTATTGATTAACAAAGCAGTGTTCAGAGGGCCCATTTTCATAATTTTAAGGGAGAGAAAATTCGCGGCACTTGCCACAAATTTGAAGGTCCCACAAAAATCACACGCTCAGAAACCTAAGTAAATTTAAGAGCTTTGATTATAAAAATAGCTCACAAATAATATTATGAAGCCATACGCGTATAATTAATAGATAAGACTGAAATTAATAATGCATTAAAATTATAAGATAATAGTTTAATTTAGAAAAAACTTTTACTTTCGTAGCAAATTGGCTCTTAGTCAAAGTGCAGATAAAAGCCTTAACACGAAGTAACCAAAAATAAACTAGAAATAGAACTTGTTTACCTATAAAATATTTTCACATTCGACTAGGTTGTTGAACTTTCGCATCTACGAGAACATTTTTTAACTATTCTTTTAGGGATCCAAAACTAAATGATAAATATGAAATCTCTTTTCTTTCTTTTAAGAGTCCCAACTTGTTTACTGTCAGCAGTGCTATTCTGTAAATACATTTATACAGTACAACGAGCGACATCCACAACTTTAACACCAGAAACAAGCACAAGCTACATGCTTCTTCCCACCGACTTCGTAAGGTCCATGACTCATTTTTGGGGCTCGGTATCCGTTTATACAAAAAACTTCCTTTATCTTTTCTTGACCTGCCTTTTAACTCTTTTAAAGCTAAAGTTAAATGTAACCTCTGTTCGAAGGCGACATTAATGATGATTTAGACGATAAGAATAGCTGGTCATATTTATCATGTTCTTTCTCTATAAGTAATTAGTTTGCGATCTATAGATGTTTTTATCGCCAAGGTCGTTGTAAACAAACTGCGATTGTGAAGTGTGTGTCGGCGCCGGAAATATGTCGTAAGTATTCTTATATTATTGTTATTATCTGATACTATTATACATCATAATGATTGTAAAGAACTGTGCCACAATATTATGTCTAAGTTAAGTCGTTTTTAACTCTCAAAGTACCAATATTTCGCCTCAGAAAAAGTTATTGTTTATGTGTTTATTTTTCAAGTTAAACCTTTTTTTTTGTATAAAATTAAATCAATAGGTCTTGATTTTTAGATAAGTAGTTTTCTTAACTATTCAGCTCTGTATTTTTTATTTTGCTGTAGCACTTGTAGTTTGTGATCTATAGATGTTTTTATCGCCAAGGTCGGAAGCGGTAAAAATACATGATCATAGCCGCGCGGACGCTGGCGGTCGGGCGAAAGTAAGCAGCGGCGGTCGGGCGCTTGAGTGGTTATGACAGGTTCGTATAATATTGTTTTTTTTTATTTATATTTTTCTTTTTTATTTATCTGACTCCGTGGGTTAATCCTGTTTTTTTATTTTATTTCGGTATTTACTTCTATGTTAGTGTCATACAGTGTGATAGCTAACAAGTGACAAATAATATTGATTACTTTGCATACTTATTATATTAATTCAAGTTATGTGATGTGTTGCTGGGGAGTTTGTTGGCCACTTCTTCTCCACAGCTAAATCACTAGGAAGTAGTGACGGGCGGGCGTTTTGGGGGACTGTCTTTTGTAAAACTTGACGTTCAAAAATTGCTGGCTCTCAGCCTAATTGGACTAAACGACTTTTGATTTGTTTTGAACTATTTCGATATCTAGCTTCACCTGATTGACAAAGCTCACTAAGTGAGCTCTATTATACACGTTATTAGTCTTATATTAATACGAATTTGATACCTCAACTTGGATCCCGCTTGCGCTTGGAGTCTTGGCACGAAAATGTGCACGAAATGGCACAACTGAAGGAGTTAGAGCGCCTGAATTTGTGTTTGACAATGCAGTGGATACTGTTACAGGGGGATTTAATTGAGCCTTCGTGATTTTATTTTAATGTTTTAATTTAAAACGCATTAGGATAAAATTAGGCTCACTTCACTCCATTCTATGTTTTGGATTAAAACATAGGATGTGAGTAAAATTAGGTCAAGAACTAGTTCCTCATTAATCACACGATGTTGCACTTCCAAAGTTGTGAACATTGGAATATTGGAAACATTCCAAGCAGCTTGCTTACAGAATTGCTCTAAAATTTCAAGAATTTATCAAATTTAATACTTTTATCTAATATTTATATTATTCTGTTGTTTAAAAACGTGTCAATTTCATCAGGGTGATGCCAAAATATTAGCTGTGGATTTGACACGACAGTGACTCTCTTGTCTAGACCTTCGACATGATCTGCCATCAGGCAAGAGCTGCCTTGAAACCACAACGCTTTGCTGTTCAATTCCCGTATTTATAAGGAAGTTTTGCAGTCACAAACTACATTTTGACATGTTTTTGAAATTGTTTGTCACTGACATGATATTGCGACTTCAATTTGAACGCTTTTTAAGTACGAGAATTTTCACCCTATTTGTTGATTCCAGAAAACTTGTCGCAAAAATAGAAGGCGCGAATCCATCCTAAATTAATTTGGTAGTGTTAGGTAAACAAAAGGCAATCGTAAGGGTAGGTTAATGTTGTCGACCGTGGAGTGTTCGCGTCTAGTTTTACTTCACTCAAGGGTACACTACACATCTTACTACGTTCTCGTCTTCTGAAGTTTGTTTACTTATATATTTTTTGCTTCTTCTTTTATCCTATCATTGCAAGAATATGGCACAGTAATCTATGGTTGCGATAAATAAGTGAGGATTTTTGTAGGATTTAAATTTCAGCAGAAATTCGGTTCGGTTATATTTCACGGTTTGTTCAGTAAATAAAATAGTAGAACCATGATAAATTGTGTGTACACACGAGTGGCCACACCTAAACAAAGCGATTCAATTAATATTTTCAACGTTGGTAACGAATGCATTCAATACTATTAATTGAGTTCAAAATGAAATATTGCATGTAGTTTATTTTGAGTACCATAAAGCTTGGGACAAATGTACGCGGAACACAGCTTTCTCTCGCGTTGACAGCTTTTAAAAGAAGCACAGAAGGCGTAGAAAAGGCAAGAAAAAGGTTTCTTGCCTGTCTGTGAATTGAATAATGTTCTAAAATCCAAAATCTAAACTTATATTTATTGTTTGTTTAAACGTATGAAAATATTTAGCTCTGGAAGTAGTGATCCAATTACAAACGACCAGTTATTGGTTGAAATCTACAATATAGTTGATAGTAGCAAGCTTATTATATTGGAAAAATGCTTGGTTTGATAGCAAAACCAGTGGGCACCTAATTGACTCATAATTTCTAGACGTATGTTTCAATAAAAATAATATGCGCACAGGAAGATACCACGTTTCTTTCCGTTTTAACCGTTTCTAGCCCAAGAAGGACAAAGACGCGAAAATATTTTCATAAAATATTGTTTAGTTACTTTCATGTTTTTTTTTATGATGTATTTAACCCAAGCTAAGTTACTTGAACTAACAATACCCTCCTAATAACCTGTAGACATTCGGACTAAGTTCGGAACTGGGTCGTAGAATTTCTGTCCCAACTTTCTTAAGTTCGCAAAACTTACGTGTCCTGAACTATGATAAATAGGTTTGAGGTTCAAGCTTAATTTATTACTGACAAACATTCTAGACCGACAAATATGTGGACTGTGTTAGCAAGTCTTGTTAATTTTCCCTTTAAAACCATAATTGATTTTTCAGAATCAATCGGTACACCTACCGTTCCTTGTATTGACCATTGTTCTCTTGTAAATAAGCCTGCTAGGAATAAAGCCTGCCAATTTAATAAAACAATACTTCTTTAATCTTTTCCACTACAAATACTGGCCAGTGCTAGAAAAAGCATTGAATGGTTTGTCACAATTTTATTTACCGACCTACAACAGCTTGCCTTCTGTTTTTGAGAAAGCTTTTTACTGTTACCAGAACAATGGATGTTGTGTGTACAATGCCGAAAGTGAGAGTATCAATTTATCTATAAAATTAATAATTTTAACACAACAACAATTTTAACTAAGCATCTAGTACATCTACACTATAACAATATTATAAAGAGGAATGATTTGTTTGTTCGTTTGAATTGAATAGGCTCCGAAACTCCTGGACCGATTCGAAAAATTCTTTCACCATTAGAATCTTACAGTTTCCCTGATGAACATGGGCTATAGAATATTTAAAAAAAGCTAGGGATCCGTATGAAAACTTCGATAATGTAACCCAAGGTGTGAAAAAAATACATAAAAAAGATCCTTTTATCGCGTACGCTGTAAAAACTATTGACAATAGAGCAAAGTGATGTGCAACAGTTTTATAGAAGATATTAATATCTACAAAAAAGTCCTCGAGGGTATGTTTCTAAATATTATGTTTAAGTCACAATGACCGCTTTTTGTTCAAAGCTTTAATTTAAAAGTCACGACGGTTTCAAAAATACTCTAACTAAGAAAAATCTTGTGAGTGAACGAACTGCCCTACGTTTAGTCTATAAAGTTCGTGGAGCTCTAACTAAACCTGCGCGAACGAAGTCGCGGGCAAATTGCTAGTCATTCATAAATTGACATTTACGAGTACGCCCACTTGAAAACTTGAAGTGTTATCCCTGTAAACACAACTGTACCTAACTCGCCATTTAGTCAATGATACTGCAAATTATTTATAATTGACTGGCTTGCCAAGTGGTTTTGTCTATGTGGAGAATTATATTTCGAGATTTCAAGCCAAACGGTGCAGCATCATTTCGAACAGTACTATAACCGTTGGCTGACTTGTCGATTAGGGTCAAGGTTACAAATATTCTCTGATATTATTCTAGGTTTTATGCGCAATTTGTATAATCCTCGACACAAACTTTTACATAAAAATATGATCTTGCTTAACCGTCATCAAATCAAAAAGCTTCCTTACAGCAATTAATTGGTTTAGAACTAACAACAAAGGTAAATTGGGTATGACAAGGAAATGTCGCAGCCATCCGTCAAACAAACTATTATGCACAAACCCACCGAAATATTTTACGATGAGGAAAGATGTCATCCTCCCCATATAAACGTTTGTCATATAATAACCCTTTCTAATCTGACAATCATAAAAGGAATCACCCTTCCTGTTTTTTTACTGTTATTGCGGTCCTCACAATAAACTCAGTGATATAAAAACACAGATTTCCAGGTATTATCACTGAATTAAAATTATATTAAACTGTAAAAATTGCGGTGTGGTGGGCTTGCGATTGTATATCTACGCCAACAGTTGGTTTCCGCGAAACAATTAAAGAGATAGTAGGTCGGAGATGCATGAATATGGCTGTCCTTGGGGCTAGGTTCCGCGGTCGCCCTCGTAAGCGCTGGCTGGACGTCGTCAAGTCCGACATGAGAGCCAATGGCCTGACTGAAAAGGATGATGAAGATCGAGCACAGTGGAAGAAGCTCAGTCGGAAGGCGGACCCTGGCAATGGCCGGGATTAACGCCAGGTGGAAGAAGAATAATAAGAGATAGTAGCCACGAACCGCTTCCCCACAGATACATTTTATTGAGCCAATATTGACGTTATCACGAATTTCAAAACGTCAGTGTTTGTTTATGTCAAAAAAGTGTGATCTGGGTAAAAAGACAACTCCAAATTTAAACGATCGGTTTTATTTAAAATTCGCAAGGCGTATCTAAATGGAGGTGTAATTAGGTCTACCAGTGCATTTAACACGACTGTCTTCTTTTTTCGCTTGCTACATACACTGCACACTAAACAAAAAAGTCTTTATTAAAATTTCCTACCCCTAGAATGCTTTATAAAACCACCATATTAGGCGGTGACTTAAATTATGGCAGTTTTGTAAAGCATTCATAAGGTGTTATGAAGCCATTCATGCATAGACAATGAACTAATGTGTATACTGAGCCATTTCAAAACACATTACGCGTGCATGCTTAATTCACGAATAATATCCGTTAGGCGCTTGTGAATGACAAATTGTGAGAACAAAACTTTAACCAGCATAGGTTATTTTTTTTATATTTACAGAAGTTTTTGTGGCAGGCCGGACGGAAAAGACAAGTTTTGAAAAATAATTGCTGCATAGGTATTTTTTTTTAAAGTATGATTTTGGGAAATCATCAACTGAGTTCTCCCGCTTTAGGCGGAGCAAAAGAAAGTGTCAGACTCTTACTGACTAAAACATATCCGTGTTCCTCCCTTCATTATTGCCCTTTGCGTCCCAGGGCCGCGGTGACTCTTTCGAACAAATTTCACCACCCTTTTTTTTTTCTTTTTTTGCGCTGGGAAAAATGCATTACGCATACCCTCCCGTTGGGGGAACGGGAGCGGTATGTGGAACTCCCCGGGCTGACCCGGTATACTCACTAAAATAACCCAGCGGCATTCCCGCATCGTCCGAGTGGAAGAGGACTGGAAGATCGGCGCAGCCTGGGCGTCCAGTCCTCCTCCGACGACAACCCGCCTAAAACGGCGGGCCCCTCACGTCCTCCCCGTTAAGGGGGAGGGCTGGGAATGACCGGCGAAGGTGGTGTGGAGTGCAATGCGGGCGGAGGCGCCCCCGCGCCCTCTGCCCGCCCATCACCACCATGAGGAGGGAGAAGACGACGTCTTCTCCGACCTCTTCTTCGCCTTCGGAGCGGCGCAGCGAGAGGGTCGTCCTCCCGCGCGCGCTTCGCCGCCTCTTTTGCGAGATGACATCCTCGCAAAAAGAGGCGACAGCTGCCCAGGACCCCTCACTCTCCAGCATGGCGTTGACCACGCTGGGAAGTGAGAGGGCCTGTCCAATCTCCGCAGTCAGACTGCGGCGCGGCTCGGACCAAGCCGGGCACACCTCGAGGGTGTGCTGAGCCGTGTCCTCCGCCGCGCCGCAGTCGTGGCACGCCGGGGTCTCCTCCCTCCCGATCCGGTGCAGGTGCTTGCCGAAACAGCCGTGGCCTGACAACACCTGCACCAGACCGAATGAGAGGAAACCATGAGAGCGCTCGAGCCAGTCTCGTAGGACTGGACCGAGCGCGTCCAAGGTACGGCGGCCAAAGGTGGCGGTGGCGAGGTCCTCCGTCCAGTGGACGACGATAGCGTCCCTCGCCTCCCGCCACACGGCCTCCCGCTCCTCCGCAACGGAGCGCTGCCCGAGGGCTTTTCGCCGCGCCGTCCACTCGTACACTCTGGCGAGCACTCATGCCTCCAACTCCCAAGGAGGGGTGCCCGCCAGAGCGCACGCCGCCGAAAAAATTTCACCACCCTAGCAGTACTACCGCAACCCGGGCAGGTCGCATAGGTACTTGAATAGGTAATCTCCTGGCGGACACGGCTTGCGAGCATGGATAAAAAGGCACGTCCTTAGCTTTTATCAATAAGATAGATTATAAAATTGATGGTGGTTTTAAGTCGGTAGAGAAATAAAACAGCAAAAAATATTAATGGCACGATCCATCACTACTACTTAGTAGTGTACTTTATAAAATCCATTGGGATATAGTTTCATGTCCGTGATTTTTGAAATATTTACAGTCGAATTGTTTGCCCTTTAATTCTTTTGCGAATAATTGACTGTCGGAAACGACAAAATTCTCAAATTTACCTCTCGATCTATCAAATTATTAATGTAATGTGCAAAGAAAATTAAATGCAATTAAATGCTTTCCTTCAAAGCTAAGTTTATCGTTTTATGTAAAATAAGAAGCCGCTCGCAGCACACGTCTTTTTAGTTTTGAAGAAAACTTTCACATGAACTGGCTAACCATCACGGCCCTTTTTAGCTTAGATAACATTTGTTGTAGCCAATGACGCACAATAGGAAGTAATCAGTGCGTCAAACATTTGAAGGAGGCGTCTGCACGAGCCAGAAAAAGTACTCTAAAGTTTATTCAGGTCTTGGTGAGAATTTGGACTCCAGCTTTTAAGAAATTATTTATTTATTTATTTAATACTTTATGCACACAGATGTACAGAGGCGGACTTAATGGCTGAGGCAATTTCTACCAGTCAACCTATACTCTCCCTCTCTCTCTCTCTCTGTCTGTATTCTTGCTCCTTAGCAGAAAAGATAGTCCAGTTCAGGTGAAGAAGTGAAATATTTTGCAACTACCTCATATAAATCTTTTACGATATAACTCCAAACATATTTCAGATATTCAGATATCTATACTAATATATAAAGCTGAAGAGTTTGTTTGTTTGTTTACTTGAAAGCGCTAATCTCAGGAACTTCTGGTCCGATTTGAAAAATTCTTTCAGTGTTAGATAGCTCATTTATCAAGGAAGGCTATAGGCTATATATCATCACGCTAAGACAAATAGGAGCGGAGCAGTAATGAAAATTGTGACGCAGACGAAGTTGCGCGGGCAAACTAGTTTCAGATATTAGAGTGGATTGTGTTCCTTTCGTGGAACTATTCAAAATATTTGGCGCTGACCGAAGGTCAACTTTCGGCCAGCGCTAAAATAAGTTACAGAAATACCTGAATTCATGTTATAGTAAATGTATACAAAAACCAAATGATTTCGTTTTCAACCATTTGGGAAATTCAGGTTCCCAATGGAACGTAGCCAAATGATACACCGGAGAATTCTGTATGTACATGTGGTTTGCCTATGACGGTATCAAACATGGAAAGCCAAAGCTTACCGTGTTATTTATTGGCGAAAATCCCAAATCCAAGGCCGCGACGTTGTCGAAATTCTCAAACCGGAAAATCCAATAACCCCGTTTCTTTACGCACGACGGTCGCTCTTGACATCGAGAGGGAAACGATAAGAATCAAACTAAATTGTTTTAAAAGAATGTTGCAGTTTACTACCTCGTTGGTCTAGGGGTAAGTCGCATTAGTTCTCGCGATCCCTGGTTGGTGAGAGATGGAGCACCGGGGTGGTTTTAGTCAGTAAGAGTCTGACAGACTTCTCCGCCCACCACAGGGCGGAGGACATCAACGAGGATTTAACCAGTTAAAAAAAAAAAGTGCCCACAGGTGCTAATGCTGAATATGAGAGGTTCGAAATTCCGCAACCTCCATTGAAAAGGGAGGACCTTAGAACAGACGCAGACGAGTGTTGTACCTGCTTGATGGTTGATGTTGTTGTTGATCAAATCGCACGACGAACTTTGACAACGCGATGGACTTGTGTGACGTCGGGCCATTTTGTAGTTCTTATGTGGCGATGTAGATGCACACATGTTTAAGTTTATTTAGTTTTTCTATCCAACTTTTCTCTTTTTCCAAACAAGATGTATTATGCCCCCTTTATTGTAATAGACTCACCCGTTATTTCTTGGGTCTGAGGTAACGTGAAATATGGGTCAACTATTGCCTAACAGCCCCGTTAAATCCACTGTTAAATATTACAAAAAGTTAAGAAAACATAAATTATCATCTTCCTGCCCTTATCAAATTTTAATGTTATTTGGGGTCGGCGCAAGACGTTTTTCTTTCATTCTGTTCTATCAATCGTCACTCTATCACTAACTCCCTTTTCTTTCATATCGCTCCTCACACAATCCATCCATCTTTTCTTTGGCCTTCCTCTCCCTCTCCATCTATCCACATTGTTGTTCATAACTCTCCTAGTTACATGCGTTTCATCCCCTCTCTTCACATGACCATACCAAGACAAGCGATTCCCTTTAAACTTTTCCGTCACTGGCGCTACTTTTAAAGTACCTCTAATATACTCATTTCTCACTTTATCCATTCTCGTTACTCCACACATCCATCTCAACATTATCATCTCCGCTGCATGCAATCTATTTACATTCGTCTTTTTCGCAGCCCAACATTCTGATCCATACATTACGACAGGTCTTATCACGGACATATAGATTTTCCCTTTTAACTTGAGGCGCATCCGAGGGTCACAAGTTGTTCCAGTGACCTGTCGCCATTTTATCCATCCTGAGTTAATCCGGTGCGTTACGTTTCGGTCTTTATCACCATCTCCCTGGACAAGCGACCCGAGGTACCGAAAGTCGGAGCTAAGAAAACAGATATATGTGCTTACTTATTGCTCATCCAATGATATATTAAAGGGTTGAACATGAAATTTGCCATGGCCAGCCAATAGAAGAAGAGGTATATGTGCTGGGCGAAGGGCGCGGACGCCAGCGACTGGAAGTGGTAGGTCAGCACGAAGTACGCGTGGTACGGGAGCCAGCAGAGGGCGAATACCATCACCACCAGGACAAACATCCTCACCACCTGTGGAGAGAGTAACCTGATTATTTACATCTAGATTTTTATTATTATAATACATTAGCATGTACACTGTCGAAGATTTTTAGCTTAACACGGATGCAATTTATAGAAGAAACCGTAGAACGTGCTATTTATATTAGTTAGAACTGTATAGGTTGTCGAAGTCCAGTATAGGTTGCTTCGTATTACATAATAATATGAATATTCAATGTTATAACTTGATTTGAAGCCGAAAACAAACCTAAAACATAAAATCATAAACGAAAAATCATATGCAATTTTAAACAAAAGTAAGGAATATAAATAATTGACCCGCTTAATACACCTTAACCAGTTTATTGGTACGAACGTGCAAGCTTCCATTCTTGTTTTGTTAATGTGCCTACTCCCGCGAGAGTGCTGGTTTATAGACTACGGGATCAATATCATATTATGGTCTGAGATCCCACTAATATGGAGTGGGCAGCTTTTTCATTACATACTTTATAGACTGGAGGTGTCCTGGGAGTTGGTTCAATAACAATGCATGTGTGCAAATAAATAAGTACATAGATGTTGATAGCCTATAGGGCTTGTTGAAAAATATCTTGTTTCTTTAGACACAGTGTTGCCTCTCTCACTTAATTTAATTGTCCACATACATAATTATACAGTCTTTCGAGATCCGCTTAATCCAACAAAATCCTTCCGAAACATGCCTGAGACGATACGGGTTTGCTACGAGAAGATGTGAAGACCAGAAAACTTCTGAGAAGTTGTTGCTTAGCACTTTAATTTTCTTCACCGGTCAGGAAAACATAGAAGCCTCCCTGTCCTCGTTGTTCATCTTAAACACCGGTAGGTGCTTGCAACTTGTTTGATGTTGTAACAGAAATATTTGGACCTAGCACAGACACGCCTGGCGAAGAAAGAAGAAGAGAGTAAATGAGTTCTTTTGTTACCTTTTCGCGTCTAAAATACTGAACAGACTTTGATGTACATTGATACTGAGTTGGTGGGACAAGCCGGATTTTGCAAAAGTAAAACTTAACGCGAGCAAAGCCTCGGGAAACGCTAGTTATTTATATTTAGAATCATAATTCTTAGAAGCCTCACAATATTCTAACATCGTCTCATATTTGCAGACAGACTCCCGGGAGAATTACAATAGTCCAACAAGAAACGGAACTTCATGTTTCATACTTTCCTGTGAGTAGAAACTTCTAAGTTATGGCTTGTGGTACGAAGATTTACGGACTAAAAATCTCTACTTTGCCCTTATGACTAATTTGAACTTGGAAAATATCACTACCAAAACCTGTTTCTTTGTTTAGGTAGTTATGGTGACGTTCGCAACGAAAACAAAGTTTGTAAGTGACGTCTATTTTTTTTTGGTGCTAAGTAATATTAGCTCCAAAAAAACATGTTCACACAATTTGTTTATAAACTAGGTACTTATAATTACTCTTAGTCGTCTTACAACGGCAGCCTACTTCATCTATCCAATGACTAATACAGATTTGTGGAAAAAATGTATTTATAAACATTTGACTTAGGTATAAAAAAAATAAAATATTAGTGACGCATGACGTAGTTTGAAACATCCAGGAGTTAGCGCAGTCGGAGACTTATGTTTCAAGGACGACGCGAAATGGAACGGTGACTTTTTTGTCAAGCAAACATTATTATTAAGAACGTAGGTCAATAATTTCTGACAGTTTGAAAGGCGTGATTTAGCATCCCTCTCACCGAGCGCACCACACAGTCTCCTCGTACTCCCCGCGTCCAAAGTTAAAAAAATTTGCGACACCCCGTCAACTAATTGAAACCGCCAAATGATTCAGGGTTGTTCGCTAGCAAATTATATTTAACTATTATATAAAACTATTCGTGTTACATCATCATCTCCCCGGTATGGTAAGAAAGGCTCTAAACAGAGTCATGAACACATGTAGTGATGAGGACTGGTACGCTTATTACACGGCCAAATCCAGCTACAAGAAATGCATCAGATTCCGAAGAACTATCGGATGGCGTAAATTCTGTGGTAACATTGAATCATGCTAACAAGCAAACAGGGTTAGGAAAATACTGGCGCAACAGAATAAACCTAAAGTCGCCACGCTCCGGAAACCCGATAAAACGCTGACCACGGCACCTGAAGAAGCTCAACGCCTCCTAGTAGAAACTCACTTCCCAAGCAGCGTATTCGCGTAGTAAATGAATGGCTTGACGTTGTCCAAACACCATCAGAAGATGACTGGCTATATGCAGGAAAGATGATTACGCTGGAAAAACTTCAGTGGGCCATCAAAAGCTTCCAACCTTTCAAGGCACCAGGTCCCGACGTTGTGTTTCCTGCCTTATTACAGTGGCCTTCCCACTTTAGTATGGCAGGAAACACAACGTCCGCAGTTGCAACCAAAATGCGATCGTGCCTGGCCTTTAGATACGTTCCCAAAGGATGGAGGGATGTGAAAGTCATATTCATATCGAAGCCAGGTAAAAGTGACTACACAAACGCCAAATCCTATCGACTCGGTCATATATAAAGGTCGGATAAGTCGACAGAGTCCGCTCTTCATCTGGTGGTGAATCAGATTGAGGAAGCGATTTATCACAAAGGGTCCTGCCTGGGCACTTGCACTGAGGCATGGAGGAAACTCGATGTGTTAAGATGGTCACCCTACCACAGACCAACCTTGCAAGCGTTGAAGATCAACCTTGAAGATCGACCCGTGCGGCTGTTATTAATGTACTGGATATAAACAAACTCTAGGAACGTTTTTTTTAATAATACATTAAGATGATAGGTACAATAAAAATAAATAATGCATTCGAATTATGAAACACCCTGTTAAGGTGGTTAAGTTGTTCATTTTCATGAAAATGGCAAAAAGACAGATAATGCATTAGATTGATGTTATGAAAACTGCTTTTAGACATACATATAAATATTATGACAATGCTTAATTATTTATTAGACACAAGAACGAAATAAAATATCCACATCGCCGTTGTTATTTCCTAATTGTGGAAAACGTATGACGATTGACCCTTATACGATACGAAAGTTTTAACACAGTTCGTCAATTAATCAAACTCTACAATTTCACAAAAGCGAGGTGATCCTATGTCCTTAATTCCCGAGCCGTGTTTAATATACCCCGACCGAGGTCTTAGCAAGTAAACCACCAATATTGGTTTCATGCTAAAACCACTGGACGCATGCGGATATTGCTGTCTGTTCTGTTGATTAATTGAATACATTTACAACCAAATACCAACACAAGATAGAAGGGACTTAGTTGAGACATTTTGCCACACAAAGTGGCTCATCAATTGTTAGCAATATTTCAGAGGGCGATGAAATAGGATCATTATTTTTTTTATATGATCTCACTGCTGGGAACTCCCAGAGAAGGGCCTCCCCAAAGCCTTTTCAGAGATTCTTGTCTCGTGTCGTCACTAACTAGATCAACTTTCAATTATGTAAAAAGAAAACCGTGATTCCGTTCATCTATCTATGTTTGCATATCGACGTCGAGTTGCTAGCCTGTCAGGTTTACAAGTGTATGCCACCGGTAAAATGATGGACATCCCACCCACATGCACAAAACCCTTTGGGAACACATTCATTGTATGTACAGCTAAGGAGTGGAATCCCCTGCCAGTCTGTGTTTCCTGATAGCTTCAACCTGGGAGTCTTTAAGTCAAGAGTTTAAGAAGGTTACTTCTAGGCAATCGTGTGCCTTTCAATAGTAAAAAATATTCGCATAAGTCATCAAAATATATTTATTAAATTATATTTTGATAACTTATGCGAATATTTTTTTATTCTTTCGCGAGTTAATAGTTAATTCCATTCGTAAAAGTTTTTTCATATTCACAATTTTTTTTTTCCTAACACACAAAAGAAACCAAATGTCGCTCGAAAATACCGGATGTGCGAGAATGAAAGAGAATCGTGACAAAATCACCGACAACGCTATGGTTTTTTATTAGTCCTACGATTTTTACTCGTCTATGAACGGCGGCGGAAATGGACATCGAGAGTTGTTCATTCGGATCCGCAAAGGAAATATGAGGGAATTCTCTAAAGGGATATTCAAAGGGCGAATCTTGTCCCGTAAATATTTGGTGTTTCTCCACCGTGTTTTAAGTTAATTAATACAGTGTCAACAATAAACGTACGGTATTTAATTTAAAATATTCGAATGTCGTTGGATGAATGGATGTTAATTGAAGATTTCGCCAGCGGATATTATGTTCTGCGTCGAACATTGATTGAAATAAGGAGATATTCAGGTTATGAACGAAACAGGTGATATTTTCATCCTATTAAACATAAAGTTTACATTTTAATCTTTAAGCAATTTGGAAAAAGATTTTCGAATCAAGCAAAAAGGTGTAGCTTTGTGCTGTTTTCTCTGTTTATAATTTCCTCTTTTAACCGTTTTGTATCGGCAAAAGATTGTTTTTTTGTTGTTTTCTTTATATGGCATTTTGTGACTAGGTATACACTAGTATACACTATAATGAGTATGGCTTATGCTTGATGTATTCCGCCAGTACCTTAGTATTAAATAGATTCCCAGCTCTCCCGGAAACAACTGTTTGAGAGCATCAATCATGCTAAAGTTTACTATAATTAATAGCCAGCTTATTTAGACTCGTGACGCGATCATTTGTTCGGCAAGCCTGAACGCGCCGATGCGCCGACAGAGGGCGCCCGCCGTCTGGTTATCCGAACAAAATGATTGCATCGATCGTGTATTCGCGAGATGATGACTTTGTATTAGGACAACGCAACGCCTTATAAATATGGAGGATTGACATAATTATGCTAGATATTATTAAAAACTGTCAAACCGTCCCTCATGTAACGAATGAAAAAACAGCCCTTAAACAAATATTTTTCCCTGTAACGTAATATTGCAGTAAACTTCTTTATAGAAATCTTTTTTTTTTAGAAATTCTAAACTACGTATTATTTGCTAGCGAATGCTAGCGACTTCGCTGCGTGAATATCAAAAACTATACCACTGTAATGTTAAAAGTAACTTTTGTCCTTTTTTTTGGTAACAAGGTGAATTCGAGTTCTGAGATTTCATGAAAAACCGGTCACATCATCGAAACATGCTTAAATCTTTCAGTCACACTTTTACATAGAGAAGAATATCATCAAAGTTTGTTCATAGTGGCAGTAATTATGGTTAGCAGATTGTAATAATATAAATTTTGGTTTTTTTTTTTGTATAAAGCTTTCCAAGAAAATGGTGGTCAATAACGATGACCTAAATTGCATTCAAGCAAGATGCCTATTAAATTGCTTTTTCCACATATTTCCACTAAATCACATATTAATCAATTTAAATAGGTGGTAAGTGTTCTAACCATCAAGACTGAAAGAGTTAAGCTAAACTAACACAATAGGCTTACAAAGGTACTAGTTTCAGCCAATGGTTTTGCTTGCCAATGAAGAATATCCCGGGGTACGTCCCAGTTCTACCTTGCAGCCGTGTGCTAAGTTTAATTTAAATCCTTTCAGCCGATAGGACGTGAAGAGGTAAGAAATAAACAAAGATAAAAAGGTACTTCCGCATTCATAACATTAATGTAGCTGGATAGTTTTTGTAAGAAGAAGTAATAAAACGCGGGTGGAAACGTCGACAACAATTATTATAATAATAGTAGGCCAGGATTTTACGATACCCTTCTCCACTTCACTAAGCCAGATATAAATTCGGTGTAATCCTTTTTACATGTTCATTTCTGTTCGTAATCTCTTCAACGTGATTTCAAATGCAAAACGGTTGAAAATGTGACGTGAAAATATATGAAGACAAAATGGTAGGAGGCGGCAGATCCTTATTTAAAGACCGTATTTATCTCTAAGAATAACTTGAAATTTTTTACGTGGATTTGGCGGAGATAGGTACAATATAATGCGACCTATAAATGGAACAGCAGCTTATAATATTGCTACTTATGCATATGTTCTATTATTACTGGCATACGAGCCATCATAAACCGATGGCCAACAATGCCTGTATCACTTATTGTAATGTCACTCTACAAGGCACGCACAATTTCGTATATAAAAGAAACGCGTCATTTGGAAAAAATACCGGATTCATAAAATTTGTATCCTAACTCTAATTAAATGTTAGCTGAGGGATGGCGTGAATTAACACATAGCCACCACGTAGATGTAGGAGGCCCTGGCCAAAATGAATATCTAATATTCCACACCATTTCTGGATAGAATCAGCTGAAAGTCATGGAGACGACTGAACCCCGCAGTGGGACGCTGGCTAACAGTAACCAATTACTCAATTTAGCAGCTAGCTAGATGCTCAATCGCAATCTCATACGGTAAATAGAAGGGTTAACGCACACTGACATACAGAGTCGAAGCGTCAAACTTAGACTTCATAAATTAATCGTGGAGCTCTTCAAGGTTAAGGGGGATGAGTAACCATTACATAACGAGGTCCGGTTGTCATTTTTTGTAGATTTTTGGCAGAAGTCACTGTAGCCAGTTAACTTGACACTAGTCTTGCCAAGGTATAGTAATATGCTGGGTTGTCGAGGTCGAATATGCCGTCGCTCCATGTAAAATACTGATAGTTACGTTGTCTAGAAGCCGACACCAACATATTTGGGAAAAGTTTACAAAAAAAAGGTGACACAATGTGCGAAATAATGCACACATTTCTATTATCACACATTTGCGCGCATTTGACCGAGTATGAGCGACTTTTTTTTTCAACTCTGCGTCCATGTGCCGTGATCCTTATTTTGAGTGACTACTGACACTATTTTAAAATTAAAGCGCTTTTCATTCTGCACTCAACGATGCAACTTTTCCTGGCATAAGACATAAGTGCTACCCAAATTCATATTTTTTAATTTTTATTCAAAAGTTGTATTTACTGAGTGTTTGAATTTTTTCATCCATTCTAAATACTGCAAACAGCTTGTTCAGAATAAACGTTTTTTGAGCTCATTACTCTACTGGTTGTAATCATATAAATATGAGGTGTTTGTTTATCTGTTTCAGAAACGAGCAGTAATAAATGAATTAATCTACCTGAAAATCAAAGTCACTGATAGTAAACTAATCTATGGCCGAGTGTTGGGTTACTGCTTTTTCCAAAAAATGCACAGTTCTAGAGCATTAGCCAAAGTTAGTGTTAAAAAAATTTTCAGCAACATAGTTATTAGCTTTCTAATCTATTAGCAAGAGACAAACATCCATTTATAGTTTTCCAGCAAATAAAACCAAAGCTATTTACAACTTCGCTATGATTCCGCTATTATTGTTTGCCGTTGACAACGTCAGTTTCAAGGTTAGTAATTGAAATTCTGATGAGTACACAAATTATAAGAGATCAGATCGGTACAAAGATTGTGATTTTAAGAAGTGGTCCTCCTTGTTCGTTCGCAGACGCTAATTTATTTTAATTATTTTCCAGGCTAATTTGAACAGCCTCTTTCTTTTCATTGATATCTTTACAAGTTTTATTGTTATCTGTCTGAAAATTCAGATGTTCCAGGACATTAATTGTTTGAATTTTAATTCCTCCAAGGCTGAATCAACAATGACTTCCTTATACAAATTTTATTACTATTCATTACAGCCCAAATGCTTAGCGTTTGTTCTTTAACAACATTAATTTTCTGTTTGAAAGGAAATTAAGAGGGGAGCATAAATGGAGGGCACGTTGTTTGGCGTTGATTAACACTCGGAGGGTAAATTTTCATTATTTTTCTCATTGAGTATCAATTCGTAGGATTCGAATTTTTAACGTGACACTTTAAGTGGGTTAATTGGTTTAAGGTCTAAAATCAAACCATTTTTAACACAACTTTTGGGTTTACTGTTTATGAATATATAATTAAACTCAAGAAATCCTAAAATTCACCACTAAGGTGGTCACTAAGGTTTTCACAATCGTAACTAAATCGGAAAAAAAAAACATCACATATTATGCACAGAGAAAACTAATATTTTACCTTCATTTCACAGACTAAAAGGATTGGGTGTGGTTACTCTGCTAAGGGTTTTCCTATTTTAATTACCAGCTAAATATTTAGAAGAAATTAAGTATAAAACGCCATTTATAATGCGCACAGCAAAAGAGTGGAACTCTCTGCCTGCATCTGTGTTTCCAAACTCTTACAACCCTAATCTCTTAAAAGTTAGAGTGAACAGGCTTCTCCTGGGTAAGCTCGCTCCATCGTAGACTTTGTGTCTGTCATCTCTGACCTAGACTAGAGTCAAGAGCAAACCCATCACAAAAAGAAAAGCTACGGGTTGCAATCCGGGAGAGCCGGCAGAAGTGAAAACTTGAATACGTTCTCCCGCTCCGTCTTACAGTCACGTGTCCTGACGCGAGTGTCCTGACGCGAGTTTAACATTTTTTACCCATCACAAAAAGTGCACAACGCCGCTAAATAAGTTTCACTTAAAAAAAAAAGTCGGACTCGCGTGCAAAGGGTTCCAAACGAATTTATTTTTTTAACATCTTATTTTAGCACCACACAATTCTTATAGATGTTGTAATCTATACGTAAAGATCTCTATTTTTTTTTTTTTTTTAGGCTCAGTAGTTTCGGGGATAAGAGGGGAAATGGTTATTTTTCGTCTAATTTCTTGAATAACTTCAAAATTAATTTATTTTAGAATTATGAAAAAAATATAATTAAAACCCTCACAATAAGTTCTTTCACTTGATATGTCACACAATATTGTTCTAAAATCTTATTTTTGAAATGTTCTAGTTTGACCCCCAAAACGTCACCCTCCCGGCTAACTGTCCTAACTAGCAATTGATGTTTTTCCAGGGCAACCGTTTTTCGGTCGGGCGTTACAGTCAAATTACTGTAGTTGCGTTAGTTGTGGCTTTATCAATGAATTAAAAAGTTTTTTATATAGCTCTTGGCTTATTCTTTAAGTTAGTAGTCGCCCTAAAACCCTAAGGTATCTATTTATTTATTTATATTAATTTGAAGCAGATACGTCTCTCTGTGAGAACTTTGTTTTACAACTTGTGTCTGTTACGACGCGGTTATTTGGTATAAAATGTAAATAAAAGTCTATTAATATGATATTTATTTATTAAAAGTAATAATAAATTTTGTTTGTAAGCTTAAAAAGTTACAAGTTACGTAGGAGTTACAAAAAATAATGTTTTAAGTAACATTTTTGGCAATTTAGCTGAGTACTAAATATGTTTAAAACTATAAGAACCCTTATGACATGAATTGAAACTTAACCTTATTTCAAATAAATTGTATTTATTTTATATTTCAAGCCAATACGTGTGCTTATAACTATTAATGCACTTTAATGCTTAGTATACATTTTGATCCTAAGAACTATAGGTCTTAGAATTTGTAGTTACTTACTTTAATATCTCAATCACAGTCTTTGCAAAAATATTAGTCTTTAATTGGACTTACTTCACCTAGGATTAAAGCATTAGTTAACAGTCGTATTTATTGAACATAGGAACTAGAAATCAAATCAATGATTATTTTATAGGTAAACAACGTCTTAATAGTAACGCAAGAGCTAAATTCTCTAAACAACCAGCTAGTAAAATCAACAGTAATTAGTGAGAAAGTGATGTATAAAATGCTACATGCTCCGGCAACTTAATGGTTGTTAGAGACAACAAGTCATTATATTTTTCTATTGAAATTTTGGGCGGTGTCGGATTAAGAAGTCCTATTTCCTCTCTTAAGAATACAGAGACCTGTCTCCTAAGAGAAAGAGAACGTGAAATCTCTTCACCGTGGCTATTCTTAAAAAAAATCTTTTCGGGCTCAGTTTTCTTGACAGAAAATTCCATCATTTCAGTCCAGTTCAAGCATCGGCCCTCATCATCTTTACGGATAGAAAACATCCTTAGGTCGGCTGAAAGTTTTTAATCGAGGAAATCAGTGTATGTGAGAACATTACTTATTATTATTATTGAACTACGTACGGTTTATTTCTCCGTGCCAATCTAAAAATTGGAGGCAATTGGCTCGGTACAAAAATATCCCCACATGTTTTCAAAGCATGGCCGATGGTGCTGTGTACGGAGTCTCCTTCGCTTTGTCCATGACATGGCACGGAGAACCGTAAAGTGATTTCCTGGATATTTGTGGTATTGTTTATGACATACAGTAAGATCGATGCCACAATAGAATTTTTGTTCTGTCCACTGCATCCATCAGCAAACAGATAAACAATCTTAATGTCTCTTGCGTCACTCTTCTTGAGAAAGTCATACAGTGAAGTCGAAATTTCTGACGACCCTCTTTTGCTTGCTCCTTCATGCCATGTATAACACGAACAGGCTCCAGAAGTCATAACGTAAATTGTGATGAAATTGTCGACTAAATAGATTTGGTTCACTTGCTATGCACCCACCCCGCACCCCCCGTGCGAACCGCAACGTGACTTCACTTAATACTATGGCAATAAGCTTCATATTCGTTAAAAAGCTTTGATCTATACGACGTAAGTGAAAAATAAAATGTGTGAACATCTTAGAAAAAAATCTAGCTAAGTGTCCTATGTACATACTTCAATAATTTTGAATCGGGACGAAAAATAAAAGTCTTTCTAACTGTAGTATGTTCATACGACAGGTAGAGAGAATATTTTTTCCCTCCTTTTGCACTTACGCAAAACCAAATACGTGATTATCTCCTAAACGGTAAACGACACAGATACGACGATTAAAGAGAACTTATTCGAAATATAGCTATGAACACGTAGGTAATGTCAGTGCAGATACGTCAGTTTGTGAGATACGACAGTTAGCGGGGAGGGCGACGAAAAGTGACCGCATATTAAAATTTTAATAATTTACGTTACGTTACCGTGTTTGGGTCACAGAAGTTCATATGAATTCGGAGAAAACTGGCTGTGACAGACGGACAAACAGACAGATACCCGAGTGATACTATAAGAGTTGAGTTTTTTGTTCGGAATCCTTAAGACAGTGTAGGAAAACATCAAGAAGAATATGAAACTTCTTCAATGCACACAGGCAGGAAGAAGGCTAGGAGTCCCAGCACTAGGAACGCGTACATTTGTTATACAAAGAGGTACTTACACATCGGCTTCAAATATGCTGTTTCACTTTAACTCTATACAATTTTAAACATTACACACATAAATGTAAAGAGACAGACTCAATAAAAACAAACTTCTCACGTACTTTTCTCTTAGCCTTATTTTTTCTTTCTTTCTTTCTTTTTTTTCACTCCCCAATCGCGCGGCCTCTTAGAGCTGCACTCATGCGCGCATACGCCCACACTATTACCGACATAGGCACCACGTACGTCACAGCCAGGAACACAAAGTTATAGCTGGGATAAAAATGAGAAGTTCAAATGTAATAGATCAGGTGATGATCAAATTATCAGTCTATATTTTGGGAATCCCGCCAGTTATGCCTGATCCTCATCTGCCTCAGTTTTTCTCAACTATTTTGAAGCAGCTACTCAATTAAATGGATGCATCAGTTATTCCAATATGACCGCCATAACCCAGTTACCAGTTGAAACGGAACCAAATAGAACTATTTTCTACACTAACAGACTGCATGAAGCTCACAGTATACTAAATGGTACTCTCGCTATAAAACTAAACGACAGATTTTCGACGTCAACCCAGTTTCTAAGTTACACTAAGCCTTTCAAATCGTAGTTCAGTGTAAAATAAACATAGTGCAGGAAAACTTGCTCAATTAACGTCGATCAGAACGAATAATTCATGTAGTTATGAAAATTGGTACAGTTGTTGTTTGAGGTGTCCCTAAAACATACTAAAAGTCCCCGAGAGTGAGGGGTGGGGGAGGGGTGGAAAGGTACCTTTATCCAGTTTTTTGCTTATATCTCCAAACCAGTAAAAATATCTCTTTGCTAACTTTTATATTAATTATATACATACAATTTTCTATAAATTATGTCCCTTGCGTTCAACTGTAGGATCAATACTTTAAGAGATAGAGGGTCTCCAAAATTGATATTTTTTTTTCATGAATCATACAAAGACGAATGGTAATTTCTGACCCAGAAGCCGACAGAGTTGAGACCTATCGTAGGTTTTTTGGCATCTAAAATAGAGCAAAAATATCTATTTTTATTTTTGATTTTGATAGCTAACGCATAAATATAATTATGACCTTAAATATGTCTACAGCAGACGAAAACTCGAAAAGTTATTTAACATCCATTCTTACAAGTATGCCGGTCGTGTTTGAGCTCATTAGAATCGTCCCGATGGGTATTATGCACAGTTGATAACAAGGGACTGATGATGAAGAGCAGAAACGTGGAAAGTGGTCAAACGTGTTTGTCGCCATTTCTTACCGAATTGATACCTATCGTAGTTTTTTCGTCATTTGGAACAGAGCAAGAATATGTATTTTTTGAAGTGAAAACTTCTTTAGCGGCATTGTGCACTTCATAATAAGAAAACGTCGTGGTCTGCTGCGATTGAAACAAAAACAAGACTTGAAGAGGGCAAACCGTCTAGTTTTATCCATTGCTGTAACTGAATCGTACAAAATCGATCAAAACTTTTAGAAAACTTTGTTGTTGCGCTCGGGTATATATATCGCAGTAGGATTGTATAAATTGCCGTATTGCATAACGGCTAGCCATTTCCAAAAACAGGGCCGTTTTGTATTGCGGCGGGTTAACGGTTAGCTGGATTGTCATTGCGAGACGTTCTACAATATGACGGCTCACGTTTAGCCTAATTGTACTTATTCCACAATGTAGTGATGCAGGGGTAGGTTAGGTTAGGTTACTTTTCCGGCGTGACACGATTGCGGCGCATTGGAGGACACAGCTCAGCACACCCTCGAGGTGTGCCCGGCTTAGTCTGAGCGTCGCCGCAGTCTGACTGCGGAGATCGAACAGGACCTCTTACTTTCCAGCGTGGGCAGCTCCATGCTGGGAAGTGGGTGCCTGGGCAGCGGTCGCCTCCTTTTGCGAGGATATCATTTCGTCAACCGTCAACTGCTCTTTCACAAATTTGTCAAAGAGGCGGATAATGACCCGCTATATTTCATTATGGCTAGCCGTGTTGAATGACGTATGGCGCCGAATAAATTCCGGCGGTTTTTTATTCAGCCGCATTCAATCCGGCTAATCGTTGAACCGCCGCATTTCAAAACGGCACTGTTTTGAAAAACCTAGCCGTAATGTAATACGGCGGATTATACAATCCGACTGCGACATATATTTGACTTGCTAGTCTAACTTGAAGCTTGAAGCAAGTCATAATATGATCCAAAAACGCTTGTATTTTGCAGTTTAACTTTTATTTTTAGCTTCATTCTTAGTAACAAGTATACTCGTTCCAAAGGCTAGATTAGAAACGTGTAAATGTACGGACTTGGAATGGTTTCTCTAAATTCAATTTTATTTAAGGAACATATATAAATTACCTTTAATTTACATTCACGATAAATCGAAAAAGGTTTTCTACATTTCTCATGATAAATCCACACACGATGTCACACGAATACGGTGATCAAAGTTAAAATCAATAAAAGTATACATTCTTCAATTCAATATATATTATTTTGTTAAATAAAACTTGTATTCGTAGAGAAGTTAAGAATTCCAGCAATATATTAGAATATATTGGACCCTCAGCTGCTAGCCACGATTTTTAATTTAGTGAATATTTAACCTACTTGCCTACCCCAGCCTTGGGTTTAAAAAGGTCTATTTATTTGCGACACAAACATTCAATGTCCTCGGGCAGGCTCATTTTCTATTCTAAGAAGAGATTCTCACGGCTTAGGAACCCTAATAAGATATATTTATTGTTAGGTCAAACCTCAAGTCTACATTTTTTTTTCTTTTTTGTTGCCGGGGTGGAAAATCCTCATGGATGTCGCTCGCCTGGGGCGGGCGAAGGGGTCTGTCAGACTCTTACTGACTAAAAACCACCCCGGTGTTCCATCTCACACTTGACCGAGGATTGTGAGAGCTAGTACGCCTTCCATAATCCCCGGCTAGTGCTCGCGTATGCGGGCCACCTCAGGCCCGCGGGAGGAGCAAGGTCCCCCCGCAACGTCCAGTAGGGGCGCGTCTGGAACAATACGCGCCACCGTCTCGGGTCCTGCTGGATTAGGGGCGGCGGACGACCCCGAGTCCACCGTCCCTCCGGACCTTTCTACGGGGGCTAGAAGAGGGCGTTGTTCGCCCTCCGCCGACGCCTGGTTCGCCTGCTGCGGCACAGGAGAGTGGCCACGGCCTCCCTCTTCCTCTCCAAAATCGTTATTTCGCAGAAGGAGATCACCGCATTCCATGACTCGAAGCTCCCGACCATCGAACGAGCGACGGCCGGCAGCGACAGGTCGGGTCTCACTTCGGATACGAGGGCACGGCGCTGCTCCTCTCATGCGGCACACTCTACCAGTGTGTGCTGCGCCATGTCCTCCCGACAGTCGGTGCAGTGATGGCACCGGCTCCCTGTTTATGCGACACAGGTACAAACCTCAAACCTCAAGTCTACCTGATCCAACCGGTGACCTTCACGAGGTTAACAGAAAAAAGGGTTTTCAAGATTATTTCTGGACCAATGACTTTGATGAAATGCCAATTATTTGTCAGAGTAGATTCTGCAATGATGTTTAGTGACAGCATGCAACCCACGAAAGATCTACAAATGACGGCCAGGGCCAACGGCTTAGCGTGCTTTCCGAGGCACGGAGGAAACACGGTATGCTAAGATGGTCACCCATCCACAGACCAACTTTGAACTTGCGTGATCGTGCGACTGTTATTATCTAGTCACGAGCTCTTCAGTAGCAGAGGATTATATTTGGAATATATTAATTGCTATGAGGGAGAAAGTTAGGAACCAACAGGGAGGCTCCGCATCCGCCCTCCAGATGCGCAGGTCAGAGAGGCGGAGCTATACGAGGAATACAAAGTGGCAAAGGCCGCCTTCCGAGCGGGGATCTTGCAGGCCTAAGATCTGGCACGCAAGGAAATGCTGGAGTCTGAACACCCGTTGAGTCATCTCTTATCATTTATCAGTTATTTAACAATTCAGACAATTTTCAATACTCACACATAATCAGTTCTTGAAGATGGATAGCTACCGTCAGGCCATTTAATAAAACATATTTCTCTGTCACCATTAACGTATCTGAAACAAACAAAAAGTAATACAAGTGGTTAGAAAATATTTCAATAGGTATTCCAGAGAAATCAAAACTCACGTAAATGAATAAATGATTTCAAAAAATTAATGACATGACTTAAGTAAAAGTTGACTTGAATTTATAATTCCAAGTCAAAACGAAGTTACTGTAGTGCGAATGTCATCTTTAATTAAACTTCAAATTTGTAGTTATAGACATACAAACAAATAACAATACAATTACAATTAAAAAAATATTTTTTTTATAATATAAAATGTCTTTGTAAAGGTCGTCTTATAAAAACGACACGGTAGAACAAACTTTTCACCAAAAAGTTTAATAAAAACAACTAAATTCAAATTAAATCTCAAATTCCGTGGACAGCACATCAAAAATCCTTCAGATGCCTATAAAACCGTAATAACTTTTAAGGTAATAAAACGTTAAATGTCACGAACAGTACTAACTTTGTTAAAGCCAAGCTTTGTTTAGAATCAAACTTTTAATACATCGCATTGGTACGCGTTGTGGCGACTAAAATGTACTGATTTACCATGTTTTACGATTAAATTTTAGCGGCATTTTATGCGCTGCTGTTGCTAAGCTATAAGGAAACACATGGATGCATTAAACTAGCCTCCACAAGTGCCTATTCGGAGCAGCCTGTACATTCAACCCTGCCCCCCCCCCCCCTCAATCGCGAGCAGTTAGCGTATTGACGTGTGTTTAGCGTATTAGTGTTTACTATCATAGGCTTATGCCGTATGGTGTCGGCTGGTGCTGTATGGTGACGTAATAAATTATACTATCCCATCACTTCCCGTGGGTGTCGTGAGAGGCGACTAAGGGACTCACCTGAGAATGGGCAGCAACATTCTTTGTAAAACTCAACACCATACATTGCGCGATCCCGCCTGCCAAGCGTGGCGATTATGGCAACCCCTCCCTTTGGGGGAGGCCTATGTCTAGCTGTGGACGTCTTTCGGCTGTTATGATGATGATGATGATGATGAACATAGGCTTAAAATTGTATGTACTAACACCAACTATATTACGTTACTCTTTAAGGTACGTATACAGAGTTATTTGTAAAACACCAACAACCTTTTAGGGGGTGAAAGTACACATGATTATAAACAACTTTTACTTTGAGACTAACCCTGAAAACCCGATAAAATTATCAGCTGTTTCATACAAAATGCAATATTTAGACAATGAAAATGTATGAAACAGCTGATTTTTTTTTTTGAATTTTTAGGGACCAATCACAGTAAAAGTTGCTTATAATCATGTGTACTTTCAACCCCTAAGAGAATGCTGGTGTTTTACAAATAACCCTGTATATTTTATGGGCCAAAGTAGCCTGAAATAATGAGGTTATTATTATTAGGTTGGGGTCGGCTTCCAGTCTAACCAGATGCAGCTAAGTATCAGAATTTTACTTGAGCGACTGCCTATTTAGCCTTCACAACCCAGTAACTGTATATCACGATATATCTTGGCAAGACTGATGTCAAATTATCCTTTCTTCTGACTACCCGTACAGATTGTCATCCGATTAATAAATTATATTCATGACGAACGACTTAGGGACTACTCACACTTATTCAGCTCTATTCAGCTTATGCCCATCGGAAACAACGTTTTGTATAGAGACGCGTACGCATCCGTTCAGCTTTCCGCGTATATTCAACTTTCAAAGAAGTATAAAAAGAGGAGAAATGTGTTATTATCATGCTATTGCTATAGATAGAGTTCTGCGCTGTTCTGCCGTATGTGGCTGCTAGAAGCGGAACTGTATTAGTGTGACCAAAATAAAGACGACGTCAGGCGTTACAATAGTTTTACGCCACGGATTACAAGTTGGGTGACATAGGGAGTAGAGGCACGGTGTTGTTTACAAAGAAAAAAAATTATCACTAAAGTTCATTCGCTTACAGGTAAAATATCTCTGAACTATGAGTTTGAAGAAATTACGAAGTTCATTTCTAATTAGAGAATTACAATTGCAAAACTGAAGGTAAAAACGAACTACGGTAACCTCGTATAAATCATCTTCATAACCTTTTCTAAAAAAGTGCAAAGATTAAAAAAGCAATAAGCCCGGCTGCAAAAATTCAACTTATAAGCAATGGACTAAAAAGACCGAAACAAATGTAATCCTTTATTTTTAATATCCTTAATTTTGATAATGGACTCAACGGGTTTGGTAAAAAAAAGATTAACGACTTATAATTCAAAGCAAAAATCAGCCACTGTGATTTATTTTATTTTAAAGCTATCTAGGGACACTTGGGGTTTTGAGACAAATCTAACGACATCTTAAGAGTCAGAATTGATCTAGCCCTTTGGAAGATACGGGGTAATAAAGAAAACAAACAAACAAAATGTTACCAAACATCACATTTTATTTTTGGAAATCTACTCAACCAATGTTTGTAATATAAAATCTACTTAAACAATTAAATCTTTTAACAAGGTCTTTGAACGTCGTGGACCAACGAGTTAACTCCAATACTTTACAATTTAATAAAAAATCAAGAGTGAAGAACTTTACTTGGTAGACTTTCCTCTGACGATAATAAATGTTTTTTTTTTTCATATGTTTTTCACAACCCGTTAGACAATTCAAATGGAATGGGACACCAACCGACGATTATCCCTGTATGTAATGTGAAAGTGTATCCAAGGATAATCCCCGGTTGGAGCAGGACTATTGCAGAATCTGGAAACAAAAGATGAAACGCTGTGGGTTTGGGTGGTTTAGTGGACTGATAATCGTTTACTATGGAGGAACTATTGGCCTCTGCCTGACCACTGACAATTATAACGGCTTTAAAATGACAGGGGGTGACTTGCACACTCAATAAATGCCCCCCCCCCCCCCAAAGTGTGTGAGTAATGATGTTATTTATACGTTTTTTTGGCTTTTAAATCGTTGGATTTACTTTATGCTTTGTTTGTATTTGGTTCTGCACAATTACATTATTTGGATTACAACAACTGCTTCGAAAATATATAATGCACATTTTCTTATTAAACAGCGTAAGGAAAAATTAATCCACCGTTTTTAATTTATTGTGTTGTACAAATATAACGATTCCACGAGAAAAACAACAAATTGCAAAAATTGCCACCTGTCACTGCCTACTTTCTGGTGTATGTATTTGATTGAGTCATCAAAATAAGGTTTTTACCTGATTTTGTCAAAACAATAGGCCCTGAAAAATCTACCTTTTCAGACCCCCGCTGCCTTTTAGGCTTTTCTGACTGAATCAACTAATATAATCCGATTACCCCGACGCGGCAGTCACTGAATGCCATCGAACGCTACTCGTATAACTTCAGTAGTTCAGTTCTTTCTGCTCAACTCGCCTTTGAGTGCTGAAAAGCAATTAGTACCGGCTTTTGAGTGCAACCACAGAATAGATAATGGTGACCCACAGATGACGGAACCGCCGCGCGCCAAGCTGGTACAAGGATAGATATGCATTTAGAATAGTCACGAGTCATCAGTGACACTCACTGACACGCTTTGTATGGAAAATGCTAATCAGTGGATCTAGACAAAGCGTCAATCTATCAGCGATTGCGGTTATCGAAAAGTCGAAAATGATTGACAATTTCACATATTTCGCCATTTCTACTAACTCTGATATAACTTCGTTTTGTCTAGAAGAGGCTCACATCGCCCTCAGTAGTGGCCGTTTCGGGGCAGTACTACGAAGTGTTTATATTATCATGGATCTATCGTTAAAAAGGGACGGTGCTATTCATCCTGTAATAGCGAATACAGGACGAATAGCAGGGTTTAGCTTCATCACTCTCTCAAGGCGGAGTTATGATGACTTTAAAACGTCATTATTGTCCCTACTCAGTGAAAAATGAATGCTACGAAGCAACTTCAACCGCAACTTTGAACTATTGCAATAGTATTAGCATTGGTGTTCAACCGCTTTGAAAGATTTATCGTATAGATTAACATCTTTATTAGCTTCATTTGACTTTCAATAGACTCAAGTGTTTTATGATTTAAATTAATTTAGGGATGCCTTTGTAAAGTACGAGTAATATATTTATTTTAATTTATGTAAAAATCGTAGACTTTGTCTCTGTCATCTCCGACATAGACTAGAGTCAAGAGCAAACACAAAACAAATAAAAAAATAAATGTAAAACTACTTAGAATCTCGTTTATTGTTTGAGGTATGTACCTTCAAAGGATAAACTAATTAATTAGAATCAGCTTTAATAACATCAATAAGTTAAAGTCATTATTAATTTAAATTAATCATTCAACCTTTAATAAAATTGCATGGTCATGCCGACTTTCCCTATAAAGTAGTCAATCCTTGGATAAAACCTTTAGTGACTAGGCAAGCATGTTTATGTTTAGTTCCAAACTCGAAACAAAGGCTTTTAAGTCATGACGAAACGACAATGAAAGTCTATAGGCACTTGTCTCACCGCCGCGTGCCGGCGAGGAAGCGAGTAGCTATCGACCATTTGCTCGCTGAGTACAGGGACAAAAGATACAGATCTCGTTTGAGTAAAAGAGATACATACATTCATAGTCGATACCTGGCTATTCACACTGCCGGCGAGCAGCTCTTACCTCAAGTTAATCGCAGCGACAAGAGCTATCAAAGATTGTTCTCGCTCAGCGACACTCACTCGCCGATGCTCGCTTGGCGGTCGGAACTCACCAAACAGCGGTAATTGCTATCTATCAGTGCCGGCCGGAGCGAGTATTGCGAGAAAAAGCCCGTCGCACAAAAGCACTCGCTGAAAGCCGAGCGTCAAAACTAACGAAACTTTTCACTCGCTACTCGCTGATCGCCAACTGTTTCGAGTTTGAAGCTTTACTCGCTACTCGCTGATCACCGGCGCTAAGACAAGTGCCTTAGGTTCTAAACTTTAATAGTTCATGCATCTGTACCAAAATTAAGGAAGACAATGTAAACCTAGAAACATTATACGGAACACACTTTAAAGCTGCGATCACCGTAAACCTTACCAGTGATGTGGCAGTTACCCGGCCCTTGAGACTACCCTCTGACCGACAGATAAAATTATATCTAAGTTTCCTAGACTACAAACAGGTTTTGTAGGCCAGGACACTCTAAAATATTCAGTATACTCTAGAATTATAGAATTTAAGCATAAATAATACAAGATGTTGTCTAAGAAAATTAACTGTGTAGGTTGGTAGGTACCAGGTTTCCAGATCATGAAAGTTTACGAGAACTTCAAGTCAGATACATTCTTGTCCCAGATTGGTTGATGA
Organism: Lacanobia oleracea; assembly: GCA_950371165.1. Lineage (NCBI taxonomy): Eukaryota > Metazoa > Arthropoda > Insecta > Lepidoptera > Noctuidae > Lacanobia > Lacanobia oleracea. The sequence goes on from OX493397.1 coordinate 14,392,614, forward strand.
TTACTTTGGCTATACTATAGTAGGTGATAGCAAATCAGTGACCGAAAGAAGCGAGACTCTTGGAAGTTCTTGAACTCTCAAGTTTGTTAATCATTATTATCCTAGCATTATTCTATGGTACTTGATGTTTCCTAAATGGCTTTCTTTTAACTGACCCACCCTCCTGACGAGCGACATGCTACCTGTAACTCCCATTTCTTTCCTATGATTCTAGACGTAATCTTTCCATTGACGTCATTAGCTATATTATAGGGTTCATCACATGCATGTGATTTCCATTCAACTTTTCGTATTCTGAAACCACTACCAATATTACAAATCCGTTCTCAGCTTTTTAAAATAACACGTAATCCTGACCAAGGTCGGTCCAAGGTCACCAAAGTCAAGGTAATGTTGTTATTCAATAATTTACCAGAGAAAATTAAAGTTACTATCTAGCACTATGAAAGTTTAGTCCCTAATGCAATCATTTTAATTCAAAGAACCTACCCAACTTTTCTAAAATAAAAGTTGGTAGACACCTATTCTAAAACAGTATCCTTTTAATGAAATTAATATTTTCTTGTTTGGATTATTCGATTAATTTATTTATTCTGTGATGCTCAAAAACTTGGAGTAAACCATGTTATCAAATACTTATTCAATATTTTGAGATTGAAAATATTTTATTAAATAGAGATAGGTTGGATTATTTGTATATCCGTCAAAGGTCGTCTGCAAATGAAGTCTATGTTTGGTCGTCTAGTGACCTTCATGATGGTTAGGTAAAGCAGGTGTCGTAATCGAGAATATTTCCAGCCCCTTGAGAATAGCAGTATCGATTAAGCATCAAAATATCGAAAATCGTTTAATACCTACACTTATTCCGAACTTTCGCGATCATGAACACCACTAACCATTTAGATCTCGCTCCAAAACGTAACTTCCTCGATTTCTATGATATCAGAGGGCTTAGTGCAAGTTTTTTAACGCACTCGATCGCGTTAACGTAAACGTTCGCTTATGTCAAACTGTATAGAAAAAAAAAAGGTTTTCCATTATTGTCACCAGACGGCGCTTATCCAGTTTCAATACAAATTGACGTTAACGCTAACGCGATCGAGAACGTTAAAAACTCGCACTAAGGCCACTGTTTTTTCGGATAGATAGGTGCTAAAACTGAACCTTTTGAGAAATTTTAAAGTAGGCAATGGTAAGATAAATAAACAACTCTGCTTATTTTTATTTGGGTATAATTTAGACGGTCACCAAAAATAATATTTTTAAGACTCTAAGCCTAGGCACCAAAATGGATCAACGGTCACCAAATTCTATCCAACTCAACTGTGATTGCCATAAAATGTAGGCTTGGGGTTACAAACTGGATAAAATAGGTTAGGTTAGGTTAGAATTGTGACCAACCGCGCGCGAGCCGAGCGAGCGAAGCGAGCGGTGCCGCGGCAGCGGCCGGCGAGCGCTATTTCTCGAATATTATTTGGTGACCATTTATCTGTTTTGGTAACCGTTTAGAACTTTTTTGTTAGTAAAATAGGTACTTTTTTGGGCGGTGTTTAAACACAAGCCTTTTTATTTGAAAAATACTTATAATGGCCAAGCTATACGTTTTTTACCGATATGTAGGGTTTTTAGAGTCAGGCCTTCTAGATGGCGCTTCACTTGACTCGGGAACTGATAACTTTTTATCAGCGAAAGCATTATGAGCTTGTGAGTCATGGCAACCAATTTATGCATATAATAATAACTGTGTTGGTCGGATTATGTACTTACTGTTTTTTATAAGTGTCGGAGTAGAGGAGACTGGGTAACGCGAGCAATGCGCTTGCACACCACACGGTGAATAGTGCTGCGCGCGCCACTCGACGACTCAGTCTATGTTGAAGAGGCTTCACTATCGCCACGTACCTGCACAAAACACAAATAATATTTAGGTTAGAATAAATGTAAATAAGGATATATACAGGACCTAAAATCTATATATAACTAAAATAAAAAATATTCAGAGTTTCAGAACTAACGGTTTGCGAATAGTTACTTTTATTACGCGTAAACCTGTTTCTTAATACTAATAATACAAAAAGTTTTCTAGGTCGATGAAATTGGCTGGATACCAAAAACCTTAGCGTACAAATCACCTACACTCAGCAGTATTGGGATAATAGAGTTTTATCTTAAACTTGTAATTAATTGCCCCAAGCATTTAACAGATAACAGCGGCAGCGTTACATACTAGACTGCTGTCCGTACAATGTTATATCTTATTGGATGAATGTTGGTTTCGTGTAGCGTGTTGTCTAACTATGAATCACCCTTTCCCATCCGAGGTCGTAAATCGACTAAGGGATTACTTAGGGATTGGGCAGTGGTATGTTAACTACTGTGATAACCTTAGCGTGATGATTATGAAATGACATTCCATGAAATCCCTCTTGCCCAAAATAGCGGTTATAACGTTCTTTTATGTTTTCATAACACTGACTCATTCAGACAAAGGGCCAAAGCAGTCACTTCTGTATCTCATGTTTTCGAGTAGTTTCAACGATTGTCTATAATAATTATTGTTTGTGACCGATTGATCCCCTTGGGGTTCAGACGTTATCAATATACTAAAACTTTAATATTTTCAGCGAGACAACATATATAAAATAGTAAATCATCCAGCTGAAGAAGACAAACGGGCTTCCCAATGAAGGCCACGTGGAGAGCTTAGTTTGACAATGTAAAATGATGGATATGAAAATCATGACGTAACATGATTTTATTTATAAAATTCATCTCAGAAAGTCCATTGAGTAACTTAATAAACGGAATTTTTTCGTCCTGTATGAGGTACAAGGAAAAGAACTAGATTAGTGTGTCAAAAGAGGGATGACATCCATTATATCGGCGAGTTCTGATAGATGGATATGTTGTCAGAGACTGCTAAAGGCAGTTACGAAGCAAGGCGAAGTGAACAAATGTAAGAATAGGGGCTATTACGACAATGGGATTGACGTCATAATCGTGCAAATGAAGGCTGGACTGGCAGGCTTGGTTACTTATCTTACTTCCTAGGCAAATAAGAGTTATGTCCAAGTAGAGCGTCGGTAAGGCTTCCGCGAATAGATTTATGTAGGTAATAATTGGGACGAACTATCCCACAAACGGTAGACATTTTTCTAGGATACAAAAAAGAAACAATTTGATGTCGGATTGAATTATTTAAAGAAAAAAAACTGTGCTCCAATATTTCTTGGTATTTTAACTGATGGACCAAATATATATCTTTACGAATGTAGACTGAAATGTAAACCTTATAATCAAATCATTTGCCACTTGACAGCTAGTACACTCTATTATGTCTTCAAAAACAAACAAACTCGAGCATAAATCAGTAAATCAAACAAATGAAGTTTCCAGGCATAAAGGGTCACGTCACACCTGTAATGCTATTCTGTAACATTTTCGTGTCTCGACAGCGAAATCCGAGGTGAGTATAAACGTAACACCTTTATGTTGTGTGTAATAAAGTTCACTTTGTGAGCTATCTCACTCAGGTAAAGATATCGAAATGGTTACTTACAGAATAGACTAGCTGCTACAGTAGTAAATAACTTATATAGTTAGATTCTACCGTAGTGTCGTGACTCGAAGCTACAAGCGATAAACTAGGAACGTCGTAGTAAAATATTAATAAATAGTTAATCGCTATAACAATAACAAAATCATTGTATTTTTAAATTAATAGTTAAACCTTAGTTTATTTATTTTCTTTTCTGAAATCAACTACCTACTGACTATCTCAGGATTACTTTTATATCCATAAGACCATAAATACGTAAACCTCAGTCCATTCATAAAATATACTTACTTAATTTATTAAGAACGAGTAATAATCACTGCCAATCCGATTAAGAAATGAAGGAACCAATGTGTGTAAGAACTCGTAAACTATTTGGGTGTCGAATAAAATACAAAATTTTACAGGGTTCTGTTTGTTTATTGGGCCTCTACTCCGCCTAATGGTACTTTCATTAAGTACAAGCTTTGGATTTAATGACCACTAGCTGGTGTTTTTTTTTTAATTTTTTAAACTTTATTTTTAACTGACTTCAAAAAAAGGAGGTTATTAATTTGAGAGTAAACTATTCCCCCATAAATTGTTCCTCGTTGAAGCTATATGAAGTGTGCTTTATCCTTTAAATACTTTTCAAGCAATCTGATGCGGTCGGTGGCATTTATTTAAGTTCAATCACAGATATGATGCCCCCGACTGCAAGCTACTTTTCATTCCGGAAAAAAAACCGTGGTCACTCACGGGCGGGGGCATGGCCTAAGTCAACAATGTAGACAAAACAACAACAAAAATAACGAAATTCATAAGGATGGATTAGGCTTCATTAGTATAATATTAATTAGAAACGAGCCTTGTAGGCTAGAGCCTAGATTAGAGGGTTCTAAGTAAATATAAATACAAAAATAGTCAGTATTTAATCATGAGAATTTCTATAAAGATCATCACTAAAATGACTAATCAATAACTTATATGACACGTTTCTTCTCGACAATTTATTCACACGTTTGTATGACACGAACGGGAAGAATTTCAGTAAGCGCTCTAATGAAATTCCTCTGGGTATGCAGTACTTTAATTAAAATGGTTCATATATTAAACATTAAATTTTTTCCTCTGTATACTCATGGCTGTGGCCGCAATGATATTGTCATCCTTAGATTTTAACAATGAAGCACTTTTTCGACGTGTTTGTTTCTTAGAACTGTAAAAAAAACTTATCTGAACGAAGACTTAATATTTTATCTGTTTATCTTTTTTTGTTGAATATTCTCTCGTTTTTATAATGTAATCCTTTTAAAATGCTGTTGTGCTGTGTCTTTATCGAATAAATATTTTCTATTCTATTCTGTTGTTTAATTCTGTCGTGTCGTGTCCTGTCGTGACCTGTCGTATCCTGTCGTGTCCTGTCGTGTCGTATCCTGTCCTGTCCTGACTTGTCCTGTCCTGTCCTGTCACCATTGCAGGGCTAACAGAGAAAGTTATCAGTCACGACCTAACAATGTTTTTGTATCGCTTTGGTAATTTGCATACTTTTGTAATCAATTTTAGAAGGTTAAAAAATTATTTCAATCTTATCAACACTGGATTTTAATTGTTTACGACGTAGAACGCAGCAGCGAGGCACACTCCCTTTGAAGTTTTAAAAACAGAATGATTTTATTGTTTTCGACGCAATCTGCCTAAAAGCTCCATATTCCATACATTTTTAACAGATTGTGATTGACATGCATTGTGAACGTTGCTTAAAAATCGTAGACTTAGCCCTCTGGTTGTGCTAAATAATTATATATTTTTTACCTACTGTCCCATAGCCGGGCTTTATATCTTTCATCGGTCATGACTAGATTTTATACATACCTAATCAATCAGAATGAATCAGTCAAGCAATCTCAGTTAAAGTTACGTAGAACTTTTACAATAACGCAATTATTTTATTCATAATCTTTTTCGCAGCTATATTTATTTTATTTCGCAAGTTTTGACTTTGACTTTCTATATTATGGTTTGGATCATACAATTTGAGAGGCATCGATCTTACTGCTTTGAAAACCTTTCGCCATTTCTGGCTATTCGTTAAAATCGATTTTGCCAAGAGCATTCCTTTTAAGCGAAATAAATGAACGGTCTAGATACCCGGACCTCTTCGAAAGAAGCCAAAAAGAAAAAGTCATTACAGTTAATTTTATGAGGAAGTCCCTTTTGCATTGGATTTCTCTAATCTTTTTCGATTTAAACACTTTCAGTTTCAGTTAAGCAGTTTTAAAAATCTAAATTTTTGAATCATTCCTAAAAATTTATCACAGTGCCAGAATAATTAGTTTTCGGAAACTCCGGAAACTCTGTCCGTACTTAGATAGGTACTTCGACATTCCGGCAGATCCAAGTGAAAAGAAAGATATTTTCAGCGACAGAAAAAAATTGGCAGCATTCCCGGACACATTGTACGCCAGAAAGGCTCTGCTGAGATAACATAATTCAAGTTAGGTTTTATTCAGATATAGCGCCGATTGAAAGAAAGAACATTAACGGGAAGGAAGAATGTATATTCTAATGCTTATGAATATGAAGAAAAATAATGCAGAATCAGACCTTGCATTTTTTTATTTTTGAATACTCTATCCAAAAACTGAAACACTAAACAGTCATGAATAATTTTAACGCATCAGATTTTGCAAACTGAAATCTTCTTGGGATAAATAATGAATATTTCACAATTCACAGAAACTACAGCTGATTTATCATTTCGAAGAAGGCAATGAAATATAATATGCGATAAATTATTCCGCAAAGTATAACGTAAGTACCTCAGCTCTTAAGAAACATAATATCACGTAGCAAAGTGTTCAAGTTTAAAATGCTTGTTTAAGTTGTATAACTTTAACTACAATACATTTTTTCCGCAGTGAAATACAGTTCGCAAAAAAATTTACAGCAAACAATTTAGGTGCACTTTCTTGGAATAATAAGCATTTTAGTTAGGTACTATCAGGGCTTATACAGATCATTGCCCTGAAATAAATCTACTAATGGAATGTCTTAAATTGAATAATAAAAGAGCAATAAACTTGACGCTTTATGACGATAGCGCTTAAACAATAATTGTATTGAGTCTAGATTTACAGATAAACATAGGTAGATGTTCTATTTTACGCAGCCAGAGAATACTGTTCACTGTTAGTGAAAACACACACTTTACAATCTTCACCCTTCAGATATATCTATAAATCTACATCAATGATTGATTGGTGTATTAAATTAATATTACCTAGGTACATTATTAACTTCACTTTAAAATATATCAATCATTGCATTCGAATTATATTTTTTTTGTCAATTGCGATTCATTATTTTGTTGAATTAATTAGTAATTGAAGTTTCCCATGAGGAACTCGTGGCTAAATAATAACAGCCGCACGGGTCGATCTTGAAGGTTAAACAACGTTTGCCAAGGTTGGTCTATGGATGGGTGACCATCTTAACATAACGAGTTTCCTCCGTGCCTCGGAAAGCACGTTAAGCCGTTGGTCCCGGCTGTCATTTCTAGATCTTTGGCAGTCGTTACGGATAGTCAGAAGCCAGTAAATCTGACTCCAGTCTTGCCAAGAAGTACCGTGTTACCCAGTTAATGGGTTGTGGAGGTCTGATAGGCAGCTGCTCCACGTAAAACACTGGTATTCAGCTAAATCTGGTTTGACTGGAAACCAAATCCAATATAGTTGGGAAAAGGCTAGGCAGATAGATAGATTGCATTAGAATTATACAAGATCACAAACCGTAAACTATTAAATATTAAACAGATCTCTTTGTAAAGCTACATACAAGACAACATTTCACTTTGAAAAGGAGAGAGATTAAATTTAAATCGGTTTCTTAATCCCTCTTTTACACGATCTTTATATGACTGGAATTTACAAGTCAATTGCATTGCCTACGGACGTTTCTGTAAGCTGAATTTAACTTCACATTGCTTTTGAGACACAAATCTTTGCAACGAGCGTTTCAAATCGAATGATTCACGATTTATAACATACAATTTATTCTTATTGGCCTCTATAGGAATTCGTTTTGTTGATCTTTGAGACCAGGGGTCGTTTGATAACGGTTTGAACTGTTATAAATAAAACTGTGTAGTAAAAGGGTTGGGTACCTTAATTTTATTTCGGGGAACTCTAAAAATGCATTTTGGTAATGGGTTTGAAAAATATTGGTTTATTCGAAAAACACCGGTTTTTGGAAAAGGTTTTGTCCTATCAAAACATGAATCTAACAGAGTTTATTTTTTACTTTCAGTGAGTACAGATGCATCTATGTAAATACATATCGAGTATTTTTATTTTAACTCGTTATCTACAAGTATAAGAACATGTTGCTGTATCAAAGTAGCGATGAAGAAAAACCCATTTAATTCCATCACAAATTTTACTTTTTATGAACATAATATACCATGAACTAGAAGCGTCTGTTCACTTTCTGAGCGACGAGTTTGATCGGATGAAGAGCGTGCTAATCAGTTGAGAAGATAAAACCAACATATAGTGAAGGAAAACTCCTCTGAAAAATACTGTATCAGACCTATTCATGGAAGTCAATTTACTGGAGCAAAACTCACGCCAGTAAAACTTAGAAGTGAACGGCGTGCCAGAAAATAAAGCGGAGAATTTGGTAAAAACTGTTGTGCAACTGGGCAAGGCCTCCACCCTAAAAGAGGAGGATGTTATATCGGCTGTGCGTGTCCGAAAGATAGATTCTCAAACGCTAATCCTCGGGCAGTGATAGTTAAATTACGTACCTCATTCATTCATGATGAAGTTTTAACATCGGTAATAAATTACAATAAAACGAATACCAACGACAAGCTTATCTCACACCTGTTAGGTTACAGAGCCCTAAGAAACCTATTTTTGTCTCCGAGCACTTATCGCCCATAAACAAATAAATTCACGCCGGCTGCACGTGACAAGGGCTACAAATATGTTTGGGTAAGAGATGGAAGAATTCTGGTACGGAAGGCAGACGGACACTCGGCAAAGCAAGTTCGGAGCCTTGATGCAGTTGCTTTGCTTTGATAAACTTATGAACTATGTTGATACAATACCGTGAAGTAAACTAAGAATTCAACATATACCACCAAAACTTCAGAGGAATGAAAACCAAATTATCAGATATCAGGCTAAACATTCAAACATGCAACTATGACGTCATAATTGGGACGAAAACATGGTTAGATGACGGTATTAACGACGGTGAAATATTTGATTCCAGATATAAAATTTACCACAGAGACAGAGCCTCATCTACCCTTGGTACAAAAAAAGGCGGAGGTGTACTTATAGCCGTATTAAAGTCCATCGACTCTGCTCGCATGTTACGTTGGGAAACTTATGCAGAAAACCTGTGGGTCAGACTGAAAATCTCAATAAGATAAAATATACGGTACATCAATATCCGTGCCATCTATATACCACCATCAGTACAACAGCATTCACTGACAGCAGCATTGACTGAAGTCATCTAGACAGATGACTCTAGACCTCGTTCTAAGCCATTTCTGTGACGGGCGTGTTTACAAATATAATAATCCCTTGTCTAAGGTAAAGATTTCTTACCTTAGACAAAGGTTAGGTATAATTTTTGAAACGCAAATTATACCCTAATTAACAAAAGAGTAAACCAAATAAACCGGATTGAAATCGTTTCTTGGAGCCAGGATGTCGATACTATGGTGAATAAGAACTTTAGCGAGACCATACCTAAAACAAAAGTATCACAGAGTAAATACCCAATTTGGTTCCCAAAATCTCTTATTAGGCTTTTTAACGAAAAGGAAAAACTGAGAATACGTTCTAGGAATTATAAAAACCCCCGTGACAACGACGCCACAGGTCCTGACGTTTGTAACCTATTATCCACACACTTCTCTTCGACTTTGGTTGCACCAATACGCTCAAAAACTGCCCCATGTCCTGAAACTAGTCCCTATCCTCAAAACTCTTTAGGTCGTATTAAGTTCACAGAAAAAGATTTAATTAGAGCTTTGAAAAGACTCAATGTATGTAAAGGCCCAGAATCAGACGGCTATTTATCAAAAGACGTGCAAGTAGTCCAGCTTTACCACTTAGAACCATTTTCAACCTTTCTATGGATACATCACAATTCCCTTCAGAGTGGAAAATAGCCCAAGTTGTAACGATTTTTAAAAAGAGTGGTACTGATAATTTTAAAACGATCGACCAATATCGTTATTATCAGTATTCTCAAAGGTGTTTGAGCCTTTGTCTGTCCCATTCTGACATCATATTCGAAGTCAATGTTAGTCTCGGAGTAACACGGGTTTTGCTCTCAAAGATCTACTACGACAAACTCAACTCTTTATGTCGACAAAATAAGGAGACTCGTGCATTCGCGAAACCAGGTGGACGCTATTTACATGGATTCTTGTAGTGCTTTCGACAAGGTGGATCATGGAATCGTGCTACAGAAGCTAGCAAACATATTTGGCAAGCTTCTCTTATGGTTTCAATCATACTTAACTAATAGGAAACCAAAAGTTGTGGTTAAAGGACATCATTCTTATACATATTCTCCCTCTTTTGGAGTCCCACAGGGATCTTTGGGTCCGATATTGTTTACTATATTTGTCGATGATATAGTAGACTTCATAAAACATAGAAAATGCTCACTTTTTGCGGATGACCTAAAAATTTACAGGGTAATCGAGTCTCAAAATGACGTACTCCTACTCCAAGAGGACCTCAACTCACTGCTTATTTGGTGCAACAACAATAGGATGTCACTTAATGTAGAAAAATGTTATCTTATCACTTTCACTAGAAAGCATATAACTTTACCCTCATTTTGCACCACAAAAAGTCGACACTATGCGCGAGCTACGAGTGCACCTCGACAAAAAGCTTACTTTCATAACACATATGTATGTATGTATGTAAATCGGGATGGTTTCCGCAACTCCACGACTAAGCGCGTATTTTGCGTGCAGGAGAGACAAATGCGTCATTCGATCCACCCCAGTTCCCCAAGGAAGGCCAGCAACGCCTTGGTGTTACCAACTATCTCACAGACTACCGGGCAGCTTCGAAGCAGGTGTGCTGCTGTCTCCTTCTCCTCCATGCAGGCTCTGCGTAGCAGGCTGTCAGTGACTCCTATAGCATAGAGGTGTTTATTAAAAGACCCGTGGCCAGTTGTTACGGCTGAGACTGTACGCAACTATTGTTTAGTCAGTCTTAGGGCTTGTTTTGTGAATCTTCCATCTATAGAGGGAAGAGCCTCTTTGGCCTGCCTACACTCACTATGGTCAACCCATGCTTGTGATGTTTATCTCCGGTACGTTTCCTACCAGATGCACTGTGTCCCTTGATCCATTGAATGGTTAATACCAACCTGATTGAGACGTTGGTGACACTCGAGAATCAACCCAGAGTTCACTGTGTGGCTGTTCAGAGCTTGCAGGACGGCCATGCTATCCGAGAGTATGCGTATTGAGTAGTCCTTAACTTCCATGTTTAAGATGGCTGATGTCGCCAGAGAAATGCCCATGCATTCAGCTTGGAACACTGTGTTGTGGACCCCCAAAGGTGTGGCTATATGGATATTGAGATCCTCTGAGAAGATTCCCGCACCAGTACCTGTACCTGTTTTTGATCCATCGGTGAAGATCCGCAGCTCGGCGTGCAGCACTATCTACCTCCTTACGTCGATCCAGCGATTCTGGTACGTCGAGTCGGTCGAGTCCTCGTAGACTCCCTGGTTGTCGGGGATGGCGATGCCGCAGCGTACCCGCTTCTGGATCTCTGTCTGGCTCTTGATGACTAGCGAGGTGCCAGCCGGGAGAGCCAGGCTGGAGACTATTTTCTTCAGCCAGGCCAAGGTGAAGTCATATCCGCACCACAGCTTGAGGACTCCACCGGTGAACAGCGGCTTCGCATTGAAGGTCGGTCCCGGTGTGTCTTGCATAGCAGAGCAGGCCTCGCTGATGATCCGCTTGTGGATAGCAGCCAAAACCTGGTCCGATACTCCCTGGTTTATGATATCTGTCCGGTCGCAGGTTATTCCGATGTTTAAGGACGCACTGGCAGCATGGGCGTAGCTTCTGTTAGCAACCCTCTGTGACTGGTCAAGCCGCGGCCGCTTGTGCTCTCCACGGGGCGAAATCATCTTTCCCTCCTCTTACCCTGGCTTGTAGGAGCTGTTGGAGGTCCGAACAAGAGCAATGGGCTTGTGGATTAGATTTTTTGCCCTTGCCCTTGCTCTTACCTTTACCCTTACGGGTAGGCACCTGCCAGGCGCTAGCAAATACTTCCTCGGTGTTGCTAACCGAGTGACCGGAGGCGGCTGCGACTTGGGAAGCAGCTTGAGAAGCCACAGGAGGAGTGGGAGGGTGTTTGGAAAGGCTACTTCCGGCAAAGGTGTTAGCCGTCTCCGTTTTCGCCTTTGTGAGTAAAGGATCGGTACTGGTCCCATGCAGCGCCTTTCTCCTTTGCTTGGAGTGGGACTTTTTTGTTTTAGCTGCGGTTTTCGCCACAGCCGGACCGGCGCCCGCGCTGGCATATTGATGGTCAAGGCAGCCAAAATGCTGAATTTTATGAAACGTGTCTGCCAAGATTTTCAGTACTCTAAAATTGCTTTACAGCACACTCGTTAGAAGCATTTTGGACTATGCTTCTCCCGTATGGAATCCATCTTATCGAGTCCAAATCAATAAAACCAATAGTATCGACATCTTTTGCGACACCCTGAATATTTTACGTAGGCATTTAGCAGATGTGAGCCTGTCCTGGGCACAAAATATGTTATATGTTTTTTGGCTTATATGGTTTTTCTTTCCGTAACTATTAATTTCGCCTTTTTCTATAATATTGTTATCTTTAAAAAAACTCATTTATTATACTATTTTTTTTTTCTCAATGATGCAGTTTATGTTTATAGTTATGAAACGAAATGTAATGGCTATGTAAAAATATAATACAATTTAACCTAACTTACGATCCTACAATACTTTATGTACAATTATCACGTTTATCAATTAATATTCTAGCATATAATATTTACAAAAGCTGTGCACACCTATAAGTGACAAGGTCACAAAAGTACTTATTTAAGAAATTTTGTATGTAAGAATTTTTCTGTGACTTTGTTGTTGGAGTGCCATAATAAATAAATAATATAAAGCTGTAAAATTTGTAAACCAAATCGTTGAGCAATTTCAGTCCCATATTTCATATAACAACATATCAAGCAAATTACATATTATACAAACGCAGTTTTATTATTTTATTGTTCTTATTTTACAAATACATATAGTTTTTCAAAGTGGTAAAGTGGTGGACAACTACTACCTACATAGTATGTTTTCTTTTACAATAAACTTTAAGTGCAATTTACATTATCGTGGCCTGAATAATTTTGGACCGCTTGCATCGCCAGTACAACGGTTCTTGGTTCTGATGCTATTTTTATAAAGTGGATCTGATATAAGTGGTTGATGAGATGACGCGACGCTTAGGCGAAGTCTCTCTATCATTCTACGTATCATAATACGTAGAATGATAAAGAGACTTCGCCAAATCTAATGCTAATAAATCTAATCTAATGTGAATATTACCATTATCAGTCATAACTGATAATGGTAAATAGCCCATTAAATCGCAATCTGTCATCAATGCTAATCTAAAGTAACATCCAATAGCGCCTAGAAAAGTGGTTGTAGGTACTATTGTCTCCCCCAAGCGAAAATCGATTTGAAATTAGTTTGAAAATTAACTATGAAAATGATGAATATTACATAGATACACGATTACACGGAAATGTCTCAGCTAGAATCTTGTACCGTAAGAGCTTAATAGTGTTCTTCAAAACACAGAAGGCCGATGTCACTCTCAAAGCAACGAAGCTTAAGTGGGACTGGGGCGGACATGGCCGCTATAATTATTTGCCGCTTGTCTCGCGCAGATTTACTACAAAGGTCCCAGGAAATCGTACAACCGTACCAAATGGCAGTACTGTGCCAAAGCTCGGCCAAAATGGCGAGACGAGTTGACAACGAAGTAGACAAAAATGACAACGACGAACAACGACGACGGTCACGGCACGGCCGCGGTCATGATCAAGGACATCACGAAAATATCGTCGAATACAGTGATGTAAATAAAAATAAAGTTTATCCGGGCCGGTCGATTCTGTAAACATGTCGAAGTGAAAGCTTCGGTGAAGTGATCACGAATTGAGTTGTCATTCTATCTTGATTACATGGATTGTCTTCGTGTACACTTCTCCCAACCCTTCAATCGAAATGCTGGAAGAGTCTCTGTTAAACTTCTTCTAAATCCGTCACGTAACCTTGTTTATTATATCTATGGTAATAAGTGATTTTGATACACTTTTCGTTTATAGTTTTTAACGTTTCAGTTTCTATTAAGTCTGTCGAAATGATTATGTGAATACATGTCTATCTCGTTAGTGTTATGCTTCCGTTGCATATAAAAAAAAACATAATTTAAACCGACTTCAAAACTGTAATATATTTAATGAATAACTAAAAAAGAGGAAATAAAAGTTTTGTCTTTTACAAAATCTTTAGCAAATAAAGCAACTATTTTGGAAGTCGGTTTACTTTGATTGCGTTTATTCTGTTACACGTATGTTGTATAACCCTATGTTGTTGGCAAGGTTAGGCAGCCATCACACAAATGTTTAAGGTGCTGCAGCACAATGTGTTTTTTTTTCGATCACTTATTCAAATTAACTACTATAGTAGCGAATAATAAATGTTTGTTCAAATGTACAGATAAGACTCTGGGCCCCAAGTCTGCTATTTGTTATAAATTCCAACACGATCTTGTTGTCATTTTGCTAAAAGTTCGTAATCATTCATAATGGTCGATCACTGGTCGGTCAAGGGCTTGTAATAGAATCGTGGTAGAAAGACGTTTTCGAATTGCCATGATTTTTTAAAAACTACTACTAAATTTGAACATCAAGTTATGCCAAATTTCTTTATATATATTTTTACATATTGTTTATTCATTTGTGATTTTGTACGAGATTACCATTCTATGCCATTTCTTTCAATAGAGTGTCAGTGGTTGACCATTGGAAAGAAGTCATAATGACGCTTTTATATACGCAGACTTGAGGCCCTGGTATCGTTTTCTCCAAATTTTGATATTTTCTTTGTTCCAAAGAGACGCAATGTTTCAAGTCGGTTTTTCCTAAACACAATCGTGCCGCTGTTAATTTTGTTACCTTGCGCCTCAAGACCATCTTGTCGTCCTAAAAGGCACATGCAAGACTACCAATTTGATTTTTTGATGTTAAAACTCTTTAGATTATCTCACAGACGTTTTATGGATATATAGTAAAACCTACTAACATTGGGTTATTTATGCTCCTTGAAAAAAAGGAAAGTTCTCAATTGAAAAGTTTTTCAAGGGTTGCCAATCTTGTGTATATAGGATTTTTTGAATACCTACCCAGGCCTTATTGCTCAAACATTTGGGAAAAAACTTATTTCCACCAAAGTAGGGTACGTCAATATGTATATCACTCAGAGGCTTGTTTAGAACAAGCAAAAAGGGACAAAGAAAAAAGAAATTGGGATCACTAGAACATTTTTTGTTGGACTTAAGTCATGTATGTAAAATATTCAGTTTTATTCATAGTACCCAATAAACTGTGTTATAGTTTGGTAAATATCTGAAATTGAAGTTCTACCGGTTGATTTGACTAAACGAATCAGAAAACTTAAACGAGTATTAGGTTAAGAAATCAAAGTTTTGTAAATGATTTATTATACTTGCAAAACCTTGTTAAAGTTAAGTGGAATTTTGTCTTGTAGAAATAATCTGCCAATTTGACTTATAAAACTAAATATGTACCATAGGCAGGATTCCCTCTAAAAAGATAAAAAAAAAGAAAATTTACACTTGTTGCAGACATGAGTGAAAGCATTGTGTCCACCACATTGATCTCAAAAAGATACCTAACCATACCAATGAATCAATGTAACCCGTACCTCGGTGAATGAATAATTTTAATTTAATCATCATCATCATCATCATCTGCCTAGCCTTTTCCCAACTATATTGGGGTCGGCTTCCAGTCAAACTGTATTCAGCTGAATACCAGTATTTTACGTGAAGCGTCTGCCTACCAGACCTTCACAACCCATTAAATGGGTAACACGATATTTCTTGGTAAGACTTCTGACAATCCGTAACGACTGCCAAAGTTCTACAAATGACAGCCGGTACCAACAGTTTAACGTACTTTCCAAGGCACGGAGGAAACTCGGCAAGCATTGCTTAACCTTGAAGATCGGCCCATGCGGCTGTTATAATCTAGTCACGATCCAAATAAATAAATTTAAAAAAAATCTACCAAACTCCTCCCGTCGCAACGGATGCGCCGGAGCCAGTATTTCATATGGACTGGCTGTTTACCTTTCCTCCACATTACTCCACAATCCAGTAACAAAACGTGATTACAGTCACACGATACGATAAAACTGCAAGTAAATAACTACCTATTTACCTACCAAAAATAAGTGATTATCCAAACAATAAGTACTTTGGTTTTGGCGGGTAATTAAAATTATTACATCTCGTCTACCGAAGCAAGGATGTTAAGTAATTTACAACCTACGTTACAGTTAGTCTTGGAATAGAATGACGTAAACCAACTTTTACGTAACTTCTATTAATACGTTTTCGCGTAGGGTGTACAAATTGTAAAAATTCAGTCGTTTGGAAAATAAGTTCCATTGTATGGCCCACGCGCGCCGTATGATGTCGTAAAAGAATAATACCATCCCATCACTTCTCGTGGGTGTCGTAAGAGACGACTAAGGGACTTGGCAGAGAATATGCAGCAGGTAGCAGAGTTCTCTGTAAAACTCAACACCATACACTGCGATCGCCGACCTGCCTGCCAAGCGTGGCGATTATGGCAAGCCTGCAAAGGGTGCGAAGGATCCCCCGGACCCCAGAGTGACAACGCTGAACACGAGAACACAGTCTAACCTTTGAGGGCAACTCTCTAAGGTCACACTTGTTATTAAATACATTATCATTTGCTTGTAGGTTAACTTACGACCATCAAGGTACCCGAAACTGTCAATGTAATTTTCCTTGAACCTAATACTATGGCGATAAAGTTGAAAATCTACTAAAGACAATTTTGATTGATTGTTGTAGCTTAATGTGCTGGCGTCTGTATATCTATACTAATATATAAAGCTGAAGAGTTTGTTTGTTCGTTTGTTTACTTGAACGCGCTAATCTCAGGAACTACTGGTCCGATTTGAAAAATTATTTGTGTTTTGTAGTGTTGGATAGCCCATTTATCGAGGAAGGCATGGGCTATATATCATCACGCTACGACCAATAGGAGCGAAGTAGTAATGAAAATTATGACGCAGACGAAGTTGCGCGGTTCAACTAGTCTTATTCTATAAATATTTTACTAGACATTATTAATCACAAAATCGTTTTTAAGTCTGATTGTGTCGTCGCGGTGTCCTTTTGTACTAGGTAGGTACGCAACGAATTTTGAAGAGAATACCTTATAGCATTAAGCCCGCATGTGAACGACTCCAAAGGTTTATGAAACGTGAAAACTTACATGTCACAGCTGTGGATTCCGATTGCTGGTAAATTATGACGACAAAACACATTAATGGTCATAATAAATGATATCACTGTCAAACACACTTAGTTTTAATGTGATGGGTCGGTAAACAGACTTACAACCAAGACAGAAAGTGATTATTGCCGCTTATTGATACCTATAACGATGTGTTGCCAACTTGCCAAAATGTTAGTGATAAAAACAGGCTTTTTTACCCGACTGCGAAAGAAGGAGGGTTATGTTTTTCGAGTGTATGTATGTGTATTTCTTTGGCATGCCCTAGAGCCTAAACGGCTCGATGGATTTTAGCTTGAGAGGTGTCGTTAGATTTGTATTTACTGTGAGAGTGACACTGGGTATATCGAAACAAAAAAAACAAAATAGCGGATTTTTGGGGCCAAATTATGCCTTCGAAAAAAAAAAAAATTCTAAACCTATCAAGTAGGGTATCAAGATAAAGAGCTCGAGGAGACGATTCCAAAAATGTAACTCACTAAAATGTATTAAATAAAAAAAATGTTAGTGTAGTTTAAGTGTTATTAAAAAACCCGACCGCTAAAAACGACTAAAAAGTTCGAAACAAGTCGCTTTTCAAGCAGTCTGATGCAGTACAATCACTGATCTGATGCCACCAACTGCAACAGACTGCTTGAAAAGCGACTTGTTTCAAACTTTTAAGTCGTTTTAGCAGTCGGGTTTTTTAATAACCACATGCTTAGTTTATAAATAAGTAGCGGCATCAATGCCGCCACAAGAAAAACCAACGGAGTAAATCCACATCGCAACAAAAAGAACCGCGACGCCATCTTTCCAACTAGCAGCGAACTACTTCAACAAAATCCTGCATCGCGCAAGCAGAGTTTATCGTGCGATTTGAACATAAACATCAGCTCGAACATTAACTATCGGGCAATTGCCCGCCAGACACAACAACCGTCTGTTCGGAGGATCCTCCCTTTACAATGGAGGTGAGCGGGACTTTACTATCTGTACCGCATCTCTCTAAAAATACTTATCAGCAGTACTTCCTTACTTCTCGTACCTATTTCTACAGAGATTTTGATTTTAGAATCCACTAATCAGTTTTTTACTTATCATACATGTATGCTTTGAATGACTTGCCGCATGGGTCGATCTTTAAGGTTAAACAACGCTTGCCAAGTTTGGTCTGTGGATGGGTGACCATCTTAACATACCGAGTTTCCTCCGTGCCTCGGAAAGCACGTTAAGCCGTTGGTCCCGGCTGTCATTTGTAGATCTTTGGCAATCGTTACGGATTGTCAGAAGCCAGTAAATCTGACTCCAGTCTTGCCAAGAAGTACCGTGTTACCCAGTTAATGGGTTGTGGAGGTCTGGTAGGCAGCCGCTTTACGTAAAACACTGGTATAAAGCTGAATCCGGTATGACTGGAAGCCGACCCCAATATAAGTTGGGAAAAGCTAGGAAGATGACATGTATGCTTTGAATAAGTCTAAAAGGTAATTATAGTCACTCCTGTAGTGATTCATTCACTTCTAAATGTTGATTCAGGCAACCGCCAACCCGATCCTTCTCCATTTCGTATGAAGGTTACACTGTATTTTTTTTATTTACCTTTCAAAGAACTGGACGTGATGACTTGATTGATGAAACTGGCACAGAAAAGTTACTTCCGGATTGTAAATACTAAACTTTTCTCTTTCAGTACCTAAGAAGACGTTAAGTTAGGGTAAATAAGGAAGTCATAAGAACGTAAAGACTAAAGTATCTTGTTGGCGGAATTTGTGTCTTGATAGTGGGCCCAAGTTTACGACACTGAAGGTGCCGCCTTTGAAGGAGACGTAACTAGAATTGGCTGTCCTTAATAAAACAATAAGTCTTTCAGCAAAAACTTAAACACCGTTAAATTGGGCTAACACTTGTATTTTCATTGAAAAAAGTGCTTAGACTCTGTTTTTACGCAATAACCCGCGATAGAAGCTATGCAATAGCATAGCTTCTATCGCGGGCCTTGAGCGTGGAGACCGAATCCAGAAATTCCGTAACGAAAAAAACCTAACACCCCCCACTCCGACCGGCACAGCGGTGTTTTTTTAACAAATGGGCCGAGGTCGGTCTTTGGCCGGGTAACACAAGACTTACAATTTTATCTCCACTTGATCTGAGAGGTTAAGCAAAACTCGCCAAGATCGGGTTTTGGATGGGTAACCATGTTAATGTTGTTTTTAAGCTATTGCATAGCTTCTATCACGGGCCTTGAGCGTGGAGACCGAATCCAGAAATTCCGTAACGAAAAAAACCTAACACCCCCCACTCCGACCGGCACAGCGGTGATACTTTTTAGTTTTACTTTTTACTTTTTTTTAGCTCAAAGTGTAACTTGAATTAATATCAAAGAAAAAAAAAACAAAGAAAAAAAAATACTGCATAAATAAAATAAATATATAATTATAATTGAATAAGTTGATAAAAAATGCTATGCAATAGCTTTACCGCGGCAGTCTCCGAGTGCCACACGTCTTTTTTTTTTTAAACTGTATAGCAAGCTTTTACAAGAAATTGTTGGTGTTTCAGACAAAAATAAAAATAAAATAACAAAAGCAACTGAAACTGTTTTATTTATTTAAACGTAAACAAGGTAAAACACGTCAGATTAAAACAATTTCAGAAACCACTCGTTTAAATTTGACTGTTAAAAAATATTAAGGTATTTGAGATTAAATAAAACTTTAGAACGATCAAAGTTTATCCGCATCTTTAAAATTAATGTTATGAAAAAAAAAATATGTGAAAATCGAAAAAGCATTTAACGTAATTCATCTTTAATAGACAAGGTTACCGTGTTATGATAAAGCAGAATTGTTTATTTTTTTTATTTTAACAACAGCCTTTGTGGAGGTCTGGCAGGCACGCTTCACGTAAAATACTAGTATTCGGCTAAATCCGGTTCCGGACTGGAAGCCGACCCTAATATAGTTGGGAAAAAAGCTAGGCAAATGATGAACAGCCGCACAAATCGATATTCATGGTTAAGCAACACTTGCCAAGGTCAGTGTGTAGATGGGTGATAACCGAACGTCAATAATATACCTAGACTTCTCCATCCTCACAAAGCACGTTAAAAGAAGATGTTTACAGTTAAAAGGTCAACAAATGACAGCCGGGACCAACGACTGAACTTTCTGCCTTCTGATCTGACTACCCGTAAATCAGTATTAGTCACCAGTCTTTCCAAGGGGCATCGCATTACCTGTTACTAGGGTGTGGAGGTCGGTTGCGGAATCTGTTCGAAAGAGTCACCGCGGAACGCAAAGGGCATTAGGAGGACCACGAATGGGTTTTAGTCAGTAAGGCTCAAGTCAAACCGAGATGGCAGCGAAGCGGCGCGCAGGTTCAGTGTCATATAATTTTCCTCATCACAGTAACACATAGTATTGCTTGGTCGCTTGAGAAACTTGAAAAGGTCGCGCGGCCGCCCGCGGCGCCGCGAGCATTCCGACGACTCCCGCGATAACATGTGTTACAGTAATGAAGATAAAGTTCAAAATTATATGACACTGAAACTGCTCGCCGCTTCGCTGCCATCTCGGTGTGACTTGACCCTAAGAGTCTGACACTCCCTTCTGCTCCGCCCAGAGCGGGAGGAGTCATTGTTGATGATTTCCCAACCTTAAATAAATAAAAAATGGAGGTCAGACAGGTAGTCGTTCCATATAAATAGATGTTTCGGCCAAGTGCGAGTCGGACCAAACTTTTGAGTTTCAGTTCCTGTGACATACGGACGGACGGACAGACAGACAGACAGACATGACGAATCCGTTTTTTGCCAATTGGCTACGGAACCCTAAAAAATGAGGACTTTGTTCTTTTTCATTGCAACCAGCATTGCTATTGACTAGCCGCAGTGATTAATACCTGAAATAAAACTCATTTCAACTAAGTTCCGAGTATGGCTAAATAAAACTACGACATCGATCATAGCTATAGCTAAACTTACCTGAAAGCTAACCGAGGCAGGGCTAAACTTCGACCTAGATTAAGTTAGTTCGTACGAGTCAAATCTCATGATGGCCAGCTAGTCTATTCTGTAAATAACTATTTCGATTTCGATATCGAGCTTCACCTGAGTGACAAAGCTCAAAAGTGAGCTTTATCACACACAACATAAAGATCTTATATTTATACAAATTTGATTCTCACCTCGGATACCGCTGTCGAGACACGAAAATGTTGTTGCAGAATAGCACTACAGGCTTGTTTGGTGCTTACTAGATGTTCTCGCTCATAAATTATGACTCTCGGTCAAAGGTAAAACGACGTCAAGTTTTCTCTTGGAAACAGCAAAACAGACTTACTCCTGGTTACTCATTTGAAAACTTGTCAAACTATAGCATGTGAACGAAAGTTCTCAACTTCAAATTATTCATTTTTTTTTGTGTTTTAGCAGGTCATTTTATTGATCATGGTTTGATAAGATAAGTATATAAGTATACCTACACATTGTGCACCAGAAATAGGTAACAACTAAGGAAAAATAACGCACTAATAAACTAAAGGACTAGGGGAACCTAGACTAGAGTCAAGAGCAAATCCATCACAAATAAAAATAAAAAAAACCTTTTCACAAATTGAATTCACAACACATTTCAAAATTCTGTTTATATTCAATATTCTCTTTGAAATACTTACGGTTTAAATAATTGGATTCTGTGGTAATTAAAAACCATTTCAGTGAATATAATTGCGTGATACCTAAATGAACTACAGCAAACATCTAAACTTTTCACTTTCGGCATCCATTCGTTTTTAGGGTTCCGTACCCGACAGGTAACCAACGGAACCCTATTTATTACTAAGCCTCCGCTGTCCGTCCGTCCGTCCGTCCGTCCGTTTGTCTATCAGAGGGCTGTATCTCAAGAACTGTAATAGGTAAAGAGTTTAAATTTTCACAGATTGTGTATTTCTATTACCGCTATAACAACAAATATTAAAAATGAAGGTTTCGTACCATCAGGTATGAAACCCTTCGTGTGCGAGTCCGAATCGCACTTGGCCGGTTTTTGGAAATGGTATAAGAAAGTAGGTACAGTTTATTACCAAATCGGTACTGGATATAAGCCTAGCTACAATGCGTTATGTTGACAACCGATTACGCTTCGAAACATGTTAGACAGTTTTGTTTACGAGTATTTAGTTCATGGAGGACTTGGAGCTAATAAAGAAAGAAAAGAACTTTAATTTCGGAAGTCGGTGTCAAAAAACGAAAAAATAGGCAAAAACACCGACTTCCGAAATTAAAGTTATTTTCTTTCTTCCGAAGTTATTTTATACTTCGTAGTGTTTTGTTTATGAAAGTCGGTTGTATTTGTTGTAAAAACGTTTTTATTTTTCACTTTTTATTGGTACCTGCGTAACCATTATCATCGTATAGACGTGAAGATATGTTATGAACTTTTGTTAAAAATAAACAGACATGCGATTTGAGCAATCCCGATCCATTTGCTATCATTTATTAAAGAGTTCCGTTGCCTACCTCCGAATTCTTCGTCATATTTTCACACAAATTGAAATGAGACCATTTAAAAAAAACAACCGAATTGAGAACCTCTTTCTTTTTTTGAAGTCGGTTAAAAACAAATAAAAACGAAACCATAGTCACCAACAAGCCAATTACAAATCCTCACATATAGAGATAGTGTGTTATAATAGATGGAGGTGGTATATTAGTGGTAAAAACTCGATCGATACCATGTTATAAATCATGAAAATGATAGCTTTACGTTCTACCATTGAGTAATATGATGAGTTTGCCAACAAACTCTAAACCACTGGTTACTAAAAAAAAAGTGACATACCTATCAACTGTGATAGCGACTAAAGTGAACACTCCAGCTGACACCGTGAGGTTGGCAGTACAAGTCACTGCCCCAAACGGCCAGTCAGCAGTGACCAGGAATATGAAGTTCGGTGCCCCGTTCAAGGTCGCCATCAGCAAGTCTGCGACGGCGAGGTTCACGAGGAAGCAGTTGGCGACTGTCCTCATGCGACGGTGGGCTGTAGACAAGAAAAAAATATATTGAAAAAAGTTGTTTCCCCCCTTTTCCCGACAGCACCTTTTCCCGGCAGGACACTAGCGCGGTGCGCGCGAGCCGTTTTTCACGTATTTATTTAATATAAAAAAAAATAAGTGCCATATTATAAATCTATCCAATAATATCCCTGTCAAACCCGATTAGTAAATGAAATGTTAAATTTTCATTAAAATTGCGTTCCCACAAGTCTCATACAACTTAAAATACTTTCAAAATCGACTTTACTTCCTGATTTTTTTTTATCGATCAAAATGTTAAATATCGTGTTTTTAACCAAAAAAGTCACTAGATCTCACATGTATCTATACTATATATTTTTTTACGAATTTATATATGGTGATTTCTCTGAAAACAACTCGATCTAGAAACGTAAATTTCGGATAAGGCGCCCTTAAAAACTGAAAAAAATGTACTCCATTGTGTGCTTCGTTTGCTTCTGCTACTTCGATTGATTCGGAATCACTGCTGCTTATCATTTACGTTTTTGTTTTATTTCACATGTACTCATATTTTTAACCGACTTCTTCAAAAAGGAGAAGGTTCTATGTTCAGCTGTATGTTTTTTTTATCTATGTTTTCCGATTTCTCCGTCAATTGTGGACCGATTTGAAAAATTCGTCTTTTATTTGAAAGCCTATGTATACTCCTGTGGTCCCATTGTCACCAAGTCAGAATGTGATGATGGGATCCCCTAAAAATTGAGGGAAACCCTCAAATTTTACAGGCACATACAATGTTTTTCATGAAATTTTTAACGCAATTCAGATATTTGTGCCTGATAATCATCATCTTAAGTTGCTGAGATGATGATGGAACGTATTTCAGGAAGTCGATGCGCTACGTGACACGGGACGTGTAATCTCGAGGGCTGATACCAGTCCCCGAAAACGCCCGTCTCACAAAGCGCATCACGCGTGATCGTGTGTTACACTCCCTGAAGTTGTATAGTTTGCCGATGAGTGCCCTAGCCTCATCGATCCGCCGCTCTATCCTGCATTGCCAGGCTGGTGCAGCAGGTGTTGGTCGAATATCTTCATCACTAGTATTAAACTTGATATTTGCTAAACGACATGCCGCAACAGCCCCGCAATACAATTGATTGAGTGCGTATCAAGGAGGCTCTCGCTGCTTTCAAAGATGTTCTGCAGCAGCGAGTCCAAGGCACACACCAGCGCCCTATTTATTTCGTGCATGGGTACCCGTGGTAATCGGGGCCTAAGTTCGGTCGGAATCGATCTATACTCGCGAAGCGCATCCTCCAGTGCGCTCCTCAGTCTTTCGTTGCACTGGCTACTTACCGTGACAACCCTATCATCTACCTCAATACTGACATTCTTGGGCCGCGGTGTGATCGCACCACTAGCTGGTGCCTGAACCGCGGTCTGTGTTGGGATTGAGATAATAAGATTGCTCAGTACCTCTGAGCGCAGCCTATCAAGTGCAACATCGTCCAACCTGTGATTACGTTGGATAACCCGCACCTGATCCGACAATCGTTGGGCCGAGACATTCACGGTTCATTATTATTTATTATTAGTAGATCTGATTAGTGGTCTCTCATTAGTCACTCATCCCTAACGCAAAAACTCCAACGCAAAGCAAATTAAATAAGTCCGATCTAAAATCAAATTTTCCTACTCCAACCAACTTAGCATAAAGTACTTAACATGTTAAAGGTCAGTCTATCTACGCGAATTCAGTTCAATGAATAAATTAGAGTAATGAAAACTTAGTTCATACGTTGCTTAGGTCTCATTATTCTACCTAAGCAACGTCTGCTAACTGAAAAGCTAATTCCACTTAATCTTACCTCTTCTGCAGACGTGTAAAGATTATTTTACACGGAAAAATGTAAATTTAAGTACATTTTTAGCCTATACTGTCTGGAAGTATTTGGACGAGGTCTTTGCCCAGCAGTGGGCCTTCACTGCAAGCACCTAACCAATCTTTAAATATTGCGTGTACTTTTTGAAAGGATAGGAAAACATTAAATGCTCTTGGCGAAGCAGGAGGAATTGTCAGACTCTTACTGACTAAAACCCATCCGTTTTCCTCTTAATGTCCTTTGCGTTCCAGGGCCGCGGTGACTCTTTCGAACAAATTCCGCAACCATCGCTGTCTACTGGAAGTGTGTTTAATTGTAAATCGTTTCTTTATGGTCATGTAAGTAGTAGACAAGGACAGACGGAGTCTAGTACCCTTTTCGAAGGATGAAAAAAGCGACACACCAGAAATAGTGCGAACGTACTAAGAAAACGTTAACCACATGTCTCAACCTTTTTCTTGAAATCAGTAGATCTGCATGGAAATGTAAGAATGCTGATTTCTTGCAAGGCCAATTACAGCAAAGAAGGACATTCTCCTTCTTAATGTATATGAACGGAATGTCAATGTGTCAATAAGAGGGTAGTATGAAAATAAAGGGTAAAATAAGGGGATAAAGGGAGGATAATTGTAATCAGGAAAAGTATTGTGTTTTTCCTTGTAGCTCACTGCTAAGTATTATTTCAGTTACAACAGGGTGAAAAATTCAAGATGTTTCTGGCGGAAGAGTATGTGCATTGACTTCATAAATACTGCTATCAAAAATGGGTTTCATAAACTGTTTTTTTTTTATAAATAAAACAAATCTATTAACAGTCTATTCCATGATACTGCAATATACAGTAGTGGTCAGATTTCTGTTCCTTTTATATCACTACATAATATAAAACAAACCCGCCGCGTCTGTCTGTCTGTTCGCAATTAACTCAAAAACTACTGCACCAATTTTAATTTTGTTTTTAACAATGGATAGAGTGGTTCTCCAGGAAGGTTTTAGTGTATAATTTGTCTCAAAAAAAAATTAGGGATCTAAGTCGCGGGCAAAGTGCTAGAGGTGGTATAAAGGGGAAACAAACAATACAAAAAGGGTTATACAATGGGTTTATCGCAATCAACAATCTCTGCCGGAATACCTTAGGTTAAGCAGAAATTACTTTCTGCCTTCAAAAGGTGGGCTGATTAATGTTATCAAGATTCGCGTTTGCAGATCCAGTTTGCTCATCTAAATCATTTATCACTGAACACAGAGATGGTTGATCGTTTATTTATTTAATATTTTACGCACACAGATGTACAGAGGCGGACTTAATGTCGATGCTTGATGGTTAGCAGAGATATACAAATAGATATAAAGTAAGCTAATCGAGCGGTGTTCCATGAAGCGGAAGACAATTTTGGTGGCTAACAGTTTCTCCTTACGCAATAACGAACGCCTTTATTAAACAACGCTTATTGGTTTTGAAATATTAGGGATAAAGGCACTTTAAAAGTGACGCCAGTGACGGAAAAGTTAAAAGGGAATCGCTTGTCTTGGTATGGTCATGTAAAGAGGAGGGATGAAACGCATATAACTAGAAGAGTTATGAACATAAATGTGGATGGATGAAGAGAGAGAGGAAGGCCAAAGAAAAAATGGATGGATTGTGTGAGGAGCGATATGAAAGAAAAGGGAGTTAGTGATAGAATGACGACTGATAGAACAGAATGGAAGAATAAAACTTGTTGCGCCGACCCCAAGTAACATGGGATAAGGGTAGGAAGATGATGATTGGTTTTAAAATATTATCTCTGATTCATTCACTAGCTTGTTATCGTGGCCTATTCCATAGGACCAGTTTCAGCAATTGTAAAAATGTTATCACTGATAGAGAGCTCTCTATAACTGAAAGATTCTTCGTAATATGTAAAATATTCCCTTCGAAAAAATTACAAAATCAGAATGCCACAAACAAAACAAACAAACAATTCTACCTACCTTATTATAATACATACTTAAATTAAGTTGAACGTTTTTCATTCCATCATTTCAGTCGTAGCTTATGGTTTTCTTATGGGAAACACATGTGAAAGACGTTTAGCCACAAAAAAGCCTGAGGGTCACACTGATAGCTTTATGATGTTCAGGGTGAAACAAAACCCCCATAGCTAAGGAAGTCACGTAACGAAACGAGCTTTTCCTGCATTTTATGTGGTGGACGTTCAAAGTGTTTCGCCTCAAATCTGTATTTCTGGGACTAAAACTGAAACTTGTGCAGAGTGCTGAGACAGCGAAAGCATTGAAAGTTTAAATTTGATGCTGACCTATGGTCACAGAATTTGAGATTTACTAGCGGAGAAAAAAAAATCATTTGAGGTTTTCAGCTGCTTTTTTAAAGATAAGAGCAGATTTAATACATCATTTTAACTCAGAATGTCGTCAAGATTATTAATTGCAGCAAAATTGCGTCAAGATCTTTTGACGCTTCGTCACGTCGCTTCAATCTTGGCTGCTGAAGTAATTAAAGTTACACTTCCACTATTAATAAAGCTAGTACGTGGAACTGAGGTTTATTACATTTTAAATTGAAAAGTGTAAATATTTACAAATTTTAAACGTATGATGGTAAAAAATTATTATCCGCTGCTTCAAGGTTCTACGTTCTCGAAAATAGGATATTTAAACGGTTGGACAAAAAATTTACAACTATTTTTTTGCAGCAGCTTAGCTTTTTTGGCTTGCCCAAATGGATTCGTGCATTTTTGCCTATGACACTCGGCGAACCATTTATCAGTAAGTATCTAAGATCAATTGATATAGCCATTTATGTAGGTATAAACTGGGAAATAAACAATCATTATTTCAAAATTAGAAGAGATAATCACTTCATTTTAATTTAATTTTAGACGGTAACAACTGTATCATAAAAACAGCTCTTGTATCTCCTTTAAAGAATCGATCATGCAAACGTAGCCTACAAGCTTCAGACATTAAAACTTCGTAACATGCTTGTTAAGGAAATCTTCTGTTTAAAAATCATTAGGATATACAGAGAAAAATATAATCTTGCACTAACTAACACATCACAACTAACAGGAAATTGGCAACCCACTCAAGCTTTTATTTCATTAAAATAGTTCAGGGTCGATAAATACATACTGGTTCAAATATTTATGACTCCCATATTGTTGATGATCGTTATTAATATAACTTATTTCCGTTTTCCCCAAAAAGTCACAACACGATCAAAATGTATTATTTTTAGTATTTACGTTAGGTACATGTCTGTGTTTGGGTCATTCAAATTCATATATGTTCCGATATGAACTAAATTGGTCCACTAAATTCGGAGCAAATTATTGGCTGTGACACACCGACAAACATACACACGAGTTATACTATAAACGGAATATTTTATTCAGTAGGTAATATTTGATTCATACTGCGTATGCACTGCTATCTTACAAAAATATTGGTCTTCAGCTCTCTTGAGTATAGTGCTTTGAGCATAGTGCTCTTTTTCCTAATACTTGACCAAATTAATAATTTCAACTCTCATACACGAAGCATTACATTACTCACCCAGAACTATCCATATGACCAGGGTGTTCCCCATAACAGCCAGTAACAGCATGATGGCGAAGACTATGAACCAGGCGAGCTGACCCCACCATGGTGGACTGAATGGCCTCTCGCCGAGACCCATGCAGTTCCCAAGAGTGATCCTGGAAGGAAAAGCGACATTAAAAATACAAAAATAAAAGTAGGTAAGAAAACAATGTAAGCACCTGGATGAGGTTGACACAGGAATGGGGATTGACAGAAGAAATGAAATACCTATGGGTATGTCGGGATGAGGATGATGACGATGGTGATGATGATGATGAAGTACCGATTTCAAGGTACCAATCGGCAAAAAGTGTGTAGTATTGTTAACCTCTATCTAACATTATGGTAAACGACTAACGAGCGTGATATTATCCTAACTCATAATATTATAAATGACTTTCGAATTTATTATTTTCTCATTTTTGTGAATTTTTTATGCTTTCACGCCTAAATTGCTGAACCGATTTTGATGAATTTTGTACATATGTAGATGGGACCCTGGAGACGGTTATAGGTTATATTAACGCCAGCAAAACCGCGGATAAAAGCTAGTGCGTGAGCTATAGTAGTTATATTTTATTATTTATGAACACACAGAAAAATAGTGAAATTTATCATTATAAATATGAGTACATAGGTACTGCTTATTTCTAATGAAATTTCCTCCAGCAGACCTGCGACAGGATTTTATTATAATGTGTTTTAATTCAGTTAGAAAAATTGATAGATTTGCAGACGTCTATTGACGATGATAATTTGTCTTTTCGGTATTGCTGAAATTATCTAATTCTGACTAAAATTTTCTAGGGATTTTCGATACAACAGTTCATTTTTAATTCTTCGGAAATTCCGTCCGGCACCCAGCAAAATCAGTTCAAAGTGAATTCAAACCTAAAACTACAATACTCATGAATAACAAACGAATCACCATGAATTAACTTATATCCCAATTGTAATTTCGCGCTTTTACCCTATATTAATAACAGCCAAATTAATTACAGTTCATCAGAAAATGAATTCAGTTCATACGTGGTAAACATCGTGAACTAAACACAGTAGGAGTTTGTTCGATTCGCCCACGCCTCAATCAAATAATTATCAACATACTACTCATTTAGTCAAATTTTGGGCTTCAAATATTAATTTGTATCGATAATTTTTGCACAATAAACTGGTAACCTGAATGTTGTGCAGTTGTTTACGGTTTATTGTGTACTTAGTATAAAACTTCA
Source organism: Lacanobia oleracea (assembly GCA_950371165.1). NCBI lineage: Eukaryota > Metazoa > Arthropoda > Insecta > Lepidoptera > Noctuidae > Lacanobia > Lacanobia oleracea. The sequence continues at coordinate 14,422,521 of OX493397.1, forward strand.
AACATATTCTCTTTATTTTTTTTATTTATCTTATAATGCTGTCATCATCATCATCATCCTATCAGCCGAAAGAAGTTCGCTGCTGGTCATAAGCTACCTCCAAGTGTCGCCACAACAACCGGCCTTGTGCGTCTCGCATCCATCCAGTCGTCACTGCCGGGGCGACCGGCAATCAAGTGCGTAAACACCTATTTAAACTATAGTATGTCACAGTCATGGTCGTTAGAAAATAATTATAAAAACATATAAAAATATAATAAATAGTAGCCCACCAGTATCGGGAACAAGGTCCAAGCTACCGGCGGTCAGGGCTCCAGAGAGAGGAACCTCCTAACAATACGAGCCGTGTCCAGAAGTATCGCTTTCTGAATCAAGCCCTAGATCCAGCCTCTTGAGGTGTTGGTCGAGGCTCGTGGCTATTAAGCCATTGGCTGATACGACTATCAACTATCGGTACAAGGATTGCGGAATCCACATCCCACATGTCGACCTCGGGAGCCAAGTCATTATACTTGATTTATTTATCTTTCTCGGCTTTCACGAGGTTCTCATCATGTGGGACGGTTATGTCTACAATCGATTCGGTCCAGCAAAACTATATCAGGCTTATTGGCAAAAATAGTCCTGTCAGTGATGATGGATCTATTCCAGTACAATGTGATATTGCCATTATCGAGAATTGGGTCGGGCGTATACCTGTAATACGGCACCTCCGACTCCACAAGAGAGTATTTCCGAGCAAGTTGCTGATGGATAATTCTGGCTACAAGGTTGTGCCTATGCAAGTATTCTCCGTTAGCTAGACGAGAACAACCAGAGATAATGTGGCGAATTGATTCTCCCGGACAGTGACATGCCCGACATATGTCAACCGTGCCGTCCTTCACAATAAATTTCCGGTAGTTCCTTGTCATCCATAATTGCACAGACAAAATCTTCGGTTTCTCCAAAAAGATCACCGAAACGCAGCCAGGCTACGGACGCTAGTAGATCTACGTCAGGCCCATGTAGGGCCCATAAAAAGCGTCCGTGAAGCTCCTTGCTCTGCCAAACCGCCCTGCAATCGTTGGTATCAAGTACTGCAGGTTTGCGCCAGTTCTCATTGGCCAAGGAAAGCGGGGTGAGTCCTTTGTCCACCGCCACTACATCTCGATGCATACCCACATCGACAGCTAGGAACTATTCCCTGAGACTGCATATCTCGCGATTGTAGAGAGTCTTAGCATTTAAAAGGTCTCGACCTCCACACTTTTGCGGGATATATAGTCTCACTACCGACGACCGTGGGTGATGCATTCGATATGCAGTAAGCAGTGTGACGACCCGCCTATCCAGGGCGTCAAGTTCCGTTTGAGTCAATTTGAGTACGCCGAAAGAGTACATCAATACCATGACCAAACCGTTGAAGGGGCGCACCTTGTTATACTATTATTATTTCGTTTATTTATTCTTATTACATACAAAGTATATTTTTAAATATATCTCTAAAAACCATAAAAAAATACATTTAAAAATATAAAAAGTAGTAGTCCGCCGGTGTCGGGAGCAGGGTCCAAGCTACCGGTGGTTAGGGCTCCAGAGAAAGGAACCTCCTCACAATACGAGCCGTATCGAGGTGTACTGCCTTCTGTATCAAGCCCTTTACCCAACCGCGTAACGCCAGCTTCGACAGATGTTCGTCGAAGCTTTTGGCCATCAGGCCATTGGCCGTAATGACTATCGGCACAATGACAGCTGAGTCCACATTCCACATGTCGACAACCTCGTGCGCTAAGTCGAGATACTTGATTTGTTTCTCTTTCTCGGCCTTCACGAGGTTCTCGTCATGCGGGATGGTAACATCAATTATCATTGTGCGGCGCGCTAATCGGTCTATCACCACTATATCAGGCTTATTGGCAACAATATACTATTATTTATTATTACTGTAGTTTTGCAAGCATTGCTGAATAGCGGCGCCTGATTTATATATTTTGATTATTCTAAGAATAAAAACATTTTTGATAGAGCATTTTTCCGAGTTTTAGAATAACAAACAAGTGAGCTTTTCTTATAAATATACAGTGGATATAAATAATTGCGCGGAAATGTTCCTCTAACAGTAGATTATAGGTAGCCACTTACATAAGTACCATTGATTAAATGAGAATAGATGGCTCATTTTCCTCCATAATTTAGACAACCGTGTGTGTCAAAGTCAGTGTATTTTCCCTCATAAAACATGATCCAAATAAAATAGCAACAGGAAAACTCGCATCCAAACAAAACAAATTAAACTTCTAAAAATACTCGCTTAATAAAGACAATCTTCAAGTTCAAAACACCATGTTTAACTTTGTAACAAACAATCACAAAGTTTCAATATTGCGTTGGAATTAATTATACACAAAAGTTATGCAAAAATACGTTGACATTTTATAATTGTATTCTGAACATTTTACAGGTGAGCTTGGATCAAGCTTGATGTCAGCGAAGTTGGGAATAAACAGATTATACTGGATAACAAATCTACTTATGTAAATGTTAAGCTAATGATCCCCTTGAGATTTCGATGAATTACAGAGAAAGTGGGTTACTGAAGAGCAGGAGAGGCTAGTACTAAATTATTTTGATTATTTTTTATTTTTCGTTTCAAAGGTACATTGGTAGAGAATGGCGTAGTTCATTCAATGCGCTTATGTACCATTACCATGTATAGTTTAAATAAATAATGACGTTTATCCGGGAAAATGTTTTAAAGAAATTGTTTTCCTCTCTTTTTTAGCTATTGTAAGCTCTCCTTAGGAAATAAGCTGGTGAAAATCTGGAAAGTAAAGTTCTGGACTAACGTCTAATTCAGCCTTACCGCCTTCTGTCAAAAATTAAAAAATTAGAGCGCTACATTTTTAATTTTGGACAGAATAGCGCTAATTGGCGGGTATAAATCTAGTTGGCCATAATTGTAAAGACGAAGCCTGCGATTGGACAGTCACTTGGAATAAGTGAATAAGTCTTTAGGGAAAAAACAATGCAGTAACAGTTTTTCATACAACTTTACTGCATTGTTTAAAGCAAAAGCAGTGCTGTAATAATTTACTGCACTGTTTTAATCTGTAGCAATAAAGTGCTGCTTTGTTCTCACTATTTAGGGTAGTTATGATTAAATTATTGGGTTTTTGGGTAGTTGGAAGAATAAAATCTTGTGCGTCATTTTAGGTAAAAGGCGAGCTCAAAATATTGTGTCATACGTAAAACATGCAAAATGCACAAGTTCTCAAGAACAGCTCCTATTCAGAAGCGGAGGCAGTGAATCGTTAGAAAGAATACTAGTATTCGGTTTAAAATTTAATATAGCTCTCAGGGCAAACATATTCTATTCTTGTTGGAACCCACCTCTGGTTCTGGTATTTCATATTTTAGATCACAACCTTTAACACTGTTTTCCTGGAGGGTCGTAGTACCTACTTATTAACGCTCATTTTACAGTTTAATTCAACATCCACAATACAAGCCAACTTTTATTTTATTTCCATGCGTTTAAGACACATTTTGGCAAAGCATTACTTACATTCGACCGTGTTGCTACTGTATCGCATAATTCATTAAAGCAATGTTGAAGGTATAATTAATTTAAGAGCATTTTGTTAGCAAAACATTCCATATCCATTCGGGGGAAAAACAAGACTCCTATTTTTAATATTTTCTTATTAACCAGATAAAGAAAGACATACTTTCAAAAAAGGAGAAGGTTCTCAATTTTATTGTATTTTATTAACTTAAGGTATAGCGCACTGTGGTTTGCCGTCTGATCAAAACCACGCTCGGGTCGACGGCGACGGCACGCTGTGTTTCAAGCGCGCCTCAAAGGGCTATCAGCATAAAAGATTGTATTTAAGTAACAAGTTCTAAAATTGTGTAAATTATGCTTAACCAACTAAATATTCCACCCTCCTCCTTCTTTATAAGCAAAGAAGATAGCAGCAATATACTACAAAGTACATAAAATGGGAGGCTTTTAATATAATCAGAAGAAGTGCAATAAATGTCGGATATTGTTGATTATTTTTCCGACCCAAATATCGACCAATAGAATTGCACCATTCGACGTCACGTGGTACAACCTACATGGTATTATACTGATAATTTTTTGAAAATTTTCTCTGGTAGTTGCTATATATAAAAAACAAAACATGATCCAGTCAAATTAACCACACGTCAAACTGACAGATTAAATTCAATTGTGAATCTTAATTAAATGTTGTTTTATTCATTATGAAATTCTTATTTGTTAACTGTACATTTCGTCTCATGGTGCAATTCTATTGGCCGACATTTGGGACGGAAAAATAATCCCCCGAATACCACACGAGCTTCAAAATTATCTGGCATTTCCCTCAAGGTTCCCTGCAAACAAATAAAGTCGTCAAGTTTTTCAGGAAAAATCACTCGCGCTTCGCGCTCGTGATTTTATAACCTGAAAAACTTGACTCCTTCATTTGTTTGCAACGAACCTATCGGGAAATACCCGATAATTTTGAAGCTCTTGTGGTATTATAAGTGAATGTTCAATTGAAATTGAGAAGGGTTCTCTTCGTGTTCTTTCTTTAAATAATATTTAGGTACTTGTTTGAAACCTAGCCTTTTGAACCACTATTTCCTTTTCTCAAAGTAGCTATTTCAAACCTTACTGGTTCCATGCAATTGTTATTTGAGTACTGTTGTTGTAGCTTTTCTTTTAAATGGTTTTTTACTTCTCGCTTTGTCAAAGCCTTACTGATTGCCTTTTTGTGATTACTGATTGAAATTGCGGTTCATGTTATAAGTACATAATTATATGTGCACATTTTTAAGATCCCTTTATTGCATTGTTTCAAAATAACGGCATTTAAATAAGAGCTTTCTAATTGGTGTGAAATTATAATATTCAATTATTGAACCCTCTAACAATCCCAACATTTATCGTTTAATAACCACAGTATTGGTTTCTTAGAAATCACTCGACTAAAATAGGCTGAAATCTATTCGTCAGCTATCGTGAAATTGAGGCTCACATCCGCTTTATGATTGTTTTCGCAAATTAATTAAATGGAAACTCTATCAAATTGTGTTTGATCCCTTGTTTACAACTATTTGTTAATTGTAAGAGTAAACTGTTAGGGTGGCCCTAAAGAGTTAATAATGATTCATAAACGGAATCTCGACCTAAGGTTGGCTTTTGATGGCACATACCTTGCCTTTAGTATAGCTAGAACAACTGCAATCTTCTGTTTGGGTATTATTTATTTCCGCCTGTTGTATCCTACTGCGGGAATAGGCCAGAGAATTCCTCACCCTGTGGCGTAAAGCCTATGTTCATCCATTGTCCAAAGTCCCCAATCCCACTCTTCCAAGCCACTATCGCCCAATTTCCATTCTTCTCTTTCTATCCAAAGTGCTTGAGGCCTTTTTTTTTAAGGATGGGAAATCATCAAGTGACTCCTTCCGCTCTGGGCGGAGCGGAAAGGAGTGTCAGACTCTTACTGACTAAAACCCATCCGTGTTCCTCCCAGTGCCCTTTGCGTTCCAGGGACGCGGCGTCTCTTTCGAACGGATTCCGCACCCCGGCAGGCACTGGCCCTAGCGGGCCCCGTCTCCCTTGCTGACAGCTCCTTGAGGCGCGCGTGGAACACAGCGCGCCGCCAACCCGAAAGTGCTTGAGGCCTGTGTCCACAAACAACTCACTAAGATGGTGCAATGTAATTCACTGATAAGCCCTTTAGAACCTGGGTTCAGGCCCGGACACAGCACTGTTTCCGCCCTTCTTAAAGTGACTGGCGATATAAGGGCAGGACTGGAAGACACTAAAGTCACAGTTCTGGTGTTGGTCGATTTCTTGAATGCCTTCAATACCGTCAGTCACGTCATCCTGTTGGCCATTCTGTCCTATGTTATGGTCTCCCCTGACGCGCTGGAATGGTTCGCTTCCTACTTTCAGGATCGTCAGCAGTCGGTTCACGTTGGGGACTAATCCTCTAACTGGTGTCATTTAGAAACTGGCGTTCCTCAAGGCGGTATACCTTCTCCTCTTTTGTTTTCCATTTTCATTAACCTCATTACTTCCGAACTTCAGTGTGCGTATCATCTGTATGCTGATGACCTGCAGCTGTACTGTTAAGGGAGGGTCGATAAAATACCTGACATTGTTGAAAAGTTAAATCGGTTAAATTTGTTGTTACAGTTAATCCTAACAAGTGTCAGGCTATCATTATTGGAAGTCCTCAAAACGTTGCTAAACTAGATGGTAGAACTTTGCCTCCTGTTCTGTTCGATAGTACGGTCATTTCATTTAGTACTGACGTAAAGGACCTAGGCTTGCATATCGACAGTACCCTGAACTGGCGGGCTCAAGTTGCTAGCGTCAGTCAGAAAGTTACGGGAACGCTGCGGGCTCTGTATCGCTTGAAAAATTTGTTGACAATGCTTGTACAGACCCTCATTCTTCCCATCATCGATTATGGTGATGTGTGCTACTATGACCTGAATGCAGATCTCCTCAACAAACTTGACCGCCTTCTAAATTACTGCATTCGATTTGTTTTTAATTTGCGAAAATATGACCATGTCTCTGCGCATCGGTCTCTTCTGAATTGGCTACTATGGGTAGCCAGCGCAGAGAACAGAGGGCGCTAACTACCTTGTTCTCATTTCTTAACTCTCCGAATTCCCCTAATTATCTAGCAACCCACTTTCAATACATTTGCGCATTTCACAATAGAAACTTACGCTCATCGCATAACCGTGTTCTTTATTGCCCCTCTCACCGTACTGACTTCGTTCACTGTTCTTTCTTCATACATTCAATTTCTTTATGGAATGCGCTACCCTAGACAATCAGGATGGCAATCAACCGATTGACCTTCAAGGTCAGAGTTCGCGAGCATATTCGCAAGAGATAGGGTTGGGGAGAGGAGACAGTAGTATCGTCACAGCGCTAAGTTTTTAGTCATTGTTTTTTTGCATAATGTTATAGTATATTCGTGTATTTGTTTGTTGATTGAGTATATCTATTATAGTACCTATTGTATGTATAGTTCATATATATATTTATATATATCTTTGTATTTATTAAATATCTTTTAATCGCGTTTCTTGCTCAAAATTGCACCTACCACTACTTGTCTCTGCTTCACCCAAGGGTTGACTGGTAGAAAATTTCTATGGCATTAAGTCCGCCTCTGTACATTTGTGTGCAAAAAGTAGGTATGAAATAAATAAATATGCGTTCTTGTCGACAAAACATATTGACATTATCAACTTTGTCGACTACCTATCCAATATGACGTCGTGACAAAAATTAACTTTCTTCCACAACATACACAAAATAAGACAATTCAGCTTTATTATACCTAAATCTTGTAATCCTCCCAAAAATCAGGACGACAGGAAATAACCACGGAATTAAAATGAATATTGAAGTGGAAGGGGTAACCAACAAATAACTCTGAATCCCCAAATTTTATTGAACCTTGTGGAGATTGTTCGCCTATTCACCGCAGTTTATTGTAACATCCGATTCCGCCAAGATGTAAAAAAGTATTTGACCTCTGTTGACCTCTGCCCATTTTCCTTTCAAAGACAGACGACACGACCCTTATAAAGGATATTTCCTTAAGCACATAAAAATATGTTGTCTGTTCTTAAATTAATGAATAAAGGTTCAACAAAGAATTTCAAGCATATTAAATTGCGTAATAGAAGATAGATGCCAATCTATAGTAAGAGATACCCAAGTACCGTGAGAGTTGGTGCCGAAAAAATCCTGGAAGGACCTAGGGGAGGCCTTTGCCCACCAGTGGACCAGTATGGCAGAATTAAAAAAATCGGTTAAGTAAGTTACTTCCAGAAACCGGCAGTAACAAAATGCAATTGAAGTTCTAGTTCATTAGCTTAACAATTAATTTTCCTGACTTCACTTACACCTACGCACGTAGAGCTTGCAAGCATCTTACAAGTCCCTAAAGTAATCTGTAACAAGACCTAATTGCACCTCTAAGCCTCATTAAGTTGTAAAACAATTAAACCTTACATAGGAACACGCTCATAATAGGGCTAGAATTATCATCAGGAATGAAACTAACACAAAGTAGCCTACGTGGCCTCAATAAAGACCCAGACTGTGTTATACAGAATGATTTTTCTTTGCAGGATATAATCCTCAAAGTTGAGCAAAATAAAATTTTACTCAACGTCAAAAAGATTCGCAAGACTTCCATTTTACCTAGATTTTGGTTCAGAAAATCGATATTTTGTTCAAAATCGAGATCATACGGATCCTCTATGGATCGGTGATCACTTTTTAGGGTTCCGTACTCGAGGGATAACCAACGAAACCCTATTATTAAGCCTCCGCTGTCCGTCCGTCTGTCTGTCAGCGGGCTGTATATCAAAAACTCCAATAGGTAGATAATAATTTTTTTTTTACAGAGTGTGTATTTCTTTTGCCGCTATGACAACGAATATTAAAAAATATTCTAAATTCAAAATATAAGGGGGCTCCGAAACAAAAATCGTGTTTTTTTTTTGTTTATAGTACGTAACCCTTTATGTGAAAGTCCGACCCGAACTTGGCCGGTTTTTTTATATATACATCTGAAATACTTACCATCTCACAACCTGTTTGGTCAATGAATCAATCAATTTAAAGCATATCTAATTCTCAACCCAATAACAGTCATGTTCAAGGTGATCTTATCTTTAAACCCAAATAAATAAGGACCCTTTTTAATTAAGTCCATTCATTGATGTTGACATCTATTTATCTCAGTGTTTTTGGGGAACGAGGGTACATCCGGCACATAAAACTGAAGGACAAAAGTTTCAGTTAGAGAACAACTGTTCTGTAATAGCTGTGTATTGATTTTAAAGAAGAAAAATACAGCAATTTGTTTGTTAAGTGTAGTGTCTAATAACGCACATCATGACATCAATACGTCATTTTTGTATTCACATTATGAAGCACATTATTTGTGATTAACCTTCGATTTATGATATCTATAGATATACACGCATAGTACTTCTGATATACATAGGTACACCAGAAGTACCATTTCAAGTTGCTGGTTTCAGTGGAAATTCAAAGCTTTAATTTAATGTGTTTACCATAATAATAGACCAAATAAAATAGTGATAAATCAGAAATGCTTATTCATTTTACTGATAGGCAAACCCAAAACCGAATAATTATAGATAGTTCAGTAACTAAAGGTATCTAATTGAACCAGAAGGTTTTGTTGTCATACTTAATTGAAACGAAACTAAGTGGTTCAAAAGTGACCGAAAAGATTCTAAGGAGACAGGAAAGTAAAATGGAAAACCTTTTAATATGTAACAAAAATACTTCAATATGATAAGGTCTAAATTGGAGCATAAGTCGCCTTGTTTTAGTACTAATTTGGTAATAAATGACCACAAACAAAGTATTTTTTATGAGAAACGCAAACTGTCTTGTAAATATTGTTGTTTATTTTCAATGAGGAAAGTGGGATGAGGAAACAGGCGCGCTTGCACGTAGCTGTTAGCATGTTGTTTCAACATTCTTCCTCCTCCATTGGACCTCCTATATTGTGTGATAGTAGTATTTTTTTACAACGAGTGTTCCGTCCGATATGCGCGGCCTAAATCAGCTGGATAGTAGGCGTCATGCGTTTTCAGCCCATCAGAAGGTATCCCATTCATTCTTATTAATAACTTCGTTTATTACAGCGAGAGAGGGCACATCGTTTTAAGGTTCCGTAGTAAAACAAGAAATCCTTATAGTTTCGCCATGTTCTTTTGATGATTTTAGGGGTCACTCCCGTTTGACAACGCTATAATATGCATGCACCAGGTACAGTTATTATGTCAAGTCCAATTTCTAAGGAATTTAAATATTTTTTGTAATGAAATTAGTCATTTAAGTTTTCAGTGCACTTGGAGAGGCCTATGTCCAGCAGTGGACTGTTATAGGCTGATGATGATGATGATGATTTAAGTTTTTTATAGTGTATATTTATTATGTACTATATATCCTTACTACCTTACTAATATTATAAATGCGAAAGTAACTCTGTCTGTCTGTCTGTCGCGCTTTTACGCCAGAACTACTGAACCGATTTAAATGAAATTTGGTACAGAGATAGTCTAGAGCGTGAGAAAGGACATAGGGTGCTTTTTATCCCGGGAATATGTTTTTTTTTTTTTACTATAGATAGGCACGCGTTTGACCACTATCTCACCTGTTCCCTAAGGACCACGCGGGCGAAGCCGAGGGCAGAAGCTAGTATAAAAATATATTTAATTATTTAAACTAAGCAATGAAAAATAAATAACAAACATTAGTACAATTTACAACAGGCAAACTTTATTTATTAATTCCAAATGTGTCACTCGGAATTTCTCCTGCATCGTGGGTGCGTTTACTTACATACATGTCGACGCTTGAAAGGCAACCCTCACTAAGCGACTTTGAGTAAACTTTACAGGAGAGTGATTTAAAGTTGAAATATATAAAAAAATATCATAAAAGTTCACCTAATTGTTCGATTTAAATGATGTTAACGCTCGTAGAAATAACTTTTTTGTTTTCCAAATTGTCAAAATAAGACACCTGACACTTTTATAAACACCAGTTTGTGTCGGTTAGATCAAATTTACCTGATTTGATAAACAGATAAACTTATCAAGTCATCAGTGTGGTGTGTGCAGAAAGTAAGATGTAAAAATAAGTAAACTTACTTCGTTTAGAGTTTTGACACAGAAAGATTGATCTAAAAAGATCTGATTGTTTAAAATAAAATAAGTAAATTTACCATAGCATTATTAAATGATTGATGATTGTGGAAATTGTAGTTAGTTATTAAAATTACCCCATTCCCTTCGTAACTGATATTTAATCAAGAACTGTATGTACCTACAGGTAATTATTATCATGCACGAAAATAAATGTATTATATTATTAATTATTATTGAATAAAAGCCTTTATCGAAAATTAAACAAATACGCTACGTAGTGCCGACCATACAAAATCAATAAGGAAACTAACTATGATATAGAGATCAGTCTGAGATCAATGTTTTGAGTCATCATCATCTGCCTAGCCTTTTCCCAACTATATTGGGGTCGGCTTCCAGTCAAACCGGATTTAGCTGAATACCAGTATTTTACGCGGAGCGGCTGCCTACCAGACCTCCACAACCCAGTAACTGGGTAACACGGTACTTCATGGCAAGACTGGAGTCAGATTAACTGGCTTCTGACTATCCGTAACGACTGCCAAAGATCTACAAATGACAGCCGGGACCAACGGCTTAACGTGCTTTCCGAGGCACAGAGGAAACTCGCTATGTTTAGATTGTCACCCATCCACAGACCAACCTTGGCAAGCGTTGCTTAACCTTGAAGATCGACCCGTGCGGCTGTTATTATCTAGCCACGAGCTCCTCCGACAACTAACAGGAAATTTGCAACCTACTCAAGCTTTTATTTCATTAAAATAGTTCAGGATCGATAAATACATACTGGTTCACATATTTATGACTCCCATATTGTTGATGATCGTTATTAATATAACTTATTTCCGTTTTCCCCCAAAAGTCACAACACGATCAAAATGTATTATTTTTAGTATGTACGTTAGGTACATGTCCGTGTTTGGGTCACAGAAATTCATATAATATGTTCCGATAAGATCAATGTTTTGAGTAAATAATAATTATTATTGCTGTCACAATAAATTAACCAATCATCTTTATCACTGACTTTATAAAAAAAATAACTTACAATTTTCAGTAAATTAATTATTAATGAACTATTAAACATAGCTAGGAAATAAAACTCTTACAAAATAGCAGCAAGATTAACCTACTGCACAAAGCGAGTTATTTATTTATTCTTCATGATTAATATAGCTGTAATTATTACAATAGGGGTCAGGCCCCGCCATCCCACATGTGGGACAGTGACTATCGTCTTTTAATTTTGCAAGGCCGGACGGGTTAACACTTATATAATTATCACTACATATAATCATCCAATCACAACATAAGGATAAAAAAGAAATATTATGTTATACAAGAAAAAATATCTAAGCTCTAAAATTCTTCTATTTTATCACAAAACATAATAAAAACTTAAAATACATCTATCTATGTATATATATAAAAATCAATGCCACTTTTCGTTGATGTTTTATAACTCAAGAACGGGCTCACCTATCCAAACCAAATTTTTAGGCTTTATTTGGACTATTTAGTAGATGGTTTATGTGAAGTTTGCTTAAAATCTGTCGAGTGATTCTTCATTTATCACATTTTTTTGTAATAAATGAATTCAATAAATGGCGGATCATTTTGTATTAAAACTTTTATGAGATGGGGAATTTGCTGTCACAGTGAAACTTTTTTAATTTTTTTCATATTGTTATGTCATTCTTGCGGACATTTCATTTTGGACGTGCTTCGGTAAATAAATAAAAAAGATAAAGCAAATTGTCAGCGATAATAATGATTGTGGCTTTGTGTTTATATTTGAACATAATTGTTGAGTGCATTCATACTAACGGTTTTTTTTATATAAAGGAAAAATGCCACGAGCCAGACGAGCAAATATAGGTCGGCGAACGCGTGTTACAAATGATATGGCATTACTAAGACGATCACAGACCGCAGATGAACGCGCACAAGCTAATGCATCACAGCGTGAACGTAATGCACAAAATAGATCTGTTGACCCTGTACCTGTACTGAATCTTGCACGGCGATCACGAATACGTCGTGCTGTTTTGGCTGAAATGATGCGTGCTGCTTTTAATGACAACAGTCAGATTGATTATAGTATGTACGGATACATTGGAATAATAATAATAATAATAATAATAATAATAATCTGTGGCTCGGCTGTCAACTGAAACGTCATATTTTTTGCTCAATCCGCAATTTTCTATACAATTTAATTCAATTTCTTTCATCAAAATGGCAAAAACTAACAGTAAAACAAGAAAAAAAACAGTGACGATATAATAAAACCAAACACGAAACGAATTACCTCTTTTTGGACCGATAACATGACCATTATAAAATGCTGACAAGAAGCCGAGCTCGAAAACAAAACGCACCAATTCCATCTTCGGGTTCGTCGCTCAGTTCCGCCTCGCAGCCGCCGGGACCAGCGCCAGCCGTGAGTCCTGAGATTCCGGTAGCTGCAGTTGCGTCGAGCTCGAGCGACGAATACTTCTCGCCGCCGACGACACCACCACCTGCGCGTCGGCGCGGGCGAGGCCGACCACCGGCCAGCTTAGGACCTCGAGGCCCACCGGTCTCTGACAGGGTCCCCGCTATCGGTGGAAGTGTGCAGCGTATGAAATGGACTCAAGCCATAAATGAGAATGTTATACGCTCATACTTTGGGGCTACAGAGGGGGGAACTAACCTGACTGCGTACCGTGGTCGGATGCTCTCTCTGTTTCAGGTACTTGAACCAGCTGTCAGCGTATCGGCCCAACGACTGTCGGATCAGGTGCGCGTCATCCAGCGTAACCGTATGTTGGATGATAGTGTGCTTGATCGCCTCCGCACTGAAATGTGTAGCCATGTCATTGCTCCTCCGTCGCAGACTGTGGCACCAGCACAGTCAACCCAATTGCCCAGCCACGCTGACGAGGAGAGTAATGACAGGGTTACAAACGTAAGTACCCAGTGCAATGACGAATTGAGGAGTGCTTTGGAGTGTGCTATTCGGGAATACCGCTACATGCCGCCTGAACTTAGACCACGCTTACCTCGTTTGCCCATGCATAACAAGAACAGGGCGCTGGTGGCTGCTCTGGATTCGCAGTTGTCAAGCCATTTTGATAACTGTGATAACCTCACCGATGCACATTCGATCATGTACTGCGCGGCTGTAGCGGCATGTCGTGTAGCTCATGTCAAAATGAAAATAACCAATGACAGAGTTACACGACCAAAACCAGCCGTACCAGCATGGCAGTGCAGGATCGAGCGTCGTATTGGTGAGGCCAGAGCGCTAATCGGCAAACTGATCTGCTTCAGGGAGGGCAACACACGCCCTAGAGTGATGCGCTTTGTGAGACGGGCGTTTTCGGGGACTGATGTCAATCCCCGAGATTATATATCTCGTGTCACAGAGCGCATCGACTTCCTGAAGCAGAAGGTGTATGCATGGGCAAGCCGTATTCGTAGGTACAGGCGGCGAGTGGAGCGATACACCCAGAATCGCACATTCCGAAGTAACGAAAGGTGGGTATATAGGGATTGGGAGCGACCGGACCAAGGTGTGACTGACACGCGCTTGCCGGATGATGATGCTATGTGTTCATTCTGGCGCAACATCTGGTCGGTTCCTGTCAGTCATACTGAGGGTGACTGGACTCGGGAGGTCGAGCGTGTGTGCGATCCGATACCAGAAATGGGGGCAATTTCCATCAGCCCCCAAGATGTAGCTTGTGCAGTCCGCCCGTTGCCTAACTGGAAATCTCCAGGGCCGGACGGGCTGCACAATTTCTGGATTAAATGGTTTACGAGATCGCACGCTTGCTTGGCGTCTCAATTCCAGTCTGCCTTAGAGTCTGGGTCGCTACCCCAGTTCTTAACTACAGGAATAACCCACCTGCTCCATAAATCAGGTAGTACTGCGGAACCTAAAAATTATAGACCGATCACGTGTTTACCGACGGTCTATAAAGTTCTTACATCCATTTTGAGGGCAAAGATTAATAGTCATATTAACAACAACAACATCATGTCTGCCTCTCAAAATGGATGTAGGAATGGGTCCCGCGGTACTAAGGAGCTACTCCTTATTGATATGGCCATTAGCCAACAGGTTCGGCGTTCCCGAAAGGATCTGTCAACATGCTGGATAGACTATAAGAAGGCCTATGACTCGGTGCCTCATACATGGCTCATGAGGGTGCTAGAATTGTATAAAGTTGATGCAACGCTACGCACCTTCCTGATGTCGTGTATGGGGCAATGGAGTACAGTCCTTCGCTATCCAGGATGTCGAAATATCCAGAGGAATAGCGAACCGGTAAGGATCGAGCGGGGTATATTTCAGGGCGATAGTTTGAGTCCACTTTGGTTTTGTCTAGCCTTGAATCCTCTTAGCACACTGCTGGAGAATTCAGGGCTAGGCTATCGGTTGAAGAGAGGTGGTCAGGTTATATCTCACCTCCTTTACATGGATGATCTGAAACTCTTTGCCCCCACTAATCTGCAACTGATGGAGCTACTGAAGGTAACTGAAACATTCAGTAACGCCATCAGGATGGAGTTTGGTGTGGACAAATGTGCGGTCATGCATGTAAAGCGTGGAGAGATTATGGAATCCGTGGGAACTCAACTCTCGGATTCCATAAACCTGAGATCCCTCTCTCCAACTGAAACTTACAAGTATTTGGGTATGTCGGAAGCGTTAGGTATCAATGTTACTGACATGAAGCAATCGTTGAAGGAGCGCTTCTTTGGCCGCCTGAAGAAGGTATTCAATAGCTTTCTATCGGGCGGAAACAAGGTGCGCGCCTTCAACGGTTGGGTCATGCCAGTATTGATGTACTCTTTCGGCGTACTCAAATGGACTCAAACGGAACTTGACGCCCTGGATAGGCGGGTCCGTACACTGCTTACTGCGTATCGAATGCATCACCCACGGTCGTCGGTAATGAGACTGTATATCCCGCGAAAGTGTGGAGGTCGAGGCTTTTTAAATGCTAAGACTCTCCACAATCGCGAGATATGCCGTCTTAGGGAATATTTCCTAGCTGTCGACGTGGGTATGCATCGAAATGTAGTGGCGGTGGACAAGGGACTCACCCCGCTCTCCTTGGCAAATGAGAACTGGCGCAAACCTGCAGTGCTTGACACTAACGATCGCAGGGCGGTATGGCAGAGTAAGGAGCTTCACGGACGCTTTTTCCGGGCCCTACATGGGCCTGACGTAGACCAACTAGCGTCCGTAGCCTGGCTGCGTTTCGGTGATCTTTTTGGAGAAACCGAAGGTTTTGTTTGTGCAATTATGGACGAAGTTATCATGACGAATAACTACCGGAGATTTATTGTGAAAGACGGCACGGTCGACATATGTCGGGCATGTCACCGTCCGGGAGAATCAATTCGCCACATTGTCTCTGGTTGTTCTCGTCTAGCTAACGGAGAATACTTGCATAGGCACAACCTTGTAGCCAGGATTATCCATCAGCAACTTGCTCTGAAATACTCTCTTGTGGAGTCGGAGGTGCCATACTATAGGTATGCGCCCGACCCAGTTCTCGATAATGGCAATATCACATTGTACTGGGATCGGTCCATCATCACTGACAGGACTATTGTTGCCAATAAGCCTGATATAGTGGTGGTGGACCGAATTGTGAGGCGTGCAATGATTGTAGACATAACCGTCCCGCATGACGAGAACCTCGTGAAAGCCGAGAAAGACAAACAAATCAAGTATATTGACTTGGCTCGCGAGGTTGTCGACATGTGGGAAGTGGACTCCGCAATCATTGTACCGATAGTCGTATCGGCCAATGGCTTAATAGCCACGAGCCTCGACCAACACCTTAGGAGGCTCTCGCTGGGCAGCTGGATCAAGGGCTTGATTCAGAAAGCGGTACTTCTGGACACGGCTCGCATTGTCAGGAGGTTCCTATCTCTGGAGCCCTGACCACCGGTAGCTTGGACCCTGTTCCCGATATCGGTGGGCTACTATTTTTATATTTTTAAATGTTTTTTTTTTTCTAATGTATATATTGTATAAAAATGTTTAAAAATATATAAATAAGTAAAGAAAATAAATAAAGGAAATAATAATAATAATAAAACTTTATTTCAGACCATCTCAGATCCATATTCACTGTTCATTACACATTATTCAATATGTCTACATTGTGATGCGGCTAAATTTCCTGGTGAAACGCCTGGCATGTGTTGTGCTAATGGCAAAGTGAGATTGCCAGCATTAAAAACTCCACCCGAACCTTTGTATTCATTTATTTTTGGGATATCTCAAACGTCGAAGCACTTTTTGAGTCATATTCAACAATACAATTCGGCATTTCAAATGACTTCTTTTGGTGCTACTAAAATTATTAGAGATAATTTCATGCCGACGTTTAAGGTAATATGTTATATCAATCTGAATTATAAAGGTTTCGATAGTTTTAAAAATTCTGATCTAACTAAAATTGCATACTTATATGTTACAGATTCAGGGCCAGATTTACATCAAGCTGGTTCGCTATTGCCATGCCCCGACGCTGATCATAAATTTTTGCAAATTTATTATATTGGTGATGAAAATCGTGAATTGGATCAACGTTGTGCAATTGTTTCGAATACAAGACGAGAAATTATTCGTGAGCTACAAAAGTTTTTCCATCAGCATAACGCATTAGTTCAATTGTTCAAATTGCTCTCGATCGTATTTGAATAAATTAATAAATAAAGAAATGAATTTGATGTTCCAATTACCAAATTTTTTTTATTATTTGACTTTCTACGTTGCGAAGCACGTACTGGGCCGCTAGTAACCACATAAATTACAATTGTTTTGTGTAGGTACAATCTACTAACTGGTTTCTAAGGGACATTTTATAATAAGTAAAAATACGTAAATACAAATAAATGAAAAAGTCAAAACAAGAAACACTGCTGGATATTTTTAATATCACTTTTTTTTTGGTCATTTAGTAGGTACAAATGTAGATTTGACCGAAATTACGCAATATCTAAGCGACAATAAAACTCGTAGTAGAACTATGAGTCCTACGTACTACATAATATACGTGTTTAGTATGAATTCCATACGGTATAAAAATAAATAGCGACAAAAATAAGAAAATAAACAAACAAACTAAATAGCTTACGAATCCGAATAAAACGCAGCCACCCTTTGTAAATAAATTAGACTGACCTTAGATACCTAGGTAACACAGTGGCAACGTCGCGCGCGCGTCGGATCGCGGTGTGTGTTATCTCGTGTCGAGGCGGGCGGCCGGGGCGGTGGGGCGGCCGGCGGCTTACGCCTCCGCTCGCGCTGGCTTTTATGTTAGGTAAGGTTTTGAAATACGCGCACAAAAACAAACATACAAATTTTTTAAATTCTCGATGTGTCCTCCATCACATTAATACACAAATTATACCGACGGAGGATATTAGGATTTATTTTTCTAATTAAATCACTGTCCGTCGCCAAACACTTTAATTTGTGGGCAATTGCGGCTGTCACTGCTCTCTGTACATTCGCAGAGCTAAAGCTGCGTTTCTACGGCATTCGCCTTAAATTAAAATCATGTCAGTGTATTCTGACGACGTGTAAATTACTCGAGGCATTGTTCAACACTTTAATTACACACACACACACAACCAAAGTTTAATTACGTGTCCTACCACCATAAAAAACAGTCAATCACAAAAAAAAACACTAATACTAAATAATAATAATCCCAAGTTACGTGTCCTGTCACATTAAAAAAAGAAATACTGTCTTTCTTTAACTTATTCAGTGTCCTATCACAATAACAAAACAAAATCACAATTGTCGGCGCGCGAATTCGACAAATCGTACATTTCGAAAGGACAGCGTCGGCGCACTGAAAACACAAGTTTTTTAGAGGCCCCACTTACCGATCGCAAAAAACTAGGATGCAACAAACTGATCTTTGTTTCTTTTACGCGCGGGATGTTTTGCTATGTTTGTCACTCTCGTAGTGAAAGTGCAAGTGCAAGTGTGTGTGTATTTAATAATCTACCTCTGTGCCAAATTTATGTAAATGATGGTCCTTTCAGGCATTTTGACGTGATAAAGTAACAGACACCCATTCATCCATCCTCACAAACTTTCGCATTAACATAATTGAAAGTAGAATGCACGATAGTAGTTTATACATATAACGAAGTTTAAAGGGGAAACTATCACCGTTAACTGAGCTAAACTAGTTAATGAGTACCTAATATTCGACCAACTTATAAAATGTTACTGAACAAGTAAAAATTTCGTGACAATAAACAATAACAATAACTTAAGACAATAACTTAAGTCTAATTGGATTTAACTTTGTAATCTTATAGTAAAATGTTTTACTTATTTTTTGTCTTGTTTACGGGATGGTAACTTTTTACTATGCGTGCCCCGACACGAACTTAGCCGGTATTTTAAACTTCTTCAGCGGCGTTGTGCACTTTTTTTTTGTGATGGGTATAAAATGTTAATCTCGCGTCAGGACACGTGAACTGGTCGAAAATTCGTAAGACTGTCACGTGTCCTGCAAATTTCTTTAGCGGCGTTGTGCACTTATTAAACTTATTTTGTGATGGGTAAAAATGTAAAACTCGCGTCAGGACACGCGACCTGATCGAAAATTTGAAAGACGGAGGGAGAAGCACGTATCTAAGTTTTCACTTCTGCGGGCACACCCGGAGTGCAACACGTTGTTTTTTTTTTAATTTCTGCGGATAGCTTGAGTGCTTGGTGAATTATACCTATAGGCCATGTGGCAAATGAAGCAGATAACAATACAAGGCCTTTGTATTACAAATAATATGGAAAAATGATATTTACATTTTTGCATTTATTTAAAGAACTCCATCTGGAATAGGCAATAACATTTAATTTACTGCCAAAATTGCGTCTTTAAACTGTCAGTTTAAATTTTAGCACAAAAACGGATAATGACGTCACTCCTGTTTGCCACTGGTCAATAAATGTCACGAATCAAAGTCATAGAGAAAAATACCAGTACCCAGAAGTTATTTATTTTCTCAGAACTCCGCCATTGACGGTCCTAAGCCCGTATGCGAAAGGAGGAGGGTTGGTTGCACCAGGAAAGACCAAACCAACCGTAAAAGGTCAACGTCGAGCCTCGGGCGCCGGTTAATTAACCTGATAGTACTTTAAGTAGAGATAGGAAATGACCACTACAACCCGTAACCTCGCTTACACATATCGCATGTAAGCGAAACCGGGGGTCCTGGCTTAGCCGCCCGGGCCAAGAGGTAGACAGCCTCCATAAAAAATTACCCCAATCCTAAGGTGGGAGACGCGCCAACAGGATGAATGGCTGATGGGTGTTCAGTCGCGAGTTGTGAGCCAGATCCAACCCAATGGATCTGGCTCACATTGTTGTATTTGCGCCTTCATTTGGGAATGGGCGTCACCCCATGTACATTAATGAACTCTATACTCTAATAATTCAAAATTGTCGCATTTCAGCATATGCAGATGACACTGCCCTTACTTTTTTTGCAGACTCATGGAATGAGCTTTTTAATGTCGCACAGGATGGTTTCAACACCGTGTGTCACTGGCTGTCATAAAATTTTCTTACTTTGAATGAAGACAAAACCAAATACATAGTATTTTCAATTCGTAATGAACTCAAATTAGCCAACCTTAATTACAATATTTTTGCGCATAAATTTAACTTTCCTCCAAATTTAAACTATAACTGTCCTAATATTAGTTCTACTAAATGTCTCAAATATCTTGGCGTTGAAATTGATGCTAACTTAACTTTTGAAAACCACACAGAATATCTATCTAAAAAAATAAGAAAGCTCACATATATTTTTAAAGAACTCCGTAATGTAGCAGACAAACAGACGATGAGGATGATATACGAAGCTCTGGTCCAATCGATTATTGGCTACTGCATCACAACATGGGGTGGAGCATGTAAAACAAAACTCATTACTGTTGAAAGAGCCCAAAGGCTGATCCTAAAAGTAAGTTTATTCAAGCCACGTCTATTCTCCACCAAAATACTTTATGAGGAAGCGCAGGTACTAACCGTACGCCAGCTATACAAATTGCTTACTGTTCTTCTTCAACACTCCAACTTATCGGTGGAAAGGAGAATACATGTAACCCTCACCAGAAGAAACTACGCAATGTGTCGGACCACTGCGGTTAAAACTTCTTTCGCGCAAAGGTTTTTTCCATTCCGAGCATGCGAATTATATAATAAAATAAATAAAGTTCTAAAAATAGCAACCTGTCGCAAAAAGGAATGTAAAAATAAAATCATCCAATGGTTACTGAACCAAAACTATGTGGAAACAGAAAAACTGCTTGTTGTAGTTAGGTAGCAATGTGCATATTATACTATGACATGTATTAATGTTTTTTTAATATTTTTATTTATTGATATATTTATTTTTTTTATATTTGGCACCTGTTTCAACCGGCCAACTAAACGGAAGGCTACCCACTGATGGGGGACGGATGGTAGGTATATAATAATTTAATATTCTTCTTTTATATTTATAAACAATTATATATACTATAAATACCTATTACGCACGCACACACACACACACCACACACACACACACACACACACACACACACACTCACACACACACACACACACACACACACACACACACACACTGACTACACGTTGACAATCTTTTCTGTTCAGGATGTGATGGGGGCCTGGAGCTCTGAAATACAGGCCTAGGCTTAGTTCAAGCTCCAGATCTCCCACAAATTACAATTGTTTTGCCAAACTGTCCGTCGACTTAAAATGTGTAGTGTAATTTTTGTGGAGATAAATAAATAAACATTATTATTATTATTATTCCATTTATTTATATATATATATACATACAAATTACATTTTTAAATATTTCTATAAAAATACAAAAAAAATTAAAAATATAAAAATAGTAACCAGTATCGGGAACAGGGTCCAAGCTACCGGTGGTCAGGGCTTCTGAGAGAGGAACCTCCTAACGATGCGCGCCGTGTCCAGGAGTACTGCTTTCTGGATCAAGCCCTTGATCCAGCTGCCCAACGAGAGCCTCTTGAGATGTTGGTCGAGGCTCTTGGCAATAATGCCATTGGCCGTCACGATTATCGGCACAATAACTGCTGTGTTCACATCCCACATGTCGACAACCTCGCGAGCCAAATCAAGATACTTCGTTTGTTTATCTTTCTCTGACTTCACGAGGTTCTCGTCATGAGGGACTGCTATATCAACAATCATTGCGCGACGCTCTAGTCGGTCTATCACCACTATATCAGGCTTATTGGCAACAATAGTCCTGTCAGTGATGATAGACCGATCCCAATACAATGTGCAACTACCACTTTCGAGAACTGGGTCGGGCACATACCTATAGTACGGTACTTCCGATTGCACAAGATTGTATTTAAGAGCAAGTTGCTGGTGGATAATCCTGGCTACAAGGTTGTGCCTGTGCAAATAGTCTCCGTTAGCCAGACTAGAACAACCGGAAATAATGTGGCGGATGGATTCCCCGGGCCGGTGACATGCCCGACATATGTCAACCATACCGTCCTTCACAATGTATTTCCGGTAGTTATTAGTCATCATAACTTCGTCCATAATTGCACAGACAAAACCTTCGGTTTCCCCGAAGAGGTCACCAAAACGAAGCCAGGCTACGGACGCTAAGAAGTCTACATCGGGCCCATGTAGGACCCGATAAAAGCGTCCGTGAAGCTCCTTGCTCTGCCATACCTCCCTGCGGTCGTTAGTATCTAATACCACAGGTTTGCGCCAGTTCTCGTTAACCAAGGAGAGCGCGGTGAGGCCTTTGTCCACCGCTACCACATCTCGATGCATACCCACGTCGGCCTCTAGGAAGTACTCCCTAAGGCTGCATACCTCGCGGTTGTGCAGGGTCTTAGCATTTAAGAAGCCACGACCCCCGCACTTCCACGGGATATACAGCCTCATCACCGATGACCGTGGGTGATGCATCCGATTTGCGGTAAGCAGTGAACGTACCCTCCTATCCAGGGCGTCAAGTTCCGTCTGAGTCCATTTGAGTATGCCGAAAGAATACATCAAAACCGGCATGACCCAACCGTTGAAGGCGCGCACCTTGTTTCCGCCTGATAAAAGACTGTTAAGTACTTTGTTCAGGCGGCCAAAGAAGCGCTCCTTCAACGATTGTTTCATGTCCGTAGCACTGATGCCTAACGCTTCCGACATACCCAAATACTTGTAAGTTTCGGTTGAGGAGAGGGACCTAAGGTCTATGGAATCCGAGAGTTGTGTTTCCACGGATTCCATAATCTCCCCTCGCTTTACATGCATGACCGCACATTTGACCAAACCAAATTCCATCCTGATGGCGCCACTGAAGGTTTCTGTTACCTTCAGTAGCTTCATCAGTTGCAAGTTGTTAGGAGCAAAGAGTTTCAAGTCATCCATGTAAAGGAGGTGCGATATGACCTGACCACCTCTTCTCAACTGGTAGCCTTGGCCCGAACCCTCCAACAATGTACTGAGAGGGTTGAGGGCCAGACAAAACCACAGTGGACTCAGACTGTCACCCTGAAATATGCCACACTCGATCCTTATCGGTACGCTGTTCGCCTGGGTCTGTCGACACCCTGGATAGTGAAGAACCGTCCTCCACTGCCCCATACACGACATCATCACATACGACACATCCATACATATATTATTATTATTATTATTATTTGTGACCTGTTGAATCGACCCTACTCGTGGGAACACTATGGAAAATAAAGAAAAAACTAACACTCAACCTGAAAAACCTGGAAATAAAATATTAACCCAACAAATTTTTCACAAATCCTTCTTCAATAAAACAAGAACTCAGTCACTCAATAATCTAGACAATCTTACAACACCAAATATGGATGCAGAACCTGGAATACCCAGAGAAGAAACTGACCAATGGACAAAAGTACCTGAACGAAAAAGGCAACGTGACAGCCCCGATTCAAATAGACCCCAAAAACAAAAAAAGCTAGACTCATACTGGCTGAGCCAACCTACACCAACCTCCAATAGATTTACTGAGCTCGAAAAAGATGCGCAAGATGCCGAACCCAATGAAAATATAGAAAAGCCCGTGAAGGCTCCACCCTTATACGCGGACCGGGTCAGTAACATACAACCATTACTCAGAATGCTCGACGAGGTAGCTGCAGATAGCTATGAAGTGAAAATTCTTCGTAATGAACAAGTCAGAATTCAGTCGAAATCGACTGAACTATTCACGAAAATTGTAAAAAAACCTGCAAGACAGAAATACAGAGTTTTATACCTACCGGCCCAAGCAAGATCGCTGCTTCAAAGTTGTTTTAAAAAATCTCCACCCGTCCTCTGATACAGATGAAATTAAAACTGAATTAGAATCGCAAGGACATATAGTCACAAATATCTGGAACGTAGTACTAAAAAACCACTGCCAATATATTTCATTGAAATAGAACCTAACGGTAACAATAAGCTAATATATGACATCAAAAGTCTTCTCCACTGTAGAGTAACATTTGAACCACCAAGACCTAAGCGAGAAATTCCTCAATGTGGCAATTGTCAACAATATGGGCATACAAGAAAATATTGTTTTAGAAAACCCAAATGCATAAAATGTGCGGGAGACCATGCATCATCCAATTGCGAACGTAAAGAAAGGTCGGACTCAGTTAAATGCGTGTTATGTAATGGCAACCACCCGGCAAACTATAAGGGATGCTCAATATATAAGGAACTTCAGAAAATCAAATATCCCACTCAACCTGCAAAACACCGACAAACTGGAAGCACCAAACACCTATCAGAGAGGGCGGACTCTACTAAGCAAGAAACGCAGCCATCGTACAAGCAAGCGTTATTGACTAATAAACCTCCGCACCCAACTACTAACCAACTAAGTACAAATGAAGTACCGAATAATGACATACTACTTCTGTCAAGAAAGTACCGAAAAAAAAGATCAATAATACACAAAATGTCTGTTATTCATCCAAATTTATTTTATCACCTTCAAAGTATGCTCCTTTAGAAACGATATACTTGCGCCAACGAATAATCCATTCATCAAAACATTTTTTAAACGCTGCTTCCGGAATTGAGTTCAGTTCTCGCCGCGAATTCTCCTTTATGTCTTCTATCGATTGAAAACGGGTGCCACGAAGTGGTAATTTGAGTTTAGGAAAAAAAAAAGTCAGCAGGAGCCATATCTAGTGAATATGGTGGTTGCTGGATGGTATTTGTTGAGTGTTTGGTTAAAAATTCGTTCACAATGATAGCCTTGTGCGAAGGCGCATTGTCGTGGTGCAAAATCCAAGAATTTTCTTTCCACAAATCTGGCCTTTTTCGTCGAATTTGCTCTCTTAAACGCCGCATAACGCTCAAATAATATTCTTTATTTACCGTTAGACTTTCCGGTAAGAATTCAGAGTGCACAACACCGCGATAGTCAAAGAAAACAGTCAACATGACTTTGACTTTTGATCGACTTTGGCGTGGTTTTTTCGGTTTCGGTTCAGTTGGAAGGCGCCACTCCGAAGCTTGTTGACTAGTTTGCATGTCAAACTCGTAAACCCACGTCTCGTCACCAGTAACAATGCGTTTCATGAATGTTGGGTCCGAACTGACTCGTTCTAGCATGTCCTCAGCGACTTTCATGCGATTGAGTTTTTGGAGAAAATTCAGATCTTTTGGGACTAGCCGAGCAGCAACATGTTTCATACCCAAATGATTAGTTAAAATGGTACGGATCGACTCGTGAGATACAGAAAGTTCGGCGGCTATCTTTCTCAGAGTTGAATGGAGATTTTCAGTCACTATTTCCTTCACTTTTGCGATGTTAACTTCAGTTGCAGACGTTGACGGCCTACCAGAGCGAGGCAAATCTTCCATCACATCTCGACCGCTTTTGAACGCTTTGAACCACTCATAAGCACGAGTTTTTGATAAAGTCGATTCACCGTAAGCCTTCTGTAACATTTTCAGTGACTCCGAACACGAAATTCCATTGGCGATGCAAAATTTAAGACAAACTCTTTGTTCGATATTTTTGTCCATTATGAAATTCGCAATACACACTATATATGATATTACTAAAACCAGCACTGTATTTAATATAAATAACAGATGCAACTCAAACTCCGCGCCAAAATGGAAAACAGTTGTGCCAATCTAACAACTACAAAAAAACAAAAATTTGATTTTGAAACCATAAACAAATCATCCGTTCCCGATACTTTTTTGACTGAATGTAAAAGAAATTATGAAAAATATGACACTACTAATGCAACAATTGACTTCAATAACTAATCTCCTAATGGAAATCATGACCAAACTTTTACAATCTGTTCATTAAAAATTACCCTTTGGAATGCCACTGGGCTGTCACACCATATCTTAGAAGTAGAGACTTTTTGAAAACAAACAAGATCGATATTCTGCTCGTCTCTGAAACACATTTCACGACAAAGAGTTACCTCAGAATCTTTAATTACCAACTCTATCACACAATGCATCCAGACGGTACAGCACATGGAGGATCCGCGATTCTCATTAAGAAAAATATAAAACACCATGAGGCAAAGCCATTTCAAACCCGAGATTCAAGCAACAAGTGTTGTAATAGAAGACTGGCGGGGATACTTAACTGTCACTGCACTGTATTCTCCTCCAAAAAATGCCATCAAAAAAGAAAATTACATCACCTTCTTCAAGTCACTAGGACCACGATTTATAGCTGGTGGAGACTATAATTCCAAAAATACTTCCTGGGGCTCACGCTTAACTACTCCCAAAGGACGCCAGCTACAAGCAGCTATAAACGACCTACACCTAGATGTAATATCAAACGGGGAACCAACTTATTGGCCGACTTCTTCTACCTGGCGTTAATCCCGGCTATTGCCAGGGTCCGCCTTCCTACTTAGCGTCCTCCACTTTGCCCGATCTTGAACATCCTTCTCAGTTAGGCTCTCATGTCGGACTTAACGACGTCCAACCAGCGCTTGCGAGGGCGACCACGGGACCTAGCCCCAAGAACAGCCATATTCATGCATCCCCGACCAACGTACTCCATAGGGCGGCGCATGATGTAGCCATACCATCGCAGACGACACTCTTGCAGTTTTTCCCCCACGTCACGGACACCAAGACTACCTCTGATGAAAGAGTTGCGTATGCGATCGGATCGCGTTACGCCACTCATCCACCTCAGCATCTTCATCTCCGTGACGCGAAGCTCCTGGGTGTGTCTGCTTAGTGCTGGCCAACATTCACCGCCGTACAGTAGGACAGGCCGTATGATGCATTTACATATCTGCCCCTTGAGCTTCGGAAGCATTTTGCGGTCGCATACAACGCCCGTTACCTCGCGCCACTTCGCCCAAGCCGCGCCTATACGTGCTTGGACATCGTCGTCCACGTTGCCAGACTCGTGCAGCACGGATCCAAGGTACCTGAACGTATCGGACTTTCTGATCAGGTCCGAACCTATATATAGATATTGGGAAGCCATTCGATTCGCCAACAGCGGTCTGGACAGAGGACACGGAATCGCGGTACATGTCTCTGATAATGTCAATATAGGCCTCGGGAACGCCCCTGAAGCGCATTGCCCACCAGATGGACTGCCGAAGTATACAGTCGAAGGCCTTCTGCAGGTCTAAAAAGGCCATATGCAAAGCTCTCCTTCTCTCTCTGTAAGCCTCAGCCAGATTCCGTAAGGCGAATACTGCGTCCATGGTGCTGTTACCCGCCCGGAAGCCATATTGACACTCACAGACAGTACACTCGCTACGGAGCCGTGTGTCAATGATGCGCTCTTAGAGCTTCATGGTGTGGCACATGATCTTGATACCGCGATAGCTACTACAATCCTGTACGCTACCTTTGCCTTTGTATACAGGGATAATCAGGCTAAATCGCCACTGATTCGGCATTTACTTGGTGATCAGGATGCGGTTAAAAAGATCCGTCAGAAGGTCCACGCCATGTGGGCCCATCGCCTTCCACACTTCAATTGGCACATTGTCAGGCCCGACCGCTTTCCGGTTCTTCATGTGGCGAAGAGCAATGCGGGTTTCGTCGGGGGAAATAGGGGAAATAAGTCCAAGGTTAGGAGGCGGTTCGGGAGGAAGGTTATGGGGATGCTGTTTGTTAGACAGCTCCGCGAAGTATGTACACCATCTCTCCTTAACAGAGGGGGCATCGTAGAGCAGCTTACCCTGGGCGTCCCTTACACAGAGACATTTGCTAATGTCCCGTGTAGCTTTCTCCCGGGCACGCGCCAGCTTAAAAATAAGCTTTTGCCCCTCCGCAGTTTCCAGCTTGTCGTACAAGGGCGCCAGACTTTTGCTGCGGGCTCTGGCTACAGCTTTTTTGCAAGCGCGCTTAGCCGCTCCATATGCCTCCCTGTCATCCAGAGAGTTGGACCCTTGCCACTGTTTAAATAAAACCTTCTTCATCCGAGTCGCCTCCTGCACCCCGTCATTCCACCACCACGTCTCCTTTCGTATGGTGCGGCCACCACGAGAAGTGCCAAGGACGCGCTTACCCGCATCGGTGATTGTTGAATGGATCCTACTCCAGATCTTTTGAGCGGACTCATGCGGAGCACTGATCTCGAGATGCTCGACCTCCGCGATGAAGTCCGACTGCCTAGGACCATCAAGCAACCACCACTTAGTGCGGAGTTTGCGTTTTTCGGTCACTTTCTTTTTCGGTACAACCGCAAAGTCCAGGACAAGGAGGCGGTGTTGAGCCGTTAGGCTTTCACCTGGGATGACTTTGCAGTTGGTAACCTTTCCAATGTGGCACCGTCGCACCAGCAGGTAATCTATTTGAGTTGAGTAGGCACCACTACGGTACGTAATAAGATGCTGGGGCTTCTTCTGAAAGAACGTGTTCGCGATGGCTAGGTCAGACAAAGCGCAGGTGCTGAGTGTACTGACTCCCTCTGCATTTAGCTGGCCATATCCAAAACCACCGTGAACACGTCCGTACTCTCCAGCAAACTGACCTACGTGACCGTTGAGATCCCCCCCAACCAAAACACCTTCGGAATTCGGAATAGCGCGTAGTACGTCCTCGAACTCATCCCAGAAGGCCTCCTTTTCAGACTCACAGCAACCAGTTTGAGGAGCATAGGCGCTGATTAGGTTCGTTACCGACCCTTCGATCAGCACCCTAACTCGCATCAACCGGTCGCTGCATCGGTCTACTTCAAGGAGTCCATCCTGGAGGTCCTTAGACAGCACCACGGCCACTCCGCCCCTGCCCGTTGGTGATCCGGTGTACACTAGCCGGTACCCCTGCCCGATGTCACGTGACTTATTTCCCTTCCAGCGCGTCTCCTGAAGGAAGGCGCACTGGACCCGACGCTTCGCAAGTACGTCCGCGAGTTCTTGGCAACGTCCGGTTAGGGAGCTAATGTTCCAGGTGGCAAAGCGGAACTTCTTCTTGGGTACTATCCTCTTTAGCCGTGCCCGTACTCGACACGGTAGCCTTTTTTTTTTTTTTTAAGGATGGGAAATCATCAAATGACTCCTCCCGCTTTGGGTGAAGCAGAAGGGAGTGCCAGACTCTTACTGACTAAAACCCATCCGCGTTTCTCCCAGTGCCCTTTGCGTTCCAGGGTACGGTGCCTCTTTCGAACGAAGTCCGCAGCCCCAGCAGGCACTGGCCCTAGCGGGCCCCGTCTTTTACGCTGACAGCTCTTTGAGGCACGCGTGAAACACAGCGCGCCGTCCACCCGGGACTGGTTCTGATCAAACGGCGAGCCACCCAATGCTCGCCGTCCGCAGGCTCGCGCTTACGGTGGCCGAAAATCGCCCTGCGACTCCCGACGCCCGGGGCGTCTTCTTCTGTTGCGGCGGCTGGGGCGTGAGGTTTCCCTTTCTCTCACACGTTCGGCATCCTCCTTTGCTAGCATTACTGCTTCGCAGAAGGAGGTGACCGCTTCCCATGTCTCCTCGCTTCGGACCATAGCCTGAACCAGGGCCGGACGCGAGAGATCGCCGCCGCCGATCGCCTCGGCGAGGACACGGCGGTGCTCCGCCCAAGCAGGGCAGACCTCAACCATATGCTCCACCGTGTCCTCCGGGCGATCCTCGCAGTGTTGACACCCGGGCGTATCCTCCTGCCGTATTCGAAACAGGTACCTCCCGAAACAACCGTGTCCGGTGAGTACCTGCGTCAAGCGGAAAGTAAGGACGCCGTGGCGCCGCTCTAGCCACTCCTCAAAGTCTCTCCACTTATCGCCGCAATTGTGGCGTGACCAGCGCTGGGTTGGGACAGTCTTTGTCTCCATACTGCCATGAGATCCTGCCGGAGCTCCGCCCACCGTACTGCGATTTGCCGCGGCAGAGGAGTCTCGCCCCGGTGTAGCACTTCCAGGCGCCATTCGTAAATTAGTACGAGGGCTCTCGCCTCTAGATCCCATGGCGGCAGTCCGGCAAGGAGGTTCGCCGCCTCGCCAGAGACCGTGCGGTATCCCCGGACGGTAGCCCTAGCCCACTTATACTTACTTGGTTTAGGGCGATGTGCCTGCGCGTCGGCCGGCTTACTCAAAGAAAGTGCCCGATTTGGTAGACTTCAGTGTCATTAAGGGTCTTCCTATTAATAATTTTAAATACATTTGCCTTCAAGATCTCTCATCTGACCATAGTGTGATTTTACTCGAAATTTCCCATAAATTCTCGTCCGTTAAACCTACACCCAAGCTACACGGACGTACGACCAACTGGGACAATTTCCGCTTTATGGTAGAATCAACGATAAATACCAATATACCACTTAAAAATGAAGTGGATATAATGTCAGCAGTGGAACACTTCAACGAGTGTGTCCAACAAGCAGTTTGGGATAGCACACCTGCCCCTAAGAAATACTCGAAACCAGATTGCTCAAAAGCTGTTAGTGAACTAGTAGCCGAAAAGAGACGGGGAAACTATGAAAACTATGGCAAATTACCAGATTCCCCAAAGACAAATCACGTCTAAACTACCTATCAACAAAACTTAAAAAACTACTACAAGTTGAACGAAATGAAAGTGTACAGAATAAGCTAAGCCATCTGGATTCCACGGCTGCTAGTGACTATTCCCTCTGGAAAGCGACCAAAAAACTTAAAAGGCCTATTGTCTCTAACCCACCAATACGCAAAAGGGACGGTTCTTGGGCAAAGAGTGACGAGAAGAAAGGAGAAGCATTTGCCTCTCATCTTGCTGACGTGTTTATGCCAAACTCAACTCAGACTTCATCGGGTATTAATCAGGAAGTATTTAAAGCCCTTAATGAGCCCTATCAACTTGATCTGCCAATAGATAGAATAAAGACAAGAGAGGTTATGGACACAATTAAAAATCTACCCCAAAATAAAGCCCCTGGATATGACTTGATTACTCAATCCTGCGGGAATTACCTGAAGTAGCAGTCCAATTTTTGACACACCTGTTCAATTGCATACTGATCAGGGGAATCTTTCCACCCCAATAGAAGGTTGCGCAAATTAAAATGATCCTTAAACCTGGTAAATCTCCTGCAGACGTGTCGTCCTACAGACCGATCAGTCTACTGCCCATCCTTTCAAAAGTTATGGAAATACTCTTCTTGAAACGCTTGAGCAGAAAATAAAATCATACCTGACCACCAATTTGGCTTCCGAAAACGTCACAGCACGATCGAACAGGTACATAGACTGGTAGAAGAAATACACAGAGCCTTTGAAAATAAGAAATACTGTTGTGCAGCATACTTGGACATCTCCCAGACCTTTGACAGAGTCTGGCATGAAGGTCTACTATATAAAATAAAAAAAACTACTGCCTACAAACTATTATGTCTTCTTAAAGTCATACCTTGCTGAAAGATACTTTTATGTAAAACAAGGAGAGGACACATCCAAACTTTATAGGGCGCACGCAGGTGTGCAACAAGGAAGCGTACTTGGTCCGATACTGTGCCTAATCTTTACTTCAGACCTGCCTATGACAAATGGAGTTGTGATTGGCACTTTTGCTGACGACACTGCAGCCTTAACTACCCATGACGAACCAAAACAAGCAAGTAACATGCTACAACTCTCCCTGGACAACATCACGGAATGGCTCAATACCTGGCGTATAAAAGCGAATGAGACAAAGTCGGTACAGGTGACATTTACGATGCGACGTGGAACATGTCCCCCAGTAACACTGAATAGGCAACAAATACTCCAAGCAAATGAAACCAAATACCTTGGACTGTATTTGGATCGTAGCCTCACCTGGAAAAAGCATATTTTTACTAAAACAAAAGCACTGAGAAACCAACTGAGGAAAATGAATTGGATGCTCAGCGGAAAATCGCTGCTGTCACTCGAAAACAAACTATTGTTATACAAGTGTATTCTAAAACCGATCTGGACTTACGGAATCCAACTCTGGGGCACAGCCTCAAATTCTAATATAGAAATACTCCAGAGGTTCCAGTCCAAAATGCTGAAGATAATTACTAATACTCCTTGGTTTATAACTAACCAACAATTACACCATGACCTTAAAATCAGAACGGTCCAAGAAGAGATAAAACAGGGATGAATTGTAAAGGGCCCACGTCGCTGGACTGGTGACCCTACAAGACAAATTAAACTCTTAACCATGTGCTGAATGTTCGCTAGAAACAGATTGCAGGAATATATAAAAAAAAAATATATGTGTAATAGAATAAATAGTGTTAGTATGTAGGTACTTTGAATATACGCATAACTGCTAGCTTGGGCCGACCCGATGGCCAATTTGTAAGTACGTATCATCATCAAATGCTCGCTTTGAAACGACTAGATCATTTACAGGATATTTACAAAATATTCTTAAATAATTATTATTACCTATATTAATTAGATAGTAATTCAGTAATATTTTAATGACTAATTAGCAGAGGTCGGAATTAGGTAGAGTTATTTATGAACTTGCATCGAAATGTTGAATATGGATCTTGCCGGGATCTAGAACATTTTGTTAAGCGAGGAGTGCTCCGCATTTCCGCTTTTGTTTTGTATCCAAAGTCATGGGGGCCCCAGCATCCTAATTGGTGAGACAGCCAGAGCCACCAAAAGACTTCCCTGGAAAAAACTGAAACGTTAGGGCGGGGCAGTCGTCGTTGGCGGTTGTGTTAAAATTGCAATTTTTAGTTCGGGTTAACCTCATTATTATTGATTCGAATTAAAGGTTTGGTAATAAGATGTTTACTTTGTTAGTTCAATGTTTTGCTTCTTTGCGTTTAAGAGCCCCTTGTTGTTCTCCTCATCGCTGTCACTGTGGTGAAGTTGTCAACAACCTCGGGCACCACGCCTTTCTTGTAGCCGCAGTGCAGGCCGTTTTGCACGACACGCTAATTTAAACAACATAATCCGACGAGCTCTCGTCATTGTCGGCGTTCCAGCCGTTTTAGAACCCAATGGCTTGGCACGAGACGATGGCAAAAGACAGGACGGCATGTCTTTGTTTCCTTGGAAGATGGGTAGGCCTTTAGTGTGGGACGCAACCTGTGTCGATGCTCTTGCGCCATCCCATCTTCCTAGTTCAACGTGTTGTGCTGGCGCTGCCGCTGCGGCTGCGGAAAACCTCAAGCGGCGGAAATATAGTAACCTTATTGGTAATTATATTTTCGAGCCGTTTGGGGTTGAAACCCTCGGGCCTTGGGGCCCTTGTGCTCACAGCCTTATCAAAGAAATTTTGAAACGGCTGGTTGACACTTCCCGTGACCCAAGAGCTGGCTTTTGGCAGACTTGACTTTGGGCAGAGATTAAGCATTGCCATTCAACGTGGCAATGACGCCAGTCTCTTGGGCACATTACCAGCTAACAGCGTTGAGGATGAATTTTTTGATGCTATATTTTTAGTTTAGTGTATTTGTTAGCTTTAGTTTTTATAATTATCTTTACCTGCATCCTTATTTGATTCTTTATTTATCAATGCGTTCAATGAAAATATGAATTTATAAAGTTCAATACGTCCGCAACGCTGTCCACTGGAAGTTAGCCAAAAAGACTGGCGGCATTGCCACGTTGCATGGCAATGCTTATCCTCTGTCCGAGGTAAAGTAGCCCTTGGGGCTGGCTTACCTCGCGAAATGTCCACTAAGCGTTTAAAAAAATCTTTAAATAAAGCATGAGCACTCGGACCCCACGGTCCAAGAGTTTCAACCCCAAACGGCTCAAAAATATAATCTTGTTATTTACTTTAAATTCCAACAGTAGCGATTAATTATGTCCCTTATGTTATAAGTGCGACCTATAACGCTATTGGGTTTACCAAACTAATATTCCGTTGACATAAAACTGATGAGGCAATACGCAGTAGGTTATTTAATAACAACAATGCAGTATAATATGGCCAGTAAAATATGTCCACAAAATCCAAAGTTTTCCCGGAATACAGGATAAAATTGGTTATTATTATTGGTTAGGTATGGATTGATATAATGGTTAAATAAAAACTTTTTCATATATTTTTTTTCTTAATTTAGACCTCCCTACTAAGCTACTGTCATTTTTTTGGTTCCGTACCCAACCAAGGGAACCCTATTACTAAGCCTCCGCTGTCCGTCCGTCCATCCGTCCGTTCGTCTGTCTGTCAGAGGGCTGTATCTGATGAACCGTAATAGGTAGAAAGTTGAAATCAAAGATTGTGTATTTCTATTGCCACTATAACAAAAAATTATAAAAAATAAGGTATATAGTACGGAACCCAACGTGCGCGAGTCAAACTCGCACTTGGCCGGTATTTTTAGAGTTAAAGTACGGATTAAATACTTCTACTTGTACTCGTCCACTACTAGTACTAGGTACTACTTTATTCGTGATAAAATAATTAAACAGAGGAGATGAAGATAAACTGAAAAACTTTTTTACATTAAAGTACAACCAACTTCCAATTGAAAACACTAAAAAAACGTTTTTTTTTTTTACTTTTTAGTGGACCCATAACGAGTGGTTGCGCTATTTGCCGAGAAGTTTGTGATTTACTTTGTGTGCCTTTGCAGTCCAAGTCCAGACCAGCTCATGGCTACTTTGCTTTGAGATTGACATAAATCTAACAATATGCCACTTTACTAAGTTTCATTGATCTTAAGATGAGGAGGTTTATCTTACAGACAATCAATTTCAGCAAAACACGGGAGTTTTGCTACCATTTATTGAATTGAAGAGTTCCGTTGCCTACATCTAAAGTTTTTCATCAGATCTTCACCAAATTGAAAGGAAATCAGTCCAGGAAAATAATCTTGTGAACAAACCAAGAATTATCCAAATCGGTTGACAGTTGGCGTAAATATCGCTGATAAACATTTTTCCTGGGATCGCATTATCAGATCTTGACTAATAGTCCGGTCAAATTAGAGCAAAAAATATGGGTGAAGTTCGCCACAAGCTCAAAATTGGTAGGATAGTTCAAAACACTATCATAAATGAAATCTAAAAGTTCCCCATCGATCCGATACGTGGAATAAAATACTTGGGGTAAAAGGTAACAAAAGCGATTTTCAGCAAAACGGTAAGTTTAATCATAAAATGAGTTGAAACAAAATTGTAGATCAGATAATTATCTATAAAAATGTCCAGATACTTTTTTCCTCTGAGCTACCGTTTCCTTAATTATAACGATTCAAAAAGTTGGAAGAGTTGTAAACGTCATAGTGTGCACACGTTTTCATCCACTTTGACCACTATTTCTTAACTATGCGGTACCGCATTGACCGAATTGACCGCTATTCCGGAGACGCAGCTTTACGTGTCGCGGCTTCATCACACCACGAAGGTAGAGGAGATCGTGGAGTTCATAAGGATGAAGACCAAATTCCCCCTGAGAGTCGAGAAGGGCGGAATCACGACACAAACTTCAAATCTTTTGTGGTGCGGGTTCCGACTCACCATCTAGCGACTTTTATGAAGGACGAATTTTGGCCGACGGGTGTCGTGTATCGCCGGTTTCGCGGACGGCTACATGACACCACGACTCAACGCAATACGTTGCCGACCCAACGTGTTTAGATTACTTAGTTTTTATGTTTTTTATATAAATTAGTTTATTTTTTTGTTAAATTATATTGTGTATTTTGTTTTTCTATGGGCCTGCAATAAAACTTTATTGTTATTATTATTACCAAATAGTATTGGGAATTTATCCGGATAATACTAAAAATTTATAAATACTCTTGATGTACGGTTTTTGATTTTAGGGTTTCGAACATCCGTAAGAAGCGGAACTCTTATAGGATTTCTCGGGTGTCTGTCTGTCCGTCTGTCACAGCCAGTTTTCTCCGGATCTACTGGACCGATTCTGTTTGATAGTTGACAGTCGTTTCGTGCTGGAAACACTTCGTCCGGGTGGTGTGAACTCGCTGCCGGCGTCCCTCAAGGCGGTATTTAATCTCCTCTTTGTTTTCCGTCTTTATTAATCTTATAACTACTGAACTTCAGTGTGCGTATCATCTTTATGTTGACAATCTTCAGCTGTATTGTCAACCAGGTGTTGACAAATTATCGGATGCAATTGAGAAGCTCGACCGTGATTTAAAATTGATTAAGAGCTTGTCAGACCGATTTGGGGTGGCGGTTAACCCATTAAGGTGTCAGGCTATCATAATTGGGAAAAAGCTGAATGGCTTAACTGTACCACCTGTAATCTTTGACAACACAGTCTTTTCGTTTGGTTCCGACGTTAAGGATCTTGGTCTGCATGTCGACAACTATCTTGAATGGCGAAAGCAGGTGACGAGTGTCAGTCAGAAAGTTACCGGAACGTTGTGGTCGCTATTACTATTACCATATCGATTGAAAAATCTTCTCCCAGCTCACATAAAGGCAATGATTGTTCAGTTCCTAATTTTCCCATGATTGACTATGGTGATGTGTGATACT
Source organism: Lacanobia oleracea (assembly GCA_950371165.1). Lineage (NCBI taxonomy): Eukaryota > Metazoa > Arthropoda > Insecta > Lepidoptera > Noctuidae > Lacanobia > Lacanobia oleracea. The sequence continues at coordinate 14,459,193 of OX493397.1, forward strand.
ACGATCTGAATGCAGATCTCCTCAATAAACTTGACCGCCTTCTAAATAACTGCATTCGATTCGACTTCAATCTCCGTAAGTAAGACCACGTGTCCGCGCATCGTTCATTATTAAAATAGTTACCCATTCGTCTGCCCAGAGCGCTGAGGGTCTTGAATAGTCTGTTTTTCTTTCTTAATAATCCATCTTCTCCCTCTTATCTAACTTTACAAATTCAATTCATCTGCTCTGCGCACAGTAAAAATCTTCGCTCTACAAATAATCTCCTTTTACGTTGTCCCACACACCGCTCTGGGTTTATCCACTCCTCTTTTTTGTCCAAGCTATCTTCCTTTGGAATGCGCTCCCTCTAAATATCAGGACAGCAACCAGTCGGTTGTCCTTTAAGGTGAAGCGTTAATTCGTTGATTTGTTTTTTTTTTTCTAAACGTCGTTATTTATTATTTCTTTATGTGTATGTATGTATTTATGATTGTATTTCTTTTCCTCTCTGTTTTTCTTTCCTGTTGCACCTGCCATGTTGTCTCTGCACCATCCTAAGGTCGACTAGTAGAAAATGCCTAAGGCATTAAGTCCACCTTTGTACAGTATTTTTACTAGTGCATCAAGTTTTAATAAATAAATAAATTAGCGTTCAACCAAACAAACAAACTCTTCAGCTTCATAATATTAATAGTTTAGATGGCACTATGTCTTTCACGTAAAAATAATATTCATTGCGTTATTTTAGCCGTTAAATAGACAAATTTGTCAAAAAAGGAACAATACTAGCAGGAATTTCCATCAAAGTGAAACGCATTTGATCGAAAGGGATGGGGTGCTTTTAAAAGTGTGGCATGAAACACGTTATTAATTGTTAAATTGGAATATTGCTATTTACTTGAAATATAGTTATCCACCATTGTATTTATTATCTATAGGTACTAGTATTATAAAGAGGAAAAAATTGTATTGTTGTATGTAACGAATAAACTTAAAAACTACTAAAAGGACCGATTTGAAAACCTCTTTCAGCAATGGATAGCTACATTACCCGCGAGTAACATAGGCTGTATTTTATCCCCGCACTCCCACGGGAATGGGAACTACGCGGGTGAAACCGCGTGACGTCCGCTAGTATTATATTTTAGTTATCCTCTGCCCATCACAATTACCTAATCATCGTTATTCGACGATATTCAGTTGGTGGAATTGGTCGTTTTGACACTGTGTTCTTTGAAATAAATGTCATGTATACATTTAAAACTATTATATTTCTTACAATGTTATGTGTTGTAAAAAGTGAAGAAAGTGAAATGGACTACGAAACTATGTGCACAAATGATTATAGAGACAAGAACAATAATACAATCGACGTGTTAGAATATTGTTCCGATAAACTATGCTTAGAGAAATGCTGCGGTTGGGATATGATGGTTTCTAAAGATGGTTACACATGTGTGGAAAAAAAATATTTCATAGAAAATAAAAAAAGACATCTTCTTGTTGCTCAATACAAACGCATCAATATTTTATCTTCTTCGAACGCATCTAAGACAGCGAAGGAGTATGTTTTTGTTCAAAATTTTAGAAATATTCGTTATCTACCCAATTGCACCGCTGAACATAATGAAATCGATAAATATGACATTTTAGAGGTAACTTTTCATTTTTTATTTATGCTTCACAGACCATGCACCTATTTTACAGCGTATTTTCTTTTTTTATTCAAAATGAAAGGGCTTTGTCGCTAATGCGCTTATGTTAACAAAATTAGACATAACCAATCAGTTGTTAACCTAATCTTAACATAGGTAGTTTGTAAAGTGCCCTAGCTGCGTCAGAAAGTGGCACAGCTAGAACACTATTACAGTAACCGACCTGTCTAAGTCTACAATCTAAGCTAGTGTTAAATTCCTCATTGCGGACACACTCAGTTAATATGTGATTAACATTATCAACGGAATAAATACAATAATCACATTTAGCTGTTGTTAATTTTGCCATTAGGTATAGAAACTTATTGCACGGAATTTGTCCGGACGGAAGTCGCGCGATAACAGTTTCACATCTATTCAACAGCTGATTTATCTATCCACGGTGAGTTCAAGGGATGTAGTTGGATCGTTTTATACCAGATTCCTTTTTCTTCTGATCTTTTATCAAAGTATTCCTTCCAGAGCGAGTAGCAATCCTGTCTGATATAAGGTAAAAAGTTAGTGAAGTAAGGAGAATAGTTAATAGGTATACCATACATACTATATGGTGTGCTTGGCTAGTTTATCAACAATTTAGTTGTCTTTTTTCCGAAATGTGATGAAGATATTATTGAAGAACTATATGCTTTCCAGAACATTGTAACTGTAAAATAATTTTCAGTATAGTGTAGGCTATCGGTGTTCCTCGAAATGTCGAGGTACATCGAGCCACGTGTTGGGGCGAACTTTTGAAGTCTGAAAATGACAATCTCGTTTTGCTGGATTGATTCTGCATACGACAGAGCTTCAGCTATCGCAATCATTTCAGCTTTCATAATACACACACTGGCATTAATTTGCATGCCCGTCAGTATCATAAAAAGCGACTCACGTACCGCTACTATCCTTAGACCCGTCTGTAAATATTTTAAGATAAGGTCGAGTACTCTGATATAATATAATCAACTAGCTGACCCGCGCGGCTTCGCTCCCGTTAACTGGCTACTCTAAATACCTACCCTGCCTACCCTACCTACCCTACCTACCCTGCCTACCCTACCTGACCTACCTACCCTATTTGTGAATCTAAACCATCCAGGGCGCCACCCAAACGCATACAAAAAAATTATTACGCGTATATGCCCATACAAAAGAATTATATGCATAAAGAAGATAAATAGGTTACTTAAGCTAACAGGATTGTATTGCCGTTTTGGCTTGGTGATAAAATTAACGTTGTGTTTTATTAACTTATTGCTATCAGCACTACTGTATTCAGGGTACTATACCCATGTATACAGGGAAAAAAACATATCTAACTTATTAGCGCAATGCTTTTGAATGATAAAGTGACTCATGAACTAGGGGAATTATTTTATTTTGCTAGTATGAAGAATTATATATTTAATTTTCGGAAAGCAATATTCGCCTGCAAGGCTTTCGTTTTAAGCCAGAATTTACTAGCCAAGAATCGTCGACGTAGGTATTAGGCACTTGTCTCACCGCCGGCGACCAGCGAGGAGCGAATCAGAATCAGTGTTTATTTGTGAAACATACGTTTTTACATTTAAAAGATCTTAGATTAGGTATTATCAGTGCGCTATGTTTTGCCGTGAAGGTATACAAATAACGAGTAAGGCATTTGTCTCACCGCGAGGAAGCGAGTAGCTATCGACCATTTGCACGCTGAGGAAAGGGACAATAAATATAGATCTCGTGAGAGTAAAAGAACTATCGAAACTTTTCACTCGCTACTCGCTGATCGCCAACTGTTTCAAATTTGAAGCTTTACTCGCTACTCGCTGAACGCTGGCGGTGAGACAAGTGCCTAAAGCTTCAAACTCGAAACAGTTGGCGATCAGCGAGCAGCGAGTGAAAATTTTCAATAGTTTTGACACTCGGCTTTCAGCGAGTGCTTTTGTGCGACGGACTTTTACTCGCAATACTCGCTCCGGTTCGCATTATAGGTAGAAATTACCGCTATTGCCGAGCTAGTGTCGCTGAGCTAGTACAATCTATCTATCTATCTATCAGGATATGGTTTCCGCACTTAGTCCTGATGTTGGACCATTGTGCGTGAGCCATGGCGGCCAAAAATTTACTCCAACCAGCCAACCTCCCTCCAGAAGCAGATCAGTTTACCCGGTGTGTTCAAGATGTCTGTGAGCGAGCTTTGTGTTCCTATCGTTTGGTTCCGTATTTCGGCAACGCCTGTGCACTCGAGAAGTACATGCGATACAGTTTCCTCCTGTTCCATGCATGCTCTGCATAGAGAACTGTCCGTAATGCCTATGGTGTATAAATGTTTGTTTAATGAGCAGTGCCCGGTGATGGTCCCCGCCACCAATCGCAGGCTGCACCTATTCAGTCGCAGAAGGCGACTGGTCAGTTTCTTGTTTAGGGATGGCATAGCTTCCCTGGATTGCCTGCAGCCTGGTGCCAAGGCCCACCAGCGTTCCGCCTGCTTGTGTGTGTGTTCTTGAAGCCATGTGCGCAACTGGGTGAATGGGAGCGGTATTATGGGTTCGGGTCCAGCCGCCACTGCACCAGAACCTCTCCTGGCCAGCATATCGGCAGCATCATTCCCTAGTGATCCGCTGTGTCCTTTGATCCATTGCAGCGTCACAGTGTTGCGGTTGGTCACCGTGATGCGTTCCAATGCAATGTGACATTCTTGTATAAGTTTCGAGGTAGTATAGTATTTCCCTAGGGATTGGAGGACTGAGGCGCTGTCAGAGAGTATGCGAATGTTGGTGTTCGTGACTCTCCTGGCTTCTATGGCGTGGACCGCTAAGATAATGCCCATACATTCCGCCTGGTAGACGGTGTTGAGTTTACCCAAGGGTCTGGATATTTTGATGTTAAGATCGTCGGAGTAAACTCCGATACCGGTTCCGTCGCTTGTCTTTGATCCGTCAGTGTATATTCTCAGCTCTTTGGGACCCGAGTGATCGTCCATTTCCTGCTCCAGAACTATATTGTAGTGCTTCTGGAAATGGTGTGTCTTTTGGGCTTTGTCGTTGGGTGAAATCATCATGGGTTGCAGTCCAACAGCGTCCTCCATGATGCGCGTGTGCTTGATTCTGGAGTCTGTTCTTAAGGTGCCAGATGCCCTGAGCCTGAGAGCCGCCAGGGCCGCCACTTCCCGCACTATAAGGTGTAATGGTGGCAGTCCCAGCATTGCCTGCAGGGCCGCAGTGGGAGCAGTTTTCATACTGCTTGTGACTGCCACACAGGCGAGTCGCTGCAGCTTTTCGAGGTCTTTCTGTGTTGTGCTCAGGTCGGTCCTGGGCCACCAGACTAATGAGCCATAAGTAATTATTGGTCTGATAACTGTAGTGTATAGCCAGTGTGTTATACCGGGACTGATGCCCCAGTTCCTGCCTAGCATGCGTTTGCATTGCCACATGCAAATACTGGCTTTTGTGGTGATATATTCAGTGTGTTTCGCCCAGTTCAGCTGCTTGTCCAAAAAGATGCCCAGGTATTTGGTTTCAGTTGAAAGGCTTAGGGTGGTACCAAAGAAACGTGGTAGTTCTAATGGTGGCAACTTTCTCTTTTTGGTAAAAAGAACAAGTTCGGTTTTGGTGGGGTTCACTGCTAGCTGATACTCTTTGCACCAGTCCTCTACTATTCTTAAGGCCTGCCGCATGAGATTGCATAGCGTGTTTTCATGTTTTCCGTTTATTATTATGGTTATGTCGTCAGCGTAACCAACGGTAAAGTATCCTTCATTGTTGAGTTTCCTTACTAGGGTGTCTGCAACAAGGTTCCATAGTAGCGGTGAGAGGACGCCCCCTTGAGGGCAGCCTTTCGCAACGATGGCTCGAGTTGTGTTATTTATGGTGACCTGTACAGCTCTCTGCTTGGGCATAGTTGTAATCCAGCTTCTCAGGGTCGTATCCACACCGTGCCTTCCGAGGGCTGTGCTAATGCTTTTAAACATGGTTTTATCAAAAGCGCCCTCTATGTCGATGAAGACAGCTAGTGAGGAGCATTTGTGGTTTATTGCACATTCGATCTTTGAGACTACGCTGTGCAAAGCTGATTCTGTTGATTTCCCCGTGGAGTAGGCGTGTTGTTGACTGTGGAGCGGGAACTTACGCAGTGGTCCATCCCGGATGTATCTGTCGCAAAGCCTCTCCAGGGATTTCAGTAGAAAGGATGTCAGGCTTATTGGTCTGTAGGCTTTGGGTTGTGTATAGTCCGTTTTTCCGGGTTTGGGGATGAAAATGACCTTCACCTCGCGCCATGCGAGGGGTACGTATCTGTGTGCAATGCAGGCTTGGTAGATTACTAACAGCCATGGTGTCAGGACGCCCTTTCCCCATTGTAATAGGCCTGGGAAGATTCCATCAAGTCCTGCGGATTTGTATGGTTGAAAGGTCTCCACAGCCCACATTATCCGATCCTCTGTCACTATTTTCCGAGCTGTAGACCAGTCTTGTTCGGTAGGGGGCCATCTTGATTCGGCCGCCCACGTTCTGTCTTCAAGGAGGTTACAGTCTGGGAAATGCGTTTCAAGAAGTACCTTACTGGTTTCTTGGTCCGTCTGTGTGTATGAGTTATCTGGTTTTTTCAGCGCGCCGAGGGTGCGGTCTTGATCAGTTGATAGGATCTTCCGCACCCGTGCGGCTTCGTCATTTGACTCTATGGACTCACAGAACTTCCGCCAAGCTGTTTTCCTGGCGGTTCTGATATGTTTCTTAAAGGTGTATTGAGTAGTTTTATATGTTTCCCAGTCCTCTGGGAGTCTGGTGTTCTTTACTCTGTTGAATTGTTTGCGTAGTGTACTTCTGAGTTTATTTAATTCAGCATTCCACCAAGGGTTACTTTTGCCCATGCGTGGTACTGCTAGTTTGCAGGAGGTGTGGTATGCTTCGGTAATATAGTTACCTAGTTTGGTAACAGTATTTTCTAGTTCATTTGGATCTGTTATTTGGTTTCGATGCATTTGGTGCCTTGCTAGTAAGATTGCTAGAAGGCGTTTGAATTCAGGTATGTTTGTTCGACGTGGGTTTCGCCTGGGTTCGGGCTTTTTTGTGTTGGCCGCCAGTGTAAAACGAATTCTCCTGTGGTCGGAGCAGGATGGTTCGTCTGACACTCGCCAGTTTGAGATAAAATTCGTCGCGTTTTCTGTGGCCAGCGTTAGGTCTATGATCGTTTGTCCCCTGACGGTAACCCAAGTGGGTTCAGAGCCACGGTTTACGATGTTAAGGTTAGTCGAGAATAAATAAGTGGATAAAGCCTCACCTCTGGTGTTCGATACTTCACTGCCCCATAGTGGGTGGTGAGCGTTGGAATCGGTACAGATGATCAGGTCCAGTTTGGCGGTCTCGCAGTGCTGGACCAAATCATCCATCTCCTTCGGTGGGCAGTTCTCGTCGTCGCCTGGCATGTACACCGATGCTAATACGAGATCTAATATTCGGGAACGCCCGAACTCCGTAAAAGAAACAAGATAGTAAAGGAAACAAGATAGCAAGTGGAGGCGACGGCGGCGGCGAGGATCTGATGCGGGAGCTGGCTAGTCAATCGGGCAGAGGTTCGCCTTTTCTTGTTAGGCTGCTGGAACTCGAGTACGCTGCGAACTATGCCCGTACCTATTTTATATTATTCTGTTTTGGCTGGCCAGCGGACCCTTCCTCACCCCCGCTATCACATATTTATTAAATTCAGTGTAAATACATGCCATGAGCTGGCGCGTCTCTTATTATCTAATACCTAAACCTAATACCTAACTAATGACATATAGTTCTTACCTCTGCGACGTCCCATTACGCTATGGCGTGAGGATAAAGCGGCGCGCATATTTAAATGGCCTCTACCCCCGCCTCACCACTATAAAACCGTACGGCACCGCCGCAGGCCTGTTTATTGCTATTGCGGGCGTCGCAGAGATAAGGTGAGGAAAAAACAGGTGGTAATCATCATTTAATTACATAACCTACCTATTTACATAACTGTTATCTTTTATAAACTTATTTCTAATTAGACAGTTTCCTAAAAACATTGTTTACTTAGTAATTTGGGGTTCTAAGTGATTTATTTTTGCATACTACACGATTATTCTAATAAGACATACTCTAATACATTATTCTAATTACTAATTAACAATTCTTATTAGACATAATCTTCACACATTGAATAAGAACATTTTACAACAACTATTTTACAATAAACTCGTAGGAATCGCGTTATGCTATTCGACGCTCGGTAGCTTGCGGTCAGTTGCGGTCCTCACTACTTGAGCCTAGGTGTGAGTTGACCTCAGGGCGTCGTGCACAAGAAACATGGTATATATACATTTACCGTGAAATCATAAGGGCAGTCATTTTTCACTTCACATGCTTAAATAACATAATATTCCATAATATTATTCTGCTGTGTTGAATAATGGATGACATAACACTTCCATTAGGAACAAATTTAATTTTAGTAAGGTTACAGGCTTTTTCAATCTTGAAGTGCGCTTTTTCCACCTGTAGTGCTCACTAACGCGCTATTACAACGGTAATACCAGTTAAAGTAGTAGCTGACGATGAATAAACGCTCTTGTGCAGCTTTAGTATCTTTTTAACACCGTACTATAGCATTTATACCCCTGTAGCGTTTACCAACACTATTTAACAACGGTAATACAGGTTACAGTAGTAGCTGACGATGAATAAACGCTCTTGTGCAGCTTTAAAATCTTTGCGACACTGTACTATAGGCTTTCTGTAAAACTGTGGCCTTCTTTCGTGGTTATAAGTGAGTTAGAGCATGCTCTAACTCAGTTGCACAGGTATGCGTTAACACTTTTATACTCAAATGGAACTGATATACGAGTCATATATAGGTTTTTTTAACGCTTCGCGCTTTAGTGTTAGTTGGGTAGGTACTCCCCGAACTTCATCTCCATAAGTCCTCCCTCTATAAAGGGTAACGTGTAAATTACTTATTAATAGACTCCCCTTCTTCTTATCGTGTGGGCAGTAAGGTCTAACGACCACATACCCTAGTGTCAGAGTTTCTAAACCGTCGTAACTATTAAACGAAAGTTGCAATTTGCATAATTTAAATTGTAATTTAGGTACACACAACCAACTTAAATTACCAAACTATTTAAATGGATAGGGATTAATATCACGACATCAAAATCACCACTATTCCATTCCACCCGGGTTTTGATCGAATAAATTGAACAAAAACCGGTTATTGTGACTTAACCATAATAGTTAGATACATACCCTTGCGAATTTTTTATGGATATTGATGTCCTCTATAAAACGGTAGTACATCACTTTGCTCTATTGTCAATAGTTTCCGCAGCGTACGCGATATGAGGATTTTTTTTTGGTATTCTTTTCACACCATCTACATTATCGAAGTTTTCATACGGATCACTAACTTTTTTGAAAATATTCTATACCCCATGTTCATCAGGGATAATGTAGAATTCTATTGGTGAAAGAATTTTTCAGTTTCTTAGCCTATTCAATTCAAACGAACAAACAAATCTTTCCTCTTTATAATATTAGAGTAGATTAGTGTAGATAAATCGATCATCTCGCTCAGAAGTGACCCGATTCCTGCCAGATCCTGGGCTTAGATGCAATCTTTCAGCCACAACACGCTGACTAAGTCCAGAATCCAGCAATGCCACCACTTGGGCGGCTTCTGCAGGCGAAGTATTCATATGTTTTAGAAAAAAAACTTTTTCAGACGTCTCAAAGTCACAGTAGACAAATGAAGAACAAAATTTATAAGATAAGCGCTAATTTTTAGTTCACAAAGGTGACATTTATGTAAGTACTCCAACTTAAATACACATTTGTCTCAAAACAGTGAATTTTTTCATAATAGGAGAAACAAATGAAACCCTAATTTTGAATTTTCGCTTATCACTGTAATGGCCAAACTGCCAGCTATACAATCATGTGTCTTTTTCATGGAATGAAAACTCTTTTGTGTTAAATTAGGACAGATACCATAAAAACGGATGTGTTTCGAATTTTCTGATGAAACGTGTTTTTTAGCATCTGCTACCGAAATAGATTTATGGCCTGTGTTTCAGTACTTATAATAGGTTTTATAAAAGATTCTCTATGTTTGCAGGATGGATCGTTACTGTGGCCAGGTAAAGATGGAAACGAAAAATTGGATAAACTCAAATATTGTATGGACTACAGATTACAATTAATACCTGGAACTCAAAAAATATCGATAAAAATTGTCATCAGATCAACTATCTTAAATCCAGAAAATCACGAGTGGATAGAAAAATTTGAAAACGTGGGTCAGTAAAACTTGTACTTAATTACAAAACGGTCAAGGTCTTAAAGTTGAAAAAAAAATTGTTTAGATATCTCTAATCTCATACATCGTATCTTCTAATAATATAATCAAAAGACATACTTACCTTGTTGACAGACTTTTTCCATCAACAAGTCTAATAAAATAAAAACTTTGTTTAATAAAATTCATTAATTTAAAACTGCATATTAATGGGTATTAAGTCATTTACGGTTTAGGAACTTAACCCATATTTTATTATTATTAAAGTTTATATGGAGGAATGAAGAAAGCTAATATTTTTAACTATATACTGATGCTTAAAAAGACATTCAATGAAAAAATGTATTGTCAAATTTCGACCACTAGATAAGTAGATAGTAAGTACAAAATGAAGAATTTTTGTTTTGTGATAGTTGTAAGAGACCAGATTGTGGAAAACGTTTTAGTTGTACAAAAAAATATATAATTTGAACTAAGAGATAAATATTTTACACAATTAGTTGGATTTTTACTAACAATAATCTTAAATCTGTGTCAATCGACCGTCAAAATGACGACTCAAGTTAGTTGCGAATGTTGGTTTTTCAAGTCATGTCATTTATCGGGATAAAAAGTAGCCTATGTGTTAGCCTATCTGTGTGTCAAATTTCATCAAAATCTTTCAGCTTTTTATCAAATTAGCGTGCACAAACGCAAAGTAAATTAATGTAACATGTGAAAGACACGGACGCACGGGCACAGGTACGTAGACTTTCTAGCAGTAAAACACTAGACAGACCAAAGTCGTCAAATTGTCGATTCAGTGTAGTAAAACTGTCATAATTTAAAGTTTCGCTGTATTTAAACACTAGCTGTAATCCAAATACGGAAATTAAAAAGTGGTCTAATAAAAAGAACGATACAAGAAAAAAATTCAGACGACTGACCCCAAGACAATAGGTACTACAATGATCAAATTAAACCCATATATTTCCGAATTCTTAGCCTTCCTGGTCTTCATTTTAATTTCAAATAATGAATGTGGGGGTGCTGCGTGGGGGTGCTGTGCGGGGGTAGTGTTCGGGAGTAGTGTGTGTGTGTGTGTGTGTGTGTGTGCAACGAATTTACATAATTTAAATCCGCCAAGCCCGTTTCATCACCGGACCACAAGAAGGAACGGCGATGCGCACCCGGTACATGGTGGACATCCCACTCACACGCACAAACCATTTTGGCGGCAAAATTCCCTGCCGGAGTCTGTTTCCAAACATACATACATTCACATTTTTCGCTTATTCGTTGTTAACAGTTTTTGGATATTTTATTATAAAAAGAATATTTATAAAGCAAGGGGTCAAATGACCCTTTGCCGTCTTTCTTGGTAGGTTGTTTTTTCCGTCTTTCTAGTGTTAATTACCAATTATGAAAATGTTCACTTTCGCGCTCGCGACCCTACTTGTCGTATCAGATTTTTTCTGGCATTCGGCCAAAAAAACCGCTCATGGGAACGCATGTATTAAAATACTACTGCCTCTAAACCATTTTCGGTTTTCCGTCGTGTGACCAAATCTGGGGGGCTACTCTTTAAGCCCGAAGTCCATAGTTTCAGGCTTAGTTGCGGGCGTATTCTACTCCGTAGTCCGTATGCGTTAACAACACCTACGGACTTACGATCAGTCCCAAACCCGGATTAAGAATGCTAACTATTAAATCGTGTTGCCATTAATTAGTGATCAGGTGATACGCACAACACAAACAGATCTTAAGTTTTGCCCGTTCCGGTTATTTGTCGGATCTTAAAACCGAATGCACATAATTATGAACTCATTCATATAAATTGTATTGTGACAAAACCGTATCCTGTAAAAGTCAGGTCGGGCTAAGAAATTTATGTCGTCGTGTGAACGTAGCGTTACTGGCCCCACACGTCTCCCTTGCTATCCACCCACAGCTATCGTCTTTTACACACATTTCCGGCTGCGTATTAGGTATGTATACAGTACCTAGGCAAAGTATAAAATGGATAATGTTTCATACTATGCCTAGGTATTCTATAGAATACCGGATAATACAGATAGCCGGTAACATATATATTTAAAAATGGATCCCTATTTCCCTTGGTCATGGGGCATCACGCGAGAACGGCTAGACCGATTTCGCTAATTCTTTTTTTGTTTGTTGTGTTTGTTATTGTCAAGAGAAGTTTCTTATTAAGGGTGCTCTCTCGAAAAAGCTTAAAAATAGCGTGTAGATGAAGCAGTTTTTCTTCGGCATTTACTGAGAAATCATATCTAAAAAAAATACATAGTAATCTACATGATATTGCACGTAACTTGGTTTAGCCAGAATTTATGTATTGGTATCACATAATAGGAAAAAAAATCACCAAATCAACACCAAATCGTTGAGATGAAACCATTTTACTCCTTCATTTTTTAACAAAAGACTAAAAAAATAATATCTACTGCTGTGCAATACAAACGAAAATAACTTGGTTTTGTTACTTTTTTAAATTATGTATTTGTTTTATTATAAAAAAATAAAAACACGGGTAGCGGAGTGGCGCGCCGAGGTGTAGTTAGCTCCGTTTGTATGCACAAGGTCATTGGCAAATATACAAGCCTTAAAGAAAAAAAAAGAAAGTTGCCAGTTGACGGGAGCGAAGCCGCTGTGGACTGGTAGTTAAGTATAAGAAAGTATTCCATCAAGATTCATCATGATGGTTTTTTTATCATCAAATCGTATGTATCGAATTTATTTCGCCACCATTTAAATTTATTGCAAAATTTTGCGTTTTTTGGTAGCCTTTTTAAGGTTTCGTACCAACATGATAAAAAGGAACCCTTATGATGTTGTGTGTATTTCGGTGTTTTCCCAATAGTGAAAGTTGTTCATAATGATGAGTACAATGACCCCTTCAGAGGAATTGCATTTATTGTTACAGGTTGTATATAAGTTTTTATTTTTGCAACAGCGACTAAAATCAATAAACGCAATACCTCTTAAGGAGTCATTGTACACATAATAGGGAACATGCAATACTCCCATTTTTCCTTTAATTTTAAAGAACTCCATCTAGAATAGACCACAACATAAATAAGAAATGAAAACGCTTTAATTTATTGCCAAAATTGCGTTTTGAAACCGACAGTTTAAAGGTTCGCTCGGAAACGGACGATGACGTCACTCGTGTCTATCACTGGTCAAGAACTGTCCTAACTCAAAGACATAAGGGTGCCTTTTCGTTGGCATAACAGCAGATACGTCACCAAACGCTGATTGTTGTTTTTATATACGTTCCGTTTCACGTTACTTTAATTCATTATTTTTGTTAAAAATCGATACTAACCAAAATAAAAACGTTGCAATGGTCTTTATTTTATACTTTTTTATCATTTTACTGAAAAAATTTCTCATAAATTCTGTATTATTTTGCATCTTCCCTATTATAAAAAACTTTTACTATGGAACCAATCCTGAAATCGGGAAAAAAAATCAGCTGTTTAGTACATTATGTCCAGTTATGCGCACATAAATGTATGGGTGAGTCGATTTTATTTTCGCGATTTCACTTTTGGTACCTACCATAGTGAAAGTAGTTCATAATGATGACTTCAATAACCTCTTAAGAGGTACCTATTGTGTTTATTCTGTTACAGGTTGTAGCTTATATCTCGAAAACGGTGTGTCCGTTAAGAGTAGAAAGACAGGTGGAGGTCATAACTAGGTTCGATAATTCTTAAACCACTGTGTTATTTGATACATGCTCTCGTGGCTTTTATTAAAATGGCTCAAATTTACATATAAAAATATTTAAATTTTCATATGTTCATAACATTATAAATAAATCATACATCTACCTATAAAGACGGCACCGGTCATTTGTTAGAGTAAAAGTATGGTGTATTCCCATCTGGGTACAAATGGGAATTTTCGTGTCATCTGCCCCCAATTCGAAAATGGGGACAGATGGAAGATCAAAGTTTCAGCTGTGACCGAAATATTTTTAATTAAAGTATTCGGGAACAGATATGAATTTTCCGTGTCAACTTCCCTCGAATTTTTAAATCGCGCTCAGCTGTGATATGACCGTCTGCGAAGATTTTAGATTTTTGGCCCGTGACTTTTTTGTTTCATATTTTAATCCTCGGAAAAACACCTTCATGATTCTAGTATCTTTATTAAAATGTTGTCCATCAATTTCGTTTTGTTCGTTCCGTAAAAAATCAAGTTATATAACACCATTCTGTACCTATCACTCGCCTACCATTAACCGGTGTAGACGCCTGTGGAACCAAAAGGTTCCATTTGCATTTTCATCATTCATCTTCATTACATGAAGATGTTTTTCCGAGGATTAAAATATGAAACAAAAAAGTCACGGGCCAAAAATCTAAAATCTTCGCAGACGGTCATATCACAGCTGAGCGCGATTTAAAAATTCGAGGAAAGTTGACACGGAAAATTCATTTATCTGTTCCCGAATACTTTAATTAAAAATATTTCGGTCACAGATGAAACTTTGATCTTCCATCTGTCCCCATTTTCGAATTGGGGGCAGATGACACGAAAATTCCCATTTGTACCCAGATGGGAATACACCATACTTTTACTCTAACAAATGACCGGTGCCGTCTTTATAGGTAGATGTACTCGTATGATTTATTTATAATGTTATGAACATATGAAAATTTAAATATTTTTATATGTAAATTTGAGCAATTTTAATAAAAGCCACGAGAGCATGTAGCAAATAACACAGTGGTTTAAGAATTATCGAACCTAGTTATGACCTCCACCTGTCTTTCTACTCTTAACGGACACACCGTTTTCGAGATATAAGCTAATTAAAAAAAACTGTTTTTGATCTGACACTACCAATAGTGTCAGAGCGCTTTCCTGTATAAAACCGGATTGCGTATTTACACGGTGACACGCCATGCGGGGTGTTTTTAGAAAAGCAATTAAATTTAATGCTGTATGAACAAGGGGGCTACCCTCTAAGCCCGAAGTCCGTAGTTTCGGGCTTAGTTGCGGGCGTATTCTACTACGTATTACCATATCATGTTTTCATTCATTCTTAGTTCGGGTTCGGGACAAATCGTAAGTCCGTTGGTGATACGGAGTAGAATACGCCCGCAACTAAGCCCGAAACTACAGACTTCGGACTTGGAGAGTAGTCCCCCAGAGCATTCGGTTCTCTTGTCTATGTACGGTAAAAATCAGAGACGACAAAATATCATGTCTCCGTGTGAACGTAACGTGATGAAAATATGTCTATCGTAGCCATATTGGGGAATGAGCCATTTCATAACGACGACGGAACCCCACTGCGTGGGGCTCCTTTTCCTGTCTACAGGGTTTAAAGTAACTTTACATAAACGATGTAGGGAGCTAAGTTGGCTCGTTTTATCTAGCTCCCGCCATGTCATTCGAACCTAACCTATGGTGGAGTTCCCTGTGCCCTAATTTCCCAAACGAATTAGTTAAGTAGGTTATTAAACAATATCGAACCAATTCATATTTGCCTTGCTGTTTAATAAAATGCGGAGTATGTCAGTTAGGCCGCTAATTAATCGGCTGATGAAGCTAGTTGGTCGACTCGTTCATCGATTAATACAGGCCAAAATCTATTAAATTTACACATGACCGATGGATCAGCAGGTAATCTATTCAGTCGCTAGGAATTGTATACGTTACGTAGGTATTGTATAGAATACTTACCTGAATTATACAGATTGCTGGTAACATTACATCTAAATAAATAAATTTACAAAATCATGTGATATGTCAAATAGTAAAAAAAAAAATTACAAGGTCTAGTGTAAGCCCCGATTATCTGCAATGTTGTAATTAGAAATTAGAGACCAAAATATGAATCACTCAAATCGCCATTTCTACAAATTTTTAACATTAGTTTGCTCGATAACGTTTATACAATCCCTTTAACGTTTATAAAATCCGCGATTTTTTACAAATTCAATCTTAAGATTAAATACAATATCTGATAGAAATTTTATGTAACTATTCAGAATGAGGGGTTGAATTTAAAGATCACCCAGTCCGCGCATAATATAAAAAATAGAAGTACATAAGCCAGCTTTTTACTAAATGTTTTGAAAAGTAATTTTTGTTTCGTTAATTTCCAGGTGTGCTGATATCATCGTTTTTCCTGCTATTGGTGCTGGTGGTGTATTGTCTGATACCTGATCTCCGAAACCTCACGGGCCTTGTACTGATGGCCTACACACTGTCTTTACTCGTCGCTTTCATAATTAAATCGATTGTAGCTTTTACTGTTCTTCAAACGGAACCTCCACCACCGGGGTTCTGCAAAACATTAAGTAAGTTACAAAAATATTTTAGTCAAAACACTCCGATTGTGTATCTAATAATTCGGAGTTTTATAAATTAACATATCTTTTTATAAATTAACATATTTTTTTATAAATTAACATATTTTTTATAAATTAACATATTTTTTTATAAATTAACATATTTTTTTATAAATTAACATATTTTTTATAAATTAACATTTTTTTGAATCATATTTCAGCTCCCTTCGAGTATTTTGCGTTCGTGTCGAGTTTCTTTTGGTTGAGTGTATATGCATTTGACGTTTGGTGGGGATTAAGGTAATTTAAGAACATAATATTACACAGTTGAAAATAGATTCTTAAAAAAAACTGGCCTAGTACTAGTCGGACTTGCGTACAAAGGGTTCTGAACGAATTTTATAAAAATGATTTTAAACCGACTTCAAAAAAGGTGGAAGTTCTCAATTCGGTTGTATTTTTTTGTTTGTTACCTCATAACTCCGTCATTTATGAACCGATTTGAAAAATTCTTGTTTTATCTTCCCGATTGGTTCCATTGTCACCATGTCAGAATCTAATGATTGGTTCCCAAGAAAATCGAGGGCAACCCTCAAATTTTATAGGCACATGCAATGTTTTTCATAAATTGTCAAACGCAACACAGATATTTGTGCCTGGTAATCATCATCTCATGTTGCTGAGCTGATGATGGAAGATATAAATTAGGATCTGATGATGAGATCCCATGAAAAATGTTTGTTCAGCGATATTTTCGCCAATTGTAAGCCGATTTCGATGATTCTTTTTTTGTTTGGAAGAGTATTTTCCTGAACTGTTCCCATTAACACTAGAGTTCTTATAGTCTAGTCAACACGTGCTTTTTACCGTGTGAGTGAGTCGTAATGTGTTTATCAGCTTACGTATATATGAATGTTACTTTGAAGCACTGTACAGAACAAACAGCTGGGCCGATTTTAATGATTCACACGTCAATAGATTCCTCTTAGTCCGAGTGTCATTAAAAACATAACGTTAGTGAAAATTCAATATAGCGACTACTGGACGCCATATTGTGAAAATGTTTTTTTTTATTTTTTTAAACCTATCGTGTCCATTAAAAAAAGGCCTCGAGGAGACGATTCAAAAAAATTAACTCACTAAAATGTAGGAAGCTTTTCAAACAGTCTGATGCAGTTGGTGGCTTCAGATCAGTGATTGAACTGCATCAGACTGCTTGAAAAGCGACTTGTTTCGAACTTTTTAGTCGTTTTAGCGGTCGGGTTTTTTGACAAAGTCAATATTTTTTTGTTCAACTTTTCTCAGCATTCTCGGAAAAATATGAATGAGGTGTCATTTGATTCGGGAGAGCAATTAGATGATTTTTGAAAAAAACAAAGTACCGCTTGAAAAAAGCTTTTGCTAAAAATGTTTATGATATAATTAACGACAGCCATGCCTTCGAAGAGATAGAGACCTACTGCCAGGGTTAGATCGAGCTGGCAACAAACATACAATCACACAACAAAAATATCCGGAAGGACTTGAGGAAGGCCTTTGCCCAGTAGTGGGACAGCATAGGCTGAATAAAACAAATGCGTCCTGTGTAGCTCCATCTCTCTCAAATCAGGAGCATGACCGAATTGGTAGAACCAGACCGGTCAGTTTTGAGGTCTGCCGCGATGCCAAGTCGATTGACCATAAGATTCAAGTAGGCACTGAGATTTACATTGTACGTACTTATGCGGTGACAATGAAAGTCCAAACCCAGGACCAGTAAACTGGAGATAGGATAGATACGTCGAGAAGTGAGTCAGCTGGATGTACATAAGTTACTCGAATTGGTTGACAAATTCATTGGATAATGTTAAAAACATGGATATTTTCTGGTCCATACCTATGTTGAAGATAACTCAGCAAACTATAGAAAATGTTATGCTCTGAGGGATCAGATCATAGAAATATAAAAAACAGGATCTGAGAGGAGGATTGCAATGGACTGCTGTAGGTTGTCGACAGGTTTAACCATCATGGCCGCGCGGTCGAAACGTGGAGGACCACGCGGCCACGCAGTTCTCATGAAACGGAGCTTCGTAGAGGTCATAAACTCCAAACATTAGCTTTATTCATACTATCTAGATGTTCTTCGAAATCGTATCAGTGTTTGACAAAAAGAATGGGACCTCTACGAAGCTAGCTCCGTTTCATGAGAACTACGTAGCTGCGCGGTCTGCCACGTTTCGACCGCGCGGCCATGGTTAAACTTTTATAAGTTTCTGAACATTGGATCTACGAATTTACGACTTTCATTGTTAGTGTTTTACAATTTCTTGTCTTTGAGTCTTTAAGTCAAGAGTGAATAGGTTACTTCTAGGCAAGCGTGCTCCATCTTCGACCACATCATCGCTTACCATCAGGTGAGATGGTGGTCAAGCGCGTGCCTATCAATAGTAAAAAAAAAAAAAATACATTTATTGACTTTCTAAATATCTAAAACAGAAATAAAGATAAAGTTGACCTGAATCGTCTTCTACCGTGATTCTTTACGTTCTGTAGTAAAGAAAAACGCTTCATAATTTATTGTTCGGGTACCTATGAAGGGATTTTAGGGAAAGGTCAATGTAGGTTCTATAATGCAAGTTTATCTGGCGCCCACCATAAGGCAAAAATTCTCTATATCCCAATTGATTTGTGATCAGCGTAGCTAGCTTAAACCCTGAAGCCTAAGGCCTGAAGGTAATAGGCGATAAGACAAACAGCCCTCTGATGTGGAGCCTCACCCAGAGGACTAAGTCTCTCTTAGTTATAAGGTACTAACATAGTTTTTTTAAGTTCATACTAACAATATAAATGTAATGGATCAATGGTTGTCCGGAATTAAATTAAATTAAATTAAATTAAACCTAAATCTCAGAAAAGTGATTTAATGAAAACGAGCTTATGCGTAACAGTGCTCTAATACTAGGCTGGCCGCTTAAGTACCTAATTTTTTCATTCGCTCTTGCATTTTGATATTTTCCTAATTCTTCAGCTATCCAATTAAAAATCGAATCTAGTCGACAGGCGAACAAAAATTCAAAACCACTTTGCTCATGCAATGGGGTATTTTACAAAAAAATCGAATTAGTCCAACTAATAAATTTTCAAAAAATATTGGACACGTATTTTTTCTTTTTTCACGTAAACAAATAATAAAGAGGATACAGCGAGTTGAAGACACGCGTAACGTCATATGGCTTGGTAAAAATGTACCAAATTTACGAAAGAAAAAATACGTGTCGAATATTTTTTTTAAATCTATCAGACGGACTAATTAGATTTTTTTAGTAAAATACTGTATTCTTATGCATGAGTCCTTGCCTATTCTGCACAAGTCGACAATATGGTTTCGAGCCTGAGGCCTCGAAGTGCTGGGACTTTATAGGGTTCCGTAGTCAACAAGGAACACTTATAGTTTCGCCATGTCTGTCTGTCCGCAAGTTAGCTCAGAAACGTTTAGCACTAGAAAGTTGGAATTTGGTATGGGTAGATAAACATGTTTTTTAAACTTGCCTACAAAGTGGTAAAATAAAAAGGGGGTAGGAAAATCATAGGCGATGAAAAGTTTTTCATCGCCTATCCCATGGTGTGGGATGTCGTTTATTTTTTTTTCATCCAAGGATCCGTTTGCAAAATATTAAACTTTAAAGTGCAAATTTTTGTTAGAATGAAGTCACCCTTCAGCTGGTATATCAGGAGGACCCGCTATGCCAGCTAAAAAGTTGTTTTTGGAGACGTAAAAAAATGGAAGTAGCAAATATAACGAATTTAAAAGGAAAACTGTCACCGCTAAGTAGGATTTACAAGTTAACGAATAATAGTCGAAAAACCTAATATTTGGTGCAACTTCCATTGAAAAAAAGTTAGATAAAATAGTTAATTAATGTATTCCAAAAATGCACCATTCTACGTAGGCAATTGTGACGAATAATTACGGAACACTACGCGTGGCCCGACACGCACTTGGCTGGTTTTGTAATTTGAATTAACACGCCTGTCGATATCGTCACTAAATAAAAAAATCAAAAATCTATTCTATCTCTATTAAATCTTTATAATGTCGAAGAAAAATTAATGAACACCGCGATTTGATCAAATTCCTGAGTAGATGGTCAATTCACAATTCTGTGGGCTGATTATCCGTGATTTAAGCGTAACTTTATGGGTACGTTTCAAGCTTGCTAAGGTCGCTCAAAATGTCACAAGCACAACATCAACAATGTAGTCTTTGCTTACTAATGAGTGCCGGCGGCCAAGATAAAACACTAACGAACAAGCGCCGAACAGCGCAAACCCTACCAGCGAGCAACGAAACGCCTATCTGCTGAAATCATGAGCAGTGTTCGCGCCTGAGACGTTAAATTCCTTCGTAACACTAAACTTTCAACTACTTACCAAATCCATTTTCTATTTCTCAGAGGTTTACGTATAAAGCGTAATTCTAAGCATGGCGATCTCGTGAAGTTCATGTATTATTGCCTGTACGCCTGGGGGACCCCACTCTTGTTAACGGCTTTGGTTGTCACGTTGGATAACCATACTGAATTGGTTAAACTTAATTCACTCTTTGAAGACTGTCTAAGACAAGGTTTGTATTTATTATTTTTTACACAGATTTTCAAGTATAACTTAATTTGATTCTGTATCGGTTTACCTATTTATTCGATCGACTCCTTTCTCTATTGCTGAGCGTTTTCTGGAAGACGGTAGCTTGTTACCCGGACCCCGTGCCGCAACTCGCAAGCCGTTAGTCCTGCACCCGAACTCTCTTCGATCATGTTGACCAAATGACGAGCGTGCGCATGTGTTCGCGCACAACCAGACATTGGCGCTAGAGACTTTATAGGGGGGTATGTAATGTCTGAATACCTAAAAGAACAGGGTATGTTCGTAAGACGCGACTACAGCCCAACCGCTGTAGAAAGACATTTGAATTTTAAAAGCTTTTATTTAACTTGCAATACCTATATGTATGTACGTATGTATGTTTGTTCGGGTGGAATCTTGCTACTCAATTTTGAAGGAGATATCTTCAACCGATTGAGCTGAAATTTTGTACACACGTTTAGTTTGGATGACAATACACGGTAAGCTATGTGACGTCATTCTGAATCCAATATGGGTATCAAATGAAAGGGCATGTTGAGAGTAACTCGAAAAATAATGTGACGTCATTCTAAATCCAATATGGCGGCACATCCAAGATGGCGGAATAGTATTTTTTTATGCATGAAAGAATGAAAGGGCTTGCTGGGAGTAACTCGAAATAACTAAAACGTAAAAAAACAATTAAAAGCAAAATAAAAAAGGAGGTTTGCGTAAGTATCTATAAGTATTTAATTAATCAAACCTCGCGAAAAGCTTTTATGATCAATTTTATAGTTTAATTTTAAAGGTTTTTTTGCTATTCATTTATTTAACAGTAGTTTTGGTTTGAAACATAAACAGGTGCTTACTGAGGAAGTTGTTCTGCAGTGCGATTCTGTAACTGTAAACATGTCGAAGTGAAATCCGATGGATTGACATTCTGTTGTCAATCCAGCTGGATTGACAGCTCACATTGTGATCACTGCACCCAAGCCTTCACTTTGAGATGTTTACAGAATCGACCGGCTGCATGTGTCGGACGTAAAAAATAGCACCATCCCAACACTTCCCGTGGGTGTCGTAAGAGGCGACTAAGGGACTTACCAGAGAATGGGCAGCAGCATTCTCTGTAAAATGCAAGAGCTACACTGGGCTACTATTTTTTTTTTATCTTAATTTTTTAAGAAATATTAAAAATGTATCGAATAAGGTAGAAAGAAAGATGAATAAAATGAAAAAATACACTCAATAGTTTTTTAAACGTTCATTTTAGAAAATTGGAATTTTATATATCTGGCGCTAATCAAAAAAATTTTTTTTTCAGGAGACGCGCTTACCTATTACTATAAAATACCAATAGGAATATTAATTTTCGTTAATATCGTTATGTTCTGCATGACTGTCTACAACATATGGATGGTCAAACGTGCTGTTAACAAATGTCATGACTCCAGAAGCAGTAAGCAACAAAGTAGCAAGTACGCGCTTTTATGAAATACCTGTAGATTTTAATTTAATTTTTGCTAACACTTTGACATTGGGTTGGCCTGGCGTAGTACGGCAATTCAATAGGACACGAGCCCAGCCTATACTGTACTTTAATTTTGAGATATCTCATAAGATATTCATTTAAATCAAAAGGTGTGAACGACAATTTTGCTCTTAATTAAACACTCAAGATGACTTACATGTTTATTAAGTTATAGATTTGTACTATATTGGTGAAAACACCTCTGCAAATGCAGAAGTATTTTATATCAAATTTGAATATCATAAAAATGGTTATAGTCAACCATAAAAGATAGAAATATGCTATCCCGGACTTTTCGTAGGTATTGATGTGTTATCTAAAACTGTAGTACATTGTTTTGTTCTATCATCAATAGTTTTGGCAGCGCACGCAATGTAAAGATTTTTTTGATCATTTTTTTCCGACCTCTTCAAAAATTATCTTCATATTATGTCAGCCAATTTACACAAAACCTTGACAAATTATAATATACTAAAACCTTCCACGAGAACCACTATCTATTAAAAAAACCCGCATCAAAATCCGTTGCGCAGTTTTAAAGATCTAAGCATACATAGGGACAGACAGACGCGGGAAGCGACTTTGTTTTATATACTAAGTGTACGTAGTGATAGTGTTAATGATGTACCAAACGTCACGTCTCAACATCAAACGAAATTGGTCATAATTTAAGACAAGGATAGACTATGGCATGTTTTGAGTCTGAGGCTTGTTTTTCCTATAGTAGTCTAGTACTGTTAAAGTTGGAAATGAATTGTTGGAGATACTCGTAGGTGACCGAGTTTATCTTGGTCATATCCTTTCATTTGACAAAGAACATCAACAAACGGAGATATCCAGAATACTGCTTAGATGGGCCGCTTTTAGCACATTGGACGACATTCTGAAGTCTGCCAAAATTCCGTAATGTCTGAAGTCCCGCCTCTACAACCAGTGTGTTTTGCCCACTATGACTTACGGTGCCGAGACATGGACGCTCACGCAGGAGGCTGTGTACAGACTGAGAGTTGCACAGAGAGCCATGGAGCGTTCCATGCTTTGCATACGTCTAATAGATCGATGATGATGAATCTAGTAGTGATGTAACGAATATTCGAATTCGCATTCGCGGATATTCGCATATTTTTGTATATTCGCATTCGTATTCGCGAAATTACACCGAATGTGTTGCGCCTATACATTTTTTTGAAGTAAAAACTTCTTTAGCGGCGTTGTGCACTTTGTGATGGGTAAAAAAAGTTAAACTCGCGTGACCTAATCGAAAATTCGTAAGACGGAGGGAGAGGAGCACGTATTTAAGTTTTCACTTCTGTGGGCTCCGGAGTGCAACTCGTTGTTTTTTTTTTGATGTAACAGTTGGTCAATAAAACAAAATCCATTAATTTCTAATGTTTTATAGTGTCATACAGTAAAAATTCTTGAAGTGATATATCTGTTTTATGTCGGATTTAGTACTTCGATGGGATGATGATGCCAGTTCAAGTGTTTTAGATGCATCATGTTTTCGTTTTTCACATTTTTCTAAATCGGAAAACTCGGTTTGCATTGCCTACAAATGATTTCTCATTGCAGTTGTAGTCCTTGTTTTCTTGAATACACCTTATTACAAAGCTTGCATTTAGCTCGTTCAGCATCGCAATATGTAAAATAAATCCATATTTCTCTAGAATTTTATTTACTCATGTTTATAATCACTATTCACACTGTAACCTCAAAATTCACTTATTTTGTTTACGAAAACACTGGCGCGAGCGGAATGACACTTCAATCGGATGCGTTTGTAATTAACTCGGCTATTCTCGGAACAAAAAACAAACATCGTTCGAACGGGACTGCCACCAAGGACACCAAGCCATAGACAAATGTCGCCAGAAACTGAATATTCGCATTTGCATGTTGGCAGCAGGTATTCGTATCCGCGAATGTCCAAAATATGACATTCGTTACATTACATCACTAGAGTCTAGTACGAAAAGTCGGATAAAACTGTTTTAATTTATGAGCTATTTTTTTGCGATCAGTCTTAATTCGATTTTTTATTTTTTTTATTTTGCACAGTTTGATAAGGTTTAGATGAATTTTTATTCGACTTTTGTTTCCGACTGTACTTACCCTCAAACGAAATAGAAAGTAGGTAATGTGCAATGCCAAATCTATCTGACCAACGAATACATAATGTACTTACTTGTTAACTATTGAATCGTTTTTAGGGTTCCGTACCTCTGTCGGTAACCATTCGCTCAAACATTTTTGTCTTACCCTGAAACAGGCACTTTGGTTAAATTAAATTCTCACACAAGTAAATTTCATTTCGTTACAGATTCGCTACATACGCAAAGTTATGTCTGATGATGGGAGTGATATGGTGCTTAGAGCTCATTCCTGATGTAAATAGTAACTGTAAATGGATGTACATGTTAAATGTGGGAAATCTATTCACCGGGCTTACCATATTCTACTTGTTTGTCTGCAAGAAAATAATACTGCTGCAGTTATGCAAAAAGTAAGTTTTTTGTTTGCATGTGA
Source organism: Lacanobia oleracea (assembly GCA_950371165.1). Lineage (NCBI taxonomy): Eukaryota > Metazoa > Arthropoda > Insecta > Lepidoptera > Noctuidae > Lacanobia > Lacanobia oleracea. The sequence continues at coordinate 14,484,125 of OX493397.1, forward strand.
TAGAACGGCAAGAAGAAATAGAAATAGAATTCAGATTTTATATTTTACTAGTTGACCCGCGCAACTTCGTCTGCGTCACAATTTCATTACTGCTTCGCTCCTATTGGTCTTAGCGTGATGATATATAGCCTATATAGCCAAAAAAAAATTTTTCCTATGGCTGAAATATTTTTTCAAATCGGACCAGCAGTTCCTGAGATTAGCGCGGTAAAACAAACAAACTCTTCAGCTTTATATATTAGGGTAGAAAAAAAATGTGCCCTCAGTCCCAAACCAAACCCAAATGTTGACTTGTAGAGAATGCCTTGTTGCATTAAGTCCGCCTATATACCACTATTGTACATGAAATTTAAATCTAAATCACTATTCATGGCATCTCTAGTAATAAATAGTAATAACACATGACAAACTAAATAGAGAGAGCTTTTCTATTAAAACTTACATCATTAATTAATCAAAAAACAACATTGATGCAGTTGGTTTTCATCAAAGCCGGGCCCGAGATTTTTTGAAAAATTTTCGCCATTCCTCATGGTTAGTGATTTGGCCACCCATGCTCAAACCTTGAAAAATTCACACTGTATAGTAACATGTTAATCAGCTACAATATTTTAGGTGGATAACATTATATCTTCAAAAATACCTGCCTATGTATTAAATCGTCTATTAAGTTAAAACTAAAGTTGCAGTACCTAATATTATCAATAATAAAGCTGGTGTCACTTTTACAGGTTTAACATAAGGAATAATTACATCAACAACTTGGAGTTGGAGTTCGCCCGGAAGCGCAACACAAGTGGAATTACCAGAAGTACGGCTCTGAGTTCAACCGTTAGGAGTACTTCTAAAGATAAACCTCAAAAAATGAACCTTTTGAAGAATTGCCCTAAGGAAGAAACTATTCCGTAGTTTGATTGTGTTTCTGGTTACCCGTATAGGTGTCACGTTAGTAAAGTTCAATACCTATATCTTTATTTAAAGGAAACAAAATTCACATCATCATTCATCCATCCATCACTTTTGATGTTCATGACTATTAGCCAATCAGGGAACCCTTTAAGTTCACGTTTCAATTTCATTTAGTATAATTTAATAGTGGTATTTAATAAGTATTGTCAATATTTAAGCAAACGTAAGTTTTGAAAAATCGCGAAATATTTAGGGTTCCGAACATCTGTAAAAACGGAACCCTTATAGGATCACTCGGTTGTCTGTCTGTCTGTCTGTCCGTCCGTCTGTCACAGCCACTTTCCTCCGGATCTACTGAACCGATTCTGTTGAAATTTGGTATACATATGGACTTCTGAAATTTATTTTATACTAACACTTCGCCCGCGACTTCGTTCGCACAGATTTAGTTGGTACTTCACGAACTTCATCTTCCCTCTACCCCCTTATTAGGGTTAATGTGTAAATGACTAATTAATAGTCTAAACGAAATGCAGTTCGCTCAAACTGCCACATTTTTCTTACTTAGAGTATTTTTATACCCACCCGTATTAACTTTAAAACGAAAGGTCCAATTTGAAAAAAATAAGTGTAATTTATACATAACTAACTTAATTATCAAACAATTTAAATGGATAAGAATTAATAACATGATACCAAAATCACCACTATTCCATTCCACCCGGGTTTTGATTGAATAATTTGAACAAAAAGCGGTCATTATGACTTAACCATGATAGATTTTTTGTAGATATTGATGTCTTCTATAAAACTGTAGTACATCACTTTGCTCGACTGGCAATAGTTTCCGAAGCGTACGCGATATTAGGATTATTTTTGGGATGGGATTCTAATACTGAAAGATATTTTTCAAATCGGTCCGGTAGTTTTGGAGCCTATTCATTTCAAACAAATAGTATAGTATACTATATTTATATACTCTGGCTTGCGCAAGCCACGCAAACTCTTGACACTTTAACAATCTACACCAATATTATAAAGAGGAAAGATTTGTTTATTATGCGTATGTATAAGAGGGGTGTAAATTTACACCTCTGGCAAATTATAAATATTGCTCATACAGTTACGAGAGTCGAGACTTTTTTATCCGCGTCTGGGTACCCTGAATTCCCGAGCTGACGCTATCACTCGAAACAATGGAAAATGTTAACACTGCGGTTCAGAAAAACGCGTCATCAGTGCAACGCCATCTATCGACCATTTCGTTTACTGACAAAGTATTTGACAGGGGAAGACGTTAAAAGAACGTATGTTACAATTAATAACGATAAGGTATTAAATAATCAATACCTTCACTATTATTTTTGGTATGTATTATAAGTTTAACAAATAAGTCATTACTTTGTTATGGTGTTATTTTCATGCTTTCATGCATTTTATTTTTTCTCAATAGATGGCGCTCTGACTGATCAGAATACATTAGGAAGTTTCTTCCTGAACTTAAAAATTTGATATCTTTTGATTTTGTGGGTCGATTTTGATAAAGTAAACAATAAATATAACTCGGGATAACACTTAATTTAAATACCTAGATTTAGAATCCAATCAGTGGTTTATTACGCTCAATGATTGATTACATACTTTTTTTTTTAAATATAGATTATATTTTTTATGATTTAATTACAAATGTATAATTTTTAGTCTTTTCCCTATACCTGTAGTACAAGACGTTATTACTTGCCAAATTACATAGTTCTAGGTCAACGAGAAATAACCTATGAATTTTGATTCCCTTGAGAGTGTCGAAATATTCGTTTTTAAATTCAAATTCAAATTCAAATATTTTTATTTGTAGAACATAGGTAAAAAGAAAGTACAGATGTCAATATTAATAATGAACGCTATGTCCTGCCGTCAACGGCGTACAAATATTCTAATAAAATTATAATTGCATATAAATAATTGTTAAAAATAGTCAAACATTCAAAATTAATAACTCAAATAAGTAAAAAACAATAAAAAAAAGAAATAATAATAATAATGTCCAACTCAAAATTAAAATAACAATAAATTAACGAAACAGCAAAAACATTGAAACATTAAAATACAAATAGTTTAAATCATACAATTAAATAAAAATAGGTACTTAATATATGAAATTCAGAATTTAATGTCAAATTACGTCTAGATAATAAAATGTCATTAGTAGATTATAATTAATATCATTAAAATTAGTCAATTTTTTTCTCTGTTAGGAACTCAGTTACATTGTAGTACGTTTTATCTATTAAAAAATTACGCAGTCTGCTTTTAAAATGCGCCGTATTTAAATCCTTCCAACTTCTTGGTAATTTGTTGAAAATTGTTGGGGCCATGCAGTAAACACTCTTGCGCATCAAATTGTCGCGCCTATTCCTTGGGAATACATCAGCAAGGCGTTCAAAACGGTTTGGATTTTGCTTTACAAACATCGCTACTTCTAAAATATAAATACACGGAAGTGTCAAGATATTGTATTGCTTAAAATAGGGCCTGCAGCTGTCTGTGGTTTTAAGTTTAAATAATGACCGGAGACATCTTTTTTGGGCCTTAAATGCTATGTCTCTGTCAGTTGAGTTCCCCCAAAAAATGATGCCGTAGCGCAGGTGAGATTCCACTATGCCGTAGTACGCTGTGAGACATGTTTTGGTATCCACTATGGAGGATAATCTATATAAAACATATGCAGATGAACTCAGTTTTTTACACATCATCTCTATGTGTGCTTTCCAATTTAAGCTGGAATCTATTTGTAATCCCAAAAATTTGGTGACACTCGCTTCCTTTATATCGTCATTTTTGTAATGAATATGAAGATTAGTAACGACGGGAGTACGCTGTCTAAAGTGCATTATCTTTGTCTTATCTAAATTTATAATTAAATTATTCATGTCAAGCCATTTAATTAGTGAGTCAAGAGAATTATTAATGTCATTTTCATATGTTATTGCGCTTTTACAAGGGATCGTCACTATGCTATCATCTGCAAACATGGTCATAGGTTGTTCAAGGGCCTTGGGCATGTCATTAACATACAATATAAACAAAAATGAGCCCATAACAGTCCCTTGTGGCACACCGTATGAGATTTTACGCTCTCGTGATCGTGCTATCTCTTTATGTTTATTGGCTATATTGATGCGGCTAACTTCGGTTATTTGTGTTCTATTTCCTAAATACGATTTTATAAGTTCAAGCACGTTACCTCTAATACCGTAGGCTTCTAATTTGTTTAATAATGTATTGTAATGATCATAGTCGAACGCCTGCGTCATATCACAGAATATCGCACATATGGGAGATCGTTTATCCATGTTTTTAATAATAGTAAGCAAAAAGTCAAAAATTGCCATATTAATGGTTCTGTGCTGTCTGAATCCTTTTTGTTCTTCACAGAGTATATTATTTTTTTCCATAAAATTATACATTTCTCTGTAGATATATTTCTCAAATATCTTTGATAGCGGCTTTTAGCGGCATAAACAGTCGTATCTTATTTTTGTTAACTTATAACTATGATTTTTTCACAGTTTCAAGGGACCGTAGACCTGAGTATATGGTTTAAATTCCAACTCGATACCTCCACGCGTTCTCGAGATAAAGGGTCTTGACAAACAGACGGACGGGCAACAAAGTGATCCTACAAGGGTTTCGTTTTTGCTTTTGAGGTACGGAACCCTAAAAAGAGCAAATGTTCTTGTACTACATAAGCGGCACCCATTGTCGACGTACCGATATTCTGTCTCTGGTGTTACTTCAAGATATTATTATTTTGAAGATAAAACGAAAATTACACCAATACCAATCGTACAAAAGTTCTTTTTTAAAATAAGTCCTGTTACCTAACTGTTTCTTAATGGATATCCTTAAGAAATCTTGAGGGTCGATATTGTTTTAACCAAGACTATTACGGCCAAAATAATAAAATTTATATTGGGTAGTTCTTGGTTGCAAGCGCGACTACAAACCCGGGGTTCGATTCCCGGGTTATCCAAAGTATTGGCACAAAGGCTAGTGTAAAAGTGTTGTTGTTGTTTCGTTGTGTGTAGATAGTAAGTAGCTGGGGCGGTGCACGCAGACAAATCGAGCAGGCGTCGTGGCACGTGGGGCGTTTTGTATGGTAGGTGCCAGATAACCTCGCAATAAAGTACATTGACCTTTCCCTAATATCCCTTGGGCTTCGTAGATACCCGAACAATATTTTTCAAAGCATTTTATTTCAAATAAACCATTCACAGGCACTTTTGGAACGTCAAGGTCGGTCAGTCAAAAGCATGGAAGCTATTTGCACGTTCCAAAGCGTAGATCTCTATGGAGAAGAACGTGCAAGAAACTCCACGGACACTCTTTTAAAGAACTATTATTAGAGAACGTAAAGGATCACGATGGAAGTCGATTCAGGATATCTTTACGTCTTAATTTCTGTTTGTAAGTTTCCGAACATTCGAACAGTCTGACTGTCCGTCTGTCAAATCCATGTCAATCCGATTCTGTTGAAATTTGGTACACATATGTTTTTTTGTGACCCAAACACGGATGCGTTACGTAAATAAATAAATTTTGAGTATCGGGTCACTTTTGGGGGCCCAACCATAAAAATAATAAATAACGTTTTTTAAACCGTATCGTATGACATATCATACTTACCTACTGTAAGGGTTTTAATTTATTTTTATTCATTATTTTAAATTAAATAGTTTGGAAGTTATTCAAGAAATTAGACCAAAAATGACGATTCACTCCCCACTTATCTCCGAAACAACTGAGTATAAAATTTTGACATAAATGCAGATAGTTCTTAACCTACAGATTACAGAAAAACCTATAAGAAGTCTCTAGCGTTTAAATAACATGTTACAAAAATAAAATTGGTTCCGAACCCTTTGCACGCGAGTCTGACTCGGACTCGGCCAGTTTTACAATTTTATATTAAGAATGTCAATAAATATTTGTGGGTCATCGACCGTTATTACAAATTTATCTGGCGCCTACCATAGGCACGATTTCTGTGTGCATAATAATTTCTGATACTTAAGTTATTTCTTGTTTATGGTACCTAATTTAATGTTAAGTATAAGTTTTTATACCTAACTAGCTGTCCCCCGCGGCTTTGCTCCCGTCTAGCCCTACCTACTTACCCATTTTATTATTTGAAACCTTCCCTGTATTCTGGCAAAACTAACAAAAAAAGAATTATTAAAATCGGCCCCGTCGTTCGAGTTTTAGCGAGACTAACGAACAGCAATTCATTTTTTATATATAAGATTTAAGATCTCTATTAGTAATGTAATTTATTAGTTAAAAGTTGACTGGCTTCTTAAATCAATAAATAACATCGTGCCTATACAATATTGTCAGCAGAAGTGCAATGAACCCAAGTCAAATATAAAATCCTCTAGTGATTTAAAAAAAACAGATATTATTGATCTTGAAATAGGTACCTAACCCACCTACAAAGTGTATTAATATTAATAAGATTAAATTTAATTACCTACCATAATAAGTCTAAACCACAACAATTCTACACACTTATGATCGAAAACACCCTGTAAAATTGGGTGGACCGGTGAATCGGTACTTTAAAAGTGCGATTTCGTCTACTTTCATTAATAAATTCAGAATTGAATATTTAAATGTATTTTAGTCACTTTCGTTTTTTTTTTAATTTGCTTATGACTGCAAGGGGCCGTCTAAACGAGCGAGAAAATCACGGCGATATTATTGTCGTGCCACGTATTCTATAACAACTATGAACGTGTGAACGCAGCGATATCATCGTGCAAAAACCACAACTGATCGCGACGATACTTTCGCTCGTGGAGATGGCTCCCAGGAGTCATATATTGGTATTTATAATTATAACACATGTGTGAGGAGCTCGTGGCTAAATAATAACAGCCGCACGGATCGATCTTTAAGGTTAAGCAACGCTTGCCAAGGTTGGTCTGTGGATGGGTGACCATCTTAGCATAACGAGTTTCCTCCGTGCCTCGAAAAGCACGTTAAGCCGTTGGTCCCGGCTGTCCTTTGTAGATCTTTGGCAGTCGTTACGGGTTGTCAGAAGCCAGTAAATCTGACTCCAGTCTTGCCAAGAAGTACCGTGTTACCCAGTTAATGGGTTGTGGAGGTCTGGTAGGCAGCCGCTCCACGTAAAACACTGGTATTCAGCTGAATCTGGTTTGACTGGAAGCCGACCCCAATATAGTTGGGAAAAGGCTAGGCAGATGATAATTATAACACATGTCATGACTATTGATAATAGTTTTAAGGATAATATACCTCCTAAAGCTTTGTTGTGATTATTTTTGCATTATGTTATGTTTACCTAATAACTCGAATAGTTTAGTGTCTGATTTTTTTCTTTAATAATTTAGTTCTAATAGTATCTACCTACTTAAGTTTTGTTACGAGACTAATTGATTACTGCCAAACTGGTGATGACTACCAAAAATTTTAGATATTATAAAATAAGTTTTCACTACAAAATAGTTTTTTTTTTTATATTCCATTCATCCTTGTTTCAATGCTACTTTATTTTAGCCAAGAGGTCACAGCTATACATACAGAATGTTTCAGAAGTGGGTGGTCATATTGCAGAGTAGGAAGTGTTAGAGCGATTGGCTGCTGCGATGCGTGACGCGGGTTCGATTCCCGCACGAAACAAATATTTGTATGGCCTACATATAATGGTTCCGGATCTGGCTGTTTGTGTATGTGAATTTGTGTTTGTGAAGGGTAAGTAATAGATGATATAACAACAAAATCTCTAATATTAACAACATATAACAACGGGACCTACTAACTTCGTTTGCGTCATAATTTTTGTTAGGTACTGCTCCGCTCCCATTGTGCTTAGCGTAATGATATATAGCCTATAGCCTTCCTCGATAAATGGGCTATCTAACACTGAAAGACTTTTCAAATCAGACCAGTAGTTCCTAAGATTAGCGCGTTCAAGTAAACAAACCAACTCTTCAGCTTTATATATTAGTATAGATAGCGATTAGTTAATATAATGAACGATTGATATAATTTTAAAATATATTTTTTAAGCATAACATACTTTAAATATAAAATCGTTTGACATACCACTCAAAACATATAAAACTTACTTGGTCTAATATGATGGAAACGCCTACTTAAAAACACAAAGCAAAATTGGATAGACACGGGTTAAGTACTAAGTAGATATTAAACATATTAACTAGTAACTGATTACCACCTGCGCTAAGATAGGTCGACGGAGCCCCCTTCGCGGGGTTCCTTTTTCTGGGTGGTTTAAAAAAAATAACCACGAACCTGACCTTATCCGAGTCGGGGTACTGAGTCGGGGTGTTAACCATAATGACGTTTTTTTATATTTATTAAAAGTTAGACCTAATGACTTTCGATTAAATAAATAATATACATAATATTCGTTAGACCAAATGATTTTCGATTACATAAACGTTATATCAAACAACGTTATACCTACCTACTAATTAAGTTTTAGAATAAATAAATGTTATGTGTAAAGAAATTATATATCTCACGTTGATTACATCTTATGAACGATAATAAAATGAAATTAGACCAAATGAGTTTATACGTTATGAGACGCACCCGTTTGTGAACGCACCCACGATACAAGAGAAATCCCTAGTGTGAAGCAATGTTTTCTAAAAAACAAAAGCTTCTTTTTAAGTTTTTTTTATTATAAAGAGGTAAGGTTTGTGAGGCTGTAGGAGGTAATCTCTAGATCTTCTGAAACGATTTTGAAAATTCTATCATCAAAAGAAAGTCACGTTATTTGTGAGTCCTAGGCTATATCATCATCTTCCTGCTCTTATCCCATGTTACTTGGGGTCGATGATACACGTTTTTTCTTCCATTCTGTCCCATCAGCTGTCACGCTGTCACGCTATCACTTACTCCCTTTTCTTTCATTTCGCTCCTCACATAATCCAACTATCTTTTTTTCGGCCTTCCTCTTCCTCTCCATCCATTCACATTCATATTCGTAACTCTTCTAGTTACATGCGTTCATACCTCCTCTTCACATGACCATACCACCATACAAGGCACCATGACCATACAAGCGATTCCCTTTTAACTTAAACGTCACAGGCGCCACTTTTAAACTACCTGTAATGTACTCATCTCTCACTTTATTCATTTTTCTTACTCCACTCATCCACCTCAACATCATCATGTCCGCTATATGCAATCTATTTTCATCCGTCTTTTTCACAGCCCAATATTCTGATCCATACATTACGACAGGTCTTATCACGGACTTTAGATTTTCCCTTTCAACTTGAGGGGCATCCGTGGGTCGCAAGTTGTTCCAGTGACCCGCCACCATTTCATCCATCCTGAGTTAATCCGGTGCGTTATGTCTCAGTCTATATCCCCATCCCTCTAGACAAGTGACCCGAGAGGGACCTAAAGTCACAGGCATAGGACTTTAGAGACCACCGAAATCGCAGAACAGGGCCAACACTCTCCAGTCTTTATCACCACATCTCCAATCTGCTCTGGACTTCTAAGCTGCTTTCGGCAAACAGCACAATGTCATCAGCAAACAGCATTCATCAGGGAGCCTTTTCCTGGATGTCTTTTTTTTACTATTGACAGGCACGCGTTTGACCACTATCTCACCTGATAGTAAGTGATGATGTGATCGATGATGGAGCATGCTTGCCTAGAAGTAACCTATTCACTCTTGACTTAAAGACGGACGACCAGGTTGTAGCTATCTGGAAACATAGACACACACAGACTCCAGCAGGGAATTTCTTAGCTCCTTAGCTGTCTGACGTCAGAGCGTCCATTTTCATCAGGAAGAGATAAGGGCTGAGGGCCCACCCCTGGTGCAAACCGACTGTCACACTGAAGCTGTCAGTGCTGCCCACTGCAAACCGTACTTGAGTATTGCATCAACTGTACATTGCACAGATCAACTTTCTCTTTTCTTTCCGCTCTGGACGGAGCAGTAATTTGATGATTTCCTGTTGGATGGTAGTGTCACTGACTGACTAATGCCCTTTTGTTCCAGGGCTGCGGTGACTCTTTTAAACAATTTCTGCAACAATGGCAGGCATCTGACTACCCTCAAATACCTTCCTATACCTTAAAATTATTTCATTAGATAATAGGATCCACTCAATAAGTCCAGTATGTAATTCACTAAATAGTTACCTACACACTAAGTTTGAATGAAAAGTAGGTACCTATCCCTTTTTAATATTTTGAGATCTATACCTGCTGAACCTGCCCTTGACCTTACTCTCATCAGATAGTAAGTGATGAAGTATATAATGGAGCGAGCAAGCCTGGCCTATTAGTCCTTTAACTTACCCTGTACTGCATTCTCTGTCATTATAATAAAGCAAAGTAAGATATACTTGATCAGTTGAGGAAGTTTTACATAAGAATGTCTGTAAAGGACGTTCAGAAAGACCACTTTCAAATAACAACGTCAGTTATCGTTTCCACAATTTACTTTAATTTTCTCATAAAATCACAGTCGGTAAAATATTTCAACATATAATTGAGCACAGAAACTAGTTAAAACAACCTTTTAGTCGGACTGCTGTCGAACGAATGTTTCACCCGCTATAACATTACTCCCCACTATAACTCCCACTATTTTGCCGCCAAGGCGGCCGTTTAACATGCGAGTCAAAACAACAACTATCAAAGTGTAACACGTGCGCGAGTCAATACAATAACTATTAAAGTGTAACAGCTCGGCCATCCGTTCCACAACTAGTCCCATCGTTGGATTTATTTTCATCTTTCTCACTACATTCATCTCTCTCACCACATTCATCTTTCTCACTACATTCATCTCTCTCACTACATTCATCTCTCTCACTACATTCATCTCTCTCACTACATTCATCTCTCTCACTACATTCATCTCTCTCACTACATTCATCTCTCTCACTACATTCATCTCTCTCACTACATTCATCTCTCTCACTACATTCATCTCTCTCACTACATTCATCTCTCTCACTGCATTCATCTCTCTCACTACATTCATATTTCTCACTAAATTCATCTTTCTCACAACATTCATCTTTCTCACTACATTCACATTTCTCACTACATCCATCTTTTTCAATACATTAAAGAACAATGCCCAAAAATGTATGGACACCGTCCCCACCCTTGTAGCACTTTAAAACCTATGTTAACCGAAGGGCCATTTTATCATTTTATTGTATGACAGCGAAACAGAAATGTGCATCCGAAAAAAGTTATATCGACATGAAGAAACCGGAATCAGTGACAATAATAATTATGTTTCCGATCACGATGCTTTTCTTTTTACTGTGGGATGGTTTCGTTCGGAGTTTTCAAACAACTCTTTAGAATTAAATGCCGACTCCCGCTCGGGAACAACTCACGGAGCAGAAAAAAGTTCATAAATAATTCTGCTGAATATTGGTTTTGTGAGGTTACCATTGACTTTTTTTTAGGAGTTTTCAAATAAAATACCGTATTAATTACAAATAAAACCTTTTTTCGGTGTTTTCAGTATCTATTACAATATTGTCCCAGGCACTGGCTGGCCCAAGAGCAATCTTCCGTGTCTATACCTTATTGATTCATAATTGGGCTTGGAGTTGCACAAACCTCTATGTTATAGACGCCGCCACGTAAATGTTCGCTGACATAGGAAGCTGCCAGTTTTAGATGATATGTCCCCAAGCTAAACAAATAATATCTTCGTTTGACAATTCAGGGAACGGCATATTTATGGACTCGTCAGTCAATGTCCTGAACGCAATCCGCTGCCTGTTAACATTTTCTGCAACAACGTAGTTGCCCAAGTCATTGTTGATATGAATTTTGTGACTGATTCGTTCTACGAACTCTGTGGCGTAGACACTATCATGAAAAGGCTCCCTGAAGGTGTTGAGAGCGCTACAGCAATCCGGAAGTCAGTGAAGAAGTGAGGAAGTGATTTACTTAATACCACGTTCCTGAACATTTTAAAGTCGCGTTTAAATCTCCCGTTTATCGCCCCAATGACCCAGCGGACAATTGTTATTATACGCGATTTATTCGCTTGTTCATTCGTGAGCTGCGTTGCGTTTCTGTCTTTTGTAGGTGGCATGTGAGGCTCATAGCCACATTCTTCGATTGCAGAAATTGAGTCTCTGAAGCCTCTGTCTAATATAAACGTATCATTCTCGTGGAGCAAGTAATGAATCGGAGAATAAATGTTATTCATTATATCCTTCATAATCTGAGCGTTTAATGTCCTAGCGGAGTAGGGTCCTAGAATATCTATTATATACCCGTCTGGGCACACTAAAAAGAATGGCTTCAATAAGTTTTTGAATTTGTGCAGGCTGTATGTTATTTTCTGGAACAGGAAATTCTTACTTTTCTGTATATAAATGTTTGTTCCGTCGAATAATATGATGGCTTTTGAATCTCCATATAATGCTCTCGCAATAGTAGTGCTGTAACTTATTATTTCATCTCGGCCGATGTGGTCGTATCCTAGATGAAGTGCCACAAAGTCTCTCGTTAAGCACTCTCGGGCTGTATTCAGGTAACGTCCCACTGTTGTCCTGCTGACGTTTAAGTGGCATGCTATTCTGACATCTGGTTCAGCTGACCTTATTTTCATAAGATAGCATGCCAGCACAGTTTTTGGCTGTCTTGTGTGCTGGTTTAAAGATGGTGTGTCATTTAAAACAATAGCAAACTGCTCGTAGGTTAGCCCTATTCTAAAATATAGTTCTTCAGGAGAAATGCTGTCTATATTTTCAAAATCCAAGGCTTTTCTGTTATTATATGCATTTCTTAAAACGTCCATCATGTGCTTTAACTGGTCTGGTGAAAATGTCGTATCTGCAGAATCATATAATAGGTTCCATTCATTGGTCCGCATATGATTTGTACAAACCCTTGCACTGGTAGGGACATATAAGCTGTGCTCGATCAGTGAATGTATTTTTAAAAATAGTGGTATTCTATGCAGATCTTGATTTGCACATCCATGAAACGCACAGTGACGAGACGTATTTGCTAACCTTTTGTAGGTTGGGACTGTAATTAACTGCTTCGCAACTGCTTGTTCATCGGCTTGCTTATCAGGTTGTTCCTCGTTTTGTCCACCTTCATTTCTCATTTGGTGTCGATGTGCTGCCACCCAACAGTAACACATGTACTGCAAGTCGTTATGGGCCGCCTGAAAGATAACATTATTACTGCAGTAAAGAAAAAAATATATATCGCAATAGCTTACTAATGAGAGCGCCCCACTCATATTTCTTAATATCGCTGTGATAGCTATCTATCATTTTTAATGGGCCAAGTGATAGCATTTAGAAATAAACTAAAATCGTCGTACACACTTAAGACATAAGTCATATTATTTAATACAAATACTGATTGATCAATGAAACGAGCTACAATCTATTTATTTTTTTAAAATTGTTTTTACTAACTTCTTGTACATTCATTCGCTCCAGTACGTACTCGGAGAATCCTGGATGGTTTTCCATGTATTCATGTGTTAGAGTGCGTCGATTTCGATCTCGGAATACAGACCGTAAACACGTAACACATTGATGAATTCGTTGATGTTCCATATTGCCAAAACAATGAAATAAATCCAAACAAAATCCGTTATTAAGTCCGTGATCGCTTAAAACAAACCAATTTTGATTCGGTCGCCAGACACCTAAGCGAGTGGTCGTGTGTCGGTTCTCCATGGTTTTTTGTGATTCAGAATTCTGTGATTGGTCAATTGTAGTGATTTGCAATTCCTGGTCGCACGCGTTGAGCTCTTACCTGTTGTTACCTCCTACTGGGCGGTCCTAGAAAGGGATATAAACATTTCTACTGAAAAGAGACCAAGACACCCGTATCACCAAGATGCTAGAAGATCAAACCACTTTCATGTCAAAATTAGTAACAGACATAAGTGAGATCAAGGCCCAAAACGTAAAAATTCAGGCGTCTAACGCCGAGATCTGCAAAACTAATGCAGAAATTGAGCGCTCGTTGTCCTTCATGAACCAACAATTCGAAGACTTAAAGAAAGAGGTTGAAGAGCTTAAGAAAGAGCGGCAGGAACAACGTGGCTATATAGAAGGTCTTGAGAGGAAGATTATGGATCTCCAATATAAGTCAAGGTCGTCGGGAATAGAAATTAGAAATGTTCCACAAACTGACGGCGAGACTACAGCCGGCCTAATTAAAACCGTTTGCAACATAGGGCAACTAGCTGGAATGTCTCTAACCGAAACTGAAGTTCGTGACATATACCGCCTCCCGGGGAAAAATAATAAGGGTACGGAGGCCCCCACCACATGCCCTATCATTGCTGAGTTCACAACAGTGCAAACAAAACACAAGATATTGTCTGCCATCCGTTCTTACAACAACAAGGAGCCTAAAGAGAACAAATTAAACACTGAGCTGATTGGTATACCGGGGAAACGTCAGGCGGTATATGTTGCTGAGCAGCTGCCTTCTGCCTCCAAAAAGCTATTTTACCTAGCTCGGGAATTTGCGAAGGCAAATGCCTATTCCTTCTGTTGGGTAAGCAATGGCAACGTCTTCCTTCGCAAGCAAACGGGAGATAAACAACTGCTGATAAACTCAGAGAAATGTCTTCAGGATCTCACCAGCAAGTGACTAGTTGTGCCTGCGCCCAATCATTACTTGGAAACCTTAGGCTATTTATTATATCTCTTTCACTTTTTAATTACCCTGTTAACTTCGACTGTAAACTTTACACTTTTTTACAATTTATGCACTAATAAACACATCCCACACAGAATATACACTACGTACACACTAAAAATGAATATAAAACACACAATACATACTTCCACCCGCCACTACATTATATTCTACAGAAAAGCGATGTTATTGTCAAATACCAAGAATATTACTCTCAATGTTTCTCTTTTGTTGGTTATTAAAAACATAAATGGCTAACATAAATAATATAAATCAAGACCTAGATAATCTTAACCTTGAAAACTCTTTCTCTTGTGACCCTCAAGAGTGTATTAAATATATAAATAGAGCTGACAGTAGTATAAAATTATTGCACATAAATATTCGTAGCGTTAATAAAAATTTTGATAGCCTCTTAACATTGTTGGGTTTAATTAATATCGACTTTGATCTAATTGTTTTGACTGAGTGTTGGCTGAGTAAAGTGATTAACCTTCCAGTTCTTAATGGATACCAATCGCACTCAACAAAAAACATTACAAACCAAAACGATGGGGTTATAATCTACACCAAAATTGGGCTAAACGTCAAGGTATGGGAACCAAACATAAATTATGCAAACTGTCTTGTATGTCAAATTGATAATAAGTTCTCGGTAGTAGCAATATATCGCTCTCCATCGAATAATACCAAGGATCACTTTGATAGCTTTCTGACTAGTTTAAATAATATTTATGATGTAATGTCGTACTCACCCAGTATCTCAACTGTGGGAGATCTGAATATTGACATAAAATTGGACAGTAGGAATGATCGGGCACTGGAATATCTAAACCTAAACGCGTCCCATGCACTACTACCAACCCATCTCCTACCAACTAGGATGGAAAACTGCCTTGATCACATCTTATTAAAAACAAAGACAATGGCCACCACGTTGGTATTGGAATCGCATATTACTGACCATAAACCAATTATTCTCTCGATCTCAAATACAAACCCGACACGGAACAAAAGTTTCACTATAACCAGATTAAATCACGAAGCCATTAAGACAGAGTTAGAAAACACAGACTTCTCAGATATCTACAATATTAAAGACGCAAATATTGCTATGACTACACTGATTTCAAAGATATCAACAGCAATAACCAAACATACAAAACATATCAAAATTCCGAGAAAACAAAGAACCTTGAAACCGTGGATAACTCCAGGGCTTCTAAAATGTATCAAGCACCGGGATAAACTGCACGTAAAATCTAAGAAGTCACCAGACAATTTAATACTACAAGTAACCTACACACGATATCGGAATTACTGCAATATGCTACTGCGAAAATTAAAGAGGTCTTATGAGAAGAGTGAGCTTGAAAAATCTAGGAATAACCCTAAAGCTTTGTGGAAAACCATTAAGGATATAACCAATACTGGTAAAATATGCTCTAGTCCTGTTGAACTGCTCAAAATATGCGACAGTCCCGCAGCCTCCCTCAACAATGTCTGTTCTTTCTTCAGCAATATAGGTAAAAACATGGCTGCAAAAATAATAAACGATCCAAATAAAGCGCTCTCAAACTGCGAGATCATTAATGCTGACAATAACAAGACACTGAGGCCGCCTGTCAATTCACTTGCTATACAAAAAGTTGACGAATGTGACATAGACACTATTATATTACAGATGCGCCAGGACTGTGCCGTGGGCTGGGATGGAATATCTTCCTCGCTCCTTAAGATATGTCGTCACATTTTGGTATCGCCGATAACATATATCTGCAATCTTTGCATTGAGACTGGAGTTTTTCCAGATTCCTTGAAGAGGGCCATAGTGCATCCAATTTTTAAAGGCGGGAACAGAGGCTGTGTCGACAATTATAGGCCTATATCAGTACTGTCGTCGCTCTCAAAAATCCTCGAGAAGATTCTTAACCAAAATCTTAGAAGCTTCCTCGATAAATACAAACTTATAGCGGATAATCAGTACGGCTTCCGGTCTGGAGTCTCCACTGAAGACGCAGTATTGGATCTAACGCAATCTATTGCTAAGACCCTGGACAGTAGATCAAAGTGCCTTGGTATATTCTTGGACCTATCAAAGGCCTTCGACACAGTTTCTGTCCCCAAACTAATTTCCAAGCTGAAGAGTTTGGGTGTACGTGGCATAGCTCTTGAAATTTTCAAAGATTACCTGAGAAATCGCACCGAGCTGGTAAAGATTGGCTCTAGCTACAGTGATGAAGAGGCTGTGCTGTACGGTGTCCCCCAAGGAAGCATTCTAGGCCCCACACTTTTTCAAATTTACATGGACGACCTTTGTAGAATGTCAATACCTGCTTGTAAGATCTATGCATATGCAGATGACACAGCGATTCTGGTTGATGGGCCCTCCTGGGAAGATGTGAAACGAAAGGCGGAATTTGCACTGTCCTCAATGATGAACTGGCTTGATCTAAACTTGCTAACTTTAAATCTAAAAAAAACCTACTACTTAACTTTTGCAATCCGGTGCAACTCCAAACCTACAAATAGTTTCACGATAACGGCTCACTCATGTCGGAATCAGTTAATGTCGTGCTCATGCCCTTCTATTGCTAGAGCTGTTAGTGTAAAATACTTGGGAGTGCATATAGACGATGGACTAAAATGGGACAAACAACTCGATACACTAACTACTCGAACACTACGTCTTATCCACATCTTCAAATCTCTCCGAGAATCCGCCAGTGTTGACATTCTCAAAATGGTGGTGTACTACACATTATGCCAATCGATTATTGGCTACTGTATAACTGTATGGGGTGGAGCAGCAAAGACTTATCTTCTGCGCGCAGAAAGGTCCCAAAGGGCTGTACTTAAAGTTATGTTAAGGAAACCTTACCGATACCCTACAGCGCAACTTTACGCTGATTGCAAAGTACTGACGGTTCGACAGCTCTTTATTCTTCAGTCTGTCTTGAGGATACATGCCCGTTTACCTCCATCTGATCCAAGGAAGCGTACATATGTTCCCCCTGGTGTACAGTACAAAACCTCATTTGCAAGACGCCAATTCTATGTCTTAAGCCATCAATTTTTAAAAAAATACAGAAAGAACTAGACATAATAGACCTAAACGAATTTAATGTCAAATTAAAAACCTCTAACTGGCTGTTACTGCAGGACTATATCAAAACAGAATCCATACATATAGACATAATAAACCTCATCATAAACCAATAACACCACAAATACTCCAACACAATTACACATACATACATCCATACACACTCCCACTCCCTTCCCACACAAACACTCATATTACACACATCTACACTCACACATATTTGATTAATACTAATATGAATTTAAAATGGTAGATCGACACACTTTCACTCTTGTAAACTTCAGTTTTTATTAAATTCCATTTTTGGCCGATCACTGTCTCTTAAGATACAGTTCTCCTAGTTTAGGAGACAGGGTTCATTATTATTTTTGTATGCATAGACTCTTTCTTATTCTTTTTTCTTTTCTTGTAGACACACATCTTTGGTGCACAAAACTATAGTATTATGCTTGTTGTATCTCTGCTACCTTGTTTTGAACTGTGTCTGTGTGTATTACTTGGATAAATAAACAATTTATTATTATTATTATTAATTCAACTTAGTCCAACCGTTGGCACAAAATCAAATCCAGTAAGAAGTCCAAAGTAGAAGGATAAAACTAGCAATCAAAAGTGGGAGACAAATACGCGTACGCTCAAGGAAGTTCCGAAAGGTACTTAGGAACAAATACAATAACCAATAAAACCGGCAGCGGTAGACAGGCAAGCGATAAGGGAACAAATACATACTTCCCTTCTCCCCGCCCTTCCACCACCTCCTGCTCTGCGTCGTGTGGCGCTGCGCGTGCGGCTCTTATTATAACCATTCTATACTGCTCTCAAAAACTTACTCAAATGTAGTAGGTATGGTTACATCATGTCGAAAAAGTATAATAAACGGCACAATAAATTGTTACTGATTCCGTTTTCTTCATGTCGATATAACTTTTTTCGGATGCACATTTCAGTTTCGCCATCGTAAAAAATCGTGAACTAAACACAGTAGGAGTCTGTTCGATTCGCCCACGCCTCAATCAAATAATTATCAACATACGGCTTACTCATTTAGTCAAATGTTGGGCTTCAAATATTAATTTGTATCGATAATTTTTGCACAATAAACTGGTAACCTGAGTGTTATGCAGTTGTTTACGGTTTATTGTGTACTTAGTATAAAACTTCAAACATATTCTCTTTATTTTTTTATTTATCTCATAATTGTTAACGCTGTCATCATAATCATCATCCTATCAGCCGAAAGAAGTTCGTTGCTGGACATAGGCTACCTCCAAGTGTCGCCACAACAACCGGCCTTGTGCGTCTCGCATCCATCCAGTCGTCACTGCCGGGGCGACCGGCAATCAAGTGCGTAAACACCTATTTAAACTATAGTATGTCACAGTCATGGTCGTTAAAAAAAATAATTATAAAAACATTTATAAATATAATAAATAGTAGAATCCACATCCCACATGTCGACAACCTCGCGAGCCAAGTCATTATACTTGATTTATTTATCTTTCTCGGCTTTCACGAGGTTCTCGTCATGTGGGACAGTTATGTCTACAATCGATTCGGTCCAGCACCACTATATCAGGCTTATTGGCAAAAATAGTCCTGTCAGTGATTATGGATCTATCCCAGTACAATGTGATATTGCCATTATCGAGAACTGGGTCGGGCGCATACCTGTAATACGGCACCTCCGACTCCACAAGAGAGTATTTCCGAGCAAGTTGCTGATGGATAATTCTGGCTACAAGGTGGTGCCTATGCAAGTATTCTCCGTTAGCTAGACGAGAACAACCAGAGATAATGTGGCGAATTGATTCTCCCGGACAGTGACATGCCCGACATATGTCAACCGTGCCGTCCTTTACAATAAATTTCCGGTAGTTCCTTGTCAGGATAACATCGTCCATAATTGCACAGACAAAACCTTCGGTTTCTCCAAAAAGATCACCGAAACGCAGCCAGGCTACGGACGCTAGTTAATCTATCCCCTTCCCTCCGGACAGCGAAAGCATATAGACGTGTTGACCTATAGAATTGTTTAAAAAAAAAAAAACATATTTAAAAATCCTATCTTTCGACAAATAAAATCAAAATTTAAAATCAGTGAAGTACTAGGCTCACAGAACATAGAAGCGGCTAATGTGCAAACGAGGAGTCGTTGCAAGAGCAAGACAACAACAGTTGCCAAGGAAGTTGCCGAGCTACGCAAGCAGCGCGTTCGCTAACCGCGTCGTCGCCTGCCTTGTCGTCATCAGCGCGTCATAGTTTACGCTTGCCGCAATTTCATGAGCGGAGCGTTTAGGCGGACTGCGGTTGGTTAAAGTTATTTTTCGCACGTCTAAATAACTATACGAACTTGGAAAAGCTAAGCTTAGCTTAGCTGATATTATTGCCGTGCCGTTGTTATGCCGCTGAAAAGGACCCCCACATCCACAACACAAGGTAAAATGGTATCTGATACAAACCAAAGTTCAGCACCGGTCACCGATACAGACAATGAGACTACCAGTAACATCACCAGCCGACCTCGACCTCGAAAGCGACAATATGATAAAGAAGTAACTGTTGCTTTGGCGGAAATGAAGAAATCTCTCGAGACTTTTAAACTCCAACAAAACACAATATTGGAAAGCATTAATGGAATTAAGAAGCAAAATAGCGAAATGATTAAATCTATGGAGCTTATATCTGCACAGTATGATGATATGAAAAATAAACTTATCACTATGGAAACTGCTCTCAGTTTCCATAGTGATAAGTTTATTTAAGTAGTAGTAGTTTGTTTGTGTAAGTGTAGTTAAGTTTTTTAGCGTTTGTGTATATGCCAGGTGAGTTTTCCTCTGAAAACTCACCTGGCATATACACAAACGCTAGAGACAAAGGTAGAGAACCTCGAAAGATCCCAAAGACAGTCTTCTATTGAGATTAGAAACATTCCTGTTAAAAAAAATGAAACAAAGGACCACCTGCTTCAGTTAGTTCAAAAAGTTGGATTAGCTACTAAAAATTGTCAATGAGACTCATATTCGAGATGTTTTTCGAACGAACGCTGATAAAAAAGGCAGTAGATCTATCATAGTGGATTTTTCTTCAGTCATAATGAAAGAAAAGATCTTAACGGCGGTGAAAACACACAATCGCTCAAACCGCGACAATAAATTGAATACCACCCATTTGCAACTTGGATGTCAGTCTCAGCCTATTTATATTGTAGAATGCCTTACCGATAAAGCAAAAAAAATATTCTACCAAGCTCGTGACTTCAGTAAAAAAAACCAGTACGATTTTTGCTGGACAGCTCATGGAAAGGTTTTTCTTCGCCAGAAGATTGGTGCGGTGTCTCATCGGATTGATAGTGAAATTGATATCGACAAGCTGCAACCTCAAAAGGAGAAGTGACTAAGATATATTGTATGGCTCTTATGTTTTGCTTCTTGCATGCCTTTAATTTTTAATAACACTTCTTATTTTATTATTGTGTCTAAAACAAAAATCTGCTACTCGTTATCACACACACTCATACATACATACATACCAATAACACTGTTTGAAATTACCTCTGCTACACTTATTACACCTATTTTGCGTTTTTTCCTAATTTGTCTACTTGTGAAAAATATACACATGCGTTACATTCAGATAAGACTTGTTGAAACTAACCGTAACAATGTTGTTTTTGGATGAAATGATGATTGACATCGATCTAGCACAAGTATGATCGGAGTCTATGATCTGTTCTCCCGAATCTTTAAGTGATAATATTAATATATCTCGGTCAGCCTTAACCGTAATGCATTCTAACATCCGTAGTGTGGGTTGTAACTTTGACGCTCTTATTATCCTACTGGACAGAATATCTATCCAGTGTGATGTTCTTGTGCTGACAGAATGTTGGCTAAGTAAAAATACACTTACGCCAGAAATTCCCGGGTACGTCTCATATGCTTCAGACTTCACTAATCAGAATGACGGAGTAATTATTTATGTTAAGTCCGAGATAAAACATTGCATAAAACAGCCGTCATTCACGGGTGCTAATTGCCTTATCCTGCAATACGAATCTGAATATGCTATTGTTGCTCTGTATCGCTCACCGTCCCATCGTAACATAACATCGTTTTGTAATAGCCTTGATCTGTGCCTGGAATCACTCAAGTCAGTGAAGTCAGTAGTTCTGATTGGGGACTTTAATATTAACATCTCTCCAAACAATACTGACCCTAATTCTAGCGTGTACTTAGATCTGTTAGCATATCATGGCTTTCTACCAGCACAATATACTCTTCCCACGCGTAATGATAGTTGTATTGATCATGTCATATTGAAATCACATAAACGCGCAGCCACTTATGTATTAAATTCATTTATAACTGACCATGCACCTCTGGTTTGTTGTTTGGACTGCAAAATAAAAAGAAATACCATTAATACCACATTCCTAAAGATTAATTATCCGGCTCTAATTCTACACCTTTCTGATTTGGATTTTGGTTCTGTATTTAATGCTACAGATGCTAATGCTTCAGCTAATAATCTAACTCAAATACTATCTGAAGCTGTAGCTTTGCACTCCAATCAAATAAAAATTCCTCATCGCAAACGCACTATTAAACTGTGGATGACTCCAGGCCTGGTACGGTGTATCAGGCATAGGGATAGACTCCAACTAAAGGCTAATCTTGATGCACAAAACGCTATACTCCAGATCACTTACTCTAGGTATCGTAACTTTTGCAACAATCTTTAAAAAAAAATTAAGATTGCTTATGAAAAATTGGAATTTCACAAGAACAAAAAGAATCCAAAGGCTATGTGGAACACCATTAATCAAATCAGTAACCTCAAACAAAGTACTCCCCCTCCCAGAGAATTACTTAATCTGACTCAAGATCCATATAAATCCCTAAATTTAGTTAACGGTTACTTTGCTCGAATCGGTGCTTCACTTGCTGAGACGATAGTAAATGGACAGGGTGTATATCAGGCATTCTCGTCAACTAACTGTACTACATCTCCTCAGTCATCGAGGGATTCCATGGCGTTATTTCCTGCTGATTGCGGTGAGGTTGAAAGGATTGTAATTAATTTAAAAAATCATTCTGCAACTGGTATTGATGGTATACCAACGCTGTTAGTAAAGAGTGCTATGAAGATTTTGATTCCCCCACTTACATATATGTGTAACCTGTGTCTCACCACGGGCGTCTTTCCCGATGTCCTAAAGAGAGCACTGGTGCACCCTATTTACAAGAATGGAGACCGAGACAGTGTCGGAAACTATAGGCCGATATCCGTATTGCCTGTTATTTCCAAAGTTTTAGAAAAGCTTCTAAATTCTAGACTCGTTAGTTTTCTTCAGCAAAACAACATCATTGCATATAATCAATTCGGGTTTGTTAAAGGGAAATCTACTGAAGATGCAACTTTGCTTCTTACAGAAACTATCGCTAAAAATCTTGATAGTATTAAAAAAGTTATTGGGATATTTCTAGACCTTTCAAAGGCCTTCGACACTGTCTCTGTACCATTACTGCTTGCTAAAATGGAATCAATTGGTATACGTGGAATTGTTTTAGATATCTTTAGATCTTACCTCTCAAATCGGACTCAGTGTGTTAGACTGGGGATTCACACTAGTTCAGTGGCTACTCTTTCTTATGGTGTTCCTCAAGGCAGTGTCTTAGGGCCTACACTTTTTCTTCTGTATATTAACAGCTTGTGCACTATATAACTGCCTAACTGCAACATTGTGACGTATGCTGATGACACCACTTTAATCGTACATGGATCTGATTGGAAAGAGGCTCAGAACTGTTCGGACCACGCACTAAGGGTGATAATTTCATGGCTCAATGACAACCTCTTAACCCTAAACGTAGAAAAGACTAAATATATTACTTTTTCACATCGCACTCATACGCAGCCATCAACAGAATTTGAAGTTGGAGCACATTCATGTGATCTGCTCAATAACTGTACTTGTCCTAGGCTTACCCGTACTTCTAATATAAAGTATCTGGGTCTCACTATTGACAGCTTACTGAATTGGTCACCTCATATTGCTCAGACTACTGCCAGAATTAGAAAATTAATTCCTGTTTTCAGAAGGCTGAGGAACTCTGCTGATCTTGAAACCCTGTTGTGTGTTTATTATGCCCTTGTCCAGACTTTATCTCACTATTGCATTATTGTTTGGGGTGGTATTGGCAAAACTGCCCTACTTCCCCTCGAGCGAGCCCAAAGGGCTATCCTAAAGGTGATGCTAGGTAAACCTCGAAGATATAGCACAGATCTATTGTATAATGACTGTTTGGTACTTTCCATCAGGAAGCTCTTTGTGTTGTCTACTATTCTTCGTAAGCATAAAAGTATTACATATACACCGATCTCTAAGCGCAATAGAACAACGAACAAAAAATTGTATAACATTGCAAACCGAGCCAATAACATTTATGAACTTCCTACCAACAAGTGCAAAGAAAAGATACGAAGTTGGCTATTGCAACTAAATAATACACAAATGGAGGAAATTTTATACAGTTAATTCTTTTCACTTACACCACACATCAATTTACTCATCCTCGCAGAGACAACACATACATATACACCGAGTCATATTCACCCACACACACACACACACACACACACACACACACCATCCAAAAATGATAACGTACCAATACAATAAAGTTGTCTATTTTATATATTACTAAGTTTAAGTACCCACATTTTATATTACTAAGTTTTTACTTTTTGTTTTTTGTTAGTACCTACTTATAAACTAATGTACAGAGTGGAAGGCGCTGACGACTGACACAATTCATACTACTACGGTCGTCGACGTATTCTCTTGTTTACATAATCACCCATTGTTGTTATTATATTTTCCATACACTAAGAGATATTTGTAATACTTAGTTATTCAAATAAACTATTATTATTATTTCCTTTATTCATCATTTTCGCTTATTTCTAAATTTTTAAATATTTTTATACAATATATACATAAAAAAACATTTAAAAATATAAAAATAGTAGCCCACCGATATTGGGAACAGGGTCCAAGCTACCGGTGGTCAGGGCTCCAGAGAAAGGAACCTCCTGACAATGCGAGCCGTGTCCAGAAGTACCGCTTTCTGAATCAAGCCCTTGATCCAGCTGCCCAACGAGAGCCTCCTAAGGTGTTGGTCGAGGCTCGTGGCTATTAAGCCATTGGCCGACACTACTATCGGTACAATGATTGCGGAGTCCACTTCCCACATGTCGAAAACCTCGCGAGCTAAGTCAATATACTTGATTTGTTTGTCTTTCTCGGCTTTCACGAGGTTCTCGTCATGTGGGACGGTTATGTCTACAATCATTGCACGCCTCACAATTCGGTCCACCACCACTATATCAGGCTTATTGGCAACAATAGTCCTGTCAGTGATGATGGACCGATCCCAGTACAATGTGATATTGCCATTATCGAGAACTGGGTCGGGCGCATACCTATAGTATGGCACCTCCGACTCCACAAGAGAGTATTTCAGAGCAAGTTGCTGATGGATAATCCTGGCTACAAGGTTGTGCCTATGCAAGTATTCTCCGTTAGCTAGACGTGAACAACCAGAGATAATGTGGCGAATTGATTCTCCCGGACGGTGACATGCCCGACATATGTCGACCGTGCCGTCTTTCACAATAAATCTCCGGTAGTTATTCGTAATGATAACTTCGTCCATAATTGCACAAACAAAACCTTCGGTTTCTCCAAAGAGATCACCGAAACGCAGCCAGGCTACGGACGCTAGTTGGTCTACGTCGGGCCCATGTAGGGTCCGGAAAAAGCGCCCGTGAAGCTCCTTACTCTGCCATACCGCCCTGCGATCGTTGGTGTCAAGCACCGGAGGTTTGCGCCAGTTATCATTTGCCAAGGAGAGCGGGGTGAGTCCCTTGTCTACCGCCACTACATCTCGATGCATACCCACGTCGACAGCTAGGAAATATTCCCTAAGACTGCATATCTCGCGATTGTGGAGAGTCTCAGCATTTAAAAAGCCTCGACCTCCACACTTTCGCGGGATATACAGTCTCATTACCTAAGATCGTGGGTGATGCATTCGATATGCAGTAAGCAGTGTGCGGACCCGCCTATCCAGGGCGTTAAGTTCCGTTTGAGTCCATTTGAGTATGCCGAAAGAGTACATCAATACCGGCATGACCCAACCGTTGAAGGCGCGCACCTTATTTCCGCCTGATAGAAGGCTATTAAATACCTTCTTCAGGCGGCCAAAGAAGCGCTCCTTCAACGATTGCTTTATGTCCGTAACATTGATACCTAACGCTTCCGACATACCCAAATACTTGTAAGTTTCAGTTGGAGAGAAGGATCTCAGGTTTATGGAATCCGAGAGTTGAGTTCCCACGGATTCCATAATCTCTCCACGCTTTACATGCATGACCGCACATTTGTCCACACCAAACTCCATCCTGATGGCGTTACTGAATGTTTCAGTTACCTTCAGTAGCTCCATCAGTTGCAGATTAGTGGGGGCAAAGAGTTTCAGATCATCCATGTAACGGAGGTGAGATATAACCTGACCACCTTTCTTCAACCGATAGCCTAGCCCTGAATTCTCCAGCAGTGTGCTAAGAGGATTCAAGGCTAGACAAAACCAAAGTGGACTCAAACTATCGCCCTGAAATATACCCCGCTCGATCCTTACCGGTTCGCTATTCCTCTGGATATTTCGACATCCTGGATAGCGAAGGACTGTCCTCCATTGCCCCATACATGACATCAGGAAGGTGCGTAGCGTTGCATCAACTTTATTCAATTCTAGCACCCTCATGAGCCATGTATGAGGCACCGAGTCATAGGCCTTCTTATAGTCTATCCAGCATGTCGACAGATCCTTTCGGGAACGCCGAACCTGTTGGCTAATGGCCATATCAATAAGGAGTAGCTCCTTAGTACCGCGGGACCCATTCCCACATCCATTTTGAGAGACAGACATGATGTTGTTGTTGTTAATGTGACTATTAATCTTTGCCCTCAAAATGGATGTAAGAACTTTATAGACCGTCGGTAAACACGTGATCGGTCTATAATTTTTAGGTTCCGCAGTACTACCTGATTTATGGAGCAGGTGGGTTATTCCTGTTGTTAAGAACTGGGGTAGCGACCCAGACTCTAAGGCAGACTGGAATTGAGACGCCAAGCAAGCGTGCGATCTCGTAAACCATTTAATTTAGAAATTGTGCAGCCCGTCCGGCCCTGGAGATTTCCAGTTAGGTAACGGACGGACTGCACAAGCTACATCTTGGGGGCTGATGGTAATTGCCCCCATTTCTTGTATCGGATCGCACACACGCTCGACCTCCCGAGTCCAGTCACCCTCAGTATGACTGACAGGAACCGACCAGATGCTGCGCCAGAATGAACACATAGCATCATCATCCGGCAAGCGCGTGTCAGTCACACCTTGGTCCGGTCGCTCCCAATCCCTATATACCCACCTTTCATTACTTCGGAATGTGCGATTCTGGGTGTATCGCTCCACTCGCCGCCTGTACCTACGAATACGGCTTGCCCATGCATACACCTTCTGCTTCAGGAAGTCGATGCGCTCTGTGACACGAGATATATAATCTCGGGGATTGACATCAGTCCCCGAAAACGCCCGTCTCACAAAGCGCATCACTCTAGGGCGTGTGTTGCCCTCCCTGAAGCAGATCAGTTTGCCGATTAGCGCTCTGGCCTCACCAATACGACGCTCGATCCTGCACTGCCAAGCTGGTACGGCTGGTTTTGGTCGTGTAGCTCTGTCATTGGTTATTTTTATTTGGACATGAGCTACACGACATGCCGCTACAGCCGCGCAGTACATGATCGAATGTGCATCGGTGAGGTTATCACAGTTATCAAAATAGCTTGACAACTGCGAATCCAGAGCAGCCACCAGCGCCCTGTTCTTGTTATGCATGGGCAAACGAGGTAAGCGTGGTCTAAGTTCAGGCGGCATGTAGCGGTATTCCCGAATAGCACACTCCAAAGCACTCCTCAATTCGTTATTGCACTGGGTACTTACGTTTGTAACCCTGTCATTACTCTCCTCGTCAGCGTGGCTGGGCAATTGGGTTGACGATGCTGGTGCCACAGTCTACGACGGAGGAGCAATGACATGGCTACACATTTCAGTGCGGAGGCGATCAAACACACTATCATCCAACATACGGTTACGCTGGATGACGCGCACCTGATCCGACAGTCGTTGGGCCGATACGCTGACAGCTGGTTCAAGTACCTGAAACAGAGAGAGCATCTGACCACGGTACTGTAAGGGATCGCTTTTAACTTATACGAGAGGTAGTCTTTAATAAATAAAATCAGAGTATTTTCGAGAATAATTATATATTGCGTGTTTTCCACGTCAAGGCAAACAATCGAAATCCCTTAGAAAAAACTAACACTTCCTTATGTCATCACATTCGAATTCTAACTTTCTTTTTTCTTAACTCTTTCAAGGCTTATGTCATTGAGGTCGCACCTCCCAAAGAGGATCTCTGCAGTACGAAGTCAGGTTAGTTCCCCCCTCTGTAGCCCCAAAGTATGAGCGTATTACGTTCTCATTTATGGTTTGAGTCCATTTTATACGCTGCACACTTCCACCGATAGCGGGGACCCTGTCAGAGACCGGTGGGCCTCGAGGTCCTAAGCTGGCCGGTGGTCGGCCTCGTCCGCGCCGACGCGCAGGTGGTGGTGTCGTCGGCGGCGAGAAGTATTCGTCGCTCGAGCTCGACGCAACTGCAGCTACCGGAATCTCTGGACTCGCGGCTGGCGCAGGTCCCGGCGGCTGCGAGGCGGAGCTCAGCGACGAACCCGAAGATGGTGTTGGTGCGGCTTGTAGTCGTGCTCGGCGTCTTGTTAACATTTTATTTCCATACTGTCCAGTTTTTGTTCATTTAGAAGATTTTTTATTTTCGTTTGGTTCTATTTTTTATTTCTTGATTTTTTCGGTATGAAATGCATTGTTTCTTTGGTTTTTTAAATTAAAATCGATAAAAATACGGGATGAACAATTTCTTACGTCACTTGCCTTGACAGCCGAGCCACAGATTATTATTAATATTCCATTTATTTATTTATAAATACATACAAATTACATTTTTAAATATTTCTATAAAAATACAAAAAACATTTAAAAATATAAAAAAATATTAACCCACCGGTATCGGGAACAGGGTCCAAGCTACCGGTGGTCAGGGCTTCTGAGAGAGGAACCTCCTAACGATGCGCGCCGTGTCCAGGAGTACTGCTTTCTGGATCAAGCCCTTGATCCAGCTGCCCAACGAGAGCCTCTTGAGATGTTGGTCGAGGCTCTTGGCAATAATGCCATTGGCCGTCACGATTATCGGCACAATAGCTGCTGTGTTCACATCCCACATGTCTACAACCTCGCGAGCCAAGTCAAGATACTTCGTTTGTTTATCTTTCTCTGACTTCACGAGGTTCTCGTCATGAGGGACTGCTATATCAACAATCATTGCGCGACGCTCTAGTCGTACAATGTGCAACTACCACTTTCGAGAACTGGGTCGGGCACATACCTATAGTACGGTACTTCCGATTCCACAAGATTGTATTTAAGAGCAAGTTGCTGGTGGATAATCCTGGCTACAAGGTTGTGCCTGTGCAAATAGTCTCCGTTAGCTAGACTAGAACAACCGGAAATAATGTGGCGGATGGATTCCCCGGGCCGGTGACATGCCCGACATATGTCAACCGTACCGTCCTTCACAATGTATTTCCGGTAGTTATTAGTCATCGTAAGGTCATATCCTAAGGTCTATGGAATCCGAGAGTTGTGTTCCCACGGATTCCATAATCTCCCCTCGCTTTACATGCATGACCGCACATTTGTCCAAACCAAATTCCATCCTGATGGCGCCACTGAAGGTTTCTGTTACCTTCAGTAGCTTCATCAGTTGCAAGTAGTTAGGAGCAAAGAGTTTCAAGTCATCCATGTAAAGGAGGTGCGATATGACCTGACCACCTCTTCTCAACCGGTAGCCTTGGCCCGAACCCTCCAACAATGTACTGAGAGGGTTGAGGGCCAGACAAAACCACAGTGGACTCAGACTGTCACCCTGAAATATGCCACGCTCGATCCTTATCGGTTCGCTGTTCGCCTGGGTCTGCCGACACCCTGGATAGTGAAGAACCGTCCTCCACTGCCTCATACACGACATCAGGAAGGTGCGTAAAACTGCATAAACTTTGTACAGCTCCAGCACCCTCATGAGCCATGTATGTGGCACTGAGTCATAGGCCTTCTTATAATCTATCCAGCATGTCGACAGATCTCTTCGGGAACGTCGAACCTGTTGGCTAATGGCTATGTCGATGAGGAACAGCTCCTTAGTACCGCGGGACCCGTTCCTACATCCATTCTGAGAAGAAGACATTATTGAATTACTATCATTATGATGGTTAATCTTTCCTCTCAAAATGGATGTAAGAACTTTATAGACCGTCGGTAAACACGTGATCGGTCTATAATTTTTAGGCTCCGCGGTACTACCTGATTTATGGAGCAGGTGGGTTATTCCTGTAGTTAGGAACTGGGGCAGCGACCCTGACTCTAACGCAGACTGGAATTGAGATGACAAGCGAGCGTGCGATCTTTTGAACCATTTAATCCAAAAGTTGTGCAGCCCGTCCGGTCCCGGAGATTTCCAGTTAGGCAACGGACGGACTGCACGAGCTACGTCTTGGGGGATGATGTTAATTGCCCCCATTTCTGGTATCGGATCGCACGCGCACTCAACCTCCCGAGTCCAATCGCCCTCGGTATGACTGACAGGCACCGAACAGATGCTGCGCCAGAATGAACACATGGCATCATCATCCGGTAGACGCGTATCAGTCACACCTTGGTCTGGTCGCTCCCAAGCCCTAAAACCCACCTCTCATTGCTTTGGAATGTGCGATTCTGAGTGTATCGCTCCACTCGCCGCTTGTACAGACGTATACGGTTTGCCCATGCATAGACTTTCTGCTTCAGGAAGTCGATACGCTCTGTGACGCGGGTCAGATAATCTCGAGTCAGATAAGACGCGGTCAGATATCAGTCCCCGAGAACGCCCGCCTCACGAAGCGCATCACTCTGCGGCGAGTGTTGCCCTCCCTGAAGCAGAT
Source organism: Lacanobia oleracea (assembly GCA_950371165.1). Classification (NCBI taxonomy): domain Eukaryota; kingdom Metazoa; phylum Arthropoda; class Insecta; order Lepidoptera; family Noctuidae; genus Lacanobia; species Lacanobia oleracea. The sequence goes on from OX493397.1 coordinate 14,515,054, forward strand.
TAGTTTGCCAATGAGTGCTCTAGCCTCACCGATACGACGCTCGATCCTGCACTGCCAAGCTTGTACAGCCGGTCGTGTAACTCTATCACTACTAGGAATTTGACATGAGCTACACGACATGCCGCTGCAGCCGCACAGTACAAGATCGAGTGGGTATCGACAAGGTCTTCGCTGCTATCAAAATAAATTGTTAGCTGCGAATCTAGAGCACACACCAACGCCCTATTTTTGTTATGCATGGGCAAACGAGGTAGACGAGGTCTAAGCCCAGGCGGTGTGGAGCGATACTCTCGGAAGGCATCCTCCAAAGCGCTCCTCGCGCGTCAAGCTCAGTTTGAGTCCATTTGAGTATGCCGAAAGAGTACATTAATACCGGCATGACCCAACCGTTGAAGGCGCGCACCTTATTTCCGCCCGACAAAAGGCTATTCAAAACCTTTTTCTCAATCGCTCATTGCATTGGGTACTCACGGATGTGGCCCCGTCATCATCATCTTCACCGACGTAGTTTGGTCGCGGTGAAACACTTGCACTGGGTTGTATTTGCACCGCGGCCAGTGGCGAAGTGGGTGAGACGCGGCTGCTCCGTGATTCCAGACGCAGTCTATCAAGTACGGCGTCATCCAACATACGGTTACGCTGGATAACCCGCACCTGATCCGACAATCGTTGGGCTGAAACGTTGACAGCTGGCTCAAGTACCTGAAACAGAGAGAGCATCCGACCACGGTACGCAGTCAGGTTAGTTCCCCCCTCTGTAGCCCCAAAGTATGAGCGTATAACATTCTCGTTCATGGCTTGTGTCCATTTTATACGCTGCACACTTCCACCGATAGCGGGGACCCTGTCAGAGACCGGTGGGCCTCGAGGTCCTAAGGAGGCCGGTGGTCGGCCTCGTCCGCGCCGACGCGCAGGTGGTGGTGTCGTCGGCGGCGAGAAGTATTCGTCGCTCGAGCTCGACGCAACTGCAGCTACTGGAATCTCTGGACTCGCGGCTGGCGCAGGTCCCGGCGGCTGCGAGGCGGAGCTCAGCGACGAACCCGAAGATGGTGTTGGTGCGGCTTGTAGTCGTGCTCGGCGTCTTGTTAACATTTTATTTTCATATTGTCATTTTGTTTTTCTATTAGTTAGTCCGCATTGGTTAGTTTTTTATTTTCGTGTGGTTCTATTTTTTTTTTCCTTGATGTATTCGGTATAAAAAGCATTGTTTCTATGGTTTATTTAAATAAAAATCGATAAAAATACGGGATGAAAAATTTCTTACGTCAGTTGGCTTGACAACCGAGCCACAGATTATTATTATTAATAATAAAATGTAATAATAATAATTATTATTATTATTTCGTTTATTTATTCTTATTACATACAAAGTATATTTTTAAAAACCATAAAAAAATACATTTAAAAATATAAAAAGTAGTAGTCTGCCGGTGTCGGGAGCAGGGTCCAAGCTACCGGTGGTTAGGGCTCCAGAGAAAGGAACCTCCTCAGAATACGAGCCGTATCGAGGAGTACTGCCTTCTGTATCAAGCCCTTTACCCAACCGCGTAACGCCAGCTTCGACAGATGTTCGTCGAAGCTATTGGCCATCAGGCCATTGGCCGTAATGACTATCGGCACAATGACAGCTGAGTCGGCTATGCTGAGATAGGGACCTTTTTGGCCTCGCACAGACTATTGTAAAATGTTTATAGACTTAGTAATACTGTTAGTTTTAATTAAATCTAAATCTGTCTGTTTTGTGCGAGTCCCAAATAAACATTTTTCTTTCTTTCTTTCTTAGTCCACATTCCACATGTCGACAACCTCGTGCGCTAAGTCGAGATACTTGATTTGTTTCTCTTTCTCGGCCTTCACGAGGTTCTCGTCATGCGGGATGGTAACATCAATTATCATTGTGCGGCGCGCTAATCGGTCTATCACCACTATATCAGGCTTATTGGCAACAATAGTCCTATCAGTGATGATAGATCGATCCCAGTACAACGTGACATGGTCATTTTCGAGAACTGGGTCGGGCACATACTTATAATACGGTACCTCAGCATCCACAAGTTTGTATTTCAAAGCTAGTTGCTGATGGATAATCCTGGCCACTTGGTTGTGCCTGTGCAAGTATTCGCCGTTAGCCAGACGAGAACAACCAGAGATAATTATGTCTGATGGACTCACCCGGACGGTGGCATGCCCGACACACGTCCACCGTCCCATCCTTCATAATATGCCTCCGGTAGTTATTCGTCAAGATAACTTCGTCCATAATCGCACAGACAAAACCTTCAGTCTTCCCGAAGAGATCATTGAATCGTAGCCAGGCCACGGACGCTGAAAAATCTACATCGGACCCATGAAGAGCCCGATAGAAGCGCCCGTGAAGCTCCTTGCTTTTCCATACTTCCTTGCGGTCTCTGTGGTTAGTATCACAGGTTTGCGCCAGTTCTCCTTAGCCATGGATAACGGGGTGAGACCCTTGTCCACTGCAACAACATCTCGGTGCATACCCACATCAGCTTTGAGAAAATATTCTCTGAGATTGCACATCTCGCGGTTGTGGAGAGTCTTGGCGTTTAAAAAGCCTCGACCTCCACACTTTCGCGGGATGTACAATCTCATCACCGACGATCGTGGGTGATGCATCCGGTTTGCGGTCAGCAGTGTACGGACCCTCCTATCCAGGGCGTCAAGCTCAGTTTGAGTCCATTTGAGTATGCACCTTATTTCCGCCCGACAAAAGGCTATTCAAAACCTTTATCAGGCGGCCAAAGAAGCGTTCCTTCAACGATTGCTTCATGTCAGTAACATTAATGCCCAACGCTTCCGATATACCCAAATACTTATAGGTTTCGGTTGAGCTGAGGGATCTAACCTGTATGGAATTCGAGAGTTGAAATCTCTCAGATTCCATAATCTCCCCTTTCTTTACATGCATGACTGCACATTTGTCCACACCAAATTCCATCCTGATGGCACTACTGAAGGTTTCAGTCACCTTCAGTAGCTCCATCAGTCGCCCCCCAATGCCAATTGAAGTGTGGAAGGCGATGGGCCCACATGGCGTGGACCTTCTGACGGATCTTTTTAACCGCATCCTGATCACCAAGGAAATGCCGAACCAGTGGCGATTTAGCCTGATTATCCCTGTATACAAAGGCAAAGGTAGCGTACAGGATTGTAGTAGCTACCGCGGTATCAAGATCATGTGCCACACCATGAAGCTCTTCGAGCGCATCATTGACACACGGCTCCGTAGCGAGTGTACTGTCTCTGAGTGTCAATATGGCTTCCGGGCGGGTAACAGCACCATGGACGCAGTATTCGCCTTACGGAATCTGGCTGAGGCTTACAGAGAGAGAAGGAGAGCTTTGCATATGGCCTTTTTAGACCTGCAGAAGGCCTTCGACTGTAAACCTCGGCAGTCCATCTGGTGGGCACTGCGCTTCAAGGGCGTTCCCGAGGCCTATATTGACATTATCAGAGACATGTACCGCGATTCCGTGTCCTCTGTCCAGACCGCTGTTGGCGAATCGAATGGCTTCCCAATATCTGTTGGCGTTCACCAAGGCTCGGCTCTTAGCCCGTTCTTGTTTAACGTAGTGCTCTATGTAGTTACGGCAAACATCCAAGATAAGCCGTGATGTATGCCGATGACATCGCCCTCGTTAATCAGAACAAAGCCCATCTTGAGCGCAAAGTCAACATTTGGAAGGACACGCTTGAAAACGGTGGTCTGAGACTAAATGTGGCGAAGACTGAGTACATGTCCTGTGGCGGCACGGATTCAAATAGGTTCATCCGAATAGGTTCGGACCTGATCAGAAAGTCCGATACGTTCAGGTACCTTGGATCCGTGCTGCACGAGTCTGGCAACGTGGACGACGATGTCCACGCACGTATAGGCGCGGCTTGGGCGAAGTGGCGCGAGGTAACGGGCGTTGTAAGCGACCGCAAAATGCCTCCGAAGCTCAAGGGGCAGATATATAAATGCATCATACGGCCTGTCCTACTGTACGGCGGTGAATGTTGGCCAGCACTAGGCAGACACACCCAGGAGCTTCGCGTCACGGAGATGAAGATGCTGAGGTGGATGAGTGGCGTAACGCGATCTGATCGCATACGCAACTCTTTCATCAGAGGTAGTCTTGGTGTCCGTGACGTGGGGGAAAAACTGCAAGAGTGTCGTCTGCGATGGTATGGCCACATCACGCGCCGCCCTATGGAGTACGTTGGTCGGGGATGCATGAATATGGCTGTTCTTGGGGCTAGGTCCCGTGGTCGCCCTCGCAAGCGCTGGTTGGACGTCGTTAAGTCCGACATGAGAGCCAATGGCCTAACTGAGATGGATGTTCAAGATCGGGCAAAGTGGAGGAAGCTAAGTAGGAAGGCGGACCCTGGCAATAGCCGGGATTAACGCCAGGTAGAAGAGAAGAAGAAGATATTAGAATCACAATTAGCCACACAATGAGATTGATGAACAATCTGTCAAATTTCATTTTTATCTGTATCGCTAACGCATTAGGTTCAAGGTTGATTGGGAAAACTTGCCAGTCTATTTTAATCGCACCGAAGGAATAAGATTTATCAAAAGTAAAGTATCCATTGAATAACTACGAGTAAGTTAAGTAAAAGACTGACACTCCCTCCTGCGTTACCCAGAGCGGGAGGAGTCATTTGATGATATGACCTACACAAATGATATTTGTGATATCAACATGCTTTACAACTAACTTTGTAGAATCAAACTAGTGTAGGTACTACCTACACTAGTTTGATTCTTCTAATTTTATGTGTACTAGGTACACATAAAATTAGACGGGAAACTTCAACTCATCATCTGCCTAGCCTTTTTCAAACTATATTGGGGTCGGCTTCCAGTCAAACCGGATTCAGCTGAATACCAGTGTTTTACGTGGAGCAGCTGCCTACCAGACTTTTACAACCCATTAACTGGGTAACACGGTACTTCTTGGCAAAACTGGAGTCAGATTTACTGGCTTCTGACAATCCGTAACGACTGCAAAAGATCTACAAATGACAGCCGGGACCAACGGCTTAACGTGCTTTCTGAGGCTCGGAAGAAACTCGGTATGTTAAGATGGTCACCCATCCACAGACCAACCTTGGCAAGCGTTGCTTAACCTTAAAGATCAAAACGAACTTGAATGTTTTTAGACTACTTAATTCTGTTAATTTAATTAAATTTACATCTGTCTGTTGTGTGCGAGTCCCAAATAAACAGTTTTATTTTTTTCTTTCAACTCCACGTGGAAAACTTCAACTAATTATTTCAACAAAATAATGAATCGCTTCAGTCAATGCAAGCGTAATATAGCGGAGGTCACTTCGCCAGAACATTACTATAATACTTTATGAGATCGTGATTGTTAAAAGACACAGTTGCTAGTTTCACCACTTGTTGAATTTCGTAGGGGAATTAAAACTTGTTGATCAAAACTTAACTGTATACCACATTGCTAACAGTTCATATAATTCACACTGTTTTATTTCACAAGAGACAAAAAGGGTTCAGTTGAAGAAATTTGCAAGTTTCCGGATTCGGTTCACTCTGTTTAAATATAACTGAAACAGCGAGTTTTACTCAAAACCTTGTTTAAGTGTTTTCCTCTCTAACGACCAACGATTTGTTGAGGGTTGTTCGTGCATTTTTTCAAGTATGCTTGGGGATTAATTGAGGCCAACTCAGATTTCCCTGTGAACTTTTTTCCCTTATTCATTCGATTACATATATAATTGCAAAAGCAAACTTCTAGCCGAAAAAAAATATCTGTAGTTCCTATTAGTTAGTTCTCCAACAAAACACTTCAGTTTTTAGTTTGTCTGACGTAAAAATCAAACCCAGGAGATCACCGTAATGAAGTCAAGCGGACGATCTCAAATCTCTCAATTTGCTTCCAAGCAGCAGTTGCAGGCGCTTAAGAACGGTAAGTAGAAAACGCAATTTGAATAAATGTTAACGATTCAAGCTCGAGGCAGAGGTTTACTTTCCATTGGAACCAACCAATTTCAATGCAAGTCAAATGAGACATTTCTTATTCAAAACAGGTTTCAGGATACGCAGCTTTAATATTATACTCACTTCAGATTGATGTCCTCGAGGATCCTCGTTGGAAGCAAGTCCAGGATTTGGGTGACATTGAGGTGATCCCAAGACTGCTGCCGACCCAGTATCTGCTGGGTGCAGTTTATGAACAACATGATATCTGATATATGATTTCAGCGCTATCTAAAGATAATATCTACAATGTAATAGACCTAGCAGGCGCAATGATAGCTCATTCTAGGAACAAAGTTTTTACATCTCATGTGTCTAGTATCATAACAGTTATGGTGGTAAATACCCTGGTTATCCACTTATACATATGGCTGGCAAGTGGTTTTTTTAATTAAGATATCAGAATAAGATATAGAATCTACTATTACGTAATACATACCAACTAGTTTATTTTTTATACCAGTTCTGCTGTCCGAGATAAATGACACCTCATTGAAGTAACGCGACGGGTATAAATAAACTGAACAAGCAACACTGAGTGAAGGGTCAAAGGAAAGTCGCACTTATTAAAGAGACATCTGAAGAATTCGAAAACACTAATGATACACGTGACTGACATTGAAGGGAACGATAAGAGCAGCCACAAAAGAATTACTCGACATTTACATGAACCATCAATTTCAATTAGTGAAATTGCTCAGACATTAACTAAGGAACAAGACGATCATTCTGTATCATAAAATTTAACTTGTGCCCTTGTATGGTAGGTATTTATGAGTTTTGTCGAAGTCAAAATGATACATTTTTAATTTGGTACAAGTGCTCAAAGTTTCCGAATTCAATTTGGGCTTCATCGAGATGAGAGTGGAATGACAACAGCCACGTATCAAATGAAGTTTTTTACAACTCTTGCGGAGATAAAATTAAATCATAAACATTCTATTACAATTTTTTTTTATTCTAACATTATGGCTTGACATATTTTTTTCGAAAACGGAAACACGTTTTCGCCGTATGAAGGAGAAGAAATATAAACTAGTTATAATTAAATAATAAGCTTATGCTCGCGACTTCGTTTGCGGATATCCCCTTTTTCACGTTCCCGTAGGAATTTTGAGAAATCCACTCTTAGTTCCTGCCCAAGGAACCTACATGCCAAATTTTAGCTTTATTACCAGTACTTGCGGCTTAGCGTTGTCTGTCTCACTTACTCAGATAGTGACGGAAGATTTTTTTGTTTTTTTTTCTAATTCCTTAAACTAGCCATTCTTGTATACATATATATAATATAATCTGAATCTCGGAAACGGCTCCAACGATTTTCATTAAATTTATTATGCAGGGAGTATCAGGAGCGAGACATCAATCTAACCGAGCAAAGCTCGGTCGTCCAGGTATTTAGGATTAAAAGAAAATTAAAAGCAAAAACGTTAAACACAGACGTGTCTGAAATCAACTACATTGAAAACCTTTTTGCAAGGCAATAAAATTCTTTTTTTTTAGTAAGTGAAATGTGTTAAAAAAGAATAAAGATAATATAGGAGATGTAGATACTTAACCCTGCGGAAAATAGGGTGGAGCAGAAAAATGAAAAATTGGAGTTATTGGGAATTGAATCCTAATTGAATGGCAAGAGACGCGACGACAAAACGTAATAAATTGGAAAGCCTAATGAAACCAATTAAAATTCTGTAATTAAACTCAATGCGGATGAAATAAAATTAATTCAAGTAATTTCTCGATTTGATAAATTGGGACCAAACGTTTCCTGAATGTTATTTGGCAATTGAATATTACTAACCATCAACCCTTTTCCGAATTTATTTGGGGTCAGCGCCAACCCCCCGCCTTTTTGCTCCAAACATCACCATTAGCCATCATCTCGGTATTCACCTCTTTTCTATATAGCCAAAATGTCTTTCACAAAGTGTATCAATTGTTTTGTGGTTTTTCTTAACTGTGTCCTGGGTTTACGGGAAACTGGGTATTCATACTCAAAATTTTCCTCACGAAATTTTCCTCATTCCTCCGCACGACTTGTCCAAATTGCCAATACAACGCCCATACAATTTATTACCGATTTCCAACCCAATTTATTTAACTAAATAGCTCGAAACAAAACAAACCTAATGCAATCACGTCCTACAAATGATAACAATTCAGATACCGCAGGCGTGAGAAGGAGGCAAACGGAAATCGAGGTCAAATTAGGATAATTGACTGGGTTATTTTATTGTTTTGCTGAAATTTCTAGATTATTGATACGAGTAGATTGTTCCAAAATCTAAAAAAAGAATACGGAGTTGTACGCGTTTAAAAATCTATGATTTGCAGAGACAGCACTTATTACGTGTGATATATACATTCGATATATAGAATTGATATTAACTAAAAGACTCCGAGGATATACCTAGCTATCAGGAAACACAGACTTCGGGAGGAAATTCCACTGCTTACATAAAAATCAAGTTAAACGTTACAGCGATTTTATTTTATATCCCGTTAATTGATCTCAGAAAAATAGCGCCTAATCGAATTTGAGAATTATTGGGGAATAAGTGTGATAACCGAGGCATAAAAACGAAAACCCGCTTTTCAGATAACTGCACTTTCGCCTAAGGACCGCAGTAGTATATTTCCGAGGTGCGAATAGGTTTGCCTGATTTAAATTTAAGCCCTGTAAAACATATTGTAAAGGGATACCTTTTTTATTTTTTTTAAGGATGGGAAATCATCAAATGACTCCTTCCGCTCTGGGCGGAGCGGGAGGGAGTGTCAGACTCTTACTGACTAAAACCCATCCGTGTTCCTCCTAATGCCCTTTGCGTTCAAGGGTACGGTGTCTCTTTCGAACGGATTCCGCACCCCGGCAGGCACTGGCTCTAGCGGGCCCAGTCTCCCATGCTGACAGCTCCTTGAGGCGCGCGTGGAACATAGCGCGTCGTAGTAGGAATAATGGAAAATTACAGTAAGAGAGGGTTTTCAATTCGTGAAAGCAAGCAACTACTACTCACTAAGTAGTAAGGAACATTCGCGGTCTGTTTATAATGGTTTTATTAGGTACTTATCATTTTATGCAAATGGTGCTTTAAAAGGATTACAATCTTTTCGTATAAAATCATTTGTACTCACCTACTATCAACGCACATCCAAGACTACTAGGTCTAGAGCGCTGTTTGGAATATAGATACTAAAAGAAAAAAAACACTGCAAAAAATACTGAATACTGAATAACGTAAGCTTGCACTAAGAAAGGATTTTGAGAAATATTGAATGCTAGTTGACCCGCACAACTTCGTCTGCGTCACAATTTTCATTACTGCTCCGCTCCTATTGGTCTTAGCGTGATGATATATAGCCTATAGCCTTTCTCAATAAATGGGCTATCTAACACTGAAAGAATTTTTCAAATCGGACCAGGAGTTCCTAAGATTAGCGCGTTCAAGTAAACAAACAAACAAAATCTTCAGCTTTATATATTTATATGCTAGTTGACCCGCACAACTTCGTCTGCGTCACAATTTTCATTACTTCTCCACTCCTATTGGTCTTAGCGTGATGATATATGGCCTATAGCCTTTCTCAATAATGGGCTATCTAACACTGAAAGAATTTTTCAAATCGGACCAGGAGTTTCTGAGATTAGTGCGTTCAAGTAAACAAACAAACAACCTTTCAGCTTTATATATTTACTAGTTGACCCGCGCAACTTCGTCTGCGTCACAATTTTCATTACTGCTCCGCTACTATTGGTCTTGGCGTGATGATATATAGCCTAAATATAGCCTTCCTCGATAAATGGGCTATCTAACACTGAAAGAATTTTTCAAATCGGACCAGGAGTTCCTAAGATTAGCGCGTTCAAGTAAACATACAAACAAACAAACTCTTCAGCTTTATATATTTATATACTAGTTGACCCGCGCAACTTCGTCTGCGTCACAATTTTCATTACTGCTCTACTCATATTGGTCTTAGTGTGATGATATAATTATAGCCTATAGCCTTTCTCAATAATGGGCTACCTAACACTGAAAGAATTTTTCAAATCGGACCAGTAGTTCCTGAGATTAGCGCGTTCAAGTAAACAAACAATCAAACTCTTCAGCTTTATATATTTACTAGTTGACCCGCACAACTTCGTCTGCGTCACAATTTTCATTACTGCTCCGCTCCTATTGATCTTAGCGTGATGATATGTAGCCTATAGCCTTTCTCAATAATGGGCTATCTAACACTGAAAGAATTTTTCAAATCGGACCAGGAGTTCCTAAGATAAGCGCGTTCAAGTAAACAAACAAACAAACTCTTCAGCTTTATATATTTATATACTAGTTGACCCGCGCAACTTCGTCTGCGTCACAATTTTCATTACTGCTCCACTCATATTGGTCTTAGCGTGATGATACATAGCCTATAGCCTTTCTCAATAATGGGCTATCTAACACTGAAAGAATTTTTCAAATCGGACCAGGAGTTCCTAAGATAAGCGCGTTCAAGTAAACAAACAAACAAACAAACAAACTCTTCAGCTTTATATATTTATATACTAGTTGACCCGCGCAACTTCGTCTGCGTCACAATTTTCATTACTGCTCCGCTCCTATTGGTCTTAGCGTGATGATATGTAGCCTATAGCCTTTCTCAATAAATGGGCTATCTAACACTGAAAGAATTTTTCAAATCGGACCAGGAGTTCCTAAGATAAGCGCGTTCAAGTAAACAAACAAACAAACTCTTCAGCTTTATATATATACTAGTTGACCCGCGCAACTTCGTCTGCGTCACAATTTTCATTACTGCTCCACTCATATTGGTCTTAGCGTGATGATACATAGCCTATAGCCTTTCTCAATAATGGGCTATCTAACACTGAAAGAATTTTTCAAATCGGACCAGTAGTTCCTGAGATTAGCGCGTTCAAGTAAACAAACAAAAAACTCTTCAGCTTTATATATTTACTAGTTGACCCGCACAACTTCGTCTGCGTCACAATTTTCATTACTGCTCCGCTACTATTGGTCTTGGCGTGATGGTATATAGCCTATAGCCTTCCTCGATAAATGGACTATCTAACACTGAAAGAATTTTTCAAATCGGACCAGTAGTTCCTGAGATTAGCGCGATCAAGTAAGCAAACAAACAAACTTTTCAGCTTTATAATTATACTAGCTGACCCGCGCGGCTTCGCTCCCGTCAACTGGCTACCCTACCTACCCTACCTACCCTACCTACCCTACCTACCCTACCTACCCTACCTACCCCACCTACCCCACCTACCCTACCTACCCTACCTACCCTACCTACCCTACCTACCCTACCTACCCTACCTACCCTACCTACCCTACCTACCCTACCTACCCTACCTACCCTACCTACCCTACCTACCCTACCTACCCTACCTACCCTACCTACCCTACCTACCCTACCTACCCTACCTACCCTACCTACCCTACCTACCCTACCTACCCTACCTACCCTACCTACCCTACCTACCCTACCTACCCTACCTACCCTACCTACCCTACCTACCCTACCTACCCTACCCGCTGTCAAATAATAACAGACAAATAATTAGCAATAAATTAAAATTGCGACTATAATTTGAGATTTAAACTATCCTATCTCTCAAGTTGGATCGAACTGCACATGGTGTGCGAATTTTATTATAATCGGTTAAGTGGTTTAGGAGTCCATTGAGGACAAACATTGTGACACGAGATTTATATATATTAAGATTAGTATAGATTGAATATTATGCTTAATAAATTGTCAATAAAGGATGAATTAGACTATAAAATATATATTTTTTTTAATCACACTGTTTTTTTTTTCACAATTGAGTATTTTTATAGTTGAGCATCTTGGTAACATATCACATGTTTAAATTTTTATGAAAGCGCTCAAAAATATAAGACACTTTTGTGTTACTAAATTATTTTTATAGGTTTTGTTACCAAATGTTTTAGAAACTGACATAATATTCAAATGCTCAAAGAATACCATATGCAGGTCCAAGAAATGCCTAAGATTCTGTGTAAGCACAATATCAAAGAAATCGAAACGCCCAAGTTGTTCAACAGTGTAAATAAACATATGTTTGTATTTGCTTAGGCTCTACTACTATTCTGGTAAAATAAATAAACTTGGATTATCTACTATATTTAAGGATCTGCTGGACTTTATGATTGACATTATGGAAAATTGTGACATTTATCAAAGTTTGAATGACGCTAATAAAACAGGAGATAATTTTTTTCTTGACTAAACATATTTACATCATGCACCAAAATATTGCAGGCCTGCTTTCCAAATGCGATTTTCTTGCGGTTTGTTTAAATGAATTAATTGATAGAAACATAGTCGTAGATGTCTTATGTATTACGGAGCACTTTATGATGGAAACTTATGAAAAACATCTGAAGCTGAACTGCCTAGCAGCCTGTTTCAGTCGAAATGAAAACAAAAGAGGTGGAGCTTGCATACTAGTGAGGTCCGATCACCAATGGAGAGAACTGCCAAAAATAGCAAAAATGTCTGCAAGTGGTGTCTTTGAATGTTGCGCCATTGAACTGACTATGCATAAAATTGTATGTGTTTGTATTTACAGAGTACCAAATTCTAAAAATTTCAATGAATGTATTAAGAAATTAGAACAGATATTACAAATGTTAATAAAAACAGACTGTAAAAATATTGTTTTAGCGGGAGACTTTAATATAGATGTACTTAAAAGAACTAATCAGTCAATAGAATTCGAAAATATGTTAGTAAGCTTTAACTTGAAACTGGCACTTTATCAACCAACTCGTCTTAAGAGCAAAACATGCATTGACAATTTTGCGCATAACTTTAACAGGCGCTGTCAATCGTCGGTATTAGAATTAGCGTTATCGGATCACACAGCCCAACTACTGAAGTGTCCAATAAACACGATATGTACTTTTAGTCGGTGGAGTAGAAGAAGTCGTGAATACAGTAACGATAACATTGATAAATTTAAAGCCTATCTGCGGAGTCTGTCGTTTTCAGAAGTGTATGAAGCAAATGAACCAAATGTAGCGTTTAATTCGTTTTCAGATATCTTCTCATTACTATACAAACAGTGCTTCCCCGAAACTATGATTTCGATTAATGTCCATAAAAAACCAAACTGGGTATCACGTGGAATTAAAAGATGCAGTTTAAAAAAACGGCAATTACTTTGGCAGTTCCGATTAAAACCTACTCAACAGAATAAAATGAAATTTAAAAACTATACAAAACTCTTAAAAAAGATTATTAATTTAACTCAAAGAGCTCAAAATACCCATAAAATAAAGACATCGTATAATAAATCTAAAACTACATGGCAAATTATAAACCAGTCAAAGCTAAATGTTCCAAAGAATAATATTAATAAACTTATAATTAATAATAACAAAGTAATATCTGATCCAAAGAGCATTTGTAATGTATTTAATAATTATTTTACTGACAAAATTCAGCCCATTATTAATTCAGGAGACAAAGTCACTAGTCATATTATAAACAGGAAGGACTCTATATTTATGGCTCCATGTTTACCGAACATTGTGTTAAAAATCATTCGAGCCCTTAACAACACAAACAGTGTCGGTTACGATGGCATCTGCACAAAAATAATCAAAGCAGTTGCTGAAGAAATTTGTTGCCCGCTAAGCTACATCATAAATTTGTGCATTAGCGAAGGTATTTTTCCAGATTGCTTAAAAAAATCTGTAATAAAGCCGCTATTCAAAAAACAAGATAGAATTATGGAAAACTACAGACCGATTTCGTTGATTCCGATATTCTCTAAAATTATTGAAAAGTACATTAAGTAGAACTTAATTTTTATTTAGAGAAAAATAATATTCTTTGCAACGAACAAAAAGGATTTAGGAAAAACAAGACAATTAACATGGCGGTTTATGACTTTTTGCATACTATTATGACAAATATGGATACAAATAAACCAGTATGTGCGATATTTTGTGACATGACCCAGGCATTCGACTACGTGCAACACAATATTTTACTGAAAAAGCTTGAAGCTTACGGGGTAAGAGGAAACGTCCTTGAGCTCTTAAAATCGTATCTAACTGAAAACAGATTACTGAAATAAGCAGACTAAATACTAGCACCAAAAGAGAAGAAGTATTTCTATCGGATGAACGCGACGTTGTCTACGGAGTTTCACAAGGAAGTATACTGGGACCACCGCTCTTTACTATCTATATAAATGACTTTCCAATGGCAATCAAACATCCGGTGACATTATTCGCAGATGACAGTACAATAACAATACCTTGCAATGAAATAGATTTTTATAAAGAGGACATAAGTAATACTTTGCAAAAAACTATAGAATGGGTAGATAATAACCATTTAAAAATAAATTTAAATAAGACAGTTATGATGCATTTTAGCCAACGCTCATTGACTCTTCCTAATCTTGACATAAAGTATAATGACATTTCAATTGACACAGTTAATAGGTACAACTAAGTTTCTAGGACTGACAATCGATCGAAATTTAAATTGGAAGGCACACATTGATGTCCTGACTAAAAGAATAAGCAGTAGTGCGTACGCCCTGCATAAGCTGTCACGAACGGTTAACGTAGATGCCTTATTAACCGCTTACTACGGGCTAACTGAATCTGTTCTCAGATATGGGGTTATCTTTTGGGGTAACTCAACTAGTAAAGAAATTGTATTTAAAGCACAAAAGAGATGCCTCAGGGCCATGTTTAAGTTAAAAACTATCGATAGTTGTAAACCCTATTTCATACGCTATAGAATATTAACATTGACATCCCTTTATATTCTGGAAACAGTAATGTTTGTCAGAAACAATAAAAACCTATTTCCGCGAATGGCAGATAGATTCCCTAGAAACAGGCGAGATCAAAGTCAGCTCTGTCTGCATAAGAGGACTGCACTTATGCGCAAAAGTGTTTTTTGCATGGCTCCCACTATTTATAATAAGTTGCCGAAAAGTTGGAGGGAGCTTGATAATGTAAAACTAAAGAATCAACTAAAGATGTTTCTAAGCAACAGGGCTTACTATAGTACCAACGAATTTCTTGCAGAATCATTTATTTTGACATAATCCATATAAACTTTGTTTTGGACTTTTTATTGATATTATGTATTAATTTAAAATTGGTAAATTTGACATAGGTATTTAATTATTATTATTTTTATTTTTTTTGTTCGATTGACATTTTATATAATTTTGACATAATTTTTGCATTGATTTTGACATTTATAATATTTGAATAGTTTTTGACATAATTTAAATTTGATTAATATTTTGACATTAATTCATTTTTACCATTGACATTTATAATAATTCAAATATAATAATTTGTAATTAATTCTTTACTTTGCATAATATTTGCACGCCATAGTATGTGGCAAACATATCTGAACTTGTCTAGTCTAATGTTATCCTTTTTTTTTTTTTTTTTTTTTTTTTTTTTTTTTTTTTTTTTTTAAGGATGGGAAATCATCAAATGACTCCTCCCGCTCTGGGTGAAGCAAGAGGGAGTGTCAGACTCTTACTGACTAAAACCCATCCGTGTTCCTCCTGGTGCCCTTTCTGTTCCAAGGCTACGGCACCTCTTTCGAACGGATTCCGCAGCCCCAGCAGGCACCTGCCCTAGCGGGCCCCGTCTTCCACGCTGACATCTGGGATCGCAGCGCGCTGCCGACCCGGGCCTAGTTCTGATCAGACGGCGAGCCACCCACTGCTCGCCGTCCGCAGGCCCGCGCCTACGGCGGCCGGGAATCGTCCTGCGACTCCCGTCGCCTGGGGCGTCTTCTTCTGTTGCGGCGACTGGGACGTGAGGTTTCCCTCTCTCTCACACGTTCGGCCTCCTCCTTTGCTAGCATTACTGCTTCGCAGAAGGAGGTGATCGCTTCCCATGCCTCCTCGCTCCGGACCAAAGATTGAACCAAGGCCGGTCGCGAAAGGTCGCCGCCACCGATGTTATCCTGCATGCACGTTTTTTAATCTTGTATGTGTACACATGTTTGGGCAAATAAATTTATCTTTATCTCTTTATCTTTATCTACAAATAAAAATCTTCGATACTAAGCGGATGAAGGTGGCCGTTCCATCCATTTTGAACAAAAAAAAAATCTCAAGGTCACCCAAAAATCTTGGTTTTTTATTGGTACTTATATACCATTTCGAATTTATTGTATAAAGTCAATGTGCATTTTCTTGTCCAACGAGAATAAGAACGAAGTTGTTTGATTAAATTACTCTAGCCGCAATATATTTTTATTTTTTTAATAATCTAAAAGGAAAATACAACTCGCTAAACCCTGATTACTTCACTTGATTGCTAAAAGCCTATTACGAACCTACCCTTGCATCCCTTTGAAAGCCAGAAAATAAAAACTCCTTCTTATCCGCCTTTTCCTTATATTGATATTGCCTTACCGTTATTGATTAGGAATGTGCACAATAGAAATAAGAAATTGAGCTTCACTCAGCCTCAGAGTACAAACGTAATCGGCTTTCAAGTAAAAAAAAAACGAATTATTCGAGATCGTTAAAACTTTTGTTAAACTTTCTATAACATCTTTTTTACACCACTAAAATTCAAAAATAAAATTCGATTTACATAAGTTTAGATTAACGGTTGATTTTCGGTTATTTTTTGTATTGTTTTCAGTTTATTCATAGTGATAATAGTTAGTTTGATCGCATGATCAGTCGCGTCGCAGTGTGCGTGCAGACGGATCCGCGGTCGGGACTCGACTGAACTCGACCACCCTTGAAAGTCAAAGCGTGTTTTCCACTAAACAAAATTTTGAGAACTGCATCAGACAGGTGTTAAGATCCGTTGATTGTACATTGCTGCAGAGGTCACGTACCAACGAGCAATGGAAATCTTCCACGGAATCGCGATCGTGTTTTTAATTTACGGTAGCTCGATAAAGGACGATAACTTTTTTCAAAGCTGAGAAAAACGATAGGTAAAAAAAATATCAAGGCTATAAATCTGTTACTTTTCGTGCCGCTGTAAATCATAACGGGTGAATAATTTCAGTGTTGGTATCATCGGATCACATACTGTTCGTTGCAGTTCGCAGGCTTGTTATAGTTTATATTCTCTACTACCCTAATTATTAATTAGCTTCGTAGTATATAATACAGTTTCATCACGCAACGTGTTCGTTCCGCTATGAATATGTTTAGTGAAATGTCCCATAAAACTTTTAAGGACTAATAACCTTACGAGGTTGATGACGTGAAAACTTAACACAAGCACTTCTTATACAAAAAAATATATTAAAATAAGTGTTTTAAGTGTGTGATTGTGTGTGTGTGTGGTGTTTTATACTTTATTGTTATTAGGTACAATAAAGTATGTACTGTATACACAAACCTTTAAGTTTCAGAAGTTGGAAATAGGTAAGCATTTTCCGACTTCTTCAAAAAGGAGGAGGTTCTATGTTCGTTGTATTTATTTATTTATTATTATTTTTTTATGTATGTTCACCGATTTTTCCGCCAATTCTGGACCGATTTCAAAAATTTTTTTTTTCGAAAGCCTATACTCCTGAGGTGGTCCCATTGTCACCAAGTTAGAATATGATGATGGGATCCCATAAAATCGAGGGAAACCCTCAAATTGTATAAGCACATATACTGTTTAAATAAACTCTCTAACGCAATTCATATATTTGTGAAAAATCATCATCTGATGTTGCTAAGCTGATGATGGAAGGTATAAGTTAGGATCTGATGATGATATCCCATGAAAAATGTTTTTTCAGCAATATTTTCGCCAATTGTTAACCGATTTGGATGTTTTTTTTTTTTTTTGTTTGGAAGCATATTTTCTCGGACTGGTCCCATTTAAATTTGATGAAGATCTGATGAAGAACTTCGGAGATAGGCAACGGAACTCTTCAATAAATGGAAGAGTTCCGTTGCCTATCTCCGAAGTACCAAATTTAAATTTGGCGAAGATCTGATGAAGCTTCGGAGGTAGGCAATGGAACTCTTCAATAAATGATAGCAAAAGTATCGTGATTTCTGAAATCGCATGTCTGTTGATTGTTTACACCAGTTCATAACGCTGTGTTTGTGAAAAATAAAAACAACTTTTAAACAAAAAAGTAAAACCGACTTCCAAAAACAAAACACTACAAATTAAAGTTTTATTTTTTGTTAATAAGTTTTTTCATTATGGACACATTAATCTATTCTTATTTTTTATTTTATAGGGTAAACCAGGCAAACGTGCCCCAGTCGGATATGTGCCCCACTCGCGAAACTCAGTGAAGCATTTTAAATTTGGCGCTTATTTGATCCTAGCTGGTCAGTGTTCCAAGTATGGCCGCGATGTAAACAACACTGTGCTGGTTTTTATTTAGTTTTAGTGAGAAAAGTGATTAAAAGGTTTGTATGACTACATGAATTTGTTTTATATCTATTTTCACGTTGATTAAAAGTATTTGCTCGATATTATTTCGTGTTTTTAAAGTTTTTATCGAAAACTAACCTCATTTAACTTTTGTTTGCCTATAATTACGTTCCGTTTTTCGTAACAAATATCAGAATTATTTAAGTGGGGCACATTACACTGTACATCGTCTAATGCGCCCCGATTTTTTTGGGCTCCAAATGGGGCACCCCATTTGGAGATAATTCCTGAATTCTTATTTTGATTACTTTTTAATAAAATTTTTTTTTATCATCGTCAACAGAAAGTGAAGTAGAGTTGCAGCTTAGTGAATCTAGAGAAGAATGTTCTGATGAAAATGAAAACACATGTGTAGAATGTCACGAGAATTACTACCGTACCAAGAAGAAGAGCGAATGGATTCGATGTTTGCAGTGTTCTGGCTGGTTACATGAAGACTGTACAAGTTATAGAGAGAAATGCAATAACTGCGGTACCAAAGAAAAAGAAAAAGGGAAAGGAAAAAGAACCTCTAAATGAGAGGTTTTGCTGGGGCACATAAGACGGATCTATCCTTGTAATGTGCCCCACCCTAAGTTTCACAAAATTGTTGATCTCAGTTATATTTAATTATATTTTAGAAGATTTTTTAGTTTTTGTTATGCCAATTGAGTCAGAGGTTAAGACTGATTACTTTAATAAACATGTTCTGAACAAAAAATGATTTTTATTTCGATTTTTCGAATAGTGGGGCACATTTGCCTGTTTTACCCTATTAATTTTCATACAAACTAAATGCTTTGACGTAAATCATCCGATATGCATGCCTCTTTATCCGAATTGGCAACGAAAAACAAATGAAATTCAAAAAGCATTTGATGGATTTTTCATTTTAATTGCACTAAGACACTTTCACACTGCATAGCTCAATTATATGAAATTACAAATATCTTTGTAACGAAGCCCTTACTTGAAGTACTTCCTTTGTTTGATTTGATTTGTTAAAGCTGTAAAAGCGTTTGCTAAAGTTTTTGGATAACGTAAAGAACACGGTGTATAAGCAATATCAAAACTCCTTTCGGTTCCATCGGCTTTTCGTTTTGTGAGCAATGTGCTTTGCCCTAGTGCTACTTTAATTGCACACTTCTGGTTCTGGAGTGGCGACCGTTACCTGAAGAAACAACATTCAGCGGCCTCCCACAAGGTAGACTGATGACCTGTTAAGGGCCACGGTAGTCCACTGCATGCAAAGAATCATGGGACCTGTGGATAAGGTGACGCTTGTAGTAGGCCTATGTCCAGCAGTCTTTCAACTAAATGATCATGAATACCGAAACTACGCAATTTTTTTCCTTTTTGTTAATTTTTTCCCATATGTTAATGGAGTTTTATTTGGAGTTTTATTGAGAGAGTTTAAATACCTCGGCCATGTGGTTACCGAGGATTTAAGAGACGATGGAGACATTGAAAGGGAGAGGAGAGCGATGGCGGTCCGCTGTAACATGTTGGCACGCAGATTTGCGAGGTGTAGTTTAGAGGTAAAAATTACTCTTTTTAAAGCATTTTGCCAAACTCTCTATACCTGCAATCTGTGGGTCAGCTACACTCAGCGGGCCATCAACGCTCTCCGAATACAATATAATAACGCGTTCAGGGTGCTGGTGGGGCTCCCACGCTATTGTAGTGCGTCTGCGATGTTTGGGCACGCGGTCACAGACGGGTTTCACACTGTGCTGCGGCGCCGTATCGCTTCGCTGATGTTCCGCACGCGTGGGAGCGCCAACACTATCCTGAACGTGCTCAGCCACAATCTGGACAGCCCCCTTCTGGGGCACTGGGTTCAAGTACAAGTGCGTGTACCCGGGGCCTCAGAGGGCGGCAAATACTTAAAACTTAAACTTAATAAACTTTAAATTAATTTAGTTTTTTTTTAAATGTACCTAACATAGTTTTTAAGTCTTTCTACTAATTATATTATGGACCAAGAATGTCTGAAATAAAAATATTTTATTTTATTTATTTCACTAAAGGCAATAATAGAGAGAGAGCCTTTATATTGTTCATGATTTCGGAGTGAATATTTCAATATTTTTGGAGCTTCAATTCAATTGTGGGATATTTCCATAATTTTTGCTAGTTTTCCATTTTTTAACTGTTATATTTAATGTCCATCGGCTCAATCGAAGTTGAACTTGATACTGAAAATCTATCTTACCTACACAATAAACACCAAAAATAATTGCCTATGATAGGCAATTATTTTTGGTTTTGATTAATTTTTATGACTACAAATCAATCCTCTTTTGTCAAATGTCTGGCATTAATCTGTTACATTGTACCTAACAGCTAACCATCTGCAACATTACAGAGCTATAAATTATCACGATCCCAAACAAAGAATTGAAAGATAATCTCATCGTTAGGCCAATGAAATAATGGAGCCATCGAGATGAATGTACGCAATTCGCAACGATTTGACCAATTATACTAATGAATTGTCACGAGGAGCTCGTGGCTAAATAATAACAGCTGTACGAGACGATCTTCAAGGTTAAGCAATGCTTGCCAAGGTTGGTCTGTGGATGGGTGACCATCATAACATACCGAGTTTCCTCCGTGCCTCGGAAAGCACGTTAAGCCGTTGGTCCCGGCTGTCATTTGTAGATCTTTGGCAGTCGTTACGGATAGTCAGAAGCCATTAAATCTGACTCCAGTCTTGCCATGAAGTACAGCGTGACCCAGATACTGGATTGTGGAGGTCTGGTAGGCAGCCGCTCCTTGTAAAGTACTGGTATTCGAAAGGATATAGGAAGCTGACCCCAATATAGTTGGGAAAAGGCTAGGCAGATGATGACTAATGAATTATGCTGATTGAAAGACACATCAAACTTTATCCCACATTAGCAATGAAATCGATATTAGACCTAACTCTGTAAGTCAAGGTTACATTGATTTATATAATTAGAGTCCTCGAAATTAGTTCATCAGTGCTCTGTAAGTTATCCAATTTCCCTTTGTTTGAGTAACATGCAACGTTTGATCTGTTTCTATTTGAACGATAAAACTCCCAATTCGTAATCAGTTCTAGTCGGCTTCCTCTTTTTGTCCAAGTTTAAAATGGCATAATTCAATAGATCTTTTAGCCTAACTGATAAAATTGTCAAAGCTTTCATTGTTGGATGCATTATTTACATGCAATCTAACAAACTCGCCGCAATATTCCGCGCCTATGTGTGGACACGTCTCACCCAGTTTTGTGTAAAAAGACAATTATCTATTCAGAATGTATGTCTACCATTTTCCGTAGAAGGCGCGCGACCCGATAGTGTGGGTATAAAATCTAAATAAGGACTATTCAGGCGTCGAGAAAGCGACTTATTAGGAAAGTACTTTCCCACTGCCCAGTTGCCTTGTGGTAATGTTTTATGTGCAGCCAGACGCTCGACTTTACAAATGGAAAATATCTTGGCACGCCTTAGCGCTACAAATTACTGTTATCCCCACATTTGGCTTTCCGCTCCGTAACCCTACGATGGGGCTTTATTTCAACGCCTTACTCGACTTGAAACAAGGAAAAGCTTTGCCCGAGATGTTTTTCAAAATGGTGGGCTTCGGACTAATTACGTAATATCATATCAGACGCGCCCCTTGTCTAGCAATCTGCTCGCTTTAGCTGGCTAGGATTAAATCACACTGCTGTAATTTGTTTTAAGGGTCAGCAAGCCCAAGAGCACCGAAAAATGCCAATTTCTTCGTCGCAGAGATCTCCGTAATGGTGATATATTTTCAAGCGGAAAAAAGTGCAGTGTATAGCCAAATTTTTAAAGTAAAGCATTTTATATAGATATTATACAAATAAGGTCCAAAACATTGAAAAAAATAAAACCGGCTTCCAAAAACAAAACACTACAAAGTAAAAAATAAAATAAAGTTATTTTTTACTTTGTAGTGTTTTGTTTTTGGAAGTCGCTTTTATTTTTTTGTTAAAAAGTTTTTTTTATTTTTCACTTTTTAGTGGTCCGCAGGTACACAGCGTGCCGGCATGATATTATATTATGAACTGGTGTAAGCAATCAACAGACATGCGATTACAGAAATCCCGATCCATTTGCTATCATTTATTGAAGAGTTCCATTGCTTACCTCCGAAGTTCTTCATCAGATCTTCGCCAAATTTAAATGGGACCAGTCCGAGAAAATACTCTTCCAAACAAAAAAAATAATCATCCCAATCGGTTAAAAATTGGCGAAAATATCGCTGAACAAACATTTTTCATGGGATCCCATCATCAGATCCCGACTTATACCTTCCATCATCAGCTCAGCAACATGAGATGATGATTACCAAGCACAAATATCTGAATTGCGTTAGAAAATAAATGAAAAACTGTGTACTTATGTGCTTATAAAATTTGAGGGTAGATATCCCTAGATTTTCATGGGATCCCATCATCAGATTCTGACTTCGTGACAATGGGACCACTTCAGGAATATAGGCTTTCGAATAAAAAATAATTTTTAAAATCGGTTCAGAATTGCAAAACATACATATTTAAAAAAAAAAAAAAACTATACATACAGCCGAACATAGAACTTCCTCCTTTTTGAAGAAGTCGGTTAAAAAAAGACGCCACAAACACACACTTACCACAATTTTTCGTCGCGAAATGCTCAAAATTTTGAGCGGTAACTACCATCTTTTTTTTAACTATTCAATAGGCAATTTAATGAAATAAAGCATTTTACTATAAAAAATTAACATTTCAATGTAATTTTGATTTTATAAGGATTTTTTATCCGAAATTCTCTGATTTTTGCGTTCTGTCAGTTCAGAATCCTGCGGGACTTGATTGGGAGCAGACCTATGTCAAAATTGTTCAATATTCGTTCAGATTGCCTTTGTTCAAACGAATTCACATAAGATACGAAAATGAGAAAAACATATAAATAAAAACAACCTAGATAAAATATCTTTAAATAATATTATGTTATAGTTTCAATTCAGGAGCTCGTGGCTAGATAATAACAGCCGCACGGGTCGATCTTCAAGGTTAAGCAACGCTTGCCAAGGTTGGTCTGTGGATGGGTGACCATTTTAACATACCGAGTTTCCTCCGTGCCTCGGAAAGCACGTTAAGCCGTTGGTCCCGGCTGTCATTTGTAGATCTTTGGCAGTCGTTACGGATAGTCAGAAGCCAGTAAATCTGACTCCAGTCTTACCATGAAGTACCGTGTTACCCAGTTAATGGGTTGTGAAGGTCTGGTAGGCAGCCGCTCCTCGTAAAATACTGGTATTCAGCTGAATCCGGTTTGACTGGAAGCCGACCCCAATATAGTTGGGAAAAGGCTAGGCAGATGATGAGTTTCAATTCATAAAATTGATTGAGAAAATGAGATTTTTAAGCGGCATGTTTACGTCTAATTGTCATCTGACAATAGCGTTAGACAAAATTTCAAAGAAGAATGGCGAGATTGCATGTAATCGGGGACCCATCGATAGGGGTAGCGTGGCTTGTTGAAACTGGTGTATAGACAAAAAACTACTTAAGACTAACGAAAAATGGAAAGCAGGTTGAAGAAGATGGGAGAAAAAAGATATGAAAGGTGGAAGATTATAACTTAAAATAATCGAAACTAAAAGGCACATTATTGTAAATTACGGCTCGCACTTCTTGGTTACTTATTATTTAGAAGTAGAATGGCTTATTTTAACACACTTAAGTAGAAGGCACATTATCTCACGCTTTTTTACCCGTAGACGCTTCATGGGAAAAAGGCGTGAGTGAGAGAAAAATATTACGGAACGAAACTTGCTACGGTTCTAACATAGGTACCTACCTACCTACTCATTTTAACTCGTCTAACTTCACGTCATACACGATAACACGACTATTGACCTATTAAAGGAAATTATCAATAACCAAGATTATTGTCCCTATGTCCTGATAGGCCGTCCTCTCATGGCCTATCAAAATGGTGCTGGATCGGAATAAAAATCTCTATCAATATGGGTATTATTGATAGAGATTTTTATTTCAATCCTATATTGGTTCTTAGCCAAATATATAATTCAGACAAAAAAGTCAGCTTTAGATTTCCTGGAACATAAAAGCACATATGATGTGTATCTTTCTGAGGAGCTTGTGACTAGATAATTACAGCGGCACCAGTCGATCTTCAAGGTTAAGCAACGCTTGCCAAGGTTGGTCTGTAGATAGGTGACCATCTTAACATACCGAGTTTCCTCCATGCCTCGGAAAGTACGTTAAGCCGTTAGTCCCGGCTGTCATTTGTAGATCTTTGGCAGTCGTTACGGATAGTAAGAAACGAGTAAATCTGACGCCAGTCTTGCCATGAAGTACCGTGTTACCCAGTTAATGGGTTGTGGACGTCTGGTAGGCAGCCGCTCCTCGTAAAATACTGGTATTCAGCTAAATCCGGCTTGACTGGAAGCCGACCCCAATATAGTTGGGAAAAGGCAGATGATGATGTGTATCTTTCTATATTTAACTAGAGGTTTGTTAAATAAAATAGACACACAAATATCTGAATTGCGTTAGAAAGTATATGGAAAACACTGTATGTGCCTGTTAAGCTTAGGGGTTTCCCTCGGTTTTCATGGGATTCTATCATCAAATTCCGACTTGCTGACAATGGGACCAATTCAAGGGCTTTCGAATAAAAAAGATTTATTAAATCCGTCCATAATTGGCGGATAAATCGGTGAACATACATAAAAAAAATAAAAATAAAACATACATGCATACATTTATATTCGATCATAGAACCTCCTCCTTTTTGAGGAAGTCGGTTAATAAGCATAACCAAACCATCTTCTTGAAACTACTTGATAAATCAAGTTCATATTTTATTTATTTCGAACCAGGGGGCCTACTCTCTAAGTCCGTCAACCATAATACGGGCCGGTCCGAAGGTAGTCCGAAACTAACGAGTAAACCCAACTCGGATTAATGAGTTTCGAACGGAATCATAGACAATGTTAGTGAACGAATGACGATAGACTTGGGCTATTTGCAAAGGCACTCGGCTGAAAGTCACACATATCCAACAAACTGTTATAGTAGCTGAAATAAGATTTCGGCTGATTAATCTAAATGCTACTCTGGTGTCTTGTGATCATTCACAGTTTCGTACATGAATTTGCCAGAGATCAACTAAACTTCAAGAGAACCAATGGTCACGGATACAAATTGCAGGCAGTCAAGCCTATACACTCGACTAACTAAACGACTTATCAGCCTAAGTAGAAATACCTTCTGAATAATAATAGATATAATCACGAGTCATTGTCCCCTAAAAAACATTTCTGCAACAAAGCCGCCATAGACAGTTCAATTTACAGAGGTTGCTTCGACGCAGAGAAAGACGCCACTCCAAACGTAAACAAATCCTCGGAACGTTGAGGTCGCTCCTCGAAACCTGTAGAGCATCCAGGAAGCTTCTGTGTATTTTGGCGAAGCTAGGCTGGCTAACTTAGCCAGAATATTTACGCGCAATGGGTGAATGGGAGTCTACGTGCGGATAACGGAGTATCTACTCTAGTCTATCCATTGCGGGGTATACCGATGGCCAACTTTATGTAGCTCTATCGTATGTTAACAGCCCTAGCAACTTTCTTAAATATCGCAAACAGAAGTTTCTTTTTAGAAAATATTACTAGGGCAGAACGGCATTTTGAATAGAAGAGATGATCATGATGAGAGAGTGCCTTGAATAACAGTCTTCCGAATTCTAAGAGAGGTCAAGCAATGTTAGATATTTACTGTTTGCATATCTTATCTTAGCGATATATTATATCGCTTTGCAAGACAAAGCGATATAATAGGGATGCAACATTTCTATTTTTGCTTTAATTTTAAATAACTCCATCTAGAAAAGACCACCACATTGAATAACAGTCTTCCAAATTCTAAGAGAGGTCAAGCAATGTTAGATATTGACTGTTTGCATATCTTATCTTAGCGATATATTATATCGCTTTGCAAGACAAAGCGATATAATAGGGATGCAATATTTCTATTTTTGCTTTAATTTTAAATAACTCCATCTAGAAAAGACCACCACATTGAATAACAGTCTTCCGAATTCTAAGAGAGGTCAAGCAATTTTAGATATTGACTGATTGCATATGTTATCTTAGCGATATATTATGTCGGTTTGCAAGACAAAGCGATATAATAGGGAACATGCAATATTTCCATTTTTGCTTTAATTTTAAAGAACTCCATCTAGAAAAGACCACCACATAAATAAAAAATGAAAACACTTTAATTTATTGCCATAGTTGCGATTTTCAACGACAGTTTAAATTTTCGCGAATTCATCTTATTAACAACATTCTATAGTATTTGCATCTTCCCTATTTAGCTTTTGCCCGTTTTTTGCTTTCGCGTGTATGTCGCGAACGAAGTCGGCAGCAGCAGCTAGTACCTAAATAAATAAGAAGTATTTAACATAACAAACATTTAGTTATAATAAGCAATGGACCACCAATGAAAACCTGGCTACTTGTATACTGGGAGTTCCACACCGTACTTTTTGTCATCTATACTAATCTATTAAAAAGAGGAAAGATTTGTATTTTTGTATGTAGGTAACGAATAAACATAAAACTAATGGACAGATTTGAAAAATTCTTTCAGCAATGGAAGCGAGTTACAAAGGCAAATATTTTATCCTCGTACTCCCACGAAACGGGAACTACGCGGGTTAAACCGCGTGTTATCTTCTCATCATCATCATCATATCAGCTGAAACATGTCCGCTGCTGAACATAGGCCTTCCCCAAGCGTCGCCACAACGACCGGTCCTGCACGTCTCGCATCCATCGGCTACTCACGACCTTCACCAGGTCATCGGTCAACCTTGTGGGAGGCACGTCCTTTAGTACTTTATAAAAATAAACCAACATCAATCTGTTAAATTACCATTATTATCTAGGTAAATACTTTTGGTTGACAAATGACGTGTACGCACAATTTTCCACCAACGGGTTTTGTTCCTAAACACTCCTCCCGAACACAATCAAGTTGCTAAATGTGGTGTAACAGACGTCACCTCCTATCATCTTTGTAACACTAATGGCTCCACATTATTCAGAAGCAGTAAACAATGTGGATAATCATTTGTATTTGTTTAACCCCGATAAGACAAAGATGTCAGTATTCTCCACGACCCCATTTTGCTACAAAAGCGAAAATCTAAACAAGATAAAAGCGTACCACTGAGGCTTTGTTGCCCCCAACGAAAATGTAGACACCATCTTCTACGTTTCTTTCTAAGCAGCCTTAAAAGCAAAATTGAAAGCTTGTACGCCAGTACAAATATACTTTGTCTCAACGAATTGTTGAATCTTGTTATGGGAAAGGGAAGTTAAAATTCTTGGCCTCACCCGCGGTTAAATTATTACATGGGTTTGGTACGAATACGTAAGGGAATAAATCGTGCAAAAGATCTCCTTTAAAAGGGCTTGTTCTAGGTTGTTGTCCTGGAAATCGGACCTACTCGTAAATAGAAAACATAATGTATTTGAAATATTCCATTCCTTTGTCTACAAAAACCACAACTTGCATTATGTGTTGTAAAACTAACATTTTATTAATCATCTGAGACCAGGTCAGTGAACTTTTCTTTGGCGCACTAGTATTACTGTCTTTAGTAAGATTTCCGTAATCCAATGATGCTCAAAAATGAGTTAATTATCAAGCGAAATTTATGACAATAATGTAGGTGATTTTCGAAATAAAATTAGGTCAAATTATGTAGCGGTCAATGCCCGCGCACGCGCTAGCACTTCGTAGGTAAGACGCACTCAGCTGCATTGTCGCTGTGTGCGTAGTCGGGTGATTCTGTTTTGTTTGTATTGAATTAAGGGTTTAATTCTGAAATACTGTTAAATTTCAACAACAAATAAAAGCAGCGCTTATTAGTTATTGCCCACTATCGTACTTTCAATTGATTACTTATGTCTTTTATGACAACCTCCTGAAATGCAAAACAACAGCTTGTGTATATATAAAAATGAATCCCTATTTCCCTTGGTCATCGCATCATGCTTTAACGGCTGGACCAATTTCAATAATTCTTTTTGTTTGTTGTTGTGTGCGTTCTGGTAACGAAAAGGTTACCAGAACGCACACAACATACATAGTATATATTATCACGCTATGTGCTTTGGAGGATGAGTAATATTAAAAAATGTCCGTTTTAACGACAGGCACAAGGTTCGATCCCCGGCCAGCAACAGCTATTATTTTTGTACTTATTGTATCTTTTGAACTTTTGTACACCAAAGTACTGTCAAAAAAATAATAAAATAGGTTTTTTCACACTAAAAATAACATTTAAATTTATAATTTACATTTTGCCAAACGGTTTAGAGGGGAATTGTTATAAAAACCACAACTTAATACAACTTATGCGTCTATTACGTGGAGCGGCTGCCTACCAGACCTCCACAACCCAGTAACTGGGTAACACGGTACTTTATGGCAAGAATGGAGTCAGATTAACTGGCTTCTGACAAACCGTAACGACTGCCAAAGATCTACAAATGACAGCCGGGACCAACGGCTTAACGTGCTTTCCGAGGCACGGAGGAAACTCGCTATGTTAAGATGGTCACCCATCCACAGACCAACCTTTCAAGCGTTGCTTAACCTTGAAGATCGACCTGTGCGGCTGTTATTATCTAGCCACGAGCTCCTCAATATTTTTATATATTGATAACATGTTATTATTGTATTTTATTTGGCATTTATCTATGCCAAAATATAATGGCCCACATGTTAAATGATAATTAACAGAACGCATCACGTTTAAAAGTACAAATCTAATGTAGATAACTTTTACACATAAACCGGATAGGTATTGTGGCAATTTACATGAAACCAACATTACGGAACGCAGAATTACATCAAAACATATTTTTTAGTTATGAGTGGTACTTTTAAGACGTCTGAAAAAAGGGATTCTTTTAATACCTTAAAAATATCGTTCTGAATGAATTCCTATAAATAAAAAAACTCCGAACTAATATTTTGACAGTTCAACTTCAGATTCCGTAGATGGCGTTGTGTATTTGATCTCATTTTTTGTATCGTCAACAGGCGTGCGCTACATTTGCTAAGCTTAACTTGAGTTGCTCAAAAATGAATCTTAACAGGCCTAGGGCCTAGGGCCACGTTATACCACCAGCGAGCAGCTTGCGAAGTCCAATGGTAGAAGAGTCGCGAAAAGAGTTGAAATAGATTGGTTAA
This sequence comes from Lacanobia oleracea, assembly GCA_950371165.1. NCBI lineage: Eukaryota > Metazoa > Arthropoda > Insecta > Lepidoptera > Noctuidae > Lacanobia > Lacanobia oleracea. The sequence goes on from OX493397.1 coordinate 14,544,773, forward strand.
TCGGATGTTTAACTGGGTTCTAAAAACTTAAATTGTTTCGATTTGCGTTCCTGATTCGAACGTTTATGATGATTTTGTGTTTTGTGCGTCGCTTTAGAGGAAATAAACGTCTTTTCGTTCTTCTTTCTTTCAAATAAATTGAGAACTAACTCGATTCATCAAGTAGTTTCTTAACTTAGTAGTTTGAAGAATAGCACCATTCATACAGCGCAAATAATATTAGCATACTAAAGATCAAATATGCAAACGTATGGCCTTTTTATGGCCCGACGCCATAAAGAAGGCTGTTAAAGGCAGTATGCACAGAGTGGTCTACGCAGCAGGAGACCGCAAGGATATGCATCGTGTGTGGTCGCGATCCTCAGCATTAAAAAAAACGACGGAGAAATAGAAAAATGCGAACATGATATAAGTAGGCCACCCGAATGCACATTATATTACGAATATAGTAGTAATTGACGATGGTATATACCACAATCATGAGATGGTTAGGTTATTTTAGAAGATAGCCTGTGTTGTCCGTTGCTTCAGCATTAATTCATTACTTCTGTGAACGGGGAATCCACCGACCAGGCAGACCATTAATACGGATAATATTGACAAATGTTTTTGGGAAAAAGCAAAGGAAGAAAATTATATTACCATCCGATTAAATTTTATAATTTCTGTTTAAATAATAAGTGTTTCTAAAAAACTTCGCAAAGGCACTTGGTTGAAAGTCACACGTATCTGTACTACAAACTGTCATAGTAGCTGAAATAAGATTTCGGTTGATTGCTCCAGCTTGGTTTAAAGCTGTTAAATCCCCAGTGAAGCAACAGCTCAGAGCCAAAAACTATCCGTTGCGGGTTTCACCCTCCAGTGGATCATGGGAAACTGTAAATCCCCAATGATGGCAATGATGCCAAATTACTGTGCAGCCTATACATGCGACCAACTAAGCTACTTCTCAACCCAAGTATAAATACCCTCCGAATAATAATAGGTACACTTACGGGTCATTGCCCCCTAAAAAAATATCTTTTCATTATAGGCACTGCGTCACGATGGATCGATGATTTAAAAAAGGTGGCTGGCAGTGGATAGACGTGGACTGCACAAGACCGGGATGGTTGGCTTTTTGACAGCCCAATGTACAGAGGTTGCTTCGATACCGAGAAATGAGTCGCCGACTTTATTCTGGAAATGAGGCCTTGGCTACCCGACGGAAGGATGAGGACGCACAGCAAAGACTATGTGCGTAGCTTCGCTAGCTAACCTAGCCAGGCCTCCTATGGATGTGCGGATAACGGAATCTCAACTGTACTCTATCCGTTGCGGGGGTAGTCTTTTCTTCTGGATGCTTTTCACGTGGTAACTACCCTAGCAACTTTCTTTAACATGGTGTTTAGAAAAGCGTTATCATTAAAACGTTTCTCATTACGAAAAATTACGAAGGTCTGTCAGCTTTTTAAATAGAAGAGGTGATACAGCCAATGCCTTGCATTCTAAGGGGGTCAAGCAATGCTAGAAGTTGACTGTTCGTATATCTTAGTCACAATGGTTTCTGGTCGCTCACAATGGGCCTCATCAGAAGGCTTAAAGTCAGTCAAGGGCAATGGTGAAGGCAATGCTTGGAGTTTTCTTGTGTGCTCAAATCAGGAATGATGATATTCGTAATCCAAGATTACTGACTAGCCCGAAGGATCGCCAAACTAAAGTGGCAGTGGGCATATTGCTCGCAGAACAGATGGTCGATGGGGCTGAAAAGTTCTGGAGTGGCAACCGCGTACCGGAAGACGCAACGTTGGAAAGCCCACAAGGTTAACCGAATAAGGTCGCGGGTAGCCGATGGATGCGAAACGCGCAGAACCTGTCCTTGTGGCAACGCTTGGGCGAGGCCTATGTCCAGCAGTGGAGATCTTTTGGCTGATATGTTGATAATCTTATTTTAGCGATCTTACCTAGTGACATCATTTTACTATACGACATACACGCAAAAGAAGTCGCATGCAACAGCTACATAATTATGTTTTTCTAATCTTCTAATGTATCTGTGATACGGGATTTTTCGGACTTGACCGATTTTTATGTTTATTTATAGGGCCAAACAACGTTTGCCGGGTCAGCTAGTTATATATAAAATGTACTTCCTACTGATTAAAAAAACAACTAAAAAGTATTTTACCAGAAATTACATCCGAACCACGATAACAAACGTTGGGTACATAAGTCCGATTGATAGAAGGCTCCCTTGTCAACTTAGCAAAAGAGCAGAATATGTATAACGCAGTTTATAAATGCACTCGAGGGAACTATAATGAGCTAGATCTCCGTCGCTTCCAATTTTGTTCGATAGATACGATTCCCTTTGTTGCGTCGAACCATCATTTCGCTGAGGCTGATTTACGATTCACTTGTTCTGTGATTTCAAACAAACTCTCAAAAACAGAAAATTGGAATAAAAATACTTTTTATAATGTAACATAGTCTAAAAAAAAATAGTAGTAATTTCAACTAAACATTCAGTATCCCTCCCGGATGCTGAATAGACGGAGACTGTATGAAAAGCTTCGTTCTATGAAGCCGACCGCTACGCGGACGATGTCGCGGGCAACAGCTAGTGTAGTATGTAAGTACTGCTGCTGTCCATCGCTTTATATCATGTAAATGTCCATAATAACCACCTTCGGAAAGATCAGGACTAGTTTTATAGCTTTTCCTTTTGTTAGCCGGGACACATAATTTATGATGAACTAGTTGACCCGCGCAACTTCGTCTGCGTCATAATTTTTATTACTGCTCCACTCCTAAGTCGTAGTGTGATGATATATAGCCTATAGCATTCCTCTATAAATGGTCTATCTAACACTAAAAGAATTTTTCAAATCGGACCAGTAGTTCCAGAGATTAGCGCGTTCAAGCAAACAAACAAACTTTTCAGCTTTATATATTAATAATATAGATAGGAAAATGGACAGTGGCGACTACTAGATGGAAAGATAGTAGAACATATTTTATTGTACGACAACATTTTAATCACCTAAATCGTTCTTAATTCAATAAGTTAAATATATATCTTATCTCTGACAGCTAGACTTATTTTTAGCAACGCGGTCGCATTTGCATCTCAGTCGCAATTTACCAAAAAAAAACTCAATTCCCATGCATTTTTGACAGATTCCGACTGACATGCGACTGCAAACGTTGCTTAAAAAACCAACCAAATGCGAGTCGGACTTGCACACGAAGGGTTCCGTACCATAAACCTTCATTTTTAGTATTTGTCGTTATAACGGCAACAGAACTAAGTAACTGTGACTATGTAACTGTGATAATTTCAACTAGACAGTTGAAATTTCTTGGGCTGTATCTCAAGCCACCATAATAGGTAGACACCTATTATGGTTCTTGAGATACAGCCCGCTGAAAGACAGACGGACGGACGGACGGACAGCCTTAGCCGGACGGTCTTAGTAATAGGGTTCCATTGGTTACCCTTTGGGTACGGAACCCTAAAAATGAGTTCAGTTGGCATTCAGAGCATTACGATCCCTTGGGTAATTTTCCACTGTCACTCTGACGGGGCCGCTGCCGCGCTGGTCAGGCAAAAGCCAGTGTACCTGTTAGCACAGTCTAGACTTGATTCATTTTTTACAAGCCGAATGTTTTAACTGTACCTTTAATTAATATTAATCTCAATAACAAATCATTGATACATACAGGCATTTTATTTGAAGCATTCTAAGTAAGAACAATATCGAAGAAGGTACTTTAAATACCGATAAGAAAATACCACAAAAACTTCGGTACGATACGAGTATAACTTATGTAACCCGTCAGTCTTCGTAACGTATGACAGTTTCTTTGAAATGCCTGACTGGATAAACGTTTATTATTGTTTGAATGTGAATTATTGATCACAAAATCGTTCCAAGAAATTAAATTGCGGCACCATCGCTATGTCAAATATTGAGTAGTTTGACCTTTACTTGTTTGTCGGGGGAACAATAAATCCTATAAGTTTATGGAATATTAACTACTGAGAACTGAATGTAAGCAAACAATGTTTTCATACGGAACCCACGCAAGGTGTTCCGGTTACTGGAATGAAGGATTTTCGTAAAATTATTGCGAAGAATTGCCTGATTGGTAGAATTAATTTTCAACAGCCAATCGCATCACTTATTTTGCGTTTATGTCGCGTCAACATTTTTTTAGAAATCAGAGCATTCTGTTTTTAACCGACTTCAAAAGAAGGAGGACACACAACCGAATTGAGAACCAATTTGGTTGTATTTTTATATTTGTTGCCTCATTTATGAACCGATTCGAAAAAATATTTTTATCTGAAAGGATATACTTCTCGATTGGTCCCATAGAAATTTTATCCAAAACGGCTGGGAAGTTTTGCTTTAAATCAAAATACCTGGAATTCGTTTACTTGGATGACGGTTTTGCGTCATCTAGGTAAATGCAATTTTTCATTGGTGTTGTTAGAACCGAGTGCAATCTGTTTGTGTTCAGTGTGTTTTTTTAACGAGTTTCGTTACTTGAAAAATTAATTAACTGACTTCAAAAAAAGGAGGAGGTTCTCAATTCGTTTGTTTGTTTTTTTCTTACTAGTTTGGATTGCTGAATTTTCGTTACTCAATCACGATATAATGGCTGACCCGAACTGACTGAAATTTGGTACAGAAATAGCTTATAGTATACGTGTAGGCTACGTTTATCCCTAAAGTATGTTCCCTTGGAATAATTAACTACATTTACGTAGACCAAGCCGCTTGCAGAAGCTAGTAAACATCTAAACTACTGTCTTAAATTGGTTTCATCTGTTTGCGAATTAAATAACCATAAGACTCCGCTATTAATTACTCAGCAAAAAGTATTTTCTTGGCTAATCTAGATCTATGTCTATAACGCGCTTATCTCAGGAACTACTGGTCCGATTTGAAAAATTCTTTCAATGTTAGATAGCCCATTTATTGAGGAAGGCTATATATCATAACGCTAAGATTAATAGGAGTGGAGCAGTAATGAAAATTATGACGCAGACAAAGTTGCGCGGGTCAACTAGTTAATATATAAAGCTGAGGAGTTTGTTTGTTTGTTTGCTTGAACGCGCAAATCTCAGGAACTACTGGTCCGATTTGAAAAAAAAAATCATATCCGATAGCCTATTTATCGAGGAAGGTTATATGATATATATCATCACGCTAAAACCAATAGGTGCGAAGCAGTGATGAAAATTGCGACGCAGACGAAGTTGCGCGGGTCAGCTATTTACAGTATATTTTTAACATATGATTTTACCCACGTGCGAGTTTTTTAACACACTTACTCTTACTACACTTATACTGAAATTGAGTAACGGCACGCTTGCCACCGCATTTTTTCGCACTAGTGTGACAGTCGTAAAAACCGTGAAACTTAAATGCGTGTCTGATATGCCTGCGTGCTTTTAAGCTAATATTCCACCGGACAGGAGCCAATGTTCGAGTAAATGTGTTAAAAAAACCTCTTTCAGAGATCCGGAAGTGAAAATCTAAAAGATTGCTACACGAATAAATAGCAAATGGTGTCAATTTATCTCAGCTTCATTTGACGCCAACGCTTGAAACTTGTCGGGAGATTGGAAGGAAAGTACGTAGTCAATTTTATTATAGGCTCATACATCTTATGGCTGCGTTGATAAAATACATTCTTTATAGCTTACAACATTTTGGAATAAGAAATAAAAATTCCTGAGAACGGCAGGTCCAGAGACGTTTATAAGCTATAAATCCAGGGTTGTGTACTTAAGACTTGGGAACACTAAATTATTTGAACATAAAATAAGTCCGGAAATTGATTAAGACATGCTTAGGCTGCAAAAAATAATAATTAGACGTAAAATTCTTCCAGGCTACTTTAACCATCAGAGAAATTTTCAATAAAAGCGTAAATTTAAAAAATATGATTCTGTTTTAAACGTAAGTTTACTTTTCTGAAGTTAATGTCACACACCACTAAACACTAACCAATACTCATATTCCTGAACGATTATTTTGCTCAATTTCAAGCCTCATTACTGAGTAAGTGATCCGTTAAAGAAGACATTCTTTAGAGATATTATTGTAACCTAGAGCATTAAGATACGACAAATAAGGGGGAGGTTGAAGTCGAAATCAAGATCAAGGATGTATCGAAATCAAAATCAGAAGTAAACTGAAGGCCACCAAAGCTTAGATAAGTATAACCTAGCCATAGATAATCCATCTATTTATCATAATAAATCCAAATAAAAATAAAATGTTCCAAACGGCAACTACCAAGTAATGCTACGGTATTTTATATGTTTATGCGAGAATTGGTATGTATGTTCGTCATTCAATCACGACGAAAAGAGTTAACGGATTTGGAAGAAAAATGGAGCCTGGATGTATTTAGGTAACCTAGATTAGATGAGTCATGTCCCAAAATAATGAGGTACTAAGTCACGTAGACAACAGGATTTAGGGCTCTGACAAAAACTAGTTTGACGTATTTATTGATGAAACAAAAAGGTCAAATTACTTGTGGTGTTGAGCCAAAATAACAAACTTTATGAAAAAAGCACTACCTGCGGCTTTGCCCGCATGGAAATGGAATCCTATGTTCCTCTCACAATATATCTACTACCAGCCTATCATATGTTCCTCTCACAATATGCTTACTCCCGGCTTATCCTATGTTCCTCTTACAATATGCTTACTCCCGGCCTGTTCTATGTTCCTCTCACAATATATCAAAATTCATCGAAATTTGTTCAGCGGTTTATAGTGAAAACGTATTATCTGTATGTTAGTCTAGTCTGGACAGACAGAAAGATGCTACATTATGTTCGCATTTATAATATTACGACGGATTAGAATGGATTGTGTTTTCTATAAGCATGGTTTATCCCATTTATGTCATTCACATTCCTATGAGCTGTTTGTATATGAAAGTCTTCCGAGTGAAGTCTACCTTCTTCCTAAATTACTCTACCATCCATCCACAAATGGGGTTTACACAAATTCCCATAGTTGTACCTAAGTTTCAAAATGGCACACTCGTAGGTAACCCCTACATATCATATGGAAGTCATTGAAGTTTATATATCTAGTTATAATCCGGGTTAATGGTAATGGCCTCCCACCCTCTGGCCACAATAACCGACCCGGGACGGTTCCATGATAGAAATTGATAGAAATTTGCCGAAAGTGAATTGTGAGAACAAAATATTTCATTTATGTTTATTTCTTAGTACCAGGAACCTCATGGTTGGAAGTTGACACCTTGTTCTTGCATATTTATTAAACTAATTTACCTAACCCAGTAAATTATAATGCCAGTTAGACATCAAATGTTATTTTGTACCTGTTCTAGTATCGATGATCAAACTGTAGAATAGAAAGAAATACACTGAAATTTTCTAAGCTGCTATAACATCGGTTTTAATTTACATAGTCTGCACAGTATCTTCTTAAATACTCGTTTTTGTAAGTAGATAACTTAAGTCCCTAACTTCACCAAAATAAAGCTATCGCATGTAAGCTTAACCTGTGATCACCTGGTCGTAATAGCCGTTGCGACGCCACAACAATTGAAAAGTTTTATTTTTTTTAAATCGGCTGCCACCATGTTTTTGGTCGATGGGGGCCATAGGATATTAAACACTGCGTTTTTTAAAAAAAAAGAAGTTCAAACCGTGATTTGGTATGGCATGTGGGATGCCATTAAGCGTCAATTTCAGTTGATTCCCAATGGCCACACGTGTGCCGACGACAAACCACAGGTTAAATAAATACAATTTTCTGCCACAAACATTAAGAATTAGGACTCTTTGCACAAGTTTCGTAGCTTGAAAATTGTATTGTAAGCTTTCCCTTTACTCGTAAACTGATTCTTATGAGTATTTGTGTAACACAAAGGGGTCGTGAACTTATGACATTATTTTGTTATACCTATAAATGTACGGCACGTGTTCCTCAAAGTACCGATTTAGGTACCGTCTTACTTACCGAATTGTGAAACCTAATAACTTCTTAATGTTTTATTCAGCAGTATGGATAAAGTATAGTTTTTCATAGAACTGGGAATCAAACGGTGATCTTAATATTATATATTTTCAAGATTTTATATGATTTTATATCACTAGATTCTTTCAAAGATGTAATAAGTCAAGGTTGATATGTTTTTCTTTACAAACTCTGAATTTTGTTTACATTCACCCTCAAATTTTGAATGAAAATATTAAAGTTCAGTATTTGTCAAACTCTACTTTAGCCTGGAAACCTGCCAAACTTTAACATTTCAGTAAGGTTTGACACTCTCTAACTCCTAATACTCAATAAAGAAGCCGGCCCATAGATCAAATAAATTTGGAACAATGCTATTTTTACATTATCTAGCTAGAGCTTTAAGCTAGAGACAAACTGATCCCACGTACGCAACGTATGCAACGCATTATGATATCTGGACTCTTGATTTTATATGAAAAACTATGCACTAGAGTAGAAACACACTTATCGTATGCAACACAATACGATACGATACAAAAGCGTTACATACGTTGCTTACGTAAGATCAGTGTGTTTCTCGCTATAAACTTTATATCAAATTATTTTTCAGAAGCAACACCAGAACAATTCACGGCCATAATGTACTGGCCATTATGACATACCTACTGTGCTAGAAGTAGGTCATCTCCGTCAATCTGAGTTTTTTAACCTTGAACATCATTTATACCAAAAATGAAGGACAAAAAAATTCTATTTTACCTAACACTGTGAAATTATTGTGAATAGGAAAACTCCCAAAAAAAAGCAAACAATGTCCTGATCGTGGGTGATAAGACTTCCGTAATAGCAGCCCTTTTGTGGGCTCTGATATCACCGGTACATAAAGATTACAAATCAAAACATTACCTTTATGTTCAAGCCATAACGAAAAAAAAAATAGAAATCTAGGTGATGACGCCGCGCGCGATTATAAGTATTTATGGATGCCCAACTGGATACATTCCGTTTTTTATAATCTGTACTTATTTCTTTAAATGTCGCAGTATATGCTGAGATGGGGACCATTTTTACTTCGCACAGGCAAAATTCACTTTTTTGGCTTATGTTAAATTGATTATAAGTATATAAGTTTTTAATTTATTTTCCCATTTTATTTATTTATTAAAACTTGATGCACTAGTAAAAATACTATACAAAGGCGGCATTTTGTTTGTGTAAGATTTGAATTATATTTATTTTAACCAACAGCATTGTCTCTGCCTCTTTTAAAAGCTTTTATTTAACTTGCAATGTATATAGTATATGTTTGTTCGGGTGGAATCTTGCTACTCAATTTTGAAGCAGATATCTTCAACCGATTGAGCTGAAATTTTGTATACACGTTTAGTTTGGATGACAATACACGATAAGCGGTGTGACGTCATTCAAAATTCAATATGGCGGACCATCCAAGATGGCGGAATAGTTATTTTTGATGCATTTCTACAATATGGGTATCAATAATTGAAAGTGTTTGTTGAGAGTAACTCGAAAAATAATGAGACGTCATTTTAAATCCAATATGGTGGAACATCCAAGATGGCGGAATAGTTATTTTTTATGCACTTCTACAATATGGGTATCACATAAAAGGGCTCGTTGAGAGTAACTCGAAATAACTAAAAAGTAAAAAATTAATTAAAAGCAAAAAAACGTTTAAGCTTTTTAGTTTAAAAAGCTTTTATTTAAATGCTCTAAAAAGAAGAAAATATTTTTTTCCTTTTAAATTGATCATAAAAGCTTGTCGCGAGGTTTGCGTAAGGACCTACAAGTTAGATACATTTTTAGAGCATTTAAATAAAAGCTTTTTAAAAAAAGGTTTTTGCTTTTAATTTATTTTATGTAGGTAACACGTAAACTCATCCCTATAAAATCCAAGTCAATAGGTACGAGGTAGTCAATCCATCATTTATAAACCAAAGTCACCATGGGAGGACAGCATGTAATGAAGGCGACCCTTCTCCAAAGTTTGTTCATCATTGGTCATGTTATTAGCAGGCAAGTGTGTCCAATGTCGCCATCCCTAAGGTATAAGAGGTCACTGTTGGGTCAAGGGCGGCCGTATTCTGCATTTGTTAAAGTGAGTTCGTATCTTGATTATTTTTTGTGTATTTGTGGTCGAATTTTATTTTTACTGAAAAAAATCATGTGATTTATAAATAGGGTTATTCCTGAGACGTAGTTAGTAAACCTCAAGTAAATAAGAGGAAAAAAGCATTATAAAATAATACGAATTGTTGTTTGTATTTACAAAATAAACCTACCTACTACCTACTTTGGTATTTACAAAATAAATAGCTTAGTGAAAACAGTGATCCAACAGTTCAACTTCAATCAATATGTTGAACTAAAAACAATTCGTTACAATTCTAAAGCCTGATATTTGGCTCTTTTATTTCATTCTTACCCCTAAAATAGGCACACACTATTCCACATTTCTTCACCGTCCCAATTCCAAACAAAAAACTGTAATAATTGTGGGATTATCCCAGTTTATGTGGGACTGTAACGAGCAACACGATAACCGGCTTTTAGGGCGCCTTCAAATTAGTCCCTAAATGCCACGCGACAGCAGCGCGACTGTCGCGCTGCTTTGTTAATCCATTCAAGTAATGTACGGTAGCCGCGCTGCTTTCGCTCTGCAGCCGCGCGGCACTTTGCGTTTATTGAGTGTATGGATTAACAAAGCAGCTCGACAGCCGCACTGCTGTCGCACTGCTGCCGCGCGGCACTTAGCAACTAATTTGAAGGCGCCCTTAGGCGCTATATGAAGGGATATATAGGGCCCTTTCTCTGCAAATTTACTGTTCTGCGTCACTTAGCGGAATATATGCGTCGCCTTTATTTACTATCAATTAACTAGAGCAGTCTTGTCATGCATTCACAATGTTTTTTGTGGGGCTAATTAGGTAGTTACAGATGCCAACGAGTAGGTAAGTACTGTGAAGGTTCCCGACTGATAACCTGGGATACACAGGTAGCAGAAATAGTTCGGCATTTTCTACATTGTTTTCGCCACAACCTTGGATTTTGATCTCAATTTTTGTTTTCGATCCCAAATTCCGTGTATGTGGATGGATTCGCTTATACAAGTGGATTTAAGCAAGTTTTTCGCGCAAATGATCATTCATGCAAGAGTCCATTCTTGCAAGTGACCATACGCGCAAGTGTCCATTCTCGAAAGTGTATTTTCGATTATTCGCAGAAATGAGTTCGCACAAGTACTACTTGCACTGTACACTAGGTATACGGAATTGATAAAACATGGTAATCAATTAAGCCATGATTAACATCAGTTACGTAACTTTAATCCGAGTTTATTAGGGAATGATAAATCGAGCCCTCGCAGGAGAATCCGTCTTTCTTAATATTCCTAATTTATTAATTAAATGCTATTTTAAGTTATGCAGAGCTGGTGGAGCAGGAGCCCTGAGACAGAAAGACGGAGTTGCGGCAGATCACGTAGGAGATAGTGGGACAAACGAGACAGCTGATATGTCTCTGGCGAAAGCTTAGCTTAAGCTTATTATTAAAAAAAATTAAGAAATATGCTCGAAAAATAAAGTTTTAAGTCGAGAGCTTATAACCATGATTGTCCGTTATTTCATCTATCACCAGTGTCAAGGAATTGAGAAATCAACGTCTAAATTTTATTAGCAGCAAGTAAATGTATTTATAACTCGTTAAATCATGTCTAGTGTGTCCCATCACAGGAGTTCCTGTAGGCCACCTTCCGGATGAGACATCAGATCAGCCCCATAAAGATTCAAAGCATTTTATTTAAAAAAAAAACATTTACAGGCACTTTTGAAACGTCAAGGTCGGTCAGCCAAAAACACGGAAGCTATTTTCACGTTCCAAAGCGCAGATATCTATGGAAAAGAAACAAGAAACTTCACGGACACTCTTTTAAATCATGTTCTGTTTTACAAAATTCTAAGTTACATACTTGTTGCATCTGCATGTAAGGACAATGCAAAGGAAAAAAAAGCTGAATACAAGAATTTAAAATGTAAAGATTAAAATAAGTCAATGGCAGTTAGGAGATGACCAGTCTCAACTGACGGCGCCCGTTCACGAATATGATGCGTATATCGGCACCATTCAGCTCGCGAAACTATTTCGAAAAGAACCGAATGATCCAACCCACGTGCCACCATCAGCGAGACAATTGAGTGACCATGACATGCTCTCAACCACCATGCTCGTTCATGTTCAACAAATGAAACTACATAGGTCTATATAGGATTATAGGTAAACATAGTAGGTACCATGAGGATCTGAATCTGAATGAGGAGCTCGTGGCTAAATAATAACAGCCGCACGGGTCGATCTTGAAGGTTAAGCAACGCTTGCCAAGGTTGGTCTGTGGATGATTGACCATCTAAACATACCGAGTTTCCTCCGTGCCTCGGAAAGCACGTTAAGCCGTTGGTCCCGGCTGTCATTTGTAGATCTTTGGCAGTCGTTACGGATTTTCAGAAGTCAGTAAATCTGATTCCAGTCTTGCCAAGATGTACCGTGTTACCCAGCTAATGTGTTGTGGAGGTCTGGTACGCAGCCGCTCCACGTAAAACACTGGAATTCAACTGAATCCGGTTTGACTGGAAGCCGACCCCAATGCAGTTGGGAAAAAGGCTAGGCAGATGATGAGTAGGTACCATAATATTTTTTCTGTCTGTATAATATGTTTTCTGTGAATAAGAAGCTTGCCAGAAGATTTATTCGACACACACCACAAGGAAAAATACCAAACGAAATCAAAATATCTGTACAAGTTAAATCATAACCTTTTCTTGTGCTTAATATAAGGCAAGTAAGAAAGATAAATGTACCACAGGAGCTAAGCACTCGCTTAAAAAGCAAGCAATTCATACATAGTTTTGTTTCATTAGAATAGGTGCCCCCACGAGCTTTGATGCTGTGTAATCTGGTTAAGCCGAGTATAATTAGCTACCTACCGTTTACCGTAACTTAACAAAGATTTAAGATGTCGACCTATAATAAGTGTATTTAGGATTAGTTGTCAACACCTGGTTTCTTTATGAGGAAACTCTAGAGTTATTTTAGGTTCACAGGATGAGGGTGCTTAAAACGGAACCTTCGTGCTACATTTTGTAACTGCTGCACGTCGTGTCGTAGTTTAACTAGTGGCCAATTTTATTTTCTACTTACAAATATCAGCGGGTCTAAAATGGCCACTTTAGGAGAATCATATTAGAATCATTTTCATCTTTACCACTAATGCATTAGATTCAAATTTGATTGGCAAAATTTTACTGTGACCGGTATCGTGATTTGCTTTCTGATGCTGCTAAAGTGGCCGTTGGTGTAAAGTGGCCTGAGCATTTTTAGAATGTCAGGATGACTGACAGACATGGTAAGTAAAACATACAGCTCAGTCTAAACTTGTTTAAAATTGTCTATTTTGGAAATCAGGAAGTAGCCTTTAGACTCGTAGTAAGCTTTCTGAAAATTTCTGATTTGTTCTTTGCAGTGCTGGATTAACCCATAAGCAAATTAAGCAATTGCTTGGGGTATCACGTCTGGGGGGCCCCCCATAAACAAATAAACTACAGGAATTAGAGATATTTATTTTGGTCAAGTAGGACGAAATTTCGAAAACTTTCCGAAAAGTCAGCAAGGTGTTACAAGACTCGAAAGTCACTCTAAAGATGTGCCCTTTCAAACATTATGAGCTGAGTTTGATTAGGAGTCTGCGCAAAGAAAAATGTGTAGGTACCTAAAGGCGGCCACTATACCTATTGTTTTTTTTTTCAATATTCATTCATATATATTTCCCATATCACTTCGGCACTAACGAAGCCGAGAAGAATATGGCTACAGAGCGTGGCAAAGAAATAAACCTACTATCGAAACACATTACTCTTTCTGTGGCAGTCTGCGAAAATAAGAATTCAAAAATCTTGCAAGAGACGCTCAGACCCACCTTTTTTTTATGGATCGGAAATCATCAAATGACTCCTCCCGCTCTGGGTGAAGCAAGAGGGAGTGTCAGACTCTTACTGACTAAGACCCATCCGTGTTCCTCCTGGTGCCCTTTGCGTTCCAAGGCTACGGCACCTCTTTCGAACAGATTCCGCAGCCCCAGCCGGCACCTGCCCTAGCGGGCCCCGTATTCCACGCTGACATCTTTTTGAGGCGCGCTGGGATCGCAGCGCGCCGCCGACCCGGGCCTAGTTCTGATCAGACGGCGAGCCACCCACTGCTCGCCGTCCGCAGGCCCGCGCCGCTCAGGCCCACCTACGACACTGTTTATCAATGTTAATAAATACATTATTTTTAAAACATAAAAAAATAAAAATAAAGATCGGTACTATTTGGATTGCTTAGGGCATCAAGAAGTGTTAAACCGGCACTGGTTCTTTGTACTTCTCAGCAAGCCCAGCCGTAGACATCAACTATTCGCCCTGAATACCTACTATGTTAGTAAAAACCGTCCACGATTTACTAAGGTGCGCACTATTGCTTCCTCATTACCTACCTTGTCCTTTTACATAGGTAAACTCACAGAACAGAAATTCTGTTCTGTGGGTAAACTTACAATAACATAAGTAAGAAATGTGACATTAAATGCCTTAACATACACTCATGTAAAAAAATGACAATAAGTTGGCTTCTTTCCCTATCATACATCGAAACTGAGGAAATAGATACTCGATAACTCCAAACTCCCACCCCCTAAACTTCTGACACTCCAACTCATCACTGAAATTGCACTTTACCACTCATACTGTCATATTACATTATTTACTATTATTTTATTTTAAGTTGATTAGTTTTAAGTTATTTTTTGTATTTTTAGTCTTTCCTCTTTGATTAATGTCCATTTTCAAATATGGTAATAAGAAAAACTGTTTTGAAATGTAAGTTCACGCAACCAGGCCCCCAAGATACAGGCGCTGCCCAGTTTGGGGACCATCGTTAAATGTCTATGCTAATTATTTATCTTTGTTACTGTAAGCATATTTTTTAAGTATTTCCACAAATTTGTCATATTACTCTTTTGTAACAATGGAACAATAAACTATTATTATTATTATTATCTCACCTTTACATTTTGGTATTGGTCCAACCTTCGTTAAAATTATAGGTGTACTTTGTAGGATAACCAGACAGGTACATAACCAATTAGGTGTTAATAAGCTTCAAGATGTGCAGACGTTCAAAAGCGTCTCTATAGTTATCAGTTTACCCCTCCTACTATCTACTTGCTTACGACACTTTCCATTGTTTACTGTTCTCAATTCTAACTCAAAACTTTTACATACTACCTACATAGCAAAACATATTTATAGCCATTCGGAAATGTTGTTCACAATTTATCGAGTGCCAGCACAACTTTTAGAAAAGAGAGTCCAGAAATTAACAGAACGGAACGCGGCAACTTCACGGGATTGCATTCCATGAACATCCCAGCTAGAACTGGTATCTAGTTTGAACTGATCACAAATAGAGACCATATAGCCTTTCTACCTTTCGGAGGAGCTCGTGGCTAGATAATAACAGCCGCACGGGTCGATCTTCAAGGTTAAGCAACGCTAGCCATGGTTGGTCTGTGGATGGGTGACCATCTTAACATAGCGAGTTTCCTCCGTGCCTTGGAAAGCACGTTAAGCCGTTGGTCCCGGCTGTCATTTGTAGATCTTTGGCAGTCGTTACGGATAGTCAGAAGCCAGTTAATCTGACTTCAGTCTTGCCATGAAGTACCGTGTTACCCAGTTAATGGGTTGTGGAGGTCTGGTAGGCAGCCGCTCCACGTAAAATACTAGTATTCAGCTAAATCCGGTTTGACTGGAAGCCGACCCAAATATAGTTGGGGAAAGGCTAGGCAGATGATGATGATAGCCTTTCTACCACTCTACCCACGTGAAGGACGGAAAATCATAATAACTACTTATACATAACATGAAGGCTAAATCCAGTGCAGTGATAGGATACATAATATAAATAAATAAAAAAGCTTTTATTTGTTCTAATTTACATAATATTAAACTACTTCCTAAGTTAACTTAAATCCATTTCAAAAACCCCGGGCGGGTAAAGGCCTCCTCCAAGGATGTCCAAATCTTGAGCTGTTAGGTACATTTTTATAATTTCATCCTCCTATCGTGTAAGCGGTTTCCCTCTTCCTATAGGATACATAACCAGACTAGTATTCGCCGAGAGGCTTGGCAGATGTGTGGCCTTAGTTCACCAAAATTTTGGCAGTTATGTTAAGACCCCATTTATGTACTTGCCTAGATTTCAAACCAAAGCAGTTAGAAACGCTTCTAATTTTCAGATAAAAAAAAACTTTTTTACAAAAATTACAACCGACTTCCAAAAACAAAACACTACAAGGTACAAAATAACTTTGAAAGAAAGAAAGAAACTTTAATTTCTGAAGTCGGTGTTTTTGGTTATTTTTTCGTTTTTTGACACCGACTTCCGAAATTAAAGTTTGCGATTTCAGCAATCCCGATCCCTTTGCCATCATTTATTGAAGAGTTCCGTTGCCTACCTCCGAAGTTCTTCATCAGATCTTCATCAAATTGAAACGGGACTAGTCCAGGAAAATACTCTTTCAAACAAAAAAATAATCATCCAAATCAGCTGACAATTGGCTAAAGTATCGCTGAACAAACATTTTTCATGGGATATCATCATCAGATCCTAATTTATACCTTTCATCATCAGGTCAGCAACATGAGATGATGATTACCAGGCACAAATATCTGAACTGCGTTAGAAAGTTCATGAAAAGCATTGTATGTGCCTATAAAATTTGAGAGTTGCCCTCGATTGTCATGGGATCCCATAATCAGATTCTGACATAGTGACAATGGGACCAATTGAGAAGTATACCCTTTTAGATGAAACAAATATTTTTCAAATCGGTTCATAAATGACGGAGTATTGAGGTAACAAACAAAAAAAAAATACAACCGAATTGAGAACCTCCTCCTTTTTTTGTAGTCGGTTAAAAAGGATTCATTACTTTGGCTGGAAAACTATCTACGATGACACTGAAAACCAAATAAGTAATCTAACCTAGTGACATAACTACCTATTCAAAACACACTCATCACACACACTTCTCACCACACACACACGCTACGTCAGTTCCTCCATATTCTGTAGGTACCTTGACTGTATTTTATTTTTCTTTTTTTTATTCTATTTTTTGTAAATCCCTGTAGTAGTTGCAGTAACCGCTGTCTTTAAGCTTCCTCACACTGATCCATGTAACCCCTGGGTTCCTAACCTGGGGTAATCACCCCCGCAGGGGTAAATTTGCTATTCTGTAGGGATAACAAAGGAACTTATAATAAAGACAATCTAATAAAATACGTAGCTATGTTGATTGTAAAAATAAATGAAATTATATATCGCCGCACAGTAAGTAGATACCACATGTGGCATCTCTTTCTAAAGTCGCATATCAGCCATGAGTAACAAAATCTAAATTAAGATCTTATCACCTGTGGCAAAAGGCTGGAGCCGAATAGTCTGTTCTAGCGAACAGAGCTTTAAAAATACTAATACCTACACTATGCCACCACCTATAGATGTAAGTTTGGTTTTTCAACTTTCAGATACACTCATCTGCCTAGCCTTTTCCCAACTATATTGGGGTCGGCTTCCAGTCAAACCGGATTCAGCTGAATACCAGTGTTTTACGTGGAGCGGCTGCCTACCAGACCTCCACAACCCATTAACTGGGTAACAAGGTACTTCTTGGCAAGACTGGAGTCAGATTTACTGGCTTCTGACAATCCGTAACGACTGCCAAAGATCTACAAATGACAGCCGGGACCAACAACTTAACGTGCTTTCCGAGGCACGGAGGAAATTCGGCATGTTAAGATGGTCACCCATCCACAGACCAACCTTGGCAAGCGTTGCTTAACCTTAAAGATCGACCCGTTCGGCTGTTTTTATTTAGCCACGAGCCCCTCTCGAACTTTCAGATACACTGTACACTGAAAACAAAGGCAAAAGGGCTAATTCAACAAATTTTCAAGCAACGTTCGCATTCGCATCTCAGTCGCGATCAATCTTCAAAAAAAAAACCTAAATTTTTCATATATTTTTGACAGATCGCGACTGAGATGCGAATGCAAATGTTGCTTTAAAATTAGGAGAATTGGCACTCGGAAACTTTCTCGATGTGGTACTTAAAATGGGCTAAAGATGTGATTTAAATGAAACGAAAGCTAACAAAAAAAAACTTGCGAATACAAAACAATAGATACCATCGGTCACAAACAATTTTTACTTATTTTATTGTTTGGTTACCTATACAAAATTCGTTAAAATTATAAAACTGCTGCGCAATTTGTGACTAATAAAGACATTTTTATTTGCAAATATTATTTATACTGATATCTTAACCTAACATGTGAAGGATGGGGTAAAATCATTATTCCATATAGGTCACGGGGGTAACAATAGGTATTGAACAGGTTAGAAACCACTGATGTAACCGGATGAACCTCGACTCTTGTCATACAAGTTGTCCTAGTTCAGGGATCGAGACCACATTGATGTTATGTACCTACCTACAACTGAAGTTTTAGAAATAAGTTGTATTATATAGATATTTTAAAATATTATTTATTGTTATATTGTATAGATAATTGGGAATGGGGCATATTACCAGTAACCGAAATCCCAATAGATAATAGTATACTTAGGCTAACCCAGTAAAGACACTCAATAATAGCGCTTGCGATCACTAGACAAACGAGGCAAAGGTGGGATAGGTACCTACTCACAAAATTTCATAAATAGTTACGGTAGGTTCCTATTGTATAAGCTACAACAAGAACACTGACCACTAGTACATTAAGTATTAATTGAAGTTCACTCATCCACTTAAACACTTAATACGCTTTTCGGCAAACGAGCTGCTGAACAAGTGAACAGCAATTTCGGCTGTAGGTACCAACTCACAAAACACGATGCCGCAGTATCACTGCGGTTATGTTTCCCGTAAATCTTAACGTTTGCTATCATTTATAATGCTCTCAGTATTAAACAAACCATTTGTACTAATCAAATTACAGAAGCTCAGGGTTAAACGCGATCCTACGCAAATACTTGCATGGCTGTTATTACACATTTTATTTTCTACATCAGAATGTTAAATAAAAATCTCAAGCAAGCAGAAGGCTGCCTAGGTATCTATCTATTAGCTGCTAGGCAACATCATCTACTTAACTACAAAAAATTAAGTGCTGGTGTTGCTGGTCCGAAAAGGATCAATAGAATAACGTGACACACTGTCAACACTGTCTTGAATAGAGCCAAAGACAGAGTGGCCTGACAGCAGCTCGATAGCAACACCGACAAAGCTTCCCAGGATGCACTTTAAAAGGCAGATAAAATGATGGATCGAATAAACTGAGCTTTCACAATTTTGTACTATTATGTAGGGAGTTATACCAACTTTTGTGGTTTGTAGCAAAATGGTGCAGCGATCAACTGTAAAGTTGTTGTTGTTGTTTTATTTTAGATAACTGAATCGCGATAGCCGCAAACAGGATGTTGATTCAAGGTGTCTCTTCCAAATTATTAGAAATTGAAATGTTTTTAGAAAAAACAATGTTTGACATTGTATGTTTTAGTGAGCACTGGTTGAAGGATTACCAGATGCTAATTAGTTATGAAAATTGTAATGTGGGCAGTTGTTTTAACCGCAAATCTATGTTACGTGGTGGTTCCCTCATCTTATTAAAAAAAAACTTAAAATTTAAAGAAATACTTGCAAGGTAGCTAAAGCCCTATATATTAGCAACAAGATCAAATCGTCAGAAAATAAAATAAAGACAGTTTGGAAAGTTATTAATAATGAAACTTTACTGATTTGAACTTTTATGATTATTTACTGGAGACTACACATGGTGCCAAAAGCTCTACTTTAGAAGTAGCTCAAGAATTTGTAAATTTTTTCACCAATATACCAATTAAAACTACGGAATATTTAAATTCTTCACCTGAGGTCTCATATAATTTATTAAAAGCTAACGTTCCAGGTTGTACGGTTGAATTCCAGTTCAAACATATCAACCCTGTGACAGTCATAAAAGCTTTCCGGCAAATCAAAATCAAATTGATTGAAGACATATGGGGAATGTCTATTAAAGTGTGCACGTCCATAATTGAAACTATAGCACCATACTTGGCTTTAATATTTAATTTATGTGTGGACCAAGTAGTCTTTCCGGGTATAATGAAATATAGTAAGGTTATACCACTATTTAAATCGGGTGACAGCAAAGACACCAATAATTATAGACCTGTATCTGTTTTGCCGGTTTTTAGCAAAGTGTTTGAAAAAGTAATGCTCAATCAGATGCTCAATCATTTTAACATCAATAAAATTTTACACGATCAACAGTATGGTTTTACCAGGGGTCGTTGTACGACTGACGCTGGTGCCACGTTGTTAAAACACATATACTCAGCGTGGGAAGAGGCACAAGATGCCATAGGAATCTTTTGTGACCTCTCCAAGGCATTTGATTGTGTAAATCACGAAACCTTGCTCCTAAAGCTAGGACATTACGGACTAGGTAAACTTGCACTCAGTCTAATAAAATCTTACTTAAATGATAGACAGCAGCAAGTTCAAATAAATGGTGTCAATTCACGGGGTTTAAAAGTCAAAATGGGGTACCACAAGGCTCTATTTTGGGTCCTTTCCTCTTTCTAGTATATATTAATGATCTACCCCATCTTTTAAAAAATCAACCTCATATGGTATTATTTGCTGACGATACGTCCTTAATTTTTAAGATAGATAGACGTTCCATAAATCTTGACGACGTAAATAACGCCCTACAGCAGGTCCAAAATTGGTTTACTGCTAATAATTTAGTATTAAATGGGAAAAAAAGTAAATGCATCAGATTTGCCTTACCGAACGTTAAAAGAAATGATTGCGACATAGTATTGAACAAGGAGAAACTTGAATTCGTCGAAAACACGGTTTTCCTGGGGATTACGCTTGACTCAAGGCTACAATGGGGTCCTCATTTAACATCTCTTGCGGGACGGCTAAGTTCAGCAGCATACGCTGTCAGAAAAATCCGTCAATTTACCGATATAGATACCGCGAGGCTGGTCTATTTTAGTTACTTTCATAGTATCATGTCTTACGGTATCTTATTATGGGGACGTGCTGCAGACATCGAGTCTATATTTATCCTGCAGAAAAGAGCCATCAGAGCCATTTACAATCTCCGTCGGCGTGATTCCCTAAGAGAACTGTTTAAGGATATCAACATCATGACGGTACCTTGTCAATACATTTACGAAAATATTATGTATGTTCGGAAAAATCTTCATCTCTTTAGCAAGATTAGTGACAGGCATAATTTTAATACTAGAAATAGGAACAAATTAGATCAACCCCGATTCAGATTGGCCAAAGTACACACTTCTTTTATGGGGTACTGTATTAAATTTTATAATAAAATACCAGTTGATATTCTCGAACTGAATGAGAGAAAATTTAAAGCATGCACAAAACGCACACTATGTAGACAAGCGTATTATAAACTGGAAGATTATATCCTCGATAAAAACGCTTGGCTAAATGCTGGTCCTGCTCCACAGTCACAGCTGCTTAGGTCCACTTTTTAGGTTTTTATGTTTTTATATTTGGAAGAGATGCTCGCTCCTTTGTTTTTTTTAGAGGTTCTTACATTATTTCGTTTATTTATTCTTATATACATACAAATTATATTATTATTATAATTACTTATTTATTCTTTTTGATGAAAGAATTTAATCGTTGTCTTTATTAATTTATTTTTCATTATTTGGTCATTGACAACCATAGTTTTGTGTAAAGTAGAAGCATATTTTTCAAATGTTGTAAATGTGAGTACCATGAAACCATTTTCATTTTATGTGAGTAGTTATAGTTTTACTTGTTGGACATGAACGAGCATGGTGGTTGAGAGCATGTCATGCTCACTCAAATGTCTCGCTGATGGCGGCGCGTGGGTTTGATCATTCGGTTCCCTTCGAAATGGTTGAGCTGAAAGGTGCCGATACACGCGTCATGTTCGTGAACAGGCGCCGTCGGTTGAGACTGGTCATCTCTTAACTGCCATTGGCTTATTTTAATCTTTATATTTAAAATTCTTATAATAAGCCCTTTTTTTTCCTTTGCATTGTCCTCACATGCAGAAGCAACAAGTATATGTAACTTGGAATTTTGTAAAACAGAACATGATTTAAAAGAGTGTCCGTGGAGTTTCTTGCACGTTCTTCTCCATAGAGATCTACGCTTTGGAACGTGCAAATAGCTTCCATGTTTTTGACTGACCGACCTTGACGTTTCAAAAGTGCCTGTGAATGGTTTATTTGAAATAAAATGCTTTGAATTTGAATTTGAATTTGATTTCAGCAGTTTTGTAACAAGCTTCTGCCTCGTTGGTTAAATTTTGTTATTGCAAGCGCTACTACCTACAGGTCCTGCTAGGTAGGTTCTATTCCCGTGTGTCATGTCTATAATAGTGTCATTGGTTCGTTCCAACTGAATTTCCTCAAAAGTAGCCTGGAGTACGAAGTAGATCGTCCTCTGCCCTTCCCTTTAGAGATTAATTGGTGGTGGCTTGTAAAAATTTCCAGTCCGTGTTAAGCTCGTACAACTATTCGGAATCTTATTAGGTAGGTACTCAAATAACAAAATTTATGGTTGACATGCCTCAATCCTTATGTGGCTAATCATCTTCCAAGGCAACGACCCTCTAGGTACCTATGCTAACACTTATATCACTGGCGCAAATACTCCGGAAAATTAATATTAAATATAAGTTTCGCAGTGTGTAGGTAGGTCCCTAGGCAGAACAACTAATATTTACCAAACTTCCCTAGAACTTCAGTGATACAAAATCCGGGCTAACAGTTGTGTTGAAAAACCAGTCACTTAGCCAATCGCGTCATTGATATTTTCTAACAATAGCAGGCTAGCTCCATAAATAATAGTGCTTCTTAGGTACTTATGCCTGCGGAAAATTCTGTCAATAAACAGTCGCGGCTCGTTAATATTAGCAACGTTAATACCTAGGTATCTCTCCACAAATAATAGTCAAACACTTCATAACAGCCATGGTGATAAATGGATTCGTTGACCCAATTTCGTACGGATATGAAAACACCCATCTATTTGCGTACTATCTACATAGAGGGGACCTAAATTGATTTTGTTTATCATATAATAGACTAGAATAGAATAGAATACTCTTTATTATGTACACCATATAAGTTAAGTAGGTACAGAAAAGATAGATGAGGAAAATATAACATAGGGTGACACAATGGGCGGCCTTATCCCTAAAAGCGATCTTTCAAGACAACCTTTGGATAGATTTTAAAGAGAAAAAGGAAAGACAGTAGGTACCTACTGTAAGTTGTTTTAGGTATAGTTACTTATCTACTATATAAACATAATATACAAATGAATACATAGGTAAGAGATAAATATAAAGGCAGAGGCGGCTTTACCTATAGTGCAGGGTGTGCGGTGCGGCTTGCCGTCTGATCAGAACCAGGCCAGGGTCGACGGCGCGCTGTGTTCCACGCGCGCCTCAAAGAGCTGTCCGCACAAAAGACGGGGCCCGCTAGGGCCAGTGCCTGCCCGGGCTGCGGACTTCGTTCGAAAGAGGCACCGTACCCTGGAACGCAAAGGGCACTAGGAGGAACACGGATGGGTTTTAGTCAGTAAGAGTCTGACACTCCCTTCTGCTTTACCCAAAGCGGGAGGTGTCATTTGATGATTTCCAATCCTTAAAAAAAAATAAAGGATGCGGTGCACCCGGGCGCAGGAGTGTAGGGGACGCCAAACGCCGCCCGCTACATGTTCAAAGAGCATGCGTCGCTCGCGGCGCGCCTGCGGTCTCAAACACCCTGCACCCGTGTTAGGTCGGGCGCATTTTGTACAAAATTTTCTGTCAGAAATTTCTGACGTCCGCCGCTAACGCACTCGACTCATACATTCTGTCCTAGACCCCGTGTTCGCGACGGAGCATTTTGCTTTATATAACTCGCATAAACAGCCTTATGTACTTATATTCGTAAGCTTATATGTTTTTTAAGTTAGGAGCTTATATAATCAAATAGGCATAGAAATGTTCGCGGAGACGCATTTAGCATTGTGTAACTCACATAGATAGTACCCATGTACCTATAGTC
This sequence comes from Lacanobia oleracea, assembly GCA_950371165.1. Lineage (NCBI taxonomy): Eukaryota > Metazoa > Arthropoda > Insecta > Lepidoptera > Noctuidae > Lacanobia > Lacanobia oleracea. Next base: position 14,569,030 of record OX493397.1, read on the forward strand.
GTAAGCCTATGTACTGAACTTAGAAGCTTATGTACTTGCATAGTGATAGTTTGTAAGCTATGTAATCGATTTAAAATCGTATGTTTGTCGTTTTCTCCAAACACGTAAAAGATGTTCTGGGGAAAACATATTTTCAAAGAAAATTATGATCACCCTGAGGGCGTGTTCTGATTGGCTGATGGAAATCAGCCTAATCGAAGGTACATGAAAAATAGTCATTTCACATTCAAACATAGTAGGGTGGTTGAAGAAAACCACCATGTACACGCACCTTCAGTGCTAAGTTTTTAGGGCATCTAGGAATTTAGGTCTTAAACCATAGGCACTGGAAACCTGGCACTCAGCCCTATCCAGATATGTACACATCTTCATGGTCAGGCAAGGCATAAAGCCGCAAAATAGATAAAAAGGTAAACACAGATTTTTATCCTCTTGCGGGTTCCTGACCTATAGTACCTCCACCCTTGGAGGGGTGGCTTGGTAAGTTGTGTAGCTGGATAGAGGGATGATGCACCTACCCGAATATAGATAGTTTCATAGCCCATGGGGCACAGTTTTCCGGGGAATCAACCCTAAATAGAAAACAAGTTCAAAACTTGTAACATTTTCGATAGTTAAATGCAACAAGCCCACTAGTGGGCAGGGTTGAAGGGTTGGTTTCCACCCCGTTCGACGGGGAATTTCGGGGGATTTGTATAGAGGTGCATCAACCCCTATCCAGACCTAGAATAGACCTAGATATAGCCGAAAATGTTATAGAACCATAGTCAAAATTCGCAGTTAAAATAAACTGAAGCAGTTAATGGTTTTTGGGCCTCGTTACGGTAAAGTAACCTCGTACCTTAGTAAATGGTAAAAAATAGCTAATTCGTAGTCACCGGCAGAAGAAACCCTAGAATCTATAAATAGAATCACAGTACTCGCGACTTTGCCCTTAAACCATTAGCTGCAGTGTTGTCAAATTCCTGCCTATTATTTAACCCTGGTAAGCATTCACCCTGCACCCCAATCTACCCCGAAGACAGCGAGTACTTGGCAAGATAGAAGAACGTTGTACGTTAGGTGCGGAAGAGCCTTAGTTTCCGGTACAGGACGTCAGCGCGGCTGGACGCCGTCGGTCGGTCACAGTTCACTTCGGAGGAGAAGAAAAAGGATAGACCTACCCCATCACAACCCCGTTCCAGTCGATCACGCCCGTCCGGTACATTTTTTGGTCCTTCGAGAGCCGGATCTCCGCACCCGTACATCTTGTTTCTTAACAGTATGTCAAAACGTATCCGTTCCCGAATCATCCCTTGAAGAATCAACCCTTGAAGAAACAAGCCTTGAAGACTCAAGCCGAAGCCCCTGCGATATAGTTTGGCACAAGAGCCAAATATACGCACCCCGTATCTTGTTTCTTAACAGTATGTCAAAACGTATCCGTTCCCGAATCATCCCTTGAAGAATCAACCCTTGAAGAAACAAGCCTTGAAGACTCAAGCCGAAGCCCTGCGATATAGTTTGGCACAAGAGCCAAATATACGCACCCCGTATCTTGTTTCTTAAACAGTATGTCAAAACGTATCCGTTCCCGAATCATCCCTTGAAGAATCAACCCTTGAAGAAACAAGCCTTGAAGACTCAAGCCGAAGCCCTGCGATATAGTTTGGCACAAGAGCCAAACATACGCACCCCGTATCTTGTTTCTTAAACAGTATGTCAATTGGTATCCGTTCCCGAATCAACCCTGCAAGAATCAACCCTTGAAGAAACAAGCCTTGAAGACTCAAGCCGAAGCCCTGCGATATAGTTTGGCACAAGAGCCAAATATACGCACCCCGTATCTTGTTTCTTAAACAGTATGTCAAAACGTATCCGTTCCCGAATCATCCCTTGAAGAATCAACCCTTGAAGAAACAAGCCTTGAAGACTCAAGCCGAAGCCCTGCGATATAGTTTGGCACAAGAGCCAAACATACGCACCCCGTATCTTGTTTCTTAAACAGTATGTCAATTGGTATCCGTTCCCGAATCAACCCTGCAAGAATCATCCCTTGAAGACTCATCCGAAACAGATCCGAAGCTAATCGTCGATTGACGTTTCTTTGAAGACCCCTTAAGCCCAGTAGCGTGGTTCATCGCGAGGACTACCCCTTGAAGATTACCCTTCAAGAACTAACCCTTAAGGACTCACCCTGAGGCGGATCCGAAGCTATCCGTCAACATACGTTCCAGTTAAGAAGCCTCAAGCTCAGCATCGTGGTTCATCGTGAGGACTACCCCTTGAAGAAAACTACCCTTCAAGAACCAACCCTTAAGGACTCACCCTGAGGCGGATCCGAAGCTATCCGTCAACATACGTTCCAGTTAAGAAGCCTCAAGCTCAGCATCGTGGTTCATCGTGAGGACTGCCCTTGAAGAGAACTACCCTTCGGGAGCCACCCTTAGGGACTCACCCCGAAACTTTGGACTTTGAAAATTTTCCTGAAACACTGAAGGATTGCGTCTGGACTTAGAAGATTTCTAAGGAATCCTGGACTTTGAGAAAATTTGAAAGTTGAACCTGGACTTGGGAAGATTTTGAAGACCAAACCTGGGACTTAGAAAAAATTTTGAGGATTGAACCCGACACTTAGAAAATTTTTCGAACATAGAAGGTGGCACTTAGAAAAAATTTTGAAGATTCATACTGAGACTTAGAAAATATAGATTGATTCGGGACATAGAAAATTTTTGAAGAATTTGAACTTTGAAGATTTTGAGAAGATTCTACACATAGAAAATATAGATCAATTCGGGACATAGAAAATTTTCGAAGAATTTGGACTTTGAAAATTTTGAGAAGATTCTACATAGAAAACATAGACCGACTCGGAACATAGAAATTTTTTGAAGAATTGGACTTTGAAAATTTCGAGAAGATTCTACATATAGAAAACATAGACCGATTCGGGACATAGAAAATTTTTGAAGAATTTGGACTTTGAAAATTTTGAGAAGATTCTACACTTAGAAAACATAGATTGATTCGGGACATGGAAAATTTTTGAAGAATTTGGACTTTGAAAATTTTGAGAAGATTCTACACTTAGAAAACATAGATTGATTCGGGACATAGAAAATTTTTGAAGAATTTGGACTTTGAAACTTTTACACTTAGAAAATTCAGAGCAACTCTGGACTTTGAAGATTGGGGACTTCAAAGAATTATCCGAGAATATAGAAACAGTTTGAAGAAAAAACTTTAATTCAAGTTTTACTGAAGCCTTATCCAGGGACATAGAACAGTTCGAAGAATAGACTTGAGGATCTGAATCATGCCAACCTCAAGAAAGGGAACCAGATTTGAAGCGCCTTCAGACAGTACACTGAAGCCGACAGATAGAAGATACAGCCGAAACCTGCCGGTGACTACCCGGGGTGACGCCCGTATCGAACGTATCGAATGTGACAAGCCGCCGTCGACCGTGGGAAGGACGACGCGGTCATATAGAAGAGTCACAAAGGCACGCGAAGACTTACTCAAGATTAAGTTGGAGCTTGCACAGTTAGCACTAGTTAGCACAGAGAGCCGAACAAGAATCGGACGACGAATATATAGAAGATAGAAACTCGAACGACGAGTACCTGCGTTCCTGGCTGGAAGAGACAGCTGAACCTGTTCCTGATCAGAGAGAGACCAACACCGCTGAGGGAGACATCCGTAACAGAACACATAGAAACTGCGAGCAGAATAGAATAGATAGAAACTGCGAGCAGAATAGAACAGATAGAAACTGCGAGCAGAATAGAATAGATAGAAACTGCGAGCAAAATAGAATAATAGAAGCTGCGAGCAAAATAGAATAGATAGAAGCTGCAAGCAGCAACCGTCTCCCCCTTTAGACTCCGTACCGATAGTGGACTCTCGTCGAACGCAAGTACCGGAACTAGAGCCGAAAGTCGATGAAGTGACTAAACAGATGGCACCACCGAAGAAAATAGAAGACGACGGGGAAAACAGATTACAGCCGTTCATAACGGACCTTACAGCAGCTATAGTATCGCTAGCTGACAGAAAAACAGAACAGAATAGTTCCTTGCCGTCGAAGGTCATCATGACCTTACCGAACTTCAATGGTGCACACACAGAATGGTTGTCGTTTCGAGCCATTTATGTAACAGCTCGAAAAAAAATTCAATGATGTCAAGAATACAGCAAGATTCACAAGGCAAAGACAGTATCAGTCGTTACCTGACCTTTCGTTGTTCAGCGCATTCATCACTGAACAAGCCCGCTTCTGCAGCGCCTTTGCCCCCGCCGAGAATTTCAACGCAACAGACGGCCCATCGAACAGACGTACTGCACAGAGAACCCACACAGCAACAGAGAAACCGGCCGATAGATGCCGCGTATGTGGGAAAGATGGGCACGTAGAACGCGACTGTCGGAAATTCAAAGAAGGCAACAGCGACAAGAGATGGGAGCTAGCAAAGAAGCTCAACTTATGCTATCGCTGCATGAAGTTACGACGTAAGCGGCACCAGTGCAAACCGAAGAAGTGTGGCATCAAGGAGTGTATAGCCACACACAACCGGCTACTTCATTTCGAGAAGAAGCCCGCTACAGCGACTGCCGAAAATCCGAAGGTCCTCGAACAAAAGCAAGAACCACAAGAAGTGGTTGCCAGTTCGCGAACATAGTCGAGTCATGCCTACCTCAAGATGGTGCCGGTCCGGGTGATTGGACCGGCGGGAGAGGCATCTACGTTCGCCCTTCCCGACGATGGATCAACCGTATCATTGATCAACGAGGACCTTGCCAGACAGGTTGGAGCCGAAGGCCGCATAGACCCACAGAAGACATCTTGAAACGACACACCAAACAGATAGAAAATGGGCATATAGAAACCGCAATGCTATGGAAGCAAAATAGACCAAAATGCCCGATAGTTATGAGACAGCCCACAAGCGGCTTGTCTCTATAGAAACTCGATAGAAATCCGATTCTTCGAGATAGATATACGGAACAGATGGACTCGCTCCTACAGAAAGGGTACGCCGAGAAAGCGCCCGAAAATAGTACACCAGGAAGAACCTGGTACCTACCTCATTTCGATGCGAAGCCAGAGAAGTTCCGTATAGTACACGACGCCGCAGCTAAATCGAATGGAATGTCTCTGAACGACTTCCTACTCACGGGACCAGACCTGTTACAGACGCTGCCCGGCGTCATGATGAGGTTCCGCAAACACCCCATAGCCATTTCCGGTGATGTTACCGAAATGTTTGTGCAGGTGAAAGTCCGAGAAGAGGACACAGACGCCCTCCAATATCCGTGGAGAGGCAACAGACGCCCTCCAATATCCGTGGAGAGGCAATGAACGCCCTCCAATATCCGTGGAGAGACACAGACGCCCTCCAATATCCGTGGAGAGGCAACAGACGCCTTCGAAAGTCCGAAAAGAGGACATGAATGCCCTCCAATGTCCGTGGAGAGGCAATAGAATGAAGGGAGCCCCGCCGGATAGAGTGACGCAATCATATTCGGCGCGGCAAGCCCAACGCGCACACCTGTAAGCGCAAGGATGCACCACCGGAAACGTGCTTGGTCTAGAATGGAGACCAAGTGCAGACACGCTAGGTTTGAACCTGACTCTAGCGCGTCCACCGAGTGGCGTCTTAAGAAAAGACATAACCACAACCAAAGTCCGAGAAGAGGACATGAACGCCCTCCAATGTCCGTGGAGAGGCGATAGAATAAAGGGAGCCCCGCCGGATAGAGTGACGCAATCATATTCGGCGCGGCAAGCCCAACGTGCACACCTGTAAGCGCAAGGATGCACCACCGAAAACGTGCTTGGTCTAGAATGGAGACCAAGTGCAGACACGCTAGGTTTGAACCTGACTCTAGCGCGTCCACCGAGTGGCGTCTTAAGAAAAGACATAACCACAACCAAAGTCCGAGAAGAGGACATGAACGCCCTCCAATGTCCGTGGAGAGGCGATAGAATAAAGGGAGCCCCGCCGAATATAGAGTGATGCAATCATGTTCGGCGCGGCAAGCCCAACGTGCACAGCTGTAAGCGCAAGGATGCACCACCGAAAATGTACTTGGTTCAATCTGGAGACCAAGTGCAGACACGCTAGGTTTCAACCTGACCCTAGCGCGTCCACCGAGGGGCGTCTTAGAGAAAGACGTGCCCACCAAGAAGAGGCATTCGAAATAGTGCTTGGCGTAGCCTCAATAGTTACAGTACGCGCCAAGCAAATGCTCCAAAAGTATGGAGAAAACGAGTCGACTGCTATCAGTCACTCGACACAGAAACCGTACTCACAGAAAAACACCAACGAAGAGGTGTTGTCCACACTGTTGTGTGAGGCAGAGTACGGTAAACAGCCGCCCGTTGAAATAGGTATCAGTCGCCAGCGAAGGCGATGAATCCATCACGCCGAACCACTTCCTACTCGGTGGTTCGGCCAGACTGCACCGCACCCGGCGTGTTCACCGAGCAACACGTCGACACCACGAAACACTGGCGGCGCTCACAAGCGCTCGCCGACCAGTTCTGGCGCCGCTGGGTGAGGGAGCACTTACCCGAGCTCCAACACCGGCGGGAGCGCCACAACCGTGGCCCTGGTCTGCAGGTGGGCAACCCTGTGCTCATCGCAGACGGCCAGCTGCCTCGCAACACGTGGCCGCGAGGCCGCATCACCGCAGTCTTCCCTTGGGCGGACCACAGGTCCGGACCGCTGAGGTGCGCATATCCGGCGGCACTCTTAAGCGTCCGGCGAAGAGGCTGATCCCGTCATCGAAATGGTCCAGAGCGTCGGAGCTACGGGCCGGAGCGACGAGCGTCGCGCCGGCGAGCTTCGAGGCAACAGTCGCCGGGGCGACGAGCGTCGCGCCGGCGAGAGTCGAGGCAACAGTCACCGTGGCAACGGGCGACGCAGCTACAGTCGTCGCTCACCGGCGAGATGCAGCGCCGCGCCGACATCGCAACGAGTCGTCACTGCGCTGCACGGCGGGAGAAATGTTCGCGACGGAGCATTTTGCTTTATATAACTCGCATAAACAGCCTTATGTACTTATATTCGTAAGCTTATATGTTTTTTAAGTTAGGAGCTTATATAATCAAATAGTCATAGAAATGTTCGCGGAGACGCATTTAGCATTGTGTAACTCGCATAGATAGTACCCATGTACCTATAGTCGTAAGCCTATGTACCGGGGAAAATATATTTTCAAAGAAAATTATGATCAATAGGTAGGGCTACACATTTCCCTTACACATTCCCGATAGCACCCTGAGGGCGTGTTCTGATTGGCTGATGGAAATCAGCCTAATCGAAGGTACATGAAAAATAGTCATTTCACATTCAAACATAGTAGGGTGGTTGAAGAAAACCACCATGTACACGCACCTTCAGTGCTAAGTTTTTAGGGCATCTAGGAATTTAGGTCTTAAACCATAGGCACTGGAAGCCTGGCACTCAGCCCTATCCAGATATGTACACATCTTCATGGTCAGGCAAGGCATAAAGCCGCAAAATAGATAAAAAGGTAAACACAGATTTTTATCCTCTTCCGGGTTCCTGACCTATAGTACCTCCACCCTTGGAGGGGTGGCTTGGTAAGTTGTGTAGCTGGATAGAGGGATGATGCACCTACCCGAATATAGATAGTTTCATAGCCCATGGGGCACAGTTTTCCGGGAAATCAACTCTAAATAGTAAACAAGTTCAAAACTTGTAACATTTTCGATAGTTAAATGCAACAAGCCCACTAGTGGGCAGGGTTGAAGGGTTGGTTTCCACCCCGTTCGACGGGGAATTTCGGGGGATTTGTATAGAGGTGCATCAACCCCTATCCAGACCTAGAATAGACCTAGATATAGCTGAAAATGTTATAGAACCATAGTCAAAATTCGCAGTTAAAATAAACTGAAGCAGTTAGTGGTTTTTGGGCCTCGTTACGGTAAAGTAACCTCGTACCTTAGTAAATGGTAAAAAATAGCTAATTCGTAGTCACCGGCAGAAGAAACCCTAGAATCTATAAATAGAATCACAGTACTCGCGACTTTGCCCTTAAACCATTAGCTGCAGTGTTGTCAAATTCCTGCCTATTATTTAACCCTGGTAAGCATTCACCCTGCACCCCAATCTACCCCGAAGACAGCAAGTACTTGGCAAGATAGAAGAACGTTGTACGTTAGGTGCGGAAGAGCCTTAGTTTCCGGTACAGGACGTCAGCGCGGCTGGACGCCGTCGGTCGGTCACAGTTCACTTCGGAGGAGAAGATAAAGGATAGACCTACCCCATCACAACCCCGTTCCAGTCGATCACGCCCGTCCGGTACACCCCGCATATTTACTATCAGACACTTCAGAATTCTCACAGAATGGATATTTTGTTGTAGACTCCCTACAACAAAATATCTAACAATTTTCATCGGATTTTGAACGGCCCACCATGCTACTCGACGAAGTGGGCAAGCACTTTGAAAGAGTAATTGCATACCGCCGGGCACCTGGTGGGGTTAGGTCCGGATTTGGCGGAGGACGAGTAGGGTTTCCGCAAGAGGCGCCGATGGTGGACGCCATTATGCGCGTGAGATGCGGTGTCCCGGGGCAAGGTCGTCTTTGCGGTGTCCCTTGACATCGCCAATGCCTTCAATACCCTGCCTTGGATTTGCATCAGGGAGGCACTCCGCATCGTGGAAGGCGCATTAGCCTTACGATCCTCGGTCCAAGTGTGAGAAGGAACACTGGGGTGGTTTTTAGTCAGTAAGAGTCTGACAGACCCCTTCGCCTGCTCTAGACGAAGGACCTCCATGAGGATTCCGCAACAAAAAAAAGGGAGGCACTCCGCGCCGACCTCTTTCGCAGCGACAGCGTAGTCCGCTATGCTGACTGTTCTTAGCACAGGCATCATAACTGGGTTATGCGTTCAAAAGGTAGGTTCTGTCAGATTTATTTCAACTTGCCTATAACTGCGAAACAAGACGAATGTTGAAGTCAAAAATTATGCTGGTTTCTAATCTCGTTCTTAGTGTTTCTTTATCAAATCAGAATTGAATTATTTCGAATGAAGTTAGTACCTAGGTACACCTTTTTTTTTTTCATTCAGTAAGTTGCTTTGCATTCGCGAATTTGACCTTTGTTGTCATGTTACTAAGGATATTTTTATAAAATTAAATAAGGAATTAACTGAACAAAATTTTTAGGAATACAAGAAAGAATCAAGGGCTTCCGTGAAACAATTCGCGTCTCCTGACTAAAAAGTTCTCGCTACGATTTTCACATCTTGATTGCTCCATCAAACAGGTTCAATCACAATGGAGTTCGACTCACAGTTTTTAAGGATTATTGCAACAAGACAAGTAGAGTAGGTATATAAGTACCTACCTACAAGATACTTCTGCCCCAGGGTTTTCTCTGCCTGCCCTCGAATTTCGGAAGGTACCTACAACACATGAAATTTAATGTGGGAAAAGAAAATAACAATTTGGAGGTACCTACCACTAGCGCCATCTAGCTTTGTATAATTTGTTTAACTTAGCAACCTGAAGACCCCCAGTGAAGGCAGGAACATATTTTCCATTCATGCAATTACCAAGATCTACAAACTACCCAACGTGTAAGACAGGGGGCGTGAAACTACGATTTTCTTCTGTGTAAATATGTATCTACGCGAATTCATTTTTCATAGTTTTGTAAAAATATGAAGGATACCTGGCAGTTTAAATTAACAAAAAAGGTTCACGTGGTGTATGTATTTTTAACCAACTTATACAAACTATCCACAAATATCATACGCCATCTATCAAAATTACCAAGAGTGCGGCTAAATTTGACTAGTAAAAACAATTTGCTTCTCAACGGATGCTTAGCGCTCTAAAAAGTAAGTAGGTAAAGTTAATGAGCATTAGGGTTGAATTAAAAACATGAATTGTGTTTTTCGATCTTTATTATAAATACAAGTGAAATAAATTAATTCTAATCTTAAACTAGTCCTTAGAGGACACGATTTGTAAGAACATTAATTAATTACTTCATAAAATAAAATGAAATCGCGCTGCTTTAAAAGAGAACAAATGCAAGTTCAAACGGCTTTAATACTCATTACATTAATAGATAATACTTAACTTCTATATTGCTACTATTCACAACCGGAACCAAAAGGAAAATCGAAATGTTATTGAGAATTCTACACTATCACGAAATATAACGTGATTATAAAGCCTTTTCATAGTAAACTGAAGTTGCCATCAGTGATTCTGGATCTTCGTTATGCAATGTTAGATAAAAGCTTCTTTTACATACTGCGTGCAGTGTTGCCAACAGCACGAACCTGAATATGTAGGCATGCACTAAGGGAGGGAATCATCGTCGCAAGTTTGGAAATACTGAGACCAGGGCAGGTAACTCGACAGGGAGAAAACTTCATACAGACGCGCAATGATAGGTGCGCTTTGTAAACATGGCAGTAGAACACTTCGAAGCTTCCGTCGGCTGTGGGGTGACTCTGTTGTACGCCGTTAGTGCTAACACGGCAACACGACAAGATTACCGAAGAGCAAACCATTTCTGGTTTAACTGTATCCAATAAATCGAAAAAAATAGCAACTTTTGTTTCCACGTAAGGCTTTGGAATACATTTATTTACATAATTTATCTTATTGTTTCTGAACATCGAATGCATAAGCAGCATTAAATCTATTTTCCCAGAGTTTATTACATGACATAATTATAAGGTTCATAATAACATTAATTTGTTAAAATAATTAAACTACAAACTATGTTGCTAATAAGGAGTGAAATGCCAAAAATACAAGAAATTAATAAATGTTTAAATTCTTAAACATTCCTTAACAAAGACAGTTTGAAAACGATATAAAATCTAACTTTACCTTTTTAATCATGATACACGGCTCATAAGTTACTATTATTCCTACTTTGAATGTTTCTGTAAATGTAGCAGTCTAGAATGATATTACAACGAATCCTAGGCACACAACATCGTGATTAGAAATCTAAGAATAAATGCTGCATATTAAAGAAGTGCACTAAAGCTGAGATTACATTGCATGTAATAATAACGTACAGGCTAGGCTAAGTAATTCATAAAAATCTAACCATGTTTATTTTAAATATGTAGTTACTGATTATCAGATTCTAAATTCAAATTTTTTATAGAGAATGTGAATGAAGAATCTGCAAATAAATCTATATTTAAACTTATCATGTGGTCCAAAAAAATGTGAATAAGGCTGTATAATTAATCAATACTTAAGACCTGTATGTGACAACTTAATCCCATATCTGTCATTAACTTGCTGTTTGACAGATGTGTGGTAAAGACAGGAATGAGGGTGTGCGATAGTGCGTAGCGAGGAATGTGTTCGTTAACAACCAATAGAATCGCTCCATTTATCGAGCCTCGCTCAGTTCCATCAATTCTATTGTTTCTAAGGCGGAGATACCTGATAGCTGATTTTAAAATAAGAATTTAAACAGCCAGTTGTATTGTTGAACAAACTACTGAATTTTGGGTCGCGCGGGTGTTAATTGAGTGCGCGTTTTGTTTCCTCAAGGTCGCTGGCGTATGTCGTCGTCTTTACCTACACGTCCCACTCTACGCACCCTGACGTTTAAGAGTACGTGCTAAGTAAAATAGGAGATCTCGGCATTAGTGTTCTTGGGCTTTAATAAGCTACATTTAGTTAGGCATCGAAACGGGGATCGTTATTTCATAAACCCAACAGCCTCAATATTAATAAGTTTTTTAAACATATTGAGATCTAAAACCAACCATTAAACATTTATGCTAAGCAACGTTTGAAATAATATCCATTATGCAACATCTAAATATTAGGAGCTAACTAAAAATTAAGTATAAAGGAAAATAATTTCATTTTTAACGTTCATTATTTTCGGAACAGAAAAGTCATCGTTTTATAAACTAAATAGTTCTTAATCACAGTCTATATAAAATCATAATTATAATTGTTACGAGATTTTGTTAGTATTTTGTATGTTATTATATGGTTTTCTGTTTTATTAACCTACCGTTGTACTTGTCACCTTTATTGAAGCTGCTTAGAAGATACAATAATGCCTTTATATAAGACAGGCACTTGGTGCACATTTTTTAGCGTAGTGGCTAATATTTTGCGGTACAAAGGGCAGTCAGTGGCCACGTTATTGTGATCACTTTTCGTCTTTTAAGGCGATCATTGCGTGAAAACGCGATCGTCGCGTTCATTTCTATGACAAACTTGATTAGGTCGTTGCATCAACAGTTGATTTTTCCGTTAAAATTAACGCGACAATCGTGTATTTGGGCGATGATCGCTTTGTATGAAGACGACGCCTTTAAATTTATTTAAGCGCGACCTATGTTCGGAATGTCATACAACAAATCGGCTTACATTTTATTTTAAACGGGACTTAGAAGGACCATACTGCCCAAACGATAAGAAAGAAGAAGTTCTCAATACCGTGGTCATGACAACGCAGCCTTATCCTCAATGATTAGTGATTTTGAAATAAAGAAAATACTTTCAAGACGAAAAAACATTCCAGAATAGAAAAACTCTGCCTCAAGTCACGATACCTCATCATAATACGATGCCTAATAAAGGCCTTTGCACACGGCGGCTTTTTAACGCGCCGACGACGTGCAACTATTCTATTCTGTAAATAACCGTTTCGATAACGAGCTTCACCTGAGTGACAAACCTCACAAAGTGAGCTTTACTGCACACAACATAAAGGTATAACGTTTGACGTAATTTGATACTCACCTCGGATTCCACGGTCGAGACACGAATTTTTTTTTACAGAATAAGGGTACAGATGACGCTAACGTGCGCTAACGTGCTTTAAGCGAAATTCAGACGCAAACAGTACTTCTTATCGGTCATCCACAGCCGTGAGCGCGCGTTCGTAAAACGTGCGTCATCGGCGCGTTAAAAATATGCCGTGTGCATCTAAAATGGTAATAATAGTGGTGTAGTTACTTCTTGAAGAAAAAAGTTACTAAAGAAAGAGAAATCTATAAAAACAAGCCTAGCAACTATACGGCCTTATTTGATTTATGGGAACATAAATAAAAAAGGCTAGAATCCGTTTGATAATAACTAACAAGACGTACTAACCAACCGTGTCTCATTTCTTAATTTATTGATTAATCAGTATTATAATTAAACAGCTCAATGATAACTACATAAATGAACAAAATGAATCCATGACTACTAAATAAGTCAATATACAGGATGTATATTATAACTGGATGCTAGAATAGTTTATGTCATCCATCTGTTAAATAGGTACAAAACAAAACTATGGCGTTGGTGAAATGGCTACTAGTTTTAGAATTTGTTGACACTGGAACAATTATTGGACCAAGCATTGCACTTTCTTCTTACTCCTTCTTTTGGAGACGAATAGTATAGTACTGGCCATTTCTCTATTTAAAATAGGGCGCGAAAATAAAATAAATAAATGTTAGGAATTATATAAAGTTATTCATCATAAGAGCAACTCATAGACTAGAAAATAATCATAAATTAAATGGTGCATGAAAATGTGAAACTACACCACTTTTAAGCGAAAAACCTGTAATTGCCTCTAAACGCAAGTTTATTTCAACTTTAAATAAATAATGAACATGAAAGATGCAAAACCGACTGAATAGCAAAACAACTTTGCTTTAAAAAAACTTTTCTTCGAATATATTCACTGGATCGTCATGTGATTCATATAGCATGAAAGTTCAATCACCTCATTTCCGCAAACATGCTGCGCTCAAGCAAACTGCGTCATAACGAGCTATTCGGGGAGTACAAAATAAACTTTATAACGATTGAAATACAGTTTATTTTGTACTGTAATATTTATACAAAGCCCCAGTGCTGCTAGCAAATAAAAAGCTAATCGCGGATGACGCCACCGGTGTTGATCATAAGCAGTACATTTTAGCGGCTTGTGTCGATTCAAATCTGTGTTAGTACAGTTGTCGGGACCCGCTTACACCACGAATCACTAAATGCGTTTTAGTACCAAAACGTATTTCTGCCTCTTTATCATCAAACAGTAGACAGAATCAGAACTATTCATTCAGCGGCAAATGTATTGGTGGTGCAAGCAAGCCTAAGATGTAAACGCAGATCGTTTGATCGCAGTCAGACTTCCTCCTAAGCGGATGTACCATCAAACGGGGTGAAAAGGGACGCGAGGGTGAAAAGGGACGCGAGGGTGAATAGGTCACGTCCCTTTTCACCCTCGCGTCCCTATTCACCCCGTTTGAACGTACTGAATGATTTATGTGACTTAAGTATAAAGCTGCAGTTTAGTATATAATCTTGCTGGGCGGCGCAGCGGTGTTGGCGCTCATGGCTTGCTCTAACGTGTCCAGGCGACGGTAAGCATGCCCGCGGCTGTTGCGGCGGCGACCGCTCTGACGACCCTCTAGTATTAAGCCGAAGAACTGGAAAAGATAAAAAACAATATATAAATGACTAACTTCTGACCGCTGCTTGGCCCTCGTGATATTGGGATGTTATTCGAAGAGAACGTGCTCCCGGGATTAAAAGTATCCTTTGTCCTATTACAGGACATGATCTGCCCGCGTGCCAATTTAAACCAGATCCGTTAAAAGACGTTAATTAAGGGCGCTAGTACAAAATTGAGCGCTTGGCGCGGACTAAAGCTACAGACCGCATTTCGCGAGATTTATAGTGATTGTTACACTGCATACAACAATAGGAAAAATTCATGAAAAACGTATTTATCATTTATACATTTTATCTACAAATTTACAAAAATATAATACTCACTGAAAATAGAAACAAAATTACTCGAAAAACGAAGGAGATATAATTATTTTAAACAAATCTATCTGTACCTCTCGCGAAAACGCTGTTTTCTATGGCAGCTGTATCATTATAAAATTAGACGTCATGGACGATGACGTCTAATTTTACATCGGACTTCTCTTTCTAATTGTAATCTTTGAAGCTTTTTAACTTCATCGCTGATGAAGGTATTTAAAACATAATTCCATCATTGTTTACTAGAGCTAATAAGTATTTCATTTTGCAAATAAAAAAATCGCATGCATATTCCTATTGTTTAAAAATATTACTTTACATTTAAACAGTTTTTTTTTCAAGCAAGGTAACATAGTAACCTTAGTTATTACTTTGTTTCTTTTTGTTTGAATTTGGATTTTATATCTCATGAACCGTAATAGGTAGATAGCTGAAATTTTCACAGTGTATATTTCTGTTGCCGCTATAACAACAAAAATTCAATGGTACGGAACCCTTCATGCGCGAGTCCGACTCGCTCTTGGCCGGTTTTTTTAAATTACTAAGCCACTTTTTGAAATTTTCATCGACATTGTTTAGGTAGGAGCCAAAATGTATGCAAACATTGAAACAACAGTCAATATGCATCATGACGTGTTTTACAATTACGCTGTTTAGCCAACGACACGTTTTCCTAGCGACTGATACACACTTAACTCTCTATCTCAAACACTACTGAACCGATTTTGATGAAACTTGCACCATACCCTAAGTTGGACTATAATTAGTCCAACTATATATTTTTGCAATCCGACTTATAGTTTTTGAAATATGTGCGGGCAAACATACAAACATGCAAACATACACACACTTACGAAATTTGGCACACATGTTAAGAAGCTGGTATTATTAGACTAACATAAAAAAAACTGCGCAATTCTGACAATATTACATACATACGAGTCGAATTGATACCCTCCTTTTTTGAAGTCGGTTAATTTTAAAATATGCAAAAAGTACTTCTCCAAGCACGACTTGTAATTCTTAGATTTCGTGTTTATGAAAAACATGAAATTTTGACTTAATTAAAGAGGTAACTAAACTGTGGCTGTGGCAGACTACCAAAGGGGTCTATTATATGTTTTACAAATGATGAGGATGTGACTCCCTTTTCTTTACCTAAAATAAAAAAAATAATAAAAAACTTAACATATAAAGGAGACTGTTTAAATTTGTATGGGAAGTGGTCTATGAACGAACAGTGATACTGTAGTGATATTTCTGTGAGGATACCTCAAATATGTACTTGTGCAAAGGGGCATCAAAATCTGACCCGCCAGTTTCAAACAAATATTTTAGAATTCACCTCCTGACCCGGTGACAATGGGCACATTTGGAAAGCCCTTTCAAACAAAAAATATTTTTCTAAATCGGCCCAACCGTCTTCTAGTAATCGGTGAACCTGAATATTAAAACAAATATTAAAAAGATTCTGACGAACTGAGAACTTCCACCATTTTTTAGAAATCGGTTAAAAACAGAAAGCTACTGAAACTAAGTATAGTTGAGGTGGCAAGTGACTTTGTTTGACAAAGAAACACATCAGCTATGTAAAATAAAGTCAGAAATACTCGTTAAAACGTTTTTAAAATAAAAATGTAGCATACAAATATGCTAAATATGTATTCTAAAATTTTGTATTTCTCAAAACTGTCGGTCAGATTTTGATGCCCCTTTGCACAAGAGTTTAGTTGAGGTACTATATTAGGGTCAGCTTCCAGTCAAACCGGATTTAGCTGAATACCAGTGTTTTACGTGGAGCGGCTGCCTACCAGACCTCCATAACCCATTAACTGGGTAAGACGGTACTTCTTGGCAAGACTGGAATCAGATTGACTGGCTTCTGACAATCTGTAACGACTGCCAAAGATCTACAAATGACAGCCGGGACCAAAGGCTTAACATGCTTTCCGAGGCACGGAGGAAACTCGGTATACTAAGATGGTCACCCATCCACAGACCAACCTTGGCAAGCGTTGCTTAACCTTAAAGATCGACCCGTGCGGCTGTTAAGGATTTAGTTGAGGTATCCCAATAAAAATTACCATAACGGTATCGCCATTAGTTCATTAGACCACTTTAGATCTGTCTCCTTTCATATCTCTTGATATCATTACGAGGCTATCTCTATCCATTCCAGGTTCCCTGGAACAGATCGCAAAATGCAACAAGGCCGCCATTTGTATGTTTTTAGTTTAAGGTTTTCTTTATGTATTTTTATTTTATCTTGTTGTCATCATCTTCTGCCTAGCCTTTTCCCAACTATGTTGGGGTCAGCTTCCAGTCAAACCGGATTTTAGCTGAATACCAGTATTTTACGCGGAGCGGCTGCCTACCAGACCTCCACAACCCATTAGCTAGGTAACACGGTACTTCATGGCAAGACTGGAGTCAGATTAACTGGCTTCTGACTGTCCGTAACGACTGCCAAAGATCTACAAATGACAGCCGGGACCAACGGCTTAACGTGCTTTCCGAGGCACGGAGGAAACTCGGTACGTTAAGATGGTCAACCATCCACAGACCAACCTTGGCAAGCGTTGCTTAACCTTGAAGATCGACCCGTGCGGCTGTTATTATCTAGCCACGAGCTCCTCATTTTATTTTATTTTGTTGTAAGTACAATAAAGTGTCCGGCTGACATAGTAGGGCTTTGACAGTCGTTTCGGATAGTCAGAAGCGAGGATATCTGACACCAGTCCACCAAGGGGTATCATGTTCCTGCCAGGGTTGCGGAATTCGTTCGAAAGAGCACCGCGGTCCCGGAACGCAAAAGGCACTAGGAGAAACACGGATGGGTTTTAGTCAATAAGAGTCTGACACTCCCTTCTGCTCCGCCCAAAGCGGGAAGCGTCATTTGATGATTTTCCATCCTTAAAACAGGGGTATCGTGTTATCCAGGTATAAGTTGTAGAAGTCAGAGTAGCTGCTTTTAAAATACTGCTACACAGCTGCATCCGGCTTGACTGGAAGCCGACTCCAGCATAGGAGGAAAAGGCCAGGGCCTACAGTCTCGACATAGTTACTGACCGAATTCGGTCGAGTCAGTCCTAACGATTGATTAGAAAATACCGATATTCAAAGCCAACTCCTGAACTTTGTCTTAAACTTTTGCGAATGTCCAATTTTTAAAAATACCGAAATCGCTATCTTGTCGAGACTACAGGCCCAGGCAGATTAAGGGCGAAATTCACCAACGAAACTGTGATCGCGATCAGCGTCTACGTACTGTCAACGTCGTTATTTTCTGTGGAATATTGACACTGAGAGCTCTTGAAAGCAGTTCTACTATGGTCGCGATCAGTTTGAATTGGTGAAAATGGCACTCATTCGATAGTTAAAATTAATAATTCCTACTCACCACTTTGCTTACTTTGCTCTTGTTATGGTAGAGGACGTACAACAGCACCATCAGTATCACCGAAGACATGAAGAACGGGAAGAAGTGGTCATTGTCGTCGTCGGAGAAGTCATCGGGCATCGTATTGGGGAAGAATTCTGAAAGTTATATATAATTATTTTCAGCCTATTCCGTTTCCCTGCAGGGCAATTCCTCCCTGTCTTCCTTACATTACTAAATTACTTAATCCATTAAACATCCCATGACATTGTTAGCGGAAGACAGCACGATAACTATACCATGCCATAATAAGAATACATATGAAACGGACATTACAAATACATTAATTGAAGTGTTAACGTTATTAATTTTTAAATTATTATTATTAGTAATAATTTAAATATTAATTTAAATAAACCTTTGATTATGCATTTTAGCCAACGATCATTATTGTTCTCTAATCTTGCCATCGAATA
Organism: Lacanobia oleracea; assembly: GCA_950371165.1. NCBI lineage: Eukaryota > Metazoa > Arthropoda > Insecta > Lepidoptera > Noctuidae > Lacanobia > Lacanobia oleracea. The sequence continues at coordinate 14,587,681 of OX493397.1, forward strand.
TAATAATAATAAAATACAGACAGCTAACAATGAATAATTGGATATTGTAAATGATTGAATATAAGATATTTGGTTAAGTGACATTAATTAATGTATATGTGTAATATTTTAAAATCAATGTATTAATAATAATTTTTACCCAAGATATTTGCACGCCATGAGAAATGGCAAACATGTATTGAGCCACTCTTATTTACGATCTTGCATGCATGTATTATTTTAATTTTGTATGTGTATAAATGTTTGCGCAAATAAAATTTCTTAGTCTTATTCATACCTCCCGGCTTCGGGTAATTGAATTAATATAAATAAACAAACAAACTCTTCAGCTTTATATATTAGTATAGACATAGATTAAAAATCTCGTGTCACCGTATTTGCTATCGAACTCTTCCGAAACGGCTTGACCGATTTTTATGTATTTAGTAGATCTGAAAATAGGTCGTAGGCTATTTTTTTTTATTTGGCAAAACAACTTTTGCCCGGAAAACTAGTATTAGTATAGATTCAAATATAGAGCGCAAGAACTCGTTGAGACTAGGTTATGCCAACGCAAAGAAATCTATTTGAGTATGTTGTTCACCGGTAACACCTGAATAAACAGCCACGAGTCTTTCAGTTAACATGATCGGGAGAACAAATTTTCATAAGGTAATAAGTTCATCGGTATAATTATGATAGAACTCGCGCGATTTTGTGAAGAAAATCTTGTGGAAATTAAATTTCAAAAAGTTCTATCCAAGTATATTAGAGTAGCATTTTAATTAAATATAAATTATAGCCTACGTTATTCCGTGATAATTTAGCTTTCTATTGGTGTAAAAATGGTTAAAATCGGTCCAGCACTTTCGGAGCCTCTTCGGAACAAACAAACAAAAAATTATTTCCTCTTTATATTATTGGTAGTACCTACCTACCTATAGATTTACAATTCAAGATATTTTCTGTCAATCGCCGCAGACTAAAATCAAATCGTGTAGTTTCAAACTTGAATTTTAATATAGTAGGTACACATTCATGTATTCTGTCTATAGCACCACGCTCAAGCGGCTTACCATAGAGAGTTGTTTTGTTTGCGCGTTCATTGACGTACGAATTTTTCGCAGTAGGTACATGTTAGAAAGTCCATCATCTGCCTAGCCCTTTTCCAACTATATTGGGGTCGGCTTCCAGTCAAACCGGATTCAGCTGAATACCAGTGTTTTACGTGGAGCTGCTGCCTACCAGACCTCCACAACCCATTAACTGGATAACACGGTACTTCTTGGCAAGACTGGAGTCAGATTTTACTGGCTTCTGACAATCCGTAACGACTGCCAAAGATCTACAAATGACAGCCGGGACCAACGGCTTAACGTGCTTTCCGAGGCACGGAGGAAACTCGGTATATTAAGATGGTCACCCATCCACAGACCAACCTTGGCAAGCGTTGCTTAACCTTAAAGATCGTCCCGTGCGGCTGTTATTTAGCCACGAGCTCCTCGACATATTAGAAAGTCCAAAGTATGAATAAAACAAGCAATATGCCACTATTGTGATGTACTCAGAAAGTATAGTACGTAAACAACTTTGTATTAAACAAAAAAATAACATGTCATACAGGTTACATTTAGGTACACTAGTTTGCACAGCAGTTGTTGGTTCACGAGTCACAACATGACATTATGTACGTAGACATTTTTAGGGTTCCTTAGCTCAAAAGAAAAAAAACGGAACCCTATAGGATCACTTTGTTGTCCTTCCGTCTGTCTGTCAAGCAAGACCGTTTATCTCGGGAACGCGTGGAGGTATCGAGTTGAAATTAAAGCCATATACTCAGGTCTATGGCCCCTTGCAGCTGTGTAAATACAAGTTTATAACTTAACGTGAAAAAAAGATACGTTCGTTTATGCCGCAAAAAACGCATATTTCGACACTCTCAAGGGAATCAAAATGTATAGGGTATTTCCCGTATACCTAGAACTATGAAATTTGGCAAGTAGTACCGTCTTATACTACAAGTATAGGGAAAAGTATGAAAACTATACATTTGTAAATTAATCATAAAAAATTTAGTCTTTGTTTAAAGTCACTTGTAGCTACAAAGTACGGAACCCTCGGTGAGCGAGTTCGACTCGTACTTGACCGGTATTTTTTTTTGCTTACTATGACTAACTTTGGCTGTAAACAATATTTTCCTTAACTCGACTAAATGTGCAACAAGGTCAAACGTTATCAAAATATCAGATTTCCGTTTTGTTGTGCAATGAATTTATTATCCTTTTAAGAAGCGATAGTATGGCAGGTATTGGGTACAAGCTATCTTATTAATCTATAAGTTAGTTTAGAATTTGAAGCATGCAGATCTTATTGAATATAGGACTATTCAAAAAAAATTAAAGCAATTGTTGATTGAAAAATGTTATTATACGACAGATAAATTTCTGATTGAAAATTAATGTAAACTTATTTATTTGACTATAGAAACATTTGAATACTGTGAAATAATGTAATTTATTGTTATTTATTTATGCGTTGACTGTAGAAATTACTTCATATTGTGACATTTATAATTTTTATTTATTTATCATAATTTTTGATTTGTAATGACTTAATGAGACATAATTGTTATACTTAGTATTGACTGTTTAGTTTTTATCTTTATTCGCATGCAGTTACATTTGTAAGCTTCTAAGCATAACATAGCGAACTATGAACTAATTAAAGAACTGTATTTACTACCTATGTTACACAAATAAAAAATTTGATTTGATTTGACTTATAGGTGCTGCATAATAAGTACCCTTACTGGTTATCTTGAAAATAATGTGCACCACCAAAATAGATGTCGATACTTATCAGATATGCATAGCATAAGGCATGCAAATTATATATTGCTGTTGTGTAAAGGTTGCCTTGAACACAAGAAGACAATCGGGAACGAAATAATCATTAAAATATATTAAGTATGATGTTTGGTCAGATTTCGTAGGCAGCCGCTCCGCGTAAAATACTAGTATTCAGCTAAATCCGGTTTGACTGGAATCCGACCTCAATAGAGTTGGGAAAAGGCTAGGCAGATGATGTTGTTTGGTCAGATTTCGAATATGTTAATTTATTAAGAAATATATGTATTAAAAATAAGGTCATTATATTATGTTATACTTAATTACGTTTTTTATTTTCACAAATACCGAAAAATATAGACTTAATTTAGTGCTGCAGTTGAAAAAAAAAACAACATACGGTAATAGGAGAGAATTCATTCTATTACACATCCTGAATTAACAAGTAAAAAAAAACTTTTTTACAAAAAAAGTATAACCGACTTCTAAAAAAAACACTAGAAAGTATAAAATAACTTTAATTTCGGAAGTCGGTGTTTTCGGTTTTGTATCTTTGTTTTTTAACACCGACTTCCGAAATTACCATTATTTTATACTTTCTAGTGTTTGTTTTTGGAAGTTACTTTTCTTCGGTTACTTTTTTTTTTTTGTAATAAGTTTTTATTTTTCACTTTTAAGTGGTGTTACTTGGACGACGTCTTCATCCACGCAGAAATTGAAATAAGCAAATTGAAACAAATTTTTCCGGGACCAAATGGGAAGTATACCGCATCGAACTAAAAAAGAATCACACAAATCGGATGAGAAACCTCGGAGTAATCGGTGAACATACATAAAAAATGCCTACCCGCCGAATTGAGAACCTCCTTCTTTTTGGAAGTCGGTTAAAAATTGATAACATCTTTTTTAAACTAATACCTCCTGATGTTAGGTATTTAGCAGTGATATCTTTCAGATAACACGGCACTTCCTTCATAGAAGTTAACTAGCTTTATCCCACGGATTTGGTGGCTTCCTTTCGGTGTCACACCCACGGGATCCAAACATTATTCAGAATAAAAACCGGCCAAGTGCGAGTCTGACTCGCACACGAAGGATTCCGAACCACAAACCTTAATTTTGATTATTTCTTATAATAGCGACAATAGAAACACTGTTTTTGAGATACAGCCCGCTGACAGACAGACGGACGGACGGGTTACGTTGGTTACCCTTTGGGAACGGAGCCCTAAAAAGTAGCATATGACACTGAGTGACAGTGTAGTTAAACATTAAGATCAATATGAAACAAACTGATGAAACTACAGCTTTTAGTACATTTTTGAGTGTTTCTATCTTCCAGATACAGGTTCCTCAACTTTTCCACGCAGCAAACGTTTGCTTTGATTTTCTTCATTGTCCTAAAGTCGAAGACACATTTAAAACGATTTTTTTTTTATCAAATCACTGCTTCCAGTGCCTTCACATAACATGTGACCTCTTCAATTAGTGACTCAAGAACCTTGTAAGGTTGCACGTTTTTCAATATTTAGTTTTGATTAGCAAGTACCTCCAAATCGATTTTTACCTTCACCTTTGCCACATCCAATGTATTAATAGTTGTAATCCGTTGGTTGAATTTCGAGGTCTTGGTCTTGACTTGAGGACATAAGTATAAATTTATGATATAGCATTTTGAACTCTACACCCCAAAGCATAAGATACAAAAATGAATGTTATATTTAGGTGCATATCTGTAATTCCCACTACCTTTTGTTTGCATAGAAAGACAATAGACAATTTTTGCGTGTGATATTACCTTTTTGTGAAACCTCAGCTTCGTGGACGGCTGGCACAACCAACTTGTTTGTAATAAGTTTTTGCTGGTTTGCAGCTTCTTGGTCTGATTTGATCTCCAGTCCAGGGTCTTCGTTTTCATCATCGCCATCGCCATCTGAGTCTGAAATAATACAAAAATGTTACTGTTATTAATGCTCATTCCTTCCCTATATCTTTGACCTGCCGTGTAGGTACCTAACTGTAACAGGCTGGCTATCTTTCAGATTTTCTAGGGATCCTACAATCCCAGACCTTTGAAAAGTGTTTCAGGGGCCAAAGCCAACTCGTAAAGGCCTTGTTAGACGCTTTCAATGTTATCTCTGTATGAACTGCAAGTACACCTAAGGACAAACCTCGGTTGATTCTATGGCAAAAAACCGCTCAAGAGCGAATCGCACTCGCGCACCGAAGGTTCCATAACATTTCACGTCACGTAAAAATCTCTTTCGATTTTATATTCTCACAAGTAAAAATTACTATGTTAGTAATAATCAACAATCTGATAATAATACTTTCAAGTTTATTGATAAATTAATAACTAGTATTAGACTTATCTTTATGAGTAGTTAATTAAGCATTTGATGACTAACCAAAGATAAAAATTAATATAGTGTAATTGCATAAGCATAAGGTGCTTAAATATCAGAACATTGTTTTTTTTATCTATTTTCTAGTTTTAAGCAGATTATAGCAGTGAAAAATTGTTATTCAATCAGAATTGTAAATAAAAATTGTGTAATTTATCCAGAAAGTAAGCCTGTTCAATCCAGCCCATCCCTAGCGGTCTTGCCCCCAGCAACGCCCTAAGCCGAGGTCCTTATCTCGCAAGTGGTGCTCTTAGCATGTAGTCACTTAATTTGTAAATATTTTGGTAAGCCCTGGCAGTAGGCTTTAATTTGTACTAACGCCATCTCAGGTGAGTTCCGTTAAGAACAACAACCTACTAAGTTGATCTTTGAAAGACAATCATGCTTGTTAATTAATCATTAAAAAGCTAGTCAGTAAGATCCTACCAGCAGTGACTCCATCTGCCTAGCCTTTTCCCAACTATATTGGGGTTGGCTTCCAGTCACACCGGATTCAGCTGAATACCAGTGGTTTACGTGTAGCGGCTGCCTACCAGACCTCCACAACCCATTAACTGGGTAACACGGTACTTCTTGGCAAGACTGGAGTCAGATTTGGCTTCTGGCAATCCATAACAACTGCTAAAGATCTACAAATGACAGCCGGGACCAACGCCTTAAAGTGCTTTCCGATGGTCACCCATCCACAGACCAACCTCGGCAAGCGATGCTTAACCTTAAAGATCGACCCGTGACTGTCTGTATGTAAATGCAACAAAAGATGGTGATTATGTAAAATACAAAATGTAGGTCACAATTTATTTACATAAATTATTAACTGTCTACTGTCTTCATCATTACAAAACCTCTCTAGTCTCTTGATACAGATCATGGTTCGCAGATTTTTATAACTGTCCAAAGCTTCATCCAATTTCATGTTGGTTGTCTATTAATTTAACAAAACTAATATTGCATAGGTCTGGGCTCATAACATAATTATAATGAAGCAATTTTTGTTTAGCTGCAAAGCAAGACAGTATTTTTTTTATAATGATTTAATTTGAAATAAATAGACATAATTAATACATTCAGTAAGTTAATATTAATAGTAAATAACTAAGCAATGTCAGTTCATAAGTATTGGGCTCCATGGCTCACTTAAAGAATATTTTGATATCTATGACAAGCAGCTCTACTCATTGGATCAATGGGAAAAGTGGGCAGAATACTTGAAGCATTCCTATGGGTTATGTTGAATAGCAATGCCAATTCTTTGGTTGTTCCTCTGGTCACATGAATATTCAATTAATTGTTTGCCGATTATCCGAAAATACTTGATGGGCGCTCTTGCCCCATAGGCCTAATGCCTCAACCACATCAAAAGTTCTTCCAAATGTTGAGTACAATGACCCCTTAAGATTATTGCATATATGTCATATCCATACTGTATAATTGAACTGAGTGCAATACTCTACCTATTAACAACATAACTAAGAGTTGTTATAAACAGTTACCTAATCAATACAAGAATTGCGCAATCATCACATAGCAACATTCATAATAATGTGTTGTTAATTTAATTTGAATATTTTGGGTAGGAAAAGGAAATTTTCCTCAATACACCAAATTGTTCCACAAGTTGAATGTTAATAGTCTAAAATGAGAATACAAAATAGCATTTACCTCCATATTCCTCACCATCACCATTTGGTTTGGGGTTTTCTAGTACAGCCGGCGGTTTTTGGTCACCTTCAGGCTGTACTGGTAAGTCAGGGAGTGCCTCATTCACAATCGCTGGTTTCTCTGCCTGGACTACACTTGTCTTGTTGACCTGAGGAATAACACTATCCGGTGCAGGTGCCACCGGATTCTCCACTCTATTCACATTTACATCTGAGTCATCAGTATTATCAGGATTGTCTGCCTCTTCAACATTCGGAGTTTGTTTAGAAGTTGCCTGTGCTGCAGCCTCAGACTTTACTGCTGCAGCCTCAGACTTTACTGCTTCTTCATCAACTGCATCTTCAATCTTTTGAGGAGTTGTTTTAGCAACTGCCGGCTCGGTTTGCTTAATTTGGCCATTCATTGTTTTTGTGTTTGTGTCTTGAGGACTCACTGGATCACTGTTGGCAGATACAGGCATGTCTGCTCTAGCACTGAAGTCAGGCTCTGGTACCACTGGTGCAACAGCTGCATTGTTGTTAGCGTTGTTTGCTGTTGTAGATGACAGTTGGCTCTTCAATATTTCTAATCCCGCATTATAGTATTTGCAAAAGTAATTAGCTTCAGCCATAGTGTCTTCGACGCCACATACTTCCCCACAAGTGGCTGGCAATTTGAACAACTTTTCGGCAGACTCTTTGTACTTAGCGAAAATCGAAATATTGGTGAATACCCAATCCTTAGCCAGTGTACAAACCGCGTTGACATCCTGTTTCTCTTCTACTTTTGCGAACAAGTCTTCGCTTATTGTCAATTTAGACGCAGCCACAGCTGAGCACAACTGCAGATTTATGTCATAGAATATCAAACACTGGAATTGTTTTTTACTGTACGGCGGTACAAATATGGCGCAATCTTTTATTTTTTGTATAAGACGTTTGTTCAAAACAGGACTACTTTTGCATTGATCTGCTAGTGTCGAGAGTGATGTTGATAATAATTGATTAGGAGCACTTGGTTGGATAGGATTCCCCAAACTTTGATAACACGTATTTATCAACAGAAAGGCAAGAAAATAGCGAAACATGTTGAATGAGAATACTTAGACCCCCCACAATTTATTAGAAACTAATAAAATATCACACACACTACACGCTGTCGACAGAACAGAATAGATGAACAATCAACAATGTCAACGTCAACGTCACGTCCAGTTGTCAATCTGTTGGCTGTCAGTTAACTGGAATCAGTAATGTCTAACGGCAAACCAAAATATCGATACGTAAGCCATGATGAGCTGAAAAACGATAACATACAAAAACATCCTCGTCAAACAATCGTCTTCGATCGAGTAGAATACAAATTCTATATGGTCAAAACTGTTTATAATTTTGTTTCTTTGAAAATTCTAGAAGCATGTTATTTTATCAACGAATATGACTGTCATACTGGAAACATAGATATAATTACATAGACATAACATAACATTAACATAGATCAAACATAAATAATAAAAAATAATAATAATTAATTTAAAATTAAGGTAGAAACCTTTAATTAAGTTCCTAGTTATCTTGTTGGTGAAAATACTCATTAAAGTATTAGTAAACGCTTGTAACTAACCTAGACGATAATAATCTTCCTAAATCAGTTGGAACCGGAAATCAAATAATTTGCAAAATCAAAATGGTCTCAGATAAAGACTCCACACACTTGAATTCTGACTTCTTCCACTGGGTTTATCACTGTTTTTTCTGTTCTGTGATCAACACTGATTAATAATATAATTATTTAAATTAATTATAATTCTTTAGATAAATACGCGTTATAGCCGCGATTCATATTTTGTTCAACATACAGCTTCACACTAACCGGCAGATTAAGCCCTATTGAATGACTTTTTCATGAAATAACCATATACCGAATATTTGGATTTCGCAGGCTACCGTATTGAAAAGTATGACTGATTTTGTATCGATATTTTACTTTTGTGACATACAGATACAACACTACATTTTCCTGTCTATGATCAAGTCTCGTCATAAATGGCAACGTTTTATTTGAGTAAAAACTGAACCCGAGGCTTTTTAGGCTTGTAATGGTTGTAGAATATTTTACCTACTGGTTAGTCTTTACTTTAGATGCGTTAGTGGATTTTTTATAAAAATAAAATAAATACAATGCGCAAATACTTTATTGCTTACTGGCAGAACACATCTCATAATAGTTAACAAAGAAAATCACACGATTTTTAGGCACGGACGATGGTGTACCTAAATAGGCAACTGGGAACTGTCAACTATCGTCCTGAGAATATTATATGATAGACCTACTTTTTCAATTAGTGTTCTTCAAAAATGCATAAAACGTGTAGGAACTTCGCACAACCTGGAAATTATAAAAATATGTTAAATTTTACCTATTGACATGTGTACAGTATAAGTGATAGAGCAAGCAATGCCTCAGATCCAGAAGACGTATATAAGGTTGTAATTTTAAAAATATACATTAACTTACCGAAACAAAAGTACTGTTAGAAAGTGGGATAAGATTTCCTGCGACAAGATTGATGGAGCGTTTGATTCTTTCCATGAAAATTATGATAGCACGCTTATATTTTATTGGTAAGTCCAACCAATCCATTGCGTACGCGGATTCTATAAGCTTTTCACTCTGCAAACAAATAAAAGAAGAAAGTATTTAAAGTTAGATACCTACCTACTTTGTAAGATGAAGCTATCCCAGACGGAGACTTTAAAATGAAGGTATAAGTTGGTCCTAACCAATCACATAATTTATCAGGCATAACTTACAACCAGACCTTATAGCGTTCGTCGTGCGTTAAGCCTGCACCACCTTCGTGTTATATAAGGTGTCCCCTCATGAATAAGTTGGTGGATGGTAATAATACAATACTGTCACACTGCACTGCTGTGCTGCTGTGTGACACTTTCGAGAAGATATACCACGCAACTTCCCGAACGTTGCCCAGCCGAGTGAAATTCGACGGTTGACCTTTTTCTCGAAGTTAAGCCTGGAACGTTTAGGTAGACGTACTTACCTACAACTTCGAGTTTAGAGTCTCTGGTCTTGATAGTAGGGCGTGCTAGTTGCTACACGGATATTTACCATGATCATGGTTTTGTTCATGTCGTTACAGATAGTCAGAAGTCGATCAATCTGACTCCAGTCTTGCCATGAAGTACCGTGTTTCCCAGTTAATGGGTTGTGGAGGTCTGGTAGGCAGCCGCTTTACGTAAAATACTTTTACTTAGCTAAATCCGGTTTAACTGGAAGCCAACCCCAATATAGTTGGGAAAAGGCTAGACAGATGACGATGGTTTTGTTCATGTCATGGGCGCCGGGAGGGAGAGCACGGGAGTGCACTTGCACCCCCCATTTAAGGATGGGAAATCATCAAATGACTCCTCCCGCTCTGGGCGGAGCAGAAGGGAGTGTCTGACTCTTACTGACTAGGTAAATCCCCTCCGTGTTCTTCTTAATACTCCTTGCGTTCCAGGGCCGCGGTGACTCTTTCGAACAAATTCCGAAACCCTGGCAACTTGCGTCCCCCTGACTGAATGAAAATTAAAACATACGAAAACATGAAGATATTAAAAAAAAAAATTGACAAGCGGAATGTTGTAAGAGACCTAGCAAATCCGAGGCGAGGTACTTCGAGCTGCTTCGCCTCCGGCTTCGGCTTTGTATTCGTGTTATTTAGTTCCGGGCAAAAGAAAACCTTGAAAATAATGCTGCCGGCGCCCATGGCCCATGTTCATTTTAAGGCCTACTCTTTCGGAAGCTCAACTAAGATCATCGAGTTTTGTATTAAGGATCTCCTTCTTAGTCTTAGCCATGACGACTACCTATATCGTCGGCAAATCGAAGGTGAGTGATGTATTCACCATTGACAAATACTACCTAATATGCCTAGCCTTTTCCAGTCTAAAACCTTAAACACATCCTCCGTTGTGGCCGTGAACAGTTTCGGAGAAATGATGTCCCTGTCCTATACTCTCCGGTCTTCTGTAGGTATAACCTGCCACAGCGCATGTATGTGGTATACCTACGGTGACCTACCTGATTTAACCAGCTGATATTAATTTAAGAAAATCAAAGGAAAAAATAATAATTGATAACTACGCAAAGATGCCTTACCTCATGAGTGACCTCGTTGCCAAAATAACAAAACAAGAACAGCTCAGTGAGAATACAGGACATGTACAACACCATTGAAACGAATTCCACTGACATTGGATCAATCTGCAACAGAATCAGAATATGTACAAAGACCTCTTGTACCTATTTTACAGCGACCACTTGTATTTATAGTTATTGTAGCTGATTTAACGGCGCCGTTCAATGAAAAGTATGACCCGTATCATAACAAAGTAAACCAAACTTTGTGACTTCATCAGTAGAAAACGGTTGTCGCAGTATAGTTCGAATTAGGAGGACTCGTGTGTGAGAGAGATCCATGGTTTTCAGCGACATGTTTTTGTAAGTAGTTCATGTATGGGGTTCCCTAAAGCGCGGGGCCCGTAGCTTTTGCTACTCTTGCTACGTACTTAAAATTTAGCGCCCTTCGACGCCCGATTGTCTTTCTTGTGAGGTTGGAGTGAGAGAAATGCTTTCTATCCCTCTCCGCCGCCTCCTTTGCATGCTATGTGTGAGGAGGTAAACATGTGTAAGTTAACTAATTTGTTCCGTATTTACCTACCTATTTTGTTCTTGAAAACAAAATGCCGTTATGTGGACTCACTTAAAAAAAAGTTATGGTATTTTTATACTTTCTGCTACAAGACGAGAGAGGGTGAAGCAATATTTTTTTTATGTGCAGTTAAATAAACTTACGTTAACCGTTCTGTAAGCTGTAGTGCATATTATCCAACCGCTGACTAAAAATTGATATAAGACGGCACCACCAAATATTTCCTGAATCACACCTGAAAACCTTAAACGAGCGATTATTAGAGAGCTCTTAAAACACTCAAAGAATCACACTCAGCACATTAAAAGGACTCTTACTTGATAATTTCGTCATAATGCAATAAGACGATTTTTAATCGTCGTTCTAAAATATTTATGAAATCTCCCGACGTCTTTATCGCTTCCTCCTTGCTCTCTTCAACAACATGTTCTAAATCCAGCCTGTAAAGTGTAAACATTCGTTCTTAGCATTTATTTGTTACCATTGCCTATAAAACATGTCTTGGAAAATCGTTCACCTGAGGATAGAAAGCTGTGTCTTGCACTGTACGAGGAAAAAAGTTATAAAAACGTCCATTGTAGTGTTACTGAAGGCAAGCCACGAAGTTTGTACCCACACGTAAAAGGCTGCGAAGTAAAATCTGTGGAAAAACTGTATTATAATCGTATACTGTTAATTAGATACAATCTTAAAACAATTTTCTTTCGAGCTGTTTTATTAACGATCAATAAGTTAATACAGGGTTGGGTAAGTAAAAACGTGTAAGTAAAGGTGTGTGGCTATATTAGGTGTAAGTGACCCTTCCACTATCGCCTTATTAGCTGTTGAATGTTCCAAACATGGACATTAGACTACGTACAGGTACACCGCATCGATTAGTGCACATAACGCTGTAGTACTTCCACCGAAGAGCACTTAGTTGATCGAATTACGTTGATAAGGTCGAATACCTACTGCACCTTCCTAAAATCATTATTGGCTAATACTCTGGTATAAGACTTAGGGTAGTTTAAAGTAGATAGGTATTTTCAGCCAGAGGAATATGTTCTGAGTATTAGTTTCACTGAAACAACAGTCTTCTGTTACAATTTCAAATAACCTATGTAAAATACTAGTCCACGTTATTATGCCAGTAGACAAGATTATGATAATCATAATCTGCTGTGCCACGTTTCGGTCGGCATTAGGTACGTTATGAGTAGGTATAGGTATAAAATATACGTTTAACGTACAAATTCGAACTCACTGCGGACTTAGGTTGGCGTCAAAGGGTAGCCATATTGCAAATTCAACGGGTTTTCTCTGCACGTATAGGATGACCGGGTATAGAACCCACAACAAGCAGGTGGATAGTGCCGTGGTATTGAATGCACGTAGCAGTAATCTTGCTTGTCGGCCCGCTGCTAACAGAAATTCTTGATGCTCTGGCTTTTTCTGATTAAATATTGGACCTGCAGAGAAAATATTGCAGGCTTAGGTTACCTGCCTTGTCGGTATTATTTTTTAAGCTATTAGGCGTATGATTGATCTTTTCCATCAAAATTTTACATAAAATTCTTACATCACTGATGAGTGACTAAGTGACTGACAGGTAACGCACAACCGAAACTACTGGTCGTAACCACTAAAAGAGGATATCTCGAAATTCCTACGGGAACGGGAAAAACGGAATATGTGAGTGCGAAGTCGCGCGCAAAAGCTATTAAATTATAATAGGTAGGAATATAACTAATCCTAGGTACGGTCTACAGTCTACTTTCTGATGTAGGTAAGTAATGTAAATTAGCGGATATTTTGGGAATCTGGTATTTTGAGCACGAAGGGATATTTTAATATCGTTTCTATGGTATCACTTCGAAGCCAAATGTAAGTATAACGTGTAGGTAGGGAATAAAAAGACAGCCTACAGTAAACGATCCAATCATAAGCGTATTGGTTGGTTTTCTGTAGGTTTAATCAAACTACGGAACAACTTTAGATCAGAGTTTACCTGTCCCTGTTTTTTTTTTTTTTTGTAAATAAAACATGAAGAATTTACCTCTCATTATATTTAGTAGCACTTCAATTCTGTTAGCTTTCCTCCAAAGTACAATTTGTTTGTAGATCGAATCAGAGTTAGTGAGCAACAGGAACATTGTATCCATTACTTTATTTAGATCATCTCTATCCTGAAAAAGTATTTTCTCAGCTTGAAAAGTTTCTGCTAAAGTTCGTCTTTGCTTTTACCTAAGATTTGAAAAGAAGATCGGAAAGTAGATAAAACGCTGGTAAATAGTCGGGATAACGCTGTTAGCGTCAATGTTTCTTGGTGAATGAAAATTAGTGAAGAGAGAATGTTTTAAACATTATAACTCCTCTGAAATAGTACATTTTGATAACTACAAGTGGACATACTTGTCGGTAATTTCAGCCAAAGCGGAATAGGTGCCCGAGGCGAAGGCGAGACAACGCGTAACGGCCTCCATGCGAGAGACTGCAATACCAAATGCAGCGACGCGTTTGTATCATGGAACGACGTTTTTTAACACATTCAAACACTTACCAAAATAAAATTTAATAGGGCGAGTGGGGAGAAGATCGAAAGCATAATATTGGACAATAAATTTTACTACCTAGGTATTAGGTTTAAATGCAAAGTTTGGATGAATGAATGGATGTTTGTAACACAATCACGCCAGAACGGCTGAACGGATCTAGATGAAATTTGGCACAGAGATATTTTAAAATCTGGAATAGCACATATATTTATTACGAGACTACCTATGTTCCCTTGGGATGATTTTCGATTTTCACATGGGCAAAGCCGCTGGCAGAATTTCGTATTATATAGGCCGTAGCCCGTAGGTATATACTCGTAGGTCAATTGGAGGTTACCTATCTATTTACGTCATGGATTATCATGGGATGACTTGAATTATCATGGGGTAAGTAGGGAACCTGTTGGGGTTTTCGTCGTTGACGATACTCCAGTTGTAGGTAGTTGTTGTAGGTAAATAATCCACACTAATAACACTGTTTAGTTGTAAGTTACAGTTTATTGGGAAGAAGACTTAACTATTTCTATCTACGAGTATGTTTGGCGTCTGAGTCGCACGTTATTTACTTGTTACACGTTACACGATTCAAATGAGATCATTATTGGCTCGTATAGAACCTATCGGAGAGGCGTTGTTTCGAACCTAGCCAATAAATTCAAGTTCCAATGCATCAACTGCAGAAACATGATGTCGGAGACGTATCTACCTATATATTTGAAATTCAAACATTACATGGAAGCTACTGAACTGCAAAATATGTCAAAAGAAACATTCCAATTTCAAGGAAGGAAGGTAGGTACTCACTTGGTAAACTTTAATGATTTGCTGAATAGTATACAGCAAAATTAGAAATAAAATGAACCTCATGTAGGCTGTGTGTAGGATTCTTGCCATCTTCGACGAATTGGAATCCAATTGATAGAAGCCACAGAAGCGTAAATTCTTCAGATGTGGTGTTACGCCCAAATATGATAAATTGTACATTTTTACGTATCTAATTAAAGGTAATAGATATCAAGAGAACGTTTACCGTCGACTAGTCGTCGTCGGAGACGTTTGTGAGTTTGTTTTAAGTAGGTAACTACCTATTAATATATCAAAGCCTCTAAATTACTATGAAATATGAAATACCTATTTAATTAGAGACCATTTGACAGTTTTCATTTGCAACCTATATTTACCTACGTAAATACGTACCTAGGCACCTATTTACGCATGGTATCTGAAACAGTGTGTTAACACCTTCGCTGTATAATTAATTTTAAATGGCAGGTTCTACAATACAAGTGAGTTACATAAGTTCATTATTTTTGCCTTGGAAAACGTGTTTTTGTCTTTAAAACTCTTATTTACCTACTTGTGTAGGTTTATCACTGAAATCCTCCTAAACGGCTGGATTGATTTACTTAAATGATTGTTTTTTTTAAAAGAAAGAAAGAAAAATGTTTATTTGGGACTCGCACAAAACAGACAGATGTAAAATTAATTAAAACTAACAGTAGTCTATTACTTAATCTATGAAAAATTTAGTCTGTGCGAGGCCAAAAAGGTCCCTATCTCAGCATAGGCTGCGAAATTTAAAATAAATAACACAGCGCTGGTTTTATGATAAGGCCTGTGATGCCACGGACGCAGTTACGTAACACATACTAAATATAATAGTATAGTTTTGTGTGCGTTTGGGTAGGTACCTCGATAGTCAAGATTCACAATCATTTTTAAGGATTTTTATAAAAACAAACTGCTTCACCCATAAGTAAAACCAGTCATATTTTTGAATCCACCGTCAGGACTGAATCGTAGTTTTAATATCATGTCACACGACGTGTCCTGTGGCATTTTAAATTAAATGATGGACGCTAGATACTGATAGAGCTAAACTCGTAGCCCAGTGGGCCGTCTCAGTGTAGAAAAAATGGAAGGACTGTTTCAAAATCTATGCTGAATTTAACGAAGATCCTTACCAATATTATAAATGCGAAAGTAACTCTGTCTGTCTGTCTGTCTCGCTTTCACGCCAAAACTACTGATCCGATTTAAATGAAATTTGGTACAGAGATAGTCTAGAGCCTGAGAAAGGACACAGGCTACTTTTTATCTCGGGAGTATGTTCCCTAGGGACCACGCGGGCGAAGCCGCTGGCAGAAGCTAGTAAAAAATAAAATAAAGAATCGTAAACAGTAGGAATTGGAATCCCATCGTAAACTTTTAACACAATCACTTACATTTTAATTTTTCATTCTCCCAGGTAGCCATGGATTTGCATTATGCAAAGATCTTTCATTAACGCGCAGATAAAATCAGCCGCAGTAAGATAGCAGCGGCTTTGTGAAATTCACGAAAATGCAAAATGAAACGGAAAGGAAAAATAATACCAAAAGGGTTCTAAGTAGGCAGGTATGTACAACATAGAAAAGTCCTATGGGAGTAACTATAGGTAGGTAATCCGTTCATTTTCTGAAGAAAGTAAACATTTCTGTAACAAATTTTCATACCTACCGACTTAAAAAACATTCAAATTGAAGTTGACAAACAAAATGTGGGTGTTAAAGTGTGAAAATAAAGGTGTTTTTGACAGATCGCGATGTGAGTAGATACCGAAGTTTAATAAAAATAAAGGAATTGCTGCTGTTTAAAATACATATAGGTGCCTACTACCTAACTACATACTCCAGCCAAACATTGACTTACTGCAGGGCAAAGGCCTCCCTTTCCTTTTATTCTCACATATTCTATCTAAGAAAGAAATAAAGTTTATTCCGCGCAAACAGACGCACATTAACGTTACATCATTTTAAAAAATACAAAAATAAAAGCAGCTGTCACACAAAATGAGATAAAAAAAAATCTGTTGTTTGAGCAATGAACAGGCCAATCAAACTCGTTTTTATTGTTATTATTGTAAAGCTCGAGTATGACCACAATCTATCTATCTGATGAAAAGCAATGATGTGGTCGACAATGTGTGGGTGACTTTTGACTTTGACTTTGAATGGATCACGCGAATTATGTCTTAAAAAAAACTTTATGTATCTTGGTTTGGCGTTTAGTTTTCCGTAGGTACCTTCCCTGTATAATTGTTTTGTTAGCATTTCATGTCCAGCATTGTTTAATCCTAAAGTTTGGACTGTAAAGTGTAATTACAAGTAAACAATCCGCCCTAACTGGACAGTAGATTATGTGTTAATTTTTAATTAGGGAATATTGTGTGTTGGGTTTCTGTGTGAAAACAACGGTTGGCATGACACGTTTTAATATCGTTGAACAGCACGTGTATGGTTACTACCTACTATGAATGAAAAAATGCAGCTAAAAAAAAGTACATACAGAAATAATAGATATACCGAGAAGAATTTACGTAGGTACCTATTATTACTGAAGGATTTCATGCGGATTCTGAACAATGTTATTACAGTAAATGTCAAACGTTTATTATTTTCGTGATGCTTGATCTGGCCAGATGGAAAGCGGTGGACGAGTGAGAAGACACCAGCCAGAGTGAGAAGGTACTACATTTAAAGTGTATATCCATCATGATTCCGTTGTGAAAAAGGAAAAGTGACGTCTCTCCCTTGCAATGGAATCATGATGGGTACGTCATATTACGTGGGTACCTTTTATGGGTGGGTATATTTTATAAGTGGTACACAGATGACGAAGAGAATCGCAAACTCTACCTATTACGGTTCTTGAGTCACAGCCTTTTGACAAACAGGCGGACGAACAGACGGACGAGTGGACGGACGGACAACGGAGGCTTAGTACCTAATAAGGTGCCGTTGGTTGGTTAGGTACAGAACCCTAAAAACAAATATTTGCCTATAATAATCTATTCTCATCATTTTATTTTTTCAGTTGATGATTTCCAAACAACCAAAACGGTTACAGCCTAAATTGAACCATTTACTAAGACCAGTCAAATGGTACATTGTTGATAAAACAGTTCTCAGCGACATTACGTATTACAACTATTAATTTGTGTCCCGAGCGGGCGCGGTTGCCCCAAACTTTGAGTTTAAGAACTTGAAAGTCCTGAGACCGCCTCAAGCTGCGTTTATAAATAAATATTAGGTAAGTATCTACTGTAAAAGTTTTAAATGCTTAATGTTATATAAGTAATATAATGCTCGTGGTAATTTAGCTGATTTGTATAACAATTTAGGGTTATAAAAATGGTATAAAACAACAAACAACTAATTAACTTGTTTGTCGTTTGATGCAGGCTAAGTTTTTTTCTTGGCTAAGCGTGACTGGGACTTATATGCATAGTGTTCCGATCGAATCAATTTTATTAAATGTGCCATTAAAAACCACAAACCTCTTAAAATTTTCATGTAGGTAGGTAATTTATAAGTGCTGCGGACTTCGTTCGAAAGAGGTAGCGTATCCTGGATCGCAAAGGGCACTAGGAGGAACACGGATGGGTTTTAGTCAGTAAGAGTCTGACACTCCCTTCTGCTTTACCCAAAGCAGGAGGAGTCATTTGATGATTAACTATCTTTAAAAACAAATAAAAATAAAAAAGGTAATTTATAAGTGAAAAAGAAGAAGTGATAATCTGAGACTTTTTTTTAAATTTCAGGCATACCGAGAGATAGTTTCGGAAATGGGGGAAAACTTTCATCGATTTCCTAAATGACTTTCAATTTGTTTATATTAATCTACCTAAGTATGTGTATGAAAAACACACAATTGCCCTAATTTGATATTTCACAGTTTGGAAAACTCTTTAATATATGTTGTAATTCATCATCTGCCTAGCCTTTTCCCAACTATATTGGGGTCGGCTTCCAGTCAAACCGGATTTTGCTGAATGCCAGTATTTTACGTGGAGCGGCTGCCTACCAGACCTCCACAACCCATTAACTGGGTAACAAGGTACTTCACGGCAAGACTGGAGTCAGATTAACTGGCTTCTGACTATCCGTAACGACTGCCAAAGATCTACAAATGGCAGCCGGGACCAACAGCTTAACGTGCTTTCCAAGGCACGGAGGAAACTCGGTATGTTAAGATGGTCACCCATCCACCGACCTTGGCAAGGGTTGCTCAACCTTGAAGATTGACCCGTGCGGCTATTATTATCTAGCCACGAAGTCCTCTAATATGTTTACTCATTGATCTCTTAAAAGTGACTCTAAACGTGTTTTTATCCCAGAATTTCGTAGTATTACTAAATATCAACTGAATCGGACGGACGCATGAGTGATCATATAAGGATCATACGTACAAAACCATAAAATAAGTATGAGTAAGTTATATCGTAGGGAAGAGATAAATTGCCGCTGTTTTACGTATGCATAACACAATAAAAACCGGTCAAGTGCGAGTCGGACTCGCACATGAAGGGTTCCGTACCATAAACCTTGATTTTTATTATTTTTTGTTATAGCGGCAATAGAAGTACACAATCTGTGAAAATTTCAACTGTCTACCTATTAAGGTTCTTGAGATACAGCCCGCTGACAGACAGACGGACGGACGGACGGAAGGACAGACGGACGGACGGACAGCGGAGGCTTAGTAATAGGGTTCCGTTGGATACCCTTTGGGTACGGAACCCTATAAACGCTATTCTATTTAAGTACCAATATGTGTTATTCGTAACACAACATCTGCCTAAGTTCCAGAAAATTTACAATGTAATGTAGCAAAGCAGTTGGCTGAAACATCTTAAAACTCCTTACGTAGGATTGCCATGTTTTCCAAGTGATTTTGGTAACTTACTCACGTAGTTGCGTGTATCTATAAACAAAGCTGTACAACTAAACTAACCAAGTTGAAAGCTTAAGACTAATTTGAATGTTAATTTTTTATTTAAAATTATATTTAAGTCTTACAGATTTCTCGCAGCCGACTCACAAAACAGGCAGAAGGAGAAATACAGGTATTGGAAGGGTAAAGTTCTGGGAAATCTATTTAAGGTAAGTACTGCAAGAGCCTTCCGGCTTAAATCGGATACAACCAGCTAGTCATGGCTCTTGGACTATACTTTTCATTTTCTAAATATGGTACAAAGTTAGTTTTATTATAGAGTTTAGTTAGGAAATGACCACAAGTAGACCTACCTAAAACCTCTACAGTACCTACATATTAACCCTAGTTTCAATAAACCCTAAAGAACCTAACAAAGTTGACGTGATGACAAATTCTTATCAAACAACAGTGATAGAGGGAATAACAAGGGCTCGCAGTTTAAGAGACAGCGGGGCCCTTTGTCATGTTTATTCCGTAGACCTCACAGTACCGAGCATCGTTAGCAATGTGTTACTACCCAAAATAAATACAGATTCAGGTAGCAATAGTAAGTTTTCCAAGATCATCTTCTTCTGTCTTTGGCTCTTGGCAGAGTGGTCATGGTCACGTCAAGGCGTCTACGTCTCTGGTAGGGATGGACACTGCTCTCCGCACTATCTCCCGCCATCTCTCTTTGTTGGCATTCATATACACGGCTTCCCAATAGCTATCAATAAAACAAATTGAAAACAATTTTTATCAAAAAATAGCTAGTGATTTCAAGTGCTCATAAGCGCTCACAGTTTAAGAGGCAACGGGCCCCTTTGTCAGTACCGAGCATTGTTAGAAATGTGTTATTCTTCCTTCTTTGGAAGTAAATTCCAAAGTTTAAATCATTCTAACTTGCCTATATAATACAATCATTAAAAAAAATCGATAACAAATATAAATTAAATTATATTCCCAAACGGTCTAAAAACCACTTAACAAAAAAAACACTAAATTGTAAAGCCACTTAAAAAAAAAACGATTAAGAGGGTAACTATAGACCCATTACCCTAATCCCCATATTTTCAAAAGTCATTGTCAATTAATAAATAATTTTTTATGTAAATATAATATTTTGTGAGATGAACAAAAAGTTTTCAGAAAAAATAAAGGTATAAACATTGCTATATACGACTTGCTAAGGGATATGGGGAATGTTGATAAAAAACAACCAATCTGCGCAATCCTTACAGATGTGACAAAAGCTTTTGATTGTGTCCATCACGAAATCCTCCTTAAAAAGCTTAACATGTACGGAATAAGAGGAAATGTACTAAATCTTATTAAGTCATATCTAAGTGATCGTAAACAATATACGGAAATTTCTAAAATTTGCACTAGCACTAGGCGTGAGAAAAAATATAAATCCGAAGCAAGAGTTATAACACATGGCGTGCCACAAGGTGGAGTGCTTAGCTCTCTCTTATTCTTGCTATACATAAATGACCTACCTCATCACATAAAGCATCCCATGGTCTTATTCGCTGACGACAGCACCGCACTAATTCAATGTATAGACATAAATAAATACGAGCATGATATAAATACGACACTTAAGGCCTTTGTGAACAGGCTTGACGAAAATAATTTAGTAATTAACCTGCAAAAAACGAACGTAATGCACTTTTATCAGCACACATCATTCCCGAATATAATTATAGAATATAATAACTTTAGTATAGTATAGACCAAGTAACAGTTGCGAAATTTCTAGGTATACTGATAGATAGCCAGTTGACTTCGAAACCTCAAGCAGAAGAAGTATGTAAAAAACTGATCGTATCTGCGTATGTCCTACATAATCTGGCGAAAAAAGTCGACATCAATACCACTATTGTTGCATATCATGGTCCAATCGCGTCCATTTTAGGATATGGAATAATCTTTTGGGAAAACTGTACTCTATGAGAACAGGTGTTCAAAGCCCAGAAACTTTGCATAAGGGCAATGCTTAACGTGAAAGTGATAGATAGTTGCGTTCCTGTATTTAAGTCCCTAAAACTCTTTAACTTTCCCGTGTATATATTCTGGAAATTGCACTTTTTGTAAAATGTAACATGAACCTTTTCACTTCAGTGTCAGAAACTAGAAAGAGACCTATAAGAAGTCAGTATAAACACTTACTACAAGTTGACAGACGTAATACGGCCTCACTCAGAAAAAGTGTTATTATAATGGGCCCAATCATTTTCAATAAAGTGCCCGACATCATTAAAAATAACACACATCAAAATTTTAAAAAGAGACTGACATTATTATTCATTGAAAAATGTTATTATTCAGTAAATGACTTTTTAAATGATAATGACTTAATAATGTATTGAATAGAATAAAATTTATTTAGCACATTCATGAAACACTCATACAAAAACAAACATAGAAAATAAAAAAAGGTAAGCCAAAAAACTAGTGTGTCTGCACTAAAAAGGTCCATTTCAGCGATATGTCAGACTGACTAATGTTGTCTGACGCTGATTTTCAAATGAACCTTACAAAGAACGAGTGACGGTTCATTTATATTATACATATTGAATAATTTAATATAATTTAATTTATATTGACATGCCTAATGATCTCATTCTCTCAATTTATATGATTTCTATTCCAATTGTTTTACGTAGATTTTATTTTATGAATTATCTATGCCGACTATTGTTTTAAATGTAAACCATAATTTAATTAATTTTAAATTTAGTTTCACAATTGCACTAATGTTAGCATGCCTAATGTAAGGTAGATTGTACATGGCTCGCACATCTTTCTGCAACACCCTATTTTACGAGTAAGTACCTGCAATGTTAGCAAATAAACTCTACTTAACTTTACTACTAGTGACTTGACTTTGTATTTGTCAGTATGTTCGGAGTTAATGACTAAGTTAGGAGACTAAATTTGAGCACCAAATTAAAAGATTGTTAGTTTACAGCTATAATCCCCTAACAAAATCTACTAATATTAACTAACATTTTTGGTATAAAGAAAGTAAATTAGGACAACGAAATCGATTTTTACTGTAGTTAATTTTCTGAAAAAAAAGAAGAAAATCGCCTGAATCAACTGGTTTACGACTTCATCTCTTGCGACTTTCCTTGTAGACTGAGTCTTTTAATGTAAAGACGTTTTTTAAAAAGGTATAGATACTAAAGTAGAAATTAACCGATTTCGACGTAACCAAAAATTTATGTCTCGTAATTAAAAAATTGCATCGTCATATATGGTAGATATCTATTCTGAAAATATATTGATACGCCTTGCCCGTGAAAGTACTTACAACATCGTGTGCGGACATCGGTGAGCAGCGAGAGAATTAAAAAAAATCCTCTAGATTTACTCTGCGCGACCAAAGAATTACTTACCTATAATTTCACGACGGAAAAGTTTACATAAGTAATTTATACGTCACCGTGTAGACATTGAAGTGTTCTTAGATTTTTTTATGCAAAAAATATGATAATGTAACGATATTGCCTACTCCGACTTTAAAACTAAAACTCCAATTTTGAACTTTTTGGAAAAAATAGCTACGTTGAAGTGCTGTACGTCAACACCTATCAAATCTACAGAGCAACCGTTACAGTCAAATCGTAGCAAATTTTGTCAAATTTAAAGATATCCAGATTGACTTTCTCCCTAGAACGCACCGTTTAGGAGAATTGAGCTTAACTCTTAAAAATGACCGAAAATCAAAAAGTTTTCTGAGCACTTCGCAATTAGTATAAAATTATTATCAGGTCTTTCGAGGTTGAAAAATTGGGAGGATACTACTGGTATCTAACCTAACAAACACCCAAAAAATCAGAATCGTCCTATGTTCTGCGACCTACCGCGTTTAATCTGTCTATGGTGGCCTAATATGCGATTTCCTTATAGCTAGTAATAAAACAATTTGAAAACAATTTATATCAAACAACAGCGACAACAAGTGTTCATAAGCGCTCACAGTTTAAAAGAAAACGGGGCCCTTTCCTCCTTTGGAAGTAGATTCCAAAGTTTCAATCATTCTAACTTGACAAAATAAAGCAATTATTTTAAAACAAATTCTTATCAAACAACAGTGATAGAGGGAATGACAAGTGCTCATAAGCGCTCACAGTTTAAGAGGCAGCGGAGCCCTTTGTCACGTTTAGTCCGTAGCCCTCACAGTACCGAGCATCGTTAGCAATGTGTTATGCTCACTTAATTCTTACAGTACTCGTTAGTACTGTAATTTGCGACGAGTTTTACGTATAAACACTCCTCCGAACATGTGTTCTTTATATGTGAAAAAACAAAGTTGTTAAGAAAGTCCAAGTGCCTTTGAGCTTTTCGTTTTGCCTTTATTTTGAGTTGTTGGGAGTGCTAATTATTGTGAGAATTACTTTTTTAATTAATAATCATTTTTTGTGCTTTTTAGGTTGATTTCAGTGCTGACAATGAAGTGATTAATCGGAGTCTACGTAAAAAGAATAGAAGAAAAAAAATGTTAAACCAAGCTTTACATTGTATTTATAACATAAAAACATCACGTTTTTTATTCTGAGAACTGACAACAATTGAAATGCCAATTGAATTAATACTAATATTATAAATGCGAGAGTAAACCTGTCAGTCTGTTTGTTGCCTTTCACATCCTAACGGCTGTATGGATTTGGATAGAACTTGGCACACGGGTAGATCATAAGATTGGAACAAAGAAGATTTTTTATCCCGGGAGTAACTATGTTCCTTAAAGATTAAATTACCGAGTTACTCACGATCGAAGCCGCTGCGGCAGGAACTAGTTTCTCATAATATGTTTGCGTATTCCCTATTCATCATTCGTATTTCAATATAATATCGGAATCCATACATGGTACACACGATAAAGGCAAACAATAAAAATATCAACTAAGAGCAGAGACAAGTTCTCAAACAGCTAAATTATGTTTCAAGTTTGCCCCACTTATGCCATTTTATGGAGACCCGTGTCTCCATCGGCCGTATTTTTTCCATATTATTGCTCCCGACTTTTAGATTAGCATAAATAAGCGAAAATATAAAAAAGCTTTTAAAGAAACATTAAGACGTAAATGCGATAATCGCGATTCGCGTTTCCTGCTATCTATGTAAAGGAATCTCATTTTTGAAATATAATTTAATTTAGTTTTTTTCTAAAAAGTAATCGGCTTTTAACGCCGAATTACTTCTTTTGTTGCGCTCATTGTCATTCATTACTTGTTTTTTAACTTTTTCGAGATATAAATAAATCTTCTTTCTTAAATAGGTAGGTAAATGTTTGCCCGACCTCTTTTTTATGGCAAATGGATTGAAAATATTTTTATAGTCCTTTGTTTTAGTGCTCATAACTATGATAGTTTATATGCATGGAAAACTCATAGATCCCTTCATGTATCGCTAAAGACAAGTATGTTATAAATATAGGTACCTATAAGGAAAACAACTCATTAGCACACATCTGTGAATACCCTAGAATTTTCCCAATGACTGTTAGAAGCCAATTTGTAAATTGGTATTTAGTTTTTATTACATTCACTGGCATCTCGAAAACTTTCCACCAAGGTTTTCAACGGAACTAATAAAAGTCGTGGGTATTACTTTTAATTCAATAGATAAAGGTACCTTTTAAACAGGTGCCTTGAATAATTTGAATAGAAGTTATTTTCAGAAAAATACGGAAGAGCGTTCAGTTCAGTGTCGTAACGTCTCGGGAGGCGTCGGTGTCGTCGCGGAGGCGCCTCAAGACCCGCGTCTTTGTTATCATTGCGTGAATTACGCAGGTAATGGGCCGCATTTACAGCGTACGTGCCTCGACATTCATTAAAACGGCTAATTAAACCAGCCGTCGAGATTCCAACGACGAATTCGCCTTTTGAGACGACAGAACTCTACATATTTCTTTGGGGAAAATTTTAAGTGGAGCTCCCAGCATTCATTGTTTCCCCGGGCGAAGTTTTAAAAAGTCTTTTGAAGTTATTAGGAGTGTAAATTATTTCAGAGCAGATATTTAACCGCGTATTTATATGGCCTATGTAGTAGGAAATTCAGGTTCCGCGGATGTTGTGTCCAAATTTATTAGCTATTATGCAAAGTTTAGTGGCGTAATTACTGGGGGAGTGTTGATTAGTTTTGCGTGCTGTTTATCGTATAATTGTGGAGTTAGGCGCGTTTACTGATACAGGATTGAATATTTTATTTACTTAGATTAAGCCTAATGTCGTATGCCTAGTATTATTATTTTTTTCTAATCCAAAAGTTTTAGTAGATTCTACAAAACAAATTTTAATTAAAAAAAAAATCAAATACCCTTAATTTTAAAAATGTGAAAGTGACCCCTGTCTGTTTGTTACCTCTTCACGTCTTAACGGCTACACCGACTTGGTTGAAATTTAGCACAAGGTTAGACGATGTCCTAGAATAGGACATAGAATACCTTTTATCTGTGGAGCCTGTGATATTTTATTACTTTCTCGCGGGCATAGGTTTAGCTCGTAAGATAATGAAAAGACATTTTTTACAGTTAAAATACGAGTAGGAAGTATAGAAAAAAGCTCCGAATGTATTTCTTATAATAAATCTTATAAAATTAAATAATCACATGTTTTCTTTCCGCAAACAAAGCTCATTTAATTCCGTGCACAGAACTCTTGAAGACGTTTCAAGTAACGTGTCCCGTACGTAACGTTAAAGCTGTGTCGGTTTTATCGAAGCTTGCCAGTACGGTGCCTAGTAATTAACAAAGCTGAACTCCCAAAGGGATCGGATGTACCTACATCGAAAACCAAACCATTGCCTTTCATTTGGTCCCAAATTAACACCAGTCGGAATCAGAGTTGCGTACCGACGTGTGTTCGGTTACATCACTAGTGCTGTTCTGTTAAATCTGAACTAGGAATAGAGAATTATACGATTTGTGAAACATAACATGCTGGTATTCTCCGAAAGGATTAGCAGTTCAAGTCCCACGTAAAGGAGGCGTTAATTCGTGGATGCAAATAGGCAATAATATTGGTCAAACCATAAAACAATTTGAATTGGCTGTTACCTTGGCTTGAATGAAAGGTTTTTTTTTATTTTCATCAACATTTATTTTAAATATGTAATTAGTTTTATATACTTATAATAAGTTACTAAAACTAACAAATATACTAAACTAAAAACAAACTAAAATATTGCATCAAAAAATTCATCCTCAACGCTGTCAGAAAGAAAAAAAAGAAAGAAAAATGTTTATTTGGGACTCGCACAAAACAGACAGATTTAGATTTAATGTGCCCAAGAGACTGGCGGCATTGCCACGTTGAATGGCAATGCTTAATATTTGCCCAAAGTAAAAGCCAGCTCTTGGGTCACGGGAAGTGTCAACCAGCCGTTTCCGAATTTCTTTGAAAAGGCTGTGAGCACAAGGGCCCCACGGCTTGAGGGTTTCAACCCCTAACGGCTCGAAAATATAATTACCAATAAGGTTACAATATTTCCGCCCCTTGAGGTTTTCCGCAGCCGCAGCGGCAGCGCCAGCACAACACGATGAACTAGGAAGATGGGATGGCGCAAGAGTATCGACACAGGTTGCATCCCACACTAAAGGCCTACCCATCTTCCAAGGAAACAAAGACATGCCGTCCGGTCTTTTGCCATCGTCTCGTGCCAAGCCATTGGGTTCTAAAACGGCTGGAACGCCGACAATGACGAGAGCTCGTCGGATTATGTCGTTTAAATTAGTGTGTCGTGCAAAACGGCCTGCACTGCGGCTACAAGAAAGGCCGTGGTGCCCGAGGCTGTTGACAACTTCACCACAGTGACAGCGATGAGGAGAACAACAAGGGGCTCCTAAACGCAAAGAAGCAGCTAGGCGAAAAGTGGTGTCGTCGAACAAAGTGCCTAGGTTCGACGATGGTAGTGCATGAAGCCAAAGACCCGACTCCCATTTTCCCACAGCCAGCAGGCGTGCACGCTCAGCGGTAGCAGCAGACGTGGACAGTAAGTTATTCTGAACTACTCTGCAGAGCGGCTCGTCCCACCGCCTCTGGGAAAATGGTTTGTCAGGTAGGTCAGTATTCGGACAAGCGAGTTTCCAGGCATTGATAGCATCGGTGAAGCACGGCACATCAAAATTAACCAGTGTGGAAGCCAGGATATTCCTGATTAATTCCTCAGTGCTGTGAACCGAAGATATAAAAGCCGGTAAACTTATACTAGAAATTTTGCAGACGTCGAGTCCTCCCATGCGGATGGGAAGGGAAGCTTGTGCCCAAGCTCGGTCGTCCAAGGCCACATTCAAAATTAATGACAAAGTGCGTCGAATAATTTGATCCATTTGATCTAAAAGATGAGTGTGCTTCCATAAATGGGAAGCACGAAGAAAATATGTCAATTTAGGGCCGAAACAGCAGAAACGAATTATGGTGATAGCCGAATGCATGTTGATTTGGAGCAATCTTTCTAAAATGTCATCGAATTTTTGGATATATTCTGCAATAAAATCGGGAAACGAAGTATCAAAGATTGGAGATCCCAGGAGACGAAGAGAGCTTTTTTCAATAATTTGGATTCCAGGTGCTACTGTTTTAAATTTTGAAAGTGTCAGTTGTCTGTCAGTATGGTCCGCTAAGAATAATTCACATTTCGAGAGGTTGAGATCAAGGCTAATGGAATGGAGTTCATTTTTTAACAAAATTAGGTCATCTAAAACTGAATCTACTCCGCCTCCCAAGGTTCCGTCGTCAAGATACCAAACGTTAAATTTAGAATTTAGCTTACAAACAATTGGGTGAATGGCTAAACTAAAAATCACTGGCCCGAGGGGGTCACCTTGTTGACAGCCAACAGCAGATTCCAGTAATTTGTCCCGATACAGTAATTTAGATGGGTGTCTGTAGCATTGCCAAAGGAAACTATAAATTTGGGGTAATTCTTTTTTAGCTTCTGCCAACAAAAAAAAAAGGTTTTTTTAGTTTTATTTGTGATAGGTTTGCTCTTGACTCTAGTCTAGGTCAGAGATGACAGAGACAAAGTCTACGATGGAGCGAGATTACCCAGAAGGAGCCCGTTCACTCTAACTTTGAAGAGATTAGGGTTGTAAGCGTTTGGAAACACAGACGCAAGCAGATGATGTGATTTGAGATAATATAGTTTTATAAAATATTAGTTTTCTTTTAACCAAATATTTCAATCTCAATTATTTTTTTGATAAAAATCGCAGCCATGTTGGTTCTTATTGATTATGAATTATATACTACTCTGTCAAGAAAGTACCGGGAAAAGATCAATAATACACAAAATGTCTGTTATTCATCCAAATTTATTTTATCACCTTCAAAGTATGCTCCTTTAGAAACGATACACTTGCGCCAACGAATAATCCATTCATCAAAACATTTTTTAAACGCTGCTTCCGGAATTGAGTTCAGTTCTCGCCGCGAATTCTCCTTTATGTCTTCTATCGATTGAAAACGGGTGCCACGAAGTAGTAATTTGAGTTTAGGAAAAAGAAAAAAGTCAGCAGGAGCCATATCTGGTGAATATGGTGGTTGCTAGATGGTATTTGTTGAGTGTTTGGTTAAAAATTCGTTCACAGTGATAGCCTTGTGCGAAGGCGCATTGTCGTGGTGCAAAATCCAAGAATTTTCTTTCCACAAATCTGGCCTTTTTCGTCGAATTTGCTCTCTTAAACGCCGCATAACGCTCAAATAATATTCTTTATTTACCGTTAGACCTTCCGGTAAGAATTCAGAGTGCACAACACCGCGATAGTCAAAGAAAATAGTCAACATGACTTTGACTTTTGATTGACTTTGGCGTGGTTTTTTCGGTTTCGGTTCAGTTGGAAGGCGCCACTCCGAAGCTTGTTGACTAGTTTGCATGTCAAACTCGTAAACCCTCGTCTCGTCACCAGTAACAATGCGTTTCATGAATGTTGGGTCCGAACCGACTCGTTCTAGCATGTCCTCAGCGACTTTCATGCGATTGAGTTTTTGGAGAAAATTCAGATCTTTTGGGACTAGCCGAGCAGCAACATGTTTCATACCCAAATGATTAGTTAAAATGGTACGGATCGACTCGTGAGATACAGAAAGTTCGGCAGCTATCTCTCTCAGAGTTGAATGGGGATTTTCAGTCACTATTTCCTTCACTTTTGCGATGTTAACTTCAGTTGCAGACGTTGACGGCCTACCAGAGCGAGGCAAATCTTCCATCACATCTCGACCGCTTTTGAACGCTTTGAACCACTCATAAGCACGAGTTTTTGATAAAGTCGATTCACCGTAAGCCTTCTGTAACATTTTCAGTGACTCCGAACACGAAATTCCATTGGCGATGCAAAATTTAAGACAAACTCTTTGTTCGATATTTTTGTCCTTTATGAAATTCGCAATACTATATTTTTTTTTTTTTTTTTTTTTTTTTTGGGACAAGCCCGCCACACATTCCCAACCACTGCAACTCCTGAAAGCCAGAATCAACAGTGGCGACCACCAGAAAAACGCCGAGCCAATGAAACCCGACGAGTCCCGGAGAAACGATTCAACTGTCTTGGATCCTGCAACGAAATTAATCAGAAAAGTACAGCGGAGGAGTAGGAAAAAAAAAATATATATAATTTCCACTTCCCTCCGTATCAAGCAGGAGACAGAATAGAACTAGGCCAATAGGCACCAAGGGACAAATACAACTGGGTTAAGCCCAGTTGCCAAGCACCACGGATTATATTTTACCACTTAAACTAATGGGTCCTAAATTGTGAGCTACTTTTGATTCCAGTAATAGGTATGGCAAAATCGCTTGAACGCACGGAAATTTGTTCTGGTTTCAACAAGGTCCGTATAGTAAACTACCCCAGATGTAACCTTAATACTATCTAACATAATATTGCGTTCAGTTTGCCAAAGACTACACTCCCATAAGATGTGATGTGCGGATTGTTCGTATTCATGGTCAGCTGTAGAACATTGACATAAAGGCGAGGCCACAAGCTTAAAGGAAAATAATTTACTCTTAAAATTGCCATGACCTGTGAGAAATTGGGCAACACAGTGATCCACCTCCAGCCATGTCCTGTCCAGCCGCTCACGAACAGATGGAAAAAATTGGTGGAGGTGACGGCCTTTGATGGAATTTTCCCACCTACATTGCCACTCGGATAAAAGTTCCTCCCAGACATCAGTCTGGGGTTTTAGTAATCTAGAGATCTTAGCACGGCCGCGTTGCGGTAAGAACTCTGGGTCCGTAATCTTTCTAGCGTAGTAGTACATTGCAGCACGCCGCTGCACTTCTAGATCGACTGGGAGAACACCCGCCAGCACTGGTAAGGCTTCAGTACTAACCGTCCTATACGCCTTGCATAAGAATATCAAAGCCAAACGCTGGCTTTGAAGCAATTTACGTCGTACCGCACCTATGGTGGCCCTATCGGCCCAGACAGGTGCCCCGTAGCACATACAACCCAAGTAGGTAGCCCCATAAATAGTTTTTAAGGTTTGAAAAGATAGACCCCAAGTAGCTTTGGATATTCTCGTCAAGGCGTAGAAGTTCTTTTTTGCTTTCTCACCTACTGTTTTTATATGATCAATAAATGAAAAGTTATTTTCTAATAGCATACCGAGATAGCACACGGATTCTTTTCTTTTAACGGGTACGTTATTGAATTTAATACTAGGCCAGGATTTAAGGTTTCCTTTTAAAATAAGTTGATAGGTTTTATGCGGTGCAAAGGTCAGACGGTTTCGATCGCCCCACTGAGATATTAATCGTAGGCATGTGTCAGCCAAATTCTCAAGGCCAGCACGAGTACTTGCCTGAATGAGAAGCAAGCCATCGTCCGCGTAACCGGTTAATGAGCAGCCGCATGGGAGCGGAAGCGCGAGGAAATCATCGTAGCCAATATTCCAAACATATGGACCGATAACTGAGCCCTGAGGACATCCCATGGTTAGAGACTTAGTAATGGAATGATGTCCTAGTTTGAGTTTCACGGAACCGTTTAGAAAGTAAGAAAGAATCAGATTATAGATGTTTTTGTAACAACCACGGTTTTTCATTTTAAGTAGTAGCATCGGCCACCATGCGTTATCAAAAGCGCCAGAAATGTCGAGAAAGATTCCAACCACATATTTATGTTCCGATAAGTTAATAATTTTACGAACAGAGAGCACCGCGTCGACGGTGGACTTACCAATAGTGAAACCAAATTGATTATTATGAAATTTAGGTCCATTCGGTAGTAAGCGCGGAACGATTAGTCGCTCTAAGAGTTTTCCCAAAGATGGAAGTAGGGTTATGGGCCGATAGGACTTAGGGTCATCCGGGGGCTTATCGCCACTCTTCGGAATAATGCGTATAAAGCCCTGTCGCCATATTCGAGGAAAAATACCTTCCGCAATGCATCGGTTATATACTGATAAGATCGCGTCTCCGGCTGTCTTACACGCTTCTATAATCATTCTATTAGATATTTTATCTTCACCGGATGATTTGTTAAGAGGTAGTTTCTTCACAACGTTTATGAATTCGTCAGTGGATGGAAGATCTGACTCCGGCGATTCAGGTGGCACCGTGGCCCACGCTCTGATCTGTTGGTGGTATTCATTATCATTTACTGATGAATCGTCTGGTATAAGGGATTCAAGCAGAGCATCAGTTGTTTCTTCAATGCCGGTTGTATGTTTATTGTTTACTTTAATGTTTTGAACGTACGCAAGGTCGACAGATCTATTAGCTTTGAACTCGTGGTACAAAGGAGACCACGGACCCTCCCTATCAAGTTTATCAATAATTTTCCGCAATAAATTACCCTTAGATTTTTCAACAGATGCTCTGTAGCGTGACTTGGCAACTCTAAAAGTACTTAAAGCAAGATTAAGGAGGTCCCCGGTAACCTTACGTTTTTTTAGCTTGTTAAGCTGTCTACGAGCTCTACGAAAGCTTCTACGTTGTTCAACAAGGTAGTCACTCCACCAATCACATCTACGAATATTGGTCATGGATGCGCGACCAATAGCAATGTCAGCACAGTAAGTGAAGGCGTCCGACATTATCTCAGCACTTTCCTCAGCTGACAGTCCGTCGCGAGTGAAGTCTTTGACATGACCAGAAAAAAGTGAGCCGAAGAATTCCCAATTCGCGCCCTTACTTTTATATCTAAAATTTCCAATTAAGTGTGACGAACCTTGAGTAAACATAGGAACAAACTCGTACACGATCAGGCGATGATCACTACAAGACGCGTCCGGAAGGACACGCCACCTATCCAAGCGTACGTCTGCACTAGAAAGTGTGACGTCAATACAAGATTCGCCCATTTGGCTACAAAAAGTAGGTGGTGCGTCTGGGGTGTTATGAATTGATAAATTCATCTCAGCAATAAAATCTTCAACCGCACAACGTCGTTCAGAATCAGTGGATCGAACTTTGCCATACCACAGGGAAGAAGATGCATTTACATCAGCACCTACTATAACTTTGCAGCCCGCGAGCGACCGCAAGACGTGACGGAGATTATGTATATGTGGAGTAACTGGGTCTGAGTATTGAAAGTAGCAGCTCACAACGTAAACCTTAAAGGTAGGCGATGATACTTCCGCCACGGCGCAATGAGGCGTCATGAGATTACTTATTGATGTTACAGTAAAGCCCGAAGAACGCGCTACATAAATTCCGGCCCGCGCCCTGCAGTCCAGCTGAACCACCCTGTGACGTAAGCGCGCGTTTTGGTATTGTTCCTGAATAAGCACTATGTCAAGATTATAATCCACAATCAATTTATCCAGCTCGGATGTCGCCACCCTATCGTTATGGAGATTTAATTGTCCTATGGTTAAAATATCCATTATTAGTAGTTAGTGTTTAGGATTAATTGTTCGAGTTTCAGTTTGTAGGTAGTACACTCTTGAGATCCGCAGCGATGATCACACGGTTTTTTAAAGCGTTTGCACGCCACGCAAGTCGGTTTAAAATTTAAGTCGTCCTTATGCGGGCAATCATTTGTTTCGTGTGCCTCCGAACAATTGGCACAGGTCGGTTCCTTACTAGCGCAGTGTTTCTTAACGTGACCGAACTGTTGGCAATGCAAGCACCGAACTACTTCTACATCATCAATAAAACGGCAGGTAGCCCAATCAATAAATAACTTATCCTTGGTAGTCACTAAATGTTTACGTACCGCGGGTTCTATTTCAATGCCAATCCATTTCCGACCGTTATCTAAAGAGCGCCTACGAATAATTTTGGTAGACTTTATAAGACTTTATAAAGTCATCCTCTATCGCAATACTATATAATTATGATATTACTAAAACCAGCACTGTATTTAATATAAATAACAGATGCAACTCAAACTCCGCGCCAAAATGGAAAACAGTTGTGCCAATCTAACAACTACAAAAAACAAAAATTTGAATTTGGAACCATAAACAAATCATCCATTCCCGATACTTTTTGACTGAATGTATTTACATCTACTTACAGTAGGCAATAAAATGAAGATACTTATATCTATTAAGGTCCAAAACAATGTTTCATTTTATGCAGTCTGATGCAGTTGGTAACAGTTATTTTAGTTTAATCTATTTTGGTGGTTTGACCCTCCTGACCTGACTGCTCCAGTCGAGTACAAAGACTTCTCTACCTTTCATGAGTCGTGGGTTGTATTACAAGTAATTATTCATTCGTGTATGTAAAATGAAACCAGGATAGACACAGGAAAAATACAGCTTTGGGCTAAAAATTCTTAAAATAGATTGACAATTTAATCTGCGCAGTTGATGACGACGTTGGCGGATCTTTACCAACTTAAATTTTTCATAATCCAAATATATTTTTTCACAATTTCATTCGGATGCAAAAGCAGGATTGAAGAACTTAACTTTTTATTTTTTAGGCAAGCATAATGATAAACTTCTTCTTCAATACATTGTATGTCCTTCCATTTACCATTCAAGAAAATCTTCATGTGTAGACGATTTGGTCTGTAATGTCAATACATATTTGTAGGCACAACAAATAAATAATAAAACCGGCCAAGTGCGAGTCAGACTCGTGCATGACGGCTTCTGTACCATCGTATTTTTATTAGTTGTTGTTATAGCAGCAACAAAAATACATACTCTGTGAAAATTTCAACTGTCTACCTATTACAGTTCATGAGATACAGCCCGCTGACAGTCTGATGGACGTATGGGCGGATAGACGGACGGACGGACGGACAAACGGTCCCTTTGGGTACGGAACCCTAAAAATGGACATCGGAGTGGAATACGATGTAGTAAGGCGCTCTTGGACTCAAGGCAAAGTGACAAATCTTAGGCGATAACGATTGTCGAAATACTACTGAATCTAGAATTGACCACATACCATTCCGGTAGCGCATTTTAAACTATCTATAATTAATATTAAAAAGTTGGAGAGTTTGTTTGGTTGATCGCGCTAATCTAGGAACTACACAATCAATCAGGAACTACTGATTCGAGTTGAAAAATCATTTTAGTGTTGCTACGACCAATAGGAGCGGAGCATTAATGAAAATTGTGACGCAGACGAAGTGGTGCGGGTCAGCTAGTCGTATATAATACGCACTAGTTTGTCATTTTTGACTGTTCGACAATCGGTGTCGCTGATAAAATGTCACCTTTTCTTAAGACTATTTTATACAAAGCTACAATGTCAAGCCTATTAGGTACGTAAGACTAGCCCAAAATTTCTAAAAACTAAACTAAAAACTAATAAATACTTTACAGAATAGTACTTCTGTTACTGCCGACACACTTTAGGTGTAGCAGGATTTATTATATGCAACGTTTGTCCGGAATATATTCGCGTCAGTGGCGCTTTTATCAGCGTAGGATAAGCCTAGCTGCAAGCCATATCGATATATCTCTTGAATGGCAAACAGGTAGGTACTATGTTATGCATAGTTGACGATGCGGGCAGCTCGGCTGCTCCAGTCGAGTTTCGGTAGGTAGATCAGGAATTAATTTAGAAACAAGTTTGGTTTGGTTTGGACGTTTGGTTGTGCGATGCGCTGCCAACATGCGCCGGGTACGCGCCCCATACTGGGGCATTGGATAGGCCTGCATGTGACTGTGGCGTAGATACGTAGGTAGGTAATTATGTTAATTAGATATAATGTATGTATTTACACTACTTTCTAAGTTTTTGTATACTAACCAAATAATGGACTCCATGCCGCCATCATTTATCTTAATTAAACAAGTGCTGCCTAACCGTTGCTAGTTTACCTTTAGTGCGTTTTAGGATACAGCAATTTCCGGATACATTATAATTACGCCTATAATGTTCCCACTGTTAGGATACAATTAAGCTTCCACTCTGTGATATGGGCTACAATCCGGGCAGCGAGCGGGAATTGGTTAAGAATAAGAAATTTTATTTGCGCAAACATGTGTACACATACAAAATTAAAATAATACATGCATGCAAGATAGAAAATAAGAGTGGCTCACGACATGTTTGCCATTTCTCATGGCGTGCAAATATCTTGGGTTGATGGCAATATGTTTTGAATTTGTGGTTTTTGAACAAAGGTACAGGTTTCATAACGACGTTTTGTTTAACCTTTTTAAGAGAGCTTTTTGAAACAAATTGCTCAAAATAAAGTGCCTGCCTTAGTTTACAACCTGGGATATGTAGGAACTTATAGGAATCGTAATATATGAAAAATTTCCGTGACTAAGTGACTGACAACGCACAACCGAAACTGGTCTTAGGAAGCTGAAAATTACCATGTATTTTCCTTGGGGTATGTAGAGGAGCACTAAGAGAGGATCTCTCGAAATTCATACGGGAACGGGAAATAACGCGATATGCGCGTATGGAGTCGTGGGCAAAAGCTAGTGATAAAATAATTAACATCCGTATTGTGCTATTGGAGAACAAAACATATGTTCACGAATATTCCAATCAAACTATTTCTCTTTAATATTTGCCATTTCCCCTAATTGCATTTCAGCATGGCAATCGTGATCATTGCCTTGTTCATAATGTCTCTTCTTGAAAACCTGAACTGTGAATCGTTTTGAGGGTTCCGTACCTCAAAAGGAAAGTTTCATTATTAAAAATTGTGAATTAATGAAAACCACGATGGATTTCGGTTTAGAACAGCCGTTCTCAATCGCAGACCAGCTTCACGTCTTGATTTCCGCTTTTAATATTAAAGTCCACTCGCTCAAACCAATTTTTTTTTGCCAACCAGGGGTCCAGCTAACTTTGAGTTAATTGCTAACATTATTGCCATGCCAAAACGAAACACATAGGTATACCTACTGCTAACTAAAAGTTAAAACGAATAAATAGGCGTATTTTTGTAACGTTTGACTGTGGTGCCAATGTGCAATGGTCCGAAACCAAAATAAAATAAAGCTGTGCACAGACTCATATGCCACTTGATACCGTTTGTTTTCGAAACAGTGAAAAATAACACTTCACGCAAAGCAAATAAACGCAAACCGAGATAAAACATCGGAGTTCGTAGCTCTGGGCAAGCCTGTTTCCAACTTCAGTAAGTTCGTTATACCATAATAGCTGTGTTTATACAGCTTCTGAGTTCGGACTCAGACCTATGCGATGTCACGGACTTTTAGAAAAAGCAGTCTTTACGCTAAACCACTAGTAAT
This sequence comes from Lacanobia oleracea, assembly GCA_950371165.1. Lineage (NCBI taxonomy): Eukaryota > Metazoa > Arthropoda > Insecta > Lepidoptera > Noctuidae > Lacanobia > Lacanobia oleracea. The sequence goes on from OX493397.1 coordinate 14,625,190, forward strand.
TAGGGAAATACGGACTTAGTTGGGTCTTAAGTTTAGTTAGCATAAGTCTTAAATAAATCTATCCTTCTAGTGTAAAAAAGTCCTTTGCGTAGTAAAACACCTTCTATTTATGAACCGACTCCAATAAATAGTAGTAGGTACTGTATTCGTCTGCCAGGGTGGTGGAATTCGTTCGAAAGAGTCACCGCGGCCCTGGAACGCAAAGGGCGTTAGGAGGAAAATGGATGGGTTTTCGTTAGTAAGAGTCTGACAATCTCATCCACTCCGCCCAGAGCGATAGGAGTCATTTGATGATTTCCCATCCTTAAAAAAAGTACTGTATTTGTATGTATTTACATATTTTCATTTATTATGTACCTACGTCATTTTTACATTTTATGTAAGCCATAACTTTGTTGTTTACGAACCGGTTTTGATTACTATTAAGAACTAGCTGTTCCCCGCGGCTTCGCTCCCGTCAACTGACTACCGTACCTGCCTACCCCCCAACTTTCTTATTTTTTTTTTTTTCATAAAAAACTCCTGACAATAACAAACACAACAAAAAGAATTCGCGAAATTGGTCCAGCCGTTCACGCATGGTGCCGTGACCAAGGGAAATAGGGATTTATTTTTATACTAGTCGACCCGTGCAACTTCATCTGCTCCGCTTCTTTTGGTCTTAGCGTGATGATATATAGCCTATAGCCTTTCTCAGTAAATGGGCTATCTAATACTGAAATGATTTTAAAAATCGGACCAGAAGTTTCTGAGATTAGCGCGTTCAAGCAAACTAACACTTCTGCTTTATATATTAAAGTACTAGTTGACCCGTGCAACTTTGTCTTTGTCACAATATTCATTACTGCTCCGCTCCTATTGGTTTTAGCGTAATTGTATATTTACAGAACTAACTTTTTTTCTTTTTTTGCGCTGGGAAAAAATGCATTACGCATTCCCGCCCATCGGGGGAGGGGTATGTGGGACTCCCCGGGCAGACCCGGTATACCCACTAAAATAATCCAGCGGCATTCCCGCATCGTCCGAGTGGAAGGGGACTGGGAGATCGGCGCAGCCTGGGCGTCCAAGTTTTCCCCAAAAATGTTTAGGTTGGCTGTCAGTTTAACCGTATTTAGCTGAGTACCAGTATTTTATATGGAGCGGCTACTTCTCCCCACAACCGATTGACGCCAATTTTACTTAATTGGTGTCCAGTCATTTAGCTAAAAAGCCACTTGTACAAGCGTCTGCGACATTTGCACCAGCTGATGTTTAATATAGTTAACTAAAACGTAGGTTGTGTAGTTGTTCATTTTTGTTTCAAACATTCTGTGCTGTTTTCATAATTTTTGGATAAACTTTTTAAATCCTTCGGACGAAAAGTTGGACGAGACATGGCCTGGTTTTTCATACTGAAACATGTCTGGAATCTAATTTGATTAAATAATTGTAATTTTTAACTGAATTGCATAAGTTACAACTGTTTTATTGATAAATTATTACATAGCCTCGATTTTTCACCAATCTTATTTGCCGGATCCACAATAATCAAATATTTGCTACGTACTATTTAATGGAGATATTTGATTATCTCCATTAGATATTAAGTTGAATTGATATTAAGTTGTATAGAACTGGTTCTATCATGTGTCTTCATATTCATCAATAGGTACATTAAAAAATAATGATAATGCAACTAAGTCTACGTATCTACGTATTGGATGCTCCTTTATATCAATTTTTCAAACCAGATCAAAGTATTACAATTTTCATATGAGTTCTATTTCTGAAAACTGAAGTAAATCCCTCTAACAACGACTATTGTGGTCGCCATCCTGGTTAGAAATCTCCATATGTCCTAAGAGCTGGAGGATTTCTTAGCGAAGATTTGTTAGTTCATCTGGGTAACATAAGTGCTTCCCAAGATGCACATTCAGTTAATGCATCGGTGGGTCGCATTCACAGAAGATATGCGTTTTACTTCTGTGTACTTACACTCAAATATATTGGAACCTTAATAAATGTAAAAGAGTTATGTGGTATACCTTGCCAATTCTACTTTATGGAAAAGATGTTTTGCAAGACGAATAATACTAAGTATTATTAGTCTTGGTTATGTTTGCAAGTATGTGGTTTACATGAGTACCTTGTCTTTGATTTAATATTATAATATTTGGAGACTAATAACCAGCCATAAGACATAGCCTGCTCAGGTGGAGCATAAAGGGAGAATTAGCATCGGTCTCTGTAGACATGTCGAGACGCTGGCTAATACTGTTATTGCGGTAACGTAAGCTAAAGCGGTATGCATTTACTGAACCGAAACGTCAACCGCTTAATAGAGATGTCCAACGTCGACATGCAAAGGACGATTTAAACTTTAATAGTTCGGCTTACCAGTCAAGAACAAAAAACAATAGTTGAACAATGAAACTTATTCTAGAATGACATTATTTGTTCACAGTTTTCAGGCAGGTATTACATTAGAATTTTCGAGATCAAAGAAATAAGTTTGAGTTCAAGCGTCGTTAATGAAAATGATGCTCAAATAAATTGGCTGGTGTAAAATTAACTGCGACCAGTGAAACGTGTTATTCAGTGTGGTAACATCAGTGCGCACTCAGTTAGATCGTCCATATGTAAACCTCTCTTTATTTATGTAGGCTTGTTGAACAAGCTGCGGTTCGAGTGGCGAACAATACCTAATTAAATGCAATTTTGTGTGGCTGACAGAAATCGTATGTGATTAATTTATTTGCAGGTATTAATTTGAAAAGTCCAGCAAAGCGGAAAGCCGGCTTTAATCAACATCTGAAGTAATTCAGACACGCTATATGAAGAAAGTAAATACTAGTTAATTTAGATCTAAATGTGTTTCGTATCGGCTTTTACTTTAATTGAAAGTTGTATGTAAAGTTTTAAAGATAAACGGCCACGTTATTGAAAAAAACGTCGGGTGTTAGGATTTAACGGAAAGATTAAAGTGTGACATTCATTAGCAGCAATCAGTCAAGCGAACTAAGCAGGGCCGCTTCCGACAGCTGACTGCTACTTATCTAAATAAGATCGGCGTCGTGCGTGATGGATTTTAAGACCCTCGTCCCACTTGCCTGCCACCGCTCAGTAATTTAAAATCAGCTTTCGCTTTCAGATTGTTCACAGGGCTTAAAACATTTTAACGTGATTTAAATACAGATACGCTTCACGCTTGCAACGTTCGACGTGTAAAACAATGAACAATCCCAGCCAGTTGTCAGGCTGTTACCGTCATACCTGTTTCGGCCATCTGCCTTAAAATTACCGTTATAATATCTCAGTCGATGCCATAAAGGAAATGCATTTATGTGTTGTACACATGTAAATCCTTTTTGTATGATACTCGAATAAGCTTTTACATTCGACTATTGCCCGAAACGCTTTGAATTTATTAGAGTAATTTAATTCTGCATATGTAAGCCGCTTTAGAGCATTCCGAGAAATCTCGCATGTACAGCGTAAAGTAGCTATAGTATAAGGAAAATTCAGATTAAACGTGACTGCCAGAGTCCCGGGCGCCGAGTCTTAGGGGTAATTCGCAATAACATAGCGCTAATGACCCAGCATTCACAAGGGAGAATTCTCAGTTAACTGCGACATTAAGACCTTCTTATTTGGCTATTTCACTTCGTTATGGGGCCTTTGTGGGAGTTTGTGGAAAAATATCAAGTTTACAGTTCTGAAATGATTATAGATATGACCAGCACGTTCGAGCATTTCAATTGAAAATCAATCTTTTATTATTAACGTGCAGCCTCGAATGCCAGACGTAGTTATCATGCGAGCTCTTGTACTGATTTATATTTATAAAATCTATTGAAGGAATAATAGGGACCAAATGGAAATAATAGAGGCATAAAATCGATGAAGCGTTGTGAACTTTTTTACTTTGAAACCATAGTCGCTTGCTTCACATTTCCTAGATGAGAATACAAATATAATGTTTCTGTTAGCTGTAATTCTATCAGTCCATCCAACTGCTCTTTTCTAGCTGTTTCTATAAAAGTGTATTTAAAACAAAGAAAAGTTTTACTTACAATATCGCGGTACAATACAGCTTAATTAATCGTCGCTCTTGAGAAATAGTGGTTGAATACAGTGAAGTATTAAGACGAATGATAAATACTCTGGCTGGGGTTACTTTGAACGTGAGTAATGACGTTGATACTGTAGATTAGACGATTTAATCAATATCGATAATGTATTCATTGGGGCTGTTTCAATGCTCACCTCAGGAACATTTTCACTGCTGCTGGAATAAAAGCCACCCATTACGAGATGAACAGAAAATTCAATTCGCTGAATGTGGTTGAGAACATTTTGATTACATAGCGACTCACAAACACTCTATCTGTGTTCTCGTACAGGTAAATAATTGGATATACAGAGATCCGATTGCGTCATCTCATTTCGCGCTGATTTTCTCGGGTCTCTGAAACGTTATGATACTATACCTTTTTTTCTTTGAACTCTGGACTGTAAGGTTACTGTTTGTTTTTTTAAATATAAAGTAATTCTTAGCTTTATTTTCTAGGAAGAGATCTAAGAGACTTGTAGCTATTGAAACTACAAGTACTATGGCTCCCACAATGAGATCCCAGTCTTTATTTTTTATAGCGACAGAAAACTGCAAATAATATTCGGAAAGAAATAGTGAGATTCAACACTGAGGTTCTGTTTTTGCCGGTAGGAATTGTACCTTTAGAGGTTTTCAGTTCAAAGGAATTACTAGAAATAAATAACAGCCACGTTTGTTAATAGTATCGACGGATACTATGAACAAACGTGGCCGTTATATTTTATGGACCTATACCAGGACATCTAATAGTGACAATACGCAGCCAATGTGACTTTCGTATACGTTCATCAAAATTTTGTTTCTGAATATTCCGCATGGAATCCATTTGCCACCTAAGTCTCACGTTAACTACCACTAGGTACTGTGGTACCGGGGCTAAGGCGTAGCGGTAGCTAGTTATAAATTCAGAAACTCTGGAACCTTTAAGGATATATTCTGCGTGGGAGCTCAAGGGAATCTTTTTACAGAATCTTCGTAGGAAAAGAGTACACATTTTTATGTCATTATTTGAATTCAAACCTAATCTAAATCTTCTAAAACCTTCTAAGGCTTTTATCATTGATGAGATTGCACATTCTAAGGAGGATGTTCTACAGTACTTACTGCACACTATAGAACTAGAAATAGCAGTTTTGCGTCAATTCAGAGGCCAGCCTTACTATCAACAAAATTAAATATCTTTTAATCGAGTTTCTTGCTCAAAATTACACCTACCACTACTTGTCTTTGCATCACCCAAGGGTTGACTGGTAGAAAATGCCTAAGGCATTAAGTCCACCTCTGTAAATTTGTGTGCATGAAGTATTACATAAATAAATAAACACAAGAGCTAGCCGATAATAGAAAAACAGTCTTCTAATTGACGGTGAGGAAAGCCTCAACTTTTTGCAGAATGTCATTATAACACGCAGTTATCATTTTCACCGCCTTAGGGTGCGTGTCCATTACAGCGGAGCCATCATGTCAGTCAAAATGTCAGTGACTCACGTGGTGCGGAGATTTTATGCAATTCCATTAGTTAAAATTTCTCCTCTTTTCCACTCCGCTAACTCGCTCCGCTGTAATGGTCCAGGCACCCTAACTAGCTTCAATTCGCTCTAGAGATAGCGAGTAGGCGATTGAAGTAGTCATTTGATTTACTATCAAATAATGAAAAGATTGTTTTTAGAAATCTTTCGGCTGTTTAAAATATTTGACTTGAGATTATCTAAACAAAGACACTGCCAACTAAACTTTTTTGACATAAAGACGTTTTGTGTTTAGTATACATTTCCAACGTCTTTTAACGGTTTGGTCAAGTTAACTAGCCCCAGCCCACACAAGAGATAGCGAGTAGGTGAAAGTTGCACGGCACAGCGCAGTAGACACGGATTCAATTACCGAGGAGGTGTGCGCAGCATGTAACACGCTAGTACATGATGTCGTGCCGAAGCGCCTGCGGCTTCCTGCACCCGCAGCACTTAGGGCGCATCGATGTAAGCGATGAGCTAAAGCGATTTAACCAGCTTCGGAAAAAGAGGTTGTCTTCATTAACCAAATTTGGTATTTATAACAGGTTATGTTAGGTAATATTAACGTTCGGGGTCTGCGTTGAAGATTGCTAAGAGCTCCCGTAGCTCCCGGTGCAAGTGTGAGAACACAAGGTGTTTTTAGTCAGTAAAAGTCTGAACAGACCCTACGACGGAGGGCCGTCTGACCCAGGGTGCACATCTTTGAGGGTTTCCACCGCGATACCAAAAAAATGTTATACTCACGTGACCCAAGAACTAGCCTTTTCTTCAGTCAATGAATCAGCTATACCATTTAACATGGTAATGCTGCCAGTGTCCCGGGCACTTTTGCCATGAATAAATATGGTAGCGAATTTTTTTTTGCTCAATGAATGATTTCTTTGTTCCCTTCAATTTTAATTATAATTTGTGTATCTTATACTAATACTAACATATAAAGCTGAAGAGTTTGTTTGTTTGTTTGCTTGAACACGCTAATCTCAGGAACTACTGGTCCGATTTGAGAATTTCTTTTAGTGTTAGATAGCCCGTTTATCGAGGAAGGCTATATATCATTACGCTAAAACCAATAGGAGTGGAGCAGTAATGAAAATTGTGACGCAGACGAAGTTGTGCGGGTCAACTGGTAAATAATAAAAAGCTTCGAATAGCAAAAAATCCGGTCAGTCGGAATCACGTGGAAAGGGTTCCGAACGAATTAAATTTTTGTAACATGTCACTTTAAATCCATAGATAACTTATAGGTTTAGAGATCTATAACAGTATTTCGTTCATCATTTTAGGCTTAGTTGTTTTGGAGATAAGGAAGGAGAATGATCATTTTGCATCAACTTCTCGAACGACTTCAAAACCGGTTTTTAAATTTCCTATTTGTCCATAAAAAGTGTCCCTTGAACGTCTCCAAGGTGAAAATTGACTGTGACAGCCGGACAGACATACGAGTGATTCTATAGGGTTTTTACGGATGTTCGGAACCCTTCAAATGTTGATTAGACGTATCTTATGACATCTAGGAAGGGGGACCTCATTAAAAGTTACCTACTTTTATTTTTAACCAACTTCAAAAAAAGGAGGAGGTTCTTAATTCGGTTAAAATTTTGTTTATTTTTTTTTCACGAAATATCTTTTCTTTCCACTTAATACTGATATAAACTTTGATTTATAAACAGCTTATAGACATTTACTTAATTACATTAAAACCATTTTTACGCAGAACTCATCCAGAAAATGAAAATTTCCATGTTTGCCCGATTTACCTTGAATCAAGTCAAATAATTTGTATAATTGCTTCATGCAGCGGCTTTGCCCGCATATAAGTCGGAAAGCAATCAAAGAGCCTTCCAACAATTTTTTTTTTTTTGCGCTGTGAAAAAATGCATTACGCATACCCTCCCGTCGGAGGAACGGGAGGGGTATGTGGGACTCCCCGGGCTGACCCGGTATACCCACTAAAATAACCCAGCGGCATTCCCGCATCGTCCGAGTGGAAGAGGACTGGGAGATCGGCGCAGCCTGGGCGTCCAGTCCTCCTCCGACGACAACCCGCCTAATACGGCGGGCCCCTCACGTCCTCCCCGTTAAGGGGGAGGGTTGGTAATGACCGGCGAAGGTGGTGTGGAGTGCAATGCGGGCGGAGGCGACAGCTGACCATGAGGAGAGAGAAGACGACGTCTTCTCCGACCTCTTTTTCGCCTTCGGAGCGGCGCAGTAAGAGTGACATCCACGCAAAAAGAGGCGACAGCTGCTCAGGACCCCTCACTCCCCAGCATGGCGTTGACCACGCTGGGAAGTGAGAAGTCCTGTCCGATTTCCGCAGTTAGAGTACCAAAAGACCTAATCCAGGACACAGTCTACCCGTGTGCTAAGTTTCATCTGAAGCCTTTCAAATGTGAAGAGGTAACAAACACAGACAGACAGAGTTACTTAGCATTAATAATAATATTATAATATGAATAAATAGGTATTTCGTCGAAAGCCTCCCGAAATCCTCTTAATTCGTATTCCTAGAAATTCAGTAGAGCGGAAAAATGTGGTATTCATCTACCTATGTCACATTCATTACGGCTTGTTGTTGTATCAACATACAACCTATGTACATGTTTCAATGGAAAAAATGTCTGATTAAAGAAATAATCTTGTTAATAGAAAATTACTTGCTGACGCATTTTTGATTCCGTAGTGTTAAACATAATTAAAACATGATTTAATTATTTAATGAAAGAGCAAGATCAACCGATGTAAACTTCATTTAGGTAGATACGTTGTCAGAAACGTCCGTTCATTTCTAAAATTACATTTTATGAAATAAAACTAATTAACAACAAACAATTTTGTTTAATTCAAAAGTTACTGCGGAATCTCGGAAATTATTACAGAATATTATGTACAATGCGCTAAAGAGTTGAGTATGCGGGTTGTTAACTTTATCTACTTACTTTAAATTAATTTGTTATGAGTAAGTAAGCTTGTTTTTCTTGTTTTAAGCGATTTGGAATATAAAGTTATGGCATAATTTAAAAATATCTTCATATTTTCATCATTATGGGTAAATGACTTACGATGAATTTATTTTGACCCGTGTGACATGATTTTATTTAAATACAAATAATCATCTCATCTGCCAAGCCTTTTCCCAACTATATTGGGGTCGGCTTCCAGTCAAACCGGATTCAGCTGAATACCAGTTTTTTACGTGGAGTGGCTGCCTACCAGACCTCCACAACCCATTAACTGTGTAACACGGTACTTCTTGGCAAGACTGGAGTCAGATTTACTGGCTTCTGACGATCCGTAACGACTGCCAAAGATCTATAAATGACAGCCGGGGCCAACGGCTTAACGAGCTTTCCGAGGCACGGAGGAAACTTGGTATATTAAGATGGTCACCCATCCACAGACCAACCTTGGCAAGCGTTGCTTAACCTTAAAGATGGACCCGTGCGGCTGTTATTATTTAGCCACGAGCTCCTCTTTTTATTAAAATACATGTAAATACTACTAAACCTAACTATATACATATGAATATACAAAAAAAACGAATACACTTAGGCGTCGAAGAATTCCTCCGCATCGCTGTCATCCGGAAACGTGCCCAGAAGACTGGCAACATTGCCACGTTGAATGAAAATGCTAATTCTTTGAGCAAAGAACGAGCCAGCCTTCTGGTAAATTATTAATTATTAAAATCAATTATTCTATGAGGAAGTTCATCCGACATAACGCTATAAATAAGCAGATAATGCTTGCTTGTGAAAGCTTCTTGAGACCAGAAAATATGTCATCTGCATTTTTAAGTTTTGATCATCATCATATCAGCCGAAAGACGTCCACTGCTGGACATTAGCCTCTCCCAAGCGTCGCCACAACGAGTGGTCCTGCGCGTCCTCGCATCTATCGGCTACCAGCGACCTTCACCAGGTCATCGGTCCACCTTATGGAAGACCTCACACGCCAGATACAAAATACATAAAATACCAAAGACGTTTAATTATACATATAATAAAGAAGGAGATATGCCCGGTAAACGAAAATGTACCGGAACCCTGTGTCTCCACTATGCTACTTCCAAACGGCAACGACTACACATGCACTTCAAAAAAAGCAATAGGTACGCAGTCCCGCACACACCCGTATTTCCCAAAACAGAACGTACTACACAATCAATAGTAAACCTTTTCCTTTCACACACAGCGTATATTTACCATTACCTACACAAAAACAGCTGTCGCTTTCGTTGTGCTGTCCAAAAGTAATTGATTATCACTGACCCGGCAAACGTTGCTTTTCCATATAAAAAAAAAAAAACATAAAAATTAGTCAAGCCATTTCGGAGGAGTTCGATAACAAACACTGTGATCCAGATTTTTATACATCAGAAGATTAGAATAAGATAGCTGTTACACGCGACTTCGTTTGCGTGTATGTCGTATAGTATGATTTCGCTAGGTGAGATCACTAAGATAAGATATCATCATATGAACCGAAAGACCTCTTATGCTGGACATAGGCCTCCCTCAAGCGTCGCCACAACGACCGGTTCTGCGCGTCTCGCATCCATCGGCTACTTGTTTGAGGCTTTTCAATGTTGCGTTTTCTGGTACGCGGTCGCCACTCCAGAACTTTTCGGCCCCATCGACCATCTGTTCTGCGAGCCATATGTCCTGCCCTCTGCCGCTTTAGTTTGCCGATCCTTCGGGCAACGTCAGTAACCTTGGTTTTCTACGAATATCGTCATTTCTGATTCGATCACGCAAGGAAACTCCAAGCTTTGCCCTCTCTACAGCCCTTTGAGTGGCTTTAAGCTTTCTGATGAGGCCCATTGTATGCGACCAGCAACAACATTGTGAGATAAGATATACGAAAAGTAAACTTCTAGCATTGCTTGACCCCCTTAGAATGCAAGGCATTGGCTGTATCACCTCTTCTATTCGAAACGCTGACCAACCTTGGTGATTTTTCGTAATGAGAAACGTTTTAATGATAACGCTTTTCTATATACGATGTTCAAGAGAGTTGCTAGGGTTTTTAACACGCGATAGAGTTATAAAGATGAAATGCAAACTATTCAGAAGGAAGGACTACCCTCGCAACGGAGAGAGTACAGTTGAGATTCCGTTATCTGCAATTAGACTCCTATTCGCTCCGTTGTGCTTAGGAGTCCTGGCAAGGTTAGCCAGATACGCAAATAGGTTTTGCTGAGCGTCCTCATCGTTCCGAGGATTTTTGCACGTCCGGTAGCAAAGGCCTCATTTCCAGAATGAAGTCAGCGACTGATTTTTCGGTAAGCAGCCTCTGTACATTGGGCTGTCTATGGCGACTATCATCAACATCATCATTTCAGCCAATTGCCGTCCACTGTTGAATGTAAGCCTCCAAAAAGCGCCAACCATCCCGGTCTTGTGCAGTCCGCGTCCATCCGCTGCCAGCCACCTTTTTTTATATTTATATCTATTATTATTCGAAGGGTATTTCTACTTGGGTTGAGAAGTCGCTTAGTTAGCCGCATGTATAGGCTTAACATTGCCATTTTTAACTGCCTGTAATTTGTAGCCCGTGATCATTTGTTGTCTTGAAGTTCAGTTGATCTCTGGCAAATTCATGTACGAATCAGTGAGAAAGGTAAGAGAAGTGGGTACAGGTCCAGCAGTGCCGTTTCGGAAACTCTCTTCGCGACTTCGTCTCTAGCATCATTGTTTGGGGATCTACAGTTTCCCATGATCCACTGGAGCGTGAAACCCGCGACGGATAATTTTTGTCCTGAGCTGTTGCTTCACTGGAAATTGAATAGTTTTTAGCCATGCAGGAGCAATCAGTTGAAATCTTATTTCAGCTACTATGACAGTTTATTGGATACGTGTGGCTTTCAACCGAGTGCCTTTGCAAAGTTTTTTAGAAATTACATATTTAAATGGAAATCATAAAATTTTATCGGATGGTATCTGTAATTTTTTTCCTTTGCGTTTTCATGGAAATAATTTCCTTATTTTTCCCAAAAACATTTGTCAATATTATACGTACTGATGGTCTGCTTGTTCGGTGGGCTCCCCGTTCACAGACGTAATGAATTAATGCTGAAACAACGAAACAATACAGGCTATCTTCTAAATAACCAAACCATTTCTTGATTTTGGTGTATACAATCGTCAATTTTTATCTATATTCGTAAAATAATCCGGACGTGCAAAAATCCTCGGAACGATGAGGACGCTCAACGAAACCTATATGCGTATCTGGCTAACCTTGCCAGGACTCCTAAGCACAACGGAGCGAATAGGAGTCTAATTACGGATAACGGAATATCAACTGTACTCTCTCCGTTGCGAGGGTAGTCCTTCCTTCTGAATAGTTTGCATTTCATCTTTATGTAACTCTTTCGCGTGGTAACAACCCTAGCAACTTTCTTTAACATCGTGTATAGAAAAGCGTTTTCATTAAAACGTTTCTCATTACGAAAAATCACCAAGGTTGGTCAACGTTTTGAATAGAAGAGGTGATACAGGCAATGCCTTGCATTCTAAGGGGGTCAAGCATTGCTAGAAGTTGAACCTGGGAGTCTTTAAATCAAGAGTGAATAGGTTATGTCTAGGCAAGCGTGCTCCATCTTCGACCACATCATCGCTTACGATGATGCGATGACCAAGGGAAAAAGGGATTCATATTTATATATATAGATATACACTAGTGATTGACTAAATCGGAAAGTTATCGAATCTTCCATTTATACAAAAACAAAGAATATATTTTGTGGTCTTAAAAACAAAATACATAAAAAATGGCATTTCCAGAAAATATTAAAAACACTCCACCGATTATTAACATTAAATTTAATTAATTTAATTTACAAAAGTTAGTTACGCATTTTTCTACTACGCTGTAATATAATTAAACTAGTTGATCCGCGCAACTTCGTTTGCGTCACAATTTTCATCACTCCTCCGCTCCTATTGGTCTTAGAGTGGTGATATATGGCCTATAGCCTTCCTTGATAAATGGGCTATCTAACAATGATAATATTTTTTCAAATCGGACCTGAGATTAGCGCGTTCAAGTAAACAAACTCTTCAGCTTTATATATTAAGTATAACATAATAATCAATAATTCAATTAAGTGTTAAACGTTTTTTTTTCCGATCCTTTAACCGGTTTAAAATGTTTGACAAATTGAAAAATAAACTATTATAGCAAGATTTGTCAATCGATATTATTTTCATTATTTTATTTATATTTGTGATGGGTTTGCTCTTGACTCTAGTCTTAGTCAGATCTGACAGAGACAGTCTTAGATGGAGCGAGCTTACCCAGAAGGAGCCTGTTCACTCTACATTATTGCCGATAACCTACGTAAGTGGATCTGCAAAGGACATCACTAACTCGTCGCAAAAAGCAGCGGCCGTAATACTCGATGAATCCGCATACTAAAGTATCGTTTTGTGACTTTTACATTGCTTGTTCAGTCACTTTGTGACTAACTTAGGTAGTGGTTAAAGAGCAATGTTTTTTTTTGCAAAATTAGTACAGTCGCTGTGATATTTGAACGAAGAATAACATAGTAAAACCAAGACATATTTTACGATTTGTTGTTTTCATGATTTTGAAGACAAATATATTAAAATACTTATATTTAGATATGATAAGTGATTCCATGTTTTACAAAGTTTTGGTATAGGCTTCGGTTTTTACAAGAAACCACCGAATAACACAGAATTCTTATAATTTAACACGATCGCGGTCGAAAGCGCACTAGTTCGCTGAGACCACTTCCCTGTTTTTTATATTTCTATGCGTTTAATATTTTATCCAGTAACATATTTCTAGCATAAATAAAGGCAGTCTAAATCAATCATTCATATACTTTACCAGGGCTTTTCCGAAACCATTTTACTTACGTTATTTCTACTTAAGAAACCAAATACTTCTTCTAGCAGATACAACGACGTCTTCGAACCGCTCTTCTTGTGTAACTTGCACTACCCAATCGGAACCGCCTCCAAATTACCTGACTGACGTTCCTCTACTTCCATTCTAATACCAGTTAGTGTACTTTGCCACCAGCATTAGTATCACGTTTTATATCACTTAACCTGTAATCTTATTAATTTAGCACAGTTCACTATTAATGTTCTTAAGAACTGTTCCTCTCAAGACGTTAATGGGAACTCCCACTTTAATTACGCTGCGGTGGCAGTGTCAAGTGTCAAACTCTGGTTGTTAAGCTATTTTGCGTTTGACCTTCATTTAGTACGGTATTAATCCGACAGCAGTTTCATCTCCATGGATATATAAGACATTATCTTTATCCTCATCATCATATCAGCCGAAAGACGTCCACTGTTGTACATAGGCCTCCCCCAAAGGGGGGTTTTGCTATAATCGCCACGCTTGGCAGGCGAGTTGGCGATCGCATTGTATGTTGTTGCTTTTAACAAAGAACGCTTCGGCTTATTCTCTGATGAATCCCTTAGTCGCCTCTTACGACACCCACGGGAAGTGATGGGATGGTATTATTCTTTTACGGCACCATACGACACCGGCCGACACCTTACGGCGCTTTCTTTATACCGTGTTATCGTTACATTTTCAACTGTAAATAGAATTAAAAACTGCCGGTCTGATTGAAATAAATTAAGACTATTCTTATTAGTTATTATTAATTATTAAGACTATTATATTCTTAAATAAATTAAGAGTTTGTTTGTTACGCTATCACGCATAAATTGCCGAACCGATTTTGATGAATTTTGGAACAGAAATAGATAAGACACTGGAGACGTTTATAGGTCACAATAACGCGAGCGTAGCTGCGGAAAATGTTAGCCAATAATAATAAAATATTGACTTTGTTTTTGTTTAGGGTGTGGAAGAGCCAACCCCGTGTGATATAAAAGAGTAAATTAATCCATTTATTTGAAATAAATAATTAATTCTGCCATGGTCTTTTTTTAAGGATGGGAAATCTTCAAATGACACCTCCCGCTCTGGGTGAAGCAGAAGGGAGTGTCAGTCTCAATTGGGACAAGCCCGCCACACATTCCCAACCACTGCAACTCCTGAAAGCTAGAATCAACAGTGGCGACCACCAGAAAAAACGCCGAGCCAATGAAACCTGACGAGTCCCGGAGAAACGAATCAACGGTCTTGGATCCTGCAACAAAATTAATCAGAAAAGTACAGCGGAGGAGTACGAAAAAAAAATATATAATCTCCACTTCCCTCCGTATCAAACAGGAGACAGAAGAGTGTCAGACACTTACTGACTGAAATCCATCCGTGTTCCTACTAATGCCCTTTGCGTTCCAGGGCTGCGGTGACTCTTTCGAACAAATTCCGCAGCTCTCCCATGGTCCACTCACATTAATATTCGCCAATCACATTAATATTCGTTTCTTTAGAAATATTCAACATATTTTTCCTAAGCTCATGGTAAAGTTCGATCAAGACTTTTAAAGGTACGAGTATCACTGCGAGGTATTGCCAAGATGTTAAAATACACTTATATTGCTAAATTAGACTGAGGTTCGCCTCCCAATAAGCCTCAAACGAAATCAAATTACGTTACGTAAAATTAATTCTCCATGGCTTCTTGCTAATAGAACGTAATTCACCAATTTCTGGTAGCTAGCAATTTCAATCGTATTGCAGTGTATCGACAAATATTAACGGGCCGGGCCCATTGCTCACTAAGTAGATACTAAAATATGTATTTCCAATTCGCAGTGGAACTGTAATATCTATTCTGTGGTTCATTATTGCTTTCAATTATTGCTGTGTACAATAAAAGTGTGGTTTAGTAGCGTTAATGTTTTGTTGTTTAGAATAAGGGTATTATTCCTAAGGACCAATTTATTTTTCATTAGAGGGGTAATCATCGTATTTAAAATATTAGCAGTGCAGTGAAAATATGTGTATTTTTAACGTTGATTGTCGTTTGAAAGTTGTACAAGAATTGGCCTTATGATAACTTAAAGAAGCTGTCAAACTGTCGTTTTTCTCTGGCAGTTATGCCAGAGAAAAACGACAGTTTGACAGCTTCTTTTAATAGATATAAATTTCTCAAATAGCCGTATTTATTCTGCAGTTAAAAAATATCAAACGATCAACAATTACATAACTTTTAAAATATAACTAACTATTAAAACTACTAAAAACCATTCCTAACTTCTTTTGAGAGGGGCACGCTAAAATCTTGGTGATAAGTTCCCTTTATTAATAGTGGTTAGAGAGACGCCTCGGAGTCCTCACCTTCCACCTGAGCGGAGAATAATTTCCCATCCAAAAAAGAATCCTTTTGAGGGAAACTTCCTCTACCTCTACCAACCCAGTGCCTCAACCAACCTTCGAACCTTCGATTTTTGTCAATAAATCAATCAAGCAAGCATGGTGATTAATGCCATGTCGTGGCTTCTTTGTATGAGAAGACTCTAAGCAGTGCTATAGTGCCAGGCTGGTCAACCAACCTACCTAGATTTTACCTAATTATGTTGGGTTGGCTTCCATTTAATCGAATGCAGTTGAATACTAGTATTTAACATGGAATTATTGCCTCCAAAACCCAGTAATCGAATATTCCCTGGCCAAGACTGGTATTAAATGTTCTGTATTCTGAGTACCAGTAGTAAGTGTCGATATTAAATGAATGGGTCACCCATCCGCAGACCAACATCGGCTACCGTCGCTTATTTATTATTCAATAGAATTATTGATTTTGCACTCATTGTAAATCTTAGAAATCATGCAAAAGACCGAAATATTATCACTATCAGGTCAATACCTAGTAATTTGTCTGGAAGAGATCGCGGAATGCGATAAAACCGCCCATTGTATGTGTTTTAGTTTTAAGTTTCCTTTTGTATTACTTTTGGTGTATGTACAATAAAGCGTATAATAATAATTTCAAGGCCCGAATTTTGGGACCGCAAACGACGTTCTAATTTGATTTTGACGTCAACTTTGATTGTTACTAAGAGAATGTTGCAAAAATTCTTTGGATTACTTTTACGAGTTTTGTAACAGTCTAATGCCTCCACAGTTGATTGCGCGAATCTTTTGCAAGAAATCTCTGAAAAGTTTTCCACTAAGTTGACCAATATTCATTGTTATGTAAACCGGTTATGTTTTGATTTCAGTTTTAAATCTGAGTGAAAGTATTCTACAATTTTTTAAGTGACGCAACGTTCGTAATCGCATTTCATTAGATAAAATGAGTAGAATAAGAAAAAAGTAGAATAAGTGTTGTGTGTAGTATGTAGAATGAGTGTTTTAAAATGAGTAGAATTGGCCATCTGATACCTTTATCGTTCACGTAAAAGTTTATGATAGGATCAACTGAGATAGTGGTCAAACATATAGGCATACGTTAAATAATAATTTGTTGTTTATAATAATTTGTTGTTTAAGCGATGATGCGATCGAAGTGCTCCATCTTCGATCGCATCATCGCTTAAACAACAAATTACGCTTGCCTATTGATTTAAAGACTCTGATGACTCTTGGTTTACGATGGAGCCCTTTATGAGAGCAAAAATAAAAATATTACAAATAATCACGTTTTTTGTGTGGTGTATTGTATTTTCCTTTTTTATAGCTACAATACGCAGTCTGTTACAATTTCTAGTTTATCAATTACGTTTCTAGGGATACAACCCGCAGATACACAGACGAACGGATAGAGGGTCGAACAGTATAGGCGTAGTAGTAGGGTTCCGTTTGTTGCCCTTCAGGTACACAACCCTAAATATGATAAGGTAACTTGTAAAATTATTGGTACGTGGTTCCACATCAGTCAGAATACATACCTACCTCGATATCCCAACATTCATAAAACATCAAAGCCTTTCAAAAATATTTATACGACTTTGCTCGCAGCACATAAATATTTATTTACTTTTAGCATGACAATATTTGTCTGTTGAGAATATAACGGCAATTGACATTTATATAAAAAGGCCATACATTTACCTCGGACGGTTATTTTGAACCTTAAGTAGTTACTAGAATGAATACATAATTCTGAATGTAATATACACCTTGTATATTAAATTCAGAATTATGTAGTCATCGACCTTATTCCTGGGCGTCGTCGTTGGGATCATCTAACAATGTTCGAAGATCGGAAGATAAGGGTAATAGGGTACTGCTACGCCGTCCGCTACGGATTGCTACGCTCGTAGCAAAAGCGTAGGCCAAAGCTACACTGGCCATAATCACATGCACAGTTCATTCTCGAAAGAGTTTTACACTTGAAGCATGTTTAAAAATGGAATGCATATGAATCCAATACAAATCGTGCATGATACCGTAAAATTCCTGCGATCAAAATAGTTTTAAACTAAAACTTTGTTCTTTTATTTATGTGAGAACTAACACCACCGGCGGTACTCACATGTTTTATTTAGATCAAAAATATTCATACCAGTAAAGCTTTTGAATTTTTATTTTTACACCATGTATTACTGACACAACTTTTTTCCTTGAAGGGGAGAAAAATTCAAAGCACCCCATCACGTTTGTCAGTGAGTGCCAAGTTAAAGTTCAACGTTAAAAAGAAAAGTAGCGACTAATGGATTACATGAAGTACACTGCATCGTACTCGCTGTGTGACGTCACTGTACCAGGAAAACAAAGGAGAGAGAAAATTGTGTGTGGTTTAATCACCGATTACTTATCTGTGAAGAGTGTGGTGATTAGGTTTTTGGTATACAGTGGCGTAGGATAATATTTTAGTTAATTTAACTAAGCTCTGTTCCAGATTATTATTGTTTATGCTTTTTAGGGTTCCGTACCCAAAGGGTAACCAACAGAATCCTATTACTAAGCCTCCGCTGTCCGTCCGTCCGTCCGTTCGTCCGTTCGTTCGTCCGTCCTGTCTGTCAGCGGGCTGTTTCTCAAGAACCGTAATAGGTACACCGCTGAAATTTTCACAGATTGTGTATTTCTAATGCCTCTATAACAATAAATGATAATAAATAAGGTTATTGGTACGGAACCCTTCGTGTGCGAGTCCGACATGCACTTGGCTGGTTTTTTGGGTTCCGTACGAAGGGTAACCAACGGAACCTTATTACTAAGATTCTACTGTCGGTCCGTCCATCCGTCCGTGTATCGGTCGTCTTCAAATTTCAACCGACTATCTATTACTACTATTATTATCTATCTATTATTTTTGTACACTTATGTAATCACATAAGTGTACAAAAATCCCTTAAACAAATAAAGATTAAAAAAAAAGAACCGTAATAGACAGTCGGTTGAAATTTTACACAGTGTGTATTCTCACACACTACACAGTGTGTATATACCGTTGCCGCTATAACAACAAATAATTAAAATTAAATTGCAAGTAGGTTCCCTACAAGAAACTTAATATTTTTCAGGTTATGGTATGGAACCCTTCATGTGAGAATCCGACTCGCACTTGGCTGGTTTTGAAATCAAGTTAATACATTTTCAGCTGCTGCTAGTTTATATATTATCTAACAGCTGTAAACCCTGACTTTTGCTCGGTTGAAGTAACAAAAAAAAAATTTTATGAACCATAAAAGTAGGTAATATCGAAGTGGTTACTCCATCGCCGCAACAAAATAAAACTAGTCTTCTTAACTAGATTTGCCTCCATTTAGCTTACTAGAACAACACGCTAAGCAACGAGCAATTAAAGATGTAGCGCGAAGCAATTCCATTAACGCATAATTCCTCGCCTTATTCTTAAAACAAGTAAGGATTCCTGAATGTGCGCTACATACATTAGAACCTCGAATCGAATTTTCTGGCTCCTCAGCCGTGTGGCAGACGTATTCAATTAACTGGAAGTGGGAGAGAGTAACAGGATTACATGACGCCTCGACTCCCACCGCCGGCTTCAATACACGGCTTGAGACTGACGGATGACTCCAACAATTTCTCCTGCCTCATAGATTAATTACTTGAAACTTAACTTGGGTATGCACTTGATTCTCAAGTTTAGCTGAAGCAATTACTCTATTCTGTTTGGAAGTTGCAAGGTATGGATTCAGGGCTGAAATATCTACGTTTGAGTTGCCAACTAAATCTTAAGCGATGTTTACTGCACTACGTGTGTATTTGCATTTTAGGATTCTAACTTATAAGTTGTATATGCTTCTGGAATGAACTACTGATAAGTTCCGTGCCTTCGCGAGTCTTTATTGTTTTGTTAATTCTCTGACAAAACCACAGATGATCAGAGGGCCAGTTCAACTCATTTTTAAGCAACATTTGCATCTCAGTCGCAATCTATCAAAAAGTCTCAATTTACATATATTTTTAACAAACCAACGAATTCATCAACCAACTTATCAAATAATTCTGTTTAATTGAATGCAGTAGGGAAGGGTTTGTTAAATATATATATATATATAGCTAAACAATACTAGTTTTTGTTTTTGTATTGGTTACTCCATCTTCGACCACATCATCGCTTACCATCAGGTGAGATGGTGGTCAGGCGCGTGCCTACTAATAGTAAAAAAAAAAAATAGTTTTTTTTTTGTAATACAAATAAGTGAGTAACGTAAATTAAAGTTTTAATTTACGTTATTTAATTCAAATATTAATTTACGTTTAATTAAAGTATTAATTTACGTTTTAAATACAATGTTACGTAATACCAGCTAGTACCTAGGTAAAATGATATTTCACTGAATGGCATAGTTCCCCGAGGGCTCCTGCACGGTACTATTGCGAGAAGCCAGACTTCCATAAATAAAAAGCTATTTCACTTCAAAAGTAAATTATTTATTTGCTCAATCTAATTTTAATATTTCAGCTTTTCACTCAAAAAGATTGGAATTGGTATGTCTAATACACTCAAATTTTGTTAACTTTTATGCTATATTAAATGAAATAATAGCAGTAAGTTGTCTGTCATAAACATTATTTGAATACAATTAAGTAATTACAATCATTTGCAATTTTTAATACATACAAAGTTTCATTTTGTTTAGATTTTTTCTAATATTATTTTTAATTTGAAGTTACTGGACCGAGACATAGTAAGATCGAAAACTGGAGTAACTGAAGTGCTTTTAGAGATAGACCAACTGAAGTGACGATGTACGGGCCATTTACTGCGTTGTACCCAATACAAGTGGATTTTTGAGGAGCTCGTGGCTAGATGATAATAGCCGCACAGTTCGATCTTCAAGATTAAACAACGCTTGCCAAGGTTGGTCTGTGGATGGGTGACCATCTTAACATACCAAGTTTCCTCCGTGCCTCGGAAAGCACGTTAAGCCGTTGGTCCCAGCTGTCATTTGTAGATCTTTGGCAGTCGTTACGGATAGTCAGAAGCCAGTAAATCTGACTCGTCTTGCCATGAAGTACTGTGTTACCCAGTTATTGGGTTATGGAGGTCTGGTAGGCCGCCGCTCCTCGTAAAATACTGGTATTCAGCTGAATCCGGCTTGACTGGAAGCCGACCCCAATATAGTTGGGAAAAGGCTAGGCAGATGATAACCCAATACAAGTGGATTATGATAGTCACGGAATGGTATCCTAGAGATGGTAAACGGAAAAAAGGAAGGCAAGAGAGGTGATAGGAGGTCGAGCTGAAACTTGCAGCTGGTCCGAATTGGAGAAGGTTTGCTAGGGATAGAAAGAAATGGAAGATGTTAGAGGAGCCCTTTGCCAAGAGGCACACTGAACTGAGAGACATTCTTTAAGCAAAATCCATATTTGTAAACTAATTACTGAATCATTCAGGACCTACATAAAGCTTTATGTAATGTTACATATAAGTAAACATTTAAGTTCCGGTAGTTGTAAATCAAAGACGACACCAACCACTATCTTTGACATAATTATCGACCTATTTCACAATTTACCTACTTTCGACGAAACTACAGAAAGCAAACAACACTTAATTTCTAAAATCCAATCATTCTAAAGCAACACTAGCCTCAAAGCAAATCCTATCGACTCTCACAATGCACACATATTTCAATACGAGTATCATTGGAGCCATCGACGTCGTTACGACGTAAGCTGTGTATAGGCTCGGCGGCGCGGCCAAACCACGGCCGTGTTAACGCCCAAAGCTTTCAACTAGTTAAGCGCTTTGTGTTTTATAACAATTGCCAAGATAAAGGCGGATCTAGTTTTAGTTCCCGTCTATTGTTCACTAATGCAACGTCAAAACACACCACCTTCCACAAAGGTCATTAAACGGTCTAAAGTCACGCCGCCCTTCTCATTTCGTTTGTACGCGCGATATCCATTTGTTTAGCTTTCCCTTGTTGATATAAATTGATGTGCCAGTTTTCTTTTGTTTTACAAAGTATTGTTACAGCAACAATTGGTGTTATAAGTACAAAAGCATGTTATGTGTCGTTCTGTAATAAGAAAGTTAAAAGTCGTATTTATCTTGAGAAACAAAAGAAGGAAGCATCGTTTGTTTTTATTTGCGATCCCTACAATCAAATATCTAGATTAGATTCTTATGTGTTATGAGATTATTTAGTACGCCAAGCAGACAAACCAATTCAAAGTTTGGTGAGCACACAACAAGTCCTAACAGAATAATCTCCCTGTTTGAGTTACATCTAATTGAATATGTTACGTAAGTAGGTCCGTGATTTTATCTGAGTAATGAATGAAATATTCCGAGGCGGTGTGGCACACGAGTGCTGCTAATTGTTTTCTGTGTTGGCCTACAATTAACAAGGGCCTATTCTAGTGGGCGGTGCGGTCGGAGCGGGCCCAGTCTCCCCCGGCGAGTCGCCGAGACCGACCGACGGCAATTTCCGTTGCAACGCCGCCTGTTAACGCCACCTGGTGCCTACTTAAAATAACGAACAAAGTTACATACAAAAAAGAAATACTCTTACACAAAATTATTTCATAAACGACGTATTTCGAGTCCACAGCGGCAGGTGTAACTGGGACGCGCCAGAACGCTGGCTTTAAAGGAATTACACTGAGCCGCCTGCGGTACAGAATTACAGCTGCATGAGTCAAGTCTGGATTATCTGCAAAAAACTAGTTTATTGAAAATTAGCTTGATATTTTCCCACTTTTACGTAGAAAGCGCAGTGGTTTCTATCTCCTAGGTCAAATATCTTTTAACAGATTATATCAGAGAAAGCATATAAATCAGTGTAGGACGATGTATATTCTGTGGTGCGTTACATAAACAGAGCGTACCCGTTGGCATCGTGTTAACATTCACACCGAGACAAATCTGTGCAACAGCTGGCGAGTATTAACTAGAAAACAGTAACTCTAGCCAACCGCCCCGCGCCCGCCTGACTATAAGTCAAAACAAACATAAATACCATCTTACTAAGGCTGCCTTATTAAACTAACTACTAAGACATTTCTTATGAAGGCTAGATTATAAATTCTAGTACAGTAATAATGGGTAATTACCATCAAATCATGCACGGTAGTATTTCAACTAATAGAATTACTTGGCGCCGCAACCCTGATCGTATCACACCACAATATCGTTGTAAATTTCTATGAATTCCGGAACACCACGAATTACAATAAAACCTAACAACCTAACTAAAAATAAAAGTAAAAAGCTACATTACTACGAAAGCAAAACAGTGGTTGTGTTCAAGAATCTGATTCTTGGTACGAAGTACTTGGTACATGCTTGCGATTTATTATTTATGTTCACTGCCTTACACAACATTATTGAGACTTTCGGGTAGAACGAAGACACGTATCTCAGTCCGTTATAAATCATGTAGCCGTGACACGAAAAAGCCTAAGAATGAGGTAGAAAGGGGCTATTGGACACGGCCACGAGCGAAATGTAAACAACGGAAACAAAATTATACCAAACTCTTGCAGGCTATGTTTGGAAGTTAAATTTAGTGCTTGTATATTTCACGAATTTTGAAGAAGCTCCAACCTAGTTAAAATTGCTTAATACCAATGTTTCTTTTTTAAAATACCTTTGTTCTTTCCAAAAAAAACATTAGTATTCCAAGTTTTATAAATAGAATGCTAAGAATAGTCCTTTTACCATCATCAAGGTTGGCAAGTAATACCTAAGTTATACTATGTGTACACTGCTTTAGCAAAACCTGCTAGAAGCGAATGACAAAGCTTAGAATACGTTGGCCACACTGCCAGAAATAAATAATCTTGAAAAGCCAACGGGAAAAGATCATACATGTCGCCTACATGCTATACTCCATGAGGAAATCATTCTTCGAGGTCAAGATCCTCCGAGGTCGACGACTCAGCGTAGAGGACATGTAAACGACGCAAGGAGGGAGGAACTGGAAGAAAAAGAGAAGAGCTGGAAGGCTCCTGTAAAAAGTATCAATAATTAAATATGTTCAGAATCATAAAGAAATACTTGGTCAAAGCACCGCTAGAACATAATAGTCATAAAAAATAGGCGCTTAATGGACTCAGTAAAAAAAACCTTCTGAAACACCTCTTCTCATCAATCTAGGCAGGCAAGTGTGACCTCAAGCAAGCCAGGCTTTCACGGTACGATGTTATCAGTGTACCTACAGGTGGAAGCTTCCCATTCACTTGTCTAATCCCTTAATCGCCTGCTACGACACTCAAGGGGGAGATGTTAGATGGCATATTCTAAGCGGGACCACACCGCATGACATGTCACTTCCATTTCTACGCATTTAAACAACATGGTTACCTAACTCTTTGTTCAGAACAAGAAGGTGAACGTTAAAAAAGAAAAAATAAACACATGAATTCAAAATAACGATAGTGTGAGAAAATGAAACGCTGTTCCCAAGTACCAACTTAAAATTCAGTTTACTCGAGTAAAAGCTTCTAAGTTGCGCATCAGCAAACCGTGAAACATTACATTGTATGGTGTGTAGATACATCCGTGTCTCGAGTTGTCGTAGTGTCGACAGTTTCCACTACACTGCCGATAGTTAGCGCCACCTGCGCTGTACGAGATACATGGCTCGCTTTATGCCATCATAACAATAACATCGCACCGCTTTACCGCCGGCGCCCATTACACAGCGTGCAGCCCATGGCTAATAGGATTACCTAATATGAACACCTCGTCATTCCTCCAAACGTTCTAATTAAAACTTTAACTTAAGTCTTCCTCAATGAAACATTGTTACGATTCAGAAATAGCGATGGCCTGATTTTTTCCGATACATTAAATCGATATAAAACTGGCAAAAGTACGCCAGGAGGGAAAATTTATTCAATAATACAGAAGACAGGATTAACTGGGCTTGATAACGCTTCGCTTGAGCCGAACTCATCTGCGGCGCTATAGCATTTTTTGAGCCTCTGAATTTCATATACACACAGACTTACCCCGTCGATTGGCTTCTAAATCTGTTTTATATAATATTTTGTGTTTGTTTTGAAGATGACGATATTAATTTTGACCCTGAGCTAAGTAAAGCTGAAACAGAAATACGAGACCCTTGTAAGTCTAAACTTATATACGGATGTACGTATAAGAGTGATAGTAAGCTACAAATGAGTAAGTTAAAGCGACAACGCAGAGTTTGTTGCAGTCGAGGTAAACCCAGTTGCGAGGCTTGTTTGTTCTTTAAATTACGTAGGGCTCTACGGCGGTAGACCGCTGTATGTACTGTTGTTCCCGTTAGATTGCTTCCCGTCCAAGTTTCAATCCTGTTTAGGATTCGACGTTGCGGACGGCATACGATTTGTTTTGACGTTGACGTTTCCGGATGTTCCATTTACGACATTGAGATAGTGTACTTACTCATAGTGTAATCTGTTTAAAGTGCTTCATCACCGTACAGATTCATGTACATTACATGCTTAACGACCTTTGTGAAATTAAAACTCTGTGAGCACGTATCGGCGTACGTGTACGTTCAATTGAATAGAACCGTTCATCGGGCACGATCCGTTAAATAAACAACGAACAAGCACGGTATATACACGTATAGGTACCTCATACCTATGTATGTACAAAGTAAAGAAATAAAGTGCCCTGTGATGGCGTCGAAAGTATAAAATGCAGATCCGCTCCGTTGAACGATAGCTGTTGCACTGAACAGAATTTTATTGGCCTCTTTATTTTGTGAACAGAAACGAAACGTACCGCAGTCCTCTGCTCAATTGTTTATCACTTCTCTTCACCTCCATAATGATAGCGGTTAGAACAATGTTTTGGTTTACGAGCCCTCTTTCTAAGAACTTGGACACTGATAGAATCTATGTTTAGACGGGGAGTGAGCAAATATAGTTTTAAACTATTAATCTATACACTAGTATATAAAGCTGAAGAGTTTTTTTGTTTGCTTGAACGCGCTAATCTCAGGAACTACTGGTCCGATTAGAAAATTGTTTCAGTGTCAGATAGCCCATTTATCGAGAAAGGCTATAGGCTATATATCATTACGCTAATACCAAAAGGAGCGGAGCAATAATGAAAATTGTGTCGCAGACGACGTTGCGCGGGTGAACTAGTGCTGAAATAAAATCAGTATCGACGAAGACAATACAAACAACTGTAGCAAAAAATAACGATGCGTCATCAACACAATTACACATGCACAAACAAACCCGATAAAGCAAAACAAAGTTTCGAAAGCAGATTTGTTTCATAAAACAGCCACTTTTGTGACCAATTGAACGGCACTTGCAGCGAAACAAAGAACACTGACACGTTTAAGTTTGAAAACTATTACCATAATAACACGTTGCCGGCACCGCCGACTAGCCTGAGGTTAGCTGCATGCAATTATATTTCAATATTAATTCACCCTCGCATTATTTACAAGAAAGCAGGCAATTAGAAAAAGTAAAAAGCACTAGAACTTTATTTTGCGGCCGTATTATTATCTTTCCTCAAGGAGTAGCTGGTCACATTTACATAAAAATGATAGTGAAAGAATGCATATTGCGAGTGACTATAAATAACAGTTGCGGACAGGATACGATGTAGTTACCTTTTCTCACGTTCCCACAATATTCAGGAGGTTTTATTTTTACACACCTACTCGCACGATCCTCCTTTACGTGCGTGTTTGCTACTTTATTGTTTCAATTTTGAATTTTGTTTGAATCTATTTCGTAATGATAGCACTGTTTTGATTGTGTTTGCTCTTTGTTTTTCCTGACTTAATCTGGAAACCACAACTCTTTTACAAAATATGATCGTTATTTTACAATTAATCATCA
Source organism: Lacanobia oleracea (assembly GCA_950371165.1). NCBI lineage: Eukaryota > Metazoa > Arthropoda > Insecta > Lepidoptera > Noctuidae > Lacanobia > Lacanobia oleracea. The sequence goes on from OX493397.1 coordinate 14,651,920, forward strand.
TCATCATCTGCCTAGCCTTTTCCCAATTTTATTGGGGTCTGCTTCCAGTCAAACCGGATTCAGCTCAATATCAGTATTTTACGTGGAACAGCTGCCTACCAGACTTCCACAACCCATTAAATGGGTAACACGGTACTTCAGGGAGGTCTGGTAGGCAGCCGCTCCACGTAAAATACTGGTATTCAGCAGCATCCAGTTTGATTGAAAGCTGATCCCAACTTAGGCGTCTGCCTAGCCTTTTCCCAACTATATTGGGGTCGGCTGGATAATGCCCAACTAACATTTTGGTGTCAGTTACAGGCTTTTTTATGACTTTAAGTAATATAACAGGGTTATAATTATCTCAGTTATTACTAAAGACGATATAGAGGAGTTAACAAACAAGTTTTAGCCCCAATCGCAGCACTATAGCGTTAATGGACGATGTAATACAGCTTTGAGAGTTATAATGGCACTAGTAGCAGCAAGTATACTTAATACGTTATAGCTTTAACCTTTTTGTGACACCCAAGTCTTTATAAAAGTGTTTGCCGACACCTCTTAACACTTATTGTTGTATAGTTATTGCAATGAACTCTTTTATACCACTTAAGGTGCTATATTGACTATTATTGCAGTCATAAGCTATAAAATAGAGTTTATCGAGAGTTTAGTAACACGAGAAACTAAAGGTGTCAAACAACTCCTCTATCTAGGTTTAACCTGTAATAAAGGGTTTAACTAAAGCTTATTGTGTTAGGCAGTCCTCTTTTACAGACGTTCTAAAGGTATTGGTGTCAAACAACGCAAGTATGGGTCGTTATTAACACTAACCTCACTTTTGTAAAGTTCGCCATTGTTTTGGTAACCTAACAATTAATATTATTTCGAGTTATTCAACATTTGACTACAATAAACAAAATTTCTTACATTATTTGAAGCATTCCATGAATGCCACTTAATTTTACATACGACTGCTCAAGAAGCAGGAATGAATAGTAATGTTTAGCTTGAGGTACCTATTTTATTATCATAACTTTTCTTTTAAATCTTTAATAAATCCTAGGCGCGTTAAAATTGAGATGAGAAACATGGTATACATTTACTGTGAAATCATAAGGGCAGTCATTTTTCACTTCACATACTTAAATAACATAATATTCCATAATATTATTCTGCAGTGTTGAATAATGGATGACATAACATAATTGAAGCCACCGATAGCTGTAAACCTCATTTTTTGGAACTAAAAATTTTACCCCTACCTTGCCTCTATATATTCGAAGTATGTAAGTTTGTGCGTAAGTACCCAGAATTCTTTACAAAAAGAGAGGACATACAAAGTAAAATAACTTTAAGACATAAAAATAGATTGAACTTACCAACATCGAGATTAAAAATGCACTCGAATAGTGCCTACGTCATGTCCATAAAAATCTATAATAAGTTACCCGAAATAATAAAATGTTCAAATAAATATAATATTTTTATCAATAAATTGAAATTTGTCCTTATAAGTAAATGCTACTATAGTATAAACGAATACTTAAATGATAAATTGTAATTAATTACATATCTAATTATATTAATAAATACTCAAAATATTAATGACATAATAAATAATTGCGTAATAAATTAAATAGAAATAATTTCGGTGGGTATTTTTAAATAATTGTAATTAAATATTGTAACAAACACTCTGTATCCTTCCTCCTCTCTCCTAGTTTTAATGTATGCTGTGCCTGACAGGGTCCATAATTGTGACTGAAATAAAATAACCCTAACATCTATGTAAACATTATGGTACGCAATAAAGAATTGAGAATTGAGAATTGAGAACACTTCCATTACGAACAGATTTAAATTTAGTAAGGTTTTTTTATCTTGACGTGCGCTTTTTACCACCTGTAGTGCTCACTAACGCGGTAACACCGGTTAAAGTAGTAGCTGACGATGAATAAACGCTCTTGTGGAGCTTTAAGATCTTTTTGACACCTTACTATAGGATTTATAGCACCTGTAGCGTTTACCAACTCTATTTTACAACGATAATACAGATTAAAGTAGTAGCTGACGATGAATAAGCGCTCTTGTGCAGCTTTAATATCTTTGTGACACCGTACTATAGGCTTTCTATAACTTTTACCTGTAAAACTGTGGGCCTCTTTCGTGGTTATAAGTGAGTTAGAGCATGCTCTAACTCAGTTGCACAGGTATGCGTTAACACTTTTATACTCAAATGGAACAGATATACGAGTATAATATAGGTTTTTTTAACGCTTTGGTGCTAGTTGGGTGGTGATTGAAAAACCGGCCAAGTACGAGTCGGACCCACACACAAAGAGTTCCGTGCCATAAACCTTAATTTTTATTAAGTTACCGTTATTAAGTTGTCGTTACGCGATAATAGAAATACATAATATGTGAAAATTTCAAGTGTCTACGTATTACGGTTCTTGAGATACAGCCTGTTGACAAACAGAAGGACGGACGGATAACTAGCTTTTACCAGCGCCTTCGGCCGCGTGGAAGTCAAACATTATCTCTCTGAAAGAAAAGTATCTCACCGAAGTAAAAAAAAAAATGCCCTATATCCAGGTCACGGCTGAATGCTCAAGCTAAGTTTCATCCAAATCCATCAAAAATTTGTGGTGCGATTGATTAAAAAACCATACAAACAGTCCTTAAAATTTTAAATACTATCTATACAATCATATACTTCAATAGTAGGAAGTAAAACACTCATAGTAATTCTTTGTATCATTATTACCCCTTTTATCATATTGTATTTGTAGCCCGTTCATGGGTTCCGGACCATAGAAATGAAAGGAAAATAATGTTTGTTTCTTCGTACCACGAATACTTACCCACAGATGTTTTGTTAAGGGCGGCGAGCGGGCCTCGGCTCTCTATTTGGCTAATGGATATATCAACGAGATTGGTTTCTAACACAAACGAACCGGTCGTCTAGTTAAAAATACCGTGTGTATTTCCACGGTCGCTAAATTCAAAGCGGTCCGAAGTTAAATATTTGTACCGTGTTTGGAAACAAGATAGGTATCGCTCCCATCTACCTGATAGAATTTCAAGCAGGCTCCACGTTCGATAAATTAAAGTGTCAAATAAAATCTGTACATCATGTTTAGAATGATAAATCACTACCGGATTTGTGTTTTAGTAGTTTTACAGGAACATTTTGCTTTGGTATACCTATCATGCGTTATGAATTGAATGTTGTAAGTACCTATATATCCACTCCATCGTTATCTGTAATAGTCACAATCGGAGAAAGCTCCTAATTTGTCTTTTTTCCCCAACATACGCTGTCTTACTACTGGGAAAAGGTCTTCCCCACTCATCCCGGTGTTTCGCTTTCTCAGGCCAATTTCCTGCCATCGTCTCCAAGTTATCACACCAATCTGTTCTAGGCCTCCCACTACATATCTAATTTCAAATTGGTCATAAGTCGACGCAAATGGCATTCATTTGAAAAGACCTTAAGAGAAAGGTCGAAATAGCAATTATACGAAGGAAAAGTATAATAGAGTTCTGTTGCACAAACTAATTAATGTCACCGAGTAAATAAAGAGTTTAATATCCGCACAAACGACATACGACAAACATTCCACAACAACATTTGTCATTTATTACTCGAGTCAATAATATACCTAGTCGCTACGAAGAATTATTACTGCTATATTAATGTACTAAGTAACAGTATTTGCAATGATACTCGTGATACGTAATAATTGTTATACTTGTTCGGGCTCGAAAAGTAGGTACGTTAAACCGATGGTTCCGGCTGTCATATTTGGATCTTTGACAGTCTATATAACCAGAAGCCAGAAAGTTTGACAATCATTCTTAATAAGGTGTATTGTGTTACTGGGTGACGTCAAATAGGCAGTCACACCATGTAATATACTGGTATTCAGGTTTGACAGATGATGAATACTTCTAATGACTGGTATTTGATTTGCATAGACCTTGAGTTTATGAGAGTACAAATTGCGGAACATTGTGTTAACTCGCCTGCAACCTTTGACAGGAATTGGACCAATAGGATTAAGGCTCGTCTCCGCACTTTGTGTTCAAATATTTTGTAGCTCACTCGCATTCTAACTCACTCAGTTTCTTTATAAAAACTACTTTTCCTTCACAAGTTTTTCATGCATCGTCATGAAACACCCTTCGCAAAAGTTCTGATAAGCTTCTAGTTTGCTTGGAAGCGGGTTTGCGATTCGATTCATTACACATTTTTTGGTCTATTTAATCTTATATATTATGACCAAATCTAATGATAATTATACCCACATACGCTTGTTGAAACAAAACAAAACTAAAAGAAAGGCATAACAGCTTAGGTCAATAATACCTACCGATGATCCATGACTGTCTCCGATCGCTGAAATCTTGCTTTTCTTCACTATATGAAACAAATGTATGTATAAATAAAATCGATACATATACAAAGCATCTCTAGATTTTATGACTTCTTTCTGTATTTGTACATCCTATAATAACATAAAGGGAATAAAATAAGCTATTCGGTCAACGTTTTATTCCAGTTGCTAAAGCCGTTTCCGAGTAAATCCCTAACATAAATAAATAAACACTTCACACTCACAGCGCCACATTTAGGATTCCTATGTTGTTAGTTGGTCGCGCCCATGCCAAAATTACATACATAAATAACTTAAAAAGAATTCCACAATTTGTCCCAAAATCAGAATTTAACCTGAGACATTTCAGACATAAAATATCGCATAAATCTAGATTCATAAGCCGTTCTCGTATAAGTAATACGAAACAAAGAGAGAAAGACAAATATTGATACAGAGTATTCGTAGATGTAACTTCGGGCGCTCGATTTAGAAAACGTTTATTAGTACGGGGCTAAACTGCGATAGGGATGTGAACGGGTGAACGTGACGAATTCAGCTGAAAACGCACGTAGACAATTAACCCAGGGCTGACGTCTGCAGTGATACATGAAGCGAGCCCCCAAAGGACGATGGAAATAAAGCGGACCCGAATAAACACGGCCTTCATACATTTTCTTACCTTTTCCCCTCGCTTAACGAAATTGGACGGAGATAATGTTCGTATTTGTATCAGAAGTTGTCTTAAGTAAGTTGTCGTTGATCTAGAAGCTTAAGCTCTCGGTTTAAACACAGATGTTTGGGAACTACGCCGCCGTAGATATGCGGGATTCGTTACACAAGTTTACTGTAACTGGTCAACATTAACTTGTCTTATAAAACGTCGTTTTCGTTTTAAAACACTCTAATTCTTAATTCTGCTTAATTGAAACACTCAACAACATGTAAAAGACATTTAACTGTAAAATATCTGCTACTTAAACTTATTAAAGCAATAAGTTTTTTCCGAGAAAAAGTGTTTTAAGAAGAAGCACGTGTCGCAGCCAAAATTTTAAAAGAATTTGGGAATTTCCGTAACATAAATCTTCGTAGCGTCTAATTACATGGATCCAGCTCTCTCCGCTCTTTTCTGGGCAAACTTATGGCGGCCATGCGTCATGACGTTTTTATGAAAAAATAGCGGAGCATCCCTAAAAGCCTCTGTTAGAATTATGAAATAGGTTACTCGAAAAATCTTGTACGTATTAGATTAATTTTCTATGAGACGTGAGCTTATACGAAAACAGCGATGAAGTGAAGAGATATTGGTTCAATTTAATGTTTTATCCAGTCTAAAGCCTTTTACATTTAGTAAAGCTGTGCAGTTATTGCTAGCGTTATGGTTGAAAGAATCCAGTGCGTCACATACTCGTACAGTGTATATTAGTATACACTGTACGAGTGTTACTGTTAGTGTGTATTTGGTGCGCGGGAATGGGGCGCAGTAGTGCGCAGCGGAGCAGCTCTCTTGAACACAGACTGTGTGTTCAACTCTAGGGCTCTCATACTTGCAGAAAAATAAACTGGGCAAATAATAGCCGCCAACTTCAACGTAGAAAAATTATTTCGAGTGCAAAGTTGCGAATAGAATTTCAGTTAACAAAAATTATAGATGCAGTGCTCTATAGGATAAACTTTGCTCTCTGCTCGGCTGAAACAAAGCTTTCCAGTCAGCGTTATAGTGAAGTTAACTGTTTTTTTTCAATTTTATGAGATTTTTCCGTAGCCTCTGAAAGTTCAAAGGTAATTCAAGTTTTGAATTTTTAGGTAGGGTCAGAAAAATATTATGTACAAAATAAATTCCTAGAGCAGGTGGAAGTGCCAGTCTTAGGCACTATTCGAATTAATATAGAGTTTATACAATTTCAGATAACAAAAAAGAAAAGCTCTTCGTAATTAATTAACAAAAAATATATTCCTCCTTTAGCATTTGTGGTATCTGTGGTTGCCTGTAACCACAGTCGATATTGAAACCGAAACTTTAATGCGGGATCCTGCTTTACTTCAAAATACTCGAAATTAATTTAAACACAGGCCGTACAGTTAACTACACAAGTGTTTTTAGTTTTTCGCGAATTTGTATTCTGAATTCGCTCATTGCGTTCTGAGTGGTAAAACTTAAAGCTCACTGATTTAATTTTCAGGAGTACTTGTAGCTGGCTTGCCGGTAACTACGAAGTTATTATAAATTGCTTGCTCTCTTGAGTCCATTTAATATCATAGACAGAAGCATTTTAACTGCACACCGCTGGCTTGATTGGCTGAAAAGTTGGTCGAATATTATATGAGCTTTATACATCTAAATGGACAAGATATTTCTGGGACCTACCTACCTATGCTTGTAAATATTTGATCACATTTTGAGATTCATTTTAGAAACCAACATTAATGTTCTGCCATCATGCATTACAACCAAAACACGTCTTAACAAATGTAGCCTTTTGGCTCGCGTGTGATAGAACGCCAGCACATTCACTTACAAAAGCAGATTCAGAAATAGAAACAAAAGTTTTAAAACACTGGTAGACATTTTTGACAAAGTTTTGAGCGCGGACGCGGAAAGCGAGCGTGTGTCGCCGCCACGCCACGAGGTCTGACGTCACACGAGGCGCAAAACGCCTCGCATCTTTGACTGAGCTCCCTTTTGTCTCCTTGCTGTATGAAAAATTCTACAGTATTCAATCTGAATGCAAAAGTATGAACATGCAACGGAACTTACAGAATCAAAAAATCAAACGAGTGTTCTATTGCGTAAACAGCAATGCGAGCTCAAATCTTGCACAATTCCAATAACATTGCCAACATGAAAGTTTACTTTCATTCAATTCCCTTTGAGATATGTAAAGTTTGGAATTGTTTTTTTTTTATTTTAGGTTCCAAATTTGTCATAATCGTCATCGCGGGTATTGGCAGATTTTTAAACTCGAACAGAACATTTGTAAAAATAAACGTGTAAAAAGTTTTGATTTCATGTCTATCATTACTTTACATAAATAAAATAAATATCCATCATAAAATTATTTATTAGCTTTATAAGTAATAAAACTATCGCTACTATGTTCATTCATACGAAACGCCCTATTAATTCTTTAGTGAATAGAATTCGTTAGCAACGAATGCAAGGTAACATTGCTATTGGCATATGCAGTACGCGGGCCACTTGACCTCCCTGCAACCGGCACTACTTGCACTACCCTACGTGATTGGCTCTGTTAGCAGTATAAGTTCGCGGGAGCTTTAGAGCATATGCTCTTTTGTCACAAAAATGTATAAATATTTTTCGTAAACTTTGAAAATGGAAAAGCGGTTTTCAAGTCCCCTTTACAGGCAGTATAAGAATTCAGCTTTTGCTGTTCATAGCAAAACAAATGTTCGGAACACATTTTTCTTAGTTGTATTGCGGTGTTCCTGTATTGTTGGAAATATTGACAGCGGATTTAAAGGAATTTTAGAGGCGAAGTTTTCTAACCTGCCTAACATAGGTAGACATATGAGGTCTTTTAGAGCTTTATATTGTGACTAGCTTTTTCGCGCATGTCCTGTTTTTCCCGTTCTCGTAGGAATTTCGGGAAATCCTCTCTTAGTGCACTCCCCAAAGAACCTACAAGCCAAATTTCCTGTAGAGCTATCTACAACCAGTAGTTTCGGCTGTGCGTTGTCTGTCAGTCACTCAGTCATCATCATCTGCCTAGCCTTTTCCCAACTACATTGGGGTCGGCTTCCAGTCAAACCGGATTCAGCTGAATACCAGTGTTTTACGTGAAGCGGCAGTCAGTCACTCAGTAACGGAAGAATTTTATATATTAGAATTAAACTTATCTAGGTACTTTAAAAAAACTAAACTTTTCAATCTTCGTCAACTATACAATTACTATAGTTGTATATTAGTAAAAAAGATTTTAGATAACACTACAAAAACCAACATCAAACTTACAAAAAAGACATTCACACATAACCTAAGAAATAGAAACGAAATAGTTCTTCGTTTTCCGAGAACAGTAAAATATGGAAAAAAGAACTTTTTATATGAAGGGGTCCAATTATATAATAAATTGCCAAATGCAATCAAAGAGTGCAAAAGTATTAATATTTACAAAAGAAAACTAAAAGATTACATAATGCAAAAGTATAATTTCTACATATAAAAAAAAAAAAAAAAAACGCTAAATTAAATAACTACATTAAGAAAAATACAAAAATATAATAGACGTATGAACTTACTATAAATCTAAACGTACATAATATATTAATTTATAAAATCCTACAGGATAAATAACTGAAATTAATAATAGCTAAATCAATGTTAGTACACTACACGTTAACACTATAAATTAAAAACAAATAAAACTAGAATAGGAACACAAATTAAACAAAAAATAAATAATTATATATTTATATTCATACATATGAATACATAAACATAAATCACATACTTAAATATACATACATTTATGCAATAACTAAACCTAAATTAATTACATACCTACGTAACAAAATCTGAATAAATCAAAAGTCAAATGGATAAATGATTCGCTGTCTCCGAGACTATAGGCATACACAAGCAAGCGTACATGTGCATACACCGTGCTAGCACACTAACACATTCTCACAGCAGTTCGTTTCTGAATCGTTGTTTGTGTTCCTCACAAGTTGAGTAATGAGTACTTATGAGGGTAGTTTGGTGTCAAATTGGCCAGTTGTAATCATGTTTTAGATGTAACTACCGACTTTATTTTTTTACGTTGTTATTGTTTTACTTTTTCAACGCCTGCATGCTTCGTCATTAGACGACGATTTTATTATTAAAATTTAAATCTCATTTAAGTGAACTGTACCTATGTTCTTATGAGAATAAAGATTCTTTAGACCTTACTTCTGTTGCAATAAATGTAAAGATGTTAATAAAATATTTCGTTACATCATCCGTGATTTAATATAAAAAATTTTCTCCCTCCAATCTTTGACTACAAAGCCCATAAAGCGGTCAAACTTCCAATATGAAGGGAATAAATTTATCTCTCAAGAAAACGGTTGAATAAGAAACCCGAAAGCAGTCGAAGCGTCAGTTACAATAACTATTGTCACATTCAATCAAACCATTCAAACAATGTGTGCCCTCGACAAAATAAAACGCGGAGAAGTTGGTACGTAACAATTCCCGGGATCCATACAGTAAAAACAGTGGGATCTCATCCAATTTTGCATTCAATCTACGACCACGAGAATTGCTTCCTCCGAGATGACCCGCCACTTCCACTCGCCGTAAAGCGATGACCTAATCCGGTTTATTTGATTTGGGTTCCTGACTTCAGCCTTCTTTACCAATTTGCAAGAATAATGTCAGATATGGAGACTCACAGCCACTTTGTATTAATTCAACCGATTAAATTAAGCACGCTCAAGGTACCAGCAGGCATGCTACTCTGCAACCGCGTCGACCATAGACAACCTAACTTCTAGAGAGACTTTCAAACAATTAAACTTTTCGCCAGCGTCTGTCGTCTATTTGTCGTAGTTCCCCTCTCGCCTCACTTTCTTTTCATTTTGTATTGCGATCATTTACACCGATTTTGCATCTGACGATAAAGTTGAATTAAATACGTGACTTTAGAATTGCTGACAAAATATCAAAGAGAATTTCGCAATTCAGAGTTTAAAGTCTCAATCTGATCCACGATGCGACTGAAACGTTGTGTGCCTGACACGAGTTGCTTTGATTCGACTAATTTTACGTTTCGCTGAATTAATTGTGAGATTCAGCTACAAAGAACAATGAAAACTTCAATTTGAGAATCTTAATTAGTACGTTTAATATGCCTTGGGCGAGGCGACAGAAACTTCGAAACTACATAGACATGTTCAAGGATTGTAGTTTTAAAACGGCGAGCGCAAACGACAGCCATTAATTCACAAGTGAAATAAAGAAGTTATCAAGAGTCGCGGGGGTAGGAGTAAACAAGGCCTGTTGTGGGTCATGTGATTAATTTCAGCGAACACTTTCCGGCCACAAATGGCTTGTCAGAAAGTTTATTGCAGTAAAAAGCTTGAGTTTGTACGCGGAGAATGACGCGAGGCTTTACACTAATGGCCCTTGAAGTTTCACCCATTAAAACGGAGTTTTTTTACCGAACATTTAGGTATCTATGAAATTTGAGATTATACCGTAAATGATATAAATTTTACTCATAAAGTTCTTACATAATGTTTTATAATGTAGGTCGCGCTATATCTTCTGTTATGTTATGAGTGGAGTTATCTTTGAGAATGATCTAGCTTTTGAATTCATCTGAATCCAAAATGTAGTTAATGAGGAAGCGTTTTCAGGTCACTTTATAGAGGGTTCTAATTTGCATATTATCGGGGTGTGGACAGAAGGTCGCGTGACAGTGAGGTCGAATTACCATAAGAATGGGCCAACGAGGTGAACGTTTTGTTAAGGCTCCAACCAATGTCCCATTGTAGCACGAGTTTTCTTAACAATTACGCCAAGAAAAAGTCGGCGTCTAATTGGGACAATCCTCTTAACACGGAGTTGGAGCAAACCTTCCGAGGCTAATGTTTACCAAGTATATATCTAGAATTACATTAACCTGGTTTAAAGTTACCCAGATAAAAAATAAAATTATCGCATAAAGAATTATAGTTATGCTATTTTCTCTTCTCCCGGTTTTACGTTGTAAGGTTTTTATATAACATTAAAGTGTGTATGCAATGAACATTAAGCCGGTGACAGGTTTTCTTAATCAAAATAGAACGAACCAATTATCGAATAAACAAAAGAAAGCAAATGAATAGTCGTTTCTCTTGTATTTTGCTTTGTTTATTTCTATTAGGTGTGTAGCTATCAGTATTGTCCTTCATTGTCGCGGTGTCACCAGACAGCCAGGTTTATTGTCGCATGCCTCGAGGCAGTTTCCTACCACCAGAAATTTAGGGTCCATAAAATTGATGAACAGTTTCTTAATAGCGTCGACTGACTTCTTACGATTTTTAATTCCCGATTTCTTGAAATATATACGGATATAGAAACAGCAAATGAGGTCACAGTGGCGTTATTTGGTTTCTGAAAATCAATTTAGTCAAAAACCATTTTTGCTTTGGTCGTCTAAGTGTGGTACGAACAATATTTGCAGCCGAGACGCTATATTCGGAGCTACGAGTGGTGCTGTCGGCATTATTGGAATTTGCGGGACCACCTAGTGGCGGAAGAAACGAATAAATAGCTACGTCGACACTAAAATAATAATATTGTTTGAGAGTCCGCTGTTTCGCTAAGTATCAACACGAACTTAATTAAAATTAATCAGATTTTGATGAAATTAAGGGTAAAAGCCCTTAAGCCTTAAAAGGCTTAAAGGTTATATTATATTGAAACATAGAACGAGCTTATCAGTATCGATCGTAATAATACCGGATGTAAGATTTCGGCAAAATCAATCTTCCCAAATGAAACCTCAATTTTAGTTGAGCTGATATTCTCTGAAATACAGTTAACACTATATCCTTCCTTTTTCCATTTCACATAGTTTTTGTTTGTTGTTATTGTCCCTTTCCGAATCCACCGTATATTTTATCAACAGTTTACGAGTACCTATCAATGACTTATGAATACTGATAATTTTGCTTCGTTGTCTTCGCGTGACGAGTTCGCGTCGCGTTATCGTCGCTTTCAGATCGCTCAACGGGTAAATTTACTGGAGTAGACTTGGTAATGGAAGTGTTTTATCATCGTAGTACTTGAATATGCAAGCGAGGAACTAATATAGTACGCTAATAGCATTAATTTTAGCCGATATGGGAGTTCTTGTCTTGGTCGTCGCTTGAGGTGACCCTTGGGGGGAGATAGGCGTCTGTTCTAAATTGGTCTCTGGGTCACGACAGATAATACAAATAAGAGATTTTTCACTTACTTTTTTCCTTCAATTTAACTAGACAAATTATATACTAAAACCTTCCTCGAGAACCACTCTTTCCATTGGTGCAAACAGCATGAAAATTGGTGCAGAATTTTTTGAGTTTATTGCGAACAAACAGACGGACAGACGGGCGGAGGGCTTTGTTTTAAAATATGTAGTATTTTTTTTTTTTTTTTTACTATTGATAGGCACGCGTTTGACCACTATCTCACCTGATGGTAAGCGAGGATGTGGTCGAAGATGGAGCACGCTTGCCTAGAAATAACCTATTATTATTTTTATAATATGAAGTGATGAACAAGCGATTTAGTTAATTTCAATAAATCGGCTTACTAATCTGCATTATCTTCCACAAATAACATGAAAACGAATTATCTAACACTTATATTTTGTTACAATTATAAAAAAAAAACTTTTTTACAAAAAAATACAACCGACTTCAAAAAAACCGCTACAGAGTACGAAATAACTTTAATTTTGTAAGTCGGTATTTCTGGTGTAGTTTCTTCGTTAAAATTATTTTAATTTTTTTAATTTTTAGTGCGAAAAATTAAAACTTTATAGTAAGCAAATAATGTAAGGTTAAATAACAACCAAGTTAGCGAAAATGTTCATAAAATTAAAACCGGCCAAGTGCGAGTTGTACTCGCACACGAAGGGTTCCGTACCATAAACCTTAATTTTTATTATTTGTTGTTATACCTAGCTGAATCTGTGAATTTTTCAACTGTCTACCTATTACGGTTCTTGAGATACAGCCCGCTGCCAAACAGACGGATGGACGAACGGAAGGACGGAGGCACGGACAGCGGAGGCTAAAAAAAAACTAACTGAAAAACTACAGTACCATCTGCCTTGCCTTTTCCCAACTTTATTGGGGTCGGCTTCCAGTCAAACCGGATTCAGCTGAATACCAGTGTTTTACGTGGAGCGGCTGCTTACCAGACCTCCACAACCCATTAACTGGGTAACACGGTACTTCTTGGCAAGACTGGAGTCAGATTTACTGGCTACTGACAATCCGTAACGACTGCCAAAGATCTACAAATGACAGCTGGGACCAACGGCTTAACGTGCTTTCCGAGGCACGGAGGAAACTCGGTATGTTAAGATGGTCACCCATCCACAGACCAACCTTGGCAAGCGTTGCTTAACCTTCAAGATCGACCCGTGCGGCTGTTATTGTTTAGCCACGAGCTCCTTAAACTACTGAACCAAACTGTATTAATTTTTTACTTAACCAAATGACAAGTATACCGCATCGAACTAATAATCATAGATATCGGATCACAAATCTCGTTGTATTCGGTGTACAAATAAATAACGACCGAATAAAAACAACCTCCTTTATGGAAATCGATTAGTTAAATCAACAGAAAGATTCTGCGAAACTTTAAGATTCTAGAAGCTTGATACAAAATATCTTGCCTATATAAGTATATACATTTCTAATTCAGATTCATAATTAAACTATCAAAATCAACGTTCTACGTGTAGCTAATAGTAGTATTAAGTCATTACTTCATCAATCAGAGTTTTATTCATTACACAACAGAAGGTACAAAGTAATAGTGTTTTATTTATTATTGTTTTGTCTAATGGAGGTGCGAGTTAATTGTGGAGCTACTGAACTACAGGTATATACTCCGTCGAAAGCCAAAAAACGGTAACTCTTTAAAAGAGAACTTCGAGAAAAAGGTATTTTGTAAAAAAAATATATTTAGAACTAGTTTCTGCCTGCAGTTTCGCTCGGGTGGATTTTTATTTTATTTAACAGTGTTAGGAAAACTTACAGTTAAACATTTTCACACAAAAGAGAGTACCAAAAATAAGGTAGAGACTAAAAATTATCGGTCGGTCAGTCGTTTTTGGAATTATAATGAGTGTGGATATGGAACATTCCTATATCACTATATAGGAATGTTCCATATCCACACATTTGTGTTTTTCAACCAGCCCTTCTAATGTGAAATGTTTAAAGCGATCTAATTAAAAAAAAAAAACAATTTTCACTTTTTCGACATACCTACCACCTTTTGGCTTCCGAAGGCAGTATAGTAGGTACTTAGTGAGTCACGCGACACCCACGTTATGAAGGTAGGCACATCATTGTCTCCTATCTAGGGTTCGTTGGTATTTCGTTAAATTTTCATGTTATCAACCCTGAAAGGTCCCACCGCTTATATGACCTAGGCTTCCAGTAATCGGCAGGTTCAGGATATTTTCAATATAACTACATTCCTACAGATTTTCTTAGTAAGCGCAATTTCATTTTTAGCATACAGAACATTGGAATATTCTCTTGACTCCATCAAGTGTAATTTAGTGCAGTGTCTATCTAATGCATACCTAAGCACTTATAAATCAATCTAAATGAAAACTAATAGTATCAAAGAAATATATTTCATAGCCGATGACCTGGTGAAGACTGCGAGCATCCGCTAAATGCGAGACGCACAAGTTCAGTCGATATGGTGACACTTGGAGGAGCAGCAATAGACGTCTTCCAGCTGAAGTAAAGCAATTTTTTTTGTTCGCTTATTGTGTCCCACTGCTGGGCACAGGCCTCCCCATATCCTTCCAGACACACTTTTCTTGCGCCACCTCGAACCAACCTTCGCCGTATGCGTCTAAATCATTGATTTTAAATATTATTTTTTAAAGGTAATCTAATCCAAAATAATAAAAAAACTCGCTTGATGATTATTAAGCAAAACTTTTGATCCCTGAAATTTTAATATTTTTTTGTTCATAGATCAAGGGAGCGAAGTTGCGGGAAAAAAACTATTTTGACATCGTGACTTCGCTTCAGTGACTCATTTTGAATGACACAAATAAGCAATGTTACACTGCGTCTAGCATTCTCTGCCTGGCAACTCTGCCTCTGTCTCAACCCACCACCTTCTTCATCAGTAAGCTCATGGTACAACACGGTACGTTCAATATTAGCTTTCAAACTTCGACGCGGAGCCCGTGTAAAATCAAAGAAGCGCAGTGTGAACAAGGAAAACATTTTACTCGCATAGTGCTGTTGTCTCGCACAACCTTGCTGAACGAATGTATCTGTGTACAAAAATTATGCAGTACAAATCTGTAGCGTTTCTCTAAGACTTTGTGGAGTCTGTTTACATTCAGGCTTGGTTATAGTGAACTAAAGAATAAGAATTCAATAAGAGAACGCCGTTAGATCTGACGTGACCTGGCCTTTTCCTTCAGTAAAAAATCAGCCATTCAATGTAGCAATGTACCAGCGGGTCTAAAAATACCTTCAAAGAGCTGTCAGCACAAAAGACGGGGCCCGCTAGGGCCAGTGCCTGCTGGGGCTGCGGACTTCGTTCGAAAGAGGCACCGTACCCTGGAACGCAAAGGGCACTAGGAGGAACACGGATGGGTTTTAGTCAGTAAGAGTCTGACACTCCCTCCTGCTGTACCCAGAGCGGGAGGAGTCATTTGATGATCTCCCATCCTAAAAAAGGGTCTAAAAATACCACTTTAATAAAATTATATTACGATCATAATATTAGTCATACAACAATCTGTCAAATTAAATTTTCATCGTTATCGCTAAAGCATAAGGCTCAAGGTAGATTGGTAAAATTTGACAGTTTTGGGTAGCTTGATATAATGGCTGATTCTGCTAAAGTAGCCTACGGCCACTTTTTTCCTTTTCTGCTTGTACATAAGTAGGTATAACATTGTAATGTGAAAGCAAATATTACTTTTTCTTATTTTAACTTAAAATTATAAATATGTTTTACAAAATAGGATTGACGGTATGTTGGACTTTTGGAAACTTGAGATTTAGATAAAACGAAAATAATCACCTTGAAAGGGTCGAAAAAGGGATGAAATCATTAACAACGCGAACAAAGTCGCAAGTTCACGCTAGTACCGCATATTTGAAATGAAAATGTTCCAAATCCTAAAATACAATTTGTCTAAGCGATGGAACGGTTGAGTGAAATTCTCATTTATTTTTCTATTTTATGAAAATAGTTCAATCAAAGCGAAGATTCAAGAAATTTATGCAAGTAGATAGAAGAAGAGGACCTTTATAGAACTTTAATCAAGATAATATTTAAGAATCTAAAGAGAAATTAAAGATAAGAATCAGTGAATTCTGTAGGTAGATGTTTGGGTTTAGGCGACCAATTCTAATAAATAATTGCTTCCATTTATATTCGGAACACCTACCCACAGCCTCAACCTCGTCACATCTAATCCAGACCTTTAGCTAAGCCCCATTTGACTTCTGTTTAAAATAGAAACACCATATTATCAACAATATTTTCTTGGTAAATTGCGAAAATTATAAACAACGTCTTAACTTTCCCAAACCCACGCCAAAATAAGGAATAACATAATTATCATGTCGGAAAAACAAACCAAAAACACAAGAGGTTATGTAAATACAATCGTAGCCATAGGACCTAATTATATTCAAAGGGAAATCGCACCAAAACACATAGAGCCACTCACTTCTATCGGGGGTAAAAAGCGCTCAAGGATTCAATGGTGCGAAATAGCGGGCGGAGCGGTTGGCGCAGTAAGCGTTATTAAAATTTGCCTACAGTAGCACAACGACTGCCAACCGACGAATGAGAAAGAAAGACGAAATTAGCCAATTTTATGAGGTTGCAGACTCGTCAACTTGCCTTTGAACATTTTCAAACTTAATTTTTGTTTAAGCCGAACGATTTACCCGATCCGAATCCATGTTCTGAACGTGTACATGACTGTAATATTAATTAAAACGTGGTGTGTATTAAGCTTCACTCTTTAATGAGAAGCTTAATGTTCAATTAGTATGCATATTTTCGCGGGAACATGGTAGCCTTAGCGAAAATATCAGAATATTATTGTATTTCCAGTCTATTCCGTAGTGTACGTTAGCTTGCCATATCCTCGTGGGGCAAAGAAAGGGTTAATGCGTTCTGGTGGACCGCGTTGTTAACCCGTCTGACCGCCATTCCACCCAAGGCTGAGTCCGAAGGAAAATAAAAAGGTTATCGAAATAATTTTTGATGTCCGCCAATTGTCATTTACTACTGCGGGGCTACACTGAAAATGATAGGGTGGCTCAGAACACTCACTAAGCGGCCAACTTCAATTATATTTCGTTTAGACTTTGTGTAATAAAGCTAACCAACCAACTGTTTTTACGACTTTATACAATATTGTAATGTTTTCGTCTTTCTAACTTGATATAACCCAAGTTGTAACTTATTTGCTTTAGAATAAACTAGTTTGTAACATAATTATTTGCTTACGACTTCATAATTCAATAAATTCCATTATATGGAATAAAAGAATGCCTGCGTTCCCGTATATTTTTTATTTAATTAAGAAGCCCGACAGAAAACGTTTTATTTTTCTAGTTACCTGAAAGCATAATTTTATTTTTCCATTACCGCTGTCTTCTTAATTGCCGTTATTAAAAGATATTGAGTCAAAATAATATTAAAGCTTTATTTAAAGAATGGATGCTACTAATGGATCACTAATTACAGAGACCGGTAGTTAAATGAGTGCTTACCCTGAAAAATGTTTATATTCACTTTTTAGGTTAGATAAAAGTGCCCCAAAGCTATTTTGACTTACACGCAAACAAATTTAAAACTGAAATAATAGATGGAACGAGTTTAAAAATAATTAATTTATAAATTCTAAAGTTCGCCCGTATTTTAGAAAATGTTAACCCTTACAATGACGCAGCTTTCGGGCTACTGAATATCTTTTTAAAATTCAACGTCCACAGTTGGGACTTCTATTTCCTAAATTAGCATAAGAAAAATTAAATTTAGAAATGATGGCACGGAGTTGAAAATGTGACTTTATCTTATACTTATGTAATACGTACTTTGTTCCTTAAGTAGATAGGAAAATTCTGGAAAATCTGTCTTAGTTTTGCAAAAACCTATTTGCCTAACAGTCGTATAATGAGTAAAATAACAAATCTCGTTTCAACTGTTCTCAAAGTAGAACATAAACTCCTTACAAAAGCTTATGTCGAGACAGGCAGTGTTGTAATAATGGACGCAATATGAGAGACGAGCGCTGTACGTGTTTCGGTAAATAGGTGAAGACTACAATCGGTAGCGAGTTAGCAACCCTCGCGCAACAATCTCGACGTGAACGACTATATCGCGGGGTGGCCGTCCCCGTGATTTGTACACTGCTTCCTATTTATTCATGCAGTTTCTAGAGACGATTACCTACTCCCGCGGCTCATGAATAAATTTGAATAATTTCCCGCTGAGGTGTAAATGATGCAAGTTTTTGCATTTAAAACTGTTATTAATCACTTTACTTTTACTGTTGACAAATTGCGGTGTCGTTGTGTACGTAGTTCTAGTATTAACATTTTTAAAATTCTTAAAAAATGTTGTTTTGTAACAAATGATTGTGGCTGAGCGGTTGATAAATGTTGCTACCGCGATCGCCATAATAAACGTCACAGTACAATGTATAACTTACTTGTAGTGTTGCGACACGCCATTTGTAAAATGCAAATGTGAAACTGCATACAAAAAGCAACTATTCGAAATGCTCTAATAAAATTATGAACGATTGGCTAGCCTTGCAAAACATAAATGCTAAATGCATTTTTTTGTGGATATGGATATAACTGCATTTTTCATTTTTCACTTTATGAACTTTTATTCCTACTGAATATATTAAACAAAATAATTTCTTCTTAAGGTTCTGTTTATATCTTTGAGCTTATTTAAAACTATTTATTTCATTAATCTTTAACATTTGCCAATGGAAATAAATTCTAGGTTTTATAACATGAGACAAACATTTCACCTTCTCGAAATGAGCCGCAGTCCTTAAAGCTTTTACAAACAGACGAAGGGATAGCCCAACTTACTGTGCAGTCTAGTGTTAGTTCGGCTACATTTTAACTGAACAATGGATGACGAATGGCCGACAAACCTTGAACAAAAAGCTTGCGTCACCAAAAAGGACACAGCTCACTTCTAAACCCAACTATGTAAGTACTTCCCTAGAGACACCAACATTTTATTTTTCCCTTCGCCAATCACATCAGCAGTATCGAAATACGTGAAATCTATGAGAATGAAGCAGCCAATAAAATACTGTTAATTACCTTTTTAAAGGCTTGGGTATAATGGATCTCTGCGTTTCGGATTTCATTTAAAAGTCGGATGAAATTGGGGACGAGAGAATCTCGGATTATAGTTCTAAATTGGAATTGGTTCGATACATGGATGGGTTCGGCCCTTATCACTTCGGACTTACTGTCGTCATGGGATTTTTGCGTTTTCCCCACACCTCTGCTTATCTCCTTTTATCTTTGCCGAATCAATTTGGGATTATAAGTTTGGCTTACGAACCAGGAAGGATTGAATGTTTACTTTATCATTAAAAAATGCATTTCGTATTGATTGTATCAGCCTGTCCGTTCTTAACTTCAACCTAGTTTACTATTTACTTGTTATTTAGTAAAAAAAAACAATTATCATTTCAGTGCAGCGAACAGCAGTTGACTAGTAAGCGTGTTGCAAGATTGATTGCTGCCCTGTGACGTCACTACTTCACCCACACTAATCACCGAAACGTCCACCATGAAGTAATTGTTACTAGAAATAATTATGATTGTACGACTGTTTAATTATAAATAATTTATCTTTGACGGACGTTTTAGAGGTGTTTTTGAACATGCGTCGGAATGTCGTTTAGTTCATTCGGTTATTCCTTAGATCTTATTTTTAAACTTTTAGTTTCAATACATTTTTTGAGAGATCAACACACTAAAAATCATAGGTATGCTATAAAATGAGGTAGCATTGTAAATGACCACAAATGGTCTGCAAAAGACTGATGAACGCAGCTTACAAGATATATTTCTTCTCTACAGCCCCCGAGAGAGCTACCATGACATGTTTTATTCGAACAGCACGCAGCTTTTATCAACCAAGTTAAATTAAAGCACATTAGCAAGCTAAAGGAATTGCCTCCGTTTTAGTTCTAATTACAATCTCTGCCTACTCTCTAGACACCCTCAATTTAGTTCATTGTAATCCCAATCTATGTAGATTGCAAATCAATAATTTATACACAATCGCTTCGCTGTTGTAGTTAAAAGCAATCATAATACGATTTAAACGTGTTTTCGTATGCGTAAAGCGTACCGTGATGTGGATATTCGATATTTCGCTGATAGCGGCGGTTGACAATGAGAGATGAATTTATAGTGGCAGGTAATGCTTGTTCAACGTCATGAGCCAGATTTTGTTGGTGAATTTCGTTGATTGCCCCATTTAATCGCACTGATTCACTTAGCTTTCTGTCCCTCAAATTGTTTTGTTCTAAATCCTAATACATTTTAGTTTTAATCCAACCAAAAGTGACTTTGGCGTACCCTTTTTATTGGCTTTTGACTTATGGTTTTAAACCATTAATTTCTGATGGCATCTTGATCATTTATTTACTCATGCAACCACAATTATGTGCAAAACTTGTATCATATGTTATTAAGTGAAAATTGTAAACTTTAATGTTATTAAATCTACCACATTAACTATACATCGGTCAGGTTTCAGTCATAAAGAATACAATAATTTTCCGCCGCCTGATTAATAATAAATTAAACATATAACAGCAGTTCATTGGTGCGTGAAGCAGCAACATGCATACAATGAATGGACACGCGACACTCTACCGGACAGAACATGTCACGACTGGATTTATGGACACCACTTAGTTGCACGTCATATGCTACACATATGCACCACTATCGAAAAACTGATTTCAAACGGTTCAACGGCAATTATTATTATCCTCGTAGCTGTTACACGACACGCACGTACGACAAACGTTCCTTGTCTTTTTAATGAAAGTTCAGTCGCTAGCGTCCCACAGGATTAGTTCATTTGGACATGGAGTAAATTTACTCAGGCCAATCTAATATGGGTACACGCACGAGATAGTTGCGATCTTATTTAATCTATGGCTTTAATTTCGACCTGGGACCTACGATAATATCTGACAGTACAAGAAAAATAACTAATAAAAAGCCCGTAAATGTTCCATTGTTTTCCTTTGCGAATTAATTTAGCGATGTTGAGTTTTCGTCCCTTATCAGTAGTGGATATTATAAACAATTGCCCCGGAACGTTTATAGGCTTTTAGTATCGGTTAATGTCGGTAGTATATCTATGTGTGTTGTTAGGAACATCTGCTGCTGAACTATCAAATAAGGATGACCTTATTGATTGTACGAGAACATTTAGTTAGCTTCGGATCTTTCACATTTGACTGTATATCATCTTCAAAGGTATCTAGATTTTTATCTTTACCTTAAACATAGTAATGAAAGCAAATACTTAAAATGATTCCAAGAATCTCTCTATGTAGTTCGGTTGTTTATTTTAATCACATGAATCTTTTCCAAGAACAACGTATTTGATAAAATAAATAACATCTACTTTGGTTTCGTTTAATCTACATTTCTATTGAGCTGTCCATTAGAGCAATTGAAACAAGAGACGACTTTCAACGAGAAAATTATAAAACTTTTAGAACAAAATATTTGGGAAAACCTTTTGTCTGAAACGGTATAAAAACGTGAAAACAATTTTCTTAAATTTCTATTTTGTGAAAATAAAGTTAATCTCAAACTCAGAACGTACATACCTAAAATGTGAGTTTTAGTATCAATAACAGTTTTTTTCTATCAAAAAGCAAGACCGAAGAGAGGGATAAAGCCGTAACATTTGTGCTATCGTGGCACAGGATCACAAAGCAAGTAATTTTTGACAGAGTATGAACAAAATGGGATATCGTGTGCCCCAGAGGCCGGCTGAGCGGAGATATTGAACTGGTCAGGCAAAACGAATAGGTTTCGGGAGCGGACCAAGTACCGCTATCGACTAAATCCACCTTCCGCTGAATTGAACCTTTCAAGTGTTTAATACATCAACGTTTATTGAGTTACGCTCGTATATCGGTAAGTAAATCGTGTATTATGATATTGAATTGCTGAAAATCATTCGGAAATGGAGTAGAATGTAATGATAACGAAACGATTCAGTTGTTGGTCATTTCAACGAAAATTATCCTGTTTCAAGCGTTTCCGATATTTGATTCGCAGCGGATGGGCAACTTAATTAATATCGGGAATTTTTAAATTAAATAAGAGTTTATTCAGTAGGTACAAGAATTCGACATACAATTCATTTATTTTGTCCTTGAATTGAAAATTATCTAACCTTAAATAATATTTTATTTTTGGAAATCAAGGTTAAAATGAGTGATCATCCTCATCAATCAATATGTATAAAATCTTCCGTTACTGAGTGAGTGACTGACAGACAACGGACAGCCGAAACTACTTGTCGTAGGAATCTGAAATTTGGCATGTAGGTTGGCTTGAACAGTGTAGGGTATTTCCTGAAATTCCTACGCGAACGGGGAAAAACGGGTTATACACGTACAAAGTCGTAGGCGAAATCTAGTAACAGTATCAAACAACAAAGTACACGAAATTTTTTAGGTAGACTGATTCGTTTCATTGCCACTATTACCTAAGAACATACCTAGATTAAAAGATTACAACTACCTATTCAATTGTGTTTCTGTTGGCAATACCTTATTAAATAAATTAAGCTTTTTTATTTTTGCAGACAAAACGCAACTTCACGTCTTAAATTCAATCTCCAACACAAACTACATTATTAAGGTTTTCAATCAGTTCTCGGGAGCTAGAAATTCTGCCCGATAAACGTCAAAGGTTTGCAGCTCCTAACATGTGCATGGTATTGAACTCTGTAGCCTACGGATAATCAAGTTAAATCTTAACCCCTGCTTGTCCAGTGAATATCGACGTGAAGTATAATGCGCTGAATTATCATGTGTAGTAAGCCTACTACGTGAAGAGGAGGGATGAAACACATGTAACTAGAAGAATTATGGACATAAATGTGGATGGATGGAGAGGGAAAAAAGGCCAAAAACAAGATTTATGGATTGTGTGAGGAGCGATATGAAAGAAAAAAACGTGTTTAGCCGACCCAAGTAACATGGGATAAAATGAAGAAGATGATGAGTATGACTACTACGACAATTGATAATTGTGATATTTCTAGCAATATTAATTTTAACCATGTAGAAATATGAACTTGTATCAGAAATTCTCTACAATGTTCATTTCAATAAAAAAATTAAGTAAAATGTCCATATAAAAAGTGCTTTGTTTCATGAAATACCAAAATGTAATGGACTCTATTTTCGACGTTAACGATGCGATGTATCAAAAATATTCGTATTTGGTGGTAAGCTGTCTGATCTTTTGCCATTGACTCGATAGGTCAGATTTTGAGTCCTAAAAACAAATTATTTGATTCAATAATCTTTATAAAGATAAAATAATAACTTGGGGAATAGGGAGATACTGAAAGCAGAATTTAAAGCTACTTACGAGATTATTATCAGAAACGTTAGGTACTTGGTAATGTCACTGGAGCAGATAGAAGAGCATGCTAAGACTTGACTCAGTCAGTGGTAGTTGTGAGAAAAGGAAAACGATAGAACTTTGAAAGTAATTTGGAAAGTTTTTTGAAATAAAGAAAATTGAATGCAATAACTGTTGGATATATTTCTCTTTAATATAGAAAATACTACAACTTAATTTTTCACCAAAAATAGTTCTGCAGTTTGTTCTTCAATGTTTTTAATGAAAGACAACTGAGTTACTCTTACAGTAGAGATTTTTTTGGACATTTAGTGCCGTGTTCTAATACTTCCAACAAATAAAATGCAGAAAGAAAGTATCATGAACATTATGAGCTTTACAGCTTTAATAGGAAACCCTAGAAATAATATTTCCCCCTGATTGTGTGGCGACATTTCATAAAAGTTAATTGAAATGCCACTTGTGATTGTGACGTCATCATTCTTGTACATTGTACACTTATGGTCAGTGTAAATATAATTATGCAACTCAATCCTGGACGGCAGGAATATGTATAGGTACCGAGTTGGGATCGGTCGGAGTTCCCATCACGTAGAATAATTAAACGCAAACAAACTGCCGTGTCCACCGGCGATCGAGATAGTTAAGTTTATTTTCGATATCTGCTGTGACCCGAAATCGATTTCATTTATTAGATTTTTATAAACGAACATTCGATTTGTTGTGAATGAATGTTTTATGATTGTATGACGATTTGTTGACAGATATGTTTATTACGTTATATGTAAATTACGTTACCTATAAATATAACTTGTAGTATTACAGAGGATCGAATGTTTAAGTTTTTCCCAAAACACAGAATTTATTTGTTGTTGCATTTCCTGGGCAATATTCTTTTATACAATCAAATTTCATAACCATTTACCATTTTTATTTAGGTACTTATTAAGTGTGATTGCTCCACATATGACTATTAATATACCAAGTTGACACCCAAACGGCTAAATAAATGACCCAGTCCAAAGTGCATCCACGTTGGCAGCGTGTCACTTAATTAAATGAGCATTTGGCACTCAAGCTGCGATAGACGCGTTACCGTTATGGCTTACAGCACATTGTCACCACTTGCTGTCGACCTCACACTTATTAGGTTTCACACTGGAACTGACATTAACTCTATACGAGCCTGACTGTACCCGTCCACGTTTAAACTATAACGTGTGTCTTGCTTTACTTTAAGAACGTAAATTGTAAATTTTGTATTAAAGCTTCTTAACTTTTACATTGCGTTATTTTTTAATATATTATTATATCAGAAATATACTCCCCGAAGGCTTACGCAGACCTATAGATACTGCACCTATGTGATGTTTTTAGTTTTGAAGATACAAAAAATAACATTAATCATATTTTTATATGGCACCAATATAAAAAGCACGCTAAAACAAAATAAAAAACAATGCACAAGTGTTTTGCTGGAATGCTGTAAAAATATACATTTTCAATATTAAAGCTTTCTTATCGAAAACAATTTGTTCAGATTGAAGTGACCTTTTATGTAACCTCACACCTATTATTATGTTAGTTGTAGAGAAAATATTTTTATCTTTTATCTGTTATAATAACAGTTCGTGAGAAGATATTTATAAATTCTTTGCCACAGTTATCGTCTTCACTGGCTTTATCATATCTGTTAGTCCAGTTAATATACACGTTTGATGTATTTTTAGTCTTTCGTTTTATACTGATGCATTTTTTTGTGGTCTTCTTCCTTATAACACTTCTTTCTTTGTATATTGTAAAGCTCAGAGAATTTTAAATTAAATTAATCAATTATATAAGAAATATTTAGAAACCATATGAAAAAAATATTTATAAATATTATTTATTAATTTAGGGCGCCTGTCCATTACAGTGGAGTGAGGCAGCGGAGTGGAGAAAATTTAACCAATGTAATTGCATAAAATCTCCGTAACACGTGAGTCACTGACATTTTGACTGACATGATTGGTTGATATTTCTCCGTTTCTCTACTCCGCAGCCTCACTCCGCTTTAATGGACAGGCACCCTTAAACTTTATGTACAGTAGTGGTACATAACTAGACGTAATCCAACAAAGCATTCTCTACAGTCAACCTTTGGGATAAAAACACTACACTATAGTACTCGTAGGTGTACAACAAATAAATAATATCTACATTTATATTAAAATAGAAACTATTAACGTAACTATGTTTCTTCATTTGCTGATATAGCACATAGTATAACAATATTACATTTACTATTAGGCCAAACAAACATTTCTACAACGTTACAAACTTATATTAGATACAAGTTATGAAAACAACTCACAATATTGTAAACAAGCTCGTAATACTAAGCGGTAAATATTTAGGCTCAATCTGCAAGCACACTCGAATGAAGCGAGCAAAAACTAGAACTTAAATAAAAATATAAACCTACCTAGGTATAACAACAAGTCCTCGACTCCTCACGTACAATTGCAAGCACTTCATTATGTTACAATCTTAGTGTCGGAATGTTTTTCCGCTTCTCAATTATTTATGCGTACGCAGTTATTACGACGTAAAAAGCACAACCTTCCCCAGATCATTAAGAGCAAGGAAAAACAGAAAATGAGAGAAACCTTTTGGGTGTTACGTTACCGCATACAACACTTAATTTGTGATTGAGGTACAGCTTTCTATGGCCCTTTCTGACTTCTGCAAAAAACTTTCCTCCTTGCAGTCATTGTAGATAAGAACCTCTTTTCACCAAACAATGTCTTCCTACCCCACATCTCAAGTTCAAACAACCGGCGCGATATTAAAATGGCTAAACGCTCATTTAGAAACAGGTTCACCACGAGAATATTCAGAATCTAACCGAGTTTAAAAGCTACGCTATGAATTTTAAACTGAAAACTACATTGGATATGAGCAGAAAGGCGAGCGTTGTGTAAACAGTACGCTGTTTCCGCGAGTAATATTTGAAAAAAGTGCCTCTGAAAGGATGCTGCACCGACACTGGAAATAAAATATTCGTATACAAGAGCTCGGCGCGGAAAGTTTTAGGAGTGTTTCATGAGGAATTTAGAATTCGAACGTACCTAATCATTGCGATGAGTGGAGTTGAGCAGCGCCTATGCCTATACTTCACCCACATGTGTTGCTCGAGGGACACGCCACTGATAAGAAAACCGCCGTAGGCCGCACGACCTCTCAGACAAAGGACTTAGTTTGTTTTCGACAAAACACAAAAGAGAACCCTAAGTAAGCACAAACAACATGTAACGTTACAAATTACGTGGAGCAATTCCAATTTATCTTTGCAACTGAATCCATTACCTTAATTTCTCTTACATTGATACAATAAAAATAACAGAGATTTTCTTACAAATAAAAAATAGCGGTTCTAATGCTAAGTAATAATGTAAGGAAAATATTGGGATAGGTTTCCAATTGTAGAGAGATACAGGTTCATACATAAATGTATTGAAGCTGATGTAATATTTTGCGGTCGGAATTTGTAAATACGGTAAAATATTCGTTGCGATAATCATAACAATGGTCGGTTGTAGTTTAAAATATCGACCATCGGCGGTGAAGTGGGGGAGCCGCGCTAGCCGTATCCTGAAACTGTAACTCGAAACAAGCCAGCTGACGGTTGTGTCTTTGCTAACAAACAATCGGCACTTACTGGAACTGTAGTACTGATTTAAAGTAAAGCGAACTGCTCTAAATGTTTCTTAACAAATGTACCCATTTCGGGAAAGGGAAATCTGTATAACTTATTAATAACTATCGATCGATTCTATATTCCTTTAGCTTGTCGCTGAATGAGTACGAAACGGTGCCGACCTAAACAATTTCTGGAACCTGGCAAAGCACTATGCTGTAATTTGATTGAAATCATTAGAACTTGCTTTATACAGAACTGCAGGGCTTAGTGAAACACTTGAATAATTTGGCAGAGATTATAACTGTTTGCGGGTAATTCAGGAAACGCTGGGCACCAGTAACTGAGAAACAATGTTTCCTTCTGTGATTAATCAGATGGAGATGGTCTAGTTAAGTTCCTAGCGGTTTCCTCAGAATTCGAGGCAACTAGACTATATTAGACATGCGTAGTCGGTACATCAACAAAAAGTTTTTTACCAGCTTTGTTTCACTTCATTACCGTGTAAAAGGTTTCGGGAAAAAGAGTGCTCTTTTGATACCAATTTTCCAGAATACTTTTTTCACGTGATTGGCGTTGTAACTTTATTATTGGCGTAAAAATTAAATTAAATCATCTGGCAACTGTAAAGAATAATAAACAACGTTTAATAAATAGTTCGGGAAAGTATTTTGTATAACGCCCAGCGTTTTTAAATATCAGTTTCGTATTTTACGACGATTTTCAGAATTTACCATAAAAAATAGTACATCATTCACATATGAATTGCGGTTAAATAAGTTTTCAAAGTAATTACGGGGCTGAGGTCTTTTACCCCATTGCATAGCATATTCCGGTTGCATGGAGCAAAGTGTTGCGTAATAAATATTACCTAATAATACCTCTCTGTTCTTTTAAAACGACCCTCAGTAGCTATATCATTGTTTATACAGCCAGTTTTTGAATTTCCGGTAAGTACGTAATGTAATAATAGAGAGAAAGCATACGAAACACAATTACGACAAAATAAAAGTGACGTTTTACGCAACCTTGTTTGAAAGAATAGCCTTGTTTTTTGCAAAGTAAATAATATGTTTGCTTGATGTCTATTTCGAGCTTATTGTCAGATGAAATTCAAAAGGCAACGATGTAAGACTTGTCATTTCATTATTCGTTATCATTAAATAAATAAGATTTTAAGAATTCTTCAAGAATTTGTATTTAAGATTTTCAATAACAATTAATCATCGTCAATTCATATACACATCACATTGTCAATTTTCAGCATAACAAAAAAAAACTTGCTTTACAATAACACGTCAGTACACGAAAATCAAATCCAAGTCTTTCCCAGGCGATTGATAAGTGAAGTGGAAACGAAGGGATTATTATTAAGTTTGATTCAGCTCGTGTGGAATGCGTTCGGTAGCGCATGTGCACCGAAGCGATGAACTCAGCGAGCGAAGCCGCGCGTAGCCGCGTAGCAAGCCTACAGTCGCGCCTCGACTCGCTACGCGGACGCACGTAGCACGCCTACGCCGCTACGGGCTACGAACTTCTACATCGTCGATCTCGCGTAGCGCGATGCCACGCGAACAGTGAAGTTTTTTTTGCTAACATACAATGTGTTTTGAATGATGTTGTTGGGAAAACTCTTGTTCTATATACACTTCGGACTTGTCTTCCATGTTGTGATTTGTTTTAAGGATTCCGTCGGTAAGTTTCACAAAAAATAATGATAATAAATCAAGGACAAAGTGGAATGATAAAATGGCTGCTGATACTTCAATTTTATTACGTTCTAAAAGCAAATATTAAAGTAAATGGATAGTAATAAACAAAACACTAAAACCTACTTCAGTATGAATAAAATAAAATTACATCCGAATAATGTGGGCTTCATTACGGCCCGCAAAGGTCTGGTCATGTGATAAACACTTAGTACCGTTATTAAAAGTTCTTTGACGTCGAATAACAAACAATACGAGTACATTAAGGCAGTTACGAGTTAGTGTCAATAAAATGGCTCGCGACAAAGTGATCTTTACTTGTCGTGACTACCAGATATAAAAATAGTTATTTTTTAATATTCAGACCTTGTACGAAAGTAAACCTATAACGGGATATATTCAAATTATTGTGATTAAGTGCCGTAGAGACTTGTTAATAATTTAAATAAAAAAGTAATAAAGGTTGGATGTAATTGAAAATATTGTGGTTGAGCATAAATACGTTGTTGTGTTTTAGGATGGGTGCTGGCTTGTGCAAAATGTTATGTAAATAGTGATGCCTGAAATATCTGAATTCAAATATTTGAATTAGTAAGTAACCCGGAATGACTGGAGTTGCTAAATTAACTAGTTATATTGTTACACCGGTAATTAATGATTATTTACTCATTCTATTAAGCAAATAATACATCATTGAACTCTTTTTTTTATCCTACTAATTAGCATTCTCCACGTCAAATTAATTCTTTTCACTAAGTAAATTCAACAAATCCATCCATATTATCGAAGTTTCCGAGTAAACTTGGATCCAAGTAATTTCTTAGAAAAAAATATATTTCATAGTCCCTAGAAAGCGCAGCGTCACTAACAAACTGCGGTCACTAATCCTACTAAAACGTGGGGTGATTTTAGCCAACTATTTTGAATTTTACATTGCAGCGCAGTGGCGCGGTCCAAAATTAAAGTGAACATTTATGGTTCATGATATCTATATATATAAAGGAAAGTCGGGTTTGTTCGAACACTTATAACTCGAGATCGGCTAGACCAATTTTCAAGGTTTTTGGTTCGTTGGATTTGTCCCCGCCCCGAATAGCAGAATACATCTTAAAAATAATGAAAACTCGACGAAAACATAATTATAAAAGATGAATCATTTTCCCTTAATGTTACTTTGTTTCGTACATCCTGTCAAATACTATAAGTAATGGTTGACATGCGTTCAGAAATAATGACAAATGATTAACATTTACGCGTGCGTTCAGATATTTATTAGTAGTCTATGTTCTAAACTATTGTATTTCTGAAATCAATTTCTAAGATTTATTTTATAGGTTATCGAAACCGTAAATGTCTTTTTTATGTTGTCTATGATTTTTCTAAGATTAATAATTACAAAGGTTAAAAAGTGCACTATCCAAAGTAATAGTCTATGATCTAAACTAATGTATAGCCTGACCAGAAATATAATAAACCTGTAGGGTAGGTAGGGTAGGTAGGGAGGTATGGAGATTGGTAGGTAGGGTAGCCAGTTGACGGGAGCGAAGCCGCGCGGGTCAGCTAGTATTGTATAAAAATCAAGCTTTTTACTGTCAATAGACAGATATCAATATATTTCTTTAAAGTCGGCTACAACACTTGGTGTTCTGTTAAAACCTAATACTTTTTTTTTAATTTCTATCCATTTTAAAAAGTCCAGTTGAAGTGAACATTTGCGGTTCCTAATATTTATGGATAATAAAGTATTCTACATCAATCAAGCTTCTCTCAAGTTCGCCATAATACACCGAGTGTTGTGTATTCAATATAATCTAATTAAATTTTTACCAGATGGTATCGGCCGGTGCCGTATGGTGCCTTAAATGAATAATACCATCCCATCACTTCTCGTGGGTGTCGTAAGAGGTGACTAAGGGAATCGCCAGAGAATGAGCAGCAGCGTTCTCTATAAAATACCATACACTGCAATCGCCAACCCGCCTGCCAAGCGTGGCGATTATGGCAAACCCCTCCATCTTGGGGGAGGCTTATGCCCAGCAGTGGACGTCTTTCGGTCGATATGATGATGATGACTTAAAAACATCACGTTTTATCAGTGTGGATATAGGCACGTAGAAACGTAACTGGGACAAATACATAAAATTTTCTAGAAAAACCTGAGCTATTCCTGTCCACCTCGTGGAATTACATAGCTAGTGCAGGAAGCGTCCTCGTCACTTACTTACAATGTTTTTCTGTATTCGTAGCAAACAAGAGCGCTTTTAAGTTGATGTGAAACTTTGCGGGCTGGTATTTGGATGATTACTGAATTATTCTAAATCAGTAAAGCGTAAAAACATGTTTCTCCTGCCTCTCCTTTTAAAAACAACGCAATTATTATTATTTTTTTTTTTGATTATCCACAGCTTGTAACTGCAGTTTATGTGTACGATTTCCTACAAAAACCTCGTGAAAGAACATCCATAGAAGGTGCAGCAAGCATCCTCATCCCTAACCAACTGCGGTCACCAATACCACTGCCACCTGAAGTGATTATGGCCATCCCCTTTGACCGTTTCTTTGTAAAGAATTAACGGCCCGATGTTGAAGTGAACGTTTGTGGTCTAGTTTAGATGAATGGCTGCGACGTTACCCCAGCCACCTTTAGGTAAAGGAGCAAATAAACGTACCTAATTTTATTTGTTTACTATCTTTTTGCCGCGGTTATGCTCCTGTAGAATATAAAGTGTTGTGTCTTTTCAAACCTTCCGAAAGAAATCATCTAGATGATTGTGAAGACCGTATAAAAACGTTATTTCTTCTTGTTTGTAAAATCTTATACCTAATAGTATACAGACACTATTAAGTATAAAATGTTTTATAATAAATAGAAGACAACAATTATATTCTGAAACAGTCGTAGTTTTGTAGCTTATCAAACAATGTCAAAGTCCGAATCCAAACCCGTACGAAGCCTACATAATGATGTGGTACATAGTTTTGAACCATTTATTTACGTATTATATTTAGGTTTGCTACTATTACTAAGTAACACCTTAATAACACGCACATTTGCAGTAAAAATCTCATACGCACATGTATATAGAAAACCAAACAAAAAAATACAGCTTAACCTATGTTTTCTAAACATAGTTTGAAATAAAAGAGATTAAGAAATCTCTTTTATTTTTTACAAAATTTCATAAAAACTCACAAATCCTTATTCTTGGAAATAAATTACCTTTTCGAAAAATAGTTCAGAGAGACAGTTTCACCAATTTTAAGTTTCCTACACATAGAAAATCACTCTCATCTTTCAAAAGTCTTAAATAACTGAGTATAAAGAATGAGGCATCTTACATATTGCATATAAAGTTTAATTCTGTTCATTTATGTCCAAGAACTAGCTGCTGCCCGCGACTTCGTTCGCGACATACACGCGAAAGCAAAAAAAAGGGCATAAGCTAAAATTATGTCGCTTTGTAAGATCGCTAAGATAAGGTATGCAAACAGTACAACATTGCAACACAAATTAACATTGCTTGACCTCTCTTAGAATTCGAAAGACTGTCATTCAAGGCACTGGTAGTGGTTAGGTATATCATCTCTTCTGTTCAAAATGCCGTCGAGCCCTAGTAATTTTTCCTAATGAGAAACTTCTGTTTGCGATGTTTAAGAAAGTTGCTAGGGTTGTTAACACGCGATAGAGCTACATAAGGTTGGCCACCGGTATACCAACCAGAAAGGAAGTCTAACCCCGCTACGTATAGAGTACAGTAGAGTAGATACTCCATTATCCGCACTAAGACTCCCATTCGGTCCATTGCGCGTAAGTGTTCTGACTAAGTTAGCCAGCCTAGCTCCGCCTAAATGCACCTCCTGGGTGCTCCATAGGTTTTGCGCAGCGACCTCAACGTTCCGAGGATTTGTTCACGTTGGAAGTGGAAGTGGGCGACTGATTTCTGAGCAACCTCTGTAAATTGAATTGTCTATGGCGCCTTTGTTGTAGAAATGTTTTTAAGGGGACAATGACCCGTGATTATACCTATTATTATTCGGAAGGTATTTCTACTTAGGCTGATAAGTCGTTTAGTTAGTCGCGTGCGTGCGTTAGTTAGGCTTGACTGCCTGCAATTTGTGTATCTGGCTAATTCATACATGTATGAAACTGATTCACAGTTTCGTACATGTTCACAACGACACCGGAGCAATCAGCCGAAATCTTATTTCAGCTACTAAAACAGTAGTTAGATTGTGTGACTTTCAACCATGTGCCTTTGCAAAATTTCATCATCATCATAACAGGCGGGAGACGTCCACTGTCGAACATAGGCCTCCCCCAAAGGGGAGAGGTGTCAATCACCACGCTTGGAAGGTCTTCTTCTTCCTCTGGCCTTGTCCCATTTATAATTGGGGTCGGCTCTCCTAATTGTTGTTCTCCAGAGATTTCGTTTCTGTCGTCAGTGGGTCTACATTGTCTATGGCGAGATCTTTCTTTATAACTGATATCCATGTTAGTCGGCGTCTGCCGCGGCTCTTTGGTCCTGAATCAAGCTGAAGCACTTGTTTTGTCATGTGTTCTTCGGGTCTTCTCATGACGTGGCCATACCAAGGGAGGCGCGACTCCGTAAGCTTATCTGGTATTGGTCTGATTTTGAAGCTACCTCTGATGTACTGATTTTGCACTTTGTCAAGCATAGTGACACCTGCGGACCACCTGAGCTGCAGACTGTGGAATGCGTTCGAGATTGACTGTGTACGGGTAACTTTAACGTATTCGGTCGCTAGCCCAAATAACATTTTGGTGTCAGTTACAGGCTTTTGAATGACTTTAAGTAATATAACAGGGGATTGTTAAAATTGAGATGAGAAACATGGTTTACATTTACCGTGAAATCATAAGGGCAGTCATTTTTCACTTCACATACTTAAATAACATAATATTCCATAATATTATTCTGCTGTGTTGAATAATGGATGACAATAACACTTTCATTACGTACAGATTTAATTTTAGTAAGGTTATAGGCTTTTTCATCTTGACGTGCGCTTTTTACCACCTGTAGTGCTCACTAACGCGGTAATATCGGTTAAAGTAGTAGCTGACGATGAATAAACGCTCTTGTGCAGCTTTAAGATCTTTTTGACACCTTATTATAGGATTTATACAACCTGTAGCGATTACCAACTCTATTTTACAACGGTAATACAGATTAAAGTAGTAGCTGACGATGAATAAGCGCTCTTGTGCAGCTTTAATATCTTTGTGACACCGTACTATAGGGTTTCTATAACTTTTACCTGTAAAACTGTGGGCCTCTATCGTGGTTATAAGTGAGTTAGAGCATGCTCTAACTCAGTTGCACAGGTATGCGTTAACACTTTTATACTCAAATGGAACTGATATACGAGTCGTATATAGGTTTTTTTAACGCTTTGGTGCTAGTTGGGAGGCGATCAGTAAGTATTTCGAGACTTTCCGCTCAGGAACGTCAATCATAACGATGTTAAGTTAACCGAGCTAATTCAACTGTTTTTGCAACTCCTCTATCATGGGACTTCGCCACCTGCTCGTGGGTGATATTACGTGACCCTTGGCTCCAAGACCTTATAGGTCCAGTTTTGGGCAACTAAAGCAAAGCTTGGTTGTTTTGACATGATCCCTGACTTCGGAGCTGTAAAGGTTCATTCTCCTTCTTCTTTTCAATCAATGGTTTACTCTTTAAACTGTTTTAGCACAGTAAGTGGCTACGTTACAGAAGACGACGCAGAAGCCCCGGACATCGGGAGTCGCATGGCGATTCTCGGCCACCGTAGCCGCGGCCCTGTGGTCGGCGAGCATTTGGTAGCTCGCCGTCTGATCTGACCAGGCCTGGGTCGACGGCGTTCTGTGTTCCACACGCGCCTCAAAGAGCTGTCAGCATAAAAGACGACGCCCCCTAGGACCAGTGCCTGCTGGGGCTGCGGATTTTGTTTGAAAAAGGCACCATACCGCAAAGGGCACTAAGAGGAACACAGATAGGTTTTAGTCAGTAAGAGTCTGACACTTCCTTCTGCTTCACCCAAAGCGGGAGGAGTCATTTGATGATTTCCCATCTTTAAAAAAAAAAGTGGCTACGTTAGTTGCAACATCCGTTGCATTCATTAAATACTAAGACGTGCTCAATCTTTATCCATTTTTAAAACAATGGTCAAAAATCACTACCTTTCTGTTTGATCGTTTTCACTTGGGTTCCTATGCGTTTTGTTACATAATTATAATTGGATATCTATTATATCTATCTATTATCTTGGATATCTATCTATTATGTATTTATTTTTGTAAATCGTACACCTAAGACTACCTTTTTTTTTTAAGGATGGGAAATCATCAAATGACTCCTCCCGCTCTGGGTGAAGCAAGAGGGAGTGTCAGACTCTTACTGACTAAAACCCATCCGTGTTCCTCCTGGTGCCCTTTGCGTTCCAAGGCTACGGCACCTCTTTCGAACAGATTCCGCAGCCCCAGCAGGCACCTGCCCTAGCGGGCCCCGTCTTCCACGCTGACATCTCTTTGAGGCGCGCTGGGATCGCAGCGCGCCGCCGACCTGGGCCTAGTTCTGATCAGACGGCGAGCCACCCACTGCTCGCCGTCCACAGGCCCGCGCCTACGGCGGCCGGGAATCGTCCTGCGATTCGCGCGTGGGCGTCTTCTTCTGTTGCGGCGACTGGGACGTGAGGTTTCCCTCTCTCTCACACGTTCGGCCTCCTCCTTTGCTAGCATTACTGCTTCGTAGAAGGAGGTGATCGCTTCCCATGCCTCCTCGCTCCGGACCAAAGATTGAACCAAGGCCGGTCGCGAGAGGTCGCCGCCGCCGATCGCCTCGACGAAGACCCGGCGGTGCTCCGCCCAAGCAGGGCAGACCTCCACCGTATGCTCCACCGTGTCCTCCGGGCGATCCTCACAGTGATGACACCCGGGCGCGTCACCTAAGACTACCTGCAGTACTGTCTTTCCATTATCTTTGCAATCCATCCAAAGGTTGTCTTGAAAAGATCGCTTTTAGCGATAAGGCCGCCCATTGTGACACCCTATGTAATGTTTTCTTCATCTATCTTTTCTGTAACTTATATGGTGTACATAATAAAGAGTATTCTATTCTATTCTGTTTCTCCAAAGTACAGGTGTTATTGAGAAGCTTTAGCTTAGATCAAATGCATAACGCCATCTATGGAATATGAAGTTGAACTACCAAAAGATAAGCTCACGCTGTCATTTAAGTACTATTTTGGTCAATAGATGCCTATTAAATTTGTCAATAGAGTATTAGTAGAAGTAGATTGCATCTACATTGCTACAAATTCCTACCAGGGTGCCTATTATGACATCTTAAAACCATCATTATAACGGTGTCGGAAAGAGACGAAGTTTTACAACACGCATAACACTATCCCTTTTTCACAGCTTAATCATGATGGCGTTAGCCTTGCTTAATAAGGCCACAGGTTTATATGTAAAAGTTATCTACGTTTTTTGTACTTTTTATCGTGATGTGAACAATAAATAATATACAAAAAAACAGAAAATAGGTTCTGTAAATTATTATCCTACAAATCCGGAATTTCAGTACTTCGGCACATTCTGTTCCACACATTTTTAAAAATACAGACAAACGAAGTCGCGGCCAGCAAAAATAATAGAGAGCAGGTACATAAAAAAAGTAAAAAATAATTCAACAATAATCTAAAAAGAGTTGCGAACACTGGGGTTTGAGCTTACACTGAATCACTCTGATAGCAGACACTGTACCGCTGGGTCTATGAATTCAGCTGATGTTTGGGTTAAATAGACGATGTTATAATATGTTATGGTTTTGGACTGCTTAGCTCCCCATAGATATAGTGTGATGATTATAATTGTTAAGGATATGTTTATATAATTGTTAAGGATATGTTTTAAAGGCTAGTTTTATGAATAACTTTAAGTTGAACAAAACTGGTCGAAAAACGATGATACGTATTTTAAAAATATTTATATGTCCATAACTTCTTTTTACGGCCACCAATTTAAATGAAACAAAGATTAAATGTTGCTCAGAAATAAACTTAATCTAACTTTGGAAACACCAATAAAATCTGTTCAGTATTTTTGGAGATTAGCGTGAACAGACAGACAGACAAAAATAATAAAAATGCTATTTTTGGGTTCTATAGCTTTTTTATCACCCCTACTCGATTTTTGGTACTTTTGTTCAATGTATAGAAATCATTGTCTCTACTGTTTTATTATATATATGTATATAGATATAGATGAGGCTGCGTTTCCACAGACGTGATTCTGTGATGCTTCGCCTACCTAGCCTGTAACGAGGCTTCGTAAAAGAAGCAATTCTATTGATTTTCACAAACGCATCCCTCGCGATGCATCTCGCACATCTCTGGTGGAAACGCACCCTAAGGGTTTGCTAGTAAGTATGAAATACCTTAAAGAATAAACTCTTTTAAAATGAATGTCATTTGGTATAATAACATGAACATATACTACTTTTCAAACCTAACATAAGCTCTGAACTTATGCTTTATAATGAAAACACATTTATTTTTGGACAAAACACGATCGATTTTTTATTTTCAAACAAAATCTCTGAATTATATAAATAACAATAGTTTTAAGACAGCGTTTTGATTAGAAGATCGCTCTTCATTAAGTCCTTCGTGGAACAATAGATTTTCTATTTCAAGGCATTGTTGGTCTTTTCTCTATAATAAAAAGTCTTCGCAAGTCTATGAGAGAATTAAAAAGGTTTTATTCTTACCAATGCAACTTTTCAATTAGGTAGTATGTTTTAGTTTAATTTAGAAGCTATATAATACACTAGTTTCTGTCAACGGCTGGGCGCGCGTGGAAGTCAAAATGTATCATAAGAGAACATAATTCAGAGAGCAAAAGACAATATATAGAGGTAACAAACAAAACAGATAGGCAGACAAAGCATATAATACAATCAATATAAATCGCTAACCCGTCAATACGGGTTAGCGGGTAAGCCGGATTTAGCTGAACGTTCAGCTAAATCCGGCTTGACTGGATGATGGTGATGTATGCCTTTTTTACGTGTGGAAATCCTCATAGGTGTCCTTCGTCTTGGCGCAGACAGAGGGGTCTGTCAGACTCCTACTGATAGAAACTACACGGTCTTCCTCCTCGTCACTTTTGTCTAGGGTACGGAGACATGTTCGCATTCTCCAATATCACTCCGACAGTAGATATGTATACCAGCGAATGAGTTAATCCAGGTTAAGAATAATAAACATCCATCAATACATCCACCCATCTTCACAAACTTTCACATTCATCATCATCATCTGCCTAGCCTTTTCCCAACTATATTGGGGTCGTCTTCCAGTCAAACCAAATTTAGCTGAATACCAGTATTTTACGAGGAGCGGCTGCCTACCAGACCTCTACAACCCAGTAACTGGGTAACACGGTACTTCATGGCAAGACTGGAGTCAGATTAACCGGCTTCTGACAATCCGTGACGACTGCCAAAGATCTACAAATGACAGCCGGGAACAACGGCTTAACGTGCTTTCCGAGGCACGGAGGAAACTCGCTATGTGAAGATGGTCACCCATCCACAGACCAACCTTGGCAAGCGTTGCTTAACCTTGAAGATCGATCCGTGCGGCTGTTATTATCTAACAAACTTTCACATTCATAATAGAAAAAAAATGTAAATAAGAGTACAATGTAAATTATGTAGGTAGTCACTTATTTTGAACTTATTTAAAAAACAGATTTTTATTTAGCTGATACAGGTAGTCTCTAAGATTCTTTTAAATGTCTCTACTCGTATAAAGTTGTGATTTAGCTCTTGCATTATTATTAGGACCCAGCGACTTGGTCTTTGACGTCCAAAAGTCCCAGTTCAAACTCAAGGTTAGCCAGCAACCCATTAAGAGTAGTACGCTAGATTTGAAACTAACTAATAGGGTTAACAACTCTACACTGCGCTCCAAAACGCAATTTACGTAGCTGGACTAAATTTAAACGGAAGAGGGGTTATGTCTGCCGCATGCCAAAGACTTATTGGCCAAAATTGTAGGAAGATGGGACTACAAAAATGATTGCATGGTAAATTGCAAAGAACTAAACACCGTTAGTGAGGAATAGAACAAGCGGTAAATTTTCTAGCAGGTCGATGGAGAAACAAAGGACAGAAGGACAAAAGAACCGTTCTATGCTAAAAAACCGGTGAAGTACGAGTCGGCTTCGCACACGAAGGGTTCCATTTCCAAACTATAAATCAACAAACACGAATCTCGTACAATCGTTTTTTAATTTAATTTTAATAATCGCTGGTTAAAACTTAAAAGGCATCTTTTAAGTTTTGTCGTTTGAAGAAAAAAACACCACTAGAACCTTTTAGTACTTTTTATTGTTTTTCAAAGTATTCACCACGTAGCTTAATTACACTTTTCCATTCGCTCAAACCAGTTATTATAACATTTATTCCACTCTAAAGGGTGTTCAAAATGGCTGACTTGAAAGCGTCAACTGCTTCTTCACCGGACTGGAACCTTTGACCACGAAGACTTTTCTTAATTTTAGGAAATGTAAAGAAATCGTTAGAGCTTAGGTCAGGACTGTATGGAGGATGGTCAAGAATTTCTGTTTTATTCTGCTTCAAATACTCAATCGTTTGATGAGCGCTGTGTGAGCTTGCGTTGTCGTGGTGCAGGATGATGCGTCGCTTTGAGTTAGATTTTCGAAGTTCGGCGATGACTTGTGGTAAACAAACTGTGGTATACTACTCTGCGTTAACCGTTCTACGATCTTCAAGTGCAATAGTCGCAACATGGCCGGTTTATCCAACGAACGTGGCCACCATCTTCTTTAAAGTGCTTCGAGAACGAACAACTTTAGTCGGCTTTGGCTCGTCTTGAAAGACCCAGACTGTAGATTGTTGTTTGGAATCAGAATCGAAGGCATAGATCCAAGATTCGTCACCATGATGATGTCGTAGACGTGATTTGACTCTCCTCGGTTGAACCTTTGCAGAGTTTTCTTACACCATCTGACGCGGGCCCCGTAGTGATCGTCGGAAAGCAGATGCGGTATCCAACGGCAAACAAGCTTTCTCACACCAAGCACTTCATGCAAGATCTTCTGAATGGTTGTTCCTGAGATGCCTAATAGAGCTTCTATCTCTCGAATACTCTCGATACGTCACATGACGATCTTTGAGAATTAGTTGTCTCACAGCAATGATGTTATCTTCAGTGAAGGCGGATTTTGGGCGTCCTTCGCGAGATTTGTCACTAACACTAGTATGTCCACGCTGGAATTCTAAATACCAGCGTTCGACAGTCCGCCGACATGGGGCTTCATCACTGAACACAGATGTTAGCTCTTCAAAACACTGAAGCCGTGTCAGGCCTCTTCTAAAGTTGTACAAAATTATTGCACGAACATTTTCCTTAGAAAGATTAATTTTCGTACGTAACCTGACAGATTCCAATCGACGCTGTGACTTAACAATAGCATTAATCCTAATACTTTCAACTGTTTTGAGATTCAAAATTTAAACATATTTGAATATAGAACAGTTCCAAATTCAAAATTGCCGGGAAATATGGAAACGACAGAACTTAAAGGCATGCCTAGTACTATTACAGGCAGTTGGATGGACAGCAATCGGTTAGGTTCCATTGGTTACCGTACGGGTGAGGAACTCTAAAAATTTTAGTGGTTTTTATTTATTTTTTTTCTTTATTTAGTGGTTTATATATAGTATTTCTCAAATCTATTGTTCAACTTATATTAGGATCAACACTATACTGCGTTGTTATTCTCTGCTGTGAATTCGATGGTCACACGATATTAATGAAAGATCTCCAAATCCGTGTTTTATTTGTACTAGTATTAAGTACATAGAGTGACGAATCACAGAAACCTACCCATTCAGCTAATAACGTCTACATTCATAAAATAACAAAATTTATGAAGTAAAAATAGTAATTTAATTATCCGCGTGATTACTTTATATAGATTATTTATTTGATGGAATCTTTTTTTAATTTATGAAATTATAAAAAATGTTTAATAACTTGTTATGAGAAATCCGCTCAGACCCATCAACCTACCGGTAAATTTGCGTGTTTTTGCGTAGGTAAGTTATGATTAAGGTCAGATATAATGTAGGTACAACAAATTGGATAAGCCGAGTTCTCAAATAATGTGTAAGATGTCCTTCGCCTACGATATTATTGGGGAACTGGGTTTCCCTTAGTGGAAACTGGCGCGGAACGACAAGCAGATGTTACTGGCCGCTTTTTTAAATTTAATCAAATATGTATATGAAAAAAGGGACTACCGACTGTATGAAATCTTTGTGTTTATTTCTTTTTCTTATTTGAGAGGACAGCGAACGTTGACACTCATGTTTTTTGGTTAAAATGTGAAATTTTAAGTTAACTGGCCTTATACGCAAACACCTTTATTTAATTCCAAATTGCATTATAAATATTGTAAATATGATATACATAAAAAAATGTAGGCATATTCTTAGTTTGAATACTTACTCATTAGCACTTTAAAAATTAAAATTCTCCATATATTTGAATAAAGAGTCTGCTAATCCATTATTCCTCGATTTTTATGAAGTAAGTTTATAAATAAATCTTAATTACTGTAAACAACAGTAAGGCATTGGTTCGAGTAGTTCGGTACCATATCCTCGATTTAATTAATATGCTTGATTGACTCTAATTACTCACACAATACGAATTACGTAAGCCCTCGGATTGATTACTAATCACTTTCATGTACGTATGCTAGAAGGAAATATAAATAGTTCTCCTTCAAAGATGGTAATAAGTAGGTTTATTTTCAGAGAGGATAAACTTTTTTGTACTAAGATTATAACATAATAGTTTATTTTTTTACCTATATTTTGGTGAAAAGATAATCTCTATAAGTTGTTATCCATTTCACAGATAAATGACTACACTTTATCTGAGTGTCAATGATTACTTTTTATTTTGCAAAAATCTTTTTCATTTTATTCTTTATTTTTATTATTTTTATTTTACACAGTGGAATAGGCAACTGGAAAACGCTTTCCCATTTTTAATAAGCTCCACATAACAAACTAAATTTAGTGCATGAATAACTTAAATTCCGGTAGAACAACAACATGTTAGCTAGAGGGACAGTCCACCGAGATGTTGTAACAGCAAGGCCCCTGATGAAAGCCGGATTAGCGGCATGAAGCGACGCACAACCCACGGCGGGTCCCGGACTCAGGAATAAAGGTTAAATGCCCCCGGGGCACACTGACTGTCGTGCGAACATAATCAGGGGTCGCACACATTTATTATTCAGTTAATTTTCCTAGTTTCTACCTTTTTATCATAAACCCACGATAGGGTTGAATTTACGCCGAAAGTTTCCTCCCGGGTAATTGATAGACATGTGTTCGTGAATTATTAAAATGACGATTAGGCGGTCGAATTCCCTGAGCAATAACAAGGTTTCGTTCAAGCTTGTAAAAATGTATTTTTTATCCAAACGCGGTCAGGGGTTGGCTAATGATTACGACCTTCAAATAACGTTACCATCACGGTTACTTTCCCTAAGGGACTGACAGAGATATGATGTCGTTAATTCGCCTTTAGTTAACGCACATGAAATTGGGCTGTTCGCCAATAAGCAGGTACTAACAAGATTTTTTGTATAGGTAACAAAGCTAGATTTTTCTTTTACCTACTCAGCCTGGAAATAGAAAAGGTCAAATACGACGTAACAAAATATCATGAGAACATTATTAACTTTGCTTTTTTTCTACTTATTGTTATGGGGAATCGCGTTTGATCAAAATCTTATCTGATAGAATGCGATCATTTGGTCGATGATGTAGTTCACTTACCTAGAAGTAACCTATTTACCCTTGACTTAAGACCCCCAGGTTGTAGTTCTTTTAAGAAACATAGACTACCACTCCACTCCTACACACCTACACACCTCCTCCTCCTCCTCCTTATTACACTCCTTGTCTAAATAAGCACAACGAAATTAAAAACTTTCAATTTGCCTGAAGGTATCTAAAAATCCCGACCTTCCGTCTTAACATACAAAATAAATATTTCAAAATTATTAAGAGCAACAGAATAGATTCTCAGATTTCATCAATCTACCTCGCCTCTCAGACAATGCATGCAATTTAAGACTGCAAATTGAAACTCTGGAACTGAATATTCGAGTTAAAATTGTAGCAATATTAAACAGCACAATTTGCAATATAAATGATTCCCGGAAAAGTGGAAAACGTTTCATTTACCTACATTCTATTTTTTTTTCACTGACCACCGTCGTCGCTTGAGAGAGCGTTTATTATGAGCCCTATCAAGCTCTTCGAGTCTGCCAACGAATCAGAGCCTTCTGGATCATTTTTGCTGGCTAAAAAACCCAGAGTAACGGTAATATCAGTGCACACTCGATCCAAATCTTCCGTGAGCAAAAATATATTCTATATTCTAATTCTAATCCAGTTCCCTATCCTAGCGGTTAGAGAAACTACCCTTGTGCCGAGTTTCAACGAAATCCATTCAGTAATAATATTGCCTTTATTAAGGGCTAAGCCGCACTACGAATAAACCGCCACGGTTTTAAATCGTGAGATTTTGTGAGTCGGAGTCGCTGTATTGCGATTAACAGCGGCGGGAAAAACCCGTAGTGCGGCCTATGTTTGACGCATTGTAGGTGCTTTTCTACACGAAGTTTAAACAAATAAATACTAATCCCAACCAATATTATAAATGCGAAAGTGAGTTTGTTTATTTGTAACACTTTCACGCTGAACTCGCTGAACCGATTTTGATAAAGTTTGGTACAGAGATAGACAGGATCGTCTACTTTTTGCGAAAATCTATATTTGTGCGAGCCAATCCGCAGACAATAGTTAGGTGATAATAAATAAATCGTTGAGCCGTGATAACCAAATAAAAAAAACCGGCCAAGTGCGAGTGGGACTCGACTACCTTCCATAAGGGTTCTGTTTTTTCCTTTAACGGAACCCTAAAACTTATGCAAACCTTAAATGATCCTAGTAAGATTGTTAGGTTTAATAAAACTATGAAATACAAAGTGTGAATAGTCGCGTTGATTTCATATTTATATTCACGTCAATATTGACATCAATGTTAAACTCGTGTTCGTATCGGTCATATTTGATTTGGAATTCAACGTAAATTATAGTAAATTGCGCATTAGATTATGCAAAGTTTAAAGTGATAAATAAATCATGACATCAACAACAATCCAACAACTATTCGAATAGACAGCACAGTTTTAACTTACGTGCATATTTCGAAAGTTGCGACCAAAAAGAAACCACTAACTAAAAACTTCTCATCTAAAACATATTCTTTGCAATTACTCAATCACAGGGCCGCCCATTGTATATATTTTAATTTCCGTTTTAGA
This sequence comes from Lacanobia oleracea, assembly GCA_950371165.1. Lineage (NCBI taxonomy): Eukaryota > Metazoa > Arthropoda > Insecta > Lepidoptera > Noctuidae > Lacanobia > Lacanobia oleracea. The sequence goes on from OX493397.1 coordinate 14,696,512, forward strand.
GTTCTGTACCCGAAGGGTAGCCAACGGAACCCTATAACCAAGTCTTCGTTGCCCGTCCGTCCGTCTGTCGGTCAGCGGGCTGTATCTCAAGAACCGTTATACATGATATGTGTTTTTTTAGGTTCATGGTACAAAACACATCGTGTTGGAGAGTCCGACTAGCACTAGGTTTTTTGTGTATTATATTGCAAAAAAATAAATAAACAGTTCCCTAAAAGATAAAAAAAAAACCTAACATTTAGTCTCAAAAAAAATCAAATTAAGCCTTACTAAAGCCTTAGAGAACTTCAGTGTCGAGCAAGAGGAGTGCGGGGCGAATGATTGCTGACAGAACCAATCAGCTTTTAGCCGCTAGACTTTTCAATTCGAAACCATTTCTGTCTATAGTACTTAGCTCCATATTCTAATTTAGCGAAACCTCTATTCAATCATCTTCTACTAATTTATATTTTATCTTACTAGCTTATATTTAGATACTAGCTTTTGGCCGCGACTTTGTACGAGCATATCCCATTTTTCCCGTTCCCGTGGGAGTTTCGAGGATTCCTCTTAGCGCTCCCCTGCACTCCCCAAGGAACCTACATGGCATATTTCAGTTATCTACGACAACTAATTTCGGCTGTGCTGTGCGGCGCTGTCCGTTAGTCACTCATCAGTAACGGTCTAACGGAAGACATTTATATATTGGGATTAACTACTTGATCTAACTACGATATACGTAGATATTAATAATAGCTAGGCAAAAAAACATAACGTATTTAAAGTTTATGCGAAAGTTAGTATGGATGTTTGGTACAGTTATAGAATCTGCAATAACATATTGACTCATAGGAAGCTTGTGACAATTACGTACAAACGCATATACAATGAACATCTTTTGTCAACAAACCGTTGAGTTTCCCAAATCATTTCCTCGTAAAAAAAGCAATAATGTTTAATTTATAACTGATAAACTAATTAGGGGTTTAACTGTGATTCTGTTACAATTTGTCCCTCGATAAATCTTGGTTCTCGCTTTAGCCCGTCGTCCCCGGTAGGACTTTGCCTCCCCGATTCCTCCACTCCTCTTGTTCTTGTGTCATCTCCGATAAATCCTTTAAGAAAGCGTTTAAATCGTTCGCCATTTGCTCAGTTGCGGTGTTCGAAAGACTTGAAAGACATTTACCGTAGTTACTTCGCCGGTTCGACCCGCTACTCGTTCGGCACACTTTAATTGTGTTCAGCTTCTTATTTTTCTCAAGTAAATAATGACGCTGTTTGTTTTGCAACTGTTTTGAAGTCACTCCTAGTTTGTTCCAACCTAATTGTTTTAGCGAATTCGGTAAATAAAGTTTCCGAGTGTTATGAAGGGTGCTAACAATCCTATCAATACAATGTCCAATTAATTAGTCGAATAATTGGTAGGAAAGAGGCTTCCCTTCCATCCGGTCACGTCGTCCAAACTTCCGGCCAGCCATTAAATTAAGAGCAACTAAACTTCATTTATCTCAGCTTGTTACTTCCACGGACGATAAGGTTCAGAAACACGGCTGGAAACTTCCACAAACTTACAGCTAACTTCGGCGAAAAGTTATCGAATCACGCCGATCGTTCGCAAATTTGTTACTTACTCAATATTTTAAATAATCTTCTTTGCAACACTTCTTATCTCTAAAGTTTTCACTCCCTTTAACTCGATCTGATTACGTAGTGATAATAACTTACCTGCGTAGACTTAACTTGCTTAATTTTGTTAATGAATTCTTGTAAGTACATTTATTACGTTCGTAATTTCCTTACAAATGCTACTAATGAAGTAAAGTACGAATAGTACTGAGGCCGTTTGTTTCTCACAACAACCGCTAATTCAAAAGTAATAAAAAGTTTATTTCCACATAAAATCTGAACGTTAAAACGACATATCTTAATTTGAAAATCTCACACGTACGTTTCTAGAATTCCAGGACAATGATAATTCATGGAAACTCGTCCCTTGGGTCGGACGGATAAGTTTTCACATTTCCTTTTAGCACGAGTTCTAGACAGAGCAGTAGTATGGCGTAATAACCGACCTTAATTTGTAGAACATATCGATTCACGTAGGATATTTAAAGTGGAATAAACTTCTTACATTGAGGCAGTGGTGGTCGCGTGACGACCCACGTTTGCAGCGGGCGGCAGGCGCGGGCGGGCTGGCGGCAAGGCACGGCAGCGCGCCAGCCGCCAGGCGATGCGATACGCAAATATTTATATCGCCCCCCGCGGCACAAGTCATTGCCTGAAAGCGTTGTCTTGTACCAACCTCGTTGTAAAGAGAAAATATTGCCTGTCGATGCTATTCACAAGTTCTAAGTCACGGCACAAATAAGTCGCGTTGCATAACGCCCATTCAAAGGCATCGCCCCAAATTAAGATTAAGTGAGGTTTTACACAATATTGTGATTTATCGGCAATTTCTTTTTTATGTTCGCACTTTTAAAGGACCCGATCTCGTTTGTTATTCAGAATCTGTATCATGAAACAGGCCAAATATTGACGTTAAAATTGTAAGTTTCATCGGTTTTTTAGATAAAATGCTACCATAGTAAAATGCGACTAGACGTTTTATTGTTTGCATTCATGTCTAGGCTTAATGAGGCCCTGTTAATAAAACTTAGATATAGGTACTTATTTTCTTTTGTACAAATGGAAAAGTCTTGTAAAACGATCGTGGTTTAATAGCAAATGATATTGTTTTTATTAGTTTGTTGGTTTTAAAGAGCCTTAACTGAAAGTCAGAATGTTTTTGCTGTTTTGCGCAATATAAGACGTGATCGTAAAGAAAACGAAAGAAAGACTAGTGTGCGTGTTCAGTCTTCACGCATTTAAGGCGAACAGCGTTCTTTTTAATACTAACTTACGATTTAAAGATCGTTTTGATTACACAATATCAACTATACCTTAATGGCATGCTAGAGCATCATATTTATAGTCGCTACCAAACAAACCGAAGTCGCAGAATATAAATACCTAATGAATAATTTCCTCTTTTGTCTCTTTAACAAAGAAATCTGCATAAAAGGTTTTCCTGGTAAGCACTATCAGCAAGTCTGACAAATAGACGTAAAGGAGTTAAAATATCTGCGAGTCTGGGATAGCCGCCAGTTGTTGACTGCCTTTAATTGAGTACCGACGACCAGTTGGCAGCTCAAATATAGTTTTCATTTTTGTAATTAGTGATTTCAAACCACTATAATATTTAGTAGTTTTACTATGAAGTTGTGTTATTAAAAATATTTTTTTATGGCTGCGAACGTCCGAAAAAAAAAACAGAACCCATATAGGGTCACTCGTTCAAGTACTTTCTCAATAATTTGCAACTTGCGAAACTAGTAAAGACTTACAAATTATGAGGAGTTCTCTTAGTTATGAGTAAGAGTTTTATTACAAAGAGTTACTTTATTAAGTTTTACTGAAATCTTAATATCATTATTTACAGTTTAACAGTATTCAACTGATTGGAAGTAAACGAACGATCCGAGTTCGTTGTTAAAACTTAGTTTAGACAATCCTTTTTAGGGTTCCGTACCCAGAGGGTAACCAACGGAACCCTATAACTAAGCCTCCGCTGTCCGTCCATCCGTCCGTCCGTCCGTTCGTCCGTCTGTCTGTCAGAGGGTTGTATCTCAAGAACCGTAATAGGTAGACAGTTCAAATTTTCACAGTTTGTGTATTTCTATTGCCGCTATAACAACAAATCTTAGGCTTATGGTACGAACCCTTCGTGTGCGAGTCCCACTCGCACTTGGCCGGTTTTTTTATTATTTGGACATAAACTACTTTTCACATTCGATTAAAATTATAATAATATTAGCAAATTAACGTTTAGCTAATCTAAACATTTCTAATTAGCGTTACCAATGTACTGAACTATTCACACACAGCGGCACAATATCTCATTTACATAATTTAACATTAATTTACCTACTAATTTTTGAGGGTAAAGAAAATCGGTACTAATTGTACGTAATTCAAAGTCAAACAATAGTCACTAATGACTAAATTACAAGGTTTTTTTTTTAAAAAACAGCTATTTTTGTTGTTTACTTTACCAACCTATAAATTGTTATGTATAACTTATTCAAACTTATGCATGAATGCAAAACCGAGCGAAATGGTGAGCGAATGAAAACTATTTTTGTAAAACTAATCTTTTCATGATAAGTTTCATAACTTTTAAATTAAATTCAGTATTCCGATTGAAAATTGAATATTCTATTAACACTTTGGATTTTTCCGTTGGAGTTTTATTACGATGAGACACGCTATTATTAGGTTCAGCAGCGGCGTTTTGCGAGCGTTTCTTGGACGTGTGCGCTGCGGTTCGCAGGTGACGTTTTCTCACCTTGTTAGCAATTTATAAATGTCTAATGCATGGTTTTTAGGTAGACAATTGGCACCTATAAGCCACAACAACGGCAAAAATTTTGCTTATAAAACACAAACGGTGCCTAGAACAAAGGTATGAGCAATTAAAACTAAACTCTCTCTTTCACTAAACTTTATTCATAAATAGAGTAGGTAAGCATCTTTAGAATAATATCTGCAAATGATAAATACTTGCATTATACAGTCAACAAAGCTATTCGGTATACAAGCAAAAATATTACTTTTTCCACAGCACGGCCAATGTTTTTTTCTAATGTGTGCATTATAATTTTAAGCTTTTGACATACTTACATGTGTTGTACAATAATTGTCTACTCAGCACACTCACAACATTGTTTTAAAGTAGTTCCATGTTAGTTGCCTGCATGCCTGATAGCTTTGTTGACTGTACTACATATAAATGCTTGAAATAAATTGAGTACCAAATACCTGCGGCTTAACGTTTTCGCACTTTACATGCTACCTAGAATGTAAAGGAAAGGCACCAGGAATTGGAAAAATCTAAACCGACGAATGCCTTCGCGATGTCGACCCGCACTTTTAGCAATAAAAGAAACAAGCCCTGTGCAATGTAATATAAAATATCGATTCTAATGTCTGTCATGTTTTTACTATTATCTACGTAAAATACATTTTCATCATATCTATTTACAAATTTTAGGGCACTCCGCATGTTCTTTCTGCTACTTGTATTTTTCAGATTTACTAAGCTTAGGTAACCTCCACCCGCACCCCTAGGTGATGCCTCCACCCGCTTCTCAAAAGTAAAAAGCACATTGGAAAAAATATCGGTCACGTAACACTATTTCATGATTCATATCTAGACGTACGGAGTTTTGATCCACTTCACATTTTCACATCTTAAGCATAGAATTTGAAAAATATAAACTGGAACGTGACGCCCCCTCGCGTCTAATCCGCAGTGGTCCGTATAACATGTTCACACGTTTGATGTCTCAAAAGCTTCGTGCTATAAAGATCCTTCTTTACTACTACAGTCCGTTGTACAGTATAACTCTTAAGGTGTAAGAAACATACCTGTGCTACCTATGTACCCCTAGTACCAGCCGGGCTTTGGATCTCCTTAGAGAGACGGACGTGCTGATATGAATGCATGGATTGAAGTTTTAAAAAGTAAAAACCGGGCAAACGTGATAAATTATTATTTCCTTTGTACTACGCTACAGTGAATTTTATGCATGGTTGTTCGTGACATTTGCTTTATAAGGCAGCTCCAAGGAAAAGAGTTTGCGGTAAATAAAAGAATTCGGTTATATTTACGATTTTTATTTGCATTTTTGCCATCTTATCTCTTGGAACTTCACAAAATTCAATTTGATGTGTAACTTTTGTGCTTTTACAACACGATGGGTATTTTTCTATAGCCAAATGTATCACTTGACGATTATTTTCTCCAGTCGGGCTAGTCCTTGGCCGTTACGTCACGGACTCTAATTCCGAATTCCGCGTAGCTCGAAGATATTTTCTGTGCGTGCTCTCAGACTCTGTACCGACACATTAATTTGTGCTGAATAAATGTGGCCAACATACTAGAAAAATATTCCATTAAAAAACATGTTATTCTGCTATCTAATATTATCATTTAGAAGACATAGCGGTTTGTCCGGTGCGGCTAGCTCTGAAATTGTCTCATTAGAACGACAGAAGCTATGAAGTCCACAATGAGTATTTGCTCACTGTGCTATCAGTATTAATTCAACAAGCGGGACAAGTGAATTTCTACTGCAGCACTGAGACAGACTACTACAGTTAGACAGACAGTACTACAGCTAATCGAACGCGCTTATATTATATATATAGGTACTGCAGCACTATTCTCGAGGGCCACATGCAACCACACTCAAAGTGAAACGATAGTAAGGGCTAATAGAGAAGATGCAAATACATAATTTATGAGAATTTTGTAAGTAAAATGATAAAAATTTATAAAATAAAGGCCATCGCAACGTTTTTATTTTATTTAACATAGATTTTACAACAAAAATTATGAATTAAAGTAACGTGAAATGGAACGTATTTAAAAACAACATTCAGCGTTTAGTGACGTCACTGCTGTTATAACAACGAAAAGGCAGCCATATGTCTTTGAGTTAGGACAGTTCTTGACCAGTGACACACGGGAGTGACGTCATCGTACGTTTTCGCGCGAAACTTTAAACTGTCGGTTTAAAAACGCAATTTTGGCAGTAAATTAAAGCGTTTTTATTTCTTATTTATGTGGTGGTCTATCCTAGATGGAGTTCTTTAAAATTAAAGCAAAAATGGAAAGATTGCGTGTTCCTGATTCTACATTTATGAAGAGAAAACAAATGAAGTTAAAAACGCAATACATTCCCAGAATTATAACAAACCAAAAGTATATTTAAAAGCGGCAATCGTCACATATAAACACAATCTCTAACAAGGCTCGACAAATTGTGTACGGACTACGGGCGAATAGAGCCAATTGCCGTCCGATAAAAAAACAATAGCGAGTGCTTGCCTTTCTGTCATGCGGAACACAATGGTATTCTTCCTGAGCGATAAAACAGTCGCCCGCAGACATCGACAAACGTGAATGACAGTTTACGATGTAAAAATACATAGTACATTACAGAATTTAACGTCCGCAGCATCGTATGTGCAAGTACCGACATAAAGCATTTAAAACTTTCTTTTAGAGTCTCTAAGGAGGGGTAATATTCTGACATAAATTCTCCCCGGGGGTTCACCCCACTCCTTGAACCCATAAAACGATAAAGATCATCTTTTGTAGCTTCTGAAGGGAACGGTTACGTACCTCCTTGTATCTTAAACAATTCGTTCATTTCGAAGAAATACATCGAGACAAATCCGCTCATTAATATGCGGAGTTTAAACTTTGTTTCGAGTTTGTTATCTGGGAATTGTCTAAAATGTACAAAGGTATTTGAAAGGGCTCCGTCTCATAAGTTATAAACAGACACCTTTTCTGAAAGCAGGTGGCTGGAATTTTATAAAATATCTACGAAAGGAAAAGGACAATAATTAGAATTTTTTCGATGAATTTGTCAATCTGAGATATTTAAATGAGATATTATTTTCGTGTGGATCGTAAAATGAATAAGGAAAATATTGGTGATGTCTCTTTGATTTATTTCCATTAGCGTCACAAAAATTTACCTATTTCGTTGGAAACGTTCCTTTATCCGGGTTCGCGTAGTGGTAGAGTCTGCTTTACATTCTGTGAGCTGACTGGCTGTTGGAGCAAGTTTCAGGTTTTTCGCAGAGCATGGCGCCTAATAAGGCTCAATTAGGTTAATCACGATGCAATCAGTGTTTTAGTGCTGCCAATTCGTTTCTATAATCATCTCATAGGATATCTACAATCAGAAAACGACTTTGGGGTACTAACGTATATGAGCTACTAATATAATCTACACAACAAAGATTTTAAACTGACTGACTTTAATAATTCAGCTTCTGGGTTAATAATCAAGACTAACATCGATACAGCAGTCCTATGCATTTATCGCTCACCATCTACTGATAATATAGACGGATTTTTAAGTGCACTAAATGACATACTTCCAACCCTACGCGAATTTAAATCTGTTGTTTTCACTGGGGACATTAATATTGATATTGGGTCACCCTTAGATACTCGCTCCCAAAACTACTTAAACTGTCTCGCATTTCATGGCTTTCTACCTGCTCATGCACTTCCGACAAGAGGAAACAACTGCCTTGACCACACTTTTATGCGAACAAATTGTCCTGCAACAACATTCATTTTTGAGTCCACTATAACTGACCACTACTCCTCCTTAGCATGCATCAAAACTAAAAAAGCGCGTACAAGAGACGGCTACACTGCTACTAAAATCAATTTTGAAAGCCTAGACAAATCTTTCCAACAACTGGATTTCACCCCTATTTTATCAATGACAGACGCAAATGCTGCTACTGATAAATTGGTAAACTTAGTGTCAAAAGCTATATTGGAGAACTCGACCACATCAATACAGCCAGCGAGGAAAAGGGTACTGAAACCTTGGATAACTCCCGGTTTGTTGCGATGTATTCGCAACAGAGATACACTTCACAAAAGGCTTAGAGTGTCACCAAACAACAAAATCCTCCATATGACCTATAAACGTTACAGAAATTTCTGTACTAAACTCCTAAAAAAAGCCAAAAGGCAATACGACAGCGAACAACTAAAAAATGCAGGAAAAAATTCTAAGGCGCTCTGGACTGTAATAAAAAACATAACTTACTCTACCAAATCAAAGCACTCATCTACTCAACTATTACTTAATTCACATTCCCCAATTGATTCATGTAACAAAGTAAATGATTTTTTCGTCAACATCGGAAAGGAGCTCGCTGATAAAATCACCGATAATACTGTGCAACCATCACAAACGACTTCGTCACAGACTCCTACCAGCTTGTCTTCCTTTGTTCTTGAAGAAACCGACATTGATGAGATCCTGAAAACTATTAATTCTTTAAGATCTAGTGCAGCAACTGGCTGGGACGGGATCTCACCTACCATTTTGAAAAGGTACTCTGGGACTCTGGCACCTATTATATGCCACATTTTTAATCTCTCTTTTCAGACCTCAGTCTTTCCCACTTCATTAAAAAGGGCAGTTATTCACCCCATCCTCAAAGGTGGCGATGGGAACTTAGTTAGCAACTATCGACCAATTGCAGTGCTAAGTGCTCTGTCCAAAGTATTGGAACGCCTCATTAATAAGAGGTTGAGAGGTTATTTGGAGCACTTTAATCTTATTTCATCACATCAATTCGGTTTTCGCGAAAAAAAGTCCACCTCTGACGCTGTACACGAATTGACTACTTTTATTGTTTCAAACCTTAATAATAATAAAAAAGTACTTACAGTATTTTTAGACCTTGCGAAAGCGTTTGATACCGTTCCCATTAAAACCCTTTTACAAAAACTCGAAAACATAGGTGTCAGAGGTCCACAACTCCAGTTCTTCCAAAGTTATCTCACAGGTCGAACGCAAGTGGTTAAAATAGGAAACACCGTTAGTAACGAGCTTCCTATTGAGTATGGAGTGCCACAAGGGAGTATTCTTGGTCCTACACTATTTCTGGTGTTTGTCAATGACCTCTGCAATCTAAATTTCCCAAATTCGAATTCAAATATTGTAACTTACGCAGATGATACCGCAATAACCTTCTCCGCAGACTCCTGGTCAGAACTTCAAATTATAGCTCAAAGGGGTCTTGACTCCACCCTTGACTGGCTTTTGGCTCACACCCTTACACTCAACACAAGCAAAACTAAATATATCACCTTTTCTATTAGTTCAAAATCCCAGCCAAAGAATAATCTAACAATCACAGCTCACACATGTCTCACACAAACTACACAAAATTGTAACTGCGCTCAAATAGAGTCTGTAAATAATATTAGATACCTGGGCGTAATATTAGATAATACCTTAAACTATAAGGCTCATGTGGATGTATTGACGGGCAGAGTGCGTAAGTTGATGTTTATTTTCAAAACACTTAGAATTGTAGCTAACCAATTTATTATCCGCAATGTCTACTATGCGCTCTGTCAGTCAATATTATCTTACTGCATTTCTTGCTGGGGTGGTGCTTCTAAAACCACATTACTTCCATTGGAAATTGCGCACAGAGCGATATTAAAAATTGCAACTTTTCGTCCAATTTTATTTTCCACCACTCTGTTATATAAGGAATGCAATGTTCTTAATGTACGACAGTTGTTTATTTTTCATGCAATCTTATCTCAACATCACCTAACTCCCTTTGTTAAACTTAAAAACGACGTAAAGATTTAATTTGTTCCCTTCCACAACCCCGCTACTCCTTTACGAAAAAATTTTTCTTTTATCTTGGCCCTTACTTGTACAATAAAATTAATGCAAATATTTCAGTATACGGTTTATCCGTTCAAGAATGTAAATCAGCAGTCCGCTCCTTCCTACTAGACAAAACGTACGACGAAACTGAATCTTTTCTTCCACACTAAATCTTTTTTTTTTTTTTTTTACAGTATCATAATATACACGCTTCACTCATACTTTCAAAACACAAATACACACTCACAAACACAGCATCACACACACATACACCCATACACCATCACACTCACCCAAACAGCACACTTACTCATATCTGATATAGACTCTAATACTTTCAGGCATATTCCATATTTTTTTTTTTTTATTATTATCATTATGCTTTATGTTATTAAAACTAAAATCATTTTTTTTTTAAACACTAAGCAATTGATTTCTCCATTCTTGAGGGATACGGCACTGTTTCTCTTTACTACAGGCTATTATGTAGCCTATCTAAGAGGACAGTACCCCAACCATTTATGTTGTATACCAGTGTTCATTTGTGAAGTGCAACTGGCTTTATTGTATCTACTGCAACACCTTTAATGCAATAAAAGTTTTATTATTATTATTATTATTAAAATGGAAAGGCTATAAAACTTGCTCATTTTATTGCCGATCAAATATGCTCGTATCTATTGTTTTTATTTGACTAATCTTTATAAACCTAAAACATTTTGGACCTTAAGTTTATTATGTTAAAGCTTACTTCAAGCATCATCCACTGGTTCTAATATATACAATTTGATTATATTATACGACGATAAAATTTCAGTGGCAAGAGGAAGGGGAGGACTACTAATATGTTACCCTTTATTGCACCTTTAGTATATTGAATGCTTAGAATAGATACGGAGAAAAACGTTCATTATCGGCTCTGGCGCGCAAATAAAACAAGATAGCACCCCAGGGCCCGCTCACTTGGATATTGCGACCCGCAAGCAAATTTGCTCTAGGCACAATAAATGCTTAGGACTGTACGTGAGAGAACACACTGCCGGCAACAATAACATTTATATACACATACTGATACATTAGTGCGGAGATAAAGCTCTGTAATATATGGACGACTATAAACATGTCGCTTTCATACCAGCGACTACTTTGTTCAAATTGATCACTTTATCTGTCAGAGATACAAATGGCTCAAAGCAAAAGGCTGGGATTCGGCGCTCCTCATTATCCAAGTAAAATATAAAGCAAATATCTAATTGATCGTTATTTCAATCTAATAACATAAATTGAGTTTAATTAAATGCCCTGTAAAGAGATAATATAAGATTTTGACGAATAATTACGATAACTTTGTGAGTAAGTACATCAATAGAAATTCTAATAAACTTGAGCAGGTTGTGTTTGAGATTGGAATTTTGACAAGATTACAGTCGTCTAAGAATAAATTTTAAACATGCGATGGAATTTCAAAGTATCGCGTCTAAGAATTTGTTAATAACTTTGGTATGTATTTTAAATTCTTATCATATTATAATCGGCCATCTTGCAATGGCAAGAGAAGATTTTCTCAGAGAGGCTACTTGAGAGTAGGCAAGAATGGAGTTAAATGGCGTTCGGATGAAGAGGCCGATGTCTGGCTGTGGACTGTGGCAATATTCTGAAAGTTGAAAGTGATGGCACGGTCTATATTCGATTTAAAACCTTTCCCGCTCCGCTGTCCTTTTCTGATTGATTCATTACGGTATCCAAGACTGTTGATTCATTACTCCACGACTCTTCGAGCTGCACTGACTTGGTGCTATTCTGGAGGTCGCCACTTTTCATTCTGACTCTCAGGAGTTGCAGTGGTTGATGTGTGGCGGGTTTAAACTACGTTTTTTTTTACTATTGGTTCTTAAACTAAGTTGAACTTTTTAGCCGAGCAGTGTGATGAATGACAGGAACTTTTACTAGCAGATAAGTTACTTAAAAATTATACAACCCACATTTCCAGAAGTTAGTAAAACAGCTCGGTTCATTAAAAATTAGCTAGCGAGGTGAGGTCAGCTATTGATACTGCTTGAAAATAAATCTATTGTAAATATTTCTTCAGTTACTAATTAGTTAACAAGCGGCTGTGTACCGTTTATGATCTTTCATTTTATTGTTAGCTAGCTTTGCTATTACCAACTGTTTATTTTATTAAGGTTTTTACAGCTTTTTCTATTTATCGAGTATTTTTATATGCCAGCAAATTCTTTGAATTCATTATTTCGTTTTATATTCCACGAAAATGCGAAATAGAATTTCGCTGAAATCATGACATAATATTATAGGTTATTGTAGAGTATAGTAGATATACCTATAACAAATATGGTGATTTGTTAGGTCGACTTTTAACAGACTTTACAGCACAAAAACCGTTTAATTACTTAATTTGAACTAACCAAGAATTTTGCTCCATTAAATCCGTAGTTTATAAAAGGTTCTTAATAAGCGAAATACTATTAAAGTACATTATGTAGAAACAATTTAATGAATAGCCCTGTTCTGATTTTAAAATAAATTATTTTCAACCAGTTCAAATTTGTCTCGGGTCTAAAAATTGATGTGGTAATGTAATAGAATAAAATAGAATGTTTTTAATTCGGACCAGAATCCACAGGGTTAGTACTAGTAACACACCACCGAAATACAAATTAAACATTATTCCCATTAATATCATAATAATTAGTTGAAAACGAAAGGTTTACATAATCAATTGAAACTGATATAACTGATCAGAAAAGAACAGAAAATTCTTTATTACGTACACCATTTAAGATTAGAAAAATAGCTGACAAAAAAAAAACAACGTTTGGATGGATTTTACAGAGAGAAGAAAAGAAAGTACTGCATTTAGTCTTAGGTGTACTATTTACATATATACAATACTAGCTTTTGCCCGCGACTTCTTACGCGCATATCCAATTTTTTCCCGTTCCCTTAGGAATTTCGAGAAATCCTCTCTTCATGCATCCCTACACTCCCCAAGAAACCTACCTGCTAGATTTTAGCTTTTTACGACCAGTAGTTTGGGCATTGTCTGTCAGTCACTCAATCACTCAGTTACGGAAGAATCTTATCTTATACTAATTTATAAAGCTGAAGAGTTTGTTTGTTTGTTTGCTTGAACGCGCTAATCTCAGGAACTACTGGTCCGATTTCAAAAATTATTTCAATGTTAAATAGCCCATTTATCGAGGAAGGCTTTATATTATCACGCTAAGACCAATAGGAGCGGAGCAGTGATGAAAATTGTGACGCAGACGAAATTGCGCGGGTCATCTAGTTTTATATATTAGGATTTAGCCAAACAATTAGATGCTCTACAGACACAAAAATAGCTCAATCAACCGTCTGTCGAAGCTCTTAATTTGCTATTGATGTTCAATTATATCACCGTTGCCTTCAGAGAGTATAGATTCCTAGTACCATCGGGGAAAACCTACCTTGTATGGACTTACACAAGGGAAACCGATTATAGGTACGCGTTAGATAGTTACTACGTACCCAACATTAATTTGCTACACTTAATGATTATAGGTATTTCAGTGTGAGGACTATTTAATATTATGATTGTTGAAAATATAGTGTCTACAAATATGCTCATTGACGATTTCCGCACTTAATGATAACCATTATAGAATTGATGAGGTACGTACATGCACATAGCGTAGGTGACGTCACTATCACGACTCCGATCAGTCCCTGATCGTATGTGAATGACTGAGAAAATGTTCGTAACGTGACGTACGCCTAAACTAAATTTTTTGACGTGACTGACCTTTACTAACAAAAATGAAGCAAACATGTTTGCCTTCAACTTATCCATTTTAACCATGTTTACTATTCTAATGACCGATTACTGAATTGAATATTTTGAATAAAACCATGTGAAACTTTGTATGCAAATTTTTTTCAGGATTCCAGGCTAAAGTAAATCTTGACAGGAACTTAACATAAAATTCTTAACTTAGTATTCGAAGATAACATTTGTGTCCATCCCGTTCATTTTCTTTCAGGTATTTGCATATTTTATACCTAGGCTTTTAGTGTTGGTTCCTGTTCAAAAGACACAAGGGAATGTGGGTCATTGTCTACGACTTAAATCAATAAACTTCTAAGATTCCAGGAAGTAAATTTAATATTGAACTAACGTAGACCCACGTGGAAACATAAGATATTATAATTTATACAACACAATAATTTCCTTCACAAAATATTTAAACACAAAACTGCCTCCTACAATTACCGCTAAATTAGTTAGTTTACAAAATGAATTATGAGAATTGATAACGGTAAAACAAGAGTCTAATGAAATAATATTGTTATTGTTCTAGAAGTTCCCCGTTTTGAAGATAGCCTAAACAACTTGACTGTGTCTTTGGGAAGAGAAGCTGTCTTCACTTGTGTCGTCAATGACCTCGGTTCATACAGGGTGAGTACAACCTCTTTTTGCATCATCACTTAGACTACGCAACGAAGAGGCTCTAGATAAGTGTCGTCCTGTCAGCGGTAGCGTGATGAAGGCGAATATCTAAATGAAAAAAAGTATGGGATTAACAAGCATTGTCGAATTGTCACATTATCGATCCCTTAGGGTGCCTGTCCATTACGAGCGAGCAAGGCAGCGGCGCAGAAACACAGAGAAATAACCAATGGAATTGCAAATGATCTCCGTACCACTTGATTCACTGACATTTTGACATCATCATCTACCTGCCCTTATACCACGTTACTTGGGGTCGGCGCAACACGTTTTTTTCTTCAATTCTGTTCTATCAGTAGTGACTCTATCACTATCTCCCTTTTCTTTCATATCGCTCCTCACACAATCCATCCATCTTTTTTTTGGCCTTCCTCTCCCTCGCCATCCGTCCACATTTATGTTCATAACTCTTCTTACATGCGTCTCATCCCTACTCTTCACATGACCGTACCAAGACAAGCGATTCCCTTTTAACTTTTCTGTCACTGGCACCACTTTTAAACTACCTCTAATGTACTCATTTCTCACTTTATCCATTCTCGTTACTCCACACATCCATCTCAACATTCTCAGCTTCGCTACATGCAATCTATTTTCATCCGTCTTTTTCGAAGCTCAACATTCTGATCCATACATTACGATAGGTCTTATCACGGACTTATAGATTTTTCCTTTCAACTTGAGGGGCATCCGAGGGTCACAAGTTGTTCCAGTGACCTGTCGCCATTTCGTACATCCTGAGTTGATCCGGTGCGTTACGTCACGGTCTATATCGCCATCTCTCTGGACAAGCGACCCGAGATACCGAAAATCGGAGCAAATCGGTATAGGCGTTCCGGTGAGAGCTATAGGTATCGGACTCGAGAGACCGCCGAAATCGCAGAACAGATACTCTGTTTAGGTTCTGCTCAATTTCAGGCCAACACTCTCCACGTCTCCAATTTGCTCCGGACTTCTAGGCCGCTTTCAGCAACCAGCACAATATCATCAGCGAACAGCATGCACCAGGGAGCCTCTTTCCGGATATCCGACGTCAGAGCGTTCATTATCGTCAGAAAGAGATATGGGCTGAAGACCGACCCCTGGTGCAAACCGACTGCCACACTGAAGCTGTCAGTGGTGCCCACTGCAGACCGGACTTTAGTACTGCATCGCCTGTACATCGCTCGGATCAACAGCACATACTTCCCAGGCACACCTTTCTCCATAAGGGCCCACCACAAAACCTCACAAGGTACCCGGTCATATGCCTTTTCCATTTAGACTGACATTATTGGTTAATATTTCTCCGGTTCTCTGCTCCGCTGCCTTGCTCGCTCGCAATTTACAGGCACCCTTAGGCTCCGCGTTAACTAACCACCGCACAGCCACCGGAGGATGATGCACACCACGTCGCGCAAACGTAGGTGGCTGCCACAAGTGGTCGGTGGCCGCTACAATTTGTAACACTCTCTTGCTTTAAGTAGTGAGTGCCCGCCACCGGTGACATGTCGCGGACACTGAGCCACGAGTGGCCGCCACAGGGTAGCTTGTCGCGGACACTAAGTCGCAAGTAGACGCCGCTAAATACGAGACATACAGGACCGGTCGATGTGGTGCCACTTGAAGGAGGCCTGTGTCTTTAGGCTGAAATGATGATGATGAAGGGACTAACACACATTAAAGGGGGCTACCATACAAGAAACAGTATTTTTTCGGTATATAGTACGGAACCCTTCGTGTGAGAGTTCGATTTGTACTTGGCCGGTTTTTTTGATAGTAGCGATCGCTTATGGGATGTTACTTTGTTCATTGGCTCTTATTTCATGTTACTTGGCGTCTGCAACGCGTATTCTTTTTAAGTTCTCCCCTGTCTACCGTCATGTTATCATTCACTCTTGCTTTCATGTCATCCCTCACACTATTCAACCATTTATTTCTCTGATCATCTTTTTCCACTCCATCCATCAACATTTATATTCATGACTTTTCAGCAATTTATTCATCCTCATCAAATGCCCATACTAAGACAAAAGTTTCCTATTCATACAGGTAAGTATTCTAAACAAAACTTAGTTCGTGAATACTTACTCGTAAGCGTACTCTATAGTCAGTCAACTAAAACAATGACTTATTTAAAACTCTTGCGATATATGTTAGTACTGTTAATACCTTGCACTAATAATAACTAATACCATCCTTCTTAGTCTCCACAAAAAAAGAAAAAAAAACAACAAAGCATATAGTAAACAAATAAATAAAGAGTACAGAACCAATGAAAACTCGGAGGATATTATAATCGATTTAAATTAGTGGGCGCCAGATAAATGTGCAATAATGGTCATTGACCCACATACATTTATTGACTTTCAAAACAGAATAAAAGACATACCAGCTGTCCAGCTGGTCGATTCTGTACACATGTCGAACTGAAGGCTTAGGTGAGGTGATCACAAAGTGAGCTGTCATTCCATCTTGATTACTTGGACTGACAGCTCACCTCGTGCTCACTTCACCCGAGCCTTCACATCGACATGTTTACAGAATCGCACTGCTGGTTCTATCGTGATCTTCTACGTTCTCTAATAATGAAGAACGGTTCATAATGTATAGTTCGGGTATCCACGAAGGGATATTAGGGGAAGGTCAATGCACTTTTTTGCATGTTTATCTGGCATCTACTATAACAAATATTAAAGCCTAACTAGTCAGAAAAAAAAAACAAAACAAGGAGTTACACAACCCTTAGTAATGAAACCTACAAAAAAAGGCTTCGAAAAACTTCTAAAAATGTACCCAAAAGACCTTGTCATGTTGTTTAGCTTCCAACCAAGGTAAGAGAAAGGCAGCGGAAATGTTGGTACACCTATATATTTTTATTTTAAACAACATTGGAATACAACTACAGACAAAACCGTCGTACTATATCAATCGCACTCCTGCGCTTTGCGCACTGTCGCTTGAAAAGCTTTCCTTTGATTAAAAAAGGATCTAACGCAATGCAAAGGACATTCAAATAATATTTCAAATCAGACTTCCCTTTTACGATTTTATCAAAGGGACTCAAAAAACTCAACCCAACAGGTTTTGACTGTTGTCAAACGGCTGTGAATTTAATAAAATTCGGTAAAAAATAAATCAGTGTATGAAGTAGGTGTCTCTAGTTTCCGCATTGAAAATTAAATGACTTTTGTGCTTTTAAATCCTTCCTAATAATGCAATTCTTCCGTTACTGAGTGAGTGAGTGACTGACTGACTGTTTTGCCATATCGCCACCATATGGCAAAACAGTCAGTCAGCCGGTGGCGTATGGTGCCTTAAAAAAATAATACCATCCCATCACTTCCCGTGGGTATCGTAAAGGCGACTAAGGGACTCGCCAGAGAATTGGCAGAATTGTTCTCTGTAAAATTCAACACCATACACTGCGCCAACGCGCCTGCCAAGCGTGGCGATTATGGCAAACCCCTCCCCCTTTTGGGGGGTCTTATATGCAGGAGTGGACGTCTTTCGGCTGATACATCATATCAGCCGAAAGACGTCACTCATAATCATCATCAATGATGATGATGAGTGACTGAAACACAACGCACAGTCGCAACTGCTGGTTTTAGACAGCTGGCATGTAGCTTCCTTAAACTCCGTAGGATTTCCTGAAATTCCAGCGGGAAGTGGAAAAAACAGGATCTGCACGTACGAAGCCGTGGGAAAACACAAGTAAATAACCTCTAACCTGTGTGTGTAATTTGCAGTTTCAAAAGCCTGAAATATATATAAATTACAATATTAATGAAACACGAATGGTATATTAAAAAGTATCCAATTTATAAGTGGCTGAAAGCCACACACATAACTTATTTTCATGTTACTTTTAAAATTATATTATTGAATTAATTTTTGAGACGTACGACATTGCATTGGCTACCATGAATATTATAATTATGGCGATATTTTAAACAATCGCAATGCAAATATTGCGTGAATTTATATTCTTTCTATATAATAATAACCAATCAAAAATAAATATCATAAATATTTGTACAGAAATCAAAAACATTTTACACAATGTGTTCGTATTTAGTTTCATTGAAATAGAAACGACCCTAATGAGAATACTACAGTGAACTAAACCAATTTAGTAGGTATAGGTTCCTTAAAATTAATCAGTAAATTCTTTATTATTACGAGTAACAATGAGACTTATATAGTGTTGGTAACAATAAATACATTTATAACATTTTTTGTGAAACAATTACAGAACACACACAACAAAATAATCATTGCTTCAGCAACCCAGCTGGAGCAACAATTAACAACACAACATTCCAGCCTGTCAGCAATCACAATCAATAAAATGACAGTGCTTAAACCAGTTCATAATTGGAACAATTATCAAATCATCATCTGCCTATCCTTATTCCCATCTATCTTGCGTTTGGCTACCTGTTTAAACAGATACAGGTGAATAACTTGAATGCCACTATTTTACATGGAGAGACTACCTATTTGACCTTCACAACTTAGTACTGTACCCCTATTCTGTAACAACATTTTTGTGTCTCGACAGCGGAATCCGAGGTGAGTATCAAATTACGTCAAACGTAAGACCTTTATTTTGTGTGCAATAAAGCTCACTTTGTGAGGTTTGTCATTTAGGTGAAGCTCGATATTGAAATGGTTACTTTTACAGAATAGACTAGTTGTACTGGGTAACATTATCACGTTAACCTTGTGGTCAGATTTTCGGCGTCTGACGACTCGATACGACTGTCTAAAATCTACAAATACCAAACGATCAGGACGAACGGTTTATCGCGCTTTCCGAGGCAAGGTGTCACGGTTTACAACAAAGCGGTCTAGTTGAACTCGGACGCGAAGAGTTCCGTACCATAAACCGGTCTTTAATTTTTATTATGGATTGTTATAGTGGCATTAGAAATACAGACTGAAAATTTTAAACTGTACCTGTTATGGCACATGAGATACAGCCCGCTTGACGGACAGCGGAGGGCTGGTAATAGGGTTCCGTTCATAACCCATCTTGTAAGGAACCTTAAAAGTGCCTTTAAAATTAAAAGCATCATTCGTTAAAGGTGGCGTGGCTACGCGTGGACACGCAGACGATCCTGACGATAGCCACCCACGTGATCACCAAGAACCACCGCATCGCCGTGAACCACAGCGACCGACGGGTGTGGTTCCTCCACATACACGACGTGCGGCAGTCGGACCGCGGCTGGTACATGTGCCAGCTCAACACCGACCCCATGAAGAGCCAGACGGCCTATTTAGATGTAGTAGGTAAGTCGATGTTCTGTGCACGAATAGTTCTGACAGCGAAGGAGAGGAATTTCCTGTCGGATTCTGTATTTCTACAATTGGGGGGGGGGTGTCTTTAAATCAATATTAAATAGGTTACTTCTAGACAAGCGTACTCAATCGTCGACCACATCTATGCTTTGAGTGAGATTGTGGGCAAAAGTAAGTCGTATCAATGAAATAAGAGTAATTAAAAATCTGTCACTTAGTTATTCAGTCTGGGAAAATTATTTAATAACAGATTTGAGAATTTTTCTGCATTTTTTTTTTTTTTTGTCAATGATACAACGAATAAATAATAATTGAAAGCTATGATTTGACTGCAGCAATTTAATATCTATAGTCAGTGTATTTTTTGAGTAAACTTTACTAAGTACTGTCAGGGAAACAAACTGATAATCTGGAGTAATTTTTTTATCTGTATTTATAAAAGTATGAACAAAAAATACATATTTTTGCCCATGGCCAATTCGATTTATTGGTACTCGTAGTACTTACAACTAGAGCTAAACCAACGACGTAGGTAATTTTATTTGAAGTTAATTTGTTAGTTTACATAGTTAGGCAAGCGAGTAATATAACCAATTTGTGTACCAAGCCGTGTGCCTACTTGTACTGTTCATAATTAATTCATATCGGTTAAGGTGAATTTCAAATAAAGTTTACATAAAGTCTACTTACCAATTCAGAAATCTTTCTTAATTTAGAATTTTGGACCTCTTTCCCGAAAATTACTTTAGAACAACAACAATAATTCAGTAACAATATTTTCCTTGTAATGTGGATTTAATTCGAATCTAGTCTTACGAATCGTGCTTTTGTACGGTCGGAGATTCAAATCTCGACCCTAAACCGAAACAAAAGAACTAATAAAAATAAAAGTTTCAAAAGCATTCGTAATACTAGATTCTATTTGATAAAATATTCGCGTAGATATGAAAAACCGCTACGGATTTGCGCAGTTCCTCCGGACATTTTGGACTACCCGACGAGTAGCGACCAGGTGGCCAGGGAAGGAGCCAACGTGACGCTGAGGTGTGCTGCTCACGGGGTCCCCACGCCCACGGTCGTGTGGAGGAAGGAGGCCGGCGACTTGTTGCCCACCAGCAACTTCAGTGACACACATAGTGAGATGTTTTCATTGCTTTCATATATTTAGTAGGCTAGGTAACCCTAAAGTGACCAAATAACAAGGAAAGAATTCGCTAGAGCATTGGGTTGGGTGGGGGTTCTATGCGGCTTCGGGTACTGTTTTTGAGTTGCTTTCGATTATTTAGCTATAGTTTTTCGATATAAGTGGCCCAGTTACCGGGAAAAAACTTGAAAGGGAGTTGAGTGTTTTCTTTTAAGGGGCTTTGTTCTTAGTAATCAGTGGCCCAAATTATGGTATTCAGTAATACAGTAGGTAGCGCCTCTCAATTCTCTCATTGTAGCCTGTTTTTTTTTAATCGGTTTATACGACAGGTTTATATTTGGCAATCGCATATACGCACCTTTAATGGATTGGCGCTTGGTAGAACCTCAGATACCCTAAAAACACAAATTTTAAGTAAACAGTTAATTTTGGAACCATACGAACAAAAAGTTCACTCAAACTGAACACTCACTATGAGTTGTGAGCTTAACGTCAAAGTTTGCAGCACATAAAGACTTCAAAATCGGAGTCTAGTGAACGAAGAACGATGACAAGTTACTTACCACTAACTTTAGGGAACATATGAATTATTTTTGTTGGTAATAGTTATGTTGTAGTAGTGTCCAAGTAGCTATAGTACCCAAGTGTACTATGTTACATAACAATTTTAGATTCTTTAGGTAGGTAATGAAAAAAAGTACAATAATATCAAAATGTTAAGGCACTTTATCAGCAAAATCATAAGAGATTTAACACCGACAACAGAAACAACGAACAACATTATTTTTCTTAGTTCTCGATATTAAACGAAATCATAAAATATTCAAGTACCTACTTATAGTTTTTTTTGTCTGTGCCGTGTTTATATCTGCGACTTTATCTTCACATTTGTTTGTTTACATAAATAATGTAAATTTCCAGGCAAATCTTGCTTATTTACCCTAATAGTATCTACGTAATTTAAGTACATAAATGCCAGCCGTCCCGCGCCTCTTGCGGACTCAGAATTTTCCACAGGAAATGTTGCTTTGATCAAATCTTCACCTCCCAGGGGTTAGAAATTTCCACAGCAAACACTTTAAGTTGCAGCCTCGCAAACTATAGATAAATAATGGTTCCTTGGAAAAACTTTTACATAGCATATAAAAACAAATAGTGAAGGACGGTGTCGATATCGATACATACGATAATTTAATTTCAGAAATTGTTTTATTTACATGAATGAAAAATAATTTCGACCAGTTAACTAAAAACATCTTATAGCGTACCCCGGTAAATAAAACATTGTTAATGCATTAAGAAGTAAAACGAGCCTAACAAAAACAAATGACTTCACTTCGTTCCTTTAACTTCGTCATTTTCTGAATAATCCAAACCATTATTTATCTCCTTTGTTTTGTTCGAATTAATTGTTCTTTCTAGTTGATTAATCTTTTTAATTTATTTAGATTCGTCAGTGAATGGCGCAGTGCTACAGCTGGTCAAAGTGTCAAGATTACACATGGGTGCATACTTATGTATAGCTAGTAATGGAGTGCCACCTTCTGTCAGCAAGCGGGTCATGCTCGTCGTACATTGTAAGCCCCTCTTCTTATTTCTTGCAATCGGTTTACCTTATTATGCAATTATAACAATCGTAGATTATGAGACTGTTGCAAAGCAAAGTAGTCTTCCATTAAACGTTCAAATTAATCTGTTCAAATTACTGACTTCCAAAATCTTGTAATAGAAAATTCATTGAAATAAATAGTTCAGGCGCTTAGCCGGCCCATATCGCCGGCGGTCAGCTTTTATCTGTCGCGCGCTTTAAGCCAACTTCAATCGCTTTATAAAATGCCTTTGAGATTGGAAAACTTGATATTGCGACCGCAACCAAAATCTACATCATTTCACAGACTACATCCGACTTTAAAGGGATTAAATGCTAAATGTAGATAAATCTTTAAGCTATATACACACTTGCGGCTGCCTCGCAAAGAGCGGAAACGTGTGTCGCCAGCATTAGAGCTGAATCCTAAACCGCAACTAAGCTAATTTGAACTAAATTACGTCAACCGAGTTACGCGAGCCCCTTACATTAACTAACTCGTTCCGCCCGGATGTGGAGACTCAAGACTCTCCATTTGATGAGTTTAAGATATTATTCCATTTGTGTTTCAGTTCCGCCGATAATGACTATACAAAACCAATTAGTGGGAGCAAAAGAAGGCGATACTGTACATTTGGACTGCCATTCAGAAGCTTTCCCAAGATCTATTAATTACTGGACGATAAATGATCAAATCATATCACAGTGTGAGTATCATACATAATGCGAGCTCGACACGCAATTATTAATAACGATTAATACATTATCCTCATTTGCACTTTGTAGCGGACAAGAGGTTCGAGATCACCGCCATTGAGAGAGGCTACGAAGTGGATATGAGGCTGAAGATTAAAAAAGTTGGTAGAAACACTTTTGGCACATACAGTTGCATATCAAAGAATTCCCTCGGAGACACGGACGGGACAATAAAATTGTATTGTAAGTATCGAAGTACAAAGTTTTGTTTTTGTTGTTACGATAAGAAATACTCAGAAAAGCGTTTAGAGGCAAAAGTTAATGGTCATGTCGAGTAACTTGATATTTTAGAAAATGGCGTCTGATTTGCCCTCGGGGGATTTTGGGAGTGTTTGTGAGCGAGTGTTTTGTTTCAGCGTTGTCCGGCAAGTTCGAGGAGATGCAGTACAACGAGGTGGGCGACTCGGACGAGAGCCCCGACGTCAGCGAGCTGGAGGCGCTCAAGCGCAGCGCCGGGCTCCGCTCGCGTCCCGCGCTTGGGACGACACTCTTCGTAGTTATTTACGTTGTATTATAAAGCTACTTTGTATATAAATATATTGTTACAATAATATTTTATTCGTCGTTTCATTAGCCATGCATTGTTACAATTATCGATTTCTCATTTGGTTGATAAAATCATTTGTTTTGAATTGTTTACCAAACTATTTCAACATGCATCAATCAAGCAGAGTGCTTATTTACGCAAGCACATTGTAATAAAATCACATCGTCCAAAATTAAACCATGAAAGGAATATGAAATGTTAAAAGAATACTAAAGCATGTTTAGGAATTGTTTGAGCGTAGTCGTCACTAGCTGACTAGCGTCATATATCATGCACGAGGTGTCCTGGAAGTTCTATATTTCATGTTTGTCGTCGGTCCGAGCCCGGGGAGGGACCCGACACCTGCGCTCTGGGGCCCGCGAGGCGACGAGGCGACGAGGCGTCGAGGCGAGGCGGAGTCAGCCCCTCTCTGCGAGCGACGACATCTCACTACTACAACAGTTTCGGGACACTTCGCGACAAGAATGTAAATTTGTCACCCGAGACGTCCGAAGGTGTCACGCAACGACTGTTATCTGACGAACGAACAATTTTCTCGAGCTCGAAATTGTACCTTTACAACGCCACAAATAGGTATCATTAGAATTCATTTCGCATACACGATACAGAGCGCTGTTGTGTGTGGTGTACCTACCTACTTTGTTTATGTAACTACGTGGATTCATGTACCGCGGTTGCGTTATGATCAATATCGTGGATATTAAAGCGTTATTTATGAAACTTCCAGCCCTTTTGGTTTTGAATTTATCTTGGTTTAAGAACTGGCCAACTTTTGGGTGTTTCAAGTCGGACATAAAATAAGTTGCTACTAACATATTCCGAGGTTAGCGAGTTCCTGGGTAAGGGATTTTAATGATAGCTCTCGTAACCGTAATTTTTTATTTCGTCTTCCCTTTTCGGTTGGTCATTAACCTTATAAGGGCCGTTCTGGTGAAGTGCTGTACTACCAATATGAATTGTTAACGACTGAAAGCGTGCCTTAATGCCTTTTACATTATTATTAGTTACCTACTAGGAACTGAAATTTTGTCACATTATGGATCAATTCAAATTGACCAAATTTTTTTTTTATCAATTGAAACATTTAAGATTTATTTTGATCAAACAGGCCTGTCAGAATGTACTCGTACATAAAATAAGTTTCTGAAAAATAAACAGTTATGGTTTATTGTGACGGAAAAATTAATTGAATGGTATATTTAATAGAAAGTGGCTACAAAAATGTACAGCACGTACTTAATAGGCTTCAATAATTTTTATGTCACCTTCACTATTTCTTGTGGAGCTCATTAAAACTGAAACGATACATGCACGCGATCTCCTACGTTTTAAACAATTTTGACTAGAATTTTGTTATTGCCTGCAAATATTTTTGATAGTGTTTATTGTTCTGACGCGCGTTATGACTTTGATAATCTGAACCCATCAATATCATACCTTCATTCAAAAACGATAAGACAAATAATAATAATAATATAATATTCGAAATGACCGACAATATTGGATTTTTCCGTTAGAAAAGCAGACACTAAAGGACATTGTCATCAAATATATTTTGCGGTACGAAAGGACACCCCATCCGCGTCCTTAAAAAAATTTCAGCCTTATGTTATTAAGTTTGATCAATCAATCTGCTCAGCCATTTCCCAACTATGTTGGCGTCAGCTTCCAGATGAATACCAGTATTTGACATTGAGCGGTACCTATCCCACCTTCAGAACCCAGTAACAGGTTAATACGATACCCCTGGGTAAGGGTGCCTGTCCATTTTCGCGGATCGAGTGCGAATGGAATTGCGTAAAATCTCCGTACCACGTCGGTCACTGAGATTTTGACTTACATGATTGGTTATTATTTCTCCGTTTCTCCGCTCTACTGTCTTGCTCCGCTGTTATGGACGGGCGGCCTTAGACTTGTGCCAGATTTCCTGGCTTCTGACTAGCAATAACAACAGCTGTCAAAGACGTAAAAAACACAGCATGGAACAGCGGCTTAGCGTGGGTTACGTATTATAATATCTAAAGTTATTATAACTATTTCCAATATAACTGCGGTTGATTCACATACTACATATTGGTCTACTACTGTTTGACTTACTTAATTTTGATTAAGCTAAAATTAATTGCACTAATGAACGATTAATCTAATGTTTGTTTAAGATATTGGATATTTCGACTATGTTTGAAACACCTAATGAACGACTGTATCGACGAGTTTATTTGGTCGACGGAACATCGCTGTGTGGGGCTCCTATTTCTGCCTGCAGGTTTTAAAGGATTCTAACCAAACCGAACGTCGACCGTCTTCTTCTGGTTCACAAGCACAAAACAGACAAAATCACAAAACAGTAGGTGAATCGTCCGCTGGTTTAATAAACTTAGGTTTCTTAATTGTTGTCGAATTAACCATAGGTGAATTAACCTTAGATGAAAGCTCCTTTAGGTATTTCGTTCATTAGTTATTACAAAAATCTGTGAAACGATCTTTAGGTATTTTAAACAGAAGGTCTTTTGCCCGTAGTTATCTCAAAAATGGTTAGAATAACTTTAGATATTATTATATGTTATTAGTGTGCTTTTCGGGACACGGAGGAATTTCGTCATGTTAAAAAGGTCACCCATCCAACCAACCCCGACAAACAGAGCGCGGTAACCTTGAAGATTGACCCGAGCAGCTGTTTGTATTTAACCACGAACTCGATCAAGCTTGATATTACTTAAAAATACATTAGGAAGCAACAGTAAATATTTATTAGACAAAACATCTTTTATATTTCAACCTGCAACATAAAAATATCAAAGTAATATTCGAATGGCTTGCTCGACAAACTTGATTTATACAAACCAATATAGCATATCGAGCTCTAACATCAGGAATAAATATTTGACGGTACATTACGTAATTTCGAACAGATTGAGATTACTTTCTAACTTGCCCACTCTTTTTGGCTTCCTGGATTAAGAAAGGAATATCCAGTAATTTGTTTATTGCTGAGCTTGTTTATAATAGACTTTATTTTTCCCGCAGCTTCGTTTACTTAAAATATTTATTTATTTATTTATTTAACACTTTACGCACACAGATGTACAGAGGCGGACTTAATGCCTGAGGTATTTTCTACCAGTCAACCTTTGGGTGATGCAGAGAATAATACTAGTAGGTGCAAATTGTGAAAAAAAAAAACAGAAACGCGATTAATATTTAAATTAATACAAAGATATATATATATATATATATATATAAACTATAAATACAATAAAATACTATAATATATAAAAAAAAAAAATATCCCTCAGGAACTGAGTTTCTTTTTATAGAAAATGAAGCCAAAGCTCTTGGCGATGTTAAAACTTACTATCGAAGAAAATATATTTGTAATCCGATTAGAACTACCTCTTATAAAATTTTACCTCTTTACAAGCTTCTATTAAAATATTATACATTTTACTACCAATGAAATTTCCGATTTATTAAACTGGCCACTTTGAACTGATACCTTGGGATTAACTTAGAATTCAAAGGGCACTGCCAGGACCAAGTGCTGCCCAGGAATGAATGCGCCTCTATTGAGATCGTAGCATTAATAAACACACAAAAAAATCGCCCCCAGGAAAAATACTAAAATAAAAACAGGTTTTTTATTAATTAGTTGTTTTTTTTTTTGTTGTTAAATCATATTTTCAGGTGTTTTATTCTCCAAAATAATTAATTTCGCGTCTTGGTGGATATCCACTATGTATTCATTTTGGGCAGCGCTTGATCCAACTTCCATATATTTATATCCAACTTCCAGATAGATTAGCATAGTCCTTTCGAATAATCTTCATATTCCTTTTATTATTCCTTTATTTGTAGAGTCTTTTTCTAACTACCACACACACCACTTATACCAGTATTGTACGAAATCAAAACAAAAAGAAAATGAGTAGCAAATGTTAAATTCAGCTAACATAGATAGCGGTAGGTAAAACTCAAATCAACCATTTTACAACCATTTTTGTGGTCAATCTTGCGACTATCCAATTAAACAAGCACAAAATCTCTTCCAGCTGTTAGGATGTTTCAACAGTCATAATGAAATTTTTTCCTTCCTACCCTTCTGGCAGCTTCCATTAATACTGAAACAACTGCGAGCAATTCTGAGAATTAATTAGCGCGCACATTATACAGCAATAACATTGCGCGCAAAGATTAGTCGCTAAGCTCCTCTCTGTTACCGTCTATCCACTGAAATAGTGCCGCTCTTTGAAAACTATCATGGACGCGTGCCGCTAAACATGGAGTTACTTACTTAGCTACCTTCCCGCAAACGCAGCATCTACACAGGGATGTTTTTTATTTGGGTTTGTTTCTTGATTATTTTTGCCATCTTTCAAGAAGTAAAAGTATTCATGAATTTGAAAAAAATAAGTAGCGCGCACATTTATATCAATAACTTTTTTTTTCTAAGGATGGGAAATCATCAAATGACTCCTCCTGCTTTGGTTAAAGCAGAAGGGAGTAAAAATAAATAAATAAATAAATAAATAATAAATTTATTCAAATAAAAATGTTTACAAAAAAGTTTACATTTAGCCAACAGTGATAAGATTTCCATACAATTATGATGCCTGAAAATGAACTAAAACTAATATATTATTATTATTATAGGTGCAAGTTATGGTGGTTCGGAATTGCAATGTTATGTAGCAACCAGCCCGATCTAGGTTAATTTAAACCTGTGTTTCAGGCCACCACTTTACAATTCAATTACATTGGTGCAGTAATATTTAAAGGAGTGAAGGAGTGTCAGACTCTTACTGACTAAAACCCATTCGTGTACTCCTAGTGCCCTTTGCGTTCAAGGGTACGGTGCCTCTTTCGAAGTCCGCAGCCCTAGTAGGCACTGGCCCTAGCAGGCCCCGTCTTATATCAATAACATTGCAGCAATAACTCCCGTATGAAAAACCGTTAAAAAATCACTCGTGTGACTGTCTGTCTGGCGGCATTACTAATGGTTCAACTCTAATAAATATGATTAAAATCTGCTGTTATATTTAAGTTCGCGTAATTCCAATAAAGAGAACGGCTTATGGTTTTTATTCGTTTAATTTTTAGTCTCAAATTTTAATTTTCTTATATTATTTATTTATATAATTACTATTTATGAGGATTCCTTTGAAATAATGCCAATGAAGTAGAAATTACCCTGAACATTTTCAAAGAAAACAGTTAATTATAACATTGGACATTTCTTTTATATTATTTTTAATTCTTGCTCAAGTGATTTGAATGCGCCGTCACTAATTGAGCGAATGAACTATATCTACGACGGAGCCAGTAACAGCCCTTCTCACAAAGACTTGTCACACATAAAGAAACCTTTTATTTGAATTCGTTTAAGGTTTTCCATCACGTCGTCACCAATCCCAAATTGGAGCTCAGGTAACACAACTCCAATGGCGATTGTCACGAGTCCGAAGGGTCCGGATGCATTCAGGGGGGCACAAATGGAGCTATTCACTTTGAATCAGATACAGGATTACGCCGTTCGTGATCTGAAACCTTCACTAGACACCACCGTTAAATAAAGCTATAAAAGTTTAATATACCTGTGATTACGGCTACGTTTGCGTTGAATGAGATAGGCGGTCCAATTTTAGACTGGTTCAACTTTAACACACAGAACAATATGTCTAAACAACAATAGCTTTTCCCGTGACTTCACTTGTGTTGAAGTAGCCTATAAATGTCTCCAGACTTCTCTCTACCTTGAAAATACTTTGAGCAGTTCTCGGCTGTAATATTATGTAGATCTTTAGGAAACCGAAAATCAGAAACCAACGGGCATTGAGTAATCCAGTAAATAGGTTGTAAAGGTACTCTGCATAAAAAGTATTTGACGTCAGGTGCATCCGATTGGACAAGAAGCCGACCCCAACATAGGAAACAGTAAGCTTCACAGTTTATGTAGCTAACTCAGAATTGTATTGTAAATTAAGCAGATTAAGACAAAATTACCCATCTTCTACAGATTTTTGTCAAACTAAGTTAAAAGTTCAGTGCTCCGAAGAACAAGTTGTTTAACCTATCTTCAAACTTTTAGCGTCCCTGAACTACTCCCTAATAACTTTAAGAGACTTATGGGGCAAGATATTTTATTCTAGGTTTATTAATAATTTAAAATTGGGATGCAACAACGATCCCTTAGACTAGTTCGACGTTGATGGAATCATGCTACCCGCCTCATTTTTGGTTTTAGTGTGCCACCTTCAAGAGGCGACCAGGTCTCGATGTAATATCTGCTCGGGCACATCCCTGAGGAGACAGTAAAGGAGATCACATGAGCTTTGATGGGCACGGCAGTACGAGCCACTATTCCACCATCTCTCCAAAGATCATTATGGTGGCTGGATTTACGAATAGCCTCCGCTAGCCGCACTACGAACCTGCCGACCTTTTAATTATTTCATCACCATTTGCTAAAACCCTCGTTTATTTCGTGCTGACACAGCAAAAGAGAGGGTTTAAAATTACACAAATCACGATAATCACTTCAACCCCACAACATCAATGTTGATTAAATAAGATTACCAAATCAACCGTAGAGAAATAATAAAACCTCTGGTCGCTGTTAAGATTACATCACAGCCCGACACGATATTTTTGTAACTCGTTAACAACACGATTTCAATTTCATACAACCACAAGCAGTGTGAAAATGAAGGCAACACGTCGGTTAATTTCACTAAATCGTTACAATTTGTGAGCGAAATGAACCCCTGAACACTTTATAGAATTATATTGGACACGCACTCGCGATGGCGACGGAACGCTTGAAAAATGAAAATGTTCATAGTTCTTTATTTATGTGAGGTAACTTTGATGTTAATTAGTATGAAAGTCCATCAAACTGTTGTGGAAAGGTACTTATTTCAAAACTAAGTATAGCCAGCGTCTTCGCCCGTGTGACAGTCGAAAACAATCCCAAGATACCGTACTGTGAGCACTCGCTTTTAATTTGCTACGAGAGGGACCCTTCAATAATTTAAAATCATAGTATTTTAGAGAATAATTATATATTTTGCGTGTTTTCAACGTCAGAGCAAACAAACGAATTCCTTAGAAAAAAACTAACACTTCCTTATGACATCACATTCGAATTCTAACTTTCTTTTTTCTTAACTCTTTCAAGGCTTATGTCATTGAGGTTGCACCTCCCAAAGAGGATCTCTGCATGAGCTACCCCCCGAAGAATGGAGGATAGTAAGAATGATTTTCTTGCAATCATACATTCCCAGCCTTGGAAGAGTCAAGCACCTACCTACTCCTAACCCGAAGTCCCTGCCTAAGTGGCGACTCTTCGTAGACAGTTGGACATATGCTTCTATAGAAGCAGTTTCAGTCATACCCTGCGCTGGGCAATATTCTTTATATTATTATGCGCCATTTGCGCAATATCTTAAAGCAGTTATGCTGAAACCCTGCTGCAGCAAAACGCCACAAAAACCTGCAACACATCGTCGGACGTAAACAAAATCGATGCGACAATTCACATCTATCCAGAAGGGATTGAATTGATTAGATTTACCCTAACT
The DNA here is from genome assembly GCA_950371165.1 of Lacanobia oleracea. NCBI lineage: Eukaryota > Metazoa > Arthropoda > Insecta > Lepidoptera > Noctuidae > Lacanobia > Lacanobia oleracea. Next base: position 14,728,176 of record OX493397.1, read on the forward strand.
AATCTATGTGGTTGCTCGTCGGATGAACCTACTCTGCTAAAGTTTTTAAATTTTAACTTTGAACTTACTCCAATGATTCTAATACATAAGAATTGTAATCAATTGCCTCCATAATCAGTTCAACCAATGGTGACAACTAGCCACCCTTCGCGAAGGTTATACCTCGTATGCAAAGTTAGTTTAACCGCCCATGGAGTTCTTTAATGGCGTAAAATTAATCGCGAAAACTCTACCTTCAACACCACTAGAATGAGTTCACCCTAGCTAATATTATTTAAACGCGCTCTTCACAAATCTGGGAGCGCCCTCAAAGTCGTCGATCACGTGCACGTCCTTCTTCAAATGTACATGGAATGGAAGACTTCATTCAATATTTTATTCAACTTACCAAACAAAAATAATGTTTGTTTACATAAAATTATTTGACATCTATCTGCTTTGACATCCTACTTTTTTTACTACCATAAATATACTTTATAATAAAATGGTTTCAACCTATTTACATTAACTACAGAATCTTATTCAATTCAACCTTTACAGGTTCTATATGAAACAATAAACTTTTTGATTAGTTTGACACAATATGACAAATTGTTTTTTATGTTGTCATGTCATCCTATGACTGAAATAATACAAGTCAATCCTTCGGCTTTCGCTGCCATTAAAATAAATAAATTATATGTTATGAAATTAGCAGAAAACTTGAAAATAACTAACATTATATAAATCTAGCGAGTATAATAAAGTGGAATTTAGAACAACTATAAAATCCTCAAAATAAAACGATTCCTGACCTTATAATTGCGTATAATAGATTCATATTTCTTTCTAAAATATTTCCATTTACAAAATAAAGGTTGCCGTACTATCAAATCAGTAGTATAATGTTTTAGATGTTTTGATGTGTACGATTTTTTTTTTATATATATAAATGTGTTTATAATTTTTATTTGTTCTTCTTCCAACCCTTGTTTTCTTTTCAGTTTGGGCACGAAGATAAATTTTGTAGGCCCCATTCAAGTACTTACTAATAGCCTGTGTTAGTTGTGTCCGTGTGTTTGTGTTTAAAATTTTCCTACCAAATGAAACAGATATATTATTATTAGAAAGATCATTGGAGGACAAAGGAAGTTGCGCCTCCTCAGGGAACATCTCCTTCGGTTCGTCTTCCTGAGTGTTGGCCTCCTCAACTTGGGCATCATCCAACATGTGATCCAATATGCTACTACCGATGACTGATTCGTCATGGAGATCACATACAGGTTCAGACAAAGTCGCTTGACATTCCGGAATAGAATCTGGAATAAATAATGGAATGGACACACCGGGCTCTTTCTCTTCATCCGTCATGTCCGCTTCCATCTCGTCCTCGAATAGGCTGCTCTCTCCACAGCTCTGCTTTACTTCGTCATCATTGTCATCATGGTCATCATGGTCATCATGGTCATCATTGTTTTCGATTTGTGGGTCGTCAATTTTCAAACTAGAATATAATGGTGTATTATTATCGACATTTACATATTCCTGCTGTCCGCATCCATCGGACACTTCAGTAATTGTCTTTTCGACATAAATAGAGCATTCCAATGGCCGTCGTCGTTTACAGGAAATGCATTTACACGGAAATTCCTTCCTTATCTTGTCGCACAGCAGCGAAAAATCTATACCGTCATGGTATACCGTATTATAAAAATAACTCGCAGCGCTCTGCAGAAATGCGCCCAAAATTAACGAATAATCGGCTTCTCGCCACTCGCTTTCGATAGCGACTCGCCTGAATTCGGCTACGAACTCTTCAAAGCATACTCGGTCTGTACCGGTATATAACATAGACGTCTTTTACACATATGAAATCTTTCTTTCAAATATAAAAACCACTTAGCTCTTATTTCCAGGCGTCCATCCATCTAGCGCCTGAAAATCGTTCGCATCTCGTCCTTTTCGAGATGAATCTATAAAATTGGGAGTTTCTTCATGCACTTTTATATTTTACGCAGTGCACACGCGTACATTACCGGGCACCTCCGCCACTTGTGAGCACTCGCTTTTAATTTGCTACGAGAGGGACCCTTCAATAATTTAAAATCATAGTGTTTTAGAGAATAATTATATATTTTGCGTGTTTTCAACGGCAGGGCAAACAAACGAATTCCTTAGAAAAAAACTAACACTTCCTTATGACATCACATTCGAATTCTAACTTTCTTTTTTCTTAACTCTTTCAAGGCTTATGTCATTGAGGTTGCACCTCCCAAAGAGGATCTCTGCAGTACTGTCAAGTTAAATGATATCCTGTGTCCTAATTCAGATCATTATCTACGAGTGTCGTGCTTCATCCAAATCCAATCAGCCGTTGAAGCATGATAAATTAATCAACATACATACGTAGTCATAATATTAGAAATGGGTTAGGATAAGGTGGTTCAAAGCAAACTTTTTTTGAACCACGTTAAACCACGATAGTGAAAGTTATTCATATGATTAGTACAATGACGCCTTAAGAGGTTTATTCTGTCACACGTTGTATACATTAATCTTTTACACGACTAGAAAAAACCTCGTGACGAAGCTGGAACCCCATGCCTGAAATAGGCAATACACTCCAAGCAATCCTCATGATGAATGACCATTCTTTCACTATAAGAAGACGTCTTTGCCCAGCAGAGGGACTATGGTAAACTGACATTATAATTAAGCTAGTGCTAACGTGATGTTCCCAACTAAATCTGCTAAGCCTAGGTATCAGTAAAGCTACACGCCTTTTCACTCGCAGTCCTAATGGACTGCGAGTGTCCCTTCATGGTTAATACTATTAAATTAGTTAGCAGTCGCTGTTCCTGGCTTATATCATGTAAAAGTTTCATTAGCTGCGGAATGGCATTCCCGACGTCAGCGACTATCGTAAAAGGCAACTGAAAACTATGTTTTGCCAAGATTAGGAGATATTCTTGTGATTGCAGTGTATTGGATTGGCAATTGCAACTGGGATCTGCAACAACGAATCCATCTGAAAAATAAAATATTATCCCAGCAATCGTTCATTTACGTCTGGAAGACCTGTGATACGTAGAGTGTTTTCCAGAAATTCAAACAACTACAGGGAGGAACTTGGAAAGTAGGGGAGGGTTATAAAATTTCCTTTAAAAAATAAATTATACAGTTTTGTTGTTTTGCACAACATGCACTTTTATTAGGTGTTACGGAGTTAACGGGGTTTTTAATAGCACTTACTCCATGTTTGTTTATTCCAAGAAAATTTACCTATGGAGCAGTGGAGTTGTTTTCTGAAACTTTATTTTAATAATAGATACCTGTGTGACCCATACGCAAATAACTTTTCCTAGAAATACACTACTCGTTATAACATAACACTAACGAAGGTTTTCTAAAGCTGTTCTTAGAATTCAACTAACAGAGGTACTATTTTTAGTACGTCTATAATGAAATCAGAAATACAAAAATTAGAAAAGAATCCATGTATGTGGGTGTGTAGATCAGGGATGATAAACCTAAAAGAAAACTTTTACCAGTAACGGAAGAATTTTGTACAACCTGTAACAGTTTAAACGTAATACGTAATAAAGACTGCTATCAGATACCAGCCTTCCCTTCGTTCTGTTAGTGTCGGACGAATGACAATCAGGACCAACTGGCTAACGTGCTGCCCAAGGCACGAAGGAAACCGCTCTTGGAAAGACCTGCTAACCAAAAATATCGATTCTTGTGACTGTTATTGCCAAGCCATATTATTATAAAATAGCAAAATAAAAATGGACCCTAAAAACAATCTTGTCGTGAACGGTTAAGAGTCAAAGCAAACAGCTTTAAGCGCCATAAAGTAGCGGCAACTTTCTGTTTACTTTCAAATTGTTAAGGCTCTTTTTATCCTTTCATATTTTTGGGAGAACGTAACACAACATTAAAATTGGGTTATTGGTTGTTTAAAACTCAATATAATCAAATTAAGAAGCTCGTTGCCTTATTATTTGCCGAAAGAATTAGCATTGCCATTCAACGTGGCAATATTTCTAGTATGTTAGGCACGTTTCCGGATTACAGGGATTTAGAGTAGTACTTCGACATTGCTGTGAGCTTTTTGTTTTTTCGGGTACGTATTTGAATATCGAAGATTAAAATACCTATGCGTAAAATACCGACGTTCAAAACATCGAAAATTTAAATATCGATAGTATCAAAACATCAAATAACATGAGCCGAGTGATTAAAATATCGAATGTTTTAAAACATCAAATAACATTATACCTAAGTTCAAAATGTCAACATGTAATGCATCTAAGTTCATAATATCGCATCGTGAGTTACTAGTTAAAACATCGAACGAATTTTTATATAGGCAGTATGAGTGTATTCATAAATGTAGGTAGATTTGAAATTGTAACACTCTGCAAACGCGTAGCTATTAGTCATTAGTCTGTCTATTGCAAAAATTTAACGTATTTTTTAGAGAAAATTATCATGTCGGAACACGGATTAGATGCATGCAGCATGCAAGAAAGGCTCCGGCGCTGTTGGGCTTCGGCGGTCCCACGCGAGCTTATCGTCCCACGCGAGGTTATTGGGCCGCCTCGACCTTCCACGCCTACGCGATTCTAAATTACACTCTAGGAGTAGGGCAGACAAAACTACGTGGAGTCAGTTTGTCAGCGATTCGTTTCTGTCACTAACTTTTGTAGCACAATACCTATATCGACTTTTCAAGAAAATATTTTAATTTAAAGATCTAAATAATACTTTCACGATTGACCTACGCTTGTACACTGGACACTGATTTTCAAGAAAATAGGTCGAAATTGTTCCTAGGTTGTTGTCGAGGAGCTCGTGGCTTAATAATAACATTCGCATGGGTCGATCTATAAGGTTAAGCAACGCTTGCCAAGGTTGGTCTGTGGATGGGTGATCATCTTAACATACCGAGTTTCTTCCGTGCCTCGGAAAGCACGTTAAGCCGTTGGTCCCGGCTGTCATTTGAAGATCTTTGTCAATCGTTACGGATAGTCAGAAGCCAGTAAATCTGACATGCCATGAAGTACCGTGTTACTCAGTTAATGGGTTGTGGAGGTCTGATAGGCAGCCGCTCCTCGTAAAATACTAGTGTTCAGCTAAATCCGGCTTGACTGGAAGCCGACCCCAATATATGTAGTTGGGAAAAAGCTAGGCAGATGATGAGGCTTACAAATTACTTGATAAGTATCCCAATACATACAAACGGGAAAAGTAGTATATACCTAATGCATAACAGAAAGCTGCGACGAGCACCATAAACGATGAATAATCTCCTCTGATGATATCTGAAACAAGCACATCTGAATTACAATCATGATTGAAACCTGTTCTAAAACAGCACTGCTTACAACCTAAAGTAATGCAGGCGTGAAGATTCTTACATTTTGCATAAGTGCCAGTTTGCATAAGTAGCCACCCTCCCGGAGCGGGATTATAATCGCATGCGACGCTCTAATTTATAGCCACTAAAAAGTTTCTAGATTAAAACTGGAATTACTAATTTGAATGTACAAAGAAATGTTCGAAAATATCTAATTTGTAGGTTCCGTAGTGTGAAATATAGACGTAAAGATACCTTTCAACTGCCTTGTTATTATTTTTGACCTATCAATTAGTGTACTGGGTTTAAATATAGGCTAGGTTTGAAAAATCGTAGGGTGGTCTAGACTGTCAGAGCGAAACCTATTTTTGTATGTTTTTATACAGTCTACGATTATAATATTTGTCGATATTAACATAGTGTACAGAGTGTAAAATAAACCACGCAATTATTTATTTTTTACTAATTAAAAGGCACGCGTTTGACCACTATCTCACCTGATGGTAAGTGATGATGAGGTCGAAGATCATCATTTAATAGTTTTTACAGTGGGACCAACCCTGAAACCTTCTAAAAGACACCGGATAACTGTTCTTGAACTGTAATGCATCACTTAGCACTCTAAATTAAAAGAGCGAACACTACAAAAGAATTCTAGAGAAAACGCACTGACGCTGAAAATACAAGTTTTAATAAACTCGCATGCCGTCTGTTTCATAACACGGCTCAGAGTGTAATAAGATATACGTTTTATTGCTCCTCACACCAGATATTGTGAGGAGTCAGCGAATAAGTCGTTAGTACGTATTTAGCTAATAAACTCAATTTCCAATTAGACGAAATCGCTTTTTCACGACTTTTCCACTGATCAGCCTTTATGAAAGCTCCGTACAAAACGATCGTGGAAATGTCCGACTCCACCTTACTAAGTACCCGCGCAATCTTTATTGGAAATAAATTAAAGCTAGCGGAAAAGAATCCAGACCCTTTGTTTGTTTGTATGAGGGACTAGATATTAAAAAATGGAAAGCTGTGAATCTCCATAGAATTCCTCGTAACGACGGGGTGGCATTGCGAGTAGAAAACACATACATTTTATTAGGTTATATTTGAGACAATGCCATTTTTTATTCACCTTATATTGTTGTGTTTTCACGTAGAAAAAGTTTTGCCATTCTACCTCTATTTTTGCTTTTTAGTCGCTGAGCAACCGGCGCCGTTTACATACAAAGGCTATGCTTTTATTTTTAGGGGGTGTACGATATGGAACCATGTGGAACTGATTCGGGTGAGATATTTAAATGAAAAATTAAATGTACCATGAGGATCCGGATAAATTATACGCGCTTCCTTTGGATGTCGCGTCGTTATAGATAGCTTCCTGAATATTTGAAGTGGCAAAAGTGGAATCAAAGAACGTAAGACTTCGTGCGCACACTAATTATATTGCCAATATTTTGTAATTAGACTTCCTTCATGACCTTTTATCACAGGCGCTTCATCTGTAGAAAACGAACGAGCTAAACTGAAGATGAAACAAATAACTACTGCAACAAAGTTCTATCTCATAGCCGATGAAAACCACTTCACACATTATACGAAGAAAGGCAGTAATAAACAACGCTATAGGAAACGAAACTTTCTTACACAGCCATAGAAATACTGACGAAGAAACAACAATAAACAAGTAATTAAAACTTATTTACCTATACGGCTAGTTCGCGTGCAGTACAAACTAAATGAGGCTCCGCTTTTAGCAAACATAAATATGTGCCCCTATCTAGCGGGAACATGGGCGCCTTAAGGCTTAATCTTTATGAATACTATTCTACCATTCCATTTTAATAGTCGGCTGTTAAGCTACAAATTTAACTTTGTTAACTTCTTTATTTAGTTGTGTATTGAAGGATCAATAAGTATTCATTCAATTTTGTGTCAATTTCCGGCAAATTGTGGACATAGTAAACCCTATTCATTGATTTCAATGAGACCATTAAACGGCACGTTTGTAGCTAACAAATTAAATTAAGTGATTCTATAATAAAATTACTATTTTCCCATTCGCAAAGGTAGATTCTTATGGAGTAGAGCGGACCGGAAACTCTAGCATCCACAAGATTTTACCATGGCACAAGTAATTCACTCTGTGTTACAGGGCTGACCATGATGATCTACGAATCCAAATACAAATTGGATTAGTAGATCATCTACCGTAACAACGTGTTACATTGTTTGAATTTTTGATTCTAAGGCCACCGTGACCGTGCCCAACAATGTAAATAAACTTGCATGCAAGTGGCTTGCTAATGGAAACCGCAGCCTAAGACATGCCGCTTTCTTTCGCTCTGGTAACCCAAGCTAGTCGTTAAATAATACAAACGGACATAGTGAAAAGGTTGCCTAGTAGTTTGCCATTGCGTCGTCTGCTAATAACAACCAACTGCTATAACCATTCCGTTTTCTATTCAAGCGTGGACTAAGGCAATTTCCCCCTTGACCATTCATTGGGTGGGCTTATATAGCAGTGGACGTATCGGACTGGTATTATCATAAATAATTAGCCATGATCATAATAATTATCAGCCTGTATGTTGTAAGTGCTCCATGAAAATTGGTTTATGTGTTCTTAAGTCAGAGAAATTAATATCTATTTATTACCCGAATTTATCTAATAGTCTTTGCAATTTTTACGAACCTTTATTTTACTACTGATAGGCACGAGTTTGACCACTATCTCAACTGTCGGTAAGGGAAGATGTAGCACGCCTGCCTAGAAGTAACCTATTTACTCTTGACTTAAAGACTCCCAATTGTAACTATCAGGAAACACAGACTCCGGCAGGGAATTCCACTCCTTAGCTGTACGCACTATGAATGTGTTCCCAAAATGTTTTTTGTGCGTGGGTGGGATGTCCACCATGTACTGGTGGCGCTTCGCCGTTCGTCTTGTGGCCCGATGATGGAACGGGCTTGGCGGAATTAAATTATGCAATTCCGTCGCACATTCACCAAAATGCAACCGGTAGAAAACCGATAGGCTAGGAGACAGACGAAGCGCCGCGACGAGCCTATCATTGCCGATGATTCTCTTGTCTCGTTTCTAAATTGACTTAAGATCATCAAGCTGGTATCTGGCAGATCCGTCCCAAAGATGAGAGCAGTACTCCATACACGATCGAACTTGCGTTTGATAGAGTTTGAGCAGCTGTTCCGGCGTGAAGTACCGTCTCAACTTTGCTAGGATCCCCAATTACTTTGCAGCCACATGAGCTTTTGCCTCTATGAACGGGCCAAAATTGAGAGCAGATGTTAATGTAACCCCGAGAAGCTGAAGTTGGTCGGTTATCGGCACGGTTGCACCCCGGAAAGATGGAGCTGGGTGGAATTGGCTCCTTTTAGCGGAAAACAGACATGCTTGGGTCTTAGCAGCATTGAACTTTACCAGATTGGCATCGCCCCACACAGAGACAGCCTGTAAGCACACGTTCAAGCGCTCAACCATAGCCTCCCGGAGAGACCGGATTTGCGACCCACCAGCTCGTGCGTCGGACACGTATCTCTTAGCAAAAGTGCTGTCGTCTGCATACCCAAAGGTACAGTCAACAGCAAAAGTAGATGATCAAAATCAGAAATTCAATACTAATGAACGGAGTTCGCGTCAGAACTGTGTCGAAGTGATTCAAAAGTATGTGATTGTAAATTATACCAAACATTTACTACTAGTACAGCTGCCATATATTCGTGATCAGTTTTGACTCCAAAAGTTATTAACTCAATTCGCATCAGAACTAAGGAGTGAAAAAAATTTACAAAACTAGTGAACAGTTAAAATCAAAAATTAAATGATGAAACTGAGGCCACGTTATCATGAGGCATATAATTCATCCATCCTTATTTTTTCATTAAGGGCGCTATTACAAAATCGAGCGCTTGCCCCGGACTAAAGCTACAAACCGCGTTTCCCGAGATTTATAGTGATTGTAGGCCGTATACAAAAATTGCTTAAAAATATGAGTTTACTTTTAAATAGACCAATTTTTTTTTCATGCATTATAACAATACCTCCTTAATTATTAAATAATTTTTATTTGAATTTGGATTATACTTTCATAGATAAAAAATATAGTTTCGTACGGAAAATTGTCAATAATTCTCAGATTTACAAAATTATTTTTGGTTTATTAGTGCATGAATCGTAACAAATTGATTTGATCATTCCAAAGTAGAAAGTACAGTTGTATCATGGACATTTTTAAAATTGATTAAATTATTATATCTTCGGTGTACCAAAGCATCAAAAGATTCCCAAAAGCGTAATTTTATGAAACACCCTTTGCGGAGACAAGAAATTTACTGATGTACGTGAACAAATTGATATATTTATTTAAAACACTCTCAAGATCAACTATCAAACTTTCTTAGGCGTACTTTTGTTTTTTTTTGTGCTATATCTAATCAGACATCAAAACTCGAATCAAACGCTCAAATTCAAGAAAAATTGTGAAAGCGCTCTTAACCCAGTAATTTAATTTGTTATGTTTTACGGAAAATCTGCTGAATTGGATAAAAATTTGCATATTGAATATATGCCAAATTTCATCCAATTGAACCCCTAAAAAAGCATATGTTCATAAAAAAAAAACTTTTTACAAAAAAAAACAAGCGACTTCCAAAAAAAACACTACAAATAGAAAAATAATAGAGTTATTTTTCACTTAGAAGTCGGTGTCTTTGGATCTGTGTTTTAGTTTTTTGCCACCGATTTCCAAAATTAAAGTTATTTTTCACTTTGAAGTGTTTTTTTTGGAAGTCGGTTTATTTTTTTGTAAAAAGTTTTTATTTTTCACTTTCTAGTGGGTCAGTTTGTAATTTATCTAAGTTACAATAGCCCAATGTCAACTGCTCATCACCTTTTACAACATATTGCTTTTCCCGATGCAGGGACGTTAATTGTTGAGGAGTTCTCCTAGTAAGAACCAGGAGAAATGGAGCTCCATGGTGAAGGCATCATCATCACTATGCATTTTGACGAGCATAAATTACTTAGCAACCATATTAAAGTAATCGAATCGCAACCCGTGAAACACTTAGGTATAATTGAGTAGTTCCGATGCCCATCTGTGGTCTTCATCATCAGTTCCACTTCAGCAAATGGTGCTTTTCGAGATCAGCAAATGGTGCTTTTGCAGATCGTTAATATGCAGCAAGAACAGTGTTGCCGAAAGCACCGATCCCTGAAGAACCCTGGCATTAATATCCAGCTGTCCAGACGAGCAGCCATCTATGACCACTCGGATAGACCGATCCCTCAGGAAATCCGTGATACAATTACACAAACTGGCGGGCAGGCCGAAGGAAGGAAGCTTACTAATAAGGCTATCTTGCCAAACCCTGTCGAAGGCCTTCGAGATGTCAAGGGAGACCGCTAGTGCCTCCCCGTGCTTCTCTTCCCGTGATTTTGGCGGAACGCGTATTGTCGGTCACTAAGGATATCATTCGCTTCTAGGTATGCCAGGAGCTTATGATTGAGCACACGTTCTATACTCTTAAAAAGTATGGACGTTACCGAAATGGGTCTATAATTCAACGGGTCGGTTCGACTACCCTTTTTGGGCACGGGCTGCACGTTAGCTTGCTTCCAAGCCTTCGGCACTTTTCCGGTCTCAAACGAAAGGTGAAATAGGCGTGTCAAGATCAGTGACACCTCAGGCGCACAAGTCTTCAGAACAATTGCCGGTATCCCGTCGGGGCCACTAGCCTTGTTCACGTCTAGATTACGCAGTACCCTACGGACGTCCTTCTGATGAATGCGAATGTTCGACATACTCGACTTGCATAAATCTGAAGCCGGGAGCCTCGCGCCACCAGGATTTAAACGTGAAGATTCCGCAAACAAAGAAGCACACAAGTTCGCTTTCTCCTCAGCGGAGTGAGCCAGCGTCCCGTCGGGTCTCAGCAGTGGTGGTAATGAGGGGCGGCTGAAGTTCGATTCAACCGACTTAGCCAGGTACCAAAAAGCCTTACTACCTGCTGGGTATGAAGTAAGTTTGTTCCCTATTCGGCTAATGTGGTCAAACCAGACATTGTTATGTTAGAGAACGGAATGTAGTACTCCATTCCCCTCCGCAACACATTCGTCACGGCGTCTGTGCACGACGAAGCATCAATCGAAGAAAAGCAAGTAGGCTGCCAAGGATAACATGCGAAGAAAGATCGCATGCCATCCCAATCTGCTGACCTGTATCGCCATTCTCGCCGGGTGCCTCTTGGGCTAGGATCGGGTGGGGAGTAGACGGACACAGACTTTACCAGACAGTGGTCGGAACTACCCAGTGGTGAAGAAATCAACACCGAATAGCGGTCTGGATCTGGTGTCAGCAAAAGGTCCAAGCAATTGGCAGCGTGCGAATCAACATCGGGCACCCTCGTTGCCCCCTGGACCAGCTGGGGAAGATTTAACGCAAGCGCTAGCTTTCGTGTCTCTCACACGTGGTCTGTGCACTGATATGGGAAGAGCCACTCCTGATGGTGGGCATTGAAGTCCCCTAGTAACACCAATTGGGCAGAAGGGTACCGCTGCTGTGCCGCATCCGCCGACTCACTCAGGTGCTGTGTGAGCCCAGTGGTCTCCAAATCACCGCTGTGCAAACGGTAGACACAGGCGTAGACAACTTTGTCCAGGCCTGTGTCCACTATAACCCACAGCGTTGAGAACCTGGAGTATTCAAGGTTGTGGAGACGCCGATAGCAGATGTCGCCCCGTCACGTCTGACGGACATCCGATCTGCGTCTCCGACAGGAATAAGAGCGCTGGTTTCTTAGTCTCTAGATGGTGATGGACTTGCAGCAAGATTTGAGTCAGACGCTGTACAGTTTTTCACTCTTTGTTCCTGTTCATGTTATTGAGTGAAGGAGGTTAAGGAGAACCTGTTAACCTTCAGGCAAGCCCTGACAGGTCGAAATCATTGGGGGACTAGTCAGGAGACTGCAGGGATGCCCAAGCCCTCCTGGGAGTGTCCATCGGGCCCTTTCATCTGGCCGCCAACCAGCATGATGGTGCATTCCGGGATTTTTCAACAGTTGGCGGGGCAGCCTTTCATGTGTGGCTAGCACACTACTTGGGCCCCCAACTACCTGCGGCCGGCCAGCGGCGCACCGTGCCTCGGATCCCGCTTCAGACCCATGTCAGAGCAAGCCTGGCTGGTCTGCCTGCATAGGAACAACTATTTCGACCCAACTCCTCTGAATTGGCTACACTGAGGATCGTACCGGAACGCGGCTAGGCCGCTTGGCGGTACGTCTTTGCCCAGTAAAACCTTAAACACATTTGGGTTTAAGATTCGTTCATATACATTATCTAATAATATTATATTTTTATTACAGCATTCATTTGATTTGCACACACGACGAATACATACCTAGGTACAACTCCTAGAAAACATATGACAATAAACATATATGTCAAGCGAATGAGGACGTTTTTACGTGAATACCCTTTTCCTAATTGTTATCATGTCACTATGACAGTTAAATATTCTATTCTGAGAGCTTGTAGGTACACGCAAATTGACTCGAGCATAAAGTGCGTAGTACATAATGTAGATACTTGTACATTTGTGTACTGTTTGTTTACATTCTGCAGACTAATTCATCTTAAGCTTTAAGACTGATTAATGATTTTATACTGGGGACGACTACTGCTACGTTTGGTTGTTCATCAAGTTTCAATAAATATTCACCGTTTTTCTTAGAGCACAAATACGATACTTACTTTTTTTTTGGCCGAGACTAAGATACTAAAGACTCTACAAGTTATTTCTTGTTAGTTGTCACAATTTCGGTATTCGGGGAAATTCACGCCAATTAGCGCTACTAAGGCAAGAGATCATTTACTTTGAAAAGGTAACTTATGAGGCAAACATGATGTTGACATCACTTGGACCTGACGCCTTAATGCTGCCGCCAGTTGCACGTCATTTCAGGAAGCCATAGTTTTCTGTACCTATATTTAGTTTTATTACCCAACTTTTAATAAGATATTATGCACAGTAAAGAAGCCCATCTCAAAAAACCAACTCAATTTTTACCGATACAAGCACCAAAACCATTATGTAAAGTTCACGAACATGCCGTTACTAACTCATCGACGCTAGTAAATCCCAGTCTGGCTTCTCCTTGCAAACATGAAACATTTTCAAATATTATGCACCAGTCTGATTTATTGGAGACAGCAGGCTAATCTTACCACGCTATCGCCAGCACAGCTGTACAAAAAACAAATTCCGAACGACGACTTTTATGGTAGACCCTTTATACTGTCTAGCCAAAAGTGAAACCTTATCTGGTAGACTATAAATAAATAAAACTTGACGTTCAACCTAAGTGTGATAGCATCACACTTTGTTCTTTTATTAAGTGAATAAACGTAAGCTTTGTGTGGTTTTTGGTGGTGAAATCTTGGGTGTGGGTACATGGTCTTCTTGTTTTCATATTGACGATTGATGTTTTGTCCGCCTGTTAGTACCGCGACGATGACTATTCCGCCGTTTACCTCATCAGTGTTGACGAGGGACAGAATAGAAGAAGTGGCATACCTTGAGACACATTCCATTCCATTTCGATTTCACAATCCACAATAATTATTTTTATATGAAAGCCACATTCATGAAGAAGGCTATACGGGAATGGCAAAAAACAGTATTCGCGTGTACGGAATCGCAAGCAAAACTTAGTCATAGTGATAATGCGCATTGTACTGAATGAGACCATTATATACATCTCATAGTAACATTGTTAGGGTTACAAAACCAAAATCGGAACCCTTCTAGGATCACTTGGGTGTCTGTCTGTCCGTTTGTCACAGCCAGTTTTCTCCGGATCCACTAAACAGATTCTGTTAAATTTTGGTACACATATGGACTTCTATGACTCAACCATGGACGCGTTACGTAAATCATTAAATTTTTAGTACGGGGGTCACTTGTGGGGGTCAAACTAGAAAAAATACAAATAAAAATTGGAACTATATTGTGTGACATATCAAATGAAAGGGATTAATGTGAGGGGTTTAATTATATATTTTTCATAATTTTAAAACAAATGTTTTTGAAGTTATTCAAGAAATTAGACGAAAAATAACCATTCCCCCCTTATCTCCGAAACTGCTGAGCTTAACATTTTGAAAAAATGCAGATAATAGTTCTACACCTATAGATTACAGTGTAGTCTAGAGTGTTAAAATAACATGTTAAAAAAATAAATTCGTTCGGAACCCTTTGCACGCGAGTCCGACTCGCACTTGGCCATTTTTTTATCTATGGTTTTACCACAGACAGACGAAATCATTATTAATCACGAATCAAATTCCCAACATTTAGGGTATCAAATAAAAGAAGAACCTTTAGGAAACCACCCACACGTCTAAAGATGATACAGAATAAGTAATTCTAGTAATACTATATATAACCACCGTCTCATTGACTTTGAGGTCGCCATTGTACCGAACTATTGAGAACACGTGTACCAAGCATAACTTGGCTCCAAGTTATTTGATTAAAGGTAAGCCGGAATTACAAAATACCAGGAATCGGAGTAATAATGACAACACAAAACATAATAGAAGTACGCAATACCACATAACATCAACCTGATGAGTTCTCTAATGAGACAAAAGCAACCACAAACTGACAGGTAAGCTGATTTCAAAATCTATAATTACATCATCTCGGTACCGTAACCGAAAAAAAAAATATATCGAAACGGGGATCGTTTTAAAGAGGATTTACGCAATTAAAACGAAGAAGGGAAGCCAGATAAAGGAAAAATATTTATTCTTGCCTTTTGAGAAAACTTTTTGAAATAATATCTTCTATATCATGCGGTAATGTAAATATTTTGAGTTCAACGGAATAAACTTTATCATTGTAAGTTGTGATATGTCTTCGTTCTTGTTATTCGTGGCGACTGATTTGCTCAAGGTTTTTCGACATAGTAATTATACTTAGAGATATGGGTAAAAAAGACATTAATTCGCATTTGACTCATGTCTGGACTTCATCCGATTACTAGTCACAATAGCTGTATTGAGATTTTCCGGTCACAATAACCGCTTAGGAAAGGCAACCAAGACTCAAGCTAGCCTGAACTTCAAACCTAGGACAAAACGAGTATAATGTTGGAACAGCCAGACTTGTTTGTAGAAGAACTTACATCAACATCATGGCCTACGATGGGAGAGGCCAATAACCTGATCCCGAACTTTAGTCGAAAGATCTACTGCTGGACATAGGCCCCCAAGCAACGCCTCGTCGACAGGTCCTGTGCGTCTTGCATGGAACGAATTCCCGCGACATTCACCTGGGAGCCCCTACTATGTGCCAATGCCGTCATGATCCCGTCGTGAGAAAGAGACGGGGCTATACAGGACGAATAACACTATTATTTTTTTACAGCGTATAGTTGATACTTGAGAATTAGACTGCTAACGGCTGATGATGGTGATGATTGCAATCTACGGTAAACTTGACCATTTATACATATAAACATATGACTGATTAAGAGGCATATAAATAACTAGCTGACCCGCGCAACTTCGTCTGTTCCGCTCCTATTGGTCTTAGCGTGTTCCTCGACAAATGGGACATCTAACACTGAAATAATTTTTCAAATCGGACCAGTAGTTCCTGAGATTAGCGCGTTCAAACAAACAAACATACAAACAAACTCTTCAGCTTTATATATTAGTATAGGTAACTTCTTCAGTGAGACACCACTTCTGCTGAAACCAAGAAATAAACACAACAATGTAATGCTTAATGTTTGATTGTATATTTTTTTGGATGTTCGTTAATCCATCACGCCTCAACGGATTAATGAAAATTGTAAAATGGGTAGACCATGGCCTGACTTATATACAACGCTTTTTATCCCGAGCGTCCGTTCCTGAAGTTACTGACAAAAGGTACATTATTCTACATCTATATCTTTCTGATCACGAAAAAGGATAAATAAAATCATGTAGAAATGTAGATAGTTAAAGTGCCATCAAGCAAATATATTCACAACGTGTAGTTGTTCACTTTCCGTGACATTCTAGTTACAACAAAAACAATTATATTGTTCTGAAAATTAATTTAGGGTAGAACTAAAATTATTAGAGATTGGCTATATTACAAAGAGTTCTCTTACAAAAGCTAAAATATTACCTAGATATTTTTAACAGTACAGTAGGCTTCCCCCACGTGTCGGTACATCATCATGTGCGTCTCGCATGCAATGGATTCCCGCGGCGTCACTAGGTCAGTGGCAGCCAAAATAACACTAATGGGTGGATGGGCACCTATATCAGGAACGTCGCACAGTGGGTACATGAAGACGGGTGTTCATCACCGAGGCACACCTTAAAACGTTGGCGTGACTGATTCGTCAGGAACGAGTACGTGATTTCATCAGCATTCTAGCTTACTTATGTAGAGAAATGAATAAAAACAGATGAATGCCGAGAAAAAAACACTTTAAAATCAAAAGTAAAACTGTCTGTCCGACAGTTTCTTCACTAGCCTCTCTTCTTGGCTTGTCAATTGATGAAACATAGCGCACGGGTATTTCTTGTCCTGGAATAGGACATATATCTACATTGTACACTTGTTTTATAAACGTTTTTCCTGTGCTTATTATGAGGTGTAGAAAAAGTATATCATAAACAAATGTTACTTTACATCCCGGGAGCATATTCCCTTGGGATAATTTACTACATTCACGCGGATGGAAATGCTAGCACAAAATAGCATAAAATTAAAGTAAAATAAACCTTTTAAAGTTGAATGGCGGGCAATTATTGAAGAAATCTATGCCCGGCTTTACTGAAAGCTGACCCCAATGTAGTTGGAAAAAGGCTAGGCAGGCAGGCATGTCCAGTAGTATAATAGGGCTGGCCATGATGTTTCATACGAAACATTTTTCTATCAGCTTAACCGAAAAAACGAAAAGATCTCGCTCTTGGAGTGAATAATAACATAAGCCACTTTCTTCATCTTCAATCAGCCGCCTGTTGGGGTAAACTGTGCGACTTGGGAACGTGATACGCATTCGGATACAAAGGGGTATCGGTCCATTGAAATATGAGGAGTCGATTCTTGCCCAGGGTTTGGAAATGGACAAAATACACATACCTAGCGTTGAAAAAAGCAGGAAAAATTCCCGTTTCTTTCCAACTCCGTTGGTTTTTTTTCAATATTTTTGTCGAAAGTTTGAAGAAAATTCAATAAAACCGAAAAAAACCGAAGAATATGAAAGATACAGGAAACTTTTCATGTTATTTTTCAAATACGTACTTTGTATATTTAACTAAGGATATTCTATGCCATAATAATATGCATTACGTGCTAAATATCTCAATCTTTGGCTAACTATAACTTTTCACAGATTACATTTGTTTGGTAATTATAATTCAGCTGTCTATAATTGTAGAAGATATGATAGAAGCATAGATTTGCTTCGTCTAAAAGAGTTGCAGTAATTATTTTGAATAAAGATTCAATCACACATAGCAATAAGCAGGTCTCCCGTATTTTAAATTAATTTAACTATCCCTATTGTTTTTGTATTACGAACAATCATTTGCCGCAGGTCAAAACGTTGCTCATTGTTTTTTAAGAATTATTTTAGACAAAAGAAAACTCGTCCGAAGTCTGTAGACTCATATTTACAAAGTAAATTAACATTATCTGTAAGGCTTAATTAATCCCTTATCACGGTAGTGTTAAGAGATTATTTTAAGTGTAAAGTAGGAACTTTACACTTGAAATAATACTGAAATAATACCATAATTAAAATCTAAATGCAGAATGGCATTTAGCCTGTTTTATATGTGTAAAAGCAATTCATTAATGGTAGATAGTATTATAGCTTCAGTGTGTTTATGTCAGCCAATTAATTGTTTTACACTAAAAATAAAGTGGAACATAAAGGAAACAAGCAGCCATTAATTACAAAGTATTCTCTTTGATTTCAAAAGATAATTTCTACGAACTGATAAACTTCTTCATTACAACATTTTGTTCGCAAATTGAAAAATATACTTTTAAAGGACGGTATGAAAATATAAATTTATGTTTGTTTATCAAAGTTTAATCACCTCTGTGTGAATTACGGAGCTCGATCAAATTTGATCAGCGTCCAATTAATTTGTTACGTCACATAGTACATAGACAATTATATACAAAGCCTTACAAAGACAGCCACCGGCTATACGTAGATATTGCCTTGATTAATATGAACATGCAATGAATCGCGATATACTCGTATCTGCGCAAGTTGAGCGCTGCCGTAGGAACATTTTATTTCATTCACATGCAGAAAAATCGTTCACACGTTTTCATCGGTATCTCCCAATTAAAAAAAAGAATGTGGAGTGCATTGGTGTGATGCAGCGGCATTCACGAGGACCCCCTCCGGCAATAAAGTAGGCATCTAGCGAGCTACGTGCCTTACGATAAGACGAGTGTACGTGCTAACTCCTTATTTGTGCATGAAGCTCAGCCACCGAGCAAACTGGAAGGTTCAAAGAAAAGAAAGAAAATTTACATTATCACATTCCTCTAGAGAGTTATTTTACTATTCTCAGAGCTTAAATATTTCATTGTAGAATATGTACTTCGTAGAAGTTCATCTGAAAAAACATTTTATAATAAAGTTATCTACCAAGATACTGCAATATAATTCAAAGAGGATTGCATCAGTCTCAAGTCTGACGCTCTTTGCAATTCCTTGGAAGCAATTTTATTCTAGACCTTGTGATTTCATCTACCTATATTAAAGCCCACCTACACTGCTGGTGCCGTAAGACTGACACACTCAAATTAAAATAAGTAGGACTTACTGAGATTTACAGTAATTGTATGTAATCCAATTATTTTAGTCCAGTATAAAAAAAAATACGAAGAAAATAAATAAAAATCGAATAATGTCCTGCAGCATTAAATAATGTTTCTAGCGTTGTATATCCTAGCCCAGTCGTGCGTTACGTGGAGAGCTACCACGGGTGACAAACGCGCCCGGGGGACGCCCGCACGTACGTTATAAAAACGAGGGGGATCTTTAAAGTGAAAAGTAAAGCGAGTTTGGCTTTTATGGTAGTTACCCTGAGTTATCCAATCAGTCGGTGCCGGGGAAGCAATAAACTGGGCATCACGTCCGAACGTGTCCTCCGAGTGACAAACTACTAACGCCGCGCGCCAACTAGCGCACTGAACGCTTGCCTGCACTCACTGATGGACGAATTTAGATTTATTACTCACCCCGCGTGTTTACTTTTCCTCACATGGTGAGAGCGTCGAGATTCATTAGTTAGGGGTTAGTCGCCGATGTAGCTGTGTTTGAACACGGCAAAGGACATTCGTATATGTGACGAGCACAGCGGACTAGAACAACAGTTGGACATGAGAGCGACGAGTTATTCGATTGCCGATCGTTTATTTCTTAAATCGAAAATGGTCGAGAAGTGGGAACTTACTCAGTCTGTGTTTTATTTTAAACGAGTACTTTGCCGTATATTTTTAGTCAGACAGACAGTTCATTTCGAACAATTTTTCAAAACCATTTTCTAAACGCTAAAAACGAATTCCTCTAAAGAATTATGCAGGAAAATTTTCATTCCGATCATAAAAATTTTATGAGTGCTTCCCGCACCGTCGTTTTTATAAATAAATACAATTAATGATATTTATTTTTCATTTATGACAACCTTACAATGTTTATTATATACAACTGCCTGTATACGTAAATACGCCTGCTATTATTAAACACACAAAGAGCAAGCGTTTCGCTGTCAACTGTTCTACATTTGATACGCCAAGATATTACTGTAGCGTCAACATTCTCAATAGGCCTGTACTTGACAATGTGGCGAGATACCTCTATTGAGGAAAGAGCCCATTCACGCAAGCCAGGTTCTCCGTTCCTAATTGCAGATTATCCGTCATATTTATTGATACAATCAATCTCGCTTCAATCACATTTGGAACATAATCACCCGTATTATCAGTCGAGCTGTTAATCCCCGAAAGTACCTAGACAATAGACAATGGGCCAGTAACAAGATGCCTAATCGTCTTCTCAAGTAAATTGTTTGTTAAGTATCTGGCAAATCGGACTATTTACGGATGAATTCACTAAATAAGTATTACTTTCTGAACTATCATTTATTTATCTTCATACACTAAAGAACTAGTAAAATACAACAACAACACACACACACATCACACATCACACATCACACATCACACATCACACACACACACACACATCACACATTTGAATATACAAAAACAAATACACTCAGGCGTCAAAGAATTCCTCCGCATCGCTGTCATCCAGAAACGTGCCCAGAAGACTGGCAGCATTGCCACGTTGAATGGCAATGCTAATTCTTTGAGCAAAGAATGGTGTCGATCAGTCAGCGAGAAATGTCCTTAAAAAGGAGACGCGCACTCACTTCACTATCATTTAGATATAAACACTCGCGTTCTGAATTGGAATTTGAAGTGAAGCATTTTTCAAACTCAACTGGAACCTGTTCAAAATTATCAATAAACTGAGGTTCAACAAGTTCTTATCTCTAAATTCTCAATTTAGAAACCGAAACATAAACATCAATAAACCAAAAATACAGCTATCTTTTACTTTTAATTATGATAAGACAAAGATAAATAGAAATTAAAACTGTCAAAAGACGCTCAACTAAAACTTGCACAAATAGTTTTAAACGACTTTTCAGGAGGATAAGCCACTTGAAATACGCTGAAGTTTAAAATTTAAGCTAAGTTAATAGCCCCTTAACTTTTATCTTAGTAAAATAAAATAGATTTTCGGTTCGGTATTTTTCTTTACCACTGATAGGCATACGTTTGACCACTATCTCACCTGATGGTAAGCGATGATGTGGTCGACGATGAAGCACGCTTGTCTAGAAGTAACCTATTCAGTCTTGACTTAAAGACTCCCAAGTTGTAGCTATCAGGAAACACAGACTCAGGCAGGGAATTCCACTCCTTAGCTGTGCTGTGCTCCTTAACTATGACTGTGTTTACATTTATAGCGCGTACAGCTAAGGAGGAGGGAGTTTCGTTCGTTTTGTGCGTGTGGGTGGAATGTCCGCCGTGTACCGGTGGCGCATCGCCATTCGTCTGTGGTCCAATGATGGAACGTGCACACTCCCCAAAATGCAACCGATAGAAAACTGAGAGGCCAGCAACTCGGCTCCGAGGCTCATGACTTTGGAGATTCGACTCGACGAGCCCATCATTGCCGATGATCCTCTTGGCTCGTTTCTCAATTGACTCAAGGGCATCCAGCTGATATCATAGCAGTACTCCAAACACGATTGAACTTGATAGAGTTTAAGCAGTTGTTCCGGCGTGAAGTACCGTCACACCTTTGCTCGGATCCCCAACTTTCTGACAGTCACTTGAGCCTTTACCTCTATGAAAGGGCCAAAATTGAGAGTAGATGAAACATAACACTAAGAAGCTCAAGTCAGTCGGTCATCGGCACGGTTACACTTTGAAAAAATGGAGCCGGGTGGAGTTGGCTCCTTTTAATGGAAAAAAGACACGCTTGGCGAATCTTAGCAACATTGAACTTGACCAAATTGGCATCGCTCTATTCAGAGACAGCCTGGAGCTATTATGTCGTGCTAATGCCATCATAATTAAGTTGTGAAAAAGGGATAGTGTTATGAGTCTTGTATAACTCCGTCTCCCTCCCACACCGTTTTAAGTCGTTATAATAGGTAAGGACAAGTTCAAGCGCTCAACCATAGCTGGTATACTCTACAATATAGTTTTAGCGTTGGCATCTGACACTGGGTCACCAAAACAAACAAATGTGAACAATTTAAATGTACGAACACAAAACGGTCGAGTTAAAACCGTGTTTCCATTAATCCCCGATGTTTTAATGAACAAATAGGTAATTTGAACATTAAAATGTGCTGTTCGTACACTTGTTCGTAATTACAGAGGATTAATAATTGTGATACGAATCGCATATTATTTCGAATGATTACTGTCCCACACTGTCCTTTGATGTGGCTTCTACTAATTATATATCTTCGTTCTTTTAATCCTTTAAGGGCTATTTTTTAAGTGTAGAATCAAATTATATTATGGCTGGGTCATTGGGTCATTGGACTCAGCTGCTGTAAGATAATTTTTTCAGGTAGCTCAAAGTGTAAATTGGTAGGCTTTGTTAGGAAATTCTCAGTTACAGTCCGAGGATAGGAATTGTGACTGGTAGAAGGCGATAAGTTAACTTGGAATATTTTCCTGCCTTTTTCTGCAATAGGTAAGAACTATCTTTTCCATTTTACGATATGACACGTATTTTAACCTAATTTTGTGATTTTATGTTATTTTTTGATTTTATTTTAGGATAGGTTTGGTTTTTGACAATTTCAATTTTAAGTTCTATTTATAATTTATATTATTTGATTAAATTATTAGTGTTATCTAGTTATAATTACTATGGTTTAAATTTTAATTATGATTTGAATGGATTGAAATTAATGATTATTTAATTTTAATATAATTTAACCGACTTCAAAAAGGAGGAGGTTTTCAATTCGTCAGAATCTTTTTTTATGTATGTTCCCCGATAACTCGTAGTCGCCTGGACCGATTTAGAAAATTCGTTTTTATTTTAAAGGGTAGTCTTTCCAGGTGGTCCCATGATCATCAGGTCTGGATTTGATCAGCGGATGGTTCAAACATAGGGTAAGCCCGAAAGATTTTATTTTAAAACTTTACTTTTAATTAGGTATCAAAAAACATCTGTTTCGACTAATTGACATTAGCGCCATCTACTATAAAAGGAGTTACCACGACTTCATTCAGCCTCCTTCATGTTGTTAGTTTCATCGTAGGTCATTTGTCAATTTAGTGAAGCTCTTCATCACATCTCCTCCTCACCTCAATAAATTATAGCAAATAGACCGGGATTCCTGAAATCGCATGTTTATCTAATATTTGAACCAGTTCATAATATAAAATCACGCCTATACTCTGTGAAGGGGTACGCACATGTGAATATCAATTTAGCTGTGGAGAATCACCACAAAAAAGTGAAAAATAAAAAAAAACTTTTTTACAAGTAAATACAACCGAATTCCAAAATAAAAACACTACAAAGTATAAAATAACTTGAATTTCGAAAGTCGGTATCGAAAAACGATGAAGCAAAACCAAAAACACCGACTTCGGAAATTAAAGTTATTTCATAACTTGTAGTGTTTTTATTTGGAAGTCGGTAGTAATTTTTTGTAAAAAGTTTTTTGTAATATTTTTTTCTTTGTTTTATTGGATCACACTTCTTATCATTCCCCTATTCTTTCATTCAAATATCATTTATTTCAATTATACCATCAACGGGCACTCCTGAATTGTTAAGTAGATAGTAATCCAAAAAAGATGAAGCTAGTTGCACATTCCAAAGCGTAAGAAGACCTACCTCTACGGAAAAGAATGTGCAAGAAACTCTATGGACACTTTTTTAAATAAAAAAATTAAAGTTAAGGATTGGTATCCATGTCAATATGTAATTATATTATATACAGACCTACTATGTGAGAACGATTCGTAGATGGCTTCCAACCGTCAACCAAAGTCTCGCCATTGCTACTCATTTCATAATTCCAGCCGATAAATGACCACTGCTGGACATAGACCCGCCCAAAGCGTGGCCATATCGACTGTTCCTATAAGACGAAAAAGGAGTACACTCCTCGCATCAAAATCAACCCACAAAAACATCCAACGTTATTGGGAAATAATTTGATACAAAATGCAACATTTAGGTATACAATGAATAGATGGAAAGATAACAAAGTCAGTTTAAATAACAGTAAATTGCTAGACCTTTTCCTTAAACTATTGGGTTAAGGATTTTATTCCTTGACTAATATAAAAATATATTGAAGACAGTCGAAGCGTTTATTGGGGATCCTGAACCCTTCCGAGACCGTTCCTTAAAGCGGGATTTGTCTAAATCGCTGATTCAAAATATAATAAGTACCTACTTTTAAGGTATTGCAGATTCAGGAAAATTTTAGTTAGGTACTTATTTCCCACATTTAGATTTCAAGAAGGGGAAAATTCAAGAAAATTAGAAGTGGTAGACCCAAGTATCATTTATAATTCCCCCTTGCAGAAACCCTATTATTGTTTTCAGTAACTTTTTGCTTTTTTTAGATTTTTTTTCCTCAGTGTGCATGTCAATAACGTATTTTAGTATAATAAGTCTGTCATAAACATGGATTAGTGAAAATATTTCAAACAAACGGACACTTAAAATAATGTAGTATGGACTAAACATGGTCACCGGAAAATTGCAAATTTCTTAAGTTTGTAATAAATCTTTTTTAGATTATAATTTATATATATAATGTGAACATATCATTTTGAATACAATAAATCCTATCCAAATTCAATAGTTTCCAATGTCTACGACAAAAAGAAAAAAATAAATAGTTTTAATTTCACGCGATATTTTAAAATCTTACGGTGTCTGCTATTTTCCGGTGACAGCTACACGTGCCAATAATCCACTGCCTATTCTTGGAAATTATAATAGAAACGATTTCGTGCTTCCCTAAAAATTCTCATTTTATTATTTTCGCAGTAGGAAAATATTTTGTAATCGTGTTTTATAATATCCTGTCGTAACACTTTACTTGATACTATGAAAACTCGCTAATATTATTTTAGCATGATTTTGTTAGTCAAATATTATGTTGCCTAAGTACGAAAAAATTGGTTAATTAATTCGTGAAACCTACGTCAGATTTTTATTTCTTAACAGAGCCAACCAACCATACTTATGTAGACGGAATAATAAATAAATCGTCTTAATATAATCCAACCGAACAACATGGACATCTAATTAAATAGGCTTAGCGAATCGCTCCCTAAGTACCGAACTAATTTCCAGAAGTAGGCAATATAATTCTCTGTTCTGAGTGTAACAGGCAGTTAATAATCGACATTAGTAAAGTGGCTCGGTAAGGGGAGCCTCCCCCAAGGTATCAGTACTCAGTAGACGGCTACGATCGAACGAAACCGTACCACGATACCATCTCTACCACTTCCACAGAAATTGCAAGGAGGTAATTCCTCAATTTACTGCAATTTGCTTTTAGAGAATCGAAATATCAAAGTACCACTATCGATAGGTTCACAAACAGTATTGAAACGAAATCGTACTCGTATGTGCACTGAGAGCATTCCATTTATGAAATTGAAAAAAAAACTGGCCAGAAATAACGAATTTAGAAAGGTAGGGTGTTTTTTGTCTATGGTGCGTTAATGACTACGTTAAACCGTCAGAAAGTAAACACCTGTACATATATTTGCAAGCCAATCCGCTTTATAGCCGAAAAACCATATTGTTTAGCGTATAAATAACCTCATAAACGTCATGTAAAAATTAAGCTCTCTAAAAAATACACAAGAAGTTACACCCCAGGCGGTCGTATTTCATATTGATAAGACGATAAGCTAACAACATGCAGGCCTTTTTATAGCCAATAAATAAGGGTTTAAACATATATGCATAAGTCTAAATTAAGCGAATATACCTATAGGTTAAATAAGACATGTAACGTTGAAGTAATGGCAACACTAACCCGGAAGCGGAAAAACGAAACGGACTAGTATTTACGAGCAGTACATCCGCCCAGTGGGCTTCATTAGCACACGCGCTGGACAAAAAATATATTGTTTTACATGCATTCAATGAACTTTAGTACTTTGTTAATACATTCTGAACGAATTATTCGGCATTGCAAATCGTTTTGTTTAAATAAAAACATTATTTTAGTGAGAATGTTAATTTACATATAACGTTTGAATTATCGAATGATTCAAAACACAGTTAATTAAATTATTAATTAAATTTTTTGTAGTATTAAAATATTGTTGAAAATAGTAAAATATGCGTAAAGTGGTCTTATCAGTGGAGTGAAGTAGCCCATTGTGGTTAGAGTCAGGCCAGTGGCGCACGCTGCTAATTAGCCAGCCACAAGATAAATGTCAGCAATCACGAACCCCCGCGAGGCGCACGCCACACGCTACCCGCCGCCGCCACCGCTCCGCCGCCGCCGCCCGCGATCAACAGATTACTTACAAACTAGCATCTCGCCTTACAGACCACCAATCCTCCGTTTTTGTACACAACTGCCCAACGGAACCCTTGCTACTGATTTATATTAATAGATCACAATCAATCATCCACTATCTTGACATCCAGGCTGATAGCTCAATAATAAGCTTGAATTGCCCCCCATAATAGTGTCTTCGTCGCAAATGTCAATTGTTGAACTTTTAAAGGGCTGTTGGTAATAATAGGGGTGGTCTTGTTGAACCATGTCGTTGTAAATCAGCGGTTCAGTTTATATTGAAGGTAAATCACTTTGTTGAAAGTTCAGGCGGTTGCCAGGGAATGTGAGTCGCGTCGTTGTAATGCGTACCATCATTAAACGTGTGTCATCTATGTTCTTATTCGCTTATGAATAAACTTGTTGAAAGTTTCTTAACTATTCGGTACAAAGTTCTGCGTTTAATTCGTGCCTGTAATTGTCAACAGATTTCCAACTGAAAGCTTCTGTAATAATAATAGGTCTGGATTTTTGGCTAAGTATTTAATATTCATAAAGAAGTTCTGAATACGGAGCATGTGCAAGTTCTAAATATCTTAATTACCTGCTAGCGCGAGTTCGCCGCGGGAACTTTCCGCGTTATACTCGTGCCGTTTTGAATATAGTTCGCTTACATGACGTCATGCCTCACAACATTGTACTTACGGGATTATTTCAGGGTAGCCTATGATACCTCCCTTGTAAAATGTGTTTGAATATAAATGTTTTAATTCGGACTTAAAAGGTAGATATTTTAAGAGATTCCGGATAGGTAATGTTCAGGTGTATAACTTGGGCTTCAAACGCTGTCAGAGCATAGTTGAAAATTGAAATAATTATTTGTATTACGGCACTTTCAACTTTAGCGATCGACCAAACCTACAACGGTGAGTTAAAAATGCATTGGCTACTATACTACTCAGACATTAATTCGGGCGCTGAATCGATACTCAATTCGACTAAACTTTTCAATCGAGACATTTATAAATACAAATAGTTCGATCGATTGTTTTATTAGACATTACACCTCATTAATTTGGGTACCAACATAAATAAACTAATTGAAAATAAGCAGTACGAACATTTTAAGTTTCACTGATTATGATAGTTTTTTTTTTTTTTTTTTTTATTTGTAATGGGTTTGCTCTTGACTCTAGTCTATGTCAGAAATGACAGAGACAAAGTCTACGATGGAGCGAGCCTACCCAGAAGGAGCCTGTTCACTCTAACTTTGAAGAGATTAGGGTTGTAAGCTTTCGGAAACACAGACGCTGGCAGAGAGTTCCACTCCTTTGCTGTGCGCATTATAAAAGACGTTTGAAAACGCTTAGTGCGAATTGGTGGAATAGCCACAAGGTAGGGATGGTAAGATGCAGTGCGTCTGGATGTCCGATGGTAGAAGGGGGCCGGTGGGATGAGGTCGTGGAGTTCTTGGGCACACTCACCGAAGTACAATCTGTAGAAGACCGACAAGCAGGCAACCTTACGGCGATGAGCCAAGCTATGTAGCTTGGCATCCACCAGTTTTACGTCGCCGATGAGCCTCTTAGCTCTGCGTTCCACCGAGTCAAGCGCGGCAAGCTGATACTTAGCTGAGCCATCCCAAAGGTGGCTACAATACTCCATGCAGGATCGGACTTGCGCTTTGTATAGTGTTAAAAGCTGTCCAGGCCTAAAGTATCGCTTCACCCTATTTAGGATGCCCAGCTTTTTGGCCGCAGTTTGGGCTTTGTACTCGATGGTGGCGCCGAAGTTGAGACTGGATGTCAACTCCATGCCTAGGAGCTCGAGCCGATCAGTCACAGGAACAGATGCACCCCGAAAAGTAGGAGCTTGGTCAAAACGACTCCTTTTTGCGGTAAAAAGACACGCCTGTGTTTTGGTGGCGTTAAAAGTGACCAAATTGTCATCACCCCATTGGGAGACAACGCTTAAGGTCAAATTTGTCCGCTCTACCATGGCCTCTCTCAAGGAACAAACTTCAGCCCCACTGGTTGTTGCGTTGGACAAGTATCTCTCTGAAACCGTACTGTCATCTGCGTACCCAACAAGACCAGGCTGAAGTAGGTCATTGATGTGCAGCAGGAAAAGAGTTGCAGAGAGAACAGACCCTTGAGGAACTCCGGCATCAATAGCCATGAGGTCAGAGGAGCAGCCGTCAATGACCACTCGGATCGACCGTTCACTCAGGAAGTCTGATATCCAGCTGCAAAAACCAGCTGGGATGCCATAAGCAGGAAGCTTGCTGAGTAGACCTGCGTGCCAGACCCTGTCAAAAGCCTTCGAGATATCAAGCGACACGGCAAGTGCTTCGCCGTGTCTCTCAATGGCTTCGCCCCAGCAGTGCGTGACATACACAAGAAGATCGCCAGTTGACCGTCCCTGGCGAAAGCCATATTGACGGTCACTGAGGAGTTTGTTGTCTTCAAGGTAGGTCAGCAGCTTACTGTTCAGAACCCTTTCCATAACCTTGCATAGGATGGAGGTAATGGCGATCGGACGGTAATGCGCAGGGTCAGCACGGTCTCCCTTTTTGGGCACCGGTTGCACATTCGCAAGCTTCCATGATCTTGGCACCGTTCTTTTTTCAAGAGAGAGGCGGTACAGGCGTGTCAACACAGGAGACAACTCAGGTGCACATTGCCTCAACACTCTTGCTGGAATGCCGTCAGGTCCACTGGCCTTATTCACATCTAAACTGCATAATACTCTACAGACCTCTTTATTATGAACTTTGATCTCCGGCATCGAAGAGTCACAACGAGGTAAAGTTGGTGGTTGCTTGGAGCCAGCGTCCAGACGCGAATTGCCCGCAAAGAGAGTTGCAAATAAATTTGCTTTCTCTCTTGCAGAGTGAGCCAGCGAACCATCAGGTTTCAGCATTGGAGGCAAAGTGGGTCGACAGAAATTCGTTTCGACCGCTTTCGACAGGGACCAAAACTGCTTACTACCCGGAGGGTGCGATGCTAGTTTGGCCCCGATACGTCCGACATGTTCAAAACGTGCCCTACGAAAAACCCGCTTGCAGAACCTTGCGGCAGAATTAAAGGCTTTTTTCCTCGCGCGAACCCTACGTACTTTATCCTTTCGGTCGCGGGCCTTGATCCAGGCTTGGTAAGCAGATTCTTTACGTGCCTCAGCGTGGGCGCATTCTGCATTATACCAAGGCCGGGATTTGTGACCGAGCGGGATGTCGGAGAATGGAATAAAATACTCCATCCCCTGCCGAATCACGTCCGCAATCACATCAGCGCAGCACGAAGGGTCACCCGAGGAGAAGCACACTTGCCGCCAAGGATATGACGCAAAAAAGTGTCGCATCTCATCCCAATCAGCTGACTCGTATCGCCATACTCGTCTCGTGCCTCTAGGACTCTTATCAGGAGGAGAGCAGGCCAACACGGATTTCACCAGGCAGTGGTCAGACGTTCCCAGCGGGGCTGAGACTGATACTGATTGACTGCCCGGATCAGTTGTCAGCAGAAGGTCCAAGCAATTGGGTGTATGGGCGTCAACATCCGGTACCCGCGTTGCCACATTCACCAGCTGGGTTAGATCTAGCGTTACTGCAAACTTGCGCGCCTCTAACCCGGCATGGTCAGTTCTCTGGTACGGGAACAACCACTCTTTATGGTGGGCGTTAAAGTCCCCCAGAAAATTGAGCTTCGCTGTTGGGTACCGTTGCTGAGCTACGTCGGTCGACTCCACGAGGAAATTAAACAGCGCTGTTGTCTCCTGGTCACCGCTGTGCGATCGGTATACGCCGATGTAGATAATTTTTTCCACGCCAGTATCCACAAGTAGCCAAATAGCAGAAAAACCCGATTTCTCAAAGCAACGGAGACGACGACAACAAATGTCATCGCGGACGTACACACAGACCCCAGCCTGCTTCTTGAACTTATGTTCCAGAGAGTAGCCCGGGTAGTTGAGGTACGCCACGTCCGACGGGGTTGTTATCTTCGTCTCCGTTAGGAAAAACAGGTGCGGCTTCTCGGTCTCAAGGTGGTGATGGACCGGATCGAGATTTGAGTGTAACCCTCTGATGTTGGTGAGGTGCACTTTGAGTGGGAGGAAGTGCAGCCGTTGTTTACCTTTTTTCCTTTTTGCTTTTGTCATTTTTTTTTTTTTTTTTGAGTCGTCGGGGAGAAAAGTCGAATTGTCGAGGCTCTGCTCAGTGAACCAAGTGGAACAAAAAAGCTAAACTAACCTATGGGGAACTCATTTGGAGACTGCGGGGACGCCCGAACCCCCCCGGATATGGCCACCGGGTCCTCCCATCCAGTCGCCGGCTGGCACGGTGGAGCATACCGGGATTTTTCGCTAGTTGGCGGGGCAGCCTTTCACACGTGGCTGGCGTGCTACTTGGGCCCCCTACTAACTGCGGTCGGCCAACGGCTGGCACCGTGCTTCGGATCCCGCTACCCTCCAAAATGAGTTACCCGGAAAGCCCAGCCCAGTGACCAAGACCGGTTCTGAGCAGAGCAACTGACAATCTCCTTCTCTCCCAAAGGCACTGGCACTCCCGCACACCGACGGAACACAGCAAGCTGCTTGGCGCCGGACTTCGGCGGGATGGTGGTCACGAGCCAGGCGGCTCCTTGCGGAGCCTACCACCGCTTTAAGTGGGATCGTTCTGCCGTACCACAGGCAAGCCTGTGGTGCCGTTGCCCGGGGTGGACCGCGAGGAGGTAGATCCCAAACCACCCCAAATAGTATAGTAAGTTTAAGTTTCACTGATTATGATAGTTCTAACTATCATAATCAGTGAAACTTAAACTTAGGCAGGTAAGCATGTCGGCTATTTTAGCAATACTAACTTTGTATCGTTTATTTAGTCTGTAAGTAAGAGATGTCATTATTTTAAAATTTATTTTAGTTTATGTACAAAAAAATCCGCGCCATTACTCGGCCCAATAAATCTAAAAGAGAAAGTAAATAATCTTATTTATTTTTATGTTAGACATAGTTAATTTCTTTCTGTCTGGTAAACATCGATGTTAGTAATATCCAATTTTATACTCATGATATATTTGAGTATGCGGTGAACAAATTACTGAGTGAAACACCTCACCGCTTTTTTTAGGGTTCCGTACGCAAAGGGTAACCAACGGATCCCTATTACTAAGCCTCCGCTGTCCGTCCGTCTGTCCGTCCGACCGTCCGTCTGTCCGTCCGTCCGTCTGTCTGTCTGTCTGTCAGCGGGCTGTATCTCAAGAACCGTAATAGGTAGAGAGTTGAAATTTTCACATATTGTGTATTTCTATTGCCGCTTGGCCGGTTTTTTAAGGCTATGGAATCATCAAATGACTCCTTCCGCTCTGGGCGGCGCGGCGGTGCGAAAGTGTGTCAAAAACAAAGAAGAGAGAAAAGTTGTTTTTAATAAGTTATATTAATTGGCGTCATTTTTATATAAGTAGTCCAGAGATGGAAATATATTTTGCGAAAAATTACAGTGAAAAATACAAATAATTTTGCTTACAGCAAAACAATAAGTATGTAAAAGAATTAGAATGGTCAGACATGGTACAATATAGACTGTCCACATTATAAGAACTACAATGAAAACTTTGTATCCCAAAGGATTACACGGGTCGGCGGTTGTCACTTAAAACTAGCCGTACTTTAAATAATCGTACATTTCACTGCTTGTACATTTTCACAGTCCGTATATTTTCACATTTCGTACATTTTCTCTGTGGGGTCAACTGTTCTGTCAATAGGACTACCAACGTTAGGTCCAATTTATTTACCCACAGTATTAATAGTTACTAAAAGTACTCGTGTACATAACGTAAAATATTTCCACTTTGATTGGTTTTTTGGCAGTATACATATAAAAACAGAACTCTAATAGAATCACTCGGTTGTCTGTCTGTTGGTCGATTTATTAGTCTATGCGTCTGTCACACTCACAACCAATTTTCTACGAATCTAATAAACCGATTCATTTGAAATTTAGTGCACAAAAAAATTCTGTGAAAAGAAAAAAAATTAAAGAAAATAGACCATATCCTGATCTCCGAAATTACCGAGCCTAAAAATTTGAAAAAAAAATACAGATAACAGGTAAATCTTAAAAATCTATGAATAAAATGCCTATGTATGAAATTTACGGGAAAACCTATGAGAAGAAAAATTACAGGAAAACCTGATTTAAAATGACATGTTAAAAAATATTATTCTTTAGGAACCCTTTTTCTACTCGGACTCGCACTTGGCAGGTTTTTTTTTTATTATTTTAGAACATCAAACAAGACCTGTAATTTCGATTTTGCACAGTGTACTTTTATAAGATTTCATAATAAAATACTTAAATAATACAAAACTATTAGATATGTAGTAGGTAGGCAATCCAACAAGCAAACATTTAACAATTGTTTATTTACGATAATTACGAAAATTGCCCTTGATAAGTAACCCTTTTACCAACATTCTTCAACAATAAACCAGCTTTGTATAAAATTTGAAGCGAGCACTCTATTTAAACAGCTGACGCTCATTGTTAGCCGAACATAATACAGAAAACATCGATTAAACCACCCCAAAGGTTACTAACGTGATAGTTTCGTCAGCGCAAAGTAACTACTAACAAGTGTTCAATGAGCTCATTTAATTACGAAACTAGCGCAGATTTGAATAGGAATAAAAAGGGATTTAAAATGAAATGAAATGATTTGATATTTTTAAATGAGGCAGCTCCGTGGCCAAGGATAAACTCGACCACATCGATTCCGTCGAACTCCCCGCTAATTTTATCTAAACAATGTGCCGATTACGTGTTAGTTTCCAACTTTGCTTTTAAGCACAAATGGAACTTTGTACATAAAACAATCAACTTTACATACAAGGACCATCCGACGGTTACTTCATAAAAGGTTAAAAGTATTTTTACACATTCATTTTGTTATAATAATACAACTTTTTTGCCAAATAAGAGTTAGACAGTTTTATAGATTGTTTGTAACGAATAAATTTTTTTTACTTTGTCATTGTTTTCGTCTATTTTTCATTTAAATTGCTTTTGAAATAAGTAGCCTAAGTTAAGTGCCTTTTGTAATATGTTTGACAGTTTATATACTAACAAATCCTCTGTTAGTAGGACGGAGCCAATGGAAAATGCTTCCATCCACAATTCTCTTTTTAAGAAAGAAAAACCTTTTTAAAACCAGTGACTTAACTGGACGAAGACTTAATACTTAAAAGAAATCAGATTCATAATTTATGCATTTAAAAGTGGAGGAGTTTTCATAGCTGGGGGATATTATATCGCTCTGCATATAAGTGCAATAGAACCGAACAAACTTGGAGGGCGGATATGTACCTAGTTGTGCAACAATCTCTCGTGGCTGGCTTGAAAACTTTCTAGCTTCATTAATACTACACTCTTACCACTGTGCATTTTAGTTCCTTTTACAAAATTACTATTTCAAGTTTACTTTTTAAATATTCTTTATGGTTGACGGCTGAAACTGTTCGAATTGAATAGTGCTATAATCTAGCTGGGGTTTCATTGGGAACGATGTATTGATTAGGTCAAAACTCGATTAGTCTACGGAGTTTAATAATTTAATAGGTGCCTTTCCTATGTATGTAGATGTACCTTTGAAGCAGTTCCAGAACTATTACAAGACAAGGTATAACCCAAGCCACTTGAAGAAACATGTTTTATTTGTGTAATTTAAAGAAATTGCTTGTAGATGGTATTTCTTGACGACGAGCATTAGGTGGTTTGCTGTCCGATCAGAACCAGGCCCGATCGACGCTGTCAGCATGGGAGACGGGGCCTGCTAGGTCCAGTGCCTGCTGGGGTGCGGACTTTGTTCGAAAGAGGTACCGTAGCCTTGGAATGCAAAGGGCACCAGGAGGAACACGGATGGGTTTTAGTCAGTAAGAGTCTGACACTCCTTCTTGCTTCACCCAGAGCGGGAGGAGTCATTTGATGATTTCCCATCCCTAAAAAAAAAAAAAAAAATAGGGTGGGTCGGGTGCAGTAAAAAGTCCTTAAAAGGGGATAGTTAATTTTTTTTTGTAATTCTTTTTTATGTAATATTAATTTTAATTACAAAATTTAGTAACTATTTCAGATTCACTTGCAAAAGATACAGCCTCGTGTCAGCCTGTTGACAGGCTGTCGTCCATTCTCTTTGTAGCAGCCGACCACAGAGCCGCCTGCAACAACGGAGGAGTTTCTATATCATAATTGCTTATTGTATAATTTTTGGTTTGGCTTAATCTAAAAACACCTCTAATGTCTCTACATTTTGACAGATTACGACTGAAATTCAAGTGCAAACGTTGCTTATAAAAGAACATTGGACAAAACCGTAAATGTATGTAGGTACGCGAACAAAGTCACGGACAGCAGATATAATAGTAGGTACGTCTGGTACATAATAATATAAATAGGAACAGAAATGATCATGTCACCTTCATCTTGACTTTGCACACACAGCATACATTGTAAAGGGTTATCAATCATGGTAGATAACCGCACTAGCAACAACAACATTGGTTTACACTGGTTCAAAAGTTATCAGAGTACTAATAACTCATTCATTGATTTATATTTTATCTCGTAGAGCATTCACCACCGTATTTATTAATATTTTGCACAATATCTCTGTCTGCGTTATTTATGAACGAGTTAGTCAGATATATGCATAAACTCACGGCTTTTTCCCGAGGGGGGTATGCAGGAATTATTGAATGCGACCTGCTGCCATCTTTATACATATACTCCTTTTGCTTCGATTACGTTCATCTATCAGAACTAAGCAGCAGGCAGATCTGAAAAAGATTTGGGTACGAGTATGTTCTTCTACGGTATCTCCATGCCCAGGCCTTTCCAATAAAGTCTGCCCTTTACCTAGATACCTACCATTTGTAAATCCCCATTCATTCATCCTATCAATTTGACCAAACCATCTAAGCATATTAATGGTTAAGCTACGCTTGCCAAGGTTGGTCTGTGGATGGGTGACCATCTT
The DNA here is from genome assembly GCA_950371165.1 of Lacanobia oleracea. Classification (NCBI taxonomy): domain Eukaryota; kingdom Metazoa; phylum Arthropoda; class Insecta; order Lepidoptera; family Noctuidae; genus Lacanobia; species Lacanobia oleracea. The sequence continues at coordinate 14,763,697 of OX493397.1, forward strand.
AATATACCGAGTTTCCTCCGTGCCTCGGAAAGCACGTTAAGCCGTTGGTACCGGCTGTCATTTGTAGATCTTTGGCAGTCGTTACGGATTGTCAGAAGCCATAAATCTGACTCCAGTCTTGCCAAGATGTACCGTGTTACCCAGTTAATGGGTTGTGGAGGTCTGGTAGGCAGCCGCTCCTCGTAAAACACTGGTATTCAGCTGAATCCGGTTTGACTGGAAGCCGACCCCAATATTGTTGGGAAAAGGCTAGGCAGATGATGATGATCTAAGCATATTATTATAATTTTGTCTCTACAGCTTCTTTTAAACCACATCATAGCCCCATAACATATTTCTTCAATCTACCTTTCAAAGTTACACCACACAATTCGCAAGCACCGGATTTCTTCAACAATATTCTACTATTTTTGCTTTATCAATAGATTTGTAGGTACACTGTGGTTAGAGACCCCAAATATTAACTTGATTTATCTCTAGTTTTTTACGTGGGACTCGTACTTTATGTTATCAATTTCGTCGGAGAATCCAAATTTTATGCTGATTTATCTACGAGAGAGCAATGCTCTTTGTTCCGAGTAACATCGATAACACGAGTCGCCTACGTCTGATATTTATTACCGCTTTGCATCGCACCAATTTTATCCAACAACAGATACAGCACACTTTACGATCGACGGCAAACAGATGCACAATTTTATCTCAAGCTACCCTCATTTTTGCCGTTAAAATCTCAAGCTGATCGCCTACTCGGTATCTGACATTAACTCCTTCAGAATGATAAAGCTCTTCGCTCTCACAATGGCTTTATTAATCTAACAGTGCTTGAACAAATCACGCGAGTCCTAGAAATAATAACGCTCCACACGAGAATGGAAGCGACTGCACAAATGGTCTCGAGATAACTCGTCTCGACTCTATAGGCTTGTATTCTCATACCGTATCTAACTGTTACTATGCTACACGTACCCGTAATAATACATGTGCGTACGCCTTCTGCTTTCTTACGAGATATCCGCCTATGATATGAAAACCCCTATTAATATCTTTCTTTATTTTGTATTGTTGGGAATAAGAGGGAAATCTCCCTTCAAACGATTTCATTCAATTTTCTAATGTTATACAGGCGCTGAAAAAAATCGAACGTTCGGTGATTAATCAGTGGTTTTGTGATAAATCGACGCGTCAAAAAAGCTTTTACTTCCATTGCCCAATGTGGATATTGTAATAGTCGATGAAGGTAGAAACGTTTTAGTCATAAATAATCATGAATCGTATTTAAATGAAGTATTAGGAATTATGTTCATTGTCAGAAAAGATGGATTTGATTAAAATTTTCCTTCCTTATTGTCATTTTACTTTTTTTAAGTGCTGGGCATTATAGCTGTATGCTTATGGACTAATAGAAATAAATTAAAGGTAAAGGTAACTAAAGGTAATAAAACTCACTTTGTTTCACTAGATTTTGTACGAATCATTTCAAGCTACATACTAAAAATACCCATAGAAACTTACACAAGAATACCCAACTTAATTCAACCAAAAACCGGACTAAACAACGTAGCCATACATCAACAGAATTGACCCGAACATTGGCGCCAGAAGGAGCAAGATTAAATTTTAAGTACAATAATAAATTTATGGAAGGTTTGTGGAACGTCGCCATCGCAGCTTAGCTCGGTGCATAATGGCAAAGATAATGATGTCAAGAGGCGGAAGAAGCAATTACGACCTCGAGCCGTTTGCAATCACGTCGAGATATTTCTGAGAAAACAACACTGCTTCCAGACAATTCCAAGATTATATTTCTTCTGAATATTATTGCGGTAAGTATCTCCCGTCTCCAAGAAAGAAAATCTGTTATCTTATAGTGTTTTGTGAACAGGCGATAAAATGCCCGGGCAAAAGAAAGATAGGCACAATACTGGGCTATTATTAGTTATACAATAGTTTCTGTAGGCAATCCTAGACTTCAATCATGTTGGTATCACAGGGCCTCTGTTATGGCTCATTGTGATCGCTTTAATATTGAGCTTCAAAGAAATATTCGCAAGTGATGTTCATCGAACAGTTTTACTTTTCCCTGAAACAGAGGGACTCAATTCCGTTTGATAACAAATAAAGGAATAGTAGCGGTCTGCCAGTAGCTTCGCACGTGTAGAATTATTACACCCAAAAATCGAAGCAAAATCCACCCAGTATTTTTGAAAATTGCTCGCTTCCCGTTTCGTTTTTTTTTTATTATTTATTTTACTTTTCTTTGCCAAACCCACCTACAACTGCATTAATAATGCTGTTAGTATGGTAGAGGTAACGAAATGTGAGGTAGTACGTATTTACGAGACATAATTTTGTAGGTAAATGATGTGGTCTACAGTTAAGCGTAGGTAGCGCTGGAAAAAGCGCTTTAGAAGGCACTTTCATACAAGTTTAACCTACATTATGTTACGTTATGCGCTCTCGCTACACGATAGCCAAATGTTGCAGCACTTGACCCATCCTCTAACTACGCGACGGCACACAGTACGCTTCTACGAACTTAGGAGATTTACACCCTGCTGCTCGCCTTCTTAGTTACATAACAAATATGTTGGGCAAGCTTCATTATATTTTTAAAGAAATAATAGTTCAAAATTAAAACTACAGCAAAACTTAATATTAAAATTGTGTGATTTAATTAAACCTATTTAATATATCTAGTTTATTTTGTCCCATTGCTGGACAAAAACCTCCCTCTCCCTTTTGCAGTCAATCTAGCTTGTACAAGTAATTGTAAGTTACTTATTAATAAAATATTTTACGGAAAATGACTTGATTTTGTTTATGGTATCTATATACGCCAGCAGATACTCGCACAACTTTACGTCGGGCATCAAACTTTCAAAAACTTTTCAATCAGTTATCACATCCGTATCACGACCCATGCAATCATTCCATTTCCGAGCATTCAAAATTCCCAGGAACTCCGTGTACATAACTGCAAAATTTCACACTCGCACAATAAACAACAAAACAGAACCCAAGTATTAATTTACGCCTGAGTAATAGTATGTCAAGATTGTCAAGTAATCCGCTTAGAGTAGATAATGTATTCTCGTAAAATAAAGTCGAGTTAAGTCTCAAAGTAATTTGTATTATTTCGCTTCATGTTTTGCTTAATTATTCGCTACATCTAGACAGGCAGGTGCGACGAATCTGTATTTATTTGCATTAAAAATAAATTTGCCGAGCGACTTGCGTAATTCAGGATTATCATCCGACAGCTGTGTCAGACAAATTCGAATTTGCGGATTAAGTCTTAATTTTGCTATCAACATGATTAATAGCTTTAAGCGGTGGCATGTGTGGCGATGAAAAATCCTGAAGGAGGTACGAACGTGTGTACATAAACTGTGTGAAGCCCTTTTATATATTCTACGCTGTAATTAAGAATGGACCCATGTCTTCCTGTGCGAGTAGTAGGTAACGGGTAGGTAACTAATGAGTTATTTCACGTAGTTGGGCAACATGCAATTTGTATGTTTATTGTTTGCACTTGTTAGATATTTCTTAGCGGTTCCATTAGCAGGTACTAAATTGTTTCCTCCTTCTCAAGGCGCAATTGACAACGGAAAATGCCTATCGTATACATTACATTTTCATTAATAAATGGAACTCAGTCAAAAATCCAGACACATGTAGCTTATAAAACGAGCGAAGCCGTAAGGTAAGTCGGTCGTCTTCTTAACTGCTTGGCACTACGTATCGCAGTTTTCAGGGCATTAGCGACACACGGCCGGAGTTCATTATGAACGTAGGCACGTGGTATAAAAGTAAAATACTACCCACTTTTTCTTTGCCATTTATTTTTGTGAAAATTGTGGGTACTTTGTTATTTTTGTCTTAAGGCTCAGCTTTCATGTGTATTGATCAAAATGCTTGTTAACTTTAGTAGAATTTGTGATGAAACTAAACAAGTAATGATTTTGAAGTTTATCTAAATAATAACGGCCCGTGGCTTTGTGGACGTGACTGCAGAAATAAGGAGCTCCCCAAAGACCACTCTAACAAACAGCCTTGAGGGGAACGCTTTTCATACCATACAATAAACGATACAAATAAATGTAACCTCCAAATGCCGCAAAACACATTGTACAAAGTAAAATGTATCATGCACATTCACACAATTTCGGCTTCTCGGAAGTCGTTTTAAAGCAAAATATCATCTAATTTCCACGGAAAATGGAACAATACCCTTACATTCTTCGTATTTACGCTACGAGGGTTGTGTAATCATATCAACATGGCCATAGAACACTCTTTACAACATTGATACCAACAGTGTCATTAACCAGCCATATGTAATAACGTACTACCATACAATTTAAATGAAGCTCATACTTATATAAACGTATGTGTTTGTGAAATAATAGACAAATATCTACATAGACACTGCTCCGGCTATTCCTCGTCCAAAACAAAGGACTGCCACCGACAAACAAAAACGTGATTTACGGGAGTGTGAAATGAAGGTACCCTTACGAACCTCTAAATTATTATGATAGGACGATAATAAAGTACTATTTTTGGCTTTGAGAACCAACATCTCAATAATAAATTCTATGAATCTCTCATTCTGGATTAAGTTAACTAATTTACCCTACTTTAAGTTTGTTCAAGTAAATGGGATTATCAGATCGAAACGCCTGTAATATTGAGCCGAAGAAGTAATCAATACGCTGGAAGTATTTGTCGATAAACCTTCGCAGGCTGTTCACGTTCGATCCAGCTTCCACATCATTTACCTGCGAGCCCACACCTGCTGACAGATAAACAAACGATTCGATAACTGATTTTATTTTGTTTGAGAAAATATAGCGATGGATGTGCCAATAAAATACATTCGGCATCGCATATTGTTAGTTGTAACGCGTTTTCATTAGAGGACATTAATCAAATAGACAATGGGAAAATGTTTTTTAGTTTCAGTAGGTAATTGAGTTAGTTGAGAGAAATAAAAGCGTTACAATTACTTATAATGCCATTTCCTGTTTCGAAGGCTATCTCGTTACACTTTCTCGCTAATTGTCTTAAAAGGGTTCTAGGGAAGTAATGTTCTTGAAATACGTTCGGTCAGGGAGCGTCGGCGGCGCGGCGCGTGGTACCGTGAGAACGTAACAAGGTGCACACATGACGTCGTGTAGCCCACGGAATGACCCATTACCTTTTACTTTTATTTCTTTATCATCCCGATTTAACTGCTGTTATCAACATTTATGTCACCAGCAGGCGTCCAGAACAGTAAATACTTTCGCATCGCTCACCAGTTTAACGTGTCAGTCAAAAGACAATATCTATAATATTTTTACTCTCCATATATTAAGCTGCGCACGTTATTGATGTACTTGCGATAAAACTTTATGGATGGGCTAAGTTGTCGTTTTTTAACAGAATAAAATATTCTGCCAGCTATCTGCAAAGCTCAGCATAGGCGACTGTTCTACTTTCTAAATGAAATAAATTGAATTTATAATTGGTATAGAACAAGTCGCTCTCCTGACGTAAGAGTTCGTAGCTTGATCCTTTCCTGGAGGGTGTATTACTTTCGTGAAGTGGACGCCGAGACAGTTTGGCGACAACAATTGCGGTCTTCACTCAGATAAAGGCCACAATGGCTGCTAAAGAAGACCTTGGAAATTGGTTCGGCTCTTTCGCTTTTATTTTTCGCTTACCTTTGTATACAATTTCGTCGACCCATCGCTTTGAATTAATTTCACGCCAGGGCGGTCGTTTGTATTTCTTTTGTTTCCAAGGTGGGGACGCTTTTGGTCCCAGTTAAAGATATATTTGGCCCGTTAGCACATTGCGACAACTTTGAAGCCGGCTATTTATTTACTTGTCTCAATAGATGCCGCCGCGGCTCGTATTTCAGATTTAATCAAGTCTGACAGCATGATTAACGTCACCTTCCCATTCGTTGAGCTATCAATGAAAATGCCGAGGTCCCGATTTCTGCTTTTTACTTAGTTAAGCAACTGTTTTTAACGAAAGCTTATTTTGTTGGTTTTATTCCGTCCCAAAAGACTAACACGTTGATTAATGTAGCAAATTGGAATAGTTAGTTGCAAACTATGCTTAAACACAGTAATAATAAGAAGCATCTGGTTTAATTGCGCACTTGTGTGAATAATTACGTGGTTCGTTCATCTCGATCGCGGCTGACTTATGGGGTAAAGTTGTTCAGGCATTGCGGCTTGCCTCTGACACCTGGCAGTAATTAGGTTCAAATTTATTGCTTTTCCTTGCACCTTCCGTCGTCACACAATATAAATCATTTTCGTTAGTTCTCTGACAGTGGAGTGGCAACGTGTATTTTATGAAAATTTAATTTCGCTCGGTTTGAAATATACCTTTTCGAACAGATAACGCTTTGTAGGTACACGAATACTGTAATTTATTTTAGAATGAACTATGGCTGTCCAAATTTTATTCATATCGCTTACCTACGTACCAAAAAGCTGCATGCCCGTCTAAAATTTTGTGACTAAAATGTAACAGAAAAGTAACTCCATTACGGTAATGGAAAACAGTGGGCTCTCACGTTGCTAGATTTTTTTGCTTTAGACCGATGCCGCAGTGCAGTTACAGGAATACATGTATCAAAGCTCTCTTTCATTTGGATACGCGCTGCTCCCAGCTGCTGCATCCCAGGAAATATCGGCTTTTATTAACATTACACCGTACCACAAATTATGAATTGAAACCGACTGCTCGCTAGCTTTTACAGTAATCACGCTTAAAATAATATTTATGAGATGGCTCTGTTACCGGCTAGGGCTCGGCGATTAGTGAAAGTAATATTCATTTACTAAATTTACTAACTTTTAATGTAGCTAACCCTGCAGACTGTAACTACAGAGGGTGAGAGAGCAATTTAGCAATTTATTTTAGATAGAACGCCAAACTAATGCACTTTTCCGTGTTTCCCACGCAATAAAAACCTTTCTTTTATTACGTGTTTACAAACATATGCAGTGTTCCGGTACGACCGCGTGAAAATTAAGTTTCACCCTAGAACCGAGCCCGCGCGACCGGTGTACGTATACGGGCACATAAACTACGTGTTTATCACTTCACAGTTTAATATGAAAATATTAAGTGAAAAATTTAATTTACATCCAGGCGGGCTTTTTGATTTTTACCGAGCGATCTTTTTTCTGTTTAAATTATAATTGAAATCGCGTAATAAACACTATTAACAAAGTAACCACCTACTGTTCCATCGAGCATAATTATGTTCTAGGACTTTTTAGTGTCTGATATTACACGGGCACGTGCTTATAACTTGATTTGTATATAATCAATAAGTGATTCATAGGATTAATTAAGACTTGTCCTTCTATAGGTACTTAATTAATAATAAGGTCGTTTTCCTCGAACCCAATCAATGAAATATTGTGCGCAGGTATAAGATACGAATGAGATTAATTGTTTGTTATACCTACAGAGAATCTATTAATTAAAATCGCTTGAGGATCTAAAAGAGGGAGAGTCATTCCACGGAAACAGAGCGTTCGGCACTGCTACGGATGAAACCGCACTTATGGCTTTGACTCTGCGACTGTTTCGAATATCCGGGTGACCACTTTTGTGATCCTTTTTGCAATGAACCTTTGTGCTATAAATAGTCACACATACTAGCGTACAGAGGTTGGTGAACTTACCTTATGTTTTAACAGAAACTGGAACGCAACTTCTCATCCTTTTTACCTGACTGTCAAGGAAGGGTTATGTTTTTCGCGCGTATCTTGTCGTGTACCTATGTATGTTTCTTTGTAATTTTTTTTATTACCTCGTACCTTCAAAATGGCTGAATGGATTTCGACTATTAAGGTGTCGTTAAAAAACACAGGGGACCTTAGATAGGTATTTAAAAAAAAGGAATTTGGATTTTGGGCGCTAAATTATAGCGCGTCGTTAATATTTTTTTTAACCGAACCTATCGAGTAGTATCAAAACTGAAGGAAATTAAATGGAAGTTACAAAAATGTTTTATAAACTTTATATTTGAATTCAATTAGGAAACAGTTTTCGTTCATAAAAGTGTCCCGGTTGACTTTTTTGCAGCCGGGATTTTTTAGATTTCTGGTTTGCGACTTGTGACATTATTAGTTTTTCTTCAGAAACTACACGGATCCTGCGGTTACTATACGATAGTGATGTAACAAAAGGCCAAAAGCACATCTCTACTAGTGACGTGATTTTACCAAAAAGGTTGTAATCGATATTGGTCGTGTTCACCTTCTTAAGTAAACGCCCACTCTTAAGCCTACAGTAACAACAAACGACCAAGCAATATTGCTTTAATCTAAAAATAATCCTTCAAGATTATGTGAGGATGTTCACTTTGAGGTTGTTCCATTTTTCCCTAGGGTCGTGGTCATAGAAATCGAACATGATACTGGTAAACCATTATTTCTGATGTCGTCTAAACAAACAAATTACCGCTGGCGTTAACAGGCCTTTATACGAGTATATTGCAAGCTGGTATTTTTGTAAAAGAACAGTCTAAATTTTTCAAAACATGTGACCTACACTCAAAATATACCCGTTGTGACCCTACACGGCTAAGAATGCCTACCCACAAACGCAAACTATGCCATAAAAATAGTTACATAATATCTATAAAAATCTACAATAATATTCCTAAACAAATTAGAGAGGTTCCATTGAAATATTTTAAATACAAATTATAGAAATGGCTAATCGATAATTGTTTTTATACCGTAAAAGAATTTTATGAAAAAAAGTAACAGACAAGTATGGCTACTGATTCCTATAAACATTCCTTTCTACCTACTCCATACCACCACCACCATATCTTACCATATCTTAACTAGTGTGAAAGTATAATTATGTACCTGAAATAGTTACTTAATATGTTATCTCGTTCTAATTCGAATTTAAAGCGTAAACTTTGTTCTAGTAGAAAATAAATATAATAATTTAATTTAATTTATGTAGGTACTTAATTATGTTGGCTAGAGTTAGTCTTACATTTAACATTTTGTCAAAAAGAGCGATATACATATTGTTCAGATCTCCCTATATTTAATAAGACCTAAAAATGTACCGTGTTTTTTTATATATATATAAATATTCTTATTCTTATTCTGGATTTTAAAATTGAATTACCTTGTTACTGAGTTTCCTCCGTGCCTCGGAAAGCACGTTAAGCTGTTGGTCCCAGCTGTCATTTGTAGGACTTTGGCAGTCGTTACGGATTGTCAGAAGCCAGTAAATCTGACTCCAGTCTTGCCAAGAAATACCGTGTTACCCATTTAATGGGTTGTTGAGGTCTGGTAGGCAGCCGCTTCACGTAAAATACTGGTATTCAGCTGAATCCGGTTTGACTGGAAGCCAACCCCAATATAGTTGGGAAAAGGCTAGGCAGATGATGATGACCTTGTAATGCGTAGTTTGTATTTTATTCATTTTCAACACTTATTTACGAGTACCAGTAAGCTGCAAAGAATGTCGAATGGCAATGTCGTTCCAATAATGAGAGAATTAAATTATAACCTGGATGGACATTACTTTTTAATAGGCTCCTTCTGGGAAAGCTCGCTCTATCGTCGACTTTGTCTAGGTCACCACTAACCTAGACTAGAGTCAAGAGCAAACCCAACGCAAATAAAAAATAATATTGTAAAGTTGATTTATCATTGGAAATGACTATATGATGAGGCCAACATGGACTCGAACGACAAGGGATATAATTGAATGGCGATCTTTAGAGGAGGCTTTTGTCGGAAGTCAAGTTGAGAAGTAAATACCGTTTGCCGAATTAAAAGCCGTTTGTCGGCTATTTATTTATTTTTATTTTATATGATGCAGCCACCAGTCAAACCTTAAATCAAAACACTCACATCATAACATCGAGAACACCCACTGACATATAAGGTACCAACAGATTAATTCTTGAATGCTAATTTACTGGTTTCCTTCTACCCGAACATCAAATATTCAATAGATTAATATTACGAGCCAAACCTTATCTAGAGCAACAATATTATTCGCTCAAAATGTATAAGCTTTTCATTGAAGAATGTTTAAGTTAATAAATATGCTACCTAGGAACTGGGAATATCTTATCGTTGGCGTGTTTAGAATACTCGGCATCAGTTTCACCCACAGAGCACCGAGACACCTCAGTGGCCACTGCAAGAGACGGCATTTGTCAAAACGTGTCATACAAACCAAGCGTGTCAGAGAGTGTCACCGTTTATTACTCACTAGCTTTGCCCGCGACTTCGTACGCGCATTCCTTGTTTTTTCCCGGTCCCGTAGGAATTTCGGGATATCCTCTCTTAGTGTTGCCTTATATTCCCCAAGGAAAGAATTCTTTGGGAATGTAAGAGAACACTGCTGAATGCCAAATTTCAGCTTTCTACGACCAGCAGTTTTGGCTGTGCGTTGTCTGTCAGTCACTCATCAATGGAAGTATTTTATACAATACCTATATTGATAGAAATTGATGACCTTTCGCTATTCTGACTGGCTCTGACAGCTGGCACTTGCGCTACCTAGAATACCTAGGAGTGTCTTATAATAACGTGTCTAAAATATTCTTTCATCAATTTAAGAAATGTCAGAAAACATTAACGTTTGACAGGTTCCTGGAACTGACGCCTCAGTGCTGCCACCTGGCACTTTTCATTTCAGGAAACCCTCATACTAACTATGACAGCTGAATCTGCCGGCGTGGCCTTTCCACGCTCTATGGTTCCAGCTTTTAATCCGACTACTGAGTGAGATCTTCATAGATATTGATCAAAGCTCCTCGCTATTAAGCCGTTTACCGACACGGCTATCAATACAATGACTGGTGGAACCGCGTTCTTTGAGAAAAGACTTGTCTTCGGTAAACAGTGGAGATTAATATTGTATGTTGATTCTTTCCCCGTGGTTTGTCAGTTTTTCTCTTTTAAAATATCTACCTAGCAATCGTGAACAAAATTGTACTGGAGATTTTGTAAAATCATGAGTGTAAAAAGGATTTTTGTAGAGCTTAAATACAAGGGTTTTTTTTTTATTATTTGCAATGGGTTTGCTCTTGAATCCAGTCTATGTCAGAGATGACAGAGACAAAGTCCACGATGGAGCGAGCCCACACAGAAGGAGCCTGTTCACTCTAACTTTGATTTTTCCTTCGTTTGCTTTTTTCAGGGTTTTAAATGTGATGAGTATGAATATCATTAACATCAAGAATAGATAAGCTGTTCAGAATTTTTATGATTAATAGCTCGACTAATGTTTTAGGTACGTTTTTTTTTTGCGATTACAAGGTGGGTTGGCTGCATAGAATAAGTTCTACGACCGTACTATATAAGTGCCAAAAGCATCATGATTTCGTCGTGGAAAACAGATATGGTAGGCACCAGATAGATATGCAATAACGGTAATTGAAAGTCGACAAATGTACATTCAGTCAAAAAAGTATCGGAAATGGATGATTTGTTTATGGTTACAAATTAAAATTTTTGTTTTTTTTTTGTAGTTGTTAGATTGGCACAACTGTTTTCCATTTTGGCGCGGAGTTTGAGTTGCATCTGTTATTTATATTAAATACAGTGCTGGTTTTAGTAATATCATATAAAGTGTGTATTGCGAATTTCATAATGGACAAAAACATCGAACAAAGAGTTTGTCTTAAATTTTGCATTGCCAATGGAATTTCGTGTTCGGAGTCACTGAAAATGTTACAGAAGGCTACGGTGAATCGACTTTATCAAAAACTCGTGCTTATGAGTGGTTCAAAGCGTTCAAAAACGGTCGAGATGTGATGGAAGATTTGCCTCGCTCTGGTAGGCCGTCAACGTCTGCAACTGAAGTTAACACTGAGAGAGATAGCCGCCGAACTTTCTGTATCTCACGAGTCGATCCGTACCATTTTAACTAATCATTTGGGTATGAAACATGTTGCTGCTCGGCTAGTCCCAAAAGATCTGAATTTTCTCCAAAAACTCAATCGCATGAAAGTCGCTGAGGACATGCTAGAACGAGTCAGTTCGGACCCAACATTCATGAAACGCATTGTTACTGGTGACGAGACGTGGGTTTACGAGTTTGACATGCAAACTAGTCAACAAGCTACGGAGTGGCGCCTTCCAACTGAACCGAAACCGAAAAAACCACGCCAAAGTCGATCAAAAGTCAAAGTCATGTTGACTGTTTTCTTTGACTATCGCGGTGTTGTGCACTCTGAATTCTTACCTGAAGGTCTAACGGTAAATAAAGAATATTATTTGAGCGTTATGCGGCGTTTAAGAGAGCAAATTCGACGAAAAAGGCCAGATTTGTGGAAAGAAAATTCTTGGATTTTGCACCACGACAATGCGCATTCGCACAAGGCTATCATTGTGAACGAATTTTTAACCAAACACTCAACAAATACCATCCAGCAACCACCATATTCACCAGATATGGCTCCTGCTGACTTTTTTCTTTTTCCTAAACTCAAATTACCACTTCGTGGCACCCGTTTTCAATCGATAGAAGACATAAAGGAGAATTCGCGGCGAGAACTGAACTCAATTCCGGAAGCAGCGTTTAAAAAATGTTTTGATGAATGGATTATTCGTTGGCGCAAGTGTATCGTTTCTAAAGGAGCATACTTTGAAGGTGATAAAATAAATTTGGATGAATAACAGACATTTTGTGTATTATTGATCTTTTCCCGGTACTTTCTTGACAGAGTAGTATGTAACATTTATCGACTTTCGAAATATCAAAAACAGAAATAAAGCTGTCTTGAATCGACTTTTATCGAAATTGGTTACGTTCTCTAGTTATGAAAAACGGTTTATAATTTATTGTTCGGGTATTTATGAAGGAATATTAGAGAAAGGTCAATGTACTTTATTGTAAGATTATTTGGCGCCTAAAATAGTGATATGCGTCCTGTATAGCTCCGTTCATCGTCTCCGTCTCGTATCTCACAATGGAATCATGTTGTTTTTATTACGTCTGAATTGGAAGACGTCAAATTAGGACTCCAGCACGTCTAACATGAGTTTTATCAATCTACTAGTTGACCGCCGCAATTTCGTTTGCGTCACAATTTTCATTACTGCTCCGCTCCTGGTCTTAGCGTGACAATATATAGCCTATAGCCTTTCTCGATAAATAGGCTATCTAACACTGAACAAATTTTTCAAATCGGACCAGCAGTTCCTGAGATTAGCGCGTTCAAGTAAACAAACAAACTCTTCAGCTTTATATCTATATATTATAATATATTAAATATATTAAAATAACATATAAGTTTATAGTCCACGTCTATTCCAAACAGTTTAGTGAGGAATTGTTATAAGAAGCCACAACATATTACAATATTGCAGATACTTATGCGTCTAACTTTAACAATGTCAATCATCACGCTATTCTTTCAAGGAGCTGAGCAGTGAAAAACCATGACATAATTATAAGATCGGCTATTTCAATCAAATGTCAACAGTACTCTTAGATCAGAGGTGTAAAAACTGCCTTTCAAAAGCCTTGGTGTGGGTTCGAGTCCAAACAGTCATGACTATTTTTGAATTTTGTATATATTTTTAAATTATTCATTTCCTTTCTTTTTTATTTTTACTAATATTTTTATACATTGATAACATGTTATTATTGTAATTAGTTTTTTTTTTTAGCATTCATCTATGCCAAAATATAATGGCCAGGGAGTTAAAAGATAATTAACAGAACGCATCATGGTCAAAAGTACAAAACCACTGTAGATAACTTTTACACATTAACCAGATAGGAATTATGGCAACGTACATGAAACCAACATTACGTAATGCAGATACCCGTAATGCCATTTATTGACCCAATAATACTCAACACAGCATGAGAATTACATCAAAACATATTGTTTAGTTATTAGTGGTACTTTTAAAACGTCTTAAAAAAGTGATTCCTTTAATAACTTTGAAATATCGTTCTAAACATATTTTGTTTAGAACGATATTAATTTTCCTATTAATAAAAATAAAACAAACTCCGAAATAATATGAAGACAGTTCAACTTTAGATTCCATAGATGGCGTTATGCGTTCGGTCTCATTTTTTGAATCGTCAACAGGTGTGCGATTACATTTGCTAAGCTTAACTTGAGTTGCTCAAAAATTAATGTTTACGGGCCAGGGGTCACGTCATACAACCCACGAGCAGCTGGCGAAGTCCCATGATAGAGGAGTCGCGAAAAGAGTTGAATTAGAATAGTTAATCGGATGTCTAACTGTGCTCTAAAAACTTAAATCGTTTCGATTTGCGTTCCTGATTCGAAATAAATTGAGAATGAACTTGATTCATCAGGTAGTTTCTTAACTTTGTAGTTTGAAGAATAGCACCATTCATATAGCGCAAAATAATATCAGCATATTAAAGTTCAAAATAATATGCAAACATAATTATGGCCTTTTTTATGGCTCGATGCCATAAATGAGGCTGTTAAAGGTGCTGCCTTTGGACTTTGAGTGGTCCACGCAGCAGAAGACCGCATGGATATGCGTCGTGTGTGGTCGCGATCCTCAGCATTAAAGAAACGACGGAGAAGAAGAAAAATGCAAACATGATATAAGAAGGCCACTCAAATTCGCATTATTTTAAAACATAGTTAAAAATTGACGATGGTATATACCACAATCAAGAGATGGTTAGGTTATTTTAGAAGCTGATGGTTAGGATATTTCACAACGGAGCGAATAGGAGTCACCACTAGTGATGTGAAAATAACGTGGAGACCATTTTATAGACAGGTACCTAAATGTTTTGTAATTTTTTGGCCCATTCAAGTGAGTAACAGAGCAGTCGTTTGATTGATTTCTCTTAATATACATTCGGTTTAAAATTTACATTAATATTACCTAGTAACGTAATCAAAATCATTATTGGTAGGGGTTGACTACGTACCTACTAAGAAATTGCTTCCATATCCTCATAATTATTTTTCTATCCTGTATGCTATACTTATAAAAATTCAAAATTAAAAAAATATAAGGTATACAATAGGGAATATGCATGCGATTTTCTTATTAGCTCTAGTAAACAATCGTGAAATTGTTTTTTAAATACCTTCATCAGCGATGAAGTTATAAAGCTTCAAAGATTACAATTAGAAAGAGTAGCCCGATGTAAACTTTGACGTCATCGTCTATGACGTCTATACAGCTGGCATAGAAAACAGCGTTTTCAAGAGAGGGACAGATATACGTATTTGTTTAAAATAATTATATCTCCTTCGTTTTTCGAGTAATTTTGAGTCTATTTACACTGTTAATATTATATTTTCGTATATTTTTAGATAAACTGTAGAGATGATAAATATATTTTTCATGCATATTCCCTATTACATTTATTTAAGTACTGTTCTGTTTTTCTATGTGTTTGGCTTATTTATTCAAACTACGTACATATCGGCCAATGAGCTACCTTTTTTATTAATATTTTATTCTATGTTGTGTAGAGTTTCCATTTATAATTTATGTAACTCTATCGCCTGTTAACAACTCCAGCAACTTTATTCAACATCGTGTATAGAAAAGCGTTATCATTAAAACGCTTCTCATTACGAAAAATTACCAAGGTTGGTCAGCGTTTTGAATAGAAGAAGTGATACAGCCAATGCCTTGCATTCTAAGGGGATCAAGCAATGCTAGAACTGTTCGTATATCTTATCTCACAATGGTTGCTGGTCGCTCACAATGAGCCTCATCAGAAGGCTTAAAGCCACTCAAAGGGTAATAGAGAGGGCAATGCTTAGAGTTTCCTTGCGTGATCGATCAGAAATTTATTTAATTTTATTTTATTTTACAGTTTTAGGAAAACTTGCAGCTAAATAAAATACAAAGAGTGACAGAAATGATGATATTCGTAGAGAACCAAGGTAACCGATATTGCCCGAAGGATCGCCAAGTGAAGTGGCAGTGGGCAGGGCATATTGCTCGCAGAAAAGACGGTCGATGGGGCCAAAAAGTTCTGGAGTGGCGACCGCGTACCAGAAGACGCAACGTTGAAAAGCCTCAAACAAGGTGGACCGGGTCCTCAAACAAGGTCACGGGTAGATGGGTGCGAGACACGCAGAACCGATCGTTGTGGCGACGACGCTTGGGGGAGGCCTATGTCCAGCAGTGGAGGTCTTTCGGCTAATATGATGATATCTTATCTTAGCGATCTTACTTAGCGACATTATACTATACCACATACACGCAAACGAAGTCGCGTGCAAATTTTCTAATCTTCTGATGTATAAAAATCTCGTATCACAGTGTTTGTTATCGAACTCCTCCGGCAAAAAAAAAAATGGCTTGACTGTTTTTTATGTTTTTTTTTTTTATTTATATGGCAAAACAACGTTTGCCGGGGCTGCTAGTATTAGTATAGATATAGATACTCGCTAGCAACTATAGTTAAAAAAAAGTATGAAAACTTAAAAAAAAAAACAAGTTTCCAATTTAGTTTTGCTAACTAAAGTTTTTCTTGCAACTTGCTTGCTTGTCAGTTAACAACTTAAACAAATAAGTTAGATACTTGTTTTTTAGAGTTTTCATACATTCTTTTAACTACAGTCGCTAGCGAGTATAGATTGATAAAAATCATGGTAGACGTAATGGGTGACAGAGAGTTTAACTATATTCATGTGTTCTTTCACTTCCTGAAAGATGCCAATGAAAAGCCAACCTGTTTTTTTTGTGGAAAAGAAGCACCCTTCAAATCCTTAGTTCCTATTAGATGAAACTATTATTATTGATGGTATTATTTGTAGCCATCTAAATATAGAACCATTAGAGCCTTTTCCTCTTGCAAATTGTTTCAATGTACTTTTATTAGTGGTAATTCTACTAAGTAGGTATTATTGTGTCTCTAATTACAAACTTCTCAGTAGGTTCATAATGAGGTCGTTTGTTGGACATTAACACGACAAAGTGGAATAAAACCTCTCTCATTTTTAAAGTCATTACCCTCATCCATTGTAGTGCCTAACAGTATGGACATACAGCTGAATACATTCGAAAGTTTACTTATCGTCAAAAAATAATATCCTAGCACCAAAATTTTCAGTTTATTTTATCTTGTGGTATCTTTTGCAAAAAAAAACAAACTTAAATGTTACCTGCCTACCTCTTTAATGTAATAATCTTCCAGTTACAAGCACATTTCTGAGAAAATCTTATTAGTTATTAATCAGAGGCTATTGTAAAGATATTAGAGAAGGTAGCGAACAAGGAACAAGTCTTTCATTTTATTAAATGACTTGAGGGAATCTTTTCAACAAATTCCAGTTTTAATCCTTATTTTATTTCGCAATTGCTTTTATTGTTTATAATACTGCTGAGTGAACTTTATCGCTATATGATAAAGGCATTAGAACTAAGTCATGATTATTTGGAAGTTTTGTATAATTTATAATTATTTGAATGTTATATATACCTTATACTGATATTTACTTGTTCAACTGCTATCAGAGAAGATTGTTGCTCTCCAGGCCCCTTATAGGTAAAATAATATTCTAAGATCACGGAATTCTATATTTAACCTAGTCTAATTACGTGACTTTCTAGTGAGTGCCCTTTACATCAAATTTTAGAAAATTATTTACTAAGTAAATTATTCCGCAATCTCTAAACTAAATTAGCTGCTCATCATTTACTTGGTCTTTTTTTAAAGTTGTATTCTGGCAAGCAATCCAAAATTAAATCGGATACACGTAAGCTATACCACAGTCCATTCTCTTAGGATTTCGAAACGATAACACGAGAAATCGATTGGAAACCCATACCGGAATATTCCATTACCTTCAGCAGGATACAACGCAACGGTCCTTTTACATTTCCAATCAGTGTTCATGTGTACAGTACACGAAATCGGGTGCTAATAGGTCGGTTGTCTCGGTACCGCGGCACGCCGGAGATTTACTGGTGAATTTTACGCGGCCATTTGCATAGTTGTAAATAACGTAGTGTCGGCCCCCGCCGGTTATTTAGACGTTATAAACTGATTATTCACTCGATAACGCCACGCTACATGTAAATGTATGACTGTAACGTCTATAACTCTGACATAAATGGCCAATAAATTTATTATTAGACGCTTATTTGGAATATGTTTTAATTATATGGTTGAAGCTTTTTATTATTTTAGTTGAAGACGATTAGTCTGTTTCCGGGATTCGTAATGCTTTGATTGTGTTTTAAGTTTAATATTTGAAAATCAAACGCCTTTTTTCGTAAAGCTTATGAGGTACCTTTTTGTTAACATGGCTACAACGGGTGGGCTGCAAATATTTCATATTGTAGCAAACATACTGTGTTTACTGCAATACAAAACACATATTTCAAAACGTTCACCTGAAAATATTGGAATAGGTATGTGTGCTCCAAATATGTATCTAGTTGCATGCTTCATAGAATGTACGAGTATTATTGTAGATATCGGTAATATACGATATATTATATAAAATACGATATTCTCTGTGAAATACGAGTATTTTCGTAAAATGTTTACGTTGTGTTTTCATTAACGGGAGAATTTTTATTTTTTAATTTGTGTGCTCGTCCGTTGTTTACTCTGCCTCTCGACCTATAAAGTGGAGAGAATCGAGTGAATGTGCAATTTTCCATGATTGAGAATTTAAATTTGTTATGGCATGCTGATGAATTGATGTTTCACAATGATTGTGTGCAGACCGGCCACCGCTTTGTTTAGTGCTGCACACTGATGACTGGGTCTGATAACTTTAGGCGATGGTTTAGCCTAGGCAATGACGTTTGTGCTTTTAGAATTTAACAACCCTGGTTTGAAGACAAAATATTTTTGATTAACTACACAAGTGTGAAAAAAAATTAAAATTTTTGTTCCAGACTTTTGTGTAGCCCAAAACTAATGTGGCACTTTGTCGAACGCGCTCTAGATGCCTTGTGAGTTTTAAAGGCCAATCGCGATTCTTGACTTCCAGAAACCGAGGGTAAACTTTTAATTATAAATAAATATTTAAAATCATTGGGAAGGTAGTATCAAATATAATTAATTACTCTAGTAGAATACACAGTAAGTATGTAGGTAATAAGTATTTTTTGGAACGTATAATGATTATAAATATTTGAGAATTGACATTATTTTAATTAGCGGTCACGAAGGATTGGCCTGAAATGGATATTTGACTACCACAAAACACTGACAAGTTGTCAGTTTCATTAACTCCGTTTTATTTTTGTTATCAGTGACAACACAAATATCACGTAAACAAGCCAACGTAATCCTTCTTCACCAAATACTAAGCTGACTAAGAGTGCCTCTCCATTTCAGCGGAGCGAAGCAGCGGAGCGGAGAAACGGAGAAATTTTAACCAATGAAATTGCACAAAATCTTCGTACCACGTGAGTCACTGACATTATGATTTCTCCGCTCCGCTGCCTCGTTCCGCGCAAATGGACAGGCACCCTTAGGCAGAGACCTGTTCTTGTAATTAAAAACTATTCAAATTGCGTTTCAGCGAAATGAATGTAAAATACTTGTGAAAATGTAGGAAAATAAGAGGTGTTTTTGACAATTTTCTGTCACTTACTTTTAATATTTTTATGTACCTACCCTTTTAACCACTGTCTCACGTAATGGTAAGCAATGATGTGGTCGAAGATGGAGCAGGTTTGCCCAGAAGTAACCTATTCGCTCTTGACTTAAAGACTTCCAGGTTGTAGCTATCAGGAAACACAGACTGGCAGGAAATTCCACTCCTTAGTTGTGCTTACAATGCATGCGCTCCCAAAACGTTTTGAGCGTGTAGGTGGGCTGTCCACCATGTACCGGTGGCGCATCGCCGTTTGTCGTGTGGCTTGGCGGGATTAAACTATGCAATTATGTACGTCGCACGCTCTCCAAAATGCAACCGGTAGAAAACCGACAGGCTAGCAACTCGGCGTTAGAGTTTCGACTCGAGGAATAGACGGACGAGAGTCTCACTGCCGATGATCCTCTTGACTCGTTTCACAATCGACTCAAGGGCATCAAGCTGTATCTGACAGAGCAGTACTCCATACGCGATTGAACTTGCGCAGTTGTTTGCAACTGCGACGAACTTTGAGCAGCTGTTTGCAACTGTGACTCGAACGCTCGCGCTTCTCAAAAATACGTGTTGGGCCTCAGATGATTACAGTGAGTGCCCACTGAAATTGCTAATGTTATTCCGAAAGAGAGTGACATTCGGAAAGTGATTGATTTTAGGAACTATCTAGGTAAGCTTGTGTTCGAGGACACGGTGTTTGACAAGGCAACGGGCAGGGGTCGCGGAGTCGGCGAGATCTCATCAATAAATCACAGTACTCCTTAAACTGGGAGACTCTGACTGCATTTTATCTGTCACTCACTTGTCACGGACGAGTAGCTCGACAAATTGATGAAAACGGATTCGCTGGCGCATCGTTAGTGAGTCGAAAATGTTTTTAACACTATGTTCGTTTTGTAATGGTACAGTTATCCATCTACGAAGCTCCGCCATAGGCAGTAGATAGTCCATCCATACTATCCGTCTGATCTAACATTATAATTCAAAGTTTACTCTGGCTGTCTGTCTGTTCATCTGTTTGCCACTTCACGTCTTCACAGCTGAACGGATTTGGATGGAAAATTGGTACTCGGGTAGACCATATCCCGGAATCGGATATTGGAAACTTTTTACCAAGGGAATATGTGTTCCCTTGGGACGATTCTTTACTAAAAATCTATACCTATTAATATTATAAAGCTGAGAATATTGTTTATTTGTTTGGTTGAACACGCTCTCAGGACCTACTGCTTCGAATTGAAGAATTATTTTAGTATTGTATGGCTTATCAGTTGAGAAGACTATAGGCTATATAACATCACGCTACAACCAAAAGTATTCATGAAAATGTGACGCAGACGAAGTTGCGCGGGTCAGCTAGTAAGTTATAAAACATAAAAACTCTAATGTAAAAGTTAAATAAAGTCCTCACTAAACTATGAACGATGTAATGAGAAAGAAGAATTCCTGTAACAATCCTGAAACATCCACAAAAATTTGTTACGAAAATGTTTCAGTGTTGAACAGAGTGTGAAAGGAAACTTGAGTAGCAACGAGTGTCTTCCGCCCAAGTTATGTAGTGTTTATGTCGCTTCCTACATTTATCCTGCAACTTTACAATCTTTCAAGACTCTAGTTTACTGTTAGGTATGTTTTAAGTTAGAGGGGAAACCTTGTGTTAGGTACTAGAGTGTTTAAATTAAAATAATAGGTTACTTTAAACATTATAAAAATCATATTCGTCGCATACCTACACACACATGAATTACGTACGTTAAGCCGTTGATACCAGCTGTCATTTACAGATCTTTAGCAGTCGTTACGGATTGTCAGAAGCCAGAAAATCTGACTCCAGTCTTGCCAAAGAGTACCGTGTTGCCCAGTTAATGGGTTGTGAAGGCCTGGTAGGCAGCCGCTTCACATAAAATACTGGTATTCAGCTGAATCAGGTTTGACTGGAAGAAGACCCCAATAGAGGTGGGAAAAGGCTACGCATACTTGACACATACATAAATTCTAAGATTATATTATTGGTATTATCTCCTTTATCAAGACAATGATTAACCTTATTGATTTTTTTTTTTTTTGCTACATTAATATGTGGCTACTTCCTGGGTTCAAATAAATACTAATAAGCTGCGCCAACAGCAGCAGCAGCTATTAAACAACGTCTGTGGCGTCCATTAAATTGCAAAAGAAGGACTGCAGGTGTTTTTTCACTTGGAGACATGGGAAGCGGTCACCTCCTTCTGTGAAGCAGTAATGCTAGCAAAGCCACCGCAATTGAAGAAGACGCCCTGGGCGTCGGGAGTTGCAGGGTGATTCTCGGCCACCGTAGGTGCGGGCCTGAGGACTACGAACATTGGGTGGCTCGCCGTCTGATCAGAACCTGGGGGCCTACTCTCTAAGCCTGTTCGTAGTTTCGGGCTTAGTTGCGGGCGTATTCTACTCCGTATAATTTATGGACTTACGATTATTCCCGAACCCGAACTAATAGTTAATGACAACACGATTTGACAGTAACTGCCCAATCGTGTTGTCTTTAATTCTTAGTGGTTACGGACTTCGGGATTAGAGAGTAGCCCCCCAGTCCCGGGACGACGCGCTGTGTTCTACGCGCGCCTCAAAGAGCTGTCAGCATAGAAGAAGGGGCCCGCTAGGCTCTGTGCCTGCTGGGGCTGCGGACTTCGTTCGAAAGAGGCACCGTAGCCCTGGAACGCAAAGGGCACAAGAATGAACGCGGATGAGTTTTAGTCAGTAAGAGTCTGACACTCCCTCCTGCTTCACTAAGAGCGGGAGGAGTCATTTGATGATTTCCCATCCTTAAAAAACAAAAATGGTGTTGTTTCACTTGGAACACTTCAGCGTGTGAGCCACGTAATCATACCTTTTCTGACCGGTGATCCATATTGCTCCACTTTGTCAAGTTGTGATTGAAGCGGGAGTCCACAATCGATTATATACCTACCGTAAGTAATGATTTAAAATAAAAAAGCATCAATAATTGATTCAGTTTTTCAGAAGAATCATCAATCGCTTAGTTTGTTATTCTTAACAACAAATGAACTTACTGTACTCTTGACATACTTTCACGACACTATTAAAAAATTCGTAAATGTTTGCTTTTCATAACGTTCAAGGCTACAACTGATAAATTCCGTTTGATAAATATTAACTCAATCACTGAGATAAACGGAAGTTTTAAGATTAATTACGTCGCTTCTATCAATATTTTAATAGTCATCTATCAACACTTTTGAAACAAGATCTGGCTTAAGAGGTTCTAAAGATAGATATAATTTATTTTGCGTGACATAAAAAAATCTCTACTCTAATGTCTTAATAGTATAAACCAAATTCGCTGTCTGTCTGTCTAACGGATGCTGTACATCATTTGCACCCCTTGTGAATTCGGGTCGCTAGTTTTGAACCATCTGTGTAGCGTTTTTATTTTTACAACTTTATTTATATTTATAAAAAAAACAACTGCGAGTTGGACACGCCCACCGAGGGTTCCGTACAAATTTGTAGCTACTAATTACTTTAAATAAAGATATTTTTTAATTATAAATGTAAGACTAGTTTTCAGACTTTTCCCTAAACAAGCAGTACTCATATAAGGCGGTATTATTTGGCAAATTTAATAGTTCTAGGTCAACGGGAAATACCCTATACATTTTGATTACCTTGAAAGTGTCGAAATATACGTTTTTTGCGGCATAAATGACCGTTTCTTTTTAACCGACTTCAAAAAAAGGTGGAGGTTCTCAATTCGATTGTTTTTTTTTTATGTTTCGTTACCTCATAACTCCGGCATTTATGAACCGATTTGAAATATTCTAGTTTCATCTGAAAGGGTATACTTCTCAATTGGTCCCATTGTCACTAAGTCTGATGATGGGATCCCATGAAAATCGAGGGCAACCCTTAAATTTTATAGGCACATACAATGTTTTTCATTAACTTTCTAACGCAATTCAGATACATGTGCCTGGTAATCATCATCTCATGTTGCTGAGCTGATGATGGAAGGTATACATTAGGATCTGATGATGATATCCCATGAAATATGTTTTTTCAGCGATATTTTCGCCACTTGTCAGCCGATTTGGATGATTTTTTTTTTTTGTTTAGAAGATTATTTTCAATTTGGTGAAGATCTGACGAATAACGAGGTAGGCAACGGACGGAACTCTTCAATAAATGATAGCAAATGTATCGGTTCTTAACATAACATTGCGCCGGTACGCTGTTAATGGGTAGATACCAATAAACTAAAAAGTAAAAATAAAAAACTTTTTTACAAAAAATACAACCGACTTCCTAAAACAAAACACTACAAGGTACAAAATAACATCGGAAGAATGAAAAGAACTTTAATTTCGGAAGTCGCTGTCAAAAAACGAAAAAGTAACCAAAAACATCGACTTCCGAAATTAAAGTTCTTTTGTACCATGTAGTGTTTTATTTTTTAAATTTAGAAGTCTGATTTTTTCACAGCTTCAAGGGGCTATTAACTCGAGTAATACGGTTTTAATTTCAACTCGATACCTTCTCGCGTTCCCGAGATCACAGTGATCCTACAATTGATCCGTTTTGTCCTTTTGAAGCACGGAACCCTCAAAATTATATGATTAGTTTAAGGTGTAAATATTTTCTGTCTTTTATACCTAAGCATGCTAACTGATGCAGTAGATTTGTGCTATGAAATACGAGAAAACGATATAGTGACGTCTTGACAGCACAAGGAGAGGCTTGTAAAACGCTTCGCAATATTGTTTCCTCCGACGCTTCTAACTGACATCTGTATGAACTTTCTTTGCTTTGAGCACATATTCGCCGATATTCCTTTTGTGAACTCATAAGATTTACGAGTTCATTCTCAGTTTCTTTGTGGAATCCTTTCAAGCAGTGATGCGACGCACTCAACGAAAGAATCGGGACGTCATTTGGAAGCCAACCAGGAAAGTGCCGGGGCCAAACAAACGCGATAATGCTTTCATGTTCTTTCATGTACCGGTAAGTATCCATACTTGGTTAAGAAAATGGCGGACTCGATAGCCTGAGACACTCCTCGATGCGGAGAAGAGTATCCGTAACGATAATGACCACAGTAATGGCGCTAGCTAGCAACATGTCCTGCATTATTTAGCTTATTAACAATTGAATTGTATTAGAAACACTATGAAGCCGGCTATAAAGCGCTCACGATTAAAAACGATATTTTATTCCGCACAAACCAAGAAACTACTTCTTTAATGAGGACCCCAGGTTACGCGGTAACCGTGCAAGGAGGTTGAGAAGGAAATAAGTTTATTTGAGTACAATTTTGCTTTTCATTCACATTTCGTCGTTTGCCATGCAAACTCTAAATTGAAGTTGTTACAAGTGCACTGAAATGGAGTCGTGTCCATTATTATGCCTAATTGTGTCTCGCTAAGAAGCAATGTGCCAATTACTGGGGCTAGCTGCCATTTCAGTTCACTCCATTTCATTATACGGTTACGATATAATATCACAATTGCATTTGTCTACAACTTCTAGCAGATCCTTCCTATTTGGGTAGATATACACATACATAAAAAAAACAAACAATTTAAGAAGTTTTATTCAATGTTATTTGGAATTTTTTTGCTTATTATCTACTATATTTTGCCCTATTAGCTCGTCTTGATCTCGATTTTTGGAAAAGGAGCCAATAACCGTCTTATCTATTACTGTGCCAAAATTCATCAAAGTCCGTTCAAAGATTTAGGCGTAACAAACAAACACACTTTCGGAATCATAATATAAATTAGGTTTCGGATGAAATCAGCAATGCACTTTGTAAACGATTCATACTATAGCTAACTTCGTATGAATAATTTACACAGTACAGGTTGATGTGGTGACACTTGGGGGAGGTCTATGTCCAGCGGTGGACTTCTTTCGGCTTCTAATGATGATGATGGCTAATTTGTTTTGACAAATCTAGTACGATTTTCGAGTCACAGATGGCCAAAGATGCAATAATATCACGCAGAAATATTACGTAACCAAGCCGCCATACTTCGCTGAGGTCAACCGTAGCATTCGCCTCGCTCCTAATTTGCGGAATGAACACTGTAGGCGCACCGAAACATAATCCAAGCACGAAATATATCGAGCAGACGCCACGGCACACAAATAGCTGCAACGCAAACATAAACAGAACTATAATTAGGACATTGCATGTGGTTTGCGAAAGGAGCAAGCCAACCAAGCCTTAAAATATAAAGTAACTACTACTACAAAGGAAAATTTCAGCAGACAACTTGGCTGTTAGAATCATCTAAAGTTTCCAATATCTAAATAATAAAAGCGGTTTTGCAAGAGGATTTTTGGCTCATTTTTGACGTAATAGATAGGTACAGTCAACAAAGCTATTGATTATGCAGGCAGCTTACTTTCAACTAGGTACTTTTAAACAATGTTGTGAGTGTGCTGAATAGACAATTATTGTACAACACACTCGTAAGGATAAGAGGTCTTGCCCTAATCAAAATCTACGAGTATATCAATAAAAGTGAATCGCCGAAATGTATGTACGCGCATAGGTAACTTCGTAACCACTGAGCAAACTTGGATAACTATTTTATAGAAGTGTTTGTGCCAGGTCTGTACGAAAAAAAATTTTGAAAAAAGTACATCCGGGCGAAACCGGGGCGAGCCACTAGTTACGAATAAAATACACTATTATCTGTAAGCCGACTTTATCCGTTGGCTTAGCAACGCGATTTTGACCTGTCAACATGAAGGACCCAGGGAAGGTGTTTTTATTTTTAAAACAACTAAATATCAAGATCATTGAATATCACAGTTTGTATTAATTGGTACCTACAAGCGACTGGAGTATCAATAAAATTTATTGCTAATAATAGACCACTTCTAATATTACCGTGGGCGTTTTTTGTTAAAGGCTATCTCGAAAATGGCTACGACAACTTAAGTAGGTAGGTATTACTTCTTCTCACAACTTCGTTCGAGCCTTTACAAAACCGGTCAAGAGCGAGTCGGACTCGCGCACCGACGGTTCCGTACCATCATATAAAACGTGAAATGCTTTTAAATTATCATCGGCGAAAATTCGTGTATATCGTGGTGTATATTGCAGTTTTAAATCAACGCCATCTCTTGACTGCTAGTGGAACTAATGTAATTTTAGTTGATGTTCTGAAAAAGCGTGCTATTAAGAGACATCGTTTTATTTATCTCTATGCAAACTTTGGAGATAAGGGGGGTGTAATGGTCAATTTTTCAAAATTTTTCATCATACGTCGAAAAAAAGAAAAAATGTTTGAGAATGTATACAGTTTTTTTTCATATGATAAGCATTTTTAATAATCCTTTTCAGTCGCTCTTGCAAGAAAAATCTAGATATTCTGATTTCTTTCTTATTTGAACAAACGATAGATAATAGATACTTAAAACGATTTTCATACTTTTCATTTTCTTCATTACAGAATATGCTCATATTTTTATTCAAACCAGTACTGCTCTGTTACCGCAAACCGCGGCATCGGGGTTGTGTGTGAATGGGTCGCTGATACAACTGATATTTTGTATTACGAGTTACCTACAAATGTGGGAAATTTATTTATTGAAACCGGTCAAGAGCGAGTCGGACTCACGCATCGAGGGTACTGTACCACCAAATAAGTCCCTATTTTATTATTTATTTGTGCTGTAAGATCTTGCAGCTTTTTGCCGAATTTCGTGATTCAACGGGAACCATATGGGTTCCCAAAACCTATATTATTGTATTTATTTGTAAGACAACAAAGGTCCACACTGACACAACACAAACAAACATAAATTCTTAAAAGATGTTAGTACCAATATATTCTCTAAAACCTTCGTTAGTACTTAAATACTAGGATGTTAGTAACAATGTGGCTTATGATCTATGTTAGTACTTATATTCTACGACCGACAGTGTTGTTCTTGTGAGATGCCACATTATTGTGCTCTCACCAAGCCTGTCAGCTATCACCTTCACGAGGCTGTTGCCACTGCCACGCAATATGGCGAGCAGAGACGCACTTTTCATCCTCATTGTAGCTGAGAAGCTGTCGACGCGGGCTTTTGCGAACATCTCTGACGCACTACAGTAATGTGGCAGCCGCTTCAGCGTCCTGAAGGTGTTATTATATTGGACGCGCAGCGCACTGACGGCACGTTTGGTACAGCTGATCCATACGGCGCTCGAATACAGAGATGTGCATCGAGCAAACCTACGGGCCAACATGTTAGCCTGTACCACCAATGCCCTGCGTTCCCGTTCAACATCAGCATCATTTCTAAGGTTGTCAGCGATTAAATATCCCAAGTATTTAAACTGATGTACCCGACGAATTGGGACATCATTAATTTTTACTGGTGGTACATTTTCTGGACATTTCCTGCCAACAGCCTCAAAAACCATGAGTTCAGACTTCTACACATTATACTATATAGCAACCCATGGCTGGCAGCATTGTTCTCACAGATTTTGACGAGTTTTTGAGTGCACTGATCGAGGGAGCCAACAGCACCATGTCATCCGCCTAGCTGATGTTGGTAAAACGCACCCTATCCACAAAACAGCCCACATGCGCACTGCTAAGTTCCTCGATCAATGCATTCAGATACAAGTTAAAAAGATTTGGGGAGGTTAAACCCCCCTGCCTCACGCCATACTCCAACTTGTACGACAGGGAACAGCCTTACAACGTTAGTTTGGTTACCGTACCAGTAAAAACGTTCAGTAGCTCATTGGGTATCCATGTTTCCTTTAATTTATTCCTGAGAATGTCATATGAGACCAGGTCGAAAGCCTTGGAGAGATCCAGGAACGCCGCATAAAATGGTGTACTCCTGTCAGCGTAGTACCTGACAATTTGCTTAAGGCACGCAATTGCACTTTCGGTGGAAAGCCAGGTCGGAAACCAAATTGCGCATCGTGCAAAGATAAATATTTCACTAGTTGTACGTTAAGCACACTATCAAGCACCTTAGCGACGATCGTTGCCTGAGAAATAGGCCTGTAATTTGACCGATCTGAAGAGTCTCCTGTTTTGTTTTTGATTACTGGCACCGACCACCTAACCACCGTCTTCATCATACTGTCAGGTAAGTGAGAGTGCGCGATACACAGATTTAATCGTAAAGCTAATACTCTAGGCAAGTGGCAACCCGCGTGCTCGATACTGAGTCACTACATAATTATGTCTATAGGGTACTTCCGGTTGACCTAGAATTGTCAATTTTGGTTTAAAGCAAGGTCTTATAGCATAAGTAAAGGGAAAATTCTAAAAAGTACAAAAAGTTGAAAATTAAGGTAAATTTTGGTACTTGCAAGTTTTTGCGAAAATCTAAATTTGCCCATATATTTTTATCGTGTTAACTCTGGACCTTGAGTTTTATATACCTAATAAGGATTAGACCTCAGTTCTCTCTTGCGCTACACTCTTGACTGGTCTCTTGACTGAGTGGTCATGGTCGTATCTCCATTGGTAGTGGCTAGCTTCAGAATCCTTCGCCACTCGTCGCGCATCGCTGCCTTTTTGGAGAGATTTATTGGAGAGGTCCACCTCAGTATCTGGTATATAATTCAACTTGCTAGGTCCACCCGTTCCTGAGAAAATTGGTGGTGACACACGGACAGACAGACAGACGGACAAGAGAGTGATCTTAAAAGGGCTCCTTTTTTAGTTTTTGAGGTACGGAACCCTAAAAACTGGGTTTGTTAAAGATTTCATTGTAGTCTACAGACTCGACAATGCGTCAAAGATGCGACAGCGGTTTTGATTGAAATTGGTCTACCTACCTTATATTAGCCGACAAAATTTCATGAAAATCCGTCATCGCATCGCTATCGCATCATCGTGCGATGGCCATTTTAGCGACTGACGACCAATAGGTTCCTATTGTTCGGCCAACAATTTTCACGAATCCTCCACTCATATACACTTGATCGTCCACCGACTTTGGCAGAGGACTTTTGCGGGAAAAAGACTCGATGCCAGTCGATGGAGACATTGCTTTTACAGCGCAGACTTATCGGTCCACTGTTGAAAGCGCGTCCGAGCACTTGATACCGAAGTTAGTTAACTTTAGCTGTAATCTGTAACATTACTGTCGTCAGACGTCCTAGGATATGATGATCACACTCGCCAGGGTTGCGGAATTGTCTGCCAGAGTTGCAGAATTGTTCGAAACTAACTCTTTCGACTGCAGCCCTGAACGCAAATGGCATTTGGAGGAACACGGATGGGTTCAAGTCACTAAGAGTCTGACACTCCCTCCCGCTCCGCCCTGAGCGAGAGAAGTCATTTCATGATTAACCATTAAAAAAGAAAAGGGTATCCACTGGATCATTTGGTAGGCATCGACTGTGCACCAAAGTCTATCCAGTGAAATTGAGCCTTATCGAATGAATAGTTCCTTAATAGCGTTTAAGGGACTACTCACACTTATTCAGCTCTATTCAGCTTATGCCCATAGAAAACAACGATTTTGTATGGAGACGCGTACGTATCCGTTCAGCTTTCCGCGTCTTTTCAGCTTTCGCGGCAAACAAGCATAAAATGAGAACAAATGTGTTATTATCTTGCGAATGCTTAGAGAGTTCACTTACGACGCTGTACGAGACTGATAGAAGCAGAACTGTATAAGTGTGACCAAAACCGTTCAGCGAAACGCGAATGGAATTGCATAAGTGTGAGTAGTCCCTAAAAAGTCAACTGTAAAAAGTACCAACTCCAAACCTGTCTCATTAGGGCTTTCACAAAGATTCATTGTTCCATTCGTCAGCTTCATCAACGTTGACTGCATTATAGGAACCTCATACGAATCCAAAGTAGGTACACACACATACAATCACAACACAATAGATTCTCTTAGATGCACAATATAAGAGAGATGTGCCTACGTGGGCTTAAATAGTAGTCCAGTTCGTTGGACGAACGATCGCAGGCATGGGGTTCTGAGTTTGATTTCTCCACCACGAAAGCAGAAGAAGAAATCGGCCATGAAGTTATTGGGTTATTCATTCGGAATAGCCCGGTGCGTAACATTCAATAAGCTTTAGTTAAAAGAACCTCCAATGAGCCATGGCAACATTTTTAATCTTCGGTGAATACCTACAGGGCTATGTATTCTCTATCTATACCTTACAAAATTATTAGATTCTTAAAGTATAAATCACTACATAGTATAAAACAAAGTCGCTTCCGCTGTCTGTCTGTCCGTATGTATGCATCTTTAAAACTACGCAACATATTGAAATGCGAGTTTTTTTTAATGGATAGAGTGGTTCTCGAGGAAGGTTTTAGAATATAATTTGCGCCCGTGCGAAGCCGGGGCGGGTCGCTAGTAAACTATAAATAACTGAAGTTTAAACATTTAAAGGTCATAAAGGTTCGTAGTACTTAGCGGAAATTTTCGTTTTCCAGACTCTATTAGAAAATTCAATTTTGTATTTTATAATGATTGATCACCGGGCAGAATACTACTAAAAATAACTTTCAGAGCAGCTTCAGTTAAGTAGACTATAATAATACCGAGAAACAACAAAATGAAATTAACCTTTTAGTTATACTATTAAATTAAGTAAGTACCGAGAAACGACTAATGGAAATTAACCTTTATTCTATAAATAATTATAGGGTTCCTGATTTTTTTTAAATGGGATATCATCAAATAACTCCTTCCGCTCTGGGCGGAGCGGAAAGGAATGTCAGAATCTTACTGACTAAAACCCATCTGTGTTCTTCCTACGCCCTTTGCGATCAAGGGCCGCGATGAATCTTCGAACAAATACAGCATAACCCACCGACATACGGGTAGATAAACTTTGGTCAGCGCGACACAGCAGTCAATAAAGCAACTCCACACGCTACAAATCGGGAAATATTGATGATGTTAATTAAATATAAATATTGGCATATCTATGAATATTGTTAACATGCGTATGCCATTGATTTATGTAAAAAGTGTTATCATTAACAAATAACAGATTTAAGTGGTTAACTGCTTAATATACGTGAACATCTTTTTATTATTTTGCGAACAGTTCATCATCTGCCTAGCCTTTTCGCAACTATATTGGGGTTGGCTTTCCAGTCAAACCGGATTCAGCTGAATACCAGTGTTTTACGTGGAGCGGCTGCCTACCAGACCTCTACAACCCATTAACTGGGTAACACGGTACTTCTTGGCAAGACTGGAGTCAGATTTACTGGCTTCTGACAATCCGTAACGACTGCCAAAGATCTACAAATGGCAGCCGGGACCAACGCCTTAACGTGCTTTCCAAGGCACGGAGGAAACTCGGTATATGAGGATGGTCACCCATCCACAGACCAACCTCGGCAAGCTTTGCTTAACCTTGCTTAAATAATAACAGCCGCACGGGTCGCGTGCGGCTGTTATTATTTAGCCTCGAGCTCCTCGAACATAGTAAACAGTGGTTCATGACAAATGATAATATGAGTATGATACTTAATTAAATCTGCCTAAAGTTAAAACATATCAAAAGCACCTTATTGTCGAAAAAATCCCGCTATTCCAAGATCAACTTTAAATGATATGTAATAAACCCGATTTGACACAAATGACAGTTGCCTCAATTGCTTTTCCCTAATTTTACTGTCAGAAAAAAGTATGAATACATGCTTCAAGTTGCAGACTTACTAGCGAGAAACACACTGGACCAAGTACGCAACGTATGCAACGCTTTTGTATCGTATCGTATGTTGCATTGCATACGATAAGTGTATCTCTACTGTATAGTTTGTCGTATAAAATCAAGAGTCCAGATATCATAATGCGTTGCATACGTTGCGTACGTGTGACCAGTTTGTCTCTAGCTTTAACTTTGCGGTTTGTACGGGAAATCGTATTAAGCGGGTTTTAATATAATAATCTATGTTTTTTCTTTATTTACGATTAGGGGTGCAATCTCGGATTTATTACCTGCGTACCACTAAAAAGTCAAACCACAGACATAGCGTACCGGCGCGTCATGTTATGTTATGAACTGGTGTAAACAATCAACACATGCGATTTCAGAAATCCCGATCCATTTGCTATCATTTATTGAAGATTTCCGTGGGATGCAATGGGATTCCATCACCAGATTCTGACTTGGTGACTACTAAAAAAAGCTTTCGACTAAAAAAAGAATTTTTAAAATCGGTCACAATTGGCGGAGAAATCGGTGAACATACATAAAAAAACATACATACAAACAAACATAGAACCTCTTTCTTTTTGAAGAAGTCGGTTAAAAACGTTCAAATTGAAGTCACAATATCGCTGTTAATGTCCAAAACTCGTCAAAAGTAAATTCAGAGGTGTTTTTTGACTTGTTCAATACAACAACGCCTCCAGGATGCTGTTGCTGCTGCCGTGGCGCTGTAGTGCGTCGGGCATGTTCGCTGAAGGTCGCATTGATGGTTTTCACACCATCATGCATGCGTAAGAAATCGGCATCCTTACTGCAGCGCTTGCGTAACATTTGGAACAGCATCCTGAAAATGATTGTCGATAGACCCGACTGCCCCATCCAAAGACCCTAGATGGAGGTAGCTATAGGGTTATGTACCAAAATAAACTAGTAATTTTAGTACTAATAATACTAAACCTTACTAATATATAAATGCGAAAGTAACTCTGACTGTCTGTCGCGCTTTCACGCCAAAACTACTGAACCGATATAAATAAAATTTGGTACACAGATAGTCAAGGGCCTGAGAAAGGACATAGGCTACTTATTATCCCGGAAAAATGTTCACGCGGGCGAAGCCGCTGGCAGAAGCTAGTGTAGCATTTAAGGTGAAGCGGGTTTACTTATATGGTGTACATAATAAAGAGTATTTTATTCTATTCTATTCTATAAAAGCATTATCTGTTACTAACTCATAACTAACATTTTCTAACATTTTATGGGCTAATATTAGGTCTTTACCTATAAAATTGCCGTTCTGCAGTACTGGCCATTTCAAATCAAAATAATTTTTGTTTGGCTAAGAATTCTAATTTCAAATTAATTTTATTTTAAAAACATGTTTTTTTTTTACAAAAGTAAACGCACCACCTGTTATTGGTTTGCTTGCTTCCGTTCTGGAAATTTCGACCTGAAAAATGAACCTCGCCGTCGTCCGAAGACTTTGGTCGACCATGACGAATTAAAGGCGATTGTGGAAGCTGATGATACACAATCTACGGCTGAATTAGCAGCAGCTTTCGACGTTAGCGTCAAAACAATATTGGTCCATTTGCATCAAATTGGCAAGGTAAAAAAGCTTGACAAATGGGTGCCCCACGAACTCAATGATCGCCAGCGCGAAGTACGCGTCGAGACGTGCCTTACACTGCTCAACAGACACACAAATGAAGGAATTTTGAACCGCATTGTTACCTGCCATTACTGCAGATGTGTACTGTGAAGAACTGAACACAATGATGGAGAAGCTGGCAAATCTCCAACCAGCATTGGTCAATCGCTCGTCTCCGCTGCTCCTGCACGACAACGTGCGACCTCATACTGCACAGCAGACGGTCTCCAAGTTGCAAGAACTGGGGAAGCTCTCCGTCATCCGCCCTACTCACCAGACCTTGCGCCTACAGACTACTACTTTTTCCAGAATTTGGATAACTTCTTGGCGGGAAAAAAATTCAATACCCGAGAGGCAGTACAAAATGCCTTTGAAGAATTTGTTGCCTCCCGTCCAGCTGATTTCTTTAAGAAGGGCATCAATAAACTGCCACTGCGTTGGCAAAGATGCATTGATTGCATGGGTGATTACTTCGATTAATACAAATAAAAAATACATGAAAAAAATCGTTTAATTATTTTCATACAAAACGGCAATTTCATAGGTAAAGACCTATTATGTCTGAAATTAACATATTTTATTATTATTAATTATCTATTAGACGGATCGCGACAGAGATGTGAACGCGAACGCGTCATAAAATAAGAGAATAATATGCATGAAAAACATATTTATCATCTGTACAGTTTATCTAAAAATATACAAAAACATAATACTAACAGTGAAGATAGAATCAAAATTACTCGAAAAACGAAGGAGATATAATTATTTTAAACAAATATATCTGTCCCTCTCGCGAAAACGCTTTTTTCTATAGCAGCTGTATAGTCGTCATAGACGATGACGTCAAAGTTTACATCAGACTTCTCTTTCTAATTGTACCTAATCATCAATAAAATTGAAGCTTTATAACTTCATCGCTGATGAAGGTATTTAAAAATAATTTCATGATTGTTTACTAGAGCAAATAATTTAAGTATTTCATTTCGCAAATAAAAAAATAGCATGCATATTCCCTATTCCCTGTAATGCAAGTTTCCACACCTGAAAACAATTTCTAGCCGAAACTTAAAAACAAAGAATAACGTCAATAGAAGACTAAGTTGTTACTTCTAGGCAAGTGTGCTCATTTCGACCACATCATCGCTTACTATTAGGTGAGATAGTGGTCAAACGTGTGCCTTTCAATAGTAGAAGTAGTAAGATAAAAAAACTGAAAGTGTAAAAATAAAACTGTTTGCTATGAAGTTCCGGGATTCGATAACAAAACAGCTTTTACCATTTTTAAACAATGTTATTGACATTACAATGGTCCATTAGACGCGTGTTTTTAAATAGTTGTGATAGTTTTATTTTGTAAATAGCTGCGTTGATATTGTATGGATGAAAAGACAATAACAAACACCGTTGTATTTGCGTAAACAAACATAGTGTTGTATAAATACAACTCGTTGAATTACACACGTGAATTTCCAGTTATCTACTTGTATTTTTAGTTAAAATTTTGGAATTTTAGTTTTTAAGAATAAATGATATAACACGCTCACATTGTAATTCGTTTTATTTTAGTTAGTTTTTAGTCATTTTGATGACATACCCAATCAATGAATCAACTCATAATTTTTTTTTACTGTTGATAGGCACGCGTTTGACCACCGATGGTAAGTGATGATGTGGTCGAAGATGGAGCACGCTTGCCTAGAAGTAACCTATTCACTCTGGACTTAAAGACTCCCAAGTTGTAGCTATCAGGAAACACAGACTCCGGCAGGGAATTCCACTCCTTAGCTGTACACACTATGAATGTGTTCCCAAAACGTTTTGTGTGTGATGTCAGATTTATAATATTGAAGACAAACGGCGATGTGCCACCGGTACATGATGGACATCCCACCCACACGTCCATCATGTACCGGTGGCACATCGCCGTTTGTCTTCAATATTATAAATCTGACATCACATAAAATTTCCAACTTTGTTGGGATCGGCTAGTCTATTCTGTAAGTAACCATTTCGATATCGAGCCACCTGAGTGATAAAGCTCACAAAGTGAACTTTACTACACACATGATTATACTCACCTCGGATCGCTGTCGAGACTCGAAAATGTTGTGACAGAATATCACTACAGCTTCCAACCTAGCCGTATGGTGCTGCTTACCAACCAGTATTTAACATGGAACTAATCTATCTAACTTTGGCGACGCAGTAACTAGGTAACACTACACCCTTGTCGAGGCTGCCAGTTAGAATCAACTTAATAATTCAATTAAAATTTCCTAGAACATTTACTTTCGAACACACAATGACTTCAGGGTCTCTACAAAAAGTGCCATTCTCTCTGCGAATTCGATTGTCGAAATGACAATATATACAATATTTATATAAGATGGAACACGAGATATTCCGACAGCGTTTGTCAATCCCATACATTTATGACGTTTTAACAATTGCCTTCGCCACGCCAACGCTGACAGAATTTCACTTTTCTAAAGCCTCAGGATACCAAAATATAGATATCTAGGTACCGTTATATTAAAATCAGGCCCGCCCACAAACCGCGAAGTATTTTAAAAAATCCGCTGATTTCGTCTTTTCCGTAAATTAAAGTCGGCGCACTGATTGAACGAGATAAGGAACTTTTTTGGCTGGAATTGAACCTAATCATTCAAGATTAGCAATGGAGCTGAAATGTGGCGCGAACAGGCGGCCTTATCTACTGTAAGATACGGAACTATTAAGTTGATATCATACCTTTAACGTGATTATAGAGACTTTATTTCAATTAAGTACTTCTAGGTAGTTTATACTAAACATATTTTTTCAGAGGAAAACGTTCGTAATTTGCTGAACTGATTTTTTGTAAATTCATCCTATTTCAAACATCCATAAATAAATGCGAAATAAACGCTGCCAGTCTATTTGTTACCTTTCACGTCTTAACGGCCAAACGAATTTTTATGAAATATGACAAAAAGCTATGCTTTTTTTCACGTTTCACACCGGCAAAAGCACTGATAGAAGCAAGTACAATGTTAAAAGTGTGAAAGTCTGTCAGTAACGTCTTCAATACTAAATGGATGGACGCTAAACAGAAATTGTATACAACTTGGTATACGTATAGACTACAAGCTATGCGCATACTTTCACTCGCATTAAAGCCATAACTTCTCCAGAGTCCTATTTATCAGTGTACTAAAATTTATCAACATTTGTTCGACAATAAACGTGAAATCGTAACAGACAAAGAAACTCACTTTCACATTTATACTAAACATAAGGATACCTTTCATCCCAGAAGTAAGTCACCTTCGATCAGTAAAGACTTAGCACGAATATTTTTGTCGTATAGTAACGTAACTTTAAATTTTGCCATAACCACAATACTCGTTTCACACATAATATTTATTTGAATTAGATACTATGTTCATAATTTCGAATGATATAAACTGTGCAAGTCCCATAAAATTTAACCAAAATACTATGGGGTTGTAGTTTTAGAACATTAAAAATTGACTAACGTTAAGGTTACTATACGCCAAAATATTTGTGTTAGGCCCTCAGTGTTCACGCGAGCGAAGCTGCGGGCAGAAGCTAATTGTTAATAATTATCGACCTTTACTTTTGCAAATACAGTGTAAATTAATTTAATTATGCACCGTTATACGGAATCGTTTCTGATTAAAATACTGATAGGATTACACGCTACGTGCAATTTTGATAGCAAAGTCACGCCAATCTGTGACTAACGTAAAATTTCTTTTTCAATGTTTTAATTTCAGTGTTTTTATCGCAAGCACCTTTGTCGCGGACCTGGGGGTCTTCTATAGATACTTAACCTCTAGGTACATCCTGATTAGATTACTTATGATTTTTTCAGTTAGGTTAGGTTGTTTATATCTGAGTGCCAATTCTACTCAATTTTAAGCAACGATAGCCTACGACTGAGATTATTAAACGCCTTTATTTGATTTCACAATAAGATGTATCCATTCCGCCAAGTCTGTCATGCAAAAATCTTCATTTATAAAGGACCCCCATTATAATCAAGTTGTTGTATCGTTACTACTCGTATCTCTAATTTCTTCTTAAAACTTTTCCAGGCATACACCAGTCTCACCACGAATGTTCGAATAAAAACCAAACAACGTTCCCGCGCAAAGGAGAGTCAACTGCTCAGCCGACAGACTTGCTAACTGTCACTTACTATTTATGTACTGTCGCCATTTTGAATCGTACGCTCTTAGTTATCTACTGAGTTGTATTGATGCACTTCCCGAATTCTCTGCGGTACTCAACTGCTTAGGATTCTTTTGCGCAAAACGATAATGGCTGCGAAAAAAGTGATAGATGTATGTAAATAAAGATGCTTTTTGGTTTTGCTCGGAGTATTGTATATATTGGATCAAAGGTGAACAATACAAGAAGTTTGAATCAAAGATAGTAAATATGCAGTTGAGCAGTTGTTGCAGCGTCAGTGAATCTCGGAATTTCGGGCTGTCGACAAGAGCGCGGCAAAAGGTACTTAATTGTGGCTTTGGTGAATCAGTTATCTTCACTGTACTCCAACTTAAAACTCTGGCTCAGTCACAGCTTGACCTATTTAAGTCGAGAGACGAAACTTTACTGAGAGTTTATTGGACAATTCAGAATTGTGGAAACAGTCGTAATATTGTACTGTTTCGATAACGTTACTCTATATTTTGTCAACTGGGTTTTTAAAGAGTATGTGGATGGCCCAATTCGTAACTATGAGGAAAATCGTAAAACACTTAAAAGATTCTCGAGCTTGATTTTGATGAAAACTAAAACTATGGCTTCTAGCTATTAATCGAACCACTTCGAAAAAGAAAAACACCCTGTATTTCTACACAATCCAAAAGTGTCGCTACCGAGAATCAAATTCTGGCTAGAATAACAGATGACAAACTAAAGAAAAGCCCTCCTTTTTAACAAAATAGAAAAATATCTTAAGTAGATGAGCATAACCTATACACATATATTATATTAACTACATAAAACAGTCATCTGCCTAGCCTTTCCCAACTATATATTGGGGTCGGCTTCCAGTCAAACCGGATTCAGCTGAATACCAGTGTTTTACGTGGAGCGGCTGCCTACCAGACCTCCACAACCCATTAACTGGGTAACACGGTACTTCTTGGCAAGACTGGAGTCAGATTTACTGGCTTCTGACAATCCGTAAAGACTGCCAAAGATCTACAAATGAGGAAACTCGGTATATTAAGATGGTCACCCATCCACAGACCAACCTTGGCAAGCGTTGAACATTAAAGATCGACCCGTGCGGCTGTTATTATTTAGCCACGAGCTCCTCTTAACTACATAAAACAGTAATAGCTAAAAATGTTACCAACTCTCAACAGTAAGCACATCAAAGAAGTGCTCCAGGTAATTGAATTAAATCCAAACAGGAAATAATTAAAACAAGGAAACATTGTAAACATTTGAATTATACTTAAATTACGTTTTATTATTTACACAGTAAATTCCATAACATACAATTACAAAAACATAAAAATCTTTTAACATTTCTGAGTGTCATAATTATCCGGTTTCTCATTAATAAACGCTTTAGCGGCATCTTCTTCCATTTCATACGATTCTTTGAAATAATTCTCTATTTCTTGCAGGGTTTTATCTTTGGTTTCAGGTAAAAATTTGTACAAAATAAATGCAAAAATGGAAGCTGATATGCCGTAGAACAAGAAAGCACCTGGCAATGTGAGTGCTTTAAATATGTGCGGTGACAGTTTTAGTACAGTTGCCATTAACAGTTCAGAAAACAGTGTAAGAATAAGCAACGAGGAACTTTTGTATCTTAAAAATATTAATTCACCAAAGATAGTGGACGGCATTATCATCGGACCACATGTTATAGAAACTGAGAAAGATGTTAGCAAGACAATAGAAATAATTTTATTTTCAAATATTACTTTCATATTTATTAGATAAAGATATAAAGATATTATGAACAAAAATGTAATCCCTAGAGCTGACGATGATAACAGCAAAGTTCTTCTTTTAATTAACTTTGATAAAACACAACCGATCTGCATACCTAATATAGTAACAGCGTCTAAGATAAGCATACCGGTGTATGCAGCGGACTCACTAGCCGTTATTTGACTAATTAAATCTACAGCATACATAGAACACACTAATTTCCCTGAGAAATGATATAATGCCATAACAGCCATAGAAAGTAACAGGGGTTGATGAAAACCCTTAGCAGTAACAGTTTCTTTGATAATTCGAAGTTTATACCACGAAGTAGATTTCGCCCGCGCAGCGCACTTTCTAAGGTATTCTTTTTGTGACTTGATTAGATTTTCGAGTTCCTCTTCAGAGTCTTTGTCGTATCCTTTCAACCAATGATGTGCTTTGGTACACTCCTCGAATCGTCCGTTCATTGCTAACCATGACGGAGATTCAGGCATTATGATAGCCGTCAAGGAATACAAGCAGCACACGAACGCGATGATAGCAATGTTCCTCCAGTGACTAAAGGTTCCTGTCACATTTGCAATCCACACGCCCCAAAAGAATATTGATGATTCGATCATCATGAAAACACCTCGATATCGAGGAGATGAGTATTCCACGATGATGACGATGAGAACGGTCATGTTACTGGCAAGAGTGACACCTTGCAGTATTTCACTGATAAGGATATGCACCGCACTCGTACTGCAATAGAAGACGATGAAGCTGACTATCGTCAATACAGTTACGATTAAGAACGGAATTTTCCTACCAATGTATTGTGTGAGTATTGGCAGAATGATGACCCACGGCATGGAGCTGTAGCCCAGAACGGATGCTGAAAAGAAAACAAAGTTTACGTTAGATGACTGAGATTGTTAACCAAATTACCATGAATGCAGTGTTTTATCAGTAAATTATAGTGATTAAGGTTTTAATTTGAAGTAAATATCTTGTTTTGCCTTTCCTTCAATGTTAATAGCTATTATGTTTATCAACAGACAATAGGCAGATATGTTTGGATTACAGTATTTTGATAATGTAAACATGAATATTATTACACAACCAAGATGCCATGTCGTCAGACATTGCCAGCTGTCCAGTTTCATTTGCCTCTTTTCTCAGTTGTGGAATGAAGACTGTAGGCGCCCCGAAACACAGTCCAAGCACGAAATATATCGAAGTGCATACTGTGCATACATATAGCTGAAAAAAACAAACAATTTATGGTTACAATAAAGTAAAAAAGTATATTACTTTGAGCACTTAAAAATAATAATTTAAGCATGTCTATCACAGCTGATAAAGATTTGAAATTCTATAATTTAATACTACTAGCACAAATTGTTTTCAACTGAGGTATGTTTCAGTGAACTGAATTTAAAAATATTGGAATTTTGATGAAAACATTGGTAGATTTTTCTACTGACGCAAGCACCTATATATATTGTTCATATCGACATTTATTTGCTACAGTATTACGGTAGTCATGTAGAATTACTCGCATAACACAAAGTTCCTCAGGCTAAGCAATATACTAGATTACCTAATCAATCATAACTACTTCCACTCATGTTACAGTGTCGTATAAATTCTAAGTAGAAAACAAAATAAAACATATGAACATAGATATATTTTATTTTGCCAACCTGTCTTAAGAAAGGTTGCCACAAGAACTTCGCGTGTTTCGGACATTCTTCAGTGTCGTCACTTTCGGCACCCTCTCGGCTTTCCTTCTCCATTTTTCAAAAAAATACTCAATTTTTATATTGCTAAACTCTTCTTCAGCAATCGCGTAGGGACTTCTGAAAACGAAAAATTTAAACAAATGTTAAAAAAAAATATCACAGCACCTGTTAACAATACAGTTCTAATGTTATTAGTTACACATTTTTAGGGTTCCGAGCATCCGTAAAAAGGAACCTTTATTGCATCACTCAGGTTCTGTTTGTCCGTCTGCCTGGCCGTCTGTCTGTCACAGCTAGTTTTCTCCGGATCTACTAGACCGATTTTGTTTAAATTTGGAATACATATGGGCTCACTGTGTCCCTTTTAAGGAATTTTTACTGCACCCGACCCACCCTAGCTATAAAATACTATCTACGAATTTCTTGAAATTACACAAATAAAACATGTTTCTTCAGTGGCTTGGGTTATACCTTGTCTTGTAATAGTTCCGGAACTGCTTCATAGGTACATCTGCATACATAGGAAAGTAAAGGCACCTATTAAACTCAGTAGACTAATCGAGCTTTGACCTAATCAATACATCGTTCCCAATGAAACCCCAGCAAGATTATGGCACTATTCAATGCGAACAGTTTCAACCGTCAACCATAAAGAATATTTAAAAAGAAAACTTGAAATAGTAATTTTGTAAAAGGAACTAAAATGCACAGTGGTAAGAGTGTAGTATTAATGAAGAAGAAAGTTTACAAGCCAGCCACGAGAGATTGTTGCACAACTAGGTACATATCCGCCCTCCAAGTTTGTTCGGTTCTATTGCACTTATATGCAGAGCGATATAATATCCCCCAGCTATGAAAACTCCTCCACTTTTAAATGCATAAATTATGAATCTGATTTCTTTTAAGTATTAAGTCTTGGTCCAGTTAAGTCAGTGGTTTTAAAAAGGTTTTTCTTTCTTAAAAAGAGAATTGTAAATGGAAGCATTTTCCATTGACTCCGTCCTACTAACAGAGGATTTGTTAGTATATAAACTGTCAAACATATTAAAAAAGGCACTTAACTTAGGCTACTTATTTCAAAAGCAATTTAAATGAAAAATAGACAAATACAATGACAAATTAATAAAATATTTTTTTGTTACGTACAAACTACTTATAAAACTGCCAAACTCTTAATATATTTTTTTAATAGTGTTAAAATAAATAGTTTTGAAGTTATTCTAGAAATTATATCAAAAATTACCTTATCTCCGAAACTATTGAGCCTAAATTTTAAAAAAAATGCAGATAATAGTTCTATACCTAAATATTACAGGAAAACCTGTAAGTAGTTTGTAGTGTTAAAATAACATGTAAAAAAAATTATATTGGTTCGGAACCCTTTGCACGCGAATCCGACTCGCACTTGGCCAGTTTTTTTTTTTACGACACGAACGAATTTGTCACACGTCAAGCCTTGTTTATGTAGAATATATTAAGGTTTTGTGTAAAATAATGAACAAGCTACGGTCATTTATCATTTAAATAATATCATTACATATTTCGAGTCAAGTATACATCTTGTTATGTCCACTATAGATCAAAGTTCACAATCTGCACTCGGTAGGGTAGCCTAACCTGCCAATTGATTAAATTGCACGAATAAATCCTCACCATGTTTTGTCACTTTGAGCCAAAAACCACTGAACTATTTAGGTAAAAGCCGCATTTTAAAAGTCATTTTTACAGAACTAAAAAGCCACTGATCACAGGTAACCACTCGGTAACAATCGACGTCTTTATTGCACTCACACTGAATCGGATGACTTCATTCATAGGGTTCAAACAC
Organism: Lacanobia oleracea; assembly: GCA_950371165.1. NCBI lineage: Eukaryota > Metazoa > Arthropoda > Insecta > Lepidoptera > Noctuidae > Lacanobia > Lacanobia oleracea. The sequence goes on from OX493397.1 coordinate 14,807,134, forward strand.
ATTGGAGTAATGAGGCCGCGATGTTTCTCCAAGTACGCACCGCAGCATAATGCTAGTGTATCGTAGCACAAATAAAGTGCTTTATCAGTGTTTTACTTGCACTTATATAATTCAAACACGATATATTAGATTTGCTACGCGAACATCGATTCGATTTAGTAAAATTATGCATCATAAAAGGGTATTTTATTTAAAAAAACTAATTACACGTATTTTTTCTTATTTTTGGCTTGGTAAAATTGTACCAAATTTACCAAGCCACATGACGTCACGCGTGTCTTTAACTCGCTTTATCCTCTTCATTTATTGTTTTACGTGGGAAAAAAAAACCTGTCCAATATTTTTTTTAAATCTATCTGTCGGACCAATCTTTTTTTTCTGTAAAATACCCTATTACTTTTTGCTGTATTTTAGAGTAATATCCCATCGAAAAATAGGTAGCAAATATTGCACAGACGTAGAAATAAAGATTTGTATAGGTACAGTATTCAAATGTTATAATGTTAAAAAAAAATTGTACCTACCAATATTATTTTTTATGGGAAGAAAGTTTTGTTTCACAAACATAGGGATCTTCTCTATAAACTAAAGATACACGTACTTAGCTAACTAGGAGACATTGCAACATCACATGAATGCAATAACACCTTTATAATTCACTCGTGTTTGAGTCGGGTACGTCAAACAATTGTTATGGAAAAATTAGTCTGATCGGTGCACACAATAACACAAAAGTACGTATGATAAGCAACTGGATACACCTAACACTGCTCTTTAGCCAGATAAAAATGCTGACAACATTGTGACAGCGATACTAACACATACCTACGCACAATTAAGTAAGGACTTCCATTTGTTTGAATCCTAATTAATAATCACCGAAACACAAACAATATGTCATCATGACAATTATGATACCGAAATGGTTTGAAAGTCCCTTTTTGATTTTCGAAGTGGTTTGAAAACTTGTTTCGTTGACAGCGATGTGCACGAATTTTTCGATACGCTGTGAGTTCTTCCCCTCCCCTTTTTATACTGCTTATGCATTTATACATATTTTTTCTAGCTTATATATAATCCCTACACATTAAGTTTTTATGCATCTGTAAATATATTCCTATTTTTCTGTTCCATCTTCTTGTCTGTTACATATTTGAATAAATAAATAAAAAACTCACCTGTCTTACCACTATTTTCTTCAAATATTACCACAAACGAACTGTAAACACACATTTGCTTATTCCCCGGAAATTATAAGCGTGCGAGTTTTGAACTGTCGGTAAAGCAATATATGAAAGTTATTAAAACACACGGTTGACTGAAACACTGGCTTCTGCGGTTGTGTCAAAAAACTCAGTTTTATATTGGCAGTTCCGAATATTTAGGTTATAAACACGAGATAAGAGGGAGCAATATAAAATTTGCGTAAGTTAATCATCAATGGGGGTTTGTTTCATTCAATCACTGTTTGTTTTGTCCATTTCAGATTTTCCATAGTCGTTATTTATAAAGTCGACTTCGTTTCTCGCATCTCAAAGTTATTTTTCGACGGAATGAGCTTAATTACACAATAATCGTCTATATTTAGTGGTAACAGGAAGATCGGAATAGACGCTAACGACTGTCCGATGAGATAACAACTGACAGTTGTCTTCACTGGCTCACTGATTCACTCCAGTTTTTGAGATGAAAATAACTCACGATTCTAACTGTGCGTCTGTGCGTATTCAGAGAGATCCACTTTCTGAATACGCACAGATATTTTTAACCGATTTAAAAAAGGAGGTTATCAATTCGACCCGTACATATGTATGTGATATTGTCAGAACTGCACAGTGTTTCTATACGAATATGTTAGTCTATACCAGCTTCTAAACATTTCAAATTTCATAAGTGTATTTATATATGTTTGTCCACGCATATCTCAAAAACTAAGTCGGATTGCAAAAAAAAACATTATAGTTGGACTATATCCAACTTAGGCAACAGTGCAAGTTTTACTAATCGGTTCAGTAGTTTTTGAGATAGAAAGATTAATTAATACGTCTACATTCATTCATACTTGTCGCAAAGGTTTATAAATAATACCCACCAAGATTCTAATTCTACAGAGTTAGCCTGATTTACTATTTATTCCTTTTCTAGAATTTAAATGACTACAATATGATTTCCACTCGGTTAAACACCAAACAAACCTAGGTACGTACTATAGTAGCTAACCATCTTCTTATGTTACGTATAAGAAAAATCTCTTTATCAAAACAAAATATACATATACACTTAAAATAAGAAATCCTAACTAAAATAAGGCGTCAAAAAATTCGTCCGCATCGCTGTCCACTGGAAAAAAAAGAAAAATTAGTTTCGCGACTCGTATATTAAAAGTTCGGTATGTGGGTACCCTGACCTCACATTTTTCTCGACGTAAAGAGCGACGGTTTCAAATTTGTATGCAACCCTCTTAAGGGCCCTATCACAATCTTACGTTTTTACTCACAAAACTGCTGACTCGTCGCATTATGTAGAAATTAAGCAGCTGCAATTACGTTTATTCTATGGTGTATTGTTGATTTATTTAATGAATATTTATTACATTTTCATTTCTTATGAACTATGGTTTATTTCAGTTCAGTTATGGTTAAATTTTACGTAATAATATGAATGTGTTATGGAGAAATTGACAGTTAATTTTGAGCGTTTTTATGGATTAGAATGTGTTTTTTTTATGGAAATTCCATTCTTATTTCAAATTTCTTAGGCCGCTATGCACGAAAACACTATATAAGAAATATTATGATGTTCAATCCAAGAGCTGAAAAAAGTGCTGTCGCGCTTTTCATGAGAAATTAACTTCGGAATTTTGGCTTTTTACAAATAGATAAGAAAAAAATGCGAAAAGTGAGGCCGCTATGTACAATAAGCCAAAGTTGGCTAAATCTTTCAGTTTCTGAGAATAAGAAAGACAAAATTGGTCATTTTACGCAAAAAATACTGTCAAATTATAACAGGGCTCTTAAAGCGGCTTTTTTTCACATATGTATTGGAAGTCATAATTTCATTTTACGTAGCATTTACGAAGGTCCTTGTTGTTTACACTCGTTTGTGAATGAATAATGTTGGCACAGCTACCATTGTTTACAATAATCTTGTGTTGTGAAAACATTTTAGATGTTTGAATAAAATGTTGTATAAAGGTTTTTTCCCACCAAATAATAGTAAATCAATTCGCTCGATGGTCACATAGTTACATAGTGCTCTTAAACAGGAAGCCGGCCCAGACATAGAAAAAAATGCCAGCACTGAAAGGAGTATCTAGTGTTTGAAAGCCAGGAATCCAACCGATAGATTTTTGAAAAAAAAAACCTCTATCACGAGTGTTACACCATACCAAAGTGTCGCTAGTAAGAATTAAATTCTGTGAAGTAATAACACGTGTTATTACTTCACAGAATGAAGAAGACATGTACATGTCTAACTAAAAGAAAGCGCCAATTTTTCACATATTACTTTCACCTACCAAAACCTTTTTTTTTTTCAAAATCGCAAGCTTTCATCTTAATCGAGGTCGAGACTCGTTTCGGTATTTATCGCTATTCTTGTTATTTCGGATTTGGCCTTCCACGTACACTCAAAAAATTCAATTAGGTAAGTACTGCCTGTAAGTACTGCTGGTCAACAGATTTAAAACAGATTACTTGGTAGTCAAGTTTGGGTGAGCAAAATATGAGCCATTGAAACGTAAAACAGAAATATGACCGGACGACACTTGATAATATTTGTGCACTGAGAAACGGTGAGACATCCGATTGCTCGAGATGCGATTTTAATCTGAGTGTTTTGCCAAGTCCAGCGGCATATCAGATGTGGTCTCATATTATGCATTTTTGTGTTTTTCACTGAACATACTAGTATGTAGGAGTTTGAACTAAACATAAACATTCTATGAGCCTTTGTTTTTCGAGTGTATGTATGTATTATTCTTTGGCACGCCCTAGAGCCTAAACGGCTTGATGGATTTTAGCTTGAGAGGTGTCGTTAGATTCGAATTTACTGTGAGAGTGACACTGGGTACATAAAAATTAAAATGGCCGATCTTTGGCGCTATATTATGCCTTCAAGAACAAAATTTTCAAAACCTATCGAGTGGCGTATCAAGATAAAGGGCTCGAGGAGATGATTCAAAAAATGTAATTCACTAAAATGTAGGAAATAAAAAAATTACTTTGTCAAAAAACCCGATTGCTAAAAACGACTAAAAAGTTCGAAACAAGTCGCTTTTCAAGTTGTCTTATTCAGTTCAATCACTGATCTGATGCCACCAACTGCATCAGACAGCTTGAAAAGCGACTTGTGAAGAACTTTTTAGTCGTTTTTAGCGGTCGGGTTTTTTGACAAAGTCGATTTTTTTTTCATCGACATAAATATTTCCATGCATTTACTCGCGCAGCAACGAAGATTGAACGGTCTTACTCTCTGCTCTGAGTATTGTACAATACGGTAGAATTGGAAGGGAATCATTTATAAACAAGCCAATTACAGATCTTGCTGTCAAAGGACAGCATCATGCAATAACTACAGTGATTTGGTCAAGTAGCATTGTCGAATAATGTCCTTAGCTAGTCATGGCTTTGTAATGAAGCATATTTTTTGTCAAGCGACCAGGCACCTGATTGGTCAAAATTTTTTTTTTTTTTCGGTTTGAGGAATTATTATTAAAACAAAATATGTACACTTAAAATAAGAAAACCTAACTAAAATAAGGCATCAAAAAATTCGTCCACATCGCTGTCCACTGGAAGTGAACCCAAAAGGCTGGCGGCATTGCCACGTTGAATGGCAATACTTATTCTCTGTCCGAGGTAAAAGCCAGCCCTTGGGTCACGCGAAGTGTCAACTAAGGGTTTAGAAAGATCTTTAAATAAAGCTTGGACCCCACGGTCCAAGAGTTTCAACCCCAAACGGCTCAAAAATATAATTTATTTATTTATTTATTTATTTATTTAAAACCTTAAGCTGTCCTTACAGGGCTTACTCTAATGCGACAGCTAAGAACTTATACTAAATAAGAATTATTTAACACACAAAAACACATTAGACTCTAGGTACATTTTTTACAAAAATACATAATTAAAATAAAGTTTAAATTAAATAATATCATTCTGCCAACAGGTTGTTATATTATAAAATTAAGTTGAAGTTTCGGTCGGGTATTTTGCAAAAATCACTGAACCGCTCGATGTGGCGACTCTTGCTTGGTGAAGGCTCGACTTTGTGACCTTTTTTTTTAGGGATGGGAAATCATCAAATGACTCCTCCCACTCTGGGTGAAGCAAGAGGACGTGTCAGACTCTTACTGACTAAAACCCATCCGTGTTCCTCCTGGTGCCCTTTGCGTTCCAAGGCTACGGTACCTCTTTCAAACAGATTCCGCAGCCCCAGCAGGTACCTGCCCTAGCGGGCCCCGACTTCCACGCTGACATCTCTTTGAGGCGCCCTGGGATCGCAGCACGCCGCTGACCCGGGCCTAGTTCTGATCAGACGGCGAGCCACCCACTGCTCGCCGTCCGCAGGCCCGCGCTTACGGCGGCCAGGAATCGTCCTGCGACTCCTGACGCCTAGGGCGTCTTCTTCTGTTGCGGCGACTGGGACGAGAGGTTTCCCTCTCTCTCACACGATCGGCCTCCTCCTTTGCTAGCATTACTGCTTCGCAGAAGGAGGTGATCGCTTCCCATGCCTCCTCGCTCCGGACCAACATTGAACCAAGGCCGATCGCCTCGACAAGGACCCGGCGGTGCTCCGCCCAAGCAGGGCAGACCTCCACCGTATGCTCCACCGTGTCCTTCGGGCGATCCACGCATCCACAGTGTTGACACCCGGGCGCGTCCTCCCGCCCGAATCCGAAACAGGTATCTCCCGAAACAACCGTGTCCGGTGAGTACCTGCGTCAGGTGGAAGGTGAGGACGTCGTGGCGCCGCTCCAGCCACACCTGAAAGAGGGGACTTATCGCCTGGATTGTTGCGTGCCCAGTGCTGGATTGCGACAGTCGCTGTCTCCATACCACCATGAGATCCTGCCGGAGCTCCGTCCGCCTTGCTGCGATTTGCCGCGGCAGAGGTGTCTCGCCCTGGCGTTGCGCCTCCACGCGCCACTCGTAAATGTGCGCGAGGGCTCTCGCCTCCAGATCCCATGGCGGCAGTTCGGCAAGAAGGCTCGTCAGAGACCGTGCGGAATCCTCGGGTCAGCCGGATGGCCATGACCCTCTGAGACACGCGTCTCAGAGGGTCATGGCCATGAGGTAACGGGCAGGTCGCTTCCTCAAAGTAAGCGCCCATACCGACGCCCCATAAAAGGCCATAGACCGCACGACCCTCGCGTAGAGCCTCCGGCAGGAGGCATTTGGACCCCCTAGATTGGGCAGAAGCCGCTTGAAGGCAGCCCCGGCTCGTCCCAGTCTGGGACCCAAAAGTCGGAAGTGTTCGACGAAGTTCCACCGGCTGTCAAGGACGACACCCAGATACGTCATCGTCGACCCGATGCCGGTGTTAACCCCTCCCACCGTTATTTGAGATCCCGATGGTGGCCTGTTCCGAGAACCATGGAAGCACATGGCTTCGGACTTGTGTAAGGCCCACCTCGAGACCCAACTGCCGGATCCTCTCAACGATTATCGCAACCCCGCCTTTTTTTTTTTTTTTTTGCGCTGGGAAAAAATTCATTACGCATACCCTCCCGTCGGGGGAACGGGAGGGGTATGTGGGACTCCCCGGGCTGACCCGATATACCCACTAAAATAACCCAGCGGCATTTCCGCATCGTCCGAGTGGAAGAGGACTGGGAGATCGGCGCAGCCTTAGCGTCCAGTCCTCCTCCGACGACAACCCGCCTAAAACGGCGGGCCCCTCAAGTCCTCCCCGTTCAGGGGGAGGGCTGGGAATGACCAGCGAAGGTGGTGTGGAGTGCAATGCGGGCGGAGGCGCCCCCGCGCCTATCGCCCGCCCATCACCACCATGAGGAGGGAGAAGACGGCGTCTTCTCCGACCTCTTCTTCGCCTACGGAGCGGCGCAACGAGAGGGTCGTCAACCCCGCCTGGTGCGACCTCCCCTGCGCCAGGACCAGCGTATCATCAACATAGCAGACAACGTTGACGCCGCCAGGGAGGTCGGCGCGCAACACCCAATCGTAGCCGATGTCCCACAGAAGCGGCCCCAGAACGGAACCCTGTGGAACACCGCACGACATCTCTCGCCGGTTCCACTCTCCCCGGTGACCGGGGTAGATGACGGCTCTGTCCGTCAAGTAAGCCTCGACTACGCGACGGAGTAGTTCGGCACCCGGTGATACCGAAGTGCCTCCCTGAAGCGACTTTGTGACCTAGGCATCAAATCCTGCAAAACAAGATCAACCCGTCTCAAAGAAACGCATTTTGTAAAAATAAATGCAACAACTATTGATCTAGTTTGAGGTAACTGTGTTAAACCTAGTTGCATTCTAAGAATAGAAAGAACATCTAATATTAGAATTTATATTGATAAAATCTTAACAACGTGCTATACGAGTTTCCCAGAATAAATAGCAAGTACCTATTGACGAATGACGTCTACAGGTGTCTAGTAAAATCCACTAATATTTTACTATCGCTCTGACACAATGAAATTGAATCGACAATTCCACACAGTTATTCGGCTTCAATTACTCTTGAGCCTTCGAGGTTTTAGAGATTTATGTTCAAATCTCTGTTTTACCCCTTCAGCCAATTCTGTGACGCAGCACATTTTAGGAACTGGCCAGTCATTACCAAACAGGAAGGCAACTCGGCCCAAACAAAATTTTCTCAAGGACTATTACATTTATGATACCAACGTTTATCCAATGGAAAAACGCTTCCGTCACATTTGCAATCCATTTGAACAAAAGAAAATGTTCGCTTTAATCATGAACTTTGAACATCCTTCGTCCCCACGGATATTTTGTAGATAATTGTTATCACTAAGTGTTATTCTGTTTGCCAGCAGAATTCCCAACATTATTTCCCTAATTAATAGTTGGATTGCGTTAATGCTGCAATAGAAAACAATAAACCCGACCAAGGTATTTATGCAAATGATTATGTAGGGTACTTTTCGTTCATAAAAACTTGTTACCATGGGTATTGCGAATAGCTACTGTTATGCACCGTAGCCGTGTACCGATACGGGGAAGAAAACAATCTTTACTGAATTTTAAAAGCAAATATTAACGTGCAACATGGTTTGCTATATGTGTTTTCCTTAATATTTAACCATGGATTTAGCATTTTTTTTGGGTCATTTGACTATGAAAGCTTCGGTTTGGTTGGACTTTGAATTTTTAGTTCGAAAAAATTTTAAATGCAAGGCATTACCAAATACTACCATATTACCAAATTTTTTCTAAGTTTGTTTTTCTATTTTGTGTTTTTGTTTCTCTTTTTTTATAATGTGTTTTTACTCATGTGTAGTGTCTGTGGTGGATAAATGTTTTCTATTCTTTTCTATATTTATAACCCCTTTTTGTATAAAATCAAAGAATATTATTGTTTCAGTTATTATGATATTAAAATATCTGAAACAAAAATTACTGATTTCGAATAAGGAATGATATAGCTCTAATAAAAGTTTTATTTTAATTTTTAATTCAACGTCAAGTATTTTCATTATTCAAAGTAGTCCATCTAATAAAACGGAAGCGTAGGAAAATACTTATAAAAATTTATAGGCTCGGATGTGACCACTACCTCACATGATAGTGAGCGATGATGTGGTTGATGATGAAGCGTGCTCGCCATTACCATTTTCACCCTTTCTTTAGAAATTATAATAGGCGAGAAAGCCTGAGATCTTTCTTTTGTTTTGTTTGGGGTTAATGTCAAGAAGTCATGTAGTTTGGCATCGGCATCGGCACGCTCTACATTGGTTAATCCTGACCCAAAAAGGAAGTTAACGATGACAGGCACTCGGGCCACTTCCGAGACCTTCCTTGAATGCGTAATTATGAGTGGTATAGTGTTTACAAGAAGTACACAGATAGTTATACAGTGTTATATTTTTTTGCTTATACAGGGTTGAAAGTGCGGAATTATTACGTTTATAAGGTTATTAAAAACAGATAGACACTTATTGTTTTAACAGGTTTCGAACAAAAAGAAAAAAACAAGGGTAAAGCAATCATAGTCTCTGTCACTCACTCTCGTTTTTAGAGGCTCGTGCGCTTGCCAAGGTTGGCATGTGAATGGTTGACCATCTTAACTTACCTAGTTTCCTCCGTGCCTCGAAAAGCTTGTTAAGCCGTTGGTCCAAGCTGTCAGTTAGGTGTAGCTCTTTGACAGTTCCGTTATCGTTACGAATGTCAGAAGATAGTAAATCTGAATCCAGTCTTGCTAAGAACTACCGTGTTACCCATTTAATACGTTGTGAAGATCTCGTAGGCAGCCGCTCCACAGTATTCTTCACTGGTGAATCCGGTGTGATTGGAAGCCAACCCCAGTATAGTTGGCAAAAGGCAAGGCAGATGATGATATTTTGTTTTTCGTGAAATACCTAAGTTCATGCACTAACTCCGAAGAAAACCTGTTTAGACTATATATCGAACTGTTACCTACGAGTATCTAAAATACTAACGTAGCCTTATTTATTAAAAAAAATAAGCATACGGTTAGTTCAAAACTAATTAGCAGGTTCTAAATTCAAACTAGAATATCTGTTTATCAATATTTAAACTCATTACGCGATAACATTATTTTAATGAGTTAGGCTGTTAGTGTTTATCGTTGTTTATTAGCATCAATACTGGGGTGATCAATCATAGGTACTTGAAAACCTAATTAGAATTGTTGAAATATTTCCTACTTCCATGCCAGATGCGCCGTTGTTTAAATATCATCTTGAAATAAAGAACCTTGATCTCTACAGTAAGGTTTCCAAATAATAGAATTTAAACTAACCATTATTTCTAGGAATTTTGACATAAAACTCTTATCTGAGTAAACCTCATATTTGGTTACTTTCCCTAAAAGAAATGAGCCTAGCAAATGCGAGGCAATGTAAGACTAGGTCCAATGTAAATACATTGAACTGCCAAGACTCGATCTGGGCGTTAATTCTAGGTACTAATTTATAACCAAAATTCGCATTCGCTTCTCAGTCGCCCTCTGTAAAAAAACCTCAATATTACTTGTACATACATTTTCAACAAATTTTTACTGAAATGCGAATGTGAAAAATATTAGTAAATAGAATTGGCCTTCTTATCACTGGTCTATCCGTTCGCCGATGTTAACTTTCTCCTAGTCGTGGATTGAAAGCTGACAGGCTTCCGACGGGTAATCCTAGCAGTAGACATACAGGAACACAGGAATCTAAAGGCCAAACTGACACAAGCCTCCCAGACTCCCAGGCAGACAGGTATGACGAGACAATGCGACAACGACGTGACTATGCGATTTTTAATTATATTCAAACTACTAGTTGACCCGCGCAACTTCGTCTGCTCTGCTCCTATTGGTCTTAGCGTGATGATATATAGCCTATAGCCTTCCTCGATAAATGGGCTATCTAACACTGATAGAATTTTTCAAATCGAACCTGAGATTAGCACGTTCAAACAAACTCTTCGGCTTTATATATTAGTATAGATTCCAAAATTACTCTATCGATAGAAAAAATAGCAACGCAACAACAAAGTAACAACCACTGGTAATTCGCGCCTCGCGTCCATCGGCTACCCGCAACCCTCACCAGCAAGTCTATTCTGTAAGTAACCATTTCGATATCGAGCTTCACCTGAGTGAGATGGCTCACAAAGTGAACTTTTCTGCACACAGCATAAAGGTCTTATGTTTATACTCACCTCGGATTCCACTGTCGAGACACGTTAATGTTGTTACAGAATAGGGGTACAGGTCACCGGTCTTGGGGAGGCCTTTCAACGCTGCGCCTTCCGAAACGCGATCGCCACTCCAAACTTAATATAAGAAACAACTTTTTGCATTGATTCCAGCTTAGGCTTCATTTTTATATTGAAAATAATCATAGGTGCTTAGTTACTTATTTGGCAGAAGTTCCTTGTCACGTGTTACCGGTGTTATTCTATTGCGTGTTGGTGTTTGAGTTCTTTATATTAACGAAAGGAAAAGTTTCGGAGCCCACAACACCAATTAATTCTCATTGTTAGATAACACATTGATTAACATATTTTAACCAAATAGTGTTGTACTTCCATTCTGATATGAGAACTGGATAATTTGTCATTCAACTTAAACGAGGCGTTCATGTTAATTTATATGTGTATACAAACTGATAACAAATTAAACTGTCTAAGCAAGGTGCCCAAGATAATAACTGTAGGCTTAGCTAGAAAAGGGTTCGAGCGAAAGACAGAAATAAAACAAACGTATTACACAATGAATTACTTATTATTGATTAACTTTAATAATATTTACTTATTCTTATAAATGCTCTTCGTATACTTTGTTCACTATTACTAACTATCTAAACCACATTATAACCTAAGGTTTCTCTTCTAAAACGAACTTATGTTTTATCTTTTTCTTCCATTAATTCTTTCGAAACCTCTTCAGACTTCGGAGATTCTATAAAATAGTTCTCTATTTCTTGTAAAGTTTTGTCTTTGCTCTCAGGTAAATATTTATACAATAAAAATGCAAAAACCGACGCTGAGAGCCCATAAAAAAGGAAGGCGCCGTGCAATTCAAACATTTTAAAAATATACGGCGATACTTTTAAAACAGATGCCATCAATATTTCAGAGAATATTGCAAGCGTTGGTAGTGACGAGCTTCGATACCTTAAAGGCGTTAATTCTCCATACACAGAGCATGCCAGTATCATTGGTCCACAACTAATTGTCATTGAAAACAAAGTCAGCAACAACAACGATATTATCTTATTCTCGGCTATCACAGATAATCTAATCAGATACAAATAAAGCGAAATTAAAAACAGAAACATAATTCCAATCGAAGAGGATGAAAGCAACAACGTCCTTCTTTTTAGATATTTTGACAAAACGCACCCAATTTGCATGCTAAATATAGTGACAGCTTCTAGAATAAGCATGCCTGTATACGCTGTAGACTCACTGTTAGTTATTTTCTTAATTAACTCAATGGAATACATGCTACAAACAAACTTTCCTGAAAAATTATAAAGCGACATAACTGTCATAGACAGCAAAAGAGGCTTGTAGAACGCCTTTGTTGTTATCGTTTCTACGATGTGTTTTAGTCGACTCCACGAAGCTTCTTTCCGCTTCGAACGTGCCAGGTATTCCTTTTGTGACTGTATTAAACTTTCTAGCTCGTTTTCAGCATCCTTGTCGTATCCTTTCAGCCAGTGGTGGGACGCCGCACATTCCTTGAAACGTCCATTCATTGCTAACCAAGACGGGGACTCGGGCCATAGTAGAGCAGTCAGAGATAATATAGAGCATACAAAAGCTAAAAGAGCAATATTCTTCCAATGGCTAAACGTTCCAGTTGCATTGGCGATCCACACGCCCCAAAAGAATATAGTTGATTTTACTGTCATAAATATTCCTCGGTAGCGCGGCGAAGTGTATTCGGTGACAATAACAATCAAGAGTGTCATATTGCTGCCGACAAGCATGCCTTGCATTATTTCACTAATTAGAAGAACTGTGGTTGAAGTACTGCAATAAAATACGATGTATCCAATTAGTGTGTTGACACATAAAATAACGAAGGGCACTTTTCTTCCGAACCGCCGCGTGATTATTGGTAGTATTAGTATCCATGGCAACGCACCGTAACCGTGAATTGATGCTGAAAAAGAAATTATTATTTTTAACATTATCGACTTCATCAAAAATAATCAATGTATAGTCATTTTTCAGCAGCACAAAATAGTGTAACGAATCGTTTCATTTTCACATTTCTACTAAAAACAATGCTTTACAGATTAATTATTATTTTTATTAATTTATTTAAGTCTTTGCCAAAAAATAGGCCTTTGCAAAATTGACCGGTCATCATAAGTATTATGTAGGTGTTGATAAATATATCAGAAGGTTTCTTTGTTTTTTTTTTCAGCATATCCTTTACCTATCCGGAAAGTCAATAAAAATTGCAAGACAGGAAAGTGTCTTAATGGGGCGGGGGGCCAAAAAGCGAAACATAACCAGACAAATCCGGTCTGATGTTAACCCTAACCCCAATCTATAACCCTTACGTCTTAATACTGCAATCAGGCAGCTAGTTGAATCATAAACTTACACAACCACGATGCCATATCTTCGCTCACCGCTTCTGTGGAGTTAGCATCTCTCCTTATCTGTGGTATGAACACGTTGGGGGCTCCGTAACATAACCCCAGCACGAAGTATATCGTCCATACTCCTCCGACCACGAATAGCTGAAAGATATGTAAAATATAAACATCACACTTGCATTCATCAAAGAAAGAGACAGAGGCATACTACGCCTCATTTTGCCTATTGCTATCAACGGTCCAAAGATTCCAGATCCCTGACTGTTTGTGGGTTTTTGAACCCGATAGCAAAACTCGGCCTATTTCATTGGCATCCAACGTAGCAGCGCTGTCAGTCTTCTTGGCATGTTTCCAGATGACAACTATGTGGAGGAGTACCTACATTAATTTTCGACGCCTGAGTGGCTTTAATTGTTTATTTATGTACGATAGGTTGATCACAAATAGTTAGTTCATATGTAAGTTACTAATGTACCTAAATGATCATTTAAAGCTAAACAATCCTAATATATATATAATTCTTCCGTTTGTTTTTTTTTTTTTTAAACCCTCACTAGGAATTTTTCCGGTATCGTAGGTGCATATTTACTCACATAAACAAACAGCTAGACCCGGAACAACTATCTGTAGGCCATACAAATATATGTTCAGTGCGGGAATCGAACCCGTGACACGCAGCACAGCAGTTAATCGCTCAACCACTGCACTAAACGTGTCGTCAAATATAATAAAATATTTGAGGAGTCGCTCTTATCAAATTAGGTATAACGCGACTTTGAATTGCGTTTATTTGCAAGTGATAAGCTTCTTTCATTGAAATTATTATATTAGTTATGACCTTACAATTATTTATATCTTCTTAATCTGACATTTATCTTGTGAACTGACATCTATGGTATAATTTTGACACTGAGAACTGTTGCTGTCTGTATTCTTTTTTTTGTATTATTTAATGTTATTTTGCATAAAATGTAATATTTGCACACCATATGTAATGGTGGAATGTAAGGGGCCATTATAGTTTTAAGATCATTGTACTACATTCTAGCAAATAAAAAAAAAATGATTTGATTTGGTTTATATTCACTTAAAATGGACAATTTGATTATTTTGAACCAGTGAAGAACGCCAAAGAAACTACATCACGCAAAATAAAATATCTTAGCCACCCGATAGAAAGATAATGGTAGTACATTCTATTACTGAGAATCTCGTGGCTAGATAATAACAGCTGCACGGGTTGATCTTCAAAGTTAAGCAACGCTTGCCAAGGTCGGTCTGTGGATGGGTGACCATCTTAACATACCGAGTTACCTCCGTGGCTCGGAAAGCACGTTAAGCCGTTGGTCCCGGCTGTCATTTGTAGATCTTTGGCAGTCGTTACGAAAAGCCAGAAGCCAGTTAATCTGACTCCAGTCTTGCCATGAAGTACCGTGTTACCCAGTCAATGGGTTGTGGAGGTCTGGTAGGCAGCCGCTCCGCGTAAAATACTGGTATTCAGCTGAATCCGGTTTGACTGGAAGCCGAACCCAATATAGTTGGGAAAAGGCTAGGCAGATGATGAAAACATTCTATTACTATTCCTACTCAACAATCATTAGTTGCGTTAATTATGAATCATTTGCTTTAAAAGTCATTATGTGACAATCGCGTTACAGTTACCGTACACGTGCTTGGGCACACATGCGTTTTGTTAAGATTTCACCATTTTGTAAGGAGTCTTAATACAAAAAAAACAATTAAATAATTAAATTTCAACTCCAGATTATGAAATGCCAATTTATCAAGGTATTTATAGGCTCATGTTTAACAGTGGACATAACGTAAAACCGTCGATTAACAATTCTACAGATAAATTAACTAATTAAAAACGAAAATTAACCGTAGGTAATGAGTTTTAAAGTTGGTTTCAATTATGAGAATAATTACGTTTAAAAATTATAAGCATTACTAAAGTGCCTCATTGGTAAATTGGTTTAGTACTAGTTTTTGACAGCCGCGTCGCCCGCGTGAAAGTCGAAAACTATCCCAAGGGAGCATACTCCCACAATACATCATCTGCCTAGCCTTTTCCCAACTATATTGGGGTCGGCTTCCAGTCAAATCGGATTCAACTGAATACCAGTGTTTTACGTGGAGCAGCTGCCTACCAGACCTCCACAACCCATTAACTGGGTAACACGGTACTTCTTGGCAAGACTGGAGTCAGATTTACTGGCTTCTGACAATCCGTAACGACTCTTACTGACTAAAACCCATCCGTGCTGCTCCTAATGCCCTTTGCGTTCCAGGGCTGCGGCGTCTCTTTCGAACGGATTCCGCACCCCGGAAATCCGTTCAGCCTGACGACGTGAGGAGGTAACAAACAGGCAGACAGAGCTACTTTAGCATTTATAATATTAGTATGGATAGTAGTCGCAAACACTAATGTGGAGCATTTGGTCCTGAATTCGATCCCTAGTCTTTACCTGACAACAACAATTTGTATTGATGTTGTCACGAGAGAATTTAAAAAATTAGGATTGTTCCTAATATATAAAACTAGTTGACCCGCGCAACTTCGTTTGCGTCACAATTTTCATTATTGCTCCGCTCATATACTAATATGAATGAAGACTACTTAGCGTGATGATATATAGCCTATAGCCTTCCTCGATAAATGAGCTATCTAAAACTGAAAGAATTTTTCAAATCGGACCAGGAGTTCCTGAGATTAGCGCGTTCAAGTAAACAAACAAACAAACAAACAAACTCTTAAGCTTTATATATTAGTATATATATATATAAGAGATTCTCCCGTTACTGACTGACTGAGTGACTGACAGACAACACACAGCCGAAACTACTGGTCGTAGAAAGCTGAAATTTGGCATGTAGGTTCCTTGGGGGTTGTAGGGGAGCATTAAGAGAGAATTTCCCAAAATTCCAACGGGAACGGGAATAAACGAGATATCCGCGTACGAAGTTGTGGACAAAAGCTAGTTACTTGTATATTTTACAATTTGTTACTAAGTAATTCTTGATAGCTCTGTAGCTATCAGGAATTTCTTGGTAGCAAATTGTAGCCATGATCCGCTCCTAAGTGATGGCAATAGGGTCGCCCCCTGCTTCATGTGACTTAAAAATAACGGTCGAAAAGAAGGCTACTAAACAAATGTAGTTTTTCCTCCGAGGAGAATAGGTTTTTGTTGCATTTCTAGCAAGCTAGAAATCTACCCCTAGGTCGAGTCAAGAGCAAACGCAAATCAAATAAAATAAAATAAGTAATGCAGCAGTTCATTTATCGTTTAGGACACTGAATCAATGCTCAAAATAATAATTTTAAAATTATTATTTTAAATATTAAGATACTAAATTATATTTGAACAAGAGTCATTAGTTGAGTTTATATTGTCTGTGGTTGAGTCAACAAGAGCCATCAAGCGATCCAGAAATAGATCTCAAAGATAAGGAGATACTAGAGGATAGATCTGCTGGTAAGCACCAGCGGTTCTAAAAAGGGCACTTTAGCAGAATCATAATATTAACCACACAACAATCTGTCAAATTTTATTTTCATCTTTATCGCTAACGTATTAGGTTCAAGGTTGATTGGGAAAATTTGACAGAGTCGGGTAGCGTGATGTGCTTTCTGATTCTGCTAAAGTGGCCTTTTAGACACCCAGCTATTGAAGCAATTTCATCAAAGAATTTATAAAGAGGTTGATAGATATTAAAACAGTTTTAATAAAAAAAATATGTCATACATAATGGGCCGGTATGAAATAAATAACTCAAGTTACTAAGATAACTGTCGCTTATGGAAGCGGGCCTAATTAACTTAGCGAACAAACAAAATAGCCTACCAGTTAAAATGTGCCTGAATTTGTATTCGAAAACGTCATCATTCATCATTCTATTGCCCCGTAGTGTTACCCTTATCTTGCCAAAACTATTTGAGGTCGGCGCAACATGTCTTCTTCCACATACGTCTCCATTACTCGTCATCTAAGTTGTCACCGCCTTATACATACTCATGACTTTCCTCACGACACCTTCCCATTCCTCCGCTTTAGATGCCGTAACCATGACAACCGATTTTCACACATCTTTTCAGCCACCGGAGCTTTCAGGTTTCCTCTCATCTATACTAATATATAAAGCTGAAGAGTTTGTTTGTTTGTTTGTTAACTTGAACGCGCTAATCTCAGGAACTACTGGTCCGATTTGAAAAAATCTTTCAGTGTTAGATAGCCTATTTATCCCGCTAAGACGAATAGGAGCGGAGCAGTAATGAAAATTGTGACGCAGACGAAGTTGCGCGGGTCAACTAATATAATTAGTTGACCCGCGCAACGGTATAACTCGAGAAAAAAATCAAGTACCACATTTCTGTGTTGTACTGAACAGCTGATTTTTGTCGCGATTTCATGGTTAGCCCTATAGCTAAAGTTGATCATAATGATGAGCACACAGACTTCATGAACCTACACTAATATTTTTTTAGGATTCCGAGCCTCAAAAGGAAAAACCCAACCCTTACAGGATCACTTGGTTGTCCGTCCGTCCGTCAGTCTGTCAATACCCTTTATCTTGGGAACGTTTGGAGGTATCGAGTTGAAATAAAAGTCATATACTCAAGTCTCCAGTCCTTGAAGCTGTGAAAAAATCAAACTTCTAAGCTAACGTGAAAAAGAGATACGGCCATTTTTGGCGCAAGAAACGAATATTTCTATACTCTCAAGGGAATCAAAATTTATAGGGTATTTACCTAGAACTATGAAATTTAGCAAGGAATATCGTCCTATACCAGTATAGGAAAAATTCTAAAACTGCACCTTTCTAATTAAATCATAAAAATATAATCTTGCTTTAAAATAATAAACGAGTAAAATATGTACCTACAAATTTGTACGGAACCCTCGGTGGGCGAGTCCGACTCGCACTTGCCCGGTTTTTTTTTACCATTAGTTTAGTTATTCCTGCCCGCTATTGGCTAGATCAGGTTTTTAAATTATTATAATTTAATCCAAATTTATACATTAGCACTTTTATCTACTTAACATTTTTATTTTTAGCGCCATTGACTTGTTTAACCACATTTTGCAAGAGGTTACTTGTTTTTGTGACAAATACTTTTAATTAAGAATATATTTATGAATAGGAAATAGAATAAAATATTAATAAAAAAGGTAGCTCATTGGCCGATATGTACGTAGTTTGAATAAATAAGCCAAACACATAGAAAAAACTAATCAGTACTTAAATATATGTAATTGTACTACTCTGTCAAGAAAGTACCGGGAAAAGATCAATAATACACAAAATATCTGTTATTCATCCAAATTTATTTTATCACCTTCAACGTATGCTCCTTTAGAAACGATAAACTTGCGCCAACGAATAATCCATTCATCAAAACATTTTTTAAACGCTGCTTCCGGAATTGAGTTGAGTTCTCGCCGCGAATTCTCCTTTATGTCTTCTATCGATTGAAAACGGTTCAGTTGGAAGGCGCCACTCCGAAGCTTGTTGACTAGTTTGCATGTCAAACTCGTAAACCCACGTCTCGTCACCAGTAACAATGCGTTTCATGAATGTTGGGTCCGAACTGACTCGTTCTAGCATGTCCTCAGCGACTTTCATGCGATTGAGTTTTTGGAGAAAATTCAGATCTTTTGGGACTAGCCGAGCAGCAACATGTTTCATACCCAAATGATTAGTTAAAATGGAACGGATCGACTCGTGAGATACAGAAAGTTCGGCGGCTATCTCTCTCAGAGTTGAATGGGGATTTTCAGTCACTATTTCCTTCACTTTTGCGATGTTAACTTCAGTTGCAGACGTTGACGGCCTACCAGAGCGAGGCGAATCTTCCATCACATCTCGACCGCTTTTGAACGCTTTGAACCACTCATAAGCACGAGTTTTTGATAAAGACGATTCACCGTAAGCCTTCTGTAACATTTTCAGTGACTCCGAACACGAAATTCCATTAGCGATGCAAAATTTAAGACAAACTCTTTGTTCGATATTTTTGTCCATTATGAAATTCGCAATACACACTATATATGATATTACTAAAACCAGCACTGTATTTAATATAAATAACAGATGCAACTCAAACTCCGCGCCAAAATGGAAAACAGTTGTGCCAATCTAACAACCACAAAAAAACAAAAATTTGAATTTGGAACCATAAACAAATCATCCATTCCCGATACTTTTTTGACTGAATGTATACCTTATAATTTTTTATTTTGATTTTTTGTAAGTATAGCATATAGGATAGAAAAATAGTTATGAGGATATGGAAGCAATATCTTAGTAGGTACGTACTCAACCCCAACGATTACGAGTAAATCGGTAATATTAATGTAAATTTTAAACCGAATATGTATATCCCCCTAATCGGCTTAAGGGAAATCAATCAAACGATTGCTCTGTTATTCACTTGAATGGGCCAAAAAATTATAAAACATTTAGGTACCTGTCTATAAAACGGTCTCCACGTTATTTTCACATCACTAGTGGTGTCCTCGATATCCTCGGTTTTAATGCCACTGTAGTTTCTTGCAGTCGCAGCCATTGTATTTCTTCCGCATTTGCGTTTTCACTGATCAGACTGACAGTATTCATTTACACACAGCCAACTCTGAAATAAAAAAAATAAAACACTACACACACAATCAACACTAAGTCGACTTATCCGAACATACGAGTAAATGTGCAGTTGATTTTATATTCAAAATTCACTATTGGTCCTACGTTTTACTAATTCATTTATTGGCTATTGCCAATGCATTAAAAGTCACCCTATATATGTTTGCAAGTACATTTGTAACGTTTGCCTTTGTCACAATATAATTAATAAGCCACAATTAAAAGTTCACTGTCAGATATTGTTCGCAACTTTGTTATAAATAAATTAAAACTTTATTCTTCAATTGAACAATAATCTTTCTGATATATTCTTAACTTGCCCTATGTATTCGTGCCACATTTTTAACCGATAATAATTATTAATCTTAAATAAACATGCAATTATTTTATTTACGTCTGACACAATGTGTCTTGAGGTCAAAAGAAAGATCTAATTAAACATTACTTTCTTAAGAAAGTTTATTGCTAGCTACCCCATGAATTAAATAATACAGATAAATAATATGTAAAGACATATGAAGCTATCTCTAAAGAACATAGAAGAATGCACCTTTCACTACAAAGTCGCAGCATGACTAAAAAGTAAACAATATTATCAATATTGACTGTATTAAGTAATTAACCTTACTTTTATATTGATTTAGGTGAATGAAGATAAATAGTATAATTACAAAAAGAAGATTACGGAATTAAAATAAAGAAAGCATGAGACAAACGTCTCAAAGCAAGAATAAATAAATAAAAAATCGTACATTCCACTGCAATTTTGTCGCAGTGATCAAACCACGAACCTCTGCAAAAAGTTGACATTTGTTTACGTCAGCGTCATATATTAAAATACAGTCACTGGTATAGCAGAAACTTTATAAGCAATATTTTATCTGGGCCACAACGGCTAGGTTTGTTTCGGCAATTTTTCATTCAAATCTGCCTGTGCCGTCTGCCGAGCCCGTGTGAAGTTTCCCAAATAACCTGTATATTATTATCACACATATTAAATATTTAACACTTTGAAACACGATGATCTTAATGTGTTTGTTTTAAGACGAAATTTTTTTTCGCTCACTTTTATACAATCAAGGCTATAAACACGATTGGTTATCAACTTCCTAGCTCATAATAATATTAGTCTATATTCGTATTAGATACCAATAAAGTCGTCCATATACCTACGCACGAAATCACAGAATGGTTCGTTGTTTACGGAAAAGATATTTGTAAGATTGAAAACGAACCAACGTGTTGTGCACCTACTTGAGTTATTGGGGACTTGCCAAGCCAGCCGGTTAGCCGGTTCATCGGGATCTCGACTATAACCTTTAACATTTCTACGTTTACTATTAATAATAAGTACTTACTTATTCAGTAAAATTTACATAAAAACCTTGGTAAGCCAGCTATGTACCTGACCAGACTAATACGTATCAATTAATTAGATATTATGCTTGACAAGTAGGTACCAATATTATTAAAATGTAATACGCATTCATCTACAGTTCTACACCAATATTATAAAGAAGAAAGATTTCTATGTTTGTAACGAATAAAGTCAAAAATTACTCGACTAACCGTTACAAAGCTACATTTTATTTTTTGCTTGTCTACCCTGTTCTTTATTATTGGTATCATACAATGATTTTGTGAAATAATATCTGAGAGGTGAGATGCTGGTGACCTGTAATACAGGTTGTAATTACCTACCACAGGCACCAGTGTTTCACGACCAATGTAATATGTGTTCTTGTGTATGCCAATAAAAAATTATTATTATTATTATTATTATTGCCAGTATGTTTATGAGATACAGCTAAAAAGGTCTAGTATTTTTCAGTTTAGGTAGGTACTTCTTAAATAAAAGATATCCATATATATTGCCAAGTGCTGACTGTACGACAGTTGTTTATTCTGGCGGTCGTCATCAAGCAACACTCATTGACTCAGTATCGACCAGCGAATACACGTCGTAACCATCTTGTTTCTACATCTGTTCCTACTAAGACAGTCTTCAGTCGTCGATTCTTTGTTTTCCTTGGCCCTTACCTGTATAATAATTTCCATAAAAAACTAGCTGTACACCAACTAAACCAACACAATCTCAGGATTGTTGTTCGGGATTGGCTCCATAAGCAGTCTTATACTGCAAGAGAGGGTCTGCTGCAGGTACCGACTTAGCTAAGTTAATCCTTCAGTCACACATTTTACACACACACAACACACACAGTCACACAACACAATTACACAACCCACACCATATTCTATTTTTATTTTTTGCTTGTCTACCCTGTTCTTTATTATTGGTATCATACAATGATTTTGTGAAATAATATCTGAGAGGTGAGATGCTGGTGACCTGTAATACAGGTTGTAATTACCTACCACAGGCACCAGTGTTTCACGACCAATGTAATATGTGTTCTTGTGTATGCCAATAAAAATTTATTATTATATTATTATTATTATTATATTATTATCCATGAGTAATATTTATTATGTACAAGAAAAAATTAGGGATCCTTAAGAAATTCGCAACGTGGACGAAGACGCGGGCGAAGTGCTAGCAATGAATAATTGTATTGAATGGCGTATATTTTATGGTAAAAATCATCTGGAACCTAAAGCATCACCGGGCCCTGTAGTGCTATTCTGTAACAACATTTTCGTGTCTCGACAGCGGAATCCGAGGTGAGTATAAACGTAACACCTTTATGTTGTGTGGAATAAAGTTCACTTTGTGATCTATCTCACTCAGGTGAAGCTCGATATCGAAATGGTTACTTACAGAATAGACTAGCTGATGGGCTTTCTTGTATAAATATTCTTAGATTATAAACACTAATGGCGTACAGCTATCTGTTTATAAAAAGACATTTAAAGTCTCTTGCCAAATAATAACAAAATAGTGGTGTACCTATGATGTCGGATAAAAAAATATGAAAAACATTTTATAACGGACAAAACATTCGCCATCACTTTTAGCATTTGTCGATTGAAACTGCGAAACTTGTCGAGATTTTTATCAATACATGTCCGTCGTTTGTAGTCACATTTACATATTTTTGCCTAAAACTAAAAACGTGCAGTGCTTTTTTCAATGCAGTGGATTTTGACTCTATTCAGCAAAACCGTACAAACGATGTGTTTCCGGGAAAATCTTTTTAAGGTTTATTCATTTGTTACTTTTACTTGTAGCTAAGTATTAACTGTGAAGTATCTAGTCATGTGTAGATGATCGTGCAGATCACAGGAGACGCCAGGCGCATTTGTCGTTTGATAGAAAGGAAATATGCTCGTTGAATTAAATCCAATGCCATGGACAAAGACCGTGCGGTCTTCGGCAGCCTTTTGATGCTTGCTATACGATACTTGGTCACAGTCGCTATCACATCAAGTGCTTTGCGAAGACCCCTTACATCATGACTTGATTAGAATGGTTCAAATGTGGGCGTACTACCCCACCCAACTACATCCTAATATATAAAATTTTTCCGTAACTGAGTGAGTGAGTGACTGACTGACAGACAACGCAAAGTCTAAACTACTAGTCGTAGAAAGCTGAAATATGGCATGTAGGGGAGCACTAAGGAAGGATTTCCCGAAATTCCTATGGGAACGGCAAAAAACGGAATATGCGCGTACGAAGTCACGAGCAAAGGTACACTATAAAGAGGAATCACCGTCCTCCGATTCATTAGCATCGGCCTCTGCGATATCAGTTCGGTGTCTTCCTTAGCACTTTTTTATATAAAACAACGCAACTACGCTTGGCAGAGGCTCGGATTTTATCGCACATCAATAGAATTGCTACACTTTACTGACAGTCTAAATTATACAACTTGGGCGGCCCAACTTTGAGAAGGAGGCGACCAGAAGAATTCGCTTGGGCTGGGGGGCATTCGGGAAGCTGCATGATATCTTTGAATCGTCGATCGCACAATCCTTTAAGACCAGGTGCTATAACCAGTGAGTAAACCCGTAATGACATACAGAGCCCGAACGTGGACACTCACCATAGGCCTGGTCCACAAATTCAAGGTTGCCCAGCGTGCAATGGAGAAAGCAATGCTCGGGGTTTCTCTGGTGGATAGAAATAATATGCGCCAGAGAATTAAAGTCACCGACATTGCACGTAGAATCAGCATGCAGAAGTGGAAGTAGGCCGGCCATGTTTGCAGACGGACAGGCGGTCGACATGTGTTAGAGTGGAGACCGCGTATGGTCAAACGTAGTGAGGGACGCCCTGCGGCACGATGGATCGATGATATAAAAAAGGTGGCTGGCAGCGGATGGATGCGGACTGCTCAATACCGGGATGGTTGGCGCTCTTTGCTCTGAACGTAAGCCTCCCCGGCTTACGTTCAGCAGTGGACGGATATTGGCTGAAATGATGATGATGACTGACAGTCAATTTAATGAAGAAAAATAATCTAAACATTAATCACGTGATGTTCATCAATTTACAAACAATATCCTGTTAAATTTAAAACCGATTAATTACCGCTCAAATAGATCAGAACTTATGACCACATATTAATAAACACTGCACATTTTACTCCCACATTATCGGGAATATCACAATGATATTTAATGAAGCTGCACTATTTGTTTCTGCCACATTCAATATTAGAGATACCCTTACAATGGAGCCTAGTTTGTGCTGATAGTAGGTACTTATTTTCGTTTAGTACCTAAATATAATTACCCTTTCGCACTGCTGTTCGTGGTCACGTATAAATGCACCATAGATAACTATTGATGGTTTAAAATGGCGACTGGGAGATGGTATGACACTAATAACACGAGGTCAACTAGTTGCATTGACACTGTTTTCTGATAATAGCCAGTGTGGCTGATAAAACCTAGACCCTGTGGCACGATAGCCAATGCGGTGTGAGCGAATGTGATGTTAATTCTGTGATGTTTCTTGTGATACTTGCAACATGTTGGGCAATTTTATTTATTTCGATGAGCTCCATGATAAGTATACGATCAAAACAATATGTTATTTGCTTAACACACATTTCGTTTCATTCCAAACTTAGTATCTCTATAATCGTACAAATAGTCGTTTCAACAGAAGCATCTTCTCGTAAAAGGCTCGCATTGAGATAGCAAAGGTAAAATTTTGTGAACACAGTTTTCAAATTAAAGCTTACCGCGAATTCGTACATTTGAAACTAAACACAAAATTCAATGAAATGTTTCTTCGGTGAAAATGCAGCAGAGAAAATGTTTTGGAGTCGGCCCAGTCAGGTTGCATAGAGAATTTTGTACATTAGGTGATGAGGCTAAATATTTCATTTTAAGAGTTCTGCAGAAGGAAAACATAATGAAAAAAATATATAATGACACTAGTTGAACCACGTAACTTCGTCTGCGTCACAATTTTCGTTACTGCTCCACTCCTTTTGGTGATAGCGTGATGATATATAGCCTATAAGCCTTCCTTGATAAATGGGCTATCTAACACTGAAAGAGTGTTTCAAATCGGACCAGTAGGGTCCTGAGATTAGCGCGTTTAAGAAAACAAACAAACAAACTCTTCAGCTTTATATATTAGTATAGATACTACATAGTATGTAATTATAATGGAATAATATGGGTAACTCTGGAACAATAACGTCACACTCCTACTGAAAAGCTTTACAGCCTACACGGCATAATATATGAAATGAAATCATGAAATCTTAATTGAAGACGATACTGTAAATAGCTGAATAAAAGAAATGTTAAGACTTGTTTTTTGAATGTTTAAGCAAAACCATCAGGTTAAACTTTTTCTACTTGCTCCGGATTTTCTTGTCCGATAAAAACACTAGCAATTCGCCGGTCGCCCGAATCTTCGTCCGCGCTGCAATTTTTCAAAGAATGCCTAATTTTTTCCAGTAATAAATATAGCCTATGTTACTCAAGAATAAGGTAGCATCTAAAAGTGAAAAAAATTTGAAATCAGTCCAGTAGTTTTTGAGTTTATTCGTTACAAACATACAACACTACAAAACTTTCCGCATTATAATATTTGTGTACATTGTTACTCTTGCATGAGCACAGTAAACAATAACATTCAGATTGTTTTATGCATAAATTAAATAGATAAAGCAAATAACCGGTCTTACATAACTTTGTTAACTTTGTAAGAGTTATGAACACGGAAATCACTTATGGGCTTAAAATCTGGAGAGCTCAGACTACAATCAAGGAATTATTAAGTAACAAACTCTGTCTGCAAAAACATGTTTCACTCGCGTGCCTCCAGATAAACTTTCTGAATTAATTTGCCAAATAACGTCGAAACACGAGATTTAAACTTGCCGTCCAACTTTGCTTGTTAAATGTTAATTGTTATCAAACGGAATACCTTATTAGACTTTCTTATGAGATAAAGATATTGATCACTCGCGATCTTTATTAATGACTAGTAGACCCACGCAACTTCGTCTGCGTCACAATTTTCATTACTGCTCCGCTCCTATTGGTCATAGCGTGATGATATAGCCTATAGCCTTCCTCGATAAATGGACTATCTAACACTGAAATAATTTTTCAAATCGGACCAGTAGTTCCTGAGATTAGCGCTCAAGTAAACAAACAAACAAACTCTTCAGCTTTATATATTAGTATAGATAAGATTTCCCCATTCAGCCAATCATTTCCATTTCTTTGTCCAAGTTTCCACCTACAGTCTGAAGTGCTAACAATGTTCCCTCAGCTAAGACATTGATAAACTTGATAACGTGAAATTCAATTTTTAAAACGGAATCATGAGGTCGCGTTACTTACTGCAGGAAATGGAATGTCACCGATTTATTTTAACCACCTCGACTTGTTCCAAGCCATTAGCTTTTTCAATCCAAAGATGAGTGTAAAGTGGTAATGATAACGTGAGAATTATTTGCTAGATATTGTTCGTCCCTTATACATTATTCAATTATAATTGATAACATATTTTAAAAGATAGCTCGTGTAGGTACAAGCATTGATTTATCGAATGGATTACAGCTAATGGTGCTTTGTTCAGTAACATTCGAGTTTAAAAATAGCTTTATTTATTCACATTGATATTTAGAAATTCTAGAGATCGAAATAATAATACCGTTTCCAAACACAAATGGACGATCATTTAGCAAATGTCTATGTTCATAATTTTAGGCATTAAAACAATTATTCTATTCACCGACGATACAAAAGAAAACCCTTCTTTCGATTGATGTGTTTTATTGTCAACAGATACAAAAGAGTACTCAAGAGAAATAAATAAATAAAAGGATAAAAATGACCTGCATAAATTACGTCACATAAAACATATAGGTCTCATACCCAATAAACATACCTGCCAATACATTCAAAAGGGCAAGACTCAGACGAATAGTTCAGCGTATTGAGAAGGGATGTGAAAACAGTTTAAGTAAAAAGGATAAGTGTGTTTTCGTAGCATGTGTAGAGAAATTCGACACCCACTCGGCTATTTACGGGCGATGGTGCGATAAGCATTTTCTCTTTCAATACCATCAAAGAGACTGGCCGCCTATTCAGGGCTTCACCCGACAAAATGTAACACATAAAGGGTATACGAAGATTGCAACGCTGTTTCTGACTCGCTTCGCAAAAACACTGTTAAAATCCATTTCTATCGTACATCATCGGACGAGCAGTTTGTTTCGGGGACTTTTTCATTTCTAGGTCGCGGAACGAAACATTATCCGAGCGTTGTCGAGTGCTGATGAAGCCCATCAAATCATTTGTCGGCATAGCGACGCCAAACTTCAGCTATTATTCCGGTCGGTTTACTAAAACAAAAGTGCTCTTAATTCTTGATCTGGGATTTCATGTGATCATTACTTTCCTCGGTTCGTTTGGCTGGGCTCGCGGCTGGATGGAGGACTCGTTCCTTGTGACAAATTAAATTTTATCAAGCTACAACAATGGTCCTTGGGCATTATGAAGCGTAATCCCTTAAGCGGGGAGACGACTAAATATCTGAAAAGCAAATTAGGCGATCGCGCTTTCGAGGGCTATTTATAAATTATACTCGACGAAATTTTGTGCGCCGGTTGTTAAATAACTTGTACTAGATAAATGTCTGGAATGGAAGTCAGCCTTCTGGCAAACAATAAAAATGTTTTGTGAAATGTAAGGAGCTTTTCACTTTCGCTGTTGTGTAAACTTCTGCGTCGTCTGTCGACGTGTGCATTTCAACTTGACCATTTCTTCTTTTCTGTGTGGATTGTGGGGAACGTAAACCATTTTCACTGCATTCACATTTTTTGTATATACTTACATGTTTGGTTTCACTTTACCTGTGAAATAAGTTTGCAAAACTTGAAACAAATTGCCTTTGCAGTTTTCTCCACTTTTCTATGGCTTTTATTGATGCAACAAATTTCAAAATTAACAAAAATAATATCCAAACCTGCGCTAAAATATTGCGCAAAAAATTGCTTAACATCACCATTACCAGACACCTCAACATACCATCACCATAATTTAATACAGACTAGTTAGTTAAATTGTTATGTACAAAAATGGCTGTAGTCTGTAGTTCCGCGAACGTCGAAAGCGGCGGCGGAAGCTTTTTCGCTCGTAAATCCGACGAACGAAGCTCTTCCGCACCACGCCCGCTCCCCGATTAAATTCTCCAACATTAGCGCATTCACGGCAACAGATAATATATTCAATCGCCTCGGCTGGATCTCCGTTCAATTCATTGATTTATTCGTTTGACAATTTATTTAGTTGGATTATGAAGTTTTTCAATTACAATAAGCTTTGAGCTCCGTACTCCAGATTGATGCTATAGCTGTTACACTTTCACGAAATAGGGGTCAGTGACCCATCTACATACCATTTGTTGAAATTTTTTTTTTTTTTACGGGATCAAGTCATAAACTATCTAACATCTATCGTGTCGACATCTATCATGATCCTCAATTTTTGTTGATGTCCGGATTCCTATGAAGTATGTCTTGATAATTGAGAAAGGGCAATGACCGTTATTACCATGCCAAAATGAAACCACTATACAGGGTGACTGGTAATTAATGACCGATACTTAAACATATGATTTTACTCATGATAACAAACAACTTTTACTATAGGACCAAACCAAAAAAATCTGCTGTTCAGTACATTTATGTTCGCCTACTAACTGGTCAAAATGTTGAGCAGCTTGTGGCTAGATAATAACAGCCGCACGGGACGATCTTCAAGGTTAAGCAACGCTTGCCAAGGTTGGTCTGTGGATGGGTGACCATCTTAACATATCGAGTTTCCTCCGTGCCTCGGAAATCACGTTAGGCCGTTCCGTCCCGGCTGTCATTTGTAGATCATTGACAGTCGTTACGGATAGTCAGAAGCCAGTTAATCTGACTCCAGTACCTACCTATTGCCAGAAAGTACCGTGTTACCCAGTTAATGGGTTGTGGAGGTCTGGTAGGCAGCCGCTCCGCATAAAATACTGGTATTCTGCTAAATCCGGTTTGACTGGAAGCCGACCCCAATATAGTTGGGAAAAGGCTAGGCAGATGATGATGTGTTTTCGATTTGAAACTATATTTAAGTATTGTTATTTTCTTTGTTATTTGACTAACAAGTTGTCAGTATTTAATTGATGAGGTTCAAGCTTGAGCATCTCTCGAATTTATAGGCGACAGATTTATTAAATTGCAATACCTTACTGAATTTATGTTCATTTAACTGATTTATTCGTTTCATACTTTATTAGGGTAGCTTATTAGATTTTAATTAATTTAATTTCGTGTGAATAGTTATATCTGCGATCTATAAATAAACCTATTAATATTCTATAAGTGTACCTTCTATCTTTACATTTCCCTATTAGTCTTGTCAGTATGGTCTTCTAAATATAAAACGATAATCGTCCTTCCAAATAATGGTAATGCGATGTAAACACAATAGTGGCCTACGTTAATACGACGCGGATGTTTGCGCGCGAGTCACAAGCGGCCGCAAATCAGGGGTAAATCACATTCGGCGGCCATAGCCAATACATTTGTGATAGCAATCAAAATGCTGAACGTGACCCTATGTGGCCCTTAAACGCTTTTACCTGTAGGTATAATAACCATCGCATGTTTTCCGATTTTTATGGGAAACGGTAAAATATGTTGCCACCGTCGGCACGGTTGGCGCAGTGGTTGAGCGACCGGCTGCTGCGCCGCGTGTCGTGGGTTCGATTCCCGCACGGAACAAATATTTGTATGGCCTACAGGTAGTTGTTCCGGGTCTGGCTGTTTGTGTATGTGTCTTTGTATGTTTGTAAAAGCACCCACGATACAGGAATTTTAATGTATGCTGTGCCCGACAGGGTCCATAATTGTGACTAAAATAAAATAACCCTAACATCTATGTAAACATTATGGTACGCAATAAAGAATTGAGAATTGAGAGGAATAATCCTAGTGTGGGGCAACGTTTTTATAAAAAAATAAAAATAAATAAAATAATGTTAATATTTACTTGTATAAAAAGTATTTGTATTAACAAAGAGCTCATAACTAAATTAAAATAAATATTTTAAACTTGGATCTCATCCAAAAAGCGACTATAAACATGTGGTCCACGCTGCAGGCTCCACACGAACTACACGTAAAATTAATTCAATGAGAACAAATTATTTTACTAAGAAACTAGAAATAGCATTAGCAATAAGTCGCATACGTGTTGGGTTGTTTCGTCCTCATACCTCGACGTTTGTGAACAACTTTTCGATTCCTAAACTTAGAAAATAAGATTGGGCCCCGCGTCTACTGGTAATGGCTTTGTTGTGTACCGGCTTCAGTTTGACGGGGAACTCGAATACTTCGCTACGATATTCCCGTGGTACTTCCCAAAGCAATACATGTGTCCCACTTCTGATAGTTTAAAAACAATTTCTACGCCAATAAAAAGAACATCTGTAAGGAATACTCATTCATCGATCGAATATAATAAAAGTCTGTTCATAATAATTCCCTCGCCTATTATCATGACTCGAACAAAGAAAGTTTTGCGCAATAACCAATAATCGTTCCTTAATATCTTTCGCGTAAATGTTTTCCAAGTTCGATCATTATTTTCACCTCAGTTCACCGTTGGACAAAGATTCTTCCATAATTTATCGTCAAAGTGATTTTTTCGTTTTACAAAATGTGACTGTATTATTCATCACAGTTTGTGAACATTTAAGTAGGCATGTTAAAGTTACATTTAGGTGTAAAGTTCTGCAATACAAAGTACTGTATGATTTACGAGTAAAGTTAGGGCGATATGACTGAGAAGTCTTTAAAAGTCCATAATATGTATTGCACCGGTATCAGTCTCCCCCGTCGGCAAGACATAAATAAGTGGCCGTCGTGAATGAAGCAGGTTTGACAGTTTGCCGAGATTCCTCCTAACTTCGCCGTTCTCATTTCTGTCTATAACACAATCCGGACGGGTGCAAGTAACTGGATCCGACTTGGCAACTGCTACCTTTCTTTTTCTTTTTTATTTCATAGACGATTCTGTTTTTAACCACCGACGCAAAAATAGGAGAATAAGAGATATGCGACGCAAAAATAAGAGAATATTATAAATCTAGAGACTTGTCTGTGTCTTCTACGCTTCTTGTCGTACCTCTCGAACTCATGATTTGTTTTTTGGTATATTTTCTTAGTATTTGGTTCAATTTAATTTTGAACCAATTTCGATCACTTTTTTTTAACTTTGAATTTGGTTCAGAAGTCCAGCTTTTCCAGAATAACATAACAATAAGCTTAATTAAGGCATTTTTCAGCCTGTGCTGATGACGCCTTTGGCATCGTTAGTACCAAACGGAATGAACTAAAAAAAAAGCAAAACTGACAATGGTGATCAAGGTAAACTGAGATTTACTTTATTTATTTTAAAGTAGGATCAAAGAGCAGTACGTACCTATGATCTAGAAAACTGACAGTTTTGAAAAATGAACTGCCAAAATTTCGCAGAGATTTTGTGGGTATTTTGTTCATTGTTATTAATTATCAAAACAGTATTTTTGACCTACTCGTTGGTTGACATGACAACGTTACTAACAGGCACACGTAATATGAACGTTGAGAATAAACTTTGAAAAAAATAAAATCGAACTCCTATTGGTGGCTTTGAAACTGAATATTCTCGAGCCTGTTATTTTTATCATCGAAAATCAAATAGAGAATGTAAAAGTCGTTAAACGAAGCCTGACAATTTTCGGGGTTTTAAAGGACAAACTTGGGTAATGTATTCAACAATAAAGGATACATCATCGAGAGTGATAAAATCGTTCCGCGACGATATTTCAGGCGGAACGACAGGTGATATGAGTTATATTTGGGACATAACTTGGTTTGCGAAGTGGTTTCCTATCTATATATGGTGTAGATAGGCGTGCGCTCGGTAGGTACATGCACGCGCCCGCACCTGACCACAAATCAGCGGTAAATCAGATTTCGAACGTCCACGTCCGTGATTGCAGAAACGAATTTGTGTTGTGTTGTGTTATGCCGACAACCACTAACAATGTAACCGCTTACGTCATTCTGACTGCACGGTTTAAATGCTTGTTAACTGATAGATGCTAGCTCTGACCGTAAGTGAATTTTTCGAAATGCGAACCTCCACCTTTTTTGGAAGTCGGTTAATAAATAAAATATGATCGAACGAAATCACTTGCAAATAAAAACGTAACAATCTCTCTATGGAGAATAGTAAACACGCCGCGCTTGCAAAATGCAGAGCTAAGTAATTAATACTTTCACTTCTAATTCCGCATTGAAAGTGTACAAAAGAAGCACATCAAAGAGTGGTGTGCTCGGTACACGAATACAACAACTTGTAGCGGGTTTGCATCGCAGAATTTACTCGGGATTGTTTGCGTTTCATTAACGCCGGTCAACAAGAGACTTTATTTATCTGCTTGTATTTTTAAGACTTTTGTATTAAACTAAGTCTTCCTGCGTTTAATACCTACATTAAGGTTTGTCAATGTAATTAGAATCTTGGTAGAGTTTGCAAACTTTCCGCTCTTACTAACCCCAATAAATATGTAGGTCATTTGTTTGCACTGAACTTTATGTAGGTACGGGGACATATAATTAAATATTACTTAAAGAAACGAGTTCTCTAACAGTTTGGTCAACATTGTGTGTTATAAATAAATTAATAACGTCCCTACCTACTCTAAGGAAAGTTGTACAAATGTACATAAATCCTTATTACTAAGAGATAAACTAACTAGAGCTAGCTAATTGCTAGTTACGTAAGATAATTCGTGGAAAGTTAGCCAATTAAGGGGGAGCTAATATTTTGTAAATGAGCAACGATCTGTCTCTCAAGTGCCGTTAACGTCACGCCGACACTTGCATACGTCGCGAGTAGTGGGAGACAGATGGGTCGAGAGGCGAGGCAGTGGCGGGCTCGACGGGGCGAATCTGTTCACGGTAATATTTCAAAGCCTAGTTAGTGCCTATATCTATACGAAGAGTTCAAAGGCAAAGGTGCTGTGTTACACGTGGGTTCGTTATTTGTTCAGGCTGCTATCGGGAGTTGTTATACGAAGCCTGGTGTTTTAACGAACTACAATATTGCAAATATGACTGCGTGTAGCCTAGAGATTTTTTTGAATATTTTGTAAATGTCAAGTAATGCTGAAGAAAATAAATGAGCACCTAGCAAATATAACGTATAATTTAAACTGGTTAAAAGTATATTATTCATATTGTATAAGATTTCGTTGATCTAATGAACAGTTAATATAATTTAATTGATTTAATTTTCGTCGAAGCTCCGCTAAGTCGGACGACTATATATATATATATATATATCTATAAAATATATATATATAATAAATAAATATTTTATATAATAATAATATAGGTATATGTATATATATATTTATATATATATAGGGTCTTGATAAATCTTATATGAGGTGGATAACGGGGGCTTCGTTCGCTCGCTGTTTTAACCTTTCTACGTGGATGACCTAGGTCTTGAGCTCACTTCACTCACTCTTTGATAATATTGCAAAAATATTGCACCTAATTTAGTAAGTATAAAGATCTTACAGACACTAAAAACACACACCCACACAGTATACACTAAAAATATATTCCTGGGAATACTTACCTGTTAGACAGTTCGATGGTATCCTTTATCTTGTATACTGCCACAAAAAAGTCGACTATTGATATATGATCATTACTTCAAATCACATGGTTCAGACAATATTGTCTCTCATTACACATAATTTCTAAGGCACAGCATGAACGCTGCACGTATGTCGTGCACGCAAGAACCTAATGCCTAGTCAGATTTCGCTGCGACAAAAGTCCTCTCATATTGCAGTATTTGCGGGAACCATGTTCGTGAATGGAATACAAAAAGGCATAGATTGTACTTACAGCTGCAATTTCTTCCCGACGTTGTTTCCCCCAAGTGGTAACCGTTCAAATTGTCGAACGAATGGCAGGAATAAATTGCAAACCAATTATGCACTTAGTTTGGAATGTGTCCCTAAACAGGACATTTGAGTGACAATGTAAGCGAGTGTCACCAATTAACATTTTGTGTAACCGCCAATCTAATGCAATTTGTGGTGTGGGCCGTGGGGGTATTATATCCCACGAGGTGGTTTGTAGTAGGGTGATAGTATTAAACCACACACAGAACCCAGAAGTAGAGGTGTAATAGTGAACAATTGGATGTAATCTAAGATGGACTCTAAATAACTACCAGTTTAACAAGAAAACGAAAACTTCTTAGTAATAGTATACCAAACAATACTAACTGCGACACAAATAAAGTTGAACCACTGTGGCGTACTTCATTTAAAAGTGGCGCGATATTAAGACTTCCGCGCAATGAATGCAATAAGCAAGAAATCTCAACAAAATGATGATTGAAAATGAAAGCAAGGGCGAGTCTTTGTACCCGTCGGGCGAGACTACCGGGAGAGAGGACTAACGTAATTGCACCGCTTCACTCCGTTCAATAGAAGTGTACTTACCAGCTTAAGTTTTTGCCCCCAGTTTTTAGTCGGTCTCCAGCTAAGCGCTCAAACAAGGCAATAAGTCTATTCAAAAGCTCTATTTAAAGTTTACTCACGACTAATTGTCTCACACAAATGCTAATCTCGAAAATTAACTGCACTTATGCTAGGGTAACTAGGTTAGCTCGGTGCTTCACTAAATTAAACCGACTTTGTATACAATCAACCTGAATGTAGGGTAAGGCGCCACAGGTTTGTCTGGATCCAGCTTCATTCTAATTGGATTTATTTTATTAGAGGTATTATTTCGAAAAAGATCAAGCATTAATGAATACGGTAAAAGGAAATTCCCGGAATGGAACAATGCTTGCCGGAATGTGGCTTTTTTGTCTGTTACGGTAGACTAGGGATGGGAAACCTGCGGAGCGCGTGCCGTATGTGGCACGTGAGAGATAGAACATTGTCGACCAGGATTGACTGCGGTCGGATGGAATATATTTTTTCAGCAGTTTCACCCATTTTTTTATCAGAACTGTACTTAGTCAGGCCTCCCTTTATTTTGGAAAGAGCTAAAAATTCAATCTGCCAATGTGTGTTGTATTGAAATAGAGTCACCTTTTCATGTCTTTCATCAATGCATGATATTTATCTATACGTCATCATAAACTAAATAAACCAAAAATCGTTGACTTTATTTTATTTGGACCCCAAATACGTTTTTTTAACAAAAGATCCTAAAAACGAATCCCGGCAATGATCAATTTTCAACAACTCCAATAAAAATACGCATGAAATATGACATGACCTTACTCGTAGATTATGTAATGTAACATGACGTGCAAAAAAATAAAAAGAATGTGACGATTAATTCATATTTTTTCAGTAGTTGAATGTTTCCAGGAGTCGAAGATGAATGAATTCTTGGCAACAGATTTTCGGACAAGAGATAAGAATCTAGTATTCTGAAACTGTTTTCATTCACTGTTTTGTAGAACATCGTCGTCAATCACTGTAACGATATAATATAATAGTTAAATTGTTAAACAATTGTGCCTGACAGTTGTTTACGGTAAAATTAGAGGCAAAGTGCCTATCAATGAGTTTGAAGGGTTAAGCACGAAGTTTTGACCGTCGGGAGTACCTACCCTTGGAATAATGTCCTGACATATTCTCAAGAGAAACACATCCTATAAAGTTTATTGGGTAGTCACTTATACTTTATATTTTCATATGAAGAAGGGATAAAGAGCTCAACGTAACTTATGAAATACTCCGGGGTAAAGTCATTTGAGACGAGAAGTAAAAATAAATGTTTACTACATTCACCAATTTAAATATGCATGTATTGAGTGTGTAGAAGTGTTTTTGGCTTCATATTGGACTTTTAATAAGTAAACGACATCCCCAGATACCATGTAATATAAAATATAGGCTTCATTCATATTTATTCACTCCGCCTGTGTAAACATTGTTCACTTAAAAATTATATTATTATAAACTAAATGCGACTTTCTTTCGATTTCAGTTTAAAAAGTTTTTAACCATGAAAATGTTTATTTTAAACATTAATAATCAGATTCTACATTCAAATTGTATATTAACAATTTGAATTAAGAATACGGCCTTTATTATGTTTACAAGACACTTGTCAGCTAATACAAGTTAACACGAGCAACTTTAATAATTGCCGAGCGCATTATAAGGGTTATCTTAGGGCTGCCTCAGACGGCCCGCCCGCCGCTTTCTTACCTGATTACGGTATACTCGCCTTCGCCGGGCAATTTAACGTCATAATACCTTAAATAATTCAATTGTATGCACCCTGCTGGGCACAAAGCCGACGGATTTTACTCAGAGCGTAATGTAATTTTCTCGTATGAAACTTCACACAAACTGGCGTGGATTTCATGGCTTGTAATTAAACTACATTGTAAAGGAATTGAAAGCATGCATTTAGTGTTAATGCTAAAGACTCAAGAATTATAAAAATAAAAAAATTATCCGCTATGTATAAATAAGTACTTAGTTGAAATTCTACATGAATTATTTAATAATATTTTTCTACATGTTCATATTTTCTTATTGGTTCAGTATGTTGGTAGGCTACGTAGGAACTATATAATTACTATTAAATAATAGTTTTGTTAGGCACCTAGGTATCCACGAAAACGGTTAAAATAGAAACTGTGTCCCTCCTCCTTGCGTCGTATATTCCTCAGTGCTGAGGGTCATGACCTTTCATTTGCATCACTTTCACACGTATGATTATCCACCTATTTTTGTGCTTGGTGGTATGGAGAGCGTTGTGAAATGTTGGGTCCAGGGCGGTGCGGATCTGGTCAGACCAACGTACCTATTGAGCTGTGACCACAAGGGCTTTTACCATCTACTTTGCCGGTCACTATGAGTTTCTCGAGGTTCTCACCGTTGTACTGTGACCTAAATATTCAAGGACTCTACGTAGACTCGGATGACAGCTGCGAGGAGATTTTAAGTTCTCGCAATATGGATACGTTAGCTCGAAGCGCTTTCCAAGGAAAACGGAGAATCTTTCTCAAGCACCACATCTCAAAGGCGTCAATGCGTTTGCCGTCTGCAGCTTCCAGTGTCCAAGTGTCAGCTCATAAACTGGTTTAATCCTAATATATAAAATTCTTCAGTTACTTCCGTGACTGACTGAGTGACTGACAAACACTGCACAGCCGACACTACTTGCCGCAGAAAGCTGAAATTTGGCATGTAGGATCCTGCGGGAGGATTGCTCGAAATTGAAATAAAGAAGAAAGAAAAAGCGTTTATTTGCGCCAAGCATGACGCGTACCAAAAAAATAAAATAGAAATTAAATAAAACTAAATTATAAAAATTGGAAAGATATGCGTCATATTCGCGCAAAACGGCCATCGCTCAGCATACGAACATGCATAGAACGCGAAATAACAGGATATGCGCGTAAGAAGTCGCTGGCAATAGCTTGTAAAAATGGATAATTATTATCCATTATTATTTATTAACCGAACAAAATCTTAAATCAACAACTGCTATAGAAAGCAAACGCAAGGTCGCAGTCTAAAACAATGCCTTCAGCACTTATCATCATAATGACAATCACTTTTATCAAAAGATCGACAAAACAAACTCGAAACTCGTTGAAATCTCAACTTTAAATTAATAAACATAGGCCATTGCAGACAATGGAGACAGCTGTTGTCATTGTCGCAAAAGTATTTGCTTTTGTTCCTAAGGTGACTATTCAAGCAGGGAAAGATAAAAATTACGAACTCCGAGGTGCTTCGAGGCGTTTTTATCAAAGAAGAAAACAAAGGGTTGTTTAATGACGGTATTAGTGGAAAGTTCACGATAAATTCGGGGTCGTTAGGGGTTCTTTGTCACTGTTGTATTGTGTCGTGAGTCAAGTACTCGCGACCGTTTCATTGGGAAACCTAATTCAATGAGAATTTTAAAATTTAGTTCACCCTGATTACCTAGATCTAAATGTATTTTAAGGCTTTTTTAGACTTTTCGGGACGCTTTCAATTAATTATTCACTTGTATATTTAAATTAATGTAATGAAAATTTTAGTCTGTAGAAAAGGTAGGTCGTTACTTCGACAAATTAGGCCATTAATTTTGTTAGTATTTTTATATTCACAGTATTTAAACTAGATAGAAGTTTTTGAGCTTTGTAATGTGAAAAGGTTTTAGAAACTTAAATGTTGTGTGTTTTTTAATGTACAAAACTCGTCAAATTAAATCTTCATATGATCAGAAATACAGTGATGTGCAAAAGTGGGTCGTTGAAATAGATTCGTCTTACATAACGTGCCGAATTATCGAGGAACTGAAACAGCGACTCATTTTAAATAACATTAGTTTGTATTAGACGCCCACACAAGTCATTAATGGTACATTGACACAAGCTCGGACGCTTTTAAGTCGTATCTACGAGTATAACGCTGAATATTTTAGCTAACTAAATATAGAACAGAAATGTTTCACAGGCACGATTTTAAGAGTTACGAATCAAAGAGCAGAAATTCGTTGAAACGTAATGAAACTGGCATTTACGAGGAAAACTTTTAAAAATTAAATAATTTTGAAAGCCAAAGGTGTCCAAAATGAGTATCTTATAGGTAGGACTATTTAATGTTAAAACATGTATAAAAGTAGGAATATAGCTATCTAAACACCACAATCAATTTAACAGGCATCCAAAAACAAAACGAACATCTTTAAAAGAAAAAAATGACGTGCTAGCACAAAAGTACCTACACGGAGACCATAAATATAAAGAGGCTATAAATAGAAATATATAAAACAAGTCTTAGGAAGCTTGTATATATGTTTATATAACCCTCAAAACAAATCACAAATCTTTGACAAAACGACTTCTAAAAGCCAGCACAAAAGTACCAGGAGCCCAAAATTGTGTAAGAGGTGCACGAAGTCATAGATAAAATAAGCCTAATGCCAAAACATGTACGAAGGCAGCTACCTAAATACCACAATCCATTAGCAGAGACTGTTATTACTTTGCGGCGAGCCGTCCGACAAGACTGACGTTTGCACCGCCATCCTGCTAAAGGCAACCTCCTGAATGTAGTTCATACAGCTGGCCTTTTTTGTGCTTCGTAAATGGAATTAAACTCGAAAATGGACGTGATTATATTCGATTTCCAATTAGCGAGAGTTTCTGGAAAGGTTTTCTTTTTATATGTAGGTACAGCGGTGTCTATGTAAAAAAACCTTTACGGCCTGTAAATGTTTTTGATACTTCTAAGCTACTTACACTTTGCTAATTACTACGATACGCCGTATTGAAAATAATTATATAAGTCTCAGACTCTCCGTATATGTAAATAAGAAGGTACATTTAACAGTGTGCCTTTACATAACCACACTTAAATTCAAAACGTAAATAGTAGCGAAGTAACAATTAGGGGAATTGCCCCACTTTGGGTTAGAGCAAAGAGTTCAAAATACTTATTAAGGTTGTAAGTAGCGATTAGGGTACCCGGGGTACATCCCGAGTGTATTAAGTACAAAAACAAATAGGTACCTCTGTTGTTTTACTTAAATCGAGCTTACTATGTTGAACGGGTGGTGCCGAAGTTAATCTATATTGCCTACTATTATAAAACCTGGAACCAAATTGCGGCGTATTTACCTACACGTATCGGTCTAGGAAATTTACCATTTTCATTGTTCTACGAAATTAATATTGATAGGAGATAAAGCACGGACCTCTGTTCAACGAAATCATATATATATTTTTTGACGTGATAATCCAATATTTCACAGTTTAGTTTTTTCGCGCGTTTTTTTTAGTTTTGCTCAAATAACCTAGGTATGCCACAGAAAATACTCCACGATAGTATAAGTTTATCAGTGTAATGATTTTCATATTTGGACTTTTCCAGAGATTATCTCCTATAAACAAACCACTATGTCTCTTTATAATATAAGTTTAGCC
This sequence comes from Lacanobia oleracea, assembly GCA_950371165.1. Lineage (NCBI taxonomy): Eukaryota > Metazoa > Arthropoda > Insecta > Lepidoptera > Noctuidae > Lacanobia > Lacanobia oleracea. Next base: position 14,847,494 of record OX493397.1, read on the forward strand.
AGATAATGTCGTCTATTAGACACATATAGGTTCTTATAGCTTTAATATAACAAGCAAAGCAGGCCTTTAGTGACTGAGGCCGCCCTCATCTGCCTAGCCATTTTAACCGACTTCAAAAAAAGGAGGACGTTCTCAATTCGGTTGTACTTCCGAAATTAAAGTTTTTTCTTTCTTCCGAAGTTATTTTGTACCTTGTAGTGTTTTGTTTTTGGAAGTTGGTTGTATTTTTAGTAAAAAAGTTTTTTATTTTTCACTTTTTAGTGGTACCTAGGTACCTGCGTACCCATTAAGAGCGTACCGGCGCAATGTTATATTAAGAACAGAGTAAACACTAAAAAATCATGCGATTTCAGCAATCCCGATCCCTTTGCTATCATTTATTGAAGAGTTCCGTTGCCTACCTCCGTCTTCACCAAATTGAAACGGGACCAGTCCAGGAAAATACTCTTTCAAACAAAAAAGAATCATCCAAATCGGCTGACAATTGGTTGAAATATTTCTGAACAAACATTTTTCATGGGATCTCATCATCAGATCCTAATTTATACCTTTCATCATCAGCTCAGCAACATGAGATGATGATTACCAGGCACAAATACTATATTGCTATATTGGGGTTGGCTTCCAGTCAAGCCGAATTTAGCTGAATACCAGTATTTTACGAGGAGCGGCTACCAACCAGACCTCCACAACCCATTAAATGGGTAACACGGTACTTCATGGCAAGACTGGAGTCAGATTTACTAGCTTCTGACTATCCGTAACGACTGCCAAAGATGTACAAATGACAGCCGGGACCAACGGCTTAACATGCTTTCCGAGGCACGGAGGAAACTCGGTATGTTACGATGATCACATCCACAGACCAACCTTGGCAAGCGTTGCTTAACCTTGAAGATCGACCAGTGCGGCTGTTACGCCTAGCCACGAGCTCCTCAGTGACTGTGGCCCTAAATTTCCCAATTGCTCTCCAAGTACAACGATGCTCATGTTATTCTAGACCCTGGAAAATTATTAGAACTCAAATCTCACGTAAAATTAATTAACTAGGTCCTTCACAACTGAAAAGGCCGGACCTGATATTCTGTTTAAAAAACGTTTTTATTTTTTTGTAAAGGAGCGGTGGAAACACATCATCTGTTTGCAACTCAAGCAGTTTTTCCCAATTTCCACGAGTTCTGAATAAATAATTTAAAGTTGGGTATCTATATTTGTGTTCAAGCACTCAAATATAACACACTTGAGTTCTTTAGAAAAACTGACAAACTTTGACATTAAAATAGGGTTTGACACGTTCGCAACTCCAAATACTCTATTTACGGGTTATAGACATTTTGGCTACGTCCATCTTCACTGACAAGTTGCTTCCTTAGCACCCACAACCCAGTGTGACCAGAATCTCCTGATGAGCAGCAATGCAAAACATTTCGAAGGTGTCGAGACCACAGTGCGGTCGGTTGTGACCGTTATAGTCAGAACGTTTGTTTGATGACTCTAGGCCCCAAGGAACCCGCCTGTCTGTCAGTGCCTACGTAGCCCTACGGTTGATGAAACACCCTATGTGTACGTACGAAACCTTAGTAAGTAAACATACTCGTACATCAATGAATTGATGAAGGTCACGCGAGAAAATGTCAAAAGTTCAAAACTGGCACGATATGCAAATGACTTCTGAATTATGATGAAATAACTTGTTTAGTTTCTAACTGAAATCTCATCAAAATAATATCTTGTAAATCGTTTGTCAACTGTGAAATAGCGACTGATTAAAGCACTGAAACACCTACTCTGTGTACATAGATATGTTGACTGTAGTGTACCTAAAGTTGATGTTAGCAAACAAACGTGTTATCCAATTAACTATGCAACCACATTGCTCGAGATTGTCACACCTTGTAGTATTAACTGAGGTTGCTCAAATAATTACAATGTCAAGTTTAAATTCTAAATGCGTCAGCATTTTACTCGAAAATCTTGACATGGAAATGTTAGACTATCCTAGGAATTAGGGTGTATTTGCCAGAGATGTGATGTGATGTGAGATGCAGTGGTGGCCCGGTGGTAATGGTGCGACTTACGAGTTGTAGGTCGTAGGTTCGAACCCAGACAGGCGCTTTACTTTGTGAAAATTATTTCATCACTACTGCTCTCAAAGCAGTGAAGGAAAACATCGTGAGGAAACCAGCATATCCTAGAACCAAAATTTCGAAGACGTGTGACATCTACCAACCCGCACTGAGCCCGCGTGGTGGATTATAGCCCACTCCCGCTCAAAAGAGAGGAGGCCTGCGTCCCAGCAGTGGGAACAATATAGGCTGATTATGTACCAGAGATGTCCGAGGTAATGGAGCGGTGCAGGAAAATACCCAAAATGGGATCAGTTCAATTTCATATCACGGGCTTAACGCAGCTCTGGTAGAACAGGGCCAGTAGAGCTAGGTATTTTACAAACACAAAGAGATACGAGGGATGTGTTCCGGGGATGTGTCCGCGTACAGTTGAAAGGTGTACGAGACGCTTCCTTGCAACATTCGCGTGTACACAATTTCACAGCTTCGCCACGCATCCTCGCGCTGCCTTTCCACGCACAGTTTTGGTGCACATTTTAACAGAGCGCCGCTACGCATCCTCACGCCCGCCTCTCTGCCAGATTGGTGTACCTAAAAACCTATTAGTGATACACACACGCAGCATATTTATATAAGCAAGCAGCGTTTGACGCAAGACACAGCTGATACTGTACGCTGAAAGAAAAAATCAAATACAAAACAAAATCTTCTATTCGTACATTAACAACTACTTTTTTGTAGGAAAAGATGTCCTTTCAGCGTACACATTTTCTTAACGAGCAGTTTCATTAATAGTGCTTTGTCAGTTTTTCTAATATTCTGTTCATTAGCAACCTCGGTACTGCATAATAGGGCCGGCATGCAATGTGTAACCGATATTTCCGAAGCTTTGCTGCCTTGCAGCCAGCGACCGGTCGGCACTTATGACCTATATTGCTTCGCTAAATAATAATAACATACAGTTTTTATAAAAGTTTATTTCGGCTGCATTTTTAAATATTCCTGATTTCAACTACAACATAATAAATGACTGTACTCTTTGTTAATCAATCACACCAAAACAGCTGACTGTTTTTCGGGCTCGTTGTTTCAAGGGTAGTGAATGGAACTCTATTTCTAAGCCCCTGATGTCCGTCCGTCAGTCTGTCAGCATCAGTACCTACCTACCTCATGAACCATATTAGGTAGATAGTTGAAATGTTCAAGTTCAACTAATAAAAAAGTTCAAAGTTTATTTCTATTGCAACTATAAATTAAAAGTTGTGGTACGAGTGCGACTCGCACTTGGCTGGTTTTTTATTTAACAAACGTATAGATGGTAGCTTATCCGTGTCTGATTTAGAACATGGGATAGGTACTTCTTGTATCAGGATTATTTGCGACTTTTATGCAAGCGATGCCGCTCGTAAAAGCTATAGTAACTAGATAAAGAGCGTAATCCGCCGGTTTCTTAAGCTACAATTCAATCTGATTAGGGCTAATCAGGTGCACGCTTTAGAACAGACTTTACAAACGATTGTTACCTGTATAATATGGATGAAATTAATTGTTTCTGTATAGAATTAATTTTCTGTTTTCCTGGTAGACATTCCCTAGAGTGAATAAGGTACTTCTAGGCAAGCGTACTCCTTTGTCGACCGCATCTTCGTTTGTTGTGTATCAGTGTGATATAGTGATCGCGAGCGCATCATGTGGAATGGAAAAACACACACTAGCTTTTTCCCGCGGCACCACTCCTGTGTGTGATCCCTCAGGAATGCACAGAGTGTTAAAAACCCAACATTTTGGTCATTATTTTTTATTAAAGTAATCGATAGTTTCTATCATTTCTGGTACGAGAATTCAACTCGCTTTTTCGGTTCGCTACGACTTGTATTTTTTTTTTGTCTAAGTTTCGTATTATCCGTAACTAACTATAAATAACTTTTGGATAACACGGAATTATGTTGTGGTTTTAATACTACTCATAAAAGTAAACATAAAAATGTAGAAATCATGAACCAATACGGTATTATAGATGAATAAAAAAATAACAACGAAAAATGAGAAGAAAATCATATCTCGCGTCCAAATCATACTGAAGCATCAAAAATTAGTGAAATGGTAGGTTACCTACATACAATTAATGAATTAAATAGAAATTGAAATACATAGTCCTGTATTTTAAATAAGTTTTCTTTTCGCTTGTCATGATGCGGAATATTGCGAAAAAATACACGTCGTGGGGAAGCCGGAGTTGAACTCTCGTACCAAAAATGATAGAAACTATCGATTACTTGAATAAAAACATGATGATACAAAAATTTTCAATACACTGTGGAACGGTTTATTTTTCTGGAATAAATAAAGGAATAAATGAAACTCAGCGTCAGTGTGGCGTTGTAAAGGTGAACACATTTTCGTAAAACAAACAATTCCACCTCTTTATGTCCATGTTTTTCATAATCTGGTCAGAATTGATGCCACTTCAGTGTAATTAAAATTGATTAATGCAATTTTAATACACTTAATACAATTGTGTTGCGAATAATTGTATGCCGAGTTGAGAGGCGCTTTCCAAGCTTTTATTTGAATCTGCAGCATTGCCGTGTCATTGCAAATTTAAGGAGAAATTTGAGAAAAATCACTACAGTAACAGAACTTGGGGACGGCTTCCAATCAAACTGGATGCAGTTGTATACTAGTGTTTTCCATAGAGCGGCTGCTTACCAGACCATCTCATTAGTAGATATCCATAGTAATATCTTCTTGTAATTTTTGTAGCAAAAATTATATCCTCAAACGGTAATAAATATCGGATTACAAACAAGCAACACCTACGCGTCGTTTAGAAATAGGTAATTTCCGTTTATTGAAATTACCTACATTCAAGGTTTGCAAAAACAGATCAGAATACGTTATTGCGTTGGAGGCGATCTGAAGTAGGCAGTTAAAACGCAAGCGAGTAATACGGAAATGGGATCAAAGCTTGATAGAATCCGTACAATTTTTTCAATGAAATTAATACTCGTATATGCGTGCGTAGGTAATTCTTCTTCAATTTTCATAACGACAGTAAACCTTTGCAGGCGCCTTAAGTAGATAGAGGCGGGTATAATGAAAAGCTATTAATTTATTCATAACTCTCAAAGTCGTAACTTGTTTAAACGAGGAACAAAAAGCCGTTTTGTAGGTAAATGAAAACAATGGGAGCTAGTGGTTACGGTTGCAAATCAAATTACAACTTTTACATTACGCGGCTGGTTCCTAGATTCATTCAACACATAAACTTGTGAGGCCTTTTGCACTTAAAACTTCCGCCGGGGAAAACTGTGCGGTCACATTATATCGTTGAACGAATTGTTATTGTTTCTGAAGGGAACTTTAACCGCTGCGGATTAAATTCAACCGAAGTGGCTCGTCGGCTTCCATTGTCATAAACTGCGCCGACATGTCATCTCAATGTGTCCTATATTTTTTGTTAGACTATTCCAATTTACGTGTTTTATTCGTACGAAATAAAATTCCCGTTGGAGTCGTGAAGTGTTGAGCTTTATTGTTATTTTTATTTGGTTTATAAAATTAATAATCCTTTGACGAGAACCTATCTTGCTTTATTGGCACTAATACCCACCGACCTATTCATATTATTTGCGTTCATTGATTAATAATATCTAAATTTAGATAAAACAGGTATGCACAATGTAAATGGTATAAATGTATCTTTCTTCTTCTGTGTGAATATTAAGATTCAATAACAATGATTTATTTATCTGTGTGCCAAGAGTCGGGCAGTTGCCAACAAAAGTTCTTTGTCTCGCGGAAATCCATTTTCCTTCAGTTTCCGCACCCTCTATTTTTGTTTATATTACTCGTACATTCACAAAAATACCAGTCTCATTCCTACGTCTTGCATTAGGTTTGTACGTGTAGGTAGTTTTTTCATTAAATCCCATTTAATTTTCAGAGGCATCGTGATATAAATTATTCATCACATCTATATGAAATGCAAATTTTTAAGCAATGCTCGAAGCCAATTTTGAAGATAAACTCGTGGAAAACATATCCCACGTTACTACATTTCTTTTCACATGAGGGAATTCAAAACAACCATTAATGTTACTCAGGGTAATCATGAATATTCCATTGGAAACCCTTTTACGAGATAGCCTTACACGAACCGCTTTTAAAAATAATTCTAAATAATTAATGTTTCAGAGGAATTTTATAATGGGTAGTTTACGATCACACGGTCGTATTAAAAGTTGCAAAGGGGTCGTTTCCTTTATAATTTGTTTGATAATCAAGATGGGCACAGTGAAATATCCCGCTGTGATATCGCCTTACAAAACAAAAAGAAAGTCAAAAGTGGAAAATAAAACGTGAGCCTTTATAGAAGTTGTGGAAACGGAAAGTTTTCCAATTGATAATAATTTCCATTGTGATGCAACACAAAGGGGAACAGGAAAGTATGAAGTTCTGAAATAAATTCTTAATTTAAGAGCTGACTGAACGCTATCTGAAAGGAAAGTCGGGATTAGAAGAACAAAGACTGCGGCTCAGCTCACTGTGGAGCTTAATTTTTTGTTGACTTCTGTTACGCTCTTTGCTGTTTGCATAAATTGGACTCGCTAACTTCGTTAAAGAACTTTAGACCGATGGGAACTCACTACAACCGTAAAGAAACGACCCCTAAACACAAACAAGTTATTACCAATGCGAGTTCATGACAATATCACTTCGAATATCCCGGAAAAGCGTTGCAAATATGCAGTAAACGGGCAAATGTTCGCATCAAATAAATCGTAAAGCCTTAACAGTCCAATCATAAATCAGAACCAAACGCTTCGACTTTAATTGGACATGAATAAATCAAGAAACACTTAATTACGTTTACGAACTTAGCTGTAGAAGGAAGAATTTCCAAATAACATGGAACAGGTAAATCACGGTTCCGTCGAGTACTTTGCATACAAGTCCCGCCGTCCTGCCGTCCTGCGAAACATATGCGAGTAGCGAGCGACGAAGAAAAACCAACACGACTGGACAAATTGGTTGGACGTCCGCAATTTATTCCACTTATCATAAAAAAAGCTATTCACAGTACAAAAAGGTGAGGGGTGTAGTTTTTGAGTGTTTGGGGGTGCATGGTGCGGAAGCGGCGGCGCTCGTAAATCCTTGCTGTTCCGTTCCACCGCGCCGGTACCCGATTACATTCTAATTCCGCCGTACAACTACTTGCAGATCGCGGCCCGCCTATAAATACGGCCAATTAATACTCGTAATCACGTCATGTGTAAGGGATTTGTATTTAGAGCTAGTTTGAAGTGAGAATTTCTGTTCTGTAGTTTTTGTTGTCCCTGGTAGAAGTGGTAGGTAGTCACTGTGTTTTCATCTTTCTAACGAATCGTTATGTAAACCTAGTTTAAATTTTAATAGTTAGGGTAGCCTATTCTATTTACGGAATTCGATAAACTGAACCCCACTTTTTGAATTAAAAATAATCAAAAACTTGTCGGACTCTCTGTAAGCGTGAAACTTTTCAATATTTGACCGGAGTACAGTCTTCATACCTTAAACTTATGCTCATTAGATTGCTGCTCGCTCTTTGAAAGGTTAATCCTATCCTACCTAAATTAATTGGTAAATGCATACGCAATGCGAACATGATCGTAACAAAATAATGAAATTTAACCCTTCCAAAATAATTACTGTTTATAGTAAAACATAACGGGACACACATATTTATCGAATAATATTATCTGCTGCCTGAATAAGCATGTTAACTGGATTACATGTTAAATCCGTCTCATTTTATTTTTAATACTTTCGTGTATTAAAGATAGATTTCAATGTAAATGTGTTTCATATTTTACCATTTTACCCAATCATCATCACCCAGTTGCAATTTATTGCTTATCCTTTTCTATTCGAGGTGGGTTTTACATGATTTCTTCTTCCATAATGTGTCATCTCAATAGTCTACCCGTATTTATTTAATCTAAATGTACAGTAATAGTGCATAGGTGAACTTAATGCATCAAGGTACTCTCTGCCAGTCAATTTTTGGGTTAAATACTACACTGATAGCCAACCTCGCAAAGTGATGGTTGTCCTGACAGATCAATATCAGGGTATGGATGTGGAGCTGAGTCGCAAACTATGCTCCTCCTCCTTCCTCCACGATGCTGTGGAAGTGGCAACGATTTGGTCATAACTGAATATGTCGTGCCAGCGATACGAAGAAGAGACTGTGGTAGGTATAGAAAAGAATTTGTGAACATCCGGGTCTAGTGGCGCAGCTTGGGAAAGTCCCAAGTCCAGCAGTGGTCTACGACACGCTGACTTCTGCACATAGGCCACCCATAAAAAATTTTGCCGCATCAAACGAGCTTCTCGCAGTGCTTTCACGCAGTCATCACTACGTCATCGTTGACTTCAATTCTGCGAGCAATGTGCGCTGTCCGATGCCACTTTAATTTCGCAATTCTACACATAATATTCCGCTTAGTATTTAAAAATTCTAGAAAATTGTCTTTGTATCGATTTCAAACTTAAGCACCTACCGACTAAATAGCGCCCCCAGCATTGCAGGTTATTCCTAGTAGGTAACATTTAAGTATTTTAGTTTTCTGAGTTTCTCAGAAAACTGAGTTTCTGAGGAGCTCGTGGCTAGATAATAACAGCCGCACGGGTCGATCTTCAAGGTTGCTTGCCAAGGTTGGTCTGTGGATGGGTGACCATCTTAACATACCGAGTTTCCTCCGTGCCTCGAAAAGCATGTTTAGCCGTTGGTCCTGGCTCTCATTTGTAGATCTTTGGCAGTCGTTACGGATAGTCAAAAGCCAGTTAATCTGACTCCAGTCTTGCCATGAAGTACCGTGTTACCCAGTTAATGGGTTGTGGAGGTCTGGTAGGCAGCCGCTCCGCGTAAAATACTGGTATTCAGCTAAATCCGGTTTGACTGAAAGCCGACCCCAATATAGTTCGGAAAAGGCTAGGCAGATGATGAGCTTTCTGAGTTTCTGACTAACTATGTACGTACTCTCCGTATTAAAGCCAGTTTAATAAAAAAAGTTAAAGTAGTTCAGTTTCAACTATTGTTTGTCCGCTCTTGTTAGCTATCATTTTAGCGAGCTTATTGTGCAAATTAAATGACCTTTGTGCATAAACAGTGAGTAATGTCCATCAAAAATATAGGTACAAAAACTTTTTATGTGATGTAATTATTCGAAGTATAATAGGAAACTGGAAGTAATATACAATAGAAAATACACATTAACATTAACAGCATAAAAACAAGAACTTTCCGTTAATTCATTAATACAAGAATCACTAGACAAACCAACAAAGTTTGACATTTGTTTAACCTTAACACTTAACTGAATGAAATTCAAAGCCTTTATACATCATAGACAATCTATTAAATGTGTTAACATGTTATTCTATTAATTTCGAAGCAGATATTTCAATTTCCATTGTAAGTATAATTTGAATTGATTGCGGCCTACTTTAATAGAATTTATTGTACACTAAATATAGTTTCACAACTCTTTTACACAATCTTAAGTTTTTAGGTTCAGTGTGCCGAATATACATGTCTGTCGTAAACATAACGTAGATTAATACCATTTCGTCTACCATTTTATGAAATTTCTACCACAAACTTAACCTCGACGACGGACCTCGGGGCTCTTATTTCAATCTGCAGGTATTAGAGTAACCCAACATGAATGGTCTGACGAGAGCAAAGTTCTCTCGCTACGCTCGGTCACTATAACTACCGCCATCCAATTCGAACCTATCCTTCCCGTGTCAGGGTACCCCAAGTTGCCTGTGTCCTAAGTTTCAAAATGACTTGGCTAGGTAATCGATCATTAAATGATACCAAACCAAGTCATCTGCCTAGCTGTAAAATTAAATGTCACTTGGCCGCTGATTAAACAGCGCAGTTCAATGAAAAGGCTAGGCCGCTAATTAAACGACTGATTAAGCTAGTTGGCTGCGACAGCTATACGACCTATGTTACACTTTACAAACACTGGTTATGAAGTCAAACTGGCAACCTTACTCGAGTCATTAACATTACAACATTGAGGCAGTCAGATTTGCACCTAATTTGTAAACAGGGGAAAGGTCAGCGGACCGTTTGGTCATCTTAATAATTTATAGGCATGCAAATTACACATCCGTCCTGTACACTGTGGGCCATACAGACGTGTACATCTCTATAGCTGTACTTAAGTGCTATACGACCTGCGTGTAGGATGGTTTGCTACGAAATGTGCTACGGCGTAGCGTTGTAGTACGATATGCTGTGGGCTACTAATTCGTAGCAACGAATTTCAGACTTTCTTCTTTTATTTCTTCTAGAAAAAAACTCTATTCATAAACCTGATGATGTTATAGAAAAGATACTTTATTTTGCTCTAGATTTATTAGTAGCAGCTTTAGTCCGTTCTGTTCTTTCTTTGATGTGTTATAAATATTTCTCGAAAAACTGAAAAATACTTTCTGTTTTCCGTGTTTATATAATTAGCATATAATAATCTAACAGCTGAGTGACCACTACAGTGTTTAACAGCAAATTGAAGACCCCAATCATGTTTTATTATTAACACAGAAATCCTTCAAATAACTGAATGACGACACCGCTTACGTTCACCCTACACGTTATAATGTCACCGCTTAAAAGTTTAAACTTTGCTCAACGACTCAACTCAAGCACAACCGTAGAGAAAGACGATAAAGGAACGAGAACGATACACGTACATACACAAGTAGCACTTATTACTAAAATTAAGTACACCAGCACCAAGCCTCGTTTACACGAATTAAAATAATCCTCTCGACAAATCACGTACACATTCACAAACGTACAGAAATGGACGGCCGTTAAAAGGGTGTATTCTGGTCTCTGTAATTAACATACCGCTGACGAAAACCCTTTTCTTTTCGATTGAAGAGATGGGTGGATTAAATTCGAGAAACGTTTTTGATAAAGATTTTCAAAGGCCGAGTATAGATTTAGAACAATTCGATAGGTCCACTTTAAATTTGTTTCGGATATTTTAGTGATTAAACTAATGAGAAAATTTTGATTAATTACAATGTCATTGGACATCTGGTAAGTACTAGCTATCCGCCCCAGCTTTGCACGGCACGGGTGCAAATTATATACACGGATCTTTCTCATGTATAGATCTTTCTATTAGCGAAAACCGTATCGAAATCCAAAAACATACAAATTCCTCCTCCAATTTCTTCCCTTTAAGTTGAAATTATCGTTCTTTAAATAAGTCACAACTTTGCTTTTTATGAAAGAAACCTATTTCAGCTTTCTCCAATTATTAAGTCTTGGCTGTTTGTTAGTCAGTCACGACAAACCATTTATAATTATGAAGATAGATTTACGAACTATTAACGTTTGAAACTCGTTCTTTAAATAAGTCACAACTTTGTTTTTTTATAAATATTTCACTTTACCTAGCTTAAATGTGTAGGTACCTAAAATTTCAATAAAATAATAAAAACCTTGTTACCCCTTTAAATCTGATAACAAAACGCATCGTTTTCATTATCAATACAAATACAACCGTTTGTGTTATAAGAACAAAGCACCTTTCACACTCGTATGGCTGCACAAAGTTACCTCGCCAATGGTTCAGTAAAAAGCGACAAGTGTGAAATCGCCTTTCAAGCATGATCGCATTTCCATATAATCACTATTGGACTATCACAACCCTCGATTCTCCTAGCCAGCTGTTACATTTTCTCATTTCCTACTTCCCGCATAGCGTAGATTAGCTGGGTAACGGCACTAACTACGTATTCGAGTAACTACTATGCCTATATAATGCATTCAGTGAAGCATAATTCGGAATGTAAACAAAAAACTACTTTTTCACTTTGTGTTTCGTGTAAAATATAGAAATACTAGGTAAACTGCATTAGCCCAAATACCTGCTGAGCTTGCTATCTAGCTACAGCTCATGAATATCTTCAAATCTCTTTCTATAAAATATTGAAGTCATTGATTTATATTAAAGTGATCTTCGTCGTATGATTTACTGTAATTAGCTTAGGTACCAATAGTCACACTAGGTCAGTCAAGAAGGGTTTGTCTTGTATAGATACGCGTGGAAGATTTCTACCCACTCCTTCTTGTATAAAGGTGTCAAGTCCTAGCAGTGGGAACAGCCTGTAGGCTTAAATATGAAGGGGTTTTATTTAATGATCTTGATTTTTGAAAGCTGCAATGGACCGTAGATTTACGTATTTGATGAGAATTTCCCTCCTCGCGTTCCTGAGAAAAAGTATCTTGACAGATACACAAACGGACAGACAGACAAACAAGTGCTCCTAATAAGGGTTCCGTTTCTTCCTTTTTAAAGTACAAAACAATTCAAACCTAAACAAACCAGAGACAAGGTTAAAAAATAGGTACCTAGTATTTCTTTTACATGCCAATCTAGACGTTTTTGTAATAAACTTCCTAGCCTAGCTTAAGCTAAGCTAGGCTAGGAAGTTTTGCAATAAGTGAAGCTGAATATCTATGTGTAAGTAGTATACTGCCCTATCTTTTTAGGGTTCCGGGTTCCGTACCCAAAGGGTAACCAACGAACCCTATTACTAAGCCTCCGCTGTCCGTCCGTCCGTCCGTCTGTCTGTCAGCGGGCTGTATCTCAGGAACCGTAATAGGTAGACAGTTGAAATTTTCACAGATTGTGTATTTCTATTGCCGCTATAACAACAAATAATGAAAAAAATAAGTTATATAAAATAAGGTACGGAACCCTTCGTGAGCGAGTCCGACACGCACTTGGCCGGTTTTTTATTTTTTTCATTCGAGATGGGTTTGCTCTTGACTCTAATCTAGGTCAGAAATGACAGAGAAAGAGTCTACGATGGAGCGAGCTTACCTAGAAGGCGCCTGTTCACTCTGACTTTAAAGAGATGAGGGTTGTAAGCGTTTGGAAACACAGACGCAGACAGAGACAAACATGAATTTATGTCCGCGGTAAAAAGAAGAAACAATTTTATTAGAAGTCATCTTTGAAGTTCTTAGAATCAAATAATCTGATTGTTTGCAGCTAATTAAAACAAATTAATCGTGTGTAAGTACCTACCTATGTAAGAGCCATTGTTACATGATAATAAATGTATTAAGCATCAATTAAACGTGCCTATATACTGATTAATTACCGTCCGGTGTATAATGTGCCTATATGTGTCCCGTGATACGGTAATTTAACCCATTGTGTGGTCATCAGCGTAGGTATCTACATTGATATATCGAATATAACAGTCACCAATAATTAGGTCTCAACGGAAGGCGAGCATTGGGTAGCTCGCCGTCCGATCAGGACCAGGCCCGGGTCGACGGCGCATTGTGTTCCATGTGCGCCTCAAAGAGATGTCAGCACAGTAGACGGGACTAGGGTCAGTGCCTACCAGGGTTGCGAAATTTGTTCGCAAGAGTCACCGCGGCCCTGGAACGCAAAGGGCACTAGAAAGAACACGAATGGGTTTTAGTCAGTAAGAGTCTGACACTCCCTTCTGCTCCGCCCAGAGCGAGATGAGTTATTTGATGATTTCCCACACTTCAAAAAAAAAACAATAAAAAGTATTCTACAAATGCACTTTCAAGTCGTTTAAAATACATTATTTTTCATAAGCTAAGTTTTTGTGTTCATTAGTTATATAGGGTGCGTTTCCACCAGAAATGGGAATAGAATCGCTTCATTTACCTAAGACTCGCTCAGCGCAAGCGATTCTATTGGTTCTTAACAATCACAACCCTCGCTACGCATCCTCGCACATCTCTGGTGGAAACGCAGCCTTAGCTAGCTAAAATAAATGTCCTTTTAACCCTAGGGTTAAAAGGATTTATTTTAGCGAGCTATATATTTGTGTATTTATAAAGTTAGCCCTGGACTAGACCGCTAGCCCAGGGCTAAGCAGAGCAAGTAAGCTTTATTTGTAGATAATAGTACGATAGAATTGTAGTACTTCTTACATCATCATTTAAATTTTAAAAAGTAGGATATAGATTCACTACGAAGCTAAGCTTTTTAAAGCAGTCTTCAATTTCAGATTCATTATTAGATAACTATCTATTAGGTAGATACCATTTTACAATTGCAAAAGTGATAATTGCATTTTCGCTATCGCAAATCCGTCAATCCTTCCGATTCGCTTAACTAACCACGACTGACTGGGCACTGTGAAGTTTCCTTTCTGATTTCATTATTAAGTACGTATAACAATTTAAGTAGATCTCTTACCTGGACAGAATCGCACAAAAAGTAGGGGATTGAAAGGAGAAAGGGATAGTCTTTCCCCAGCATAGGGACACAATTCATCACATCAGCCGAAAGACGTCCACTGCTGGACATAGGCCTCCCTCAAGTGTCGCCACAACAACCGGACCTGTGCGTCTCGCATCCATCGGCTTCCAGCGACTCTCACCAGATCATCGGTCCATCTTGTGGGAGGCCTTCCAAAGCTGCGTCTACGCGCACATACATGACACAATTATGGTTAACAAAATAAATCTCTTGCAGATACAAACAAGCCAATGTTTATTGTATATGTCACCGGAAAATGGCAAACTTCGCAAGATTATAAATTAACTTGAGAGAATGTAAACTTTCTTGAAATTGTCAACTGAATATTTGGAATGCTTTTTTACGCATCAAAATTTGATAGTTTATAATTTCTCGAATTCATTCCGAGAAGTTGTGAACAGAAATAAAATGGCAACCAATCAGAGCACAAGTTTACAAGAAACAGGCTCTCATTGGTCTGTTCAGTTATGACGTCACATGTAAGCCATAGAGTTGCGAATCGAATTGAATGGAGTCGTTTTCTGAGGTCTGAGGTACTTAATTATAGGTCGTTTATCTATCCGATAACCACTAACCAACCGATGGTGTTTTGACCAATAGCGTTAACAGACTGATAAACAGCCGATAAAAACCTCAGAAACCGGGCGTTAGACACCCAAACACAAACACTATTGTCAATCAAAACCTTAGGTCACTCACTTGGTAATGAACTAAGAAAGACTCAGTACTTCCAGAGATGACTTGCTACAACCATACAAACAAACTTCTTTACCTTTTATAGTATTAGCTATGTATTTACTTACATAAGAAATACCTTTACATATCTACCTCTAGATATGTATGTTCGTCGGTTCATCCACCTACAGACAACCTTAGTTACACTCACGTGGACTTAGATATAGCTAGGCATTTATGAGTAAATTGTCTATGCGATTCAATCGTTTGTGCACAAGTCAATTAATTCAGAACTCAATTAAACTCCTATAGCCTACACTTGGGTATTATTAGATAGACCGTATGAAACAAGCTTTTCGCTTAGATTTTAATAATGCCTAACGATTACATCATTATTTGAATCTCATTTGAAACGAAAATTGGATATCTAGTACTTACCTACGTGAGAGCATATCAAACAAAGTATCTGCCGAGAGATAAATAAACATACTTATGCAAAAAGAAACCGAAAGTAGCGCTAGTCAACATTATACATAACTAGACCGATATATGCGGTAAAGATAAAAGCATAGATCCACCTAAATGGAGCCACATGAACAAATACCTATCCATCGAACAGACACAAACATCCAATGACTAAGCGTAACCGTGATAATGGACTGAAACCAAAAAGAATCCTGAACATAATATTTGCATTAGCACTTATTCAAAGTCGTTCGCCGCTCAACCCTGTTACCCGCACAACGGCACAATAAAAGTTACGAGTACCCCGACCGTACGATATCTCGTAGGCAGTTCAGAAAACGGATATCGGAGTAGTACACCATGGACAAAGTAAACTCTCCCACTCTGTTTGCTTTTAATTAACCAATAGTCAACAAACGGCTTTGCCCCATACACTTTTCATGAAACAATTTTGCTGCACTTTATAACGGCTGTTTGCTTAATGTAACACGCGTAAATTAGTAACGGTACCTTCCAGGCGTGAAGTATCGATTTAAACTCCCGTTTAAGCGCTATCGATGATACAGCAAAGGACGTTTGACGGACATTAATAATTGTGTCTTCAATCAATTCGATTCACTGAGAATGATGAATCGATGCTATTACAACGCGAAAAGGGCTATTGAAAGCGCTTTAATGTAATTACGCGAAACAGGTAAGTGAGAAGCTACATGCTCTTGAACTCATTAAGCTTAATAAGATTGCTTCGTTTAATGAATGCGTAGGTAAGCATCTCTATACAATGTTTGCACAAGTCCTTCAGCGAGCTCGGGGAGAGCGAATGTTTATTTTTTTAAATACGCATGTAAGGGTCTGTTTTCCTTACGTCTTTTTGAACCTTCATAATAAATACGTTTCCTACAAAATGTTTTATCTTTTTCACTGTAATATCTAAGTGTATTATGAGCTTGTAGCCAGACATCTAAATGTATCTATTCCGGCTAAATAAAGTGCTGGGTGTAAAAAGTGCGTGCGTAATAATAGTTCCTAGCCCATCACGCGAACCGTTCAAAGTTTTACGACTTGCGCAGGTTTTTCTTCCACTTCCTCGTACATACTTTATGACTTTCCTTTCATTCCCAAAATTATTAACATGGAAGTTTATGAATATACCGTCGAAGGGCATCCCCGAAGAAATATTAGACGGAGGAAGAGAGATCGTTCGCCGATGTCGGTAAATAACAATAGCGACATGTAACTGACGTAGCGGTAGCTACCTACATACGGAATGCATAAATCTGAACGTTGTCTTTCCCATGCGTATGCATGCATGGGCTTTTATTGAAAAGAGAGAAAATTTCAAGCCCCTCCGTCGAAATATGTTCGGAAGGTAGCAAAATGAATAGTAAAATCGAGTCAGCAGAATTTAATCAAAGAACCACAGCTCCCTCCCCCTTTTCAGAATGAAACTTATTAAAAAGAACCCATTCAAACGTGTTTTATAATCTGCATCAATAGTTAATTTACTAGATATTGAGTTTAATACCCAGTGGATGCTGTCAAGAGGTCGGCGGAGAGTGGCGCTCCGCCCACTGCCGCCGCCGCCTTCGCCGCATTATGAAGATTCAACTTTCAACTGAAAAAGTTAAATGGCGCGGAATAAAGCATCGGTAATAGAAAATGGACGACAATCCTCATTTCCTTGTTCTATATTCTGATTAAAGAACATTGATAAAGTATTCAAGAATTATGTGTCTGCTGCTCGTGTAGACCAATGCGGGTACTTATAAAAAACGTCACAGTGAATTTAGTTTTTATGCTTTCACCCATTCTGATGAATTTTGGTTTAGATATATATGATACCCTGGAGGAGCTCTTGACTAGGTAATAACAGCCGCACGGGTCGATCCTTAAGGTTAAGCAACGCTTGCCAAGGTTGGTCTGTGGATGGGTGACCATCTTAACATACCGAGTTTCCTCCGTGCCTCAGAAAGCACGTTAAGCCGTTGGTCCCGGCTGTCATTTGTAGATCTTTCGTTACGAATAGTCAGAAGCCAGTAAATCTGACACCAGTCGTACCTATCGTGTTACCCAGGTAATGGGTTGTGGAGGTCTGGTAGGCAGCCGCTCTGCGTAAAATACTGGTATTTGGCTAAATCCGGTTCGAATGAAAGCCGACCCCAATATAGTTAGGAAAAAGGCTAGGCAGCTGATGATATTTATGATACCCTGGAGACAGTTATAAGTTAAATCTATACGAACACGAGGGAAGCGGCGGACAAAAGCTAGTTTTATATAAAGAGTTCTGTAGTTCTGAAAAAAATATGGCTTATTTTTTCATGAAATGGACCAGCCCTTAAATGGCCTTTAGGCTAAATACCCACCTATTACACATCCCAATTTGCGAGCCAGCGAGCCGTAGGGTCCGAATTTGTTCATTTAATTTGATTATGAATTTTCATTACTTGGATATTAGGGAGATACTCAATATTTTTGTTAAAAAATATTGGAGCGCGTAGGTACCGTGTAAGTAGATGGTAATTCCGCGAAGTAGGTACTATTTTTCAAATATCAATTAAAACTTAGTATTTGGAAAAAATACCTTTTTTTTAAGGATGGGAAATCATCAAATGACTCCTCTCGCTTTGGGTGAAGCAGAAGGGAATGTCAGACTCTTACTGACTAAAACCCATCCGTGTTCCTCCTAGTGCCCTTTGCGTTCCAGGGTACGAGGCCTCTTTCGAAAAAAGTCCGCAGCCCCAGCAGGCACTGGCCTGACGACTGAGAGCTCTTTGAGGCGCGCGTGGAACACAGCGCGCCGTCGACCCGGGTTTGGTTCTGATCAGAGGCACCCAATGCTCGCCGTCCGCAGGTACACAGGGTAGCTGAGAATCGCCCTGCAACTCCCGACGGCCGGGGTGTCTTCCTCTGTTGCGGCGGCTCGGGCGTGAGGTTTCCATCTCTCTCACACGTTCGGCTCCTTCCTTTAGCAAAGGAATGCATTACTGTTTCGCAGAAGGAGGTGACCGCTTCCCATGTCTCCTCGCTCCGGACCATGGCTTGAACCAGGGCCGGAGGCGAGAGATCGCCGCCGCCGATCGCCTCGACGGGGACACGGCAGTGCTCCGCCCAAGTAGGGCAGACCTCCACCGTATGCTCCACCGTGTCCTCCGGTGGAAAAAATACCTACGAGCGTAACTTTTATAATTATTACGTAGTGGGTACACTGCCACTACGAGGCGCCTGTGCATTTACTACGATGAACTAATATATGCATACCTAGCCACTATTAGTTGACTATGCGTCCTTCACCTGCGTTGTGGCTACGCTGCCTCAACGTAGTGACTACGCACCCTCTATGAGGCAACTACACAGGAGACCATGTTGTGGCCTTATTGCGACGCAGCCTTGACCAGTTGACTTCGCAACCACTACGTGGTGCCTACGCGGCCTCTCAGTGTTCTTTCCGTATCCTCTCAGTGTTCTCTCCTCGACCTCTCAGCGTTAGCCACGTAGCCTCATCAAAGTGACTCTTCGGCCACTACGAGGTGACTACGCGGCCCAATAAAAAGTACAAATAATTTTTCATTTACAGTGTAGTCCGTTCAGTACTAATTCGCAAAGGTATAACAACCAACCGTTTTTAGCAACGTAAGTACAGGCATATGTTTGGTTTTAATATTAGCCACTATGAAATTCTCAGTTCGTTTAGTATGACTTCCGGTTAGTACGACGTAATATCACCGGTCCCTTGGCCGTCGTTATAATCAGATTCTACTGTACCTATCTCTTTTTTTAGCTCTCTATCAACTGGGTCATTTAATTACACCGTCCATCTTTTTTTTGGAATTAGCTATAAACTCGCGACTGCACTAAATACAAAGTAGCGACACTTCTGGATCATCAGTATCACACTTTCCTATCGGTACCTATCAAACTAGATAAGCAGAACTTTATGCAGTCGCGATGACTAAGAAAACGGCTTAAAACGTGTTGGGTTAGTGGGTCGCTCATGCATAATAGGGAATGCAGGTGACGACACGATATGTTGCTATACCGTTGGTTGCGAACCCATTCCTCCCAATATATATTTCCATGATACACACCTTTATCTACATTTTTTCTCACCGCTCCTACGCAAAAGCCCGATCTCCTAACTTTAAAGGGTCTTAAATCTAATGAGGAATGCGTGCGCGGATATCTTTGTAATTAATTACAAGGAGTACCTAAATTTCTCAAACGGAAATATAAACGTATTTCCATAATAATTGTGCCCATGGCTTGTTCGAAACCGTACATTATAACACATGTACAGAAGCTACGCGCTCCGAACGCCCTCCGGAAATTAACATTTTCTAAAGCGCTTGCAAATGAAGGCGCATACACATCGAAATGACTTTTCAAAGCCTTTGTTACATCTACACATTTCTCATGAATTCAGCTTCGTCGTGAAAGTAGGCGAAAAAATAAATTAAACACATTAATGAAACGCGCGCGCTATTTGCTTTACACTCGATCCGTCTCAATAAAGGAATCGCAAAGATGCGAAGGAATTTGATAGATATTCATAATGCAAAGGAAAGGAAGCACAATCAGATTTTCATTGGAGATTCACGTCGGCGGTCGTGGGCCGCGGAGGGAGGCGGAGAAATGAATACTTATTGCGAAAATGAAGCGGCCATTAATGAACGCCGGCTCCGGTGAACCGATCGGCCGCGATTTAATTCCCTTCGAAAAATATTCAATAAACGCCGCAAAGACCCTCGCGCGGGATCATCCGCAAACAGGCGGAATCCAATGAAGTAGAAAAATTGCATAGACAGGGGAAAATTCATATTTTATCAAAAGAGAATAATCCTCATAAATCTTTCGTTGCTATTGAACGGTTGTTGCTTAGAACAGCTTTAAATGAATGCGGAGAGATTGGGCATTAGAAACGTATTATGCGAGCACTTAAACATAAGCAAAAATATGAAATGTCAGGAGTATTTATGTGTATTGCGTAAAGGTTTTATTCTATAAGAGGCTCCTCTAATACAAGTTTATTCGCATCGACTTTTATAAAAACCCACTTTTTCAATGTTCACAATAAGAAAGAATCATCTATTACGCTCCATTGTTGGGCGTGCTCCCGCACTAGTACGTTTCAGTTTTTCTCTTTGTATGAACGAACAGCTTTAGTTTGTGGTTATTTTTTTCATCTTTTTTACATTTCATGCCGCTACTGCAACGTGTGTTAATGAATTGAATGTTTTACAGTATCAGTATTCTTTTCCATTAATAGTAAAGAAAGAAAAACGCGAGTGATCCTTAAAATTATTTATTACTTACATATCCTTTAATGCTTTGACAACACAGATATTATACAACAATTCGTTTTGTAATTTGGACCACGCTTTTGCCGCGGTTTCCTCAACGGACACCAAAGCGTACCGAAGGTCCTCATGTTGCGATACAACTGTAGTATGCATTTTGAGGAACAAACTCATGTATGACTGAGCTAATTCGAAGTCCCTATTACTCTTTAACATGACATCTAACATTTTTAAGAACTTTTTCATGATGTCGATATTCCCGCCGGCATCTGGCGCCATGCTTGTCACCTCGGCTTCAATAGCCGCTGGAGCCAGAGTCTTCAATTTTTCTATACACTTTTCGTAATTCTCTTCCGTCTTACAAACGACTAATTTCTTTCCGAATACTGTCAGTGTTGATAAAGAATCGGGCATTAACAACTTCGTGTCTCCACTGCCGTCTTTGTCTTTCTCTAAGTCAAACTCCAGTTCGAGACTCGGTATCGTCGGTAAGAAGAACGGAGCTGATTTTGGCACGGTCAGTGGCGTTTTAGGCTTGTTCCGTTTCTTTACAACGTCTAGATGTAACAAATTCAACCATCTTGAAGTGGGCTGATCTGATAAGGTTATAAGTTCTTCACTAATTTGTATTGGAGATCTATATTCTGGCTCTTCTCCTAAGTCTATCGTTCCAATGTCATCTATTTCTGGCTTCTCAGGTGCCGTGCTTGGTAACCCTGTGAAAACGATTCAAAATTATAATAAGTCATAAGAGACAAAATACTTCCTAGAGACAAAACGTCGTAATACGGTCAAAAGACACTTACTCAGTTTAGGTATTTTAACTTCCTTCTTGTTTATCGGCTTGAGGAATATTCGCTCGTAGAGCAATCTGTTCGCCCATAGGAACACGCCTACTTCGCCCACATGCGTCGTTGCTAGGAAGTCACCTGTAGGGGACATACTGAGGGAGGTGCATGGCTGTTCAACCTAGAAACAAAACCGATTATTTGCAAAAAAAAAATAGAATATCGATTTTAACTAACTTCGCAATCTCAATGATTGTGCTTTAATCGCAAAAACTATTAATTATTTTAATAAATTAATTCCTGCATTCACATTCCTAATCAAAATACTATTAAAAAGGTGCTGAAATTCAAACTTACCGAGAAAATATCGACTAGTGTGGCGCTTGGTATATCCCACGTACAAATAGTGCAATCCATCGAAGAACTGATCAACCATCTAAAACAAAACATAATTTTCAAAAAAAAATCCACAAAGTGAAATAAAAGAACTCTGAAACACAAAAGAAAGTTGGAATCAAAAGAAATCCAAGTAAGTAAGTAAATAAATATATTATCTCACCGGCTCTGAGTATCAAATTCAATATCGGTTATCCTCCCGTCGTGGCCGTCGAACTTCCTTACAATATTCATGGTGTCGATATCTATGAGCGTTATAGAAAAGTCTTCGTTCGCGAGAGCTAATAGCCCGCTGTCCCGATGGCATTTAGTGCTGGAGACCGATTCTTCTAATCTTATTACGTGGTACGGGGTTGTTGCTGAAAGAATATTTAATTTTAAACCTTTTGTTGAAGATGATGAATGAATATGGAACGATTATTGAATAGATCTATAACGCGGATATACACAAGTAAGCTGTGTATGTGGGATATGTTAAAGGGATATGAGAAAGTATATTAGCTGCCTTATAAATTGTCTTTATGTTTTCCTACTGGACATTATCGGAAAATTGCTTGATTTTGATATATTATGTTTCCTGTTACCTCTTTACGTGTCTATTATTTCACAAAACTTTTTCATATGGTACCAAGAACAATGAGTAGGTTCAGGTTTGTATTTTATTTAGTTTAAAACTCCAATTAAACGAGCGCAGCCGCAGGTCAATTAAATAAAAACAACTCAAATGAAACTAGATTAGAAACCACGAACTACTGTTATTTCCGAAATACGAAAAGAGTACAAAAATACACGATCCAATTCTACTAAACTAAACTAATGAAACAAAAATAAATTCAGCAAAATTGATTAACAAATGGTTAGAATTACTAACATCATCTGACCGATATGTATTTGTTTGTTTAGGGTCGATCAACTATATTATAGTTACTATAACATTGTTTGTTCGAAATTAAACTTCAATACAAAATTTGTTCGAATTCTAATCAATTTTGTTCATGGTAAAGACATTGAGAGCTCATACACAATGTGACTTTTTTTTTTCAAGTACCGTGCATAGATCTCAGCTGCAGTCGCATTTTGCTGAATAATTAACTGATTACATTTATAATATATTTTATTTTTCAGATATCTGAAGAATAAAATATAATATACATAATAGGGTATTTTACTAAAAAAAATCTAATTAGTCCGTCTGATAGATTTTCAAAAAACATTAGACACGTATTTTTTCTTTTTAAACGTAAACAGAAAATAAAGGATATACAGCGAGTTGAAGACGCGCGTGACGTCATCTGGCTTGGTAAATTTGGTACATTTTTACCAAGCCAGATGACGTCACGTGTGTCTTCAACTCGCTGTATCCTCTTTATTATTTGTTTACGTGAAAAAAGAAAAAATACGTGTCCAATGTTTTTTGAAAATCTATCAGACGGACTAATTAGATTTTTTTAGTAAAATACCCCATTTTCTAAACAAAAGTTATGTGTACAATATAAAAATCGGCCCATCCTAAGTACCGCTTGATCAATAGATCATCATTCGTGTAAATTTAAATTTCCATAATAATACTAATAGTCCCAGTGAAAAAACCAATAAACTCAGAAAAAGTGAACAGACGAATAATGACATGAGGATTGTTTCGTACTTACCAGCTTTAAAATGCCATAGTTTCAATAGGTCATCAGCTCCGACTGTGATGACCCTCTGGTTGCAGAGATCTGTCTCCACCCCTCTGACTGCACCCTTATGTGCCAGTTTATTTTCTTTGCCATAGTACCCACGATGCAGACCAGATTGCATGTTGAATTTATGTACTTGACCATTTGAGTAGCCTGTGTGTGATTAAATAAAGCATTCATTTTTGTTATTTGCAGTAAACGAATTAACGAAAAACAGATTTGTTCCACATTCGCCCTGTTTTTCACCCTATTCCTAGGTTTTTTTTATAAAGTGGGGAGAATGTGAATAAACCAAAAAGAGTACAACAGTTTTTCATTTTTTAGAAAAGTTTCAAAATTCTCTGCAGTCAAATAATACCACATTGTGAACATTGGAGTACCTCAAGGTAATTTTTAGGTCCACAGTAGTTTCCTATCATTATTTCATTCTAGGCAAGTTTTATAGTTAGAACTTACCAATAACAACAAAGTTTCCACAGTGAGTCACAGTCAGACATGTAGCAACAACTCCTTTATCTGTTTCCGGAGGTTTCAACTTATGGTCTCCCATCCGCATTTTATTGTAAGACCATGTCGTGGCCATGAAGAAACCTTCATGTAGTGACGCAATGCTGTCCCATTGCTTGTCGCGTTGCATGCACGAACTTATCTTTGTGATTGGTGGTAGTATGAGGTGGTCAATTTGTGTTCTCTCTGAAAGGGAAATTATTTTTAAGAGCGGCAGAAACTCATTACATTGAAAGTCATCGAAATTTTATCGCATTTTGACGTAGGTGTCATGGGACATTGAAGCTGCTAAGTCGGAGCGTGTACCTACATTGCGTAAGCATCTATGCCTAAATCTTTTTTAACCGACTTCCAAAAAAGGAGGAGATTCTCAATTCGGTGTGTACATTTTTTATATATAGGTACACCGATTATTCCGAGGTTTCTCATCCGATTTCTGTAATTATTTTTTAGTTCGATGCAACATACTTGCCTCTTACGCCAATTGGTCCCGTAAAAATTTAATTCCAATTTGGTCCCGTAAAAATTTTATTCAGTTTGGCTAAGAATTTTTATGAGCTTTTAGCTTATTTCAATTTCTGCGCAGACGAAGACGTCTTCCTTAAGTATCACAACATTTCACAAAGGTGAACAAAACTTCCAAAGTAAACACTTCAATTAATTCCACACAAAACTCTTCAAAGTATCAAATAACCTTAATTTCGGAAGTCGGTGTTAAACAACCAAGAAACAAAAAATACCCAAAATTCCGAAATTAATCTCATTTTATACTTTATAGTGTTTTCTTTGGAAGTTGGTCATATTTTTTTTTTACTGGTTAATTAGTCCGGTCAAATTAGACCAAAAAATAGGAGTGAAGATAATTCACACACAGCTCAAAATTGGTAGGATTGTTCAAAACACTATCATAAATGAAATCTAAAAAGTCCTCATCAATCCAAATCAAAACTTATAGGATCACACTTGTGTCTCAGTGTCTGTCTGACTGTCCATTTGTCAGTTAATTTGCTCCAAATCTGCTGTCTGGTAGTTGTTGATTTCCAATCTAACCAGATGTGACTGAAACTGGGATCTAATGATATTGTCATATTTCAATAACAGTAGGTCATATTATGGCGTTGTGGCTATCTACAGGCCCCTGATATAATAAAACTAGCTTGCACAGCCTTCCTCATGAATGTGGTTATTGTACACAAAAATAATTTTCTAAGTCCAACTGGCAGTTCCAGACGTTCAAACAAACAAACTCTTCAGCTTTATTAGTATAGTATTGATTCACTGCAAAAATATACTTACTTTTCTTTTTTGAAGCTTTTCTGTTGTGTGAAGCTTTCCCAAGGCTTTTGTTGAAGGTCTCTGACACAGTGTTCATGATATGCAAGCTACTGTCACTGCCAGCTGCTAGAAGATTATTGCCACTTGGCTCACAATGGCAAACCATGGTGGGTGGTTGTGAATGTCCTTCCCTAGAAAAGAAACAGTATTTTAACTACTCAAATTGACAGACAAGGCCACAGAGGCTGATGCAAAGTAGATCAAGAAGATAAGAACCAAACAAATTGGTAGACTTTTTTGCTCAGTGACCAACAACTAACTGGGTTTTTAAAAACAAAGAAATGCAAATGTTCACCAAATTAATGCACTTTTGGAAAAATTTAAAAAAAGTAATATTAATTTAACTGAAAAGCTTAGCATTAGGCATTTCGAGTTTCTCACCTTTTCCTTAAAAGTCTAGCACCTCCATCAGGCATATCAAATATCCATAGTTTCAAGGAATTGTCATCAGAGTTGGTGACCATCAATGGCTCAGACATCAAACACTTCAGACCAGATATTTTTGAGTAATGGGCAGATTGTACTTGAGACAACACCCTTTTCTCTTCCAAATCCCACATGACTATGTGACCTTCTGAGCTGCCTGTCACCATAACTGGGGCTCCGTCAAGTCTAAATGACAATGCACTTACCATACCCCAGTCATGGACAAATTCCATTACAGATTGGTCAAATTTTAAATTGTGTAGCACTATTTTGCCATTGGCCAGGCCCACCGCAACCACATCTATAGCTGGCGCAGGCTCTGTGACAGTAATTGCTGACTCCCATCCTTGGAAAGTAAACACCAACTTGGAAGTACGGACATTCCATAACTGTAACTGACCCTGTTGACTTCCAAACAGTACCTTATTCAAGTATGTGGGCGGATGACATAGAGTAGTTATTTTGAAATAGTCTTCGTCAAAACCAAGTTCAAGGAACTCTGATTCATCCTTTATATCAAATATTTTCAGTACATTATCTTCATCAATAGATATGAGATGAACACCAAAGGGAAACATCAAGTGCACTGGGGCATTGTGGCCCTTGTAAACATGCTTGAGTTCACAACCTCGCCTCCATGCGTAGATATTATTCTCACTGGCTGTATAAACATGGTAGCTGTCTCCAGTCATATAAGTGATAGGGCCGGGATGCTCACCGCTGACGCTTAGCAGACGGAATTTATCACACCCATAGGTATGGAACCACTTGCCTACACTCGTACATAGCAGTGTTTCTCCTCGTCTTTTGATAAATCTAGCAACAAAGGGCACATGAGTACTGACATAACCTAAAACCCTGGAGCCGGTATAAATCCGGCTGCTTGAACTCTCCGGCATTGTTGAGCACTGTCTTTATAATGAGTATTGTTTCTTCGTTGCTATCGTGGTTTATAGTAATAACACAGGCGAAATTCACAAAATAACACGCGTGCGTTTGTTGTAGAGTTGCAGTGACAACAAGTGACAGACAATGACAACAGTGCAGTGTTGCCAACTTTATTTTTTAGAGGATCGTACCATAGCCTAAAAAAAATAGTATTTTGTCTTGATATTCAAGGAAATAATAGTACGCGATGAATTTTCAATAAAGCTACGTAAATCAATTTAAAACGGATGTAATTATAATTTTCAAGTAATATTAATCATCAATTAAATTAGGACATGTTGTCCTTTGAAAAAATAAAAATTTTTGATTGACTTAGTCAGTATCTGAGTCAGGCACAGCAGCTGATGCGGGAGTCGAAGCAAAATTTTTTTTGTACATGCTTAAGTTTAATTTGCTCAGCATTTCGTCAGATGGCTTGAAGTTTATACAAGATCCGTTTTCTTTAATGTGCTGTGCAGCCAACAAATTCCCATTCACTGTTTCTGTAAGCAATCTTGTTATTATTTTCATAGCAAAAAATATGTTTTTATTGAAGATTTATTGTTTCGTAAGATTTCATTGAAAAGATCGTATATTTTGCGTACGATTTCGATAACTCGATCGTACATCGTACAAAAGCCAAAAAGGTCGTATAAATACTATTTAAATCGTATGGTTGGCAGCACTGCAACAGTGTCCTGTGTCACGCGTTTGACATGGTTTGACATCAAGGTAAAAGCCACAGATAATACAAGGCGTTGCATTCTACACTACATATTATTAGATATTAAAGCTCCCTACATTACATTTCAAGGGCTCTTTCTTGTTTGTTATCTCGATCATTTCTTTTGCGAGATTTCCACGGCTTTGGTTCATGGGAACTAATCAAACACTCGGCTATAATTTAGTTCACTATTGGAAATAAGTTATGGCTTTGACTATTTGCCCAAGTACACTGGATAATATATTATTATTCCTAAAAAACCAACCAAATGCGTATCGGACTCGCGCATGAAGGGTTCCGCACCCTCGCCATTATTATAATCTACTATTATGCCGTTCAAATCAGGCACTATACTCGGAAAAAAATGTCTTTTGTTTGTCCTTAAATTTTTTAATTTATATTTATTATTAACGAATGTTATAGTGATACAAACTCTGTAAGCATTTCAAATGTCTATCTGTTGCCATTAGTAAGATCAAGCATAAAACGGCAAAAAACACGTTTCTATTTCTAGTAAGGGAGCCCCATATTTATAATTTATTTTTATTATTAGAACTTCGCACGCGACTTCGTTCGTGCGGGTTTAGTTAGTACTCCACGAACTTCATCTCCCCGTGTAAATCACTTATTAACGACGGCAGTTAACAACATTTTTCTTAAATAAAGTATTTTTATACCCATCATAACTTTTAAACGAAATATCTGATATTAATAATATAAAGTGTAATTTACTTGAACAACCCAACCTTAATTATTAAAAAAATTAAAAAGATAAGAATTAATATCATGATACTAAAATCACCACTATTCCATTTCACTCGAGTTTTTAATTGAATAATTTGAACAAAAGCGGTCATTGTGACTTAACCATAAGAGTTAGATATAAATCCTCCGGGACATTTTTGTAGATATTGATGTCTTTTATAAAACTGTAGTACATCACTTTGCTCTATTGTCAATAGTTTCCGCAGCGTTCGCGATACAAGGATCTTTGTTGATATTTTTGTTTCACAACTTTGGTTACATTATCGAAGTTTTCATACGAATCCCTAACTTTTTTGAAAATACTCTATGTTCATCAACGATAATGTAGGATTCTAATGGTGAAAATTTTTTTCTAATCGGTCCAGTAGTTTCGGAGCCTATTCAATTCAAACAAACAAATAAATCTTTCCTTTTAATAATATTAGTGTAGAAGTATTAGTGTAGATTTGCCGCTACACCGGCAAACGATTGAAAATTTCAACTATCTAACTATTCTTCTTCCACCTGGCGTTAATCCCGGCTATTGCCAGGGTCCGCCTTCCTACTTAGCTTCCTCCACTTTGCCCGGTCTTCAACATCCTTTTCAGTCAGGCCATTGGCTCTCATGTCAGACTTGACGACGTCCAGCCAGCGCTTGCGAGGGCGACCACGGGGCCTAGCCCCAAGAACAGCCATATTCATGCATCTCCGACCAACGTACTCCATAGGGCGGCGCATGATGTGGCCATACCATCGCAGACGACACTCTTGCAGTTTTTCCCCCACGTCACGGACACCAAGACTACCTCGGATGTAAGAGTTGCGCATGCGATCGGATCGCGTTACGCCACTCATCCACCTCAGCATCTTCATCTCCGTGACGCGAAGCTCCTGAGTGTGTCTGCTTAGTGCTGGCCAACACTCGCCCCCGTACAGTAGGACAGGCCGAATGATGCATTTATATATCTGCCCCTTGAGCTTCGGAGGCATTTTGCGGTCGCATACAACGCCCGTCACCTCGCGCCACTTCGCCCAAGCCGCGCCAATACGTGCTTGGACATCGTCGTCCACGTTGCCAGACTCGTGCAGCACGGATCCAAGGTACCTGAACGTATCGGACTTTCTGATCAGGTCCGAACCTATTCGGATGGTGTTTGTATCCGTGCTGCCACAGGACATGTACTCAGTCTTCGCCACATTTAGTCTCAGACCACCGTTTTCAAGCGTGTCCTTCCAAATGTTGACTTTGCGCTCAAGATGGGCTTTGTTCTGATTAACGAGGGCGATGTCATCGGCATACATCATTAGCCATGGAGGCTGATCTTGGATGTTTGCCGTAACTACATCGAGCACTACGTTAAACAAGAACGGGCTAAGAGCCGAGCCTTGGTGAACGCCAACAGATATTGGGAAGCCATTCGATTCGCCAACAGCGGTCTGGACAGAGGACACGGAATCGCGGTACATGTCTCTGATAATGTCAATATAGGCCTCGGGAACGCCCTTGAAGCGCAGTGCCCACCAGATGGACCGCCGAGGTATACAGTCGAAGGCCTTCTGCAGGTCTAAAAAGGCCATATGCAAAGCTCTCTCTCTCTGTAAGCCTCAGCCAGATTCCGTAAGGCGAACACTGCGTCCATGGTGCTGTTACCCGCCCGGAAGCCATATTGACACTCAGAGACAGCACACTCGCTACGGAGCCGTGTGTCAATGATGCGCTCGAAGAGCTTCATGGTGTGGCACATGATCTTGATACCGCGGTAGCTACCACAATCCTGTACGCTACCTTTGCCTTTGTAAACAGGGATAATCAGGCTAAATCGCCACTGGTTCGGCATTTCCTTGGTGATCAGGATGCGGTTAAAAAGATCCGTCAGAAGGTCCACACCATGTGGGCCCATCGCCTTCCACACTTCAATTGGCACATTGTCAGGCCCGACCGCTTTCCGGTTCTTCATGTGGCGAAGAGCAATGCGGGTTTCGTCGGGGGAAATAGGGGAAATAAGCCCAAGGTTAGGAGGCGGTTCCGGAGGAAGGTTATGGGGATGCTGTTTGTTAGACAGCTCCGCGAAGTATGTACACCATCTCTCCTTAACAGAGGGGGCATCGTAGAGCAGCT
This sequence comes from Lacanobia oleracea, assembly GCA_950371165.1. Taxonomy (NCBI): domain Eukaryota; kingdom Metazoa; phylum Arthropoda; class Insecta; order Lepidoptera; family Noctuidae; genus Lacanobia; species Lacanobia oleracea. The sequence continues at coordinate 14,877,971 of OX493397.1, forward strand.
TACCCTGGGCGTCCCTTACACAAAGACATTTGCTAATGTCCCGTGTAGCTTTCTCCCGGCCACGCGCCAGCTTAAAAATAAGCTTTTGCCCCTCCGCAGTTTCCAGCTTGTCGTATAAGGGCGCCAGACTTTTGCTGCGGGCTCTGGCTACAGCTTTTTTACAAGCGCGCTTAGCCGCTCCATATGCCTCCCTGTCATCCGGAGAGTTGGACCCTTGCCACTGTTTAAATAAAACCTTCTTCTTCCGAGTCGCCTCCTGCACCCCGTCATCCCACCACCACGTCTCCTTTCCTATGGTGCGGCCACCACGAGAAGTGCCAAGGACGCGCTTACCCGCACCGGTGATTGCTGAATGGATCCTACTCCAGATCTCTTGAGCGGACTCATGCGGAGCACTGATCTTGAGATGCTCGACCTCCGCGATGAAGTCCGACTGCCTAGGACCATCAAGCAACCACCACTTAGTGCGGGGTTTGCGTTTCTCGGTCACTCTCTTCTTCGGTACAACCGCAAAGTCCAGGACAAGGAGGCGGTGTTGAGCCGTTAGGCTTTCGCCTGGGATGACTTTGCAGTTGGTAACCTTGCCAATGTGGCACCGTCGCACCAGCAGGTAATCTATTTGGGTTGAGTAGGCACCACTACGGTACGTAATAAGATGCTGGGGCTTCTTCTGAAAGAATGTGTTCGCGATGGCTAGCTCAGACACAGCGCAGGTGCTAAGTATATTGACTCCCTCTGCGTTTAGCTGGCCATAACCAAAACCACCGTGAACACGTCCATACTCTCCAGCAAACTGACCTACGTGACCGTTGAGATCCCCCCCAACCAAAACACCTTCGGAATTCGGGATAGCGCGTAATACGTCCTCGAACTCATCCCAGAAGGCCTCCTTTTCAGACTCACAGCAACCAGTCTGAGGAGCATAGGCGCTGATTAGGTTCGTTACCGACCCTTCGAACAGCACCCTAACTCGCATCAACCGGTCGCTGCATCGGTCTACTTCAAGGAGTCCATCCTGAAGGTCCTTAGACAGCACCACGGCCACTCCGCTCCTACCCGTTGGTGATCCGGTGTACACTAGCCGGTACTCCTGCCCGATGTCACGTGACTTATTTCCCTTCCAGCGCGTCTCCTGAAGGAAGGCGCACTGGACCCGACGCTTCGCAAGTACGTCTGCGAGTTCTTGGCAACGTCCGGTTAGGGAGCCAATGTTCCAGGTGGCAAAGCGGAACTTCTTCTTGGGTACTATCCTCTTTAGCCGTGCCCGTACTTGACACGGTAGCCCTAGCCCACTTATCGCAGGTTTAGGGCGATGTGCCTGCGCGTCGTTATGCGGCGACGCCCTAGACCGAGTACCCTTACCTAACTTGTTTCTCTCCATACATATATGACTGAAGTTGGTTTTACGTGGGGCGACCAGCCGTCTGACCCCCACAACCCTACAAGAGGGAAACCAGGTTCGCCAGAGCCTCGTCCGTTGGACAGCAGGGTGCACCGCTAGCAGGTGAGGTTGGCTTGGGTCTTTAAGATGGCAACGGACCCCATACACCCCTCAACTATCTAACTATTACGGTTCATGAAATACAGCCTACTGATAGACAGATGGACATTGTTGTTGGGGATCTGATGATGGGAGACCAGAGGTATTTATAAGCTGAAAACTCTTAAGAACCTTTATTTGGGCCATCTTAATGTTGTGTCAAAAGTCTCATAAAATCTCATGTCTGCCTCGTAAGTTGTTGAAGCTCAAATATCAGAAAAATTGTTTTTATTACGATTATCTCGGTTTCTATGGCTCCAATGATGACCTATGGTCAAAATTGTAAGCGTAGAATTTACAACAATTTCTGAAACAATCATTTCTTTATGTTAGAGCTAAAAGCTATTTTTCGTACACTCCCGCTAGCGTAATCAACGTGGTTGGGCTCATTTGAATCCGTCTGATGAGCACTACTTATATTTATTGTGGTTGGGTTAGAAGGGTTTGAACTCTTACTTAGTTGCAATGGATAGTGCTTATCAGAAAGATTCAAAAGGAATACGATAGGTATAGGAGACGTAAATTAAGACAGCTGCTACACACCATTATGGCTTCCATCATAAGATCGTTGTCATCAGCTACGCCTACAATGAATAGTACCGCCCCGTTTAGGATTGCCAGGTCTTCAAACCGAAAAGCCGGACTGGCGAGCCAGTTTAATCGGACATTTGTGTGACAAATTTTTTTACACGACAATTTTAAGTAAAAATGATTTTTTTTTTTGTAATATACCGTAAATTCTAATGAAACAACAATAAGCAATAAAATTGAATTATATTGCTTATTGTTGTTTATTATTCAATACTAGCACTTCGCCCGCGACTTCGTCCGCGCTGCAATTTTCTTAAGGATCCCTAATTATTCTAGACAAATTATATACTAAAACCTTCCTCGAAAACCACTCTATTCATTGGTGAAAGCAGCATGAAAATCGGTGCAGCAGTTTTTGAGTTTATCGCGAACAGACAGACGCAGCAGAGGACTTAGTTTTATAATATGTAGTGATAATGGGTCTAGATCATAATATCGCAGTCGCTGTATCGAAAACGTTCCATCGACGGGTTACTGAATCGACAGTACTACAATTTGTTTACCATTTGTTTTATTATTATTTCAATCTGGCTCGGGTTGGGCAGTCGATGCAGCGTACTATCGATATGGTGGACTGTCGATATAACGTATTGTCGATATGGTATATTATCGATACACAACAACCTAAAAGCAGACATAACTACAACGAATAAATCAAATTATGAGGTACATCACTAATCTGCTTCGTGACGTCATGCGCTGTCGGGAAGAGCCGACTCTGGCTGGACGGGCTGGCACGACTTTTGAGCATTTGAGAACTTTAGGGATGTGACATTGTGGGACAGAATAAATAATAATCATATAGGTAGTATTTAACAAAAATTTACTCAATTTACATATGTATAATTAGTCTGATTCTTCATAGCTTGGCAAACTTATGTCATTTAAGTGCTTCTGCTGTCGCATTTTTCTTAATAACGTTCAATTAATTCACATAAGTTACTGAACGCTTCTCGTCTGGCACTCGATCTCGATCCAGAATATTCAGATACGAATAGTTGTCATTAAAAAATTACTGTCGAAGTAATAGTAAGCTACTTTTAATAAAATCGTGTCTTCGATTAGCAATTTTTGATGATTCTTTTTTCAAGTAAAATGTTATTAATGAATAATTCAGTGTGCCATTTTACAATATATCATTAATTAATGTAGTTTTAAGTAATACAAAAAAGAAACACAGAAAACTTGATTTAGTATATTTTTTTATTTTACGATTTCGTTTGTCGGCTTTAGCAGCGACCGGCATACTTGTAAAGTCTGTTTTTAATCTCCGAGACTAAATTGACAGGTGAAAATGGCAAACTGACATAGATTTCAATAGCATTTAAGTCAGTTTTGACATTTGAAGTTGTCAATTTAGTCTCCAAGATTTAAAAAACCGACATCAAGAATGGATTTAAAATAACTTTTTTAGACTTCGTCTGACATATTCACGGTCATATATGTATGCGTCAGACATTGAAATAAAAAAAAATTGGTTGCCTGTAAAGTCGGTATACGGGCGAAAGTTTTACGTGACAACGACTTTGAGTGGTAAAATAATTTTAATGTGAATATTCATTCGTATAGTAGGAAGAAGGATGAAATAATAGTCTCTCTCACTCTCTCTCTCTCACTCTCTCTCTCTCGCTCTGTCTCTCTCGCTCTTAGGCGGGCTAACTGTGCTCGAGTGGAAGGGACGCGTGCCTTTCACTTTTTATGTCTGTCTCTCTCGCTCTTAGGCGGGCTAACCATGCCCGAGTGGAAGGGACGCGTGCCTCTCACTCGCTCTCATTGTGAGCGCATAACGTGAGCGGAGCGTAACGCAGTTTCTTGAAGTATCACCCGGCAAACCAATTTATAAGACGTTGTCACGTCAAAAAACATATTCTAGCCCTACTTTAGATAACCAAAAAAAACTACGATAGGTCTCAACTCTGTCGGACTCTGGGTCAGAAATGACCATTCTTCTTTGGGAGAAAACAGATCTTTGCTAGATGCCTTAGCTTTGGAGAATCAAATGGGCCAAGTTGGATTAGGTGCTCCCTAGATTGACCACCTGTAAACCCGTATATTTTTTGAACCAGGGACCGACTAATTCTGATATTTGGCGACTAATTTCAACTAACTAGCGACTATTTTAATGTAATCAAAACTAAAATACCTGATGTTGGCCATGCCATTTACAGTCGCACATCACTACCCCACTTTAATTCACTTTTAAACACAATTAAATGATGTAATATCTTCAAGTTCATGGTTTATTGTTAACACTTTTAGCTGTTATGCTAAGTTTTTTACTGATTCTTCATTTTCTATTAAAGGAGATGTTCCAAAATGTATGGACACTGGGCCAGGACCTAAAAAACTTAAAAATAACGGACTTAAAAATAGAGAAATATATTTAAAACAGTTCTCAACTGTCCAATTTCTTTAAAATGGCTTTGTTTGCTGGTAAAACAAAATAAATTACACTTGAAATTACAACACGCAACAAAAACCCGTCATGGCGGTAAGCTGTCATTTTGATTGATTAATGACGTTTGACATTTATTTCTGACATATTTATTTACCGGCAACGAGATGAAAGTGACTGAAGTGACATTGTTATGACAGCTGACAGTTATTTTTCTATGATCTGTAACTAAATCGGTGCGACGCCATGTTGAAAATCGATAAAAGTAATTTATAAATATAAATTAACTACCACAACAGTAAACATTTAAAGGAATTAAATGTATTTTTCCCGAATTCTACGGATTTTTCTCTTTTTTATGAGGTAATGTACATAGACCTGGCCCATTTTGAAACATCTCCTTTAACACTCACACTTCGTTATTGGACTAATATCTGTAGTTTAACATTAAAGTTTGGATTAATTAAAACAGTACATTTACAGATAAAATAAGTAAAATTAAAACGGAGCTGTACACTAGTTTTTGAAGTCTACCCTCAAGTGAAGGACTTTGTACCATAACACGTTTCTTGTATGGGAGCCCCCTTTAATTTTTAATTAAATTTAATTTTTATTCTTTGTTGTTATAGTGGCAATAGAAACACACACTGAAAATTTCAACTATCTACCTATTACGGTTCTTGAGATATAGCCCGCTGACAGACGGACGGACGGACAGACAGCGGAGGCTTAGTATTAGGGTTCTGTTGGTTACCCTTTGGGTACGGAACCCTAAAAAAACTCAACAGTGTTGTGTATAATTTTATTTTAATACATACTAATAAAATACAAGATATGATAGTAGACATTTTCATAGTAGTCCTTGTCGCTTCAAATCTTCGTATGTCTTGCGATTCACGACGTTTCCTTGGGAATCTTCGAATTCCTCATCATTTTCTGCTACGAATCTCTCATTCTCTTTCTGATGTTTGATTTTCTCCCACACTAGAATCAAAACAAATGGTTTTAAAATCTAGGAGCCTCAGATTGCATTCTAAATAGTTTAACTTGCACTTCCAGCAGGTCTTTGATAAAAAGAAAGAGATTCTCGGATGATTAGGTTGCTCTAACAAAAGCTTGCTAGTTAACTGTAATTGACAAAATACTTACACGCAAGAGCATCTTCAATCTGCGTGACATTAGCAAAATGGGCCGTGTTCGGTATACCCAGACACCGCATACCGTGAGCGTGACGCCATTCGGCGAAGTGACGCTGGAATGCTTTCGGTCCCTTGTATGTGTAGTTACCGCAAATCTCGCACGTGTAGCTGATGTTCAGACCGTGCAGCTTGTAGAGCCAGTATGGGATAGGCTGTAATCATAAAAGAAATTCGTAAATAAAAATTCAAGAAAGAGTTGTCAGTGAGGACATAGGGCAATGAGGGTTACCGTTTTAGTACTCACTAGTTGGCGCCACTGTCGAGTAAGGTTCTTAATCATAGTACTAAATTTGTTACGACGCGCATGTGAACCAAGTTAAAAGGAAAATAAAAAAATCAAAACAAATAAGTAAATTAACTCGCGTAAATTGCCAACCAACAGTAAAATTTGACATTTAAAACATCACGCAGCACTAGCGCCTCTAGCAGCGAATTGAAACGCGATAGGAATGTGCACGGCGGCTAAGTAGGAAGGCGGACCCTGGCAATAGCCGGGATTAACGCCAGGTAGAAGAAGAGGATTGTGCACGGCGTAGACTATACCGTTTAGTGTCGCATTATCGCATATTCGAAATTTCAAGGGTCAGATTACTACACTCCTACAAACTTATCTGTGTAATGGCGAAAATTGGAACTACAGCCGTCATGTTGAAAAGTCATTCGATTGTCAGTGTCTACTACATTCGGGTTCTTTTGTTTTGTCGTGATATTGCTGAATTTATTAAGTTAAATATGCCGTAAGCTATTAACGTGATGCTCGAATTATTCAAAAGGTTAAAACCTTTTTTGAAGAAGTTCGGGCGTGGTCTCCAATTATTCCATTTAATCAAATATACAAACGAATTTCGACAGCAACAGGTTAGTGTTGTCAACTTTCTTGTTATAAATTACCCGATACTTAACTAATTATTTAAGTCCACGAAATATTCGTTTCTATTCTTGCTGCAGGTTAGCGTAACGGTAACGTACATATATTAGGTTTCAAATTTCTACTAACATTTATTTTATTATTTTATATTTCAGGTGTGAGTCAAGAACTAATTTGAAAAAATAGTTAAGGAAGGGCACGCTGCAGAAGAAACTGGTACAAACATTCGGACACCAGGCAAGGACAGACAACGTAAAAGTGGATTTGTGAATGTTGATTATTTTGACGTGGGAGTTATACAGAGGAAAGTACATGAATTTTATTCTGCTTAAAATAGGTCCCTACTGTTATAAAGCTTCTAAAGGTCTTAAAGACAGAAATAAATTACACAGGACAGCGAAAAAGTCTGCGAATGCTGCTTCACAAGGTCGGATTTCCTTTTATAAAATCTCAATCCTAACGGATGGTTCTTATGGAGCGTAATGAAATATCAGGTTGGAGAGCTAAGTACTTGCATGCAGTGTTTAAAAAAAATAACCCTCTCCAGCCCCGGACCATAATTATTTAGATGAGAACTATATTCACTCTTCACATACACGGGTAAATGTTGGCAAGGAGAGAGTGAAGACGGAGTATTGGAGCCTGTATCGAAAGGGCAAAGATGTATTATTATTCATGAGGGAGGAGATTCTGGATTTGTTACAAATGCACTACTTGTGTTTAAATCAAGCACAAAAAGTGGTGAATATCATGACGAGATGAATAGTACCAACTTTAAAAAGTGGGTTATTGAATAACTTGTGCCTAATTTACGAGAGCCATCCATAATAGTGATGGATAATGCTCCTTATCACTGTATTTATGTGAATAAAGTCCCAAATACGAATCCCTTAAAAAAATATATGCAAAGGATTTGACTAAACCTCAGCTTTTAGAAATAATTAAGATAAACAAGCCTGAACCTGCATATGAGATTCAAAAAATGTTAAAAGACAATAGACACAAACGCTTATATTTACCACCTTATCACTGTGATCTCAATCCCATTGAACTCATTATGGAGCATAATGAAAAGAAAAGTTGCCGATGTAAATATTAAGCACAAAAATGCTGACATTCCCTGCCTAGTTAGAGAAGCTTTTGACGCTATTACAGTTCATGAGTGGGCACAGCATTGTAAACACGGCCTCACAACCAGGATGAAGTTGTGTATGCAGGTTCATCTAAAGATCACAATTACTGTAAACCTGGTATTTAATAAATTATTGTAAAGCAATTTGTTTTTTTTTTATTTCATTACATTACCACTAGGTACCACTGCTAATTATAATTCGTCAAATCTGATGTTAGGGGTTAGGTTACCAGGTACCTCTTGCAGGGTAGGTACCTACTTAACTTCGCATTAAATGAAAGTTGTATTGTTGGAACATTTTATCTGCTGAATTTCCACTTCATTGGATTACTTTTTAGATAAAGCCATTGTTTATTCCTGAGAGACTAAACTGTTAGCGTACCTACGTAAATGTAAGTTATCATATTTTTTTTTTTTTTTTATATAGGTTTTATAGTTTTTAATTTGTAAAAACTGTAATTCTTATTAAACGATTATGTCCAATGTGAAATTTCCTTTTTGAAAACTTACTCAATTTTGGGCACCTTATATTAACTAACAACACTGAATCGACGGTGCCTCGTTCAGTTGGTAGGACTGTAAGACTTCATTTACGAATGGCGCGTGAAGACTCTGCCGCGGGAAATCGCAGCACGGCGAACGGAGCTCCGGCAGGATCTCATGGCATTATGGAGACGACTGTCGCAACCCAGTGCTGGGCACGCCATAATTGCGGCGATAAGTCCCCTCTTTGAGGAGTGGCTAGAGCGACGCCACGGCGTTCTTCCCTTCCGCTTGGCGCAGGTACTCACCGGACACGGTTGTTTTGGGAGGTACCTGTTTCGGATTTGGCGGGAGGATAAGCCCGGGTGTCAACACTGCCACTGTCCAGAGGACACGGTGGAGGTCTGCCCTGCTTAGGCGGAGCACCGCCGTGTCCTCGTCGAGGCGATCGGCGGCGGCGATCTCTCGCGTCCGGCCCTGGTTCAGGCCATGATGGAGGCATGGGAAACGGTCACCTCCTTCAGCGAAGCAGTAATGCTAGCAAAGGAGGAAGCCGAACGTGTGAGAGAGAGGGAAACCTCACGCACCAGCCGGCGCAACAGAAGAAAACGCCCCGGGCGTCGCGAGTCGCTCGGCCACCGTAGGCGCGGGCCTGCGGACGGCAAGCTTTGGGTGGCTTGCCGTCTGATCAGAACCAGGCCCGGATCGACGGCGCGCTGTGTTCCACGCGCGCCTCAAAAAGCTGTCAACACAAAAGACGGGGCCCGCTAGGGCCAGTGCCTGTTGGGGTTGCGGACTTCGTTCAAAAGAGGCACCGTACCCTGGAACGCAAAGGGCACTAGGAGGAACACGGATGGGTTTTAGTCAGTAAGAGACACTCCCTTCTGCTTAACCCAAAGCAGGAGTCATTTGATGATTTCCCATCCTAAAAATAAAAAAAAGTGTAACGTGCGCGAGTTACTGTGCCATCCATCTAGTGTAGCTATTTCGAATTTTATACTTGAAATATAGTCGAGAGAGTGACATTTCTGTGCTGTCACCTAGTTTCTGCACGGTCCCTGTAGCCTCCTTTGATTTGCGTCTTAGGTAGGTAGTCTATTAAAATCTTATATGTAGGTGTAAAATTCTTGTTAAAAACCTTTCCATCCCAGCCAAGAGGCAGGTTCTTAGGATTGTATGGTACTTCATCGTCATCAGAATCAACATCGGGAGCTGCAGAGGCATCACTCTCATCTCCACTGTCATCACGACGTTCTCCGGCGGCACGCGCTGCACGACGGGTGACATTCTCGATAGTCGCGGAGCGCGTGCCACTTACGATGTTAGCGAACCTGCATAAAATACATTACAGCTTATTTGTTTTAATAGAGAAAAATTGAAGAAATGGAAATAGAAAAAACACAAAAGATTAAACACAAAAACAATAAAGATTTTTACTAGCCAGATCATTAGATTTAGATTAGATTTTATATGAATTAGAAAAATACAAAATATTTACCTATAAACTTGAGCTTCAATAGCAGCAATATCTTTATGCCTTTGCTGGGTTGATGCCTTTGCTTTGTTGCCACCCTTCTTAGCAACTAAAGACTTGTCTAGAGATGTTTGACCTTTAGTACTAAACAATCTGAAATGAAAGTGAAAATATACATAATGTTAGGCAAACATCCATAAAGTTCCATAGTCTATAAAGATTTTTACATACCTCTGTGCCCTCTCTTCCAAAGTTCCACCGCACTTCAAGCCAAGAGCCATCAGGGCAGATTTTAACCTGTCCAATCCAAGGGAGGCAAGTTCCTCCCATGAAGAGAAAGCTGATAGATCCAAATGAGCTCCTACATTTGTTAGAGCACCACCAGTTTCTTTCTACAAAGACACATTCAGTTAGTACAGGCACAAAAGAAATTAACAGTTGAAAGAAGAAATTATGTAACAGAACCTCTTTAGCACAAAGTGAAAAGTATAAGCATTTTTTTTTTTTCTATTTTCTTATTTAAATAATCTTACAGGCCATCCAGGAAAATTTCCAGACTCCCATTGCCTGATGAATTCTTGATGAGCGGCAGCCATCTCTTGTGCTTGATCCTGCAGAGGTTTTACTCTATTGACAAAGTCTTTCAAGTAAGTAAGCAGAACTCTAATATAGTTTCTATATTCACTGTTCTTACGCTCACGGGGAATGTCGAAGAGGTGGTCAAAGATGCTCAAGTATGTGATGTAGTCAACTTTCTGTAAAAGACATGAAAATTCATGAAGAACAAGTTCAGTTTAAAAATCTGAAATAAAGGTGAATGCAGTCTCTTTGGCCCATGAATAATAATTTAGCTTACCTCAATGCCTTTTAAATTGATATATTTTTCATAGCACTCATGCAGATCTAAATATTTGCCATAACCTTCTTCATCAGTAAACTCAACAGGAGCTGAAATTAAAAGAAAGTATATTTTAATCTTTGTTTATGTTCTGAAAACAGTTCTAATATTACTAAAAAACAAAAACACTTACTAGTAAAGTCTTCTGCTGGGTTCTCTCTTAGTTTTGCTAACTCCTCAAATTCCACAGACATAGGCACACAAATCTGAAAAATTTAGATTTATTACTGACAGTTCTTATTAATCTTTGGTGAAAAATATCAAATAGACATATTCTTTAGGAAAAGAACTAAAGTAATTTTACTACCATAAAGTCTGGTTACCTACTTGTTAAATAATAGAAACACAAATCAGTGTGTTTACTGTGTTCCTATTGGTTTCAAGTTGGGGCTAAAGTTATAACAGAGACAAACTTTACTGTAAGTAAATCTCACCTCATTAGGATGCTTTCTGTGAAACTCTTTGATTTGCTTGAGTCTAGCATAGAACTCATTGAACTCACTGGGTCCTGACAATGCTGCAATTTCTTCTTTACGGAGCCCATCCTTGTCTTCATACAACTCCTTCAGCCTTATGGTTGACTCAACATATCTCTAAAAGAAAAGGAAAAGTTTGTAGATTGAAACATGAGAAACATGTCCTATAAGTAGCTAAAGAAGTGGGGGCATTTGATTACAACAATGAAATAAATAATTGGTGCACAAGAAATACTAATGTTTACATGGTTATAAGACATGCTCTCTAGAAATCAAAATACTCACATCATGTAGATTCTTCAAGCGGTGATCCGCATTTATAGTTTCCCGGTGCTGAAAATAAATAATGTTTGTAGATTACTAATATTCAGCTATTTATTATTATTTCTAGTAAAACCTAACAATAGATAGGCTTACCCCTGTCTTTTTATGAAGTATTTCTTTAACCATTGCGTCCATCGTCCTCTCCCTTTCTTCATGATAGCTTCTTTGCTGTTCTAATATCGTTTCCATGATGATATTCTTCTTTAAATCAGACCAAACTAATTATTAGACTGTCACACATAAAGTCAAAATAAAAGGAAAATTAGTTTTCTTCAATCGAAACGAAAAAAAAATCACAATATAACCACACAAACATGAAACAAGCAAGTTTGACGTTTTGAAATTTAGACCATAGACATAGAATGATAGTGATGTATGATGATATCATAATAATATTATGTACTGACCTGTCTATGATTGATTAACAAGAACCGCGGCTTCGCTCCCGTCATCTGGGCCTGGCTATTTTTTAATTTTTTCTTACATAAGAACCTTCTGCTGAAAATAATAAACACAACACAAAACAATTACCGAAATTGGTACGCGTGATGCGATGAGCAAGGGAAATAGGCAAATTAAACTATATTAATAGAAATATTAATGGAATACTAAAAATTAAGTTGGTACCTAAATAGATATCGTTGTCAATCCTAAAAAACTAGCCAAGGGACACAGACTTCACCAGATAGTGGTCGGAACTACCCAGTGGAGAAGAAATCGACACTGAATAGCGGGTCTGTTGTCAGCAAAAGGTCCAAGTGATTCCCACACTGCCAATTGGCAGTGTGGGAATCAACATCCGGCACCCTCGTTGCCCCCTGGACCAGCTGAGTACGATTTAACGCAAGCGCTAGCTTTCTCGTCTCTCGTCCAGCATGGTCTGTGCACTGGTATGGGAAGAGCCACTCCTGATGGTGGGCGTTGAAGTCCCCCAGTAACACCAATTGGGCAGAAGGGTACCGCTGCTGAGCCGCATCCGCCACCTCACTTAGGTGCTGTGTGAGCGTAGTTGTCTTCAAATGACCGCTGTGCGAACGGTAGACACAGGCGTAGACAATTTTGTCCAGGCCTGTGTCCACTAAAACCCATAGCGTTGAGAACTTGGAGTCCTCAAGATTGCGGAGACGCCCAGGTGGTGGTGCTCCAGGGTAAACCCTGGGTATGAAAGGTAGGACACGTCTGACGGACATCTGATCTGCGTCTCGGAAAGGATCTAGAACGCTGGTTTCTCAGTCTCCAGGTGGTGATGGACTGTGGCGAGATTTGAGTACAGACCTCGAATATTGCTGAGGTGCACTTTGAGAGAGAGGATGTGCTGCCGCTGTACAGCTTTTCTTTTGTTCCTTTTGGCCATAAGTTTGAGTGAAGGAAGGAGAGGAGAAGGAAGTGAAATTAGGTTCCATGCTGCTAACCCCCAGGCACGCTCTGACAGGACGACATCATTGGGGGACTAGTCTGTAGTAGTAGAGACTGCGGGGACGCCCGACCTCCCCCGGGAATGTCTATCGGGATCTCCCGTCTGGTCACCCGCCAGCACGATGGCGCACCCTGGGATTTTTCGACAGTTGGCGGGGCAGCCTTTCATGTGTGCCTAGCACACTACTTGGGCCCCCAACTACCTGCGGTCGACCAGCGACGCACCGTGCCTTGGATCCCGCTACCCTCCGCGAATAGTCTCCCGATACGCCCATATCAACGCGAGCCTGTTCGATCTGCCTGCATTGGCACAACTATTTCGACCCAACTCCTCTGAATTGGCTACACTGAGCATCGTACCGGAACGTGGCAAGGCTGCTAGCGGTACGTCTTTGTGTACGTCCAGTGGGTGGTCACAAGCCATCGGCTGAAGCCTACCACCAGTTAGTGTCACCTGATTAGCACCACCCGGGGACCACGTGTAGGGTCTTGGGTCTAGCATTGGGACTTAGTGACCCAATGAAAAAAAAAAAATTTGTTGTTATTATTATTATTATCTGGGTGACACGGTACTTCTTGGCAAGACTGGGGTCAGTAAAAAGAATATCAATAAAAAAACGCCATGCCCATAAAATTATGGCGATTTAAAAACTATAACGTAATCAGGCATCAGCTGATTATGCATTATAATTATTGTTAATGGCGCTATCTAATATCGAGTAGCGGAATTAGTGGAGTCAAGATGTTTCTTAACTTTTCTATGCTAGAACATTCTCGATGTTTCGGGCCGGAATGTATCCGAACTTTCCAGACGTTTCCATACTAGAAGGTTCTCGAAATAAATTTCGGTATAAACGGGCTGACATCCAGCGACTGGGGTCAGTATTGTATTGGCGATAGGGGTTGTTTTGCACGGCGTTGACTATGCCATCTAGTGTTGCATATTCGAAACTTTAAGGGTCAAAATACTTGACATTGACGCTTCTGTGCTGCCACCGGTGTTCCTTCATGCTCAGTTTAGGGAAACGTGCGCGAAGTAGACTGAAGACTTATACTTAAAACATACTTGACAGTGACATTTCTATGCTGCCACCTATAGTTTCTGCACGCTCCCTATACAAGCGATAACTTTGGCCGATCTTCAAGAAGTGCGATTGAGTGTTTTTATTAGTGTGTGTTAAAGTGTAATTTTTGGTTGTTTAATCGGCTGTTTTTATTCAAACCCCAAGCTCGTAATATTATAATTCACAAATATTCACCCCATTTTTATAAGCATCTACACGTTCATGTAGTTCGAAAGAATGATTATTTCTGAAATATTCATTCTTTCGAACTACATGAACTTAGAGGGCTATATTGATGATTAAAATGGTTATAATTCTTTAGATAAATACGCGTTACGGTCGCAGATCGCATTTGGTCCACATACAGCTTCACACTGACCGGCAAATTGCAAAAAATATTTGAATTTCGCGGGCTACCCTGGAGCATTCACCGTGACAAAAAGTTTCATCCATTGACGACACCGCGGTCCCCCTGGTACCAGAGTAATGAGTAAGCTTTCACGTATGTCACCGACGTCGAGCTGAGTAAGTTCGCGATCTTGTAAACCCGTAAAAACCGCGTCCTTCGTACGTCCATCACCCACTTTATCGATAAATTCGATTTTATGCATAAAAATCGAGTTATTCTATTGTATACATTTTTTTTTAAATTTTGGCAATATAATCGTAACCAGCTTGCAATTTTATTGCTGATTGTAGTTCGATATAGCGTTCATATTATTATATGATTATCAGTAGGTTATCTGTATAAATTTTGTTTGTGGCAGGTTTTGGTTGGGTAACGTCAGCGCTGTCATTTCTGCTACACGTTCTCTATTTATCTATTGCAATTTTGCAAGTGACCGGTGTTTAGAAATAATAAAGGTGTAATTTTAAACTAATCATGATCTATTCTACATGGATCAATCAATTTCACTCTGTACTTTTAATTGTTTGTTCTTTATTCACATACGTTCAGTCTGATGTGCCGAGACCCCGTGGTGTCTCTTTATCTAAAGCACCGCTATATTCGCCGACAAAAGATTTCACCTGTTTCGACGGAACGATTACGATACCGTTTAGCTATGTAAACGACGATTACTGCGATTGTTTCGATGGCAGTGACGAGCCTGGCACTTCAGCATGTCTGAATGGCTTTTTCCATTGCACAAACGCCGGTCATCGACCGCTAAACATACCCAGTTCGAGGGTGAACGATGGAGTTTGCGATTGTTGTGACGGTACCGATGAGTACGCCTCAGGTGAAACGTGTGTTAACACCTGCGAGGAACTAGGCCGAGAGGCCAGGGCTGAAGCGCAACGTGTGGCTGAGCTGTACAAAGCAGGTAGTCACCTCAGAGTAGAACTTATAGAGAAAGGAAATGCGAAACGTAATGAAATGGCAGAACAACTTCAACAGCTAGAAAAAGATAAATCTGAGGCTGTTCAGATTAAGGATGAGAAAGAGAGCCTCAAAAATGAGCTGGAAGCTAAAGAGAATGAGGCCCTGAAGGTATACAGAGAAGCTGAAGAACAGGAAAGACAAAAAAAAGCAGAAGAAGAGAAACAAAACTCAATCAAAGAAGCATTGGAACACTTCAGTAAGTATGATGTTAACCATGATGATGTGTTGACAATGGATGAAGTAATAATTGCCAGAGTATTTGATAAGAACCAAAATGGAAATTTTGATGATGAAGAAACTAAATACTTCTTTGGTGACAGTGACAGTGTAGACAAAGACACTTTCATCACAACTACTTGGCCATTATTGAAACCACTGCTGATGGTCAAGGATGGGTTGTTCAAGCCAGCTGAAGAACAAGAAGATATTGAAACAGAGCAGGACGGTGATGTGGATGATGCTGGTGACCTTGACACTGAATATGCTGGACATGATGATGAGACTGGTGACTTAGATCTAGCTCAAGATGAACAAGAAGAGCAAGAACAGGAAGCAGAAGCAGAACAAACTAATGTTTATGATGAAGAAACTCAGAAGTTAGTTGATGATGCTACTGAGGCTCGCAGACTACATACTGATGCTGAACGCACAGTTAGAGAAATAGAAGCTAACATAAGGAAAATCCAACAAAGTCTTGAGAAAGATTACGGCTTGCAACAAGAGTTTGCCACTTTGGATGGTGAATGTTGGGAATATGAGGACAAGGAGTATGTGTACAAATTATGTGTTTTCCAGAAAGTAACACAGAAGTCCAAGAATGGAGGTGCAGAGGTTGGCCTTGGAAACTGGGGAGAATGGGCCGGTGGAGATCAGAACAAGTACTCAATCATGAAGTACACAAATGGCATAGCATGCTGGAATGGGCCTAGCAGAATGACTACTGTACATATCAGTTGCGGTTTGGAGACAAAACTCCTATCTGTCACAGAACCTTTCCGCTGTGAATATAAGATGGAGTTTAGCACACCTGCTGCCTGTGATGAAACCCATCCAACTGCACAGCACTCATCACACGATGAACTTTAATAATTTCAGTGTTGAAATGTTCACACACCTATGTGATGTCGATGTGTTAACACTTAAGTTACAAATATAAATCAGTCATCATCCATTATCATGTTTCTCTAAGAACAAGTTGCAAATCACACTCTGAATAAACAAAAATTTCATATGTGTACTGAAATCCTATTTGAATTTAATGTAGCATGGATTAGAAAGTATCAAGTAGTAAAATTATTTTTATTTAAGTGGAAGTGTTAATTATTACAAAGATGTTTTGGTAACTTCAAGGATTATTCATCAGTGTTTTGATGGTAAAGACTGAAATATTCAACATCATACATTATGTTTTCTCACATTCCTCAAATGCAAGGCTGTTTTAGTTCAAGTAGGAAATAAAATTTTAATGAAGTGAACAAAACATTGTGAGTGATCAATAAAATTATTGTTTTAATATTACCCACTTGTTTATTTTACCTGATCCTGTTTTTATGTTGTGTTGACTTATTTTATCAAAACAGGAGTTTAACAAAACATGGTAGGTAGTGCAGATTATGTTGTTCTGCTGATATGGAGTTCTAAATTGAGGTTAAATGCTGAGGAAAAAAATCAGCAATGAACTGAGAAACGCACAGAGTACATTATAATTATATATTAACAGCTACGTAAGGTACATTACCAAATAAAATTTTGGCAAGGTTTAAAGTAATATTTTATAGATGCATTTTTGGTTTTGATACTGTTTACCTACATGGATTGACCTAGTTTGTGTGGGTTCTGCTTACTCCCCATTCAATTCTAGTAGTTTTTCATATTATAACGAGAAGTAGTTATTCACTTGTATTTATTCGTGAGAATAAAACGGATTTTCCATCATTCAAACAAAAATGAGTAAGTCAAGGAAAACCATAATGTTCGTATAACTGCGTTGTACGATTCGCAATCATCATCATCTGCCTAGCCTTTTCCCTTTTCGCAATAAATTGCGTAAATAGTAAATCGATTATTTTACAACTGTCAAAAGAGTGATGTGTCATTCCGTCATATATACTGTACTCTTTGATTCCGTCCATACTGAACTGTCAATGTCAAATGAATCAGCTCAAAAACGTAAACAAAGGCACCTGCATAGACTAATTTATAAGGGCACATGTTAGATAATAATTTCATAATTTGTGAATGAAACCCTCTATTTTCGAATGTAATTGCTAGCAAAACTGGTACATTGACAATTTTCTTCAGTGTTCAGTTTGTGATAAAGGGAATAAAACATGGAAGTAGATCAAATAGTTTCGCGGTCTTGTTTTTCTATGTTAGAAGGAAAGGTTGACGAAAGGATTTTGAAAGCATTGAATTCCATGGGCCTTGAAAAGCCTACGCGTATACAAGCTGAAGTTTTGCCACATTTGCTCCAAGGCAAGGACTTGATCGGTGCGGCGAAGACAGGCAGTGGAAAGACATTAGCCTTCCTCATACCTGTTGTTAATAATTTAATCAAGCTAGGATGGTCTGCAAAGGGTGGTAAGACAGAGTTTCTTAATAATTTCTCACAAACATTTGCTATTAATAAACAGCTATGTGTGTACCTACTTTCGATTCCAGGTCATTTGACCTGAACAGAAAATTCATTGTTCTTTTCTATAAAGTCAGTGAGTTGTCTTCCCGTGAGACCACCCTCTGATGTTAAACATATTTTTAAAATACTATGAAAGTTTTAGACATGGTTGAGAACATTTTCAAACACTAAGGCATTGTTGTCAATGATTTATAGGTAATGTTCTCTTCTCAACTCATATTTTTTATGTTCAGGTACAGGATGTATAATATTGTCACCTACCAGAGAGCTGGCACTGCAAACTTCTGATGTGTTAAAAAAACTACTAGTTCACATTAATTTATCTCATTGTCTTATTGTGGGAGGTGAGAAAAGGGCTAAGGATGTGCTTAAATTGAAGAAAGGTAACCTAAATCTCTAAAATTCTGGCACTAAAAATGTTTTCTTTTTTAATCCTGTCTGAGAATTTTGAATACCTACTTTCATTATGATGAAGACTGTTACATTGGATAAAAGTAAGATTAAATGAGTAAAAATGTTTTATTTTTACTATGGTGTGAAAAAAGGGGTCTCTATCTATTCATTCAAATAGCTTGAGAACTTTTAGACTCTAATTCAAGAATTATGTATATATAATAGGAGTTCCCACAGTAGTCATTCAAAGCATTTAACCATGTTCTAGGTGCAAACATCATAGTCAGTACACCAGGCCGGTTATTGGATCACCTTGAAAACACTGAAAAGTTTAACTGTGACAAACTAAAGTGTTTAGTATTAGATGAGGCAGATAAACTTCTGGAAGCAGGCTTTCAAAAACATATAACTGGTATCATCAATTTATTGCCCAGTAAGTTTTTGGCCCAATATTTTGTACTGTGGTGTTTATTTTTCATCTCACTGTTTGGGCATAAAACCAAATACCGAAGTTAAACTCAATTATGATTGGTTGTAGCAGTATTGACAGCTCAGGG
Organism: Lacanobia oleracea; assembly: GCA_950371165.1. Lineage (NCBI taxonomy): Eukaryota > Metazoa > Arthropoda > Insecta > Lepidoptera > Noctuidae > Lacanobia > Lacanobia oleracea. The sequence goes on from OX493397.1 coordinate 14,896,800, forward strand.
AGCATTGACCCAATGCACTCTGAGTTCTAAATTTGAATAGTCTGCAAAAGTAATAACTTGTGAAAGTCATATTATATTAAGAGCTGTTGAAAGTGTAATGAAACCATGACTTTTAAAACTAAATGAATATGCATGAAACATTTTAAAGTTTAATCAGGTTTTTATTTTGAAAATACCTAGTGGTTTTGTTTAAACAAATGAAAAGTTGAACAACTTTACAAATAAAGACGTCTTTAGCTTGAATTTTTACATACTAAGTATTAATTAATTGTTTGTAAATATTTTTGTAGAAAAAAGGCAAACCGTATTATTCAGTGCTACTATGGGCGAAAATGTCAAGAATCTAGCTAGATTGGCATTGAGAAGTGATCCAGTGTTGATATCTGTTACTGATAACAAAATGTCTACAGTCTCGGGACTCCAACAAGGGTAAATATAAACATTACTGTTCATAAATAAATAAAATATATAGTCATATTTTCTGCTGTAACCCACCCTAACCAGGCATAAGTTCTATCCCATATATGTTTTTCTTTTCCTACATATTTCAGCAAGGAAACTATCCTGTCTATTACTGAGTGCCTATAGACAATACCCAATGGAATCCAGTAACTAGTAAGCCTGGTAGGCTCAGCTGCCACTTTGAGTCTGTGCCAAAAGCACTGTGCTAACCCCAAATGCACATCATTACCTACAATACCTATATTTGATATTAAAAAGTTATTTACTTATTTTAACAGGTATTACATCTGCCCAGTAGAAAAAAGAATATCATGGCTGTACAAAATGCTTAAGAAAAGTAAAAAACTGAAAGTAATGGTATTCTTCTCATCATGCAGATCTGTGGATTTTCATCACGATTTTTTCGGAGTTCATTGTAAAGCTACTGTTTTGAGTATACATGTAAGTGTGATCTTTTTTTGAATTACTTTAGTAGCTACTGCTCTGTTTACACTGCAAGCTCTCTCCTCACACTGCAAGCACTCTCCTCACACTGCAAGCACTCTCATCATCATGTTTGATCTTTCCTCCATCAAGCTTATGTTTGAGCTTTTTTTTTTTTTGCTTTCTCGGGTCCCTAGAGACCCGGTCCTTTGGTAGGCGTACGAGGGGACACCAACCGACGATTGTCCCTGTATGTACTGTGAAAGTATAGCCGCGAACAATCTCCGGTTGGAGCAGGACTATTGCAGAATATGGAAACAAAAGATGAAACGCTATGGGTTTGGCTGGTTTAAACTCTGGTGGACTAATAATCGTTTACTATGGAAGAACTATTGGCCCCTGCCTGACCATTGACAATTAAAACGGCTTTAAAATAGCAGGGGTGACTTGCACACTCAATAAATGGGCCCCCCGAAAAGGGTCGCTAGCACAAAGTAACGTAGCGCCAAGGGGGCAACATATCCTGAGGTGCTAGAGGAGTGGAGAGGTATAACACGGCTGTCAGTACAATCCCGGAAGTACGGTCAAGATCCCTACAAGCACCTTACTGGATTATACGTCCTTCTCCCGAGCACGTTTGCTCTTGCGAATCTCCATTCAGACCGGCCGATTAAGACAAGAAAGAGGTGGGAGCTCTGTTCCTCGTCAGTGTTCACTGCGGTCAGCCAATAAAGGCAAGCCGGAAATGAGGAACAAGAATTCTCCCTGGAGATCAGGTCCGTGCCGTGGGGTCGCTAGTGCCCAACAGTTCGCCACAAAACTGCCTTGCGGAGCTTATTGTTAGTGCAGACCGCAGTAGTGAATTTGGTCTTCGGTTGGTTGTGGTCAGGGATGTTATGGAGCTCCGTGACCGTTTCACAAGTTTCGTATATGGGCGGAGTCTAAATAAAACACAGAACAGAAAAATCAGTAAAGTGCAAAGAAGGCGTGGCACGCGCGCGGAGTTACGCTTACTTTAACCCAGTCGTGATCTAACATCGCGACGAACCGGTATTCTCGCTGACTCTAGATAAAAATTTATAATTTCTGACCCATGCGTTTCCACTTTGAAGTGCAAAAATGATAGGAGAATAAATTTAAAAAATGGACGTGTTTCATACCATCGTTAAGTGCGATTTTATTTGGTTTCTAATAAAATCTTAGCAAATTTCATTTTATCAAAAATTTCAATTGTAGTCTAAGTAAAATCAACCTTTTCCAATTAGCATAAAGTTTATTTTAAATCGATTCAGTTACTGTTTCGTTCTCGAAAGTTCTTCACTGCTCAAATAGTGATGTAGTCGGGTCGGATACTGTCGATGGATAGATATCAATAAAAACATATTTTTTGTAGTTTGTCTCGAAATTTCATTGAAATCACTAAACATTACTTAAAAAAATAATTTTATTCTGCTTCCCAAAGACACTATCACTAAAGACAAATGGATAGATGCAACGGGTAGAGCTAATGGTTCGAAATAATGGTTTATTTTTTTGTTTCTATCTACTTTTGTACAATAAACTGGGAATAATTCTTATATATATCGATATCGACAATGTAGGTCAAAGTTCAGGTGTCACAGCCGTGATCGAGTATCAACTGCTAGTATCCAACATAGATGAAGCGAATCGCAACCTTATTGCTGACATCTTATTAAGCTAAGTTTATTATTGCAACCATTGAAAATATCGCCATCTATGGTCGAGTAGAGGAATTTACTCGTAAATTCAACTTAGAATGAATTCAGAAAACGAAATGCCGTGAGTACCTATAAATCCTACGTGTAAGGCCGAAGCTATATTTTCAAATGTAGGTTCTGTGACCTATGGTTGTTTTGACCAAAATTGAAGCGACCAATCAATCGTCTCCTTGATTTGTGGTGAATTATATGATTATCGGTATAGTTGTGTGAGTGTGGCGACACGGGTTCCGATACAAATTTCGTCGCATAGCATTTCCACCGGTTTTTTCTGCTCCGTGAAATAAAACGACATGTTTAGATAAAACCAAATTTTTACATACTATTTGTTTTTATATTTTACTTTAATCTAATATCCGTAACCGAAACTATCCGAAACTAACAGATAATCCAAAATAATTACTTATCCGTAACCGTATCCGAAACCAATATAATTTTATTCCTATATCCAGATCCGAAATAACATCCCTAGCTGGTCTGCATATTAGTCAAGACGGTTGATCCCTATCTTTTTCCATGACCTAGTCGTCAAATAATGTAGGCTGTCTGATAAATAAAGATCCGAACGAGAAACGGATCGCCATCCAATCGCTATCTATTTGTAACTAAGTGATAAGTCGTCTTAAATATTATATCATGAGACAAATTGCAACATATTTATTAACTACAACTACAATGTATAGTTTCGTTGCTAGTGCTGATTTTAGAAACTGCCCTACATCAATCAATTACTCTATCGATTAGTCAAGGCTTTTAACCTTTTATCAATCTACGTATTATGTTTGTACGAGTACCTACCTATTTATTGGTATCTAAATGAGCCCTCAGCATTTGCCTAGACTTTTCCTGTTGGGTCGGCTTCCAGTCTTATCGGACTAAACTTTGCTGAATATAGGCGACTGCCTATTGGAGTGACCTCTTCAATCCACCGTGATGGGTACCTAGCCGTGGCAAGACTGACTGTCAGGTTTTCGAGCTTCTGACTGACCGCAAGGACTGCATAGATCTATGAATAACAGCCGAGAGCCCGAGACCAACATCGTGTTCTCCAAATCTAACCACGCACTGGCATCGGTTTGTTTAACCTTGAACATCGACCTGTTACGATTTCGCCACGAGACTCCTTTATGCGCTTTATTTATAAGATTTATCACTCATGATAATTTAAATATGATTTGTAGGGTCAGCAAAGTCAAGCTAGGAGGAAAGAAGCATATCATAACTTTATTGAGGCGCAAAACGGGGCATTATTTTGCACTGACGTCGCAGCTCGGGGTTTGGATATTCCCAGCGTTGATTGGATAGTACAGTATGACCCGCCATCGGATCCAAAGGTACTTGTTTTCAATATTTGCACGCTCCACATTCTCGCGTGCATGTGGAGCGCTCGACATACGACTCTTTATGTCATTGTTATCTCAACTTTTATTTTAAGCCATACAGGTACTTAATAATAATACATTATTTATTCTGGACAACATAAGATCCGCTGTGTTAGTAAAACCTCTTATATCTAATGTTAGTAAATGAATTAAAAGTACTCTTAACTTAGTGACTATTATTGTCAGAAGGTGTTCATCACCTCCACAAAACGTCTCAGAATGGGAGAGTATATGTTCTCCGCCACTGTTCTCAGAATACTGTTGTCACTGTCCTGCAACAGTGTCACTAATTAAAAGTAAAATTTTGTTAGTAAAAGGTAATCTCAAGTCCTGGGCTGTGCCGAAAATAAACCAGTGCGAGTTGGACTCTTACACGAAGGGTTCCGTACCATCATAAACCGAAAAAAAAAGACTTTTCTTGGATGGGGAGCCCCCTTTAATTTATTAATTAAAAAAAAATCAAATATTTAGTTATTAGCCGCAATAGAAACACTGAAAATTTTAACTGTCTACTTATTACGGTTACGGACGGACGAATAGCGGAGGCTTAGTAATAGTGTTCAGTTAGTTACCCTTCGGGTAGGTACGGAACCCTAAAATGTATGGATTCTGTACAATAGGCCACGGGACCGAAACCACCACCACCACTCACTACTACACTTATTACCCCCCAAGGTAAATGAGCTCTGTGCTCCACCTTACTTGTTTAGTGGGGTAGGAAATGTCTGTGCAGACGTGTGGATAGAACCGTCATCGCGTCATTTCCAGGAAAAGTAGTGCTCATAGTTAGAACTTGTTGCAACATATTTATTAAACTCATGTAGGTAATTGTATCACAAAAGTGCAACTGATATCGTGCGAACTGTCGCGCATAACAGCGTGGGTACCTTCAATAAGATTGACAGACAGTTACGCATTTATTTATAAATTCCTGTTGGACATGTTTACTACTTCGTTATTATCTTATCTTTTAGGAGTACATTCATCGAGTCGGTCGCACGGCCAGGGGACTAAACAATAAAGGGAATGCAGTCATATTGTTGAGGCCTGAAGAAGAGAATTTTATCAAGTTTCTAGAAAAAGAAAAGGTGTTTTTGGATAAATACACTTTTGGTGAACCTCCAAATGAAGTTCAGGATATGGTAAGCAAGCATTTAATTGGTAGGTAGTTTGTTTGGTAACAACATATTCTGTTAGGAAATTAATAGGCCTTGAGATAAATGATAAATCTATAACTTGACATTGATATTGTCTAACTGTTATCATGAGCCATCTGCAATGAGTAGTAGAGTAATACTGCTAGTTATGGAACAGATTTCGGCCATGCTGGATTTTATGGTTTGCAATATCGAGATTTGATACCTAGCAACTCAGCACGATAGTGCTAACAGGATGCTGAATTCTTTCTCAGTAAGATAGTATAACTTTTTCTATCTTTTCAGCTAGAAGAACTCATATCGAATAATGGCGTTATGAAGACGCTAGCAAGAAAGGCGTATCTGTCATTCCTCAGATGTTATAAAACACACCCACTCAAAAAGATATTTGACATCAATTCGTTGGATTTGAAACTAGCAGCGAAAGCTTTTGGGTTTCTAGAACAACCTCACGTTGATTTTCGTATCCTTTTTTATTATTTGATAATGTATTTCGAGAACTTATTTACTCGAACTGCTTTTTTGGGCTCGCGGTCATGGCTTCGATTCCCAGAGCGGGCGATTATTGGATCATTCCGTTAGGAATTTCTAGCTAGAAGTTTGGCGGCAAGTCTAAGACGGCGCAGTTAGTTCTGCGTCTGGTCTACGGTCATCATCGGAGTCCATCGGGCCATGAGCATGCCAGTGTTTCTGTATGCGATTCGAGATTTGCCGCCATGACTGATATCGGGCAGCAGTGGACTTTTTCGGCTGACATAGTTCTGATAAGGTTCATAACTCTTGCCAAAATCTCATCGGAACTGTGTCCTAATCGGATAGAGACCAAAAAAGCCGCTTGATTTCAGCATACATTGCACATCATGTTATGATTGATGACACATTATGAGTATGACGCTATAGTAAAAAAGGCTAATTTTGCGGAGCGTTTACATGCATACAGTAAAAAAAGCGTCAAGTTTAACAGCTATCTGTGCCAGGCACATGTTTAGTTCAGATAAATTCTCGCGCAAACAACAGCGAGATAAGAACATAAAAATGCATCAATATTTTCTTAACAAACATATTTCAGTTCCGAATAAAAAATGACACTGCAATTTCTTGTCAAACGAAGACAAATCGTGAAGAAAATAAGAGTATTACTAATTGAAAATATTGTTTATCAACAATGTAATCTGACTGGAAGATTATTATTATGTCAAGATACAGACATTTGACAAGTCAAAGCATTGAAATGTGATAAGCAGCAAATATTGTAAATTGTTGAGGTTTTGTAATTTATCAAATAAAACGACTTTTAAAAATAAACGTGATTTATTTTATTCTAGCTCACACTCTTTCTGTTGTTACCCTTTTGCCTGTAGATTTTAGTCTTCTCAGCTTTTTGCTTGAAGTTCGTTGGCGCATTCAAGGATTTGTAGTATCCATAGCCACCGCCTCCTTTCCTCTTCTGTGGAGGTCCTTTGCTGGCTACCTTGAGTTCTACGGCAGGCGGAACTGTGAACCCGAAGGATTTGGAGACCTTGGCCATATCTATAGTGTCGATGTCGAATATAGTCTTGAGGTGATGAGAGTCGTAAGCCCTCAAGTAGCTCTTGAATGCTTCCTTAGCCGACTGATTCAGGAAGTAGTTTCTCGATATAAGTTTTTCTAGCTGTAATAATTATTATGAATGTTTATATAGGAACAAACTGATATGAATATGTAGTAAAATATGTGTAAAAAAAAACGATATCACGTCCTTGGGCTTTAAACTAGGTCTGCATAGCTAAGATAAATATGAGCCAACATATTTCGCCTAGATGTGCCCGTTTTATTTGAATACCTGCACGCTACTCTAAATTACGTGCTTTGTTTGGCCCAGTGAACGCGCACATAAGAATCAGGACATGGTTTCACAAAGAATAACAATTTTGAATCAAGATACTTTGTTATAAAATATCGGAATAACATTCTCTATGTTACTCAAAACAAAGTTCGATTTCCATTGCAGTCCATATAGTTTAGGGCGTTTTGACAAATGGTCACTTAAAAAAATCACAGTACTACTCAATACTTCAGTTGGTGGCCAAGAATTCAATTTTTTACTTCTGTTTGGTCTGTATGATAGTTGCAGTATGGTGTCAGCCAGTGCCGTAAAAGAATAATACCATCCCATCACTTCTCGTGGGTGTCGTAAGAGGCGACTAAGGGACTCACCAGATAATGGGCAGCAGCATTCTCTGTAAAACGCAACACCATACACTGCGATCGCCAACCCGCATGCCAGGCGTGGCGATATGGCAAACCCCCCCTTTAGGGGGAGGCCTATGTCCAACAGTGGACGTCTTTCGGCTGTTATGATGATATGATGTATGATAGTGGTATCTTATAGGCCATAAGAAACCACTATCATACATCATATCATCATAAAGAATATAAAAGTACATGATACCCATACCCATAGCAAAATAATTTCGTATATCAACCAACCTGCAGTTGAATATTAGCAACCTTATTCCAAGAGCATTCGAACTCGTTGAGTGTGACCCTAGACTGTTTCAAGTATCTGAGGAAGCCCAGCTCTTCAGGGCGGAGGAATAGCAACGCATGCCCGCTTGTTCCGAGTCCTCGGGCAGTTCTGCCTACACGGTGAATGTATTCCTACAACAAAAGAACATTTGAACTAAGTAATTTTAGTTTGAGCACACATGTTAAAATGGTATAGTAAAACATTATTAGGAAACTGGTATGTCCTGGAACCGATGTCTTCGAATTTTTTACTCGATTATACAGTCAGGTCTGTACCCGCATGGTGGATTACGTACTTATTCACTCTCATAGAGAGGAGCCATGTGTCCCATCAGAACGTTTAGCAAAAGGGAAGTTATTACTTTCAAATTTTTACTCGACTGTATAATCTGCCCTGTATCGCCGTGGTGGACGTACTTATTCCCTCTCACAGAGAGGTGGCATATGTCCCAGATATTGTAAGGAGGGAGATGTTATTACTCTGTACAATTGGTGTGTTTGGTCACTCTTACAGAGAAGCCGCTTCTGTAGTTGGCACGCAAAATGCCGTAAAAAAGCGGAGCATCAAAGCACCGATTTTCGAAATCTTAGATTCTTGAAACATGACAGTTGATAGTACTATGGGATTTTAAAGTGCTTATGTGAATTGGCTCTCGAATACTCTCGATGGTGAAGAGCGCTTATGAAATACGGAAACTATACTAATGCAACATAGTAATTTACTGACTTTGACAACGTTGATGTTGAATTAAACTACAGCATTTGATTCAGCATCAATGGCATTCGAGTCAGTATGGTAGTCAGTAATTTATGGAAGTGTATTTTACCTTGGGATCATCTGGTGGGTCATATTGCACGATCCAGTCAACGGCGGGTATATCCAAACCTCTGGCGGCTACATCCGTGCATAACAGTATTCCGGTCTCGGCGTTGCAAAATTGGAAGAAGGTCGTCGTGCGTTTTGTTTGTTGTTGTTTTCCCTGGTGAATAAGTTAATTATTTTATAGCATGGAATGGTCATGAATATTGTATTAATTAGGTCTATTATAACTTCTGCAGAGGCCGAAGTCTGAGGATACCATTATTTGTTATTCTAACTTGATTCCCAGATAAAAGCAATGGATTTGGTCCCCATTTATTTTTGTTAAACTACATTTGAAAATAGATCCAAGACTGTAGATACTTACGTGTATAGACATGACAGGTAGATCAATATAGTTGAAGAGCTCATGGTGGTATTTCACAGACATACAGGTAGAGAAGAACACCATCACCTTCTTCTTTCGATTCTTCTTTAGGAATGTGAATAGGACCATCATACGCTTATCTGATGGGCATACTATGTATCTGAAAAAAAAAGGTAATAAAACTCTTAAGAAACAAATATTAAAAGGAAAAGACTTTATTTTTTCTCAAAAGATGGCGCTCTGACTGATCAGAATATGTACATTAGGAAGTTTCTTCCTAAATTTAAAAATTCAATATCTTTTGATTTTGTGGGTCGATTTTGATGAAGTAAACGCTAAATGTTACTCGGGATACACTTAATTTTTTTAAGTACCTAGATTGTTAATGTTATCAGTGGTTTATTACGTTAGGTGATTGATTACGTACTTTTAGACTATATTGTTCATGATTTAGTTACAAATGTATTGTTTTTAGACTTTTCCCTATACCTGTAGTATAAGACGGTATTACTTGCCAAATTTCATAGTTCTAGGTCAGCGGGAAATACCCTATGAATTTTGATTCCCCTGAGAGTGTAAAAAATTTCGTTTTTTGCGGCATAAACGGCCGTATAGCCATTTCTTATGTTAACTTATAATAATGATTTTTTCACAGCTTCAAGGGATCGCAGACCTGAGTATGTGTTTTAAATTCCAAATCGATTCCTTCTCGAGGTAAAGGTCCTATAATGGTTCCGTTTTTCTCTTTTTGAGGTACGGACCTAAAAATGAAAATTTTCCTTCCGTTTCAGTTTCCTTTGTACGTATCAAAACAATTGAACGATGACATTATTTTGAGGTAGTTTATCTCGGGTTCATCAAGTGGGCCGCCTTTGTAAGAAGACTGAAATTACATTGTTTATATTGACTTGTTGCATACGCATAACGGCAATTATAGTTAAACCTACGTAATTAACAAACTATCTCAATTTCTGATCATAAAAGCATGAATAACAATGATTATCATGTTGTTCCCTCTGATTAATTTTCTACACAATGTTACGAATAAATAGAAGGATGTAACAATGGGCGGTATTATCGCTAAAGCGATCTGTTACAAACTGTCTTTGTAAAGATTTTAGACTTAGACATGATGAAACATGTTACAGGAAATCAATACATACCCTTGTTCTAATGAGTCAACAGTGGCCTGCTCTCTATGGTCATCCACTCCTACATACACCGGTTCGTGCTTCACAGCAAGAGCCGTCAATGCTTCTGTCTTCTTAGTTTGAGTGGCACTAAACAACATTGTTTGACGACGTTCTGTAAAGCAGATACATGACATTATTTTACTGGAAAAGAGGAAAGTGTAGTTAGTTGACAGGACTCTCCAGTCCAGACGAGAGTCACTTATGAAGTTTTCAAGAGGAGGAATGAAAGAAATGCAATGCATGTGACTAATCATAATGAAAGAAGAGGAAGTCAGTGACAGCACGATGGTTGTATGGGAGGACATCGTGAAAAACATTTTACGCCGACCATACAGAGACATGTGGCAAAGGTTAAGATGACATAGATTTGAATTTATGTAATTTACGCAGTTACTCACTAGGCAGTAGTTTGATGATCTGTTTCACTTCTTCTTCAAAACCAATCTCCAGTATCCTATCTGCTTCATCAATGACGAGACATTGCATGTTTTTGTACAAAAAGTCTGGGGTGTTCTGCAAATGATCCAGCAGACGACCTGGTGTTGCTACTAGTATATTAATACCTGCCAGAAATAAAAAAAATGTTACAAATTAGTCACAAACAAAGACGAAAATCAACCGGGTAGAAATTAATACTTGTTTACAAACTAGCTTACACAGATGTGCTGTATGGATCAAAATATTTAAGTCCCAAAATAAATAAAATCAATTACCTTTAGACAGTTTTTGAGCTTCAGTACTTCTGTTAGCTCCTCCCATAACCAACCCGTAAGTATGATGATGATACTTCATCAATTCCATTAGCACACCGAATGTTTGCATGGCCAACTCTCTTGTGGGAGACAGAATAATCACACCAACACCTTAAAAACACAACAACTTGTAAAATATAGAGTAGGAAGCAACGAAAAAGGTTGTTTGGTTAAACAATGATCAGATATCCATTCTGTGTTCACAAAACGACTGTTCTCAAACTCATACAGTAAATGATGGACTTCAACACAAAATGTGCCTCAACAGTTTTCACCGGAGACTCGATTTTATGCTGATGTTTACATTGCACTGGTTTTGGAGTTGGCAGTCAAGTTTTCACATTCGCCTTTTTATCATCATTGCAATAATTATCTTATAATTTTAATAAACCTTTTCAAAACAATTTGTTCGTCAACAAAGCTATATGGTTTGCAGGCAGCTAATTTACAACTAGCTTTAAACAATGTTGAGTATGCTGAGTACATCACACTTGTATGTCACAAGCTTTAAAAGTTATAATGGAAATAAATAGGAAACACACATTGGAAATAAATATTGGCAGTGCTGTTTATCAAATACTACTGAAATAATAAAGAAAAAGTCTCAACAAATTCTTATTTTTGGGAAAATTACCTTTTTTCATATGAAAAATCAATTTTATACGTGAAATTAATTCATAATATGACTTTTCAACTCACCATTCCGAGGCTTGAACTTCAACTTATAGATAAGATCAATAGCTGGTATAAGGAAAGCCAGAGTCTTTCCCGATCCTGTCCTGGCTGCACCAACCAGATCCCTTCCTTCAAGGAGTGGGGGAATGGCTTTAGACTGAATTTCTGTCATGGTAGTGAAGCCCATGTCTTTGATTGCCATCAGAGTTGATTCACAGACTGTTCCTTCTAGCGCTGTGAACTTTTGATCTGATAGTATGCCAAGGCATAAGCTGGAACCAGGCACTGAAATAAAGATGTAGTTGAAGATTAGTATTTATGATATAGAATACCAGTTGACAGGGAGAATGAATTATATGTTGAGTTGACCCTAAATTGCTTGGGACAAGAGCAGGAAGATGATAATGTTTAATTAATGTAGATTTAAACCATGATTTAAATGGTACTTCCATTTAAGGCGTGTTTTAGTTGATAGGGAGAATGAATTCTGTGTTGAGTTAACCCTAAATTGCTTGGGAAAAGAGTAGGAAGATGATAATGATGTTTAATTAAAGTAGATTTAAACCATGACTTAAATAGTACTTCCATTTAAGGCGTGTTTTATGAATGTTTTAGCTTGGGTTTTTAGTATTATTTCGTTTATTCATTTCCTAACTTTTTTATTAATTTATTAAATATTTCAATCAAAACCATAAAAAAATATAAAAATAGTAGCCCACCGGCTACGGGAACAGGGTCCAAGCTACATCGGTCAGGGCTCCAGAGAAAGGAACCTCCTAACAATACGAGCCGTGTCCAGAAGTACCGCTTTCTGTATAAAGCCCTTGATCCAGCTCCCTAACGAGAGCCTCCTGAGGTGATGGTCGAGGCTCGTGGCTATTAAGCCATTGGCTGATACGGCTATCGGTACAATGATTGCGGAATCCTCCGAAAGCTCCTTACTCTGCCATACCACCTTGCGATGGTTGGTGTCAAGCACCGCAGGTTTGCGCCAGTTCTCATTATGCCAAGGAGAACGAGGTGAGTCCCTTATCCACCGCTGCTACATCTCGATGCATAGCCACGTCGACAGCTAGGAAATATTCCGAGACAGCATATCTCGCGATTGTGGAGAGTCTTAGCATTTAAAAAGACTCCAACTCCATACACTCGCGGGATATACCGTCTCATTACCGACGATCGTGGGTGATGCATTCGATACGCAGTAGGCTATGTGCGGACCCGAATATCCAGGGCGTCAAGTTCCGTTTGAGTCCATTTGAGTACGCCGAAAGAGTAGGTCAATACCGGCATGACCCAACCGTTGAAAGCGCGCACCTTGTTTCCGCTTGATAGAAGTCTATTGAATACCTTCTTCAGGCGGCCAAAGAAGCGCTCCTTCATCGATTGTTTCATTTCAGTAAAATTGATACCCAACGCTTCCGACATACACAAATACTTATAAGCTTCAGTTGAAGAGAGGGATCTCAGATTTATATAATCCGAGAGTTGAGTTCCCACGGATTCCATAATCTCCCCACGCTTTACATGCATGACCGCACATTTGTTCACACCAAACTCCATCCTGATGGCGTTACTGAAAGTTTCTGTTACCTCAATAGCTCCGTCAGCTGCAGATTAGAGGGGGCAAAGAGTTTCAGATCATACATGTAAAGAAGGTGAGATAACCTGACCACCTCTCTTGAACCGATAGCTTAGCTTTGTTTTTGTTTTGTGCGAGTCCCAAATAAACATTTTTCTTTCTTTCTTTCTTACTTTCTTTCTTAGCCTTGAATTCTCTAGCAGTGTGCTAAGAGGATTCAAGGCTAGGCAAAACCAAAGCGGACTCAAACTCTGAAATATAACCCGCTCGATCCTTACCGGTTCGCTATTCCTCTGGATATTTATACATCCTGGATAGCGAAGAATGCCATTGCCCAAGACATCAGGAAGATGCGTAGCGTTGCATCAGCTTTATACAACTCTAGCACCCTCATGAGCCATGAATGAGGCACCGAGTCATAGGCCTTCTTATAGTCTATCCAGCATGTCGACAGATCCTTTCGGGATAGACGAGCCTGTTGGCTAATGGCCATATCAATAAGGAGTAGCTCCTTAGTACCGCGGGACCCATTTCTACATGCATTTTGAGAGGCAGATATGTTGTTGTTGTTGTTAATATGACTAATCTTTGCTCTTAAAATGGATGTAAGAACTTTATAGACCGTCGTTAAACATGTGATCGGTCTATATTTTTTAGGCTTCGCGGTACTGAACGGTCACTTCACTTTGACCACGTGAGAAAACTTGAAGCTTACGGTATTAGGGGCAATTTACTTAGTCTGCTTGAATCTTACCTAAAAGATCGAAAACAAATTACTGAACTGACCTGTCAAATTAATCCAGTAACAAAGCGCGAAGAAATATATCGATCTTCAGAGCGCCACGTTATGTTTGGGGTACCGCAGGGGAGCGTATTGGGACTTTTTATATTTATATCGTATACATTCAGTCAAAAAAGTATCGGGAATGGGTGATTTGTTCATGCTTCCAAATTCAAATTTTTGTTTTTTTGTAGTTGTTAGATTGGCACAACTGTTTTCCATTTTGGCGCGGAGTTTGAGTTGCATCTGTTATTTATATTAAATACAGTGCTGGTTTTAGTAATATCATATATAGTGTGTATTGCGAATTTCATAATGGACAAAAATATCAAACAGTTTGTCTTAAATTTTGCATCGCCAATGGAATTTCGTGTTCGGAGTCACTGAAAATGTTACAGAAGGCTTACGGTGAATCGACTTTATCAAAAACTCGTGCTTATGAGTGTTTCAAAGCGTTCAAAAGCGGTCGAGATGTGATGGAAGATTTGCCTCGCTCTGGTAGGCCGTCAACGTCTGCAACTGAAATTAACATCGCAAAAGTAAAGGAAATAGTGACTGAAAATCCCCATTCAACTCTGAGAGAGATAGCCGCCGAACTTTCTGTATCTCACGAGTCGATCCGTACCATTTTAACTAATCATTTGGGTATGAAACATGTTGCTGCTCGGCTAGTCCCAAAAGATTTGAATTTTCTCCAAAAACTCAATCGCATGAAAGTCGCTGAGGACATGCTAGAACGAGTCAGTTCGGACCCAACATTCATGAAACGCATTGTTACTGGTGACGAGACGTGGGTTTACGAGTTTGACATGCAAACTAGTCAACAAGCTTCGGAGTGGCGCCTTCCAACTGAACCGAAACCGAAAAAACCACGCCAAAGTCGATCAAAAGTCAAAGTCATGTTGACTGAAATAAAGAATATTATTTGAGCGTTATGCGGCGTTTAAGAGAGCAAATTCGACGAAAAAGGCCAGATTTGTGGAAAGAATATTCTTGGATTTTGCACCACGACAAAGCGCCTTCGCACAAGGCTATCATTGTGAACGAATTTTTAACCAAACACTCAACAAATACCATCCAGCAACCACCATATTCACCAGATATGGCTCCTGCTGACTTTTTTCTTTTTCCTAAACTCAAATTACCACTTCGTGGCACCCGTTTTCAATCGATAGAAGACATAAAGGAGAATTCGCGGCGAGAACTGAACTCAATTCCGGAAGCAGCGTTTAAAAAATGTTTTGATGAATGGATTATTCGTTGGCGCAAGTGTATCGTTTCTAAAGGAGCATACTTTGAAGGTGATAAAATAAATTTGGATGAATAACAGACATTTTGTGTATTATTGATCTTTTCCCGGTACTTTATTGACAGAGTAGTATAAACTTTAAAAATTACCAGAATGCATAGAATGCATTGAACAACCGATAACACTGTTTGCGGACGATAGTACTGTGATAATACCATATAAAAGTGTGGACACATATGAAAGGGACATTAATATTAGTCTAAAAAATAAAACCGACTTCCAAAAACAAAAGTTTTTGGTATTTTTTTGGTTTTTTGATACCGACTTCCGAAATTAAAGTTATTTTATACTTTGCAGTGTTTTGTTTTTGGATGTCGGTTTTATTTTTAGTAAAAAAGTTTTTAAACAGCGCACCGGCGTGATGTTTGTTATGAACTGGTGCAAACAATCAAAAGACATGCGATTTTTTTTTTTTTTACTATTAATAGGCACGCGCTTGACTTGAATCTCACCAGCGATTTCAGAAATCCCGATCCATTTGCTATCATTTATTGAAGAGTTCCGTTGCCTACCTCCGAAGTTCTTCATCAGATCATCACCAAATTAAAATGGGACCATTCCAGGAAAATACTCTTCCAAACAAAAAATATCATCCAAATCGGTTATAAATAGGCGAAAATATCGCTGAAGAACCATTTTTATGGGATCCCATCATCAGATCCTGATTTATACCTTCCGTCATCAGCTCAGCAACATGTGATGATGATTATCATGTACAAATATCTGAATTGCGTTAGAAATTTCATGAAAAACATTTTATGTGCCTATAAAATTTGAGGGTTTCCCTCGATTTTCATGGGATCCCATCATCAGATTTTGACTTCGTGACAATGGGACCACCTCAGGAGTATAGGCTTTCGAATAAAAAAATAATTTTTAATAGGGAAGATGCAAATACAGAATTTATGAGAATGTTGTCAGTAAAATGATAAAAAAGTATAAAATAAAGGCCATTACAAAGTTTTTATTTTGGTTAATATCGATTTTTAACAAAAATAATGAATTAAAGTAACGTGAAACGGAACGTATTTAAAAACAACAATCAGCGTTTAGTGACGTATCTGCTGTTATGCCAACGAAAAGGCAACCTTATGTCTTTGAGTTGGGACAGTTCTTGACCAGTGATAGACACGAGTGACGTCATAAGTAATTTATTTCATAACAATATAAATTGTGTAGAAAAATAATAATTATAATACAAAAATGTCCTTAAAAAAAAAGAAACAACCAATAAAAGAATGTCAAAAATACATGTCAAAATAAGAAAAAAAAGAGTCATCGTCCGTTTTCGCGCGAACCTTTAAACTGTCGGTTTAAAAACGCAATTTTGGCAATAAATTAAAGCGTTTTCCTTTTTTATTTAAGTATGTGGATTAGATGGAGTATTCTAGATGGAGTTCTTTAAAATTAAAGCAAAAATGGAAATATTGCATGTTCCCTATTGGCGGAGAAATCGGTGAACATACATTAAAAATATATATATACATACAGCCGAACATAGAACTTCCTCCTTTTTGAGAAAGTTCGTTGAAAAAGTATAGATTGGTTAGAGGCAAAAAGTAAAAAAAAAAACTTACAAAATTATTTATTTTAGTCAACGGATTCCCAGAATTAGCCCTAAAATATACTACAACAATGAAGTTGTAGAAGAAGTGGAAAATACAAATTTTCTCGTCCTCGTAATAGATAAAAACCTAAATTGGAAAGCACATACTGATGCTTTATGTAAGAAAATTAGTAAGTCCGCATACGCTCTGCATTCACTTTCCCCAATAATATATATGGATGCGCTTCTTACTGCTTATTATGGCTTAGTAGAATCCCACTTACGTTACGGTATAATATTCTGGGGAAATTCAACCGAAAGAGAAACAGTTTTTAAAGCCAAGAAAAGATGTCTACGGGCGATGTTTAAGCTTAAATCCAATAATAATACGTTTATTTTCACCACAATACGTATTAACAGAAACATTTCATTTTCATTTAAAAATCAACGTGTTAAGATATAATGCCAAGAATGCCTTCAGTGTCCGTCGTATGATAGGTTTTGCAGCCAACTAGTGAGTTTGTGTTTTAATTTGTGCTTGGGTAGGGCGTACTACTCTGTCAAGAAAGTACCGGGAAAAGATCAATAATACACAAAATGTCTGTTATTCATCCAAATTTATTTTATCACCTTCAAAGTATGCTCCTTTAGAAACGATACACTTGCGCCAACGAATAATCCATTCATCAAAACATTTTTTAAACGCTGCTTCCGGAATTGAGTTCAGTTCTCGCCGCGAATTCTCCTTTATGTCTTCTATCGATTGAAAACGGGTGCCACGAAGTGGTAATTTGAGTTTAGGAAAAAGAAAAAAGTCAGCAGGAGCCATATCTGGTGAATATGGTGGTTGCTGGATGGTATTTGTTGAGTGTTTGGTTAAAAATTCGTTCACAATGATAGCCTTGTGCGAAGGCGCTTTGTCGTGGTGCAAAATCCAAGAATATTCTTTCCACAAATCTGGCCTTTTTCGTCGAATTTGCTCTCTTAAACGCCGCATAACGCTCAAATAATATTCTTTATTTCAGTCAACATGACTTTGACTTTTGATCGACTTTGGCGTGGTTTTTTCGGTTTCGGTTCAGTTGGAAGCATGGAGCATTTCGGTTACCCATTGAAGGGGTTTTCGATAGGGTTTTCCTAAGCAGTTAATCAAAAACCCATACGATGTGGGTAGCCCTTTCGAATAGGTTATCTTAATGAAGGGGTTACCCTTTCAGTGGGTTTCAAGTATAGAACCTATTCAATGGGTTATCTTAATGAAGGGGTTACCCTTTCAATGGGTTTCAAGTATAAAACTCATTGAATGGGTTATCATAATGATTGCGTTACTCTTTGAATGGGTTTCAAGTACTAAACTCATTCAATGGGTTATCATCGTGATGAGCAAACTCCATAAACGGCTTACCTTTTCGAAAGACTTAAACACAAACTATTGGTTATTTATTGAAAGGGTTTTTGATATGGTTTTTCTAAGCACTTAAATAAAAACCCATACGGTGTAGGTACCCGTACACCGTATAGTTTCGAATAGGTTGAAGGACTATTTTGATTGTCCATTGAAAGGGTTTTTGATAGGGTTTTTCTAAGCAGTTAAATAAAAACCCTTACGATATGTATTACCCTTTTGAACAGCTTAATTTAAGCCGTTAATAAGAGTTTATTTTTTGTATGGGAATGTCTTAGTTAATTTGGTTTATTACGGAACGGCCAGACGACAGTCAATAAGTACCAAACCTATTTGGTCTAATCAAAATTGACAACCTAATTATAATAACTAACACACAACATGGCGTAAAACTACGTTCCTCGAGCAAATATGTTGTCGTTTTCATCATCATCATTTCAGTCAAAAGTCAGCCACA
The DNA here is from genome assembly GCA_950371165.1 of Lacanobia oleracea. Taxonomy (NCBI): domain Eukaryota; kingdom Metazoa; phylum Arthropoda; class Insecta; order Lepidoptera; family Noctuidae; genus Lacanobia; species Lacanobia oleracea. The sequence goes on from OX493397.1 coordinate 14,915,358, forward strand.
GTTAGACACATGCCTCTCCCACGTGTCGCCCGCCACATTGACTGGTTCTGTGTTCTGTCATAAAGTTTAGTCCTTCAGTTATATGTAGATCTGTTCACGAAGGAAGCGGCGCGGGAGTGGCGCGTCAGCATACAGCGGCGCACCCAATCCAGTGGTGCCCGCGCGTCTGCAGTAACGTACTCATATATAGGCAACTTCTCATATCATAAAACTACGCGCGCCGCGCGATCTGCCCGCTGGCTTCTTAAATGGATTTGCGTCGCCGCGCCGCTTAAGTTCGTGTCTGCGGTGACAGGGTGACCATAATCGACTGAACGAGTTAAAAGAATGGTAATCAGAGTATACAGTGTCAAAGATTTACACTAAATAGGCTGGTATATGTTTAGGCGATGTATGTTAGTGACTGAAATGGTTTTCTGAAGAACCTGAAAGACTGGTTTTCTGAAGATTTTTTGTAGGCAGTGCACGCATTTGCAGTACCTAATCGTGAAGCTCAACTCAACAATTATAAAATTAACTAGAGTGACTTTGATCTTTTCATTTTAATTTTATCAATATTTTGACTTTTATGTTAGAAATTAAAAAGAAAGTCCGAGGTAAAACCGGACCAAGGCCATAAAGCAACACTTGTCCAGACAAATATGACCGTATGTGCACCCTACCCCAGGCGATCCGGATTATAGATGCTGGCGGGAAAAAATCCGAATCATTCCCGTCGAATACTTCGGAAGTATTCCGAAATAATCCGAAACTTTGGGAATATTTCAACTGTCAAAAAAAAAACCAGGAAAATCGACCTTACTACCTATTTCGCGCTTGGAAGTTGTAAATTATAGGTATTATCTTTAGTTGTGTTGTGAGCGGTAGGTATATTAAGTTTATGGTTGTGAGTGCACGTCGCATCAAGCACACAACGTCGCGTCATGGGCAGCGCGAGCCCGACCGGGCGCGTGGCGCGGGGAACCACCACACCACAAACAAACACGTTTATTCCCATTGAATTACACATTTATTCGAGCGAAATATTCGGCGGAAACATTCGATTGCGGGGTACGAATCTTTCTCGCGGGGCCGAAAACTTCTCCGGGGAGCATCTCCCCTCTTACCGCACCCCGCACCGCCATCGCCTGCACGCACGACTCGTGGCAGTCGGCAGCGGCGGCGGCGATCGACGATCGATGCAAAATACGATTTTTCAGCAAAAAAAATAAAAATCTTAATTAAATCCATTTTGAATAATTCTGATTTAAAGAAACTTTCCCAGAACTATTCCGGAATTATTCAGAATTTTTGCAACTATAATCCGGATAAACATCAAAGTACCTACAAGTAAAGAGAAGCGAGCAGTGTCTTTGAGATTCACCTGTATGCCCGCTCGAGTGAAGAAACGGAACAGTGATATGACAAAGCTTGTAATAAGTAGATAATACAACTGCGCTGTGATAGGTACCTACCCCCCGATTAATATTAGTAATGAAACGGATTGGTAGGTTACTCTTTTGTCCGGATACAGATCACATGGAAACAAATGTACCTACTCATTTAAAATTTAGGTCTACACTAAAACTAGGTACCTATTTATTAGGAAAATACCTACATAACCACCCACTATTTTTACAAAATTTACTTAGGAAGTGAGCTCTTTCTATTTAAAAATATTTTAATAATTAGTAGGTAGCTAAGAAGGTAGGTAAGTAACTTATAATAATATCATTCGGTTGTACCAAAGGTCGTAAAAATATACGTAACTTGATACCAAACTAAAAGGCAAATATCTAAATCCAAGTTTATAGCTTAGGTCAAGTGTCAGAAATATTATAATACTAGTTAGAAAACAATAATGATTACACACGCACAGCACAGTAATGTACCTAATCGTCTAACACTGGCAATGACAAAACAGCGCGCGCGTTCCCGCTTAGCGTTAGTGTGAGTGTCTGTCGGAGCGACACACACAGCAGTTACTTGCCGAGACAGAACTACTAACGATTGAAAAGTGATAAATTTGGATGTGTTCCGTAATACCTACCGTTATCAATGAAAACTTAATGATTTTCTATTTTTTTCCATAAGTTGTAATTTGATAATATGTATAAGCTTTGTTTCTGCGGAAACAATATTGGAAATGTTTTTGTTTATAATATAGAAAAAAAAATAAAAACATGCCATTTACACCGCTAAAATGTGCGAAATTAAAGAATGTTCTTTTTCTTTTTTAAAACGACGTAGGAACCTAGATAAATACTGTCTAAATCCGAATATCAGCATAATATGGTGAAAATATGTTCAAACATCAAATGATTTTGGCATTACGTTTGTATGGACAGTTTATGCGTCGCCGGGCCCTTCACAATACAGTCTGTGTTGCTATTTGTCAGGAAAAAAATACCCACACTTACAATTTTCTTCTTATTATTGTGTAGAATGGCCGGTGTCACAGCACTCACGGTGGGGCTGGGTTCTGGCGGTAGCGATTCGGAGCGGTTCGGGCGTGCTCGACGCGCTGTGGCTTTTGTCAACATTTATTTCTTATTTCTTCTTCAGCGATTAGTGGTCATAGTTCTGTTGCGTATTTTTTTTTTTTTCATTTGTCCGTATTATCTGTATTTATTTTTATCTATTGATTTATCTTCGTGTTGTTCCATTTTGTTTATTTTCATAAAATGTAATGAAAATACTCGTATTCGGAGAATTTTTTTTTTGTCACTTCACTTGACAGTCGAGCCACAGACTTATTTAACAACAACACCTCAAGAGGCTTTCATTAGGCTGCTGGATCAAGGGCTTGATTCAGAAAGCGGTATTTCTGGACACGGCTCGTATTGTTTCTCTCTCTGGAGCCCTGACCGCCGGTAGCTTGGACCCTGTTCCTGATACCGGTGGGCTACTATTTTTATATTTTTTTTTATGTTTTTTACTTTTATTGAAATATTTAAAAATATATACTGCACAATAACTGCTGTGTTCACATCCCACATGTCGACAACCTCGCGAGCCAAGTCAAGATACTTCGTTTGTTTATCTTTCTCTGACTTCACGAGGTTCTCGTCATGAGGGACTGCTATATCAGCAATCATTGCGCGACGCTCTAGTCGGTCTATCACCACTATATCAGGCTTATTGGCAACAATAGTCCTGTCAGTGATGATAGACCGATCCCAATACAATGTGCAACTACCATTTTCGAGAACTGGGTCGGGCACATACCTATAGTACGGTACTTCCGATTCCACAAGATTGTATTTAAGAGCAAGTTGCTGGTGGATAATCCTGGCTACAAGGTTGTGCCTGTGCAAATAGTCTCCGTTAGCCAAACTAGAACAACCGGAAATAATGTGGCGGATGGATTCCCCGGGCCGGTGACATGCCCGACATATATCAACCGTACCGTCCTCGTTTCCGGTAGTTATTAGTCATCATAATTTCGTCCATAATTGCACAAACAAAACCTTCGGTTTCCCCGAAGAGGTCACCAAAACGAAGCCAGGCTACGGACGCTAAGAAGCCTACATCGGGCCCATGTAGGACCCGATAAAAGCGTCCGTGAAGCTCCTTGCTCTGCCATACCTCCCTGTGGTCGTTAGTATCTAATACCACAGGTTTGCACCAGTTCTCGTTAGCCAAGGAGAGCGCGGTAAGGCCTTTGTCCACCGCTACCACATCTCGATGCATACCCACTTCGGCCTCTAGGAAGTATTCCCTAAGATTGCATACCTCGCGGTTGTGCAGGGTCTTAGCATTTAAGAAGCCACGACCCCCTCACTTCCGCGGGATATACAGCCTCATCACCGATGACCGTGGGTGATGCATCCGATTTGCGGTAAGCAGTGAACGTACCCTCCTATCCAGGGCGTCAAGTTCCGTCTGAGTCCATTTGAGTATGCCGAAAGAATACATCAAAACCGGCATGACCCAACCGTTGAAGACGCGCACCTTGTTTCCGCCTGATTAAAGACTGTTAAGTACTTTGTTCAGGCGGCCAAAGAAGCGCTCCTTCAACGATTGTTTCATGTCAGCAGCACTGATGCCTAACGCTTCCGACATACCCAAATACTTGTAAGTTTCGGTTGAGGAGAGGGACCTAAGGTGTATGGAATCCGAGAGTTGGGTTCCCACGGATTCCATAATCTCCCCTCGCTTTACATGCATGACCGCACATTTGTCCAATCCAAATTCCATCCTGATGGCGCTACTGAAGGTTTCTGTTACCTTTAGTTACCACCCCCCCGCCTGGACGTTGTGCCGAGCAGACGTGTTTTTTGTGCTCGCGAACATTTTATTTCGAAAAATTTGGTTAAAGTGCAGTAAATTGATTGAAAGTTACACCAATACGTGCGCAATCAAAAGTAAGAACGTACAGTGAAAAAACTAAATCAGTGCATAAACTAGTGCAAGAGAAATAAGCAAAAACATTTCAAAGTGATCGTTAAAAATTTCTTTGTCTCTGTGCCGAGGTGAATGACCGCTGGATGTGTCAATGACACACGTCTGTGACCCTAGTAATATTGGTAACACAACGTCTATTTCGCAATTACTGCTATAGTACAAGTGGTCTAGAGGTGTAAGCCGCTGTCGACGGATCGACGGAGCCGGGTGTCTCGAGTTCGAGCCCCGCAATCTGCAAAACTTTTTGGGACATCTGAGTGGACGGGAAGCGATACTCTTAAAATGGTGCTACGTCATACACCACCTTCAACGCCTACACAGTCTGAACCGAACTTACTGCAGGTAGACAACCCAACACAAAATGATACCCAAATTCGAACACCTTCAACGCCTATAATTAGTGAATCGCAATGTAACACATTGCAAACACAAATACTTACCCAAAGTGGGTCGGCGCCAAATCTAAGTACTATTCAACCAAATGAATATGTTACCACAAGAAAGCGTAAACATAACGATGACAACGAGCGCTTTATGAATGATATGCAAAAATTGTTCGATTTTCACTGCAAAAACTCTGAATCACGTAGTGACAAAACAGATGCCTCTTTAAGTGTTTTGCATAATATGATGACGGAGTTGTTAAAACAAAACGCGGAAATTAAGGATTCTATCGCTTTTGTATCGAACCAATATGAGGATATGCGGAGCAGACTGGACCTGTTAGAATCTGAAAAGAAAATGGACCGCAAGTATATTCACCAACTTGAGGAGAGAGTTGACAACTTAGAGCGGATGCTGTACACCAAAAAACTGGAAATTAAAAATATTCCTTTATCGTTGAGAGAAAGTGAAGAAGAGCTCAGTTTACTGGTATTAAATACAGCCACGGCAGTAGGCGTCCCTCTCCAAAAATCAGAAATTAAAGAGATCTATAGCATGAGCAAAAAGGACAAACCATCAAAAATTATTGTCGACTTAGCTAGCACTGCTATTAAGGAAAGTATAATTAAGAAAACTAGACAATTTAACTCAAATAACAAGCAGAAGAAGCTCAGCTCTGTACACCTAAATATGGACGGCCCTGCCACACCCATCTATGTGTCCGACTTCTTGCCTCCTCAAACCCAACACCTCTACTATCTAGCTAGAAAATTTGCAAAAGAATATAACTATTCATACTGTTGGACCTCAGCTGGTAGAGTTTTCCTGCGAAAAAGTGAACCAGAAAAGCCACTAATAGTGAAATGTGAAGCCGATATTGAAAAACTGGTACCGAAAATCTGACTATATAATACGTGTTGTAATTGTATAACTCTATTATCTTGGTTTTTGCATGTCTTACTTGTCTTTTTACACAAACGTTGCAGCTACTCATACGTATTTTCACACGACTATACACATTTCACACCTAAATACTTTCGCACACATCTAATAATAATACCATCATATATTAATACTTGTAAAAAATTTAATATTATCATTCGTCACACTCACCCAAAAAGAAAAACGCTCAACATACATTCACGCCGCAATCACAAACCCATACACCAACAATTTAGTAAAAACAACATTCGCTGATCTAAACAATATAAACAATTTAGAAAATTTAGGTCTGACGGAACTGTACTGCTGTGAACCTGAAAGTTGTAAGGACACTATAAATAAACCGAACTCATGTTTAAAAATATTGCAACAAAATATTAGAAGTATTAACAAAAATTATCTCAGTCTAAATACTTTACTTAAACGGTTACAAGTGAGCTGTGATATCATAATTCTGTCAGAATGTTGGCTCTCATCCGTTAATAACTTGCCTCTTATAACTGGCTACTCCAGTTTTTCAACTACACGAAACTATAACCAAAACGACGGTGTAGTCGTTTACATAAATAACGACATTAACTTCAATGTAGAGGAACCAGATATATTAGAAGCAAACTGCCTACTTATTAAAATAAATAAAAAAACTGCCATAATTGCAATATATAGACCGCCTAGTTTTCACACATTAGAAAATTTTTTACGCACTCTTCAGGAACTATTATTAAAACTAGCCGGATTCAAAAATATAATATTGATGGGTGACATAAATATTAATATCAAAGATTTAAGTGTAACTACATCGAGCTATCTAGACCTACTATCTTTCTTTGGTATGATTCCAGCCCATTATGAACAAACTAGAGGATCTAGCTGTCTCGACCATGTGATAATTAAAACTCAGTCTCCTTCCCTTACATTTATTCTTCAATCTGCAGTAACTGATCACGAGGCTACCCTTTTCTGTTTGCGCTTAAGTGGACAAAACCACAAAGCAAAAATTGTGAACAAAATAGACTTTGAGAATCTGAGCAATGACTGCAAGAATATTGACTTTAATAGGGTATACGATGATAATATAAACCCAAATGACCTCATGACATATTTAATTGAAACCTTACAAAAAATCATAATGAAAAACACAATAAATATTAAAATTCCCAGAAATAAAATTAACATAAAACCGTGGATTACTCCGGGCCTCCTGAGGTGCATAAGAACAAGAGACAGAATGCATTACAAACTAAAACACAATCCCAATAATAATATATTGAAAATATCCTACAAAAGATATAGAAACTTTTGTAATGACATTATAAAAAAATGTAAGAGGCAATATGACAGAGATATGCTTAATTCGGCAGGAAATGATAATAAAAAGCTGTGGTCCGCTATTAAAACGATTGCCAATCTAAAAAAATCAAACGCAACGCCGTTGGAACTTTTGCACATTAAAACATCCCCACAAGATTCAGTTAATGCAGTAAACTCGTATTTTGCAAACGTGGGTAAAGATTTGAAAAGTAAAATTCCATCTGGCCTTTCTCCACTCCCAACGAACGCTGCAAATGTTAAAGTCTCTTGTGACTCTTTTGTGCTTCTGGAGACATCTGAAGAAGAAGTGGAGGGAGTCATCAACAACCTGCGCTCAGATTGTGGAGCAGGGTGGGACAATATAATGGCAACGTCCCTTAAGAATTTAAAAAAATATATAGTTCCTCCCCTCACTTATATTCTGAATAGATGTTTAGCAGAAGGCATTTTTCCAGCATCCCTTAAAAAATCAATTGTTATCCCTATTTTTAAGAGCGGCAGCAAGGAGGAAGTGGCAAACTATCGACCAATTTCTTTGCTCACCTCGATTTCAAAGGTATTTGAAAGAATAATTAATAACCGATTTGTGAAATTCTTAGAAGATAAAAACATCTTATCACCTAACCAGTATGGCTTTAGAAAAGGAAAATCTACAACTGACTGTCTTCATACATTTACTGAACTTATTGTGAGTAAATTAGATAACAGAAAAAAATGCCTGACTATCTTTCTAGACCTTCGGAAAGCTTTTGATACGGTGTGTCCACGTCTTTTAATAACCAAACTAGAACATATGGGAATAAGGGATACACAGTTAAAACTATTCCAAGACTATTTACAAAATCGATATCAGTCAGTTCGGATAGGCAATACGCTGAGTGAAGAAAGATCAATTGATATCGGTATTCCGCAAGGCAGTATCTTAGCCTCCCCCCTCTTCCTTTGCTATATTAATGATCTTTGCCAGCTAAACATTAGAAACTGTCATATAATGTCTTATGCCGACGACACTACCTTAACGTTTTATGGTAACTCATGGGACGAAACTTTTGTTGCGGCCCAAGAAGGGTTCAATATAGTAACACATTGGCTTGCTCTCAATAAACTGACCTTAAATGCCACCAAAACTAAATATATTGAGTTTACAATTCACAATGTAGCATCACATGCTAATAATTTCAGTATTTATGCACACAAATGTAATCCTGTAACAACAAACTGTACTATGTGCCCAATGATAGAAAAACAGATTCAATAAAGTACTTAGGAATAATAATCGATAAAAACTTATCTTTCAAACAGCACATCTCACATCTGGTACAGAAAACAAGAAAACTCATTCATGTATTTAAAAATCTAAGGCATGTAGCAAGTTGGAAACTTGTTAAAACTGTATACGAATCCCTTTGTCAATCAATCCTTTCGTATGGTATTTCCACCTGGGGCGGCTCGTATAAAACGAATATCTTAAACGTCGAAAGAGCTCAGCGACTTCTCCTAAAAGTCGCTCTCTTTAAACCACGTTTATACACTACAACTACCCTCTATAGGGAAGCAAATGTATTGACAATCAGGCAGCTTTATGTGTTAATAACTGTACAAAAAAAACATTCCTCCATAGACGCTTCTACAGCTAAACAGAAGGTTGGTACTAGGCGTTTTTATGAAGTCTGTGAAACAACTGCGGTAAAAACATCTTTTGCACAGAACTTCTTTAATTTCAGAGCAAGCAGACTATATAATAAAGTTAACAGAGTGCTTACAATTTTTAATTTGTCTAGGGTAGAATGTAAAAAAAAGCTTACTCAGTGGCTCTTAGGACTTGATTATGAAGAAACAGAAAAACTGCTTACTATCCTATCCTAGTGTAGCGTTTTCCATAAAACCATACCGCCACCCCATCACGCCCAATTGCGTATACACATCCATCATTATACGTACGGGCACAATACACTATCATACTCTCTCTCACACACACACACAACACACACATGACACCTTCCACTACACACTCACACTTCACACACTAATAAACACACCATCACTCACGCACGCAGACACACACACACACATACGCAACACACGCATTTTAATTTTGTTTTATATTTTGATTTTAGTTTATAAGTACCAACACACGCATTTTAATTTTGTTTATTTTTTTTATTTTGGTTGATAAGTACATTTTCTTGTATTCTTTTCTCACAATGGTTCCACAATTATTGTTGTAATCCTATTCTCGGCGAGGGGGGCCAGGAATCCATAGCACAGGGTATCCTAGTTTGGATTCCTGTCTCCCACAAACCTTTGTACCTCCTTTATAACCTAAAATATTGTAAATTGTAATTTTGTATTTTGTGGGAGAAAATAATAAAATCTTATCTATCTATCTATCTATCTTTAGTAGCTTCATCAGTTGCAAGTTGTTAGGAGCAAATAGTTTCAAGTCATCCATGTAAAGGAGGTGCGATATGACCTGACCCCCTCTTCTCAAGCGGTAGCCTTGGCCCGAACCCTCCAGCAATGTACTGAGAGGGTTGAGAGCCAGACAAAACCACAGTGGACTCAGACTGTCACCCTGAAATATGCCACGCTCGATCCTTATCGGTTCGCTGTTCGCCTGGCTCTGTCGACATCCTGGATAGTGAAGAACCGTCCTCCACTGCCCCGTACACGACTTCAGGAAGGTGCGTAGGACTGCATCAACTTTGTACAGCTCCAGCACCCTCATGAGCCATGTATGTGGCACTGAGTCATAGGCCTTCTTATAATCTATCCAGCATGTCGACAGATCCCTTCGGGAACGACGAACCTGTTGGCTAATGGCAATGTCGATGAGGAGCAGCTCCTTAGTACCGCGGGACCCGTTCCTACATCCATTCTGAGAGGCAGACATAATTGAATTACTATCAACATGGTTAATCTTTCCTCTCAAAATGGATGTAAAAACTTATTATACTTATTATTATTTCGTTTATTCATTCTTATTTACATACAAAGTATATTTTTAAATATATATCTAAAAAAACATAAAAAAATACATTTAAAAATATAAAAAGTAGTAGTCCGCCGGTGTCGGGAGCAGGGTCCAAGCTACCGGTGGTTAGGGCTCCAGAGAAAGGAACCTCCTCACAATACGAGCCGTATCGAGGAGTACTGCCTTCTGTATCAGGCCCTTTACCCAACCGCATAACGCCAGCTTCGACAGATGTTCGTCGAAGCTTTTGGCCATCAGGCCATTGGCCGTAATAACTATCGGCACAATGACAGCTGAGTCCACATTCCACATGTCGACAACCTCGTGTGCTAAGTCGAGATACTTCATTTGTTTCTCTTTTTCGGCCTTCACGAGGTTCTCGTTATGCGGGATGGTAACATCAATTATCATTGTGCGGCGAGCTAATCGGTCTATCACCACTATGTCAGGCTTATTGGCAATACTTATTATTATTATTATTACATTTATTAATATTTAAAACAACAAATAATAAAAGTTAAGGTTTATGGTACGGAACCCTTCGTGTGCGAGTCCGACTCGCACTTGGCTAGTTTTTTCACATATTTTTGTAAGTAACGGTCTGCTAATGGTATTACTGAAAGTAATATTTGTGTGCGTTTGAGGAACGCAGATGCATTCGACTCACGCACACCAAGAAAATAAAGTGGATACACGATATAGCATTTAGCTCATGTTTAGTATGTTTACCTCTAGACGCGGCTTCTATGCGTTATTATTTTAAGGTGGTAGGTAACTTTGGTATCGTAAAATAGTCATTCGTCACAATAGACAGAAACGTTCAATAAGGGATGATTTATATTAGACCGGGCCGTGTCCGGGCCGGGGTGGGGCCCAAGCGGAGCCCGTCCGTGCTGCACTGCACGTTTATATTACACCGAGTGTTCGTTAAATAAGCGATAGTGTTCGTATGACGTGGGACCGTGCAACAACCGGGGCACAAAATATATGTAACGTTACAATGCCGTACCCCGTCCGTCCGGGTCGCGTAAATACGAAGGCGGCTAGTGCAACACAGACACCCGTAGTCTGTGCTGCAGTATGTTGCTGATGGCTTCAAGCAGTTATAGTCTGTCCAAACCCAGCTGCAACACAGCGGTCTGTCTGTAGTGCAGCTGCATTTGTTTCTATAATTCAATGAAAAAAATGAAAAGGCGGCTGCAACACAGACACCCATAGTCTGTGCTGCTTTATCTTGCGAATGGCTTAACGCAGTTATAGTATGTCCACAACCAGTTGCAAAGCAGCGGCTGCCATGGCGGGATTTGAACCTAACCTTTCCAAGTAGGGGTGCCCCAAGTCCCGTCATCTTCATCATCATTTACCAAAATCATCATTCACCATCATTATCATCACCATCACCATCATCATCGTCATCATTTACTAACATCATCATCATCATCAACCAGCATCATCATCAACATCCAGCATCATCATCAACCAACATCATCATCATCATCATCATCATCATCATCATCATCATCATCATCATCATCATCCACCATCATCATTTACCAACATCATCATCATCATCACCATAAGCCAACATCATCATCACCATCATCATCGACCAACATCATCAACAACATCATCATCAACATCATCATCATCATCAATAACATCATCATCACCATCATCAACCAACATCATCATCATCACCATCATCAACCAACATCACCACGATCATCATCATCATCAACCAACATCATCATCATCATCATCATGTTCATCATCTTTTGGAAGATTACTCATCACGGAAACCAATCATCATAATCCTTATTTATGGAGGGGGAGAAGATATCCCCCTATGTCACTTAACTTATTGATTCCAATTTAATTTCTCAGCAATAATTAATTAATTTAATTTATGAATTTTAATTTAATTTTTCTTTTATTTTTTTTTTATTTTTTTTTTTTATTTATTTATTTTTTTTTTCTGCGTGTGATTTTAACTGTATTGAAATGGGTGTAAATAACCTGAATAAACGAATTTCAAATTCAAATTCAAATTGATCATAGTACAGACACTAGACACAGACGGACGGACGGACGGGCGGACGGACGGACGGACACCGGAGGCTTAGAAATAGCGTTCCGATGGTTACCATTTGGGTACGGAACCCTAAAAATAAATACCATGCTTACACCAAAAGAAAGATAACGAATACGTAGAAGTAATCATGGTATAAGCCATCAGCATTTCGGTTACTCATTGAAGGGGTTTTCGATAGGGTTTTCCTAAGCAGTTAATCAAAAACCCATAGGATGTGGCTAACCCTTTCGAATGGGTTATCATAATGAAGGGGTAACCCTTTTAGTGGGTTTCAAGTATAGAACCCATTCAATGGGTTAGTATAATGAAGGGGTAACCCTTTCAGTGGGTTTCAAGTATAGAACTCATTTAATGGGTTATCACAATGAAAGGGTTACCCTTTCAGTGGGTTTCAAATATAAAACCCGTTCAAGGAGTTACATCATGATAAGGTTACCTCATAAACGGCTTACCCCTTCGAAAGAGTTAAAACTCTTAACCGGGGTTGTACGGTCCCTGGTTGGAAGGCGCCACTCCGAAGCTTGTTGACTAGTTTGCATGTCAAACTCGTAAACCCACGTCTCGTCACCAGTAACAATGCGTTTCATGAATGTTGGGTCCGAACTGACTCGTTCTAGCATGTCCTCAGCGACTTTCATGCGATTGAGTTTTTGGAGAAAATTCAGATCTTTTGGGACTAGCCGAGCAGCAACATGTTTCATACCCAAATGATTAGTTAAAATGGTACGGATCGACTCGTGAGATACAGAAAGTTCGGCGGCTATCTCTCTCAGAGTTGAATGGGGATTTTCAGTCACTATTTCCTTCACTTTTGCGATGTTAACTTCAGTTGCAGACGTTGACGGCCTACCAGAGCGAGGCAAATCTTCCATCACATCTCGACCGCTTTTGAACGCTTTGAACCACTCATAAGCACGAGTTTTTGATAAAGTCGATTCACCGTAAGCCATCTGTAACATTTTCAGTGACTCCGAACACGAAATTCCATTGGCGATGCAAAATTTAAGACAAACTCTTTGTTCGATATTTTTGTCCATTATGAAATTCGCAATACACACTATATATGATATTACTAAAACCAGCACTGTATTTAATATAAATAACAGATGCAACTCAAACTCCGCGCCAAAATGGAAAACAGTTGTGCCAATCTAACAACTACAAAAAAACAAAAATTTGAATTTGGAACCATAAACAAATCATCCATTCCCGATACTTTTTTGACTGAATGTATATGTCAATTTGGCTGTTTACTTTGTTGTAGATACGTCTACTTAGAGCAGTGTAATGACAGCTTGCGAATTTCGTCCGGCATCGTACAGGGTCACAGACTGGGAGCCCTTTGCGTCTAAATTGAATATTTTTTTCAAGCGGATGAGAATGCCGACGCAATATAGCTCGCAGAACGAAGAGTTGGCGGACAGTGAGTACATGGGACTCAGAATAGAGCAAAGCAGTAGGGTGGGTAGGGTAGTATTTGCGTTTGAACTGCATAACCTTAGTATAGCCCTCTGCGTCCATTCAACCTGAAGTAATAAAGTTTTGTGGGTTCCTCCCCAGACAGGAATGCAATAAGTGAGAACACTAACACAGAGGCTTCTGTAAACAAGGAACAAGGTCTCAAGATCAGCCGAATATCGGAGCTGACTAAAAATATTAATTAGTTTTCTGATACGACTGGTCAGTGTTTCGGTATGGTTTCGCCAGGTTAGATGCTCATCAATGAGAACACCCAGGTATTTACCGTGGTGGACAAAGGGGATTGTGAGGCAGTTACAATTTTTGGGATTAGAATTGTTATGGTTAGTGCTTGTATGAGCTTTCATTATACTACTCTCCCCAGGAGGAAGAAAGAATCGGATGATTTTGGTCTTTTCGATATTTAAAGCCAGTAAGTTCTTCGATAGCCAAGCCATCACTCGGCGAAGGGCCTCCTCCGTTTTGAGTCGAGCATTTGTCCAGTTGTCGTCGTAATTAATCAGGGCCGTGTCGTCCGCGTAGGTGAAAATTTTGCAGTTGGGAGCGGGTAAGAGGCACAGGTCATTTATAAAAATCAAGAAGAGGGTAGGCCCCAATATGCTACCCTTGGGTATCCTTTGGGGTCCCCCCAAATCTGATCGTCATCGCATCACTATGAAAAGAGTCAATTTTGACAAACTGTTCGGTTCAATAGATAAAAGATTTTTAGCGTAATACCACGGATCCTCATGCTTTCCAACTTAGCAATCAATCTGGGAATGGAGACAGAGTCAAATGCTTTGCATAAATCAAGGAAGACTCCGTAACATTTAAGTTTCCTATTCAGCTTCCTTACGACTGTTTCTGCAAAGTCAAGTATTGCGTCTTCTGTAGAAACGCCTCGTCTAAAACCATACTGATTAGTCGCAATACTCGCAATGAGCCTATGTTTTTCCAGGTATGTGGTGAGACAGTTATTGAGAACTCGTTCCAATATCTTAGAAAGAGAGCTCAGTACAGAGAGGGGCCTGTAGTTGTTAACGTTGGCTCTGTTTCCATTCTTGTAGATTGGATGCACGACAGCTGTCTTGAATGCATTAGGGAAGGTACCTGTGTCAATGGCTCGGTTGCAGATATGCGTGATTGGGACAGCTAAAGTGGAGCTGGATAGTTTAAGTACTTTAGCGGGTATTTTGTCGAAGCCTGTAGCGCAGTCACCGTGTAAGTTGTCGATAAGCTCTTTTACCTCCACCTCATCAACGGGTAAAATAGCAAGGGAATCGTTTGGTGTTGATGACGATTGGGGATGGGACCAAACACGACTCTCGGGGGAGGGGTTAATCGCTTAGGCCAGGGGTTGTGCCCATATTGACAAAGAAGGAATTGATTTGATTTAGGGCGGCTGTAGGGTCTACTCAGTAAGAAATGAGTGGACTAGAGGACTGAGAGGGCGAGTTGGAGCTAGTTATTTCCTTAATAGCTTTCCAAGTAGCTTTCACATTGTTTTTTGCATTAAGCAGTAGGTTCTTTTCGTACGTCCTTTTGAGTTTTTTAATTAGATTGTTTAAGAAGTTACGATATTGGGTGTACTGTGTTACTGAGAAACAATTTTGAATAAGTAGAGTGATCTAAATGTGAATTGTCTTGAAGTGCTATCTACATAACTTGTGATTTGTGTCCTCAGACACATCAAATCTCTACGTATTACTCTCATGAGGGCTTGAGAGTGATACCCAGTGATCACCAAACGAGGCTAATTTGGGACACTGGCTTCCCTCGAGGTGACGGACCCCGGATAAACATCACAAGCTATGGGTTGACCATAGTGAGTGCAGGCAGGCCAAAGAGGCACTTCCCTCTATAGATGGCCGATTCACAAAACAAGCCCTAAGACTGACTAAACAACAGTTGCGTTCAGTCACAGCCGTAACAACTGGCCACGGGTCTTTTAATAAACACCTCTATGCTATAGGAGTCACTGACAGCCCGCTCTGCAGAGCCTGCATGGAGCAGAATGAGACAGCAGCACACCTGCTTCTAAGCTGCCCGGTAGTCGCGGATTACAGGGCAAAGTACTTCGGAAACCCAGGTACCCTCTACGAGATAGTTGGTAACACCAAGGCGTTGCTGGCCTTCCTTGGGGAGCTAGGGTGGATCGAATGAAGCATTTGTCCCACCTGCACGCAAAATACGCGCTTAGTCGTGGAGTTGCGGAAACCAGCCCGATTTACATATATATATACAACTTGTGATTTAAGACTATTCAATGTATTTATTAATTTATTGTTTTAGCGACAAATTATTACTTTTGCATGCCAAATGGTAAAATATGGCTGAATCTACCTTTTTATCACCATGCACTGTACCCATAATTGCAAAATAAATGACTTACTTACTTCCTATACATGATTATTGACATATAAACAAAAAGAAGCATATTCCCTCGCACCTCCAAAGCCCTCCCCTCCCTTCCCTTTCCAAATCGGCGTCATCTCTCGTTTTCAGTGACAATAATTATGTCCCAAGTACCTGACACTAGCTACCATCCTCCGAGCCACTCTGTTTAGCATAATAGGCGGAACAAGGACTGGTGCGTTTTTAGCACTCTTAAATATGAGAACTTTGCTCTTAGAAGAGTTATATTTCAGTCCAAGCTCCACCACATATGCTTCACAGATAGCTACTAATTTCCAGATCGCACCCACTGACGGCCCCAGCAATACCCCATCATCCGCGTAACTGATGTTACAATACTAAAATCTTCCAAGTTGCAATCACAGGTGATAAAATAATTATCTCTATAAAAAAAACTTAATTTTGTTTTATTTGAAAAAAGACTGTCCCTGTAAAAACTTATTTCAAATGATTGAATTAAGGGCCCAGGGTAGAGGCTCGTTTTCTAATAAAAAGATTTGTGTGAATAAAGTAGAATCCACAATATTGTGACAATTGATACTTACATTCACTTTCTGTGTTAGTATTAGTGGTTTCTTCAGCATCATTCTCAGAGTCACTGTCCTTTCCAGCTTCTGATCCACTATTTTCCGATTCACTCTCATCTTTCACTTGTACTGGTTCTGGTTTCACTTCTTGCTTTACTTTCTTTAGCTTTTCTGAAAAAAGTATTAATTTGCTATAAATTTTATCTAGACTAATATTATAAAGAGGAAAGATTTGTTTGTATGTTTGTTGGAATTGAATTTCTCCGAAACTACTGGACTGATTTGAAAAACTCTTTCACTATTAGAATCCTACATTATCCCTGATGAACATAGGCTATAGAATCTATCAAAAATGTTACAAATCCGTATGAAAACTTCAATAAAAATTCCATAAAACATCTTTATATCACATACGCTGTGTTAACTATCGACAATAGAGAAAAGTGGTTTACTATAGTTTTAATTAATTATCCACAAAAAAGTCTGCAGGGTATATGTATATGTATAAAGTCACAATGACTGCTTTTTGGTGGAATGCAAAAGCGGTGATTTTGTTGTCATGATATTAATTTGATAATTTAGGTTGGTTATGTACACGTAAATTACACTTTAAATTGTGCAAATTGGACCTTTAGTTTAAAAGTTACGATGGATATAAAAATACTCGTAAGTAAAAAAAATCTGCAGATTGAGCGAAATGCCCTATGTTTAGTCTATTATGTTTGATAAGTAATTAACACGTTACCCTGTATAGAGGGAGGTACTGATAGGACATAAGGTTCGTGGAGTACCAAAGTACTAAACTCGCGCCAACAAAGTTGCTAGCGAAGTGCTAGTAAACAATACAAGTAGAAAATTATAAATCTTCTTGGACTTTGCGTTTTCCTTTCCATACATTGCAAAAGAATTGAGTCTTGTTTCTAAGATGTAGTTTGTCCCCTAAGACAACGCACTGACCGTCTTATCAACATAATAATAATATAATAACCCTCTCAGTACATTGTTGGAGGGTTCGGGCCAAGGCTACCGGTTGAGAAGAGGTGGTCAGGTCATATCGCACCTCCTTTACATGGATGACTTGAAACTCTTTGCTCCTAACAACTTGCAACTGATGAAGCTACTGAAGGTAACAGAAACCTTCAGTGGCGCCATCAGGATGGAATTTGGTTTGGACGCGGTCATGCATGTAAAGCGAGGGGAGATTATGGAATCCGAGGGAACACAACTCTCGGATTCCATAGACCTTAGGTCCCTCTCCTCAACCGAAACTTACAAGTATTTGGGTATGTCGGAAGCGTTAGGCATCAGTGCTACTGACATGAAACAATCGTTGAAGGAGCGCTTCTTTGGCCGCCTGAACAAAGTACTTAACAGTCTTTTATCAGGCGGAAACAAGGTGCGCGCCTTCAACGGTTGGGTCATGCCGGTTTTGATGTATTCTTTCGGCATACTCAAATGGACTCAGACGGAACTTGACGCCCTGGATAGGAGGGTACGTTCATTGCTTACCGCAAATCGGATGCATCACCCACGATCATCGGTGATGAGGCTGTATATTCCGCGGAAGTGCGGGGGTCGTGGCTTCTTAAATGCTAAGACCCTGCACAACCGCGAGGTATACAGCCTTAGGGAATACTTCCTAGAGGCCGACGTGGGTATGCATGTATGATGTAGTAGCGGTGGACAAAGGCCTTACCGCGCTCTCCTTGGCTAACGAGAACTGGCGCAAACCTGTGGTATTAGATACTAACGACCGCAGGGAGGTATGGCAGAGCTTCACGGACGCTTTTATCGGGTCCTACATGGGCCCGATGTAGACTTCTTAGCGTCCGTAGCCTGGCTTCGTTTTGGTGACCTCTTCGGGGAAACCGAAGGTTTTGTCTGTGCAATTATGGACGAAGTTATGATGACTAATAACTACCGGAAATACATTGTGAAGGACGGTACGGTTGACATATGTCGGGCATGTCACCGGCCCGGGGAATCCATCCGCCACATTATTTCTGGTTGTTTTAGTCTGGCTAACGGAGACTATTTGCACAGGCACAACCTTGTAGCCAGGATTATCCACCAGCAACTTGCTCTTAAATACAATCTTGTGGAATCGGAAGTACCGTACTATAGGTATGTGCCCGACCCAGTTCTCGAAAGTGGTAGTTGCACATTGTATTGGGATCGGTCTATCATCACTGACAGGACTATTGTTGCCAATAAGCCTGATATAGTGGTGATAGACCGACTAGAGCGTCGCGCAATGATTGTTGATATAGCAGTCCCTCATGACGAGAACCTCGTGAAGTCAGAAAAAGATAAACAAACGAAGTATCTTGACTTGGCTCGCGAGGTTGTCGACATTTGGGATGTGAACACAGCAGTTATTGTGCCGATAATCGTGACGGCCAATGGCATAATTGCCAAGAGCCTCGACCAACATCTCAAGAGGCTCTCGTTGGGCAGCTGGATCAAGGGCTTGATCCAGAAAGCAGTACTCCTGGACACGGCGCGCATCGTTAGGAGGTTCCTCTCTCAGCAGCCCTGACCACCGGTAGCTTGGACCCTGTTCCCGATACCGGTGGGCTACTATTTTTTATATTTTTAAATGTTTTTTGTTTTTTTTTTTAGAAATATTTAAAAATGTAACTAGTATGTATATATATGAATAAATGAAATAATAATAATAATCCGCAAGGCAGTTTTGTGGCGAACTGTTGGGCACTAGCGACCCCACGGACCTGATCTCCGGGGAGAAGTCTTGTTCCTCATTTCCGGCTTGCCTTTATTGGCTGGCCGGAGTTAACACTGACAAGGAACAGAGCTCCCACCTCATTCTTGCCTTGATCGGCCGGTCTGAGTGGAGATTCGCAAGAGCAAACGTGCTCAGGAGGAGGACGTATAATCCAGTAAGGTGCTGGTAGGGATCTTGACCGTACTTCCGGGATTGTCCTGATAGCCGTGGTATACCTCTCCACTCCTCTAGCACCTCAGGATATGTTGCCCCCTTGGCGCTACGTTACTTTGTGCTAGCGACCCTTTTCGGGGGCCAATTTATTGAGTGTGCAAGTCACCCCCTGCTATTTTAAAGCTGTTTTAATTGTCAATGGTCAGGCAGGGGTCAATAGTTCTTCCATAGTCAACGATTATTAGTCCACTAAACCAGCCAAACCCATAGCGTTTCATGTTATGTTTCCATATTCTGCAATAGTCCTGCTCCAACCGGGGATTGTCCTTGGCTATACTTTCACAGTGCATACAGGGATAATCGTCAATTGGTGTCCCATTCCATTTGAAATATCTAAAGAGGCCTCTGCGAGTTGGCTTCGGCCCTTCGTACGCCTACCAAAGGACCGGGTCTCCAGGGACCCGAGAAAGTCAAAAACATAACAACAATAATAATAATAATTACGCGGTTGGGTAAAGGGCCTGATACAGAAGGCAGTACTCCTGGATATGGCTCGTATTGTGAGGAGGATCCTTTCTCTGGAGCCCTAACCACCGGTAGCTTGGACCCTGCTCCCGACACCGGCGGACTACTACTTTTATATTTTAAATGTATTTTTTTGTTTTTTTAGAGATATATTTAAAAATATACTTTGTATGTAAATAAGAATAAATAAACGAAATAATAATAAAAAAAATATTCCACACAACTATCACATAAATATTATGCTGAAATTGAATGGACATAACAGTAAAAGATTGTGTTAAGTACAACATATTGCAAATAATCATGAATAAATAAAAGACAACTTTGTCTTTTAGCAACATTATTATAGTTTATTGCATTAAAAACTTACTTTTGGGCACAGCCTTTTCTTTATCCTCACGTGGTCTTTTCTTAACTTCTGCAACTGTGGTGGCTTCAGCTTCTATAATGGTGCGAAACAATGTATTTATTTATACACAATATTGTTACGGGTGCTTTTTAATAATACTGTATTAAAACTACACAATGCAGAAGACAAGTGCAACGTTTGAGACATCTTCTGTGCATATTAGTATATGCCTATTGATTTCATGAAAACAAAGGTGGGCTCAAGAGGTTATGTTACCTGCATTGTCCGCAGAAACTCCATTTCTCTTCTTGTTGATAAGCTTTAGCTTCTTCTTCTCACGCTTTTTTATTTTCCTCATAAGGATTTTGTCTGGAGTAGGCATTTTAACTGTAATAATTATTTATTTAACACGAAAACACACATGTTCACACTTCCCAAAATGTGTCTTTCTTAAATGACATGACGACATGACTTTGACAGTAGCAGAAGTTTTTTTTTAAATCATGTTTTTATTCATGACCATAGATACAAGTCTTTCAGTTAAATATATAGATGGGGTTTTACAATGTGATATTACAAGTACTTGTACAAAGAGTAAGAATAAGATACAATAATGTTAAGGTATGTTTTCTACCAGTAAATAATAATATCATAATAATCCGTTTTCACATCAATATTTTTCATTTATTTCATATTACTTACCAACTTACCACCCTTTCGGGTTAGGTTATTATTCGAAATATTACAACTTATTTTTATTATATTACAGTTATATTTATACAACACACTAAAATATTTCTACCAAAATCAAACGATGAATGTTAAAACTTGAACACTTTAGGATATTGTTGGGAGTGTCAGCAAGCTCCCAAACGTTTTTTGACTGTTACCTACCATAGGATGAAGTAGGCAAAGATATAAAACAACTTATTGCGTAGAAATTGCTACAATGTGAAGTGGTGCATCGTGTTGCGTGGGCGACGCCGGGCGTCACTATATACAATGTACTCTGTGGCCGGGCGATGGAATGGGCACTGAAGTCTGGTGGATGTCGCTGCGTCCCCGCAAGGGGGCGCGGCCGGCGGTATCGGGGCGAAGCCGTCCGCGGTGGCAACACCTGAGCCCGTGGCCAAACGGGCCGATCATTAGGATGCAATCATTCATTAAGTTGGCGTGCGCCGGTCACTATTTTCGTAGCAACAAGTCGCACGCCTGTAATTGGGTTCTTGACGTGTTTTAGTACAGGCGCGTCGCAACCGTTTGTCGCTTCTTCACGAACATCTTCGGCAGTCAGCTAGTCCATTTTGTAAGTAACCATGTCGAGCTTCACCTGAGTGAGATAGCTCACAAAGTGAACTTTATAACACACAACATAAAGGTGTTACGTTTCTACTCACCTCGGATTCCGCTGTCGAGACACGAAAATGTTGTTACAGAATAGCACTACAGTCCCCGCCAGGCGCGGTCGCAGCTATAAACTTTGTCTCCCCCTCCAAAGTTTATAGCTGCGACCACATCAGGTCGAAAACATTTAGTACGAGACCTTGTTTCGAATACTTAGATTTTTTCCTATCATAACACAGTTGTTTATTGGTTGACAAGCTCATCTGGAGAACTATGGTTGTTAGAGCGAGCGAAGCGAGCTCGAAAAATTTTAGTACGAAACCTTGTTGCGGATAGGTTAGATTTTCTTTTTATCGCCCATACCTATGTTTTTATTTGTAGATTTAAGCGAAGCGAGCCTCGAAAAATAGTAGTAGTTCCTTGACTGAGAAACGCTAATTTTCTTCATCTTATTAAGGTTCCGTACCCAAAGGGTTACCAACGGAACCCTATTACTAAACCTCCACTGTCCGTCCGTCTGTCTGTCAGCGGGCTGTATCTCAATAACCGTAATAGGTAGAGAATTGAAAATTTCACAGATTGAGTATTTCTATTGCCGCTAAAAAAATAAATATAATAAAAATTAAGGTTTATGGTACGGAACCCTTCGTGTTCGAGTCCGACTCGCACTTGGCCAGTTTTTATCCATACACATGTTTTTATGTCAACTTAAGTGAAAACCGGGCAGCTATGGATGCTAGAGCGGGCGAAGCGAGCCCAAAAAATTTAGTTCCTCTACTCAGAAATGTTAATTTTCTTGTTATCTTACATTCATACACATGTTTTTATGTCACAGGCAAGCAAGGATGCTAAGGCAAGCAAGGATGCGGGCGAACTGAGCACGAAAAATGTAGTTCCTTGACTCAGAAACGCAATTTTTTTTGTTATCTTACATCCATAATACCGCTATAACAATAAGTCATAAAAAATAAGGTTAAGGTACGGAACCCTTCGTGTGCGAGTTCGACTCGTACTTGGCCGGTATTTTTTTTTGATGAGTGTTATGAAAAAATTGTTAAGATATTATTTGTAAATCACTCATCATTTTAATAATTTTGTAGAATTAAGAACTTTTAATTATGTTAATAGCTTAATTGAAGTGCCAGCTACAATATCATATTCTAATGGTACCAATTCCATATGTAGTATTCTTTTTTATTAGGATTTAAATGTCAAATTTTGGGTAAATATCTAAAAAACATTAAAATTCAAATATCTCGAGAACGATCGAATTTCGGCCATACATATAGGAGGTTCAATTTATTGCATTTGGGTCCTCCTATCAGCACTTGACGGATATATACGTCGAATTACAAGTAACCCTGTAGAAATCAATATAGTAATAAATGTTTAATGATTAACAATAAGAAGACTGATTCATTCGATGTTATTGTTGTTTCATTAGAATTTAAGGTAAATTTTATGGTAAATGACAAAAAAAATCCTTGGTTTACTTAAAAAAAGGCGTTTTATACTAAGACCAAACGTCCAGCTAAACTTGCTGGTCTGTCCGGCTTTTCGGTTTCAAGACTTGGCAACCCTATTTGCCGCTATGACTAAAATCGGTCAGCAGTGGAATTGTGTCCTAACCGGGAAGAGATAAAAAAAAAGCCGCTTGATTTCAGCGTTTATTGCACATGTTATGATTGATTGATTACACAGACATTGACGCAAGGCTAATTTTGCGCAGCATTTAGCATTTACATACTGTATACAGTAAAAAAGCGTTACAGTACAGTGGTACCCAACTACCCAACGGCGCGACGCACCTGAGTACCTACATTATACTGTACTGCGCGTCGTGAATCTTCGTTCGCACAGAAAAGAAAGTATGGCCCCGAAAATTAACGAAAGAATGCATAAACTTACAATCAACCTTAGATCACTAATATAAGGTTCATAATACACTGCAGCTGTTAGTGCCGTCTCACTCGCAAGTCACGTGCATGCCACGCGGCTCGCGCTAACATGGCGGTAGCTGCCGACCAATAGCGGTAGGTACAGGAAAAGAAGTGCGTTGTGTGGAGCGTGCCGATTGGTCAATAATATTTCCAGCGCTTTGAAAATTCATCTCCTGTGCAGTTACATCGGTAAGCCATATTAGTTGGATACTACTGTAACAGCTTATCTGTTCTAGGCACAAGTTTAGTTCAGATAAGGTCTTGCCCAAATAACCTTAATTTCGGAAGTCGGTGTTTTTGGTTTTGTATCTTCGTTTTTTAACACCGACTTCCAAAATTAAGGTTATTTTATACTTTGCAGTGTTTTTTTCGAAGTCGATTATATATATTTTTGTAAAAGTTTTTTATTTTTCACTTGATATAGTGTGCGATAGTATTATTTGATACGTTTAGTAAGAATCTTTACAATTGAGATGCTTTATTACTCCTGCTGTTTAAAACAACTTAATTTAAAAAATGTTTTTTAGATGATTTATTGACAAAATATCAGCATTTACAATACAGTGATAACAAACATATTATTATAATGATAATATTAATACTTACCGAAAATATGAAACACCATCATTTTTTAACGTCCTAGATCAGTGATTGTTGCAATTTTTAAACAAACACTGAGGCATGTTTACCGTCGGAGCGTTCGAATGCTACTAAATTAAAAGCGCACCCAAATGTTCCAGTGGGTGCTCATTCGGTGAGGACATTTTTTGCCGCTGATTGTGTATTTAGTTCTTTATAAGTGATCCATGGTCAATAAAGCATTGAAATGTTATAAGTAGCAAATATTGTACATTTTTGTGGTTGTGTAATTTATCAAATAAAACGACTTTTAAAAATAAACGTGATTTATTTTATTCTAGCTCACTCTTTATGTTTTCTCTTTCTACCCTTTTGCCTGTAGTTTTTAGTCTTCTCAGCTTATTTCTTGAAGCTTGTTGGCGCATTCAAGGATTTGTAGTGTCTATAGCCACCGCCTCCTTTCCTCTTCTGCGGAGGTCCTTTGCTGGCTACCTTGAGTTCTACGGCAGGCGGAACTGTGAACCCGAAGGATTTGGAGACCTTGGCCATATCTAAAGTGTCGATGTTGAATATAGTCTTGAGGTGATGAGAGTCGTACGCCCTCAAGTAGCTCTTGTATGCTTCCTTAGCCGACTGATTCAGGAAGTGGTTTCTCGATATTAGTTGTTCCAGCTGAAATGATTATTATGAATGTTTAATGCGTAAAAAAAACTATATTATGTCCTTGGGCTTTTAACTAAGAGCCAACATATTTTGCCCAGATGTGCCCGTTTTGCTTGAATACCTGCACGCTACTCTAAATTACGTGCTTTGTTTGGCCCAGTGAACGCGCATATAAGAATTAGGATATGGTAAATAAATTCATGCACAAAGAATTATTATTTTGAATTCAAGATACTTAGTTATAAAATATCGGAACAACATTCTCTATGTAACACAAAACAAAGTTCAATTTCCATTGCAGCCCATATAGTTTAGGGCGTTTTGACAAATGGTCACTTAAAAAAATCACGGCACTAAATTCAATTCTTCAGTTAGTGGCCATGGATAATTTTTCTTTAATTCTGTATGGTCTGTATGATAGTGGTATCGTATAGGCCATACAGAATTAAAAAGTACATGGATACCCATAGCAAAATAATTTCGTTTATCAACTAACCGGCTGTTGAATATCATAAACCTTATCCCAAGAGAATCCGTACTCGTTGATTATGACCTTAGACTGTTTCAAGTATCTGAGGAAGCCCAGCTCTTCATGGCGGAGAAATAGCAACGCTTGGCCGCTTGTTCCGAGTCCTCGGGCAGTTCTGCCTACTCGGTGGATGTATTCCTACAACAAAACAACATTTGAACTAAGTAATTTTAGTTTGGGCACACATGTTAAAATAGTACAGTAAAACATTATTAGAAAACTGGTTTGTCCTGGAACCGATAATGTCTTCGAATTTTTTACTCAACTATACAGTCAGCTCTGTACCCGCATGGTGGATTACGTACTTATTCACTCTCATAGAGAGGAGCCATGTGTCCCAGCAGTGGGAACATTTTTAACTGATATTGCAGCAAAAAGGAAGTTATTACTCTGTACAACTAGGAAACAGGCATGTCCCAGAACCGACAATGTCTTCGATATTTTTACTCGTCTATACAGTCAGCTCGGTACCCGCTTGGTGGATTACGTACTTATTCACTCTCATAGAGACGAGCCATGTGTCCCAGCAGTGGGAACGTCTAAACTGATATTGGAGCAAAAGGGAAGTTATTACTGTGTACAATTAGGAAACTGGCATGTCCCAATACAATACAATATACAAAATCCTTTATTTCAAATAGACCAGTTACATGCACTTTTGAATAGTCGAGGTCTGTCAGTGAAATAGATGAAGCTAATTCTGCCGCGCTAGCGACAAGAGCAGCAAGTTGCTCTGCAGCAAAACGCACTCACCGACCCAATCTCCAGCGCGGCAGTCCCAGAACCGACATGTCTTTGAATTTTTTACTCGACTATACAGTCAGCCCCGTACCCCCGAGGTGGACGTACTTATTCCCTCTCACAGAGAGGTTGCATATGTCCTAGATATTGTAAGGAGGGAGATGTTATTACTCTGTACAATTGGTGTTTGGTCACTCTTACAGAAAAGCTGCTTCTGTAGTTGGAACACAAAATTGGCGTAAAAAGCGGCGCATCAAAGCATCGATTTTCGAATTCTTTGATGCTTGAAAGATGACAGTTGATTGTACTATTGGATTAAAATCGCCCCGTGAATGAAATGCATCAGACATACACGATAATTAATTTCCTATTTTATTATATGTATTAGTTGCAAATACTTTTGTACCACGGACTAGCTGCATGCCAAAATGGAAATTAGAAAGTATTTTACGCGACTAATAACATTAACCGCCGCCATCTTCGCCAAACGTCATGTCGTGTCGAAAAAGTGGGAGGTATGCCCAATACTTTGGTTGCAATCGATAAAATTATTTTTTAATGGACTGTTGTGAATGAATTTATAACGGATAATGTGCAAATCGAAGTTACAATAAAAACATACAACCATATCATTACTCCCTAAAAGTATAACATTATGAATGAGGTCATACTCGATTTTAAATAGTATAAATAATCCTAATGTGAATAAAACCTAAATAATTATTTTATCATGATCACTATTCATTTTTTTTCTATTGATCCTTTAGAAAAGTGTGTGGTGTAGGTACTTTTAACTTATAAGTACCTACACCACAATTTTTTCTAGTTGTGGGCTTCGCCGCAGTCGAAATACTAATCGTTACTGCATATATTATAAGTTTTCTTGAAAAAAAAAAAAAAAACCAATAATGCAGACTAGCACTACAGAAGAGTGTCATTATAAGTAAAGAAGGATATTGTCATACCTACTTGTAAGTAATGAAAATTATTATCGTGTGACAAAACTTGATATACATTCAGTCAAAAAAGTATCGGGAATGGATGATTTGTTTATGGTTCCAAATTCAAATTTTTGTTTTTTTGTAGTTGTTAGATTGGCACAACTGTTTTCCATTTTGGCGCGGAGTTTGAGTTGCATCTGTTATTTATATTAAATACAGTGCTGGTTTTAGTAATATCATATATAGTGTGTATTGCGAATTTCATAATGGACAAAAATATCGAACAAAGAGTTTGTCTTAAATTTTGCATCGCCAATGGAATTTCGTGTTCGGAGTCACTGGAAATGTTACAGAAGGCTTACGGTGAATCGACTTTATCAAAAACTCGTGCTTATGAGTGGTTCAAAGCGTTCAAAAGCGGTCGAGATGTGATGGAAGATTTGCCTCGCTCTGGTAGGCCGTCAACGTCTGCAACTGAAGTTAACATCGCAAAAGTGAAGGAAATAGTGACTGAAAATCCCCATTCAACTCTGAGAGAGATAGCCGCCGAACTTTCTGTATCTCACGAGTCGATCCGTACCATTTTAACTAATCATTTGGGTATGAAACATGTTGCTGCTCGGCTAGTCCCAAAAGATCTGAATTTTCTCCAAAAACTTAATCGCATGAAAGTCGCTGAGGACATGCTAGAACGAGTCAGTTCGGACCCAACATTCATGAAACGCATTGTTACTGGTGACGAGACGTGGGTTTACGAGTTTGACATGCAAACTAGTCAACAAGCTTCGGAGTGGCGCCTTCCAACTGAACCGAAACCGAAAAAACCACGCCAAAGTCGATCAAAAGTCAAAGTCATGTTGACTGTTTTCTTTGACTATCGCGGTGTTGTGCACTCTAAATTCTTACCGGAAGGTCTAACGGTAAATAAAGAATATTATTTGAGCGTTATGCGGCGTTTAAGAGAGCAAATTCGACGAAAAAGGCCAGATTTGTGGAAAGAAAATTCTTGGATTTTGCACCACGACAATGCGCCTTCGCACAAGGCTATCATTGTGAACGAATTTTTAACCAAACACTCAACAAATACCATCCAGCAACCACCATATTCACCAGATATGGCTCCTGTTGACTTTTTTCTTTTTCCTAAACTCAAATTACCACTTCGTGGCACCCGTTTTCAATCGATAGAAGACATAAAGGAGAATTCGCGGCGAGAACTGAACTCAATTCCGGAAGCAGCGTTTAAAAAATGTTTTGATGAATGGATTATTCGTTGGCGCAAGTGTATCGTTTCTAAAGGAGCATACTTTGAAGGTGATAAAATAAATTTGGATGAATAACAGACATTTTGTGTATTATTGATCTTTTCCCGGTACTTTCTTGACAGAGTAGTACTACGGTTTGTAACGTATGGCCATAGTAAATCTTAGGAAATATCGATAAACCGTATCATATTTGCCACCCCTATTTTTAACGTCACTAAATGGTCACTTCTCACTGTCAACTGTCAGTCTCTCACCTGTGCCATCACTATTGTTCACTAGTGCTCTTTGTAATTAAATATATCGGTGTTTTGGTGACTTTCGGGACTGTATATTGAATATTGAATTGAATATATCTTATACTAATATATAAAGCTGAAGAGTTTGTTTGCTTGAACGCGCTAATCTCAGGAACTACGGGTCCGATTTGAAAAATTATTTCAGTGTTAGATAGCTCATTTATCGAGGAAGGCTGTATATCATCACGCTAAGACCAATAGGAGCGGAGCAGTAATGAAAATTGTGACGCAGACGAAGTTGCGCGGGCCAACTAGTTATATATAAAGCTGAAGAGTTTGTTTTTTTACTTGAACGCGCTAATCTCGGGAACAATTGGTCCAATTTGAAAAATTCTTTCAATGTTAAATAGCCCATTTATCGAGGAAGGGTATAGGCTATATATTATCACGCTAAGACCAATAGGAGCGGAGCAGTAACGAAAATTGTGACGGAAACGAAGTTGCGCGGGTCAACTAGTATTGAATATTACGACTTAGCTATTATAACAGACTCTGATTGCTTTCAAAAACTATACCTAATATTCGTTGTTATGGTTCGATTATAACCTCAAAATCTGATACCTTTTTGGAAATATATCTATTCTGCAGCTAGTCCGCTATAAAAATAAGATCTTAAAGGAATTTACTAATGATGGATAAAACAAAACTTAATTTTCCGATACTCGTGGTTCCAGGGCGAACAATGTATGGGCGCAGAGCAATGTCCTTTACTGACTTTAAGGACGTTAATGTTGAATTAAACTACAGCATTTGATTCACCATCGGTTGAGGAGCTCGTGGCTAAAACAATAACAGACGCACGGGTCGATCTTGAAGGTTAAGCAACGCTTGCCAAGGTTAGTCTGTGGATGGGTGACCATACCGAGTTTCCTCCGTGCCTCGGAAAGCATGTTAATGGTCTCGGCTGTAATTTGTAGATCTTTGGTAGTCGTTATGGATTGACAGAAGCCAGTAAATCTGACTTCAGTCTTGCAAAGATGTACCGTGTTACCCAGTTAATGGGTTGTGGAGGTCTGGTAGACAGCCGCTCCACGTAAAACATTGGTATTCAGCTGAATCTGGTTTGACTGGAAGCCGACCCCAATGTAGTTGGGAAAAGGCTAGGCAGATGATGATGATGATGATTTGATTCAGCATCAATGGCATTCATGTCAGTATGGTAGACCATAATTTATGTAATGTATTTTACCTTGGGATCATCTGGTGGGTCATATTGCACGATCCAGTCAACGGCGGGTATATCCAAACCTCTGGCGGCTATATCCGTGCATAACAGTATTCCAGTCTCTGCGTTGCAAAATTGGAAGAAGGTCGTCGTGCGTTTTGTTTGTTCTTGTTTTCCCTGGTGGATATGTAAAACATTTTATTAACATTGTATTAATTAGGACCATGTGGGCATATACCTTCTACAGAGGTCGAAGTCTGAGGATACAGTTATTTGTTATTCTAACTTGATTCCCAGATAAAGGCAATGGATTTTGTCCCCATTTCTTTTTGTTAAACTCTACATTGGAAAATAGATAAGTCTGTAGATACTTACGTGTATAGACATGACAGGCAGATCAATATAGTTGAAGAGCTTATGGTGGTATTTCACAGACATACAGGTAGAGAAGAACACCATCACCTTAATGTTTCGACACAGCTTTAGGAATGTGAATAGGACCACCATACGCTTATCTGGTGGGACTTCTACGTATCTGAAAAAAAAAGGTAATAAAACTCTTAAAAACCAAATAACATAAGGAAAAGACAATCAATATAAGGTTCTAGCTTTCGCCCGCGACTTCCTACGCGCATATTCAGTTTTTCCCGTTCCTGTAGTAATTTCGGGAAATCCTCTCTTAGTGCAAATGCCAGGTTCCTACAACCAGTAGTTTCGGCTGTAGTTTGTCTGTCAGTCACTCACTCAGTTACGGAAGAATTTTTATACACGGTGACATTTTAGTCGTCTTACACAGGCCGCCCACTTTATCCATACAATGATTACTACACATTTATTAAACAAAAATGATATTTATGAACATTTGAATTATTAAAAAAATAAAATATTGTCATTCATAGTTAAGATGCATAACGTAGTTTGAAAAATCCAGGAGTGAGCGTAGTCCGAGCCTTGAGTTCCAAGGACGGCACGGTATTTCGCGCTATCCTTTCCTTCCGTTTCAGTTTCCTTTCCACTGTGTTTATGTATTAAAACAATTGAACGGTGACATTGTTTTGAGGTAGTTTATCTCGGGTTCATAAAGTGGGCCGCCTTTGTAAGACGACTGAAATTGACTGATTTGTTGCATACGCATAACAGTAATTATAGTTAAACCTACGTAATGAACTAACTATCTAAATTTCTGATCATAAAAGCATGAATAACAATGATTATCATGTTGTTCTTAAGATTTGGTAATATGGCTATCTCCTGATTTGTGCACTATGATTAATTTTCTACATATTGTTACGAATAAATAGAAGGATGTAATAATGGGCGGTGTTTTCGCTAAAAGCGATCCTGTACAAACTGCCTTTGTAAAGGATCGTTTTTAGCGATAACACTTTTTGATTTAGACATGACGAAAAATTTTGCACGAAATCAATACATACCCTTGTACTAACGAGTCAACAGTGGCCTGCTCTCTATGGTCATCCACACCTACATACAAAGGTTTGTGTTTCATAGCAAGAGCTGTCAATGCTTCTGACTTCTTAGTTTGAGTGGCACTGAACAACACTGTTTGACGACGACGTTCTGTAAAGCAAGATTTAGTTAGTTGATAGGTCTCTCCAGACCAGACGAGAGTCTGTCGCATGCTTTCATGCATCCATGCTGATTTCTCAAGTTAACAAAAATTCATGCAATATAAAATGGCCTAAGCTGAAGGGGGCTTGAACTGCAGAATGAATTAACTACTAAATACCAGCTTATTTATACGCTAAAGAAGCCAGCTTATGAAGTTTTCAAGAGGAATAATGAAAAAAATACAATGCATGTGACTAATCATAATGAAAGAAGAGGAAGTAAGTGATAGCAAGATGGTTGTATGGGAGGACATCGTAAAAAACATTTTGACAGAGACATGTGGCAAAGGTAAAGATGAAATAGATTTGAATTTATGTAATTTACTCAGTTACTCACTAGGCATTAGTTTGATGATCTGTTTCACTTCTTCTTCGAAACCAATCTCCATTATCCTATCTGCTTCATCTATGACGAGACTTAGAATATTTTTGTACAAAAAGTCTGGGTTGTTCTGCAAATGATCCAGCAGACGACCTGGTGTTGCTACTAGTATATTAACACCTGTCAGAGATAAAAAAAAAAATTACAAATTAGTCACAAACAAACAAAGGCGAAAATCAACCAGATAGAAATTAATACATGTTAACAAACTAGGTTACACAGATGTGCTGTAAGGATCAAAATGTTTAAGTCACAAAATAAATAAAACCAGTTACCATTAAACAATTTTTGGGCTTCAGTACTTTTGTTAGCTCCTCCTATAACCAACCCGTAAGTATGATGATGATACTTCATCAATTCCATTAGCACACCATAAGTTTGCATGGCCAACTCTCTTGTGGGGGACAGAATAATTACACCAGTACCTTAAAAACACAACAACTTGTAAAATAGAGTAGGAAGCAATGAAAAAGGTTGTTTGGCTATACAATGATCATATATCCATTCTATGTTCACAATACGACTGGTCTCAATCTCATACAGTAAATGATGGACTTCAACATCAAATGTGCCTCAACTGTTTTCACCGGATACTCAATTTTATGCTGATGTTTACATTAAACAGGGTACCTATTACGACATCTTAAAACCATAATGATAACGGTGTGGGAGGGAGTCGGAGTTATACAACACGTGTAACACTATCCCTTTTCTCAGCTTAATCATGATGGCATTAGCACGTCATACTAGGGTCCCTGGTTTTGGAGTTGGCAGTTAAGTTTTCACATTCGCCTTTTTATCATCATTACAATAGATATCTCATAATTTTAATAAACATTTTCAAAACAATTTGTTCAGTCAACAAAGCAGGCAGCTAATTTGCAACTAGTTTTAAACAATGTTGCGTGAGAGTGTGCTGAGTAGAAAATTATTGTTGGTCTTACACTCGTAAGTATGGTCATAAGCTTAAAAAGTTATACGCACAATTGGAAATATATTGGCAGTGCTGTGGAAAAATTATTATTTTTGACTGTTTACCTAATGGTTTACTGAAAAAGTCTCAACAAATTCTTGTTTTCGGGAAAATTAGCTTTTTTCATGTGAATAACCAATTTTCTAAGTGAAATTAATTCATATGACTTTTAAACTCACCATTCCGAGGCTTGAACTTACACTTATAGATAAGATCAATAGCTGGTATAAGGAAAGCCAGAGTCTTTCCCGACCCTGTCCTGGCTACACCAACCAGATCCTTTCCTTCAAGGAGTGGGGGAATGGCTTTAGACTGTATTTCTGTCATGGTAGTGAATCCCATTTCTTTGATTGCCCTCAGAGTTGCTTCACAGACTTTTCCTTCTAGCGCTGTGAACTTTTGATCTGATTGTATGCCCAGGCGTAAGCTGGAAGCTGGCACTGAAATAAAGATGTAGTTGAAGTTTAGTATTTATGATATAGAATTACAGTTGATAGGGAGAATAAATGTGATGAGTTGATCGTAAATTGCTAGGGACACGAGCAGGAAGATGATAAGGATGTTTATTTAATTAATGTAGATCTAAACCATGACTTAAATGGTACTTCCATTTAAGGCGTGTTTTAGCTTGGACTTTTATTATTATTACTAGCTGACCCGCGCGGCTTCGCTCCCGTCAACGGGCTACCCTACCTACCCTACCTACCCTATCTACCCTACCTACCCTACCTACCCTACCTACCCTACCTACCCTACCTACCCTACCTACCCTACCTACCCTACCTACCCTACCTACCCTACCTACCCTACATACCCTACCTACCCTACCTACTTTTTTTGTTTTTAAACCTTCCCTGTATTCTGGCGAAACTAACAAAAAAAGAATTATTCAAATCGGCCCCGCCGTTCTCGAGTTTTAGCGAGACTAACGAACAGCAATTGATTTTTATATATATAGATTAATACGTTTAATTCAACCCTTTTTTCAGCAGTTTCAGAAAGACATGAATTAGGTGTCATTCGATTTGGAAGAGCATGTAACGATTTTTGAAAAAAATAAAGTACCCCTCGAAAAAAATTCAAAAGTTATAGTTAGTTTAGTTGCAATAAACAATTTACAGAGAAGAGATTTTTAAATTTTTAGTAACAATTTACGTAGTTTAAAATTCCTATTCTATCCACGTATGCATTCATACTAAGATCGGGTGCGATTTCTAGTTTAGTGTAATAATCGGCTCCTTGCCGCAGGGACAGGACGCCCTAGATATCGGGCCCGATAAATCGGGTAGTGTAATAAGCGTTTATACCCTACGTGCAGTAGCGGGCGTAGCTATCATGGGTTTTTATTTATTTATTGAATGTTTTTTTTTTATTGAACTATGTACTATGTCGTTACTTGGTAGCCTTAAAAAATATTAAGATCTAAGAGAACCTAAGCTGCAAAAAACCGAACGAAGCGAACAAGTTTCGCCACTAAATGTAAGTATGATTTTATTTAATTACTTAAAACAAAAAAAAAAATAGCGTCATCATTTAACATTATTAAGTCTCAACACCATGTTTTTAGGTACATAATTTAGTGCTGCTGTATTCTGTCACATTGATGTATCAAAGCGTAAAATGGGTATAGCAAGAGCCAATTGAGATAAGCGTAACATTACTTATTTTAACTTAAGCCTTATTACGGTTTGTGAAATGCGTCCCTATTAATGGTGAAAAAAAAAAATGGTTAAGAGCGAGTCGGACTCGCGCACCGTGGGTTCCGTACAAATTTGTAGGTACGTATGGTTCAGGAATCAAGTCTCGCAGTTTTTTCCGAGCTAGGAATCTATCGCGGAGGCTTAATATATGTAGTAGGGTCTCGTCAGCACTTTTGGTACGGAACCCTATAGGCTAGATCCACAAGTCGCACCGTCCAGTACTTCGCAAGTACCAAAATAGTTCAAGACAATTCTACGATAAATGCTTAGATAATGCACGATTAACGAACCAAAACAAAACAGAGATTTAACGAATTTGGACCAGGGTGCAGTTACTTTTCAAGACCTTATAGAAATCGAACCTATACCCCTAACGAACTACAACGCTGCTGCTGTTTAAAAATCGTGTGAGGGTCGTTCTCCAATGGATATTAACACCGCGACTCAGAAACACGCGTCATCAGTGCAACGCTATCTATCGACCATTTCGTAAACTGACAAGTATTTGGCTGCGGAAGACTGTAAAAGAACGTATGTTATGATTAATAACGATAAGGTATTAAAATTAGGGATGGGCCGAAAATTCGTTTTATATTCGGTATTCGGCATATTCGGCAGGTTTACCGATTATTCGTATTCGGCCGAATATTCGGCTATATCACCGAATGTTCGGCAAAGTGGTACTCAAAGTTTTTACAGTATTGAGCCGTGTATGATTGATCATGACTCGAGTGTTAAATGTGTTATTTTTATCAGGTTAAGTAATTTACAGTGCAAGTTTATGTTTTTGTCGACACTATAGCTTTATTTCCAATAACAGTAGCAAAGCAAGATGGTTACCAAAAACAAAATATAAGTATGCATAGCTGTTTTGGGATTAAGCTACAGTGAACTCTTTATAATAAAATAATATATTAAAACCAGGTCTTTATTGTAAGAAATTAAGCAAGTTTTTTGTTTTATCAATATTTATTGTAAGAAAGAGTTGCATGATTAACAACATTCCAGCAGATTATGAATCAAGTTTCTTTCTACTTAGTGTAGCGAAAATTATTTATTGATAATAAACAGAAAAAAAAAACACTTTTATACGTATTCATTTGAGAGATCAATCAATTACTCATAGACAAACAAAAATACTCAATTATATTAGTGACATAGTAGGACAAACATGAGATCTTTATGAGACCAAATCAAATATGATAATATAGGAACATAACCTTAAGCAATCACATTTTTATTACCTTTTAATTTAAGTTACATGAGGGTAAATTTTCTATAAACTAATAGAAATCTAACAATTTAAATCTTAACCAAATCACTTTAAGTTGTATGAAAGTAGAATATAATAAAAAAGGAAACACACACTATTATTTAGTTACATAATTGTCAGAAAAGTGTGATTCAATATTTAAAATTCACAAGAGGCAAGTTGTGGTGCAAAAAAACAATCTGCTCAGCTTTATTTGGCAACAGTTTGTTCCGTTTTTGCTCATAAACGTTGCCCGCTTCGGAAAATAAACGTTCACTGTAAACCGAGCTTCCTGGAGCTGAAAGAAACATTTTTGCCAAGCTGCTCATCAGAGGAAATCTAAATCTATTTTTGGACCACAACCTGTAAGGGCACATATCTCGGGACAGCAAGCTATCTGCAATGTCTCTGTCTAATTCGATAGCTATTGGACTTTTTGGTTCTTCAATTACAGGCTGCTTTGCTGATGCCAATTCTTCATAGCACGTCCAGAGAGCTTTATCAGTAGCTTGCTGTGACTGCAGGTCATTTGACGTTGACGGAGCTGGATTTTCACACTCTTTCTCACTACTAGTTGTGCTGTCCATATCTGCACTTCTTCTAACGTGTTCTAAAAGGAATTGGCGTCTCACTCATGGAACTTTTTCTGGAGCGAAGAAATTAATCTTGTACCTTGGGTCGAGCAGTGTGGCAATAGTGTAATACTTTTCATCTTCCAACTTGCTGGACCGTCTTTCTAACCCTTCTTTCAGTGCCTCTCGTACTGGATCCAAGTGGCTGCACGTTCTCTGAACCTCTTCTTTAATTAAAAACTTTTGTAAAATTTTTGTATGTGGGATTACCTCTGAAATGCATGAATATGTAGAGCTAACTTTTTTGGTGATCTCTTCAAAAGGCTGTCTGAAATATACAAGCTGATAGCTCGTTTTTGCTCTTCAAGACGTTCACACATGTAATATTTACTATTCCATCTTGTGATTACATCTTGCACAAGTTTGTGTTGAGGCAAATTTAGCTCTTCTTGAATTTTGCTGAACTTTTCTTGTGCTTGAGTTGAGTGATGAAAATGTGTGACTATTTTTCGTCCTTGGGCAATGGTTTCCTCAACATCCTGTTGGACTTGTAAGGCATCGACAATGACGCGTTGTAAAATATGTAGAAAACACTTCTGACCGGTGAAAGGGCTGTCTTTAACCGCTTTCACAATGTTACTTCCGCTGTCTGTCATTATAATATGGATTTTTGACGTTATTTGCCAGACGTCTGCAATTTCCTCAAAATATGTGCGTATGTTGTCGGCGTTGTGTTGGCCGGAAAATGACTTCATTTGAAGCACTCTGTGCTGTAGTATGAAGTCGTCATCCAACCAGTGGATAGTGAAGCTCAAGAAGGATAACAAATTATTTATGTTTGTCCACATGTCAGATGTGACCGATAAAG
This sequence comes from Lacanobia oleracea, assembly GCA_950371165.1. Lineage (NCBI taxonomy): Eukaryota > Metazoa > Arthropoda > Insecta > Lepidoptera > Noctuidae > Lacanobia > Lacanobia oleracea. Next base: position 14,952,458 of record OX493397.1, read on the forward strand.
CCTTGGCCTTAGACAGCTCACCTTGAATAGCCTTTTTCAATTTTTCATAAAGTTGAGGAATAACAGTTTCACCTACGTGTTTTCGGCTGGGTATTTGGTATTTGGGCTTTACCAACTGCATAAGACGATTAAAACCTTTATTTTCGACAACAGAAATTGGTTGGTTGTCTACTGCTATCATTTCAGAAATTAAATTTGTAATCGGGACTGATCTAGGGTCGTCTATTTTCCATTTGGAGATAAATGAATCTTCTAGTGTGCTTTGAGTTGTTGCAAAAGTTTTAGGATTTGAAGGTTGAGCACCACTGGTAGACGGTTGGATGTCATGTGCAGCCGCAGGCTCTTGCTGCATCGTCTCGACATTTGGAGAATTTTGGCTTACCTGACGCACAGGTCTTTCAAGACTAGTAAATTCCGTAGGGTGCTTCAATTTAATGTGGTTGCTCAAAGCTGAGGATGAAGCCTTTCGGCCGCTGCCTCCCCGCGAAAGTATTTTTTCGCAAATCGTACATTTTACTTTGCAGCGGTCTTCTTCACTTTCCCGAAAATAAGTCCATATACTCGATCTCCTTCTTCCGCTCATTTTTACGTACACAACAATTAAACCAAGCAAAAAAAACTCAATGAAGTAGACTTTTCAAATAAAAAAATAACCATAACACAACCGCACGTGTGAAGTTTTACTCCTTACTAGATGATGCAATAACAACACGGGTACAGCGGGGGTAGCGGGCGGGAGGGCCCGGCGCCAATCCACGCGCTTTGCTTAAACAAGTTTAGACCTGTATTGTTTACGTAAGGGAATCAAAAATGCCGAATATTCGGTTCGGTAAAAGTTTTACCGAATATTCGGCCGAATGTTCATATTCGGTGAAACCCATGTTCGGCCCATCCCTAATTAAAATGATCACTATTATTTTGGTCCGTATTAAAAGTTTAACAAATAACTCAACAATCGTTTTCATGCTTTCGTGCATTTTATTTTTCTCAATAGATGGCGCTCTAACTGATCAGAATACATTAGGAATTTTCTTTCTAAACTTAAAGATTCAATATCTTTGATTTTGGTCGATTTTGATAAAGTAAACGCTAAATGTTACTCGGAAAACACTAAAGGGTCTTGACAGACAAACGGACGGAAAACAAGTGATCCTATAAGGGTTCCGTTTTTTCCTTTTGAGGTACTACCCTAAAAAAGATTTATTTTCTCGGTCGGGTATCACCACTCACCACTAAGCGAGTTAGACACTGTGGCCCGCCCCTATCACTCTTCTATCAACGCAACAGAGGGCTTAGTGTAGTTTTGATACGCACTCGATCGCGTTAACATAACGTTCGCTTATGTCAAATTGTATAGAAAAAAAAAAAAGGTTATCCGTTATTGTCACCAGACGGTGACAATAACGGATAACCTTAACGATTAACGACGCTAACGCGATCGAGAACGTTAAAAAACTCGCACTAAGGCCACAGAATACCTAGATCGACTCTTTTGTCGGCATCGGTGGCATGTGCAAAAAGCGCGCGCTACGTAATGCCGCTACAAGAAAATACGACTTAGCGCCACAAAACGAAGTAACCGATTTGCGTCTTTAAGCAATTACTTGTTGTTGTGATACGTATTATTTTCTAATGACGGCAGTCTTTAGACGGTAGGTATTTTTGAGCGGCGCTTTTGACAAGGTACACGCAAACACACATGCACACTCGTTAGGTCAGGCCGGCTGATACTAGGCAAGCGTTGGCCTTTCGTTTGAACTTTTGCACAGCTGAGCAGATACCTATTTGTAGTTTTATTTAGGTACATAGCTTTTTTTGGTGAAAATAGTGAATTAGTATTTTTTTAAATTAAAAATCTTATTGGGTTAGGTCAGAATAACTATTATGAGCAGTCTTAAGTAAAAAAACTCTTTGAAAAAACTAAAAATGAGGAAAAATCAAACGACATCTCATTCATATCTTTTCGAGACTGCTGAAAAAAGTTGACCAAAAAAGCACTTGTCGACTAGACTATTAACGCTAATATTGCAGAAACACTGCAGTAACGAGGCAGTCGCAACAGCATCCTAAATACATATATTGTTGTACTGAACTCTAATGACATTGGTGGCGCGCCGGGTATGACTCACCCATAGGCTGCTCGCATAAAGGATTGGCAATATGCCTTAAAAAGAAGAATCTTCACTTCTACCAAACTACGCGCAAATGTATGGTGCAAGCATATTCCATCGCACCCACAAATACACCGATTTGGAAAGGGAAGGGAGGGTTGGATAGGATTGGATGGAACGCTGGATTACATCCATGTAGAAGGGGTTTTATATTTCAGTCCATACTCCACCGCATATGCTTCACATATAGCTACTAATTTCCAGATCATACCCACCAACGGCCTCAGCAATACCACATCGTCTGCATAACTGATGTTGCAATAGGTACTAAAATTTTCCAAGTTGCAATAGGCAGGTGATAAAATTATGTCTATAAAAAAGCTTATTTTTATTTTAAAAGAGAAAAGGCTTTGGCCCTGTAGAAACCTATTTCAGATGATTGAATTATGATGGTCCCTTAATTCAATAAAAATAAATATTAATTCTATCAAGAAATCGTCAATTTCTGATAAAAATGCTTGTGTGAATAAATTGGAAATTACAATATTGTGACAATTGACACTTACATTCACTTTCTGTGTTAGTATTAGTGGTTTCTTCAGCATCATTCTCCGAGTCACTGTCCTTTCCAGCTTCAGATCCACTATTTTCCGATTCACTCTCATCTTTAACTTGTACTGGTTCTGGGTTCACTTCTTGCTTTACTTTTATTTTCTTTTCTGAAAAAAAAGTGTTAATTTGCTATAAATTTTATAAGCAATAGAAAATAATAAAGCTTCTCGGACTTTGCGTTTGCATGGTAAAAGAATTGAGTCTTAGTTCAAAAATAGAAGTAGAGTTTGTCTTATCAACATACATATTATACTGAAATTGAATTTTTTTTAATTGCCACAAAAGGAAAAAAAAAAAAAAACATTATCATTAGAGCACGCAATACCGTTATATTGTTACTGCAATTTTCCGCTGATTTCAGTAAAGCAAAAGCAAAATTAAACTATCATTTGTTTGTAGTCTTCTTCAGTATCAGTCTCATTTGCAACTACTTGCAAGAGGGACAAGTGAGTGACCAACCTGTCCTATTTTATTGGTTTTTTACTATGTGATAGTGTGAAAAAATTATTATTTTGACTAATTATACTAACGTATTATACTTGTATCTGTGTACTTAACATTTTTTTGTAAACAATGAAAACTACATTATAACTATGTGCTAAGCATTCAACCAATGAGTGTAGAAGCTGAGAGAACGTTTTCGGTTGCTGAATATACATGTAAAAAATTAGAAGTACTTTAAATTATGATATCATTGATATTTTAAGCATTTTGAGTAAACATTTTGTAATAAGACAACTTTTTTTCAAAAACAAATACAACCAACTTCCAAAAACTAAACGCTACAAAGTATAAAATAACTTTAATTTTGGAAGTCTTCTTCCAAAATCAGAACCTTCTGGTTATTTCGTTATTTTTTACACCAACTTCCGAAATTAAGATTATTTTATACTTTGTAGTGTTTTGTTATTGGAAGTCAGTTGTATTTTTTTAGAAAAAAGTTTTTTATTTTTCACTTGTAGTGGTACCTGCGAACCCATACCGGCGTGATGTTATGTTATGAACTGGTGTAAACAATAAACAGACATGCGATTTCAGAAATCCCGATCCATTTGCTACCAGTTATTGAAGAAGAGTTCTGTTGCCTACCTCCGAAGTTTTTCATCAGATCTTCACCAAATTGAAATGGGACCTATAGTAGTATAGTAGTCTGGGAAAATAATCTTCCAAACATAAAAGAATCATCCAAGTTGGTTAAGAATTGGCAAAAATATCGCTTGAACAATAATTTTTCATGGGATCACATCATCAGATTCTGACTTATACCTTCCATCATCAGCTCAGCAATATGAGATGATGATTACCAGGCACATTTATCTAAATTGCATTAGAAAGTTTATGAAAAACATTGTATGTGCCTACAAAATTTGAGGGTTTCTCACGATTATCATGACAATGGGACACCCTCAGGAATATAGGCTTTCGAATTACAAAAGGATGGTTAAAATCGGTCCACAATTTTGGCAGAGACATCAATGGAGATATATATAAATTCTTTTTAAAGAAGTAGTAAAATATAAAGATTTACGTTAAATGGGGGTTAAAATAAAACTACCATGAGTTTAAATTAATCACACACAATAGAGTTGTGTGTGATTAATTAAAACTCATGGTATTTTTACCGCGAAATTTGCGATATTGCGAAATAAGTAAATCGTTAAATGGGGGTTAAAATAAAAATACCATTGTGTTTTAATTAATCACACACAATAGAGTTGTGTCATTAATTAAAACAAACTCATGGTAGTTTTATTTTAACCCCCATTTAACGTAAATCTTTATATTTAACTTCTATATTAAACTACCATGAGTTTTAATTAATCACACACAATAGAGTTGTGTGTGATTAACTCATGGTATTTAACGATTTGCTTATTTCGCAATATCGCAAATTTCGCGGTATTACATATCCAATACTACAATATCGCAGTATTGAATATATGCTGCGGTATTGCATGCTCTAATTATTATAGTATATTGCATTAAAAACTTACTTTTGGGCACTGGCTTTTCGTTATCCTCACGTGGTGTTTTCTTAACTTCTGTAACTGTGGTGGCTTCAGCTTCTGTAAAGGTGCGAAACAATATATTTATTTAAACACAATATTTTGACCTGCTATGCTTATGCCTGTTCATTTCTTGAACCAAAACTGGGCTCAAGAGGGTATGTTACCTACCTGTATTGTCTGCAGAAACTCCATTTCTCTTCTGGTTGATAAGCTTTAGCTTCTTCTTTTCACGCTTTTTTATTTTCCTCATAAGGATTTGGTGTGGAGTAGGCATTTTGAACTGTAATAATTATTTATTTAACACGAAAACACAGACGTTCACACTTCCCAAAATGTGTCTTGAATGTGACAATGACAGAAGAAAAAGTTGCAGAAGACATAAATAGCATTGCCAACACCAATGTATCAAATTCCCCGAAAATACAAGTCAAATTCCCCAATTTGGAGAAAAAAATCTACTGATTCTCCACTTTAGACAAAAAAATGCAAAAGCACAAACATTGATTTTGATACACAAAATGTCCATTGGTTACTGATAAAAGAAGTCAAAATAAATCCGAAAATTAAAAAAACGAAGACATTCGATATACATGTAAACGTATATTTCCAGAAAAAGTGTTATGACTTGGCCCGGACTACCAATATCCCCGCATATTCTCCAATCAATTTGACATTCCCCGCAGTTTGGGTTTCCCACAAGTTGGCAACGCTGGTCATAAACTCATAAGAATGATTTAGTTGTGGATTGGATTTAGTAGTTGGCAACACATAGTGTAGTGACAAGTGACACCTGTAACATCTGTAACTTTTTGGTTATGTTGATGTTTATCGTAATTTGTCCGCTTTTTTATCTCTAGCTAATTTGTGTATTTTATGTAGACATTGCAGTTTTATGCAATCCTGTAAATAGCCATGGACGAAGAAAGAGTTAATCCCCGGAAGAAATTCAAATTTTTAAAAGATCAAATTTCGGCCTCTACTTTGGAAGCTGTTAAGGCAATGGGATTTAAAATAATGACTGATATCCAGGCTGAGGTATTGCCGGCAGCTCTAGATGGATTGGATGTAGTTGCAACTGCTAAGACAGGCTCTGGCAAATCTTTGGCTTTTCTTATTCCAGCAGTAGAAACTGTTATCAAATGCATGGAAAAAAATATTCAAGGTAAGTTAAATAATATTTGAATCGGTCAAAGGGTCATTTTAGGGGAACCTCTATTTGAAAGAAAATTTCCTTAAGGTGGATGCTCCAGGGTAGCCCGCGAAATTCAAATATTTTTATGTTTTTTGCAATTTGCCGGTCAGTGTGAAGCTGTATGTGGTTCGAAAGAATGAATATTTCAGGAATAATCATTCTTTCGAACTACATGAACTTAGAGGGCTATATTGATGATTAAAATGGTTATAATTCTTTAGTTAAATACGTGTTACGGTCGCGGATCGCATTTGGTCCACTTACAGCTTCACACTGACCGGCAAATTGCAAAAAACATAAAAATATTTGAATTTCGCGGGCTACCCTGGAGCATTCACCTTAACCCAGAAGCAAAGACTTAATTTGTGCAAGGACAATGTGACAAGGATGATTTTATTTTTCAAGCTACATGCTGTGTAATCATATCACCAACCAGGGAGCTAGCAATACAGACATATGGTGTGCTGCAAGAACTTGTAGCACATCATGGCACCATCACATCAGCTCTGGTCATTGGAGGAGAGAGCAGGAAGAAACAGAGTGCAGAACTTTCAACAGGTACCTAAGTATTCAGCAAGAAAGATGTATGCTGTTATGTACCTAATCCTTTTAAATCAATGAAAAAATGCATGCAGGAATAATAGAAATCAAGATAGAATTACTTTTGCATTCTTCTCTTCTGGACATCAAAGTACCTAATGAGTGATAGATTCAGAAGAACAAATGATTGCAGTTTTGTTAATAATTTATTTTGAATTTTAGGAGTGCACATAGTAGTGTCAACACCGGGCCGCTTGTTTGATCACATGAGAACAAAAGAGTTTGATTACAGAAATGTCTGCTGTCTAGTACTAGATGAAGCTGATAAGATATTTCAGTATGGGTTTGAAGAAGACTTGAAACAAATTATCAACCGTTTACCAAGTAAGGATACTTCTTTCCTGGAAAAATCTATACTTATATTATAAAACTAGCTTTAGCCAGTGTGGAAGTCACTAGTTATGCCACACATTAAATAAGAATTCTATTCCTGATCATGGTCTACCCATGTTTGATGTTGAGCCTCATGATTAAAACATAAAGACATTCACATCTTTTTTTTTTTTTTTTTTTAATCTGCGATTAGTCATTGGACTATAATCAGATGAGCTAAAGTAAATAAACTTTAAGAGACTTAGGGCCATCGCCTTAACTCTCGGTTTATCGGATTCCGCATTAGAAGCATACTTGTCAATGGGTTAGGGTATGTTTTAATCGGTCTGTGTATTTGTCTATGTACTGTTTAGCTTCTTCCATAACAATTTTCATGTTGAGGTATTCGTGTATCTCTGAGTTGCGGGTAAACCAAGCTGCACCACTTATAGTCCTTAGGATATTGTTTTGAGCTTGTTGGAGACAAAGGATGTTTGATTTGCAGGCTGAGGACCAAAGCTGTATCCCATAAGTCCAAATGGGTTTTATGATTGAACTGTAGATCCGGAGTTTATTGCTCAGAGACAATGTTGACTGTCTGCCAAGCAGCCACAAAATATTCTTAAAAAGATAGTTCACTTTGTTGCGTTTATGCTTGATGTGATCTTTCCAAGTCATACGTTGGTCCAAGTAGAATCCTAGGTATTTGACGCATTTGGATTGCGGTAGAGGATATTGGTTGAGGTTGATTGTTGGACACAGTTTCTTTCTCAAAGTGAATGTGATCTGGTGGGATTTGGAGGCACTCGCTTTTACTCGCCATGTGCGCAACCAGTCACTGGTTAGATTTAGCTGGTTCTGAAGAATTCTACTGGCGTCATCTGGGTCACTACTTCTTGCAAGAAATACGGCGTCATCTGCAAAAGTCGCGACTGTTACATTTGGAGCTTGAGGAAGGTCATGGGTGAATATAGTATATAACACAGGACCAAGGACTGAACCCTGTGGTACTCCAGCGCTGCAGGTATGAAAAGAAGATCGCGCGCTTCGTTGCTTGACTTGGAACATTCTGTCGTGCAAATAAGATTTCATCAGAAGATATATTGCAGGCGGAAGGGTATTTTTAATTTTAAACAACAGGCCCTTGTGCCACACACGATCAAAAGCCTGTTGGACATCGATAAATGCTGCAGAGCAGTACTCCTTGTTCTCAAGGCATTGTCTGATAGTGTTGTAGACCCTATGCACTTGCTCTACTGTGGTATGGTCTTTGCGAAATCCAAATTGGTGATGGGGTACAAGGTACAACGTTATTTTCCTCAAGGTACGGTTTTAGCCTAGTCAGAAAGACACGTTCCCAGAGTTTAGACAGTGTTGGCGTAAGGCTAATAGGTCTGTATGATGTGACTTCATTGATTGGGTTACCGTGCTTGTGGATCATCACTATTTGCGACATTTTCCATAGAGAGGGGAAGTAGTTGACTCGGAAGGTTGCATTGAAAAGGTTGGTTAGGAAAACAATGCATTTCCTGGGTAACTCCTTTAATAGCCTTGGTGTAATTAGGTCGAATCCGGGGGCGTTGTTTATTAACAGATTGGAGATCTCTTTGGCTATCTCCCTTGGCGAAGTTGGTCGCAACGGAGTACTTGATGTTATCTCTTTGTTTAGTAGTGCATCTATTTGATGGTCATTAGGGCCATCGCTTACATTTGGTTTAAATACTTCAGCTAGATAGGCTGCAAATACTTCAGCCTTTTCAGAGTCAGTACGCGCCCAAGAGTTGCCTGATCTCAGTGAAGGTAAGCATTGCTGTGGTTGACCAATAGTCTTTGTAGCTTTCCAAAGAGAATGGTGTCCGCTTGCAGTTGGAGACATCATTTCCAGTTTCCGCTTAAGAGATTCGTTGGCTGCTTCAGCAAGAGAGGTTTTTAGATCAGCTATAGCTCGGTTGAGTCTTGTTTTGTCTTCTCTGTTGCGAGAGAGCTGCCACACTCTACGTAGCCGTCGCTTTTCCGCTATCTTATTGCGTATCTCGACTGGTAGAGGTACGAGGGTGCGTTTTTAAGTTCGCGGAATGGGAGGGTATATGATAAAAATAGGTCATTATCGAGGTGGCCACGACTTCAGCCACTCAATATTAATATAAATACCAGGTTTTGTCTTAATTGGGTCATTAGTCTTTGAACTATCGTCAAGCAAACAACTCAATCGGGAAGAAAGTGTGCATTATGGAAAAAATCGAGTACCGTGCCGTAATAAAGTTCCTTACCAAGCAAGGAAAGTCTGTTCAAAACATACTGGAAGAGATGGGATCCGTTTACGGGGACTCTTGCCCGGGTAAAACCATGGTGTACAAGTGGCATTGTCTTTTTAAACAAGGCAGGACCTCACTTGAAGACGACCCGCGGCCCGGACGGGCGATCGAGGTGACTACTCCGGAAATCATTAAAAATGTCGAAAAAATAATATTGGAAGATGCCAGACTAAAGAAGAAACAGCTTGCAGAAATGGTTGGAGTATCGGATACAACAATTTTCAAAATTCTACACGATCATCTTGGCATGACAAAGGTCAGTGCAAGATGGGTGCCAAGAATGCTCACGCCGCCTCAGAAACAACGCCGCGTGGAGTGTTCTCGCACGTTTTTGGACCTCTGTAACGAAGATAAGGATGGACTATTGAGTCGAATTGTTACTGGAGATGAAACTTGGGTTCATCATTATGAGCCTGAGTCAAAACAGGACTCTATGCAGTGGCACAAAAAAGGTACACCACCACCCAAGAAGTTTAAAGTGTCACAATCGGCTGGGAAAATCATGGCAACAGTGTTTTGGGATTCGGAAGGGATTCTGTTGACCGATTATAAAGATAAAGGCGTTTCTATAACCGGAGAATACTATCCTCGAGAGGTTGAAAGAAAGTATTAAAGAAAAAAGGAGGGGAAAATTGACCAAAGGTGTCCTTCTTCTTCACGACAACGCGCCTGTTCACAAGAGCCGTGTTGCGTTGGCTGCCCTGCATAAAGTGGGCTTCGATATTTTAGACCATCCACCCTACAGCCCAGACCTAGCTCCCAGTGATTATTACCTCTTTCCAAATCTGAAAAAAGAACTTCGTGGAAAGAAATTTTCAACTGATGAAGAAGTGAAGGACGCGGTTTCAGCTTATTTTTCGGACAAAGACAAAACATTTTTTTATGAAGGTATACATAAGCTAATTGAAAGATCTGAAAAATGTATTAGGGTAGCAGGTGAATATATTGAAAAAGAAAAATAATTTAGTATTTTTATTTTCACTCCTTGCCCTCCATTCCGCGAACTTAAAAACGCCCCCTCGTATATTACGAAATATTGTGCCCATTCCGGGAGTATTAGTCCAGGCTGCCACTTGTAACAAGTTGGTATCATCAATATATGTGGAAGCTTGTAATTAGCAAATTTTATTACTTATTTATGTTATTTCAATTAGGTTATTAGTCTGTAAGCTTTCTGTAAAACAAAATAAATAAATAAATAAATATCCTCAGGAGTTTTTAGAGGAATATTGAGGCAGATGTTGGATTCCAGATAAGCTCGAAAGGATTCCCACTCAGTTTTAGCATTATGCAGGTTATCATTTTCTGATTCAGGATGTATGATTGTTGTGCTTACAATTAAGTTAACAGGTGTGTGATCTGAAGAACCACCGAGTCTTGATTCTACGTGAACATACAGGTGGCCTATATTTTTGGTGATAAAGAAGTCTAACAGATCTAGTGTCTTTTGTGTGTCCGTGGGCCAGTATGTCGGTTCACCGGTAGATAATGGCATCAGCCTATTTGAATCAACGCTTTTCTTCAATTTACGACCTCTTGTTACAGTTGTTCTAGCTCCCCAATATGCATGCTTAGCGTTCCAGTCTCCACCAGCTATAAATCGATTTCCCAGTGTCTGAAAGAACTCCGTGAACATAGCTTCTTTTTAATTGTATGTCGTGGTGGACAGTATATCGCCGAGAGGTTTAGGTGCCCAGAGCGGTCCTCTATTTGCACTGTAGTAGCTTTTAGGTAGTTCTTTGTGTAAGGTGGTAGTAAGCAATGCCTCACACTGTTTTTCATAACAACCGCAGATCCAGCGTGAGCGCCTCCATCGGGGTGTGATGTGAATCACACCCCGATGTCACCACTGAACACTCACTCACTCACACTGATCACTGATGTCACTGATGTTATCACTGTATCCTGGGATGCATATTCGACTTCTAGAAGTCGTATGGGCCTCAGATATAAGACAAGCATCGAGTTTGTTAGATTTGAGGTAAGTTTCCAATTCTAGTATATTTGGTGCGAGACCGTTAATGTTCCCCGTTGCGATGTGTAGTGAAGTCATTTTGATAGTTTGGAGACGAGTGTTGTTATAAGACCCAGCATAGAGCTTATTTGTTGGATTAAAAGATCGATCTTTTCACTTTGAGTGAACAAACAAGTGAAGTGAACTCCGTAGTTCGTAGTGTTGTGTTTATCACAGTTAGAATTTGGAGCGTTGACATTTTCAGCTACAGCTTGTGCATAGGTCTTCTGGTGTGATATATTATGGTCTTCGGTGGTTGGAACAGGCGAAAAGCGTGGCCCAGTGGCAGTAGTTGATGTGGTGGTAGGCTGGTTTGGTTTTCGCGTACGTGGGTTATTTTTGTATATCCGAGCAATTAGTTATTTATAGATTTGACAGCCTTTGTAGTTAGCGGGGTGATCACATGAACATAAACCGCACTTAGCTGGTGTGTTTCGGTCCTTTTTATGGCAGTAAGAAGTTTTGTGATTTGCTTCATACAATTGTTCTTTGAGTGTCCATATTCTTGACAGCGTTGGCATTGCACAATGTTTTTGGTTTTTCGAGGATCCTCTATTTTTATTTTTTGGTTTTATAGTGCATGATGTTTTTAACTGCTGGATTTTCATTTTTTGGTTCAAGATTGACAAAAAATGTGGAAGTGGGTTTTTGTCAGGTCCAAATCGGGCATTGACTATTTCGCCCCTCACTTTGTTGCCTGTAGACTCAATAGCATCAATGATAGCTTCATGTGGAGTGCTGTGGTGGAGATTTTTGATAACGATACGGTAGCTTTTGGTGTCTTTGGGAGTGAAAGTATATCCAAGACCGTTGGCTCTTATCACTGTTATTACTTTCTATTCTTCCTTATTGCATGGAAGTACATGTAATAAATTTTTATTTATAAGCTTAAGTTTAAAATGGTCTTTGTTCCTTACCGTTTCTATTAGTTTTGATAGCTCTTTTACATCTTTTATGCCGTGTAGTACAATTGGTGGAGGTTTATAAAGTCTTTTAGGGATGTTGTTAGGACCTAAATTGTCGGCAGGCTCTAAAGGTAGATTGGATTGGAGGTGGAGCCGGATTTTGGTCGCTTGCTTCACCGGGGTTGCTTGCTTACTGAGTTTCCTTTTCTAGATCTATTGTTTCAGGTTGAGATATTTGTGTTGTGTTTATTTGCTCAAAATCGCCTAATGATGAGGTTCTGTGTCTGATAAATAGTCCAGGATGGAACACTTGTTGACTAAGGTTTGATTTAGAAGTTTTATTATTATTGCTCATATTTGTTCCCACGAATAGGGCCGAATTAAACTGTCGCTCTCAGGGTGACGCCCATTCCTGAGAGAAGGCACTATACAATGATGTGAGCCGGTTCCATCAAGGTTGGCGCTAGCGACTGAAGCCCTCAGCCATTCATCCTCTCCGCGCGTTGCCCTCGTTAGGATTGGGGTTATTTGTTATAGAAGTTATTCTTCTTCTTGGCCCAGGTAACTCAACCAAAGCCACCGTTCCCAGGATGCATGACCGCAGGGTTGCGGGTTGAGAAGGTCATTTCCTACCTTCTGCACAACAAACTTTTTAGTCTGTTGACTGGGTAGGTTAGTTGACCGCCGCCTACGACTCGACGTTGTTACTCATTAAGCACCACCCAGGGGACACGTGTAGGGTGGGTCTAAGAAAAGATTGTAAGTCCTACGGACGTGAGTAACATAGCCCCCCAACATTCACATCTGTACTAATATTATAAGGCGAGTTTGTTTGTTTCGTTGACTGCAATAATCTCAGAAACTGCAGGTCCAAACTGAAAAGATCTTTTAGTGTTGGATACCCCATTTATCGAGGAAGGTCATAGGCTATATAACACCACACTACAACCACAATCAACCTAGGAACCTGATCATTAATGAAAAATGTGATAAAGATGAGGTTGCGTGGGCCAGCTAGTGTAAAATACGCGCTTAGTCATGGAGTTACGGAAACCAGCCTGATTAACATACTACTATAAATGGGATTGGAAAATAATTATTTATGAATTAAACTAATTATTATAAGTATAATTATAATTAGACCAATTTTTATAAGTATAATCATAATTAGACTAATTGTTATAAGTATAATTAGATTAATTATAATAACTCTAATTCTCTTTTACAGAACATAGACAAACAATGCTATTTAGTGCTACACAATCGGAAAGAACTGATGCTTTGGTCAAATCAGCAATGAAGGAAAAGGTTCACAATATTAACACTGATGAAGATAATCTCATGGCTACTGTTGAAGGATTGAAACAAGGGTAAATATTGATTTCTTGGTCTATTTAAAACAAAATAAAGTCAACATGAATTATTTTGAAAGATTAATAGTCATAGCATTCCTTTCATTGATTTGACAACAGATCATGATCTATAAGGTCAAAATAAAAATAACCAAGTAACTAGCCTGTTAGTATATTATCCCACTGCATGGCATAGGCAGGTTTTCCAAATAATTCATTTTTAGGTAGCCAAAGGGTTAACCAATAGAACTTTATTACTAAGCCTCCATTATCCGTCCGTCTGTCTGTCAGCAGGCTCTATCTCAAAAACTTTTCAACTGCCTACCTATTACGGTTCTTGAGATTACAGCCTGCTGACAGACATACAGACGGACAGCGGAGGCTTAGTAATAGGTTTCCGTTGGATACCCTTTGGGTATGGAACCCCAAAATTTTAAGTTTTTAAAATGGCTTCTTTAAAAGAAAAGAATTGTTTATGTTGGCAATCCAAATAAGTTAGAATAAGGAGGAACTATATAAAGTTTGTAATATTAAATTCTAGGTATGCAGTATGTGAAACAGAATACAGATTATGGTGGCTACATAAATTATTAAAGAAAACTCAAAAATTCAAAATAATGGTGTTCTTCTCAAGTTGTAAATCAGTAGAATTTCACCATGAATTCTTTAGCAAGTACTGTGAAGCTTCAGTGTTATGTATACATGTAAGTAAATAAGCTGATATGATAGTGAATAACATGGCTTTTCAGTCTGATGTATTATATATAAGTAGGTATAATAGAAGAGGTGAGGGCTGCAGCCGCTCTGCTACGGCGCGGCACTTGGCGATAGATTTGAAGGCGGCCCAAATCCCGCGCGAGATTCGACCGCGCGCGTCGTTTGTTTTTAATTAAGAACTCCTGCGTTTTTCGCGTTAGATTGTACGCCTTCATACACAAAATCGGCGCGAGTGTTTTTCGTCCCGCATCACGCGGGGGATTCGCCTCGGTTTGGCCAAAGCATAAAGCTTAGTCTTTAAGAAATTGAGTAGATCAAAATAGTTGGTTTATTTCCAACTCTTTTTATTTTGCTGTTTTCTTGGCACTTTGACTTGCTGAATGATAAATACATGGTATCATATAAACTTGAATTCCTGATTTTTGTAGGGTAAAATGAGTCAGGCGGACAGAACTAACGTTATAACAAACTTTTACAATGCAGAAAAAGTAGCATTGTTTTGCACAGATTTAGCAGCAAGAGGGTTGGATATACCAGCAGTTGATTGGATAGTACAATTTGACCCACCATCTGATGCCAATGTAAGTACGAATGAACTATAAGTATACTCTGATTCTGGTAAGTAAAGATTCGTACACTTCTGAGTAAGAAATTGAAAAATGGCTCGACTAGTGCAGTAGCTAAATGAACAGCAACCGCACTTTAGGTGGCGGGTTCAAATGGCTATGTCTTGACAGTATATTTTAATAATTTCAGGAATACATCCATAGGGTAGGCAGAACTGCAAGAGGCATGGGTGCAGAAGGAAACGCGGTGATCTTATTGCGCCCAGATGAGATAGAATTCGTGTCATACTTGAAAGAATCCAAAATATATTTAGATAAATATGAATCATGGGATAAATTCTCAAATTTACAACCTAAGGTAAGACTATCCTCTTCGCGAAAATTTGCTGTTAAGATTTTCTTGCCGAATGACGCTTATTTGCAAAGATACTACTTAAGATTTACTTTCGTGACAATTATTTTTAATACAATTTTCAGCTAGATGCAGCTATGTCAGATCCTCAATTTCACGAGTTGGCTGTTGAAGCTTTTCAAGGGTATATGAGAGCATTTGAAGTGAAAAAATTGAAGCATATTTTCAATTTGATAACAATGGATGTTGATGCCGTAGCAAGATCTTTTGGTCTTAAAGAGAGGCCTGATGTTGACGTCCGTAAGTAATAAAAATATATAAAATTCTTCCGTTATTGAGAGACACCGCACAGCCGAAACTACTGGTTGTAGAAAGCTGAAAGGCATACAGCTTCCTTGGGGAGTGTACAGGAGCACTAAGAGCGGATTTCCCGAAATTCTTACGGGAACGGGAAAAGAACTGGATATGCGTATTAAGTGAAGTCGCGGGTAATAACTTACCAGCTAGGTACCAATATTTCTAGAAACAAAACTAGCCCATTCAAAGCTCGATAGAAGACCAGAATATTGCAGATGTTGTTTTGAGTTATTAAGACTTATTGTTTTTTTATTCCAGGCATAGGATTCAGTAAAAAACACAGACCCAGAAAAAGAATGGCAGCTATGCTTGCAGAACAATCTACTGGAAATATGAAACGTATTAATAAATGACAAGTTTCCTGACAGTCAGGAAGGAAATATATTTGAAAGTAAAAGCAGTACCCAGGTACTAGTTAAAATTCTATAAAATGTTATTTTAAATGTTCAATAAAACAAGTATTAAGTAAATAAACATTTTTATATTAATTATTCCTTTTAGGGACAGAAATATGTTTTTACAAGATGAAAATAATCTATCTTCTGACTAGACGAGTCTAAAGGTATATTTACGTATAAAAACATTCTGAAATTTATACATACAGTAATAATTATGAGAGAAATAGACCAAGTTATCGTTAAATTAAACATAGGAACTTTTTAGACCCCCAATATTGAGGTTTATTCATTTTGAAGAACATTCCTAGCTTAGCTAAAATCTCAATATTTTTGTCATGAGCCGTGAATAAATCAGGCAGTATAATGACTGAAGTAAGCTTGAAAGGCTTCGCTTACGTTTGAGGTCCACTTACATAAATAATACTATTTACATGAAACTTCGTTTCTATTTGGGCGAAACGCACATTTCGTAGATATTGTTTCTAGATAATTTCTCGTAACAATCTTCATGGTTGTGCTGGTGATTGATGGCGTAGATCATAGAGTCTATTGTTTCCACTGTGGCCGGACATCGGTTTAGTGAGAAATACTGTACACACCGCCACGACGTCTTTCCATGGGTTGTTGAATGTTTGGTGTAAACAAAGTTCATATGCACTAATTGTTTGTGGCCCTTCCTACTGTAAATATACTTATAGCGAACTGGTAGCTGCTGGTTTTCATTTGATGATCCATTCACAACAAGTGATAGAGCACCTGTAAGTAAGAAAAGTATTTTAGTGCCAACTTTGTTGATTGTTGTTAATAATATAATTAATGTTGTCAAATTCATGAGTGTCCACAGAATAAAATAAAGTATGTTTTTCTGTTTATAATCATTTAATCAAAATATGGATATAAAAATACATTCACTTATAATTATTATTATCATTCAAAACACTATTAAGTAACATCACACGTTAAAAATAGCACTTGTTCATCTGTTTCATAAAAAATTAAGTAATTGTTCCACACAAGAGGTCTTAACCCTAGAGTGGGCGCGCTATGATCATTTTTCCGCCCTTGCCGAAAAAACGTTAATAATTCTTAAAATAAATTTTTGTTTGCGCTTTTAGTAGCTGCCTCCCCTCTCAGGGCCGCGGGGAGCCGCTAGAGAATAAGGCTGTTACCATCAGTCATCGCCAAGCGCCAATTTGCTTACCGCGCGCCTACTCAAATAAGTAAAAATTGTGTTATATATTTTATGCAAAATTAAAATTTTGTCTTTTTATGGTAAATTTCTTGTAAAAACTAAAAAAAAACCATTTATTATTTCAGGGTTTAAGTGTCACGTGAGTAAGATGAATTTGAAAGATTTTGCGATGGTCCTAGTTAAGCCATATATGACCACAAGGTCTTCTATTGAGAGATTAAATATTCCTTTAAGGAACCAAATTGCTCGCTTTGTACCTATAGAATAAGCACCAACTTCAAAGAAGGAAGGAAAGTGCAGTATAAGTCCAACAAAGAAAAATAGGCGCACGAAAAAAGGATGTTGCAGATGTTCAAAGTTACTGTGCAATGAACATTGCAGAAGCGATTAAATGTAGAAGTTTCAAAAAATCGGTTAAAATGTTATTTTTCCAAAATCTTATAAACAAAAGTTCCTACAAGAGAGTTTAATAAATATGTTGATATGTGTTTTTACTTAAATCCTAGTTTACTAGTGTTTTACTAAATCCTGAGAATAAGAATGAAATAAAAAGCAATATTCCTAATTCCTAATTGAAAAAGGGCGGCAAAATGCTTCCCACGCGCCCACTGACGTTTAGCGAAAAAACGCGCCCACTCTAGGGTTAAGTATTAAAAAAAAAAAAAATACAGATGTAAAATAATCAGGAATGTAAATCTCAATTTGGTTCTTATACAAATAAGTGTAAAACTGATGTAAAATACGTGTAATAGAGATCATTTTGATATCAAATTTTTTTCATGTCAAAATACTAGTCCAAAAACTATTCTAATTAATATAAAGTAGTATCAGAAATGATTGTTGGACTTAAATTAGTACAATAAATAGACTAGAATATGAGCAATAAAGTCTTTTATAAATTTTTATGGCGAAACACAATGGCACAAATGGAGAGTGCAAAATATGTTTTCTAATTGAATTAAATTTTATAAAAATAGCTTTCATGTTTTATTTAATAATTAATTGGCACTTGAGAGCATAGTCCCACTATCACAGTTTATTTCATATTGTGTTTTATGATCTTTATTACTCCAAAATGTAACTGGTACTTATGAATAATAACTTATGATAAACTATAATATTATTCTTGCAACTTTAAGGTGTTTTTGTCACAATAATCCAGTTTATAGATTTGGTCCCAAATCTTTTTTGAATCTATGATTCAGCTTCATGTATTTAAAAAAATATAAAAAGTAGGCATTGTTACTAGCCCTATACAGTAGATCTATTGTTCTACCAATATGTATTTTATTTTCACTTAAAAATAGTTGAATATTGCCTCTATAGAGGGGTTTAAGCTATGTATAAATAAACTATTAATTTGCATAATAGTCTCCTTGCAATTGAGATACTTTGAGTATATCATTAAAATGGATTCCGAAGCAAGGTGTTTTGCAAAATGGCAGTTCACATGCACTGCACATGAACCTAGTGTCTCGTCTTCGTCCTATCTTCCAACAGAGGCGGCATGAACGTTGAGGATATTTCTTCTTCCCATCCTCCTTTTGCGGAATTGTAACAAGGCGGTGCTCCATTGTCGGTCTGGGATAATCTTCACTTGTGTTAGTTCTCAGTGCATTGTTAGTCACCTTACCATTCACTAAGTTTTTAAGGTCGATGAATAACGAACTCAAGCTGGTATCTGAAATCACGATGGGCATTTTCATTGCACTGTTTTGCAGAATAAAAGGCACAATAGTAGTAATAAGATTGTAAATTGTTGAAAATGCCATCGTGTTTTCATAATAAAAAGCTTTATGCAAAAGAAAACAGGAAAATTACAGTGAAAAATAATAAAATGATTGCATTTTCAACACAATCTCTAATCTTATTGATCAGGATGATTCTATGAGGAGGAAGCATTAGTAAGCAAAGAAAATGGTTCTAAAGATTTGGCCTAATTTCATCATGGTAGAGATTATGTCACAGTGCTAGATTTTAGAGATTGTTATAAAATTTTTCATTTACAAAATATACTTACTGTCTTGTGGTGATGGATAGTCCATGGGTATGGACAGATCTTTTTTCCCTTCTCTTGAAGATTCATAATTTTTAGGATTGGAACATACTGCTGGATCAGTTACTATGATATCACTATCATCACATTCAGTTTTCAAATCCAACCCATTGTCAGACAAGGATTGATCCTTACTTTTCTCACTAAAATCTTGAGTGTTTGTTTTCTGTAAGTGTGTGTTATATGAAGAAGAAATATCTACAGGGTTCTCATCATATAAGGTTTTTATGTTCTCATAATTATTTGTTTGATATATCTGATTGTTCTGTGTGTAAATAGGTTTCTCTTTTGTTTTTAGTCTCTTTTCAGGGTTTAGTATGTCTGAGAAGTAGTTTTTTTGAAGGAATTCAGTGGATTTCCTTTTGAGGTTACTGATTCTATGTAGTTTTTCTATAAGTTGCCTTTGCTTCATTAGTTCTAGTTCATTGTTTTGTGTTGTGTCATCATTCATGGCAGCGTCGTAGTTGTCTGACACACATGACTCTGCATCAGGAGTGTTGTTCTGAGTTTCTGTCCTGTGTTTAGGTAAATCTTGCTCTTTTTCACTGTCTTCATCTTCTTCAGTCTGAAATAATTATAGTGTTCAATTAGTTTGAGCACATTGGGTAAGTACTTCAGTATTATGAATTTATTCATCATTAAATTTGAAATATTGAGAAAATAGAAAGTTCTAATTCCAGTTTTGTTTATAAACTTAGAAGGTATAGCTTTTTGTGACACAGTCAAGTAATGTAAGACAACCTTACCTCTTTGTTTGTCAATCCTTTAATTTGCAACACTTCTGCAGTTCCTATAAAACTAGTGAGATCTTCACGTTTCACACTGACTTCTCCATGGTACATAAACTGTAGCAAGTCTTTCATGGCTTTGTGACTCACATCTCTTAGCACAACTGGAAAGTAAATGACTAAAGTTGTAACATCTAATAGGAACAAATAGCTAAAAACAACAGAAAAAATGGTTGCATAAATGACTAGATTCCAATAAAACAGTTAATAGTTACCAATTGGATGTTGACATGGATTCATTTGAAACATTTTCTTGAAATAAGGTGAACATATTGAGAGTATTACTTTGTGTGCTTGCAACAAATGGCCTTCAACGGCAATAGTAACATCGACAAATTCGCCATTTCCTAATAAACCGGCGAATCCTTTAGTCAGGTTCCCGTGAAAATTATTCCAGGACAATGAGAATTGTTGGTCCATTTCTAACCACTGTTAAGTTGCATCTAAAAAGAAAATTCGCTCGATTACTTCATTAAACACTTCCTAGATTCCAATAGGCGCCTAATCAAAGCAATACTAACAATTTACAGCTGTATTTAGGGAAATAAATTGATAAATATTTTGTGTGAGAAACGTGACAGATGTGAAGTATGTGAACGGCGCGTCGCGTATGCGTAGTGATGTAGCTTTAGTTGACGCAATAGTTAGGGTTGCGCCTTTTTGATTGGAGGCATTGGCAATCGACTAAGAATGATTTTAGCCATATTTACATAATCACGCCATTTCAATAAAAATTTTTTTTTGAAATGGCGTGATTCTGTCTGACAGAGACATAATTACAGGCTGCTCAGTATATTATAGCGGCTGGGCATGATAAAAAAAAATGTTTTTATAGGTAAATATGGCGGTGGGTTTAAACCACGAGGTCAAAACGAGGTTGTCTCATTTGAATCCGTTAGAAAACATTTATACCTATAATCATGGTTTTTTAGTATGTACCTATATAAGTTTTTGGTTTAAATTATTTAAGGCTGCCTGTCCATAGACGCGGAGCGGAGAAACGGAGAAATATTAACCAATAGAATTGCATAAAATGTCAGTAACTGAACTTTTCAGCAATTCCATTGGTTAATATTTCTCCGTTTCTCCGCTCTGCGGACTCGCTCCGCGTCAGTGGACAGGCAGCCTAATTTATTAATTGTACTAAAACGTGCAATGTAGTAAGTACCTACTTGCCTGCCATTTGGTACTGTGCATTAAGTAATTTGCATACTTATGAAGCACGTATCTGTTAGATGAGTTTTGCAAAATTCTAACGATCAACGAAGTTGGAAGTTTTGTTCACGTTGCCCCTGAAGGACGTAAACTATACCTACCTACCGGCAAGAATGTGGGTATTGTTAGTAAGTACCATGCTTTCAAAGTAAATTCCTACAGTTAACAGTTCGGTATCCAAGTATGCTCAAATTTTTTTCCACCCTACAGTCAACAAAATTTTTGTATGAAAAGTTTATGTTACCTGCTGCAACTTTGCCTAATAGCTGTAATAAAAAGGAAATACCTACATTGCACTTATTAAATGGCGAGGACAAGCACGGTGTCTCATGCACTCGGAAAAAAATACTGGAACGATAAGCATAATATGTATTGAGTTATCCTTCTAGGCAAAGTTGCATCTTTTATAATACAACTTTGCCTACGTATTTGAGTACTTACTTGTAATTCAGAAGAAGCAGCATGAATTACAAAGATTTGGAGTAGATGTAATTAAGATATAAGGTCTATTTTACTTCTAAAACTCACTTGAAGTCATAATAATAATAGGTTCAGTGATGCGAATAAAAATCGTCAAAATCCAGGCAAAGTTGAAAGAATGAAAACAAGTTTATTTGGCACACACAAACACACACAATGTAGGTAACCTGTTCACAAATGAAACACCCAAATTTCAAACCATCTTGTCTCTGTCGTTTCTCAAGTTACGAGTCTAATTTTTTGTACCACGATAGACAATTTAACTAGTAATCGCATCGTATTTAAAAAAATTAATTTACTTTTATAGATTATGTATAAACAAGGCTTTTTTGTTAAAAATGAAATTTGTTTCATTGTGTCCGTATATGTGTATTCAATGAAACACTTGATTTTTTACAGTTTTTTTGTACTTTATTAGTAAGAACAATATTCTAAATAATTAATTACGATCTAGCCTAAAAGACTAACAAGCAATTTAACTCTAACTTTAATATGTTACGTGAAAGTTTATCTTAAAACTAAGAACAGTGTCTACATGCACTTTTACACAAGACCGTAGCACTTTCTTAGAGTCTGATATAATTTATATAACACTATGTTCGTGTGTTATATGTATAGCACAACATTGTTACCTACTATTATTCACTCACTTTGTACATACACTACACTACACCAATTCAAATGGTTTAGTTCTTATAAGCCTACGCACAAAGTCTGTGTTGTCTTTTTACAGTGAAACAGTTAATTAGGTATAATGAATTAGGCACAATACAATGTAGTAGGTAGTATGTTTGTTGGTATTTATGTATTTTGTTTGCATTTAATCAACTAGGTAAGTAAGCAATAAATTAAAGATTTAAATGAACAAATATCCTTATTCTTAGTAATTATTACCAAAGTTATTAATCAGACTTGAACATTAAAAATCACAGAGACCTACTGGTTCCGGACTAACAAGAAATCAATCACCCTGTCCCTGTGTTACAGGTCTGTAGAGAAAAAATAAAAATAAACGTTTCATTCTTCAAATCCGTAACATTCTTATTCTTTTAAGCATATGTAACGGAATAATGTTGGTAGTGTGGGTACTATAAGCACTGTTTCATTGTATACAATATGCTTTCGTTTCATTGTAAACTAACCACGTTATAATTTTTTATAATCTGTAGAAACATTTCAATAAAAAGTGGACAATAAATTTCATACGAATTCAGGTCAAAAGATACTTTGAAATGTACAGAATGCAACGTCATAATTATTAAACAATACGAAATTATTTTCTATAATCTTTTAAAAATCACTAAATATTACAAAAAATTCTTCGTTTTTTGTAGCAGTATCGATTGTATCACTAGAGACGTCCTCTTACAAGCGGCGCGCTCGCAAACTTGGCGTGTGCGGGGGGGGGGGGGGGGTCCTGAGCCTAGACAACTAGGAGTTGTCTGACGCTGGTTTTCAAGTGAACCTTACTTTAACTGTACGGATATGAATCAGATTTACGATAATACGATGTTAAAATTGTTAAATATACAGGTAGGTACATAAATAGATTCATGTTAGTGTGTAGTAAACGATATACTTAATATATGTATATTAATTTGTGTCAAGTTTTAGAGAGGTTTGTGTTAATAGCAATAAATAAAGAGAACAAAAGAAAACAAATAAAAATAAATACCTACACGCAAAAAAGTAAAAAAAAAAACACGTTCTGCAACACAAACAGAAACCGGTGTCGTGCAATCCTGACTAACCAATTAGTCGGCGCTGTGCACGTCACCAATAATCAGCATACCACCATAGTTGCATCATTTTACGGTACCTAAGTAGATCTAAATTTAGCTTTTTGTGCGGTTATTTGGAAAATACCTTTGAACAACGATTGTTTTATGCAGGTACCTGTCACAGTACCTATCTGCCTGCATCCTGCTACATTATCCCATCTCTATAGATAGTACTACTATACTTACCACGTTTCACTCAGTTGGTAGATGGCTTCCAGTTATTTAGTTCGCCTTCCATTAGTACAGAGCTTTGCTAAAACTTTCCATCAGCGGTCGAGGACTAGTCCAGCTAAATTAAGTTTCAACCAAACTTTTAGGAGTTTGTCGACGCAGTGGAATCCCAACGAAGATGTTAGTTACACTCACCAAGTTTTGTTTGTTTTCTATCTACGTGCGACTTTCTATATTTTGGTTAAATATTGTCGTAACCTTTTGTATGCCAGGTGTCTTCGTTACCAGGAATCATAAGTTTATACCTAGGTAGGTAGGTAATTTATGCCTTGGACACTCTTCAAGGCATTATAGTCTAGATCTAGAACAGAACGATGATGCCTACGATGCCTGATGATTACGATGAAAGTTTTGTTTAGGAGAGAAAAAACGTTTTCTTCTCGTTTGAAAACTTCTGAAACTAAAACTGTAAGTAAACATACGACAGAAGCTTACACGCGCATCGCATCTAAAACATATCTCGCTAGCTCTAAAACTTCCTTTTTTATCGCTCTTTCTATTAGTGAGAATCGCATCAAAGTCCGTTGTGCGAAGAAAAGAAACAGACGCTTGCAGAGCGACTGTATTCAATAAGAAGGTAGGGACTATTAGATTGCCGATTATCATTAGATAACAGACATAGATAAATGTCTATGACGGGGACAGTGGGTATTCTAGAAATCACATATGTCCCTACTTACAGACATAGGTACCTATGCATGTTTTTTCATATCAGTTTGTTATTTAGAACTTCAAAATCTAGACTAGGTACAGTCAACAAAGCTATTTGGTATAAATAATAATAATAAAACATTTATTGCAGAATCTCTTCCATAATTTGTTAGTAACAATGTAAACTTATGAACTAGTGTTAGTAATATTTGCATTAAGAGCCTGCATGAGGCACGCCGATCCTGGGGAATGTCTACTTGACTGCATATAAAGGCAACAATATTTCTTTTTCCACTGGACTTGCCAATATTTACGTAAAATCCGAAAACACTACCTGAAAGCCTGATTCTTAGTTTGGTCTTCGTCATTATTATTATGAGTTCTCTTAATCAGAAAGATAATTATAAACCATCATATTTATTAGTTTATTATTTTAACAATATATGTGTATTTTATTGGTAATATATATTTCGTTTACTCATTTACTTGTATTATATATGTTATTTCTTTGTATATTTATTTTTTCCGAAAAATATTCTATTTTGTATTTTATTTATTTGCTATACACCTACCACAGTGTGTTTCTTTTTAACCCAAAGGTTGACTGGTAGAGAATGCCTTGTTGCATTAAGTCCGCCTATGTACCACTATTGTACATGAAGTTTAAATAAATAAATAAATAATAAATATTTAAATAATTTTTAAAACGTAACATCAAGTCTAACGGTTGAGTTCTGTAATACCCTGGTGAAAACGAAATTTCTTGCTGCTGTTAAAGACTACAATAAACTTAATCCCACAGACAAGATAAAATCAACCCACCTAAACTTAAAATCTGTACCGGAATCACCTATCTACATCACAGAGCTTTTAACAGCGAATACAAAAAGATTATTTTACCTTACTCGAAACCACGCTAAGACACACCAGTATAACTATTGTTGGACTTCGAACGGAAAAGTTATGCTTAAAAAGAATCCTGATAGCCAGACTATCGTGGTGAGAAGCGAAGAACAACTGAAGCAGCTGGCGGCAATCATCAAAGCATGACTACCTACGTTTAAGTATACCCTGCGATTTTGTATGTATAATTTGATTACTTTTACGAATTCTTTAAATTGCTATGTTAAAACACTAAATACAGACAATAACAATACTCACACATATAACTTTTTTCATCAACACAACATACTCTCAACATACATGCCTCACTCAACTCCTACATATAAAAACTTCACAATGTCATCACATGTACTCCTTACATCTGCATGCGTTCATATCCATCATTCTTTACTTAGCTACTTCAACATCATAAAAAGTAAGTTTTTAAACTTAATGACCCCGAACATAAGCCTTCCATACGTTCTTAAAATATATACCATTCCATTTACTCGTAACCCACTAACTATTTTTGCCTTGCCAGTAAAATGACTACTAACATAAACAATCTAATTAACAGTATTGACGAACTGTCTGTATCAACTACCTATACGTGCACACCTGAAGAAACACTCTCCATCGTGAAGTGTCCTAATAACTTTATTACAATCCTATCACAAAACATTCGTTCGATAAACCGTAATTTTTTAAACTTGCAAACGCTACTGCACCGAATTTCTTTCGATTGCGACTTGATTGTCTTAACTGAATGTTGGTTACCATGCTCTAGCAATATTATTATCCCCATCCTCAATAATTACTCGTCATTTATGACCACCAAACACCTTAACCAGAGTGATGGTGTAGTGGTATACTCGAAGTCGAACCTGTCTGTTACTTGTGAAGAACCAGATTTTCACCAATCCGCATCTGGTCTTATTATAAAAATTAGCCCAGACCTGGCAATAATTTGTATTTATAGATCACCATCAATAGACAACATAAACAGCTTTCTCACAGCTCTTAACAGCATACTCGCATCGTTGCATAGATTTAAATCGGTAGTTCTAACAGGCGATTTAAACGTGGACATCAAACCTACCACATCTGACATGCGCTCCCATGAATACCTAAATTGCCTCGCCTTTCACGGTTATCTCCCTGCTCACACCCTTCCGACTAGAGATGGAAATTGTTTGGATCATACGTTTCTCAAAACAACTTCCCCTACCCAAACCTTTGTATTAAGTTCTACAATAACTGATCACTCTTCTTCCTTACTTTGCATTTATAATAAATCTATATGGTCGGTCGCAAATCAATTTATAACAAAAATTGACTATGATGGCCTTGATAAAACAATGTCACAGCTAGATTTAACCTCTATTTTTAACACAAAGGACCCAAATATGGCTATCGATAAATTATTAAATTTAATGAAGGTATCCATTTCTGAAAATACCATAGTTAAAAAAGTTTCATTACAAAAGAGAATCCTAAAACCATGGATCACACCTGGTCTATTACGGTGCATAAGAAACAGGGACGCGCTACATAAGAAAGTTAAAAATTTCCCTGAAAATGAAGTTATTAAAATTACTTATCTTCGATACAGAAACTATTGTATTCGTATTTTCAAGAAGGCTAAAAGAATTTACGATAAAGAGGAACTAGAAAAAGCTAGTAAAAACCCTAAAACACTATGGGATACTATTAAACGAGTAACTAACACTACTAAAACTAAAAATACATCTGATCAATTACTTACCTTGTCACCTACACCTAATGAATCCTGTAACTCTGTAAACTCATTCTTCGTTAATATTGGCGAGAGGCTTGCAAATAATATCCAGTCTAGCACTACGCAGCCTTTGGCAGTCCCTCAAAACACTTCTGACATCTCGGCAACTTCGTCGTTCGTCCTTGAACCTATTGATCTTGACGAAATTACAGCAACTATTCATTCATTGCGCTCTGATGCTGCATCTGGCTGGGATGGCATATCACCTTTCATACTAAAGAGGTATTCAACCTTCCTGGCACCCATATTATGCCATATTTTTAACCTCTGCTTTGAGACTGCAGTCTTTCCCTCTTCTTTCAAAAAGGCAATCATTCACCCAGTCTACAAGGGAGGCGACGGGAACTTGCCGAATAATTACCGACCTATAGCAGTTCTAACTGCCTTATCCAAGGTACTTGAACGTCTCATTAATAAAAGACTTGTAAACTACCTAGAACATTACCAATTAATATCACCACAACAATTTGGATTTCGTAAGAACAAATCAACCTATGACGCAGTTCATGAATTAACTAACAATATTGTAAAACACCTAAACACTAATAAAAAAGTCCTAACAATATTCTTAGACCTTGCAAAGGCGTTCGACACCGTCCCCGTTCGTTCTCTCTTACTTAAACTTAAAAAGATGGGTGTCAGGGGATTGCAACTTGATCTCTTTCAAAGCAACCTCACAAATCGCTCCCAGATGGTCAAAATTCATCAGCATAGTAGCAATGAACTTCCCATCTGCTGTGGCGTGCCACAAGGAAGCATTTTGGGTCCCACCTTATTTCTAGTCTTTATAAACGACTTATGTAATTTAGATATCCCAAATGCTAAGATGACATCATATGCGGATGACACTGCTATAACTTTCGTCGCTAACACATGGTCTGAACTCGAGGACAAGGCACAGAATGGCTTTAACGAAGCGCTGACCTGGCTTACTCTAAACAGGCTTACACTTAATACATCAAAAACTAAGTTTATTACGTATTCGGTAAGTTCTGCTACTCAACCCAACCAAACAATATTAGTAAAAGCTCACACCTGTAATTTTCAAACTCAAATGTCATGCCAATGTACACCCATATCTTCTACGGACGAAATCAAATACCTAGGTATAATCATAGATAAGAATCTTAAATTTAAATCTCATATTAATATCCTCACTGGCAGAGTTCGTAAACTTATATATATATTTAAAACCCTTAGAAGCATGCTAATCCTACCATTATACGTAATGTTTATTTTGCCTTATGCCTATCTATTATTACTTATTGTATTCCCTGCTGGGGTGGTGCTGCAAAAACAATCCTCAAACCACTGGAAGTAGCGCATCGGGCCATACTGAAAGTGGCTACCTTCCGTCCAATAATCTATCCTACTAATAAATTATACACAAATTGCAAAGTCCTCAATGTGCGGCAACACTTTATTTTACAATCAATTTTATTGCAACACCGCGTAACCCCCTATATTGAACTGACCAAACGCCGAAAAGATATAATATGTACGACGCCAAAAACCCACTTGACTTTTACTAAAAGATTCTTTTATTATTTAGGTCCATCCCTTTACAATGTAATTAACAATAAATGTCCAATTTACAGACTCTCCTATCATAATTGTAAAAAGGCTCTTCGCACATTCCTCCAAAATAAAACCTATGACGAAACAGAAAAATATTTAACTTAATGACAAGTTTGTAACTTGTACCACACCCCAAAACATAAACACACACTAATCAACCCATTGACTCAACACGTTTACACAGCCACGCATGCTTTCATTGCCGATTACTTACGCACATACACTCATTCACACATCCAAACACATTCACAGACCAATACACGACACACACAACACACGTACACTCACACACATATACACACACAAAAGTACCTAATAAGTTCTGTTAAACATTTTACTTGAATTTAAGTTGTTAAAATAAAATTGTAGTAATACAACTCTAGGGGATAGGCACTGTTACTTCTTAATACAGGCTATTTCATAGCCTAGCAAGGAGAACAGTACGTCACCCACTTGATTGTAAGAAATGTATAACTACCCACTTTCTGAAAACATGTAAAATGTACTACAATCTGTTTTTTTTTTTTTTTATAAAAATAAAGATTTATTATTATTATTATTATTTCTTCTTTCTAATGTGAGCATTATAACTTTTAAGCTTATGACATAGTCATGAGTGTGGTGTACAATAATTGTCTACTCAGCACGTTCACAACGTACTTCCAAACAAAACACTCATCATCTGCCTAGCCTTTTCCCAACTATTTTGGGGTCGGCTTCCAGTCAAACCGGATTTAGCTGAATACCAGTATTTTACGCTGCCTACCAGACCTCCACAACCCAGTAACTGGGTAACACGGTACTTCATGGCAAGACTGGAGTCAGATTTACTGGCTTCTGACTATCCGTAACGACTACCAAAGTTGTACAAATGACAGCCGGGACCAACGGCTTAACGTGCTTTCCGAGGCACGGAGGAAACTCGCTATGTTAAGATGGTCACCCATCCACAGACCAACCTTGGCAAGCGTTGCTTAACCTTAAAGATCGACCCGTGCGGCTGTTATTATTCAGCCACGAGCTCCTTACCGACTTCCAAACAAAACACTACGAAGTATAAATTAACCTTAATTTCGGAAGTCGGTGTTTTTGTTTTGTTTTTTTAATACCGATTAGTAGCGTTTTGTTTGGAAGTCGGTTATATTGTTTTGTGAAATAGTTTTTTATTTCTCATTTTTTTGTGGTGCTACTTGGACGACGTTGTCGTCTACGCTGAAATCTTACACCCTAGTGTCAGAATTTCTAAACCGCCTCAAGGGCCTCTGTCATGGTTTATTTGTCGACCGCCATTTGGCGGCCGGGACCACCGGCTTATACGTGCCTTGCGAAGCACGGAATCATCTTTTTATCAGAGAATCAGGTGATTCAAAAGCCTGCAATGTCCTAGCCAAACTGGAAACAACTTTGCAAAAGTAGGCTTCCCGTGGGAATCGAACCCACGACAACCGGGTCACAAGGCAAACGCCTAAACCATTCGACCACGGAGGCAGTTACGCTAAAATTGAAAAAAGCAATAACGCTCATAACGTAAAAAAACTACTGAGCCAAACTGAATCAAAATTTTATGGGACCAAATGGCAAGTAGGCCGCATCGAATTAAAAAAGGATCACAGAAATCGGTCAGGAATTGTTTTTTTTTAATGTATGTACACCGATAACTCCGAAGTAATCGAAAAGTGTACATACGTTAAAAAAAAAAACAAAAAAAAAATACCCACCGAATTGAGAACCTCCTCCTTTTTTGAAAAACGGTTAAAAAGTAGTTGCAAGTTAGCTGCTGTATACCGAATAGCTTTGTTGACTCTACATGAGGAGTATGCTTTTTTGAATAGATATCCCGTATCAGTTGGTTCCTGCACGGAAATCAAACTGGCAATTCAAAGACAGCCTCAAACCACTGCGCTCACCTACTCTTCAAATAGTCTTCTCACGTAAAAGCTAATGAAGTCGTGCAGGTGAAGTTGTGTCTGTAGTCTTGCTTCGAGTTCAAGGAATTTCAAGGAACTAATACCTACTGGAGGTGTACGGTGTTCCTAGGCGAGGAACAAGTTGTTTCGAGGTATTCGTGGTGAAGGTACGAATTGTATCTCTATTAAGTAATTTTAAAAATTATCGGGTACCTTCTTATGTACTGACTGAACTTATTTGGCACCGTTAGATCATACCTACATGTCTTCTTCAAACGTAAGATAGTTTTTCCTTTCCAGGTTTCGCCAGTTTTCCATTCGACACATTAAGTATCTTGGACTAACCCTGGACGGTCGGGTCAACACCTCCTGGTCTTTACCCCAAAAGTCCAGACTCCATTCTTTTTTTTTATTTTTTTTATTTGTAATGGGTTTGCTCTTGACTCTAGTCTATGTCAGAGATGACAGAGGCAAAGTCTACGATGGAGCGAGCCTACCCAGAAGGAGCCTGTTCACTCTAACTTTGAAGAGATTAGGGTTGTAAGCGTTTGGAAACACAGACGTAGGCAGAGAGTTCCACTCCTTTGCTGTGCGCATTATAAAAGACGTTTGAAAACGCTTAGTGCGAATTGGTGGAATAGCCACAAGGTAGGGATGGTAAGATGCAGTGAGTCTGGATGTCCGATGGTAGAAGGGGGCCGGTGGGATGAGGTCGTGGAGTTCTTGGGCACACTCACCGAAGTACAATCTGTAGAAGACCGACAAGCAGGCAACCTTACGGCGATGAGCCAAGCTATGTAGCTTGGCATCCACCAGTTTTACGTCGCCGATGAGCCTCTTAGCTCTGCGTTCCACCGAGTCAAGCGCGGCAAGCTGATACTTAGCTGAGCCATCCCATAGGTGGCTACAATACTCCATGCAGGATCGGACTTGTGCTTTGTAAAGTGTTAAAAGCTGTCCAGGCCTAAAGCATCGCTTCACCCTATTTAGGATGCCCAGCTTTTTGGCCGCAGTTTGGGCTTTGTACTCGATGGTGGCGCCGAAGTTGAGACTGGATGTCAATTCCATGCCTAGGAGCTCGAGCCGTTCAGTCACAGGAACAGATGCACCCCGAAAAGTAGGAGCTTGGTCAAAACGACTCCTTTTTGCGGTAAAAAGACACGCCTGTGTTTTGGTGGCGTTAAAAGTGACCAGATTGTCATCACCCCACTGGGAGACAACGCTTAAGGTCAAATTTGTCCGCTCTACCATGGCTTCTCTCAAGGAACAAACTTCAACCCCACTGGTTGTTGCGTTGGACAAGTATCTCTCTGAAACCGTACTGTCATCTGCGAACCCAACAAGACCAGGCTGAAGTAGGTCATTGATGTGCAGCAGGAAAAGAGTTGCAGAGAGAACAGACCCTTGAGGAACTCCGGCATCAATAGCCATGAGGTCAGAGGAGCAGCTGTCAATGACCACTCGGATCGACCGTTCACTCAGGAAGTCTGATATCCAGCTACAAAAACCAGCTGGGATGCCATAAGCAGGAAGCTTGCTGAGTAGACCTGTGTGCCAGACCCTGTCAAAAGCCTTCGAGATATCAAGCGACACGGCAAGTGCTTCGCCGTGTCTCTCAATGGCTTCGCCCCAGCAGTGCGTGACATACACAAGAAGATCGCCAGTTGACCGTCCCCGGCGAAAGCCATATTGACGGTCACTGAGGAGATTGTTGTCTTCAAGGTAGGTTTCTAAGGTTTCCCTCCGAAAAAAAAATGGCTAGTTAAACAGCCCGACAACAATCATCAAGCAGTTGCCCACTAGACACAACACCGTCTGGTCGGAGGATCCTCCCCGTTTAATGGTACTGCTCTAGTAGGTTGGTACTATATTTAGTTAGGTACGTACTAGATATGAGCGTCGTGGCGATTTTTGACGGCGGCGGCGTGTAGGTAAATTTCCCACGGCGGCGGCGGCGCGCCGGCGGCGCGGTCTTGAACCGATCGCTGAATGAGCGCTTTTTTGGCTGCCATATAAAGAAAGTAGCTTTCTGTCGGGCGGCGTGAAGTCAGAAAAACAATTTCTTTACGTTTCGAATCCCATTTGGGCTCTGCCCCTCATTGTCAACGTCAACCTACAGCAGTCCATTGTGAACATGGCGTCTCCTGCCATCAACATCTCGATCTTCGATAACTCTCATCTTGCTGATGTCAACCTGTGAATATCTGATCTCTTAGAGCATAAAATTTTCTATAACTTGCTGAGTTATCTTCAACATAGGTATTGACCGGAAAATAGTCAAGTTTTTAACATTATCTAATGCATCTGTCAATCCATTTCGAGTAACTTAATATGTAGGTACATACATCCAGCTGACACACTTCTCGACGTAGTATCTATCCTATATTCAGTTTGCTGGTCCTGGATTTGGACGTTAATTGTCGCCGCATACGTACAATGGGCATCTTAGTACCAACTTGAATATTATGGTCAATCGACTTGGCGTCGCAGCAGACCTCAAAACTGAACGGCCTGGGGCCCTACTATGACGTACAAATTCCGTCATGATTTTGATTTGAGAGAGATGGAGCTAAACAGGACGAAGCATTTTTTTATTCAGCCTATACTACCCCACTGCTGAGCAAAGGCCTTCCCCAAGTCCTTCTAGATATTTTTGTCCCGAGCCAGCTCGAGCCAACCCTGGCTGTAGGCGTTTAGGTCGTCTCGCCACCACTTCTTAGGCATGGCTGACGTTATTTATATCATACACATTTTTAGGGGGAGGTAAGTTGCTCACGTCCGTAGGATTTACCATCTTTTCCTGGACCCACCCTACACGTCTCCCCCAGGTGGTGCAAAACGAGCAACAACGCCGAGTCTCAGGCGGCGGTAACAACCCTGACTCTGCAGGACTAACAATCCTGCTCAGTGGTGGTAGGAAATGACCTCCACATGCCGTAATCCTGCAGTAATTCTAGTGGGAACGGTGGTCTTGGCTTTATTGTCCGGGCCAAGAGGAAGAACACTTCAATAAAAAAATACCCTTAGCCTACGGTGGGAACGTGCCAAAAGGATACCAATCGGTGGCTTGTGGGAATTTAGTCTCTAGCGCCAACCTCGATGTACCAGGCAATCATCGAGTGTATATAGCCTTCTCATAGGGATGGGCGTCACCCTATGAGCGACCGTTTATCGACCCTACTCGTGGGAATCAAATGGATTCAAATTTAAAACAAAACAAAAACCAACACCAAACCCAGCAAAATCAGAAAATTTACCACCAGCAAGTTTTCCAGAATTTGAAAATCGACCCAGAGCAAACTCGTTTCATGGAACCACAACAGCATAAACTGCAGTCATAGAAATAAGCGATGATACACCAATGTCAACAAAATCTAAAAACTTGCCCTTGGAACCGCCAGAAAGTTCAGGACAAATACCACCACCTTGGCAAAAAGTACCTGGCTCTAAAAAACGCAAACTATCGGACTCTCCTCCAAGCCCAACTATAGTTACAAGTAACAGCTTTTGTAATCTCCCACTTTATGAGCCAGAGCAAGTTACACCAAAACCTCCAAATAAACCCCCACCCATAATGCTCTATGGAATAGATGACGTCCACGAGCTCTCTAAGTTAATTGAAACTGCTATTAACCCAACCTGTTTTAGATTTAAAATAGTTAATAAGAATCTGCTTCGTGTTATGGTCGACGTGATAGAAGACTACAAAAAAGTTGTTGATCTAATAAGACAAAAGGGTCTGATCGGTCACTCGTTTTCAAGAAAAGACACGAAAAGCTACCGTATAGTCATAAAAAATCTCCATCATACCACACCCCATAATGCCATTGTAGAAGAAATTGAAAAACAGGCAATAAAATAAGAGGAGAAATCATCAATTCATATCAGCAGATATGGACCGGACAACAAACCCTCATCCACATTTTTCATAAATCTAGAGCCTGGTACATGTAACAAATCAATTAAAAATATGCAATACTTCTATCACCAACGTGTTAAAATGGAAGATCCCCGTAAATCTAGAACAATACCGCAAAGCCAGCCAAAAAATAATTGTATGCGGCCATTTAGGTGTGTCAAATGTGGCAAAGGACACAGAACAGCAGAGTGCCCAAAAAACGAACGCAACACCCCTGCCATGTGTGCATTGTGTTCATGTGACCATCCCGCAAACTACAAAGGGTGCCAGGTCTACAAAGAGATCCTTGCTAGAAAAAGCAACAAACCAGGTCCAAATCACGCAGTAAACAGCGAGCACAAAAATAAGGCATCCCCTCTTGTATCTGAGTTAAACAAGTAAAAGTAAAGTAAAATAAAAAAAAAGTAAAAATTCATTTATTTTCCACAATAATGTTTAATCTGTATTTTGTGGGAGTATGTATGTATGTGTGCATGGTTGTGTATGAGCGTGCTTTGACTGCTCTTTATTTACTACAATAGAACAGAAAAGTTATTTAGAAATTACAATTTAAAGATTCCGTGTCATTATAATTTAAATTCAGAAGATAATTTTGGATAATAGATTTACATTCATGCATGATTTTTGGACCAAAACAACCCGTATCAACAAATAAATTTGATAACAGATCCTACTCATTTTGACATTTTAATTTTTTTATATACAACTTAACATTTTTATTTTTTTATATACAATTTGTCATTTTTCTTTTTTTATATACAATTTGCCATTTTTCATATAAAATTTGTCATTTTTCTTTTAATCGTATACAATTTGACATTTTTTTTATATATACAATTTTACATAATTAATGACTAAAGTATTATAATTATTTTTATTATGAATGGGGACTATGTGGATTATTTTTTAATTCGAGTAATTTTAATGTTTGTCTGGCAGTTTGAGTGATTTGTACGGCCTACACAAATGTCCTTTCTTTGGTATTGTTCGTCGAGTTGTTGAGCTCCTAAGTGGATCTGAGTTGAGCTACACGACTACTGACAAATGCTTGCACTGACTGGACAGGTTTCACTCAAATCTGTGTGGTTCTTTCTTCTAAAGACCATTTCAGACACTAATCTGCATGGTTCTTAAAAAATGATGTATTGTAAGTGTGAGGACTATGTAGGTCCTTATTTTTAAGAATAATTTTCATGACAGTCTGGCAGTTTGAGTATACTATGCGGCCTACCCAAATGTCCTTACTTTGGTATTGTTCGTCGGCTCGTTGAGCTCCTCAAAGTTCTGAGTTGAGCTGCACGATAACTGACAAATGCTTTCACTGTCTGGACAGGCCCACTCAAACCTGCGTGGTGCTTTCCTCAAAAGGCCACCTCAGACGTTAACCTACATGGTTTTCATATATTATTGGCGATTGTATGGACTTCAAAAGAGACTATGACCTCTGATTTTGTTTCGGTGTTTCTTCTCAGGGTAGTCAGCTAGGAAATGCCGGCCTCATCTAGAGTAATATGTCAAAAAAAAAATGACGTGTAAAAGAGTTACTTGTAACCTATTTGCAAAATGAATATCATTTATCATTTACTCCGATGTTACCTCCATTCGTAGAAATACCGACCGAGCAGATGATCCTGATCCTGTACTTTCTCAACAATCTTCAATCGAAGCTATTTTAACAAAACAATCTGAGAAGATTGCCCTCATTCAACAAATAGGAACACTGATAAACCTATTGACAACCGTAATATCCAAAATGAATACAAAATGACATCCTTGCATTCGCAACTTGGAATATAAATGGATTGTCACCCAACACACTAGAACTTGAAGCAATCCTTTACAAAAATAAACTAGATATGATACGAATAAATGTTCACAATTTTTTTCGAAACTCTTGGCCATCGGTTTATTGCTGGGGGAGATTGGAATGCCAAGCACACCTTCGGGGGCTCACGATGCACGGTAACCAGAGGCAGAGCATTGAAAAACTCAGTTAGTAAAAAACAATTTGAGGTCCTGGTCGGATGGTAATCCAACCTACTGGCCTTCTGATCCCAAGAAAGTTCCCGATCTCTTAGACTTTTTATTTCTGGTGGAATGAGTAATCTACATCTGTCTCTTGAGTCGTGCCTGGACGGATCATCCGATCACACTCCTGTGATACTTAATATTAGCAGCAATATTATCACCACAGAGAAACCTGAGTCCTTGCATAACTTCAAAACAGACTGGGAAAGGTTTAGAGGTTACCTTGAAGACAATTCAAACTTAAGGTGAATGCTCCAGGGTAGCCCGCGAAATTCAAATATTTTTATGTTTTTTGCAATTTGCCGGTCAGTGTGAAGCTGTATGTGGACCAAATACGATCCGCGACCGTAACGCGTATTTATCTAAAGAATTATAACCATTTTAATCATCAATATAGCCCTCTAAGTTCATGTAGGTCGAAAGAATGATTATTTCAGAATTAATCATTCTTTCGAGCTACATGAATAAAAATATTTGATTTTCGCGGGCTACCCTGGAGCATTCACCTTAAAAATAGCACTTCAGTCACCAGATGACATCGAAGACGCATGCAAATATATCACCAATTAAATTAATACAAGTGTCCTGGTTGGATCAATACACTTGAGCTGGAAAGGTCATGCAAACTTCTTTTACAACCTTTAGAAATAAAACGAAAAATCTAAGAAAAACGTCAGAGCTTGGCAACTTTCTCATCATTCGTCGGATAAGACAAAATTTAACCGTGCTGCGAAAGAACTGAAGGTCATGCTTAAAGATACCGCAACACGGAACAAGGCGAAAATTCCTTGTGGAAGGCCGTTAAAAATTTCGACAAGTCTCAAAATCACAATCCGCCCATTAGGTCAAGCATATCTTTGCCCAGAATAGACAAGGAAAAGGCTGTGTTTGCCTATTAGACCAACATTACCCAAAGAAGTCGCGAAAGAAATTAGATCGTTGAATACAAAGAAAGCACCTGGGTTCGATTTAATTACGCCTCGAGTTCTCAAGGAGCTACCCAAAAAGCAGTTACGTTCCTAGCTACTCTGTTTAACGGAATATTCAGAACGGGCTATGTTCCTAATTTATCTCCTTAATCATCATGCTTCATAAACCTGGTAAACCAGCACATACTATCGACACACATGTTACATAATATCGACCTATAAGCTTCACACCAGTGTTGTCTAAACTCTGGGAAAGAATTTTCTTGTCCAGGCTCAAAAAACTAATGGATGAATGTGAACTGCACACCACACCAGTTCGGATTTAGAAAATCACATTCAACTACTGAACAAGTCCACAGAGTCTATCAC
This sequence comes from Lacanobia oleracea, assembly GCA_950371165.1. Lineage (NCBI taxonomy): Eukaryota > Metazoa > Arthropoda > Insecta > Lepidoptera > Noctuidae > Lacanobia > Lacanobia oleracea. Next base: position 14,990,074 of record OX493397.1, read on the forward strand.
GCAATACGCCAGAGCTTTGAGAAGAAGGAATACACCTCTGCGGCATTTCTAGATGTGCAATAGGCTTTGATCGTGTGTGGCACAAGGGCTTACTGTGCAAGGTAAAGGAAAAGCTCCCCCACTCAGTGTTTCCCATCATAGCTTCATATTTAGAAGGCAGACAATTCCAAGTAAAACAAGGAGACGAACGATCTTGTCTGTAAAATATCGAAGCTGTAGTTCCACAAGGATCGGTCCTGGGACCCGTTTTATATGATATTTTCACATCCGATCTTCCAACTACAGCAGATGTTACGGTAGCGACATACGCAGATGACGTTGCTTATCTGGCGACCGTCAAAGAACCGGATATTTCTAGTAACAAATTACAAACTGTACTGGATAAAATGAATGCCTGGTTGCAAAAGAGGCGTATCTGTGCCAATGCCCAAAAATCAAGTCACATTACCTTCACTTTGAGAAGAGGTGACTGTCCCACAGTAACATTAGGAGATAAAACTCTTCCACACATAAATTGTGTTAAGTATCTCGGATTTCACTTGGATAAAAGGCTCACTTGGAAGACGTCATGACTCAGTCCTATCTTTGGACAACAAACTACTGCTGTACAATTCTGTATTAAAACCTAAATGGTTGTACGGCATCTAACTATGGGGAGTGGCCAGCAAAAGCAACATAATGTGCCTCCAAAGAGCTCAAAACGCGATCTTGAGGAATAATGTCAATGAACCATGGTTCACACGGAATGAAGAAATCCATGATTATCTCAACACCCCGACCATTTTTGAGGAAATTAATAAACATAAAAAGCGCTATGCTGATCGTCTAACTATCCACCCAAATCCTTTGGCTGTTAAATTGCTGGACAGCGGCAAATCTATAAATCGACTTAAGAGAGGTCAAATAATCTGAAGAGGTAGCAGCGGCAATGGCCCTTGTACCTGAAATGCCAACTAATTCATGCAACTAAACTGATAATAGTCCAGAAAGGACTGATGGCAGTTAAATACAAGGAAAAAGAAATAATAAAATAAACATTTTTAGTAAAAATTAAATGTTAACATTCGTTTAAAATGCTTGCATACTTTGTACGAATAGGAACCTTAATAAAAAAAAGGCGCGTCGTTTAAAATTCACGGCGACGGCGGAGCGCCGGAGCGGTGCTCATATCTAATACGTACCTACTTAGTTACATTATACAATACATAGTAGGCCTTAGAAATTAACTTAAGGCATCTATATACTTTTTCTAGGTCATTGCCCTATCTACTATAATAGGTACCTACTACAAACAGCAGACCAGTAGAAATAGCCTTCGACTGCGTATTTATAACTCCGATTAATCAATCAAATACACGGCTAGACATCGGTTTGTTCCAAAATAAGCCAATCGGATTTTCCCCACCGTAGTCAGTCATATCTAAAGCTAGAGGGGTTGCCAGGCGTCCCTTTTGGAAATATGTAGCTTGAATGCCATACATTTAAAATTGTATTCTCCTCATTTTAATTATTTCATCATCGTTTCAGCCAAAAGACGTCCACTGCTGAATATAGGCTTCTCTTGAGCGTCACCACATCGGCCGGTCCTATATATTGGAATCAATTTGCAGAAAGATAAGAATTGTTGTTGATAGTAGTGTATAAAACTTGATGTAAATGTATGTATATAAATATCTGAAATCGTCAGCCGGTTAGTAGGCAATAATGCCTAGTGGTAGGTACGTGTGTACCTACCACCTAAGATTTAAAGGACATACAATTCAAAAACCAGCTGTTCTGGATTTGACATTACATTAGTCTGTTGTTTATTGATTCTTATCAATGCCATTAAACCAGTGCGAAAGCCACACGTCTCGTGCACTATCGATTATGTGTCAGTTACAGTCGTGAGAGGGCGCTCCACCAATGCTTGAACATCTAAAGGGCCCTGTCTACAGCGCAAGCGGGCCCACGCACTAAAATGGTAGCTTTGAGTCTTCCTGTTAACAATAAATACCTAGATACCATTATCATATGTTTAAACAAGATCTTTTATATGTTGAGAACAAAGCTGTACCTACTTCGGAAAGTGAAACTAGAAAAACAATCATTTTATTGTGATTTTCGACCCTACTTTTAGAAGAGTTACCGAGCCCACAGTTCTTTCGTGTTTTTATTTATTTTTGTTCTGAAGTAGACGAAGCCTGTGTCTCTCTCGATATCGATTGTAGGACATGTCCACCGACCGGCTTAAGCGTCGATTAATTAAGTTCTGTAAGAGCACAGTCACCCTATTTTCTAAGATAGCCCAACCATGACTCCGCACTTTTAATTTTCTAGTGTCACGAGTTACTGCGATAAAGCCATCCCCCCTTCTTCACCAGTTCCCCACTAATGAAAAGTATGCGATGAATGGGCTTCTTATTAAAAGTGTAGAAAAGTTTCGTCAAGACAAAGTTCTCTCTATTGTGTTGTTAACACCATAAAATAATGAAATTGCTGTGCAGATTATTCTGTGTTTTTGTTACGTTGGATAAAATTTTGACTTTTCTCCTTTTTCAGATAAGAGGAATTATTCGAAGAATGTGCTAGCAGCTTTAAGCTTAAGAGGTAGTTGAGACTCAGAGCTAAAAGTGATAGTGAAGTCAAAATGTGTGTGTGTGATCTACGTAAGTACTTGAGACATAATTAAAAATTATCAAAAGTGGAAAGTATACCACAGTTAAAGCGTTGGTCGTACTTCCATTATCAGGACGGTCTCGTTTGGTCCGGCGACGCGGTCACTCCACTGGAGGCTGCCATTGACAGGTAATCGATGCGGTTTGCTAGTTTATTTGGCTATCGGTTCCGCTCTCAGCATGTGTATCTACTCGATATAATCGATACAGACCCCCGGCTTAATACGATTATGAATCGGAGCGTATTCGATTAAAGCGATTCTGATATGACTGCGCCTTTAATAACGTGCGGGATACTTGGATACTTACCTGTTTACGTTTCAGGTAGGTAAGTTGTTGTGTTAGGTATGGGGACGCTTGGGATTCTTAATCCGTTTGGAGGGATGACAATTTAGCAATTCGATTAGTGAAAGGACGCTTCACTATCTTCTGATGCCTCATTAACTATTCTCTCTCTACCTCTCTCGCTTTTGACCTCTCCGGGATTAAGAATTTTTACTTATGTTTTTTTCTGTAAGTGTAAGGCTGACGGAATGGTGCTTACAAAAATACAACCATCACGTTAGTTTATTTGTGCCCGATCATTATTTGTCACACACAGAAGTAATATTTAGATAAACTCAATCATTATCTAACGCTTCCACCTTCATTAAAATCTAAACCGTTAAATCCACAAACTATGATCGTAATGCTTAACCAACTGAAGTTTATATTCAGCGAGGCTTATTATCTCCTCCAGCTTGTGGCATGTAGGAGTTAGTACTAAAACCGATGCACCTACCTACATAATAATTGCAAGTATTTCAAAACTTTACCTTAGATTGAAGGCTGTATTACGAAGTTTGTAGAATATTTACGGAGATTTCTTTGTCCAGTTGTAATAAAAACTGTTTTTAGGAATGGTAGGAGCTAGACTGGTTTCTTGTATCGTAGATATCTAGAAGCATCGAGCGCCGCAGCTGCGTCGGACGTCTGAAGTTCGGTTCAGCTTCGGCACGCGCGCGAGATGGGACAACTTTTAGCCGACCTATTTACTGCACAACACTGGATTGGACTTGTGCCGCGGTACCTGTAACTTTGAGTGCCGTATCTGATGGATTCAGCTGATGTAGGTTGACAATCTTGCGTGTGTTACGTAAAGTTTTGTAGGTTTGCATCGCTGCGAACATTCTAGAGGTAGTAACGGTTCTGTTTTGTATGTCTGTTTTAGTTTCCTCTTGTGCATCGTCTTCTACTTGTTAAAGAAATAAATACATTCGGTATTCTATTGCTCGTTATCATTTTCGTTAATAAGTCTAAGTAAAACTCCAGAAATAAAATCATCTTCGAATTCTACGATTTACGAACTGTACCTAAATGAAATTAGTGAGAAAAAATCATTCGGCGCGAACACGCTTCGAATAAATTGATTTCAGAGACGATATCATTAACTTTATCATGATTCTTCAATTGATTGGGGATTTTTCGTCCGTGGTTGAGTTAGTTCGCAAGTATCCGCAAGTCGGAAGTGTGAAGACGTGCTCACCAGAGGGCTTGGAAGTTGGCGCGTGATTGGCCCCATTGTTAAACCTCAATAGTCCGTCTTGAGACCGCTAACTGAACCGTTTCATGCTTCATCCGTTTGATAATTTTGACTTATCTGTTCATTTTTGCAGGAGGCTTGTTGGTCTAGTATGTGCTACAGTTGTACCTAGATTGATGTGTTTTATCCATATTTTTTCGATCATGTTAATAAAAGGTTTTATGTCAACTTTTCTGCTCTTCGATGATTTTCTCCTCTAAAAATGTGATCCTCTATTTTTCATATCTCTTTTACACTGCTAAGTTAGCCGAACATTCTTTTTCAACAATAATGTTAACTAAGTACATTTTTGTTGATGCGGGGAAGCGATTTTAATTAAACGTTAAAGCAGGCAGCGAGCGGTTTTATTAAATGAAAAAAATAATAATAAGTAATAATACATAATAAGTAATTGGATCCGCCAATACCCCTGATTACTCTCACAATAACACAAGAAAGAGAGTTCAATCAGGCAGCGGCGCCCGCCGCCGTCGGCTGACCGTTTACCAATATCTCAACTGAATGGACCTCAATTAAGCCTCACGGACTAACCTAGAATAAATCTCTCGCCCTTAAAATCCAATCCCTTACAATAACGCAGATGACAATTGAAATGTAGATTACATTATCCTATCACGAGATGATTTTTTATGAATTATAATTTTGCAATCGCCTCGCACTTTCGAGTCACGTTTGGGGGTTTAAATTGTGCCTCTACGTGATGCTGCTTCAATCATTACTCCGGCTACTTATCGAGAGTACTGCATTTGCATGGTTTTGCATCTTTTGTTCAAAGACAATTCTGCCCGCGATTTCGGTTTGTATTCCGAAATATAAAAGAGCTGGTACTTTATGGGAGCATCTATTTTCAATATGCATGCCATCAGTGTGTAGTGGCTTTTTGTCTTCGTATCGGACTGTCCGTGCGTTATTTGGGAAAGATCCAAAGAGACAATGGCTGGCTTTCACCAAAATGACTGTGAAACTGTCAGTGGCCACTGGCGTATTTACTGATCAACCACAATACTTGCTGTTCAATCTATAGACGCAGCGATGACTGTGGTATGATAACGTAAACCTAATACATCCTTAAGGGGTTTAAGACATGATGACTTGAGAATAGTAAAATGTTTATAGATTCGAGACGCTATATTTATAACGTTTTTATTGCAAAACTAAAACAAACGCGAAACAGTGGATTTGAATGTTTTTGGAAAGTTAAATTAAGAAACGACCAATATTTTACATTTTATTTATTTTTTTAATTATAAGTTTTATATATTATTTTATGTGGCATTAAATATTCTTTAATTTATTCTTTATTACACAAAGCTAGGTCAGGTACTTTTGAAAATATTGAAGATTTTCAAACGGACCCTTTTTCTTTGCGGTCCAGTGTTTTTTTTGTTCTCCTATAATCGTTCTCGTATCAGATAGATTCAGTAATAGGTATTTATACGCTGACGCCCCGAAAAGTTAAGCGGAGTTGTACCTCCTGTAGACATTAAGGTACCTTTGCTCTAAATGTCTAATGTATCTATAGTTCCGTTTTTAAAACAGTAGGTATAGAACAAACCGTATTTACAGATAGATTCTTCGGTAACTACCTACCTTCTCAACTTCGTCATTTTCCCAGTGTAAACTGCTTTGTGATCTCACCGGATTCTTAAATAACGCGTCTGTGTTGGACATTTCTAAAGAGGTTTTAGGCAAAAGGCTCTTGGAGGAAAATCTTTCACTAAAAGTTACGGAGTGCAATGACCGGAAAACAGATGTCACAACAACGCGCTGTTTAAAAAGCTTTTGTTAATATTTTATTAAATGTGTGAATTACGTCTTCTCCATTCTGTGCGGTTCCATCAAAGAAAATGTACCTACTTTTTAACCGACTTCTAAAAAAGGAGGAGGTTCACAATTCGGGCGGTATTTTTTTTATGTAAGTATATACACCGATTACTCCGAGGTTTCTGATCCGATTTCTGTGATTCTTTTTTAGTTTGATGCGATCATTTAGTCGCGTAAAAATTAGAGCTGTTTGGTCCAGTAGTTTTTATTTAATGAGTATTTTTGCTCATTTAAATTTCTGCGTAGACGAAGATATCGTACAAGTATCACCACTCAAAGTGTAAAATAAATAACTTTTTACAAAAAAAAAAAATTAACTAAATTCCAAACAAAACACTACAAAGTATAAAATAACCTTAATTTTGGACGTCAGAGTTAAAAACAAAGAAGTTAAACCAAAAAACACCGACTTCCGAAGTTAAGGTTAATTTATACTTTGTAGTGTTTTGTTTTTTTTTTTAGTTACTGGTGGGTGGGTATTGTAGATACAAATGTAAATTACAGTCGTTTTAGTCAAGATCTATGATCATTTCAAGAAGCTACTTCGTTACCTAAGATTGGCCTTTAGCAGTCTTCATATTCTGATTGATTTGAATTTTGAACGATTCCAATATTGAATAGAGAAGATGCAAATACAGAATTTATGAGAATGTTGTCAGTAAAATGATAAAAAAGTATAAAATAAAGGCCATTACAATGTTTTTATTTTGGTTAATATCGATTTTTAACAAAAATAATGAATTAAAGTAACGTGAAACGGAACGTATTTAAAAACAACAATCAGCGTTTTGTGAAGATCTGTTGTTATGCCAACGAAAAGGCAACCTTATGTCTTTGAGTTAGGACAGTTCTTGACCAGTGATAGACACGAGTCACGTTATCGTCCGTTTTCGCGCGAACCTTTAAACTGTCGGTTTAAAGACGCAATTTTGGTAATAAATTAAAGCGTTTTTATTTCTTATTTATGTGGTGGTCTATTCTACGAGTAGATGGAGTTCTTTTAAATTAAAGCAAAAATTGAAATATTGCACGACCCAACAGGTGTAAGGCAAACCACGAGCGCACACATTATAAAGCACGTCACACGCTCTCCTTCGACTAAGTCTTTGGCACAAGGCGAACGTCAAAACGCCAACACTTACAACACAATGCAGTGCTTATCCCTAGTCAGGCGGAGTCCACAGAACGATAATACCTCTTCAGTGAGAGGATTATGCCGTGAAACGATTCTACTTATCGTCGCCTACCGTCTCCGGAGCTGCACTGCCAAGTAAACAGCGCCCAGATAGTTTGGTGCCGGCTTATGCTGGAATGCAAAATTGTTTCATATTTTATAATCCGTGCTTTTCAGTCGTTTTTTTGTCAGAACTTAATTACAAAATAGCTAACTCAACTGGTTTAATTCTGCAGTAAAATTGATAGCTAATAAATATTCAAGTGTATTCTAAGTCAAGCAAAGAGAAGTAAAGCTGGGTACAATAAAAGTATGAAAATGCACCGTCAGGGTGTTGTAGGAGGAAGCCGGGCGGGAAGAGCCGCTAATGCCTCTCGGAGTGCGGATTACTTCATGAAATGGTCCCGCTTAGCGCCACTCCAGCGTGAAAGCTGGCTGGCGATCTGTTTGCGCCACCCACTTCACAATACAACCAAGTGTCAGTCAAAAGATACCGCGCCACGAATAATACTGTCCTACTATCAAATAACAGAACGAATTTCAAATACGGAATTGACCTTTTCATAAAACAACGTACAGATAGTACAAGGGGTTCATTTATAAGGGAGAGTTACTTTTATTGATGTCAACGGATATCTACAAACTGGAGCAAATCCAGGGGGTCCCTAGGGGACAGCAACCTTTTATGCAAATTGTAGTGGTTTCCTTAAAAGACCTTATGTTTCTTGTTTGAAAAAAAAATGCATAGGGTATCTTGACGGTGTTCCAGGAAACATTTCCTTACTCTCTCGCACACCGATTGTTGAACTTCAGTTGACACTTCGAGCGAAGTTGGAAGAGAACTTTTTTATTTTCCTTTCCTCTATTGGCTTCCTTCAGTGAAACTTTGTCTAATAGCAATGGAAACCAACATTGATTTAAAACAGATGAAACTTGTCAGCAAGTTACTGTTACTTCACGAGTTTTATTGACAAGTTGAAAAACGAAAAAATATAGTTCTTATGTAGGAGTCTTCCACATTTTGCTGTAGGTAAAGATTGTTAAAACAGAATCAAGTTTGATCGGATAGTTCTGATTCTGATTGATGTCATTAATGTTGTTCTGTGATCTTTACGAATGAAGATGATGCTGTTGGAGCGTTTACCTTTCTCCTTAGAATATTTTGAAAATTATGTTGTGTTCACTGAGTTTGATTAAGCATTTAATAACCTAAAGCTTCAATATTCTCATTTCTACGTCACTTACAGACGAGATTAAACTTAGCAAGTTCGAGCCAAACACAAAACGTTGTGTATTTCCGCCTTTTCCCGAAAAGTTCAAGCATATTATTATCATTTTCACCATAAATTCTTCGCTGCTTAGAAATATTCTCCCAAGTTCTCGTTCCAATGCACGGTTAGACACAGCCAAGCCGTCTTTACTGCAATAAAGGATCAATAAATCCAAAACAAACCCCGGTACGTAAGGCTCAACAGGAAATGTCCCTGTACCTATATTTCACGCGGGTTTTTGTTTATTTTTTCTTTATTGCGTAAAAAACGAATCGCCATTTCCATTGACTTTACCCAGATAAAGTTGTTTGCTTTCGTTTCTATATAAAATGTAGTTTTGCTTATGGAAAGCTTATTTCTTCATCTAGTCGTTAGATACAGGCGGCCCAGGCGGGTGACAGCGAAGCCTGGATTTGTTTTGCGCTGCTGCAATTACCTTTTGTTTCTGTTGGATTTTCTCAACAGTTCCTGAAATAGGAAATATTAATATCAAAGTTTCATGTTTTCTTCGAAGTTAAGCTTTTAGTATAAGAAAGTTCGATGAAGAAACAAATACATTGTTTGTAGAGTAGGTACTATTATAAGTTTAAATCTGCAGCTTTGTGAAAGTTCGTTTTTACGTTTGGTCCTAAGGACCTAGTCAACTTATTTGCATTTAAGTAGTAAATCGGTGACAAAGAGCCATCACTAACGGTTACGGCGATGTTTCCTCTTGCCTATGACTTCTATGACCTGATGATAATATGTATAAGTACCCAAATGGACAAACACATTGATGAGTTTAGGTGCCATACACATGCAAGTTCCAATGATACACTATTTTTTCCAACATAGAGAATTATTGGTATATTGTTAAAAATAATTAAAAAACATCACATTACTTATAACAAAACTTAAGTTGTTACGGATAGTAAACATTAAACGATGTTTATTATTCATAAAACTCGCGAAGCATGTCGCTCGGAGCTATCGAGTAGAAAAGTTGCTTCCGTTTAGTTTGTTCTCAGCGCCGACCGAATGGAAAATTGCATTGTTTATATAAAGGTTAGTATAAAATAGGTAAGTCTTTTCTATTTGTATTTGGACTTTCTAGCTAACAAGAAAGTGTATTTTGTTTATTTTACTGGGACATTCTTAGCAGCAGCTTCGCGTTGGTTAGATTTTGAGTAGAATGGGAGAGAAAACACCTTTCTCTGTAAATATACTATAGGGCATATACCTCTAGACTGTGATATTCAATCAGAGATAGTGATTGACAGAAGTCCGAAATGTAGTGGATTGACCACGTGAGATTTTGGCAGCGCGTGTCACTGTCAATCCCATAAATATGTTTGGAACATCTTGTTGATAGATTGTCACTTATCTATGGCCTCAGGGCCTGAAGTCTCGATATTGATAGCGATTTCGATAATCTGTACTTACTTATTTCGTTGTGATCCCTACCGAATAATATCGATACGCTAAGCGGGCTGTCAAAATTCGATGCTAGGTTCGCAAAAGTTTACGACAAAGTTTGCTAGCGATGACATTCGCTAGTTTTGAATGTTAGGACTTATCGACCGAATTCGGTCGGTAGGCGATCGGTAAATGTCGAGACTGCAGGCCCTGGTCCTATTGGCACAGATTCTATAAACTTTATATAACATAATAACAGGAAAACAAGAAGTAATATCTAGCAGGCTAATTAGTTTGCAGATCTCGTGCTCAGTGCTCATGCATGTTAAAGAGACATATTCTGAAGTCGTCATCGTCACCTGTTATGAAGTTTTAATTCGACCCAAATTGTAAGCTGATCTTCCATCTCTTTCATATTTAATGTGCAAGTAAAAGATAGCCATAATTTTGCAATCCTGTAAAATCGGTGTCAATATGTACTTTTTCCCTTTTCCAACTTTAAACTGGTCGCATTGACCATTACTAAGCTTTGGTTCGAGAAAAGAGTAAATAGATAAGGTATGAGTGATCCTTTAAGTCAGGATCGTAGTTACAATGCAGAAGGATTATTAGGAAGAACACTGGCTTCACCCAAACAACTGAATTGGCAACTCTCTTAGTAATACTTAGTCAAGACCTATGCTTGAGGACCACTTGTCTACCATGAACCTATTGAAGGTACCACGAAGGCTAAAACTAAGCAACTGTCTACCAACGCTCTACTTTCCACAGATATCCATCGATTTAATTTTTACGAACGTGTTCAATACCCATTGGCTTCCCGGATATTTTGAGTACAAAAACATAATTTTCGTATTGTAGCAAATGGAAAACGTTATCACGGCGACGGTAACGTTTCCTGTGATCTCCTGTAAGCCGAGATTAGGTCGGATTGAGTCGAACCGTGCCACCGAACCGGTTATATTGAAGACGAATGTAGAATGTCTGAACACATTCTTAATACCTATTAACTTGACAAGTTCATTAAAGAGGATATTCTTTAAATGATTCGTAGCCCAATAACTACAAGTGGAAATGGTTCCCCATTCCGAGTAAAGGATGTGGTGTTTTGTTTAGGAAATTTCTACCAGGTTATTTGTGTAATTAGAAATTAACCATCATTTTGCACAGTCTATTCATCACTTTTAACATTATTGATATTATCTACACATAACTTTTGCAAACAAAGTAGCTCCCACATTATTATAACTAAAGTTCAACATGAATAATGCTCGCCAGTGTGAAAATTAGTAGGTAAGGCACACTAAAATATTCCTTACTGAGTGGCGTGCAATTTGCACGGAATAATCTCCACATTTAGAATTAGAGGTTCGCTTTAAGTCGTCGTAAATATAGCGCAACATAGTTATTTTGAAAAGGCTTGCACGCCGTGCCCGCGGCGGTTCGCTTGGCGGAATATAATAATAGTCGTCGGGCCACCGCGGAATATCATCTCGGTACATTGTGAGAGGCAGGATGCTCATTAGATGAACGCCCCGGGCCGCGCCCGCGCCCGCGCCCCGCTTAGTGCCTACCTTCAGAGCAGACATACTGTCTGCATGCGCACATTGCGCATGCTGCACTTCGTATTCTAATTAGTTTTACTTTTTACCCTCGCCCTAACATTAACTGCTTGCCAAAAGCTACAAATTGGTGTCTCCGTGCCCTACTTTTTCCGTCCACTGCACCAATAATATAAATTTCAGGATCCTTCCCAACGACGTTCTGATAAGACCGAAACGAGCAACTGAAACGGAAAGTGTTCATTCTGAAGTTATATCTTGCGATAAAGTTTTAGTTAGAACCTATTATAGGATATACGGCTCATGGATCTAATAGGCTTTAACCTCTTTATGTTATCGCCTAAGTTGAGTGCGGTGTTAACATTATAATTATAACGACTACTGTAACTCAACACTGGAATAATGTCTGAGTGAGTTTGCGAAGCCGATGTAATATTTTAATCTTATCATTTGAGTCAAGTTTCATGTCTCGCGAGGAAAGTTTGATCCGCGGTTCAAGTTTCGAGACGAACGACGAGCTTACAACTGTGACTGTGAGGCTCTCAGATCTCTGTACTTTAATGGGGCCGACACCATTATTGATGTAGGTATCTAACTTTCCATACGTTATCCAATAACTCCTGAATTTCCTACGACTTTAAGTGAAATAACAAAATTGTTGCAAAGTAATGAAATTATTTCAGTAAGCAAATACTTGGTAAATACAAAAAGACAGCGTGAAGTACCTACTTATTTTCATGTTCTGTATGCTCAGCAAAATCGTTTATCTACTCTGTGGAGAGGCGTTGTTTTCTGAAACAATCTCTTTCGCACAAGCTCGGCGGTGACTAAGCATTTTCAAAGTTAAGAAGCCTTGTTTGGCCGCTTCCGATATTTGTTAAGCCCGTGTCGGTTTTACAAGATGCCAACTTGAGATAATTAATGTGTAGCCTCGTAAAACCCTTCTTAGTAATTTAACAACTTCTAATTGAATAAAACTTAACAACCTTTGTCCTGTTACATAATAATTTAATTATATACTGCGAACTAAACAGCTGACACTTTAAGATTATAAACTTGAAATTGCCATAATGCTTGGTAGGTACGCGGATAGGTTATTTCTGTTTATTGTTATTAGCTCAGAGGGCAGTTTAGCTGAGCATCATCGTTTATAATAGCTGTAGGCTCTAGTTCACTCATGGAATATGAAGAAACTGCTACTTTTTTATCTTTACGACAACCTTGTATTATTTCACGAAGCGCACTATTTGTTTAACCTGTGATCGACCGGCCGCAATAGCCGTTGCGACGTAATTACAATTAAATAGTTTTATTGTAAAAAATCGGCGGTCGCCATGTTTTTTGGTCGATGGGGGGCCATAGGATATTTAACACTGCGTTTATAAAAAAAAAGAAGTTTCAACTGCGTGATTGGGTATGGCATGTGGCCATTTCAGTTGACACCCAATGGCACACAGTGTGCCGACGAACGCCAGGTTAATTAAAAGTATTACTAAAATAAAATAAACGCAAACGGTAATAAAACCAGCTCGTAGAGTGAAACTTGATGGCCGGAAACAGTGCTAGAAGTAAATAACACAAGGACGGTATTGCGAACTACAGCCGAGCAACGTTAGTCACCGATTTTCATTTCAAATCAGTTTAAAACAACTTGTTCGAATACATTTTGAAGCCAAAATGTATCGGCATTTTGAATCCCAGCTGCATTTTACTCGTTTCTAATACCGGAAATAAATTCTTGCCTACGACTGCAAAAAATAGTGGCCAAATCGATTTCGAGTGGTTTTTTCCTTAACTTGCTGTCGCATAAGACTTAGGCATCGTGGTTTGTGGTGTCGTCTCTCTTTCTTTCTTTCTTTATCAGACACTTGAATTTTGTATTGCTATCGAGGTGACTTAGACTACAGAACGTGTATAAAATACCCTCTGTCTATAACAATGTTTATTTATTTTTGTATAGATCAGATCCCTAGTTTTAAATCATTTTTAATTTTCTAATTGGACCCTAAGAATTACACGTCCGTGTTTGGTTAATAAAATTTAAATATATGAGTGCCATTGAATGGAATCGACCCAGTAGACTCGGAGCAAATTGGCTGTGACAGGCGGACTGACAGACTCAGTGTGACCCATAAGGATTCCGTTTATTCATTCGGACGTACAGAACCCAAAAGCTGCATATCCTTCCACGTGTTACTAAAATACAGTCTGTTCCGAGAGGAGATTGACATTGTTAAGAGGTTTAGTAACGGATGCGCTTGCTCGCTTACGCCATCAAGATGACATAATAAATGGAGGAGGGCGGTACAATTAATTACTTCTAAGGAATGCGCCCAGCTGCAGCAGTGATAACATACGTACAAGATGAATAGCTTACACCCAACTCACTACCTATTATAATATGATTTTGATATATTTCGGTACTTTTATTTGGCTTCTGAGAAGCATTGTCCTCAGCTCAAGGTTAAAACGTCTCTTACTAAGCCTTCCTTTCATTAAACTGTAAATTTCCGAAAGTCATTGATTTTACCTAAATGGATATTCGGGACGCCCTTTACCATTATCAGAACATTGTAATGAGCGTTCAATATTGCTCCGTCGCACTACTACAGACTCTTAATACGCCACTTTACTTATGTAGAGTCATTCGAGGTAACGAGACCATAACTCCGTCTTGTCTGGATACGGACTAATCCGGCGCTCACGAAACTCCGTAGATCCAGATAGAGAATAGAAATACGATTAGTGGGGTTTGTTTAGTTTGATTGGCGCCGCCTAAGCCTGCATTACTTGGAGATAGCACGATTTCTTCGCGTCCGTGGTTGATAACTCCAATTCTCTGTAACAGCGGGATCAGTGACAGTTAATCTGTAAGCCGAGGTTCACACGATACACATCTAAGTCAGATGTTGTCTATCTAGCTTAGGACGGGTGGGAGTGGGTTAATGACTCGGAAATCATTCGGGTTAAGTTCCTTCGGGTACGGATTGGAAGATAAGGGACCAACAGATTTGTTGGTGGCGTGTCTCCATCAGGATTCACTGAAAGATTTGGGGACATTCATTTTCGCTTTGACAGCTGTTTCTTTTTCTTAATGAAAATTAATTAACTTCACAAATTCCTAACAATCCAACTAATAAAGCATTAGTATAACTGAGTTACCGGGTTTCGATATCCGATTATTTAATTAACAACATTGTGGTCAAAACAAATAGGTTTTGGTGGGAAACCGATATTATGGCGGGATTAGTTTACAATTCGTTTGATTTTGCGGTATTAAATTTGTCAATAACAGAGCTAAGCTTTGAAGGTGACGATAATTGATAACAATGAACAATGGTCCTTTAATTTGTATTATATTGGGCAACAGAGTCCTAAAGTGAAAATAGTGTTTGCGAATTATAAACGTAAAATAGTTATGCTTTAGTGTAGTCCTACCAAGTCAAGACTGATACGTACTTAATGTAGGTAAGTACATTGTCTTTACATTAGCAGTTTTTATTTTAATTCCGTAATGTAGTTGTTTTATTATTTGAGTAAGTGAAACAAAAGGTACGAGAAGGCATTACTTATGTACTTTATGTTAAATTATAGCTAGAACATTGCAATGTGAGGCAAAATAGAAGACATCTGTGTTTTCATGACACCCAAGCCGAATCATGAAAATCTAAATATATACACACCTATATATTTTCGTTTATAATTTAAATACACGTCTTCTAAAAAACATTTTTAAATTATTTGATGGACAAGTGCGAGTCAGACTCGCCCACAGAGGGTTCTCTACAAATTTGTAGGTACATAATTACTTTAAATAAAGACTATATTTTTTATTATTAAAATTCAAATGTATCGTTTACAATTTTACCCTATACTTGTAGTATAAGACGGTATTACTTGCTCATAGTTCTAGGTCAAAGGAAGATACCCTGCAAATTTTTATTTCCTTGAGAGTGTCGAAATTAAGGTTTTTTGGCATTTACGGCTTTAACTAATTTTACAGCTTCAAGGGGCTATCTAAGACCTGAGAATCATCATCTACCTAGCCTTTTTCCCAACTATATTGGGGTCGGCTCCCAGTCAAACCGGATTCAGCTGAATACCAGTATTTTACGTGAAGCGGCAGCCTACCAGACCTCCACAACCCATTAACTGGGTAATACGGTACTTCTTGGCAGGACTGGAGTCTGATTTACTGGCTTCTAACAATCCGTAACGACTGCCAAAGATCTACAAATGACAGCCGGGACCAACGGCTTAACGTGCTTTCCGAGGCATGGAGGAATAGAATAGAATAGAATACTCTTTATTATGTACACCATATAAGTTACAAAAAGATAGATGAAGAAAACATTTCATAGGGTGACACTATGGGAGGAAACTCGTTATGTTAAGATGGTCACCCATCAACAGAATAACCTTGGCAAGCGTTGCTTAACCTTGAAGATCGACCCGTGCGGCTGTTATTATTTAGCCACGAGCTCCTCAGCCACGAGCTCCTCAGCTATAGACCTGAGAATTTGGTTTTAATTTTAACTCGATACCTCCACGCTTTCCGAGTTACAGTGTCTTGATAGACAGACGGACGGACGGACAGACTGCAAAGTGATCCTATAAGGTTCCGTTTTTTCATGTTGAGGTACAGAACCCTACAAAAAATAAAAATGGTGGAGGGGGGCTATGCCGCAATGGTTCTATGCCCTCTGCCGCATCTTCAACAAGTTTTTCATATTTAACTATTTATACACTATCTCCTCTAATAAAACGGAACTTAACTACTTTCAGACATACTACCGAATACTCTCAACCCTATCTTAACCCGCTAGTGCACACACAGACCGCTGTGTAACTAAGTGAGGCTAGATTTCCGGTTCATTTATCTGGTGTCTCATCATAGTTCCGTTGCAGCCGGATGCAGGCGGTCAACGGTTAATTGATTACCCGGTAGTTAACCGGGTAAAGCGCCGCCCTTACTCATCAAATACGGTTATGTTTGTAAAGCTCAAAGCTCAAATTTGTTAGAGGATGTTGGAAATTTTGAGGTTGTTATTCTTCGTATAGGCTTCGTATTGCTTTACCTATTGGATGTGAAGGTTCTGAGAGTCATTTTCGTACTTTTTAGGGTTCCGTACCCGAAGGGTAACCAACGGAACCCTATTACTAAGCCTCCGCTGTCCGTCCGTTCGTCCATCCGTCCGTCTGTCTGTCAGAGGGCTGTATCTCAAGAACCGTAATAGGTAGACACTTGAAATTTTCACAGATTGTGTATATCTATGGCCGCTATAACAACAAATAATACAAATTATGGTTATGGTACGGAACCCTTCGTGTGCGAGTCCGACTCGCACTTGGCCGGTTTTTATTTCGTAAGGCATTTTGGTTAAAAGTAAGTTAAAAGCAGCGACTCAAAGAGTCTATTTTTGTCGGTCCATATTTTTAAAAATATGGACCGACAAAAACAATGAAATTTTTTAAATATATTTGAAAATTTTTAAATACAAATATTTCTCAAAAATTACACAGCTATTTTATATTTTTCAAGCAATTGCCAAGCATTCACTATTTAAAACAACATTTTCACATTAAAAAGAAATACGTGTCAAGTCAAACAGTGACTTGATACATGCAAACTAAATAAACTAAAACACACACGACTTTGACATATGTTGTAGTTTACGTACACAAGCGTTTGCTTAACTAAGTCAATCCCGGTTAATAAGGCGGGATCGCTCGTCCAAATAGATATAGAATAGAATAGCTACAATGAAACCGTTTCGTTTGATTTGCAGTATTAGTAGCGCTGTTTGTAATACAAGGAGGTATCGTATAAATTACAAGCGATTAAGGAAATAAGCGTGAAGTGATTTAGTCGGAATAGGTCGTATTTAAGACCGGATTAGTGTATTTTAAGTGTTTTGTTGTTCGGGTCGCTGGTTTTCAATAGTGTTTTTTTAATTCATTGACTGCAGGCAAAAATAAATTTCTCGATGGATTAAGCCGATACCTAGTTAGTTTTCATGTTTACTGTTTTTTTATTTACAGATCTTTGCAGACTACGTTTCCTAGAATAGTACTAGAATGAAAAATAATTAATTACTCTTTATTGTACACCACAACATAAAGTAAAATACTAGACGACATAGACAGCATCTATGCTCTGGTTATTGGTACGATATTCATACGCAGATTGGCACACTGACTGTACTATGCGGACTGATATTTTATGCTGATTCTACTACGCTACCATTGCTACAGAGGCTGCTACGCTTATTATCCTATTTGACTAATTAACTGCTACGAAACGGCTACGCTGAGTTCCAGAGAAAGTACATGAATATTGGCAGCAGACTTACACACAAATCATTAGCGTGCTTAGTATTTTGATACCTATCACAAGTCAAATAACAATTTAATCAAAATTCAACTAATTAATTTTCAAAGTTCAAAAACGTCAACCACTGCGTTATTACGTAGTGAAGCTTATAATAAGGTGTTATCAAATGTCTTGACAGAAGCCCTCGACCGAGTCGCGTCTCTGATAATTGACGCCCGGGAAATTACATGTCGGGCCGCAGACAGTTGTTGATGACGTCACGGCACTTGATTATAAACGATTTATTTCACAAATGACGCCGCGATACTGTCGCGAGTGTGCGTTATGTGGTTGGTTAATAAAAGTTGTGTGCGAGCTGCCTTATGTTATACTTATTAATATGTACACATAAAAGTTGTTTAATTTTAAATCGTGCTTGTAAACTTGTAAATATTTGCCTCGGTATTTTCATTTGTATGGTTGAAATTTCCTCTGCAGAGCACGCTTTTTAAATGATTGAATAGCAAACGTAGTCGTTTTATTTCTTTTTCGACGTTATTTAGAGTAGCTTTTTAACAAAGTGCTTTCTACGTACTCCATCGGATTCCCGGAAAGCTTATTGAGTGAAAGAATTATCGCAAGTGACGTGATTAAATCTCGGTTCTATTTTTGTTTCTAATCTTAAATAACATAATTTTTTGTGTATGGCCAATCATACCAATTCCCACAAAAACTTTTGGGAATACTTTCAATGTGCGTAGGTACAGCTAAGAAGTGGAATTAACGACACTAGATATAGAAGGAACGACATTCCCTAGTATGACCTCGGGATCTTTAAGCCAAGACTGAACTTTCAAGCAAGCGTGCTAATCGCCGACCACAGGTCATCAGGTGAGATAGTAGTCAAACCAATGACAGAGCTGTACAAGTTTGCTGCAATACCGGTCGGATCAAAAAATGAGTCGATCGACTCGAAAATAAAGAGGAGTTTTCAAACGCGTATCTATCAATAAATGATAGAAAAATCTCAACAACGCTCATATTTCCGAATTATCACCCATGGTCATTTACGAGTACTCAATAACAAGTTCCCGTTAATCTCGACCACATTATTCCCTCACTAACGCACTTCAATTTAATGCCTTATTATATAAAAACGATAAAATCAAATGACAACTATCGGTGCCGGTTATATCTACTTATCATAAAACAGTGATGCCGCATGGCACACCCGGTTAAGTGGCCGGGTAATTAATGTCCCGCCAAACGACTGCCCCGGAATATCCGGATGCACCCGGCCCGGGTATGGTAAAATTCCCGACTATCATGCTAGTGCAATAACACTGAATGTTCTCGTCGGCGCCATGTTTTTAACACAATTGTGTCAAGAATGTTGTTGTTCTACATTACATATTATATTAGTGAGTTTTAAAATAGGGGGTTTTGTGTGTTTAAAATACACAAAAAAATATTATTACAGATATAAGTATCTGTAATAATATTTTTCTCCGTTTTCCCTTCAATTACGAATGTCGTGCCATATTCTTGGAGATGTGCCGCTGCGCTGGAACAATTTAAACTGAAGAACCTACACATAAGGCATCGTATGGCGTTAGCGTTAGTATAGGTACTGGAAGTCAATTTGTATACAAAACACTATCTAATACCATTATATAATTATTCCCAGTTTTCTTTAAGAAAGTACCACTATTTGTTGTTATAGATTATAGACTTATGCACTGATTTAGTCTTTGAAAATAATAATAATAAAAAAAAAATAAGAACCCATCTGTCCGCAGCGTCCGAACGCATGTAGGTACTAAGCAATGCAAACAAAGTTTCAATGCGCACAGTATAGTACTAACGCCATGTAAGTAGTTATAGTAACATTCTCGTACGAACTACAAACGCTGCATGTACCGAGTGCAGTGTCGGACACGGAAACGGAACAGCGAAATTCAATAGCGCGCGTGAGTAATAAAACGTGGCCTGTTGACAACGGTCCGTTGCACCATAGTTGAGACTTCATTTCAGTTGGTAAATTTGTCGAGCGTCCGTCCGAAATTGCGAGCTTATTGCGTCCACGGCTTGTTTGTTTGGACGGTCAAAGCTTTGTAAGCTACAAGGTGCGCCCACAATCAAATAAATGTCGCAAAATAATGACGTTTCACTGCCGCTCTGTAACCCACAGTTGTTGATGCAACAGATGCAATTTTACTGGAGGCTAATGAATGACGTAATTCGTACTCTGCAGCTCTTTTAAAGTTCGTCGTCAAAGAACGAATATTATTTATGAAATCCACTAGCAAAGAGTAGGAAACGAAATAAACTGAGAGTTTGAGTGATTTTAATATTCTACATTTTAGCTTTTTACTGTCCGCTCGATATGATCCAAAATGAAGCAAGCCACTTTTAATTAAAATTTAAATGAGTACTGACTACGTACTTTTTATTGGTATTAAATATTTACAGGCTAACAACTCTGTAGTTAATTACATATTTCAACAAGATTTTTACAACAGTAGGTAGATTGTTATTTACATGTTCCACGAAGCGTGTATTAATTACTGGCAGGTAAAACGTTTATTGTTTGGAACTTATTAGGTATACGCAGCTTATCTATAAACGTCGTATATGCTTACATTATTATTATCTAGATGCAAGCTACATTTTCTCAATAAATATTTTATGAATAAAAACGATCCATTAGGTACTGGTTGGACAAATAATTCGGAAAATATTTTGTACCTATGTTTTTAAATAAAAGAAACACTACGCAGTGTTAAAATTAAAACAAAATTCGCAGTATTTCATCATTCGTGTTTAAAATCGATGGTGTTCGCTGGTTTCTTTGAAATTAAATACTAAAGTATCTATTTTTTTAAATAAAACCGTGCAATTTAAAAATCCTTTTAACATGTTATTTCTACAAAAAGTATTCAGTTTCCCATAGGTCCTAGAATTGATTACGCTAAAAACATGATGTCAAATCGAACTGCTTGTTAATTAGTCGTGTTGGCAACAAAATCATTACGTTCACGATACACAACAACTTTTCCTCAAAACTGTCATTATACAAGGGACCATAACTAATATTTATCCACGTTACCGACCGATCGGCTCTAGTCCGCAGTCGCGGCACTTGGCACAAGTTAAATGTAGTGTAAACAGAGGTAGTTATCGCAGCCGCGCGCCACTAAATCTTGCACTACCGGGTCGCGAGCGCCCGTTTGTCATGTCACCTACCGTCGCTCATGGTGTACTGGTACGTCGTGCGTGATTATGATGAGCATTTATCAATTATGAGTGGGAAATGTGAGTTTTGGCTTGTTGAGTTTCAATGCGCTCTCTGCCTATAGTTATAGCAGCTGCGCGTTATTAAATCTTGCAACTACCGCCCCGGTGCACGGTGGCCCGCGCCTTTTGACATGTCACCGCTTATGTTATACTGGTATATTGAGCGTTGACTATGGCTTTTTGATAGTTGAGTGCGTATTTTATCATTCAACACTGAACATTAACTAAACAAACTATGCGCGTACTGCTTTCGTGCCTAAGAGCGTCGTAGCGTCATCATCAGTCATCACCGCGAAGACACTTTTAAAAACATCATCACCTTTACAACCCTGTTAAGTTCGAGTTTATTTTTTAATTCTTTTTTTTCAAACCTAGAAGCGATCGTTTAAGTTTTCATGGAATCGTTTAAGTTAATTGTGCTTTTCGTTTACGTTTTTATTCCATTTTTCTTTCAGAAATCAATTACGATTTGATTGAAAATCGCATATCTATCCATAGTCGTGGAGCTGTTGCAACCGCGTTATGTTTCGTATAAAAGTTTGCTTTGCACAAAGGAAAGCTGATCTAAAAGCAAATATTGCCGCGATATTGCGTCGCTTTCAAAAATTGAAATGTTACAATGTAGCCAGCGATGGTTTGCGTTCGGCCACGAAAACTGATTGGCATTAAAATGTGAGTGATTGGCCATCAAGTAAATTCAAAAGGCTGGGTGTAAAACTCTAGCAGTTCGAAAAATATTTGGCCTTTCAATCATCAATACATATAAAAAGAACTCTTCCGTTACTCAGTGATAGTTACTGAGTGACTGACAGACAACGCACAGCCGAAACTACTGGTCGTAGAAAGCAAGAATTTGGCATGTAGGTTTCTTGGAAAGTATAGAGGAGCACTAAGACAGGATGTCCCGAAATTTCTACAAGAACGTGAAAAAACGGCGTGTGCGCGTACGAAGATCGTGAACAGCTAGTCTTATATGAAACACAAAATAATGACTGTTTTCTGATCACATAGTTGAGTCGAACTTCCTGTACCTAAATTTCGTAATTTAACTGCGTGATCAGGTCATGTAAAACGGCCTCTGATCCAGTTTGAAACTTTTAGGGTTATCCTGAAACATCGAACGTAAAACAGTAAACAACCACAAACGTCATTAATTGGCATTATTTAATAAAATAGCCAGGATATGTAGCTTAGAGTTACAAACAGAATATGCGGTTATGAATGATTAGGTACACTTCACTTGAAAATCATTGGATCGAAATCGAAAAGACAGAAAGAAATCGAAAACTCAGTACCTACTACCAAATTGGGTTTGGGGCCTATGTCACAAAAAGGCCATGCGACAGGCGACGTCATGAGGAGCTCGTGGCTGAAGAATAACAGCCGCACGGGTCGATCTTCAAGGTTAAGCAACGCTTGCCAAGGTTGGTCTATGGATGGGTGACCATCTTAACATAACGAGTTTCCTCCGTGCCTCGGAAAGCACGTTAAGCTATTGGTCCCGGCTGTCATATGTAGAACTTTGGCAGTCGTTACGGATTGTCAGAAGCCAGTAGGTAAATCTGACTCCAGTCTTGCCAACAAATACCGTGTTACCCATTTAATGGGTTTTGGAGGTCTGGTAGGCAGCCGCTTCCCGTAAAATACTGGTATTCAGCTGAATCCGGTTTGACTGAAAGCCGACCCCAATATAGTTGAGAAAAGGCTAGGCAGATGATGATGATGTCATGCGACAGGCGATAAGTGACAATCTGTCATTCTGTGAGTTTCTTAGCAGCACCTGTGGCAAAAGTGAGACAATCGTGGAATGTTGTTACAAATACGTCGTCCTAGCTTCTGCTAGCGGCTTCGCCCTTGTGGTCCCTAGGGAACATATTCCCGGGATAAAAAGTTGCCTATTCAGGCTCTAGACTATCTGTGTACCAAATGTCATTTAAATCGGTTCAGTAGTTTTGGCGTGAAAGTGCGGCAGACCGACAAACAGACAGAGTTACTTTCGCATGTATAATATTAATAAGGATTGTTAGTTACCAATATTAATTAAGACTAATTTTGGACAGAATGATGTAGTTCAACGAATGCTTCGATAATTTTGGTTCTGGACCGGCGAGCATTTCGAACGGGTTTTTATTTTCAAAACATACAAACCGGGCCCGACCAAAGGCCAGTTGAAACGCCTTTACCAACTGACAACTAAGTTGTTGATGATTCCAATGACTTCATCATTCGTAATTTTATACGAATATTTTATGTTAATGTTTAATACAGGCATCCATTCATAGAAAAAAAACCCGCCAAGTGCGAGTCAGACTCGCCCACTGACGGTTCCGTACAAATTTGT
Source organism: Lacanobia oleracea (assembly GCA_950371165.1). Taxonomy (NCBI): domain Eukaryota; kingdom Metazoa; phylum Arthropoda; class Insecta; order Lepidoptera; family Noctuidae; genus Lacanobia; species Lacanobia oleracea. Next base: position 15,013,490 of record OX493397.1, read on the forward strand.
ACGAGTAGGTATATATTTCTTTAAATTAAGACTTTATTTTATTTATGATTTAATTACAAATATATACTTTTCAGACTTTTTCCTAAACTTGTAGTATAAGACGATATTAATTGCCAAATTTCATAGTTCTAGGTAAGCGAGAGATGCCCTGTAAATTTTGATTCCCTGGAGAGTATCAAAAGATACGTTAACTTAGAACTTGATTTTTTTACAGCTTCTAGGGATCATAGACCTGAGTATATAGTTTTAATTTCAACTCGATACCTCGACGCGTTCCCGAGATCTGGCATTGACAGACAGGGTTTCGTTTTTTCCTTTTGACGTAGGTACGGAACCCTAATAATCTAATTTTCCAGTTCGTAAAAAATTGTTGATTGACACTTTTAACCAATACCTATAATTTATTCTACAAACATTTTCTTAAATATTAATCTGAACTTCGAGATAGACCATCGAGAATCATAGCCTTCTAATGATTTAGCTGTCAATTATTGTGGAGTAAAATAATGCAAACAATTCCCTAACTAATCGTTGTTTCGAGGACCTTCGAAAATCTTCTCAAGAATTTCTTAGGAATCGCCTGAGGCATCTGAAAAATGTTATAAGCCGCGTTTAAAGCTGTTCAGAGACCTTTCATATAATATTACTATAACAGTATAGAAACCTTTTTCTGTTTTAACCCTATTACTTAGCCTGGACGGGCGGACACCGGGTCCGTCCGTCCGTCCGTCCAGCCGTCCGTCTGTCTGTCAGCGGGCTGGATCTCAAGAACTGTAATAGGTAGACAGTTGAAATTTTCACAGATTGTATATTTCTATTGCCGCTATAACAACAAATAATGATAATATAACAAAAATAAAAATTAAGATTTATGGTACGGAACCCTTCGTGTGCGAGTCCGACTCGCACTTGGTCGGTTTTTTCTTCTATTTAATATATCATATGGTAGATATCATGCAACTACGAAAATCCAGTATCAGCAAACAGCCATTATTATGCAGTACTTAATGCTGATTTCAAGACGTCGCTTTGAAATCTCGTTCAATACAAACGATTTCGTTGGCTTGAATAACCACAATTATTATACATATGACTAAGTCTAAATACTTAGTTAGGTTTAACACGTAAGTCAACTTTACCTATTTCCTTCAAAAGCTCTTACCTGCCATTGTATGAAGAGGGTCAATAATGAGATGGATTTTGACATTTCAAGCGCTTCAATAGCGTCTTCTAAAATCCTGATCTACATTAAAAACCTTTGGTTTTTAATAATTGTATGCATTATGCAGTAATTTTACTAAATGTAGGCGCATTATATTATTTATAGCGTTACTTACTGCTGCAAGACCGTCACTCAATCACTGCAACTCCTTGAAGCTAGAATCAAGACTGGCGAAAACCAGAAAATCACCGAGGCAATGTAACTCGACGAGTCGAAGAAAAACGATCCAACTGTCTTGGGTCCCCAACAAAATTAATCAGAAAAGAACAGCGGAGGGGTAGGGAAAAAACTAAATTTCTTGTTCCTTCTATACCAAGTAGGAAACGGAACAGAGCCAATAAGCCAATTGGCACAAAGGTACGAAGTTACTGCTACAGAGTGCTACATAAGCCTTTGATGAAATCCTTTACATAAATCCCTTTTCGCCGAAAACCACACAGCATTAAAAGAAATACACTATCCTGTCCCATTTTTCCAAACCTATATTTATGACGAAATATTTGCCTCAAACTCACCTTTAGCAAGCATTTTCGCCTCACTATAGACGTTAAGACCTCAATAGGGTAATATTTCCAATGCTAAGAAGTGCAGTGAGCGGTGTGCGCCTCGGAAAACCAGAAAATCACCGAGGCAATGTAACTCGACGAGTCGAAAAAAAACGATCCAACTGTCTTGGTTCCCCCAACAAAATTAATCAGAAAAGCGCAGCGGAGAGGTAGAAAAAACTAAATTTCTAGTTCTTTCTGTACCAAGCAGGAAACGGAACAGAGCCAATAAGCCAATTGGCACAAAGGTACGAAGTTACTGCTACAGAGTGCTACATAAGCCTTTGATGAAATCCTTTACATAAATCCCTTTTCGCCGAAAACCACACAGCATTAAAAGAAATACACTATCCTGTCCCATTTTTCCAAACCTATATTTATGACGAAATATTTGCCTCAAACTCACCTTTAGCAAGCATTTTCGCCTCACTATAGACGTTAAGACCTCAATAGGGTAATATTTCCAATGCTAAGAAGTGCAGTGAGCGGTGTGCGCCTCGGAAAAGGCAAGAGATTGGTACATAATATTGCAATCTCCGTCGGCAAACACTTGCTATATGCGTTAGGAAGCAATACTTATTCGCGTCGAGCGCCGTGGTTAAATTTCCCAACGTACAGCGATTCGCTCTTTCGTATTTAACCACTGGCGGTTAAATTGTCTTGTATTGTATGTGTGTATGTATGTATGTACGCATTGCCACGTCCTAACACTTGATTGCTGGTTCTATTTATAAGGCTTTGCGATCTTTTGTTCTTAGATTGTAAATTCCTATAGTGTTCAATCAATTAAACTCGAGATCGTACTAATTTACCAAAAGCTCTTTAAAGCTATCCATAGCTAGTTGCTCCGTAAATACTTTCTACTCAAATACCATTATTAACTTGAAACTCATTAAGTTAATAAAGATAAGGATTAAACAAGAACATTCCCTAAATAGCTTCTCATAAATCTTTTAACTCTTCAAATTCATTTACATGCAACATTATTTTGAAAGTACGCTTAAATTCCTTCATTCAGTTCAGATCCATTCCACTTTTGAAAGACAAAATTTTAATACCCGAATTTATAGTTGAAACTGGAAGGTCCCGATTCCCGCGAGCTAACATCCTAGGATATTGCGGGGCTTAGTACAGTTAATTCCTGGAATATATATTTTATCTTAACCATATTCTGTTTAAAACGTCTCTTAGTGATTACGAAATGGAAAATACAGAAATTAAGGCAAAGTTTCGGCGGGTGCCTCTTTTATGACGTGTTCTTATCTCCCGGGAACGGCGCGTGTGGCGCGAGTGTGGAGTTACAACATTCAGTTTACCGCTCTAAACTTTCATTCTCCGTTTCCTTACACAGTATTACCACTGCATAAGGAATACAATGCTTTATTTCCACTTTCCCAGTTGCATTGATAACGTGGCTGTTGTTGTACAAGTGGTACCTATTGTGGCAGCGCTGCTTTGTTTGCGAGTGTCGCCGATATATCTCGAAAGTTTTGCGGTGCAGCAACGCATCTCTACAAGCCCTGGTTATATCAACTCATATCATAAACAATTAAAATATACTCCGCCGTAAAACACAAAATCCAAAAAAAAACTACGGCTGTTTAAAAAGTCCAATTTAAATAATAAGCACTCGCAATAAAAGATTCTATTAAAAGTCAATTTGTATTCTGTAAAATATTCAATCGATTTGAGTGTAATCGAATTCGAATGGAATTGTCGACGAATGATTTAAAAAATATCGCGATTCGTGTCTGGAAAATACCGCACAGCTTTTAATGTGTACATATGGAGTGTTCGATAGAAGGGATTGCAATGTTTGTTTCAATTTCCTGAGGTGTGAGAGCAGCCGCGCCTCGCGTCTCATAGATCCTCCATGTTATGAGAGAAGTATTCATTCATCAAAGTAAACTAAAAACTGTAAAGCTTCTATTTTAAATCGAAATGGAAAAATTATTTCATCTGTATTTACTTAGAATTTTTCATATCTATTCTGTCTTGCAAGGACCTCACAAGGTCAGGGTTAATGTCATGGTAACCTTTTTGGCAGACGGTTTCAAGATCACAATATGTAGATACTAGCTCAAAGAAGGATATTATATGAAGGTTACTTTGTATAATTCTGATTCTATTAGGCATTAGGACATTATTCTTTATCGCATTTCCGAGTATGTTACCAACTAATTTTAGTACGTAAAGCGTTTTTTTTACGGCAATTCCCGGTAGTTATCTGTATCTGACGGATTAGGATTTCTGCGCGGCCAATAGTTATGGAAAAATAAGGAAAAACTACCTACATGATACGATTTCGATGAGTAATTGGATCGGTAGCAGAAGTAATGTAGTTCATGTTACATTTTTTATTGAGGATCCGGATTAAGCGATATGTTCTATTTATTTATCGTGATTGGTTTCTCCTATTTCGTTTATTTTTTTTCGTGTGTTTATAAATTTGCTATGAAGGTTTACCTGCATTCTGAATACTCGAGGAGTATAGTTTTCAATTACATCGGTGGAATTTCACCAAATCAAAAACATTTTATTAATATCCCTATTTGGTGAAATTCATGCATGAAAAAAAAAGATAATAAAACCAATTTATCGAAAAACTAATAAGATACTAGTACAACAATTTTAAACAAATATACTCGTATTTTATGTCATTTTATTTTTTATGAGGAGCTCGTGGCTAGATAATAACAGCCGCACGGGTCGATCTTCAAGGTTAAGCAACGCTTGCCAAGGTTGGTCAGTGGATGGGTGACCATCTTAACATACCGAGTTTCCTCCGTGCCTCGGAAAGCACGTTAAGCCGTTGGTCCCGGCTATCATTTGTAGATCTTTGGCAGTCGTTACGGATAGTCAGAAGCCGGTAAATCTGACTCCAGTCTTGCCATGAAGTACCGTGTTACCAAGTTAATGGGTTGTGGAGGTCTGGTAGGCAGCCATTCCTCGTAAAATACTGGTATTAAGCTAAATCCGGCTTGACTGGAAGCCGACCCCAATATAGTTGGAAAAAGGCTAGGCAGATAATGATGATACTCGTATTTTATGTGCTTTTTCGCGAAAACGCCGTTTTTATGGCAGCTGTACGGGCATAGTCGCAGTTTTGAGTACAGCTGCCGCGTCGTCTTCTCTTTCTAAGTATCAACTATAAAGCCTTATATTCTACTAATTTATCTGAAAAAAGCTTAAAAATTCGTCGCGGAAAAAGATATTTAAAAAATTCTTATTTACATGTTTTTAACAAGAGCTTATAAGTAAGTATTAACTAATTATTTAGGCCGCTATCGGCTTTATCATAGACTAGTTGACCCGCGCAACTTCGTCTGCTCCACTCATATAAGTCTTAGCGTGATGATATGTAGCCCTTAGCCTTCCTCGATAAATGGGCTATCTAACATTGAAATATTTTTTCAAATCGCAACAGTAGTTCCTGAGATTAGCGCGTTCAAGCAAACAAACAAACTCTTCAGCTTTATTTAACAGTATAGATATAGATAATATAGATAGTAATAGATTTTCCAAAGAAAATCCTGAACAACGCACAGCCGAAACTACTGGTCGTAGAAAGCTGTTTGGCTTGAATTTTCAAAACTCTTACGGGAACGGGAAAACAGGATATGCGCGTATGAAGCGCGCGCATAAGCAACTTATTAATAAAAAACCTTGTTCTTTCAAACTAAATAATAATTAACACAGTAAAAAAAAAACACAGTCGAGGTTACCGCTTGAGAACTTTGTGCCAATTCTACTAATTTTGAAACAACGTTCGCATTCGCAATCTGTCAAAAAAGCCTCATTTTTCATACATTTCTGACAGACGCGAATGAGATGCCTGTGCGAACGTTGCCGTTGTTTCAAAATTCTCGTGGTAATCTTTCATACAGTTGATCTTAATTTGACAAATCAGACAACCCATCAATGGGCCAGTTTAAAAAATCTCTATTATCAAACTAGTAGTGCTCTACACATATCTGAAAACGAGCTGTTGACAAGTGCTGCAGGGCATTTAGTTATTGGTACAGCTAGTTCGAGTGTTAGGACTAGTTCGCGGACACTCCACAGCGCAACTATTTCCATCAGGCTTTGTGCCCAATTGTTCGCAGCATAGAATTCTGAATAATGCATGAATGTGTTAACTTTACAAAAAGGAACTACAAATCTGTAGGTTGTTTTTAGACAAAAATTAAAACCAACTGCACATTTTGAAGTTAATATTAAATTATAACATTTCATAAGAGACAGAGGTATCTATACTAAGATTGTAAAGAGGTCAAGTTTGTGAGGTTGTGAGGTTGTAGGGGTAATCTCTGGATCTACTGAACTGATTTTGAAAATTCTTTTACCAATAGAAAACCACGTTATTTGTGAGTGTCATAAGCTATATATTAATATTAACCCGAAAAATAGCACCCATCGAAGTGTGCACGGGTCAGCTAGGGATAATAATTCAAATTTCATAGAAATTCCATTGCATTAAAATTCGTCAAAACATGACTCTCAACGCCCCATTGAGCATTAACTCAAAATGAACTCTGAATTAATCAAAACATTCTCATCTACGAATTCCTAATAAACGGTTTAACAGTGAATTTCACAGACAATCAGGCGTTAACGGGCTGTTCATCGGGTGACAATGAAAGTGTTTCATTGAGCTGTCCATTTGCGAGGGGTGGTGACTGGTGTGGTAGGCACGTCGCGTCGCGTCGCAGAACGCACTGACGCTTGCGATGCGAAAGGCGCGTTAATGGGTCCTTCGCCCACACCTGTCAGATGACTGTCTGCCTGCTCCTGCTTGGCGGGCGGACGCGGACGCCACTGAGTAAAGTTTCGCTCTTTACACTTAGATGTTCGAACGGTGAAGGGACATTTTGCGAAGCGTGACGCGGGATGACACGCTGGAGAAGGGTTAATAAACATGAATATATTATTGAAGTTTGATTCAAAACATTAAGACTATTAATTATTTAGAAGAGACACGGATTCTTTTCAATGGGTAAACTCGTTTAAGGAGGAGAAAAACGATTACATGAGGCACTTCCCCGTTTTTGTGAAAAAATAAGCACAGGTGTTTGTCTCAATCAATTTGATAGATGGCGTGTCCTTTATCGGGCAAAATATCGAACTTTATATTTCTTCTCTCTTCGGAATACTTCATTTGCTGAACTGGGCAAACACAATGAAGTTATTCAGGCCAATTCATTTGTGGGCAAAGGAACACAGAAAATCGAGTGTCACTCACGATGACGTCTGTTTGATGTTCGATGTATCAAGTCGTGTTTGTTGATCATAATGTACTAACGAAGTCAGGTCGTATTGTTCCGTTCATAGAAATTGATACCTACCTATTTTTTAAGCTTCAAAATAGCTAGTGATGGCTGAGGCCTGACACAGTTAGCTAGGTAAGTATAAAAAACCGGCCAAGTGCGAGTTAGACTCGCACACGAAGAGTTCCGTACCATAAACCTTAATTTTTATTATTTGTTTTTATAGCAACAATAGAAATACACAATCTGTGAAAATTTCAACTCTCTATCTAATACGGCTCTAGAGATACAGTCTGCTGACAGACAGATGTACGGACGGATGGACGGACGGACAGCGGAGGCTTAGTGATAGGGTTCCGTAGGTTACTCTTTGGGTACGGAACCGTAAAAAATCAACTCATGCAGTATTATTATTGTTTTAATCGTGGCTAACATTTTATTTTTAACGGCAAAGTAATTTAAACTATTTAAATTCTTCCAGCGTTACACATGCCCGTAGCGTAGCATAGTTGAAAAAAAAAACATTTTAAATTTTAAAACAAATCAGAAAATCTGCGTTGCGCGGAGCAACTCTGGTCTAACAAGCAAAAAACCATTTCCATCCAACTTTTCAGCTAGATTTCCACCGAAGCTCGCTCGTCCACAGTTCAATGGAATTCAGAATTCTATTCCGATGCAGTGTTAATGAATTCGTATAATGAAAACTATATGTAGCTAGTTTGATTTGTTCGAAATTAAATGTCACTGTAACGCCGATGGGTCGGTTGTTAGGGTAACATAACGGATGCTTATTTCACAAAACTTCGCTAAACTGTCCCGTCCACGAGTCGTGTAGCAAGTTTTCAACATGTTACTGAGATCGCATTTCGTATTCATCAAACATCCATTCTAGTCTCAATATACGTGCCGAAACTTGGTATCGCCTTGGGGTTCATCTTAGTTCCCGCAATGGGTACAACTTGTGAACTCGCGCCGCCGAACTTACAGACCGCGTGTTTACAGCGCAGAGCAAGGTCAACTTAAATGTTATACAAGATTTACATTTCACAATGACATGTTCTTGAGATAAGGTTTCTTAATCTACACATCTACTTGGAAGGGAAAAGGAATAAATGGCTAATATACCCAAAAATATCACAAGGAAGGAAACGATTTTTGACAAAATAAACGTAATGCAATAAATAAGAAACCCATAAATAACAAACCTAACGTTATTATATAACGAAGCAAGTCAGTGAATATCGTAAGAGCATAAACACAGATTCGCGGCCGGTCGTTCTGGTGAGAAGGGTATGAAAGGAAACACGGCATTACAAATATAATCGAGTAATTTTATATCAGGCAACACTCAGCTTTTGTCTGTAAAAATATGAAACAACCAATGAAGTGTGAAGCTTTCGCCGCAATATCTGGAGTTTTTTTATGAGACCGCAGGTGTACTTTATAGAACATTTCTGTTCCTTTTAATGTTGGCTAACACCTTGCATTTTGTGTTTGGGTAGAATCTTCGTACTTCAAACATATGTTGGTATATTTCATTCCTTAGATATGTAGATATTGGAATATAGCAGTCTTAAGACGAACTAATTTCATATCATGAGTATGAAACACACATTTATTAGTAAAACAGTGAATTGTATTTCAGTCACACAAAAAATAATAATAAAACTTTATTTCAGACCATCCCAGATCCATTTTCACATTAAAAAAAAAAACATTTACAAAATAATTTGCTAAGTCTTCGTTAAATTCGACAATTTGTCACTTTTCCAGTTCGCACAAAATTGTGCGAAACTTAAATTATTATTTGCAATATTTAAATTAAGTTGCGCACAATCGACACTTAATTCAATTGAAATAAGGTTTCAGAATTGAAACTTATTTTCAATGAAGTCTGTTAATTGAAAGGCTTATGCTTTAAAGCTGTAAATATTATTTAAATATTTTACCATGAAAACTTTATTGGATATTATAACTTGTGCATTATTTCATATCTTCAGAGTATTTCTGATGACCATTATCCATGGAGTCAGCCTAAAATTTTCGCGAACAAGTAATTCGGCCCCGAGCCATTTGTGGCATTTTCGCTGGCTGGAATAAAACATTTCTATTTCGATTTAAAGTGAGTGGAAGGAACTGAAAGAGCTCGTAACTTTGAATTTACAAAAGGCATTTGTAATGCTAATATTACATTTAACGTATGATCTTTATTATTTTCAACAAAAAATGTACTATTAAGTATTTACCATAAAAATGAAAAAAACTGGGCAAGTGCGAGTTGGACTTGCACACAAAGGGTTCCGTACCATAAATTTTATTTTTATTATTTGTTATAGCGGCAATAGAAATACACAGTCTGTGAAAATTTCAACTGTCTACCTATTACGGTTCTTGAGGCACAGCCCGCTGACAGACAGACGGACGGACGGACGGACGGACAGTGGAGGCTCAGTAATAGGGTTCCGTTGGTTACTGTTTGGGTACGGAACCCTAAAAACAAATATACATTTTTTTCAAATTTATTTAATACGAAATCACAGAACCGTCAAGTTCAATAAGGTGGAAATAATTTTGTCAACAGAAAAAAAGTAGTATGAGAAAGTTAAACAGCCAGCTTTTTCTTAACCTTGTAACAGACCTGTAATAAAAATAATTTATGTACACTTGACCTATTTATTACTTGCACTGATTTTAAAGAGCAATAATAAAAGGATGTCACATCCAGTCGGTGGTCTCAGTCCCAGGTCAATGTGATTCCGGGCAGCGTCGCTCGGTCACGTCCCAGAGTGCGGACCGATGTACCGCGAACCGCCACTCCACAGTAAAAAGACCCGCGCCATTCTCCATTTAAATAATATATAGCAACTCTTTGATTCTACGCTCTATATTGTCTGAATGTAGCCACGATATATGGATCCAAACCTTTAAAAGCATCATACTTTTCAATTGTTACTTCAAAAAAGATTCGCCAGAATCTTTGAACTTGGAAAATGGTGGGTTTATTTCATAAAAGCAAAGGTTTACTTTATAATACAGTATCTCTTATCTCATTTATTTATTTACAGTTCACATTTCCAATATTGAATTACGAAATTCAATCACACATCACATAAAGATACAATAACGGTATCATTATTCGTATTCATATCGTTGCGACTCAAAATACAATCGAATGATTAAATTGAAAATTCAATAATACGTGTACTATATCAGACAATAAAACGAAGCCAAAGATGTGAAAGGGCATCATAAATAAAAGGCTTGAGTATAAAAGTGTTCTTTATGAAGTGTCGCCGCAGTGGAGTGGAGGCCACACGCCGCCGCCGCGCGCCTCCCGGCCGGCTGTCGTTGATACCTATTTGAAAGTCCTGTAATATTAACTGGGCCGCTCCTTACTACATCACCATTATCGATAGTTTCTTGAAACATAAAGTACGACCTTTTGGAAGGGGAAAATATAAAAAGAATAAACCTTATTGTTTTTCACAGAATGATTTCAACGAAACTTATGACTTTTATTCTTTCTTCACATGTTCCCGGAAAACAAGTAAGTGACATATAACAAAATGTAACGTTACCATACTTCAGCTAGAGAACACAATAAAGATTGTTGGATATAAATATTTTATTGGATAACCCCCCCTTAGTATAAATACAAATCGGGTTTGTCGTATATTTTCCGTATACATAATGTGAACATACTAAATCTTAATCCCACAAAAAGGACCAATGAAAGAAAAGTGCTTTGTAGAAGGTATTCTTGTTAAGGTTTACCTTTTAGTAGTGTATACGACGAGTAAATATATTTTATGGTTGTAATTTGATTCACACAATTCGAATTGAATTGATCGATACGCAAACATTATATGAGGCAAAAAAAAAATAAGAAAGGATTTTTTTCAACGCATAGGCACCGAACAGTTTTTGGTTATTATTTTTTACCATAGAGAGTAACGACAGCATATATTCCCAAATCGGTGAAACCGTTTAGGCTCGTGTACTATTTTTTAGTTAGTCATCCATCATTTTTGGTTTTAACAGTTTTTGCGTGGTGCGAAATGTGTACGATATTATGTTGACTATGTAAAAAACAGTGTTTAAAGTTACGTTAACACAGAAGTAAAAACATTCGGATGTGGTTTTCTGTCGTCAGGAAAATGATAAATAATCTAATATTTGTCAAGCACGGAAATTTCCTCGAGAGATGTAAGCAAAACATCGATATGTCTTCCACGACAAGCGAGTGCATCACTACGCAGAGCGGTCCCGACCGACAGAGGGTCGCAGTCGGCGAGGGAGACTCTAATAAAATATGTAGATTTGATGACTTGTCACATTTTTTGTTACAAATCTGAGATTCAAAGTTTTTTAGTCACTTTACCAGACCCTTCGGTTCTTTTCATTAAGACTTTAATAATGTGGAATTGGGTACTTAATCTTTCTCATTGAGGATGTGTCGTTGAACTCGATTCTTCAGCTTTTAATTAACTTACAAGTATTTCTAATATTCGTTGGAACGTATTATAATGGAGTCTGATGAGTTTTGATACTTGTAATGTGAAGGCTGCGTTTCCTGATCAGTCATGTACTCGTATTCGACTTTTAGTATTCGATTACTTTGGTTGCCAGTATTACATACATTGTATTAAGCAAATATAGACTAACCAGCCTCCTTATATTAAAATGGAATTAATATAATTAATGTAATTTGGCATCCGAGTATTGTTTTAGTGTTCCACATCTACATGCAAAGTACAAGTTGAACATCAGTATCTTAATACTAGCCGCAAGAACACGACTAGGGTTAAGATTACTAAGCCTATGATTAGTTGCCGGCGTAGCGGCTACGGCCTACGCTATCTTGACCTACGAGATTTTGGAGCTCATACGGTTACGCGGCTACGAGATCCGTGCTACGAGCTACGTCTGGTTATTTCCTCCCTTGTTCGCTTTCATGTTTGTGCCTGAAGTTTATTGTGTTGTTTTCGTTATTTTATTTGGCAAAATAAAAATAATGTGGGTTAAGTACACGGCAATAATTTTATAAATGAAAATGCTTTCTGTGTATTTAGGTTTTATCTTACCTATTATGTAATAACCTGCAAACATAGATTTTTGCCCTTGCATTCCAAGACATGTTCACTAAGGCACTTGTTTCACCGCCGGCGATCAGCGAGTAGCAAGTAAAGCTTGAAACTAGAAACGAGTTGGAAGGCAGCGAGTAGCGAGTGAAAAGTTTCGATAGTTTTGACGCTCGGCTTTCAGCGAGGCTTTTGTGCGACGGGCTTTTACTCGCAATACTCGCTCCGGCCCGCAATATAAGTAGAAATTACCGCTGTATGGTGAGTTCTGACCGCCAAGCGAACATCACCGTGCAAATGTCGCTGAGCGAGTACAATCTTTGATAGCTCTTGTCACTGCGATCAACTAGAGGTAAGAGCTGCTCGCCGGCAGTGTCAGCCACGCAACAGTGCCAGCTATTGACTATGAATGTATGTGTCTCTTTTACACACACGAGATCTACATACAGTCAAAAAAGGTTTGGGAATGTTGATTTGTTTGTTTCTAAACTATTATTTTTGCTGTAAGATTGGCACAACTGTTTTCCATTTTGGCGCGGAGTTTGAGTTACCTCTGTTATTTAGATTAAATACAGTGCTATTTTTAGTTAAATCATATCTAGTGCGTATTGTGAATTTCATAATGGAATTATTTTGTCTTACTATTGCATCGCCAATGGAATTTCGTGTTCGGAGTTACTGAAAATGTTACAGAGGGCTTACGGTGAATCGATTTTATTTATTTATTGGTTCACCAACAATCTTTCACACTGGTTTTATGTTAAAAATACATGCTATTAATTATTATACATCAGTGCAACAATCACTTTTAGGTAAACACCGCATGCATAAGGAAGTTGTACAAAAAATAATAATTAAAAGTCGATCAAAAGTCAAAGTCACGTTTACTGTTTTCGCGTGTGTTTTGCACTCGGAATTCTTGCCGGAAAGTCAAACGGTAAATAAAGAATATTATTTGAGCGTTAGGCGGCGTTTAAGAGAACAAATTAGACGACAAAGGCCAGATTTATGGAAAGAAAGTTCTTGGATTTGCACCACGATATGCGCCTTCGCCTTGTGCGAAGGCGCATCAATCGCGCCATCATTGTGAACGAATTTTTGACCAAATAACTACTTCATGGCACCCGTTTTCATTCGGTAGAAAATATAAAGGAGAATTCGCAGCGAGAACTGAACTCGTTTTTGGACAAAGCGTTTAAAAAATGTTAGTTAATCCATCAGAACAATTTTTGAAATATTGATCTTTTCCCGGTACTTTCTTGACAGAGAAACCATCTAATCATCATCATCTTGATACCTTATGTTCCTTTCCACAGCGAGCAAATAGTTGATAGCCAGAGTTACTCGTTTCCTCGCCGGTTGTGAGACAAGTGCCTAACTCGACTCATCAAATTGATAGTTATACTTAGCTTGTTATTTATTGACATTAATCGGGGTTTTTTTAGTTGTCAAGACTGAGTCGAGTGGAAACTCTTTCAAATTTACTCGGAATATGGGCCTTATTTATAAATCATTTGATATGTATGCGGTAGGAACATATTTAAAAGGTCAAATACTCGAATGTAGTAAACTCACTAAAATGCGTAAACGTAATATTATATTAATGACTAGCTTCTGCCAGCGGCTTCGCTCGTGTGATCCCTAAGGAACATGCTCCCGAGATAAAAAGTAGCCTATGTGTTTTTCCAGAATATGATCTACTTCTGTGCCGTCCATGAAGATCCTTTCAGGCGTTCTGACGTGAAAGAGTAACAACATCCATCCATCCTCACAAACTTTCACATTTATAATATTAGTAGGCTAATAACATAATAGTTTTGCATACACTTGAAAAAGGCCTGTTGTGTAGGCGTAAATTGGGCCAACAATCGTCAACATTAAAACGTCAAGGAGGTTGCTACCGTATATATATATTGAAGGCATTTAGTTAGAAATTCATAACACACGGTTTTGTGTTATATCAGTTCGAGGAAACCATTAATAGCGAAATCATTTCGTCTAATTGACGCTTTGTGTTAGCGTTGGGTGAAACTGATTGAAGGGATTCGTTTGGCTGTAAGCAACAATATTTTTGAAGATTGCAGTAGGCATATGATACTTTATCATGTGTCAAGCATAAAAATAACTGTTTTGGCAAAGCTTTGAATACCCACAAAAGTCACAACAGTAAGTAAAAAAAATATATTCCCTTACAAACTCTTGCAAGGAAACGCATTCACAATGAACACCGTCTTAAGCGAACGAAGCTAAAAATATTGTAAAGGTGGGTATTTTCCTGTTTGCGAACCACATGTGGCCGGACGGAGTCGTTTAACAATCTCGAATAAACTCTATTCATTGTAGACCATTTGTCAGTCTGATGGATCGGTCAATTTACCAATCAACGAGTGTTAAAATTGCTATTTTACCACTCGTTGATTGGTAAATTGAACTATGTCAATTTAGTAGAGAGAGTTTGTACTCTAAATTGTCTAACAAAACGTATAGGATTTGCCGAGATTTATAACTTACTTGTTTGTGGACTTTGGATCTTGAACTGAGCTCTTTATTGTTATTTGTGACTTCAAGTTGTACAGCTGTGAGACTTGTAAGCTTGGATAGGGCTTTAAAGTAAGTCTAATCGGTGTTTGATTGTAAGGAATGCTGTTGAGATGGGTGGATTCTGATCTAGCATGATTGGTCGTATAATAAGTGAAGGAACGCTTGCGATTGCAAGACATGTTGTTTAGATCTCTAAATCTACTTAGTTTATTCAAATAAAATGTACTGTATTATATGTTATAAAGAACAGCTTCTTCTTATGATTTTGAGGTTGATTCCGTCGTAATCGGTTTTCAAAATGATGAGGTCCTTTATGCTGCTTTCAATTCAATTACAGCTTGGCAAATTTAATACCATATTATAGGAGAAACCTTCTAAACCCCAACAATGGCCGTCCTTATACTTACCTATAATGGACTTCGCCATCAACAGTCGAAGGCACGTGCAACGCATTGTTACTGGATTGAACCGAACTAAAAGCTGTAATTTTTCACGCCAAGCAAAAGAAAACTAAACTATAGCTTTAACTAGATTGCGGTCATTCAATGACATCGAACGTTCAAATCGATCCAGTGATGCATAGAAGACGGATAACGGTCATTGATCAATCATCGATTTGAAGCGCGACTTGGACCAAAACCCGAGTTCACGAAACCTTCAATAAACTCAAGCTAAGGATTTGCACACACAACATCGAGCGTAAAATTACAAGGGAGATGTGTATACTGTGTACACAGGGGTTTAGCTATGCGAAGGGTGTCCACAGACGTCATAAATCGCTGCGTGCCGTGCCGTTGCACGAGTCATCGACGATTAGTGTGACCTCCGACTAGCCCTTCCAATATCACGGACCTTCAGAGAGGGAACTTATGATATGAAATATTGGCCAAGGGAGTTTAGCATTGTGTTTTGATGCGGGGAGGGTGAAACTTTTGGTGGAGGATGTGAAAATAGAGTAGTGTGTCTAATAGTTATCTGTTTGTGAATCTTACAATGAAGTTTGCAAACAAAAGAGCGCGCAATTTGAGATAATTTCTGTAAACAAAGAAAAGTGACACGAAACAGGTCAAAAACACAAAATTTACAAAGAAAAGAATATGTTTTTCCTCTAGGTATGTGATAATTGAGTGGATGTATCATAATTTTGCTATTTATCTTTATCTATATACTAATATATAAAGCAGCTGAAGAGTTTGTTTGTTTGTTTGCTTGAACGCGCTAATCTCAGGAACTACTACTGGTCCGATTTGAAAAATGCTTTCAGTGTTAGATAGCCCATTTATCGAGGAAGGCTATAGGCTATATATCACCACGCTAAGACTAATAGGAGCGGAGCAGTAATGAAAATTGTGACGCAGACGAAGTTGCGCGGGTCAAGTCTAGTAATAATATAATAATCATCGATACAATTTCGTTTTCCATATACTCTTTAAAAGCGAAGATTTTCACGTGCAATCGTTCTGATCTACTCAAAACTGTAGGTCTTACTATCAATTCAGTTAATCGACTGAAGTTTTCACTACGGCGGCGGCATGAACTATTTTCATATACGGCGACTAGCTCATGCTAAGGAAAGAAGATATGTATGGTCTAATTTACTTAAATACAGTTCTTATTGAAACCAAACGCACAACCAACAACAAGTAAAATACTGTGCTCCATATAACCAAGTATACAAATTAAGCCATCAATTTATGGCGTACTGCCATACGCTACCTACATATTTACGTCGGCCTGTAGATGGTAGTGAATCAATAGTCCAATCGCTGGCAAGCGCGTACTCTATCAGCGATTAGTGTTGGTCTAGTGGACACTCGCCCGTTCCTTGCCGTTCCAACGGAACAGGGAGCTTGTCCATGGGTAAATTACTACTTACGTCGGTTAAGCTTTTGCCGTGAAACATGTTCATGTGGGAACTTCTTTAACGATGTCCGATTAATTATTTGTATGGAGTTGAATTGATGTCCCATTGAAGTGATAATGAGTAGTCTGTTTGCAGTGCATGCGGGTTTCTATTATACTGCTCCACACGGGATGTATCAGCTGAATTCATCTGTTTGCCTGAAGGTATAATGGTGCCTTTCATTTAGTAGCTGGACTATCTATGGGGCTCCGATTAGTTTGAATTACTGTTATAATTAGAAATAATGTTTGAAAAACTGTGGCAATGATTGCTTGAACTACTGTGGCAAATTATGTGAAGATTTCTGCAAAATCCTTGCTCTTCTAAAGATCAGCCCTTATAGGAGGTATTTCGTCGTGTTCTTATATAAGTTAATAAAGAATGTTCGAAAAGAAATAAACAAAAGCCAGGTATAAAAGATAAAAGAACGTCTCGGAAAACGTCAACTAGAATCCATCCTCGGCTCACCAACAAAGAATCGGCCGAGGTCCATTATGATAATGAAAGTGACTCCCGTTTGTCTTAAAGTCGTAGCTCAATTTGCAAGGCGAGAGATAAACGCTGTTAAACTGTCGAAGTTCGTGACAAAGCCTGAATAATGCAGATTACACCGAGAAAAATACGGCCGCAGTCAAATCTGCATATTTTATTGGTCCCTTTTCGATGTCCGCTCTCGCATTCCAGTAAAAAATTATATCTAAACGTAAGTCTGCTATCGCGCTCAAACGACTTTCTACACCTTGAGCGTTTCTTAATCGCTTTAGTTGTACCCACAAACCGGTGTCTTTGTAAAGTCAAAGTCGTTTACCGAAACCTCATCGAACTGTTTCGCATACAATCAGGATGAGGCGGATTAATTTCTCGACAGGTTTAGTGTTTAACTATTTGCAGAGAGATTCAATTCCTGAAGTCAGAGTACAAATTACCGCAAGTACAGGTGACGCGGTTCTGTGAGACTCTCTGTGACTTTGTGTGTCGGAGTTGTTGAAGCTATGCTCTAAATATTTGACAGCCTACGGTTAAAGCATTCGCCGGCTTACGAACAAATTTACGTTTACGAGTTCCAGCCTCGTATTTCCAAAATACACTGAGACTTCGAAGAATATCTTTGTTATAGAAAAGCCTGAACGAACTCTGCTGAATTTAGAAATTCCACATTATCTCTGAGATTATAAGATTTATTTAATTACGAAATATATCTACAAGCGGGTTGACTAAAGCACATACAGTTCAGAGGATTAAGTAAATGTGTTCCGACCCAATAGTTATTTAGATGTCTACATTTGATTTTACACACCTGTGCTTACGGCCGACCCTTTTAATGTCTTTAGTTCGGTTCAGTCACTGCAAGAGTGAAAGTAGTAAACAGATATTTATGTAAGTAAACAACTTGGTGCCAATTAGGTAGAAACAGGATTTATTTGTTTTTGCATACACGTGCCTGCTCACAAGTTGTGTAGGTACCTAAATATAATGTTCGCGCACGGTTACGTGATTTCATTTCGCATAGTATGCGGGTAACCACATCGGTACCTTATTGATATAATGTTTGGCAAATATTATATTGAACACGAGAATTGCTTTTCAAGAAAGACGATACGACACGAATGTGTGAACATTACATATTGGAAATGATGGGCTTCCGTATTATGTGCAAAGGCTTTAGATTTGGAGGCTGAACTTATTTACTAGTTGCGATTGTGATTTGGAATAACTTCTGTCTATCCGAATGTGTTAAATTCTTCCATTACTGATTGACTCACTGTCTGAGTGACTAACAGACATTATGGGTCTTAGGAAGCTGAAATTTGGACGTAGGTTCTTTGAGGAGTGTAGGGGAGCTTGATTTTTTTTAATTTCTACGGAAAGGGGAAAAAACCGGCCAAATGCGAGTCGGACTCGCACACGAAGTGTTCCGTACCATAAACCTTAATTTTTATTTGATGTTATAGTGGCATTAGAAATACAGATTCTGAGACAATTTCAGCTGTCTACCTATTACGGTTCTTGAGATACAGCCCGCCGACAGACGGAATTACGGACGGACAGCGGAGGCTTAGTAATAGGGTTCCGTTGGTTACCCTTTGGGTACAAAACCCTAAAAACGGAATATGCGCGTACGAAGTCGGGAGCAAAAGCTAGTTTGGGTATAAAATATCTTACAGCTGCAAAGTAGTTTTTTTTAATGAACTCTTTCTTTTTATTTCCTATACAGCTACGAGCTGCAATTGTCTGACTTCCCAGCCCGCGCTTTGCAATTCAAGAACTTATCTTTACAAACCTGACATTGAATTTTTAGGTATTAATTTGACGAAATCATGGACAGCAATCTATAGTGTGCGGATGATGATTAATTAATCAATTTTGAAGACACTGGAAATAATTCACTAAAGGTAATGGTTTCCAATTTGTAAAGTTTTGACAAAGATTAATGGCTAAGCGAAGGCGTACATGGTACACCTAATAATGCTTTGATACATAAGGTTTGAGAAGGGTTTCTTTTCCATTTATATAATTTAATTTAAATAACAAACTATTTACAATTACAATAGAAAATAAAAGTCTTAACTATAACATGGCGTCAAAAAATTCGTCCGCATCGCTGTCGACTGGAAGTGAGCCCAAAAGACTGGCGGCATTGCCACGTTGTGTGGCAATGCTTATCCTCTGTCCGAGGTAAAAGACAGCCCTTGGGTCACGCGAATTGTCAATTAAACTTTTAGCTAGCTCTTTAAATAAAATGTAAGCACTCGGACCCCACGGTTTAAGAGTTTCAACCCTTTGGGTTGTACCTTCGCAAACTCTTAAACCGTGGCATTGACCGCGGCGCAAAAGTATAATTGCCAAAAAGGCTATTATATTTCCGCCATTTGAGGTTCTCAGCAGCCGCAGCAGCAGAACCAGCACAATACGACGAGCTAGGAAGATGGGATGGCGCAAAAGTATCACACAAGTAGCGTCCAACACTTAAGGCCTACCCATCTTCCATGGAAATAAAGACGTACCGTCCGGTAGCTTGCCATCGTCGCGTGCCAGGCCAATGGGTTCTAGTACGGCTGGAACGCCGCCGGCGACAAGAGCGCGTCGGATGATGTCGTTGATGTTTGCGTGCCGTGCTATGCGACCCGCAACTGCATGACATGCCGTGGTGCCCGAGACCGTTTACAGCTTTGCCACAGTGACAGCGATGTGGAAGCAGCGAGGCAGAAAGTAGTGTCGTCGAACAAGGTGCCTATGTTCGACGACGGTAGTGCGTGAAGCCAGAGGCCCGACTCCCACTCACCCACAGCCAGCAGGCGCGCACGCTCCGCAGAAGTAGCAGAAGAAGCAATTAGTTTTTTCTGAACTTCTCTACAAAGCGGCTCATCCCACTGTCTCTGGTATGATGGGTTGTCGGGTAAAGTTTCATCAGCCTCGGTGAAGCACGGCACATCAAAATTAATCAGTGTGGAAGCTGGAATATTCCTGACAAATTTTTCAGTGCCGTGAACTGTGGATATAAAAGCCGGTAAACTAATACTGGTAATTTTGCGGACGCCAAGGCCTCTCATACGGATGGGAAGAGTAGCTTGAGCCGAACTCGGTCGTCCATGGCCACATTTAAAATAGAAGAGAGTGTATGCTTGAAGAGGAGCTCGTGGCTAAAGAATAACAGCCGCACGACGCTCGATCTTCAAGGTTAAGAAACGCTTGCCAAGGTTGGTCTGTGGATGGGTGACAATCTTAACATACCGAGTTTCCTCCGTGGCTCGGAAAGCACGTTAAGCTGTTGGTCCCGCCTGTCATTTGTACAACTTTGGTAGTCGTAACGGATTGTCAGAAGCCAGTAAATCTGACTCCAGTCTTACCAAGAAATACCGTGTTACCCATTTATTAGGTTGTGGAGGTCTGGTAGGCAGCCGCTTCACGTAAAATACTGGTATTCAGCTGAATCCAGTTTGATCGGAAGCCGACCCCGATTTAATATAGTTGGGAAAAGGCTAGGCAGATATATAGTGTATGCTTTAAAATTTGTTCCATCTTTTCCAGAAGGTGCACGAAGGAAATATGATAATTTAGGGCCGAAACAGCAGTAACGAACAATAGTGATGGCCGAATGCAAGTTAATTTTTAACAGTCTTTCCGAAACATCATTGAAATTTTGAATTTTTTCTTCGACAAAAGTGGGAAAGAAATTCTCAAAGATTGGCGACCCAAGGAGGCGAAGAGAGCTTCTGTCCATAATTTTGATTTCAGGGGCTATTGCGTTACATTTTTAAAGTGTATGGAGTACTGCTATCATCTTTGGGACAGATCTGCTAAATACCAGCTTGACGCCCTTGAGTCAATTGAGAAACGAGCCCAAAGGATCATCGGTAATGATAGGCTCGTTGAGTCGAAGCTCCAAAGTCTTGAGCATCGACGCGGAGTTACTGGCCTGTCGGTATTAATAGTGCGTACAGCTAAGGAGTGGAATTCCCTGCCAGAGTCTGTTTCCAGATAGCTACAATATGGGAGTCTTTAAGACAAGTGTGAATAGGTTACTTCTAGGCAAACGTGCTCCATTTTCGACCACATCAGGTGAGATGGTGGTCAAACGTATTCCCATTAACAACAAAAATAAATATTGGTTGGTAATTTCCTCTCTATCCAATGGCGCCTTTTATCGTGACAGCAATGCATAATTGCGTCCGTCGAGAACAACTATAAAGAGTAGTGTCGAGAGAAGGCAGCCTTGGCGGGCACCTGCTTGAACTGTGAATACTGTAATGTCATGCGAGATGAGGTCGTCGTGAGTAACCTAGCAAGAATATTACCTAAGATGCTCTCCAATAATTGGACCATTTTCGGAGACACACCATTATCTAGAAGGCAGGACCATATACTGGACCACTTCAAACAAACGTATCAAAGGCTTTTTCGAAGTCGACAAAAGGTTGTCGGTAAGATAAATCTCCTGTTGTCGTTATGATGCCTACTCCAGTATGATACGGAGAATGTTGATTTGTCTGAGCACGAGCGGCTCGCACCGAAATTAATATATAGGTAATTGGAAAACCTCCTGAAAGTGTCGACGCCAGCGAAGTAGCTGCCCTTCTGCCGTCATTGTAACTGTGGCTCTTACGCATTTTCGGAAGTTACTTTGGCTGACTTTCAGGTATGAGCCCTACTATTTTTAGTAACTAATTTTCTATTTTTATTATAAACTCGTTTATTTTTTTATTATAAAAAAATATCAATATTAAAAACCTACAGCAGCATCTAGTTTATTATTTTGAAAAACGTTAAAATGTTTTTATCCAGTTTTTTATCATACTATTTATCGTAATAGATATCCATATATCCATACTTCTTGTTTTGTGTTATAAATGTTGATGTTTAAAGAATTCTTTTGAATCGTTTTATTCGGCTTCATACTTTTTGCGAAGGTACACATTTCTCTTTATCTGAGAAATCTGTTCTCAAAGGACGAGTCTGGAATGCTCAAGGGTATTCATTCATCTGATTATTTTTCTTAAAGAAAAGACAGCGGAGCTTATAATTAAGGCGAACTAAGAAAATGATCAAAAAAATTATTTTGCTAATAGGTACACCATCCACATTTAAATTATTTTTTGTGAAACGAAGTTTTTTTAAAGTTTGTGGCCTTGGCAATCTGTCGTTTAATTTGTCAATTACTTCTAATAATGCGGGATTAGGTACTTTTCAAGAAACAGAGCTGTTTTGCATTTATCTTCAAAAATATCGTTGGTACGCCTGGTCTTCGGCTTAACTGGCGCTATTAGCCCTGCCATAAATATCTGGGTAACGTATTTAAGGGATTTAGATTTAGCTTGTACGGCCCTGATGGAGGTTCAGCGGGTTACAGTGGGCCAATGAGCGGGTTTTTGTTTTTAAGTAGCCCGAGCTTAGATTCAGTGCCAGATTTAATTTGGTTTCGTTACGGCTGTTTGAGCTTATGCTTAAATAAAATGGTTATTTATGAATATTCCGTGAATGTGAAGAAAAAAAAGGTTTGAAAAATTCAGCTGTCATATGCTTTAGAAATAAATTGGTATACAAATTGCATAGAGTCATATTATTATCTCAATTGTGCGCCAAATGTCTTGGCCAGTCGAGCGGAGAGGCGTCTCACGAGCACAATGCATCTGTCGCTTCCCGCAAAAGTTGCCCTAATCTAAACGTAGATCATCGCGATTGTCGGAAGATTCAGCGGCGATTAAACGTATTCATAGCGTTTACGTTTTGACGTTGTGCGGCCGTCAGAAGCAACAGGGCCGCGATTGGAGGGCGGCGGGGCGCCTGCGCGTTGGGACCGCGTACAGGGGCGCGCAGGGGGGGCGGCCCATCGCAGCTTCCACGCTCGTTCTTAATGAATCGCCGGTACCCGCGGATCGCGCTGCGCTCGCTCCATCCGAGTGCTCCCTTTAAAAAGTTGTTAAGGAGCTATTCTCGCCGTCTCCCTCGCGCCCTCTCGTGTTGCAACAAAATAATATCCGCGGGTGGTGGCTTCCGACGCTGCAACCGTCACGAGGTAATGCATGCAATCGTGCTTAAATACACTTTTGTTGTATAATAACTTTTTATTAGTTTAACTTTAAACCAAAGGATGTCGCACAACTTTTTTTTTGTAAAATTGTTTTCAGTTGCTAGTTCAGTGTTTTTATTTTAGTTCTTTTACTTTCTGGTGCACTCTTGTAAAAGTTTACAAGTATCATAGATTAATACCAAGTTTTAACTGGCTATTTATATCAATCGATGTTTATAAAATAACTTTGATATTAATATTTAAGTGTGTTTTGGAAGTGAACCATTTTACGGAAGAACATTTACTTCGATTATGATCTGGGATGTAAATAACGAAAGGGTCAAAATAGGTCGGTCTCGTGACGATATTAAACCGCGTTGTTGATTATTTCGTTTTCATATCGGTGACACTGTTCATATATCTAATATTTTGTGTACGAAACGTTAATATCTAGTCGTAAATTTAAGCTAAACACACGTTCGTTATTAATAACAATGAAATGGAAGATTAATTAAAAGCGTTTTAATTTAAGGGCTCGAATGATAAATAGCTACAGTTAAATCACGCGGCGTTTATTAACATTTTCTGCGTCAAAGTAAATGCTATCAAAGATTGAATACAATTCGGTAACAACAAAACGTTGTATTATCGCAGCTATTCGCCACTTTAGCGTCGTATTATGAAAAACGGTCCTTACAAATTTGTATGGTGCCGCTACCATTGTTCGTAGTTATAATGGATCTGTCAATGTTTCACTGGAGATGAATGAACTGTCGATGAATAACAAAAATGACGCTTCGCCATTTTCTCTGACATTTCACATTTAAAAAGTTTTAAACGCGTAGGCCAGTCTGCCACTTCTTGATGTTTTATGTCAAGAACAAAAATGCAATACTGAATTCTTAATTACTTGTTAAAACAGTAGGGGCCAGGGGCCATTAAATCTAGTTGTTCGTGCAGTACATTGGTACTTATTCCTACAAAGACATTTCAATTGAATACTTCAATTAAAACTTAAACTTAACGGCCTTGCATTGACTTGGCACGTGCCTAGGGGGTCTGATAGGTCTGTCTAACGACTTCCCGTACTATTTACTGGAAAATATGTACTTATATGGGAGTCATACAAATAAAACCTCAAGAATGGATTCGCAACTTATTAAATATTAGTTTTTTGCAGAGGCATCTCGCCTGGAATTCGAGAGAGAAAATTAAAATATTATAAATACATAAAATATATTAAAAAAACCGGCAACTACCGCACACGTTGGGTTTCGTACCATAAATCTTATTTTTATTACTTGTTGTTATAGCGGCAATAGAAATACACAATCTGTGAAAATTTCTACTGTCTATCTATTACGGTTCTTGAGATACAGCCCGCTGAGAGACAGACGGACGAACGGACAGCGGAGGCTTAGAAACAGGGTTCCGTTGGTTATCCTTTGGGTACCGAACCTTAAAAATTATATATTCAATTTAGGTCATCGTCTACCCGTGTGCAAAAATTTCGTCCAGTTCCGTTCAGTCGTTGAAGCATTAATTAACAAACAATCATGCGGACCTACAGACTTACACGTTCGGTTTATTAGTAGGATATTCTCTATTTACGTTTAGAACAACCCCTAATGAATACCTCATTGATTCGCCTACGTGTTTGGCAGGGAATACTAAACGCCTAGGTCAGCTTAATATGTACTAAGCTCCATCTATTTCCCGAGACATTGAATGTTATCGAATTCTCCATACTCGTGCTACATGCTCCTCCAAATTCCAATTTCTCATTCTACTCCCGGAATATTTAAATACAGAAACATTCCTCTCTATAGGAATCCATGAATCTTTTAAGGCAGCACGCCCCATCCAATAAGGGTTCTCTCGAGCATGTGGTACCCATATGTAACGCTCTCCCTATATTTTCCTTATCAATTCCTCTCGGCAGTTATCGTGAGTTCGTTATTGCGGTATCATTACGATTTTTATTACGATTCTTCTCTCTTACTTACATTATGTGTGTAAGTAATGAAGATAGGGTATTATCTACTACGTTATTTTGTCTTGTAATGATTTTGTGTTTTGAAAATCACTACTTGTTTAGTAGAATGTCGGCTGTCATTTTTAGATCTTTGGCAGTCGTTACGGATAGTCAGAAGCCAGTTAATCTGACTCCAGTCTTGCCATGAAGTACCGTGTTACCCAGTTACTGGGTTGTGGAGGTCTGGTAGGCAGCCGCTCCGCGTAAAATACTGGTATTCAGCTAAATCCGGTTTGACTGGAAGCCGACCCCAACATAGTTGGGAAAAGGCTAGGCAGATGACTACTTGTTTAGTAGAATATCATTTTTTTGTAGCCACTAACAGGGTTTGTTTTTAGTGGTCTATGAAATCCAAATTATACATGGTTTCGGACCCACAACCCCAGGAGAAGTCATACCTATTGGGACTTGGCGATGTTTAATCAGTCTGTTTAACCTTCTACCAACTATGTTGGGGTCAGCTTCCAGAGCAGCTCGTGGTTAGATAATAACAGCCACACGGGTCGATCTTCAAGGTTAAGCAAAGATTGCCAAGGTTGGTCTGTGGATGGGTGACCATCTTAACATACCGAGTTTCCTCCGTGCCTCGGAAAGCACGTTAAGCCGTTGGTCCCGGCTTTCATTTGTAGATTTTTGGCAGTCGTAACGGGTAGTCAGAAGCCAGTTAATCGGACTCCAGTCTTGCCATGAAGTACAGTCTTACCCAGGTAATGGGTTATGGAGGTCTAGTAGGCAGCCGCTCCACGTAAAATTCTGGTATTCTGCTAAATCCGCTTTGACTGGAAGCCTGTTGAAAAGGCTGTTGGGGTCGGCTTTCAGTCTAAAGTGATGCAGCTGAGTACCAGTATTCTATACGGAGCGACTGTCTATCTGGCCACCACAATCACTTGATTGTACAACTCAATACTAAGGGTATTGTGTTACGCAGTAACTTTACCGGGTAACACAATTCCCTTGGCAAGACTGGCATCAGAATTCTTGGCTTCTGACTACCGGGAAACATTACTGGCATCGATGATAGAAAATATTATGGGAAACCTGGACTTATAAAATCTTTAAATGCCTGAAATCTCTAACCCACCATTATCAGGCGTGGCTATTAACCCCGTGCCTTATTTGACTGAGAAGAGGCATTGACCTCCAGTGTGGTGGCCACAGGATTATATTACAACACCGTCCTAGACAAGAAAAGCTCGTACTTAAATGTTTTTTTTTGGCTATTCTTCCTTTTGTCTTTTTCCTCAATGTGGTGTCCTAATGTTTAGGGTGCCATTACAGCTGAGCGAGGCAACGGAGCGGAGAAACGGATAAATTTTAACCAATGGAATTGCGTAAAATCTGCGTTCCACTTGAGTCACTGACATTTGGACTGACATGATTGGTTAATATTTCTCCGTTTCTCCGCTCCGCTGCCTCGCTCTGCGCAAATGTACAGGCACTCTTGCAATCCTAGAAGCCTTCTACTCGAGGATTGTAACAGGAAATAAAAACATTTTACCAAAATCCATTACCAAACCATCCACATTATCCATCTAGAATCAATCTGCTATCAATACGGCGGTATCAAACGCAATCTAATGTAACCGACGATGCTGGCATGATCCATGCAATACCGGCCCTGCATGACGGCAATCGATCATAGCTTAGCTAGCGTGGCTACAATATTTTCATTATACTTCCTATAACGTCGAGTTCGAAAGTGACTCCTTTACATCGCCAGTCTCTTTTCTTAGAAACATTTTTAATAAAATAGTTTGAACTATCTTTAAGACAGAAGCGAAGTAGAGCGAGCGATAGATTCTTTCTGAACTTTAGTAAACTGCTTATCGTTTTCCAAGGTGTTTTTATGCACACAACAACATTAGCAACATATTTTGACATATTTTGACATAAGTGTGAGAGTTTCGGAAGTTTTCCAAAATATTCCATCAAAACTACATCAGTATATCCCGGACCCGACATGTTTGTGACCCCTGAAATATGAGGCAAGAGTGGGCTGCGGCACACCCCTAGTTCACCGATGACGTTATTAGGTGCCATGTAATAGGCGGCGAACTTATCGCCATTTATCGGGCACAGTTCCAATCCCGCTATAACTGGGCATCTTTCTAACGGGAAAATTCAATTATATTTTTTGTTCGACCTGCGAATCAAGTACGAGAGTTTAAGGTGCCTTGTGTGACAGTAATACACTGAAAGAGCAAGTTGAATAACTATTTCAGCATTTTTACTTATTTTAGTTCACTCACAGAAAATTCTTAGGTGAATACCGCCCGCCATGAACGTATACGTAACCTATTTGCTGTTTATATCCATATTATGTTTCACAAATAAAGCGCAGGTGATTTTAAAAATCATTAAATGTAATTTTCTGTAGTAGTCCCTACAGGTACTTATGACAGAATATTAATTGTAAATCTTCTCAACTAAGTGAAGATTAAGGATACACCTGAAGGTAATTGATTATTGTGTTGCCAGTAGCAGATGGGGTAACTTTTTATGTTACTATTACCTGATAATCTGTTTGACAGTTTTCCGTTGGTTTGTAGGCAGATGATTAATTTTTTGACATTCTAAACCAAAAGCCGTTACAGGATACATTATTCAAGACGACGTGGATGGCCAAATCCGAAATTAAACAACTAAATGAGAAAAAGCGGTTTATTGGAATGTTGATTTTTGATTTTGTCAAAAATCCAATTTCTCAGATTTGGTTTTCATCATAATTGGGTGCCCTTAATTGTATTTATTCCTCATACGAGTATTTTCGAAAATGGCTATCCATCCTTGCCTACTTGAATGATTCGCCCTGTACACAATGCGATTTTTCTCGGAAAAACTATTATACAAGCAAATAGGTATTCTAGGCTTCGTATAGAAAGAAGAATAGGTCAACCCACTAGTATATAAAAATAAGACATTATATCAGATATAGGGAAGCACGCACGCGTTCGCAGATAACATCATATTGGGTTTCCAAAGGTTGTGGAGGTCAGTCGGCAGTCACTTCACGTAACACTAAAAAATAGATACAGATTGATATTATATTCTTGGAAGTGTAGGAGAATATTCTTTTGATGCTCTGACTTTTAGATAGTAGATTTTTTTAAACTAGGTATTGTAGGTAATATAGTTTAGAAAAAAATATAATAACATTGTAAACGTCTAGTCTCAATTAGGATTTTTTCACTGATATAATACTATCTAATGTTGAGTGTCATAGGCTACATTTTATCCCGTAAAATGCACCGTTCTTGTAAATAGACCGAGGGAAAGTTAGTGCTTTATGAAAGAACACCATAGTTAGCCGGTAGCAAGCTGAAAATGATTCAGGTCCTATAAATAACAGTATTTACATAATCGATGAAAGTCTTCTTCTTCTTCTTCCACCTGGCGTTAATCCCGGCTATTGCCAGGGTTCACTTTCCTACTTAGCTTCCTCCACTTTGCCCTATCTTGAACATCCTTCTCAGTCAGGCCATTGGCTCTCATGTCGGATTTAACGACGTCCAGCCAGCGCTTGCGAGGGTGACCACGGGACCTAGCCCCAAGAACAGCCATATTCATGCATCTCCGACCAACGTACTCCATAGGGCGGCGCATGATGTGGCCATAGGTACCATCGCAGACGACACTCTTGCAGTTTTTCCCCCACGTCACGGACACCAAGACTACTTCGAATGTAAGAGTTGCGTATGCGATCGGATCGCGTTACGCCACTCATCCACCTCAGCATCTTCAACTCCGTGACGCGAAGCTCCTGGGTGTGTCTGCTTAGTGCTGGCCAACACTAAGCAGACACACCCAGGAGCTTCGCGCCATAATCGATGAAAGTATACAGATGTAAATAAGGTATCTCGTTTTAATTGTTTCCCGAACACCGAACGAAATTACAATCCCATTATAGACGGATAACTACGCGGTAGGTTGTTGCCACGATACAAATAAAATTTATGCATCTGCAGTAATTGAAATTGCACTACAGAAATAACTTGGACCGCTTCGCTGGCGATACGGTCAGCGATGGTTTAACGCACAGATAACTTTTAATGCCGCAAAAATGAATTGGAACTGTAATAATGATTAATTTCGACATCGCTTTCAATGATTAAAACTTTTAGCGTCATTGTGAAATATATCAAGCTCTCTGGGCACAATATTGTGTATTATTTATCTACTTTTGAATTTACCAGCTGTGCCCATGATTCACGCTTGTGAATAATTTGTAGTTTTCCAGAGTTAAATTACCTACCTGTCTTATGTCTGTCTCTATATTTGTATACTAGTTAACCCGCGCAACTTCGTCTGCGTCACATTTTTCATTACTGCTCCGCTCCTATAGGTCTGAGCGTGATGATATATAGCCTATAGCCTTCCTCGATAAATGGGCTATCTAATACTGAATTTTTCAAATCGGACCAGTAGTTCTTGAGATTAGCGCGTTCAAGCAAAGAAACAAACTCTTCAGCTTTATATATTAGTATAGATATAGATTTGTATTTGTATATTTAGCTTTAGACTCATCACTGCTGGTATCCCATTTTATATAGGGACAGTGTAAAATGTCTTGTTTTCTACACAACTTCATTAGCCGTCATCTCAATACTTTTTTTCCAGCCAGAAAATTTTTCACACAATCTATTCATCGTTACTTTGATCTTATTTAACCTTTGCAATATTTAAACTTTCCTCACGATATGTAAGGAACATGTCTCTGAAACTATCATTCAGATTTCAGAAGAATTTTGCGAAAAATTTGCTTAATACTTGATTTTTTATATTGGATAGAAATTACTGCAAAAATGTTATACAAAATATGAAGAGGGGCCGGGGTCCATAACTAGTATAATAAAAATAGCCAAAAGCGACATCCCTAGCGCAGTGCGTAGCCATAGGAACAACTAAGCATCGTCGTTTACGAACTCTGCACACCCCATTAGCTTCCTCTTTCGTATTCTACCTCCATTCATAGCCATAGCTATGCTGTTAAATATATTTATGTTCCCACAACCATAGATGGTCGTATTCACTCGTTACTGTTTACGGGAAAAACATGAGTGCACAGTATGGGAAACGTTCAGGGAAATTGTAAAAAAAGTTAAATAAACCACAACACAATCAGTAAAATTGGTTTCGTTTCAGCGAATGAAATTCGTGCAAATATCAGAAATCAATATGGCTTCGCTTAGCTTAGTACAAATGGCCATTACTGTTACTGTTGTGGAATTGATTATTTATTAAAGGGGCTTTGTAAAGTCGAAAAATGTGAAATAAATTAAGTGTTTACTTTTAGACGTATTTTAAGCATTTGATCTAAAACATTTTATGTAAATTAAAGACATACCTAGTACTTAGAAACTTCAAGATATATATAAAATTAAACTTAGTTTGTTAGTTATTTAAGAGTTACCTTTTACACTTGCGTAGTTCACATAAAGTAAAAATGTAAAAATTCCCGCGTCTCTCTACGCTACGAGCTACGAGCTACAGCATAGCAGTGACTGCTACGACCGCGTAGTCTTGTCTTCGAGCCTTTGCATTTGAACCGTTTAAAGAAGCCTTCTTTATTTTGTGAATTCATGCCCAGTAATTGGTTTCAGTGAATTTAGCTACGAATTTAGTTACTATAGAGGACATTCAGTGTAAAACTAAAAACATACGATCATAATATTGCTAGAAACGGTCTATTAAATCAGAAACTGAACGCGTGACAGTTTGTTTACCCCGAATAAATCTTCATTACAGCCATTTAGCCACGAGTCTTGACTTTGATAAAAGAGTCATTTTTTACGTAGCCAATAAAATGTTTTATATGGACCGCAGGCATAAACGGCTTTTATGAAATAATTTTTGAAATCCAATAATTGCCCCGACGAGCTTTTGATTTGCGACCAGAGGGGAGTTGCTCAATTTTGGGTTCCCACCGCCTGTTTCTAATACAATTCGTAAAAGTTGGACCTTTAATATTGCAATGTCAAATTATCGCGCAATCCGAAAGTTGATGGACAGACTACTAGAAGAAATAGAACTTAGAACTAGTTTAAATTGTTGAAGTCTGAAGTTAATAACTAAGTCTATAAAAACTTTCGAATTGGACCTTTCAATAGGTACATATTAAAATAAAGCAGAGTACCATTCTAAGCTGTCAGACATGTAATATAGTAAGGCCGTCGATAACTGAGCCAATAAAATCTTTGCTGACTCCTGACAATGTGGCACTTTCTCCGAACGTTCGGCATACCAGAGCCAAGCCTAGGGTTGTTGAATCCGACCTTTCCTTTCGGTTCATGTAGCCAGGTCGGAGTTAGCGGGGCATAGTTATAATAGCAAGCGGTTGCGGCAAAGCGCACAGATGCAAACATTGGTATCGCCGAGCGCGGTCGGGCGTCGGAAGCATTTTGATAAAACGTTGCACAATTTCCGTCTGCTGCGGTATCGTCACACGACCCTTGATTACAAAATAGGCTTTAATAAACTAGGATTTCACTGCGATGATGATTCATTTACTTATCTAAATAGACAGAAAATTCCTTTCCAGGGATTAGATGACAATCGTTCAAAGGTCAACACGTTTGTAAAGTTCGGGTGTCGCTGGAATTATGTGGAATTCAAAACCCGCAGAGTTCTTGGATTAATGGATAAATGTTTGTACGGATCAATTTCACCATATTAAATTCTAAATGCGAAGGGAACATGATATTTTAATGAGATTTTCTCTTTTAAAGGGAACAAGACTACCTAGTACTAATAAGTCAAATTCCTTCGCGATCGACACCAAGTATGAATGGTATTTTCTAATAAAAACTTCAATAAAATGTACAATGCGACGGGTATTAGCGTCGCGAAATTCCTCGCCGCGTAAATAATAACATAAAGATTTTCCAATACATGTCCCAAAAAGAGCCCACCGCCACCGCCTCTGCCGCCGACGTCACCCTCCGCGCATTAGCTAACTGTCTCTGATACACCCGTGTCTCCCGGGAAGTTGCCTGTAAAGATAATCATAATTTACCAAAGTTGTATTCTTTATCTTTTGTTCTCCGTTGATTCTCAACTTATGAGTTTAAACACCAGCCTCGGCAGATATTTTAAACATTGTTAACATTTTTCGCTTTAGGAAGAAATGAAGAAATTCTAAACTTTCTTAATAAATATCAAACTCTCATTTACTTTTTATATTAGCGATAATAAATACAAAGAAATTCCTTACACAAAGTAAAACGTAACAACAAGTAGAAGATATAAAATATGATTAGTAGCACGAGAAGTTCTTCTAAAGTAAACTCGGTTTTGTGGAAGATATGAAAGGATGGAAATAATAAAATAAGGTCTCGACAAACGAGAGAACAATAATTTAGTCGGTCGTGTCGGAGAACAAATACAGTGTCAACAGATAATAAAGGCCGCGCTGGCCGGTGCTGCGCGAACCCAATAATATAGAGTCGCCGAACGTATACGAACTTATATACTGCGGACCTGTATAAGGAAAGGATGCCGGCGTACTTATTGCTCCAAACTTGGGACCGACCAGATTTGATCCGAATGCGTTCGTATGAAATATCGAAAAGCCAAAATATGGGTAAACAAGCCCGTTTATTGAAAATATTATTGAGATATTTTATCGAGACCGCTACAAAAACTAAATAAAACCGGGATGGTAGACCGTAATGGTTAATCAACCGTGAAAATCGGCACTCCTAACAGCTGTATTCAAGGACTCAGGAATTTGTCTTAGTTGCCGACTAGCTAACGGTTCGGTACATACTTGAATCCCTTTCCGAGATTCTCCGAATTCCACGGTAACCTCACTCAAATTAACTCATTATTTCCTAAAATAGTTTTGGCAACAGAAATACTTATATTTTCTTATTATGTAATAATTTCGTGACGGTTGCTGACAAAGATTATTTCAAGAAAGTTATAATCGTATACGTGTCTGTTCAAACAAGAAAGAATGGATAAAGTAGATATGTTGATATGTTTTCTCGCCTAGTCGTACATTCACACGCACAAACAATATAATGGATAAATGTGAATGACTTCACATTTGCCGAATAACCATATTTGAATGTGAAGTAACGTCGATCCCGCACAGAGAATAAAAATAACTTGAGAGGAAAATTTGGTAAATCTCATTGACGCTGTCTCCGAGGAAATCACTAGAACTCGTGATGTCGTGGCGCCGAGCACAAACAAATAATATAGTGGAATTCTTAAAACATTTCGTGAACTTGCAAGAAAAACAAAAGATTTAATGGAAACACTGACAGCCTCTATATACTTAGGTTAATACTCTCTGCCATTTTCAGAGATTACAGTCATTATTTTTATTACTAACATAACGTTTATCTGACAATGAATAAGATCTTAAATTACGATGATTCAGTTGATTTTAAATGTAGATAATTGCTAAGGGCACATACATTCTGAACAAAGTTTATCTTTTACAAGAACAGGAAAGAATTAAGAAAGATAATTTGATACAGATAACGATTATTCCTGTTTCCGTGATGGTCTTCTTTCCCTTAGTGAGGGGACTGTTTTCGTGACACATTTCTAACCAATTACCCTCTCCCATTCCTAAGGAGATAATTCTTATTTGTGTGGAGCTTTATCATGATCACTATTATTTATCATTAATTATAATGATTAGCATCGATGTACGTACTTTAATAATGTCAAGCTCTTTTGTCGAGCGTATATGAATTTACAAACTCTCCATTAAATAAAATTATCGTTTAAAAATCTGGGTCCTTCTAAGGAAGGAAAATAATTATTTTATGACGAAATATATTTCATCAAATATGCCAAGATTGGTTGGGTAGCATTTCTAAATATTCAAGGATTCCTTAATCAAGTTTAACCGAAATATTGAACTGACAGATAAATGAAACGAGGGTTCTCTTAAAGACAACGGGTTCGATCTGTAATCGATACTGGGCACGAATACTCAACCCTTTAGCACAATAAGACCCTGGCTTTGGAGCAGGCTATTAACGGACGATATTATCGGTACAATAATCATTTCCACGGTATTTATTTCGATAATCCAGTGCTTAACCAAATTTAAATTAAGAACGTCAACGAATGCTGTGATTGGTTGTATCGATTTTGCTATCGGAGTTTCAGAAGAAATCAGTCTAGACGAAGCCTTAACTATGCCTGTGTAGGTATATTGAAGGTCATGTTATTGGATTTACGAGCAAAAACAAATGACTAAACATTTTTCAAACAATTAAACAAGAGTAAAGTTACTTTGGTCACTAAAAGTTGGTTTTATTTTAATTTACTTTATAGATTGTTCTTTAAAAAGCAGTGGAGTAGATTCAATTTTTTTCGTTTCATTGGTTTTATGGATTGAACGCACACTGTAATCAAATTTCATTGCGCTATTCAAAATCAAAACTCATACCACGTTCTAATATTTTTCAGCCCCCGGTAGCTATGCTTGATTGTTATGCAGTTAGTAACAGTTTTACCTCGAATGCGGATCACATGGCCTGGTTCAAGTGCCGCTCCAATATTTGGGATGCACTTGGTCCACTGACGGACCAAACATTTCGATAAATGGAATTCGGTAATACCTTTACCGGTTCCGATTTGTACCGTAAATAGTTAACGGTCGCTAATTGCATTTGGTTATTTAAAACAGAACTGTGACTCATTTTATGTTTTATTAAATATATATTCTTCAACATTAAAAGTCCTTTCATAAGCTAATGATAACGGTTATTGTGCTTTAATATTAATTATTGGAATGGTGTTTTTCAAAAGAAAAGCAAAAAGAGTGAATTACGGGAAAATCTTTGTATAATACCAATTCATTTCCATGGTTCCCTATTCTGTATGGAAGTAGAGATAATGAAAATCAGCTTAAGAATCTTAATTTATGATAAGACTTTATGAAAAATCATCCTTTCATGACTACCAAAAGATACCTTTGCATTCTAAACGAGAAAACTTTGAGATTTATGTAAATGATCAATATTAGTTAACAAAAGTACAGCGGTACTGCCTAAAATGGGATCGTTATCTATAAATTACAATGTTTCAACTTAAAGAAATATTTATGAAATAAACGAACCACAATGTGTCCATATATATTTTGAAAGAGATTAGTCCAAAGTTTTTGAAACAACTAAAATATTGTAAACTTATTCAAAAACTTTGCGGTATATCTGAAAAACTGTTTAATATAATATTCAACTTAATGCTGCTTAGTTATAAAGCTGCTCAAATATTCTTCGTATTTAGTTACTTAAATCTTATTTTAGTTGCATTCCACTTATTTGAAAGTCAATGATAAAAGTTTCAATTGACTCGAAGCTACCTCAACGGACCGTATTTCAAGCGTGCCACTGACAGATCAATACTTCTTTTGAAAAGTTCCAAAGGGGATTTAGTACTAAGTTAAACCTGAATTTAAGAGGATCGCCGGTAACGAGCGAAGTTTTTGGCCACAATGAATGTAATTAATCGAAAATTTTAATTTTTAACTTTGTCTTCTTTCGTGATAGTGCTTGTCTTGGGTCGCACATTTTTAAGCATTTTGTATTTGAAAAAGTTTTGAAAGTTTCCAGTAATTAAGTTCAGTTAAGGGAAGGTTTAATTTAATTTTGGCAGCAGTTCTTGAGGTCAAGCACAAAGTACGGTAGGATAGGACCACTTTTCAAGATTGATGTCATTTAATCTCATCAACATATTTTATGAATTTTATGAAAAATCGGTTCCCAGAAAATATATAGCAGTCCAGGATTTTTTTTACAAATAGATTCTGCCGCATTAGGCATCTCAAAAGCTTTCTTATTTGTAGGTCCTACCTACTTAATTTTAATTTAACTGATTTTCGATTTCGATCAGTATAGGTACCCAAGATTCTAGAATCCTCTTGAGATCCCTTATCAGTAATTCCACTTCAATATCCAATTCCTGTTAGCTGAGATATTTTTTATTAGTAATCTGGACAACCAATCAGCACAACTAACGCCAATTACCTAGAAACGAGGCTTGACTTATCTATGGTTTCAGAAACCCGTAATCATTTTGTAGCTATACCTACTTCATTTGAATAAACTGTGTGACTCAAATAACAAAATTCCTCAAAGGGAATTGAAATCATTCATGATGGTGGACATCCCACCCACACGCACAAAACGTTTTGGGAACACATTCATAGTGCGTACAGCTAAGGAGTGGAACTCCCTGCCGGAGTCTGTGTTTCCTGATAGCTACAACCTGGGAGTCTTTAAATCAAGAGTGAATAGGTTATTTCTAGGCAAGCGTGCTCCATCTTCGACCACATCCTCGCTTACAGGTGAGATAGTGGTCAAACGCGTGCCTATCAATATTAAAAAAAAAAAAAAAAAACCATGGACAATTTTATATTATGGCACTGACCCCAAAATCGCAAAAATATGCAACTATACATTTTGTTTGCGTATCTCGACAAAACAATGAAATGGAAGTCGAGAGAAGAGTGAAAAATACATGGAAAAATTTTGGGAGTCTCAAGGAAATTTTCAAGTGCCTATAAAAACTAAGAAAAGGGTAATGGACTCCTGCCTCCAACTCTCTTTGACATATGCTTGCCAAACATGGAAGTTTACCAGCCGACTCAAAACAAAAATAACATCATGTCAGAGAAGCATGGAAAGAAGTGTCATGAAAATACTAAAAATTCAGAAGATCTCCATCACGATATAAGGCCCAAAACGAAAGTCATAGATGATCTTAACTATTTGCAGAAGCTTAAATGGCGACGCGCTGAACTTCAAAGTCACCTCGGCTCGCTGGGTCGATGATATTATTAAAGGCGTTGGAACTCGCTGGATAAGTATCAGAAGATAGAGACCGCTGGTCATCCATGGAGGAGGCCTTCACCTTCTAATAAGAGTAATCACAAATTAATGAAAATAAAACGATACTAAGACTAGAATAATAAACTAATGAAATACTTTTGAGATTGGTTTAAACTAATATTATAAAAATATTAAAATTGATATCATTTATTTAATCGATTTGTATATTATTTATTGAATTAAAATTGTATTTATGAACTAAAATTTATAATCGAATTGTATATTATTTATTGAATTAAAATTGTATTTATGCACTTAAATTTATGAAATGTTATAAAAATTATTGCATGCAGTATCTATAAATTATTTTTGTTTGTAATTTTTAAGCAAGAAACAAAAGGCTATTTTATTTATTTATTCATTTTATCTCTACAAAATGTATGACAAACAACGCACCTTTCTGTCTGTCAGCGGGCTGCATCTCAAGAACCGTAACTAATAGGGAGACAGTAGACATTTTCACAGAGTGTGAATATTATAATTTTGTAAAGCTAAAGAGTTTGTTTGTTTGGTTGAACGCGCTGATCTCAGGAACAACTGGTTTGAATTGAAACAATATTTATTGTT
Organism: Lacanobia oleracea; assembly: GCA_950371165.1. Classification (NCBI taxonomy): domain Eukaryota; kingdom Metazoa; phylum Arthropoda; class Insecta; order Lepidoptera; family Noctuidae; genus Lacanobia; species Lacanobia oleracea. The sequence goes on from OX493397.1 coordinate 15,051,017, forward strand.
GGATAGCCCATTTATCGACGAAGGCTAGGTTATATAACATCACACTACAACAGTTAGGAGCGGAGAATTAATGAAAAATGTGACGCAGTCGAGTTGCGCGGGTCATCTAGTAAGTTATATACCTACCAGCTAAGACTAACTGTCTTTGGGTTTAAGTGTTAAACTTTCAGATTCGACTTATTCAACCAAAAACTCGGACGAAATAAGACTGACAATTTAGAACGAGATTAGCAAGATCTGTATTGATAACGAAAGCTAATCCTGGCTTTAATAACGTTCATTGTTTTGTAGAGTTTATTACTAAATTATGTAGATATAAATACGTTTGTGAATATTAATACAAGTGCGTAGGTATTTACAGCGCTTTTATAGGAGCGTGCTATGCAGTGAAATTGTATGAGCTGACAATTTAGAAATTGATGCCTTCTAATATTTCTCTGCCGTATGATGTCAACCAGTGCCGTATGGTGCCGTAAAAGAATAATATAATTTCATCACTTCCCGTGGGTGTCGTAAGAGGCGACTAAGGGACTCACCAGAGAATGGGCAGCAGCATTCTCTGTAAAACGCAACACCATAAACTGCGATCGCCAACCTGCCTGCAAAGCGTAGTGATTATGGCAAATCCCCCGAAAACTTGGGGAGGCCTATGTCCAGCAGTGGACGTCTGATATGAGGTCTTATATTTCTATCAAGGTTATTTTAATACTGAACATAATCTTATCAAAGGGTAAATTTTAATGAAAATATTTTTTTTTTGTTTTGTCCAATAGATGATTTTACAGAAAAAAAAATGTATATATGTGTTTGCTAAATCATGTTGAATACGAAAGGGGGATCAAATATATGACTAGTAAAAATGCATAATATTTGTGTAAGGTGTGTTCATTTTAGGGTGTGAAAGTATTTACGCATTCATATTAACAAGTTTTACTATGGGATCAGCTCTGAAATATAAAAGGAAATTCAAACATTAGGTACTTTTTAGGACAAATAAGTTCACTCTAACTACACGTCTACTGTATGTACTGTACGTGTACAATGTTCGCTTTTGTAATAGGTAGGTAATCAAAACAACAACAGCCAATCAAATAAGAGAATTTTCAGCGGACTAAATTGAACAGGGTTTAGATTCCGGAGGTTACTGTTGCAATACAAACATGCAAAACATTAATTACAGAACGGCCAGACGGCGGGTTTGAACGCAGATGCATTTCAAGCAAATACCTTGAACGTAGATCGTTTAGGCACTGAACTCTTAAAGTATACAATGTGGGGATAACCATACGGCTAAATGAAATTACTGGCAATAGGTACTTGTGCGTAGACTTTGTTTGAAACTATCAATTAAATATGATCATCGAATTAAAAAAAAACTAGCCAATTGCGAGTCGGACTCGCGTGCGAAGGGTGCCGAATCAATTCGATTTTTGTAACATGTTATTTTAACACTTCAACTTCATAGAGGTTTATTTTTAATCTTTAGGTAATGAATTACTACTTATCTGCATTTTTCAAAATTGTAGGCTCAGCAGTTACGGATATAAGGGGCGGGTATGGTCATTGTTGGTCTAATTCTTGAATGACTTTATAACTGTTTATTTTAAAATTATGTAAAGATAAAAAATAAAAAAACTCACGATAACGTTTGAAAAACTTTTTTTTAATTTTCTAGGATGACCCCAAAAGTGATACTCAAAAATTATTTATTTACGTAACGCGTACGTTAATGTCACAAAAGTTTATATGTGTACCAAATTTCAACAAAATCGGTCTAGTAGATCCGGAGAAAACTGTCTGTGACAGACGAACATACATAGAGACAGACACCCAAGAGATCCTATAATCCGTTTCTTACGGATGTTCATGACCCTAAAAACATACATAGTCGGAGCCTCTACACTCGAACTACAAGTTCGAGTGTAGAGGCTCCGACTATGTGACATGACATTTACCTACTCGAGACAGTTACATTTACTCGAGACAGACGGTCCAGTAAGGTAAATCGAAAAAGAGGTCAACCGTTGAATGCAACTCTGCAATGTTCGGGAAGCTGCGCGGTCTTCTTCTGCACTTACCATAGTTTCTCAATCCGAAAGCCTATGACCTATTCGTGTTGCCAGTGATGACTTATAAATATGAAACCTGATTTCTCGCAATGAGCCTCATCAGAAGGTTCAAAGTCACTCAAACGGAAATGGAAAAGGCTAGTATCTCGGAGCTAATTTGCGTGGGCGAGTCAGAAATTCAGATCTCCTCAGGAAATCTAAATTTACTGACTTAGCCCGAAGATTTGCAAAAAATAAGTTGTTTGGATGGTCAACGGGGCAGAAAAGTTCTGAATTACGTCTGCTTGAGCAAGATGCAGCGAACAAGGAGGACCAGCGACCTGCTGAAGCCTGCGGAAAACCGCTGGATGTGGGACTTACAGATCAAATCCATGTGGCGAGACTTGGGGGAGGGCTATGTTCAGCATTAGACGGTCTTTCGGCTGGAATGATAATGATGATGAGAATGGTAATATCATTAGATACGAAGTTGATAACAACTATGTTAAATACATAACTGTGTTATCGTCCTCTTTAGATACAGGGATACACTACGAGTACCCATACTTAGTTGTTAACAAAGAAAACAAGTTATGTGTGCAAAGTATCGGAACATGTTGGGAACTTTAGGATTATCAGATCTCGCAGAGAGGTATTTTGGGTAAGGTATGAAAATAGCTATTGGGTTATGTTTAGATTACAGAACAGGTAGTGGTTTTGGAGGAAGTAAACTGATAGCTTTTAAGAAAAGGAGGCCATAGTAATAGAATAACGATGGAGGAAAAATAATGTTTTATTAACGATATATGAAGCAGAGAGAAAAAATGGTTCCAGCATAACTACTTTAAATCATCTGCCCAGCCTATTTTGGGGTCGGCTTCCAGTCAAGCCGGATTTAGCTCAATACCAGTATTTTACGAGGAGCGGCTGCTTACTAGACCTCCACAACCCATTAACTGGGTGACAAAGTACTTCATGGCAAGACTGGAGTCAGATTTACTGGCTTCTGACTATCCGTAACGATTGCCAAAGATGTACAAATGACAGCCGGGACCAATGGCTTAACATGCTTTCTGAGGCACGGAGGAATCTCGGTATGGTATGATGGTCCACCACTCATCCACAGGCCAACCTTGGCAAGCGTTGCTTAACCTTGAAGATCGACCAGTGCGGCTGTTATTATCTAGCCACGAGCTCCTCAGCAAAACCACTTTAAATGTATCCAACAATTACCTAATTGTTGTCGGTAATATACCTCAAGGTATATTACCGACAACAATGATTGGACACACCGTTTCATCTACATAGGTAAAAGCACACCTCAAGTCGAGCATGCCAACTCAAACATCGGTTTCAAAGTCAACCAAGAATTCGGATACTGTGATTTATTTAATCCAAGTTATTCACTTCGTTTATTAAGCAGAGTCGAGATTAATACTGAGAGCTTAACGTAAGACGTGAACTCGGCACCCCGCACCCCTCACGCCCCCCCACCGCTCCATGGCCCGCGGGACCCCGGCGCCCCGCGTGACGCCGACAGATAAGCTAATTACTTATTGTGATTTAGCAACCGGTTCTCGGCAAATTTTTCATCAAATTTTCACAGAGCAATTCTGAATAATAAGTAGACGTCGTCCACCACAATGGCAGCAATTAACCGGACAATTTAACTTTTTAATTGCAAATTAAGAAACTGGGGAGTGCAAAGGTTGAACATGGCCCGTGAAATTAATTGTCAAGAAAGGTTTTACTGTCCGGCGGACCATTTTACATAATATGTTCTCATACAGCGCTACGAATCCAATCTGGAAGAGAAAATAATAAAATTCATTTACTTCCATTAATCTCTGTAAAGCTATAAAATGGACAAAGTACAAGAAATTTATTTAATATATATTTCCAAGGTTGCTTAACACCGCAGTTTTAAAAGTTGTACCGAGCAGTTTTTTATCGGGTTCTTTGTTTTCACCCATAATCCTAGTTTTTCTTAGTGTCCGTACCAAGCAGAGGGAAACTTTCCGAAACTTGAATTCATAAAGAAAGTTTAAAGTTTGAACAAAGTTAAATAAAAACAGAAAAGCTTCATTGTGTAGTCAAAGCGCAGGCGGCATTACCTAATTGTGATCGTTATCTACGTAACTTGTGTCGGCCCGAGAAACACAGTATTAATATGAAAGCGATTTTAGCTTTGCGTTAATCGGAATTCGGGAATGAGCATAGACAATGTAAACATGACAATAGAAGCAGGAGTAAGGGGCTGGTTGGCACTCGTATCGGTAGCGTGCCACTCGTGAGATAACACTACGCGGCGTCTTTGTGGACGGATGTAAAATTATTAAGCAACGGAATGCCATAAATGGGGTTTGCCTCTGTGATACCAAGGGTTAGAGGCGACTCGCTCCTAACATGGGGTTTCATACGATTAAATGTATTGAATTCCGGGCGTAGGTACCTAATTATGTTTCATGATATCGCTGGCCAGCTACATTGTCTGCCCTCGATATTGTGATTTTTTCCTTATCCGCCAAAAATTATAATGTATTTTGACGGCGCTGTGAGATGCTTTCCCCTCGCTTACTTTTAGCTCAGACAAATTTTTTCGTGCATATTTCAAGCGGGATTAAATTGTTTCAAACTTTGTCGGACAGTCTGTCGAACGCGAGAAGACTGGAATCGATTGACACTCGGATGATTCTGTCGTTATGAAACCTCAGAGATATGGAAAGTCGATCGTTTTAAAAAGGCGTCCGTGTCAAATTGGCAACGAGAATAAAGCAGCCACAAAGTAAACACCATTCAATTTTATTACGGAGAGCAGTCTCCTTTGAAAATCCCTCGGTAGCAATCCCGTAAATCTCTATTTGTCGCAACTAAAACAGGTCACGGCGGAAGGCTATTACGTTCCCTAAATGCTGCCGAACTCCCTGTAGAGCGCTCTAATCCACTCCGAACGGGCTGGTGTCAAACGCAGGCCAGGGTTGTTTGTATTGTTTATTGTCGCGACGCTCGTTCGTACGGCAAAGACGCCGCCGCCGTCGCCGGCACGGGAGAGCATGTTTCAATTGATGGAGCCGAACAGTCTCGGGAGTGAACTATTATATTCCTGCCCACGAACGATACTTATCCTCACTTAATGTCTCCTTTACCTTACTTTGAAATCTCAGAGAGCTTTATAGTATTTCGAATGTGGAACAAAATCTCAAGTATTTACTTACTATAGACGCGGCATCTTTGGAGATGTTTGTTGGGTCATCCAAACGTAATGATTGACATCCAATTTCAAACCACAGTGGCAACTAAGAAAAATCACGTCTTACTAATAAAAGTGAAAGGTTTTATCAATCTGGCGCGATTAGATATGTGCGTATCCAGAGTCACCTCTACATCTGTACGAACCGCCTCGTCAGTCGGCCGGTTTTTATGCGACAGTTCGGCGTTCGGGTGTGGATGAATAAAAAGCACGCAAGAGCCAGCAGAATGGAACAAAACACTTGAAACAATATCGCGACAGAGCGGCAATCATTCCTGTTTTATCTCAGTTTGTGCACGCTGCGCCGCGGAAACTGCTCTAATAAAAAACTACCATGTGTTTCTACGTACCTACCCGTAGTGCACGGTACACACATATAGCTTACTGCAGTGCTGCACCTGCGTTGTTCCTTGCAGATATGAAGTAAAAAATATTACGCTTTCGTTTTTGTTCAGGCTTTTGAAATACCTATTCTTTTTTTATAAAACGATGTGTGGTCGATTCTAGGTTTTATAAACACGCTAGCGGTTAAAATAGATACGTTTTAATTCTGAAGTGGGAAACATTTCTATATTTTACGATCGTACGACTTTATTTATTTTTATATCCTTCCCATGTGTTTATTTTCGAAAGCCAATAGAATAGAAACTGAAAAATATCGAACATTCGCTATTTTATTTTCCGCTTCCCTCACAGGGAAAAGTAAATATTTGGGCGCTTATTTAAATTTATTCAGGTAGTTGGTTTGTTTTGGCGCCAAATTTATAAACTACTGTGTTAAAGTAATTTTTGATGTATGCTACCATTTACTTTATTTAAACCATAGTTTTTAACGTAACCTAAAAGTATATAAAGGGCTTTAAACGTGCGGGAATAAAAACGATAAATAAGGTTGAGAGTGTACTATTTGTAACAGTTACAATCCATGCCATCTTCTGTTGGCAACACAATCAACTTTTTGCCCCAGTTAAAAACTTGAATCAGGCCATTAGATACCGCACACTCGACGATTATAACAATTGCCACCCACAGTGGAAATAATATTAAAAAACCTAGACATATAAGCGTATGAAAAAATAAATCAGGCTTTATTTAATGCCGTTCTTTTGACCGTAAAGTCGTGGTCCCACTGCGGGCGACGACGGGTTACCTTCGAGACTGGGTTCAAGTTAGTTTACTTACAAACTTTTTCACGGCCAAGTGTGCTATATAAGTTATGTTTACAACTTCGTTAAGTAGAGACCCAAGTCGTGGTTGAGGCTTAAGTGTTGGCAAGAAATTGGGCAGATGGCTCTTAATGAAATAGTATTTCGTAACTATTTCACTTATGATGTACAGGATAGTGTTGCTAGATATTTCCGTGGCTTCACTCCCGTGGAAAATATGCATTTTTTCGAGTTAAAAAGCATGACAATAAGCTATACTGCAGCTTTTATTAGTGAAATATTTCCTGTAATCGAATCAGTACTTCCACAGATTACCCTTTACCCTAGCACAAACAAGTAAATAGTTTACCTCTAACATATTAGTTTACATTAAGTTGGAACGTATGTGACTGCGTCAAATTCTAATAGTATTGGGCATCTTAGGACTGAGTCGCCATTGGTTAATACCCAGTCGAGGTATATGAAGTCGGTAATGAATAAAAGACGTGAATTAATTTCAACAGATCCATTCTCATTGTAACGCACTTCGAATTCACAAGGCTTTGAATCCTATTCTCTCGAAAAGGAAAAATAAATATCCTTTATACTCATTTGATTTCTCTTTTTTGTTCCAGATTTACCGAGCGTGGCTGCAATGAAACCACAATAACATTGTAATTTTACGAGACAATAAATAACTGTTTTAAAATATACTCAACGTAGGATAAATAATGATGTTAATATATTGTATTTGAAATTTTGAGACAATATACCTCAGAAGGAGGGTTGTTATGACAATAACGCGATGTGAAGCAGGACCAAAGAGCTTCTTGATATCAAATGTCTTTTGACGTCATGACGGCGGAATCATCGCGACGCTCAAGATCCGTTTCCATGGAAACCGGCGGCCTACCACTGGTTTCGACGTTTGCGCTTCTCACTATAGTTGCAGGTAAGCTAGTGTAGACCTTAGGCTCTAGAAAAAGTCGGTGGAGCATACGGTGGAGCATACGGTGGAGGTCTGTCCTGCTTGGGCCTCGTCGCGGCGATCGGCGGCGGCGACCTCTCGCGACCGGCCTTGGTTCAATCTATGGTCCGGAGCGAGGAGGCATGGGAAGCGGTCACCTCCTTCTGCGAAGCAGTAATGCTAGCAAAGGAGGAGGCCGAACATGTGAGAGAGAGGGAAACCTCACGTCCCAGTCGCCGCAACAGAAGGAGACGCCCCAGGCGTCGGGAGTCACAGGACGATTTCCGGCCGCCGTAGGCGCGGGCCTGCGGTTGGCGAGCAGTGGGTGGCTCGCCGTCTGATCAGAACTAGGCCCGGGTCGGCGTCGCTGCGATCCCAGCGCGCCTCAAAGAGATGTCAGCGTGGAGGACGGGGCCCGCTAGGGCAGGTGCCTGCTGGGGCTGCGGAATTGTCCGAAAGGGGTGTCGTAGCCTTGGAACACAAAGGGCACCAGGAGGAACACGGATGGGTTTTAGTCAGTAAGAGTCTGACACTCCCTCTTGCTTTACCCAGAGCGGGAGGAGTCATTTGATGATTTCCCATCCTTAAAAAAAAAGGCTCTAGAAAAAGTGCCATTCTATTAGCGAATGTGATTGTCGAAATGACATGACATTTCAAACAACGTTTTCACAGTTTGAATTTTTGAATTTAAATTCTGTTTTTTAATTCCGGAGACTAATTTGATAAGTGCAAATGTCAAACCTGACTTAAATGCTATTGTCATCATCATCTGCCTAGCCTTTTTCCCAACTATATTGGGGTCGGCTTCCAGTCAAACCGGATTCAGCTGAATACCAGTATTTTACAAGGAGCGGCTGCCTACCAGACCTCCACAACCCATTAACTGGGCAACACGGTACATCTGGGTAAGACTGGAGTCAGATTTCTTGGCTTCTGACAATCCGTAACGACTGCTAAATATCTACAAATGACAGCCGGAACCAACGGCTTAACGTGCTTTCCGAGGCACGGAGGAAACTCGTTATGTTAAGATAGTTACCCATCCACAGACCAACCTTGGCAAGCGTTGCTTAAATGCTATTGTAATCTATGTCATTTTGCCATTTGCACTTGTCAATTTAGTCTTCGACATTAAAAAACAGACTATAATCAATTCCTTATTTACTTCAATCATTTTTGAAGTTCTGACAATCGCTATCGCCTCACTACCTCTGACAGAATGTCACTTGTCTAGAGTCTCTTCCCTGCATAACTTGCCAATCTGCAATCGCCAAGAGTGCAGTGTCATGGGGTTCCGAACAACGTGTAAGCATAGTACATTTTAATGTCATTATTTGCATACTTGGTCATAGGAGATTGTCAGGTTTATCAATGCGACCTTTTTTCTGATAGATAGCAGTCACAAACCGTAATGACAAACACTTCTAATTTCTGTACATTTTTCAAAATATAGGGAAATTAGAAATGTTTTTCACGTTCATTGTTGCTAAGAAGATATTGCCACTGGAATGTAAACTCTTTTTAAGTACGAACATTGGCGTTCTGCTAACCAAATCATAAAATAATAAAATAAAGCTCCCTATACACTCGTATTAAAATGAAAGAGCTTGAAATATTAAACTTAACATTGTCTAGTTCCAAGCCAAAGACAAAGGTTAGAGAGAGAGAGAGAGAGGTTTGCGTTTGACTGTTTCACGAAGCCATTGCCTTTATGTCCGCCTCTGACTTTAATTAGTAATAAACATTGTTAAACTTCAAGGCGGAGAGTTAACGCCCATTTTGAATAAAATTACCTTAATGTGCCTAACGAACCTTGTTCCACTGTAGAATATTATGCCTATTACCTCGTAGGACTGAATAATTCTTCCTATTCGTCTATATATTAGTCTAGTCTACTATGAAGCTTGTAAACCCTAGTCCCAATTGTTAACTTGAAATAAAAATCTGTTAGGAATTTTCTAGAGCAATTAAGTAAATGATAGTTGTTTAGAAGTGTGGAATGTTATAACCAACATCATCTGTGTAATTTAAAGTATATTATATTGGTAAGCATGTAGTAGGCATGTTGGTTTACCAACAAATGCTTACTCTGGGTCAGGGATATATTATCTCCCTGCGATAAAATTTAGCCCTTGTGAAATACAAGCACCAATACAAAAAAAGGCCTTGTTATTTACAAGCGAAGTTAACCAGCACATAGTTGAGAGTAATACATTTTGCAGTAACAATAATTACAACTTCGTCCAAAAGCTTTTTGCATACAGTTTGCAAATTGGTGGAGGTAAGTTAACAACTATTGAACAGAGGCGAGCAACCGAACACACTAATGGAAAACCTGATGAAAAGCTTAATATCCTTCCGACCATCTCTTGCTGCCTTGAAAACATTAATTTTGGCTTCCTAGATAGTAATGGTAAAACTGGTGCCCTAAAGTCGGAGCACTCTAAATTTGACGAATATTCTGGGAAATATATTCGTCATGATTTTCTAGGAAATGTTGGTTGAAATTTTGTGTCGAAGATTTAAAGCTTTTATGATTTTCACCGAGTTTTAGACACACGTTTACTTCACAACGTTCGTTGTTCTGTAGTCTGTAGTAAATTGATACTTCATTAAAACGTGTTTATATTAGGTGCGTGAAAGCGCCTTTAGGTTGACATTTTGAGGACAGGTTGAGTTTTTGTTTAAATCAATCGTTTCTTTAAAGTGTTATGAGTATGTAATAGAGAAAATTAATTTCTAAAATGCAACTTAAAAACAAATCAACATCACCAAAAGCAACACTAATGTTAATAGGAAAGTTTTGGTAGCTGGGACTCTTGCAGCAAATGTTTAAATTCTGCAAGCTCTTGGAATTTTGTATTGTCATCGATTGCAAATGTTTATTAAAAAAATCGAAATAAGCGTTTAAAATGAACTGAACATTTGCAAAGATTGAAAATGAAACGAGCTCAAAGCCGCATCACGTAACATTACGTCGGCATGTAAGAACAACATGTCAAGTCACAATTCCATGCACGTGGAGCTTTGTTTCTTTCTGTACGTGTTTGTTCGGGTCGTGAGTTAAAACTAGACCGCACTTCACGTGATGTAGCAAATTGTTGCACTTTAACGATTGTCTACAGTGGCGGCTGCAGTTTAGAAGCAATACCGCCCCAGATTCCCTCACGTACCGCGACGCGCCTCCGCCGCGCGTCAGACGTAAGGAACCCGCACTCAGCGCTGCCCTACCGGATTCCAAGTTTAATTGAAAACGCTTTATATAACCTTTTCTTTTAATTGTTTAAGGCTTTCACTTCATCCCTGCCCCGTGCTCTGTGAAATGTTTAATTATAGTTCCTAATGAAAACTCCGCAATTTAAATAAACACGTACAATATAAATAATGATGTTTGTGTGCAATGCGAACGATATGCGTTAAACCCACAGCGGATTACAGCTAATCATTGGATTAATTGTATGGAAATTAGTGATCGTACGTGTGGTGAATTTAACGCAATTCTATCAGAATGTAATTATAGACGTCGATGAGCGTGAAATACTGAATAATTGGAACACGTAATCGAATATGGAGGGCTCGACCGGTGAAGTTCGCAATAATTGATATAATTATGAAATATATTCATATTGACTGAAAGTTATTAAGTAAATTTTAATTGGAACACCGGTGGAGAATGTGAATATTTCTTAAATTTTCATCAATGTTGTTAATTATATTTTTATGAGGTACAACGCGTAGGTGATTTATGACTGTAGATATCATTTTATCCATCGCTCGGGTGCTGGATATCAAGATAAAGGGGTCGTCGGTCGACAAAGTTCGCCGCGTAGCTGGCGGCTACTGGCGCCGAGTTATTAATTTTCATTTGACTCGGATAAAAGCCTTACTTATTGCTATTAAACGTCTTTGAGTAATTTGTTTTGTGACATCTTTTGCCTCATAATCCTTATGTGGACATTATGAATGAAGTAAAAATTTTATTTTTGTCAAATGTTCAAGCTTCATACGCATTGCTAATTGACGTGATCATGAGTGTCATTTCATTCACCGAAGGATTTCATTTAAAATGAATTGTTCGGCTTTGTGTGTTCAATTTCAACTTAAAATTTTTGGCTTTAAAAATATTTACTTTCGTTTTAACTCGATAACGGGATGATGTGTGACCGGAGACGAGTGACGAATGTTTCGTATCGGGGTGTTATTAATTTTCATTTGACAGCTACGCCGCGTTCGCTCGGCAAGTCTGGCGCGCGATGCGACGTGACAAAGGCCGCCTCTACTATAAACACTGCCTCGTTTTGTTCCATTATCGGCTCAGTGTGGACTGTGATTCGGAGAATAGTGTAGCAGTTGAACTCTGAGCGAAACAGTACGTTGTATGTATCTATCATCAATATATATCGAAGTTATCGTTGTTGTTCGTGGTTATACACACGTTGATTTATTGGAAAAAGTGAAGAAAAAAAAAATAGAATTTGTTAATAGGATGAGGAGTTTTTCATTTATTTCAAGAAACGGATATAAATGCAGTTGCTATTAAATCGCGCATACAACATTTTGATCACAGCTTCTGAAGCTCGGAAGGGTTTACCTAAGCTGATATTACTGTTTTGAGAAAGTAATAAAAAAAAGCTGCAATATTTAACTCGGCAATTTATTATTAAAATCTAGCTTTCCATGTTACAAAAGTAAGTGAGTCAATACGTATATCATATAGTGTATATGTAGGTCTATGGTTTAATGTATGTCTTGATTCGTCTAGCTACATAATATGGCGCTATGGTAGACACCAGATATATGTGCAATAACGGTCATTCACCCACATACATTAATTGACTTTGTGTGTATCAAAAACAGATATAAAGACATAAAACTGTCCTGAATCTAGTTGTATCGTGATCCTTTACGTTCTCTAGTAATGAAAAACGGTTGATAATTCATTGTTCGGGTATCTACAAAGGGATATTGGGAAAGGTCAATGTGCTTTATTGCAAGTTTATCTGGCGCCCACCATAACAGGTTACTAAAGGAAAGTATACAATATTATAGTTTAAAAGTTCTTAGTTATATCCATAAGAGCTCTAAAAGTCAATAATTACCCCACATATATTACTTAAGTTCTTAGTATAGATAAAGTTTTACACTAGAATTCACAACGGGCAACTTGTGAAAGCGGTGAGATAGAAAATCTTAAGTACTGAGGAGTGAACACGTAAACAGCCAAGTTGTGAGCGTATTACTGACGCTGGTTGAATCAGATCCTTTCCGTTATAATTTACAAGGGTCATATTACCAGCATTGATCCGGAAATCCATTACCCGGCCGGGCGAAGAAAATAATAAATTTTAATTTTCTCTACGTTTTATCTTTCCGATACACTGCACTTTGATTAAGTGTTTTGTTCGAAATAACATGAAGTAAATTAATACTTAGGTGTATAGAGAAAAATCTTTATACTAAACCTAACTATATACTTATGAATATACAAAAACAAGATACACTTAGGCGTCGAAGAATTCTTCCGCATCGATGTCATCTGGAAACGTGCCCAGAAGACTGGCAGCATTGTCACGTTGAATAGCAATGCTAATAAATTTGAGTAAATATATATTTACAGCTAATTAATTAAGTTGTTATTTTAAAATATTGCAGGAGCACGAAAGAATATCAGCAGCAGCACATGGGTACCTTTTAGCAAAAACAATAAAGTGGGTAGAAGTCTTTAACTCTTACCCCAATCTATTGCAGTTTTAAAATAAAATAAAATTGCAAACAATACAATAAAGTATATTTACATTAATAAATAATAAATAAAAGTCTTTCTGACTGGATTTTTTAAGATTTTTGCTCTTTAATTAACACTCAATATCTCGATGACATTAGTTAATACCTGTCTTTTTTTATTTTTTTTATTTAGTAATGGGCTTGCTCTTGACCACAATCACGCCTGATGGAAAGCGATAGATGAGGTCTATGATGGAGCGAGCGTACCCAGAAGATGCCTGTTCACTCGTGATTTAAACGCAGACGGGCTTGTTTTCCTATTTAGAAGATAATATTTCGTTTCCTTCTGAAATACCGATAACTCGAACAATTGGTGACAAGTAAACGTTCCCTAGTAAATATATTATGGGGTCAGTAACGCCAGTGTAAGCTCTTTGAATTCTGGAAACTGTGCACTACTGATAAATTTCAGCCACAGGACGACTGTCCTGTCCACTCCCCCATATTTCTGCCGTAAAGACATAAAGTCGGACTGCGAGTTATGAAACATCCATATCACAAATTTGTTTTTTTTTTCACAAGCCTTTTCAACTGAATACAAAACATTTTATATTCCGGGCAGACTGTTTATGTTAATTCTTTGAGCTTAAGCTTTGAACTGCTAACCTTACTTCACAGTTTATAAAGCCGAGGTATTTTCTGACCGCAGTGTTTGCAGGGGACGCTTATGTACTGGTACTATCTAAGCCCTAATATATGACACTAGACGGTAGTGCCCCGTTTGATTTCAAAAAGTTTAATCAAATTCTGAATAAGGTTGGAAACGACAATAATGCAACGGATTGTACAGTGTGTTTATCTATCTTTATGGCAATACTAAAATACCATTATTAGTAGGAACAATACCTATAACAACAGTATCAAATTCGTGCGAACTCGATCAAAATGTCTGATATTGTTCATGAATAGAATTTTCATGTTTGGCAACTCAATAATCACGGCCTACATTTCAAAACACATTTCAGTATTCTACCTTTGTAATAACAGCAAACATACTTTTGTTTTAATTAATGTACACTGATTAAATACCGATTCATTTTGCTGTTCTTTTTTCTGTTATTTCTGCTGACAAATATTTAAAAAGCATGATGTCTTACTGATATTGCTTTTTCTTAAAATTATAATGATATAATAGTCACTTATAACGATTGTGCAAGCAAGTTATTTTACATTTCTACAAAAACTCTAAAAGCAAAACTAATAAATTGCTTGCATAGTAATATTAATTGAAATCGCTATTCGTAAATTAAATATTTCCACCAATATGAGCAGTTGAGAATTAATCAAATCCAATGGAATGTTATCCTCACTAAATTAAACAAATCTGTCCAACAATTTGAAACTTGTTTATTAATAAATTACGTTTTCAGCTTCGAATTAATTTTACTTCTAAAATGTTTGTGTATTTACTATTAATAACAAAATTATAGTTTTTGTTTTAGCTCTACGAAATATTTACACCTGAACAGTCACTTTATTATTTGTGTAATTAAATTATTAAAAACTATACGTTTAAATCTTTTGGAGACTTAATTTAAATTCTCAATTTTCATTTACACGTGATTTCATACTTCATCATCTGCCTAGCCTTTTCCCAACAATATTGGGACCGGCTTCCAGTTAAACCAAATTTAGCTGAATACCATTAAAAAATACTCACCTTATAAAATTTTGGAGAACACTGTTTTTCAATTTATTAGGGTTCCGAACATCTGTAAGAAACGGAACCCTTTTAGGATCACTCGAGTCTCTGTCTGTCACAATCAGTTTTCTCCATTCACACTCAGTTACACATTTGGGCTTCTGTTACCCAAACACGGACGTGTTACGTAAATAAATAAATTTTGAGTAGGGGGGTCAGTTTTGTGATCAAACTCGAAATTATTAAAATAGTTTTTCAAATAAAAAAGTTATTAAACTGAGGGTTATAATTATATAAGCATAATCAGCCTATAATGTTCCCACTGCTGGGACACTTCTCCTCTCGGTGAGAGGGAGTGGACCGTAATCCACCACGCAGGCCCAGTGCGGTTTGGTAGATGTCACATGTCATCGAATTTTTGGTTCTAGGACATGCCGGTTTCTTTACGATGTTTTCCTTCACCGTTTTGAGAGCAGTGGTGATGAAATAATTTAAACAAAGTAAAGCGCCTGCCTGGGTTCGAACCTGCGATCTACATCTCGTAATTCGCAGCCATTACCACCGGGCCACCACTGCTCTGCTGTTATATTATGTTTTTCATAATCTAAAAATATTTGGTTTTGAAGTTATTAATAAGACCAAAACTGACCATTCCCCTAGATCTCCGAAAGTACTGAGCCTAAAACTTAAAAAAAACATGCAGGTAATAGTTCTTTACCAACAGATTACAGGAAAACCTATAAGAAGTCTATAGTTTAAAAAAAAAACATGCTAAAAAATGAAATTAGTTCGGAACCCTTTGCACTCGAATCCGACTCGCACTTGGCCAGTTTTTTCTAACTAACTAATATTCCCGTTAACTTCTGCGAGAAAATACGTATGCTTATTCTGGAAGAAAGTTTAAAAGAACAAAGGGCATAGTTCAAATTCACGACCCCAACTCAAGAAGCAGTGGCGCAAAAGTGCTTTTTTGTATTGGCGAGAAAATATAAATTGAATCTAGATCAAGTTGATTATATAACCGACTCTAACCGAACACTACTCTCAGGAGATGATATAGGAAAGTAAGTTAAAGTGGAAAGTAGACAGAACCATTTTATTGCGGCAAATCGACGAATACAGAGAACGCTGTGTAGGCAAGGAAAATGCCGAGCGGGTGGGCATTACTTTTCGTCTACATGAATGCGAGCGAAGTCACGGGCTTTACAAATTCTACTGCATAAAACCATTTGATTTGACTTTTCACGGATATCTCTGCCATTACAAATGAATGGGAAAAAATAATGGAGGCGCCTCCATTTTTTTAATTGAATCGTTTTGTGGTTCGAGCTAAAAAGTGAAAAATTTATTAAATCTCAACCCCGCATTAGCCGAATTGAACGAAAATATTCGGCGTTCCGAAATCCCGCACGAAGCCATTAATCGTTTTGATGTCACAGTATGGGACATTTAGTGTGACCCTTTTTATGCGCCAACCTTTCCCGATTTACGTCCCTAATCGCCGAATACCGAACGCCGAAAACTGCCGAAAACTGAAACTCAGGCTTTCGTATGCTGGTCGCGTTAAAACGCCGGCGCCGGCTACTGAGCGGCTCTTCATTGTGGAGGATTATACAAATGATGTTTTGGAACATGTGCTATACTGTATTTGTTTCGCAAATCGGCACTTCGCCGCTTCCATACTCTGTCTGGTTCTCCCAGACTTAGACTCGCTTACACTATGCATATCTTTTGTTCGCTATACGTACGAATGCTATTTACTTGAATGTAAAAACGTATTCACAGGAATTCATTTACTCTCAGCTTTTCAGAGTGAACGTTGCCAATATTGGAAAAATGCTGATATTATTCGATACGTACTCTTGTTCAATGTATGATGTGAATAAAATGGCTGGTGTTACTTGCCGGCAAACAAAGTAGTTCGCTGCAATTTTTGGTTACGGATGTAGAGATTTATTTAATGAAAGTAGATCAATTGCTATAGAATTCAGTAGCATCAGCAATTTCCCCACTTTTGTTTGTGCAAGCCTGACCCAATTTAAAGCAATTTGAAAGGCCAATTCGACCTGTATTTCTTCTGATTGTATTTGGCTATCGTTGAATATAAAGCTGATCCGACTGTTCGCTGTATTGTTTATCAAGAGAGTCCCTGCAAAGTGTCAGTTAATTTATTCTAGTAATTGTGAGCTGGGTGGATTAGCTATTGTTTGAGAAGTAAATGGCTAGCTAATGGTGTTCCTACCTAAACTTTTGTGTATACGCGTTGCCCTTTTCTTTTCCCCTTTTTTTCTCCGGTTTCAATAAAGTTTATTTTGTTTTTAGTGATTATGACGGGGACTTTAAGGTGAATGTCGTTTACAGGTCAGCTGCAGGGGTCGGGCTACAGTGAGCAGGAGCCTGAGTTCCTGTCACCGCTGGAGAACCTCACGGTGGCTCAGGGCAGGGATGTGCACTTCACCTGCACTGTCAACCATCTGGGCACTTATAAGGTAAGATAATTATTTTAAGATACATAATATCTCTTCTCTCTACGAATGGAAAACAAATGAATATTACTTAACGAGTGATACAACAGGCGCGCGGCGGTCTAATTGCTATCTGCGATTTTCACCAGCCAACCTGCTGATGTTTAGGTACACTATGAAATATGGGATACCGATACGAATAACAATGTAGCTCATGGCACACACCAACAAATAAACATGGCTATTAACCGATTCACAAACTATTCTAGAGAGGAGAGAACATTACTATGTTCAACTACTATTTCCAATTATGAAGAAAGTTGATCCCTTTCTAAACTAGTAATATACGGCCATACATATATTAAAGTATCGTGTTAATGTGAATTGTCATTGCTGTTTATCAGACCACGAAGTTTAATAACTCGAGCGGTAAACTGAAAACTAAATACATATTTACTAACTTGTAGTTTAAAGTAGTTTGCCCCATTTCATATCAACTTGAGTCAATATTTTGTGGTGGTAACAAGCTTTAGCTCTGTATACCCACTGGTGAGTCATATTTATAAGACGATGAGTAGATTTTTAGGGTTTCGAACACAGAATCCTTATAGGATCACTTGGGTGTCTATCTGTTCGTCTGTCACAGCCAGTTTTCAATGAATCTGCTGGAACGATTCTGTTGAAATTACATATGGAATTTTATATAAAGAAATATTTTTTTAATATGGGGGTCACTTTTGGGGCTCAAACCAGAAAATTAAAAAAAGAGTTTTTCTGTGAGGGTTTTAATTATGTTTTTTTTTTAATAATTTTAAATTAAACAGTTTTAAAATTATTAGAAGGTTGTAGTGTTATAATAACATGTTAAAAAAATGAAATTAGTTCGGAACCCTTTGCACGCGATTCCTTCCCGCATTTGGCCATTTTTTTTTAACAATCAATCTACCTAGCCCTTTTCTCATAATATTCGGATCGGTTTCCAGTCAAACTAAATTCAGCTGAGTACCAGTATTTTACGTAAAGCGACAGCCTATTTGACCTCCACAACCCAGTAACTGTTTAAAACTATAATCCATGGCAAGGCTGGTGCCAGATCTTATTATTACAGTAACAAACTGGCAAAGATCTTCAACAAAACAATCGCAATCAACGTGCTTTCCAAGGAACACAGGAGTGTCGGTTTATAAAAGACATTTTGCCCGCGACTTTGTATGCGCATATACTGGGATATATCTCGGGATTTTCCCGTTCCCGTAAAAATTTCGGCAAATCATCTCTTAGTGCACACTTCACACTACACTTCTTAAGGAACCTACCTACATACAAACTTTTTTTCAGCTTTCTGCTACCGTTAGTTTCGGCTGTGCGTATTGTCTGTCAGTCACTCAGTCAGTTTTCAGTAATGGAAGAGCTTTATATAGAACCTGTTACAGAATAAACCCAATACCTCTTAAAGGGTCATTGAACTCATCATTCTGAACAATGAAATCGCGTAAAAAAACCAACTGCCCAATACATTTACGTGTTCATACATAACTCGACACACAACAGTTGATTTCAATTTCGTGATTTCGGGATTAGTTCCATTGAAATTGTTGTTCACAAGTATGAGTACAATGACACTTTAAGAAGTATTGCGTTTATTCTGTTACACGTTGTATATTGATGGTCCTCATCCACGGCCCGCCCTCGGCATATGTTGTTTAACCATGAACCCCCGTGCGGCCGTTATTACTATCTTCTTGCAATGTTTTCTTTTATCGTTATTGATTTAAAAAGGGATAGTATCCCTGTGACAGACAGACAAACGACATAAAACAGCACTAAGCTATGTCGTTTGTCTGTCTGTCACAGTGTCTGTTTGTCTGTGTGAAACACCACTGTGTTTATTGGCACACTTAGGTAGCGACACCCTGGAAACACAATGTTTTAAATTGCAATGTTTCAGAATAGGAAACAGTAAGATACATAGTAAGACACATTACAAAGGGCGGTCTGATTGCTATATTTTATGTAGAAACTTTGAATTGACTTAGGGTAATGACCGTTTCCACTAACATAAGGAAAAACCTAATAAATGAACGCCCAAACAATTTTATTCGTAGTACTGGATTTAAACTCACGGGCGGAACCAAGAGTTAAAAATTCAATAGTACCCTTTGCATCGATTTATGTTTTACCTATGTGTAGTAAAAACTGTGACATAAGACAAAACGATAGTCCGTGCTCTATCGTTCTCTTTCGACTTCTAAAAGTCAGAATAGTAATTTCAATCTATTTCCATTTCTCAGGTGGCCTGGATAAAATCAGACACGAAGACAATCCTGGCGATTCACACGCACATGGTGACGCTGAACCCTCGCCTCTCCGTGACCCACAACGGACACAACACCTGGAAGCTGTACATCAGCAATGTGGAGCCCAAGGATTCGGGCACCTACATGTGCCAGATCAATACCGATCCGATGATGAGTCAGGTTAGTGGCATCGCTCGTAAAACTGGTGGCGGGAACGACGTTGTTTATCTACTTAATACGATCTTAATACTACATAAAACTATACTGATTTGATTTCTAGACTACCCACGTAAATCTAAACTGTGGTAAGATGCTGATTTATCTACGTTTTGGGGGAATTTAAGTCCACTGGCCACTACAATCAATACTAATATTATAAATATGAATCGATTTGGACGTAACACCATGTTTTGGATTTGGAAATAGGTTCTTGTCATATCTTTATAATTTTTATCTCGGTAGTATGTTCCCTTGGGATAAATTCTGCCTTCCAGCGGGCTAAGCCGCTGGCAAAAGCTAATTTTGAATATTATTTGGAGATAAATAATCGTAGCCTATTCCAACTAAACTTGTATTAAATACAAACTAGGTAGACGAATACATATTTCCAAAACACAATATGATATTATTCCCGGAAACGAGTAGACTAAACCAAGTACTTCTCATTCATCACAGAGTAAACGCGAACCATTGAATTCAATAATAATAATATTATTACGTGCTAAATGTGAAACCATGAGTAAATAATTGGAGTATTGAGCCTTTGTCACACAGCAGTAAATCATTTACATTAACATAGTTTAATTAGAGTAGCGTTGTTTATCAATAATGGCCAGTAATTGTTTCCATCTGAGCGGTTTCTGCAGCTGCTAATATTAAAATGTATGCAATCGATACGGATCGTCAGCTTGCATCGGGCTCCGGGACTATGTCACGTGCCGACCGTTTCATCTGATAAATTAAATCCGTATTCTTTTGTATTTCGCTTCTACATTTTTCACATATTCTCTACTAGCGTGGAACGCGTGCCTGTTCTGTTCTGTTGCATGTCATACTGTTAAACTCGCTGACTTTTCAGTGATCTAGCGAACGGGGCTTCCTTTTGTATGGATTTTTTTCGCTAGTTGTTGCTCTTGGTTTCGACCGCATTTTCCAAGACAAGTTTTTATAGTTTCTGGATAACATTGACTCAGACGTGTATTTAATCATTCGTGCAAGTTTTCGTACTCAACCGAATTAAGATACTGGAATCCTATTCAAAAACATATTAGTTTAGTTTTTGTTAATTATCTGATTAAAATATAGCTGTACGTATTTGTGCTAACATAAAATTAAGTTAAATTTAATTTGCAAGTGAAACTTACTTTAGTAACTAATACACCAAACTACAGAGTAAGCACGCACCGTTTATCAAACTATATTGTGTCATGGCGTATAAAATATAATTTTCAGTAAAGTCTCGTTGCGTTCGGTCCAGTGTATCGGAAATATTGACTAAATTGACAGATTAATGATCTATCAATTCTAAGATAAGAATCTCGGACGTTTCTGCTTGGCTAGACACTCCGATGTATCTGGACGAGACATCGATACGTAATTCCGTTCTACATGTAGCTTAGTTTGGTGGAGGAAATTCATATTGAGACGTGAATTTATTGTAAAGATGAGAACTTCTTACAATTTGTATTACATCACTAAGTCTTAAGCGTGGTTATTAGAGTAGGATAGTTCTCGATTATGCTGTGTCATGATTTTCTCATACGATTATTATTTGTCAGTGTTATTGTTCTCTGGAAAAACGGGTTGCCTGCAAACCTATTATTATTATTATTAAAAAAATATTGGTGTCACACGAGAATCAATCCTGTCACATAAATCGTTCAGAAATCGATAACTCACTGTTTCTCAGTTTTGAATTAAGAATTTGAGGTTTAAGGAAGGTACTTGGCAAACCTTACTTTAACCTGAAAACTTGTTAATGGAATTACAGTAGGGTTTCAGACATTTTCATTATCTGCGCCTTTTCCCAACTAAATTGGGGTCGGCTCCCAGTCAAACCAGAGTCAGCTGAATACCAGTATTTTACATGGAGCGGGTTTTTTTTTTTTTTTTTGAAGTTTGGGAAATCATCAAATGACTCCTCTCGCTCTGGGTGAAGCAAGAGGGAGTGTCAGACTCTTACTGACTAAAACCCATCCGTGTTCCTCCTGGTGCCTTTTGCGTTCCAAGGCTACGGCACCTCTTTCGAACAGATTCCGCAGCCCCAGCAGGCACCTGCCCTAGCGGGCCCCGTCTTCCACGCTGACATCTCTTTGAGGCGCGCTGGGATCGAAGCGCGCCGCCGACCCGGGCCTAGTTCTGATCAGACGGCGAGCCACCCACTGCTCGCCGTCCGCAGGCCCGCGCCTACGGCGGTCGGGAATCGTCCTGCGACTCCCGACGCCTGGGGCGTTTACTTCTGTTGCGGCGACTGGGACGTGAGGTTTCCCTCTCTCTCACACGTTCGGCCTCCTCCTTTGCTAGCATTACTGCTTCGCAGAAGGAGGTGATCGCTTCCCATGCCTCCTCGCTCCGGACCAAAGATTGAACCAAGGCCGGTCGCGAGAGGCCGCCGCCGCCGATCGCCTCGATGAGGACCCGGCGGTGCTCCGTATGCTCCACCGTGTCCTCCGGGCGATCCTCGCAGTGATGACACCCGGGCGCGTCCTCCCGCCGAATCCGAAACAGGTATTACCCGAAACAACCGTGTCCGGTGAGTACCTGTGTCAGGCGGAAGGTGAGGACGCCGTGGCGCCGCTCCAGCCACTCCTCAAAGAGGGGACTTGTCGCCTGGATTGTTGTGTGCCCAGCGCTGGGTTGCGACAGTCGCTGTCTCCATACCGCCATGAGATCCTGTCGGAGCTCCGTCCGCCTTGCTGCGATTTGCCGCGGCAGAGGTGTCTCGCCCCGGCGTTGCGCCTCCACGCGCCACTCGTAAATGTGCGCGAGGGCTCTCACCTCCAGATCGCATGGCGGCAGTCCGGCAAGGATGCTCGCCGCCTCGCCAGAGACCGTGCGGTATCCCCGGGCCAGCCGGATGGCCATGACCCTCTGAGACGCGTTGAGGTAACGGGCAGGTCGCTTCCTCAAAGTAGGCGCCCATACCGACGCCCCATAAAGGGCCATGGACCACACGACCCCTGCGTATACATGGAGCGGCTGCCTACAAGATCTCCACAACCCATTAACTGGGTAATACGGCGGTTCTTGGCAAGACTAGTGTCAGATTTACTGGCTTCTGACATTCCGTAACGACTGCCAAAGATCTACAAATGACAGCCGGGAACAACTGCTGAACGTGCTTTCCGAGGCACGTAGGAAACTCGGTAAGTTCAGATGGTCGCCCGTCCACAGACCAACCTTGGCAAGCGTTGCTTAATCTTAAAGATCGATCCGTGCGGCTAGTATTCTTAAGCCACGAGCTCCTCAGGTTTTCAGACATTTCAACTAGGTACAAATATTCAATTCAGAAACCAGCCGGTTTATACCGAGCCAATCACCTCCCTTGTTCTCAATAGCTCTGTTACACTGCCTGTCAAAAACATTTTTAATCAGCACCAACTCAACATTAAATAAACCACCATGAAACGAGGTCCATATTCCTGAACTCGTCATGTCAAAGTGTAGACAAAATTGTTACGGCGTCGCCTCGTGCCTCGCGTGCCAGTGACGGAGTAACTTTCACACAATATTATTATAACCGGAGGACGCGGCTTACCTGAGCCGGCGATATGCTGCGATATTTTACTGCTAAGGGCTGTATTTGGTGGTTTATTTTTAGTACTGATTTTTTGGTTGTTAGGTCTGGTTCTGTGATGCCAGACTTTGCTTAGATGGTGTGCTTTCGTCATCTTCTCATTTTATGTAGGACTGGCTGACCCGCTCAACTTCGTCTGCGTGACATTTTTCGTTAATGACTCACTCTTTTTGGTCGAAGCGTGATACTATACAGCCCTATAGCCTTCGTCCTTCGGCTTTGGATAGCCGAAAAATATTTATTCGAACAAACTCTTCAGCTTTATAATATATAGTATAGATTGAACCGATGCTTTTGTTTTTTAATTAAATGACATTTATTTTGTAAGTTGGTTAGAAATAACACTTTTTTAGTTTTCAATCTCTATCTAAATTAGATATGGCCAGTATTTTATTATTACCCTGAGTAGAAACATCGATACACTTAGAGGTCAAAGTCTCTTTTTCATTCTCCTTTGTCAACAGTCTGTTTTCATTTATGTCATTTCTCACACAACCCACCTTCGCTTCTGTTTTCCTTTTCTTCTCCATTAATTTAATGTTACAGACATATGCGTTTACATCTATTCCAAAAAATAAATAATGTCCTTCTTATTTTTATTTTTTCACTGGCGCCATTTCCACACAAATAAAAGATGGTGTGATTCAAAACAAGTATAATTTCACCTGAATTTTATTACAGCCTGCATTAGACCAACTATTCCTTTTCTCAAACATTATAATGGAGACAGTTATATTAGAACATTTCATTTTTATGTTCGCGAAAATTCTCCTGTATTATCATACTATTTAGGTACTCGTATCACTAGTTTCACGATGCAGTTTATTAAAAGCCGAGGAAGTGGTTTACCTATAATGGGATCGGTTCAAAATCAGCCATATTTACTGCAAAAGATTGTATCCTCTGTTTTAAAATTGCTATATTATTTTCAAGAAGAAAGTCTGTTATTATAACGTCAACTTTCGCATAGATGGTGTAACTTTGATACAATATTCTGATAACGGGAAGGCTTTGCCGCACATACGAACGCTTTATGGGATCTTATTTACAGCATAGCGTTTATTAAAATTGCATTATCTTTACATTTCAATTTTTCTAGTAGGTAATATACATACTTGTACAATTATTTCTTAAAGTTGTCTTTCGATGTCTAAGTGGGAGCTGTAGATCTTCTAAATAGAATCTGTGAAGATGCGGCAATCGATAGCATTATAAATTACCGCATGTCTTTATAATCTACATCAAGGAGGTCTGTTTTCCAGCAGTGGGGTCGCTGATTGTGTGTTCTGTTTCATCATGACAGCTTCGTTCAACCCTTCTGAGTATAGGCTTCCCTTTGTTCCATATTCATTATTATAATTCCATACGGTTATCGACATGATAACGTACCAACCACTCAATCGGATCTCAAATACCAAGGTTTCTTAGAACCCTCACAATAGGTGTCATGGAGTACTGTTCTCTGCAAGAAGTGCTTGACCCAATCACTTAACGAGAGCCTCTCAAGGCGTTTATCGACCCTCGTCGCTAATAGGATATCACGCCTAATAAGATTGTATTATGCACAATAATGGTAATAGGCATTTGTCTTGAAATAGATCTGTTATTTCCTGTAAGTACATATTTGCTATATATTTGAAATAATTTTGCAGTTATATAGCTCACAGGTAGAAGAGAACTTAGTAAGAATATTCTTTTATGCCGCCTGAGGGTGTTAAAACAAAATTCATAAACGAATCTTGATTCGGAACAAACAGCCTTCAATCAAAAACTAAAGCGTAGGTTACAGCTCAAATTCGAGCATTTTTCATCAATAGAGAGTGTGTGCAAAGAGTCTAGGTTTTTTTAAAAACAAAAATAAATGCCATTGTTTGGCTCGATCCTGTACAAAACAGCCAATTTAGCGAAATCGATTCAGATTGATTCACCGAACGTAAAAAGTTTTTATAAGTCATATTCTGTAGCCTAAGTAATTAGCTTACTAAAACAGCTGAATTCTTCGTTCTTTGGCCGAATTTCTCAAAGAGCTTACCCCGTTATCACTGCGCCATTTTCCCTAACCTTCCGAGAATCCGCGCCTGGTTATGTAAATGACAAAACATTTTACGCGACTCAAAGCCCTGTATGTTATTTTGGGTGGAACAGAGTGTCTTTCATAGTCATGCGGGCATTAAACGTAAACATTTTGCTTGGCCGCGGTATAAGTACATACTTCCAATTTATTACACTTATAAGTTGTAGCGGAAAACTTTTGTTGTACGAGGTAACCCTTAGCGTAGTTTAGTTTTGTTTGCTCTCGTTATCTTCGCGATGGGATAAACAAGTACATATAACAGGGTTGTACAGAATGTTGTGTAGTTACAGCTTGCGTATAGGAAAAGTTCAACGCATAGTCGGATATATTAGAGAATGTTTAGTGTTTTACTGGGTGTAGAAACAGTTAGTGATTAGTGCTGGTTTTTGCTCATTGGATTTCTTTTGTTGGATTGGTTTTGAAATATTTTAAACATCTGTGTGTTAGTGAAGGAAGTGTGCTAAAATTCTGCAAGATCTATTTAAAAAACATTTTTTTTTGCACCGGGTGGCTGTCGTTACAGTGAGCATGTCACTTTGGCAGGTAATTTTCTTGACATCTCTTGTTTACATAAGGCCATTTCTACGAAATTTTAAGCCACATTCGCATCTCAGTCGCCATCTGTCAATAAAGCCTAAATTTCCATAAATTTTTAACAGATTACGACTGAAGCAAACGTTGCTTGACAACTAGTAGAATTGGCACTCATCATCTGCCTAGCCTTTTCCCAACTATATTGGGGTCGGCTTCCAGTAAAACCGGATTTAGCTAAATACCAGTATTTTACGCGGAGCGGCTGCCTACCAGACATCCACAACCCATTAATTGGGTTACACGGTACTTCATGGCAAGACTGGAGTCAGATTAACTGGCTTCTGACTATCCGTAACGACTTCCAAAGATCTACAAATGACAGCCGGAACCAACGGCTTAACGTGCTTTCCGAGGCACGGAGAAAACTCGGTATGATAAGATGGTCACCCATCCACAGACCAACCTTGGCAAGCGTTGCTTAACCTTGAAGATCGACCCATGCGGCTGTTATTATCTAGCCACGAGCTCCTCAATCTCTAATTAAATCTAAATCAACTAGTAGAATTGGCACTAAGATGTCTAAAATACCACTGGCATACCTTTTAAACATATCTCGTGTTGGTTCCTTATTTCGCCACATGCATCTAAGCGTGTCGATCTATACACGACGTAGGCCATACCGCAGCTTAGAAATTAATATCTCTAAAAGCACTAGCCTACATCCATCAGTGGTTCGATTCATAGAAGCGTCATCTTTGGCGCTTTCATTGAGTTTAGTTTCACTGTCCTTTGTCACAATCTCTAGAGTTGAGGCAGAACAAAGCGAGGCTAGAAATAGGTCAGGAATACAGTATAATAAAGAACAGCCATAACGCTTCGAAGATGAAACTGTGATCACAACTTTTATGTTGGTACGTGATTTTTTTTAATCTTGAAAAATGTGTCTTCCCGTCTTCAATATCCATCGCAATATCTCATTAAGTTAACCGATATTAATTTAACTCAAGAGCATTTACTTTTTACGGTTTTCATACGAACTCGCAAGTCCTTATTCCTGGAAATAAATTATCCGGTTTATAATGAAACTCTATTCGAGATAAAAAAGATAGAGACAGCAATTTTAGGGCTCTTTCTCTCTAAATCCTCTTTCGAAAACATTTTGCATAAAATACCGTGAAGAAGTAAAAACTCTTAAAAAACAAGCAGCCTGCACAATTATCCACCTACCCACACTTACAGACACTTATTAAGTTATTTAACTTTTGCGGGTAGTAGTAGCATAACACCGCCGACGCACGGTACTACCCTCGGAATTTTGTAAGTCGTGCGCGGAATGCACGCGCTTGCCAAAGGGAGGCGCGGAATGTCACCGCGACATCTTCATGAACAGACAACTTTCAAATGTCCCACGTTGATGTTTATGTCGCTGCAAAGCCTTTTACAACTACATAGTTGCATTGCAGAATTCAGAACGCGATAGTTGCTTTGAATATGCTTTGGCCTGAAATTCCGTGTTTTGTTGTGTTTGAGGTAATTGTTTGGAGACTGTGCTTAGATGACAATGGCATGCACAGGTATGAGATTTGCATTGCACGTGTAGCCATGGCAGTTTGCAGAATTCTATATCGTATTTAATTAAATAAGTTGTGCCTAATAGGTCGCGGCAAAAGTGCGGGTGTATGCAATAGACACAGCTCAGTAACAATTTTAAATTAAATAGATATATTTTAAAGCACGCATGCATCTGAATAAATTTCAGGTAAAAGTTAGCCAACATAGAAGTCATTTCAAAACATTGCGATATACTGTGTCAAACAATAACTATGCGAAAATTACCAGTCACAAGACTTTGTCCATTTACTCGTAATTTCATAGCTCAGAACACACACATTTCACAACTGAATATGTGTTTGGTATTCTGAAAAAAAAAACCAACGTTTTGTAGTGACTCATGGCGCCGTCTGTTTTGTTCTTTACATTCATTACTTTAAATTGCGATTCCTTGCCCACCACGTATTTTAGTTTTTGTTTTGATGTTTAATAGCTTCTTTAATTAAATTTATGGTTAGTTTCGTGCAAAAGGTTCCTTTAAGAATCTCTGTCTTTTAAGTTAATACTTAGAAACAACATAAAAAATGCCTGGTTTAGTATTGCACTGTTAGGTTTTAAACTCTCTGCGCTTAGCCGAGCGTTGAAAATCCGTTAGTTTTCTTTTTTTAGGAATAAGGCATTGTTCAGACCAAACGTATTGTCGGTCGCTGACTATGAGCACGCGTTACGCAGTTTATTGTTTTACTTTTCGTTCACACCGAACCGAATATACGCTATTACGTATAGTCGAATTAATTCACAGTCGGCGGCGGACAATACGTTTGGTGTGAACGATGCCTTACTTTCGTGTCACCTAGAGTGAAAACGGGTCTGAACTTTTCCAGACAAGACGAAATCCTAAACCTAAGCAATAAAGCTTGTAGATAATACAAGTAAAACAAACAAAACAGCTATTTTTCTCTAAAATTTTCATTATTTACGACATAAACATCAACAGCAGAGCATTTCAAAAATTCTCTTCGCCATTATTATACGTTGATATCTCCGTACAAAGGAGACTGCTCACTTTACGTCTCTTCGTATTTGCTTAGGGCCGCTATTACTCCAGCGCAAGCGAAAAGGCTTTTTATTTACACAAACTGCTACTAACACCTTCTAAGAGTTTAAGTAAAGAATCAAGTTACAAGCGCATCTTAGCGCTCAAATATTTACATAGTTGACACTATTAACGCTTAATGCTTAAATAAACTACTCCAGTTGACATTCAATTAGTGAAAAGAAACAATTCGAATAGTGAGACATAAATATGAAAATAATATATTTATTTACATATTTTATAATTCAGTGCATATTACGCATCGCTTTTATTACAGTCGTAAATATTTTATTGGATACTTCTCCACACTGAAGTCACATTAGTTCTCGACAGTTCCTCATATCATTACAATATAACAGCCATTGAATTTTTCAGTATTCGTGTGACTATTACGTTTAATTTATCGGGTAATTATTATATTTCCATCAACACAACAAATACACACAGCGGCTTTACCGGTCATCATTCACGGCCGGTCGGTTTCAGGCAATTAAATAAATATTGACCTACTAATTGTTTTTGCGGCATTGATGGGAAGCTGTGTTGACAGAGGTTGTGATGGACGACCGCGTTTTTTGTAATCCTACCCCTTTTCACGCCCCTCACAAAGATCACATTTCAACACAGCCAAGTGGCCACTATACAAAAATAAAGCGTTTTCCTATCAATCAAACAAATTACAAACTTCCAAACTTTGACGTTCAAAAACTCAGTCGCAATTTAAATCCGTTTTAATAGCAAATACTTTGCATAACTTAAACAAAAGCAATTTCGTAATTACAAATCAATAGGCAGCAGTTCATAAGTCCGCCGGATTGTATTAAATTGTGAGTATTTAACGATTCAGAGGGGCTCTAAATTTAATGTGGGTACCTAGGCAGTAGGCTGTTACGTACCCACTGCGAGGGGAAGTCTATACACGAGCGTATAAATAAGCCTTCAGCCGGCTGTTAGCGACGAAGGGTATTTTCAATATGGGTAATTTCGCCTGGAACACAAATACTTTAGCAGCTTTATTGCATACTCGAGGATTAACTCGGTATATGAGCGTTGAAAAACGAGAGCTTCTGGCTTCCAGTTACATACAAAAACTCCTGGTATTTTATCTTAATTACTTAGAAATCTTTGTGAGAGAAAATCCCTACCCTTATGTTGTCCATCGTCGCGTAACTTTATGAGCGGATTACTTTTATGACCGGGATTAAAGTCCCGTTTGCGAAATGTTTACAGCGCTGAACTCCGTGCCCAGTTGGACGATAGATGCTCTCTTACTATGGAGCACGATTTTAAAACGACCGCTATAGTCGTAAAATATAAAGAAATCCTTTGAGGTTTTCAAAAGGGCATAGAGTTTCGGACGATGCAAAATAATAATGAAATTCGTGAAGTGGAAGAATCTTCACAATTATAAAGTTTATAATAAATCGTTCTTTCACCTCATAGGATAATATTTAAGGAATTTTCATAACGAAAACTTTGCAATTTAACAGGTAGGCAAAGGCTTTTTGGTATTTGTAAAGGTCAGCGGCGGAATTACGATGGATTTGTAAAGTAAATCAGCAGAAAAGGTTTGATACCGCAAGAGGAATAAAAATGGTCTGAGTGTTGTTTGTTGTTCATTTGGGTGCTTTTATTTGCGTAACGTTTATGTATTATATAACCACAAAATTGTATCATTACCGTTTCTCTTGCAGATGTGACACGGATGTGGGGATTTCGAATTTTTATTTCAGTTCCGTAAATAATTGTTCACAGAATATAAAGTCCCAAAAATACTAAGTACATGCGTGAGGGTAAATGAAAAGGTCGCCAACACAAATGAAGCCGTTACCTCAGTAGGTACCCCCGGCGACAGCACAGAATCCCGCCGCTGCTAAGGAGCTTCATTCTTGGCACCATAAACACATTCTTCGACACATAGTTGCCTCGTGATGTCGCAACTAAGGCCCGCCGTAACAAACACTTAGTAATACGCCGACGGAGGAATTTGAGACGCTCCGAGGAATCCTTCCTTGTAAAATGTGAACCTATTGTGCATGTTAACAATTATTTCACCTTCAATATAAAGCCGAGGCTTTCTATTGAAGGTGAAATAATTCGCTTCTAAATATTGTGGCAAAGCTTAGCTTCCTATGCGGGATTTACGATGCTTACAGGATTATACGTAAGCTCGTTGAAATATTATCTCGAACCATGTTTACTAGAACTAGGCATAGTTGTTCCAGTTTGTGATATTCCACTACATACAGATATTGTTGTTGCTTGTGTTATGGAATCTGGCGTTGGCTCTGTATGTACTCTCGCTAACCGGATAACGTGCCAAAGCTCGTTGGAAGTAAAATAAATAATACATAAAAGGAAAGTAAGTAAAAAGCTAGAGAGAAGAATCAACAAGTGAATTATTTCTTAGCCGAAAAATCGGCAGGCGTTACTCAGCATTCTTTTGTTGTGCCGGGCTACAGGTGCGAGCTCAACCAAAGTATTTGCTTTTTCATAAGGGTTTGCCACTCCACAACTGAATATGGTGAAAGCCGTCTCGAGAATACATCCATATTTATAGTGTCTAAAGAGATTTTTCTCTTATTATACAAAGTTTTCCCTTTCACGTTTATTTTAACGTTGTGAATTTGGTAACACAATACGTGAAAAGTTTTTATATTTCGAGAAAGAGATTTATGTTTGTGGTAGCTACTTACACATTGAGTCGTAAATGCAGCGGTATAAAAGCCAAGCAGGGGTTTGGGTCAAGAGGGGTTGAAAAAATAGACGATAAAGTGACGGCTGTCGTCCATCATGGGAGTGTCAGGCGGGCGCTTTAGCTTCAAATAATTGGTTGGACGCATCGAGTTTCCGCGAGCTAATCGTCGCTGGCCGGAAAAACGGGCTCCATCCGGCGCGCGGCGCAAGGCTTCACGTGCGAATGTTTACACAGCCAATCTCGTGTAGCTTTAAATCCGGCAGAACTATAAAGAACGTGTGTTCACCAGACGTTTATGAACTTAGCACTTTATGATGTTTTTCGTTCAAGTCGGTTTATGGCATCGTAAATAAAATAACACCAAATTATTAATCCGCTTTTAACCCAATTACCTGGCTCCAAGACTAGTTCCCAGCGTACAGTTACAAGAGCCCTAAATAGGTCAGTAGTTTCAATTGCTGTCAAACGCTCTGCATACCAATTAAGCTTCAATTAACTAACCGAATTATAATGATAATCAATCAGGTGTACTCACGTACCTGCAAAATATAATTAGTGTCTCTGTGTACACAATGTGAAGGATGAAACAAAAACAAGTTGCTGAAACAGTGTGCAACTTGTTTTCCCATGAATACGGAGTTCTTGTAACAAGGAACAGACAGGTAAATAAACGCACAAGGAAAATAATGAACAAACCTGTCAACATTGACCCACAGTGACGTGTAAAAATGAGCACAGTTTGAACACGTGCTAGTTGCTTGTCCGTCTTCCTGATCGCTCCCAGCGGCACACGTCAGGACCTCACTCAGCTGAGATGTTTCACGGGGAAAACAAATGACTCACTTACCTGTTGATGCCCAACCTACGGAGCGGAACGAGCCTTTGAATCTATAACTTGGAACGATACTACGTGACTTGCGTAGTTATCTCTACTGACAATGTATTTTTATACCCGTTATAAGAATAGAATGGAAACGCTTTTAGATAACATTTAGTGCGGCATTTGCATATTCTAGTTAATCTGCCAATAAATAGTGCTGGCAGATGCGATAACAATAGAATACGCACGCTGCTTTCGAATCTACGTTATTAGGATTAATGCACGTGAAACAATAGCTAGAATATTGTTCGGATTGATTTTGGGAACCGTTTACAGATATGGATTTTTAAATTAACAATATTTGTTTTTGTCGGTTCATAGAACTCGAAATTCAGACAATGGTGTCTACATAATGTTCACCTATGGACCAATGGATGAGCTCTTGAATCTGCCTAATTTTGTCACTGCTCGGTTTCGGGCGTCCTCTCGGTTGGCCTGTAAACCACCACCCAGGCCAAAATCGTTATGGTAGATGTCACGTGACTTCAAATGTTGAGTTCAAGAATAAGATTTCCTCACGATATTTTCCTTCACCGTTCTGATCACTGCTCTCAAAATGAAGAATTAAATTTCATAAAAGAAAACGCGGGTCTGGGTTGTGTTCTACTCGTAGCTCAGAGCAACCACTGCAGGTTTAGGCATAAAAATCCTCGTAAATTCAAACACCGAGCGACATTCATAAATCAGGGACGTTTCTGCATAGTTACATAGAGTGACGGTCGTGGCCCGCAGCTATTCATTACACATAACACATTGTATATTCAGCGACAATAGTATTACATACACTTATATTATTTATAATGTGAGGTCGCGCGCTTCCCGGATGTAAATCTCGGAGCCACTCGGTTCGGTTCGCGGCTGCACCACGAATTTACATAATTCATGTGACACAAAACTGTCTCCAAGAATTTACACTGCAGAGAAAAGAGATAGAAAATGTACCTAACATATCTACATACATACTTCTTTGAGAGCCGGACATTAGAATGTGTTGGGAATATCAGCAAAAATGTAACATGAACTTTATCTATTCACGGGAGTTTAAAATGACAGGAACTTGAAATTATATCTGTGAATATTCACGAGAGGAATGCATCTCATTCAATGGTGCTCAGTCGAGCATTCGCGAGGAATTCTGTCAAAGTCCGTATGTTGCTGGTTTCCCAAAGGAGTCGGACACCCGGACAATATAAGTTGGTGTATAGCATTCTTCTATAAACGTTATTGCTATTTAAAGTTTTTAGAAATAGTCACTCTTTGTCATTAAACTTATCGCGTTTAGTAAGTACAGAAAAACGTGTTCACCCTACGTAAAGAATTATCCATTTAAGCAACTAATTTCGATTAAATTTACGCCTCCAAAACATGCTTTTTCCAACAAAACTCAGCATCATCCTCACATCAGCGTAAAAGTCCAGCGCCGCGTGAAAAATAAACAACAGAATATAAAAAAGTGAAATTGCTCTTTGTCTTTTACCATCAAAGCGGTGTTGTTTAAGGTACAAAAATATCCAAGTGGCGATTTTCGGCATCTACCTGGCCCTCGAATACCGAGGTCGGGGGTAACGCGGGGAATTTTGTCAAAGTCACTCCGCCGGGCCCAGGAATGGGGACAATACGTCTTCATGCAACATTCACGGACCTCTGACCTTACATTATTAGAATCGGGATGGAACTATAGGAATACAAACTATGGGATTCCTATCCTAAATTCCAAAAGACCTAATAGTTCCATACTTTCCGTCCGGTTGTAAATTGTAGTCAGTTAATCTGTTAGACAAAGGATTTGCGTAAATGGTATCTTAGTGCTATTGTGCTTAGTGCACAAGATAAACGATGCAATATGATGTTATAGTGCAGCGGTGTTCTCTATTAAGTAATGTGCAGAGGTTTAGCCGTTTAAGTTGGCCTCTGTTTCGCAGTTTGTGAGGAACAAAATGCAATTTAAAGTATTAACTAAACGCAACATTTACTAAAAAATTACGTAAATGAGGATTTGCATTTTAATTATTTCGAATGTGTACCATGTTCCTTAATTTTTACCGCAGCATTGTAATTAAACAATAACAATTCGTGTATGAAACTAGTATAATAGTCGATTTTCCTCCGCCAGCGACGTTCTACGTTAAGTTAGTTGTTTTCTCGTGGGAGCGAGCGCCGTAATGACTGTGTTTTCCTTTGTCTGCAACGCGGACCAACTACGAGTATGTCAGTAATGTCCGCGATTAATATTTGTGTGTGTTGCGTGCGACTCGAATGCGTTCAAGTTTTTACAGCCCAGTAGCCAGCTTAATTGACTTCAACAAATGGGTAGCATGTACCAATTTGTAGCTTGTAGCAGTGCTACGTGTTCGTAGCATCGTAGACCTGCTCGTAGCGTGGCCGCTACGCTTCCATCGTGTAGCCGTCTTGCTACGGACGGCTACGCTGCATTTAATTCAGTTTAACGAGTTTTACTTCATCTCATTCCATTAACAACACATTTTATTCGCACGGGTTGAAATGTTATGGGAGTTTGTTAGTTTTAATGGGGCTATGTCATTGAGTTAAATGGGTGATTCCATGAATCAGAATTTCACTGAAAGGTGGATTTATTTTGTGGCAAATACATTTAGCTTGATTTACGATTAGCAGGAAATAGTTTTCATTCGGTTGAAAATTAAATTACGAGAGTGATTAAAAATAATGTATTGTTTTCAATAAACGGAAACTTTTACATTTTGGGTGTTCCTCGTAAAAGCTAAAAGTACTTAATAAAAAATATTCCACTAATGAGTTCATCAAAGCCGTGTTTGCTTTATTATGGTAATTAATTGTTATTCTCACAGCAAAATGAACGAGTATATTTTGCGTTGTTAATTTGTATTTTAATGTAATTAAAACATAAAGTGACAGGCTGTTAAGATCCTCTGAAGTGAATGTGATTAGAACAAAATAAAAGACTCACATAAATTATGAACTTGATTTAAGTTTGAATGTGGAAAATAATAAGACCGAAGCTGCGATTGAAGTGGTATTCGAATGATGAAAGAAGAAAACTAAAACATGGTGCTCCTACTCTAAATAGAGGTAGATATATATTTCTCCCTCTATACCATCTCTATTTTTTCTCTACCTCTATTTAGCGTAGGGTGGATAACAAAAATAAACAACGTAAAATAAAAAATCGAACGAGACTAAACAAAACATATCACGATTCAACTATTCACTATAACTATCACCGAACAAATGATATTGCGTAACAATCTGACTGGCATTTCAATATAAGTGCATGAGAGCCGAACTTATTTTATAAAGTCTATTTTTATTAAATAACTGTTTTGCAACTAGTGATGGCGTTTCTAATTATTTTTGGGCAAATAAAATGCCTGAATCATCGACACGGTTCTGTCGTTGTAATTTAGACTTACAGTACCCAACTGTAAAGTTTCAAATAGAACAGAAGGCCTAGCACGAACGTTTTGACGTATATTAACGTTACAGTATTGCTAACGTAAGTGAATATTAAATATAAAAAAACCGGTCAAGTGCGAGTCGGATACGAACACGACGCGAAGGGTTCCGTACCATAAACCTTAATTTTTATTATTTGTTGTTATAGCGGTAATAGAAATACACAATCAGTGAAAATTTCAGCTCTCTACCATTACGATTCTTGAGATACAGCCCGCTGTCAGACAGACGGACGGACGGACGGACGGATGGTCAGCGGAGGCTTAGTAATAGGGTTCCGTTGATTACACTTCGGGTACGGAACCCTTAAAATTACAACCCCATCGTATTTTGGTTTAATTTTATACGAAATACATAATTTGAATAATATAAAAATGTGAATATGGTATCCAATTCAAATAAATATTATGTGCGGAATGAGTAGGTATTGTAGCTAGTAAAATTTTACGTAACGTTACTACACGTCAGAAACATACGTGAAGGCCAATTGTAGTACTTAAAAGCGTTTAAATTCACGTCATTATAATATCATCTCAACGTAAATCAATGTCAAAAACTGGCCAAGTGCGAGTCGGACTCGCACAAGAAGGGTTCCGCACCGTAGGACACCCTTTAAATTTAGTTTATTAGTTACATTTTTATAATTTTTTGTATTAGCGGCAATAGAAATACACACTCTGTTAAAATTTCAACTGTCTAACTATTACTATTATTATACTATTCTTGAGATACAGCCCGCTGACAAACGGAGTGACAACCGCGGAGGTTTAGTAATAGGGTTCCGTTGGTTACTCTTCGTGTCTGAAACCCTAAAACTTGTCAATGTATGGGAAATTAGAGTCGTTTTGAAAGTTTACGACTGCGATTCGAATGCAAACAAGGGACGTTTGCAAAAATATGAAAAATGCCCCACAGATGAAATAAAAAAAAAATATGATTGCAATATGAAAAATGAAATGACTATAGATACTAGAATAAGCCTATAATAAAATAAACCTCTATTAAACTATATACTTTTACTATTATAGAATAACAAATGGTAGCGAACTCTATTTAGCCTTTTGTGGTTAGGTTCGTGGGTTTGTGTATTTATTGAGGCAATAGAATATATTTGCTTCGGGATTAGTTGTTTATGTACCTACTACGTTATGGGGATTGATCCATCCCAAAAGATAATTAAATCATGTTTTAGTGTAATCGCTCTTTAAGGAATTCGTTGTTCAAAAATTATAACAACAGCTACAAGGTTAAGCGGGGCTTACTGCGGTCGATCTGTGGATGGGTGGGTGATCATTCATTACATACCGAGGCTCCTTTGTGCTTTGGAAATCAGGTTAAGCCGTTGGTTCCAGCTCTCATTTAAAAATCCTTGACAGTCGTTACGGATGGTATCATCATTATCTTCCTGCCCTTACCCCATGTTATTTGGGGTCGGCCCAACACGTCTTTTTCTTCCATTCTGTTCTATCAGTCGTCACTATATCACTTACTACCTTGAATTTCATATTGCTCCTTACACAATCTATTCATCTTTTCTTTGGCCTTCCTCTCCCTCTCCATCCATCCACATTTATGTTCATAATTCTTTTAGTTACATGGTATGAAGCCAGAAAATCTGACACAAGTGCTGTCGAGGGGTACCTACGGTGGGCTGGACGGGTGGCTCCGATATACAGTCGCTCCATGTAAAATACTGTTGAGAATAAAATTAAAATAAGTCATAATAAATGTTTGGGACTGGTAGAGATTAAGAATTTTTAAAAATTAATAAGAATAAAAAGAAGTCATAATAAATGTTTGGGACTGGTAGAAAATGCCTCGTTGCATCCATGGATGGGTCACCATACATTGGACACCGAGACTCCTTTGTGCCTAAAAAGTACAATAAGCCAGTGGTTCTAGGTCTCATTTAAAAACCTTTGACAGTCGTTACGGATGGTATGAAGCCAGAAAATCTGACACAAAATATTTGAGAAAAAAACAGAAATAAAAAAAAATATAGTAAATACACCATCACCTTTTGAATTGTGGGGAAATCCTCGTGGATATGCTCCGTCTGGGGAGACGGATTATTATGTCGGATTCTTATAGACTAAAACCCCACAGTTCTTACCGTTACCCTGAGCGGGGGGCCCGAGATACAATAAAATTCAGTCTCACCCGCAACTGGCAACAGACCGCCATAAAAAAAAACATAGGTACACCTTTGTACCTATTTTTCTGTTTCTTTCTTTTTATTTTTCTATGTAAAGTGTGTACATAAACTGTTAAATAATAGGGACTGGTAGATAATGCCTCGTTGCGTTGAGTCCACATCATCATCATATCAGCCGAAAGACGTCCACTGCTGGATATAGGCCTCGCCCAAAGGGGAGGGGTTTGCCAAAATCGCCACGCTTGGCAGGCGGGTTGGCAATCGCAGTGTATGGTGTTGCGTTCGCCTATGTACCACTATTGTATATGAAGTTTAAATAAATCTATATTCTATATACATATAATAAAATTGTAGACCAACCGTGTCTGTACATTGAATATTTTTGCATAAAAATTACATAGAAAAGTTAGGAAAAAATACAAAATACAAATATGTCATTTTTGAAATTTTTGCCTGTTTATCTGTTTGTCTGTGCGTTTGTGGTAGCATCACGCTAAAACCACTGATTGGATTCCAACTGTAGTTTTTTAAAAAAATATGAAGTATTTTTCAGAGTTACATTTAGAGTTTATTTCATCAAAATCGATCCACAAAATCAAAAGATATTGAATTTTTAAGTTAAA
This sequence comes from Lacanobia oleracea, assembly GCA_950371165.1. Taxonomy (NCBI): domain Eukaryota; kingdom Metazoa; phylum Arthropoda; class Insecta; order Lepidoptera; family Noctuidae; genus Lacanobia; species Lacanobia oleracea. The sequence continues at coordinate 15,089,475 of OX493397.1, forward strand.
TGAGAAACTTCCTAATGTGTTCTGGAATTAGTCAAAGCGCCATCTATTGAGAAAAGTAAAATGCATGAAAGCGTGAATATAACACCAAAACAAATTGTTGAGTTATTTGTGAAACTTTTAATACGTGGCAAAATAAAAGTGAACATTTTTAAACATTATCGGTATTCATCGTTACAGTCGAACCACAAAATCAAAATAAATTGAATTTTTAAGTTTAGCTAGAAACTTCCTAATGTATTCTAACTAGCCAAAGCGCCATCTATTGAGAAAAGTGAAATACACAAAAGCATAAAACTAATTCCATAACAAATTGTTGAATTATTTGTTAAACTTTTAATACATACCAAAATAATAGTGAATGTATTAATTAATCAATACCTTATTGTTATTAATCGTAACACATTTTTTTAACATCTTCCGCTGCCTTATGTTTTGTCAGTTTACGACTTGGTCGTTAGATGGCGTTGCACTGATGACAAGTTTTTCTGAATTGCGGTGTTAAGGTTTTCCACTGGAGAACGACCCTCACACGATTTTTAAATACAGTTGTGATTCGTTAGGGGCTTAGATTCGGTTTCTTAAAGGTTCTAAAATACGCTGTTAGAATCCAAATATTATATTATAATATATTGTTTTGTTAACTGTGCGTTTATCGTAGTCTTGCTTGAATTTGGTTCTTGCGAAGTACTGGATGGTTCGATTTGCGGATCAGGCCTGTAGGGTTTCGTACCAAAGGTACTGATGGAAACCTACTGTTAAGCCTCCGCGATTGATTCCGTTGAGAGCGAAGCATCGAGCGGTTTGATTTGCGAAACAAGGCTTTAGTCTAATAATAATAGGGTACCGTACCAAAGGTGGTCACGGAGATGCGACCCTGGGTATTACTAAGCCTCTGCGATCAATTTTGATTCGTGCGAAGTATCAGACGGTTCAACTTTCGAGCCATGGCGAATTATAGGGTTCCGTACCAAAGGTGCTAACGCGTATAATTTTAATTCGTGCGAACCAAGTCGATTTTTAGGGTTCTGTATCAAGGTTGCTAATGGAACCCTGTTTATTAATAAGCCACCGCTGTCCGTCTTCCTTCAGTTTATTCGTTTTATTTCTGTCTCACTGATTAAAAAATGCCTTCTAGAAAAAGGTCGAATCTTTCACTATATAGAAAAAATCTTAATATATAAAGCAAAGTCGTTCGAACACTTATAACTCAAGAACGGCTGGACCGATTTTCATGATTTTTATGTTTTAGGATTAGTCTTCGCCTGGTATAGCATAATAAGTAGTGTAGTGAAATATTAAAAAAAATAGAATGTAGGTAGGGTAGGTAGGTAGCGAGGTAAGGAGGTAGGTAGGCAGGTAGGTAGGGTAGCCAGTTGACGGGAGCGAAGCCGCGCGGTTCAGCTAGTAACTAAATAAATAATAAACATTTATTTCAAGTACCAAGACTCATAGTGTTAGTAACAATATACTTACAAACTATATTAGTAATACATTAACAACACAAAAACCAAAACAGTTTGCGACATCACTGCTGCAAGGTGACAGGCCCAGCGATACCCTGCAGCAGTGATTCACAAACGCGAGACGAGCTCGTGGCTAAATGATAACAGCCGCACGGGTCGATCTTTAAGGTTAAGCTACGCTTGCCAAGGTTGGTCTGTGGATGGGTGACCATCTTAACATAACGAGTTTCCTCCGTGCCTCGGAAAGCACGTTAAGCCGTTGGTCTCGGCTGTCATTTGTAGATCTTTGGCAGTCGTTACGGATAGTCAGAAGCCAGTAAATCTGACTCCAGTCTTGCCAAGAAATACTGTGTTACTCAGTTATTAATGGGTTGCGGAGGTCTGGTAGGCAGCCGCTCCACGTAAAACACTGGTATTCAGCTGAATCCGGTTTGAATGGAAGCCGACCCCAATATAGTTGGGAAAAGGCTAGGCAGATGAGTGATTCACAAACGCACAATCTAGCCTGCTTGCTATCATGGACAGGATGCTGTTGGCGCTGCCCAGCACCCTTCTGATCAGGGATGCGAACCGCTTCCGCATCACAGTGTAAAAACAGTCAACGTGAGCTTCACCAAACATCCCCGATACACTGCAATATCGGGGCAACCCCATCAGCGAAAGCGCCATTCCCTGAAAGCGTCATTGTACTGAACTCGAAGGGCACTGTATGATTTCTGAGTATAATTTTTCTGCCTACACTTTTAGTAAAAATATAAACACTAAATGTTTATATTTTTGCAATAAGCGTAGGTAAAAAAATTAAACAAATTAGGTCATTATTCAATTTCGTGCAGTAAAGAACGAATCCATTATTTGGGCACGATTCCAAGCTACCGTCTGCCAATATTCAACAATAATAAGACCTAGGACTTGAACCTAAGACCTGGTAGGTACTTAATCACTAACTGTACTTAATTACTGTTGAACCAATGCGGTGCCACAAGTATCTACTTAATGAACATGGTTAAGTAGATTGTCATTATTAAATTAAGGAGCGATAGGATCACGTTCTATTTCATGGAATTGCCACATGTTCTGTTATGAAAATTTCGTTTGAATGAATTTTCTAGATACTTCTAATATTTTATCCGACTGCGCCAGTAAGAGGGTTATTGTTAGTTATTAACGCATTCTTTTAACGCATAGAGCAAAATGTCGTCATGTGTAAAGAAACAATCGAGGATTTGTTTTGTTTTTTTTTTTTCAGAAAAAACTTTTCCCTACACTAGGAATTTCTCCTGTATCGTGGGTGCGTTTACACACATACATTCTCACATACTAAAACAGCCAGACCTGGGACAACTATCTGTAGGCGATACAAACATTTGCGCCAACCATGCCGCCACATTAATAGTAATCATTACGCATTGTTACTTTACGACTTCAGGGAGATTCAAGTCCAGGTTTCTCAGTGTTAGTGTTAGGCAAACCACAGTTACACACAATCAATGAGAATGCATTTCATCAATGCAGTATTTATTGCAAAGAAAGGCATTTTCCCTATAGTGCAATTAAATATAATAATATTTAATGCGTTATGAAAACACAATCATATCATAAATGCTATCAAACTTCATCTGCCTAGCTTTTCCCAACTATAGTGTGATAGGCTTCTAGACAAACTGGATTCAGCTCAATATAATATTTTTACGTTCTCAATCAAACAGTGTTTTAATAGGAACCAATGAATCCGGATTTTGATTTACATAAAAACCATCATAATTCTTCGGATTGTGACAGAATAGATGTGACGAAATTGTGTGAAGCTAACGAAACTAACAACAACGATTATCTATTAAATCTTAATGTTGAAATTAATTCCTTTATTCTTTATTGTACACTATAGCAACTTATATAATATATTTTACAGTGAAGAAAAGCTCAGATACAAAGGCGAGCTTAATTATAATACATAAATATGTACAGATAGATATATACGAATAGAGAAAAGAAAGACCATCAGAAGTGCATTGATGGAAATTGCAGATTCATTTTCAGTAACAACTAATTGCTCAATAACAACGCAGATCATGGTAACTTATACCCTTATAATCAAATAGCCTCATCAGTGCCTTGTGTAGGTACTCCAAACCCTTCAGCTAACCAATAACCCTTGGATCTTAATTACAAACGTGACACTTATTAAATAGAACTTGTAGTGTCGCTCACCCCATAATTAATAACGGTTAGAAGTTACACATACCTACATAAGCCCGGAGACTTTGAATGCTAATGTAGGCCTCCCCTATATAACACTGCGTACCTAAAGTTATGTATTTTGAGTGAATAGTGAAAACTTAGCTGGCAAATGAAGTAAGTTGGTATAAAGGAATACGCGTATGTACAGTAAATATCTGGAAAAAATCAAAATCTGCTTAAAAATATACTAAAAAACATGCAACTTATTTGGTCCTAAAAGCTTTATTAATTAGCATAACGAAAGCTTGCTGTGTTATTTTTAGTAATAAGTAAGCAATTTGCCTTAGAAGTCTCAAATGAATTTGGAAATTAAGATCATAAATGGTCAAAATAATCACTATCAATAAAACACGTTAGGACATTGGCCTAGAGTAGCGACTCCGTTTTCTACACTTGGAAATCCCATTTGACCGTTGTGCATGGGTGCTCTGGCTAGCATAGCCAGCCTAGCTCCATCCAGAAGCACAGTATTTTCCTGGGCACCTCACAGGCTTCGCTGAATAACATACTGGCCCATAAAATACGAATGTTTTGGTTGAGTACAAAAATGTTCTGTTATACGTAACCCTCAACCTCTTCCACAGATGGGCCACCTCTCAGTGGTGATACCGCCAGACATCGCCGATGAAGATGGTTCTGAGGCCAGCGCTCCTGAAGGTGGTGCAGTGGAACTGCGCTGCACAGCCGCTGGAGTCCCAGAACCTGTCATATCCTGGAAGAGGACTGGAGGGCGGAACATTGTGTTTCGTGATGAAAATGGGAAGGAGGTTGAAGGTAAGGAGAATTTTGTTGAAGACCTACAAACATGACCGAAATAGTTGTAGGCCATGTAAACTGGAAGAGAGGCCTTATGTTAAATACCCCAGTTGACTGACATGACTATTGTATGCTAATGGTAACCAGAAACAACGTCTTTATAAAATGTAGTTGATTGATTTTTTATTAGAAATTTGAACATAGCTTAGTTATAAACAAAGCTCATATGGCACTCGACTTCCAGTTTCTTAACAAAAAATGTAGGTAATTTTGTTAATCGAGTCTCTTTTACATAGATCTAAAATGTTTTGGTTTGGTGTCATAAAACATCGTAGCATCAATGTAAGTGCCTTCAAGATGTCAGTCACAAAAACTCGCCACAAAAGCACCAAGCATTTATATAGAAATCGATCCGTCTCAATTTAAGAGACCACTGTAGGTTAATAACAAAAGAAAACTGAGCTAATAATGTATTTAACGCAAAGATGATCTTTAAAGCCGAGAGAATTAAGTGAAAGAAATGCTGGCATGCAGTCAACTTAACGCAACAAGATTAAATCTTACATTTTCAAGACTAGTTCCTATTCATGAACAGTAAAAATACCACTAAAACTTTTTTGTCTAATTTTTAATACTCTTGATAAAAATAAAAGCTCTTGAAATATTACCTTTTCTTAAAATGCAAACTGAAAAAGATAAATGTTGTCCTATTGACTTGGGCTGAAGAATTTAGATATATGATCTAAATCCTTCCAATTGAGAGAGTTTTAATTTCTTGATAGGCTTACTTGCGACAGTGATTGATTGAGGGAATTCCCTATTTTTTTGAGTGGAAATAAAACGAGGGTCTTCTTGCATTTTCATGGTGGTAAGTGAATATACTTCGATAACAATCGATTGTTTAAGACCGGGTTTTTTTAAACCGTAGTTCGATCAACCAATGGTTAAAATAGTGATAAAAAGTTCATCACCAATTGTTAACTATAAGCTAATAGTTTTAACTAATACTTAGTTATTTCTGTGACGATTGGTCAAGCTTAATAGATATTGATCGAAAAACGAACAATAACGAAATTGAGGTGCCCACAATGTTTAAACCATTGGTTTACTACCGATCATAAAACTTGCCCTTGCATCACAAAAGAAATTAAAAAAAAACTATGACCACAGAACCATTGTCTGATTAGACAAACAATCGAACTTCCGATAAAAATAAGAAATCGATTGTGTCTTCCAAGTAGCAATTGTTTCAAATAAAAGATAATAATCAACGTACCTTTTAAAGGCAAAAAATAAGCCGTCAATTTTCCGTTGAATTTTATTCGCATCAGTGAGATCCGGCTAAGTGGTAAAAAAGAAACAAGACTAATTTTGCATTCAAAGCCCGCCCGGAGCGGGCGCAGGTGCTAGAGCGGTTAAAACATTGGAGTTTTATGGGATTTATTAAGATATTGCCCTAAGGATATTGGAAAGAAAATTCCAATTCAATATAATGTACACGTGCTCACAGAATGACATCTAAATAATGATGGAACGACATGATAGCACACACATAATCATGCAATATTTATTTATCGGCTCTTACGGGTAGATCAACAAATTATTCACATCGACAGGCGGGACGAGGCGAGGCTATGCTAAATAAGAAACGCCCACTCAAATTGCCTGTAAAACTGATTTATTTTATACCATCAATAAATATTTTTTTGTTCAAAAGCTTTAATTAAAACCTATGATTCTATATAATAAATCATTTTATAAAATGTTCACGTAATATTTAAATTCAATGAGAACATTTTTTTCTCCGATAAAAACACAGGGCTGTCAACATTAAATAAAAGAAAGCGACGTCTGATGCTCACGGCCGGAATTCATTTCCGCGGAAAAAACGTGTTCAAAGAACTCAATTACTACTTAAACAAAATATTGTAGCAATCCGGGTTTCGGTCAGGAAATTAAACGAACGGCTTAGTGACCGGCCTGACAAAAGGTTGTTATCTCTTATAGTTATAATGACGTACCCTTTACAGCGCAGCGCAACACTAGGTGAAAAGACATGGGAGTTAAAGCAATTATAGGGCTAGTCATTTTAACACATACGCACACTGTCGTATTTCTAATGGTGTCTAATCCCGGGTGGTAATTTATACCTTAATATAAATGTATTAGGCCCAAAATTGCCGGTCCCCACTGGGCTATTTAAAACCTTTTCGGTGCGGTGTTTTACGAATTTGACCCGTTTTATTTAAGCCATTAAGCGTAAACAAAAGACTGGCGTTCCTCTGTAAACGGAGGGTGGTTGTAATAGTTAACAGAGTGGTGGAACCGGCTCTGCCTTTGTATTAATTGGACATGTTAAACACGCTTCACTAAATATGTAAGAATTGCCTTCGCTGTAGCTATCCACGTTTTCCTTTTTCCACTTTTCTCGTTTTCCTGTTTTGCGGCGAACGCGAGTCGGAACGGAATTATTGAGAATTTGTTTCTGAGCGCATTTGTAACTGTAAATCATTGATTCTGTCGTGATAGTAGCACCGTTAATTAACAATTTGTACACTTTTTTCTGAGCTTGCAAAATGTAAACAAGGGGAAATAACTTGAAGGTTTTAGGAGAAAAAGTAATAATGCAAATACTTAATGAAATGGCATCATTACGCTTGGTAGGAAATTGTTGTAATTAGCAAACAGAAGGAAGTAACTCCGTCTGATGTAATCTATTCACTGCATCCTACGGCTAAGGGAAGAGGGATCTATAGCTAAACAGTCAGTCGATTCTGTAAAATCAAAGAATGACAGCTCTCTTCAACATCACTTATCAGTTCATCTTAGTTTTCACGAAGAGATGTTTACAGGATCGCTGCTAAACACAAGCCTTAAGATTCTTCTTACTAAATAAATATAGGTATCGACCTGTCACGTCTGCACTGATTTAGCAACATTACTAGGAAATAATAGCTAACATACAACAACAAAATGAAACACAATATTGTTCCCAACATGTGGCCCTGAAACAATAATAGCTAGTTATGAAATGAAGTGAACCGTATCGGTAGATATAATCGCTAACTTATATCTCGAAAGCAAACTTAATTAACTTTGTAATAATAAAACAACACAAATGTATCGTTAAATTAGATTAACGAAGTATTTAAACCCGTAAGTAAGATTGTCTTTAAGATTATTTTACTGGAGACATTGAGAGGTGATGTTGAGGGTGAGTCAATGGAGTTTGAGGGTTTTAGAGTCATTATGCATAAAATTTGAAAGGAATATACCCAAAGACGGCAAAGAGATGAAACATTTTTTTTTTCGAAACTCGTGCCACTATTTTTGCGATAATAAACACCAACTGAATCCCTTCACTACTACTTATCTTTCCACATGAATTACAACCCAATTACATTATAATTAACGTCCCATAACAATGGCGCAATATCATCATTTAAAATACGTTCAGTTGCAGAAAATATTTCAGCCAGAATGAAATCGGAAAACAATTAGTCTCGGCGCAATAATAACGGGGAATTGCTGAATCAGAGCCGACGTCTGGAGTAACAAGTTAGCTACGACATGTCGCAACCCAAGTTTATAACCCGTTAATAAAACACAATTTCATACAATTCCCGCTTCTGATATTGTACGCGTTACGTAGTAACAGTATTTTATGTGCCCCTAGTATAGCGGGGGTCGTATGCTATAATAAAGCGATAAATTATTTCCATTTAAATTTAATTTGACAGCAATCGTGAAACGAATAGCTTTCGCAGTTATGTTTTGATTAAAGTGAGGTTGTGATCCGAGATTTGGAAACGATTATCGGGATTCAGTTATTTGTGTATGTGTAAACACAGCTAAGTACTATCCAGTACGTGCGGTACGTTCTGATACATTCTGTAAAACAAATGTTCATAAATTTTTGCTATTTTCCCAAAAACATCTCATCATCTTTTCGCTTTTTTCATTCCTTTCTTTTAATTTTACATCAACTCTACGCTAAAGTTAGGTTCGTAAAATTCTCTTCCATAACGGAATTTTAATCAGTACTAATGAAAACAGAACTTGATACGGGGTATTAAAACACAAGCAATAAAAATCTCACTAGAGCTCAAGTTATCATACCTTCCTAGTTCATTCTCTAGAAGCTCGTTTGCAATTCTTATTACGTCATTGACACTTGAGACCCTGCCAAAGAATTCTAATAGCATTATTCATTTGTTCTCTTGCTGAGTAGCTTCTAACGTGTCTAGTGAATGAAAAAGAAACTTAGGTATTAAAGAACTCCTCCACATCACTGGTACCCTGGTAACGTAGTTTTATAAATAAGTGTCTATGAAAATTTACATAAATAAATAATACACGAATTGTGTATGAGAGATTAGTTTTCAATTTCGGTTTTTATTGTCACGTTTTAATATTAGTGATAAAATAGGACAAATAAACTCTTACTTTAAATAAAAAAAATATCTCAAGATTATCACTGGCAGCAGCGATTGCCTAAGTATGTCTCACTGTAAGAGTAAGGCATAATTTTTCAGACCGAAATGTATCTCCTGGGCGTTGCGCACTCAGTTACGAAATTGTTGTAATAAATATGAACCAAGATTTTGCCGCTTTAGTAAATTTATTCATGTAAGACGCGTTTCGCTTTATTCATAAGTCGTGAAGTGCTAGTTTGTTTGATGTGCCATATTATGAACGTGTTGAAGTCACGTATTCTGTGGAATGTTATATCAAAATAATATGTAGACGTCAATGCCCTCGGCTTGTATGTGACAGCTTCTTCTTTTCGAATTTTCTTTAGTTTATTATGAACTACCCCATAATCAACAAAATTACTTAACGTGGTTTGTCTTCGTACGTTACGGTTTTTAAATTCACCGAAGCAATAAATTAATTGCAACTTACAAATGTACGCAGTTAATAGATAAGTATTAAATATCTACATTTTATCAGATAAAAACTTAAAAAATATCACCTTTTAACTCACAATTTATCTACAAAATATTTTATCTTGACTTATGCCTGGCACATTACAAATTTTATGACTATAAGTTTTTTTAAACGACGAAGACCGTTCAATGCGCTTGTTAAACTGATTTATGTTCAGCAATAAAGAGGCCGTCTTTCATTGAAATCAGGCCTAGATCATAACTGTTGACGGTGCTTTCTGATACAGGCTTGAAGTGAAGGTAATAAACACTCCTTTGGGTCGCTCTCACTCAGGCTATGTGACCTCAAAGTTAGGCTAAAGTAGTTCAGTGTTCAGCTTATAACTCAAGGTACAAACTATGCTCGTTGTATTCAACGCCTTGTCAATTTTGAGGACATAACTTTGGTGTTGATATTAGTGTGTTTATTTTTATTCCAAATAATAAATCAATAATATTGTTAAGCAGTCATGCGAATCAGTAGGATTTGGTTAACGCTGTGAATAGATATAATATGTACGTTGTTGTATGCTTAATAAATTAATGTTTCAAACATTGATTATCAATTTCGATTGAGATGTTTTAATTGATGTTTTTGTTAAACAGTGGTAGAGAGCTACGTGGGCTCCACCTTGGCGCTGAAGGGGCTTCAACGTTCTGATATGGGGACGTATTTATGCATCGCAGCAAATGGCATCCCACCGACCAAGAGTCGTCGGTATGAAGTCTCAGTGTTATGTAAGTATACAATGCTTTATATACTGAAACCCTTTTTCCTTTTCTTAAAGCGCCGGGAGTGAAGAAAGCGTATTTGCATTTTTTGTGAAGTTGCAGCAAGGGTCCGGACTTTTTTTCTTCGTCATTAGAACTAAATTTAAAAGCCATTCGAGAACCCCTCTGCGTACCCTTTGAATAAAACAAGCGTGGTGTGACTTGCAAAGAAGTTTGTGCATTATTGTATGAACAAAAAGTACGTAAACTTATGAGAAAATATAGAGATTCAAGAATATAAAGTGTGTAACTTATCTCTTTAACAAAACTCGCTGACTTTAAAGGCTTGCGTAAACCTAATTGAGTGGACTTAATTTCGTCCTAGTTAAACTTTGTTGATCATTTCTTTTGTATGGGTAATTAGCTTTATTTACTGGATATACAGTTGAGAGGTAATGTTGAATTGTATGCTTAATGTTTTTAAAAGGGCCGAGAGCTAAAAGCATTTTCTTTTACGGGGCAATAGATTTCCGTGGAATAGGTTTCCTTAAGTTTAGTCGAGGTTCGAAAGCTACCTCTTCGTCTTGCATTACTAAAAACTGAGATTTTAGGTTAAATTTGTAAAGTTTGTAACAATAATGTCACTCTACTAGTATTAGAAAAAATCCATTTTGTGACTAAGACAAGTTTATATACTTAGTGTTTTTCTAGTGCATAAGTCAGCATCTACCGTGTCAAGCATTTACCGTAGTAAACCGTAGTAGCAGTTATAAGCTACTCAACTGTACTAATGTGATTCGTGGGGTTCAAAAATAACTAATGTACTACTCAGAATTTATTTTATCACTCAAGGAAAACGTCCATTATTCCGCCACTCCGTCCGTTCTTTCAATCTAACCCCGTCCATTATTTGTGTCCAGTCGAGCCGATCGTGCGAGTGGGGAGTCCAGTGGTTCTTCGAGCGGCAGACATGCAAGTCACCCTCCAGTGCTACGTTGAGGCCTCGCCTAAATCACTCAACACCTGGCAGCGAGGAAAATCACAAGCTGGTAAGTAATATTTCGGGAATATACAGCCTTTTTTCTTAGATCAAGGTCCCAATTGGGCGACAATTTGATTATTTTATTGAAATAACTACTGAAAGTTGAGGTTTTTATTAATAAAAGGGTAAATAATGTGACTAGACAGGGTGATAACATTTTGATACTAAAATAGTTATAATAATGCAGGCAAAAACTAGCCCACGCTGGGCGCCAATAATTATTTGAAATTTTGAGATCATGGTCTCCAAATTAAAACTTTGTACGAATTTTAAGGAATTTGCTCGTTGGTATTTTTAGTTAAATACGCAACTCACAACATTTTTAACACAAATTTAATAAATTTCTTTGTTTTTATCCTAAGGTGGAAAGCTGCTCAACAGTTCAAAGTACGTGATATCAGAAGTGATTCTGAACGAGTATGCACTACGAATGAACCTGACTATAAATCGACTGAAGAAGAACGATTTCGGCGAATACACATGCTCGGCGGCTAACGGCTACGGCAAAGCCGAGGGCATCGTCACTTTGAAAGGTAAATTCATTTTCTAGTACGGTCATATTAAAACCATGAATTGTTAATGCCCGTAACAGGTTTTGTTGGTCAGAGTTTTGCTTTTGAATTTAAGGGGTAAGGGAGAAACATGGGTACTGGGTAGAGTGATTTGCAAAGTAAACTTTACATTAGATGATTAAGTGGTTTATACATAAAGATTGGTTTTGATTAAAACGCACTTTTGAAAATACCTCAATTAATCAAATTCTTCTATTCCTCAACAGAGACGCCGCAAAGGACCACAACCACAACAACAACTACGACTACTACAACAACAACAACGCCACGCCCAACAACGACAACCATTGCAACGACGCGGCCTCCGAAGCGTCACCTCAAGAAGCAACACGACCGCGGCAACCAGAACGCGCTCGACTCCGACATGCGACAAGCGGAACTCAACAACGCTTTCAACTTCTACAACACCGCGTACACGCCACCCAACAACACTATCAACGAATATGCCCAAAGAACCGAACGGCAGAAACTACGCCCCACCGGCTCACCGCGACAATACATCGTATACAATAGCGCCTATAAAACTCTCAACAAACCCTTTACAATCTTTTCCATGTTCATATTGCTACTAAAATTTGTTGTATAGAAGGAAATTAGATTTCTGAATTATTTTAAAAAGAGATAGCATTAACATGTAGTGATAAAAACATGGCTGTTGAATTTTATATGTGTAAGTACGTATTTTGAGGTTGTTGTAAACGTTTTAGTGAATCTCGATGTTAATATTGTTATGTAAAAACATTATCGGCAGTTAATTAATAAAAATAATGAGTTTCAGCCTTAAATGTAAATTGAGACAATAAATACGAACTTCTTAAGAGTAAGGCTCGACTGTCTATAAGACCTGTTTGGGTGAATTTTGACTAATGTAAGTGATTAATTTAAAGTAAGTGGATTGAGCGTACTGAAAAGACACAATCCGTATATACCTAGCTTCTGCCAGCGGATTGGCTCACGTGAAAATCGAAAATCACCCCAAGGGAACATATTACCAGGATAAAAAGAAAAAATATACTATGTCCACTTTCAGGACTTCGTTTACCTATGAACCAAGTTTCATCCAAATCCGTTCAGACTTCAAGACTCACATTTATAATATCACACAGTATGCGATACAACTCACTTTTTATAATCACTCGCACTAATCAAATCATGAACATTTTTCTGGAGTTGTTGATAATAAAAATTACGTAATGACAAGTAACATTTTTGAAGATATCATTAATATCATATCAGACGGCTATTTATTAAAAATGGAAGAAGATTTTGATAGACTTGAAGAGGATCGAACGTGTCATAAGAGGTTTATAGAAACTCCGTTTAGCTGAAATTTTTATTATTCTCGTATTATTATTCTATACAATTCTTATTATACAATAATGGCATGATAAATTAGCATGGTAACTTGTATTTATATAAAAGGAAATATGATAATAATAAAGCTAGTGCGTATGTAATAATTTGTATAATGACAATACGATTGTAAAGACAATAGAAAGTAGAATTAAGGTAAAATTAGAGACCAGTATCATTAACTTGTAACCAATAGTCGATTTTATATCATTTACATTTTGTAGTCATTTTTATATTTTTGTTTAATTGTATTAGAGTACATTTTCTTTGTAAAACGGGTTTTTTGTACTCATACAGGAACCCAGAACAACGAAATAAATGACCAACATTCTATTATTTTTACAGACCCTAAAATATTCATACCAAATAATTATTTCTAAAATATTTATATTTAGCTTATTTCGAGTTTTTATTGGTCGCAAATTGTATTTTGTTGAAATATGTAAGCTTGTAAAATAAGACGCTTTATAAATGTTAAGAAAGTATAATTTCTTTTTTTTTTTTTATTGTTCATCTGCTGAAAACACCATAGTTTTTTCGTAGCTAAATCTATATTCAGTTCTAAATAACGGTCTAAGAATAATAGATTAGTTATTTTTTAAACAAAAAAGTGTTAGACGATAAAATTGGATATTCGATAATAATAATAAATTTATGTCTTCCGGATAGTATATTAAAGTAATGTATTCGGCTCATTCGTGTTTATGAGTTAAATAAAATATTAGACGAAGTTCCTTTTGGACTTCAGAATAACGTAGTCTTATGTAAGCGACGAGAAAGAATTTATTGTAGGGATAGTGTTACGATGAATATAAAAAAACATGAATTTTGATAAGAATCGATTCTACTGTAAAAATGAATGAACGTGTATTAAGTAATAATATTATAGAATTAACTATTTAGAGTTGTATCACGATTTAGTTAGATTTGGTATCATATGGATTTTAACAAATATTTTTTTAATTCCACTTAATTTTTAATACAAATCTGGAAATGTTTACAAGTAACACAATTTTTTTTATTATAATTTCATACAACTTATACAACGTACACAGGTACTAATTTCTTTGTGAAATACATTTTGATTACATAGTATTTATTAAGTTCTGTTATAAAGGTACAGTTATTCAAAATATACTTTTAACTAATAGACATGAAATTAAAATATTGATTACTTCTTAAATCCAAAATAACACTGGATAAACTAAAAGACAACTGCTATCAGTTTTCCCATTGTTAATATAATTTTATTTGAATGTATGTGTACTTTAAACTGTAAAGTCGACTAATTGAAACTTGTTTTTCAAATAATTAATGACAATAAATACGACAATCATTGTAAATAATTGAATTCATGTTAAATCAATTTATTAGTACGAAATGCGACTATTTATCAATGTTAACTTTAAGATGTTGATATCATTTTATGACATTTTAAAATAAAAAATATAATCAAAGTAATCATACTGGCTTATGTTACTTATTTATTAACCTTTGCTTGATTTCCTTATGATTATAATTTAATAAGTTAATTAATACACTACAATACACTTAAAATAATCCCCAGATTTTTTATTAAGAATGACTCTTAATTCTCAATTCCGCAACTGGGTTAAGTAGGTTTACTTGAATGTAGGTAATTCAGTGATAGTGCCAAGACAAATCAAATAATTAGTCGAAATAAGACATAGTTGGCGCCACCATCGCCAATAATTCAGTTGCTGTAGTGCGAGCTTTATATGTAGGTACTTGATAACGACTTAAGTAAATTTTTATAAAAAGAGATATTCCGTGATTATCACCAGACGGCGTTTATGAGTTTCAATAAAAATTGACGTTTACCTAATCGAGCGCCAATTGTACCATTTTTTTAAGGAACGTCGTAATCTGTCAAAGAACCTCAATTGACAGATTGCTACTGAGATGCGAATACGAATGTGGACTGAAAATTAGTAGAATGAGGGCTAACGTTTTCGTACTCACCAGTGGGCGCCACTGTCGAATGACGTTTTTAATCATAGAATTAAAGTTGTTAACTTGCGATTTAATACAACAAAGATAGTGTCGCAGTGTTTCGTGGAATCATCATCATTATGGAAAAAAAGAAGGAAATCTACATATTTCCGACTAAAAAAAAGTTCAATACAGTGGTTGGGAGATCCGTAGCTATATCTGTCATAGTCAGGCTGTTTTAGAAAAATATTCTCAAAACTCAAAACAAATATGTAAATAAACTCGCGTCAATAGCCAACCAACAGTGAAATTTTGCATTTTGAAAACCTCACGCTACACTAGCGCCTCTAGCGGCGAATTCAAACGCGATAGGCCCTCATTGGCACTCAGATTGAGAACTTTTTACTAACGTACTTAACTCGAACTAAGGCCACAGATGACAGCGTTCCTGACTAAATTCAAACTGTGGTCATTGAATTAATGGTTCAACAGCTTCAATATCGACAGGATTTATTTTTTATTCAGAGAGATACTTGTCCATGGCAAAAACCAGCGGGCATGAAGTTTGTTCTTTGAGAGAGGCTATGGTAAAGCGAAAAATCTGACCTTAAGCTTTGTCTCCCAATAGGGTGGTGGCAATCTGGTCTCTTTTAATACCGCCAAAACACAGACGTGTTTTTTGACTTCAAAAAGAAGTCGTTTCAATCAAACTCTTACTTTTCGAGTACATCTGTTCCTGTAAACGATCGGCTCGAGCTTTGGCACCACCATTGAGTACAAAGTCCAAACTGCGGCCAAAAAGCCGTTTGACCACTATTCCACCTAATGGTAAGTGACCTTTTTAAAGATTCGAGCAACTTAATAATATCATACAGGCGGCTCCACATATTACGCCGGATATCTATATGTATCATAAAACGAAGTTGCTCTCTGTCTGTTTTCCCGTTTATTTTTTTCTAAGCCATACAACGAATTCTGATATGGTCTCCACTAATAGACATAGCAATAAACAAAGAAGGTTTTATCATATAATTTGTTCGCGTAAAGCTGGGGCGGGTCGCTGGTTAATAATAATTCGTTCGCCATACTTTATTACATTTCCAACAGTCATCATCATCCTTGTAGGTTCTTAAAATGTTTTTGCAATTGTTGACCTGCCAGGTTCAATAAAGAAGTTAATAGCATGACAGGTAGATTCCTAAATCGTTTCTCAGAAGGTGCGAGAAAAAGACAAGCAATGTGATTTATCCTTATCCGAATATCTACCAATATTACAACATAACAGGAAGGAGTACAAATCTCTCGTGGGACATAATTTACCATTTGGTACATTATTTACCACTTGGAACATTACCTATGTCAATCCATCAGTATGTGACAAAAGAAACAAAAGGTAAAGAACATGAACATGAGTTTACTTTTCCGACTCTATTTGCAGCTTATTCGTAGACACTCCATTCGTATAATTCACAGATAGTGTTTCAAAAATGGTGAGCTATGGGACCTAACAGTACCTATGTAAGTTTTTAGTTAATATTTTAAGGAATGCATGTTAGATTCGTATTGAGTTGGAAGACGTTGTGTATTAAAGAAGATAAAGTCTGCCTACCGCCGTGGGACAAAGCATGACACTCTATGTCCATATTCAAATACTAGATACTCTCTGGGTAAATAAATTCTCCTTTCAAACACTTTAAAATCCTAGATAAATCCCGGGACTTCTTGTATAAAACATAAAGAAATTGCCACAATACTACAGAATGTAAAGTAGAACATTGTCGAAGAATACAATGGTACTTACAACAAGAAAAAGGCTGTAGTTTGTACTCATTTTCATTTTATATTTAAACCGAGAAAAAATATTTTGGTTTTTTAAATATACGACAATTGTACGTTAGTGTTGTGCATGGAGTAACTTAGCATACATTGTAAAACAATTCAATATATTATATTTTAGTAGGTAAATGTTATGGAATAATATAATTTGAATAAGTTTTGTTTACCATAGCTAACAATTACTGATAAGTGCAACAAAAAGGTTTTTAGTAAGGTTTAATTAGGTTTAGAATAGGGTATTTTACTAAAAATATCTAATTAGTCTGTCTGATAGATTTTCAAAAAATATTGGACACGTATTTTTTCTTTTTTCACGAAAACAAAAAATAAAGAGGATACAAACAATTAAAGATTCGTGAAAGTCTTTGACTCGCTGTATTCTATTTATTTTTTGTTTACGTGGGTAAATACGTGTCCAATATTTTTTGAAAAGCAATCAGACGGCCTAATTAGATTTTTTAGTAAAATACCCCATTGCGCAATACCTTACACTGATGATGATGGCATCTGCAAAAGTGGGAATTTGCAATCACCTTAGGTCACCCATCTACGGACTGACCCAGGAAAGCGTTGCTTAACGTCGAAGTTCGTACCGTGCAGCTGTTATCATTTAGCCAGGAGCTCCTCTCACAAGATCTACGCCAACTTTTTGATAGCAATGTCTTTTTTCTACCTCTATATGGGGGTAATGATCGACGTTAGCATAACGAATAACTTACGGGTAAGCTGGTGTCTCCTGGATCTTGGTACAGGTACAGGTAAGCATACATAACTTATTATTCAGACGCGATATGGATGCGTCGGTAGACATTCATCAAAATGATGGACAGTGGACACGCCATTAAATATGCATTGCATAGTCTATAAGATAGAACGTAGGCAGATATCGGGCTTACTTTTATTTTATTAAGGTACATTACATTATTTTAATTGTTTAACGTTTTAGGTAGAATTAAGGTACATATGTAAATGAAGTAATGTCCTGAATTTACAGAACTTTATTCCAGCCTCAGAATGGCAACGTGCTAATTTAATCGAAGGTTAATTATGTGTGAAAACTGAATTAAAGCTATTATGATTAGGTTTTTTATTTAGTCGTAAAAATTATATTTACTTTTTGTAAGAAAGTCTACGAATAAAAATAATCGTAATAAAAATCATCCAGACATCAGAGAGACCCATGAGATCTTTGAGATTCTCGGAATTCTGTCAGTTAATAAAGTGAATTAAAAATAGCTTGCCCGCTAAGAGCTAGGTGCCCGGGGGGCTACTCTGTAAACCTGAAGTCCGTAGTTTCGACTCCGTATCACCTAACCACTATCTAAGAATGATTGACAACACGGTTTGACAGTTACTGTGAATTTGTGTTGTTATTAATTTTTAGTTCGGGTTCGGGACTAATCGTAAGTCCGTAGGTGACAATATGGAATAGAATACGCCCGCAACTAAGGCTGAAACTACGGACTTTGTGTCTTAGAGAGTACCCCCCTGGACTTGGCCTGTTTCTTAGAATAGAATTTATTCAACAAGTACTGAGCACGTTTGTTTAATAATATTGCTTTAATTTAACTTGGATGTTTTGTTAGAAACTTCTTCGATTTTTTACAAACTAAAGCTTTGTGAATCTGAAAGTTTCAAACATAAGTGATAGTTTTTCTTATTACGGAATAAAATCACTAGCAACATAACAATTACGTTTCGAAAACAGTCCATCTACACACTGCATTTCCTCTCATCATCATCATCTGCCTAGCCTTTTCCCAACTATATTGGGGTCAGCTTCCAGTCAAACCGGATTCAGCTGAATACCAGTGTTTTACGTGGAGCGGCTGCCTACCAGACCTCCACAACCCATTAACTGGGTAACACGGTACTTCTTGGCAAGACTGGAGTCAACAATCCGTCGTCCGACAACTGCCAAAGATCTACTAATGACAGCCGGGACCAACGGCTTAACGTACTTTCCGAGGCATGGAGGTATGTTAAGATGGTCACTCATCCACAGACCAACTTTGGCAAGCGTTGGTTAACCTGAAAGATCGACCCGTGCGGCTGTTTTTATTTAGCTACGAGCTCCACTAGCAGCATAACAATTACGTTTCGAAAACAACCCATCTACACACCGCATTTCCTCTCTCGCAACTAAATCGATACACTTAATCATTTTAACGCGGCACGCAATCGGCCCGCTAAATTATAATACGCCGCCGTTATCACAATAAACAAGGACTAGGAGACGTCTCAACTTATAACTCAATTATAATTTCCATTGTGATTCAACACCTTATTGCAGAAGACATTGATTGTACTTTGTACTCTAGGTAGGTACACCAACCACGTTTCGTCTGTAACAAGTTCACCAGATTTATTTGAAAGTAATTTTCAGTGAGCATCTGGCAGCACGCTATGAGAGATTCAGCTGATCAATATTCTGGAAGTCGCTTCGAAGAACTGAGAAATATGTCAGTCTCTCAATCCGAATGCAAGTTATTTGTAAGCGGACTGTATTATGGAACGTACGGACGGATGATAAATTTGAAATCGATGTGTACGAAATCTGAAGCGGTATGGGTTAAAATGAATTGGGAATTAGATTGGAGATTTTTATTGCTCGTTTTATTATACTTTGCGAAATATTAACTTAAATTCTGGGTTCGCTGTTCACTTAAACATGAGTATTTTTGAGACCCATATGTAATTTGTTATTGGCTGTCGTATGAGACAGTCATCTGCTATCTCAAATAATAATTGGCATTTCAGTTTACTATAATAGACCTTCTATTACATTCTCAGTTAGCTCTAGAAGCTGACAATGAGCTGTGAAATAAAAAAGGACGTAAAACGCTGTAACGGCAAACCCTGTAGCCAAATTACTAACAAAATTCCAGCAGGTTACTGTTAATCGAACTCGAGTCCCTCAGCCACCACCTCAAACGTTACTAACTACATTAAAACGTTATTATAACAACCCAGACCTCTTACACTTAGCACGACAGCTTGCAACGACTTAATACTGTTAGTCGGACTAAGATTACGTGCAGGGCTCTTATCAAATTATCTCCTCGACTTCCGCCCTTGGCCCTCGAATATATAACCTAAGGTTGTGAGCAGACTAGAGGGAGGAGAGAGACGATTGTCAAAAAGTAAAAAATACTAGACTATCTGCAGTACTGTTTTCCATTCTCTTTACAATCCATCCAAAGGTTGTCTTGAAAAGATTGCTTTTAGCGATAAGGCCGCCAATTGTTGACACAATTTGTATATTTTCTGTAACTTATTTTATTTTATTTTAA
Organism: Lacanobia oleracea; assembly: GCA_950371165.1. NCBI lineage: Eukaryota > Metazoa > Arthropoda > Insecta > Lepidoptera > Noctuidae > Lacanobia > Lacanobia oleracea. Next base: position 15,109,623 of record OX493397.1, read on the forward strand.
CAAGTACAGTTCAGTGATTTTATATGGTGTACATAATAAAGAGTATCTATTCTATTCTAAAAAATATAATAATTATATTTTTTAGAATAGAATAGATACTCTTTTTTTTTTCGTTTCATCCGTCAAGGTTATAATTATTATAACCTTGACGGATGAAACGACACATGCCATGTTTTTTAAGTGATTGACAATCGTTGTGGATAGATGTCACTTTGTCTAGAATCTCTGTAGTGCTATTCGGTAAAGTTGTCAAAAACCCTTGTATTCATCATCATGATCTGCCTAGCCTTTTCTCAACTATATGGTTAACTGGTCGGCTCCCGGTCGAACTGGGTTCAAGTGACTAGTATTTTTTTTTTTTTTGGTTATGTGTTTGCTCTTGACTCTAGTCTATGTCACGTGGAGCTGCTGCCTACCAGCCCTCCACAACCCATTAACCGGGTAACACACGGTACTTTCTAAATACCCTACATTTTACACATTGTTACTTAGAATCAGGTCGGACTCGCACACGAAGGGTTCTGTACCTTTAACCGAATTAAAAACACGTTTCTTGTATGCGAGCCCCCCTTTAATTTTTAATTGAATTAAAATTTTATTATTTTTTGCTATAGTGGCTATAGAAATACACATTCTGTGAAAATTTCATCTGTGTACCTATTAAGGTTCTTGAGATACAGCCCGATGACAGACAGATGGACGGACGGACGGACTGTGGAGGCCTAGTAATAGGGTCCGTTGGTTACCCTTTGGATACGGAACCCTAAAAATGAGAAGTATTAGCGCTCTGGAAATCTTTCGAATTTTGGGATTAGATATCTGAGTCGTCCACATCTCAGACGCAATCTGTCTCTGTCTGTTATTTTATTTTATTTGGTATTTAATTAATTTATTTTAATTGTAATTTATTGATCTTAATGTAATTTAATTATGTAAATTGTAATTTATTGATTGTTAAGTAATTTTATGTTAGAATTCTAATTTATTAATTCCAATTAAATTTATAAGTACTAATTAATTAAATTTATGAATTTAAATTCAATATTTCTTTTTTTTGTGTGTGATTATAATTGTATTGAAATGGTTCTAAATGACCTGAATAAACGAATTTATTCATCTGCCTAGCCTTTTCCCAACTATATTGGAGTCGGCTTCCAGTCAAACCGGATTCAGCTGAATACCAGTATTTTACGTGAAGCGGCTGCCTACCAGACCTCCACAACCCATTAAACGGGTAACACAGTATTTCTTGGCAAGACTGGAGTCAGATTTACTGGCTTCTGACAATCCGTAACGACTGCCAAAGATTTACAAATGACAGCCGGGACCAACGGCTTAACGTGCTTTCCGAGGCACGGAGGAAACTCGGTATGTTAAGATGGTCAACCATCCACAGACCAACCTTGGCAAGCGTTGCTTAACCTTCAAGATCGATCCGTGCGGCTGTTATTGTTTAGCCACGAGTTCCTCGGCGGGCTACTGCCCGAAAACGAATTTATTATTATTATTAAAAACACCAAAAGTTCCCTACATTTTTGGCAGATTGCGACTGCGATGCAAATGTATTGTGTTACATACTGTTGCGCGCCAAAATGAATGCTAGGTACATACAGGTGGCGCCATCTAGTATTGAGCAGATGAATTACTGAGGTCAAGATATTTCTAGAATTTTTCATGCTAGAACATTCATGATGTTTCGACACCAGATCAGTCGAGACCGGTATGTACACGAACTTTCCAGAAGTTTCCATACTGGAAGGTTGTAGAAATAACTGTCGCTGGTAAAAAGGACATCTGGCGTCTGGAGTCAGTATTGAATTGGCGATACAAGCGATAACTTCAAAAGCGATCTTCAACTGCGAATTAAGTGAAGTGAAGTGTTCAGTAATGCGATTGTGTTTTAATTAGTGTGTTTAAAGTGTTAATTACTGTTGTAAATTAAAGTGTCATTTTTGGTTGTTTAATCGGCTTTTTTTGCTGTCACGAACCCCAAGCTCGTAACAATAATTAAAAAAAGAAAAAATTGATTTGTCCACTAATAACAATGCAGTCAATATATCGACAAAACCGTTATGTCCACGACGGACAAACGTTTTTGCCTTTGGTGTGCACACTACCTATCTAATACCTACCAAGACGCATGCCAGCCACCATTACTCACATATGAAAATTTATAGCTGTCTCTATTAATTAAAGGTCACAACTGAAGCCGAAGTTTCTTAAACAATTAAGTATCCCTTTACAAATATCGTGTGTTGGTTTTGGTTCCCATCCAAAGTTGTTCACTTGTGGTTTATTTTATTAGCTTAGCACGTAAATAGGACAGAATAATAAATAACCCCTCAATATATTGAACTTATCATTTACGGTCTAATTCACTTTGGATTTGTTGAATGTTGGTCTATTATGTTGTTGTATCAATATTGTTTTGTATGAAGAGGTTTGAAATGTTTTGTGAATAATTGTTGAAATGTTAAGGGGAGCTAGATAGGAATACGGACAATAGTTAATTTTGTAAACGTATTCAAATGTTTTGAGATGGAACATTGATATTGTTGCTGAGACAGTAATATAATTATCCGCGTATTTGTCTGAAGGGATCGTACCTACCGATTATTTAGCCCAGCTTGTTATTGAAATATATTAAGTTTATCACTTAAATATAATCCTTACTAAAACTGCCAACCATAAAATCTACCATCATATTTTAACCGATTTACTTCCAAATCTCGGCACGTGCATATTCTGACTATAAATAATGCGTAGCGATCAGAATCAGGAAGTGAAACACAACAGAGCACCGAGGCAGTTTATCTTCCCCAGCTAATCGGACCTCAAGTTGGGGACACAAGTCACTCTGATGTTTATAAGGGACGGCCTAATCCACGTGTCACCTTAAATTAAATCTGATGCTACATTTACTAAGCTTTAAGCCGTCTATACACCTACCGATCTGTCGGTTGCTGAATATGGAATATGGCGTGTTGGGGCCTATACTGATGTCATAGTGTTTGATACATGAACAGTTAGGTGAAAATGTTAGTGTTTAAACTTTATGAATGAAAGATCTTTTACAACACAAAACAGTGGGTATGCTGAGATGAGCTTTTTTATATTACCTATTAGATGATACGTGACCCATTATCAATTTTCTTAAAAAAATAAATAAAGATCCTACGGCTGAGTCAATTTTAAAATAGACCTGATATTTAAAGACCTACTTTTTTTCCATTCTTTAGAAATGTTCGGTACACCAGAGGCTCTAGACAAGTGACATTCTGCCAGCGGTAGCGTGGCGAAAGCGATTATCAAACGTCAAGAAATGTGGGATTGACAAACGCTGTCAAAGTGACACGTGCTCCATCCCTTATATTTGGGAATTTAGACAGTCGCTTTCGTTGATAGAATGTATTTTTGGCTAGAGCCTCTAATCGATATCAAATCGATTTGTTTAAACTATTCAGTGCAATACTTCACTTTATTGTACGCCGCTAAGCCAAAGCTCCCATCAGATATGAGTTGAAGAATGATCAGGTTTCCATACAAAAGACAATATCTCAATAGGTACGCGGAATAACTGTATTATCAAGTAGGCAGAGCGAGCGCGCCGCGGACATGAAATATAACGCACTTACCGTACCTCGTAATATTGCGTTCTCTTGCAATATGAAAATTTATTGCAACGTATGTGTTAGTATAGAAATAGATGGCTAACTAAGAAAAATGTGTAGCGCTCTAATAACTCATGTACTTATGCTGCCCCATTTTCGATTTTCTGTACGCGTTTCGAATATCAAACGAATGAACTACTATTTAACATTTTTGTGGTACTGAAAACGGTACTTCGCCACTCTTGAAGAGGTTGATGTGCTAGATATTTGATATTTATTAGGGCCATAAAAGTACAATACTAACCGATTCATATTTTTTCACCCCTAACCTAACCTAAGTTTATTATCATCATTCTGTTAAAGCCTTTGTAAGCGCGCCAACGACGCGCAGTAGACGCGCGCTTCAGAGGCAGACAGTTTTGCTTTTTATTGGTCATCTACAGCGCCGTGAGCGCGCGTTCGCAAAACGTGCGTCGTCGAAACGTTTAAAATACGCAGTGTGCATAAACTCTAAATAACACATTATTTGGGGTTCGTCGCAATCAGTCTTCTTCATTCATAGATGACGTCAAATATTCGTAGAGAAGTAGTTGACTTCATCTCAGTAATCCTGCTATGTACAGTAAGTAGATCCATAGGTTTATTTTGGACTTCCATCCACATTTTTAGAGTTCCATACCCAAAGGGTAACTAACGGAACCCTATTTCTTAGCCAACGCTGTCCGTCTGTCTGTCTGTCAGCGGGCTGTTCGTCAAAAACTGTAATTGGTAGTCAGTTGAAATTTTCAGATTGTGTAGTTCTATTGCCGCTATAACAAAACATAATAAAAATTAAGGTTTATGGTACGGAACCCTTCGTGTGCGAGTCCGACTCGCACTTGGCCGATTTTTAGGGTTCCTTACCTCATTAGGAAAGGAAAAAACGGAACGATTATAAGATCATTTTGTTGTTCGTCCGTCCGTCTGTCTGTCAAGACCCTGTATCGCGGGATCGCGTAGAGGTATCGAGTTGAAATTAAAACCATGTACATTAAAGTCTACAGTCTCTTGAAGCTGTGAAAAATCAAACTTCTAAGTTAACATAAAAAAGACACGACCGTTTATGCCGCAAAAAACGTATATTTCGGCACTCTCAACGGAATCAAAATTTATCGGGTATTTCCCGTTGACTTAGATCCATGAATTTGGCAAGTAATACCGTCTTATACTACAAATATAGGGAAAATCTGAAAGTATACATTTGTAATTTAATCGTAAAAAAACATAGTCTTTATTCAAAATAAAATGTGCCTGCAAATTGGTACGGAACCCTCGATGGGCGAGTCCGACTCGCACTGGTCCAGTTTTATTACTAAAAGCTTAAATCATTTTCCTCGTACGACGACTACCCATTTACAGGTACCATTTATAAATTCCAAACAGTTTTTAATTTATATTTTCAGTCAAAGACCAAGATGCAGGTATTAAAATTCCATTTCACAGTCAAAGACAAGCGTATGCACTTAAGTGTTGCGGTCACATGCGCGTGTGACGTCACACCACGCCAACGCTGCAAACAAACTCGTCTTCAAAGTTTCCTCTCAAAGTAATTCTCTTCGGCTCTCGAGTGCAAAAGTCTCGCTTTATGAACCTAATTAAGTGTCGCATAATAAGCTTCAATTAGTGCGATGCTTATTTTATGACTTATCCCGAGCCTTTGTTTACGTTGCGTCTACACGGTCGGCGTACGGGTTTGCTTCGGTAAATGTGGGTTGTCGATTTTAAGTTTTGGTGTTTTTTGCTAATAAATTGTATGCCGAGACATTTAAAGTTGTGCTGTTTACAAGCTTTACTGTATGATTTTAACATTTCAGTTGTGCTTTTATCACTTTTTACTGACATTTAGCTTACTATACTTACATTACTGTCAGACGGGTTCATCTTCGAGGCGAAGCAACGCTGGCCAAGGTCGATATGTGGATGAGTGACCATCATTACATACCGAAATTTCTCCATGCCTCAGAAATCATCCATTGCTTTAATTTGTGCAACTTTGACAGTCGTTATGTATGGTCAGAAGTCAGACAATCTTACAGCAGTCTTGCCAAGGGGTAAGTGTAATCCAGTTACCGGGTTGTAGAGGTTAGTCAAGCAGTCGTTTAAAATACTGGTACCAAGCTGTACCTCACTAGACTGGAAGCCAACCCCAACAGAGGGAAAAGGTTATGCAGATTGATTGGGCTGAGGGATGAAAGTTGAAAATCCAACAGCAAATTTGAGGCATTCATCACATTGAAAAGCATATTTTGCCGTATGGTGCTGTAAAAGAATAATACCATCCCATCACTTTCCATGGGTGTCATAAGAGGCGACTAGAGGACTCGCAAGAAAATGGGCGGCAGCGTTTTCCAAGCCAAGCCAAGCGTGGAGATTATGGCAAACCCCCCCTTCTGGCCTATATCTAGCAGTGGGCGTCTTTCGGCTGTTATGATGATGTCAAAGTCAAAACGTTTATTCCAATTAGGCCACTAAACGGTACTTTTGAATCATTCACATTTCAAATAATATAAAAACTTCTAAAGTGGCTCTACTGTCCATTCGAAAAGGTAGATTCTTATGGCGAAGAATGGACAAGAAATTCCATAGTTACTCTTTTCAAATAAATCTTTTACAATATTTGGTATACAAAAATTGAGTTATTTGTGAAGGCCATGCACCTAGGGTATGCAGAGGTAGACTAATAAATTTTCAAAATAAGTAGATACATGATACTCACACATTTACACATATTGGAATCACTAATTAACAGTGTGTGAGTTAGCAGAAAAATACAAACACAAAAAGAAACAGATGTATAAAGTTAATACATAAAGCAACCAGTTTGATTTTGTCCACAACATTGACTGTCCTATGGAGCAGGACCAGCATGCTTCCAAGCATTCTTATCCTAAATGTAATCTTCTAATTTTAATAAGCTTGTTTACAAAGTGTGCTTTTGATTTACACTTTAAATTGTCTCTCATTTAGTTCTAATATGTCACAAGGTATTTTATTGTAACATTTAACACAGTACCCTTTGTCACTAATCATTAATTTCACTAAAATACTAAAAAATTGACTAATATCACTAATTTTACAAAAAAAAATGGCGATTTTTCCGTACATACATTATATTTTCATTCAATATGATGATGATGATCTACTTTGCTGTCGCTCAGTGTTAGTGACTCTAGTGTTTGGCAATCTGCTGGTTGTTCATTTGATCTCATGATCCTTCATTTTTCCCTTGGTAAAGTGACTGTTTTATTCTATTCTAAAGCCACTATTCTATTCAATTCTCTATTGCATTCTGCAGCCAACGACGTCTGCATTACATCTATCACATTGAAAAGCATATTTTGTGATACAATCATTTAAACTAAAAGCTTCTTTTGAGACATGAGTATATAATATTCAGATATAAATTAGACATTACGTTTTAGTATTAAATAATTAACAGCACTCGTACGCACATCATAGACGCTGATAATGTTAGGCGTATATGACGCAGCCATCAATCTTAATGAACTCGCTGTTTATTTTAATTTTAAGCTTAGACTCTAATTTTGAGTAAAAAATATCAAAAAACATAGTAATTCACTTACTTAAAGAATAGGGAATTGGTTCCGTAATAGTTCATAAAATACATATAACCGGCCATAAGAACTGTTAAATATGACGCCCTCAGGCAAGGTGGAGCGACGATCTTAGCACCCTGGCTGTAAGTAGCAGCTGGATGAGTGTTACCGAGAATCAGGATAAATGATGTGCATCGACGTCTAGCAGTATACTGCTTTAGTCTGATGATGATAAGAGACATGGATGCGAAAATGGCTAAATTTGTTGACCAACTGTTTCCCTTTAGTTTAACAAGAATTAATATTTGTAAATGTTTTTCAAAAGATAAGTCTACGATGTGCATCATTAAAAAAAGCTTTAGAATTTGTTAATAAGCTGCTAGTAACACTTTCTTGGCGCAGTTAACAGTGTGTTAATTTTATGAGCGCTCTTGAAGTCAGAATACATTTTCTACAAAACGTGAGATAAGTTTTCAGTTTTGAACACTTTATTGTTTCGTGTCGCACACAATTGTAATAATTTGAAAAGATAAAGAGTTTACTCGCAAGTTGTTTTGCCAAAAAACGCCCCAACATTTAGGGTTCAACCCTAAACTTACCCGAACAATACAAACGCCGAAATGAAACTAAAATGTTATTGTGTTACAAATACAGTCGTAGTACGTTAGAGAAAATCAGATCGGGTGGTAGTAATACAGGGCGTTAGATAATGTTTCCTCCCGGGAGGAATCCGCCGGTCGCAGATAACAGTGGCTACGACGCCTGCGACCTCGGATTTGTCTCTCGTTGTTACGCTCCGTGCTAATATTACGAGCGGTTATTTAGACCTTTGTATACCGTTTGTTACGTCACTACTATGATGTTTACACATCGAGATTGAAGTTTATGTTGTCCTGGTAGCTTGATTTATGGGGAGGTCGAATTTAGTGCGGATTAGTGAGAGTTGTGTTTTAGGACTTTATTTTATTGTCAAGGGAACGGTTGAGATTGTTTTTGCTGTATATTGCATGTGAGAAGAAAGAGGAGACGCTGTGGTTTCTACATTTTATAATTTGTTAACCGCGATGAACGGTTAAAACGTTTCCTAGCCATGGGTTTGAAGAGTACTTTGGCGTTAAATCTTTTAAATTATTAAGAGCGGATTTCACCAATGAAACTGCTGGTCTATTTTGTCTCGCGACCGGCCCTGGTTCAATCTATGGTCCGGAGCGAGGAGGCATGGAAAGCGGTCACCTCCTTCTGCGAAGCAGTAATGCTAGCGAAGGAGGATGCCGAACGTGTGAGAGAGAGGGAAACCTCACGACCCAGCCGCCGCAACAGAAGAAAACGTCCCGGGCGTCGGGGGTCGCAGGACGATTTCCGGCCACCGTAGGTGCGGGCCAGCGGACGGCGAGCCACCCAAAGCTCGCCGTCCGCCGATCAGAACCAGGCCCGGGTTGGCGGCGCACTGTGTTCCACGCGCGCCTCAAGGAGTTGTCAGCAAGGGAGACGGGGCCCGCTAGGGCCAGTGCCTGCCGGGGTGCGGAATCCGTTCGAAAGAGACGCCGCGGCCCTGGAACGCAAAGGGCACTGGGTTCTCCCAGTGCCCTTTGCGTTCCTCAAACCCATCCGTGTTTCTACACGGATGGGTTTTAGTCAGTAAAAGTCTGACACTCCCTTCCGCTCCGCCCAGAGCGGAAGGAGTCATTTTATGATATACAATCCTTAAAAACAAAAAATGGTCTATTCTGCCAATATCTCACCTTGTTCACTTTGGTGGAGTGAACGACAAGTGAGCTGTCATTCCATCTTGTTTGCATGGTTTGACAGCTCACTTCGAGATCACTTCCCTCGACATGTTTACAGATTCGACCGGCTGAACGCGATCAGTACATCTGAACTGCGTTTAAGAGCTGTCAGTGTCAATATTCTACAGAAAATAACGACACTGACAGCTCTTAGACGTAGTTTGTAGGTATGCTGATCGCGATCTGTTTCGTTGGTGAAATTCGATAAGTTACATTGCGCTTCACAAAGATGCATCCCGTATGTTTAAATCTGCGTAACTACATAGCATATTACGATGATCGTAACATATAAAATAAGGATCCTCTTGAATCGTAGCGGCGAGGCTTCATTCAAGGTTCGTATTTTTGTGTTAAGTGCTTATGCGGAATCCTTCTTTTTTCCATAAGAACAACTCATAAACTCAAGAGTATCCATGTCGTATTTCCTCAATATAGTATTATGGTATGATAATACAGCGAGTCGGTCACATGAATCACAGGGCTCTTCGCAGGCGAGTCTTTGTATTCAGTTTGGCGGATGACGATAACCTTAATGTAAGCGCCGTCACGGCTGGTGGTCCGAAGAAGGATCGCTTTTGTCGTGGTCCCTTCCGCGCGCCCCATTCTTTTCTCTTTATACCGTTTCTCACTTGAGTAATTCGAGGACAATAAACATTTATTGTGCTCGTTTATTTGACAGACGATGAAGAAATATCGAATGAGTGAGTTTGTTATATTTGGCCGCCGGGCATCCTCCAAGTTGTTTAACGACCGCCGTAATACAAAGAGCGTTGGCGTTTTTGTCGAGTTTTCCCTAAAAGTAAAGGATAAGAAAATTATCCGGTCACTTTAAAGCCCGAACGTGAATTTGCGAAATGTGTAAGGAACCCGGCCGCTCTCGGGGGAACGCTCTCGACGGGAGACATCCGCATTCGTTTTTGTGCGTTTCATTTTCTTACGAAGAATGGATTTTACGACTTCCTCTTTTAATAATTAACTGTTAGCTTGGTTTATTTAAATACGAAAATCCCCAGTGACGTTTTAAATTATGTCCCTACTTATCCACACAGACTCTAGAAACTTAAAAATGACAAAAGAATATTCTGCTAACAAAAATATAGTAAAATCAAAAATCAATCTCTTCAACACAAAGCCGAGGCCATAAAATCGGTCCTCGGCGTTCCATTCTTAACAGCAGCTAATCATCTTAACAAGGCACATAGGAGCGAACAACACGGGCCCAACGCCCGGCGCCCCTGCATTTGTATTCAGTTTGGCAGACTACGATAACTTTAATCCGGGTAAAGTGTCACCTTGAGTGGCTTACACAGAAAGAACCTTTGTCTGGGAGTAGGGTACTCTGACCTTCTTATTTTTTCCGTCAGGTTTTCCTCCATTGTCACGGGGTAATGTAAAATCCAGCCACTTAAAAGGCGAGCTTTTCGTCGGATTGCCGGGACCTAGACTATTGCGGAGCTCCGTACAGCGACTCAACTTGATGGATTGTGATCGAGAGCCTCGTTGATCATATTACACGTACTTGGTCATTTAACGTTGCGATATATCGGCGTGGTCAGGAGATTGAAAAAGACTATTTATTTTCTTATTTGCACTGCGGACTCGGACGTGACTCAGCGAAAAAATATGGATGGGGACCTCTTAAAATTGAATTCCGCAGAAACTTTTTGCACGGTATATGAGTTTTTTCTGGTGATGTATGTACACATGAAACACGTGATGTGTAGACCATTTTTAAAAGTGTTTCTTAATGATTTAAGGAACTAGACAACGGTTGTTTAGGATGTTATTCATTCATAGCTGATTAAGTCGTAATTGCGGAAACAAAGTTTCGACAAAAGGTGAGGAAATGATACGGTTCCTTTGTAAAAGTTGCAATGTACGTGACAAATCTTCTAGTTTCGACTTCGGATTGAAAACTGCGATAGAGTCGGCCCCGACGTGCCTCGAATCTGCTATTAGCCCTCCATTTAGAAATAGGTGCAGACTTTATAGGTATTATATTAGAAATGTTAGAGTTGGTGAAGTAATGTAATTTTGTTACATTGCAGTCACGTTTCATGGTTTTCATCTTACGTAGTATGCAAGCAATTACACTGCCAAGTACTTCTCTGTATTAACGCAATTAGATCAAGCAGTGAGGCGAAAACTAACTGAACTGAAAGCTAGTGAAATGAACACAATCGGAATCAGAATGGTTTGTCTTGTACCTACACAGTGGTGGTACAATCTCGCACGGAATTATAAACGCGTATATTGTTATAGCCGAAGCTTGCCGTTCCATCAACTCTATTTTATAGGGGTCCACTGCATTGACATGGCTTAATTATTCCTCGTAGGATCACGTAAGTGAGGTAATAGAAGATTAAGGACAGGTATTAGACGTGAAGCTATTTGACATTCTGTTTGTTTTTATCTTGTGTGTCATAAATGAGATCATTTATGATTAGATCGCATCGAGTTGATAATTTAGTGCTTATGATAATGTTACTAATGAAATCTCCATTTTATGTAAAATTTTTGCTCGCGTCTGTACCTGAATTCCAAAGTTATCCAATTGTTAGTCAACTAATATTGAAACTAAATTCGACTATTGTTTACATTGACTCAAGTGTGAAGATATGTTGTTTGACTCGTTTATCTGCTTATACGGAATTAGCGAACATGTTAGAGTACAAATGAAAAGGTTTTTACGCCAGTGATGCGAGGACCGCCAAACACAGAAAACCTTTGAAAAAATGTAAGCTGATTTACCGTGGCCGGCCAGGGGCCTCTTGTGCCCGCCCGACCGGCAAATAAAGGCGACCAGACAAATGCTCGCAAATTGACTCGACGTTTTTCACTGTATTCCATATTTTTTACGCAAGGAGAGCATCTACGTAGTTGCTGAAACGTCAGAATGAACGGCCTGAAGATAATTAAAAGCATTAGATGTTTACCAACGTTAATTAATTTTTTTATTAAAAATACCTTTTTATAAAAATGTCTTTTAGCTCGCCCTTTTGTTGTAATCTAAAATGATCCGGTTTTAATTCTTCCCATTTTTGCGTAATCTTCTACACGTCCAAAGGGTACCGCTGCTACATTGAAATCTGTCACTAGGCTGAACCGTAAACAATTGAAATAAAGGAGTGACCAAGCGACCATTGAGCGAGCATTGTGATGAAAATCAAATAAGGAAAGGGTCTTCATAAAAACCGCTTCATTACCGAGCTTGAAGGTATTAAGTCGCTACAACGACCAAATAAAGCTAAGATTACAAGTTAACCTCATGTTAGTCGGAAACCCCAATGATAAAGCATCTCAGGAAAATCGAGCCCGAGGAGGGTACACTAATCCCTCTTTAGCAAAAACGCTTCGTTCCAAAAAGTGATGGGCGGCTCACGAGGGATGGATCTTCATTACCCAACCGTGTTGTCAGTTAAGCCAAAGGGTCTCAGGATTACATACTACTTAATAAAACTTAAAAAAAATGAGGACGTAATGGCTTATGTGCGCCGCCGGGGTTTTAGTGAGAATTTTTCACATTTTAGTTCAAAGAAATTCTTTGAATAAGGAACATGTTGTAAAGTACACGCATGTTGTATACTGGCTGGAGAGAACATTCTTAAATCAAAGGCGTTTACTGGCAAAAAATGTTGGGTTATTCTGTTATTACCAACGTTATTCGGCCTGGGCCAATCGTAGCGTTAGAATCAAGGGCCACGTCACTACTGAGCCCAGTGCGGCGGAAGAATCTCAGCTCTCGATAAAGTCACCATGACTAGCCGTACGTACGTTGGATTTGGGCCGGTAAAAAAAATTGTTGGTGATTGCTCAATCTTCTTTTTAAAAAGACTAGTCTATTTATAGTTGTTTTCCAACGAAAGTTACTTATAAAAATATTGCTAAAATTTACGTCACAGTTTTTTAACGCTACCAATTAGTATTTTTGATTTTGTAGTCAGAAATACTAATTGGTAGCGTTAAAAAAATAGTTGTTTACTTTAATTTTGAGTTGAAGCAAATAAAATCACGAATCCCTCGATGTTTTTATAACTACACGCTCGCTTTCTCTTTTAGAACAATTTAAATTTAAAGGAAACTAAGATTAAGTACACATGACGGCCACATGTACTGTAAGGCTTGGATTAACTGGGATTAAGGACCTAAACGGTGAAACCGACGTGGTAGTTTACCAATCTCTCTCTCTCTCTCCCCTTGTGCGGGAATAATAATTCGTCTGGCTGTGTAAAAACCATCAGCTTGTAAAATAAGTAATGACGATATTAATGTCCAAAGTTTGTTTTCCTTTGTTTCTAAGAACAGAACACTCACGTGATGAACAAGGACCTCCAACAATTTACCTACATCTGCAGGATTTATCCATTGAAAACCCGTCACGAGAGGTTCACTATAACGCCCACGCAAAATCTCATTACTGCAAATGAAACATTATTTGGTCGTCACGGCAAGTACGTCGTGTATGGCAAATTACTAAAGTTTTCACTGATGTACAGACCTGACCCACTTAGTACGTTCCATTACAATTGAAGCCCTTTGTTTCAAATTAAGTGCACATAACCAGATTTTACGGCAAAATCGAAACCATAATGGCTTCGAGAATATATTACGAGTACAACAGCACAGGTGAAAATTTACGCTTACGATTCTCTTCAATAACGAGAGCATATCATTTTTCCATACAATAGCGCCATAAAAAGATTCACGGCAGTGCCTTTTTCGTATTTACCTTTGAAAATTTATATTCCCATTGGGTTCAAGACCGCGGCCGACCGCAATAATACACAATGGGCAATCGAATTATCATATCATTACAGGCAAGAGAGAAATCCTCAAAACTTGCTATTTTCACGCCACCTATGCTATGGTGTACTTTTGTTGGAATGGGAACCGATAGTTTTTGATATTGTTGCTACTTTTGTAGTTTTGTGCGATACGATTTTTTGGGTTATGGGTCTGAATTGCTTGTACGTGTGAAACTTTCCATCTACTATGACAACAATGTCTTTGTATTGTAAACCGTTAAGAGCTGACAGTTTGTGGAGAAAACAGATTCTGCCGTGCTAGTCTTAACCCTTAAATGGGCATAACAATCTGGGAAACGGAAAATATTGCCAAATAGACAAAGCCATTAATGGTAGAAAATAAATTTCAATTTTTAACCAAAAAATTATGTTCTTTAAGTATTTCATGAGTGATTAGTAAGTCTTTAAGTAACCTTTGTACAACAATGGAATACCTATCAGTAACTCATTATTTAATTTATGAACTGAAAAATATGGTGGGAAATATACCTACTCCTTATGCCTTATTAAGGGTACATGTCGCTTCTACTCAAAGGTTTTCTTAAATCTTGGCTCCTGCAACTAAAGCTTGTTACCACTGTGTCAAGTGAAGATATTTGTCACAGAACTGACACGCCACCCGAATAGATTATCAAGCTTAGCTAGAATCCAGCTGTAGTTGTATTAATTGTGTTCAACCGCGATATTAAGTCCTTTTTTTGGGATAAGCCCGCCACACATTCCCAACCACTGCAGCTCCTGATAGCCAGAATCAACAGTGGTGATCACCAGCAAAACGCCGAGCCAATGAAACCCGACGAGTCTCGGAGAAACGATTCAACTGTCTTGGATCCCGCAACGAAATTAATCAAAAAGTACAGCGGAGGAGTAGAAAAAAGTATATTTTCCACTTCCCTCCATATCGAGCAGGAAACAATAGAGCTGGGCCAATAGGCACTAAGGGACATATACAAAAGTCCATTTACCAAGCACGATGGCACCATTATATATGAACACTAAAACTAATGGGTCCTAAACTGTGAGCTACCTTTGATTCCAGTTATAGGTATGGCAAAATCGCTTGTCATTAAGTACTGAAGCATTTTTCTTATTCACAAGTTAGTTTAGCTTGGATGCAAAACAGCAAGCCGTTGATGTGGGTCGCCTATTTCCTCCGTGCTCCTATCATACTGCCGTTCGCTTGACACATTTCAGCTTCAGCACATTACAGCTTGTCATCAGCCGGTGATGGCACAGTTCTTTTGTAAACATCGACAACCATGCACGTTTTCCTAAAATTTGGTATAGGTACACTGGTGGTTAAATAAGCCATAACTTGGTTGTCACTACTATATTTAGACTTTCAAAAAAGGAGAAGTTTCTCAATTCGCTGGGTATGTTTTTTTTTTGTTTTATGTATGTACACCGATTACTCCGATTTGTGTGATACTTTTTTAGTTCGATGCTGCACAGTTGCCATTTAGTCTCGTAAAAATTTAATTCAGTTTGGTTCAGTAGTTTTTATTTTATGAACATTTTTGCTTATTTCAGTTTTTAATAAAGAAAGAGCCTCAGTTTCGGAAAGTTTAATTCGGACCAAAGCATGAAGTTTTATATGACTCGAAGATGTGTGTATTTTTAAATGGAATCAAAAGCACAAAACATTAAACTTTTAATATTTTTAGATACGTATGCGATGCGCGTTAATAAATCTAATGTAATTATAATTTATGCATTAAGTTTGCTGAGAGCGCATTAATATTTTTATAGCGGGCAGAATTAATATAAGTAATGGATTTCTATTATAGCAGGTTGACTATTAAATGCGAAATACGTATAGGTGTTAAGTTTTTTTTAATTATAAAATACGATAGTTTTAGTGCTCAGTTTTTATTATGTGAGTGTAAAAATATTGTACTTTAGTAATCAAGGACACAGTAAAACATTGATTACCATTAGACCTTATCATTAAAAGTTTTTGAAAGCCAAAAAAAATGTGTTTTGAGACTCGGAGGCAATCGCATTAGACAATCTAATTTAATATAGTATGCATGTATTACTTGTGAGATACATTGTGTTTTCATGCGATGGCCAAGTCAATCTATTTATTTAAAACATAATAGATTTTTGATATTGATATGGTCACTATAAGACGTTCTTGGGTTAGCTAATTATGTAATTACTTAAGACAATTACACAAGGACCCTTAAGTAGGGACTGAATAAATTAACCGACTTGGTATTACATGGATCTCACAACTTTTTACTGTAGAAGAACTGAGTTGCGAGACTAGGTTTGTTTTACAAGTTATTTTTTTGATGGCATCCCGTTTTTTCCCGTTCCCATGAGAATTTTGGGGAAATCTCCTCAGTTCCTCCCTGCACTCCCCAAAGAATCTAGATGTCAAATTTCAGCTTCCTACGACCAGTAATTTCTGCCGTGCGTTGTCTGTAAGCCACTCACTCAGTTACGGAAGAACTTTAAATATAAGGATTGGGATAGGTATTTTAGTTGGACGCGAGCATTTTGACCACTAACAATCTTTGCAGCCTTTCTCAACGACATATGTTGGAGTCGCCTTCCAGTCTGACCAGATGCAGCTGAAAACCATTGCAACTGAGCAACTGCCAATCTGACTTTTACAACCCAGATACTGGGTAAACACGATACTCCTTAGCAAGTCTGGCTGTACGAATTTCGAGCTTCTGCCTACCAGTAATAGCGGCCAAATATCTCGGAAGGCCTGGAACAAGGTGGACCGAAGACCTGGTGAGGGTCGCGGGCAGCCGATGGATGCGAGATCCGCAGGACCGGTGGTTGTGGAGACACTTGGGGGAGGCCTTTATCCAGCAGTGGACGTCTTTCGGCTGATATGATGACGATAATGATCTACTAATGACAGTCGGCGCTGTGTTTTCCAAGACCAGTTAGGGTCAGTATGTTATACCTAGATGGTCACCCATTTGCAGACTAACCTCGGCCAGTGTTGCTTAACCCTAAGATCAACCGATGACTGGTACTTCTATATACTAGTATCATCTGCTTAGCCTTTTCCCATATTGGGTTCGGCTTGCAGTCAAGCCGGATTTACCTGAATACCAGTATTTTACGAGGAGCGGCTGCCTACCAGACCTCCACAACCCATTAACTGGGTAACACGGTACTTCATGGCAAGACTGGAGTCAGATTTACTGGCTTCTGAATATCCGTAAAGACTGCCAAAGGTCTACAAATGACAGCCGGTACCAACGGCTTAACGTGCTTTCCGAGGCACGGAGGAAACTCGGTATGTTAAGATGGTCACCCATCCACAGACCAACCTTGGCAAGCGTTGCTTAACCTTGAAGATCGACCCGTGCGGCTGTTATTGTCTAGCCACGAGCTCTTATACTAGTACTTCTATATACTAGTATTGTTTTATTTATTTTAGGGCTGTAAAGTTTATACATGTCAGTATATCTTATAATGTGATAATGATCCGTCCACAAAATAATCCAGCGAGTGAATGACGGCATGTTCCTGACAATGAGTAATGAGGATTTCATTTATTATAGCCATTTAATTTAGACGATTCAATTTATCTTCATCTTGAATAAATAAATCATAAGATGACTTTTATAACTAATGCTTCAGAAAGTCTTTACACGGATTTATTACGGATTCAATTGGGGGATTAACAAAAATAAATCTTAGATGTGAAGTTGTATGAAAAAGTGTTTTTGTATGTTATCTGGAAGTACTGACGTTCAAAATAATCAGTTGCTGGTAGAGTGTCGCTTAAGAACCCCTTAAGAATTTAGAGTTGAAAAACTGTCAAACTCTAGATAATGTAGCAAGTCTGTACTGTCCGAATATATTAAAGTAGCTTTACGCCCATATCCCTTTTTTCCGTTCCCATAGGAATTTTGGGAAATTCTCTCTTAGTTCCGGCTGTGATTCTCTGTCAGTCGATAATGGAAGAATTTCAATATAACTATGTAGAGCTTTTATTAACAACAATTTCTCAATTAAGAAACTGAAGGACAGATTATTTTTTTTATCTTCAGAAAACGCAGAGCTCTGTTTGGGGTCGGTCATTGAAGCAAGCCGAAGAAGAATGTCAGTTTTTGTTATCTGGGTATCAAGCTATTTTTTTAGTTGTTGCCATATTGATATTTTTTACTTAAAATGAAAGCAGAGTATAAAGCAGATACTCGTACGTAATTAGCATGGAGTTCAAAACTTCAATATATCGTGACCCGAATAAAAAGTATAGCAGAGAAAGCCATAAAGTCTAGAATAAACTAAACGTAAAACTATTCCAACGAATAGTTCGCAAAACCCCGATTTTCACAGAGGCCCTCAACATTTTATTATCCACCGTACATCAAATGCTTTACTTCAAATGATGTAGTTAACACTGATGTGGGGAGCATATAAATAAAGAAGGCTTATAAAAACCTAAATAAATAGCCACCGCTGTGACTGACGATATTATAAATTTGTTCAGATAACATTGTGGGTGACATTAAAAGCACCTCTGTTTGCCCCTAGGCGGATTTTGTGTCCCTAGCGTGAAAATAACGTGTGGACACCGTTTTTGGCTTTTATCTCAGGTGAGCCAACTATCAGATTATTTTTAGTTGATAATGTGTTGGTACCTGCCTATAATAGATATGTTTTTATCTACATTTTAGGCTAAATATTTGATACATTAAACCTTCAAAGCGGTCAACTACTCATATTTCAAAGGTTGCTAAAATCCATCAAAGCTTAACATGGCTTAAAGTTTAAAATTGTATGTGAGAAAATACTGACGAAAATCCTTATGCTCTTTCCCGAAAATCCACGCATGAGTACTTTGTAACATTTATTCGTTGAAGGTTCAGTATAGTTATGTAAGGAAAATATAAATAAAACGGAGCAGTGGTTTCTGAAAGGCTAGGGTATAGGTTCGCTCGAGTGATCAAAACTGTGAGATCTGTCAAACACAGATTGCTTCGGAAAGGAGTTGGACAGGCGAGCAATATCCGTTACCGACCGCGAAATACGATCATAATACGTGAACAAGTCAGTGCTTGCACAAAGCCGAACTAATGTGAAACTTAGTTATGTACTAGTTGACTCGCGCAACTTCGGCTGCGTCACAATTTTATTACTGCTCCGCTCCTATTGGTCTTGGCATGATGATATATAGCCTATAGCCTTCTTAAATATTCAAATCAAATCAAAATTTTCAAATCGGACCAGTAGTTCCTGAGATTAGGGCGTTCAAGTAAACAAACAAACAAACATTTTCTTCATCTTTATATATTAGTATAGATTATAGTTGTTATGTGATATCGGTATGAAATCCACACATGCAAATGTAATTTCGATTTATGATTTGAATTATATGAAGTTAAAACTTTTGTACCTACATAAAGACATTTTAGTAAATAAGTAGGTAGCAATAATGAAGTAGGTGAAAGATATAAATTATACAAAAACAATTTTTCGTCACATCCCATTCCATTGTAACTTGATGAGCTGGAATAATGTAGAAACCTATTCAGACAAGTTTTAAGAACAGTATGTGGCAACACATAATTTAAAGGGGTGTCCTTTAAATTCTGTGTTGCCACATACTGTTTTTCACATCTAGTTCTAAGCCAACAAAGCGAAAATGATAGTGAAATTACAGAGGTCCACAGATACAGAACTTAAGGGCTGATAAAAAGCAGAAAGTTTTTTAATAAAAGTTCGTTGAGGAAATACCCGCGAAATATTCGAGATTCTTGTGCTGATTGTTTTATAGTTATGGCTCGTAAGGACGAGATATGCCCCTCATAAAATACACTTTAGAATATTTTAACGCGTCCCTAAAGAATAGAGGTTTTTTATTACTTTTTAAATTGACAATTTAACCCTAAAATAACGCATTAACTCAGCTCAAAATAAAAACAAGCCAAGTTAAATGTAACCTTTACAGTTTTTAGAATCATTAAGTTCTTTTGCTCCATAATCTCTAAGATTATTGCGGCTTACATTAAAGTTTTATTCGCTCGCCATTTAATATTGAAACAATAAATTTCATTTCATCTTGTAACTTGAAAGAAGAGTTTTTTCACGATCCTTTATTATAAAAACACTCGAAGTCGCTTGTCAGAGTTGTCACATCACAACAGAATTAAATGAAATAAGCTTCGCATTTTCAATAGCGGCATTTTCTCCGTGTAGTCATTGTCAGCTATTCTCATGCCTTGTTTGGCGTGTAATTGAATAAGACGATTGCCATCACCAGTCGCGAGGAAAGGAATTTAATAACATGCGATATAAACGTGCTCGAATACATTGCACTCTGCCATTTAAGCGACACTTCTCCGCGACGGGGTCTCGCTTGCCGAACGCCGTATTTCTCCAGCTATTCAATAGTTTTTTATTTAAATAAAATTCCAATAATTTTAACGCTTACTGTTCAGTGCGTCGACAGAGGGAGAATTCATTGTGTGAATCCCGAACACGGTAGATATGCATGACCAACAGTGAACAATTCTAAAAATAAAGGCATTCATTCGGCCGAATTATTTTTAAAGCTGATAAAGGAAATATGCAATCACAGCGATTTCCATCATAACATGCTTATTCCTTTTAAATGTATTGAGTTGGTATTTTATTTGGTGAGCGCCTTTATGCGTGGGGGATTGGTCTCAGCGTCTCTTAAATGCGCCATAAATCGTCTAATATTATACTTTTACTGTCACATCTTCAGATGTGCCCGTTTCCGTTTCAACATATATTGTTTTACCTATCGATATGCGCAATAAACGCTTTCCTTTATCATTGTCCTTTTGAGAGGAATTAATAAGCGGTGACCGGACAACACAATGCAATGAAAAGGGTAAATAAACAATGCGAAAAAAAAGCCATTGCGGAATAATTTGTAAAGATAATAAAAAATCTCAATAGACATTTACGAGCAACGAGGTGGACGTAATTTGTTTTACGGAGCAATTAAATGTATAGCCTGAGTACCTACTGGAGATTGAGTATTTTTTAGGTTCATACTTCAATTGACTGTGATAGAGAGTTATTTACTCCCAGATGGACGGGTAGCCTATACGAGAGCTGATTTACTCGAATGAGAAGAAAATCGAGCATCTTTTTAAGTAATTGAAGATTATTAATAACAATGCTTTACTTCTGTAAATTAAATTGGCAAGACAGAGATGAAAAGGTTTTGCATACAAACCTCTAACTTCATTTAAGTTTATGAACAAACTTGTTGAATTTGAAAGCTGAACTGGCTACTTACTTTAAGATTCTTTCAGGGTTTCAATTATTATCAACATCGTCATCATCATTTCAGCCGATAGACGTCCACTGCTGGACATAGGCCTCTCCCATATGGGGGAAGGGTTTGCCATAATCGCCACGGTTGGCAGGCGGGTTGGCGATAGCAGTGTATGGTGTTGAGTTTTACAGAGAACGCTGCTGCCCATTCTCTGGCGAGTCCCTTTGTCGCCCCTTACGACACCCACGGGAAGTGATGGGATGGTATCATTCTTTTACGGCACCATACGGTACCGACCGACACCATACGGCTAGCAAAAACTTTCTTCTATTTTCAATGATACTCGTTCATATTCGAACATTTAGACAGTTATTGGCTGAAAGTTATTTTAGTGAAAATTCATTACAAATTCAGGAGACGCATTTCACTCCAATAAATCACGTCCTCATAAGTCTTTCGATACTCGTGAAGTATGGAATAGCACATTTTCTGTAAACGTTTTTATATAGAACAAGAGTGCGTTGGGTCAAATGGAACGGCCAATAAATCTGTGAAAGTGACAGAGCGGGCGATAACACGCGATCGTTGGTGTGTGTATTTGATAATGGCCGCCCGACACCTGCCGTTGAAACCGCAAAAATGTATCTAGCGATACCGCTTCAATCGTTTCGAATATTCAGTTGAGATTCAGTTAGTTCGGTATTCAGTTACTTCGGTATTCTGTTATAGATTTTTATAGGTATGTATGATAAAGGACCACATTGCACCGGTTGTTGTGGTGACACTTGGGGGAGGCATATGTCCAGGATATTCAAATTTTAAATTTCAAACCATCTGTATGTGTTGTTGTAACTGTATGTGTTTTTGTTACGAATACTACGAATCGTATCAATTGTTCAATATTTTGTAGTTTTTAACTTTTTAGATATCCTACGAATCATAACCGCTGAATAGTGACAAAGCTTAGCAAATGTATATAAAACTAAATAAATCGAACTGAAACATTCGTAAAAGTAATTTTCATTTAAAAGTTTCAGTGCGCTCTATTCAGTTGTTCTGACTTTCCAATTATCTTGCTTCACAATCGCGGACTAAATGCAAACTTTGTGTGATCATTATATACTTTTTAGCTTGAACAATAACTCCCATGTGAATATTTTTAAATGTAAGACTAAAGGTTATTCAAGCCAGTGCTTTCTTGCCTACCGCTAGAAGGCTTTTCACTAAGGTTCATTCCTGAATACCAGCTACGAGTACTAGCAGTCGAATTGACTAATCCGAAAGCGGAACGTTCTCGGCCATTCACATTTAAAAGCACCCATGTCTACGCTCACATCTACTAGCACCTAATCCAGTTTACTTTTCAGCTTTCAGATCGTTCCTATAAAACCGTAAAAAATACAAAACGCCTACATTTCCTACAATCGAAGCTAGATTTGCTACAATCGGGTCTCTTGTTCCTTAGATTCATTCAGGCCGGAATGAATGAGAGTAAAGCACTGATTGAGCGACATAGACAAAAGACTTGCATTATCCTGTAAGTGGCGTGATCTGGCGAACGCCTATTCAGATCTCTTTATATCGGGAGACTATCCAAGTACGGCGATTTTTCACGAACGTGGGATAGGATCGTATAAAACAGTCACGTATTTTTTAGTGTCAGTGGCTTCGCTAGGACTCGATCCTTAACAATATCATAACCAGGGTAAAGAACGTCGTGAGAGCCCTGTACACCGGCTTATTGAATTTCTCAGTGAAAAGGGTTCAGCGACTGTAAATTCTTAGTTTCATTGCGACTTTCCTTGTAATCGACTTTTTATTATCTCTTGAAAGAGAAATTTACATGTGAATTGCTTTGTTGCCTTTTTAGTCCCTATATGATATGCAGTTAAGAAACTTGCTTGTAATAAAATAGAATAATCGTATATTTTACTCAAGGGGCTTTGTCTACGTACTTTTAAATTTTTCTTGATATTATAACTTGGAATTTAGATTCGACTTGCAAGTCATACTAGATTTTGAGTATACAAATAAGCTAAAGACTCGAAAAATGAATTCTGAATATTGAACAGAATGCATTATTCGCTTAGCAAATCGAATGAATTTGGACCGAAAAGTTAAACCATAGGAGTCGTTAAACGAATTTCGTGGAAATCGCTACAAACTAGAGCGAAGCGACGGGAGAATTTTCTAGAACTTTGTTTTGTTCTAACGGAAGTAAGTAATTGATTTTAATTCCACTGGCAGTACGTTGAAACGCAACCGAGCGTTAATGAAAAATAATTTTCTCATCTGAAGTTGCAAGTTAAAGAGTAAAGCGAACTGCGCGGACCGGGCGCACTTGCTTACAGAAATATTGTACATTAAAAATTCTCCTTTGCTAAAGGAATATAATAGACTTGTAAATGAGTATTTTCTTAGTAATTTGTCACTCGTAAAACTAGCAAGCAAGCCCCTACACTTTGGTCGTTCGTGCTCGAGTTGATGAGACGGGATTCTTAGAGTTTTCTGATGCTTTATTTCGTTTAAATTTCCATGCTAATGGCAAAATGAAGGGGAGACTTGGAGGCTATGAGCTGCCTGTCATCTGATGCAAATAGCTGGTCCCGAGGGTGTCGTAAAGTTGAGTAGGCTTATGCAGAGAGGATCCAGACATTCTGCAGTACACTAATAACTTTATGTAATCACAATCCGGGAAGAGTAATTTTGGCAATTCCGTTCGTACAGAAAAATAAAACATGTTTCAGAATCATCTGCCAAGCCTTTTCCCAGCTATATTTGGGTCGGCATCCAGTCAAGCCAGGCTGCCTACCAGACCTCCACAACTCATTAACTGGGTAACACGGTACTTCATGGTATGACTGGCGTCAGATTTACTGGCTTCTGACTATCCGTAACGACTGCCAAAGATCTACAAATGACAGCCGGGACCAACGGCTTAACGTGCTTTCCGAGGCACGGAAAACATGTTTCAGAATAACGAACAATTTTGCAAATAAAATTCTGGGTGGATTTTCTGGAATATAAGGTTTTCATAACTTCACTAGTTCTAATCGAAGTACATATTAACTACTTTGTTAATTATTTATAATTACTGTGATAATAGGATCGCTGTATCTAAAACGCTCATTGTATTTGCGAGTAATTGCAATAATGATTGCCAAAATTTACTGTATGCCGCCGCAGCGTTTCATAATATTTTAATCAAGTAACACAACCATAATCAAAATCAGTCTGTTTAGGATAATTAAAATGAGTTATAGTAAACAATTGTTTAATTTTACTTATCTATAGGTACTATAATAATTAAAGTGAAATTATTCATTTGTTTGTTTATGGCAATATCTGGTTGCAACACCAGTTGTTTACGCTTTTTTTTTTCTACTTTCACTGAGTGGCATCATTATTTACTTCATGAATAGAAAGCACGGTTCCTGTGGGATAGGCCGCGGGAAATAGGCAGTTACTAAAAACAGTTAACAACAGTTATCTCACGAGGTCTCGTTGAAATTCAACGACAACTTCAGACGAGTGGATTGCGGAGGCTTTCGTAGGTTCTTTGCTTTCTGCTTTATTTACTACTTTCGTTCTTCATTGACCAAGTTTTCTATAGTTTATTTTACAAAAACCGAATAAGTAAACATTCTGGATCTCTAGGTAAGTATCATTCTGGCAGCGGTAGCGTGGCTAAAGCGATTGTCATAACGTCAAAAATGTATGGGATTGACAAACGCAGTCAAAATGTCACGTGTTCAATTCCTTCAGTTTTGACATGTCAACAATAGGGAATATGCATGCGATTTTATTATTTGCAAAATGAAACACTTATTAACTCTAGTAAACAATCATTAAATTATTTTTTAAATACCTCCATCAGCAACGAAGTTATAAAGATTCAAAGATTACAATTAGAAAGAGAAGTCCGATGTAAAATTTGACGTCATCGTCTATGACGCCTATACAGCTGCCATATAAAATAGCGTTTTCGCGAGAGGGATAGATATATTTGTTTAAAATAATTACATCTCCTTCGTATTTCGAGTAATTTTGATTCTATTTTCACTGTTAGTATTATATTTTTGTATATTTTTTGATAAACTGTATAGATGATTAATACGTTTTTCATGCATATTCCCTATTGCCATAGCGCAGATAGAATGGCACTTTATTTAGAGCCTCAGGTCTTCGTATCTTGGTGTTAATTTCTTGATATAGCAGATGTTAAAAAGTAAATACTTATACTTTAGAATAGAATAAAGAAAATTTGTTCAGTACAGACACCAACGTACAGCGACAATGACAAAGTAACAGAAGTAATAGTATGTACAGAATTGTGTTTAGCGTGCCCATGTCGTAAGGGTTACCATCTCAGCATTTTGCTGGGCTTTGGACACCCAGCTGCCAAACCAGCTTTACTGTCTGCTTAATTCAGTACTTCGTCCGTCACTAGTCAAGTTCCCTACATTATATACCAAAACAACTGAATAGGTAAACAGTAAATGTCTTTCACTATTCCTATATCCGATAGTCTTCCGAAATAGATTTATGAGCCCAATTGACGTCGTCATCAAACCGGAACACTTTGGAACGCAAAATATTCGAAAGCTAGATTCTTGAAGTTAGTTTCTCGATATCGATACATCAGCTGCCTTTATGAATATTACAATAAAATAAGCACTGAAGTTGATCAAACTAGCTTACCTTTTCGGTTTCGTGCCCGAAGGGTAACCAACGGTAACCTATTACTAAGCCTCCATCTGTCTATCAGCGGGTGGTATTTCAAGAAACGGTGTAGGTGGACAATTGAAATTTTCACAGAGTGTGTAAATAACTTACAGCCTTTCCAATGCGGGCTTCCATACAAGAAACGTGTTTTTTTTCGGCTTATGATACGGATTTTTCGTGTGAGAGTCCGACTCGTACTTTGCCGGTTATTTGCATAATTCTTTACTTCGTCCTTCACTCGCGAACATTTCTACATTCTATTCTAAGACAACCTAATACCTAAGTAAACACTTAAAGTTCCCATTAGGTCTTCAGGTCTCCGAAATAGATTGATGAGTCCGTTTGACGTCGTCATTAGGGTTTGGTCTGACCCGGGCGTTTTTCGTGCGGACCGCTCGGCCCGGATAATTGGACCGAATGTTTTCGTTCGCTCAGTCTAATGACTGGCAGTTTTGTTTACCAACGGGACACGCTGGCTTTTATTGAGCCGTTTGCGTTTAGCCCCCGAACAATTGGTGACTGGTTTTATACTTTTTAAACTTTCGACTCTGGAAAATGTTTCGTCTATTTTTGATGTTGGTTGGGTGTATTGAATTGAAGCTGTTTCTGGTGAGTTTGCCTCAGTCATTTTTAGTTCAATATGTTTTGTAATACGTTGGCTAATCCAGCTAGTACAGAACGCTTAAATGAGATTTTGTTTTGTCCCTCCTAGATAAAAATTCCATAATTTGATGAAAATGTCAGACCTGAAAACACTTCATCTTCCTCAATATTACCTCAATATTTGACAGAATTCCCATAAAAGGAACAAAACTATCTTTGTATCCATAAATTAACTTGGTCGTGTGATGTGAACAGAGTCAAAATAATAGCATCTGTCTACCTTTTGTTGGCCTTGCCCGATGTCACTGTTGCATTCCGTGGAAGTTTCAGCTTCTCGTTGCTGGAACGACTTGCCACCGCCGTTTGTTGGCACGGTTGGCGCAGTGGTTGAGCGATCGGCTGCTGTGCTGCGTGTCGTGGGTTCGACTCCCGTACGGAACAAATATTTGTATGGCCTACAGATAGTTGTACCGGCAGGCTGATTACGTATGAAATAGCGATCAGCAAAAGCGATTGATCGCGCAGTCGACGCGCGATCAATCGCTTAACGTCAAAAAATCCGTATCATCTAAAAATGGATTGCTAATCGTTTGCTGATTGTTGTCATGCACTTATTGCTGCGCTCCCAGCGCCAAAAGCAATTGAGTAGCAATCTCTAGAACTAATTTATTATTAAATTACGAGTTATAAACTTACACACTTACTTACTTACTTAATTACAGCTGTCGAACAGATGTGATTGTTTTGGAAAAGTAAAAACTTTTTTAACTGAAAATCCACATCGCTATTTTTAGTAAAGTTCAATCCACTTGAACATTACTAAAAATAGCCTGGAGTCGACCATAACATGGCTAAGGGAATGAAATCAGTGTTTACTTGGACTCCAAATGGTCTGGCTGTTTGTGTATGTGACTTTGTAAGTTTTTAAACGCACCCATGATACAGGAGAATTTCCTAGTGTAGTTTAAAAAAAATAAAAAAAATAACACTCGATGAAAAAAAGCGCTATGGCGTTTTGTTTTGTTAAATTTACGTACCTAATCGTATGTTTCTACAATTATTTTAATTTTGACAACCATAAATTTAAACCTGCGCCCGTGCGTTCCATCTACTATGACTTCGACAAATGACATTGGAGCATCAAGCGTCGCGTAGGTCGCTTGTTAATTATTAACTGCAAAATGCATGCATTTTATGTATTTTATTATTATACATACCTATTATTCATACATTATAGTTACTCGCTGTATTATGTTCTATATATATAATTTGTATCTATTTATCTTAGTATGTGCTTTGTGAGACTATCCGTGGCATCACAGGCGTTGTCAAAAAACCAGCATTACCTACGTTATTTTATTAATATGCTAAGTTTGGCCTCGCACAGGTAAAGTTAGCTAGTTATATTAGCTTTAATTAATTATTGATGTTAGTTATTGGTTTATTTTAATCTTTTGTTTGTCTCAAATAATTTTTATATATTATAGTAGGTACTTTAAATATTAAACAGAATTTCTTCAGCTGTCTCATTGTTTTTTTTTATTCTACCATCATCTGCCTAGCCTTTTCCAAAATATATTGGGGTCGGCTTCCGGTCAAACCGGATTCAGCTGAAAACCAGTTTTTTATTCTATAATTAATTTAAATCCACACTTACCTCATATTTATAGGTTATAATCTCTCCTCCATTGTAAAACTCTTTATTATCAAAATGTTCCTAAGCAAACTACAAAGTCAATCAAGAATTGCTAACTTACTTATCGTTATCAAACCTAAGTATACGAGCGTTATCCTCACAGTACTAGACTAAATAGAACATAGACTTTCATTGTCAAAGCCTATCTCATCCCTAACACATTCCAGCGACTATTTTCTTTTCTAAATCAGATTGCAAAACACCGCTTTCCACTATGTGTTAACCATACCAATCTCAAACCCTAAAACTACTCTGCGAAGAACTCCCAATATCTCTGATAGACACTCTGAACGAATCGAAAACTCGTACAATATGTACTAGCGGGGAGTATGTAAAAAGGGATCTCTACTCGACTGTACCAGTCTAAGTAATTGAGCGATACTAAAATATGTACGCGTCTATACTTACGTGTTTTTGCGTAGGGTCGCGCGGGTCTCGGTATCGATATATTTCGCTGTCCATCGATGCGTCACTTCGGCGAGACCGATAGATTGATCACCGCACTGAATGACGTCCTCATTCCGGCCCACTGTGCCCAGGGTCCGGCCGCCATTTTCTACATATATTTTATACAAATGTGAATGTTTTAGGCGTTATTATCATTTGTATTATACTTCATACGTAAACTTACTAAAACTTGTAAAGCTACGAAAGTCACATATCTAAACAAATAAAGATCGTTTGTGAGATTGAAAATATTATTTTTTATGTAAAGCTAAGCAGGCACTACGTATTCCAATAAAAGGGGTTTTCGAGCGATCTGTGTCGCGTTAGTGAATTAGCTTCCTTTGTGCCACATGAATGCGGAACAGTTTTTCTCCCTTGAAGTATAAATGTAAACGCAGTCGTTTAGAAACTTATTTACTTCCTGATCCTTGAAGAGGTTTTTAATCTAATTACTGATTTGCAATTTAGAACTCGCTCTATTTTTTAACTCCATGATACTTACAAAGCAATATCAAATAATTGACTTATCGACTAGACCTGCTTCTTTTTCGATACTTAACAAGTTTAAGTTTTTGTTGTCTGAGTTGTGCAATTACCCTAATGAATCCGACGCCAGATAAGGTTTTCCAAGCAGACTTTTTGGCTTAAGAAATCGGTTTTATTTAAGATCGAGATAACGCGACGACTTACCTTCAGTTTGTTTTTGTTTTTATTCCGTCGTGACGCCGCCGTCGCTATTCATCTGGATTTTAAGATTATTTTTGATGTTTATTGTTTGGTTTGTAAATTGCGAGTGACAAAAAGCCTCGATCTCGTTTTGCCTACAACAAGGGAGGCAAGCCGGTATACAACATCGAGCTATAAATGTCCGTTTACCTAGCTAACATCGGTTTTGTTTGAATGGCTTTTGTGAAAAATTTCTCGTCGACCGCTAACGTTTCGTATGACATGGTAAATCCCATTCTAGTGCAGAGGCGTCGCTTGCGGCAAAACTGTCAGGAGCGTTTTCAAAGAATTATTGTCGCATGACAGCATTGCCCGCGCGGACGAATGTAACAAAATGCCGCAAATCACAATGGCCGCGTTTGTTTATCAGCGCTGGACGCGATTTATTGGTATCAGTGCCAACGATCGTGACTCGGTGCAGTTTTGCGAATATTAATCCATAACTTGCTAAAGCGTTATGAGGAATGCAGGAGGTAAGCGAGGGTAACATTACAGGAACCGATAATTTAACTGCACTGTTTCAAAGCTTGAACGACTAGTTTGGAAAATTTAATTTTCTATATTCAAATCTATAACCATTTTCAACAACTATCCCATTCGAAATCGACAGTTATTCTAAACGCGGTGTATATTAAGTCACGTTGTTGGTGGCTATCAGCGCCGGCCGCGGCACATAAGCACGCCGAAAGCTGCCTATGACATTATTAAACTCAGGCGCATGTCTGCTCGAGTGACGCTAAAAAACTACGTGACCGCGTTGCACAATTGAAGTTCCCTCTGAAAAATCGTCTGGCCAAAATTCAGAGCGTATCCTGAACGAATAAAGAAAAAAATAGCTGCGGCCGCATAGGCCACTCGGCCGAGTGTCCCGAATAAATTATGTTGATGAAAGTTTTAGTTTGAGTGGTATACGCGCCCGTCATTCCTTTTAATAATCGTTAGATATGGATCGTGAACTTGCGTGGCTAGTTGGCACTTTAGCTAGCGCTAATAAGTCTTATGATTGTTGCTTTTTATCTACGAGTGATCAAGTTTTATTCGTATTTTGCGTAAATGCTTACTTTCATAGGAAACGTTTATGAATTTCTAAATCAGTAGGGGTTTTCCATTCAAATACTAAAACATTTTTTCATTTCTACCTTACAATTTAAAAACTACACTGAAAGGTTCTTTAAGAAAGCAGGAGGCGGAGGGTACTGAAGGAATTTTAATAAGTTGCCAACTTGTACAATCGGGAACAGGGATTCAGGGTCTATTAGACATTTAAAAGGAATTGAACAATATTTTCACGTAATTTGGAGGGCATTTCAAACGAATTTTCGGGTCACAGCTTGTCATTTATGATTGTGCGGTCGGCGAATTATTAAGTAGATTTGAAGTAATTTTACTTTGTGAAATATTTATTTGAAATAATCATTGGAAGTTGGTGTCTATTATTTCTTCATGAGACTAAATACGGAAAGGAAGGATTCGAATCGAATCGAAGGCCAATCTTTCGCAGCACATCAAAATCTACCAACTCAAACGTGCATGAAAAGCACTAAAGTGGTTTATGAAAGACAGAACCAACTAATTTAAAAGCACACCGCTGTGTCGCATCTTAAAGTCCATAAATACTGTGACGTTATCATAAAGTAGAGTATTTCAGTGGCAGGTTGAATCAACGTATCGGGCCGAGATAACTGAACGGCCAGTAAACTTCACTTCGAATAAAATGATTAACTTTATACGACCTTTTCACGGTTATTAAACCCACCCATTGCCGCCACTCCCCATGAAATGAAACTGGAGACACATTAATTCAAGTGCAACACGAAAAATGCATTAGCGGCTCGGATCGACCATTCGTCATTGTCCTGCAATACCTATCTAGTTCGGGATAGGTCACTGGAATCTGTGGATATTGAATTAGCTTTAAAGTCGATCGCTTTTTGAATGTGGATTGATTCTTTTAAAGCAGCATTTTTTTTTTCCTTTTTACTTAAATCTAATGGAGTGGGTAGGGTTAAAACTATGGTGTAAGTTTAGGAATAACCATCTGAAATGTGTTGAGTTATACGTCAATTTAAATACAATATTTTCTTCGTTAGCATACTCGCAGGGACTCATAAACGTTTTCATGATAACTCTTTAGTATTTTACGGAGCTCATTTATTCAGCGCAGCCTTTTGAAGCCGTTGTTTGCATGCAAAAAAGTTTCAGTTTAAAATCAACACATTCAAGTAGGGTTTCATAAGGACATTTATTTCAATATTATATTTCATAAATTACACATTTATTGTCAAAGTCAACGTAACGTTAGCACAAGATTTCGAGATAGGTTTAAAAACAATATGAATATCGATCGATAATTTGAAACGTTCCTAACGATATAACTAGTTGCTTACATTACAACTTACACTAGTCAGTTAAATATTTTAATCGATTATTACATATTATCATTAGATTTTATATATAATCCGGCTATTACAATTGATATTTTAATATTAGTTCCTATTGTTTTTTTTTACGTTCATATCTAGTATACAGCTGTGGTAAGTCTATCTTACAGTTTATGGTCGAAGACAACACAGTTTTATTGACGAGGCCTAGTAATAACAGAAAATTGATACATGTGGGAAAATGTTGACTTCCCGTTTTCAACTATATCTCATACAATTTGTGGTAAAATGATGAAACCCAATGAAACTGCCTAACCAGTTTTGTCATGGTCAGCTTCCACTATAACCGCAGCTGAATGCCATGGAAAAAAAATAACAACGAAAAACAATTATCAAAAAATTAAAATTTAAGTAATAATGAACCCAGACCGGGAGGAGTCATTTGATGATTTCCCATCTTTAAAAAAAAGTGGACTTTCTCAAATTCTCTACAGTATCAGTAAAAGGGGTTTTGTAGGTAATATTGTTTCCCTGAAAGATGCTAGGATAACGATGTTAAAAGTTCATTTACATATCTTTGAATATCTGTACAATATAATATGGCACATACTGCTCATAGTTTGTCACAAGTTGTATAGAATAGACGTAGATGGCGAAGTTATTTAACGTAGTATTAACAGGGAAATCTTAATTCAGTGGCAATGTTTGCAGTGCAGCAGTGAGAGAACTTATGAATTTGACCAACTTTTACTTTGGGCCGACATCATCATTATTTTGCTGACAGACGTCCACTGTTGGACTTAAACCTCTTCCAAATGTCATCACATTGACCAGTGCTGTGTGTATCACGCATTCAGCGGATTTCCACGGCCTTCACCATCGGTCCACTTTGTGGAAGGCCTTCCGACTCTGCGTCTTCCGGTATGCCACTCCTGTTTGTCGAGTTATGCGATTATAAATTATACTATACATTCGATTTTTTTCACATTTATGATTCTTTTCAACCCCTTAAAGATTGCCAAAGAAGTAAAAGTCACCCTGCAGATTTCTCGAAAAGTTCTAATAATTTAGAGGAAAGACAAATTAACATTTCATTACACATGCATGATTCAAGAAGTCATTTTCGAATTCTTT
Source organism: Lacanobia oleracea (assembly GCA_950371165.1). Lineage (NCBI taxonomy): Eukaryota > Metazoa > Arthropoda > Insecta > Lepidoptera > Noctuidae > Lacanobia > Lacanobia oleracea. The sequence continues at coordinate 15,142,365 of OX493397.1, forward strand.
CATCTTTATCGCTGTTGGAATGTCATATTGTCTCCTGCTCAGTTTTCTCTCATCGTCCTTCCACGTCAACTCTATAAAATATCCGCTTCCATATAAACTTAAAACGTATGTATATATCGCAGTACGGTGAGTAGCAAAGCGTACAGCTGCGGCGGTAGATGCTGGGCGAGGAAGTACTGGTGCGCGTGCGACGCGGCCGGGCGCGCGCGGTGCGAGGGGGAGTTGCGCGCGCGCTGCCACGCCGCGCCCGACACCATCGGCTCCTCCGCGCCGAAGCCGTTCATGCTTAGTTCTAGTCCTGTGAATATTGAAGAACATTTTAAATCGACAAATCCTACGTATTTATTGGGTTGTGAAGATAAGCATTCGCACCATGTAAAATACTGGTATTCAACATACTCGTATGAAGTTGAGAAAAGTCTAGGCAGGCTGTGAATTGAATAGTCTTTTGGAAGGTTTTGAGCGTTTGATGAGGCACAGCTAAAAGTTATTACTGAAATGTATGAAAGTTGAAATGGCTACAAAAAGGATCAATACCCAGATGGTGACTAAAAGAGAAGGATCATTTTAAAAACAAGAGAGCAGAGACAAACGACAACGATTGTCAAAAATCTCAAAATAGAATGGCATGAGCCACTGATATATTACATGGTGCTCAATCCCAAACATTTTGTACTTTTGACTACCTTTTTTTTTTTTTTTTTAGGATGGGAAATCATCACATGACTTCTCCCGCTCTGGGTACAGCAGGAGGGAGTGTCAGACTCTTACTGACTAAAACCCATCCGTGTTTCTCCTAGTGCCCTTTGCGTTCCAGGGTACGGTGCCTCTTTCGAACGAAGTCCGCAGCCCCAGCAGGCACTGGCCCTTGTAGGCCCCGTCTTCTGTGCTGACATGTCCTTGAGGCGCGTTGGGATCCGCCGACCCAGGCCTGGTTCTGATCAGACGGCGAGCCACCCAATGCTCGCCGTCCGCAGTCCCACGCCTACGGTGGCCGAGAATCGTCCTGCGACTCCCGACGCCCGGGGCGTCTTCTTCTGTTTCGGCGGCTGGGGCGTGAGGTTTCCCTCTCTCTCACGCGTTCGGCTTCCTCCTTTGTTAACATTACTGCTTCGCAGAAGGACTTTTGACTACCTACAATCGCTGATAGAATACCACTTTGTTGAGAGCCCAAGGTTAAGCCATCCGTATTGGTCGTTTGTGAATCTGATGAAGCCTATGACAATTATTGAACTACACGTACACACGGCTCCAAGTTGCTACTAATTATCCATTCCATATCAAACCAGGACTTTGATTAAATCTCGGACGTGAGTTCCATTCGGAAACGTACAACTATCTTCAGTCTATTCAATGTTCCAGCTACATTACCGAACTAACTAACGCTACGTGTGTGTTCTAAGCTGGAGGAGCTACACGAACTAAGACGTATAATGATATTGGCCACTTACTATGCAAACTGACTTGGCTCTCCATCTTTCCGAGCGCATTGACAGAGGCGCACACGTAAGTTCCATAGTCCGCCGGCGCCAGACCCTTGATCGTCAAGTTTATCCACAGAGAGTACTCGTTCACTATAGTTTCTGATACACGAAGCTTCGGGTTCTCGGTCAATTTGTCGCTTAGTAGCGCTGTGGAACGAAAGTTCTGTTAATGAGTGAACATTGTACCTATACACGGTGATCTAGCGGTTCGTTTTAATATTTTAAGGTTCTGTATCCGATATAAAAAAATAGCAAAACTATCAAAAAAAAAAAAAAATATAAAGAACACAAAACAAACACAACAACAAATAAATAAACACCTGAATACAAGTACGACTTAAAGTGCCAAAAAAATCACTTTGAAAGCAGTCTGATAATTGGTGGCGTTTATTTTAATTCAGTCACAGATTACAACACGATACCAACTGCATCAGGCTGCTTGCAAAGCTTTTTTTTTACTTTTTCACAATGTTATGGTCGAATTAAAAAAAAAAAAAGTTTTTTATTGTTCTTTCACTGTATATTAGATGCAGAACACTACCCTGAAACATGATCAAGCACTTCTGGATCATTGCTGCTGACTTTTTACCTAAGGCTTTGCCTTCACATAAATCTAATAGTGAACCGAAAACGACTTCTGTAGATAATAATAGTATTTGCATTGTTGCCAAATAAAATCAATGATGCTAATTGTTACCGAGGTTTTCCGCAAAATTCAATATCTTTTCAACCAGTGAATAAGTGCACGCTTAACGAAGCAGCTTAGAAAGCTTTATTACACGCTGAAGAAAGTATTAGGAATTCTTTTGGCGTTGCTTATCTGTTGGTGATTTCGCTAACAAGCATAAATAGTTACGAGAGCGTCTTCAAAAGCTTAGCAAAGGAAAACATTTTTGAGCGTGTTCTTAAAATTTTTCAGGTGTGTGTATAAAGTTACGCTGATGTTTCTCAAGTATTTTGTTTCGTAAAGCGGAAACCGTCTTCATTTTGACTTTTAAGAAAAAGAAGGGATAATACCTTGTTCGCTGTAAACACGGTTTTAAGGCGGCACTTTCAACGGATTATTATTTACTTAGCGATATTTTTATAAAAGCAACACCTAAATAAATTCAAAGGTCTTTCAGGATTAAATTCTAAAAGTGTCAGTATAAAAAGGCTTTTGTTACGTTTAACTAAAAAATCGGCCAAGTGCGAGTCAGACTCTCACACAAAGGTTTCCGTACTATAAGGCCTTTGCATCGAGTTTTGCAGGCAGCGGGAGCGGGGCGGGCAACGCAAAACTGTTCTCGAAAAGAGTGGATAGATCAGCACTATAGCGGCGTAGTGTTGTGTTCGTGGTTGTGTCGTCGAGATATTTGTTTATATTCGCGAACGAAATGTCTGAACTGATTTAGTGTGAGCAAAAGAAGAAAATAAATAGCACAATACTGCAATGCAGAAGCGCGGGTGGTCATCGCTTGACTGGAGTGCACCGCTCGTCGCCCGCCTTCGCGCCGCTGCCGCACCGCTGTTTTCGAGGGCCGGTCCATTTGATTTTACACATTAGATCCTGCCGCTCCTACGCCGCTGCCGCCGCCACCCCGCTGCCACTGCACTCGAGGCAGAGGCCTAAGGGTGCCTTTCCATTACAGCCGAATGGAGTAACGGAGAAATTTTAACCAATGGAATTGCATAAACGTCCGCAACACGACATTTAGGTCTTCGTTTTTCCCCTCCGCTACCACGCTCTGCTTTTATGGACAGGCACCCTAAACACGTGTTATTTGATTTTATTTTTATTATTTTTTCGTTATAGCGACAACAGAAATACACTCTATGAAAATTTCAACCCTACTTATTACGGTTCTTGAGATACATCGCGCTGACAGATATAAGGACGGACGGACAGACGGATGGACAGCGGAGGCTTAGTAATAGAGTTCCGTTGGCTACCGTTCGAGTACGGAACCCTAAAAAGTAACATGCCAAAATGAAGAGGTAAATAGTTGTTCTTTTAGTTCACCCAATTTTTACCTGTCCTATTTCTGACGTTATACAAACCAACTGCCATGACACCGGCTTCAATCTACGTACAAGTATTTTTTTTAGTTTATATCTATTGATTCAACTTCCGTACTACTTAAGTATTAATAAGTATAAAAATCAAAAGTTGGAATACTTACAGTTACCGTCTTCCCGGTACCAGGAGTTCATAGCCTTGGGAGAGGCTTCGATGAAGCACTGCAGCTCCACGTCACTGCCGAGGGGTGCTCCTACTAGCTGATTGGTCACCTTCACTTGTGGTATGACTGTTGAACAGATAAAAATACAACAAATTAAAATATTAAATTTAATATCTCAAGAAAATATCAACTATTGACTTATTACGGTTCTAGAGATACCGCCGGCTAATAGAGTTCCATGTTACACTTCGAGTACGGAACCCTAAAAACGAATATGTAGCAAAACATAATTAGCTATTTGCAATTCAGTCCCATAATAAATCTGCGTAAATTAATGTGTTGGACAAACATACATATCTCTCTCTATCTAATCTAACTCTTTGAATATTTTATCACAGGCTATTACTATTCAAATTCTAATGTGCTAATTTACCCAGTTTTTGTTTCAGTCTCATTACAATTTACGAAGTACAAAACGACCATAGAATTAACTTTACTGAAAGCGATTAAGTTTTTATTAGGTACAGTATTTCCAACGAGAATTGGATTTTCAAATTCTTTTGTTTTAAACTCACATACTTTAGCCGTCAATTGAAAAAAGAAATTTCATTCGTTCAACGTGTGTGCCAGATAAATAAGCTTTTAGTTCAATTTAACAGACTCGTGAATATAGACTTAAAGAAACGTTGAAAAGGGTGAACAGTCAATTCCATTAGAAATGTGTATCGAAATGTATTCTTTTAACGAAATGCCAAATAAAATGGAATGTATCTTTCACTTGTACTCTTTGAAACGTAAATGAGACATACCAACGCACTTTATTTATCTTCAGTCAAGATACTCGTATCTTTCTTGAATATTTGACACATGCTGGGATAGACTCTTAGAACTTTGAATGATTCATGTATATTGAGGCAAATCTAAAATGCTTTAGCTGCTGCTAAAGTTCAGCAGCATTTAGAATTTTCAGAAAGTTCTATTTATTTAAAAGCAAATGAAACGAGACAGACAGGACAAAAAAAAACTGCAATTCTTTAGCATTTGCCATCCTTCATTCACTCCCGGTAATGTCTTAATGGTGTTTCTTCTTTCCTAGACGATCATTAACTTTAATTAAAGTCTAGGGTTAAGTAAAGTTTATTTTGGAGGAAGTATTTTAATCCATTCAATCAGTATCTGAGTGACAGGAGAGAATTTTTTCATCGTTCTATTTTGTGAAATTCAAACTGCGGTAAATAAAGACCCTTAAGTCCAAAGTAAAACATTTAAACGGAATAATAACTTGGGTAAAAGTTGGGCGGCGGAGTTTCTTGCCCTCTTCCTCAACATGAAGTAATCGAACGGGCGGATCTTTTGACATTCATAAAGTATACTTCATGTACCCATTTTGGAGAAAAGAAATAAGTTTTTCTTACAATACCATACCTTCTTGAAATTTTTGAGTGTTGTTGGCCAGTTTACGAATTTGGAGTGAAAACAAGAGCAAATTGGATATTATCGACGGACGATCGAGAAGTCGTGAGCTCGGGCCCACGCACTGAGTAGCGCTTTTGTAAAACCCAATTGCCTTCCCTTTTGTACTGGCAGTTTATGCGAACTTATTTTTTTTCTTAGCTGATTTAAACCCTGCTACTTCCCAAATATAATGTGCCATTTCGACATCTAAAAGAAGACAGCTTTTTGGATTTAACATGTTTCAGAGAACATTTGCCATTGCAAAATTGAAAAACTGGTTGAAATAAAAAAAATAACTAAGCGCCAACTATTTTTTAAAGCAACGTTTGCATTACCATGTCAGTTGAAATCGGTTAAAAAAGTGCGAACTTTGTGTTATATTTAGTAGAATTGCGAAGAGTCAGTTTAACAGCTTTTGCACAGGAAATATGTCAAACGGCCATTTTAATTCTTCCAATAAAAGTTAGACGACTATTAGGTAATACTTATCTATTACCTAATGATACCAAAAAATCATCCCTAAATTAGTAAATGTTCGTCACTTACAGTGTACTTCGACGTGATACCGCCGGCTAATGGTGGGTGGGATGCCATTGCTGGCGATGCAGAAGTAGACCCCCATGTCCGTCCGCTGCACGTGTGCCAGCTCCAGCGTCTCACCTTTGTGGATGTCCACCACTGAAACAACAGGCTTTTATTAGCCCTTCTCCACTGCAAGTAAAGGTAACAATGGTGACTTTTAGGGCATCGTCTTAATAATACGAAGCGAATAATACATTGCTTCAATACGCGATCGTCGCGTTTATATGGATGGCAAACTACATCGCGTCGTCGCGCCAACAGAGGGCGTCATCGTGTTTTACCGAAGAAGTTAATGCGACGATCGCGTATTCGCGCAATGATCTTAAGGCGACGCCTAAGTGTCTCGTTCGTTTCCTTCTAAATAAAAAGAGATGGCAAATCAGTCGTAGAACCTTTTAGTCAAATTCTCCTTTAGTACATTTATGTGTAAAGGGGTTATAATGAATATGGTTAGCTCATCGCTTGAAACGTTCTCGCGCCAAACCGAGCCAGAAAAATAACCGGCTAATGCATTTTATACATTTATCTCATTTCCACTTAAAAACGTAGCTAAGTAGGACGCTTTACAAACCTTTTTATTTCAACTCGTGTTAGCAAATTCACGATCTTACAGTGAATTATAAAATACGTAATCAATGCAAAAGGTTAAAACACACCAACAAAAATAAACCACACATGGGAATATTTTATGCGCTAAAAAGCTTTTAGGATTGTGATAGGGATCTACAGAAGAATTCACTCACACGGATTTATTTTAAGAAATAAGAGAGCGCCAATTCATGTATTTGCAAAAAGGAATACATTGTATGCGGAAACTATTGTTTAAATAAATATTAAATCTCATATACATATTGAAAAATATCAGGCTCCATTACATGAGGCTTCATTAAAATTTCATTTTGGTCTGGGATACTATTTGTTTAATAAATACGAGAGTTATCTACGATTCAAAGCCATAAAAGGTAAAACAAATTTTTGAATAAAAACGGAATTCTTTTTAACCAACGAAACCGTTATGAAAGCCGAACTATGCGAACCTTTGATGATGAGCCTAGCATGACATGCCATAAAAAAATGAAGGAGACTTTTTTCACATTGCTTTTGGGCAGTAATTAGCCACTTTTAGGTAGCCTGGCGTACCTAGAACGGGAAATGTTTATTTGTGTTTTCTTTATTAACTTTGAACGAGCATCACGGATTATGAAATGTTCCGCACAGACTTAGGTCAACTTAATATTGTGACAGCAAAAATAAAATTTTCGCGGGACTTTTTAATAAACGAATAAATTATCCGGAAAAAGCCTGGAGCTCTCTTTAACGGAGTATTTAAAGTAATCTGAGCGTTATTTGTATGTGGTGTTTTCTTAACTTTATTTCCTCGGAATTCGGAGTCGTTCGAGCGCGAAAAAAATATTCCGACGTTACTAGAGACGAGATGAAGCGTCGACGTGGAGTGCGGCATTTTCTCGTTTCACGGAAATATCGTCCATTCTGAAATCGCTTTTGAGTATAAAATCTTTTATTATGCGAACACGGTTCATTTAACGCGGCATTAAGTGAATTTGTCGAACATCGTATTTTAAAAATGAACGGGTAAAAGAGCTGTAAAATATGGACGTAGCGGGGGGAGGGGGGGAATTACGAGTCCGTGCCGAGGTATTGTGCTTAACCTTCAAGCGGTCGCGCGGCGTCGAATCGACCGCGCTCGATAAGTTTTCGCTGATTACATCGAGATTTCTCGCCACAAGTATTTCTCTTTACCAGTAGCTTTTCATTAATTCACTATGCACGAAAATGAATGCATTCCACTCTTCTCCGAACCTTTGTAGTTGAATAGAATGCATTTGTTTAGGTCGCGGCGCAAGCGTCGAAACGACTACACGCGCCTGGCTCTTTCTTTTACCTTGACGAGATGACTAATTTCGAAGTAAAATACCTGAGTTGATAAAATAAACACTTTGATAGTAATTATTCGATTGCATAGAACTAATAAAATATAAAAATATCTAAATAAAAATGAGAACACAAATCATTCTCCCAAGAGAACAAAACTTTGGTTTGGCGGGTCTGGCGTGCATAGCTGGTTTGTAATCGAACGATAGTGGGTTGTTTTAAATTTAATTCCAAAAAATTGTTGCCTAGGTAAAAATTGATAATGTCTGAATATAGAACATAAATAATTATTAATTTACCAGTATTATAAATTCCTGAAATCTCACATAGGTCTTTTAGGTTACGCGCGACCGCTGTCGCTACAAATACCCACGCGCCCGCTTGAAGGTTAAGTTCCTTTTAGCGCAGTTTACCGATGATTTATTAAGCCTCCGTTTATTGCGGGAACTACAATGTGCAAGCCTACCTGCACCTAGCAGTCGGCAGATATTGTGAACTATTTACATTGATGGTTATGTTTTCTTAGCATACATAGGTAGTTATGTACTGCATGCATATTCACAAAAAATTAAACGTGAAATTGAAATATTTACGTATGTATTCATAATTTCCCGATGCAAACGAGTTCCAATACCGTTTCACAAAGTAAATATTAATTAATATTTGCTGGTTGAAGAACATTTCAGTAAAACGATCATCATTTAAAGTACAATCCCATAAAAACGAATAATAAATAAACATTGCAATTTTAATGAAGTAGCCGATTAACTTGAAACAGCTTAATATAACGACAGTTACACACGAGCACCAGTTAAAATTTAACTGCACAAAATTCTGTTTTCATTGAGTATTTTAGTTAAACGGGTTCAAAAACTATTTCGCTAATTCGCGGTGGACCGACAAGTCAGTGTAATTAAGAGATTGTCCAGCAAAAGCGGACAGTAACGAACTATGCGTTATTTTGGACATGACATATAGAGGGGAAGGGGGGGGTGTGAATTAGTCGTAGTCGATGCGTGAAACCGGACATGAGCGTTTACCGCGATATTAATGATGACCGGCCATTTATTAAGCACACATCATCATTAGCGGCTTCAAAAATATGTAGGTATGTATCGTTAGCAACAAAAGTCCATTAGGACTGTCAATTTAACATTATCATTCGATAGACGGCCATTTAGCATTTAATATTCAAATTTTTTTTTTTTTATTAAATATATATTATTTGCTTAAAATTTAATAGATAAGTGAAATTTTGGAAATTGCAGATTTGTACCTACTTGTTTTTCAAGATTAACGATGATATTTGGTAATTTTTGGTTAACTGTATGCCTGCTATATTTTGTGCCGCTACGGATGGCAGCTCTGAATTTTGTTGTGTAGAATTTTACGCTAATATTGGTCTCTGCCTTACGAAGCAAAAGGAAAGGTATTTTAATTAATTGGTACTCTTCTACACATCATCAAACATGACATAACTATCCTATTACGTTTCACAGGACCCAGGCCTCCTTTCTTATTCACCACGCGGGCTCAGAGCGATTGGTACGTAGAACTATCTACCATGCATGACCATGCATCATTCAAATTTTAGTTCCTATAATTTTGGTTTCTGTGCGACATTTAGCTTCAGCATAAGAGCAGATGTGATTCAATAAAAAACATAAAATGATGTTTCCGTCTGCGTTTCAAACCACGACTTACCAACTACAGCCTCAATAGAAGGTTAAAAAAAAACACACAAAAAACTACTAAGAGTAGTTTTATCTTTATTTGAATTTTAAGTATACATTGTTAACATCTAGATAGCGCTACTTTTAATACAGATACGTGATTTTGTTACTACTTTTAATAACTACCTCTAGAACCCAGATTATTTTGACGATATGCGTTGAACTGCCATTACCAGTTAAACGCATATCGCATCATGTAGACGTCGTATATGCGATTTGACTGACCTAACGTAATTTTTTGTTTTTTATTCAAAATTCGTTCTGACATAGCATGTCGCCTTTTTAATTACAGAAACTATGACTTTGTTCTTGCTACCATACTACCGTTATTTTATTTCTACCGAGCATACTGCGGTACTGTACCTAAGTTTAATCATAACCAATGCTAATGGTTTTACTTTACCATTATTCACTTAGCATTCAGGTATTAATCCAATTGCCACTCTCATAAAATTGAAATTCTACAGATTTGATATTGTAAGCTACGAGTTAAATTATTATTTAACTCGTAGCTTACGATATCAAATCTGTGGAAGTCAAGTATCAAGTCAATGGAAGTATACAATAGTTTCTTGCTATTATTATAGCAAGAAACTATTGTATACTTCCATTCTATGAATATAATCTTGACTGCACTTAAAATATCAATATTGTTACAACGCTGAGCACATATTATGTTAAAAATAATATGGCAATTTTGAATAAATAATAATGGGAGTTTTCTAATAAAACCTAAACTAAAAAGATATATTCGAATATCTAGTACCTATCACCGGTTCTAAGCTAGCTAAATTGAATCTACAGTTGTGAACAGGTTCCTAACAATAAAAGTTAGGAACATTTGTTGTTGTTCTTAGACTCAAACGATAGGCCATAATTATACAATAACAGACAACTTCGTTTTTTATCCGTTAAGAGAACTAAATACAATAACAAGACAATACGACATGAAACAGCCTTTTTGTCAATCAATGTTAAAAATTACAAATAGTGTGTTTTATTTTTTTATGTCTAAACTATTATTATAAAGAAAGAGATATGTTTGTTTTAATTGAATAGGCTCCGAAACTACTGGACCGATTTAAACTATTAGAATCCTTTTTTTTTTCGAGCAAAGAAGAAAATGCCTAACCACATCATCCGGGGAGACGACGTGGTTATGTGAGACTTGCACCCACTAAAAACTACGCATGTTCACCTACTTTCGCCTTGATGGGTAGGTCGCGAGGACGCGAGGACGCATGACATTCACGACCCATCCAGCGTGGCCCACTTCTGGGCTACCTCTTCTATGCCCGTTCGGGCTCCCTCTTCTTTCAGCGATGTCTTAGCCTTACATCGTGGACGATAGAGTCCCCGATCTATCGTCTGCAGGGCCCTCCTATGGCGGCATCAAGACAGATCATGAGAATCCTAAGTTAATCCTGATATGAACATACGCTACAGAATACATATTTTCAAAAAGTTAGGAATCCGTACGACTCGTCGAGGCGATCGGCGGTGGCGACCTCTCGCGATCGGCCCTGGTTCAATCTATGGTCCGGAGCGAGGGAAGCGGTCACCTCCTACTGCGAAGGAAATGATAGCGAAGGAGGAGGTCGAACGTGTGAGAGAGAGAGAAACCTCACACCCCAGTCACGGCAACAGAGGAAGACTCCCCGGGTGTCAGGAGTCGCAGGGTGATTTCCGGTCACCGCGGGCCTGCGGACGACGAGCATTGGGTGACTCGCCGTCCGATCAGAACCAGGCCCGGGTCGACGACGCGCTGTGTTCCACGTGTGCCTCATAGAGCTGTCAGCATAAGAGACGGTGCCCGCTAGGAGGAGGTTCTATGTTCGGTTGTATTTACTTTTTTTTATGTATATTCAACAATTTCTCCGCCAATTCTGGACCGATTTCAAAAATTCTTTTTTTTATTCAAAAGCCTATACTCTTGAGGTGGTCCCATTGTCACCAAGTTAGAATCTGATGATGGAATCCCATGAAAATCGAGGGAAACCCTCAAATTTTATAAGCACATACACTGTTTTTCATAAACTTTCTATCGCAATTCAGATATTTGTGGCTGGTAATTATCATCTCATGTTGCTGAGCTGATGATGGAAGGTATAAGTCAGGATCTGATGATGGTATCCCATGAAAAATGTTTATTCAGCGATATTTTCGCCAATAGGGAACATGCGATATTTTTATTTTTGCTTTCATTTTAAAGAACTCCATCTAGAATAGACCGCCACATAAATAAAAAATGAAAACGCTTCAATTTATTGCTAATATTGCGTTTTTTTCGCCAAAACGGACGATGAGTCACTCATGTCTGTCACTGGTCAAGAACTGTCATAATTCAAAGTCATAGAGCAAGATCCCAGTGCTTCCAGAATTTACTTGTTTTCTCAGTAACAAAATGTGTGGAATGGAATAGTGTTAGTATGTAGGTACTTTAAACATTCGCTTTACGTGCTAGTTTGAGTTGACGCGACCGCCAGTTTGTAAGTATCATCATCAGATGCTAGCTATAAAACGACTAGATCATTTTTACAAAACACATATTATTTAATAATAAGTAATTCAGTAAAAAAATAAAGACTAATTAGTCATTGTAATAGTGTAAGATCTGATCACTATCTCCACTGAGAATTGAGATCCTGTTCACAAGTATCTTTTGACGTAGTTTATTTACTAAAGTATAAAAAGAAAACTGCAAAACGAACCCCTATAGACTTTTGAAACATGTCTTACCTACATAAATCACTAAAAAAAATTGCCCATTGGATGGAGCTAGCAGATACATATGCGTACGTTGAAATTACACTGGCACTACTCTATTCAAATATTTTGATATTGCGAAATAAGTAACGTCTAGGAGCCCTGGAATTTTGGATCTAACACGAGTGACGTCACCAGACGCTGATTGGTGTATTAAAACACGTTCCGTTCTAAAAATCAATATTTAAATCATTTTAGCCACAAAATATTGATAAATATTAAATCTGCATCTTCCCTATTGTTAACCGATTTGGATGATTCTTTTTTGTTTGGAAGAGTATTTTTTTGGACTGGTCCCATTTAAATTTGGTGAAGATCTGATAAAGAACTTCGGAGACAGGCAACTGAACTCTTCAATAAATGATAGCAAAAGATTCGGGATTTCTGAAATCACATGTCTGTTGATTGTTTACACCAGTTCATAACATAACATCACGCCGGCACGCTGTGTTTGTGGTTTCACTTTTTAGTGGTACCTGCGTACCACTAGGTGTTCAAAAACGAAAAAAAAAAACCAATAACCCCGACTTCCGAAATTAAAGTAATTTTTTACTTTGTAGTGTTTTGTTTTTTGTTAAAAAGTTTTTTTACTTTTTAACGAGTACGCTGCGGAACTATTAACAATATAGCAAAGTGATGTACTACAAATGTATAGAAGATATCAATATTTATAAAAAAGTCTGCAAGGGTATATATCTAACTATTATACTTAAGTCACACACACTTGCACATTACCTTACTAAGAGGGTAGAGGGGAGACGAAGTTCGTGGAGTACCAACTAAACACTTGCAAACGAAGTCGCGGGCAAAGAGCTAGTTAATTATATTGCTGTTTTTCTTTTAGAGCTATGGAAGGCGTAGCTGCGTAGGCGCCGCGATGACGTCACCGCTACGCAATGCTACGTCGTAGCAGCTAACAGGAAAGCATAGTAGACGGGTCCCGCTAAGGACAGTGCCTGCCAGGGTGGTGGAATTTATTCGAAAGAGTCACCGCGGCCCTGGAACGCAAAGGGCATTAGGAGGAACATGGATAGAGCGTGGGGAGTCATTTGATGACGTTACTAAATCAGAGTTCTTGTCGTTAAACTGGTGACCACTTGTTGAAAAATATCGAGGTTGGGTTGGTGGGTGAATTTAAAGAATAATATTTACTGATTTTCGAGGTTGAATTGAACAGATTTTTGATTTAAGCATAATCCATAAAATTCTTTTTCAACCATATGGGGATGATGCGAGCAGTCTGTTTAGCTTCATGTCCCAAATAACCTGTAGGTAGCAGTACAACTGCTGGGGCTGCGAAATCTGATCGAAAGAGGTACCGTAGCCTTGGAACGCAAAGGGCACCAGGCACACGGATGGGTTTTAGTCAGTAAGAGTCTGACACTCCCTCTTGCTTCACCCAGAGCGGGAGGAGTCATTTAATGATTAAAAAAAAAAAAAAATAATATCTGAAAAAGAGTCATTGAACTCATCATTATTGTTACGAGCTTGGGGCCGTGACAATAAAAACAGCTAGTTAATTAACCAAAAATGACACTTTAAGCTCACTAATTATAAAACACAATCGCACTATTGACCACTTCACTTCACTTTAATTCGCAGTTGAAGATCGCTTTCGAAATTATCGCTTGTATCGCCAATTCAATACTGAGTGCAGTCGCCGGATGACCGCCGTTTATATACCGACAGTTATTTCTAGAACCTCCTAGTATGGAAATATCTGGAAAGTTCGGGTTCATACCGGTCCCGACTGAACAGTTGTTGAAATATAGAGAATGTTCTAGCATAGAAAAGTCTAGAAAGATCTTGACTCTTTTGATCTAACTAGTTCTACTATTTGATAATAGATGGCACTGGTAGTACTTTAATGTCGTTATGAACCCCGCATTACCTTACGCGCCAGCGTAACATTATGAACAACTATAGGACCAACTGCGAAATAGTGAAATAAAACATCAACTGTTCATCACATTTTGTCGAGTTATGCGCTCAGAAATATCAGACAGACAGTCGATTTTTTTTTCGCGATTTCAGTGTAAAAGTATGCTCTCTCTTAGTAGAAATTGTTCATAATGTACTGTTGTACTCATGACAATGACCCCTTTTAAGATATTATGTGTATTCTGTTCCACGCTGTGTATGTAGGTACCTTAATAAAAAAAATGAGAATTTTCTTTCTTAATGATATTTTTTTTATTAATCTGATTATGAACTTTACTTCATCTACAGAATTACCAAAACGATTCTATAATAGTTAAGTACACTACCCCAAATCTAGATTTTTAAAATTTTGTTATACTTTGTCTGTCCCCAAATTCATCTGCAAGTGATGTTTTAATCCGAAAAAGGAGGCTGCCTCTGTCGACCATAAAATTCCGAACGTGACCAAAATAAAAATGCTATATTAAGTCAATCCTGTAATTTTCATAAAAAATCAGACAGCGAGATAATGCAAAACGTCTATTTTTTGTTTAAAAAAGGGAAATTCTATGCCGGGTACAGTTGAAAGTATTATCCGGCTTTTTTGCATATTAAATGCACTTCGTTTGTGTTTTTGTAAATCAACCATTAGTTTGGATTAAAAAATAAATATTATAAAACACGCGAATTTGACAGTGACACCGTTGTAAATGGGCATTTAATTTCGATAAGCTAAAATTACTCTTACAATTAGTAATAACGTAGTTAGCCGTCATTAAAACAGCTCATGTTTCACCAAACTGTCATCATCATCATCATCATCTGCCTAGCCTTTTTCCAACTATATTGGGGTCGGCTTCCAGTCAAGCCGGATTTAGCTGAATACCAGTATTTTACGAGGAGCGGCTGCCTACCAGACCTCCACAACCCATTAACTGGGTAACACGGTATTTCATGGCAAGATTGGATTCAGATTTACTGGCTTCTGACAATCCGTAACGACTGCCAAAGATCTGCAAATGACAGCCGGGACCAACGGCTTAACGTGCTTTCCAAGGCACGGAGGAAACTCATTATGTTAAGTTCCCGTTCCACAGACCAACCTTGGCAAGCGTTGCTTAACCTTCAAGATCGACCCATGTGGCGGTTATTATTTAGCCACGAGCTCCTCACCAAACTGTCATCATCACCATAATTGCAGTCGTAAGGCGTTCACTACTGGACATAGGCCTCCCGAGGAGTCGCCACGTCGACCGGTCTCGTGTGGCGCAACCAGCGGACTCCCGCAGCCTTCACCAGGTCAACGGTTCACCTTGTAGGAAGCTTCGCATCAAACAGTAGTCCCAACAAAAAGTAATTAAAACCATTTTGTAGGACATCAAACAAATCTTAATGACGTCACAGTGCAAATGGTTCGCTATCTAATATTCATTAACTCCGGTGTCTGTTTACAAACGTCACTTATTACGAATTCACTGTTTGAATAACATACACAATGTACACAAATGGAATTACAATTATATTGTGTAAGGCCAAATACAGACGAGTGATTTAAATAAATAGATAAAACATTTATTTGGTACTAGATTAGAAAACGCAACACACAAAGGCATAGTGTAGCATTAAGTATAAGACTAAAATAAACACTAGAAAAAAATAAAATTGACACACATTAAAAAGAATAGACAGACGTTTATGGTAATCTATGGTAGAAGTGTCAAACTACCTAACCGCGGTCTATGATTGGCAAAAGTCGGCGGCTTTTTTTCTCTTAGGCAGCATCAATTCAGTACCTACTTGTCCGTTTGGTCATAAATCTTCAGAGTAGTTTTTTAATGCGTTTCAATGGTTATAATATTCTGGTGTGTTCGGTTGTGTGAACATTCTTCTGTATTTTAACCCCGTGAAAACTGCCGATGAATTGAAAGTCATTTTGTATTGTTTCAATAGTATCTATACAAATAGTAAATCGTACTATGATAAAAATGCGGGTTCCCAAAACACCATACTGATAGATAATTCGTTATGGGTTATTGTAATACCCATATCGTAAGTGGGTGAGATATAGGCGTATCTTGTCATAACTCATGTTGTTCGGATGCTTTTAGTATCCCCATAATAATTGGAACGTGTTATAAAGCAGTCTGATGAGATAGTCAAATAGTAATAAAAGTGGGGGTCTTCAATGGATGGGTATATTTGATTATTATTTATGGGGAGAAATCAGTGGGAATGTGGGGGCTTGTTGTTGCTTTATTTTATTAATTTTGGAAATTTCCAAGTAATGAAAATATTCATCGGTATAGTTCATTCTGCGTACCGACTATTAAAGGTAACATCAAAGAGGACACAAGACTTACCATACGTATGAGCTCTTTATAAAGATCATATTTTATAGTCTATTTTTAGGGCAGTTGGTCATGAATACCTAACTTTATTTGTCAACCTAAATTCTAAAAAGTGATCGCTTAAACCCTGTAAGTTATTTTTAAACAGCCGTGGTTACTGTTATTGTTAAAAATGGTCTACGAACAAGCCTTAATGATAAATAGAATATCCGATCCCAAAAAGATGAAAAGTGAAACTGATTTCAATCCTCCAAAAAAAACAAAGCACAAAATATAAAAGGTGATCTTTATTCGTGTCCCGTTTTATTGCTAATTTTTATTTTTCATCCCCCCGTATCAAATATCGTCAGGTTTCATAAAGGCACTTAAGTATTATGACCGAAGATATCCGATCACTTTTACCCTCGTATGATATTAGCATGAAATGTCTATGAACATTTTACCCTTGACCAGAAATGAAAATTGAATGGTGGGCACTTATCTCGTATGAGATCGTATGTATGGAGATTTTGGATTCATAAATTCTTTAATTTGATTACGTTACGCGTTGGTATCCTATATACCTGTGCTACCGTGACGCGTCGTCGTCATCATGAATACGTTGCGAAAAAGGAATAGTTTCGTCTTGCATATGTCCATCTCCCTCTCCCAATGGAATCATAATGGCACGTTTTGAGCTGGTATTTTAATAACAACTGTCAAAGTATACTTTTAAAAATATTTTTTTAATAGGTTCATGATAGGTTCATTTGGATCGCTTTACGAGACGCGAGACAAAGCGGACGTGTTTTCTGTAATTGATTATTATGTAATAACAATTACGATAAATAAATATAATTATTGCTCCGTCAGTGTAACATTAAAGTGTGTCGCGTGTGTCAGTAGGTTTTTACCGATTAAGCAAGATGAACTAAATAGTTTTTATAAACATTAAATAAAGTGTTTCTGTTAGAATGTCAAACCCAGGATCGAGCCCGTTTGGTCGTAGCCAATTACTACGACGAAGTCCTCCGCCGACGCCTACCCAACCAGTACCACCGAGCGCCCCAAACCCACCAGCACCCGCGGAAAAAGAATTGCCGACTGAAGTCATCAGTACGTCGGAGATCCAGAAGTGGTTAGGATCTATAGATGGGCTTCTGAACGAAGTTTGCACGATCGTCGGTGATGGGAAAATGAACTCGGATCAGAAGCTTCGAGTTACCACTCTCTGCCGAAAAGTCTCCAGTGGGACTTCTCAGATGGCCGTTTTATACCAATCTTTGAAGTCAAAAACGATCCAGGCTCATACCACAATCCAACACCTTCAGGCTCACCAGAATGTTGCGAACTCTCTTCAGCAGTTCAGAGAGGTTGTAGAGGCTAAGTTGAATCCATCGATGAATACTTCTTACGCTAGCATGGTGAAGAAAGGTACGGATAACTTCGTCCGTCCTGCTAATCTGAGATCAGTCGCCATTTATCCGAGCGATAAGACCCAAACAAGTGACGACACCAAGTCACTTGTCCAAAAGATCATCTCCCCAGAACAACTTAAGCTTCATGTCCGTGGCCTGAAAAAAGTAAAGAATGGGGGCGTTCTGATCAGCACCGAAAATAAAGGCGATATTGATAAACTCAAGAACTCGGAAAAACTGGTATCATCGGGCCTTACATTAGAAGAACCTTCTAAACGCCGCCCTAGGATAGCTGTCGTTGGTGTCCCCGTAGCCCTTACTGAAAAGGAAGTATTCGACTGTATTTACGAGCAGAACTTATCAGACAAGTTACCGCATATGACTCGTGAGTCCTTCCTTGAGTGCATCAAATTAAGCCATAAATCGGGTAAAAAAGATCTTCCCACTTGCAACTACATCTTGGAACTACCCGCTAGCATAAGAAAAATTATAATTAATCAGAGCCGAATTTTCATCAATTGGACATCATGCCCTGTTAGAGATTTCACAATAGTCACCAGGTGCTTCAATTGCCAGCAGTTCGGACACGCAGCAAAGTTTTGCTGGGAAACGAATCCTACTTGCAACCACTGTGGAGAGAGTGGACACTCCTTCAAGGACTACAGCAGCAAAGTTTCTCCCCCTCAATGTGCGACGTGCAAGCGCTTCAAGAGAAAATGTGACCATCCAACTGGTGATGTAGGTTGCCCGGCCCGCAAACATGCAGAAATGAATTACATAAACTCAATAGATTATGAAGGCGCCTAAGAGCGCCACTTAACACTTTATTTAGTTAGCAGATAAACAGGTAGCTTGTATTTATTTTTCTGTAACTGTCATGACAAATCATCTAATTTGCGATCTAGATAGTTTTTCTGTGTCGGAGTCTAAAATCTGTAATGTTGAGGACTGTAAACACCTTCTTCCTTCTGGTGACAAAACCTTAACCCTGCTCACGCAGAATATTCGCAGCATAAATCGTAACATGAACGGTTTTGAAGTGTTATTGCAGAACATTGACATAAACTGTGATATTCTTGTCTTAACAGAATGTTGGTTATCAAAACAGGTGGCCAACTTACCATCTCTTGACGGTTACTATTCCTACAGAACTAACAGGAACATAAACCAGAACGATGGATTAGTAGTTTATGTCAAAAATAATTTAACAACAGTAAGGGAGGAACCTGTTTTCCTCGACAGTAATTGTTTAATAATTAAAATTGTTCCCGACACGGTAGTCGTGGCTATTTATAGGCCTCCCTCTCAAAATATGGACAGATTTTTGGACTCACTCGACACTAACTTAAAAAACATTACATCTTTTAAAAACATTATACTTTTGGGTGATATTAACATTAACATTGCTTCCGGGAAAACAGATACTCATGTACATAATTATCTCAATATTTGCTCATTTCACGGACTCCTACCAGCTCACTATCACCCCACGCATCAGAGTGGCTCATGCTTAGATCATATCATTCTAAAATCAAAAAATCCATCCAAAACATTGGTTACTAATTCTACGCTTACTGATCATCAAGCTGTTTTATTATCATTACAAATAAATTCACCTAGAAAAAACTGCATGCGTAGCTACACTAAAGTCAATATGACAAATCTCGAAAAAGACATACGCAGTATTAATTTTGACCCTGTTTATAATTCAGACGATGCAAATAGTTGTTTAAAGTATTTCATAGACTCACTACAATCTGCATTAAGGACAAACACGTTCTCTAAAACAATGCCTAGAAAGTATAGTTGTATTAAGCCCTGGATCACACCCGGTCTCGTTCGTTGTATAAGGCATAGAGACAAACTGCACCTAAAATTAAAACTCGCTCCTGATGACGAAGTACTCTCTGTAATTTATAAAAGGTATCGGAATTTCTGTAATAATCTTTTGAAAAAACTAAAAAATCAGTATGATAAAAATGAATTACAGAAGGCGGGAAAAAATAGTAAACTTATATGGAAATTTGTTAAAACTCATACATTTAGATCAAAAAATGCCGAACCTCCGCTTGATATACTATCAACAGAGATAAGCCCATCCGAAGCAATCAATAAAGCAAACCATTTTTTTGTTAACGTTGGAAAAAACTTGGCTGAAAAATCATTAAATTCAAGAATTATTTCCCAACAAAACTCGACCACGACATCCTCTAAACTAAATTCTTTTGTTTTATTAGATACCGACGTTAATGAAGTAGTCAGAATTATAAACGGGTTAAAGGATGTTTGTGCTACTGGGTGGGATGACATACCTGATAATATACTTAAACGATTTAAATACTTACTTGCCCCTCCTCTAACCCACATTTTTCGTCTATGCTTATCAAAAGGAATATTCCCAAAATTGCTTAAAAAGGCTGTGGTCACACCTGTATTCAAATCTGGAGATAAAAACTACGTGAATAACTACAGACCCATTTCAGTGTTAACAGGCCTCTCAAAAATTTTAGAAAAAATTATAAACAGTAGATTGGTAAAATATCTAGAAGATAACAGACTATTATCAGACAGTCAATTTGGTTTTAGGGCCAAAAGATCAACTAGCCAAGCAGTTCACGAATTGACTAACTATGTTACTACCAACCTAGACAATGGTATGCACACAATTGGGATCTTCCCAGACCTTGCCAAGGCTTTCGACACAATTTCTTGTACTTTACTTTTGCACAAGCTTGAAACACTTGGGATAAGGGGTGAACAACTTCTGCTATTTTCTGATTATCTCAGCGATCGTCATCAGTGTGTTAGGATTGGTCAGCACACAAGCTCTGAACTTAAAAATAGTAGTTTTGGTATACCACAAGGTAGCATTTTGGGCCCTACTTTATTTTTAATCTATATTAATGATCTATGCAGCCTCTCACTCCAAAATGGTGTGATAATATCTTATGCGGATGACAACGCTCTATTATTTTCAGCTAAATCAAGAGAGGAGGTCTATGAATACGCCCAAAATGGTTTTAACATTGTGACTAATTGGCTCCGTAATAATCTCCTAACATTAAATACAGATAAAACCAATTATGTTATATTTACAATGAGAAATACTAACATACCGCTTACTAATCTAAACATTCGCGCACATAATTGTTGCACGTATGCTGACACTGTATGTTCTTGCCCCACTTTAGCTATAGCTGACCATTTAAAATATCTAGGTGTCACCATTGACTCAAATTTAAATTTCCGTAAACATATCGATTTACTGTGTTCGAGAGTGCGCAAATTAATATATGTTTTTAAGAATTTACGGAACATAGCCGACTTTAAATTAATTAAACAGGTCTATTTAGCTTTGTGTCAATCCATTCTTACATATTGCATAACTTCTTGGGGTGGTGCGGCAAAAACAATTTTACTCCCGTTAGAGCGTGCTCAAAGAGCAATTCTAAAGGTTGCTACATTTCGCCCTTTTAGATTTCCTACGCACCAGCTTTACGCAGCATGTAAGGTTCTTACAGTACGGCAATTATTTATTTTAAACATAGTACTTCACCAGCACACTGCACTTCCTTTTGATCCTGTGCCTTCTGACAAAAGAAGAAAGGACTTGGTTTGCATTAAGTCTCAAACTAGACATGCGTTTGCTAATCGTTTTTATCTGTTCTTGGGACCTTTTCTATATAACAGGCTCAACAAGGTTCTAAGTTTCTATAGTGTAAGGTATAAAAAATGTAGTAAAATGTTGTGTGAATATTTAGAGACTCTACATTACACAGACACAGAACAACTTCTAGAAATCTTGGCATGATGATATTTGTTTCCCTCGTAATTTTTTACTTTTGTATAATTACATAAGCTTAGTTTTTAGATATTAAGGTACTTATTAAGCTTTTTCTCGTAGTTGTTAAAAGATTCTTTATTTTTATTTAGTTAACCTTTAAATATTACTGCACCAATGTAGTTGAATTGTAAAGTGGTGGCCTGAAACACAGGTTTAAATTAACCTAGATCGGGCTGGTTGCTACATAACATTGCAATTCCGAACCACCATAACTTGCACCTATAATAATAATAATATATTAGTTTTAGTTCATTTTCAGGCATCATAATTGTATGGAAATCTTATCACTGTTGGCTAAATGTAAACTTTTTTGTAAACATTTTTATTTGAATAAATTTATTAAATTTATTATTATTATTATTTATTATGAAAAGACTACCACTGAAAGCAACAATCTGTTAAATCTGTGTGCAAAGAGTTTTGACTATATAAGCATTTGTCCATTCCCACATGTGGATACCTATTCATGTGGTCGTTAATGTAATAGATGATTAGATTCAAAAGTTTGAGTTCTCGGTTAGTGATTAGATAATACCTAACTGTAATAAAGTTCACGTATTCGTAACACGCGAAACTTCAGAACATAACATAATTAGTTCGGGGAGCATGTTCAAGATCTCAACATAACTAAATAACTTAAATTCAAAACGCAAATAAACACGCCTCGACTAAATAAGATCCTAATTATTATTTTTAATCTTTTGACGTAAGGTTAATGAAGGTTTTTTGTCTGAAATATGGCGATGTTTCACTAATAAGTAACAAGTAAACGGTAGGCCGCACGCGCGATAATCTGGACCGCTTCGTGGAATAAAGGACCAAGAAAACCCTTTGACACAAAGGCAGATAATTCTTGCCACATTGTTTGGCTCATTATGGAAAACAACGTAGTTTGTTGTAGAAATATTTGAGGTATTAAGGTATCATAAGCTAACAATACCCGTTTTCCTGAAATGTCAAATTAATTAATTGTCTGTTTATTTTGTAAGCCACAGATGAAAAAAATTGACGCTGGTTTTTTATTTTTTGATATGAAAATACATGTCTGTTTCATATACCTACAATTAAATATTGTTTGCAATATTTTATTGGTAATATGGTCCGTACTGAAAATGGCGATAAATAAAATTGGTGACGATAGAAAAACCTGGTAAAAACATGACTCTGACAGAATCCAGAGCTTCACCAGTCAGAAAAACCTACCTATCCCCTATACCCAGTCAGCTCAATATCAAAATTATTGAAAGTTCATTTACTCATGAAATAAGTATTTGAGGCTATACTTGAAAATGTATTTTCACAAAAAAAATATATATATATTTGATCGGTTTTGGATATTTTATTAATATAACTTTTCAACGGCAAGGATTATACCAGGAAAATTTATAGTATCGTTTATTTGAAGTGGCAATAGGTACGCCTTTACCCCACTTCTGAGATTGTTTGTTTTGGCGCTTACAGCATCAATTAATTAAAATATTTCCGGAAACTGGAAATATCTTACTAATCATCTTAATAATGGGAATGCGGATTTTCTCTGGAGAAACTAATTTATCAACAAATCGTTTATATCATGTGGCTCCCGTAGGCAGGCGCGACGCGACGATGGTTCACCGCATTATCTTGTATTTTTTTCCTATAAAACAAAACTAAACAATCAAATCTCGCGCGTCGCGTCATTATCGTTGCCGGAGTCTTGATATAGAATGATAGGTCTAGTGGGTATAATTAAGGTATATGTTATAATAAGGAAAATGTATGTAAATGTATTAAACTGTTCGCTATAAATGGTAGTAGGTATAGGTAGAGTAGGTCTGGCGGTGGTGGTCTGGTGTACACCTACCAAACTTTTTTAACCCAAAGGTTGACTAATTGAGAATGCCTTGTTGCATTAAGGGGCGGATTTAATGCAACAAGGCATTCTCAACTAGTCAACCTTTGTACCACTATTGTACATAAAGTATAAATAAATAAATGCTACTACTCATCATCTGCCTAGCCTTTTCCCAATTATATTGGGGTCGGCTTCCAGTCAAACCGGATTCAGCAGAATACCAGTGTTTTACATGGAGCGGCTGCCTACCAGACCTCCGCAACCCATTAACTGGGTAACACGGTACTTCTTTGCAAGATTGGAGTCAGATTTACTGGCTTCTGACAATCCGTAACGACTGCCAAAGATCTACAAATGACAGCCGGGACCAACGGCTTAACGTGCTTTCCGAGGCACGGAGGAAACTCGGTATGTTAAGATGGTCACCCATCCACAGACCAACCTTGGCAAGCGTTGCTTAACCTTTAACATCGACCTGTGCGGCTGTTATTATTTAGCCACGAGCTCCTCGAAATAAATGCTACTAATACTTCATTCTTATCACTTATACATCATATAGCGAATGTAAATCTAAACGACCTCTCCACCAGATGCAATAGTAGTGCTCGAAGCCAAAAGAGATTAAAGTGACAACTTAGAGCGTTTGCCGAATAACCCTTCGCCTGAACTAGGGACAAGCTATTAATACTTAAGAATCTTGTAATCCCGTGAATTATTACATTAGTCTCCATGGAGAACTTTATACTGGAACTATATTTTAAAAACGGGCCTTTAAGGTAACATAAGTTTATATAGGTGTATTATAATTATTTTAAAATTCAATGTTTTTTTTCTGCACTTATAATTAAAACGCCCAGCTAAGTAAACTTAAAATATGGCGCCATTAATGACATTAGTCTCCCCGGATAATATTATACTGGAACCATACTTAAAAGTGGCCTTTAATATTACATTGTTTTTTTAATAGATGTGAGGGTTATAATTATAATTATTTTTAAAATTCCAAAGCTTTTTATGCACTTAAAATTACGTGCATAAAAAAATTTGCCTCGCTAAGTAAACCTAAAATGTGGCCTCAAAAAATTCCTCCGCACCGCTGTCGACTGGAAGTGTGCCCAAGAGACTAGCGGTGTAGCCATGTTGTAAAGCAATGTTCATTGTCTCTCCAAGGTATAAGCTAACCCATGGATAGTAAATTTAGTTAAATAAATAATTTATTTTAAAATAAATAGGCACGGTAAGAACATTTTAGTATTCGTTCGACGTTTGTGCATAAACCATCCATCCCGGTAACCGAGACCTTACGCATAAAATAAATTATTGTTGGAAATCCGAGCGCTGCGATGTATCTTCGATGTTATCGCGCTCTCACTGGGCCCTGGTTATGACATTATTAAACTACACCGTACGGATCCTCTGACGCTAAAAAATACGTGACCGCTTTACACAATTTTTCCACGTTGAAAAATAACCTTCCACAAATTTAAGACCGGTACTGACAGGCGCGAATAAATTATGTTAATGAACACTTTGGAAGCGCATTCGTTGATTCGGCCGATTGGGCAGGGGAGCTTTTTCTTTCATTTACATAATAACCGAGCGAGGCACGCCGCTGCGGCCGCGTGCAACCGTAACCGATAGTTACTTGCATTACTCAGCAACTTGCTCCGAACTAAAACTAAAAACTGTCTTGTAATGGGGTTAATGTCTGTTTTCATATAAAACAAAGGAAACGTCTGTGTGCACAACTTCGCAGCAAAATACGAACATTGAAACTTTTCCTCATGATCATCATGAATGGAATCATTAACAGTGCGGGGTCGTTGATCCAGCACCGCACAATCAAATTAATTTAGTTAGTTATACCACTGCTACTTGTTGAATCAAGTTAAGGCGAGTTTCGTGTATACTACCGACTTAATTAAGACATCCAACAGTTCATTTGCTTTCATAAAGGAAATAAAATGAAGAAAAAGGGAGTTTATTTAAGCTAGGTGCACGATAACGTGTTTGCGGGGAGCTAGTGCGATTATTTTGTATGAACTAAGTCCCCTAAATGCAACTTACACGCTAAATCCATTAGGCTTATGTTCGCATTCTACTCAGCGCGTGTTGCTGGAAAAAATAACAGTTTATTTACTGAGCTAACGCTTTCTAGGAAATTAAACTGTATAGGGAACCCGATAACCGATTTATAAGCGTTTTCATAACGCTGGCAACGCATCCTATTACGTTACCTAACGCCGTATAAATTGAAGTACGGTTATGAGCTCGATTCTGTTAAATAAAATGAATACTTCTTAACGTCTTTCGAAGTTTTAGCGAGTTCCTATTTAGACGTAATTATTATGTTTAGAAAACTTTTAAACATAATTATTTTATCAGAATTTCTAATAATTGTGAGACGATTCTGCTTAAAATATAGAATAATATGAACAAGATCCCTTGATTTTGTTACTATTATTCTTTCGTAACAAAAAAGCGCTCTATAGGTAATTAATATTAAGGCAATCATCAAAAATGCAATTATAAATATGTCTTTGCTTTGACTGCAATATACCATAAACACCAAAAAATACAGGTACAATCCTATGGGAAGAGGTGCAGCTGATGTGTTTTTCTTTCATTAACAGATCGGTGGTCAAAGTATACTAAACTTTAGTTTAATAGAGATAAAACTAACTTTACCTCACCCTTGCCCGGAACTATAATGGAACTTTTAAAGGGTCGAAAACGGAAAATAATGAACATGCGATAATTGTGTTACCTACTACAAAATATATTTATATTGCAATGTTTGAGTAAAAATTATTAAAATGTTTTAGTAGGACAAGCAGTGTGACCAAAGGTGTGCTAATTAGACAAACATTCTTATTTTCAATAAATATTTCTTTCTACACTGAGAGTTTAGTTTAAGCGATGCCTGTCAGTGAATCAATTTAAGTTTTTACTAACTAAAATAAAGTGACTTCTTTCTACCATTACCTATCCATTTTCGCCCGTCACTGTCAGGTTTCCTCGAGTAACTTAAATTTGTAATGAAATGTCGGCTTATTCATGCTATTCATAGACATTTGAAGTCAAAAAGCCATCGCCATATCAAAATTCAAATGAATAATATCCACCCACAAGAAAGACGAACACAAATCCATAACATAACATTATACACTTGCTTGAAGGAATTCGCTCAATTTAGCGATTCACAAACGCGCACACCAAAGTTCTGAGATTACATCCAGAACCACATTTGAAATCTGATGTACTTAGAATAAGGAACTAATTTAGGAAGTCCTAAGCCGACGTGATTAAACGTTGTAACATCATGTTAATTTAATAAGATGACAACGTCTAGTTGTACGCAGCACATATTAAACGTATGGCCCTGATTGGCGGTGCCATTATACCCACATTATTACATTCCTGACACGTTCAACGCACGCTTTTATCAAATAAATGTACACGATACATTCGTAATGTCTCGTGATTCATCCAATTTGGGCCTGACAGGGCTTTGGTTTGACTCAGCTATTTTAGTCGCAAATTCAGCGTGAATCTTTCAACCCTTCCGACCTTTATGTAGAGAGGAATTCGATGGGATTTGTGGAAATATGTTTTGATATAAGTTTGTAACGAAATGAAAATGTTAACTGTTCGTATTGTTTAGGTTGATTGGTGGTTTGTTCAGGGATGTCGCGTGTATTTATTTTATTTGCAAATGATCGAAACTGTCGCTTATGTTTATGTCTTTCTAATGTTAGGTCTTCTTTACTAGCTAGGTGTGAAGTTGACTTTTTTAAAATTGGACTGTTTGATAAATGTGATGATTCGATGACTAGCATTGTTCTATATGTTTTACTAGTTTCTGTTGTGAATTCACCTGCGTGGAGTTCAGAATCAAAATACATTTTACTTGTATCCCGGTGGTTTTTAAGTATTTCCCTACATTTCTTTTGTGTAATTTTTCGAATTTTCCTCTTCATTTCTTCCTTTCTAACACCCTTCTACAAAGTCTTAGTAAACTTAAAAAAAGAAGATGAATAAAAAAAAAACCTGGGAGTCTTTAAGTCAAGAGTGAATAGGTTACTTCTAGGCAAGCGTGCTCCATCTTCGACCACATCATCGCTTACCATCAGGTGAGATGGTGGTCAAGCGCGTGCCTATCAATAGTAAAAAAAAAAAAAAAACGTCATCCTCCAGTTATGGCGTGACCAACGGAAACAGGGATAAATTTTTTTTGATGGATGAAGAAGATATACTCGTACTGTTGTAGCTTCAACTCATGCGATGTCTAAAATGCGGAAGTATTTTCTTTAAACACCATAATGTATACCCTTATGGGTATTACTCTCGAGGCAACGACGCTGCGGATGAACTCGCCCGAAGGGGGTCGAGTTTGTCAGCAATGGGACCTGAGCCCATCGTGCCGCTGCCTTTCGGGTACTGACGCAATCTGGTAAGGAAACGCACCGGAGATAAACATCACAAGCTATGGGTTGACCATAGTGAGTGTAGGCAGGCCAAAGAGGCACTTCCCTCTATAAATGGCCGTTTCACAAAACAAGCCCTAAGACTGACTAAACAACAGTTGCGTTCAGTCACAGCCGTAACAACTGGCCATGGGTCTTTAAATAAACACCTCTATGCTATAGGAGTCACTGACAGCCCGCTATGCAGAGCCTGCATGGAGGAGAATGAGACAGCAGCACACCTGCTTCTAAGCTGCCCGGTAGTTGCGGATTACAGGGCAAAGTACTTCGGAAACCCAGGTACCCTCTGCGAGATAGTTAGTAACACCAAGGCGTTGCTGGCCTTCCTTGGGGAGCTGGGGTGGATCGAATGACGCATTTGTCCCACCTACACGCAAAATACGCGCTTAGTCGTGGAGTTGCGGAAACCAGCCCGATTTACATACATACATACATACATGGGTATTACTACCTACTTGATTTAACAGTTAATGATTTTTGATCTTCCATCTGGTGAACAGAGCGGACAACTAATGGATCACAAACCCATGTAAGGTAACCATGTGTTGTAAATAGGTATTGTATAAATGTGGGATTCAAACATATTTGCCAATCACTAGTTTTGATAATATATGCTTATTAATAATGAAAACGATAATGAGCTATTACAGCCACAAGGTCGATTAAAGCTAATCCCAAGTACAGTGGTACAGTTAAGTGCCGTGGGTAGGCTTGTCGGATTAACTAATAACAGCCTGGCTGCGGTCACGTTGGCAAACGCAGCTGTGTGTTGATGATGTTCTATTTAATTGCACGCTGCGTTATTTGTTTAAATGAGATGGTATTAGATTCGATATATAATAACCCATAATTATTACGTATTATTTTACTATTTATCTTGAAGGAGCTTGCAGCAAAATAATAACAACCGCACGGGTTGATCTTCAAGGTAAAGCAGCAGGTTGGTCTGTGCATGGATCTTTACATACCGTTTCCTTTGCGCTTCGGAAAGCACGTTAAGCTGTCGGTTCCGACTGTCATTTGTAGATCTTTGGCAGTCGTTACGGATTGATATAAGTCAGTAAATCTGACTCCATTCTTGCCAAAAAATATCGTGTTACCCAGTTAATGGGTTTAGGAGGTCTGGTAGGCAGCCACTCCACTTAAAACACTGGTATTCAGCTGAATTTGGTTTCGATTAATCTGCTATAATTTTATCAAATTAATTGTTGTATAATCACCATGAGTATGGTCAAAAGTGGCTATTAAATTTTTACCTTTTTAGTGGGTTCATGGCTTATTTTTGCGGATGCGGGATGTTTTGTATTGATGTCTAAGACTCGTCAACCATTAAGACCAAGCTTCACATTTTAAATAATAATCTAGAAGGCGAATTAAAACGTTCAAATTCAAGTCGCAATATCGTCATGCAACAATCAATGTCAGAAACTTGTCAAAATGTAAAGAAGTTAAAAGTATTTTTTGACAAATTAAGACTGCTATGCGAATGCGAACGCTCCATAAAAAAACGAGAATTGCCCCTCAGATCTATCAAGAAAAAGAAATAAATGTTTAAGGCATTTGTCTCACCGCCGGCGAACAGCGAGTAGCAAGTTAAGCTTGAAACTCGAAACGAGTTGGCGAGCAGCGAGTAGCAAGTGAAAAGTTTCGATAGTTTTGACGCTCAGCTTTAAGCGAGTGCTTTTGTGCAGCGGGCGATTACTCGCAATACTCGCTCCGGCCCGCACGTTAGGTAGAAATTACCGCTGGTTGATTATTTGTGACTGCCAAGCGAGCATCGCCGAGCAAGTACAATCTTTGATAGCTCTTGTCTGCGATCAACTAGTGGTAAGAGCCGCTCGCCGGCAGCCAGCTATCGACTATGAATGTATGTGTCTCTTTTACACATACGAGATCTATATCTTTCGTCCCTTTCCTCAGCGAGCAAATAGTTGATAGCTAATCGCCACCGGTGAGACAAGTGCCTAAAGATCTGTCGTGTCTGTTGACAATTCGCGTGGCTCGTTCGTTCTAGTGGCAATGCTGCCAGCCTTTTGGGCACATTACTAGTGGCCAGCGGGCAGCGATGCGGAGGACTTTTTCGACGCCGTTGTTTTATTTTAATAAAGAGTTTTTATTTACGAGTATATTTATATAGTTTTAGTTAGTAATTAAATAATAACTCAAACAATTGGTTGTTTGTAAAGTTTCGGACGATAATTTTACGTGATAACGTCATTAGAAAAGAATTTAATTCTTAAGAAACAAGCCGAACGCTAGGGCCGGTCGTGCCTCTCTATCGCTAGTTCCGCACTCTCGCTCTCGAAACGTGACACTTTCGTGCGTGCAGCCGGCATCATATTATAAAACGTTATCAATCATCGATTTATAAAACGTTATCGCGTCAAA
Organism: Lacanobia oleracea; assembly: GCA_950371165.1. NCBI lineage: Eukaryota > Metazoa > Arthropoda > Insecta > Lepidoptera > Noctuidae > Lacanobia > Lacanobia oleracea. Next base: position 15,172,658 of record OX493397.1, read on the forward strand.
AATTATAACACAGATAATCACAATCATACAAACAGCGCTAAAGACTGCCAAGAGGCCACTTAGCTAATAGTTACAAACTAGTATGCAAAATTAAAAAGCGTGTAAAATATTTCAAAAGTCAACTGTGAAGGGTCTGAAGCGGATATTTCAGTTAATTCGTAAACTTCATACTACTTTGCTCGCTGGCACCGAGTTAAGACGATAATTAAAACACTTTGCTCAACTTTTAGTACTGAATTTCTAAAGTACAGCAATCAAGTTAATGGTTCAATCAAAGATCAAAACAACCCTATCACGATAAATATATAATTCCGTCCGTTTGTTGAAGCCAGATGCTGCGGATTGCTTCGATATTGTTTTAAATATTTTTGCATAGGTGCTTGAAATTGTATTGATGATTGGAGTATTGTAAGTGATTATGAGCCAAAATTAATACTCTATTTTAATGAGAAAAGAATCCATTACCTTTAAATATAAAAATATATTTAAAGATAAAAGAATCCTAGAACAAAATACGCCATAACAAATGTATTTTACATTTGTTATGGCGTATTTTGTTCTGGGATTCTTTCTCATTCTAGTGCTGAAATGTTAAAACTATCACCTTGCGCTGTAATTAAAAGTCGGTGTAGGTAATTAATACTACTAAACTTGTACCTTCTTACCAAGGATATGTTGTAATTGGGGACTTAAAGATTATGTCAGATCGAGGGTCCTTTCAAACGACCGTCCGATCCGCTTCCTAAATTTCCTAATGAGCGTAACGTTCCCTGTTTCATAGTAACTAAGAAAACGTTAGATAAATATACGAAATAATACCGAATTTACTAACTTATTCTTCGTCTATTTATTTGTTCAAAGAATAAAAGATATATTCGGTCAATGGCACTTGATTTGGAGGCACGAACAATTTACTCGAATTTTGCTCCGACCCGAGTTATGGCTGCGAATACCTACAGGGTGAAACAGTGGCGCCTAATTAATACGATTAATCTTGTTTTTCTTCAGTACTGGTTTGTATCTTTTCGGCTTGAACAAAGACGTTTTCATACCAATAGTTCATAAAATGTTGTTTGTTAAGGCAGAATTTTTGCCACATTTCAACAAAAGCTTTTTGAGGTAGCACTTTTTTGTTAAAATAAAATTAGCCTGTAAATCGACCTAACCCAGAGTTTCAAATTTCACGGCCTGTCGGCAACAATTATTTGCTCGAACGAAACAGCAAAAAAAAACTCAAACCGAACACCTATAATTTTATTCTAACAGGTACTAGTATGGAACTGGAAACTATTAGTTTGCGCCCTTTGTAATCAATTTGTCGCACACATGGACATTGGACACAACACGAGGTTTATGTATGTGTAAATAATATAGCATTGACAACAAAGCACACGTGTTGTGTAACTCTGCGTCAGGACGTTTTTAATATAAATTTAACGCTCTGGCAGCAGTAGTTATACGCCAAGCCATTATTACTGCAACCACTATTCTCTATTTGTACTTGGTGAAGCTTACAGCGCCGGTCAAACCGAGGGATGTGACATCTTGACGTTGCGCGTTGTATCGATATTTAAAATTGAAATTAAAATTAAACGTTGCGGTTTTCTGTTGGAAATTTCTCCATTATGGCTCGGGATTGGAACCGTGCCCGGTAAATGGCGATAAGCTCGCCCAATATCAGATTGGGACTGACCTAATACTGTATTGGCAGACGGCGTATGTACGTTTTTGTCTGCCCTTTGGGTATTACCTACTAAACTGGGTGATATAATTCATTCTGTATATACCAAAGTTGAAGATAATTAAAGACACTTTGACAAACTAAAATTTGAACTAATCATTGCAAAAGAATCACGGCAAACAAAGAGTCGGCAGCTAATTAAATGTTTATTAACACTATCAGTACAATATTTATGAAATAGGCTCACAATAACGCTTCATTTAGCAAAATTAATTAATTAATGGGACCAAGTATTACGATGAATCTTCTACAACCTAATTAACTGGAAGGGTCATTTGTCTGGAAAAAGTGTGTCTACAGCTTATAGAGGCTTAAGCCGTGCTAGTGGGCTTAATTATACTCGAATTGTTTAGAAAATCAATGTGTTGTCAGACAGAATACAAATGGACGTGTGGAGTGTTGCAATATCAGCCTTATTGCGCATTTGTGGGCTAATAGCTTCCCATACCGAAAACGAACTACTTCGGTGGGGTTATTAATACACAAATAAAATAATATTGTGGTTGTCGGTTGTCAAAAGGAAGAATTTTTAAATATATGAAGCAATAGATCACGAATTCCGTTTGATTGTGACAGAAAGGGTAAAATATCTAGGTTTTATTCAAGTAGGTAAGTCGGGTTATTCGGAAAACTAGTAAGGCTTCACACACTTCGGTAGATGGCTAATTTTCAACCCTGAAGCTCTTTACCCTTATCTGATACAATGAATAGAAAACCACTCAATGTCAAAGGTTCGCGTTATACCTTCAAATATCTACAAGAAAACGTTAAGGTCTAGGAGACTTGCGGTCAAAAGGTCTAGAATTCTATAACCTTTCTGTGTAGCATGTAGCATTACTTAATGCTTACAAGGGTTTAATCCGTAAGTGGACTAAGTGGGACTAATCCGTTGCCTTTGGTCTCGAATGACCCGATCAGCGGTTTTTAAATGAAGCAGCAAATTAGATCAGAGGTCGGATAGAAGGAGGTTAGGTTTTCGATTCAATATTCAAAATAGGCTATATTCAAGCTGAAACTATTTCTCAAAGATATTTTGAAGAGCAGGTATAATGTCATTTTAATTTCCAAGAGCGTGCCACCATTAACCTGTTTTCTATTTTCATATCTGGACTAAAAGTCTCGACAACTTTTCAAGTTGAAATCTGAGATACCTAGTTGCTTAAAGTTTTTTGTTAAATAATTTAATTACTTATAATTTTTATTGTTATTTCATTTATTCATTTAATTACATATTATTTACATTTTTAAATATTTCTAAAAAAATACAAAAACATTTAAAAATATAAAAAAATAGTAGCCCACCGGTATCGGGAACAGGGTCCAAGCTACCGGTGGTCAGGGCTCCTGAGAGAAGAATCTCCTAACGATGCGCGATTGTTATTATTTTTATTTTAAATCAACCCGATGCTTTCTCAGCGCTAAAAATTTATCGATAAAAATAAAACGTAAAACGTCGACATCTAATTTTCCAGCCCCATATAAACGGTTCAGCTGTCTTTAATAAATAGCGATATTTTTCCGTCTGCAGTACCTAATAGAAGGCTGTGACAGCCAACATCCACATTATACTCGCAATTATTGCTATGACTTTGTCTACCCTTTTTATATTTGCTTTGAAGACAAACAAGTGGCTCTTCTAACGTTTACAAGTATTATGGAACGTTGGCATTATTAGTTTCTTTGTATTATTGCGTATCAATATTGTTTCAAGGGGAGACGGTGTTTTTGTTTACGTCTCAGTTACTTGTAGAATAAGAGTAGTAGGTATTTGTTGGAGCATGAGGATGACGTCGTAAAGTTAATTGTCACGGTTATTTGTTGAGGGGTAAGTGGAAAGCTCTTGCTTCATTAGGAGCAGTCATTGTGATTAATGTTTGGACTTCTTGGCTCAGGTCAATGGTAGTATCTAGATAAGGCTACAAAAGTATGTTTTTAAACACGGTTAAAAGTTGTGAGTTCAGAGAGTCATGTAATTGTATTTCAACAAATAAATTAGAAATAAACTGTTTCCATTTTATATCTACGTCTTTTGATTTAGTTACACTACGTTACATTTACAAAATTACTGTACGGGTTACAATAAAGCTTAACTGTATTCAGCATTTAGAGAGTAAATAACTATGCCAGACGAGATTATGTACGAAAGTAATAAACATTCTGGCATTTTAAGACGCAACATTCACTTAACAGACGGCTCGTAATAATCTTTACTGAACTGAACTCTGAGAGGCGTAAAACTAAACACTGAACAATTATCAAGTCGCTTAAGGTACCTAATGCTTTTAGTTGCACCTTTATATAATGACTACCTTCTGCCAGTGGCTTCGCTCGAGTGGTCCCTAGGGAACATACTCCCAGGAAAAAAAGTAGCCTATGTATGACGCGAAAGCGCGACAGACAGACAGACAGAGTTACTTTCGCATTTATAATATTAAGGATTATTTTAAATGGACAAAAACTTACGTAGCACTGTAATAGCCGATCCAATTCGCAACACAATCCAAGACAGCAGCTTCGCGAATGTTTCCGTCTGTGAGGCTAAGATAGGACTAGGCACATCGCACTTACAGTATGCATCCAGAGCGATGGTCCTGGATCATACAGTGGGTGCATGGCATGGTGACGGGGATCGTAGCCGAGACAGGCCAAAGAAACGCTGGCCAAAGATCGCACGCAGTTCGCAGATCGTCACCTGGACTCGTTTCTGACAGATTGGCCGGAGTAGGCAAAATACAAAGTTTTTAAAATTGTGCAAAACTATACAAACTGCTAATTCTAAACCGCGCTATAAACTTCAATCCCAATATTGCTCCTAACAAAAATGAGGTACACCCAGAAACTTCAAAAGTGATACCTCCAGCACTCAAATTAATTTAAACCACAGCTTTATTTGAGAAGAAACAATCTTCATTATATTTCATATTGTCGTTACGAAATTATGAACATGAAACAATTAATTTTGTAAAGTCATAATAACATCAAGGTAGTTGGATATTGCACGTTGAAGACTAGCTTACACGGGGAGAGTTTCTCGGCCATCGAGTGACGGGGAATGGGTCGCTCGATGACCTCAGTAAAGCTTCCAAAAGAGTGGGTCTTAAAATGAACATGAACAAAACCAAGATCATGGTAAATACCCATGTAGCACCCACACCCATCAAGATCGGAAACTCTACACTCATGTTGTAGACGAGTACGTCAACCTAGGACAAACGGTCCAGTTAGGTAGGCCGAACTTCGAGAATGAGGTTAACCGTCGAATCCGACTCGGCTGGGCAGCGTTCGGGAAGTTACGTGGTATCTTCTCGTCCCACATAACACAGTGTCTTAAGACGAAAGTCTATGATCAGTGCGTGTTGCCAGTGATGACATATGGAACTGAAACGTGACTTATGGGAACAGGTCGCTCACAATGGGCCTCATCAGAAGGCTCAAAGTCACTGAAAGGGCAAATGGAGAGGGCAATGCTTGGGTTTCCTTGCGTGATCGGATCAGGAATGATGATATCCGCAAGAGAACCAAGGTTTCCGTCATAGCCCGAAGGATCGCCAAACTAAAGAGACAGTGGGCAGGGCACAATGCTCGCAGAACAGATGGTCGATGGGGCCGAAAAGTTCTGGAGTGGCTACCGCGTACCGGAAGACGCAACGTTGGAAGGCCTCCTACAAGGTGGACCGATGACCTGGTGAAGGTCGTGGGTAGCCGATGGATGTGAGACGCGCAGGACCGGTCATTGTGGTGACGCTTGGGGGAGGCGTATGTCCAGCAGTGGACGTCTATCGGCTGTATGATGATGAATACGTCGCGTCAGGCAGGTTTTTCGTACTGAAATTGGTATACTTCGCTAAAGACAACATTCAACAGCAAGTCCGTTCTGACGATAAGAAAGATGGAAAGACGGTAGGTATTAAGGAAAGGCAACTCTCGTCTTTGGATAGGCGAATGTTGTTTCATTTGTTCTGTAGGTAATTTCCAATCGATTAATCTAAAAATATTGAAGAAATCTAAGAGTTGCAAGACAATTAAATCTCCTCTTGTAAACAATCCTTTACTCGAACGAAGTAAAGGAACAACATGAAATATAGTGGTGTTGCTGACTCTTACAGGAACAAAGTGCGGGGCCTGACAAATGCGGCAGTACTTTAGTAATAATAGCTGGCTAACCGGCGCTCGTCGCCTACGGCCACTGTAAGCGACTTGTATTCAAGCGTATTAAGTCTTATGGCTGCTGTACGTTGAGCAACATTTCAACGGCCATGGACGCTGTAGCTTATAAAAATAGATAAATCTTTGATTTAATTAAAAAAGGTCATTTTGTGTTTAGTAAAAAAAAATATTTGGTACGCTTTTAGAAGTATAATTGTGTATTAGTTTATTAATTTGAGTATATATTATAGTATTTTATTGTATTTTTAGTTTATATATATTTATCTTTGTATTAATTTAAATATTAATCGCGTTTCTATTTTTTTTTCAAAATTTGCACCTACTAGTATTATTCTCTGCATCACCCAAAGGTTGACTGGTAGAAAATGCCTCAGGCATTAAGTCCGCCTCTGTACATCTGTGTGCGTAAAGTGTTAAATAAATATATAAATATAAATAAATGTCATATGAGAATAAAAGTTGATTTACTTTTACTACAGGGTGTTTATCCCTTATCCTACGAGGGGCGTTTGCTAGCATATTTTCTATTATAAGTAATAAAGTTGAATCTTTGATGATTGAACACAATTTTAAGACTCGGAATGAAAATAATTTTCTCGAACCAAGTTTCATAGTAAATAGGACCAAAAGTTATGGCTTGCTATTCCAACCACAAACAATAAATTCATGATAACTGAAGGCGCTATTTAGTTAATTAATTAATTTAAAAAAACACATATAGCGCATTATACGGAAGATTTTATTTTACGTAAAATTTGGATCTGACTCTCCTTGTACCTAAACAAACTTGAGTCACGTCTTCTTAAACATACTGTGTAATGAAAAACTAATACCTACTGTACAATGGGTGCCCCGAGTAATTCATATGTGAAGTAATAATTCAAGCCTATAATTATTATAGGCTTGAAAACGCAAAATGTATCCAGTCCAAAACTTTTAGAAAACATTCTTGAGTTTTTCCTTGGTAACACCGAATAAATGGAGGCCTAGTTGAGTATAACGAACGAAAGCATCAGTAGTTATTACCTCCTGAAACTTGTTAGGAATAATAAATAGACAATAGATACCTATACCATATTTATATGCCCAATCAGCGAGAAAACAAAGGTAAGCGTCTGTAACGATGCGATCTTTCATCTAGATCTATGTACAGCGGGAAAAATACGTAGACAACACGACTACATAAGGTTAGGGAGGGTCTTTAAAGGGAGTATATTTAATATTGATACAACCAGGTTGCGAATTTATCTAATTTCCAAGCAATTTTCGCATTCTTATTTCAGTCGAAATCTGTCGGAAAATCCTCAATATCCAAATTTATCCAATTTTTTACAGATTTAGACGTTGTTTAAAAATAAGTAGGTAGAATAGGGAACATGCAATGCTTGGCCTTAAAAACTGACATACAAGTCCCAATTTCGTGATAAGAGTTGTTTAACAAAGCAGAGGGAAATAGGGTATTTTACAAAAAAAAAATCTAATTAGTCCGTCTGATAGATTTTCAAAAAATATTGGACACGTATTTTTTCTTTTTTCACGTAAACAGAGGAAATGTAATAAAGAGGAAACAGCGAGTTGAAGACAGGCGTGACGTCATCTGGCTTGGTAAAAATGTACTAATTTACCAAGCCAGATGACGTCACGTGTGTCACTGTCAAAAAAAGCCTTAATTTTCATACATTTTTGACAAATTGCAATTGAAATGCGAATGCGATCGTTGCTTGATAATCAGTTTTATAAATATGCCTCAGATTTTTTCAAAAGACAAATTAACGATTCGTTTTTTTTTCGAAAAAGGCATTCAAATATTTTTGAAACGTCTCCGAACCGGACCTTATTCGAACTAATAAAAAAAAATCGAAGGTTTTCTAAAATTGACATCTTTTTTACCTACCTTTCACCATTTGGTAATAAGTTCTTTGTTCAAATATTATGTGGTAGACAAAACAAATGCTAATAGCATACATAAAACGCAAACAAATGAATCTCACATGTCACATTGTATTTTTTATAAATATTTTAGTGAGAGCTTCGAGTTGTGAAGTCCTTGTCATCACCCGACGTCTGTCTTTATATTTCTGTATATGCAGGGATCGACAAGACAAATAGAAGGCACACCTTTGCTTTATTTGTATACCTAAGTATCTTATTTCAAACACATAGTAGGGAGATACTTGATTGCAAAACAAGGTCCGAGGAATGTTTGTATTCGCATCGCAGTCACAATCTGACAAAAACCCCTCAAAATGTTCACAATTTGACTATGAACTGCTGAGATAATAATTAAAACTAAAACTTTCGAATTTTAATTAAATTAAAACTTTCTTTTAAGTATGAGAATTGGTCTTCACGTCAGAATTATGTCTGTGTCTTCTTTTATGGTATGCGACGCAGATAAACGCTTATTTCTTTAAAAAAATCCGTATCCTCTTTTTTGCACATGCAAGTGCCTCGGCGACATAAAGCTTTAACGATAAGCAACTCCAAGATAGACTTGGAGCTTGTTATCTCAGCGACAGCCATTTCTCTTCATAAACTCTAACTTTTTATCTCCAATTTGAATTTAATATAAATATCAACTTCGATTTTCTTCGGTGTAAAAACTCTACTTCGTACTCGAAGTAGAGTTTAAGGTTTGGATGCACTCAAACGATTTCGTAGTTCACATCAGAGGTAATTTTATTTCAAATGATTGGATAACAAGCGTAGACATGCTTTGAATGTAGTTTCCAGTAGTTTCCTTGCTAGGAACCACTCAGGAATAAATGTAGTGATGCTCTCTGAAGTGCTTACATTACCTCATAGCGTGTAAGAAGATTTATCTCTGCTTTTATGGCAACATTTGTTTCAGTAACATTCATGGAACCTCTAGCTTTATAAGTGACTATGGTCTCCGTCAAGTGTTACCGTTGACTAGATTTAAAGTAAGCGAGGAATTATTTTATGGGTTCGATAAAAACGCTTATTTTTTTCCAAAATTAATAAACTCGATACACTTTTATCTACAATGGATCTGTGTTTAATACCGTAAAAACGTGGCTGTAAAACAAAATTACCCCTTGGATTTATCCTGTATTTTTTTCATCAAGTTAGAATTAGCCCGTATTTTTTTCATCCACAGTTCAAATTGAGACTACCCTAGCGATTCATATAGATAGATAGCTGATCTGACAGAAGAATGACTTCTGACAGATGAAAAAATCTAACAGATGACAAGTGTTCATCCGACAAAAGACAACAACTACTTAGTGCAAGTACTTAGTTCAACGAAAAATAATTAAAAACCTGTAAAGCCAAGCATTCCAGGTGCTCCAAAGTTCAACTATTGCACATTTTAACTCACACCAACAGCTCGTGTACACAGCAATGCTACTATATCAACATTAGAACGGAAGAGAATGAAGACAGTGGGTAGTTTCAGCAGCAAATTGCAATTACCGTTATTGCGGTAATTTGGAGGCCCCGACTATGCCGGCGGGCGGCGCCGTGGCGCAAAACTACTAACATCTTGGAACGGTTACCGCTTACAATTTATAAATAGGACATCGCTGTTCACTTTAATGCAACACCTATATTTTGTGAAGAGGAGTTTTTTTTGTCCATTCAATGTTGTGCAATTCTGTTTTTTGTTTTAAAATATTAAATAATTTAATGTATTTGTGTCGATCATTACCGGTCCAGGTAGACTTTTCCTAGAGAAGCGGTATATTTAGACCATTATATGGCTGAAATTTAATTCATTCACATAAATAAAGCCAGGTAACCTGACAGGCATATCAGCAGAATTTGAATTAATCAGTCGCATTGCAATGATTGCTAGCTAGTGGCATCGCTGTTAATTCCACATTTTAATAGCCCTCTAATTAATGTGTCTGCACGGTAATGATTGCACGTAATTACTCCTATATGAATGTAATTAAAATTAATTCTAACGTTCCGCGTCAACTAACATTATAACTGTTGAAAATTGATAGACGCTTCGAACAAAATTTCTAAGACAAGTAAATTACATGTTAACTTTCTCGCTTAATTTGTGTACAGAAAGGTTTTACATTACGCGTTTTCAGGGAAGTATTTTGTAATAATTAAATCTTACAAACCCATGAAACTGTGTTTTACGCGAGCCGAGTAATGGGTAAAGTTTCATTGCGAGCTTTTATCTAATTTATTTTTATTGTTATATGAGCCAGTTTATGCTCCATTTTATATCCTTTGCAGTAGTTACAATCAAGAGTACTGAGCGTGATATGTTTTGTGAATACGTCTCTTTACTTAGGTGTATCTTTCTGTGTGTATTTTTGTTTCTAATTTGTATTCACTTTTGTTTATATTTATTGACTTTTCACGTAAATAGCTGATTGAGTTGGTAGGCCTAACTTCGAGAAAGAGGTCAATCGTCGAAAACGACTCGGCTGGGCAGCGTTCGGGAAGTTGCGTGATATCTGCTCGTCCCACATACCACAGTGTCTCAAGACGAAAGTCTAAACCAGTGAGTCACTCAAAGGGCAATGAAGAGGGCAAAGCTTGGAGTTTCCTTGCGTGACCAAATCAGGAATGATGATATTGCGGATATCATCATTCTAGAGAACTAAGGTTACCGACATAGACCGAAGGATCGCCAAACTGAAGTGGCAGTGGGCAGGGCACATTACTCGTAAAAAGATGGTTGATAGGCCCAAACGATCTGGAGTGGCGACCGCGTATCGGAAGACGCAACGTCGGAAGGCCTCCCACAAGGTGGACCGATGACCTGTCGCGGATAGCCGATGGATGCGAGACGCGCAGGTCCGGCCGTTGTGGCAACAATTGGGGGAGGCCTATGTCCAGCTGTGGACGTCTTTCGGCTGATACGATATGATGATGGTGATGATGACCTGATTGACTTACCAATCTCTTCGGTCAAACAATAAGCATTACCATTCAACGTGGTAATGCTACCAGAATTTTGGGCAATTTTCTTATTGTCAGCTATCTCGACAAGTTTTTTGATGATCTCTGTTTTTGAAAGGAAGACCTGTCCTCTTTTTATATGCGCACGAACACAATTTGTTTCTATCGATTTGTGTATTAAGTTATTTATTATTCCATATATAATGCTTCTACTTTTGTTTATGATACGGCCTGGATTGTTAGTGTCTGACTTCTCAAATACTTTTATCATCAAACGGTGGATAAACAATAAATTCTCGTCGATAAACTAACAGAGATTCCATAAAATTAGAGAATACTACAAAAGCGAACGCTGATCCAACATATTACCACTGATTTACAGAGTGACATACATATATATAAGTTGTAGGTACATCATCTATGTGCGTAGTTTGAACGAAGGTTGATAAAACTAAAGTGAAACCCGAACAGCTGAATCGCAAGTAACAATAAAACAAGGTGGTAGGATTTAGGTACGTTTGATTCTATTGAATTTTATCGGGGAACGTACCCGAGCCGCGTCAGAAATGTACTGGATAAGTGCAACTGTGTCCAATAATATATGTGACACTCACAGATTTATACTGGCTTTTGCCGGGAACTATTTATTATGACCCCCAAAGGATTTTGTGTTATGATGTATGGTGTTTTCGGTAAATGAAAATTGAGAACTTGCATCTATTATTGTGTACAGTTATGTTTTGAAGGATAAAAAGTCAAAAGAAATTAACACGAATACGCGATGTGGATTATTTTTTGATGCCCAATGATTAATTTTGTTTTTATACGCGTATGTACATAATTTCTTGTTATTTAGTGTAGTTTCTTAAGTCTACATGTACATATTATCTAAAGTTTGCTATAATTCCTACTAAAATTAAATACATTTTTGACAAAAAAAAACACGAATATGAATGATATCACATTGATTAATATTCGTGATATTTTATTGTTTAAATCTTTACAAAGATTCATCCAAATGAATGGCTTCCTCTTACCCAAATTAAAACAAAAATGCACAACCGTTAATGGTAACATGGACTACCTTTCCTTGCATTTTTCATGAAAAAAGAGACAAAGGAGTAAATATTTTATTTCATTGTTATTCCCTCGCATTGGGCTTGTGTTACACTGTCGAGGGAATTGGTGAATTAACGATGCTCTCAGTAGTGATCCGTCACTATTGGCGCATTTTTCAGACTTTCAATCCAATGTTTTATCACTCCGGTACAATTTATATTCGTACGTATTCAAGTTCATACAATCATTTCCGATATCTCTGTGTTCCGCATGAATGCTTCTCGTATATTATTCTGAACTGCTTGAGGAAAACGTTCCGTTCAAGACGTCGTTTACAATTATTAGTGCACAGCATCTTAGTGCTTGTTATACGATGAACAATAACTTAGAGAGAACCATCAACACAACAATTGTTTAAAGCAATTTAATTTTTAAAATTGAAAATTCCAAGCCTTCCCATTCTCCTAGCTCTTGGCTGTGAAAAACTATATTGCTTTTTTTATTAAAAATACGAAGTGTTCCAACGAGGGGCAAACTGCCACTAAAACGTTATGGTTACTGCGGTGACATTCGCACGAATACCTAACTTATAAAATTGGTAATCCCCTACGCAATAGCCACCCTTCTTGGGTACCCGATAAAGTATTACCTACGATGTATTAAGGATTATTTCGGTCCTACGCCGATATTGTTTAACGTTATTCCGACTCGTTTTTTGCTTTGTATTCCTTTTACTTCTCCCTGTTTTGGGTGTTTGTACGTGGACTTTTATCGTTGTCTAGTATTAGTGGGGACTGGGGACTGACCAAAACTGATGTAATAGGTACGCCTACATATAGCAGCTACTTGGCGCAAAGAAAAAAAAACTTGATAATAAAGTTTTCTCGTTATCTCGTGAAGTACAATGCGTAAGTACTTAGAAGAGATATTGATATTGCGTTCCTAAGTACCAATTGTAGGGAAATGGAGTTGGGAGAGATTGGCCAAACTGCGATATCATTACGTAAAACAATAATGTTATATGATTTACGAGTGATTTCTAGAGAATAACTCAGAAGAGACTCTTAGTAATATTTCTGCTGTGGAATAGTTATTCGTACCTATAATGTGGGTTATTGTTGATCATAATAACATAAATAATGGTAACGATCCGCGCTGTGGCGTCGATCGTGGAACAACACATTTACATTAAGAGAGCCAATAGCTGCAGCGAACGTTACGCGAAATTTCCATTTGGTATGTAACAGTTTGCTGAACGGAATTATTAGTCAATTGTTTGGATACCACGCCATTGTTACGGCGTAAACGTAACGTTTGTGTTCATTGTCTGTGAACGACTTTTGTATGTCCTGCGTTTAGGGGTGAGGTACTTACGCCCTGAAGTGTAACTGTGTTAAACTGCCTTAAATATAATTCGTTATAATTAGTGGTGACTATGTTGTAGTAGTGTGGGGACGAAGTGAAAATTATATATATACCTATTTTTTCCTACTCTTCCGCTGTACTTTTCTGATTAATTTTCGTTGCAGGATCCAAGACATCAGAATCGTTTCTCCGGGACTCGTCAGGTTTCATTGGCTCGGTGTTTTTTTTCTGGTGGTTGCCACTGTTGATTCTGGCTTTGGAGTTACAGTGGATGGGAATGTGTGGCGGGCTTGCCTCAAAAAAAAAAAAAAAATGTGGGTCGCCCTGTGGCACGATAGATCGATCGATGATTTGAAGAAGGTAGCTGATAGCGGATGGATGCGGATTGCTCTAGACCGGGATGGATGGCGCTCTTTGGTGGAGGCTTACGTTCAACTGTGGACGGCAATTGGCTGTTTATGTATATTAGTCATGTATGTTGTACTCCTATACATGGTCCCATTTTTGTAGGGTTGTCTTACAACGCCAGCCCACGTCTTTTATCCAATTACTACTACACATTCATTAAAAAAAAAGTATATATATGGAAATTGATTTATAAAAATATATATATAGGTATATTATGCATTATCACGACGTATACGAAACGACTTTGAAACATCCAGTCCAAGCCTTGTGTTTCAAGGATGACGCGGAATGGAACAGTGACATTGTTTTGATACTTAAACATTATTAACAAGGTGTTTCTGCGAAAGAAGGAGGGTTATGTTTATATTATACCTATTATCTTAATGAATTATTAATAAAAAAGCATGCCTAGAGGTAGTTCATGTCGGGTCCATTAAGTGGGCCGACTTTGTAAGACGACTTAAATGGCACCGTGTATACCCAATTACCCATGTCCATCATGTCTCACTAACCTGTTAGGAACAACGTTTTTTTTATTTGCGGATAAATCAATACTATACATACATACAATGATTTCTGAATTTGTTAGAATTTGAAGTAAATTTTTAGTCAATTTACATTAGCCTGAAAATCAGCCAAAATTTGACTAGTAGCATTTGATACGTTTTTAATTCAAAATTCGCAATTCAGAAACCGGTCCTTAAATAGTAGCTGTAGCCTTTCGGCCTAAGCTAGGCTAAAATACGATCTATATTTATTCCTAGACACCCTAAAAAACTGGTCCCTTTTCTACGTAACACATTAAAATAATGTAAAATACGTGCCTTTTGAGACACATCCTAAGACAACAGAGAAAAAGTAGGCTAAAAGTATCTTCAGTACATGCAACTTTGATAAACTTCACAATATGAGTCATCATGCAAACGAAACAGAAAAAGCGAAGATTCAAAAATAAACTTAATTTACAGTTTCCTTTAAGATGCAGTGCCCTTTCAAAAACCGGCCCGCGGTGATGTTACTTTACATTTCGTCTTAAAAAGGCAAACAAAAAAGTTCATAAAAATTCAGTCGAGAGGCGGTTGTCCTTTTTTGGTCGTCGCTCCGCCAACGGGACGACGTAAAAGAGTCCGACAGAAACTTGTTTGAAGAAGTCGATTTAAGTTACGAAAGGAGAGTACCTAAATTACATTTTTAGTACAAATTTTCTTTAAACAATAAAAAATGGTGCGTTCAGTTATCCACAAAATGTTTTGATGTATTAACTTGCCTGTAACTTCATTAAATAAATTAAAGACATCAATAATGCAACTGGCTTTCAGAAGCATGAAAGATAAATAAAGTCTCTTATTTGATCAGGTAAGGAACTACAAAATACCTTTGCCAAAGTTCGGGCTCGGGTTCCCAGCGAAGTCAAACAAAACTTCAGACGCCTTATCAACTTTCGCTTCAGTGATTAGTAAATAACAGAAGCTGGATACATGCGTAGGCCGGGATGGATATCAAATTATATCCATCCCATTGAAATTTGAGACCCTATTATTGTCATAACAACGATCCCAGTCCGCAAGCGACAATCATTATTTTCACACTTAACAAAGTACTCCTCACATAAAAAAGCGTCCATGAGCATAAACTCCGCGAATTATTCGATTCATTTCAAAGGAATCCTACTAAAAGGAACGCGAGACTAACTCAAAGCTTTTATATCTCGTTTGGAGGCGCCTTATTGTCTTCAGCGGTATATGTATTAAAGCTTGCTTTCTCTTGCGTAAATAAAATCCATTGGAAAGAGAAGTGCTTGGGAGCAAGTGCAAGGGTGGGGGCGTCTAGGTGTAATGCCTCATGCGAGTGTCGGGGACAATGCAAAGTAGATTGAATTGGAAAAAAGACTTGAACAGAATGGCGGCTTTCGGCACCCCGGGGAAAAGGAAAACTCGCTCTGAAGGGTTAACAATGAGAGCGGTGTCCATAGATGTTGCCGCTTTGCAGTGTTGTGAAGTACAGCTTTCGGATTCATTTTCCTATTACGTGAGAGTATTGAGGAAAAATTTGCTTAAAATTTTCGTCTAAAATAAAAGTTTTATGAACACCTCACAATACGGGAACTTTTACTTCATAAAAGGAAGTAAACTTCCTTAGATAAGTAAGCAAGTTTTGTATAACGTTAAATCTTCCTTTTGAAACTGAATTATTTTCGTGCATAGACACAGTTTTAATTTTCATATTGGCATCCAGCTATAATTCGGACAACAGCCATTTTGCGTTGCATTACCATAATTTAATTCGACTAATCAATTTAAGCTGCGTATGCAATATTGGTATAAATTTATTATTAACCCTTTTTATTTTAAGTTTATGAACAGTTTGGAAAGGCCAGAAACAGCTTTGTTTTCGTAAAGAATTTATTTTCTCAATCTTAATTCTTTAATGTACGTCAAAAAAACTTGACTGTCATCATCATCATCTGCCTAGCCTTTTCCCAACTACATTGGGGTCGGCTTCCAGTCAAACCGGATTCAGCTGAATACCAGTGTTTTACGTGGAGCGGTTGCCTACCAGACCTCCACAACCCATTAACTGGGTACATCTTGGCAAGACTGGAGTCAGATTTACTGGCTTCTGACAATCCGTAACAACTGCCAAAGATCTACAAATGACAGCCGGGACCAACGGCTTAACGTGCTTTCCGAGGCACGGAGGAAACTCGGTATGTTAAGATGGTCACCCATCCACAGACCAACCTTGGCAAGCGTTGCTTAACCTTGAAGATCGACCCGTGCGGCTGTTATTATTTAGCCACGAGCTCCTAAAAAAACTTGGCTATGTCGACTGATATATGTTTTTTATCCCACCTTACTGCCGAGTTAAAAGTATCCTACTCGTACTCGTAGATAATATAGCCTCAGTCAGCTATCACATAGAAATGATATGTTGGGATTTTAAAGAAGAAGAAGACTTAACTATTTAGCGTTATTTAGTTGTTACTAGTAATAATAGACTCGCTCGCGACAATGGTTTTGTTACGACTAGCGTTAATTGTTTTGAAACGTATAAAATAGAGCACCTCACGACGATTTGCTGTATGAGAATTATTGGCTCATACATGATCATCATCATCATCATCTGCCTAGCCTTTTCCCAACTATATTGGGGTCGCTGAATACCAGTATTTTACGAGGAGCGGGTGCCTACCAGACCTCCACTCCACTACCCATTAACTAGGTTACACGGTAGGTACTTCATGGCAAGACTGGAGTCAGATTTTCTGACTATCCGTAACGACTGCCAAAGATCTACAAATGAAAGCCAGGATCAACGGCTTAACGTGTTTTCCGAGGCGCGGAGGAAACTCGGTATATCAAGATGGTCACCCATCCACAGACCAACCTTGGCAAGTTTTGCTTGACCTTGAAGATCGACCCGTGCGGCTGTTATTCATACAGTGGCTCTTACATGATGAATAGGTTAAATATGTATTTTCACGTAGTTCTTGAGAATAATTCTATATAGAATGTGACGATTCTTACAGTTTTTGAGAACCCAGCATATAAAGGCATTTTTCCAGTATACTTTAGTGAAACTGAATAATTCAAGTATTGCACAGAACTTTTCAATCACAACTTCTCATAACATTCGCGTTTTGAACTCATTAACACATTAAGTATAAAAAAATGTTGGAACGGAATAAATGAAAAATTCCTTCGTTTATATAACTAGTAGCGAAAGAGAACAAGCCATGAGAGGTGCTTCAAGTATTTAGTAGTTTCAGTTGCAGCCTTGCTTTGCCCGACTTTTATTTAGAATACACTCGACGAATGCCAATAAATATTTCGCAATTAACTTTTTCTGAATGCTTCTTTCTCTATTTAATTAATGGCAAATTATTCTTGCTGGATTTTAACTTTTAATTAATATTATTTGCAGTTCTTGCGAACGTTCTTATAGATATTCTCCAAAGAAACGATGGATAGATGATGTGAAATATGATCACTTTAGAATCGTGGCAACTAACTGAAGAGTAAAGAAGCAGAAGCCCTGTTTGGCCGACCCTTAATAAGTATTTGAAAAAGGCAAAAAAATCATAAGTTGCAGTTTTTGAAAATCAATCTATTTGAGAAGTACTGACCAGCTCAAAAATCATGTAAAAATATCGAAATTTTACACATCCAAGACCCTACGCACACGGAGTATTTTTAACGCGCTGATGACGCACGTTTTACGAACGCGAGCTCACGGCGCTGTAGATGACCAAAATGCAGGACTGTCTGCGTATGAATGTCGTTTAAATCGCGTCAGCGCGCGTGTCTGCACATCGTCGGTGGGATAAAAAAACGCCGTTTGCAAAGGACCTTACCACTACACAACCTACAGTCTCTAATATCGCAACTGATAAAAGCCGATAGCGTCCGCGTCCGCGGACTGGGAGAAGAAGTGTAGGTCGTCCGGCAGCGAGTTGGGCAGACGATATTGTTGCCATTGCGGGTAGAACCTGCATGAGGCTGGCGCAAGATCGTGGGGATTGGCACAAGAAAAGCGAGATCTATGCTCAGCAGTGAGAGAGATCGGACTTTGGATGATGATGCATGCTTTATGTAGTAGGTACTATTATGAGAAAGAATATAGTAAAAAAATTGCCATTAAATCACTGTGTAGTAAATTCTCCTCAACACTTTTAGAAGAATAGCTAAATAAAAGCGTAAATAAACTGCTTAAAGTAGTGCTCAACGAAATGTTTTAAACTAGAACTGTTATCCTATTAGACACCAAGTACTAGTGTCGTGCACGGAGTCACAAAGTATGAGTGCAGTTAGGTTGGTGCTGGTAGGATCTCTTGTAATTGGGGACACAGACGACTGTTTGGATTTAAAAGATGAGGTAGTGGATATATTGCTGTGTTAGTTTTTATCAAAATACGCAAAGAAGTCTCTTTTAGGTTTCTCAGCATCCGTAAGAAACGGAACTCTTACCTATAGGATCACTCGGGTGTCTATCCGTCTGGCTGGCTATCTGTCTGTCCGTCTGCCACAGGCAATGAAGTTATTCAAGAAATTAGACGAAAAATGACCATTCCATAAAATTTTGAAAAAAATGCAGTGATTAGTCCTTTGCGTAAATATTACAGGAAAATCTTTAAGAAGTCTAGTGTTAAAATAACATGTAACAAAAGTGAAAAAAAAAGTCGCGTCGACTTGAGAACCTCCTCTGTTTTTTTGTCGGTTAAAAATTCGTTTGTAAACCTTTGCACGCGTGTCCGATCCCACTTGTCCAGCTTTTTAGATTCGGTCAACTCACGCCCAACTAAATATCATTTTATTTTTTATTTAAGTTTGGTTTGTTCTTGACTCTAGTCTATGTTAGAGATGACAGAGACTAAGTCTACGATGGAGCGAGTTTACCCAGAAGGAGCTTGTTCACTCTAACTTTGAAGAGGATAGGGTTGTAAGCTTTTGGAAACACAGAGACGCAGGCAGAGAGTTCTACTCCTTTGCTGTGCGCATTGTAGTATTCTCTGTATTATGTACACCAAACAAGTAACAGAAAAGATAAAGGTAGAAAATATAACAGAGGGTGACACTATAGGTAGCTTCATAGCTAAAAGAGACCATTTTAAAGACAGCCAATGAAAGGATTCAAAAGAGAGAAGAAATGATAGTGAATGTAAGGTAACAGACGACTATTAATTTCTATTAGTCTTAAACACAATTTAGTTAATTTTAAGGGTGTGTGTAATATATGCGTCAGAAATCTAAATCAGTTAAACAGTGCAATTCTGAGAATATTACATACATGCGATTCCAAAATTTCACTAGGTCAATCAATAAAATTTTGGGGAGTGCACCTAACTCAAAAACATCTATAATAATATCGTCTGACGAAACTTGATTTCATTTACGAAGAAAAATAAAGGTTCACAAAATTAATTGCCTTGCAAGTTCATCAAAATAAACCAATACTTTTATGTAACACAGGCAGAATGCCTCTCGGCGCATTATTTGTGTCAGAGGGAAAACGATTAAATATTATATCATTTGTATGTGTAGGGCCGTTAGACCTTACGGCCCACACGATAAGAAGAAGATTTGTACAAAACAACTTATTTGTAGGTGTTATGATTTGAACTCTTATTATCGTGTGGGCAGTAAGGTCTAACGACCCCACACACCCTAGTGTCAGAGTTTCCACTACCTCAAGGGCCTCTGCTAATTTGAATGCAGGAAAATAATTCAGGTCAAGCTTAAATAGCCTTAGCATAGATTCTAGAACGACTTGACAATTGGCACTAATATAACTAATACTAATTTCAATATTGTTTCTGTAACAACCACTAATGAATACAGCTCTATTGTTTCCATTGATTTTAATCCCTGTCTGAAGTAAATCAGATTTGAAATTGCCAGTATTAAGTAAGGAAAAGGAACTGTAGAAATCAGGATATTTTCCGAGCTATTACAGTCGTTGGGTGCGCTCGTCTGCTCCCGTCTCGTCGGGCTCTGCACGATGAAGCTAATAGTTAATGATTCTTCCTTCAATTTTATAGATATTTTCAACAAGTAGTTGTTTTACTTACAAACCCAACTTTATTGCTTCAGTAACATTGCACCCGCCCGATGTCCTGGATTCATTCTCGAGTCACAAAAACTTGTCGCAGCTCAAAGTAGGAGTTACGTAAAAATGCTACTAGTTGGTGCATTCAAACGGAACTTTTCCATGATAAATGGATAAAAAAGCAGCTTGAAAAATTCAAAGCTCTGAAATTATAAATGTAAGCAACTAACTGAGCTAAATGAACGACTGCTACAAACTTTTGAGTGTCGTATTTATATCAAAAACTGTTTTAGCGTTATTATTTAATTTACTAATTGAAACACGTTGGTGGAGCTGTTTGTACAACTATGAAAATTTTGCAAAGAACTGTGGAATATTTTCGTGACGCTTTCACAGCAAATAGAACTCCAGACAAAGCTATTAACACTTTTAGTCGACCTGGTAATTTAATCTTAGACTTAAAAGTCCGTGTTTGCCTTTAGACCAAAAGGGAGACAAACTCTGGAGGTAATTTTAATTCTCTTCTTCGTTTACTTAACAGAATTCATTATTAGATGTGCCTTTATGTTTTACATAACTATTCAACCTTTCGGTGCTGTTATCTATTTGTACATGTAACAAAGAAATTAGGTAACATCGTGTCTTTCTTGTTGTAAATCTAAAAAAATTAAGCATGAATTTATTAAGATGTATTTATCATGGTCCTTACAGCTGTGTACAGTTGTCGGGACCAGGATAAATTTATCTCAATCAACTTCATCAACTCTTTTAAATTAAACCTTGGTCAGTTACACTTGAAATGAAGTTCGATGTTTTTCTAGCTTTCTCTCATTTGATTAAAAGTACATTATTTTGATGGTCGCTTAATTCTTTCATTAAAACGACTCTCTCCTTTAATTTCCTTTACAATCTGTATTAATCTCACCCCAAGAAGTAATAAGCCGAAAGATATGTAGATCATATGATATTGAAGTAGCGAGAGGAGCCATGAAGCGGTACAGTTCATTATGCACCACAATACAGACTGTTGATTACTTCCGACCAGACATGCCGGCTATTGCGTCTGCGCTGTCTTTAATAACACCAGACTTTAGTTCAGTTTGATTGATATATACTCGTAATATAGTTTTTATTACGTTTGAAATATGAAAATGCCAAAGATTATTTTTACTTGGCCTTAATAAATATGATCATCGCAGGGATACTACCGTGTCTCCAGATTAAGGAGGATTATCTATACAATTCATGGTATGCGCTTGTGCAGGTATCAGAATAGGGAGGTGACAGAGTCCTTCTGGACCAATAGCTGGCCGGGCAATCTTGACGAATTCCGCTAGTTTTTCGTCGCCCCAGTCCATAGTATTTCTAGTACACTATGTGGAATCAGCAAGAGTCGGACAGACCCCTCCACCAGCCCCGGGTTCGACGGCATTATTTTTTTCTAACGAATCCGCTCTGGGCACAGTGGAAGAGAGTATCAGACTCTTACTGGCTAAAACCCATCCGTGTTTAGTCGAATGCTCTTTGCCTTCCAGGGCCGCGGTAACTCTTTCGAACAAATTCCACAACCAACGGCAAGCACGAAGATTTTTGGACGCAATATAAAAAGGTATCACAATTGGAAAAGGCGAATTTGAAACAAAGATAAACTCTGTCATGTCTATGGATACTTCAATATTTGAAACTTTTTAATATTTTAACAACATTGAAATTTGTGAAATAAATATAAAAGCTTAACAACCACTGACATAATATTTCACACTATTACACTGGCGAGCATCCACATAATGCTACATCATAGCGGCAGGCTGACGTTTACATGTATTAATTACACATAATGAATAATAATTATGGCTTCCACAATTAATGCACCATATATTATTTTTCTGTCCTTTATTTGAATTTATTTTCATTACGATATCAACAGTATTATCGGCACGGCTTATCTTTCATTTTGGTATATTTATTCTACGAAATTAATGTGGAGACGGAATTATTTTGCCCTGTTAAATTAATTTGTATTTATCATTACGTTTAGTGTGAACTTAACCTTAGTGCCTACTTAAGTAGGTTTTATAATAATAAATAGGTGGTAGTTGGTTAAAGTTGCTGGATGAGTGTTGCCGGAAAACGTGTTGAATGGCGTGCACTAGGAGAGGCCTATGTCCAGCAGTGGACTGCTATAGGCTGATTATGATGATAGGGTAAACGATGACATATCTATTTTTTTGGCCTTTTGGTCATACCAACGTATAGTTTTCTTCCCCCATACTTTTCCAACAGTCATCATCTAAGAAATCTCCTTTTTTTAGACGACTTCCAAAAAATGAGGTGATTGTTACCTCATAACTCCGTCATTAATGAACCAATTTGAAAAAAAAAACCCGATTGGTCCCATATAAATATTATCAAAATTGGTTTGGAAGTTTGACTTTTAAATCAAAATAACTGGAATTCGACGGTTTTTGTCATCCAAGTAAACGATATTGCGTATCTGCGATTTTCCAGTAGTGTTGTTAGGGTACCACTAAAAAGCGAAAAATAAAAAACGTTTTACATAAAAATACAACCGACTTCCAAATAAAAAATAAATTATTTTAATTTTGGAAACCGGTGTCAAAATACGAAGAAACGACCAAAATACCACCTAAACATTCAATATAGGTACTATAAAGTTTTCGTTCACCAATATCATGTAAAAACTACAACTCGCTTCGTATTTTCACAGCCCTAGCGGCTTAACGTTGACCAATTACAGCTGCAACAACAGAAGTCCAATCAAACTCCAACACAAAGATAACTCTCCGTCGGCGTGTTCCTAATAAGATCAGTTTTGATGCCGACACCACTGCAATGCGAACCAAACCTTAACTCGGTTTATGGGAACTAATTATCCTTACGATACAAATATAACGCAAGTCAATTGATGCTATTCACTGTTGAAAAATCTTAAAAGGAATCACATCGATTACAGCGCTGTACCTATATTAATATCTCGTAATTTTTAACCGACTTCTTCAAAAAGGAGGAGGTTCTATGTTCGGCTGTATGTATTTTTTTTAATGTATTTTCACTGATTTCTCCGCCAATTGTGGACCGATTAAAAAAAATCTTTTTTATACGAAAGCCTATACTCCTGAGGTGGTCCCATTATCACCAAGTCAGAATCTAATAATGGGATCCCCTGAAAATCGAGGGAAACCCATAGACACACACAATGCTTTTCACGACATTTCTTACCCAATTAAGATGGAAGGTATAAGTCAGGATCTGATGATGGGATCCCATGAAAATGTTTGTTCAGCGATATTTTCGCCAATTGTTAACCGATTTGGATGATTCTTTTCTTGTTTGGAAGAGTATTTTCCCGGACTGGTCCCATTTTAATTTGGTGAAGATCTGATGAAGAATTTTGGAGCTAGGTCACGGAACTCTTCAATCAATGATAGCAAATGGATCGGGATTTCTGAAATCGCATGTCTGTTGTACGCTGTGTTTGTGGTTTCACTTTTTAGTGGTAAGCAAAAAACACAAAATAAAAACCTAAAAAACTTTAAATACAAAACTTTTACTAATTTCGGATGTCGGTGTCAAAAACCAAAAATTTATTTTTACTTTGTAGTGTTTTGTTTATGGAAGTCGGTTTTATTTCTTTGTAAAAGAGTTTTTAATTGGGATATCTCTGCCGTACTGATATTGTCAATAGCGTGCCGATGTGTCTTTCTACAAAAGTTAAAATAATTAATAAACCCGGTAACCGATTTTAAAACAATTAGGTATGAAAAGTAAATCTTTCAAAAACCTAAACATTTCAAGTGATTAAACGAGACGAAACGCCAAATGTGTTTGTTACAGATAAAGTGCCAAAAATAAAAGTCGTTTCACTATCCAAACACCCACATTTCAGACATCAGCGTAGCCAGAGTAATCTATTTGTACTAAAATCAGCCATTAAAAATTCTTTAAAAAACAACTTGTATTTTAAACAAAATCTATTAATTGGTTAGAAAATAAATTAGTGGATAGCATGTAATCCTTAAAACATGAGGCACTCATCATTCATTTTCAAAACTCCTGTACCCCTATTCTGTAACAACATTTACGTGTCTCGACAATGGAATCCTAGGTGAGTATAAACATAAGACCTCTATGCTGTGTGCAATAACGTTCACTTTGTGAGCTATCTCACTCAGGTGAAGCTCGATATCGAAATGGTTACTTACAGAATAGCCTTGCTGTTTTCATTCAGCACAGAAAAATAAATTCAGTCAACAACAAAACAAAAGCAGCTCACCTTTCCTCTCCCTGCCGCCGTCGTGTCTAAACACTATAGGTCGGTTGTACTCCCGTCGCCACATCACGATGGGCGGCGGCACCCCGGTTGCGGTGCACGTCAATCTTATGCTGCCGCCCTCTTGCGCCGAGCTGCCCTCCGTCACGCTGTCCTCTATGTCCGGAGGGATCACCACGGATAAATGACCCATCTGACAAAAATAATTGTGCTAGTTAGCCTTTATTAGTGGCGGCTTTTGTTTGGGAGGCTGTGGAGTGTCGTGATGGGTGGAGGATGATGGATTAGGGTTGGGACAGTGTGGGCCATCTAACATTAAGTATTATACGAGTACTGACAGGAATAAAAATAGTACAGGAAAAGGATATTAAGGCATTTGCCCTGATGTAGGACAAACTAGACTTATTTGATCTTTAGATACAAGCATTGTCTTTGTACCAAAATTGCTATTAACTGCTTACTACGTCACGCTTCTTTTAAAATATGTAGGATTTAACTCCCAGTAAACCTTTTTTATTTAATCACAATGCCTATTGGTACTCAATTTTAATGCATCTATACGACGACGATTATTTCGTAAATCTGATTGATATTGAGTTTGCGGTGTTAATTAATTCCATCCTAATTTGATAAACACCTACATTCTGAAGTAATTACCTGCTTAAATATTTGGATAGGATTACATCAAGGTTTTAATGTAAAATGTATGAAACTCGTCCGGGAGTTTTAAAAGTAAAATAAAGCGCTGTAATATAATCCTTGACGCCATCGCCGTAGCTAGTTAGACTTAAAAAGGTACCTACTTAGTGTTTATTTTTTCAGGTTAATTCAAATATATAAAGCCGGGAAAAATGCTCGCTAGCCAACATATTTTCTATTCAGTGTACAGATAAAATTCTTGAATGAACAATGCCATAACATACATTCCTCTTGAGGAATGGAAGTCTAATAAAATACCAAACTGCATACTTTATTGCTATATTGTAACTTTACTGTTATCGATTTTTATACTGAAGTTTATCAGACGTTAACTCGCCCTTACCATTCCATTTTAATTTATTGGAAAATGAAATAAGTGCTTGCTACACTTGCTGCTTGATTGAACACTTCTTGTTGTTTCACAACTTCACATGTATTTCTACGTGCACTACGTTCTCTTCAAAAAGGAAACAAATGCTACTCGTATCTTGTTTACAAATGCAACTTCAAGTTTTAGAGCGCTGTCTACGAAATAACTTGTTACTTTGTAAACTCAGGTACGTAAGCTTAGGAGACAAAGTGTAGCTTACCTGACTCTTCATAGGGTCTGTGTTGACTTGGCACATGTAGGTGCCCGAGTCGTTGGCCTGCACGTTGCTGACGTGCAACTTCCACGTGTTGTGGTTGTTGTAGGTGACGCTCAGCCGCGGGTTCAGCGCCACCATGTTTGTGTGTATCGCCAGAATCGCCTTCGAGTCTGACTTAATCCACGCCACCTAAAAATAACATTCCTATTATTTCTCAGTTCGACCAAAGCCTTATTGGATTCCTTATAATCTGTAGCGTCAATATAAATATTGGCTACGAGACAATACAGACAGAAATTGGCTTCATATTGACACAAACACACTACACATTTATAAAACAGACGTGCCATATGAAGTTTAATCAAAATCAAGAATATCTGAAACACCCGGAAGCTAAATTTAACAATGCAATTAGAGCGGGGTGTCTACGAAACAAAACGGTTTCGTAGCGTTGCATACGAGCGTGAAATTTCATTTTATATCTAGGATTAATGTCATAAATCGCTCGCATTTCCCGGGAGCTCTCGCGAGTTTTAAATCGTTTGTATTGTTCACAGTGAAGACGAAACTTAATGTGACTTAAACGCTGTAGCAAATGTAAAACTGAGGGTGCGACACGTGAAATTGTGGAGAGTTCCGCGGGAGGAATGCACGGTGTCTCATCCGCGCCGCGCCCGGGCATTTTTCATGTGACATCTCGCTTTGTTGCGGTTGGAAAATAAATTAGTAACAATTTCATTGTTTGTGAGAATTATTTCCGCGGAGTTTCAGCGTAAGCGCTAGTGCTGCTGGCTGAATGCGAGCACTTGTCGCAACTACCACTTTTTGTTACCGTGCAAGCTTTCATAGTTAGATGTTTACATACTGTTTCGTTTGAGTAATAGACAAGATTTATGCTTTGCATTTCTCGTGTTTAAGTTAGTCCGTTAATTAGCTCTAGTATTCATGTTAATTTATTCTTCCGTACAAATTAATGCTCTTAAATTTATATGAATGTAGCATATAAACCTAATTATGGTTACATTCAGTGTATAAGAGTGTAGCAACCAGTTCATGTAGGGATTGGCAGTCAAGTCGAAATGTCATCTTTCATGTGATAATATGATCATATAGATTTTACATGTGTTTGTCTAGTCGTTGAAAATTAATATGACGTACAAACAGTGTACGTTGTTACAAAATTGAAGTTCAAACATCACAAAGATGTGGAATTTGTAACTCCGAAACTTATTACTAGTTCATTCTCGTAAATTATTTTGAACTAAAAAAATATTTTTACACCTACCTAAAGATATTTTGATAGAACATCAGTAACTATGTTAGGTCTTTCTTCAACGAAGTCCCTCTTATAAAAATAAATTGTGAATTTATATAAAAGTTAAGTGGAGCAATTAGTTTACCTACGTACGTACGTACCATAAAACTGCAATATTATGCTTTATTTTACCCTAACTTAAACATAGCCCGAAGCGTTTCTAACGAACTGTGAGGCATATGAGAGGAAGACTGAAAATAGTGAGGCTAAATCCGTTACTTTAAAAAATTAAATTTCCTCGATTTTATTTCGTTTTACAGGAACGGAAATATCTGGTTTTCAGTCTAGGGTATTTTAAGGACAAAGGATGTTCTTTTTAAACGGTAAGAAAAGGTTATGGTTGAGAGGAATTAAGTTCCTTTTTCTTTGTGATATTATAAAATTTAATTTCTTTATACGTAATTTTTTGGTAAAAGAAATCAGTCAACACAAGAAAAGCGAAATATTACGAAAAGGATATTTTTGCTATTTTAGTAGGAAATTAGCAATTGTGTAGAGCAAAAAAAAAAACAAATTTGTGAACTGAGCAATAGTTCGGTAGCTACAATAGTTTACAAAAATCTTGCTTCCAGTGAATGTTACACAGTAACAAAATTTAGTTTATTAAAACAACCGTTCTCCTTATATGTTCTGATTTGCATTGTAATCAAATTGGCTGTAAAAAGAGTTAAGTGCAGCTACAACATATGAAGCTGATAATGCTTACGTTGCAGAAGTTTTATTTCACATGAAATTGAAATTAGAGAACTTTGTCTTTGTGAAATGGGAAATACATGGAAACTAGTTTTTTAGTTGTTTTATAATTTTAATCTTAGTTTCTGGAAAGTTTTTTTTTAAACATAAGCGTATCAATGGAAATCTATACTAATATAAAAGTTGAAGAGTTTGTTTGTTTGCTTTGAAAGCGCTAATCTCAGGAACTACTAGTCCAATTTGAAACCTCTTTCAGTGTTAGATAGCCCATTTATTGAGGGAGGTTATAGGTTACGCTAAGACCAATAGGAGCGGAGCAGATGAAGTTGCGCGGGTCAACTAGTTATTGATAGAAGTAGAGTTTGAAGAATTTGGCTACTTCTGGTGCCATCAGTTCCTGTAATTTCAGACACTAGAAAGCGGAAGAACATCTCATACTGTTTTCCAAAGCAGAGTCATCTGTTACCCACCGCGTGTGCACATCTTATTGCGTTTGGAAACCCATCTAAACGCAATAAACTCGAAAATTGAAGATATCGGCTATCGGTGCGAAGCCAGGTAGGTTTCTAGTCTAGGCGCCTCAAAGAGCTGTCAGCATAAAAGAAGCCCTCTATAACCAGTGCCTGCTGGGGCTGCGGACTTCGTTTGAAAGAGGCACCGTACCCTGGAACGCAAAGGGCACTAGGAGGAACACGGATGGATTTTAGTCAGTAAAAGTCTGACACTCCCTCCTGCTTTACCCAGAGCGGGAGGAGTAATTTAATGATTTCCTATCTTAAAAAAAGGTAGGTTTCTAGTCATAAAGTCTAACTAAAGAATAACCATTTATAATATTAATGTAACCAATTTTACAGGTAACTAAACGCCTGCAGCAGTTAACGGGGCCACTTAATCATTCGTCTATTAAGATGAATGTTGGCATTCGCTGAGCTCGACTTGTGCCTACAGTTTATGCTATGATAGATAACGGTATATGACACTGTTACCATTATAGTTTAATTGCAAGGTATTGAGGCTAGAATATGGCCGCTGTTGGACAATGGCCATTTAGGCCCGTGTTCGAAATCAGTTTGAAAGACCTTCAGTAGAGTCAGTTGCTATGAAAATTAATAACAAGCTGTCAATTTTATGCTTCGAGGTGGAATTGAGTTGGGGGATATGACTTGGAATATTAGAAAAGATGTTAGTTCGTTGAGTAAGTGCTACTTTTTCATAAAGTTCATAAAAATAACTCAAACTCTAATTTAAGAAACTACATAGTTGTTGTTTAATTCACAATCTAAATTAAAATAATTATGATAAAGTTTTCACTTTTTAATTCGAATAGCATTGTTTTGCTGTCCACTCGCGGTAAAATAAAACTAGCTGCAACAGTATTGACAAGCAAAACAAATGAATACGTTTCGCTTCACTCAAGATGTTGTTTTATTCTCATATATATATCCAGACACAGACACATAACAGAACGCGATCCTTACTTCTTTTTTTCTTTTGCTTCGTTAACAATTCATTTATTGGTCACACATACACGTACAGTGGCGCGTATTATTTTCTGAAAAACACCACCATTAACCAACAAGAAGAGTACTGATATCCTTTTGGGGCGAATAACCCTTTCAGATGTGTGATGTTTAAAAATATTTCGCTAAGGATCGTAAACATACCGTACCGTACCTTAGGTCAGGAAAACGAAATTTTCAAAACGCATCTGTCAAATTTGCTGTTATATTGTTACTTGAAATAAACAACTGACAGCTTTCTTTATT
Source organism: Lacanobia oleracea (assembly GCA_950371165.1). Taxonomy (NCBI): domain Eukaryota; kingdom Metazoa; phylum Arthropoda; class Insecta; order Lepidoptera; family Noctuidae; genus Lacanobia; species Lacanobia oleracea. Next base: position 15,202,185 of record OX493397.1, read on the forward strand.
ATTTGAAATAATAATACTAACAAACTCAGGAGGTTTATTATAACGTTAACATTTTATTTTAACTCTTTTAAAAAAATATGTTATTTTAGACTTTTTTTCGTCGCTCAAAGATCATGATTTCTCCGAGTGTAGAGAGCAAAATCCTTCATAGATTACAAAGTTTATGATGGATGAAGTGTTCCTTTCAGTTGGATGCAGCCGAGTGAGGATCACTTATTTTATGCTTGGCTTGTCATCTGGTGCACGAGAGGTTTTGTTAGAAATATGCCTCATAGGAGCCCATTGTGGGCTTTATTTTTCTTTGGTATTCAATAGGTAGATATCTAAGTGCAATAATGTAGGGCCATATTAATTTCCTTGTAAAAAACCATTTTTATACTACCATCTAACTTTATATGATAATTTACGTTTCTATTAGTTATGGTCATATGTATTGTTTTTCACTTTCTCGGTTCCCTAGAGACCCGGTCCTTTGGTAGGCGTACGAGGGGCCGAAGCTAACTCGTAGAGGCGACCTCTTCTACACCTTTCGATATGTGTCTTTGTGCCAATGGAATGCACATTAGTGACTGAAAAGGCCTCTCCATCTTTAACTTGGTCTCCCTTTTTAAAATATTACTGAATTAGATATTAAATCGTGCAGATAACTTTGAAAAGTAGATAGTTTAAACTTAAAAAGTTTTAATGTAGCAGTAAGCTTTTAGAGAGATAGACATCTGTGACGGATAAGCAGTCAGAAGGTTGTATTTCTAAGTCTGAGATGCGATTTTCGATATCAAATGAATCCTAAAGTTAGTAAATAAATAAGTTTCGAAGAGTTATTTTGTTGAAATTCTAGATAATAATATTATTATATTTCAAGAGTACACTCAGTCACCTACTATCTAGAATCTAGTCTGTCAGTAATTCAATGAACTTATATAAATATGTATTAAGAAAAGAATATAGAAGTCAATGTAAGATCAGTTGAAGTTATTCTCTTCAATATTTGATTTATTTTATTTATTTGGGACAGCAACATTTATGACATTACAGCAATATTTGCAGAAAAAACAGCAAACAGTATAATAGGCCAGTCACCGTAGACAGATTAAACGCGTTAAGTCGCAGAAAATAGGACCATTCTGATTTTTTGGGTGGTTGTTAGGATAGATACCAGTAGTGTCCTCCCAATTTTTCAACCTCAAAAGACCTGTGCTAACTGCGTAGTGCTCAGAAAACTTTTTAATTTTCGGTCATTTTTAAGAGTTAAGCTTAATTCTCGTAAACGGCGCGGTTTTCTTTGATTTCGTAGTCCTATTTTACACTTTCTTTATAATAAAAATGTTAATATTAGTAGATTTTGTTAGTTGATTATAATTGTAAGGGCGTTTACAATTTTGTAACTTTGGTGCTCAAAATTAGTCACCTAACTAAGTCATTAACTCCGAACATATGTGCATTTTCGAAGTCACGTCACTACCAGTGGTTCTTTTTGGGAAGCTCTTTTTACTGTTGTAACAGTTATTATGAACTGAACAAAAACCTTAACTTTTTCTTCTCCAAACGGATCTAAAATTAGAAATATGTAGTTATATTTATAGCAAAATAATGACTAAAATGATGCTATGAAACGCTAAAAATTGCTTAACTCCAGCATTCAAAATTGTTTATACGAATTCATCATAGCAAAAGTCGAATACGTAGCAAATGAACTTCTAGAACAGGGCTTTCCAACGGTAAATGTCTTAAGAAAATTGAAAATTCGGGTATCTTCCCATAGTTGGATGACCATTTTCTTAGATTATTGAAAATACAATTTTTTATTATACCGTGTACTTCTGTAACAGAAGTCAGCTAAGGTCCCGTCAGCACGTAACGTAAATCATTTCCCTTAATTTTCTTCCATATCCAACACTCCCAAAATATGTGCAATATAAGGTCGATAAATTTATAGTATTTTTTTAATCGTACTCGATTTCATTTTATATGATAAGAATCATTTTCCACTGAACTATCTAACATATTATCAATTTCGAAAGACCAGTAAATCACAGAGCGCTCCATTTATTAAACTACAATATAGATTTTTTGTGAAAAATGGGTCGTGTTTGATGTGCTATAACGCAATACCTGTAAAACGAATTCAACCACATTTGCACTTTAATTGTAGCAAATTTTATCTACTTTAATAGTTTACTATTTAACTTTTCATGTAGAATTCACCGTTTAGAAGATATAAGGCAAACTCTGAAAAATGACTGAAAATGTTAAAGTTTTCCGAACACCACGCCGCTAGCATAGGTCTTTCGACGTTGAAAAATTGGATGAACACTACTGGCATCTACTCTAATAACATACCAAAAAATCAGGATTGTTCAAAATACTGTCTTGTATGACTGGCCTAGTACCTCTTCGAATATTCTTTTATTCTTGTAGTAATTTGTTTGTCCCAATAATTAAATTATTTTCGCCTGCACTCTTACTCGTAAGCCAATTTTCTCTAAATGGTGTAAAACGATCAGCGAAGTAACATTGCCTTATAAAACTGTACAAAGAATTGGTCCTGAAACTTCGGAAACAATTCCACTAAACAGTTGTCTTGTACTCCGCTTTCCTTTCAAGATAATCTTTCAGAGATTTTATAAGATATTCGAGTTTCTCTTCTGAATCTGTGTCAAATCCTTTCAACCACCGATATGCCACAATGCACTCTTCGAAACGTTCTTTTGTAGCCAACAAGTAAGGATATTTGAGACATACGTCCACCGATATAGTGCAAACAAGACAAATACATATGCAAAGAAGTCGATATATATTTGTTACGTAAAATGTGTTAAGCCAGTAGTACTTTCTAAATCTGTCGTATTTAAAAGAGCGAAGTTTTCAGCCAATTTGCCGCGTAATTTTTTAATGTTCAGTCATTTTATTATTCCTGACATCTGATATCTAAGATACGATTTATACACTCCATAAATGGAAAAAATTGCGGTTCAGTTTATTTTTACGCAAAACTCGTCAAAATTTAACACGTACTTAGTCATATCACTTGTCACAGTCACTTGTAACATAAATGTTACAATGTATTAGTGAAAAAAGTAAGAAATAAATCAAACTAGTAGAAACCTTTACGAAAAGGTTGGATAGTAAAAAAAAAAGATTCCAACGAATTGAGAACCTCCTCCTTTTTTAATTCGGTTGAAAATCTATCACCAACAAAACATAATTATTATAACTTCAGTTACTTTTTAACTTAAGATGCTGTGTTCGTAATTACGAGGACAGCATAGATGTGGTAATTCAAATACCTTGTTTAAATCTAGTGGTTTCAAAATGACTTTTCAACCTCTAAGTATCTACTCACATACCTAAACTGTTTTCCTATCTTTAACACATCGCAAGTCTGCAACACAAAGTACTCGCTGTTAATATTGTACGTTCATATTTGTGTTTCAGTGAAGCGCTAGGATCGGTTAAACATGTTCAAAGTAAAGCTGCTATTGCAAATTTTGAAATAACTTGTCTTGCGATAACTTTCTTCGTTCTTAAATCTGAGTAATTCGTCGTCAAGCTTGTCGTTATACATAGAAATAATAGTGACATAGTGGGGAACTGCATAAAAGAATAGATGTGGTATTAAAAATGCTCTCACTATTTAAGAATATTTTAGTAGAACTCTGAAACCTTTTCTCTGTTAAAATTCTAATCCTATAAAATTAATATGTTAGGATTAGCTATTGTCTTGTTCTTACCGATCAGTATCCCAATTCAGAAACACACTTTCCATGACAATCTTATATAAAATAATCTTATTTTAAACAAGTTAAATAACGGAATGATTGTTCAGTGTTCAGAACTGCCTCCGTGGTCAAGTGGTTTAGGCGTTTGCCTTGTGACCCGGTGGTCGTGGGTTCGATTCCCACGGGAAGCATACTTTTTAAAGTTGTTTTCAGTTTGGCTAGGACATTGTAGGCTTGAATCACCTGATAGTCTGATAAAAAGATAATTCCGTGCTTCGGAAGGCACGTACAAGCCGGTGGTCCCGGCCGCCAAATGGCGGTCGTAAAATAAACCATGTCAGAGGCCCTTGAGGCGGTTTAGAAACTCTGACACCAGGGTGTGTTGGGGGTCGTTAGACCATTCTGCCCACACGATAAGAAGAAGTGTCTAAATGAAAAGCATTACCACTGACCGTGTTTTATGCAATCACCACGCAGGCTTCCAGATTTGTGATAACATAGAATTGCAATAAATATTTATGTGCTTCAACTCACCCTATAATTAGATAGGTGGTTGACGACGCACGTAAAGTGTACGTCGCGTCCTTGCGTGACTGTGTGGTTCTCCAGGGCCTGAAGAAACTCAGGTTCCAGCTCCGCTTGGATCGGCATCTCACCTGCAAGTATTCAATACGTATAAGTTTTTAAAGTTACCTACATACCTAACACTTAAAGAACACTTCATGTTCCTTCATGACACACAGAATAGATGTCTGAGGTCACCGGAAAACTTGAGATTAGAGATGCCGATGCACTCCACCAGCTTCTACGACAAATCTTTCACGGTTCAAGCGGTGCGGTTATGGAATGCCTTGCCCGTATCAGTAAGACGTGCTCAATCTTTGTCCATTTTTAAAACAATGGTCAAAAGTCACTATCTTTCTGTTTGATCGTTTTTACTAGGTTCCTATGCTTTTTATTTCTTTTTTTATTTATTATATAATTATAATTGTATATATTTATTTATTATGTATTTATTTATATAAATCGTACACCTTAGACTACCTGCAGTACTGTCTTTCCGTTATCTTTGAAATCTATCCAAAGATTGTCTTGAAAAGATCGGTTTTAGCGATAAGGCCGCCCATTGTGTCACCCTATGTAATGTTTTCTTCATCTATCTTTTCTGTAACTTATATGGTGTACATAATAAAGAGTATTCTATTCTAATACACAATACCATTTTAGTCTTCTCAAAACGACAGCCCACTTCATCTATCCAATGATTACTACATACTTAATAAAAAAAAATATGTTTATAAACGTTTGAATTATTTAAAAATTAAAAAAAATATATATATTTTAAAATATCAAAGCTTTGTATTCCAAGGACGGCATGGAAGGGAAAAGTGACGTTGTTTTGTGACGTGAACATTATTAACAGGATGTTTCATAATTCTACTACACTATTATTTTTATTGTAGAATAAAAAACTTAGTGAATCATATCGGGTACATTAAGTTTGGCTACCTTGTAATACCCAAAAAGTTTTATAGAAAGGTACGCCTACATCTCGCCCGTCCAACCAAAGTCCTCCCGCCTCGTCTATCTGTACGCGAAAAACTCAAAAACTAACCAACGTATTTTCAAACCGTTCATTGAAAAAAATAATGGAGTTTTTCGAAAGGAAGGTTTAAGGTGTATAATTAATTACAGTTTTGTGTAAAATGTCTGAACTATGAGAATTATTGTTGATGATGTCTGAAATAATCAAGCCTGCTTAGAGTCTATGTAATATATGCTCTGCTACCCGTATGAAGCCAGGCGAGATAACTAGTATTGAATAAAAGGAATTAGGTTTGTCCTTAGGTTCACTAAACTCCATGTGTTGCGGGAACGGTGAGCCTACTGTGTAGGGGTGTGATTAATCGAGATGGTGTTTAGTTTCGTTTTACTTTTAATTTTTAATTACTAACATTAGTTATAAGCAAAATTCTGTTACTAACAACCTTGCTTTTGGACTTTTTAGTCTGATTTTTTTATTATTATTTTTTTTCTATTTTTAGTGGTTTTGCTCAAGGACGATAATATTGTTACGGTATTTTAACTGATCAGGTAAAAATTTTACCTGAATTATTATCTTTTTGTTTTCGTAAATTACCAAATATCGATTAGATTATTGAGCTTAATATGGTCAGAAAATTATTAGTGTAAATATTCAGTGTTCATATTTAACCTCATGGAAACTATTTCAATTGTAATAGTTTGAGTATGCGCAAATTGTTCTCGAGTTCCCAATAAATTAGCAATAATAATAAATCAATATGCACATTGAATTCGTAGCTATTTAGGTACGTTAAGTTTTGAGTTATAATTTAATATGCAATTACCAAACTATCGACTAATTAACTTTTTATGAAGTTTCAAACTCCACGACAGCATTTAATATCAATTAATTTAATTCTGCCAAGAGGTCTTGTTCAGAACTACTTAATCCTACTCAAACAATTTTCTAATAAATTAGTATTCAATTATTTAGTGAGCCCCGAATAGGTACTAAATTGTCGAAAAATAAATTTTCGTGAAATTGCTCTAGCACTCTCCTTGCCCGATGTTAATATTGTTAATAATAAAACTTCGACATTGTGAGAGGTAGATATTATGGTTAAAATGTTATGGTTTGAAACTAAATAAGAGGGCCAATTCTGCTACGTTCGTATTCACATCTCAGTGGCAAACTGCGACTGAGGTGTGAATAATGTTGCTTGAAAATTCATCAATTGAATTTGTCAATTTTCGAGAAAAATTGATCATCTTTGAAGGGCCATATTTTGGTCCCTATAAGATTCGAAGAGTTGCGGTTGGGCTTAGATTGTTGCAAATTTACGTGTCTTTATACAAATGCTGAATGCTACAGGTCGAGAACGCATAGTTTTTGACTTAAAGAGCAAAAAGTGAAAAAACTTACAAGTTTTTGAAATTGCAAATTTGGATTCTCACTATTTACTGGTCATACAACATACAAAAAAAAACAGATCTATATCCAGCTTTGCGAATTTAATGTTTATTTTCACTGGGCTAATTAGTAGAATTGCCACTTAGGTATCTAGAATAAAATTCATGGCCTTATTTTATTCTAACTACTAACGGCAAAACTGATTCTTGACCCGTCTGAAGTGCATTTTACTACAAGCATAACAATTAGGTCAGATTTAGCATTAACATGTAATTCTTTAGCAACAAACCAGTAATGGGTTTAATAAAACAGTGACAATTAGTTTATCAATCTTGCTGACATAATATCAATGTTAAAAGATCATTTTAATGGCCACTTAGCCTTTTCTTTTTTTCTTGACATTTAAACGCCTGTAATCAAAATAGTTTGTAAATGTATTTCAAATGGAATATTGTATTATAGGTCCTTTTTTATTGGAAAACAATTAATTTCAATTGTGTTTTCCATCCACAACACATTCGAAATCAATAAAAAAATATTTATACGTAATTAAATTAAACAGTCTACTGCGCTGTTCACAATTGACAAAATTGCATTATCTATGCCCGTAGATCGTAGTTTTTTTATAGTATTCAAATGTCTTAACTACACTCTACGCAATATAAACGCGATAGTGTTTTGAATTTTCAAACGAATTATCGACTAAATGGATCATGCGTTTGACTGTATGTACGGAAGCAAATTAAAAATCCTATCATTGTATGTTTTTATGTTTATTAATTTGTACCTCAACTCCTGAAGGGATTTGGATGAAAATTAACACACGGGTTGGCCATAGTAAAGATTATAAAATGCTTGAAACCACTGGCAGAAGGTACTTAAATTACGTAGATACTTATTTTTATAATTCAAGATCATTTAATGTGAACATTTCTCATAACTAACCTTGCAGTTAATTATTGTTTGCAATAAAACTTCAACTTAGTGTTATTTATTTATTTTATTTCAATTGCTCTTTTCCAACACGTACAGAGAGTCAACTATCCTAGTTAGTTTAAATGATTACATTAAAGCAATAATATATTTAAAGAGGAGCTCGTAGCTAAATAATAACAGCCACACGGGTCTATCTTCAAGGTTAAGCAACGCTTGCCAAGGTTGGTCTGTGGATGGGTGACCATCTTAACATAACGAGTTTCCTCCGTGCCTCGGAAAGCACGTTAATCCGTTGGTCCCGGCTGTCATTTCTAGATCTTTGGCAGTCGTTACGGATTGTCAGAAGCCAGTAAATCTGACTCCAGTCTTGCCAAGATGTACCGTGTTACCCAGTTAATGGGTTGTGGAGGTCTGGTAGGCAGCCGCTCCACGTAAAACACTGGTATTCAGCTGAATCCGGTTTGACTGGAAGCCGACCCCAATTTAGTTGGGAAAAGGCTAGGCAGCTGATTAAAGCATTAATATTTTTGTTTTAAATACAATAGAGTCTGCTGTATCAAAATTGATTAAGGTCTAATTTTGAATTGAAAAATAGGTAGGTACCTATTTCGACAACAAGAAGCTACAACATTTTTAAATACAAAAAAGTTGTTTCAGATAGTAAAATACCTACGGAAATGTATCAGAAATAATATCATACCTATTTCTTTCTGTAATCTCCTTTAAGCAAGGATTATCATGCAGACAGTGTTAAGCTTTTGTGCAGTTAAGTTCTACGTCTAAGTGTTGACAACTTTTTAAGTATCTTGTATAGTTTAATTAGCAACTCATTAACAACTCTTTTATTATCTTCCTCTTCTTTAAAATAAACTCTGCGCAAGTTTGTAAGTTAGGTTTTTTTGTTATTCGTTAGGGTTCTTGTTTCGATTATTTATTTAAAATGGAGGTATAAAAGTAATTATTGGGGTTACGCCTTTATTTTTTAATCCGTAATACACCCAGTTATAGTTTTTAGGTCATTTAGATCGTAAAACTTCCAAAAGATCTTTTCAATTGATTTTTATTTTCGAATTGTATGCAGACACTACGTTTTTTCGCAGCCTCGCTTCCTTTGCATCCACTGTAAGCATTTTTCGGTAAAAAACTAGCCTATACACGATAATGTAAATTTTAAATTGCAATAAGTCGAATTATGCATTTGTTAATACGATTTCACATAATATCCCTTAGACACAAATATCATTTTTTTTTACGATTGTAAATCTGTATTCTGTAGGAAAAATATTATTTTTTTGTAGGAACCGTACTTTAGTTAAAAATAACCCGATAATTCAATAAAACTCCACATCCATTCCCGCGGTCATATCTAAGCGCCCACTTATTTAGGGTACAGTCGCCGAGTATTAGCCGCGCACTCTAAATAAGGGTAGGCTAAACCCAACAGGGAGCAGTGTGGATAAAATGTAACGCAGCACCCACCACCGGTCGGATTTAGCGGAACAAGTAAACTCCACTAATAGGGGTTAATACCTAAGTGTTGCACGAAACAGGTGCGGGGCGAGGGGTTTCTTATGAAAGCATTAGCGTATTCCGAGATTTTAGAGACGAGACGTGATTTTTGGTTTGGAAGCGTTCGTAAAGTTTGGGTTTTATTTTTAAGGGATGAGGAAATGGACTGTGATTGGTATGGCTACTCTGAAGCGGAGAGATTCAAAATAAATTAGTGAATTTAATCTTGGGGTCTTAGGTCCGGGCCTGCGGACGGCGAGCAGTGGGTGGCTCGCCGTCTGATCAGAAATAGGCCCGGGTCGGCGGCGCGCTGCGATCCCAGCGCGCCTCAAAGAGATGTCAGCGCGGAAGACGGGGACTGCTAGGGCAGGTGCCTGCTGGTACTGCGGAATCTGTTCGAAAGGGGTACCGTAGCCTTGGAACACAAAGGGCACCAGGAGGAACACGGATGGGTTTTAGTCAGTAAGAGTCTGACACTCCCTCTTGTTTTACCCAGAGCGGGAGGAGTCATTTGATGATTTCCCATCCTTAAAAAAAAAGGGGGTTTTAGGTCTTTTTCTAATGAACACAAGTCATTTATGTTCATAAAAAGGCTGCTTTTTGATGCGACTCATTATTTTATCATGTGGGTTATTCTTCAGAAATTCATTGTACAATTTTTACACATGTCCTTTTTAGGTTTGCTCGAATTCTGGTCGAAAGATAGATTTTTGATTTGAGAATTTGGGGTTAAAACGTTTTAGATCGAACTCAAGGATTACATGCAGTTAATTTTGACCATAGCAAAAATATTTATGCAATAACATATTACTCTTTCACTATAAGCGAGAAAGAAAAACAGTGCTACCAAGCTAAGGTCCCATACACATAGTAATGGACGTCACCCGAGTGGAATTTATTTGTATAGTACTCTCGGGCAGTAGGGTAGCGGCACGAGTTACTGTCCTGTGCCGCTCAGAGCCGCTGCAGATACAGGTGAATTACATAAATTGTGTGCTAACACCTCGTGGTTTAGTTCAAATATTTATTTTAGTAATGGCAAGTTCTTATTTAATGGCTATTCGCTTGGCACGCATTAGAGTTGCTAGTCCCCAAGGTTGATGATAAGGATCGCGTTTAGAGTACTGAAGACTTAAGGAGTCACAGGATGAAAAAAACGGAACATTACCTCTATAATAACAGACATGGATATTGCGGCAAAAGTACTAATATTTTTTTTATGGTATGCTTGACATCAAGCTTTTTAGCGAATTTAAGTTTGTTCTCTCGCCTGGGTCAACTTCCACGAACCATAGTTGGCAGTAGTTAACGTTCTATTTCTCCGTAAAGTTTGGAAATGACAAAAAGAAACATATTTTCCATTATTGTAATGCACACATACCTGTAACAAATACACTAAAAAACGTGGCCAGCCACCAGGCCGCTTTCGTCGACGACGGCGAAAACATGTGTCCGTCGATGATTACTCTGAAACAAGAAAATACAAACATTAATTTCGAAGTATTATCTCAATTTTTTTTACGAAAAAACTTGTTTTTGATTACAACTCTTTGTACTAACATCATAATCAGCCTGCTGTGAAATGTTAACCTACTGCTAGGACACAGGGCCTCAAGTCTGCAATTACAATAGTGTCAGAATGGTCATTGATTTCATAATTTTATTGTTGATTTTGACAGATTTGGTAATCTACTAATTTAAAAGCGTCATTATGACTTTCCAATGGTCAACCACTGACACTCCATTGAAAGAAATGGCATAGAATGGTAATCTCGTACATAATTACAAATGAATAAATAATATTTAAAAAATGTATAAAAGAAATCTGGCATAACTTAATGTTCAAATTAAGTAGTAGTTTTTCGAAAATCATTTCTACTTGCGGGTTTTATATACGAGACAATTGACCGACCAATGATCGAACATTATATGAATTAGCAGATTACAAACTTTCAGCAAAATGACAATACGATCGTGTTGGAATGACGAGTTTATAAAAAATAGCAGACTTGTGGCCCAGGTCTCTCTGTGAGAGGGAGTGGGTTGTAATCCACCACCCAGACCCAGTGCCGGTAGGTAGATGGATCTATACAATACAGCATAGTTATGAAAATGTTTAACAAGCAAGGTATTGAAAAAAGAAAGATTTAGGGTCGGTTGATGATTTATTTATTGAATACTTGTCGGACGAAAAGTTATAAATTAAAGCTTCCAAGCGTACAAATATAATGTGCGTGTGTTTTCTACGAAAAGGGAGATACAAAGAGTATTCCAGCCACCTGCCTATTTACCTTACTCTTTACATACGGATGTTGATTTATTTTCGTATCCCTGTTTACTTATATTTCCATGTTGATCTCGAATGGAATGAAAACAAAGCTTACGACTTTGTCATTTCAACGTGTAAGTCGATTGAGGAAAGGTGTTCGGCGTTGTTTGTGTGTTCTACAACGTATGTGGGTGTTATGTGTGGGTCCCGAACGTAAATGTGGCATCTAGTGTATGAAGGAGTTCAGATTTGCAGAGCGTAGTCTTTGTTACTCATAGGTACACTAGTTTAAGGAGACACTTGATATTGTATCTCTTAAATCCCAATTAATCATATCTATGCCTAGGACCTTGGGCAATGTAGATAAGTTTACGAGGGACACCATAGCCTAGACATTATTTTTGCTATAACGATTGCCACGAAAATTCATAACGCATGGGATTGACAAGCGCTACAGAAATATCACGTGGATTATCCAAAACATAATTATTGACATTTTGACATGGTTGTCAGACGTAATAGCTAAGAAACCGTAATTTTATCTAAAACCTTGATATTTCAAACTAGGCATTTCAGTAAAACTATCAGAATTGTTGAAACTTCTATCTTGACGAGATGAACGTGCATAACTCAGTAGATACGAACATTAAACCCCTGTTCACTTGAATAAGTCAAATGCTCAACTAAGCACTTTCAACAAGGTACGATTTAACCTCAAGATCTCTCGATCCAAGTCAGAAAGTCTTAGGAGTTGGACGAGGCTTGTTTCAAAATTATAGGTGCAAGAACAGCGGTCGGGAGCGAGTTATAGCTGCACGTGACTTTACGCGGTTGCGTTGAATTTTGCCCTCTATCTTAGAATATCCTGGCTTGAAGACAAGTTGAGCGGGCTTAGACCACGTTCACACACTCGTCGACTGTAAGCCGTGCAATTGAAAGAATAATTTTGACCTTTGATTTATATTTGGTGCCAAATACATTTGCAATAGCGGTTATTAAAACCGTAAGTCATTCAAATTGGGTTGGATGCCAGCACTTTTTGAACATCAAAGTCCCCAAAAAAGCCTGCCAATCCACGTATCAACATTTTATTGATATTCTTAATATACATATAAAACAGAAGTGTAAATATATATAGTTGTTTTGAATCGACATCTATCGTGAATCGTAATAATTTATATTTTGCAGTAATGAATCTTCATCTGCCTAGCCTTTTCCCAACTATATTAACCACACACCAGTATTTTCCATGGAGGGGCTGCCTACCAGACCTCCACAACCCATTAACAGGGTAACACCTTTTCTAGTAATAAATAACGATTCATAATAAATTTTTGGGTACTTTCGAAAGGATGTTATGGAAATTTGTTTTGCAAGTATTTTCACAGTCGTGTGTTAAAAAAACGTGTTTGGTATGAAGGTGGCCTTATAGTCAGGATAATTTGTTCGTGTTTTACACGGGTAGTTGGTTGTGTTTTGTTTTGATGTGTAGTGGCATGTTCAAACTAACTAGTAACTGTTTAATAAAAGCAGCATTCCTAAATATAACTCTGTTTTCCGGCCGCAAAATGCTACATATGGGCTTGGCTTTGCTATTTATTAGTTTTGTTTGTGCACAAATAAATGTAATTTAATACTGTTGTTTGTTTTAATATTTGCCTATTATAATTTGGTTAGTTTTGATTATTAAACCAGTTTAATATCCTAACAAAACATTACAAATTACGCTGTTATTGCTTCCAATATTCATAGCAACAAGATCTGAAGATATTACAATATTCCTGCAATCACTCAAAATTTCCGTGAAATAATAGGAAACGGCTCAACAACCCTCAAAGGGGATGAGTTGATCCTGGCGTTGATAATTTGAGTTTTATTGAAACAGATGGCTTGAAAAATTGTACTTCCAAAGAAAATAATACATTGTAACCAGGTTCCTCTCTAGAGTCTTCAACTTTTAATGTACCTGGCTGGTGTATTTTCTTCAGTTCTCGGTACCCTGCCAATCTTTAATGGTGTCTTTACTGCCAATATTAAGCAGATACAAAGTTTTTAAACATCCAGTCTTGGCTTTTAAGACAGTGAGTCCAGGACTAATGGAATTAAAAACTTTAAAGTTCGACGCTTTCCTTTATTGTTTGAAACAACAGTTAAATTTAATAGTTTACTTTTTGTGGAAAAAGTCTACGTAGGTAAAAAATTTGGTACTAAATTGAATTCTTGTGTCTGAAAATGTCCCAGACACTGTCCCATTCAATGTCAGTTTTATTTAATTAATTAAACTCTTTAAATGAGATGAAAACTAGGTGGTGGTGTAAAGAAACAATCTTATTTTGATACTACCGCAGAAAAGCGTGTCACAAAAACGGAAACAAGATGTGTCGACCAGTCAACGCAAATCTGTGATAAAATCTGATCATTCCATTAATTTTACGGATGTTTAAAATACCCCTGAGTTTGGTCTGGTGTTTCTTCTGTTCCCTCAAGTTAAAACTTACAAAAAAAATTGAGGCATAACAGTGTTATTTTTAACGTATTCTCCAAAATAAATATCAATTATCATTTAGCACTTTTTATAGAAAATTGTTCCGTTTCAAAAATAGAATTAACTTAATTTAATTTTTAAGAAAACGTCTTGTCGTATTGTCATATCGCATCTTCTGTGCAAGCCTTTAGACAATATGTTTACTATTTTTTGAAAGCGGGAAAAGGGATGCTTACATTCGCTTGCATTTTGGTGTTTAATTATTTACTGATGCCGAATTATTCATGAGTTTTCCGCGCAGTGATGTGGTTAACTGCGGTGAGAATCCAAAAAACATTTATGATAAAAGATTTCATTTTCAAATGCACTCAACTTAGATTCAATATTTTATTATAAACGTATTACGGTAAAGCGTTCTTATACTATGAATAATTCTTTTTTGAAAAACCCTTGTGTTGAGAATTTTACCAAAAAAAAAAAATAACCCAGTTATCTGGTAGATCGGTTACATACGTCTTATGCGTTAAAAAAACATTTTCTATACCTTTCTTAAAAGTGCGTAAGCATGTGGGTTGACTATCCGAATACGCCTCAAAGCCACGTCCTTAAATATTTAAAAGTGAATTTCATGTACAGGCTGTTGTTTTTACGTAAGTGAACGTCACACTCTTTCTTTACATACTGAATAGAAAACGCCCACGAATGCTGAGGTAATCCATTCTTTCGCTTGACGGTTTCAACTGGCTGAAGAGAAGCGTCATGTATAATATATTCTGTTTTCCTTCAGCGTGTGAACTTAACCTGCACTTTATAAGGTTTTCTTCTGTAGTAGTGTGTTATCTAGGTGTTTTCTTTAAAAACGGCAAGCTTGAAGAGTTGTTTGCGTTGAGGGGGATGCACGTTGTCTACAAAGTTTGTAACAAAAACGTAATGTCTTTACATTTTAGTTAAAAATATGAGAATAAATAACGTATTCATGGCACAGTTTGTGTTTTAGGAAATATATGTGAATATATCGCAGCCAACTTGTTAAGTCAGCCGGCCTGTATTACATCCAGCCATACAAAATTTAATGAAAGGGCTGGCAGATGCTTAGGTCGTTCTTAGAATGGGGTATCTATGTGATCAAAATATATAAATATTAAATTTTGTATATTATTAATAATAATAAATGATTTATTTCTCACATTAGAGAGGTATTAATACAAAATACATAACAGCTACAATATACTGTGGGAGACTGGTGCCTAAACTAGACTTACAATGAAAACTGAAACAGGTCTGCCTCACAAAACGGAATTGGCTACGCTTTTGCTACGTCGTAGCTGTCAATGCTACGCCGCAGCTGACATTGCTACGCCAGCTACAGAGTTGTAGCAGTTTTTTGATTTTGTCGTGGAGTCAGCTCGTGACCTCGATCTTACTAGGTGGAAAGCAATGGATGAGTACTACTGTAGTAAAAGATGCCTCTAAAGTCTTGTATGAAGGCTAACGCTGAAAGAGTTGGAAGGGAATACGTCACTAGTTGTAGATATATTGCTATAATGTTTCCAAAATCGCGGTAACTGTGACCGCAACTTTAATCACACAATAGGGATGGACGGGATCAAAAGAATTTCCGCTGCATTTTCAGAGCGGCCATAGCTCCAAGTTGAAATGCGATTGTTTGCGTCTTGTAGTCACAACGCTGCATTGCTGCAGTTGAAATTGCAGTAATATCAAATGTCGTATCTCGGTATTAATTCGTTGCAGACACGTTAATGGTCTATACGACGAAGCATTCTTGGCTTAATGACTGTCGTATCTTTTCAATCTGAGAGGTTAAGCTGTGATAACAGTGTTTTATGTTGGGATGGGTGGCCGTTCTTTATTCAGCATTTTATGTATGGTTTACGAAAGCAAGCTATGTTATGTACAGCCAACAAAGCTAATAGGTGTGCAGGCAGCTAACTTGCAACTACTTTTAAACAATGTTGTAAGTGTGCTGAGTAGACAATTATTAATTTATTAATAAGTATACAACACACTCGTAAGTATATCAAAAGCTTAAAAACTGCCAATGTTTATTTATAATGTGTGCATTATAATATGCACATATTAGAAATAAACATTGGCAGTACTGTGGAAAAATTAATATTTTTGCCTGTATACTGAATAGCTTTGTTGACTGTACTTCAAAAATCACATTAGGCAGATGTAGTCTTGTCATTTGTAGATCTTTGATAGTTGATGTGGAAGTAAGAAGCTTTAAAATCTGTACATCAATCTTGTTAATAGGTTGCGGAGCTCACTCCATTTCAAATACAGTATTCAGTTGCATTCAAGCAGACTGCAAGCCGACCCTAAAAGGTTTTGGTAAATGGCTGGGCAGATTGATAGCGAGCATCAATATTTGAAACAATCTTCTCCCAGCAGCTTCTCCCGTGTTCTCCTTTCTCTCTTCAAAGTCGAAAATTGTCCCAAGGGAACGTACCTAAACCTCGAGAAGTTCTACCCGTGCGCTAAGTTTCAAGGTAGGAAATAGACACAGTAACTTTCGCATTTATAATGTTAGTTGAAGTTACAGTATTATGAATGGAAAATAGTAATATGTTTTTAGAACATAAAAAAAAGAATCTGCAACAACGAAAGCAAGAGTATGTTGAATGTTATTAATATTGCTAAACAAACATATCATGTCTGCTCTCGTCTAGATAACGTTGCAGACGCAGTTAGCTTGTACTTCAAGTATGTAATAACTGTGTATCGCCTGAGGCAATGATACAAACTATGTCATGTTATCTAAGATTTCAAGATAATTTATGGAAATATAGAAAGCTCGGCGCTCCGTGTGAAATTTTGTGATTCAGGCGCATTGTTTGTTAAAAGGGCAGACTTTAACCTGTGATCATCTGGACGCAAAAGCCGTCGCGACACCACAACAAAAAATAGTGTTATTTTTATTTTAGTTAATAGTTTTATTGTAAAAAATCGATCGTTTTTTGGTCGATGGGGGCCATAGGATATTAACACAGCATTTTTTTTTTAAAGAAGTTCAAACTGCGTGATTTGGTATGGCATGTGGGATGCCATTAAGCTTCAATTTCAGTTGACGCCCAATTTTACACACGTTTGCCGGCGACGAATCACAGGTTGAGCATATAGGCCCCCCCATAAAACATATTTTTCGATATTTACGTATTTATTTTCGTTCTTGTGGATCCCCTCGGATCCACTACACAATACCGTCAACAGTCAGGTGGGTCCCTGTGGCTCCACCCGACCTACGGATTTAAAACTAAATTTTAGTAATTTTTACGGTTAATTTTCTTTTCTCAACGATTGAACTCTATGGTATATAATATTTTTAATATGGGAACACTGTCGGAAAAAAAAAATACGCTTGACAAGAGAAGAAATGTCACAAAATACATTTGTCAAATCAAACAAACATTCGTTCAACTTGTGCGCGAGAATTTTCGATTTTTACGTGTTTTTCTGTGGAAAGTAAGCCAAGTATTGATAGAAATTCATAATTTACTTAATTTTCGTTAAATTTCAACTAATATTCAACGTCAAAAGTGTAAATTATCTGGTGAAAATTACGAAACAAAACTAAGTTACCGGATTTCTTCCCGATTTCTTCCCGTACGTAAGTAATTTGATATTTCAGAATTATAGTGGCATATTGTAACGATATACAATTAAAAATGAATTCGTGAATACATGGCTAGTAATCTAGAAACATTTCTTATTGGAATCTTATTGGAATATTCTTGATGTTTGTTTACAAAAATACAAATTACGTAAATCAAAATGTCTGCTCCGCGTACTATGAAGTTTGAGCTTAAATATTGCGGCAGTCGATTTTTATCTCGTAAAATAACATCATCACTAGATTACTTGTCTTTTTATGACCTTAATTCCAAAATTTTGTGTAAATTGATCCGACATTTGTGTCAGAAATCAACATAATAATACAACAAAATAGCTTTCAGCAAGTATTCTCGTATCTATCCAAAATGTTTATATTTCGGTTTGTTATAAGAATATTGTTTACATTCTAATACATAGTGACATAATTAAAGAACCCATAACAGTTTCAAGTGTGTGAATAGCTGCTTTGTGAGCGGAGAGATAAGGTTTTTTGTGCTGCGGGTCATATTACGCTTGCGATAAGCGGGCGCCCGCGAAACGCAACGGAGTATGACGTAAACATGACATTTGAAATTTGCCAGCCGAGAGGTTAAACGTCCGTATTTGGCTCACAGAAGATTAAATCATGTGTACCAATTTCAACTGAATCGGTCTAGTAGATTCTGAGAAAATCTGTCTGGCTGTAATAGACGGACAGACCGACCGACAGGCAACAGAATGATCTTGTGGGTTCCGTTTTTCCATAAAGAGTTTCAGAAACAATAAAAGCTTGACCATCAGCACAGAGAGACACATTCTCACTATTTCAAACGCCAGTCAATTCAAAAATCAATTCGTGAACACATAGAAACTTTAATCTCGCTGTTTCAATATTGTACGTACGGATGAAAGAGAACATAGGTTGTAGCAGGTGCATATCGTGGCGCTGTGTGACGGTGTCGCTAGACAGAAGTGGGTTACTGTGATGTTCTGGGCTAAGCAGCTGGCTTTATTTCTACAGGATAAAATACTGTTTGTACCAGAGTGCCATTACTATAATTTTCAATGAAACGTTCGCATTCGCATGTCAGTCGTAATTCGTAATCTGTCAAAAAATTATGGAAATTGTTCTACAAATGCGAACGTTGTTTATAATGAGTACAATTGATGCCTATGAAATCAATCGTCATTCATCAATTTACGTCAGAAACAACAGTGTTACGAAACTACTTACCACAAAAAAATACAAAAAACAAATATTTTTGCCAATAAATGACAGGAGAATCTATAAAAAGCTTAAAGTGATTAAAGTGGTTTAAAAAATAAAATTCGTACGGAATTATGCGTGCGGCACACACTTACTTGGCCGGTTTTCTTTTTCTAGTCTTAGCTTTCTTTCTTTCTTTTTGAAAAACGTTGCCCACACTAGGAATTTCTCCTGTATCGTGGGTGGGTTTACAAACATACAATGTCACATACACACACAGCCAGACCCGGAACAACTATCTGTAGGCCATACAAATATTTGTTCCGTGCGGGAATCGAACCCGCGACACGCAGCGCAGCAGTCTATCGCTCAACCACTGCGCCAACCTAGTCGTCGAAGCTAACTGTTCTAAACATTGACAGCCTACCTAACTTAATGAAAATAAACATGTGCTCTCTCGAAAGTAAACACCAAAGCGCATTCTGGGCCATGTAATCATTCTTCTAGACTTGTGGTTTACCTAAACCCACTAACGCTAGTGGTCTACGTGACTACAAGCTTCTGACTCGGGTTTTCCTGAAGTTTTACTTGTCTATTTATTATTTAGATACCTAGTGTTTCGTGTTAGCATTTGTTGTTGAGTTTCCAATAACATTGTTTATTGTATTTCAATTATTCAAGTACGCGTAGTTAGGCCAGTCACCGTAGACAGATTAAACACGTTAGGTCGCATTAAATTGGACCATCCTGATTTTTTGGGTAGTCGCTAGGATAGATGCCAGTAGTGTCCTCCCAATGTTTCAACTTTGAAAGACCTGTGCTAACTGCGTGGTGCTCGGAAAACTTTAAAATATTCAGTAGTTTTTCAGACATTGGCTTATATCTTCTAAATGGTGAATTCTACATTAAAAGTCAATCAGTGGACTGTTAAAGTAGATACAATTTGCATCAATTAAAGTGCAAATGTAGTTGAATTAGTTTTACAGGTATTGAGGTATAGGACATCAAACACGAACCAAAAGCTTACAACCCTAATCTCTTCAAAGTTAGAGTGAACAGGCTCCTTCTGGGTAGGCTCGCTCCATCGTAGACTTTGTCTCTGTCATCTCTGACATAGACTGGATTCAAGAGCAAACCCATTACCTACAAATAAAAAAAGAAAAAAAAAATTTTTTTTTACAAAAATCTAAATTGTTTTTTAAACAATGGAGCTCTTTGATTTGCTGGACTTTTGAAAAAGATAGGTTTGATACCACAGTGGAAAATATTTCGAGGTTAAAAAATTGGTTGTACACTATTGGCATCTACTCTAATAACATACCAAAAAATCAGGATGGTGTAAAATACTGCGACCTTAAATGCCTTGTATGACTGGCCTGTAGTACTAGAATAATCGAAATACATTGTAATGAATGATTGATGATGATTTTAGTTGTTTTTGGGTTATCAAGCACCGTGTGAACTATGTAAACAGTCGATAGAAATTAGGTTTGTGTGAATGAACACACTCGTATGTCTTATGATATTGATATTCGTCGATTATTTCGTTTTAATGACAGTGTGTCAGTTCAGTCAACAGTTCAGAAACATGGAATTTCAGTTTCAATTAACGACTCAAGTTTTTCCGGAAATTGATGTTTCTTATTCGTCGGGCTTATTTATTTATTTATTCACTGTTTATTTATTTATAGTTTATTAAAACGGAAAAGTTTTGAAGATGTCATTATAAATTAGGTAGATCTATTTTTGTGTGTAAGTCAAATAGTCGTAGAATTATAAAGTACTAGCTTTTACCCGCGACATCGTACGCGCTTATTCCGGTTTTCCCGTATACGCGTAGACTTGAGAAACTTTTTAACACCCTACTATAGGATTTATACCACCTGTAGCGTTTACCAACTCTCTTGTGCACCTCTAATATCTTTGTGACACCGTACTATAGGCTTTCGATAACTTTTACCTGTAAAACTCTGGGCCTAATTCGCGGTTATAAGTGAGTTAGAGCATGCTCTAACTCAGTTGCACAGGTATGCGTTAACACTTTTATACTCAAATGGAACTGATATACGAGTCTTATATAGGTTTTTTTAACGCTTTAGTGTTAGTTGGGTCCTCTTCCTTTTCCGTTAGGTTAAAAAATAACAGTGTGACACTTTAAAATCCAACCCCTAATTCCAAAAGTAAACCTGTAGGTAGATACTATCGGTCTATATAATACAAAGACATAAGAATCAGTGGCATAGTCAGCATCTTTAAATAAATTGGACTCTTTACCTCCCACTCCCACCTCATTTCACACACATGCCGTCAGACACAAAGCCTTAACATCAAAATCGGTCGTCCGTCACCAAAAACACGCACTAACCAATAATCCTATTCATTCTCACGATAAAGTCGGAGCGAGCAGTTTTCATAAGCAATCGTCGCGCTGGGCCGGTCGCGTCGGACCCACAAGATTCAATTACGCGGGCGCTGACGTGGCAAGAGTAGTGTCAGAAGTTTAACCGGCGCCCGTCCGCGCCTGCAATCGAAGGGAAATACGACTGGGGACCTCCAGAATAAGGATGGGAACTCTTTGAGTTATTGTAATATGGGCCAGGTGGGAAGGTAACCGGTGATTCGATTTGGCAATTGTTTTTTTTTTCTTGGTTGTTAAGTTTTTTGTTCAGTAAGTTGTAGAAGGTTTGAGGTTTGAGAGCTGACTAAGGTCATTTCGTATTTTGATTTCAGGTAAATTTTGACTTAGAAACAACTAACACTTTGCACAAAATCATATCTAAGCACCAACATAAATACCAATATCTAAATTAGTTAAACACAAACGTGTAATAAATAATAATAAAAATAAAAATAAACTCTTAGGGTATCAAAAAACTTAGCCACATCTCTGCCAATGAGTGAAGTGCCAGAAAACAGGCAGCGTTCCGTGGGAATGATGATTCCTTGGCCGAAAAAAAAACCCAGGTCTCTTTGGTAAGTGATTAAAATCAATTTTGATTACGACGTTTCACTCCTTTTAAAACTGGAAAACTGCGTGGAAGACTTTCATACAATCATACCTATAGACACATCTGTAACAAAATAGTAGATACTAACACAATACATTTTAAATTCCGAGATCTGTCGCAAATACTATTAAATATAGACTGCATCTATATTTACGTGACGCTGAAAGTTTTGCAATTACTGTCTATATGCAACTTGAAGCCGTTTCAGGACTACCGCATCTCGTATTGCTCGCTTCGAGTTCCTTTCCACCAACCTATAGGTATGTACATTTGTTGGTATTGTACGTAATATTAATGTAGATGCAAAACGTACCAACGTTTTCAACGTTCACAGTCAATTAGAAATAATTTAGCTAGAAAGAAATAAAATAATGCACAATTGTTTGTGAAATAAAAAAGAAAAAAACATCTAGTGAAAAAGTTAAAAACTGTTTCAAACAAGGAAACACAATTTCCTAGCTTGAATATCACGCTTCAAAAATACTTCAACTCAATTAATTCTTTAACCGCAAATCGATGCAGGAATGTAGTTTCATTTGATCTGAATGGCAATCAGTAAACATGGGCCAAGAAATAAATATCCCGTGTGGGAGAATTCCGGAATCCCGGGGGAACTAATTGCAGCCCTAGCTGTATTGATGGCACACTACCTACACCCCGGGATCAATGTAAATTATCTATCCCGGATCCACAAAATGCGATTACCGTACATCATTCTTGTTTTATTTCGTTATATTTTTGTTATATAGTCTAATCAAATAGGAAGGGGTGTTATCAAATTACTTGTTTCATCAGTAAACGAATATAATGGAAGTTCGTGCGTGACACCAGAGTGCCGATGTTACTATTTTTAAGCAACAGTCGCAATCTTTTCCATACATTTTTGTCAGATTGCGACTGAGATGCGAATGTGAACTCTCACTTCTATTATTCTATATATTCACTTCTATTATTTGAATAAAGGCTTAAGTGCGTTTTCTCTTCACGGTATTTCAACTGGCAAGTCCTTATTCTTAGAAATGAATAAACCTTATGTTATGAAACTTAATGCATACCTATATGCAAAACAGGTCTAGAAAGTTACTTGAAAACTTTTTCGAAAACAATTTGGACGGATCCAATAGGGAAGATGTAAGTACAGAATTTATGAGAATTTTGTCACTAATATAATAAAAAAGTATAAAATAAAGGCCATTGCAACGTTTTTATTTTGGTTAATATCGATTTTAACAAAAATAATGAATTAAAGTAACGTGAAACGGAACGTATTTAAAAACAACAATCAGCGTTTAGTGACGTATCTGCTGTTATGCCAACGAAAAGGCAACCTTATGCCTTTGAGTTGGGACAGTTCTTGACCAATGATAGACACGAGTAACGTCATCGTCCGTTTTCGCGCGAACCTTTAAACTGTCGGTTTGAAAACGCAATTTTGGCAATAAATTAAAGCGTTTTCATTTCATATTTATTTGGTGATCTATTCTAGATGGAGTTCTTTAAAATAAAGCAAAAATGGAAATATTGCATGTTCCCTATTTGATGTTTTCTATAGAAGATGAAAAACTCTCTCTTTTTCTTTCTATATGAAATATCGTGAGAAGTAAAGGCTATTAAATATTTTAACACAAAAACTGAAGTACATGTAAACAAGCCTGAACCAATTAAAAATAAAATCCAGCAACAAATAGTAATAAATATCTCTAAAAGTAAAACCATTCGTGTCTAACAGAGGAACAAAAAATAAATGCCCTCTTTAATCATTACAAAATTGTTTCGGACGAAATTCTCACAAAGGATTACAAAACAGAATCCGAAAAGGATCTTACAATTATTGTAAAGAAAAAACTGAGGAGAATTATAACAGCTAACGAAGGTCTCCAATTAAAGGATTTAAACCTTGGAAGCGATCGCCACGCGGGAACAGAACTGTAATTAAAACTTTGTTCTATAAACTATGATTAAAACTCCAAGGGTTCGTGTACGATCCATTTTTATTTTTTGTTCTAAACTTATGACTTCCAACTTCATCGTTTTATATTGTTGGAGTGTAATGTATTATTAACGGTGAACAAGTGACAATAAGTTATCCGTTCACTTTGATATTATATTCTGTTCTTTTGTCTACCTTCTGTTATATGTGGTGATAAAAGTTTCTGCATAAATTTTTGTTGTTATGTATCTGTTTTAGTAATGAATGCATTATTGAAAGCATATTAATGTTAAATGATAATAATGAACAATAAATTATATTTACAGGGTCAGAGTAGGTTTTTGCTTACCTATTACATCAAGCATCGTATCCTTAATAAAGTTTACGTAATCTTAATTAAGTGTGCGAAATAAATCTAATGACGATGTCAAAAAGCTCTCAATCACAAGCTTCTCATAATTGCCTTTCCGCAAGAAAATTCACAAAGTTCCGATGTAAGATTTATATACTTATTATAAAACTGTTTGTTAGAAGCAACGAGCCGTTTTAACGAGTCTATTAAATTTGTTGTTCAAACACGGTTTCTTTCATTCGATGTTGAAGAGCATAACGGCGTAATAAATTCTTGCGAGGCTTACCTTAATAAATCCGGTTCGACTCAGATTCTCTAGCCGCCATAAATTGTTAAATAAATCGTTCGAACAACACGGAACGGATCGCCTGTGGACGATATCAAGTTGTAATTTGGGGACCAATTTTAACGTCCGAGTACTTTTAAATAAGATTTAATGAGGCTTGAATGAAAATCTCGGCAAAAATACGAACGATGCTAAAGAAAAAATGTTGCCAGAGATGTTTCAATGCAATTTTGTCTACCTGAATGGGTTTATCCGTAATCCTTTTATGATTAGTTCTATGCCTGAGTTCACTTACACTTTACAGTTTTCCGGGCTAGCTATTCATTTTCCGCTCGTTCTTATTCCGAGTTTCCTGGCTTGGTCCTGCAGCGTAGATCGAAAGAATTAATAATAACAACGCATGAATGCTATATGTCCTTTGGGGCTTTCATGCTGGAGTAGGTTATCGCTTTTGGGGGCTCGTAATTGACTCAAAGACATACAGATACACTGTTAAGCTTGTTATCTTCTATGAAACTTCAATTTATCCTATAACGCTTTGACATAGATTTGAAAAACATTTTACGAATTTTGGTTCATTCGTGTGGTTCTTATTTGGTTCTGTAGTGTTAACACATTGTGGTCTACTTTTGTGGCGCTGTTTTTTTAATAATTATATCCAATGCGGCAGTAGTAGTGTCCTTCGCTGTTCTTAATGGAAAAACAGCTGACTAGGTACAGAGTGAATAGGTTATAAGCGTGCGCCATCTTCGACCACATCATCGCTTACCATCAGGTGAGATAGTGGTCAAACGCGTGTCTATCAATAGTAAAAAAGGAACTAAAACTTCTAATGTAAAACATGAAAACTTTGAATCAAACCCGCAAAAAAACAGAACCAAAGTCAGAAACAAAAATAAACTCTTATAAAATCAAGCATCATCCTGTTGCAACCGCGTCCGTAACTCGTCGCTATAGCACAGTTTATGTGGCACATAACCGACCATACACACATTAAGAGACAGCGCACATATTTAAACGTAGTGTCGGCCAGTGAAGCTTAGCCCGACAGTCCGCTGACAACTTGTCGGCTAACCATTATTCATGACGACAATTTTCCCACGTGTCACCAACAGCCTACCATAAATGATAAATACTTTTTTGTTTTAGCACACCCCGTGTACACAGTCGTTTCTATTAATGGTGTAGTATTTTTTGTCAAGAATAAATTGTAGTTAAAAATAAAAGTGGGTTTTTGCGTCGGCTGACAAAGGCTAATGTGGTAATGTGCTGTTTAGAGTCTGTCTGGCTGTGGATTATTCCTGGCTTTCTATAATAAGGTCAGGACTTTTGTGTTATTTAAGTTGGTTCTAAATATCCAAAAAGACATGGCCGCCTGACACTTTCACATAAAACAAACTAAACCTACAATTACAATTGGAATGTCGGAACAAGTTTACTACTAAATAACATGTGTACGTACAACTTGAATTCATCAACCCGTAGTTACAGTTACAAACTGTAATTTAACCTAGACAGTTATATAGTAAGAGCTTTGATCAACTAAGTAGTGTCGTATCATTCAAGTTCGTTTGGTGACGAAGCACTCCAGATTTGTTCACTGAGAAACTGTACCTCACACCAACAACAACAAGAAACTCCTCTGTGATAATGAACTAGGTAAGTTTTAGATCGTTCCAGAATACAATGCGCCACTCTTTAATATCATTAATCTATATTATCAAAAGAAAAACTCAATGGAAATGAAATTGAATTTCCGTTTTTAGCACTTCCATGGTAGACCTCCGTCTGTTTCCTTCGAGTTATCAGTATGAATGGCTGCTATAATATCATATTATTACTCGCTCACCGTCGTCTTATTTGCAATATCCGACCTGAAGTAGGATTCAGGATATTTAAACATAATATTTTCTTAGCACGAATGACCTATAAAACCAATGAAAGACGAGACCAGATGTTAACAAGTTGGTGTGACGACAAAACGCAACAAGAACAATGGTTTGAGAGTTACTTTAAGCCTTTGTCTTCCACATTCAGCATCTTGTCTTTAAACAAAATGGGTACCTATATTTGTGGAAGACCTAGATGCGAAGCTCACCCGACAAGTCTATATCGCAATAGATGAAAAACAAACTTCAGTAGCTGAAGCTAAATTGAAAAATGCTCCTAAAATACACACTGTCATGAAAAATGTCACAGATACATGAAGCATAATGAAAATATCGCATAAGGCGCTGAAGCAGCGATCTTGGCTTATTTTTTCCGTAGAAAAATAAAGCCGTTTAAGGTTCCACTAGACGTTACAAATATTATTATTTCTTTAGATGTGTGGATAAAGTGCCATTGTTTTAACGAATGCATTTTTATCCTAAACATATGAGATTTGTCGCGTTTTGTCAATTAAATTTTCTGACGTCTTGACAATCGCCTTTACCTCGCTAGCGCTAACAGAATGTCACTTGTCTATAGTCTCTGTTCTTTCAAAGATCTTGGAAAAGTTTTCAGGATTCCCCAAAACATAAAGACAAACGAATAAAGTGCGTGCATTACAGCGGTCGATGGAACGGAACATAAATCCGACTGGCCGTCTATTGAATAAGCCACAATTCTGCATGGACACTCCCCGTTATTACGCACCGCACCGTTCGGCTTCGTCTATTGTGTCAGTCAGAAAATCCATACTGAACCAATGCCACAATTTTTGTACTGCTACTATTCTGCGAATTGAACGTATTTCAGCTTAGTTCGAGGGCAAAGGACTGAGATAGTTTGTTTATTTTTGTGTGGTTTCTATGTTTGCTGTGATAAAATCATTAAGGTTTTGAAAATAGTACCTTATTTAGTACCAATATATTATTAAGTGCGAGCTATAAAAACTTAGAGACATAGAGAGGGATGTTTCCGTTTAAAAAAAAAAATATGTTACTCTCTTATTTTTTTTTAAACGTATCAGGTTTCATCAAAACAGGTCATTAAGTTCCAAAAATACCTAAGAACTTGCGAATTTGCATGGAACACCGCCGTGACGAGTAAACAAAACACTTTCAATATATTTTTTGTTTGCACCGATAATAGCGAAAGTTTTTGGTCCAGCTATTTCATCGTACAATAACAAAACAAAAATCCTAACAGACATCAGTACGATACAACTTGCTTAAAAATGTATCGTTTTACGAACGAAAAATTACTGCCACCCTAAGCGTTGTTACTTTATTACCAAGTTTCGACATGGATCGAGATTACTTAAGAACTTTTGATACTTTCCAAGGACCTGAAATGAATTTAAAAGTTCATTCTTTATGCTCAGTTATTCTGCGGTTTTATGTGATGCCAATTTATGGTTTTTACAGTTGAAATTGTGATCATTACTATTATTTAGGACATTTTAAATTATCATTTTTTTGTTTATTACTATTAATTTGGACATTTTAAATGTTGAGCCTGCTTGTTTTGTTTAGTATCTAAACAGATTCTTAAGACCTTCTTTGTGTTTTTTTAAGGATGGGAAATCATCAAATGACTCCTTCTCAGACTCTTACTGACTAAAACCCATCCGTGCTCCTCCCAATGCCCTTTGCGTTCCAGGGCTGCGGCGTCTCTTTCGAACGGATTCCGCACCCCGGCAGGCACTGGCCCTAGCGGGCCCCGTCTCCCATGCTGACATCTCCTTGAGGCGCGCATGGAACACAGCGTGCCGCCGACCCGGGCCTGGTTCTGATCGGACGGCGAGCCACCCAATGCTCGCCGTCCGCAGGCCCGCGCCTACGGTGGCCGGAAATCGCCTTGCGACTCCCGACGCCTGGGGCGTCTTCTTCTGTTGCGGCGGCTGGGTCGTGAGGTTTCCCTCTCTCTCACACGTTCGGCATCCTCCTTCGCTAGCATTACGGTTTCGCAGAAGGAGGTGACCGCTTCCCATGCCTCTTCGCTCTGGACCATAGATTGTACTAAGGCCGGTCGCGAGAGGTCGCCGCCGCCGATCGCCTCAAAGATTCTTAAGACCTAGGCTCAATCTGGCTTAAAAATGCTACTCTCAATATGATATTTAATTAACAGCCTTTTGAAAATACCCATTTGTTTAATCCTTGTCAATACCGTCATATATTCATAGTTTCTAATCCAATTATCAAATACCTGCCATTGTGATTACCGAATCTAATTAGTACGTATTTAATCTGAGGTTTCGGCAGTGGTCGGTACAAAGACTAAATGACCGAGACTGTTTTTAGGGTTCCGTAACTCAAAAGGAAAACGGAACCCTTATTGGATCACTTTGTTGTCGGTCCGTCTGTCAAGACCCTATATCTCCGGAACGCGTGGAATTAACGAGTTTAAAATAAAACCATATACTCAGGTCTACGGTCCCTTGAAGCTGTGAAAAAATCAAACTTCTAAGTTAACGTAAAAAAAGACAAGGCCGTTTATGCCGCAAAACAAATACATTTATTTCGACACTCAAAGGAGTTAAAGCTTATAAGGTATTTTCTGTTGACCTAAAACTATGAAATTTGGCAAGTAGTACTACAAGTATAGGGAAAAGTCTGAAAACTACACATTTGTAATTAAATCATAAAAAATATAGCCTTTTTAGGGTTCCGTAGCCAAATGGCAAAAAACTGAACTCTTATGGATACGTCATGTCTGTCCGTCCGTATGTCACAGCCAGTTTTTTCAGATACTATAAGAACAACTGAATACTGTTGAAACTTGGTAAGTAGATGTAATCTGTGAACCGCATTAAGATTTTCACACAAAAATAGAAAAAAAAACTAAACTTTGGGGGTTCCCCATACTTACAACTGAAACTCATTTTTTTTTTATCAAATCCATAGGTGTGGGGTATTTATGGATAGGTCTTCAAAAATGATATTGAGGTTTTTAATATTTATTTTTTTCTAAATTTATTAGTTTGAGCGAGAGACACTTCCGAAGTGGTAAAATGTGTCTCGCCCCAGTAACTTCTAAAATAAGAGAATGATAAAACTAAAAAAATATATGATGTACATTACCATGTAAATAAATATAATAAAAAATAAGGTTTGTGGTACGGAACCCTTGGCCGATCTTTTTAAGTAATTTATAGCTATAAATTTGTACGGAGCCCTCTGTGGGCGAGTCCGACACATTCTTGGCCGGTTTTTGTTTAAGGCTTGTATATTTGCCAATGACCTTGTGCATACAAACGGAGCTAACTACACCTCGGCGCGCCACTCCGCTAGCCGTCTTTTTATTTTTTTATAATAAAACAAATACATATTTTAAAAAAGTAACAAAACCAAGTTCTCTTCGTTTGTATTGCACAGAAGTAGATATTATTTTATTAGTCTTTTGTTAAAAAATGAAGGAGTAAAATGGTTTCATCTCAACGATTTGGAGTTAATTTGGAGATTTTTTTTCCTATTATGTGATATCAATACGTAAATTCTGGCTAAACCAAGTTACGTGCAATATCATGTAGATTACTACCTATTTTTTTCAGATGTAATTTTTCAGTAAATGCCGACGAAAAACTGCTTCATCTGCACGCTATTTTTAAGCCTTTTCGAGAGAGCACCCTTAATATTATGCCTACCCATTTAATCGTACGTGGGTAGTAGCCACATGAAAGTTGAAATTTATTCATTTTTATAACAATCAATCCGCCTAGCCTTTTCCTAACTATGTTGGGACGACTTCTAGTCTAACCGATAGCAGTTGAATTTTACACTAGCGGATCCGTGTCCACTTTTTTTTTCTTTTTTTGGGACAAGCCCGCCACACATTTCCAACCACTGCAACTCCTGAAAGCCAGTATCAACAGTGGCGACCACCAGAAAAACGCCGAGCCAATGAAGCCCGACGAGTCCCGGAGAAACGATTCAACTGTCTTGGATCCTGCAACGAAATTAATCAGAAAAGTACAGCGGAGGAGTAGGAAAAAAAAGGGTCAAGTGGACACGGACACTCTTTTCCTACTCCTCCGCTGTTTATTAACCCGAAAAATACTTGGGTGGTACTTTTCGGGATAATAAATAGCTTATGATAGTCACAAATAACGTGACTTACTATTGGTAAAAAAATTCAAAATTGGTTCAGTAGGTTCAGAGATTACTCCTACAACCTCACAAACTGACACAACTTATAATATTAGTATAGATAAAGCGACTGTCTATCTGATCTTCACAACCCAGATCCGGAATCGTACCATACAATGCAGCGTGCGGTAAAATAGGTACTCTCACCTAAGTACCCACTTTACCACACGTTCCCATACAAAGCACCGTGCGAATTCTTTACGGTATTTTTTAAAATTTATATTAACATAAAATAATTCCACTAATTAGTTTCAAGCCGACGCGATGAAAAAAAATACAATACAAAAACACACACACACACACAAATACACACACACATTAGAAATACATCTATCGTCTTATTTTTTCTTTCAAGCAGAACATTATAAGTTATCACAACACTCCAGGGTTATGTTTTTCGAGTGTACGTAAGTAGATGTGCTTGTATGTATGTGAGTAAATTTCTCTGGCACGCTCTGTAGCATATACGGCTTGTTAGAGTTTTGCTTGAGAGGTGTCGTTAGATTTATTTGGATAGTGAGAGTGACACTGGGTATATAAAAATTAAAATGAACGATTTTGGCGCCATAATAATGTCTTCAAATTTTTTTTCTCTTCAAAACCTTTCAAGTGTGGTATCAAGATAAAGGTCTCGAAGAGACGATTCCAAATATGTGACTCACTACAATGTAGGAAATAAAAAAACTGACTTTGTCAAAAAGCCCGACCGGTACAATATACGTTTAAAAATTCCACTAAGGCGTTTCACGCAGACGCAAACGGAAGCGCTTTTGCTCAATACGTTTATCTCATTTTAATACTATAGAGAAAATGAGAAAAAGGATACAGTTCTAATTTTAAATTTTCAAATTCGAACCATTTTGCAAAGATTGTTGCGACTTTCCAACTGATACCTGTCTAAAAACAAAAAAGTTTGTTTTCTCGCAAATGTGTTGAAAATTTTGTGTGACACACGTGCGGCTATTGGTTTGTAAAAAACAACTTATCGCACTAGTATCATAAATAACTATTATTACTATACTAGCTATCCTATCAACATTAAGCAAG
Source organism: Lacanobia oleracea (assembly GCA_950371165.1). Classification (NCBI taxonomy): domain Eukaryota; kingdom Metazoa; phylum Arthropoda; class Insecta; order Lepidoptera; family Noctuidae; genus Lacanobia; species Lacanobia oleracea. The sequence continues at coordinate 15,233,554 of OX493397.1, forward strand.
CAAAAACCGACTTTAGAGGTAAATCCCCGAATGCTCATATTATATTGATAAATAAAGGAGATTATTCTTTTCGTGACGCATTCCTCTGGTACCGCTAAGAGTATTCTCATAAACTATTAAAAGGTTGTGAAGAGGCTTACCAGGAGAGGGTATGACGAAAATTTCTTTGTGTCTCTTTCCTTATGATCTTATTTCCCGTAAACGTGTATTCACTTTATTTTTGGGTTGGTAAAATTTTCCATTATGAATAAACAATGGAAAATTTTCTGTATATCGTTATGTAACATGATTTGTTATAGAAATTACAAATGTTTCTATTATAATAAAATTAACAGTACTTGAGCGTAAAAATACTCATCGAAAGAGACTGCCACGGAGGTATGGATAGACTATCGACTCAACGCTCATACGAAGTTGTTTTTTTATAAAACGATACCCATGCTACGACCGGGTACTAAAATTATTCCCATGACAAGCAAATGTTCATCAAAATCTGTCTAGCTTTTTCCCAAATATGTTGGTGTCGATATAAAGTGTAGTCTAATGGGTTCTTCGCTATTCTTTTCAATTTCGTTGCGGGATCAAAGACAGTTGAATTGCAGTGTTTGGTAATAGAGTTGTAGGCTAGCCGAATGCTGCTGAATACTAACGATTATTATTAGTAAATAAATTGTACCTACTGTGAATCATCTGTCACCATTACCTACTCAATGCAAGTGGTCTAAATTCCCATCTGCATGTAATTACCGAACGCTAAGTATTCGATTTAATTATGTATCGAGAATTAAGTGCTAGGTTTGTTGGCTATACTCGTATTTGTACACAAACAAACCATTTGGATTAACTAGTACCGCAATATAATAATATTAGATTAACTGAGCTTTTGGGCTAATGCTGCTGCCTGGATAGTAAATTGATATGTTTTGTACATGCGGTGGTATTTAGGTTATTTCTTTGTACTATGATTAATTTCTATTACTTCAGCATTGAAAAAGGCTCTTATAGTATAAATACCTAATACTTGGAAATTATAAATGTTGTTTTGACTAAGGTTCACAACGAAACGATGCCTTAATTTTATTTGTTGTCTTTAATGTTTAAAAATAAACACAGACTTTTACACTGGTTAGCAAAATATTTTTTTACTCAAATTGTAACATTGCATTAATGACACTAAAAACAACTCGAGATGCGAAAAAATAAATGACGCAAAAAAGAACGGCCTCAAGTACCAGCATGTAAGTAACGCTGGCGTCATCTGCGCACAAAAAATAGTACGAATCTCTAGTAGGGACAAGCCCAAATTTATAATGTAAATATCTTATACAATTTAATAAAGTAAGTAGGTACCTCGAATGAGAACTTTAAAAAGCTCCACAAAGACAATACCACGAACTAATAAAATACTCATTACGTTTTAAAATATTTTACTCTGGAAATGATTATTCGCCTTTATTAGTTTAATAATTTAAGAGGTAATAAATAGGTAGTGCTTAAAGATATTAAAGTGATTTAAGCAAAAAAAAACACATACATCACATAAATCTTGCGAAATTTTGGATGGATGCTTGTTACTCAATCATACTAGAACAGAAAGCCAACGCTACAAATTCTTAAATAACGTTTGCATCCGCACGTCAGTCACTAACTGACGAAAAAACCTTAATTTTCATACATTTTTGAGAGATTGAGATTCGATTGCGAACGTTGTTTGAAAATTTGTATAATTGGCACTCAGATCTGTATGAAATTGTGCACAGAGCTAGATTATAGTCTGAAATAGCACCTAGTCTTTTATATCCCGAGGATGTGTTCCCTTGGGATAATTTCCGACATTCACACGGGCAAAACCGCTGGCAGAACCTGATTTTTACATATTTTCGACTTGTAAATCCCTGAAATAAGATATCAGACAACATATATTGGAGAAACAATTTTACCTGTTCTAAACAGCCAAACCACCTACGCTTTCGAGCCCAAAACCAAATGTGTTATTCTTGACATATTTTAGAAAATTAACAAATCAGCAACGAAATTACGACACCTCTGTGGGAGGACTTAATTAACCGAGCTGCAAATAAGATAAATGAACTGTCAGAGTCGCTAATGCGCGCACTGGATAGCGGACACACGGTCACTCCGGCTGGCACACATATCATGTTTAGGAAGTCACGCGTAATTAATTTTGAGGTAACGTTACCAAAAAAATATTTGACGTTTGTGATACTGGGAGCAGGTATGGATGTAGGCCATGGTTACGAAAAAAGCTTGCAAGTAAGTTTTAAACATGAAGGTGCTGGAGATCTGCATCACATTAGGATGCAGAAATCTGATATCTGATATCTAATCAGTCTATCTAATCTGAATCTTGATATCTGAAAATGCGTGAAATCATTCACGCATTTTCAGATATCAAGTTATAAATCACCATGTTACCTTTCCATTAGTCCATGTGACTACTTAATCAGAAGCTCAATACCTAATCAGAAGTTGTAACAGTACCTATGCACTTTAATAAAAACGCCTCTACCTGTAAAACTGCTCCACTACGGTTCCAAAATCGGAACAACGATGAATATACATATTTTTGATGGAAAGCGATCAGAAACACGATTTTTATTTTTTTCCAGTACCTGTCGATTGCAAAGTGCAAACGAATCAAATTCGCAGCATAGCTCATAACATGCAATACAAGCGTCGAAAAAGGGTCTGTAACACAAAAGTTTTTTATTTGCGATTAAAAAGACGTGTTCAGGACTATTCCATTCAATGATGGACATTTAAAGCACGTCTGATGCTCACTTTCGAGGTACAGGGGAATAGGTTTTTTATTCCGCTTTAGTCCACCTTCCTTTACAGTCCGTTTCCCAAAGCTAGACGATATTGGAAGAACTGCTAGTCCGTGACAAAAGCTGATGGATATGCTTGATGAAATTATAGCTGCCTATTGAACTATGAAAGTGATAAGATAATTTCGTCCGATACGGAGTTTAAAGATACCCATTGAAGGCGAACGGAAAGGCCGGCTTAGTGGTATCGACTGCCTTTCCAGGCCGTTATCACTTTTGAGGTATCCCTGAATTGAAAATTATATTGAAAGCTTTCAAGTGGAAGATATTTTGTGATATAATCAATTGAAAACAATTCAACTGAATCCAGCCTGTAGTTTTTAATCTTTGTGATTGTATTTAGTGACGAGATGTGGTCACACTACCATATGATAACATTTTCTAAGTCATAAAGTTCTTAGTTTTATTAGCACGTGTGTGTTACGTGTGTAGGTCACGTCATGTGATGATGACGAATGCTAAGCTATCTCATTGGTCAGAAACGTTATTGCAGCGTGTTTCACTAGGAGTTAACATCATCCATTTTTCACACCGAAGGCATATGTCGATGAAAACGTTCGAAACACGCCGCAAAATATTTCGTGGAAAGATTTATTGCACGATTAATTGCAGTAAAAGCTGTAATTGTTGTGTTTTCCGGACTTAAAAGGATTTTTAAGGAACTTTATAGGTTTTTAAAGTATCCATGTAATGAAGTGATGTGACGTGATAAATTGAGCGTCCAGATCGGTACTTGATTAAGTATCGCAGTATCCCTGCTTCGTTCGGAAGGTTAATATTTTAATATACTTTTATACCTATTTTAAATTGAGTTGTAATTATGGTCTACGTTTATTTGCGTAGATAGAGATATCATAACGAGATAGATAAACATGGACATTGCAAGAGGTTTATGAAGTTAAAATTAAATTGTTAGAATACGCTACAATCATACTAAGTAGTTCTCTAGTTATCTGTTATGTGCCGATAAAATTCGAAGGCGTAAAAACGTATGTCGGCCTAAAAATACTTCTATTTTACTTATGCATAAATTTTTTAATAAAAACCTTCATAAAAATGTGAAGATAAACAGTAGTACAGCAATTTTCTCTAAATTTCAAGTACCTGCTTTCAATATTTAAAAACCCCTTTATACTTACGAACGCCCCACGAAGCGGATTTTATCATCAACGTTAACCTTTTCTTCCACGTGGAGCATAGGCACGAGATTATTCCAACATTTTCTCCATTAATTACGTCATAAGGTGAGGGACGTTCTAATGAGTCTCTTGTCTATGTTATTAATGTTGTTTCTTAATAAAAAAACGCGAGCAGGAACTACGTTAAGGATTTTTTTATTCTCTCTTCAAAAAAGATTCGTGTTGATACATCGTGCTTCTGGTTCAAATGAAGTCATATTTGAGATAAGATTTTCGTAAGCCCAAAATTCAAGCATGTTCCTAAAAATAAGCACCTTTCACAACAACTAATAATGAATGAAGGTCAAAACAATTAGGAACAACTCTAGGTCTACTGTGTATCCTTTTACTTAAGGTACTAGTATAAATAATGTGTCGGCATACATATATCTACGAAATAATAATAATAATTATTATTATATAATAATTATAATATAGGATAAAAAAATAAAAAAATATCTAATTCATGCTCTCCCTAGTAGCTTACTATATATTATAATTATTGGCTTAATCTGTCTCCTTCATCAACTGGTGAAGGAGACAGATTCAGCCAATATAACTATGGTTTAATGGGATTATTCTACTCTTCTTCTTATCATGTACAAGCCTGCAATGTCCTAGCCAAACTGGAAACAACTTTACAAAGTATGCTTCCCGTGGGCGTCGAAACCACTTGACCACGGTATATACGATATTCTACGATCACTTGAAATGCTACTAGATTCCAGTCAATTGATGACATCGATTCTTTGGATTGATCTAGAGTGAGTCATGCCAAACATTCATCGATCAAACAACGATTATGTTTGGACGGAATCGCAGGCGAAAACTAGTATTTTATTATAAATTTGTGAAACTATTAATAGCACTCACACATTTACGGTTATTTGAACGGAGAAAATACCACGATGTGGTCTGAGGGAATTGTGGCCACGTCGGTATACGTATGGGGATTATGATCTGTCATTACTAGCGGAAAATGTTGGTTTATAAATTCGACACTGTTAAATTATATTCTTTGTGTGAAAACTTGTTGGTACCTACTTAGAGAATTTATTATTTGTTGCTTGTATTTTAATACAATGTGACGGTTTCCCGAAAATATAGCTAGCAATTTTTTTGAAACATGTCTATGATACAACACAACAACTTTTAAAAGTTTGAAGCAAAATAATGTTTAACGTTTCTGACTTTTCAATATTTTAATAAAGCTACAATCTTCAACAAAGAAAACTCATCAAAGAAATGCGATCTACGTTCAAACTTTTCTAATAGACCATTTCTATTCGCTAATAGAACAGTCTATTAGAAACGTTGGACATTTCCCGCGACGCAGCTACGCAGGATTGTTTGCGTGCAAAACTTCGTGGACGTTGCAATTCAGAGCGCGACAGGTGACGAGAATGGGTGTCGTTCCCCTACTGCCCACTGTCACATTCACACGTCCTTTTTGTTCGGTTTTCCCCGCAAACTGCCAATTCCTTGGGTTCTATGGCTGTTTCATTGGGTCGTGCGTCGGATAATTTCGTTGTAGAGCGTTTAGAAGATAGTGTTTTGTGTTTTTTATTTGACACCGGTCGTTCTTTTAACATTAGGTTTCCACGTTTGTGTGAGTATTCTGTTTTATTGAGGTCTTTTTCTGAAATACATTTACTACTAGTAAGACTATGGCAATGAACATATTTTATATCGCTCTTTAACTTTGTAATTCATTTTACTTTCCATCACAACTGTTAAACGAGATAGATAGATCGTTCCAGGAAACTTGCATAGTCAAAAGTTCATACACGCCCGAGCTTAGCAAATTAAGCGTTGCTAGTTTTAATCCAAAAATATACGTCCGGGAAGCCTGTTATAATTTTAACGAAGAGAAACTTTGGACCAAATCTTTTAAACGTACAAACTCTCATATAGGTTATGCATTGCTTTTGACACTTAAGAACTTTGAATTTTTCCATGTAAATCTGCATATTTTGTAAATTTTATAATCTTCTATCCTACGATATTTAGCGATTTAGTGACTTCCCAAGAAATTCGAGAAAATTACAAAAAAAGCTGTTCACGGAATTCAAACACTGGCGCTAGCTAATAATTTGGGTAATTAAAACTTGTAACGCCAACTTGACGTAAACAAAACACGATAGTACCTTCACGTGTGTATCCAGAAGCACACACTAATGAAATAATTAGAAAAGTTTTACTCCCGAAACATTAACGAGGATTGAAAACGTACCTGTATCTTCATTACAGAATTAATTAATCCACCCACTCGCAACCTTGAAAAACTAACAATTGTTCAGAATAACCCATTTCAGAAATACGTAATCCGTTAGTATTTTTGAGTCGTAATTAGTTTTTCATGTCGGTTTACTGCGGGCACATAATATAGGATCAAAAGCTATTTCATTGAGCAAACATTTACCTGTTTGCGTTTATGTAGTTGCCATCAAACGCAAATCGGCTTTTGGGCACGGCACTTAGAAATGTCGGTTGAACAGTATGTACTTGTGTTACGTTTGTGGTAATCGAAAATATTATTTAAATGTTCATATAAAGCAGTTATTTTGGCCTATTTTCCTTCAGAAGTTACAAAATGTTGGGGAAATATTATTTTACTCAATATTATACATGTGAAGTTTTAGAATGTTTATAAAACAGCCCTTCCTCTTCCCTACATTTTTGATAGATGGCAACTGAAATGCGAATGCGAACATTTGTTACGGTTCCGAACATTCATAAAATACGGAACCCTTGTAGGATCACTCGGGTGTCTGTCTATCCGTCTGTCACAGCCAGTTTTCTCCGGATCTACTGGACCTATTCTGTTCTGTTGAAGTTTGGTATACATACGGACTTCTGTGACCTAAACACCGACGCATTACGTATATAAATTCATTTTTAGTATGGGGTCACTTTTAATAATTGGTTCGGAACCCTTTTCACGCGAGTCCGACTCGCATTTGGCGAGTTTTTATAAATTAGTACACGTAGAAATGTTGCCGACTTGTAGCGGGAGAAGCCGTTGTCAGAAAATAGTTCATAATAAATCTACTCAGTAAGATTTCTATTTAATGTTTCTGTTCTAAGAAATCATTACGAGTATAATTTATATACTCGTATAAGATTTTCAACAAAAAGGTAAATAAGAACAAAAAAGCGGCCAAGATCGAAGAGTTCCGTATCATAATACGAAATCAATAGAAATACACACTCTTTGAAAATTTAAACTGGATACCGGTTCTTGAGATACAGCCCTCTGACAGACAAAAAGACGGACGTACAGACGGACGGATGGATGGATAAACGGACAGCAGAGGTTTAGTAATAAGGTTCCGTTGGTTACTCTTCGGATACGGAACCCTTAAAGCGAATACGCAACAAGGAGATACAAAATCAAATTACGTAACGTTTGATAAAATCAGTTGTTCGAGCACATTGTTTTCATATCAAATTGAATAGCATTAACATACACTTTACAAGAAACCCGTCTCAAGTGGTAACAGAATACGAAAGCTGGTACAGTACTCGGTTCGATCCCTCATTCGGACAAAGTGATAATGTGATTTTCCTGTTGGAAAATTCTCAATTGACCTGGGCTTAGACCGGTGTCCGATAAATGGCGATAGGCTCACCCTTTATCACATCCGACATTAATACTGTCATTGGTGAACCCTACCCTTTTTCCCAGCTAGAGATGTGACTGTGTATTTTAAAAAGTTGTGGGTAATCTTGCCTGAGTCTGTGGTTTTCCCTTTTATTTTTTTGTTTAATTTGGGGTTGATCTTTCAATCGTCAGATAAATTTTAGATAAGGAATAAATATGGCAGTTTGTCAACTTTGTTTGGATTATTAGCTGTTTGTTGGCGGGCTTTATCTCAAGAACTATAAAAGAGTTTTTTCAACTTTTTCACAGAGTCAAAAAAAATTAAAAAAAAACTAAGTGAAAAGCTGTCGTAATTGTAAATTACCTATATCTTTTATTATTTTACTTTTTTTGGAAAATTGTAATTTTTATTACAGTCACTTGTTCTTAATTAAAACATTTGCTGTATTGAGAGAACGATAAAAAATACCTATGTAAAAAACCACAGGAACTGCGCATTCATCTAGGCTAAATAAGACACATTACCCTTTTTTCTGAATCAGTCGAGTTACTCCTGAAACTCAGTAACAGTACCTAATCTTTCAGAGATTACCATTTACTTACATATGAATAGGATTAAAAACAATTCATGTATCCTCTTAGTGGGTAACACTTAAATAATCATCATTTGCCTAGCTTATTCCCAGCCATATAATTATATATTGGGGTTGGCTTCCAGTCGACCCGAATCCATATGTCCGGATTTAGCTGAATACTTACCAGTATTTTACGTGGAGCGGCTGCCTACCAGACCTCCACAACCCATTAACTGGGTTTCATACTTCTGGCTATCCGTAACGACTGCCAAAGATCTACAAATGACAGCCAGGACCAATGATTTAACATGCTTTCCGAGGCACGGAGGAATCTCGTTATGTTAAGACGGTCACCCATCCAAAGTTCAACCTCGGCAAGCGTTGCTTAACCTTAAAATCGATCCCTGCGGCTGTTATTACTTAACCACGAGCTCTATTTCGTAAAATTTAAGTTTTTTTAAGTAAATTACTGTTTAGATTTAGGTACTAAGTAAAGATACAGAACATTAAGCTACCTACATCACATTGATAAATGTAAAATGAGGACACGTCACGTCAGTCCCAAAACAATCTTCAAGTCAAGAATTAATAATTCTGATACTCAATTATACTCCCGCGTACGCTCTGTATGAAAACTTTTGTTTACCCTCGTTAAATACATTCGAATACGTTTTCTCGCGTACCGTTTATTTGAATTTTCCTTTGAAATTTACTTTCCGAGTATCAGCGCTTGCAGCTTCAACTCAGGCTTATCGTTTTACGCAAAGCCACCATACCTAGCCTCGGTAATAGCATTATAGTTTACATAATCGTCTAACAGCGCCATAGTGGTGATATCTAAACCGAATCTTGAGCATTTTGAGCTCTTAATGAAAATTAAGATTCGTAGGTAATTGCAGTCGGTGAGAGCGGTTTGATGGAATTAACTGAATGCGGAAACTTAAATGTTAGGCAGGTTAGTTGGAATTATAGTTAACAAATAATTATACAGTTTTAGTTAATACAAATTTGTTGGAAAAAGTGATTATTGGCATAGGATAAAAGACGTCTAGCGTCATACATTGGACGTCACCTTTTTTTTTTTTTTAAGGATGGGAAATCATCAAATGACTCCTTCCGCTCTAAGCGAGGCGGAAGGGAGTGTCAGACTCTTACTGACTAAAACCCGTCCGTGCTCCTCCTAATGCCCTTTGCGTTCCAGGGCTGCGGCGTCTCTTTCGAACGGATTCCGCACCCCGGCAGGCACTGGCCCTAGCGGGCCCCGTCTCCCATGCTGACAGCTCCTTGAGGCGCGCGTGGAACACAGTGCGCCGCTGACCCGGGCCTGGTTCTGATCGGACGGCGAGCCACCCAATGCGCGCCGTCCGCAGGCCCGCGCCTACGATGGCCGGAAATCGCCCTGTGACTCCCAACGCCTGGGGCGTCTTCTTCTGTTGCGGCGGCTGGGTCGTGAGGTTTCTCTCTCTCTCACACGTTCGGCATCCTCCTTCGCTAGCATTACTGTTTCGCAGAAGGAGGTGACCGCTTCCCATGCCTCTTCGCTCCGGACCATTGATTGGACCAGGGCCGGTCGCGAGAGGTCGCCGCCGCCGATCGTCTCAACTAGGACCCGGCGGTTCTCCGCCCAGGCAGGGCAGACCTCCACCGTATGCTCCACCGTGTCCCCCGGGCGGTCCTCGCAGTGTTGACACCCGGGCGTATCCTCCCGCCGAATCCGAAACAGGTATCTCCCGAAACAACCGTGTCCGGTGAGTACCTGCGTCAGGCGGAAGGTGAGGACGCCGTGGCGCCGCTCCAGCCACTCCTCAAAGAGGGGACTGATTGCCTGGATTGTGGCATGGCCAGCGCTGGGTTGCGACAGTCGCTGTCTCCATACCGCGATGAGATCCTGCCGGAGCTCCGTCTGCCTTGCTGCGATTTGCCGCGGCAGAGGAGTCTCGCCCTGGCGTTGCGCCTCCACACGCCACTCGTAAATGAGTGCGAAGGCTCTCGCCTCCAGATCCCATGGCGGCAGTCCAGAGGGAGGTTCGCCGCGTCGCCAGAGACCGTACGATATCCCCGGGCCAGCTGGATGGCCATAACCCTCTGGGACGCATTGAGGTAACGGGCAGGTCGCTTCCTCAAAATAGGCGTCCAAACAGGCGTCCCATAAAGGGTCATGGACCGCACCACCCCTGCGTAAAGCTTCAGAGATTGGGCAGAAGCCGCTTGAAGGCAGCCCCGGCCCGCCCCAGTCTAGGAGCCAAACATCGGAAATGCTCGACGAAGTTCCACCGGCTATCGAGGACGAGACCCAGGTATGTCATCGTCGACCCGACCTCGATGTGAACTCCTCCTACCGTTATTTGGGATCCCGATAGTGGCCTGTTCCGAGAATCATGGAAGCACATGGCTTCGGACTTGTGTAGGGCCACTTCGAGACCCAACTGCTGGATTCTCTCAATTATTGTCGCAACCCTGCGCGTCATAACGTCGGCCGCCGTCTGGTGCGATCTCCGGTGCGCCAAGACCAGCGTGTCGTGAGCGTAACAAACCACACTGACGCCACTAGGGAGGACGGCGCGCAGCACCCATTCGTATTGGACGTCCCCTGACGTCTGTTTTCTTTGTCATTTTTGACATTGAGTTCGTTTTTTCAAAATTGCCTCGATCATTCAGGCTTATGTTTCAAAAGTGAGGTGTTTTTAACTGAGCAAAACCTAAACATGGCTCTTTAAAATCTGTCAAACCTCCATTTTAATGCCTCAGAATATTTTTTTTTTTTTTGTGGCCTACCCGACAACTAGCAACAGCGCTGGAATTCGCAGGAGAGTAAAATACGCAATATCTTTTACTTAGATGACAAAAACCGTCATCCAAGTAAGCGAATTCCAGCTATTTTAATTTAAAAGGCAAACTACTAAACCTACAACTAAAATTTTTATGAAATTTCTATGGGACCAATCAGAAAGTATATCCTTTCACATAAAAAAAGACTTTTTCATATCGGTTCATAAATAACGGAGTTATGAGGTTACAAACATAAAAAAATACAACCAAATTGAAAACCTACTACGTCACGGATAGTCAGAAGCCAGTAGAATCTGAATCCAGTCTTGCCCTAAAGTATCGTGTTACCCATTTAATGGGTTGTGTAGGTCTGTCTGGTAGGCAGCCGCTTCATGTAAAATACTGGTATTCATCTAAATCCGGCTTGACTGGAAGCCGACCCCAATATAGTTGGGAAAAAGCTAGGCAGATGATAACTAATGATGGCTTTGTAAACTAAATACATTTAAGTACCTATCTAACAGTACTTTGAAGCTTATTCATTACTGCACCACAATGCAGGCATTAAACTAATCACGCATTTGATACAAATGTATATAATTTATTTTAATCCCATAATCGCCAATCAATTTTGGATGGCGTATAAATTACACCAAACTGGTACTGTTTACAGATCTGACCACAACCAAGCGCGTTGAATGTCTGTGTTGGTTTTAATGGTTGTAGGTGTACTATTCTACCCTAGTTCTAAATTAAATTAATGGAGAAAAAAACCAGAGTATAAACAGTCACGAGCAGATTATACCATCGATTTCTTTGTATTATTTATTTTAACTAGTTTTACCTGCAACTTTGTACGCGCAAATCCCATTTTTCCCGCTCCCGTACGAATTAAACATATAAACCTTCCCCTTGAAACACTGTCTATTGATGAAAATCTTATTAAAATCCGTTTTGTAGTATAAAATATGTAATCGTACAGACGGTAAAAGCGACTTTGTTTTATTTATATTATGTAAAGAAGTCATTGTCTGTTCACAAGATTTGGTCAGTTCACAATCTCGCGAGATTTATTGTAATCTGACGATGATTGCAATCTTCAGGTGATGTTAACAATCTTATCCTTTCAACCCACTAAGAAAGGAGTATTTTATTTTCTTTCTATTTATTTCTAGAGCACATTTTTACATTTCTGACAATTTTACCATCAGTTGATTACATAACTGTTGTAGGTATATGTGGGTACCGATTACAGTTGCCAGACACCCCACAATTTTAACCAGTTTACACAGGCTAGAGGATATCGTTCTGCGTTCCGTGTGTTGATTGGTTCGCAACGTTGTGCAAGTCAAATCAAACACAGGACGCTAGACCGCAGTTTACTTGCGCACTGCAAAATAGGCCTGTTTCCTATAATACATAACGGCGTCATCATCATCTGCCTAGCCTTTTCCCAACTATATTGGGGTCGGCTTCCAGTCAGACCGGGTTCAGCTAACTGAATACCAGTATTTTATGAGGAGTGGCTGCCTACCTCCACAACCCATTAACTGGGAAACACGGTACTTCATAGCAAGACTGGAGTCAGATTAACAGGCTTCTGACTATCCGTACGACTGCCAACCTAACGGAGTCATCAATGGCTGATAACCAGTACTGCAAGCGAGTTGTCACTTTGTTATGGCAATATATCCCTTATCTACTAACTAAAATTACCACTGCTAAAGGTCTGACAACCAGTATTATTATTGTTCTAATAGCGGCAATAGCTCACTGTGATCATTTCAACTCTCCTTTTACAGTTCATAACAGGACGCACAGCGCAGCAGCTTAGGTTAGTAACAGGGTTCCGCTGCTTACCCCTCAGGTACGGAACGCTAAAAGGCAAAGGAACTTTATGCTTTCGCAGAACATAAGATATAAGCTAACACAAAATAGGTGACGTATTCTCGACTTAAGAACTTCAGTTGAAATATTTACTGTCATTTTGTCAGTGTCCTTGCCGTAACTAAAACTCAAATAACTTGATGCCCTAAGCGTAAGTGAATAGAAGTCTAATACTAACTTATGCTTAGGGACTAGAAACAAGACTTACTTTAAGTATAAATGAGGCTTCAAATGTTTTTTTTTTGTCTGACCGACATTCGAGTGGCCTTTGGCCATTTAGAAACTTTTGAAATAGGCCTGAACCTCCTCTGAGGACTTTGAGAGAAACCTTAAGATCGATGTGCAATATGAAGACACTATTTCTAAACATTTACTTACATTATGTATTTATTCATATTTTGCGAATATTGAATGATTTCTTTTTAATTAGACATTGTACAGATAATGAAACTTCAGTCGCGAATACGCCCTAAACGATTTAATATTACGTTGTCAAGACATGTATGACATGGTTATTGCTTTGATACTCTATGTAGGTGTGAAAGAAAAATAATAGCCTCTTATAATAATCCATCCCATGATACCTTATTTTATTACCGGGTTGACTTTTCAATAATTGGAGGGCGAATTTTACTAACTTTTAAGCAACGTTCGCATTCGCATTTCAGTCTCAATATGTCAAAAAAACCTAATTTTTCACAAATTTTTGACAGATTGCGAAAATTGCTTGAAAATTAATAAAATTACATTGATATTTTTATTGAAGTTTGATTTATTTTTTATACAAAAGCTGTCAAGCCGCACTTTTTATTCCTTATGTAAAAGTTATCAGAATTTGTATAAATCAGTGTTTAACAATATAAAAAGATCCCATCAAAACCGATATGACTGAATGTTTCTAAAAACCCTACTTTAGCATTGTAGTCAGACTTGCGTTCTTCTTGATGTTCTTGTGCTTGTGTCAACTGTCAACGAGCTACGCGAGTCCACGAAACAGCTTTCTCATCCTTGACTGGCACACAAGTCGAATAAACTAATCGATTAAAAAGCCACTTGCATGCCTGCAACTACGTTTTATGTATTTTGCGTTTCTGAAATCAAGAGATGTCTACATAAATTCAGCCTAAATTGTCCACTGCTGAACTTCTGTTCAAGCTTTTGGGGGGCGTCACAACACTGCAATTTTTGGTACTTAAGTTTTGATAGAAGACTATCGAACGTTAAGTACCAAAAATTGAGGCGTAGATAAAGACCAACATTAATCAAACATACATTAAAGTAATAGTTTGCATTGAGATCAAAAATAATTAGTGTAGGTACATGCAGGACGTATCCCGCATGAAATCTCAATTCAGATAAATCGTTCAATATTAAGTTTGACAGGACCAATTAGACACACTCAGGAACTTTTAATTTCCCCTATTAACATTGATAACGATCAACACTGAAAGTTTAAATTAGGGATGTCACGGATGTGGAGGCGTTGACCACAGAAAATTCGATTCCATACAAAATTTTAAGAAGAAGATTGGCACCGAAATAAATTTAACTGCTAAATAAAAGACATTTTGATGTTTTCCATCAGTGTGGGCTTCTTCTTATCGTGTGGGCCAGTAAGGTCTAATGACCCCACACACCCTAGTGTGGGCTGAATCACCTGCACAATTAATTCGTTACTAGTAATAAATGATACGTCTTTGGATTTAAATCAACATACTACGCCTGTTTATTGTATAGGTAGGTACTTTTAAAGGCGGCTTCCCACGGTGCGCGACATTGTGGACGGACGGGGACCGGCTCCCCGCCGACGACCACAGACGGCCACGGTGCGCGACATTGTGGACGGACGGGGACCGGCTCCCCGCCGACGACCACAGACGGCCACAGACCGCACAACTAGACGCTTCCAACGGCGTGTCAGTGTGGGTCTTGAAATTAGAAGCCATTATGTCGGTTCTATTTGAGTTCTGGTACCGTAGAACTCCATAACATTGGTTTATTTTGATAATAAAACTGCATTATTCAATGTCCAAACAAGTAAAGTCCATACGCATACGCGGCTTTCAGTGATAATTATGAAGTAGTTTTTAGTTGCTAAAGAAGTTTACGCTCGTCTGTATTTATAAGAACAACCTCGAACCGCACCCTACCTTTGCAGTAACCGACTGTCGGCGGATCCAGGGCGGCGGCCGGCGGATCGCTACGAACGTGCCTGTGCTACTCCGGACAAGACTCTTTCTATAGAGCGTCAGTGCGGGCTGGTCCGCATACGTCTGCTATATTTAGGGGCAGTGGAAGCTGTGTCACCGTGGGAAGCTGTTTTAAATCCTAGACCAAAACATATAAAGACTTTTGTTTCCTACCACAAGAAGTTAGGTATTTGACCCATCTAACGGAAAGTCCGTAATATCAACAAAAGAGATTAGGAGCCAGCTAACTATTTTTTTAAACCTAGTGTTTCAAGTTTTAATATCTTCAGATAAAGCTCTATTTTCTGTGCTTAGTGCTGTAACCACAATAGAAGGCGACAAGTGTGCGACACTTATGTCGCAATGTGTTTCGCTTTTCTCGAACAACAAGAGAACTAAGATCGAAGGCACTGCAAATAAAATGCGAGAAGAGTTCTCTCAGTGCACATAGAGGGCATGGATTTTATTTAATCTAGCTACAGCTTATTATCAGTTGCAATGAATAATACAACTTTTAATTCAAGCGATGCATGTAGAGTAAGGTGAAAAAACCATCCTTTATTCAAGCCTATAATTATCTTTATGTACGGTTATGGTTATAATAAAACAGGGGAAGAATTCATCTCAAAAATTCGTCCGCTTCGCTGTCAATGTACTTGCACTGTTTGAGAAATTCACTGTAAAATATTTATGAGCCTGCTTCATTTTAACTAAGGAAAAAAAAAACAAGAAACTGTCATGAGTTAAATCTCGCCACTGAGATTTGTCTGGATGAACAGGGAAATAAAAAATATAATAAAACACTCGGATTTTTACAATGTAAAAGTTAAATTTACCTAATTCTTTGCAGAGATACTTAGAGTGATGCGGTACAGAGAGTAAAGTCCCGCAAACCTCCATGGTTGTTGTCTGGCGGGCAACTGATATATTAGTCTATGGGCAACTGTTCGATGGTTGATAGTCGGATTGACGTATATGTCCAAATCGCATCGATTATAGTTCGCTCCTAGTTGGACAGATGGCGTTGCAGTTCTTTCTATTGCGATGTAGATTTGCTCTGTTAGCTTTTCTTGTGGCGGTATTGATGCCACTACGAATATTTATTTATTTTCCATTTTTAGTAAGGGTCAAACAATTGACAAACCACACCAACATGCTGCTGGGCACCAAGGAGCAGGCGCTGGAAATGGAGGTCAACGTGAGGTACTTGAAGCAGTTAATATACTAATATTATAAAACTGAAGAGTTTGTTTGGTCGTTTGGTTAAACACGCTTATCTTAGGAACAGCTGGTTCGAATTTAAAAATCTTTTAGTGTTGGATATCTCATTTATCGAGGAAAACGCAGAGGCTATATAATATCACTCTACGACCAATAGGAGCGGAGCATTAGTGAAAAATGTGACGCAAACGAAGTTTCGCGGGTCAGATAGCTTCTGACATTACTAAAAAGTGGAATAACGCGTGTATAAAAGCAACTCAAGCTAACGTAAGTAGATACTAAACCTCTGCGTTTTTCGTTTGCTATAGTAGAAAAGGTAAAAATATAAGGAGCCATTTTATAAAAGCGTAAAATGTTTGAATATACTTTTAGAATAGCTACTTAGTTTTACTTCAAATAAAACATGTTATATGGAATTTTATGAAAACCAACAAGGAGACAATGGAATATAAAACAAAGCTTGAACTTTTATGCTTTCATGACACTTTCCGGGTTTTAGAACTTTCTATTCTTCGGAGCAACTTAAGATAAGATGGTAACGGTAGCGTAGATACTGCTAGCACCGACTAAACTAAAATATTGCTATCTAACGTTAACAGGTAAAATAAAGAGAGATGAGACATTTACAGCTAAACTTTTATTGGTATGACAAGGATATTTAAGTTCAACTTAATTTGAAAGGCCTAGTTTTCTGTCGTGTTTAAAATAGAGCTATGTTTTCAGTGAAATTCCGTTGCTACCTAATAGCTCTGAGGCCAATGTTACAGTTGTTAACAAAAATGTAAAGAGGCAAAGTTTTCCACGAATCTATTTGAATGCCACTAGCCCGGTGTCAAGTGCGCTCACCCACAATTTTGCCTGACGAGAAGCAAATATTGACCCTCCCTGTTCACTTCCAACCTTTCTGTTGCCTTTATTTGAACTTTGTATAAATAAAATTGACCATTTTCCTCGTGTCACGCAGATTTTTGCGATAAACTGTTGTTTAGTTGAATACGTGGGATATGCTCGTGCTAAACGCTTTTATATTTTTCCCGTTACACGAAGCGTGGGCGCGTAGAGGAAAATATAAACTATATGAATTGCTTATCTACCCACTTAAGTTTAAAAGCCCGTTGCGGAAGCGTCTCGTGTAATGTATTGTTAGTTTCATTAAGGCTGGCTCAAACGTTTAACGTAGACTTTAGCAAGATGGCACAATCGTAACGGTGACAGTAGGTATACACGAAAGTTGGTTTTCAGTAGGTAGGTAGAGAGAAAACTTCTTAATTTATAATTCCGTTTATTTTAGTTTTGGGGGATGAATATTATCAGATAGTGATCCGATTACAGGAGGAGCTCATGGTTAAAGAGTAACAGCCGCACGGGTCGATCTTCAAGATTAAGCAACACTTGCAAAGGTTATGTGGATGGGTGATCATCTTAACATACCAAATTTCCTCCGTGCCTCGGAAAGCACGTTTAGTCGTTGATCCCGGCTGTCATTTGTAGATCTTTGGCAGTCGTTACGGATTGTCAGTAGCCAGTTAATCTGGATCCAGTCTTGCCAAGAATTACCGTGTTATCCAGTTGATGGGTTATCGAGGTTTGGTAGGCAGCTGCTCCGCTTAAAATACTGGTATTCAGCTGAATCCAGTTTGACTGGAACTCGATCCCAATATAGATGACCAACGAAGTTGGCAGACGATGATGAGTGATCCGATTACAAAAAATCTTTCCTCGCTCTTATCCTCCGCGCGTCTTTTGCCTGCCATCTCATCCATTAAAAAGAGCGCGTACGCGCATCCTGTGTGGGAGGAGTTGAAAGATACGCTGAGTGCCTAAGACAACGTTTATCCCAAATAATACACGATCATTGTGGGTGCACAGGAATGAAGTCGAAGGAAATAGCTAGTCCTTTATATAATACGACCACGCATTTATTTCTGCGATAACAAGCAATACCATCTTGTTATTCTTTCATCATTCACTATGAAGTAAGGCACTTGAAGAAGCGAGTATTAATGGACTTTTGGATGTATCAATATTAATATTAAGGCTTCCGTAGCGAGTAATTCAATCAAGGTGAACAAATAGACCCGGGATTAAGTGATTTGTTAGGTAAAACGTCTTTCTTTTCAGGTAGAATAATAACGGTATTTCAGGCTTCAAGTTTCTAAAAATAGATCCAGTCGAATGTACAAGTGTACAATTGTGGAGCACAATTGTACACTTGAGTGACTAGTTAGTAAGTGTTGTAGTAAGTAAGTAAGTGTAGTTAGTGACATGACTTCGACCTTCAGCAGTACCTTTAATACTATTCAAAGTCGAAAATGGAACCATGAATGAAACAAATCCATGTTTATATTAATATATGAAAATTGAAGTCTATTTGACAGATATAGTAAAATTAGTGCTTTGATCTTAAACAGTCTGGCATCTCCAGCAGTAACTAAAGCTATATTTGCGGGCTCAAATCTCTCGTCTACATCCTTTGATAGATTAATCTCTGTAGATGAGGACCACTTTATCATTGACCGATTGATAAATTCGAATCTATTTCAAGATGTGTGAAGGTAAACTAAATTTAGACCACAGAACCTGACATTTATGGGAGTATCTGCCCACACTGAAACCTAAGCTGGTCAAAGTCTATTTTAATAGGTACGTCGTCTGTTCTACAGGTCACTTATTTTCTTCTAAGAAGTAGTAGGTTATCCAAAAACGACTACTTCAGCTTACAAATAAGTAATCCGTCAGACCTTAAGTCGTAAGACTGTTGTAAAACTGAAAGGCAATTCTCGTATGTTAAAGAACCGTTCACTAGGTATTATAATTTAACTAAGGTAAACGCAGGTATTAACGACCCCCTTAAGGCAATATTAAAATCAACCAATTTTTTTTAGTATACTTGTTCCTCTAAAGATTAATAGTTTAATTTTATATGCTAATGTTATCTATAAAAAATGTATTTACTGAATCAAATACATTTAAATAAAGGATTATCTTGTAAAAAATAATTTACAATGTGACTTAGTCGATTGTTGCAATTACCGACCCATAAAAACGGCTGTGAAGCTATTAACGATTTTTATGCAGCTATTCCCGATCGTGTATGAGAGGAGGCCTTTTTTCAGCAATGGAATGTATTTAAGCTAGTAATGATGATGATTACCGATCTTAATAAAATAAAATAAAAATGCAAATACTTATTCGTATTTTTTATTATCGTTATTTTTAATAAAACAAATTTGTACTTCTTAGTAATACCTATGAACTAAATAATTATACACTTTTAAATTAATCAACATAATACTGTTAATACACATATATATTTTAATTTAAGGATTTCAAACTCTAGGATATTTCCTTATGCTATTGAGATCAGTTTTTTTCCTTATGCTATTCAGATTAGATTTTTTTTTGTTTCGATTTGGTATATATGAAACTAATTAATATCTTACGCTAACTATTAATAGTTGCTACATTCTAAAGTCGTTGCTTTAAAATAAAACAAAAATAAGTGGCAGATGTAGGTTTCCACACCAAGTTTAAATATCACATTTTATTTCTCGAATGACGTTTCAAGTTTCAAATGCAAAACGTATTCGGCCATCGTGTGCTGTCGGCCAGTACTCGGATCGTGCAAATATTTATTATTTGCGACTCGATACGAGCTCTGTAAGCTGATACACGAAATGTGAATATGTGTTTACATTTCCTTTACAGACGGACTTGTAAAGGTTATGCATGGGATGTGGAAGTCGGGTGCTCGATGTTGAATCGCTGGCTTAAAATGTCATCATTTTCAAACGCCGAATTCTCGCCCACTCGCCCGCGAACTTGGCGTTCACAAGTCTCTTCGTTTTACGAGAGTGATTTAAAATTAGCTCCTGAATGAAGCTCGTTCATTATTCTCAAGATTTATTGAGCGTTTCTTCCATATAACGTTACAAACCACTTGTTATGAAAATTATTTTTATTACTTGCTATTTGGTAACATAACCAAAGTCCGTTCGATGTTAAACAAAAGCGTGCAAAGTGCTTTTTAGCATGTATTCTTTCTCAATAAATACGTCTTTTGACCTACTTTAATTTATTCACCACCAATTCGGACAAGGTTGACCAATACAATCTGCAGAAATCAACTTTAAAATAAACACAAAAAAACTAAAAAGCACCTCATTAGCTCCCCTATAACAAAACGGGCTTTAATCCCGATAAACATGTAAAGAGAAATGTCGCCAGTCCGTCCGTCCGTTTCGCAAGTTGATGCGTCACGCAATATCAGCATGATTGATGACAGCCATCCCCAAGTCCCGGATGACCGCAGCTTTGTGCCCGTATCATACAGTCTGTTTACGCCCTGAATTAGTTTGTGAGTGACCAGTCGCCTGGAAAAAATGGACGCTAAATATCACGCTGATACATCGCGACTATATTTCATTTTGTTTAGTTTTTTGTGGATGTGAGCTGAAAAGTTATTTAGATGATTTTTTTGGTCATAAAATAAGAAGGCGTGAAAAAATTCATACAAGGTGGTTTTTTGTTAGAATTCATTTTGAAAAATGAATACCTAAATCATTATTGAAAACGATACTCTTAGCGCCAGGGAAAATAATTGCGAAATAATTTTTCCACTTATTTTCAGTATGACGGCGGTATGACACCACCGGACACTACCTTTTTTGGCTCCGTAATCTTGGCATTACGGAGCCAGTTACGTATTTGCATCAGAGATAACTATCCCTAACACACAGATTGACTGACATACACTGAAGTCAGTGACTGTATTAGTAAAGGAAGATGTTTTTTAAACTTAAATGAGAAACTAGGTCTCTTTAACATAAGAAAAAACTCCCCAGTGGATATTAAAATTCCCTCCAAAACGAGCTGTTTAGCTTTATAAAAAATTAATTAATTTATTTATTTAATTTAATTTAATTCGGACAACCATTGATTGATTAATGAATACTTCTTTCATTTTAGTGAATCTATCATTGTACTAATATTTTCTACAGTAACCTTAACTTTTTTTTAGAATCCTGATGCAGCACAATACTGAATTATTCCGTGTGTAATGTAATGTAATACGATTCACTGAATATCCATGACGCTAGTTAGAACAAAAAGATATTCGAACATTCCGCAAATGAACGGATATGTTTTCGATATCCGTTTTGCTAATTTGTATATTCCTTAAGCAATAAAGGGATACGTGTAGAGGTACTTAGTTTTTCGTTAACGCAGAAAGTAATATAGTGTAGGCTATACAAGAATATCACCCACTTTTCAGCAAATAAACTTAAAAAAATCTTAATTTTTCGTCGCATTTCGGAGAAGTTAAACCTTGTCAGGTTTTTTAGGAAAACAATAGAATTCCAAGATAAAAATGTGAAGGTTGATTCCCGTAATTTCAAGGAACATTTTCTTTCGCATTACAGTCGCAATCTATGAAAATGTCTCTTATTCCCAATATTTCTAAATTTATTGTTACTGCGATGTCGTTGCGATTCGAGTTTTAAAATTTTTAAGTTCTCGCATATAGTGTGAGAATGGATTTTTAAGTACTGGAAATGGGTTTTGGCAAAACTGTCATGTATTGCTATATAAAAGAGAGCTTCGTTAACAGGATTTTCTGACGGAATCCTAAAAACCAAAAAGGTACGTCAGATCTGTCAGGCATACGCAATATCTGAGTGATAGATGGCAGATGCCCTAGCCACACATCCGGGACAGAACACTTGCATTACAGATATCTGACGTTTTACTGACACGAAAAAATGGAGCAGGACACTGTGAGTTTAGTTTGAAAATGTTCCGTGAAAAAAGCATATTTTTACTTTAGTAGGTATTTTCTACTTTTTGCTAGAAGTTATGTACTCGTAACAATAGCAGCAAGAGCCTCATTAAGTCGATATTCGAGGTTATGTTACCCTGCCGAGTTCGGTCCGTGGATGGGTGATCATTGACACAGATACCGAAATTCTTCAGTGCTTCAGAAAGCACGTCCGCGGAGCCGTTGGTTCCGGCTATCATTTTTAGATCTTTGACTGATTGAAGAAAAGAAACATCTGGCAGCAGTCTTGGCTTAAGGTGTTATCAAGTATCTGGATTGTTGAGGTCAGATAATATGCTATTACTTAGTTCATCCGGTAGACCGGAAGTCGATCCCAACGATGTTGGAAAACAAGCTTAAGAAAGCAAATTGTTTGATTAGGACTTACCTACTTTTTAGACAAAATGATAAATGAACTTCAATGAAGAGGTCGATTTTCATGGTTAAGCAACGCTTACCAAGGTTGGTCTGTGGATGGGTGACAGTAAATCTGACTCCAGTCTTACCATGAAGTACCTTGTTACCCAGTTAATGGGTTGTGGTAGGCAGTCGCTACTAGTAAAACACTGGTATTCAGCTAAATCCAGCTTGACTGGAAGCCGACCCCAATATAGTTGGGAAAAGGCTAGACAGATGATGATGGTGATGATGATGATAAATGAACTTCAAATTTCAAAGCTTCTTATCTTAAAATCAACATATACACTAAACTAACAACAAACTTAAATATAGCATCAAAAAATTCGTCCTCAACGCTGTCAGCTGGTAATGTGCCCAAGAGACTGGCGACATTGCCACGTTGAATCGCAATACTTTATTTCTGCCCAAAGTAAAAGCCAGCTCTAGGTTCTCGGGAAGTGTCAACCGGCCGCTTTTGAATATCAACAATATAATTACGCAACATATACCTTTTCAGAACATAAGTACTTGACCTTTGAATTAGTACTGTTTTGTCAAGATTTAGACTTCAGTATTATTCCGTGGGTGTCAATTTTAAGTTGAAAATAATGTACCCCACCCACCTAATTTATTAGGTACTGTGTATAAACTTACTCGTTCCTATTTAAAAACATAGAATCATGTATAAAATGGATAATACATGAGTCTAGTTCCTAACTTGTTAAACTCAATTGAGGAGAATGGCTTATTAGGCGCTAGCAGTTCACGTGACTCTAATCTCCTCCATGCTTCGGCTTTAAAACTGAGAATTACTCCTCCTGCTGCTGAACTTAGTAGTTATAGTTAGGTACTCACCTAGGATAGCTGGTCTAGTGGTCTTACTCAGTCAGGGTGACGTGAAAATCCTCTTAAACTATTTGCCATAGTTTAAAAAAAGTCCCGTCAAGTGCGATTCTCTAGATATTATATATTTTATAAATGAGTAATTTATTTCAAAATACTAATAGGATCAGTGGTTTTAGTCCAGTATATCCAGAGCAAATAAGCTGTGACAGTCGGAGACAGCCAAACGAGTGATGCTATAATGGTTCTGTTTTTTTTAATACGGATGTTCGGAACCCTAAAACAAAAAAAAAGATAAGTGATTTTGTTTTGAATATTTTTGATCACTTCTGTCCAGACCAAAAAGAAACTAGTGTTCTCCAAATACGTTCACGGTCATCTATCTTAGCGTGAATATTACAATATCAATTGTTTGTTTGCGTGTTTATAAAATGTTTTATTTAAAAGAGTGTCCGTGGAGTTCCATGCACGTTCTTCTCCATAGAGATCTACGCTTTGGAACGTGTAAATAGCTTCCATGTTTTTGGCTGACCGACCTTGACGTTTCAAAAGTGCCTGTGAATGGTTTATTTGAAATAAAATTCTTTGAATTAGAATTTATACTATGGACAGACATTTTGTGACTAACCAAACATTTTATGACTAACTAGCTATTGCCCGCGTCTTCGTACGCGCATAATCCGTTTTTTCCGTTCCCAAAAGAATTTCGGGAAATCCTCTCTTAGCGCTCGCCTACACTCTCCAAGGAACCAGTATGCCAAATATCAGCTCTCTACGACCAGAAGTTTTGGCTATAAGTTGTCTGTCAGTCACTAAGTAACGAACGAATTTTAGATATTAGGATTTCGCATTATGCGAAACTATCACTGAGTACTATATTCTTCTTCAGATAAAAAAGACGACAACAGCAAAGTGCTCGTATTTTATTCAAACCTAACAATTATACACCTCTAGGAAAAAAACTAAGCCATAACAGTAGACAGTAATTAACAATATGTGTCGAAGTTCTTAATTACAGCTTTAATTCCTAATACTTCGTCACAGTTACTTTTATGAAACTAATGTTCCATAAAATACTTTCCGTGTTAACAAATTGGACACGTCGAAATAAATGCTTAATAGTAGACACATCGCTACGAAAGCTTTCACCTGAAGTTTCTGAAGGTTCTTCATGAAAGTTACCTAGTTTCATAAACAATTCATAGCTTTTAAAAGCTTCAGTTGCCCTTAGTGGTCAAGAGTGTTACGTGGACAAGTCTGTGTTCGTGTCACTTTAATTAAATAAGTAAGTACAACGCGTTGAGCAGATCTACATTCTTTAGAAAACAAAAAATAAACACAAAAAACAAGACAAAAAATATGTTTCTATTTAGTCCGTGAGTTTGATTATCGAAAAATATTGGACCCGTATTTTTGCTCTATTATATCAGTTAAAATTGACGAAGATAAAACGCATTAAAGATCAGGAATGGGTGCTTGTGACGTCACTACCATGTAAAAAGTTTTCAGCGCTCTGTATCGTCTTAATTTTGTATTTACGTGAAAAAAGAAAAAATACGTATCCATTTTTTTTGGAAGTCTATCTGTAGGACTGATCCTTAAAATGGGTTAAACTAGAACTGATTTTTAACGATTTTGACCCCGAAAAGGGGTTGTTTTCGAGATATCGATTTTTTAAAATCTGCAAATAGTTCGAAATGTACTCCGCTTAGGATAGTCGACTGATTCTATACGGACAGCTCATGAACGACTGAATCTCTCAAAGAACCGTCGGCTAGTCACCCTGTATAACTAAAGATATACGTAGATGCGCTCAACGCGACAGACTACCTGATATGGAATTTACCTGCCTACGTCATAAAAAAAAGCTAAGTCCTTCTCAAAATAAATAAAAATAATGTTTAAAATTGTTTCAGTTAATTTTATTTGACCTGATAATTCCGAAACCAGAAAGGTGGATAAACGGTTAGGTAAACAATGAAATTGTTTCGAATTATTGAGTATCGATAAGTGGACCAATTTTGTGTCTACCCCAGTAATTTTTTTAACTGTTCTCGGTTTTCGGACTGGGGAGTACATAACAATGTATATCTATTAGGATGACCTATTTTGGTATTTCATGTGTTCTTCCTTAAAGCTCTAATTATAAGCTTTCAAATAGATTTGATTGCTCTCTTTTAAACGGAAAGTGTGAGCACAAGAAAAGTACTTTCTATTCAAAATCAACGAAACATAAAACCAGAAAACACTCGCTAACGTATGAAAACCCTCAACACAGCACATATTCGGCTGTAATCTAGAAAGGGAAAGCTGTCCTCGGTGAATAGCTATGAATAAATGAAACGGGACAATGGCGCGTAATACAATTGCAGTGAAAAGGCGCTCGCGCTGTGTGCTCTAGTTCCAAACAAGAGGAACGGTGGCTCAGGTGCAACATCGCACAATGAAGGCTGCACGGAGCGGCAACAATGCGCGCGGTGATTGCAACATGCGCGCGATTGCACTGTAGCCGCCATGCCACTTGACTGACAGCTGTTTGGGCGGGAATGTTGACTGGACTGTAGATCTGTTTAATTGGGCTTCAGTAATGAAGATCCCACTGTGATGAAGTACTAGTATTTTCTTGCAAATTTTGTACAAAAATACGTCCACAAGAAGCAACTGTAAACTACGGAAATGTTTCTGAATGTACAGTGTATTTGTAAACGTACAGAGAGATTGTGGAAATTGAGAAATTTCGTTTGTGTAGATACAAAACAGAAAGTCGGCTACTTTTTCAAAGATTAAATAAGGAACCAGCATTGAAAATAATCGCACATCGTTTCGGGCATGGAAAACATTCTTCCTGCCTTCTGGCAGAGAGCGCAGTTAGGCCGAAGTTGCTAATTAAGCCACAAAACAGAAAAATCGAGACAGTTACGAGCTAATGAAGACTGAATGCCTAAAACAAAACATTTCGTTGATTGGCAGCCGCTGGCATCTGAGTTTTGGAGTCAATTAGGGATGGCAATGACTTTTTTGTTAAACACGTGTAGATATGAGCCTTTTGGCTAAAAAATAATTGATTTTTTATGTATTAAGCTAAAGAGTTTGATTGTTTATTTTGTTTAACGCGCTTTAACTGGTTCGAATTGAAAAATATTTTAGTGTTGGATAGCCCATTTAACAAGGAAGTCTTAAGATAGGTTATGTTATGTAACATGACTTTACGACTAATAGGAGCAGAGCATATAAGTTGCATGGGTCAGCTCGTCGGTCATAAACTGATACCTTAAAAACCAGTTTTTTAGACAAATTCTGAAACATATTAACAAAATCTGTTTTGAAGCGAGTGCATATTTATCTATACCTATACTTTGTAACAAGCCCTGTATGTTGATGGCACATTTTAACATATCAAATATTTGTTTGACCTGTATGCAAATATTTTAGTGGCATGTGTTCCACTGTGTATATGTAAACGTTAAAACGATAGTGGATTTTCTGACACATGTCAAAAACTTCAATTTATTTCACTTATTCCACATATTCATGGAAGCTTTAGCTACTCTAACAGCAAAAGTAACAAAATATAGAGTGAAAACAAATATGTTGAAGTAACTCATATGCGAGCTGCTATCCAACTTGCACTTGACAGTAACTTGTAAGAGACGTCCATACGATGCGAGTTACTGCACTGCGCTTACTCGGCAGGCTGACTCGCATGCTAGCTCGCACTGTGTAAACTAGCCATTATTCCTAGAGATCAATTCAAGCATAGTAATCCTAAAAAGTAAAAGTCTCCGACTTTTCATTATAATCTAAGCAACTAGACTTCCTTTATTAATCCCAGCTTGCAACTCCAAATTGGCCATATTTCACCTACAAACAATCAATACCTAGCATCAGCACTACGCCCCAATCTCCACTCAAAGCTAAGGTGTTGCATAAATAGGGCTAAATTGGAATCCCCAAAATTCAGCCACATATTAGCTGCACGTATCCTTAGGGCATAAGGGGGCGAATGGGGCGAGCGGGCAAAGTTACAAACTTCAGAGTAAGCACTGTCGGTCTCGACCACTGTGACTCGAGCCGAATTCACATTGGGATTAAATCGGACACTATGTCTGGTACATGTGAATTAAATTTTGCCTTCTATTACGTATGCATAATTTAGGAGCATTTACCGATATTGATGTTTTGGGTTTGTAAATGTTTAATTAAGAGACGGTTGATTGGATATTGACACAAGCTTCACTGCAGTCACTAGATATATTGTGCTTCATTTTTTTCATTGGATCATTAAAAGTTTGCAGGTTCAAAAGTATAAAATCTTAGTTCCAAACTAAACAAACAAGATATGTAAAGAACATAATATGCATCTCATGTTTTCTTTTGAAAAAAGTTATATGTACGCAAAAATAACTGGACCGCGGAGTTCCTTTGGAAAATTTCCGCATCCAAATAGTATAAGAAGTTTAAGAACTTTGTGAGACCGGGACTTAAATCTCCAAGTTTATAATACTTATTTGCTTAATACATACCTACTTGAATATTTTTAAAAAGTTCCTCCTTTCGAAGTAAAACACGTGGATACAGTTTTAAAACTGTTCGCCAATTCTAGATTGCGCGCTCCGCCAACTCGAACTTTATCTAACAGCTGATTGCGACTCTTTTCTTCAGAAAAGTATCGTTAGAATCTTTCCTTTACCTTTCCTTTATTTTTATTGTGACTGCAGCCAACTAACTCTATGTTATACATAACTGATCAAGTTAGTGTTTCGCGCGTAGATAGGAACTTAAGACGCACTTAGATTTTTTGTCGAAGAGTATTTTATATGAAGTGCCTCCTACGTTCTTTTAGATTTTTCATTTCATACCTATTAACACGATACATGTATATGAAGTATGTAGGCCATCATTACGTATGACGAATTTCGTTACAATATTGAGAGCTTAGCAAAGATTTTTGTTTTCAATTCACAAAGAAACACACAAAAGGGTCTACAACAGTTAAAATAGGATTTTTCTTTAGCCACTTTCCTACTTATACGCATTTATTTTTATAAGAATCTGTACATAATTATAACTATCAGTTTATAACAACTAAGGTAATTGTAAATATAATCGAATCGAATCAAACAATTAAATAATTTGATATCCTTTACAAAAACTGCAGATTAATAAGAAATTATTACAAATTCCACGTCACTTTATTGCACATATCAACATAACAGTCATTCACGCCTTTAAAAATGAATAGAGCCTTTATTGAATGTTACTTTAGCCGTTGAAGGCGTGTGTAGTTCTTTGTTCCCCATTCCAGTCCACGGACAAAAGCATTCGTGCTCAAATGCAGCTCAAAATTTCAAATACACGAAACGACTGGTGAGGTGACGTTCTATTTACAAAGACGACGCGACGGGTTCCGTAATAATTGTAGGAGCGTTTAACTTTACTCCCTCGTATTATACTTGGTGTTTATTTTGTTTGAGTTCAAGTACTTGATGTGATTTGCATAGATAGCCCGTGAACAGTTCCTTGAAAGCCGCTTATATTTAGTACTGGACAAACAAAGGAAACTCGTGGAGGTGACGGAGTTACTGGCAGGGGCTTAACATTTATAGCGTGGAACACTTTATAATTAACTGGTTTTGGCCCGCGACTTTGTTAGCGCATATCTCGTTTTTTCCAGTTTCCGAAGGAATTTCGAGAAATCTTTTCTTCTTTTAGTGCTCCTGTATGGATTGTAGGGAAGTTACATGCCAAATTTCAGTTTGCCACGACCAGTAGTTTCGGTTGTGCATTGTCTGTCAGTTACTGAGTCAGTAACGGAAGAATCCTAT
The DNA here is from genome assembly GCA_950371165.1 of Lacanobia oleracea. NCBI lineage: Eukaryota > Metazoa > Arthropoda > Insecta > Lepidoptera > Noctuidae > Lacanobia > Lacanobia oleracea. The sequence continues at coordinate 15,262,711 of OX493397.1, forward strand.
TATACTAATATTAAAAATGCAAAATGCCGATGGATAGATGGATGCTTGTTAAATTTGGCGCAGAGGTAGATTATAGTCTGGAATAACACATAGGCTATATTTATCTCGGGAGTATATTCTCTAGGGATCACGCGGGTGAAGCTAGTTATATATATTAGGATAGATATCATTAGGTCTTTTAATACAAAAGTAGGGCGTCCTAGGTTCATAGGTTGGTAAGCTTGTGATAGCGAACGTTTGGCATAAATAATAAAAGTTAATTGAGTCGGCTTTTGTGTACCATAGACATATTGAGGTAGATGAAATCGTAGTAATGATTCTAATACAATACTGATGAAGGATAATTATAGCAAATAGAATTTTAGCTTTTGAGGTTAGTTTTCATTTTGTTACTTTAAGATAAGAAAAATCCAATGGGCGCAGGTTTTATTCAACGTAAAATTTAAGGTTTTATTTCGATGTTAGCGAGTTCAATGATCTACATGGAAAATTATTATCAGACACATTTTCTTATCTACCCTATTGGCTCGCCTAAATTTTATGGCGGCGTTTGATGCCTTTTCTCTTTCAGTTAATCACTTTTGCTTTTATACTAGATGTAAACATAGTATGTAGAAATTTTTAATCATCTAATCTGAGTAGGTAATATCATTCAAGAAGTAGCATTATTCGTTTGTTTTATTTGTTAAAGTTAAAGTAACTAGTAGCCTTCATGGTCGAGTGGTATAGGCGTTTGCCTTGTGACCCGGTGGTCGTGGGTTCGATTCCCACGGGAAGCATACTTTGTAAAGTGGTTTCCAGTTTGGCTAGGACATAACAGGGTGCTTACTCTGGAATATAATTCCGATAGATCGACATTGGTCAAACGTCAGTTGGTTGAGTTAAACGTCAGGGATTGGCTAGACTCAGTGAGTCTAGCCAATCCCTGACGTTTAACTGACAATACCAATGTCGATCTATCGGAATTATATTCGAGAGTAAGCACCCAGGCTTGAATCACCTGATTATTTGATAAAAAAGATGATTTCGTGCTTCGGAAGGCATGTATAAGCCGGTGGTCTCGGCCGCCAAATGGCGGTCGTCAAATAAACAATATCAGAGGCCCTTGAGGCGGCTTAGAAACTCTGACACTAGGGTGTGTGGGGTCGTAAGACCTTACTGCCCACACGATAAGAAGAAGAATTTGTTAAAGTAGATTGTTAGCTGCGTTTGCACCTGATATGTATATGCGGGGATGCATTGCGAGGGATGTGTTTTTTAAGAACCAATATAATAGTTTGGGCTGAGCGAGGCTAGGTGAATGCAGCGATTCTAACGGTTTTTATTAAAACATCCCTCGCTACGCATCCTCGCTCATCTCTGGTGGAAACGCAGCCATAGGGTGCCTATCCATTACAGCGGAGCAAGGCAGTGGAGCGAAGCAACGGAGAAATATGGACAGGCACCCTTAAGTGTGCCTTTCCATTACAGCGGAAGGAAAATCTCCGCACCACGTGAGTCACTGACACTTTGACTGACATGATTGGTTAATATTTCTCCGTTTTTCCGCTTCGCTGCCTCGCTCCTCGCTCCGCGTACCAAAACTGCTTATAAAAACTAGTCAAAACAGAAAAGGTTGACATCAAAACCACAGCTAGTTACACAAATAGTGTGAGGCCAGTATGACGCATAGTTCCGAAAACAAGCTATTACTAAATAAGCCCGAGGCGTAGTATTAATTGCTACCTACATGATGCAGTTCAAACACGGGGTAACTAGTTACCATTTTAACTCAGTCTAGCGCAGACCACCGCTGGATATAGACCTCTCTGAAGTTGCGCTTACTAAAATACTCGTAGTTTTGATGGACCTGTTTTCATCTTTTTCCTAAAACAATGGGTGTAAATATACTTTTTTTTTGGATACCGCTCAAGGGTTCCTGATGCAGAACCCAAGACACGAAAATATGTGCCATTAATTATTTTTATAACGTTTAGCTTTTGTTTTCGACCTGAGAAGACCAAAACCCAGAACTATTACACATTTAAACCATTAAAACCGGGGGACTTTGGGACGATTATAACTTAAAACCATCATGATTCCGGTGCAAGAAAGAGACGGAGTTATATAGTAGGATGAATAGTTCTATACCTTACTCACAACGGTATCATGATGACATTGGCTTTTTACCCGACTGCGAAAGAAGGAGGTATGTATGTATGTATATTTCGCGATTTTAGCTTGAGAGGTGTCGATAGATTTGTATTTACTGTGAGAGTGACACCGGTTATATCAAAATGAAAATCAAAACAAAATGGCGTATTTTTGGCGCCAAATTATGACTTCAAAAAATTTTTTATTTCGAAACCTATCGAGTGGGGTATTAAGATAAAGGGCTCGAGGAGATGATTCCAAAAAAGTAACTCAATAAAATGTAGTAAATAAAAAAATATATTTTGTCAAAAAAACCGACCGCTAAAAACGACTAAAAAGTTCGAAACAAGTCGCTTTTCAAGCAGTCTGATGCAGTTCAATCACTGATCCAATGCCAGCAACTGCATTGGACTGCTTTAAAAGCGACTTGTTACTGTGAGAGGGATTCATGACAGAGTACCTAACCCATATTATTTTTTTAAATTTATCTTTGTTTGTGTTTAGTAGTTTTTGTGCTTTAGTTACTGTAATTGCTTATAAAGCGTTGTAATTAAATAAATAAATAAATAATAATAAATAAATTGTTACGAACTTTTTAGTCGTTTTTAGCGGTCGGGTTTTTTGACAAAATCAATTTTTTGTAGTATCTACTGCCCCGTGCTGTAGTACGAAACACCAAAACCAATTTCAAGAACTTTGCAATCAAAACAGCCACTTGAACGAAAATAACACGAAAATATAATACTACTCGTATATCTAACGATTACACGTTTATGAGAGAGCAGTACCAAGATTTTACAATATTTATTTGACATTTGGCCCAGCATGTGGTGTCGGCGTAGACTACGAAATATGAGATTCTGCGGTGTATATTATTACCTGAAATGTGTGGAATGACATTATTGCTGGCGTGTATGTATATGTACATATATCTGTACAGTATAGTCGTAAAGATATGTCACAGTCAAAATATTGCTACCGGGACACGTCATGTTTGAATTTCAGGCCACTATACCTGGGCAATATGTATGTATGTGTATTTACTGTATAATGTAATAAACAATGTATGCACATATACATTATGCATATAACAGTTTCTCCTGTTATGGCATCTGTGTTATATTGTTGTTGATTTGTGAGTTACTTTACAAAGTTGCTGTTATATAAGTTTCCCTATCACAATCGGAAAATGTAGCTTTAGCATTCGAAGTTCTTTGTTCGCGCTAACTTTAGCTCATTTCGCGATCAAGCGTTGTATGAAGAACACGGTTAATTGGTAGTCTAGGATGAGCCGAGAAGCTTCGGTCATCTTGAAGTCAGAAAGTGGGTTTAACTTTATACCGTTTCATAAAACTGATAAAGTTTGAAGAAAATGGAATAATTAGGTTGTGGCATCTACCCGATAAGCTTCGTCATAAAGTTAGGCACTAGTGGCCGCTTCGAGCAACGAAAAATCTTGAATCGAATGTATCTTCAGAGGTTCTAGACAAAAGTAACATGCTATCAACGATAAATGATTGTGAGAAAACTGAATACGTATGGGATTAATAAACGCTACCGAAATGACTCTTTTTCATACCCTTTTTTTTAAGGTTGGGAAATCATCCAATGACGGTCATGCTCATGCATGTGAAGCAGGAGGGAGTGTCAGACTCTTACTGACTAAAACCCTTCCGTGTTCCTCCTAGTGCCCTTTGCGTTCCAGGGCTACGGTACCTCTTTCGAACAGATTCCGCAGCCCCAGCAGGCACTTGCCCTAGTGGGCCCCATCTTCGGTGCTGATATCTCTTTGGGGCGCGCGAAGATCGCAGCGCGCCGCCGACCCGAGCTTGGTTCTGATCAGACGGCGAGCCACCCAATGCTCACCGTCCGCAGGCCCGCGCTTACGGCTGCCGGGTTCGTCCTGTGACTCCCGACGCCTGGGGCGTTTTCTTTTGTTCTTGTTCATACCCTAACATTTTCATAATCGATATTTATTTTGTAATAAATACTGGTAAAAATAACACTTTTATAAGTCATTGTTTTTGGTCACTTTAAACTAGATGCAGCCTTTGTTTTCAAGCTAATTACTCTGAACAGAAACGCAGATACAAATCCAAAGGCAGGTCATATGATAACCATATAGATTAATGTAGTACAGAGGACCTAGCACGAATATTTTGACGTATAGTAACGTTAACGTAAGTGAATTTTGAATGTGAAAAACCACAACCCCTTAGTTTTTGGTTTAATTTTTTGGCACATACACAATTATATCACTCAAAAACATAAGTATAGCATCTAATTCAAATAAATATTCTGTACGAAACTAGTACTGTAGCTAATTTTACATTATCTTACTATATGTCAAAAATATTCGTGCTAAGCCCTCTGAATTCCAAATTATCAAAGTAGATTAATGTCTGACTTGGTCATTTGAAGAATGATTTTGACTTTTCGTCAACCATTAGAACTGTCGTCTAGATCTTGACGGATGCCAATTGTTGTGGTTGACGAATCGTTGCCTAGTATGTAACGGCAATGTTTTTCTTTGATAAAACAAATGATGATAGTTAATTCAAGTGCATTCAGCGTTTGACATCAACATTCCCACTCATATTTGCAATTTATTGAAGTGAAGAAACACATGTTTGACTTGTACCTTTAGGCTACTTCAATAATGATCAACTAAATGTTTGCGATCTACCGTTACTGTTGCGTTCACACGTAATCTGCTCGTGTAAACAGTCCCGCCGACATTAGCCGAGACATTGACCTCTGTGTTGAAACAATTGAATGTAGGAATATAGGAGCAGTACCATTTTATCGCGTGGCTTTAGATTTTTTCAAGGAAATTGCAATGTTAATCCCTAATCTCTTCAAAGTTAGAGTGAACAGGCTCCTTCTGGGTAAGCTCGCTCCATCGTAGACTTTGTCTCCATCAACTCTACCCTAGACTAGAGTCAAAATAAAAATATAAATAAAGTAAGAAAGTACAAAATAAAGTTTTCACACGAGGCTGTTAGTAAAGACAACTGCATTAAAACTGTAAATCGAATATGTATATGTCTATTTCTGCTTGAAGCTTTGACCGTAAGCGCGGCCTTTGGATTTGCTTAAGGTCAAGAAAAGTATATCTTCGATTAAAATACTACAAAGGTGATGGTTACGAGCTGCTGTGAACTAAACCTGGGTATCAGGAGAAGCTAGATCCGTTTCCTCAAGACGTGCATACTAAGCAGACTTTTTGTGGCTTGAGATTTCCAATAGGTAGGTAATAAGCGTTCTTGTTTTGAAATAAAGCCGTTAAAATCAGCTCGCACTTATCAACAATTTTATTACTACTATTCCAAATTGAAAAAGTTGAAAATACTTATCAGATTTTATAACTCGCGAGCAGCACTATTCCGTACTCGGCTAATAAATCCTTTAATTTTACACCTGACATAAACTGGAAGTACAGCCATGTAAACTAAAAATATGATCGCGTTGAACCACTGTGGTGCACTGCAAAGCGTCATATTTTCATCGGCGAATGAAAAGCGACTGCAATGTAATAACAGTCGCAAAGGAAAGGCCAATGTTTTTTGGGTCTCCGTGAAAGCCAATTTAAATATGTACGAATGTATGTGTTTGATAACGCGGAACAATCTTTTCGGGCTTTTGATAAGGCTTTTGAATGTCATGTGAACGTATGACGTGCTTACATGAGTTTTGATGGCCGGTTTTTTGTTAGAAGTAGAAGTAGCAAATTGTAGTTTTAAAATTATAGTTGATGAAGAATTTTATTGATTATAACTGTTAGTAGGTACAAATGCATTTAATTGGACCTGGCACAAATGGAAAATTCGAATAAACATCGGATAAGTCAAAAAACTTGTTAAGACAACTGGGCCAAGATTTATATATAGGTAAATAAAAAATAAAGTAAACTAATTTCATGATATAATTGCCTCCAGACAACAATAAAAAATTAAACATTAGAATGTTTAATTTTTTATTAACTACAGATATTTCCACACCCCAAATCTTATTTGAACAAAGAAACCGAATATTTGTTTTCAGCGCAACATTTTCAGTAGTGAATGTAATCTTAACGCAAAACGAAATAAGTGGCCACTTGTCTCCGAGAAACAAATGACTGTTTCCAAGAAGTTGTAGGAGTAAAAGCATTTACGATGGGAAGATAAAAAGTTCGCTGTGACTAACGAAATATACCCAACTATCAATCGTGAACTTATCTAATGTGACTCATTAGACGCTTCCTATGGACAACGGACTTTCAGGGAACCTTGGCTCTCAAAGATAGTGTAGTTTTTCAAAATGGTTTTGTATCCTGGCCGAAGAAAATACGGATGGATTCTGTCGGGAATAATATGGTTTGATGAACTGCCATCCGGCAGGGGCTCGTGGCTAAATAATAACAGCCACATGGGTCGATCTACAAGGTTAGCAACGCTTGCCGAGGTCGGTCTGTGGATGGGTGAGCGTCTTACCCTTCTCAAGAAATTGTAGGATGGATTTTGGAGGATGGGGGGATTTTCAAGAATAATATGAGTATGTTGTTTTCTTATGATAATTTTAGAAGTTTATCAGCAACATCCCACAAACAGACGTTATTGGTTTGACACTCACATACAGCGGAAAATATGTAAAGCCAATCAACGTCTTTACGTATTACTGCGACTGATCTCTCCTCGATCGTAAAAGAACAGAGAGTGCACGTGTGTTTGCTTACACATTTGTGCAATAAAATATCTCCTGAGTACTTGTTTTATCTTATAGGCTAAGAAAAAGCTTATAGACATACATACAACTATTATAAATTACAAACATTTTCCAATGGCTGTAAAAAAAGCCTTGCCAAAAGCCGAAAAACTTTTTATAAACGAATACACAGTGTATTTCTTATACTAAAACGGTAACACTGTAGTACGTTTGTTTGTAATGAACTTAGGTAGTATCTAATCTTTATTTGTACTGCGGACGCAATCATACCTACGTGCTACGGCGTAGCGGTCGCTACGGTGGTGGCGTAGCGCTACGTGACGCGCTACGGATATCGTAGCTTTTTATTTCCATTAACTGTGGATTACAGTTATTAATATAATAGCTATGTGTTTGTACCACCTTATAACACAGCCCCACGCCTATATTAATACCTACATTTAACCAATTAGCACACCCACATTTCGGCGGTGTGGTGAATCTTTTGTCATGAACCCAGAAAATCCTGTTTCCGGATCGTTACAAAGAAATTCTCGAAAAAAAAACACTGTCGGACTTGACAATAGAACCCAGACCCTCGTAATGCTCAGGCCCCTAGACCACCGATGAATCTAGCATCATGTTTACACAAATAGCTATTGAATATACGCTTAATGAATAATATAATATACTTAATTAATTGAATATATTAATAATGTATGCAAATCTAACAGTATGGTGCCAGGCTTATGTCACCCCATCTCTTACGATGTGATGTATGGATTTAATCAGTGGATGTGTTGGTTTCCCTTTCTAGGTGTTATAATCTTACTGCGCAAAATCAGGAATTCTCTTTTCACGCCTCAAGGAAGAAGTGTATTCCTAAATAGTGCGTAACAAAAAGAATGCAATCAAGTTTGTGTTTGTATTACTTGACAAGATATACTGAACAGCTAACTTTTGCTTTTTTCCAACTATATTGAAATCGGTATTCACTCTAACTGGGCGCAGCGAGTTTATCTGACCTCCACAATAAAGCAAAAGTCAAAGTAAAAACATTTATTTCAGTTAGATCATCATTTACTTTTGAATGGCCAAAATTAAAGTTATAAGAATCTAAGTAAATTTAGAGCAGATATGGATCACGCAGACGAAGCCGCTGGCAAAAGTTAGTATAATATAAAAAAAACCGGCCAAGTGCGAGTCAGACTCGCACACAAAGGGTTCCGTATCATAAACCTTAATTTTTATTATGTGTTGTTATAGCGGCAATTGAAATACACAATCTGTGAAAATTTCAACTGTCTACCAATTACGGTTCTTGAGATACAGCCCGCTGACAGACAGACGGACGGACGGACAGTGGAAGCTTAGTAGTAGGGTCCCGTTGATCACCCTTTGGGTACGGAATCCTAAAAATGAAGTGACTCTAATATCCGTTTGCAAAAGGTTTGTTATGGAGAAGAGCGGACAAGAAACTCCATAGTGACTCATTTAAATAAAAATGTTTTACATGATACGCCTTATCAAGACAGATGTAAGGTTTCCTGGCTTCTTATTGCCGAACGACTATCAGAGATGTACAAAATGAAATCCGGGACAAAGAGTATAACGTCCCTTCCGAGGCACGGGTGAGTCTCGTTGTAAGATAGTTTTTGCCCGCGACTACGTACGTGCATATCCCGTTTTTTCCCGTTCTCTTAAGGTTTTCGAGAAATCCGCTTGTAGTGCTCCCTGATATTCATCAAGGAACCTTCTTCAAATTTCAACTTCCTACGACTAGCAGTTTCGGCTGTGCGTTGTCTGTCAGTTACTCACTCAGTAACTGAAGAATTTTATGAATATTCATGATCAATGTTTGAGAATGTGCAGTGTGACAGGCGGACTTAATCACGCCATAACGGTTCCTTTTTATCATTTTGGTACGGAACCCTAAAAACAATAGTATTCTACTACGTTTGTAAGATTTGATGTCCATTGTACTGCCTTAAGGTGAATGCTCCAGGGTAGCCCGCGAAATTCAAATATTTTTATGTTTTTTGCAATTTGCCTGTCAGTGTGAAGCTGTATGTGGACCAAATGCGATCCGCGACCGTAACGTGTATTTATCTAAAGAATTATAACCATGTTAATAATCAATATAGCCCTCTAAGTTCATGTAGTTCGAAAGAATGATTATTTCTGAAATATTCATTCTTTCGAACTGCATACACGCATTTGGTCCACAAACAGCTTCACACTGACCAGCAAATTGCAAAAAACATAAAAATATTTGAATTTCGCGGGCTACCCTGGAGCATCCACCTTAAAAATGTTTTTTCGCAAAATTGCATTTCAGACCTTGGAAGTGGTCTTTCAAGGTTTAACAAATGAGTACACAGGACAAAGTTATGACCGGCTTCGTTGTGTAGCTGCCACTACGTCAGAGGTCATACCCATGGCCACTTAATATTTGTTATAGTTCTGCCCTTGTCATTTGTACCGGAAGAAAGTTTGCTATGTATTTATTAAAATTTTGTTATTTAGCATAAATAAATAAAATAGAAGTACTGTCCGCAATAAAATTTTTACTCCACCAATATTTCTTATAAAGGTACGATTATAGTAAAATTATTTATTTTTAAAACTCATCAATTAAATAAAAAATTACAGTTTCTTATGTATTATTGTTTGATTTACTTGACTTATATTAATGTAAATCTGACAGTATATTAGTAGATTATTTATATTATTTCAAAGTGTTTTTTTTTGTATTTTTTTTCTACTTACACTACACTTTGGTGTCTACATTTTTTCAACTATCTTCGCAGATAACTTTGAAGAGATTTTTATAGAAATAAATATGACCCTTCTACTTTTCTATTCTTTCACCTTTTCTATTTATTATGTTTGTACAAAAGCTATTAAATAAAATAATAAAAAAATGGCTGTCCAATACATTTTGGTCTAGCAACATTGTAGTGAACAGTATTATAACTGGATATAACAATGAGGGAACAGCATTTTTTTTAAATTTTGCATGTATTGTGTCTTTGATTAGTAATAATGCTTGGAAATGTCAGTATTCAGAATAGCCTGTGAGCAAAATACGCACTTGGACATGGAATAGTGATAAAAACTCAGGTTTCAAGCATTTTGGGATACATTAAATTTATCTACCACACAAGAAAGTAGACATTCGTATATCTTGTGATGATAATAATAATAACACATCCATTTACATTAATAAAGGAAAGCCAGATGTTAAATACAGTCGCCAAGATTATCATTAATTACCTCGAAATTAGTTACAAAACTATTTCATATTAATAACTCCGTACGACGGTAAACTTTGAGCATTTCCGTATGTTGCTTAGGGTGGGTGTAGTTATTTAAATCCCCTAATGATAATATCAAACACCTCGTGTGTATATGTTGTATATTTGCGCCAGATAATTTATATTTGGAGGCATTATTATTTGAAGGGGAAAATGTCGAGCGGAAAATTAACCTTCTACTTTTATATTATGTTATTCCAAAAAAGGTATGGTGACGTGAGCGATTTGATGTGGAATCTTTACTTAACAAAAAAATTGAATTCATTGCAAAAAGAGGGAATATTTTTAAGGAATAGTAAATTCACGTAAAATTTTACCTTAGCTGCAGTACTCGTTTCGCACATAATATTTAATTGAATTAGAAACTATATTCATATTTTTGAATAATATAAATTGTGTTTGTCCCATAAAATTAATCCAAAATACCCCACTTTTTTGGATATTACAATATCATTAATTGTTTGATTTCATTTTTAATATAGGACGAAAAAACAGTTTGCATGATGAAATAAACAAATATAAATCACAAACGTAAACGGGTTTCATTAATTGCGTTATAGTTTATTTTACGTAACGTTAAAGAGATATATAAAGTGTTACGTATTTATTTTAAGTAACATAACATAACATAACATACATTATTATAATATAATAAACATTTATTGAAATGTTTATTGCATTTGTCATAAAGTTTAGAATGTGTTAAGGTTAGTCTATTTTATGTTTCTTAATCTATGTAAACAACTCAACTCATTCAACTCATCTCCTGTCACAGGTCTGCTGGACGAAATTTTTTTTGGAAAAAAATCGCACCTTAGTGCTCTTCTGTACGTGTTTGTTATTTTATCGTTAAAGAGTTTCATGCTAACATAATTAAATAAAACAAATCAATCACCCAATCACATTAAAAAGACGTCTAAGTCCTGACACGTCAAATTCATCGCATGGCTGCCGGAGTTTAAGTCTGGCTAATTTTGCCAGACCGTGAATAAACGGCTGCATAACCAACCAAGTTAATCAGCCAATGAATACCGTACCGCAGTTCAGATTGTCATGATTTTAAATTGAAATTAAACTTTACCGAAGTAAAAATAAGTTCGTAGTTTGCGATTGCCGCTGCCATCAAACAAATTAATTTATTTTGAAGAGCTTTATGTCAAGTATGTTTTATACAGGTAGCTCCTGTATAACTGTGTCAGTATTGTACCTTCTTTTTCAGTATGTTTGTTATAATATTTAACTCTTTATACATCCAAATTACTCCCTTAAAAGGTCTATATTCGTTTGATTTATTATTGACTAGTCTTTTGCCAGAGCTTCGCTGCCTGACCCAACCCCACCGGAAGGGTGATTTTTCCAGGATTATAATGCTCATGGTACTCAGAACATTCAATCAATTTTCTAAATCGTACTAGTACCTATATTAAAGATTACATTAACGACCTCAGATTGTCTGCTATCAACAAACAATACTTACTTAATATATAAAGCTGAAGAGTTTGTTTGCTTGTTTACTTGAACGCGCTAATCTCAGGAACTGCTGGTCCGATTTGAAAAATTATTTCAGTGTCAGATAGCCCTAGGCTATAAGCTATATATCATCACGCTAATACTAATAGGAGCGGAGCAGTAGAAAGTGAAAATTGTGACGCAAACGAAGTTGCGCGGGTCAACTAGTTTTAATAATAAATATCATAATCACTTAAAGTTCTGGTTCTTCACCTTGCAAAGTACCAACCTACATCCAGTTGAATTTCCTGAAAAAACTATTTTGTATGTATATACTTGATGTTTAACTTCACCAAAAATAAATTGTTCTAATTCTTAACAACGGTTTTACTACGGTAAACACAACAAAGCAGAACTAATCTCCCAACAAATATTGGAAATGTACGATTCGCCGCGGAACTAATGTTTCAAGCTTCATCTATCGCTCGAAGTAGATACTCGTATGTAAATCGTCATATCTATTGACGTGTACCCCCCCGGGCCAGCTCCGGCTCATTTGACTTCTCTGTGGAAGTTGCTAGTGCTGCCAATCGCTTACTGGGATCAGGGAAATCACGTTTTCATTTCCGTTGTTAGGTTGGTATATCTCGGAGAGGAATGCGGGAAATATTTCTAGAGAATATTGATAGGTATTGAAGTAAGGTTGGATTGTAAGTTGATATAAAGATTTAAATTGATCAATTTATAACTAGTACTTTATCTCGCGACATTGCTTGTATTGCTCAAAATTGCTGCAGTAAGTTTTCCTTATGAAACGTTATAGGGCGGAACAATGAACCGTCTTATCTTATATATGTGAAAATAGCAGGGCATTTTTGTTTAGTTTATTTTCATAAACAGAAAAAAACTGTATGAAAATTAACCAATCAAAAATGCCCCGCTATTTTCACCAAAACTTAAAAATATTAATAATTCCAATAAACAACGTTGCTTTTACAAACTAATCAATTCGGAACATAAACATTAAAAATTAATGACTACGTGGCTCTAAAGTTCGGAGCTTCATCTGGCATACAATGTAGACGTTTAAATCCTTACATGTCCTGTGTCGCGGTCCCGAGGGTAAAGTCTGGCTCATTTAGCAAGACCACAGATAATTAATGCACATCAACCCATCAGGGTGCAATGGTCTGGCTTGTTTATGCTCGGTTTTTTTTTTATTTGAAAGTCTGGTCCGTCACTGCCTTTTTGTTTTGTTTTTGGATCAGTAGATTTTTAAGATTGTGAATGTTATTTTTTAGCCAGAAAATCTTACACCATTCTTGCCACGGAGTACCGTGTTACCCAGTTAATGGGTGGTGGAGGTTTGGTAGGCAGCCGCTCCATGTAAAAATACTAGTATTCAGCTGAATCCGGTTTGACTGGTAGCCGAACCCAATATAGTTGGGAAAAGGCTAGGCAGATGAAAATGAGTGATATTTTTTTACGCTTTTTAATATGTTAAATAATGGTGATAGGCATAAAATAGTTACAGAACTTATGTAAAGTGTTGTTTTTGATTATTCATAAGTCTTCTAATAATATTTATTTCTTTGAAATTATTTATATGTCAAAATTTACAATAATTAACAGAAGTGTTAGAAGTAAATGAAACACAAAAACATGACACGAAAGTTTTCTACTACGGGTAGGTATTATGAATGAAGAACAAAAAGATATAATTTGATAAAAGCTGTCCCAAAGGGTGTTGTGCGTGACGCTTTCACTTCATACTAAAAGTTAAGTTAATTATGTTTATTGGCAAACTTGAGCGGAAGCCGTAAAACAAATTACGCCATTTTGTTTAAAACAAAATTCTTTGAAACTCTTTTCTTGACGTAATCATTTTAAAAGTTTACCTAGTAAATCCGAAATATTACTTAAACTTTTAGAAGTCTCTCTCTAAATCTGTTTTGATTTCATGTTGTCCAGCGATTTAAATTTTGAAAGAATAGTTTTTTTATTAGTCTTTACAATTGATTTAATAATTAAAGTCTTGGAATTAAATATAAGGACGCGAGTACCTTTTAAAGTTATATAATTTTATGTTTTACAGAAACAACAATTAAAATCAGTGCAGCCACATTAAACAAACTATTGTATCAATTCGTTCTGCCCCATTAAGCACTCTAATTAATTCCCACGATTATTCATGTTTCAATTTTAAAATAATTAGTACTTAAAAGTCGCCTGAAATGTTTATTGTAGTTAATAGTAAGGATGCTTTTAATATATGACTTAAATACTAACATATTTTCACGTTCACCACAACTTGAATTAAACTACAACAATATTGTTAAAAATATTTAAAATACTTACATTCTCATACGATCGAAGATAATTACCAATATGGCACGACACAATCATGAGTTCAAAGTTACTTTTTTCATAAAACTACACGAGTTCATTTCGATGGCACAATATTCCAATAAGTTATCAAAGTTTTCTCTGACAGCGTGTCATTATAAAGTTAATTAATAGTACAGTCCACGTGGGCGATAAAGCGCGGGAAATCGAAGTGTTTAGCGCCAAAACCGAGCTCCCCCGAGACCACCATCCCTTACCGTGCTCCACAACATACTGACAACTGTCACCGGCCACCCGGCCGCCGCCGCTTTGCTCGCTTTTACTACGGGCGCTTTTCCTCTTTTGCCCTATCTTACTTTAACGAAAATTTATATACACACAGAAATGTACGTACACACATGGACAACAACTTAGTTCGAGTCGTCGAGGCTCTATAATGTACGGCTGTGTGCACTGATAGGTATGTGTGAGTGTAGCTCGTTCAAGACGCATCTTCACGGTATCGTGCCAATGCGTTGGTGCACACAATTACAGGTTAACTGAACGAATATGTAACATAATCAAATGGTATAAGGTCGTGTTTTGTACGTTTTAAAGAACTAGTGTTCATTCAAAGACAGAGCTAAAGCAGAATTGCGCATGTCCGTTATCAATCTTATGATCGTGAAACTACGAAAACTATTGCTATCCTTATTTTTCTTTAAGTTTCACTTTGAATATTTAAAGATATTGTTCGGAGCCGCGCGTATCTTGGTGGCTTTTTATAATTAATCAAATTGTTTGTTAACTAAGTTATATTTCAACTTGGTGCTAGCATTTCTTTGTTTATTTTTTCTTTTGGGTGAACGCTGGGATATTTTACGAGCAATAAAGTCGGGCGCTTTAATAAGAGCTGAGCAACTTATAAATAAAGGATGAATTAAATTCTAAGATCAGGTGTGTTTATTTTATAACATTTTACACTGCATGTATTTGGACGTATCTACGACTTTTATAGCTACTTGTGCAATGAATACTCGAGTACTGTACAGTCGACAATGATGATACGCTACATAAAACAAAATGTTAAAAATAAAAATGTATATATGTTGTTATAAGTAGGTTCACATTGTTATCTTTACAGAAACATACTTTGGTGACAAAATCAGAATCAAAGCGAGACGTTCCAACTTGCAATCTCCAACTAGTTACAAAGGAAACAAAGGACTAGGGAAAAATAATTTCCTTACAACTGGGGATGATATTAACTGGGAGATAAGAGCGTAAGAGTATGAGTGAAGTACTCTTTGAGAGGGCGGCGTTTATACAAAGCTATGAATAACAATTTA
The DNA here is from genome assembly GCA_950371165.1 of Lacanobia oleracea. NCBI lineage: Eukaryota > Metazoa > Arthropoda > Insecta > Lepidoptera > Noctuidae > Lacanobia > Lacanobia oleracea. The sequence goes on from OX493397.1 coordinate 15,277,970, forward strand.
CTAAAGAGCCAGGAACGCAAACACTTGAGCGTAGAAGTTTGTTTCGAAGTGCCCAAACTCACGAACAATACCGACACGACGAGCTACGAATGATGAATTAAACCGAATGAAATGAAACGGTGCCACTTGAGGGTAGCCGTGGGTTTTTATGTGTTCACTTTGTTTTAGGGTGACTACCTTTTTGTGTTAAGCATAAGTGTTTGACTAAAATGTCAGAAATAAAATAAGAACATTCATTCGAGCATTTCTTGATCTTATTGAGCCTCCTGTGGTCAAACGGCTATAAACACAACACACACAAAGAATAAGTACAATTATAGCTATATATTTAGAAGAAATAGTAACCTTAGTTACGGATTCCAAAATTACCTGAATTCCCACATACAAATATTTTTATCGTTTCCCTCACTACTGCACTATCTAGTCAAATAGATAACGCATAACTGTTGCAAATGTTACGTTTTCCAACATTCTCACCAAATATTCCAAAGGTTCCATATCACGGAACTTAAATTTTATCCATTCAATTCAACCAATGCAAATTTAAGATCGTGTGCACCTATCGTGTGACATAGCCGGCGGCGGGCGTCTCTCGACTCCTTTGTTCAAACGGGTGGAACTTTACAGACCGATATGCCCAACTGAGTTCTTAGATTTTAATCTTGAAATAGTACATCGATTTATTTGATTTGATTTAGACTCTAAAATACAATCATCATCTGCCTAGCCTTTTCCCAACTATATTGAGGTCGGCTTCCAGTCAAACCGGATTTAGCTGAATACTAGTATTTTACGCGGAGCGTCTGCCTACCAGACCTCCACAACCCATTAACTGGGTAACACGGTACTTCATGGCAAGACTGGAGTCAGATTAACTGGCTTCTGACTATCCGTCACGACTACAAAGATCTACAAATGACAGCCGGGACCAACGACTTAACGTGCTTTTAGACTCTAAAATACAATAATACGAGTATAAGAAATGTTAAAACGGCGTAGTGTAAAATCCGAGAAACAATAAATCACTTACCTATATGTTATATTTTTTTGACGTGACAACGTCTTATAAATTGGTTTGCCGGGTGACACTTCAAGAAACTGCGTTACGCTCCGCTCACGTTATGCGCTCACAATGAGAGCGAGTGAGAGGCACGCGTCCCTTCCACTCGGGCATGGTTAGCCCGCCTAAGAGCGAGAGAGACAGACATAAAAAGTCGTTGTCACGTAAAACTTTCGCCCGTATACCGACTTTACAGGCAACCAATTTTTTTTCTGATCCCCAAACTACAGGTTCAGGTCTAGTTTGGGGGTTAGGATCAGATTTGTGGCAATAAATTCGTAAGATTCAAAAAATATTTTTTTTTTGCCACTGCAAGAATATATCCGAAGACACTTTTCTGTTATAAAAAACCAAATTAAAAAAGGAGGTTAAACGTCCGTTACAATCGTATTAAATCAGTTTTTCTAACTTCTAAGTAAGAATAAGTCGATTTGATTTTTCGTCATCTTATTTTTTTATTTTAACAAAGCATTATTGAAGTTTTACAGGGTTAAATACTTTGTAACATTAACTTCAACCCACAAATTACATCAATCGAACATCAATCGATATCTCAACCCCACAGTACCGCATCTTCTGATTCAATTTACGTGTTTCGTGGCTCTCTGAGGTCGAAATTCAAGTGTTTTGTCGCTTCAACCGCCTTTATAGATGTCACTTTGTCACACTCGCGAGTTCAACCCCAGATAACGACTTCATATCTAAATATTATTTTGTTTACTGACTGTCGCCAGTCGCCACGAAACACGCCCAATATGCTGGAAGGATAAAAATACGAAGTTTCGGGGGAGGACAAATTAATGGTAACTTTTTATAAAGGGGTCATTTTTTTGTCAATTTTGATATATCCGAATTTATATAGGTAGTCGGTAATATGCAAAATGTTAATTATTATTTTTATGGTTCCGTACCTGAAGGTAACCAACGGAACCATATTAATAAGCCTCCGCTGTCTGTCCGTCAGCAGGCTGTATCTCAAGAACCGTAATAGACAGCAGAAATCTTCACAGAGTGTGTATTTCTGTTGTCGGTATGACAACAAATATTAAAATTAAATTAAAATTGAAAGGGGGTTCGTATACAAGAAACGTTTTTTTTACGGTTTTTGGTACGGAACCCTTCGTGTGAGAGTCCAATTAGCACCTGGCCGGTTTTCCTTTTGTTTATCATGTTCAGATAATATAGTTGTAAGTATCTCAGAAACTTCTTCGGCTGTATACCGTAAGCCGTAACGTTAAGGTCATCAATAAAAATGTTTTTGATAAGGCATTTCTTGTAGAATAATAATCCTACCATTACGTTCTCACTTGCAAAAACAAGCAGTCCAGCTAAATTAACTTTGAATGTCTACGACTCCATTCGGATAAAAAGTTTGAAGTTAATTTTATATTTCAACGAATGAATGTAATATATCACGACATAGCATTATCAAGTCTAGCAAGCACTAAAATAAATTCAATGTTCAAGACACTAACGTCAGTGCAGACAATGATAAAAATGTAGCAACTTTATTTTCGGCCATTACACTTTTTTTTTACACTCAGCAAAGCTCGTAAATCAAAGCATACTTGGTAAGCTAGAAAATCTTAAATCTCTTTATTGCGAACATATTTCTCAAATAGAAGGTTTGCTAAACCGTTTACATTCTATTTATCGTCCCCAAAAGCGACTAGAGGGGATGTTGTGTCAGCAGAAAACTTGTCAAAGTCCTTCCACCAAAGAAAGAGTTATGAAAACGCCAACTTTGGGGTCCTCACAAAAAACTGAAGACAGTTTTGCACAACTCCGGTCCTCAACGGGATTTTATAAATATTAAAATCTTTGGGACTCACTTTGAAAGCGGAAACTAATTTTTTCCTTTCTTCACGAGGTATTCATTGCTTTCGTTAAAGAAGACTTCCCTATCTTTTGTAATGTTGCACAGAAATACCCTTCAAATAAATACCTCGGTTGCTTGAAATTTTCACGTATTAAATGTCCGGTTCCTTTGAAAACAAGCTGGTCCTGGAAATTTAATTAAGATTGGGAGCTCATACAAGGGATTTTTGAAATCTACAATTTTTCATGTGAAAAGTTCTCAATTAACTTTTCCCAGTGAATTCGAGAGCGGATTCTAGTCAAATATAGTTGTTGAGAGATGTGAAAATTAACAAGTATAATCATCATCATCATCATCTGCCTAGCCTTTTCCCAACTATATTGTGGTCGGCTTCCAGTCAAACCGGATTCAGCTGAATACCAGTATTTTACTTCTTATTGTATTTCTTCGCAAGACTGAAGTCAGATTTACTGGCTTCTGACAATCCGTAACGACTGCCAAAGTTCTACAAATGACAACCGGGACCAACGGCTTAACGTGCTTTCCGAGGCACGGAGGAAACTCGGTATGTTAAGATGGTCACACATCCACAGACCAACCTTGGCAAGCGTGCTTAACCTTCAAGATCGACCCGTGCGACTGTTATTATTTAGCCACGAGCTCCTCACACTAACTTTTTCCAGTGAATACGAGAGCGAATTCTAGTCAAATATGGTTGTTGAGAGATGTGAAAATTAACAAGAATAATATGAATTGGAAAATCAATCTGTCAATTAATGGAGGCTGTATTAAGTCGAGAGAGACGATGGCTCTTGTAAAGTTATGCATAATAATTGCTTGCTCTTCAGTTCCAATTAAAGGCACTTCAGTAATGACGAACTCCTTGCGGTTAGTGTTGGTCGGTGCCTGAACCAAGTTCCACCGTCTATTGAGCCATGGCGCTCGATACAATTTGCTTAGTGAATGTTTTAGTTCAGATGTTCGACCGTTCGTTACTCCAGTTTATGAGATAGTTCAGTTTATTTAAACGGAACAAAGGTAAATAATAATTTCTTGTTTTAGTTCGTTATTGTAGTCCTATAATTGAATGTGACTTTGCTCAATATATTTAATATATAATCAATTTGGAACTTTTATATTTTCTTGCTTAACGAGTTTGTAGTCTTGCATCGGAAAATAAAAACTTGAATAAAATTAGTCAATCAGTTTATAGAAAACCGACTTCCAAAAACAAAACACTACAAAGTATAAAAAAACTTTAATTTCGGAATTTGGTGTTTTTGGTTTTTTGACACTGACTTCCGAAATTAAAGTTATTTTATACCCTTTGTAGTGTTTTGTTTTTGGATGTCATTTTTATTTTTTTGTAAAAAGTTTTTTATTTTATACACAAACACAGCGTACCGGCGTGATGTTATGTTATGAACTGGTGTAAACAATCAACAGACATGTGATTTCAGAAATCCCGATCCATTTTCTATCATTGATTGAAGAGTTCCGTTGCCTACCTCCGAAGTTCTTCATCATGTCTTCACCAAATTAAAATCGGACCAGTCCGAGAAAATACTCTTCCAAATAAAAAAGAATCATCCAAATCGGTTAACAATTAGCGAAAATATCAATGAACAAGCATTTTTCATGGGATCCCATCATCAGATCCTGACTTATACCTTCCATCATCAGCTCAGCAACATGAGATGATGATTACCAGGAACAAATATCTGAATTGCGTTAGAAATATCATGAAAAACATTGTGTGTGCCTATAAAATTTGAGGGTTTCCCTCGATTTTCATGGAATCCCATTATCAGATTCTGACTTGGTTCAATGGGACCACCGCAGGAGTATAGGCTTTCGAATAAAGAAAGAATTTTAAAATCGGACCACAATTGGCGGAGAAATCGGTGAACATACATACAAAAATAAAAATAAAAATACATCAGCCGAACATAGAACCTCCTCCTTTTTGAAGAAGTCGGTTAAAAATACATAAGAAATGTTAACGACATGAAATAAAACGTAAGAGCAAGTATAAACAAGAAAATCTACCAGACATTTATTTAAACGTCTGTACTCGATACTCGACTTGAAAGATTATACTCATATCTAAATATAAACCTGTCAGTAAAACGTAATATAAAACTACCTACGCGATTTTCATGGAAATTATTATTTAGGATATTATTGCGATCTCGTGTTACCTTTTTTTACGATGGGAAGTCATCAAATGACTCCTCTCGCTCTGGACGGAGCTGAAGGGAGTGTCAGACTCTTACTGACTACCCATGCCAGGAGAATCTATTCTTGTACGTATAATTTGAGATAATTTTAATCCATAACCAACTCAACAAAAGCTTTAAATATACGTGTTTTAAATTTGAACTTTGTCATAGAGTTTGTTGTCCCATAATTGAGCACTTCCTTATATAAAAAAGTACTTCTATTTAGTCCGTTGTAAAAAAATATTGGGCACATATTTTTTTGCCATTTCAAAACAATGAAATTGATAAAGATTAAGCGCATCAAGAATCAAGAGTGGGGGCTGGTGACGTAACATTTTAGTAAAAACAGTACTGAAATGTGACGGACTATTTAGATTGTACTAACCAATTTGCCAATTATCGCAAATTTTTAATTCGTAAGGGAAGTGCCACCGGTACATGATAGACATCCTCCACACATACGCACAAAATGTTTTGGGAATACTTTCAGTGTGCGTACAGCTAAGGAGTAGAGTGGAGAGTTGTATGTGAGCCAACCCTTGAAGTAACACAAAAGACCGGCCTTTGTGATTTTGACTATAATATATTTTATTTTAGATTGGCTTTTATCTTCCAAGAGGCTCAAGCATTTTTTTTTTTGTATTAAACGTAACTTTCATATTAAACAGACTATATATAATCTTCTTGAGAGAGATAACTTCGTTCTACCTAAGTTCAGTATTTATCTGTTATGTTTATTAGTCAGTTTTTTTTTTTGCTTTGATTTGATTTTCGTTTATTAGGGTTAAGTATTCTATACCTATATACACACTTAAACCTATGTAACATTGATTGAAGAAGATTGAAGTCTTTATTTTCTTAGGTGTGTTTTTTTTCTGCAACTATCAACACATATTTCTGTGGCTTTAATCAAATCAAATTACAAGATATTTATTCAAACTAGGCTGAAAATCAGCACTTTTTGAACGTCAAAATGTACATGAAGATAGTCCCCCAAATCGCCCGCCCGTTACCACTTCCTAGTGTTTTAGCTGGGATGAAGAAGTGGCCAACAAACTACCCAACAACACAACTGTCTGTTAAGTTTGAAGAACTGGAATTCATATAACAGTCGTCGCAGAACTTGAATTTATATAATTGTCTCATTGTTGAAGAGAAACCTCTAAAGATTTTCATCTTCGGGTAAAAATATATTTAGTAAGTTATATGCAAAATGTAGCTTAATAATAACAGCCACACGGGTATTTCCGAGGTCAGTCTGTGGATGGGTGACCATCTTGATAAACCAAAAATCTTTTGTATCTCGGAAAGCACGCTAAGCCGTTGGCCCTGAACGTCATTTGTTGATATTTGGCAGTCGTTATCTATTGTCGGATTGTAAGAAGCTGTAAAATCTGACACCAGTTTTGCCAAGAAGTATCGTGTTACCCAGTTAGTGGGTTGTAGAGGTCAGAGGCAGTCGCTCCACGTAAAATACTGGTATTGAGCTCAACCCAATGTGACATGAAGCTGACCCCTACATACAGGGTGTTCGTGTCGTTTCTGTATAGCAGCTAAAGAACATCACCATTAAATATGACCACGCATTTATGTAACACCCTGTAGTTGGCAAAAGTCTAGGTAGAAGATGAAATAAGCTATGTTATTCATCCAGAATAATGTAGCTTTGAAATAGTGGATAATTTGTCAAATAAGTGCTTTTTTTTAAGGATGGGAAATCATCAAATGACTCCTTCCGCTCTGGGCGAGATGGAAGGGAGTGTCAGACTCTTATTGACTAAAACCCATCCGTGCTCCTTCTAATGCCCTTTTCGTTCCAGGGCTGCGGCGTCTCTTTCGAACGGATTCCGCACCCCGAACGGATACCGCACCCCGGTCAAATAAGTGCTGTGATTACGAAAAGTACCGTTCACAACAACAACATCAGATTAGATAAAGAATATATAATATACTTAGTAGGAACTGATACAATTTCTTCAAGATGTCTTTCACATTAAAAGCGTAAAAGCATCAAATATCAAAAGTTTAAAGCATTGACTTTAATTTATATTTTCGCCATTTGAACTACTTTAGTTTTATATTTAGTTTTAATTTTAATAACCTTTATTAGTTTCTAGACTAGTAGTAATAACTTTGTCTAGACGTGTCTTGAATGTTTTTATTTCGAGTTAATATTATGTACCGAGTCTCACATACAATTGTTCTATGGAAAATACTGGTACTCGGTTAGGTTAGGGTAATTCGAAATAAAATAAAAATAGAATATTTAATTTATCGCTAAATAAAATTCATCCCTATTAAAAAATTATAAAAATGACTTTTGATAATATTTTTTAGATTTGTGCCTACTTAAATATTATATTTACTATGACACAGACATCCTTTGTAAAATGGTTGACTCGGTCTGAAAAAAACATACGAAGTAAACCTATACCTAATGATGAAAGAAGAGAAGATTACATTCAGGATAAGAATGCTTGGAAACATGCTGGTCCTGCTCCATATGACAATCAATGGTGGAGACAAGATCAAACTGGTGTTTATGTATTTACTTTTGTACCTACTTTTTCATTTTTGGGTTTTTATTTTTCTGTTCACTCACTCTGCTAATTAATGGTTCCAATATTTGTAAATATGTGAGTACCATGTACTTATGTAGAAATGTGAGTACCATGTACTTATTTAAAAATATAATAAGTCTACCTCTGCATACTCTAGGTTCATGGTCCTCACATATATTAACAGAAGTTTTGTATACCACAGCACATGTAAAACATTGATTTAAAAAGAGTAACTATGGAGTTTCTTGTCCGTTCTTCTCCATAAGAATCTACCCTTCCGAATGGACAGTAGAGTCACTATGTTATTTTGAATGTAATGATGACGTTCAAAAGTGTCGTTTAATGACCTAATTGAAATAAACGTTTTTGACTTTGACTTTGACTTTGAAAAAATAATCAAAAATACGTCGGTCAATTGACTAATGCAGCTCGCCTGCGCCACTTAGTGGCGTTCGATATAGTGTATAACATGGCGTTTGACTGTAGCAGAATTCAGTTTGCCGTTGGTAGTCGAGGAGTGAGCACGTTAGGGAACTATAGCGCGTTCTGCACACTTGAGCCGAGCCTATGGTGTGTGAAGATTACAAGTGTCATTTTGAACGTGAATAATAATTAATTTGATAAAAAATAAAAGGATTTTCTATTGCGTAATGACAAAACCAAAATATGTAAAATAATACCTATAGTACCTATATAATGGCTGATGAAACACAGATTGGTACTCCGTCTTCTATTAAAAAAAATAAAGATACTTAAAATTAAATGGATTGTTCAACTCTGGAATCTAGGAATCCCTCATGCAATATTTTTTGCATGAGTTACTTTTCTTGTGATAATATAATTCCTTGTCTACAAAGTACCGGAAATTCAAATACCTAGTAGATATAAATAGACAAACTTCCTCAATGAAAGCAATAAATACGTGCAAAATCTGTCAACGTAGAATAAAATTTTCTTGCCAACGGAAATAATAACACAGGCCTAGCAACAAAAACAGAATCTTAAGGTGGATGCTCCAGGGTAGCCCGCGAAATTCAAATGTTGGAAAGTATGAATATTTCAGAAATAATCATTCTTTCGAACTACATGAACTTAGAGGGCTATATTGATGATTAAAATGGTTATAATTCTTTAGATAAATACGCGTTACGGTCGCGGATCGCATTTGGTCCACATACAGCTTCACACTGACCGCCAAATTGCAAAAAACATAAAAATATTTGAATTTCGCGGGCTACCCTGGAGCATTCACATTAAATCTGATAGCTACTAAAACACTGTAAGTTAATTTGTTACGCTAGTTTTAATCTAAGTAGGTTTATTAATAAGAGCGAGCGTGTTGCCAGTCTATGCGACCGCACTTTGCGACAGTGTGGCCCGTTTAGACGAGATAGTGGAAAATATCACTATGTCTTAATTACTTGTCTCATTCATTATTACATCATTCGTTTTAGATTGCGCAATGTGTCTTTGCGAAGTTTAGTTTTTACTATCGAAATATTTGGAGTTTGGAAGTTGGTGGTGTGACGCCTCGTGCCTCGGAGAACGCGTCAGGCCGTTAATTTGGTCGTGTTGTATTTCCGTCTCATTGGATTATGTCAGAAAAGAAACAGTGCATCAGTGTTTGCGTACACATTTGTTTGTGAAATATAATATCTTCTGCTCTCTTAACTTATCTCCATTCATTGACATTGGCTGCTTTGACCGAAATTTCGTCGAGAGGATGGTGTTTTTCCGTACTACCTTCCTATTACTATGATATCAGAACCAAAACATTCCAACAAATTAAATGGGCCCCAAAATGTTTAATTGGGCGGAATTATATCAAACGTAATAATATGTATTTTTCTAGACTGCTCTTTATGTATGACTCGATATGGCAGTTTGTTCGATAGTGCAAATGACCTTTAACAAGGATGTGGCAATAACGCTGTATGGGGATAATGGACTAGAGTGAGACATACTTAAATGTTTTGTTATTCGAATATAAAATTATCAGGACGATGAATGTACAACATTGTTGGAGCTCCTAAGTGGATCTGAGTTGAACTACACGACTACTGACAAATGCTTGCACTGACTGGACAGGTTTCACTCAAATCTGTGTGGTTCTTTCCTCAAAAGGCCACCTCAGGCGTTAACCTACATGGTTTTCATATGTCATTGGCGATTACATGGACTTCAAAAGAGACTTTGACCTCTGAGTTGGTTTCGGTGTTTCTTCTCAGGGTAGTCAGCTAGGAAATGCCGGCCTCATCTAGAGTAATATGTCAAAAAAAAACACGTGTAAAAAAGTTACTATTTGCAAAATAAATATCATTTATCATTTGTTGTTGAAAATTATAGTTTAAAAAGTTGACAGAAATTCTCATCATTCTATTAATAGAATAATTTGAGCCAATTGAGTTCATTTAAACGTATTTGTGTCAACAATATAAATACAAATGAATCGCTGAAACGTATGTACGCGCATAACTTCGTAACGACTGACACAAATTGGATAATTATTTTATGTTCGTAATTTTCCGGACGAGGTTAGTAAGAAAATTTAGAAAAAAAGTTCATTCATCCGGGAGAAGCCGGGCGGGCCACTAGTTAAATTATAAATTCTTGCCCAAACCCAGGAATCACAGGTTATAAACGATAACGTGTGAATTAGCACAGTCCACTCATACATAATTATATCAATCGGAACCATAGTTAGAGAGACAGAGTTTAATCTATTGTGTACAAATCTTTCCAGCATCTAAATGATGTATGTAAAGTTCTCTAACATGAATCCTAAAATTAACTATGTATCTGAATTTTTTGGAAAATAAATAAATTATATTTATAACTAGCACTTCGCCCGTGAATTCGTTCGTGCGGGTTTAGTAGGTTTGTAGGACAGGCTAGCAACTCGGCATCGATGCTTAACACTTTGGAGCTCCGACTCGATGAACTTGTGCCGATGATCCTCATGGCTCGTTATTTTCGGCGAATGATTAAAGTAATAATTAAACAAAACTATTTAATTCGCGGTTCCATTTAATTGCGGTCCTAATCGCCGGGAACCTCATTGGAACGACGCGTTACCTTTCTGACGTATTATTTCAATTATTCTCAAAGACAACCAAAACGTTTTCCACTCAACAAACAACGTTAACAAATACTTCTACGACAATTCCTAACTCGCTCGAGTAGCATAATATTTCCAACGATCCCTTTTATGGTATACCTCCTCTCGCTTGTATTATGAGGAGTTATTTGCTCGCAGCTCGTTAGCATGACGACATCCTGCATGTAATGACAAGCCGGGTTACTCATGAATCTGGTGAGATTATTACGTCAAAATTCTACCAACATTTTTATAAGAAGCTCGACGAAAACTTACGAAGGATGCAGTTTGTGCTATTTTTCTTCTTGGAAAATTCTTGAGTTTATTTTTATTTAAGGCTTGAGTTTTATAACGTGTGAATATAAGAAGTAAATAGATATCTACAGCACAACTGATTAATATTTAAATTGGTTGATTACCTAGAAAAACCACTGCTTGAATACAATAATATACGAAAATTCTTATTTGTGATTTAACTGTCAGAAGCAGTCGTTAAACATGAATCTGAAAACTCAATAATAGAGTTAAAAGCAAATTACAATTGTCTGAAATATTTCAAATTAAACAAATGCAAACTTTTGATAACCGTACCTAGATGATTAACAAAGCTAAGCAAAACGTGGAGTAGCATTAACATTCGACTCTAAAGTCACATACAAACACAGTCACATACAGATGACAAAATATACGATTAAATAAGACTCAGCACTTTTGTTACTCAGACAAAAGTTCATCTTTATTATCATTTATATGTTGCTTTTATATGTAATTTCTACTCTTTGTTTCACAATTCAAGCTTAAACTCTACTTCAAATTTACTGTGGAATGGTGGTAGTATAAATTAATGAACGTTAATTAACATTAAGTTTAACTATAGTTAAAACCCCGCAGTTAATTTTATTTACATTTCAATGCGATTATAAATAGCTGTTTTTACTGAAAATTTTATGATAGATTATGGTTTAATCTCACTGTTATAATATTGATAGCAAAATAACTATAACTATTTAAAGTGAATTATATTAAAATAAACGTCAAATATCAAATTTAATTTTATAGAACGTTGAAATCGTTCAGTCGAACTGTGCTCCGTAATAATCCACTTTTGTTTGCATTCCTACGTATTCCAAAATTCAATTTAAATATGATGGCGCGGCGTACAAACATGAGATCGGCAGAATTAAATGACGTGAGCCATTTGTCGGGGATACTCGCGCGTTGCCGCACGCCCGCGCCTCAGTCGTGGACCTGGCCAATCCCAAATTAATTGCTTTCCAATAGTATTTTTACACAGAACGTGGTCTAAAGAGTGCTGTTGGGTAGCCCGGTGTGAGCTTTGATTAATAGACTTTGAAAACCTTTAAGGTTGCTGAGCTCCAATTGTCTTTACCGGGGTATGTGAACGTGCACATAGAATAGTGTAATGCAACCAAATTGACTCATTCAACACTGATTCAGTCCTGATTGGGGTTATTCTGTTTTTTCTTTGAAGAAGACCCTAGTTTATTCGTACCTAACAAAGCTCAACAATATTTTTATCTCTTGGTTGGAAATCAATCCATAAAATCAAAAAAAAAAATCCAAACTTTGGCACTTGTAATAAAATAAGCGGATCGGCTATCTTCAAAAATTTACATACAACTGTAGAATATCAACAAGACACTATGAAAACAGTTTCAAGTATCTAACAAATCTCTGGCTGAATTTCTAAATCTGATGTTTTCAGCTTTACTGCCACGATAAATATTTATTCTCTGGCAGGCAATATACATTTTTCACTTTTACAACATAGACATAAGGTAGTGCTGCCATAAAGCTGACAAGTTTTGCAATGTAACCGACTGCTGTCATCGAATATTGAAACGTAAATATTGGCTTCTCATCTGGTTAAAATCGAATCCAAATCGCTTTGTTTTACAATTCCGAGCTTGATCTTTTTTGAATTATCGTCCCCAGCAACTTATATTAAATAAAACTGACCACAACCAGTTGAAAAATATTAAAAACACGATAAATCTGACAAAAAATACAACCGACTTCCAAAAACAAAACACTACAAAGCATAAAATAACTTCGAAAGAAAGAAAATAACTTTAATTTCGGAAGTCGGTGTTTTTGGTTATTTTTCGTTTTTTAAATTTCTTTTCTTTCTTCCGAAGTTATTTTATACTTTGTAGTGTTTTTTTTTATGGAAACAATTATATTATAATGTATTTTTTGTTAGAGTTTTTTATTTTTCACTTTTTAATGGTACCAGCGTACCCATTAACAGCGTACCGGTGTGATGTTATGTTAAGAACTACAAAACAGTAAAAAGATATGCGATTTTAGCAATCCGATCCATTTGCTTTCATTTATTGAAGAGTTCCGTTGCCTACCTCCGAAGTTCTTCATCAGATCTTCACCAAATTAAAATGGGACCAGTCTAGGAAAATACTTTTTCAAACAAAAAAAGAATCATCCAAATCGGCTGACAATTGGCGAAAATATCGCTAAACAAACACTTTACTTGGGATCTCATCATCAGATCCTAATTTATACCTTCCATCACCAGCTCAGCAACATGAGATGATGATTACCAGGCACAAATATCTGAATTGCGTTAGAAAGTTTATGAAAAACATTATATGTGCCTATAAAATTTGAGGGTTTTCCTCGATTTTCAATGGATCCCATCATCAGATTTGATAATACTATTCACTTGTTGACATGTTGTCATAGTGACAAATTATTGTATTTTGACACTAATAAGTTTGTTAGTGGTTTTAAGATAACTCAGGGAGCTTTATCCCTGTCTGGTAAATATAGGCATTTGATTGCTATGTTGATAGCATATAGTATTAACGAGGTTATAGCTAATATAACAAATATTAGGTTAAGTGACGAGCCTGTGTTGTCTAGTTGTACTAACAATATAGGGACTAACTATTGTAATTCTTTGTGTTGTACGAAGGAGGACCCACCTATAATGTCAACATTCTTGGAGGCCACTAACAGTCAGGTAGAGTATTCTCTTCCTGATAGAACCCATACAGGCAGTTTAGACTCCTCAATTGTAGCTCTGGAGGTCACTCCGGATACTAGTGTAAATTTAAACTAAACTGCAAGACAACAGAAGTTACCCCTTCAAGTAATGAACAATTACTATTAGTGAATGACAAAGTATCTTCTAGCAATTTAGCTCATTGTAAAAAACCTAGGGGAGGGCAATTCACTTTAAAGTTATTTAATCAAAACATTCAAGGTTGCTCTTCCAAATTACTTGAGATAGAAATGTTTTTAGAGAAAACCAAGTTTGATGTAGTTTGCCTTACAGAGCATTGGTTAAAAGACCACCAAGTAAGTTCCAATAATTATGATAATTATTATGTAGGTAGCTACTTCAGCCGACAACGCATGATACATGGTGGGTTAATTAATTAAAACTTCGATTAAATCTAAAGAAAGAAAAGATATTGTTAAACTGTCGGTTGAACACACCATTGAATTGTCCTGTGTTGAGCTAGATAAGCATGTTGTGGTATGTGTCTACAGACCTCCATGTCACCAGAATCTATCTGTGTTTGATACAGTAATGGAAGATGTGTTGAATAAAGTTAGTTCTACTTGTAAATCAGTAATAATATGTGGCGACTTTAATATTAACTTATTAGAAACAAACTCCAATAGTATTAGGTTATTGAGTCTTTTTAAATCATTTAATTTATCAAATGTTTTTGTTGAGCCAACTCGTGTGACAGCTTCTACTGCAACTTGCATAGACAATATATTTTGTAATTGTGATTACCTACATAAAGAAATTGTAAATAAGTTGCCATCTGATCACAATGGACAATCAATAACGTTTTGCACTTACGTACCTTTAGAAAAAATTCAAATAAAATTTAGACCAATTACGGATAAAAAATTGCAGGAATTTAATAATGCTTTAGATAGTAGACTAGGTGCCCATAATTGTAATAATATTAATGACCCAAATGAGTTCTACACTGAGTTCTTTTCATTATTAAACATTCAATTTGCTGAGACTTTTCCCCTAAAGTCCAAAAGTATTTACACCAAGTTCTTATTTAGCGATTGGGCAACTCCAGGCATTCGCAAAAGCAGGGATAAGCTATATGAACTGTATGGCCAAAAGCAATATATGAATAATACAAGCTTTAATAAGTATGTTGCAAAATATTCAAAAACTTATAAAAGTGTATGCAAAACAGCAAAAGCTCTACATATTAGCAATAAAATAAAATCAGCAGACGATAAAATAAAAACTACTTGGAAAATAATAAATAACGAAACAGGTAGGAAGAAACAACGTGAGACTAAATTTAATTTAAATACTGTAAATGGCCCAATAAACTCAGATGCTCATGAATTTGAAAATTTCTTTGCTAACATCCCTCTTAAAACTACTGAAAGTCTCAACTCGTCTCCTGCGCTCGCTGCTGCTTTACTTAGGAAGAATGTAAAGGTATGCCCATCGGAGTTTAAGTTTCAACATACAAACCCCCAGGCCATTATAAAAGCTTTTAAAGATCTTAAAATAAAATCAACTGAAGATCTTTGGGGAATGTCTGTAAAAGTCTGTAAATCTGTCATTGAAACTATTGCCCCCAACTTAGCTGTTATATTTAATACTAGTGTAGACCAAGGAGTATTTCCCGATCTTATGAAACACAGTAAAGTAGTTCCTTTGTTCAAATCGGGTGATAATCAGGAACCCAATAATTATAGACCTGTGTCAATTTTGCCAGTGTTCAGTAAAGTGTTTGAAAAGTTAATTCTTAATCAGATGTTACTTCACTTTAATAAAAATTCCATCTTTCATGAACAACAGTACGGTTTCACCAAAGGGCGTTGTACAACTGACGCCGGGGTCACCCTCATAAAGAACATCTTTAACGCCTGGGAAGAGTCACAAGACGCCATTGGAATATTCTGTGACCTCTCGAAGGCGTTTGATTGCGTTGAACATGAGACACTTTTGTTGAAACTTGAGCACTATGGAATCGGAAATACAGCCCTTGAGTTGCTTAGGTCATACTTGATGGACAGACAGGTTAAAGTTCAGGTAACGGTGTAAACTCACGAGGGTCTGAAGTGAAAATGGGAGTTCCTCAAGGCTCAATATTAGGTCCTTTCCTCTTTCTAGTTTATATAAATGATTTGCCCCAATTACTTCAAAATCACCCAAAGATGGTATTATTTGCGGATGACACTTCATTGATATTTAAAATAGAGCGACGATCACGAAATCTTGACGTCGTCAATAACTCTATTCTTCAAGTCCAAAATTGGTTTACGGCAAACAACTTGGTATTAAATGAAAAAAAAACTAAATGTATTAGATTTACTTTGCCTAATGTTAAAAGTACCGAATGTGACATAATATTGAATGGAGAAAAACTGGAGTTTATTGATCAGACAGTTTTCTTGGGAATCACAGTGGACGAGAAGTTGCAATGGGGACCTCATATTACATCTCTAGCGGGGCGGCTAAGCTCAGCTGCTTATGCTGTTAGGAAAATACGACAGTTAACAGACGTAGAAACCGCACGTTTGGTCTATTTTAGCTACTTTCACAGCATTATGTCATACGGAATTTTGTTGTGGGGTCGGGCTGCTGACATTGAATCCATATTTATTTTACAAAAGAGAGCTGTCAGAGCCCTTTATAATCTGCGCCGCCGCGATTCTCTAAGGGAACTTTTTAAAAAGATTAATATTATGACAGTCCCTTGCCAATTCATTTATGAAAATATAATGTATGTACGGAAAAATCGCCATCTTTTTAGTAAAATTAGTGATAGACATAATTTTAATACTAGAAATAAAGATAAGTTAGATCAACCATTTTATAGATTAGCTAAAGTATACACATCTTTCATGGGGTACTGTGTTAAATGTTACAATAAAATACTTTGTGACATATTAGAACTAAATGAAAGAAAATTTAAAGCATATATCAAAAGCACACTTTGTAAACAAGCTTATTACAAATTAGAAGATTACATTCAGGATAAGAATGCCTGGAAGCATGCTGGTCCTGCTCCATAGGACGGTCAATGTTGTGGACAAAATCAAACTGGTTGCTTTATGTATTAACTTTATAGATGTTCTGTCTCTTTTTGTGTCTGTATTTTTCTGTTAACTCACACACTGTTAATTAGTCATTCCAATATTTGTAAATGTGTGAGTATCATGTACCTACTTATTTAGAAAATTGATAAGTCTACCTCTGCATACCCTAGGTGCATGGTCCTCACATATAAAAAAAAAATTGTATACTTACCAAGTATTGTAAAAGATTAATTGAAAAGAGTAACTATGGAGTTTCTTGTCCATTCTTCTCCATAAGAATCTACCTTTCCGAATGGACAGTAGAGTCACTTCAGAAATTTTATATATTTGAAATGTGAATGACGTTCAAAAGTGCCGTTTAATGGCCTAATTGGAATAAACGTTTTGACTTTGACTTTGACTTTGATTCTGTGATTTCGTGCCAATGAGACCAATCGAAAAGTATACCCTTTCAGATTAAACAAGATTTTTCAAATCGGTTCATAAATGACGGAGTTATAAGGTAACAAACATTAAAATAAAAAATACAAATTAATTGAGAACTTCCTCCTTTTTTTGTAGTCGGTTAAAAATGACGAGGAGAGCCGAGCCCAAATATTGAAATAAGGTCATGAAAAGTAACTTTAGAACATCAGGTTTGGCTAATCTCAGATAAAAATAATATATAAATCCTGAAATTCCCAGTCTGAATTTATCTGACCCTAAAGTAAAGTCCGAATGTAAATTAAGGTAACAATTATCTTTGAGCTGATAATTAGCCTTAGGCATGACAAGTCCTAATTATGATAAAACAGATCCTTTAACGGAAACCTTTAACTAAAAAACCGGGTACCAACCCAAAGCTGGGATATTTAAAGAAGATATTGCAAGCAAAAAAGCTATTTCGAAATAATCCAAATGTTTTGTTGATATCGTTCATTGATTTTTATGTTTCAATGAGTATCTGAACATATTTTTCTGTGACGAAAAAAAATAAAAATAGTTTTATGGCCTGAAATTGATTTGTGAAACTAAATAAGAGACCAACCCCACCTTAAACGATAAAATGATTGTGATTTATTGAAAAATATGGAAAGAATAAGAAAAAAATACTTACATCCAAAATTATAAATCTAAATTTAAATTTCTTGTAAACTTCTTACTTCTTCTTCTTTCTTTTTTTTCCTTCTTGGTTCTTGTAACTTGTAATTGTGCGAATAGTAATTATTTATTTATTTAATTTCGGGATAAAAAACAGTAGTACAATGCAATGTTATAAATAATACATTGTTTTTTTTTAAGTTCTTTTTATACTACTAACAACATTATCCACTTAGTACTAAATAAAAATAAAAATAATTAAAAAAATATATTTAGTTTTTTTTGGTTATTTATTAGACACACAGAGAAACAGTAAGATATAGAGGTAATATTATTAGAGAAATTTCTGACGTTTTATTTGCCAGCTTCGATTTCTTTTCTGAAGCCGGGTGAATGGTACTTACAGTCTTACATAATCTAGGCAATAAGAGACAATTAGTTCGTAACTCGCTCTACGAGATACGTACACAATAGGCAAGTGGGTAGTGGGTACAATTCGTATCCGAGCGATTAATATGTCGAAACGTGAGCTCCGCTCTATTAGCCGAACTGTTGGGTTGCCAATGAAAACTTACTTCAATGGCGTAACTCATTAGAATAACGATCGAAGTACAATTGCCGATAGTTTTGGAGGTAAGTATTGCTTGTGTCGTAAAGGATTTGGATTATGTTGAGCGTAATAAAATAATTATTATTATACTAAGTAGAGAGTGTGTGGTTCTATTTTTTTATGAAGTTTTATCGCACTATGTTGGTTTTACCTGTATCGACGGTGATGCTTATTACAGACAAGTAAAGGCTCCTAAAGACTCTAAAATAATTTGTGTATGGCCTAATCATTGCTAATCTGTGTGTTCTGCAAAGTTATAGATAAAATGCAAAATACAAAATCTCTGAATTAGGTAGTGAGTGTATGAAAGACAAATCCAATCTAAGTAAACCGAGGCGGGGAAGCGGGAGGGGTACAGTGCAGCGAAACTGAAACAATGAATAAAGTTTGAAAGGATCCAGTTGCGATGGGGCACGGATTAATGGCGCCGACTCAGGTGCCGCTAGGTGGCGCTCGCTGCGGCACGACAATTGCTTTCTTGTGTCCATTGTTTTACGAGAAATTCGTGGATAGCAGATGCTGTGATTTCATGTGAACTTCAAAAAAAGTAGTTGGATATGTATTTAAAAAAACTTAGCAAAACACATTATTATTTGCCTTCCACGTGTCAAAAATCTTGCAGTAATGGCTTTAAGCTAAGGTAAAATTATGTACCCTGCTATTTTTTTTAAGTATTTAATTATGTATGATTTTTTTCTATTTAGTCTAGTTCAACTAATATAATTTAAATAATAATCAGAACACAAATCTTAATATCCAATTGTACTTCTGCTTACAAGGTCACATTTCCAAATCAATGTCTCACTAATTATGCATTAGTAACGCACTGTGAACCGTTCCACCTGCCGCTTGACAGCGCGAAGATGGTGCTCGCACACCTACTTGTGCCTAGGTACAAGTAGGTACTTAATGTAGGTGACGTCTGATGTCCGCTGACCGACAACGTGTCCGCATTGCTACAGGACAACGTTGCTGTGCGGTATTCCCTTGATGGGTAATAGATTTTGGAGGCTTATTGATTAGATGGTATGCGTATGTCTAGAGATATGGTAATAGGAATAAAGCGCAGCGCAGGAATTAGTTGCGTTGATGACTTGAAAGATAAATCTCGTGTTTCCAAAGAACATCTGCATTCTAATCTTAGCCTCCCTCAATCAGCCTCAACATTTGGACGAGTTCTTGATATTTATTCTATTGTAATTTGAATTATAACGTATAAACGCAAATAAAAATTGGCTTTTTTTCTTGACAAACTATTCATATATAGGAAAATAGCTAGCTAATATTCAATTAATTATCAATGCATATTTACATGTAAAAGTTCAAAATAATAGATTTATATTAGTAGCGTATTATTGAAATTTGTCAATATTTAAACGCAAGGGATTTAAAGGCATTGTTTAATGGAAACAAATCATAAATATAAACGGTCTGAGTTTGAGAAGATACTCACACAGTGAAGAATAAAAGTTGGATTATAAGCAAAAAACTTTTTTACCCTGCTTTAGTAAAAATCTAAAGAGAGTAACGTTTTTCTGATGCACATTTCTCTTGAATGTTTATTTTTACTTTCGTAGCGGAATAAAAAGTGGTCCTCTTAGTTACGAGTTCCTTTAATTAATTAATTCTTAAGCACAATATTTGTATTCATAATTATTTTTATCGTGACAATGTTGCCACTTTGTTTCTTAATATTTCCTTTTATTAAATACTACTAATTATGAGTTAATAATTTGTAAGCATTCAGATTCTGTGACAATAAAAAGTATACTTTTTCTTTTCTTTCCTTGATTTCATGTTGTATACCAAAAGTATATTTTCGTACAAAGAGAAATACGTGCGAGGCGTATGTTGTGGTTTCGTATGAAAAGCCGCATAAGTATGTGTTGTATGGAGATTAAGTGTGATAGTCCTTCAAGAGACACGTTTCCACCACCCGCAAATGTCTGCTTGGGACACATTTAATTAATTTTAAGGCGCTACCTACACACAACGTTTGTGTAAACAGCACGTCTGTATGTTGACATAAATATAAAATGTATTTTTGCTTTCATGTGTGTTTTCAGTGGGAAAAATTGGTGGGTGTCGTTTTGTACTAATTATTTTAGTCGGAATATCTAGAAAAGATCAGAGTGGGAAGTCTCGACATAGCTGTGTAGACTAAACACGGTCAATTTCGAACGAATTCTACGATCAAAATCAATGAGTTGATTCGTGGATCAGCGGGTGTACTGGCCTTACTAAATTTCGGTCGCTATGTGATCGGTAACTATGTCGAGACTTGAGCCCTGGACAGTTTCTGATAGGAAAATTATCTCAATGTGATAAATCAGAGAAGCAATACACGTATTTTAAGGGAATCCGCATTCGCATCGCAATTATATCATCATCTCCCTAGCCTTTTCCCAACTATATTGAGGTCGGCTTCCAGTCAAACCGGATTCAGCTGAATACCAGTGTTTTACGTGGAGCGGCTACCTACCAGACCTCCACAACCCATTAACTGGGTAACACGGTACTTCTTGACAAGACTGGAGTCAGATTTACTGGCTTCTGAAAATCCGTAACGACTGCCAAAGATCTACAAATGACAGCCGGGACCAACGGCTTAACGTGCTTTCCGAGGCACGGAGGAAACTCGTTATATTAAGATGGTCACCCATCCACAGACCAACCTTGGCAAGCGTAGCTTAACCTTAAAGATCGACCCGTGCGGCTGTTATTCTTTAACCATGAGTTTCTCGCATCGCAATCATAAACTGTCAAAAATACCTGTAATTCCCCTACATTTTGACAAGTTTTTGGCGTTGATTGGCGTGGAGATAATATTGCGACACGAATTTGAACGCTATTTCAGTACAAGAATTGGCTAACAGGTCCAAAGTTGAATAAATCGACAGTCAATCGCAACCTCAAACTTACGTTTAGTTTGTGTTTATGGCATTGATTGTCACTGAGATGCTATATTGCCTCTGAACGATTTTTAAGTACGATGATTGGATCCTGGGCAGATATATAAATGCATCATACGGCCTGTCCTACTGTACGGCGGCGAATATTGGCCAGCACTAAGTAGACACACCCAGGAGCTTCGCGTCACGGAGATGAAGATGCTGAGGTGCATGAGCGGCGTAACGCGATCCGATCGCATACGCAACTCGTTCATCCGAGGTAGTCTTGGGATCCGTGATATGGGGAAAAACTTCAAGAGTGTCGAGATGCGATGGTATGGCCACATCATGCGCCGCCCTATGGAGTACGTTGGTCGGAGATGCATGAATATGGCTGTCCTTGGGACTAGGTCTCGTGGTCGCCCTCGCAAGCGTTGGCTGGACGTCGTCAAGTCCAACATGAGAGCGAATGATTGAGAAGGACGTTCAAGATCGGCCAAAGTGAAGGAAGCTAAGTAGGAAGGCGGACCCTGGCAACAGCCGGGATTAACGCCAGGTGGAAGAGAAGAAGATTGGATCCTGGTGTCCTGAAACACCAGGTCTCGAGCCTAGCTTAGGCACCAGTCTCCCACAATATATACTTATCTGAATTATGTATTCCCAACCAATTTAAAATAATAAATGAAATAAAGTATTATTAATTATGTTATTTCATGTGATTGGCCATCGTCGGCCAACTCCTAGTTGTCTGGCATTTTGCTGAACAATTTGGTGCAGTCAATGTACTTAATTGTTTTAAAATTAAGTTTCCTTTTATGTGTACCTACCTATGTACATTGTAGGCACGTATCTGTGTGTACCAAATAAACTAATTTTGTTTCTTTCCATCAGGTCAATGTTTAAATAAATCAATAGTCAAACTTGCGATTAATTTTAACGCATTGAAAATTTATTTCCAGAATCCGGGGCTAAATCATCATCTGCCTTAACCATCATAGCCTTTTCCCAACTATATTGGGGTCGGCTTCCAGTCAAGCCGGTTTTAGCTAAAACCGGGGCTAAATATGGCGCAAAATTTAAAGCTCATAGATTTTTTTACAAAATGAATGGTAATGATACACCTGACCGATTATAGTCTGTGACCTAAAGCGCCATTTACACAATGCGAGTTTCTCGAACATTTTGGGGTGAGAAATCGTATACGATTATCGAATGCGATAATCTTGAGCCGATTATCGCATCCGCACGTTTACATTGAACCAAAAAACAAAAACTCGGATACGAGTATGTCATACGGAAATCGTAAGGCGATTATCGCCTAGAGTTTGTTTACACGACGACACAAATTGCAATGCGATATTTGCCTACGATTTCTTGGCTCGTCAAAACACGATATCGTATGACATTTTTTCAAGTTCATGCGAGTATTGTACAAATCGGTAGGAACCGATTTGCATGCGAGACTCGCCCTTCGAGGTCACGTGTCATGAACTCGAAGTACGATTTTCTTGCTTTCAATTTTGTTTACACGGAGAAATCCAGTAGTCAAAGGCGAGGCGATTATCCCCCTTCCACGTACGATCGTATAATATGATGTTTACATGATCACATTTTTTTTCTTTTTCGTCGAGAATCTTATGTTCGAGGTAAGAAACTCGCATTGTGTAAATGGCGCTTAAAGCATGAAATGGGATGCTTGCAATGAAGTACTGTATCTATAACTGCAGTGACCTACTTTCAGTCGGTAACTTAGAATCAGTGTCCGATAATAATTGGGCCTGCAGGCCAGTAAATTTCTATAATGTAACTATAGGTACAACGTTCAAATGTTTTTATTCAGTGAATAATGTAAAGTGAAAATCGATCAAATGGCTAGCTTTAAAGTAGCTGTTTATTATTCATATTTAGGGTTACATACCCAAAAGGTAACAGACGGAACCCTGTTACAAGGCCTCCGCTGTCCGTCCGTCCATCTGTCCATCCGTCGGTCTGTCAGTGGGCTTGATCTCAAGAGCCGTAATAGGTGGTCTTTTAAGTATGTTAGTGTAGATGTAGAGAGTGTGTATTTCTATATTGCCTTTATTGGTATAACAACAAATAATAGAATTAAATTATATTAAAAATTAAAGCGGGCTCCCATACAAGAAACGTGTTTTTTTTTTCAATCAAGGTGCGGAACCTTCGTGTCCGACTCCGAGAGTCCGACTCGCACTTGGCCGGTTTTTATTATTTGGGATAGTCCTAAGTATTTACTTTCAAGAGAGCTGGATCTCAGTTAAGGTTTCTTGTTTTTTAAGTAAAAATCTTATCAAACGTACCTACTTTTCTGTTATTGTTATGGGATAACGTCCTTCACAAACTTTGATTATTAAAAGTCTTAGTTACTTTATTTATTACCAGACGATACAACGATTTATGACCCCTATCAAACCCACCGTTTTGCGTGACTGAAACAGTTATAAATAACATCCTACAAAAATTGGATGAAAATGTTGCACAAAAATGTTGAGATAAAATATCATTTTGTTAGTATGATACAATAACAAACACAACAAAATAGTACTTGTTAGAAACTGGTGTTAGTATCAGGAAAATGTATTTATGACCCATTAACACGGTAAAATATGTTTGAAAACGTCAAAGCATTAACATTTTTAAACACATAGAAACAACATCAATTATAACCATTGTGTTCAACTTAGTAGATTATTAGCTAAATAAATTAAGATTTTTTGATAAAGCAGGAATTAAATTTTGATTTTTCAAATAATTTGTCGGCCATATTAATTTGTTTGCAAAAACCTAATTCAACTATTTCTTTTCAGAAGCACATTTATAGTTTAAAATTCTAAATAATAAAACTGTAATCTTTTTTCGTTTTATTAGTAACACTAAAAGCAGCCTGCAGTATTTCGTCGTCAGAGTTCATCATGAAACTAAATGTACAACACTATGATGTTGATCCTAGCGGTTGCAGCGCGGCGGTAGCGCTACAGCCGCGCTGCCACCGGCCCTTTGCGGCTAATTTAAAGGGGCGCCTTTAAATTAGCCGCAAAGGGCATTATCATGCTGTCATGTCAGCAAGATAGGTAAACCAATTGTCACTGTCTTATCAAATTGATATCTAGTTTGTTCCTAAAGAAATAAATATTAAAGCAAAATCTGACGTAATTGTATGAGAGTATTATATAGGGATCAATTTTGGCAATAGTACGTGTTGGAAAAATTGTGTTTTTAAAGTAGGTAGCCGTAACCAATGGTAGTGTAACTTATACTACACTTTATACATCATGGTCTACAATATTCTACTTGATAATTATATTCTATTCTAGTATTTAATATTTTTCACATAATAAAATTAGTTTTGGAATGCATACCTACTGGACAAGGGACATATAGTGCATACCATATTTGTTTCTCGAATATCTGGGAAAGGAATCCATATAAGGACTAGCCTGTCCATATTGATGAGAAACTAGGATTCGGTCACGTGTAGCATTCGCAAACGGCTCCGAGTATGAAAGGATTCATGAATGTGGAAGAAGCATGTATGGATGAGCATATCCTGTATATGTTTGGGTTGGTACAGTCAGTGGCATTACGTACCGATTTGCAAATATATATACAACGATTTGGAATGTAGATAGAGATAGATAAGTATTGAAACCATAGTGGTTTAATTTAATGTCTTCCTTTGTGAAAAACCCAGAACCAAATGAAGCATTTCAGCGCGTATATCCTTCTCATCAGGCACTATGACCCTCATCAGAAAACTTAGTCACCCAAAGGGCTATGGAGTTATCTGGCGCAATGCTGCTAAGATTTTTTTTTTGGGACAAGCTCGCCAAACATTCTCAACCACTGCAACTCCTGAAAGCCAGAATCAACAGTGTCGACTACCAGAAAATCGCCGAGCCATTGAAGCCCGACGTGTCCCGGAGAAACGATTCCACTGTCTTGGATCCTGCAACGAAATCCGCAAAATCCGCATCCTGTCAAGAATGTAGAAATACGCAGGAAAACTAAGGTTACCGACATTGTCCGACAGACGGCAGTCGGTAGGGCCACATTGCTCCCAGACCAGATAAGTGAAGGCAACGGTGATCCACTAATTTAAGACCAGTTCTGTGACGGCTCAATGTGGCTTTTGGGGGAGGCCTATGTCCAGCAGTGAACGTCTTTCAGTTGAAAATATGATGATGATTTATTAACCTCCTTTTTGTGAGAGATACTTGAACAAAAATCTACCACGCGGTACCAGTGCGTATTCGAACTTTTGAAGCAACAAAATTCCGATTTTGTCACGAATTTTTTCATGCCTTTTTCAGAGCAATGCAGTTGAAATAAATTACACATTTGTTTCTTTATAAATAGCCAATTCTAAGATACGACCCCGTTTTGTACTATTTCTCGAGTTTCACAACTTCAAGCTTTACTTTGTAAATATTGTTGTTTCTTAACTTGGACTTTAAGTGGAGAAAATTGCATTTCTTTTAAAACTTTTATTAAGTATGCTCAATCTTGCATTTTTAATTTTTATTGTGCCATTTTCAAATTGTATGTTATTTTTTTTCTAGTTGACACAACGTTTTTTTTTTTGATGTGATAACGTCATATAAGTTGATAAACGCCGGCTGCACGCACGAAAAAGTGTCACGTTCCGAGAGCGTGAGCGCGGAACAAGCGATAGAGAGGCACGATCGGCTTAAGCGTTCGGCTTGTTTGTTAAGAATTCAATTGTTTTCTTTTGTCGTCCGTAAACCGACTTTACAAACAACCATTTTTTTTTAAATCTGCAAAGTGCTTTGTGTTTCCGTTATAGTATGGTATGATCCTGTCCATAATCATTTAAAGCTTCCAGATAAACGCAATTAAGCATATTTAATATAAAAACTCCAATCAAAGTCCATGCATTCTCCCAATCACACTAAAAGGAAAGTGCCACAGAACAAATTCATGTAACAAGTATTCCAACTCGTCTCCAAACTTCGCCACACACATGTAAATTCCTCGTTTAAATTAAGGAGTATGTTTCTACTGGGTTCGATAAGGCCTCGACTAAGTTCACATGCAAAGAACTTGGAACTTGCGAGGCTAGTAGTCGGCCGCTCGGGGAGACGTGACCAGTGCCGTGAGTCTTCTGTTTAAACTTTACTAGGCCACTTAATACGGACTAGATTTTGGATTTGGGTTTTTCGGAAATGATTTAATGAGTTCAATGAATTAATTTTAAAGTATTAATGACTAGAGCTAAACAGTTTAGGTAAATTGTTTAGGGTTGCAGTAGGTACCTACTTTCAGCTGGTGTGTTTTTTTCAAAATCATCTGGTTCGAGTTCTGGCTAGGAATATTGATTTTTCAAAAAACGAATGATGCAGTTTTAGTTTTCATCAAAATCGGGCTCGTGACTCCTTTCAATGTTTTTCGATATTCCTCAAAGTTTTGGACTTGGTCATGCACGCACACTTTAAAATTCACCCTGTATCTAAATGCGAAAGGTTAGATGGATGGATGTTTGTTACTCAATCACGCTGGAACGGCTAAACGGATCTGGATGAAATTTGGCACGGAGATAGATTTTAGTCTGGAATAGCACATGCGCTTTATCCCAGCCGTATGTTCCCTTGATATAATCTGAAAACTTAATCCATTTTAGTTTCCAGATTATTATATTTTCAGGATATTAATGAAAATAAATGTAGAAATGCTCACGTTCTTAGTTAAACTCGAAACTTTTGGGTTTTATGAATTAAGTTAATCCCAAGTAAACGACGTATAACTTGCGAGACAAAGCAACATTCACATTACTAATGTGACATTCAAATGAGCCCCAATCGTAATAATGTGTCCCATTAATTACAATTTCACAGAGAGATTCCATTAAAATGTTGCTCCCCACAAAGACTGTGACGAACGCTGAGAAGACAATACAATATGTTGTAACTCAAAAACATGTGAAAGTGTGAATAAATCATGGTGTATACATGCATTAATGAGACAGTTATTGTCAGTATAAATATGAGGCGCGAGGAGGCGAGCGTTGCACTCCACACGCCGCCGCCGTCGCTCTGGCCCGACACGTGCCGTCGATTTAACGCCCATAAATAATGAATCACTTCGATTTTTACGACAGCATTGATTTATTTTGGGGTAATTGGTTAACAGTTTTCATGGAAGGGAAAACAAATTACATGGAATTTTTCATCTTTAACATAAAAATCCAAAAATAAAACTCAAAAGAATTGGCTCGTAATATTCTACCTCATTGGACAATATCAAACGAATTTCTAAGAACCGCCGTCGGTAATACTTGAGATTCTATTTCGAGGTTTAATAAGTTTTATTAATATCCTTTTTAATGAATGAAACATTTTAATTCCAAGAACCGCTTTATGTTGTTAACAAGAATATTGTTCAAAAATAAAGTAATATAAACTAACACAATAAATGCGAAAATAAGTGTGTTTTTTTGTTCCACTTTTATGCCTAAATAATACCTTCGTGGTCCAGTGGTTTAGGCGTTTGCCTTGTGACCGGCGGTCGTGGGTTCGATTCCCATGGGAAGCATACTTTGTAAAGTTGTCGCCAGTTTGGCTAGGACATTGCAGAGGAATAAGCCGGTAGTCCCGGCCGCCAAATGGCGATCGTCAAATAAACCATGTCAGAGGCCCTTGAGGCGGTTTAGTAACTCTGACACTAAGGTGTGTGGGGTCGATAGACCTTACTGCCCACACGGTAAGAAGAAGGAGACGCCTAAATAGCTGAGCTGATTTTGATAATTTTTGACGAGGAGACATGGGTTCCTGGAGACGGTTATCCACGTTTCCATTGCGAAAATCTAGGTTAACGCAAGCAATAACACAAGCAATAGCCAGTAACAACAGGTAATTTCCATATTACCTTCGACCCCGTCAATTGAAATCATTCCGTTGAAATTACCGCAGCGACAAATACGAAATGACGGTGGCGTCGGACATTCCATATTTACTATTTTCCATTGTAGCGTTGTAACCATAATTCATGCAGTCTGTTTCGTTGCATTTTTGATGACGCCGTATTTTACATTACTGACAGTGGTGACTGCGCCCGCGGCCCTGCGACAGATAACAGATTGTGGGTTTACACACGTGCATATGGAAATACATTTGAGTTTGTCATTGGCTAAATGAATATGTTTTTTTGTTATGGCTTTACATAGCCACCTTCTGTTGTACATGTACACTCGTAGCTTAAATATAACAGCAGTATGGGTCGATCTTCAAGGTTAATGGCGAAAGCAACGTTTGCCTAGGTCGGTACGTGGATGGGTGACCATTTTAATATGTGAAATGCCTCGGAAAGCACGATAAGCGGTTGGACCCGACTGTCATTTGCAATTTTTTATAGGGTGACTGGCTATTAAAGCGGAACGAGGCAGCGGAGCGGAGAAACGGAGAAATTTTAACCAATGGAATTGCGTAAAATCTCCGCACCACGTGAGTCTCTGACATTTTGACTGAAATGATTGGTTAATATTTCTCCGTATCTCCGCTCCGCTGCCTCGTTCCGCTGTAATGGACAGGACTTACAGTCGTTATAGGTAGTCAGAAGATTTGAAATCTTACACCAGTCTTGCCAAGGCATCGTAGTGCCCGATTACTGGATTTTGGACGTCAGATAGGCATCGCTCTATGTTAAATACCACCGACCCTAACATAATTGCGAAAAAGCTAGGCGGTGTGATTTTTTACTTTTTGTACCTTTTTTGTTGAATGTTGCTTTATAAAAACCAACTAATTTAATCCTCATCATCATCTTCATATCAGCCGAAAGACGTCCACTGCTGGGCATAGGCCTCCCCCAACCGTCACAATCATTAATCAATCATGATCATATTTAAATATTAACTTATTAAGTCACATTCATAAAAATGTACATTTTTGAGATACAACGGTTCATATTATTTTCTCATGCAGCTTCTATAGATTCGATCAGCCTGGACATAGCTTTCCGTAATACAAAACGAACAAAGCAGAATGCGATTGCAATAGCGGGCCTAATCTCGAACTACGAGCTGGGTTTTTAGGCCTGGACAAACCTCAGTTGTATGTTCAGGATTGATGTTCACTATTGCTAGTTTTATCTACAAAATCCACAAAAGTTGTGGTTATTGTTTTATTGCAAAGACGGTATTAAACAAGTTAGAGGTGGATTTACGTCCGACATACATACAATGTGCAACAGAATGAACGCGGAACCCAAAACTCACTCACTACTCAAAACTCTTGTACTCATTATTATGAACAACTCTTTACGTAGTGTGGGACCAACACCAAAATCGTTAAAAGGAAAAAGCGACTGAACCAGTTTCTAACGGACTCCAAAAAAGGAGGAGGTTATCAATTCGAATGTTAATATTTTTCCATGTACATTCGGGAATAACCCCGTTGTATTTAGACTGATTATCATAATTCTTATTTTGTTCGAAAGAGGATTATTCCGAAGTGGTTCCATTTAATTTCGTAAGGATGTGATGATGAACTTCGGAGATAGAAAATTACATTGATATGAACTGGTTGAAATTTTTAAGGGGTTTGCACTAAAAATTTAAAATTAAAATAACTTTTTTACAAAAAATACAACCCGCTTCCAAATAAAAATCACTATACTTCCAAATCCAAACTTATTTTGTACTTCGTAGTGATTATGATTTGGAAACCGGTTGTATTTTTTTTAAGTTTTCGTAGCACCAGTGTAACTTTTCAGTTTCATGTTTTTTATTTCATGCTTTCACTGAAATGGAGCGAAAGAAAACATTACAAGGATGCCTAGACGTATTTCAAGAGTGAGACATACTCTGCTCGCACTATTTACAGAAGTGTTGCCACTAACATTCATTCCCTCTCTATATGAGAAGACGCCTTTGTCCTACAGTGGAGTCACATGGACCCGTGCAGGTTCAATTTCTTCGTTATATTGAGAGAAAGAAAGAAAAATGTTTATTAGGGACTCGCACAAGACGAACAAAAAGTAAAATAAAATGAAAACCTAACTAACTAACATGGATATTATCTGTGCGAGGACGAGGTCCCTATCTCAGCATATGCATCGATATTTAAAAAAGTAACGTAACGCTGGTATTCTGACAGGGCCAGTCAGTGATGCCAACGAATACATTCTCGCTATTTGACTAGGTTTATTTACCATGGTAAACAACATTATGTCATCCCTTTTATGAAAAGCTGGCTTGTGCAGCGTGAAATAATAAATGTTATAGGAAGACGCACTCTTTGTTTTCCCTAAATTCAAAGAAGTCTTTCGAAAACATTTTTTTTTTAAATTTCAACAAGTGTGTAAAAAATGCTTTTTAGAAAATAGTTTACATTTATAAGCCTGATATATGAAACCTTAGCCAGCCATTCAGAAATTTTCAAAAGTTACGAATAGAATTCCTTGTACACGGACATTCCGGGAGTCATGAAATGTTGCATTCAATTTAAAAAATTTCTAACTGGTATATTTTAGTGCTCGTATATGACGTCATCTGTGAATGTAACTGCCAGCAATCAAGTAGGTACCGTACGATGTAAAACCGTTATAGTGCTAGTGTTAGCTATTTGAAAAAGTTTTAACTATAGTCGTCGTCGCCTTTGTTTTCATTTCTTTCACTCTTACCTACCTCTACTAGTAGGTTCATATTTTAATATTAACATTCATGTTTTTTTAGGTATAAGAATTCGATGCATTGATGACCTTTTCTAACTTTAAGAACCTCCCTAAAAGTCTTCCTGACCCTTCAATCACAAGGTGATGAAACGACTACAGTCTTACTCCCTAACATCAGGCACCCATGAGTCACCCGCCCTTCACGGGTAATTTCCACTTTTGGACCTTCTGGCTCAATTTCTTTTGCAAGTAAATTGGCATTCAACATCAGCAACAACTTGAGCCACGACAACAACTCTCGAAGACATATGGAAGAAAACGTGTTGTGTTTACAAATCCCAAAAAGGACAACTGGTGACAGATTGTTAGCCAGTTCAACCTTGTCTACAAGCAAAACAATTCAGAACCTAAAATGGCCTCGAATCTCGAATTACTAATTCTTAGCGCATCTAATTTCTTGACAGCGCCAGACGCTGTGTTAAGCAAACTATTCCGAATCAAACATTTATTTAATCAAATGAACATAACAGGCTACGTGTTTTGGGTGCCAGTCTAATCAAATCTGGAGACTTCGACAGTGCGTTTCTCGGTTTCATTAAGCCTTGGCAAATTTACAGGGGCGCCGAACATTTTGTATGCCACGCGTGTGCCGTTCAAAGATATCATTAGTAGACTAAGGACAACATTATGGGGTGCACAACATTATGGTTAATATTGTTTTGTTACGCACATAATTGAAATTAAAGGAAGGGAAACTCTTTTGGGTTTCGTGTAATTTTAGAGGTGCAAAGGACCGTTTGATGTGTGCTTTGTGTTTAGAATGTCGTTTGTTATGATAATTAGAAAGTTAATTATGTTTTGATTTGGAGTTTATGAAATTAACACTCATTTGAAATGTGCTGCTTATATAAAAATATGATAAATCTGCTGAGGAACTTTTCATAGTGGATTGATTCCCCGTGCTTCGGAATAAAACTTATTAACTTAACTAAATTCGACTTACTACGACAACATACTTTTTTGGATTTCTCCTGGATAAGTTTCTTAAACTTATTGTGGTTAAATATTCAAACATAGCTCATGGATATTATCGGCAATTTGAAGAGACACTTTAATAATACATACAAAAGAAAATGCAAATATTCAGCCCACACTTCAAATATGCAATATGCACTTCAAATATACTATGTTTATCTTCAAATGCACCCCGCATTTGAAGATAAACATAGTATTTATGAATTAGGAGCTGTTTGTATAGGTCCAATTATATCCAACCATAGGTATAGAGGGGTTCTCGCTAAAATATTCATGTCACGAAACCTCTGAATCCTCTAATCCCTTTGAATTAATAAAAATAAATAATAACAATTTTTGTTTTTAATGGGATCCTATTCAGACATTCAAATATCAGTAAAAACGATATCTTTGATGTAACCTATAAGAAATTAAAGAGCTTTTTCTTTTCATACGCGTGACAAATGACGCTGCTACGAAACATAATACGAAAATTCATTTAATTTCTCCTTACGAAAGATACGTTTTCAAAGAAACACTTCAATCGTATGAAAATTTTTCGCCTATTATTATTCAAAGTTCAAAAGACGTATTTAGAGACACGTCAAAGTATGAGACACCATGGAGAAAAGAACTTTTGTCTCAATCAAATAAGATGTATATTGGCTTGGCAAGAATTTTTGTTTGTATTTTCATTTTATCTTATTTTTATCTACGCAGGAAAAGACAGGCGACTTTTTAAACGACTTAATGGCGTTTGTGTTTGGCTTGGTGAATATTCATATGTGTATGCTAATAGACCTTTCACGGTTCTTTACACAAGAACGTTATGTAGCTAACCAAAGCTGTTTTTAGATGCATGAAAAAATATGCACGTTTACATAAAATTTGGTTTAGTTTCACCTTCACGGCCTAGACACATTTTAATGGAAACATTGACATTCTGAATTTTGCCAGAACATTTTTATTTATTTTGTTTATGTCTTTTTAGGGTTCCCTGCCCAAAGGGTAACCAAGGGAACTCTATTACTAAGCCTCCGCTGTCCGTCCGTTCGTCCGTCCGTCCGTCCGTCTGTCTGTCTGTCAGCGGGCTGTATCTCGAGAACCGTAATAGGTAGACAATTGAAATTTTCACAGTTTGTGTATTTTGGTTGCCGCTACTACAATAAATGATAAAAAATGAGTTTTATTGTACGGAAGCCTTTGTGTGCGAGTCCGACTCGCACTTGGCCGGTTTTTATTTATTTTGTCTATTCCTTTTTAAAGCAAAAATAAGTTTCATTTTTAACACAATAATAAGCCTCAATCTTGATGCCTTTTAGATTTTACAAATTTATATTTTTCACATTCTACAATAATAATTTCACAAAAACAATAAAGAAAATCCAATGGACCAATCAATTACTTCGGAATTAACGGAGTCGCAATAAGCTATAATATAACGAGATTCCTTAATACAACGCTAAAGCCTAATGAGACCCGAAACCCGAAATTGTATGCATTCTAGATTACGCAAACAAACGTTTATAGTGAACCACTTGGACTCAATACGATAATCCAATTAGGGTAAAATTCATTATCTAACATCGGGACGTGTTTCGCTGGCAATAGTGATCCTTCGAAAGAACACTTGGAATCTCCTAAAGGGGCACTTGTCGACGATTAGTGCGCGTAGTACACTTAACCCCCTCCTGCGGACTATGTCGGGTTAGTCCGCTCTTTGTTCGTGCGTAGGTACCCTCGATTCGTAGGTTATTATTGGCTGGTAACAGCGAGTTATTAGGAGGAGGATATTATGAGGAGCTCGTGGCTAAGATAATAACAGCCGCATGGGTCAATCTTCAAGGTTAAGCAATAATTGCCAAGGCTGGTCTGTGGATGGGTGACCATTTTACCACACCGAGTTTCCTCCGTGCCTCGGAAAGCACGTTCAGTCGTTGGTCCCGGCTGTCATTTGTAGATCTTTGGCAGTCGTTACGGATTGTCTGAGGTCAGTTAATCTGACTCCAACTCCAGTCTTGCCAAGAAGTACTGTGTTACGCAGTTAATGGGTTGTGGAGGTCTGGTAGGCAGCAGCTTCACGTAAAGTACTGGTATTTAGCTGAATCCGGTTTGACTGGAAACCGACCCCAATATAGTTGGGAAAAAAGGCTAAGCAGCAGAACAGCGAGTTATTACATTTGCTTTTTGATCGCGATTATGAATAAAGAGCGAGATGTCACTTTTGTGTACGACGGTTTTAGTTAGTGTTTCTTTTATTTTTGGTGTTGCTTTTTATTAATATAGATTCGGATTGATTGATTTGTTTACAAATCTTTGTTTTGCATTTTCCAGGTTTAGCAACGTTTGCCGAGGTTGGTCCGTGGATGGGTGACCGTCAATTACATACAAATCTTATTTTGTGTCTCGGAAAGCAGTTTAAGTTGATCCCGTCTGCAGTTGAAATGACAGCCGCCATGGCTCACGCAATGGCCAATGGCAAAAAGCAAAAAATGCAAAGAGCAATGGTCCAATATCGGGACTAGGTACGGAAATCAATCCCAATAGATAAATTCCAGTTGTCATTTGAACATCTTTGTGTATTGCCATCGTTGTTATAAGGATTTGGAGGTGAAATAGGTATTTCCTCCATGAAAAATACTTGTACTCCACCACATCCAGTTAGCCTCGAAGCCGACTCTAACTTACTCGTAGATGAAAAAAGACCATGGTAGGTGCCAAATAATTTTGCAATAACGGTCATTGTCCCACCTACATTTTATTGTCGTTCTCAATTTCAAAAAACGGATATAAAGACATAACGCTGCCCTGAATCAAAATCCATCGTGATCCTCTACATTCTCCAGTAATGAAAAAAAAATCAAAATTTATTTTTCTGGTACCTACGAAGACATATTAGGGAAAGGGCAATATACCTTATTGCAAATTTATCTAGCGACCTTTTTTTTAATGTTTTAGGTTTGATTCTGAACTGTTACTCGATACGGATTGTCAGAAGCCAGTTAATCTGACTCTAGTCTTGCCATGAAGTACCGTGTTACCCAGTTAATGGATTGTGGAGGTCTGGTTGGCAGCCGCTCCACGTAAAATACTGGTCTTCAGCTAAATCCGATTTGACTGGAAGCCAACCCCAATATAATTGGGAAAGGCT
Source organism: Lacanobia oleracea (assembly GCA_950371165.1). Taxonomy (NCBI): domain Eukaryota; kingdom Metazoa; phylum Arthropoda; class Insecta; order Lepidoptera; family Noctuidae; genus Lacanobia; species Lacanobia oleracea. The sequence goes on from OX493397.1 coordinate 15,313,198, forward strand.
AGGCAGATAATGATTCAGAACTGTTAGGTAGCAAGATATAGGTAATCGCTTGGAAGTAGATTATGATAATTACATTTTATCAACATGGGCACCGCGAAAGGTGTGCAAGCGGTGTAGGGTAAATGTGACGTTTAGTACGTCACGTTTTTGTATGTCTTTCAATAAAACATACGAAAATGTGAAGACATTAAAAAATATCTATTAGACAAATGGAATGTATTAAAACAGACCTTGCGATTCCTAGGCAGGCAATTCGAGCTCCCTCGCTTTCGATCTTGCATTCATCTTCTTTAATTCTCAAGTTGCTCTGAATAGCAACAGAGTTAGTTCTAGATCTCAATGTGAATGGGCAAAAGAACCTATCCTATTAGAGGCGGGGTGTATCCTGCCGGCGCCCATGTTCATCATTATATAATAACAAGTGGCCATTAACCTTTATAATTTATGCAAGCTTTAAATATAATATAATTAACTAAAAATAAGCCATCTAATCCATCCAAAAATTAATGTACTAATTAAATTAACATTAATGTAAGTACTGATTTCTGCTTCATTAGTTTTGCCAACAAAACCCATTTACTTGATGAAGAACGTTTGAATTTCTCATTATGACGTAAATACTATACAAATTTTAGTCGACTGTTCAACAGACTATTAATAGGAACAACTTTTGCCTAAATTCATACACTATTTGTAGACAATGAAGTGTTCGAAATAATATTATTCATAAAATTAATTGTGTATCAATTATAATATTTAATTGTGTGCTGTTCGTAATTATTAACATATATAGGTAAGAAGCTCAACTGTATAAGTTATTTAATTTAATTATGATAATTTAAGTTACTTTTACGTGTCCACTTTCTTATTATTTATTTATTGTGATGTGGCGTCTATTTTCATTATTTTTGTTTCTTTTTTTTCCTTTTTACAGAAACGCGTCAAGCTTGACATATATTGAAGCTCTCAACCATCATGACTGTTAATACGGCTAGATCACTAAGATGCAGGGAGCTAATTAACTATGTCCAAGTTGTTATCTACAGTATTATGGAAAAAAAACTTTTTAGCAATCAATCGCTATCAATGCTACGAAATGTTTGCCTTGCCACGAATGAACCGCTACGACTAGACAGCTTGCCTCCCTACTATGACGTGACAATCCCGTCATGATTCCGTTGTGAAAAAGGAATCTATTGGTGCTCTTCGATGACGCGCAATATGGCCGCCACAGACGAGCGGATAGATCCGATTCTCTATTGTAGCTAAATTGTGATGATATAGGATAGGTACTCCTGGTAGATCTACGCGAGACGCTGCGCTGCTAGTGCTGCTACGAACTGCTACGAGTCGTAGGCTTTCGTAGCAGTTTCTGATAATAAAATGACTTTAAGGTGAATGCTCCAGGGTAGCCCGCATGTAGTTCGAAAGAATGAATATTTCAGAAATAATCATTCTTTCGAACTACATGAACTTAGAGGGCTATATTGATGATTAAAATGTTTATAATTCTTTAGATAAATACGCGTTACGGTCGCGGATCGCATTTGGTCCACATACAGCATCACACTGACCGGCAAATTGCAAAAAACATAAAAATATTTGAATTTCGCGGGCTACCCTGGAGCATCCACCTTAAACTACAATTTTCGATTCAATATAATGGGTTAAGTTTGGCTTTAGTATTCAAAACCATTACAATGGAGAAATATTTGGATGCTGATAAAACATCATTTAACTTGGTAGTCAGATGATTCTCATTAAATGGTGTAATTTGTATAGTAGCGACACGGTAGGCATGGATGCGGGAGCCGAATGAACCGGCACGATTTTATACGTGGCTTTAATAGGGTTGCTGAACACCACGACACTAAAAATAAAGGGCTGTTTCGTAAAATTTAAAAAGACTTTTACTTTTATTTAAGTACTATAACTGTCTGTGTCCCAACAAATAAAAGTTCTGTCAGCGCACAAAAAGTTGTCAACAATGCCACCGTCACATAGTGAAGAATTGGAGATTCCACCCAATCGAGCAAAGCTTTTCGGATTTCGTTCTCTGTGCGAACAGCTATCTCCATAGTTGACTGATACACTCCGGCACATACTACTCCTAGTATCCCCTGCTGTCAAGCGTACTTCATCGTCAACTACATCTGCGCTTGCGATCTGCTAATTTCAGCTCGTCAAATACCACTGATGTTTTTACGTCATTTGATGAATAGTGTGAGACATCAGCAAAATGGCGAGAAAGATGCAAAACCGTGCAAGATAAAAGAAGAAAAAGGCCAGTGCTCTGGGAGTGAGACAGTCCGGCCTTTTATAACGTTCTATCATCCTATAAGAAGAAGTGAACCCTACGCTAACCTATAAATCGCCGTCTCCGGGAAATAAAGTGATAACTGATATTACCATAGTTTTAGTGGTTATCCCATATTTGAAGTCTACGGTGTCTAATAAATCTACTCAATATTTTTCGTGAATTTCCTGCCCACTTTTTAAAAAGATTCAAAATATTGCAATCATATTCATTAGTTTTTTTAGCACCCCAAAAATAGTAATATGATGTTCATCATCATCATATCAGCCGAAAGACATCCACTGCTGGAAATAGGCCTACCCCAAGCGTCGCCACGTCGACCGGTCCTGCGCGTCTCGCATCCATGACCCGCAAGTCCGCAACCTTCACCGATATCAATATGATTAATATGATGTTAATGTAACATGTTCTTTATTAAACAAAAAATCCTTTGCAATAATATTCTCGAAATTTAAAACGGCGAAATGTAATTGCGAACTGGTTGAATTACTTCGTAAGTTAAATACAAACAACGGTTTTTAATTTTTTTCTGAAAAATCGTGTTATTGCAGTTATCATTTTATTCCCCAGGCTGATGAAAATCAATTATTGTGCAAATGTAAAAGTAGAACTTGAGCTCAAGACAAAATGACATTCTCTCATCGATAACACAATAGGGAAGATGCAGATTTAATATTTATCAATATTTTGTGACTAAAATGTAATAAAAGCATAAGAGAAGGGTCAGTGCAACGTTTTCATTCCAGTTATTTATTACGAAAGTTACATGTTTGGTTCACTGTGTATTGTAACAACGGATGAAGAGATGTCCTCTATAATACAGGAATTTCCTAGAATAGGGGACATCATTCATAAAATAAATTAAGTGTAAAAAACAAAAATCATGGAATGTAACACGTCATGTATTTTCCTTTGTCGATAAACTTATTATTATTACATTTATTCATATTTAAACATATTATTTACATTTTTAAATATTTTATATAATTTTATTATTTCCTTTATTTATTTTCTTTACTTATTTAGATATTTTTAAACATTTTTATACAATATATACATTAGAAAAATAAAAACATTTAAAAATATAAAAATAGTAGCCCACCGATATCGGGAACAGGGTCCAAGCTACCGGTGGTCAGGGCTCCAGAGATAGGAACCTCCTGACAATACGAGCCGTGTCCAGAAGTACCGCTTTCTGAATCAAGCCCTTGATCCAGCTGCCCAACGAGAGCCTCCTAAGGTGTTGGTCGAGGCTCGTGGCTATTAAGCCATTGGCCGATACGACTATCGGTACAATGATTGCGGAGTCCACTTCCCACATGTCGACAACCTCGCGAGCCAAGTCAATATACTTGATTTGTTTGTCTTTCTCGGCTTTCACGAGGTTCTCGTCATGCGGGACGGTTATGTCTACAATCATTGCACGCCTCACAATTCGGTCCACCACCACTATATCAGGCTTATTGGCAACAATAGTCCTGTCAGTGATGATGGACCGATCCCAGTACAATGTGATATTGCCATTATCGAGAACTGGGTCGGGCGCATACCTATAGTATGGCACCTCCGACTCCACAAGAGAGTATTTCAGAGCAAGTTGCTGATGGATAATCCTGGCTACAAGGTTGTGCCTATGCAAGTATTCTCCGTTAGCTAGACGAGAACAACCAGAGACAATGTGGCGAATTGATTCTCCCGGACGGTGACATGCCCGACATATGTCGACCGTGCCGTCTTTCACAATAAATCTCCGGTAGTTATTCGTCATGATAACTTCGTCCATAATTGCACAAACAAAACCTTCGGTTTCTCCAAAAAGATCACCGAAACGCAGCCAGGCTACGGACGCTAGTTGGTCTACGTCGGGCCCATGTAGGGCCCGGAAAAAGCGTCCGTGAAGCTCCTTACTCTGCCATACCGCCCTGCGATCGTTAGTGTCAAGCACTGCAGGTTTGCGCCAGTTCTCATTTGCCAAGGAGAGCGGGGTGAGTCCCTTGTCCACCGCCACTACATTTCGATGCATACCCACGTCGACAGCTAGGAAATATTCCCTAAGACTGCATATCTCGCGATTGTGGAGAGTCTTAGCATTTAAAAATCCTCGACCTCCACACTTTCGCGGGATATACAGTCTCATTACCGACGACCGTGGGTGATGCATTCGATACGCAGTAAGCAGTGTACGGACCCGCCTATCCAGGGCGTCAAGTTCCGTTTGAGTCCATTTGAGTACGCCGAAAGAGTACATCAATACTGGCATGACCCAACCGTTGAAGGCGCGCACCTTGTTTCCGCCCGATAGAAGACTATTAAATACATTCTTCAGGCGGCCAAAGAAGCGCTCCTTCAACGATTGCTTCATGTCAGTAACATTGATACCTAACGCTTCCGACATACCCAAATACTTGTAAGTTTCAGTTGGAGAGAGGGATCTCAGGTTTATGGAATCCGAGAGTTGAGTTCCCACGGATTCCATAATCTCTCCACGCTTTACATGCATGACCGCACATTTGTCCACACCAAATTCCATCCTGATGGCGTTACTGAATGTTTCAGTTACTTTCAGTAGCTCCATCAGTTGCAGATTAGTGGGGGCAAAGAGTTTCAGATCATCCATGTAAAGGAGGTGAGATATAACCTGACCACCTCTCTTCAACCGATAGCCTAGCCCTGAATTCTCTAGCAGTGTGCTAAGAGGATTCAAGGCTAGACAAAATCAAAGTGGACTCAAACTATCGCCCTGAAATATACCCCGCTCGATCCTTACCGATTCGATATTCCTCTGGATATTTCGACATCCTGGATAGCGAAGGACTGTCCTCCATTGCCCCATACACGACATCAGGAAGGTGCGTAGCGTTGCATCAACTTTATACAATTCTAGCACCCTCATGAGCCATGTATGAGGCACCGAGTCATAGGCCTTCTTATAGTCTATCCAGCATGTCGACAGATCCTTTCGGGAACGCCGAACCTGTTGGCTAATGGCCATATCAATAAGGAGTAGCTCCTTAGTACCGCGGGACCCATTCCTACATCCATTCTGAGAGGCAGACATGATGTTGTTGTTGTTAATATGACTATTAATCTTTGCCCTCAAAATGGATGTAAGAACTTTATAGACCGTCGGCAAACACGTGATCGGTCTATAATTTTTAGGTTCCGCAGTACTACCTGATTTATGGAGCAGGTGGGTTATTCCTGTAGTTAGGAACTGGGGTAGCGACCCAGACTCTAAGGCAGACTGGAATTGAGACGCCAAGCAAGCGTGCGATCTCGTAAACCATTTAATCCAGAAATTGTGCAGCCCGTCCGGCCCTGGAGATTTCCAGTTAGGCAACGGACGGACTGCACAAGCTACATCTTGGGGGCTGATGGAAATTGCCCCCATTTCTGGTATCGGATCGCACACACGCTCGACCTCCCGAGTCCAGTCACCCTCAGTATGACTGACAGGAACCGACCAGATGCTGCGCCAGAATGAACACATAGCATCATCATCCGGCAAGCGCGTGTCAGTCACACCTTGGTCCGGTCGCTCCCAATCCCTATATACCCACCTTTCGTTACTTCGGAATGTGCGATTCTGGGTGTATCGTTCCACTCGCCGCCTGTACCTACGAATACGGCTTGCCCATGCATACACCTTCTGCTTCAGGAAGTCGATGCGCTCTGTGACACGAGATATATAATCTCGGGGATTGACATCAGTCCCCGAAAACGCCCGTCTCACAAAGCGCATCACTCTAGGGCGTGTGTTGCCCTCCCTGAAGCAGATCAGTTTGCCGATTAGCGCTCTGGCCTCACCAATACGACGCTCGATCCTGCACTGCCAAGCTGGTACGGCTGGTTTTGGTCGTGTAGCTCTGTCATTGGTTATTTTTATTTTGACATGAGCTACACGACATGCCGCTACAGCCGCGCAGTACATAATCGAATGTGCATCGGTGAGGTTATCACAGTTATCAAAATAGCTTGACAACTGCGAATCCAGAGCAGCCACCAGCGCCCTGTTCTTGTTATGCATGGGCAAACGAGGTAAGCGTGGTCTAAGTTCAGGCGGCATCTAGCGGTATTCCCGAATAGCACACTCCAAAGCACTCCTCAATTCGTTATTGCAATTTTATTATTATTAGTTAATCTTGATTTTTAACAATAATTACAAATTTAAAGTAACGTGAAACGGAACGTTTTGATACACCAATCAGCGTCTGGTGATGTCACTCGTGTTAGTTAATAGTCCAAGATGCCAGGGCTCCCAGACGTTACTTACTTCGCAGTATTAAAATATTTGAATAGAGTAGTGGTCAGTGTAATTTCAACGTACGCATAATAAGTATCTGCTAGCTCCATCCAATTTTTTTTAATGATGTATGTAGGTATGACATATTTCATAAGTCTTTAGAAGGTAATTTTGCAGTTTTCTTTTTATACTTAGTAAATAAACTCTTCTTCTTCTTCTTTTATATAATCTTCTTCTATATCTTCTTCTTCTATATAATTATTTAAGAATATGTATTTTGTAAAAATCGTGAAAATTATCTCGTTGTTTTATAGTCGGTCGCGTCAACTCAAACTAGCTGGTAAGCGAATGTTCAAAGTACCTACATACTAACACTATTCTATTCCACAAAATTATCTCGTTGTTTTATAGTCGGTCGCGTCAACTCAAACTAGCTGGTAAGCGAATGTTCAAAGTACCTACATTTTTTTTTTTTTTTAAGGATGGGAAATCATCAAATGACTCCTCCCGCTTTGGGTGAAGCAGAAGGGAGTGTCAGACTCTTACTGACTAAAACCCATCCGCGTTTCTCCCAGTGCCCTTTGCGTTCCAGGGTACGGTGCCTCTTTCGAACGAAGTCCGCAGCCCCAGCAGGCACTGGCCTTAGCGGGCCCCGTCTTTTACGCTGACAGCTCTTTGAGGCACGCAAGTACCTACATACTAACACTATTCTATTCCACACATTTTATTACTGAGAAATTAAGTAAGTTCTGGAAGCACTGGGATCTTGCTCTATGACTTTGAATTATGACAGTTCTTGATCAGTGACAGACATGAGTGACGTCATCGTCCGGTTTGGCTCGAAAATTTAAACTGTCTGTTTAAAATCGCAATTTTAGCAATAAATTAAAGCGTTTTCATTTTTTATTTATGTGGCGGTCTATTATAGACGGAGTTCTCTAAAATGAAAGCAAAAATAGAAATATCGCATGTTCCCTATTGCTGGGCAAACTAAAAGTTCAATTGTTGATTCTACGCGACACGTCACGTATGTGGCATTCATAAGTGTTTCAGTGTTACTGAAACACTTATGAATGCCATGCATTTAACGTTACGACAATTACGATAGAATTTTACTTTGTCGACTGGTGCAATACCTGTTTTTTTTTTCAAGAATTCATCTCAGACAATCAGATCAGACGAAAGATTCGTCAAAAACACGTCTAACTTTCCCATATTTTAACACATTACAACTGCAATATAAACGTTTTCGCTACAATACTTTTTTTTTAAAGTAATTAATTAAGTATTAACCATTATGACAACCCTATATGCAGACAACGCAAAATTTAAAGTTCACGGCATCGGTGGCGATACATCCAGCGTACAGCCGATACATTTGCATGGTGTTTTAATTAAAAATCAATGAGTAATAATATCACCGTATTATTGTTCAATAAAGTTTTATTTGGCTTGAAAATGCTATTGAAAACGAACCGGATTAATAACGCTCATGAATGCGCTTTTGTGCGAGGGAATTATAATTTGGTGAGCATAATCTTTTTTGGTACGAGTAGTAAGCACTTGGTTAGGTGTGAATAAAGAATCATACTACATGTTTAATAAACTATGAAAGGTTTAAATTTTAATTAAAACCTTTTTACAAAATGAGGTCCTTAATAATCTTTGTATAGATTTTGCCAAATAGATGAAATCCCTTCAAATGATAAAATTCTTTGTAATAAATAACCGAAATTACTAAACAAAAAGCAAAATATCAGCATAAAATCGTCCTTTCATATCTACAAACTAAAATATGGTAGCCATAATCCACAATTGCATGCCATTATGTCTCCCAAGACTCCCTCATCGTGCGTAGATGCTTTTAAGCGCAATCGTCGTTCATACTATGCAAAATTACAAGCAAAGAAGTAATTCGAATGCAGCTCACGACTTTCAGGCATAATGGGGCAATTTCCTAGTCATTTCCTGGTGGCTGCAGGCAATACGCCGTCTTGTGGCGGCGGTGGCCGGGTTTTTGATGGTTGTACACCGTATTTCGTCAATGTCCATTGTCTTGTGAAAATGTATCTTCCTATTTGTCTCTAGGGCATTGTTCCGGGGTATTAAGTACATCTTGTGGGGTGATTGTTAATTCTAATTTAAGTTATTCTTTCATAACCGGTCATAATGAACCTATCTAACTGCTTCTTTTATCTAGTAATCAGAGCATTAGGTCCTAAGTGCGATTCCCCATTCGGGCATAGGGTTTTTTGTATGAAATTTCTCAGAAGCAGCCCAAATGCAGCTCGGGAATTATAAGCATAATGGGGCGATTTCCTAATCATATCCTGCTACAACAATCAGCCGTCTTATAGCGGTAACCGGGTGTTTGACGGTTGCTCACCGTATTTCGTCAATGTCCAGTGTCTTTTGAAAATGTATCTGTCTACATATTTAATGGGAAGCGGTCACTTCCTTCTGCGAAGCAGTAATGCTAGCAAAGGAGGAAGCCGAACGCGTGAGGGAGAGGGAAACCTCACGCCCCAGCCGCCGCAACAGAAGAAGACGCCCCGGGCGTCGGGCGTCGCAGGACAATTCTCGGCCACCGTAGGCGCGGATCTTCAGACGGCGAGCATTGGGTTGCTCGTCGTCTGATCAGAACCAGGCCCGGGTCGACGGCGCGCTGTGTTCCACGCGCGCCTCTAAGAGCTGTAAGCATTAAAGAGGCACCGTGCCCTGGAACGCAAAGGGCACTTGGAGGAACACGGATGGGTTTTAGTCAGTAAAAGTCCGACACTCCCTCCTGCTTCACCAAAAGCGGGAGGAGTCTTTTGATGATTTCCCATCCTCAAAAATAAATAAAAAATCTGTCTACATATTTGTCGGTAGGATACTGTTCCGGGGTGTTAACTATACATAGGTATTTTGAGGGTTGGTTGACTGTTCTGGTTTGAGTGATTCTGTCATAATAAGACCCTATGTATTCTTTGTATGGAGTTTTTGTTACTGACAGGAGTCAGTACAAAGGAGTATTGGTGTAGTGGTCGCAAGCGCTTTTGCTGACCCTGAAGTTTTAAAAGAAAAGGGCATAGTATTATTCGGCTTAGCTCTAGGAAGCACTTACATAGGACGCGAATGGTGTTTCATACAAACTTGCAATTCTTCATTCTTACTAGGTGATTTTCAAGAAGATGGACTTACGAGCATGGAATATCCTGCTTAATCATTTGGAAACAATAGGCTTGAAGTTAGGTTGCGAATTATTTACTAATATTCATATTTTTCTGCTCTGAAAAAAGCAAACAACGAAAAATCATGGCGTTCAAATCATAATTTATTCCTCCGATATGTTATATGACCAACTATGTGGATTCCATTTCATCTAACACACTCGTGCGATAATAAATATTAAAAGGGTGAAAGTGATAAGAATTGGTTTAACACACCATTTGGGAATCGTTTACAAAGGTTTCCACAGAAGTTACGTGATTCCTTATTAAGTGTTCTGACGATAAGAATCGATACATTTCCCGTCGTAATATGTTATCGAGAATTTATATTGGCATATTAATTTACCTATTTTGTGATGTAACTAGATTCTACATTCTATTTAGTTAGGCATAATTCCGCCGCGACTCAAGGCTGAAGCAAGGTTTTTTTATTCGAAGATTAATACTGAATTTTATTGCTTTCCAAGTAGGATACCCCTTACCTATGTATCTCATCTACAGGTTCTTGTAAAAAATGTTATTGGATCCTGTCACTTTTGAATCGACAAGTTCGTGGCTACTGTGATTGAGGAAGGACCTTTGTGCGTTTTTATTATGATGCAATATGAGGAATAATTCACGAAAGCACCAGATAGTAGACTACCTAACATTATACTTTCCAATCTTAAAAGTTTTACCTTCCTACTCGTACCTATTTTATACTTGCCAAATGCACTTAGTTGTACGTTGTACCACTATCAAAACGTACACCTATATCATTGTGCACCGCAGAGCAACTTTGCAATTTACCTACATTCGGAAATTCTCAGTAAAACAAGGCAAACGATATAAACAAAGGAAGTCTGAACTAAGTTATATTGACCAACTTTGCACCTTACGACGTTCCGCACTGGTGGTTGCAATGAATTTTGAATATCTAATTGTGTACAATTTTAGGTCACGTATAGTTGAAACGACTTGAGGAGCTACGTTATTGTGCATTGACTTTTCATGTACCAGCCTTTACTATTACATGCCAATGCCGTTATGATTCCGTTTTGAAAATGGGATAGTGCTATATGTCTTGTATAGCTCCGTCTCTCTCCCACACCGGAATCCTGATAATTTATAGATGACGTAAGTCCCGGGCTACAGACATTACATACTACATGACCAAGTTATGTGACTAATGAAAAATGGCTCATAAAAGAATTTGCTAATAATCACTCTTTTTCTGGATATCTATACCGAATGTCCATACCATAATATTTAAACCATTATCGCTGTAAAGCCACGATGACACCTGCATCAACTACTAATCACTCTTTTTCTGGATATCGGTACCGATTGTCCATACCATAATATTTAAACCATTATCGCTGTAAAGCCACGATTACACCTGCATCAAAGTAGCAATCTGTGTCAAAAACGTATGAATATTAGGTTTTATTGACAGATCGAGACAGATAAAAATGCGAAGGTTGCTTAAAAATTTGTAGAATTGGCCCTCAGTTCGCATGCAACTTACATTACATCACGGGCTTCCGATTTATAGTGTCATCAATTGTTCGATCGTGTCCCGCCAATTAAACTTGCGTGCAAGTTGATTGCGGATGGAAACAAAGTCTTAGAATATCACTTAGTCTAAGCCCTTTTTTCAAATAATGCTATTATATACATATACTTAATATTATTATATATCTGCTTTTGTAGGTAAATAGTCAGTGTCACTCATTCGCTTATCTTTGTGTTAAATATTCACCAAAATATTTAACATTTTCATTCGAAAGTTACGAAGAACAAAATTAAATAAGGTAACAGGTAAAAGTACCTATTTAAGCGGTGTCCCTGATCGATTTAATAGAGTGATCAAAATTTATTCCCTGGTACCGACAATAACTTCCCGGGAACATTGTTGCCGAAGAACATTGAAAAGTTTTCTTGTTAAAAGTTCTCTATTGCGGAATGAGAATAATAATTCTGGAAATCACTTCCTTATTTAAGAGAATATTACTATTTTATCTATTAAATGAGGTCGTCTAAGAACGTTTTCAAACAACAGTGTTCGCTGTTTAAACATAGGGACGTTTGTTTTCTTTCCTTATTTCTTTCTTTACTGTTTAATATGTATTGTTTATTTTGTAGTGCTTATGAGAAAATGCTTCGTGCGTTCTGTTTGAAGATTGTAATAGTTCACGTTGGCTTTTACAACTTGCTCGGAGCGAAGAAACTTTCTTTGGTTTTATTTTCATTTTTAAACTTGTTACGCTTCGTAACATAAGCACTTGTACAAGGATTGTTGCGTATGCATCGTGTATATTGATCGGGCACTACATTGCGGAAACGTGAATCTCGAACGCTGAACAGCGATTTGCTAGACATAACTCTGTACCGATCACAGATATTTTCAGAGGAACGTTATATTATTTACTTTTTAGGATGGGTACAGACAATCATTATCGACATAATGATTGCTCAAAAAACTGAAATTCTAAGTTTAAAGCAGGCAAAAAGATATATTTGCACGTTGAAATAAGGTGTTAAGTTTTTTGTTAAACATTTTAAGTAGAGCAGCTAATAAACGTGAAATAATTTAGACGAAAGCCGTGAAAACCTCTCTTAGGAATAATATTTCGATTTTATGAAAAGTACTCTGATTATTACGATTCAAACATTTTCATACTCATTGAACACAGTAAAGAGTCTGTAAAAGAATAAAATGATAATAAATTCAAGAAATTAGGCAAACTTTTAGAACTTAATCATCGTTTCGCGCTATCCGAGCGTTTTGAAAGACATCTAAAATTGGCGAGTAATCCTTTTCTGTGCAGTAATTTATTTCCGAATGGACCCGTTCAAGTTTTTTTTAATCTACCACCCTTGATTTTAATTGAAGAACAGTTTGAAGAGTTCACTGTGACGTTAAAATTAGCGTCCATTTTTCTGTTTTTGTCCTCTTTTACTGACGGTTTTCATAATCCAGTAGAGTTGTAAACGTAGGTAAATATTTTTAATGCTTAAAAGTTACCCTCCACAAAAGCTTAGGAAGCATGAATCTATAGGCCCAAATAACAAATCTATGGAGCGTAGTAATATCAAGTGTTATTCCACCATTAAGTAGAGGATTTCGTATCTCCTCTTAATGAACACTCGTACCGATAATAAGCAATTTATATGACCCATTATAGGATCAGCCAGTCGTTAAGATAAACTAAAGGAAATTGTCTCACTAATTTAAGTACTTGCTCGCCAAATAGGAACACGGTATAAAACAAAAGGTATTGTAATCTGCATTGAGCTTCCTCCTTTACACAAATACCATCTATCAGCGGGGTTTTGTAATACTCCTGTCACATATAACATGCCAGGCATCGCCCGTCTGCCTACAGACCTCGTGAAGACAACCGGAAAATTAGAAAGTAAACACTGACTTCCTTCACTGTGATTTTACAGCAAAGCTTTATGGGAAAAATAAAACCAAGTCGGCGCGGCGTCTCGCGGAAACACGGATACAGTGTATGTAGATAATTACATAATAAGAAACGAATAAAGAGGTCTTTATTCAATTAAAAGAGACGAAGTATCGCAGCCGTTCCCAGACTATACTCCCGAGGCTTAGGAGACAAATTTCCCTGGAAACAAATGCGATTCAAATTCAGACAAATAGTCCCAGCGCGGAAGAAGCCGTTTACCAGGAAATTTGTCCATCACTCTTGGGCCAAGCAAATTTTGTTTTTTCTTTTCCCTTCGCTAGCCCCTATTACTGGGTATCGTGTACACAACAATATCAAATTATACGATTTATTAAGAACATCTGGTTATTTATGCGGAGTTATATGAGGAGATTTATTGCCTGTGTTCAGTACAGCGTATCTCCAACTTATTATCTGTATTTGGGGAGACTGAGATTGACTCGTCTCATCTAAAGTTTATCTTTTGTCACTCAGTCCTTGTCTAGCGACGTGTCATACGCTTTGTGCTCTCAATCGGGTTTTGCTGTTTTGCTTTTCCCAGAATCGTGTTAAGAAAACCTATTCTGTCTTAGTGCAGTATCTATTCGCAAGTTTGTGCTTGTATTGTATTTAACATTCTTGTCTGGGGAGGTATGTGTTGAAAACTTGAACAATGTACGCTTTCTGCAGTCAATCATAATCTAAAATTGACTGTATATATTAAGAACCTGTCTTATATACCTCGGCTTGTTTCCTAAAATGTGGCTACTAAAATAGTATATTTTAGAGTGTTCATAAATGTCGAAGTCCTTATCGTTCCCTAGTTAGAGGATCGGTGAAAATATTAAAACTTCTTGGCGCCAAAGTAGGCACTTATGTTCTCGACGAGCTTAATTCTAGAGCCTTTGATGCTTCAGAATGATGGAGCAGAAAATGATCCGCTTGTTGGAACGAATCTTTATGACGCTAAATTGGTTTTAACCTGTTGAGGTTTGAGGTAGTTCTGTTAAAAAATTTAAGATTTTAATCGGGCACTTTTTTGATTTTACGTTTTGCTTGTTTGCACTGACTAACAGCCAATTCTTGGTTAGGCCTTTATTAGCTTCAAGTGTTTGCAAAAATGTATTTTATTTATATGACGTTAAATATTTAACCAATCAACGAGCACAGGCATTCCAATAAAAACAATGCACGCTCAATAAACAAAAAATGCAATTTATACGTAAAACATCAAAAATCATTACATGTTTTTATTTCCTCCTTTACAAATAAAAATACAAGCGCTCTTCACGCATCACTGGTTGCAATATCTCTCAAAAGCAATTCTGATTTTAGTAACAGTTGTCGTCCAAAAAGAGAAAACCGCGAACTCATACAAATATCATGCAACCATGCTGGAGCCGCATTCAATCAATTTCAATCCACTTGTGTCAATACAAATTATGGATGGATGAATTTTCAGGTGGTCGTATTTACGGTGCTGGATTAAAATTACATTATTAGTAGGGTCCCATCACATTCCCTCGTTATTCAGCAATTAATATTTTAATGTTGAATGTAATTTGTAGCTTTGATTTCGAAAAGCAAGCGTGACTGATTGCTTTTCTCCAAGCCGGTTACGATGTATCTTCTCGTTACACACACCGCAGTTTCTAAAGATGAAAGTCTTTAACAAGTGCGTGCTGCCAGACAAATGGAACCGATATTATAGTCGTTCAAAATGAGCCTCATCAGGAGGCTTAAATCCACAGGAGAAGATCCAAGATAGTAACCTACCGATATAGTTCGAAATATTATAAAATTGAAGACAATATACTTATCAGATACAGAATGGTAATGGTCAGAATTGCAGAATGAATGGTCGATAGGGCCGAATGGTTCTAGAGTGGCGATCACGTACAGGAAAAAGAGGCCGAGGGAACCAGCTGGATGCGAGAAGCAGAGGACCGGTTGTTGTACGGTTGATGAAGATAAGAAAAGTCGATAATAGCGCAGCATGATTGACACGTTATTGGAACATTACTCGTACCATCACTTGAATTTGCAAGCAAGAAAAACGATAAATTTAATGATATAATACAACCACTATGAAAATGATTATTTATTTATGTACACACAATATACTTAAAACACGAAAATTTATACAGTGAGAAGAGCACAAAGGTACTGCTTATTTCATAAGAAATTTCTTCCAGCAGACCTGCGACAGGAGAGAATGATCTTCAACTCCTAACAAAAATATTAAACAGCGTTTAGGAAATAAGATGCCGTAGCTAAGCAATAAATTGTCGATTCGAAACCACTTATCCATTATTGCGATCTAACGCGTAATTTCTGTATATGGTAAAACGCTATCCAATAATAATATTCGATTCAAATCTATCACGTAGCAAGACGGTTGAAACTGGGAATTTCCTAATGAAATACACGCGAGTATATTGCATTATGCTGTTGAGAATAAAAATAAGGACTAAATATTATTTATAAATTTAATGTTAGACTTGATCTTTATTCTATTTAGGTATATATTTATGTAACCTACCGATAGACATTGTAATCTTTTGGGTTTTAGAGAAAAATGTAGGAATCGTGAACAGATGACGTGAACTTCAGAAAAGCTCTCTTTCATTTTTAGCATATTAAATGGTGGAATTTTCATTGATTGACAATGAAAAATTTTGCACCATAAATGGCCTGGGTTTCGGATAGTACCTACCTACCACGCTACGGGTCATCAAACTTTTTCAAAAAACCTAACCTAGAATGAAAAACTATAAGCCACGCTTGAGCAAGCCAATTCTCAGTTACCCACAAATCTGGCAAATACATTCGCACAACATATTTCATATCAAAAATTCTTTCTTTCCCAACCAGATGAGGCGGACGTCGATTCCCGCAAATCATTTCCCAACCCTGCAATAAATAGCTACGATTGTGTACGAGTTTCGCTACAATCCGAGCGTGAAAGGAGCCGACGGGAGTCACCATCAGTCAAACGTCAAGATGTGTCGTGACTACATACCATTTTCCAAGTGCCTGGGTTTCGGGCCCAACAAATAGATCTCGTGCCGATACTCGTGCGGGATGAAAGAGCGATCGTTTTTCTATGTGACTACAAAATATTGAAGGACAAGCAAATGACTGCACGGAAAGAAATAAATGTTGCTGGGGAGGTTATTGGTTTATTTCTCTGTTGCACTGAGAGTTATGGTAATGGCTGTGTTGACATTGGCATGCCATGGCCAATTTTCAAGGTCTACAATCAACTATAGAGGTCCTTTTATACGGGACATTATTTACTAAACTCAATATACAGGGTGAATTTTCAAGTTTTACGTGGACTAAATCCGATACTATGAGCAATAGCGATAAACACTGACAGAAGTCTCGAGTCCGATATTCATGAAAACTAAAACTGCATGTTTGGATTTTTGAAAAATCGATATTTCTGGCCAGAAATCGAACCGGTTGATTTGGAAAAATATAAACAAGATGCCAACCTAACCAACCTAAAGGAAAGCGCTCACTTTGAACAAAATACTTTCGTAAATAGCAATAATTTTTGACAAGTATTATAATATCTTCTGTTTATTTATTTTTTAATGGCTGTAGCTCAACATCAACAGTTTTTACGATAAGAGAGTAAGCACCTCAGGCAATCTCGTAGTTCCAAGAAAAAAGATTTTAAAAATCAAAAGACTCTTATAACTTAAGACGTATTTGTAACTTATAAATGGTGAAAGAAGCTTATTTTTATTTCAATCTTCTTGACATCAAATCATTTAACAATTTATAACTTTTATTGGTCATATTGTTTAATAACCTTAAATTTGGATATTTCTTTTCTTTACAGATCAATAGACGGATTGTTAAATAGGTACAAGTGAATACAAAAGTGGGATAAAAGAGATCGGGAAAGGACTTTTTGGGCATCTAAAACTCGTCCTATTAAAATATATAGTAACTAGCATGTGCCCGCGACTCCGTACGCGCATATCCCGTTATTTCCCGTTCTCGTAGAAATTGAACTTACATGCCAAATGTCTACGAACAGTGCTTTCGGCTGTGCGTTGTCTGACATTCACTCAGTCAGACAGTCACAGAAGAATTTCATACCTATAGGCATATTGATACCGGACCGGACCGGACCGGTCGTTGTGGCGACGGCTGATATGATAATGATGATGATGATATTGCTACCTACTTACCTAAAGTATTAGTTGCTTTTTAGGGTTCCGTATCCGAAGGTTAACCAACGGAACTCTATTACTAAGGCTCCGCAGTCCGTCCGTCCGTCCGTCCGTCCGTCTGTCTGTCTGACAGCGGGCTGTATCTCAAGAACCGTAATAGGTAGAGAGCTGAAATTTGACAGATTGTGTATTTCTATTGCCGCTATAACAACAAATAATAAAAATTAAGGTTTATGGTACCTACGGAGCCCTTCGTGTGCGAGTCCAACTCGCACTTGGCTGGTTTTTGAATTAATCGAATAGATAATAATATTATCTATCTATTATCGATTATTTAGGATTTGGTGAAGATAAATTCCTTCACCAAATCCTAAATAATATAAGTTTATAATTTGTATGCATTTCAGCTCATGACGATGAACACTCACTCTATAATTATTTAGATTAAACCTTGATGAATTTGCATTTGACAGAAAATGATAAATTTAACAGAGAAATACTATAATTAAGTTTGCGAGTCAGTATCAAAGTTCCAAAGAAGTGTTAATGCAATAAAAGTGGACAAGAATAAGTCGTACCGAAGTGAATCACAATTGGATTAAGTAACTTACAAGAGTCATGTCGTCAACTTTATCGAATCAAATAAAGTCTATGTAAGACCAGCTAGTCTATTCTGTAAGTAACCATTTCGATATCGAGCTTCACCTTAGTGACAAACCTCACAAAGTGAGCTTTATTGCACACAACATAAAGGTCTTACGTTTGACGTAATTTGATACTCACCTCGGATTCCGCTGTCGAGACACGAAAATGTTGTTACAGAATAGGGGTACAGATCCAGTTATTTCAATAGGTATGTAAGCCATATTTTATCTTGTAGAAAAGACTTATGAGTTATCTAGTTAATCCTTTGAAATTAGTTTTAACAGCATGTTCTTTTATTGAGTTGCGAGAGAGAGAGAGAGAGATAAAAGAGCTCGCGGCTAAATAATACAGCCGCACAGGTCGAACTTCAAGATTAAACAACGCTTGCTGTGGTCGATCTATGAATGGGTTACCTACCGTCTTAAGACTTGTATTCATGCCAATGACCTTGTGCATCCACTCCACTACCCGAATTAATATTTTTTTTTATAATGAAAATAATACATGTTTTTAAAGAGTAACAAAACCAAATAATTTTCTTTTATATTGCAGAGCAGGAAATATATTTTTATACTCTTTTGATGTAGAATGAAGAAGTAAAACGGTTTCATCTTAACGATTTGGAGGTGATTTGTTTGTTTTTTTTCTTATTATGTTATACCGATAGATAAATTCTGGCTAAATCAAATTACGTATCATGTACGTATTACTATTTTTTTACGATGTCAACGAAAAGCTGCTTCATCTGCACGCTGTTTTTAAGCTTTTTAGAGAGAGCAGTCTTAACATACTGAGATTCCCTCGTACCTCGGAAGCACGTTAAGCTGTTAGTCCTGGCTGCCATTTGTAGATCTTTGACAGGCGCTCAAGTTAGAAGTCACGAAATCGGACACACGATTTAGATTTTGGATTTATGTTCCTCAGGTATCGGGTTGTGGAGGTCAGATAGGCCGACCGAACTACCGACATTGGTGTCGCTGTCGGTTCATCATACTTGGGAAAAGGATAGTCAGTTCTATTGATTGATTTTCGCCAAAACTCATCTCAACTGCCCTCTCTTTTTACGGAAAGTTATAGCCTGTATACATCATGACGACAAGTTCGAGTGGAGTGGAGAAAGTTTCCTTGAAATGACTTGAAATATGGGTGTGAATTTTAATTTCAAACAAAAAAAAAACCGGCCAAGTGCGAGTCGGACTCGCCCATCGAGGGTTCCGTACTAATTTGTATGTACAAATTATGATTTAATTACAAATGTATCGTTTTTAGATTTGCCAAATTTCATAGTACTAGGTCAACGGAAAATTTTTATTTCCATGAGAGTGTCGAAATATACGTTTTTGCGACATAAACGTCCGAATCTTTTTTTACGTTAACTTAGAAGTTTGATTTACAGCTTCAAGGGACTGTAGACTTGTATATATGGTTTTAATTTCAACTCGATACTTCCACGCCTTCCCGAGATAAAGGATCTTGACAGACAGACGGACTGACGGACGGACAGACAGCAAAGTAATCCTATAAGAGTCTCGTATTTCCCTTTAGAGGCACAGAATCCTAAAAAGTAAAATGTTTAATTTTAATAATCAAAAAATATATATGTAACGTAAACTCGCAATGCTAAGCCAGCGTGTGATGAGCTTTTTGCGCATGATGACACGAAATAATTGTTTTACATAAAGCAACCGCGCCGCGTTCCCACATGAATGCATGATATTATGCACTGTAGCTGTGTGAATATTGTTATGCGGCCACTTAGTTGTTTTTTACCCCACTGCCTCCGAAGGAGGGTAATGTTTTTTCTAGAGTATGTAGGTATGTTTGTACGTCTATTTCTTTGGCACGCCTTTTATCCAAACGGCTAGATAGATTTTTAAAAAGAAAACGTAAGGTTTTTGCAATTTTTCTCGAATCCACACGTGTACGACCGGAAGCGGATGCGCGCATGCTAGCGCAATCGCGTTTTTGCGCGCTATCTTTCGCATGTAGTCGCTACGATCCTCCTCATGAATTAACTGTTGCGTTGATTGATATTAGTTAGATATTATTTCAATGAGGACAATAACGATAATAGTTAAATACATACAAACCGAATTGAGAACCTCCTCTTTTTTTTGGAAGTTTGATAAAAATGCTCTGCGCTGCGCTCCGCCATATGGCAACCCTGCCTAAGTAACCTACGACAAATACTCATTACGTCTAATCACGAAACTGTCAAATCTCGATCGGAATCACGATGTAGTCTCCACGGTACGCGACATCGGATAGCCGGGCCGGATTATCCCGAGCAATATGCCATCGTTCGGACACGATATCGGTATCGCTCGCGCCCGTGTATTTACACAACCCGATTATTATTCGATGCGAAGAGGGCGGTTCTGGTTATTATTTTTCGTGTTTGTTTTGATGTGAATGAATGATTAGTGGGTGAAGGTAATTGAATGTTCCTTTTTGGGTTTGCTTATAAGTACCTAGATAGGTAATGCAAGGGATTATTTTGAAAAACCGGCCAAATGCGAGTCTGACTCACAAACGAAGGGTTCCGTACCGTAAACCTTAATTTTTATAATTTGTTGTTATAGCGGCAATACAAATACACATATCATCATCTGCCTAGCCTTTTCTCAACTATATTGGGGTCGGCTCCCAATCAAACCGAATTCAGCTGAACACCAGTAATAAAAATACACTTTCTGTGAAAATTTCAGCTGTCTACCCATTACGGTTCATTAATCGTAATGGATCCCAACTAACACTAAAGCGTTAAAAAACCTATATAAGACTCGTATATCAGTTCCATTTGAGTATAAAAGTGTTAACGCATACCTGTGCAACTGAGTTAGAGCATGCTCTAACTCACTTATAACCACGAAAGAGGCCCACAGTTTTACAGGTAAAAGTTATAGAAAGCCTATAGTACGGTGTCACAAAGATATTAAAGCTGCACAAGAGCGCTTATTCATCGTCAGCTACTACTATAACCTGTATTACCGTTGTTAAATAGAGTTGGTAACGCTACAGGTGGTATAAATCCTATAGTAAGGTGTTAAAAAGATATTAAAGCTGCACAAGAGCGTTTATTCATCGTTAGCTACTACTTTAACCGATATTACTGTTATAATACCACGATAGTGAGCACTACAGGTGGTAAAAAGCGCACGTCAAGATTGAAAAAGCCTGTAACCTTACTAAAATTAAATCTTTTCGTAGTGGAAGAGTATATGTCATCCATTATTCAACACAACAGAATAAAATTATGGAATATTAAGTTACTTAAGTATGTGAAGTGAAAAATGACTGCTCTTATGATTTCACGGTAAATGTATACAATGTTTCTCATCTCAATTTTAACGCACCTAGGATTTATTAAATATTTAAAAGAAAAGTTATGATAATAAAATAGGTACCTCAAGCTAAACATTATTAGTCTTTCCTGCTTCCTGAGCAGTGGTGTGTAAAATTAAGTGGCATTCATGGAACGCTTCATATAATGTAAGAAATTTTGTATATTGTAGTCAAATGTTGAATAACTCGAAATAATATTAATTGTTAGGTTACCAAAACAATGGTGAACTTTAAGAAAGTGAGGTTAGTGTTAATAACGACCCATACTTGCGTTGTTTGACACCAATACCTTTAGAACGTCTGTAAAAGAGTACTGCCTAACACAATAAGCTTTAGTTAAACCCTTTATTACAGGTTAAACCCAGATAGAGGCGTTGTTTGACACCTTTAGTTTCTCGTGTTACTAAACTCTCGACAAACTCTATTTTATAGCCTATGTCTGCAATAATAGTCAATATAGCACCTTAAGTGCTATAAAACAGTTCATTGCAACTATACTACAATAAGTGATAAAAGGAGTCGGCGAACACTTTTATAAAGACTTGGGTGTCCCAGAATGGTTAAAGCTATAACGTATTAAGAATACTTGCTGCTACTAGCACCATTATAATTCTCAAAGCTGTATTATGTCGTCCATTAAAGCTTTATGCTGCGATGGGGGCTAAAACTCGTTTGCTAACTCCTCCATATCACCTTTAGTTTTAACTGAGATAATTATAACCCTGTTATATTACTTAAAGTCATAAAACAGCCGATTAAACCACTTTAATTTACAACGGTAATTAACACTTTAAACACACTAATTAAAACACACAATCGCACTACTGAACACTTCACTTCACTTATTCGCAGTTGAAGATCGCTTCCGAAGTTAGTCGCCGGATGTCCGCCCTTTATATACCGGTGACAGTTATCTAGAACCTTCTAGTATGGAAACTTCTGGAAAGTTCGGGTATATACCGGTACCGACTGACCAGGTGTCGAAACATCGAGAATGTTCTAGCATAGAAAATTCTAGAAACATCTTGACCTCAGTAATTCATCTGCTCGATACTAGATGGCGCCACATGTACGTAAATGTCGTTATGGTACCTAGCATTAATTCTAGCGCGTAACAATATTATTTGCCAACGTAAGTCGATAAAATAACAATAAGGAGAACAAATCTTCCAGAAAGCAGCTACTGGATTACTCTTACGATACTCCTTGGCGAGACTGATGTCAGAAATGTTGATACAAACTTATTATACCTACGAATTAAAAGAAAATGCTGGCGGCGAGACTATGTATGTATAAAGTCGTAATTCGAGGTTTGGCTCTCGACTGTTTTCTCCTCCAACAGTCGACCAATATAAGAGTTACTTCACAAACCGACTAAGAAGGATCTATTCTGTGTCTCTATGGTCCTTTTTCGATGAATAGTTGCCAAATTTGTACACTAGGGCTCAGTTAACAGCAGTTTATCGGTCAATTTTGAGCATTTTGTGAGAGCATTTTCTCTTAAATGAGGGTGTAATACGCCTCTGTCTAACCTTTGAAGTAAACAAGTGTGATGTTTCATGTTGTTTTATAGAACTATAGTCATTATTTGTACATAGAAGACGCTATCGATTTCTCGTGATAATATATAGTGCGGGTTCCGACGTAATGTGTCCGTATGTGTCATTGCAAATAAGCATTGCAAATTACCACGTCTCTGCAATAGTGCTGTGCCATTACTTATGCTGCAATCACAGCAACTGTTAGTTCCAATTAGTTGAATTAGCTATCTGTGAAACTGATTGTAGCAAGAGTAACAACTGTGTTTTGTGGCATAAAGTTTTCGCCCGTTTCTCTTGACTGTGTTCGGAGTTTGTTGTCGTGGAAACTTTTGGGCGGTTTTCGGTATGTTTTTCACTGATATGTCACGTGTTTTCTGTCGAATACCTTATTTATCTTAATAACTTTTGCCCGCGGCTTCGCCTGCGACAAAAGCGACTATGACACTATTTCATAGCGTGTGATTTACTACGACTCGCTAAAGAATA
This sequence comes from Lacanobia oleracea, assembly GCA_950371165.1. Taxonomy (NCBI): domain Eukaryota; kingdom Metazoa; phylum Arthropoda; class Insecta; order Lepidoptera; family Noctuidae; genus Lacanobia; species Lacanobia oleracea. The sequence goes on from OX493397.1 coordinate 15,336,608, forward strand.
TTAACTACATGTAATCTATACTAATATATAATAATATAAAGCTGAATAGTTTGTTTGTTTGTTTGCTTGAACGCGCTAATCTCAGGAAGTACAGGTCCGATTTGTTCCTGTCCGAAATTAATTCATTGTTAGATAGCCCATTTATCGAGGAAGGCTATATATAGACTATATATCATCACGCTAAGACCAATAGGAGCGGAGCAGTAATGAAAATTGTGACGCAGACGAAGTTGCGTGGGGCAACTAGTCGTGTAATAAGGTTGTTAATCAATTGGATAAATTAAGATGTATTGCAGATTGAATAGTAATCTAGGCACCTATTTTCGACAATTCTAAAAGGAGATATCGAGAGAAAATTAGATCACCACCAACAGTCTACCGTTTTACGAGTACCTGGGACCCAGAAAATCCATACTTCCATACTCCATTTGAAGGAGAGAAAGCACACGAGTAGGTAAACTATGTCCTGAATATAAGATATTTATGCAATTCCTTCAGATTTATTTTCGAATTCCACGTGGTTTAAGCCGCTAACAAGAGCCAAAAATTATGAATAGTATGCAACAATTTTGGCTCATTAAAAATATATTGATTGTATAGCCAACCTAAATAAATCCCCAACACGCGCAATGATCACGTGTGTATCCCGCATTTTATAAAAAGCCTTGACGCTCTAGTAGGACAATTCCAGCCAGATATTATAGGCAGTTTACGTAACTATTATTATGACCATAATAACGCTTCATTCAACAGTAATTCTTTTCGTCACATTGTATTCAGTCTCTTTTGTCGTTTATTCGACGGAAAAAGACCATTGACAAAAGATAGGTAGCACTGATATTATTGTGTGGCGAGTGGGTGAACGAAATTAGTTTTAATACCTTTATTATAAGGAAGATACGTGGTCAGTGTAGTGTTATAATGTAGTTAATGTTCATCAGCAACTATTATATGACGCTTTATTGAGACATCATCATAACTTCAGCCAGAAAACTTCTACTGCTGGATGTATGTATCCGTAAAACGTCCACCTACCCTGTGTTCTGTGCTGTTCGCGCAACCAGCGGACGACCAAGGCTCTGCTCAGGTCATCAGTCTACCTTGTGGACCCTTCCGACGCTGCGTCTTCCGACACGAAGTCGCTACTTCAGAATCAATTGTCCAACTCATCAGCCATCCATACTGCGATGCGAATTAAGAGTGGATTTTTTCGGGGCGTATCAGTTACGTTGTTTCTAAAAAGATCTCTTCATTCCTGAGGAAATAATAATATGAAAATTGAAAAACGAAAACGAAAAGAAATAAAACATACTAAAAGTACGACTGCACTTGTCTGTACTTACAAGTATTAAAATAAAATAAATAAATAGTAAAACGAGTGTTTTGTACATCTCATTAGTTAACATTATGTATTATATTACTATGTGCTCATTGTACAGTGAAGCAATACAACAAACATACACCTATTAACCTATGTTTAACGTGCAGAACAACTATTAATTTTGGAAACAATACAATTTAAGCATCGCCCAATACCACTAGTCAAATGTGGGAGCTTATATAACATTAGATACTAATCATTTGAAATGATACCAATATAATGTTTGCTGTACGTACCACTGTTGTTTCAATTCGACCCAGAGTGGACAATAACATGATGCATTTTCGTATGCCAAAATGCTTTAACATTCCTAATACTACTAGGTACATACAATCAGTAATAAAAATACCTGATCATTTTGGAATGTTGATAGTGTAATTTCTACTTCATTTTCATATTTTACAATAGAGAAAGAATTATTTTACGTGGGTACTTTCTACTTTCAACGTTTGATTCCAGAACAAGTGATTTATTAGCAAATTCTTATAAGGACCAATTTAAGTTTTAATTAGTCAGATAACTTTAACCTGTGAAACAAAAATGGTGGTTTCAGTATTTTTGTACAGAAAATATGTCAAAGAGCCAGACTTATTCTTCAGTTAAAATTTATCTGTCTTCTAAAAAATAACTTCAGTTGTTGACTGTACCTATGTAACAATAAACAATGGTGTTGCCATATGGATGTTATATTGGTTAATGATATCTATTAGCTTGTTCTGCAAAAACATTATTACTTGTCATATTAAAGTAGTCGTCATACGACATATCAAATTAACTTTTATGAAACGTCGATACTTGGTAAATGGGGTATGGTGTCTGATTTTTATCAAAATTCTTTCAAACAATGTTAAGACTACCTAGAAAACATTTTTTTGTCTTCCAACTGACACTAACTTGTACTCTAAAGTTTAGAGCATAAGTTATGACTTTTTTTTCAAAATGAGCATGAACGGTTTAGAGTCTAAACTGTTCATGCTCATTTTGAAATAAAAATCTTTGAAAGGTAACATGAGTAGCTAGCAGCTAGCTTAGAAAATATTCGAATGCCCTATATATTAATGAGATAAACCATCGAAATAATTATCACGAGAAACCAGCTGATTTATTTTCTTCATTCTATTACACGTTGTATACGAGTAAACAGTCTTGGTTAAAATACAAATCTACTTAAAACATCCTATTCAGCCACCCATATAAAAGGATATCAACGCACAGGACCACTGAGTTCACACCAAGCCTTCATTTCTCCGAGATCCCTTGATTCCCACCAATAAGGGCAAAAGCCGTGGGCAGCCCGAGTTTATTCTATAAGAGCAATTGTATCGTCTCATGGAAAGCACTTTGAAGACAAGGCAACCCCGGACATTTTGATATCCACAAATACGTGTTTCGCGTTACAAGGGTATAGCCCTAAAACCGCAAAACAATGATAGCAATACACCAAGTTTGAATACTTAGTGTCTGTTTGTACCTTCGTCATGGGCTTTTAAAGTGTGCGGTGGCGATATCGGCACTCTTAGGTTGTTTTATCAACCCGATACTGTTGGTTAATGGAAATGTTTTAATGTAGGAAGTTTTAGAGAGAAGGCTAGTGCTGTTTAGTAACAGAAAACTATTTTGTCATTTATGTAAACGAATGAGTTTTTCATTCATTTACATTAAATACACAAACATTTCCGGGTCTTTCTAAAAATGTGACTTTAAGTTATTTTATTAATAGGCATAACAAAGTGACATAAAAGCTTTGCTGGAAATCAATCAGTTGGAAATCCTTATGTTTGCTCTCCCCGGTGGGGAAGGTGGGTCTGTCAGACTCAACTTTAGACGAGCGCTGGAGTGCTAGCACCTTTCTTTACGCTCGGCTATCAGACTAAACAAAAATTCTGAAAAATATTGTAAACAAAAACCCAATATTGTGATTGAGTAAAATCATTCTTACTTGCAATTAAACATTCGATTGTCATTCAATTAAATTAAACGCGTGATCCGCGAACGCAAGTTGCTGATACCAATAATTTTCCGTCCACCACTCAACGGTCCGTAATTAGCTTATATATTGTGTGTGAGGAAATTATAAATTTGCACAAGCTGTGCCATGAAAATCATTATTGAGCAATTTGTCGCACTCGCCTATAAATGCACCGGTTGATTAATTTATTAAAGGGACCACAGTTTTACATAAATGATGGCTGTGACACAACCATTGCACACCTCCGGTGAAACTGGAATGAAGCTGTGGTAATCGCATTGTTTATTGATGTAGGTCTTTAATATGAATAAATACTGGTATACGGTGTTTACTGGAAATATGCCCACGGCAAAAGTTCTTTTGTCATTTTAATACCTACGTGACATGTTGTGTACATAGGGCATAGGTAGCTCGTTTTGCCGTAAGCATGGGTAGCTATTCGGTATACAGGCAAAAATATTAATTTTTCCACAGCACTGCCAATGTTTATTTCTAATGTGTGCATATTATTTTTTAAGCTTTTGACATACTCACGAGTGTGTTGTACAATAATTGTCTACTCAGCACACTTACAACATTGTTTAAAAGTAGTTGCAAGTTATCTACCTGCATACCTAATAGCTTTGTTGACTGTACATACACACCTTAGGGCGGTTGCTACTCACGGCTGTAGAAGGTACGGTAAGATATGGTATTCTTTTATGCTAAGCCATTATGATTTTTTCCAGTGTTCAGACCGAGATATTTAAAGTCTTATTTTATCTTACATTTCCCTCAACCTTAATCTTTTGCTCTATCTACCCTGCTTTGTCTCACTGTTGGCACCGAATGCCATTAATTGACGAAATCGTGGTAGAACAAGATGAAGATGGTGGGATGAACTCGACTTCTACCGCAAAGAGTGGTAGAACTAGCAAAGAATAGACTTATATGGGATTTATAGTAAAGAATAGACTTATATAAATTGGGTTCTAGAGTGAAGTAGAAGTGCCATTCTATTAGGGATGGTGATCCCAAACATTTTTGACAATCGCCTTCTCTAACCTACCGCTACCACGTATGGTCTTGTCTACAGCTTCTTAACTCTATTTATTTTGAATTAATTTTCTTATCAAATGACCAAATTTCAAATATACGAGATAAGACTCACAAGTTCATTAACAAAAACCAACTGAATAACTGCACCTATTTATACCTGTTATTAGCGTTCTTCCTATTAAGAGCCCGGTACAAAATTGTGTAGCATGGAATGGGAAGGGTCCCGGTTTAAATTTTCACACCGTAATTGGAAAAAATGTTTAGCTACACAACGTCTAAATGACTATGACACAGACCCCATAGAGGTTGGGCAAACTGAATCAATTTGCGAGCACCGCCTACACCCTTTGCACTAATTGATTTACTTTGCAACGAGATACTGGCTTCAATTAAAATCGTTACGTTTAATTGACAATAACCGGAGCCAATAAAGTTAGTAGGGTAGTAAATAAACAATCCATCAGATTGGTTTGGGTTTCGGTAAAAAAGTGGTTGAAGAAAACTTTGCGTGTTTCTTTTTCTCCTACTGATATTTATAAATGGGAAAGTTTGTGAGGATGAATGGATGGATGGATGTTTGTTACTCTTTCACATCAGAACGCTTGAAAGGATCTTCATGAAATTTGGCATAGAGGTAGATTAGTGCCTGGAATAACACATAGGCTATAAATATCCTATAGTATGTTTCCTAGGGATTACGCGGGCGAAGCCGATGGCAGCAGCTAGTAAATATACATTCAGTCAAAAAAGTATCGGGAATGGATTATTTGTTTATGGTTCCAAATTCAAATTTTTGTTTTTTTTTAGTTGTTAGATTGGCACAACTGTTTTCCATTTTGGCGCGGAGTTTGAGTTGCACATGTTATTTATATTAAATACAGTGCTGGTTTTAGTAATATCATATATAGTGTGTATTGCGAATTTCATAATGGACAATAATATCGAACAAAGAGTTTGTCTTAAATTTTGCATCGCCAATGGAATTTCGTGTTCGGAGTCACTGAAAATGTTACAGAAGGCTTACGGTGAATCGACCTTATCAAAAACTCGTGCTTATAAGTGGTTCAAAGCGTTCAAAAGCGGTCGAGATGTGATGGAAGATTTGCCTCGCTCTGGTAGGCCGTCAACGTCTGCAACTGAAGTTAACATCGCAAAAGTGAAGGAAATAGTGACTGAAAATCCCCATTCAACTCTGAGAGAGATAGCCGCCGAACTTTCTGTATCTCACGAGTCGATCCGTACCATTTTAACTAATCATTTGGGTATGAAACATGTTGCTGCTCGGCTAGTCCCAAAAGATCTGAATTTTCTCCAAAAACTCAATCGCATGAAAGTCGCTGAGGACATGCTAGAACGAGTCAGTTCGGACCCAACATTCATGAAACGGATTGTTACTGGTGACGAGACGTGGGTTTACGAGTTTGACATGCAAACTAGTCAACAAGCTTCGGAGTGGCGCCTTCCAACTGAACCGTTTTCAATCGATAGAAGACATAAAGGAGAATTCGCGGCGAGAACTCAACTCAATTCCGGAAGCAGCGTTTAAAAAATTTTTTGATGAATGGATTATTCGTTGGCGCAAGTGTATCGTTTCTAAAGGAGCATACTTTGAAGGTGATAAAATAAATTTGGATGAATAACAGACATTTTGTGAATTATTGATCTTTTCCCGGTACTTTCTTGACAGAGTAGTATAACTTTTTATGTATGGAGATTATGTTCCAATACATTTCATAAAAAAAGATAGATGTAGTATTTAAATTATTACACAAAATAATATACAATAACTCTTTAACGTATATTTTTTATGGGAATAAAAATACTTTTGAACTTATTAATTTGTATTTTGTTGGTTGTGTTGTATTTTGAATATCAGATTTATAATAATTTCGCAAAATCATTAAAATAACTTTGTGAAATTATCCTGTTGTGAACGTGTTCAGTAATTCCAGTGCGAACCTGTACGATATTTTTGTAGTTGATTAAAATTCATTATGATATTCGAATAAAAACAAAGAAAGAAAATATACTTTAAAATAAAAAGATTTTCATCCATTACAAAAATAGAGCTGCTTTTTCACAAAACTGAACAAACACAATCCTAGCCAGTATTTACAAGTTGTCGAATTATCCAATTGACAAAGTATATTTTTGTGCGAACCGAGTGCCATATTTCATGGCAACTGAAATAGCACTCAAATAGCGACCCAAAATATAGACTGGAGCTATATATTTTACGAGTAAACCGAGCTTTGATTTTCGCTGGCTCTCTTTCAAAGTCGCCGTGAAATTAGTCTCGCCACATTCGCTCCAAATCCGTACAAAATAAACTGTGGTAAAACGAAAACTTGGTCTGGAGCTGCAACAAAAATAAATTGACGAATAAGTCGATTAGCTTGAAAAGGCAAGGGTTAGGTATGCTATAGGAATCCAAAGAGACATATTAGGAAGAGTCTCTGGGACCTCAAATCTTAATACTGATAGGTATTGGCGGTCGTCAAATAAACCATGTCAGAGGCCCTTTAGGCGGTTTAGAAACTCTGACACTTGGGTGTGTGGGGACCTTACTGCCCACACGATAAGAAGAAGAATGGGTACCTGACTTGGTGTAGTCTTGGCAGTAAGCAGTGGCGGGTACCAACGAAGCAAGACTAATTCTACTTCTTTAAGTCTTCTCTCGTATCCTTACAGCTTAAATAAGAGATAAAGAAGAATTTGCACATATCTTACTGTGATCGGAAATCTGCGCACCAGGCATTGTGATAATGGTAACTTATCCAACATCGATGAAGCTTTGTAGAAAAGCTCATCTTTAAGGGATCCGAGAGGGGTCGATGTTCAATAGATACCATCCAGCCAGGGATATTAGATATTTAACAAAGATTTATAATGTAAAATAAAAGTAATAGTCACATCCATCATCAATGTTTTTATTTTCATAAACACAAATGGAACGCTAATTACGTTAGAAAAAAAGTAACAGAATAACATGTATAATATTTTATGTTTTCGTTTGGAATTAAAAATACTTTTCAATTTTAATTGCCAGGCAAGCTTGTATGCAATGTAACCGTTATTTTGTTTTGTTTTGAAAACATCAATTTAAATTACTCCTGTCAACTGTCACATCGCAGTCTGCTATTTTTTATAAATTCGTCATTCCAACACGATGCCATTGTCATTTTGCTAAAAGTTCGTAATCTGCTAAATTCATAATGGTCGTTCACTAATCGGTCAGTGGAAAGTCAGTGGTCTCGTAATGAAATCGTAGTGGAATGACAGTGTCATATTGCCATTATTATTAAACCCGTTTGGAGAAATGATTTTCGAAAAACTGCTATTAAATTTGAACATTAATTTATGCCAGATTGCTTTTGTATATATTTTTACATATTATTTATTAGTGTTCTATGAAATCTGAAGTAGTAAGAAGGTCGTAAAAAGCAAATACGTGATGAAACTCATTTATATTTTATCCGTTTTGCTGTCAAAGTCAAATGTGACATTAGTGACATTAGGTACTGTTTACTTTACTGACGTCGACGTCTGTTTTTATTTGTTTTGAAGCGACCGGTGTTTTGCAGAGAGATTGAATTTTAATGTGAGCGTCATTAAAAAATCAAATAATTAATAGATTTGTTTATTGCTTTTTTTAATTCTCAATAACGACATCATGAGACTGTGCATCAATTACGGAATAGCAACGGACCGCTGCAATACAATAGGAAGGTGAATATTGGAAAATGAATCATTCTTTCTATTGTACAGGAATGGGTGGGTTAGTATCTGATATTTCTTATCGTAAACATTTAACATTTTTGTACCTACGTAATATTTAATGTAAACAAACTAAATGTAATAGGTTCTGTTTAGTTTTCTTTTAATGGTTTTATTTTTAAAAATAATACCAGAATGTGCAACAAAAACAAATTCAAAACATCACCAATCCAGACTAAATCTGTATGGTCAATTACAACCTATTCTCTCTCTCATAGGGGAGGCCAGCGTCCCTTCAATGGAAATGTAATATGGTCACTTATGTTTACCAAAATTAGTCACTCAGATGTTTATTTCTAAATGCTAGTGCTAGACCTAATAGTCTAATGATAAATGTTTGTTTCAGGTGAATGAAAATGACTTAATCTTCCAAGCTTGCTCTTGATGAAAGTAGACCAGATGGAAATGAACAGACACTAGGACACCGATGAGTGTTATTCAATGTGGATGTTGTCTTCTGAAAAAAGCTTGTCCTCATCAACTTGTAGAGTACAGAACTGGTACAGTGCAAGAGTGTAATATAATGGATTCTGCCGTGCTCGGTTAGTTTACTAGTTTTGTTCACGGGCTATGAAAAACATTATTTAGTTTAGTTTTGTTAACGAGGGCATAGAGAGTGTTATTTTCATTATCTATCTATACTAATATATAAAGCTGAAGAGTTTGTTTGTTTGTTTACTTGAACAAGCTAATCTCAGGAACTACTGGTCTGATTTGAAAAATTCTTTCAGTGTTAGATAGCCCATTTATTGAGGTAGGCTGTAGGCTATATATCATCACGCTAAGACCAACAGGAGCGGAACAGTAATGAAAATTGTGACAGATGAAGTTGTGCGGGTCAACTAGTACTAATATATAAAGCTGAAGAGTTAGTTTCTTTACTTGAACGCGCTAATCTCAGGAACTACTGGTCCGATTTTAAAAATTCTTTCAGTGTTAGATAGCCCATTTATCGAGGAAGGCTATTGGCTATATATTATCACGCTAAGACCAACAGGAGCGGGGCAGTAACGAAAATTGTGAGGCAAACGAAGTTGCGCAGGTCAACTAGTATTTAATATTAGTCAAGCTCTTAACATCAACATTTCTCATTTGCAGGATTTCATTAATTCAGTCATTTTCAAAATGGGCACACACATACACAATGTCTCTGTGTAATGGCACCGTGTACTGTGGATAAATTATTTTCAGGTGGGTGCTTCAAGTGTGCTTCTTTTGATGGGTGCGAGCAAATAGAGCATCCCGGTATTTCCATTCAGGCCCCTCACCATCTGGGGCATCTTCATCAGCTGTCAATGAGAAGAACAGTCAAGACATTCTTCATTTAGAAGAACCTACCTACACACATATTATGATAATCCTAATGAAGAAGATGATTAAAACGATTTACTTACTATGTTTTATTTTTATTTTAATATATAGTACTACAATTTCTGATTTCTGTACCTGATATAAGTTAGCACCCTATTAAATACAATATAAACAAAAGCAAGCCAGGAGTGATGCACATGGCCCATGTCTAAAAAATATAGTTTTCTGAAAACTTCAGCTTAAAGAAACTGAAAGCCTAAGCACTTTTATAAAAAATCATCAGTAAGCACTGCAGCATAGCTGCAAGTGCATTCCAGAGTACCTATACAGTCTTAGATATCTATAACGACGAATGTTTGATAATATTTAGTGTAGGAAACATAGCCACAAAAATATGCATTTTTCTTTGAACGAGCTAATCTCTGGAATCAGTCAGATTTGAAAAATTCTTTTTATATTGTTAGGCTATACGGGAACGGAAAAATCGAGATATGCGCGTACAAAGTCGCGAGCTAAAGCTAGTAACTTATTTAAAAATAATAACCTAAAATATGGGCAAATATTATCTGATTTGGTCAGTGGGTCAAAATTGGGCTCGTGAAACCTTCCTAAATGCTCTAATTTATGGCGAAATCCAGCTCTGTAACGCCAGGCCCAAGTTTTTATGGAGTTACGGTTTCTCGAAAACCACAGACACCTGGCGTTTGGCTACTGCAGCCGCACCAATGAAGGGCGAAGTTTGTCCAAAAAATATTGGATATAAAACGCCGGTAGAATGGCACAGTGACTGAAAAAGCAATGACTACACAATTACGTTCTAATGGTAGGTCACTGATCGATGGAACTGTCAAAATTTTAGTAGATTACCGCATACGTCTGTCATTATGTACGAGATTACCATTTTATGCCATTTCGTTCAGTGGACTGTCAGTGATTGATCATTGGAAAGTCATAGTGACACTATTATGTTAGTAGATTACCAAACTTGTCAAAATCAACAATTATGAGATCAGTGATCGACCATTCTGACACTATTGTAATAGCAGACTTGGGGCCCAGTTTGTTTGTTGATTTTAGAGTAGTATGAATTTCAATTAGTATCTAAATAATATATGATTTCGTATCACTTTTTAGTTTTACAATGATGATGATAACAGATAAGTACCTTTACAATAAATCATGTATCTCATTCAATATCTACTAGTACACTCTGTCTGAAACGTAACGAAAAACCATGGAAATAAATTCGCAATGCATGAGCTCAATCGTCAATGTGAACAACATTCAAGTGCGGTCGATAGCTCAGAGAGTCGATTCATACGGCTTAGCCATTCACAGCTTAGCTTTCCAGCCAGTCATAAAGCAAAGAGTTTTATTTGCTATTTCAAACCATAAGCACTTGCAATACAGAACGATGAAAAAACAAACCTAAAAGAACAAACTAGAAGCTATCTCGCTTGGAAAATCACAGACTTAGAATCCGTGCGCGCGAAAAGTCTAATCGAGTAATATTTTACAGAACCTTAGTTAAAACTGCAACTATCCAGCTCATTCCATTCTCCAAACCGTTATTTGTTGGAATGGAAGGCGTTTTAAGTAAAATAAATTACCTGTTACAAGATGAGAGTTTGTGACCGAGCGGGGATCAGCAGCGGGCGAACGTTACGGAAATGAGAAATGAATTGTGGGGAGATCGGGCCGTGTTTTCCCGCCTTAGGTAACAGGCGCGCGGCGCTCCCCGGTGAAACTATCGTGTTTCTGAAAGTATCAACATTATCTGGGATAGCAGGAATATTTTTAATAGCGCCGCAATATCTTTTAAATCGTTCATTACCGTTTACTCGGCGGCGGTAATGACGGGAAACGTTCTGCGGTGGCCGCGTTGAAGGCAAAATGTTTGTTTTATTACTTTAAACGTTGTTTAACTGACATGAGTTTCGATTACGTTTATGTAGGTGTGAAATGTGGGCTCTTTGTTTATTTAAGCTTTAATCGCTTTGGTGTAAATACCTGTTACCTGTCGGTTGCATTGGATAGGTTATTTGGATCCAAAAGTCAGTGAATGCTACCTACTTTTCTTATTAATAATTATTGACAGTAGGTATAGATTTACCTAAGGAACTGGACTTTGTATTTATGGCATTTTTATATGATGAACTACATCATGTACGGTACCTTTAGTATTTTGTGTTAATATGTCTGTACTTTAACTCCTAAAAGGGTTCTAATGTACAAATAATTACTTACACAAGACGATAGATAGAATTTTAATTATATAGTAGATATGATAAGGACCAATATTCATTGCAATATTAGTTCGTTTGCTAATATCAAATCAAAATAAATAACTAATAAAACATTCGTATTAAATACGTCAGCGTCTTCAGATTCACTTTGAATAAATGTCAATGTTAACTTCAAGATACTCCAAAAGTCAGAAGAGTTTTGTTAAAAACTTAACAAACTTCGTCGTGTTTGATGTGGGAACGACGTTGAAGTTTCGCTGAAAGTGGGACTAACTTCAGCACCAAAATAAAGGTTACATTTTCTTATAGACAAACCAAATAATGTTTCGCTTTATTTGCTGGCAATGTTTTAGTAGGTTGACTTTTGTGACTTTTGGTAGTTAGAGTTGGGGTTGACTTTAAATGTCAGTTGATATACCTTACTGATAAGTGTTATTATGTGATGTCATATCGTTTTTAGGATTCTGTACCCCAAAAGGAAAAAACGGAACCCTTATAGGATCACTTGTTTGTTCTTCCGTTCGTCTGTCTGTTTCTCGTATCTCGAGCTCGTATCTCGGGTATCGATTTGAAATTAAATCGATTTACTCAGGTCTGCAGTTCTTTGAAGCTACGAAATTTTATACTTCTAAGTAAACGTCCGATTCCCATTTGTCAGGTTTTTTTTTTCAATGAATTTAAAATAAACAAATAAAATATCAAAAGCAGAGCAAATTGACTTGAGTTTAAGGACCAGCGACAAATAATAATGTTAATAATTATGGAAAGCATTCTAAACACAGTGAAATATTATTATTTATTTGTTTCAGAGAAACATTTTCAGAGTAAAAGGATCTCGTGGATAAAGAATAACAGCCGCACGGGTCAATCTTCCAGGTTAAGCAAGGCTTGCCAAGGTTAATCTTTGGATAGGGGACCATCTTAACATACCTAGTTTCCTCCGTACCTCGAAAAGCACGTTAAGCCGGTGATACCGGCTGTCATTTGTAGATCTTTGGCAGTCGTAACGGATTGTCAGATCCTGGTAAACTGACTCCCGTCTTGTTAAGAAGTCTGGTGTTCAGCTGAATCCGGTTTGACTGAAAGCCGACCCCAATATAAGTCTATTACTCAATAAACCTCCATAAATTTTTCGCAATTTCAGGTTGATCCCATACTAAAACTTGTTCTTAATGGTGAATACAATGAAAAGGCTTTTATTCTATTACACGTTGTATAAGGTTCAGTTTAAAGAAGCTGCTTCATGTACCTATCTATATAAATATAAAAATTAATCCCTATTTCCCTTGGTCATCGCATCACGCTTGAACGGCTGGACCGATTTCGATAATTCTTTTTTTGTTGTGTTCGTTCTGGTCAGGAGAAGGTTTTAGGCTATGTATTATAACGCTTTTTCTTTCTTTCTTTTCTTTCTATGTCCTTTGGAGGATGAGCAATATTCAAAAATGTCTGTTTTAACGAATAGCACATGGTTCGGTCCCCGGCCAGCAACAGCTATTATTTTTGTATTTATTTTATCTTTTGAACTGTATTTTTACACCAAAATTTTGAAAAAAAAACATAATAAAATGAGTTTTGGGTTTTCTAATCCTCTATGTATAAAAATCTCGGATCACAGTGTTTGTTATCGAACTCCTCCGAAATGGCTTGACTAATTTTTTATGTTTTTTTTTTTTATTTATTTGGCATAACGACGTTTGCCGGGTCAGCTAGTATAATTATAATAATGAAATACGAACCTACTATCCTACCCATTCACATAACATAGGCTCTTGTAACGACATAGTGTAGCGTTAAGGACATCGTTTACGTCAGCGTCCATCATTTGTTTTCAGAAAACTAAGATACCCAACCTAAAATTATAATTATTGGATCTTTACCCATGCAATTGCCTATGTTTTCAGACCACTTTGAACTATGATTACTTCAGCTGGACTTGAAATATTAAATTCAAATAAACTTTGTGTTTAAAGCACGTAACTCCTTTTTAACCGACTTCTTCAAAAAGGAGGAGGTTCTATGTTCGGCTGTATGTTTTTTTTTTGTATGTTCACCAATTTCTCCGCCAATTAATTCTAGACCGATTTTAAATATTATTTTTTTATTCGAAAGTCTATACTCCTGAGGTGGTTCTATTGTCACCAAGTTAGAATCTGATGATGGGATCCCATGAAAAACGAGGGAAACCCCAAAAAAAAAAAGTAAAAAATATTTAAGCACATACAATGTTTTTCATAAACTTTTTAACGCAATTCAGATATTTTAGCCTGGTAATCATCATCTCAAGTTGCTGAGCTGATAATGGAAGGTATAAGTTAGGATCTGATGATAAGATCCCATGAAAAATGTTTGTTCAGCGATATTTTCGGCAATAGTTAACCGATTTGGATGATTCTTTTTTTGTTTGGAAGAGTATTTTATCGGGCTTCTCCCATTTAAATTTGGTGAAGATCAGATGAAAAACTTCTAGGTAGGCAACGGAACTCTTCAATAAATGATAGCAAATGGATCCGGATTTCTGAAATCGCATGTCTGTGATTGTTTACATTCAGTCAAAAAAGTATCGGGAATGGATGATTTGTTTATGGTTCCAAATTCAAATTTTTGTTTTTTTGTAGTTGTTAGATTGGCACAACTGTTTTCCATTTTGGCGCGGAGTTTGAGTTGCATCTGTTATTTATATTAAATACAGTGCTGGTTTTAGTAATATCATATATAGTGTGTATTGCGAATTTCATAATGGACAAAAATATCGAACAAAGAGTTTGTCTTAAATTTTGCATCGCCAATGGAATTTCGTGTTCGGAGTCACTGAAAATGTTACAGAAGGCTTACGGTGAATCGACTTTATCAAACACTCGTGCTTATGAGTGGTTCAAGCGGTCGAGATGTGATGGAAGATTTGCCTCGCTCTGGTAGGCCGTCAACGTCTGCAACTGAAGTTAACATCGCAAAAGTGAAGGAAATAGTGACTGAAAATCCCCATTCAACTCTGAGAGAGATAGCCGCCGAACTTTCTGTATCTCACGAGTCGTCCGTACCATTTTAACTAATCATTTGGGTATGAAACATGTTGCTGCTCGGCTAGTCCCAAAAGATCTGAATTTTCTCCAAAAACTCAATCGCATGAAAGTCGCTGAGGACATGCTAGAACGAGTCAGTTCGGACCCAACATTCATGAAACGTATTGTTACCTGTGACGAGACGTGGGTTTACGAGTTTGACATGCAAACTAGTCAACAAGCTTCGGAGTGGCGCCTTCCAACTGAACCGAAACCGAAAAAACCACGCCAAAGTCGATCAAAAGTCAAAGTCATGTTGACTGTTTTCTTTGACTATCGCGGTGTTGTGCACTCTGAATTCTTACCGGAAGGTCTAACGGTAAATAAAGAATATTATTTGAGCGTTATGCGGCGTTTAAGAGAGCAAATTCGACGAAAAAGGCCAGATTTGTGGAAAGAAAATTCTTGGATTTTGCACCACGACAATGCGCCTTCGCACAAGGCTATCATTGTGAACGAATTTTTAACCAAACACTCAACAAATACCATCCAGCAACCACCATATTCACCAGATATGGCTCCTGCTGACTTTTTTCTTTTTCCTAAACTCAAATTACCACTTCGTGGCACCCGTTTTCAATCGATAGAAGACATAACGGAGAATTCGCGGCGAGAACTGAACTCAATTCCAGAAGCAGCGTTTAAAAAATGTTTTGATGAATGGATTATTCGTTGGCGCAAGTGTATCGTTTCTAAAGGAGCATACTTTGAAGGTGATAAAATAAATTTGGATGAATAACAGACATTTTGTGTATTATTGATCTTTTCCCGGTACTTTCTTGACAGAGTAGTAAACCAGTCATAACATAACATCACGCCGGCACGCTGTGTTTATGGTTGGTGTGTTTGTGTTTGTGTTTGTGGTTGGTGTTGGTTATAAAAAACTATTTTACAAAAAATAAAACGTAAATCGGTGTTCAAAAATGAAATAAACAAAAACACCGACTTCCGAAATTAAAGTATTTTTTTACTTTGTAGTGTTTTGTTTTTGGAAGTCGGTTTTATTTTTTTGTGAAACAGTTTTTTTCACGGTAATTTACTTATCTATAAGCCACTACGTCATCGCCATGTGACTTTCCATTGTAACCCCGTAGCTTGTGGTCCAACTTTATAATGCGAGAAGGCGAGAATGAAGTATATGCATACATGAAGTATTCTCGCCTTATGAATTCTTGTTCCCGAATAATTAAATATGTGTTCCTGAAAACCGGAGTTAGTAGAACGTAATAACGAGGAAAGCGGTTTGCTGAGCGAAAATTGTCGCGACTAATAACATAATTCTCATTTCTAATACCTATCAAATATTTTCTGTACTGATTTCATTAATATAATTTAAAGTTAAATTGGGTTTGAAAATCGATCTCCGTCATGATTCCTGATAGGTATTAGGTAGACAGATAGTAAATTAATAACCTGAAACCATACAAACTTCATAAGCAGCATAAATTAGCATAAATTCAGACATACAATTAAGCTTCTTAATTTTCAGTAACAAAAGTAAAACTCAGTAACTTCGTCGATTGTGTACCAGATATCGATAGGAACGAGCATATCGAAGCAAAATTGATGGCCCATGATTCGGGCGGGAGCTGGCTTGAATTTTTATTGAATTTGAGCTTGCTGGCATCAGCTCAAACACTACGTTAGCAGAATTAAATTATGGTAGCGCCAATTACAGCCGTTTTTGAACCGCACGATGGCTGATCGCCAATTTATGCGCTTATGAAGCCCGTTTCAGTTATAACATGATTTCGGTGCCCTGTTGTCGGGAATGTGAGAATACAGCGTGCTACATTCTCTAGTGTTCATGCTACTATCGATAAAATTAAGGGTATTTTTTTTTTATTAATATACCTAATCTGTGGTTGATATTAGGTTTCTGGAAAACGTAATTTTTTTGTTTTGCTTGTTTATCTTGAGAATGGAGGGATGTAAGTTTATAGTTTTTAAACCGACACACTAGTAGTTGGCGTATATTTTCTATATTGATTTGTCGAAAGTGGAGCTGAGTTGTATTAAAGACTTTCCTTTTCTATAGGGATTGTGCACGGCGTTGACTATGTCATCTAGTGTCGCATATTCGAAGTTTTAAGGGTCAGAATACTTGACATTGACGCTTCCGTGCTGCCACCTGTGGTTCCTACACGCTCAGTTAAGAGGACCGTGCGCGAAGAAGACTGTGTCATCTAGCGTAGCTATTTCGAATTTTCTACTTGAAACATGCTTGACAGTGACATTTCTGTGGTGCCACCTATAGTTTCTGCACGCTCCCTATACCCTATATCTAATTATGAGGAAACACAGACCCCATCAGGGTTGACTGTAATGAGACTCTTGTTGTGCTTATTGGGAGTCAGAATAACGGATCGCTGTAGGGACACAGTACGGCGCTCCTAAACCCAAATCGACAAAAGCACGCTCTTAGCCGGGAGAAATGGAAAGAAGATAAGAAGGCCTTTGCATTGCAGTCGGACATTAACAGGGTGAAAATCTATCTATACTTATCTATCTATACTAATATATAAAGCTGAAGAGTTTGTTCGTTTGTTTGTTTTTTGTTTGTTTGTTTACTTGAACGCGCATTTTTTCTTTCTTTCTTTCTTTCTAATCTCAGGAACTACTGGTCCGATTTGAAAAATTCTTTCAGTGTTGGATAGCTCATTTATCGAGAAAGGCTATCTATTATTACGCTAAGACTAATAGGAGCGGAGCAGTAATGAAAATTGTGACGCAAACGAAGTTGCGTGGGTCAACTAGTACTAATATATAAAGGTTAAGAGTTTGTTTGTTTACTTGAACGCGCTAATCTCAGAAACAACTGGTCCAATTTTTTGAAAAAAATATTTCAGTATTAGATAGCCCATTTATCGAGGAAGGCTATAGGCTATATATCATCACGCTAAAATCAATAGGAGTGGAGTAGACGAAGTTGTGCGGGTCAACTAGTACTAATATATAAAGCTGAAGAGTTAGTTTGTTTGCTTGAACCTGCTAACCTCAGGAACTACTGGTCCGATTAGAAAAAATCTTTCAGTCTTAGGTAGCCCATTTATTGAGGAAGGTTATAGGCTATAATATCATCACGCTAAGATCAATAGGAGCGGAGCAGACGAAGTTGCGCGGGTGAACTAGTAAATAATAACCATAAACAACTCCCTCATTGTTTTGCTATCAATGAGAAAATGCAAAACAGTCACTTTAGCTCTCAAGTTTTTAGGTCACAAAGATCTTTGATGTGGCAGTCTTCGAGGCACCGAAACTTTTTCTAGGCGATCCGTTTAGCAAAGTTTGTTTTATAGATAAGACGGGCTTCCGCCCTGTCATGAATAGCTCGTTTGCCTGATATAAAAACTTGTAAAAATAAATTGCTCTAGAAACAACGGGACACAAGACTTAAGCAGTTTGCTGTGGTACTTACAAACTTAGTTTTTGTGGTGGTTGATCTTTATTTAACGCTTGCTTTTCTTTATATATTTGTTATTGTCTGCAATTACAGTTTAAACTAACGTGTGAAGTAGTTAAGTACAAGTGTTGTTGTACAATTTCAGCAAACGTTGCGGTTGATCACTCCACGACTCAAGTCTTGTCGTGATCGTTTCCTACAAACTAGCATTGATGCTATTATATTTTAATCTCTTTTCTTTTTTTTACTATTGATAAGCACGCGTTTGACCACTATCTCACCTGATGGTAAGCGATGATGTGGTCGAAGATGGAGCACGCTTGCTTTGAAGTAACCTATTCTATTTCTAGGTTGTAGCTATCGGGAAACACAGACTCTGGCTTTTATTTATTAAAACCTGTTAAAACCAGTCTGTTCAAAGTTGGGCTAAGTGATTTAGTCTATTGTAACACAACTCTTTTGCCATACTTACTCTTTATCTGCTAGCTCAGACTTACCTATTGATAAAAAAACATATATCTATACTAATATATAAATCTGATAAGAGTTTGTTTGTTTGTTTGCTTGAACACGCTAATCTCAGGAACTACTAGACCGATTTGAAAAATTATTTCAGTGTTAGATAGCCCATTTATCGAGGATATATATCATCACGCTAAGACCAATAGGAGCGGAGCAGTAACAACAAATGTGACGCAGACGAAGTTGCGCGGGTCAACTAGTATATAAATAAACGCATTAGACAGTGCCAATTCCACTATTTTTTAAGTAATGTTCGCGTTCTCATGTCAGTAGCAAGCTAACAAAAATCTATGGAATTTGAGTCTTTTTTACAGATTGCGACTAAGATACGAATACGAACGTTGCTCAAGAATGAGTAAAACTGTTCCTTTGGTCTGAAGTACTCATGTTAGTACCTCATTAAAAGTTGGTGAGGTCTCCGTTAACTAAACCTATTCAAAGCACTTTGTTAGTTGATGAGTATTACAGCGAACTGATAGTTCGTTGATGAAGGTTTAGAAATTCTCATGTAATAGAAAGGATTTTCATCTATCAATTATTGGAATATTCTAAGCCTCGGGCGGTTCCTGAAAACTTTCCAGGAACGCTTCCACCAACGTATCAAAAGCATAAGGTGACGTCCTGATACAAAGCGATAATCGCGTGTTCCCGCGATTATCGCGATCTTTTGTTCGACAAACCCGAAAGCGTTGTCGCGCTGACAGGGGCGTCTACTGATTTTTTCCGAAGAAATCATCGCGTTGACAGCACATTCGCGCTATGATCGATCTGTATCTATTAGGCTGACACCTACGACTTCAAGCCTTGAAGGGGCGCTTACGAAATAAACACAATTTTGGAGAAGAAAAGCTGGATTAAAATTAGAATTGCTTTTCTAGCGAATGCTTTTTGTGGAATTTGCATTCCTTAGTGCAAGACTCGCAAATTTATGACCAAGGTGAAGGGGTAGATGGCCTTCCATTGTGTTGAAAGCAACAATGTTGAGTACCCACTTAGTATGATAAACACGGAAAAAATAGCACATTTTACTGTCGCTGTAAACTATTTGAAAATAATATAACTTGGATAAAGGTATCCATTGTTGATTATGGCATGCATACAGTGGTTTCAACATTCATGAAACTGCAGATTGCCCGCTCAAGCAAAGTTCTAAAATAGTTCCTAGGAACCATCTAGGAACTATTAATTAATACATTTATCTCACTAGAACACCGTTATTTAGCCTTCATTTGTTTATTTTGATAGATGACTGAAATTAATGAGAAAATAAAACAAAGCTACAGTAACTTTATCATCATGCATCTTAGCCCGAGCATTTACATCGTTAATCAAATCAAGTGTTAAATGATCCGTCGAAAGGGAAGGCCCACAAGTACCAGAACGAAGATATTTCCGGCTCCAACTTCCTGATGATTTTCCTGAGCAATATTTTTTCTTTAAGAACCAATGGAGTTGCTAACACGAGCAATTTGTCAGAAGTCTGCTTTTGTCTGTTCTGATTCGGTGTGTATCTTTCACTTTGAATTGGCTTCGAACTTGTCACTTATCATTTGCGAGTTCGTATGTTACGCGTGCTTTTGTTCGTAACCTTTATTTTGTAATGTTGTTGGAACATTTTTCGAGGTACATCGGTTAAATTGATAATGGCAACTCTCATTTAATGAGTTTATGAAATGGGGAAGCGATGGAATCAAATCGAGGACTTTTCAATTTTAAGCTTTTTGTTTGATATTGTAATCTGTTACCTACAATTTTTGTAGTTCTTAGTACTTTGTTACCTACTTTAAACTAGAATTTGTTATTTTGATTGATTATTAAGTGAGCATTTACTGTACCTATTATAAAAAGACCCTAAAATAAGTATGGTTTTGCGCAGAGTTTTATGTTTTGATAATCGACTCTCTATACAAACTTAATCCTTGTCTATTTCTGCATACGTGTTTTTAGTTTATGTACCACGTATTGCAAACTCTAACGCATGAAAATAACATCAAAGCACCAATATCAAAGTAAATACGTAGCACGTCCAACTCAAACGCTTACAGAAAGGCGGTGGTAAATGCCATGTTCCAGGAACGCAGTCTACGAATACTTGCATAACCTGTATAGCCTATATACCTCGGCACCGTAACCGCAACCTTCTACCTGACAATGTTAGTCTTGAGCAGACATCCAGACTATGTGAGTCATCTTTAAACCGCGACTATGGAGGATGAATTTATTGACACCGCTTGTATGAGAGGAATTCGATGGAACGTGTCGCACGAACTGAACTATTTGACGTGTTTATAATGGAGACTATTATTTTATTTGGCGTGAAAATGCTTTATTGCTTTTTACGTTTACTTTTTCTGTGTTCACGTAATGAACATGCTTTTGCTTTTTGAAATAATTTGAAGTGGAATCGACCCAAGAATGAAACAAAATAAATTGTATAGTACCAAGCTTAAGACTTTAAAGACTCTAAGAAAGGGGTTGACGAAATTAAACGTCAAATTTGTCCAAAAAAAGCCCTAACCACTTAGCGGTAAAGCCGTAGTCCACGTTTAATGCACTGTACAAGGTACATTAGTATTCTATTGTCTTCCTTTTTTCGAATGGACAGTTGCTGTTGGCCTCTTCCGGCCTTTATGGCATCACTGGGCTTAAGCAGGCGAGCACTTAAGGCGCTCAGCTTGTAAAAAGCAAGGGGGGGTTACAAGATGTCTAATGGTACCTTAGGGAGGGACGAAAGCTCTGCTCTGCGGTAAAAGAAGTGTGAGCTATCTTTTTTATATTCTTTTGGCATGAGCGGTTTAATCGCTACCGCTGATGAAAGTTTTATTTGTTATAATATTCTTGGGGTTAATCCCAAGCTCAATTTTCTAACTAAGATTTTCTAAGGAATTTTCAACCATAAACTACGTATGTCACGTACACACTACACACAGTGGACTAATAACCTCAAATTAGTTAGGTTATTGGTTCACTGTAAAGCGAACGGAGCGAGAGGAGCTCGTGGCTAGATAATAACAGCCGCACAGGTCGATCTTCAAGGTGAAGCAACGCTTGCCAAGGTTGATCTGTGGATGGGTGACTATCTTAACATACCGAGTTTCCTTCGTGCCTCGGAAAGCCCGTTAAGCCGTTGGTTCCGGCTGTCATTTGTAGATCTTTGGCGGTCGTTACGGATATTCAGAAGCCAGTTAATCTGACTCCAGTCTTGCCATGAAGTACCTACCGTATTACCCAGTTAATGGGTTGTGGAGGTCTAGTAGGCAGCCACTCCGCGTAAAATACTGGTATTCTGCTAAATCCGGTTTAATTGGAAGCCGACCCCAATATAGTTGGGAAAAGGCTAGGCAGATGATTGGTTCACTGTAAAAAAAATGTATACCTCCTTCCAAAAACTCTACCTAGCAGGTAAATTACCGCCATAATTCCACATCATTCCACTTTTAAAAAGTCCACATCAAGATGGGTATCTTCGGTAGTTAAAAAACTTAATGTAATCAGTGACTACTTAATGGACTTATGGCTCATGCATAACAAAAAGGAATTTGATTTTAATAAAATTTCACAGTATCAGGCGTCGGCATCGTGCATTTATGCAGTATCATAAATATCGTCGCTCACAGTGGCTTTTAATAGCACGTATACAAACTTTTATTGAATTCGCTCAATATATTTTGGCATTGGCGCAAATACGATGGTTGTTGAATTAAATAATGAAAAGGCAGTTTCCCACAGGTTTTAAACGGCTGAATGGCAAAGAGCCAACGTTTGTGTGCCACCTATCTACACATCTACGGCCAATAGACGTATTTTTAGTCACAACCAGATGTGTGATTTTGGGTTCAGACAGTGCTGTTACATTTATTCGCTATAGATTGCCAATAAGGACTAGCAGCAGACGACAGCTACACTAACATTATTTTTACTTCCTTTTCCATGAAGAAAATCAAACATTCCATTGTAATTATCATTATCATCATATCAGCAGAAAGTCGTCCACTGCTGGACATGGGCCTCCCCTAAGCGTCGCCAAAACGACCGGTCCTGTGTGTCTCGCAACCATCGGCTACCCGCGTACCGGAAGATGCAACGTTGGAAGGCCTCCCACAAGGTGGACCGATGATTGATGATTACCTGGTCGCGGGTAACCACTGCATTATAATGTCTAATAATAAATAGGTAAGTTTAGACAGTGAATTTAGCCACAAGCCTTTTGGTAACCTATGATGTAATTATGCAACGTTTTAAAATACCTAGTTGTCTGAAACCAACATCATTCTATAACTCTTTTCATAATAGTACCTGGATGACCGAGCTTTGCTCGGTTTTTTTTCGACTTTTCTAAAAATAAAACCTACCTAGATCGATTTATCGCCCCCGAAAAAATTACTAAAATTCATGATAATCGTTGGAGTCGTTTCCGAGATTCAGATTACCTATATATGTAAATGTATACATACATATATACAATAATTGCTCGTTTAAAGGTATTAGATATATCTAAAATGTATCTATTTTATAAATTGGACTTCCTGTCCTGTCACAGACTTTACGTTGGTAACTCGGTGCTACAAATGCCATCAATATGGTCATGCAGCCAAAACGTGCAGAGAGGTCAACTGTATGTGTGTTCATTGTGGTGGAAATGCCGAAATGTGCAACTTGCACACGCTTTAAAAAACCCAGCAATCACAGAACAGATTTATAATTCTGTTGTACAAATTTGAATTTTGAATAAAAAATTATTATCCGAACAATTCCTTAACCAGACTCAACAAGACCAAACAATATGGTAATCAGAAACCAATCCCCAAAAAACCGCATATAATTTTTCACGTCCAACATTGTGACGGAGCGACCACAGACTAATAATCCATTACAGCTAAACAAACACTTGGCAAACTGTACACAACACTACACTGTGCCATTTATTAGCCGTCATAAATTGCTTCTGTGGGTTTGCTCAGTTTCAATTAGCGTAGCAGACTATTGGGGTTGCGCTCGCATTAGCTTTGGTACTCGATTACCGTTGTCAAACGTAATATCAACGAGTTTATTAGGTTATCAAAAGTTATGATAGATTTAGATGTAGGTTCCTTGGAGTCGTAGTGATGTCCCAGTGCACCCGGACATCGCTGAAAGAAGAGGGAGCCCGAACTGGCATAGAAGAGAGAATTTCATGCGTAGCAGTCCTCGCGACCCACCCATCAAAGCGAAAGTAGGTGCACAGGCGAAGTTTTTAGTGGGTACAAGTCCCACATAACCACGTCGTCTCCCCGGATGATGTGGTATGCGTTAGGCATTTTCTTCGCACGGAAAAAAATAGATTTAGATGTTGGTACAAGATTTAAGAAAATTATTTTCCAAAACACTATTCATTTGTTTCAGCTGGGCCGATAGTCATCATCTCCATCCACAACCCGACTTCGCCCACTGCTGAGCGTAGGCCTCTCTTTTCTAGTGCCAATCCCCACGTTCCTGTGCCAACCTCATCCAGGTTCTACCAAAAATTTCATGCTGATAGTCCCCCGTATAGCAAACATAAAACCAAAACACTTTGCATGTATTTTCATTCAATTAATCGTATTTTATATCTGATAACGCCGTTACTTTAAACATTTTCAAAATCATATACAAGCGTGTAACAATGGTTATTACAATTTTATTGTCACCAAACATACCTTCCCGCACAAAACTATCATATCTTATTGCACATTAAAAAACACAAAGAAATAGATAAAATACACGGTTAGAGCAGAGATCAAAGTTACCTTTGTCGAATTAAGATAGAAATCAAGTACCTAATGAAAGAGTCACTAAGTTAAAAAAAATATTTTTATACTTTGATTTTTTTATTTTCAGACTGTATGTTTTTTCAGGTTTAAACAAATTTTTAATTCTGGCTCTGGATACCACAATATATCTCTAAGAAACAAGTAACAAATAGGTAAATAAGCAGTAGCTTAAAAACTACGCTAGTGCAAGCACACATACTTCACCGTCACTTGACAAATTGCGCCGGGTGGAAACAGCTGATACCACTGTTTTTGCATCACTCCCTGACTCAGAATGGTAATGATATTGAATACAAGGTTCTTACTTGCCTGAAACATGGAAAATAACCCACATAGCATAATGAAAAACCTAAGTATGATAAATTAAAATATGGCATCAAAAAATTCATCCTCAACGCTATCAGCTGGTAATGTGCCCAAGAGACTGGCGGCATTATGTTGCCATATTTTAGTGTGTTTTTAGTTTAGTGTATTTGTTAATTTTAGTTATTATATATCAAATAATAATAATAAAAAAAAAACATTATAATATAATTAATATTAATTGTGTAAAACTTACAATTATTAGAGGCTCATAAATGTTCATATGCTTGTCGTAATAGTGTGAAAAACGGTTTCAAAGAAGGCTTTACTAACAAGCTAATTACAAGCTTTTTGTATAATTACGCGACAGTTACCAACACATGAAATTATTAACGAGCTTACAGAATAAGTGAGTTTGGAGAGCTTTTTTTCATGAAAATATTATAATATTCGACGTAGGTACACATTTTTTAAAGAAGGTACGAGTAGGTATAATTACCTAATAGGTACCTAATCACCTTAGCGACAATCAATGTCAAAAACTTATTTTAATGTAGGGACAGGAAGATTTTTTTTTTTTACTTTTGATAGGCAGGATGTGGTCGAAGATGGAGCACGCTTGCAAAGAAATAACCTATTCACTCTTGATTTAAAGACTCCCAGGTTGTAGCTATCAGGAAACACAGACTCCGGCAGGGAATTCCACTCCTTAGCTGTACGCACTATGACTAAAGACAAAATGTGGCGAAGACTGAGTACATGTCCTGTGGCGGCACGGATTCAAATAGGTTCATCCGAATAGGTTCGGACCTGATCAGAAAGTCCGATACGTTCAGGTACCTTGGATCCGTGCTGCACGAGTCTGGCAACGTGGACGACGATGTACAAGCATGTATAGGCGCGGCTTGGGCGAAGTGGCGCGAGGTAACGGGCGTTGTATGCGATCGCAAAATGCCTCCGAAGCTCAAGGGGCAGATATATAAATGCATCATACGGCCTGTCCTACTTTACGGCGGTGAATGTTGGCCAGCACTTAGCAGACACACCCAGGAGCTTCGCGTCATGGAGATGAAGATGCTGAGGTGGATGAGTGGCGTAACGCGATCCGATCGCATACGCAACTCTTTCATCAGAGGTAGTCTTGGTGTCCGTGACGTGGGGGAAAAACTGCAAGAGTGTCGTCTGCGATGATATGGCCACATCATGCGCCGCCCTATGGAGTACGTTGGTCGGGGATGCATGAATATGGCTGTTCTTGGGGCTAGGTCCCGTGGTCGCCCTCGCAAGCGCTGGTTGGACGTCGTTAAGTCCGACATGAGAGCCAATGGCCTGACTGAGAAGGATGTTCAAGATCGGGCAAAGTGGAGGAAGCTAAGTAGGAAGGCGGACCCTGGCAATAGCCGGGATTAACGCCAGGTAGAAGAAGAGCTGTACGCACTATGAATGTGTTCCCAAAACGTTTTGTGCGTATGGGTGGGATGTCCACCATGTACCGGTGGCGCATCGCCGTTCGTCTTGTGGTCTGATGATGGAACGGGCTTGGCGGAATTAAATTATGCAATTCTGTCGCACATTTCCCAAAATGCAACCGGTAAAAAACCGACAGGCTAGCAACTCGTCGTCGATGTTCAAGACTTTGGAGCTTCGACGCGACGAGCCTCTCATTGCCGATGATCCTCTTGGCTCGTTTCTCAATTGACTCAAGGGCATCAAAAATAATCAATACAGAAACTTTCCTTACGGATCTTAAAACTTTAAGCTTTTAACAAGTATTTCACTGTGTATTTTTCGCATTAATATATTATACAACTAGTTGACCCGCGCAACTTCGTCTGCGTCATAATTTTCATTACTGCTCCGCTCCTATTATGAAGGTTCACGCTAAGAGCAATAGGAGATATAGCCTATAGCCTCGATAAATGGGCTATCTAACACTGAAAGAATTTTTGAAATCGGACCAGTAGTTCCTGAGATTAACGCGTTCAAGTAAACAAACAAACAAACTCTTCAGATTTATACATAGGTACTCTGTTAATTTAGTGTCAACTTTCAATAATATTCAATTTATATTGATAAGCAAGAAATCGCTCCCTTTTTAGGGTTCCGTACCCGAAAGGGTTACCAACGGAACCCTATTACTAAGCCTCCGCTGTCCGTCCGTCCATCCATCTGTCTGTCAGCGGGCTGTATAGGCCGTACAGGCTGTATAGGTTTTTCAAGAACCTGAGAAGAATCTGTGTAAGTTTCAATTGTCTATCTATTACGGTAGATACTTGAAATTTACACAGATTGTGTATTTCTATTGCCGCTATAACAACAAATAATAAAAATTAAGGTTTATGGTTCGGAACCCTTCGTGTGCGAGTCCAACTCGCACTTGGCCGGTTTTTATATGAAAGATAAAAAGTTTCGAAAAAAAAAACAAAATGTGTCTTTTGGAATTTTCAATACTTTGGGCTACTTCTAAAATATACTAGCGAAAGGGCAATGACCGCTATAACCATGGTAAAATGAAACAACTATGGTATACTATTTATGTAGGATCCTTCCTATTGTACCTACAAAGTCCGTAACATATTGGTGCTCACGTCCCGGGAGTTCATGACAGGGGTTGTCAAGACGCCACTGACGCGCGTGATTGACGAATGGCCTTGTGTAGATATCTCCTTAAATTACCACACAATAACTTTGGGATATAGCTTAGCAAGTGTCCGTGTTGTTGGACGAAATGTAGTTGATATCTGGATCACATTTACTTATCATCTTAAAATAGAAACTTTATTTTTGATTGGCGCAGTAAGGTGGACGATAAAGTGGATTCACATATTTTGCTTACTTAGGTACTACATCAATCTGCCTAGCCTTTTCCCAAATTTATTGGGATTGGCTTCTATTCTTACTGGATTCAGAGAGTACCACTGCCTAACCTTGAGCATTCACCAGTGGGCTGTTATTATTTAGGCACGAGTTCTTTTCTTCATACCTAGAGGGAAGCAATAAATTACAGGTAGCAGATTAATTCTAGACAAGCATGCTTTATCGTCCACCACATCATCGCTTCGCATCTGGTGAGATTATGATCAAAAGCAAGCCTAACAATAATAATGAAAAAAACTAAATTGTAATACATAAAATATTAATGCAGAAAGATGCAAAGACAGATGAGCCAGGGTCATTACGCACTGGGAGCCAGAAAGCAGGCGTCATCGCCGATAGAGTCCTAGAAAATACTAGCGCGATGACTTGGAGAGTCCAAGTCATCGCGCTATTAAGCTCCAAGTCAATGATGGGCCACGGATACGCCTAACAAGGCGAAACTCCCGGAGGAGTGGAAGGGCCTAGGAAGACCTTTGCCCAACAGTGGAACAATATATAAATATAGTAGCTAAATACCTATATTATATTTTGAAGCTATATAAATAAATAATGCAATTCAACTTCACACTGCTTATGAAGTCGTAAAAAAGCAATCACGATAGTATTTCTACAAAGTGACTAAAAAGAAGTCGTTACTTTTAGAGAAACATTGTCAGCCAGGCCAAAGTTATAATTAAATCAAACCATATAATTTCAGGCAAATAATTTCTGAACTTTTGAATAGAAAGCAAAGAGAAAGCAGTTAAAAATAGAATTAACGATACCTCTACTTAAAGGGTAAAAGGATTTGTCTAAATAAAATAGAAACTGGTAGTTTTTTTAATTGTGATGGGTTTGCTCTTGCCTCTAGTCCAGGTGACAGTCAGAGATGACAGAGACAAAGTCTAAGATGGAGCGAGCTTACCCAGAAAGAGCCTGTTCAAGTGTTCACTCTAACTTTGAAGAGATTAGGGTTGTAAGCGTTTAGAAACACGGACGCAGGCAGAGAGTTCGACTCCTTTGCTGTGCGCATTATAAAAGACATTTGGAAACGCTTAGTGCGAACTGGTGGAATAGCAACAAGGTAGGGATGGTAAGATGCAGTGCGTCTAGATGTCCGATGGTAAAAGGGGGACGGTGGGATGAGGTCGTGGAGTTCTTGGGCACACTCACCGAAGTACAATTTGTAGAAGACCGACAAGCAGGCAACCTTACAGCGATGAGCCAAGCTATGTACAGCTGGTTACAGCGTGATGTACCTAATATTACCTATTTAAGTGACCTCTTTGCGCTAAAGGTATCTACTTATGGTATCATCCTATTAGCCGCAACCTACGAGTGCAATTCCCTGCAGGAGTCTGTATTTCTAGATACGCTAGATAGCTACTACCCGGGCGCATTGGGCAACTTGTAGGCAAGCGGGCCCCATCGCCGATCACAGCATCGCTAATACCATGAAATGATATTGAAGTCAAACGCGAGCAATTATAAAAAAAAACTGGCCAAGTGCGAGTCAAACTCTCGTGCAAAGGGTTCCGAACCTTTTTAACATGTTGTTTTAACACTATAGACTTCTTATAGGTTTTTCTTTAATCTATTTTTTCCAAAATTTGAAACTCAGTAGTTTCGAAGATAAGGGTGCGGGGAATGGTCACTTTTCATCTAATTTCTTGAATAACTTCAAAACCATTAATTATAAAATAATGAAAAACAAAACAGAAATAAAACCGTCATAGGAAGCCCTTTCATTCGATATGTCATTCGATAAAGTTCAATTTATTTTTTAGTTTGACTCCCAAAAGTAACACCATACTAAAAATTTCATAATTTACGACACGTTCGAGTTTGAGTCATAGAAATCCATATGAGTACCAAATTTCAATAGAATCGGTCCAGTGGATCCGGAGAAAACTAGCTGTGACAGACCGACAGACAGACACCCAAGTGATCTTATAAGGGTTCCGTTTTATGTTCGGAATCCTAAAAACCTATTAGATATTTACTATATCAACAGAAATAAATCTGTTTGTTTTGATAATAAACCAAACAAACGTCCAGCAATGAACCAGTAAGTACCTATCCTCAGTAAACTCATTGCATCTCTTAAAAATAAAGTTAATTGTTTTAATTTCCGGAAGCACCAAATTAAGAGATCCGTTTAATTAAATTCAAAAGCTTTTTCAACGTTAACTAAAGATAAAACAGTTAAGACCTACATGAAACGTTTCCTTTGTGCAAATAAAACAAAGGGGAAACCACTAAACAGAGCGGGTATGTGAGGAACACAA
This sequence comes from Lacanobia oleracea, assembly GCA_950371165.1. Lineage (NCBI taxonomy): Eukaryota > Metazoa > Arthropoda > Insecta > Lepidoptera > Noctuidae > Lacanobia > Lacanobia oleracea. Next base: position 15,366,553 of record OX493397.1, read on the forward strand.
ACAAAATTAAAGAAAAACTAAACAGTAAGTAAACATCGACGAAGCATGTCCGGTTCGGGGAGCTAAGCTAACACTTGGCGGGAGAAGTTAAAAGCCTTAGTGGAGCCTTTTCTATCTTATTCGGTGCGTAGAAAAACGTTGGAAGTTTTACAAAGACTAGAAAAGTATGAGATTTGTTTGTTTTAAAGTTTAGTAAAACTCTAGGTTACATAATATCATCATCATCATCATCATCATCATCATCTGCCTAGTCAAACCGGATTTAGCTGAATACAAGTATTTTATGCGGAACGGCTGCCTACCAGACCTCCACAACCCATTAGCTGGGTAACACGGTACTTCATGGCAAGACTGGAGTCAGATTAAAAGGCTTCTGACTACCCGTAACGACTGGCCGGGACTAACGGCTTAACGTGCTTTCCGAGGCACGGAGGAAACTCGGTATGTTAAGACGGTCACACATCCACAGACCAACTTCGCAAGCGTTGCTTAACCTTGAAGATCGACCCGTGCGGCTGTTATTATCTAGCCACGAGCTCCTCAACCACGAGCTCCTCAACCACGAGCTCCTTATTGGTTGCTTGGTTACATAATATGTACAACTATAACCAGTCTGCATTCAAATCAAGAGTGAACAGGCATCTTCTGGGCACGCTCGCTCCATCATAGACCTCATCTATCGCTTTCCATCAGGCGTGATTGTGGTCAATAGCAAGCCCATTCCTAAATTAAAAAAAAACTGCAATTATGCTGATTTTCAACTAAGTAGGTACCTAGTATACAAGGTAGCTAAGGATCACGATTGAATAGTACTGAAATCATGCAGAACCTAAAGCAAACTTTTGTTGGATTCAATCAGCCATCTAAATTACAAACAACAATTAAAAATTCAACTTTGGCTATAAGTTACCTTTACGAATATAAAAAAGTCGATTACATTAGTATAATGCTTATCAAATCAGCGCAACCAGTAACAATATTCGACGACCAAACCGACAGATTTGGGATAAAGTTAATAAAAACACACGAAAAACTAGATCAGGCCACAGGGCGTCACATCCGACCAAAAGTACGAGAAAAAACCGGCAAAACCCGACATAACGAGTAACCGATAGGAAAAGCAAAACCTCGCATCGAGCCTGAAAGAAAGTAACTGCGAATTAATAGAGCAGTTAGGAGCCGTTCAAAACTACCCGCCAATGTTCAGCCGATTTAAATTTATACTTTATTGTACTGTGCAGTGAACATTTACCTTTTTTAACGTTACCTGTTTACCTATACATTTGCAACTGAGAGGATTAAATTAAAACTTATTTTTGTAGGCATATTGTTATTTGTCAGTTACTACTAATTTCTGTATTACAGAAGTTACTAAAATATTGCAGTGAAGTATGGCAAAAGCCTACTGTGACATGACATTGCCATCATGATTCCGTTGTGAAAAAGGGAAATAGCTATTTGTCCTGTATAGGTCCGTCTCTTTCTCACAACAGAATCATGGTAGAATTGGCACGTAATATTAAAGGCGTCATATCATGGGCTTTTCGACTAAAAAACTCGATATTAGTTGGATTCAAAATGGAAATCTTTCCCTGTATCATCAGAAAAAAAAACTTCAGCAAACTATCAATAGGTACATGAAAACATGGTCGCACAGCGATTACGTTCAACAAATAAAGTGAGATACTATCTAACGTATCTAAGCGACAAATGTTCGGATTATACTTTCCCATAAAAAAAACTTTTACTATGGAAGTAATTAATTTGAAAGAATGCTAATTTTTCTTTTAATCGCTTCTTTAGCGCCGCAACTTTTATCTACTTTGTTTGAATTACTTTCGGCCGAGCAGTTCCCGGCAAGTTTCGAAACATTTTTATACTAAGTTATAACACTTTTATTATAATACAAAGCCATTGTTCCAAAATAAATTAATAAATGAAGTTAATGTAGATACACGTAAACATTAATTTTAGGAAACAAAGTAAAAGTTGCTGAAAAAGTGTACGTAAATAAGACCTTTTTTTTTTTTTTTTAGGATGGGAAATCATCAAATGACTTCTCCCGCTCTGGGTACAGCAGGAGGGAGTGTCAGACTCTTACTGACTAAAACCCATCCGTGTTTCTCCTAGTGCCCTTTGCGTTCCAGGGTACGGTGCCTCTTTCGAACGAAGTCCGCAGCCCCAGCAGGCACTGGCCCTAGTGGGCCCCGTCTTCTGTGCTGACATGTCCTTGAGGCGCGTTGGGATCGCAGCGCGCCGCCGACCTGGGCCTGGTTCTGATCAGACGGCGAGCCACCCAATGCTCGCCGTCCGCAGTCCCACGCCTACGGTGGCCGAGAATCGTCCTGCGACTCCCGACGCCCGGGGCGTCTTCTTCTGTTTCTGTTTCGGCAGCTGGGGCGTGAGGTTTCCCTCTCTCTCACGCGTTCGGCTTCCTCCTTTGTTAGCATTACTGCTTCGGAGAAGGAGGTGACCGCTTCCCATGTCTCGTCGCTCCGGACCATGGCTTGAACCAGGGCCGGACGCGAGAGATCCCCGCCGCCGATCGCCTCGACGAGGACACGGCGGTGCTCCGCCCAAGCAGGGCAAACCTCCACCGTATGCTCCACCGTGTCCTCCGGACGATCCTCGCAGTGTTGACACCCGGGTGTATCCTCCCGCCGTATCCGAAAAAGGTACCTCCCGAAACAACCGTGTCCGGTGAGTACCTGCGTCAAACGGAAGGTAAGGACGCCGTGGCGCCGCTCTAGCCACTCCTCAAAGAGGGGACTTATCGCCGCAATTGTGGCGTGCCCAGCGCTGGGTTGCGACAGTCGTTGTCTCCATACTGCCATGAGATCCTGCCGGAGTTCCGTCCGCCGTGCTGCAATTTGCCGCGGCAGAGGAGTCTCGCCCCGGCGTAGCGCCTCCACGCGCCATTCGTAAATGAGCGCGAGGGCTCTCGCCTCTAGATCCCATGGCGGCAGTCCGGCAAGGAGGCTCGCTGCTTCGCCAGAGACCGTGCGGTATCCCCGGGCCAGCCGGATGGCCATGACCCTCTGGGACGCGTTGAGGTAACGGGCAGGTCGCTTCCTCAAAGTAGGCGCCCACACCGGCGCCCCATAAAGGGCCATGGACGCGCCCGCCGTCAGGTGTACTGGTGGTCGCAAGAGCTGGCGACGCTGCGTCAGGCATGCGTTGCCGCACGGCGCCGGTACACTAGGCACCGCAGGCGCCGCATCCGCCCTCTGGATGCGCAGGTCAGAGAGGCGGAGCTGTAAGAGGAGTACAAAGTGGCGAAGGGCGCCCTCAAAGCAGGGATCCTGCAGGCCAAAGATCTGGCTCGCAAGGAGATGCTGGAGTCTCTGAACGGGGACCCTTGGGGAAGACCCTACAAAATGGTGCGGAATAAGCTCCGCACCTGGGCCCCCCCGTTGACGCAGAGTCTCCGGCCCCAGCTGGTGGAGGACGTGGTGAGCGCTCTGTTCCCCTCGCGAGGGGAGCATACTCCCCCGCCTATGGCTCCGCCACCTGCGGTGCCCGATGCGGACTACACCGATGACGACGATGACGATGCTCCTGAGGTGACTGAGGTAGACCTGAGAGTGGCGGTTAATAGGCTGAAGGCCAAAAATACCGCCCCAGGACCCGATGGCTTACCTGGAAAAGCCTGGGTCCTGGCCTTGGAGGCTCTCGGGCCTCGACTAAGAGGGTTCCTAAGCGCATGCTTGGAGAGGGGCCAGTTCCCACTTCGTTGGAAGACGGGGAAACTGGTCCTCATTAAGAAGCCGGGGCGCCCTGCGGACTCTCCGTCCGCATACCGGCCCATTGTGCTGCTCGATGAGGTGGGCAAGCTCTTTGAAAGAGTAATTGCAAACCGCCTCGTCGAGCACCTTGTGAGGGTGGGGCCGGATTTGGCGGAGAACCAGTTCGGTTTCCGCACGGGACGCTCGACGGTGGACGCCATCATGCGCGTGAGAGCCCTCTCGACGGGGGACGCGGTTTCCCGGGGCGGGGTCGTCTTGGCGGTGTCTCTAGACATCGCCAATGCCTTCAACACTCTGCCCTGGAGTTGCATCAGGGAGGCACTTCGGTATCACCGGGTGCCGACCTATCTTCGTCGCGTAGTCGAGGATTACGTAAATAAGACCTACCTACCTAATCACGAAATATGTAAATGACAATAATTATATAACACTTGTAGATACCATACACGTAAACTTTTTTCTAGCTAATGTGCACTGAGAAGAAACACTAAGACAAACTTAGAGGTTCAAGCAACGTAATGTCTTAAGAGAATGAGTTAACAAAGCTATTCGGTAAACAGGCAAAAATCTGCCAATGTTTATTTCTAATGTCTGCATTATAACTTTTAAAGCTTATGACATACTTATGACTGTGTTGTACAATAATTGTTAACTCAGCACATTCACAACATTGTTTAAAAGTATTTGCAATTTAGCTGCCTGCATACCAAATAGCTTTGTTGACTGTACCTAAGTCGAAGGTGGTTTATTGAAGAAAGAACTACACAGATTTAAGAGGACCGGTCCAGTAAGTACAAGCTCTTGTATATATAGGGTGACTGGTAATTAGTGGCCGATAATAAACAACTTTTACTTTACGACCAAACTTGAAATCGCGAAAAAAATCTGCTGTCCAAATGTACTGTACTGCCTATTTTTTTCGCGATTTCAGGTTTGGTCCCATCGTAAAAGTTGTTTGTTATTCTGAGTACAATCACGTGTTAATGTATCGGTCACTAATTACCAGTCACCCTATATAGTAGAGTATCTCAACTTAGAAATATTAAGGAGCTCAACGATGCGACGAACAATGCCTAAGCAAGGTCATTTGGGTAGACGGCAAAAAGTGATGATAATCTCTCAAAGCAACATGCTATATTTTAATTGCAATAGCGTCAGAAGCTACTACTGTTCGTTTGTTCAAAGCTTTTCATAAAGCGACATCCACAATGAGAAACAAAAAAAATATCCATAACGGTTTCCATTGCCAGCCATATTTATTGTTGACATTCCCAAAAATAAACACTAGTACATTTTTCCTTTAAAACACTGCTGCATTTCGCTTCTGAAACAGAATCTTTAATGTATTCGATCCTCGAATTCGTGACTACTCAATGCTGATCAAATATGAGCCAAATTGGGTCCGTACACACGACGGACCCCTGAAAAAGGTTTGCAGCATCGTAACTAGGCAATTCATTCGATACACTTCGAAAAGGCGATCGAGACCAACCGTCTCTGTTCGAAACCATGAAATTACTAAATCGTTTGTACACCTACTTTTACTTGTAGGTAAGCAAAGAAACAGCTTCGAACTGACTTGATTTGATTTTAGATTGTTCATTCTTGTTACGATCGAAAGTCTATCGAAAATGCTTGTTTGGTTTAAACAAGCATTTTCGATCGACTTTCTGAAAACGAAGTTATGTTAGTTTATTTCATTCGAAACTTTCAATCTGTCATTTTTTTTATTTGTGATTGGTTTGTTCTTGACTCTAGTCTGTCAGAGATGACAGACAAAGTCTACGATGGAGCGAGCCTGCCCAGAAGGAGCCTGTTCACTCTAACTTTGAAGAGATGCCGTTGCCAAAAGAAACAAATACACAAACAAATTTACTTAACATCGGCAACGACATCTGTATACGTTTAAATCAGGCATTATAGTGAGCGAGGATAGTTTCCAAACATATCTTATCATAATTTATTAAGCTCATTCATTGTTAGATACGATCGTAATGATGATCAGCTTATCAGCCGTTCTAGCTTACCTAGTATCTAACTACCGTTAAAGACGGTTCAATATCATCCTTACCTACTAGGTATTACTAATTACTTTATGCTTTATATACGCTATACTTGACCTATTTACTTTATTAGTAGACCCGCGCAACTTCGTCTGCTCCGCTCCTATTGATCTTAGCATGAAGATATATTGCCTATAGCCTTGGGCTATCTAACACTGAAATAGTTTTTCAAACCGGATTAGTAGTTCCTGAGATTAGCGCGTTCAAGCAAACAAACAAACTCTTCTGCTTTATATATTAGTATATACACTTTATATTTTACCTACCTATAAATCACTGCATAGTATAAAAGTCGCTTCCGCTGTCTATTTGTCCCTATGTATGCTTAAATCTTTAAAATTACGCAACGGATTTTGATGCGGTTTTGTTTTTATATATAGAGTAGTTCTCGAGAAAGGTTTTAGTATATGATTTGCACCCGTGCGAAGCCGTGGCGGGTCGCTAGTAATTACAAATGCGAAAGTAACTCTGTCTGTCTGCCTGTCGCGTTTTCACGCCAAAACTACTAAACCGTTTTAAATGAAATTTAGTACACAGATAGTTTAGAGCCTGAGAAATGACATAGGCTACTTTTTATCCCTGGAGTGTATGTTCTAGGGACCACGCGGGTGAAGCCGCTGACAAAAGCTGTAAGACATAATTATACTTCGTGGATTTTATCTAATTAATAAAGAGAAACTTAAAACCTCGCGTTTTTCCTTCAAAATAAAATATAGAGCTTGTATTGTATCAAATTAAATGAATAATTTCAAGATAATAATTGAATAAGACACTCCTTTACTTTAAAGGCACAACACATTTTCGCTTAACAAAATTTTCACCTCCATGAACTTGGTAGCTATTATAAAGTCAAAAAACACTTAAGTGAATAATTTCATACATCACTGTCGTCGGGTAGTCGGCAAAGCATCCGTGAAATTATTCTGTACTCGGCCTTACGCCAGTCGCGGTCGACACTGCTAGATAGACATGCGAGGAATTCAATCCTATGAAAGCTAAAGTCGCTGGGAGGTTGAAAAATGTAATATACGACTCTATTTTTATGTCTGATAAACTTAGGTATTAGTTTTAATTCTGTTTAGTTTAGAAAGTAAACTTATGTATTAAAAACACACAAAAAATGATACCTAAGTCTCTAACCTACATAGAAGGAACCTGTCATATTGAACTATGTAGCCAAGCGTATTATAAACTGGAAGATTATATCCTCGATAAAAACGCTTGGCTAAATGCTGGTCCTGCTCCACAGTCACATCTACTTAGGTCCACTTTTTAGGTTTTTATATTTGGAAGAGATGCTCGCTCTCTTTTTTTTTTAGGGGTAGGTACTTACATTATTTTGTTTATATTAATCTGATTTACATACACATTATATTATTATTATAATTACTTATTTATTATTTTTGATGTAAGAACTTAATCGTTGTCTTAATTAATTTATTTTTCATTATTTGGTCATTGACAACCATAGTTTTGTGTAAAGTAGAAGCATATTTTTCAAATTTTGTAAATGTGAGTATCATGAAGCCATTTACATTTTATGTGATTAGTTATAGTTTTACTTGTTGGACATGAACGAGCATGGTGGTTGAGAGCATGTCATGCTCACTCAATATCTCGCTGATGGCGGCGCGTGGGTTGGATCATTCCGTTCCCTTCGAAATGGTTGAGCTGAAAGGTGCCGATACACGCGTCATGTTCATGAACGGGCGCCGTCGGCTGAGACTGGTCATGTCTTAACTGCCATTGGCTCAATTTAATCTTTATATTTTAAATTCTTATAATAAGCCCTTTGTTTTTTCCTATGCATTGTCCTCACATGCAGAAGCAACAAGTATATGTAACTTGGAATTTTGTAAAACAGAACATGATTTAAAAGAGTGTCCGTGGAGTTTCTTGCACGTTCTTCTCCATAGAGATCTACGCTTTGGAACGTGCAAATAGCTTCCATGTTTTTGACTGACCGACCTTGACGTTTCAAAAGTGCCTGTGAATGGTTTATTTGAAATAAAATGCTTTGAATTTGAATTTGAAAGTTGTTAAAAAACCTCGTAGTAATATTTCAGCATTTTGTAAGTCAGAAAAACTTTAACAGCGCTCCGAAAATAGTGATCAGTGTCTCCATCTGTTACGTTGCGTATGAAGTAAATATCAACATAACAGCTCTTGCTAGTAATGTTTGTACCCAAAACTACTGAACATCTATAGCAATAAAAGACTCGACATGATAATAATATATAAGTAACACTCATTAATACGTTGATCGTATATGTCGGCGTATGATCGCCGATGTTGTCGAAATCACATAATATTCACACTTGGTTTTTATACACCGAAAATGACAAGCATGAAGTTGGCAGTGGATGTTAAAATTACACAAAAAGGCGGGAAACATTAAAGAGGAAGGTAACATAATAAATCTTTAACTCAGATGGTAGATAAACATTAAAAATAAGTAGAACAAAAATTGTCAAGTAAATTCTTATTTAAATAAAACTGGATTAAAGGAAGCTACCAATCAAATTAAAGCCTTATTAAAATACAAGAGAATATTACAATATTTCTTTAAATAATTAGAAAGGAAGTTGTAAAATCTATATAAATTCAACAGGATATTGCAATATTTAAAATAAATAAAAAGGAAGTCATCAAGTTAAATACTTATGGAAACCAAACAGGATGTTACAATATTTTTTAAATAAGACTGAAACGCTAACATTAATCCAATTCAACATTGAAGTCAAATTAAATACAAGATAATCATTAAAACAAACAAAACCATACCAAATAATGGTTTGGCGCCCATATATATGTAAGTATCTATAATAAGGTTGATAGAAACCATCCAGCTCACAAACAATCGTGTGTGGTCATGTAGGTACCTACCTAAATTAAGTCATTCAATCTTGAATTCTTTTGACTTCATACTCAGGTACATAATTTTTTTTTTTTTTTTTTTACTATTGATAGGCACGCGTTTGACCACTATCTCACCTGATGGTAAGCGAGGATGTGGTCGAAGATGGAGCACGCTTGCCTAGAAATAACCTATTCACTCTTGATTTAAAGACTCCCAGGTTGTAGCTATCAGGAAACACAGACTCCGGCAGGGAATTCCACTCCTTAGCTGTACGCACTATGAATGTGTTACCAAAACGTTTTGTGCGTATGGGTGGGATGTCCACCATGTACCGGTGGCGCATCGCCGTTCGTCTTGTGGTCCGATGATGGAACGGGCTTGGCGGAATTAAATTATGCAATTCCGTCGCACATTCCCCAAAATGCAACCGGTAAAAAACCGACCGGTAAATACCTAAATGATATGAAAAGTTTTAAACTTAACGAATGCGGAGAGCTGAACTATCCTCCGACGTCAACTACTGTATGAAACTGTTGCTTTATGTCATAAATATCTAAAGGTAAACTGTTAGCTAAGACCAAATTTCGAGAACCGAGTTATGAACGTTGCTAGAACTTTTAATGGACTGCATTCAGTTAGCTGCATGCAAAACTGCGTCATTTCATGCAGAAATACAATATTAAATCTTAGCACACATCGCATTCGTAGTTTGCGTTTATCTAGGGAATTATGCGAAGTAATTTTGAAACGTTATAATTTAGGAAGTTAACACAAGTTGTTAGTGAAAATTCCCTCGTCGTTGTCAGTTTGTCTATTCGGCCGTTGGAGTTGTTTACAGTTAGGATTTGATATTAACTATTTTCATTAATAAACTATTGAACGTTGATTAAATATATAGAGATTTAGTTTGGAGTTTTATCATTACGAAATTCTTTTAAATTCATCATTGGTCATAACCAAGGACTTAAAAGAATTTAACTACCCACTAGGAAAATAACCAAATGACTCCTTCCGCTCTGGACGGAGCGAAAGGGAGTGTCAGACTCTTACTGACAAAAACTCATTCGTGTTCCTCCTAATGCCCTTTGCGTTTGTGGGCCGCGGTGACTCTTTCGAACAAATTTCACAACCCTGGCAGGCCCACTAGGTACCTATGGTATTTCGTCATAGAAACCGCAGTATTTATGAACCTAATGCACAAAGTAAAAGCATAATGCAGTTTAGGTCGCCCGACATTTTGAAACAATAACAGCGCTATTACTTTAAAAGCACAGCAACATTTAAATCCTTACAACGCCAATTTAATCCTTACCTAATGCCTAGAACCTAACAATGCAAAAATTACACTGCAGTCTAGAAACAAGTCGAAACTGCGAAATTAGAATTGGTTTTCTTAATCGGCTGAGGTGGGAGCTCGCTTGGTTCAATTTTGTCGCTTCCGAGAGCGGCTGTTTTCAATACACCTCCAAATTGCTCCATTAAAACTTCTCTAACGGCCTTCAAACCAAATTGTTAACGCTTCGCCTACTATTGAGTGTTGGACAATGACAGCTAGTCACTGAACATCGCATTATTGTCTCTTGGAAAAAGAAAAACCTTTAGACTTACCGCTGTATTGCTCTTTGAGTGACGTTTTTTTTTTCATTTTTGTCTTGTATTTTTTTGACACCTTTAGGTGCCAGTAAGATGCTTTTTACTTGGGTACAGATTTTGTATTTGACATCATTTAAGTTGTAGTTAAAATATTCCTAAAATACAAAAAAGCTTTGCTGGTTTTCTGGCTTTTATTTAAACTCCTTGGTAGGTACCAACTGAGTACATGGCCTGGCTATACGAGTACAAAGTGGCTTCATAATTTTCAGAGGCATCCATGAAAACTTTTTAAAGCAGAATAATCATCCACTAGATACACACAAGACTACAAGTGGTAAAGTTTAGCTACCATTTGGCACACTTTCAAACTTTCAGCGTGTCTGCCGCGGATCGTGTCTATTTTCCACTTTTTGTAGTTCGATTAAAACATGCAGGCGCTCTTTTCGTTCTATTCGTGTATGCGATGCACTTGAATGACTTTCACAGAAATGTGTGGCAAAAGTGGCAAATAGCAGCTAGTAACGAGCGCCATCGTTTAATAGAAGAATCTACCGTGAATATCAGCCCGAACCACCAAGGATCAGACAATAGATACGTAAGCAAATCCTCCTTGTAGTTCGAAAGAATGAATATTTCAGAAATAATCATTCTTTCGAACTACATGAACTTAGAGGGCTATATTGATGATTAAAATGGTTATAATTCTTTAGATAAATACGCGTTACGGTCGCGGATCGCATTTGGTCCACATACAGCTTCACACTGACCGGCAAATTGTAAAAAACATAAAAATATTTGAATTTCGCGGGCTACCCTGGAGCATCCACCTTAAAAATAATGAAAGTGTAAACATGAATTTTGTTGTAGGTACTCCAAGTAGTGTATTGTCAGGTCAGGATGGACTCCTTGAAGTAGACCGATGCAGCGACCGGTTGATGCGAGTTAGGGTGCTGATCGAAGGGTCGGTAACGAACCTAATCAGCGCCTATGCTCCTCAAACTGGTTGCTGTGAGTCTGAAAAGGAGGCCTTCTGGGATGAGTTCGAGGACGTACTACGCGCTATTCCGAATTCCGAAGGTGTTTTGGTTGGGGGGGATCTCAACGGTCACGTAGGTCAGTTTGCTGGAGAGTACGGACGTGTTCACGGTGGTTTTGGATATGGCCAGCTAAATGCAGAGGGAGTCAGTATACTCATCACCTGCGCTTTGTCTGACCTAGCCATCGCAAACACGTTCTTTCAGAAGAAGCCCCAGCATCTTATTACGTACCGTAGTGGTGCCTACTCAACCCAAATAGATTACCTGCTGGTGCGACGGTGCTACATTGGCAAGGTTACCAACTGCAAAGTCATCCCAGGTGAAAGCCTAACGGCTCAACACCGTCTCCTTGTCCTGGACTTTGCGGTTGTACCGAAAAAGAAAGTGACCGAAAAACGCAAACCCCGCACAAAGTGGTGGTTGCTTGATGGTCCTAGGCAGTCGGACTTCATCACGGAGGTCGAGCATCTTGAGATCAGTGCTCCGCATGAGTCCGCTCAAGAGATCTGGAGTAGGACCCATTCAGCAATCACCGATGCGGGTAAGCGCGTCCTTGGCACTTCTCGTGGTGGCCGCACCATAGGAAAGGAGACGTGGTGGTGGGATGACGGGGTGCAGGAGGCGACTCGGAAGAAGAAGGTTTTATTTAAACAGTGGCAACGGTCCAACTCTCCGGATGACAGAGAGGCATATGGAGCGGCTAAGCGCGCTTGCAAAAAAGCTGTAGCCAGAGCCCGCAGCAAAAGTCTGGCGCCCTTGTACGACAAGCTGGAAACTGCGGAGGGGCAAAAGCTTATTTTTAAGCTGGCGCGTGCCCGGGATAAAGCTACACGGGACATTAGCAAATGTCTCTGTGTAAGGGACGCCCAGGGTAAGCTGCTCTACGATGCCCCCTCTGTTAAGGAGAGATGGTGTACATACTTCGCGGAGCTGTCTAACAAACAGCATCCCCATAACCTTCGTCCCGAACCGCCTCCTAACCTTGGACTTATTTCCCCTATTTCCCCCGACGAAACCCGCATTGGTCTTCGCCACATGAAGAACCGGAAAGCGGTCGGGCCTGACAATGTGCCAATTGAAGTGTGGAAGGCGATGGGCCCACATGGCGGGGACCTTCTGACGGATCTTTTTAACCGCATCCTGATCACCAAGGAAATGCCGAACCAGTGGCGATTTAGCCTGATTATCCCTGTATACAAAGGCAAAGGTAGCGTACAGGATTGTAGTAGCTACCGCGGTATCAAGATCATGTGCCACACCATGAAGCTCTTCGAGCGCATCATTGACACACGGCTCCGTAGCGAGTGTACTGTCTCTGAGTGTCAATATGGCTTCCGGGCGGGTAACAGCACCATGGACGCAGTATTCGCCTTACGGAATCTGGCTGAGGCTTACAGAGAGAGAAGGAGAGCTTTGCATATGGCCTTTTTAGACCTGCAGAAGGCCTTCGACTGTATACCTCGGCAGTCCATCTGGTGGGCACTGCGCTTCAAAGGCGTTCCCGAGGCCTATATTGACATTATCAGAGACATGTACCGCGATTCCGTGTCCTCTGTCCAGACCGCTGTTGGCGAATCGAATGGCTTCCCAATATCTGTTGGCGTTCACCAAGGCTCGGCTCTTAACCCGTTCTTGTTTAACGTAGTGCTCGATGTAGTTACGGCAAACATCCAAGATAAGCCCCCATGGCTAATGATGTATGCCGATGACATCGCCCTCGTTAATCAGAACAAAGCCCATCTTGAGCGCAAAGTCAACATTTGGAAGGACACGCTTGAAAACGGTGGTCTGAGACTAAATGTGGCGAAGACTGAGTACATGTCCTGTGGCGGCACGGATTCAAATAGGTTCATCCGAATAGGTTCGGACCTGATCAGAAAGTCCGATACGTTCAGGTACCTTGGATCCGTGCTGCACGAGTCTGGCAACGTGGATGACGATGTCCAAGCACGTATAGGCGCGGCTTGGGCGAAGTGGCGCTAGGTAACGGGCGTTGTATGCGACCGCAAAATGCCTCCGAAGCTCAAGGGGCAGATATATAAATGCATCATACGGCCTGTCCTACTGTACGGCGGTGAATGTTGGCTAGCACTAAGCAGACACACCCAGGAGCTTCGCGTCACGGAGATGAAGATGCTGAGGTGGATGAGTGGCGTAACACGATCCGATCGCATACGCAACTCTTTCATCAGAGGTAGTCTTGGTGTCCGTGACGTGGGGGAAAAACTGCAAGAGTGTCGTCTGCGATGGTATGGCCACATCATGCGCCGCCCTATGGAGTACGTTGGTCGGGGATGCATGCATATGGCTGTTCTTGGGGCTAGGTCCCGTGGTCGCCCTCGCAAGCGCTGGTTGGACGTCGTTAAGTCCGACATGAGAGCCAATGGCCTAACTGAGAAGGATGTTCAAGATCGGGCAAAGTGGAGGAAGCTAAGTAGGAAGGCGGACCCTGGCAATAGCCGGGATTAACGCCAGGTAGAAGAAGAAGAAGACTCCAAGTAGTGTATTGCTCCACGGAAATGAAATTCTTTGCCCGTGCCATCCCGCTATTCAAAAATCATGAAAATTCTAAGAAAACTTGGCTCTCGTATAAAAGGCTCGGCACTAATGTTTATATAAATCGTACTTACCTGGCCTGCCTCGGCATCCAGTAGGTACGTTAGGTGTTTTGAATGCGAGGCCAAATTGACTCCATTAAAAGTTTTGAAAGCGCTCGTAGCTTAGATAATTTACTGAGAGAGTTATGCCGTCTATAAAAGCATACGTGGGTACTGAAAACTAATGAATTTATGTTTGTGTTTATATTTTCGTACTTAACTTTGTTAAGTCGAAGCTTAATGTTTTCAGAGGTTGAAGTGGTTATCTACATTTATATCTATTTGTATTAATATTTTTAAGGATGGGAAATCATGAAATGACTCCGCTCTGGGCGGTGCAGAAGGCAGTGTCAGACTCTTACTGACTAAAACACATCCGTGTTCCTGCTAATGCCCTTTGCGCTCCATTTCAGGGCCGCGGTGACTATTTCGAACAAATTCCGCAACACCCATTTGCATTACCTACAAGTAAGTACTACTGTACTTTCCAGGGTGAATACCTACCACCCATCACCTAAATATTTTTAGGATACGACTTAAAATAATGTAACTACCTAAATGATTGTCGTAGAGAAGCTGATGGGTACTCAAAGTTTATATCCAATCGCTTAAATGGTGCTTGTGTCGCCATCGCTACTCAACGGATATCTTTTTAACAACAGATATTGCCAGACTCTATAAAAGCTTTCCAGTCCGACACTTGAAAGCTTCATAATATTTCGTCAAGTTAAATAACACTTACTTTCTTTTATTGTTAAATAAGGTTCCACCGTACCTTAGTATAACGATAAACACCGGATCTACATAAGTTTTCTCTACAGGTACCATATAGGGCAAAGGGTATTATGGGCAAATTTTTTAATAGTTTTATAAATTGTAGGTAGGAAATAAAATTGCTGTTTGACAGCTACATCGCCATCCGCCGTTTTTATTTCACAAATAAAAAATATGTGAGTATTGACTAGTGCAGACTTGTCAATACTCATATTAATATCTATTTTATTTTGAATTTTTATTTTTATTTGATAATTATAAGGCAGGTTTATTATAATAATACAATTTTGAAACAACCTTTTTAATCTTCTTTCGATTTTTCAATAGTCAGATAATTTTTATCTGACTATTGAAAAATCAGCCCCAATGACCTCACCAAACTCCTACTCTAACTAATCAAAAAATTGGCTGATAGATTAGTGTCTGTACACACGTATGTAGTAATCTAGTTATCTATTCTATCGTGTGCAAACTTTTCCTTTGAAATGGTGGTGATCTCACAGGGGACGCGACCCCATAATTGATAAGAGAGCGTGGGGACACAGGACGCAGTAATTAGGGAACGGGAAAGCAATTATGACTTTAATAGGAGTAGGTACGAAGCTCGCGGCCCGTACGTTTGCTCCTTAACAATGTTATGTGTTGCTTTGTTGAACGCTACAATTTGATAAGGGAACGGTTATAAACCAACAATCAACTACATTATTATAGTGCTTTAATATCAGAAACACTGTAATAACTATAGGTACGTTTCTGTCTTGCAATAATATTGACTTGCTCTTCGTTTAGCACCACTGCTTAGTGTGGGGTTCTGCCTAACTTCCAGAGAGGGGCAGTGTTGAGCTTTTTCTTTAAAAATATATAAATACCGGTAGCATTTCACGGAGTGTAACTAATTTCAGTAGTAGAAATGAATGCCAGATTCGCCTCCAAGTTTACTCTATTTTCACCGACATAATATGGGACTTGACTAAAATATAGAAAGGCATTGGAAGAACCTAAGGTATACATGGCCTACACCTATAGTTTTTCCATCCTAACCTAAGCGATCCCATCATTAACTTCCTCCTTTCTCACCTTTTCCAAATGCAGAAAACGCGTAGGTATTCCAAAAGCAAATAATTATATTAGAAGTTGTCATTGTTAGTGAAAGTCGGGACTATCATTGATGGTAACGGTAAGAAAAAACATGGCGGAACATAAAACCTTTTATGATAGGTACCTACCTACTACCAGTACCTAGTAACACGTACCTAAGTTAGTACTGTCATCATCTGCCTAGCCTTTTCTCAGCTATATTGGGGTCGGCTTGGAGTCAACCTGGATCCAGCTGAATACCAGTGTTTTACGTGGAGCGGCTGCCTACCAGACCTCCACAATCCATTAACTGGGTAACACGGTACTTCTTGGCAAGACTGGAGTCAGATTTACTGGCTTCTGACAATCCGTAACAACTGCCAAAGATCTATAAATGACAGCCGGCACCAACGGCTTAACGTGCTTTCCGAGGCATGAAGGAAACTTGGTATATTAAAAAGGTCACCCATCCACAGACCAAACTTGGCAAGCGTTGCTTAACCTTAAAGATCGACCCGTGCGGTTGATTTAGCCACGAGCTCCTCACCTAAGTTGTTGTTGCATAATACAATTCCTAAGTTAGTATTGTATTACACAACAAAAATCTAGTTAAAAATTAAAGAAGAACATTTGTAAATAAAGGAAGCGATCACAAACACGACAGCAATTAACTACTGTACGTACCTAAGTAATTGAACGCCGCACTCGATCGCAAGTGACATTTGAAAAGCTGTGGTTGAGCCCCGCTCGGTTTAGCTGGGTTTAAGCTTATTATGAAATACTTAAGTACTTTTATCAGGGCTATATTTCTTAAAGTTTACTTCGTGTAGTTTAACAGTAAATATGGTCGCTTTGCTAATAAACAAAAGCTGCCAAATCGCCATTTTTGTTCCTGTGTTGTGGTAAAAGTTACCTGACTACCTAAGGAATAATCTTTAAACTCTTTAGCACCTGCTGAAAGCTTTTAGTTCAAATTACCTAATCTGTACTTAATATATAAAGCTGAAGAGTTTGTTTGTTTGTTTGCTTGAAAACGCTAATATCAGGAATACCTACTAGTCGGATTTGAATAATTATTTCAGTGTTAGATAGCCCATTTATCGAGGAAGGCAAATATCATCACGCTAAGACCAATAGGAGCGGAGCAGACGAAGTTGTGCGTGTCAAATAGTATCTATATAATTTTCTTTTTATCCGCTGAACAGTAATTTTTTTATGCATGAGAGCCAGTTTCACGATCCCTCCGTACCTATAGAAACGTAAGTAACCTTAAACACAACTTTGGTGGTAGGTAAACCTGTACCATTTACAAAGCTTAAAGTAAAGGATTTGTACCTAGCTGACGACAGGTGGCAGCACAGAAGGGTCGTTGTCAAGTCAGTAGGTATATATATTTAACTTATAAGTTTCAAACTTGCAACGCTAGATGGCATAATCATATTAGTCAACGTCATGCACGTTCCCTGTAGGTTCGCACTACGTTGGAATTTCACTAATTTGAAATATTGAGTGGGTCTGTGAAGTTCCCATGAGCTATGTCTACATACACCTCTGTTATATTGTCTAGCACCTTGAGGAATAGGTATTTAAGTACAGACGTAGCTTGTAGGTATACTTTGATTTGTGCTCCTGGTTATGAAATCGGGAAATGCTCCGAAGTGTTCTTTATAACTTAGTTACCTACTTCTCTTTCTTAAAGTTAGCTATAACGTAGTAGCAACGGGTATTCAGGTACTTACCTACCTATAAAGCTCCATCGCCAAGGATTTACTCTATGCAAATAACGCTACTCCCGTTGAATAAAGCGTTAAAATTCAGTAGCTCATCGCTTTTGTTTTTCCTTATTCGTTGCATTTTTCGCATTAGCCATTCTACAACGTCTATTTATAGACTAATTCAATAGTAGGTATATTGTTCCTACCTACAGTCAATCATCCTACTTACCTATGTTAACAACGAACCTTGACATAAAAAATATAATGATGTAGATAGTAGGTAAATGAAAGCAATAATAGCCTACCTATTATTGCTTTCATTTACTATCTAGATATACATTTATGGTCAAAATGTAGGTATACGAACTTCGGATATAATTTAGTAGGCACATAGCCTTAGTTTTGTAGTAGGTATCTACTGTTTTTTTTTAATAAAATTTAAATATATAAGACAACTCTGCATGCCATGTACAAACTAGGTATTGAATAAATTATTATTTATTATTATTTACCAGCACGCGGGCAACTCACCCCAATTTTCAAATAGGTAGGTACCTACATAGATAGTCCAAGAGTTCACCACCCATAGATTTTGAGTAGAGCAGAAGAGCTCGTGGGGCCAGAAGGTCATCTTACGGACGGTGGCTAAAAATAACCACACGGGTGTATCTTCAAAGTTTTTTGTAGTTAATGCTTTTCGAGTTCAGTCTGTGAATGGGATAACATAAAGCAACGAGATGCCTCATAAAGCACGTTAAGCGGGTGGTTCCGGCTGTCGTTGGAAGACCTTTGACAGTCGTTACTCACATACGTGGAGTTAGAACCCAGAAAATCTGTCACCAATCTTACCATGGGGTATGTAGCTACCCCATGGCGAAACTATCCGAGTAATGAAGGTCAAATAGACTGTTCGCTCAGTTCATACTAGTATTCAGCAGTATCTGGACATCTGGTAAGACTGGAAACCTGCACTGAAAGCTAGGCAATCGGATGGCTGGTTTTGTTGACGACATGTTATACACTTAGTAACCTTGAGGTATAATGTATACTATGTATAGGCAAACTAAAAAATAACCCAAATATTAATAATAGGATCTTTAGCTCTACATCGTATGAAATGTCTGGACAAAAAGACTAGAATCCAAATAAAGGTACAGGGGACTACCGGGTTTGCGTATTCTGTGGTGTGAAAAGTAATAAAAAATTTAAACCAAAGTTGCCAGACCTAGGGAGTTATTCCTAGTTGTACGGATTTTTTTAAATGAGTTGTATTCTACGTTACATCGCGGCATCGGTCGATCCAACTAAACAAGTTTTTATTCATGAAGCATTTTGTCAAGTGTGAAGTAGAAAGATGCGTGAAAGTACAACACAACAGGAAAACAAATGTAAAGAACTATGCAAAGAAAGTGATCACGCTATCACTTTCTTTGCATAGTTCTTTACATTTGTTCATTTGTTCTTCAATCACGAAGTAACATCACGATGTTACTTCGTGATTCAAACCCTAAATCGTCAAGTTGCATTGTTCGATATTAATTAAACCAGTTTGTAAAAATTAAGCACTGATTAAAATATATCTTTTCACTGAGTAAATTATTTGGTTTTGATTTTTTTTTATGAAGAAAGCTACTCTAGTTGGTTTAGGAAATCTTAAACCAAAGCAGCTTCGAACGGTCAGATATTATAAGACAGGTTTTAAGTGGGTGATAGACGTACGAAGTTAAAGTAAGCAGTTTTTATGATCGTGAACTTACTTACGTCGGTGGCACACGTGCAAGCTTGCTTATTACTCTGGTATCACGGGGACCGCGATGTCGTCAATGGAGGCAACTTTTTGTCATTCAAGAATAATATTTTACTAAAGCCACACAGGTTACTTCTATGAGAGAAGCAAAGAAAAAAATCTATTATTAATTAGTGTGAATAGCTTCGAAAATCAGTAATTTTTGCAACACAATAGCACTCGACGTGTCACAAAAAAAGTAAAAGCTCGCGGCTCGCTGCGCTGACAGACGTGCGAGCTAAGGCGAGCTACGAGCAAAATTTCAAACCTGTTAGATCGTCAAGAAACTTACTTGGCAGTTTTTATGTTCGCGTGCTTACGGTGACACACCAGCGAAAAAGCTCGTCGTCGTCGAGCGTGCTCGCACGTGTGTCACTCACTTTAGATACACCAACGGCCCCATATGTAATAAGTCAGAATTGGCCCATCTCAGTTATTTATGTACAGACGCCAGCACATCAAGGTTCCCAAAACTCAATCCCAATCAACTTTGAACGTAATTCTGTAGCGATAAAGTTGAAAATCAATCGAAGAAATTTGATAGATTGTTGTAGAATAGAATATAATAGAATACTCTTTATTATGTACACCATATAAGTTAGCTTGCTTTGCTGGCGTCTACAAGTAGTGTCCGATTGGCAACGTGATAAACTTTTATTCTAAAGCGATTTACTGGTGTCTACGTACATTTTACCGTCATTATCCTACGGATTTATAAATTTTATCTGGCAACACTGACTTTGACGTTTACATTGACATTGACAACAGGGCTGCCAGATTGTATATTTGGATACAAAATTTGTATAATCGGACGGTGTATTGTATCCATGATCATTCTGTATAATACGATACAAAAGGAAACGATACGACAGGAAATGAAACGTGAGTTCGCCTCTTGTTTTTTTCGAAGTGGTCCGCTGACTCTTTATGGGATGAACAGAGATGGAGATAAGATATTGCCAATTTTGCAACTACGATGGAGTGTCGTGTTGTGTTGTGTGGCTACAATGTGGCTTTAGTTCCTGATTGTGACCGCTTAAGTGGGTTGAGGTTTCGTTTGGTAGTCTGTGGAGTTTTCCTTTTTCAAAGTTGTTTTAATGTTTTATCGTGTCGTAAGTTCTTTCTTGCCGTTGGCGCCTTCGCATTATAGTAAAAGAGTGTGTTCCGAAATATAACCCAGTAAACTGGCCAGTGGTCATGACCTCATGTATCCGACCAATACATATTGTACTAGTGTGCCACCATAGTGTACTGGTGAGACAAATGTCAAAGGTGACGTATTAGCAATATATCAAACGCTAAACAGGCGTGTGTGTATCAGACTTTTAGGATTTTTTCAATATAGCGTCAATTTATGACAAGAATATTTCGGAACGACTCAACAGTATTGCCTCGATTAATGACGTCATGAGCATTGGCCAGTAGGTATACTGTTTTATATTTCGGAAAAATTTGAAGAAAATCTAATTAAAATCGTCACAGTTAGCCCTTTTATTTGATGTCACACGATATTGTTCAAAAATCTTTTTTTTTAATTTCTAGTTTGACCCCCAAATGTGACACCAATACTAAAAAAAATATACTTAATTTGCATAACGCGTCCGTGTTTGGGTCACAGAAATCCATGTGTAACCATATATCAAATCCATAACAGAATCGGTCAATAGGATCCGGAGAAAACTGGCTGTGACAGACAGACAGACAGAGAGACAGACACCAGAGTGATCCTATAAGGGTTTCGTTTTTTGTTTGGAACCTTAAACCGAAACAGCTTTAACGTACAGTGGGTCTAAAAAGGCCACTTAAAAAAATAAATCAAAATAATACAATCATTACATAAATCACCCAACAATCTGTCATATTTAATTTTTACCGTTAACGCAGTAGGTTCAAGGTTATTTGGGAAAATTTGTGAAAAAAGTGGCATTTTTAGACCCGCAAGTCAGTACCTAATTACCTATGTTAGTTTTATAAAATTATGAAGCAAAATTGATTTATAAAATATTTATGTACAATGCGATCCAATTTCGTATAATTGCAGATAATTAACCGTATAGACTCGATTTATTTGCTGGCAGCCCTGATTGACAATGACATGAATGATTTCCACAAACCGCGATGTTTTTTTTCGTGTAATTGTTCGGTTACTTGAATTTGCTTTGATGCTGATTGTATTATACTTTGTTATCTAATACAAATAATAAAGCACCTAAGTGGTGCTGCTTCAAAAAAGTCAAATATTGCAGTGTAAACCATGGCGTACGGTAAAGTGCATAGATTCTTTCTAAGAACAGTTGCTAGTCAAGGAGTTCTATCAATCCCTGACGCACAAACAATTTTGGAAAAGTTTAACGGTAAGAAACTATATAAACTTTGTTGAAAACAACATAGTATTTTTGTATCATGTACCAAACTTATTAAGTATACTACTAATGAAGAGAAGATAACAAAAAAGATTACGGTTTGTTTGTGATGAGCCAAGCCCAATGATAACAAAATTTCTACAAACCTCCCTCAGGCGATGCTCATTGCTCAGCATCTTAATGTGCCCAATTAAACATTTTGATCATCTAGAAAGAAAGAAAAAGTTTATTCGGCCCAAACAGATGAACATTAAAATTACTTACATTATTTTATAATAGGGGTACACAAATAAAAACTTCTATTCTATTAGAGGTGAACATTGGCCTGTTGTAGTGTATCAGAGATCTAGTCTGTTGTAGCTTAGCTTGGTCAGACAGTCAGACCATCATTCAGGGTACCTGGGCCTCAAACCTTTTTTTGGGAACCATCAGTCTTTCTAGGTTATTGTGTGGCTTCCAGGCAAAATAGCTTTACTTTATGATGCAACACACTGACCTCTGATTATAAAGACTGAAGAATGCAGACTATTAATATTAGCACTTAGTTGGTCTAAAAACTTTTGGCTTGAACTGACCAATAAAATTATTTTCAGAACAAGAGGAACTATTATCAGTTAATGACATAGTAAAAGCTATCAATGATGAAATCCGGCAGTATTACCAAGAAATAAAGATCACCAAAGATGAAATGACAGATGAAGATTGTATTGTGTTTTTATCTGTTGCCGATGATGCTGCAACAAAAGCACAGAACATATTTTCTGCTACAGAACTGGAATATTTCAGGGTGCTCATTGAACAGATCATGAGTACTGAATCGAGGCAGATTACTAAGATTAATGCAATGAATTTAGTTAGTAGTATGAAATCCAATTTTACTAAAACTGATGCACAAGTAAGTATTGTTTTTCATTTAGTTTGGGCAGGGCTGTCCACATACAATATGTAATTTATAGTACATAATTTTATAAAAAAAAAAACAAAGTAAAATTTGTATAAATTATGGGACCTTAAAACATGTTATAAAAATAGCTGTGGGCCAAATGTGGCCCGCGGGCTGTGTTTTGGACAGCCTGAATTTGGGTATCAATTTGTACAACTGGTTAGTATAAGTGTTGATTATCATTATTCACACCATTATAGTACTTTCAGTTCTTTTAAAATATATAGGCTCCAGCAAGAAATTTCGTTCCTTAGTTCCTTAGCTTGTAATGTGTCTTAGTTGCTGATTTTCTTTTGGCTTGTAGAGAAAAATGTTTGTACTAACACAAAAATATATTGAAATGACTTTACTTGTAAAACCTTTCAGAAAGTGCTGAATACTTGGTGCAGGATGCATTACTTTGAGACGGAACACGACAACTATGCCTTAGGATTGAGAGCCATCCATGAGTTTGAAGGATATTTTCGCCAGAACATGGAGCATGCTGTGGAAGAATGTTTCCTTTGCAAACATATTGTTTTCAGAGTATGTATTATTACTATCCACACAACTTCGTCTACTTTACATTTTTCATTAATGCTCCGCTCCTATTGGTCGTAGCGTGATCTTATTTAGCCTATAGCCTTCCTTGATAAATGGGCTATCCAACCTTAAAATAATTTTTCAATTAAACCAGTACTTCTAGTTCTAGTAAGATTAGACGATTCAACCAAAGAAACACCCTTCAGCTTTCTGATATCAGCATAGATTAAAGCAAGGGTTATGATTGTAACAATTTCAAAACACACCATTTTATTTTACAGTTTAACATTGCTCTTACAATCAAGTGTTTGTTATCATGGAAACAAGGTTGATACTGGAAAATGCTTGCAAAAACTTAATTGATGATAATTTCATTGTCATAATTAATATTACTGTTACCTGTATTTTCACAATGGAATTGGCACTTTTATTATTAACAGTTATATTTAAATTGACTCAAAATAAATTAAGTCTTAGGAGCTGTTCAAGTATTACGTAAGCAGAAATTATAGTAATTGTTAACCCCCCTCCCCTTGTCAGCGATAGTAATCAAAGTTCTTAACCCTCCCACCTATGCTTACGTAAGCTTAATAGGTCTCGCGCTAGTAAAAACTATAATTGGTATAGTTTTTACTCGCGTGAGACCGTAATAATTAATACGTATTAGTTAATCCGTATCATCTAAGGACTTACGATTAGTCCCGAACACGAACTAAGAATGAATCACAACACGATTGGACAGTAACTGAAAAATCATGTTGTCATTAATTCTTAGTGGTTACATAATACGGAGTAGAATACGCCCGCAACTTAGCCCGAAACTACGGACTTCGGACTTAGAGAGTAGCCTCCCTGGAACGCAATGGGCAATAGGAGGAACATGGAGGGGTTTTAGTCAGTAAGAGTCTGACACTCCCTTCTCAGTCTCCTAGTCATTTGATGACTAGGTATGCATACTTTAAAAATAAAAGTTTCATGCTGCTATTACAGGGCTACAACTGCCCAGGGTGTGGTAAAGCTATCCACACGAGATGCCTGAAGCGGTATTTGGAGAAGGTTCAGAAGTGGCCATGCTGCAAACTTGATTTTGAGCAAGAACAACTAGAGCGCTTGAATAATGAAGGGTAATTAAATATTATTGTTAACAGTTACATACATAATTAGAGCAGAGTGTCGTAAGAATGGCCAGGTTTATCTCTTAAACCTGTTTTCAGCACTATTCTAATGACCAGTGCAGATGCCGATCCTACATATTACATTAAGCTGTGCTGGGCTGTGTACCAAAATTGTTCTGTTGCTAATTTATAACTATCAAAATGCGCTGCGTGATACATTTACAAATACTACTGATTTTTTTTCACACCTGTTTAATTAGTACCTAAATTATTTGCTACATTACATAAATAAGTTTAGGAGTAACTTCTGTGATGACGACTGATAGAGGAGTGTGAAAGAAAATATGTTGCAGCCACCCCAATTTCGACATACCTTCATAATATTTTTGTATCAGTTCCAGATTACCACCGACACAACTTTTGGATACTACAACCAATTCTGAAGAAAACAATACAGTACCTGAGCCTACACAAGTTCAAGAGTCTTCTGAGCTCATGGATGAGACCCAAGATGTCATACCGGAGATCTCACAGAGATTGACTCGGAAGAGAAAGCTGCAAATGTAAAAAAAAAAAAAAATAATAATGATAAAGCTTATTCATTACATACTATTTGGTAAGGTCATCCATTTATCACTTATCACTGTAGAAATAGCAGTAGCCACAGGTTTTAGATGAAATTGAAGCCTACCTATGGTTTGTAGTTTGTAGGTACTATTTAATCATGCCATCAATTTCACATTTTGTCCTGCACATACCATGCAACAAGAAATTTTATTTGCAATTCTTAAATGTTTTTCACAATTCTTTTATTTTTTTTTTCTTTATAATATCCAAATCAGCAATATGTACATGATATTAGAGTATTTCAGAATAATAATATTTTTTAGCCTGAGTTGTAATGATTAATGTTCATTACAACCCTTGTAATGAATAATAATCATAAAAAAATGAAGTTTATTATTATATAATTTCAAACAGTTATAACTTTTGGCTTATACAAACTTCTTGGTGAACATTACATGAAAACATAGATAAAATCGCGGGTTTGCTACTGGTAAAAGTATTCTTAGCAAAGGATAATCATGGACTATTTCAGTATGTAACTCGGTTAGTTTCGTCAATCCACATCATTTCATCAAATGCTTTACTAAACAATAACCCACATTCACAGTGCTGTAACAGTTTGTATCTAACCGTACACTAAGGGTCAATTCATACCGAAAGCGGCGAGCAGTTTCCGTGTTATATAATTTTAAACTTTATCTTCATTACTATAACACATATTATCGCGGGAGTCATCGGAATGCTCGCGGCGCCGCGGGCGGCCGCACGACCTCTTCAAGTTTCTCAAGCGATCAAGCGATACTATGTGTTACTGTGATGAGGATTAAGTTTAAAATTATATGACACTGAACCTGCTCGCCGCTTCGCTGCCATTTCGGTATGAATTGACCCTAATCATTTAAGAATGCAACTTTGTTTGCATCAATTTTATATGACATTCCACAGGGGACAATGCTGGAAAAAAGCCACAAATGATAAAATTTATAGTGTCTTAAAACTCAAAACATTTATTTTTGTTACTTAAACGATTTACAGAAATTTTTGAGCTGGGTAGTTTTTGGTCAGACATTTATTTCAGTTAAACCATTTACAGACATTTTTGAACTGTCTAGTAGTTGGTGAGAGAAAAATAGATGAAGCTAGATAGTTGCACATTCCACAGGTGAACTAATGTTTTGCTAATTAACCATTTTTTGCGTCCGCGTGTTAATGGAGTAGAATCAGCAGTGATCTAAGTATTTTTATCGGCGATGTAACCACTTATACATGTGCTTGCCTGCATAGTAGGTATTTGTTTTATACAAGATTTAAATTTTGTGTAATTCAGTTGTAGTAAAAGGGGTAGGGGCAGAAAAAGCAATGAAACTGCCAGCACTTACCTAAACGTAGCGGTTACCTGCGATGCACTGGGATCTTCAGCCAGAGGCTATCAGAACAGGACCTTGTTGCTATAGAGAAGCAGGTAATCAAAAAGGCCCGCTCCCAGGACACACCCGGGCCGACGTTCTACGACAAGCCGCTATTCTCCGGCGGAGGTCATTGGGCGCACTCTCTGTTATCAGAACCCCTGGGTCGATGTGAAGACATGGTTTCTTCTGAACACTGAAAAGCGGGAAGCAAGCTAGTTCGTTGTCCCCGAGGACCAACTTCCTACCCTGATGAGCGCTGAGGGCCGACTCTCGATAGGTCTTGGATCAGTTTACGTGAAGTTCCAAGGACAAATTGGCATGTGGTCCCTGACATCGGGCCCAGGGGAGGGCGACCCGTTTGCCGTGCTGCGAATAGAGGGATCCGCCTCTGATGGCATCCCTTTCGTCGACTAACAGTGAAGGAATTTTTCAAATTTGACCAGTAGTTCCTGAGATTAGCGCGTTCAAGCTAGCAAACAAACAAACAAACTCTTCAGCGCTATATTAGTATAGATTTGGACCGTTTTTTTTTTATTTGCGGACTACAGAAGAACTACGCAACAAAGCATTATATATCTACCAGTCAACCTTTTGGGTTAAAAAGACAGGTAGAAGTACAACTAAGAAATCGACCTTGAAAACTAAAAGTGCCCGTAAATGGTTTAAGTCAAATAAATTCTTTGAGTTCCGAACAAGATCACTTGATGATTATTGAAACTGCAAAAAAAAACCAATCATTTTACTGTCGGTTATTGTACCTATATGTGCATATTGTGCATTGCGTATATGTTGTATGTTTTATTTTGTTGCTTTTTGTCGTTTTTACATGAATCTTAGTTTTTTTGTCAATTTATTAATTTTTAATAGAGCTGCCATTTACAAATCCCCTTGAACTCAATCTCTCTAAGAAAACTCAATAAAAGACCCAATGTTGACCTTTAATAACTATTCATTCATTTATTAATTTTGTGAACACAGGGTACAAAGATGTTTTATAAAAATGTTTGGTCCATCCTATGTTCCGATATGTCAATAATTATCTACTATCACTAAATTAGTTACAAAAGTACAAAAGTATTCAAACTACAAAACTAAGTCCACCATTAGTATCTACACATATCTATTGATATTTTTAATTTAACTAACGGCAGTTTATCTAAAACTATAACGTAAATAGTCCGATTCCAAGATAGCCAAACATAATTCTTGGTCGCTAATAATAACCTCATTTAATTCCAGATCACAAACACAAGTTTCCGCCACACTTTCTTCAACGGAAAGTACTGTAGCAGCGCCTACGCAAGATACTATTTCACGTCGGTCTTCGAGAGACAGTACTGTAGCAGCGCCTACGCAAGATACTATTTCACGTCGGTCTTCGAGAGACAGTACTGTAGCAACGCCTACGCAAGATGCAATTTCACGTCGATCTTCAAGGGCTAGTATTGTTGAAGCGCCTGCAGAAGTTACTACAACACGTCGTTCGACAAGGGGAGGTAACATAGCGCCTAAACAAGTTACTAAAACACGTAGTTCTGCAAAGAGTTCTGTAGCGGCGCCTACCAGAGTTACTACAACACGTCGCGATAAAACGGGTAGTACTTTAGAATCGCTTACAGAAGTTACTACTCCAAATCGTTCCACAAGGAGTGGTGCTGTAGCGGCGCCTACCACACTTCCTACAACACGTCGCTCTACAAGACAAAGTTCTATAGAAGCGCCTACACGAGATATTACTACTCGTAGGACTGCAAAGAGCGGTGCTGTAGCGGCGCCTATACCAGTTCCAACTACACGCCGTTCTACACGAAGCAATATTCCAGAAGAACCCCTAACAGAGATTCAAGAGTCGTTTAAAAGTATGAAAGTTAAAGAAGAAGTCACACAAATAGTTACTAGGAAGAGGAAACAGCAGCAATAATTTGTCTTATTATTTTCTCTCTGGTAAGATTACCTGTGATTGTCTATGTTCATTTAGTTTCTGTAGACATTGGTTTTAGTTTTTATTTTTCAATTAGTTTGTAGTATTTTGTAGTTATGTAACGATAGCTTGGAAATATCTGTTTATCGCAACCTTACTTGCAACTTTTGTTTGATCGGAAATTTAGAAAGCGTAGTGCAATTTTTCAGAATTCAGCAGATATCAAGTACTTTTTACTACTAGTTTAGTTTATTTAGCGATTGCACAATTAAGAAGTGGATTATGACGCCTTTTGTTTTCTTTTTATTTGGGCAATCTCATTGGTCACAAGTCTTTTCATATTTGAGTTCACAAATCGCTAAATAATTCGCCAACATTTAATTATGCTTTAAACAGTTATTTTTTTATTTTTCGTACCAAATATGTTACTTGTTAATTACAATTAATAAACGCGAGATTGAAACGTAAAACTAATTTAATTATTCTAATTAACGTTACATTTCTCATTAATCAACTAATTCTAAAATAATATTTATCATCATAACTTTAAATCGCCAAATAAACGTTTTCGACTTTTCGTTTGACGATCTTAGCGGATTTCGGATAATAATCGAGGAGATATTTCCACTGATCTAACTTCAAATATACGATGTCAACGACAGTGCGTGCTCTGAAAGAAAAGTGGTGGGCCACTCCCACGAACAAACCCTAAAAATAAAAGGAAATGATTAAAACCGACTTCCAAAAACAAAACACTACAAAGTAAAAAATAACTCTAATTTCGGAAGTCTTCGGTGTTTTTGGTTTTTTCGTTTTTGAACACCGACTTCCGAAATTAAAGTTATTTTTAACTTTGTAGTGTTTTGTTTTTGGAAGTCGGGTTTTATTTTTTTGTTAAAAAGTTTTTTTTTATTTTTCACTTTTTAGTGGTATGCAGGTACCACTAAAAAGTGAAACCACAAACACAGCGTGCTGGCGTGATGTTATGTTATGAACTGGTGTAAACAATCAACAGACATGCGATTTCAGAAATCCCGATCCATTTGCTATCATTTATTGAAGAGTTCCGTTGCCTATCTCCGAAGTTCTTCATCAGATCTTCACCAAATTTAAATGGGACCAGTCCGAGAAAATACTATTCTAAACAAAAAAGAATCATCCAAATCGATTAACAATTGGCGAAAATATCGCTGAACAAACATTTTTCATGGGATCCCATCAGTACCTGACTTATACCTTCCATCATCAGCTCAGCAACATGAGATGATGATTACCAGGCACAAATATCTGAATTGCGTTAGATAGTTTATGAAAAACAGTGTACGTGCTTATAAAATTTTAGGGTTTTCCTCGATTTTTATGGGATCCCATCATCAGATTCTAACTTGGTGACAATTGGACCACTTCAGGAGTATAGGCTTTCGAATAAAAAAGAATTTTTAAAATCGGTCCAGAACTGGCGGAGAAATCGGTGAACATACATAAATAAAAGATAACATAGAACATATAACATAGAACCTCTTCCTTTTTGAAGAAGTCGATTAAAAACACAGGGGCTCAAAGTGGGTAGTGCGCTAATAAAAAGCCCAAAAAATCTATCACCAATCTTCCAAGCGGTACTGTGTTACTGGGTTGTGACATCAGTTAGGCAGTCGTTCTATGTAAAATCCTGTTATTTACCTGCCTCAAAATAGTCGGGAAAGGCTTTGCAGTATTTTCCATGAAAATTTACTAAAAAAATCGTCTACTACCGACCGCTTATTTTAGTTTCATAATAAAATTATAGAACCTGAGCGATTCCGAAGCTATCTTCCGGCCCTAATACATCGTAAATAGACTCCGTCAAGTTCGGATGCACTGTTAACACTTCAACCTGAAAGTAACACAGATGACTCATTAAGACATTTAGCTCGTGATCTTTTCAGCGAATTCTGAACTCAATTTGATGCTAGAGAAAGTTGAAGTTCCATTGTAACCTGAATTCATTATTAATGCTCAATCAAAAATTAACTTAGACAACACGGTAACGTAATGCTAAAGTATTTAGTTAATAGTGGTGTATACGTGGAAATGATCTAAGATTGGGTATTCGTGATGGTATAGGTACATAATTAAGTAATATAAAGACGATGATATCATAAGGTTACCTCACACCCTTACCTGTCCTCTATGTATGAAGTAGATGCATTGGTCTGAGTCACCGCATTGCACGATATAGTTGCCAGGGAAGAACACGCAGTGTTTCATCCACATTGCTAGCATCCTTCGGAAATCGTCGTCAGTTTTGCTGAATATGACTGATTCTCGAATGTGGGATCCGTATACTGCTTGCATTACTTGGCAACGGAGACGGAATGGGAGTTGGTAGACTAGGGCAGGCATCTGTAGACATTGTATTTATGTAATGTTACAGAAAGGCTTTTGATAGGTGATTTTTGGCAGGTTGCGGCAGTTGGAAACTAGAAAATCTGACGTCACTCTTGCCAAGGGCTATCGCGTTAGCCAGTTACTGGGTTGCGGATATTATAGGCTTCGCTCTTTGTAAAATACTGGTTTTGACTGGAGCCAGATAAAGGTGAAAAGGCTACATCATATTTTTAGGGAAAGAGTTTTAGACCAACGCGCTCATTGTTATTCATTTTGTAAAATAGAATTCAACTATACCATAGAGTTATAACTTCATATTTGGGATATCACACCATTCATTGGCATTTGCCGATTTGGCAACGAGACAGGTGGGTGTGGTAATAGCTAATCAAGTGAGAATCATGCCAAAATATGCTCATGTTCTGTTATTGGCTATGTAGGCCTTTAAAATTCCGAAGTCTTAATGATATTTTACTGTATAGTAAAAAAAAAATGTCTAGTAGTAGTAACTAACACCTCAGTCTAACAGTCACCTTAAATTAGGGATTGTAATTGACTATGTCTAGTAGTAGTAACTAACACCTCAGTCTAACAGTCACCTTAAATTAGGGATTGTAATTGACTAACACTCCGTGTGACATGACGGGTGGTACAAATGTCGTAGGACATCGTCTAACTATACAATATTTTTCCTGTTGCGACCGGCTGCTTGATGGTGGCGTTTTGCGCAGATTAGCTGCATATTCAGCCTTTATAAGCTATTAATTTTGTGCGTTGCTTCTTTTTCTATGGTATATGACCTAGCGCAAATATAACACTATTTGTTTCTTTCTTTTTTTAAATATTTTTATGAACTTTATAATACTAATGGTTTTTTAAATAAAGAATTCATTGTCACCTGTTTTCCTTGCTGCCTATTCCATATCTCGCGCACATAGTCCCACATTTTGCTCATCTGATGGACACTCAGGTCCATATCCCGGAGGCCATCTTTCAATTCGTTGATGTCGTAATCGTATGCTATGCGAGAAGAGGAATGTGCTGTGATCATTGCTGACATTTCAGATATGAGAAGACCTGGAAAATGTAAAAAGGTCTTACAGTAAATTAATGAATTTATTTATTAATCGCCAAGAGTAGAAAAATGTATCAGGAAAACTGACCCCAAATAGGGAAAAAAGCCAAAGGATTGATTAATTGACAGAAAATTCGTTACCTAATAAAATTTTATAACAAAACTTCGACAAACTTTTTTGTGTGCTCCTTCTTCGACCACATCATCGCTTACCATCAGGTGAGATAGTGGTCAAACGCATGCCTATCAATAGTAAAAAAAGCAATCCTATGTCCCTCAGCAAAGCCTATCAATTGTTACCCATATCATGAGGCATACAAATATGATCCTCCATATTTTAGGGAGTCGGCTATATTGGATTAAGGATAATGTTCCTTAGCAAACCGTATGTCTCATACAAACCAAACGTTTTTTTTTAATTCAGTTGCAAGATGTGACCCAAAAATATACTTACTAACAAGGCAAGTTAAATAAAAGCTTGTGATAAAAATACTATCTAAATGTTGAACAATACCCTCTAAACTTGGTCAGTAGAAAATATTCCAGGCAAGAATATAAATAATTAACTAATTATATACACTAATTAACACGAAATTATGAACAAATGCGTATAAAAACAAAATTAATCAGAATATAATAAATAAAATAATACTCAGGATATGTTACATTACATACCTGTACAAAACTTAATAACAATAATCACTATTATAGTTTCGATAACTTCAAAACTGTTTTGTGAAGACACATCCCCGGTCCCAGTAATTGTTAGCAGGTTGATCATGTACCATAGTGCGGCCACGTATAAGGCAAAGAATCGGCCCTGAAAAACATAAAGAAAATATTTTAACTTTCTATGATTAGACATTTTTTTCTACGTACCTAGATTTGGAATCCAATAAGTGGTTTATGCGTGATACTCCCACATACGCACAGATTAACGCACTAAAATTTCAGAAATTGCATTTTTGTGTTCTATATCTTTTTCCTAACGTTTCTATGTAATTTTTATTTGCAAAAATATTCAATGTACAGACACGACATGACTACGATTTTATTATATGTTATATTTATGTATTAATTACTTCGTGAACTTTGTACCACGTAAGTAAAAAAAAAATTACCCCTGTTTTAGCCAACCATGTTACTGAAAAAGAAAAAAAACTAAAATTAAAACGGTCCAGCCGGATTTGAGTCTAGCGATACTTACAAACAGAAAGAAGTTACTGGTAGAAAAATGTTTTCTGCCTTTGTTGTCAATGAATACACCGGAAAAATTTCGGACAAAATTAATAAATATCAATCACCTCAGAATATTTGGCCCTCAAATTGAGTGCTTCCTTTGACATCCAGTTAGCCGAAGTGCAGTGCACAGGAGTTAGGCACGACAACTTGAAGAAAAGGCATGCGTTCACGTGCGATAGTATCGATGCCCATATGGCTATCGTTCTGAAATTTTTCAAAACAGTAAATCTCACTAACTTCTTGGACTTTATTTAAAGGGCACGGGCGGCTTACTAGGGCGGGTGCCGGTGCCATTTTTCGGTTGGTTTGTTTTTTTTTTCCATATCAGACCCTTTATAGAAGTCACATCTCAGTTATGTAGGTATAAATTTCTCATTAGGATGATTGAATTAAACCTACACACTCGGTGTCTGCTGTAACCTCGATTTCGCTCGACCATGTTTCTACTTCATTATCAGATCAACTTTAGTCTCCATCATGTTGTAGTGTAAGAACTAAACAAGTAAAAATATGTGTGCCAAGTTTTAAAAGGATCGGTTCACATTTGAAAATTCAGTGGGTGGTTAGTCAATCATCCCCTCTTTTTCTACCCTAATGAGTGGTTCTTTTTTCTAATTTAAATCTGACCAACTTCGAAGTACAAACATCAAAATCGTACAGCAATACGCGGTATGTAAAATAAAAACACTTAAAATATATGGGTCGACTAGAAAATTTCCTCCTTTTTTTCATCGGATACAAATATCGTTTGTTACTTACGTCAGTTTAAACAATAAATTCGCTGAACCAATACTTGATTTTCTGTGTGTTCGATACGTAAATAAATACGAAATTCTAGTAAGTTGAGGCGACCGCGAATAGCAGAATAATGCCATCTTCATAGGCTTAGCCAAAGACAAGAAGAATACCAAGTAGCATACCACAAAGTTTGCTAAAAAGTCTCTCCTTCGAAGATATACTTTGGAGAAATACCTGTAAAGGAAAAAAATATCTTAGTTTGCTCATTATTCAGCTATGTAACGCCATTTCGGCGACGAACAACATGGTTCCTCAGAAAACGGTCAACTGCCTCCAACCTGTTACTATCTATCTAATGAAATTATAACCACAGGGATGGAAGAACAATGCCAGGTCGACGTAATATACACGGACTACCGCAAGTGTTTTGACCGCATAGATCATCGGATGCATCTTCAGATGCTATATTCCGCAGGAATTCACGGAGATCTGTTCCGGTGGTTTTCATTTTACATAGATAATCGATCGCAGGCTGTAGTTTTACGTGGATACACGTCTGGATAGAAATCTGTCCCATCAGGAGTGCCCCAAGGCTCAATCTTAGGACCGTTATTATTTACTATATTTATTCTTGACATAAACACCTGCTTTAGACACTCGCATATTCTACTATACGCAGATGACATGAAGGTCCTAAAGTCCGTACGCACATTATCTGATACAGATATACTTCAGACAGACCTCGACAGATTCGTACAATATTGCAAAACCAACAAATTACAACTAAATGTATCCAAATGTTTTCACGTAGTATTCACTCGTCAGAAATCTATTATTGGCCCAGGTTATACAACGTTGATAAGACAGAGGGGCTTTCCTTTAAACTGCCTATACTAGGTACCATTTTCAAGCTCTGTACCAAAAATAAATTAATTAGGAGCAGTAGTTTAGTCGCAAATGATTTTTAAAGTTTTTGCACTGTTTGAACACGATGTATCTTTTCTAACAGCTGATTATCGTCTAAGCATAGGGCATGCACCTTTCAACGATAAATCTACGATGCGTTGTTGCCGCTCTGACGCATGTCGAAGGACATTCACTAAAAATTGGCAATGCAAACAAGGAAGCAATCAATACACACACACTTGCACTTTCACTACGAAAGCGACTAACATAAAGCGAGCGAAAGAAATAGAGATAGGTCAGTTTGTTGCATCCTTGTTTTTTGCGATCGGTAAGTCCCTCAGTGCGCCGACGCTTGTTTTTCGGAACGTACGGTTTGTAGAATTCGCGCGCAAACAATTGTAATTTTATTTTGTTATTGTGAGAGGACACGTAACTTGGGATTATTATTATTTTGTATTAGTGTTTTTTTTTGTGATTGACTGTTTTTTATGGTGATAGGACACGTAACTTGGGATTATTATTATTTAGTATTAGTACCTCCGGACCTCACTCCCATGGATTTCTTTTTGTCGGGTTACATTAAGGGTGAAGTGTATGCCTCAGAGGTAAATACAATTGATGAGTTAAAAAATAGGATTATTTTAGCATTTCACAAATTAAAGTGCTTAGCGACGGACAGTGATCTAATTAGAAAAATAAATAACAATATTCTCCGTCGGTATAATTTGTGCATCAATGTGAATGGAGGACACATCGAAAATTTAAAAATTTAGTGTGTTTGTTTTTGTGCGCGTACTTCGAAACGTTACCTAACATAAAAGCCAGTGCGAGCGGAGGCCTAAGTCGCCGGCCGCCACCCCGGCCCGGCCCCCGCCGAGCACACGAGATACCGCACACCGCGCTCCGGCGCGCGCGCGACGTTGCCGCTTTGTTACCTAGTGGTATCTAAGGTCAGTGTCATTTTTTTACAAAGGGTGGTTGCGTTTTATTCGGATTTGCAAGCTATTTAGTTTGTTTGAAAAAAATATTTACTCATTTATGGCGCTTTTTGTTTTTGTACCGTATCGAATTAATACTGAACACGTATAGTATACGTAGTTTAATTTAATGCCCCTCTGTCGTATCAACTCTGTATATACACTAGATGGTACTTACATACTAGTAAGTAAAGAAAAAAGTATCAGAGATCTGGGTATAGTACATGACAGCAAGTTACTTTTTGATGATCACATAGAAACAGTCGTCAACAGGGCGTTCAAAGCTTTTGGGATTTATTATTAGAGCTTGTTCTAGCTTTTATTCCCTGACGCCAATAAAAGTTCTCTACTGTTCTCTAGTGCGTAGCAATCTTGAGTATGTATCTCAAGTATGGAACCCTCAATATCTCGTATTGAGTCTGTTCAGAGATTTTTTTTTGCGGTACTTGGACTTCAAGGCCGGGCAATTCTCAGTTGACTATGAACATCGTTATAAGCGTTATCATTTCTTACCGTTGGAAGTAAGATGAAATATTAGGTCTTTACCTATGAAATTGCCGTTCTGCAGTACTGGCCATTTCAAATCAAAATAATTTTTGTTTGGCTTAGAATTCTAATTTCAAATTAATTTTATTTTAAAAACATGTTTTTTTTTTCCAAAAGTAGTCATTTGTTTATTGATTAGTGTTACATTTTCATCACATTTCAATCTTTTTCGTCATCATGGATACGTTAAAAATTCGAGTAATTATGGAATATGAATACCGTCGTAGCAGCAACGCGGCACAAGCGGCACGCAACATCAACGACGTTTACAGAGCTAACACTACAAACCAACGCACCACCTGTTATTGGTTTGCTCGCTTCCGTTCTGGAAATTTCGACCTGAAAAATGAACCTCGCGGTCGTCCGAAGACTTTGGTCGACAATGACGAATTAAAGGCGATTGTGGAAGCTGATGATACACAATCTACGGCTGAATTAGCAGCAGCTTTCGACGTTAGCGTCAAAACAATATTGGTCCATTTGCGTCAAATTGGCAAAGTAAAAAAGCTTGACAAATGGGTGCCCCATGAACTCAATGATCGCCAGCGCGGCGTCGAGACGTGCCTTGCACTGCTCAACAGACACACAAATGAAGGAATTTTGAACCGCATTGTTACCTGCGATGAAAAATGGATTCTGTTTGATAACCGCAAGCGCTCAGCAATTGGTTGGATCCTGGTTCAGCACCTAAACAATGCCCTAAACGAAAACTTACCCCTAGAAAAGTGATAGTCACTGTTTGGTGGTCTAGCGCCGGTGTGATTCATCACAGCTTCTTACCAAACGGGGTGAGCATTACTGCAGATGTGTACTGTGAAGAACTGAACACAATGATGGAGAAGCTGGCACATCTCCAACCAGCATTGGTCAATCGCTCGTCTCCGCTGCTCCTGCACGACAACGCGCGACCTCATACTGCACAGCAGACGGTCTCCAAGTTGCAAGAACTGGGGTTGGAAGCTCTCCGTCATCCGCCCTACTCACCAGACCTTGCGCCTACAGACTACTACTTTTTCCAGAATTTGGATAACTTCTTGGCGGGAAAAAAATTCAATACCCGAGAGGCAGTACAAAATGCCTTTGAAGAATTGGTTGCCTCCCGTCCAGCTGATTTCTTTAAGAAGGGCATCAATAAACTGTCACTGCGTTGGCAAAGATGCATTGATTGCATGGGTGATTACTTCGATTAATACAAATGAAAAATACATGAAAAAAAATCGTTTGAATTTTTTCATACAAAACGGCAATTTCATAGGTAAAGACCTATTATAAGTGATATCTGTTTTTAGTGAACATCGCAAACGGCTCGGTTGATTGCCCCGAACTACTTGGTAAAATACGTCTTCGCACTAAACTGCGTTGGCAAAGATGCATTGATTGTATGGGTGATTACTTCGATTAATACAAATGAAAAATACATGAAAAAAAATCGTTTGAATTTTTTCATACAAAACGGCAATTTCATAGGTAAAGACCTATTATAAGTGATATCTGTTTTTAGTGAACATCGCAAACGGCTCGGTTGATTGCCCCGAACTACTTGGTAAAATACGTCTTCGCACTAATATAAATAACCTAAGAAAACGGCCGCTACTCCAAGTCCCATTCGCATCGACAAAATTCAGGCACAACGCCTTCTGCATGCGCAGTGTTATAGCCTTCAATAGTTTACCATTACACCTGGATATCGACTTATTTTGCACCAGCGCCCATAAAATTAAAAAAGATGTTGAACAAGGAGTATTTTGGTGACAACCATAAGTAGCTTTTAATTTTGATATTGAACGACTTGACATACCCTAGTATCTCGACATCCCTTATGTACATTGTAAAATGTTTGATTACCTGCCCTGTAATTGGTCAAAACAAACACCTTATAACAAAGTAGTTTTTTAAATGTGGAAGCTTGTAATAAGCAAATTTCATAATTTATTTATGTTATTTCAAATTTGTTATTATTAGTCTGTAAGCTTTCTTTAAAATAAAATAAACATAAACAAAATGGTATTAGTACAAGGTTTCAGAATTCTATTTAACACTATTCTATTATTTCTCTTACTTTATCAATAAACTCAGGGACAAAAAGGACTCACATTTTCCGGACTTTCTTTGGATTTAAAACATAATCCCCATATCTATTCATATATCCGCTATGGACGTCCAGAAAAACTTTAAATAGAAACAGGATGTCGAATATGACGCAAACGTGGAAGAAATATTGTACTGAGAGAAACGCCATTTGGTATACAAGCAACATGAAGTCACAGTATGATATGACGAGAATAAGATATTCTGGAAAGAAATAATTGGTGTTAGCATTAACATATTATCTAATGTGTATTTATTTTCGGTCTGAAAATGCATTCTCTGTCAACCTTTGAGTTAAATAGATTACACTGGGCAGTTTTTGTAGGTACAACAAATAAACATTTTTAACACCTAAGAGTTCCTTTTTACCATTTTGCTACGGAACCCTAAAAATCGAATTATTCGGATTAGTAATTTACTTACCCATAAATGTGACTAATTTGCAATCCGGTATGATGCTACTACGGAACCATCTGAAATACAAACAACGAATTGAAGATTTTTTCAAGAAAAACAATTCTCGAGCTAACAAAGCAAAATACACATTCAATAATGGAATACTTGTGTGGCTTAAAAAACAGAAGTGCGGCCGAAGTATAATCTACGTTTCCCGCCGATGTTATCGACTTCGAACCGTGCGATTCTGCGATGCTCTTGTCGGGACTCTGAAAAGATGGAACAAAGATATTCAAGAATTTTTAAAACCATAATTTAATTATTTAATAGGACAGTTTTCGCAAAACCTGTACATATTAGATTCCATTATCAGAACAAGAAGTAAACAGAACGTCAAATGATTTTTAACACGCAGTACTTTCTATGAGCTCTTGAACTCGATCTTGCCTCGCGTTTCTCGATGTTAAGCGATGGATGAGGTCTATAGGCCGATTCAAACTTATTGTCATCTGTGATGTTCGCTTTTCGCTGCACTGCATTTCACCCCTCACCCCCCTTTTTACATGAATTTAATATTGCGCAGCGACTCCAGGAATATTATGAGCTGCCATTTCATTTTGTTCTACTTGTACGTTGAAACGTAAGCGTAGGATATGCCTGTATGGACGGCGAGCATTGGGTGGCTCGCCGTCTGATCAGAACCAGGCCCGGGTCGACGGCGCGCTGTGTTCCACGTGCGCCTCAGAGAGCTGTCAGCAAAGAAGACGGGGCCCGCTAGGGCCAATGCATGCTGGGGCTTTGTTCGAAAGAGGTACCGTAGCTCTGGAACGCAAAGGGCTCTAGGAGGAACACGGATGGGTTTTAGTCAGTAAGAGTCTGACACTCCTTCCTGCTTCACTCAGAGCGGGAGGAGTCATTTGATGATTTCCCATCCTTAAAAAAAAGGATATGCCTGTATACTCTATCTTGCTAAGGTTTTTTAACTCAAATCATTATTT
This sequence comes from Lacanobia oleracea, assembly GCA_950371165.1. Taxonomy (NCBI): domain Eukaryota; kingdom Metazoa; phylum Arthropoda; class Insecta; order Lepidoptera; family Noctuidae; genus Lacanobia; species Lacanobia oleracea. The sequence goes on from OX493397.1 coordinate 15,405,974, forward strand.
GTCTGGCTAGTGCCCTAGTTTTATCTGCTATTCAATCATAAATACCTCGACATAAGCATTATCATCTATCTCAACGTCTTCTTCCTCCTCCTCATCGCCAGTTTCGTATGACAGTGGGAAAATTGTTACCTGCTGTAAAGTTATACGCGTAAATTAAATAATTTAATTTGTAAACAATGTGAAACAGTACAACTGCATTTAAAATATTAATAAAAACACACTTCCAAACTATTCCTTGCGGATGCTAAAGTGGGTAGAACGTAGTCTTTAGCTGCAGATTCAACTGAATGCTTTACTTTTTTGAGAACTGATGGATAGCTCTGCAATGAAAGAATGAGAAGAATAGATTGATTTAAATCGTTCATTATTTCACAGACCATCTCTGTGTATAGAGTTTTGATTGAGTACCTTCAAAAGTGCGTAGAAATCCCTCCCTTGAATGCAAAGTAAGTCAATGTTTCGACTCGCAGTAACATTGGACATCGTCAAATATTTTGTAGCTCCCCTTATGTTCCCGAATATTCCCCCTGGGCCCATACATGCCTCTACTTCATTTACATTTGATACTATATCCACCTGTTTTGGAAATAGAACAATACAAATTATAATCAAGTCCAAACAGATCAAAGTTTGAACGCTGGAATTTATACAGGTTGTAATGGGAAAGTGTAGTCATATTCTCAAATCTATTTTCACCCGTTTTGATGGACTTCCTTCAAGACAGTCAAAAACAAATCCAAAAATCAATTTTCCATTCGTATTTATTCCCATTAGAGTTTATTTCGTTACTTCTATGAGTAATGATTGCTTTTGAAACTCTGGATCTCTTCAAATAAACATTCATTTACATTTAATAGGGTCAGAAGCAGTAATTAACCAAAATTTTTGAGATGATTAAAAAAGCAATAAATTCTTCACTATTAGTTAAAAAAGCAATAAATTCTCCACTATTAGTTAAAAAAGCAATAAATTCCTCACTATTAGTTGATTGATAATTGCTCACCTTTCCTCTATAAATGATATACATAATATCAATAACTTCGTTAGACCTCATCACCATATAACCCTTCTGGAAGTAGAGTTCCTTTAGTTTCTTGGCAAAAGCCCTGAAGAAGGAATACTCAACGTCTTCGAATAATGGGATCTCTCTCAAAGTTTTCTCGTACATGTATAGAACAGCATCCTCGTTCAAGTTTGCGTGTAGTTTTCCAAGAATAGATTGATGCTGAATAGAAAATGTACGTGATTATGCTTAAAAAAATCCTATCTTGTAGTGATGTCTCTGGTCTATTCTAATATATCATGTTTTGTCAATGTGTATAAGTTACTGTTTTTGTGCAATGCCCCACAATGTCTAATGTAGTTATGTCTATATTTTGTAGTATAAAAATATTGCGGTCATAATATGTTTTTCAACTGATGATGATGATGTTTTTGAATTTCCAATTGCATTTTTCTGAAGTCTGTGTTTGTTTATGTGCTTGTTTTGATGGTGTTTCAGGTTTTATCTATGACATTCACAACTGCGGTTTCGTTGTAACCTCTTACAAGTATACCTATGACTATTCTGCCAGAGGATGTGGAATGACCTACCGACCATCCACCTGTTCTCTTCCACTGGTACTTCCAGTACTCTATCACTGTCTTCTTCAGTGTGAATGGCACCTTTTCTCTGTTCAAAAACATTTCTAAATGTTTCAGATCTTCTTGGAACTTGGTCACCACTTGATCTGCCATGGCTTTCAATGACGCTATTCTGGCATACACATATCTTTAAAAAAATATTTACCTTATCAAACAGTTGCGATTAACGCTATTGTTATTAGCACTCGAATTCAAATGATTTCGGGAACTATTATACGTTTTCTAAATCAATTGTGCTCACACTACGAAGCAAATATACTCGTAACTTTGCAAAAATAGCGATGAACTCACCCAAAAAATAGGACGCCATGCATTTGGACGCAAATACACAAAATCATGTGAGCTATACTCTGTGGAGTGATATCTCCAAAGCCGGCACCGCCGAAACTTGTTGCTGTCCAGTAGTAAGCCAATAGGAATACTTTAGTCGGTGACATGTGGGTGTCTTTTATTATTACTATTCCGTCTATCCAAGACCCTGCAAGAAAATTGTCTACCATGACTAGATCGTTCTTTGTTTCCTACAAAACTATTTTTCTTTTTTTACTTACCCTCCTGACAAACCATATTGCCATTAACATGATAAGGCGTCTTCAAATAAGGTACTTTATTCGGTAGTCTTGATAATTTAAATTCGTAGTCTTCCGGGTCATCAGCCTTGACGTATCTACAGGATAAAGTGACTAAAAGCGAAGTATAGAGGTTCAAGAAGAATAACGTTAGAAGAAGAAAGTGGACCACACTCATGAAGTATGCCTGAAAAGAGATGGTTAGAAGATTAAAGAAAGAAATCTAGGCATGAAGTGACAGATAAATATAGGAGAGATTATGATGAAGACAAGGAAGAAAATCGTATGCTAGAATCTGACTGCTAAGATTGAGTCTAAAACTTCTAAATCATCATCCAGCCAGAGGAAAACGCCTGGCCACTGCTGGAGATATGCTCAAATCATCGCCGTATCGACCGATCTAGCAGCTGCCTTGACTGGTTAAGTCTTTAAAGTTAAGTAATTACCCGTCTCAAAGCGCCTATAGATTCAGCCCAAGACGCAGCATACAGTTTAATAATTTGTGTCACATTAATCATTCTTAACACGCAATGGTACATGTGATGGTTATACTCATGGTCATCATCGGTATGTTCCTCAGTGTGCTTGGGGACAAACAGCTTCCAGATCGCGTACCAAGGGAAACATGTTATAAAGTCTACCACGAATTGCCCCTGAAATTGGAATTTGTTTGTTATTGTTAAAATATAGCTTCTACCAGCGGCTTCGCTCTCGTGAATGACGTATATTGTCCCAAGGGATTAAAATCCCGGGAAGAAAAATATGTTATGTCCTATCCCAGGACGGATTAAAAAAAATTATCCAAATCCGTTCAACCGTTAGGGCGTGAAGAGGTTATAAATAGGCAGACAAACCGACAGACAAGAGTTACTACTTTGCATTTATAACATCACCATGGATATTGGTCAATTACTTTGGCTTCGAAAAAACGCCCTCTATCGCTTGCAAGGTGAACTATAATCCCGTTATTCAACTTGCTCCTTATCAACTTTGTTGTTTCTCTAAAACTCACCTTTAGATAGTGCGTAGCTGTCATGTAAGGATGATATATCAACTGATTTTTGGAGCCGTAGTATGCCACATGGAGCATCAAATACATATCTATATAGCATATGCTTTCCAAAATTACAAGTGTCACGTTGAATGATCCAAACTGTGGCGCCATAGATACAACTACCTTGAAGATTCGAGAAAAAGGAAGTTGTTAAGTATGAGTTAAGTTTGACTGTGTTGAAATAAACACCCACTGCTTCATAAGTATACGGATCTTCAGATTGTGTAGGTGCCTAATTTGTTTAATTGGCGGAAGTGACTGGGTACCTAGGAACTATTGAATTATTGAATATGTTATTGAAAAATCAATTCGTTGCTATTTGACAGAGGTTTTGGCGTTTCATCTCTTACAGAATACTCGTAGGTAAATAAAGATGATTCAGTACTAAAAGCATTATAATGGTTCAAAACAAAACAAGCTTCCCTACTTGATCAACTCCATTTTCACTCTAAATAAATAACAATAGATTTGATAAACTCGTCTAGACGTTCCAAATCTAGACGAACAGTAAATCTCATGTGTCATAAAACATATTAAAATAGAAACTTACGGGTATGAGTAGACACAATAAAAATGCAGTGGCTATTCGCAATATCGCCCACGTTTTCAAGAATATACCGTCGGGTCTTATAGCAATGGGCATCAGCAAATATGGAGCAATGTTGTTGAGGACGTGAAATTTTTTGAACGACTTCCAATATTTATCCTTGGATTTCTTGTATTCTGCTTGAAGGTCTATGAAGGAATCTGAAATGAGGAATATGTATCTGTAAGTTTTTCAATACATCATCAGCTTACAATTTTCCCGCTTTTGGAGATGACTTCCATTCTTATTAGATGCAACTGAAAAAACAAACAATATTTTAAACTGAGCATCTGCCTATTTGACTTCACAACACTAGAATTTTCGAGCAATATAGCAGAAACAATTTTATTAACATGTCCTCTTCCTATTGTAGTCATCAATATTGTAGAACTTCATTTATTCTGTGAATAATGTTTTTTTTATTTCTTGAAGCCTATTGCTAAATGGAGTATGATCTGCATCGCCACTTCGATTTGATCCCCGATAGCTTAACTTTGTTTCTTTGATGGGAGATCACCAAATAACTCCTTCCGCTGTGGGCGGAGCGGAAGGGAGCGTCAGACTCTTACTGACTAAAACCCACCCATGTTCCTCCAGATGGCCTTTGCGTTCTAGGGCCACAATAACTTTTTCCAACAATTCCATGTCTATACCCAGCAGGACCCTACGTTTGATCCGATTGAAAGCTAAAGTTTGACGTGTGTAGTGTTTAGTACCTTCCGAATTGTATAAGTAAGAAGAAGTCGGTTATAAAATAGTACTTACCTTAATTGCTACAGCGAAATCTTAAGTTATTTTCCAGCTGGATCCTCCGCCACCATACCTACTATAAGCTGTGAAAGCTTATAGCGAAACGTACCTACTAAAATTAAAATAAAATAATTGGCTGCTAAAATACAAACTATTTAAAATTAACGTAAGGTTATTTGAAAAGTTCTAATGAAATGCTTATATAAAGTACTCGTACACTAGTACTTTATATAAGCATTTCATTAGAACTTTACGTGTCCCCGCAACATCGTCTGCCTTCCTCGATAAATGGGCTATCTAACATTCAAAGAATTCAAATCGGACCATTAGTTCCTGAGATCATCGCGTTCAAGCAAACAAACAAGCTCATCAGCTTTATATATTAGTATAGATGACCGTCTGGGCTGAAGGCGTCAAAACAAAATAGGGTCCTGCTGGCATAATAAAAGTTTTGGTGCATACCTCATAAAATAATAATTATTTTAAAATAAATCGGGACTATTGGTCTGAAGACCTCCAAACAGCGGAGGGCCCTGCTGGAAAATTGTTTAAGATTTCGCCGTAGCAATTATGGTACTTAATATTTTTTACTTATAAGATTCGGAAGGTACTAAATACTACGCACGTTAAACTTTGGCTTTCAACCAAATTAAACGTAGGGTCCCGCTGCGTATACACCCATAACAATTCCGCAACCCTGACCAATAGCTTAGCTTAGAGGCACGAGCTTCATTTTCTTCAGGACAACTTACTGTTAAAGAAATCCTGTAGAAGACTGGTGATCTTTACTTTCTGTTTCTTCTCAGTCATTCGATTGTAATGCTGTAAATAAGAATCAGTGCTCTGCGCATTTGCTCGCTCCTCCACCTCCCGCAATTCTTCATTTGTTACTAGTCCTTCGTGCTCTTTCATATCGGGGAATAGACTCAGTGCCGACGTGTATGCACAGTGGCTTACACTAACCAGCTAGAAAAGAGAAAATCTACATTTCTACAACTGGTCTTTACGTTTTACTTTCCCTTAATTTAAGAGCGTTTACTCCTCCGGGTATTTCATGCAATAGAGAAAGAATATTTTTTACTTTCTATAGAAAGCTTAAAATGGCTATTCCTCAGTCATACTAATCTCAGTTTAGAAAATTTTCTCATCTAACTTTTTATTAGACCTCGTCCTAGGTATACTGCGCATTATCTTTCATTATTAAAATTGGTACATCATTGCTAAGATTATGGATTTAAAAATTTTATGTGTAATCGTCTACCAATATTGTTTTAGTAATCAAAAAGTAATTTATTGTAAAATCATTGTATTTGTTGAAGTTTTAAGTTGATTATTATTTCAATCCATGTTTACATCACGTGGGAAGACAATTTATACACCTAATTTGATTAACTTGGTATAGATATTAATCAACCAGTACTTCCTTCATTTCCATTTTGATATGGTCTTCCACTATTTATGATTCCGTGCAAGTTTTAAAAGGCGATTCAGGAAAATGAATTGCTGTATCAATCTTCGTTGCCAGGTCTGTCTCGACATTAACAAACTAACAACTTGCTTGTACAGTTTGATATAAGGATACAAAAAAAAAGAAAATAATGTGTTTGACTCATGTTGGTATATTAGGTTTCTTACATGGTAATAGTTATTGCACTTTTTATAAGATCCCTCAGAGCTTCACAAACTTAGATCTAGAATTATTCAGAGCCTCTCGTGTCAATAAGCATTGAGCCATATCTTTATAAACAGAACTACTTCAATCTACATGATAACGGTCACCTTTGTCGCAACAAAGATCCAATCATACAACCTTAAATAAGGTCGAATGGCAGAAAGCGAGCGTAGGACGACTACCCACTATACCAACCCACCTGTAAAAGGTCGCGAGGACCATTCAGCTTACCTTACAATGAGTCAATGTAACCACGGTGCTTAGAGTGGGGATCCCGTACAAAAGGACAAGTAACCCCACATGAGCGCCCGGGCCTATGATCCGTTCAGTTTTCTTCTCCCTCCTTTCACTGGAGGTCACCAAACAGTATCCGCTCTCGATTATGTATAACTCCCTAGTTACTGTCCCCCCGTAGAATACAATTTCGCCAGGTGGTAGAATTATGTCTCTTGCCGCTGTAAAATAAAATATTCGCGATTGGACCATCAAACAAACAAACAAAAATGAAACTTATTATTTATTTGCTAGAATGCAGGTATACAAATGAGGTCGTGAAATATAAAAATTGAGAAAGAAGAAGAAATAAAGAAAAAACATTTATTTGCGCCGAGCATGACGCATACCAAAATAAATGAAATAAAAATAGCCATAAATATTCGCAATCTATTGAACGTAGGTTTCTCCGTTGGTTTCTCCATAGCCTCCCATGATTCCCGATACGAAACGATTTTGTCTTTGCCTTTTAAACTGATTAGCTCGTGAGTGGTCCAGTTCCTTCCGAGCCGTATGTTGTTAAGATGATTGCTGCCAATTAAAGTTTGGTACCTATTTGGGATTGATAGACGGTTTCTTCGAATCATAGACGAAGTATCGTAGGGCGAAAAATTCATTGAACACTTATGATTCCCCCTTACTTGAAAAAGAGTTCTAACCTTCCGTAAGTGTATGAATATAAGCCTTATTCTTCACTTGAAAGAACTTGATAGCTGTAAGGGCTTTAAATCTAGCTTGGTGCAAGACTTTCTTCCTCAACTCTGATGGAACTACCGTCTTCTCTAACCAGTTGTCATCTGTTAGTTCTACGCCCTAAAATTTATATGATAAAGATTAGTTCCCAGTGGTTTCGTACATTTTTATTTATTTGAGAAAGTTTTACCGAATTGTATTGCCACTGAAGTTCGTAGAAAGCCATTATTCGAGATTTGATTGCTGGATGCATATTATTTTCTTTCATGAATTTATCAATCGTTATGATCACTTCCAGGAAAGCAGTTTTGGTTCTGCAGTCAAATATTTGTTAGTTTAATGAATACGTATTTCGATTCCTCTCTGAACTTATTCAAATTAGGTGACTACAGTCGTTCATTACTGTCGTTAACAAATTGATTCAAAACAATTTTTTGTTACGTATTTGTCGTTTACATGTTACTATGATGTGTAGGTTACCTTGACCAGTGTGTGACAACAGCAGAGAATTCGGACACACAAAATCCGGACAGTAGGACTCCATAGAGGCTAAGGAAAGCTATGAATGTCATGTCGTAGATATCTCCAGGCGTGTAGTCCCCATATCCGACAGAAAGCAGAATAGTCGTGGCAAAATAAACAGACGTTACTAATGGGTATTTAGTTCTGGAGACAAAGATTGATGTTTAAAATCTAACCTAAAGCTTCTGTGATGCCACAATTTAGTGAAGAATTCGATTAAAATCTTCTCTTAGAAGGGTTAAGATTGTGATGAGTTATAAAGAAGTGAGTGAAGCAGTGGGCAATCCCTGCCATTCCACTCGTAGGTATTCGATGATAGGAAAACTCGTTGCAAAGGTACCTTGCCAAATATGAATTCAAGTCCACACTCGTTGTTCGTCGTGTGCATAATGCAACATAGGTTTTGCGGTTAATTTAAAAATATAAACGGTACACCCGTCACTCACTCTGAAACCATACATACGCGGTAACGAAGGTCATCAGAATTTATAATGACTGCTGTCTTTAAAATGACTCATAAAAATAAATCATTCAGCGGAAAAGTTAAATAGAGTATGCATGATGAATCATGAATCCCCGATCCCAAATAATTTATTACGTAGTTTATATATTTGTTGCAATAAATATGCATTTTGTACCCACAAGATTTATATGGCTTACGCAATTTTCGTTGAAAGAATTAGGTAGATACAGTCATATTGGAAGAAATCGAGAAAGCACGATTTCGCCAGCACTCTTAATACAAGCAAAACCCACACCTACTAGTATCACCATAAGATATTATGTTCTGTACATGTTTAAACAAACAACAGTATAGACTTACTTTGTAGATCTGTATCCGCGTTTGTGATCTTCCCAAATCAACGCTCTACTAAACCATGAGTTTTCGGAACATCGGTTTACAAAACAAGACTCCATAAATAATATGACACCAGACCAATAGCACAGCAAACATATGTATACGCAATACTTTACTATCTGTAATTTAAAATTGCATCTTTAGTTTATTTGGATAAACACACGAAATCAAAGCGAGGATAAATCATTGTGCAGCCACCTTAACAAGAATCGAATTCAGTAGCAATTTTCTTTCCAAATTTTCAAAGAAACTTGACAACCTCCAGACTAAACACAGCTTTATTCCTTTGCACAAGTAGAATAAGTGATCTCTATAGTTATCATGATATTTCACAGACTGGTGAATAGTGACAATGTATTCGAACGGTATTATTGCTACAACGTCTAAGTAGAATCCAAGAGTGTTCATCCTATAGCACACAATGCTTTTGAAATCCTTTATGTACCTCTTCTTTGTCTTAACTGCAGTAACAGAAGTCATGAAGAGGTTCAGTATCAGCGAAATAGTTATAACTATTTGGGCATAGAAATAAATTCCCTCAGGAAACTTTCGTATAAAACCTATGAAGTAAGGATAGACGAGGCATAAGTAGAATACTATGCAAAGCATATACAATTCCCAGTATTTGACGAGCGGACAATCGGCTTCTAATATCCAAGGAAACTTGGACTTGATGCAAGTGAACATTGCTGTTTTCTTCTTTATGTGTTCCGATATAATGTATAGGTCCAAACAACTTTCATCAAGGTGATCGTCACTTGTCAATGTGTCGATATCTGATGCACCTGTGGATGTGGTGAATTCTGGTTAAATTTCGTTCTTTTCTGTCATAGTTCCTATCACAACAACGTGAAAAACCCTTATGAAGTCACAAACGAGTGGATTGTATTGTCGATTGGGTGGTGTTATACGAAGTTCTTACCTTGAATATATCTCAATTTATCTTTCAAACATTTTATACTGCTTTTCTTTCGATCCTTAGATGCGTAGATGTTCAATGAGAATTCAGTTTGTTCCCCTTGCTTTATTTTCCTCTGCCGACTCCTGTTGATTCGCTCTTGTATCTCAGATCGCATAGAATCAACAAGGTCTGGGTATGTGATCATCAGTTTTATGAATTTTGTTTTTTCTAAGACTTGGCATTCGACGTAAGTTGCCGCTTTGACCGTGCAGCGGGCTATAAACATGAACAAATAAATTTGTTTAGTCGTCCGTGTTCTTTATAAGTTTTAATCGTTTTACGTAAAATACTTACCTGGTATATTGTAGACTAAAGAAATTTCTCCAAAACAAGTGCCTTTTGCAAATGAAATCATTGGACTTTCATCATCTTCGTCCGATAGTAATTCTAATACGCCACTAGTGACACATACCTGCAATAGTAAAGCATGAATATAATCTTAATGACAAACATATACCGTATCTAATTAATATTTTAAACAGATCATATACATGCAGCCTTACCATAATAGTCTTGTTCTGGTTATGGTTATAAACAACGTCTCCTGGTAGATAAAACTGGTGCGTCATGTCTAAAGATAGTCTCCTAAGGAATGCTTCCGGTAACTTCCTAAACAACAGAGAGCTATAGAGCGGAACGGCGTTCAAATCGTAGCAGATTTCCATTTGTAAAGGATAGGGTAGCAGCCCAAGTAGTTTGGGTTTGAAAACTCCTGATTTTTGATACCAGAGGTCTTCGTAATAACTGCAAAGTAAGATATTCATTACACGGTTACTTTGTAAGTACTTTATCGTTTTAATAGATACATAATTATAGTTGCATACCCGATAATGCGCTTGGTAGTGTCTGCGTCCATTTGAATCAATCGCAGATGATTTTGAATTTTCTTTAGTTGTCTTACGTATTTGGAACGTCTTGTCGTTATCGTTATGAATTGTGATGTTAAGGATCCCACAAATACTACTGTTGTGAGCAAAAAGCCGAGTAATGTCGCCAAAATTGCTATGAGTCTTTCAGCAGTTGTCACTGGGTATAAATCCCCCAGAGCGTTAGTAGTGAGGAACATGACTGACCAATATGTGCAGACATAGTACCAGTCGATAGTTTGCTCCGTCGGTAAGTATATTGCTGCTAGCGACCACGATGTGCGCAGTTTATGAATGTCGAAGGTCCTGTTTGCAAACAAATACCACACGCACGCCCAGGTATGAACAGATAAGAAGAAAAGTATCAAGTACTGCGACAAAAACGTAGTCCACTGGTTGCTGCCAGCTTGCGAAGATCTATTGTAGAAATATTCTAAAATCCTATAGACTCGTATTGTCGCTATTAAAGGCGCAATCGCATGGAAATTGAACTTTAACACGTGATTGTCGACTAAATACAAGAATGAGTATGGGATTGCTAGTATTATATTGATAACTACTTTAAATGTATCAGGTTCCACAAGGTTTAGTGTTTTCCTCCATTTCTTAAAGAATTTCAGGCCTACAATGATGGTGACGTCAAAAGTAAATATGAAATTGAAACACAATAAAATAACGATGGCCCAAAACGGTCTTTCGTTTGCTTTACAGAATGTATAAACACAAGTGTCCAGAATGTATGCAATGAAAAGGTCGGTAAGTATGAATATTTTCCAAGCAGGGTTGGAATAAATGAGCAGGGTCGTTCGCAGTTTGCTGTTCGTTGCAAATTCAGATCGTCCTTCTTGTAATATAGCGTAAGTTTTGTGTCGACGGTCGTCATCCATTTCATAGCGAGCACTGGTGAGTCCAGAGGCGATTCTTGGTGGAGTGGATTGACCATCTGATTTAATTGCTCTACGCCTGAATCTGTAGATATCTAGGCCCTCGTTTTGCGTGGCTAGGCAAAATGTCAAATCGTTAAACATAAATTCAAGCCAAAAAAGATCTTCAACAATGTGTAGATAGGTACCAATAAAAGACTTACACATTTTCAGTCCAATTAGTTCTCTTTATCCGGCTGAAAGATTATGTTCAGGATTATTTCAAATCACCAATTCAGCAATTCAATATTTTAAAACTTGTCAAAATAAAATATCTTTATCGTCTAGATGGTTTCAAAAGTTTGTATAATCTAGTGGACATGTTTTATCTCATAAAATTAAATGGGACGTTGATTTACGAAGAATACAGGAAACGGGGAAGAAAGTTTAGATTTTAAAATAAATAAAAATGAAAAACTTGGTAGTCTGGGAGTCAAGGCATTTTTTTTTCATCGTTTGGTTAAGATCAAAGATTGAAAGCTTGTAGTAAATGGTCACACGATGGCACGGTGACGCAATGTTTTCCTCGCACAAATCGTAGGCCGAAAGCCGGACATGTAGATATCCAAGACGCAAAGCTGTGCGCACGGCACTCCAACCTACATACATGAACATAAAAATTGTTGCGGACTTGACGTTATTTTAATTTCATATTGTACACCACATGGTGTTTATTTAAAAAAAAAACACAATGTAGGTAATGACTGTGATCTGCGATACCGACGTTTTAACGATGCGTTGTCGAACAATAATTAACTACAAAAATATTTATTGCTCGCCTTTGTATGTGTTACTGTTGCAAACTGCTGTTTTGATAGTTTTTATGGAGATGCGATAAAACTCTTGTTTGTACATTCTAATCCCCTTACGTGTAAAACTACACGATCAGATAATATCTGAAGTTATGCTGTGAAAGCGATTTGCCAAGTTCCTATTAGAATATTCAAGTAGTTGGTATCGCTGGTGACATTTGCAATCTAATGATTTTATTATTGGTAGAGTTAGATACCTGATAGCGCCTCTGTACATCTGTGTGCGTAAAGTATTAAATAAATAAATAATCGGCATCGGTTGGTTAGATCTTCGTATATCCAAGTTCCATAGCGCCTAGATAATTAGAGTCCGAACGAGCTGCCATACCCGGAGCGGCCGCATAATTACGATGCTTTTATGGTAGTCAAGCTCGTGTATTGGTGAAAAATGTTGTCATAAAACGATTTTAAATACTTTTAGCATTTTGCAGCACATTTAATTCACTCTAAGCAACCTCCTCGTTAGTTAATTCTGTGATTGGTATTAGATACTTATTTAAGGAAAATGTCTTCTAAACAAGAAGGTGCAACCATCTTCAGTATGACGTAAACGTTGCTGCAATCAGTAAAAAATAATTAATCGCTGGTTCCACTAATAAATACACGTTTAAGTATGGTCTTCGCAGACTTATTTTATGGGAAACAATAGATTTTTAGACAGGATTAATGCTAATAAATATTGTTACTGTGATTTGTTTTTAATAGGGTAGTACCTAGTTCTGTTGCATTAACGCTAGGCAATAACTTGGATTAAACAAGTAGGTAATTACAAAATGTGTAGGTAGCTGTGGTAGATATTAAGGCATAACAGATGACCCTTCTATTTGAGATGTAGCCTCGTAATAAAGCTTTCAATTCAGAAATAATAGCGGAATATAGAGCGTGGAACTTGTGTGCTTAATCCGTTTAATTCGATAGATCCACAAGAACATCGGATAGGGGTCAATTATCCATTTATCCTTTTAACGGAATTGATAAAACGTAACTAACTTGGGTGAGTTTAATTGATCGAATGTGCTGGCTTTGTTAAAAACGAATTTTGTCGGTGATATAAAGTTTAATTTTTATCAGACCAATTTGCTGTTTAAGAAGATAATTAGAGGTTTTTAAAAAGTATTTTTCTTTCTTCGAGTATTCGCCCTGCAGAACAATTTTGGCAATGCTATAGGTAATTATATACATTATTCCAAAACTTCTGTTTGCTAAAAAATTTTGTAGGGCAGTCTTGTATCCAAATATGATAAATCTGTGTTTCAAATATCCAAAATGTAGTCTTTACGTGGAACAAAATAATTTCGAGTCGATTATGGTCCTAAAATAAGTTTAAAAGTCACCATTAGTGACAAAGACTGCACAAGATAAGTAAGAAATGAGTATGATTTGCATGGCACAGTTAAAATCTTCAGTCTGCACGGAATTATAAGAGATTGTGTGTATCATTTAGAACGGAACACTTGGTCGCTTCAAGGCGTGAAGGAAATAGGTAGGTAGTACCTATAGACCCAGAATCCAGCTGTTTCAACTTTTCACGAATTAGCATGAAGTCGGTATCCTCTTTATCGTTCAGTCGTGGAGGGTTATGTTAAATTAAGGGCATAATGGGTAAAAATCGTAAATAAACCAACTTTTGTCATTATTTTAGCCATAAGCACCTTTTTTCAGATGGAAAATAATCAAATTACTCCTCTTGCTCTGAGCGGAGCAGAAAGGAGTGTCGAGACTTTTACAGACTAACCCATCCGTGTTCCTCCTAATGCCCTTTGCGTTCCAGAGTCGCGGTGACTATTTCGAACAAATTCCGCATCCCTGGCATTTTATCCATAGGTACTCATGCTACGCGGTGAAATCTGCATAGGTATAGGTACCTACCTACTGGCAGTCTATGCTGTGAATAACACACCATAAAAACTTTTGTGGGGTGAGCTTGAAGTGAGTGAGATTCTAACTTGATTAGATGGAACCACCGCACTTTGTGTTTACTTCTCCAACCTTTTACAGAATAGCAGTACCTAGGTACGGGTTACTGAAAATATATTCATCACATGACGTTTCGCTTAAATGATGATGATGATAGTCGTTTCAATCGAAGTTCTATTGTTTCTGCTAAAAGCTGTTTCAGAGAAGTTTATTTTCTTGTCGTTGTCTGAAATACGTTGCCTGTCCAGAATACGACGTATCAAATACACACTCAGTTTATGTCCATAAGCTTATACCATTAAAATTATTGAGCAATCTCACTCCATTTATGTTCTTATCACGTTGCGTAACTATCTTTAGTCTTTAAATAATAATATCATGAAAAACAATCCTCTGTTCGCCCACAGTTTCCTTTTATGTAAAATGAGAAAAAACTAACTTGATGAAATATTGTGTGTAGGTGTTTTGTGGAGGAGCCTGTTTTAATTGCTGTAACACGTCATTGAGGTGCATTTTATTCTGAACTAGCTGACCCGCGTTACTTCGTCTGCGTCACATTTTCCATTAATGCTCCGCTACTATCGGTCGTAGCGTGATGTTATAAATATAGCCTTCCCTGACAAATGGACTAATGGGCTATGCAACATAAAAATATTTTTTCATTTCGAACCATTAGTGTTTCAGTTAACGCTTTCAACCAAACATACGAACTCTTCAGCTTTATAATATGTAATTACTACTAAGCTTTTGCCCGCGACTTCGTTCGCGCATATCCCGTGTTTGCCGTTCCCGTAGGAATTTCGGGAAATCCTCTTTTACTACTCCCTTACATTCCCCGAGAAATCTACATGCCAAATTTCAGCTTCCTGCGACCAGTACTTTCGCCTGTGCGTTGTCTGTCAGTCACTCAATCAGTCAGTAACGGAGGAATTTTATATGTAGATATTGATTAGGAATTTAGGATAAGTACGTAAGTACCTACAGATTAATCGATGAAGTTTTTCTTTTGATCGGTTTGCGATTGTGTAGGTCAAATCAGTCACGAAGTGTCAAACCAGATGTTTACCTACCTATCTGCAATCGATTCAGAAAGTAATCGACTCCATAATTAATATCGTTGTACTTAGAAAAGGCTTAGGTATACCATGTGTCTCTCTCTGGGGGCAGTGGTGGTCCACACAAGTGCTTTCATCAGGAAAATCGGGACTATCATTGACGGTAACGGTAAGAAAAAACATGGCGGAACATAAAATCTCTCTTGATAGGTACCTACCTACTACCAGTACCTAGTAACACGTACCTAAGTTAGTACTGTCATCGTCTGCCTAGCCTTTTCCCAACTATATTGGGGTCGGCTTCTAGTCAAACCGGATTCAGCTGAATACCAGTATTTTACGTGGAGCGGCTGCCTACCAGACCTCCACAACCCATTAAATGGGTAACACGGTATTTCTTGGCAAGACTGGTGTCAGATTTACTGGCTTCTGACAATCCGTAACGACTACCAAAGTTCTACAAATGACAGCCGGGACCAACAGCACGTGCTTTCCGAGGCACGGAGGAAACTCTGAATGTTAAGACGGTCACCCATCCACAGACCAACCTTGGCAAGCGTTGCTTAACCTTGAAGATCGACCTGTGCGGCTGTTATTCTATAGCCACGAGCTCTTCCACACTAGTGCTATACTTTCTGTAATTGTTACATCCCTACTGCTCTCAAAATGATAAAGGAAAATATCGTTAAGGAATCAGCATGTTCTAGACTAAACATTCCAAGTCATGTGTGACATCTACCAATCTTCTATGGGCACACGTGTTGGATGACAGCGCGCGCACTCTCACAGAGGGCCTGTGTCCAGTACGACCATTGTAAGCCGATTTGAATCCTCTCGTTTCCTAAACATTCTAAAATCTATTTATACGAATAGAATTGTTCAATTCGGTATTGGAAAGGTGAATCGTCGTTTAACCAAATTCATGAATCTTGATTTGCAATAGGCTTAATAAGTCCTTGAGCCTAATTATTCGTGACAAACCAACTACCGGAGCTATGCAAACGATTAAAATTATGAATGTCAGCTGTAGATAGCTTTGCGAATAAATTCATTGTTTTAATTTTACATTTATGGTATTTTTAAACTGATTTTAAGTACCTTCTTAGTTTTGGCTGTGAATTATCTACAGTGAAAAAAAAATGCAAGGCGCATATTGCTTGTTGATGGCTCACAAACCTGTCGCTATAATCTGCTTTTTGCTGTTTCTGCTTTACTCAGTTGCTATTTTTTTTTTGCTCTGTAATTCATCACCACACTTACTATTTTACACCCTTATTCATAAACATCTCAGAACTGTTTACTAGTTCTGAGTGAGTAGCTATACGTAAAATTCTGCATAGCGACGAAATGCTTATCAGTGCTGCTTAGCAGTTCAGAGGTTTTATGAATAGAACTTATTTTTATAAAAGTTTTTCCAGAGCTTATCAGTTTCAGAGGACAATGACCGAATTTTTTTTTTTTTTACTATTGATAGGCGTTTGACCACTATCTCACCTAATGCTAAGTGATGATGTGGTCGAAGATGGAGCACGCTTGCCTAGAAGTAACCTATTCACTCTTGACTTAAAGACTCCCAGGTTGTAGCTATCAGGAAACAGACTCTGACAGGGAATTCCACTCCTTTTAAAGGCAGATATTTCAAATAATCCTTTTTAAAATGTCACTGAGTCGGTATGCGTTTGTTAATTAAACAATAGGTTCGGGTTTCACTTAAAAATGTCTCTGGATATTCCTTTGTTAAAGAATACGAGTTCAACATCGTTGACTGGTGTCGAGGCCCTTGTATGGAGAACTAAAAAGACGCATTCTGTCACGCCTTCTGCCCTTATTTTGGTCATCTTTCTTGTGAATTGATTGGACTTACGTCGGCAAATTAAAGTATTTTCACGAATTTGTATGTACACATGTATGCGTTCAACACGTTCAATATTCTAAAGAGAAGGCAAAAATTAATAAGTAAATATTATGTTCGCCGTAGTCACTGGTTGAAGAAAATATTTTATTTTATTTCACGGAATATGATTTAGTTATAAGTAGTAAGGTTTTTTTTCGTAAATACTTATCAATAAACGCGCTTGAAACTACTAAAACAATACTTCTGGTTTTCCGTCTTAAATAGATGGAAAAGGTGAATAGTTACGGTCGGTCATGTCAACTCATATCATTATAGTTATAACTGGGTTAGCTAGATGGCGACTGATTCGCATTTATTTTCTGTGGTGCGAGAGCGAGACAAGCATAGAGCGCAGCGATGTGAGTGCGAGCGAGAGCAGCGTATGTTATTATTACGCCTACACTGTGGACAGAAGTCGCACGCGCTCACAAAAAATCCATTCGACAAGAGCGCAGGCGCAGCGCTATATTCACCCACAACTTCACTTCGGTCAACTTCAACTAGTGGTGATCGAAACTTCGATGTGTGTGGAAGTGAATTTAACTTTTCTAACATAATCTCACAAAAATAACAATAATCAGTAACTAAAGTACAATATCTTAATTGATCGTGTTGGAATAAACTTTTAACGTGTCGTTAGTTGTATAAATAGTACTCATGATGTGTGATAATAACAGTCCTTCGACGCAAAGTATAGCGGACTACTTAGCTCAGTTGCTCAAAGACAGGAAGCAACTGGCTGCGTTCCCGAATGTTTTCATGCACATGGAGCGACTTCTGGATGAAGGTAGGTCAAAATCGTGTCGAACTATTTATAATACATCGGCAGCCGAGAGTACTAGTTCCTATCGTCGATGCTTGTCACCGAGGCGATCATAAATCGGATGCGTCGACAAATGTTACAACGCAAACGATATTAAGTTTATTTTTGTCTTCGCCCCGCCGAGTTATGGTCCAGTGGTGTTTGTAATGCGATCCTTCATTTCGAAAAGCGAAGTAAAGCAGACCGTCTCTGTGCCGATTTGCGGTCAGCGGTCGTTAGATTGTCGCCGACGAAAGAGATCGGTGAAATGTACATGTAGTAAACGAGTTTTGTGACTACGCTTATGTGTCTCGTTTCGCTGTCCACGCAGCTGTTGTAAATAAATCTTTCATTAGTCGAGTTATGATTTTGAGGTTATATTTTAAATGGGGACGCGCGAGATGAAGGATCACAACCACAAGCCCTGGGGGTAACCTGTTCGCAGGGCCGTATTCTTGCATTCCGCGCGAGTTAGTGGAATGTCGCCACTCTGTGTAGGTACCGTACGTCCACCATTCTCAGTCATACGAGATTTGTACGTAGCGCGGCGCAGGCACACCGCTCCTTGTGCGATGTATAGCCTCGTTTTATTACCTACCACACGTAACCAGTCCATGGATACTATGTAGCCCTTATCTTTGCTACTGAGCGCCTGTCGACTACACTCACTTGACGTTTGCAAAATGTGTCCTGCAGCGAATATGGAATGTATTTTGATGTAAATTAGTACCTTCTGGTATTTGGTATTTGTTCTTCATTTAAATAACGTACCTATGAATTATTATGACAATAGCTAATATTTATGCAGTTTTAGATTGTTTAGCTACAAGCTTGCTGAGCTCATTACATAGATCAGTATTTTATGACAGGTAAGTAGGTTGTTATTTAGTTTATTTATTTAGTCACCATTTGTGTGTAATGATTTGTGTATCTTTGTTTCATTTTCCTTGATTCTAATTGGAAGAGACTTCTATCCTGAACTAATACACTGATACCAACCTTCACAAATTTACTGTGATAATTCGAAGGCAGATATTTCAATAACAAACAGGTTATAGTCACTTTGGCACCATATAAGTGAATGCTGGTACTTGGGTTGCTATGCCCGTTCGCTACACAGCTACTCTACTAATTGATATTATGAGCCGGCTGATCAAGAGAACACGATAATAAAGTCTGCGAATCAAGCTAGATTGTTATTTGAAATCTTCTGCCTGTCATTTTGTTACACTAGGAGGTGGTTTTTTTTTTCTTTATTTATTTAGGGACATTTAAAATCACAAAGCGTACGTCAGTCCCATCGGACCTACCCTAAATAAATACAAATTAGTCATATCTGGGCCTGGAACCTAAACAGACTCTTCGCATCATCGCGAGGTGGTTTTGTTATACGTATACATGATATTGAGGCGACTAATGAGATATCAGAATAACTAACACAAACGTAAAAACCCCCTAGAATAGGTACGGTACGGCCAACCGCACGTGACATCATTTGGGCTACAAAAACCGCCCTTACTGCTACGGAATAAGGCGCTGTCAAAGTCAGTCTTTTTGAAGAAGGATACATTTGATACCACGAAGGGTCAACATAATTATTGGACCCAAGTATGCAGAATAGTTTTGCCATTTTCTGAAAGACTCATCCTACAAACTTAATCACGCCCATTCAAAACAATTTTCATAATAATTAAACCAATAAAAATTCAAAGACGAGTACAGGCAGAAACAGAATTCATTGAAAAGACGACGTGTTACTTTAAAACACATTAGCGACTCGAGTCACGTCTCTGTGCAAAGCAAGGTCTATTCGACCGATACCTCTACATGACATAATGTCGCAGCCATAACCATTTACTGTTAGCGTTGCCCTCTGGGATTAAAGGGTATGAATAAATAGTAAGTTGTACGCAATCCGCCAATCATTTACGCTATAAGTAGGTATCTACTTATCTATCAATATATGTTAGCACTGCTGTATAATCTCTTCTTAAAGCTGTAGTGAAACTTCAACTTCTCTAGTTACAGTTAGGAATAATGTCTAATAATCAAATGGTGACACGCTAATTATTTAGGTAATTAAGGCAGGTACCTACGTAGGCACTTAATATGTGCACGCAAGACATCTATAATATACCCATCTTAGCTACACATCTAACTGGCACAAACTGTCAGTTCTATTTCGAAGAGGTAATGTTCTGAATATAGACGCAAATATAAAGTAGACAAACAGTTTCTGTTATATTGAACCGTCAGCAGATGTCCTCATGTTCTCGTTGGTCGCATATTGTCCAATGTTTACTCGCATTTAAATGAGCACTTACGAAATAATGTCAGTGGCGCATGAATCTAATAAGATTGGTCTCGGTATAGCCCAAGTGGATTGGAATGTTCCATATCCAATGCTTTGTACTAACAAATTTTAATAAAAGTAGCAACAACCGTAGTATACTGAAATTGCGTGGACGTAATTTAAAAATGCGTGGTTCAAGTAATATTCTGCTTACAGCTTACATCATTCTCGAAAACTTGTTGATTTAACATTTGCCTTAAAAAGCAAGAGCTCTCGACTCGAGGACTGACTCTTTTAATTTCATTTTGATAAGATTGGTAAGGTTTGACTCACCCGAGGCAGATTGAGAAATGTCGGGTTATTCAGTGATATTAACAAATATTATATTTTTCATGTTGCTGTACACTAAAAGTTTCGATTAACGTGGTTCAACGTTGTTGAAATTTTATGGTTTATTTGACATGTCACGCTGGTCTACGGCGGGCACTGACGACTTGACGAAAATATCGACGGCAAGCTGACAGTCGACAGGCGTAGCGTATCGCGTTACGCCGAACTGAGAAATTACGACGGCTATTTTCGTTACACTCTGGAATATTAGACATACGTGAAAAATATTATAGTTGACCACAATTTCAACATTTTTAGGTACAGCAACATAAAGATTTCAACGTGTCTTCTAACCATCAATGATCACAAAGAACACTCACTTTTACATATATACCCACGCAAAAGAATACTTGGGTACATAAGAAATAATACCATGTTCAGAATGTTAAATGCTATTAAAGACCATGTTTCGACTGATGGAATTTAAAGTTCATCTATAATAATAGACACGAGTTATCCAGATGTGACGGCTGACATTTTATTACACAGAATATTTTGATAGTCAAAACAATATCGACCGATCAATGTTTACATATCGAATCAACTATTTGGCTGTTTGCATTCCAAGAGGAACAGTAAGCATTGCTAGATAACAATGCGCTTACCAAAGTAAACATACAAATTCGTCAATCAAAACATTTAATAGGGACCTACAGATAATAACATATAGATTGGACATGTATTACAAGATTAAAGAGACATCAATGGAACATCGTCGGTTCGAAATTTTATCATTCCTGATATGAACAATGTGAGTGGTTAATAAAAAGAACAGATTTATAGATAAAGTTTTATCAAATATGTTACACACACTTGATTTGCAGATTAAACCACGATAAAAGATAAAAATGAGTTTAATAGCCTTTAAGGATTGTTCTTATCGGAAAAATATCAGAGGAGAATGCTGTGTGGAAAAAAAGATAATTTTATGCATATTCGAAATATTTGTCACATTATCTTCATGGCTTGCAAATGATCTGAAGCTGCTGCTGCTGCAAAGTTATTGAATACAAGTTCTAGTGACCCTGTTTAAATGAAATCGAATTACACCGAGCTAGTAATATCTACTTAATAATGCAATAATTGCGTTTTGTTTGATGCGTAGGCGCCACCTACCTTTGATGCTGAGGCTCGGTTCCGCAACCCTGTAGCAAAAGTGAGTCTTAGTTGGGTCATTATAAGGTTGCTTAGTATGCGATTAGGCGGGTGCGCCTACGTCGATGACCAAATGAGGGTAGCCGTGGGTAGCGTGGAGGTGTAGAAGCCAAGGTTGTTCCAGTCGCTTTCTGACACGTTATAACTTGATGTGGGTTGCTTAATTGCAGAGATTCAAAACAGTCGTCGATATATATTGTATAATCAATTTTGACTGTCAACCGACCTTACCCAAAGACTCCTTATAGGGATCAACCAAATCCACCCAATCTTAAAAACATGGCGACATCATCGTCGTCTTCTTTTTCAACACACTTTGGAAGGGTCTTGCAGACGGACTCATCCGAATAACTAATTTAGAAGTAGGTATCTGCTGAAACTCATAACTCATTCATTTGAAAACAAAGACTCAGATTAGACCTTAAATACTTAGGCTGTCTATTTGGTTCTCTAGGAAATGAGACAGTAACATGCTTGCATGCAAAAGAATTGACGTTGGTTGATCAGTCTGTGCGGTAGCCAAGAACGACATTTAGCACGCGCTGTACATTATTACCTACCCTGCGTACTTAAAGAAGATTGTAAAACTTAATGTGACATCCAACTTAGTCGATGGAGTGGTATTCCACAATATTTTATTCGTAGTTAAGTCACAGAGGAGGCCCGAGAAGGGAAAGCACAGTGCACAGCGAGTACCTCCTTACGTGGATTGTGTGGAAACACTTGCTTTCTTACTTCCTTTGTATGAAGTACTTCAGAAAATGTTACTGAGAGCAAATATTGACACGCGACTCATTATCGCGTCGACCTCGATAAGGCTACACTGCATCTCTGTAGAAAACTGGATCATACGAGACGTCTATTCTTCGCTCGTTCCCACGACACTGCCGCTGTAGTATCTCCGCTTTATCTAAAGCAACGTGATCGTTCTGCTAATGAGAGATATTTTTCTAAGGCCGTGAAAATGTGCTAGTACCTACTACATAACCGTTACCTACATATGTGCCGCAGCTGTGTCATTATTTTAGGCAAATATTTCAAAATTCCTTTTCTGTACCTAACGCTGGATAAGGTTTGACATATCTTTGGTGTCTCCTAAAGGGGTTCAACTATGACATCAGCATGGAATGTTAATGAAAACTGGATGGCCATCATACTTAGTGTACTTGAACGCACAAAGAACGCATTCGGGAAGAATGTGTGGGCTGTGCGTGAGCACTGTAATTTGAAATGAAAATCGATCGCTTCAGAATGTCGAGGGAACCAGTCCCGTGGGCGGGAACTCGAGGCCTACGCTTAGAGCCGAACAATCCTTCTAATGTTACTTTTACATTTCGGCTCCATAATATCACCATTGGCATCGTACTATTTCGGTTCTCCTACGCGGGTCATATGATTTATTGAATCTAGGTATGTTTAGAAATTTTATTTCCGCTTATTATCCGGAATAGAAAGCAGACATAACTGGAAACGCGATCATAAATCAGAATCGTTGATATCATTTTCCGTAAATCAATTAGTTCAGCCACAAAGACAAGTTCTGTATCAATGTGAGATGCGAACAAAGCTGGCTGACCTTCCGAGTTGCACGACAACTCTATCTGAACATAATTTAAGTTTATGTGCTCTCTCTAAGACACTACTTAGCATACGTGAATATTCAGCAACTTTGTAACACGAATAGAAATAAGACGGATTGCTAACTGGTACCTAAACAAAAAGGTCGGAGTCAAAGCGTGGGAGTTGACAGCCCACGACAGCGGTAACTTGGGTGGACCTGCTTTGTTTAATTGTGGCCCTCAACGCCTACAATACCGCTAGATGCTTGACAATCAGCGTAGGTCAACATATTGCTGGTTTCGTAAACGTGACGTGATTTTGACTGCAGCAATGTCCTAACTTGATGTTGCACGCTGTTTGAATTGCACAATTTAGGACAGGTTACCTTACTTAAATATTTCAAGTCTAAGTAAATACCAACCATTTAGCAAAAATAACATCCCTGAACCTTCACACAATCCGGCGGATGTCTTTTTTATCTCTTTCAAACATAAAATTTGGGTGTGTTATGAGAACTGGTCCTCGCAGCTCGAGACTTTGATTTGAAAGTATTTTTTGAAGTAGGTAGATGAAATTTTGTAGAACGGTTGGCGCATGATTATAAGCGTATGCATCGGAGTATTGTAAACAAATAAACAAGTTATGTCTTTAAAGCTCTCAAAATACACCTACAAACAGGTCTACATCAAATGTCAGATATTCAGATTCTAGGTTATTTATAATACAAATATTTTGCTTAACTTCCTAGTAAGATAACATTTAATAAATGGAGAATTTTGACAGGTTTGGCCATGTGACTTACTAAAGGTCTACTGATTTAGATAACCTTAGCTACAAATTGATTTGACCATTCATGTGTTTCCTAATCTCTTTATTTTGCCACAAATTAAGATATCCTTCACCGTCCTTAGTAAAAATGTGACAAAGCCCATACTTTCCTGTGTGAAACTAACCGAAACTGACAAAAATGTTTGATTAGCCTTTAGAAGCGTTTACTGGTTTTATGCATTAGCGGTTACAACGTACGTACTTTGTTAGTGGGAAACGTAAATACTGCATGGACAGATGGAAAATCGTTGACCCACATAGGACAATAGGCCTATAAATCTTCATGTTTTGACAAAAAAGGTTTTTGTTGTAGGTGAGCCGACTTGACTATTGATTCTCGGTTAAGTGCACCTCTGGTCCACATACAATTCCTATTGGCGTAACGCTAACAGTACTTCCAGTAGGCATTCAATTTTATTGAATATATTTTACTAACGTTTATTCTATTTTCATCTATGTAGGCTTGTTTTAGGTCTTTGAATGGTTACCTATGTGGTCAGTGATTCATTATAATTATCTACCAATAGGTACCTATCTTAGTTTTGACAGGTCAGTTGGCTACTAGTTTTTGGTGTGCTAAGCTTAGTGATTTGGAAGAGGTCAAAACTTCCAGGATGATTCTGATTAAAAATATTTTCATGCAAAAAAATATATACATATATCGAGCTCTCAAATCCGGACAGATTAAAACTTGGGCTTAAATGCATTGTCCAAATAGCCACTAAGAGATAATAAAACAACATTTCCTCTCTAAACATCAAATGAGATTAGAATTCAAGGTTAATGAAACAAAGACAAGTAAACTACAAATAGTTTTGCATAATCTGGAAAATCCCATTAGAAATCTGGTCCATAGAATAGGATTGTTGTATGAAATGTTGCTCGGACACCAGTTGGTTACGAACCTACTTTGTATTAACTACAACGAATGAATGTAAATCTTGTGTAATGCTTATGGATCCTATTGAATAAGGCAATAAAAATAATATATTTATTATAATAAATTACTGCTGCAGACAAAGTACAAAGGCATGTCAGTTGATGCGATTAATTTATAGACGTGCACTTACATCTTGGCACACGTCAAATATTTTTTCTCTTTACATTCAGATGTTAGAATTAAAAGAGAAGTTATAACTACTCTTTTAATTTGTGAGCATAATTTTACGAAAAACATTGTTTTTTTATTTATCTGTGAAATGGTATTCTTCAGCGGCATGCTTAGGATCATTGGGCTCTTTCTTAACATTGTCAATCTTTTTAATTGCAGTTCTTTTCCCAATATTATGTAAAATTTAAATAAATGGCATTAGCAACAGAGATTTTTATATCCTGCCGTTCGAAATAGATAAGCAAATTTATTTATTCCAAAATTGCCAGTTTTTATCCTGTTGGATCGTTTGAACAGAAATGGTTGCACTATATTGCGTTTATGTTCTAGTAGCTCCACACCTCTGCAACCCAAATGTAGATTACACGTAGTTAGAGTTTCATTAAAAAATGTGAAATTTATTGTTTACCCTATTACTGTGGTTACGATAACGCTTGCCCGGCCTTCACGCTCCACACTAATCGCGATCCATGCAGCGCAGGCGCACGCTGTCTGACCTGTTATTTAATGTTTACATTGACGACAGTTTCCAATTATAATTTTATTAGTTCTTTTAATCGATGTGACTGTTCATTTGATTATAATTAATTTAAATTTAGTGAAATAAGGTGTCACGTTACGAATCTAAATTCCGGATTTAGTGCGGAAAAAGAATAAGTAAACTTAGTCATTCCCTGAATAGCCCAAGGGAAATGTTAGCGCAAATATTAGGGGTTATACAAAACAACAGTCATCTCATCTAATCTTATGGCGTAGTGACCGTAGTAACGCTGCGTAATTTCTTATAAACTTTGTAATTCGTCCAAACTGGGCTGGTCTAGTTATTCAACTTTCTACTGAAGTACGTAGGTGGCGCCTGACAGTCGACATTTAGAGACTTGTCGATCGGCGACACTTTAATGCTATTACGCAGTTCGTAATAGATAGCTTCCTATGCTCTAAGATATTAGCTCTGCAAAATGTCTAAACAGTACTTATCTAATGTATTCAAAGCAGCCGATGCTAATGAGTATTTGTTAGTCAAAACCTAAAAAAAGGGTATGACATCAACACTGTAGGCATGGCCAGTTTTTTCACATGGAGTGCTGAGATTCGCTTTCTATAATCGATAGGCAAGGCGTTACTAACAAGCAACACAAACATGACGAAAGTGCCTCCGTTGCGCCACACGTGTGGGATGTGCAGGCGCCGCTCTGCCGTCGGTTCTAGTGTAGACGGCTTAAGGGTCCCCATTCATTTCGCATTAAGCAATTTGGTGAACGCACAACGTTTACCAGTTCATTCATGCGATTGTGCAATTGTTGATATGTGATTTATACCTACCGCACACATCAAACGCTGGCGATAACTGAACAATATCCGATTACTTTTGGATACTGTATTTTTTTACTTTAGCTGTGACGACAGTACCAATACAGAATTCTATTGGTACTTTTGTTCCATTGATACAAGGCCAGAGGAAATCTACACTGAGCTAAATTAAGATAGAAGTACCTATTTTTATAGCAATAAAATTATTGCAGGAAATACAGATATCAACTGAATCGATTTAATGTCCTGTTCTAGATCGTATATAAAAAAGTCGTGATGCCATGACTCAGTGGCGAGAAGTCGTCTGCTTATGTCTGTACCTACTTTGAGATGCTGATAGATAGTTACGATCTCACTCGTACTCGCCTATTACAGATATATCTGTCACTCTCTAGCTCAACTAACACTTCACGTGTTTGCTGGCTCGCCTACGCGACGTCATCTGTTAATTTAATTACTCCTACTTTATACCATTTATAAATTATCATGAATTCATGATGTTTATAAATGATTTTCACTTTTGCTTTCAAAAATGTTGTTGGAGTTTTTATAACACGTAAAAAGCGCATTTGAGTGAAAGAAATACCTCCCCCGCAGAGGATATTTTTTAAATTCCTAGAACCACACTTGCGTAAAACAAAGTTGTACTCTTATTTATAGACTGCGCCGTAGTGCGACGAAATGGTATCTTAATTGAATATTTTAAATAACAGAATGTTTCAATTCATAGAACATTTGCATTGTGGAATGTCTCCCAAGTACAATGAATTCCTTGAGCGACATAGGATGTAGGTTAGGATGGTTGTAATAACACTTGTATTATGCATATGTATAAAGTTACTGTTTATCTTATTAACGAACCTGCTTATAGATGTGAAGATTGTGGTGGTAATCTAAGGTCAGTCGGTAGTCTCCGAGTACGTTTAATGTCAACTTTATTATTCGTCATTTACGTAATTCAGTACTAATGATGATAATGGTCCTGTTCATATTGCCGTTCCTCCAGGCCCCGAACAACAGGTTGTTGAACACACTTAATATGAATATTAAAGTATGTACTGTGTGTGAGTGTGACTATGATTCAAAGCAAGAGCTACAAAACGGAGAAGTAGGCACATTATGTAAGTAAACTGGTAATTTAAATAGAGAGAACTGCATCCAGTCTTGTACTCTGGATGCTGGCCAACTTCATCTAATTGGGTCATTTATATACATTACAGAATTACTCGAATACTTTCCGTAGACTTTAATATAAATTATGAGGGATTATCTGACTTGAGATAATACCAAATTACACCGTTAAACCTAGTTTTACTGATCCAAAAATATGTTGATTCTTTTTTTCGGTATCTAGTACCTACCTACAATCTCGCCTCTTTACTCTCTCTGCCTTAAGATAATCATCATCTAAATATTTAATTACTTATTACTAAAATTTAGTTACAGTTCCAAAAAATGTGATATATTCTGTTGGTCTTTTTCGGTCCATTGTGCTGTAACTCCGTGTTTTTTAATCTTCCCATCTACAGTTGATCTAAATGTTCCTCTTGCTGTATAGAAGAGAATATTTAGTGGACCAAATTGTGTTTCTTTTCCTTCATTTGTTTGTCTACGTTTCTGATCCACTGAAGGTAGTTTTATTTTGCTTTATACAAAAATTAAATTTTGCTGTTATATTAGTCTCGACAACATTTTGAGAAACTACTTCATATTTAATTTAGTTAAAGTCTTTTTATGCTAAAGTGAAAAGTATAATAGTACCTTCATAATTATGCTGTAGGTATCTAGTAATAGTATCTTGGCATGAAACAAGTAATTCACATTGAATGACATAAAAATAAACTGCTATAGCTATTAATTTTCGCTTCCTACCCGCATGTGTCCTCATCGATCTATCCTGCATTCCATTATGTTTTAACGGTGACTTTATAATTGTGCTTTGTGATAAAACTCTCCCCTTTGAATAACAAATAATATTGTGTTACTTGTACTCCTCGCTACACCAATATTATACTACTTTAATAAACTGTGCTGTGCTCATATTGTGCTCTAAGAAAATGTAAAATTATTTTGAACGACTTGCAAAATCTTCTGTCTACAATATAATGAGGCTGTGGAATCGTAAACTAAATTTCAGCTTCATGCTCTAAATAAAAATGTTCTTAGAGCGAAAATATCAAACGCTAGCCCGGAACCCTGTAACGACTTACACAGCCGCCTTCTTGATATCTCTGAAAGCATCATCCTACAAATTTGATTCATGAACCTTGCCTGCTTATAATTAAGGCTTAAATTCGCTTGAAAGAGTTCTTCAAATAGGACTTAATACGAATTAATTGGATATTTTTAATGTCATGGCGTTGTGTATTTATAAACCATCTGGAGGCGGTTTGGTTCACGGATGCGTTATTTGGAACTGTACTAAAATTGTTGCGATCCTTATGGTAAAAATAATTTAATGTCTTCTTGTTTCAGGTATGTTGCCGTGTACAATTGAAGTTTATAGTTTATCTACCGTCAGTCCCTGCCATTGTAAGTCTTGGAAAAAAATCTACGATTTTGACAGCCTTAAAATTATTAGAGATTCTGAAGATATCAATGCAATTACTCTGTAATAAACCGTATAATATCTGCTTTGCTACTTTCCTTCAATCATAGACATACATATCTTCACTTGTGTCTTCAGTCCACTGCATACTGAAATAAGACGAAATGGCGCGAGCTGAAGGCTTAGGCTTGAAATAAAAGCTAGTTCTCGGAATTCTTCTTTTCATCCCGTAAAATAAGATTATAGTTGTAGAAAACAACTCAGATATTCAACAAATGCAACTCTTAATTCCTCTTGGCATCGGGCGGATTTTATTAAAGTATTCAGAAAATAAAGCCGTATCCAATGTATTTTTATGCTCCAACAAAACAGGAACAGAGCCGGCACGAGCGTACGCTCATTAAACCCCACAACAATGCAGGGCGGGGTTGCCTGCGTAATAAAAATTACAAGACGCCCAGGATGGGAGTGCCTAAATGGTTCCTTACTTGTCTCCGGTCACGATAAATCTGGTCGACTCATTAAATCTATAGTATACGATAAAAGAATGGCATTTGTTTTTGGAATCTTTCCTTGAACAAATAGAATACGTGTCGGGTCGAAAATCACTTGACTTGAAGAGTTTTGGATAAATCAGACTTCTGGCGAGTTTAATGCGATCGAAAGCGGTGTTATTGCTATTTCCATACTGATAGTAATCTTGAATGTGACGTATGGCTAGCGGATGATGTGCCATGAATGAAGCGTGGCGTGGCGATGGTGGCCAAGTTTTGGGCCGGCAGACGCGAGCCAATGACGCGAGGTTCCGCCAAGCTTCCGCCGCGCCCGTCCCGTCGCACTCGCGCGTAAACAATCCTCGGGATTCGTTTGTTGTCCATCCGTCGCCCCCACTGAATTGTATTAGTACTAGAGAGTTTTATACAAAATTCTGATACTGTCTGATAATTCCATAAGTAACTTCAGCATAGGGACAGTAACTGTAACAGGGATACAGACTTCGATTTTTTACACAGATTAATGATTTTAGTATTTCACTAAAAACACCTCGTTATGAACAAGTTTTACTTTGATTAAAACTAATACTATCGAATCATAATTTGATAAGACTCTTATGGGTTTCGTTGAAGGCTCACGCAGGTTACAGATGAAATGCAATTATTTTGACCTTTAACAGTTTTCTCTTGCACAGATCGCGTTTCAGGTTACGCAACGAGAATGCGTCGGCGCAGATTTCGTCACCGCGGAAAGCGCGCTGGCCCATTAAATTGTTTTATTATGAACTCGACGCCATCTTGTGTATTTTTGGCTGAGGTTTAGGTGTTTATCTGGTTGGGACTCTGTCCAAGCAGTAATTAGTCAGTGTTACTTTATTTTCGCTGTCCACGGAAATGTTCGGAAAGAAGAGTGTGGATTTTAACCATCATGCCACTAATGTCACTGCTGTACGGGTATTCTCATTAATTGTATAATGAAATGATGATAAGAAAACATCCAGACATCCAAACCGATGTGCCCGTCTTTTTTCGAGAATCTGAAGCTGTAACATAAACACATTCGTGTATTAAATTCAGCCGCCAGAAAACAAATTCTTCCTGTAGAGTTGAATGACCGAGGTTTGTTTGTCGTCCCGCATCGTGTCTCCACAACTCCTCACATCACCTGTTTCATTTTTCACTATCGTCGTAGACGTAAACGATCGCTATTTTAATCCTCGCTCTAAAATTATGAATGAGACGTTACAAATGACACTGGATCCGCATTCTATCGTTTTAAATATATTTAAATAAATCTATTCGTTGCCGGGTGCGCCTGGAGAGTTATTGAAAAAATTCTTGAAATATTTGTGAAGTGTGTCACTACATATTGTAAGTACAGTGTATTTGAGTTGAACATACTACTTAATTCATTAGCACGATGTTAGCATGCAAAGCTATAATATTCGTGTGACTAAATAATTCAAAATTCGTCTTACGTGCTGTTGTTTAATTACTCTTGCCATTTTGTAGGTAAGTACACAGGACGGCGTTATTCCACCTATTTTGTCTTTGAAAGATTGTAATTTGCATATTCATTTTTTATTTCATGACTCAGTGTTTAGACGTTCCGTAGTCACCGTCCAAATGATGTAATCTACATTTTGGGGCTATTGGACGTAAGGGCCATATAGTGCCTCCACGTACTGGACACCGTAATAGGCAAAGCACGAACTGTAGTTGCATTAACGAACCCACTTACCTTCTTACGGCTTTCCAGTTTCGCACCATCAACATACTTGTTATTGTGTTTAGGTACCTACCTACATGAATCAAACTGTACGTTGCTTCTTACATGTTTTTGTCACTAAATGCGAGTAGAGTTAAAAAAACTGGCCAGTTGCGAGTAGGACCTCGCGTGCAAAGGGTTCTGAACCAATTTTATTTTTGTAACATTTATTTTAACATTATAGACTTTTTACAGGTTTTCTTATAGGTTTTCCTGTATTCTGTAGGTAATGAAATATTATCTGCATTTAAAAAAAAAAAAATTAGGCTTAGTAGCTTCGGAGACAAAGGGGGGATTGTTATTTTTGGTCTAATTTCTTGAATAACTTCCGACTCTTTATTTTGAAAAAATATATCTAAAAACCTCACAGCTAAAAACCTCCTTTTCATTTAATTTGTCAGACGATAGAGTTTGAAAACCTTTATTTTAATTTTCTAGTTTGACCCCCACACTTTTTTTTATTTACGTAACGCGTCCGTGTTTGGGTCACAGAAGTCTATATGTGTACCAAATTTCAATAGAATCGGTCCAGCAGATCCGGTGAAAACTGACTGTGACAGACGGACAAACAGACAGACACCCGAATGATGTTCGGAACTCTAATTAAGCAGAATCATACTGGTGTTTGAACAAGAATAATCAGGATTCTCTAATAGTGTAGAATTACCCAGTTTGAGTTTGTTTGTGAATCATGATGATACACTTTATCAATTTTTTTTTTAAGGATAGTAAATCATCAAATGACTCCTCCCGCTTTGAGTGAAGCAGAAGGGAGTGTCAGACTCTTACTGACTAAAACCCATCCGTGTTCCTTCTAATGCCCAATGCCCTTAATATGTTTCCTAGACATTTGATATAAATTATTCTTTAACTTAACCCGTCAGGCCTAGCAAAATTAAAAGACAATAGTAAAACAGACCACGCCCCACATGTAGGACGGCCAGGCCTGACTGGTTAAATATGTCGTATTTAAGTCATTGGTTCCACGTTTTAGTTGCTATCTTATATCTTTTACTTTATTCTGACTGCTAAACGTTATGTGCTCCACTTAATGCGCAACTGGTACCATAAACTCCTATATATCGGAATAATTTTCATTTTCAAATAATCTAATAAGATATATCATTGTTAGCCGATATGCCAAATAAGCGTTAATGTACACAAACGACCTATTTGTTTTCGAATCCATATTTAGTTATCAATCAGATCTGAATTATTTGGTCAAATCTTGAGCTTAAAAGCAATGACATATTGAAAGTCAAATGGGCTTAATTAATTGTGCGACCTTACTCTACCTTACTGAATAATTAACATATTTAGGACTAGTTGACCCGCGCAACTTCGTCTGCTTCGCTCTTATTGGTCGTAGCGTGATGCCTATAGCCTACCTCAATAAATGGACTACCTAACTCTGAAAGAATTTAGAAATTAGACTAGTAGTTCCTGAGATTAGTGCGTTCAAGCAAACAAACTCTTCAGCTTTATATATTAATATAGATATTGATATAGAAGTATCAATAATATTTATTTCTTTCGAAAAATAATACGAAATCTTGCGATTTTGTAGATATTAGTTTTGCCGAAGAGTCTTCATCGTGTACCTACCTAACTGATTTGTAGATCCCATCGCACCGGGCAAGCGCGGCGTGGGAGACGCACGAGGAACGTCGACCCCGCGTGCAACTATAAATATACAACACACTCCTTGTCCATGCATCAGAACATCCCTGATACACCTCTTATGAAATATGTTAAATTTTCTCTAAATCGGGACCGATTCTCAGGGTTTGTTTCTGCTTTAAGGTCTCTTCCTTGTACAGACAATCCATTATTGGTCCTTCAGCTACGTTTCTCATCACGTGATTTTACAGAGAAAAAAATTATATGAACCCCGCGAATTTTGGAACCTATCAAAAATGTTCCGGTTTAAATCTTTTCCGTTAGTTATCGAGAACGAGTCTGTGTTTCCTGATAGCTACAACCTGGGAGTCTTTAAGTCAAGAATGAATAGGTTACTTCTAGGCAAGCGTGCTCTTTCTTCGACCACATCATTGCTTACCATCAGGTGAGATGGTGGTCAAGCGCGTGCCTATCAATAGTAAAAACTCACTGTCTGGCCACACTTACAAGCTGGCTGATACAAATTATTTCGACAAAGTTCAATGCCACCTCTACATGGATGATAGCAATTGAATCAGTTCCACTTGCAACGAATTAATGTTCATTAACAGAGAACGATATGACACCGTTGGCCGTTTTATATCTAATAATGAAACTAGCGTCTCGGGTTGATCTACTAAAATTATCATTAGAACGTCCTGTTGCATGACATCAGCGATTTGATTTCTGACGATTTTATCTCTAACCGATGACCTAGTGTTCCTTCCGAGAATTTCTTAAAAAGTTGGGGTGATACGAAGCAGTCTTGATTGATCTGAATGCTGGGCTCGGCTTGAGTCGTGAAACGGAACACAGTCGTCCCTGATGATAACTTTCCCGGCACTAGGTCAGTTTTGCGCGGCTCGCTTAACGGTACAATCAGGTTGTTGCCGTCCGTCGACACGTAACAATGTGATTGCAGTTTTGAAACGTTGATCGTAAGCGATTCCTTATGATTGTGACCGATGTTAAACTCTATTGCTTTGATATAAGAACGCAGTGGATTACTGTGTCCGCTTCCAAAAGCCTTGAACTTGCCGATCGCGTGGACTTCGTTTGCATATATTGCTAATGCTTCATTCAGTTATAATTTTAGATTGAGTGTAAGCAGCATGCAAATGAAGTAGAAATTCGTCTCCTCATATTAAACTCATTTTCCCCCGTCGCGTCGTCTATTACTATTCTTTGTTTATTTAATTAATCTATGCAAATTGGTGTCGCTTATAATGTTAACTCGGTTGTCACGTTTGATTGTCACATTGGCAGCTGCATTTTCTAAACGTGACGTAGTGGCATGACATGGTTAAGGATCTAGGTTTTAGTTTACGACAGGTAATCATCGTTAACAATTTGAATAGGAGTGAAATCATTTTCTCGACCGTTACTTTACTCGAAATATCGTAATATTAATTAATTTTACGGCTTTGTGCCAAGAAATAGTTTTGTTTTTAAACAAAGAAATTAACTTTAATTGCGAGGAGATATCACTTGCTCGATGCAACGAATTCGGAGTGGTGATTGATTTACCTATGCATATTTCGACTAAACTAGACAACAACATATTAAATACGAAGACGAGTGATTTTTTAGTTCCCTTAAATATTCCGCAATAATTCTTGTAAAGCCGGAATCTGTATCACGACGACATAAAATATAGTATTTTGTGCTAAAGTAACAGATGCCGCTAATTTTGCTGTAAGTCAGAATTACGCTTATTGAATGTTCAATTCTCATGATATTTTTTCTGCTCCTTAGCTCCTACGTCACAGCCTGCTAAGCCTCGCACGAATCGCTTGCGTTCGTCAGAGGATGATATCACTTTTCGGACGCTAAAAAGATTAGTAATAATGTAAACAAACACAGTGTGTCTTACGTTTTATAAGCAGTATTAGAGCGTGTTTATTTTACTATATCGAAAGGGGATCCAAAATATCTAGTGAGTAATAAATTTAAATAATCTATGACCGGAAACCAATGCGAAGACTGTCTGGATAAACTTTGTAATGCAGAGAGATCGCAGATAAGGTGCTTGAACTGATCAATGCTTTGCGTATGTAAATACTAGTTTCTCCAAATATGTTCTAATGTGATTTTCAAAATTCACCATTATTTAAAATTCTGTTATTAAAATTCATCAAAGTGAGATGGAGCTATATATGCTAATTTAAGAAACATCAGATAAATTATTCTAAGATATTATAAAGAACAAGTTGCACCTGTTATAACCGTACCTGTACGCAGGTTCTCTTTTGTGTTTATCAAAGGGTCCCTTATTATTCAATCGTAGTTCCTTTGTTGATGACGTCAACTCTCACGAGGGGCGCCCGCGCCGCTCTGTATGTATGAGGTAATCTTCAAACGTCCTTACAAAAAGTGTTAGGTTGGTAACATATTTTTTTGCCTTTTTAAGATGTAGGATTACGGAATCGCTTTGCTCATTGGACTTTTTTAAATTCGGTTAACGTTTTTGTCAATTCTAGAATCATTGATGTCACAGTTTTTACGACTGTTCAAACCCTAGCAGTAAATCTATTAATTGAAATTCTGATTAACGGCGCCGCGTAGTCGACGATCGTTTTGAGGTGCACATAGAATATTTAATTTGTGGGGCACTAGCTATACTGGCTAGCGATGGGAGGTACATTTAATTTTTGTCCTAAGATGGACATGTTATGGTAAAAATTTGAAGTTTTAAAATATCCATACGTGAATTTGAAGTTTTAGATATACCTACATGAACCAATAAGGACATTATCAATGGCAATGGGCAAACCAAACCTACAGCTGCATACAATTGGGCAAGTCAATCGAGTTTATCTTGCCTTGACGCATGACGTGCTGATGACGATTAGCTTATTTATAAATTGTTCAAGACGCAGTGCAATACGTACCTAAATGCTGTGATAAATCTTCCATTAAAATACAAATATATAGGTACTTATGCATACATTTATTGTACCTACTATAATAATATAGTAGGTGTACTAAGTGCCGACCTTATAACCATGAATCCAGGAAAATGTACACTTAACGGTAGGTGACCCAGAATCAGCTGATCACGAGAACTTGTCTTAATTAGGTTAACGTCGACCCGTTACTGTAAAAACAAGCAACAGTACAATTTTGTGTCTCTTTCCATTCGTTTAAAACTTTTATTTTATCATCTGCCCATTTAAAAAATTCATTTCTGCATTTGGTTGCTTTTATAGTGCTTGCTTTCTTTTTTACCCGACTGCGAAAGAAGGAGGATTATGTTTTTCGAGTGTATATAATGTATGTATATTTCTTTGGCTAGAGCCTAAATGGCTCGATGGATTTTAGCTTGAGAGGTGTTGTTAAATTCGTATTTACTGTGAGAGTGACACTGGGTACCTATATCAAAATTAAAAAAAAAACAAAATGGCGGATTTTTGGCGCCATATTATGCCTTCAATAAATTTTTAATTTTCAAAACCAATCGAGTGGGGAATCAAGATAAAGGGCTCGAGGAGACGATTCCAAAAATGTAACTCACTAAAAAGTAGGAAATAAAAAAATTGACTTTGGCAGTCTCATGCAGTTCAATCACTGATCTGATGCCACCACTGCTTGGAAAGCGACTTGTTTCGAACTTTTTTGTTGTTTTTCGCGGTCGGGTTTTTTGACAAAAAGATTTTTTTTGTTTCTGAAACTTTGGTGCCTATTTGATTTTTTTGAGGTTATTTTGTTGCTGTGATTTCGAATTAGCGAAATTGATCTTTTCGTATTAGCGTTGCCTTGTTTTGCCGTTAAAATGTTGCAAAATACACAAAGCGTGGTAGGTATATGATAATATGACTCATTTCAAAAATATTTTTATTGATCTCTCCCCTTTTTGAAAATACGTGTACCGTGCCCACACACTCTATAATAAAGTTCATTTCCTGAGAATCGTTCAGCAAAATGTATGCAATCATTGAATGAGCAGGTATTTATTACCATACAAATAAGTGTAGGCAGTTTTCATTACATTATCTATGTAGGTACCTATCTTGCAAAACAATCGTCACGTTGCTCAATGATTTCTTCTACTCGCAAAGACAAAGGGATGACCGTTAGATGCTTTTTTTCCCTTTTTTTGTCCGTCCCATGCGATGCGTAGTCTTAACAAACGTTTCTCTTGTTTCCTGTCGTTGTTCCACATTTGCTACTAATGTACTGCCTATTGTTGCATACTGAAGAATTTTAATGACAATGGGCTGGTCTAAGAAACATGTTAAAACATAACTTCGATGCAAGAAACGTTCATTTATAGTCTTCTCTGTTACGGAATTGAGTTGAGAGTATCGATCTTATTATTTAAATTGGCGGACCTTTGACTTAGGCAGCGCGAATTAGAGGTCACTAGAGGTATGGCAGTCATTTGGCCTTTAGTTGACTCACCGAAACAAGTGCCACATGCATGGAAACTTTATTTAGGTATAGAACAGTCGAGTGAGTGCATGACCTAAAAACTAAATCAGTGACAATAAAATAACTGTTATATTATGAGTTAACCGCAAGTCCTGTACAAGTAGAATACAAGCCCTTCGTTCTCACAACGTATTATCAATCAACAATAAGCCTAAGCAAGCTGCTCTTAGAATCTCATATGAAGTAAAACATTCCACAATGAACAGTGTAGTATCATTTGTACCGACATTGAATTCAATGGCTCTGGCAATAAAATCTATTTTAGGTATTCGATTGTTTATAGCACGTTAAGTGTGTCGGCCGTCGGAGTGGTTGCAGACTTCTCGTGTTTCAGAAGCGTGGTCGGTGTTACCGTCAATGATCCACCTCTTTGTACCAACAGCTGCAATTTGCCAAAGACGTCAACCATTGACCATTGTTCTAAGCCCTATTTGTACCTATTCATAATTTTGAAATGTGGTGCGACTTCGATTTTGCATATTTGTTTGCTTAGGATTATGGATGCCATTTGTAAAGTTAAATAGAACAAACTGTGTTTTGTTGTCAGATTTCAAGACACGGTATAAATGCTTTGAAAAATTTGTTAAGGTAACTCAATACTAGAGCTGTGACCAAAATCGTATATTTAACTTTCAGTGTGACTTC
The DNA here is from genome assembly GCA_950371165.1 of Lacanobia oleracea. Lineage (NCBI taxonomy): Eukaryota > Metazoa > Arthropoda > Insecta > Lepidoptera > Noctuidae > Lacanobia > Lacanobia oleracea. The sequence goes on from OX493397.1 coordinate 15,444,019, forward strand.
AAAATTATCGTTTTGGTAGACGATGTCAGTCTTACTAACAAATTCCTTCAAATTAATTTATTATGCTAATAAAATATTTATATTATCTTAAGATCGTGAACTGGCGACCATTAGGATAAAATCAGTCCATAATTTCGTGACAAGTTCTGGGTGCGTTTGAGGTTACTGTTTACTTTCAACACTGTCCACAGTTCCACACGTATGTTTTAAACACGAATGCTTACAAACAAGAAAGGTAAATAGCTATTGAAATTAAAAACATGCCAGGCGGTGGTTTCGTAGCTAACATTGTGCGTAACGTTGACAATATGCGACCTTGTTTAGCTACTGATCCTTTTATCGTCGTTATGATACTGGCCTGTGACGCCATTTATTAGGTATTGTCTTGACTAGAGCACAGAATCATTCATATATTAAAAAGGTGGGTCTTAAGGTTAACGGGACTGTTAAGACAAGAATCATGGCGCCGAGTGATTAATAACTGAAGGAAGAATATAATGTGACTTATCTGATAGACCTATTTATTGTATTGACATTTCTGTCAGTATAATCTTTCGAGCACAATGAAATTGAAAATTGTAAATCATACAATGATGGATAACAGTGCTTTAATAGGTGTTTGTTCCTTCACTCAATGTGTCCAATAGTTTAGTATAGTGAAGCTACTAGCTATGGTTGTGTCTGTAGAATTAATATTTTGCAATGTGTGAATATAATGGTGTATAAGCCATCGCCACCGGACGTTGTATAATATTTGTAAAACACGCAATTGTCCCAATCAAATGAAATCTAACATTAACAGTACCTGATATTCAGTTGTTTTCTATGACCTAAATAATATAACTACAAGATCTATCATGGAAATTCCGATTTCATTGCGATATACTCGTACAATATTGTCATCCTAACTTGTATGCCTAGCAGTCGTAATTTGTCACAGGGCTAGATACAATGGGTCATACATTGCATGAAATATAGTCTTGTGGCTACATCGATCACATCCGTTACTTGCCATCGATATTTCATATAATCCAATCTAATATTTCAACGTTCATGATCGTGTCAAATTGAGAATTTTAATGGCAGTCTCATTTTGAGGGGAAAGCTCTAAACGTACCTATTTGCTCAGCTGTACCTTATATTGTGATATGTTATCAGCCGACTCAGTTTAAGGAATGTAGGTGATTTAAGCATTTATAATCAAGTGTTCTTTTTGATCTAATGAGAACTGTTCAGAATTCGATAATCATGAGACCGCTTTAACAACTTCATCAACCCCAAACAGTGCTTGATTACTTTTGACGGGAATACTAGAACTGTCTTCTTTACATGTAGATATTCAAATACTCTTTATTTAAAAGTACCAGCTTCCAATGAGCTTTGCTACATCATTGCATTTAAACTGTTTACTTGTACGAACATTATTTGCTCCGGCAATAGTCCAGCAAGCAATTGGACTTGCTCAAACAACGCTCAGGGCGTACAATGTGTGCCTATTTAAATGCAATATCATTTCTCTATGTACATTTGTACAACTACGTCTACTGCGGCTGTTCCAAAACTATTTGTATATTGTTTTTAACATTTGCTCTCGACTAGTTCAACTCAACTATCGTCTTTATCGAATGCCCGTTACACCATTATTCTCGGATTAAACCAAAGCGACGCGAACATAAATTCTAATAACACAATGCAGTTATGATGTGGCGATAATTAAAACCATTTTTTCCATCTCCACGTCAATCTCAGCTTTTTTCTTGATCGCAGAATTCTCGCGTAAATCTAGAAAGTTGGGTAGGATTGACTAGCCTCTAACTACTAAGACATTCATTAGAGGCTTATATTAAAATATTTTTTGAGCTTTTCTTTCGTTACTTTAGTTTTAGGGAAGTACGCCATCAACTCAGTCTGTATTTTTATAGTATTGTATATAAATTTGACAGACGCCAGCTGTAGTTAATCCCTAATTCCCTAATTTGGTATTTTATGCCGCTACGTTAGCGTATATCGATAGAAGTTTTCATGGCGCCTTATAAGGGCAGGGGCCGGGTTCTAAGTGCCACCTACACAGTGCTGTACAAATGTCCATATTCGTCATTATGGGCGTTCTGACTAAGACGGCCGGCGAATCGGGTACCTTTGTTAGATGTTAGCTGATGACTATACTTTTTGCCGCTGCCGTGGGCGGCCGATTCACCTTCGATATAAAGATTATCTTATTCCATGTAGGTGGTGGGTACTTACATCTTAACTTGAGAATACTTAGGAAATGAGCGTTGTTTCGATTTCGTAATGATAGTTCCGATCCGACGTGGGTAGCTAATGACTGGGCATAACCTAATCCACAAATAACATATTTATTTAACCTTATTGCATAAGTTACTGTAAGTACTTGCGACATCTAAGTGACCTTCTTTTGGACAGTAAATGAATAGCTCCAGTTAAATGGGAAAATGATTCAATTATATAAGTTTACGTTTTAATGAATGTCGACAGCTAGGTACTCATCGAAGCGGGTAATATTTATTGCCCTATTCTTATAAATTGGTAGACCCAAACCTCAAGATATGTAGTGACCGGTTGCCATTCAATAATTTTGCGATTTATTCCAGATTTTCACGCTATGATTAAGGCTAAATATAAACCCCTTGTTCGTAGTTAATATAAACGCATCTCGCTTTGTATATTGTTTACAAAATCCGTGTCAGCAAACAATTTTAGTGCCTAATATCAACATTAACCAAATTAATGGCTAGATAGAACAGTTTGAAATTTTAAAATGTATAGAATTATGCTTTCATCGTGTTTGTAACCTATCATTTTGGTTCACCGCCGAACAATCTTTCGGTTTGTTTCATCTCTGCTACCGGCATGAGATAAAGACTATTCTAAGTAATGGATTTGTGTTACTTTAGGGCTGCCATACGATATTCCTTTGTATTTTCAAACAGCTGTAACAGATATCAATCGACAGTATCATTGTAGCTTCTGGTATATTGTTCTATGTTAAAAGCTACATGTCGTGATCGATAATTGTTTTAAAAAATAAATTAACATTTACATTACACGCATTAAATAATTGTATAAGTATCAGATTAAATACATTTAAATGTCATGTTGTGAGGTATTTTCTTAGAATAAAATAGTATCTACACAGGCATGTTACCCTGAACAAGATGCCCAACCCTATTTTGAGCGTTGCATGGCACCGGCGGTGCAGCTACTTTAGTTACCATTAATTTAGATTTAAAGTACGTACTCGAGATTTTTATGTGTACCTTTAAGAGTCATGGTCTAAATGTTCATATTTAGTTTTTTTAAAACTGGCCAAGTGCGAGTCGTACTCGCACACGAAAGGTTTTTTTATTATAGGCACGCGTTTGACCACTATGATGGTAAGTGATGATGTGGTCGAAGATGGAGCACGCTTGCCTGGGTGGTTACTCTCGAATATAATTCCGATAGATCGACATTGGAATTATCAGTTAAACGTTTAACTCAACCAACTGACGTTTGACCAATGTCGATCTATCGGAATTATATTCCAGAGTAAGCACCCTGGAAGTAACCTATTCATTCTTGACATAAACTTTATTTTTAATATTTGTTGTCATAGCGGCAATAGAAATACACAATCTGTAATTTCAACTGTCTTTACGTTACGGTTCTTGAGATATAGCCCGCTGACAGACAGACGGCCAGAAAGACGGAAGGGCCGACGGATAGCGGGGACTTAGTAATAGGATTTTGTTGGTTATCTGCCCTTTGGATACGGAATCCTAATATATGATATAATTATCATGCAACATAAAGCCAAGCAATTAATCGATCTTTGAAAAATAACGCATTCCTTAACACACACTACCAAATTACCAAAAACGTTTGTCAAAGAAAATGTGAAGTTGAAAACTTGTGTGATTGATATCAGGAGCTCGTGGCTAAATAATAACAGCCGCACGGGTCGATATTTAAGTTTAAGCAACGCTTGCCAAGGTTGGTCTGTGGATGGGTGACCATCTTAACATACCGAGTTTCCTCCGTGCCTCGGAAAACACGTTAAGCCGTTGGTCCCGGCTGTCATTTGTAGATCTTTGGCAGTCGTTACGGATTGTCAGAAGCCAGTAAAGTGAATCCGGTTTCACTGGCTGGCTTTATCATCAACTGCCCAGCCAGTTGATGATAAAGCCAAACAATCAAACGTAGATTGAAAAATAACGCATTCATTAACACACACTACTAAATTACCAAAAACATCTGTCAAAGCAAGTGTGAAGTTAAAAACTTGTGTGATTGATATCAGGTCGTTAAATATTAGTGGTCAAGTCAAGCCGTGGAATTATGTACTTTATTAAGTTGATTGGTTAATATATTAACAGCTCATCAGTGTACCTTCAAGTGTATTTATCGAGCCTGCGCTTGTCATATTTACGAGTATGATCAAGAATGATGAAGAACTATAGTCATAATTCACTTCAATTAAACTTAACTTAAGCGTTAACTTAGCTGGAGGCTAAGTTGTCGTTTCTTAATCGAAACGGTCGCCATCCGTCACGAACTAAACTGGGAATTAAACAACAATTTCGTTCGCTAAGACACAGTCTTATTAGAATAGGGTATTTTACTAAAAAAATCTAATTAGTCCGTCTGATAGATTTTCAAAAAATATTGGACACATCTTTTTTCTTTTTTCACGTAGGTAAACAAAAAATAAAGAGGATACAGCGAGTTGAAGACACGCGTGACGTCAACTGGCTTGGTAAAAATGTACCAATTTTTTTCAATATTTTTTGAAAATCTATCAGACGGACTAATTCGATTTTTTTTAGTAAAATACCCCATTGCGAAGTAAGAGAATCAAGTTCAATCTTGTCGGCTCCTTCTCACTGTACCTTGATGTAATATAATATTTTCAAAATACAGCTAATAAAACCACAGGCCGTAAAAAAGTATTCTTCCGACAAGAGATGACGAATTTTACAAAAAAACCCTCATTGATTGATATTTAATCTGGGGACCTTTGAACTTTCTGTCGCGTGGACAATGGGCTCGACGCTCAATTAGATGCTAGGCCTCCGTGGGTGGTCCGATGTGTTCTTTTGCCCTATAATCAATAAAAATGCGCCTTTAGTGTACATGTCAGTTGAAGTGACGTTTTGACGGAGTCGTAGATGATTGTGTAATGGATATCGTAGCCCGGCGCTAAACTTACATTGTGTTCGTTCTATTATCCGCGGATGTGATGTTGAGATCACATTCCTTCCTATATGAGATTATGAATGTATTGTCGTGTTGTTCCCATTTATGAGACGAACCAATCTTGGAGATATGTTAAAAGAGTGTTGACGATTGCGGGATACCCTTTGATGTATTGAATTCTTCCTATATGGTATTCTTTCTCTTGGTTCATCGTTAGTTTATGCTATCTTGCTACTATTGGAGACTTTTCCATGTAAGTACGAGTATATACATAATTCCATTTGCGTGGCATGATAAAAAATAGTGTCCAGCATGTTGTTGTAAAAACTGAATGAATGCATCGCACGGTTATATTTTTGCCCGTTCATCCGCAACGGATACTTACTGTAAGACAACACCGGCGTTTTAAGTTTCTCAATCAATAATGAGTTTAAATTATACCAATATTTATAGTTATATCATCACGTTACTTCAATTGCAAGGTTAGATAACTATTTTAAATATTATCTAAATCGAAGAATAAAATGCCCAGAAATGGTTCTTTCCTTCTATTTCGTGAAAATCCTAGGGAGGTTTCCTATTGAGTCGTGTAAAATATTTTATTCTCTATGTTATCGATTCGATTGTGGTCATAAAAGTACGCACCAATAAGTAAAGTGAATAAAAAACAATATAAATAGTTACTTTGACACCTGAATTCCACATTTGATTTCTTAGGAAACTCTTGGTTTTCTGAGAAATGCGACTTGGAATAATCCAAGAGCTTTCCTGCCGATAAATTGTCTGCGTCTATTTTATTTCAGTAGTGACCGAATTTTTGAGTACATTTAAACTCTCTTCCTACTCTACGTGGTCTGCATTTTCAACAATAAAGGAATGTAATAACGCGGGCGTTAAAATAATTAATTATTTTAAAGCGGCTAAGACATTTTAATAGTACAACGACTAATAAAATGATTTCCAAGCAGTAATTGAAATCTAATTATATCTACTAACATTGATCTGTAATAATCCGTGAACAATATCTGAGATCGCACCCAACAAATTGCAATTAAACGCAGTTTTGCGTCGAAACACATCATTTGTGACATCTAGTCGCTGAAGTCGTATAATTAACTCAATGCGACCTTTGACAATGTAGCATTAAAACGGCTAGAAGCTGCTCAAGCGCATACTTTGATGCTGCCTTTATATAGTTTTATCGTCAATGATGTAAGCATTGTCTTTACCGAACGTAAAAAGACAGTATAAATATTAACTGCATCGCATAAACTTTGACGTGACACAATCTCAACTTCTAAAGGTGATTTACCATTAAAATACACTAAACTTGTATGTTATACCTAAAGGTTTTTTTAATGATATTAAGGCTATAATTTAAATTTTGTAATAATTTATTTAACACACTTTATACATTAACATCAGCGCTGGCTTGGCTTTTGTACAGACGCCAGCAGATCAAGCTACAACAATCTGTTAAATTTCTTTAATACATTTTCAACCTTATATTTAAAGCAATTAGGTTCAAGATTGATTGAAAAAAATTGTCAGTTTCGGGTAGTTTGATGTGCTGGCGTACTATGAGATTGTATAAAAAAGCTAGCCAACGGCGTGTAAACTTTCTTGAATACACTCTTTTAAAAGAAAACTCATTTGGAAAGCGAACGATCAGCTTTATTCATGATCGCTGATATTTACTTTTACATTTAATTTATTTAACAAATTCGTTGTGTGGCGCTGAATAACTCTAAATGCACATGAATAACACGAGTTCATTTCAATAGCTTCCAATTACACACCTGTTAATTTAATGGCATCATTTAACATTAAAATTAATTTATGTATTAATCTTTTATAGCAATAATTATTTAATGAATTAAAATACGAAATTACATGATAGGTACAGTTAGAAATTACCACTAAAATTATAATAACGATTGGGAGGTTGGCCAATTTCTACCAGCGTTCATCTACCTCTGTTAACAGCCAAAATAAATAAAGTTTTCTATTCGGCCAGTCACATGCGATTAACAAACATCTCGACACATCCAACTAGTACAGTAGCGTCCAATGTAACGCGCAAGTCTGAAGCCAAGAGTTTAATGGCTTGTATTTAATTAAGTGCGGGCTACACCATATCTCTCAAGTCATTTCTAATAAAATATCATCATCATCTGCCTAGCCTTTTTCCAAGTATATTGAGTTCGGCTTCCAGTCAAACCGAATTTAGCTGAATAACAGTATTTTACGCGGAGCGGCTGCCTACCAGACCTCCACAACCCAGTAACTGGGTAATGCGGTACTTCATGGCAAGACTGGAGTCAGATTAACTGGCTTCTGACAATCCGTAACGACTGCCAAAGATCTACAAATAACAGCCGGGACCAACGGCTTAACGTGCTTTCCGAGGCACGGAGGAAACTCGGTAAGTTAAGATGGTCACCCATCCACAGACCAACCTTGGCAAGCGTTGCTTAAACTTGAAGATCGACCCGTGCGGCTGTTATTATCTAGCCACGAGCTTCTATCTAATAAAATATTTGTCGTTAAATCTACAGGGTATCATCATCGAGAAGAGTCAAAGCACATACACACTTCAATGAAGACACAATCTGTAACTGCTTTTGAATGAGACGCATTGGTTACAATAGTGCTGGTGGCGAGGGTGAATAAATTCCTTGTCGCAATAATTTAGCTAGTTTTTCGACAGCGATTAAACTCAGAAAGCGGTCTGTATAAAACAAACCCTCTACTAAACATCTAACTGAAATACAACAATTGTACAGTGCCAAGTTTTAAATTATGTTGTAGTAGACAAGCATATTCAAAGAATTTTGTCAAATACAACCAAACATAAAATCACGTTTTCTATAGTGTGAAGATGACTTTAAATACACGTGCGTGTCACCGCCGTAGCGTCTCGTCACTAACGCCGACTTGTTTAAAAAAACAAAGCGATTATCGAGAGTATTTTTCTTTTCAGTATTTTTAATTGCACTGTTTTCTTTTTGCGTGCATGTGCTTGAACTCTGTGCCAAGAGTCTCACGCGTGAACATCCACAAAGATATAGAGACGGTTATTTCTGACCATCACCTCTAGATGCGTGTGACCGCTACACGAGTGTCAGAGCAATGAATGAGCTCTCTATTAATGTATAAACGGAATTATTTCATCTGTCATATCATATAACATTTGGTTCTTCTAATAAGCGCCGTTGTTCAACAAAGTCCCCTGAAACGTGCTCACGCTTAACAATGCTCGTTATTGGCTGTCTAATGGTATTAACATATTTTATTCCATCTACAAATTATGTCATTGCTATTTTCGTATGATTCGTGTTGTCAACTGCCTTTCTATTGAACTGTTGTTTTAATCAACCTCGAAAAAAAATAAGTTGCGCATGTATAATTTTCGAAGTTCTCTTTCATAAGTATTATGCGAAAGGATTAAATAACTATATGTCACTAGGCGAATCAATAACAACCTTTGGTTATCATCATATCAGCCAAAAGATGTCTACTGCTTGACATAGGCCTCCTCCATTCGGGGGTTGGGGGGGGGGGTATGGTTTAGCCATAATCGCCACGCTTGGTAGGCGGGTTGGCGATCGCAGTGTATGATGTTGAGTTTTACAGAGAACGCTGCTGCCCATTCTCTGGCGAGTCCCTTATTCGCCTCTTACGACACCCACGGGAAGTGATGGTATGGTATTATTCTTTTACGTCCCATTCGGTACCGGCCGACACCATACGGCAAATAATTGGTTAAACATATGCATAAATAGATAAGTATTGATTGGATGCAACCTAGATGTCCTGGTTTCATAAATTATTTGTAAAATCGTTTAACAGTGGCATCGGAATCTGCCACGCCTAGTAAATATTGTCAGACCAGTAGTGCTATTCTGTAACAACATTTTCGAATCCCGACAGCGGAATCCGAGGTGAGTATAAACGTAACACCTTTATGTCGTGTGGAATAAAGTACACTTTGTGAGCTTTGTCACTGAGGTGAAGCTCGATACCGAAATTGTTACTTACAGAATAGACTAGCAGCACTAAATGATTTTAAAAGCTGAACGTGCAATTGCGTCAGAAGCCTAGTCCAACACTGTGTTGCACAACGCACTGAAACGGTTGTCTGAATATTTTGTACGTAGAATTTGTCATACTGATGCGCGTGAGCATCTTCTATGCTGCAGAGCTATACTTAACTTCAGAAAGAAAATGGTTTCATTTGCGCCATGTCTAACGCTTTTTATTAAACATACAAAACAAAAAATAAGAGATTATTCTAAAAAAACACTATCGGGGGAAATGTGTGTCTTTTCAGTATTGCTGTCAGTTTTGTGGTTAGCAATTATAGTCTCTATTTCTTCCATAATTTATAAATTAAGTTTGATAATTCGGATATTTGACGTTCATGGATCTCGTCATATGTGGCAATTACCCTCTTGTTTGCTTGAAATTCCCATTTACAGTTTTAACTTCTTGGGTAAATCTCAAACAGTCTAGCTTCAGTTAAATTACTTAAATAAAAGAGACGCTTTTTAGACTAAAACACTCGGTATGAACAAATGTACAGCAGTATGATTATCTAATTTGTTCTGTTTATCATGCAAATATAGCACCTGGTGTGACCAAACGCATTCAATATTATGTCCCTACAGAAACTTGCTTCAACGAAATCAATATCTCATTGTTTTACCAGGCAGCAGCAGTAATTACATAAACTAATAAACATTAAGTCTGTGTATCAATAGTTAACATAACGTTAATATAGTTTATATTTTATTTCAGGTAAGCTTCGTTCTCTGACGTGAGAAATTCTATAGAGCCTCGCGACTCGTAACTTCGTAAGTCATAAAGATTTTCAACGCGTTTTTTACCGTCACCTTTATAGAGAAACGTAGCTTTCTTTAGCTATCTTATTTATTGTTACATTACTATTCTCCGTACAGCTTTTCGAAAAAAGACTGGGAAGCCATCTTGTATTTTTTAGGTAAAACTCGTTCACTGTTCTAGATAAAGAGTATCGTTTATTATTTCATTGAGTTCGATGTGGGTATTAAATTGTTACAAAAGTTCTGTTGTTCACACGCAATCGATTTTCTTTAAGAATAAAACGTTACCTTCGTTTATTCAACAATAAGTATATGTACAACAATATTTCTTCCGTTTTTTATATATTTTAACTCAGGGGTTTCTTTCTTTGTAGTGTCGTTCGATCGTTACTTTCCCATATCAGTTATGCCAATTTAGAATTATTGTGAATGCCAATTTTTATCTAGCCAACAAGGTGTCTATGGCGCATCACTTTGCTTTGTATTAGGTTAGGGACACAGAATTAATTAGCAAAATTAGCTTCGCAACGACAACACTAGCTTGGCCTTACGTGTATTTGATTACACCTACGATTATTACAAGAATTGCAATTGAATTGGATTCAATCATTGTACATCTGTAATTGTTGATGAATCCTTGAAAAAGGAATACATCATTCTTGACTGTCCATAAATGTTAGTACTTGGTAATAATAATCATGTTTTGTGGGCCATTAAACATTGACATATATGTTTACCTACTTGAAATATAGTTCGTGTGGGTGGTTTACACATATGAAGTGTGTCTTACGTGTGATTGAGTGAGACGGCTCATTACAATAAGTTTTTCTAAAGCGAATTTGACGCGTGTCTTACTGTAGGCGTTGCTACCAGCCGCGTTAACAATATGTTATGAATGGCAAGGTTGAATCTGTATGAGCCAAGTACTTTGCTGCTTGCTCATGGCTTGCTATTGTCAAATATTTGCCTCAAACAATCCGTCTCGCTTGCAAATTACGAACCGCTATATAACTTGCACGTTTAAGTGCTACTCTATGCAACTTAACACATTGACGAGCTGTATTTTCATATCATATAAACTTGAATTGCTATATTGTTGTTGTAAAAAGAGATCCACAATGTGCCACATTCAATGACGCCATTAAATATGTTTAAAATTGTTGTCAAAGTGTTTATTCAATAGTTTGTCATTGGTATAATTCTGTCATTCAATGTTTATAAGCTACGCCCACGAGACATCCATTGAATATGAAGCCCATTCCAGAATAGTAGGTGTCGACATTTGTCGCTCCTCAGTTTTATTGTATTAAGAAAAAATGCCTGTCAATATGTTAAATATCAACATGACAAAATATATAACTTAAGAGCTTATATTTGAAATTTATGGTAGCTCGAAAGCGCCTAGGGGCGCCGCGCACCTCACGCGGATCCCGCATGCTTCCACGTGGAAAGTTCAAAATATTCGATATTTAGCGCCAAAGCATCAAATTAATTAAAACCGCCAACTGATTCAGTGTTGTTCGCACACAAACTTCATAAGTTTCTGCTCTCAAAATATTAACAAAAAGCACGATCTTATAAACAGTGATTAGACGAAGAATAAAGTAAAATATTGATGCAACCACATAATTATTTATTTTAAGATTTATTTTTTTCAGTTGTTAGTAAATTACTTATATCATGTTATGTATGTCCCCAAATTATATTGAAAACTATTTATTCGGTAGGTAAAATTAACGTTCTAAAAACAGACACTCCAATATAGAAAATAAAATGTTTACCCAATATTGCTTTCTGATATGAAAACTTTAGAGGATCGTTTTTGTGTATACAAATGAAGGAGATGACTTGGAATCGCTATTTTCATCAAGCCGTAGCTATTAATTTTCTGGAAAACGCGTCCATTGTCGGCTTCCGGTAAGAACTACCAACAATGTTGTACTTTATTTTGTTTTGATCTTTTATTTCATACCAATTTTATACATAATTCAAAAGTTGGCGCAGATAGAAAAATATTACCTTGTATATTGTTCAAGGCCATAAAAATATACTTTCACATGGTTCAGACACTTTTTCAACACTAAATTTAATTTTAAACTGCTAAACTTGTACCATTTAGTGATAAAAAAAAATTACGAAATTCTAACAGCTCCGATTTGAAAAAAACGTGACGCAGGTCCTGCCTGCAAGAGCTCCACGGAGCATCTGAAGAATTGAACAAACGAGAGAGTTGCAAATACTTTTGCAAGGCAAAAGATGAGATGACGATAATAAGAGACTAGCTTGGAATAAAAAAAACGTAAGTGCCAAAATAAACTTTTAGATTTGATAACATAAAAGTATTATTAAATTAAAATGTGTTCAGTTGAAACCTCGATAATATTATTTAATCTATTTTAAAGTAATTTTCATAGGACCATCTAAAGCGTTGCGTCTTGTAGTTAAAAAAAAAGATATTTCGAACTTAGTATTTTTTTTCTATCGAGAAAATGTCTTCGTACCGTGTATTCCTTCAGTTGAATACTAGATCATATAGTCAAAAAACATATACCACAATATCACATACCTGTTCCAGGAACCTGACAAGATACGTTAAAACGAAAAACGGCTTTACAATGATTGAATCACTTTAACACCGCCCAAACTGATTCATAGTTGTTTTTAATTATTGTATTATATTCATCGGCAACACTAAGAAGTTTTATGCCTTCCTCCTGACACCGATTTTTGCGTGAACGGCTTTATAAAACGGCTACACCGGAGGTTATAAACTTTCTATTGAACTAGCATAATGGTGCATTAAAGTCGCCAACTGACACGACACACTGAAACATCCACAGCTCGTTGTTTTACGATAATGTTCCATATTATATTAATGTCCGCGTCGCATCAAGTCACGTTGTTTGGCACCGACATAATACATAAAAAGGAAACTCCAGTTTCCCTACTGTAAACTCGTCCTATATTAACAAATGGGCCTCGCAAGTAAACCGTGAAAAATAAATATTAGGCGATAAATCAGCGAAAATCTCCGGTTTACTCCAATGCTTTTATAGCTATAATAAAAGAACCGTCAACTGTGGATAGTGTTCGGGGAATAAATAGTATAGATCTTGGCCAGCAGTTCTGGAAACTCGAACGCGTAGCAGTGCCCATTGGTTCAGCTTTGACACATTTAGGTGATGTTAACTAGTGAGCTTATTTACACGTGTCGAACCTGCGTAAATCCTAACGAATAGGACTGTAAATCTGTAACCGCTTTGTATGAAAACATGCGTATTCGTGCGTACTGAGACGATTTATAGAGATATAACTCGTTTCGTTGGGAGAGGCATGTTGTGCTCACACAATATTATTTCAACAGCATCCTCTTGTGCTCCTAGTAAAAGTACGCACTTTAAAACCCATTATATTTTTGTGAAATAGTTGCTTGTGTTGATCTTTCTCGGACATAAATTACTTGTAGAAAATATGATGATGAGTTTTTAACAAAATCATATGTTATGATTACCTAGTTTTAAAATGTAAATATAGCTAGCGAAAGAATATTTAATAGAAAACAAATTTGTCTATATCCTAGCCAACATATTGGTTTTCACTTCCGTCGGCTTATGCATCTACTGTATTCGCGACATCAGCTTACAGCCTTGTCTGTGTTTGGGCATATTTCTTATAAGTGTCACACAAACAACGAGTGTCTCACTTCTACCCTTGCGAAGTGGTATGCAAATAAGAGTTTATTTTTTCATTCACACCCAATGTCTGCTAACTGCCATTCATAAATATGAGTATTATTTTTTCTTTGGAATATTTACGCTTGACCACCTGTTTTATGTGCACGTTCTCTGAAATTAACATAACTTGTTTCGCTGACGATATTCATATTTCTCAGTCACACTTCACACAATTAGCTGCAGTCTAAACGACTATTGGTATGCACCACAAATATTTAAGCCCGCTTTTATTTGTAACGGTATCTCCGTTCCCTTGCAGTATTAATATTGTAAATCCAGTCTTATACCTAGGAGTTTTCAGTATGTCAAAATGTCGCATCAGTGTCCTAAACACTAACGACGACCGGCTGGGCATAGATATAGATACCAAGATAAAAGCATTCAATCGCAGTTTTAAACACAGCCTCTTTTGGCATTTCCAACAGGTTTCCATTTTCTGTGCATTTCGCAATGGCCAATGCGAGTTTGCTTCTGCTGTGATTTAACAAATATTATTTTTTTTAACATCATACATTGTTTTGAATAGCGTCCAAATTAACTTGTAGATTTACTACATCATTGTTTTCATTCATAAATGATTCACCGTCAATCTCCTTTCGTCACTTTTCTGCGTATAATTATTGTCATCGTCCCACGCGTTATAGGAATGACTAATGAAGATCGTGTAAGAATTATCCATTATGTTAGTGGTATACTGAGACCATCACTATATTAGTTTGACACACAAACAATTTTAACATAACTTAATCTCACATCGGCTATGTGTCATCTCATTGGTTGCTTGCAGTTACTGCTATTGGTTGGCTAACAAAAAGTGTAAATGACTTTGGTATTCCGTCCTAAAATTCCAAGTTAAATTAAACTGGTAAGAATATAATGAATTGCACTTTGCAACTGAGATCATACTTGAATTAATCGAGAATACCGGTTGCACTTTCGTTAGTAAAGGCCCTTACATTAAGTTTAGTTGCCTCCAAAATTATGCTTGAACTTTTCTACGATTCAACAGCTGCACCTTTTATTGATTCTCTCTCTATGTTTGCATAATGCATGTGCATGACTAAACATTAGTCTATGGTACTTGACATCGAGGACAGGAAGTCGGATATAACTGAAGAAGCACTGTGAGTTGTTAAATAAGCTGTAAAATCTTATTTAAATGTATCGTCACGCTCATATCTAAGATCGCACATCGAGTAGTACTAAAAAGTAATGGGTAGGGCCTCTCGACTCTTCTGGTGAATTTAGAGTTTCTATTTTTACCCTACAAAGACTGTGTACAGTTATCTGGTCTATTGTGTAGAAAAAAATGAAATTTTAACAAACAGTCACACTGTGTTTGTTCACGTAAACTCCTTAATCGGTATAGAAAACGCTGAAAGTGAAGAAAAAAAAATGCAAAATAGAACAACCGAAATGTGGCAATCTCTGAAAAGATTGATTTTATTTTAAACTTTGATTTTTTACTTTGTTTCTTTTTTAATTGATATACAGATAGGTAGATAAACCTCAAAATAAATGTGAACTTTTACTCGTGGAATTGGATCTTTATGATGCATTCAATACTTCCAATCGGGCCTTTGAATCTTATCAGTACCTATCTCGCGCTTCTCGTGAAGCAATAGTTTCTTCGGTTCCACTTCGAAGGGACTTGTTTTATTGGTAGGAAATATCCACGCAAAGCCCGTGCCGCCATGAGGTGCCAGTACATCTGTCCGACGCTGTATATTGTCTGCAGCTACCGTACCGTCAACTTAACTCACTACTGCCTTTTGATTATCTGGTTCCCATTCATCATTCTCAAGTGCATCGCTTTCTATTAATATACACCCTACTTTGTTATTGTATGATATATTGAGTGGGTTAACTTATTCATCTTCTAACTTTAATACTCTTTGATGTTCAAGATCATTAGTTTTGTTAGTTTGTTCCAACTGCAAGACAGCAGAATCCGGTTTGATTACTTAATAATCTAATTTGTCAAGCTTGATTACAAATGGCCCGTCCACAAACACAATGCTACAATGGTTCTCCTAGGACACACCGGATTTGTATGCTCTTTGTTCACCAATGTCACATTAACTTAATTCAGATGGCATTTACTTCACGTCAGTTGCATTTATCCATAGATAATACCCATATTAGTTAGTAGTTAAGTGTCAAAGAAGTAGAGACCATTGGTACCAATTTACTAAGACACAAGTGTGAGTCGGACTCGCACACGAAGAGTTCCGTACCATAAACCTTAATTTTTATTACTTTTTGTGAAAGCGGCAATAGATAGACACAATCTATGAAAATTTCAACTGTCTACCTGTTACGGTTTTTGAAATACAGCCCGCTGACAGACAGACGGACGAACGGATGGATGAACTGACAGATGGACAGCGGACGCTTAGTAATAGGGTTCCGTTGATTACCCTTAAAAAAGCAAACTACCAAAACATATTTCTTTATTTATTAAAATATAATTGATTTGTGAACATTTAGCACCCCATCTACAAATTGATTCAGAAATAAGACTTACTTGACCGATTTATTCATCACAGAAAAAATAAGAAATGATAAGAACACACTCTGCATGAGCAACCAAAGCAAGCTCGAACATTTTAGCACTCTGCCTTTTGGGCTAGGATTTTCATTAACTGGTGTGCACTTCCTCATCGGAAGACCAACGTCGCTGCCAGCTCTAGACTTACGGGATGTCAGAACTCACCTACTGCATCGCTACGCCAGAATCAAGCAAATGCGTCAGTCAGCACTTGCTCGTTCTAACTTTTCGGGAGGTTTGCGAAATTTCATATCACTTGACCAAAATAACTAAGTACGTGTAATTCCTTTAGTTTATCTGTTTATGGTGCCCCCCAGACGTGATGCCCTAAGCAATTGCTTAATTTGTTTATGGGTTTATCCGGAACTGCGACTGGTTTGGCTTATATTTTGCAGACCTTATAATCTGTCTCATGTCTAACATTATGTCGGTGTACCAAAGGTGCTTATTGTTTGAAATAGTCGTGGTCAATTTATAATCATTTTATGTCATCATTATGATTATTTATTGTTGTTATTAACCTAGCTAGCAGATTAGCCAAAGGTCTTCTTCTTCTTCATAAATTCCGTTAAGGCTATTTTACTGTCTGCAATTTCATGTTTATGAATTCTACTCTGTTTCAATCATCGCAATTGTATACAAATATTTTAGTAACATAATTTTAAAAGTAAATTTGGTCATGTCATGCATGCCCCCATGGCTTACTTTTAACATTTGTCTAAAATGGAATAGTGTTTCCGGGTAAGCATTTGAACTTTTGCCAAAGCATATCAATATTTAAATATCACTGAGATTTCTTATGAATACTCTTTGAATAGAATAAACATTTCAAATATATCAGCAACTTTGTTGTGATATCAAATCTTTCCCAGAGAAGTCTGATTCCGTTAATGTCACTTACCTATGTGCCGGGTAATTACACACACATTTTAATATATCAACATAATTATTCGCGTGATTCAAGTCTCCGTGGTTGGTCGACGCAAGTGAAGCCGGTCGCTACTGACCGTGGTGCTGCGTTTACGCATCGTCGCTCAACGTGAGAAAATTCCCCTTCAGTCCACATTGTTCTTAATTTGCCCTCATATGTTATTATTCAGGGAACATTAATCTCAACACTAGCAGAAAACAAAGCTATTAGTGACTGGTAGTTTACCACTCGAAATTCTTACCGACTCTAAAGTTGCGGCGTCTTGAAATTTCTCAAAGATTTATGAGTTCAACATGTTTAACAAATTCAAAGAAATATGGGTTCTAGTCCTTCACACATTCAAATAAATCTTGGTCATTTATGCTCCAATTGTGACAGTCAAGTTTAATTAATGCACCACCTTGTAATTTCACTGTCTAGACCGCGCGTCCGTTTACTTAGTTTGTTATTATGACGGCCGTTGCATTGGCGTCGTCGTTAAATTACAAAATACCACCACTGTTCGTGGTGATGAAAGAAATTAATTGTTTCCGCCGACCGACGCTGTTAACGAAAGTGATTTTGTGACTTAGTCTATTCTAAGAACCAATTACACCATTTGTTTCACTGGAACTGCTGCGCAGGCGACTGCGCGCAGATGGTTATTTAATGACATTGTTACAGAAAACTACACAACAGAGTTTTCAGATTG
This sequence comes from Lacanobia oleracea, assembly GCA_950371165.1. Taxonomy (NCBI): domain Eukaryota; kingdom Metazoa; phylum Arthropoda; class Insecta; order Lepidoptera; family Noctuidae; genus Lacanobia; species Lacanobia oleracea. Next base: position 15,461,966 of record OX493397.1, read on the forward strand.
AGATGATCACAAAAGCTTTCTTTTACTGTAATGAGAGCGCCTGGAAACTAGACGGACAGGTTTCTAAAGATCTGACAAAACTTAACCTTTTGAAATTTCGTTAGCCGAATAAACTTTAATACACGATACAGTTACAAAAAAAAACAGTTGCTCAACTGCTCAAACTTAGACGTTGGATTGCCCAAATGAACTCTTTATTTTATAAATATGCTAAAATGGAAATTAACAGTGTAGTGTATTGGTGATCTTTCTCAACTGAACCGTGTTTATCTTGAAATATGTCGAAAATTGTATTATAGCTGTCCAGGGGTCGAGTTCAAGCCCAGCTTAACACCACACATGTTTATTTAATACATAATTTAAAAGATCGCACCGTGAGCTATAAAATGGAGTTTAAGGTTTTTAATAGAAACTATAAAACCTTGTGGGCGGTGTGTCTTCATGGTGAAGCGTAAAAATCTAATCACGTAGCAATGCGTCCAATTCCGTGTGATAATATCGTTCTTGGGCTTGAAGTTACAGCTTATTAAATGCGTATTAGAATAGAATGAGGGAGAGGGATTACAGAGTGAACGCGCCGCGGTCTGCCATTGTGGCCAGTGACAATGCAAGAGAGATTGCATTGCATTATCTGGAACCAGTAAGCGTACGTGTGTGTAGGTTGGCTGTCGCAATACTCCGGGGACGAAACAGTATACTATTAATTGGCAGATGAAAATTATTTATTTGTAATTTCGTCAGGGTTTTTTGTAAGATATATAGAATATACCTATATCTGATAGAATAATACTACAGTTTCTACCACACTAATGCAATAGAAGAAATTGCCATAGACGTTAATGAACTTTAACTAGGACTTGAGAAATAACTACATAATTTAAGCAGGCGATCAAGAATAAGTTACTTTTCCAACGACTAACGTAATTCATATTCAATAACAGTAATCAGGCATGGTTGACTGGTTTTCTTGCCCTATTCATCAAGATGAAATAATCTCAGAGTCATGTTAACTGAAAGTAAATAAAGTATACCATTAATTTTGGTCACAACTCCAAGGTAATCTAACAACGCTTACTTTTCCGTAGGTGGTCTCGAAGTTCGAAGCGGCAATTGACATTTGTCACTCAGTGACACACAACTTGCTTGGTCTCCTATTATAGTGAATGCTCTTCCTACGCGAGCGTTCAAACATCATTATATTATAAAGTTGTCATAAATGTCCAACTCAGTTTCAATCTTAACTCAAAGACAAAGATATACATTTTGCTTGCATGGTCCTAAAGGGAGTTTAGCAAGGCTAGAATTACGTACATAGAACGATCGCGATTGCGGTTGGAGTAATCTGAGTAAATGGTAAAATTAAACCTTGTTAACAAATATCACTATATAATGTGGCTTTGCTACCTGTTTGTGGATCGCTCTACATTGATGCAACTTATTTTTGAAACACAACCATCAACTAATCTCATAACTTAGGTAAATTATTACCACTAACTTAATAAAACTTGATTCGAATATTAATTTCACATTTAAATTCATGGTCTTTATGATTGATTGCATGTTCAAATCAGTATGTGTTCCGCAGTTGTGAAAACATCGAAATATGGCCGACCTCTTCCCCCGCAAGTTGAAAGAAATATCTTCAAGAAATGGGTTAATGTGATGCTCGTAGGCGATGAGCATGCAAGCTGTCATTAAACATTTTCTGTTACATCTGCAAGCCTCATAAATAACTCCTGCACGTTACTTTAAACGCTTCCATTATACGTTGTAATGATCGTGCCTAAAGCTGTGCTTTTCACAGATAAATAAAAGCTAGTGGTATAAATATAACGTTAAAAGACGTAGAAACTTCAACAGGAATGCGTAAATAGCCTTCCATCACTAAAATCATCCATTTCATAGTTCACACAAGTTTGGTGGCTTGCGCAAGAGCGACCTCCTCAGACGACATATTCCGAAACTCGTTCACGTCAAATCCGAGTACATTAATCAAACTCATGCGCAGAGATGTGGAGTGACAGACGGACAGCCCCTAAAACAACCTGCGCAGCACACAGCCTCTATTATAACGCGATTGTTTTTGTTTAGAACTCTCATTTACTAGTACAAAGACTGCAGCATTGTTCTGCGACCATTACAAGTGTTTCGACACCCGTCAACGTCCGTTGTGACAGGTTACAAAAAGAGTTTTTTAAATGATTGCTCTTGATGCAACCTTGTATTGACCATCAGACGATTTAACTTGTCATATACACAAACGCTGTCAGTGACGATTACTGTCCAATTAATCAACTGATTCTTCACATCGACATCTTGGTCACATAAGTCAGTTATTTTGTAGCTTAACTTAGTTTGAATACTGATCAACTTGCAAGATATCAAACAATGTGGTAGTGCTTTTAAATTACAAAATAAGTGCCTAGGTGTTACAACCGCGGCTGCGAACTTGTTGGCTGCGGACTTTGTTGGCTGCAGACTTTGTTCTCAGGAGTCACCGTGGCCCTGGAATGCAAAGGGTACTAAGAGGAACACGGATGGGTTTTAGTCAGTAAATTTGACACTTCCTCCTGCTTCACCCAGAGCGGGAGGAGTCATTAGATAATTTCCCATCCTTAAAAAATAGAGTTACAACCGCAAAATTCAGTAGCTGACACATGCCATGGACTGCCAATTAAGTGGTTTGGAGAGAAAAAAATACAGCGAATATGTAGCATAAACATCTCATCCTAAATGCGTCCGCCATTAATATGCAAGAAAAGGTGGCAATTAAATACATAATCCATCGGCTATCACACGGGCAGCGTCGCGGGTTAATGGCTTGTTTACTCACTCTGCCGCCCTTATATGGCGTGAAAGCTCCTCCGCATTGTCGCCAGCCCCTCAGCTGGCTCGGTATGGTCAGGCGGATACGTGCGTCTGCGCATATGAGCTGTTTGATAGCGTGAGAGATTAACAAATTGAAGAGAACTCGCATAACTGTACTCGACGTATTTTGCAGATAAAAAAGAGCAAGTTTTTATTTTTGAGGTTTTTTTTGTTAAGTAATCTGACAAGACATGATGGCTTGAAAGTTCTGAAACCTACTTTTGAATTTCGGCAAGGCGTTATCGCTAGATAAGATAGTAGTCGAGCAGTGGCTGTATGAGTTGATCGATTGATTGAAGATAACAAAGCTACAACAAAATAAAATGTTCAGCACGTGCTATTAGTTGATAAGTTACTTATAATCACATTACAACTTGACATATTTTAAACGGTATCTCAGAAACAGATGGTCGTCTGATTGCGCGGCCGGAAATTAGCCGATGACTCATCACCTCTTTATCTGGATAAGGAAGATAAAACGAGACCCTGAGTTTGCACAACGATTCTTCACATACGGTGGGGAAATCGCGAGCTTGTGTTATAACTTTTGCACCAACCAGCCATATGTTCTTTGAACCACATTGCATTCGATAAAGCGAATATATACCTATTAATAAGCAAATTATTTTGTTATAATCTGCTTCTCGATCTCTGTTTCGGGTAATTTAGACCAGGATGTCATTTGTGTGTTGATGTACATGCGATTTTCTCAGGGTTTTTTTTATAGAACCGCGAAAACATCATTTTAAAAATATTTCTTAGGGCCTCTCATAGGAAATATGTACACGAATATCTGTCCTACCGAACGTTCTGGACAATGAGTCATGCTTAGCTTATTAAAAATATGTCATAACTCAATTACATCACTGCGGCTGGGGTGGCCTCAGTGCGTTATGTTCGCCAGCCATATTATTAGAGGTGCAGCATCAGATCTATCAATATATCTGTCAGATGATGTCATAACCGCCATCGACTATTGTCGTAGCCTTCAAACTTATTACAGATCCGATACTTACTAAAAATATTGATTACCTACATGATGATGCTGCTGAGAATGACTGTTTCCATATAACTAATATTAAAATAAAGTGTGTCGCAAATAAGTGCATTCCAGCATAATTAGGTATTGTAAATTTTCCAAAAACTAAAATACGTACACATAAAAGCAGGAATTTTCCACGGGACATAAAACTTTACATTTACTAGTAAACATTTGGGACGGTATTCTAAAATTAACGAGTTAATATGACATGTTTCATGTGTAAAATTTATTAGAACAGTTGTGGCCCACGTAGCTAACAAATGTATTTTTCTCTTTACAGAAATAGCAAAAGTTCGAGCAAGTTTATTCCAAATAAATGGAGTCAAGAAAGAACCACTCGTTCTACCAGAAGCTGAAGGCATGGTCACCACACTCACAGAAAAAGTTTACGTGCCAGTAAAAGAACATCCAGATGTAAGTAATGATGTGATTAGTACTGCAGTTGCGTTAGATTCTAGGGTTTATCTGAAACGCCAGGCAGCTGAGGTCAAGGGAATGAAAATGATAATGATTACACATCTGTATTGAATGCGTATCTATTTATAATCATCATACGATCATAAACCGGGAAGTATTTGAATTTGTTGTTCTTTTTGTGGAGTGCTTCCAATTGTTCTGGAAAATTAAACCACCTATTTCCTTCGTAACCACATAAGACCAATCTGCGTTATTACCGCTCTGAGAAATTCTAATTAAAGTCGTATCGTTTCAAACTTTATGGATTTACAGAAAACACCCAACTTGTTGATTTGGATACACCTACCTGACGTTATTAGGTCATGTGCAATACAAATTTCCTGTTTACGTAGGAGGGAAGTAAAAATAAGCCATAGATTTATTTTCGGTCCCTTTGTTTCCTCTTCCGAAATTCATTGATTATCTAGGCGTGTTACAGTTTTGCTCTGATCGGTATAAATATCTTTCTTAAAGCAGCCAATTAGTATTTTCTCATGGCGGATAATGTTTTAAGCTTCACAGCTTACCTACTAGTTTTTGCCCGCGAATTCGTACGTGCATATCCCATTTTTTCCCGCATATGCCAAACTGATTTCCATGACCAGTTGTTTCTGCTATGCGTTGTCTGCCAGTCAGTCACTCAGTAACGGAAGAGATTTATGTATATTGATTTATGTCGTTAGTTACTTCGCAAAAATTCCAACCAATTTTCTAACCAATAACTCTTTTTCAGTGTGGTGGCTTGTGTATCATAATATTTTCGCACATTGTTTTGATCCCTTAAGCGGAAAGATTGTGACGGCCGGACGATACATGCATAATGTCATTGTTTACAACTTAATTTGTCGTATTCATACAACTTATATTTCATTCACTAACCATTTAAGTATCAGAATATGAATGAGCACTTTCTGTAGGAACACAGAACTGTTCTGTCATTAATTATTCAACTGTCAAGAGACAAACTGTCTTTTAAGCAGTGTTTGTAATAAGTGAGTGTAAACACTCCTGCGTGGATACTGACGAAACTTGTATGCACACTATCCGTGAGCTGTGCTCAAGCAATTATAACCATAATGAATTTGTATTGCATTGTAAACACTCAAATAATTAATTCATATGGCTTTTAATAACGGATAAACAATACCCATTTAAAAATCAGTGTAGAAAAACACGCGTTTAAAAGATCCTTCTGTGAAGCATTAGCATTGATTGAATTGCAAAAAGGTAATAAAGGAAGAAGCTTGTCAATTACGCTACGATACACGTAAGCTATCTTAAGATCCCTCTTAGCTTTCTTTAGGTTTTTTAGCTGATGAGAATTCCAATCATTGCTTCATAGATCGAGTTGATTGTTGAGAGAAGCAAGTATTACTGTAACAGTTGAGTTAGTCATACAGATACAAACACAAGGTAGGCAGGCTGCTTCGTTTGGAGACTTATGTCAGGGCTATCTCGTCTTTGGAATGATTGTTGATTCTCGGGCGACCATCACTTATGCGGTCCATTCATTGTTACCAACTGATTCTTAGTCATTTGCAAACGAACACGAATAGAATGCCTTTTTGGGCAAAGAGTTCAACGAACCGAATGATTCATATTAATCGGATAACACTAGCATGTCTATGCCAACTTCGATTGCAACTGATGAAAAATACAGTCAATGCATCAGTTCACATGTCGAGCCATTTGGCTTCCAATGTACTTGTTAGTTTATTAATAAATTTTAGATTCAGACACATTCTGAACATGTAGACCGAAAAGATCACCATACTTTATTTGGGTTTGGTTTCAATACAGCCACAATAGCTATGTATGCAATTAGCACATCGTATTCGACGTTATCTATAAACATTTTCTCTTTGCCATTTATACAATGCTGTTCAACATCAAAAGGAGAATTTATAGAACCAATATTTCCTTTAAAGTGTTTTAGAAACTAATCAACATTAGTGAGATGTGTGTTGACTCATAGAGATATATTGTTGGCGCCATCAACTCGTCTGGAACTCCTTATAAGGTGTCATCTAACGAACCTCCGCCACTGAATTAATTTAGTTGGATTTTATTACAATTTTGAGTAGCTGAATAACAATTACTGAATTTATCACGTGATAATGTGAGAAACAGGAACATTCAATGCTATTAAGCTATGCTTCACTATTTTCAATGCTATAGCAGTAAATCAAGTTGGTACTTCTTCGCTTCCACACAATTAGCTCCTCTTTGGGTATCAATTACATATATTTCAACGCAATTTCAATGATACGAGTATAAGCTAATACTATGAATATTCATGTTTGTATGAATGTTGTCATAGATCATCTGAATAATTGCGAGGAATCCAACAATGTAGACGTAAATCTTAAGATAAATTGATCGTTGAATGATATTGATTGTCGATCAAAAGAACCGTTTCGAGACATCGGTCACGTACTCAGAAATAATGATGAAACCCTTAACGATGCAGATGGTTGTAACATGATGAAGTTCTTAACTTCTTAGAAACTATCGCAAATAGTTTCTGACAAGCCGAATGATTTTATTGCATAAAGAAATCGCTTTAAGTATTTGGCCAAATCTTAAAATAATGTTTTCACAATTGCTAATCATACCATCAATGTTTTATTCGCTCGCAAAAACTGCGCGTAAAGTAAACGTTAACTATTCTAGAAATAGAGCTAACAGTACCAACATGATTCGTATGTTGAACACATTGTCGAAATAATAGTTTCGGTACACCGGCTGGCTGCTGTGACTAATATCTTAAAATGTTTTATTTTTGTAACTGTACCGTTCATCTTTATAGCTCAAACAAATAGAAACGTGTTCATTCTTTGATACACCATTGTGCTCGCGTTAATGCAGATTTTAGGGTGTATTTCAACACCTTTACGTTTTATTTGTCTGACCCAGTCTCTGTTTAGATTGTTTTAATTATACTTGGCTAGGCAAATGTGAATATTAAAATTCACATTTGAATTCACTATCAGTGTGAATTTCTCGGAGGTGCAACAGCTCATGGCGACTCCGCCATAGAACTCCAAGAAAAAACATAACAAACCACGTTTTTCCCACAAAGTTATTTTTATTCATACAGTCATAAACAAATCACGTATAATGTTCTGTTTATAGTAATAAAATTATTCTCAAGATTGAGACGTTATGCACATATAGAAATGCAGGATAGATAGGTACCTAATTAATTCTTTTCCTAGTCTTTATAGAAAAAAATGCGAACCAAACGCGGAACATGTTCTATTCCGCATTGTAGGTATGGCAAATTATATGCTGAGCACATACAAGTGCGCTCAAAGCTGCTCGATCATAGCCCACTAGATGGAGAGTCCAACCTCATTCTGGTCCCACAGGTTCCCGCTTGCATTGCATAGTGATGTTAACACATCGATAAAATAGGTACGCAGTTTCCTAATGCAAATATTAACATCGATGGTCTCGCTGCATTTGAAACGTAATAAACGCATTTGCGCATATTCCCACAGATTATATTATGAGAAATTATGAGTTTTTGGTGTACAAATCGCAAACACGTTTGGCGCTTACAAATACATGTGCGTCGTGGTTTCTGTTTTGGTTGATCTTGTGTTATTTCTATCAGACATCTTTATTCTGGTCTCTGTAAACATGCGCAAATGTAATTGTAATCTCCGAATTTGGGTTGCAAAAGTTTCATTCAAGTACAATTACCTTTCCCACGATTTTTTCTACAATACTAATATTGTTTCAAATAAAACAGATGTGCTGTACATCAAAACTGCAAAAGTCACGATCTTAGTAAAGAATCGACATCGATACAGTCGCAGGTCCGTGCCTCGAAATCTGCCTCTCTCCATTTAGGGCCGAAGGAGTTATTAAATCCTGCCATATCGGTGGAGACCGTTACGTCGGCTTTTTGCTCCCCAAGAAGTACCAGTTGATGCGTGTCTTAATGGAGGATCTTAGAGTCGAGCTCACACTGAGAGAAAGCAAGACATCTGTTATTTTATGCAAGGAAACCTAAAGGGGGACTTAGTTGATTACATGTAGGCATATTATCCTTATCTGTGATATGAAGTAAATGCTTGATTTCTTTCGTAAAAGAGGAAAGTTTATTAAGATTCTGGAGAGCTGACGTACTTATTTTGAACGCACAGAGAATACTTAAGGTGTAATAAGTCTTTGTATTGCTCGTAGCAACACAATAGGCATTAGTTTTTCTACATAAAACTTGTTGCTCGGAGAGCTACCTTTTCTTGTACCTAGTCGTTGGTTTCATGGGAAATAAGAACCCAGCTGAATGGCCAATAAACTGATGGTCCATTTTAAAATCCAATGACATTTGGAGGCGTTGGATCCGATTCGGTAGTAAAATTCAGTAAGTATCGCCATAAACACAACGCGTGTAGCTTTTCTTGTAGTTAAAAATCGTTCGTTTTGGTAACTAAAATGTTAATAGCGGGTTCAAATGTTGCTTGACGCAGTGATGAACTTTTAACCAGATTTGAGATTTTCCCATAAAATATGTATGATACATAGATCCAGCCAACATGTTTGATTTCACTACTGATTGGTAATTATAATTACTTTCACTTATAATAATCAAGTACCTATCATTGCAAATAATATGAGTGTAATCTTATCGTGTTAGTTTGTACACACTGCTATAAACCAGCTATTATTATAGGAAAGAATGTAAAACAGAATAATGTTCGCCGACGAACCGGCCGGACGGCTGAATTGTTTTAGTGAAAACATGTCTGGCACAAGCAGCGTGTGCTTTATCATTCGCGAGTGCAAACATCAGTAAAAGCTCGCGAATGGGTTTCAAAAAGATTAAACAATTCGCGCTACTGCACCATCGAGAAACTTGTTTAGGTTACGACTAGACGGGAATTTCAGATCGAATAGATCAACGGTATTCCGATCTATCCATCAATAAATCGATTGAAATACTTAAGTTTTATACATCCCGTTATATCAAGAATCACCGACAGGAATACTTGGTTAACAAAATGTTTTAGCGTAAAACGAGAAGCTAAAAGTTTCTAGCGGCTAATATTTCTTTGGCGAAAGCATCGAAAGATATGACGTAAATTAAAGTCAAGATTTTCACGTAGATTTAAGTATTTCAGCGGCCTTGCATACCACAGTTGGCTATAATAATGTAGTGCTCGGAGTCATAATAACGACAAATTGAGAAAATACGACTCCACATAATGTGTCTCCATAAAAAAGTAATATGTTAGCGTAAATTTATGCTCCTTTAGCCGTTTATAGGCTTTCACATCCAAACATCTTTTTCACAAACAAAAGCTGACTGGTTTGAGTTGCCCGCTGTCTTTCAATTTCGCGCAAGTTGTTACTTGTCTAAATATGTGGCCATGCGTGGGCGCATGTGCCCTGTGTTTTTCTCTGACATCGTTGCTTTGTATAATTTAATGAAGTTTTCTTATGGCTTTAAGGCCGTAATATTAAGCTTAACGTATGCAATAAACGCGTGTGTGGGTGTGCCGCTAATATCCGCTCCATTTATCTCTTACACTGTAAATCTGGACAAATGAAGAATGGATTCATTGAACTCTTTTGTAGTTACTATTTTCATCGTGGCAGTTTCATATTCCGATTGATTTTCAGTTGAGTCCATAGCTAGATAATGTTTATTAAGTGGTATGTTGAGCATTCAAGAATATTTCGAAGCATCTTTGTCGGCTGATAACAAGGAGCGGTGTGTGCTATAATGAGGTTGATTGGATTGGTCCTACTTCACGTAAGGGTCACAGTTCAGTCGCCTTTGACACTAGCACATAGCGAACGCTTTTGTCTAGCTAACCACGAGTTACTAGGTACTTGTAGATTATCTTCAAACCTTATCGCTAAACGCACAAAGTTATGACACTATGCGAATGGTATTTGCAGCTAACAGACTATTTAGGTAAAATAACGATACTAATAGCAATACATATAAAAGAAGCAATATACTTTAACGCAATTATTATTATCGTCAACTTACTACTTCCTAATGATTGTTACTCAACCACGTTTGAAAGGAACAATGGATGACGGTAAAGTTTTACACAAAATAAGCTTACGTCATAGAATAAGCATGTGACTACACAGCCAGCTAAGTAGTTCCTTCGGGAAACATCAACTTAAAATTAATAATTTAAAGACGAAGAAAAATAATCTGTTGGGACATTACGAAAAGACAATGATGAAAGAACTACACAACAATGTGCAGCAAACAAGAAATTCTAAATTGCAATGCAATGTCTTACCCGTTTCACAATTGCTGACTCCCACAATATTTTGTACGCGAAAACAAACTCTTGAATGCAAATTGCATGATAGAGATTAATGACTTGAGCTGACATTTTCACACAGTAAGACAAGGAAAAATTCAAATTTAAATGCTCGGGAACAGCTGAACAAGTTTAATGAATGAACATTTTCAATAGTGAATGAAAGTACTGAGGGAACGCACAGAGTAAATAATGAAACTAGTGACCGCAACCGCAATGGTTAAACTTACACACACATTTGGTTTTGTTGTTTCAGGTGAATTACTTGAATTAGTACCTGAATTGATCCAACAGCATAGTAAATGGATATAACTTCCTGGCTGAGCGAGAGCGTTTGTTTACTACTGCACTTTCTATATAATAATATGTTATCGATAAAGCTAGTGAGATAAACATAAATCATGATTTTGTAAGATTATGTTAAAAAAAATAATTTCTTTCCAAAGTTATGTAGTGAAAATCTTCGATGGTGAACTTTATCGCCACATCAAATTGTCACGGGTCACGCGACCCTAATATTCCTTCGTTTAAAGTTATCTTCAAAGCCTTTTATACCAGGTTTCTTCATTAATACCTTTATGCGAGTATGGGTAGATGCAGCAGTGCATTTGGTACCAGAAAATGAAGTTGATCGGATTGGTCGCGCTCCGGCGACCGCGGGTCACGGGTCGTGGCCCGCTCTAGACTTTGTCTAACAGCGGTATCTACTAGTACATTGTCTTCCATATTGCTTTTAGAAATAACTGCGCCTTTAACTTCCGCAGTATCTACTTCGATTGTGCTGAATGATTGTTTTGCTTATTGAATCATCGGCTTAGTTCAATATTTACCAATATGTTAGTAGTCCACCATCTTCAGTAGATTTACAAACAGCTTCCGTAAACAGTCTGCTTTTATTTTAATTTCAATCATGTTTCCTGAACTGATTTTCATTAAGATGGTCAGCTCACTTGTCCTTAATTGCGCATCTGTTTTATGTAATTAGTCATGGATTAATGAGTATTAATAATTTACAACATCCCAGTTCTTCGTAACTCCTGAAAAATATATGATATACAAATTAATGGGCAAACAGAGGTTCGTGACTAATCCCGCTTGTTAAGTCATTATAGTATGAAATTATTTATTAATCAATATTACTTTGCTATTGTATTTACAGTAAGTTATTGTCTATCCCGTAAACTCACTGTACTTATGGATTGATCATTTTATCTTTCTAACCATTATGGACTGATCACTTATAAAGGCGTGAACAGACTCAATTTTCCAATTTACTTATAGTCTTTTTAATGGCTGAAACTAAGTGCTTTTTATTTTGTCAATTTTGTCAGCATCCGAGTATTCGCATTTCATGCGATGGAAGAGTGTTCAGTTCTAGTCGCTTTTGTCGAAACTCATATTATTAATAGAATGTTATTATTTCCGTGTTTATGTAAAAAGTAACGAGTGTGTTATTCTTTTGTTGTCTGCCATCGCTTAGTGACTCCCAAACTGTTTATGTTACGTTTACGTTTTGCGTGGGAACATAGCGACTCGTACTTCTAGTTCATTTCACATTCTGAAATCATCCAACGATCTTTTAGATATGATTTTATAAATATGCATCTGTCTAGCCCTGGCAACAAGCCGAGAGCTCTAGAATTAAATAGTGCAGAAAAAGAAAACAAAAATCGCGTGTAACGATTGACACGGAGAAACCATTACGTTTAGTAGCCAAAATTCTATTCTATCCACAACGTTTTAAGAAAGAGGTTAAAACCTTGAAACCCATAATATCCGTAGGATTAGGCAGCACGTGTAAAATAGTCGTATTTTTTCATAGGATTTTGTAGTACCCAGTTATGAAAAAGAACAGCTGAAAATGCCCGATGAAGTCAACTGCACTAATTGGAGAACATTACGGGAATACCCTGTTAATCGGTAAAGAACACACACTCTCTAGTTCCCAACATCCAACTACAGGCAAAGGTTAAAAGGGTTCCACGCAACAATGAGTAGGATAGTTTGAGGATACACAAGTCCCCCACTTTGGGTTGGGTTGGGTTGCAGAGGTCGGATGGCAGTGATCCGTATAAAATACTAATATTCGTGTTTGGATGGACAGGAAATTAACCCCTTATGTACCTTGGGAACATGTTGAGTCAACAGTTAATAGGGAAGTAAGTTAATGATCATGAGGATAATGTTTTATCTGAACAATAATATACACTAAGCTTTACGGACAATCGTCGCAACAGGTCAGCCCCGAGGCGACTTCGTATCGCGTCGTGACCAATCGTTGTACGACAATTATGTTAGAATTATAGCATCAATCAATTGCAATATGGTACGTACACACCCACCTGCCTGCACTCATCCGGCATACTCGCAGCCACACTAATGATGGCCAATCACCGGCGGTCAATAGTTCACTTGTTTTGTTATTGTTGTTCCATTGTACTTTTTCTTTGTTGAAGTTTATTAGGGCTTATATTTTGTGTTTGTTTGTTTGTTTACAAGCTGCTTCTTGTATTTTGATATCATCATTGTTCGTTTATTAACTGGGTATCTGAAACAATGATGCGTGTTTTGTTTTGACAATTTGGAACCTCTCTTACAAATTACATTGATATTTCGATTCGCCAACAATGTAATATATCAAATTTCCTGTAACACATTTCCTGCAACAAAATTCCTTTTTCCCTACAATTCTAGATATACAAGACATGTAGAAGAAAAAAATACATGGTGTATTCAATGCAAAGTTTGAATGAGTCAACGACCGGGCGTAGATTATTGTACGATTTTTGTTAGTATACAGTCTCTACAAGTTGATAAGCTAATCTCATAACGGTAAAAAGCTTATTGTTTTAGAATTGCCTGAGCCAAGAATATAAAAAAAACGACTTTTGCAATCGGGATCGTGTTCTTCGATTTTCGACATTTAATCATTTACATCATCAAATTCTTTCTTGACTTTGATGTTGTTTTATTCTAAATTAGTATAAAATGCTGTGATATTTAATATCAAGGAACTTCTTGAAACGGTCCCTCGTATCTATTAGTTGTAACTGATCTCAGGACAAAATGATTTATTTAGTTTTAGCTAAACTTTAGGCGGGTATTTTGTAATCTTTCCTTCAAAGTGATTGATGATATGAATTGACGTTTTGGTAAATGATGACTTTCGATTAGAATTAATCCAGTTTGGGTGAACTATGTTGATTTGTGTTTTGTATTTTTAAGGAAAATACGTACTTAGACCACCATCCATGAGCGTTTGTTCTCTGCTTAATACACAGTATTATACAATTTTGTCACGGTTCTTTTGATGACGTAACACTGAAGATTCATCAGACCATCACTCATCCTTCTGGAAAATAGCTCTTAACATTCTAAACGCATTTTGACGTGTGATACATATTTTGTGATTTACATACCAAGATATCAGAAACAACTGCTGTATGCCTCATACTTTCAAAATACCTGCACCTTAGCATTCCCAGAAAATCTGAAATAACGTGGGATTTCCTCAGAAAACGTTTGATGTGCCAATGATATGAGTAGCAAAGCAGTAGCATTTATAACGGGATTAAAACAATGACATGAAACGGCGAACCACGTAAAGTTGTAATGATAATAATGAATGTTTTAAAGCGATGAAACGGCATTTTGCTTGTTATCGAGTGGCTGGGGTAAAAGTGTAAGCGAAAGGCGGGCTGCTGACAGATTTCGGAGCTAAAATATTCTTGCTCATAATTTGTCGCAAACTGGCAGTTTCGTCAACTTGGAGCTAAAATTCAACAAAATTTAATGGTATTTTCAAACGATTACATATTCTTTAAGAAATTCATGAATTTATTGAACTTATTTATTCGATGTTTTTGGAGAAAAAGATGTCTTAAATGATACCATCAAAAGAGATGTCTTAGTGAAGGGTTTTGAAGTAAATTTAATACTATTAACTTATTTTAAATACTAACTCAAACAATTTGGATCTTAGGTACATTATGGAATCCTGTAGGAAGCGGAAAATTAATAACAAAGTAAAGATAATAATATAGTGAATTGTAAAGCCGTTACTGCTAATTGTACAGTATATCATTTTATTGCACAGTGCAGTCACGTGTTGAACAAAATGAATTGTATAATTAATTAATTAAAGGAATATCAATAAATCATGCATCTGAGGTTACCATGCAGTAATCATCAGGCTTGTTTTGTTTATTTAATATCTCTCATAAAATAAAATATTAATGATCATGTTAAAAAATAAACTAGCCATGTAATAATGTCATAGATACCTGAGTCAAACATTTTATTGACCGTTTGTTAGTAGAGAAACATGTACAAGAATAATTTTCAGTTTTAATTGAGTTGCCTTGACGGGCATCAGTCACTTCACATTGGACTGGTTGTAAACTTAGCTATGTTAGGGGCACACGTAACAGTGGTTTAAGTTCTAACTTCTACTCTTTGAAACTCGTAGATAGCTATCATGGTATGGGTAAGTAATACACACCTATACATGAACCTTCTATAGTAGGTAACAAACAGTTAAGAGAGCATTCATTGTATCAGATAAAATAATCTATATTAATATATAAAGCTGAAGAGTTTGTTTGTTTGCTTGAACACGCTAATCTCAGGAACTACTGGTCCGATTTGAAAATTTTTTTCAGTGTTTGTTAGCCCATTTAACGAGGAAGGCTATTGGCTATATATTATCACGCTAAGACCAAATGGAGTGGAGCAGACGAAGTTGCGCAGGTCAATTAGTAAAAGATAAATAATGAATCAGAAGCTACAATTTTTGATGTTTCAAACGCTTAATTGATTACAAAACAAAAGCAAAATCCAAAGTTAATATAGATTTATAAAAAAAGGAGCCCGTAACCGTGTCCAGGTTCCCATATTTTTCTGTAACAAAATTCTTCAAAATCGGTTCAACTATTTAGGCGTGAAAGCTTTATAAACAGCCAAAGATGCTCACTTTCGTAATTATAATATTAGCAGCATCTTTCCCGCTATCAAAGCGACCTCGCCTAACCCTGTTTGTGGTTCCCACTGCACGTGGTTTGCGGTACTATCGGAACGCTATCATTATGGAACAAAACCACCGCCAATTACGAACGGAAAACTTGCACATTTCTACTCAATATAAACACTATTGTGTTTTCAGTTAGGGGACAACGGCATAACCTTAAACTGCAGTGTAAGTACGTATAAAGACAGTTAACTTAGTCAAATGCGTTCGTTTAGAGGGTTGATTCTATCACTTATCATTTCAACCGAAAGACGTCTACTTCTGGACATAGGCCTCCCCCAAGATGGGGGGGGGGGTTGAGATATCACTAGCCGAATCAATACCAACTTTTGGTTATCATCATCATTATCATCATATCAGCCGAAAGACGTCCACTGCTTGACATAGGCCTCCTCCATTCTTGGTTTAGCCATAATCGCCACGCTAGGCAGGCGGGTTGGCGATCGCAGTGTATGGTGTTGAGTTTTGCAAAGATCGCTGCTGCCTATTCTCTGGCGAGTCTCTTATGACACCCACGGGAAGTGATGGGATGGTATTATTATTTTACGGCACCCTACGGCACCGGCCGACACCTTACGGCACAGATTATATCACTATACATACTTAATATTATTACAAAAGTCACAGAGACAGAGTTACTTTCGCTGTCTCTCTGTTTGTAACTTCTTCTCGTATTAACGAATTCGCATGAAACTTGGAATACGGGTAAACTACCTTTGGTGTGGGACATAGGATGCCTTCCATTCTGGGAGTATATTCTCTTGGGACAATTATCGAGTTTCACGCGAGCGAAGCCCCTGCCTGAAGCTAGTACTGAATATTTACCCGACTGCCAAAGAAGAGTTATGTTTTTCGCGTATCTTGTATGTACTCGTATGTGTGTTATTTGTAAACTTTATTACCTTGTATCTTCCAAACAGCTAGATGGATTTCGACCATAGATTCGTCTTAAAAACCCAAGTGTCTTTAGATAGGTGTTTAAAAAACAAAAACAATATAGCGGATATTTGGCACTAAATTAAAAGTCGTTAATATATATTTTTTAAACCAAACCTATCAAGTATAATATCAAAATGTGGGAAATTAAATGAAAATTACAACATTTTGTTGTAATTTTCATTTATAATATATTAGTCATATATTTAAATTTAATTAGGAAACAGTTTTCGTTCATAAAAGTGTGCCGGTTTCAGTATTTGTAGTGCATTGCTTATAAGTTTATTTTTGCAGTCGTGATACTCGTATACATTTTTCTAATTAAAATTTCGTTTAAAAATAACGATATTTTCATGTATGGCGTATCTGCCTGGCCTGAATTATTGAGAGGAAGGTTTGTCAAGATTCAAATACTAGCTCGTATAGGGAAACTTGAACAGTGTGATGGATATAGTCCCATCTTGAATGATTTAGAAGTTTCGATTCTCAATTCTTTATTGCGTACCATAATGTATAGGTAGGACAGTTTGTAGAAAAATAATTACCTGTATTAGTCACAATTTGGTAACTACATCAATCATACACAAGTTGGTGACTACATCAACAGCCTGTACGTATATCCACTTTTTGGCCGTTCCGAAATACGGTGCTTTTCACAAGTGGTAGGTACCGCTATCAGCTATTTCAAACTGTAAATAATGTGCTACAATTGAAACTATTCGTTCGATTCTAATTTATTTTGCGTTACTTTGGCACTTGTGATCCGATGTTTCCTTCTTTACTTTGCTATATCTTACGTTGCTTTCCTATATGTTATTACTAGCTTCTGCTAGCGGCTTCGCCCGCGTGGTCCCTAGGGAACATACTCCCGGGATAAAAAGTAGCCTATGTCCTTTTTCAGGGTGAAGATATCTGTGTACCAAATATGATTTAAATCGGTTCAGTAGTTTTGGCGTGAAAGTGCGACAGACAGACAGACAGACAGAGTTACTTTCGCATTTATAATATTAGTAAGGATACTTATCTTATGTTCCTTATACATATACTGTAATGCACAGACTTAATAATACAATTTACAACAATCGTTAAAATATTTACTCAATTGTAATAATTGGAGACGTAAATCGTCATGATCTGTCAGATTGCATATAAAAACAAGGATTATAGTTCTATAATACCGCTATTACAACACAGATATCTTTATCATTAACTCCTATTTACAGACCCTATACTGCGTTAACAAGTAGCGTTTACTGATTTATTGTTCCACAAACAAATAACTTTATTTGCATTCATTCCGATAACCGCCGATATTCAAACAGATAAAGGTAGTGTTTGTATTAATTCTTCTAATCGTAGATAGTCGGTGTACGTAGGTAAAGGGCGGTGTGCGCTTGCGCCGCGGGCTGGAATGCAATTGGTTAATGTTTATCGATTAGATGCGCCGGCGGCGGCGGCGTACGTTTCCCATAGCTTTTGTTTACTGT
Source organism: Lacanobia oleracea (assembly GCA_950371165.1). Taxonomy (NCBI): domain Eukaryota; kingdom Metazoa; phylum Arthropoda; class Insecta; order Lepidoptera; family Noctuidae; genus Lacanobia; species Lacanobia oleracea. Next base: position 15,480,080 of record OX493397.1, read on the forward strand.
TGCACTGTCCGATTTCCTTGTATTATTGTACGAACTGCTAAAAACAAGATCATATGAATCATGTATTTATTTTAAATTGCTACCTGAGCAACTAGACGTACATGCAACGTCTAATTACATAATTAAACCACACGAAATTCCTGGTGAAAATAACTCTAGTGACAAACTGGCGTCCATGAATCCGGGCACGTTTACAGGTATTTCTATAATGTAGAAAATAAAATAATTACTTTTCTCATAAAAATATTACTAACAGAGAAAAAATGCAATAAAGTAAACACGGGCGCTTCGCCAACTATCGCGACGCTATTTCGACGTGGCCCGACGTCCGGAGACCGGCTACCGGCGACCAAACGCCTGCGATCGAACTTTGTTTCCCGTCACGTGGGCCAGCCAAATTGTAAAGTTTTCTTGACAAGAAAATGCGTCCAGACACTCCCATATTCAATACAGATACCTACGGTTTGAGATACCTAGGTACATACGAGTAATTTGACAACCAAACGAAGTCAGGAATATTAATTTGGAATTCGCCCCAAGTTATGATTAGGCATATTAGGAGCCAGTCCCCTACAAGCAGATAATTTATTTCCAAGAAATAGTAAGGCGCCAGCTTGTAAATCAGCAGAAATAAGTTTATGTAAAGGGCGTTCCAAATTTGAAATGGTCATGCATTTAATGACGATATATGTTTTAAAGCCATAGTAGAAAAGAGATCAGGGTCACGTATCATAAAAATGCAGTTCTAGTTAGTTAAGCAACATAACAATACATGTCTCACTTCCAACGCAATATTTTACGAGGTCCTGGCTGTACAATAATGGGAAATGTAATAATAATGGTTGACAAGCAAAGGAAGTGTTCTCAAGCGAGCAGTTTGTGGCCAACCGCTAAATAGCATCGGGACTGCCCTCCGCTTTGGAATTATTATCGCTAGGAGATTACGGCTAGGATTTTATGTAGCTTAGAAACCACGCTCCCATATAAACGAGAGAAGGAAATTCTGCCCGCAGCCTACGTGTGTACATCAAAGAAAATAAGCTTTCAAAACCTGTGGTTAAATGATATTTTCCATCATCTCAAATTGTGCGGTTTGAAACGTTTTTGTTTTGATTTATTTATGAAAAATTTAAAAGCGGCGCGTTGAAATCACTCGTGTGTTTTGACGATGATATGAACGTAACATTGTATGTTACACCATGAAATTACTAGTTTTCCAGCACATGTTCAGTAGTTTTTTTTCTATCGTTTTATACTTGTCTTGTTTCGTACAGTTGACTGGTTTTAAAAGATTTATTTGTAGGTACGGTAAAGATATGTATCGGCTGTGAAACTTCGGTCCGTCTGTTCTTTGAGTGATTTACAATTTGTCGTCTGTCACCGTCGCAGGCGCTGGACCGCGACGGCTAACGAATGCTGTCCCAGCTCGTTTGGGGTGCCTATTTCCGCATCTCATATTTCTCATTGAAATATATCGTCGCAATGAAATATATCTAATGAACCTATTGTCACAATAAAAGATACTGAATGTTTGTATAGATTTACGACTTCAAAGCGAATCTGCTCGGCCTGCCTATCTTCGAGTTAATGTATGTTCGCTACCGACGCGGATGGCAGTTAATTTTTCAGTCGCATAATAACATCTTGGAGCAATTTGCATGCTGTCACGCAAAACAATTTAGCATGAGACATGTGACGAATTTTAACCTCGATTTTTATTTACTACGCTTGTTTATTGTATAAAATTTGAACCGTCGTTCGGTTCCCTGAAATATCCCTTCAGAAAAAAAGCGTTAGTGTGAACCGCGGCGTTTGGCGCGATGCCAACTGGTCCATTTCTCAGCTTTGCTCGTGGACGGCAGAATGATACTGGTTCACAGTTCATATACATCGAGCTGACCGCCTGCTTTGAAGCTCACGTATTGAGGTTAAACGTATGTACAGCATGCGTGTATGTGCAGGAAATATGGTTTATGTGTAACGAAGCGGGTAATTAATCCAACAGCTAATGGCATTAGATGTAGTCACACACTTGAATTAGGTCTTAGCATGTGGCGTCGGCGTCGTCGCGACGTTTCGTAATCTTAAACTTTGAATGAATTACCTAACAGACGATGAATGGAATTTCAGAATGAGGACAGGGATTCGTTTTCTCATTTGATTGAAACACATTAAAATTGTCTTTAACGTTTTTATTAGAGATCTGTTGATGAAATTGGAGCTGTCAGTCATCACTGAATTTCAAAACATTCAAAATCAATCATTATTGTGCAAAACTTGGTGTTTATCTATGTTTTCTCTTTTTTACAGTTCAACTTCGTTGGAAGGATTCTAGGGCCCAGGGGAATGACAGCCAAACAGTTAGAACAAGAGACTGGATGCAAAATCATGGTCAGAGGAAAAGGATCAATGAGGGATAAGAAAAAGGTAAAAACTAGCGTTTATTTACTCATACTTCTAACTTTTCCTTTTACTTAACAACGTAAAAATTTAATCAACGTTATATAAGTGAACAAGTTTATTTTAATTACTAACTTTTATATTTTCCACGCAGCTAACCGTTGGAAATCAAATCAGGTTACTTACTTTCATTTCTCAATATTTTCTTATTCTAAATTGAATAGATAATTTCTATTAGAAACCTAGTAGTCCAGTACCACTTTAGAGAACTCTGATGGTCGAGTCCGGTACTGTCGGGCAACATCAGTTTATGCCAAGCAGTTTCCTAGATCAATATTTTTAGTGCAGTACATTATCCTTCGATACCCATTTACCGCTAGAGGGAAGTAAGTACTTAATCACGAAAAGCACACATAATATATTCTGTAATTATGTTAGGTGCATATAATTTACCAAGCGGTTTTGCTAAAATTTAGCATATTTTTTTAAATTGTTTGCACTAATCACTCTTGTCTAAGCGAGTACAATTTTACTCAATTCTGTCGTTATTTGTTGTCAGGTTTCCATTGACAGACTGTCCTCTATAAATCATCCTGACAAACAGCAATTAGAAGACCTTTGTCCATTTAATATTCTTATTTACATCCCCTTCACAACGAATTCAACGAAATCAAAAACCCTTCTGTATCTAATTTTGGTTTGAATCTATCCATACAGCCATGAGTGTTGTTTTGCTCTAAATATCGAGGCATGATTTTCCGATTCGATCCATTTCTACGAATAGTATTGCCCAAACATTGGAAAACGAATATGGATCTTCCGTTTAGATTTGTATGGGCTTGTTTGAAGTGCTCAAGCCATTAACGTTCAGTTACGTCCTTGAGACGATACCAATGTTCGGGGCTATTTATATTCACAGCCATACTTCAACTATCAATAGTAGAATGTAATATTGTAATGGGTACTTGACTGCTCTGTTCGACCTGAAAAAACATAGACTTGTGGCTTGAATTTTGGTACTTTTATAAACCTTGTTTTTAATACTTAGCTAAAACTACAGAAAACGGACGAACTATCTCATATAAAAAATTGTAATGGGTAAATGACGCCATGACTAAAGCGAGAAATCCCTTGAACATAAATAATGCATCTTAGCAGTACGTCATTTCAATTTCCCGCTATATTTGATTTCTCATACAGCGCCTTAATTGCTGTGCTAAAATAGAAGCGTTATAAACAGTCGAAAGCGTTTCAATAGAAGGTCACTAAACTGGGTGCATAGCATAATGGGAATACATTGTTCTCGTTGCTGGAACACAGGCTTCCTCTTTTTGGGGGTAATCCACCAGATTGATTCCAGTGTGTGACGGTGGATGTCAAATTTTTCATCGAATTTTAGTTTCTAGAACGTGCAAAAAGATTCACATACGACGTTTTCTTTCACCATTTTATAGCCAGAGTCTATAATATTTTGATTTAATGAATTTCAGGAGGATGCAAACAGAGGAAAGCCCAATTGGGAGCATTTGGCTGACGACCTTCACGTCCTGCTCACTGTTGAAGATACTGAGAACAGGGCGAAGGTCAAGTTGGCCAGGGCTGTCGATGAAGTCAAACGCCTGCTTGTACCTGTAAGTATTACATCTCTTTTCAGAACACTGCAAGTCATCTTCATCTTATCAAATTAACAGTGTTATAAACCATTACAACACTGTCAATTAATACCAAGCACCAGCTTTGGATGAGCTATGGACGATCCTACAACTCTCAAAAGGACAGGTGTATCGGCCGACACTTTGTACAGACTAGCTGTTTGGTTGGCTAGCTCACCTATACCTTCTTTTCCCTTGTGAAATATTCTATCAGAGGCTGGCAACTCATCTATTTGGATTACCTCAATTTAGAATATCCTTAGCACATATCTTTGACTCAGCTGGGTGAACATAAATCTAGGTAAGGCAAAATCCCAACTCGTTAAGTTGTAAAGAGAAACCCACGCTTAGAACAATAGTGTGTTACTCTGAAATGATTGATGACGAGCAGCGTCATAGATCTTAGAGGACAGGCTCTGCGGTTACCTAAGGGCACAAACTTGGTTGCTCATTGTGGTGACTTGTAGTAGCTGCTATATTATGACTGGTGCAGTCTCGTTGAGGAAGTGTTTTGTTGTGCAATCACTATTACTTACCAATCCATCCTCTATTTTAAACGTTGGATTTTTTAGTTCACTGTTGTCATCGGCCTCCTCCAACTTCAGTAGTTGTTAATGCTTAAAATTTCTTCTGTACAGTCGTGTCATAGCAATAAAAATGAATGAAAACTCAAAGTACTTTCTTGTAGGATATAGTATGAGCAACGCAATCTCCAAGTCTGAAATTATTGATGACGAGCAGCTTCACAGATCTAAGAGGACAGGCTCTGCGGTTACCTAAGGGCACAAACTTGGTAACTTGTACTAGCTACTTTATTATGACTGGTACAGTCTCGTTGAGGAAGTGAAATGTTTGACTTTCTAGTTAAGTATCATCATCCCCATAATTTTGCCCGACAAAGATCCACTGCTGGTCTCCCCCAAATACTTCTTAAAATGTCTTCTGTACAGTCGTGCCATAGTACCTACTAAAAGAATGAATTATTACTTAAAACACCTTCGTGTAGGATGTAGTACGTACGACCAACGCAATCTCCAATCTTTCTTTTATACAGGCCGTAACATTTTATTATTCCGTAATAGTAAACTATGACTAACTTAACAGTCGGTTGCCACGCGAACGATGGATTGTTCGAGTCGCTGCGAATATTATCTGTTTAAGATAAACTCTCTAACCAACTGGCGGATGGTTATGCCAAATAGAAATGTTGGCACTCACTCCAGTAGCCTCGAATGTAACTCACTCGGTGTGGTGTCGCTTTTAGGGTTCTGAAGTTAAAGATAGAACCCCCGTAGTCTGTATTTAGCCGTCTTCTCCTTCTTCAATCTTCCTTTAGCATAAATCTGGAAAAAATAAAAGGACTGCATTATTTGGATACAACTTCAACTCCAAAATCGTCGATCATATTATCGCTTTTCACCAGGCGAAATTGTGGTCAAACGCGAGCCAAACAAAAAAAACGTTCCAAAAAAAATACACAAAAGTTACTGCTCCGTTAAAAAAAAAAATCTTTATTTCAGACATATTTGTCCATAAACCAGGCCATGCCTAAGCCAGCATGTATAGTTTGCGTTGTTTTTCCAAATAGGTAGTGTTCTACAATGACAGCTTTATTCGATATCACCTGATTTAATATTTGTAGCCAAAGAATGACCACTAACCATGGATTTCTAACACACGTAGTCTAACGTAGTTGGACACGAACCTGGCAGCTTATCGCCTTTCCTTCCTCGAAAGATACGATAAATATTTTCTCGTCCACTGACTATCAGTGAAATCTTCCTTGGGAAAAATATAACAAAGTCTTCGACTATCTTCAGACGGATCTCATTCAGAGTTACGTTCATTGCCGTGCGTTTAAGGCGTGATGACGTCACCAGCAATTGTGTTTAACCGCTGCAAGGCTTGGACTCATTACTACTAATTAACGAACACTGGTTACCTTCTACCTAGATACCTTAATAATTCTGTTTTGATAACGTGTTCTACTTTTACGAAATGGTCAAGTACCTTTGGGTTTCATGTTTTTACTTTTGGTTTGCTCTTGATCATTCCAGTCTTTCCTTATTTCTCTTCTTCTTCCTTTAAATCAGCAGTTCCAATTGGCTCATGAGTTTTCAATGCGAGAAAAGGACAGACCTCTACATATTGTATAATTCTGTCTCTGTCTTTCCCTTCCATCTTTGTAAATTACATGAAATGACTTGACTCAGCCTTAAAAGTCCACTGCTAGGTAGTATGGTCCAAGTTGTTTTACATATAGTCTGTACAAGATTAAAGCTAGAGACAAACTGGTCCCACGTACGCTTTTTTTTTTTTTTTTTTTTTTTTTGTCGATGGCCACTCGCAGTTATCAACCCTAGAGGGTTGTCAACTACTAAACCGGACTAACCCCCACGTACGCAACGTATGCAACGCTTTTGTATCGTATCGTATGTTGCGTTGCATAGGATAAGTGTCTCTATTGCCTTTGACTGGCCTGTTGGTCTAGTGGTTAGTGACCCTGACTGCTATGCCAGAGGTTGTGGGTTCGATTCCCACCCAGGACAAATGTTTGTGTGATGAGCATGATCATTTGTTCTGTGTCTGGGTGTAGTTTATCTATAATATGTATGTATTTAGAAATATATAAGTATGTTTATCAGTTGTCTAGTACCCATAACACAAGCTCTGCTTAGCTTGGGACTAGATGGCGTTGTGTGATAGTTGTGTGGAATATTGCATAGTTTTTCAAACAAAATCAATAGTCCAGATATCGTAATGCGATTATCAAAAGCGTTACACACGTTGCGTACGTAAGACCAGTGTGTTCTTGCTTATCAGTGTCGGCAAAAAATTGCCCAAATGAATACAATTACATTGAATACACTGACATAAATTTCTTTGGAACAGGACAGACCTGTCTAGTAACTAATAGTATTCTGACTCATTTCCTTCATTTCTCTGAATGTATATTTTTCTTAATACTGTTGCCAAAATAATATTCTTGGCTCCAAAACTGCCATCAGAGTCAAAAATGATATACGAGTTTCTACACCTAAATATAAGACTAACGACTGTACAAATATAGTGTTTTACCGACACTGGCCTTATTTTAGTTCTAGAATTATGTTTAATTAACTTGACCTCTCAATTCTTCGCCATAAAGCACGTTATTGTTGGTTTTAATTACTTACACAAGTAATTAAGTATAGTTTGTACATCATATTATGGCATATCTCGCTTCGCTGGGTTCCTCCCACGTCAATGTATCAAATCATTTATCAATAGTCATTATACTTATAAAAGGCATGAGCAACTCTCATTTTTCGCCATACTGTTGTTTATCCGGATTTATTAAATATTCATTCAGCAAAGAGATAGTCCTCAGTCTAGTTGAATATGGAAATCATGAAAGACGGATTGGTAGTTGCAACATGCCTTTAACCAATCCAATTTTTATTTTTTCATATTTTGAAAAGAGAACGTTTAGCCTTCGCGCTATTTTGGAACGATCCACGTTTGAAATCGATCCGCGTATAAACTTCATCATCATTCTCTTGTCGTTGTCTAATGTTACTTGCTATTGACGGAACACGTCCTCATCTTCCATACTTCTCTATTAGTCACCATCTCAGACAGAAGTCATCCCATTCTAACCCCCCAAGACGTCCCTCTGATAGCTAGCAATCTCGAAATTTACTCACAACTTTATCTTCCTTCCTCTGTATCACATGCCCATAACATGACAATCAATAACGTCAATAATTCCCTTTTCCTTATCTCGATTGAGGTAAGGAAAGTAAATACTCAGGATTGACTACGTCCACTTCTTCCAATTCAATGCCCCTTCTAACCCATATCTGTACTCACATAGTTCATCCAACGAGTCCTTTAGACGTCCCTTACTCCGATAGTCAGCCATATTCATACTCAAATTTCCTTCAAGATTTTTCCCCCTTCTTCCGCATCACATGCCCATACCATGACAGTCAAGAACATATTAATCAGTAAAACCTTTCCATTGTTCTACAGCAAGCCGATGGCGAAGATGAACTGAAGAAACGTCAACTGATGGAGTTGGCTATCATAAACGGCACGTACCGTGACTCGAGCAGCAAGGCGGTGGTACCCGTCAACGGTCAGTGCCTCATAAGTATGGTCGCATTCATGTTTTGTCACTAAAACTACCCACTAAGACTTACTAATACAGTCACGCAGTTGTAAGAAATGGAATACTTCCTTGTTGAGTCATATGGCATCATGTTCCTCTTAAAAGAAATTAATCGATTGGCTTTCGCCCTCATTATTACTCCATTTCTTAGTACTTCGTGACCAAAATCTATCTAGCTCCATACAGTCGGGCAACAGACCCATCTTAGTCGGTTGCTGAAAGTAAAAAGGGCCTATGTTCAGAGTTGGCTTATGAATGGAGGCTGTCAACAAGAACGTGATATTCTGTCTATCTAGCTGTCTGACTATACCGGAGACACAAATAAGCCGCTGTATGGAGTAGATACTCATCAAATTGGATTTAAGGGTTTGAGTGAGAGTTTCAAGGGTGCTTGGTGGAAAGATCATGGGGATCCTTTATACCTACTGTGCAAATGCCATGCCATTCGAACACACATTTCAAAGGAATTTCAATCATTTCGAAGAAGTGTAACAGGATAATGAGGTACCAACCTAATTGTGTTTGTTTCCTGGATTAAACACAATGTTGTGGGACACATAATTTTGCATGACAAATTACATAATAATCGTGGGATTATACATCTTTGAATTGTTTTCTGTCAACTGTACATATTCTGCTCTGTTTTCATTACGTTTCCTATTGTTGGAGTGAGCATAAACTGTGTCTTTTGTTTGCGGATGTGAGTCATCGAAGCGACTGCTTAGATGACTAACTAAATTGATTTGTGGCATGTCACGGTTCTTAACTATTAACATGGGTGATTTCACCGCACCGAGATCTCTTATCGTTAATTAAGGGCCATTGGAAACCGTTCGAGCCTCAGAGGAATTTGCTACGGACGACAAAATGAGTTTTTACCACGACTAATTTTGTGACGGTTGCTTTCCAATGTCATGTTATTTCTGCGTGACGTTTTATCGGTAAAATCATACAGGAGTTCGCATATTCAAAACTATATCGTGCTCGACGACTTCGTATCTTGTGATGTCCGCTCGATTATGCCATCATCATTTCTGTTTCTTCTAGCTCTTTGCACTTTAACTGGCGGTGACAAAATCGCAAGGTTAACTATTTGGATTTGAGACACATCTCTCAAGAATTTATATTCAAGTCAACGCGCACGCTCAGTCACTAACAAACCTGTTTCCTCCATCAAAAAAACTGTGCTAATGGGTTCAAAATGTTCATCAATGGTTCACAAACCGGGAAAGAGGCGCGGAACCCGACGCTCGCTGATATAAGTACCATTGATACAACGCAGACGATCCCACAGCGGACGAGGAGTGGCGGCGCGTGGCGGCGGCCGCGGCCGAGACGCAGCGTCTGCTGGCGCCGGGCGGCGGCGTGGGGGGCGTGGGCGGCGTGGGCGGCGTGGCGCTGCGCTCGCAGGCGCCGCTGGGCGCCCCGCTCATCCTGTCGCCGCGCATGTCGCAGGGCGCGCAGGCCGGCCTGCTCAACGGCTCGTCGCAGGCGGCGGCGGGCCTGCTGTCCCCCGGCGAGCCCGCGCACCAGCTCATCTACGCCTCCCCCTACGACTACGCCAACTACGCCGCGCTCACCGCCGCCGCCAACCCGCTCTTGACCACGGAGTACGCCGCTGCGGACCATACGGGTGGGTTGTTCGCCCGTTGATATTTTTGAACGATGTTTGATAACCGTAGGACACATGAGTAGGGACAGAAAAAAAACCATGTTTTTAAGAATGCAATATCTTAGCTTTATAAGTCAGACGCAGCTGAACGGCAACTGTATTGACTGAAATAATTTGGTGGAATAATTAGAAGGGGATTTTAGAAATAACCCTTTAGTGTAAATGCCTGTTGCTGGACATAGGCTCGATCTCGAAAATCGTATGAAGTTGAAGTTGTGCAATGAAGTTTTGCTAAAATAATTTTATTTAGCAAAAAAAAAAATAGTTATCAAGCATCGTTTATTATCTACTAACGCTACATACACACGGTACCGGGTATTCAATCGTCCACTAGAATCAAAAGTAATTATAGTAGGTAAAAGCGTTTCATCAAATTAGTATTAAAAAATTTGATAACTATTATCTCTAATATCGAACAAAATAACCGCATGTTAATACGAACATACACACAGGCTCACACGGCCTCGAAAACAGTATTTATAAAATGATTTTAGAAAAGAGGCAGTAACAGTGAAAAACAGTCATTATAATCAAAGGCTTAAAGTTTAAGATAAATGATAGGTCAGTCCGTATCATTCATGGCTTGATAGGCCTTTTCATCACTTAGTAACGCGACGAATAGAATAGTGCCTTCTTAGGTCCCCGAGTTCGCAGTACCTTCGGTATAATTCAGCCCAAGGCCTACAGGCTATAACGCTCATTCGTATGTCGCATGCCTTATTTTCTATAAAGCTTTCAGAACAAGCTTGTTTCCAGCAACTTCATGAAGTAGCAGAATAATCTCCTCAAATTGCTTTCGTGAATGGTCAATTCATGTGTCTTTCTAGCAGCGTAGTGATTTTTTAACTGGTTCTTTTGAATTGGCGTCTATTTTCTAAACTAAACGACATACTGAGTGCCGCATCAATAATAATCTGGCACGTTTATAGCCTTTCTCATCACATAATATTTTATGTATTCTATATTGACACAATACTATTTATGGGGCTTTGTGACGGTACTGATTTTAACAACCAAAGAGTACGGACAGAATTGTAACGCCATTGTTTCTTGTCCATAGCACGTGATTTGACCGATTACATCTGGAGCCATTTTTGGAGGGATTATCCTGCTGCGCGATATTAGACTTAGTAACTCCAAAACAAAGTAAATGAGACACAGAAACTCGATAACGGTTGTAGTTGCTGCTAGATAACTAAATACAGCTACTTATTTAAATACAGTTAACATGAACAATCAGGCTCGTGATTACACAGCACTAACAAACTAATGAACACTATTCTAACGTATGGTGTCGAGCTTATGTTGAACTGTGTGTGATATAAATATTTTAATGGGGTTTGCAGCGTCGAGATATCTGCTAGCTGGCTTTTGACATTGGCCGCAACAGCCCACAGTAAGATACGGCAGGCTGCAAGCGCCGTATCGCACATCGCATCATTATTGCCGTCCTTGATTTCATAATCCTCTTCTAAACGCCTCACAGGACGTCCTCTTACAGTCATAATAAAGCGCCATGATCAATTTTTACTTTAAGATTTTATTGTTTTAAGTACGTTAAGCTTAACGACTCATTATTTTGTACCTACGATGTTATCGTCTTTAATATTTACGAACATTGTTTTATTTTCTTCTACAGCTGTTTTGTACAGTTTCATACAAATTATAATTTTTGTTTTTACTTTGCAGTCAAAGATATATTATTTATTATATAACAGAATAATTTTACTATTTATTCAAATCTAATATAATTATCAGAATATTTATTGAAAATATATTTTCTTTTATATCCGTTGTTTCGTGTTAGGGTTGATGGCAGTTAAATAATTGTTTAAATTAGAAATTATTTTAGTTGAATATAAACTGCCAATAGAACTCTATATAAGTTACCGATGTTTAAATACAAAGACGTAGAGTTTTATATATATTAATTTACCTGTCTTGTTACTGATATACTTCACTCGAATGATGATAGAAATGAATAGAACCCATCATTTATAGTTCTTGTGATAACCCTTGCTTGTAACACAACTAATTTATTAACATTCTGTTAATGTAGATTCAAACTTCATTGAGTTTTGGACTAAGTTATATCTTACTTAAAAGTATTATCATGTATTCTAAAACTCCACCATTTGCATGTGGTTTTTTTTAAAACCTTTGTTCTATATTTCCAGTTGAATACTTGTGAATAACAAAAGAAATTTTCGTATTAACAGTAGTTTATCTGAATAACGCAATGAGTTGCATAGATAATTCAGCAATTACAAGCAAAAGGGACCAAATACAAATTGATTTACGAAAACAACACATTTACATATTTAACGATATTTTAACCAAACTGACCAAATTAATAACGCGATACACACTCACATTACGAACAAAACGTGGAACATTCTAGGCGGTTTTAAATGTTTATATACGTTTAACGTGTAGCAATAACATCGGTACCCGCATTGTGCATAGTGTTATTGCTACAACTATTATATCGTAACTTATTAATTTATTAGCCATATTATTATATTTATAAACATACCATAGGCTAAGTATTATTATTATCTTTAAAAGATTTCTAGTTAGGTTAGAAAAGAGTGAGCTTTATGAAAATATTATACACCCGTATATTATTGTTTAGGTTTATTATATCGCAGTTAACACTGTAGTCAATTTTTAATTAAATCATGAAATTATCGAAGCCAGCCATTACCTGTACCTTGACCGGGCGTACGTAGACCCGTTCGTTTAAATGTTTTATTTTGTTATATTTTCCAAAGCAATAAAATAGATAATAGAGTAATCTATAGGCCTAAGCATAATAATAGAAGTTAGTGTTACTGCCAAATGAAGATTTAATCATAAAAATTATATCTTAGTATTATCGAACGACAATGACGAGTATTTGGCAGTGATATCTAGGAACATGCGATCGTTAAGTGTAGAAAACGAAATCATTTTTCTATTTCATTGAGATTAAATTTCTTTGCAGCATTTAGATGTAAAGCTCCACCCAGTTCTATATAGTCTATCAGCTTTAAATGTATTCCAAATTGTTTTTCCAGTGAATTTCTATAATCCATATAATCCATGTCATCATTTGCAAAGGTCTGGTTTCACGGACTCGGTGTTGGAGGCTTGTGTAAGCTAAGCCGCAGATGTTAATGTGTATGTGCCGCTAGGTGTGGTGAGGAGGGCGCAACGGCTCGCGCAGGTCAGGGAGCACCCTTACCAGCGCACTGCCTTACCGGCGCCTTAATTCCCGCCAAAACGCTCTCACGCCGCCATTTTGTTCACAAGGTGAGAAGCGCGTGCGCGCGCATGCAGCTAGATGAATACGTTTGCTTGTGTCTTATTGGTGTCGCACAAATTGGAACTTGCATTTATATATCGAATTTCACTCAATATACTTGCAAGTTTTAATTTTTTATATATATCTATCACTTCAATTTTATATTTCCGAGCAACCATATTCGTCGCGAGTATGCGTGGGTACCTTTGCTTTACTGTCTCTCTGTGTCACTATTTATATTTATTATATTGTGTACTTATTAGTTACGTTCTTGAATAGTTTGTATGAGGATAAGACGCTTTATCGCTCTTCATACTGGATCTGAGGTGACACTGCATAATTTGAAAACTGTGATTTTTATATTTCTTTTTTATAGATATTTAGATCTGTTACATGTTGTGATGCGAGGCATTATTAGAGCTCTATCTTAATTCAAAGTTGGACATCAGCGTTACCAAATTATTTGTCTTTAGTTGTTTTCAATGCTGTTGTTGCAACGATTGAAATCACAACATGTCTTCGGACAGTCGTAATATTTTCAGATTTAATTTATATATTTGAGGGAAGAAGGATTGATGTTACACTATTCTCTTACTGCAACGCTAGATTTTCGCGTAGTCGGTAGTGTTCAATATTGCCAAATAGAAACCACGGAGGTGCTACAAGCCGGTTGTGAGATCCTTCTTTCCCGAGTCTCGCCCAGTATTAGTCAAAGGAAAGAGCATTCTCAGAATTTGTGCCATCAATCCAGTATTAAACGTAATGCCCCTCCTTTGACTCGATATGTTTTTCATAATCATCACAACTTTCTATTAGTCAATATAAGATTTTTATATGAAATTTTTAAGCTAGTTGTTTTTATTTTTGCCTTAGGTATTATATTTACTTTCTTATTTGAAAGTGGTTTATTATTAAGATAATTTGCACTTGTGTCCTTGTGGATTTAAAGCCGACATCCAGTATGTCGGTTACGTATTTTCACGCTTCTTTATATGAAAATGATTTTAAGTCGAAATGCTATTCGTAATTTTATAAAATGGATGATAATATGCGATAATGTTTTGTAAAGTATTGTTTCCGTTGTTGATTGTAAATAAATGCATTTTCTGAGAATATACACGCAATAAATTGTCTGAAAATTTAAATTAAGCGTTTTCTTTCTTTAGTCTCGTTAGGTCCGCGGTGCTAAAGTAAATGTTCTATGTGTTACAAGAGTATATATGTCGATAAAGTTGATGACGTGACGTTATTTGGTCAATTGTAGCCTCACACAACTAACATGCAACTCCACAAGGCCAAGTTCCCGTTTGTTGACATAATAATAATTATAAGTGCACTATCATAACTGCTATTGTCACAACTTGCAGATTATCTGTAACTATGTATTTATATTATATGAGTCACTAACATGCAAATATGTAATGACATTGATTCGTTATCACAAACTTATTAACAACTTTTTTATGAGAATGCCGCCATATACAGTATTGAGATGTTACAGCAATGTGTTGAATAACTTACATACTTGCATCTGGGTGCTATGGTTATACATAAGTGATAAATTTATTATGCTTGTTTGTCTGAGCAATGTTCGTCGCATCGCGGCCACCGCCGCTAGTGTTTCAAGCATTGCTCTTTTGGGAACTATTGGGCATTTAATCCTATATTTGTAGATTTATCATTTACATACTAAATTGACTTAACATTTTTCAACCATTAACTGCGTAAACTAATGAAGTACCCGTATAGTATTAACTGGGCCACAAACAGAACAAGTGTCGCGGCGCGAATGCCTGATAGCCTCCCCCTCATTTTTTTATTCAAATTTCTATTTTTATGAGAAATTCCGTACACTAGTCATGTCAATCCGAGTCCACGCGTTATCGCTTCTGTTGAATGGCTGCATGTTGCCGGCACCCACCGTCTGTTCGCATATCGAGATCATTACGACCACGTCTCACGCTCGCCCCCCCGTGACGTCACGACGGGCGCCGGCAGCGCGACGCAAGCGGTAAAGCGTGCTCACTCGCGATTGGGGGTACTCGTGTAGTCGGACCATGACATTTTGATCGATACTAACATTCTGTTTTTCTCTCTTCTCGTTAACCCGGCTAGGTGAGTGCTAACGGCGCCGAGGAACTAACAGGAGTCGCGGCCGGCCCTGCTCGCCGGCCCCCTATGTCGCCGCGTAACATACTCATCGGAACATCGACCACCATGTAGCTATTAGCTGTTGGGCCTTTCACGTTTAACAATATACTATGTATTATAATAGTCTAACTATTAACATTTATATGCCTGTTATGTTTATAACATGATGAACTTTATTAACATTTTTATATAACTTTTTTATGAAATGGCACACGCCATCGACTATATTTACTATATTGTATCTTTTTGTACTTCTGTTGTCGCTTGAACGTGTTGTTGTTGAAGCACGAGTGTTGTTAGGCTACCCGGACAAATCACGGCGTTAAACGTGGCACCTTTATAATCTATAGATATTTATTTATAACTTTGTTCTTTAACGTTATTTGCATAGAGTATAGTTTTAAAAATTCGCACTTTTAGCGCCGTCACTATAAAAAATGGTTTTAATAAAACAATGATTTTTAACTTAAGCTTAATTCATGCAGTAGCTAGTAACATTAATTTTGATAATGAAATAAGTTTGCTAACACAACTCGCTTTTTGATCTCTTTACAAAAACATTAAAAATATTCTTCATTAGAAGCTTTAAACTATTGTATGAATTAAGCTTGGTGGTGCAGTCATGTTTTCCAACCGAGTTACACTTGATGGTAGAAGAAAATCTATCAATCAAACTTTAAATGTACTACGTGAAGTAGTGCAAACGCATTTGATACGTTCGTACACTGACCGTTCGCCGCTACATGGATAGTCTGTGACGCGACTGCGCGTCACAAGAACAAGATGGCGTCATGCAAGAGGTCAAGTAAGTACCTACGATGCTAAAATATATAAAATTGCTTTTCATAAATATTTGGACTGACATTGGATTATAGTCTAATATAGGTTGTTTCTTCATATACTCATCGACCCGACAAACCTTCGGCAATTATTTCTACATTACTTTCAAACCAAAGACTAATATTTTATAGTAATATTTGACTACTTTTTTCTGATCAAATTTTAAATCATCGATGTCTTCCTTTACTTTACAAAACTTATCATATTGGTCAATGAGTGTATGAATTCTCATTTGGAATAAATAATATTTATAGCATTGTATTTTATTCTTAGTGCTTAATATTTATAGATAACTTTGAATATTTGTACATCCCATGTGCCTTAATTAAATGTACAATGTTCTTACCTTTTTGGTTCTATAGAAATTGTTATAATGCTAAATAATAGCTAAGTTAGAAGAGATTAAATTATTGTTAACTTTTCTAAATGTTAATTTTTATACATTTATCGTCGTCAGTTTTGAAATATTAATTGTCTAAGAATATAAATAATAATACCCAAATGTTTTAGTAGTAGATCTACGTTAGTTGTGGCAACATTATAACTTTATAAGTGCCTTCGTTACAATCTCTTCTGGAATCTCTAGATTTCGTTCTATCTTATACAAATATCACAGATCTGCAGTTAGTATATTCAGCGAAAAATATTTACCCAAAAATAATCTCAAATATTACACGAACTTTCAGGTTTAATGTAACAAGGGCAATTATTCGTCATTACATGTATATTGTTATGTATAAAGCTTACATAATGTAATTAAAAGCAATATTATAACAATAATAAATCACGATTAGTGCAATAGAGATGTTATAATACTAAATAATATTTTATTATTAAAGTAATCTCGACTAAAATAAGTTGGGAGAATATTTTTACAAGATTTTATAGAGATCTGATATTGAGATTAATGCGGTAGGTAAAAGTATATTATCACGATTGTTATCTGTGGAGATACATTATTTTCTTTAAAATTAAATTGTTTATAAGTAATTATAGTAGAAAAGCTAATTAGTAGGTAACAATTTTTTTATCGTTTTTCATTAATTAGGTGCTTTTATCGAGAGTTTGGAATCAATTCAAAAGAAAAAAAAAAACCTTTTAAAAATTATATGAAATACCTAATACTTTTTATATTTTTAAATAAGTAAAGTTATATTTAATCCTTACATTTGTTAGTAGATATCCTCGTCAAACTACATCAGTGGAAAATATCATCGAAGTTGTTAACACTCCGTCCATGATTTATTTCATAAAATAAGTACTTAATTTTGTTGGTCTCTCACTCATGCATAGTTAAGTACGATTAATTTGAGACGTCTCCTCATTCGTAGCACGTGTTAACACTTTCAAATTATCATAAAATCATTGTTTAATTTCCTATATAATATGGAAAAAATAACGGACTTTGAAAATTAACTTTTAATCATGTCAACCTATTTTTTTGCGTGGTTGCGTCTCACATTAGGTACTCCTATCATCCCATGTAATTGTACATGTTAATTTGTTTTTATACAGTTTAACAAAGTATTATTGAAATAATTGACCTTACAAGGGGTCACTGTGGTCGCACTAATTCACAAATAGCGAAAAAAAATTCAGCTGATTTTTTTTCGCTATATGGTAGATTCAAAAGTATAAATTGATCGTAATGATATTTACATGACCCCGTAAAAGGTAATCAGTTATTTTAATTACACCTTGTAGTAAGAGTCTAAAATTGCTTGTTCATAGATATATAAATGCTGGACAATATCTTCAATTATGTTGAAAATACTATATTGTTATCCTCCTTTGAGTTCACAGATTAAAAAATCATACAGAAGATTCATATCCCAGCAGTTTTTCAACAAAAACGGACGAAAACTGCTTTTATTCACCCTTCACATGCATCTACATAGTTCGTACAAATCATACTAATACAAAAAAGCATTTAAAGATTTAATCATAAAATGCAAATGCCATAACAACTCGAGAAATCCGTTTCATGTTAATGTGAAAATATGTGATGAAATAGATGTGTTTAACGTACAAATAATTTTATTGTCTGCAAATAACTAGTAATATACTGTGTTTCATAAGCAATAACTTTAGCAATTTTGTTCTTTGAAACATGCTTAGTGCCATCAGCAGACGGGCTTAATACATGTCATTGTTTTTTTTTAATATTAATTTGTACTTATTATTAGGGCAAATATTAATCGAGTGCCTTAAAAGAACTTGTACATATTTATTATTATCTTTCATTAAAGTATTAATATAGCGGAGAATAACAAAATCTAAAATTGTTTTCCAAAAACAATATTATAGAAAATAAATAATTTTAGTTAAGTGAGATTGTGCATATTATGTATGTTTTGATGTGTGTTTAAGATTGATTTGGATTAGTAAATATTTAAAAAACGTAACTCTGTGTTTCCTTCCACTACCAACAAGTTTGATACCCATTAAATGCTTCTTTTGCTAGCTCCTGTGCTAATTTGTGTTCAATGCCAATAATTTACACAACTCAAGTTACTTGGCACTTAATTAACTGAATATCGCTAGAATGCAACTGGCACGGCTGTGATGATAATACTTAGCCGTTAGACGTACCTAAATACTATGTTCTAATGACGACACTGTTCTAATAACTAAATGAATTGATTACCGCAGAAGGTTCGGTGTGTAAGTATTTCAAAAACAAAACACTCTGTTAACATAAAACACAGCAACACACCCTATTTATACAGTCACGTAAATAAATTGTTTATCACCATAATATTGAATTACCCACACCGACTCCACGTAGTGGTTAACAGCTTACTATTCAGAGAAAGGAGGAGTTAATCCCAACGGTGGGATCGTTGGGTTGGGTTAATTTTGGAGAAAGCGCCATCTAGTTAACTTCTAGCACACCCCCACGAAACAGAATTTCTGTTCCGTGCTCACACCCCACCCTATAACGTCACGAAAAAGCTTTCACTGTTGTTTAGTAGATGGCGCTAGTACACTTAACTTCACAACTAAAATTTTGCAAATATACTTAAGAGGACATCCAAAATTAGGCTTATGCGCCTCTAAAATATCTTGTGGAATCGACAGTGATGGGCAGTGACAGGGTGTCACAGTGCAAACCAGAACTCGAACAATTTATTTTGGTAGGCACTTACCAAGACCGTAGGTAGGTAATTCACAAAATCGTTCCACGATCGAAAAGACTTTCAGATCTTTCACAAGTTTAAAAATTCGTCTGCTAAGTACCTACATAATGTAAACACGCAAAGAACAATTAACCACTATTTTCCATTTGGAACTATTTTCCTGTTAGGTAACATATATACCTACCTACTGCGAGGTTTCTTTCACAGGCAACCTTCAAAGAAAGAATGAAAAATAAATAGGTAAAGCACCTTTAGCTGGTATAAATAAGAGTTGCAACTGGGCATTCAACAGGCAACCTCCAAAGAAAGAAAGAAAAATAAATAGGTAAAGGACCTTTAGCTAGTATAAATAAGAATTGCAACTAGGCATTCAACAGGCAACCTCCAAAGAAAGAAAGAAAAATAAATAGGTAAAGGACCTTTAGCTAGTATAAATAAGAATTGCAAATAGACATTCAACAGGCAACCTCCAAAGAAAGAAAGAAAAATAAATAGGTAAAGCACCTTTAGCTGGTATAAATAAGAATTGCAACTAGGCATTCAACAGGCAACCTCCAAAGAAAGAAAGAAAGATAAATAGGTAAAGCACCTTTAGCTGGTATAAATAAGAATTGCAACTAGGCATTCAACAGGCAACCTCCAAAGAAAGAAAGAAAAATAAATAGGTAAAGAACCTTTAGCTGGTATAAATACTAAGAATTGCAACCAACAGGATTATTTTCCGGCCTGCACAATACTATTACCTAAGCACCATCGAAGTAACATATAATCGAATAATAACACTTGAGTCGACAAAGAGCTCAATCGTCAGGGCTGGCGAAGCGGTGGTTACACGGACCTCCTGATCATTTTCTTGATCACACGAACTATACATATATTTTCCCCATAGGTACTGGGAATTTCTCCTGTATCGTGGGTGCGTTCACAAACATATATACTCACATACACAAACAGCCAGACCAGGAACAACTGTAGGCCATACAAATAGGTAGAATAGAAAAAAAAATTGGACCGTGCGGGAATCGAACCCGCGCCACGCAGAGCAGCAGTCAATCACTCGACCACTGCGCCAACCGTGTCGTCAATTGCTTTAGAACCTGGTTTCCTAACCCGGGGGTAATTACCCCCGCAGGGGTAAATCAGCTATTCTGTAGGGGTAACTAAGAAACGAATAATAAAGACAAAATCTAATAAAATACGTAGCTATGTTGATTGTAAAAATATGAAATTATAGATCGCTGCAGAAGGCCTTCCTTGATAAATGAAAGAATTTTTCAAATCGGACCTGAGATTGCGTTCAAGCAAACAAACAAATTCTTCAGCTTTATATATTAGTACATACTAGTAGATATTATTTGTATATATCTATCATTAAATTTTAAGGACGGGGTAAAATCAGTATTCCATATAGGTTAGGTACATGGGTAACAATATTGAAAAGGTTACGAACCACTGCATTAGAAGCACCTATCTGAGTAAACTTCCATAACATAAGATCACGCCTTTATTCCTTCCTAAAGGGTTTGGTAGAATAATTGCACCTGACAAACACCCAAACCACCCAAATTGGCCAATTACTCGTACGTTTGACGAGCCTCTCGCCATCGAACATGCTATCATTGTGCGCACAGATGAGCGAAATTCCCTGCCGGAGTCTTAAATGATTACTTCTAGGCTTAACACCAGGTGAGATAGTGATCAAATGTGAGCTTATCAATGACTAGTTGACCCGCGCAACTTCGTTTGCGTCACAATTTTCATTACTGCTCCACTCCTATTGGTCTTAGCGTGATGATATTATATAGCCTATAACCTTCCTCGATAAATGGGTTATCTAACACAGAAAGATTTTTTTCAAAACGGACCAGTAGTTCCTGAGATTAGCACGTTCAAGTAAACAAACAAACAAACTCTTCAGCTTTAAATTAAAAAAAAAAAACGACATAAACCGACACACCGGGCTGCTACTGAAAAAATCCTGATGAGAAACCCAAAAACACTTTGCTCTCCCCGGAAATCAAACGTTTAGGTACCTAGACCAACGAAATAGTTTGAGTAAACTAACAATAGACCAAGGACCTTCCTATCTACTCCTACACACATTTAGGAAAGTAAGTAGCAGTTCCATACATACGTTTTCAATAAAAGTAGGTACACCTGCATACATAGTTACGTTTAGGTGGAAGCAATTTGAACTTTTCGTAGTGTCTGGAAATGGAATTTTAAATTCGCAGTCGTGTCTGTTCCCATGCTGCTCCAGAATAAACGGCCTGCAGTTTGTCCGACTGCATTTGTCGCTTTCATGCTTTTGCGAGGGCACAAACATTGTTGACGCACGCTCGACTTGCCTTTGACCCCAGTAGCCATACTTTCGAACGCGTAAATCTTTTAAATGGCGCGGATATGTTGGGAAACAGGCTTTTAAGTGAAAATGCATCTGCTAAACTGAATTAAAACTGTTTTCTGGTTGGTTTCACTCGTAGCTTTAATTCAATAAAAGCAGTGAACCGAAACATGCAGATCGTAGTTAATTAACAGGTTACGTTTATTGTCAGGCAACATTGGCCCCTATACCTATAGTGATTTCTTAGACTAACTTACTTGACTTAAGGTCCTATGCTGGTACCTATATAGGTATATAGCTGGGGCCGACGGCGTCCACAGTATTTCTCCATCGCGAATGGTCTTGAGCTTCACGCTTCACGTCACTCCACGTCATTCCGATGCTCGTCGCTTCTACCAACACGGTGCATCGTCAGGTTTCACGGGGACGGCCACACTTCCTTTTCCCTTGAGGATTCCAGACCCTCCAGACTAACATACTTACATAATGATAAATACAAATGATGAATGACCCAAAGAACCTTAAGTAAACCTGCTAAGTTAAACAATAGCTGCAATAAAAGAAAAAAATAAAACCGACTTCCGAAATTAAAGTTATCTTTTACTTTGTAGTGTTTTGTTTTTGGAAGTCGGTTTTATTTTTTGTAAAAAAGTGAAACCACAAACACAGCGTGCCGCCGGTGTGATGTTATGTTATGAACTGGTGTAAACAATCAACAGACATGCGATTTCAGAAATCCCGATCCATTTGCTATCATTGATTGAAGTGTTCCGTTGCCTACCTCCGAAATTCTTCATCAGATCTTCACCAAATTTAAATGGGAGCAGTCCGAGAAAATACTCTTCCAAACAAAAAAAGAATCATCCAAATCGGTTAACAATTGGCGAAAATATCGCTGAACAAACATTTTTCATGGGATCCCATCATCTGATCCTGATTTATACCTTCCATCATCAGCTCCGCAACATGAGATAATGATTGCCAGGCACAAATATCTGAATTCCGTTAGAAAGTTTATGAAAAACATTGTGTGTGCTTATAAAATTTGAGGGTTTCCCTCGATTTTCATGGGATCCCATCATCAGATTCTGGCTTGGTGACAATGAGACCACCTCAGGAGTATAGGCTTTCGAATATTTTATTTTTTTTAAATTGGTTCAGAATTGGCGGAGAAATCGAGAACATACATAAAAAAAAATACATACACCCGAACTTAGAACCTCCTCTTTTTTGAAGAAGTCGGTTAAAAAGTGCCGAGAAGGCTAAGTAAGGTGTTACACAATCGAATTCAGCGCGGTGCCAAACTTAACATATCTAGTCAAACTACTAAGATAATACCTAGATAGACATCACGTACATATTTCAATATACTCTAGTTATTAAGCTCACAACACGAGTGACATATTCACTTGTTCAGTATGACCGGCACACAGTCAGGTCGGTTTCGCGTCCTGTGATTACCGCTGCACTGTGATTACCTACATTGATTTATATGCATGAGTGCTTATAAATGACGCATAATTGGGCCTATAGTTTCATTTTTATAGTTATTAAGTTGCTGGCTATAAATCATCGTCAAGATGCGACGGCGATAACACTGATCTTACACATCGATAAATTGGAAATTTGTAGCGTGCGTGGATACATTGGTGTTTAATGTTCCGTCTTTTTAATTAGATTGGTGGTTCGAGTCAGCGATAATTTACTTACAGTTGAAAAGGAAGTGAACATGCAGTTGCGTAAGTTAGGACGTCTAATTACTCTTCCATCAGTCGTCGAGTACCTACCCGCTCGTAGCTCTAAATATTGGGCGTTATACTGTGTCTATACTTACTTTATTATATAAGCCGAACTGCTGGACATAAGCCTCCCCCAAAGGGCGGGACTTACTTGCACTAATTTAATATATATAATGCAGCCATCTTCTTCAAAGTGATACGTTAAAAAACAAATTGACGTAAATTCACTTATCTAAGTGCATCAGAATTCATCACTAAAATGTATATGGCGTGGACTGCAGGTTTCTGAACTGGATATTTTGAGTTAAAAGTACCTACCTGCCAACCCCTACTTTAATGACAGACAGATTTTCGGTCTAAAATAGAGATAGAGAGAAACTCAACTCCTGCTTAATTCAGAAATCGGAAGTATTAAAAGGTAATCCCGACTTTATTGCTAAAATCGCTCCGCAGACACTCTGGAAGAGATTAAAAAGTTCAACACAAATTCCTTTCCGTAGCGGGCGAGCCTCCAGCAATTTTCTGTGTACAAAATATTGTTGTTTGTTTCCATTACTTTCCATCGAAGTCTGCGTGCAACGCGGGGGCCCACCGGCTTGGGGCGACCGCTCGTAAAATTGCAACTGACTTGGGGGAGACGTCTCAAGACGCTCGTGCATTCTCAGCTGTACAGTATATGGTGGGAGTTCAGAAGTTCGGAATTTGAATCGTTATGAGTGAAAACTACCACCTTTAGACGTTTAAACACTAAGAGACGATGTTTTGGAAAGTAAACTGAACAATATTACCCCCGGTCCGTTAACTGATATTGTTTGAATTGATACTTACATTCGCCTTTACGAAACTGCATATCTACAATCACTTACACTCACATACTTGTATGTACTTTACTAATATTTACTATAATGTGGATGCAAGCATGATCGATGCCTGCTGTTTTTCAGTCAAAGCAAATCGGCAAACTGTTAATGAAACTCTATTCTTCGGTCCGCCCATTAAGATTTCAGACGCTTTTTATATATGAAGTAGGTGCTGGTCAGCCAGTATGAAGATTCAGCAAAAAATGATGATCTCAGTTTCCTGATACCAAATCATCAAACATCGTCGGCAGCATATGTATGGTTTGCTGTTTAGGTTTTCCGATTAGGAATTCAGATTCGGAATTTCGTGAGACTAGCGTAGACGTCCGATTTTCCTTCCTTTTGATTCTGACGCAAGGATCGTTTTCGAAAGGAAGGTCAGGATTCGAAAAATATACGTGTAGGTTCTCTGTGAACATTTTGTATGTAAAGCAAGCATTCAGGTCTCCGAAACTGAATTCCTAATCGGAAAACTTCATCAGGAAACCGTACGTATGCAGCTGTAATCCCCAAGATTTACCTACGCTGAAACAAATGCATATACTATGTGATCAAGGAATCAACCCGGACTTACAGCGCGCTGGGGTGCCAGGGTCATAAAACTACTTCCCCCAACATTGTGAGCCTGTACGTTGCGACACCATTCACTTTCAGCACACATACTCCAATTGAAAAGGAAAATTTTAAACTTTGATGTCTGCCCACAATACCCATTTTGTAGCCCTAAGTTGGTAGTTCAGCAATTGTCTACTACATTTTGTGGCACTTTAAAGTCAAGAACTATTCATACGAAGGGCACTTGAGGGAAAATATCACGGTTATTCCCATATTTAAGTCTGAAAGCTGCAGCTGTTGCAAAATATTGAAGTAGTTTGGTATTAGGTGCTAAGTCGAGATTTTTCTAAAGTAAAAAGAAAATTAATGTAGGGTATCCAGCTGTTTTCTTTCCGTACAAGTTCCGTCTGTGTCAACAGAGGGAAATGGAGGATATTATTATTTTGCTACGAGACGGCAAGCTCCCATCTTGTTACTTTTTGCAATGTTGCAGAGACACCTGATATTCCTGAATAGCACGAGGTGTCTGTCTGCTTACCTGATATAAAATTCTACTAGGTATTTATTTAAAAACGATCGCATTTGCATCTCATTCGGAATCTGTCCAAAATGTATGGAAATTGAGGCTTCTTTGACAGGTTGAGCATTAGGGGGGCTACTCTCTAAGCCCGAAATCCGTAGTTTCGAGCTTAGTTGCGGGCGTATTTTACTCCGTATCACCTACGGACTTACGGTTAGTCCCGAACCCGAACTAAGAATGAATGACATCACGAAGAATACACCCGCAACTAAGCCCGAAACTACGGACTTCGGGCTTAGAGAGTAGCCCCCAGATGTGAATACCAAAGTTGCTTAAAAGTTAGTAGAATTTCATTAGCCTCTGGTTATACATTCATATTGTCATAATACATAATTTTACTCGTCTGTATTGAAACCCGGATGTTAGTAAATGTGAAAGAGTTATCAACTAATCAAAACCTAACTGAATATGATCACTTTCCAATAATTTTGATGATATTGAGATACCTTATACGTATAAATTGATTAAAAAGTTTTTATACCTTCTAAGTGGTAATCCAATGATAATAATTATAATTTCTTCATTGTAAATATAAAATACAGTAGCCAACTCTCTCAAAAATACAGTACAAAGTCTGCAATTTTATGAAAGGTATGAACAATTCATTTTTCCTCTTCCTTGATTAATGTCGTTCCGACTTTTTGCCTGTTCCTATTTCAATGAAAAATTTCCCCGGAGACTGGACTCGTAATTTTCAGGGAACTGAAATTACAGTTAATTGGCCAATGTTTACGCGAACCAAAGTGGCTTGATGCTTTTTAATAGCCAGTGCAGCAACGCAATGGAAAAATATGATTATTAAAAAGCGGAATATTAATAGTGGTTTTTGCTGTGTTCTTGTGAATTGGCGTAAGATGATGTACTCGTAGTTAGTGTAGTACAATTTTGCCTATCGCTTTTAGCGATACGGTCGCCCAAGTGTTACCCTATGCAATGCTTTCTTCATCTTTCATTTTTGTAACTTATTATGGTGTACATAATAAAGAGTATTCTATTATATTCTCTGCATCTACATTATATAGAAACATAATTGTATTGCTATTTATTGTAAACCGTGACAAATTATAATAAGTGCTTATCTTAAATATAAGGCCTTAAAAATAACAAGGTGTAACGAAGGGAGGTCTTAGGGTGCCTATCCATTGGCGTGGAGCGAGGCAGCGGAGCGGAGAAACGGAGAAATATTAACCAATCATGCTCGTCAAAATCTCAGTAACTCACGTGGTGCGAAGATTTAATGCAATTCCATTGGTTAAAATTTCTACGTTTCTCCGCTCCGCTTCCTCGCTCCACTGAAATGGACCCGACTCCCGTATTACTAAATTCGATCCTTTACAAGGTCCTTATTTTGTAAAGGTAACGGTCGTTTTTACTTCCTGCAAAAGTGTTTTAATCATGAACGAAAGGAAATTGCTTATACATACATATAAATGCAAGTTCAACTACCTAACAAATATATAATGTAAAATTTACAGCATAAGCAGCGACATGAGTTAGTTAATTACCAAGAAGCGTCACGACAAGCTGTTACCTTGCTTAATGGATATCTTGCAATATTAATCAGCTGAACATTAATTATAACATGCACATTAACTGAAAATATATCTACTCTCAAACAAGCACTAAAATAGTTTTACGAGATGAAAATCATAAACATGGGCAATAATAGAACGCAATAACATTAAATATTCTGAATGTTAAGAGATAACCCTGAGCTATTTTAATGTTATTAATAATTATTACAACAATAAATGACCTGAGAATGTAAGCCAACGACTATTATAAGCAGACCTATTACTGATACAGTAGAATTTACCTATAATCAGAACATGTTTCATTAATAGGGAATATTAGATTCAACGTCAACGCATCGTCGTCTTAAACGATAATAATTCGGAAAATAACGATGTTAATAAGGTGCAATAAGTGGATACCGTACACCCGGTCATTATAATACAAAATAATCACATGCTGTATATGCAAAGTAATTATATAGTTTGAATTATGGTATTTCTGATTATCGAAGCCACTAATGAAGTGGAAAGGCTGCCTTCTTACTTCGATCTTCAATTTAAACTCGTTGGAACGTAAAGCGGGGAATTCACTATACGGAATTGTCTGTGGGTACCTATGTCTGCGGGCTATGTCCATCTCGCTTCTATACGTCACACACTAGCCAGGCATAAATAAGCTTATAGTAAGGTTCAGTGGACACGGCGTGCAGGCAAGTTTAACCAGTGAATTCATCACCTAACTGCCAGCGAATACAACAGAGATATCCAGGGCCCACACGGCTTTCGACAGCACGTTTTTGTAGTAATATGCTGGGACCACACGTCTCACAGTATTGCATCGCATGTTTTTACAGGGTATCAGCAGTTTGATACCATACATTGTAAAAATGTTCAATGCTGTGTGAACCTTGGAAAGATGAGATTTAAAAAATCAGTCTCATCACACATGGAAACATCGCGTCGAGCTATTTTGGACTCTATTTAATCGGTCTTAAGTTTTCTGTCGTTGAAAAATTCTTTGAGCATTCTTCTACTCAGTCTGTTCTGACCCTTAAGAGTGGATGAGAATGAAGCACCGTTGTATAATTACATCGCCGCGGTAATTAGCCAAGATTTGTATTTAATGAAGTCGCGTTAGTAAGTTTTCTAAAAGCTAATATGTGTTTAATTGCTACTGAGATAAGATAACATTTACTGTGCGATAAATTGTCTTTTATGTTTGTAAGTTTTTAATAAGCAGGCGCTAGATTTAGGCTTACGACACTTGAGCGTTTATTTATTTTGATAGTGTCTTTATGGTATGCTAAGCTTATCATAGAATTGAATAGGCAATTAGAAATTTATTAAGATGGTAATCGTTCAAAATAATCAGCTGTTAATTATTAAAGAATGATAGTTTAATAGGGAATGTTGATTATGCGTGGTATAAGTGATGCAATAACTCTTTCTTGCATAACTTTTATTACGTCATATGACTAAATTTTGACTGTGTCGTAGGCTGTTGAATTATATTAGTCAATGGCCTTTTCTGAACTGAATAGGAATCTTACTAATATCTGGGTTTACTTAGCCATAAAAGAATATTACTTAATCAATTTGTTATGTAAAGTTTACACAGTTTCGGACATTCGACATTCTGCAAAAAAAGATCGGCCAAGTGCGGGTCGGACACGAAGGGTTCCGTACCATAAACCTATTTTTTTTATTATTTGTTGTTGTTTGCTATGAAAACTTGAACTGTCTACCTATTACGGCTCTTGAGATACAGCCCTCTGACAGACAGACAGACAGCGGAGGCTTAGTAATAGGGTTCCGTTGGTTATCCTTTGGGTATGGAACCATAAAAAATTAAAAGTACTTTTGACCTCACCGATTTATCACGAACCTATATGTCATCACAATTATTTTTAGTTAAAGTAGGTACGTTACTATCAGCTTTTATTTTAATAGTGACCTTTAATTATGCGTCATGGTCAGATAAAAAAGCAGCATGCGATATGCATTGAACTGAAATACAAAACATTACTGAATTAAATGTGATCCAGCTTCACATATACGTAAACCTACAGTGTAAAATTACAATACATTTATTCTCGTAAAACATATGTCATATAATTTATGACTCTTATCAATATTGACCAAAGAAACGGTAATATTTCACAACGAGACAAATGGTGTCACAAGCAACTCGGTGGGCGATATTAATAGTGCCAATGTAGAATGAAAATCCACAAGATTTCCGTATTCTAAATAATTGTTGACATAAATTAAAACTATTCTGACGTTTGTGGCCCTCATTCACGCCCGTTTATTTTTTTTTTCTCAGGCCCACGACGTTGAAAGACATAAAAAGTATTTAATAGGCCCGTAGCCACCTCTCCGCCTCCATACTCCTCTATTCACATTCAAATAATTATAAAAGTGTCATTTTTAATTATAAACGCTTTTGTCGGTCTGTCTGTCTGTCCTGTATTTGGAGCACGTGTTTAGATTTGAAACTTTTTTGTGAAGTTTTTAAACAGTCTGTTAATTTCCATAAGTTTTGTACGTTTTGTGAATATAATAGTTTCGTGTTTTATTTTCGTGTTGATGAGCGTAGAAATGAGATTTGTTGCTATGAATAAAAGTTAATTAGGTAGGTATACCAGGTACCATGTAATGTAATTATAATGGCAGCATGGGAGCAGTTTAACAATAATGAGATACTTTTACTTTGTGACCGGCAATCATTTGAATAAAATATTCAAAAGGAAAAAGTATATCATGGTAATAAACAAAAAGAGGACATTTATGGCCACGTTACGTTACAGAACTCCGGTTTATTTTTATTTCAATAAAGCGTTTTACGCACATCATAAAAACACACCAAAAAAGTTATACCGTACAGTTTCTAACATGACAACACATACCGAAAAAGAAATAAACGCTCGACCAAAAACAAATAAAAGAAACAAACACGACCACGAAGTTTGGCACATAAACCAACCTTTTCTAAACCCATAAGTAGTTTATCATCAAGGCGCATCCGTAGAAGGAAAACGCGAGAAAACGCTTCAGGAAAAGACCGCTCGTTACAATGATTTATGTTCCCATACAAAAAAGATGCTCCAGCGAGCTAAGTGTTAAGGACCTTGTTTTAGTAGCCGGAGAACTACCTCGCTCTATGTGGCCCTGGTACCTACATGCCAGCATTTTAACGACCTCACAAATTGTAGTGGTGAAACACATACCATAACTGAAACGCTAATTTCGGAACTCGTTAAAATAGGCAATTAGGAACTTGAAATAAAATGGACGGCGACTTACATTATTTCCCTATACCTTGTTGTTTTACTTCTATACAGTTAAAGATTTATTTTATTTTATTTGTGATGGGTTTGATCTTGACTCTAGTCTAGGTCAGAGATGACAGAGACAAAGTCTACGATGGAGCGAGCTTACCCAGAAGGAGCCTGTTCACTCTAACTTTGAAGTGATTAGAGTTGTAAGCGTTTGGAAACACAGACGCAGGCAGCGAGTTCCACTCCTTTGCTGTGCGCATTATAAAAGACGTTTGGAAACGCTTAGTGCGAATTGGTGGAATAGCAACAAGGAAGGGAAGGTAAGATGCAGTGCGTCTGGATGACCGAAGATAGAAGGGGGTCGGTGGGATGAGGTCGCGGAGGTCTTGGGCACACTCACCGAAGAAAACCGACAAGCAGGCAACTTTACGGCGATGAGCCAAGCTATTTAGCTTGGCATCTACCAGTTTTGCGTCACCGATGAGCCTCTTAGCTCTGCGTTCTACCGAGTCAAGCGCGGCAAGCTGATACTTAGCCGAACCATCCCAAAGGTGGCTACAATACTCCATGTAGGTTCGGACTTGTGCTTTGTAAAGGGTTAAAAGCTGTCCAGGCCTGAAGTATCACTTCACCCTATTTAGGATGCCCAGCTTTTTGGCTCATAGTTACAAGTACATCGCCCATTTAGAGCACTATCTACAATCAAGCTACTTTCCCCCATGAAATATGATAAGAACTCACTAAATCAAGTTATTTTACGTCAACGTACACAGTTGTTAACGTAAAAAGCCTATTTATGTACTTAGTTAACTAAGTTCAACCCATAAATGTTATACGGCTCTTTTATAACTTAAATGCTCTTTAAAAAAAGGCAACAGGTAGATACACAACGAGTCTATGACGAGCTTGGAAAATTATTATAGCTACAACCAAGGATAGTGTTCACGTAGTAGTTAGGTATAGCCATCTGGGGTGCGGAATCCGTTCGAAAGAGATGCCGCGTCCCTGGAACGCAAAGGGCACTGGGAGGAACACGGATGGGTTTTAGTCAGTAAGAATCTCCCTTCCGCTCCGCCCAGAGCGGAAGTCAGAGTCAGTTGATGATTTCCATCCTTAAAAAAAAAAAAAGGTATAGCCATCCGACGTAGCGCGATACTAGATATGAAACTGATTAAGCAAAATACACGCAACATAAATGCATTATTTTGCAATTATAAGTATATTCAAATAAGAGAGAGAGAGAGAGATAGTTTTGTGTCTTACCTGTTTACAAGCATGAGGCTTGTGCGTATTTCAGAGGTTTTGTTTGATCTGAAATTCAATAATCGTTGTAGAAGACGACAAAAATGCTGCTATCTTGTCGTACTTTGCCGACGGGCACCAAAAATCCAGCTTGTTACTATTTGAAGATCGTGCAATGAGGGCTAACGTTTTCGTGCCCACCAGTTGGCGCCACTGGCGAATGAGGTCCTTTAAGCATAGCGTTAAAGTTGTTATTACGCGCATGTGTACAAAGTTGGAAGGAAAATAATGTATAATACCGTAAACGTGCGATTACATACAACATAGAGAGTGCCGGAGTGTTACGCGGACTCATCATAATCGAAAAACCGGCCAAGTGCGAGTCCAACTCGCACACGAAGGGTTCCGTACCATAAACCTTATTTTTTATATTTGAGTTGATTGAATGAAAGGTAAATTGCGGTTTACGTTTCATGACGTATTAAAAAAAAAAACTACTCACAAAATCTCGTTCAAACCAATTTTCCGTGGAAGTTTGCATAGTAATTACATCATATATTTTTTTCAAGTTTTACCACTTTGTAAGTGTCTCTCGCGCAAACTATTAATTTTGAAAAAAATTATATTAGAAACCTCAATATCATTTTTGAAGACCTATCCATAGATACCACACGTATGGGTTTGATGAAAAAAAAATGTTGAGTTTCAGTTCTAAGTATGGGGAATCCCCAAAATTTATTGTTTTTTTTTGTGTGAAAAGCTTAATGTGATTCACAGAATACATCTACTTACCAAGTTTCAACAGTATAATTCTTATAGTTTCGGAAAAAAGTGGCTGTGACATACGGACGGACAGACAGACAGACAGACATGACGAATCCCTAAGGGTTCCGTTTTTTGAAAAATCTTTCTTTCTTTTTTTAAAATATTCACAACAACCATAAAAAAATGCTACACTAGCGCCTCTAGCGGCGCATCAGACGCGATAGCCCACATTAAGTAAATCCTGAGATACAAGCCCATGCAAATTTAAACAAACGACACATGACGCAATCAAATCACACAATCGACCTAATTTCCTAACCAGCCTCAAAGATCCCATCCAAAATTTGCAAGGAAGCGGAACCAACAACGACTACTTCTTTCAGCAATGTCGTTAGATTATAATTCTCCCTTACATTTGCCACTCCATTTGGAGTCATTTGTATGGGCGGGACACACCAGTCTCCAGCCAACTTTCCCTTACCAGAAAGCCTTCGTCAAGTTTCTCAAAGTGGTTCGTGATTGTGTTACCGATGCGAACGCAGCCTCTAATATAACCAAAGTTTCATTATATTGCTTTACACAAAACTTTCTGGACTTGTTCCCTGAATTGTTTTGAGAAGACAAAGAAAATTGGGGCGTGTTAAAAAAAGTTTGTGTTTGGTTAAGGAAAAGAGGAAGGTTGGGAACGATCTATTTTCCTGTTTTATATTAGTTTAAAAGAGTTATTTTCAGTGCAGGGGTCTTGATTCCAGTCTTAAAAAAAAATTGTTTAGGTATATTATTCCACTTCAATATTTTTTGTTCAGCAATCACGACGAATAAAATTCAATGAATTGTTAAAATCTTTTTCAAATAAACCGGAACCATTTTGGAAAAATAAATTGGACATGTTTTTAAATGATTCATTTTAGTTATAAAAGCCAATAAAGCCTTCATATGAAACATTTTTCAGTCGGAATTTATATTGCCGTTCATTTTAGTGAAACAAACCGTACGTAACCGTAGACGGCTGCTGAAAAATTCCAGGTGCAAATCCATTAAAAATCCCCTTTGATGCCACTATGAGGTATTATTTGCAATAAAAGTTGGCACAAAGGACAGTCTATGTTTAATCCTGAAAAAATGTTGGTGGTAGGATAAAACTTGATTCACCAGCCCAAGTTTGGAATGTTTCATTGCTTTTCGGTTCATAATTAGATTAAAAAAATATCTTTTTGCTGTAATGTAATACTAGTATTATTTGGCACATTTTTAAAATTAATATTAAATTGAATTTATTTATTTCGAGTAACGGAGACTCATATACACAAACAAAAAAAAATACATAAAACGCATAAAATACAACACAGAAAACATAAAATAAATATACATAAAAGTCAGTTACAGACAGGACTAAGCAAAAACGAACACGAACATTCACACCGTAACAATGTGCTTGCTTACATCATTGCCGGATCCTTAAATTGTTTTAT
The DNA here is from genome assembly GCA_950371165.1 of Lacanobia oleracea. Taxonomy (NCBI): domain Eukaryota; kingdom Metazoa; phylum Arthropoda; class Insecta; order Lepidoptera; family Noctuidae; genus Lacanobia; species Lacanobia oleracea. The sequence continues at coordinate 15,513,726 of OX493397.1, forward strand.
TTAATAACTGAACATTATGTTTTTATTTTGGCCAATATTTTTGTAAACCATTCATGGCCAACCAACGCATGAGGCAATTCCTATTTGGCGCAGCCGTGAGGCTCACAATGTTATGGTTTTAAAATTAAATATCCTTACTTTTGTTAAGTCATAAGTCACTGTGAAATAAACATATTTTCTATCTTTCAGCTTGGGTGTAAAACTTATCTAGCTTTTCTTGCAATTCATTTCCTAAAAGCAGTCGATTGAATCCCAACTTTTAGTCCAACGCTACAACTCCATATCGCAAATTCCCGTACCTACTCGTATCTCAATGAATACATTCCTCCCTTACTCCCTATTCGGTTGTAACTATTTTATAGGTGCCATTTCGCAGGCTGATGCTTCCCTGGCCGGATCCCCTGCAGTTATAAAGTTCCTCTTTGTTTCATTGTGTTTCAGCGTGAAGCCGGATAGGTGCACCGATACCGCTAACAACGGTTTTATGATAAGGAAGATAAACACAGCCTTTTGTGGCTTGTAATGTTTAGTGGGTTATTTGTGTCTATAAGTTGTGTGGATTGAAAATTGTGAGGTGTAATAGTATGTACAAATAGCATAATGATGTAAACGCACAATGGACATGCCTTTCATTTATTCATTGTATCAAAATGAGTCGGGTTGATGAATTTTCCAAACATCTGAAACAAAAGATTAGGAATTTCCTTCAGAATCCCTCGGATTATATTGTTACGTAGTTAGTGCAGGTTTGTTGTCTACAATATACTGGCATTTCACTTCTACTAATTTTCAATCCTGTTCACTAAAAGATTTTACCTAGGTATATTTTTTGTCTTCAACAAATAATATGTCGCTAAACTTTGTGACGCAATGCCGAAATTACGTTATCAGAAAATGCGGAATGTCCAGCCTGCTTTAAAATGTTTTTCAGTTAACTTTGCTGGCCGCTTTTGGTCTGTATAGACAAAAAATCTAATTAGCCATCCATTCCACTAAAAACCCGCATCGACAATGCCATCACAAATCCATCTAATAATACGCTCGACTCCGCCCGTAATCAAACATCTATCAGTGGACGAGCAAGCCGCGAGCTTACGGGCAAAACAAACGGGCAAATTAGTCGTACCCGGTCCCCGACAGAGCCTGATTGATGGATGGCCCCCAAGTCTTATACAATTAGCCTCTTAACCAATCCCCTGCCTCTGTCAACGTTTTATAGGAAGATTAAAACCGCTTTGGTAAAGGCAAGATGGGAGTTTGATATGACATGGTGCAAGAACATACAGCAAGAAGTTTGTCGAGTGGAAGTAGGAGCTTCATCTGGGTAAAGTTCGGTGTACGTGGGCTAAATATTCGTATGCTGCATAGTTTTTGTGTTTATTGGCAAATTTTCTGGCTAAAATGTGGACTGTGTGGTATAAAATATTTTTGGGATCTTTAGGGTTCCGTTCCAGCAAAAAAAGAGTTGCTTGTAAAAGGCCTAGCTAATCGGAGAAGATCCCACAAAATGGTTCACATAAATAGGTATAGTGATAAAATCTGAAACATTTCGGTGTATGTACGTTTTTGTTGAATAGGTTTTATGTTTACTATTATCATAAACAATATCGAAACTTCCCACAGAACATCTTCCTCAAACACTAAAAAAAAAAAACAAAACAGAAAATCAATAAAACAAACGATGCTATAAAGTATCAAGACCACTATTCATCTACAACTAAGACTTAAAAGAGGAAGTTCAATGTTCTGATAGCACAGTTCAATAACAAAGCGTTGAATGGGCTAAAAATATCCACAAATAAATGGGTTAATGACTCCCTTTCAATACAATCGGCCCTCGTTGAAAACGTCTTTATAAAAACTAGCCTCGCATAGGACGTGGATGGTGTAAACATTTTTTATGTACCAACGATGAAACGATGACCCGGTCGCTCCATACTTGGGCGCTTTAAAATCTATCAAACATTTGTGCCCTATATTTTGTTACTGAGTCAGATATGTTTCGCAACGAATAAAGTTAACTTCCTTGATAGATAAGTAGTCGTAAATTGTACAATACCGGATTACTCACAAATTCATGTTAGGAAAATTAATTTTCCAAACGCACACTGCGATATATAGCTAATATGTATAGCTAACTACACGTACCTACCTTTATTTTCTTAATACAGCCATTACCTACGTAATCGCAGGCGTTTTTATAAAACTAGATCGACGTAATGTTTTCCTATGAAAGTCGTTAAGCCTGTCCCGTTTGAAGAAAAATGAAAAATTATTCGCGTTTCTTAGCATAATTTAATTTTTTACCGAGCGTCCTAAGAAAATAATTCCATTACTGAAGCAATTTCCTTTTACTGCCAACGATTTAACCTTACCGTCGCGAGGACCTAATGCTGGTAACAACATAGCTTTGAGAGCTGGAAACTCTTTCGAATTTACCTTTAGTATCGTGAAAGTCCATTCGCAAAATTCTATTTGCTTCTCCGGGATTATGGAGCGAGCGACTTTGAACTTTAGTGCTCTGCATTAAAGTCTATTGCATTGTTGGATGTTTTTGTAAGCTGGCAAGAGTATGTTAGTAGAAAGGTATTATTGGAAATTCCTGAACGTTTGAAACGTTCGGCTGATATGGAACGTAGACGCTAGTTGGACTGCGATTGGAGCGAACTCCTGTCTCGGACGTGAAGGCTTCCCGCGGCGTGACGCTGCATTCTGTTTGTTTCACAAAATAAACGGTATCAAGAAAATCTTCAAGCTTTTCATTCGTGGAACATTGAAGAGGAATGCTTATGTCAGGAATTTTCAGCGCTTTGTTTTGTCTGTCGATTTGCAGCTTAAAGGAAATGTTCGAACAAATAAAGCTGAGCTTTTGTTCAATGAAATGTTCTCTCTATTTCAGTACTTGTGTCCATTATGCCATCGATCACGCCTGTAGGAACTTAATCCAAATGCGATGGGGTAGATCTTATCGCGATTAATCGGGTGCATTTCCACGCCCCGGTCTGAAAATGAAAATATTCTAGCAGAAAACCAATTACCTTCGAGCTTAAGGATCGCGTTTAGATCCACCTAAGACTTTAGGTATATAACTAGATAATGTTCACTCTATTTACGACCTTATCTTCAAGCCAGATATGACTTTAAAAGACGTACCCATACCTACCTACATAGCATCGAAACTTCAGTAAAGAAAGTTTATTATATGAATATCTTGGCATGATATGAAAACATTTTAGTCTTCATCAACCCTTAAAGACTTTCAAGGAATACCGAATAACCCCTTTAAATTTACAAAGGCGAGCTAATGATTCCTTTAAAAACTAATTTTCCGTACCTTTACCGTTTCCGCAAATTAGTAATTTAATATTCACACCGCAGCGAGCATCTCAGTAATCGCGGTCCACAAACGAACTATACTTAGGTAAGTACAAACTCGCATAAAACAAAGTGTCAGTTATTACATTAATAAGGGAAGGGGAGGGCGGGAAAACCCTACCCTTTTTGTTTATCCCTCGCGCCAACTTCCTCTTTGTCTCTTTGATGAAATATATAAACGTAAATATTCCGAGCGTTGTCTGTGCTTTTTTATTTCGCGCCGTTTTTGTCGTAATGCCTGTTTACAAATGTATGAATGTGGAACGTTGGTTCTTTATTTGAACGTGTGTTTTTTTTTCATAAAATTCTGACTGGCTTTTGTCTGGGTTCATTCGGTACTAGCACCTAATTTAGGCAAAGCAGCTACATACTTTGCATGAACGCCTAGAAAATTGGGGCTTACCGGGTTCAAGCAAGGTTTTAAGGTATACAACGTATCTAGTGTTTATTTAATTTCGCAAAGTTTGTGCTACTGAGTCAAATCGAACAAAAACAATGATTTATTTCTAAAGTTGGAATTCGGACCAACTAACAACCAAACAGACTGCGTTTGAAGCGAAACAGTTGAACAAAACATTTAAACTATTACTGTGTAATTTATAGTACGGTAAATAACGGGTTCCGAAATCACAATGTTTACTGTGAATTCAACTAATGGCATTGTTTGTCTAATTTATGTGACCGATATAAATAGATTTATAACCAAAACAAGGCAGTCTGGCTACCTTTTAATAACCATGTACCTACCTACTTATCTATTTGTAAACCGTTTACTAATAGAAAGATATTAAAAAAATGCTTTTAATCTTGTTTGTATGCTCTCATTAAAACAACATTTTTAAAATGGGTTATTAACTTATTTATCTAAATTATTTTAATGACATTACAAGAAATAATGTTTGCTTGGTTATCAAGTTAACTTTTTATTAATTTATACATAATCATCAGATAAGAAAATACGCACAAAAAATTGCCATGCAGGGCAAACGAAAATATTGTTGCAAAAAGAATAGACAGGAAAGTAACTTTAGATACCTACTATCACCTTTCTGCCGTTTTTCTTTCCCTGCTCTGGAATGACTTTATAGGCACCGTGACTGTTCTTCTTTCTTTCTTTGGTAGCGTAACACATACATAATGGAATGCTCTAAGCGCTCAAACACCTGCACTTTTGAGGAACTAATAAACGCCACTGGTATTGCTACTTGGCCACTTACTCAAGGCAAATTATCTAAAACGTAAAACATCTCCTCGAAAAAAAAAATACCGTGAATTATGTTGGTGGTAGCAGAAAAGTCTTTCATGCAAAACAAGATATCCGGCATAATAATCCAACTTTGTGTCTTTAATAAAAGTAAAGACGTTTAAAATCATAATTTTCTGACTTCCGTGCTTAGCCTTTGTAGATACACGTCAGTTGACCACTGGTTAGTGGGCAGCCCTGATTTCTCACACTCACTCACTGTGTCATCATCTGCCTAGCCTTTTCCCAACGACATTGGGGTCGGCTTCCAGTCAAACCGGATTCAGCTGAATATCAGTGTTTTACGTGGAGCCGCTGCCTACCAGACCTCCAAAACCTATTAACTGGGTAACACGGTACATCTTGGCTTGGCTTGGCAAGACTGGAGTCAGATTTACTGGCTTCTGACAATCCGTAACTACTGCCAAAGATCTACAAATGACAGCCGGGACCAAGGGCTTAACGTGCTTTCCGAGGCACGGAGGAAACTCGATATGTTAAGAAGGTCACCCATTCACAGACTAACCTTGGCAAGCGTTGCTTAACCTTCAAGATCGACCCGTGCGGCTGTTATTATTTAGCCACGAGCTTCTCGCACTCACTCACTGTGTATAGAGTGATAAAATCGTTTATATACCTGCACCTGTGAGAACTAAATAAACGCTACTAACCATACTTCACGGCCACTCCATCATCATCATTTCAGCCGAAATACGTCCACAGCTGGACATAGGCCTCCCCCAAAAGGGGGCAGTTTGCTATAATCGCTATGCTTGGCAGGCGGGTTGGCGATCGCAGTGTATGGTGTTGGTTTCTACAGAGATCCCTGCCACCCATTCTCTGGCAACTCCCATAGTTGCCTCTTACGACACCCACTGGAAGTGATGGGATGGTATTATTCTTTTACGGCACCATACGGCACCGGCCGACACCATACGGCAAAAACACACGGCCACCTAGTGAAGCCCAAATGTTTTAAAACGTTAAGTATTACCCCGTAAAAAGGAAAAAAGGTCGTGAATTATCATAGTGACACCAACAAAGTCTTTAGGTAATGTAAAAGAAGATATTCAGCATATTCCTTTGTATAACATAACCTTTGTGTCTTAATGAAAGTTAAGACATTTGAAATAATAATCTACCTTCGTGTTTCGCTTTCGTAGCTCCACGTCAGTTGACCGCTAGTCAGTGGCTACCCTGATTTATTAGCAGGGCGACACTCACATAAACGAGGCGGCCATCCTAAGCTGCTTCCCTTTCATAAGTCCTCATGTATTTTCCACACGTTTCGTGCTATCAAATAGGTTTTTATTGATACTTTGGATAAAACGTTTGTCGTGTTATATCGTTGGAAACGATCTGTAAGTATTTAAAATTAATTTAAGTCTTTAACAATGGAAGGAGAAGGAGTTTTCAACACCAAAGGGCAATCTTTAGGACAATGGATCCATGTCAATAACTAGGCTTGGACTAAAAATATTAAGCGTCTACTTAGTGGTCACTGGATCTTTACCCAGCGGGATAGTCAGTACCGAAAGGCTAATCAGGAAGCAAAAACTTACTGCTTTTAGCTAGAATAAAACCACTTGTTAAATACTGTCTTAAAACAGCTGATTTTAATATCTAGAAACGCACAATAAGTGACGATATAAGAGAACACAGAAGTTGAAAGAACAAACCATAGGTTAAATTCCATTAAATAATCACAAAAGAGCTGAAAACCTTCATTATCCTGAATCGTCATATAAGTATTATTACAATTATTGATACTCATGAATAAAATAATTAACACCACACAAACGAACGACCCAACGAACCAATCTAGGTTAAAATTAAATTTCGAACAAAAGCGAGAGAGAGTATAATAATGTAGTTCGGATAATAAACCAAATTTCTGGTTGCCAATATACGACAATGTATTCCGGGATTGACGGGCGTGAAATTAACATCAACGAAAATCTGAGCGAAAAGGACGTGATGGGAATTCTGTATGGAGCTCACCATAATATATGGCATATATGCAGGGTATACGGTCTTATCAATTATGCCTTTTGCGTGTAGACGTAGGTTTTAAATTGTGAATCTTGGAGAAACGCACGATACGATCGAAACGTAAAAAAAAAGTAAAGTAAAGTCAGTATTACCTACTTAATTAAAACTAATTTCTAGGCATTTTCTTCATTTTTTTTTAATTCATTAGCATTTGCTATCGACTTTTCACCAATTAACCTGCACCTGCTACATTATCTATTCGCCACACTTGGTTAACTGGGAGAGAATGCTTAGTTAAGTCAAGGACGCCTTTGTTTGTACTATGTGTATGACCCGAAACAAATAAATAGATTAATCACTTCAACCTGCCGTGCGCTGGTCTGACTGGACAGATAGAACCCAGGTGTACAGACACACATGTATATGTTTCTCAGTTTACGTATATTACTTTGATCATGTCTACGTTCTCATCTATCTGCCGTCATAAATATAAAAATAAATTTGCCAAAATCTCTGCAGACGAGGTGCATCATATCATCTTTTGCATATTGAAAGAATCGGTGGCGGAAAATTTGTTATTTAATATCGTGCTGGCATTCGGCCAGTTATTTGTCACTATGTGTACGATATGGGTGAAAAACTTTCCAGTTAGGATTGCTCTATATGAGGAGTTACTTCCTTACTATTCTGATTGATACAAGTCTGAGAATAAAACTTTTTGTAAATAAACATAGCTAAAAATATCCCCAAGCAATAAAACAATCTTGCACAATTATATTACTGTTCCATTGGTTTACTCTATTTCCCATTCCAGTATAAAATGTATTGTATTAATAAAATTAAAGCAAAGAGCTTAGAATAATAAGTATTGTAATTTTTGTCAGCCTTTTCGTTCGACCGACAAAGATGTGCTTTTGTTGTTCGTGAATATTGTCACAATGTCCAAGCTATTGTTCAACACCATAATCGATATGTCAGCCAAAAGACTGCTCTGGACGAAGGCCTCCCTCAAGCATCGCCCCCCTATCAGTCAGTCAGTCAGTCAACAGTCAAGCTTACAGCGGGTCTAAAAAAGCCACTTTAGTAGAATCATTTCATAATATTTACCACACAACAATCAGTACGATTTCATTTTCATCTTTATCTCCAATGTATTAGGTTCAAGATTGATTGAAAAATTTGACAGTGACGGGTAGCGTGATGTGCTTTCTGATACTGCTAAAGTAGCCTTTCATACCCGCAGGTGGCCTTCCAAATCTGTGCGCATAACTTGTGATTTAAGTTGGAAAAAACCAGATGGCCCCTTAAAGTTCACAGAAGCCAAGGAAATATAGCAATAAAAACATAATAATTCATTAATTTGCATTTAATTATACATAATACCCACTATATGAAATTTATACAACTTTTCTATTTAGAATACATAGGTATTTATACAGTTTATTCGACATAATAGAATACCTGCATACATAACTCAAGGAACTATTTTATTATTTCATAACATGCAAACATTTCTATAGACTATATCTACTGAATGTTATTATTAAGCAATCGTTAACATAATTATGTACGATATTACAAAATTCTCAAGATCAAATTAGCTACTGTTTATATAATATTCTTTAAACAGAACATTATAAAGATTTTTCAAATAAAATATCCTGAGAGCATCTTGCCCATATTGCTAGAAATACATTTTGAATGTAAAAGAAATTGTCCCTTACTCATACATTACTAATTTTTACATCCACATGTTTGAAAAATAAACATTAATTGGTACGTTCTCATATTATTGAAATACAATCTCAGTAGGATATGCAATAAAAATAAACATTTGACACGTGTTGATCCATTTACTGAAGAACATCCGTAGTTTGGAAACAACATAGATTAAACATTTGTCATCTTTGCTTATCACTAACTTAAAAACTAGCCTCAAACTAGGAAAAGTGCCTGGTGGTTGATACATAATATTTACTGATATAAATAGTACTACTGCAAACGTGACCACGGACACATCACTATATTTAACCTCTTGGTGCATTAATGTTCAGTAAACATAAGTGTCAAACATTTCAAATGAACTCTAATTAGTTAATAGCTACATAAACAGGTATTGTTCACTAAACAAATGGAATTTTCTATAATGCCAATTATGCTAAAACCACAATCGAAGCATTGTTTCATATATCAATGGATTAATTTTTTGAATATTTAGCAGAACACATTCCTACGAAAAACATAGAATAACAATAGTGCGTGGCTAAGTCATGATGATCTTGTCCAAGTATTTAACATCAATCAAAATCAAATAAGGAAACATAAGCTATTGTTTTGAAGGCACAATTATTTTCCTGCAATCTTATATGGGTTCCATAGCACCATTTAGCACTTTGGCACTGGGCCCATTATAGAAAAATCGTTGAAAAGGATTTCAACACTTAAAGTACCCATACTATTTATAACAGCTTTAATGAATCACGCTGTATTACTCATTTCATTTATACCGTGGTACAACTAACGGAGTTAACCTACAAACAAATGACTATAACGTCAGTTTGATACTAATAGTGACATTAGACGAGGAAGCGATACTAGTAGCTTAGTCATCCTCTACAGGGGATACCCTGTCCTTTGGCACCGGTACGTTATTGTATACAAATGGATAATGGTTATTAATTACAATATTAACATTAACTTTTGGTTTTCTTATATTATCTTATATGTAGTAGAGAACGTTCCCAGTGTTGGAAATGTAAAAAGAGATGTAGGTAAGACTGAAAGAAGTTCTGGATAGTTTTGGCGGCTTTTTGTACCCTTCACTAAAACCTTCCATCCAAAGGGTTCCAAAGGGTTTTTCATGGATATCTGATTAAAGCCGCAGGCGACTATACTCGAAGTGTAGATATGATACAGAAGTGTCTCGCCGTCGTCGCCCGAAGATAGTCGATGGCGCCCGAGTATCATTAGGATATCTTCTTTATCAAACTTTACTTTCATTTTACCATCTCTCACTTAACATTTTAAAGCTGTTGTACAGTCACTTACAATTACGCTTTCACTTCCACCATTTAGTCTGACTAGATCACTAGACGTATATTTCTACTTCGAAGTTCAAGGGATGATGCCTTTGACTCTTCATTCGGACTGTTACGTGGGAGAAACCCACGCCACCAGAAGTGATATTGGCACTGGCATGGGAGAAATCGTTGTCTATTACTGCTACTCCCTGTAACAGAAAGAGAAATATGTCAAACTCGTCCGAAGTAGGTTTGTCTGTTGCAAAAACAAAAGTAGTTGCTTCAATAAAGAGACTAATATAGCTTCCAAAACTGTGCTCAGAATAACAGCCGTACCAAAATTGTCGGTCACAGGTGGAAATTCAAAAAATACTGTTATTGTCATTTTCCTCCTCTTCAAATTCCAATGTTAAAACATTGTAAGAATCTGCTGATTCTTCGCGAGGTTTATTATGTTCGTCTTTTATTATATTATTACTAAGAACAATAACGATGCTTTTTACTTTTATTGTGCTGACTTCACCATTAATTAAACCGCAATCATTACCTACCGCTGCTTCTTTGTTTTTCTTTGTAAATATATATAAAAATATATTTGCAAACCGCATTGATAAATCATTAAAATAACTTTAAAGTCAAATAGGCGCCTGCGTCTAAAATAATTACTTGAATTTAACAGCTTGTTGTTCATTTAAAAATACGAAAAAGTTTTATTAACTTGAGTGGCAGTTATTTTTAGTTTTGTTACAATCGTCATTTGTTTCTGAACTTGCTTGAGGTCATTATGACCCGTTTTCTTTTGATAACAATTTGTTTTTATTATCTAACAACGGCTAACCAATGTTATTATTATCCGCGATATATATATTATCTTGAACAACCGCTATAGAAATAATATTTCTGTTGTATGAGTTCATCTGTACAAATAAGGAACGACATTTGTCCTTAATCAATATAAAGATAACATGATTGCCAATGCAAATTAACCTTAACGGCTCAATCTTAAAGTTCCAAACAATAAAATCAATAAGATCAACGATAAAACACGATTATCTAACCAAGATGAAGTAATCTATGATCACACTGATCACCCTTGACCCACAGATCCAATAGAGGCTGTTATTAAGGAGGAGGAGATTGAGAAAGAAAATTCTAGCACAAAATCTGTATAACATTAGCCAAATTAATTTTATTACAACAGGCCTTTTATTATGTTTGTACTGGCTTTTGCCCCCGGCTTCGCGTGCGTTAAAGTAGCCTATAACCGTTTCAAGTCACTCATCATCATCTGCCTAGCCTTTTCCCAACCATATTGGGGTCGGCTTCCAGTCAAGCCGGATTTAGCTGAATACCAGTATTTTACGCGGAGCGGCTGCCTACCAGACCTCCACAACCCATTAATTGGGTATCCCGGTACTTCATGGCAAGACTGGAGTCAGATTAACTGGCTTCTGACTATCCGTAACGACTGCCAAAGATCTACAAATGACAGCCGGGACCAACGGCTTAACGTGCTTTCCTAGGCACGGAGGAAACTTGGTATGTTAAGATGGTCACCCATCCACAGACCAACCTTGGCAAGCGTTGCTGAACCTTAAAGATCAACCCGTGCGTCTGTTATTATCTAGCCACGAGCTCCTCAACCGTCTCAAGTCACAGTTTTCATCTATTTCTATTAAAAATTAATTAAAACCTGTTCGGCGATTTAGGAAAGAAAGCATCACAAACAAACTCACAAATTCAATTTCGCATTTATCATTAGCATTTATAATTTAAGTTAGGAGTAGAATACAATGGACGTAGCAGTTTTTTTAACATAATGCTTACGTAATTTTAAATAGTAAACATTGATCAATAAATAAGTAAAAATTTTAAAACAAGAAGTGTTAACGTTGACTGGTCAAAGTACATTACCTACCTATAAAAATATTTCTTACGACGTGACGTCTGAGAAATGCGAAGAATCTAGAATGGAATTTTATTTGATCGAGGTCGTGGATTTATTCACGTTTTGATGGTTTGCAATAATAAACATTCTTGTGATCAATACTATGTTTAAGAAATCGAAAGTCGCATCATATCGATAGTTTAGGTATTGACTGCATTAATTTATCTTAAAGTCTGTTTTTTTTAGAATTAGCGTCCTCACTCATGACATTAAATAAAATTGAGTAACATACATAAAATATAATATTTTGAAACTAACCTTTATAGTTCTCTTTTCCGCATCAGTAAACGTTAAAGTCTTGACTCTCTTCTTGAAGGGAATAGCAAAATCTTTGACCCTCTGATGGAAGATCATCTTCCGATGAACGGTATCGCCGATGATCATGTCGGAGCACAACACACACACGCACAACAGACACGAAAGCACAAATAAGAAGAATACAAAGCGCATTTCGATTTTATTTCACATAGTTGCACAAGCAAGTATAGCTAATGCGACTGTGCGGCGACGAATGAGATAACCTCGCATTCGATAAACGACCAATGTACGACACAAACAACTTCACTCCGCTCATAATTTACACAGTTTTGCTAAAATGACGCGTCTCGTTAATGACTGAACTCGTTCCTAAATGATGTTTAACTTACGAAGATACCGGGTCGATTAGTGTTATGTTTATGTAGTCTAGAGATGGAAACAATGGAAGCCCATTGTTTTTACCGTGTGGTATGCGGATGATTTTATTAATGAGTTAGAATCGTTAGGGATCACCTTTTTTACAATGTCACTAAATTAACCTAAATTGGCAGATTAACAAATCATTTAAACAAATCATTTTAAACAATCACAGATTTTGTTGACTTTAATGGTTAAATAAATGATCATACTCGTTAAAAGTACGAGCAGTCGAATCTCATGGAAAGATGTTCTTACTGAGCATAAGTGATCTTTTCGGTTTATTCCGGTCAATTTAGACATCGCAACATACAACATAATTCGCAACAAGCTCAATATTGGTAGGATTGTACAAAACACTAAATGAAATCTAAAAGTTCCCCATCGATCCGATATGTGGAAAAAAAATTTCTTGAGGTCAAAGGTAACAAACGCGATTTTCAGCAAAACGGTAAGTTTATCATAAAATTGTAGATCAGATAATTATCTATAAAAAATGTCTGATTTTTTTTTCCTAAGAGGTACCGTTTCTGAGATATAACGATTCAAAAAGTTGGAAGAGTTGTAATCGTCATAGTATGCACACGTTTCAAGAAAATATCATTATTGAATAGAATAATCTACCAAGATTTCAAATTTCAATTTCAAAATATATTTTCAGTTTTATTAAATTCCACAAAATCTTTTCAACTAAAAACAATCCTGATTTATTTTCATGAAAACCCGCCACTGCTATTTTTCTTCCGTGTCGACAGGGCGATCAATCTTGTCGTCACTCCGAACTTTGACAAGAAAATTTGAAAAACTTTTCTTTATGACATGAAGGATGCAATTTCCATTATCTACCCACTTATGTACAGTGAAGTTTTAAACAGGTTTTCGAAAGTTGCGCCTTGGATTCATAATTGCATGTGTCAAGTCGAGACCGATTAAAATTGTTGGTTTTTGGTGACTAGTATAATTACTGTTCCTTATTTAAAGTTATATCGTCATTGCGTGGAATAAAGAAAAAAATGTACGTAGCTGCCCTTTGAACATGTGCGTAGTGTACTAAAATCGCGATATAAAAGAGGGGTTTGTTTCCTCTTGTCGAAAAAAGATTGTGTGCACAACCACTTTGAATCGTACGAGTTCTAAGAGTTTCTTTGTTTTAAAATTAATCCTTTTTATTTTTACTTAGCTACACGCTTATTAAAAATATATACAGTAGGTAAAACACCGCCAGTTACAGGCAAACAATACTTCAGAGTTGATCAAATAAACGGAATTGGAACCTGCACAGCAGCCTGATTAAACAACTTTTATTTCGACCACGAACGCAAACAAATTGTGAATAATAAACTGTTTCCCGTTCGCTAAAGCGAATGAAGGCACCGTGCTAGAATTGATGCTCGGTTCATTCTGAATGATAACCGGTAAGGGTTAAATTATTGCTCTAATTTAGATTAATTGCCCATCTGTCCGCCCTTGCGCGTAGGTGTGTAATTTTCGTGAAAACGTAAAGGTACGTTAGTTGTTTTCATAAATCAAATTAATTCACAATTTTATGGTGTATTGTGTTTAATGGAAATAAGTTTTTTGGCTGTCCGTTTTGACGTGTGAAGTACGGATAGTGGATGTGGTATGGATGGTGTGATTTTTCAAAACGCTTGCAATGTAAAAAAAGAAAAATAACGGGAGGTAAATTAGTGAACAAAGTAAACAGTTGCATACTAGTAGTAGTTTAAATTATTTACATTTGAAGATCATAGACAAACACAGAAGAACATATTCCGCAACATATTTAAGCAAGTCCTCTGTTAAAAACTACAAACCTTAAAATAAATAAAGATTTAAAAAAAAACTACAAACAAAAATATATTTTATTTGTCTCTTATACCATACGGAAATCACGGAAGTTTATGTTTTGGTTGTTCCCAGCAACCAATATTAGTCAATGGCGCCTCCTTCTGTGATCAGTCTCAGGTGCAATTCCCGTGTCTAGACAAATATATGCATCTACGTTTGTGGATGTAATGGAGCATCATAACACCGGAAATTCAAAATAAACATGAAAGACTGTGGTTTTCCACTTGTTGATAAAGTTTACGTAAGTATTTTTGTACACTACCTATTAAAAACAGAATAGCTAGTATCTACGACATTGTGCAATTGAATATAGACATAGAAAGTAGTCGCCGGAAGACGCAACGTTGGAAGGCCTCCCCACAAGGTGGACCGATGACCTGGTAATACGGGTAGCCGATAAATGCAAGATGCGCAGGACCGCACGCTGAGTCGACGCTTGAGGGAGGCCTATGTCCAGCAGTGGACGTCTTTTGCCTGATATTATGGTGATGATGATAGAAAGTAGGAATCATTCTCTGAAATTTTTAAGTTTATAAACGATGCCTTTTTAGTCGTCTTACAACAGTAGTCCACTTCATCTCTATCCAATGACTAATATTCATTCATTATTCCACACGCACAAAACGTTTTGGGAACATGTTCATAATGCGTACAGCTAAGGAGTGGAATTCCCTGCCGGAGCCTGTGTTTCCCGATAGCTACAACCTTTAGGTTCTTGTCTTTAAGACAAGAGTGAATAGGTTACTTCTAGGCAAGCGTGCTCCATCTTCGACCACATCATCGCTTACCATCAGGTGAGATGGTGGTCAAGCGCGTGCCTATTAATAGTAAAAAAAAAAAATGATATTTATGAACATTTGAATTATTTAAATAATGAAAATATTTTTATAATCATGAATTCATGACACATGATGTAGTTTGAAACATACGGGAGCGGACGTAACCCGAGCCGTATCTTCCAAGGAAGGTGCAGCCGCGGAATGGAACAGCGTGATTGTTTTGATACGTAAACATTTTTTACAGGGTATTTCATAATTCTAATGCATTACTTATTTTTATTGTACTATTGCCTCAATGAATTATTCTTAAGAAATAATCGCGCCTAGAGGTAGTTTATGACGGGTATCTACATTAAGTGGGCCGCCTTCATAAGACAACTAAAATTGCTATCAAAATAAAAGTACGCCATAGCTAAATAAAGACCAAAAAAGATCACTTTAACACTTAAGGTGGATGCTCCAGGGTAGCCCGCGAAATTCAAATATTTTTATGTTTTTTGCAATTTGCCGGTCAGTGTGAAGCTTTCAGTGATGAATATTTCAGAAATAATCATTCTGTCGAACTACTTGAACTTAGAGGGCTATATTGATGATTAAAATGGTTATAATTCTTTAGATAAATACGCGTTACGGTCGCGGATCGTATTTGGTCCACATACAGCTTCACACTGACCGGCAAATTGCAAAAAACATAAAAATATTTGAATTTCGCGGGCTACCCTGGAGCATTCACCTTAAGCAGTATCCATTTCCATAACTTTCCTATTCTATCTACCCATCCCATTTACCGTTACTCCATAAACAAAAATACACTATTCCTTTTACCTTTGCCTTAAGAAAACTTAGGAACACCGGGTTCTTTATTACATATTCATGTGGAAACTATTATCCATTGTCTACGGCGATGCTGGCTTCCATTCCTTCGCTGTAGTGTATAAGCGAGGGTTTACCGGGGATTTCTACCCTCATAACTGATTCTATCGATATAGCTTTCTGAGAATCGTGTGCGGTATTACTACACTATTTATGTGTATTGTTACGGCTTGGAAACGGTCTAGTGTTCCTTGGGTGTCTAGGAATTCTTGGGTAGTTTGGGTTTATACGAAAATGGGGCTTTTGGATATGTACGTGTTTGTTTGGCAGGTTATAACTTTGTCTGAAAATAAAAAGTACCTTTTATTTTTTTCACTTAAGAAGGAGCTCGTGGCTAGATAATAACAGCCGCACGGGTCAATCTACAAGGTTAAGCAACGCTTGCTAAGGTTGGTCTGTGGATGGGTGATCATCTTTACATACCGAGTTTCCTCCGTGCCTCGGAAAGCACGTTAAGCCGTTGGTCCCGGCTATGATTTGAAGATCTTTGGTAGTCATTACGGATAGTCAGAAGCCAGTAAATTTGACTCCAGTCTTGGCATGAAGTACCGTGTTACCCAGATAATGGGTTGTGGAGGTCTGGTAGGCAGCCGCTCCACGTAAAATACTGGTATTCAGATAAATCCGGTTTGATTGGAAGCCGACCCCAATATAGTTGGGAAAAGGCTTTTTTTTAAGACGATTTTTTTCACTTAAGGCTGCTCTCTCGAAAAAATATTAAAAATAGCGTGCAGATGAAGCAGCTTTTTGACGGCATCAACAGAGAAATCACATCTGAAAACTTAATCTACATGATATAATACGTAATTTGGTACATGATATGATACGTAATAAGGAAAAAACCGGCCAAGTGCGAGTCGGACTCGCACACGAAGGGTTCCGTACCATAAAACGCAATTTTAATTATTTGTTTTATAGCGGCAATAGAATTACACTATATGTGTAAATTTCAACTGTCTACCTTATACGGTTCTTGAGATACAGCCCGCTGACAGACGGACGGACGGACAGCGGAGGCTTAGTAATAGGGTTCCGTTGGGTACGGAACCCTAAAAACCACCAAATCACCTCGAATTCGTTGAGTTAAAACCACTTTACTCCTTTATTTTTTTTTAACAAATGTGTATAAAAATATATTTACTGCTTTGCAATACAAACAAAAATGATTTGGTTACTTTTTAAAAACATGTATTATTTTTATTATAAGAAATTAAAAATGCGGGTAGCGGAGTAGCGCATAGAGGGGTAGTTAGCTCTGTTCATATGCACAAGACAATTGGCATGAATACAAGCTTTAAATGTGGTCTCTTACCAGTTTTATTATCGCACGGTAAAATATATTTATACTATGGTTATAGGTAGCAAAAACGTTATGAGTGAATCCATAGTGGACTATGTCCCGCCATTAAGGCATGCCATATTATTGTGGTCTCCAAATATGCCAAAAGCCAAAATAAAGAGGTAGAATCACGCAATACAAGGAGCAAAGATATTAACAAGTATACCCAAAAACTTTTTAACAAAAAAATAAAACCGACTTCCAAAAACAAAACCCTACAAAGTAAAAAAATACTTTAATTTTGGAAGTCGGTAGTTTTTAGTTATTTCGTTTTTGAACCCCGACTTCCGAAATTAAAGTTATTTTTAACTTTGTAGTGTTTTGTTTTTGGTACCACTAAAAAGTGAAACCAGCACAGCGTGCCGTGTGTAAACAATCAACAGACATGCGGTTACAGAAATCGATCCATTTGCTATAATTTATTGAAGAGTTCCGTTGCCTAACTCCGAAATTTTCATCAGATCTTCACCAAATTTAAATGGCAGAGCAGTTCGAAAAAATACTCTTCCAAACAAAAAAAGAATCATCCAAATCGGTTAATAATTGGCAAAAATATCGCCAAACAAACATTTTTCATGGGATCCCATCATCAGATTCTGGCTTAGTGACAATGGGACCACCTCAGGAGTACATGCTTTCGAACAAAAAAATATTTTTTTAAATCGGTCCAGAATTTGCGGAGAAATCGGTGAATGTTCACATAAAAAAAAAAAGATACATACAGCCGAACATAGAACCTCCTCCTTTTTGAAGAAGTCGGTTTTAAAAATACAAACACCCAATCCGTTGGTATTGAACTCACAAGCAAAGACAATATATCACATTCAAAACCTAAATCAAACAACAGTAACACACTTTTCAGTAAAACAATAGCACACGACATTGAAAAAGAACTATCACGAAGTAACGATACAGATAGTGCGGGGAAAATCCCGACTAAAATCAGAAAATCCCCACTGTAAATAAAAGGGGGTGAATAAACGAAGAGCCGCCGCGACTGCTGGCTGAACGATTCTTTTTTCATTGCACCGTGATATATTCCGACAATCCCAAAGATTTGAATCTCTTTTTCAAATAAACTGTTGGTTGGTTTACATAGTGTAGTGTGGTGAGGTTTATGGTTAGGTGTTAGAAGTTTGATTAATTTCGTGCGAGAGCATGATTTTAAATATATGATTTTGGCAACTCCTTAGGAGCTCGTGGCTAAATAATAACAGCCGCACGGGTCGATCTTTACGGTTAAGCAACGCTTGCCAAGGTTGGTCTGTGGATGGGTGACCATTTTAACATAACGAGTTTCCTCCGTGCCTCGGAAAGCACGTTAAGCCGTTGGTCCCGGCTGTCATTTGTAGATCTTTGGCAGTCGTTATGGGTTGTCAAGCCAGTAAATCTGACTCCAGTCTTGCCAAGAAGTATCGTGTTACCCACTTAATGGGTTGTGGAGGTCTGGTAGGCAGCCACTCCACGTTATACACTGGTATTCAGCTGAATCTGGTTTGACTGTAAGCCGACCCCAATATAGTTGGGAAAAGGCTAGGCAGATGATGATGATGATGATTTTGGCAACTCATGCTAATGTTTATGTTGCTCGTCAGTTTGTGATCACGTGTTAAATGCTCATTTTAAAAACAGTGAAGCAAAAATATCTCTTCGATTCTCAGTTCTACAAAACTTTTGCTGCGAAATAACTTTAACATCTAGAGTTGATAAAAGTCCATGAAATTCGTTTAAAATTCATATACAATTATTTTTTACCAAAGAAATAATGAATTAATTACTTATTAACTCCATTGTGCTCGATTTTCAATTAATTCGTACAGAATTCTGAACAAATAAATGAACGCTTTCATTCGTGAAAATTAAAAGGATTATTTTGCCGTTCATAAAATTAAGAGGGCTTCACTGCTCACGTAGTGCCTTTTAAAGATTACTTTATTCTAAAAGTCGTGTGCGGGCTCGTATTTTCACGCTTTAAAAACTCGTTCAATCTTTTTCTTGAAAAAATCCAGTGATGGGACGGATTATGTCAGAAAATCGTTCAAGACGGAATTATGATAAGGTTTTCGATTCCAAGTTTGTATAGCTAATGGAATCTGCAAACAGGGCACACGATAGAATCGGCTAATGATATTCACCTTCTCGGAAAATTGCTTCCTTTATCCACACACGTCGTGCGTTTACTGGGAATTTAGGCGAGCAATCCGTGAGGAAGGGCGTTGCTATGGTAACCAGAGCAAGGCTCATGTGGGCTCCAAAACTTTAAATTGTATTACCATGCGCTGAACACAATATATTTGAAGACGTGTGTGTTGTAGGCATCAATCTTGATAGCGACATTGGAACCTGTTTGTTAAAAAATAAGGTAAGACTTTTTTAATAAGGTCGTCCAGTCTTACAGGTATTAAAGTATTACATACTAACCTGACACGACCACCTGAACTCCTGTCCTGTGAATACAGTTTATCTGTTGTTTTGGTCATCGTTAGGTTTGTATAACAAGTAGGTTAGCCAGATTCGAATACAAGTAACAATTTAACATTTTAATACTTTGTGCAAATTCAGTGTCTTTAATAGTCAGAGATTAAAACGTACAACCTGAAAAGTATACTTTTCTATTTTAAAACAACAGACCCATACATTCACAATTTTAATACATGAAGCACTCAACAACATTCTATCAAAAATTACAATAATTCGATCAATTTATGCAGCGAGACCCTTTTTAATCCCGACGAAATGGAATTACTCCGGAATTGACTTCGAGACGAAAATCCGATACAACCGGGAACCTCCTACCTAAACACGGAACGAGATCTCCATTTCGTTTTACGTTCCATTACGCTTTCACAACCATTTTATCGTCAGCCCTAGACTAGAAGTTGAGGAAATGGCGTATTGGACCGTATAAAAAGATTTAAAGTTTATTTTTAATACTTTAGTGTGATCCCCTGATATTCGGTTGGGACGAAATATGGCCAGTATTTTTCCTAAAGAGGATATCTTGAGTGGAGGGTGCTCGAGGTCCTTATAAACAAGGCCATTATTATCAGAACTATAGCTCGTAGATCGTGTTAATGTACTTTAGGAACGTTCTCAGTAAATAACGACCAAAATACTGACAACGAAGAAAAAAGTCTTGCTTATTCCACAATTTTGGAGCTGAGCTAGATAAGTAGGTACTCGTAAATTAAAGTTAAATTATGCAGACACAGTGTATGGTCAACGACTTCTTTCAAAAACCGAAAGAATGATCCAAAGACTTCAAAACGCCTGTGCACGCTTTTGTTTCAAAGTTCCCTTTAGGGGACATGTTACACCTTTCTTTAATGCGCACAACATTCTAAAAATGAAAGCTAGACGTAAACTGCACTTGGCGACCCTTCTTTTTGGAATTATCAAGTCCCACTCCCCTTCTTACTTATACAATAGGCTGTCATGGACCAGTAGACACAAAATCGGTGAGGGAAGAAAATGTTCCCAACAGCTTTCTATTCCCCAGCATAAGTCAGCAGCTTTTAGAGGCAGTTTTCGTTACGCAGCTTCTAAATGCTGGAACAACATCCCACCACCCATAAAGTATAGTAAAAGTTGCTCGACTTTCAAATTAAAATTAAAGTTGTTTTTATTAAATCATCAAAATCAATTTCAAGATATTCGTGCTGACGTGTCAGCCATTTAAAACGCAACATTTTATCAATTACAGCTTAGTTACAACCTCATGCACTCTTACATTTTGGCAGTGTTTCATCAATTTTTTAAATGTTTTATGTTTTCAATTTTACCAATGTTATTAATTTTACACGTTTTTTATTTACCAATGTTATTAATTATGTACATTTTATCATTGTTACCTTTTACGATTGTTCTTTCTATTTAATCATCAATTTTATACATTTTTCGTTTTTATCGTTTTCGCCTTTTATTATTGTTTTTTAATTTATTTTTGTCCTGTTCATTTTAGTTCTTTTTTTACCAATTTTATTAATTTTACCTTAAATTATTGTTTTTTATATTTTTAATTAAGTTATTGGTTCTAATCAATTTTATACATTGTTCGATCTTTTTTATTTTTGCTTTTTATTATTGTATTTTAATTTATTCCATAGTTATGTTCCTTTTAATAAATCATTTGTTTTAGTTGTTTTAAATCAGGAGTCACAATATTTTATTTCAGTTGGTTCAAAATATTCTTACTTTTATAATATGTGTGTTTATGTTTTCGAGCGTATGGCACTCGTGGGCTGCAGCTGAAAATCAGCGTCAGGTGGTATACCTTGTGTTGCCAGCTGGCATTATGCTGAGCTGAGGCCCGTTTGGCATTAATTGTTTTAATAATTTATTTTGTTTATTTTTAAGGTGTTTTTATTTGTATAATGCCAATAAACACACTTTTCTTTCTTTCTTTCTTTCTTTCTTTCTTTCTTTCTAAATGTTTTGGAACGGATTCAACATTACATCTTTGATTTTCCAAAGAGCAAGTCTAGACTAGAATATTTGGAGAAAACAAAGGCTCGCTTAGATTTACTTAGTACAAACAAATACTCAAGGCAACAGACAGCATTGGCAGCATGTCTCAAAACTTGCAGCGTTCCCCAACTTTGAATATAACCCGTCAAGTTCATCGAGTATGCAAACTTTACGATGCTCATATGCTTTTAGCACTTTGCTATGTTTTAAGCTTAAGTTTTTAGTTTCGGGAACTAAGTGGGTAGTTTGACTTACACACTTTCTTATTTTCAAGGAAAATTTTCTAGAAGTAAATTGATTTTACTTAGTGGAATTGGCGATGGAGCTAGAAAGTTAAAGAAGATAAACATAGTTTTATTTTTTTCGAAAACACAAATTCACATAGAAGTTTGAGAGATTTGTTTTTTTGCATCTTTTTTATGTAATTACCTGGATTAAAAACAGTCACTTTTAGCTGACAATTATTTTATACTAGTTGACCCACGTAACTTCATTTGCGTCACAATTTTCATTACTGCTCCGCTTCTATTGGTCTTAGCGTGATGATATATAGCCTATATAGCCTTCCTCGATAAATGGGCTATCTAACACTGAAAACAAATTTTCAAATTGGATCAGTAGTTCCTGAGATTAGCGCGTTCAAGTAAACAAACAAACTCTTCAGCTTTATACATTAGTATATAGATTCGACTAGATGACGCGTTAGACGTCGTTCTGTCAAAAGCTATTGAACTGGCAGTGACAGCTAGGAAAAATCTGTATCTTTCCATAGCACATTTGACATAAACATACACTGCAATACATAAAAATAGAACAGAGATATATGTGGTTTTTCCTCCAACATGATCGAATATTTGAATTATTACACCTATTCTCTAGTTTGCGCTTTGCAACACATTTAGCCATTAATTCCAACATACGAAACTTCCACATTTCCGAATTATTCTCTGTGATTGCTTTTCACTAACGAAGCATGCATATTGCGCTCGTAAGCTTATCTCCGTCACTAACCAACACCGGTAATCGATCCTTAGCCTGCGGATCGAAGCCCAGTATAGCCAGACATAACGCAAGGATAATTGCCGCGTGCAAATCGATAGGCGCCGTGGAGTTGGTAGTTTATGGAATGATTAAACGCATAATCCTTAAGCTTGTAATCCTCTTTGAAATTTAGTTTTTACCCGACTCCGAAAGAAGAGGGTTATGTTTTTCGGGTGTATGTATGTATACTTTTTTGGCACGTCCTAGAGCCTAAACAGCTTGTCGTATTTTTATGTGAGTGGTGTCAATAGATTAAGTAGTGAGAGTGACACTGGGTACATCAAAATAAAAAAAAAAACCAAAATGGCCGATTTTTGGCGCCATATTATGCCTTTAACCGGTTGATGCGAGTTAGGGTGCTGATCGAAGGGTCGGTAACGAAAATAATCAGCGCCTATGCTCCTCAAACTGGTTGCTGTGAGTCTGAAAAGGAGGCCTTCTGGGATGAGTTCGAGGACGTACTACGCGCTATTCCGAATTCCGAAGGTGTTTTGGTTGGGGGGGATCTCAACGGTCACGTAGGTCAGTTTGCTGGAGAGTACGGACGTGTTCACGGTGGTTTTGGATATGGCCAGCTAAATGCAGAGGGAGTCAGTATACTCAGCACCTGCGCTTTGTCTGACCTAGCCATCGCGAACACGTTCTTTCAGAAGAAGCCCCAGCATCTTATTACGTACCGTAGTGGTGCCTACTTAACCCAAATAGATTACCTGCTGGTGAGACGGTGCCACATTGGCAAGGTTACCAACTGCAAAGTCATCCCAGGTGAAAGCCTAACGGCTCAACACCGCCTCCTTGTCCTGGACTTTGCGGTTGTACCGAAAAAGAAAGTGACCGAGGAACGCAAACCCCGCACAAAGTGGTGGTTGCTTGATGGTCCTAGGCAGTCGGACTTCATCGCGGAGCTCGAGCATCTCGAGATCAGTGCTCCGCATGAGTCCGCTCAAGAGATCTGGAGTAGGATCCATTCAGCAATCACCGATGCGGGTAAGCGCGTCCTTGGCACTTCTCGTGGTGGCCGCACCATAGAAAAGGAGACGTGGTGGTGGGATGACGGGGTGCAGGAGGCGACTCGGAAGAAGAAGGTTTTATTTAAACAGTGGCAAGGGTCCAACTCTCCGGATGACAGAGAGGCATATGGAGCGGCTAAGCGCGCTTGCGAAAAAGCTGTAGCCAGAGCCCGCAGCAAAAGTCTGGCGCCCTTGTACGACAAGCTGGAAACTGCGGAGGGGCAAAAGCTTATTTTTAAGCTGGCGCGTGCCCGGGAGAAAGCTGCACGGGACATTAGCAAATGTCTCTGTGTAAGGGACGCCCAGGGTAAGCTGCTCTACGATGCCCCCTCTGTTAAGGAGAGATGGTGTACATACTTCGCGGAGCTGTCTAACAAACAGCATCCCCATAACCTTCCTCCCGAACCGCCTCCTAACCTTGGACTTATTTCCCCTATTTCCCCCGACGAAACCCGCATTGCTCTTCGCCACATGAAGAACCGGAAAGCGGTCGGGCCTGACAATGTGCCAATTGAGGTGTGGAAGGCGATGGGCCCACATGGCGTGGATCTTCTGACGGATCTTTTTAACCGCATCCTGATCACCAAGGAAATGCCGAACCAGTGGCGATTTAGCCTGATTATCTCTGTATACAAAAGCAAAGGTAGCGTACAGGATTGTAGTAGCTACCGCGGTATCAAGATCATGTGCCACACCATGAAGCTCTTCGAGCGCATCATTGACACACGGCTC
Organism: Lacanobia oleracea; assembly: GCA_950371165.1. Taxonomy (NCBI): domain Eukaryota; kingdom Metazoa; phylum Arthropoda; class Insecta; order Lepidoptera; family Noctuidae; genus Lacanobia; species Lacanobia oleracea. The sequence goes on from OX493397.1 coordinate 15,538,068, forward strand.
CGTAGCGAGTGTACTGTCTCTGAGTGTCAATATGGCTTCCGGGCGGGTAACAGCACCATGGACGCAGTATTCGCCTTACGGAATCTGGCTGAGGCTTACAGAGAGAGAAGGAGAGCTTTGCATATGGCCTTTTTAGACCTGCAGAAAGCCTTCGACTGTATACCTCGGCAGTCCATCTGGTGGGCACTGCGCTTCAAAGGCGTTCCCGAGGCCTATATTGACATTATCAGAGACATGTACCGCGATTCCGTGTCCTCTGTCCAGACCGCTGTTGGCGAATCGAATGGCTTCCCAATATCTGTTGGCGTTCACTAAGGCTCGGCTCTTAGCCCGTTCTTGTTTAACGTAGTGCTCGATGTAGTTACGGCAAACATCCAAGATAAGCCTCCATGGCTAATGATGTATGCCGATGACATCGCCCTCGTTAATCAGAACAAAGCCCATCTTGAGCGCAAAGTCAACATTTGGAAGGACACGCTTGAAAACGGTGGTCTGAGACTAAATGTGGCGAAGACTGAGTACATGTCCTGTGGCGGCACGGATTCAAATAGGTTCATCCGAATAGGTTCGGACCTGATCAGAAAGTCCGATACGTTCAGGTACCTTGGATCCGTGCTGCACGAGTCTGGCAACGTGGACGACGATGTCCAAGCACGTATAGGCGCGGCTTGGGCGAAGTGGCGCGAGGTAACGGGCGTTGTATGCGACCGCAAAATGCCTCCTAAGCTCAAGGGGCAGATATATAAATGCATCATACGGCCTGTCCTACTGTACGGCGGTGAATGTTGGCCAGCACTAAGCAGACACACCCACGAGCTTCGCGTCACGGAGATGAAGATGCTGAGGTGGATGAGTGGCGTAACGCGATCCGATCGCATACGCAACTCTTTCATCAGAGGTAGTCTTGGTGTCCGTGACGTGGGGGAAAAACTGCAAGAGTGTCGTCTGCGATGGTATGGCCACATCATGCGCCGCCCTATGGAGTACGTTGGTCGGGGATGCATGAATATGGCTGTTCTTGGGGATAGGTCCCGTGGTCGCCCTCGCAAGCGCTGGTTGGACATCGTTAAGTCCGACATGAGAGCCAATAGCCTAACTGAGAAGGATGTTCAAGATCGGGCAAAGTGGAGGAAGCTAAGTAGGAAGGCGGACCCTGGCAATAGCCGGGATTAACGCCAGGTAGAAGAAGATTATGCCTTTAACATTTTTTTAAATTTCAAAACCTATCGAGTGGGGTATCAAAATAAAGGGGTCGGAGAGACGATTCCAAAAATGTAACTCACTAGAATGTGGGAAACAAAAAAATTGACTTTTTCAAAAATCCCGACCGCTAGAAACGACTTAAAAGTTCGAAACAAGTCGCTTTCAAGCAGTCCGATGCTGTTCAATCACTGATCTGATGCCACCAACTGCATCAGACTGCTTGAAAAGCGACTTGTTTTATGAGTTACTTTCAATCTTAAAAATAAGATGAATAAGACTGATTTGTCAGAGTATGAAAAGTTGGTTATTAGTTCATTACTTGCGTCACTGCTATTTAGAAAAATGCAATATTTGTGCATCTGCAGGCAAAAATCTCAAGGTCAGAAATGTTTTAAAGCTCAGATTTCAAAAACACTTTCTACATGATTTTCAAAATCGCAGTATGCGAATCAGCTAGTCTATTCTGTAAATAACCATTTCGATATCGAGCTTCACTTGAATGACAAACCTCACAAATTGAGCTTTATTGCACACAAAATAAAGGTCTTACGTTTGTCGTAACGTAATTTGATACTCACCTCGGATTCCGCTGTCGAGACACGAAAATGTTGTTACAGAATAGGGGTACTGATCCACTAAGAATGACAACCTAGAACAATTCGGCAATTTCTGACTTCACTATTACGTGTTTCCTGAGTGAATCGCCGCGAATGCGCTGATTGTTCCATGATTTTCGCCCCTTTGCCTAGTTCACTCCATTTGCTGCTTATTCCATGGCAGACGGATATCCGTGCGGGTGGCGGGCTAGCACTAATTGCCTGTTGGCCGCAGTTGAGGGGTGGCATTAGTTCCGACTATTGATTCGATGATGGAGGGACTGCGAGTGCGTTTTGATTGTGCTCTGCATAATGCTGTTTATAAATGTTGGTACGGTCTTAATTAATAAACGCAGGCTTATTTTGTGAGGAGTTGTACTAGGTTCTGTGGTTTCTGCCTAACCCCAGGAGGAAAGGTTTTGGTTTATATTATAAATTAAACTAATCTCCATTGTATTGACATTTTCAAGTTACAATTTTAACCCCTGATGTTAACATCGTAACTCTTTTACTCAAAAGTTGAAACTACATAGTAAAAATAAAATACATACATACATACATACTACATACTACATAGTAATTTATGAGAATTTTGGTAGAAAAGTATAAAGTACCTATATTTATACTTTTCTACCAAAATTCTCATAAATTTTTTATTTGCATCTTCCCTATTGTTTTCATATCTACTTGGCATGGTACCTTTTTTATTTTAACAGTTACGATGTTAACATCAGGGGTTAAAATTGTAACTTGACCTTAGAGGCCATTACAACGTTTTTATTTTAGTTAATATCGATTTTTATCAAAAATGATGAATTAAAGCAACGTGAAACGGAACGTCTTTAAAAACAACAATCAGAGTTTAATGATGTCACTGCTGTGATGACAACGAAAATACAACCTATGTCTTTGAGTTAGGACAGTTCTTGACCAGTGGCAGACAGGAGTGACGTCTTGGTCCGTTTTCAAGCGATAATTTTGGCAATAAATTAAAGCGTTTTGATTTCTTATTTATGTGTTTTCTATTCTAGATGGAGTTTTTTAAAATTAAAGCAAAAATAGAAATATTGCATGTTCCCTATTTGATAGATGTAGGTAATCAATCTGCAGCTCTAAAAGGGTGACGTGAGCAAAGAAAGCAATTCATTTTCTGAATTCCCAGCAGATCATTAGCAATTCCTCTAATATTCGTATCATAGTCTCACTTGTAAGCTGAATCAGGACTCAATTCATTTTAGATCAGACTAGCTTTGGCCCGCGACTTCGTTTGCGCATATCCCGTTTTTCCCGTTCCCGTAAGAATTTCGAGAAATCTACTCTTAGCGCTCCCCTACATTCCTCAAGGAAGCTATATACCAAATTTCAGCTCTCTACGACCAGTAGTTTCGGCTGTGCGTTTGTCTGTCAGTCACTCAATCAGTCAGTAACGGAAGACTTTTAAATATATTGATTCATTTTTGGTGTAAAAGTTGCCACACGAAAAATTAAAGACATTACTTTTACGGGTATTTTTTATCAACTAGTTGAACAAGTTTCCTATTTTAAATTTCTGTGATTTAACTATTATTTCATTATTAGATGAAATAATAGTTAAATCACAGAAATAATAGAATAATAGTTTCATTATTAGATGCATCTTTTGTCGCAAGTCTGCTAGAAGGCCTTTGTGTTAATTTTTCTGTTTAGTTATAATTTTCTTTTAATAGTTTTTATGCGTAAATATAAATAAATATTTATGGTAAAACCCAAACTTCCGTTTTAAATTTGATATAATTGCCATCTTAGGTCGTACATCTCTGGCAGAAACGCAGCCTTACTTAGCCCTCCTACGCACTAGCGGTTGAACTGCCTAGCGGTTCGTTTGAGTGGCCAGCTGCTCTTGAAATTTTGTGGCGGTTAAGTGCGTACAGTGACAAGCGGTGACATATTAAACTGAAAATGCGGCTGGCCGTGCGGTTAGCCGCCCCGCGGCCAACTGCTAGTGCGTAGGAGCGCCTAGAGTAAACAATTTAACTAATGTAAAGGAGTGAGTCCCCGGTCTTTGTCTGTTGTCGATATAGGACTTTGTTGCTATTGTTTACTACCCTCTCCTAACCTAAACAATAACATTAAGGTTATCGACGCATCAGTAACGAATTGACTTTAATGTTAAAAACATAAATGTTAATGAGATAGTTTTGACTATTGATTGAGTCGTTAAGTTTTTATGAATTGGTAAATGCTTATTTGAGTGTGTTCAGCTAGACATAACAAATATAAATCGCGTATGTTTTGTCTCTTAAAAGTTATTAAAACTGCTTTTACTTGAGTTAAAAAATAAAATACGTATTCAAAGATTTTATTTTAGGTTTGTCAGAAAACTGGCCATAATGCTCTGGCAGTCCATTTGAAGTTTATTCACTAGATATCACTGTCATATGATAAAGCATAGTAATAATGTTTGGTATCTAATAAACATCACTTCGCTTGGTGTATATTTGTCAAAATAATTGTGTTACCTGTATAATAGAAAATCTATCTTTGTAGCATCGAGATAAAGTTCATTGTGTGTGTTAATGTGCGAATATTTGCTTAAATAGTAAGGTGCCAGCATAAAGTTATTTCTTTCATGTTGACACTATAGTTTACGGTTTTCAGCCAGTCATCCGATAGACGAATGTACCACAATGCATGTAAATAGAGGTGATCCTTGAGGTTAAGTGTCTACAAGTAATTTATTTGTGGTCAATCCTTGGATGGAAGGGTTACCTCCCACATAGTCTTGTACTTGCCTTCTATGGACAAATAGGATTCGAATTTTGGCTTTAGTTTTAGACTTCAGATACAGCGCCATGACAGAGAGTGATCTCCTTCTGTTGGAGATTGAATCAAATTGAAAAGTGCACTGTAAAAAGGCTTACTTGCCTTACATCTAAACCAGGCCCAGCCGAACAAAATAGAGTAACAAAGTCATGACTTCATAAGTGTCTGGTAACCGCTGCACCGTATTCCGTGTCATTTCAGTCCGTCGTACTCGGAAGAAAAGGATACAAAAGATACTTACTTCTTTTTCGTCGTCGTTTCACTCTTGACAGAGTGGCCGTGGTCGTCTTTAAGTTTGTGTAGCATGCTTGACAATCCGTCGCCACTCTTTACGCGTCTTTGGCTTTCTGGTGCACTCGTACAAGGCATCATTGTCTAATTTTACGTTAATTTGGTCGGTCCACCGCATAGGAGATCTACCACGTGCGCGTTTGCCCTCCACGTTTTCTTGTAGGTACCACAAGGCGCTCTATGGAGACATTTTCACGTCTCGATACGTGCCCGAAGAAAGTGAGAATTAGAGCTTGTACGATAGAATAGGCGCTGCTACCTAGATGTTGTAAAATGAACAAGTTGGTTCTATGCTGAGTGCAAAAAACACCATATTTCCAGAGTATCTATCTTCTTTTACTAACTCTCTCTCAATGTCCTACTAACAAGTGATAATAATCAGAGTGCCAATTCTACTTATTGTCAAGCAACATTCGCTTCGCATCTCAGTCGGTATCTGTCAAAAATGTATGAAAAATGGGCTTTTTATTATTTATTTATTAAACACTTTATTGTACACCAAAAGTAGAAACAAAAAGGAAACTTAAAACTAAACACATACAATGGGCGGCTGGTGGGATTGTCGCAAGTTGACTTTTTTCGCAGACTTTTTATAATATCGCCGTGTGGAGACACGTTTATAGAATTGTTATAGCCTGTACGGACGTAAATACCTGGTACAGACGATAATTTCGTCGCGATTCTCTCGCTCGTGGAGACAGCCCATAAGATGCGAACGCTGCATAAAAATAAGTAGAATTGGCCCTCAGACATCAATTAGAAGTGCCACAAACAATAATAGATACCTTCCACTTGAAACAAACATCGAAGTAAGTAGGATGGCCTCATAATGGCTTGATCGCCGGATACTGCCGGACGAACTAACTCACGTTAATTGCTGGGTTACCAGTGTCAATACGATGACAAATGGTAGTGCTCCATGGCTGGGCGTTTTCCCCCGTTCAAATATTTGATCGAAGTGCACTTATGTTGTTATGTTGTAGGGAAATGATGGAATGTTGAATGAAAAAAGTGAACTGGTGTTTTGGAATAAATTGTTTGATTTTATTTGGAAGCCTAGTAAATTGTACTTTTGTTGAAGTGTGAGTCATCATCATCATCTGCTTAGCCTTTTCCCAACTATATTGGGGTCGGCTTCCAGTCAAGGTCAAGCTGGATTTAGCTGAATACCAGTATTTTACGAGGAGCGGCTGCCTACCAGACCTCCACAACCAATTAACTGGGTAATACACATCATGGCAAGACTGGAGTCAGATTTACTGGCTTCTGACTATCCGTAACGACTGCCAAAGATCAACAAATGACAGCCGGGACCAACGGCTTAACGTGCTTTCCGAGGCTCGGAGGAAACTCGGTATGTTAAGATGGTCACCCATCCACAGACCAACCTTGGCAAGCGTTGCTTAACCTTGAAGATCGTCCCGTGCGGCTGTTCTTATCTAGCCACGAGCTCCTCCGTTTTGTTGAAGTGTGAGTAATGAGGTAAAACTGTAATGTGTGAATATTTTTCTCTTATCTGACTGCAATTATTTTTTTCAGATAAGTATGTTTTTATTTAGAAATCTTGACGAGAGCAGGATTTGTCTGGCTCATAGATTATTAGCTCCGGCTGGAGATTTATCAATGCAATGAAAAACACCATAAAGTATTTATTAGAATTTGTTAAAAAATATAATATTAAAAAGCTTTGGAATCCCAGCAACGCTTTATTTAACGTAGGTATACCTTAACAGTTTAAGTTTATTCAATCTAAATTTTAAGACTTAAGTAACCAAGTTCCATTAAATTGGTTAATCCGTTTCCAAGAACAAGAACGTTCAAGTTTGAATGAATACCATGATAAGATAACGCGTTTAAGAAAAACATGAAAAATGTAATTTGTTTGTCCTCTTCACAACATAATTTTTAAACAAGTATTTTGTAAATAAATTGCTTATCCTTGCAAATAAGTAACAAGTCCCTCTTTAATATTAAACGATGAATCTCATTTCACGTCTCACAGCGTTTCCTTACGTTTTGTGTTTTATTTTAAGGAGAATAAGACATTTTTGCAAGATGAAATTTCAAGAATGCTCTTTCATGACGTCAACTGAAAGCGTTATGAGAGCGACTTTCTTCCGTACAGCGACGACGTGTAAAATTAGGGACACCATGTTTTAGGGAAATGTAGACTTTTCAGGACTCCTCAATTTCTAATGTTATTTGATTATCTTGTGTTAGTCTTTATTATTGCGATGTAAGTATAAGTATTTTCGAGTGCTTCAAACGGTAAGAAACAGCATTTAAAAGGATTGTAATTTGTTTCGAGCCGGTATGCTGAAATTGTGGTCTTGGGTAAAGCGATACCTAGGTTTTTACCTTGGAAAAAACTTTTTCAAATGTCCAGGCTTACCGCTCACAAAATCGCATTCTATTAATTCTCAGACGCTTCACACATTACAAAATAGAACTGTTGTCGTTGCTATGACTCGCCATCAAGATTTCAGCCGAAAGACGTCCACTGCTGCTCTACGTTCCCTTTGTGTCTCGCATTTAGCGGATCCTGACTGCTTCCACCAGATCATCGGACCACCTTGTGGGAGGACTTCCAACGCTGCGTCTTCTGCCACTTCAGAACATTTCTACCTGTTTGCTAGAGTATGAGTCCAAATCAAATTAACCAAAAAAAATTACCCTATACAATATCCTATAAAGTTTGCTAGTTTTACCGGTTATTTTGGTGTATAGCAACAGTTTCACACTCCCATTAAGCTGAACGTTTTAGCATACAGCCATTTAATCGAGTGTCAATCTCCATGGTGAGCTGGCTCGATGTGCAGCGCCACAATTTATGGCGAGCGCGATATCCGACACTATCTAACACCATTGTCATGGCATGCAACCCATAAAGGTTATTAAGTTATAAGGTTCATTATGACATGCAGGTTTAGTTGCATCGTTTTGAGGCTCAAGTTTTATGCATTACGGTAATGGTTTGGATAGATTCGTGATGCAAAAAATGTTCATAACCGTAATGGCCACCATTACGGTTATGAACATTTTTGGTATGGATAGTTTTATGAAGTAGATAAATTGTTGTGTCGAAGAGTTTAGATGAGCTTTTTCACACGAAAACTGGCGAAGTCAAAAGTCAAACTTTTTAAGGTTAAAAATATAATTTGCTGCATTAATCGTTCAACTGAGTTTTATATCGACCGGCTAATATTTTTTCACGCCGTTGAAAATATAAATATGTAAGCTATTCTGACACAGTTTATGGCTTTAAAAAAAAAAAAAAACATTTGATTCCTATACAGATTAGTAGATTTTGAAGTAAAATTCTGTATCAGTGCAGAATCTGCTAATAAGCAAGAATTTGTTAAAACTAAACCTGTTCGTAGCCACCTAACGGTAGTTCCATGCATAGGATTGAGTAATCATAATCAGAATATAATACCACAATAATTAATCCAAGATAATTACAACAAAACCGCCTTTAAAAATTAATGATGCAACGCAGTCATGAGTCGACTTGAATACCACTGTGCATAAATATTATAATCCTATAATATTTAGAGAAGGAGCATAAATAATTGCGATTATCTTCCTCTGGTGACGTTAAGTACTGCCTGAAATATATACGGAAATTAATCCTGGATTTATATCAATTGGTAATGAACTAAAAGTTAAGTATTGAGCGTTAAACTTACAAGTAAGTGGCTTCAAACAGAACAGTAATTTCGTTTTATGTGATTTCAATTTCCTGTGTTTCTAGGCTATAAATTTCTGCCATTAATGATTTCTAGAATATTAAAATAGTGATCTGTAGGTTATCACATTCGAGTCAGTTATTGCCATCAACTATTTCAAGTGAGAAGGCGCCATCTTTCCTACTTCTTCGTCTTGTTCTTCTTCACAGGCGGGTTGATATTGAAGCACTTCGAAAGACACAAAAGAAAACAGTTTTTAGGATTCCGTATGTTGGAATGATGAAACAAACATAATATGCCATTACTTGTACTTTAATTAAAAAAAAAATCCATTTAAATAAGAAAAACCCCATCCAACCCGAGTAGTTTTTAAGAAAATCGCGAATATATAAACATATATGCTAAAGGCTGCATGAAGTAATTTTTCGTCGGCATTGACAGAAAAATTATATCTAAATAAAATAATTAGTAATCTACATGATATACGTAATTTGGTTTAACCAGAATTTATCTATCGGTACCAAATAATAAGAAAAAAAATCACCAAAATCCCCCCAAATCTTTGAGATGAAACCATTTTATTCCTTCACAAGTTTACACGCGCAACTTCTTCTGCGTCACAATTTTCATTACTGCTCCGCTCCTTATGGTCTTAGCGTGATGATACTTCCTCAATAAATGGGCTATCTAACACTGAAATAATTTTTCAAATCGGACCAGTAGTTCCTGAGATTAGCGCGTTCAAGTAAACAAACAAACTCTTCAGCTTTATATATTAGTATAGATATACATTTTTTATCAAAAGAGTATAAAAAAATTATTTACTGCTTTGTAATATAAACAAAAAATATTTGGTTTTGTTACTATTTAAAAACATGTATTATTTTTATTAAGAAAAATTAAAAATGTGGATAGCGCGTAGAGAGGGAGTTAGCTCCGTTTATATGCACAAGGTCATGTATATATAATGATATATACATGACCAAGGCATGAATACAAGCCTTAGGGGTCGAATATAAAACCTCCATTTATTAAAGTTGGTTGAAAAGAAGCATGGCATACAGAAAAATAAGTATCCTAAAACCAACTAAATCATGGTCAACATATCTCTCCTAGAGAGTAGCGTCTTGCCCCGGATGGATATGTTTGTTCTTTGTGAAAAATAATGCTTTTGTACCAGCGTCTAAAGTCACTTTCTTGAAATGACTACACAAATGTTTCTGCACAGTGTGGACTTCTTTGAACAAGCTTGTGCATGTCTAAGTTTTAACAATTACGGCCCCTTACGCTTCGCTACGCAAAGAAAATTTTCACTTGGACGCTACTGTAATTTGAACAACACACTCGAGTCACTCACACAAATCACTAGTTGTTCTTTTTAGGGTTCCGTACCTCAAAAGGAAAAATCGGAAGCCTTATTGGATGACTTTGTTGTCCGTCCGTCTGTCTGTCAAGACCGTTTATCTCGGAAACACGTAGGGAGAGGTATCGAGTTGAAATTAAAACGGTACCTAGCGGAGTAATATAGGATTTATTCAGGGGCTTTTTCCTGCTTTAGTAAATGCACCGTTTTTTTTATATCAATCAAGCGTACTGAATTCAGCGACAAATAATAACAAATTCTATAAGACAAGTATCTTCTACTCTACAATATTTACTTGAAACACAATAGCACCCAACTTGTCTGAACCCACATTCATAATTCATATCCTGATACCTCGAGACCAACGAATCTATTACACTTTATTACAACCAGCCTTATTCGTGTATCTATTTATCGTATCGGAGTAATAGCAGTCAATTTTACAAGTCAATCCTACTTAATAACAACATAGGCCTTATATGGGACTTGTATACAAACTTAGACCACTGGATAAGGCACATTTGCATACAGATTTGCTGAGCTTAGTCTTACTTTATTAGTGCCACATAGTTTACCTAATGGCGTCGATATTTTGTCAAGTTTGATACTTTGGAAAACATTTAGATACCCGTAGAGTTTATACAAATGCGTTTTAGAGGTGATTGAATCTATGAAATGCTGGTATTTTAATGAGAAACTTGAAATATTGAAACGTGTCTGCTTAGGTATTTACCTGACGCCATTTATTATCAAGTTTGTTTTATAATCCGATTTACTTATTCCTTGGTTAATTTGCCAAGCCTTTCTAAACAAGTAAGTTAAAGTATTAAGTTTCGTTTTGAAAAATATATGTAGTTAGGCACGATTTACTTTTTGCTGAATTAGGGAACCCTACAGTACCTACGAGTTAACACGCTCGAGAGTGCGCGCTCGCTTTTTGTCAGCCAGGTTTTAAAAACCGTAAGGAGAATATTATCAACGGTAGACTATACACGTAGCTACTATACGGACCTTGTTGAAACCAGAACAAATTTCCGTGCGTTCAAGCGATTTTGCCATACCTATTACTGGAATCAAAAGTAGCTCACAATTTAGGACCATCAGTTTTAGTGGTAAGATATAATCCGTGGTGCTTGGCAATTGCCTTAACCCAGTTGTATATGCCCCTTGGTGCCTATTGGCCTAGTTCTATTCTGTCTCCTGATTGTTACGGAGGGAAATGGAAATTATATTTTTTTCCTACTCCTCCGCTGTACTTTTCTGATTAATTTCGTTCAGGCAGGATCCAAGACAGTTGAATCAGTTGAATTGAGTTGGGACTCGTCGGGTTTCATTGGCTCGGCGTTTTTCTGGTGGTCGCCACTGTTGATTCTGGCTTTCAGGAGTTGCAGTGGTTGGGAATGTGTGGCGGGCTTGTCCCAATTAAAAAAATATATATATACGTAGCTAGAAACCAATGACCGAGCAAGAGAATCTTGTAAGTTAACTCAAGTTTTCATTGACCTATTCCTACATTTCTTGTGTCTCCAAGTATTTCGCGTCTGTATATCAACTCACCCAACAAAGCTCATTATAATTTGAATATACAACACGTAATATAGTCAACAGAGTATATTTAGACAAAAGGCACGTTAAAGATAACTCCTTAATTGTGTTAGATGCTTAAACTTTGGAAGTAACTTCTCGTAAACAAGATCCATATAATAGTTCTCGCGAAGACACTGCGGAGACGTGTGGTCTAAGGGACAGGTAATTAGTTTGATGAAATATGCATAATTTAAATGATAATGAATAAGTAAATGTATACTGTGGCTGGCCAAAGCTCAGTTTCTCGTAGGATATATACGTGACCATGACCAATAGTTAAAACCGCGTTATCTAGCTGAATTAGTTTTCAACAGACAACCCGATCAGGTAGCTTTGGTATTTGATTTTTTCCAGAAACTGGCTATTCGCTACACTTGGCCCATAGATATGTGACCATGCATATAATACGGAGACCACTCCGTGTTTCGGAAGTTCCAGCAATCTTTCGTAGACCTTCCTAAGATCATTTTGGTTAGCCTGCCTATCTTACCTCCGGAATCCTGAATTCTGGAGGTAAAAAGACAGTCGCTTCACGTAAAATACTGGTACTAACCTGCATCCGGTTCAACTGAAAATCTAGGCAGAATACGTAACACGGATCTTATACTTGTTTAACTAAAAAAGTAACCCAAATTTTTCTTTGTAGGTGAGCAAAACAAAACACGACCTCAAGTCCTCGAAGCTCTTAAAGCCTTACCACTGACAAAAAGCCTTTGAATTGGGCCCTGGCAAAGCTGTGATCCCATTGTACCACTATCCACAGAGGTCTGAGGCTGAGACGAGACGCTAAAAGCATGTTGTCGCCTCCAATTTGGCTCCACTGTCACATTCCACTCTAGACGCCTCGCCGCTGATACAATTTGCCCTTTTGCCGTCCTATGAAATATTAGAGCGGGAACGGGTGACGTGACGGGAAAGTGTTATGTGTGGTCGATTGTGGGAAGTGGATAGAGGATGTAATGGTCTGATGTAACTGTCTTCCGGATCTATGTTTTAGGTTCAAGGAAGTTGGGTTTTGTTCAAGGTAATAACGGTTAGTTTGTGACACATATTTTCAGTTCCTATCTATCTAGACAATCAGAATAAACGCGAAACCTCATCATGATGAACATCTTTTCCTATGGGTCCAACCCCGAAATCGAGACAGTATAATCAGCTGTTCAGTACATTATGTCGAGTTTCGCACACATATATGTCGTTTTTAAGGGTTCCGTACCTGAAGGATAACGAACGGAACCCTATTACTAAGCCTACGCTGTCCGTCCATCCGTCTGTCCGTCTGTCTGTCTGTCAGTGGGCTGTATCTCAAGAACCGTAATAAGTAGAGAGCTGGAATTTTCAGAGATTGTGTATTTCCGTTACCGCTATAACAACAAATAATAAAAATTAAGATTTATCGCACGGAACCCTTCGTGTGCGAGTCCGACTCGCACTTGGCCGGTTTTTTTTTACTAAAAATCAATTGCTATTTGAAAAATCGGATGAAACTGGGGAACGACTCGAGGCTGTTATTTTCGCTGTGTCCGTAATTGCCAGGAAAAGGTGCGTCAGAAAAAAAATGATTTCCCGATACTCCGGAAATTAAATTGCAACTATTTGAAGCCGGGACTCGTCTCTAGTTTGATACAAAATACCTTACCTGATCAAAGGTTTTTTATTCGATGTTGTCTGCCAGTTCCAACAACAATAAAAATTTTGCGCACGTTCAGGTGCGGCTTACCTTCATCATCATCATCATGTCGCCGAAAGACGTCCACTGCTGGACATAGTTACAGGCATTTTTATGACTTTAAGTAATATAACAGGGTTATAATTATCTCAGTTATAACTAAAGACGATATAGAGGAGTTAACAAACAAGTTTTAGCCCCAATCGCAGCACTAATGCCTCCACCAAGTGTCGCCACAACAACGTCCTGTGCGTCTTGCATCGGTCATCGGTCCACCGTAAATGTGTTCTACCTCCTAACTTATTTTTTTTTAAACGTTTCCCCTCACTAAGAATTTCTTCTGTATCGTGGGTGCGTTTACAAACATACAATTTCACTTATACAAACAGCCAGACCCGGAACAACTATCTGTAGGTCATACAAATATTTGTTCCGTGCGGGAATCGAACCCGCGACACGAAGCGCAGCAGCCAATCGCTCAACCACTGCGCCAACAGTGTCGTCAAAAGCAAGTTCGCCACCAAGGCTAAGGCCACCATTGTGACACCCTATGTAATGTTTTCTTCATATTTGTTTTCTGTAACTTGTTTGGTGTGCATAATAAAAAGTATTCTATTCAATTCTTGTGGGAGGCCTTCCTTGCGGGGAACTTAATTTCATCTGCCTAGCCTTTTTCCCAACTATATTGGGGTCGGCTTCCAGTCAAACCGGATTCAGCTGAATTCCAGTATTTTACGTAGAGCGGCTGCCTACCAGACCTCCACAACCCATTAACTGGGTAATACGGTACTTCTTGGCAGGACTGGAGTCAGATTTACCGGCTTCTGACAATCCGTAACGACTGCCAAAGATCTACAAATGACAGCGGGGACCAACGACTTAACGTGCTTTCCGAGGCACGGAGGAAACTCGGTATGTTAAGATGGCCATCCACAGACCAACCTTGGCAAGCGTTGCTGAACCTTGAAGATCGATCCGTGCGGCTGTTATTATCTAGCCACGAGCTCCTCCGTTTTTTTGAAGTGTGAATAATGGGGTTAAAACTGTAATGTGTGAATGTTTTTGCTCTTATCGTAGATATTACTGAAATAACTTTTTCAGATATATTTTTATTTAAAAATCTTGACGAGAGCAGTATTTGTCCGGCTCATATATTATTAGCTTTGGCTGGACAATAAAATACAATAAAGTATATAATAAATAAATAAATGCAATGATAAGCGCTGGAAATATTAGAATTTGTCAAAAAAACAAAAAAATATTAGAAAGCCTTGGTCCGCCAACACTTTATTTAACGTTAGTTAACCTTAATAGTTTAACTATATTCATCGAAATTTTAAGACTTACCTATGTATGAAATAAATGACTTATGTATAAAATATAATAGCCTGTATGTAAGTGAATATCTACACAACGGACCGTTGCATACTTTGCGGTTTGTGGGACACACCCGTATAAGTGGATAGCACAGAACTGTTATTGCACATTAAATCATAGAACGGTCGTACATTCTACCACTTGCATTATTTGCGCCATCTTGTAAACGACCCATGTGTTACTACCCTTATGGTTTAAAATGACAATAAATTTCAACGATTTATGAACGAGAATTTCCTTTTGCGTTAGTTTTAAAAGCTGTAGCTAACTGAAATATGGATTTAAAGCTTTTAACATGTATTTTGGGCCGTGGTTAAACGCAGATGCACTTGTAAATCGCAGCGCTAGCCGAGGTTGGTCCGAGGATGGGTGACATTGGTCAGCATACATTAGATTCTGAGACTTCTACGTACTTGGGCTTCGATGTTGGTCGCGGCCTTTAATTTTGGTCTTTAACAATCTGTTACGACATGAAGCGGCTTTGGGGCTTCTTACTATCAAGTTAGAAGCCCCAAAGCCGCTTCATGTAAAATACTTGCATTCAGCTGCATCCTGTTAAACTGGACTCTGACCCCAACTTGGTTGTGAAAAGGTTAGACAGATGACGGTAAGCACGCTTTTTTTTTACTAGTTATAGACATACTTTTGAACCACTATCTCATCTGATGGTAAGCGATGATGCGGTCGAAGATGGAGCACGCTTGCCTAGAAGTAACCTATTCACTCTTTTTTTTTCCTGCTTTGGGTAAAGCAGAAGGGAGTGTCAGACTCTTACTGACTAAAGCCCATCCGTGTTCCTCCTAGTACCCTTTGCGTTCCAGGGTACGGTGCCACTTTCGAACGAAGTCCGCAGACCCAGCAGGCACTGGCCCTAGCGGGCCCCGTTTTTGTGCTAACAGATCTTTGAGGCGCGCGTGGAACACAGCGCGCCGTCGATCCGGGCCTGGTTCTGATCAGACGGCAAACCACCCAATGCTCGCCGTCCGCAGGCCTACGGTGGCCGAGAATCGCCCTACAACTCCCGACGCCCGGGGCGTCTTCTTCTGTTGCGGCGGCTGGGGCATGAGGTTTCCCTCTCCCTCACACGTTCGGTACGCGCGGCGTTCACTCTTGACTTAAAGACTCCCAAGTTTTTTAGAATTCCGCTCATTAGCTGTACGCACAATAAATGTGTTCCCAAAACGTCCGGGTTTTGGAAAACATTCGTTAATTTAGTTGAATCGTCAGTAGTTTGATGGAAAGCTGAGTATCCTAGACAAAAAACATACTTTCTTAACGCAAAGAAGATTATGTGGGCACAAAAATGTAAAGGTTTTATGATCTCCGGAAAATTGTAAAGATCCGTTCCACAAGATATATGGTAAAGCGATATTTCTAGACATTTATTAACACTACCTATAAACTTCACAAATTCGTTCCATAACTCAGCCCTTTCCTTACCTCACTTATCGTCGTAATAAAGACGTAGCTTCATCCCAGACCCTCGATCATAAGGTAGGGATCTACGGCTAAAGCTGAGTTGCCTTTAGTTGAGCGTATGCTCCCAAATGAAATAGGTGAAGGTTGAGTAATGTTCACTTTTTAGGGTTCCATACCCAAAGGGTATCCAACGGAACCCTATTACTAAGCCTCCGCTGTCCGTCCGTCCGTCCGTCCGTCTGTCTGTCAGCGGGCTGTATCTCAAGAACCGTAATAGATACACAGTTGAAATTTTCACAGATTGTGTATATCTATTGCCGCTATAACAAAATAATAAAAACTAAGGTTTATGGTACGGAACCCTTCGTGTGCAAGTCCGACTCGCACTTGGCCGGTTTTTTACTATAAACTTTTTACTATTTCTTGATAGCTAACTTTTTCTTTTTCTATCATCCTACAGCAACCGTGCTTTTTCTGGAATATTTATGCCTGTGATACTCAGCGATAATTCAGCTCTCTATTACTGAAAGATTTTTTTCATACCTAATCAGAGCCTCTAGACGAATAGTCATTCTCTGAGCCAATGCGGTTGTCGAAATGATTGTCAATCCCATATATAAAATTTTGGCGTTTCACAATCGCTATATACCGCTGACAAAATGATGTCACTTGTCTAGTCTATAGCCTCTGACCAGTACTTCCAGCACCTTTTACAGGCTTAATTTTACCATTTTCATCTTGGTTTTTTAGATAAATTGAAATATAAGAAATTACTCTATTCGTTACTAATTATTAATTTGAATACATAGCGTGCTCCTAATATTACTCGCTGTCGACTGTACAGAAAATAATCTACTGAAAATTGCTTCCAAGTTACCTAATCGATTTACCTCCGTTGCCATAAATACAGATGACAAATAACAGCCTCCCAGTGTTGATGCTCACTGACTTAGGATAAAATGAAGTAACCGTTGAGAAGGGATAACAAGTTGAAGGATGATGGATGAGGCGGGTCAATAGGGGACAGCGGTGTAACTACCACTGAAGCAAAATATACGGGTGTAGAAAGTACTGGCGATTTATTATAAATAGTTGAGGGTTCAAACATGTTTGGTGTGTTGTTAATTAATTAAGGTGCATACGGCATACGCCAGCGACCTTGAAGGAACAAAACGCGCACTTGTTTTACAACCGCGTGACACAAAATTCAGTAGCTTTTTATCCTTACCTAACATAGTTAATAAGCTCATACTGTTACTAACCATAATGGATCTGGTGATCTGATGAACGAATAAATAATAATAATTAGTATTCTAAGACTTAAAAAACAGTATATCAAAATGTAGATAGCTTGTTAAATTGTCTTTGAGATAGTGTAAATTACATTCAAATACGTACGGCGGTTTTGTTCCGGTTGTTGTTTTTATGTCCGTGTTAGACATAACTTTACAAATTAATTACACTATGTTAAACGAATAAAATTTAAAAAATTCATATACTTTATTAAGAAAATAGTTTATAATTATTAAGAAAATAGTTTCATGTAACATATTATATTTTTTCAAAAAAATTACGACTAGCCATTTAGACGTGATTCTCATTTTAAAATCAGCTACTCTGAGGTATCTTCGCCTTAATATGGTTGAGCACAGTTCTTGAGCGTAAATGTTTCAAACGTATGTTAGCTGCTGTAAATATTGGATGAAAATGTTCAAATACCAATCGCATCACTTTGATTTTCGTTTTATTGATGACATTTCTTTCCAGAACCATGCAAATTACTTTATTTTTCCAGAATAGATAAAATTTCTCGCAACTAACCGTTATGGTCTTGAAGCAGAATATACCAAAATATCTCAAGAAGTTTAATAATTCGAAAACAACTCAAGTTAATCGTAGGTTTTCGAGGTAAAAATCATAGCAAATAAGCTCTAGTACAACTCATGCACTGACGGAATTCACTGAATTATCTGTCACTCTGTATACACCATATGGTCTATTCAATTTTATTTTATTATTCCATCAAAATCTGTTGTTCTAACACTAACAATTTTCGCTAAAACATTCTAGTTCGGTAAAACATTCGGGCATAAATAAACTCGCGTTCAACCGTTGCGGGCGACATTGCGGTCGTAGGGATATACCCACAATCTAGGTATACTTATAGGTGTGGTGTAACATAAGAGAAATGATAGTACGCAAGAGCCCACACCGGTCGCTCGTACGTTTTGTGACCGCAGTCCAGCCGCGTACCATCCGCCGATGTGTGAAGGACTTTATAATTTTTATTTTTGGAACAACTTTGAGAAGAGTTGGTTTTTCAAAAATAGCGAAGCAAATTATTTAGCTATTATAGATAGGCATTAAAAAAAATCTCAAATAAAGTTTTATAAAATGATCGGTTTTTTTTGCAGTCGCGAAGACAAGTAAAAATAAATAACAGGGTTTAGAAGTGTTGTGGGGTATTTGGTTAACCCATCTTCAAATAGTTTTCAAGTGGCAATAGTTTACAAGAGATTTCACACGACTTACAAAAAAATGTGGAGGTAAAACTTAGTGACATTCACTTGGGACGCTTTTAACGGTTATTATCGTTTCCATTGTGGATTATAGGAATACTTAGGTGGTTCCTACAAAAAATAGTATTAAATTATTCTAAAATGAAAGTCTGATAAAAATTATTAATTAATTATTATTATTTGGAAGCCCATTAAAATAAGTATATTATTCCCAATTAACAAAATTAAAACCCAAAATATTACTAAAGACTAGCGTACACCAAAGACAATAGAGACCGTAAGAGTTCCTAAAAACAATTAACGTATATTTAAATAAAGAATTCAGGACAATTGTACAATTTTGGAAAAAAGACTCTGTCATAAACAACTAAATTCACTGCAATTGCAATACATGGATAAATAATAAATACAGGAATAAATTAAAGCTACTTAGCTAAAAGTTAATTAATAATGTACTAGACGCCACTACAAAAATACTCTTTCCAGACCCTGTTTTAACGATTGTCGCCTAATAAAAATCTAAGGCATGGGACACGTGCAATTTTGGGGCGTTGGTAAATCCCTGATTTTTTGGGAATTGTCTTCGCTAAAAGAATGTCTCGAATCAAGTCAGAACATTGGTAGATAGATCTATAGTACCATCACATATAGGTCTATAGTACCATCACAGATAGGTCTATAGGACCATCACAGATAGGCCTATAGTACCATCACAGATAGGTCTATAGTACCATCACAGATAGGTCTATAGTACCATCACAGATAGGTCTATAGTACCATCACAGATAGGTATATAGTACCATCACAGATAGAGCTATAGTACCATCACAAATAGAGCTATAGTACCATCACAGATAGGTCTATAGTACCATCACAGATAGGGCTATAGTACCATCACAGATAGGGCTATAGTACCATCACAGATAGGTCTATAGTACCAGTACCAACAGGTCTGACTCTATAGTACTAACTTGAAGCACATTTGTTGGAAATGGGTCGAAGATTATTCACCGAGTTACCAACTTACCTATTTAATTCGTCAGGTACCTATGTAGTAAGGTAAATATCACTTAAAGCTTGTTGGCAGACTTATTTCATGTTAGTTTCATAACAAAAATCTTATGCTTAAGACCAGATGTACCCGACATGCTTAGACCCGTATAAACTAAGTTGTATAAATAAGCTTGAAGATCTAAGCATAGATCCCAATATCGTAATCCAGCTCTTTTCCTCTCTCACTCTTCAGTCGAAGATTAACGTAGGTGTATCCGATACCACCTGCTGTCACCGTCGCTGTGGCGTTTGTATGTTTGTTGTCGTGTGCCATGATACTCTGAAACAATGGATAGAGGATTACTCATCAACTATTCATGGGACACGTAGGGCGAACATGGGATGGAGTGCGCTAAAATGTTGCGTGCCTCTGGAAGTGAGATTCATGAGATAATAAAGTAAGACAGTACAGGGTTTTGTTGTTTACATGCTGTGAAGTAGGATGTCTTGTTGGTAGGGTTTAATAGAGGTTTACATTGCCTTCATTTAGTAGGTGCTCGTGGCTGAATAATAACAGCCGCACGGGTCGATCTTTAAGGTTAAGCTACGCTTGCCAAGGTTGGTCTGTGGATGGGTGGCGATCTTAACATAACGATCTGTCTCCAGTCTTACCAAGAAGTACCGTGTTACCCAGATAATGGGTTGTGGAGGTCTAGTAGGCAGCCGCTCCACGTAAAACACTGGTATTCAGCTGAATCTGGTTTGACTGGAAGCCGACCCCAATGTAGTTGGGAAAAGGCTAGGCAGATTGCTTTCATTTAGTGCCCACAAAATTTAACTTTAAGCTGCAAATATGCAACATATAACATACACACATATGGAAATAAAAATAAATATGGAAATTAAATAATCATATTTTAAATCAGAATCTTTTAATTCAGAATTTGAAATAATCTTCAAATTTGGAACAACTAACTCTAAAAGCTGTACTTTTCAAAGCTCTTTAAGCAAAAATTATCACTTAAAATACACAAAGCTAAGATCGATAGTTGAGTTGGTGACGATGGATTAAAATGGTGTAATTTTCAGTCCATTCTTCATACACAACTACACATGGCATCACATTTGGCTGGTATGGTTTCCAAACTTTTTCAACAGTTTTGCAAGCTTTTATTTAGCTTGCAATGTTTGTGTGTATGTATGTTGGTTTAGGTAAAATCTTGTAAACTGAGCAACAACAATTCCTCTTATTCTAAATAGTTGAAATGGTTTACCAATAGGTACCTACTATACGACAAGAACGAAGAAAGAAATGACAAGAACTGCCAACACACACACACGAACTCGTTGGTTTTCATTCTCTTGAATTTCATTCAGACAATACCCAACGACATTGGTACGTTAGGCATTGTCTATTGTCAATTGAGAAAAATATTAGTCCCTATTGTTTTCAAATAGAGTTTGGAACAAACGAATAATTTATAAACACGGCAGTTTAGTTATCTATTTGGTAACGAATACAACATTTCTGAATTCCTTGACGCATCCTGAATATTTGATAAACGTACAAATTGTATAGACTGAACCGATAGAAAAAAAGGGCATTGAAAGAAAATTGAGGGAAATCCTTGGAAACGACATGCGTTCGAATCAATTATTCAGGTTTTTGTGACTTAAACATACAGTCGAAAGGCGAGGCATCTAACTCTAACTGCTAGAAAAAATCAGGTCAGTTGTAACGACCATTTGTTGAACTTAAAATTACCCTTTATGTTTCATTTAAAAAAAAACCGGCCAAGTGGGAGTCGGACTCTCACACGAACGGTTTCGTACCATAAACCTAAAAAAATACGTTTCTTGTGCCTCCTTTAATTTTTAATTAATTAGTTTTTATTATTTGTTTTTACAGCGACATTTTTTATGGCTGACGCTGACGGACGGACAGTAGAGACTTAGCAATAAGTTTCCATTGGCTAAAAACTCACATTGGGCCAGTATCAAAAAGTCAAATCACTATCATCACATAGAATAAAACAAAGTCGCTTCCCGCTGTCTATCCCTATGTAAACTTAGATCTTGAAAACCACGCAACCGATTTTGATGCTGGTTTTTTAATAGATAGAGTGATTCAAGAGGAAGGTTTATTATAACACATTGTAATAAAGTTTTTGATAGGAGAAAAAATAAATGTTCGTGGTCAAGTAATCAAAATATCGATTCCCGGGAGTTTTCATGGCGTACGCTGGCTAAACCTTAAGAAATTTAAGATAATAATGTTTTAAAAAATGGTAGTTCTTAAAAAAAGCTGGAGTAAAATCCGCAAAGGCATATATCTATCTCCTAAAGTAAACTCACGGTACCTAACTATTTTTATCTTTTGACCTTTTATTAAAAACTATAACGTAATTTGAAAAGCCGTTTTTCCCTATTCAGTTTAATCCTTATCCAATTAAAAAAAATATAAAAATTAATTATCTTGACATTTTAATATAGATTAAAACACAGCACTAAGAAAGGATTCACGGAAATTCTTACGAGAACGGGAAAAAGCAGGATATGCGCGTACGAAGTCGTGAGCAAAAGCAAGCGATAAAAATTTGTTTGTGTAGATTGGATTTATTTCAATGTACACTTTAATGTGTCATAGTATTTCTAAGCAGATAAAGTTTCGTATCTAACAAGAAACTTAGAAGAAACTCCGAAGCAAGCGGTCGCAGTTTCTTAACAGACAATATCTCGGTCAAGTAATATCGAAAACCATGCAGATAGGTCTAAGATGATCTTTTGAGAGAAGAACGACACCGTACTACACTACCTGTGTCCTGTAAACCTACAAACTTAATAAACTTCAAGCTTATGCTCGCAGCTTGGCGGAAAAAAAGAAAGAAAGCGTATCTAACAAACTTACTGTTCAGTTAAGTTAAGATAATTAATTTCAAACGTGGAATTGACTCTATCTGTTTGTTAGTCACGTTGTCGCAACTAAAAAGCTGAAACAACCTGAAATAATTAGGATAAAGAGATAGATTGGACCTTGGATAAAAACATTGGACAGTTTTGCTCCCGCGGAACCATTTGTGATTTTCACGTGGGAAAAGCCGCTACAAGAAACTAGTACTCGTTAGTAAATTAATCCGTATTATAGTACTTACATTAATTACAGAATGTCCACTGTAAAACACATGCTTCACTCGTTTGACGAACGGAATCGCCGCATAATGCGCTGTAGTGTGATGTACCATATGGTGGTTATTATTCGTATTGCCTAGCAGCAAATGATTGCTTGTAACGACCACGAATAGACAGGAAACAAAAAACACTAGCACTTGGATCTTCATATTGTAAAAATACACTTTAATAAATATAGCAGAACGCGACTACGATGCTCAGTGAGTCAGAATCAAATGAACTGAATTGAATTGATTTGATTCGATAACTGCGACGTCTGTCAACAATCAAGGTCTGGAGATTATGATTAGCATATGAGTTAGTGAGAGCAATATCTAGTAATTGTTGATATGCCGTAATGTATACACAGGATGATTGTGAATTGAAAACATTCTTGGTTTGGTTCTTTTCCTAACTTCAGAGCCCCTTAAAGTTCCAGTGGGCCCTGCTACGTTACAAAAAAAACACTATGTTTTGTACGGTATGTGGGATACTTTTTATCATTAATCTATTTCGAGGTAACTACCTTGATAAACAAGAGAACGATCAAAGGATACATAGGTATGAAAAAATCATTGAAATGTGTCACTTTATGCAAACCAGCCGTATCTTTTCCAGAAGTGCAAAATTTTGTGTAAAAAACTGAAAGGTTTGGAACTCTAAACGAACCGATTTGGACAATATCGAGTCAAAATTGTTGCAGTGCTGGTAAAGTGAGCAATGCACTTAATAACCAATCATCCTGTGTAAAGCAGAAAAACCATTGTTATGGTGAAATCGATTGTTTTTTACTGATTGATCTGATCATTGGCCACTTACCTCATTGTTACGCAGAGGTATAATTTACGAAGAAATGTTGTTTATGTTATTATTACTATTATTCATAGTTATTTATTTATTTTAGTTTCTACTTACATAATCCAAAATAGTCATAAGTCGTTCTGCAATAGCGTTTATGCATTTTTTATGACAAACAAAATATTTATAAATTCTGGTTAAAACATCTTCATGGGCGGCGAAGTTATAGACTTTAAAGTACCTAAACACCAGGACTTGCCATAGGAAGCGAGGCTTTCATCAGAGATATTTTACATCCCTATACAATAATTATTTTAAAATGAATATAAAATCAAACAAACCTCGTTTGTTAGGGTTCCATACTAAAATGGTTAAAAAAGGAACCCATTTGGTTTGACTAAGTCATCATCATCATCATCTGCCTAGCCTTTTCCCAACTATATTGGGGTCGGCTTCCAGTCAAGCCGGATTTAGCTGAATACCAGTATTTTACGAGGAGCGGCTGCCAACCAGACCTCCACAACCCATTAACTGGGTAACACGGTACTTCTTGGCAAGACTGGAGTCAGATTTACTGGCTAGACAACCCATAACGACTGCCAAAGATCTACAAATGACAGCCGGGACCAACGGCTTAACGTGCTTTCCGAGGCACGGAGGAAACTCGGTATGTTAAGATGGTCACCCATCCACAGACCAAACTTGGCAAGCGTTGCTTAACCTTGAAGATCGATCCGTGAGGCTCTTATTATCTAGCCACGACCTTCTGGTTTGACAAGTCTGTCTATTGCGTGTTTATTGATATCGTGCTCGACATCTGAAGAACTACTCGTATTAATGTTATCAACTTGAAATTTGGAATAATTTTAGAAGACGTTTGCTCAAGTATTTTGCAAATAAGAAAGGAACAAAAATGTTTGTGTTTTTTGCGACAGCGACTGAAAAATGCTAAGAGGGACTACTAGGACATGTGAAATATCACATGAAAGAGCTCTATTTGCATATTCTCAAACATTTTGTTTAGGCCGCATAGTTTTCGATATTTGACGAAAAATGTAAAAATTTTGACCATCCCCCCGGGTCCTTATCTCCAAAGTTTGCATAGAGAAAAATGTAAAGACAACAGGAAAAATAATACGATGTCTCTAAATAGCACACTTTTTCAGAAGTCAACAAAAATTACATTAGTTCCACTATCTGTCAAGAGGTGGCGCTGATTTAAAGCCGCAATATACCGCAGTATTAAAATTTTCTGACAAATATATTTGAGGCCTATAGGCCTCGCCGATGAAACTTTAAAACATTTCACGTTTAATATAATGGTACGGAAACCTCGGTGCGCGAGTCCGACTCGCTCTTGGCCGGATTCTTTTTTATATTATTTCCAGAATTCGAATTTTTTACATTTATGGATAACTTGGTCACATAACAAAAAAAATGCTTATTCCCTAATTTCTATTAGGTAGGTTCCTAATTCAGAAGATTTTGATTAATCTATCAACCTTAATATTTCAAAAATACGAGTATATGGATTTCTACCAAAACATTCAAGCCAAATTGTATAATTTTGCTTGCCAGCCAGACAGCCTAAGGCCTACTAAGCTTAAAATTGAAATGAAAATCAGAACGGTGGAAATATTTTCGATGTCGATTCTAAGAGCAATAAAGATTTTCTTCCGAAATTGGAGCTCTTCTCGAAACCCAATGATTTGTTAAATAAAGATGTCAATTTTCCTTCGTGCCGAGTTTTTTCCGGCTTGTCTCTTACTGAAATATTTGAAAATGCTTGTACAATTTCCCAAAGAGCAGGAAACGTTGAATAAATATAAATACATTTAGGACTTGTGGATATAACAATAAAATATGAACGAAGCGAGCAAAGCTTTAATCAACGAACGTGAATTAAATTTTAACCACTTTTAAAACAGATTTAATGTATGACCAACTTACGAAAATAAACGCTAATTAAAGCAAACAAATTAAACAGTGAATTTAACCCAGCCAAACAAATTACGAAGGCAAATATTTTAACTTGCCGTTAAAATATTGTGTTACGAACAAAATTTAATCAAACAAACCCACACCTACGGAATAAAACTTTCGTCTGTTTAATAAGGAAGGGTTGCACGCACCGAGTTAGGTTAGTAGACAATACGAATCGGACCATAGAACACCGAATCTACGCTCCTAGGAAGTGCCGACGCCATCCGATCTAATTTGATGCGAAAGTGAGTTCGTTAAATCGCTAAACTGATTTTGATGAGTTTTGGTACAAAGATAGATGGAAATCTAGAGAGGGTTATAGGCTCACGTTTATCAGGCCGGTTATAGATAAAATACAAATTGAACGCATGTGAAGCCGTGGGCAAAAGCAAGTTACAAATAAATATTCCTGCATACGCACTCTGCATTGAGTAAGTTTTGGCTCTCATTGTCATGGTCGGAATTGTTACCAACAGGCTGTAAATTTCTATAAGTAAACGGCGCCACTCATTGTCACGTTGGGTTTGTATGTAAAGTTTTGACAATGCAGTCTCTGGCACTGCCGTCAATGCGTTTCGGAGATCTGTATCACAGACGGACGGCAGTCTCTATTTTATGCGAGGGTTCGTGAGGAAGGGTACGTATTAGTCCGAAATCCATTCCGCGTCTTCCGGCAAAATGTTGGAAACAATCTACTCCCTGTTTTATGAAAGCCGTTGTCTGTTCCACGTGGCTAGCAATCGATATTTTCGTGAACAATGCTTTCGTTAACGGATGGGTTGAACGTCTCTATTAGAAAGTTTTATTTGTTGAACCTTACTGATTGTTGGGGTTTCAAAATGTTCATTTGCGTAACTGATTTTAACTTTCTGTCAGTTTGATTTCATTATTTTAATTTTTGTTCAAGCGTGATAACATTTTGCTGAATAATATTGTCAAGTGAATGTAAGCTGCTATTCAGAAAGCTTGCTTTGTAGCTTTTACGAGAAAGGTTCTGCCGAAATATTACTGTCAAATAAACAGGCCCATTCCTTTTTATGCCTTCAATTGTAACAATTCAACTCAGACCATAAGATAAATCTTTGATTGTAACTAATGACGATATCATGTCGTCCCTGCTCATCCTATTATTTTTTATTTCATATCCTGTTATTATGTCTCAGGACTCTCAGTTCAAAATACGTCTCTTACGTCTGCACTTTTATTTTATTGCTATTATTTGCCTGCACCGCCTTGTCATATTGTTCTGACAGTTTGTTTCTGTTCGTATGCAATTTGATTTTAATTTACAAATTGCACTCGTTATTTTCAAAATCTACATAGGAACTTATGATAAAATAAAAATAGCTATGTAGGTTTAAACATTTATGTAAATCAATTAATTTAAACAAAATTACCAACTTTTCTTTTTAAGAATAAGCAATATCGTATACACGAAAATTAAATAAACAACGTACGAGTAGAAGACGAAAATAAAAGAGCATCAAAGACAAACTAAAAATCCCACGCTGTCAACAATATCGATAACTTAATCATGGAACTTTTTAAGTCTCTCATTCTCGTACAAACTTTATGAAAACGGTTCCAACGTGTACAAAGAACTAAGCCAATAAATACAAACGTGTCCACACATACTATCCCGGAAAATGCAGAAGTTTCAAAAGTATTATCGTTCTGTGGCGTTTGATAAAAGACTGTCGTTCCCATAACGACTGTAGGGGTAAAAGGGGTGGGATACATTTGGTGACAAGACTCTCTAATGCCCTCATCTATCTGAAGTAATCCCATAAAATTTTGTGGCATGTTTGCATGAAGCGCGTCTGAAATAATCATGTAAATATCCGTTGATAAAAATTTTAGCTCGAGACGTTAGGAGGCATGTTGAGAGAATGCGTCTAACGGCTAGTTTTTGATCTGTAGTTACCCATTGCTATTGTTCAAATGCACTTTTTTGACCAATTGTTACTTACTAACTAAAAGTTTTAAACTAATAGTTATTAGTTTTACCATTGTTCAAGCTTCTATTGATAAAAAAAAACGCAAATTACGGGAAAGGGGACCATAATTTTAAACCTTTTGTTATTTACTGATAAAAAAACTCGCTCTAAGAATGTCAATAATAGAGAATTAATATAACTGTCAGCGTTCCTGCTGCTGAGCTTACTGTTATTGGAGCGTAGCTACTACTGACGCATTCATTTTGTAACACGATCTCGCTATAGCATTTACGCAGTGTCGCAGCAAATAGCACAGCTACACTGGATATCATTATGTCTTTTATCTGATTTAGAAATTCTTGTTTGTTTGAAAATAACATACAAGTAACAATGTACCTCTATTAGGTATTGCAAGTGAGATACTCTTAATACAAATACAAATCTCTATATTTAACTCTTCATAAAGGTTCATATCGGTACACTAGGCCCTCACCCCGAATTTGCTTTGGCAATAAAATCGAATAATGAATTCCATGGTAATAATAAATCATCATCATCTGCCTAGCTTTTTCCCAACTATATTGGGGTCGGCTTCCAGTCAAACCGGATTTAGCTTAATACCAGTATTTTACGCGGAACGGCTGCCTACCAGACCTCCACAACCATTAACTGGGTAACACGGTATTTCATGGCAAGACTGGAGTCAGATTAACTGGCTTCTGACTGTCCGTAACGACTGCCAAAGATTTACAAATGACAGTCGGGACCAACGGCTTTACGTGCTTTCCGAGGCACGGAGGAAACTCGTTATGTTAAGATGGTCACCCATCGACAGACCAGCCTTGGCAAGTGTTGCTTAACCTTGAAGATCGACCCGTGTGGCAGTTATTATCTAACCACGAGCTCCTAACGGTAATAATAAATATTACCATGGAATTCACACGTAAATGTAGAAGAGATCGCATTGTTTTGAGAAAGATCCAGCAGTGCGATTCTGTCGGTCTATTCTAAGCTTACGTGAAGTGAACATGAAGTGAGCTGTCAATCTATACAAAAAAGACAGAATGACAGTTCAGTTCACGCTCACCAAACCTTCGACGTTACCTTGTACCACAAGGCGCTCTATGGAGACATCTCCACGTCTCGATACGTGCCCGAAGGAAGTGAGCATTCGAGCTTGTACGATAGAAGATAGGCGCTGCTTGATACCTAGATCTTGTAAAATGAACAAGTTGATTCTTTGCTGAGTCCAAGAAGTCTTAAGTATTCTCCTCCAACACCACATTTCGAGAGCATCTATCTTCTTTAATAACTCTCTCTCAATGTCCTATTAACAAGTGATAATAATCAGAGTGCCAATTCTACTTAGGCACTTGGCGAGGAAGCGAGTAGCTATCGACTATTTGCTCGCTGAGGAAAGGGACAAAATATATAGATCTCGTGCGGGTTAATGAGACACATACATTCATAATCGATAGCTGGCTGTTCACACTGCCGGCGAGCAGCTGTTACCTCTAGTTGATCAGAGCGCCAAGAGCTATAAAAGATTGTACTCCCCCAGCGACTTTCACTCGGCGATGCTCGCTTGGCGGTCAAAACTCACCAAACAGTGTTAATTTCTACCTATATTGCGGGACGGAGCGAGTATTGCGAGTAAAATCCCGTCACACAAAAGCACTCGCTGAAAGCCGAGCGTCAAAACTATCGAAACTTTTCACTCGCTACTCGCTGCTCGCCAACTCGTTTCGAGTCTCAAGCTTTACTCGCTGCTCGCTGATCGCCGGCGGTGAGACAAGTGCCTAAGCTTACACGGCGATATGTTAACAGAATAGACCGGCGGGATGACATTGCCTAATGCAATTCATAAACTATTCTTTGTTTATTTAATTCCAAACATGGTTTTAGTCGATAGTTTTATTTAAAAATACTCATACTGTTACACAAACAACACCACTGTTAAATTCCCTTCTGGATGAAATAAGCAAAAAAAAAATTGCCATCCGGGTTTTTTTAAACTGTTTGTCACTGATAACGACAGGACAAATGTGCGAGGAGTGTGTGTTTAGGGGAGTCTGTTATCGCTGGGAGAATCGACGGGGCTATTACCTCTAGCGATTCGGTTATGTGCTCTCCTTTATGGAATATGAAGTGGAATGATTTGTGGCAGTGATATGTACCTACGATTATTCACCAAAGTTTTTATAGTATCAAATATGCAGAGTTTCTTATTGCAGCATCATATTTATTTCTGTTTGAGTATAGGTTTACATTTAATAGTTAGTAAATACAAAGTATCGACTCGTAATTGTGCGATAAGACCCTCATTGCGGCAAACGCATTCAACTGTTAAACGCGATGCAACGATAATTGTCTTATTAGTTCAAGCCGAACAATACAGGTGGCATCACTCACTACCTCTACCTCCCAGTAGCCAATGAATGAATCTAAATATAAAATGTTAATTAACATTTAAAAGCATTATGGAAGTCGGACTCGAGTTGCGTCCATTGTTTTATTTCGAAACTCGATACACAATATCCCCTGAAACAGGAGAGCATCACGAACGAAGTTACTGCAAAGATAAACGAAGCCCGGTGTATCTCTACTGCAATTTGTTACTCATTGTGCCCACTGCTCGGTAACAAATCTTGCAATTTATCTTAAAAAAGTTGTTTCATTTAAGCAGAATTTATCGTAGGTGGTTTGCGAGAAAACAGAACAATGAATACGAGCAATGACTTTTGAATTTATAATGTCTGTCATATTACTCTTCTGAAAGCAGCAATATGTACACAAATTGAGAAAAGAATAACACTTTTTCTTGCAACATTTGCCAAAATTTGCATAGTGGATCTCATCACGAAAGAAAGGGGAACTTTGATCATATTTTTTATTAGACTGAACACAACCTGCATAAATTTTCACAACTTGTAGAACAAAAGTTGTTTATTTTGATGAGTGCAGAAACCTCATACTGGGTGAGGGCTGTAAAAAATATAGGCTGTATAAGTTGATGGGACTGGTGACCTATTTGCACCTGTGGGGGCGTGGGCCATACATCTTTCCTTAACATGTCTTATGTGTTGTTGGGATATTAAAACCTTGAGCCTATCCTCGTAACATCATTGTTTTCTTTTTCTCACCAATCAATATTTATTAATGAAGTTCAGTGCTCCTCCTGGCAGCTTCGATATCTTGTCAAAAAGCCATGTATTAAGCGAACGTCTAGTACCGAAAACTCCCCAATTGTAGTCCGATAAGTAAAGCCTACAGCGATGGGGAGACGCGGGAGCGACGTTTCGACGCGAGATAACGACGCCCTGCGGTAGACCTCGTCTAATTTGTAACTCATTGTGCGTCGCGATAGCTGTAATGTACCTAGTATTGATAACAGATCGAAGAGGTTCAAGTATCACTAGATATGCCTTCTTGATGTACAAGGTTTCGGAACTTGAATACGTCCGTTATCATTTTAAAGTGAAAGTATTCTCAGAACAACAAAACTGTTGGAATTTGAAAACAGTTATAATTTAATTTCAAAAGATACTTTAATTCGTGTCAATTCAAAATGGTAGTATTTCATTGTCAATTTACATAGTTTATTGTAATTTATAATCGCTTAATCCGAACAGGCTTGCAACAAAACAAACTAGAAGGCCTAAATTATTGCGCTCAGTTAAACTCAAAATTATTGTCATCCATTTTAGATCAAGGAACTGCGTTCAAGTAAGCGTATCCTATCTATAGACACTTCACAATAAATTATACCGAAAGTTTATAGTGTGTTTACTGATCTCCCTTTGGCTTTAGCCCAATAGTGTAAACTGTTAATAGACAGCGCACGTGGCGCGATTTAGCGGCTGCTCCTTATATCCCCAGCGTCCTCCTGCTTTAAGAGATTTTTCACGATTAATTTTCTAGTGTAGACACTGTCACTTCCATTTGTTGGCAGGGCACCCTTAACAAAAACAAGGATTATGCCATAAGCCCCTCCAGGCTTTGGTATCTAATTTCCTGTTTGTTTTTATTTGGATTTGTTTTGTTTTGTTTGTATACAACCAGCGCTACTTTGCTAAGTGTTACTGTTAATAGATTAAATGGTATGCGAGTATGGGCGGACAATTAATTGCTAGTGGCAATTCTCGGGAGACTACAGGTAATCGTGTTTCAAGCATTAGCGTTAACACGAAATCATTTATTTTGCATTGCGGAGAATTAATGTCCGGAGTCCGGCACGTCTTAATCTTTATCGTAAAATTTACATTAGCGTATCCTGCAGACGTATCGGATAGGGTCTCCGGATTTATTTCGAAATAAATTATTGATGCATCCTTTTTATCTCCTTCGGGCTTAATTGATTTGTCGCTTGAAGCCGTCCATATTCTTGCTTCTCAATTACGTGTGGAGCGAGTATCGCGAACTGTCGGCCGCTTTATTTATGGTAGGCCAATTGATTGAATTAGTGGACCCCGAGGCGCTTGCCCGATACTGACCTGTTTCATACCGACGAGAATGTATTTTACTAGCGCCGCCACTTTATTTTGTAAACTTTACGAGGCTGTTTGAAGTGTGTTTGCATTTTTCGTTTCCTTTTAATTGTTTTATAAAACGGTTGGTAGTATTACGATTGCTGGATTTGTTTTTATTATACATATATTATCATCGAATTCTTGTTCATCTAAAAAATAATCACATGGTTTCTGGATATTTAAAGCATTTTAATTCCACATTTTTTGCAACATAATATAGCTGATAGAGCCGATGTATCGGCATCACAATGCCTGCAAAGCTAAAGATAAGTCGTTGCAATATTTAGGGGGATAGAAAGTGCGGTGCATTTGGGGTGCGAAACTGTAGGCCAGACTTCTTAGCTTCATTTTGATTTCTTGATTCATTTCTGGCAGATAAAAGTGATTATCAGACTCAGAAAACAGTACTATGATTGCCAGAAACAATATTCACCTCCGGTTTCTGTAAAAGCTATATCGACCCGACAAAGACTATTCATAAGTCAAGTAATGCGATTGGTAGGCATCTTCTGGGCATGCTCGCTCCATCATAGACCTCATCTATCGCTTTCTATCAGGCGTGATTGTGGTCAAGAGCAAGCCCATTCCTAAATAAAAAAAATAAAAAAAAAACAATCTCGGACGTTTAAGTATTTGTTACAATGTTTTTTTTTTAGACACCTATATAAAATAACTTACATAACTGTTACTGCGGTCCAAAAACTACCTAACATTACCTACCTAACCCATGGGGATCCCAAGTATTTGCACACCCTGTCTCAGATTTCAAATAGTTTGCTTAGTGCAATGCCAGTAGAATCAAAGACGTATTCCACGTCCAACTGTCTCAAAAACGCTGAGAAACACGTTCCACAACATAACGGATTCACTCCATACATGAAAGTCAAAGATAAGCGGGTGTGCAATGCATTCGGGGCCGGGGCTAAAAGCTATACAGTTTTTGCCATTCGCCCTGGCACAAGCGATTGGTCGTGATTAGAGATGGTCCGATTAGACGACTAGTCGCAACTTAAATGGCCGACTAGTCGCTAGAAAGATTGGATGAAAGAAATCAATATTTATTTGTCTTGAATATTAGTACACACACATAATAAATATAATATAAAAGTGACTACTAGCCTATTCATTTCTATATTTTTTTCTAGTTTTAACACAATTAAGTTACGTGTTTTTGACTGCTCTGTTTAATTGTAAGTACTGGCGTTTTATTTTATTTTTGGAGCTCATTTTTAGTTTCGACTGGTTGGCAATCAACCATAATCGCCGACTAGTCAGTCCATCTCTAGTCGTGAGGCGAGGGCACGTGTCTACGATCTGTATCGTGCGCCTCACCTGACGCACATCGCACAGGGCTGCACTACGTGACCCGCATCTGCACCGCATGGAAGTAAATATCACATAGAGGATTTATCTTTATGGTATACGGAAGGTACGATATTGGGCCTTTGTCTTTGGGAGCATAACTTTTTGATGTTTTTTTGATGAGTGCTCTGTTTTGTGTTTTAAAGGGACTTGCCATGCCTTGCTTATCATAAAATTTTGTTGGTTTCGTTTTTAGGGTTCCGCACCCAAAGGGTAACCAACGGAACGCTATTACTAAGCCTCCGCTGTCTGTCCGTCCGTTCGTGCGTCCGTCCATCCTTCCGTCCGTCTATCTTTCAGCGAGCTGTATCTCAAGAACCGTAATAGGTAGACAGTTGAAATTTTCACAGATTGTGTATTTCTTTTACCGCTATAACAACAAATAATAAAAATTAAGGTTTATGGTACGGAACCCTTTGTGCTAGGCCGAGTAGCACTTGGCCGATTTTTAACCTCTGTAGAAGCTACAATCTCAGCAGGCTTATTAAAAAAAAAGCTTAAGCTACATACTGATTAGCGGGTTTGCCTTTGAAATTCCCTGTAGTAGGTACATTAGAATGAAGAATCTGCTAAAATATAGTAGTAAAACTGAGCATGTGGGTAAAATTAATAATCCTGGAAATGCTCAACACTTGTGCGGTAAAAAATACTGCGCTTAGAGGCAGTTCTTATAACTTGTTAGTTTTCACATCAAGACTTCCTAGCATCACTAACGACTAAACCACCCATATTTAATTACACCAAAATTAAATCAAGAACCCGACTAGTGACCTATCTGAATCCTTGCCAAAACCTCTTACCAAAGCCGACCTAATCCTTATCAACTAACTACGGCTAATGAATATTTTAGTAGGACGGAGTTAATGAAGGACGCCTCCTTTGTCCCGGCCACGGCTTGATTACATCCAGACTGACGTAGGAAAGCACTCGGATATAAAACCGAACTGAATGAGCGAATCGGGGGGTAATAAATGTTCGGTTGATGAAGTTAATTAAGAATGGACTGCGCATTATTGCCAATTAAATTAATGAGTGATGTGCTTTTTGATGGGGTAGTAAAGCATTGTTTTCTGGGTGTTTGTTTTGCTGCAATTTGCTGCATGTAGCTTTTATTGAAACTTTTTTTATGGCTTTGCCAATACTGCAAAAAAAAAAAAACGTTTAGGTGAACAATAAAATGAGTTGAATGTTAAAACCCAAAACTTGAAAAAATATTTATTAAGAGGGCTTTACAGAAATTAAGCTTGGTTAAGGAAACCAGTGTATTTATAAACTTAATCCTAATTGAAGTAAGAACAACGTTAGACAGCTTAAAGTAAACGGAACTCGTGTCTTTGATATTTAAACATGATAAACCTTGCTCACACACAACTTTACAAGCCCATCTCATTCGATCACCAGCTTTACAAACCGACCAATCGATCACTCGCCATCAAGATAAAATCAGCACCGTACCATCAGCCTTATCTAGTCTACTCTGTAGCAATGACGTCACCGCCAAACAGTTAGGCAACATACGTGACTGGCATATGCTGGGAGTCCCAATTGACATGTTCAGGGTAGCCACGTGTACAGAATCGACGCCAGCTAATCCCGGGCTACGCTAGTGCTAATATTTTATTTGTTTAGGGATAATATAGTGGAAGCAGATGCAGGGAGGAAAGGAAAGAAGGATTAGGAGGAAGGTTTTTTTGAGATGTGTTTATTTTTAGATTGTTAGATAGATAGATAGATAAAACATTTATTGGAACAAGGAAAGAAACAACACACAAATGCACAGTTACAACACTAGAAAATAGAAATAATTAAATGAAAACACATAAAAAAGAGAGGCAGAGTTTATGGTGGCAATTACTAAACATAAGAATTTGCCAGATTACCTACCTATTTTAAAATATATAATACACGAAAATGTACGGTGTGTGTCTCTACGCTGCACCAAATGGGAACATAATAGAACAAAAAAATAAATATGGAAATTCCTAATTTTTTTATTTTCATGTTACACGTTTTACATGGTACGTATTGTTGTCCTGTTTTTTGGAAGATTATTCATGATAATTTTAGCCGAAAAACGTGCATTCCGGAGTCTACCCCAAGCGTCGTTGGCGCAAATACCGGTCGTGTCTATCTCGCATTCGACTCTTCATTTTTTAGTTGCTTTTTGACAAAATACCTGATCATTAGGACACAAAAAAATCTATATCTATACTTCTATACTAATATATAAAGCTAAAGAGTTGGTTTGGTTACTTGAACGAGCTAATCTCAGGAACTACTAGTTCGATTTAAAAAAATATTTCAGTGTTAGATAGCCCATTTATCGAGGAAGGCTTATAGGCTATATATCATCACGCTAAAACTTCGGAGCAGTAATGAAAATTGTGACGCAAACGAAGTTGCGCGGGTCAACTTGTTATTAAATAAATATGATGAGATATTTGTATAAATTTAGAATTATACAACTAAACTCTTTAAGCCCGAAGTCTATGGATTCTGCTTTAGCTACGGGCGTTTTTTCTCCGTATCTCCTATGGACTTAAGATTGGTCCTGAACTGAAGTGGTTAAGTGATAAGGAGTAGAAAACGCCGAAACTACGGACTTCGGGTTTAGAGAGTAGACCCCTGGATTATATTGTTTTTTGAATTGGATATATAAATTAAATTTAATTAAATAACTGTCTTTATATCACATTACAATACATGATATTACAATTTTGATTGCAAACTATATTTGAGTAGTGATTAGTGTCACATCTGTCACTTTGAAATCAAGACTCATGCATGACTGAGCTAGCGTTCTAAAATCCGGGCCACAGTGCCTATTTTTTATCGTTCAATTCTTAGGATTGTCTCTTGTAGAATAATGACGACACCAGCTGCTGAATGTGACCTACTTTTGAACCGTAGATAGGAACATCCATATCTACGAGAATAAGCATAAATAACGATGACTAACACTTTTTGAAAGCTCGTGTTATTCCGTGATAGTGTGTTAACTTGTTAAGCAACTTTGTGCAATGTGCCGGTCCCAATATTGGATTCGATGGATCGTTAACCAATAAAACATGATAAAATCATTTAATAATTTATCATATTACAATATTTATCCAGCGGCTTCTCTCGCGTGAAAGTAAAAATTATCCCAAGGGAAAATATTCCCGGAATGAAAAGGATCCTATACCCTATTGAGATAGGCTCTAGCTGTGTGCTAAACTTTATCCAAATTCGTTTTGCCGTTAAAACGTGAAGAGGTAATAACGAACAAACTCCCTTTCGCATTATTAATGTTTATTAAAATTCTTCCGTTACTGAGTGACAGACAGACAACGCACAGCCGAAACTACTGGTCGTAGAAAGCTAAAATTTAGCATGCAGGTTCCTTGGAAATCCTCCCTTACAATTCCCAAAATTCCTACGGGAACGGGACATAACGGGACATGCGTGTCCAAAGTTGCGGGCAAAAGCTAGTCCTATGCGCATAACTCGATTTTTCCCATTCCTGTACAGCCTTCCTCATGAATGTAGCTGTAATTTACAAAAATATTTTTTCAAAATCGACTGGCAGTTCCAGAGATCAGCGCGTTCAAACACACTGTTCAGCTTTATTACATTAGTGTAGAAGTATAGATCTATACTTCACGAAATTAAATATGGTTGTCTTCAAGACAACCATAGTTAATTTCGTGTTATCTGCCCTCTTTTAATAATATATGGAACTTTAGTCAGTAAAACCTAACAAAACAAAATCTGCTTTTAATAGTGATGCTTTAGGAGATCGTAGTCTTCGTAGCGCTTCGTAGCGTAGTAGCATCTTCGTAGCAAAGCGTAGTACGGTAGTAGAATATTCGTTCCGTCAGAAACATTTCATCTAAGGTAATCTTACTATTTTATGGAAATGGTTTGCCGGTATGTTTTATCGCAAATAATGTAGGTAGATACCATTTTTATTGGATATTGGAAATCATAATTTAGTCAAGTATATCTATCTACCAGTTGTTTAAAAATTCAAATAAACCCAGTTTTTTTTAAAGTATGACCGTTGTTTTTACACATAAAAATTATGTAGTGGTGTGTACCTTTCAGATAACTGTTTCCCATCATAATTTCGAAAATCATCCTACCACTTAACATCCCAAGATAATTAAGAACAACTGCCGCATTATTCCACATACCGTACCGTCCGTAAGTAAGTACTTAACTAAAACAATAACGTAACTTTTAAAATGTATACCAGCAGATACACAACGTCAGACCATAAATGAGTTAATAAGCAGAACTTTTTAATATACAAATTATTGCAGGCGTGCACTCTGCGAAAATCATTATCATCAAGCTTTCCTTGTGCTTTCGGCAGTATGCAAAAGCTGCACGTTACTGAGTCGGCGCGAAATGACATACTAGAGTGGGGGGCAGTAACCCTCGGACCCTCGAACGGGGAGCTTGTGTCGCCTCGCGCCGCAAACACATCGCGATCTCCGCAAACTATAAACATTTACTCACGATGTTATGATTGATGATAAAATAAAAACTTTTTTTATTATCGGTTGAAATAATAATGAGTGTATTTTATCACGTGTACAAATAAACTATGCGGTGTAAAGTGAGAAGTGACGTTAATCAGTAGTGTCAAGCATGACCGCGGGTCCAATTAAAAGAGATAATATCGGATGGAACCAGTTAAAGTGTGTAGTGCTTTTGCATCTTTTGTTCAGTTTTCCGTGCGCAACAAAAGGTAAGTGAAAAATAAGAAAAGAGTTCGTGTATTACCGTAGCGTCGGATTTCGTAGTACGATTAATTTTTAGCGACGAGTTCGTGATAAAAGCTCAGTGTTCTTTTCTTTTATGTTTCTATTTGGTGATGTTTATATTAGAGACGTTATAAATTGTGTCTGTCAGTTTTTTTTACAAAAGTAATTTGTTTAGTCTAATAAAAAGCGATCAAGATTTTTTATTTCAATAGATATCAGCACTAATGTCATAATGTAGAAAACTAATTTATATTTAATTGTTTCTCATAAAAAGTTTATTGATATTGATATAATATTTCTTCACGTCTCATAAATAATTAATTGACATAGACATTAATTTGAAACTAGAATTCTTATTGCCAATAAGATCCTACCGTTACAGTAAGTTTTTGTATTAGAATTTTAATTAATATATTTTTTTTCTACCTTTATTGATATTCTCTGACATAGACATTTTAATCAAGTAACTAATTCAAATTAGAAAGTTAATAATATTTTTAATACCAATATTTTTCATAAACGTTTCATTAAAATTTTCTATATCCTTAACTATTTAGGTCTTTCTACAAAAGCTATCTACTAACTTTATCTGATGAGAATTTTTAAATTCTTTTCCCAAAGCTCAAAGTCGGGCTCCGCGCATAAAGGAGCACCCAGCTGACACCATAGTCGGCAGGAGCGAGCCTGCCACCCTCCGGTGTGTGTCAGAGGGCAAGCCTAAGCCTACGATCCAGTGGTACAAGGATGGCTCCCCTCTTGCACCCACTGACCACCCCCACAGAGTGCTGCTCGAAGATGGGCTGCTGTTTCTTAGGTAAGTTCATTACTTTCTTAATAAATACATATCTTTGGAAAAATCAATCTGCGGAACCTTTTCTAACTTTACATGTTTAGCTATTTATTAGAACTCCGTACACAAAGAATAACGAACGGAATGTTATTACTAAGCCTCCGCTGTCCGTTCGCCCGTCCGTCTGTCTGTCAGAGGGCTGTATTTCAAGAACTATAATAGGTAGACAGTTAATATTTTCAGTGTCTATTTATATTGTCGCTATAACAAAAAAAAAAATGAAATGAAATGTATAATTAAAGGGAATTAGAAATTAAATGTATTGTTAATTTTTTATCGGTTTATGGTACGGAATCCTTCGTGTGAGAGTCCGACGCGCATTTGGCTGGTTTTTTGAACTCCACATGTTTAGCTATTTATTAAAATTTCATACGACATAAAGGTGCAAAGCAGACTCATTTTTATTGTCTTAATAATTCTTATTGTATTCTCTAAAAATCAACCAAGTACCCACAAATACGTCGGAGTCATCTTCTAGTTTTACCAGCTGCAGCTGAATCCAGTGCTAAGCGATCTACATCCCAGTAACTGAGCATGATACTCCGTAACAGCACTAGTTGTTATATTTTCTGGAAAAGACGGCAAACGACGTTTAGGACGTAACAGTATAAACGCATCAGTGAGGAGCTCGTGGCTAGATAATAACAGCCGCTTGAATTAAGCAACGCTCGCCAAGAATGGCCTGTGGATGGGTGACCATCTTAACATACCAACTTTCCTCCGTGCCTCGGAAAGCACGTTAAGCCGTTGGTCCCGGCTGTCATTCGTAGATCTTTGGCAGTCGTTATGGATAGTCAGAAGCCAGTTAATCTGACTCCAGTCTTGCCATGAAGTACCGTGTTACCCAGTTACTGGGTTGTGGAGGTCTGGTAGACAGCCGCTCCGCGTAAAATACTGGTATTCAGGTAAATCCGGTTCGACTGGAAGCCGATCCCAATGTAGTTGGGAAAAGGCTAGGCAGATGAAGATGATGATGAGTATAAACGCATCAGTGGGTCCTAGTCTGCCACAAAGTTTAAGGACTTTTTGTGTAATGTTGTCTTCGCTTTCCGGTGTTTTTAATTTGTTGGTCTCGACTGTAGCCGACACGGTGGCGGTTCAAAAGGTTAATAAAGGATCTGTGAAATTTCGGCTTCCGTTGATACCAAAGGTCGGCTTTCAGTATTTTGTAGCCGACGGCCGTCGGTTGCCTGGAGTAAACAGTAACTTGCACAAAGGTGTAAACTAGCTTTAGGTAACTTGATTGTAGTGTTACTATAGAAGATACTGTTTTCGGTCAAAAGATTTAGCAGGTACATAACTGGGTGTATATAAGTTACAGTAATATTAAAGATATAGCGTGAGGACTTGGCTTCAATTCTCAGGTCATGCAAAGTGTTTTGAAGCTTTTTCAGTAAGAATTTCTGAATATAAATTCTACCTGTAATTTAGATAAAACAAGATCAGATTATATTTGATACTTGGTGTTAAGCCTGAATGACATGATTGATATGTCATAGTAAATTGTTCCTTTGATTGAGTCGTGCGGAGGAAAGTACTTAAAATATGTACAGGGTTATAATATGACCATTTGGAACTTCACGCCACCCATTTTCTTTTCTTTTCATCCCAGAGATTTTCCAGTGAGTTTTTAGCATTTGAAAAGCTTTGTATAAAGCAAATTATCGTGAACTCATTACCGAGCGCACAGCCATTTTCTTTATCTGTACCACACGAGTTTCAGTGTAAAACGAAGCACTTTAACAGTCCTCCTTAGGGAAAAGTTACGTGGAAAACGTTATTCTAAATACTTCTAAAGGAAAATTAGTAGTCGTTTTAAAACAAAAAAGGACGATTGCTAATCGGTGTGAGCTGAGGAGCTCGTGGCTAGATAAAAACAGCCGCACGGGTAGATCTTCCAGGTTAAGCAACGCTTGCCAAGGTTGGTCTGTGGATGGGTGACCATCTTAACATACCGAGTTTCCTCCGTGCATCAGAAAGCACGTTAAGCTGTTAGTCTCGGCTGTCATTTATAGATCTTTGACAGTCGTTACGGATAGTCAGAAGCCAGTAAATCTGACTCCAGTCTTGCCATGAAGTAGGTACCGTAGTTCCCCAGTTAATGGGTTATGGAGGTCTGGTAGGCAACCGCTCCTCGTAAAATCTGGCTTGACTGGATGCCGACCCCAATATAGTTGGGAAAAGGCTAGGCAGGCAGTAAATTGTTCCTTTGCGTCAGCCAAAATATTTCATTACTGCGCTTTCATTGCATACTGCAGTCACTGCAGAGATTCGAATGTCTGTCGTGATAAACGTTCGAGGTTTAATTAATTCATGTTACGCTGTAATTCGAATGTAACATGACAGATGGCGCTACCTGTCATTGTTATGTCTGGCTTTACGCGTGTTCGTTTTGTATGACTTTTTGTAATGTTTGGAATAGGGTTTGATAACCTATCTCACTTGTATGCCAAAAAGTTAATTTTTCCATACTAATTAAATAACATGGTTTAGTGAGCATGAGTTTCAGTATTAAGGCTATTATTCTTCACGGTTTTCAGAGCCACTTGGTAGACACAGAAAAATGGTCTTAGGTACTTAAATTTCCATCGAGGTGTGTAGGTACTAGGTAATAAGCGATAAAGCGGGATCTTTTACTAGCTGTTCAAAACGACAGAGTTTATTACTGTGTACTTGTTAGAACACTTTATGGAATACAGCAAAAAGCTTCAGACATAGCGGCGCCGCGTCTTTCATTCTAGAAAATAACAATGCAAAAAAGTTTTCATTGAACAAAACAGTAATACTACAAGTACTTGTATGTAATATCGCTGAATATAACGTTACAAAGGCATGAAGCAGAATTAATATAACATGCTTAGCGTAATGGCGGTCATATAAAAGCCGCAAGCCGTCGGGCTTACACAAACTTTTCATGGTTATTATACTATTTATATGAAAAGTTTATTGAATAAAGATTATTGCTGTACGCAATGTGAGTTTATTAATTTGATATTATCTGAAGTAATGAAGAGGTTAAAGTTATTCTTACGAATATACACAAATTATGTAGAAAATGAGTAAATGACTCTACGCGGATATTTATATATTATAAATACTAAAAATTTTAACTCCAGAATAATATATACGGTAACAGCACTGACAACATAGATCTGATCAGAGTATTTGATGTTATGAATATTTTAAATCAACTGGCCAAATTATGCTGTGGAAAGTATAATTACTAACGAATTAAGGGAACAAACATATGTACTTAAATTCGTCAATATTGCCATTAATAACGACTACATAAATATTTTAATAGATCACAATTAAAAATTAATATAGTAAAACCAGGCACAACGCAAAAATAACTTTATGAGTAGTTACAAGACCCTTGGCTTGGTTCTCGTATGTTCTGTAACTCCGTGTGTTTCGCGTGTTCCCTCATAAAAACAGCCAGACTAATTTGGCCGGAGTTTTTATTGTTGTGTTAATTAGAGGCAGAAAAAACTAAAGTACATGGTGTTTTATTACGCCTTGTCTTGACACGACATAAAAAAATGTAAAGCGAAAAGAACTTGTGCATGGAAATAAACCCGTCCAGTACATTTTTTTGCTTGTATTGTACTTTTAAAACCGATTAGTCAGGGACTTTGCTTAGCTTTAAGTCCAAAACCTTTACAAGTAAAGGTTATCCGAACTATAGAGTTGTCCATGGCATTTATTTATAGAACGTACAATACAGTACACAAGTCACTTAGCCTGTGGCACTAAATTAGTCAAAATCGATCCAGTCTAGACACCATAGGGAAATGTCCATGCATAGGTTAGACACATGCATGACGTACAGTGCCCGACAGCCGAAACAGCTACTGAATTTCAGATGAACACGACCCAAAATCAAACTTCAAAATCACCTGTTCACTATCCGTTCACTATCACTATCCAGAACTGCTACTGTAATTTCTTCGAACAAAATCTTTGAATGCATGTTTTACAACCTAACCTATAATTTAACGCTACTCGTGCTCCATTCAAAATACTACCCGTACACTATGACCGATATTGAGTTGATCGTTAAATTGTAGGGTTATGCGAGGAAAGAAAGAAAACGATGAGGGTGTGTATTGGTGCGTTGCACGCAACTCCGTTGGCGAGGCGGTCAGTAAGAACGCCACGCTCACCATCGCTGGTAAGTACTGATTCATTGCGTGTAAGTACGTTTAAATTGCCTGTAAGTAGTGCACTTGCACGAGGGGTTTGAATAATCCATGAAAACGAAATGGTGGCAGCAATTTTGTTGGTGTACATTCACAAATTGATACTGGTATTACGTAATAGGCGTTTGTGTTTGCATTTTAGCATCCTAATGTGGGTTTAAAGCAAATAACAATCAATCAAGCTTAGAAACAATATTTGAACACTAAACCGAATCCCTATTACACAATAGGCGTTTGATGTTAATATTATTGCAGCTCCAACAAAGGTTAGAACCGATTGCCATTTGTCAGGCTCGGTAACAGTCCCCAGAAACTATAATGAGTTTGAAACAGAATCCTAAGTACACTTTACCATTCAGCCCTAAACTTCCAAATGGTAGCAATCTGAAACTTAATAATTAAACTGTACCTGTGTATGCTACAAGTGTTGCAAACTTGGATATTGCCTCTTATGGCTTTCTAGATGAAGATACTTAATTGAACTTGCGAAATGGTACCTAAACTGCAGGCTATAAATACGTCTTTGTGGCATAATACTATACATCTCGCTCGCTCCATCGTAGACTTTGTCTCTGTCATCTCTGACATAGAATAGAGTCAAGAGCAAACCCATTGCAAATAAAAAAAAAAAATACATAGACATCATATTTCTCAAAAGCAAAATTCCAGTTTTCGTCCATAAATAAGCTTTAATCGTACCCTTTTAGTTCAATGGAATCGATCTCAACGAATATATTTACCTGATTCCAATGTTTGCAAATGTAACTAGAGTCGGTTATGCCGCTGTGCGGTAAACCACTAACAGGTCGGGTGAAATCTTTATTTGCTTACTGATCTTCGCTGCGGTCTTTATGGAGTAACGCAATACTTTCTAAGTCTGCTATATCTGTCAGGTTTAAGAAATTGATATATTATGTCGTGTAGAATTTTCTGTGAGGTCCGTATTACTGAATATTGGAAAAATTACTTTGGGTTGATCAAAATCTAAACTTATTAGTATTTTAAAATCAGCATCTGAGAAAAGTGGCT
The DNA here is from genome assembly GCA_950371165.1 of Lacanobia oleracea. Taxonomy (NCBI): domain Eukaryota; kingdom Metazoa; phylum Arthropoda; class Insecta; order Lepidoptera; family Noctuidae; genus Lacanobia; species Lacanobia oleracea. The sequence continues at coordinate 15,582,185 of OX493397.1, forward strand.
TGTCAATTTAGAGTTTATTAGATTTCATAAAAGATAACCTTTAATAGCCCTCCTGCTGGGACAGTCGAGGTGTAAGTAGTACTTAGTTTTACTGCATAAAAAGTTTTCATTCTAGTTCTCCGCGACGACTTCAGAGTTGAACCTCGAGACGTGAAAGTGGCCAGTGGTGAACCAGCCACGCTAGAATGCTCCGCTCCTAAAGGCGTCCCCGACCCCGGCGTGCATTGGACGAAGGACAGCCAAACTTTAGATGTAGAAGTTAACGGGAGGTAATTAATTCTAGACTTCGAACTTCGTCCACTATTTTGGTACCACATTGTTCACTTTACATAAATATTGTCTTGTTTAGTACAGCCGATATTTTAATGCTGAAAGTAACCAAACAACGAAATTTATTGCGCGTGTGAACGTTTATTGGCTTAACGATCCGCCTGAGGCATGTGTTTCGTTTCGAATTTAAGTTGCAATGATTCATGATTCTTGAAAATATCTGTTTCTCTTCGGTCTTATTAAGTTGATAAACACATAACAGCTGTAATTTAACTTACGTCTCCTAAATTAAGCTTTTGTTTCAGGATAATGATTATAAATGGTGGTGATCTCAGAATACTAGAAAGTCTTCCAGCAGATAGTGGTGTATATAGATGTGCAGCGTCAAATGTAGCTGGGGAAAGACAATCTCGTCCTGCGACATTGCTTGTATTACGCAGACCACATTTTCTTGTGAAACCTAATAACATAACGGCATTAATAGGCCAGAATGTTGAATTTCACTGTCAGGTAATAAAGTGGAAAATTAATCTTCTTATTCATTGGACTTGTTTACCGCTATGCAGTTCTAAGGCTTTCCTTTTACAAACAAACATGATTATACTCAATTTGGAATTTACTATTACATATTTTGATCTATTTCATATTAAGTGAATCTAAAATAATTTTAGGCATCACCAGAATCAGATGTGTCAGTGACGTGGTCTCGAGACAATGGCTCATTATCGCCATACGCGATCATTCGTCGAGGATCTCTCAGAATAGATCGCGTTGTTGCTACCGACGCGGGCACTTATACTTGTAGAGCTGAAAGTCAAGCCGGGAGCAGTGCTGCAGCGGCTACACTTACTGTTCATTGTAAGTAAACATTTTGTTACATTTTCGTTAAAGACTTGTGCCTTACAAGTCTTCTCTCGTTGTTGACGCTGCGTTTTCATTTGGTATTAACAGTTTAACTACTGTGCTTTCCATATCTTCGTTTGTTTCAACTGTTGCTATTAGCGTAAGTTTATTCTCTTCACTTGCAAACACAGCTTTAGAATGATAACCATTTTAATTTGCAATTGTGTAACGCTTTACATTAAAACGTTGGTACTGTTTAAAGACACTTAAGTTTTGGAAATTTTCCAATACTTAAGCACTAAATGAAAATTATTGCAATTTTGTTTTAGCACTACCTCATTTCACACGAGTGCCTTCAGACCAAACTGCGTGGGAAGGTGAGGCTATATCATTTCAATGTGAAGCTGAGGGTGCTCCACCTCCTGTAGTCTTTTGGACTATGGAAGGGTCCCAGGTAAGAATCTAGAATAACTCACATTGTCAAACCACTGTATACCTAAGTAATAATTTGTTCTTCATTTCTTAATCTTTCACTCTTTTCTTGATTTATTTTTTATAAGTGTTTGATATCTCTAAAAAGTCGTTTTTTTTTAGGAATTAGTGTTCCCAAAGTCTGCCCACGGTACTGGGTCTCTGTATCTAGACAGGGTAACAACCCAACACGCTGGCAGATTGACTTGTGTTGCTGTCAGTGCAGCTGGAAGTGCGTTACATACCGCCACATTACAGGTACCACCTTTTTTTTATTTCAAACTTCGTTTATGAGTCTTTTTTTTTAGCAGTTCATCATCAGTTGCTGATTTTTTTTTCTAGGTATTAAGAAGGGAAGCCAATTCTTTCAATGGAGATTTAGAGTCTTCATCGCAATATCCAGAGTTGTCGAAACATCAAAATCATCAGCCGATGACACAGTATGAGTTGGTTCAGGCTCGTCGTTATTTACAGCAAGATGTTCTTGCTTTGAGAAGAGTGGAAGGAATATCTGCTACTACTGTTAAAATTGTTTGGGATGTAAGTACAAATGATTTCAATAATATTTTGTTTGCTTGTGGAGTACAAATGTTTCATGTTAAACTTTTATTTTTATTTTAGGTATTAACGGATTATAATGAATATTTAGAAGGAGTAAAAATATGGTTCAACGGTACCTCCTTAAATCGACAATACGTTTTAGAAGAAGACTACCAGCATTCCAATATATCTTATAAAGAAAGTTTAGCTGACTTTAGGAAGTATGAAAATTTTTCAATGACCACAGTTCACAATAGCGGTTCTTCTAGTCATATTTTAACTGGTCTATTGCCGTATGCTCAATATGATGTATTTTTAATGCCATTTTATAAATTGTTATTGGGTAAACCTTCTAATATGAAGAGTGGGGTTACTGAAGAAGACGGTAAGAAAGACTTTGAATAGAAATGCTTACTGTTGCATGTAATTAAGGTATCACGTGTAACTACAACGTTAGATGAATGTATTGTAGTTCCGACGGAGCCACCGCAAAGCGTCACAGCGGGAGTGATAAATGCGACGTCAGCGTGGATTCGGTGGGATCCGCCGCCCCCACATACATGGAACGGCGAGCTTTCCGGTTATTTGGTCAGTACGAAATGGGAATACAATTTTCTATTGACATTTTATTTACTTGATTATAATTTATGACTTTTGTTTTAGATTGAGGTTCGTGTAGGCGGTAGTACTGGAGGTCGTGTAGTTGGTCAGATGTCGCTTGGTGCTCGTACGAGAGCGGCTGCAGCAAGCTCGCTGCGCGCGGGCGGGCGGTACAGCGCGCGCGCCGCCGCCGTCACGCGGCGCGGACACGGCCCGTTCAGTGCGCCCGCGCACATACACATGCTGCCCACGCAGACGCAAAGGCACTACGTACAGTAAGGCCCTCACTTTGCAAACCTTTTTACTGAAAAAAAAAGTGTTGTCTGGTTGCAATAAAACACCTTGGATGAATGACTTTGTCTTTTGAAGTTACCAAATGAGTTCCTTTATACTGAACAACATTCCAGACACTCTTTGATATAGCAATTTACAAGGAAACCCTTTACCAACAGCTGTTGTCTCCAGCAGTGCGATGAACGCAGCGGTATGAAAATAAACATTTTGTTTCAGAACCGAACCATCGACGGACAAGGCGATAGTGTCAATGTTCCAAGAAACTTGGCTGCTGGCATTATGTCTTACTTTGTTAGTGTTGGTACTAGTCGGCACTGGAGTCATTGTTTACATAAGGCGAAAGCAGACGAAACAAAGGAAAAGCCAAAACACGACTGGTAAGATGACTCACAACGAGATCTATTCTTGTTTGAACTAAGATGTATTTGTCTAGTTAGGAATAAAAAAATATGTTTTGCAGGTACAGCAATTGTCAATGCTCAACAATGTTTATTAGGTAAAGAAGCGGTTTGGCTTAGAGAAAGGCCAATGTTTGAAGGCTCAAACGAACCTAGAATAGAAATTTTAAATTGCCACCAAAGTCTTTTACATGGTAAGAAAAAAAATATTTAAAAAATTATATCCTCTTCGTTTAAAATGCTGATTTTGTGATGAATCTTGTTTGCTTTCTTTAGGTGGTCACTCAATAGGTACTATGGCTATGGAAGCCGAGTACAGTCTTCCACAACATACGAATGTTATGAATCCAATTCCAGAAGAAACTCAACTAAGGAGACTACAACCAGAACCTTACGCGTCCAGTGCTATTTACACTGAATTAAATTATCAGGTTTGTGTTTTTTTTTGTTCGACATAAAATATTATTATTGTGGTTGTGGACTTCTCGTGTCTCAATTTGAAAGTTTTTTTTTTTTAATTTGTTTGATACTTTTTGTTTGACTTCAATTCTAAGCTCTTTATTAGTGAATTCAAATTCTAGGATCACACAGATGCAGAAGACTCCTGCATGAAATGCGCTGTAAGCCCAGGCTCCTATGACAACAGCATGGTCAGGTCCTATGGAGAAAGCAACCAATACTCAAATGAAGAATGTTCCACCTGCTGTCGAAGTAGCAGTTCCACCCTCACAAAAGACTACAGCGAGATGACAAAATGTGGGAACGATGATGAAATGCAAGAAATGTCAATAGAAGACTGTCCCTCTTGTAAAACAAATCATTCTAGATCTTCAAGCCATCACGATGGCCACAAAGATTGGGCTATGGCCGAAGTAGAGTATGACTACCCGCAGTGGCATTGGTTGGGAAGAGAAAATACTTTTAGACAGACCAATCCAGAAGTGAGGTATGCGAGTGAAGGTAGAAGCGATCAGGATTGTAGGATGAATTTATGTGATATTCTGCCACCACCGCCTTATGAAAGGTAAGAATTAAACTAATACTACTGTCAGACCAAATTACAACAAGAACCACACTTTCTATAATGTATTTTGTCCTTCGCAGGGAATCGCCATATCGAGAAATGCACGCCTTCACAAATCACTCAGGGACATCAGGTTGTTCAGGTCATACGTATAGAAGTTAATTGAATTGTTAATTAATATCACTAGGATGTAATACAAGCAATATTACTTTATAGTGAACTGTACAAATGTATAAAGGATTTTGCATATTATGATCGTTAAGGTAAAGTGAGATCCTGTTACACCGTCGCGTAATGCAATGGGGTGATAAGAAAATGCTCTAGCTAGAAAATATTCATAATGTAATCTGATACAAAAATTGTACGACTTCTACACAGCAGAAGTACATGTATACTCTTATTCTATATAAAATCGCCAAAATATTCTGTGTAAAAATCGCCAAGATAAAAAAAAAATACAGGTGAATGGAGTAGCAACACAAGTTCACTTCGCGAGGCAGCACTTCTATATACTGTAATGCTGTCTAACAACGTTCTTAAAGTCTCAAGCCATGCGTCACATGACTTGTGTGATAGAAAAGTCTTGTAAGATGAACAGTTATGATGAAATATTGATTGGCTTCTAGCTTTACAATAAGGTAAGAATTCACTTTTTAATGATATGCAAACAACTATGTGTAGTTACGCGACGGTGTAATAGACGGCTTTCGAAGATTGTAGTTCTTGTGGATGTGTTTACAAATAGACTGCTATGTAACGTAATGTAGGCATTAGGTTTTCATCTTTCTCTAGTGACTGTGATATAGTATAATTTCGTATTCAAATTTACGTTTTATGTAAATATTTTAAAATGTTTGATATCCTTATACAATTTTATCATTGACGTATTTATTGAGTGTAGCGAGTTAGGATTTTGAATGAGAACCAAATTTGTAAAATTAATATTTTAAACAATCACAGTTAGTTGTATATCATTTTGTACTGAAACAGAAATCCTATACTGTATCGGAAGATAATTTGTACTTTATAAAACCAGCTTAATTAAAACTGGACGAATTTTGATCTGTTTGATTTATTTTTACTTCCTCAGACAATTTAATTGTAGCCGAGTCATTAAATTCCTGATGAGTTGACCTTTTGATCTTAACGAGGTCCTCGAGACACTTTTAACAATGATTGTTTCCTCAATAAAGTCCCAAATAGAAATAAGCATTATTTGAATGGCTGACAAGATCACAACATATTTTGTCAGTCTCACAAATTTATTTGAAAACATTGATGCAGAATAAATTAATTACCTCGTCCATAAGTAATAATAGTAGGTGTAAAGCTCTCGAAAATACTAAAAAGTGATACAAAGACATAATAACGATGCATTTTTATTTCCTAACAGGTGCTGTGCACCAAACCTTAAAAGTCAGTACACAGGGATGGTAGTCTGACAATTAAAATACTTAACAGTGCAATAAACTCGCGAATTGCTTGTAAATCGTTTCAAATGAATGGTAACGTTCACACTCAAAGAACCGGCTACCTACAAAGATTTAATACTCCTATAAAAGTTTAATTAATTGATACTTTTAAAGTTACCCCTGTTGTTAGCGGTTTATTTATTGGTCGGCATGACGTGCAATGTCGTACGATTTGCGAGCTGTCGGTGGAACCGACCTTAACAATTCGGAAAATTCAGGAAAAACGAAAATTTTATCAGCCTAGGGTAACTTAGGAACAGTCGCATTTCAGTATGTCATACAAATAATTTACGGAGACGTGATAGAGGTACTGATATTAACATTCATCTTCAAAATTAAAACAGTGCCCATTTGTAGAATAACATGATGCCACTTAGAGCGTAGTGAAATACAAAATGTATTCAGTGAGCGCCAAAATTTGAAATTACAATCATACAATTATTGTAGATCACTGCAATACGTTCCTACTGTCTTATTACCTACTTACAGTGGGTGTCAAAAGGCCACTTTAGTAGAATCATATTAGAATCATAATATTAACCACACATCTACCACAATCTGTCAAATTTCATTTTAATCTTTATCGCTCTACGGTTCAAGGTTGATTGGGAAAATTTTACAGTGACGGGTAGCGTGATGTGCTTTCTGATTCTGCTAGTGGGCTTTTTAGACCCGCTGTTCATATTTTCTTGAAAGTTGCATATTTTGCATAACTAGCCTTGAAAATCTTTTTTTTTACTATTGATAGGCACGCGTTTGATCACTATCTCACCTGATGGTAAGCGATGATGTGGTCGAAGATGGAGCACGCTTGCCTAGAAATAACATATTCGCTCTTGATTTAAAGACTCCCAGGTTGTAGCTATCAGGAAACACAGACTCCGGCAGGGAATTCCACTCCTTAGCTGTACGCATTATGATTGTGTTCTCAAAACGTTTTGTGCGTATGGGTGGGATATCCAACATGTACCGGTGGCGCAACGCCGTTTGTCTTGTGGTCCGATGATGGAACGGGCTTGGCGGAATTAAATTATGCTATTCCGTCGCACATTCCCCAAAATGCAACCGGTAGAAAACCGACAGGCTAGCAACTCGTCGTCGACGTTCAAGACTTTGGAGCTTCGTTGCGACGAGCCTCTCATTGCCGATGATCCTCTTGGCACGTTTGTCAATTGACTCAAGGGCATCAAGCTGGTATCTGGCAGATCCATCCCAAAGATGAGAGCATTATTCCATACACGATCGAACTTGCGCTTGATAGAGTTTGAGAAGCTGTTCCGGCGTGAAGTACCGTCTCACCTTTGCTAGAATCCCCAACTAACCACTTAAACTAAGTAACCACTTAGATCATTTACTTCTTTGTAATATCGGTCATACAGATCGACATTAATTAAAAATACGTCGATAAGCATATGGCCGTAAAACTATTACAAACTTTTGCTAGTTAATTTAATACTATTCCCTTACAACCTACTAGTTCTAATTAAGTCGAGGGACATAGTTATGACCCCAATTTAAACGATAAGGGTTGTGATTGCAGTGACTATGCAAGTTTGACCCCCGATATTAACCCAGCATTTTCGTATTTAATTTATTTTTATTACAAACTAAATATGTACTAAATGATAATCATGATAAAGGTCTAAAAGGTATTGTTACCGGTATGGAGAGAAATTTATTCAATCGTGAATTTTTTGTACGAGAAGAAATGGTAGTAAAACCATATAAAAATAATAAAATTAAGCCTCGTCACAAAATAATGGTTTTCAACAAAGACTGCGAACTGAATTTGTGATTAGACACCTAACATTGATATTGACTAGGTATATATTTTGTTATTAACTTTGAGAGTTCCTTGTTGCAAAGCTAGCTAAGGCTTGTTTCACACGTACTATATCCACGCCACAACCACAACACGTTGGCAGCGCTAATTTGTATGAATATGAATAGTTAAATTCACACGGGGCGCATTTTGTCGTCATTACCGACCACGTGTGTGATACCGACCACATCCTGCCACGTTGCTACCACAATGCAACCACATTTTGAAGGTGCTACAACTTCTTCTTCTTCGTACCGCTGGCAAGGCAGTATTTTAAATTTGGGTGGCCCAAAACATTTCCACTTCCACAGCATCGTTGGTAGCAGCGACACTATTTAAAAAAAAAAAAAAAATGTTTTTTATTTTTTCTCTGTACGCTAGTAACCTAAACATTAATTGTAAATCTTTTTTCTCAGTAAGTGAATTATTGTTAATTCTTATGAGGAAATAAAGTTCTTAAACCATACTATTTACACGTAACCACGCTTTACCACTTTTTTCCGTAACGGTTTGTTGTGGCTGTGGTACGTTTGAAACAAGCCTAACAAACAACAGATAATTATGTTAGAGTTATTATGAAAAAAAAAACCGACTTCCAAACAAAACGCTACAAAGTACAAAAAATCCAGAATTTCGGAAGTCGGTGTTAAAAAACAAAGAAACAAAACCAAAAACACCGACTGGAAGTCGGTTTTATTTTTTTTTGTAAAAAGTTTTCCTTTTTCACTTTAAGTTGTGATACTTGGACGACGTCTTCGTCTACGCAGAAATTAAAATAAGCAAAAATGCTCATAAATTAAAAACGACTGCAGCAAACTGAGTCAAATACGGGACTAAATGACAAGTAGGTATACCGCATCGAATGAAAAAAGAATCACAGAAATCGGATCAGTAATCTCGAAGTAATCGATGTACATACTTAAAAAAAAAACCCACCGAATTGAGAACCTCCTCCTTTTTTGGAAGTCAGTTAAAACAATAAATTCACCAAAATGACATGACATGTTCAACAACACATGCATTTCAGAAATAATAGACTAATGAAACCATATACAAAACCTATATATCCCTTCCCTTCATCCCCAACCTTCAGATATCATTACAACCTTATGAAAAGTGGTCCCACAATTACACAAGTAATCAGCTTTTCTCGTAAATAACTAAGAACGTGCGTGGCGGCATCGCAGGCTGTGTCCAAACGGAGGGCGTTACCATGACAACAGGTTTCATACTCACCCTAGAGTGCACCCTTGTTATTAATACCCGTAATAATTAAACTTGATTGCATTTCACACCAGGTGCTGGATGACTAGCGAACTAATAACTGTTTGAATAGAACGAGTAATTTGTTTTGTTAGATTAAGACGTTTGAGAGCAACAATTAAATTTGTTATGAAATCTTTTAATGTTTTATTTTTTAATGTGAAGTTCGAAATGTAAAAGTTAATACTAATTTGTTTATTCATAATAGACCTATCGCTGTTTATTATAACATGATATGAGTAGGTTTGAATGATACATTTATTTGAGTGAGATTTAAATAAGGAATGACGGTTTTCAAATCATTACAAGGCTCCCGAAAATCGAAAAACGGAGATGAGAAGTCTAGTAGGCTATTCATTTTTAGTAAGGTAATAAGATCGAATTCAATCAGTAAGAAAATTCGCATTCACTTACCGTCGCAATCAAAATAAAACCTCCTCCTCATATTCACTTTGAATAAAAATCAGAATTCATATCATACAAAATGGAACGTGACTTCTCTCAAATCATATTTCGAATGCGTCTCCACAATTTTATTTTTTTTATTAATCAGCACTCCCCCTGTGGGGCAATTTTGTGAGTGAAGAGCTCTCCTCCGCGTCCCGGAGTCAAGAGTCAGGATGACAGAGAAAAATTGAGAGGGATACGCGTTGTACTGGAGTGACAAGGAAAAAACAAATGAATGTCGGGCCGTTTGACGTAAATGACATTGAGGAAGGCAGGCAGGCAGCTGTGATTAGAATCATTACTTATGCACGAACACTTATGCAGATATGGTGAAGGTAAGTAAGTTTTAGATGGATCTTGGATTGGATCTTGTCTTTATTGGTAAGGAACTTAATAGATAGCCTAACTAGTCAGTTTTGGAGTACAAAACGATATGGGCTTAAGTAAACTTACTTAGACCCATTTTCCAAGTCTTTTCTCGTATTGACAGTTATTGCTCGGAATTTATTGACATTAGGTACTTGGGTTCTGTTATTATCATTTTCGTGACGACCAGGTTTACTGGAAATCCCTCCAATTGGAATGATGAGTTTTTGCAAACAGTCAAAAGTTACTGATAGGTACTAAACATTAGGAAATTATCATCACTACCGTTATCGTATGTGATGCTGATGGTTGCTATTAGTCAAATTAGGTATATAAAACAAAAACCAATTACTTTCGAAATAATTACCGTCTCCATAGTCATAATATCTGGTAAAAGCCATAAACCGTCATGATCCTCCCACATAGGTTCCCACAGAAAACCTTTTAAACCTGTATTTATCAAATGCAAAACAACAAAAAGCGTTGTATAAACTGGACATTCAACTCAAACGACTAAAAGCCAGACATAGATATTTCAGCTCTATCAAGTATCTACAATATAACGCGAATTAATTGTCTTAGATAAAAGCTTGTCTGACAACGTTAAAATATTTCACCTAGGGATATTATAATTTGTGACCAAAGAGTAATGTTCGAGTGGAGTGCTACTCAATTACCAAATTATCTAATGTTCGCGCAGGACCGGTCATTGTGGCGACGGTTGGGAGAGGCCTATGTTCAGCAATGGACGTCTTTCAGCTGATATGATGTTGATGATGGAGTGCTACTTAGGAATATTACGTTACAGCTATTAATGTAGCGGATGCTGTTTAGCGAAGGCGTAGAGACTCCGCAAATACTCACCTTAATATACTCGAGATTCGGTTCATGTTTCAACCCCTCAAAATAAACTAGAATAGAATATTCTTTATTATGCACACCATGTTTTCTACACCTATCTTTTCTGTAACTTAAGAAAAGATAAGTGAAGAAAACATAACATAGGGTGACTCTATAGGCGGCCTTATCGCTAAAAGCGATATTTTCAATACAACCTTTAAACCTCAGACACTGCTAAAAACTAACGCAGACTAAGGAAGTTCGATTTTTTGTAGAAGTTCCGCACTTGTGGAGGTGAGGGCCAAATTCCGATACAATCCTTGTTTCAACTGCAATTGAGATTTTAAAGGGTATGGCTTTATCTGGAAGGATATGTGGGTGACTTTGCTCAGCAGGGGGAAAAAATAGGCTTTTCACAAAAAAATACTGTCCCCAAGCCTCTGATTTTCCTGAAAGAGAGACTGGATGGATATGGGGGAGGCCTTTGCCCAGCAGTAGTTAGCAATAGGCTTAAATAAAAATGACTTTCCAAGCATCTGATGTTTAGAAAATTTCTAAGACTATAAAATACTTATCAGTTATCTACATCAACTTTAAAAAAAGGCCTAAATATGGACCGTAACATAAATTCTTGGTAGATATTAGTGATCACATACAGTTATTGATAAACGACCCAAAACCAACAAGAATTGGCTGTTCGTCGTTGGGAACTACATTTTGTATACAAGCATTATACCTATCATGACACTGTATCCTAGACTCTTCAATACCCTTTGCTTGCAAGACCACTCCATCTACTATCCGATCTGTGGCCACGACACAGCTGTCTGCTGTAATTTAGTTAATATTTCCCTTCTCAGAGATCTTGAACATTATTGAAAATTTGATTTGATGAGACACCGAATTTGCATAGTTATCATATTCGTGTTGATAAATTAGGTAACTCCTATTTAATTTTATTATTATATTAAAAGTCATTAGGAGACACAGACTGGATTGGAAATTTGCGCAACCATTGAAGATTCTTAAATCATTTTAGGAAAAAAGTCGATACCAACATATGTAAAATTTTTCATTTTTATCTTCTTTTAATTTAGTAAAAGATTTGGAGTAATTTGCTGTAGTTGAAAAATAGCTGTCACTTAAATATTATTTATTTATTTAATACTTTATGCACACAGATGTACAGAGGTGGACTTAATGCCTGAGGCATTTTCTACCAGTCAACCATTAGGTGATGCAGAGAATAATACTAGTAGGTGAAAATTGTGAAAAAATAAAAAAACAGAAACGCGATTAATATTTAAATTAATACAAAGATAAATATATATAAACTATAAATATAATAAAATACCATAATTTATACTCATATTAATAAACTAATACACAATTATACTTGAACAAGTGATGCAAGCAAACAATAAATGATAACTAGCGCTGTGACGATACTACTGCCAACTTCTTACGAATGTGCTCTCGAACCTTGACTTTGAAGGTTAATCGGCTGGTTGCCATCCTGATTTCCCCCATTTCATTTGTTATTTGACCCTTTGTTGTGCAATATATGGAATATTAGTTTATGAAACTAATGTGTAACATATTGTAACATATTCAAGCAGGCACAAGCGCTACAGCTGCTGAGCAAGATACCGAGTTCAGTTCCCGGGTCAAGTAAAGTGTTATTGGGTTTTTCCATCAGGAATTCCTCAGTCTGTATTTGTCTCGTCTGTATTTCTGCCCGGTTGATAGCCATAGGCTCGCCTGCGAATCAATGATGTTAAAACTAAATTTGATTTTGAGGAGACCTACCTTCTATGGGTAGGCACACCTTTGCCTTACCCTTCAAGAACAATGCGTGAAGTAATGTTAACGTTTAAATATAGAAACTAAGCATTACACAATTACATTTACGCGTGGGTTTCATGCGATGTTTTCTTCCAATGTACAGAGATAGCACTGAACAGGTTTCCTGAATGCCCATTCGTTAAACAGGACATTATCAGTATTCAATCGTGTTCGAATTTCGAATTAGGTTTCATTGCCATTCCATGCCAAAGACTTAACTGCGTAATACCTTTAGTTTAGACATTATTTAAGTAAGCATTGGAAACGAAAGTCGATATTATACACGGTATAATTTTAGTCGTCTTACGGCTCACTTAATGTACCCGACATAAACTACCTCTAGGTGCGATTATATTTTTAAAATAATTCTTTAAGATGAAGAATAAATGAAGCATTAGAATTTTGAAACACCCTGTTAATAATGATTCCGCGTCGTCTTTGGAACACACAGCTCAGACTGCGCTCGCTCCCAGATTTTTTAAACTGACCGCCCTAAATCTAACTTCTTTAGTTCAGTCCATCCAAAGATCCAAAGGTTGTCTGTAAGAGATTGCCCTGTGCGATAAGACCGCCCATTGTACACTAGTTTTTATAAGCGTTATTACTGTGCTTTTATGAGGTGTTTGGTTATGAGGTGAGGTATAAAGTATATAATAAATAAATAAATAGGTATTTTCATTTGTTTAATAATCAGGCAAAAAAAAACAACAAATGAATGACACCGTGAATATTACCTAAGTTAGGTACTCGTAATTGAATTTTATACCTGATTTCATCGCAACATACAATTTTTCATTCATTTACATCTGCGGGTCTAAAAAGGCCATGTTAGCAGAATCATAATATTAGCCACACAACAATCTGTCAAATTTCATTTTCATCTTTATCGCTAACGCATTAGGTTCAAGGTTGATTGGGAAAATTTGACAGGTACGGGAAGCGTGATGTGCTTTACATCTGTCTGTTATGTGCGAGTCCCAAATAAACATTTTTTTCTTTTTTTTTTCTTTCTTTCTTTCTTTCTTTCTGATTCTGCTCTAGTGGCCTTTTTAGATCCCCTGTTTCGATTATTTTAGTGTGTATTCAACAGTTTAATTTTCAAAACTGAAGTATCCAACAACATCTTTGGTTGATCGCTGTACCTACGGTTATAACTTAATCCTGGTTATTCACTCCACTCCCTGGAGCTAGTTAATCCAACTACATGATTGAAGATAGGCTATATCCTATTAACGCCAGCTCCTGTAAGCAAAATTAATTATAGGAACATGTTAGGAAACGCGACAGGCATATAGCTCAAAATAATAACCGCACTTACTAAGATATTATGTTTTATTTTAGCTGTAGGTCTGCTGAAATGTTAGAGATTATTTTGACTGTGTGTTTATTAAAGGATTTTGTTTTTTTTTTAGCGACAAAGTAGTTCAAACTTTGACGGTTTATTACCCACGGCATCTGTACAGGTCGAAAGTCACGAACATCGGATAATAATTACAAGAAATGTCTGCAAAATTATGAAACAGTGAGCGGCGGCGAAGGGTGCATGAATTATCCATTACAACGACGACTGAAGGTACCTTTGGAGCCATAATTCGTACTCGTTTCGTTTCGTACGGGGTTCCGTACGATATTTATGGCGGTAGATAAGGCCTACAGATGGCGGGTCTACGGAGTTTTCCTCCCCTAATACTTGTTGAGTTACGGTCCCAATTTCCAGTTCTGCACTTCAGGTGTAGCTCCACAATCGTTGGTTATCGGCTCTGTAAGATATCTCACAAAGTTATGGTCCCACCTTGTAAGTGGAATTTCGAAAGGAGTTTTGTCACGGAAGGAGTCTTTATGCGTTTAATCTTATCCAGTAACAAATTATTGAGAAATTAGAGACTTACTTCGCCCATAAACCGGTTTCGTAAGGGGGTAACTCCTGAAGTTATGGGAGAAATAAAATTACGTTTGAGTTATTAACCGATTCACGTGACAATCGCTCGTAATTTTGATATCTATAATGTTCCAGACAACTGGATCGTTGTATTAAATAGGGTTGAAAGTTAATTTCAACTAGCTTCTACTCGCGGCTGCGCCCGGGAGTAAATGGGCTTATTTATTTTTTGCACCGTATCCTAATGTTTTTCTAAAGCCAACTTGTGTTACTTCTTGTAAGGTTCTTATTATAACATTTGCTCTCTGCTTGTGAAATCGTCCCGTTGAAATCGTTCTTACCGTTTCGAAGATTACCTGAAACAAACAGACAGACAGACAGCCAAAAAATAAAAATAAAATATGTATCTATAATAATAAAGTATCTTATATTATGTACTTTCATATGCATTCATTCACACTTCAATTTTATTTATTTATAATAGGTAGACCATAACACTTTCAACACTAAAATATAGTTTTATACAATAAATTATTCACACTAATCACCTGTTCTAATACTCCCAATACAAATGCCCCTACAAAACCAATACCCAAATGATCAAACACAATTACTATTGTCTATAAAGTTTAATTTAAAACCAATTAAGGACCTAGTATTAGTCACGCCAAAAAAAAAACGAAACACAGAATTATGACATCGGTGTATATCGTGACGTCACGCAATAGCGGAGGTGCCTGTTTTTCGGTGATTTATGGCTCAAAGAGAACCATGACTAATACCGAGCTTAATAGGCCCTTTGTCTATGAAAGCATTGTTTTTATTTATTATTCCGAGGATTTGTTAAGGGAATTGAAACATATGAGATAGAGATAGCAAAATTGTTGTTTGGTTTGTTGGTGTTTAGTGGCCCCTGTTGGCCGTTTTGTCTTTTTCTTCGCAAGTGGAGCATTTGGCTTGGGGATACTGCTTTCTTTTTTCGGTTGTCACACAGTTTTATAAGGTTAGTAATGGCGTCACGTATATGTGAATTCTTGGTTATATTTCTCAGGTTTTCAGTCAAAGGTGTAATTTGTTAAATCATCATCTGCCTAGCCTTTTCCCAACTATATTGGGGTCGGCTTCCGGTCAAGCCAGATTTAGCTTAATACCGGTATATTACGAGGAGCGGCTGCCTACCAGACCTCCACAACCCATCAACTGGGTAATCCGGTACCTACTTCATGGCAAGACTGGAGTCAGATTTACTGGCTTCTGACTATCCGTAACGACTGCCAAAGATGTACAAATGACAGCCGGGACCAACAGCTTAACGTGCTTTCCGAGACACGGAGGAAACTCGGCATCTTAAGATGGTAACCCATCCACAGACCAACCTTGGCAAGCGTTGCTTAACCTTGAAGATCGACCACGGGGCTGTTATTATCTACCTACTGTTATTAACAGTTTCATTTACATCTTAGATAGATATAACTGAAACTGTTAATTATAGTACTTAACAAATTCTATAAAAGTATTGATGAAACATTGAATTAATCTAGTAAGAGCTCAATACTTGTTTTTGGCGAAAATAAGGGAAACAGAGATGGGATGGTTTTAGCATCCTACATCCTAAACGAGTTAACTATAGTTTGTAACCTAAAATAACCCCTTTACGGGCTAAAGTTATCTTTAGCAGACGAAACTACGGCTTTTAAGCCACAGCTCCTAAATCTTGTGGTATTCCATAACATGGCGAATACGGTAATTAAACTAATACGGCCGTTAAAATTAATCCCAGATACAATACGGATGCAACCCAAAAGTTTTAGACATTGCCGGAACTAATTTCAAGTTGGACCCATTTTATATCCCCTGGGGGGCTGTGAAGGACATCTGATTATTATACCTATTATTAATTTAGGTAATGAGCTGTTTTTGAAAGTTTCATAAAATTGGATAGGGGTGAATAACAAGCCTGTCCATTGTTTTTTCATGGCGGTTATTTTATAACAACACAAGGGGTAAATTATTAATCAAAAATCTCTTTCAGCATTTCAGTACCCAAGCAACTGTTAATCTTTTTAAATGTAGGTATGAATGCTATGAAATGGTAAATTCTAGATGAACAAAACTATATATATAGCTATCTTTGATTTCTATACTATGTACAGTCAATAAAGGTATATGGTATACAGGCAAAATATTTCTTCAATATTTATTTCTAAAATGTCTACTCAGCACATTCACAACATTGTTTAAAAATAGTTGCAAGTTAGCTGCCTGCATACCGAATACCTTTGTTGACTGTACTTGAACGCGCCGACGCTGTAGATGACCGAAAATCAGTATTGTCTGCATCTGAATTTCGTTTAAAGCGCGTTAGCGCGCGCCATCACACATTTAAAGGCCCTAAAATACTCTTCGTTTCGTTGACGACATTCGCAACATAGGTAGGTAGGTACCTGTCGGTCCATACTGCAAATACCTCACGGTGAAAACTTAGGAAGCACTCTTCCTAAGTTTGCGTCAAGCTCACTAGCTTGACGCCAACTGTCATTTGATCTTGATTGGATGGATTGACAGCCAACTTCGTGTCCACTTCACATAACATTTCGCTGTGAAGTTATACAGAAAAGTACTACTGATTTTGGTGACTCGATGCAAAAAATATGCAAGCAAAGTCTTAAAATAGAAGTTCGCAGGAAGTACAAAATTAAATCAATGACGCTGTGTGCTAAAATTCACCAAAATTATTAATTAGGCGTGTGCGACGAGTTTTCAACGCGTGTTCCTCAAGTGTTTAATTTGCGTTTCCGTTCCCGCTTCAATGCGACGACATCTTAAAATTAAGACAGAAGTTAATTAAGCTTGTGACTAATTCAAATAATTTATTCCTTTGCTTTCTTAATTGCCTTCATTAATGCTGAGAGGATATTAATATCTCCGTTGTTAATTTGTCAATATATGATACACGATGTGATATTAACTAAGATACATATTCTCTGTCGCCATGGTAACGGAAAAAATACTCGTAATAGCTCGATTAGTGTAACTACTGAAAGTTATGGGTAACCCATAACTTTCAATTTGATTGAGTCGTGCGGAGGAAATTATTTAAAATAGGTATAGAGTTAGAATATGACTATTTGGAACTTCACGCCACCCATTTTCATCTCTTTTCATCCCAGAGATACTCCAGTGAATTTTCAGCATTTGAAAAGCTTTTGTATAAAGCAAATTATCGTGCTCTCATTACCGAGCGCACAGCCATTTTCTTTATCTGTACCACACGAGTTTCAATGTAAAACGAAGCACTTTAACAGTCCTCCTTAGGGAAAAGTTACGTGGAAAACGTTATTCTGAATACCTCTAAAGGAAAATTAGGAGTCGTTTTAAAACAAAAAAGGACGATTGCTAATCGGTGTGAGCTCACATTGTTCTAACCGATACGATCAGTTCGAGACCGTGTAACAAATTCTCAACGCTTTAAACAGACACGTAACAAAACAGCGGAATTAGCCGCCAAGAACCCCCTGACTTTATCTACCGCCATATTTTTAAGTAAATTACAAATAGGTATAGGGTGCACCGTGCCATCAGTTGTGCCGTGCGTGTTATCGCGACGGGGGGATCGCGAGCCGGGCAGCTTACACATAAATGCTACTGCTGGTTGACACAGACTAGCAGTTTCAGTTAGACAGTTGGTATTTTCACTGTATTATAATATTGCCTATAAATGTTTCTGCTGTTCTTTTCTGATAAATTTCTTGAAAGGTCAGTTCCGGTTCAGATCCAAGACAGTTGAATCGTTCCTTTAGGATCAGTCAAACTTCAATACATTGTCGCTTTTTTGATGTACGCCTCTATAAATTCCGTCATTCAGGAGTTCAGTGGTGAAGAATATTGTAGCGGGCTTTAAAATAGGTTTTGTAATCATTGCTTTCTTGTGTTGGTTTTGGTAAAGCCATAATTTGAAGTAAAAAAGATTTCTTTCTCGTAAGTACCAGTGATCATGAAAACTGTACGCAAGTTTTTCGTGAATAATGTTGAAATACGTTTTGAATAACTGTGTTACACTATAATTCTGTCGAAATTGTTACACCGGTTTTGTTTTTCTCTCTTGAACACAACTCTAATTGAATATCTACGATTATTACAATTTAAGAATATAAATACCGACAATTTACAAACAAATTGTAGATTTCAATAATAACGTTAAATGCTAAAAATATCCTAATACACCTATTAGACACAGTCCTTCGAATTATTATCGATTCGTTATTGTATGGTGGTTAATTGACAACAATCATAGCAAAAAACGTTAACGTGTTTTTCTTGTTTTCACAATTAAAACTCAAGGTCTGGACCCTATCTTTAGTAAAATAAACAAAAAGTTTTGTAAACCTGTCTTTTTAATTGTTCAACCGTATGTTTTTAGTCTGCGATTGTTTTTAGTACGGTTAGTGGTTGAAGTCTGTACGAGGACCGGCCGGAAACGTATTTTTTCGTCTAGTCTCCCCGTTGCATTTTCAGGCTTTCCAAGCTGACGGTTTTTCCTTTCCGACAATGATAACGTCGTTAGTGGGGACTTTGAGCTCCTAAAGACGTGATAGTTTGTTGATGGCTTCAAACTTCCTCGTTTATTTTCAGTTTGAAACTTTTTCATAATATTTTGTTCAAGAGGTGGAAAAATTGACAGGCTGTTTTTTTGGTCTTTGCTGTGTTTAGTTGTTCATCTTTGTTGAGGGTTGATTTTATAGAGACTTTCCTTTTTATATTAATTTCGCTTTAACTTTTTTACGGTTCCGTACCCGAAGGGTTACCAACGGAACCCTATTTCTAAGCCTCCGCTGTCCGTCCGTCCGTCCGTCCGTCCGTCCATCCGTCCGTCTGTCTGTCAGTACCTCAAGAACCATAATCGGTAGATAGTTGAAATTTTCACAGATTGTGTATTTCTATTGCCGCTATAACAACAAGTAATAAAATTAATGTTTATGGTACGGAACCTTTCGTATGCGAGTCCGACTCGCTCTTGGCCGATTTTTAGACTACTTTTCGAAATGAGTTTAAAGTGGTTTAAAACATGCGACAAAAAGGTCTATCTTCTCTCTTATTTCTCTTAATTTATTAATCGAATTAAAATTAACGTTTTCTTTTTTTGCAAACAACAAGAGAATGGGCCATTCCAGCAAAGATAATGTGAAGCACTCACGACATTAAAGGTGAAGAACAAAAAAAGCTTGCAAAAAGGCTTCGGAGAGTCTCTTTGTGTTAAATCGTTAACTGTTTTTTCCCATTGAGAGCAAAAGAAATAAAAATCAAATGCGACCGCTTTCCCCGATCGAGTGTTTGTTTGTCTTTTTCTGTTTGCTCTGAGGCAGACCAACTGCTGTTGGCACAAAACGGATCCACCGACTGTATGCCCTCATACACAACCGGGTGGTCTTTATCATTTTCAACGTAAACACAGCGCTCAAACACTATATAATATTATACTAAATTTAAAATCAACAGCGGCTTCGAATGTTGAACGAAGATTTCTTTTGCCACTTAACAGTTAATTGCTTGATAATTTTATTCTCGACTGGATAAATATTTTTCTATTATAATGTTAAAGAAAAGAAGTTAGAACAAACAGTAAAGTCGCGGTTTTTTTTGTTAATCGGTTTTAACTTGTAGATTTGCGTAATTTTCTATTTTTATCTACGAGTACTTGTTCGATCAGTCGGTCAGGTACTTCAATAGAGAGTAAGGCATGGCTTTGAAGTGGTATACAAAGCTGAGCTATCAAACGATTGCGCACACATCAGATCAAATAAATCACAAACTTAACGAGTTTCTGGCAAACATTTGTGGACGGAGCCAACATTCTGATTATTTTACAAATACTCGACGTGTAATGGTCCATGGGAGTTCTGTTTACTGTTTTACGGTACGTCAGAATAGATTGTCGATTGTTGGGCAACCGGACAAGTATTTGTCTAGCGGTGCGCGTGCGATGGCGTGACACTATGGCAATAGTCATCTAAAATATGCATATCAATATTTTAGTCTATAAAAGTTGCGCTCGAATGTACCGTAAGGTGGTAGGCGACAGTTCGTTTTATTGTACGATACTTTATTGAACGATGACATGCAAAATGAATCGCTTTCACGGTTTAAACAGTGCGCAATGAATCGGAGATTATGGTCTTTGGAGGCATAATTCAAAAGCTCATAGCCGTTTTGCTTGGGCGCGATTACGGCTGTGTTTCGTGTCAGGCACAATGAAGGGGCAGGTTGTTCCACAGGGGTCTGTCGGGACCTCAGAGAGACGGCGCCCCGCGGCGGCGAGAAGCGAAAACGCGCGCGTCGATATTAACCGTCGCTATTACTCGATGATGTATTGATGTATTAACTCATTAAAATACAAACCAGTTTAAGAGTTAAAGGTTAAAGACTTCATAAGAAACGCACTTACTTTCGTTCCCCGCTGTGTCAAAGAATTCAAATGAGCGTGAACGCCTAACAACAAAGGACTAACGTTAACTATTGTATGAAGATTTTGAGGCAGAATTTGTTTTGTAGGTACATGAGTACATACACGGCACACGTTCAACGATTACGCGATTATATCTGGTATATTCTCGAAACAAGCAAGCACTGCTAATAGAACCGTATCTAGTAGCACGGTTATCTTGGAGATAGTTAATTTGGCTAAAATAACCAGCTTCTGTCCAGCTTGTGTTTATCTAAAGCTTTTAAACCAATAGAAACTAACTATGCATATGGCATGCAGATAGGTAAATTAAGTAGATCCTAGCGTTACCTGTATGGATGAAGCCATTTCTAAGTAATGGTAATTTCTTTACTTGTCAGATCTTGTGTACTTATATCATAAATTCCTATATTAATTGGGAGTCAAGATGTAGAGTCGGGAGTCTTTTGGATTTTCTGACATTTTATAGAAGCTACATTTATATTTTCTGCTGTTATTACAAAGGTTTTAACTGAGAACTTTTAGTATAGGACAGCATTGGTGCAACTAAAAACAATTTGTGGCTGAAATCAAATAAAATCATTAAAAACTTTTGCCACGAACTCACGCGCGACGCTTCGACAGTTGGATCCAACAAAATATGGCGCCGGTCCACAAAACTTTTTCATTCGCTGCTACTGTATTTAATAGCTTGTCAAAATGTAGTTTGTCGGAAACTGCTGGTAGTATACCCAGGCGTTAGGGTGCCTGTCCATTGGCGCCGAGCGGAGAAACGAAGAAATATAAACCAATCATGTCAGCCAAAATGTCACACAACTCACGTGGTGCGGAGATTTTATGCAATTCCATTGATTCAAAATTTCTCCGTTTCTCCGATCCGCTGTAATGGACAGGTACCCTAATATGGCACATCGATTTAACAGAGCGTGTCAAAAACTGACTGGCATCATAGACGACGCTGGTCAAATTCAACCTTTTAGCAATTCTAAATGTCCCATATACAAGGAATCTAAACAGGGTTAGGCTATCTATGTTATATTTTCTTGCCAGGCTACATACTCGTATACCTAAAGCACAAGCACAATGACTTCTACGTAAAGTTGTAATACGAACACAAACTTTTTGTTATGAAAATCTACAAAAGTTACGGAGAATTTTTCCTTATTTTTATTATTCTCAAGAACTAAGCCAAGAGTTTTACGCACATGTTTACAGCCTAGAATCTTATTACTTTGTTTACTTGCTTATAAAACCACGCTAAAACTATTGTCTCCTAGCCTATTTTGCTCTCAGACTTTGTAGGCGCCATTTTTTTGCGGCATAAAAGGAGGGAAGAAGAAGCTTTACGTTAAGCAACAACTTATCACTGTTTTGTTAAGAAAATAGTGGCACAAACAAGACTGTTAGAGCGTAATTGCGTTGCCTTTGGCTTTAAGTAGTCTTTATGAGAGACAAGCCTCTCCCGGTGATAAACCCGAGGTAAAACGAGATGAGTGCATAAATAGCACCTTAGCACCAGATTGTGATCAGAGAATAGACTCCTTTTGTACTAAACCAAGTTTTACGACATCACGCCTATAAAATCTGATATTAACTTTCCGGCCTTGTAAAGTGTCCTTTGGTACGACATTTTTTATGTAAATACGTGCTTAGTATGGATAATTCTTTTGAAGATGGTGTTAATTGCTTTGTTCAGGTGAGTGATTTAAGTGTAGTGTCAATAAATTGAATTAATCAAACATCATGGATGAGTGTTTGCTTTGCTCATGGTTGTTCAAGCGTGTTAATAATTTGTTTGGACAGACGTCCATCAAATTGGAATTATTAATCAATAAGTTTAAGTCAATACTGATTTAGCTCTCAAGTAGTTCTTAACAACCTTACCTACCTACAAGAAACTGGATTTAAAAATAATGGATGAAACGAAAACGGTTCTAAAAAATGTCTCGACGGATAAGTAATTAAAACCCAATGAAAGAAAATGGATCTAACAATGGTGAACACGGAGTTTCATCTTCCCTTTCTATTAAAGATGCCATATCCATAATTTATAGCGAAACTAAAAAAAGCACTCGAAGTCGTAATTAATTAAAATGTCCCCGAGCGTGCGGCCATTACTGGGGATGAAAAAGCGATTTCCCCAACAGTGGGTTTTAAAGGAATCGACGAGTCCTCAAGTCCATTCTAGTGAAAAAGAGGGTGCCCCGACAGTGGCTTATAGACTTTTGAAAGGTTCTTTGAGAAATGCTCCAAAGATTTTATTGACGTATTCCGTCTGGTAATGCCTTTGTTTCCATTGTTGGGAAAACTTTGCAGAGTCCTTTTTGGAAACTGTATCAAAAGCGTCTTCATTTTCTGCGAAATCTGTTATTCTGCGCTGATTAAATTTTGTCAGAAGACGTGGAAGTACGTAATAAAAATGGAAAATTAATACACCATTTAGGTAAAAATACAACCTCACTTTTACGACCCCTGACGGGTTAACCCTTGCTTTTGGCCGACTTTACGATTTTAGCGGGATTATAAGTAGAGACAAGATTATACTTTAGTACTTAGCTAACTCTTGAATAAGCATTGTAGTAAAATGCTTATAAAATGTAAGTATCGTGCCTTCAGTGTTGTTAAAAGGGGAGAAAAGGCCGCAACATTGTGGCCGCTGTTTATAACTATAAACGTCGGAATTGGGGATGATTCCTGGGTTAAAAATAAAATTCTATTTAGTCTGTCAGATTATTAAAAAAATATTATGCTCGTAGCTAGATAATAACAGCCGCACGGGTCGATCTTCAAGGTTAAGCAACGCTTGCCAAGGTTTTTCTGTGGATGGGTGACCATCGTAACATACCGAGTTTCCTCCGTGCCTCGGAAAGCACGTTAAGCCGTTGGTCCCAGCTGTCACTTGTATATCTTTGGCAGTAGTTACGGATAGTCAGAAGCCAGTAAATCTGACTTCAGTCTTGCCATGAAGTACCGTGTTACCCAGTTAATGAGTTGTGGAGGTCTGGCAGGCAGCCGCTCCTCGTAAAATACTGGTATTCAGCAAAATCCGGCTTGACTGAAAGCCAACCACAATATATTTGGGAAAAGGCTATAGGCAGATAATTATCATGCACGCATTTTTTGCTTCATTAAATGAAAATAAATTGAAAAAGATATAACGCATCCAAGGTCAAAAGTGTGCGCTTGTTTTTACATAGATATGACGTCACGAAATCCATCCTCTTCAGTTTTGCTTGTGTGACAAAAAGACACGTTGCCAAGATATTTAATAATCTTTCTCTTAAATCTGTGCAATCTCCTCTATTACTTACATAAATGGCAAAGATAGAGAGCGATTTTTGGTCTAACAAGAAAACAAAGAACAAAACATTGGGTAGTGATGGCAATTATATGAAAGTGTCATCATCCGTCATTGGTTCTAAATACTTATCAGAGATTAGAATAGTAGTCAAACGAAACGTAAAAAATAATGGAGGCATTTTCATCGTCATCATCATTTCAGCCGAAACGCGCGCACTACTGGACCTGCTTGCCCCAGGATGGGGGTGGTTTGCCATAATCGCCACGCTTGGTAGGCGGGTTGGCGATCGCAGTGTATGGTGTTGCGTTTTGCAGAAAACGCTGCTGCCCATTCTCTGGCGAGTCTCTTAGTCGCCTCTTACGACACCCATGGGAAGTGAAGGGATGGTATTATTCTTTTACGGCACCCTACAGCACCGGCCGACACCATACGGCAAAGAGCCATTTTCAATTACACAGTAAATACTGTACTGTTTGGGTTTAAAGTTTGTATTTGAGGAAAAGTTGTTTTCGCTATGTCCAAGCTGTATCTCGGTAAATAGGCAGACCTACTTGTGCAAGTTGACGAGCACGAGGTACCAACGTGGTACGAGGTATTCTTGTTTGTTAGCTCTATGTATTTTGTTAGCAACGCTGTGTTCACGTAAAAGTTTATGGCAAACGTATAGGGTTTCACATTGTGTTTCTTGATATTTTCAGTAGTGATTTTTTCTGAAACAGAAGTGTTATGTGCCAAAACCACAGTTATGATGTCAGTTAATGGTCCTCTGACATTAATTTAATTACTCCATCAGGGACAATTATCCGATAGAGATAAACCAATGAATGTGCGTTGTTCGAGTAACCCCAGTTTCTGGGAAAAACGGGGCCTTCGTTCTATTAAAATAACATCAGATTACCTATAAAAGATAAACGAAATTGGAAAAAGATTGTGCCTTTTTCTTAATTAGCGCCTATAATGAAATTTCCTTCATCAACTGGTATTAGTAGGGAAAGTTTGGGGCATTAATGTAAAATAACGGGCGGATCGGCCCAAATCCCGGGACCGGAGGGATCCCGGGATCCCAATAAGTCCGGGATAGGTCCGCGCGCTAATCGCACTTGTAGCCAGTTGCGAGATCGCCAGATTAACGTCACTAGGTATACTTACCGTCAGATGGGTTCTGGCAAACGATGGGCTAAACATTATATCGAAATAGACATACATACCTCTTCACAGTTGAGTACGTCGATCAAAACTTTAACCCAAAGGGGTTATCATTTATAGCCTTCCCAAAGTCTATACTATTATTCATAGCGTGCCTAGAATTCACCAAGGAAGGATTAACATATACTTAAGCATAATCAGCCCAAAATTATCTTACTGTTGCAATACAAACCTTATCTTAGTGAGAGGGAATGAAGCTTACCACGGATTGGTTACACATAAGCCACATACTATTATAAACATGTAGATAGTATAGGGACTTAATAGGTCACTTTTACATAACATAATAGGTCACACTCCACAATTGCATGTAGCGAAACTAAATGAAGCGAAATATGTAAGTAAGGATAGTAGCAGATGGTACTGTTATTTCTGCCTGCTCCCTTGGGAAAAAGGCGTAAGCTTATGTATGAATATATGCATGTTTTCCACTTCTTCTTTTGGAGTCGATGGTTAACCCTTATACAGTTTGGGCCTAGTAGATGCCCAAGTTATCGTACTAACAGAAAATACATATTAGGTATATTCAGTAAAGTTCAGCTGTGTATATCGAATACAAAGGCGCCGACATTTTACTACCTAGCAGATAATCAGAAAGTACACATATTTGCATAGGCCTTCACACCTAAATACAAGTTTATGTTAATAGTAAAATAGGTTTATAGGGAAAAACGGCTATTAACCGACGCTTATTACAATGTAAAACCTCCTAATTTGTTACTTAGCAGGCTTTATTTTCTTTATTGTATTATACTAGGCTATAACTGCCTTCATCTATTACTATTAAGGGATCGTTTTATAGAGCCTTTTTTGGCACCTTGTCTTTATTTATTGAACTTAGTCTGAATATTTTATTGTGTTTTAACTGGATAGAAGCAATGAATTTATTCATTTAATTTAATAGTAGATAGTGCTGATTTTAAAAAGCTGTAGGTAGTTTGAATTATCTGTAGTAAAAAAAAAAACTAATTTTTAGGACCATTTTGAACAAAGATAAATAGACATTTTTTTAAATCAAATTGCAACCATTATTATTTCCTGTGTACAAACAGCACAAAAAGGAACATAGAGACAAAAATGTTCCAAATTATTACTCAGCATGACGAATTTTATCCTCAACCATAACATACAAATAAAACAGACTAATCCCCGAAAGGGAAGGCTGTTCCGCTAATGATAGCATTAAGTCCCGATGTGACGAGGGCCAAGCTGCTGGCCTGTTATCGGATCCAATCCCGAGACGGGACAAAAAATACCGCAAGACCCTGACCCGAATTACACTTGTCCAACTTAAGGATGTGGTTACATCCTCAAGTTGGACAAGTGTAAGCCTCAAAAACGGTTAAGGCCTGACAAAGTGCTTCATAGATGGCCTCATTTGTAGCAAAACTATCTGAAGCGACCAAATGCCTCGTTATTCATCTGTCATCATCAAGTGACTCATTTTCCTAGTTATGTTGGAAACTCCTTGGAGTATTTCAAGAGGCGTTTAAATACCAATATTTTATTCTGAGCTACTGGCATCTGACCTCCACTCCACGTTGTGTGGTCTTGACTTCTAATAAACTATTTCATAATTTCTACAATCATTGAGAAATAGAAGCCTTCGCAAACAATCCACATACTGCAGATGTAAGAAGACTGTTTCCATTTTAAATTACTATAGCAACCTGAATAAAAATCTTGAAGAGTTGATTTAGATATAACTTGGTTATCAACTACAAACACTTTTTTTTATAAATATTGACAAAATAAAATAATTTTCCAACTTTATTCAAGAACCGACGATGTTCTTGCAGTTTGGCTTGCTGCTGTGCGAAATAAAAAAATTCAGCAAGTTTTCCGTCAAATCTTTTTTGACGTGATAACGTATTTATTATAAATCGATAAAAAAGAGTATTCTATTCTATTCTAACGCCGGCTGCGTGAAAAAGTGTCACGTTCCGCAAGCGTTGGAGATAGCGGATTGTTTGTAAAGAATTCAATTGTTTTCTTATTAAGCGATATTGTGGACGAAGATGGAGCACGCTTGCTTAGATTAATCTATCTAACCTAAGCCTTAATGCAATATTCGAGGCTGTAGTGTAAGATTCTTATAGTCTTGTCTCGTTCATTAAAAATCTAATGATATAACTACATTAGTCATTTCCGTTAAATTCCTCACTACAACTTGCCAATTTTAAAATTGAATTTTCTCGTATTGACCCTATTGATTTCTGTCCATTGCCTATATAACTTGATTACTATCTCACTATAGCTATCTGACGACCTCAAAAGAAATAACGTTGCTCGGACATATAAAATATACCCGACAATACCTTCGTTTATTTAATCTTCTAGTTGGTCTTCCGCCTCATCTGTGCCATTGATATCTTCACTACGTGACTACATTATTGCAATGACCCGAAGCAGTTATCAGTCTACAAACGATCCTATTATTCCCATCCGTTGGGTGACACCGTCGTAATCAATTACGTTCATTATGTCATCTCCTAGACACGTTCGCTATCTATTGCGTACTAATTGTGTAATAATTATTCTATTTTAGTGGTTTCGTCGTAAGTGGAAATTTATGATCGTTCGAATTGACAGTGTTTGTGACTGGGCTTTGAAGTTAATTGTTGGGTTATAGAGGTAGAGTTTTTGAAAAGATATCGCTGATTTAGTTTATTTCTAACAATTTATTCAATTCAGTATTTCCCGTGTTGTCTCACTTACAAACATAACATGATTAACAATAATAAAGCGTCCGTGAAGTTTCTTGCGCGTTCCTCTCCATAGTGATAGGCTTTGGAACGTAATACCAGGTTGTTTTTGGCTGACCAACCTTGGCTATTCAAAAGTACCTGTGCACGGTTTAAACACCTGTAGGTTAAGCTTTAAGATTGATACTGAAATAAATATAATTGATCTATTTAAAGGACCAATGATTTAATTAAAGGACTATCGAAAAAAAAAAATGCTCATCGCCAGCCGATATTATAGATTACAGCATGATATTATAAATTATATTTTTCGCTTGCCATTTCAACAACTTACTGTTTTAGTCACGGTATGACCCTTCGAACATTGTCAGTCCATTTGCCCAATGCATGTCCGGACATGATTGCACTTAATTAAATCGCCGTTGCAAATGGGATTAGCACAAACCAATCAACACAGCAAACATTAGCGTAATGGATAATTAATTGTTCAATGATCCTTGAATCTTATGATGGCAAATCAATTTGGAACTATAGCATCATATTGATGGTTGCTTTCCATTATCCGAAGACCCAAAGCGCGGGCTTCGTCTTCCGACCATATCGTAACAAATTAATTATTAGCTTCTACTCTCGACATGGTCTGCATTTAATTCTGAACGGGATTAAAAAAAAATCTATGGGAATGTCTAAGTTAAAAACTAAATTGCCAAATTGCTTCCAAACCCATTTGGTACCTTTTGAAAGAAAGAGTAACACACATTCATCTGCTCAGCCAAGCGCACACTTCTAAATTTATAATACCTGTTAGTAGGATAGGATGTAATTTAAAGTGTATGTATTTTCTCTTCTCACTAGTTTCCATCTCGATTAACTGCGAGTAATCTAATACAAATTAAAATCAAATGTTCTACGCCCTCTTTTTCGCTTGCATTGCTTGCTATTCATCGCAAAAAAAAAAGGTTCTTAGCAATCATTCATACATTATTACAATCATATCAACATTGTCCTGTTCAGAATCTAACCCAAGGCTCAAGGTACTTGGACCTGGTTTCATCAAAAATGGCTACTAGTTTTAAGTAATGGTTTATGGCACGTTTTACAAGCATAATAATTAAATCATACTCCGATTGTTTTATTTTTTATGAGATGTTGTAACAGTAGAACTTAAAGTGCATGCGTGTGTGCAAACACTTTTAAAGGTGATTTGTAAAGATGGTGGTTAGTGTCAGGATAACCAAATGAAGGAAAAGTTGTCGGAATTCGGAATGTTTGCAGTGACAGGAACTTTCGATTAGTTCGAGACTTGGGATACATTCACCGCGTGCAGATAGTACAGAATGTGTGATATTGATTACAAGGTTAATAATAATCTACCACTATCCGATATACTCACAGTCATCATCATCATCTGCCTAGCCTTTTCCCAACTATATTGGGGTCGGCTTCCAGTCAAACCGGATTCAGCTGAATACTCAGTGTTTTACGTGGAGTGGCTGCCTACCAGACCTCCACAACCCATTAATTGGGTAACCCGGTACATCTTGGCAAGACTGGAGTCAGATTTACTGGCTTCTGACAATCCGTAACGACTGCCAAAGATCTACAAATGACAGCCGGGACCAACACTAACCGTGCTTTCCGAGGCACGGAGGGAACTCGTTATGTTAAGACGGTCCCCATCCACAGACCAACCTTGGCAAGCGTTGCCTAACCTTCAAGATCGACCCGTGCGGCTGTTATTATTTAGCCACGAGCTCCTCCTCATCCGATATACTCACAGTAGGTATTTGGCACTAAATATATCAAAGTCAGCAGTAGCTTAATAAAAAAGAAAAATAAACAACGCAGAAACTACACACTTGAAATAAAATACATACCAAACGACCGGAACCAGTTGTTTATCCTACAGAAACTAACATAAATCCAAAGTTGAAAGATAAAACATTCCAATCCCGATTCTAATTTATTACTGAAGGAAAAAAATCTGATGCATTTCATCGAGTTTCCTTGTTGAGAAAAATCGGGCTATTACAAGAAGGGAAGCTGTACCGCCGCTCGTATTTCAAAACAACACCATTAGTACTGCTCGTCTTTTGTTTTGGTAACCCGTTATTTTGGAAGGAATTATTGCTATATTTTCTTTCGTTTTTAGGTTTTTCGTTTTGAGGGGCCGACCTTAAAAGGAAATAGAACTTATTATTGGTTATTATATATATACTTAGGTTATGTTTTTTGTAAGCTGAAAATAAATGGATTATTATTATAATAAGATAGCTTCTGCCAGCGGCTTCGCCCGCGTGGTCCCTAAGGAACATATTCCCGGGACAAAAATTAGCCTATGTCCTTTCTCAGGCTCTAGACTATCTCTGTACCAAATTTTATTAAAATTTGTTCAGTAGATTTGGCGTGAAAGCGCGACAGACATACAGAGTTACATTTCAATTTATTATAATATTAGTAAATTAGTAAAGATTAACGAGGTTTTGTGCAAGATCTGTGCAATGCATGAGTTTTAATTTGGCGTAATATTGGGTGTATAATCCCGGTTCTGGAAAATCTGATGCATTTTATCGAGTTTCCTTCGAAAAATCGAGCTATTACAAGAAGGGAAGCTGTACCGCCGCTCGTATTTCAAAACAACACCATTAATACTGCTTCTCTTGGGAGTTGCTCTATTTAATTTTTCTTTCGTTTTTATGAAAGAAAGAAAGAAAACTATTTATTTGGGACAATGGGAAAATGTTTATTGGTTTATGGTTCCTGACCTCTAAAGGAAATCGGACGAGAGGTTGATTTTTCAATAGATAGATACCTACATTAAACTGAAGAATGAAATATGTATTGATGTTTCACATACGATGTTTTACATATGGCCCTTACATAGAGGCAAAAGCCCAAGTGGCTGCAAAGAAGTTGGGGATTCTGGCAAAGGTGAGACGATACTTCACGCCGGAACAGCTGCTTAAACTCTATCAAGCGCAAGTTCGATCGTGTATGGAGTACTGCTCTCATCTTTGGGATGGATCTGCCAGATACCAGCTTGATGCCCTTGAGTCAATTGAGAAACGAGCCAAGAGGATCATCGGCAATGAGAGGCTTGTCGCGACGAAGCTCCAAAGTCTGGAACATCGACGACGAGTTGCTAGCCTGTCGGTTTTCTACCGGTTGCATTTTGGGGAATGTGCGTCGGAATTGCATAATTTAATTCCGCCAAGCCCGTTCCATCATCGGACCACAAGACGAACGGCGATGCGCCACCGGTACACGGTGGATATCCCACCCATACGCACAAAACGTTTCGGTAACAAATTCATAATGCGTACAGCTAAGGAGTGGAATTCCCTGCCGGAGTCTGTGTTTCCTGATAGCTACAACCTGGGAGTCTTTAAATCAAGAGTGAATAGGTTATTTCTAGGCAAGCGTGCTCTATCTTCGACCACATCATCACTTACCATCAGGTGAGATAGTGGTCAAACGCGTGCCTATGTTTAGTAAAAAAAAAAAAAAATACGTGAAATTGCCACTTCAATTTCTCAAGTAAAGATAGTCCATGCATTT
This sequence comes from Lacanobia oleracea, assembly GCA_950371165.1. Lineage (NCBI taxonomy): Eukaryota > Metazoa > Arthropoda > Insecta > Lepidoptera > Noctuidae > Lacanobia > Lacanobia oleracea. The sequence continues at coordinate 15,613,789 of OX493397.1, forward strand.
CAGGGCCGTGACCGGGACGTGTCTGGGCCATGGTCCGTCATAGCGTGGTCTGACATGTCCTGGAAATGAAAGTGTGTAACGTGTTCATGCAAAATGTACGCATCGATATTTGTTTAAGCTCCGAACGGATCTTGGACCTATCAACCAATTATCTGACCATTGAAAATCGGGCCCAAAATTAGTTTTAACAGTGTTCTTATCAAGATCACATTTATGTAGAATACAGTATTTTTTTTTGTTACCTATCTACTAAAACTTGCTACCTTATTTGGTGAAACTTTTAATCAATATTGTTGTGGACACGACAATAGCATTAGGTTTTGGGCTAAATTAATTTGATAGTGCTGATAGTAACTAATTGGTAATAATTTACCGTAAGTACTTACAATGACGAACAGCATGTATTATTTATATCTTTTGGTCAGGTCATCTTTGTTGGTACATGCTTTTACCTACCAAGTAATTAAAAAAGTAGCATTACCCTTAATAAGCGAATAAGACTTACTTTAAAAGATATAAAGACATATCTGGAAAAATTGGAAAACAGCCTTGTTAAAATAATAAGGTTATTTTAAAAATAACCTTAGTTTCGAGATAACAATCAAGAACATATAACATTAATGCACTCTTAATATTCAGAAGCGAAAACAATTTAATTACAAGCAGAGAATGGGGTTAAATACATGATAAAATTGTAATTATCCTCGTCGCCGGACTTCCAAAAGAGTGTCGTGGTCCAGGTACCAGTAACCGCTCGATTTCATTTGTTTCTGTCCTCTCTAGACTGTAGGAAGTTAAACAAAGTTTAGTGTTTTAAGAAAATGACGGTCGATACATGGTTACGAGTACTTTACAAATCCCCAAGAAGAAATAAAATCAGCTGTTATTTGACGTGGCACGCACGAAAGTGTCACGTTCCGCCTGAGCCGAGCGTGCAAGCGAGAGCGCGGAACAAGCAATAGAGACACGATCGGCCTAAGCGTTCGGCTAGTTTGTTATGAATTCAATTTTTTTCTTATGATATAAAAAAAAATATCGTCCGTAAACCGACTTTACAGAGCAAAAAAATGTTTTTAAACGTTGCCCCGCTAGGAATTTCTCCTGTATAGTGGTTGCGTTTACAAACATAGAAACTCACGTATACAAACAGCCAGACCCGGAACTACTCGATCGATCTATAGGCTGTACAAATAAATATTTGTTCCGTGTGGGAATCGAACACACGACACGCAGCGCAGCGGTCAACTGATCAACCACTACGCCAATCGTGCCGTCGAAAGTTCCCCACATTTCAAGCAGAAATGTATTCAAAAACATTTTTCTTTAACTGCTCTAAGTCTTTATTTCTGTTTCCGGAATTAAGTATGTCAATACATTAAGGTTGTTTAAGGACCGTTCATCATCATAGCAGCTGAAAGACGTCCACTGCTGGACATAGGCCTCCCAAGGGGGGTTGCCATAATCGCCACGCTTGGCAGGCAGGTTGGCGATCGCAGTGCGATGATGTTGCGTTGCAAGAACCGTCACCTAGTGCAAATTTATATGGCGTTGACACCAGGCCATGGTGTACTCGTGTTCCCATCCCAACCAACTAATCATGCGTGAATAATCATCGTATACGTATACACACAAACATACTGACTGACCGAATATTACTACCATGATAACCATCCTCGTCACTGCACTTCTAAAAGAGTGCTGCGGTATACCAGTTATCCGCCAGTTTAATTTCGCTTCGCATTACCCGTCCTCTGTACGAAGTTTAACAGAGTTTTGCTCCAACGTCGGACTCGGCTAATACTGAAAATGAAGCTCTCGTGGGAAATTTATCATTAGCGGTCACATTAAATTCCGTTTCATTCTTTATTTACGTCAAAACGCTTGTGCGCTGAAGAATTTCTTTGTTGTGCTCCGTTTATGTTTTATTTGCGAGACAAGCGATGTTGTTTGTCAATTAGAGAAAAAATGGGCGACGTTTGTTTCTAATATTTTTCTAGTAAAAATGTCTATCTCTATTTTAGTCCCTGACAAGCTTACCTACATTTTGAATCTCTTGTTGAGAGAGATTTTGAAACAAAATGGTTTATTTTTGTCTAGTTCTTACCTAATATTACCTCAGTTCATTTAATTTCAAACAACATCTCCTTTGCTTTGCAGTAGGGCAAAACAGCGGGTCTATAAAGGCCACTTTAGCAAAATCAGAAAGAAGATCACGCTACCCGTCACTGTCATTTTTTCCCAATCAACCTTAAACCTAATGCGTCGGCGATAAAGATGAAAATTAAAGGATCATGACCAACGATGTATGGAAATCCGTCTAAAGTTGAAACACAATAAATCTTTATTTATTATAGACTACGCTTTATATACTATTAAACAAAAGTGTTAATTTTCACACAAATACCCGGATTTTGAAGTAATTAAACAAATACGGAGATAACCTACAAATTATGTCTAACCTACTCGCAACTTATAAAATGACCACAGATCACTCATGGAGGTACAAAACAACAATGTTAGTTAAAAACAAAACAAGTGAACAGTTGCTAATTGAAAAATAAAATGTAATATTCATGCTTTTTATGGCCTTGCAGCGTTGATGTGACAATATCGAAATAAAACGACAACTTCAGTCAGATAGAACTTAGATATTAATGAATCGATTCTTTAGACTTCGATTCGAATAGATTTAAAAATCGTTCTTGTTTAGGAAGAATTGCCATCCCTATCGGCCGGTCCGTCTGTCATCTGGCTTGACAGTTGCATCTGCGTGAGACGAAACACAAAAATAAATATTATCTTATTGGAATGATGAAATACATATACAGTACGATATGGTTATGATATTACTAATTATATAGCTATTTATGAGTTTAGTATCATTTTTGTGAAGATTTTGTCTAAAGGTTCATACTTACGTAACTCGTACAAATGAAGAGAACGAAATGTCAATCATGACTAATGTACCTAGCAATCGCTAATTTACTGTTTATGTTAAAATCATAATTCCGGATACGAAAACAAAATTCCTGAAGTGAAAAGCTTGTAAAAAATAAGCAAATAATTTCTATATTAATTTGATTTTCCTTCATGCATTTTTGCTAGACTGCTTTCGGTCAATCTCCTTTGAAAGATTGTTGTGTGATTATAATAATAACAATAATAATATCTTTATTGAAATAATAGGATACAAAAAACTTGTTTGAAGCCTCTGACTCCTAAACTAGGTTTACCTGTATGTCAGGAGCCAGCGCCCTCTCCCGCTTTATTTGGCTTAGATACTAATGTCAACACAGAAATAGACAAACATACATGCAAGAAATACAATTGCAAAAAAAAAAGTAAAAATAAATAAATAATGAATTGAAACATGGATGGAACAAAAAAATATAATTGGAAAGAATTCATACAATTATTATTACCTAAATTACATTTAATTTCTATTATATCGTGCTGTGTGTGTATATGTATGTGTGTTTGTATGTCGGAGTTGTGTACGTGTGCGTGTGAGTGTGTACCTATTCTTGTTTGTGTTTTGGGCCATTTTAGGAGAATCATGATTAAAATTATATTCTCCTAAAAAGGCCTTTTTACTCCCCAGGCTGAAAATAAGTAATTACACAAACCTCGCCGACTTGTAAATTATCATAACCCACCTTATAAAATTCGCATTTCTAATACTGGATATATAATCATTGAATTTCTCCAGTAGGCTACCACATTCAACAAATCGGTGCCTATTTTTTTCTGAATAATTTTAAATAAAGACAGTCCAGTAATCACACGAACGATAAAATCCTTATTGCAACTTTCTCTACCATTACAAACGCATACATTAAGTTTCCAACTACCTAATAGAATCACTTGACGGTAAAGTCTGACTGTCGCATTACGACTACTAAAGTACTAATAAGTGGCCACATCCATACTTAAACCTGAATTAACACTAAACTGCTGTCGTAATTGAAAAATGTCCTTTTAACCGTTATTGTGATGCACATGACGTTGACATAATGCATCCGTATGGTCGAGCATGCTTCGATTTCCTAAACCCTGTAACTGTGACCACGGAGTAGATAGTTACACAAAAGAACAACTCCATAAAACAAGGTGAAGAAGAAGAAGGCGCCCTTTTGAGAATCTCACTTGAAGAACCTGAGTAATTGCTGACGATGACATGAAGATGAAGTTTTTTATACGAAGGCTGCTCATGTTTGCGGCACCAGTAGGCAGTAAGAGCATACACAAATTGTAGACAAGGATGCGTAGGTTAGATCAAGACTTTGAGGAAACGAGGACAAAGTAGCTCCATTCATTTGCTTCTTCCATTGTTAATATAGGAACCGTCGGTATTTGGAGGGCTTGCTGTCAATGTTAACTGCAGATTAATTTGAAATAGGGGATGCGTCAGTTTAGTCCATTTAATGTGGCGGTGTTGATGTGTGCATATGTTTTCGCTCATTGCATGAACCTTCTGTAGCTAATAATCCTATGCTGCGTCTATGGTCGATGTGGCAGGCATGGTAATTATTCCAATTAAAATAACTCCGCTTGTAACGTCAACTAAGGCTTTCGCTTGATAAGGTTGTGCCTGTTAATATACTGTTAGAACGATATTTTATTAATTGATTCAAATTCTTGATTGTGTAAGTATTTATTATAACTAAATGCTTGTACATATTACAAGATTATTTCTCCCTTTGAAATTTGTTTTATATAAAATCTACTATTGGAATTTTAAGTAGGCAACTAACTAAGCATACGTTTAAACTAAAATGGCAAACCGTTGTGACGATATTGCTCATTTAAATCGAATATGAATAAGATATATTTAAATCAAATATCATAAACAGCCACCTACACCTTTCTCACATGAAATAACATCTATTATAAATTATGAGAATGAACCCATAACAATACAACGGCATGAAACCAATAAATAATAGAAAGAGACGTCAATAGTTCATAGTAGCGGTGAACTTTAAACTCAATCTCTCTAAATCAAAACTGATTTTATTACTCCTGTTGGCCTACACAACGTATATAGATAAAGTTATACTTAATGACCAGAACGAAACTTATCATCTCCGACAACGCGCCAAAACATCAATAAAAAAGTTTAATCCTATTCCCGCCAAAGAGATTTAAAAGTAAGTTTCAGTCGTAAATTAAATTCTACGCATACGTAGGCAGTTCAATCAGCCTGCTACCACGAAAAGAAAATAAAATTAAAAGTAAAGCCGAGTGTACAAATGAGGCGGGTAAAATTATTTTTACGATTCTCTCTCTCAATTAGGAGACGCACCGACAGTAAAGTGTCAGTGTTATTTAAATTTACTGCACCAATTAGACTCGCTATCATCACAGGAGTGATGAAACCATACCGTGTCGTGAGTAGCTTCCCTTATTAAGAGTTCTATAATTAAAATTTACAGCGCCAAGCGGACGATTTGAATAACTAAGAGAATAGCTACAAATGATTCCATTAAGTAGTTTAAACATGTCGGGTATGAAGTTTACACTTCATATTGGGAGCAGCAGTGTTGAAAAAATGCGGGTCAGTTTAGATTTAGTTATTTTGAAACTTTATGAGCGACTGGAGTTGTAAACTGAAGTCTGCGTGATGATGAATAACAAAACCTGACAGCAGTCGCAAAGGGTTTTCAAACAAATTATTATTAATACCGCTCATCGTAAAAGTATCAACTAAACAATCTGAAATAAAACATGAAGATATAATTTATCCAATAAATTTAAAGTTCTGGCAAAAACTTTGTATGTGCAAAGTGATAATAAAAACAATAGTGCAAGACGACCATAAAACACATTCAACTCAAGCCACAAAACAAACGGACAGCTCCAACGAAGCAGTACAATGTGCCATATCGACGCCAAAGCGACATGATGAAGGAAAATAAACAATAACTCAAGCCAGCAGATACCGCTGTATAAAAGGATTGCACCAAAACACATATATCTCATAAAGTTAGTGTGCGAGCAAAACATCCTGGCATGTACCACGTAGCACATTCTGGCAACCAAGGCGAGAACAATCTGTGTAATAGAATTTACTTGTTTCTTCATCCCTTCTTCGCTACCATGATAGTTCGGGACTCGGCGACACTGTGGCGGACTGGCGGTTGCTCTCCTGAATATAGATTGGTCTTTACCTTTGTCCTAGTTGATAATTAAGCACAAACGAAGCTGGTTTATTGGCTGCGGTTCGGTTAGTTAGCTATTGAGGCGGTGTTCACCTTTAACGGTATTCTGTCTTTCGCGTGAGTAATTTACACTTCGCTTTTTGTGTGAATTGTTGAAGCTCTTCTTTTGGCTTGGTCTGTTGCTTTTTGCTTTTGTTTGTGTCTATTGAACTGTCTATTTCAAGTCTGATTGAAAGTATCTGTTACTGAGATGGGCACAATTGTTTGTTTATTTTTATTTTATTTATTTTTTCACAATTCACTTCTTTTTACTCTTTCTAAAATTATTCACCGACACTACCTACTCGGCCATTAAGTGTTTGCCCCCGATTCGAGATTAAGACATAAATATCAAGGCTAAACATAACACATTTGCACTATTTCATCTGGTTCCTAATGTAACTCAAACATATAATTAAATACTCTTGATTTATTACATCTATTAACATAAAAAGCAGTCGTAAAAATATTGCCTAATCGAAATCAATAACGCATTACTCAAGCGAATGCCGATTTGATGAGTAAATATGTGTTTGCGTAGGTATATACGTGTCATTTCTACAAATGAGAGAGATCATTTAAATATAAACCTATATCATAAATAGTCCTCATTTGTCTACATTTGTGAAGGTACGCTCGATCACACAATGGTTTTGTCAATAATTTTGATAAGTTGTTTTGATACTCCTTGAGCTAAACAATAAATCCCGTATTTGTTTGGATTTGGTATATTATACCACAGATTTTTATAAATGGAATATTCAACAAGAAATGGATATTGTGTAAATTGCTTTGTGGACTTGATGCTACTCTTCGTTCTTTTGTTCATAACCTATAGAAGGGTTTTACCTTAATTAATTCAACGAACCCATAGCCGGCCCCATGTGGATAGGTAATAAAGCAAGAAAATAATATAGAAAATGTGTTCTAGAAAAGTTTTTGTTGATGGAAGTGGTTATAATATTGAGCTGATTTTATATACTAATAACAAAATATTTACCTCGGTTGCATTACAATTTCTTATCCCTTTTATAGCCACACACACACAGTTTCACACAGTTTTTTTACAGTCTCGCTTATTGTTTGTCGACGGTTCCCTTACTTCAAAGATTTCCAGATTCAATCAATTAGCTGAGTAAACATTCGTGCAACTTGTTTACTACATCTTCGATATAGTTCCTGATAAATATCCTAGTTTCTTGCGTGGAACTACCAACATTTGTGGTCAACTGTACGTTAGTGCAACCCACTGAGCGTTCGTTATGGCAAAAGTTTGGAAAGCTCACAACTTGATGCTGTCATTGTTGAACTTGGATTTATGCCAAACGGGCAAAGACGCATTGCAGAGTAATATTCAGGATTTTTCGAAGCAAAGATTGTTTGGACACGAGAATCTGGGATATGTCGCCCGTTTGTTATTTGTAGGTGATTTATTGTTAGAGGCGGTTGTAGCGATATCTAACCTCAAGTTGTGGGACGTTGGTTATGAATTTAGTTGTTTATGTGAATATTATGTATAAGGATTTAAATTCGTTTTGTAGTTAAAATTGAGACATAGATACTGTATTCAAATTCTGATTCTTAATTTCCTAACCACTCTAACTTTTCAATGTAAACGACTAACTTCTTAAACAGTGCTGGTTCTGTTAGAACAAAATAAAAATATTAATAATTTTATTGCCAAAGGAAAATACATGACGTGTTACATTCCATGTTTTTTTTACCCTTAATTTATTTATAATCAGCCTATATTGTTCCCACTGCTGGGACACAGGTCTCCTCTCTTTCGAGTGGGAATGTGGTATAATCCACCACGCAGCCCAGTGCGGGTTGGTAGATGTCACATGTCTTCGATTTTTTGGCTCTAGGATATACCGATTTCCTTACGATGTGTGATTGTGTGTATGAGAACAAAAATATCCTTCACAAACTGTAAGAAAAACTAAGTCAGTAACTCCAATTCCAGTCACGTCACATTTACCTTGAGTTCCATCTACCCTAAAGGCAAAGCTCTCCGCGCGTGCACTCACACACTTAAGATCACATAGCCGTGATTTGCATACTACGCAATGACATACTTTATTCCTCACGGCTACATAAGTCCACTTATCTGTGGCAATAGATCGGTGTGAGTCTTGTGAGCCGTTAAACTAGAATTGCAATAGTGTTTGCGTAGCACGTCATTAAATCTTATCATGTCCGCGTCTGCTTCATCTGAGTGACACGCGGGTTTATTATCGTGTACTTTGTCTTCTGGCTTGTTCGTTTCTTTTGAAGGATCCTTGGAAATATTTTGTAGAAGATTTTTGACCGGCTGCGAAAGAGACTGCGATTGTCATTATTTTAAACTAGCAGTTCACCCGCGACTTCGTTCGCGCGGGATTAGAATTGCAATTTTCATAGAGATTTCTATCTTTTTTTTCGAGGATAAATTATAACTTACTTCCAAATAATTTAGCTTTCACCAATAGGGTGAAAAAATTGATTAAAATCGGTCCAATAGTTTCGGAGCACAAGTAGTACAAACAAACAAAAAGACATTTCTCTTTAAAATAATTATTATATTATGTATTAGTATAGATAAGGCATTTTTGAAAGGGCACTGCCTTAATTTGCGATTTTTATAAAAATAAAAAAAAGCTTAGAGGCATAATCATGTTTTCATTAAGTTCGTAATAGTCAAGATTTCCTTTTTGAATAAGTTTGTGCCTCAGGCGACAGTAAACTGCACTAGTTGGCAAATTTGCTAACTAGCTGTCACTCCTGCAGCATTTATAATATTTTACACACGCGCTGCTCTTTCCAGCAGCCCTATTAAAACTTTCTACTGTAATAGTCATAACAACAAACTTGGTAGGAAAATAAACACAGGAATTCCTCGGCGAGATGAAAGACTAAATACCGTGTGTATTTAATTAATTAACGTCGACAATACAATGATTAAACGCTGGGCCTCACAACAAACAATAACGAAACATCTTCAACAAACGATAAATCTTGAAGTAACAGTAGCGTTTCTTTGTCTCAAACCATCATCTTTTGTTCAGTTTTGGTATAAAATCCGTGTTATAGCAACACTGTTCATTTGCGCCTCGTGTAATATCATTTTCCACGTTTTCCTTTCCTTTGTCGATGTAGACACAATAAAAGCAAGCCGGCTCGTTAATCGCACAGAGTAGTCCTGGCGCGTAATTAACTTTGCAGCCAGAGAGAGTAGAGATTTACGTGGACCCCGGGTACAATTAAATTTGCATAGGAAATTGCACAGAATGAGCTAAGAATAAGTTACCCGAGTATGAAACTAAATTTTATGCTTGTCGTCGGCTAGAGGACCCTTATTTATTTACCTGGCTTTTAGCCCCGTAATTGTTAACTCGGAACTTTTTGTTCCGCATTGAGTCAACAAAATACTTCGCGTAATCTCCAACAAAATATCATAAGGTTTTCATTTTCGTCGAAGAATTTTATTTCCATTAAAATTTTATTTCACCGTCCACCGTATCCAATATTCAAGATTTATTTGACAGCGAACTATTTTTAATATCTCCTGAAACTTATTAGCTCGTATACTATAACATCCAAATATGCTTTTTTGTTTTACTAAACCCATTTAACAGAGAAGAAATGATTCGTAAAACTGTAGCTATTTGTAGCACAGCGGTGTAATTGGCTATCAGGGCGTGGAGAAAAATGGACATATGTTTATTTTAATACGCTCCATCCATCAAGTCCAACAGCGGCGCTACCTCGAAGACAGGCCATACCAATGTAATTAAGGATATTGAAAAACAAATAATTATTTTCGAATCATGTTTCGTGTTCTAGCGAGGTACCCTATAATTTTCGTGATGAATTACTCTTAAGTGCTGGTAAATACGTAAACCTTGTACATATTAATGGGTTCTGGACTATCCATTTGGCTACCAATTCATATTTTAACTTGGTAATTGTCAGTAGTAGTTACGAAACTAAGAAAATTACAGGCGCATAGGTACCAACTATATCCGTTTGATTATTTCTCAAACTTTATGTCAACTTTCACGAGGTTTTATGAACGTTTTAATCACTTTTCTAAACACCTGTACATATTGTTTTATTTGCAAAACAATACCACTTCAATAATTTCTTATACTTAAACCAGAAAGCTTAGTTTACGGATATATTTTATTGTCCCATCGTTTAGGTTAGTCAATACTTTTATTGCGCAATACTCTGCAATTTCCCCACAAATTGTCTGCAGTGTAACTTTTATAGCTGCATTCGTCCGAAGCATTTCCACGATATTTTTCATATTTTACGACGTTTAGAATTTACGTCTCTTGTGAGTGAAGGCAGACAACTCGCCGTTTCCTGACTATTCTTGTGTGCATCATTCGTATTTCATACGTCTTCTTCCAACGTGTTGTAAAAATACGTGCTGAATTTAATATTTCACTTTAGGACAAGAAAATTCCAAGTAATTTTACTTTGGAAATATATTATTTATTTTATTTAACAGTTTATGTACACACTTTAGGTACATAGACAGATAAAAGGAAGGAAACAAAAAAATAGTCACATAGGTGATGCTTATTTCAAAAGAAATCTCTTCCAGCATACCTTTTTTTTTTTTTAGGATGGGAAATCATCAAATGACTCCTCCCGCTCTGGGTACAGTAGGAGGGAGTGTCGTCAGACTCTTACTGACTAAAACCCATCCGTGTTACTCCTAGTGCCCTTTGCGTTCCAGGGTACGGTGCCTCTTTCGAACGAAGTCCGCAGCCCCAGCAGGCACTGGCCCTAGTGGGCCCCGTCTTCCGTGCTGACATCTCCTTGAGGCGCGTTGGGATACCTGCCAGCATACCTGCGAAAGGAAAGTTGTATGAAAAGTTTTTAGAATCCTGTATAAAATTTATAGGTACTTACAAATAAGTACTAAGTATTAATAATAATTTTATTAGAATGTATGTAGAGTGTAGTATGTAGTTATAGGTTATTTTATTATTTATGTACACGCAGAAAAAAAGTTATAATTAACATTATAATCATGAGTACAAAGGAACTGCTTATTTTTAACGTTTCTTCCAGCAGAACTGTGACAAAGAGAAATTAAAAAGAAATGTAGACAATAGTGTGTAAGAACAAGAGAAGAATAATATTTGTAAAACCTTAAAACTAAGGTAATATAATTATCAAAAAATATTTATAAGATATTTATACCGAATACTAAATACATAGTTAATACTATATATTTAAAGTTGCTCCAGAAAAGAAATACTGGTAGTAGTATTCTTGTAAGAGGTAGGTACGTCAAACATTAGTAGTGTAAGGAATATGCATAATTATTTATTAATAACTACTTTTTCAATTAATATACTCAAATATAACACTAAAAGTAAACAAGTCACAAAATTGATCGAAAAGCAAATGAGATATAATTATTTTACACAAATTATATATCTGTTCCTTTCGCGCGCCATTTTCTATGCCAAATGGGCATTCTAGGCTTTGACGTCATAGTTTATTACGGACTTCTCTTTCTAATGGTCAAGTCTGAACCTTAACACTTTCATCGCTACAAAAATACATGCACATTCCAAAGTTTATATAATTACTTAATAATTAAGTACTTAACTATTAAAACTTTAGAAAAAATACATGCACATTCCAAAGTTTATATAATTACTTAATAATTAAGTAACTATAAAAACTTTGGAATGTGCATGTATTTTTTTCAGCGATGAAAGTATTAAGTGGCGTGCCGTAGTGCAAGCCAGCAAGACTTCCTAGTCCCTATACACGGTGCCATTTTAGTCTCTCTAGGCTCTTATATCATTTACGTTATGAAATACTAACTCAGCTGTTTTAGTTATTTTTATTATGTTATATTTCGATGTTATAATGATATAAGAAATAAAAAAGTAGCAATTTAATATCACTATAGCACAGAATTCAGTACAGAAACAGCACGGTGCAGTGGGTCGGCGTGATAGCGATAAGTTATATTATGGTATTTTCTTTTTAACCAGTTATTACCTATGCTGGTCTATGCTGGCTTGCACCTACGGTTCGCCATTACTTTACGTTGATTGGCAATATATATCCAAGCATAACATTTGTCTATAACACAATAGAAAATTGATAACATCTAATAATTTTAGTATCCATAACTGCTGAATATTCCATTTTATTAATACAGGCTGTGGGTTGAACAAAAGGTGTGCCTTTTGTTCAATATTTCAACCTAAACCGTTTTGCAGGTGTAAACTTTCACTTCATAAAGTTTACTACAAAATAACCTACTATTTTATACCTTTACGGTTGTTTTATAGTTTTCTGAAAGAGGTTAACTTTACATTAAACTTGGTAAAGTACTGTCTACATACTAAATCTTGTTGCAATCGTTGTTGTTGGTATGACTTTTCCAGGTTTTTTTCAAGAATTTTATTCTTATTGTTTACTGCACGCTCTAAAACATACAAATAGAACAACTGCAGTGCAAGGTGGTTAGGTGAAGTTACTTGAAGTGAGCTGTTAATCCATACAATCAAGGTGAAATGACAGTTCACATCACACTCAGTCCAACTAAGTTGACACGGTGAGAAGTTAACAGAATAGACCGTTAATTTATTTAAACTTAATGTATCTACTTGGTATTTTTAGGTTCCGTACCCAAATGGTAACCAACGGAACCCTATTACTAAGCCTCCGCTTGTCCGTCCGTCCGTCTTTCTGTCAGCGGGCTTTATCTCAAGAACCGTAATATTTAGACTTTTGAAATTGTCACAGATTGTGTATTTCTATTGCCGCTATAACAACAAATAATAAAAATTAAGGTTTATTTTACAGAACCCTTCGTGTGCGAGTCCGACTCGCACTTGGCCGGCTTTTTTTATGTAATTTATAATAAGGTCCTATCACTTATTGGTCCGGTTTCCTAAAAGAAAATGATCGCAAAATAAATTTCACAAACTGACAAACACTCATTTTTCTTCAGAGATTAGTTGAAAAAACCAACAACCAATCGAATCACTTGATTTTTGTTTAATTTTGCTCCAAAAAACTGCGTTAAAAAAGTTGCAATAGTTTTGTCTAAATTAATAGATGTGTTCTCAGGCCAGATTTTATTTGGACTACAGCATATTAAAGTACGAGTATGTCAATTTCGTAGTAGGTATATGATGAAAAGTTCATATTCATTTAGAAGGCTTGGCAAATATTTCATAAAACGCTACTGGACGCGTCGGGATGCAAATTCCTTAAAAATGTTTCCAGTCTCCCCATTTAACCCGACTACGGCCAAGGCTAGAAAAGGGTTACGTTTTTGGCAGCCTATGTATGTATTTTCGGATGTTCCACCATTGCGCATAAACCAATAAGATGCTTTTGATAAATTAAGTGTTAACCGACTTTTTTTCATGTTCCGGGTGACATAGACTAAAATTTACACATAGTACATATAAAAATATTGCGTACTACGTTACCTGTAAAAAAGGGGGCGATTCGGTTTTTTTTTCTGGCGTATCGTTTTCTTTGGGATTTCCCAAATGAAACAGTAGAAAATTCTAAGTTCAGAAATATAAGCTACTACAAAATTAACATAAATCAAGTCACAAAATTAGCAGCGGCGCAGCGTTCTCTGTAAAACGCAACACCAAACGCTGCGATCGCCAACCCGTTGGCAGGCGTGGCGATTATGGCATATCTTTGGGGGAGGCCTATGTCCAGAAGTGGACGTCTTCCGGCTGTTATGATGATGATGATGAAGTTACAAAAAAAATACGTATTTGTCTACTAGCCAGAGAGCGATCTATCGACAATTCTGAAAATAAATCGTGGTTTTCCGTAGTTGGGTTCTACCTTGTTAATCGTATGTAAATTAAAAATACTGTGATGGTATGTGACTGGCGTAAAATTGGCAAACCTAAAGTCTATTAAATATTATTACGAATATGTGTTTTGTTTATTAGTTCCGGCCAATCAAATGGGCTTGATTAAAAACTAGTTTTATAAATGGCAATAAAATATTGAAAGAAATGATTGACTTATATTATCCTCTACCTATATCAACATACCAGAATCACAAAAATGTAACGGGTCATTTGTCATGCTATTTATTACTTTTCACAAACGATACAAATATAAATGCATTGATAGTCATCCAATTTTGTACAAAAAAGTGTCCTGAAAAAGCAATAGCTCTTTATTCCTTATTTTCCAATGCATTCCCCTCACAACAGTCAGCCCGTACTTATTTGACTAACAGAACCCGTACATGACTAACATAACCCTTAAATGACTAACATGGCTCATACATGACTAATATAACTCATAAATGACTAACATAACCCGTACATGACTAACTTAACTCATAAATGACTAACATAACCCTTACATAACTAACATAAGTAAAAGTAGTGACCCTTACATAACTAAGATAAGTAAAAGTAGTGATAACGAAGAGTTATTTTTGGAATGTAAAATGCTGCCGGCTCATGAGTGGGTTGTGATGTCAGTAGCTGTACTGTAATTGTGCATGAGATAGATAAAAGGAGCTACATCTGCCAACAAACTGCTTTGCAGTTTGGCAGAAGTAAGAATAAATTGTTAATTGCATTTTTTCATGAATAAACACTTTTCCATTTTTTTTTTTCATGACCCTTAAATGACTAACATAACCCGTACACGACTAACATAACTCATATATGACTAACCTAACTCACACATGCCTAACATAACTCATAAATGACTAACATAACCCTTACATGACTAATATAACTCATACATGACTAACATAACTCATACATGACTGACATAAATCGTACACGACTAACATAACTCATATATGACTAACATAACTCATACATGCCTAACATAACTCATACATGACTAAAATAACTCATAAATCACTAACATAACTCATAAATGACTAACATAACCCTTATACGACTAACATAACTCATAAATGACTACTGACTTTTTTGCCTCGCACAGACTGTTAGTTTTAATGAATTTTACATCTGTCTGTTTTGTGCGAGTCCCAAATAAACATTTTTATTTCTTTCTTTTTTCTTTCTTATATAACCATAATGGGTTGTGGAGGTCTGGTAGGCAGCCGCTCCACGTAAAATACTGGTATTGAGCTAAATCCGGTTTGACTGGAAGCCGACCCCAATGTAGTTGGGAAAAGGCTAGGCAGATGATGATAACCAAAATGGCCTGACCAACTCTACCACAACCACGTCCATCGAGTAATCAGTGCAAAAATTTTAAAACTGTTTTATTCTACCATAAAAACAAAGTCCATTCTCTGAAGAAAGTGGTCTTTTATCCAGGCTTATCAGTGGTTAAGGCAAACACTGCTTTTGTTGTACAATTAACTTTTAATTTACAGCGGCGCCTTATCGCTGCTAGAGAATTTTCTTCGTTATTTTCAGGAAACGAGTCGTTAAATGGAAATTGTGGCGGCTTTAGATAGTTTCGTTGGGTTTTATTAGATTTTTATTAGGAAATAGGGTCAAAATAACACGCTTTCGGATAATTTTCTTTTCATGTTGTGAGCTTGGTTAATATATTTTTTTTTGGAGAGACTAACATTGGTACTAAGGTAAGACCAATATTCTATTACAGCTCAGCTTTTTCATTACTAACTCAATAGGACTTTTAGAATTCTATGGAGTTCCATTTTAATTTTTTTTCAAAAATAAGTTTAAAATGACATGCTTTGGGATGTTTTTCTTCGTTATCAAGACTACGTAGCGATAGGTAAGATATTTTGTTTCTTTTGAAGTATTTAAAGAAGTAAAAGAAAAGAAGAGAAACTACTAAGAGAATAGAAGGAGC
Organism: Lacanobia oleracea; assembly: GCA_950371165.1. Classification (NCBI taxonomy): domain Eukaryota; kingdom Metazoa; phylum Arthropoda; class Insecta; order Lepidoptera; family Noctuidae; genus Lacanobia; species Lacanobia oleracea. The sequence continues at coordinate 15,629,811 of OX493397.1, forward strand.
CACGGCAGTCTTAGTGCTACATATCATCGTAATTATTTTTCCAATTCATAAGATTTTTTGGAGACATGATAAACTGTCTGTTTATCATTTCTTTGAATTCATTTATTATTCATTTGCGGTCTATGCTAATTTTTCTAATTAGTATGCAAAATGAAGTAAGTAAATATGTACACATACGAACGACGACGTCGCAGAAAATAAAACTGCTTAGCAAAGTGGGTATTATAAAAGGTCTTTGTTTTGTTTAAATTACAATATTTCTAACGAGACTTGTACATTTTGCAAATTTCGCCGTATTAACACTTACTTGATTATAATTTTTAATTTATTTTGGTAAGTAGGTACACACGCTAAGTATAGTTTGAAGCAAGGGCAATGGAACATACATTATATAATCGTATAGATTTTATTTTTCATCACGGTAATGTAGAACGTATCGGAAAACGCAACGTTGGAAGGCCTTCCACAAGGTGTACCGATGACCTGGTGAAGGACGCGGGTAGCCGATGGATGCGAATCTCGCAGGACCGGTCGTTGTGGCGACACTTGGGTAGCCTATGTCCAGCAGTAGACGTCTTTCGGCTAATATGATGATGATGATGAATGTAGAATCGGTATCGTTGATAGTTATTAGAGTCACCCACCGACTAAACTTCATTCTAAATTATTATGAAACAGAAGCTAGAACAAAACACAAATAAACGTTTTGGCAAATTATTCAAATAGGATGTCCTATTTGAATAATTTATATGCCCCGTTTTGCATATATTTATATTTTCCATAAACCGCCCGTTTTAAATGCACTCCGCCAAACAGGACCATTCTTCATAAAACCAAAAGCCAAATATCTAGCCTAAACATCGGTCGTTAAAACGCAAAATATCCCAATAACGCACCAAAGGGCTGCAATTACGGGGTTTAACGTCCAATGTGAAGATGTCATTTCACCCGTTCCACCAAATTGGAGGTCATTCAATTTGCATATAAAGTGTGCAGAGGCGTCAATAGGACGACACTACGAGAGGGCTCGATATAAGTCCCATTTGGTCAGATCCGGCCCTGGACCGGCCATTCCCGAATCCGGCCCTGTGCTGTTTACATTTTGCGAAATGTATTGTCGCGAACTGGACGTATTTATTTTCATGTAAACAAGCTCGGATGAAAATGTTCAGGATGAACTGAAAATGAATTTAAGCTCAGATCAATTTTCCTTCACAGCTCAGCATATTCCGACCTACGTCAGTACAATCCTACAGCATTGCTTAACAATTTTCGTCAGTAGTTTTATACGTTTAAGGTACAAAGTTCATCGTCTAATCCCCACATGCAGTCAGATGATTGTTTAGGTTTAAGCTAAAGTCGAAATGCTACAAAAGCGCCGTTTTGCAGTTTACTGTGTCTATTTACAGAACCCGTGATAAAACTCAACGTAGACGGAAGTTCTTTGAAGGCTAAAATACCACAATACTGGTAGCTGTGTTCCATTTTAAACCTGCACAGATATTTACGGCTGGGTTCTACTGCGAGCCGCCCCGAGTTGGGAAAAGACTTGGAAGATGATTAAATATGTCCATGTTGCACAATATGATGGTCAAAATAGTCAAATATATGGCATTCATCACGCGATATTTCAACAACGTTTGTCAATCCCATACATAGTTCACGCTGTGAAAATAGCCTTGGCCACGCTAGCGCTGACAGAATGTCGTTTTTCTAGCTAGAGGCACGGGGTACGCCTGTTTTTTTTTTAAGGATGGGAAATCATCAAATGACTCCTTCCGCTCTGGGCGAGGCGGAAGGGAGTGTCAGACTCTTACTGACTAAAACCCATCCGTGCTCCTCCTACTGCTCTTTGCGTTCCAGGGCTGCGGCGTCTCTTTCGAACGGATTCCGCACCCCGGCAGGCATTGGCCCTAGCGGGCCCCGTCTCCCATGCTGACAGCTCCAAGAGGCGCGCGTGGAACACAGCGCGCCGCCGACCCGGGCCTGGTTCTGATCGGACGGCGAGCCACCCAATGCTCGCCGTCCGCAGTCCAGCGCCTACGGTGGCCGGAAATCGCCCTGCGACTCCCGACGCCTGGCGCGTCTTCTTCTGTTGCGGCGGCTGGGTCGTGAGGCTTCCCTCTCTCTCACACGTTCGGCATCTTCCTTCGCTAGCATTACTGTTTCGCAGAAGGAGGTGACCGCGTCCCATGCCTCTTCGCTCCGGACCATAGATTGAACCAGGGCCGGTCGCGAGAGGTCGCCACCGCCGATCGCCTCAACGAAGACCCGGCCAGGTTCTCCGCCCAGGCAGGGCAGACCTCCACCGTATGCTCCACCGTGTCCTCCGGGCGGTCCTCGCAGTGTTGACACCCGGGCGAATCCTCCCGCCGAATCCGAAACAGGTATCTCCCGAAACAACCGTGTCCGGTGAGTACCTGCGTCAGGCGGAATGTGAAGACGCCGTGGCGCCGCTCCAGCCACTCCTCAAAGAGGGGACTAATTGCCTGTATTGTGGCATGCCCAGCGCTGGGTTGCGACAGTCGCTGTCTCCATAACGCCATGAGATCCTGTCGGAGCTCCGTCCGCCTTGCTGCGATTTGCCGCGGCAGAGGAGTCTCGTCTTGGCGTTGCGCCTTCACGCCTCGGGTACGCCTTGGAAGTACTCCAAGGCGTGACTTAATAGAAAATGACATGATACGTCATCAAATGCTGAGCTCATTAAACTAAAAATAAAAAAAAAAAATTGGTTGTCTGTAAAGTCGGTTTACAGACGATATTTTACGTGATAGGTAACGTCATAAGAAAACAATTGAATTCAAAACAAACAAGCCGAACGCCTAGGCCGATCGTGCCTCTCTATCGCTTGTTCCGCGCTTTCGCACGTTCGGCTCTGGCGGAACGTGACCGTGACTATGTTTCGTGCGTGCAGCCGGTGTTCATCGATTTAGAAGACATTATCACGTCAAAAAAAACAACACAACATAACCTAAATACATAAGAACATCGTACACGCAGCAACCGATGCTTTAAAGATCTCTAACAGATAGAGTAATACGTGAGGTGCTCAAAGTGCAAGTCATAAATCCGTATGCAATAAAACGGGAACAAAGTATGGCACGTGACTTCAGTCCCACGTTGAGATGTAAATATTTACTGCTACATTTTATACCTTGGTTTAGTTGCCACAGAGTAGCGAGACGCCTTTCCAGCCTCTGCTAGAGACGGCAATTTCAAAATTTGTTTTCCAGTGAGTATCGAAGTTTACTTGTAGAAAACTGGATTCTACCCGCGGCTTCGCCATCAAGAATGATGGAAATTATTCTAAAAAAAGTATCTTGACGTAAGTCATAGTCAACTCTCCCTGGCGGCGTCAACGTTGTCTGCTATGCTGATGATACGCTGGTCCTGGCGCAGGGGAGGTCGCACCAGGTGGCGACCTACGCTATGACACGCGGGGTTGCGATAGTCGTTGAGAGGATCCGGCAGTTGGGTCTCGAGGTGGCCTTACACAAGTCCGAAGCCATGTGCTTCCATGGTTCTCGGAACAGGCCACCATCGGGACCTCAAATAACGGTGGGAGGGGTTCACATCGGCGTCGGGTCGACGATGACGTATCTAGGTCTCGTCCTTGACAGCCGATGGAACTTCGTCGAACACTTCCGACATTTGGCTCCCAGACTGGGACGAGCCGGGGCTGCCTTCAAGCGGCTTCTGCCCAATCTAGGGGGTCCAAATGCCTCCTGCCGGAAGCTTTACGCGGGGGTCGTGTGGTCCATGGCCCTTTATGGGGCGCCACGCGCCGGTATGGGCGCCTACTTTGAGGAAGCGACCTGCCCGTTACCTCAACGCGTCTCAGAGGGTCATGGCCATCCGGCTGGCCCGGGGATACCGCACGGTCTCTGGCGAGGCGGCGAGCCTCCTTGCCGGACTGCCGCCATGGGATCTGGAGGCGAGAGCCCTCGCGCACATTTACGAGTGGCGCGTGGAGGCGCAACGCCGGGGCGAGACACCTCTGCCGCGGCAAATCGCAGCAAGGCGGACGGAGTTCCGGCAGGATCTCATGGCGATATGGAGACAGCGACTGTCGCAACCCAGTGCTGGGCACGCAACAATCCAGGCGATAAGTCCCCTCTTTGAGGACTGGCTGGAGCGGCGCCACGGCGTCCTCACCTTCCGCCTGACACAGGTACTCACCGGACACGGTTGTTTCGGGAGATACCTGTTTCGGATTCGGCGGGAGGACGTGCCCGGGTGTCATCACTGCGAGGATCGCCTGGAGGACACGGTGGAGCATACGGTGGAGGTCTGCCCTGTTTGGGCGGAGCACCGCCGGGTCCTCGTCAAGGCGATCGGCGGCGGCGACCTCTCGCGACCGGCCTTGGTTCAATCTTTGGTCCGGAGCGAGGAGGCATGGGAAGCGATCACCTCCTTCTGCGAAGCAGTAATGCTAGCAAAGGAGGAGGCCGAACGTGTGAGAGAGAGGGAAATCTCACGTCCCAGTCGCCGCAACAGAAGAAGACGCCCCAGGCGTCGGGAGTCGCAGGACGATTCCCGGCCGCCGTAGGCGCGGGCCTGCGGACGGCGAGCAGTGGGTGGCTCGCCGTCTGATCAGAACTAGGCCCGGGTCGGCGGCGCGCTGCGATCCCAGCGCGCCTCAAAGAGATGTCAGCATGGAAGACGGGGCCCCCTAGGGCAGGTTCCTGCTGGGGCTGCGGAATCTGTTCGAAAGAGGTGCCGTAGCCTTAGAACGCAAAGGGCACCAGGAGGAACACGGATGGGTTTTAGTCAGTAAGAGTCTGACACTCCCTCTTGCTTCACCCAGAGCGGGAGGAGTCATTTGATGATTCCCCATCCTTAAAAAAAAAAAAAAGGTCATAGTCAACTCGAGTGCCAAGTTTCTCCTGAATCTGTTCAACCGTTGAGATGTGATCGATTAACATACATTAAGATTTCCAGAGTTTCACATTTAGGAAACCTAGGTAATGATGAATAGAAAAAAAAACGTGTTTAGTGTTTATTGTGATTTAAGAAACTGTGTCGTACCATGACCGTGCTTCATGGTATCACACAGTGTCTTGGACTGACTGTTTTTTAGGAAGGAGGATAACGTCACATGACGATTCAAAATTGCCATGTATCGGTATTTTTTTTTTTATTTATTATTAATTATCAAGTTACATAGACCCATTATTAGCACTTAATTATTTTACAAAGAACAGCACAAAAAATACAAGACACACAATTAAATTAAAAAGTATTCATTAATTTATACATTATTATAATTAGTAGGAACAATAATTAAAGTTTCCTAACAGGCACTGGAACAGCCACATGTCTGCCACAGCAATGCCGAACATAAGGGCAGTCAAGCCTGTTGGCGATCATTGCCAGGACAGCATTGGGGCTGGCCCGCACCCGGCGCACCAAGGACGCGCACCGCTTACGCATAGAAGCGTGGAAACAACCAGTGCGTGCCATCGCGAACATACCCGATGCGCTACAGAATCGGGGCAGCCCCAGCACCGCCCGGAACGCATTGTTGTACTGGACTCGGAGGGCACTGTATGCCCTTTCACTATAGTCAGCCCACAGGCTACACGTATACGGTGATGTGCAGTACGCTCTAAAAAGCGTGACCTTCACACCAGTAGTACAGCGCGAAAACCTGCGGGCTATCATGTTGGCATTTTGACCACTTGTTTCATGTGACATCTTGTGGGCAGCGTGCACACTACGCGAGCTCGAAACGGTGCGACGTTTCCATACTCTGTGGTTGGAGCTATAAATCTCCTGTATGATTTGGGTAGGTTTGGGGCAAAACATTTTATTCTTCAGGCAATAAATTCGATCTAGTGGAAGCACTTTCACAGGCGAACGTAATAGGTAACGCTGTGTAAGACGTTTTATATCCACGTTTAGTGCCTATAATAAATCTGTAAGTACTAAATTTATTTTGGGTAAAACGTTGGAGTTTTGTTTATATGTCATATTTCTTGAATGAAATATGTTAACCTACACACGACGCAATGACGTACTTTATACGTCATTGCTGTTTTGAAAAAATAAAAACATTAAGACACTAAGCAAACACACCAAGAAATAAAACCTAATCATCACGCTTGTTGTCAAACCGTTTCACATGTTTTTGTTTAGTTTGTAAGAATTTTAGATATTTAGTACCGATGATCTAACTAGATGGCGATTTATGACAAGCTGGAAACTGCGGAGGGGCAAAAGCTTATTTTTAAGCTGGCGCGTGCCCGGGAGAAAGCTGCACGGGACATTAGCAAATGTCTCTGTGTAAGGGACGCCCAGGGTAAGCTGCTCTACGATGCCCCCTCTGTTAAGGAGAGATGGTGTACATACTTCGCGGAGCTGTCTAACAAACAGCATCCCCATAACCTTCCTCCCGAACCGCCTCCTAACCTTGGACTTATTTCCCCTATTTCCCCCGACGAAACCCGCATCGCTCTTCGCCACATGAAGAACCGGAAAGCGGTCGGGCCTGACAATGTGCCAATTGAGGTGTGGAAGGCGATGGGCCCACATGGCGTGGACCTTCTGACGGATCTTTTTAACCGCATCCTGATCACCAAGGAAATGCCGAACCAGTGGCGATTTAGCCTGATTATCCCTGTATACAAAGGCAAAGGTAGCGTACAGGATTGTAGTAGCTACCGCGGTATCAAGATCATGTGCCACACCATGAAGCTCTTCGAGCGCATCATTGACACACGGCTCCGTAGCGAGTGTACTGTCTCTAAGTGTCAATATGGCTTCCGGGCGGGTAACAGCACCATGGACGCAGTATTCGCCTTACAGAATCTGGTTGAGGCTTACAGAGAGAGAACAGAGAGAGCTTTGCATATGGCCTTTTTAGACCTGCAGAAGGCCTTCGACTGTATACCTCGGCAGTCCATCTGGTGGGCACTGCGCTTCAAAGGCGTTCCCGAGGCCTATGTTGACATTATCAGAGACATGTACCGCGATTCCGTGTCCTCTGTCCAGACCGCTGTTGGCGAATCGAATGGCTTCCCAATATCTGTTGGCGTTCACCAAGGCTCGGCTCTTAGCCCGTTCTTGTTTAACGTAGTGCTCGATGTAGTTACGGCAAACATCCAAGATAAGCCCCCATGGCTAATGATGTATGCCGATGACATCGCCCTCGTTAATCAGATCAAAGCCCATCTTGAGCGCAAAGTCAACATTTGGAAGGACACGCTTGAAAACGGTGGTCTGAGACTAAATGTGGCGAAGACTGAGTACATGTCCTGTGGCGGCACGGATTCAAATAGGTTCATCCGAATAGGTTCGGACCTGATCAGAAAGTCCGATACGTTCAGGTACCTTGGATCCGTGCTGCACGAGTCTGGCAACGTGGACGACGATGTCCAAGCACGTATAGGCGCGGCTTGGGCGAAGTGGCGCGAGGTAACGGGCGTTGTATGCGACCGCAAAATGCCTCCTAAGCTCAAGGGGCAGATATATAAATGCATCATACGGCCTGTCCTACTGTACGGCGGTGAATGTTGGCCAGCACTAAGCAGACACACCCAGGAGCTTCGCGTCGCGGAGATGAAGATGCTGAGGTGGATGAGTGGCGTAACGCGATCCGATCGCATACGCAACTCTTTCATCAGAGGTAGTCTTGGTGTCCGTGACGTGGGGGAAAAACTGCAAGAGTGTCGTCTGCGATGGTATGGCCACATCATGCGCCGCCCTATGGAGTACGTTGGTCGGGGATGCATGAATATGGCTGTTCTTGGGGCTAGGTCCCGTGGTCGCCCTCGCAAGCGCTGGTTGGACGTCGTTAAGTCCGACATGAGAGCCAATGGCTTAACTGAGAAGGATGTTCAAGATCGGGCAAAGTGGAGGAAGCTAAGTAGGAAGGCGGACCTTGGCAATAGCCGGGATTAACGCCAGGTAGAAGAAGAAGAGAAGAAGATCTAACTAGATGGCGTTGTCGTCGAAATAGATCTCGATATGGTTTCGTTACAAGCGAAAGTACAAGTAGGCCATAGAAACATTTTTTTTGAGATTCTGTATTGGGTGAAAATTAATATACGTGTGTGTAAGCTATACGTATTGAAGATCGTCGTGTGAATTTTTACACTTGTATTCCATAAAGGGTAAGGCAGACGTGAGTCGTTGTGTAGAGCCATATTTCGCTTGTTTTGTTTATACTGCCAATTAAATAAATAACGGACTAACGTAATGGCAAATGGCATGAATTTAAACAAATAATTTTCAATATCTACGTCAATCGACACAGATGGAATGAAAATGAAACCCTGCAAACTGCTAACTCAAAATGGCGGAAGAGAACATAAAATATCGTCCTCCAATAAAAAACTATAATAAAAGTTATTCATTTCAGTGGACAATATCATAATTCTAGTAGGTAATATATCAGAAAATATTAAGTATGGGGTCTGTTGAGGAGCTCGTGGCTAGATAATAACAGCCGCACGGGTCGATCTTCAAGGTTAAGCAACGCTTGCCAAGGTTGGTCTGTGGATGGGTGACCATCTTAACATACCGAGTTTCCTCCGTGCCTCGGATAGTTAGACGTTAAGCCGTTGGTCCCGGCTGTCATTTGTAGATCTTTGGCAGTCGTTACGGATAGTCAGAAGCCAGTTAATCTGACTCCAGTCTTACCATGAAGTACAGTGTTACCTAGTTAATGGGTTGTGGAGGTCTGGTAGGCAGCCGCTCCGCGTAAAATACTGGTATTCAGCTAAATCCGGTTTGACTGTAAGCCGACCCCAATATAGTTGGGAAAAGGCTAGGCAGATGATTAAGTATGGGGTCTGTTAAAGTACTTAGTAGTTATGACAAATAAATCAAAGTTGCATGGCCAGAGATTAGCTCGAATTACCTGGCAAACATACCATTCGAACGATTCAGCGAGTTTCAGTCCAATCTCTGGGAACTATTAACGTGAAACTGCTCCTAACTTAATCACAGTTAGGTTAACTGGCTATGTAGTAGTCAGTTAAATAGCTTATCTAGGTTCTGTGACCCACTTATTAGATGTGAGTGTGGCACGCAATAGTGTATAGGTATTTTCATCTTAAATTAGATGTTATTTTTAAACTATAAATATAACTTTATTTGCTTTGTTTTTACTTTCATTACTATTGCAATAGTAATCAATTTTGTTTATAGGAAGATCAATTTACTTATATATCAGAATGACCACACTAGACATTTATAACGTTTAGGGCTGATTTTTAGGATTCCGTACCCGAAGGGTAACTAACGGAACCCTGTTACTAAGCCTTCGCTGTCCGTCCGTCCATCCGTCCATCCGTCCGTCCGTCCATCCGTCCGTCCGTCTGTCTGTCAGCGGGCTGTATCTCAAGAACCGTAATAGGTAGAGAGTTGAAATTTTCACAGATTGTGTATTTCTATTGCCACTATAACAACAAATAATAAAAAATAAGGTTTATGGTACGGAACCCTTTGTGTGCGAATCCGACACGCACTTGGCCAGTTTTTCAACAGGCAGATAATTTACCTCAGGCATAAAAATAGCGGGTTGATAGGTTTTATAAAAAAAAAAGTGTCAAACTGCCAGATTTCATTCTTCTGCAAAAATATTTGACTATTGAAAGATTAGCCCTTACTACAATTTTAGTATTAAATAAATTAGCGACTGCAAGAAAAAATAATCCTTTCTTCCTTTCTAAAGCTCCAGCAGCAGCAGATTTTAATAGCTACTCACTTTGTCACATTTTCCGCTAGACTGTGCACCGACCATAACATAAAGTAGTTACGCCTAACATTTTCGCGCCATATGCCTCTATGGGGCCGTTTCCTATATCCCCTCACTATCAGCGGGTCGCGTCAAAAATATTACGTCTAGACTGCAGCAGGCGTGCTTGCTATCTAAAGATGGGAAGGAAGAACGAAAGTCAAGCAAACGATCACGTTTTTGCGTTTAAAAGGCACAAAGAGGCTTCTTTCTAGGTCTGTGTTGTTTTTGTACTCTAAATGAAGTAAAATACTCTACTCTTCATGTTTGAAATCTGAGGTAGTGTTGATCAAAAATTCTTAATCTGCATGTCTCTTTCATTGATAGAGATAACGCTGATTGGCATAAGCTATTTATTATCAAGGAAAAATTAACGGTCTTTGTCGTACATATACCTAGGCCATTAGAATTTAGCAAGCGAGCAAGAGCAAGAAACAAGTATTTTAAAATTATATAAATACGATCACCGTGATTATCTAGATGATGAAATATTCAAACTTTTTACTAATCATTGAACCAATAACAATATAGAAAACTTTAGATTTTTATTTTAATCAAATTAATAATACTTATTCAGAAACCAAATTCTTTATCTGAGCACGTTAACAAACATTCCTGTAGTAATTCACTGTTATTGCTTCCACAGGAGTCGAATTACACGAAACCACTTTAAACCCGAGTAAGAACCAGTTAATCTTACAGAACAAGCAGCATAGCAACAAAACGTTGTACCGAGTATCTACTAGAAATTTCCTCACCGCCAACTCACAAGGAATCCGAGTTAGAACAAAAAGTGAAGCAAGAAAGCACATAATTGAATGGGACCTTATTTACTTAACTAAGACTGTATAAATTTTCGTTGTACAACAAGGAACGATAAATTTTCACGAAGCTTTGCAAAGCAGCCTTATATTAACGAGACTTGGTTTCAACAAAGACTAGAAAGGAATGGAGTGTTACTTGTGTTGGAGGAATGGTGTGGTACCAGAATGAAAACAATGAGTGAAAAGCTTCCGCTTGTACTAAAAATCACACTTGTTGCATTATATCGTTAAATTTTTAGTATGGGTCAGTGAGATCCATTGTCTGCAAATAAAAAATGTGACCATCTTTTCATCGATTTCACGACAAACCTTAAGAGATGCCGTTTATAATATGATCGTAGTAACTTATGTAGTGTGCTTCCTGAGACATGGCGACTGAATTAGTAATGCTGTATAGGCTGTTTGATGACCTGTAATTTTATACATATAAGAAACTTACTTAACTTACTACATGTTCTTATTTTGACAGTTGCACAAAGTCCCTCCACTTCTTTCATGTTTGCGAAACCAAATCAAATCTTCCCGCCATTTCCATCTTGGCCTGCCGCAGTTTCGGCTCGCTAGCTTCGGGAAATATTCCTGTGTTAGTAGGGCCTCTATTTGTCCGGCTGATTGCAGACATCTCCAGTCCCATTCACATAAGTTGTTAATTTCAATGTCAATAAACCACTTATTTGTCTTAGTGTCATCGTTCGTCCACACCTTAGCACTCCATTTCTTATTCCATCATCGTCGCAACCTTAAATAATTAGGCAATTAATTTTGTTTATTGTATGAAAACGTTATGTTAGTTATGGTCATGGAACACGTATTATGTTGATTACAGTATTGAAATATTATTATTGTTGTGATGATTTACGTGTCACAATGTTAACTGATGAAAGTTTGTTTTAGTAAAGTTTTTCCTACCTACGTCAATTTTTGTAGAAACATGAGGAACAAACTTAATATAAAATTTATACTAACATATTGAGTCCGTAGCGTTGATTCCTTACACAATGCCAAATAGAAAGAACACTGTTTACACGCAACAGTTAATCTAGCTAGTAGATAAGTTTGTCCAGTAGCAAACCTAACTCCGTGTTTATTAACAAACCTTCGCCAATTAAAATAAAAGAATAATATAAAATGGAAAAGCGCTTTTTTATTAAATTAATCAACTGTCGCTGCCTCAATCCACTGCTGCGTTTCCAATCTTCAACCGATTTCCACCTTTTTAATTAAAAGTAGCAAACAGTTATTTAAAAAATAATTTCTGCAACGGAAAATCAATTTATCATTCGACAGAAAACTTGAAAAGTTAAAGTTTGCCATATTAACTATAACTTAGTTCCTTATAATAGATTTTATTTACTTACCCAACTTGAAAACTTCTTTCCAACTTTTGGCAAAATGCTGTGAAACCACACGGGTATGTTTAGCGCGTAGTTAGGTTGTAGCTTTGTTGAGCTTTTGTTCTCGAGTTCCTGTTAAACGATTTCAATTTAGCTTGTATATTGCACGACTGTTTTTCTTTAGATGCTTTCTTTTTTTTTTGTTGAGGTGGAAAATAAAAACTGCTTCACATATTGCCATAGTCAAAGTTACTGTAGTCGCTACGTTACTGAAGTATGAGGAAATTCTACCAGCTATTGCAAATAAACGGCCTCACAGTTACGAGCTTTGATAGACCTGTGTCACTGTTATAACATCATATTATTGTTCGTACGCCTCGTAACCGTTTAACGTTTAATAAAGACCAACCTCCGTGAGCTTTACGAGTTCACCTCTGTAGTCTGTAGTCACGAAACACATCAAACGATACGATTCCTGCCAGCCAACAGAGTATTCCAAATTGTGGTTTTCTTCAAGTTGACTCCATTTAAACCAACAATGCGAATAAATAAGGGGAGCACGCGAAGGAAAATGAATAAGAAATACAGAACAGTTGCATTCCGTTTCGCGGCTGAAAATTTATACTGTGAAGCGAAATCGTGCGGAAAATTTGCAATTTAGAAGTAAAAGGGGGAACGCCAATAAGCCATCGATTATGTAGATGCAAGGCTTTTGTGCAGAGCTGCAGAGTTATCATTGCATTCAGTTCGCCGTTTCGCAACGATTTGTCAGGATATTTTCAAAAGGAATTTTCGTTTACGATATTTTCAGTGGTGAAACTTGTGGGTTTGTTCGATTTTATGACAGTAGCTATGGGATTTATTGGGTTTTGGCTTCACTAAGAACCTAACGATTGGAGAATCTTGCATTAATTTGTACAAGAGTAGATACTTTTCAGGGTCTCTATAGCTAAATGTAAGAAAGTTTCAACAATGTGTGAGCTTTGTTTGAAGACCCTTTATTACGTTTTATCTTATTAATTTATTATTATAGGTATAAAATCCTGGAACTGACTTGATCCTGGGTAAAGGTCTTCCTCATTTCTTCAACTTCTCTCAGTGCTGTAAGTCGTACGTCGTCTGTCTCGTCTCTAGTATCTGGCCAACAGTTGCAACATATTAATACCCTACTTTTTACATTGGAATTTGAAGTTTGATCATCATCATCTTCCTGCCCCTATCCCATGTTACTTGGGGTCGGTGCAACACGTTTTTTTCTTCCATTCTGTCCTATCAGCCGTCACGCTATCACTATCTTCCATTTGTTTCATATCGCTCCTCACACAATCCATCCATCTTTTATTACCCTTCTTCTCGCTCTCCATCCATCCACATTTATATTCATAACTTAATTTTAAGTTTGTTATTAATTACAATTAAATAGGCTATGTAGCTTAAATTGATAAAATAACCATCTTAAGCTTAAATTGACAAAATGTACATCTGCCTAGCCTTTGCCCAACTATATTTGTGTCGGCTTCCAGTCAAGCTGGATTTAGCTGAATACCAGTATTTTACGAGAAGCGGCTGCCTACCAGACCTCCAAAACCCATTAACTGGGTAATACGGTACTTCATGGCAAGACTGGAGTCAGATTTACTGGTTACTGACTATCCGTAACGACTGCCAAAGATCTACAAATGACAGCCGAGACCAATGGCTTAACGTGCTTTCCGAGGCATGGAGGTAACTCGGTATGATCGCCCTTGCGGCTGTTATTACCTAGCCACGAGCTCCTCTATAATAAAATGCACAAAACACATCAATTACACCCACCACAAGACCACAACTACACAACACTACAGCAATCTTCAAACTACCAATGTCGTTGCTAAAACGGATTTAAAAAGGACACACGTATCGTATTCTATCCGCATGGCTAGCTTCATGCTGCAAAAGTTCCTTATATTGTGGAAAGGAATTAGCTGCCGGCGAGAGGGAACATATTATGTACATTAAACACATAATGTGGAAGGGGAAACATGAACGCTGGTAGGAATAAACGTTGTCTGCGACTTCTTTTACTCGTATATAAAAGTTATGAACACTTATAATTTTCAAAGGTAATTTGGAAAACAGAATATAACACAACGCTTGAGGAGCAGGACAAAGTGAAATTCAATAAGTGATAGCGATGGTCGAAAAGTGAAATAATTTAAATCGCTTTTAATTTTTATATTGCACCTACCACTATTTTCTGCATCACCTACAGGTTGACTGGTAGAGAATGCCTAAGGCATTAAGTCAGCCTATGTATGACAAATCAATAAGGGTCTAGCTTTTGCTCGCGACTTCGTACGCACATATCCCGTTTTTTTTTCCGCTCCCGTAGAAATTTCGGGAAATCCTCTCTAAGTGCTATCCTACACTCCCTAAGGAACCTACTTGCCAAATTTCGGCTTTCTACGACCGAAATTTCGGCTGTGTGTTGTCTGTTAGTCACTAATTCAGTCTGTAATGGATAAATTTTATATACTAGGATTGATGATGATTAACCGTTTGACTTTTCGGTAGCGAATGTCAGCCTCAAAAAATTTCGAGTTTTTCACCAATTCACCTTTTCACTTTGTCTAGAGCCTGTAAGAACCTAAGCACACAGTGTATTTTTAACGCACCGATGACGCAGGATTTACGAACGCACACTCACGGCACTGTAGATGACTAAAAATCGGTGCCGTCTGCGTCTGAATTTCGTGTAAAGCGCGTTGTCGCTCTAAAATAAATTCTAATTTTCAAACCAAAAAACAAACAATATCTGGGTAGGTAGGCATACCAACTTTACCAAAAAAACCATCTAAATCTTAGTAAATCCAATGTTCACTCGTGAATAAAGGAATAAGAGAGAACATCAGTTGCGGCGTTGTGGGCAGAACGACGAACATCGTAGGCGTCGACTGACGAAGATGGATTACAGTAATATGTAAAGATTTATTGGTACTCCGGATAAAAGTAAGATAAATATATGATGATAAAAGTTTAACTAGGAGTTATGTTAAGTTAGCGCTAAGGCTTCGTTCTGGCCACTTTCCATCGGCAAAGTTTGCTTTCTTAATGCGAAAGGCTGCATCGCCCAATTGTGAGACATGCAATACAATTGAAGACGTGCAACATTTGCTCATGGAATGTGTTAAGAACAAAGATGAAAGGGAATCATTGGCTAGGGAGTTTAAACTAAACATGTGGGATGTTGGACTTATTCAAAATATTTTGGCATACCCTAAATCAGAGAGGACTAAACGCATAATTTGTGGGTTAATGCAGAAGTCTAGGCAATAATTCCCTTTCCTGGTTCATAGGATATAGTGGTGTAAATAATTAAATAATAATAATAATTAAATAATTTTGTGTATAAATTAAGTATAGGGTACAATGGGGTTGACGTATCCGTGTGGATAAAAACCCCTTGTAAATAAAGAATTAAAAAAAAAAAAAAAAACGATAAATATATAAATAATATAGAAGCAGATAGGCTATTTACTTTATCACTTGCTTTCTCCCGCGGTTTCGTTCCCGGGATTGAAAGAAGTCAGTCTATGGCATTTAGAAAAATTGATTGATTGATTGAGCGTTAGCGTAGCTTTCTAGTGGAAGAATTTTCGGAATCATCAGGTGAGAAAGTGATCAAACGCGTGCCTATCAATAGTAAAAAAAAAAAAATCGTATCAGCACTTCCCGAGATTACAATTTACAAACATAGAAACAAAAAAGTTTACCATTTTAACACTTCATTATATCGTTTAGATTTTGTTTGAAAACCTTATAATGTTGTACCTATAACGTAATTGCTTTTTAAGCAGCAAGCGGCTTGGCGTCAGACTAGCGAACCAGAGGTCGTGAGCTGGACCCGAAACATTGCGATATTGACGTAAACCTACTTTACAATCACAATAATTAATTTCCAAAGTACTTCAGACAAGTAGGTACTAACCACTTAATAGTAGTCCCGGTGCTTTTTGCAATACTGCAAGTAGTAAACTCACTCACAAAACATGTTTTTTCGATTTCACAAAAATTACATTTATTTATTCTACAAAAAGACGAACCCTAAACTCAAATCTAACGTGTTCTTAATGTGTACACTCTTTTATATTCCAACGAAAAACCGGATACCACCACAAAGGTAGGAAACCTACGTCGGAAAAGATAAAACGAAAAGGGTTTAAATGCACTTGGTATCTTTCTAACAGCCAGTCCTTTCCGGGAAGATTACGGAACTCGACGGTTCTACCTCTCAAAAGGACTTATAAAACAACAAGTAGGACTATGAAAACAAGGTGAACATCACACACGGCATTACAGGGAATAACAACGGATTTTCCGGTCAGTGACTTCCGCTAACATTGGATGAGACGTCACGCAAAGTTTTAACGTATGAAAAACAATTGAATCACTTAACCTAAAAGGTATACTACTAGGTCAGCATGCGACAGGCGTTTTAGTTTTTGAGGAAACTTTCAACCAAAAAACAAACAATATCGTTATATATTGTTTTTGGATATGTGTCAGTGAGTGGAGCGGGCTGGCCACATATAGCGTAGAACATCATCTGTTCTACGCTATATGTGGCCAGCCTACGCTACGCTACATCTTGACCACAAGTCTACCGAAGAAGCATGAGTTGGTTTTTGGCTAGATAGACTGCCGTCTTGAAAAACGCTTTGGGTAAAGACTCGAATGCAAAAAACGTGGTACCGAGTGTCTTAATAGAAGGCGCCTTATGATGTAGTTTTGAAGAGGCCTCTGTTACTTACGTCTTTCCAACCTGCGTCACCAAAGGTTACCCGCAAACTATCCCCAGCAACTCCTTAAAGTTCTGATTGCCATAAACAATGGCAACCACCAGAGAAGCACCGAAGAAATAAAGCTAGACAAATCTCAGAGCAATGAGTCTATTGTCTTTAGTCTCGCAGCGAAATTAATCAGAAAGAAAAAAGTAATTTCCACCAACGCGAGCGGTAACCAGTAGCAACACAGATTAATACGATTACTTACTTGTAACAACACACAAGACATTTGACAATACAAGAAAAAATACAGCAGTCTCCCCGTATTTTCATATCACTGCTGTCTGTACAAACACTGGTGTCTATTCATGACCTTTTGGCAGCATGTGTTCAGTAACATGACACTAGGGCGCGCTGTTTGCACTGCAACCCAATACGGCGCATTAAACTGGCTTGTTTTGTCTCCATTATCTTAGCTTTGATGCTGCCAACTAGCCACATGTGTTGGATTAAAGTGGGACATTGTGTGGAAGATTTTGTTCGAAGATATGTTCTGTTTTTTTTCTTTTTGATGAGGTAAGATATTTGTTGTTAAGTTTTCACATCATTAGGTACGAAGCGGCTTATTTGAAGGTCGGTAAAGTCAAAACTCATGGTATCATCATCATATCAGCCGAAAGACGCCCAATGCTGGACATAGGCCTCCCCAAAGGGGGTGTTTGCCATAATCGCCACGCTTGGCAGGCTAGTTGGCGATCGCAGTGTATGGTGTTGAATTTTACAGAGAACGCTGCTCAAAACTCATGTAAAAATAAATAAAATAAGAAAATCTTATAGCTACTTAAACTTGATTTGACAGCCATAGGGCGTTTTATCATTTGCAGGCATTGCGAAAAATAGAAAATTTTACGTAAAATAGTCCCAATATTTTATGAACGTGCACTCAGGTTCTTTAATTAGTCGAGATCTTGAAGCATTGTTCACACCAATTCTCACGCTAAAGACAATTCTGTTTAACACAACAAACTCATCGAAAGCCGAAACCGACGTGATTATTAAATAAAACGCCTAATCATAATAATTAAAAAAGTTTATAACCTCAAAACCTATTAAAAAGGCCATTATATACGTGACACGTAGCTTTTATGAGTGCATATCTAATATTAAAAAAGCCTGAGACATTTTTTACGTCAAAGAAAATTGCGTTGTAAATCATTAATCATGGTAGGTACCAACACCTTACAATGCGTGTCAGAGAGTCGACGCATGGTTTAAGGGGGTCCGAAAGTCCCATAATATAATGGGGGAAATGAAAACCTTTTTCGGGAGCTCGTACTGAAACTGGCTTTAGCAAAACTTTGTGGTTTTGTTTGTTCCGATCCCGTTTTATGGCGATAAACCGATGAGTTGTGAACGTCCTTGGTGCTCGTTATGGAGATGTCGAGGAAATATGCCTGAAATATGGTAGTGTTGTCTGTTTTAGGTGAAAATATTGTTGGCGACGTAGCTTTTATTTTTTAGGAGGATTTCGTCTGTAATTTAGCCCATTGTTGGTTATTGTTTTGGGTTTTTTGTGCGTCAGCGAAAACATAATTCATTATTTTGTTCAATTTGATTGAACTAGAGTCATTTTTGTTACAAAATTTGCATGCCGAATTTAGTAGGCGGAGTATGAAGAAATATTGTGTATGTATTATAAAATCTGTAAAATACCATATTTCGGGTAAATAAATGAATCTAGGTATACATCTATCATACAGGCGATCTTTTGGGATTAAAATAAGTTAAACATTACTTACCAAATCCCTTACATTATCTGATTATGATAAAAAAAGTTGGCAAAGTGCAACCTGTCAAGCGCACGCATTGTGTCTATCATCACATTATCACTTTACGCAAACACGCGCCTATAACATTACCAAGCTAATTAACTAACAAAATTTTATGTATTCGCATTCAAAATGACCATTCTGGGAAACATTCCCCTCGATATAGAGGCATAATAAAAATAAATTACCAATATTCGCCAAAATGCAACAGAGCGGGGGACTGCTCTGGACATTGTCCGACAATTACTGGCTGTTTCCCGAATTCCCCGATATAAGCCCAGTAATTGATATTTACGCTACACTAAACCCGAGAATTGGTGCCGTTACCAGATTTATTATCAGTCAGTTAATAAATTGAAGGAATAACTTGACTAATTGATCCGTGTTGGTTTAATTTCACGGTGAAATGGGTAAAGAAGTAGAGCACGGTAGATTGATGAGAAAACGAAGATAAGAAAACAGGTAATTTTTACAAAAGGAATTCATGTTGATGTAATTAAAAAACAATACAAATAATTAAGAAAATACATGGAAAAGCAAAATCATTTAGGAAATGCTAAGAAAATTATGAAAGTAATCGCGTGATAGGCCAACATTTTAAGTTGAAATAAAACAATAAGGTACTAACTAATCTTTGTTACATTTTCTACGTTCTTACAGATATCAGTTTTTCCTGGTCCTCTTACAATAGTATCTACTGGGCATCATGATTCCGTCCTGAAAAAGTGATAGTGCTATTTCGTTCTGAGTAGCTCCGTCTCTCTCTTACACCTGAATCGTGATGGAATTAAGACTTAATAGAAGGGTTCCTGATAATAAAATTGGCGTTAATTAAGCAAATTGTCTTACATTAATGTTTCTCAGAAACCACAACACCTAACTCCTTTGAATAAAATCCAGTTAGCAACGATTCCCCGTTACGTTCCACTTCACGATGAGAACCATTTTCTTCATTAACATACGGATCGCATTTTTAGCCGTCGACGAATCCGGATTAGAGCACTCCATGATCGCGCTAATCGACTTATAGACAGCGATTTGCTTTACTGCAGAACTTAACAGACACATTCACACTAAACATCACGCACGCTCACAGTTAGCTGCTGAATGTGAGCTGGTATAACGCAGTCTTCTAATTTTTTTTGTGTTTTATTTTATTTTAGTTTATGTGCCGAACCGAACTTATGATGCGCTATTAGTGCCAAGCAGTGTTGTTGTGTCTCATTCGAATTATTGCAGATGCAATTTAAGCTGTTAATACCAAAGGTTATTTATGTCTTTGCTGATCTCCATTGAAAACGATGACCAATTAAGGTGGATGCGCCAAGTTAGCCTGCGAAATTCATTTTTTTTTTCGTTATTTTGCAAGTCAGTATTAGGTTTTATTTATTTATTTATTTTAAAAACTTTCAGCACAAAAATTTACAGAGGCGGACTTAATGCCATAGGCATTCCTACCAGTCAACCTTTGGGTAATGCAGAGAATAGTCGTAGTCGTCATTTAAGTCAGCAATAAAACTCCATAGGGCCAGGTAACACGAAAGAATGGACTTATGGAGTTATTTTACTGTTTTTTTTTTTACCATAGATAGGCACGCGTTTGACCACTAACGCACCTGATGGTAAGCGATGATGTGGTCAGACTCTGGCAGAGAATTCCACTCCTTAGCTGTACGCATTATGAATGTGTTACCAAAACGTTTTGTGCGTATGGGTGTACCGGTGGCGCATCGCCGTTCGTCTTGTGGTCCGATGATGGAAAGGGCTTGGCGGAATTAAATTATGCAATTCCGATGCTCATTCCCCAAAATGCAACCGGTAAAAAACCGACAGGCTAGCAACTCGTCGTCGATGTTCAAGACTTTGGAGCTTCGTCGCGACGAGCCTCTCATTGCCGATGATCCTCTTGGCTCGTTTCTCAATTGACTCAAGGGCATCAAGTTGGTATCTGGCAGATCCATCCCAAAGATGAGAGCAGTATTCCATACACGATTGATTTTAATGGTTATAATTCTGAAAATACATAATTCTTACACTATACTAACTTACTAACTAATACTAACTTGCAAATTGCAAAAAACGTAAGAAACGTCACTTTTCAAGCAGTCTGTTACAGTTGGTGGCATTTACCGTAGTTCAATCACAGATTTCATGACCGACTGCATCAAATTGCTTGATTATTCGGAACATTTTATTCTTTTTTGGGGCCGTTTATGTATTGTGCTATTTTTCCTTAATGTTTATCAGCTACCAACATCATTCATACATGTGAGCATACTCAAAATCAACGGCTGACTTCGTTAAGACTAAGTGTAAACGGTTACTAAAGAGCTAGATTACGAGCTGGACTTGCAAGCAGCGGGAAAGTCATAATCATCCAATTTATGATCTCGGCGTAAGTTAAGATAATTGGATTAATAAATTGGTGATGTAAGCTTGGTATTATACGGATGACAGTGTTTGTGGATACCGCATAAATTATGTCTTATGCTCATGCGCTTAGCTACTACTTTACTTTAATCAATGTCATAATATCATTAGTCTTCGTTCTTTTGCTACCGAATGCGCCCCGAATCTCGCTCGATTCCGGCTAGATTTCTTTCTCGATATTACATTAAAGTGAAAATTTTGCATCTCTAAATTGCCAGTGTTTTATCGAAAAGCAAACCCCGCTGATTTCGATAAAATTAAGTCTAGTCTAGTCTTAAAGTTAAGCTTTTCAACCGACTCAAATACCTACCGAAATAAACATCGGAATATTACCAGAATTAAAGGGAGTTACGAGTTTCCTCCGTGCCTCGGAAAGCACGTTAAGCCGTTGGTCCCGGCTGTCACTTGTAGATCTTTGGCAGTCGTTACGGATTGTCAGAAGCCAGTAAATCTGACTCCAGTCTTGCCATGATGTACCGTGTTACCCAGTTAATGGGTTGTGGAGGTCTGGTAGGCAGCCGCTCCACGTAAAACACTGGTATTCAGCTGAATCCGGTTTGACTGGAAGCCGACCCCAATGTAGTTGGGAAAAGGCTAGGCAGATGATGATTACCAGAATTAAAGGTAAACAAAACAAACACGCCACACGTCAAACTAGACGTTTATCCTAAACAACAATTGGAGTATTCAAAACTACTAACATTCTTCGCTAAGTTAACAATAATGCGAATAGTTGACGCTCATTTGTTATTCCGGCACCCGACGCGGACGCGACGTAACTATCTCCGGATAGCAACCACTGACAAATCTGCGGCGTCCGAACGTTTTGTTTGC
Organism: Lacanobia oleracea; assembly: GCA_950371165.1. Classification (NCBI taxonomy): domain Eukaryota; kingdom Metazoa; phylum Arthropoda; class Insecta; order Lepidoptera; family Noctuidae; genus Lacanobia; species Lacanobia oleracea. Next base: position 15,651,567 of record OX493397.1, read on the forward strand.
AATAGTTTAAGACAAGTTAGGCAACTGCGGGCATTATTCAACGATACCGAGCCCATTTAGCAGTGTCAGCCGCACATTTGTACCAATCGGCTGGGAAATTATGCACCCTCTGAGTTTGAACGGCTTTTGATCAGTTTAAGTTAAGGAAAGTATTTTGTTGAGCCGAAAAGCCTGGTATTGAATAGCAAAGATATTTTTGGTTGTTTGGAAAGCCTGAGAAAGTTTTTGGGACAAGCCCGCCACACATTCCCAACCACTCAACTCCTGAAAGCCAGAATCAACAGTGGCAACCAACAGAAAAACGCCGAGCCAATGAAACCCGACGAGTCCTGGAGAAACGATTCAATTGTCTTGGATCCTACAACGAAATTAATCAGAAAAGTACAGCGGAGGAGTAGGAAAAAAATATATATAATTTCCACTTCCCTCCGTATCAAGCAGGAGACAGAATAGAACTAGGTCAATAGGCACCAAGGGACAAATACAACTGGTTATTAACTACTAGCTTTAGCTCGTGACTTTTCTCATTCCCGTAGGAATTACGGAAAATCCTATTAGTCTTCCTCTACACTCCCCAAGGAACCTACATGCCAAATTTCAGCTCTCAACGACCAGTCATTTCGGCAGAGCGTTGTCTGTCAGTCATGCACTCAGTCTCGGAAAAAATGTTTAATTAGGACTAGCTCCTGACAGCTGGCTTCGCCTGTGTAAAATACCAAGGGAAATACCAAGGAAATACCAAGAGAAAATTTCGAGGGACAAAGTATACCCGTTTGCCAAGTTTTGTTGAAATCCGTTCAGTCTTTAAGAGGTGAAGACTCTCTATCTGTTACACAGACGGAGAGACAGATTAGCAGAGCATATGTATTATTAAGTATGGATAGGTATAGTAATAAGCACCTATAGTTTTTTTTTTTATAGATTAAAAAGTGTCTTAATTAAGCATGACGTTAAGCTTAATGAAAATTAAACACATTTTTAAAACAAGAAACGAAACGAATCGAAATAGAGCTATTTTATTTCATAAATTGACGTTGTGCTTACGCGTGGCTTGAAAAATGGGTGTCCTATTTACCTCGTCTCACTTGATGTGCTTGTCAAGTAACAGAAACTGGACAATAATCTAATAGTATAATAATCTAGTAACTTGAACACTCCGTAGATACGATAAAAGATACCTAACTATAATTTTATCAGCCTTAACTCAGTCGCTGCACTAATATCTTCAGACTCATGTTACTATAATTATGTGGTGTCGTATATCTAATTCAGTATTTCTCACAGATAGTGCCAGAGTTCATTGCCCCTGTGACAGTCTGGGAACACTTTCTTCGCAGCCATAATAAATTAAACAGTGTTTAGGAAAGATTAATGATGGTACCACATATTCGATTCTATTTCATTTGAACTCAATTCTAATAGTCGATGATCAATCAACAGTTCAATAGAACTTCCAACGTTAAGGAACGTTATTTAAATAAATAACGGTCAAGTGTGAACTCGAATTGGTGACGGGGTTCCGTAAAAAAATAACTTTTGTGATTTTTATTTGTGTGTGAAAAATATTATTTTTAGGTACCTATTCTCATAAGTTTTGTTTTTCTAATTTTAACGTTTTTCAGTAAATAAAAATAGCTCAACGATATCTGAGGCTCGAGAAAAGTTATATTCTATCAGCAGTATTATGGCGAAGGCGAACTTTTGTTAAGAATCAATACAATCTTTTGCACTGACCGAGGCTAGGTAAATGAAGCGATTGTATGGTGATATTGGATCTCATTCCCCGCTACATATCCTCAGACATCTCTGGCTGAAACGCAGCATCAAAATGCGAAACATAAGTGGGATCGACAAGCGCTGTCAAGCTGTAACGTAGTTTCGTCAATCGCACTCACTAATAGAATAGCTATGTCTGGAACCTAAAGGAGATGTTCCAAAATGTATGGACCCTGGGCCATGTCCTTGTACACTATACTTAAAAATAGAGAAATATATTTAAAACAGTTCTCAACTGTCCAATTTTCTTAAAATGGCTTTGTTTGCTGGTAAAACAAAATAAATTACACTTGAAATTGCAACACGCAACAAAAACCCGTCATGGCGGTAAGCTGTCATTTTGATTGATTAATGACGTTTGACATTTATTTCTGACATATTTATTTACCGGCAACAGTGACTGAAGTGACATTGTTATGACAGCTGACAGTTATTTTTCTATGATCTGTAACTAAATCGGTGCGACGCCATGTTGAAAATCGATAAAAGTAATTTATAAACATGAATTAATTACCACAACAGTAAACATTTAAATGAATTAAATGTATTTTTCCCTAATTCTACGGATTTTTCTCTTTTTTATGAGGTAATGTACATAGACATGGCCCATTTTGAAACATCTCCTTTGGTTGTGTGTTTAGTTTAACATCAGAAAATCAGACAAAAACATAAACTTTTAATGAGCAATACTGGAGAAAGTTGCTTTCTCCAACAAATGTTTTGTTTTTCTAATTTTAACGTTTTTCAGTAAATAAAAATAGCTCAACGATATCTGAGGCTCGAGAAAAGTTATATTCTATCAGCAGTATTATGGCGAAGGCGAACTTTTGTTAAGAATCAATACAATCTTTTGCACTGACCGAGGCTAGGTAAATGAAGCGATTGTATGGTGATATTGGATCTCATTCCCCGCTACATATCCTCAGACATCTCTGGCTGAAACGCAGCATCAAAATGCGAAACATAAGTGGGATCGACAAGCGCTGTCAAGCTGTAACGTAGTTTCGTCAATCGCACTCACTAATAGAATAGCTCTGTCTGGAACCTAAATTTGGTTGTGTGTTTAGTTTAACATCAGAAAATCAGACAAAAACATAAACTTTCAATGAGCCAATACAGAAGTCTATTTACTTTGTATTCTGGAAACTAACAGTAGGTACATTGAGATGCAAACACCAACACCAGTATACTAACTACAGCCCGTAAAAACTTGTTAATTTCGCATGCAGCCACAAATGCTACCAGCCGTTACGTGCTAGCTAAGAGCACAGTAAACCGTTCGTTAACATAACTTTATTTTATGTGTGTATGTTTTAACTTCATTCATGGTATTGTTATTGAATTTAACATCAATTTCTAACGTTACACTTTCTTACCAAGGAGGAAACAGACTCGTCATAATGGTCTGTTCCAGTTAATCCACTGTTTTTTTTTTAATATATATTAATATCACCAGTATGTTAGATTTCAGTTATTTCCTAGCCACACTGCTACATATACTACATAGCCAATATTTTTTCTGGGGTAATATTACTGCAAACATTAGAAAAACAAAACATTTGTTGGAGAAAGCAACTTTCTCCAACCAATTCGTCATTTAAGTCTTCACGCCAGCGTTTTCTAGGACTTCCTTGACTGTGACCTGCATACTCTGGCCCATCAGTACTGATGCATTTCTATATACGTAGGTATATGTCCCGCTACGATATTTATACGTAGGCATATGTCCCGCCTTAAAAAAATATTTGTAGATTATAGAACGATGTTATGGAAATCTCATTCCAAAATAAAGAGTCTTCCAAAAATTATTGTGATTTCAATACTGAACCCTAAAATGGTTATGTATTGAAGAGGCGGAAGGAACATGAACTATTGTCGGGCGACACGTGCTCTATCCGGCACACCTGTCCAGCACTCGGTGACAAATGGACGCTAATCGGGACGTCTACCTTTATCGGATGTTTGGATCAAAGAGTCTTGTACTGTAGTGCTTTTTGTGTAGACTTTGTTTGGTGAAGTAGTTTAGAGGAACAATATACCTTAAAATCAACATACAACTATTTTTGCGATATAAACTACTAGTTTCGGCCAGCAGCTTCGCGTAAAAGTAGAAAATATAAAAAATTATAAGAAAATATAAAATATTCCAAGGGAACAGACTCCCGGGATAAACATTCTAGTCCGCTGTTTAGACGTGAAGAGGTAACAGACAGACAGATAAAATAAAAACATACTAGCGACCCACCCCGGCTTCGCACGGGTGCAAATTTTTGATACCTTGGCCAACAATTAGCGTCATATTTCAGCCAATTTACACAAAGCCGTAACAAATTATACATCAAACCTTTCTCGTGAATAACCCCATCCATTGATGAAAACTGCATTGAAATCCGTTTAGTAGTTTTTTAATTTATCGCAAACAGACAGATAGACACATGCGGCAAGGGACTTCGTTTTATTTTATGTAGTGATGTACGAAGAATGTATGGCCGTGTACAGGTAGCTAGCAATTACTTTAGTTTATCGACTACTTAGCTAGCTAGAAGTATTTTATGAAAAGTCTGCATTTACCATGTGAATTGCCCGAAGAGGGGCTCCTTTTGACAGTTTTAAGAGCAAGATGTTACAGTGCCCCAACTGCCCATACACCTGTAGTTTGGGGGATTTAATTAATGTCACCGATGCGATGTGGCGACGCTGTTATCATAGACCGTGCCAAAAGACTTAGAAATTTGATCATCAAAGAAGAAGTAGAGAGCGAGAATATTTCCACCAATCTGACACAAACCAGACTCCTGGCTGTTGTCGCGATAAATTCAGATGAAAAACCCGTTAAACAAGTTTTCTGACGATCTAGGAATCTCATGCTCACCAGTAGGTGAGCCTTGTGACTACTGGACGAACAAATTAAAACCCGCGGTTTCTGAATTTAAACATCGTAAGTGGCTGAAGCATGAATAAAAACTTGGCATATCAATAAATTAGATTTTCTCAATAAACAAATATGTGCGATAGAGTAGTGTTAGTATGTACTATACTTTTAATGTACCGATATAGCATACCTGATACCTTGGGCCGACGGGCATTTTTGTTTTGTGATGAGTAAAATGTATTTTAGTTGTCAAGGCGATAGTTTTGCACCCTCCCAAATCCTGGTAGACTAGCTTTCGCGCACCTGGTATTTTAATGGCTTTAGCACCTTCTTGTTCTTCTTCTTATCGTATGGGTAGTAAGGTCTAACGACCCCACACACCCTAGTGTCAGAGTTTCTAAACCGCCTCAAAGGCCTCTGACATGGTTTATTTGACAACCGCCATTTGGCGGCCGGGACCACTGGCTTATTCGTGCCTTCTAAAGCACAGAATCATCTTTTGAACAGACAATCGGGTGATTCAAGCCTGCAATGTCCTAGCAAAGCTGGAAAAAACTTTACAAAGTATGCTTCCCGTGGGAATCGAACCCACAACCACCGGGTTACAAGGCAAACGCCTAAACCGCGGAGGCTTTAGCACCTGATACCTGAAAATCGGCATTAGGTACTGCATATGTTAAAAGTATATTTATTAACACTTCTCTATCCCATACATTTTTTTTGGGAGAAAATAAGTAAGGTATGGTAGCTCCTGGGCCTGCGGACGGCGAGCATTGGGTGGCTTGCCGTCCTATCAGAACCAGACACGTGTCGACGACGCGCTGTGTTTCACGCGCGCCTCAAGGAGGTGTCAGCATGGGAGACTCGGCCCGCTAGGGCCAGTGCCTGCCGGGATGCGGAAACCGTTTGAAAGAGGCACCGTACCCTGGAACGCGACGAGCATTAGAAGGAACACCTCTAAAACCGTCCGTTATCCTACGAAGATGGCTGTCGGACATATGGTCTGCTAACACTCGATGAAAGGCGTAAAGTTATGGATATGTGTTTGCTTTACGATATTCTCAATGGACGCCTGGATTGCTCGCAGTTGGTCGCACTGGTAACTTTTAACACTCCCCTTCGACGCACTCGTCACACGTCAATGTTACACGTGCCTACTCACTCCACTAATTATGCCAAAAATTGTGTAATGACACGCATCGCTCGAATTTATAACACAAACTTCTCTCAAGTTGATATATTTCACTCTAATAAAACATTATTCAGGAAACAAATAATAAGAAGTATAAGCGAAGGCAAATGACAACCAATCTTTTAGTTTCTGTTGTTTAAGTATAATTTTCTCAAAATTTTAAACTTAACGTAAGTAATTTTGTTATTATTATATTTATTGTATCTTGTTAGTCCGTTCGTATACATAAAGAATCCCAGTTATAGAAGGAAACCTATTATTAGCCATACAATACTGTTATATGAATAATCTGTAATATATTTTAAGTATCGCCGTTGGTTACCTTAATAAAGAATAATAAAGAATAAATAAATAAACACGGATGGATTTTAGTCAGTAAGAGTCTGACACTCCGTCCTCAGTCCTCAGTCCTCTTCCGCTCTGGGCGGAGCGGAAGGAATCATTTGATGACTTGCCATCATTAAAAAAAAAATTGCCGCTCCGGGATCTTAGTCCATAACAAGTAATATAATAAATCTAAAATTAAAATCAGCATCAGCATCTCACTACCTACCAGGCTATGTTGATCCATTGTATAAAAGGCTAATATTAGACGAACAAAGCGTAATTACAGGCATCCATTATCATTAATGAACCCTTACGGCCGTGGAAGAATACTTGTTTAGGCCTGTTTGTATTTCATGATTTCGACCCTACCCATGTCCCATGGCAAACAGAAACTGGTTCCCTTTGCTGTAAGTATAATCATTACTTTGTCTTTGTGCCTGTCTTATTGAATATGATGCATTTGTGTTAAATCGAATAATACTGGTATTCATCTGAATCCGGTTTGACAGGAAGCCGACCCCAATACCTATAGTTGTGAAAAAAGGCTAGGCAGATGATGATATCTGTTGCCGAAATTATTTATCATGAATTTGATACAGTTATGAATTTCCACCAAAAAAAAAACTGTGAATTTGCAAATCTGCAACAGTCCATTTTGCCAGCAACATGTTTGGAGCAACAAAAAAATAATACTGTAAACTTGAAACACCTATATTTCCCATGAATTATTACATGGCTACTACCACATAGCCATGCATTAAAATTAGGAATAATGATCAAATTCCGCACGTTCGCAATAGCATCGTTTCTAATCACTTGGCGTGTAGTTTCACGGACCCAAAAGCATTTGAAGCCGTTATTAGCTCGTAGCTAGGACTAATCAGTAGATACGGTTATAGGTTACCCTGTACCTAGTATCACCACACCAATTCGACAGAATGTGTTTATTTTTTGCACCGGCAAAATGTGAAGTCGCCTGGATTTTTCCTGGCGGTTACTCGAATGCAACAGGAGAAAATATAAATCTATCACAAATGATAGCAGCATGCAAAATCTCGGTTTCATTCAAGTAGGTACTTTCTGGTGGCGTCCGTGTTCCACATACAACCCGTCTGCCTTCAAGGCAAGAGTAAAGAGGCATCTTCTAGGCTCGACAACCCGTAACAACTGCCAAAGATCTACAAAGGACAGTCGGGACCAACGGCTTAACGTGCTTTCCGAGGCACGGAGGAAACTCGTTATGCTAAGACAGTCACCCATCCACAGACCAACCTTGGCAAGCGTTGCTTAACCTTAAAGATCGATCCGTGCGGCTGTTATTATTTAGCCACGAGCTCCTCATCCATCTATATAGAAATAGTACGAACTAATTAACTTAGTTGACTTTTTCTAGAAACTTCATCTGTCTGTCAGCGAGCACGAGAGCGGTTAATTAGATCCCGCTTTATAATTAAGCTGGTTCTTTAGTATTACATTGTATTTCTTCTGGAGGACACAAAGATAAGGTAGAAGTTCCACGATCTCTTGAATTAAGATTTGAATATTTGTCAAACTTTACATTAGATCGACAACCTGGCAAAGTAGGTTTAATCATCGATGATCTAAGTACGGACGATCATGGCCATCACCGTTTAGATGAGTTTATACCTAAACTCTTCGAAAATCACTCTATCTATTAAAAAACCCGCATCAATATTCGTTGTGTAGTTTTAAAGATCTAAGCTTACATAGGGACAGACAGATAGCGGAAGCGACTTTGTTTTATACTATGTAGTGATTAAAGTTTTGTGGGTCAAAAAATACTGTCAAATTTTTAATGTCTAATAGAAATATGATGATTAATTTAAGACCTATTTAAAAAAGCGTCAACTAGTTTATACAGTAAGCCGCGAGGAAGTATTGAAAGGTAGGTGCCTATTGCAATCATTTCAGCCCAAGCAAGCGTATTTGCAAGGTGGTTTTACTAACCTGTTTCCTTCTGATTTTCTTTCACTTTCTACCCTATCAAAAATTTTCATAAAAAATAATGGCAGGTATAATCTTGCTAAAAACCATTTAACCCGGCTCGATAGCTCATTACGTCACGGCAACATCGTTACCTCCAGATAGTGCCTTGGATTTAATTAGATCCTTGCTAAGGACTGTGCACTTTCATATTTGAATAAATTATGAAAATGGGAGCTTATTTGAATAATTTGCAACTATAGCGAGTCATATTAAAATTCTCTTCTTGACTTAAGTAGGTAGGTATACTCTTACATTTTTTGTTTCGTCCATTGTCATGTAAAAACGTCCGCACTTTATTGTCGGGCCTACAGAATTAAATGCTTTTACGGACATCGCAAATTAAAAAAAAGTTATCATGGCCGATCTTAGATCTTATCTTGGCTCTTTTTGACGTGGCTACATTGCCGGCCCTCATTTACGGTGCTCCTAAGGATTTCGGACGGGCCTCCATTAACTAAAGAGGATCCGGCGAGCTTAATTAAGAATTCTCTCCGAAATCTCGTCTCAGTCGCCACCCTCGGACAGAATGGCAGCGATTGATTTTAAATGAGCAGCCAACAAAGACCCGCTGAAGTGGGTACAGCTTTGAACTTGCCTATAAAAACTTTGCGGTGAAAAAAGTGTGCAACCAGAGGGAATAAAGTCCAACGGTAACTGCCCCAAACAAGCCGAATGAATATGGGAATTTAATTAAGGCCACACAGGACTGCAATAAAAGTAAGACGGGGTAACTTTTTAATTTGTAAAGCCATCAACGTGGATGTGATTTCGACTGCGGATTTGGGCGGAGATTTACATAATTATGATTATGCAGGTATGGCATACTCGTTAATTATTTTAAAGGACGAAGGATTTTGTAATTATTTTTGGAGTTTCTGATTTCACCTCACTAAAGTTTCAAAATAAACTTCAAACATTAACAGCGCCACTTAGGTACCTACAAAAGCTTCAACTCCAAGGTTTCGGATCCAATTTGCAGACTATATTTCCGTTCTCGAGCAATATTTAATTTTAATAGCTGACACTTACGGGCCATGACGATGACAAAGTAAACCCTGTTTCAATCTTATCTTGACGTAATTAAATTGCCTCGGTTTTACCTAAAAGGCTGGAAATTAATTAAGTCACAAGAAGGTAAACAAAGTAAGTAAATGTAACTTGAACCTTTCTAGGAATACTAATTATAGACTTTGCCGCTAAGATGTTTGCTAAAGATAAATATTACCTTAGTTTATCCGCTGTTTACGATTCAAGTTGAAACGTTTGCTCGGTCTTTGCGACACCGTGTTTACGATCGTACTAAAAATTAACAATGATCAGAATTAAATATTACTTCCGTAGGTACTTATAAAGTAGCCGATAGCGTATTTGAATGTCTGATAAAAAAATAAATACTAGCCTAGCTTATTAATTTTGTAGGTACCGAAACGGAAAGAGAAAGAAAAAAGGTTTGAAAGAGATCAGCTGGTCTATTCTGTAAAAATCTATTTCGATATCGAACTTCACCTGAGTGACAAAACTCCCAAAGTAAACTTTATAACCAACAACATAACATAAAGGTCTTATGTTTATAAATTTTGACACTCACCTCGGATTCCGGTGTCGAGACACGAAAATGTTGTTACAGCTTTTTTTTTTACTATTAATAGGCACGGGCTTGATAACCATCTCACCTGATGGTAAGCGATGATGTGGTTGAAGATGGAGCACGCTTGCCTAGAACCTATTTTTACCTATTCACTCTTGATTTAAAGACTCCCAGGTTGTAGCTATCGGAAAACAGACTCCTGCAGGGAATTCCACTCCTTAGCTGTACGCATTATGAATGTGTTCCCAAAACGTTTTGTGCGTGTGGGTGGGATGTCCACCATGTACCGGTGGCGCATCGCCGTTCGTCTTGTGGTCCGATGATGGAACGGGCTTGGCGGAATTAAATTATGCAATTCCGTCGCACGTTCCCCAAAATGCAACCGGTAGAAAACCGACAAGCCAGCAACTCGTCGTCGATGCTCAAGACTTTGGAGCTTCGTCGCGACGAGCCTCCCATTGCCAATGATCCTCTTGGCTCGTTTCTCAATCAGCTGTTCCGGCGTGAAGTACCTACTGTCTCACCCTTGCTAGGATCCCCAACTTCCTTGCAGCCACTTGAGCTTTTGCCTCTATGAAAGGGCCAAAATTGAGAGTAGATGTTAATGGGTGGGAGGTTAATGTTACTTTTCAATCTAGTAAATTGCTTATGTTACTTTTTCAAAATTGTATTCAACTGAATCCGGTTTGACTGGAAGCCGACCCCAATAAAGTCGGGAAAAGGCTGGACAGATTATGTACACTTGCTTTAATAAATAAATAATTATACTGGTTCATTATATCCGAGCATTTTCGTTCATATATTATTGTTTTGGTTTGTTATTCAACAACCGCAAGCACGTATACAGTTAAACATTATCACAGTATAGGTACCTGAAGCACACGAATATCTAACGGTTTAATATTTACAGCAACATTATAAATTCCGCCGGCAGTCTAATACCTAGCCTAGTCGCTAGAACGCTCACTTCAAAACATCCGCGTCTTTCAAATTTTGCCGGAGTATTACTTACCTTGCAGCTTGAGACGACAGCCTGTTCTGAAACTTGCCCCAACATAAATAAGAAGACAGAAAATTTTGTCGTAAGTGAGAAAATATTACAGAAGCTTAATGTTAGTAGGGGGCCCCGACGTGGGGCACCTCACGGAAGGCTGCCTCGTTTATGCTGATTTATGATGCACCCCCGAAAAGGTATTTCAAAGAAAGACCCACCTTATGAATTCCTTCAGCGGAATTTACGTGCAGCTTTTCATTGTCTGCACAGGTTATGCCTACAACGTTTAATATTTGAGTTGTTTAATTTATTGGTCCAGTTTTTGGGACATAATTGTTCTGTTTGTGCTGTCCCTTTTACGTTTTGTACTTTAGACGGGTTCGTTACTGTTTTGTCGCGGCCGTATGAGTAAATTATGAATTTTCAGACCTTGCTCTTCATAAATGTGGAAAAGAAAACCTTTTTACAAAAGGCTAGGTTTTGATCGTCAAGATACGTGTTTAGCAGAAATGATGCTTAACAAGTTTCATCACAGACGTATCCAACTTTACGTCATAAAGTATCAAAATCAGTAAATCCATTTTATACCATTTAATAAGATTAACCAAACGCTGGAATAGACTACCTCGTAAATATCAATCTTACAAATGCAGGTCAAGGCCCCACCGCGCTCAAATCCCCTGAATAACTTCAGAGCAATATACTTCTGAATAATAATTATAATGTACTAGTTATTAATTAGTCCGACTGTGCGAATGAGTGTTGTTTTATATGGCGCTAGTACGACGGAAAACCGTTCCCCTTCGACCGCCCGCTGGTTTAGTACGGAACTATGGAAAATGGATAAGTTACTTTTGATTTTTGGTAACATGCTGATAATGCGGCCTTTCTAAAATAAGAATAAAAAGAAAAAACGTAAAAGATAGGTTAGGATAGTACGGAACTTTAACATTCAGCAAAGTCAATTCCAAAGCAGATTGACAAATGTCAATTTGCCGGGTCATAGTAATTTCATACAACAGTCAAAATTTATACATGTAGTTTGCAGTGAAGGATCATTTCGATCTAAAATTATAATATTTGAATTCAAAATTGTTTGGAATGGGATAATCCCATTCCGATAATTTATAATTCTTTCATTAATGGAAAGCTACTCGTACCTACATCATTGATGTGCGCCAGAGGCTAGTTTTTCATAAAGGATAGGCACGGATGCGAAGACACAGGAACAATATTTAACTTTTCCCTTGGAGTTAATAGTTTTGTCAATAATTTACATTGATTAAAATACTCGAAGTTACAAAATGAAATCGACCAACACTTCAACTAATATAACTTCCACAGAAGTCATCAGGTCAAAACATGTTAATATCTCCTCGGAGTATATCAAGCGTTAATCACTGCGGTGAAAGATTAGCTTTCAACGTAGCCATGTCCCGCTGACACTAAATATGCATTCAGACAGGTTTATGAAACACGGTATGCCATATCCATAACTCGTTTATCCATGTCATATCCATCAATAGGATAAATTAATGTTAACCACGGTTTATGGTAATTTTCTCATGTCCTATAGTATACTCCTGGTTTTGTACAAAAATAATAAAGTTGTCACTGCTCTGGTGAATTAATTCAACTTGCAAATGAATGCTTAATGCAGGCTGGGTAGTGTGTGTGCATTATAATAAAAGGGTACAATATTGTTTTCAAAAGCATCGTAATCTATGTTATGATGATTGGATGTTAACCCAATTACGGTTTTGAGCACAACGACTGACCAACTTATTAGTATATCATACAGTACCATTTTTAATCTCGAAATGAAACGAACGAACGAACGAAGAACGGAAGAACGGAATAGGAAGACCTTACTACGTCTAACGACAGATACACCCTAGTGTCAGAGTTTCTAAACCGCCTTCAAAGACCTCTGATGACCTCTCCAATGGTCATTGTCATGGCCATAGTCATGGTCATGGTCATGGTGGTGGTGGAGAAGACATACATGGTGGTGGTGGAATGCCAAACAATCCACCACCACCATGTATGTCTTCTTGACATACATTTTTATTGGAAGTACTAAGCTATAAATGCAATTGATTTTTTAATTGCTTTTGCTTGTTTACTTTTGACACATACGTCATAGGTCATACGTCGTAAGAACACATGACCACATAAACTAAAGTGAAAACATTATCCAAACGAGAATTAATACTGGCCACTACTTTGTCTTTTAAAAATATGACCAGTTAATATCCTGTTGAAAAATAAAACGCATTCGTGTATTAATGTCGTTTTAATATTTTATTGAGTTGACGCCGACAGCACTCATGTTCATAATAAGCACCGCGCTGCATAAATCAGATGTTTTATGAGCAATGGTGCCAAATAAATTTCGTACGAGCTTCATACGTAAGTAATATTTTGTACTGGCGAAAGCACGCCGAGCTATTTCAACTTTTAATTCACCAAGTTTATTTTTTAATTCGTCTGTAATTACTGAGTTTTTAAATGGAAAACTTCAGTCGCAGCGCAATTATAAGTTGCTCCGATATGGAACCGGTCAACACTGCAAACTTAAAGTGGAAGAAAATACTTAATAACAGGCATGTTCGACGATTAAACTAATTAAAGAACGATATTTTCATGTGACATTTCGCAATAATTATGTTATTACAGAATTGCATTTAAAACGACGACGTAATAAATTCGGACAATGTTATTAAGTTTTTATCTAGACGGATTCGGATTTTATGATGTTTATTTAAGCTCAGGGCTTTATTAAAATAAACCCAATTTCGGAGTTTCGATTTACAAGTTACAATATTGACTTACATGATCTTTGAATACAGGCTGATATAAAACTGATGTTTGAAGTTATCCACTAAATATAACAAACGAAACAAAAATTCACAATGTAGAAATAGAGTCGCAAACGAAGCTACCAATTTTTGAAATTGGAACCTCAAATAGCGGCAACATTTTACTACGAATGATCAAAAATATTCCTAGCCAGCCGACATTCCCGATTTCCCTAAACGAATCATTACGAGTACCTATTCGGCAGCAATCGCAGCCCCTCGATAATAATTTGGCTTGATGTCATACTTTTTGCGGATGAGTGAAGCCGAATGGATTTTCCGATAGAATTGCTGTGTTCCATTCGACATGTATTGTTACGAGAGTCGACGGAACAATCGGGAGTCCACCCCATTTATTTCGTTTTTGTTAATATCTATGTGGAGTGCAGCATGAATTTTGAAACGTTCATCAGTTTCGATGGTAAATTGGGTTCGGTTATTTCGGATGTAATTACCGATTATGTTCAAAGTAATGCATTGGAAGTACCTCCAATTACATAATGAAACACAACGAAAGCTTTTGGCAATGAAGTGCTATATTACGATTGCCCTACGGAAATGCTTGGTAATGATTTGAGTGCATCGACAAAATTGTGCGACAAATCCAAATAGTGTGTTCGAAAGTCCACATATAGTCCAGATTGATGAAAATTTTAAAAAAAATAACAACTTTTAGTACAAAATTGGCAATTCATTAAATTAAAAAAAGAACTACGTTAAAACACGAAGTTTCGTAACACACGGATTTAAAATGATATAGCCCAAAATGGAACCGTAATGGAGAGGTTAAAAGTGTCGACAATAAATTTTATCCAGTGACAAATGAGATGAACGTGTCATGACTACACAGCTTCGTTGCTCTAGAGATATTAAAAATTGAATTAATTTTAATGAAGATAGCGGGTATCAGAGTCTCGCATAGAATCTTTTGTTGTGACTGCTGGGGGCGGGGTGAATGGGGGTGAATTCTTAATTAAGTGTTGGCGAAGCCCTCTTCGCTTAATGCAATGACTTCACGCCTCGTTTAACTTTCATAAAATTCCCTTAAACTCAGCGATTTTTCTTAACTAGCGGAATAAAATTTCCATGTGCAAGTAACTCTTTAGGGTCGTGAAATAGAATCACCTGCTCTTCATTCATGCATCTTCACGTTGTTTTTGCTTACGGCGAAAGAATTTCAAGTGGTATTAAAGTTTCACGCCCACCCATACCCTTCAAACATGCAATGTTAACTATAAATTAGACTATAATTCTTCTTGTCGGTACAATTTATTCGATACACTTAAACAGAAGTATAAAAAGTTTCCTAACTTTTTCATTGATTTCTAAAGAAGCTTAGATAAAATATAATCTTTATTAGTTAGTGAAACTAGTCTACAAATTGGTGATCTTATATTTTATGACACATTAATATTTCTTAACATAATTAATTTAGAGTAGACTGTCAAGTAATCTTATATGATTTTTATTAGATTACTTTGAATATTTATAAGAGAATTAGGTAAAAATATGTTTTATCGATGGCCGTTATTACCCTATAACTCTTCCCGGCTCTGCCCGTATTTTCATTATCGTTATGGCCGTTTTAACAGAATTTCGTTGCATGAGAAATCAGTAAAAATAACGTACGAGCAATCAATCAACATTATATACCGATTACCGCCGTGCCCTGGGCTTTTATAATAACCGGAAATGAATACGAGCCGACGGACGCGACGATGTAAATTATATGTGTAATTAAAAAAATCACTGCCATTATAGTGCAGAGCTTAATTATTATTATTATACATGCATCAATAATAATTGGGACACTATTATGAATATTAAACGAGCATCTAATTACGTGATGGGAGATTTTTATGTAGTTTTGGTGGAAAGTTTTTTTGTTGAGAATTGATGGTAAATTGATTAGGTGTAGGTACTTGTTTATGTGATTTGAGTGTGTGATGGTACATATTAAAACGATTGAAATTGATTACAAGCGCAGTGTCTTGTCATGGCATTGTTTTTTTTTCAATGACGCGCCTAAAACAACTTCCTACAATACAGATGTTTTCTTGTGGTCGTTCAACCAAATACTCGTTCCACTAAGTACCGTCTTCAATACTGTGGTATATATCTTACCCAGCTTTGAGATGCAGGAAATCAAGTTAGGAAAAGGGTTATTTCGATTCTGGTAAAAGGCAAGTTAGTCGACAACCGACACATTTCTGGGAAATTTTATTTACTACCTACTCAGGCCTATCTGATGCGAAGCAGAGCTTTTAAAGTTAAAGTTCGCTTTACGGCTTCAAAGAGGCGGAGGGTCTAGGTCTCAAGGTTTTTTTACAGAACTAGTTTTTTCCTTGATTCCACTTCCATGGCCTATCTCACAGGTACCTTGTTTTTAGATAGTGATGATGTAACGTTTAATCGGTTTAATAATTTTATGAATAGGGATTTTTCCTGGATCCTATCCTAATAGTCCGTCAATAAACAATATTGGACACGTATATTTTACTTTTTAAAACAATAAAAAATCAAAGATAATAAGTGTCAATGTTAATAAGTGGGGGCTTGTTACGTCAGTTCTAGGTAAAAAGTCGTAGATACACTTCTTACGAAGACGAGACGTCGCACGGCATTTTAGCGCACTGTTTCGTTTTCTGTTTTTACAACACAAAAGAAAAAATACGTGTCCAATAATGTAGTAATCCAACTGACGGACTTAATACTTTTTTTTAGCAATGTACCCTATTGTCTTAGTATCTACTTTAAGATTATAATTATGTTTAATATGATATAATTTGTAAACAAAAACAAAAAATAACATTTATCCCTATGAAAAAAAAAACGGGTTGCACTCCGGACACTTGCTTCTCTCCCTCCGTCTTACGAATTTTCGATTTTTTCCACATCACACAAAAGTGCACAATGCCGCTAAAGAATTTTGCAGGACACGTGCCCGTCTTATGAATTTTCGATCAGGGTCGTGAAAAAATTTTAATCTCGCATCAGAACACGTGTATCCTGACGCGAGATTATAATTTTTTACCCATCACAAAAAAGTGCACAACGCCGCTAAAGAAGTTTGCAGGACTCGTGCCAATCTTACGAATTTTCGATCAGGGTCACGTGTCCTGACGCGAGATTAAAATTTTTTACCCATCACAAAAAAGTGCACAACGCCGCTAAAGAAGTTTTCACTTCAAAAATAAAATATTGAAACCTGTCATGATACAAAGTGTTTACTGGAAAAATAGAATTACTGCGATACGTGGATATCAATTTAGAAATTGCAAAAGTGCATGAATAATGTCAGGTCGTTACCTTTCTATTGTCAACCGCAGTGAACGGGTTCCCACTATTAATTCCAGTACATTGCACTGGGAATAATGTAGGTATTATTTGCAGTATATGATTCGACGCATTATCTATGTTTTAAATTTTGCAATAGTTATGTACCTAATATAATTATAGAGATGGTTATTTATTGATGAACCTTAGAAGTTTGAACTTCTAAGGTTCATCAATAAATAACCATAGATTTCCGTTATGAGTTTGGTCCTAATCGCTACCTAGTACCTACTGAAAAAATTGTACAAACAAAGGCCACTTTAGGGACATAGCGCCAAGGCGACAACATATCCTTAGATGCTTGAGGAATATAGTGATATTCCGCGGCTATCGCTACAATCTCAGAGATCGGGATATGGTCATATCCGTACCAGCCTTCACGGAAATACTTCTTTCCCACGAAAACGTTTTCTCTTGCTAATCTCCACCACTAAAAGCAAGAGACAGGTGGGTTCATTTTAAAGTGAGTTAGAAAGACACAGTTGCATTAACTAAGTCTTCTAAAGCCTTTCTTATTTGTATTTATACTCATTGCTAAAACGATCAATCATTTATTCATAGCGAAATCTTTATGAAGAGGGGATTTGGACAAAAATTCATCTCCGATGCAACCCTCCTTTTTGGATCGATTACTATGATCTCCCTTCATAATTCACATAATCCCATAATTGATACATAAAAGCCCCATTGGCTTTGTACAATTAGGCCCCCTCAGATTTATCCGCGATTGTTAGGTTTGAATGATTAATTTTGTGTACATGGAGAAATATTTGAAACGTCCAATTTAAGATGAAACAATCTTTATTAATTACCTGTTGGCTTAAATAAAATAGATAACAGTACCTGGTTCGTAATACTGAAATATAGAGCTAAAAATAAATCTAGGAGTAACGCCGTATATTTTTAAAAACATAAGGTTGTCCATCACGTGCCTTAATTTTTTCGCAACTATGTTGAAGTAAAGTACAGTCAAACCGGTTGCAGCTGCATATTAGTTTGACATGGAGCGAATTTTATTTGACCTTCACAACTCAATATATATCTGAGTAAAAAGATACCCATTTTTTGGTTTTTGGATTGAAAAACATCAAAACTCTTTCTGCTCTATGCGGAACAGAAGGGAGTGCCAGACTCTTACTGACTAAAACCCACCCGTATTCCTCCAAATTCCCTTTGCGTTCCAGGGCCGGGATGACTCTTTCGAACTAATTCCACAACCCTGGCAGATCACGATACCCCTTGGCCAGACTTTCGGCCTTCTTATGAGATACGTTTGACTCGCTAAGCGTTAATTAACCTAGAAGCAATGATTATTATTAAGCCACAATCAAAAACAGACAAAGCAAAAATAATCTTGAATGAAGATTATTGAATTGTATAACTGCAGTGCAGCATGGTAAAAAACGTCCAAAACTACAACTAGGAAATAATATAACCGCAGTCTCTATTTTTCGGAAATTCTGGCTTAAAACACTGTGATTCAGAACCTCTTGTTGCTCCCCCGTGGCACCCTTCTTGACAATTTAGCAGCTTTAATTCCACAACCGCACTAAATGTAGCGTAAACTGATACAAGACAAACATACGCGAAGCACTCAAGACTCCTGTGTTATCTAACATGAAGGAACATGCTAGACGGAGAGGGGTTATAAATTATGTGTCTGTTCTCTCTTTCTCGCATAGAACAATAATGTGAAATTTGGTACGGTGTGCAGGGAATGGGGTGTCACCGTGTGAGGGTGGAGGGTCTAATCGACCCGCCGCGATAAACAGCCGCGTGCACGCCGATTTAGTTACGCAGTCTGTAATGAATCTGCGCGGTTGCATTTTAGGGTTAACAGTAATATTATCGCCATTAGTTAATAGTTCGTTTGCTATGGAGGGAAGATGCAAAATGGGTGGTTGTACTGGTGATTTATTCAAATTAAGCTTAAATGTTATAATGTTTTCTGATTTAATTAATTATCTAAGAATTTAATGCATCATCATGAATTGTTTTAAACAAGTTTTTTCAGTGCAGAATTCAGAAGAAACTAGATTTAGGGTTTTGAAGTAATTTTGTCATTTCTTACTTAAGTAACAACTCACAAAAGGCAGAGAGAAATTGTTTTGACTTCTGACAATTTGTTGACAGTTTATCACTGACAGAGCTTTCTAGAGCTTCGACTAGAGCTCCTGGAGCTTCAAGCAACGGTAAACCGGGATTGAATTTCTCGTAAAATTTTGACAGGAAAAGAGCATTTAGCAATAAACTGCCAAACAAACGAGCAATTCTGTCACCTTAAAACGAGCAAGCAAGCAAATCGATTCAAAGCAAAACCTTTTAACACCACCAGCTAAACTGACATAGGAACTGTTAAATACCAGCCATTATGCGTATGTGGGTCGCTATTACGCACTTTCCTTAGAAAATGAAGCGTGGGCCAGGTGCTAATTAGCCCAGTATGTTATTGCACGTCCAAGTAAATAAAGAGATAGTTGCCACGTGACCGGAGCAGGCGTGCAGAATACCATAACCTTAAATCAGGGATGGGGCACTAATTGCTTAGAAAACATTAAAGCAGCTGTAGGTGTAGGGGCCAAGTTATGAGGTTTCGGCATCGCGAGTCCGGATTTTAGAATGGCTCAACAGTGGCCAAAGACAAAAAAAAACTTTTTTAATAAACTGATAGTGAGTTCCACTCATCATACTTTTGTTCTTTTCATTTGTTTAAGGGATTGAGTGTATATGTCTTTCATAAACCTTAGTTAAACTAGCAATCATCTCAATAATAGCCACCATTCTTGGTTTATCTTCTTATACACTACAATCTGTTCATCTTTTCTTTCTTCTTAAAGTTTTTGAAAACTTTAATTTTTTATCCACTTTGTCATCAATTTTCAAAAACTTTCCTCACAAGCTTATCTTAATTCTTTAAAACTAAAGTATCCAATTATTCGAAGATAGTAGTAAATCTGCAAATGTTGTCATGCTCATTCTACAGAAATTAATCAGTACAACAATCGACATAATTATTTAACTACGTAATCCAGAGAAATTATGCTGAAAATTAAGCTAGGAAAAGCAGGTCCAAACCTAATTTCCCCCGGCCTAAGGAAGATTGTTGTAATATATGTAGGTAACATCGTTCAAAATAATAATGATAATTAATGATTGATTGATAAATATTTTCAGCAACAGATAAATGCGGCCGTTTATTTACCTGGGTATAATCTAACTCTTGAGGAGCTCGCGGCTAAATAATAACAGCCACACGGGTCGATCTTGAAGGTTAAGCAACGCTTGCCAAGGTTGGTCTGTGGATGGGTGACCATCTTGACATACCAAGTTTCCTTCGTGCCTCGGAAAGCACGTTAAGCCGTTGGTCCTGGCTGTCATTTGTAGATCTTTGGCAGTCGTTACGGATTGCCAGAAGCCAGTAAATCTGACTTCAGCCTTGTCTAGATGTACCGTGTTACCCAATTAATGGGTTGTGGAGGTCTGGTAGGCAGCCGCTCCACGTAAAACACTGGTATTCAGCTGAATCCGGTTTGACAGGAAACCGACCCCAATATAGTTGGGAAACGGCTAGGCAGATGAATATAACTTTCTTAAAAGCGATTACAAAGACTGTCAGGTATAACTTTTCACAAGAAATCGCTTTTCTTCACAGTTCAAATAAATCATCCTGAAGGCGTAAAACTTTTAATAGTGTTGAAGTTGAGTGTGCCTTATAAATGGATTATTTGCGTGTGGACTAGCAAGTAGCTAACCAGCTTGTTTCTTTTAGTACTTATTTTAATATTTAGGTAGCTTTTTAAACTTTCTTTCTAGCTTTTATGTTTTGTCATAAATTGTACCTACTTTGATTTATTAAAGTCCTGAAACGATTCAGCTTTATTTATCACACTTTTATAACTCAAAACAATGATTTAACAATACTTAAAAAAAATTACATAAAACCAATACTTACGTTAAATTTTAATATTTTTAGGATTTTTCTGCTTTACATTTTCAGATAACGTTTTTTAGGAGAATGGCTTCTTGGTGAGTTATACACAAAGAAGCCATTCTCCTAAAAAACGTTAGGAGCCATTAGCGCATTGAAAAACATAATTTTCAACACGCCAACGCTTTCACCTTGCACCACAGATCACAGGACTGCGTTTATGGGAAGGTTCAGATAATTTTATTCCCCTCTTGCATCCCACTAGGATCGATGGGTCGAAGGGATGCTCAACCTTGGGGTCATGTTTGTTGCGTAAACGATCCCTGCTCTGGACAATTTGATTCGTAATAGATTTATGTTTTATTCCTATGTTAGTGTATCAATGTTTGCGCTTTTGATGCTGCTAATTGAATTGAATTTGAGATATACTTAGTAAGCTATGTTTTCGTTTTGAACAAGTTTTATTTTTTTGTTTCATAATGGTTTATGTAACGCATCTTGGTAATTACTTCTTGTTCACTGATCCATTTTGGTGACTGTTGGCTTATTTCAACTGAGACCTACACGAGGCGTATTTTATACCAATGGCATTTAAAATAACCAAAGATAAGTGACGCTATAAAATCCAAAAATAATGTCCGTCTGACCAATAAACAGAACTTAATTTCTCCGCTGAGATATGCAAAACCATCTACAATCAGACCACAATAAATATAATCGCATGGCATGACCCACTAACTCAGGCACATGGCAAAAAAACAATCGTCAAAATATTGCCATAAATCGCAATAGTAATGTGTTAACCGGCAGTTACACTGACGCACCTAAAAATATTATTCATAGGCATGTAAATTCACCGAAAACAAGGTGTAGTTAAAACAATATTTATCTTAATAATTAGTTTAACCCGAGTAAGTCGCGGTTCATTTGATAAAGGTGCGTGTTAACGGTCCGCCGCCGTTGCGTGATAACAGCTCGGTGTATATAAATTAAAACATAATTGTGTTATCGTGACCCCAAGGTTTTATGTTCAGTTGACGAAACGAAAGGCTGTTGGGAAATTAAATTCGATTTTTTTTCGTGAAGGTATTAATTTTGAAGAATAATGGGAATATAAAGGTGACTCTTTGTGAGGAATTATTGTTTGCATGACATTAGGAATAATAACATTCAAATTCCCCGTAATTATACATATGGAAACACCAAACTCGAAAGTTTTGACTAATTGACCTTAGTTTCCTTTAAGAGCAACTATAGAGTCCTATTCAAACCCTACGTTTTAACAATTGGCTAGCCAGGCTAACGACCTATGTTATGTTAAATTGTATACAAAAGTGGTCGTAGATTACTTACCATACCATTACCATATCTCAGATAATAGAAATCAGACCGGAAATCTACGAATAGCTAGAGCAGCGTTCTGACCACCGTGCAACAATTATTACACACCATTTATGAAAGGGCTCAGCCCTATTTCATACCTCATACAATACACTTATTCATAAGTCACGTTTGAAATTACAGGACTAAGTAATATTTATGCATATTCTGTACACAGATTTAGTAAATGACTGCCTTGTAGACGCGAGTGCACACTGGTCTTTGAAACTGTTTGATATTTATGACAGTTGTTTACATTTAAAACCGAAATCATTAGAGGTGAACACCGTAATTTATAATAAAATTAATAAATTAAGTGAACTGATTTTGCAATTTATTTACAAGTTTGTAACTATGTAGATTGTAGACAGACAATTTCGTGAAATACAACCTAACTTACCGGTATACCTCACAGTGACATAAACCACTCTCATGAATTGAAATCCGTCTAAAAATATGTACCTTCAAGATAAATTCAGCTGTTGATGAATGGCTCAATACTGTTATAGGGTTGCCCCCAACATCGATCACGACCGACGACATTGGCGGCGCCAGAACGCTCGCGACAATTGCCCAAGGCAGCCAATCTGCACCTGTAATAGACCACGACGTTTCACCGCCAAGAAGGAAATGCATTCACCTCTGTCCCATATTTCACGTGCAAAATCAATATGCAAATAAGTAGCGAACGCCATGTCAGGCTATTGTGCGGTACAGTAACTACTTAGCCAACTTTAACCGGTCTAAACTGGTTAAGGCCAAATTTGTGGCTTTTGCATGCTATTGAAATTTACAGCTTAAACTTCCCCGCCGGCGTTGTCTGCGCCTACTTTAACAGACGTGTTCTTGAACTATGGAGAATTGAAAAAGTAGTTCCAAAGTTGCGAAGTTGCATGCAAATTATAATTTTGTGCCAGCGTGATCTGAATTGCATGGAAGTTGTTTAGTACGTTGATTACCTATTTGTTTTGTTAGTTTTCGGCTTCAGTTGGATTAAGTTACAATTTCTGTCGTCATACAAAAAAAATGTAACGTGCAGCCAAGTGATAATAATAGAAAAATCAAAAATATGTCACCTACAAAAATAGAGACTGCATTAAAAGGCCAAAAGGGAGACGAGAAAAAAATGCACCCTCGACAATTTCACGTCTATTTTTGTGCGATACATCCCAAAAATATTAAAAACTACTTATAGTGCGGACGTCTCCATTAACGGTGTTCTCCCCTCAGCTGCCATTGATTGGTTTTGATTGGTTACATGTTCGTTACATTGTTTTTATTGCTCTGTTCCTAAAGCTTTTAAAATGAAATCAATACGTACTAAATGTTCTGTCTCTCTATTTATGGGCAGCAAAAACAGATTGATTGGCATCAGTTTTGATACCTTATCCCAGTCGTACTTAAACGACAACTTTGTTATGCTCAAGTTAAGGCTTGTCAACTGAAATTCCTTAACAATGAACTGCTTAGTAAAACAATATAATTCATGTCAACATCATAAAATTTTAAGTTGGTAAACTAGCCTTCGCCGAGTCCACGGAGCGGCCAACACACTCCCAAGGCACTACATTGTTCGAACTCGTAATTTTTTCGCGCCAACGTACCATGTAAGTTACTTGGTTACTTCCACAAGTTGTCACATTATTCTTGGGCGCAGCGTCGACAGAGCCAAAAATAGACGCCCTAAACTTTTTAATAGATGCACCGACACTTTGAGGATGCCGAGCGGGGCGGCGCCTTTTCTGTCTTCGCGACGACTTTTATGACTTTCAGCAAATTGCTGCTCTCTCATTTGAATATAGTCTTGAATACGATATTGTGTTTTACTGTCCGGGTTGAGTCATGTGGTTCAGTCAATGTGTCAAAGAACTGTATTCTTCATTGATGTTTCCTTTATTTCGTATCTATATTATTCTATAATCTATTCATTATTGACTTTCAACATAAAAGCGACTAATCTTTGTACCTATGAACACTATTTATATTACGTTCGTAATGGCGCCTGCACCGTACATTCCCGTAACGATCATGTTTGTATCAGAAATCGTGAAACCTGCAGCGTGTCTTAATGCGCTTTAAGTAAATCAATCCACTGATGATGATGATAGTTCTGGTCAACCTTTTCTTTTATTAAATATGCTTTACCCTAAAACATAGTAACGTCATTCAAAAAAAATGTTAAAAATAATTTCAGCAGACCACACCTTATAGAAACGTATTCCATTGAAATTCATTCCCATTCAATAAATTATAAGTTTACGTGTCTAGAGAGTGGAGCGGTTCCGTTCACTTTGTGGTTTATAGGTAATAATCTCTAACATTTTCAATGTTTTATGTAGTCATTTATACCGGCACTAAATGAGTAATGCTTTGAAATGTTCTTAATTCTTAACATGACATTGATTCCGACTGGCATAGGTTTTCAGAGGATTTTCGGAAATTGTTCGAAAGAATCACCGCGTCTCTGGAACGATCAGAGCATCAGGAAGAACACGGATGGGTTTTAGTCAGTAAGATTCAGACAGTCCCATAGACGCTCAATTCCTTTCGGAAAAAATGGGGTTTTCAGGGGATGAAATCTAAGATTCTAACATCTAAAAATTATAGATTCTCATCATCATCATATCAGCCGAAAGACGTCCACTGCTGGACATAAGTCTCCCCAAAACGTCACCACAACGACTGCGCGTCTCGCATCCATCGGCTACCCGCGATCTTTACCAGGTCATTAGTCCGTCTTGTGGGAGACCTACCAACGTTGCGTCTTCCGGTACGCGGTCGCCACTCCAGAACTTTTCGACCCCATCGACCACCTATTCAGCAAGCAATGTGCCCTGCCCACTGCCATTTTAGTTAAGCGACCCTACGGGTTTTGTCGGTAACCTTAGTTCTCTTGGGAATATCATCATTCCTGATTCGATCACGTAAGGAAACTCCAAGCATTGCCCTCTCCATTGCCCTTTCAGTGACCTTAAGCCTTCTAATAGGCTCTATGTTAAATTTATCTCACTTACTTTATTAAAATTGCTTGATCAACAAAACCACTTGAAATGCAGAAGCCAACAGTTGAACTCACTTGAACACTTGCCATCGACACTATAAAAAAGAAGAAGAAGAACGCACATAAATTCCGATCCAACTCTGCTATCGGCACCCGTCAGGGGTTGACAACATAATAATATACCATTGAACTTAAACCGCAAGTTAGCAGACGCTAACTCAGATAACTTAGCCGGCTATCGGGTGCTAAGTCAGACCAACTCCCGAACTGAACGCTTTGCGGCGTAAACTTTGTCCTCCTCCAGTTAATCCGGCGGCGCTCTCTTGTACGTGTTTTGAGTTTCTAAATATTTCGTTTGTCTATTTTTAGGGATTCTGAACAAAATTGTGTATTAAAAAGTTGTATGACAGGATTAAATAGCTTTAGGTTATGGACTCCTGTGAAGTAGGTAAATATTTTCACGATATTTATTTTTGGAAAACAGGAAAGAGAAATTATTGGTGTTTCTGAAATGTTTACTGTAACTGTATTTTTTTAAATGTAGCTAAAAGAGTTTTTTTTTCAACCCAGCAAAAACAAAAAACAATCCCTAATTTCTTCAAATATGAGAACTGCAACCATGATCGAAAAACGAATGGCCAATGTTGGACAAATCTTAGTATAAGTGCTTGAAGTAATAGACGTAGATTATCTAGGCCTTTAGGCCTTGTAGATCCCAGCCATTACGGTGTGCGACAATACAGGTAATGGGGTTAAATGGCCATTACCACAACTATTGCACGGCTACGCGTTACGGCTCAATGGGGTATTAAGAGGATCCGTAGCAATATCCTAGGTGATCGTAATCGGTTATGTAGGCTAGGTGATTTAACAATATTATAAAGCAAAATTATATTCTAAGAATCAGAATGATTATTATGAGAGTAGTAGATATTTTCTTTATCATAATCAACTTAAATATAAATACAAAATCCATAAACAACGACAAAGAACTAATAACAATACCATTACTCAAATTAATCCCAAAAATGATAATAGAAAACCCTTTATTGCCACACAAAATAATTTTGACAATATAAATCCTAATACACAAACAGATTATGGCAATATATCAGCTACTCTGCGTAATACTGTAATGTGATTCGGAACTAATGTCCACAAGGCTTACACAATTGTAATCCTCACTAATGGTACTGGACACAGAACAGGTAGACATAATGCATATTGATAGACCATTAAAGCATTTCATCGATCGAATCATCTTTCATTAATATAAAAGCATGAAAGGGTCGCAGATGTTAAACGTTTTAAAATTTTCGATTTATTGACCTGAAAGATTAATGGACAGGTCTCCGATCAATTTAACCTTTGCGCTCTTTTAGTTGATTATTTTATTTATGTGCGTAATATCGGGGTTTTATTCTATCAACATCGCTGGAGACGTTCCAAATTGTGAACGTTTTTTTTTTAGCTGATCTTGATTCGTGGTTGTACTTTCTATTCAATTTGTCCAGCGAAAACCTAAATCTTTAGAGAAAAACTTTCGTTTGTATTTTTTGTAAATAAAAATATTTTCTAAAAACGTGAAGTTATGTTAAGAACTGGCGTAAACAATAAAAGACATGCGATTTCAGCAATCCCGATCCAATTGCTATCATTTTTTGACGAGTTCCGTTGCCTACCTCCGAAGTTCTTCATCACATCTTCACCAAATTGAAATGGGACCACTCCAGGAAAATACTCTTCAAAAAAAAAAACTCATCCAATCCGGCTGACAACTGGGCGAAAATATCGCTGAAAAACATTTTTAATGGGATCTGATCTGAACAAATTTCATGGGATCTCATCATCAGATCCTAATTTATACCTTTTATCATCAGCTCAGCAACATGAGATGATGATTACCAGGCACAAATATCTAAATTGCGTTTGAAAGTTTATGAAAAACATTGTATGTGCCTATAAAATTTGAGGCTTTCCCTCGACTTTCATGGAATCTCATCATCAGATTCTGACTTGGTGACAATGGGACCAATCGGGAAGCACATAATATTTTAAATCGGTTCTCAGGTAACAAACACAAAAAAATACAACCGAATTGAGAATGAGAACCTCCTCCTTTTTTGAAGTCGGATAAAAATAAACAATCTGGCTTGCGTAGATTGACAAGAATGGTTCTATAATAACCTCATAGAACCATTTCACACACTCGAGATTTTTAATCCAACCTTGGATTTCTAAGCGCCAGCATTTTCCCAAACTTATCAACAATTTGCAGCTTCTTTAAGACTCTATGAAGAGTAAAACAGTCGACCCAATTTCATATCCAGTGTTATCCTTTAACAAAATAATGAAGATAATATGCAGAAACAGCTCACCAACTTGCTTACCCAAATACACATCTCAAACAAGAACATTATTAGTATTAACACAGAGCTGTTCATAAACAGACATAAACAACTTGTCAGCTAAGCAGATACAAATATTTAATTCAGGATATTATCAAAGGAAACACGAACAATATTCTAAACAGGAACTTCGTTATCCTTGCAACCGGTATGAGCAGTGTGGAACTCAAATTCTCTCGTCTTGAATGATACGAACAGAACTCGTGTTAAAACTTCCATCATCATGTATTCAGCACGAAGTAAATATAATTTAGCCCTCGTTAAGTAAATACCTCTCTTTCATTCTCTTGTTGTCTCGCTCTTGACAGTGGTAACATATAGCGCGCTTAGTTTTAATTACACATACAGTAAGGAAATTACTCGCGCCAAGTTACGCTGATGGTATACTGGTAGCTAGCTATAAAATACCGCTGATATTGTAAAGAGAAACGGTTTGTTTTGCGTTTGAATCAAGCGAATTTAAAAGTACTCAGACTATTTTTAACCGACTTCTTCAAAAAGGAGGAGGTTCTATGTTTTTATGTATGTTCACCGATTTCTCCGCCAATTCTGGACCGATTTTAAAAAATATTTTTGTATTTAAAAGCCTATACTCTTGAGGTGGTCTCACTGTCACCAAGTTCTGATTCTGATGATGGGATCCCATGAAAATCGAGGGAAACCCTCAAATTTTATAAGCACATACAATGTTTTTCATAAACTTTCTAACGCAATTCATATATTTGTGCCTTGTAATCATCATCTCATGTTGCTCAGCTGATGATAGAAGGTATAGGTCAGGATCTGATGATGGGATCCCATGAAATTTGTTCAGGAATATTTTCGCCAATTGTTAACCGATTTGAATGATTCTTTTTTTTTTTGAAAGAGTATTTTCTCGGACTGGTTCCATTTAAATTTGGTGAAGATCTGATAAAGAAATTCAGAGGTAGGCAACGGAACTCTTGTTTGTGGTTTTTTACAAAAAAATAAAACCGACTTCCAAAAAAGTTAATTAATTAATTATATTAATTAAAAAAAATATCGGAAGTCGGTGTTTATGGTTATTTCGTTTTTGAACACCGACTTCCGAAATTAAAGTTATTTTTTACTTTGTAGTGTTTTGTTTTTAGACTACTCATATAATTATATATGAGTATTCTAAAATTACCCCGACTGCGTCAATGTTGCCAAAGAAAAAAGTGCATAGCTAGAACTGTCCAATATTGTCCAAGGCGCACTAGAACTATTACTATCCTACCGAAAGCCGGCAGAGTAGCAGTTTCATACATTTTCTGCGGTTTTTCTTTAAACAATAACAATAGCACTTCTGTACAACGATCGCTATACTTTGTTGTTATTATTATACTTATTGCATGCAGGTAAATATTCACTGAATTTTCAACCGAAACCGACTCGAATATTACCTACAGCTTACGTAAAGTATCCTCATTGTGGCCATAAAAGCTAACAATGAACTATAAAAGAGGCAATATACGATTTTAGTGCACTTACGGAATTAATAATCCTTGTTAATATTAACGTTTTCGTAAAGTTATTCGACATTGTGTGGCTACATTGTTGGGTGTAAAGTTGTAGGAGGCCCGTTCCTCCCACAAGTCTGTACATAGGGCTTGGGTGAATCCGTTACTTGAACAGGCATAGGTTTGAGACAGCGGTGATGCCATGAGAGATGTGTGTGTGTCCTTCCAGGAGGAATAGCGTCCAGAGGCAGCAAGGTCCTTCTTAAAATCAGGTGGGTCAATACGTGCTGAATGTGAAGAAGATTTACACGCAGTAGAAAGAAGAACACTGATTACTTTTTGATAGCCTGATGAGCCTGAACAAAAGACAGCCCAAAAAAATGACTGGGTAATAAAACGCAACAGCTGTTCAAACGAAAACAAAAAAAGTTATCAAACGCCCGCAAGCTTCTTGTTCCTTCAAGTTCTTAAGTCCCTAGACGTGCATAAGTAAAACAAAGTTGCCGTGTCGACTTGAAAAACTTAACACTACAAACCTTGCAAGAGACCACCATATAATATTCACGTTTCTAGGTATATGGAACAGAAAAGGTAGGATCTGCAAATCATTTTGCACGTGCTAGAGTCGTCCATATTTAAAATGGTTTTCTTTTTTGGAAAGGTTTCAAGGAGACGTGAACACTATCCTTTTTGACCTTGTAGCAATGCGCTAGAGACAATGTTTTATTAAATCCAAGAAGCCAAGAATTTTGAAGACAACTGTGACACTAGCACATTTCAAAATGCAGTTGCTAAAGGCGAAGAAATGGCAAGAAACACCATGGCGATAAATTAAGGGAAACAGCATTCAGAATCTTGTTTACTTGCTTTACACAAATACCGGTGTCCGACTTGAATCGAAAGTGGTTGTCGACCTGCCCAGTTACAAAATCAATCAATCTAGTTGTAACAAAACTTCGATACAATACTGTCGCAATAATCGCCTATCCAGACGCAATAAATTTTGCATTGATATCTTGATGAATTTATTCATATCTCTCGATTAGATATGCAATAAGAAATGCAGAAACTCATGATCTTACTGACGTAATCGTCCCACGCCGAATATCTACGGGACTATTCTGTTATTGTAGATTTCTTGTGTTTAGATAACGGTGTTTGCGGACACTTATAAACCGCCGACTTCTTAATTTGTAGATACAATAGGCTAAGTACTAGATTGAGCTTAACTTTGTAAAATCTTGACGGATTAAAAACAAAGATTGGATGTCAGTCATATAGAAGCTTCTTGAAAAGAAGAATTGTTAAATAAATAAATAAAAGACCGCATTGGGCAATCAAAATCCAAGTATCAATTTAGTACTGTAAGGATGGCGTGATATTGAAATCTAAAACTCTCAGCAGATGCTCACTTTTAAAGGAAAATATCGTGGAATACTTGAACCGAATATTATGCTGAGTGAGCCTTTTGGAGAATTTGTACTCAAGCATTTTACGACCAGTGAACCAATAGTGTGTATATTATTTCTGTCACCAAATCTGTCTTGTCATAAACACAACAGAATACCCGCTAGGCTTCGCTAGGTGACTGAGCTGCTCCACCTACTTGTGCCTCTGGGACGTTGCAAATCAGGTGCGTGGGTTCGACTCCCAGCTCAGACACTTGTATGCTGAAGATTGTGTCGGCGACTTGCGAAATATATTAATGGTCTTATGTAGATTTGACAAATCGCTTCACGTAGCTTATGGCAACAATCAAAATATTAATATAGTTATAAAATAATTCATGAATAAAATGATCTAAACAATATCTGAATCAGAGGAAAGTTCCAGTAAGTTAAAATGCTTCTTTTTTGTAAATATGCAATCATCATCTGCCTAGCCTTTTCCCAACTATATTGGGGTCGGCTTTCAGTGAAACCAGATTCAGCTGAATACCAGTGTTTTACGTGGAGCGGCTGCCTACCAGACCTCCACAACCAATTAACTGGGTAACACAATATTAGACAAAAATACCACCAGCCCATAGAATCCTTGTGATGGTATTAAAACTAATGACAGTGACCATGCATGACAGACTGTATATAGTTTTATTTCTCAAAAGTGCATAACATTATTTAAGTTATTTAAATGCTCTAAATTCCGTCCGTACTTATGTTCTTACCAGTGAATAAAGTTGCTTCTACTAGACTTATAACTACTACACAGGATTAAAAGGCTACTCATCGTCATAAACCACAATCAACAATCACGGATGCACAAAGGCGGGGCAGTATTTTATTAAGACAACGAGTTGGTATAAACTCAGCAGAGGACGATACTAAACTAAACCTACAGTACCAAGCCGTTGACATGCATTGAGTTTTAGAATTCAATTTCAGCAAGCCTATTTCATCAGCCTACAAGAAGTGTACTCGTTGACGTGAAGAAGTGTTCTTACAGCGTTGCGCCTTTGCTACGTGGTGGTGATCCCATAAACCCATCCATACTCACAGAACCTTACAGAAATACTATCATTGTAGCTAGTAGCTTTTTAAAATGGAATCCCGTGTGCCGTAGTCTCTGTGACTTCTAAAAGCTCTGGAAGTCTTTAAGCCAAGAGTGAATAGCTAGGTTACTTCTAGGCTTCCACTGGAAAAGGATGTAGCTAAATATTAGAATTTATAAGAGAACAACACCTAAACACCGTTCCGTTTTGTTCCTCCATAACCCAGTAACTTGGTAAACAAGGTACACTCGGCAAAACTTGTGTCTGATTTCTGGCTTCTGACCGTTACGACCACAGTTACGACTATCAAAGATTTGACAGCCGCGTCCAACGGCTTAACGTACTTACCGAAGCATGGAGGAGTCTCGGTATGTGTTGGATGGACACCCATCCACGCATCGACCTTGGCAAGCCTAGCTTATCATTGAAGATCGACCCGTGCGGCTGTATTTACGTAACCACGAACTGCTTATTTCTGAGTCTTAAAATGTCTGGGTAGTTTAGTTCAATTTGGAAACAGGTCCAAACCAGGCTCATTAGACATGACTGAGTCCTTCGGAGGCCAATATTGTCTAAAGTTAAATAGTTGGTCAATGAACTGGGATCGGGACGAAACTTAGTTACCTAAACAAACAGGGGACCCTCTGTGATAGTCAACAAACTCAAAAACTGGTTCTCGCAGTTCCGTTAGCGTTACAGTATTTGATGCTTTTGGAAGCTTTAAGTTTGTATTCTTGCTTCTTGCTTGGTCTAAAGTTTTATTGTTGACTCATATCTAATTAATATTTATTTTTTGTTATTATCTAATTGAGCTCGTATTCTCGGGTTAAAATCTCACCGGATGTAAAGCGATGACGTAGTCTAGGGTGTTGTATCTGCGAAGTGCATTCTAAATGAAGGCCAGTTTTCTTAGAGATTAAAAAAAAAACTCATTTATAAAAGCACAATTCTGTTATTAAAGTTCCCTCTTTCTCCATTTTTATCACGGCACTTTATTATGGCGTGTTTGTACGGCCAATTTTTCACTTCACAACAAGTTCCGGCAGAATTGAAATTGGATTTTAAAATTAACAGCTTGATAGACACTTTTGCGGTGCAGTGGCAAACACTTTAAAATTCGATTGGACGTCGTGACGGTAACATGAGTGGGGTACCCCTGAACCTACGAAGCTGGCTGGCACAAAGCCTCATCAAATTTTATCATCCCTTTTGACAAGCTTTTGGCGAGCGGAGTCAGTTTATGTGCTTGTGAAAATTTGTTGTTTCCCGTAAAGCATTTGTAGCCATGTTTTAACAAACATTAAAACGTTTATTAGTGCAATAATGCATTTAATGGCAGCTATTATTGTTCAAATGATTCGTGTAAACACAGCTTTAATGTGGGATTTGTGCACTTAAAATTCAATTAAATAAATATATTCCCGTGGTCCTGGTCAGGCCTAACACATGGACCATAATAAGAGGAACAGCTCTTTTAAAATTGAAAAGGCAGCTAAATACGTCCAGCACAATTACATTTAATTATATGTATGAAAACTGTGTAAATATGGACCAGAGAATAGACTTAATTATGAATTAAGTATAATTTTCAACAAACACGTAGAGACGAGATACGGGCGGTCTGCTTGACTAAGTTGTTTGAAAGGTCCGCCAGAGGAACAGTTCCTGATTGGTCAGTTTTTATGACTTTAGTTATGAGTTAAAATTGATATTAGGTTAAAAGTAAAAGAAAGAAACTCAGTATGAAAGGATTGTGATTGAAAATGGACAGAAAAGTGTAAAGCGAATCGTATATATGGGTAAAACGATGAAGAGGGATGAAACGCATGGGACTTAAAAAACTGGCCAAGTGCGACTCAGACTCGCACACAAAGAGTTCCGTACCATAAACCTTAATTTTTATTATTTGTTGTTGAGGCGGCAATAGAAATACACAATCTGTGAAAATTTCAACTGTCTACCTATTGCGGTTGTTGAGATACAGCCCGGTGACAGACAGACTGATGGACGGACGGACAGCGGCGGCTTAGTAATAGGGTTCCGTTGGTAACCCTTTGGGTACGGAACCCTAAAAAGAAAAAGTGCCTGGATTCTGTCAGGAATTCAATAGAAGTTGGAGATTATTGACGGTTGAAAAGAAAAAGTGGAAAAATGTTTGTTCAATAAACAAAACAAGAAAATAGAGATAGATTGCTTATATGCCAAGATCGTAATTTAATCATAAGTAAAATAATTTTATTCATTCAATGAAAATATTTAAACAAGCAACAGTAGCAGCAGTCAAAGATACAGAACAAGATTATTTGTAAACCAGTCAGTAGTTGCCTTAAGTAGATGTTATCAGTAAAGCTGTTTAATCACAAGAAAACTAACAATACGCCCGACAATTACTATTCAAAGATTACATTGACTAGTCTACGAGCAGACTATATGCTAACGTGGTCGCATGCGGTTGTACGAGCATTTCCAGATTCTAAGCAGGTTGTGGTAACCGCATGCGGGCATGACATGAAGATCTAAGCCTAACTCTGGGATTGGCAGATTTCATTTGACATTCCCTCGGTTTCGAATTGAGAATTCGGAGTTCCAAACTTCTGAAAATCTGTTTTAAAACCTAATTTTGACATATTTTCAAGCTAAAGTAACGTTTACCAAGTTCTCAGTTTCGAATTCCCAATTCAAAAACTGGGTGTTTCAAAAGATAATTCTGCCGACTACGCGTGAAACCTTTCATAATGGCGCCAGCCACCCGTTAGCCTTAGCGTGTGAAGAGGCGGTAACAACCTAATAAATAAAACATTTTCTCGTTTTCAATTTGTATAAATAAAGCCTGAAGCTAGCGTTATAGCCCCATTACCGACTTGGCATTTTACTCAAAGGGCAAACACTTTAGTGCTTTATGGTACGCCACTAAACTTTATACTTACTACTTGATAGTTATTCAGGCAACTCCAATAATACTATAGATACCTTTAAATCCTCCTACAACAGTCACAAATTCATAGCAGCCAAGACTTCATATTAATTGAATCTTGCTGATCAAAAATAACTCGTAACTCACGAAATTAAGGTTGTTTTTTGAGCTATTTCTCTCCTTTTTGCAGGTGGCAGTATAAGCGGTGGGCTCTGTGAAATTCCCCACTATGAGTTCCGTTCGAGATATGAAAGCGTTTATTATACAGACAAGAAGTTGTGAATCCTTAAGTAAAAGGAAAATATGAATATCAGATTAGATTGGAATGAGAGTTAACGTATCATTGGACACATATTCATGACGTGTAGGTATGTGTACCGCTTTTATGGCAAGAAATAGTAAAAAGCAATTAATAACAGAACATTGTAGGTACCGGTTTTCTACCAACAATAAAGCAGAAGTTTTACATTAAGTACTCTCGCATTTCACCATTTCTGTAAGTCCCGTGTTAAAAGAGCCAACTTATTACTATAAAACCAGCAAATTTGGTGGCCTCAGGCCTACTACTGATGGAAAAACTCAATAACAGTTATCTCGAAGTGATCAGAAGCCAGAAAATCTAACTCCAGTCTTGTCAAGAAGTACCGTGTTACCCAGTTAATAGGTGGTCGAGACCTGGTAGGGAGCCGCTCCATGTAAAAATACTGGTATTCAGCTGAATCTAGCTTGAGTGGAAGCCGACCCCAATATAGTTGGGAAAAGGCTAGGTAGGCACTTATCCCAAGCTGAGAGTCGAACGTTGGGCCTCATGCTAAGCAGTGCTGAACACTGGGGAACGACAGTCCCGTCTATTAGGCCGCGGACACAAACACAGCGGCGCGGGCAGTACATTATATATCTCTGCATTTGACGCGACCAGCGCTGCAGCGGCGCGTTCAAATGCAGAGATGTATAATGTAACTGCCCGCGCCGCCCGCCGCACCGCTGAGTTCGTGTCCGCGGCCTTTGAGCTCGGCAGCACTACGGCTAAACCACCGCGGTTTTTCATCAACTGATTTTGTGAATCAAGTAAACGCAAGTGGCCTCACGAGCGGTTTTTTCCCGCGATTGAATCCTGTGCTTCTGGAGCGTTTTCACGGTAGGTATTGCAATAAACTGCGGCGGGACAAAAACGTAGTGCGGCCATAGCATTAAACTGACGTCTAATTTAAAAAAAAACTGATACCAATACAAATACAGTGACACACATAGAGATTAATCAATCAATGTGTGTCACAACTTGTCTCTGATATCCAAACAAAGGCTGGTGTGTTGTGCACGAAAGGTTTTTCATGTTTTGTTCGTACTAGAGTGTTCTGACAAAATCCGACACATCACTGACTTTTTTCTCTTTCAGACTGCGTCCGTCGCCCGACGCCTGAAAATGGAAAAATACTTTGTTTTCATTTTCAGGAGAGAAATGTAGCTGTTTCCTAGAAATAACAATGAAAATAATTTGTTTGGTTTGCTTGGGTTTGCTCGTTTCATTACCAAACATCTTGCAGGCGTCTTAGTTTGGCAGTTGTTCTCCTTGTATTAAACAATTCAAAATCAGCAATCCATGGATTCTTGTTTGGTACACGAATTGAAATTTTGTTTTAGCATCAGTTTTCTGCTAACTCAATCGGCATAACTTACAAAAATCATACATATTAGATCCTATAATTATATATTCCGAAATAGTCCTAGTCGTTTGAAATTATAATTAATAAATTTCAGAACAAACAACGGGTCACAAAACTAGAGCTATGAGTACCAAGAACCAAAATAAACAGAGATTGTTGTTCATAAAACAAGACCAGAGCTACTGGCGTTATCACGGTAGCATAGTGGAACGCCCACTAGCCCACTAGCCTGTCTACTTGAACATCGTTTTCTAAGACCAGTGGTTTTCAAACTGAGGAATATTATTTGTGTGGGTCCATAGTTTGTAGATCAATTGTGTAACGGGGTTAACACCAAATAATAATAAAAAGTAGGCAATGCGGATCTTCTGATTGTTTGATTTAGGTAGTGGGGAAGAAAAGGAAGTTGGCCATCAAAATAATTACATATTTGATATTCATGTGGATTAATATGGTATAAAGAAAATTTTAATAAGGGGAACAAATGACATATGAGGACATAAGGTTGAGAAACCCTTGTAAAGACGATAGCAGAACTTGTTCTTACTGTAGAAAACTTTATACAATATTGTAAAGATACATGCCTGACATTACGATATGGTTATCATGTCATTTCATTGTAAGATTATTTTTGTTCGAATTGATCCTCAAGTTGTTTTTATAAAATTAAAAGTGTTCAAGATAGTGTCAAGAATATGAGTGACAGAGTGATATGATTATGGGTCTATAAATAAAACAATATCATCTATATCAATACTACGAACTGGAAAGTTGTGTCATAAAATAATTTAAATATAGTTTGCTATTTCAATTATTATACAAGACAAGACAAAGTTTTTTAATTAAAAATTTATGCTGTGAATACTAGCGATAATAGATTATTTATATTCTAGTAAAAATATACTTAACAAGAAATTTGATTATTTTGAAAATTGTAAGCATTTTCCATTTTTACTGTTAGCAGCACTTTCACTTTTCATAAACATTCTTTTTTTATTATTGATAGGCACGCGTTTGACCACTGTCTGTTACCACCTGATGGTAAGCAATGATGCGGTCGAAGATTATTCTCTGTGTTTTATTTTTCTTCGAAAAAAATACAAAAATGTCCGAGTAATTCGAGATAAAAAGCTCGTAATTTTAATCGCAGCCATTTTACAAGAGCCTCGGCAGACTTATAACCGTACAATTTGAACTAGATTCTTATCAACACACTGACACCTAGAACAAGTGCCTATGTTACATAGTAAGTTCTAAGTAATGCAAACAACTGTTATTAATGCTAAAGCATTTGTCCGTTTGTTTGTTTATTCCAATTGCTACTCGACTGCTTTGCAAATCTTGGAAATGTTTCATACTTTTATTTTGCATCTATATGAATATTATGATTAGTTTATTTATCGTGACACTGAGTACTCAACTATTTATTTACGTTAACATTAAAATAGGATTTATTTATTTAATACTTTACGCACACAGATGTACAGAGGCGGACTTAATGCCTGAGGCATTTTCTACCAGTCAACCTTTGGGTGATGCAGAGAATAATACTAGTATTGCACATACTGTAAAAAAAAAAAAACAGAAACGCGATTAATATTTAAATTAATACAAAGATAAATAATATATAAACTATATATACAATAAAATACTATTTTATATGAAGCTTTATATGAAGTTATTAATTTATTTTCATTGTAAGTAATAACTAACTATTTATACCTACCGATCCAAACTTGGTACGTCTGACCTTGTTAAAGGGGTTGCGGAGGTCTGGTAGGCAGCCGCTCTACGAATCTGAAGCCTAATTCTATTCGTTAATGATTGATATTTTAGATAAAACACTTAGGCATCTAAGAACTGCCTAGAAGTGCCCAGAAGACTGGCAGCATTGCCACGTCAAGTCATCGTGCTAATTCTTTGGGCTCAAAATAGGCATATATTTGAATATATCCTTATCTTCGTAGAACCTACATGTCAATAAAAGCGTAGTATCAATTCACAGTTTATTTCAGACCCTTTCCCTCACTTACTAACTTACATGAACCGTTTATGGTCCAAACAGAGTTATTATCTTCGGTTATTAAAACGAGCTGAACTAAGCATAAAAGCTTACTCGAACGTCATTCAATAGATACCATGATTTATGACCTTCAGTAACCTTTTCCTGTCTACTGATTTTACAGCTTTTGAAGACTAAAAGCAGATGCCATTTTCTTTTGTGGAACTTGTACCTTAAGACAACTTAAGTAGACTAGAAGCACAATTTTACTCGTTGTATGTTTGAATATTATCAAATAACTTCTACAAAAACTACACCGACACGTGGATGTCTGAAAATTCGACACAAAACTGGAAAAATGGAAAACAAAGCCAACAATAATCCACTCCATTTATAAACGGGACATATTACAGAAT
Organism: Lacanobia oleracea; assembly: GCA_950371165.1. NCBI lineage: Eukaryota > Metazoa > Arthropoda > Insecta > Lepidoptera > Noctuidae > Lacanobia > Lacanobia oleracea. The sequence continues at coordinate 15,690,184 of OX493397.1, forward strand.
ATTTCAGAAGCCCATTACCGTCAGTCAATTTCAGTATGAAATCCCGATGCAACAAAGCTAAATCCGACTGTAATCTCAGTGAGTACAAATATCTTATTCCACGAGGGATTGCGAGCGGAAAAAATGCTTTATTATTTACGCAGTTCTGCTCATCAAGCTTCAGAGCACTGTGTCCACGAGCATTAAGAGCGTTGTGACAACAATTGAGGCGGGTCCGTCGATACGCGGCATCTCTGGGGAAATTACCGCTTCCTTGCCGCGCCGTGCCGACCGTAACGTGGTTGGAGACGACCAACGTGTGTACAAACACAGTGTTAAAACCAAATTGTGGTGGAGCGTACATTTTACGAGCATGTCTGATGTGTGGCGGATTTTTGCCGTGTTTTTCTGATGAATATTCCGGAAATGGTCAGGTAGGTTTTTGCGTAGGTGTTGTTTAGTATGAGGGCGGTTTATATTTGATCCATCTATGAAAGCTGATTATTGAACATGAGCCATTTGGCTCGATAATGACCGCTAACATAATTGGAATACAGGATTAGCATATCTCGTAAATCAATTAAAATAACGTCGTAAAACACTACTAACCCAAACTGTGATAGTCATTTGTTCTGCCTACGCTGTCATCAAAACATTAAAAAACAGTTTTGGGCCATCACCGAAATCCAAATACACGACAGAATAGCAATTAATAGGCGCACAGCACCTATTACTACGCACACTAAACTAATAAATATTTCAAACTGCGAGAGCGAAAATCCACTATACAAAACTGCAGCTAATTTTCAGGATTCCAATGAATTTATTCTGGCCGTCGCGCGTAGGGTTGGGCGTTGTAAAAAATGCAAGCCAGTCGCAATCCCGGGTTTATCGAACGCAAATAAATCTGTCAATTTCACTCAGCCTCCCTTCGTGTGCCGGTGGTTTCTATATTCTTGTTATCTTTGCTGTGGATTGAGGGGGCTAGGTTACATTTTGCTGTCTAACTATATAGCGTAGCCTGACCTGTACAAATATTCAGAAAATCTTTTATTTTTTTACGTATATAAGGCAGTAGCTGTAGAAGTAACTTCACGGTTTGAATCGTAAATAAAAACACAGGTCGATGAAAAGTCAATATCTTTGAACGCTATGTCTGTGGTGCTTGATTTGACTCTCAATTCAGAAGAGTATAGGGCAAAAACAGTTCTGGAATAAAGCCAATGCTGATTCTTCACTTGAACAGTGATCAGAGCTTTTAGAGCTAGACAATGCGCCATTCTATTAGCGAATGCGATTATAGAAATTTAAAATATAGGGAATTGATCACATCATTACGTTACGTTTTCGGGTCGATCTTCAAGGTTAAGCAACGCTTGCCAAGGTTGGTTTATGGATGGGTGACCATCTTAACATAGCGAGTTTTTCTCCGTGCCTCGGAAAGCACGTTAAGCCGTTGGTCCCGGCTGTCATTTGTAGATCTTTGGCAGTCGTTACGGATAGTCAGAAGCCAGTTAATCTGACTCCAGTCTTGCCATGAAGTACCGTGTTACCCAGTTACTGGGTTGTGGAGGTCTGGTAGGCAGCCTCTCCTCGTAAAATACTGGTATTCAGCTAAATCCGGTTTGACTGGAAGCCGACCCCAATATAGTTAGGAAAAGGCTAGGCGGATGATTACGTGACGTTTTGACAGCGTTCGCATCTCATACATTTTTGACGTTTTGACAATCGCCTTCGCCACACTACCGCTCAAATAATGCCACTTCTCTAGAGCCTGAGGTGATGGAATTTCAATCCTAAATAAACTTAAGGAACGTTCTGCAATACCTTAGTACTTCACAGTTACTGGAATTTGTAGCACGTAGTTTGTACCAGCGTAATGCTGTAAAATGCGATATAATCTTTATGTACTGTTAACCAGTAATCCTACTTTGCATAAGCTTTACCTCATGTAACATTCTCTGTTAACGACATATAGCTGTTTACACCGCAAACAAAACGCGACTCGCAGAAAAGTTTCGAACAAAAAAAATACCAGCAAAATGTTTTCCATCGCTCTGAATGAAAAAAAAAATGTAGTCAATACAACGCAACGACAACATCTATTGTTCGATACAGATCAACAGATCCAATAGACATCCCCTCACGATCGAGATCGAACTCATTCATCCGTCGGTTGAATCCGTGCGGCTGAATCACAGAGGGGAGAAGCACAGAAGTATAACTCAATCCAAAAGCTAAAACTGACACTCGCCAAACAACTGATTGAAATAGATGCGTAAGTACAAAACAATACGCGTAGTCTAACTAATTTTGGACCTGCAGATAGCTTCAAGTCTAACCGGATGCTGTAAAATACTAGTATTTTGCATAGAGTGACCTAACTGACCCTTAGGTCTATCGACACTTCTTGGCATGACTGGTAGCAGATTATCTGGCTTCTGACTGCCCGTAATTACTCTCGAAAATGTGTTTGAACGCATCAGATAACTATCGTAGTTGTCTGCGACAGTTATCTGAATATCTTACTTATAATAAATGAGTCGGTTTGTTTGTAGAATCATCATTCATGCCTGAGCGGCTGAATGGATTCCTATGAAATCTTACTAATTCGCCTAGCCCAACTATATTGTGGTCGGCTGCCAATTATTAATATGTTCCCTTGAGATAATTAACGACATTCACGCGGGCGAAGCTGATGGCAGAAGCTTGTTTGATATACGAGTAAAACATGTCCTGGATCTAGACAATTTATATCATTTTTACGTTTGCGTGTGGTTAATGTTCATGTTTCAGCTCGCAGAATCGAGAGTGCCTATTCTACTAATTTTAAAATTTCGTTCGCATTCGCATGTCAGTCGCAATCTGCCAAAATGTATAAAAACTGAGGCTTTTTTGACAGATTGCTAATGAAATTGCAATGCGAACGATAGAATTGACCCTCTGTACAGAACAAAATGCGAAACAAATGCAAGTTGCGAGGACGTTGATTACTCTGGCTGTAAGTAGACGACATATATTGCGTCTATGCTTGCGAGCGTTTATTTTCGCTCGCTGTGTGGAGACGACCTTCTGCTGGTAGCCGTCTGTTCTATGACTGTGTGTACCAGACGACGAATGTTCAGGGCATTTGTTTATCCGCTTCGATTGCAGTACATTGCGTCTCCTGCAAGCCTGCGAATCGTATTAGAGTTAGAAATGGTTCGCTGGATTAATTGAATATGAGGATTAGACTCTGTTTTGATAACAACGATGACGTCATAATCCTTTGACAATAGACTTAAATTAGAACAAAAAAAAACAGGTGTAGGTATTCCCTTATGACAGGGTTACGGAATTGTTCGAAAGAGTTACCGCGACCCTGGAATAAAAAGGGCATTTGGATGGAGGACACGGGAGGGTTATAGTCAGTAAGAGTCTAACACTCCCTTCCGCCCAGAACGGGAGCAGTCATTTGATGATTTCCCATCCAAAAAAAGAATATAAGAAATTATGTTGTTCCCTTATCGTCGAACTTATTGACACCTTGTTTTTCTATAATTATTTTCTATAATTGTTTTTTCATAATTTATACATTTATAGTCCTCCTTGCCGATTTCGACAACGGCGACCCCATGACACCGTTTTCTAGCGTGTGGCCTAGGCTAATATGAGTCAAGCAAGGTGCATAGGTAAAACATAAACAAAGACCAACTGTTTTTCATTCAGAGACTCCTAAAATAATCGAATACACATATGTACATAGAATAGCAACATTGTGCCTACCTCCTGCAAATCCTATTAGGAACGGATCGGTTGTCACGTTAATTGAAAGATACTAGGATTGTGGTTTAATAACGAAATTGGTAATTAATTTACATTGCAAGTTTTAATTATACCACTCTCTCAAAATACTTTACGGAAAAATAAACATGTAGATGAAATAAATTATTATCTCCCAATAACAAATAAATAAAGAACCACACAATTTATTCAACAGTAATTCAACACTACAACTTTGTTACTTATTACGTATGCATTAACTTATCATGTTTACCAGTAAAGATTTATATGGGTAGATCGACATTATCATAATGGTATTGAATATGAACGGCGATTCGTACTGCTATCCGAATTCATGTGAGTTTTGCCAACGATTGTCCGGGATCCCGGGATTCCTGATGGCCCCGATTGCTTCCCTATTTCCTGTATCGATATTTTATTGCATGCCATATTTCTGCGAGATGAGTCGACTGCCTCCCGTCCGATTGGATCTCGAAATACAGTATCGAATACATATATCGGTATTTGATTGGTTTTAGATATTGTGTTTTTAAAAGATTTTTCAGTGCCGTCTGTGTGATTGCGAATTTTTGAGTGCTGCTAGATAAAAGACATTTTTAGAAACGATTTTGGATTTATTGACTGCAGTCTTATTATGAGAACTATGATTGTTTCAAGATGTAGGCTAAAGTACGAGTATCTAAGTGGCTACCGTAAGTTTTTGGTAAAATTAAATAACATGGTTTTTCAAGACAATTTGTTTAAATAAGTAATACATAATAAGGTTCTTTTTCTTATCGTGTCGACAGATCTACAAATTATACTGTATGGGCCCAGCAGGAGGCCGCGTTTATAGCAGCAATCGAGGCGCTCTGTCCTTCCATGTCTTAAGTGTGTCCTGCACCAGAACTATAAATATTGTAACATCTCAGATACACAATCTTACTTAGTAACACTAATTAATTCTAGTTTCCTTTTTATCCTTTATTATTAATCATATAAGCGTATGTTTTTTTTTCTAAATTCTTAGGTACTGCACTTATTAGTGTACTGTACAAAACATAGAAATGAAAACATTACCCAAGGGGGGGAGACCTAGTGTCCTGAAATACAGACCTTAAGTCTAGTTTAGGCACCAGTCTCCCACAGTATATCGTAGCTGTTACGTATTTTGTATTGATACCTCTCTAATGTACCTATATTGTGGTGAGAAATAAATCATTTATTATTATTATATTATCTTTGTACGTGTATCTATAACCACATTTTTTGCAAATAAAAACTTACTTACTTACTAATGCATCTAGGGTGCAAGTGAATGGACATACCATTATTGGTATATTAAATCAATTATATGTCGATCCGATCTGGATCTGAAATATTGGTATTCTGCTAAACCCAGCTTGACTGGAAGCCGACCCCAATATAGTAGAACTAGAATAAATAGATCGGATCGACATTATCATCATCTGCCGATGATGATGATTTCGACCCGATCTATTTTTTGGATTGGAAATCAAATGTCTCTTCCGCTTTGGGCGGTGCAGAAGGCAGTCTCAGACTCATACTGATTAAAACCCACCCGTGTTCCTCCAAATTTTAATGCTTTCGAACATTTCGACAACTCTAGCAGGCGATCCGACTGCGGTGATTCCTATTGAAAGAAAATGTTTTCTCTATAAGTCGCATTCATCAAATTTGAAATCAATACACCTACATATCTATGACCAAAATCAATCGTTTCTAAATTAATTTTAAACATGAGAGATAAATCTTAGTAATCGTTAAATATTTATGGGAAATGTGACACCGCCGCCCGATTTTTAGACGTTACCTATATTCTAATCAATCCAATTTATTATAACCATTTCAGGTGAGAGCCATGCTTAGAAGATTTCTAGTTTGCATCGTTTCTGCTGAGCTTAAGGTCTTGAGCTCGATTACCAGGTCGGGCAAAGTGGGGTTGTACTATCGACCATTTTACAGTAGCGTATTCTATATTTGTGTTCGATGGATGTCAATGAGCACAAAAAGATGTTCACTGTTCACTCTTGACTTTAAGAGTCCCAGGTTGTAGCTATCATGCCGCGGCAAAACGCGGCAAGGCGGACGGAGCTCCGGCAAGATCTCATGGCGGTATGGTAGTCCCCTCTTTGAGGAGTGGCTAGAGCGGCGTCAAGGCGTTCTTACCTTCCGCTTGACGCAGGTACTCACCGGATACGGTTGTTTCAGGAGATACCTGTTTCGGATTCGGCGGGAGGACAGGCCCAAGTGTCAACACTGTGAGGATCGCCCGGAGGACACAGTGGAGCATACGGTGGAGGTCTGCCCGGCTTGGGCAGAGCATCGCCGGGTCCTCGTCGAGGCGATCGGCGGCGGCGACCTCTCGCAACCGGCCCTAGTTCAATTTATGGTCCGGAGCGAGGAGACATGGAAAACGGTCACCTACTTCTGCGAAGCAATAATGCTAGCAAAGACGGAGGCCGAACGTGTGAGAGAGAGGGAAACGACCCAGCCGCTGCAACAGAAGACGACGCCCCGGGCGTCGGGAGTCGCAGGGCGATTTCCGGCCACCGTAGGCCGGAAATGCAAGCATTGGGTGGCTCGCCGTCCGATCAGAACTAGGCCCGGGTCGACGGCGCGCTGTGTTCCACGCGCGCCTCATAGAGCTGTCAGCATGGGAGACGGGACCCGCTAGGGCCAGTGCCTGCCGGGTGCGGATTCCGTTCGAAAGAGGCACCGTAGTCCTGGAACACAAAGGGCACTAGGAGGAACACGGATGGGTTTTAGTCAGTAAGAGTCTGACACTACCTCCTGGTTCACCCAAAGCAGGAGGAGTCATTTGATGGTTTCCCATCCTTTAAAAAAAGGTAGTAGCTATCAGGAAACACAAACTTTGGCAGAGATTGTCACTCCTTAGCTGCCTTAGCACATACTCGTACAACTAAAACAAAACTAGCGAAATATGTATATGTAGGTACTATAGACACCTCTGCATAATACTTTCGACATTATAGAGGTTATGTAATTTCCAGTATGCAAAACATTTATAGCGTGATAAACATCTCAGTAACTCACACTGCAATAAACAAAAGCAACACAAGAAAATACAAATAACCTTATCTATACCTCGCAAATTCCCTGATACAGAAGCATACACATCCCTTTACATATAAAGTAGGAATCAGCCTTTACCCTTTTTATGCGAGTTAGCGGGGAATAATGCAAAGTTTCCCGTATAGCCGAAAAAGTTTACGTTTTTCGTGCAAAATTTATAGGCTATAAACAGTAGCGTTCGAACCACGGAAGCATAATAAAAGAAGCTGAAAGGGTCAGCACACGGCAACTTTATGGAGTTAACTGGCAAACTGTGTTGCCAGTTATAATAGTTTTGTTTGGCGTAATAAAAACTTTTCTTATTATTACCTTATTATTATCTCCCTCTGTAAAGGAGCCTTTAGGTTTTAACTTAGGGAAGTTTGGATACCTTCTGGTGATTTAAGGATTTATGCTAATATTATTGGGAAAGGGGTAGTTGCGGACATAAAAAAAGAGTTGTTTTGTAACTTCTTCCAATAAAATTCTTGTACAAATAATGCGGACGCCGCCACGCGTTGGAATAGGAACAAGGAAGAATCAGATATATTTTATTACGTACAAAGTAAATTGACTCAAAAAAACATACATACAGCCGAACATAGAACCTCCTCCTTTTTGAAGAAGTCGGTTAAGAATATACCTTACGTGGTCAATGTCATAATTAAGGATTTATTTTATCAGTAAGTACAACAGTCCAAATTATTGTTGCATATGGAAATATATTATTATAGCACAACCAAAAACACCAATATCTTTACGCGTTTCTACCAAACTCATAACACTGACTGTGGAGTATAATTTTGAGGTGAATTATGTTATAAACAAAATAACATAATTCACCTCAAAATTATACTCCACAGTCTACAATAACAAACACACTTTTATCATTCATCAAATTAGAATGCAGCACGAGAAATAAATTCATCTTCTCTCATGAATAAATAATTAATTTACAAAACGCCACGGCGATGGCGGCGAAATTCTGTCCAATTAATGTCTCCATTGCACACAATTTTACGCATTGGTAGAAGCATTAATATTTACTTCTACATCCATTTTACTTTATAAATAAATTATTTCTTCCTTTTTAGGGAACGGAACCCTATTACTAAGCATCCGCTGTCCGTTCGTCCGCCCGTCTGCCGGTCAGCGAGCTGTATCTCAAGAACCATAATAGGTGAAATTTTCACAAATTGTGTATTTCTATTGCCGCTATAACAACAAATAATAAAAAATAAGGTTTATGGTACGGGACCCTTCGTGTGCGAGTCCAACTCGCACTTGGCCGGTTTTTTTTACATGCTTATTTCTTCACTATCCTTGGTTGACTTGTAAAGAACTTGTAGAGACTTGCCTAAGTTCGCTTTTGTTCCTATGTTGGGTTTTAGTAAATAAATATTATAAAAGAGATAAAAATGCTTATTAGTTTTATGCTAATCTCTAAGAACTGTCTATTTCAGAAAACCGACAACTTTAATTTTTCCGTTTTTTTTTCTGATTTAAAACAGCTCGATCCTCCGCAGTCATTCACTCTTCACAGTGTGATCACCTGTCTCATCCTATCCGATTGCGAAAATATTTTAATAATAGAAAGCCACACTGTTCCTGAGTGTCATACTAAGGCTACTTCTTTGGAAAATGTTCAATAATTCCTGAGGAATTAGTCACGAGGCCAAGCCGAGTGCTGCACGAGTCTGGCAACGTGGACGACGATGTTCAAGCATGTATAGGTGCGGCTTGGGCGAAGTGGCGCGAGGTAACGGGCTTTGTATGCGACCGCAAAATGCCTCCGAAGCTCAAGGGGCAGATATATAGTATAAATGCATCATACGGCCTGCCCTCCTGTACGGCGGCGTATGTTGGTCAGCACTAACCAGGCACACCCAAGAGCTTCGCGTCACGGAGATGAAGATGCTGAGGTGGATGAGCGGCGTAACGCGATCCGATCGCATACGCAACTCTTTCATCCGAGGTAATCTTGGTGTCCGTGACGTGGGGGAAAAACTGCTAGAGTGTCTTCTGCGATGGTATGGCCACATCATGCGCCGCCCTATGGAGTACGTTGGTCAGAGATGCATGAATATGGCTGTCCTTGGGGCTAGGTCCCGTGGTCGCCCTCGCAAGCGTTGGCTGGACGTCGTCAAGTCCGACATGAGAGCCAATGGCCTGACTGAGAAGGATGTTTAAGATCGGGCAACGTGGAGGAAGCTTAGTCGGAAGGCGGACCCTGGTAATGGCCAGGATTAACGCCAGGTGGAAGAAGAAGAGGTCACGAGGCAAAGCCGCGAGAAAAACCAAGTTATAATATAATATAACGTTCTCTGTTAACATGCAAACCAACGGACGGTAAATAGAATTGGAAGCTTTTAATTCTGTGGGCATTAAGGGTTAAATCCGCCACCAGTTGCGAGCCCAGCCGTTGGCGCAGATCCCAATTATTTTAAAAGAAACCCCTAACGATCTCATTTCATAGGATCACGGCATATTACTTGTTAGCATTTTTAGGATTTCGCACTGGAAATTGGAAAATGGATTCCTTTTGTTCCTGTTTGTTCCCGAATGGAACGAAAATATTTTAATGGTGTTCGTAATTTTGAACTTGCCTAGGTATTTGCTACTTTAAATGTTTGTGATCATAATATTGATGGTCTCATAATTATATGGTCTCCTTTTCATCGCCTTACCTTACGATCATCAGTATTGGTGATATACCTTTTAATATAATAAATTATGTAATTATTCATTCAGAAGCTATGCGTTTTGTTGTGCTGTGTGCATATTTCACCTATCAAGACTATTTTACGTGTGCGGACAAGTCCACAAGACATAAAACTAGGAAATATGGATGAAAAACATATTTATCATCTATACAGTTTATCTAAAAATATACAAAAATATAATACAAACAGTGAAAATAGAATCAAAATTACTCGAAAAACGAAAGAGATATATTTATTTTAAACAAATATATCTGTCCCTCTCGCGAAAACGCTGTTTTCTATGGCGCTGTATAGGCGTCATAGACGATGACGTCAAAATTTTCATCGGACTTCTCTTTCTAATAGTAATCTTTGAAGCTTTATAACTTCATCGCTGATGCAGGTATTTAAAAAATTATTTCACGGTTGTTTACTTGAGCTAATAAGTATTATAATTATATTCATATTGCAAATAAAAAAATCGCATGCATATTCCCTATTGTAACACTCACATAGTAAACACGGAAGTTGCTTGACAAAAGTATGTTGAAGGAACCCAGAAGCTTATAAAAAGAAAATCTCATAAAAGTTCTAACAAAGGTAGCTTTTTTCCACTCCTACGACTTTGTTGCATGCATGCATTCTCTACACTAGCGGTTACCTTACATACGAGTATTAAGCGCATATGGACCTAGTTAATAAACTCCTTGCTTTAATGAAGCCAAATTATTATCGTTGTAATTACATTTAGTTCCATAAATATGTTCTTCTAACAGCTTTGTTCCTATTTACTGGGAAGTGGTGGAAGTAGATATTATCTTTATCCGATGTTGTTTTGTTTCGAGATGAGTTGTCGATAATTCGGTTAAACACTGGCAGGAAGTCCTTCCGATATTTTGTCGACTTCCGAGGTTACCCCTGATATTATCTAAACAGAATCATTGGTTCTCACAATTTATGCATCAGTATTTGTTCTGAGAATTGAAACAAACGCTTTGCCAACTGACATTTTACTGTCATGCATAATTATAAGAGTGTATATGATACTTTCTCGCAAATGTCTCAGAGAATGTGTGTCAGAGATAAATGATTTTTTCTAATAATATTTTTCAAGATACATATATCTTTGTTTTAATTTTCATAAAACCAAATTTCACGTTTACAGAGAACTGCCAATTTTTTTTCTTAGAAATATGTGACGGTGATAAGTGTATCTTAGGTACTAAACTTATCTTACATCAATACAATACAATCCAATTGATACACCACTTCCGAAAGACCTCTAAAAAAACATGTGTATCTACGTATAGTCCACTGGTGTTTTTATTACTGTTGCCAATTAAATCGACCAGTTTTTTGTTATTTTTATTCAATATTGTTTCTCTGAAGCGGCTATAGCTCCCATGATGTCAATAGACATGATTTTTCCATTTTTTAATTAAGAGATACTTATGTCTATACCTATAACTGTTTATTTTGCTTTCATTTTGGTACAGGTATGGTAGAAATGAACAAAAGGGCAGTCAAAGAGACACATTCACGATTAATGAGAAAAAACAATGGGTTCGCATACAATTGAAGAGAATAGCAATCCTGTGTTATTTTAATTTGAAAACCTTTTATTACTTTATTACTTTGTTGTACAGCATTATTAATTTAAACATGGTTTTAACAATAAATACTGTGTGTGTGTGTATTAAGCTGCGTTAAAAACAAATGAATATCGTGTTGATTTTTAGACTTGTTGCAGAGCGAAAAAATATATTTTTGGTATGACTTTGTACAAATATCAGTCCGCAAACAGGACGCAAATTTTAGCAACAAAGAGAACTCGTGAGTAACACATACGCTTAATAGTAGTGGAACAAACAGCGACTACAGTACTCTAAACATTTAACATAGCCTGCATAGTTCTAGCCATTTATTAAAGGTAAACGCTAGAGAAATTACTACGACCCACTTTATCTCACTCATTATGGTAAACACGGTCTGAGCGATATAATTACGAGGTAATTTATTATTGTTGTATCACAGAACACGCCATCCATTACAATTAAGATATTTTTTATTAACAATTTTCACGCGAGCAGTAATTTTGAAATATCGTCCTTACCTTTCAAGCGGTTTGTTCTTGGTACAATTATTATAATCGTGTTTTTCGGACATTATTGTGTTTTGTTTGTTTTTAATTAGCCTAGTACCTATACCTACTTATAATATATGAAAAAAAGTCTAAGCCCCAGTCAAGAAAACTTCGTTCACTAATAGGTACATAGAACCGAAAGCTCATAGGCTCAAGTTTATTCATTCATATTTATGTGACAGTCTATTTCTAAGCACTTCTTTTGCTGAATAATTTGCGAAACCATTTCTTTTTCCCAGCTAAAGAGTAGAAAGTTTTTATTTATTTCGTTTATTTATTTATTCCATAAAGTAACTTATATAAAAATACACGTATTTTCTGCCAAACTGCTGTACAGTTTGTCGGCAGTGTTCTCGTGGATACATTTTTATCCAAGTAGGTACTTATCGACTACTTTATACTACTACACAAGTGGTGAACGCCGATGTTTCGGGTGACTCATTATCTGCCTAGCCTTTTCCCAACTATATTGGGGTTGGCTTCCAGTCAAGCCGGATTTAGCTGAATACCAGTATTTTACGAGGAGCGGCTGCCTACCAGACCTCCACAACCTATTAACTGGGTAATACGGTACTTTATGGCAAGACTGGAATCAGATTTACTGGCTTCTGACTATCCGTATTGACTGCCAAAGATCGTGCTTTCCGAGGCACGGAGGGAACTCGTTATGTTAAGACGGTCACCCATACACAGATCAACCTAGGCAAGCGTTGCTTAACCTTGAAGATCGACCCGTGCGGCTGTTATTATCTAGCCATGAGCTCTTCGGGTGACTGTCTTATGTAACTTTTTGTTCAAAAAGTACTGGTTCTTATCCACATTTTAAGCTCAATTGAAACATAAATTCAGGATCTAAATTATAATTTCCTTAGTCAGCCTTTTAGTAGTTGTAACTATTTTCTCAGTAACTGGAGACCACACGGCTTGCTCTAACAAACTGTGTATTTAAGTAATTAGTTACGTATCATTGCGTGGCGGTAGTCAATCAAGAGCAATTATAATTAAAATACGTATTAATTAAGTAGAAACAAATTGACGGTTCGCAATATTTTAATTGCGGTATTGGCAACATCTACCCCACCCCAATCTTGTTCGAGTGTAGGCTGTAAGTGATCCTTTTAAATGTAACTTTTGGCTATATAATCTACGGCGTGGCAATAAAGTAATTAATGTAGTAAAACATCGGATCATGATGCTTTGCAACGGATTTTAACCGCTACGTTAGCAGTATAATGTAAAGTAACAGTTACTTTGTAAAATAAGCGTAAAAAGATAAAAGTTTTATGTCAAAGGTGAAAATTAAAACGTTCATCTTTAAATTTATGCTAATAGCCGTATGCATAGATAATTAATTTTAAAAGAAGAATTACTTCCCTTATCTGATAAATTGTCTTTCTTACTTTCCTTTGAGGGTAGTATCTTTTACAAGTCAAATTAATTACAAACCGCTGCCTTCATAGAAATTGGGCGTGAAATTGTTCGTTGTTTTTTTTCCAAGCGCAAAATGACAAAGGCTACCTTTTTTATCCCGGAATCATGTACGGTTCCTGTGGACTACACCGTAGGAGTAAAATCTCGAGCAGCAAATTATTAACAAATAGATACTATTCTGAACGCTACGCTGAACGCTACGGGGAACGCTACGCTGAACTCTACACTAAACGCCACGCTGAAAGTAACGCTATCATGATAGCTACGCTGAACGTTACACTGGACGTTACGCTGAACGCTATGCTGAATGCTACGCTGAACTCAACAGTGCATGCTTTTCTGAACGCAATGCTGAACGCCAAGTTGAACGCAATGCTGAACGCCAAGTTGAACGCAATGCTGAACGTTACGCTAAACGCTACGCTGAACGGTTAAATGCTTCCTTGAAACCACACCTTACATAAGCCAACGCCTAGTTTATACAGCACATCCTCGCTCAAACTCTATCCCGACAGGCAATGTAAACGACGTGAAGCGAGCAAACCGCTTCGTTTGCGGATGTCACAAGATTGATTGACGGCAGCTCCGAATATGTGATTAATGACCAATCGTTGAAGCCCAAACTTTGTGCCGGCGTATGTCGTTTTACGCTTAACTTCAGAGATAAAGACTTTCGATTAAGGCAGTTTAGTTTGAAGCTGGTATTAAAGGAATTGATAGTATAGTCAACACATCAGGAACAAAACCAGAGGCTCCAAACAACGGGCCATTCTATTAGCGAATGCGATTGCTGAAATACCAAAACGTAAGGGATTGATCACGTGACATTTCGATAGCGTTTGTCAATCCTACACATTTTTGACGTTTTGCCAAACGCCTTCGCCACGCTACCATTGACAGAATGTCACTGTTGTAGAGACTCGAAACTGAGACAGTTTTGCTAAGGGCTGGACAAACAAAAGAAAATCTAATCAGCAGGATGCTAAAAGGAGATCTCGGCCACAGTTTTTCATTGGATTTTGTAAATTCTATTAAGGTATAACAAAAACCATGGCAAAGTATAGAATTGCCATTAAACAAAATATGTACCTAGATTTCTTCATGTGTCGAAAGTTCAAATATTTGTCGTTAGGAAATACAAATAATTATTATTTGCCAACTTCAAATACAGCTATGTCGTAGCCAAGGAAGTATGGCAAAATACCCAGCCAGGCCCAACAGAGATTTGGCCTCAAACCAATCTATAAAATGGTTAATGTCAAAAGTTTGCGCACATCAAATAAAAACCTTATTGCGCCTACCTTATGAAAAATCGCGGTGAAAATCGTTAAAACTAAAACTGCGAGCCCACCTTTCCGAACTTTTATATAAGACCACACTTTACCCAAACTCACGCATAAAGCAAACCGTCCTAATACTTCCCGGATTCCATAAGGTACTCGCCCGAGAACATAGCCGATATTATTATTCATATTTCACTGGTTCCGTATCCTTACGCAGTCAGAGCACGAATTGAACTTTTTCAATAAAACTCCCTCCGAGATAGTAGCGTTTTGAAGTACGGTCACGCATCACGCCAAGCGATTTTATAACTTTATCACTGTTTCACCAATACCTGTACCTTGAGGAACCCCAAAGATTTTACATTGAAATTGCTTCATTACTTGTTATCTTTCTCTTCGATGAGTTTCTTTTGATCTTTTCCTGTGTCTGTTCGTCTATTTTAATGCAGGTGGGCTGTATTAGCATACGTGGAATGATAACAGCTTTATTTTGGAAGAATTTCAATGTTCAAGCGGTTATTTGATATGCAATATGTTTGACTTCAGATAGTGTTATCGAAGACACGCGACTTTTGAATACAATATCGTTTTATAAAGAATGGAAACAAAAACAGAATTCGTTTTACACAACTTAAAAAGCACTTAGGTATAAATAGTTTGGACAGTTTGAAGTATGCAAATGTCATCTAGATCTATCAATATTAATGTCAGCTTTTTTCTTTCATTCTTTCATTATCTACGTGATTAGTCATAGACAACTAAATAACATTTTAATTTAAAAACATCACAACTAAATCTTCATAACAGTGCAATATTTCTGTATTGCCGCCCAAGGCAGCAATAGCCGGTATCATTTATATTAATACCGCAAGTAGTCTCCATTTACAGATCTCTCACAACAAACGCTTAATAGACGCATTTGTACAACACAAGACGCTCATTAAAGAAGAAATTATAACCATCATTCATCACGTATTACTTCCTAGCAGCAAAGTATTCCGACTGTCAGCACTCTGACAAGAAAATCATCTTTAAAGACCTGCTCCGCCCATCGACTGAGTCGAGATTAGCTGTTAATATTTATAAGTGCAATAACGCCTTAATATCTATTCATAAGTGAAAATTATTATGCAAATAGTGGCAAGAGGGCGGGTAGTACATTCAGCGGCGTCTGGTCGAAGTCTGCTTTGCCTTAATTGCTGGTCCAGGAGCAATGAATCTCGAAAGATTTGTGGCGAATGTTTCACACACAATTATTTACATAACCAGACATCTAACACTTGTGCTGCTGGTATCGATAGAATATTTCGACTGAAAGTTAAGCTGGCTTCGATATTTTTCCCAGGTTTCCGTTTCTACATTTTCCGGACTTAGAGAGCGCCTTCTCTATGTTCAACATACGTCACCAGTTCGCAAATTCGCAAGCAAAAACACAAACTAACTTTTTCAATACCATATTTATCTTAAGCAATATTATCTACTAGAAACCGAACTTCCGTAAATATTTAGCACTATTTCGGTTTCACACAGTTCCCCAGAAAATTCATTTCAAAGTTCCGCTAACGACATCAGAGAAAGGGGCTTAACTTCACACATTACTCATTCCGTGTATTCGATTTAAATGAAAATCCTTCAGCATTAACACTCAGGCATACGTCATCAGACATGGTTATTAAATATTCATTTTAATAACAGAACAAAAGGTAAATGTGTGAAATGCGCCTGTCGACGTTTCAATGATTTGCGACGCTCGTTGGTAACTTTTATTAAGTCGTTTTATTTTGTCCGCCTAATGGAATATGGGCATTATGTTACTTTCCTGGCGGATACGGAGACGTGTTAACGTGCTTTGTGGGATATAAATCTCAGTTTCAGAATGTTAGTTAATTATAACATTATGTTAGTTTGCCTCTGGACTAAAATAATGTTACAGTCTTCAGATTCTTCCTATGTTTGGTGAATTAATGACTGGATTTTAAAATTGCTGTTCTTATTTTGCAATCTTGAGGAGCAAAACGCAAGATCAGAAATTATAACAAGTTAGACACATATTTTACTACTAGATTACCCCATTGCGAGGCGATTTGGCATCAAAATTCCAAACAGCAGCTTAATAAGAGGCCACTTAGCAAATAATGTCTGTCTAAACACAGCTTTTAAGACTTATTTTATAGCACTGCGTAGTAAAACGAAGGCTGGTTCTATTTAACTAAAAGTTGTTACCCGTGGTCGTCAACCATTGGTCGATTTAGTAATTATTGAAATTTGCAACTCCGGCGCTACTAATCACTGTTTCAAACTGATAGCGGGCACAACGCTAATACTAAGTTTGCGCTATCAAAGTCGGCTGTGGCGCCACCGCCCACGGTCGTGTCTCGACGGCCGGGCCGCGCAATTGCAGGCCCTATTACCGTACCTACCACTTGTACCTCGTACCTATGTACCTTACAGCGCCTGGGAACAAACCCCACAACCTGCCGAGGTGCGTGGGACGACATCTAATAGCCTTTTAATTTTCAACACGCGCCCATCAACATGAAACGATAGTAATAGCCAGTAATACTATGTTTAGAGCACAGCAGCTAATCGTACAGGAAATTATAAATATTAAAATTCATTAACATCTCCATGTTACGATGCAAAATGACATAAAGCGAACGGTAAGTGCTAGTCGCGAAATATTCTAGCGAGCTACATGAATACTCATGTTCTTACCTTTTATTGGCCGCGGTGCCAATGAATGCATGCTGCTTAACTCCCTGAATATCGTAACTGGTAACGACATTCCAATACAATACAATATCTAATTATTCTCTCAAGTGCCATTTTATGGTCGCCGTATAATGAATTATTACCTTGACGATTGAACATTTAACCGCTTAGTGGATCGTCTAAATATAAACAGGGATCGTATTCTATCTAAATAGCGCACATTAAATATCGGTTGCTCTGCTAAATCACGTTGACGTGAGTGATTAATCTTCGGAGTAGAATGCTTGTCGTTAGAAGGGCAATAAAGAGATAACAAAATAAATCAAAGAGCTATAAATATGGGCGGGATGAGCGATCAGTCCCAGAACTGTCCGATTCCATAGAAATTTACGGAACTTTTTATGGAACTAAACGTAGTATAAATAAATATAAAAACAAGGTTCAGTTGTAAATAACGTTTATATTGTTTTTATGGTAACCGGTTAAAGTCGTTGTTAACTGGGTCTTAGAGAGCGTAGCTGTTATAACGAACGCTATTATATTTTAAATTCAATTGAATTGAATGTAAAGGTCGAATCAGGTGAAATGGAAACCGTTCCGTCAGTCGCTCGGTTGCATTACAAAGCAATAGAAAGCTTGCGGATGAATTAGCAAAAAATCTCAGTGAACTCTATCGCAACATTTAAGTAATAAACTTTTTAAGTGTCATATTCAATGTGGGAGCCGTCTTCGGTTATTGTAAGCCATAATTCAGAAGTGGGAATGCGGTGCAAAAGTGCAATATCCGAGTCGGGCTATAACTGTCAACAGAGGAATGAATCACTGGCGTATAAATTGTAGCTAGGACAGCATTGAGCGCGGCACCGAGCAATCGCAGCCCGATTTTATTTTATTACTATCACTGTGGGAGAAATGCAACTGTCGATTTGTTTAAGTAAATTATTTTATGATAACTACCACCTACCTACCTACTATTGTTTATAACAGGGTGATTTAGAACCCGGCTGGATTATGGGCCTCGTTTACAGGACTAGTACTTGTATTACACTCGATAAAGTGGCTCAGTTGAGTTTTATGTTCCAAAGTAAACATTAATGTCATATTTATTTGAAGCCTATCTATGCTCCAGTTATTTTATGAAATGTAAACACGCATCTCTTAGTAGTGTCTACTTTGTTGATTCGAATGACCCATAATAATATTTTTACAAGGAACCTGTCGTTTCTCGTGACTTGCATCAATTTGCGCACCTATCTAAACTTTTTCAACTAAACAAACAGTTCGGAAATTAGACAAACACGTTCCGACGACAGGAAGCGCATCTCAAACAAACGCGACGCTGTCATGCGCGCGCGCATACGAGAAGATGGATGAAAAATGGCGCCCGGAGATTAGCCTGACAGAAGATCACTTTCTAATATTAACATTAGCAGTTAAGCATACAATGATAAATTATAGTGTGTTAGGTCAGGTACTGTCAAATTATTTCAAAGCAGCTATTGTTCTCATTTTTTCTGGGCAGATAATTAAATGCATACAAATTAAGTACACGTAAACACTTGTTACAAATACGGTTGCGACTATAAATCACAAATCTGACATCCCAGCTCAGAACCATCAAAATTAACTTCAACCGAACTACCAGGCTTCCATAAATCAAAAAGAGAAAAACTGGAACACATCAATATATTAAAATTAACCAATCATTTAATGCTGGATTCAAAAAAAGAACACAAACCGCGGAGATCCGCTTATTACAACCGTTTTTGAGCGTTCACTTGTCTATTCCGGGTGTGGGACCACCCACGGCATGCGACTGTTATTTTAGGTGCGTAATTGAGTTGTTGCGACCGTGGCGAGCGACGACCCTGCTGCGACACGAGTAATGCGATGTTTTACATGACTTCGATGCACCCCGCACGCATTCATTTACGGTGGAGACTAGAAAAACGTTGCGTGAAATTGTAATTGGCTGTGAAAGAAGTTGGTTATTTTAGGAGTTGCTATACTAAAACCGAAGTCTGTAACGTAATTAAGTAAGTTAAAGTTTGGCATAGGTCAAATTCTCAGACCTCTGCTCGGAGTTGCAAGGCGAGGAAATTCACAGGCATACATTTCTTTAATCGGTCCCTCAGCCCTAAGGATATGACAATAGGAATATGGAATAGGAATAGAATATTGAATTTTTCTTGTCACGGTTTTGCATAATATTTCAGTCCTGACCCATTCGTCCGACTTCCTGGAAAGAGTACAAGTACCGGATATTTCAGTCTCTTTACAATTTTAGTCGGCAACCTCTTGGCCTATTCACTACTGGCACTCCTATTGTAAGGTTTTTCTACAAACTGCCTGAAGTATTTGGCACCCGCTATCTTCGAGTTTTTAGATATTATTATTATTATTATTATTTATTCGTTTATCAGATTCCCAGATCCATAATGTATCTGGTAATCTGATAACGATAACGGTTAGTAATAGTATGAGCTTATTAACTATGTTAGTATATTGGTAAACACTGAATCTAAATACAAAATATCATTATAAAAAATATTACAGTATAAGCGGAGGCGCTGGCATGCAGTACCGCATGCCAGCAGCGTGCGCATATGACCGATAAGAATTTAAAAATACATTTTGTATTAAAAGAAGATAAAATTTGCCAGAACGTCGCCTACGATCATCGTTAACACATTCCCTTAAACATATTTGCGTAGGATGCTTAAACGGTAAACAACAAGAAAGTAGATCTCTATGCAGGTATACATTATTCATGGCTATCCAAAAGTTGCCAAATGAAATCACAAATCTGGGGTTTTGTAGTCGTTTCCAGAAACCAAAACGTTAAGTTAACAGGTAGCCTTTCGAGTGCATAACTGGTCCTTTTTAGGGTTCCGTACCCAAAGGGTAACCAACGGAACCCTATTACAAAGCCTCCGCTCTCCATCCGTCCGTCCATCTGTCTGCGGGCTGTATCTCAAGAACCGTAACAGGTAGACAGTCGACATTATCATAGAGTGTTGTTGCCGCTATAACAACAAATAATAAAAATATTATAGAACGAAACCCATCATGCGCGAGTCGGACTCGCACTTGGCCGGTTTTTAATTATCCTAGAATCTTTTAACATATCTGGTTTTGAAGGTAAAAATATCTTAGAAACATCTAAGAACACCGACAAAAGCTTGCTTAACTTCGATGTTTTGAATAACTCCATTGCAAGCATTCATAGTCGAGATATGCGATATTATCCACCCCTGTCAAGCCCACAGTATGAACCTCTGAACCATGATTTCGAATCGTTCTATTCCAAAAAATGGGTTAACGTATCCTTTCAAATCGACATATCTATGTCCTTTACCAGCGATAAAACCAAACATTTTGCCAGTATAATGCCTCAAGCCTTCCTTTATTTTCTCCCCTAAACGAAACTGACGTGTATTGTGCGAAATGATTAATAACACGTCATAATGATACGTCGCTTTTTTGTTGTTGTCGCGTGTGACGATTTATCCTGTGACATTCTTTTGATAGGATGTGGGTCGGCTTGAAATGCCTCTAGTTTCTGATATTTTAAACCGTTTATGGGCGAATACTTTTTGTGCAACAAAACGTAGAAAGATGCCAGTATTTATTGAAATTCTCTGGCTTTTATTTTCAGGTAGGTATGCTAAAGTATTTTAATATGCCCGTTTCCATTTCGAAAAGTACTTATAAATACGGCCGCAGCTAATATTTGTTTTTGCTCGCAAAACCGCTCTCGACTTACTTTGAGAGCTCCGTGTGCGTAGTTCTTCGCAGAGATATTATGGTTCGCTTAGAACTATAAAATATTTGCTTACTTCAAAGAATTTTACTGCCAACCACAAAAGTTTTACTTTGATGAATTGAAACTCTACCGCTCTTCGGTTAGCGTAATAAAATTGGTTTGCAAAACGGACTTTCATTGCAACATAAACGCAACTTCTCTCTGTAGGGTCTTTGCGATACATTTGATTTCTAATACGTGGTCTTCTTTAAAATGTCCGAGCAGTTGCCGGTCCGCAACAAAGTACTACGACTTGTAAATTATCCTCAACACTCTCTTACGCACGTACCTCCCAGCATTCGACTTTGAATACAAATGACCTGATTTTTATTTCCTGTAAATTTTTGGGCATACAAACACTGTGTGCTGGTTTATTAAACAAACTGTCCAAATGTGTGCCGTGATAATAAAAAGAAATAATTTCCTTTTGTTACGCTGCAGTTGGAAGAAATGAGAATCTACAAATAGTAAGGTGGAAGAAAACACATTTGCTACATAGCAAAACATTCACGAGGATTTAGTAGATCCTTTTATTGTTACGAAAAAAATCTGATAAGTGCGGACGTAAGCATAATAGCAAAGCCCGTTTCCTTATAAGAACATATGTTTTTCCTGTTCCAAGTTTTCTTTTCTTTTGCTTATTCGTAAGTTCTCAGGACAAACACTAGTGATAAATCTCTTCCAGTAAACTTACTTGTATCAGTGTTACACTCATATTTATAGCTTTCCGTAGAGATACTAAAACTAACAGACGGTTTAAGTGTTTACCTTATTCCACAATTACTTTTAACCAGGAACTTGTTAAACATAAACTTCATTAGCATCGTCCAAGTACAGCAAAAAATAATGTATATTGCACTAAAAGCAAGTGCTAAGCTCTTACGGATAGAACAAACTACGCTATTAAGGACCTCGTTCGATTTTCATTGGCACTTTGCCCCAGAGTGAGAATAGAATAGCTATTCTCGACTAACACAACCTTTTCGATAAAAAGTTTTTATATCTCTTTCATTGTTTATATGTGAGAGAAGGATGGAAAATATTCAAAGTCGAGTCGTTGGAGGAATGGAATAGGTGGTTGCATTTAGCTCATGTGATCGCGTTGCTCCTCGGTGCCTCGGTGTTTTATTGACTCAATCATGGTGATACCATGAGGTTGCGCCGTTGGACCCATGGGTAAAGTGCTAAGGCTCTACCCTGTTAACGTACATGTACATTTTCTTCCCAGTAAGTAGAGCGTGGAACGATGTGAGGGCGATATTTCAGACTGGTTTTCCTGCATAGGATAAGTTGGTTTTGTTCGAAAAATAAATTCATTTCGTAAAGCAGTGTCTCGAAAAAACTTGTGTGTTATCGCAACTTATCTGACGGAAGATCAAAAGAACAACGAAAACTTCTTAAGCTATTGTTTCGGAGTTATCACAATGATTGAGATAATGGACAATGGGGACATATCCGAACGAATGTAATAGAGATTAAAATATTCAAAACCAAGTCCCTCGTTGTCCGGCCATGTTTACAATCGGAACAAGACAAGACAAGATATTTCCGTCAACTTAATTGAAGTGACATGAGTTACTTTATTGATATTAAAATTTATTTATAAACACGGCGGCGAGTGATAAAACGCCTTTTCACCGCCGGTGTGTTTGTTTGTCGACAGATTTCTGCGAATGAGTGCAATTAATTATGACCGATGTCGGTCGTCGGACGCGCGCCTGCGCTCGCCTTTTGTTTTTACACACCATTTGTAGAACAATGCAGCGCGTGCGACTTTTATCTCGCTACAAATAAACCAATCCTGTCGACTTTTTGCCGGTCTCGTTCGTGGCTCGCCTTGTGCTTCGAAATTTTATTAAGCCCGTACCGAAATGTTACTGGAGTTAAACGAATTTCACCAAGCGGAATATTTCGATCTGCAAAATGCGAGTGTAACAAAGTCAAAAGCAAAGTTACGACGTCTCGCGACATTCTAGTCTTATTGAGTTCGGGCATGCAGCCTTTCTTCAAACTGTCGAGACTCACAATAAAAGATAACCTGCATTGTTTCGAATATCACGCCATTTCGAACTCGGGATTGACTCATTACTTTGTAGTCTTTTTATTAGTAACTTTATTTATAGTGATGCTCTAATGGAAAGATCAAACGCACTCGGCAGTTAATTTTAATGTCTCGGTGTAAACGGGCACCGAGCCCCGTTAGATATAATTAGAGGGATCGGTAAAGCCTCGCCGTGCATTGCGCCGCCGCCAGTAGTATTTTGATCTCGTTGACATTTATTATGTCACCGACATCGGTACAGACGTACCTAGTAAGTACCTACCCGGTATGAATAAGTTACTATTTCCATCTTTAACGAGTGCGTTAACATTCACGCTAGAGGACGTGATATACGTGCGTCAATAATATGGGACATAACGTTGTAATAAAATGTAATTAATTATGATTGATTGAAACGCAATTGGACATTTCGCTTTCAATTTATATGAAAGCGGTATCTTGGCGGAATATTGCGGGAAATGATGTCAAAGGCGGCGTAGTGGAACCGCCAAACTTGTTTTATGTGTCAGGAAGGAAGGCGTGCTGTCAGCGGCGCCTCGCGAGGCGGCGAGGCACGAGGCGAGCAGCGAGGCGGAGCGAGGGCGCAAGCTCTCATCAACTTTAACGAGCCATTACCGCTGCGCCGCCACGCTCCGCTCTACAAGAGGGGATTGTGTAATTTTCGGAACTCGCATAACGTGTAATTATTTCAGGAGGGCGCGTCAATAACGTAGCCGCAACACATTTATATGCGTCCAGACTCAAATTTTCATCGCGCAGGTATAAGAGACCACGGCATGTTTATGTATGAAACGCCGTGAATTTTGATTAAACCGAGTTTCACATAAAATCCAATTATTTGCATAAAATATACGGTTTCGAAAATGGATAATCTTGAACAGCGTAACGAAAATTCACAAATTTTCGTTTTGCTCGAATCGTTAACGCAAAATAAAGTCGTATACGACGTCGTTATGAATAAGAATGGTTACTAATGAACCAATTTATGGAGACAACCGGCTGTCCGGTGAGTTATTATCGACACAAAAGCGAAGACAGTGTAAACGCTCACTGAAATGGAACGTAACAAGTCCACTGAAATAATTCACGGCGGATTCGACGCGGACATTCACAGTTGCACCGCCGTGGGCGAGTACGCGCTTGTCTTGAGTCGTCGACAGTTCTTGTTGCGACTACTGTGGTTATTTCTAAACCGTATCACGTCTCCGTCGACCGGATCGCCTCAACGGCCAACGCTTTGATGTCGCATTCTCTTTTTGCAAACCACATTTCAGTATAGACTGAATGCTTTCGGGAAAGATGTCTAACGACCAACGTTTCGATCGCCGCATTCTTTATTTTGATATTTCGTTTTCGTTTCACTTAGGCTAATGTAATTGCCTCTTGATGCCAACTAAGAGTTGTTGGGTGACTTGTCAGATTTATTAGACCTTTTCTGAGCTCAACAGCTTTTATTAGGCCTTGCCATTAAAATGTCAACTCATTGTTTTGAAGATTTTGAACAAGGAGTACTTTTGATTTTGGTATTGCACGACTTGACATACCCTACGCTGTAATTGGTCAACACAAGCAAGTAAGTAGTTTTTTAAATGTGGAAGCTTGTAATTAGCAAATTTTATTACTTATTTATGCTATTTCAGTTAGGTTATTAGTCTGTAAGCTTTCTGTAAAACAAAATAAATAAATATCTATAGAAAATACTTCACAGTTTGTGTCGAGTTACATTTTGAGCAAGCGTAACACAGTTCCTATCGAGTAACCTTAAACAACTCCGAATGATCTGTTCATTTGAGAACTAGAACCTGATAAACGCAGTGAGGGGTTGTCAATGCAGTTTATTTTCAGCCTAGCCAGTGGTACAGATAATAGAATGCCGTAAAACTCGGTCCTGTGTGGGCGAAGCGTAGATAACAGGCGGCTGCGACGTATCTCTTAAAGCGGTAATTTGTTAGAGCTCTTGGTGCGACTCACTTGTGATAACGAATAAAAAGTGTAAGAACACTCGGGTTCAAGGCGACGTTTCAATGCCATCGTTGAGTTTAGATAGTCTTGATTTTATGACCTCCTTTCGCAAAGTAATTGGGATGATATTCGCTTGTGCAAAGCGACAATGTAGTGATGTTAATTCCCACGAAGGAGCTCTAACAACTTGCAGGTCCAAGGTTGATAGCTCGCACTTTACGCGGCTGGGTTTGATAAATGTTTAGCTGAGATTTAAGTGCATAATTGGTTAGTTGTAGGTTACTCTCAGATGTAATTTATTTAGAATCATAACGATGTATATACTTACCATACAATTCTAACCTTAAAAGAATTATAAAACTGTTCTACTGAGGGCAAATTTTTCAATATGAGATAATTTTTAACGGAGGGCTGTATGACATATTTTCATACAAACATAATGTCCAAGCAGCATTTTTATTGTTCAGATAAAAAAATATCTGACTGCCAAAAATTGGCCCTTACTCAAAAAAGGATGAAATAAGCAGAAACTCTTAATCGAGTGCCAAATAGAAAATGAAAGGCAAAGAGCGTTACAATAACAAGGAAATACGTCACGCGATGTGAGGAACAGTGACAGAAATGAACATCACTACCAATGTTTTATGACGTCGGATGGGAATAAATGGAAATAAAAGGGGGAAAATACTTTCAAAGCATTAAACGTAGGGCCATGAATGTCTTTAGACAAATTAAAAAGCTGTGATTTATAACGGTAGCACTTTATTGCATGCAGTAGCATTTTACAAGCTCCTTGGTAGAATGTTGTCAGCCCAAAAATATACAATGTGACAAAGCGTTAAGTTTAATCTTTTTTATTTTCGTCAGTATTGAATTGATAGTCGCATACAGAAATAGAAAACCGTAAGTCTGCGGGACAATTTTAGTATTAATAAGAAACGTGTGCAATGGCACCACAGTCGCAAACTGTCAAAAACACCTCATACTTTAGTTTGTTGTCAGTTTAGTTTAGAATTTTTGTTAATTTTAGTTATTATTATTGTTATTTTTTATTATTATCGACTAAAGCAGAACTGACCCCTTAAAAATAATTATAATTTATCCTCTAAATAAAAAAATTGGGCATATTTCCAGAAGATTTTGACATTAGTTGTCGCCGAGACGAGAAGTAGAAGTTGTTTAAGTAGAAGTATTGGCAAGTATTTCTAAATAAAAAGCCTCCAATAATAATGCATTCTTTAGTGATAAATGTTTGGCTACCAAAATTAAATTGCATCGGTATCGTAATAAAATCTTAATCTAAATTAAACAAACGCCCGAAGCAAGGAGGTTGGTAGTGCTCCGTGCCACCAGTGTTGCCTGATTACAACATTAATTTTAATCGTGTCCTAAATAGACAAACATCGGGTTCATAACTCTGTAACTTTTGTTTAAAAAGTAAACTAGTATTGCAATTTCGCAAAATAATTATTTTAAAACTTTTATTTACTCGAGACTGAGCGAAAAGGTTTAATGTAAAGTTGCCTATTGGCCACAATCGTTACGATCTTACTAAATTACCAAGTAGTTTTATTTTATTTACATGAAACAGAGTGAAGATTAATCTATTTTACCATACCCAGCTTTTATAGATTCGATAAAATGCGATCATTACACAAAAATGCGTCGATTTAAAGGTGTAATTTCACTTGATTATAATAACCGTATCGGGCTACGAGTAATCCACATAATGACGGCTTAGCAACAATTTACTATCGGAGGGTTTATTAAAAAGCAATACAGTGTTTAATCTGTCATTAATTTAGTAATATTACCGCCCTTTTCATTTGTGAGCGAGCCTTGGGGAAATTACTCTATCGGGACAGCAGACAATTTAGTTAATGCTGGCTTTTGTAGTTTTTTGTTGGGTATCATGATTCGGGAGATGACAATGCAATGTAGTCTCAACCTTCTTTTTAAAGGCATGTTTTTGACCACTATCCCACCTTATGATAAGCAATGATGTGGTCGAAGATGGAGCACGCTTGCCAATAAGTACCCCATTCACTCTTTACTTAAAGAGGTTGTAGCTATCAGGAAACACAGACTCTGACAGGGAAATTCCCTCCTTAACTGTACGCACAATGAATGTGTGTGTGTACCTTAAAATGGGCAACATTAATTGTTTTTGCCAGCTCCAAAAGGAGGATTCGCTAATCTAGACCTAGAACAGCTGGAATTCACTTGTTCCCGTCACTTCTCCACGCTGCATTTATCGTTCCACGATCTGTTTATGGTTGTTGGTCCTGCGCTGAATTGTTTTACATATTTAGACTTAGCTACGTATAGTTTCTTTTAGTTTTAGTGCTCATCAAAGGTAAAGTCTTCAACCTTAGACAAATTCTAGCTCTAGTCTCGTGATTGTAACAGCAACGTTACGAGCTATAACTACTTACGTTACCTGCTTAAAATGGAGTAGAAAGCTAACAACTAAGCAGCACCTACATACAACATACGAGCACCTACATTAAATAATTCACTTCGCTAGTCAAACACGATTCCATGTCTAGAATTTCAACGTAACGTGTTATTTGCCCACCCCTTATACCTGATAGTACTTAACCTCTGTCGTGTACGCTAGAGCTCTCGACGTAACAATTTAGTTTGATGATAATACTACGATCGAGTTACGGACAACCCTAGCTTCGTTTAGGTAGAGGACACATTATCCCAGCGAAAGCGATTTTAACTTGGAGACGAAGAAATACAAAAAGAAATCAATTATTTATCTATTAAAAAAATACTTTTTTTTTAGTAGTTCAAATTATTTTTTATATTTATAAGCTTTGAATTTTTAGTATTTATTTCAGCAAACCCTTTCATTTTATACCCATATCTGCAGCACCCATATTAGTGCACCCATATTGGCCCGCCATCTTTAGGACTCCACTACGGCACATTGGATTTAGAATGACGTTATAATATCTCACTGTGCATTGTCATATAAAACCAAAAGGGTATGCCAATTTTAACTTAAATGCTCGGAGATAGCTGTTTTAAAATTCAGATGCAAGATATGACACATTCTTGTCCTATGTTACCTATCCTGGGGTTGTGAAACACGTTTTATTTTTCTTCACTGTCTACTACTCAGTGGTACATTTTTGTAGCTAATAATAATATTAAGTTGGTTTATACAATTTTACTCACATGCATATTTTTCTAGTACCTAGCTCCATTGCAGACTTGAACGAATTCTTTATTCATAAGCACTTTGCGTGGTAAGGTGGCTAGCCCAAACTACGTACATGTTTTGAATATTAGAGTTATTTACTTGCCAATAAGTAATGTAAGTACTTTCTCGTAAAGAAAACTTGATGCAAACATAGAAAGAACTGAAAAACAAAATATTTTTTTTTTATAAAACGAAATCTACGAATTTGACGTAACAAAAGTAATAATAATAAAGATTTATTTTGGATCAAATTATCCATATGTTGTTAGTAAAAGTCTTAAGCTAATGTTAGTACAAAACAACATACACAGTCCGTGTCGCTTGATGTCTCGAAGGCTTTTGTCAGGGTCTGGCACGCAGGTCTACTCAGCAAGCTCTCTGCTTATGGTATCCCAGCTGGTTTTTGTAGCTGGATATCAGACTTCCTGAGTGAACGGTCGATCCGAGTGGTCGTTGACGGCTGCTCCTCTGACCTCATGGCTATTGATGCCGGAGTTCCTCAAGGGTCTGTTCTCTCTGCAACTCTTTTCCTGCTGCACATCAATGACCTACTTCAGCCCGGTCTTGTTGGGTACGCAGATGACAGTACGGTTTCAGAGAGATACTTGTCCAACGCAACAACCAGTGGGGTTGAAGTTTGTTCCTTGAGAGAGGCCATGGTAGAGCGGACAAATTTGATCTTAAGCGTTGTCTCCCAGTGGGGTGATGACAATTTAGTCACTTTAAACGCCACCAAAACACAGGCGTGTCTTTTTACCACAAAAAGGAGTCGTTTTGACCAAGCTCCTACTTTTCGGGGTGCATCTGTTCCTGTGACTGATCGGCTCGAGCTCCTAAGCATGGAGTTGACATCCAGTCTCAACTTCGGCTCCACCATCGAGTACAAAGCCCAAACTGCGGCCAAAAAGCTGGGCATCCTAAATAGGGTGAAGCGATACTTTAGGCCTGGACAGCTTTTAACACTTTACAAAGCACAAGTCCGATCCTGCATGGAGTATTGTAGCCACCTTTGGGATGGCTCAGCTAAGTATCAGCTTGCCGCACTTGACTCGGTGGAACGCCGAGCTAAGAGGCTCATCGGCGACGTAAAACTGATGGATGCCAAGCTACATAGCTTGGCTCATCGCCGTAAGGTTGCCTGCTTGTCGGTCTTCTACAGATTGTACTTCGGTGAGTGTGCCCAAGAACTCCACGACCTCATCCACCGGCCCCCTTCTATCATCGGACATCCAGACGTACTGCATCTTACCATCCCTACCTTGTAGCTATTCTACCAATTCGCACTAAGCGTTTTCAAAGGTCTTTTATAATGCACACAGCAAAGGAGTGGAACTCTCTGCCTGCGTCTGTGTTTCCGAAAGCTTACAACCCTAATCTCTTCAAAGTTAGAGTGAACAGGTTCCTTCTGGGTAGTCTCGCTCCATCGTAGACTTTGTCTCTGTCATCTCTGACATAGACTAGAGTCAAGAGCAAACCCATAACAAAAAAAAAACACAGTTGAAACGACTGATACCTACGTGTGCAGCCGTATGTAGTGAGCCAGCATAGGGCTGTCCAACTGCAAATGTAACATTTGCATCTTAGTCGCAATCTGTGAAAAACGATTGTGATTTCCTTACATTTTCACAGATTGCGTCTGTGGTACAAATGCGATGTACCACAGACGCAATCAAAAAAGATGTGGTACACTATGATCTCCTGCGACCTCAACAATTAATTTAATAATACCATCATTACACTTTCCGCCAACTGTTTACTAACATAACATGACCCTTATAGAGGAATCCTGTGAAAGACTAGGGGAGGTGAAGCCACGCTGTTACCCTGAATTCTGTAATTAAACGCCTCGTCTAATTGTGACCTTCGACCAGCTCGCTTCACACTCCGCTACACTTTCGGGATTAAGCTCTTTGTAACTATATAGGTGTGCAGCAATGGTACCTGAGAATGATGGATGAAATTCTAATTAGGACAAATGGCGGATCTCTACTTTCGGTCGATCAGACGAAGTTTAGGGAAAATCTTCTTTAGGTATGATTTGTTTAAATAACGAGCTTTCCTCATTAATCTAAGGAAAGCTCGTTAGTTTGTTCGTCATTCATGTGCAAAATAGATGTTTTAATTTTTAATGAACAAAAACTTGAATGGCGAGGAAGACACTTTTAATGGACTAGTAGGCCAAATTTGTGCCCGAAAATGAACCACGCCGCTGAGGCTAGTCAGGGAGAAAGGACACGTCCCGCGAGGACTGGTTTGACGAAGCACGATCGAGACGAGTTCCTGGAAGGACTTGGAGAAGGCTGTCCAGCAGTGGGTCAATTCTACCAAAATCTCTCACTTTCAACGATCACTTCCTTGTACCTTTTGTAAATAACCCACACATAATTTACCACAAACTATTTCAACCTCACATTAATTTATACCAGCCTTTCTCCAATAAATAGACTAACAACTAACAATAACATTCTAAAGAGGCGAATTCCTTAAGTCAGCACTTACACATAATTACCATACAACCGGGCACGATTAAAGGATAGTATAGCCAGGGAATGACGACGTTTATGTAAATTGCTTCCGCTAGGATTTCACCAAGATTTATGCGTTAGCGTCAAGAACAATTAAATTTAGACCACGACGCGCGCTTCTGTATAAATTAACTCATTTAAGTTACGAGAACACAGACGCTTTCTGTTCTACTACAGATTCTTGGAAATTGTAGTAAAGTAGTAGCGTATTTTGTCTGTGTGATTGATCTACTTTAGTAACAATGTTAATTTATGGAAATCGATAAATGATTGACCTTTAAAAGCAACTGTATTCGTTTCGTTTTTGGCCTTCGTAAATATGATCACATTTCTTCCTTCCGTTCTCAGCTTAAATGGCTGCCTATCCGTCAAAGGAGATCCCTCTGCATGCTCTTCAATATTATGAATGATCCTTGTGCTCCTGATTATCTTAAACAATATTTTAAAGTATTGGGCAGTTCTCATAGACTTAACCTCCGAGCATCCAAAAATGGCATTCTACATATTCCTCCTCACCGCACCGGGTTTTTGTCTAATTCTTACGCCATTACTACCATTAAACTCAGGAATATGCTACCCCTTGACATCAAGAAGGCTGAATCTAAATTTTCCTTTAAACGTCAAATCCGAAAACACTACTTGAAAGCCTGATTCTTAGTTTGGTCTTCGTCATTATTATTATGAGTTCTCTTAATCAGAAAGATTAAAGATATATCATCATATTTATTAGTTTGTAATTTTAGCATTATATGTGTATTTTATTGGTATTATATATTTCGTTTATTCATTAACTAGTATTATATATATTATTACTATTTTTATGTATTTCTTTTTTCCGAAAAATATTCAATTTTACAGTTTATTTATTTGCTGTACACCTACCACAGTGTGTTTCTTTTTAACCCAAAGGTTGACTGTTAGAGAATGCCTTGTTGCATTAAGTTCGCCTATTTACCACTATTGTAGGTACATGAAGTTTAAATAAATACATAAATAAAAGCTAAAGCTACTGAAATCATAAAAAATATTTTTTCCTATGAAAATCTGTGTTTCCAAATGCTTACAACCCTAATCTCTTCAAAGTTAGAGTGAACAGGCTCCTTCTGGGTAAGCTCGCTCCATCGTAGACTTTGACTCTGTCATCTCTGACCTAGACTAGAGTCAAGAGCAAACCAATCACAAATAAAAAAATAATAATAATAAACTTAAGTCAAAACAAAACAAAATGAAACGGAAACAAGATAAATTCAATAGCGACAAACAAATTTAAATAGTAAAGATATCAAAATACAAAAATATGCAATAAAATTATGACCACCTCCACCACAATAAGTCGAAAAGAAATATGTTGACAAGAGCCGCAGCTCGTCGAGCACGCCCACCATCTCCGGCCTCGTCGCTCAGCTCCGCCTCGCCGCCGCCGGAAACCAGCCCCACCGTGAGTGCTGTGACACCGGCCGTGGCAGTCGCGTCGAGCTCCAGCGACGAGTACTTCTCGCCGCCCACGACGCCACCACCTGCTCGTCGGCGAAGAGGACGCCGGCCGCCGGACGGCTTAGGACCTCGAGGCCCACCGGCCTCTGACAGGGTCCCAGCTCCCGGCGGAAGTGTGCAGCGTATGCGATGGACACGTTCCATAAATGAAAATGTGATACGCGCATACTTTGGGGCTACAGAGGGAGGAAACAACCTGACCGCGTACCGTGTTCGGATGCTCTCTTTGTTTCAGGTGCTTGAGCCAGCAGTCAACGTATCGGCCCAACGTCTATCGGATCAGGTGCGGGTCATCCTGCGTAACCATATGTTGGATGATGCTGCACTTGATCGCCTCCGAGCTGAACTGAGTAGCCGTGCCATTGCCCCCTCGTCGCAGACTGTGGTACTACCACAGTCTCACCAAATTCCCAGCCATGTTGACGAGGAGAGTAGTGACAGGGTTACAAATGTAAGTACCCAGTGCAGTGACGAATTGAGGAGTGCTTTGGAGTGTGCTATTCGGGAGTATCGTTACATGCTGCCTGAACTTAGGCCACGCTTACCTCGTTTACCCATGCATAACAAGAATAGGGCGCTGGTGGCTGCTCTGGATTCGCAGTTGTCAAGCTATTTTGATAACTGTGATAGCCTCACCGATACACATTCGATCATGTACTGCGCGGCTGTGGCGGCTTGTCGTGTAGCTCACGTCAAATTTGCTGATCACAGAGCTACACGACCAAAAAAAGCCGTGCCGGCTTGGCAGTGCAGGATCGAGCGTCGTATTGGTGGGGCCAGAGCACTCATCGGCAAACTAGTTTGCTTCAGGGAGGGCAACACTCGCCCAAGAGTGATGCGCTTTGTGAGACGGGCGTTTTCGGGGACTGATATTAGTCCCCGAGAGTATTTGTCCCGGGTCACAGAGCGCATCGACTTCCTGAAGCAGAAGGTGTATGCATGGGCAAACCGTATTCGGAGGTATAAGCGGCGCGTGGAGCGATACACCCAGAATCGCACATTCCAGAGTAATGAAAGGTGGGTATACAGAGCTTGGGAGCGACCGGACCAAGGTGTGACTGACACGCGCTTGCCGGATGATGATGCCATGTGTTCGTTCTGGCGCAGCATCTGGTCGGTGCCTGTCAGTCACACCGAAGGTGGTTGGACTAGAGAGGTCGAACGAGCGTGCGATTCAATACCAGAAATGGGGGCAATCACAATTAGCCCCCAAGATGTAGCTCGTGCAGTCCGTCCGTTGCCTAATTGGAAATCTCCAGGACCAGACGGACTGCACAATTTTTGGATTAAGTGGCTACAAAAGTCGCACGTTCGGTTGGCATTTCAGTACCAGACTGCCTTGGATACCGGCTCACTACCCGAGTTTCTTACAACAGGAGTTACCCACCTGCTTCACAAATCTGGTAGCACCGCGGAACCCAAAAATTATAGACCGATCACGTGCCTACCGACGGTCTATAAGGTTCTTACATCCATTTTAAGAGCTAAAATTAACACGCATATACACAGCAACTCGATTATGTCTGCCTCTCAGAATGGATGTAGGAATGGGTCCCGCGGTACTAAGGAGCTGCTCCTCATAGATATGGCCATTAGCCAACAGGTTCGGCGTTCCCGAAAGGATCTGTCGACATGCTGGATAGACTATAAGAAGGCCTATGACTCGGTGCCTCATACATGGCTCATGAGGGTGCTAGAATTGTATAAAATTGATACAACGCTACGCACCTTCCTGATGTCGTGTATGAGGCAATGGAGAACAGTCCTTCGCTATCCAGGATGTCGAAATATCCAGAGAACTAGTGAACCGATAAGGATTGAGCGGGGAATATTTCAGGGCGATAGTTTGAGTCCGCTTTGGTTTTGTCTAGCCTTGAATCCTCTAAGCACACTGCTGGAGAATTCAGGGCTAGGATATCGGTTGAAGAGAGGTGGTCAGGTTATATCTCACCTCCTTTACATGGATGATCTGAAACTCTTTGCCCCCACTAATCTGCAACTGATGGAGCTACTGAAGGTAACTGAAACTTTCAGTAGTGCCATCAGGATGGAGTTTGGTGTGGACAAATGTGCAGTCATGCATGTAAAACGTGGAGAGATTATGGAATCCGTGGGAACTCAACTCTCGGATTCTATAAACCTGAGATCCCTCTCTCCAACTGAAACTTACAAGTATGTCGGAAGCGTTAGGTATCAATATTACTGACATGAAACAATCGTTGAAAGAGCGCTTCTTTGGCCGCCTGAAGAAGGTATTCAATAGCTTTCTATCGGGCGGGAACAAGGTGCGCGCCTTCAACGGTTGGGTCATGCCGGTATTGATGTACTCTTTCGGCGTACTCAAATGGACTCAAACGGAACTTGACGCCTTGGATAGACGGGTCCGTACACTGCTTACTGCGTATCGAATGCATCACCCACGGTCATCGGTAATGAGACTGTATATCCCGCGAAAGTGTGGAGGTCGAGGCTTTTTAAATGCTAAGACTCTCCACAATCGCGAGATATGCAGTCTCAGGGAATACTTCCTAGCTGTCGACGTGGGTATGCATCGAGATGTAGTGGCGGTGGACAAGGGACTCACCCCGCTCTCCTTGGCAAATGAGAACTGGCGCAAACCTGCAGTACTTGACACCAACGATCGCACGATCGCAGGGCGGTATGGCAGAGCAAGGAGCTTCACGGACGCTTTTTCCGGGCCCTACATGGGCCTGACGTTGATCAACTAGCGTCCGTAGCCTGGCTGCGTTTCGGTGATCTTTTTGGAGAAACCGAAGGTTTTGTCTGTGCAATTATGGACGAAGTTATCATGACAAGGAACTACCGGAAATATATTGTGAAGGACGGCACGGTTGACATATGTCGGGCATGTCACTGTCCGGGAGAATCAATTCGCCACATTATCTCTGGTTGTTCTCGTCTAGCTAACGGAGAATACTTGCATAGGCACAACCTTGTAGCCAGGATTATCCATCAGCAACTTGCTCTGAAATACTCTCTTGTGGAGTCGGAGGTGCCGTACTACAGGTATGCGCCCGACCCAGTTCTCGATAATGGCAATATTACATTGTACTGGGATCGGTCCATCATCACTGACAGGACTATTGTTGCCAATAAGCCTGATATAGTGGTGTTGGACCGAATCGAGAGGCGTGCAATGATTGTAGACATAACCGTCCCACATGACGAGAACCTCGTGAAAGCCGAGAAAGATAAACAAATCAAGTATATTGACTTGGCTCGCGAGGTTGTCGACATGTGGGATGTGGATTCCGCAATCATTGTACCGATAGTCGTATCAGCCAATGGCTTAATAGCCACGAGCCTCGACCAATACCTCAAGAGGCTCTCGTTAGGCTGCTGGATCAAGGGCTTGATTCAGAAAGCGGTACTTCTGGACACGGCTCGTATTGTTAGAAGGTTCCTCTCTCTGGAGCCCTGACCGCCGGTAGCTTGGACCCTGTTCCCGATACCGGTGGGCTACTATTTATTATATTTTTAAATGTTTTTATAATTCTTTTTTTCAAATATTTAAAAATGTAATTTGTAGGTGAATATGTTGAATAAAGGAAACTTAAGTCTATTAAGGAATCAAAAACGTAGTAACTCTGAACATCATAAAGATTTGTAGTTACATGCAACAAATACAGGAAGACCTTCATGAAATGTTTAAAAATTTTGCAGTAATATTTTAAACAATGAAAGGTAATCATCGGCAATATTCAATACATAGGTACTCTAAGTTTACAGTGGTCATAATTTTACAAAATAATCTTCATAAATTATTCTTTACCGCATTCGCCATCGATAAAATTTTACAGCATTCACTGTAAAATTCAGAGGAAAGCTAGTGAGGTGCACGTGCACCCTAGGGCTGCGAGTGACCGGTAATACCTGCCCGGCAAGGGTTACCATATCTCCGGAATTTTTGATTTAGGTTACCAAAGTTTTTTTTACTAAAAAACAATTAACATTTTGCTTTTTTTTGTTTTACAGTTACAGCATAACATTAAATCATCTTTTCTTTCTTACAAGTCATCGTAATTAACGGCGATACATTTTAAATATGTTTGGTTTTTAGGGTTCCGTACCCAAAGGGTAACCAACGGAACCCACTAAGCTTCCGCTGTCAGTCCGTCTGTTCGTGTCCGTCCGTCCGTCCGTCTGTCTGTCAGCGGGCTGTATCTTAAATAATTCATAAATTGTGTATTTCTATTGCCGCTATAACAACAAATAGTAAATTAGTTGTTACGGCTCATAGACTCAGATCTGGACACATTCCATGTAATAAGTTTGCGTTCATGATGAGGAAAACAAACTCTCCTAACTGTGTGGAGTGTGGAGTTGTTGAAGACTTACACCACTTATTGATGGACTGTGTCCGGTATGAGTCTGAGAGAAATAATTTGTTTAGGGCCTTGAGGTTGAACAGACTTGACGTAGGCACCTTCAATAAAATTTTGGCTCAGCCAAACAGCAATGATGCGAAGAGTCTGTTTAGGTTCATGGCCCAGATATGACTAATTTGTATTTAGGGTACGATGGGACTGACATACGCTTTGCGATTTTAAATGTCCCTAAATAAATAAAGAAAAAAAAGCAAATAGTAAAAATCGGTTTATGATACGGAACCCTTTGTGTGCGAGTCTGACTCGCTCTTGACCGGTTTTTAGATATACCTAAATCTAGATTCGACCGTAACTCTATGGCCACCATCACAGTAAACACAACACCTATTTATTATTTTTTTTCCACAGAGTCGAGAAATGTCAGGACTGATGTGGAAATCGTGATAATCGGGGTAAAAGTAAATCGGAGATTTTTTCAGGGTCTTAAAGTTTTCCATTTGGTAACCCTACATCCAACTGTTTTTATTGGCGTTTGTATTAAGTTTTCATGTTCGACTAATGGATTAGTGCAGTGAGAAGGGGAGTGCAGTAATAACCTGCTTTTTGTAGGCTCTGTGGAAGATCCGTGCTGTGATTGTTTTTATTGTTTGTTTGTAACAGGTATTTTTATCGGATTTAATTTAGTTATTTGTAGTACCTATTCTGCTTCTCAGTAGTGCATTCATTTTGAATTTGACTGGGTTGATAAAATGGTAGAATTGAAAAGGTGTTATTTGTCCAACTGTCTCTAATACGAGAAACACACTGGTCCTACGTACGCAACGTATGCAACGCTTTTGTATGGTATCTTACGTTGCGTTGCTTACGATAAAGCTAGAGACAAACGGGTCCCACGTACGTAACGTATGCAACGCTTTTGTATCGTATCGTACGGTTCGTTGCATATGATAAGTGAGTTTCTACTGCATAGTTTTTCATATACAATCAAAGTACAGATATCATAATGCGTTGCATACGTTGCGTACGTGGGACTTTGTCTCTAGCTTTAAGCTTTTAGCTTTAAGGTGGTAAAAACTATGCAATAGATACATACGTAGGACCAGCGTGACTCTCACGGAAGAGTTTAATAAAGATGGTAGCACAGTGCATCTTATGAATCTCGATAGAATGAAGAAATACTTTTTGTTGGTTGGTTAGCCTCCGGGGAATAAGGCCCTTATAGCAACAAACTGTGATGAAAGATCTGCCAACTTAGCACGACTATTAAATAAAAGAAAAAGGTACATCTATTCCTAAATATAAGACGTGCTGGGAAATATTCTTCTTTCCTAAATAATATTAACAGGATATACCCCGATACATATTTAATGTTTCTATCGAAATATATTCAAATCTGATATAGGCTAGTAGGCAAGACGTCGCGTCGTCCGCCGCACATTTGCAAACCAAGCTTATTTTCGATCGCCATCTTATGATAAATGCTTCCCCCATGGTAATGTACCAGAAACCAATACGTATTAACATAAATTATACTTACAGATTAATTTCAGCTCTTAACTTCCCTGGAATATTTGCATCCGTGATATATTAATAAGTAATGAGTTTGTAGGAAACAACATTATTTTGGATTTTGTTGTATAATTTTTCGGGTGGGCCAAGATGACGTCAGATGGCAGGTGCTGATTATCGTGGTTCGTATCCAAAGTTTGGCGGCCCACAAGATAATGTTTTTGTTTTATATTTTTGACTCACGGCTCTGGACGAAATTTTATTATGCAAATTCGACTACGTGCCCTGCTAAGGCACACCTTACACCGCTATATTTTGTCGTGGGTTTTGCAAATGACTGAATTATATTTATATTCTTGTATGCTGTTGATTGATGAAGCGAGTTTCCCACACATGTTATTCTGTCTGAATTACAAACTAGTTCGTCTATGCAATATAATTCCTTATTTCTATGACTTTTGTCTTTACAGGAAAACTCGTTTCATTAGATTTTTCTCAAGGAAAATCTGAGGACTCTGAAAAGCTACGTACGCACGCCCTATTGGGCTATGTAGCTTTTGATTACACCTTATAGCAACTTTAAAGTCTCATGCAGTCTTCCTCTGTAAAATGTTTGGCTTTGACGGTGCTGCAGGTTTTTGTAGTTCAAACAACAGACAGTTAACTATTCCTATTACGCTTCCTGCTTCTCTTGCTACTGAATCTTTCATGCAAGCTGTTTCATTGTCACCACACTAAATTAATATTTAGTGGTCAAAACTACGACCATCACCTTCCTATCCTTGTCCCACGTTACGTCACGCCATTGTTATGTAGACTTTGCAGCGTAAAAAAACTATCAAAAGCTACCTATTTACACGTAATTATGCAACTGTTTACAAAAATTAACATATTCGGAAATCATTACCATACTAAATTGCAAACTAAATTAATTATTTGATTAATATTCTGCACTATTGTGTGTGCCTACTGAACCGTGCTGCCTGAACGAAGTCACGTCCATTGTTAGTGAGCCCAGAATCAATGCGAGCACATTATATCCAGTTGAACTAAATCTGACAGCTTGCAACCTACGAATAATATTGGCTAGGCTGTCAAATTCAACTGTGGATGGGATTATGTGCATGAATATCTTGCTGCTCATATTATGCCGATGTTGGCAGATTAACAATGCATGCATTCGAGTTTGGTTTAAGATTATTTGGTACAGTATGTCTGCTAGCACCGGTTTGCGTGGTACTTTAAGATTTGATATTATAGTTAATGATAGCTTAGCTTTAATAGGTTGCACTATAACACTAATAATGACTGAAACTTAAACTTTAACCTAAGATATATTATACCCAAAGTACCTACCTACTAAATGATGGCCTATGGCATTAAGTCCGCCTCTGTACATTTGTGTGCTGAAAGTGTTAACTAAACAAATAAATGATCTGAAATTCTTGAGGTTAGGTATATATTACTAAGTGCGGAGTGTCCGCTCTATAATATTTACTCCGCAAGTTATTCTACTTCATCTCCTACCCTATATGAAATGCAACGATGAAACATGATGGCATTTTAAAACACACTACCACTACAATTTATATTATTCAAGCGACATTTTTATTCCTCTGCACGCATTTCTATGAAACATAAAAATTACGACTATTTTATTGTATGCGACGGACGCACAGATCATAAAGCAACTCAAATAACACTCATATAAAAGCATTCTCATTAGATACTTATCGAAAAATCGTTCAAAGCGTCAAAAATTCAATCAATCAATGCTAGATAAGGCACAATCAGAGAATGACCAGACTGACCTATATTTTCCAAGCTTTGTTTACTTACATTATCATATTTTTGGATCGCCTGAATACAGTGACATTTACGAGAGTCTAACTATTGAATATTATAGTGAAATTTTTGAGCCTTTGAACGTAAACATGCAGTTAATTCTATTTTTATATCGCTTATTTCGGTCCTTGTTAGTTTACGAGCATTCAAATTTTATTCGCTGTATTAAACTATATTATGATGGCCATTCACAGAATATTATACTGTTGAGTGTGACTGATCTCATAACAAACATGGCGCTATGTACAATGTTATACGATTTGTAAATTAGAACGGCATTACTGTTCTGCTAGTCTATTCTGTAAATAAATAACTCGATATCGAGCTTCACCTGAATGACAAAGCTGACAAGTGAACTTTAGGTTTTATGGTTAAACGAATTCGATACTCAGTTCGGATTCCGCTATCGAGACACGAAAATGTTGTAACAGAATAGCACTAGATACTGTTCTTTCTGATTATTTCATTGCAATCCAAACAATCGATAAAGTAAAATCTCCTCCACTAGCTGCTCATTTAGTTTAAATATGGGTATTCGTTAATTTTCTCATTATTTTACTAAACAATTACCTATAGTAATATCTCACTTCCACTCTCTAATTAAAAGCGTTATTAGTTAAACTATCTTCCGTAGATTAAATCAATAACATGTATAATAAGAGATAGGATCCAGAACCCTATAGAATTACTTAATTGGTCGTATAGTAAAACAAGATAGTCACTAAAGTTTGCATAAACAACGTTTTACTACCAAATGTTCCGTAATACTCCCATTACTGTTATTGAAATAGCAAATAAACCTATATTCTTAACGCCAAACCGAATTTCTAGTAGAATTTTCCTTAAGTGTACCTAACTATAACGGATGTCATTTGAATCGAATAGTCCTTTGTCCGTTCCAAAAATCTGCTGATAAAGGAAAGCTCTTTCGGCACCAAAAAGGTAGCTATAAACGTAGCCGATACGTAAGCAAGACAGGAATAAATTGGACTCAAAGATTTATTGCCAAATGCTCTTAACCCGAAACCTTTCGCCCGGAGAATAAGTCCGCGCTATTCAGTTTTTCGGGCCCGGAATGTACCACATACGGTCCACGATTGATTAATGATTCTACTGGTTCTTGAAATAAGCAATTTGCTGCTAACTTAGGTAGTTAGGTTACAAGATTACCTTGGATAATTTTTATAATTAACAGTATAATCATAAAATAAATCTTTTCGCCGACAAGTTGGTTTACAAGTCTGCAGTTTACGACTCCGTTAGAGGCTTGTACGCCGCAGGTAACGACGTGCTTCATTACTAAAGTGTATATTATTTATGTCGCCTTTTAGCGTGTTTTATATCTCTGTTCCTACTATAAAGTTGTTGGGACCCGACAACCGAATAAGGACTAAAGGAAGAGTTATCAAACTTTTATTTGACGATTCCTTGAATTTAATATAAGCCTACGATAATAACGCGATACTGACAACAGGAAACATGGGGTAATCTCTATAAAATATCAAATAAAAGACCCTTGTCTTTATAAAGTTGCTATATTTCAGATTTCTGTTCCGGGTACAAACATAACTGTTTCTGAAAATATTCTGAATACAGACCAAATTGTTGTCTCTTACGTTAGGTAGGTATGCGAAGTATTAAAAATTTGAAAGTTGGGGAAAAGTTAGGTAATTAATTACACTAGGGTTACATTTATTTCTAATACACAAATTTAATATAAATATCACAGTCAAAGATTATATAACTAATATTCTAGAAAGTCCTAAAGGTATATGGCAGTGAAATGCAGGGCTTCGTTTTTTATCTACGTTTACAGTCAAAATTGTAACAACCTCAAGTCGTGGGAATAGGTATAAAAGATTAGCTTACAAGAAAATACAGGGTTCACCAATAGTTCACCAAAACTAGTCCTATGTACTGTGACTAGAATATAGATTAGGAATAAATTACGAGATACAAATATCAAAAGTTCGGTATCTACATTACAAGCACTACTATGGCTAAACTACAAATGGTTATGATCTTGTCTGACGAATATTAAGTTATACATTATCTACCTACACCTAATACCATCTTAATTTTTCAGTTCCACAATATGAACATCACTAACAACTGCAGATTATTTACTATTCACGTAACTTATCCATAAAAATTTGAATAGATAATGTTGATTATTGCTTTGATTTCCTCTTCCAACATTGTACACGTCTACGTATTTGGAGTTCCATACACGGTCTTGTTTTCTGGACTCTGTGAAAGATGCATTAAATGTAAATATCCGCATTGTCCATTACAATGAAAAACACTAATGGGGCATAGGGGTAAATTGTAAACAAGATCAATTTACCTCATACGGCGGTGGTGGCAGTATATCACACAGATTTATTTGACAGCCCTGGTCCGACCTCGCTACATTCGAATGTCTACTCGTTTGAATGGGAATTTTGAAACTGTTCTCCCGTCCCAGCCAGTGCCACTGCGGATAATCATACTCTAAATCACTCGCCGGACACACTTTGCTTTTGTCTTGTCGACTTCTTGATCCGGACCTATTTGTATGACAAGAGGCGCAGTCATCCTCCAGGACATTAATGTCGTTATGTGCGTTCTCATGCCTCGGCTCTCTATAGTCTTTAGTTGATCTGCTGGACGTGCTATGGCAACACGTCGAACATTCCCCGTTCGAGTACTGAATGCTTCCATTACACGACCTAACAATGCTATTGTTATGAGATCGCCTTTCTGGACAATTCCTCAAGTCTCCGATGTCGTTATTGTCCTGCGAGGAAAACGATAGTTATTGTTAAAGTTATGATGAGTATTTTGTAAGGTATTTGATATTTGATAGGATTAACGTATGCAAATTCGTTGAAATCTTATCTAGAGTCAACAATGGAGTTCTCGAAAAGCTTATCAAAGTGTACCTTGAAATTGAGTTCTGTGTAAATGGCGCTGGACGCATAAGGTTCCGGCGGTCCGCGCCGCATTCTGTCGACACTCGAAGCGTCTAATCCTTGAATGGAATTCTGTGGCAGACTGTATTCTGGCTCGACACTTAGAATGCTCGTTGATTGCCCACCTGAGGATAACGTTACATTCTATAAACCTTTCCATTAACGTCTTTAACTCAGTAGGCGTTTCCTTGATTTAAAAAGTTTGATAATACATGAATTCGAGCACATTTTACAACATTCTTATCGCATTACAAATCGCTATCTCTTTTTTTGTCAGTATCAATTTCAAAAGAATTTATATCGTGAGAAATATGTCAATGATGCTCCCAAAATAAATACTCGATTATCGGAAGAGATAACAAGCCATACTCACCATGTAGAAGACTTTGGTGACAGCTGCTTACATCGAGAGCGGGATCGGTCGGGGCGGCGAACACCGGCCGGTCTCTTAACCAGATAGTGTCTTTATTCAATAGACACTGTTGAGCCGTCACAATTGACTGACCTACAATCCAGATCAATGTTTCAATTACATATACTTAAGACAACAACTGTTTGTATACAAGAATGTCTGTTACAAATTACCAGTAGATTTCTTCCTCTGAATGTTGTTTCGTCGCTTGATATAGTAAACGCTGAACACTCCAATTGCGATTATAGAGAACAATGTTAGTCCAAGAGCTAGAAGCCACGTTTCTTGAAATATGTGCGTTATGTTCGAGTCTTTAGGCGGCTCCGTCCTAAAGAACAAAAAGAAAGTACATTTTCATTTCTCATTTCCATTGTCTAATAGAAGCTGTCAAACGAAATTGAGTAGGTAGTAAATTAGGAACAACTAACTGTCCTTCAACCTACTTAAATAATCGTAAAAAGAACGTTTAGTGCCGAAATTAGCATACAATAATGAACTCTAGTCCCAAGACTTGAGTTAGAAGTTTCGCAAAAAATTGAAACATTTTTGAACAGGTCACAAATAGGTACTAAAAAGAAATATATGTGACCTAAGTATGTAGTTAGCTAGTATCGAAGGACGTTGAAGTAGACCTAAGACTCAATCTATGAAGACTGGCGATGCTTTCACTATCTCAGCGTAGTGGATTTCTTATGAAGCTAGTTAGTTTCCACCTTCAACCAGCTCGCTTAACACGCTTAGCAGCTCAATTAACATTACATTGCGGCGTACAGATGTGATCAATCGTTCAATCATGCCCCGCAATGTAATTAAACTTGCATGCAAGTTGCTTAAAGGTGGAAACGCGGCACGTGAAAGAGCATTTGTAGGCCTTCACTTAGGTATAAGGTTATTAATAAAAGCATTAAAGATTTGTTGCGTGAGCGATAAAGATGAAAATGAAATTTGACAGATTACTGTATGGTTAATATTATGATTCTGCTAAGTGGCCTTTTTAGACCCGCTGTAATTATAGTTTTAGGTAATATTTGAATAATTAAATAAAATATGACACTGAATACTTGAATATACAGCATCAGTAAACAGAATAAACAGAGCGGAAGCATCACTTACTGCACGTAGTGCCTCTGCGACTGCGTGGGCAGCATGTGTATGTGCGCGGGCGCACTGAACGGGCCCTGTCCGCGCCGCGTGACGGCGGCGGCGCGCGCGCTGTACCGCCCGCCGGCGCGCAGCGAGCTCGCCGCCGCCGCGCGCGTGCGAGCGCCCAGCGACATCTGACCCACCACGCGACCACCGGTACTACCACCCACGCGAATCTCAATCTGTGGTGAAGGGGTCTGGTTATAGTGGTGTGAAAAATTGGCATTGAAAGTGTTATTTTCATGGCTTTCACACCTAAATTGTAAAGCCAGATAAGTGATTACTAAGCTAATTGACTTATCAACCTATTTTTTTTTTTTTATTGATACAACAACTGTAATTTTGTGTCAATAACATGATAATGATGATTT
Source organism: Lacanobia oleracea (assembly GCA_950371165.1). Classification (NCBI taxonomy): domain Eukaryota; kingdom Metazoa; phylum Arthropoda; class Insecta; order Lepidoptera; family Noctuidae; genus Lacanobia; species Lacanobia oleracea. Next base: position 15,734,937 of record OX493397.1, read on the forward strand.
CCACATACGTTGATCGTGATGCCGTGAAAGTGGCAAAGTTTTAGCCCAGAAAAAGAATCTGTCTTGTCAGTAACACGAAGAAGATGCAATAGTAGGTAATATAAAATGATTAAAGCACAGAAGTCTTTCAATCTATTGAATCTCTAAGAAAAGAATTCTCTAAGAGATTTTTAAAGCTTAGTTAACGAATGTTTAACTCATAAGACAAACCAAATAAGTGTAATCAATAATAGCTGGCACATGGGAATACGACAACACAACAACATAATCAACGAACCATTGACTGTAAGCACATTTTCATCCCCAACATAAAACTTTATCGAGCAAAACAATAATCATAATTAAACAATAATTGGAAAACAGAACTTACCAAGTACCCCGTGAGTTCACCGTTCCACGTGTTCACAGGTGGCGGTTCCCATCGTATCCACGCCGAAGTTGCGTTTATTACACCCGCCGTAACGCTTTGGGGCGGCGCCGAAGGCACTAAAATATCACCAACACATAAAGTATGCAACCACATCCAATAAACAAACAAAAAAGGATTCTTAGTTCCTTACCATCCTCGTCCGAGAACCCCGTCATTAAATTTGACGGCTTCCCAAGCAACATCTTATAAAACGGCATCAGGAATATATCGTATTGTGTGTATGCCATCAATCCCGTGAGGATATAACTCGATGAGCCACTATTGTCCACGTTCATCAGAGACCCATTTGAGCACAGGACGTCTGGATGTGCCGGATTCAGTAACGTAATTTCCTCATCAGTTGCATTGCGCCAATTTAATGTGGTTCCATTGTACCAGATTTTAACACCTTCCAAGTACTCATTGTAGTCCGTCAAAACCTAAAAATAAAAGCAAAAATATAATTCGCGCCACACAATGAATGGAAACATAAAAACTACAAAGTTATAACTTACATCCCAAACAACTTTTAAAGATGTGGAAGATAACGCCTCTACCCTTCTTAGAACTAACACATTTTGTTGCAAATATTTCCTCGCTTGAACTAGCTCATATTGCGTCATATGCGTCTCACGTTCATAATCTACGCTGTATTCACGATCCAAAGAAGGCTCCTTTAGTTCATTGTTTCCTTTTTTTAGCACTTTAAGATAAGCCTCTTGCATAATACTGCCAGCTGCGTTGACAGCTGTGCAAATCACTCTACCGCTGTGTTCCGAACGCGCGCCGTCCAAATATAATAAGCTCGAATTACTTTTCGTACACTCCGGAAAAAGTAAAGAATCTTGAATCCCTTCGAGAATCCAAAAGGTGGTCGGTGTAGGTAAGCCTTTGGCTTCACATGGAATGGAAACCACATCGCCCTCCCATGCGGTCAGATTGGACGGTATTTGCGTGAAGTGCGGTAAGGCTGAAACAGATGGCCGTATTAAAATAGAACGGACAGTTGTTAGAATTATTGATGCAATAAAATCGATCTAAATAGAGACAGAGCTTACAGTAAACGGTGAGTGTTGCGCTGGTGATACTGGTGCCGGCGTGGCTGTCGGCCCGGCAGGAATAGACGCCGGCGTCCGACGCCGACACATGCTCCAGCCTTAATAGCCCTCGGATTATAGTGGCATGGGAAGGCAACGAGCCGTCCTCTTTGACCCATGTTATTTTTACGCTTGCATCATAACTCTAAAAGTAATTACGAAAGTGTTAGAACAAAAACTGTCTTGCATGACATAAATTGTACCCTAAAGGCTGTACATTATATTACCTGACAGTTGAACTCGACAGTTTGGCCAACTAAGGCGGTTACGTTGCTAGGCTTAACAACAAAGTGTGGTCGTCTTAAAACAATAAGTGCCGCGGCGCGCGATTGCCTTTCACCGGCTATGTTTGATGCTACACATCTAAACAGACCGCTGTCTGTCGGTAATGTTTCTAAGATCTTTAAGTTTCCTGTATCTGTTACTGTTACCCTGAAAGGAAATATCTTTATCACTTAACATTCTTAGACAAAATACAAGCATTGTTTACAAAAATCCGTCGAACTCCATCCGCCGGTATGAGAGCATTTCTAACTCGGATCTTGAATTTGGATTACAATCGTATGAAGTGCGCAAACGCTCTGATACTACTACTGGATTCGAAGCAAACACAACATCCAATGGGTCTCTGAATAGGAAAGAGTAAAATTTTTCTTCTCTGTCTAATAATTTCTCACCTGCCATTAACTTCAACGTCATACGACTGTCCGTCTTTGAGCCAGTGGACTGAAGGTTCCGGAACCCCTCGGGGAGGTGAACACTCCAATAGAGCTGGTTCACCAGCTGCCACATGGACATCTCTTGGCTCGGCTCTGAATTCGTCACGAAGTACTGGAAATTATATATCTGTTACTACGCAGGACAAACCAGAGTCCTACAAAGACAGGGTGACATTTTTGCGTGGGGGAAAATGTCACAGTGTCTTGTAACGCACCCGACAAGGCACAGATTCGACTTGCACTATGTTTCAACTCGTAAGAAGCTAGTGTTTATTTCTACTCTCCCTTAGTAAATAAAGCGTGGGTAGCTTAGTACCACTGAATATTGGAAACGAAAGCAGATTGATTTATAACTGTGTTTACGTTAGGCAGGTTTCACTCAACTGATTGAACTAACTCGAGAAAGGAACCATTGATTTGCGTTCTACTAAATACAATTTATATCCCTCGAGCATTTAACATGGTTGCGAAGGAATTAAAAAGATTCTGGTTACGATAAATGGACATAGTACGTTACTTCCTCTTGCTATACCAATGTTGGTGCCTACTGCGGAGTGTTCAACTAAATATTGTAAAGAATTAAAACACTCCACGTTCTTCAGTAATTCGCTTGGTTTCCTATACACTTTACTATCTCAGAACGTAAACTATACACTCTATCGTAAGCGCCATACACACCACCCATTAATCTCTCCAACAAAGGTTAAACAGTACTCCGACATACGACAAACATTTGTATGCAAATATCCACCTTCCCCCGGCCCGTTTTCTTACTTCCAAGGCTGCCTTTCCTCCACAGAGTGCTAAGCAGCATGGGATTTGTATGATACCAAATAATATGATAGTTTGAATTACACAGCTTTGCTTAACTCTGAGGCTCTAGAATAGTGACATTCTGTCAACGGTAGCGTGGCGAAAGCGATTTTCAAAACGTCACATTGTATGGGATCGACAAAACCCTGATCGAATCAATCTCCTATATTTTGGGATTTCGATAATCGCATTCTCTTATTGAACGTCACTTTGTCTAGAACTTCTGGTGGTAAAAAATGTAACTAAGATAACTTTTTACAAACACGCGAAAGACATCCAGACAAGGTGACTTTCTAGCGCCAACGATTGACAACATGTCATTTCGATATAGCGCATGTAAATCCCATACATTTGCTAATGACACTTAGTCTAGAAGGTCCTAAATATTCACATAGAGCATGCCAATCCCATACATATGCTGATGACAGTTTGTTTAGAGGCCATGTCCGAAATATTCACATAGCTTAGCTTCACCGCTGAGTTACCTCGCTCATTACTTATGGAAAAGCAGCCTTATAAGTAGGTTCATGTTCTAGGACTCACCGGCGACGTTAAGCGAGGCATTGTGACTGACGGCCTCGCCTGCCAGGTTGCGTGCCACGCACCAGTATACACCTTCGTCGCTCTCCTTTTTGCCCCGGTTCACCCTGGGGACATGAATCTTGTGAGCTTGTCTTGATTGTACGTAAGTGGTGTTTGTTATGCCTGGATTCATGAGGAGGAAAAGGAGCTTCATTTCAGTTTCTGACCCTTGTTTAGAATTAAAATGTCAAGATGAATTGAATTAATTTGAATCAATAAAGTTTATGCACATGACGTAATATTGTGCAAATGTAATATTATGTGTTGTTTACAATCCACCAGTTTGAATTTAACTGGAAATTTTTACTTATATTAAAAACATACATACTTAATATTGCTCCGATGAATGTTATACAAAGCATTGATATTCGAACTCAAGTCATTTTTACTAAATTATAGTCCTTGAAATTCTTTCTTAAAACACAAACAACTACCAACTAGACGTCAGAACCTCAAAAATACTTTTTAGATTGAATACAGTGTCTCTAGTGTAAACAAAATTGAAATTCGACCTCTTTATTCAGATTAGGATCGTTACAAAACACTTTTTGATCACACACCGCTGTTTCATAGTGTTATTGCTCCGGAACTGGAGCAACGGAAGACACTTACACGAATAAGAAATTGCCACATTTATTATTCGTATGAGCATGTTATTTTTAATAAGAAACCTGGAGTACCTTGTTATTATTAAATTGAAATTCGACCTCTTTATTCAGATTAGGATCGTTACAAAACACTTTTTGATCACACACCGCTGTTTCATAGTGTTATTGCTCCGGAACTGGAGCAACGGAAGACACTTACACGAATAAGAAATTGCCACATTTATTATTCATATGAGCATGTTATTTTTAATAAGAAACCTGGAGTACCTTGTTATTATTATTTTATATATATAGGTTAAGACCCGAAGATAGGTAAATATCTATTTAAAATACGAGAAGAACATAACAATTTAAAAAAATTAAATAAATAAAAACTAATAAATGTCAACTAAACTACATATCAAAAAGAACTTTAAAATATGTCAATTACAATTAATTAGATAATAAAACTAAAATAAATAACAATAACACCAAAAAAGTTCTACCAAGTTTTTGACAATGTTAATTCGGACCGACTTGCCTTGGTTTTCAAAAATTTACTTTTACCAAACTAAACCTTCTCCAGAAATTCTGTTCATATATCCTAATATTTAAAATTCTTCCGTTAATGACTGATTGAGTGATTGAGTGACTGACAGACAACGCAAAGCCGAAAATACTGGTCTTAGAAAGTCGAAATTTTGCATGTAGGTTCCCTGGGGTGTATAGGGGAGGATTTCTCGAAATTCCTACGGGAATGGTTAAAAACGAGATAAGACTAACTAATAAATTGCAAAAGTGTACCTCTTAGCTGGGCAGCTACTTATATGTACATTATTATGTGCCAAGAAGAGTTTACTTCAGAACAGTGGTTATTTATTATATTAAAAATAACCACTCTTTAGTTCAGCCATCTACAAGACATAATATCTCTAACCCAAATAACAAACGTACCTTAAAAATAGCAGTCCGTCTTCCAACAGCACTCTGTGTCCATCCTCAGCTTGCGGTAACGGAGATCCATCCTTGTACCACAGTACATAAGGCTTAGGTCTGCCTTCCACCACACATCTCAGGGTCGCAGGCTCACTGCGTCCTGACACTGTGTTTGATGGATGTTCCTTGATGCGGGGCGCTCTGTTCTGTGCTGTAGAAAAAAAAGGGGATAAGTGAAAGATATTAGGGAAACAAAACAAATACATGCTAACGGAGATTAGCCAAGATGCAGGAGATATTATAAGTGAAAAAGTGTGTACGCAAACACAGATGCACTGTTTTTTGTTTTATTCTCATAGTTCAATTGAACGCAATCCGACAAGGCCGGGGAGAGTACAAGACCAGCAGGATGCAAGACCAACGGTTGTTTGAAATTTTCGAAGTTCGAAGGTTGTTAGGGACCTATCTAAGGCTTTCCGCTGTCTAACGACAGCAGTCGAAAATTCCCGAGTGGTCGGAGGCGCCCGAATAGAGGTGTCACAAACCAATTGACAAACTCGGGACTGCTTCTGAGAAATTAATTGCGGGAAAACCCAATACACCTGGTTTCGAAAACCAGAACGAGCTATACCACGAGAAACCCTACGATGTTGAAAAATAAATAGAAAATACAAGGGAATAAACAACAAAACAACTAAAATGTATTTTAATCCAAAAAAAGGTAGTAATAATATGCATAAAATAGTATGTAGATACAAGTTGGACAGGAAAAAATTAACTTTTACAAATTATTGAAAGCGTTCTTCCTCTCTCCTAATTACGTGAAATTATTTAAAATTTTGATGTGCCCGACAGGGTCCATAATTGTTTCTATTTATTTATTTTACCACCTATATGTGAACATCATGGATTGCAATAAACGATTTGAGATGTTGCGTGACCGCGAGGCCCATGGAAAAAGAGGATAACATTTAGGGAATCACTAATTTAGAGTCCCACCTAACATAGGAACAAGCAGAAGAAGATACATACAAGAGAACACCTTTGAGGTTATCGTGGAGTAACCCTCAATGATTACAATTTAGAACTCAAAGTTTCTACTGCAAATAACGAAGATATGTAGGTAGATAATATTTCAGATACAATCTATGATGACATCTGTGTGAGCCTTTTAGCACGTGGTTAACATGAGGAGCACATGTAATACTTTATTGAAACATCTGCTTGTGTCTCTCTTAAACCATATGCTAATAAAATATTGTGTTGCGACTATTGAAATCAGCTGTGCTGTTCTGATAGTTTTAGAAAGGATTAAGAAATACAAAAATTAATATCAATTCTTATATTAAATTTTACTCGACAATATACTACTTACGACAAAATAAATGCACGATCACGGCCATGTAAGATTTTATTTTGCGACCACTTAAATATGGGAGTACGGTAGTATCCCCGCCAAGTCTTCTTGGTCAATGGAAGCTGATTTTTATATCATTAAATCTATTGATAAATATGTTATTATTAAGAAATGAGAAGCAACGTGATCATAACCACCAATCGAAGCCAAGATTGCTGCTACTTACGTGAACCATTAATCTATACTATTCTCTGACTCCAAGAGCTCTAATTAATTAATAGTAAAAGATCCCAATATTCACAAGTCAACAAGCAGTTAATGGCTCATTGGTTTCTCCTACATTTTCCCCATAAAATAACTAAATGTTAACTGTCATATCTTATCAGGCCATAACAATCTACTACTGGACATAAAGGGGAGTCCCAATGACCTCAACTATTTGATTTCAGAAGGGAAATTGCTCTGATCGATTGGTGATAGAAAAATAGTTCATGTTATTGACTAAGTTTGAGAGGAAAGTTATAAACATAAAAGATCTGTTTTATTGACATAGTGATGTTTTAACACTACGTTTTTTCTATGTTCTTCGATACGCATTTGTTTCACAAGTCATTCAAGATTTAGTTTTTATAGGCAAGCGTGTTACATCGTCGACAGGAATTGTACATTTTTCTGGGACCTATCGATCCTATAACGAAATTTATTTATATATTTAAACTTCTTGTACATGAAGTGGTACATAGACGGACTTAATGCAACAAGGCATTCTCTACTCAATCTAATCTCTAACCAATAGTTTAGTTTAGTTTTAGTTCCAATTCTACTAATTGTCTGGAAGTAATGATACTATCATTATTCATCCCTTTGCAAACAAAAAACTATTAAAAAACCCAATTTTTCCTACGTATTTGATAGATTTTGACTGAGATGCCAATCCAAAATTTTCACGAAAACTATCATTTCGGCGAAAATCAAATAAATCTACTCAATAAAACTCATTTTAAAGCATAAAGTTAAGTTAACCGTACAGTCTAATCTAAGCTAGTGTCTCTTAGCTTAATTTCAGGATCCATTAAGCTAAAGTAAGCTGAAACTTAGTCTGACTTATGTCGGTAGATCACAGCTCTAAATCTTAACTAATAAGGTTGTACTCTAAAACCATAAATAATGGTTGTTGTTCCACACATGGTTGAGGTTTTTAACCTTTTCAAACACAAATGGTCCTTGTTTGTTTAGTTTATCTCGTTAAATTGTAAACACATTGTTGTAACTATTAAAATTACATGATTCATTTCAATATTTATGTCAGTGACTTAAACGTTTCTGTGGAGTGACTAAAATAAATGAAGCCTAGCAGTTTCAGTAGAGTAGAGTTTGAATTGTGCTTTTTTATGAGATTTTGTCTGTACAAATATCTTTGCACATCACTAGATAAAAACTGCACCGATTCGGTAATATTTTTATTTCAGATTTTTAGTAATAGTCCGAGTAAGGATTCAAGGTTTTTTTTATGAAAAAAGCGGAACATAAATATGTCTAAAATATCTTTTGCCACTTTTGAAATGGTTCGTGAAGAGATCGAACTCTGGTCAGTATTTTTTGTTGAATGCACTTGATAAAACTTTGGTCTCTAGCTTCAGGCAAACCACTTCACTTTTCGTGGGAATCGTTCTCGTAGCAGACCACAACATCACACGATTTTGTAATGTGTTGATAAAATATTAATTAAACAAGTTAATCGATGTCATTAGTTGGTCGTAGTTACAACTGTGATTGAAATTTTAATTATTTTCCTAAAAAAGGATACCGTTCTTTGAATAAACGATCCTTCAGGTGGTGAATCTTACGAATTTAAAATGCAATGGGATCTTGTAGAAAAAGTCACTGAAATATTCATAAATACCTATCAATGAATTGCCCTGTCGAGTTATTATTCGTTATACTCTGCATTAAATGAAACATACTGTTTTAACGAAGACATAACTAAATTGACATAAAAACTGCAGATGTGAAACGCACATACAAATCGTTTCTGTTCATTGATTCCGTCACTACGTAAAGAATGTGCATCACGCTCTAATTCTAAACTAAATTGATCAATCATTAAATTGACTTCGTTATATGGCTAAACGTCAATGAACTGGGTAGAGCTATCGCCATTTTTAAGCACATCGTTATATTTTAAACATGAAAAAGAGATAAATTCTCACTTCTGATCTGAGACATGATGGATGAATTGAGTCTATGCAAAAACTCAGGCTCCTTCTGGGTAGGCTCGCTCCATCGTAAACTTTGTCTCTGTCATCTCTGACATAGACTAGAGTCAAGAGCAAAACCATAACAAATAAAAAAAAAAACTACTGGTGTTTTTACCCATGCTTCGGCACGTGCTACGCGTACTGTATTTCTGGAATACCTTTTTTGATGTATCTAATATTATATTTTTTTTTTTTTTTTTTACTATTGATAGGCACGCGTTTGACCACTATCTATATACACTATCTATCTATATCTATGATATATTACTTTCTATAAAAGTTTATATATTTTAACCCAACTGCCTCATAAGGAAAGTAATGTTTTCGAGTGTAAGAGTTCTTATTTTTGACAAGATCTGTTGTTTCATAGGTGGTTTGACGGTCCGCCTAGACATCCTTACTAATGAAGTTATGGCCAATATTAAATATTATTGTCTGACTATCGTTTGGTACGACCAATTGAGAGTAGTCCTATCGATACCGTTATAACTGATTTTGACTATACGTATTTTACTCATTAACAACAAAAATCGACTGTGAAACCAACCAAAAGTACCAAGCAAGAACACGATCGCTTTTCAAGAAATTTTATGCAATTTATTATCATTCACTCTGAGTTTGAATTAAAGCAAGCGCTTCCAACTGCTTCAGAATACTTGGTTATAAATCGAATTAAGTTGTTCTGATGTAATGTAGCATTTAATTTTGTTTCTCATACCGATAAACCGAACGATTGACGCCTACTCCATCCGCAAAGCATTCCTTTGTCATAGAAAAGCCGCATCTTAATAAAAAGTAACATATGGATCTCTCAATACCGTCCGTTTGTCCGTATGTCCGTTCCACTGCATTTAGATAGACACACAGATAAAACGACACTCGGGTATTGTAATAATTGTGATTTATTTTTTAAGTCTTGTTTCTTTTCATAGGGTTGGCGGCTTGAAGTTATAAGAAAACATTTAGAAACTTATAGAAAAAATTGTGGAAGATACTTTAGACTTACGTCAATCTTGTTTTGTAAAAAGTGTTTAACCGCAATCTATTTCAATAAAAAGTACAGGTCAAAGGTGGACTGGCTTGAAAATAATTTGCCGAGACGTTTGCTTTTTTTTTTGCAAACATTGTTCATCCGGACAACGTGTCTGTCAAACAGATATTTTGGCAAAGATGTTTTGTTGAAATTTTTGCGATATAAATAAGTGTTATTGTAATTTTGATCAAATGTCTACCTATAAAGTTTGATCATAATAATTATTAAACAGTTAGCTTTTAATAATAACATTATAATATAATGTTAAAATTAAAATCTAACCGTTTGTGATAATAAATAATGATGATGTTAAATATTATATTTAACATCATTCGACAAAATTTAAGAAAGAGCACAAAACTAAATCAAAACTTTTAGATTATTAGCGATATTTTGTTCATGCTATATTAATGAATAATTCTTTAGAATAATACAGAACAGCTACAGCTGCATGGTATAAATTAAATCTGAAATAATCACTACCCTTGCTATGTTATTAACTACTTAGATAATTGCAGTCTTTATATTAATTGTAGGCCTTTTATGTGCAACCAAGCGAAAAGGTAGGGGAACCGTCTTATAAAAAGGGTTTTTGAAATATTAAAACCAAAAAGTAGGTGAGTTACGTAATATGGCTACAAAGCTCTGGGCACTAGAGCTTTTCAAAACAATTACAAAGCTTTAGAAATTCGAGTCTAGTGCAGAAAGTATTAAGTTTATGAACAAATACAAAACCTTGTAGTTTTATAACTACAAGGTTTTGAGACCCTAGCTTAACTAAGCCTTATGGCTTAGTTAAGCTAGGGTCTATTTTAGTTCTCTTTGTGTCTATAGTTGTTTAATGAAAAAATCGATAGACCATTGTAGGCAACTTAGAAAGAAATCGATATAGTTTTTTTTTTCAGGAAACTGCCGACTACTTTTACAGGATCATTAATCGCAATTTCACTAAACTGGCCTAACCCATAGAAACCTTGCAATTTCACGAAACATAATAAACATTAGTGCAGCGTTCTTTCTACCAGTGAATGATTTTTCTTATGAAAAAAAAAACAATTTAACCATTTTGCAATGTTAAAGATATTTTTTATTGTTAAGGGTCAGCCCTACCAACTCAAGCGCAACATCAGTAGTTGTCCTTTATTAATACTTGTCACTGTCATTGATAACGCGACACAATATAATATAACTATGACAATGCTTGTCTTTTTGCTGCAGTGTGGGTGCACCGTGCAGCCGGTGGAAATGAATCGATTAATATATTTTATTTTTTTTTTATCAGGCAGCTTGACACTATGGATGTAAGTAATGTGATTATTTTGTACCGCTTTATTATAATGAAAAGGTATAGTCACCATAATTACAATATTTTTGTTTGTTTGCTTTCTAATCTATCACCTCTATTTAATAAAGAGTTAAGGTAGTAAATGTAATAAAGGGTATATAAAAATTAATGTTTTATAAATATATAAAACAACTACATTATGTACTGAAATGTTTACATAGTTAGATGTTTAAAATACCTACTCCATATTTAAACTGTAAAATCTCTTTTGAATATTAAGTTAAAATAATAAATTGATAAATCAAATTTGAAATCATACTTTTCCTAGTACATACCTATATTGATAAAGTTTAGTAGTAATCGTAAAATCACACGGTTGTCAAATGCGTGAATTTATCGCAGTGTTGAAATATCTATCTACGGAGGTGCTTACTTAACGAAAAAAGCAAAGGTTTTTGACCTGTATTCATGCATAAAGTTGGCATACGTAGAAGTGGTACCCATAGTCATATCTCATCACATATTTACCAATAAAGTACCTTCTTTTTTATTTCGGTATTAAACATTCAAAATGCGCCTGTACTTTTGGGGTGTGGTTTACCAGCAAGTGTGGTATTTTTACCTCACTAAAACCATCCTTGTGTGTGATCACCATCAGCAGATAGAAGGGCGCGTTAACCTATTACATTGGGCTATTATTTACTTAAGAAAAAGATCTTAATGAGCCAAAATATAACTACAATATATATCCTTTTATAAAACTTTCGAGGTTCATACGTTTAAATTATTCAGCTCCTAATCCAACTCCAAATTAAAACCAATGTTAGGTCCGAAAGTTTCAATAAAACGTAAATAATAAAATTATAATCGTATCCTAACCGTTAGTTTCGATTCGACATATGTATTATAAATATTCGAAATACGAATAAAATTACAAGTTGCCTATAAAATCGATACATCTGTTGTACAACCTATAAAATCATACAGTGGCAAATCGAATGACAAATGGATTGAGAAGTGGTATCGCGAGATACTGAATCGAACGTTGATCCTAGACATACAAGCTACAAAAGCCTTCTGCGCTTATCCGATTTATTTGGAATCTTCTCTATAAGCAATTCCTTTCTAGTCGTACGTAATACGCATAATCCATTTATGCTTTCTTTGATCTTCCTCTACATCATTTCGTCATCCACATCAACAAACTCCATCTATTACAAAGTACTACTACTCGTGGATAATCCAATTCTACTTGTGCGTAAAATTATTTAAATCAAGAGTCGTCTTATTATTTTAACAGGAAGCGCTTTTCAGCGCACTCAACAAGGATTGTCTATTTACCATCCTGAACATTCCTGAAGAGACAAAGGAAACGCGCGAAACAACGTAAACCCCGCCCAGTCAACGAATATTTAAGGGAAATACGTTTCTGCTTACGCTACAAGCAACATTATACTCTGAATAGTTGTGAAGTTACACCTAATAAAATTCTAATTAATTCCAATTAAATAGAAATTCCATAAAACTAAATTAAACTTTTATGATCAACATCATTGAAGAAAATGTGAGAATGAGAAAGTTTTGAAACGAAAATGTACCAAATTCAAATTTCCATTTTATAGTGAAATATAATTCTAACATTTATTAGTGAAACTTTTCGATTATTATTTTCCATTTTATAAACTTGTTAAGTGCTAACCCGTAGATACATCAATTTCACAATATATTCTAACAATGTTTACTTTTCTATGAATATTAAACGGCTAATTAAAGCTGGTAACCTAAACATAATTGCCGCTTATAAATTCATATATTACAATCATTACTGTCTACCCATTAATCCAGAATGAGGCCAAAAAGTTCCCACTATACTCGTAAAGGCCCAAAGTCCACTTAACTGGCCGTTAACGTTAATTAAGGTAGCGTTAAAAAACGAGAAAAAAAAAGGTTACATTGTTTTGTATCGGCTACCGAACAGCGGAACTACATTTTATTAATTGGATACTGTTTTTTTAATTACCTGATGGAGAGCCGATCTGATAAAAATGTAAGTTCCCGCTCAATTGAAAAAGGTTTTACGCTGCAGCACTTAGGACCAATAAACTCCAGTTTTTTATGTGCGTTATTGTTATTGGATTATCAAGATCTTTAACAACGGTTACTTATTGTAATAGTGTAAAGTGTATGTCTTCTTTATGTAGGTACGTGACTACAACAAATAGGTTTTGTACCTATGTCTAATTGTGTGAGCGTCCGCCATCCATAGACAAAACTAGGTTTAAGCTTTCCGTCTCCCATAGTAATGAAAACAATGCAATATATAATAATTAGCAATACAATACTATATAACTCTTAACTGTAAACATTTAAATAATCCTCAAGAGAAACCTTCAAGCAGATGTATAAAAGCAGCCTAAGCTTAGCTTGAAATTAATTTTAAAGTTAGGAAACTTAAATAACGTTTGCTGCTTGTACATCAACCATAATAATCTTAAACAAAGTTCATGTCAAAACAAATAAAAAAGCAATAGTTACCATTAGTTCCATTCAGTCCAATGAGAAGTAAATGCACAAATACAAGAAACACAAATTGGTTCCTTCCATTTATGGTGTTATCGCACTCATTAACACCAGCATCCACCATACTGCCACCAAATTATGCTTAATTTTCACACCATCGATAATTTACATGTTTACAATTTCACTATAGAGGTTCCACTGTTTATTTTTTTCACTAACATACTGTAATCTCCATGCGTTTGAAATTCGAAGGTTTAAAATGTCATATTATTTGAATAAAAAGTTCGGTAAACAAAGTCGGCATCGCGTCCGGAGCTCGGTGGCACGCTTCCACACGACCATGCGGCTTCGAGTCTTGCGTCGTACTATCGCGCCTCCCTCCCTCATCTCTGTTTACTCTGTCCCAAATGGGGGGATAGGCGAGTGCTCCAAACTTTATGTAACTCTATTATGGTGTAAAGAACCATTATCACTTGATTTGACTGTCACACAAGTAAAAAGTATTGTGTTTGGGGCAAAGTTGCGTAAACACGTAGGTAAACAAACCCAATTTGTTCTAAGTCAGTTGCGAGAATACTTAACACTCGAGAAACTTTTTATGATCTGTTAAACAACTTTGCCTTCTTGCTGTTTTCCACAAACATACTTTTAAAAGCGTTTATTTCACCTTTTGGTAAGATTGTGAAAGAATCTTGCACGTCGTAACTATGATGATATTTTTTTCCAATTAGCTACTTGCTTTTAACATAATACCCAGTCGATATAATGGAAAAAAACAGAACTGAGATACTAAAAATATTGTTTTACTTCAGTTTTCATTTCGTTATATTTGATGTTCCTAAAAGTTCAGCTAAGCAGCTAAGCTTTTCAGTTTGATTGCTCATTAAATCAATGCAAATAGGCATATATCGCACCAAATATAAAGGTACGCTTAAAAATTCACCAAACTGACTGAATATTTACGGTGGTCGAAGTTGAATAGGTGTCAGTAAAACTTTATCAGCGCAAAACGTGGGGTTCAGAATAATAACAATCCATCAGCCCACGTCAGCAGTAGGGTTGAGGTTCACGAAATCAATGTGTGTCCAATCAATCACAAATCCTCGGATATTAAATTTCGAATTTCTATACAGAACTTCAACAAAAGCGAACCCATAATCTTTACTAAGTTTTTGTCCAAACAAACCCCCACGATCGAAACTTTGAAGGCTCATTCAAAAAAGGAAAGGGAATAAAATACGGCTTATTTCATTTGACGCATTTGTCGAGTTAGCGCAAGCGCACCAGGCGGGCGCCGACAAAGCTATTGGGATCGTATAAAAAACGTTCTAATTTCAAACCGGTCGCCCCTCCGCCGCACGCGCTCCTGCGCATCCCTTCGCCCATTATTATGCTGAAGAGGTCATTCACAGTTCGCACAATACAACCCATACATGGGGAGTTGCTAATAGGTGAGGCTGGCCGGTCTTCAATCCTTTTTGAACTTTTTAATATTGAGCTGTGTAGTGAATGTGCTATACAACAGCTCGTAATGACTGGTCCAAGGTGAAATAACTATGCAGGACGTATGAAATTGTGCCCACACAAGCAATGTTAACGATGCTTACGATTTTGTAATAAGTCATAATCATAGTTAAATTGGAGGCGGTACAAAATCCTTGATTATAAGCTTTAGGATTTAGCATAAGGGTAATTACATGAACCTAAATTACCAGCAGCCAAGCATTTAAATGTAAATGAACATTCCTCTGGTAGTCATTAATGTATTTCTGAATACAATTTGCCAATCTACACTCTTAAAGGTCTTTAGGGGTCCAAACATTCGTAAGAAACGGAACCCTTATAGGATCACTCGGGTGTCTGTCTGTCTGTCCGTCTGTCACAACCAGTTTTCTTCGGATCTACTGGACCGATTCTGTTGAAATTTATCCGCATCATCGCTTACCTTCAGGTGAGATAGTGGTCAAACGTAAGCCTATCAATAGTAAAAAAAAATAACACACGTATGGACTTCTGTGACCCAAACACGGATGCGCTTTTTCACTTTCGGGATCAAACTAGAGAAATTCAAAAAAAGTTTTTCAAACTGCATCGTGTGACATATCAAATTAAAGGGCTTATTGTGAGGGTTTTCATTATATTTTTTCATAATTCTTAACTTTTAGTTTAGTTTTTTAGCTACTTACTACAGGAAAATCTATAAGAAGTCTATAGTGTATTGGTTCGGAACCCTTTGCATGCGAGTCCGACTCGCACTTGTCCAGTTTTTTCTTTTTCAGAAGTGATCCACTGACCAATTTCAATATTTATTACGGCCCAAATAAAAAAATATTGTACCAACATTAAAAAATAAACGACGACATGACGCGCGTAATGGCGCGCAGACTTAACAATCTCTTTAATTAAAGGGTGGCTGCTAATTGAACTGGTCCTGATACCAAAAGATATCGATACCGCCATGTGGTTTAAATTTTTACGTCATATTCATGCTAATTGGACATCAAGTAGATACAATTTTATCGAACGAGCAGAAATTAAATTTTTGATGATTCTACTTACGAACAAGTAGGGTAACGATTGGCAAAATGAAAAATATTTACAGTATCTTTAGATAAGTATACCAGCACCCACACAACATTAATGAAATCACCGCAATAATAATCATATAGATAAATTACGACATCGTATGGTAAACAAAAAAGAACTAACAATTCGTGCATATTTAACAGTCGAGCTTCAAAGTTGATGCAACCAAATGCTTTTGAAATTACCATACATAGAACAACATGTTATGATGACTATAAAACATATTTTCATAAAAGAAAACACATAAAAACTACAGTGGGCGCTACAATATTGCAACAAAGCAGTAAACAAAATGTATTTTTTATTTCAACATTGAAAACAAGAAGTAAATTCAGTGCATTTGTAATCAGTGGGGAAAACAGTAGCCATACGGATGTCGCCTACGTTGTACGTGCGTGCACTGGCAATGCGAGAAAATGGCCATGCAACACTGAGCTCTGAAACTAGAAGGAAACCTCCCATCTCATCTAAAATAGCAAACCAAAGAGAGGTGTCAGAGGTCGTTTTATTCTGGTTACAATATTTTTATTGTCCACCAGTTCAAATCCATAAAAAGAACCATCTTAGCATATATTATAAGTAGCACCATAATAAAAAGACGTTATTGTTATTTATCTGGCCTAATTCCAGTGTTGTTGGCATATAAATTGCCTTTTTTATTTAGACAGACAGCCCATTCTCGGTTACTAAATCATAATTCGCACGCACGCCCAATTAAGCCAAACAGTTTAGTGAGTAAAAAATGCATATTCATTTTTGCCAAGATTGAAGAATATTGATATGACCTTAAAAGATAGCAATCGATATTACATATTTAATTTTTGCGTCATCAGACTGTATGATTGTACTAATATTGTGACATGAATATTCACTTTATACTTGAATAAAATAAATAAATTGAAGCAACGCTCGCAAATATTGTTGATACGAGAACTTACATCTACCAAACATTTTTAAATCTAAATAAACTGAAGGAGAATCTAAAAATTTATCCGTCTAACTACTCCTCTCTTTGTTTATCATATCGTGTAGGTACCAGTGAATCTGTGCTACATAGTAAACAGCAAAAAATATCTAAGCGATGTGATTCTTAGAACGTCTGGAGGTGGCCATTTCGTCAAATGTCAATCGACCGTGGTGTGAGTGTGAACACTAAAATGATTGTTCCTAACACGACCGCTCGTCACCGTTCTAAATCTGTCATGATCACGAGAAAGATAAATTAATCTTTCGCGGAATTAAAAATTCTTCAGCACGAACTTGTGGGAATAATACCACCTACTTTGGAAGTTTACAGCATTAAAATACGCTTTGAGGGACATAAATCGTCGATGTCAATAATAAATGGTTTATAGAATAAGTAGCTACTTCTACTGAGAGCAAATAAGACAAGAGCGGTTGCATTTTACTGGAAGCTGAGTTACAAAGGGGCGGTTGAAACGCTGCTCGGTACACGTGCCATGGAAGTTGAAATATGATTTTTATAGTTGACATTGGATTTTTGAGTTTTGGGGAAAATCTCGTGCACCTTTTCTATGTGTATTCAGCTGTAGTATATTTTTAGGCAGGATAACTTTGCAGCACGTGCTACGTGGAAACCTAATTCCTAAAATAGTTATGAGGGGATGAAAGTAGCTAGTTATATTTAAATGATTCGTGATTTCAATCATACGTGTTATTGCAAGGTACCAGCTTTCTAAGGAGGTACTCGTGGCTAAATAATAACAGCCGCACGGTTCAATCATCAAGGTTAAGCAACGCTTGCCAAGGTTGGTCTGTGGATAGGTGAGCACCTTAAGATACCAAGTTTCCTCCGTGCCTCGGAAAGCACGTTAAGCCGTTGGTCCCGGCTGTCATTTCTAGAACTTTGGCAGTCGCTACGGATTGTCAGAAGCCAGTAAATCTGAGTCCAGCCAAGAAGTACCTTGTTACCCAGTTAGGGGTTGTGGAGGTCTGGTATGCAGCCGCTTCACGAAAAACACTGGTATTCAGCTGAATCCGGTTTGACTGGAAGCCGACCCCAATATAGTTGGGAACAGGCTAGGCTGATAATGATGACTGCAAGGTATCAGCTTTTAGCACTCGGCTTTCGTCCGAGTGAAATTCGATACAAAAAAGAAAATAAACTGGAAGCTACATTAATAACACACATAATCTACATCATAATTATTTATCCAAGATTATCCTGTCACACCCAAAGTACAGATCAAAGGACGCACATAAAACGCTGCGTTCAAAACGCAACGCTGTGTTCGGCCGAGCTTTTCCCAACGTCACCCATTGATTGATGAACAGACAACTGCCGTGTTTTGCATTCAGCTATTTACGGGTATTTCCTCCGCTTAACCCGTCTGAAGACTGATTAATGGCGACCACCGCTGTCTATTACGCGAGGTGACTGGTGGATGTTTGCTTCACTGGATACGTAAGGAGTACCTGAAGGAAGTCTATTTAGGAACACGTCAGGCCAATTTAGAGGTTAATTCCTTTTTAGTCACTGCGCTGTGTTGAGTTGAGACAAAAGGTGACGGATGATGTTTTCGGCTTGACGGAATGTTTAAAAAATTATTTACCAATCATTTGTTAGAAGGAAGGTAAGTTTCGTAATTGTTGAAAATATCGTAGCAATTTATCATGATTTCGAAAACTTCACGATGTCGTAGCGATAGATACGAAGTTATTAATGATGGCAGACTAAACGCAATAGAGATAAATCACAATTATTTTCAATTTTGATACACGAAATATTCTTATTTAGAACACAAGAGATTTATTTAGCACTACCTTTCTCCCCTGGCTTCGCTCCTTTAGCATATCCCACAGGACTCAAGGGATGTCCGATTAAAGCATTATATTTATGTACCTGAACACATCTGAAGGTCAAAACCTATGTACAAGTTCGAAGAAAGTGAAACGTGACGATTAAGTTATAACGATTTACAATCATGCCGATGTTCGTGAATTAATGGTAGGCCATCAGTTTTGCTGTTATTAATTTCCAATTATAATTATAGTGAAGTATGGCGTAGATCTTGGCTCGGCGCCTGCGCCTACGCTGGCCTGCGCCGACGCCGGCCGAACATAATTTGCAACCTGCTAATAGCTATCGTGAAACTGCACGCTCTAGGATTTGTTGCGCAAGTTGGATACTGAAGCGATTTTATTTTGTTTAATTTGGTTCTGCTTAGTTTTTTTTAGGTCAACAGTCGCAAAAATGTTGTGATGCAAAAACGTTACCGACTTTTTGCTTACTTCTTTCCATCCATCATAACTTCCCACGCATTACTGGGAAAATATCTTTGAGCATTTTCCTCGAAGAGAATTTCCTTGAATGAAGTGATTTTTAAATAATAATTCCATCATCATTTCAGCCAATATTCGTTCACTGCTGAACATGAGCTTCTCCCAAAGAGCGCCAACCATCCCGGTCCTGAGCATTCCGCATCCATGCGCTGCCAGCCACCTTCTTTAAATCATCGATCCATCGTGCCGCAGGGCGTCCCACACTACGTTTGCCCATACGCGATCTCCATTCTAACCATAGATATAATAATATATTTTTATGATTCTAACAAATGTCTGCTCCATCGACCGTCTGTCCGTCTGCAGACATGGCTGGCCCACTTCCACTTCAGCATGCTGATTCTATGCGCAATGTCGGTGACTTAAGTAAATGATAATTGACTTGCTTGTAAGTAAGTCGTAACGACTTAAAAGATATAAAGACTTTTTCGTTATCTAGCCAAAAATCAAGAATAACTATAAAAATATAAACATATAAACTCAAGATTTTTTTAAACTTATCTTAATCTTAGAGCGTTACGTACGTATAAGCAGCTTGAAGAATTCTTTTGTGCTTTTTTTGCTACTTTCACGTTAATACATATCTTACCATGATCACATCATACTTAAGGAAGAAGAGCGATTTCTTTGCTGGTAAATCTTACGAAGTGCTGTTTCCCGCTACCCGCTCATAATTTACACCCTCCGTCAATAACAGCGTGGGTTGCACCAAAGCTGATACCGGCCTTTCGCATCGTAACTTAACGCGATTGTACTTTAATTTTAGTTATTTAACAGCTTCGCTGCCAGCTGGTATATGGTGACATCATGGAAAAATCCAAGTTTTTTTTTTGTAATATATGCATGAGGGATGTGTCAATATTGTTATTTTGGATATATTTAGCTCTTTTTAGGAGTTTTAGTAAAGAAAAAGCAAAAAAAATAAAACCCGCGAATTTGCGGACCTGGCACTGAGATTGAAAGTTTCAACCCCAGTGCCAAGTCCGCAATTATGCGGAGTAGTTTCTTTAATGTATTTTGGTTTATTTAAAACTGTTTATGATATTTGAACACAAGATAATCGTAGTTTGCTTAATTCTAATACCTTTGGTAACATTTACTAAAGTCTTTCATAGGATAATATTACAAAAAATGTGTAAAAAAAAATCTGGAAGTAACTTACAATTATAACAAAAATAGCTGCATTTCTCTCAGTCTAATTAAAAATAAATACAAAAAAAACTTCTTAAAATAATTACAGTTTCCTAACCATAAAAAATAATGTTTCTTTTTTAATCTTCTATATAATAGTTCCGCCCGGCTTCATCGTCCATATTTGAACCTTATTTGTAATGCAATAAAAGTCAATATTCAAAAACCATAACTTGTAACGGTATTTTATATTATTCAAGCGCAGGGCCAGCCTCCAAACGTGTTGCCAAGCGCAGAGCCGGGCGAGTACTAATTCATACAAACCGAACGGCGCTACTCCGCATATTAGCGGGGCCGGCACCTGGGGCTCACCCCGCACCCCGCTAATTCGCGGAGCTGGCAGCGAAGCTGTTAAGCGCCAACCATCTTGCTTTTGATGTAATTGATCATTAAACTTGTTTATGATATACAATCTTGTGCACATTGACAATAATCGTAGAAGTTTATATGTTTCTGGTGTTTACAATTTGCCATTCATAGGTTTATTTACTCGTTATCTTTCTAATCCTACCTATATTTTAAATGTAAAAGCCTGAATGTTTAGATGTATTTGCAACAATCACGCTTCAACGGCTAAACGGGTTTGCCTGTTACCTGTGTAAAACATAATCTGCATATAGGATTAAGGTTTTTTTGACTCCAATGCGGGTGAAGTCACTGGCAAAAGCCAGTTAAGCTTCTGCCAGCAGCTTCGCCCGCGTGGTTCCTACGGAGCATACTCCCGGGATAAAAACGCCTATGTCTTTCTCAGGCTCTTGACTATCTGTGTGCCAAATTTCATTTAAATCGGTTCAGTAGTTATGGCGTGAAAGCGCGACAGACAAACAGACAGACAGAGCTACTTTCGCATTTATAATATTTGTAAGGATTTTCACAGATAACAATTTGTTAGTTTGTTTGTAGGAGGGTAATCTCTGAAAGAATTGATCCATTTACTAAAATCCATTCATTGATTGAAAACTGTCGCTAATTGTCTTAGGCTACTTCATCTGGCCGTATGGTGTCGGCCAGTCCCGTATGGTGCCGTAAAAGAATAAAACCATCCCATCACTTCCCGTGAGTGTCGTAAGAGGCGACTAAGGAACTCACCAGGGAATGGGCAGCAGCGTTCTCTGTAAAACTCAACACCATACACTGCGATCGCCAACCCACCTGCCAAGCGTGGCGATTATGGCAAACCCCCTTTTGGGGGAGGCCTATGTCCAGCAGTGGACGTCTTTCGGCTGTTATGATGATGATGATGATGACTTTATCTCAGGTAGAGAGCGAAGACGAGGGGATTTTTTAGTTGATAATAAATCGTAGAAGTGAATGTTTCTGGTGTTTACGATTTCTCATTCATACCTACATTTATTCGCTCGTTAATCATTTTGAGGGTTTTTACGTAGCTATTGCGTTAGTCATTTGTTTTATTACTAGTATTGAGTTATAAGCATTGGATTACACCTACGCGATTGATATTTGATCACACACCAGTTGACCTGCAAATATTATGCAAATATTTTTTTGCAATTCTGTACAGTACACACATAAATTATATCGCCGACTTTTGCGACAAAACATTTAAAAAAAAATATACGTTGTATTAAATTTTACTTATTGTACTTGCATACCGAAGGACCTAACCATTAGCAAAAACAAAACGTTAAATTAATTTAATAAATAATGTTCGTAACTACGCCAGACAGTAAAACATGAACAAATAGCAATTTATTTGAAAGCCACAATACTTCAAAACTGCAATATACCAAATTCAATAAGACCCGCGTCTCGCGCTTTACACAACAACTCCCAACTTCGCTGCACTACCCCTGTATAATGAAACGAAACAAAGACTATTTCAAGTCCCCTCCGCTCCACTTTTTCGCTCTCGCGAATAAAAACGTCTAAAAATACGTCGACTTGTCGGAGGTACTTTTTATGAGGCTCGAGTGTTAGCAGACGTACTAAAACTTGTTCACAACTTTAAAGCTTTATTTTAATTTTCCTTGCACACGACGCCGACGAAGCTGCGGAGTTTCCCAAACAAAAAACCGGCCATGTGTGAGACGGACTCGCGCGTTTAGGGTTCCGAACGCATACTAATTTATCATATACTAGTTGACCCGCGCAACTTCGTCTGCGTCAAAAAATTCATTACTGCTCCGCTCCTATTGATCTTAGCGTGATATATATAGCCTTCCTCGATAAATGGGCTATCTAACACTGAAAGAATTTTTCAAATCGGACCAGTAGTTCCTGAGATTAGCGCGTTCAAATAAACAAACGAACAAACAAACAAACTCTTCAGCTTTATATATTAGTATAGAAGTATAGATAGATTTTTTAATATTTTGTTTCTAAACTTAACCATAGTTTTTCTGTTAAGGTCAACAGGTAAAGCTCTATTATTTAGATTTCAGTATTTACGGGGATGAAGGGGGTGACAGTCATTTACACGGTATTTGTAAAATTGACTTCATCACCACGTTTTCACTATAGTTTAAAATCCATTTATTTTAACAAAAAATGCTTAAAAATGTGTGGATCAAGTATGTCAATCTCTATGTCACTAGTCAATTTCTACGTAAAATCACATAGAAGAAGATGTCTGTGACAGACAGCCAATAGGCTGTCTGTCACAGACATCTTCTAAAAAACGTTAGACTAAAAAGGGTTCCGTTTTTCCTTATGAAGTTCAGCCCCTAAAAAAATGTTTAACTACCCTGCACGTGCGAGAAATAAAGCGCGATGTTTTATGAGAACCTCCTACAAATGAGGTAGCTTAAGGCTGTTATCGTAATGTAGATTGCACTGTTGATTACGGAGAAAAAAATTAGGAGCTCTTCGTTCCTCTTTTTTGGGGTCTTTAGGCTGCCTGTCTATTACAGCGGAGCGAAGAAACGGAGAAATTTCAACCAATGGAATTGCATAATATTTCCGCGTCACGTGACTTGCTGACGTTTTAACTGACATGATCGGTTAATATTTCTCCGTTTCTCCGCGCCACCGCCGCTGTCTCGCTCCGCTGTAATGCACAAGCACTCTTAGTCTTAACTTGAGCTAATGTGTTAGCGGGAGCGTTAATGTGTTATTTAACAGTTTAGTTTTATTCCTACTTATCATGCAAAAATTATATCATCTAAAAAATTTAAATCCAAACTTTTCATCGTATGAATTTTACTTGAAGTATGAATTAAACAAAATTTATAAAAATACCGACCGAGTGCGACTCGGACTCGCACACGAGGGGTTCCGTACCATAAATCTTAATTTTTATTATTTGTTGTTATAGCGGCAATAGAAATACACAATCTGTGAAAATTTCAACTCTCTACCTATTATGGTTCTTTAGTTACAGCCCGCTGACAGACAGACGGACGGACGGACGGACGGACAGCGAAGGCTTAGTAATAGGGTTCCGTTGGTCACCCTTTGGGTACAGAACCCTAAAAAAATAATGTATGATGAACCGATCATGAAAAAAAGATTATGCTTGTTAGACATTAACTATAATTATGTAGGTATTTAATTAAATAAAACACACCGTAATTAGAGACATCACGGTTTGTACTTACTTCGCGACTTAATAACGTAGATATATCTATATATACCTCTCTAGTGGTTTTCAGCTACGATACATCACTCGACCACGTCCCTGGGGTGTCGTAAGAGACGAAGAGATTATACATTAAAGAGGATGATGGGTAACATGAGTAACATCACATCATCCTGCCGGAATTTTCAATCCCATAGGACTGGATTTATAGGTCAGGCCAGACATCCATCGATCCGATAACATCGCGATGGTTTTCATCGGCCAAATGTAGTAGTGACATGTCAAACTTTCAAAAATCATGAATTTAATACCTAGGGAATAAAAAAATTTAAAGCGATTCAAATACAATAATGAACAATATCCAATTGGACCTAGTACCGAACTATACGGTTAAAACGGGTCATGTGGAAACAGAAAAAGTATAGCGAGAAGAAAACGGGCGTCCGAAAAACCAAAATATTTATTTCCATCAGGCATAATAAGAACTATCGAACGATAAGTAAAAGATATAGGTCCTGTTAATACGAATATAATCAATAGATACCTTACCTATAAGTATTGAATCTCTGGTCCCTTGGAAAGGACATAAAACATCAAACAAGTTCTGCGAACAAAGCGAGCTCGATGATAAAACGCCTCGAATTATGCAAATTCCGTCGTTCCCTTCAATAAGGTTTCAATAAAGTAACATTGTCTAAAAATTCCACCTCTTTTTATGCTGTCATGAGATTAAATTGAATGTCTTCTTTTACGATTCTGCTTATCTCACTGTAATGAATAAAAATTACTTTTAAGGTCTATAATAAAAAGATTTTGTTTCATTTGTCTTTAATGACTTCATCAAGGAATACTTGTAGGTGCTTCAGGGCCAAGAAAGCTTGTTATACTTCCTTTACATGCTACCCGTACGCGTTAACTTGGCCCCGGCTCGACACATTTCGAACACCGTTTTGAAGTTTTACTTTATAAACGCATTAGTATCAATCAATAATAGAAATCAAACTGTTCAGTTCAAATTTAAAAGTGGAGGCTAGTGCCATAGTTAACGCGTACGTGGAGTACCAAGCCAATGGTACTTTTCGAAATCATCATCATCTGCCTAGCCTTTTCCCAACTATATTGGGGTCGGCTTCTAGCCAAGCCGGATTTAGCTGAATACCAGAATTTTACTAGGTGCGGCTGCCTACCAGACCTCCACTACCCATTAACTGGGTAACACGGTAGGTACTGCATGGCAAGACTGGAGTCAGATTAACATGGCTTCTGACTATCCGTAACGACTGCCAAAGACCTATAAATGACAGCCGAGACCAACGGCTTAACGTGCTTTCCGAGGCACGGAGGAAACTCGGTATGTTAAGATGGTCACCCATCTACAGACCAACCTTGGCAAGCGTGCGGCTGTGATTATCCACGAGCTCCTCGGACTAGATACTTACTAGGTACTTTTCGAGATCTGCATTCAAATTTCGTCTATTCACCATGATACAACAACATACTAGAGTACAAGACCGCTCATGTGCTCATAGCTAGCCCAATAAATAACATAGACAAATGCAAAATAATCCAAAATATCTGTAACATTGTAATACAAAGCATTCTATCCGTGGCTGGCTGCGGTGTAAATCTAACCTAACGATGTGTTACCATTCCCTCCCTTTTGTTAAGGCAGCTCTACTTCGGTACCTAAATACTTATCTATACACATGTCAGGCATTGTGCACCGTAGTAAGAAAACAATGGAGTTCCATGCGAGACAGAAAGAGTAAGCTGCTATTTATTAGCCCTGAATAAGGACATGTATGTGGAACAACACCTCATACTTGAAATTGTAAAGTCTAACAAACAACTCAGGATTTATCGCTAGGGAAATCTTGGATTGTATTGCGTAAATTGTTTGTGAAATTGTCTTTACCTATTTCACAAACAATTGTATACCTACGCGAGAGAGAGAGCGAATCATTATTATTATTATTTTTTTACTATTGTTAGGCACGCGTTTGACCACTATCTCACCTGTTGGTAAGCTATGATGTAGTCGAAGATGTAGCAACTTACATCTACCTACCTAGAAGTAACCTGTTCACTCTTGACTTAAAGACTCCCAGGTTGTAGCTATCAGGAAACACAGACTCCGGCAGGGAATACCACTCCTTAGCTGTACGCATTATGAATGTGTTCCCAAAACATTTTGTGTGCGTGGGTGGGATGTCCACCATGTACCGGTGGCGCATCGCCGTTCGTCTTGTGATCCGATGATGGAACGGGCTTGACGGAAATAAGTTATGCAATTCCGTCGCACATTCCCCAAAATGCAACCGGTAGAAAACCGACAGGCTAGCAACTCGTCGTCGATGCTCAAGACTTTGGAGCCTCGTCGCTACGAGCCTATCATTGCCGATGATTCTCTTGGCCCGTTTCTCAATTGACTCAAGGGCATCAAGCTGGTATCTGGCAGATCCGTCCCAAAATAATAACATAAAGTCTGTATTCCCAGAAAGATTGGGCAGAGGTCCACCTATCCTACATCCACATCACGCCAATTGTAGTTGAGTCTGATGTTATACAACCTGTAACAGATACCGCTTAGGGGGTTAGGGGGTTGAACTCATCATTATGCACAACTTTCACTATGGGACCAACACTGAAATCGCGAAAAAAATCGACTCTCCCATACATTTCTGTGCGCATAACTCGACAGAATGTACTGAACAGCTGATTTTTTTTCGCGATTTCGGGTTTGATTCCATAGTAAAAGTTGTGCATAATGATGAGTACAATGACCCCTTAAGATGTATTGCGTTTATTTTGTTACAGGTTGTATGCTACAAAATAAATAAATCAACAATCGACGAGAGATTTTGGTAAATATCTCTGTTATGTCTGTGTGTATGTGATAACAAACAAGAGCCTTAATTGATTTCCTGATAACGATGGCGATTTTTGAGGTTAGGTTAGATAGATGTAAAATTTTCATACCTAGATATCTCCTGGTTAAAACAAACACGAGCATGAATTTAGATTTCCGCTATCAAAAATACGACGACGCGACGTTCGCGATTAATTGGCACTTCAACAAGTAGATTCAAAATTCGAGTATCCAGTGCGAGCGATAATTCAGAGCACTTAAATAAAATTTTGTGTATCTTATCTTAATCTTAAATTGTAGGAAGTAATCGTTAAAGTTAGCTCCAATAAAATTTTATTGGAGTTTCTAAGTTAAGCAGCGGTAAAAACAGCGATTGTTCAAATGCTCATAGATATTAATACGTTTGGGAAATTATTTGAAAAGTTTAGTTTGTTTCAGTTCACGTAGAGTACTTACGTGGTTAACTCAAAATTCAATACCTATTGAAATTTTAACCCGAACCTACTACTAACTACTTACTAACATTAGTTTTTTTTAACAAGACTATGGTAGGTTCGGGTCGAATTAAACTTTGCGTCCAATGAATAATATAAATCAAAATTTGTAATTGCACCAATATTGATTATTATTTTTCTATGGATTACGAATTAAAAAAAATCCAAAATTAACCTCTCTGATCTCTTCAAACTTGGTTATCTAATATTTTATCTACTATTGCCATAGATTTAATATTAGCACCAACTTCAAAGTCAATATTCTCAGAGCTGCCACATACTTTAAACTATCCACAGGCTTCGCTCCCAGCATCAACTTTGCGAATATATAACGAGAGCCAGTCTACTTCACTAATAGTAAGACTTCCCCCAGTGGTAACATGAAAAACGGTTTTTGCCAGGGAAAGTTTCCTCGTCCGTAATATCCCGGCTAAGCCGGATTTGCAACTCACTCCGGCTTCTTCCTTTTCTTTTTAATTAAAACACTTTTATGGACACTAGAGAGATTTTAAAATGCAAGTTAATTGAAGTGATACGTGACTTTAGACCCGCTTCGTTCCTTCCTGGATTAATTCTGGATTACATATTTTGTTATAAAAAGTATCGTAAAAGCGGAGATTAAATGTTGCGAAATATGAAATGGAATTCTTTTTTGTCGACGTGAATCCGATCGAGTTTTCCATTTGTCGGTTTGGTACGGAGATTATGAGCCAACAAAAAATAATGAACATTTTTGGGTTCGATTTTAAAAACAGATGGAAACTGTTCAGTTTTCCGATAGCAATAAACCAAATGTAGTGGTTACTTTGTTGAATACAAACATTTAATTATTTGCAAATCGAGTGTTATGTGTATGACGTGGCGTAGGTACGAGTCTATCTATGTAGGAGTGTAAAAAGCTTTTTAACTTCAAAAAAATCATATATTCGGTAAACAAGAGCAACGCAATGCATCAACAAAAAAAATGAAATATTTTCCGAAAGGGCGAAAGAAGACGTTTTTTTTTCATATTTTATTTTCCCTTTTTTGTTTTCATCAGTCTTACGCGACACCTCTCAGGAGTCGTACTTGACAGGACACATGTCTTGCAGGCTTTTTCTTTAAATATACGGGAATATTACAAATGGATAGGGTTGAGACGGGTTGAGCCGGGTTATGCTTGCGATTAATCATTGAGCATTAACCCTTATTCGCCGTTTATCGCGGTAAGTACGTGCTTATAACTTTCTCTCGCTTAATGTTCCGTCTTTATTTGACGAGTTCTAACCTTCGCTTTATTTTCTTTTATATCTGAGGTAGGCCAAATATTGAATGAGCTTTAAATAGGACGTTTATTATTGCTGTACAAATCTTCGATAGGGATCTATCTGCCATATGTTGGGGTTCTTTTGAAGACGGATTTAGAAGTGTGTTTACGTTTATAAATACGTATTATGTTGATAAAGCAATCATTCTGGAGCAAACCTGTCAAAGACATGTCTGAACCTCTTCTAGAATGAGTTGGTAATTATTTGAAGTAACACCTGACACTTATCGAAGTAAGGCAATAAAGAAACCCAATCATTTAACTCAACTTCAAAGTGAAACTTTAACGTTATTTATTAATTGCAAATTAAAACTTTAAGATTACTTAGTCAACCATTTTCTATTCATCCGACCTTTAGCGAGACCTCAATGAAAGCTTAGGGAAAATCAACTTACTATATGATTTCCAATCAGAAAATAAAACCATTCACTATACCGATAAAAATCCTAACCCACTTAAAAATATGTTTTCAACAGAAATAATACAGCCCCATTATAACCCGTAAAAAGACCCACATTTCTTTTTTTCATTTGAAAACCAATTTATTTCCTACAAAGCCGTATTCAATAGCCCTTTGTTATTCTACCGAATTGATTCGTGTTTTATTCGATTCGTGGATTCTTATCACATAACGACGGTAATATCTGCAATGGTTTGGCAGATGGGACGTTAGCATGGTCTTACTACCCGGGTGCCCGTGGCTCGTAACTCGGCCAGGGTACTTCCACAATGAGCGTCCACATTCGTTGAAATGGTAATGGGTTACGGTCGGTAGTTTGAGTACGTCCGGGAAATATATCGCCGATTTGGCTAGGTAAGATATTTTTAGTGCTCAGATCCTTTGTGTTTGAAGTATTTTTTCGTTTATTTTCTAGAATAAAAATGTGTTTAACCCGTATTTTCTGAAGAGAAACTTTACCATACTGTTTTAAATAAACTGAAACAAACAGAAAACTCAGAAAATGAAAACTACTTGAGCACAAATGAGGCAGATAGGAATCTAGAAGACTTCAGTTGCTAGAACAAAGATAAAACAGAAACACCTTTTTCAACTTTGCTTAAATAGAAAACTTGGAGCAAGAGCTATCACCTCTCTAAATCTGGCTTCCATCGACTTTATTAAGTAACGAAATAAGAATTTCTCGCACGTAGTACGAAAGTTAGGACAAGTAACAAATGAGACGTGGAAAAATCGTCGAAATATGTGAGTCGAGTAGATTTTCCCCGAGAGCTTTCTTTATTCTTTCCTTCTATACGTACTTTGATCTAACACGTGTATGGTGTTTCGTATTAATGGTGACGATTTATCCTCTTTCGAAATATCACCTGAAATATTGATGTGGGCTTAGGGAACGGTTATTTTTGGTCTTGTTTGATCTCGAATTTTATGTAGATGTTACTGTGATTGTGGGAGACTTTTGGATTTAGGTATCAACCGTTTGACTAATAATATGTTTGACTATAATGGGGCATGGTATAACACTGTAAAATGGCCTTATTTGATGAGCCAAACAGGGGTTTTTTTTCCAATTTGCGATAAGAAATAAAATGTATTCTATAGGCAGTAACGTACGTAACTCGGCGAAAAAATCTTATAAAATCAAAAAATAAAAATCAATAAAACTCCTCAAATAGATACAGATGACCACGGAAATACTGTAAAAGATCCTACTTATCAATACCACATGTAATTGATAGGTTGGTTTAATATACCCTGGGGTTGTATCAATTTACTGGTAGCAGTAGGAGCGAACTACGATCGTCCCCCGGGCTTCTAACCGTATTTATGGGACCCTGGCGACTTTAATTTCCAGTTCGGTTTTCTAATCGAAGTTTATAGTAACAACTTTAAGTCTGTTCATTATTGATGATGCAGGAAAAGAATTAAATGGTAGTCGAGTTTAAAACATTCAATTCATTAACCGACTGCCTTACAAGGAGGGTAGTCGTTTTATTCTTTCTCTTTGGCGTCGAATTGAAGTCAATCAAGGTGGACGGGAATATTGAAGTGTCAATATTTCAGAGATGAATACTTGATTGCAGCTCGCCCCAAAATAAGCTCACGTAATTTTGGGTCACATTCCTCTGATACCCCAATTTGGGTATAACCGTTTAAATAATATTAACTTATTTTTGATTTTCAACGCTTTTGAACGTCGGCTTTTTCCTGCAAGTTTACTTGAATTCCTATAAAGTCACGGCCATGCAGTTCTTTCTTCTGAATTTCTAGAGCCATTCCAAATTGGCTAAGGGACATAAAAAGCTGAATATCCATATTTTCTGACAGCAAATTAACATACAAGTCGTGGACTACAGTATGACGAGAGGGAAACTTTAATATATTTTTATGAAAGGCGTTTTGGCGCGAAACGTGAATGATTAATGACCGACCCTTAACCCGGGATCCGCTTCCGTCCAAGCTAATTCCGGAAAGTTTTCGCTGAAATGCCCGTTTTTTTTATTAATTAAGCCGTCTGCTCTATATAAAACTCAGAAAGAACCGAGTAATATTACAAATTGTTCTAATTAACTGTATAAACGTTGAGTTTTCTTAGCAATCCTAATTTTAGATAAGCACTTTCCATTACCCAAAAAGAAAAAGAGGTCTTATCTTAATTCGTGTTTCTTTTTTCTTGGCGCGAGTATATTTCTCTTAGGTAAAATATTCACGAGGACTGGCCAGATGCAACGGTAAAGCAGCACAAATTAATGAATGTGAGCAAGGAAAAGAACTGTTATTAAAGAAATCCTGGGAAGGAACTAGTTACTTGTGATATTTAATCTTACTACGCGTTTTCTTGGCAGTCACATGACTTTACTGTTTGACTAGTGCCAAGACTATAAAGATATGAACATTGGTGATCGAATGCCAAGCCACATTTCCATTTAGAGAGATTTTGCAAAAAAATCTTTCCATTCTTGATAGCACGGAAAGATAAAAGGCTGATTCTTTTCTTTTGTGACTGTAATATTACATTTAATATCCCTTCTTTGCACCTAAACATACCCCATATTTCACAACACAATTCGTATCCGAATACATTCATTGTTATTCATATCATATATCGCAATCACGTCCAAATTATCGTAGAAACGTTCGTTATCGAAACCGAATCGTATATCTGTCGTTCTGTACAACAGTACAACCAAACAAATACATTCATAAACAAAATTTCAATAGGTACAGTCGCGTACATAAATTGAACAAACGCATCGTAACAAATGGGATATCCGATTTATTCCCACCAAAATCGAATCTAACACCAAATTGGATTTTGAATTACGGCAACGGATAAACAGAGATTTAATAATTTTGTATGTAGATATGCAAGCATTGTATTAACTTTGTTTGGTTTATGTTTCACAGTTGTTGTTACTTTGTACGAAACGGTTCGTTGTTTTTGCATATCAATCAAGGGTTATTTATTGCGTTCGGTTTTATTAGTTGACTTTTCGTGGGATTTCTGACTGTATTTATAAATATTTGGAGCTTTGTTTATCGGTGCGAAAACAGAAGTCTCAATGACCCGTAACATCGGGTTCGTTATTGAATTCAGTGGTCATGACGAATTTCAAAATAAACTTATTTCTACCACATGACGAAACACTCGTCACCTACATTTTTAAAATATTCAATTTTACTTAGAAAGTTCAAACCAAGACAACTCCACAGAGCAATAGCAATGGAGATGTAAACAGAATGAAAGTAGCAAGTACTCGTAGCAACCAACAAGACATGTTCAACAGACAGAGTAAAATGCAAAAAGAATGTACTTCCCGCTCCGTTTTTTGCATTTTATATCATGCGGTGTCTAGACAGTGCCGGTTAGCTCTTCAACGCTAAGTTCCCAACAAAATTAATATTTCTTTAAAAGCCGCTGGCGAACTGATAAATGAGCTGTTTATCAAACATCTCCTTCCGAGTAATCACATTGGGATCTGTGCATAATGGGCCACTGCCGCTACCCAGCTGCCGTTCTGCTGTGAAATCATCAAATTGTATCCCAAGGGCACAAATCTCATCTCGTTTTGAACTGGATCTTTCGAATTTCAATAAGGATAAAACGCGTTTAATAGCCTTCCCTGGACGCGTATAATTGAATAATGTCTGTTGTCTTCACTCCAATCGTTTGGAGATTAATCTGTAGTAGACCTATTTCTTGTGTTGATAGTTAAATTAGCAGCATGGTTTCACATGTAATTACGGGGTGTTTCATTTACACCACTCACAATCAACGATTCGTAAACTTAATTCTACAAAAAGCGGCGCCAATTTGCACGCAATCCTTTTCACATACTTAGTATACTGCCTGTATTTTAGGGACCAAGAGAACCGTAAATGTGTGAAAACGGCCTTAAGGTTTGATGTCAGACGCCAGATGGTCACCGAAGATTAGCTTTAACGATTTAGTCCTAAACCGTCCCTTAGGAAGTTTAGAACTAAAATATATGCGTTACTGTTTCTTGGGAGCAAGTTCACACATTTCAGCGAGTTATTGTTGAGATTCTGGTGTTGATTTTACTGAGAAGTGTGTTGCCATGTTTAAGTCATGACTAAATTTTACTCAAAATTTCATTTCAATTCTTGTTGAGGAATAAAAAAAAACATTGAAGAAAATTGAATTACTTGAAAAAGAATAGTGAAAAAGCTTTTCAATTCCAGAAAATCCAGCCAAGTGCGAGTCGGACTCGCACACGAAGGGTTCCGTACCATAAAACTTAATTTTTATTATTTGTTGTTATAGTGGCAATAGAAATACATAATCTGTGAAAATTTCAACTTTTACGGTTCTTGAGATACAGCCCGCTGGCAGACGGACGGACGGACGGAAAGCGGAAGCTTAGTAAAAGGGTTCCGTTGGTTACCCTTGGGTACGGAACCCTAAAAATCAAAGCAAAAACATTAAAAAATCTTTCTTTTCTTCGAATGACGTAATATTCGCTGAAAAGTAAGTAATAGCTGCTAGTTATGATAATGTTGGCGCGGAAAGAACGAGATCGGTCGGGGAAATGAACGCCATTCTTCAAGCGCCCGCCGCGGTGATTGGCGCCTCGAGTTTCCCTTCGCCTATTTACGTATTGAATATGAAAAATTGAGTATTTATGTTGTTGGTAGGGGAATCATTACAATATGTAGGTTAATATTATAGGACAGCTGTTGTATGAGTGATCACTGAGAACTGGCATAAAAAGTTTCGAACTTAAATGCATTATTCCTGGCTATCGCTTGAAGAGACTGCATATATCTAGAATATTAATCCTAAAGATTAAACACAGGTCACCACACAGAGGCGATATAAAGTCAGTATAAAAGTTTTGACAAAATTTAAAAATTCCAAGTTTTACGGGCGGGTCTTAAAATTCAAAAGCGTTTTTAAAAACTAAATTTTTGCTTGAAAACATATCGTAAAAGTCAGTAAAACACCTGGTGCAGCGAATATCAACGGTAAAACACGAAAAAACGGTGATGCCCTGACAGAATTGGAAATCTTAACATTGCCATAAAACGTCTAGACGCAAAAAATGGCGCGCCACACGTTTGGCGCGCACTTGCACTATCTGCGGTCGATATCGCTTCTAATAGGCGATTTGCTTTAAAAAAGGCTCTTGAGAGAGCAAAATAAAAAGCGCTAGGGAAGTCGATAAGACCACTGTGAGCCCTCGTTATCTTGGGTCATAAATTACCCCAACACCCTCGGGGGTTCAGGTAGGTGCCTCCCAGGCAGGATCCTTCCAAACGCTATAAGGATTCCGGGAAATGAAGTGACTACGTGATCCAATTGCGATTTTAGGTGCATTCGATTTATGTGTGTTTTTAGTAGACACGCGACTTCTTCAGACATGTGATAGGTCATATGTTTTGACGACCCATAATAGAACAAAGGTGAATGAAATGTTCCTGCATGAACAAAAAGGAATCGATGCCGACGGGACAATTGGACAACTTAAAAAAGAAAACGCCTGAACGAGTTACAATCGATTAATCAGCGATTCAATTCCGTTACGTTCGATTCCTGTTAAAATGGTAATAGGAACGGTTTTATAGGACTTATTCCAGTTCTCAAATGTCAAATTAGGGCAATTTCAATGAACATTGGAGCTTCGTTATTGCACGTAGAGAAAGAGTTAAAATAGATTAATCACTGTAGATAACAGGCTCTGCGATTTCCGAGTTTTAAGCGGTAATAAAGGAGCCCGATAAACTTTTACTTTCTTTAAATCTTTAATGAACATGAAGTTATTTTATAGCTCACTAATAAAAGTCAACTGATTGCGTAACTACATAAGAGGAAAATGTTGAAACTTTACTCCATTTTTATCCGTCTCCAATATAAATTAGAGCCGATTTATATTCTACTTAAAGTTTTTGTTCCGAACAAAGCTCGCGTCAACTTTTACATCTAATTTTTCACAGCACGAAACAATGCGCGGAAGTAGGATTACGATTAAAGTTAGACAATAAATCCAGCAGTTCCGACATCCGCCCGCAACCACATCTGACAGGCTAATACATATTGATACAATATTGGTGGAAGCGATCCAAACACTTTCTATTTCGGCACCCCTATAACTGTACCCATCAACCCTCTGATTTAGGTCATACGGTGGAGTTTACAGTGATTATAGGCTCGTCTAGCTGCACCAATAAGTTTGTTTAGTTTGAGTTTTGACAAATATCTGCAGGTGACGGGTGTGCGGTTTCCCGGCACGGATGCGTTTGACATATTGCTTTGATAGCGGGTTCTGTACATACACTGACGTCATAAATTATAGAAATTGGTATGAAGAAAGAGGTCAGCTATTTATATCAGAGGTTTTTGTAAAGGCAAGCGAATTTGAAGAGGACCCTTTTTATGACTAAACTTTTTGGGTTCAAACACGGAGCGTATGGTCACACTCAGAACGGACGTTGTCCTGAATGATGTAAGTTAGGTAGATGTTTCATACAGATGGTTAGTTTCTTTATTACTTTCCAAACAGCTAAAATCTCAGAATTATATATATTAAAAAAAAACAGATAGTATTCCCGTCTCCGTCAATTCAGACGGTCATTAACAATAATAAGCCAATTACTGAAATGAGTGAGGCAAAAATTCCTCCCTTCATTTCCCTCCCCGTGAGGGCCGTCTCGTCGAGACACCATTTATTTTTACACGCCTAATGAGAACTGACAATCGCTAAAAAGAAATGTCTGGTATCGATCCCATTTTGGAAATTAAACAAGTGCAAAAATATCAATCGAAAAAGAATATCATAAATTAGGTCTTAGCTACAGTAGAGTTAAAGCTTTTAGCTGATTGAAATAATAAGAGTCGCTTCGTCGTTATTAGTGAAAAAATCTGAAGAGACAAACTTGTGATTTTTTAATTAAGGATGAACAGCTCTGCCGCTAGAAATTGTCCGCATAATGAAAGCTTTTTTAAAGTGAACATCCAAATATCTTCTAACTGGGCAGAAGATAATTGGATGTTCAAACTTTAAAAAACAAATTTACGGCATACTAAGGAATATTACAGGATTGCGTTCTTTTTGTCAAGACCTCGGGAACGCGTGAAGGTATATTATGAAGTTGAAATTAAAACCATATAGGTAGGTACTAAAGTTTACAGTCTGTTGAAATTGTGAAAAATCAAACTTCTTAGTTAACTTAAAAAAGATATGGTCATTTATGCCGCAAAAAAGTACATTTCGAATCTCTCAAGGAAACCAAATTTATAGGGTATTTTTAGTTGACCTGAAATTTTCAAGTAATACCTACCGTCTTATACCACAAGTAAAGGAAAAAATCTGAAACCTATACATTTGTAATTAAATCATAAAACATATACTTAGTCTTTTTTTAAATGAATACAAAGGTACGGAACCCTCGGTGGGTGAGACCGACTCGCACTTGTCCGGTTCTTTTTATATATTCACAATAATTCTTCCCTTCTCAACATAACATGTATTTCCTAAAACCACAAGCAAATCCAATAGTACCAACCGAAAGAAAAACACGGTCGCCAATAAACACCGCCATACCAAATATTTTCGTCCAATATTCCGAGGAAAATGTAATAAATAATTTGTCACACAGATTGGCCAGCACAGCCCAAGTCAACGTGTGACACCGGTCGAAAATGATTGGATTACCGCACTGATCAAATTAGGAATGTCTTGTATTTTCCGCTTCCCTGCCTTCGTTGCGTATCGAATTTGAGGGCAATTTCTGGTAGCCATTTTGATTGTTGGTAATTGAGTAATATTAGGGTAAATAGGGTAAAGCTGTTGTTGTGTTTTTTTGCCAAAAAGCCCGTACAAAATAGAAAAAACTCTGCCTTCATTTTTAGCAACATTTGAAATGAAATTCAATAATGTCATAGTACTTTATAGCATAAACAATGAGCAAATACTAGTTTATGACTATTATAGCCAGGAGAAACCTAATCATAGTTAAGAATAGGTAGTCTTATGATATTTATTGAACAAAGCCACCCCAAGTCATAACAAACCCTTTGAAATTCATAACACAGGCTCAATGCATAAAGCAACTACATTGCCTATAATAATGAGAGTCAAAACTAGCTTTAAAACGCATAAAATAGCTATCTAATCGGCAACTTTAAGACATAAATACTTAAAGACACAACTATTTAAAGCCATAATTAATTCAAGGTAGCGTGCAGACGTCCTACCTGGCTGCGGTTCCTGTACCCTCAATTTTAGTGCCCTGTAATATATGGGCCGTAAACCACACTTATCACAACGCACACAAATGCGTCCATAAAATCTGTACTATTACGCTGATACAGTTTAAGTTATGTGCAAGGAAGTTTGTACGTGTTGCTTGCAATCTTAAATTTTCACTTTTAAGATTTTTATAAATTGCAGCTTTTATTCTTAAAAAAGTTTTATTTATTTATGGAGACTAACAAATCTTTTCTCAGTACATGCAAAACCTTTTAAAAATGCAAATCGGTTGAATTCTTAAAGCACTTTCTAACACGACAACACCGACTCGAAAGTTACTATATTGTAACCCACACAAAACGGTGTGCCTAGGTAAAATATCATAGGCGAACCCGCTACGAAAAGTTAGTCGTATAATAAACTTCTATTATAAAGAGCGTCTTGGACTAATTTACGACGAGGTCCATGCCGCCCCACCCTCACTAATCCATACTTATTAAGGATAATGGGGAACCAATGAACAACTTTTCGTCCTTTATCTGGACCCATAAATATTGGCTATCACGCGTCGCCGGTAGCCGGAGGTGTTGAAAGTGCGATTTTACGGTCCTTTTATTACATTTTCGTGTAATAATTTTAATGTAAGTCACAGCAGTGTTTGATTAATCTGGGCATTGAGATATATTTACGTTTCGTTGCTTGGTTTTGAGTTTAGGTTTGTTAACTTTAAGATGGCGTTTGCAGTAGCAATGTTTTATTTAATGTGATTGTTACTGATTATGAAAAAATCAAATATCCAGCAGATATTAGACTATTTTTAAGAGATAAAGACGTAAAGGAAATCGAGAAATTTAGAAGCGACGAAATATTTTAGTCTTGTAAAAATCCGAAAGTTACGCAATTAAAATTAGGGTTTTTAAAATTATTCCTTAGCATTTCGAACAGTGCAGTGTTATAATCGTTTAGAAAAACAGAAAAGTGCTTAATGTATCCTAAATATTATGTCGTTAATTCAAAATCGTGCTCAACAACTTCTTTGATTTTATCAGAATGTTATTTATTGGCTTCGTTTCTGCCGATTGTGTTGGTGTCACGTTATTATCCAGTTAACCTTATAAATTGATTGCTGTATTAATTTAACTTCTTGTTTTATAACTCAGACTGATATCTATGGTCCCTTCATTTCATTGTCAGATTATAAGTATTTTTAGTACCTACCTTTATTCCAGAAACTATGATGTAGATATATCTTCGCGATGCCAACTTTGAGAACAGTTAATCTATTCTGTAAATAACCATTTCGATATCGAGCTTCACCTGAGTGACAAACCTCACAAAGTGAGCTTTATTGCACACAACATAAAGATCTTACGTTTAACGTAATTTGATACTCACCTCGGATTCCGCTATCGAGACACGAAAATGTTGTTACAAAATAGCGGTACAGTACGTATATACCTACACTAATATATGAGAAGAAAACTCTTAATTCCTAACCTTTTTCCAAAGCCGAAGCCAGCTAAGATTACTACAATATAATAGTATCTCAATAGCAAAATCCCCTTGGACCGTTAAGGCAATCTCTAAGCGAAGTCCATGTTCGACCACCAATACCAATCCACTCCGTCTTAGTAGAGCTTGGGCTACGTTCATTACACAAGGGAGATCTTGCCGCACCTACATGAAATATGTACAGTGTTCTCGGAATTTAATACAGGATTATTACATACTTCATCCTTATATTGGAGAAAAGGAAAAAGAAGGAGTTTCAATCACGAGATGGTATGGCTGCAGCTTGAAAGAAGGTTAGTAAATAGGAATGCCATTCCATTTTTAAACATAAGGTTTTACCAAAAACTGGCCAAGTGCGAGTCGGACTCGCGTGCAAAGGGTTACGAACGAATTTCTTTTTTTTTACATATTATTTTAACACTAACGAATTGTTATAGTTTTCCTGTAATCTATAGGTAATCTATAACCTCCATTTTTTTTTGTCTCAGTGGTTTCGGAGAATAGGGTTGTCATTTTTCGTCTGATTTCTTGAATAACTTCAAAACTATTTATTTTAAAATTATAAAAAAAATAGAACCTTCACAGTAAGCCCTTTCATTTGATATATCACACGATACTGTTCAAAAAAATTGTTTTATTGAAATTTGTTAGTTTGACCCCAAAAGTGACACCCATACTAAAAATTTAATAATTTACGTAACGCTTTCGTGTTTGGGTCACAAAAGTCCATATATGTACCAAATTACAACATAATCGGTCTAGTGGATCCGGAGAAAACTGGCTGTGACAGACGGATAGACAGACACCCGAGTGATACTATAATGGTTCCGTTTTTTGTTCGGAACCCTAAAACTAGGTTCTCAGCTCAGAGATGGTTCAAGTTTTACAGTTTATTAATATGAGGCTACAAAATAAAGAAAAGAAAATGAAGAAGATATTAATTAAGTACTTCCAAACAAGGTTTAGGGGGTCATTTAAAACGAATTGCAACTGATTTTGACTGATACAGTCACAGATAAAAAACACCTTTCGACGGTACAAGCAAAATGATCCAAACTTACTACAATATGCCTGGTCCAATCCACTAAGCCCATCCAACATCATAAGCGAAAACAACATCATAACACGTAGGATGAATAGCGGACGATCTTTCACCGTAGTCAGGCTGATATGAGGCTGAGTCACAGAATATACAGGCACAGAAAACCAGCTCAACACAACAAGTGAATACTGGCGCAAGCATACACAGATGAGCACTTACTACGAGTTCATCTCCTCTGATCTTATATTTTTGGTGAACGTTGGGTGCAATGATATTTTTTTTAACTATACTTTGGATGGTGGGACGAGCTCGATTCCTACCGAAAGGACAGGCCCAACATAGCAAATGACAGAGTTGTTTGGAAAAGGGAGAGAGACGCTTTTGCCCAGCAGTAGGACAAAATGACTAGATAGAATGATACTTTGGACGCGTGATGTTGAGTCCCAACATTGGAGTCAACTTTTGAAGCTGGCGGACCCGGTGTCGGACAAATGCCAGTCGCGAGTACGCTTACATGTTGCACCACTTGTACGTGAAACGTGTCTATGCGTTTTTTTATTCCTGGCACGGAGCCGACCTTCTGTACCTATCTATCTGAAGCTGAGTCGCAACGAGGATACACGAGACATATTGTCACTCCCTCGCCCCGGGAGGATTGGGCGGCTAATAGCGAAATAGTGTCACCCCCAAGCTTGTCACTTATCATTTGCAACGCTAATGGAATATTTATAACTAGCTTATTATAGAGCTTAGTTGGTGTTTTGGATGGAATAAGATTCGATGAAGGCTTCTACGAAATTTTGTTGAACTTATAGAATTTGAGCTTAAGAATCTTAAAATAATTAGCACTAATTAATAATCGGTATGTCGTAGGACGACTAAGAGGTCAACAGAAATAACTTGAGACATAGACGTGTTTTAATAGACGAGATTGCTATTGTGATGATAGTTTTGTACCGTCAACAATAGTTACTACTGTTGTCTTAGAGATATCACTTTGCCATAAATTGAAAATTATTGTAACAATCGCAATAAGTACGGAGTAATCACTATAAGGAGACATGAGCATGGGCGTGTAGCTTCAGATACGTTCATGGACGATTGGCCAGGAAAGTCAACACATAAAATAGTTGCTTCTATGGGACAGTGTTTTACTAAAATAATAATATAAATAAATAGTAAAAGCTGTCATAGACGATGAAACTATTGCAACGGAAAAGCCAACATGTAAGCCGCCACGCTCCACCATTACACCTACCTGCACCGTGACTAGAAATTACAAGCGTGATAACTTCCACTAATAATTGTCAGCAGCTAATTAATATCTTCCACGGCCACACTGACGCATAGAGACCACCAATTTGCGGCGCAACACATAACGTTTTATTTGATGCGAACAAGGGTTAGTATTTATTATTGTTTACGTAGCACGATGGCCTCCGGGCACAATTCCATTGAGTTATGGCCTGGTCACCCCCGTGCGACCGGCGCAGGTGGGGCAACCACAGAAGGTCTCAATTTATTGCTAATTTTATTTGTATAGCGGTTCCTGTAAATTTTATTGTTTTTGCTCCTAAATATTTCGGGCTGGACACAGCCTCTTATGGCGATAAACCACGTAAACATTTTATTGCAGCAGTTAATCCAGATATTGTTGATCGATCAGTTTATGAAACTGGGGACACAAATTGGAAGACCGTGTTTTTGAATTTCTTGTTAATGCAAAGGCAAAATGACGAATAAATTTATGCTGCGTCGTTTAAGGTCCCATAAGACGCAGTCTTGTGGGCGGGAGAAATATTACACCAGACTCGAGAGCAGTCGTTAGCAATTTTGATGTATAGATACGAGTGAATTTAAATGCGGATTACATAAACAGGTATTATTAATACATTATCAACGCGAGTGAATATTTTGAGGAATCTCGTAAATATAATATATATATAATTTTTCAGTCTCTGTAGAAGAAAGTGAGCCGGTTTTATGTGTGTAAGCATTCAGCAATCATCATCAGCATTACCATCACACCTAATTCTCTTGGTTTTTCCGGTTCCCAAACAGATTAACCGCGCGATACAGCGAAAGTTCATACAAATCCTGCATTATTAACATAGCCAATAACCATCAAAACTAATGTTGCCAAGATAACGGTCATGTCTTCACAAACATCCGCACATTATCCCAAGTCATTTACAACACAACTCCTTTTACCTCTCATTTTCCTTAGACGCTCCTCAAGATTCTCAGTTCACCTAAATTTCGACACGAAATAAAAGTAGCATTAAAACTGGCGAAGAACGATTTTTCTCTCAGATGTCATTCGAATGAAATCCGTTATTGGAAATACGCGAGGGTGCTATTAAGAGAACGATATTCCCTTTAATGTTCTCTCTAATTAATTTCCTTGTCGCTTTTGTTTTTTGTCTCGCTCCAAACTCTAACCTTATTGTTACTATCAGGTAATTTATACACGGGCCTAATGAAAATGTATCTCCGCTATTTATCAAACGAAGTGGCGGTAGACTTTGGCAACGTTATACCGATGGGAAAAGGTCTCATTTATGGTAACTGTTTCCAAGTTTCGCTGACAAAGGGAAAATAGGGATCCTTTTTCTTTGTCGAAGGATTTGGGTCATTGGTTATTTCTATTGGGAAAAGCTTCAGGTGGAACGTATGTATTGTTGTTGGGAATAAGTTATTTTGGTAATGCATAGGTTTTGTTTACAATAAAACTTTCTTCTTTTTTTCGGCATCCTCGAATCTAATCAAAAAGAAACCCTTCTAAGTAATTCTACCTACAAAAACCTTTAGTATTACCCACTCTCAAACAAGGAAGTATCAAATGTAATGTATCAATTCACAGTTCGCATTGTTCATATGCATTTGCATGGCTTAATTCATAGCATCGTTAATATCACACAAACACAGG
The DNA here is from genome assembly GCA_950371165.1 of Lacanobia oleracea. Lineage (NCBI taxonomy): Eukaryota > Metazoa > Arthropoda > Insecta > Lepidoptera > Noctuidae > Lacanobia > Lacanobia oleracea. Next base: position 15,777,973 of record OX493397.1, read on the forward strand.
TAAAGCAAGAGATATTACTCTAATAACATCTACAGTGGCTGCATGCTTAAGCAGGGGTCATAAACACAAAAGCCGCGCTTATAGAAAGCATTATTATCCCGACTTCCTCAGAGAGAGGAGATGTTTGCAAGGATTATTACAAGTCTAGCAATAAAGGGGCGAAACGACACCTGGTAAATATTAAAAGGGGAAGATATAAAGTGAATGTTATGTTTGTCACCAAACGTGACCGCGCGGTTATGAATTTCTTTATAACCCCACCTTAAGGTGTCAACAGACCGAAAGGAATGGTTTTCGTAAGTTAAGCAATCAAATAAAGTTGATGCACCAGACGTATCCAATTTTACTAACGAAATAATTAAGTTAATTAATTACCACAAAAAATCTGATACCCGAGACGGTAGGGTATTATTTTTCTAGCTAGGAGGGACCAAATTAATGAACTTCATTTATTACGGCTTATCTAGAACGAGGACAATTTTCGTAAGACAGAAAGAAATAAAACAAGTGAGCCAGAATACATCAAACTTGAATTTCTTTGTGGAAAAAAGAAAGTCTCACTACAGCTTAAAAATACAGAAAAAAATCTTCTTAAACGACGCCAATCTACGAAAAATGACTAACAATTTCATAATTATTTCAATTTTGATCTCGGGATTCGTTGCGAGCTCCACATTTCTGTGTAAATTCAGTGAATCACCTCGGAGTAGCAAAGCAAGGTGAACGAGACGATTACTGCTCACTTCCGAGACGGGAGCCCGACTGCAGGATTAGATTGAAATTGAATGGTCTTCTGGAAAATGAGAAATGAAAAGAAAAAAGCACGTACCTTCGTAATGACTGCGAAAGTACTTTTGAAGAACTATTTTCAATGAATGACGGAGATTGAGAAAAATCAAATTCATTGGAAATTCTTTGTTTTTTTTTTTAATAAAATTCAAGACGTTGAGTTGCCTTCGTTGAAAATTTTAATTGGAGTTAGTGACTGTGCTTTTTTTATTTACTTTCTACATTTGACAGCGAATAGGGATCTAAACTACCTAACTACAATATGACAGTAAAATAATGTCTTCCATAAAGTGAGAAACACTGGGCCTACGTACGCAACGTATGCAACGCTTTTGTATCGTATCTTACGTTGCGTTGCATACGTTACGTACGTTGGACCAGTTTACCTCTAGCTTAACTTTTCTTTGCCAGATATAAAATCTTTTTTATGTTAGTAAAAGCCTCAATTAATTCTACTTTGCAACGTAGGACATAAATCATCTTTTAACGTTTTCTCGTCATGTTTTAAAGTGCTCCCAAGTCCCAACATTATTTTGTATGTAGAGTGTATTCAATAAAATTTTAAGCACATCTGTTATGTCTTTTTTTAATACACTGCATTATCCAAAAGATGGCGTACCTATCTCATAACACGGACGAATAAAGAAGAATTTAATCTTTTGGCTTCCTGTGACCATGGTTTGAACAGGATAATTTTAAAATTACGTTTAAAAGAGCGCAGTGATATATAATTGACGAAAGCGTTCAGTTTTCGAAACTTGGATTTGTGTTTTAAAACAAAACTATATAGATAGGTATTGACAATTTCTTCGCAGCTATGTTATTTATTACAATGATAATAAAACATTATTTAAATAGGCCAAAATCATAGCAAACTAAAGCACAAACAAAATATCTCGTTCAGCGTATCGATAATAAATCCTGTGAGTACAAAACACCGTAAACCATGGGTACAGTACTTGCCTACTACGCGCGTTCTCCATAGCACGTCATAAAGTGGAAATTGTCTTCCTAGTTGAATTCATCCGACGCGCGGGGACTGGGGCTCCCTACCCTAATAACATTGCAGTTTCCTGGAAAATTTTAGTGTACCGTGGACCAGCGGGGCGGAATAAAGGCGAGAGCTCGTTTCCGTAACTAACACCTTACCAGGATAAAGAAACACTCAAACTTTTTCAACCATTTGCATTACATTGCGCGATTGTTCCATTTTCTCGTAAAAGTTGGGACTCAAAATACGCAATGGAAGCAAATCGTAATTTAAATCTGGAATTTCGAGGAGTGCATAGTAGATGAATAGAATGCTCTTACCGTGAGATAGGTGAAGTTTATCCGCCGGACTAACAAAGCTAAGCATGAAAATAGGTGCATGAAGTACACTCGGTTAGTGACATTTTTGAGATTCGTAGGTTTTAGTTGGTCTACAGTTAGTTAGTACTTAGTTTAGTTACTACTACCTAACAGGGACTTGCTTACATGTTTTACACAGAACTATGAGATTTTTAGTAACTAGGTACCTAAATCTATACTTAATATATAAAGCTGAAGAGTTTGTTTGTTTGTTTGTTTACTTGAACGCACTAATCTCAGGAACTACTGGTCCGGTTCTTTCAGTGTTAGTTAGCCCATTTATCGAGGAAGGCTATATGCTATATATCATCACGCTAAGACCAGAGAGAGAAAGCAGAGCAGTATAAAAATTGAGACGCAGACGAAGTTGCGCGGGTCAACTAGTAAAACAATAAAAAAAAAGAGAACTAGAGTCCAGCGGGTCTAAAAAGGCCACTTTAGCAGAATCATTTTAGAATCATAATATTAACCACACAAAAATCTGTCAAATTTCATTTTCATCTTTATCTTTAACGTCATCATCTGCCTGCCTTTTCCCAACTATATTGGGGTCGGCTTCCAGTCAAACCGAATTCAGCTGAATACAGTGTTTCACGTGGAGCGGCTGCCTACCAGACCTCCACAACCCATTAAATAGGTAACACGGTACTTCTTGTCAATACTGGAGTCAGATTTACTGGCTTCTGACTATCCGTAACGACTGCCAAAGATCTACAAATGATAGCCGGGACCAACGGCTTAACGTGCTTTCCGAGGCACGGAGGAAACTCGGTATGTTAAGGTGGTCACCCATCCACAGACCAACCTTGGCAAGCGTTGCTTAACCTTAAAGATCGACCCGCGCGGCTGTTATTATTTAGCCACGAGCTCCTCTTTTCTATTATTTTAATATCATATTTTTTTTATAGAATTGAAGTTGTATATTGAGAGCTGCAAAGGTTTTATTTTTTTTTCCTCCCGGAAATCCGCCCACGTCATGACGTAGGTACATAATTAATTTTCTGCTTCACTACCTCAAAATTACCAATGACAACTTTTAATAAATTGTTACCGATAACTACCCTACAATTACTTATGGCCGGAACTTTCGGTGAACGTTAATCTTTATCGTTAACGTATTAGGTTCAATATTGATTGGGGAAATTTGACAGTGACGAGTAGCGTGATGTGCTATAAGATTCTGCTTAAGTGGCGTTTTTAGACCCGCTGTTCCTTCATTTTTCTGTAAAAGGTCGTAATTTTCTCTGTACCTACTTTTGTTTGGATAGGTTTTCAGGAATTATCTAACTAGCTACTCCAAATTCCAGATTCAACAACTAATGGCTTCACAAACCTAACATAACTTTAAACCAGTATATGTTACAAAGCTACTCTGTTAATAAAACCCAAAATTCCAAATTAAAAGCCCTAAAGAGAGACAAAAAGGAACCGCAACAGCAAGCCAACTCCCATGCTGTCGTCAAGAGCCTTCATGAAGTCAAAGGTACAGTTCAAGTGCTCCACAGGGCGCCGTCGGCGACACGGTAAGGGCGCCTTGCAGTCGCCGGATTAACTATATTTCACTAACGAATTAATTTGACCCAGCTGCTTCACTGTGCGGGAGTAAATCAAGTTACGATGTGAAGAAACAATAGGGAATATGCATGCGATTTTTTTATTTGTATAATGAAATGATTTTTTAAATACCTTCATCAACGATGAAGTTATAAAGCTTCAAATATTACAATTAGAAAGAGAAGTCCGAAATGAACTTTGACGTCAAAGTCCATGACGCCTATACAGCTACCATAGAAAACAGAGGGACAGATATATAAAATAAGTATATATCGGTTGTTTTTCGCACAATTTTGATTCTATTTTCACTGTTAGAAGTATATTTTTGTATATTTTTAGATAAACTGTATAGATAATTATTATTATTATTTTATAATGATGATGTTGGGTCTTTATTTCAAAGGTCTGCTTTTGGCGAAATTGGAGTTCAGTACTTCAGTCCTGAATTCGTGATTGATCGCCACTAGAGACAAAAAGCAAATAATCACACAGATACTTTTTATCGACAGACGTCGCAAACAATCAAGATACCAAACAGTTAATTGGCACCCAATTTGAAGTTGCTTTTAAAAAGCACCAAAAGGGAATGGGGCTCAAGTCAGCCATTTTCTGGTCCAATCTCAATCATTCCTGCGGACGTCCACTACTGGAAGCGTCGCCATTCCAAAAAGTGTTCTACTACATAATAGGGCCGTAGAAAAGAAACTAGGTGCAGGATATTTTAATTCAGATACTGCAATAACGAGATCATTTCCAATATGACACTTATCATCGCCCACAAGAATATGGTAAGCCATCGTCTCATTGACTTACATCTTGCGTGGGCAATACTGATATATTTTATTTTCCTACATCGCCAGATTGGTATCAGCAATTGGAGAAGTAACATAGATCTTTCGATAAAAATATTCAGCTAGTTAGGGATTTCCTCAAGGATTTGGATCTCAGATATTTGATATTTTATCTAAAGATATGTTTTACAAGCATCCAAGCAGGAGGAGCTCGTGGCTAAAGAATAACAGCCGCACAGATCGATCTTCAAGGTTAAGCAACGCTTGCCAAGGTTGATCTGTGGATGGGTGACCATCTTAACATACCGAGTTTCCTCTGTGCCTCGGAAAGCACGTTAAGCCGTTAGTCCCGGCTGTCATTTGTAGAACTTTCGGATTGTCAGAAGCCAGTAAATCTGACTCCAGTCTTGCCAAGAAATACCGTGTTACCCATTTCATGGGTTGTGGAGGTCTGGTAGGCAGCCGCTTCACGTAAAATACTGGTATTCAGCTGAATCCGGTTTGACTGGAAGCCGACCCCAATATAGGTAGTTGGAAAAAGGCTAGGTAGATGATGATGTTTTACAAGCATCCAATCAAACATTCTTAGGTATTGAAAATCTAATATTTTTATCGAATACATTAGAATGAGTATCCAATAATAAAGGAGACGTGCACTTTTCTATAGAAGCTCGAAACTTTCCAGAAATTAAAGTTGACGTACTAAAACTTGATTTACCATTCAACATATACGTAGTTACGACTTCCACTGAATACGATTTCATTCAATGCCACATTATACTAGCGCATAACTTTTGACACGAACAAAAACTTGGACTTTTCCATAAATTGTATAAACTTTTTTAATACGAGAGCGAACAATAACATAAAATAGATTCGGACGGACAGTCCGGCCGTCCGATTTCATCGGCGTACGTATAATTCAGTTAACCAATGAACCACATGCGGTGCACACGGACACACCGGATTGAATTGGGATCAGGAAACGTATACAATGTTCGTGTAAACTCCCGCAGAGCTATAGAAATTGTTGCAGTGAAAAAAACATTTGACAGCCGAACACAAAAAAACGCACACGTCCCATATGTAGCCAGTTTCCGCTCAATATATTTCTGATATTGTCCGGAATCGAGCACGCATTTATGCTACCTGTAAACATGCCTTTATCTGACGTTTTATACGATATCCAATTATGCAAATAAAACCAATCCTAACAACACTTATCTGAACCATCTGCTGAAAGTTAATACTTATGGGGATAAAACGTAATAACAATTTCTGTTTTATCTTGAATATTCCAATTTGCTGCCAACGACTAATTTCTAAATTTCCACCGAGACCACTAATCGATTTATCGATAAAGTAAGATTACTGTTAGCGCAGGCGCACATCTACATAATCGATTCCCGATTAAGTATCGATTAGGATCTAGCGAAACTAACACTGCGATAATCATCTCTAGCATCGCAGAGACCGGTATAAACCCGCTCGTTATACATGCACATTACGGCATCGGTACAATGATCATGTAGAATTAAAATTCAAATAGAAGACAAGATCTATAAAACTGGAACATTAAATAGAACAGCCGGGCCCGACATGTCGGCGTTCGTGCCACGTACATAAAGTCATTTTGTAGTGCATTTTACGACATTGAAGCGAGCACTCTTCCCATCTCAAGACTTCTAGAGCGTGCAGACATGTTATAAGTTCGAACATCAATAGTGGTACACATTGCTGAGGTGCAGCTTGCAGAACGACCGGCAAATTGTTGTTTCATGTTTCGTTTTCGCAGTGAACACGGCTTTACGGCGGGAATCGGTGAATTTCCCCCGAGTGCAGTAAAAACCTCTCTGTCAGACGACACTCCATCGGCAGTTCGGTTCAGGGTTGATATCTCGACGGCTCGCGTCAAATATCCACAAATCCGACGCTCAAATAACTTTTGTTTTTTATGCGAAGGGACCGGACTGAAGCAACAGTGCCGGTTCTAATGCCGATATCACGATTATTCGCTCCGGTTTTCCCTTACGTAAAGGGATGCTCACAGAAATGGTCTCATTCCGAAATATTCTCATTACTTGGGCGGAATCTTTTTTACTTTACGGCAGAACGCTCCCCTTTTCTTGTTCAGTGAAGTACAAAGTTTTCCCGGTCCTCTCATCGACTGCGAAAGAAAATGACTAATAAGAAAAGCAAATGATAGCAATCTGGCCGAGGTTCCCGATCTTAATTAAACTGAAGATGAAAACTTGTACCAAATACAACTTGGAAGTCTACATTAATAAAGCGAACATTATGTTACTCCTCGGTTGTCGCAATAAAAAATGTATACCTTGTTGAAAGCGTTACAAGAATTCTCTCAACGCGGCCATTACAAGTAAACACCAACAAAGGGACACCAATGATTTTTATAGAACTTTCAAAAGACGTAAAAACTGCTGACATTTCGTTGTTTTTTTATCTCGTCGAGCAATAAATATGTCCACCGCCCTCGCGCGCTTCTCTAGTAATTCTCTACCAACTACCAGCCTATAAATCCAAAAGATTGATGTTAGATACCTTACTTAAGTAAGTACATTTGCCGTGAAACGTAATATGTCGTAACGCCAATTAATCTAGAAAACACATTATAGTTTATTTAGAAAAAGTTAATGGTATCACAAGTGTCAGCATGACAGATTAGTTAAAAAATAAAAACATGCGAGAAATAAAAAACCGGGTCTTTGAAAATAACGACCACTAGTGGACCAATGTGTCAACGGTTACTAATTACTTCCAAGAATTTATTTATCTATGTTTATTTTAGACGACGTTTTAATAATTATTGCGAATGAACACGTTTTTAATTTGTCATTAAAATGTATCAAAGTAGATCGAAATGGCCTTCATCTCGCACATGAAAAGGAAGACCGCAATAGGTTGGCTTGAAGTTATCTATACTAATAGATATCTTTACTAATAAATAAAGCTGAACAGTTGGTTTGTTTGTTTGCTTGAACGCGCTAATCTCAGGATCTACTGATCCGATTTGAAAAATATTTCAGTGTTAGGTAGCCCATTTATTGTGGAAGGCTATATATCATCACGGTAAGACCAATAGGAGCGGAGCAGGAGCACACGAAGTTGCGCGGGTCAACTAGTTTTTAATAAGAATGATAGGTTGCTGTTATTTTTGGCCAAGCGTAAGTTAACAGTTACCTAAAGCATTATACGAGATATTCCGAGTAAGTATTTTTCTTGTTGACAATCTTATTGACAATCTTAAAATCTAGTTTGATGATGGCTGGAATTTTGTCACTTATCCATGAACCGACCTGTAGGTACTGTAACTAATAATGACAGTTATTATCCACCTAACCAGATATTATCAACAACCTAGGTAAGCTAAAGAAAACACACTAACCACAACCCCATACTTCGCATTAAAAATTAACGATCATAATGGAATATCATACTAAAACGAATACATTTTCATCCCTTACTCATCATTATTCCAAATAAAAAACCCCATCACGACCTCACTGCATAAACAACTACCCTCTGAACAGCCATAAAATCTGTTGCAAAATAAAACACTTTTTTTCCTACTTATTGATTTAACTAGCGGTCCATATGCAGCTAAAACTGGGCACCCTCAAAGTAAAGAGACACCATTAGATGCCACGTGGGACCCTGGACCCCATGGGGCAAGGTAATGCGTGGTTCCGCTGCACATTTTTACTTTTACCACTAATTGGGGCACCGTGGGGATGCAGACGAAACCCCACTGTCCCTGGGGAGGTGGAAATACAAATACGGCTTTTTCAATGTCACTTTATTTGTACGTAATGAATGTGTGCGTCAGTTTAATATGGATTTATTTTGTTTGTATTTAATTTTAAGGTTTTACAGAGGCATTTCAACTCTCTGTTATTTGAGTAGGGAGTCACATAGAAAAATATCGATACTTAATAATTGTACCTTAAGACTCTTTAACCGCGACTACGCGGCAGGCCCAGACGGAAACGGCAAGATGAACAAGAATCTTTTGGTATTTTGCAGCTCTGGACAGAGGAAGATGGAAGAAGAGTTGGCAGGCGTTTGCTTAGCAGTAAGACAATATGAGATAATACTACTAATATAATAATACTAATAATGAAATATAACTGTAAGTACCAAGTACAACAAGCGCGGTTTAAAATTTTAGGTCTGTGAATTATTAACTTTCCTATGTAACATGCTAGCGTGCAGTGTGTTGCTTGCAGTTTGATAACTCCATTGGGAATCACAGCGACTTACCGAAGATACCATGTTCAATAGGAATTTATACGTAAACACACTAGAGAGCACCTACGTAGAGCTGACTACATTTCCCAATTACGTATATTCAGACGTTATCAAAACCAAGAAGGTACTTCATTCATCGCAAGCATAATGCATCAATATCTCATTTACAAAAAAACCCTATATTAAAAAGGCTCGAACTTAACAAAACCGAAGGAATCCGCGAAGCTAACAATGGGCCTTATTATCCCATGATCCTTGATCCGTACCATGCCGTACATATCTGCAAAATTTCACGCACCCTTGCAATAATAATATGGAGGAGCCCTTATCTACCCTCTTCGCGATCAGACCGACACGGACCGAGGAAGCAGCGATAAAAGGGTCCCACTATATCATATTGGCACTTTCGACAGAGGATCTTGTAATATTTCGTACTCCTTAAAGGATAACCGAAACTCAGCCCCTCTTGAGAAAGGAGATGATGTGAGGGCTCCAATGATCTATTTGTCAGGATCAAGAGTGCGAACCGATACTACGATATTGAATTATCATTATAGTTAGTTGGTAAGGCTGCGCATTACCGGTTTTTTTGCTGATCTAATGCATCTTAATGGTAACGTATGAATTCCTAAATTTTTGTGAATTTTAAATGTTCTAATGATAGGCAAATTAATGTTTCCATAATATATAGTAAATTTTATATGTAATCCATGATAATAAAATAATCTGTATACATACCTATCTATTTTCGCCAACCTATAACCAACAATAACAACACTTAACTTTATTTATAGTAAAGATTTTAAACCAACCATTGCGCAGTTGCCAATTTTATGCGCTCCCAATACAGCCTTCTTGACTTCAGTTTACATGAATAATCCGACCACCTTCGCAAGCCGTCCAGCCGCATTAAAGCTCATTATGAATCCCTGTAACCAGTTCCTCATCAAACTGCTGACGTGTAAATGTAAACAAAACAATGACTCGCTAATTCGCAGACGCGCCCCTTGCGGTGAGGTCACGGCGAGGTGTGGCCTGCCAACTTGTATACTTGTATCCAGCGGTTAATGAAAGCAATATCGGAGGGAAGTGACGTTTCTCCGTGAGGGCCAAAGCAGACGTGCAACTTACCTACAGCTGCTGCGATCAGCGATTGAGTCGCATTTTCCGGTAGGTAGATACAGCGACTGAGTTCTAAAGCCCGCATACCAATCAGTGGGACCACTTCGGTCGCTTGACCAGAGTGCCAATTCTATTAATTTTAAAGCAACTTTCGCATTCGCATCTCCGTCGCAAGCTGTCAAAAATGCATGGAAATTAAGGTTTTTTTGACATTGTTAAAGAGCTGTGGATTTTGTGAATAAATAAATAAATAATAGTCGATGGCGCCGAAAAGTTCTGGAGTGGCGACCGCGTACCGGAAGATGCAACGTTGGTAGGCATCCCAAAAGGTGGACCGATGAATGCGAGACACGCAGGAGTGCAGGACCGGTCGTTGTGGCGACGCTTGGGGGAGGCCTGTGTCCAGCAGTGGACGTCTTTCGGCTGATATGATGATGATGACATAAATAAATAAATAGCAGAATTGACCCTCAGAACGCACAACGCTGCGTTATGCAGTGCTGAAAAACCTAATCGTATAAAGAACGTCAAGAAAGGTCTTCTGTACGTTCGCAGTGAGGAAGATTATGTGTCCGTCACCGCATACTATAACCAAAGCAAGGCTTGAACGTCTGTGAAATACTCGTACATCTCAATTTTGTATTTTTGGTATTTCTACCGGACACGTAGTAAGAGTCGCCAAACTACATTCTGCAACATTGATGAAGTACTAGAATCCGCAGGATCTCCGACGCTAAAGGTAGTAAGTCTACCAAGCCCCTAATAATATATGATGGAATACCCGCATGTGGGTTTACCTGGTTCAGTTTGACGGTTCCGACCTACATACACACATTTGAATATTTGGGTACAATTAATCTTCTAATATGAATTGATGAGGAGGGTTACAGGGTATCTATGGAGCCGCTGCGGCGTAGCAGGGTGTAATACGATTATGGTTTTAATTATTTGTAGACGAGCTCAATCAGGATTACAAACGGTTGGGCAACCTCGTGAACCATTTTTGATTTTAATAACATTTTCTTTCAGGGATGTTCATAAATTGTTGATCGATTTTTATGCACACTAGTCTGCAACGCAGTCGGTTTTTTTAAATATTTTTAATTACTATTACGCTAAAGTAAATAAAGCTATAAATCACGCTATACTTCAGCATATTTAATGCAGATTTATAAAATTAATATTACTTACGTGAAAAATAACGTAGGAACGGTGTGCACTTACGTGCATGAATGTAATTGAAAAACTTTTATGTGATTTTTATTCAAATTTAACGAAATTATGAAATAAAAACAAGAACATCATGTTCGTGGCTATTAATATTTTATGAACACAGAGTATACTTTCAGCATAGCCAACTAAAATTAACAGGGTGACATGTTTGCCTTGCGTTACCACACGAACTATGTAAGGGTTGGCTAGACATATTTACGATACCGAGAACTGAAAAAAAAATAAAAAAAAATATTTTGTATGTTAAATCACTTTCGATTATTGACTGTAAATTTTATAAAACCTGTTGGTGTAAGTAATAAACTGCAGGTATCAAAAATACTATGTTCCATGATCGAATGAAAAAAGATTGCACAAGACTGGTACAATGAGATATAGTAACATTCTAGCAGAATTTTCTCCTAGAAATAAAATATCTGGATGATACCCAATCGTTGGGTATCCTCAAGAGGCTTATAAATTAGTCATCAAATACACATTTAAGTCCTCGCGATTTTCGATACTTTCATAAAGGCCAAAGGTCACAGACCCGTCTGGCGCCGTCATACAGAACGTAATGTAAATATGTTCCTTTTCATATTTTCCTGAATCGCGTGCCGCGACGGTCGACAACCACGCGAAGCTTTATGTCGTGTTAGAGGTATTATACCAATAGTTCGCGTGTCCCCTTATTATAATATGATTTTAACAAAGCCAGCGTAATGCTCACACAATAGCCGCCTTTCAGACGCAAACTGGAACGATTTAGGATTACTTGCTTTGATATCGCAATCACTTGTCTGGCTGTTGGGAGTTGGATTATGTTATCTGGCTGGATTGTGTGTTTTTTTTTCTTTATTCAGTGTGGTGTAAAGAGTTTTCTATCTGTCTATCTATTCGGCAAATGACGTGGCGAGTGACGAACTTCGCATGGCGGCTGGTGTGACAGTGGTTGAGGATCGAGTTTAGTGGGGTATTGATGGAAAGGCCAAACTCCTTCTGAATTCTGGTAAATAATGATTTTACCTTTTTTTTTATTTATTTTTTTACTTGTCTGACTATAGCTCGATATAATTTTGGTTTACCACTATGGAAATTAAAGACAACCTTTTGGTACAATTTTCTGCCATGTAAAGTTTTCCTCGTTTATTTAATTCCGTTAGTCTACTTACAGAAGTAGATATTCTATCTATCTGTCTCATCATCTTCATCTATAGCCTTTTCCGAACTATATTGGGGTTGGCTTTCAGTCAAACTGGATTTAGCTGAATCCCAGTATTTTACGCGGAGCGGCTGCCTACCAGACCTTCACAACCCAGTAACTGGCTAACACGGTACTTCACGGCAAGTCTGGAGTCAGATTTACTGGCTTCTGACTATCCATAACGACTGCCAAAGATCTACAAATGACAGCCGGGACCAACGGCTTAACGTGCTTTCCGAGGCACGGAGGAAACTCGCTATGTTAAGATGGTCACCCATCCAGAGACCAACTTTGGCAAGCGTTGCTTAACCTTGAAGATCGACCCATGCGGCTGTTATTATCTAGCCACGAGCTCTATCTATCTGTCTATCGTTCGTTATTATTCCGAAAATACTAAATTAATTAAACCTATTGTCTCAGGTGACAATGGTTAAAGTTACCTATAGCTTCTAAGCAACTATTGTTGCCACGCGCCATGTCTGAAAACAATATTGAAATTGAAGTCTCCTAATGAATTATTGCTTTCTACCACGATCAAACAAAAGAGGTATCGTCCGAAATCCAATATTCCATTTGTTAATTAGACAATAGGAATTGAAAATCGATTTCCTTTGTCGACGAAATTAATGGAAGTCTAGAAATTAAATAGTAAATACTGACCTGTAAGGGTCAAGTCACACCGAGATGGCAGCGAAGCGGCGAGCAGTTTCAGTGTCATATAATTTTAAACTTTATCTTCATTACTGTAACACATATTATCGCGGGAGTCGTCGGAATGCTCGCGGCGCCGCGTGCGGCCGCGCGACCTTTTCAAGTTTCTCAAGCGACCAAGCGATACTATGTGTTACTGTGATGAGGATTAAGTTTAAAATCATATGACACTGATCCTGCGCGCCGCTTCGCTGCCATCTCGGTTTGACTTAAGCCTAATGGGTGTAGTAGATCCAAGGCAACTTGTCAAGAAGAATGGTGCAGTGTAATTCATCATTATCTTTGGATAATTTCAGATATCTATCTGAGTTTTTTCACAGATTTGACAGTCCTTTCACATTATATGTTGTACGATTCAAACTTGTAGGCGGCTCGGCACATGAGGTGCCGCTACGCAGAGGTCAATTCATGTAACAATGAGGGTAAGGGGTAGAGTCATTATCAACATATCAGCCGAAAGACGTCCACTGCTAGACATAGGCCTCCCTCAAAGAGGGGGAGGGTTTGGCATAATCGCCACGCTTGGCAGGCGGGTTGGCGATCGCAGATATGGTGTTGAGTTTTACAGAGAACGCTGCTGCCCATTCTCTGGCGAGTCCTACACCTACGGTAAGTGATAGGATGGTATTATTCTTTTACGGCACCATTCGACACCGACCGACATCATACGGCAAAAAGGGATAGAGTGCTGTGCGATAATTTGCGGACTTCACAGCCGCCACGGCCACCATGACCCATAGAATAGAATAGAAAACTCTTTGTTATAAACACCAATAAAGTTACCGAAAAGATATATGAAGAAAACATTCCACAGGGTTTATATCGCTAAAAGCGTTCTTTCTAAGACAACTTCTGGATGGATTTAAAATAAATTGAAAATAATCTCATCATCACTTAACCTAATATAGAGCCTCTGAGCAATCACGGATTTAGCCATATGAAATAATATCGATTCCTTTTGTCGACGTAAATAATAGCAGTTGTGAAATAATGTTGTCGCAATAATTAACGTATAATTTACTTTGCTAGCTCGTATCGTGAACACGGTGCTTTACTAAAATGAAATTATTATTTTTTTACTTTTATGCCCATCACGCGACGCCGTAAATATAAATCTTAATTGTTACTGTACATTGAGCTATTCAACTATTTTGTTGTTATTTTTGTGAGATTTTAAATTAGCATAGGATAAGTTGTTTTGATGCCGATTTTATTTAATCTGTCCACAGCTTCATCAGCTGTGGACTGATTATCATCGCTCCAACTAAGATTTCACGGTGAGATGTTTACAGGATAGCACTGCTGGGGTTAAAAAATACTACTTTTATAGAATCATATTAGAATCATAATATTAATCGTACAACAATCTGTCAAATTTCATTTTCATCTTTGTCGCTAAAGCATTAGGTTCAAGATTGATTGGGAAAATTTGACAGTAACAGGTAGCGTGATGTGGCTTCTGATTCTGCTAAAGTGGCCTTTTAGACTCCCTGATGCTAAGGATTGACAGATTAATTCATGCTCACTTCACGCTGTCATTTTTAGAAAATACCGGTCAATTCTGTGAAAATCTCAGCATGTAAACTTAGGAAAGTGAACTCAAAAAAGCTGTCAATCCATAGCTTCAGAAGACAGTTCACCTTATGCTCACTTAATCTGAGTTCACAGGCTGAGATGTTTTCAAAACATCGCTACAGGCGAAATGACAGCTTACTTTAAGCACACTTCAGATATGTGTACTGAGAGATTTTTACAGAATAGATTGACAGAACTGCTGACAAGGATGATAAAGGATATTTAATCCTTCATCATCCTTGTTTGTTGATTCGGACATGCTTTTCATTTTATTTAATTTATCATACACAAAACGATATTAATTTACCATTCAAACTGTCGAACCCAAAAAAACCGATTCACAATTCCAGCAAAGTCGCAACTGAACCGCGAATTACTATTGAATGCTAATTTACACCTGTCAGATATGATTGACGGTAGCCCCGTCAACTTTAATTGACTGTCAATGTTTTGACAGCACCATAAAATGATAATGACAACCGATTAACGTTCACCGAAAGTTCGGACATAAGTAATTGTAGGGTAGTTATCGGTAACAATTTATTAAAAGTTGTTATGTTATATGCCATTGGTAGTTTTGAGGCAGTGAAGCAGAAAATTAATTATGTACCTACGTCATGACGTGGGCGGATTTCCGGGAGGAAAAAAAAACTAAAACATTTGCAGCTCTCAATATACAACTTGAATTCTATTAAAAATATGACATTAATTAAAATAATAGAAAAGAGGTGCTCGTGGCAAAATAATAACAGCCGCATGGGTCGATCTTTAAGGTTAAGCAACGCTTGCCAAGGTTGGTCTGTGGATGGGTGACCATCTTAATATACCGAGTTTCCTCCGTGCCTCGGAAAGCACGTTAAGCCGTTGGTCCCGGCTGTCATTTGTAGATCTTTGGCAGTCGTTACGGATTGTCTGAAGCCAGTAAATCTGACTCCAGTCTTGCCAAGAAGTACCGTGTTACCCAGTTAATGGGTTGTGGAGGTCTGGTAGGCAGCCGCTCCACGTAAAACACTGAGTTTCAGCTGAATCTGGTTTGACTGGAAGCCGAACCCAATATAGTTGGGAAAAGGCTAGGCAGATAATGATTAAAATAATAGAAAAGGACCCAAATAATTATAATACCACAAACTTTAGGACGAGAATGTCACAAAAGCTTTTTAAAAGATGAATAAAACTTTATTAGGACATTTATACTAATATTATAAAGAGGTAAAATTAGTAAGGTTGTTGGGGATAATCTCTGGATCTAGGTACTGAATCAATTTTGAAAATTCTTTTACCAATAGAAAGCCACGTTATTTGTGAGTGTCATAGTGTCTGAACCCACCCGAAAAATACCGCCCAACGAAGTGGGCACAGGTCAGCTAGTATTATTATAATCGCCAAAGTAACTTCGGGTGCATAGGTAAAAATTAATTAAAAAGTAGCAATTAGTAGTCTGCTGAAATAAATCAAAGCCAATGGACTCGCGTGCATTTCTGGGCGTCGCAGCCATAAAAATTCTTGCATTAAAATAGAATAATGAACTGAATAAAGTAGCTTCATTGTTTCATAGGAACTAAAATACTGGGAATGATCTACGAAAAGCACGAAAGAGGTGTATGTTCGCCTATTTTTTTTTAAAATTTTGAAAGTGGTAACAATTTCATGGTTCAAAGAATATCACACCAAGCTTCCAGACTGCTCGAAAAGAGTCACTCAACTTTCATTAAGAAACCATCATTTAAGAATTTTTGGTAAAGGGTAAGATGAATAAAGTATGATAGAATATAGGTTATACCTAAATACATAGTTGATACTGTTCAAAATAGAACACGAAGAGAATAATGTGAGTCACGCACAACAATAACTAATCACCTGTTTTTCCGAATCAGTAATTACGTACAATCGATTCGAATACTCAATTAAAATAATCGAATAATGAATCGATATGCAGTCATGTCATTCGATTGGCCGTCAAAACGATAACCCTTCCTCTCACATAACCGAGTAAAATAAAATAAAAAAACTATAGATAGTTAATGCATAACCATTCACGTATTGGCCCTCAAACAATGACTGACGTCCGGAAGCACAATTAACTATGTATTCGTTGGAAAGAGGAAATATCAATTCGCTCGTACAGGGGGGTCGGCTGATGCGTTTAGTTTAACAGAACGGACAGTTGACTCAATTATGCTCATAATATGAGCAGTGATATTTTGAGGATATGCGTAGTGGGCTGTTTTTCGATGGTTCATTTGTTTTGGGTATGATTGATACCTTGGCCCAATTTGAGTACTGAATTTTTTTGTGACTCGCTAGGTTCATCTTATTCTTCACGAGGTTTTTGTTCAGAGTAATAATATAATCAATCAATCGGCTAGCTTTTGCCTAAATATGTTTGGGACTGCTTTCAGTCCATCAAAATACCAGTGTTTGACAAGTAATGACTGCCTATCCGACGTCCAGAACCCAGTATCTAGGTAACACGATACGCCCTCATGAGTGTTGCATAATATATTCAATGGGAAAATTAATGATGAGGTTTTTTAAAGAAAACGTACCCGGAACCTGTTCAAACAGTAGTTTTGCTAACTCATCGCAGACAGAACCATTAATTTTAGTTGACCTACGACTTGCGAAATACAAACGACTGAACACACAAATTTAATTTTACTTTATTTCCATCATGACCCTTTACGTTTCGTAATAAATAAAGAAAGTTGAAAGAATGCTGATCGGCAATTAATTATGCAATTTAAACCTCGCCCACCAACCTTTTGCATTTTTAAATCAAAATACAAAATCCACAGCTTTAGGGGAGCTCGTCAATGCACGGATCGAAAGTATATCCGCCAATTTATCGGGAACCACCCGTCTCGCTGTGATGGCCGACGCTCTATTGTCCCGGCTCAATCATGCCAAATTGCACCTCCACGTATGCATTTTACCCGATTTTACATTCCGATACCGTTCCGACTGAGATACGACTATCGGAAGTAGTGACGGAAGGTAATCACCCAGCCATGTACGCCTACCCACTTATAATTCAGAAACGATCGATTTTTCGGTGATTGATGACTTGGTGCATTATGAATGTGAGAACGATTTCACAATCGATTTAATTTAAATAGTAAAGGGCAATAACAATGTAACAGTTTGGGTTCAAACACCGTAACCGCAACAGTATCGAGTCTACGGTTATCAGATGACGTGTCAATATGCCTATCGACCCTAATATTGTAGGTGTCCATTACATTTGCATTTAAAATCATAATTTCCATAACGCAGCTACAATACCGTTATGTGAATAATATTTTGGATGTCGCACTTGATAATAAGTATAATAATTAAGGTCGAAGGTACTGTAACCAAGCTATTAGGTATACAGGCAAAATATATTAATTTTTCCACTGCACTGCCAATATTAATTAATTTCTAATGTGTGCATTATAACTTTTAAAGATTATGACATACTTACGAGTGTGGTGTAGAAAAAATGTCTACTCAGCTTCAGCACATTCAAAACATAATTTAAAAGTAGTTGCTGCAAGTTAGCTGCCTGCATACCAAATAGATTTGTTGACTGTACCCGTCTCTAATCCAAATTATAAAATTTAGGTGCCTAATAGAATTATTTTTGCTATAAATTAAATCATAATCTCCTTAAGTAAGATGTTGAATTTATCCCACGACTAATCGTATTGAATTAGTTGAATAAATGTTCACCATTAAGAAATAACATCAACATCTCTATCAAACTTATAAAATATTCAGTTAAGTTCATTTCTACATCTGATAATAATCTGACTTAATCTACAGCTAAAATTGTAACTGTGGGTATACATTACAAGATATCCAATGTAAATGCCTACGGTAACTAATACTTTAAAAGTATTCTCTCAGAGTCTCAGCTCAAAAGCAAATATTGCAAGCGAATCTCGGAGATCTTCAACAAACAAACCGAGACGGGTGATCTCACTAATGAAGTGTTCGCATTTAAAACTCGAGAACATCTTGTGTACACTTTTGATAAAATCAAAAAGAGTACCGCGTTCCTGTTTGAGTTATTTGTCGTCACATTAAACGAGTGTTCGGCAAAAAGTCGACGGAGATCAAAGCGGTGACGTGGCAGTCTGAAATAACACCCAACCGCACGCACTTGTCAACGAACATGCAAGGGGCTGCAAACGAGATTTACGCTTTATGTGTATGGACTATCTGGTAATTAAATGAAAGGAAAATTTCTAGTAGGCGACACTAGAAATTTTCTATAATGAATTTTTACAACAGATTTAGCAACCTTATTATAATCGGGTCAGTGACACTTTCCTGTTATAAAAACGTAAAAGCAGATCCTGTAAACATGAAAGTTTATCTCTCAAAAACAAGGTCAAGCATAAACCAAACAAAATAGTAGCCACAAAGTCATGAGAACGGACAGTTCACTACTCTACTAATAAAAACATTTCGCAAGCTTTCTTATTGACCACCACAAATTCGTGCCAAATTAGAGCATAACATTTTACCATGAAAATGTTCATCTCTACTGGAAATAATTAAAAAGGAGACGACGAAAACAAAGCGATAAATACGCCGAGTAATCAGCGCGCTGCGTGTCATAATGAAAATTGTTTCCGAGTAGTGATACGCGTACGTGTAAAGCTTTCATACTTCAGACGCATATATAACGAGCGTACTGTTGGCATAAATATGGAGACAATGCCGCATTCCACTTTTAGCATAGCACCTTCTAGCTACCATAGTTCTGTGTCGTCGCAAAAGTGCCAAGTCATTTCGCATTCCTCCAACCATCCGTTAGATACCTTCAGTTCCTTTATTTAAATTCAAATATATTCAATTTAAATTAAACGCGTCAATCACTGTTCAGTGTAATTGATAGCGATTCAATTTCTGAATAACTCAATTCCGCTCAATTTAGCGGTATTATTTTGTTGGCTATCGATTGGAAATTACCTATGTAGAAATCGAAACGTAATGATTTTTGTTATTTGTCCCAAAAAAATGTAAGTAGGAGCTATACTAAAATTCATTAACATTCATTAATACGTTTTTTTTTTGTGGATAGACTTTCCGAAAAGACAGCAGTCCAGACACTGTTATTAAGAATAGTATCTTCAAACAGAATTAAATAATTGAGCCACAACCGGCAGCCATAACTTACGCATGTAAGAATAAATAATGAAAATCGCGTGACACGTTAGAAATATCATTTCTATCAAAGAGTAAATTAATCATAGAAATAATAAACATTCGCATAGATAAGAGACTATTCATTATTAATATTTCTCATAAAGCAGCATCGATATTTATCTTGCCAATGCAGTAGCGACTAGTAGCTCCATTGCTCCGGAGCACCGTTGCTCCGTAGCGCCATTGCTCCGTCGCGCCATTGCTCAGTAGCGCTATTGCTCGTCAGAGTTGCTTGGGGCTTTACTTTATTAATGTTTAAAGGTCCCAAGTCGGACTGTGCCTAAGCCGACGTCTTGTAGGTGTACAACCAGTAATTATTTGAAATGTAAAGCTTGGTATCGTCGTGTAGGCAGTTAATCTTTGCGTCGCATGTACATAGATGTAAATTAAACTGCTTGAATCCAACCTAGGTCTGTAATTTGGTGGGCTGAAAGCTTTATCTTAGGTAAAGACTTGAGATAAAAATTGGACAGTGATAAGCGATATTAATTAGTTTGCAAACTAAATCTTGTGGTTTCTTTGATTGCGATACGAATATCAATATTATAATATTTCATGTCACTAGCTACGAGTAGATCGTGGTGACCCAATCTGTCCATATGAATTTTGATTCGCTTTACGTCTTGTTGTCTAGGAACGAAGTCTTTAATTAGTTTTTGCTATCCAACAGGTACAAAAGACGCAGTATTAAGTCATATTCAGATATAGTCTGAGGCCGAGGCAAGGTCGAATGGCGTCAAACTGCGTCACAGATAAATAATTTTCCTCATAATCAAAACAGTTCTGCTCCACGAATGTGAGAGTGCACACATAACCTCAAAATGTTGTAGTTTCAAAAAAGTTTTTAAAAATGAAGTTCTTATTTATTTTAGTGTGTGTGTTTTTGCTGTGTGTGTGTTTAAATGAGGGGAAAGACTTTATAACCGGTACGAGAGCGAACAATTTGTTGATATCAACGCAGAAAGTGAAGTACAGGAGCTTACCACTAATAAGGAGGGACAAGGATTACACTTACATCGATCCGAAGGAGAGAATTATTAAGGTAATAATTTTAATTTTATGGAGTGAAAGCGAATTTGTTTGTTTAAACCCTGTATGACCAGAAAGTTTTACTACAAAAGAAGATAAATAGGTTTGCATTATTAAAACTTTAACAACAGTTTACTATCCAAATAGTCATACACAGCACACTCCTTGCCAAAATATGAAATCTCAGATCTATGGATAAAATTACATACGTAGGTATTAAACGAAACAACGCCAGTGAAATGCGAAAATAGACGCCAAGATATTTTAGACGATTTTGATATCATAGCAATCGAGACAATTGGAACTATTCCAATTATTTTTAACGAAATTATGAATTCCTGAAATAACTTTTATCGCTTCCTGACGGCCAAGGGAACAACGATTGTCAGAATGTATACAAACGTTTTAACTAGTGTTTGTCTCCGAGGACGTTTCTAATATAAAACAGACAGATTTCTATACGCTTTGTCTTGACTGATATTTAACTACGAATATGACTAACCGTAACTGTAATAAGCTGAATTGAATTGATAAAACGGACTAACACGATTACCTTGTTGTGTATATGTACGATACTATAATTAGGCGTTACTAGTATTAAGTTTATCTTTTGTATGCACCGGTTTTGTTTCTGTGGCAAATATAAACAATAATTACTGTGTAAGTCGGTAAATCAATATAGTGCTGTTTTTCAGATTTATTCCAGTCAGGCTCCACAAATGTATTTAAAGTAAGACAATTGATACTTGTCCCGAAAAGGACACAGGAGACTTACGAAGTCTGACTGGTCAATACTTAATTATATACCTAGTAGAACTGCTCCAGTAATGTGCCTGAATACATTTGGGCTAATATAACGTATTATGCTTGTCACCACCCAGGAGCTCGTGGCTAGATAATACCAGCCGCAAGGGCCAATCTTCAAGGTTAAGCAACGCTTGCCAAGGTTGGTCTGTGGATGGGTGACCATCTTATCATACCGAGTTTCCTCCATGCCTCGGAAAGCACGTTAAGCCGTTGGTCCCGGCTGTCATTTGTAGATCTTTGGCAGTCGTTACGGATAGTCAGAAGCCAGTTAATCTAACTCCAGTCTTGCCATGAAGAACCGCATTACCCAGTTAATGGGGTGTGGAGGTCTGGTAGGCAGCCGCTCCGCGTAAAATACTGGTATTCAGCTAAATCCGGTTTGACTGGAAGCCGACCCCAATATAGTTGGGAAAAGGCTAGGCAGATGATGATGCTGGACACCACCCACTAAAATCACCTAAATGGTTCGTATACATGGAGTTTTAGACATGTTTTTTTATATCTATTGTTTTCAATCCCTGACACAAAGTTTGCGTCGTGGACCATTCATTTATGCACAGTGTTTTATCTCGTTTATATTCTCTATATAGGAATAAACGTAGACTGCAGTTATTTAGCCGAGATTCAGTCTTAGAGGTAATTGCTTAGCAATTGATTTATCTATATTACGCTGATAGTTTATGCCTGACATGAAAGCCTCTGCTGCCTGCGCCAGCATTTAGCGGTAACGTTCTCACGATATTTTGAATTGAGATTTATTCTAAAGACCTTTATTTGCATGTTTAGATAAAGCAGAGGTTCCTATCAGAGGGTAGGTCAAACTCAACTCATTTCCTTAATTGATCTGGTAAAAGATTACTTTCTTTGTAATACTGAGCGTACTCGGATGCTTTAGGAACGGCATAGGCACCATGGACAGCAATTCAATGGAATATGACGCAATTCATATGAGGTAGTAGGTAGGTACTTACTATTTTTAATTATTTATTCCCTATAATCATCAATTTTAAATCCTCGTTTAAATCAAACGTCATTTCACACTTTGTACATTATTGAAGCTTGGTACTGAAAATGTACAACCAATCAAGAGTTATGAATGTATGTACCTACAACCAATCAAAAGATAAAACTTTAAAAGCTTTCATCCACTCTCCGAAATCCGTTGCCAAACCATCGGAAATAGCATGCAAACACATCATCAAAGTAAACTGAACCGAACGATAAAAGTATGATGAAAAAGAGAATATTTTTGTGAAGTAAAACTAGTGGTTTCCCACTTAGCTTTGATGAAACTTTGATGAACACATAGCCGACAACACGGATCGCTAGCGTGTCGCAAATTGCTTCGGAAACGATGTAGCGTGTGCATATTGAAATAGGCTCTTCGAAATAATATATTTACGTACACACGGTGAAAGAGTTGGGTATGTAGGTGAAATAGAAAAGGTATGCAGTGATTCTGAATAAGGGAAATAAAAATATAAATCGGTTAGGGATAGTTAAGAATAACTTGCATTACAAACACAAATATGTGTGGACACAAAGTGTGTGACAGATAAAAAGAATATACGAGTATCTTACATGATAGATGAGCCAGATTTCTACCTTTTTAGGGCTATCATTCTTATTGAAATAAGACAAGTAACATGTAATGACATAGTGTAGGTACCTACTAAGTAATACGCAGATAACCTTATTGGTATGCAATGCAGTCAGCAAGCAAGGCAAACACAAACCATTGAGAACTTAACCTTGGTCTCTCAGAACACGCATAAGTCTAATAAATTCAATTGTTGTAATTAGTTTCTTGCATACTGAAACCTTTTGTTGAAAGTACTAGTAAGTTTCCCAAGTACTTCCCATTCCCTTGCTAATCTTGGATTTAAGGAATGTGACAGCTGCTGAAGTTCTCAAGAAGGCTGTAAAATAAGAAGGGATTTGTGTCCCGTAGGCGCTTTAGGAACTATCCCTTTTTTCCTTTTTGCGGAACATGCAAAATGTTACCAAAACATGAACATCTGCTGTGTAAAAAAAGTTTGTTGAACATTATTTATTTGAATTTAACCACGTTTGGAATCTTAATTCGAGAAGGAAGAAAGTGGAACCGAGTGAGAGGTCGTGTAAGGCGAAATTAGAGCAATTAATTTTTCTCTTTTGAAAACACTTCGGGAAGCAAATATTATAATAAAACGTCGTGTTTTTGATAAATTTGTGTTTATTTACTTATTAATAAAAAGGACCTGAGAAAATGATATAGGTACTACAGTGAAAAAAAGCTGCCAAGTTGATCATCGCCATTTATTGTCAAAAGTGTAACAAAGCTCGCTGAGAACAGCCAGCTTTGTTACAATTTTGTATAATCTCTAAGAATCTTTAAAGCAATAGGATAACGACCTTTCACGCTGCGGCTCAATTCTATTGTGATGCCACTAGTAAGAACTGAGCGAAACTATTACCATAATGAAATTATAATAATATACCGACCAACGGCACTCATCTGCCTAGCCTTTTCCCAACTACATTGGGGTCAGCTTCCAGTCAAACCGGATTAAGCTGAATACCAGTGTTTTACGTGGAGCGGCTGCCTACCAGACCTCCACAACCCATTAACTGGGTAACACGGTACATCTTGGCAAGACTGGAGTCAGATTTACTGGCTTCTGATTATCCGTAACGACTGCCAAAGATCTACAAATGACAGCCGGGACCAACGGCCTAACGTGCTTTCCAAGGCACGGAGGAAACTCGTTATGTTAAGATGGTCACCCATTCACAGACCAACCTTGGCAAGCGTTGCTTAACCTTCAATAACGACCCGTCCGGCTGTTATTATTTAGCCACGAGCTCCACAAGACCAACGGAACTGTCTCCCTATAATCGACGACATGCTTACCTTTAAATCATGTTGACCAGCTTCTGCCAGCGACTTTGTCCGTATGATGGTCAAAAATTAAATCGAACATGGCCCCGGGATCAAAAGTATCTTAATCCAGTGCCAAGTTTCATTCAAATTCATTCACATTTATAATATTAGATTGAACTATGATACTGAGCGACAAGGCTTTCTATCAGTGAAAGAAATGTTACCCTAGATGCATATTTGTTTCGATACATCACTAATAGAGTCGACCTTTCGAACAACTCATAAAGCCATCATATATATACATCATATATATCCATATTAGAGCAATTTACACCTTTTTTAGATATTTGCCAAATATTTGGTTTCCAGTCTGGTCCTCTCAACTCTGTCCAACATCTGTTTAGCACAAGGATTGATTGCCCGTCTGACCTACAATGTGGCCAGCGGCCTTGCATGCACTAAAGTTATACCAGTAGTAGTTCGGGTCAACTTCACACGTCCTTGACCTTGATGAAAGTTCAGTGCGCCAACTAAAAATAACAGTTTTGTGGATCTGAGCAGATACTGTTTATACTTACATTCCAATATACAAAAGGATAAAGCACGGTCAATGTCGATCGAAATCTTTGATCAAAATCAATTATCCCAACAATATCAGTGTATACTTTAACTTCTTTGCAAAACAAAACATAGGGCCAGTTTTTGGAACTAAAATTAAGGCAAAATTAACCACAGCTAATTGAACGAACGTTATTTGCTGTGCATAAATCACTGAACGTTTTTCTATCATCCCATTGCAGAGCAAAGGCCTCCCCCAAGTTCTTTTAGGTCCCACACCGTTCCAAACCTGTCCTTATGGTACATATCCAAGTTATCTCGCAAAATCTGCCTTCATTAATGTATAACTTATTGCGTTTCAGGGTATCATCGCCCGGGATCTCTCGCGGACGGACACAGAAGTGACGGTCACGTCCGGTGGCATCGGCGCAACGAACGTGACACTTCACCTCCAGAGCGGCCGGGGAGAGGAACTCAACTATCTCATTCTCATATTTAGCAACAATATTAAGTGAAATATATCTATTATAAATTATACTTTTATACGTTCTATGTCCTCATATTTAATTGACAACGCTGTCGTTGAGTCTGATCACAAACAAGTATATGACAAGGAATTCGAGATATTATCAAATAGGTCACAGTGAAATATTAGTTCACATAGTCAATATTCATATTGAAATTGTTGAACGTTGATTTATGAATGGTTGAATAGTTAGTTAGTTATTATAAATACGAAAAGACTAGCGAAGCAATTTGGAATGGCTCAAATAAACAAACCGAACGATATTTTTTTATTTAGCAACAAAAAATATCAAACAAAGACATCAGCAGAGATAAAATTAAAAAGCCATCACAATTTACGAACATCTGAGTAAAAGAAATATTTCATTTTGTTACGTCAAGATAACTCAGAGGACTCCTAACAAACAGAGGAGACGCAACAACGAAGTGCTTACAATTCTGATGTGATAAGAGCAACTTGACAATCAGAGAATACAATCTTTTAAGAATAGCAAGTTCCACAAAGAACAATTTCCAACAGATACGTAAACAAAACAGGGAAATAATACTTTGAAAGAAACAAAATATTTCTAAAAAAGATATTAGGTATATAACGAAGTCTCGATTATTTAGTCTTTTGAAAGCTTGTAAGAATGTTCACTCGCTATTAGGTGCTAACTACGAGTATTAGCAGCAGGACTGCACTAAGCAATTTAATCATTTAAATCAAAAAAGTAATTTACCAAAAGTTCTTCAAATCTGAAGAAACAAGAAAAACGACCGATGTTAAAATTTCATAATGCCCTCAAAAGAGATACGTCCTGCTACGTTAAAAAAACACACAAAATATTTATCCACACACACACACACACACACAAAAAAAAACATGTCCATACCCTTGTTTGCGAATGCAACAGCCAACAAGATAACAACATCAAACAGAGAGTAAACTAACGAAGTACTGCACACATCTCCCATTCTCCCCTAACACAAATCAATTTTAGCGAATTGTCAGTGCACAGGGTGTTTAAACTAAGGGAGAGAGGGGCTAATGGAGACACACGCATTAAACCGGGCCGCGTGCAGCGACAACATTGACATAGACCAGGGGGCCTAATTAGTTTAAGCCTGTGGTCGGCGCCCCGGAGATGGCCGACAAGGATATAGAAATGTAGACGTGACCTGTCTTGATCTTGCAATGTACTATAGGGACTGTGTAGTTCATGGAACGAATCAGAGGCTTAATCAATTAAAATAACGGAACCCTTCCACAGCTGACATAAGTCACACGCATAAAGTATGAAATTCGCTCGATAGTTCAAAAGAAATATGTTCTACCAGCCTGCACGCTCAGTTTCCAAAGAACACGGATACGTGCTGGTGGATCGACGACATGTAGGGACTTTTTTATGTAATTGTATGACAAACTAGCCGATGGCATCATGACTGCTATCTGTAATACCAGGAGGTAGCGGAGATGCATTTTCATACCAGAGATAACACTGAAATGTTGCCTGTAATCACGCCGGTACCCTTGGAATCGGAACACTGCAACGCAAGCAACGTTGTTGTGGCAGTACTAAAAACTAGTGACTGGAGGTATGTGGAAAGTAGAGAACGATCAACTAAGTGTTTTAATAATTACGCTATGCGTATCTACAATTCTGCATCTGGGAACATACTCGTGCATGATACAATGCATTAGTAAACTATTATGATTCTATGTAGAATATTTCTTAGACATAACAATAAAGCAACTATAATGTTTGCATTGCAAGAATATTTAAATATTTTAGGAATAAATTGCAAGAAAATTGCATTGATATTAAGTTTGGTCATAAAAAGTGCGTAACACCTAATAACTTGATTTATTAAAGTTCCGACCTGCAAATGAAAGCAATAACAAACTTTGAATACATAATAAATCAGGCGTATCAATTATAATCATATTAATCAAGCAACTTTGTTATCGGAAATGTCTTGCAACGCAATAAGTCGTGAACATAAATAAATTATCTAGAAACATACGCAGAAATGTAACTTCGTTCAAAAGCAACATGGAAGTGATTTATTTGTGAACAAATGGAAGACCCAAATATTGTAACACCTTTAGCACATTTTAATATACACGAGTGAAAAACATTCCAAACTTTCCAGACAGTTAAAAAAAAAACTTTAAAATAAACGTCATTTCCAGACAGACAGTTCTATATCTTTGCTTTGTCCAGTAGGGTGCCGTACTAGCCTTCACATTTTTATCCAGGGATCAAAAAGCGCCCACTATTACAATTTCCACGCATTACCGTAATACAAAAGTAATTCAATTCCGTGTCTGTTGGTGGTTCCAACGTCCAATTCATTAATGCGAGCTTAATTAATTCACAACCACATTATACTATCGGTTCATATAAATTAAACGAATTAAGTACTCCACTGATAACAGAACTGGGACTTGATTATCGAGTTTCGAACGGGAACGCTAATTTTACGAGTTATATGACGTCCACAATGGGCTGGGTCTCCTGTGTTTTGACCTAAAGTTCGAATATAGCACTTATTTCACCTCAATTAGCATTAATATCAGCATCGAAATCGCTGGCTAGAAATAGTGGGACCGCAAAATGAGGACATAACACGAAGATAGTGATAAAACGTGAATTCTAAGCTGCTAAGCAAATGTGCTAAATAAATTCAGAAACCTTATTGGTCATATGCAAAGTTATTGCATTTAAATACCAACATAAAGGCTGAATGTTTTAATTATGACTCATACCTTTGGCGGTAGGGAGATACGAATACCGACATCCTTTAAAAAAATTAAAAGCATTAAATATAAAATACGGACATCAAAGTTAAACGATGCAGGCTCCCTGCAATATTTTTACCAGCGAATCGGTTTTGAAATTGGTCGTTTTTTGCTTTTTACAGGGGCTAGCTCGGGAGCGAGAGATGAAAATTTGACAGTAATGTAGGCAAGCACTTTCCTGCGGTAGACGCACTGGCATAAATAAAACATGGACACCGGTAATGCACTCTTTGCTTCCCTCGAATATTTCGCTACGCTAGAATAAAATGTTATGAGCATCGACGCTAGTAAAGCCGTTTCAAATTGGTATTTTAGAGAATGTGCTGCATTTAGCAAATACTTTTGATAGATCTATTGACAGGCGATATAAAAGAGTACTTTCCTAGATTAAAATCGAACTGCCGTCGTTTTTAGGTAACTTTTCCATTGGTTCTACGACCACCATGCTGTGAAACTTAATATGTGGAAGCATGTAATGGGAAATCGTTGTAAGTCACTCAGAAGTGCACTTGAAGTTCGCTCAATTACTTTAATGGTTATTATCTTCACAGAAACCGCACTAATTTAAAAGAACAAATAGAGTACGTAAGCCTAAGACGTCGTCGTGACGGAGTTAATCTTGGATTGACTCTAGAACAAGAAATGTATTTGTGTTGTGTGTTTAATTCCACGAAGAGTAGGTTGTGACTCACAATGCTTGTAGGCGACAGACCAACACCATGTTTATGTACTATTAACGCATTTATGCACTATTAATGCAATAATGCAGCTTTACGTATCATTAAATGTTTACAAGCGGAATCGTGTCGGCTGACCAGTAACACACCCTATAAAATCTTTAGTCATATACACAAGTACTAACTAAGCTCCTAAACGGCCGGAAGAACTAACAAAATTGAGCAAATATTTCACATAAAACCTTGCCATTATGACCCGCATAATTTTATATTAGAACCAAAACAAACGAAAACAGTTAAAATTTAATTGTCGTAAATAATTACAAACATTAACGTTTAAGGGATAAATGTATCACCCACCCTCTATGCGGTAGGCCCTCGGCGGTGTTTTGTCATAATTCTAAACCCGTTAAATTTTGCGAGGACCTACTGAACAATAACGGTAACTTAATGTTAATATTATAATTTAAGCGTGACCAAAGCCCTGAAGAAAAGTTTTCCCTTCATTTCCCCCTTTACCGAAGTCAGGGTGAAACTCGGTGAAATTCGATTTTGATGCGTTCCATCAAAAAGTAATTTCCCATGAAAACAAAAGCCGCCAAGAAAATTTCTAATTCGATCCAATCTAAATCCAATTACGTACACCCCAGGTTGGTGCTTACACGGTGAAACACGTACGTGCGTGCCTACAGATTTACCTTCTCACGTCTATCGATCGACAACCTTAGAGGAAGTTAAACTGAAACAATTCTAGCCTCTTAAATTAAAGAAAAAACGATAGTAAAATAAGGCCTGTTATCTTAAAAAAAAAAACAAGAAAAAAAATAAGTGTGAGTATACAAAAACCATTTGATTAATGACAGTTGATATTATAAGTAGTCTTCTGTTGATTAAGTAGACCATGCATGTGCACTTTAAAATTAAGCAAACAAAACGAATCTGCTGGGGTTGAAGAAACTGTTGAACAATCTACTCACAAGATGAATGATGATTGATGAAAGATGAATGCTATTAGTAGAAGTGAGAAAAGATTTTCTGACTTTATTTATGGATAAGTCAGTCTAAATTGATTTCTATCAATAAAATATCGATGCTCTGTTTTCATGTCTATTATCTTACTTAATTTAACCAAATGAAACTGACAAGTTTATCGGTAAATATGACAAACCTGTCAAAACAGCCCCAAGTGCATGCCACCTAGCATGTTGAGGGCGCTCGCATTGACAACAGAAAGTTACCATAATAAAATTAAGGTCACTTTCAATTCAACGAACTTCACCAACGCAGTGCAACTGCACAGAAGCACAACATGACAGCACAAGAAGATACGGTCATCAGTAAAACTATTTGAACCTCTCAACGCTGCGTAGGAGTATTTTACAATCCCATATTAAAACTATCAGGTTCTGCCACCTCATTAAACAGAGAATACTTTACAGACTACTCGTAAATAATGAGGGTTATGGCCATAGTTACCACGCAACTTGTCGCTAAGCCTCCGCCAGTTGTTATAAAGCGCTTAAGCAAATTGTAAAAGTTTTATGCCCGATAACAAGGGTTAGTGTTTCCGTTATGTTAGCACATAATACCAACAAACAGGATCATAATTTTCTAGCTGATCTTGGTATTAAAGGAAGAAACAAGGAAGGAAGACAATTAACAAGCAGACTCTCCATTTGTTAATTTTGGAAATTAAATACAACAAAAATTTAACCAGACCAGGAGCCAGCACAAACCAAAGTTGAAAACTACAGATGAGTAGATAGCAGTACTCGTATTTACTGGCGATAAAATTGAGGAAGATAGCTCTGGAGTCAGCCAAATGTGCATAGTGTCACTTCCCAAACCAAAATACTGCAGATATTTGTGGCCACCAACAAAGCCAATGCCAATACTGCAGCATGAAATTGAGATATGAAAGACATGCCAAAACAAATTCCGCATATAAATTTAACATTATGCTATTTCCAGAAACAAGGTCGGGTTTATGACGTCTTTCATATCTATGAAATCTAGGCAAATTGTTCACGTGTAGATATAAATAGGCAGAAAATAGAATATAATATTCTCTAGATTGTGCCAGCTTTCTAATATATTTGATACCATGTATCTTCTGCCAGTTTCTCCATAAGCATTTAATTCTGCAAGATGTGCCTAAGAGCAGCCATTTGGAGGTCCAACTTCCAAAAACATTACGTGGTATTATCTAAACAACAACTTCGCAATTTCTATCAACGATAGACACCATAAACAAAGCTGCAATAAACAACAAAAATCCAGTAGCAACCTACATTTAAAAGGTAACAAGCGTGCAATTATTAGCACAGTACGAAGTAACTCAGACAACATTTTGTGTCGAGCGTAATTTACTTAGTAGCCAACGTTTAATTACTTTACTACAGCTAAATCACGTGTTAGACTTGTTCTTGGAACGTAATTGCGATTATTTAGATTGATTTAAATCGTTTTTATTTAGCTTACACCGTGGGAGTGATTGGGAATCGAATCAGCATGCATACGTACGTGCCTCTAGTAATTGATGTGCCGAGCAGCATATCTATATGGAATTATCTTTAGAGAGCAAAAACTTGAGTCTGGAACTGTGGACTGCTTTTGGTCACTGGATAAGTACTACAAGTCATTATCGTTTTCTATTCTCTTGCAAGACAGAACTAACTAGCTGTAAGCTTATAAATTGTGAATAAAATAAACGTTTCGTCTTATTTTTTATTTATTTATACAATACAACAATTATTCTTCCATAAAACACTGATGCAACCGAACAAATAAAACACCTGAATCTTGTCTAATCATTACAGCACAAGCACTCGCTAAGTTCAACAAAACACGAAGCACAACAAGAATATTCTTGTTCGACATTTATCTAAAGCATTTCACTCGTAAATCTCCCTCGATACATTTTTAATTGATAACTTTCCTATACAAAAGATATTTCAATATCAAAGGGCTCATTATTTGGGCTCAACAAAACGTAACTGTCACTAATTCATTATGTTCTATCTCCTTTTAATGGAATTCTATAAAAAATAGTTGCCACAATGATTTATGAGTGTTATCGTAAAGTCGGCCTGTGTTTTTTTAACTTGCGATAAGGGAAGTAATAGAGGAAGCAGCCTGTGATTTATTGTACAGGTCAGTTAATATTTTTTCAATGAACCACTGTTTATTGGACACGCAGGCATAAAAGAATTTTTGGTTATAAAATTAAAATCAAAGTCATATTTATTTCCACCCACAGCTTTTGATCGCTGCATATTTTATTGTATCTGATAAGGTCTGATTGATTTTTGTTTATAATGTTTCCCAATGTTCTTACATTACTCCGTTGCTTGAAGTAGAAGAATAATGTATTCTCGCGTGGGTTCCCAACATTTCGCGACGGATGTCTCGACATGCTAAAATGGCCGCACAAAAAGACGGATTATGATAATCGCCGTCCAAATTGGGCACGTTAAAGGAGAATGTAGCTAATATATTCACAGCTGCGCTTGAGTGCAGGTAAACAATAGGTGCACGAAGTTGTGTGGCAAGTATTGCAAGTCGATGAATCATCAGAACACCCTCACACTTCCGCACGTATTACTGCTAATTAAAACCCGGAGAGAGACCGGAGTCCCGGCTGTCGTGTCCCTGATAGGGTTACCAGAAGACAAGCTTGAATGTCCGGAGAACTCTCAACGAAACCTTCCGAAGTTGTCTGTTGTCTGTCTGGATAAAGTTATAATAGGTACTAAGTTGTCTAATTAGTACCCATTCATGCATGTCTCATGCATGACTGCTTATTTTAGAATTTAACGGGGCAACTTGATATGACAATCGGCCAGACCACCTGTTCGACTTTGTCACCGTTCCTACATCACCCATTACTAAATTAAAATAATCTTTAAAGTTCTGGATTTGAAACCGACTTACGTTCAGCGAAGGCCATCTGGCGACCCTACCAGATAATTAAAATGCAGCAGTCCTGAAGTAACTTATCGCCCCCAAACGTCACTTGCGCCATAAAACTTATACGAACACGCCTGCGATGACGCACAGACAGCTTAATGGAGGCGAGAGAATTCGGCGACGATTTCTGAAAGTTGACGATAAATAATAAGCCGAAAACATGGATTCTGTGGCCTATATTTACACCACACATAGTTCTGGAAAAACTTTTGATGAAATTTAATTATTGTGATGATTAGATCTACAATCTTCATACGTTTGTGATAAATTATATTGATGTGATGGTGGTTCGGTGGTTTTTTTACTTGAGTACCAACAATTTCTTTCAATTTCGTAACAGCAACTACTTATCTAGTTTTTGGTTTCTGCCACTTTAATAACAAATATAGTTCTTGTATGTATCTTGCACTTTTCGTGACTCAAATTCATTCGTCATTACGATGTTGCAAGTACTGCCAATTTGCGATCCAGTTCCCTGCCTGCCAGTATGTTAATGTGAAGCGGTTTCGAAAATAGACGCATTCTAGCGAAGTTCGGACGTTCAGGGAACGAACACATGGCGTCATTAGGCCGTCTGTCACACTGATAGAAGGATACAGTTACGCACATACATATCCACCCTACAGTAACTAAACTTACAAGAAACTTCCCTAGTAGGGCCGCCATCTATAAAGCTAATAACTTGGGACTATGAGTTTCGAAGTTATGAAGTAGCGATTGGATATTAATTTGTTCTACACTTAAGTAAGTATTATATCGATGGGCCATATATCAAATATTATGCGTGCCCCATTTTGCGAAGTTAAAGTAAGTTTATAACTTAAGCTATAAATTTGAAGGCAGAGAAGTTTATATCATTCCCTGAAGATATTAAATTTAGCCTAATATGAATATGATAATATTCAATATGTGGAGTAAGAGTATTTTAACAGGCTTGCATGACATCCTTGTAGCCTGCTTCAAAATAGCTGTTTTTAGTTTATCACCAGACAATATGGAGAACAAGAGCGAAGATGTTTATTAATAAAACAGTTATTCACAAAAACGAAATTAGGACAACGATGCTCTCATAATTCATATTAACGAAAACAAATAAAAAAAACGTTGTTATGACAGAAAATATGAAATTGCCCACCATTAATAACGTGATGCAAATAGATCCAACTGGCCATGAAGAAATCCTGACAGATGGCAACCGTACTTATAGAATTAACTTTGCGTTTAAGAAAGCCGCCGAAGCCGTGGGCGGGCACTACACTTCACTACAGGCACCGCCTGAGTCACTAAGTGCTTCTCCAAACAACGACAATAACGCAAACGCGACGGTTTGCGTAACAGTTACGTGTGAAAGTCCAAATCACTGTTACTGATACCGATAACCTAACGTTACTTCACTTAAAAGGACTGGTGATAAATAGTGAGAACATTTTAAGA
Organism: Lacanobia oleracea; assembly: GCA_950371165.1. Classification (NCBI taxonomy): domain Eukaryota; kingdom Metazoa; phylum Arthropoda; class Insecta; order Lepidoptera; family Noctuidae; genus Lacanobia; species Lacanobia oleracea. Next base: position 15,812,393 of record OX493397.1, read on the forward strand.
CTAGATAAAGCGCTTTAAGTACTTATTTAACGCTTTCACAAAGCATGTACTTCCGTACTACTATCGCGTAATAAATTCTTTGGAAATAACAGATAAAACGTCTAAAATATTCTTCAATAAATCTTCTTTATTTATTTTCCGAAGTTTTATTATCTTCTCTATTTATTTTTCTATCTTCAACTAATTCGAGTGGAAGATTCGACAGTCGTAAAAGAGTAGTCAAGTTTAAGGCCAGTGTTTACTTTACAAGTTTTATGACTGTTTGAATTTCAATGTAAGGAGCAGACTCTCAAATGTCCAAGGAAAAGGAGACGAATATTACTTTGAGACGACAAAGACAATGTAGAGTACACGAATAAATAAAAGACATCGAACATTCCGTCTAGTAAACAAACATCTCATCGTAACAAAGTTAAGTCGGTCCGTCAATCGGTCCAATATATTTTATTCATGAAGTGATCCTGCTGAATTCACAACACTTCTTTGAATACGGTTATTCTATCTCCATATATTTTGTCTTCAAGACAAGACACTTATTCCGGAATAGATAGCGGGTACATTTCCTTTTGTCTCCCAAATATCCAATGATTACAATGACAGATTACCATAAACACCCTTGCCTATCGTGGGAAAAAACATGCATTTGTCACGGCAAATACACTATGTTATACTTACACAACTTTTCATTTGGACCCCTACACGAACAGACAAAACCCATTAGGTGTGTGATAATGCAAGTTCATCGTGGCACAGGTATTGTTTAGTGTTGCCAGCGGAACAAAGCCGTTGGGTTGCCGTCTCATCTACGGACCTATTACGATCCATTGTCGAGGAAGCATGTACAAAATTAAAATGCAGCATTGTCTGAGCTCGCACGCCAACCTATCGGTGTTTTGTTTTAGTAAACAGTGAGATAAGTTGCTTCGTTTGGAGACTGTTTTGCTCATGCAATGGTAAGTTGTGGACTGGATTTCAGTATTCACTTTGTTCGGCCACAAAAAACAATAAGCTGCCCAAGAATACTCACAGGATTGTATAGTAGGTACTCAACTGCACACAGATGGCCTTATAGACACTACTAGGTGCCCTTAAATCTTTAAGAATCTGAAGAAAACAGGCAGCCATAAACCTCAAATTCAAGAAGCATGGTTACAAAATATACAAAAATAACCACCACGTCCATAAGGTTAGCATACAAGAACTTAACAATCAATACACAATTTAAATTTTAAGTGCGAAAAGTTTCCCAGTAACGGCATCGTGCAATTTTCTTTCGACCAACTTATAAAATGTGAACTCCCCTCGGCCGGTCGAGCAAGTTTAAATTGCCCTCTTCTTTTTTCACTATCTTTCCTTCCACTCACTTTTTCCTATTTAAACTTTTCCGTTTTATTTTAAAACCGACCACGACTTGTAACAACGTACGATTTTTATCGCGTTTTGTGTTCGAAACTAGATGTTTATAGAATATTCAACAGTATCGTTTGTCCCTATTATGGGGTTGAAGTAGTGCTAGTGCTACAACGATTGGAAAAGGCTACGAGTTTCGTTGGTTCTACAGGTAGACAACACGTTCGTTAAAATGCCAAGTGTAATGCTTATTTGGGCGTTCAAAAGTCTTGATGCGTGAAACGTTTAGTTCATTTTTATACATTGATTTTTACTGAGAATAAACCTTGTTAAGAGAATATGTTTTGGTGGTCAACAAAATTCATAGAATTTTAAAACGTAACGAAAATGTATACCCACATGACAACAAGCCTCTTCCAAACAGCCCGATGCTCTACCAGAAATCAAACACTTATTAGCAAAGTAAAGTAAACAACTTTACAGTTGCTATACCCGCACTCGTACGTGTAGAATAGTCGTTAGATTTCGATTGCTCTTTTCTCGAGCACTCTTGATTTAATCGTCGAGATTCGAGCATTAACACCGAGTAAGGTGCTTGAAGAGCACTTGCGAATATGTTCCGTTAGTCTTTTTGTACGGAGGTGAGGTTCTTCTTAGAAATACATTAATGAGACGTGTGGATTTTGTGTGAGAAACATTATTTGTGTGGTTGTTGATTACCATACATACTTCTTGAGATATGATTTTCTAATGTTGACAATATGTTTGGAGACATGTCTGTACATGTGTAAAATTAATTATCTTAGTGTTGACCAGCAAAGAAATGAAATATAAAATTATGAAAAAAATAAGCACCTATTTAAAACAGATATTACTTAATATTCTTATTAACGTAGAAAAAACTAGGAAGCTTAACAAAGAAATTATGAAGTAAAACAACACAATTATTTGTTCAACATCCACTTAAGGTGGATGCTCCAGGGTAGCCCGCGAAATTCAAATATTTTTATGTTTTTTGCAATTTGCCGGTCAGTGTGAAGCTGTATGTGGACCAAATGCGATCTGCGACCGTAACGCGTATTTATCTAAAGAATTATAACCATTTTAATCATCAATATAGCCCTCTAAATTCATGTAGTTCGAAAGAATGATTATTTCTGAAATATTCATTCTTTCGAACTACATGAACTATACTATACATATTGATGATTAAAATGGTTATAATTCTTTAGATAAATACGCGTTACGGTCGCAGATCGCATTTGGTCCACATACAGCTTCACACTGACCGGCAAATTGCAAAAAACATAAAAATATTTGAATTTCGCGGGCTACCTTGGAGCATTCACCTTAAGCAGTTTAACTCAAAACCAACATGCTGTCAGTATCTACCCACACTCGCATAAATACACTCCAGTAATGCTTTTCACTTAGTCAAAACAAAGATGGGTATAATTTGTTCGATGCGTTCGCTAAATGGACGCAAACTGCCTGAGGTACAGTAGATATATTTTAAAGGAGAAAATAAAAGTTTAAACAAAGACTCGTAACGTTAACCCTTTCTGACCCCACACGGGTACAGTTTGGCACCATAACATAACATCAGCTATAAAACGTGTGTACGAAATCAGTAGGACGGTGTTACCCCTTCTTTAAAGCAGTTTTTCCCTAAAATAATGTCCGTGTTAAAGAATTTTCTCTTGGAAATATTAAAGATCCTTTTGTTTTATTCTTTATTAAAATTATTTATTTTTACGTAAATAGCTGTTGGCTACAATATCAATATTATAATATTCAGTAACTAAGCCTGTTAATGCCTTCTTTCAAAAGCATTTACATAGGTACATAAAATGTAGCAATAGATGTGTCATTAAAACATCAAATAAAATTAAAAGAAGTAGAACGGAGCTTATCTGTGATTTTTTTTACGGATTGTTCCTTTTTCTCCAAACCACTTTTTCTTCAAATTAGAAAATCCTAGGGAGACCGTTTCGTATGGCAACTCAGTGTATATTGTACCGAGTGGCACCACAATTTGCGTATCCACCTTGCCGTCAAAACTCGCCGGTTGCCATAGAAACCCCCTCTGCGGTCCGCGCCGTGCATTCAGCACTGTTTTGAAATTTTCCCTGAACTCGTTGTTTAATCCGTATTAAAATAATAAAACGGCCCAATGTTTTGCCTCTCTGTGTACTGGCCAACGATATTAAATTGTTAAAATATCTGCCATATATCCGGGACGTCGGAATGAAAAACAGGTTTTATTGGTTTGCTATTTTTAAAATGAGTCAACAAACGAACGTGTATTTTATTCATTTCACTTTGTTTGGTTCATTTCGTACACAACAAAATGTAGAGAAGAAGTATTGTTAATTTACGATTATTGCCAGAAGTAAAATCTTTACATTCATTTAATTTTGACTACAGACACTTCGACACATGTAAGACTATTTTAATGACCGTTTTTCCAAACATTTGACTGCAGAACTGCAGCTTAGAACTTTGTACTGCGATTGCTTTGGATAAAGGCGAAGTAATTTCGTCGACAACACATGGTGCATAACAATTGGTGTTAGAGAACAACATGAGCGCTAATACGAGGGTAGGTACAGTCGAAATAGACCGTTAAACTCCACGGCTCGAGACGAATACGACTGTTCCAAAATACGCCCGGGCGGTAATAGAAATGGTACAAGTAAATTGTTATTGACGTGTATACTGAAACGTGCAGGTGATTTCGAGAATTAGTGCTGTGTTATTTGAAAAGTTATTTGAGTCAGGGGTGAAATATGTACCAATACTCAGCAGTTCCAAGTTTTGGACACGTGTGGATACCCACAGCATTTCAGGGTTAATGATGATGGGTTTGAATGTATTCCATTATCGGGTAAAGGAAATATTAGGTCTATTAGAGAAAAAATATGTGTGCTTAGGTAGGAATCTAACAAATTACCCGACTGCATTATATTCAAGTGCATGAAAACCGACTTCCAAAAACAAAACACTAAAAGTAAAAAATAACTTTAATTTCGGAAGTCGGTGTTCAAAAATGAAAAAAACCAAAAACACAGTTTTATTTTTTTGGTAAAAAGTTTTTTATTTTTCTCTTTTCAGTGGTACGCAGGTACCACTAAAAAAGTGAAACCACAAGCACAGCGTGCCGGCGTGATATTTTGTTATGAACTGGTGTAAACAATCAGCAGACATGCGAGTACAGAAATCCCTCCATTTGTTATCATTTATTGAAGAGATCCGTTGCCTACCTTCGAAGTTCTTCATCAGATCTTCACCAAATTTAAATGAGACCAGTCCGAGAAAATACTCTTCCAAACAAAAAAAGAATCATCCAAATCGGTTAACAATTGGCGAAAATATCGCTGAACAAACATTTTTCATGGGATCCCATCATCAGATCCTGACTTATACCTTCCACCATCAGCTCAGCAACATGAGATGATGATTACCAAGCACAAATATCTGAATTGTGTTACAAAGTTTATGAAAAACAGTGTATGTGCTTATAACATTTGAGGGTTTCCCTCGATTTTCATGGGATCCCATCATCAGATTCTCACTTGGTGACAATAGCACCACCTCAGGAGTATAGGCTTTCGAATAAAAAAAGAATTTTTAAAATCGGTCCACAATTGGCGGAGAAATCGGTGAACATACATAAAAAAAAACATACTTTAATATTTCAGAAACTAGCCTCTTTTATGACACGTAGGGGAAGAATAACAGCTAGGGGTGACTTATTCGTGGACGGGATCACGGGATCAAGCGGCAAAAACTGCAATACCGAAGGATGTCATGTAGACTGATATTATTTTAAAAAGTATCTAAGTATTTGCACGTATAAAAAAATCTTTAAATAGCTAGGAAAACTCAGATTTTGCTTTACCGTCTCGTCATAAGATATCTATAGCTATCTTGTGATAGCTATAGCTATCTTGTGATAGCTATAGATATCTTAGAGAGATCTCTCACCTGTCTTTTCCCCTGGAAAAATCTACATCAAAATATATTATTTTATGTTATTTTACCCTGAATTTTCTGGCTAGTAGATACCTACTCGTAGTTATAAACCACGCAGTACGGTATGAAGCTCATAGTTTTTAAAAAAAAAACAGGATTCGATGCAAAAGTGAGTATGACTCTTTGTTACGTTTTCACGAATTTTCTTTGACTTTTTTACTGAAAGCCGTTAAGCGGCTTTAACGTGAGCTAAATTACAATTAAAGGTGTAATCATGTTTTGTCTTGGCACCTACTACGGTGTACGTTATGTCTCTTGCGTACAATGGTGGTGGTTCAAGATAGCAACAAGTTAACGCTGCCATTTTGTTGACTAAACGTCCATCAAAATATTTTGACAACCTCAGGATGGATGTTGAACTCATGGGCATACACGTGTCTCTAAAATAATCCAGCAATACCTTCATGATCAAATCGTGTTTTATATCTATCTATACATATAATAAAATCGTAGACCAACCGTGTCTGTACATTGAATATTTTTGCATAAAAATTACATAGAAAAGTTAGGAAAAAGGTACAAAACACAAATATGCTATTTTTGAAATTTTTGTCTGTTTGTCTGTGCGTTTGAGGGAGCATCACGCATAAACCACAGATTAGGTTCCAAATCTAGGAACTTAAAAATATTAAGTGATAACCCGAGTAACATTTAGCGTTTATTTCATCAAAATCGATCCACAAAATCAAAAGATATTATATTTTTAAGTTTAGTAAGTAACTTCCTAATGGATTCTGTTCCTCATGTATTCTGATTACAGTGTCATCTATTGAAAAAGATGAAATGTACGAACGCATGTATAAAACGCCAAAACAAATTGTTGAGTTGTGTGTGAAACTTTTAATACGTGGCAAAATAAAATTTCTATTTATCTTAACAACCGATTCACAAATCAAAATATATTGATTTTTTAAGTTTAGTAGGTAACTTAATAATGTATTGTGATTAGGCAAAGCGCCATTCACATACCTACACATTCCTGGAAATTTAACTTCAAATATAGTTTACAGAGAAGCATTAATGTGAATTGATTCATTATGTTTTACCAGCAAGCGGCTTCGCCCACGTTTCACAAATTATCAGGCTTATCTTTATAGATATTTTAAATACCTGTAAATAAATGGTTTGAATCTTGAATATCTCCCAAAGTAGGTACTCCCAAGATAAGAATGCTTATGTGGTATACCTCTGTGCGAAATTTCATCCAGATCCGTTCAGCCGTATTGTCGTAATTGAGTAAGAAACATCCAGCCAGCCAAACTTTCGCATTTATTAGTAAACAAAAATTAGAAGTAAGATAATAGGCTGGCATCGATCTAAGCGCACGCGAACGACGTCGCGAGCACAGCTAGTATCTAATAAAGCTCCCAAACACACAAGTAAAGCGAGAAACACACTGGTCCTACGTACGCAACGTATGCAACGCTTTTGTATCGAAAAGTGTTTTTCTACTGCATAGTTTTTCACACAAAATCAAGAGTCCAGATATCATAATGCCTCGCGCTCATTCACGAGTAGCGCGTGGAGGCGCTACGCCAGGGCGAGACTCCTCTGCCGCGGCAAATCGCAGCAAGGCGGACGGAGCTCCGGCAGGATCTCATGGCGGTATGGAGACAGCGACTGTCGCAACCCAGCGCTGGGCACGCCACAATCCAGGCGATAAGTCCCCTCATTGAGGAGTGGCTGGAGCGGCGCCACGGCGTCCTCACCTTCCGCCTGACGCAGGTACTCACCGGACACGGTTGTTTCGGGAGATAGCTGTTTCGGATTCGGTGGGAGGACACGCCCGGGTGTCAACACTGCGAGGATCGCCCGGAGGATACGGTGGAGCATACGGTAGAGGTCTGCCCTGCTTGGGCGGAGCACCGCCGAGTCCTCATCGAGGCGATCGGCGGCGGCGACCTCTCGTGACCGGCCCTGGTCCAGCTTATGGTCCGGAGCGAGGACGCGTGTGAGAGGGAAACCTCACGACCCAGCCGCCGCAACAGACGAAGACGCCCCGGGCGTCGGGAGTCGCAGGGCGATTTTCGGCCACCGTAGGCGCGAGCCTGCGGACGGCGAGCATTGGGGGGCTCGCCGTCCGATCAGAACAAAGAGAATATAACCACCAGGCCCGTGTCGACGGCGGGCTGTGTTCTACGCGCGCCTCAAAGAGCTGTCAGCATGGAATACGGGGCCAGTGCCTGCCGGGGTTCGGAATCCGATCGAAAGAGGCACCGTACCCTGAAACTCAAAGGGCAGTAGGAGGAACACGGATGGGTTTTAGTCAGTAAGAGTCTGACACTCCCTTCCGCTCCACCCAGAGCGGAAGGAGTCATTTGATGATTTCCCATCATAAAAAAAAATCATAATGCGTTTGTCTCTAGCTTATACTACAAGGCGACAATGACGCACAACAACCCAGGGTCATAGACAGACTGACTAACAGAAAAGTTAGGTCCCTCCCGTTTACACCCTTTGGGTACTTAGCCCTAAAATCTAGCCAAGCTAACATAACCAAGACATTCAATAATTCTAAAAAACTCGTAGACTACATTCTGATGCGTGGCGTGTTCCTATAAAAACAAATGAAGTTATTTCCTTATCCTCTTTGGAATCACACGCAATTGTGATGTAGTGAGTACATGAGTATGGCGCTAATGCATGAGCTTTCAAGTGGGTTCGACGCACTTAATATCAACTTTGCGTCGTTAGGAACAACAGCATTCAATATTGATAAATAAAAGAAACTACGTTTAAAACCAGTGAAACAATTTAAGGGAAATGATAAATGATGTTTATTTTGTAAATAGGTTAAACATAGCACTTTTACAAGTCAATTTTTTTTTAGTCATTTTAAACTTTTGTATGAGGCTGACTACCCTGAAAAGAAACACCGAAATAAACTCTAAGTCTATTGTAAGTCCATACAATCGTACTGATCAAATCATATAATAACCATGAAGGTTAATGTATGAAATGGTCTTTTGGGTGGTCCTGTTCAGACAGTGGAATCAATTTTAGCTTAAACTGAGAACTTTAAGGAGCTCAAGCTGGATTCAGGACCCAAAAACGTTATTTTTATTAAGCTATTGCAAAGCTTCTATCGCGGGCCTTGAGCGTGGAGACCGAATCCAGAAATTCCGTAACGAAAAAAACCTAACACCCCCCACTCCGACCGGCACAGCGGTGATACTTTTTAGTTTTACTTTTTACTTTTTTTTAGCTCAAAGTGTAACTTGAATTAATATCAAATAAAAAAAAAAGCAAAGAAAAAAAAAAATACAGCATAAATAAAATAAATATATAATTATAATTGCATAAGTTGATAAAAAATGAGCTTTACCGCGGCAGTCTCCGAGTGCCACACGTCTTTTTTTTTAATAGAACCTTTCAGAGATAGAATTATTTTAATTTAAACCTGTAGCAAGGTCAAGGTCTTATAAAGGCCTATTCCAAACGCAAAACTTATTCTTTATATATCTTATTCCATTTCATTGTTCCTTAGTTCCAATAGAATATTACAATTTATCGTAAATATCATAGCTTGACTAAATTGACCACCTTTGAAACATCTGTACCCACCGAATACCTAACATACATAGGTACATCTATTTAACCTTTAACAGCAAAGCCACACCTAAGTCCAACGAAATCAAAATACAGGCACATTGTTCAATACAATGCAGAGTCTGTATTATTACAGACATAACTACCAATATATCCATTGCTATCTCATAGCTGAATTAGCGATGTGACAAAGGTTCTGTAGCGGAAGTGGATGCGGTGGTAGAGGTGGTCAAAATAAGAAAAAACAAGGTCCACTAACATTTTTTCAAAGAAAAAATCTAGGGCAAACTATGTTTTACTAAAATACATTTTCAGGCGATTTTTCTCTTAACTTAAAGTTTAGAAGTAAGTCGAATCAGTTTTCACTAACAGTAAATAAATTGCACCCTTCAAAGCGGATTGGCCCGCTAGTTATTTAAAAATTAAAGTGGCTCCATTAAGCAGTTGCTCGCTTTCTTCTGAACCTGGCGAGAGCAGTGGCATGAGCATAAACTTGGAAACTTCTAAAGAATACCATAAATGTGGTCCAATCAGACCACCTCTTATCGAAGGAACAAACCTATTAATACAGTCTAGAGTCCCAAAATCTCCTCAAGACAAAGCTCACTACGATAAGCTGGACGCTGAAGCCGAATGTAGAGATAGAACCCCCTCCCACCCGTCGAATGATGCTCTGCCTCCCGTCATTCAAGACGAAGTGCAGGATATTATCTACCTCCGTTAAGGGCCTTCAAATTTGGGCAGCATGAAGTTCCGTGACAAACCTACTCTAAATATATATAGACATGTAATTAGGTAGACGCGACAGCCAGTGGCATACGCCAAAATATGCCCAACAAAATGGAACCTATACATACACAGCACTTTCTGTGGTTTTACCCAGTCGTCGAAATGTTATTCAATTGTTTGGGACAGAACTGCTGAACAGAAAGTTTAATTTAATACTGTGGGTATTGATTTTTGTTATTGAGGTTTGTCTATAAACTGTTTGCTGTATTTGCAAACTTTTCAGGTTTCAATTTAAGTGGTGTTCATAAAAACAAATACCTATGTCAATATAAAATGGAAAATGTGGATATCTGGGTCTGAAATCGTACCTAGAAGTATACAAAAGAACTAGCGTGGGTTTTAAAAACTTACACGAAGCAAAAAGAACCAGACCTTTTGTTAACAACGAACCAATAAATAAACCGAGAGATGAAATCTAAGCAAGGTACCCGGAAATATATCAGTCACAGCAATGTTTGTTTCTACTTTAACATTAAGCCAATCCATGGGAAACAGAGCTATAAAGGCTACATTACATACCAACCCTACAGCACACTGCAGTCAATCGACAACTGAGCTGTGATGGGTCGTTAAACTTCACGAGGCTATCCGTGGTGCAACCGTCAATCCGAAACTAGGCCCGCCGTATAATGGTGCATTAGGTTTAAAATTGTGTTATACATTGTATTAATTGTTGGACGGTTACTTGATTTATTGGAACTAGAACAGCCAGATAAAATGGCTCGCCAAATTCCACAGTAGATACTTAGATAGAGTTGTTTGTAACTGCATCACGGTATTCTGTAAAGCGAATACTAGCGAACTAAGGCGCAAAATGGTGTACAAAAACAAAACTAAAAGATAAGAAAAATAAGTAGGTACTGAAATGTCACTCTCTTTAACAACATAAATTTTATTTATAAAAAAAAATGTATACATTTCTTAATAGCACATCAAACCACATTAATTGCAAGAAATCCTTGAAGATGAAAGCGCTTAAAATAATAACACAACATCCTGCAATCACTGCCAACGTTGAAAATGAAAACAAAAACATTTTGTAACAAAACTTTAATCGAGACCTTGAGGTTCGCAAGAGGCAAGAGGCAGTCTTCAACCGACCACTCGACGAGGCAGAGAACCTCAAGTGGTCTTCACATCGAGCAGCTGTTACGACCGGCTGCGCCCCATCACACGGAGAAAATATACGAACTGTTCAAACAAATGTCTCTAAAATATACGACCGCACCGACCGATAGAAAAATAATATTGGCTGTTTACACGGACTTGTACAAACATTTTTATAAGCCGTTTGTTAAATTAAAAACACATTTTTGGATGCGTTTCCAGATTTGAATGGCTGTGTGATTCTGTTACGTGGGAACAGTTTTGAACAATATTGAAACTGTACAAATAAAAATAACTATCCTCTTGAATGTGAAATTCAACTAATTTTATAACCAAACAATGATTTTACACATCATCCTATGGAGAAATACGATTTAAAAATATCAACGAGATAGTGACGAAATCAATTCCCAACTTTAAATTATGATGAAACCAATATGCATGAATTATGGGAACCTTTGAACTAAAAGAATTCTTTTGTAAACCACCAGCGGTCGTCATAGTAAGTTATGTACGAGAGTGCACAGATAAAAACGCACGTGTATGTGATAAAGCAAATGACAAACATTAAGAAATTACGACACTGGCGCTGGTACAAGCAAATGTCGCGATTGGATACAATACAACGCTTTGAAATGTGGCAGTGAAAACAAAGAATTTTGGATGCATGCCTATTAAGATTGCAACTCTTTCAAATGGAATTGAAAAACACTTTGCCAATTAGATTTTTGAAGAATGATCGTGACATAAAATAGGCTGCAAAATAGATGTACAGCTAGCATATTATTACATCTTGGCAATATAGGTATAAACTTCTTCGTTGTATTGTTTATACTCGACCCCCTATTTGAGGCTATGACTCAGGTCCAGAAAGATTCTGGTTGGACACAATTGACATCCATTTCAAGTCTGGACGTTTGTAAACAAAAGACCCGTCAAAATATTGTTTGCGGTAAGGGGTGCCTTGTCATAATATTTGCACAAATTTTGGTGGTACAACTTACTAGAGCAGTACCTACATACCTATTCACCTGTTTTTGTATTGTAACAAAGCCTTTAAAATCCCATCGATACATCCTTTACGGCAGAACAAAAATAAATCAAAGATCTTACAACGACCGCTCTCAAGCTGATGTTGCATACTAGGCACGTTCAGGCTTGCAAAACGAAACTTGAAACTTGGTGTGTTCGTACTTTCGTGAAGTCGTAGTAGATTCCTTGTACTGCACTATGTACCCATTACTTGTTTGCTTAAATTGCTTGTTTGAATGTCTTGGGACAATGTTTACGATTCCAACAGGTGACAATCAACAAAGGTTTGTTGCGGACACAGGTGAACACACCTCTTTAGTAATGGTGAGATTAATCTTACGCTTTTGGACTTGTGTACGAATGTGGTCTTGGTGAAAATAGTGTCCATAGTTTTATGTTGCATATTTATCGGGTGTTTATCATGCAACAATCGTTTTATAAACAGGGTGAAAATGATTTTCTTCTTGAAGTTTTAGTCATCCAAAACAGCTTTAAAGCGTCATGTAACCTAACTTGGTCACTAAGAACGCATTGATGTGTGTGACAAACACGGTCATAACAGGAGCGTTTCAAAGAACACTTCATTTCAAAGTCTTACTCATAGTGGCTTGAGAATATTATTTTTGTGGCCGATAATGTTATTACACGTACGTGTCTATGTACATTTTATACTTTTAAATACTGTTAACAATTGTTAATCTTTGTATGAATACGTTGAGGTATGCTCTAGCGGCACCTGAAATTGTCAAAGACGTGACAGACTGACAGTCAAATATGTATGCACAGAGTGAACTGCATGAACCATCATCATCATTTATGGCTACTATTTTCTGAAGCGCCATCGAATCCATAACAATTTTAATAAAGCACTTCTGATGAAAAGTTTAATGTAAGCGATGCTTTGAGAATACATTGACTTAAAATTTAAATCTACTGAATTCTTGGTCGTAGGCACTGTCACATGACAAATGACGAGTAGAACTCTTCAAAGCTTATATTAAATTAAATCAAAATTCTCCACGATGATCGTTTACATATGGGACGACGGATTTAGAACGTAATAGATTACAATAATAGTGCTGTGCTAAGAGCATTTTCAACACTTCCAATAATAAAAGCTATAAGATTAAGAACATTTTTAAATCCGAATACAGTTTATGGATCATGTGCAACTCGTAAAAACCTTCATGAATTACACGGGATTAAGCCGAAAGTTATAGTTCTGCGGTAGGTCGTACACCCGTCCAATACGAATCACTCAAAATAAGAAACGTGCACGCAATTGTCTCCCTTATTTTCTCGGAAACATCGTCTAAAATGTCGTGAAGTGCTTAGTTTAATGTGAATGTATACGACAAATCGAAACAACGTTCCGTGAAGTGCTAATCCGAAACATATGTGACAAAAAAAATCACTCGAGATAAGGGTCAGTTTCAAGAACACGCCTTGCAGCGCATACATCGCGCTATAAAAAGAGCATCGGATCAACGGATTGACAATGACAAGCGTTTAAGGGCCGCGTTTATTTATTTGTACAAGTATTTCCTTTTAGCGACGCCGTAGAGACAAAACAAGGAACTTTTAGATAAGCATTGTACGGTGACAAGACAAGCCAAGCTATATTATGGTAATAACTTTGGCTCTAAGCGGAACGTCGAGTCAGACGGTTAGTTACGAACGAAACAGGATGTATTAAATTAGAAAATATATCTCTTACACGAGTATTCTTAAATGTAAAGCGAAATGTATGAAAGTAGTAAAGTTTGGCGATAAATTTAAGTCAATGCGTCGAGCTTGCGCTTGTAAAACTTGAGTTACTTGTAAAACATCATGTATTAACATCTTGCTTGGCGCTGTTTTACTTTATGGTACGACTTTCTTATTTTATTTAAATAAAGTGCGAGGAAACTAAGATAATTAATTTTAAAGTAAGACAACTGTCTGTGGCGAAACTTTGTTAGAAACTGAAATATTTAACTGGGAGAAAATGGTGGCTTGGATCAAAATTGTACGATTTGTAGTTTGGAATTAAACAGTCCGATTTGTACGCACCAAATGTCTTAATCTGTCTTTATCAGCCGTAAAATTTAAATTAAAAACACACATACATGGTTGAATGTCCTCATAAAGGCGCACTCATGTATTGGGAGTCGGGAACTCGGGACAGAACACAAAAACTATCGAATGTGTAATTGAGTCGTCGTGAGTCACCCGGGGCGGGTACACATCTGCTGTGCTACGTAGTGGCTGGTTAAAGGTATGTTACTGGGTGAACTATTCTATTCCGATTTTGTGGAAAGAAATACAATTTGCAGGAGTTGCCCAGAAGTCCTACCAAAACTTGTGTATAGCACAGAAGAATACCAAGTATCAAAGTCGACGATTGAAATAAATATGACTTTTTTTTATGCCAAAATAAAATATTAAAACTTTTTACAAAAAAATAAAATAAACCGACTTCCAAAAACAAAACACTACAAAGTATAAAATAAAATTAATTTCGGAAGGCGGTGTTTTTGGATTTTTTTGGTTTTTTGACACCGACTTTTTGGAAGTCGGTTTAATTTTTTTGTAAAATGTTATTTATTTTTCACCACCCACAAATACAAACCAACAATGTTGAGTGATGTTATGTTATGAACTGGTGTAAACAATCAACAGACATGCGAAACCCCAATCCATTTGCTATTATTGATTGAAGAGTTCCGTTGCCTGCCTCCGAAGTTCTTCATCAGATCTTCACCAAATTAAAATGGGACTAGTCCGGGAAAATACTCTTTCAAACCAAAAAAGAATCATCTAAATCGGTTAACAATTAGCGAAAATATCGCTGAACAAACATTTTTCATGGGATCCCATCATCAGATCATGACTTATACCGTCCATCATCAGCTCAGCAACATGAGATGATGATTACAAGGCACAAATATCTGAATTGCGTTAGAAATGTCATGAAAAACATTGTGTGTGCCTACAAAATTTGAAGGTTTCCCTCGATTCTCATGGGATCCATCATCAAATTCTGACTTGACCAGATTAAAATATTATTAAAATACGCCAACAATCTATTCAAGCATTCAAACCCCATGAAATAAGTACGGTGGAAACTCGTAATAGTGTTTTTGTACGGAGTTTTGTTCCTTGAAACGTCACAAATGTGAACGCAGCTTTACATAGGTACCTAAATGTAGCAGAAAGTTTTTACTGAGTTACCTACAAAAATCAACGTATGTTATGAAAAATACGAACGACATAACTATACACCGACATATTATGTCCTTATAAATTACCTATAAAAAAACCCCTAGTATACTACCACAGCGCGACCTCACCTATTCCCCGAGGTGCACTACCGCGGTTTAGTTCCGGTACTTGCGCAGTCTTTTGTTTTGCGCCCTAACCGCCCACCGCGTATTATTTAGCTAAAACCAGGGGACCGTTTTAATGGACTACACAAAACTAGAAAACGAGGGGCCCGGAAAGATTAGATTTCTTATCAACTAAAAAAATCTTAACACAAAAGTGTACCCTAATACAAATTGTATTGACTGTTTGGTCACCAAATATGTATTATTAAATAAATATAAGTAAGGGAGATTTTTCGTGGTGGTATTGTTATATATTTCTTTTTTGTATCGCGGGTCGTTTCCATGTTTATTTTTTTTTTTTTACTTAAATGTCTCTTTCGAGATTTCTGGACTAGTTTAGCAATTAGCATAGCACATCAAAAACAAATGAGGCATCCTTTCGAGTTTGTCCACCACTGGGCTATTCTGAAACTATCCAGTAGTTCTTTAGTCACTAGGTATTAGAAGTGCATGGGTTTCAAAATGTTAAGGAAATGAATAAAGCACCTTTGCCATGAATAATCTGTTTTATAACGATATTGTTGGCTCCTGTAACAATAGGTATTTAAAGTAATTAGTCACTCAACGGACGTAAACTATTAAAGATTGCTTGACCTGTGGTTTATGTGTGGCCATTGTGTGATGGCGTCAGATATTATGACTGCATTGTACGCAAATAAACGTTTTAAAGTATTATTATTCAATCACAACGGCAATAATTTATAAATAATTATCCGCCTTATCATTAATGTTCCTGGTTATTCAAAATTGCTGTCGAACAAACAGGCACCAATTTAATTTTGGAAACAGCTAATAAAATTCAAAAATAGAACAAATTATTTTACTGCCAGCCGTAAAATTGCGCCCACATAAATAAATTAACCACAGAATATAAAAATTAACGCGAAACGCGAGAATGTCATCCGTTGTAATATCATTGTACGTTATCCCATATGCGGGTAGGGATGGCGATAATATAATTAACGCGATTATGGTACGCCCACCTCCCTATTGTTAAGTTTTAATGTGATGTAACTAATCGATGCATTAATGCTCAAAGTGATAATTAAGTTATTGAGTGTTATTAGCTACAAATAAAATCAAGATGCTTTTTCAACGATGAGTCACTTTTGATTAAGCAAAAAGTAAAACACTTGCAGAAAGATAAGATGATTAATGGTTTACAGCACACATTTACTGCTGCGTAGGACTTTTTGACGTAGGTTAAAAACGCTTATCTTACTTTACGCCGCCCATTTTACCCTAGGAAATGGTGGTGAATAAATCTTGCTGATTGACACATGTTAAGTTTAACGTTTACAACCGCTTTCGTCTTATTTTTGTGGCGAAGTTTGCAATACAACTTTCATAGTCTCTTAGTTTTGTAATGTTTGGGGTATTAATATAATACAGGCGAAACGCAAAACCATAACAGGCAGAAAAAAAGACTTACGTCACAAAATAAATAACTAATTTCCAAAACACAACACAACAGGTGATATCACGAAACCTAAAATATAAGCCGTGCTTATTAAAAATAACAATAGGTACCTATAAGGTAGCGAATAATAGAAATCCCAAGGGTATAAATTATATTGTATGATAAACATCTTTAGCTCTGAGGGATCACATTTGGACCCGCACTGTCCCCGAAATGAATGTGACAATATTAATTAATGGCGTTGCCACGGCAAAAAAAAAACAATTATTAATGCAATGCAGGTAAGTCCTGTGACGAAACTAATACCTACTAAAGGATGATACTTGTTTCTAAATGGGTACCTACTATTTCCTCTAGATGATTATAGTGGGCGGTTGTATATTGCGGTGTAGATTGAAAGTTAGGTAATCTCTAGCTTTCGCTTATTATAGCTCAGTCCAGAGAAAGGCATCGATCGCTATCGAATAGATATCTATTTCGATCATAAAATCTGAGAGATTCTATGTAATTTGTACATTATTGTGCCTCGCTGTATTGTGGCCCTTAATCATAATTATTTGCGTGCGAGCCTTCGCTAGTCTTGCAGCGTAATTGTAACTAATGAGTGTTCGAGTCTATAGTTCATAGCCAGCTAAAGGTAGGTACTGACGAACCCCGTGCTGTGCGACTAAATAAGATGTCTACAACGCAAAGGGAACCAGAGATGGGTTTTACTTTTTGCGTAGGAACTTCTGCATCAGCGGTAGGACCGGTAGGTAGATCCGTAATCATTTTTCCAAGCCTCCCTACTTTTACTTACTTAATATATAGGCAGGTAGGTAGGTATTTATGTACCAAGAGGATGCTTCTGTCCATCATTATTAAAATCTTTAAACCACTTACGAAATACAGAGGAAGGGGCCACTGTCTTTTATCTAGCCAACATGGGCGTTGCCAGTGGGTTGGTATTTCCTGGGCCCACGAAGTTCTAGTGATGTGCACAGGAATCTACACTTTCAAATAACTTTCAGAAAATAAGTTAGTTTTAGAATATATTTGACACTGGAAATTAAAATTGCTCAACAGTTAAATCAACTATCAGACTTAAGCTAACACGGTGATATGCATCATCCATACCTAACATGCTTGGTGGGCCGCAGGTTGAGTGCTGGTCTATACCAAGATAACTACCACTACATTAAGGAGCTCGTGGCGAGATAATAAAAGCCGCACGAGTCGATCTTTAAGGTTAAGCAACGCTTGCCAAGGTTGGTCTGTGGATGGGTGACCATCTTAACATAGCGAGTTTCCTCCGTGCCTCGGAAAGCACGTTAAGCCGTTGGTCCCGGCTGTCATTTGTAGATCTTTGGCAGTCATTACGGATTGTCAGAAGCCAGTTAATCTGACTCCAGTCTTTCCATGAAGTACCGTGTTACCCAGTTACTGGGTTGTGGAGGTCTGGTAGGCAGCCGCTCCGCGTAAAATACTGGTATTCAGCTAAATTCGGTTTGACTGGAAGCCGACCCCAATATACTTGGGAAAAGGTTAGGCAGATGATGATGACCAAGATGAACTACCATCACTGCTTTGACCTGATACAAAATGAAAGCGTTAGGTATCAAAGTTAAATAAATGTAATATCCTATGTGCAGCTAATTGCAGTGTGTGAACTAGGTATATCAAAATCTAAGCAACCTCCATCTGAAATCCTTAAGCTCCGGCCAAACCTGCGCGACCAAAGCGACTGTGACGCGGGAGCGTCAGTCGCGCGGTGGATGCTGCTCGTGTTTATCTATGGTGTCTTGCACACCTACGCGACCAAGTGGTAGTACCAAGTTGTAGACGCTCCCGCTTCGCGTCCCGCGTCCCGCGTATTTGACGCACAGGTTTGGCCAGAGCTTTATTCTCGTCAAACGATCATGGCTAATTGATAACGGACGAACGCAGCAAATGCACGCGACACAAAATCAATACGGCCGTGATGGATGGCGCTGAATTTTAATTAAACCTACATCAACCTGTTAGCTGACAAAATGAGCTTATAATGGCAACGCAGTACGTGGCACGTGTCTAGCCATTAATCTAGGCGTTAATATTGAACGTTTGTCATATGATTTTATTGACAGCGCGGTTTTTAGGGTTCCGATCAGGGTTCTGATGAACAAAACGAAACCCTGATAGGATCACTCATGTGTCTGTCTGTCCTTTTTTCACCGTTAATTTGCTTCGAATCTACTGGATAAATTCAGTTGAAATTAGGTGGATATGTAGGTGCACATAACTAAGTATGTGTTTTTTTTTTTCGTGCGATTCTGGTGCTGACTGACTCTGAAATGTAATCTTTTGTGTCCGTCTTTCACGACATTCGATTAGGTAGGTACTAACTTTTTTGTTCGACAATATTTAGGTTATGAAATTCATACTAAAAATACTCGTATTGAAAAGTTTTTATGTGTACTAAGTTTTTACTCTGAAAAATAGATTGACGAGTTCGACGACTTGATAAAAGATTTTAGATATACATATGTAGATATTTTTGATTCTACAAAGTTCTATAAAGCATCTTAGCAAAAAAGCCGACCATTTAGCAGGCCCTTAAGATCTTCAGGACGGAATTCAGTAGATAACCTGAATAGTCAGCAAAGCTCCTGCAAGCAATTTTATTTACGGTTCACTATACTCCACATAAAATATGACCATACCAATAACCACGTATTTAAAGAAGTCATAAGAAGAAAAACAAAAAGCCCACATACGGAAACAAAATATTTTTAACAGCCTGCCAAGACCTTAACGTCAACAGACATTAATTAGAGACACTAAAGTATTCATTACGATCACAATACGAGCGTCCCATACAAAGTGAAGGCGAAGTATCTAACAAACTGACCGACAGCGGTGCCCCCTGCCGGGACGGAATGAGCAACCGTGAAATTACTCGTAAAACTTGCATTAGTGAGGCAGTTAATAAAGCCAATGAACCATGTGGTCCTCTCATAAACCCACACAAAAATTATTAAGTCCTTAAGACACTTCTACCCCGTAGTTATAAAAGTCTAAATGGAGATTATTAATAGCTATTACTTTAATATTGTCATTAAACTTTATGAATCGAAGCTCTCTAGCGTTCATTGATCAGTAAAATATAAAGTTAATATTCCTAAGCGACTATTAATTAATTGTGAACAGGTATAAACACAGCACGGTACATTGGCCCATTGGCTTTGTATAAGCATTTCTTGTAATGGCCATAATGAAACAAGAAAAATTCTAATAAACTATCGATTAAAAAGAGCTTTTAATAGGCGTATAACTTTCATCGACATTTATAATCTCTATGGTTACCGGTTTGTGAGACACTGCTTGTTGGTAATGCAATAACAAACTTTTTGCGCAGAAAGACACGAATTACATTATGAGGAGTAGATTCTATATTAGTCCATGGTAGGCCTATTTATGTCATAATATAGATTCCTACTATAGAGGAGCTCGTGGCTAAATAATAACAGCCGCACGGGTCGATCTTTAAGGTTAAGCAACGCTTGCCTAGGTTGGTCTGTGGATGGGTGACCACCTTAACATACCGAGTATCCTCCGTGCCTCGGAAAGCACGTTAAACCGTTGGTCCCGGCTGTCATTTGTAGATCTTTGGCAGTCGTTACGGATATTCAGAAGCCAGTAAATCTGACTCCAGTCTTGTCATGAAGTACCTACCGTGTTACCCAGTTTCTGGGTTGTGGAGGTCTGGTAGGCAGCCGCTCCGCTTAAAATACTGGTATTCAGCTAAATCCGGTTTGACTGGAAGCCGACCCCAATACAATTGGGAAAAGGCTAGGCAGATGATGATAGATTCCTACTATAACTACCAACAACTATAGTTGACATAGGTCCCGACTCAACATCAAAGCTTCCACTCGTTATAAGCTGACACGTCTATAATTGCGGACCATTATTTCACGTACTCCACAATTACATACTCCTTACTAGCTGCCAACCATCTCACAGTCCAATAGCTCGACAAAGGGGCCCTGGACACCCTGACATGATGAAGTGTCACCTCTCCATGATAAACGATAAACCTCGGGCGTCAAATGAGAAATTCAATTTCTCGCTCCCGTTAGTCCGCTTAGCTGGCGGCGCGATATTTAAGATCAATCAGAACTTACAGTGATTTTATTTATGTTGTTTTGTTACGTGAAAGGCGTGGATAAAGGGCTTGGAGCTTAGAAAGAGAAATGGTTTTGTAAGTGCTGCCGTTCTTAGACGCTAGTCGGGCCGTTTACGGAGGAATTCCTTGGTTAAAGTCTGAATTTATTTCAATTGCTAGAAATACTTTTGGCCCTTTAGACGTGTTACTTTGTGTTTTATTCCTAATTTAACAATTTCCACATTTCGTCCATCTTAATGCTGTGTATTTGAATTGCAAACAAAAACATCACGTAAAACATTTCTTCTCTTTCGTTGTACCAGTAACCACTAATGGAGAAAATCTATCAAAACTTATAACGACTATGATCGGTAAAAGTATGTACTTAGGTATACTTAAAGGAAAAACTGCCAACGTTCAGCTGATATTAAGGATTATGTAGGTAATTTTTATGGTTCCGTACCCGAAGGGTAACCAACTAAGCCTCCGCTGTCCGTCCGTCTGTCTGTCAGCGGGCTGTATCTCAAGAACCGTAATAGGTAGAGCTGAAATTTTCACAGATTGTGTATTCCTATTGCTGCTATAACAACAAATAATAAAAATTAAGATTTATGGTACGGAAGCCTTCGTGTGCGAGTCCGACTCGCACTTGGCCGGTTTTCAAAATGGACATGATGAATGCATACCTAATAAGCAATCTTTGAAACAAATATGTCCGCTCCAAACACGAAGTACCCACATAAACTACAAACGACAATGAAATCCAATTAATTTGGGACTGCATGCACAACGGAAACAAAACCACATGCTACGTGTATTCAATCAGCAGGCCCGGCTGCAAATTAACTGGCTAGAGGTGGAAATATGCGAAACATTTCATTAAACAAAGCACAAGCTGAAAACACGGTAAATAAGGTAGGAGATACCTACTGAAACTGAAAAAGCATCACAGAGGTAAGTTCTTAGTGCTTGTATCAAGTCCACTTAGAAAAGGACTACATGCACTGTAGTGCATGTAGTCCTTAGTAGGATATCTAAGTAAATGTGTACATTTACTAAGATATCCTACGTTGTTTATTACTAACACTGAAAGTTAGCAGAAACTTACCTAAGCTATTATTTTAACGTAGGAGTGTTTCTTGCAAAAGCAGTTTATTTAAATGAGGGTAGACTTTTTTTATTTGTTTTGGGTTTGCTTTGCTCTTGACTCTAGTCTAGATAGATATTGGTTTATTCTCATCATAACGGTTGGTATCCATCTTTATACCTTTCAGAACGATACATTGACATGAAAGTTATTTTATCGACATTTGAAATATTATAGCAGAACATATTGAGAATTAGGAGCATGTATGATGAAAGAGAGAGCGAAGCAAACTTGAACATTTTAGTACGAAGAATCGGAAAGGTCAAGTTCTCTTTTGATTATTCAAATAGGGGTGCCTACTCTGTCAACTTTGAAGAAAAGCGAGAATACAGGATGCAACAGCAAGGAAGCCGAAATTCGCACTTCATTCAACAAAACACTACAAAGTAAAAAATAACTTTCATTTCGGAAGTCGGTGTTTTTGGTTATTTTGTATTTTTTTTAATTTTCACTTTTTAGTAGTACGCAGGTACCACTAAAAAGTGAAACCACAAACAGCGTGCCGGCGTGATGTTATGTTATGAACTGGTGTAATTAATCAACAGTCATGCGATTTCAGAATCCGATCCATTTGCTATCATTGATTGAAGAGTTCCGTTGCCTACCTCCGAAGTTCTTCATCAGATCTTCACCAAATTTAAATGAGACCAGTCCGAGAAAATACTCTTCGAAACATAAAAAGAATCATCCAAATCGGATAACAATTGGCGAAAATATCGCTGAACAAACACTTTTCATGCGATCCCATCATCAGATCCTGACTTACACCTTCCATCATCAGCTCAGCATTATGAGATGATGATTACCAGGCAAAATTATCTGAATTGCGCTAGAAAGTTTATGAAAAACATGTATGTGCTTATAAAATTTGAGGGTTTCCCTCGATTTTCATGGGATCCCATCATCGGCTAAATTGGAACGACTGGGTATAAGAGGTGTGCAGCTGAAATTGTTTAAAGACTATTTGAGCGGTCGTAAACAATGCCTGAAAGTGGATTCCTACATTAGCACTGATCTATCTGTCTCTTTTGGTATACCATAAGGCTCGGTGCTAGGACCTACACTCTTCTTAGTGTATCTTAATGACCTCTGTGGATTGAAACTGGAACACGGTATTATAATTTCCTATGCTGATGATACCGCTTTGCTCTTTTCTTCTAAAACATGGGAAAATACCTTCCTGCTGACACAGCAGGGCTTTAACAAGGTGTCCGACTGGCTGAAACAAAATGTTCTTACCCTAAATTTAGAAAAAACTATGTACATGCCCTTTTATTCAAGGAATCCGAATAAACCCCCTCTTGGCCTTTCCATAAAATCACATTCTTTTCATGTTCACCCCGCAAATGCTTCTACTTGTAACTGCCCCTGTCTGGTTAGGAGATTTGAGGTAAAATATTTGGGCGTCATACTTGACTCATCACTGAACTTCAAGGCACATATTTCTTTACTTCAATCCAGACTTAGAAAACTGATTTATGTTTTTAAGAACCTACGGCATGTAGCAGATATTTTGATTCTTAAAAAAGTTTATAGGGCACTCTGTCAATCGCTTCTAACTTATTGTATTTCTTGTTGGGGTGGAGCTTCCAAAACCACGCTACTTTCTCTCGAAATAGCACAGCGGGCAATTTTAAAGGTCAGCTCCTTCCGACCGATTGACTACCCTACACATCTCCTGTATAGATCCTGGAACTTACCAACCGTTCGCCAGCTGTACATCTTAACTACGGTACTTAAACAGCACTCCCTTACCCCCTTGGACAGCAATACTCTGCTTAAACGTCGCCGCAATGCTGTAGTCCACCGTTCCCATCTATTTAAGCATTCATTTACAAATAGGTTCTTCTGCTTCACCGGTCCCTTTCTTTATAATAAACTAAATACTTCACTTAATATATATACATTAAGTAAACAAGAATGCAAAACTAAAGTGTTAAATTTTCTACTAACATGTGATTATAAAACTACAGAAGAGCTTCTTAAAGTTTTGAGTTAAAATTACACTTGCAAACACGTTCAACGCAAGCATAACACTCACACAACTCCCTCACAACACTCACACAACTCCCTCACAACACTCACACAACTCCCACACAACACTCACACAACTCACATAACTCCCATACAACACTCACACAACTCTCACACAACACTCACACAACTCCCTCACAACACTCA
The DNA here is from genome assembly GCA_950371165.1 of Lacanobia oleracea. Lineage (NCBI taxonomy): Eukaryota > Metazoa > Arthropoda > Insecta > Lepidoptera > Noctuidae > Lacanobia > Lacanobia oleracea. Next base: position 15,836,497 of record OX493397.1, read on the forward strand.
CACAATACTTAAGGTGGATGCTCCAGGGTGGCCCGCGAAATTCAAATATTTTTATGTTTTTTGCAATTTGCCGGTCAGTGTGAAGCTGTATGTGGACCAAATGCGATCTGCGACCGTAACGCGTATTTATCTAAAGAATTATAACCATTTTAATCATCAATATAGCCCTCTAAGTTCATGTAGTTCGAAAGAATGAATATTTCAGAAATAATCATTCTTTCGAACTACATGAACAAAGAGGGCAATATAGACGATTAAAATTGCTATAATTCTTTAGATAAATACGCGTTACGGTCGCGGATCGCATTTGGTCCACATACAGCTTCACACTGACCGGCAAATTGCAAAAAACATAAAAATATTTGAATTTCGCGGGCTACCCTGGAGCATTCACCTTAAGCTATATGCTATTATAAGTCTGTTGTAAATTTTAATATTTTTCTTTTTAGACATGTAAACGTAAAACTTATCTACTGTTACCACTGGTAATTATTTCTGGAAAGTGAACTGCGTCCTGAAATACAGGCTTGGCCTAGCGCAGTCGCTCATTTTTATTGTTGTGCAAATAAAAATATTATTTATTATTATAAATAATATTTTATTAATAATTATTTATTATTATATATTTATTATTATTATTATTAGATTGTAAGTTGGTGACAATGGTCCAACCTCAGGAGTATAGGCTTTCGAATATATTTTTTTTTAATTTGGTTCAGAATTGGCGGAGAAATCGGTGAACATACATAAAAGTCATAGACCTCATCTATCGCTTTCCATCAGGCGTGATTGTGGTCAAGAGCAAGCCCATTCCTAAATAAAAAAAAATACATACAGCCGAACATAGAACCTCCTCCTTTTTGAAGCAGTCGGTTAATGAATTTGTCCGCAACAGACCTCAAGCAAACAAAACGTATTAAATCGAAGAGTCCATTGATTTAATTGAGACCCCCACGGTCGAGTAGCGACGTTTATGTTTCTTAACATTATAACACCGAAACCCGAGGACCGATGTATTCATAACTTCCTTTGTTGACGCCATAAAGCATCGTAAACGCGTATTGTTCAAGAATGCGATTATATTAAAGAAACTTTATCGGGGCTTGTGCCATAAAATGTGGAATGTAGGAGTCGCCTAGTTCCACTCAGTAAGGAACTGCAGCTATTGAGATAAAAAGTAAAACTGCACTTATTCCAAGTAAATGGTCATTCAATCTACTGGGAATAAGTGCAGTTGGTTTAAAGTTGAACGGTTACAAAGAGTGTCGATAGTTTCCTTCAACAATTTGTTTAATTTTTTGCAGAATTAAAGTGGTTCTTTATTGTGTTTAAATAGTGTACAATTTTATATGGGGCTAACTAGCATAGGTCAACTGACCTATGCTCATCAAAAAACACTAATCATGCTACTGAAAAACTGATGGAACGTCCGACCTACGGTTAGTAGGCCTACCTGCAGGGCTTTGCTTGTTGCCGCATTTACACAATCGTGTTCGCTATTCGCCTCGGCATTCTACGAAACATTCGACGAACCATTCGTATACGATAGTGTCGTCGCGAACTACTGTTCACACATTCGCGGGGTGAATCGCACACGAACACGCAGGACGTGACTATGATGCGCGCTACATCTTGAATGAATGAGTTTATACAATCCTTACTAATATTATAAATGCGAAAGTAAGTCTGTCTGTCTGTCGCGCTTTCACGCCAAAGCTACTGAACCGATTTAAATGAAATTTGGTACACAGATAGTCTAGATCCTGTGAAAGGACATTAGCATTTTTATCCCGGGAATATGCTCCCTATAAGGCACCACGCGGGCGAAGCCGCTGGCAGAAGGTAGTTATTTATATATCCTGCGTAGAAAAGTAAAAAAACTGGCCAAGTGCGAGTCGGACTCGCATGTAAAGGGTTCAGAACGAATTTTTTTTTTTACATTTTATTTTAACACTATAGATTTCTTATAGGTTACTCCATTTTTTTCAAAATTTTAGGAGATATGGGGTATGATCTTTTTTCGTCTAATTTCTTGAATAACTTCAAAAACATTAATTTTAAAATTATGAAATAAATATTATTAAAACCCTCATAGCAAGCCTCATACTTTCATTTTGTCTACACGTCCTGTTGAGTCGGGCGCTAGCTATCAACTGAATGCAGGCAATGTGTAAACAGTAAGTTCGTATCCGAAAAACCGCTCCCAACGCGAACACTCGAATCGCGAGGCGAATAACGAAGCGAATAGCGAGCGAACTGTATACATATGCGTGTTCGTTATTCGCCTCGCGATTCGCACGAATGTGTTACCGCATTTACACAATCGTGTTCGCTATTCGCCTCATCATTCTTCGAAACATTCGTATACGAGTGTCGTCGCAAACTACTGATCACACATTCGCAGGGTGAATCATTTTGACATTCGCACACGAACACGGAGAACGTGAAAATAATTGCGGCATGCGCGCTACATCTTGAATGAATGAGTTTATTTTTAATATTATAAATGCGAAAGTAAGTCTGTCTGTCTGTCGCGCTTTCACGCCAAAGCTACTGAACCGATTATTTGGTTCACAGATAGTCTAGAGCCTGAGAAAGAACATAAGCATTTTTATCCCGGGAGTATGCTACCTAGGCACCACGCGGGCGAAGCCGCTGGCAGAAGCTAGTTATTTATATATCCTGCATAGAAAGTAAAAAAAACTGGTCAAGTGCGAGTCGGACTCGCGTGTAAAGGGATAGAAAGTAAAAAAAACTGGTCAAGTGCGAGTCGGACTCGCGTGTAAAGGGTTCCGAACGAATAATTGTTTTTGAATATGTTATTTTAACACTATAGATTTCTTATAGGTTTTACTGTAATCTATAAGTAAAGATCTATTATTACCATTCATTTATAAAATTAAAGGAGATGTGTGGCGAATGGTCTTTTTTCGTCTAATTTCTTAAATAACTTCAAAAGCATTAACTTTAAAATTATGAAAAAAATATTATTAAAACCCTCACAGTAAGCCCTTTCATTTTGTCTACACGTCCTGTTGGGTCGGGCGCTAGCTATCAACTATATATTACTTTACTCTTTGAACTGAATGCAGGCGAATGTGTAAACAGTAAGTTCGTGTTCGCCATTCGTGCCCTTTGATTTGCGTCCGAAAAACCGCTCCCGTCGCGAACACGCGAATCGCGAGGCGAATCACGAGGCGAATAGCGAGCGAACTGTTTACATATGCGTGTTCGTTATTCGCCTCGCCATTCGCCTCGCAATTCGCACGAATATGTAAATGCGGTATGTAAATGCGGTACGAAAAACCGCTCCCAACGCGAACACTCGAATCGCGAGGCGAATCACAAGGCGAATAGCGAGTGGACTGTTTACATATGCGTGTTCGTTATGCGCCTCGCCATTCGCCTCGCGATTCGCACGAATGTGTAAATGCGGTATTAAATGCACTGTATCAATAAGGTAGGTAGTAGGTACACTTCTTCCTCAGCTGAGTTGGTAGAGTAGTCAACATATTTAATTTTATAAATCTACAATAATTTTTCAGCGCGACAGCTTACTGTGCTTGCCAGTAATAAAACAAAAAACTACAATAAAAAACCGACCCGACGCGCATCCGTCAGCCAGCAGAAGTGAGTAATCCGCGGCAAGAGCTAGAGTGCAATAAGATTTATGATTATGATGCACCACCGTGTACACGGGGACATCACAATTTATGCGATAACACTGTTTTGTCTTCACGATAAATTAATAGTCCACTTGCGACACTACACAACTTTTCCATCCACGGCCGTCAAAACGCGGGACAAAGCCATAAACTGTGTCAAATTAAAAAAAAACCATTTGAACTCGCCGTAAACATAATCGTATAGTACTAAAATAAAAAGATCGTTGTAAATGCAAGACATGTGTCCACATGTTGGTAAGTCTAAGAGACAAACCGTGTATAATGTGATAAAGTGGCTGGCTGGATACCGTTTGAATGACGAACTCCCATTTAATTGTGTTGAAAAGAAAAAGTTCAGTTTTATTTTTAAATTCAGGGTGCCGAGTTGCCGACTCTAGCGCAGGGTGTTATCGTTTGGTCACAGTCGTGATTGTTCTTCTCATTATGTCTCATAGGCTTTTTGAATCGAGCGTTTATTTTTTGTGGTCATTATTTTTGAAGAGGCGAGCTTCAAAGAGACACGCATGAAAATATTAAATAAATTTTACAGTTGCTTTTTAATCATTAATTCGTCTCTTGATTTCAAAATAAAACTATCGTTGCAAGAGTTTTATTAAGGTTTGAAAAATAAAATAAAAGCTTTTAAAAAGTAGCTAATAGCCCGTTAAACATAATATCAACTGTGATTAGCCTACAGAAAAAATAACAATTAGGAAAATAATCAAAACACATGACATTAATTAGGGTTCCACACATCTGAAAGAAACGGAACCCTTATAGGATCACTCATGTGTCTATCTGCCCGTCTGTCACAGCCAGTTTTCTCCGGATCTACTGAACCGATTCTGTTGAAAGTAGGTATACTACTCTGTCAAGAAAGTACCGGGAAAAGATCAATAATACACAAAATGTCTGTTATTCATCCAAATTTATTTTATCACCTTCAAAGTATGCTCCTTTAGAAACGATACACTTACGCCAACGAATAATCCATTCATCAAAACATTTTTTAAACGCTGCTTCCGGAATTGAGTTCAGTTCTCGCCGCGAATTCTCCTTTATGTCTTCTATCGATTGAAAACGGGTGTCACAAAGTGGTAATTTGAGTTTAGGAAAAAGAAAAAAGTCAGCAGGAGCCATATCTGGTGAATATGGTGGTTGCTGGATGGTATTTGTTGAGTGTTTGGTTAAAAAATCGTTCACAATGATAGCCTTGTGCGAAGGCGCATTGTCGTGGTGCAAAATCCAAGAATTTTCTTTCCACAAATCTGGCCTTTTTCGTCGAATTTGCTCTCTTAAACGCCGCATAACGCTCAAATAATATTCTTTATTTACCGTTAGACCTCCCGGTAAGAATTCAGAGTGCACAACACCGCGATAGTCAAAGAAAACAGTCAACATGACTTTGACTTTTGATCGACTTTGGCGTGGTTTTTTCGGTTTCGGTTCAGTTGGAAGGCGCCACTCCGAAGCTTGTTGACTAGTTTGCATGTCAAACTCGCAAACCCACGTCTCGTCACCAGTAACAATGCGTTTCATGAATGTTGGGTCCGAACTGACTCGTTCTAGCATGTCCTCAGCGACTTTCATGCGATTGAGTTTTTGAAGAAAATTCAGATCTTTTGGGACTAGCCGAGCAGCAACATGTTTCATACCCAAATGATTAGTTAAAATGGTACGGATCGACTCGTGAGATACAGAAAGTTCGGCGGCTATCTCTCTCAGAGTTGAATGGGGATTTTCAGTCACTATTTCCTTCACTTTTGCGATGTTAACTTCAGTTGCAGACGTTGACGGCCTACCAGAGCGAGGCAAATCTTCCATCACATCTCGACCGCTTTTGAACGCTTTGAACCACTCATAAGCACGAGTTTTTGATAAAGTCGATTCACCGTAAGCCTTCTGTAACATTTTCAGTGACTCCGAACACGAAATTCCATTGGCGATGCAAAATTTAAGACAAACTCTGTTCGATATTTTTGTCCATTATGAAATTCGCAATACACACTATATATGATATTACTAAAACCAGCACTGTATTTAATATAAATAACAGATGCAACTCAAACTCCGCGCTAAAATGGAAAACAGTTGTGCCAATCTAACAACTACAAAAAAACAAAAATTTGAATTTGGAACCATAAACAAATCATCCATTCCCGATACTTTTTTGACTGAATGTACATATAAAATTCTGTGACCCAAACACGTACCTACGTGTTACGATATTTAAAAAAAAAAATGTGCATGGCACAAATGTGCATTGGGGTTTAAAACTAGAAAATTAAAAAAAAAATCTAACTGTATCGTGTGACATATCAAATGAAAGGAGTTTAGGTACTATGAGTGTTTTATTATATTTTTTCATAATTTTAAAATAAACAGTTTTGAAGTTATTTAAGAAATTAGACTTAGATTTTAATTTAATTAGAATTAGAGATTAGAGAAGTTATTCAGGAAAACTTATAAGAAGTCTGTCTGTACCTAGTGTTAAAATAATAATATGATTTTAACACTAGGTACAATTTTTTTTTACATACTTATTATGTAAAATAAAATTGGTTCGGAACAATCGGAACCCCTTGCACGCGAGTCCGACTCGCACTTGCACAGTTTTTTCAACATGTTGTTGGTTAGCCTTTTAGAAAACGGGTGTTAAGTCGATGCTAAAATCGTCGACCAAAACCTTAACAACCTAGTTAGCATCAGCAGCGTCCTTATCCCCAATCTAACCTGCAAAATGTTCACGAAACAGAACATTATCAGGAGATAGGTACAGGCTGTTTACTTTAAAGATGCGCCTCCTCGTCGCCGGGACGAGATAAATCGAGACACTTGAGTTTGAGACTCTCCCACGGCGTGACACGCGCACCCTGACACCAGTGTCAACAAGGATATCATATCTGTTTTCTTTGTCCGTTTAATGCTTTTTTGTTGGGACATTATCGCTATAGAGGATGAATTATTATGAACGTTAATAATTTTGAGAGCAGTTAATTGAATAGAGATTGCAGATGGCTTACTATACTTAGGGGAGGGGAGGCCTATCTGCAGCAGTGGGTGGACTTCTTCTGGGTGAATAATGATGAACCTGAACGCCTATAAACAAAGTGCATAGATTAGCACTTAGTTTCTAGGCGTTCAATCTTGTGTAGATACCTTAGCAGGTAGGTACCAACTTATAAAACAACTAAGTTCGGTACCTAAGTTATCTCCCAATAGAAAAGTACCTAGATAGGTACTTACGGAGTCTACCTACCAATTGGCTTATGTGATTTTGCTATCATTAGGTAAAAGGATAAGATGAAGGGCACACAGGGCGCTTAGGTAGTTAGACATAAACTTGAACCGCAACCGAAAATGTATCATGTAAAGTAAACCATATTCGGTTTGATGTTAACCAAATGTGATAAACAAACAAAGTGGGGGTGTTCACTCTCACATCGGTCGGCAGCTTATCTGTAAACGGTTATGATTATGAATTTATGAGAACCCAGCCCTCGTCACCGTTCAACGTTTATTATTTTTAAGCATACAAAGAAGTAACTACCAAGTACTTATTGACAGAAATAGGAGAGCAGTTCGTTTGTTATGATGACTTGTTCGGTTCTACTATGCCTAGATCAAAGTTTGACCTAACTAATAGGGAATATGCATGCGATTTTTTTATTTGCAGAATGAAATACTTACCTACTTGTTAGCTCTAGTAAACAATCATGAAATATTTTTTTATATACCTACCTTCATCAGCGATGAAGTTATAAAGCTTCAAAGATTACAATAATTAGAAAGAGAAGACCGATGTAAACTTTGACGTTATCATCCATGACGCCTTACAGCTGCCTTAAAAAACAGCGTTTTCGCGAGAGGGACAGATATCTTTGTTTAAAATAATTAAAGGTATCTCTTTCGTTTTTCGAGTAATTTTGATTCTATTTTCACTGTTAATATTATATTTTTGTATTATTTTAGATAAACTGTATAGATGATAAATATCTTTTTCATGTATATTCCCTATTGCAAGCTTATAAAAGTGATATTTACATACTTTTTGAAGTTTTGTATATTTTTTAACCTACTTCAAAAAAAAGAAAAGGAGTTTCTTAGTTTGGTTGTAGTTTCTGAACTTAAACATTTCCTTTACACGCATGCATTGGCAGCTTAGTTGTTTGCTGGTTTAATTTTAACAATATTTCGTCTTCTCCTCTAAAATGCGTTTTAAAGAAACATGAATTTCTAATTTATCAAAAAATTAAATATTGGTTGTTTTTTTAATCAACACAAAAATGTGAATGCCCCGATTTAACAGCTGACATATGCTCTTACGTATAATGGAACGTGTAGTTTGGTAATCCTTCCTTGGATGTAAATTTGATCCATTTGTTTAGTATCAATTCTTAATAATGAGTCTTTTGCGGCGAATTACAACTCCAGCCCTTGTTTGTCGTGTGTTTAGACAAGACATAAGCAAGAAATCAATACATTGCTGTGTGTACAAAAATGTAAACATAACCCCAAAACTTGTGAATGTTTATCCAAATTACACAAATTTCAATGCAATTCGTTGGAAATCAAAAAAGGTTTGTATATGTTTTTAATTTTTAAATTATACTTAGTGAAAAACACGATAAAAACCCAACTTTTTCTTAACTTTAAAGGTCATCAGTTCCTTCAAGTACTTAATTTGTTTCAGAATCAATACGATTCAGATGACGAAGAAACTGAGTTAGATGGCGATTCTTCACTATCAAAAGATTCAAAATTAGTCAAATTTTCAACAACATCCATGAGAACAGATGTAATATTAAAGTCAGCGCTTAATATATCAAGAAAGTGAGTTCGGTAGCAATCTTGGTTCTGTATTTCAGTTGACTAGGTATCCTTTTCTGTACCTATTAAAAACATTTCGCTTTTATTTTAGCAAAATTGAACAAATGTTTTATGAAAGTAAAATTCGAGTAAATGGAAAGAAAATTATGAAGAAAAGTGCTTCCGTAAGTAATTTGATTGCTTTACAAACAATAATAGCTATAAGCTCCCTGCAGAAGACTTAAAACGGTATATATATTAACAGTCAATACTTATTCATCACACAGATAAAACCAGGTGATGAAGTAGATGTCATAAAAATGGTCAGCCCAAAGAATCCAGACCATATTTTTGTCTCCAGAGTGGAAATATTGAATGTAGCTGCCAAAGAAGAAAGCATCCAAGTTACAGCAAGAAGGTTTAAACACTTACTCATAGACAACTATGAGTCTGATCCACATAAAATGGAGAGTGAAGCTTAATAAATTATCATGAAAATGTATTAACAAAATATAGTATCTGTTACAATGTTTAATCCACAATGTTTAATCCACAATTAATAAATTTATTGCAAGTGACTTCCATGATACAAATGCATTGAAAGCGAGTTGAAACTGGCATTAAATACAACTTCTACATACATTGTGATAACAAAATGATGCCCGGAGGCCAATAAATTAATTGAACAATCAAAATGATGATGATGTAAGTTGAGGTTGTAAATTTTTGTAAATATGATATATTTATACATATAATAAAATAGTAAATCTTGAGGTGTATGTTTCCAATTGGCGCGAAAACTACTGAACAGATTTTGTTCAAATTTTGCATTGGTGATCCTTATAGGTACGGGCAGGTTATAGGCTATATATTATCACGCTATGTGCTATGGGGGCTGAGCAATATTCAAAAATGTCTCTTTTGAATGAGAAATAGTCCATGGTTCAACCACACCAACAGATATTATTTTTGTATTTATTTTTTCTCACCATAATAATAATATTGTCGAAATATAAATAAAATAAGTTTTTGCGAGCTTAAAATAAAATTTAAATTGCATTCCACACTTTTACTAACTGTTAAGTGAGTAATTTTTATAGGAAGACACAAATACAATATTGCAGATACTTATGGATCTAACTTCAGCAATGTTTATCATCACACTATACTTACAAGGAGCTGAGCAGCAAAAATCCATGACATAAATAAGATAGGCTATTTCGATCTTTTTGCCAACAGTTATCATAGACCAATGGATTAAAGACTGCCTCCCGAAAGAGTAGGTGTGGGTTCGAATCTCAACAGTTGTGTTGTTTTTGGTTTATTTAACTTTTGCATTTCCTTACTTTTATAATTCTTGTTTTACCTAATACTTTGAAAAATTCATAAGATATAATAAAATTACAACAATAACTGTTGTATTTTGGATATTTTTTTAGCATTTATCTATGTATGGCAAATATAGCCAGACTGTTAAAGTATAATTAACAGAACCTATTTTCACTTTATCTGTATTCTGTTTTGTTCGTATCACGTTAAAAAAGCAATGTAGATAAGTTTTACACATGGAATTGTACCAATTTTCTAGAAGAAATTAACATATTATTCTACTTAATACAGATACACGCAGTGCCATCTATTGACCGACAAATTACTATCGACAGCTTGAGAATTACAGTACAAAATAAATAGTTCTTATTTATTACTTTTAGTCTTAAAAAGCAATTCTTCTACCTTAAAAAAAATATCGTTCTGAATGCGGATAATATACTTACCTACCTATTGTTAAAATTTAAAAAAAAACTCCTAACTTATATTTTAACAGTTCAAATACATATTCCATAGATGGCATTATTATGCATTTGAACTCATTTTTTGAATCGTGGTATTGGTCAACAGGCGCGCTTATATTTGCTAAGGTTTGCTAAAGTTGCCTATACGGGTTTGGAGGAAGGTCATGTAACGAGTAGGTGGCAAAGGCCCATGATAGAGAAGTCGAAATAATTGCATAAGCTCCGCTGACATTGGGTTTCTGCGTTTTAAACAGACAAAATTGTTTGTATTTGCCTTCCTGGCCCGGAATAAATAAAAAATCAACTTGATTCACTAAATAGTTTCATGAAGATTGTTCGGTAATTTAGAAGATAGCCTGTGCTATCAGACTGCTTCACAACGTGCATTCATTTCTTCTGCCATGTGTACAGGGAACCCACCAACCAAGCATCAACCATCAATACGGATAATATTAACAAATGTCTCTGGAGAACATAAGGAATATTATTCCACGACATGGAAGGACCATAACAATACAACATACCAATCATTCGATTTAGTTTTATGATTTCTATTTAGGTATTTAATTTCTTTAAAACTGCAAAGTCACATTCGTCTAACAAACTGTTTTTTTTAGTTTCAAAACTATTCAAGATGGGTCTATAATTCGATGGGTCAGCTCGACTACCCTTCTTGGGCACGGGCTGCACGTTAGCTTGTTTCCACGGACTGCACGTTAGCTTGCTTCCAAGCCTTTGGCACTTTTCCAGTCTCAAACGAAAGGCGAAACAGGCGTGACAAGTCTTCAGAACAATTGCCGGTATCCCGTCGGGACCACTAGCCTTGTTCACGTCTAGGTTACGCATGAATGCGAATTTTCGACATGCTCGACTCGCATCCACCAGGAGAAGCAGGGGGCGACTCGCCACCAGGATCCAGACGTGAAGATTCCGCAAACAAGTTCGCTTTCTCCTCAGCGAAGTGGGCCAGCGTCCCGTCTCGGGTCTTAGCAGTGGTGGTAGTGAGTAGTGATCTTGTAAGTTTATAATGATTTCGTCCATCATACTCGTAGTATCAAATCTCATATCATGATTCCAGTATTCTTGTTCGTTTTTTTGTACGTGGTCATCGCATTTTTGCCATTGTTCGGCAGAGAATTTGGAAAATAGCCTTGTTAGTATTGTAATTTTCTCGTCCAATGTAGCATTAATGTGATCTCTGGCCAGGCAATTTTGAATATTTGCCCACACAAGCTCGATCGGGTTGAGGTCTCGATGATATGGAGGTAGTCTTAGAACAGTATGACCTGCAGCTTTCAGAAGTTCATCAACAGTGTATATTTTTTCTGATTGGGTAGTACTATTAATCAACCTCAACAGTTCGGCTTTGATCATCATGGGAGAAAATGGCACGTTATGATTTTGCAACCAGTTCTACATATTAATTTTCAAACTGGAAATATTCGGCTTCTTCTCAACTAGCACACAATGATAGGCAGTATTATCCATAACTATGACTGAGGAAGCTTAGGTATTAATTTTTTGAATCTGATTTAAAAATTAGCAAAGCATCGTCAACTAACCCGTTCCGGCTACCAGCTTGAACTATTCTTAAACGCCTTCCTTTGCCTAAGCTGTATAAACTCCAGGCTCTTTTTCTTAAAAAAGTTAATCCGCAATCTAAAATATTATCCTCTTTTAACACAGCATTTAGTTTTCGTAGACTTGGATTTTTTTTCTCTACCGTATGAAACTGATTTATTTTTCTTTTTGTCACTCCTAAATCAAAATCATCAACTTGCGTTTTCTTTTTTATTTCTTTTGGGAGCCGCGGAGGACTAAATTTTGCTTCCCCTGTATTTTGCAAGGAAGTTTTACTTTCAGCAATCACACTTCGTTCTGATGTCCCTGTTGCTTCTGCTACTAATTTATGTATATTCGCATCAGTTCTATATTCTAAACTATTTACATCGGCTTCCCGTTTTTTAAAAAACGTATGCTCTTTCAATATTATTTCCTTAGGTTGTCTTTTTATCGGCGGAATCATCTCGCTATTGCAATCTCATGTGCGTTTTGTCTAAACTAGCCGGAACTTTCAACGCGTGTTGCCGTCGCGAAGTACGGCGCCGCACTGAGTAATAACAGCAAGTGCCCCCGCCTCTCCGTCCCACCGCTCACGTACCTAAGGCGCGGCCAACTAGTTCCATTATAGCGGCAACATTTTTCCTTCCGACTTACTCGCGAACGAAGTCGCGGGCAACAGCTAGTAAATAAAATAAAACTACTAAGAACAGTGTTACTATTTTAATTTATTTTAAAACTCAAAATGATTTTGTAACATGATTATAAATCTAAATCTAGATCACAGTCTGAACTCTCAAACATTGATATTTGTGAATTAGGATTAGATAGCTTTTGATTTGAAGAATTTGAATGGCTTTCTTTGCCTTTCACATCTGCAATAGCTGTAACATGATTTGAGGCTGTATTCAAACCTTCAAACATTGATAGTGGAGTTTTCGAAGTAGATGGTTTATTATAAATATTGAAACTTGTATTGTTTTCCTTTAATTTTGATTTTTCAGCAGCTGATACTGAACTGCTAGATGACGTATTTAGAGATTTTCCTGGCTTATCATCATATTTATCCAAGTCATGTTTACTAACAAACTGGAACTGTTTTAATTTACTCACTGTTCTTTCTTTAACATCAGTATCCTTTTTACTACTAACTCCAATACTTATGTCTAATATACTATCATAATTTTCTGTAGATGTATCAAGCACCTCTATGGATTTGTCCAATTCTTTAGGTACTGATTTTACTGTTTCGTTGCTGTTTTCGAAATTAAAGTCTATGCCTAAATCGGCTAATGCATCATTTACACTTGGCACAGCATTAAGGATAGTTCTATCTTCAATAAAGTCTTCATCACTTGATTCTTGATCTTCATCATTCTGAATTTTGCCTTTAGCTTTTTTAGCTCTTTTAGGCAACTTATTTTTAACTCCACTGATGTCTACAGTCACTTCTTTACGTTTCCGTTTACCTCCTTTCTTTTTAGCTCTTGGTGGTTCTCTGTCTGCGCTGTTTAGTATTTTATGTTTTTTTAATGTAACTGCAAACCTTTCATTAATACCGTCGTCTTTAAAGTCTTTATTATTTCTTTGATTCTTCATATCCTCTAAAATATCTTTTTCATTATTCTTCTTAGTCTTTTTATTGTTAAAATAAGAACTAGTTATGAGAGACGCTGAGAGTTGGATATTATCATCTGTGACATCTTCATGTTTCGCGAACAGTTTACAGTTTCCTGCTTCTATATCAGTTTCTAGAGTCTTGTGGTCGACTTGCAATAGTTTTGCATAATACAATAGTTCATTTTTCCATACATCAATTAGGTTTAATCTTGTTAGAAGTTTCTTGGCTGTACATAAGTAGTCATAGTCTGGGTACCTGGGTATGGTGGAGTGCAAGGCGTCTACAGTATCGTCTAAGGTGCAGTCTTGCATAGATAGGTCGACAAGAGACACGGCTACGACTGCATCCATTGGTAGTATTGTTTTACGGTACATAAGTCGGCAGTGTGCTTGAGATAATCTGCAATAGTGGATGGATTTTTGAAGAACTCCCTCACATATACATAAAATTTTTAGAAAACGACTTTGGCCTGCACTGGTACGGTAACTGGCTAGTTCTATTAAAATTACAGCACGAGACATTAATTCGTTTGTTCTTAGAAATCGGATGATTTGTCTGATTATAGTGGGAGATAGATGATATTTTAGCTAATTTTACCAATGATTATGAGAGCGCTCACAATCGTAAGAATGAAAAGTAGTCTAGGTTTCTGTGACTGGTTATGGAATAATAAAACTGTAAATATAATGAATGACTCACCTTACTAAGCTGTCTAACATTCTCACAGTGGTTCGGGAAGCATCCCTATGTTCTGACTTTCTCTGCGCCATATAATACTTTTGTAATATTATATTAGCGGATTTTGTCATTTCTGAATACTTAGGCCCGACTAAACTAATATACATCTGAAAACAATTAAAATATACGATATTTTACCAGTTTTACAATAAAATGAGAACTTGGTAAGTACAGTGTAGTCCATTTAGTACGACTTCGCATATGTTTGGTTTTAATATGAGCCACTATAAAATTGTCAGTTTGTTTAGTATGACTTCCGGTTAGTACGACGCAATACCACCGGTCCCTTGGCCGTCGTTATAATCAGATTGTACTGTATTAAGGTAGTTCCTGCACTTAACCTGCAATTTTTCGAGATTCCATTTCTTCTTAGATTCTACTGGGTTTGAATCGCCGTATAAGATGTAAGATGACACGAGTTTGTCCCATGTTTTGTTCTTGGAGTCCAATAATATAAATATTAAATCGAACCTGGAAGCAAATTCAAGAACATTACGTAACCGAAAACCGCACGTATTACTATAACATAAAAGCGCGATGTTATCCTACTAGAAAAATATGTTGTTTGTTAATCATTCATACTTGATGGCTGAGACTGCACGAATTTAGATGAAAATATACAGGAACCTAGACCATGGCCTGAATAAGGGCATAGTATACTTTTTAATCCACTTAGGTACGTTTCCATGGGATAACTATCGACGTACACGCGGGCGCAGCCGCTGGTAAAAGCTAGTGGCAGAATAAAAACAAAAACTAGGAATGAACATTACCTACTTAACAAGGGGGTTCCAAGAGAAACATTGACGCTGAGCGGCTGATCCGTATCATAATGCCCCTTGGGATTGCAAGCTGCTATTATTGCACATCGCGTGTTCAATTTACACACAATTCCAGCCTGAAAAATGATACACCGTTATACAATCTATTTTCTAAAATTAACCTTATTTTAAAGCAAATAAAGTTCAAATCAGCTTGTTACTTTGGCGACTGAGATGGTCTGCTGTTCCATGGCCTCATGTATGGCGGTTCTGTCATGTTCTCGGAGTTGTGAGATCTCGTCTATACAACATACACCGCCATCTGATAATACGAGGGCACCAGCTTCTAACTGCCACTCTCCGTCTTCCTGGAAAACGCGATTTAGCCACATTATTTTTGTGTTTATTGCCAATGGGGAGCACAGTCTCCTTGCAGCAACGGCTGCAGTCATTCCACAATATATGTATAGTTTATGTTCTGTGGAAATTCCGTGTCTAAACTGACATTCATTTATGGGATTACGTAAAAACAATTTTATTGTCTACACGTAAAGTTAAATTTTTACTGCAACTTATTTGAAGAATTTTTCTAGTCTTTCTGAAATCAACCTAATTCACACAATGATAAAGTGCATATTCATTTATTTTACATACCCTGAGTGCTGCGCATGTGAGCCCAGCTCGTGTACTGCCGGCTCCTGAAGTGAATACAGACCGCGCGGTCAACTCTGAACCAGTACGAAGCAGCTGCGATTTGCCAGTGCCTAGAAAAAGATTAATTCACTAGTCAATAATACGTACTTATAACCACCATTATAATTCACCAAAGGTCAACGTAAAGAATAGATTACTTTGCGTGTTATGACTAAGTCCTATTTTAGTATCAATACTGTAGCATTGATACTTAGAATATCCAAGCAAAGAAATACATAGCACCACTAACTGTCGAAAGATAGACGTGGGTACTGCAGTCTGTAGTTCCATTAGAGATTCACAAGAAAAGAAAATAATATATATATAGCCTTTCTGAAAAACACCATCTAAAACTCACTACTGTAGCACTGATACTTAGAATATCCAAGCAAAGAAATACATAGCACCACTAACTGTCGAAAGATAGAAGTGGGTACTGCAGTCTGTAGTTCCATTAGAGATTCACAAGAAAAGAAAATAATATATATATAGCCTTTCTGAAAAACACTATCTAAAACTCAATACTGTAGCACTGATACTTAGAATATCCAAGCAAAGAAATACATAGCACCACTAACTGTCGAAAGATAGAAGTTGGTACTGCAGTCTGTAGTTCCATTAGAGATTCACAAGAAAAGAAAATAATATATATATATATCTATATTTACTGTAGAACTTTACCTGGATCTCCTACTAGAAGTAAATGACACTGCCCTCTCACACGGGTCGCGTGTTTTTCATCTTCACCAGTTTTTTTGCCATCATTCTCTGCAACATGATTGGATCCAGTTATTACAGTTAGAAGTACTGCCAGCTTCACCAAGTGGAGACCATAAACCTGAAAAATCAAACAAATATTTTAATGAAAACACTTATTATTTATTTTTAGAGCTGTTCATATTTATAAATTGAGAGAAATAAGAGTTATCCCCTACCACCCTTTAACATAGATAAAATCTTGAAAACATTTAACTGATGTTGAAAACATTACATTCAGCATTCTGGCTACTAGCAAAATGATTTTCAATGTTATGCTGGTTGAAGCTTAAGATTTGGTACTTTTGGCTGACTGACCTGAGGACAAACAGAAGCCAGAATTCTGTCCCTGCCTTTCATGGGACATGCTTCATACTTTGCCCAGAACTCGTCAAAGCAGTCCTTGATATCTGGAGCTGTAGATATGATCTCAGCTCTCTGGGCATTGCAGACTTCTATGAAATTGGATTGTAGAACCAGTTCCACTTCACATTTCTTATTGTGAGCTGATGGACGCCACCTACGTCTTACTGTGCCACTGGAATTAGAAATGTCAATTACATCTACACTAATATTATAAAGATTTGTATGTTTGTAACTAATAAACTCAAAAACTACTGGAACAATTTCAAAAATTCTTTCCCCATTAGAATGCTACTAATTATCCCTGTATAACAGAGGCTAAATATATTTTTAAGAAAGTTGCAGTGCGGACGAAGTCGCGGGTGAAATGCTAGTTATATACAGCTTGTAACTGTTTCTAATATTGTAGGACAAGTAATCCTCATAAAGAGAGCATTTAATCACATGACTAGAGAAACCATCCATTGAATATTCTTTATTAGGAATCAATATTTAATCAAATAAGTCCCTGCAGTGACTACTGCATAAACCAGGCACAATCGTAAAAAACTCAATACTCCAGTAACTTCTTTTTGACCAAGTTCTAGCCAACCACACATACAGCAGTATTTCATCATGCTGCTAATTTCGAAAGCTTAACCCTCGATTAAAAGTAAATTTTCGTAAACTACGGTTTTGTTTTACACACCATATAATAACATCATCCCCAGGTTTGCAGCAGTCCACCAGATCATCTTCCAGCACCACCCACATGGACCCAGGTATTGTTCCTATACTCAGCTTGTTTACTTGCTCCTGAAACACAACAATGTCACTACATTGAGTCAACTAACATCAAATGATAGTACTGTGACATAATTAGCACGCCTTTAAATCAAGTGTTTACTATCATACATCATTCTTTTGCCCTTATCAAGCGCCACCTCCTAAGACACAATAGTCATCATCATCATAATCATCATCATCATCATATATCAGCCTGCGCGTCTAGCATCCATCAGCTACCCGAGACCTTTGCCAGGTCAGTGGTCCACCTTTTACACCACACAATAGTACTTTATATTATTTTGTTGCCTGACTTTGGATGACTTATATCACTTTGTGGAAGAATATTAACTGTCTTTATACTGTGGTATGACTTTGGAGACACATAGCTATTGGAATGAGCCCACCAACAGTTGCAAAAACTGCCCAGCAGACAGCAGGTTTTATTTGGAGTACTGCTGAATGATTTAAACTAAAGTACCTATTGTACCTGTATTTTAATTTCCTGATAGTCCTTGCAATGTTCTCTTGACACCATAGGTACTTGTGAAAATGTAGAACTTCTACATGCTTTGACGTCATTGCCACATTTTGAGGGGGGCTTCAAAATGTATCTGTTATCAAACTCAGCTTCTATGCAGTTTTCAAATTTGCATTTCATACAAACATATTTCCTTTGATATTCTAACATTTTTGACTGTGTTACTCTTACAACTGTACCTGTAAAAACAATATTATTGAGTTAATTTAATTGCAGTATTTCTGTCTAAATTCACACAGTAAGTTGTAAAAGGTATCTAGTTTACACTGTTATAAAGTGCTCTCTGCGGAAACTTAAGCACTTGAAGTAGGTGCTAAAATCATGCTTTCAGTTATGAGGGCACTGCTATGCCATTAAAAAGTTGTTTTTAACGCAGAAAAATGCACGATTCCTGGGAGATCATCTGCAAGAAAAAAGTAAAGTTATTAACGAAAACCCGTTTATTCAGTCTAAGACAAAGTCAAGTTCTAACCTGTTACTTTTAGAAAACATCCCACATCCGCACTCTTCGGGAAAACGGTACGATGGAGCTCAGGGCAGACTGGTAATCCAAAGAACCTTGCATGGATATTCCGTTTTAAAAAGTAATAATCTAACTTTGTGATTGCTATTTTATATTCTTCGCGTTCGAGGATTGTTTGTTGGGCTTTTATTAAATCCTTATCGCAAGCCGGTAAACTTTCCACAGGACTGCATAATACTTTATCTCCAACATCTGGGTATGTCTCGAAAAGTTTTAAAAAGCTAAAACAACAGTACAAAATTTTATGGTATGCATTTCACGATGTAAACATTGATTTCGAAACTTCGATACATAAAGACATTTACTTACTCGATTTTGATGCTATAGTACCCTAAATTATCCCGCTCTGATAAAATATTTAAACATTCTTCTAAATGGTACTTGATAACATAGTCTAAAATCATTTTGATCACATAATTTCTTTACAAAAAAATAAAATTTGCGGATTTCGCGGTCTCAGCTTCAATTTGCCAAACTGTCAATGTCTACTGTCACGATTGTCACGTCAAGTCAACTTTTTTTTGGAAATGTTCTGTATCTTCGCTACTTGGCTTTTTAAGTCCATGTTTTTGGTCGATGATGTAACACATTCGCCGTAATTCGCCTATTTCAAAGAGTATACCTACACAACAATCAAATTTTCAGAATGAGACTATCGAGTTGACCCCTGTTTCAATGATTCCACATACTGTCCAGTGTCGTGGACACTAAATGGATCACAGAAACGCCAATTTTACGCCACAATTTTACAATATCGCCAGTTGACCGTCCCCGGCGAAAGCCGTATTGACGGTCACTGAGGAGATCATTGTCTTCAAGGTAGTTAAGCAGCTTACTGTTCAGAATCCTTTCCATAACCTTGCATAGAATGGAGGTAATGGCGATCGGACAGTAATGTTACGC
Source organism: Lacanobia oleracea (assembly GCA_950371165.1). NCBI lineage: Eukaryota > Metazoa > Arthropoda > Insecta > Lepidoptera > Noctuidae > Lacanobia > Lacanobia oleracea. The sequence goes on from OX493397.1 coordinate 15,855,988, forward strand.
AGGGTCAGCATGGTTTCCCTTTTTGGGCACCGGTTGCACATTACATTCGCAAGCTTCCATGATTTCAGAACCGTCCTTTTTTCTAGAGAGAGGCGGTACAGGCGTGTCAACACAGGAGGCAGTTCAGCTAAACATTGCCTCAATACTCTCGCTGAAAGGCCGTCAGGTCCGCTGGCCTTATTCACGTCTAGACTGCACAATACTCTTCGGACCTCTTTAATGGGAACTACGATCTCCGGCATCGAAGAGTCACAACGAGGTAAAGTTGGTGGTTGCTTGGAGCCAGCGTCCAGACGCGAATTGCTTGCAAAGAGAGTTGCAAATAAATTTGCTTTCTCTCTTGCAGAGTGAGCCAGTGAGCCATCAGGTTTCAACATTGGAGGCAAAGTGGCTCGAACTTAGCACCAGTCTTTGAACTCAGTATTGCTACCCTGATTCTGAAGTTCCTCTAACTCCCTATAATTCCAAACGAACATCCCTACAAAAAAGTTGTTGTTATAAAAAAGTTGTAAAAACTAAACGTACAAACTTAAAAAAAAAAATACTTTTTTATTTTCTATTTCTTTTCTAGCACAAAGTTCATCCTAATTTTAGCTTTTATACAATAGATATTTTATTTAAAAAAATGGCTCACTACTTTTTGTCTGCTCATATATCGGAACATGAGCCTGCATCCATACTACTAGCATTCAGTGCCAGATAGCTAGCACTGCGACTCGGCTATTATGGGGCCCAGTAAACCTAAAACCTTCTAAATGAAAACGAACATATGAAAATAAAATTAGTTTTCATTTTTTTTTTTTTACTAATGATAGGCACGCGTTTGACCGCTATCTCACCTGATGGTAAGCGAGGATGTGGTCGAAGATGGAGCACGCTTGCCTAGAAATAACCTATTCACTCTTGATTTAAAGACTCCCAGGTTGTAGCTCAGGAAACACAGACTCCGGCAGGGAATTCCACTCCTTAGCTGTACGCACTATGAATGTGTTCCCAAAACGTTTTGTGCGTATGGGTGGGATGTCCACCATGTACCGGTGGCGCATCGCCGTTCGTCTTGTGGTCCGATGATGGAACGGGCTTGGCGGAATTAAATTATGCAATTCCGTCGCACATTCCCCAAAATGCAACCGGTAAAAGACCGACAGGCTAGCAACTCGTCGTCGATGTTCAAGACTTTGGAGCTTCGACGCGACGAGCCTCTCATTGCCGATGATCCTCTTGGCTCGTTTCTCAATTGACTCAAGGGCATCAAGCTGGTATCTGGCAGATCCATCCCAAAGATGAGAGCAGTATTCCATACACGATCGAACTTGCGCTTGATAGTTTGAGCAGCTGTTCCGGCGCGAAGTACCGTCTCACCTTAGCCAGAATCCCCAACTTCTTTGCAGCCACTTGAGCTTTTGCCTCTATGTAAGGGCCAAAATAATAATAATAATAAATAATAATATCATCACTGACAGGACTATTGTTGCCAATAAGCCTGATATAGTGGTGGTGGACCGAATCGTGAGGCGTGCAATGATTGTAGACATAACCGTCCCGCATGACGAGAACCTCGTGAAAGCCGAGAAAGACAAACAAATCAAGTATATTGACTTGGCTCGCGAGGTTGTCGACATGTGGGAAGTGGACTCCGCAATCATTGTACCGATAGTAGTGTCGGCCAATGGCTTAATAGCCACGAGCCTCGACCAACACCTTAGGAGGCTCTCGTTGGGCAGCTGGATCAAGGGCTTGATTCAGAAAGCGGTACTTCTGGACACGGCTCGCATTGTCAGGAGGTTCCTTTCTCTGGAGCCCTGACCACCGGTAGCTTGGACCCTGTTCCCGATATCGGTGGGCTACTATTTTTATATTTTTAAATGTTTTTTTTTTATGTATATATTGTATAAAAATATTTAAAAATTTAGAAATAAGCGAAAATGATGAATAAAGGAAATAATAATAATATCAAGTATCTCGACTTAGCGCACGAGGTTGTCGACATGTGGAATGTGGACTCAGCTATCATTGTGCCGATAGTCATTACGGCCAATGGCCTGATGGCCAAAAGCTTCGACGAACATCTGTCGAAGCTGGCGTTACGCGGTTGGGTAAAGGGCCTGATACAGTAGGCAGTACTCCTCGATACGGCTCGTATTGTGAGGAGGTTCCTTTCTCTGGAGCCCTAACCACCGGTAGCTTGGACCCTGCTCCCGACACCGGCGGACTACTACTTTTTATATTTTTAAATGTATTTTTTTATGGTTTTTTAGAGATATATTTAAAAATATACTTTGTATGTAAATAAAAATGAATAAACGAAATAATAATAATAATAATATTCCACACAACTATCACACAACGCCATCTAATCCCAAGCTAAGCAGAGCTTGTGTTATGGGTACTAGACAACTGATAAACATACTTATATATTTCTAAATACATACATATTATAGATAAAATTGAGAGTAGATGTTAATGTAACCCCAAGAAGTTCAAGATGGTCGGTTATCGGCACGGTTTCACCGCGAAAAGATGGAGCTGGGCGGAATTGGCTCCTTTTGGCGGAAAATAGACACGCTTGGGTCTTAGCAGCATTGAACTTGACCAGATTGGCATCGCCCCAATCAGAGACCGCCTGCAGGGACACGTTCAAGCGCTCAACCATTGCCTCCCGGAGAGACCGGATCTGCGACCCACCAGCTCGTGCGTCGGACACGTATCTTTCAGCAACAGTGCTGTCGTCTGCATACCCAAAGGTACCGGGTTTAAGCAGATCATTAATATGCAGCAAGAACAGTGTTGCCGAAAGCACCGACCCCTGAGGAACCCCGGCATTAATATCTAGCAGTCCAGACGAGCAGCCATCTATGACCACTCGGATAGACCGATCCCTCAAGAAATCTGCGATCCAATCACACAAACCGGCGGGCAGACCGAAGGAAGGAAGCTTACTAATAAGGCCATCGTGCCAGACCCTGTCGAAGGCCTTCGAGATGTCAAGGGAGACCGCCAGTGCCTCCCCGTGCTTCTCTATGGCCTCACTCCAGATGTGAATGGCATACGCTAGAAGATCCCCAGTTGACCGATTTCGGCGAAACCCGTATTGCCGGTCACTAAGGATATCATTCGCTTCTAGGTACGCCAGGAGCTTATGATTCAGCACGCGTTCCATAGTCTTACAGAGTATGGACGTTACCGAGATGGGTCTATAATTCATTCGGGTCAGCTCGACTACCTCTTGGGCACGGGCTGCACGTTAGCTTGCTTCCAAGCCTTCGGCACTTTTCCAGTCTCAAACGAAAGGCGAAATAGGCGTGTCAAGATCGGAGACAACTCAGGCGCATAAGTCTTCAGAACAATTGCCGGTATCCCGTCGGGACCACTAGCCTTGTTCACGTCTAGGTTACGCAGTACCCTGCGGACGTCCTTCTGATAAATGCGAATGTTCGACATACTCTACTCGCATTCACCAGGAGAGGCGGAGGGCGTCGCGCCACCAGGATCCAGACGTGAAGATTCCGCAAACAAAGAAGCAAACAAGTTGGCTTTCTCCTCAGCGGAGTGGGCCAGCGTCCCGTCGGGTCTCAGCAGTGGTGGTAGTGATGAACATAATATTATGTTTGCTCGTAAAATTTAAAAACTTTAGCCCTGTATAATATATTATATTATACAGGGCTAAAGTGTACCTATAGCTGAGCAGGTGCGGCTTGCTAAGAGAATACCAAACATATTATTTAATACGAGTAGGTACCTACATAGTTTTACTGTCAGAAAAACAGGTATGAGCCCTGTGGTATGGGCCCCACTTTCTAAAAAGCATAATTTTGGTTTGATCAGGCTTGACACAAAGGCAAATCAGACGAACAAATGGTGGGCCCAAATCTGACGACTTTAAAAGATCCTATTTAGATATTTTTAAAAGGACTTTCAGGGCAAATAAGAATATTCTACGAAAGTTACTCTGTTATATGTCCTGATAGGGAATCTATTCACATTATCTGACAGGAAGACGAAGCCTTTTGGCTCATCCGGCACTGATCAGTCTTTTGTTAATTTTAACAAGCTCGGGAATCATGAATAAGTTCCGTCTTGGTTTTTATACGTAATTAGTAGCGATAATTATTAAACCCGCGATGTAATCTATTTCCCGATTACGAGACAAGCCAGAAAAATTGATATTCTTGCAAAGGAATAGTGACTGACGTGAGTGTTACTCAGTTACTTGGTTAACAGATAGGCAGACGCCCCACGTAAAATAGTTGTTAGCTGTATACGGATTGACTGGAAGCCCAACCGAGCGTAGTTTCGAAAAGGCTGGGTAAATTATAGGCTGGATTGAATGGAATTTCTGATCACTGAACTTCAAATAGGCCAAATTGTAGAGGACACAAAATTAAATGAAAAAAAAAAAAAATACTGTAGGCTAACTGAGGGTGTGCAGAACCGTGCTCTGACGTACTGAAGTTCCACATTTCCTCAACTTTTTAGCCATTTTCATTTTATTTATTTGAATGTGGGTAAGAAAATAAACGATTGGTGAATATCATTTTATTATCTAGTAGTAGTATATTCTACACATCTTGAGGGATCTGTTGGGAAATATTCTTGGCATTTTGTCATGAGTCTCTTCAATGCTTGAATGTATTTCCTTTGGGTTTCGTCGTTCATCACGTGGGCCACGTTTTTGGAGAAGATCTTTTCTCGACCAGTACGAGCGTGAATACCGACCATAGTGACACCAATGGGCCACGGAGCGTTGCCTATGGCCATTTGTAGATATGCGTCACTAGCCTGGAAGAAAATTTATGAGTATAAACTAAATAGTCAAAATATCACGCGATCAGAGGGCTGTCCTTTATTCGTCAAAGAATCAGAATTGCTATTCAATTTGGCAATGCTCCCAGTGTGTTCTATTTATATATACTAAGTTATTTATTATTCCATATTGTACATATCTATACTTACTAATATATAAAGCTGAAGAGTTTGTTTGTTTACTTGAACGCGCTAATCTCAGGTACTACTGATTCGATTTGAAAAATTCTTTCAGTGTTAGATAGCCCATTTATCGAGGATATATCATCACGCTAAGATCAATAAGAGCGTAGCAGTAATGAAAATTGTGACGCAGACGAAGTTGCGCGGGTCAACTAGTATATATTATATTTATAATGTTACACTGATGACACCAGTCCAGTGCCCTAGTGGTTTCGACCCTAAAGATCAGGAAAGTGTTATTGGGACCTGCATTGAGTTATGAAAAAATTGGTTTTATTCGTTAAGTCGGATTTGACAGCAGGACATTGCTTTACTAGTAAGTATGAAAGAAATCTCTTTCATTCTATATGAAAATAAATATCTTTCCCACTTATTGGTAAAGCAATCTTCATTAATCTCTACTCAGCTGTAAGACACGAATGAGGTTGTAAACTCTTCTTTTTGGGGAATAACATTACAACATAATATTATTTGTTTGGTACATTTGTAAATGAATATAATACAAACCATAATATAATTCCTTTCTAGCAAATGTTTTGTAATTTCACAAAGACTTTCACAGATGTCATCTGGCAGGTTTTTCTTCTTCAATTTTCGCACCAGAGGTTTCAAATACACTTGAGTTTGAGTGAAGGTGGCTCTTGTCATTTTATGTTTGACTGCTGTCTTTTCTGCTCCAGTTGCGGAGTTGAGCTGCTGACCCCATAGTTTAAGAAGAAACTGGAAGGAAAACAGCTTATTCATAACAAAATAAAATTAAATAAGGCCATATTATACTGAAAATTAAAATTAATTAAAATTAATAATAATTAATAAATATTAAATAAGTAATAAGTAGTAGTAATTAATAAGTAATTAATAATGTGTTATTAATTAGTAATTAATATTAATTTTTTTATTTAATTTAAATTGATTGGTAAATGGACTGAGGGGTAATATTTCAAAATAATGTTTTGTGAATGACATACAGTTGGTCTACATTACTCACCTCAAAACATTTTGATCTTGAACTGGCCTAGCATATATTATGGAGCATTAATGGAATAAATGGCCAGATTATGTTGGATTTTTATCACTGATGTGCAGCCTAATGTTGTACTTCGATATTAAAAAAGGTTACTCATTTACCTATTTTGGGTAAATTGCCTTTTCAAGAACCTTGCACAATCCGTAGTTTAAGACCGAATAAAATGGTAATAATCATATTCAGAAATGTCTCATGAAGTTCACCACCTTATGTTATCTATCAGCCAGTAGCAGTGTTGTGGGTTCAGTGTTAAATTGCCATTGGCTTACAGCCTACTTGTACTTTCATTTTGCTGTATTCAAATTCAGATAAAAAAATGAGTTAGTGAGAGCTTACCTGTAACAAAGTCATGATAACATTCATATCATGGTTTTTATCCCCCTGTCCCATAGTCTTTGCCATCTCTTGAATAAACTCATAGGTGATGGAATCATCCAGAGCATCTTCCTTTAGCTGTTTATCATTGTCACTCTGAAATAGTGATTTAATCATTTAATGAATAGAATAAGGGAGTAAGTGACAGCGTGACGGCAGATTGGAAGAAAAAAACGTGTTGGGCCGACCCCAAATAATATGGGATAGGGGCAGGAAGATATGGACTAATATTATTCTTATTGTGTCAACGGTTTATCAAATTATATTGTTTGGGCCAAGAAGTTAGACACATGTATTACTTTGATGGAGGCATTGTTTAAGTCATCTAGGCTGCAGGTGTATGGACATTTGGGACACTGCAGCTAATGGGACATAGTTTGAACCCCACCACATTCACACTGGTTGTTTGATGACATTAAACATACAAAGGTCATCAATGCCTGCACTGCATAAGAAAAGGCCCTGCAGTGGCAAATTAGGCTGGTATTACACTTACAACAAAATAAAGAGAAATACAATTTATATTTACCTGTGTTCCTATAGCTAAGATTTCATTTAAATAAGCTTCATCCACTTTTTCCATAGCTTCTTGGAAATCATTTCTTAGACCCTGAAAATTACAAAAAAATGTTTTAAAACAATTTAATGAAAAAAAAAAACATCGTTATTCATTTTCTAGTACATTGTTTGGAAAAGTCTGACGTTTTGGCCAGTTAATTAAATATTAGACTTGGGCACTTTGAACCTTCTTAAAATACAAGACAAAGTACAAGTTAAATGACAAAGTGAAGTAGTAGTGACATAAGTAAGCATTACAATTTCATGATAATACTTACTCTATTTGCTTCTGGTTCCTGAATCTCTATTCTTCTCAATCTTTTAAATGAATTCAGTTCATTTTCACCAAACAACCAAATGGGATGACCTCGCTCTCTCAACCTCTTTATTACTTCTTGCCTCGGCAGTCCTACTATTTCAGTGTTCTCAGCATCATTAGTGGCTTGCCTTAAACTTGCTAAAAGGAATTAATTAAAACTTAGGTATTATAATAAGGACAGCTAAAAGTACAGTAAGAAGACACACTTGCTAAAAGCAGACATTAAGCATTAGGCATATTATGCAGACTAAGGAATGCAATGCCTGCACTGACTAGAGTCAGAATTAGTACAATATTTGTAGTAGTTGTCACTGCTCTGAGCCTAAGCTTCGGCTGTCATAACTGTAGCTAGAATTATAACAGGCTGTCAATTTCTGTGAGTAAATATGAAAAGTGCAAGCCCGGTTTGAATAGAAAGTTTAGAAAATATTGTGTTTAGCAGGGGCCTCCGAGATGTCTCGGTGCTCTGTAATGTGTTGTACTTGTAAGTAATGGTCCTCAGGGAAACACGAAACAGTAAAAAAGTGCCAGAGATAACATTAAATTAATCATACCTCTTTCATCCTTAACTTCTTGTGATTCTTCTTGTACTTCTGGTTCCTTGATTTGTGGACCATATTTTTTTAAATACTCTTCTTGTTCTTTAGCCAGTAGCTCACCTCTCTTGAAATATTTCCTGCTGGCTGTAGGGTCCTGTAACAGACACAATGTTTTGGAAGATGCGTATAATCGTCGTAGTAACGTAGGAGTTTTAGAAAGTTTACTTACTATCAAATTCTTTTCTTCAAGAAGCTTACGTTTCCTTGCGATTTCAGCTTTCAATACATCCATCGTTGTTTTCAAATGTTTTGATTATTTATTTTCGTTAAAACAACACCACCCAATATAGTACACACTTGACAAAGCAGTGACATTGTGACATAACGACAGTGACAGTTGCTTTTTATATTTTTTAAGCACTGGGTATCTACTATTTAAGCAAAGTTCCAATCACAGAACGTATAATAAATTATTGTCTAGCGAGTAGTAGCAAGGGTCTACTTCTATTCGTCGGGCGCTTTATAAAAGAGAAGTTTTAAATAATTTCTTAAAATAAAATAACGTCCTGGCCAATTTTCGTGAAAAAATCTCATTGCCGTTTAATTAGAAAAAAATAAAATAAATAAAAAACTGGGCATCTGAATATTTTTTGAGGGAAAGTGGTCAATATTTTTTTTAATCAAAAAGGCTGCACTAACTGGTGGAAACAAATTGTCGGACGCGACCGACGGACAGCGGAGCGAAGCAAAGGAGCCGAGAAACGGAGAAATTTTAACCAATGGAATTGCATAAAATCTCCACACCACGTGATTCACTGACATTTCGACTGATATGATTAAATTAAATTAAATTAATTTATTTCATAACTTAGGACTAGATTACATTGTGGACGCGGTTACAAGGTATAACGTTTCTAAATCTAGTTAGTGGGTGCAGTACTGTTCCTCTAGATAGGTTACAACGTAACCTGTGTTTAGATAAACAGTTCCGATCCCCTGTGGTAACATAGTGGTTTGCTTATACCTAGTACGTGAGAGTGTATCGAGTTACAATGAAAAATAATATTATATAAACAGGAACAAACGAAAAACCAAAGGTCCCATTTGAACCAATAAGAGTTACAGTTTTAAAGAAAAATAAAAATAAGGTAAAAAAAAAAAAAATATGTTTAGTTTTATTATGTTTGGAATAATTGTAAATAGTGTAGTGTGTGTTAGGTTTTAATTATTGGTATATGTTGTGTGTAATGCATGAATGTGTTTAAGTCACTTCCTTAGGAATTCCTCCGTTTCATTGTAGTAAAGTGCGAGCAGTCAAAAAAAAAAATGTTTTAAACCAAAAATTTGGGTTCTTGCATTAATTTTATTATAAAGTGAAGGGCCAAGATATAGAGCGAATTTTTTAATAAAAGCTGTGCGTGCCGGTGGAACTGTACAGATAAGGTCTTTACGGCGTTTAGAAATTTACTTAAAATATGTTCTTTTGTGTTGTCGTAAGACTATTTGTAAGATAAATTGTTGTCGCACATTAAGTAAACTGCAAGATCTATACAGTTCGGTAGTTGGAAAAAGAATCGGTCTGAATGTTGCCACTTTTAGGATAGCTCTGTGAGCGATTTCAAGGGGCATAAGTATGGTTTTAGCAGCTCCACCCCAGCAAGAGATACAATAAATGAGGATTGACTGGCAGAGAGCAAAATATACCTTCCAGATAATAAAGGGGTTGGCTACATGTCGCATAGTTTTAAAAATATAAATAAGCTTACGTAAACGACCAGTAAGTAAGTTGATGTGTGATCCAAAATTAAGGTTTTTATCTAGAACTATCCCAAGATATTTAACTTGTTTCACTGAGGTTACAGTAGGACATTGACAATTAAGTTGTGATTGTGTGAGACAAGAATGGGCTTTTAAACAGATTGAGGTTTTTGGTTGGGAAGTGTTGGAAATTGAAAAGGTGATGAAGTTAGTTTTATTGGCATTGAGAGTCAGTATGAGATGAAAGCTACTTCAAGACAGAATTAAAGCCATCCTGTGCCGTTGCTTGAAGTTGCGACCATGAGTTTGCGGTGAAAGTGATGGCAGTATCATTAATTGATCATCGGATTGGTTAATATTTCTCCGTTTCTCTGTTCTACTACCTCGCTCCGCACAAATGGATAGGCACAAGAGGTAGGTACCTATTTGTTTAAATGAATGTACGCTATTGGCGTCTATGGGGGGGGGGGGGGGGGGCGTTGGCCTACCCAGCCTAGGGCTCGGGTCTTACTGAATACTGTTAGATACTTAGGTACAACCTACATACAAAGTTGATAAATTATCCAGAATGCAATAATTTTGGAGCTCGCTTCGCTCGGTTTTGCATTGTACACTCTTAAATGCTTGAACTTTGGTGCATTTAACAAAAAAGATGGAGTGCAAAAACCAAGCTCGCTTCGCTCTCTCTTGAATTTGAAAATTTCTCAGTTTACGCTTAAATTGACAAAAAGAAAACATCCGTACAATGTGTGATAATAAGAAAATCTAGCGTTTCTGAGTCAAGGAACTACAATTTTTCGGGCTCGCTATGCTCGCCCTAGCTGTTCGGTTTCCGCTTAAGTTGATATAAAAACGTGTACGTTTCTGAGTCACGGAATAGGGAACATGCAATATTTCTATTTTTGCTTTCATTTTAAAGAACTCCGTCTAGAATAGACCGCCACATAAATAAAAACGATTTAATTTATTGCTAAAATTGCGTTTTTAAACAGACAGTTTAAATTATCGCGCCAAAACGGACGATGACGTCACTCATGTCTGTCACTGGTCAAGAACTGTCATAATTCAAAGTCATAGATCAAGATCCCAGTGCAAATTCAAATTCAAAGCATTTTATTTCAAATAAACCATTCACAGGCACTTTTGAAACGTCAAGGTCGGTCAGTCAAAAACATGGAAGCTATTTGCTCGTTCCAAAGCGTAGATCTCTATGGAGAAGAACGTGCAAGAAACTCCACGGACACTCTTTTAAATCATGTTCTGTTTTACAAAATTCCAAGTTACATATACTTGTTGCTTCTGCATGTGAGGACAATGCAAAGGAAAAAATAAAAAAGGGTTTATTATAAGAATTTAAAATATAAAGATTAAAATAAGCCAATGGCAGGTAAGAGATGACCAGTCTCGACCGACGGCGCCTGTTCACGAACATGACGCGTGTATCGGCACCTTTCAGCTCAACCATTTCGAAGGGAACCGAATGATCAAGCCCACGCGCCGCCATCAGCGAGACATTTGAGTGAGCATGACATGCTCTCAACCACCATGCTCGTTCATGTCCAACAAGTGAAACTATAACTACTCACATAAAATGTAAATTGTTTCATGGTACTCACATTTACAAAATTTGAAAAATATGCTTCTATTTTACACAAAACTATGGTTGTCCATGACCAAATAATGAAAAATAAATTAATAAAGACAACGATTAAGGTGAATGCTCCAGGGTAGCCCGCGAAATTCAAATATATATAGCCCTCTAAGTTCATGTAGTCCGAAAGAATGATTATTTCTGAAATATTCATTCTTTCGAACTACATGAACTTAGAGGGCTATATTGATGATTAAAATGATTATAATTCTTTAGATAAATACGCGTTACGGTCGCGGATCGAATTTGGTCCACACACAGCTTCACACTGACCGGCAAATTGCAAAAAACATAAAAATATTTGAATTTCGCGGGCTACCCTGGAGCATCCACCTTAAGTTCTTACATCAAAAAGAATAAAGTGCTTCCAGAACTTACTTATTTTCTCATTAACAAAATGTGTGGAATAGAATAGTGTTAGTATGTAGGTACTTTGACCATTCGCTTAACTGCTTGTTTGAGTTGACGCGACCGCCAGTTTGTAAGCATCATCATCAGATGCTAGCTACAAAACGACTAGATAATTTTCACGATTTTAAGAAAATACATATTCTTAAATAATTTATTAGTAATTTAGTAAAAGTTTAAAGACTAATTAGTTATTGTAATAGTGTAAGATCTGATCGCTATCTCCACTGATAATTGAGATCCTATTCACAAGTATCTTTTGGACATAGTTTATTTACCATGTATAAAAAGAAAACTGCAAAACTACCTCCTATAGACTTATGAAAGATATGTCATACCAACATACATCACTTAAAAAAAAATGCCCATTGGATGGAGCTAGCAGATACTTATTATGCGTACGTTGAAATTACACTGGCACTACTATAGAGTATCAAAATATTTGAATAGTCAAATATTTTGATACTGCGAAATAAGTAACGTCTGTGAGCCCTGGGATCTTGGACTATAAACTAACACGAGTGACGTCACCAGACGCGTTGGTGACGTCACTCGTGTTAGATTGGTGTATTAAAACACGTTCCGTTTCACGTTACTTTAAATTTGTAATTATTGTTAAAAATCAATATTAACTGGATTAAAAACGTTGCACTGGCCCTTCTCTTATGCTTTTCTTACATTTTAGTCACAAAATATTGATTAATATTAAATCTGCATCTTCCCTACTAAAATTTTGGGGCTTGCTTCGCTCGCCCTAGCATCCTTAGCACACCGGGTTTCGCTTAAGTCTACAAAAAGACATACGTAAGGGTGATAAAAAGAAAGTGTAACGTATCCGAAGCCAGGTATCGTATTAAATTTTTTCGAGCTCGCTTCGCTCACTCTAGCATCCGTACTTCTCCACCTTATGCTTAAACATGTATTTGCGTTATGATGGGAAACAAATTTAAGATATCCGAGACAAGTTGCTAAAAATTTTCGAGCTCGCTTCGCTCGCTCATACATTGTACGTTGTCTTCGGCCTAACGTTTACTGCAACAATCACAAAAACAACTTTTTTTGGGCTGGATTCGCATTCGCCCCAGTCGTCCGTTAGTTTCATGACTTTATGAGTTTGTAATTTTATAACCTTTTTTGTGCAACAATCCCTAAATTTCTCGACTCAGGTAAGGTACATTCATGTGTCCTGATCCCCCCCCCCAAAGTTTATGGCTACGACCGCGCCTAATAGTGGGCCTTCTGACTATGACTGGCCTAAAATTCCATTTTCATCGTGCACATCGCAACGATTTTTATTGTCGTGTAAAAGTATTTAATTTTTTTTCAAAATGTATATAATTTTTCATTGGGCGTCGCATGGTTGGTCACATGGTTCGCAGGTTGGGGGACAAACCCCAGAAAAAATCCCTAGATACGCCAATGATTGGACGTCAGCCGCGGACGCAACCTTGGGCTGTCCTTGAGCGGTCGGACGTCCGATAGAAATCACTGGATGGTTTTGTCAGCTGAAAACGTATCCGCCTATACTGTGCACACTTATCAGTCGCGGCTGTCAGCCGCGGCTTATGAACGCATCCGAATATTATTGTTTCCACCTTAAAACTGACGTTAAACTTACTTTTTACTAATTTTTTTTTAGTTCGGTACCTTCTGTGTTCTTATTTTTCAGAATGAATTTTGATATTATTTTTTATTGATGTTGAACGCATCCTTTATTAGCAACTTGGTGAGCCCGCGAATCTGAGCCCGCGAAATTCATTTTATTTGGCGATGACCACTAACGAACTTACTATGTGGGTCCTAGATATAAGAAATATGTTTTTTTTTGGGTTTGTACCTATATAATTGACATTGTTTGTATTAAGTTAGAATAGATTTAAGTATAATATAAGTTACTAGTACGTAGACTATCGCATTAGGTTAAAAAAACCTGTAATGATAGCTCTTTAAGATGAAATAAATAAATAATACCTATTTACTCTATGCCATAAAAACTCTGTTAGAATTCATTTAGGTATGGTATTCATGATTCTAATTGAAATGCGGCTTGTTGGTACTTTCAGCCTCAAACCTTTGTAGGCCCAACGAAGGTACGCTGCTGAGCTAATGGAATTCTTACAGATGAATCCAGACAGCTATCCCATATCATCTGCCTAGCCTTTTCACAACTATATTGGGGTCGGCTTCCAGTCAAACCGGATTTAGCTGAATACTTATTTTATATATATATTAAATATATAATAATTATAAAATTCTATATATATATATATATAGTATTTTACGCGGAGCGGCTGCCTATCAGACCTCCACAACCCATTAACTGGGTAAGACGGTATTGTACTCGTATTTCATGGCAAGACTGGAGTCAGATTAACTGGCTTCTGACTATCCGTAACGACTACCAAAGATCTACAAATGACAGCCGGGACCAACGGCTTAAAGTGCTTTCCGAGGTACGGAGGAAACTCGGTATGTTAAGATGGTCACCCATCCACAGACCAACTTTGGCAAGCGTTACTGAACTACTGATTTTGAAAATTCTTCTATCAATGGAAAGCCACGTTATTTGTGATTGTCATAGGCAATATATTCACCCGAAAAATACCGCTCAACGAAGTGGGTACGGGTCAGCAAGTCATTTATTTATTAGCAAGACGTCGACTGCTGGACATAGACCTCTCTCGCGTCCAGTAGACTCTCACATTTGCCTGTTAGATAAACGAAAATAAGTACGTGTTTAGCTACCTATCAAATTGCCCCAGCCCCGAGGGCTCTGATTAACCGGATTTATTTATTGTCGGTGCCTTATTTACTTATCGTTCCCTATCCAGTTTGATTTAAAAAGATTCTTTCGATAAGCAAACTGAGATTATCAATAAGATAAATAACAGGGTTGATACACTGAATAACGATTGATATCGCAGATAATAGTCTTGATATTTAGCAAAATAATTTGATTCATTTTCAGTTTCAATAAATTCTTTGAGTTATGTTGTTGTTGAAATGAATAACTTGTGCAATGTTTTTGTGGTAGTGTTAAGTTTAGTTATAGCTCAAAAAGGTGCGCTTATATTTTTGGTTTCATATCAGTGTGTTTTGATTAAAACTTTATACTTATGAATGTGTAAATAGTTTCAGCAATAGACTTGAGGATAGTAGGAGGAAGCAAGGCACCTGAAGAATATGGCAAGTTTCACGCATCGATTCAGAATGTAACTGGCCATCACGTGTGTGGAGGTGCTGTGGTATCCAAGTGGTTCGTGGTCACTGCCGCCCATTGCGTGCAAGGGTAAGTTTCAATTTAACGCTAAAAATGATGTGAGAATGCAGTGTTTGTGCTTAGGTACAAGTGTATGAGCACGGTTGCATCCGGCATTACAATTTGCGGCAGCGAGGTGACAGTGGGAGCAGAGCGATAAGCGGGATAAATACGTCTTTAGAAAGTCAACTAGGTAGGGACAAAAGTAATTGCACCATGATTCTCTTGCTAGTTTCTTGCAACGTGTATTACTAGAGAACGTAAAGGATCACGATGGAAGTCGATTCAGGGCAGTTTCATGTTTTTATTTCTGTTTTTGATATTAAGAGTGTCAATAAATGTATGTGGGTCAATGACCGGCATTGCATATTTATCTGGCGCCTCCTATTATTGTTTATTAAATTATTTATTCCGAACAACAATGACGCAATGGTGTTAGTAAAAATAAATAAACTTAGGTACAACTATGTTAGTGACAAAATTACAACAACAAGTATGTGAACACACACAACAAAATAATCATCCTTTAATCAATCATGCTTTAGCATCCCAGCTGAGATACTGGAGCAACGATTCACAACACAGTAGTCCAGCGTCATGCCTAGGATGCTGTTGGAACTGGCCCGCATCCTGCTCATTTACGTCTACAACAACAAGACAACCCATTTCCACACAACTTTTTAGTCCATTTTGCCTTCTAGGATGGCGAATTTATCATCTAAATTATTTATTCCTTTCAGAGCCAACCCGCGGTTCATGAACATAGTAGCAGGCACAAATAATTTAGACATTGGAGGGAGACGATGCAAAGTTGCATCCATAATTATCTACGACAGATATAATTCCACGAGCAGACAACATGATATCGCTCTTCTTAAAACAAAAATACCTTTTGATTTGAGATTTATTTCTATATTGGAACTGAGAAGACAAAAACTGCAAGAAGGAGATGAGGTCGTTTTAGTTGGATTTGGGGCAAAAAAGGTTGGTAAAGGTTCCAGCCACTTTACACATCGATACCCTGTGAGAAATATCAATCAACCTTCACAGGTTTCCTAGGTATACCAATGGTGTAGGTGCCTCCTTATGAGGAAAATTATTGTACTTAGGTAGATACCTAAAGAAAATCGCTCCATCGTAGACTTTGTCTCTGTCATCTCTGGCATAGACTAGAGTCAAGAGCAAACCCATAACAAATAATAAAAAAAAACCAACTGATGTAAAGTTTCGTTTCCTTAAAAATTCCTAGTCTGTCATATCAGTCCTGTCTAATCGTAAAATTATTGGTTGAAAAAACTTCCTTATTTAATTACACATTCCTCTTAAGAATGCAGTAGAAGTTAGACTTAGGTAATGTTAATGAACTTCTTACTTTTTTAGCCACATGGGTCATCGAGCCGCGAAATGTACGCATTGGAGTTACCGGTGTTCAATCAAGAAATATGCGAATATGCAATGAGATACTCTAGGCCGATCACGAAAGGAATGTTTTGTACATTTACGAAGATTGGCGAAGGAACTTGCCACGTAAGTAGTCTCGATAATGGCCATAATGGCGCGAATACAGTAAGTCTCTGAATTGATTCATCAAATACAGACTGCGACCGAACTGGTCAAAACGACCTAATGAGTCATAAGGACAACGCTACGGGTCTAAAAAGGCCGCACAAATTCAATAAATTCGATAAATTCAATTCTATTAAATTTACCGAGTTGCTTTTTAGTTCTATTTGTATATTTTGAGGCTATAATCTGGCTAATATTGGTATGAGCTTCGTTAACTAAACGTTAATATTCATTGATGTTACATAGGGAGATTCCGGCAGTCCAGTAATAAAAGGCACAGAGCTGGTTGGTGTCGTCTCTTGGGGAATCCCTTGCGCCGTCGGGTTTCCAGACGTCCACACAAGAATAGCTCCCTATGTGGACTGGATTCGGGATCATATTCGACAAGGCTATTGTTATATTAATAAAAAATTAAGTCTGTAATTATGTAAACATTAATGGCATTTCAGGATGTTTCAATAGGTATTCATGTTTTTGTGAATGTCGTCGCTAATGCAATGCTGCGTTGCGTTGCTAATGCTGGTATTATCTTATTCTGTCTTGTTCCACCCTTTATGATAATAATTTTCATATTTCTAAAACTGTTTTTCGTCTGTGTTACTTAATTCATATTAATAAGGCGTACCTACGTCAAATAAAAATCTGTTGTAAAAAAATATTTTATTTATTATTCAAATTAAATAAAATCCACTTAATCGTATTAATGTTTTCCTGTAGTTCTTTGTCTGAATCGACGCAATGCTTCCATTTTAATCTGGAAGACAGACAGTTTATCATTTGACATTAATACTTAGAGATTCGTTTTCCAAATGAATCATTAGGAAAGTAATTAAATCATCTCTTTATTCATTAGTGACGTTATCAGAAATCACCTACTCATTTCGGATATAAACAAAATTGACAATTGCTAATCCAACACCAGGCTGATAACATTTTCGGAAATAACAGTTTATCATCCGTTGTACCAAAAAAAAAACATTTTTATTTACCTTATATTCACGCTTATCAGCTGTGATATCCATTATCACAGCCATGACTGGTCTTCCATGGGCACATTGAAATGGTGTTTTACAGTTTGAAAGTGAGTCTATCAATTCAACACTGTCACTTTTGGATAGATGATCACCAAACTTGATGGCGTATCTGCAAGACTGGCAAAAATTTATTTTTAGTGTAGTATAAGAAATATTGACACCAGTCTGTGACAGACTGGTTTCCGTGAGAGGGTAAACGGAAAAGAGGAAGGCAAGAGAGGAGATGGGAGGACGAACTAAAACGTACAGCTGGTCCCAACTGGAGAAGGGTTGCTAGAGATAGGTATCAGTGGAAGTCGTTAGAGGAGGTCTATGTCAAGAGGCACACTGAAATGAGAACATTCTCTGAGTACGACCATAATGTAAACAACTTACTGAATGGTTTAGGATTAAAGGCTTATTGATTGATAAGAAATATTAGAGCAGACGAAAACCAATAAAAACGATGAATGGATTGTATGAAGGTCGTCTAGTATTATGACTAAGAAGGAGATAACTGCTGATGGGACAGCAAATAAATTGGTTATGGACAAGAGAATGATTAAGAACCAAAATAAAATGAAAAGGTAACTTACCTCACTGAAAACTAAGTCCATGATTGACTTTGGATAAAGCGACACGCAACCTTTCTGTAATTTGATCATATTAATTTCTTCTACTATTAGATTTCTTACAGCTTTTATAACCTTTTCAACCTGAGAAAATAAAGAAAATTATGAGCCTAATTCATTATTAATTGATTGTTACAACGAATGTTTTTAAATTCTTAGCGCATGACTTTTTGAAAGCATTATAACTTATGATTTGTAAACAATGATAAATTACCTCTCTTAGATTTTTACCAAGAATAGCTGCAGGTAGAGAAAGAATGGTAACTTCGTTATCATTTAAAATAGTCCATTGCAGACCTAGTTGAGTAAACTTATCTTTGTAGTTGTGCAGGTAGAGAACTTCGTCTTTTGACATCTTCAAAATAATGTTATCTACGGTGACACTAGTCCATCTTTCATCCTTCAAGTAATCTGGAATTGCGAAAATAGGTACCTTGGTTTACAAATAAAGATTCTTATTCTAACTCAGTTGTTTGTTACCAATATTCTGAGTGCGTGGTAATGAACATCACCCTTAAATATGATCACGCTCTTCTGAAACAATGTGTGATAATTTTAAAAACCATAATAACTCGACTAGTGGTTCGGTACCTGTTAAGTTTTTCTCTAATCTTATTCGCTCATGAACTGCGTGTTGATCAAATAATATTAGATACTCTGATCCCTCTTTTGTTTGCTCGCATCGCTTCTTCATAATAGCTCCAATAAATTTACAATCAACTTGGCCAAGCACCTGAAATAAAATCTTCATTATTTCAACGAACGGAACTATTGCATTTTTGATTAGTCATATAAAATCATATCAAAGCTTGGAGTTTCTTGCACGTTCTTCTTCACAGCGCTTTTTGAATAACCTGCCAGAACTTATTGAAATAAATGCTTAGACTTTAAGTTTGATATACTACACTTAATTGTATAACTAAGTTAATTTGTGTAGCATTATTTTCAGTTGTTACCTTTGCATTTTTCAATGATGTTTCATCAAAAACCAAAGATGCGTTATCTTTTTTAACTTTATTTTGAAACTTGTGAATATTTTTAGTTGTGAGATCTTCAATGTTTTGTATAATTGGTTCATATATTTCAGAATTAACTTGAACATCGTTGGCGAAGTTATTATAGATGCTCTGAAATCACAAAGTAATTTTGTAAATGTAAGTGTTTCAAAGAGCATTGAGAACCTGAGTAATAAGTATCTTAAGTTAACATACTTACATCTTTATAATAATCTATATCCATGTCATAATCACAAGTTGTCTTCGTGCGACAGTTTTCAAATATTTGTGACATGCCTGAAAAGTTTAAACTGACTGTTAGTCTTTACGAAAATCAAGGCAATTAAAAATGCTACTGATATTATTGTTACCTTTGGGCATGAAACGGGGTCTATTTTTAAAATCAAAGTTGATTTCAAAGTTACAATCTTTATTTTCAGTATTGACATTACGTTCTGTGTCCAGGTCAAGACCGAGCAGATCTCTTGAACGAATATTGGCTATTTCGTCCTGTTTTCTCTCCATTAGATCTTGTAAGTTATCGTTAATATCTGTTGAGTTTGGTTGAATAGTTTTTACTACACAACTGAAGTGATGCGAAATTTTTTCGGTTGTCTCAACATTTTCTTGATTTATTAAACGTTTATTTTCAACTTGTCCAACCATACCATCTTTGATGAAACCATATAAAGAGTCATTCAATTGGTTGTTTTCATTAAAGCTAATATCAAACTCTTTCTCGCCAGATCCAATTTCATCGAAAACTGTTTCACAAACATTTAATGGTTCTACGATCATATTATCCGAAGGTACTGTTTCGGAATGCTTTTGTGACTTAGAAACGAACACAATGTTGTTATTGTTTTTGCTATTATGAGCATGGTCGTCTTCGTTTGGTTTAGATCCATTATCAACTTGATTTACTTCTAAGTGAGAATCGTGAACAGAGTAAGATTCAAGCAGTTCAAATGTCTGGGAATTTCTTGTCATTTGATTTTCAGTGGTACCATGTTCGTCAAATAACGAATGTGTTGGATTTATTGTATAAGTATTTTCAATATTCGACAAAGGCTCATAGTTTACAGCAGTATTTTTGTAATAATCATTGTCTTTTATAAAATCTCTGCTGGTGGCGTTATATTTCTCTGTTTGTGAGTTTTTGTAATTATAAACCGCATTATAATTATTTTCATAACTTTTAGAATATTCAATTGTATACGATTCATCTACGGTTTGTTTCATATGTATGTCAAAAGTTTTTGTTTGCGTGTAAGGAATTTTAAATTTATTTTTAAAATCATTAGTACTAGTAAAATTGTCTCTAGATTCTTTTGTAATGAACCTAATATTTTGTCTTTGATTAATCGTGTAGAAGTTTTCAGAATTATTTCTTGTAAAAACATCATTTTTATGGTATTGATGACTGTCGTACGTTAAAACCCTTAATGGGCTACTTGATGTTCGATAAGATGTTTCTGTTCGTGTACCGTAAATACTTGTATGATGTTTTTGACCATAAGACGCATTCTCTTCATCCTTACATTCTATTTTTTCTGAGACATTAGTCATAACTTCGGCTATTTCTTTTTGTCCATAAAGACCGAAAATTTCTCTGAAATTCTCTTTATACTCGCTGTATGTTTTAAATTGTGTAGGATGTTCGTTTTTGTTGTGAGATACTCTTACTTTTTTATCATCATTAGTTGAGTATTCATTATAAATATATTTATTGGACAATGCATATCGTTTTGGGATCATGTTTACACAACGCAATGTGTCATTTCGTTTATAAAACTTCCTGTAAAGTTCCTCACTCGTGTTACTTACCGCAGCATTCATTACTTCTTGCTGACTTTTTAGAACTGTTTCGACGAGGTCATATGTCGTTTTATATGATTTTGCTTTTAATTTGTTCATAATATAATTTTCAATAGTATATTTGTTTGTTTTGGCTGGCTCAGGAATATTATTTTTATTAATTGCACAATATTTTTTTCGCAAAATCATATTGTTTTCTATTCTTTTACTGTTTGCATTTCTCAATTGATTAATGTTGCTCCTTTTCCTTGTGTTTTGTAAAAAATATTCTGCTTTCTGAGCTACTATTTTACTTCTTTTACAGACAGAATCTATATCACCCAAATATTTGAATTTATTGCTGCTAACTTTTGTTTTTTCTTGTTTATTAATTGTATGTTTTTGTTTCATTGCGGTTTTATACTTTTTCTTTGCTGGTGATACGACATTGGCTTTCCACTTCTTATGATGTTTGCGCGTTGATGTTTCTTTGGTTTTGTACTTCCTTGGAGGGATCTTATTTTTTTTCTTACGGGTTGTTGGACTTACAAACATTTTGCTTTCTATCTTCTTCTTATCTAAATCATCGGCCGTTGGTTCAACAATTGGTTGAACAATATTATTTTCATAAATTTTGAGCTCTGCTTTACTTTTTATTGAAGCGTTGGCATCATTGTTATTTTGGTTGACATTTTGAAGAAATAATTTAGGAATGTTAGTGCAACGATTTATCTTCTTTTTAACTTTCCTTTTTATTATTTTTCCTAAAAGTAAAATCAATTTTATAATAAACATTCAAGAAATACACATTGATACATCTGTTTTATTTAAGGAACACCATAGACGCATTTTAGTAACAAAATTAATCGTATTTACCCTTAATTCCATACTGTAATTGTGAAACTCCTAACTTTTTTGAGTTACTTCCTAAAATTTTATCCATAATTTTCTTCACTTGATCCCGAGTATTTGGATTAACCTTAGTATTTATCGGTTCTTTATTTATTAATTTATCTTCAATCTTTTTAATTTCTTTTAGATTGTCGTCACCAGCATAGAATTTTACTAATTTTTGTAATAGTTTATTAATTTGCTCCCAGTTTTTGAATTCTATGAGCGATTGTTTTGGTGTATAATTAATATCATAATCTATGTATGGACAAGATACGAAAATAAAGTAAAATGGTATATTTTGGCTAAATAATTGGTGTTCATCATTATATTTCTGTAAAAAGAAAAAATTAAATGTATGTAGGTACGTAATGAAAAAGATTATACCTACCACAAAAAATAACCCACCTTAGATTTAAATGCTCTTTGGTCTTTTATGTGCAGATGTTTTTTAAAACAATCGTTCAATACTTTATGTAACTTGCTACAATTATATATAAACTTCCCATTTAGAAAAATCCAATGTAAGTCAAGTTCCTTATCCATTTTTGCAATATAGCCTTTCACTTTATACTCATGCTTCTCCACTTGAAGCTCTAATACATGACCTTTGTCAATATTAAACAAAGTCGATAGCGTTTGATAAATATCCCTTTTCTTATGAATTTTGAAAACGATTTCGTTTTGAGCATCATCCCGTAAACTTAATGATATGTGGTTATGCACTAAAGATAATTGCTCCAGAAACGATTTGATGTTTTGCAGCTCGTTTGTAGAATCTATTCCTCTTTTCTGTATGTTTAGATTGTAAAGAAAGCCTTTGATGTCAACCTGTAAATTAATTGCATAATCATATCGATACAGGCAGTCTCTCTACTGATACGCAGGTGAATTTGGTTTCACTGGCTGCCGACCCCAACATAAATGGGGAAAAAGCTAGGCAGATCAATGGCAAAAAAAATAATTTGTAAAGGCTTTGTCAGCTAAGTTACAGGCATACTCACAGTCGTTCCTTTTGTGGGTCTTGTAGTCATTTGAGCAAACTTTTTCTCTTTGCCATCGACAAAAGTCTTGGCCCATGTTTCTTCCGCACTTTCATGCCTCGACGTTATTTTCACTATTTGTGAGACTGTTATTATATTGGCGATAAATTCTCCCCGATATCCATAATTCTTAGGAGCAGCTTTTAATGTTGCAAGATCGGTTAACTTACTCGTCATATGCCTTTGACCAATAGCTTTATAATCATGTTTTGTGATACCATTACCATTGTCAATAACTTGTATTGTACTTTCTTGAATATGTATTCTTATCGCTATCGAAGTTGATTTAGCATCTAAGGAATTGTAGATCTAAAACGAAGATTGTTAATTATATTTTTTATCGTGAACTACGTAAACGCGGTGGCAATGTTTGATATCTACATTAGAAATCTTTCATTTGATCTTGCTGATAATCAAGACTCGAACATTTGCTAACTCAAAAATACATAGGTATTTCTTTATTAAATCACTAACTTAACTTACTGCAGAAGCGAATCAAGATTATTTAATAGTATGCACTAATCAGTCTCCTTGACTGGTGCTAAGTTATAACTCTGTCAAAAAATATTGAATTTAAGACAATACCAATCATCGATTCTTATTACACGCATAACACATGACTCCAAACTAAACAAAAATAATATAAGTACATCAGAAGCAACTCACTAATTCTTCAATAGCTCTCTTGTAATTGTTAACTTGGGCAGATGCACATAACAAAGATTGAACATCGTTAGGTAATCTTTTTAAAGCCATTATTATGTTGTGTTAAAATAACAGAATAAGGAGTCAATTCTGACATTAGTTAATTAAAACTTCACAGGTTGAATTTAGAACATTTCAAAATATTGAGCAAAGTATAAGCATAGAGGATTACATTCATTTTGCACCATACAGTATGAATGTAATTTGGTGAAGGAAATAATATGGGTTAATTTTGTTGAATTTTAATCCTAACTAACAATATAAATGCGAAAATTAGTCTGTTTGTAATGTTTTCATGTCCAAATCGCCATAATGATTTTGATGAATTTTGGTGCAGGGATAGATGGGACCGTGGAGACTGGAGATCATTTTAACGCGAGCGAAGACGGGCACAAAAGCTAAAACCGGCAAAATCGGACTTTTACACGAAGGGTTCCGTAACATATTCTAAAATTTAATTATTTGTTGTTATACCGGCAATAGGAATACACAATCTGTGAAGATTTCAATTGTTTACCTATTACGGTTCTTCAGATACAGCCAGCTGACAGACAGACGGACGGACGTACAACGCAGTTTTAGTAATAGGGTTCCGTTGGTTACCCTTTGGGTACGGAACCCTAAAAAGATTCCGAATTGAGAACCTCATGCTATTTTGAAGTCGGTTAATAAAGTGTTAATTTTAACGCCTGGAATACACAGTCATGAACTCAAGACACACGTAGTATGTCTAAATAATTCAGGTTTTAATATTGAATTCACAACCTTATATTGAATGATGAATCATTTAATTTTTGCATTCGATCGACAAATAATCGCACAGTAGCGGCAGAAAAAATGTAATTAGAAACACATTTCCACATATACCATCGAATTGACCTAATATTTACTTTTGTTTTCAACGGCCTACAATTCTACAGGTAGGTATATACTAAACGGAAAGTACTTTTTAATGAATGAGAATCGATTGGTATTTAACCCTGAACTCTATTTGAAATGTACCACTACCTACTATGGGGGCGACCGACGAGTAGTCGTAGTACGGGCCCCCATATGACTGACCGTGTGAAACTTTATTGATGACGTTTTTATTTTATACGATAAAACCAATATTCGAACAATATACTACCGTACGTAATGTGAAAATATCCCCTGAAGTATTTGATTGATAGGGATTATAGTTTGCTATTGCCGCATATATTGGCAGACAAATTCGGTATTGCCACAAAGGTAATCACAAAATTGATAAAGTCTAAATTACAATCGTCACCATGTTTGCATTTTTTTGATAGTTATCAAAGTTCGTTGTAAGTGGAATATGAGTGATTTCGTTGAGAAGGAAATATTATTGTTTTGGGAATACGTCAAACGGTGAGTAACAAACCTCTTTTCTGCGATACACGTGGCTTTTTTACAGGAGGTTCATAGACAACTGACTTATATTACTACCACAGATTAAAAATTGTATCGTAATAAATACTCATCAATGGTAACTAGTCAGCCAGTTGGTTGTCTAGTTTAATTATTGGACAGAAAATGATTGTTCCACCAATATTTATCCACCACCACCAACTAAAACTGACGTCATCATTAATTCCTGAAAAAAAAATACCGATTACCTACTTATGTCAGACACGATGATGCGATAATGGGTCACTCAGTCGTTTCCTGATAAAATGCACTTTCTCGGAACTCTATCAGTCAAGGGATATTGTTCTACACGACATAACTGGAGACAGTGTTCTGAGTCTATGACTAATGATTATGATTCACTGAAATGCACACTCTGCTTAAGGTGGATGCTCCAGGGTGGCCCGCGAAATTCAAATATTTTTATGTTTTTGCAATTTGCCGGTCAGTGTGAAGCTGTATGTGGACCAAATGTGATCTGCGACCGTAACGCGTATTTATCTAAATAATTATAACCATTTTATATCGTCTATATTGCCCTCTAAGTTCATGTAGTTCGAAAGAATGATTATTTCTGAAATATTCATTCCTTCGAACTACATGAACTTAGAGGGCAATATAGACGATATAAAATGATTATAATTCTTTAGATAAATACGCGTTACGGTCGCAGATCGCATTTGGTCCACATACAGCTTCACACTGACCGGCAAATTGCAATAAACATAAAAATATTTGAATTTCGCGAGCCACCCTGGAGCATCCACCTTAACTGTTTCTATTTTTAACTGACTGCTTCAGAAGGAGAGTTATGTTTATCGATAGTAAAACATATCTTTATGTGTGTCTTTTTTTGATACGTCCTAAAATGTTTACCTTGATTTTTACAAATGAGGTATCATTTAGCGCCAAAGTGACATAGGGTAGGTATAATGATTCGAAAATAAGTTAAGGGCCGCCGTTAGGTAACGTGTCCGTTAGGGACATAGTTATTTATTACCCGACTTGTCCCAAAAAGAGGTGACATAGCAAAATAAAGTCAAAATAAACGTAATCTCGCCCTAAGATTGGCCAGCTTTGCCTTTGTGTTGTAATGTTAGCCAAAGAATTGATGAGAGGGTGTGTTTACATTCGCAAAAAAATTGAAAGGTACCCAAACCGTTGTCTAAGTTATGACAGTATAGTTTAAGACACTGAGAAATAGCCTTCTATTTGCGATTCTGTGATCACTGATGATAGACGAGATAATTGTCTGCTGTTCCACCAGAGATGTGCGAGGATGCCTAGCGAGGGATGTGTTTATTATGAACCAATAGAATCCTAATTGCTTAAGGTCCTAATTCGGCTTAGCCTCAACGTTTAATGAAATTTCAGTAACTGTGCGCCGCTGCGCTTTCCTACAGCCAATACTTTAATCTTGTAGAAATATTATAGCTCATAACAAAGCCAATGACTTTGACGCTTGCCAAGATCGGTCTGTGTATGGGTGACCATCTTCATATACTTAGCGAGTTTCCTCCGTGCCTCGGAGACCGCGTTAAGCCGTTGGTCCCGGCTGTCATTTGTAGATCTTTAGCAGGCGTTACAAATAGTCAGAAGCCAGTAAATCTGACTTCAGCCAAGCAGAAACTGCTGTATAACCCAGTTAACGGGTTGTGAAGGTCTGGTACGCAGCCGCTCCACGTAAAATACTGGTAGTCAGCTGAATCCGGTTTGACTGGGAGCCGACCCCAATACAGTTGGGAAAAGGCTAAAAAGATGAAATAATAGAATAGGTGAAAATAGTCATTGGCTTAGATCATCATCTGCCTAAAAAAAATTAAATAGATGTGTTGTGGAACTACGACTTCATTCATGTTTACAATGCTATATAGTAGATATCCAAAGCGCCTCATCTGCCTAGCCTTTTCCCAACTACATTGGGGTCGGCTTCCAGTCAAACCGGATTCAGCTGAATACCAGTGCTTTACGTGGAGCGGCTGCCTACCAGACCTCCACAACCCATTAACTGGGTAACACGGTACGTCTTGGCAAGACTGGAGTCAGATTTACTGGCTTCTGACAATCCGTAACGACTGCCAAAGATCTACAAATGACAGCCGGGACCAACGGCTTAACGTGCTTTCCGAGGCACGGAGGAAACTCATTATGTTAAGAGGGCCACCCATCCACAGACCAAATTGGCAAGCGTTGCTTAACCTTCAAGATCGACCCGTGCGGCTGTTATTATTTAGCCACGAGCTCCTCAGATATCCAAAGCTCCTAACGGTCCTTATACACGATGTGATACACAAATACGAGTAATGGTCATATCCTCCATCCACGGAGCAAGGAATCGATAATAGAAAACGAGGTCAGTAACGATGTCCAATTGCCCTTAAGTAGGCCTTTGAACGGATTCACGGTAGCGGACGGTTGCATTACTTATTCATAGACTAGGCATTAACCACCTTTTCTTTTCTGTTGTTTTACGAAATGAATAATGGATGTCATCGATTCGTGGCAATTTACTTGCCAGTGCTATGAATAGTTTATGAGTCTTTTGTATTTCACTTTCAGGAATATGTTAGTTAATATTCTCATTGTTGTACTAATAAGACCTAGGTTATTTTTTTTTTAATATCTTTCACTACTTGACCCGCGCTACTTTGTCTGCTGGTCTTAGCGTGATGATATAAGTATAGCCTCTAACACTGAAAGAGTTTTTCAAATCGGAGTAGTAGTTCCTGAGATTAGCGCGTTCAAACAAACTCTTCAGCTTTATATATTAGTATAGATTAGCTGGTTGGTTTTTGTACATATTCTTGTATATTTGAATGCCGTATATAAAATATGTGTATTAATGTGGGGCAAAGTTGGTCTCCTTACAGGAACTTTCTTTACCTGTCTACTAAACCCCGGTTTATAATTTAAGCATTTGAAGTTGAGTTTCTCCCAAAGTTTAGCGTGAAAACCTGTCATGGCTCTAGAGTTTCACGTTCTTAAATCAAATAAACCAACTCAATTCATAAACACTACGACTATATCACACAATTTTAGAAAAAAGCTGCATCTTTAAGATTTTTATATTTCTTAACAATGAGTCACTTTACTGATCTATTACTTTAGTGATCTTTGTTATATCGAGACGTACGATACCATTCGTCATGGCGCCATTACAATTAACAAAACAACTTGATAAGAGACATTGCCAAAAAAGAAAGCTATTTGCATCTATGGGAACTATTCACAGTCCTACATTCCAATGGTTTGACCAATTCTTATCTTTCGGTTTAAACCTGCCATTATGCGAAACAATTTGAAGATAACAGCAGTAACTGTTTGGGGTAACTTGCCTTTGAGATTTCTTATAAAAAGGACTTATTAGGGACACGGAAGCATCAGTTCCTTCAAGGGTTTCATTGGGATAGGACCAAAACAGTAAAAACTCCAAAGTAAGCAATTTATTAATTTCTTTATAAAGTGCTGTAACAACTTTCAACATACTAATTTCACATCTTAATATTTCAGATGTTCAAAACAATACCAGTGCTCCTGGCCCTAGCCACAACAGCATTTTCAGCTGAAATATCTTCATCTTATGCCATGTTAGAAACACAGGCTGTATTCAAACCTGACCTCAAAACGGAACAAGTAGAACATCATGGTATGAAGGAAGCTGGTCCTGAAGTTGAACACCCAGTGTATCCAGTTGAAGTAAAGAGCCAAGGCAGAGCAAGGATTGAACCAGTGAGATCATCGGGACCAGTGATCAGACATGATGGCATGTTAGCTGATCAACCAGCTGCTGAAGTTAATAGAAATGTGAGTACCTACAATTCTATTTTTTTTTTTTTTTTATTATAGGCACGCGTTTGACCACTATCTCACCTGATGGTAAGTGATGATGTGGTCGAAGATGGAGCACGCTTGCCTAGAAATAACCTATTCACTCTTGACTTAAAGACTCCCAGGTTGTAGCTGTCGGGAAACACAGACTCCGGCAGGGAATTCCACTCCTTAGCTGTACGCATTATGAATGTGTTACCAAAACGTTTTGTGCGTATGGGTGGGATATCCACCGTGTACCGGTGGCGCATCGCCGTTCGTCTTGTGGTCCGATGATGGAACGGGCTTGGCAGAAAGTATTAACATACAGGGTGCCTTTGGTAAAACAAGGCAGTGACAACACTGTCTTGATGATGACAACATCAATATACTTGCCTAGTGTGCTATCGACAATTAAACATAAGCTTCAAAAGATCTACGCATGTTTCATAAAAAGTAGTAATTATTCCTATTTCTATTTCCAGGACGAAGTTGGTATACTTGAAAATGGATACATTCCTAGCACCGCCGATGTAGCGTATCCTGATATCCCATATGCTCCGGGCTACCTCTATAACACTGGTTACTCTGCTCCCGACAAGTAAGTATTCAACATAATTTTTATATCTTTTTCTAAATTTAATCTGATGATTGTCCGGGCAGTTCTGTGTCTGCTTTCGTAGATCTTTGTTTACTAAATTCGCTCAAGGGAATCGTGTTTCCTAGGTTGTGGAGGTTAGATTGGCAGTCGCTGTATGTACTATACTGGTATATGCTGGCAATTCCCGGTTACACTGGAAATGGACCTCAACAAAGTTGGGAAAAGGCTAGGCAGATGGATTTCATGAGTGAATGTGATTGAGCGTTCTAATTAAACAAAAAATGTAATATTGTTTTAATAGGCGCAGATCCTGCTTCATTTTTTGCCCACGATGTACTTTTACGATCATATGTTGATCCACTTTTTTGTGATCCTCTTGATTTTTGTTTTATTAAAGTAAGTTATTTCCTTTGATGCACGTAATTATATTGGCACTAGCTGTTGCCCGCGACTTCGTACGCACATATCCGTATTTTCCCGTTCCCGTATAGCCTTCCTCATAAATGTGGCTATCCAACAATAAAACACTTGTTCAAATCGAACCAGTGTTCCTTTCAGATAAGCGCGTGTAACCAAAGAAACTCTTTAGTTTTATTATATTAGTAAAGATATGTTTTACTTTGTTGTTTTCTTTTGTTGTTATAATACCTATGTTTGTTTCAGTTATGAGATGTACGGTTCCAATAACAACTACTTGATGGAGCCAGATATGTCCCCCTTAGGGCTCTTGTGGAGCCAAGTGCCACATGCCAGGGTAAGTGTCTCAAGCCATTTACTAAATTATAATAATTACTAAGAAAATCTATTACTACGCCTTCTTCTGCCTGTCGTGGCAAAATCTTGGTCGGTGCAAAATGGCCTCCTCTTTGAGTGAAAGAGTGAATAATGTATTCACTGTGTTCTTATATATTCTATCATCATCAATTTCTTTATTTCATACCTATTTTAGTAATGTTGATTAATATTTATTTATTTTTCTTTCCAGACCCTGGTTGGCTTCGTAGGACGTACTATCGCCTGGGTTTTCAGAAGTATATTCGTTCTCATCCTCGGCTCTCTACTTACAGTCGGTGTTTGCACTTACACAAACTTGTGTACGATTGCTTTTCACGGCGTCGGCCCAATTCACGAAGAAATGAGAGCTCTAGTGACACCAGAACGACTGGAGAAGATAAGCCATGCTGCTGACTTCGTGAAGACGGCTATAGATAAATATCAGAAGATACAAAAAGTTACTGATGCCACTGGAATGAGAAGACGCCGCGCCATTTTTAACTACTGAGTTTATTTAGAAGTTTTATATTGAATTCATATTTTATAAATAAATTTTTATTACCGAAATATTTGGTTTAAATAATATCCACTTTTGCAATTTGCACTGGGCACCTTGATTTTTTTTATTGAATAATGTTTTGTTATTTTGTAACAACAAAAACAAACCCCGTAGCTAGGGTCTATTTAACTTAAACCGAGTGGTCACAAGGGAAAATCTGAAAATTCAAAATTTTTGTAAGTTAGTGTATGAATCAGTTAATGGGTTGTGGAGGTCTGGTAGGCAGCCGCTCCTCGTAAAATAATGGTATACAGCTAAATCTGGCTTGACTGGAAGCCGACCCCAATATAGTTGGGAAAAGGCTAGGCAGATGATGTGTATGAATCATTGTTTCTCTTGGTTTCAGTGTTGTTCACATGGTTAAAGTTAATAATAATAATGAGTATAAAATTACCCTTTAAAGTATTACGTTTATTCAGTTTTTTTTTTTTTTATATAATATAGTATGCATATGCATGTGTATGTGTATGTATTCTTTCATTTTTCCACCTGTATGTGTTCATTATGGATTGCAATAAACAATTTGAGATTTACATGGCAAATGACGCACTGCCGCGGTAATTCAGCGTAAGATTCGTCTTAATTGGACATGAAATCTAAACGAATACGAGTATATAAAGCTGAAGAGTTTGTTTGCTTGAACGCGCTAATCTCAGGAACTACTGGTCCGATTTAAAAAAATCTTTCAGTTTTAGATAGTCTA
Source organism: Lacanobia oleracea (assembly GCA_950371165.1). Taxonomy (NCBI): domain Eukaryota; kingdom Metazoa; phylum Arthropoda; class Insecta; order Lepidoptera; family Noctuidae; genus Lacanobia; species Lacanobia oleracea. Next base: position 15,887,364 of record OX493397.1, read on the forward strand.
TTTATCGAGGAAGGCTACAAGCTATATATCATCACGCTAAGATCAAAAGGAGCGGAGCAGTAATGAATATTGTGACGCAAACGAAGTTGCGCGGGTCAAATAGTTATGTATACATTCAGTCAAAAAAGTATCGGGAATGGATGATTTGTTTATGGTTCCAAATTCAAATTTTTGTTTTTTTGTAGTTGTTAGATTGGCACAACTGTTTTCCATTTTGGCGCGGAGTTTGAGTTGCATCTGTTATTTATATTAAATACAGTGCTGGTTTTAGTAATATCATATATAGTGTGTATTGCGAATTTCATAATGGACAAAAATATCGAACAAAGAGTTTGTCTTAAATTTTGCATCGCCAATGGAATTTCGTGTTCGGAGTCACTGAAAATGTTACAGAAGGCTTACGGTGAATCGACTTTATCAAAAACTCGTGCTTATGAGTGGTTCAAAGCGTTCAAAAGCGGTCGAGATGTGATGGAAGATTTGCCTCGCTCTGGTAGGCCGTTAACATCGCAAAAGTGAAGGAAATAGTGACTGAAAATCCCCATTCAACTCTGAGAGAGATAGCCGCCGAACTTTCTGTATCTCACGAGTCGATCCGTACCATTTTAACTAATCATTTGGGTATGAAACATGTTGCTGCTCGGCTAGTCCCAAAAGATCTGAATTTTCTCCAAAAACTCAATCGCATGAAAGTCGCTGAGGACATGCTAGAACGAGTCAGTTCGGACCCAACATTCATGAAACGCATTGTTACTGGTGACGAGACGTGGGTTTACGAGTTTGACATGCAAACTAGTCAGCAAGCTATGTGTGTGGCACCCGTTTTCAATCGATAGAAGACATAAAGGAGAATTCGCGGCGAGAACTGAACTCAATTCCGGAAGCAGCGTTTAAAAAATGTTTTGATGAATGGATTATTCGTTGGCGCAAGTGTATCGTTTCTAAAGGAGCATACTTTGAAGGTGATAAAATAAATTCGGATGAATAACAGACATTTTGTGTATTATTGATCTTTTCCCGGTACTTTCTTGACAGAGTAGTATTTAAAGGTAAACTAGCCATGAAGTAAATTGCGTCAATTTGTAGTCTCACAACAAATTACATAGTAAGATTTAGTACCTAATTGCTATCTTTTGCTTTTAAGGGGACTGATACAAAATTGTTTAATTGAATATAAAACATACCTACATTAAGAATGTGAAGTTCATATATGTATACTAAACAAAAGACATGCTACCTTAAACGACATTAATTAACATAAGTCCGGGGATAAAGGTAACAATGTACAGGACCAAACCAAGAATATGGTCTACCCTTAAAGCCTTTCACCCATCCTGTCCTCTTAATCATCATCATCATTATCCATAGCTCAACCTGGGCCCACTGCTGGGCATGGCATAAGCATAAGCATAATCAGCCTATGAATGTTCCCACTGCTGGGACACTGGTCTCCTCTCGGTGAGATGGAGTGGGCCGTCATCCACCACGCGGGCCCTGTGCGGGTTGGTAGATGTCACACGTCTTCGAATTTTTTGGTTCTAGGACATGCCGGTTTCCTCACGATGTTTTCCTTCACCATTTTGTGAGCAGTTGTGATGAAATAATTTCACAAAGTAAAGCGCCTGGCTGGGTTCGAACCTACGACCTACAACTCGTAAGTCGCAGCCATTACCACTGGGCCACCACTGCTGCGCCACTGCTGGGCATAGGGCTCTCCTTAAATGGGTCTATCCCCACGTTCCAGCGCCACTCTCATCAAGGTGCTAGCCTCGATGGCCACAGTGGCGTCTGCCCGTCTCCAAGCCGGACGACAAACATTCCTCCTATCAGTACTTGGACGCCACTAAGTCACTGCTTACCGCGCCTTACCATGTGTGTTCTTCACAACTCCCTTTGAGTTTCATAACTCGTTTTCCAATATCGAAAACCTACGTACGTCTTTCTATTAATAGAGTTTGGATACTTTTTAGGGTTGCGTACCCGAAGGATAACCAACGGAATCCTATTACTAAGCCTCCGCTGTCCGTCTGTCCGTCCGTCCGTCTGTCTGTCAGCGGGCTGTATCTCAAGATCCGTAATAGATAGAGAGTTGAAATTTTGCACAGATTGTGTAATTCTATTGCCGCTATAACAACAAATGATAAAAATTAAGGTTTATGGTACGGGACCCTTCGTGTGCAAGTACGACTCGCACTTGGCCGGTTTTAATAAATTAGTTCGCAATGGCTCAATGGATTTAGATGAACACAGGTAAACCGTAAACTGGATTACGACTTACGAGACATTTTATAACTATTGCATGTTCTAACGAGAATAACTTATTTTTGAGATGAGGTTTGCTCTTGACTTTAGTCTAAGTCAGAGATGACAGAGACAAAGTCTACGATAGAGCGAGCTTACCCAGAAGGAGCCTGTTCACTATGGCTTTAAAGAGATGTGGGCAGTAAGCGTTAGGAAATACAGACGCAGGCAGAGAGTTCCATTACTTTGACGTGCGCATCATAATACGCTTGGAAACGCTGAACTTTCAAGCTGGTTAGGCTGCTGACAAAATTTTAGATTACGGAATTTACACCTGGAATTTATTTAGTATGTGAGTGAAATGTTCTTACTCTAGAACGACAACTGGGTCCCCTTTAATACAAATCACCTACCTACCAATTACCTACACCATACAACAAAATGTAAAACTCATCACACTCATTCAATTAGAGTGACAGCAATTTGTAATCCTTACGAAGCATCATTTTACGTAACCCTGACTATATGACTATGAATCATAGTTTAAATACATGTATAATGTGCTCCTAAGTAGGAGTATAATGGCAGGTAGTACTCAGGTCAAGGCTCATTATAGAAACATGTAATTTTTCCCTCATTAGATAGGCAATTATGGAAGCCAGACATTATGGCTCCATTAAAGTTTGTATTTATAAATAAAAAAGGCGTTTCGTTGTAATTGAATCTTTCATTTAAATTTTCGATGGAACATGTTAAAAACATCATCATCCCTTCCCCTAACCTTTTCCCAACTACATTGGGATCGGCTTCCAGTCAAACCGGATTCAGCTGAATACCAGTATTTTACGTGGAGCGGCTGCCTACCAGACCTCCACAACCCATTAACTGGGTAACACGGTTACACGGTACTTCATGGCAAGACATGAGTCAGATTTACTGGCTTATGTCAATCCCTAACGACTGCTAAAGATCTACAAAATGACAGTCGAGACCAACGGCTTACCGAGGCACGGAGGAAACTCGTTATGTTGGGACGGTCACCCATCCACAAATAAAAACGTAGTAAGTACCTAGTTACTAATCTACAATGTCTTTAGCTATAAGCCACACTGTACACACCTAAAACGGAATCTGAGTAATCCTACTAGTTTTTGTGAAAGCCTCTCACTTTCTTCTTCTTTCCTTAATCTGTTTCGGTCCCGCCTAGTCTAAAAACATTCGTTATTTGTTTTGGAAATGTGCTGTTAGATATTTTTTACCGGGCAAACGTTGTTTTGCCATATAAAAAAAAATAGATAATTGATTGGGTTACTGGCCAATAATATTATTTATTAAGATTCATTTAGAAAAAATATTTATTCTAGGCCCTTAATTAATATTTACATTGAACTTAACAGAAAGTAACAATTTTCTAATCGCTGCAATCAAACTTTTATACGTTTAAATGTAAGCCATTAATTAAAACGCTTTAAATGTTAGTACAACCATTTTTTAAATTAAGTATCCTTGAAGCACAGACAGTGAAGGACTGTTACAATCAGAAGTTGATTTCAATATATTCAAGGTAAGTTCATTTCAACTGGGACCCTGAAAAAAAATTCCTTGACAAAGTTGGTGATATGGCAGACGCCAGATAAATATGCAATAACGGTCATAGTATACTTATTTATTGACTTTCTTAATATCAAAAACAGAAATAAAGACCAAACTGTGTGAATCGACTTCTATCATGATACTTGACGTTGTCTAGTAATAAGAAACAGTTCATAAGTCATTGATCGGGTATCTACAAAGGGATATTAGGAAAGGTCAATGTACTTTATTGCAAATTTATATGGCGCCTACCATAGTTTCACAATTGGGCTTAGAACATAAGCGTTGGAGCGTTATTAATAGAAAGCTATTTTTATTTTAGATATATCTGATGATCTACAAAACCTGTAAGTAAAGAACAGCTAATTGACGATTTTTTTGTTATCGTTTTCTGGATGCTGCTGTATTTCTTCTGTCTGATGAGTATGAGTATCAACGTTGGCCTTACTTCTGCAAATCCTGTTGAAATTCTTTCAAAATCTCCCAATGTAAGTTTTATTGCTTTTTTATTTTCAGTCATCATCTGCCTAGTCTTTTCCCTACCAAATATGGGGGCGGCTTAAAGTCAAACCGGATTCAGCAGAATACTGAGTGAAAATAATGAAAATGTAATGAAATGGAAAGAAATAAAATAATATAGAATAGTATTTAACGTAGATTGGCTACCTGTAATAATATTATCATTTCTATCTGTAACATGATTTTGTTTGCTTAAAGGATATCATCGATTATTCTATGATTATAGTTATTCGAGAAGAACCATTTCCATTAATTCTTCGAATCATTAGTATCTGACTGGATATCAAAAGGTAAGCCAATTTATTTGCTAAAAAGACAATGGGTAATTAGTTACACTCTAGGGGTAGGGCAGATATAAGACTACGTGGAGTCGGTTTGTCAGTGATTCGTTTCTGTAACTAAGTAATTAATTCAAATATTCGTCTTCCTTCATCATAATCAAACAGACTTTATTTTGACATTTATTGCTCCTCTGGACAAGCAAAATTTTTCTAGCGATATCGACTACCAATGTGTCAAAGCTTGACAGTATGTTGAACGATTCCCGTTTTTTGTAGTACGCGTCATGCTTGGCGTTAAAAAATGTATGGGAAATCATCAAATGACTCCTCCCGCTCCGGTTACAGCAGGAGGGAGTGTCAGACTCTTACTGACTAAAACCCATCCGTGTTTCTCCTAGTGCTCTTTGCGTTCCAGGGTACGGTGCTTCTTTCGAACGAAGTCCGCAGCCCCAGCAGGCACTGGCCCTAGCGGGCCCCATCTTCCGTGCTGACATGTCCTTGAGGCGCGTTGGGATCGCAGCGCGCCGCCGTCCCGGGCCTGGTTCTGATCAGACGGCGAGCCACCCAATGCTCGCCGTCCGCAGTCCCACGCCTACGGTGGCCGAGAATCGTCCTGCGACTCCCGACGCCCGGGGCGTCTTCTTCTGTTTCGGCGGCTGGGGCGTGAGGTTTCCCTCTCTCTCACGCGTTCGGCTTCCTCCTTTGTTAGCATTACTGCTTCGCAGAAGGAGGTGTCCGCTTTCCATATCTCGTCGCTCCGAACCATGGCTTGAACCAGGGCCGGACGCGAGAGATTCCCGCCGCCGATCGCCTCGACGAGGACACGGCGGTGCTCCGCCCAAGCAGGGCAGACCTTCACCATATGCTCCACCGTGTCCTCCGGGCGATCCTTGCAGTGTTGACACCCGGGTGTATCCTCCCGCCGTATTCGAAACAGGTACCTCCCGAAACAATCGTGTCCGGTGAGTACCTGCGTCAAGCGGAAGGTAAGGACGCCGTGGCGCCGCTCTAGCCACTCCTCAAAGAGGGGACTTATCGCCACAATTGTGGCGTGCCCAGCGCTGGGTTGCGACAGTCGTTGTCTCCATACTGCCATGAGATCCTGCCGGAGCTTCGTCCGCCGTGCTGCAATTTGCCGCGGCAGAGGAGTCTCGCCCCGGCGTAGCGCCTCCACGCGCCATTCGTAAATGAGCGCGAGGGCTCTCGCCTCTAGATCCCATGGCGGCAGTTCGGCAAGGAGGCTCGCTGCTTCGCCAGAGACCGTGCGGTATCCCCGGGCACGCGGTAAATCCCTTGCATTATCCTTATCGCTGGTAGAATATACATTTTTATAAAGTCTCTTTTTGAGACCTTCTTTACCATTTTATTTCTTTAATAATATCTTCGAGATTTTTTTCGTTTAATAAAATCACAATATGTCTAAAGTACCTACGCTTTTTTTTTCCAGTCTGCACTATAGAACGCTGTAGAAATTACTGGTTATTTTCAAATATCTCCTAAATTATCACGGCTGCCGTGGTCAGCTTCTGCAGGTTATCCAACCTGTGTCTCGGCTTTGAAGAATATTTACGATTAACTTGTGTGGTGACCCTGACATGTGAACACTTGGACGGGCCGAGAAGTGCCTAGTAACGAAGGAAGAGACTCAAGACCAAATTTAGTTAGATTAAGTTAGCAATTTTATATTTAAGGAGAATAAACATTAAAAAAAAACACGAGTCTTTTGCATTTCCTTGCTTATTCTTAATAGCTAAGAATAAGGAAGATGCAGATTTAATATTTATCAATATTTTGTGACTAAAATTTAAAAAAAGCATAAGAGAAGGACCAGTGCAACGTATTTATTCCAGTTAATATTGATTTTTAACAATAATTACAAATTTAAAGTAACGTGAAATGGAACGTGTTTTAATACACCAATCAGCGTCTGGTGACGTCACTCGTGTTAGTTTATAGTCCAAGATCCCAGGGCTCCCAGACGTTACTTATTTCGCAGTATCAAAATATTTGAATAGAGTAGTGGCCAGTGTAATTTCAACGTACGCATAATACGAGTAAGTATCTGCTAGCTCCATCCAAAGGGCAATTTTTTTTTAGTGATGGCTGTAGGAATGACTTATTTCATAAGTCTATAGGAGGTAGTTTTGCAGTTTTCTTTTTATAATTAGTAAATAAACTATGTCCAAAAGATACTTGTGATCTTACACTATTACAATGGCTAATTAGTCTTTAATTTTTTCTAAATTACTAATTATTTAAGAATAGTTACGTATTTTGCAAAAATCGTGAAAATTATCTAGTCGTTTTATAGTTAGCATCTGATGATGATACTTAGAAACTGGCGGTCGCGTCAACTCAAACAAGCAGGTAAGCGAAAAAGTACAAAATACCAACATACTAACACTATTCTATTCCACACGTTTTGTTTCTGAGAAAATAAGTAAGTTCTGGAAGCACTGGGATCTTGCTCTATGACTTTGAGTTATGACAGTTCTTGACCAGTGACAGACATGAGTGACGTCATCGTCCGTTTTGGCGCGAAAATTTAAACTGTCTCTTTAAAAACGCAATTTTAGCAATAAATTAAAGCGTTTTCATTTTTTATTTATATGGCGGTCTATTCTAGACGGAGTTCTTCAAAATGAAAGCAAAAATAGAAATATCGCATGTTCCCTATTGAACCTGCCGTATCCACGACGCTTTACTCATGTAATCCATCCATCTCATCCCATCCATACCAACCAATTGCCGTCCACTGTTGAACGTAAAACCTCCCCCAAAGAGCACCAACCATCCCGGTCCGTATCCATCCGCTGCCAGCCACTTTTCAGACCATCGTGCCGCGGCGCGATTCATGTGATCAATTCAGTTTATTGCAATATCATTATCGCAGCAGTGACATCCCAGCATTTAATTTAACAGTTAGGCAAATGACTTGGATCAATATTGTTTGGGGACTTGCCTAACCATCTCATTTGGGAACTTAAGGCACTCGTATTATCAACAAAAAGTTCCTATATCTGCTTGCGCGATGCAGGATTTCAACGTTGTAGTTCGCTGCTAGTCGGATAGATGGCGTCGCGGTTCTTTTTTTTGTTGCGATGTAGATTTGCTCCGTAGGTTTTTCTTGTGGCGGCCTTGATGCCGCTACATCACTCCCCTCCGGAGACCGGAGGTCGATAGTGGATGAGTCGTCCATGCATCTTGAGATGCTTGCCAAGCCAGTTGAAGATTGATTCCAGTGAGTTGGAACCGGAAGTCGCAGAGTTCTCGGTGAGTCGGAACTATATGCGGTGCCCCAGTGAGTCGGGGTGATGAGATGTCCCAGTGAGTCGGGATGATGCTGCAGGCTCCAGTGAGTCGGAACCGGATGTCGCAGAGTTCACGGTGAGTCGGAACTATATGCGGTGCCCCAGTGAGTCGGGGTGATGAGATATCCCAGTGAGTCGGGATGATGCTGCAGGCTCCAGTGAGTCGGAGTGGTGCTGTTGCTGGCTCCAGTGAGTCGGAACCGGTAGTCGCAGAGTTCACAGTGAGTCGGAACTGTATGCGATGCCCCAGTGAGTCGGGGTGATGATTGAGGCTGAGGATGCTGAACAGGAATGCGCGGCTGCTGCTTGCTGGTGGTCAGGATATCCGTAGAAGCCGTGGGTACTGGCTGGCTGTATGACGCGCTGCTCGAGAGCTTGAGGTCACGATGGGGAGAAGTGATGATGACGTCACGCTGAAGTAGTTGCACGAAGGCTGCGCTGACGTTCAATGTCGAGGGTCACCAGTTTAGAGGTAGCGGAACAGAGAGTAAAGTCCCGCATACCTCATTTGAAAAGGAGGATCCTCCGACCAGGCGGCTGTTGTGCCTGGCGGGCTACTGCCCGATAGTTGATATTCGGGCTGATGTATATGTTCAAATCGCACGGTAAACTCTGCTTGCGCGATGCAGGATTTCAACGTTGTAGTTCGCTGCTAGTCGGATAGATGGCGTCGCGGTTCTTTTTTTTGTTGCGATGTAGATTTGCTCCGTAGGTTTTTCTTGTGGCGGCCTTGATGCCGCTACAAACCCTGCCAGAAATAGCCCTGCGCAGGAATTTTATGAAATTTCCAATTCTATAATATGACTACGACATTTATGTAGATAAGTCTGTGAATAAACGTTTTAAATCCTTACTAATATTGTAAATGCGAAAGTAAATCTGTCTGTCTGTCGCGCTTTCACGCCATAACTACTGAACCGATTTAAATGGAATTTGGTACAGAGATAGTCTAGAGCCTGAGAACATAATGCTACAAGTACTTTTTATCCCGGGATACTCCCGGTTCCCAAGGTACCACGTGGGCGAAGCCGCTGGCAGAAGCTAGTATTTCATATATTTTCGTCACAATGGCTCCCCTATTCTATGAACGGTCTAAGTATCTACTAGTATATTAGATGATTTTTTTGGATGCCATTTAGGCTGCTGACTAAACGGCGCCATTCAATGAAAAGGCTAGGCTGGTAATTAAACATCTGTTTAAACCAGTTGGCTGCGACATCACCATCTATTAAAGGTATTTTCAAAGTATACTAGATAAGTTACTCTAGGAGTAGTAGGGGCAAATTATTCTATAATGAATTTACTAAAGCTTGTTTGAAAAATTATCAGGACCTTCTATTATATTATATTCGGTCTCATTCTTTGTAAATCACAAAGAAAACGATGCTATACGATTTGAATCCAACTATAAAACAACTGAATGATAAAATCCAAGATAATTCTTTATCCAGTCATTAAACTTATCACTATTGAGTTTATCAATGAATTGAATCTTTGTTATTGATAGATAACAAAATGTCAATTGGTCAGTTAGTAGAAAGCTATGATATTTGGATGCCAGCACGAACTATAAATGTTAAGGTTCCGTACCCAAAGGGAACCAACTGAACCCTATTACTAAGCCTCCGCTGTCCGTCCGTCCGTCCGTCTGTCTGTCAGCGGGCTGTATCTCAAGAACCGTAATAGGTAGACAGTTGAAATGTTCACAGATTGTGTATTTCTATTGCTGCTATAATTACTAGGGTAGACTGGGTACGGTTGTGCCAGGGTACGGTTGTGACAGTCGTAATATTTGCGAAACTATAAGGAATAACGGGGAGCGTGTAAGGGGTGAGGGGAGCGGCATGCGGGTCTGAACGTGTTTCACAGTGTTGCGTCGGCCAACGCGCGACGTGGATGTTAGCGGAGACCCTCTTTGCTTTTTGACAGTAAACAGTAAGTATTTTTGTTCGATGTTTTTTGGTGATTATTGTTAAATGTGAACATATACAGTAATAAGTGTTTTTTTTCATTATTAGTTAAACATTAGCGATTAAATACAAATGTTTATTTTGTACGTACATTATTTTATATTGCCATAGTGATTGTTTTTTTGCGAGGGAGTACTTTGGGTACGGTTGTGACAATTTTTTTGGGTACGGTTGTGACAAAATTAAAATGTTTTATTTTTGCTTCCAGATGCCTAGGAAACGCTTGAGGAAGACGGAAAGAGGTCAATGTGACATAGTAAAATATGAAGATGCTTATATAGAAGTAAAACGAGGAATATCAATACGGAGAGCTGCAGAAATGCACGAGGTTACTCGCATGTCTTTGTTGCGATATATTCGAAAACGCGATGAAGCTGGCACAGACTACACTAAAGACAGCATCAGCATGGGGTATGTTGCACATAATAGAGTTTTCTCTGAGGAGCAAGAACAGCAGCTGTCAAGATATATAACACGTTGTGCTGAAATATATTTTGGCCTGTCACCGAAAGAGGTACGCAAATTAGCTTTTGAGCTTGCAAGTAAATATAATCTCAAGCAACCCGCTACTTGGCTTCAGAATAAGATGGCTGGTGAGGAATGGTTCCGTTCATTCATGAATAGGAATCCGTCACTGTCTGTTCGTGTAGCTCAAGCTACAAGCCTTTCAAGAGCAACGAGCTTTAATAAGACAAATGTGGAAGCTTTTTACGACAATTTACAGATTGTTTTGGACAGACACGGCTATGAGCCACAGAATATTTATAATGTTGACGAAACAGGCGTCACTACTGTCCAAAAACCTGATAAAGTCGTCGCAAGACGTGGAATACGGCAAGTATAGAGCTCTTACTTCAGGTGAACGAGGAACATTGGTCACAGTAACATTTGCAGTGAATGCTTTGGGCAATACTATTCCTCCTTTATTTATATTTCCTCGGGTTAATTATCGTGATTATTTTATTAGAGATGGGCCTGTAGGATCGATTGGTGCTGCAAATCCTTCAGGCTGGATGCAAGATGCGTCATTCCTAGTCTTTCTCAAACATTTTAAGAAATTTTCTAATGCTTCTCCGTCGCACAAAGTGTTACTAGTGCTTGATAATCATTCCTCACATACCCATATTAATACATTGGATTTTTGTAAAGAAAATGGAATCACTTTGCTATCATTTCCTCCACATTGCTCGCATAAACTGCAGCCCCTGGATAGATCTGTCTTCGGACCCTTAAAAAAAGGTATAAATACTGCTTGTGACGGCTGGATGCGAAGTCATCCTGGGAAACCAATGTCAATCTACGACATACCAGGTATTGTAAAAACTACAATGCCACTAGCCTTCACACAAGCGAATATTCAGGCTGGATTTAGCAAAACGGGTATTTACCCGTACAATCGTAATCTATTCAATGAAATTGACTTTGCTCCATCTTTTGTTACGGACCGAACAAATCCAGACACTGAACAGAACAATCCTACAACGTCATCTTCTGCAATTGATAGGCAAATCCCTGTGACTGGAGCCATTGATAATATACCAAATTCTGGCCAGGGAAACAATCCTGTTCCTTACAGTGAAATCCCGCCTGTATCACAATCATTAGATTTTTTGTTAGAAGATAACGGTCCTGGACCTAATGATGAAACATCACCACCACTTTCACCATCCATACTGTGTGAATCTTCAATTCCTAATCAGCCAACTGCATCTTCAGCCATACCGTTTGTTTTTTCCCCTGAAACTATTCGGCCTTTTCCAAAGGCTCCCGAAAGAAAGGTCAAAGGTTCTAGAACAAAAAAATCAACCATCTATACAGACACCCCTGAAAAAGAGGCAGTGAGACAAGAATATGAAGAAAAAGAAAAACGATTGAGGGCTAAACAGGTGAAGAAAAATCTAAATGAACCAAAAACAAAAAATAAAGGAAAAGGAAAAAACCAAGGGAACAAACGGAAGACATCACCACTTTCATCGGATGAAGAAGAGTATTTTTGTCTTGTGTGTGTTGGTGCATATTCCGATAGCAGGCCTGGCGAAAAATGGATACAATGCCAAGGAAAATGTGGATTCTGGTCCCACTTAGAATGTACAGATGGTAGTCGTCATTATATTTGTCACAATTGTGATGACTCTGACTAGATCTTTAAGACCTTTTAAGAATTTAAAATAAAAATATCTGATGACAAATTTTAATGTGAAATGAAGATTTGTTCTAAATTTTTCTTTATGTTGTATGTTGTTAAACTTAAACAAATGTTCCTAGTTGATTGTGATATTGTATTTATTAGTCATTTAGATTATATTTGTACTGCAATTTAAGACTGATCAAAGTATTAGTTATATGTAACCAGAAAATATAAATGAAGATTTTTTTTTTTAATAGCTTTAGATACTACAGTGCCTTATACTTATTAACATTGTATGTTGTTGTTACATAAAGAATTTTGTTTTTTCAAGAAAAATGGATATAGCGTGCAATAAAAGTGATTGTTGACCATTTCGGTGTATTTTTAAACCTGTCACTACCGACCCCGAGTACTGTCACTACCGTCCCTGGGTTGTGGTCGGTTGTGACACTTTCTCTTTTTTTTCCAACTTGCTTCTATGAATTTACCATAACACTTAGAAATATAATTTTAGTATTTATACGTAGGCGAATGTACTCTTCACAATAAAATACATCTTTTATGCATCTAATTACCACAATACCAATATTATTGGCCCTTAAATGAAAATTGTCACAACCGTACCCAGTCTACCCTACTAGCTCTACCACTTAGTTCAACGGCCGATATTAATGTAGCTTTTTGATAATACATTCAGTCAAAAAAGTATCGGGAATGGATGATTTGTTTATAGTTCCAAATTCAATTTTTTTTTGTAGTTGTTAGATTGGCACAACTGTTTTTCATTTTGGCGCGGAGTTTGAGTTGCATCTGTTATTTATATTAAATACAGTGCTGGTTTTAGTAATATCATATATAGTGTGTATTGCGAATTTCATAATGGACAAAAATATCGAACAAAGAGTTTGTCTTAAATTTTGCATCGCCAATGGAATTTCGTGTTCGGAGTCACTGAAAATGTTACAGAAGGCTTACGGTGAATCGACTTTATCAAAAACTCGTGCTTATGAGTGGTTCAAAGCGTTCAAAAGCGGTCGAGATGTGATGGAAGATTTGCCTCGCTCTGGTAGGCCGTCAACGTCTGCAACTGAAGTTAACATCGCAAAAGTGAAGGAAAGAGTGACTGAAAATCCCCATTCAACTCTGAGAGAGATAGCCGCCGAACTTTCTGTATCTCACGAGTCGATCCGTACCATTTTAACTAATCATTTGGGTATGAAACATGTTGCTGCTCGGCTAGTCCCAAAAGATCTGAATTTTCTCCAAAAACTCAATCGCATGAAAGTCGCTGAGGACATGCTAGAACGAGTCAGTTCGGACCCAACATTCATGAAACGCATTGTTACTGGTGACGAGACGTGGGTTTACGAGTTTGACATGCAAACTAGTCAACAAGCTTTGGAGTGGCGCCTTCCAACTGAACCGAAACCGAAAAAACCACGCCAAAGTCGATCAAAAGTCAAAGTCATGTTGACTGTTTTCTTTGACTATCGCGGTGTTGTGCACTCTGAATTCTTAACGGAAGGTCTAACGGTAAATAAAGAATATTATTTGAGCGTTATGCCGCGTTTAAGAGAGCAAATTCGACGAAAAAGGCTAGATTTGTGGAAAGAAAATTCTTGGATTTTGCACCACAACAATGCGCCTTCGCACAAGGCTATCATTGTGAACGAATTTTTAACCAAACACTCAACAAATACCATCCAGCAACCACCATATTCACCAGATATGGCTCCTGCTGACTTTTTTCTTTTTCCTAAACTCAAATTACCACTTCGTGGCACCCGTTTTCAATCGATAGAAGAAATAAAGGAGAATTCGCGGCGAGAACTGAACTCAATTCCAGAAGCAGCGTTTAAAAAATGTTTTGATGAATGGATTATTCGTTGGCGCAAGTGTATCGTTTCTAAAGGAGCATACTTTGAAGGTGATAAAATAAATTTGGATGAATAACAGACATTTTGTGTATTATTGATCTTTTCCCGGTACTTTCTTGACAGAGTAGTACATTTGAGTTTTGAATATCGTTTTGTTTCTGTGACAGCTACACTTAGATGTAGAATAGCAGCGTATTATAAACAAATGTTAAATTTAGGATTAGAGTAGTGTAGCCTGTTCTTTCTTCAGTCTAATTTTGTTCGTAGTGTAAAAAGTTGATATTTTTACTTATCACGTCTGTAGGTCTATGTATGAACTGGCGGCGTTAACGTTGTCGGCTATGCTGATGATACGCTGGTCCTGGCGCAGGGGAGGTCGCACCAGGCGGCGACCGACGCTATGACACGCGGGGTTGCGATAGTCGTTGAGAGGATCCGGCAGTTGGGTCTCGAGGTCGCCTTACACAAGTCCGAAGCCATGTGCTTCCATGGTTCTCGAAACAGGCCACCATCGGGATCTCAAATAACGGTGGGAGGGTTTCACATCGGCGTCGGGTCGACGATGACGTATCTAGGTCTCGTCCTTGACAGCCGATGGAACTTCGTCGAACACTTCCGACGTTTGGCTCCCAGACTGGGATTAGCCGGGGCTGCCTTCAAGCGGCTTCTGCCCAATCTAGGAGGTCCAAATGCCTCCTGCCGGAAGCTTTAAACGGGGGTCGTGCGGTCCATGGCCCTTTATGGGGCGCCGGTATGGGCGCCTACTTTGAGGAAGCGACCTGCCCGTTACTTCAACGCGTCTCAGAGGGTCATGGCCATCCGGCTGGCCCGGGGATACCACACGGTCTATGGCGAGGCGGTGAGCCTCCTTGCCGGACTGCCGCCATGGGATCTGGAGGCGAGAGCCCTCGTGCACATTTACGAGTGGCGCGTGCAGGCACAACGCCGGGGCGAGACACCTCTGCCGCGGCAAATCACAATAAGATTTGCGATGCGTAACTCTTTATACAGAATCTCGTGGCAAGAAAGAATAGGTACTTAGTTTCTAGTACTCGTATGACAGTGCATTCCATTTTTAGAAATGATATGCTAACTTTTTAATTCTCAAATACGTGCAAACTTAGTGCCTGGAACACACGACACAGGGAATCCTAGTGTGAGGTCCAGGAATCAACGCACTCGAATGTAATTTCCTAACAATAAACTATTCTATTCTATTCCATTCTATTCTATTCTTACTTCCAGATGTTCTGCTTACACTGTTTGTTTAATGGAATCATGTTATAGACACGATGTCCTTGAGTGCTTAAAACAAGATAGTGATTAAGTACAAGTGCATGTATGCATAGTTACTAGCTGTTTTGTCTTGTTTACATACACGACTCATTGTTTTTAATAATAGTTCATCGAGTAAATGTAGGTATGACAAACAGGTGAATCATTTTGCTTTTTCTAATGAAGGCTTTTTTTTCAAAAACTGCTCCGTTTTCGCTATCATAACATGTAAATGATTGGGTAATATTTGACGCTTCAATTTTAGTGTGAACTGGATTTCACACTAAATTTGAAGCTGGCTCCCCTAAAGATTATTACTACTGGGATAAAAAGTATTCACTGACCTAATAGTGTGGTCATAGTGTGAGATTGTGCCGAGTTTCATCCAAATCGGTTTAGCCGTCATTTATTAACCAACATTCAAACACTTTCAAATGTATAATTATATTAGTCCGATTAGTTAGTTATTATTTTAATAAGGTATCGGTATCAATGTAAGATCTTAAGCCATAAGCTTACTGGCCTTTAACCACTTCAGGAATACCCACTTGAAAGCACTCTATGTTGAGTCGATTCCTAGCATAACCCGAAAAAAACTGATCAGGAGATCCAATCTATTTTATCCATGAAACAAGAGGTAATCCTATCTAAATTACCTAGATTGGGATTATTTCAGGAAAAATACAATTCAATAAAATTATGAACAAAACAAAAAAAGATAAAAGTTATAATTAGAAATCCTTTATTCGTACAGACATCCAATTTTATTGTTTGAAATGACATACAAACATCCGGTCAAAGGAACGAACATACGAGTCTGTACGGGCAATGTGTCATTGTCGCCTTATCTTGTTGTATTTATATATCAGTACTTATGTTTTGACTGCAGAAATATCTTTCACTAACATTGCCAACTGCAGTTTCATTTTCACTTTATTTGGGAACAGACTTATCAACGGGAGTGCTTGTACATTTAATTATAGAGATTCCCTTATCAGCATTTTTATCTTAGTTGAAGTGAGCATCATAGTTGATATCGTCACTCGTGCATGTGAACCGGTGGATCTCAGACACAAAATGGGCAACTCTAAAAGTAAGAAGGTGAAAATAAGCGACGAACAGACACAAAATGTTGGGAAGAACAAAGCAGAAAGCCGGGAGAGGATTAATTCGCTGAAGACTGATGTATCTGACACTGGATCGAAGAATGCTAATGAAGGATTTGACAGTGGAGAGAACAAAGACAGGGACAATGCAAGTAGTGCGTCTACAGTGGAAGTGCTCGATGACAAGTAAACAGACAGTTTAACGAACTTTAAAAACTTAAGAATAATTTTCAAATCAAAATGTGACGGAGTACTACATTGTTTGAGTATAAGTGCGATAAATAAAACAGTTTTTTTTATTAAGTTGTTCATGTAATTTTCTGTTTTATTTCTTTTGTAGAATTTCTAGCGTTATTTTATGGGTTTTGATAAAGTAGTGAAAATCAAATAAGTTATAAAACTGGTGACGTGTTGGTTAAAGTAAATTGTGTTGTTAATAGATTATTTGGAAATGTAGGATTTAACAGCTCATTTACGACAGACGTAATAATTAAAGTATGAATCACTGCCTCCTCAAGGAGTGGTCTGGGGCGATATTATTAGTGTTGGTGTTTTCAGGGACAATGTTCATTGGTATTAGGACTTTCGTTATTGGATATGGCGTGTTAGAGCTAGATTAAACACTTATCGATGTGTTGATAGTCGCTTAGTTACAAAACTAATGCGCTAAAACTAAATACCATACTAAGGTATACTCCCACTTTTTGTAAGCGAACAATTTATATCTTAATTTAAATCTTATAAATTGTTCAATATAATGAATTTTCTGTCTCTACAACTCTGACTAATTAATCATACTCCCGTAATCTTTTATTGTACCTAAATGAAACAATAACAGTTAGTTTTCACCAACAACAATAACAGATAATGGAAAGCCAAGGCAACGCCAATTCACAAACAACACGATGACTCACAAGTGAGGAGCTCGTGGCTAGATAATAACAGCCGCACAGGTCGATCTTCAAGGTTAAGCAACGCTTGCCAAGGTTGGTCTGTGGATGGGTGACCATCTTAACATACCGAGTTTCCTCCGTGCCTCGGAAAGCACGTTAAGCCGTTGGTCCCGGCTGTCATTTGTAGATCTTTGGCAGGCGTTACGGATAGTCACAAGCCAGTAAATCGGACTCCAGTCTTGCCATGAAGTACTGTGTTACCCAGTTAATGGGCTGTGGAGGTCTGGTAGGCAGCCGCTCCTCGTAATATACTGGTATTCAGCTAAGTCCGGCTTGATTGGAAGCCGACCCCAATATAGTTGGGAAAAGGCTAGGCAGATGACGATGACTCACAAGTATATTTGACATAAGTAGGCGTAACCCTAGCACCATGCTAGAACGTAGTAGTTTACAACGGCGGGTCTAAAAAGGCCATTTTAGTAGATTCAGAAAGCAAATCACGCTACCCGTCACTGTCAAATTTTCCCAATCAACCTAGAACCTAATGCGTTAGCGATAAAGATGAAAATGAAATTTGACTGATTATTTTGTGATTAATATTATTATGATTCTCCTAAACTCGCCTTTAAGAACCCCTGAACGCTGTTTATGATGTCCCAAATTCCATCTGTCTAAATATGGAACATATTACAGACAAAGGAGGAGTATAAGTAGGTACAACAATATGAAATGAAACAGATGTTTCAGAAAACAACAAAGGGTACTGCAATGTGTCAACTCATAATTAGTGATTCAGACCCGATAGACCCAAAGATTTGCAATTGACTTTGTTTACATGAACAGAGGGAAAGATAGGAAAGGCTCTTTATCTTCGTGTGAAATTTATTTAAAGTCATTTAGAGCATGCAAAGAGTCAATAGGTCAGTGGCAGTATATCTTGTAGATAAGTTTGTTGCTGAAGTATGACGAAGGAGGCTGTTATCTATGACCTTCAGAGAGATCTTTTCTTTGTGCATCTTTCATTGTTTTCTTAGTTTCTTTCTAGGTCTTTATCATGTTTTTACTTGTGTAAATATAGTAAGTATATGAGATTGGTACAGGAACGTGGGCATTGGAATAAGAAAAGAGAGGCCTATGCTCAGCAGCGGGCGAAGTTTGGCTGTGGATGATGATGATGTATGAAGAACGGAGAGGAAGAGGAATAACCCTTCTAAATGACGTTAGGAGTATGCGTATATATTGTATGTTTAAAAGTTGAAAGGCTCTTAGATCTCAAAGTCTAAGTCACAAATTTAATATAGGCGTATTAAAATACGTCTTCTGCAAGCAAGGAAGTTATGTCAATCACCCAGGCCCGTCATATTTGGAGCTGGTGCTCGACGTATGAAACATCTGTCTGTCAATTTTTTTTTAGATTTCAAGTTACTTTCGTTATGAATGTGTTTCTATACGTAAACTTCGAATAATGCTAACTCATCGCCTAAAGATCGACTCTTGATGATTTATGATTCGAAGGTGACCTTTGCTACTTCAAGATTTTCAGATAAGACAGGTGAACACGCACTTCTTTGAAGCCGATTTGGTAAGGACCCGACTTACCTATGTGGATTAGTGCCTGTTTACCTACAACCAATATTGGAAACTTCCATAATTTGACACATACACCTACGATACCATAAATTATGCTACTTTAACCCATCTTCCCCCTTTAATATAAGTGAGTGGTGAGTGGTAGGCGATCACGAAATTCTAAGAATGTTATAATCAATCGTTGAATATCAAGTTGATAAGTAAATAATCGCGATTGTAAACAGAGAAAATTGGTTGATTGTAAGGGATTCTCGTAAAATCGGCTAATCCATAGGTATTAGGTACATAATTACATAATGATAGCGTCCATTGTTTAGTATCACGTGACGATTGTTATATTGCGTTTTGATTTTATTCAACATTTATAAGTATTGAACAAACACACCGGGGACGGAATGGACTGAGTACCCGTAACGCCTGTCAAAGATCTATGTACAAATGGCAGTTGTTAATGGTTGGAACCAGCGGTTCAACGTCCCTTCCTTGGTACGAATGGGTCTCGGTAAATATATATGGTCATTCACGTAGCGTCCTCGGACACCTTGAAAATCGATACAGACTACAAAACAATCTCATGACATAATTTTGTGTGGAACAACACAGCTCGTTATATTAGTTTCCTCTATCATGGTCTGAAAGCGACCTCGAAAAACGTGTATCGCGTTCACATGCGTTCATAATAACTAATAACATGTTTCAAGTTATCTGCTGAACAGAAATAACATGCAATTCATGTGCCATCCGTTTATCATTCCGTGGAATGTTTTTGTTAGATGTGTTTAAGGGATACAGGGCACTGAAGTGTAACTCTATGTTCGCGTTGAGGCCAGAGTATATTAACATCACGTGAAAAGTACATTGTGCAGTGATTTTGACGATACCAGTTATTGGTTTCCACGGCACGGCACGGCACGACACGGCATGTCATGGCGCGGCACTAGGCACAAAGTGCTACGGCGCGACATCGTGCCGAGTGGATGTGCTTTAGTTCTTATCCTACCCGTTATTAAAACATTAGGTGCCAAATAGTTTGGTTCTAACCGTTTTTCTATCCCTAAAGGTGCTGATAGGCTTGAACATTCACTTGTAACCGAATATAGAGCATTCGCTGTTTTTAAATTTGTTGAATTAAGCAACGAACAGAGCCGAGCATAGTGCTCAACATAGCTACGAACATTTTCACGATCATTCTAGCGAACGTTCTAGTAAATGCTCTTCAAAAAATGTATTCTTCAAGAAGATGTCAATCAACTCTGATAGAATTGCTCGGCTCGGAAAAAAGCACAAAGCTTTACTGTCGTTCGCTAGATCGATCGCTAGAACGCTCGCTAGAATGCTCGCTTAAATGCGCCTGTTTTTTTAACGAAAGAACTTTCGCTAGAATCATAGAATGTTTGTTAAGAGTGAATGTTTAAGTCTATCAGCGGATTATTTTTAGTTATGCGATCCGTTTTCAACCAACATGATGCGTGCAGGCCTTAAATAATTGCTACATTATCAGTCGCATCAGAAACGTGTTGAGCTGAAATAAAAAGGTACAAACTATCTTTTGATTAAATTTTATTAATGTTTTATGTTAAAGTTTTAAAATTGTGATAATTAAATATAACTTTAGTGGAATTTTGTAACAGAGGTTTACCAACAGCTTAATGAGGATAATGCCTACGCTTGAAGATAAGAAGCATTAAAGGAGTACACATATGATACATGTTAATTTATAGCATCATGCACTGTGTGATGGGTGCGTCACATCCTCATGATTCAGAAATCAAGACCACAGTCCGAAGTATGAACTTTGAACGAAGTATCAAATTACTGGCTGGACACCATTATTATGGCTTGAGCTCTCGATGTGTACAATTTTTTTTTTAAACTTTGCCTCACACTCAGAATTTTTCCTGTATCGTGGGTGCGTTTTCAAACATACAAAGTCACATACACAAACAGTTAGACCCGGAAAAACTATCTGTAGGCCATAAAAATATTTGTTCCGTGCGGGAATTGAACACGCGGTGCAGCAGTCGATCGCTCAACCACTGCGCCAACCGTGCCGACAAATAATAACATCGACGACAATATACATCGTTACTTTGAGAAAAAAAACCCTTTGCTTACGTTTTGCTTACGTTATTTCTTGTCTTCATGACTTTATCAAAATGAGG
Source organism: Lacanobia oleracea (assembly GCA_950371165.1). NCBI lineage: Eukaryota > Metazoa > Arthropoda > Insecta > Lepidoptera > Noctuidae > Lacanobia > Lacanobia oleracea. Next base: position 15,908,310 of record OX493397.1, read on the forward strand.
AAAGGGCCATACACTAGCTGTACCTACAAATAATAATACTGCTGAAATATCTCTTTCGAAAATGGTTAGTCTCCACTGAGATTATGAGGTCTATGAGTAAGATAATGAAAAAGTATTTTATTGTGAGACAGTGGTTATCGAGAGAGATGGTTGTAACTCACTCGCACTAGAACAGTTTATTTTCAAAGTAACAGCAACAGTATGTGCAACTCCTCGTTTTCAGTAGGTAGGTTAGTACCTAGTCTAGAACCTGAAATATCATCTTGTTTAGAAGGCAGCACAAGGTCCCATCTGTCCAACTGTGGCTTATAATGCATTACCTCGCGTATTGACTGTTCTGCGAGTATAGGTGTCACCACTGAAGTAATATTATAATTCACTCACACAGAAGAGAACCATGACCTATTCAACATCGCACATGATTCAATTTTGTAATTAGTTTACATTAGAACCTGTCCGTAAGACAGCGAAGCGCAAGTTAATAAGTAGATAGGTATCCATAATTTCTATTCGTGATTTGATGGTCACCATGACTTGTAGTTATGATGGTACCGCCCCACGTTGCTATGGTACCCATGGCCATAACAGGTTCTGTTCACAATCATAACAGACTACTTATAAATCAGTATTTCAGTTGAACGTAGTTGACGCGCCGACTTTCGCTCGACGTGCGTTGAAAGCTTTTCAGAAATACGAATTTCTATTTTCAACAATACGGTTACCTGTAGGTTTCTTTCCAAAATAATAAATATTATTGTGTGCGTTATTTTTTAAATAATATTCGTTTTGAAAGTGTTACAAAATAATTCAAACTGGGCCAATGTATGGACAAAACTGTTGTAGAAAAAATACAAAAAGCGAAGTGAGTTTGGCGTGAATTTTGAGTTCAAAGTTCTGCTATTCTGCATGTTCTATTTTTGGCTATTTATTTTTTTTATACTTGAAACCTTAATTCTTTAGTTTTTGTAGTCAAAGTTTTCAATCGGGCATAGACAAACAGAAGTTACTTTTGTTTTTAAATCTGAATTAAATAGAATAAAATAGTTTTTTGTTTTTTTTTTTAAGTCTAATTTATTACTATTAAGTATTTTTTTTTTTCATTTATAATTTTGTTACTTTTGAATAAATTACTTGAGAGGCTTCCAGTAGACCGCGAATTTGCGATACATCGACCAATAAATAATGCTTAGTTAAAAAAATTACGATCTTTTTTTAGATTTTCTTACGCTATTAAAAGTTTTGTGGCTTTATTGCTTTAGGTTTCTAAGCAGCATTTAAGAGGTTTCCAGATTTAATCCATTGTTTAAATTATTTAACAATGAGAGGCTTAGCTCGTGTAGTCGCTCTGTTTGTGATTATAAATGTCGCTGGGTAAGTTACAATTGTCAGAAGTTGGTGGTGGTGGTGATGATTGTGTGGTTCGACGTACGTAGGCACAGGAATATAGGTACATAATCGGTGATGGGCTTATTAATTAATAAAAAAGGAAGGTTATGATGTTGATAGAGTGGAGTACAATTCATCATTATCCTTTCCTTGTGCCATTTAAATGGGGTTGACGCAATACGTCTACTTTTTTCTACTTTTCCCTGTAAACTTCACGCTGCCATGCACCGTCTGTAGTAATGTATGCCGCTCGGATCAACTGCACATTTTTTTTTTTCTAGTGATAGGCACGCGTTTGACCACTATCTCACCTGATGGTAAGCGATGATGTGGTAGAAGATGGAGCACGCTTGTCTAGAAGTAACCTATTCACTCTTGACTTAAAGACTCCCAGGTTGTAGCTATCAGGAAACACAGTCTCCGGCAGGGAATTTCACTCCTTAACTGTACGCATTATGAATGTGTTCCCAAAACGTTCTTCCTTATTAAATCGAACCTCCAGTAAACAAATAAATAAAATAAAAATAAACCCCACAAGAGGAAAAGTCAAAGTTTACATTAACAATTCTTTGCATGCTAAAGTTTTAATAATCTCTGTAAGCTATAAATAAAACTAGAATAATTTAGCTACACGCAATGGTCAAAGAAAATACTTCACATTTAATGCAGAAGGTTCATACCTCCTTTATAGTCTTATATATAGGTACTTACAAAAAAAATACAGGTACATAACATATAGATACCTATAATTTTATGCATTAAAGAGAGTTTTAAATATGTAGTTGTAACGGATCTTATTGCGTTGTCTTTTTAAATATTAGCTATGGTAGGAGCCAGATAAATGTGCAATAACGGTAATTGACCCACATCCATTTATTGACTTTCTTAATGGAAAAATCTGAAATAAAGACATAAAGCTATCTTGAATCGATTTTTATCGTGATCCTTTACGTTGTTTAGTAATGAAAAACGGTTCATAATTTATTGTTTGGGTATCTACGAAGGGATATTAGGGAAAGTTCAAGGTACTTTATTGCAAGTTTATCTGGCGCTTACCATTATGAAAATTACGCGTTGGTTTGACGATATCACAACATATATCGATATTATAAAACACAGGCTGTGTGTACGGAACCGGAAAGTAACTGTACCGGGAGCAAGGGCTCGCCTTTCAACATTACAACCCGGAATCACCACCCACTACTACCCGGTAGTGGGTGGTGATTCCGGGTTGTGATGATGATGGTATCACATAATGCAAATTGGGTCAAACACGCACTCACATGTGGATAAGTATGAGTGTAGTAATATATTAGAGCATATTTCGAACTTGTGACTTGTGCTTTCAGATGCTAAGTCGTAGATGTGATGCTTTTCCTGTGTCTAAGAAGGGACTATAACAAACATTATTTAAGCCCATCCTAGGCCTAATTTGAGTTCGTTTCCGGCCACATCTCTACCCTAAGGGTATCGGCTTCAACTAATAGTACAGGGGTTACTTACCTACTCCCGCACACTTTGTTTTCTTTTACGGAATTAACCCTTACTAGCAAATTTCCATTAAAATTAATGAGTGGTGTGTGTAGTGTGTACAGTACATGTAAGAACTTGGGCGCGTAATTTGATTTCTTTCGCTTTCATAAATGTAGAATATTGTTGGCTATGTGTCAATATTTTATTGGATCAATTTCAACACTATGGTTGATAAATATAGGACATATTCGTAGTAATTGGATATCAAGTCGTAAAGTATAAGGCATGCGTTCTTATAAATATTTTAAACGATCTATTTCGACAGCAGTGTTGGCAGATATGGCTATAAGGTATTTTTCTATGGCAGACTATTTGGTCTAGGTTTCTATATGATTGATGGTAATCAACTCAAACTGGCAAAACCCAAAATGGTGATATGGGGGTTTTCTGTAGGTACACCTCTTACCCTCAGTCGGAATAGTTGTTTCAGATAGTTATGTAAATATTGTGATACTTTTTAGGGTTTCATACCCAATGGGAATCCTATTACTAAGCCCCCGCTGTCCGTCTGTCTGTCAGCGAGCTCTATCTCTGTTTTGAAATTTTCACAGAATGTGTATTTCTGTTGCCGCTGTACTAACAATAAAAAAAAAATGATGCCAGCATGAGCAAGTCCGACTCGCACTTGGCCGGTTTTTATTTACTTTTGTATGTACGTAAAGTTCAATGTAAGTGCGTATTGTGAGCGTTTCGATTTATTTTTCACAATTTTAAAATAGATAGTTTTGAAACTATTCACAAAATTAGATGAGAAATGATCATTTCCCCTCTTATATATCTTTGAAATTATTGACTAAAAATACTGAAAAAAAAAAAAGATTTTCTTTACCTGTAGATCACAGAAAATCCAATAATAAGAAGTTTTTGGTATTAAAGCAACATGAAACAAAAATGAGATTCGTTCGGAATCTTTTTCACGTGAGTCCAACTCGCACTTGGCCAGTTTTTTTTTAATATAAACACTGCTCTTATTTAACTAATACGACAGGTTTATTATGTAACAGCATACTAAACAAAGAACTTTAATTGAATTGCTATCATTTTCGTTAATTAACTGCAGTATTTTCAGCTAATTAAGTCAGTAGATTGCTTAAGTATCATTTGATCATGTAATTATTAATAAATCACCAATTAGTGAGTTCGAAAACGTACAGGGAGGATTTTATCATGTTTTTGGTTTGTTATAATTGACTGGCTTTTGGGGGTTTAAATAATTGCCGCGATAAAGTCAGTTAATTACTAAACAGCAATATACATAAAAACGTTTTCACAATAACATGCTTATTAAAAAAAATTATTAGCAGATTGTTTATTGCTTTCTATAGAGTGCCTTATTGAATTTAGAATCTACTAATCCGCAATAAACAAAGCATATAATTTTTTTTTTTTTAAGAATGAGTCTGTTTGTTTTGAATTTACGTGAACCGTATGAACGTGTGCGGTGCTTCAATATGAATTCTTTGCGAGATCGTAGACTATCGCAGGGTCTTATATTTCTGTACAAATTATTCAATAATAGACTCGACTGCGGTGAGCTAATCAAGCGTACTGCTCTAAAGGTTCCTTATAACATACCTAGATTTCTTATTACTAATATATTCCATGTTCAGTCATCTAAATCAAATATTTTTTATTTACATAAAACACTTTACAATTTCATTTTATTGTCTCGTTTTGCGCAAACAAACGAACGATATTGAGTATCAATTAATTCGTTATTTACAAAATATTAATTAATTTAACATGATATCATGCATATTGTGTCGGATTTTGTGAATTGTCAAAGTTTGATAAACGTCAAGAAAAAAAAAATACAACAATAGCATTAAAGTATGAAAGGATATACACATACACCCACGGTCCTTTCATTAAAGTCTAATCACAATCATTCAAAATTACTACCTATACCTACTAACGACATCACGTCATCACATACGACTACACTGCTCATAATTGACCTTTGCATTCCTTAATAAGGAAGTCCAACAAACCAAAAAAAAAGATGATCTTCGCAAATGAGCTTAAGTTTAGAACATAGCAAATCATCTTATTATATTTTTTGACAGCAACGCGGCAGCCCGTTCTAAGAGCAAGATGCCGACTCAGCCGATCAAGGTGTATTACCTGCCTCCGTCACCACCATGCAGGGCTATCATCATGGCCGCCAAAGTGATGGGAGTGGAACTGGAGCTGGTGCTAACGAATATTATGGAGGGAGCGCATATGACGCCGGAGTATCTCAAGGTATGTGGGCGCTTCTAACTGTTGCAATCCTGTATTATTTAGTCCTGACAGATATGCTATGATGTACCTACAAACTGGTTGAATAGGTATACGGGGGTGAATCACAATAAAACTTTGAGGGGGGTTTCACGTTATTTTAAATATTGCCAGCAGCATTTGCAGTCTCTTATTTTATTAAACGTGAATTAAAAAAAAATGTTTTTATGAAAACCAATGATGTGATATTACAGTAAAATCCCTATGAAAGTTTTGTTTCGTTTCACCTTGCCGTACTTAATCACCCCTTTTGCTAATTGATTCAAAGAAATACAAACTAACGTATTTATCTTGAAAATCGAAATCACCTATAGGTGTTATATTCTTTAATAATGCCGGTTATTAAGAAGGAAGCGTATCTTCGAAACAATTGTATGCTCAATGCTAAGGGGCTGCTAATGATAGATACTAACTGATGATCGAGTAGATGATGTAAGTCAATTAACATGTAACATCCCAATCACGCCATTTCGGTTTCAGACTTGAGTTCTAGATCTCTCAGCGATAGCAATTGTCGAAATGCCAAAATACCTTACGGCATTGATCACGTGACGTTTCCATAGAACTTGTTAATCTTAAAGCACTTGTCTCACCGTCGCCGAGGAGGCGATTAGCTATCGACTATTTGCTCGCTGAGGAAAGGGACAAAATGTATAGATCTCGTGTGAGTAAAAGAGACACATACATTTACATTCGATAGCTGGCTGTTCACACTGCCGGTGAGCCGGCGCTAACCATTAGTTGATCGCGGCGACAAGAGCTTTCAAAGATTGTACTCGCTCAGCGACACTTGCTCGGCGATGCTCGCTTGGCGGTCAGAGCTCACCAACCAGCGGTAATTTCTACCTATAGTGGCGAGCAGCGAGTACGAGTATTGCGAGTAATCGCAGAATTAAGCCGAACGACAAAGCTCGCAACTCGCTGCTCGCCAACGCTTTTCGAATTTCAAGCTTTACTCGCTACTCACTGATCGCCGGCGGCGGCGGTGAGACAAGTGACTTATTTTTGACTTTTTGAAAATCGCTATCGTCACGCTTTCGATGATAGAATGTCAATTGTCTAGAGCCTCTGGATATACCAGAGAAAAAAGTAAGGTACATTTGCCAATAAAATCTCGACAATGTCTGCTACTGTCAAGCTCAAACCAGTTCGAATAGCAATATTGCAGATATACTAGTATAAACAAAGATTGTCAACATCGCGTGCTAAACTCACATTTTTATTTGTGCTAGCAATAAATCATGTTAGGGTTGCCTTCTTCACGAAATGGCTCAAATAACTTTAATGTTTGCTGGTCGATGCTAAATACAGAATACTCTATGACCTTTTGGTTAATTTTGCTCGAAAATGTTGGCTTTACTCAACGTTATTTTGTTTCTAGATGAATCCTCAACACACAATACCGACTATGGATGATAGTGGATTCATTTTATGGGAGAGGTAAGTTATTTAAGTTCTGTAGGAGGACACCAGCAGTAAAAATGTAAGCAATAAAACGAGCGCTCATATTGAATACTAAAAAGACTTGAACCTAAAAAGGGCTAGCCATTTTAGATTCAAGTTTTTCGTCAGCAAATTGATGTTACTGAATGGCAACTTTTGATTATACAAGAAGACTTTCAAGAACAAAGAAAGAAAGAAATTACCGTTTCTTTCTTTCTTTGTTCTTGAAAGTCTTCTTGTATAATTTTGGATACTTCTCTAAATCAAAATCTATCTAAAAGGCTAGGCAGATGATGATGATTAGATTTGGAAAATCATCCAAAAAAATAAATAAAATAGTTGTATTCTGTCTCTGCACCACCCTAAGATTAACTCGTAGAAAATGCCTAAGGCATTAAGAATGCCTTTGTACTTCAGGACTTTTATTCAAGCCATGTTCAAAAAATGAGGCTTCTCTTTCAGCCGCGCAATCCTGGCTTACCTGGTGAATGCTTACGGTCGTGATGATACCCTGTACCCCAAGAACCCTCGTCTCCGAGCCATGGTTGACCAGCGACTCAACTTTGACCTTGGCACGCTGTATGTGAGATACTCGGCTCTATATGTAAGTTTTTATCATTTTTATATCTACGAGTATATACCTATTCGTCATTAACTCATTACAGTAGTTGATATGACGGGCCCTTTGAATCATCATAATCATATCAGCCGAAAGACGTCCACTGCTGGGAAAAGGCCTCCCCAAAGTGTCGCCACAATAACCGGTCCTGTTCGTCTCTCATCTATCGGCTACCCGCGATCCTGATCATCGGTCCACCTATGAACAGTGACAATGAAAATAGTTGTTTCTTTAGTATGGAATGTGTAACTGCTGAGATTGTCGTCTTGAATTGGGTTTTATACTTCAAGTCGGTAAAAGCGGTACCTATTGAGCATTGGGAATTTGCCTGTAGTAATCCGGAGATTTGCTACAGGCAAATTTACTTTTGCCCTTTTTATGACGAAGTACAAGAGTCTTCTTGAGTCTTCTTATTTTATTTATTAAGTGATCTTAATAAATAAAATTCTTCCGTAACGAAACTGACTGACTTCAGTCAAATTTCACCTTTCCACGACTGGTACTTTCGCGTGTGCGTTACAGCCACAAGTACAAGCTGAAATTTGGCATATAGGTTCCTTGGGGAGAGTAGAAAAGCACTAATTGAGAACTTCCCAATATTTCTACGGGAAAGCTAGTAAATGAATAAAGCCTGATGATTAAAACTGATAACCTACATTTCCTTGCATCAACATCGCACAAGGACAAAGTTGAACAAACTCATGCGCCTGTAATTTCAAGCCGGAACAGATCAATGTTGCTAAGCGGCAATCGTTTGATGGGGTATGATGATTCGTTACCATGTACTCCGTGTAGGGAACCGTGAGTCGGAACCTGAAAACAATCTTAGTTGAACAACAGCGCTTACTATCTCGCCAATCCAACTCTCGGTTGCCAACATTATATTATAATCCGCCCTTTTATGCGAGTCTAGAATGGTTTGTGGTTTAGATAATGACATTTAGATAACAAATTGCAATTGTATGCGACATGGTTAAAATGAAAAGGGATTACCGTCTATCCAAAACTGGCCAAGTACGAATCGGACTCGCGTTCAAAGGGTTCCGAACCAATTTCATTTTTTTAATATGTTATTTTAACACTACAGACTTCTTATTGGTTTTCCTGTAATCTTTAGAACTATTATCTGCACTTTTTAGGCTCAGTAGTTTCGGAGATAAGGGTAAATGGTTATTTTGGTCTAATTTCTTTTATAATTTCAAAACTTCTTTTTCATAATATAAATTTTGAAAAAATTTAATTAAAACTCTCACATTTAATATGTCACGCGATACACTTTGAAAAACTTTTTTTATATTTTCTAGTTTGACCCATAAATGTGACACCATACTAAAAAAAAAATTGTTTGGGTGACCATGATCCATATGCACACCAAATTTCAAAATAATCGGTCTAGTAGATCTGGCGAAAACTGGCTGTGGCAGACGGACAGACAGACAGAGACTGACAGACACACGAGTGATCCTATAAGGGTTCCGTTTTTACGGATGTTTGGAACCCTAAAAACCCGTGTCTTACAGTTAACAGGCTCCTTCTGGGTAAGCTCGCTTCATCGTAGACTTTGTCTCTGTCATCTCTGACCTAGATTAGAGTCAAGAACACACCCGTATGAAATAAAAAAAACATGCAAAATTGAATGAATAAAACATTTTTGTAATTTAAAATGTCAATTGATGAAGGTGAAAGGACTTGGCCGGTAATGCCACGCTAGAAAATCCGTATTCAGAAGTCGTTATCAACTGTATCATTTTCCAGCTCCCGATACTGTTCCATGGCGAGGAGTACAATGAAGAGAAGGCTGCCAAGCTGGACGAGGCTCTGGGCTGGCTCAACACTTACCTAGATGGACGGGCCTTCGTCGCCGGAGACGATCTCACTATAGCTGACATCTCCATCATTGTCACTATTACCAATCTGGATGTAAGTATTTTTTTGGTTTTTAAGTTATAATGTTCCTCACATTCCATGTCAGAAGTTTTAGTATGACTAGAGATGTTAATCTTAAATTATCATTCCTTTAGTCTCATTTGTTGATGTTTTCCAAAATTCTTGGTAACTGCATGAGATGAATGAATATTTGACGCCAGGCCATCAATGACAACATCCGTCAGCAAATAACTCGCAATATTAAGAAAACATACACAATATTTTTTTTTTGAGGAATAATTGCTGTAGTAGAAATGATGTTCCATTTAATAGAGGGTGACATCCTGTTTTAAAGTTCCGAGCAAATGTTTTACTGATGGTTTTTGTTCTATGGCATTGTTAGATGGTATGAGGCCCCCATCTAAATTTAGTTTCTACATACACCTAGAACGAATGGTTATTGATTTCACTGTAAGAGATTTTATAAACCACCTGAAGCTTCACAGTACTCATTATTGAAGCACCCTTGGTAGCATTTGCTGTTTCTCAGCCTATTACCGATGTCATAAATAAAATAGATACCTAATAATTATTGACGAATAGTACAACTGTACCGGAGAAATGTTTGTATTTATTAGGCGATGACGTATCCACATTTTAACTATGTGTGTGTTTTAATTTTCTATAATTTATTGTAAAATGAATGTACGGTCTACCTATTAATTTTGTAATTTTAATTAACGTGATTTTTATTGAAAGAGTATGATTTCAAACACAATGTAAATTACTCCTGAAATAATTAAATAAATAATAATAATTACCATTATTGGCTACTAGAGTGCCAATTCTACTACAATTTTTAAGCAACTCACATGCGCATTTCAGTCGCAATCGTCAAAAAACCGGCCAAGTGCGAGTCAAACTCGCACACGAAGGGATCCGTACCATAAACTTTAATTTTTATTATTTGTTGTTATAGCGGCAATACAAACTCTGAAAATTTAAACTGTCTACCCATTACGGTTCTTGAGATACAGCCCGCTGACAGACAGACGGACGGATGGACAGCGGAGGCTTAGTAATAGGGTTCCGTTGGTTACCCATTGGGTACGGAACCTTAAAAAGGCTCAATTTCCATACATTTTTTGAGGGAGACCGGCAGTGACGACCTGACTTTGTTTGTTTATTACGCTTTCATGCCTAAATCCTAGAAGCCCAGAACCGATTTTGATTATTTTTCATACAGAGATAGTGACCTTGGACTTTTAAACCGTGGGCAAAGATGGCAAAGCTACATAATTTAATATATTTAGTTCGTTGGCAGTTTTTACATTCGCTTCTTTCCGCAGTTCTAATACGAACCATCTCATATGGCACCCTATAGTTAGCCTAGGTTTCTTTTGATAGAATAGTTTATGTTATCGAATCATACAAGATTAATTAAGATCTTATCTTTTTTTTAGGCTTTCGGCTATGACATGAGTGCCCATGAAAACCTCACGAAATGGTTCGAGAGGACCAAGAAGGCTCTGGAACCGTACGGCTATAACGAGGTGGATGCTGCTGGAGCCAAAATTCTGGCTTCGTTCTTGAAGAAAGATTAATTTAAGAAGAATTTTGATTTGATCATTTGTTGTATTTAAATTAGTTTTTCACGGATACACAGGTTAAAACATTAGATATTTTGTTTGTTCATTCCATAATATAAATTAAAGATTTGTGTATTACTATTATTTTTATGTTTTATTTAATTTTAAAATAACAGCAGTCTATGGTCGGTCGGCTAATCAGACTTGAATTGAAATTATAATATAATTTATAATTAAAGTCTATGAAGCTGCATTTTGTAGTTAGAAACACGTTAACGTAACAATTACAAACATGGTTGCGTTAAATCGCACTAAAACAATGCATGGCAACTTGTTCCAGCCTCACTAAACTTCACGTGTATGTAGTCAGTATGACACAATAATTAATCGAGGTGTTACCCGTTCGATAAACAAACAACGATAGTAAGGAGTGAGCTCGCGGCAACGTCCGGTCGCACGAGAACAGACCGTGGAGCTATTGAATTGAGGTAGGCATTTCTGTGTGGCATAACAATGTGCCGGCGCATGCAAGCGGGTCGCGCGGCGCGCTCCTACCGGTCTTCGTTTTCAAAACAAAACAGCCGTTCGATTGTTCCAATTTGAAAAATCCACCACAAAACGATCAAACAACGCAGTATTCACAAACAACCAGTAACAAGTGAAACGGCGAGTGTTACTTCGTGTTGTCGTCTCTTAGCGTTGGTTCGCGGTACACGGTACACGCTACAGTATTCTACAACACAGTCTGGAACTGAAAATGTGGTGGGTGCAGTGCTGCGGATGATAATATGTGTTAACAACTTGACACAGCTGTGGATTGTGCTACCTACCAACACGATGATGTTCACAGTGGGTATTTTTAGTTTGCAACTAACAAAATAACAAATACAATTTGTTATTTCTAACGTTTTCCGATTCAATAACACGAGTGTGTTTTTACAAGACTGTTCTTACGTTGTTAGTGTATTTCTCGTGATAAGGCAGGTAGTTGCCATTAAAACTTCCGTTTATAGTGCATTGCTATTTAAGAACTTATGTAGGTTCTTGATAAACCGAAGTAAGTATTTACATACCTACTTCATTGATGTGATGGATGTAAATCTGCTACTAATGTTCGAAGTTCCAGATTAAATTGATCACATTAAAAAATTAATTCCTGTAGGCTAATTTGTATATCAAAAGCTGACCTTAACTCTAAATCTTTTCATCAAATTAGGTATAAGCCTAGATAAGTCTAAAATCTACTTAGATCGCAACAGTAGCTTCAAGAGATAACGTAGATATTGCTCTAGACCACCTTTTAAGTGTAGAATGGCAACAAATAACATACATCGTTAGAATTAGTTGTCAGTGTTCACACTGACCGACCCACCGGGCAACATTTATAGACAAGAGGATATGGTCATTATTCAACTACGTTACTGCACTTAGGCCATTGTTGTATCGTTCTGATCTCTCATGATATCTGATACGGCTGTTACGTCTAATATAAGTCTAGCGACACATCCTAGGAGATTATGCGACAGAAGTTCTGTGATTGGTAAAATACACACACGTGTATCGCATGCTTTCAAAATTACCAGCAACACTTACATCATCATTATCATCATCGGCTTAGCCTTTTCCCAACTATAATGGGGTCGGCTTTCAGTCAAGCCGGATTTAGCTGAATACCAGTATTTTACGAGGAGCGGCTGCCTACCAGACCTCCACAACCCATTAACTAGGTAACACGGTACTTCATGGCAACACTTACGTCGGGACAAAATTAAATACGCGATTCGTGGCATGGCATGTGTTTGAATCGAAATCATGTGTGTTTTAAAAGCTTTTATTTTAAAACATCTGATTTTTTTTAACCCTTTGCCATTGACAGTGGCATTGACGCGGCTATGCTACCGAATTGCCGCGTTGAATGGCAATGCTGATTTTTTGAGCCCTCTGGTCACGTGAACAGTCGACAAGTGGTTTACTAATGCCCCGAAAGACTCGATGCGCACTCGGACCCTATGGGTTTAGTGTTTCAACGCCAAACGGCTCAAATATGTAACAACCAATTAAGTTGTCATATTTGCGCCATTTGAGATTTTTTGCACATGTAGCAGCCGCCCCAGCGCACCCGGCGCGCTAAGAAGATGGGATGGTGCAAGGGTGTCGACACATGTTACATCCCACACCAAAGGTCTACCCACCTTCCAAGGCATTATGGGCATCCCATCTGGCCTTTTCCCATCGTTGCGTGCCAAGCCGTTGGATTCTAAAACAGCTGGCACCCCAGCGGTGACAAGAGCCCGACGGATAATGTCATTAATGCTGGCGTGCCGTGCTAACCGACCAGCGAGCGCTCCCACTGCAGGACATGGCATGGTATCTGAGGCGGTCAACTGCTTCACCGCATTGACATCGATGTTGAGCTACGTTAGGAGCACCCAGACGCAGACACGCAGCGAGCTGGAAAGTACTGTCACTCAGCATAGTACCTATGTTGGGTGACGGTAGTGCCTGTAGCTGGCACGCTCCACAGTATTGGTGGAGGTTATTCCTTACCAACCTGCAGAGCGGCTCGTCCCATTGTCTTTGGGAGAATGGGTAATCGAGCAACGCCGTATTCGGGCAAGCCACTTTCCAGGCGTTCACCGCATCGGTCAAGCAAGGCACTTCACAGTTTACCAATGATAGAGTTAATATCCCTTTGGTTAGTTTTTCAGTGCTGTTGACCGAAGACAGGAACGCCGGTAGGCTTACACTAGAAATTTTGCGAAATATCGTTAAAACAATTAATTTTGGTCGTCAATGAATGAAGAAAAAATGTCTTCCAATATTAGTGAGCATAAGAAGTGAAAACTCTTGTCTAAAATTTTGATATCTAGGGCTATTGAGTTGAATTTCTGTAGAGTAATTTGTCTGTCGGTATTGTCATTAGGAAAAAAATCACATTTAGAGTGGTTGAGGTCAAGGCCGATGGATTGGCACTGTTTCTTCAGGAATTCGAAATCTTTCAAAACTGTGTCCACGTCACCCCCTAAATTTCCACCATCTAAATACCAGACGTAAAATTTTGAATTTAGTTTTTGGATGATGGGATGGATAGCCAATCTGAAAATGACTGGCCCGAGAGGGTAGCCTTGTTGGCAGCCAACTGCAGATTCTAAAACGTTGTCTTTGTAGGTATAATAAAGAGAGACCGAATTAATTAACAATTGGACAATCTTCCCAACTTCATTTTATTACTTTAAAATATTTTTAAACTATTAAACAAGTACTTCGAAATGAACGAAATACAATTTAATGATGTGTTATAAAACTAACCCAAATATTCGAGATATTTTAGAGTGTTGCAGCCCGCCATTCCACTTTATCAAATGCCACTGTGATACAGTCTGAGTGAATGGTAAACTATTAATATTGCTAGATAAAGATAGCTTCTGAAATTACTGTACCCGGTTTCCTAGAATGATCAAGTGTCCCTCTTCTCCCCTATATACCAATACCCTACATACCCAATAGTATTACAGTAGTATTGGGTCTCAATATCTCGATTATTAGATTCTTTCTCGGTTATTGGCTAATCGCGTAAACACCAATAGTGAATTTTTTGTTGTTGACGTATTATTTTAATTGGTAATAGACTGCATAATATTCCCTTTTTGACAAGAGCAATGTATTACGAGTATATCAAATATTTTGTTATAGCCATTCAGTTTCACTGAAATGTGGTAGGTGTGTCGCGATACTTACATTGGCCTTAAGCTTACCATTGAACTGTGTCGTAGAGTATTATGTGAGCCTCACATCCTGCCTTCAAAGGCGAGTTGTTGAAGACAAGCCGCTTGTATTGATAAATAATGCATCAGTTTGAAAACACAATAACGAGGTTTGTTGTTACAGCGATTAGCATGCATTCTAGTAATAGCTTCAACATCAATGGCGGTACAGTTCCCACCGAATCCCACGTCAGATATGTCCGCAGATGAAAAGGCGCAGAAGGGTAATAAAACAGAAGGGTCAGAAGAAAGCGGACATGAAATAGAAACAGATGGTGATGAAGTTAAAGAAAAAAAGTTCTTAGATGATGCTATGTGGACAGTACTAGATCCTAATACAATGATTGTCAAGACAAACGACATAGTTGAAACATTTAAACATCAGTTAGAAAAGTTGGACAAAGTTAACACAAGTCTTGAAGTGTTTATGGACGAGATGGATAAGCTAAGTTTGGATGTTTGCAAAACATCACAAGATGCTCTTTGGTCGTATGTTACAGATATTAAAAATGAATCTAAGAAAAATAAAATGGTGAGATTCAAACTAAATAAGCACAATAATTCAGTTAATCTTTATATTGTAATGATGTAGTTTCCATGACTAAAGCTTGGGTTCAAATAGTAACGTTCAAATTTTCAGGTACGAATTGCAGCCGAAGAAGATGAAATAAAGAAGCAGTATTGGAATATACTGAAAAATAAATATTTGAATGACAAACAACTGATGAATGATACAAAAATGAGAAGAAAAATTAGAATTATTAAAGAACGAGGAACCAATGTGCAGATGCCACAAAGCAAGGTATCTATTATCTCATTCAACTACGACCATAAAAACACCAGTATGCATTGTCCATTAAGTACACACGTCAAGAAAAGTTTGCGATCACTTTGAAAAATCGAAAACTTTTTGTTACGGTTGATTATATTATGATTTCTTCTTCTTTATTTAAAAAATAGAATTAGAATAATATATAAAACAGTTCAATTGTTTTTCCATATAAAAAAGGTTTTCAGTCCTAGCTATGGCACTTGTCTCACTGCCACCGAGGAAGCGAGTAGCAATCGATCATTTGCTCGTGAAAGCTAGAAAAGGAAAAAGTTTTTCAAACTGTTTCGTATTACATATCTAATGATAGGGCTTATTTGTTTTTTAGGGTTCCGTACCCAAAGGTTATCCAACGGAACCCTATTACTAAGCCTCCGCTGCCCGTCCGTCCGTCCGTCCGTCTGTCTGTCAGCGGGCTGTATCTCAAGAACCGTAATAGATAACAGTTGAAATTTTCACAGATTGTGTATATCTATTGCCGCTACAACGACAAATAATGTTTATGGCTAAAAACTAAGGTTTATGGTACGGAACCCTTCGTGTGCGAGTCTTCTTTTCTAATAAACGGTTTCGATTTTAATTCAAAAAATTAATGAAAAATTACAATTCCCAAATGATTTTCGAAACCAGAGTATTTAATTTGAAATTGTTCTTCGCCTATAGATTGCATGAACCCTTAAAAAGTCTATGGGTTTAAGGCAAGGTAACATGTTACAAAAAGATATCCGTACAGGAACGGTCCCTTTGCAATCGACTCACACTTTTTTTTCAAACTTAGCTTCATTTTGCGTTCTATTGTTTCAGCAAAGAGAAGAAATCGACACAATGCAGAGGATATGGAGCCGTGTCACTGTGTGTGCTTACAATTCAAGTTGTAGCTCGGAAGATTCGGTACGAACGATGAGTGGTCAGTCAGTATTATTTACTTTTTATCGTTTACTCATCTGATTTTGTACCTTTGATGCCATTAAAGTGATGTTTATTAAACATCATCATCATTTCGTCTTTGTCCCATGTTACTTGATTGGAGAAACACGTTTTTTTCTTCAATTCTCCCCTGTCATCACGTTATCGGTTTACTAAAAGCGATGTCTTTAATTAAGGTAATATACACGTTTTCTATTTTGTCACTTTCACATTCGTTTGTCCGCATAAAGTACGATCATCAATGTTTTCAATTAATATGCAATGTGTCATTACGCCCAACCATAAATCGTAATCGAATTTTCTGTTAACAATGGAATCTTTTTTTTTTCAGATGTTATATCGATCTTTAAAACAAGTAATGATACGAAAGAACTGGCGTATTATTGGAAAGTTTATCGCGATACCACAGGAAAGAAAATACGCCCGATATTCAAAGACTATGTAATGAGAATGAACAGAGTCGCAGAATCGGAAAACTTCACTGATGCCGGCGATATGTGGCGATACGCATTCGAGGATGACAACTTTGTTGCAAATGTGGACCGAATCTGGAAAGAAATCAAACCATTCTATGATTTGCTACACAATTATGTTAGAGGAAAGTTAAAACTACTGTACAAAGATATTCTGAGGAATGATGATAAGACAATCCCTGCGCACATTTTAGGTGAGCTTCTGTTTTATGAAACGCCTGATAAATATTGAATTGCAACTACTATGCGTGTGACGAGTTAAAGGTCTTGTTGTGTTTAATTGAGATGGGTATTTCGCTTAAACGATAATATCAACGTCCATTATGCGATCTGTTACAGTTTTTGTTGAGCTTATTTAGTGCTTTCCTTGTAGATTTAGTTGCTCTAAAATTATAACTTAGTTCTTTATTTGAGTTACTTTATAAAAACTTACGGTATAATCGGTTATGGCAAATATTTCAGGTAACTTATGGGCTCAAGAATGGCAAGCTATCTATCCGAAGGTTGTCGCATATGCTGACCACATGAGGCCAAAGCTTCCAGAGAACGAGACCATAATCTCCAAGGATCTGTTCGATGCAGTCGACGACTTCCATCAGTCTCTTGGCTTTGAAAGTGCGAAGGATTCCTTCCAGGACATCAAAGAGACGATGACAACTGCCAACTGCTTGCCGTCCAGCCATGACATGTGTGATGGAGTTCATTACAAGTAAATTTAAATTTTATAAACTTACCTTCGGTTAACTTCTTCTGAAACAAGTTTTGCCCGTTATATTATAATATGAACTGAAATCGAATGTTGACGATTGCAAAATCTATATCAAACGCCTGAACTCAAAGCATAGCTTAGAGGCACACGAAAGACATAAGGGATTTTAAGACTGTTTAATTGCAACAGATTCTTAGAGGTCTATTATACTCGTATTGTGATTTTTATTTTACTCTTTTGTATTTTAAATCATTTGTTCAATATATACAATAACACAAACGAAAAAGTACTTGATTTAATATTGGTTCATAGGTACTATTGTCTGAAGCTCGAGGAGCTCGTGGCTAAACTATAACAGCCGCACGGGTCGATATTCAAGGTTAAGCAACGCTTCTGGTTCGGTCTGTAGATGGGTGACCATCTTAACATATCGAGATTCCTCGTTGGTCCCAGATGTCATTTTGAATCTCTTTAGCAGTCATTACGGACAATCCGAAGCCAGAAAATGATGACTACCAGTCTTGCCAAGAAGTTCCGTGTTACCCAATTGCCAAGTGGCTGTGTAGGCCCGCTGATTCCAGTTTGACTGGGAGCCGATTCTAGTATAGTTGGGAAAAGGCTAGACTGATGAGGTTCTATTGTCTTAACTCTTTCAGTCACACTTTTACATAGATAAAAATATCATGAAGGTTTGTTCATAGTGGCAATAGTTATGGTTAGCAGATTGAAATAATATACATTTTGAGTTTTTTTTTGTGTAAAACTTTCCAAGAAAATGGTGGTCAATAGCGATGACCACCGTGGTTGAATTAAATAAAGAACTAAATTGTATAATCACATATAAATATATCTAAATAGGTGGTTAGTGTCCTAAACAAATAACAGAAGAATCATTAAAAAAAATGAAGCCCTGAAGCTTTTTTTTGGCATCGCACAGATTAATATCATGTTAGTTTCTATGCTTACAATATGCAGTCAGTTAATTGTTTTGACTTTATTTTATTAGTTTCTTTGTGCTAGTAACATATAAACATATTTTCTTTCTTCTTTCTGAAGCAGGATGCAATAGACCTGCCCACGTGATTTTTTGCCAGTTTGCTCTATAGAAGGGTAACGGTTAACCTTTATATTTAAGCGACCTTCAATGAGACTGTAGGTTCTGCATATGTATGATTAATTGATATCTTTTTAGCTAGTACGTGACTTTGCTTAGCAACCATCTTTGTTCGGATGTTTTTATTCACTGCTACATATTTTGCGTCACGTTTGTGTATTTTAACGTTTGTTTAAAATGGTTCTGCAATCTATTTTGCTTATTTTGTTTTTATTTCGCGTTTGACCGCTATCTTACCTAATGATAAGTGATGATATGGTCGATGATGAAGCATGCTTGCCTAGAAGTAATCTTTTCCCTCCTTGTGTTTTAGTCCATGACATTGTTTCCTAAATGTTATGTGCTAAATGATTTTTTGTTCCCGTTTTTTGTGAAATTATTAAAGATAAAAATTGACCATTCGCGCTTATCTAAAAAAACTTATCATCTGCCTAGCCTTTTCCCAAAATATATTGGGGTCGGCTTCCAGTCAAGCCAGATTCAGCTGAATACCAGTGTTTTACGTGGAGCGGCCACCTACCAGACCTCCACAACCCATTAACTGGGTAACACGATACTTCTTGGCAAAACTGGAGTCAGATTAACTGACAACCCGTAATGACTGCCAAAGATCTACATAGGCACGGAGGAAACTCGTTATGTTAAGATGGTCACCCATCCACAGACCAACCTTTGCAAGCGTTGCTTAACCTTAAAGATCGACCCGTGCGGCTGTTATTATTCAGCCACGAGCTCCTCTTTACCCTTCATGATACAATTCACAAAATCTCATCAGCTTATCTAAAAAAACTACTGAGCCTTAAATTTTGAAAAAAGAACAAGACCTGTGTTTTTTTCAAAATTTAAGGCTATAGTTGTAGTTATAATCTGTAGAGATTACAGGAAAACTTATAAGAAGTTTATAACTTTAAAGTAACTACGAAAAAAGAAAATATTGCACACGAGTCCGACTCGCACTTGGTCGGTTTTTGTTTAAATTTTAGTTTTAAATACTTTTTTATGCTGCTCTGGCCGACGTCTCTCAGTTTAGGCCGGTTGTCGCTGAAAACTAGTGCTTTTGGGGGTTTTGCGCGGATGCGGATGCGGATGTGACGAATATCTCCTTTCTTGCATAACCCGATTAATTTTTGTATTCGTCTTTTATGGTATGCACATAATTTTTCTCGCAAATAAACTCCTTTTCTATATTTCTCAATGATGTAAACTATGGTCATCCTTATCATAACAGTCGAAAGACGTCCACTACTGGACATAGGCCTCCCAAAGAGGCGATTATGGCAAACCCCTCCCGGTTTGCCATAATCGCCACGCTTGACAGGTGGGTTGGCGATCGCAGAATATGGTGTTGCGTTTTACAGAGAACGAGAATGAGAGATTCTCACCAGAGAATGGGCAGCAGCCCATTCTCTGGTGAGAATCTCCTTTAGTCGCCACTTACGACACCCACTAAACTAAATTATGCCAACTATGCAATGTAAACGATGGTAATGTATCATAACTTCAAAATCTTATTATGTTTAAGTATATTTTGGCACCTTCACATATTACATTCTATCATTAGATACATTATATTGTCATCATTGTTAAAATAATATAGAGGTATACATTGCGGATGCGCCTATTTTTATCTCAGAAACCGAGTTCATGCATTTTAACGAAACAAACTTTTCTTTTAAATTCAAAGTATCCAGTTCATTGGGTTGGATAATATCTCATTTATTACTTTTGAAAGGGACTGTGTCTATGCACCTTCTTTGACTTAAAAAATGGTCAGTCTATAGTTCTTAAAGGGTCTTGTGACTGACTTGTAAGAAGGGACCTACTCAGTTTTATATTTATTCATTACAGGATAAAATGGTGTGGTGAAAAAGTGACAGATATCGTCGTTGGCCTGTCGCGAGCTGCGAGACTCCTTGGACACGTCCAATACTTCAAGCATTACCGGAGTCTGCCGCCGTTGTATAGGGATGGACCGAATCCAGGTATCTAAACAATTGTTTTTTTTTTTAATTTCAAGCAGGGTTTTTCTATTTAAACAAAACACACAACAAAGATTTTCCTTGATAAAGTTAAATTTTAAAAATTATAACAGCTTATGCTAGTGATCGCAAACTTTTTTGATGTGTGTATTCATCTTCATATTCATATTCAAAAAAAGAGGAGGTTCTCAATTTGGTTAGTGAATTTTTTTTAACCCAACCATTACTAGGTATCAATGTGGCTGCTTGAAAAGTGGTGACTTAAGTTTTCTATTGTTAAGCTGTTAGTCGTGTTCAGGGCTGGACTGGGACCAGAAATCGGCCCGGGCATTTTAGAGGCGGTCGGCCCTCCTTTCTCAAGAGTGAGGAAAACTAGTCAGTGCCGGAAGCGCGGGGCTTGTGGCAAAGTTTACTATAGAGCCCCGAAAGCTTCATAGGTAAAATTAAAATGAAAATTTCAAATAAAAACTACTTCGATTTAGAGTTTTTAAAACGATTAAAAGACAAATAAAAGGAAACGATTATAGCTGATTGGTTGCGTCTTGCTGAAAGAATACCGAAAATATTCCAAAAAAAAAACCGATACGAGTCCCGTGGTGAGAGGCCTGTGATCTTTAGATCCGTACATTTTGATTTGATCGCACGCAGCTTCACGCAAAATGATACAAATAGGCAAATCGGACGAAGACATGGTAGGCCCAAACATGACGATTTTGAAAACTCCGATTTGGACAATTTTTAATAGCTTGATTCGGGCGAATTTAAATTTATTCTACGCAATAGTGTTACATAGCCTGATGTGAAGATGAAATACGGGTCCAATGTGGGTCCAATCATTTCGGAAAATTTATCTGGCGGACTACCTAATTAGATTTTATCAGTAAAATGTTGTAGCTAAACAAGAATATCATCGATTTAACGCCATAGAAAGTGGTGAATGTTTAAAAAAAAACTACGTCACACAGCTAACAAATTATTATAAAACATCCTCATGTAACGAGCTATCCAACGGCGACAACGTCCTTATTACGTCGGAAACTTGTAATCCGTTTTGGACACTTTTCTAAAACACGAAATTTCCAACTTTATGCCAAAAGTCGTCCTTCCATCTGTCGTCTTCGTCCTCGAATATATTTTATTCCGTCTTCGTCCTCGAATATAATTCATGAATATCCTTTTAAAAATTGTCGCAATCGGAGTCTTCAAAGTCATCAGAATAGGCCCGATCAAACCAAAATGAACAACTTAGAAGACCACGTTAAAAAGTGTGCTTATGGACATCTGAAAGTGGGCCCTGGGCTCGTATCTATACAGTAACGTAAATTGTATGAGGTCTTTAACTTGTCGGTAGATGCGATGTTTTTTAAAAGCTTTTTTTTAACTTGCAATGTATGTATGTTTGTTCGGGTGGAATCTTGCTACTCAATTTTGAAGCAGATATCTTCAACCGATTGAGCTGAAATTTTGTATACACGTTTAGTTTGGATGACAATACACGATAAGCAAGACGGCGGAATAGTTATTTTAATGCATTTGTACAATATAGGTATCAAATGAAAGGGCTTGTTGATAGTAACTCGAAAAATAATGTGACTTCATTCTAAATTCAATATGGCGGAACATTCAAGATGGCGGAATAGAACATACTCAGAAACCTATCCAGCGACAACTAAAAGTAAAATTAAATTAAAACAAAAGAAATCTTTCTTCTTTCGTATCAATGTTACGTCTTGTCAGATTGCGCTCAATAGGGGCAATCGTGTTATAAATGGCTGTACACATATTCTATTGCAAATGTAACTATAAGTGCACATATCATATTATGTGTACCTCATGCAATAATTATTGGAGATAGGGTTTTGAAATCGTTTGATTTAATGTCCTATACCAGATATGTCGGTAGTTACTGCAGGCGGTAAGTTCAATGCTACTGACTGACAACTGGAATGTCATTATAAAATTCAGGAAAAAACATTATTGGAGCTTTGTGTTGTAAAAAATACAATTTAGTTTTTTTTTAGGGTTCCGTACCTCGAAAGGAAAAAACGGATCACTTGGTTGTCCGTCCGTCTGTCTGTCAAGACCCTTTATCTCGAGAACGCGAGGAGGTATCGAGTTGAAATTTAAAACATGTACCCAAGTCTACGGTCCCTTGAAGCTGTGTAAAAATCATTGTTATAAGTTAACATTAAAAAAAGATAAGGCCGCATAAAACGGATATTTCGACACTCTCAAGGGAATCATAATTCATGGGGTATTTCCCGTTAACCTAGAACTATGATATTTGGCTAGTAATACCGCCTTATACTACAGGTATAGGGAAAAGTCTAAAAACTACACATTTGTAATTAAATCATGAAAAATATAGTCTTTCTTTAAAGTACGTAATCAATCACCGAGCGTAATAAACCGCTGCCTGATTGGATTCAAAATTTAAGTACTTAAAAAAATTAAGTGTTATACCGAGTAACATTTAGCGTTTACTTCATCAAAATCGACAAACAAATTCAAAAGATATTGAATTTTTAACTTCATCGAGTGCTAAAATAGGTAATTTTCATTGAGACTCCAGATACTTACAATGCCACCTATCGAGGAAAATAGTAGTAACAAATGTGTGAAAAGAACACAAAGACATATTTTTGAGTTATTTGTTATACTTTTAATATCTAGTTAAAGAAAAGTGAGCAGTTTATTATCTAATCATTATTTATAGTAACTATTGTGACCTTCTAAGTTCGATCTTATATTTGACAGTTCAACAATATTGTCGATAGATGGCGTTATACTGATGACGCGTTTTTTCCTCAGCCTCAGCTCATGTTGAAATAACCTCGTTTTGCTTAACGAAGAAGATCAACATAAAGATTAATTTTTAAATTTAAATTGTTAGTTGATAAAATAATCGCACGGGTCGGTCACCTTCATGGTTAAGCGACAGCTACGCTTGCCGAGGTTGTTCTACGGATGGGTGACCATTTTAACATACCGACCGAGTTTTCAGCGTGCCTTGGAATATACCTCCCAGTCACACGAGTCGATCTTCAAGGTTAAGCAACACTTGCCGAGGTCGGTCTAGGGATGGTTGACCATTTTAAAATATATACGGGTCGATCGACCCGTGTGACTATTATTACTTAGCTACGAGCTCCTCATTCAATCAGTTTCCTCAAACAGTATCTACTAAATATCTATTTAAAAAATCGATTATTCTTACAATTTACTCGTAAATCGATTCTATGAAACCGGTAATACTGTAGTCCTAATATATAAAATACGTCGTAAGAAACTGAAATTTGCCATGAAGGTTCCTTGGAGAGTGTAGGAGGGCACTAAGAGTGGATTTCCTTGACTGGAAGTGAAAAAAACGGGATATGCGCGTATGTCGAAGTCGCGGGTAAAAGCTAGTTTATAATATGTACCTGCTCGCTCTTGACTGGTTTTTTTTTTAGTCTGGGATCGGAATAGCCTCAAGTCCCAACAAAGCTGACAACGCTCCTGCATGAGAATGTAACCTTGTTATATGCGATTGTTTTTTGACCTCTGCGTGACCTTTCAAGGATCAGAAACGTGATGGTTTCAAAAGATAAATAATTATAATTGAATAATTAATTTCGATCGTGTTACAGCGTTCCACGATGCAATCTCCGACATCGTCGCCGTTCAGTTGACCTCGCCGGAACACCTGAAGACCCTGAACTTGGTGAAGGTGGAAACAGGTCCCGAAGTTACTATGAACCATCTGCTATGGGTCGCTTTGGAGAAGTTTCCGCTGATGGCCTACGCTTACGTCCTGGATAAATGGCGCTGGGATGTCTTCGGGAATAGCAGTTTGGAGGACTGGAATCAGCATTGGTGGGATCTCAGGTTGGTTTTTCTGAGAGCCTATTCACAATATCTATGTTCTATCTTGGATAACGATTCTCAAAAAGGGAAAAAATGTATAAGATTGTTAACCTAATGCGAAATGTGATGTGATTTGTTGAATTCATTATCGCTGATAGAATGTCATTATCATATCAGCCGAAAGACGTCCATTACTAGGCATAGGCCTCTCCCACGCCTCGTCACAGCGACCGGTTCTGCACGTCTCGCATCCATCGGCTACCCGCGATCTTCACCAGGTCATCAGGCCATCTTGTGGGAGGCTTTCCAACGTTGCGTCTTCCGGTGCGCGGTCGCCACTCCAGGACTTATATTGATAGAACTTAAACTACGTTCATCGTTCAGGCTCAATGACGGAACTTAAAGCATCGATGTAACACGTAATAATATTAATTAATTAATTAATAGATTGTGTACGTGACAAGTCACGGGATATCGTGACATCGCAAACGGAACTTAGCATCATCCTTGAGTTAGTTGTGGATTACTGGATACTTACAATACGCACACGATCTTCTTATCATGTGGGCAGTAAGGTCTAACAACAACCCCACACATCCACTAGGGTGTGTTTTCTAGGTCCTTGATGCCGTTTAGAAACTCTGACACTAGTCAAAGTTTAAAAACCGCCTCAAGGGTCTCTGACATGGTTTATTTGGCGGCCGGGACCACCGGCTTCCGAAGCACGGAGTCATCTTTTTATCAGACAATCAGGTGATTCAAGCCTGCAATGTCCTACCCAAACTGGAAACACCTTTACAAAGTATGTTCCTCCCGTGGGAATCGTACCCACGACCACCAGGTCACAAGGCAAACGCCTAAACCATTCGACCACGAAGGCAGTTAAGCACAAGATATAAATGATGGATAATTTCAACTAGGAACATACTCGTATTTAAAATTCGCCGTAACTTAGTCAGCTATAAAAATGAGTAGGTAACGCAGGTAGGTAAATGGGTAGGTGGGCTACTGAAATACCGTTCTAAAAAAGCTTGTAATATTCTGTTAGTGACTGCTTTTTATATACCTTTCTCTTGGAATTATTTGAAGTAAACTAAGTACTTTTAAAAACGTATTGTCTGGTGTTGCTTAAGGTATGCAGATTAAGTACAAGTCGCAAGAAATACATAAGTAAAATGCTGGAAATGAAACACTTTGTACGCAGCCACATTTATAAGTAGATAGTTAAATTAAGTGTATTTAAAACAAACGTTTTGGTACGTTGCGCTTCTAGAAATAAACCAAAAAAAAACACATAACACTAAGATTTATCGTTTTTGTAAATCTCTTAAGCCTGACGGACTGAACATTTTAAATTTCATAAATTGTGCAAATTAAACATTTAAGACGACGACGACGTACGACATCGACATTGAGGCTTGGTCTCAATTTTGAAACATGGTGAAGTTATAGCCAAAATAAGGAAAAAAAAAACAATATAATAAATAGTTTGGCAACATAATAAAACATCAAAGAACAGGTAGTAATAAATTAAACACGACCTAACTAAATAATTTAAAAAAAGTAAATGTTGATCAAGTTAGGCCGATATTCCTACGAAATAAACATCTATTTCTGGAATAAGGAATACAAGATATTATTGTATTTATCCATTAAAGTACGTTTTAATTACAATTTATTTTTCTTGCCTTTGATAATATTGGACCTCACACCGATCCTAGTGAACCCGAGGGGGGTTCACTAGGATCTGTGTGAGGTGTGAGAGGGTCCAAAATCAACTCGCAGAATCTCGTTAGATAGGAAGGTTTTACGGTTTTAGCATGGTTTAAGCACGGAATATCTTTTTATGGCTGTCGCGATTGATCAATCTCACGGTGGAAAGCAATGATGAGGATATTCGATGTTAGATATTTTCAATAAACCCGATCTAATAAAACAAGTGCCAAAACGCTGCGAAAGCATAATAAATTGTCAATTCCAGTCATACATCTATGCAATGATTGTTAATCAGCAATTCAAATCATATATCTCTGATCCATTTATAGGCACAAGTTAACTGTGAATATACCTGTTTATTTGCTATCTTCTATTGCCATCGCCTAGCACTAGGTCAATCACTGGTCGATTGCTCCTAATAGTATTTTTAAGTAAGCTAGCTTGTTCACTATAATTGCTGTTATAAAATTAAAGATTCAACAAGCAATTAATTAGGTACCTACTTATGTATTTCGATGTATTTACTTCTAGCTTCAACCACGTAAACATTGTTTGTCCAAAAAGAATGTAGTTCCACAATAAAAAGTATCCCTATGTCCTTATTCAGTCTTCTCCATTTTGGCGTGTACGAGGTATCATCTAAATTCGTTTGGGCCGTCGGCCAGAAGAAGCTACCAACCTAAGCAGACGAACTTGCGTCAGCTTAATGTGCACGTATACGAACTTCAGATTTAACGCGTAGACCTTGAGGCCGTAATACTGGCCGTAGAACTTGTATGAGTAACTTTAGTGAGGATAAACGTATCTCGACTGCTAAAATACATTGTATAAACAATTTTATAAAATTGCCATGTTGAGTTGCATCGATTATTCTTTGGCCTAAGAAAAAATCCGGGCTCTGGTCTCGCGAAAAGTCTATTGCTTGCTGAAGTCACGAAAAACTCGATGAGCACTCGGAACCCATGACCCTAGTGCCAGTCTTAGAACTCCAAACGGCTCTTTGTTATATCTAAACAAATCTTGAGTCAGATAGTGAAACTACAAGTCTCGAACTTTAAAAAGTTCAATCAAGGCATTCAACAAGATAGTGCAAATGGTATCTTACTGTTACAGAATAAAAGAGACCGGAGTATCACCTCCAGTACCTAGGAACGAGACCGACCTAGATCCAGCAGCGAAGTACCATGTAGTGTCTCATGTGCAGTATATTACGTAAGTAATCTTATGTATTTATCGGTGAAAGTGTTAATGAGTGGAAATAAAAAAGTATAATAAATCAAAGTTAGAGTGAACAGGCTCCTTCTGGGTATGCTCGCTCCATCGTAGACTTTGTTTCTGTCATCTCTGTAGACTAGAGTCAAGAGCAAACCCATTACAAATAAAAAAAAAATACGAGAAACGGGAAGATAATGTTCATGAGAAAATTACAAAACTGTTAAATGATAGTTTAACTTTTGGGACAAGGATACAATTACACCAAAGTTTTGATTCAGCTAATGAAAATTTAGACATAGGACGAAATTACCGTTGTTTGAATGATCACCTATCATTCAAACAACGATAATTTGGTAACAAAACACAAAAGTGTTGGCCAGGAAAAAAATACTGGCCGTAAACCTTCTTTCATGTTTGGGTACGATCTGAATGTTCTTTAAAGCTGTGCAGAACGTCTACCATGAGTTTTATCAATCTATATTCGCTAGTGGCTGTAGTTAAAAAAATGTATGAAAAGTAAAAAAAAAAAAAGTTACTAATTTATTTGTTTAGTTGTTAACTAACAAGCAAAAATAAAACTTTAGTTAACAACTAAACAAATAAATTAGAAACTTGTTTAAAAAAAACTTTTTTCACGGATGACAATGATGCAAGATACCTACAAACGAAATAACGGTATCAGTAATGTCCTAAAGACCAACTTAAAATATTAGTCATACAAGTCTTATATCTTAACCAGGATGCAATACAAATAATGTTATGACAATGAGACATAAGAGAGGAGGTAATCATCGTTATCTTTGTAACCTACTGTGTGAAAGCGCAAAGTGTCTTATCTTATCCCAATATTCATTGACATTCGGTTAGGTTAAGATTTGATAACCGAGTGAAAAATCTGAATCACTGTGTGTGTCATCTTTCTCCATGATAAGTTTTATAGGGTTTTTCTCACGTAACATTTTCCGGAAACTGCCCGAATATTTGTTTCTGTATATGATTCATCTCTCTGAGACTCATCAGTCTCATTCCTTGTCTGACATATGCATGTCAAACATGGAAGTATACCAACAAAGTAAAGAATAAAATAAACACATGTCAGCGAGGAATGGAACGCAGTATGTTAAATATCAAGAAAATACAAAAAATAAACCACAATAAAATACGGTCAAAAACAAAAGCAATAGATGCTCTCAAATACAGCCAAACGTTGAAGTGGAAATGGGCCGGTCATGTAGCTCGCCTTAAAGATAGTAGATGGACTAAAAAAGTTACGTCATGGAAAGGCCCACCGGGCAAACGATGTAGAGGAAGACCGTTCACTAGATGGGACGACGATATTAAAAAAATTGCTGGCCCAGAATGGCAACAAATAGCCCAAGACAGAGAGAAATGGAAAGCTTTGGAGGAGGCCTTTACCTGAGAGGGGTTCCAGTACAGTAAAATCCTACTGCCTATGTACCTACTTATAATATATTTTGTTTTTTTTTTTTTTTTTTTTTTTTTAAGTGAAATCGATATAGTTTTTCAATTTTTTTTATTTTTTTTATTCCTTTGTTAATTAAGTTTAGGTAAGAAACAACATAATTTGTAAGTTAATTTGTTAAACTGGAAATATAAGGCTTTTTTATTTATTTATTTTATTTATATGATTCATGTTTTTTTTACAGTTACCTGATATCTCATGTTCTGGAATTCCAAATTCTGTTATCTCTTTGCAAGAGGGCGAATCATACAGGACCTCTACACGAATGTTCCATATATGGCGTGAAGGAAGCAGGAAAACTTCTCAGGTACACGGTCTGCCTAATTAGAATGCATGAGAAAATCATTTCATTGACTCTTTGTTAGCCAAGGATGCGATGGTTTAATTCAAAGATAGGATGTGTCGTATTATTAACTTGTATTAGCACCTTAATAATAATGGGTTATTACAAATCTGTTCGCTTCAGTATCTTTAATAAGATTAGTCAATCACCGAAGGGGATCCCCATCGGGCACGAACTGTGTCTTTAGATGAAATACCCAATGTGCTAAACGAAAAATATCATAGACAGTAGTTTATTCTTTCCATTAGACTTAATTATCACCACATATTATTATTTACTTTTCCATCACGTTTCTGGGGGATTACTTGACTGTATGTACTCCGTGGACCAATTACCATTCACTATTATAATGCCAGCCACGATCCTGATCTTTGATACTGAATGCTGTAAGGCCGTTTTACGGCCGATACGCTTCAGAATTTAGCAAATATTTCCCCTATTCGTGGAATATTAAACACTTATACCTACAGGTATACTTCGGAGACAGTGCCTTCGGAGACATTGTTGTTTCAATAGTAGAACATGTTATACGGAAATTTTTTTTTTTTTTGAAGAATTGTCATCACAGATACCGTACTTAAGTAACTATCGAAAGAACTGATTTTAGATTTTTAGAAACTTGCGCACTGTATTGACCTTGGATATATCTAAATATATGTACTTGCATAAGGATCTGTGTGTGTGACCTTAGTTTTTATTAGTATACTCAGAAGAGATTTATAATTTAACAGTTATACATTTTTCAGCGATGGTATGGCTCTTGGTGCAAGTGAGGACTGGAGAACAGTACTGAAAGCTATAACTGGCGAAACAGAGCTTTCAACTGAAGGCATACTGCAGTACTTCTCAGGACTCAAAAAGTATCTGGAAGAGGAGAACGTAAAAGTAGCAAGTCTAAACGAAGCCGACTTGGACCAGAGTGCACCTATTATTGTAGGTGTCATAGTAGTGTTATTGACAATACTAATAATCGTACTTTACTGTGTAAAGAAACATGATTTTGGTAGCAAAGTGTTTTCCGCTTGCGGTTTGAGCAAAAACGGCTCTTTGGACATAGTGACAAACGAAATCCCACAGGGAAAGAACAATGAGGTGGACGGTATAAGCGAAGATAAGGTGTGAAAAAGAACGAAGTATCCAAGATCTGAATGTGAATACACTAATGTTTATTTTCTAAGTGAAAGTATTGTAGAAACCTGGGCCTGGATCAATAGAGATAAAACAAACAATTATTTAGCATGTATCGTGCCAGTGATAGCAAGTTACGGTTTGATTACATCATAAAGATTAGTTTTAAATGAATTTGTGTGAACGTTTCAGGATATTGATTTATGAATATGTTTTATTGCCGTTGGGTATGTTATTTACGAATACATTTTATTGAATAACTGTTTCTTTTTATGACTCTTTCTTAAACCACGTTACGATAACATAACTTCACGACTACAGAATGGGTCACAGCAGAGATGAACCTGACCTACCCAAACGTTGATTCTGTTAGTTGTTATAAGGTTATGTACCATAATAGGGGCAAGCCATCGACTGCGCATAAAGCCGGACTTCGACCTCGACTTCTACCATGATTTCCAATGATATAAACACCTTCTACACGGATATAATATTTTATTATTTATAATCTAGCGTTCCATCCAATCCAATCTAAGGTGACCTTGCTAGATTACATCCGTGTAGACGGCAGATGTCATCTAAATTTTAGATTGACCTTCAACGCCCTTGGAGGACGGGCTCGCACTTCCATCCACGGATGGACCGCTTCGATTGCATCTGTGTAGACGGTGGATTTAATCCAACCAAGGACAGTCGCGCTACGGCAGGCAACGAGTGCGTACGTATGCGGGTGCTAAGTGTCATTCACGTCCAATTATGAATTAAATGTTATTATCGGTATAGGTTATCGATTAAATATAATAAATAATTCCAATAAACTGAATGCCTGAGAATTCATCGTTCCTTTAACCAGCGCTTCACATACTTTATTTTTTAGGGTTCCGTACCAAAATGGTAAAAGGAACTCTTATGCTGTGACTAAGTCTGTCCGTCTGACATTGCTGGGTATCACAAGAACTACTAATACTGTCAACTTGAAAGAGTTTTAGATGACTTTTTGTTCAATTATTTTGCAAATACGAAAGAAATAAAAATGTATAATTTTTTCTTACAACAGCGACTGAGAGGGTTCTAAAAATTCGAATTGGGGCTACTAGGGTATGTGGGGTATCACCGTATAATACGAAAGAGCGCTATTTGTAAGTTCTCAAACATTTTTCCTTTTTTAGGTTTCCGTACCTAAAGGGTAACTAACGGAATCCTATAACAAAGCCTCTGCTGTCCGTCCGACCGTCCACCAGCATTCATCTTTTAATGATGGTACGGAACCCTCGATGCGCGAGTCCGACTCGCTCTTGACCGGTTTCGATAAATTAGAAGCCATTTCTACGTCTTATCTCTACGGGAGCGCGATTCACAATGAAGCTCGCCCGTGATGGAGCTTAGATTACATCCGTGTAGTCGAAACACAATCCGCGGATGCAATCGTGCCTCCCTCCAAGGTCACCTTGGGTAGGATTGGATGGAACGCTAGATTACATCCGTGTAGAACACGTTTTAATGAAGTGTTTCGTCTAATGGAAAATAATATCAGCCGAAGCGATCGATGACGCAGATCGAATTATGTACAAAGTTAATGAAGAGAGTAGTTACGCAAATTGGGAGAGGTCATCTAGTGGTGAATGGTCAGCCTAAACTGTAACAATTTGTATGAAAATTTAACTGCAATAAAGTACTTTCGTCACGCTAGGCTGTTGCTCATAACATGTTGTGTTTTATTTGTTGGCTTTGAAAATTTTGTGGATGACAAATGACATTACAACCGCCAATTTGATAAATCATTATTTGAACAAAACCTTGACTCGAATAACTAGAATATGAGTAGGATAACCACTTCATCAGGGCTGAACCCTGAAAATACTGGACGAACGTCACAGGTATTGAGACACAGGACATGAGAGCTGTCATACATATCATTTCAGCCGTAAGACGTCCACTGTTGGACATAGGCTTCCAACTGAAATATTATACGGTCTTGAACCCAGTTTTAAGGACAAATCCCTTGCGGTAAGTATGGAAATATAAAAAGCTATGTGCTCCTTAAATTGCCACGTATCTACTAAGCAACATTTGACGAGCAACACGCGACGCCCAACATGTTATTGAGCATGCTCAACAACGCGCGATGCACGATGTTGCCAGCAGGCACGCAACATTGACAATGTTACTAAAAAAATGTTTCTCGTTGCCATTTTTACCCTTTATTTATCAATTAAACAAAACATAATACAGAATTATTTGTATCACGTAGCAACCAAAAACCACCAAGGTGTAAACCCGTGCCAAGTCTATCAATATATTATACAAAAACGCTAAATTTGATATTCTTATCTGTAATACAATTATTTCTGAGGGTAGACTGTTGCATTTTTTGTCGTATATTAATGACATGAGTATAAGTCTCGGTACAATATAGAGAGTTTTACATAAAATAAAACTTACCTATTATTTTTTCATCAATATCCGGAATCCATCTTGAGTCAAGCACCTGTCTTTCAGCCTGTTGTCTGCGTTTCCTTTGCCTCTTCGCTGGTGGTGCCCTCTATGCTTACCGTTGGTACTAAGTATTTTAAGCGCGCATCGGGTGATGGCCCGATTTACCGTCATTATGGAACTCATGATGCACCAGGTAGACCTTACCTGGATTCCGGATATTGATGAAAAAATAATAGGTAAGTTTTATTTTATGTAAAACTCTCTATTATTTGTTTCGTATCAATATCCGGAATCCATCTTGAGTGATGTGTTTGTTATCACCTGGTGCGCTTAACCCAAAAACGCTATAATGTGTTTAAGGATATAAAATAAAAATTTTGGGTTAGTTAGTAAAAATTGATAATTTATGTATGTAAATGTATTACAATAAATAATCAAGTATGACATACTACTTTCAGCCACATAAAAATAACAAAATAAATCAATAACAAAAAATAATGGTAATGTTTCAATGAACAGGATCAAAATAATTAGATAAAGATACAGAACCATTAGGAACATTCCTATTCGAATCATTTTGCAATTCCCTTTGATAATAATTTTGGAAGGTATGAATCATTTTCCAGTTACCAGTTGCAAGAATTTGATCAATCGGAAAATTTTCTACAAAATTGAGAGAAGCTACTGCAGATCTTACTGATCCTGGAGTTGCATCAATACCACTAGCTTTTAAGAGAGACCTCACCCATCCACCAATAATAGTTCTAGAGGCAGGTTTTATATCTCCTTTAACTGTAATAAATAAATGTTTTATATTTCCTCGGCGGTTTAGAGTAATATATGCAATAATTGCCTTAATCAAAAAATCAAGTTTAATTTTTTATCAGGGTGTTCCCTAAGCCTCCATCCAGACTGCCTGTGGTTATGGCTGTCTGTTTTAGAGCAAATGCTGACCACAATACAATAGAGGTATCTTCAACAACTAAACTAGTGCTATCAATTCGCAACAATGTAAGATCGTGAACCCTGCGGCCTGATGCTAGCAGTAAAAGAGTAGCCACATGTCTCGATACATGGAATATATTATTTTCGTCAAAATTGTAAGTATTCATGTATTGCAATAAAACTTTAGGGTTCCAAATAGGTGGTTTAGCAGATTTCTCTCGTGCGACAGAAATAGCTTCCAATAATGTTTTATAAAGAAATTTGACGACAAATCAATATCTGATGTTAAATGAGTGAATGTTGAAATAACAGATTTATGTACCAAAATAGTTCTATAAGCAAAACCTATATCACAGTGTAAATGTGCTAAATATCGTGCTACTTAATCCGCATTAGGGTATTTGTAATTAATAGAATGCGACTCACACCATTGTTTCCATCTGCGCCACGCTGGTCTGTAGGTATTGATTGTTGAGCCTCTCCAGCTTGACATAAGGAGTTTTTGTTCTTGATCAGTCCAGTCCGTCAAAATATCTGGCCACCCGAAATCAGCCATGCCTCTAAGTGTAGGTCTTGCACCTGTGGCGGATGCGTCCCTGTTCTGGTGTCGATCAGAGTGTGGGCTAGATCTGGAATCAGAAAAGGGGGATGTCGCGTTCGCCGTTGAACATCTGCCTGCCAAAATACCTTGTTCCACTTCGGGGAAATCAATATGTAGTCTCCGCTGGCTTGATTTAGGTGTCTGAGAACCCTGGGAATCAAATTTGGCGGAGGAAACAACCAAGCTAGGTTGTAGTGCCACTGATGACAAAATGCGTTGTGATGCTGTGCTCCTTGATCGCCCACGTCCAATGATGCGTACCTTGGTACTAATTGAGCTGTTCTCGATGCGAAGAGATCTATCTCCGGCATGCCCCACATTCGAAAGATTTGTGTCGTTGCTGTCCTCGTGAGGTGCCACTCTGGGCAAGCCTTCTGCCGAGAAAGAGCATCCACCTCCACATTGAATCTGCCTGGAAAATAATGTGCCGTCTGATGAATATTCTGCTTGTCTAGAACAGTAAGAAGTTGTCGGGTTTGTTGGAGCAGTTTCTTGGATTTTGTGCCGCCCTCCTTGTTTATATAGGAGACGACTGTCCGATTGTCGGTTTGCAGCAGTATCTGTACATTTCGCAGTTGCTGTTGGTACTAACGTATCGCTGCGTACACAGCGGACATCTCTTTTTTGTTGGCATGCCATGCCCTTTGTGAATCCGTCCAGGTTCCCACAATATTTGTATCGCTTAGTTGTGCCCCCCATCCGATGTCTGATGCGTCTGTTGTCAATAGGTGTGTCACCGAGTTCAAGTGGATCGGCATCGATTTTCCTATTGCTTGACACCACCACTCCATCTCTGACCGAGCTGGTTGAGGGACAGGTATCAACCGGTACGGGTGTTTCACCGACAGCTGTCGATTGTAGTATTGCAGAGTGCGACAGTGCAGGCGACTTCTCGGAGTCACGAACGTTGCGTTGAGTCTCCCCATTAGAGTTTGGTACTGTTTGAGGGACCACTTGCTTCTCTGGAGCTGTTAGTGAAGTGCATTGCGTAGCGTTGGGCACTTCGGCTCCGACAGAGACTTTGCGTTGCGTTTTGTGTCCCATGTTATGCCGAGAAACTCGAGGCAATGTGTCGGAGCCAGTACAAACTTTTCGAAGTTGATTGTCCAGCCCAGAAAATGCAGAATCTTTATCGTGAATGCGATGTCGTCTTCCAACTGCGATTTTGACTGGTTTGCTAGAAAAAAATCGTCCAAGTACACTACGCACCTGATGTTGTGACTCCTCAGGAATTCCGTCACCCAATTGGTTATCGAAGCAAACGTTCTGGGAGCCGATGAAAGGCCGAACGGCAAACAAGTCATTTGAAGTAGCTGATGCTGATGCGAATTTTGATGGTAATTTAATCTCAGGAACCTGCGATGCTGCTGTGCTATGGCCACGTCAAAATATGCTTGGCTCAGATCTAGTTTGGCCATCCAATCTTGTTGTTGCAAAAAATTTGGAACACGGAAGTGACTAGTTGAAATGGTTTTGTTATTGCGAACCGGGTCAGTTGCTTCAGATTGAGGATAGGACGGAAGGTCTGATCCGACTTTGGTACTAGAAAGAACGTGGAAAGGTAGCTGGGCGTCCGTTCTGCAGGTTCTAGTACGCCTGACTCTAACAAAGTTTGAATCTGTATGGTCATATTGGGAGATGTTTTGGTTCTGTAACATTTTAGAACCGTGGGACTTGGAAATATTAGCGGCGGTTTCAGGATGAAGGGTATGCGTGCACCGTTTAACAGCCGAGGTAAAAAATTTCACGAATCTAAAACTAAAATAGCTTTTCTAAACTTTTGAATTAATGTAGGTAGAATATTTTCGCGAAGTTTTAAAATAACGCTAACACTGAACGGCGCGAAAAACGACGCTATAATGACGGTAAATCGGGCCATCACCCGATGCGCGCTTAAAATACTTAGTATCAACGGTAAGCATAGAGGGCGCCACCAGCGGAGAGGCAAAGGAAACGCTGACAACAGGCTGAAAGACAGGTGCTTGACTCAAGATGGATTCCGGATATTGATACGAAACAAATAATAAGCAGTAGTTCGCCATACGTATTGTTGGCGCGCTACATAAGCCTATTCTTAGAAATTGCCCGCGTGCGTACGTTTGATTTTGTTTCTTAAAGATAAATTGAAATAATGTTATTTTAATAACAAAAAAAATGATTGTGTATGAACTGGTAAGACTTTAGTGTTTGAATAGGCCATTTATATGAAACTGAATTTTAATTTTGGGTGGTACTATAGTTTTTAAAATTTTCACTTGAATTTTATAAATATTATCAAGATAGGTTTTATAGGTACGACCATAACTACTAAGGGCATACTGGATGTAGGATTCAGCCAGGGCGTAATATAGCATAATCTTCATAAGGGCAAACGGTTCTTTAAAATTGTAATATTAGCAAGAAATTAACTAAGTTTATCGCAAACACGTTTTATATGATGACTCCAGGTAAACTTATTATCTATAACTACTCCAAGATATGTTTGCTTATTGACAACATCAATTTGAGGGCAGTTACAATTGATCACATTGACCGCATGCAAGTAATCATGGTCATGGGCTATTAAGTTCCGTAAGGGCAATTTTTTAACGTGGGAAGATTTAATAACCATAAATTTAGTTTTACTTGCATTAAGCACTAGGCCAGCATCATGATACCACCTTTTTAAAGCATCCAGGTCAAGTTGTAAGCGTTCACATGCTATTTGAGGATTTTTGTTAGAAATAACAAGACCAGTGTCATCCGCAAATTGATAGCATTTATCGTGTGTTATGCAGTTACTCATGTCATTAATATACGACAAAAACGCAAGGGGCCTAATACCGAGCCCTGGGCTGTTCCCTCTGTTATATCCACGCGTTCACTACAGGAGTTGTAAATTTTTACAGTAAATGTTCTTTTTTTATGATAATTTTTACACCAGTTGAGTAATGGACCACGTACTCTTCAGTTGTCTTATTTATCAACTAGTTGGTTATGAATAAGAGTGTCAAAAGCACGTGAGAAGTCAATAAAGAGAGCAAGAACATATATTTTCTCAGTTAGTGGTTTATTGACTTCGTCGGTGAAATTCGACAAGAGGTTCGGGGTGCTTTTGCCGGCCTGAAAACCAACTTGATACGGGTTATTTACGCCTTGCTGCCTGTAAAATGCATGTTTTTTTTCACAAACATATTTTTCCACTATTTTATCAATAGACGAGAGCAAAGTTATTGGACGATAGTTTGAAAAATCGTTTTCTTTTACCCCTTTTATGGATTGGCCTTATGCAACCCACTTTTAGATCATCAGGGTATACACCAGTTTCAAGGCTTCGATTAATTTAGTCAGCAATAGTGTTGGATATACTGTCACCTATCATTTTAAGGTCGGAAACTTTAATATTGTCTGGACCTGGAGCTTTTGTTGAGTTTAACTATTTTATAATTTTATGAACACTGCTAGCCGAGGCTTAGTTTTATATTACAGTTAGAAATAATGTCCATAACCGCTCTATCAAAACAATTCGCAAATATGCCAGCAATGGTTTTTTAAAAATTCCTTGGGCATCAAAAGCCTTAAGAATGTCCGCGTCAAATGATAAGGTCACTCTCCCTAAGAGTTGATTTAAAATATTGTAAAAAAAATTAATTATCACTATAAAATAATGTAATATGTTGTATATAACATTTGTTTCTTTTGTTTTCTAATATTTTATGAATTTAATTCATAATTTTATTAAATTCTAATTTAATTTTTGCAGTATTTTAAATAATTTTTCCATTTAGTAAATAATTTGTCTCTTTTATCGCAAAGCCGTTCAACATGATGAGCAAAATGTGCATCATGTCGCGCGTCAAATGTTGCCTAGTGGAAACGAGGCTTTAGTATCACAGTCTGGGTTAGCAATTATCAATGTCCTACACCAAATAGAGTGTAGCGACATAGACTGTTGCTATCAAATTACAATTAACTTAGCAGGGACATAGTACAATAATATGTCATGGTCTATCAGTTACGATCATTTAGGCTGTTCTATTAAATTAAAGCTTGAAGCAAGGATATTTGAGCCCACACTGTTCCAAGTCAGTCTACGTTACGTGGTCAATATAAAACTCTGTACAAATTGACAAATTATGGCCGTGAGGTATAAATAAAAATGAATTAAGGCAGCAAAATTACACGCGAATAGCTTAATTGGTGTGAACCAACAAAATGTTAAAATCGAAGATAATAACACACAAGATAGAGCAAATGTGAACGTAACTCCCATTACACAGGTCACGGACGAATGTAATTTTCAGTTGGAATTGCATTTTATTAATCTACAAACCTAGTCAAGTCGTGGAACCTTTTGACTTGTTTGTCTACCCAGAATCAGCAGTACTTTTCCGAATTTATTGAATGAAGTTATTGTTGTAAGAATTGATATTAAACAATCGATCGTTCCTCGGGTTCGTGTAAGCAAATGACTGCTATTGACGGGCAACGATGTCCGCGACTGGCTGTGGACATCCGCTCATAGCCGACTTGTCGAAATGGTTAAGAATGTGAGCCAGTGTGAACTAACTGCAATCACCTAACCGTTACCGCTTGTGACGAACGCGCGCACCTAGGATCGCAGCGCAGGAGTTCGCGCGCTATTTGCATATTCAAAAATCGAACACTGCGGCTATACGTTACGAACTAATGTTTTATTTTTAATGTAAAAAATATTTTTAATTGAGAATAGAGAAATAAAAATAAAATAAAATAAAGTATTTATAAATAGACAGTAAATATAAACACACAAGGGTCACAACAAATGAAGCTTAAGTGAAGTGATGATACATGGTTGTGAATAAGTTTTAATTAGAAGGTAAGTTTACTCGTAAATACTCTTCACTCAAAAAAAAAAAAAAAACAAATATTTTATTCTTCGTAATATGAATGGAAAAAAACTTATTAATTGTTGGAGACAATAACTTCAATACTGAAATTCAGATGAACCTATAACTGTGGGTAAATATGATCGGACAAAGGCCTTCGCAAACAAACATCAAAATAAGTTGTCAAGAAATTATGATGAATTTAAAATTACTTCCTAGCCAATTTCCAGCAATCGCTGCAGTCTTTGTTATTACAGTAATCACAAAAAGTGGATATAAATAGTTATCATTATTATGACAACGTACAGAATACATTAAGTGTTTTTTCTTCTAATTACAAATATACGATGCGAAGAATGTAATCACTTGGTGGGTAATCGTTTATCAAATAATAACTATGTAGGTATTTTATATACAAAAACATACTTTTATAGTAGTTTAATTCAACGATGCAAATAAAAGTAAAATCGTAAAAAAATAACATTTTTCAGTCTACATTTACGTTAAAACTTTATTTCTAACACGGAGAAATGTGACAACTAGCCAGTATACTATTGTAGTCTTTGGTGACCACCTTATCTTATTAAAGGTTACCTTTGTTTAAACCAACTGTTTTCTAAAATAAGAGTTTTGTTTATTAAACAGAACTGGAGTGGAATCTCTGCCTACGTCTGTGTTTTCAAACGCTTACAACTCTAATCTCTTCAAAGTTAAAGTGATCAGGCTCTTTCTGGGTAAGCTCGCTCCAGCGTAGACTTTGTCGCCGTCATCTCTGACCTAGACTAGAGTCAAGAGTAAACCCATCACAAATAAAAAAAGAACAAAAATATTATTTTAAATTAAAAAAAATAACCTTCTTCTTATAAATATCATACTACTATTTATAAATATAAATTATACCAGAACAAGTTTTTGCAAAATCTTAGTTACATTTGTAATAATTATGTTAATGAACACCAGATTTAACTGAAAACAGCCACCGACCGGAGTGACGACTTTGGGTGTCGTAAGTGTATGTTCTCGTAGCTTGTCGGTAAACTTGCGGGTCAGAGAACTTATACCTACATAATTGACCCAAAATAATTGTTACTTCATTGAATACATAACAAAACAACATTCAGTCTGTTCATAACAGATACCAAAACTGTTTATTTCTTTCATAAGAATCAGAATGGTAACTCTGTTTTATTAAAATTATTAAACTAGGTAGCTAACGGAACAATCGAGTCCTCATGTTTACATCCTGGTCATGACTGTAAAAAGTGAATCTGAAGCTGAGATCTAAGTATACACCGTACTTAGACTTTGCGCAGACTTGAATTACGTCAATAAAATAGGTACCTACTTAAATTTTAAAATTGAAAGTAGGTTGGTCATGATGAGTGCACTATTGTTTACCAAAACTTCTGGAATTCTGAAATAAGTGATTTTATTTCATAAGCTTCTTTCTTTCTTTCCTCAATATATCTGAGATGTAGATATAAACTTTAACATCACTTGTAAATTATTAATCTAACTAATTAATTAATTTATCTGTAAGTAGCTATTATTCTGAAACGCGATTCACACGTGATCGTGGCACGCAAACTATAATTTTCGCAATCAAACGTGGTACTGACTGAATACAATTTGCAGTAAATACAGAAAAACACGTGCCAAAGGATGCATTTGTTCCCATATAAACAAATACGCAAATTGGTGGATGCGAAAACTGAAAGTAAACAAACACAAAACAACACAATAATTAATGAAGATTTTAATAAATGTTGGTGCTTGGAACCCAAATAATTTTTATTAAATAATTTTGTATTGCGTTCCACTATCTTACCTGATGATAAGCAATAATGTGTTATTTTTAAAACTTTTTTTGTGATTAATCGATGGAAAAAAAAATCAAAGGCCCATCTAATGTTCACTTTCATTACCAAAGGTATGTCAGATGTAGACGCATCGCTGTTGATTATTATTATAGTTTTATCCATGTTTTCCATACTGCATAAATTCTTTTGTCCCAAAACGGACATTGAAGTGTCCTATCTCGTACCCACTATTCGCACTGTCATGGTCAAGGCCAGTGTCGCGAACTAAGTTAAAAATACAATATCGCCATTCTATTTAGTTACTATCACAAAACCTTACACCAAAGTTCCTTATTATAAAGCAATTATGTATTTAACAATGTGACTTGTAGTAGGTAGGTTTGTTATTGTCCTGTAAGTACCGGTTACAGGTGCAGTGAAAGTTGTGTGGCTTACCGTGTTCTTAGAAACCGAAAGTAAATTTTATCTGTTAGTGTAAAATTTATCGTTGTTTTCCTGCCCTTATTCCATGTTACTCGGATCAGCAAAATTCGTTTTCTTTATTTATGTAAAAGATACTGTAAAGACTTATCCACTAATAACATATTACATTAAAGAACTTGAAAAGTTATGGTGAATTTATCACTCACCGCACAGCTTTAACATAATAAAAAAATAAAACTTATTTTTTGGTAGAATGAAAAATAAATAAGAGCTACTTCAGTTTTACTAAATTAATAATTA
Source organism: Lacanobia oleracea (assembly GCA_950371165.1). Lineage (NCBI taxonomy): Eukaryota > Metazoa > Arthropoda > Insecta > Lepidoptera > Noctuidae > Lacanobia > Lacanobia oleracea. Next base: position 15,949,924 of record OX493397.1, read on the forward strand.
AATAATAGATACTGAGTTTAATTTAGGTGTGATTATTATTCGTAAAACGACTACAATAAACGTGAATCATAAGTTTGTTTCTTCTATTTTTTCCCAGTCAACTGACACGTTTTCATTCACTCCCTTATCTGTCATTTCATCCCACTTGTATTTGTCCATATCTATGTAACATATTTTTTCAATTTTTCTTTGTGAATTTAAATACCTAAAGTCACCAAAATCTAAGAAGTCCGATTTGACAGCTGAGTAGAGGGGGATAGAAGATTGCTTTATCAATAATTGCGAACGAGATTTATTTTTATCTCTTTCAAAGTCAAAAGTCAAAGTCAAAACGTTTATTCCAATTAGGCCATTAAACGGCACTTTTGAACGTCATTCACATTTCAAATATTTAAAAGTTCTGAAGTGACTCTACTGTCCATTCGGAAAGGTAGATTCTTATGGAGAAGAATGGACAAGAAACTCCATAGTTACTCTTTTCAATTAATCTTTTACAATATTTGGTAAGTATACAATTTTTTTTTTTATATGTGAGGACCATGCACCTAGGGTATGCAGAGGTAGACTTATAAATTTTCTAAATAAGTAGGTACATGATACTCACACATTTACAAATATTGGAATGACTAATTAACAGTGTGTGAGTTAACAGAAAAATACAGACACAAAAAGAGACAGAACATCTATAAAGTTAATACATAAAGCAACCAGTTTGATTTTGTCCACAACATTGACCGTCCTATGGAGCAGGACCAGCATGCTTCCAGGCATTCTTATCCTGAATGTAATCTTCTAATTTGTAATAAGCTTGTTTACAAAGTGTGCTTTTGATATATGCTTTAAATTTTCTTTCATTTAGTTCTAATATGTCACAAGGTATTTTATTGTAACATTTAACACAGTACCCCATGAAAGATGTGTGTTTCATACTTACTAGTAAAGTAATGTTGTATCCTGCTGTCAAATCGGTTTTCTTGGGTTTTGGTGACTTTAGTAACTTATATATAATATTTTTGAATAAATAATAAAAAATATTAACCTGTTAGGCCAATATTTTTTTTTAAATTTAAAAGTTCTCAAAGGTGACGACAAAAATTATTATTCCTTTAGTTTTTTACTTTCTACACGAAGTGCGCAACTTTGAAATTAGACTTACACAAAGTTTCGTTTTCTGCAGTCTTCTAGTATAGTTTTCTTCGGTTCACGACTTTCTTACGTGGATTATGAAAACCACAACTGTACCTATCATAAACCATCTTGTATATATGTTCTCATCTAGTCTTTGGTATTAGGTAGGAAAATATTAAAGACAAGCTATTAATATATATTTTTTTACTATTAATAGGCATACGTTTGACCACTATCTCACCTGATGGTAAGCGATGATGTGGTCGGAGTTGAAATACTTATCATTTCCTGTACCACCAATGATCACGCGTAACTTGTTATGGTTACATCCTGCGATTACCTCAATGACATTATCACAGACCTTTTGGTGTCTGATTTGGTAACGCATCGATTATCTTGGGCTTGAATGAGCTCTTTATGCTATGTTGACGGTTATGTAATCATCGTAATCTTTTCTCTCTGCCTGCGTCTGTGTTTCCAAAAGCTTACAACCCTGATCTCTTCAAAGTTAGAGTGAACAGGCTCCTTCTGGGTAAGCTCGCTCCATCGTAGACTTTGTCTCTGTCATCTCTGACATAAATTAGAGTCAAGAGCAAACCCATTACAAATTAAAAAAAAAAAAAAAACATTCTGCTAGTTTGCCAGCTTACTTATGAATATCTAACTCTACTAGCAAATCGGAAACCCGTTCGTCAATCCTTGAACATCGTTTTCTGGTTGTTTTGTGTTATAGCATTGTGTGACAGTTTATTGTTTACTGACACAATCAGTCTTTTGACCCGACTACTTCATGTTTGTATTGTGGACATTTATTACCAAAATATACAATCAAGGAATTACCAGAACAATCAGATTCCGTCATGGGAACCCCACTAAATAAACAACTGAAGTAATTATCGCTGATGTCAAAGAATTTTGCAAATTACACAAAGTCGGCGGCGCGAGACGAGTTAAATGTGATAGTTATGTTGTTGTAATGATTCAAACCGCACTTTTTTGACACCCATCATTGCGTTTACACACCTATGGGTGACATTTTAAGCTTTTTAGAGAGTTTTTTTGCTTGTGAGTAATATTTAAAGAATCCTGACACGCAATGATGACACTAGAAGAACAATCCTGTCTAGGACATCTCTAATTTCCCAATCTTTGGAAAATTTTGTGACATTGAGGGTCGCTGATATGTTATTACTAGTTGACCCGCGCAACTTCGTTTGCGTCGCAATTTTCATTACTGCTCCGCTCCTATTGGTCTTAGCGTGATGTTATATAGCCTATAGCCTTTTTCGATAAACGGGCTATCCAACACAGAAAGAATTTTTCAAATCGGACCAGTAGTTCCTGAGATTAGCGCGTTCAAGCAAACAAACAAACAAACAAACTCTTCAGCTTTATATATTAGTACTAGTCGACCCACGCAACTTTGTCTGCGTCACAATTTTCGTTACTGCTCCGCTCCTATTCGTCTTAGCGTGATGATATATAGCCTATAACCTTCCTCGATAAATGGGCTATCTAATACTGAAAGAATTTTTCAAATCGGACCAGTAGTTCCTGAGGTTAGCGCGTTCAAGCAAACAAACAAACAAACAAACTCTTCAGCTTTATAATATATTAGTACTAGTCGACCCACGCAACTTCGTCTGCGTCACAATTTTCGTTACTGCTCCGCTCCTATTCGTCTTAGCGTGATGATATATAGCCTATAGCCTTCCTCGATAAATGGGCTATCTAATACTGAAAGAATTTTTCAAATCGGACCAGTAGTTCCTGAGATTAGCGCGTTCAAGCAAACAAACAAACAAACAAACTCTTCAGCTTTATATATTAGATAGTACTAGTCGACCCACGCAACTTCGTCTGCGTCACAATTTTCGTTACTGCTCCGCTTCTATTCGTCTTAGCGTGATGATATATAGCCTATAGCCTTCCTCGATAAATGGGCTATCTAATACTGAAAGAATTTTTCAAATCGGACCAGTAGTTCCTGAGATTAGCGCGTTCAAGCAAACAAACAAACAAACAAACTCTTCAGCTTTATATATTAGTACTAGTCGACCCACGCAACTTCGTCTGCGTCACAATTTTCGTTACTGCTCCGCTCCTATTCGTCTTAGCGTGATGATATATAGCCTATAGCCTTCCTCGATAAATGGGCTATCTAATACTGAAAGAATTTTTCAAATCGGACCCTAACCTATCTAAATCTCATCAAAGTTAGAGTGAACAGGCTCCTTCTGGGTAGGCTCGCTCCATCGTAGACTTTGTCTCTGTCATCTCTGACCTAGACTAGAGTCAAGAGCAAATCCATATTATAAAAAAAAACCGAAGTTACGTAACTTTTACATAACCGTATTATAACAAAAGACGATCATTGAACTGATCTATTTTTAGAATAAGAAATCAGTATTTATTATGTAACAAAGATGATCGTTGTACTAATAATAATATCAAAATAATTAGCTATACAATATCATAAATAATGTTACGAAGCTTGTAGAAAGTATAATTTATTCTCTCTTCAATGGCCATGTCAACGTAATGTGTCATTGTAAAGATATTTCACTTCATTAAATTATAAGTTGTAATAATTAAAATGACATAATTTAACGATTGTTAACGTGAATGAAAGGAGATGGCACAATTTTACACGTGGACAGCTGGCATACATAACATACATTACAAGCATTGTTTTCAGGTTTTAGTTTGCCAAGTTTGTTACGCTCCGTAGATACATTGCAGGTGCCAAGTAGATAATAGGGCGTAACATGTGTTATCAGGTTTATAACGCACCAAAAACGATATTTCCATACCCCAAATACACTCTCGAGCAATAAACTGGAATCACTTCATCGCGCGTTAATCAAAACTATGTATTTTTTACAATTTCTTATCAATTGCGGTATCTATTTCATTTGAAAGAAAATTTTGTTAGCTTTCCAAAGGTATCAAAAAGATTTAAAATTAAATCAATTTCCAACCGAACATTAGGAAATTGTTGCAATAGATCGAAGTTGTAGACGTCAAAATGAAGAGGAAGTAAATTATGCAAAGATACAATTTTTATATTTACCCGAAATGTTTACCCAATTACTGCAAGTAAACGGATTTTCTTTGACCGAATGAGTTTCCTGATAGAATCCTGTGGAATGTGCGATTCCAGTTTATAGCTCACAAGTGGATCTTTAAAACTAGCTTCTGACAGCGGGATCACCCGCGTGAATGTTGGAAATTATCCCAAGGTTACACATTCCCGGTATAAAAAGCCTATGTGCTATTCCAGACTATAATCTGTGTCTGAAAGAAAGAAAAGGAGTTTATATGCGCCAAGCTCTGCCAAATTTCAGACGGATTCCTGTTCAGGCGTTCAAATTCAGTTTTATGCGTGATTGAGTAGCAAATATCCATTCATCCATATATCCAAACTTTCGCATTTATGATGTAAGATGATTGAAATGATAAGACTTACCAAAGAAGGATATCTTTTATCAATCAAATGCGATATAATAAGCGATGGCCCTCATATTGAGGTCAGTTTTTGTTATAACATGAACCCTGAAAACATACTCCTTTTTTGAGCAGTCGTGAAAAAATACAGGTATAATAATTTTTGCATATGAATTGGTAAATTTTGTACGAGATACAAATGAATTTTCGTGGCTCGTGGAGCTCGAGGAGCTCGTGGCTAAATAATAGCAGCCGCACGGGTCGATCTTTAAGGTTAAGCAACACTTGCCAAGATTGGTCTGTGGATGGGTGACCATCTTAATATACCGAGTTTCCTCCGTGCCTCGGAAAGCACGTTAAGCCGTTGGTCCCGGCTGTCATTTGTAGATCTTTGGCAGTCGTTACGGATTGTTAGATGCCAGTAAATCTGGCTCCAGTCTTGCCAAGAAGCACAGTGTTACCCAGTTAATGGGTTGTGGAGGTCTGGTAGGCAGCCTCTCCACGTAAAACACTGGTATTCAGCTGAATCCGGTTTGACTGGAAGCCGACCCCAACATAGTTGGGAAAAGGCTAGGCAGATGATGATGACAAAGGAATTTTCGTGAATGTTTGAATGTAGTTTTACTGTATTACGTATTTAGGTTTAATATCAGTGTTTAGTCAGTTATATTTTCATACTATCTACATAAATACATAATGTAAGTACTTATGCATTTCTAAATAAACATTTAATATTTTTTGAGTGAAAATTGGTAGACAATGTAAAATGCAGCAGTAAAATGGTTTCATCTCCACGATTTGAAGGTGATTTGGTGATTTTTATTCTTATAATGTGATACCGATACATAAATTCTGGCTAAACCAAATTACGTTTCATATCATGTAGTGTGTATTACTGTCTATTTTATACTATCTATTTTTTCAAATGTAATTTCTCAGTAAATGCCGACGAAAAACTGCTTCATCTGCACGCTATTTTTAAGTTTTTTTCGAGAGAGCAGCCTTAAATCCGAAGTCAACATTTTCTGACCTGTGTTCCAGGATGCTTGTTGCCTATACTACTACTAGTTCTTACCCGTGTTTCAAAGAACAATACTAACATTAAGTACCCACGGAGCTATAACTGCAGTATAAAGAGTAGAATCTGATGGTATCTTCACTAATGGTGGCGACCTTGTGGGTACTGTCATTCTATTGTTGCCCAACTTAACATACCATCAAGTAATTGTTGTGCAGAATAATTGCCTCCCGGATGATGTGCTATTCTTTCATCTTTATCAGTTGTAGTGAATTATTCATTACCATATTAGCCTGAAAACGTGACGTAGTTGCTATGAAAGGCCTTTCAATGACCGCTACATAAAGCGGTCAAAAAGGACTATTTGGGATTTTTCTTTCGAATTTAGTCTGAGAACTGCACTTTTGAACGACAGTTTTACATAAAGATAGTCCTCCAAAACGCTTGCTCGCCACCACTTCTTAGTGTTACAGCTGGAAAGGAGCAGCGGCGCCAAAATATAAATAGAAACTGTTATCTTAAGGATATTTATACTGTTGCCACCACAAACCAAGCCTAGATGTAATGCTGTTGCGTCTTGTAGTGCTCGTATATGCAGCCGGCTGGCGCCAGTACATTCCACTACTATACTTCATCTTAACTATAGCATTTGAAGGAAATCTTGTAATTCATATCTACCGGCTACCTACCATAATTGTGTATGAGTTTGTAAGGGGAGCTATTTATTTATTTATTCAAGCTTGATGCACTAGTAAAAATACTGTACAAAGGCGGACTTAATACCTTAGGCATTTTCTACCAGTCGACCTTAGGATGGTGCAGAGACAACATGGCAGGTGCAACAGGAAAGACAAACAGAGAGGAAAAGAAATACAATCATAAATACATAGATACATAAGCACATACAAATTAAACAAAATAACGACGTTTAGAATAAAACGAATTAACGCTGTGAAGATTCAAAGTCAAAAACGTTTATTTCAATTAGGCCATTAAACGGCACTTTTGAACGTCATCATTACATTTAAAATAACATAGTGACTCTACTGTCCATTCAGAAGGGTAGATTCTTATGGAGAAGAACGGACAAGAAACTCCATAGTTACTCTTTTCAAAACAATGTTTTACATGTGCTGTGGTATACAAAACTTTTGTTAATATATGTGAGAACCATGAACCTAGAGTATGCAGAGGTAGAGTTATTAATTTTCTAAATAAGTACATGGTACTCACATATTTACAAATATTGGAACCATTAATTAGCAGTGTGAGTGAATAGAAAAATAAAAACCCAAAAATGAAACAGTAGGTACAACTATAAACTAAATACATAAACCAACCAGTTTGATCTTGTCTCCACCATTGATAGTCCTATGGAGCAGGACCAGCATGTTTCCACCAACATTCTACCAACTTCTAGCAAATGTAGGTACTCACATGCCTTCACCTTAAAGGACAACCGACTGGTTGCCATCCTGATGTTTAGAGGGAGCGCATTCCAAAGGAAGATTGCTCGGACAAAGAAGGAGCGGTGTATGGGACAGCATAGAAGGAGATTCCGTGTTTAAAAAAAATGGCAGGTACATACATAAACGGTATATTAAAGCAAAAAAGAAATACTTACCTACTCAAAAACCCAGTCTTTGCAGTCGGGTGAAAAGGATCACTTTAAATCTACTTAACACGACTTGAAAATGTTGTCATCCTCATTAATTTAAATTGCAATGAAACTGTCATTATGTTTTGCTAACTCAACAACAGCGAATTAATATAAATTTTCAGGCACATCAGCACAACACAATTTTTTCTCCCATTCCATCCTGTTAACCACCCCGCTATCACTGGCTTACTTTCTTTCATATCATTCTCTCCCTCACAATTCATGCGTATTTCCTTTGGGCTTCCTCTTTCGTATTTCCTTCACTACTCTTCCAGTTAAATGCATTTAATCTCCTTTCATCAGACAATACGAAATAAAGCGCAAGCGACACGAACCTTTACACTTACTGTCGGGAAATGCTTTATCTGCTTTTAAAGGGTCGTGCAAATATAGAATAGGATTTAAATTTTGGAAAAAAAAAATAATCTTCGAAAGGTGTCGGTAGACTGACCTTTTCTATGAAATAAATTTTGCTACAACTTCGATATCACAATACCAAAATCCTTGCACATGCACAAATCACATGCCTTTAATAATTTATCTCTCTGGCACAAGTAGGAGTAATCCTCAAGAATACCTTTTTTCAATCACCTCACAAAAGGATAATGTTCTACGTAAACGTACACAACACACTCGATCGTGCCTTATTTCAACGGAATCAGTCGCGAAAACATCATTGTAACCTTACATTGCTTTTACTTGATTTTCCGGGGAAAGTGTCGGAAATATAACAACTGCATTAGATACTGCACTAGGCTTGTTATTGAGGAGCTCGTGGCTAAACAATTCAATAATTGCATCTAAGTATACGGTTCGAGTTCCGGTTTTAAGCAGCGCTTCGTGGATGCGTAAACTGAAATCCAATTGGACCGTTTCTCGAAATGCATGTTAAAGCTGCTCTCTCGAGAAATGCTTAAAAACAGCGTGCAGATGAAGCCACTTATCGTCGGCAACAACAGAAAAATTACATCTGAACAAATAGTTAGTAATCTACATGATGAAACGTAATTTGGTTTAGCCAGAATTTATGTAACTGTATCACGTAATAATAAAAAAAACCACCAAATCGTTGAGATGAAACCATTTTACTCCTTCATTTTTTTGATAAATATATATTTACTGCTTTTTTATCTATTATAAACAAAATCAATTTGATTTCGTTACTTTTTATAGACATCTTTAATTTTTAGTATAAAAAATTAAAAATGCGGGTAGCAGAGTGGCGCGTAGAAATGTAGTTAGCTCCGTTTACATGCACAAGGTCATTGGCATGTATACAAGCCTTAAACCGGTGGTCCCGGCTTGCATGTGTAGATCTTTGACAGTCGATAATGGAAGTAAGAAGTCGGGAAATCTGAGACAAGCCTTGACAACGAGTACCGTATTACCTAGTTTCTGGGTTATGGACGTCAGTCGGACAGTAAAATACTGGTACTCAGCGGTCAGACTGAAAGCCGACCACAACAAAAATGATTGAGAAAAGGCTTGGTAGATTTACTAGGCTCGGTATTTGATAACGTTATCGTTTTAGTATCTATTATTTGCTTACACACTCCTTGTGTTTTCTTTTTGAGTCAGTTTCATGAAGCAAGTACTCGTATAGTTTACTTGCTGCATTGCTGGTTACCTTCTGAGTAATGCTGTAGATATTTTGTAAACATGAGTAAAACATGAAGTTACATGATTTGTTTGAGTTACTAACTAACAAGCAAGCAAGTTGCAAGTAAAACTTCAGTTAGCAACTAAAAAAATAAATTTAAAAGCTTGTTTTTTTAAAGTTTTCATTTTTTTTAACAACAGTCGCTAGCGAGTATAGATTGATAAAAGTCATGGTAGACATACTGATAATTATACGCGCGCGGCGAATTTGAATACGGGAATCAAATTTTTAGCTGGACTTTCTTCCGTTCCTAAACTAACTTTAGTAATTCATTGAATGGCAGCAAAATCTTCCATATTTTCATTATGATGCATTCTTAAAATTACAAATATTCAGTATTATGTCTAGTACCTATAATTTATTTTCTAGTGAATTGAGTGATGAATTTTAAATAAGGTGTCAGATTGCCAGCAGTTGGAAAAACCACAGTTTCCATAATTAAGCGATATAGAATACATATAATTTTTTGTTCAAAGTACGTCTGCTTACATTAAGTACCTGTGGTACAAAGACCAAAAAACAGATGGTAGTTGTAGTTTATAATCATCCGAAATACAATGAATTAGTTAATTCTATATTTTTATGGGCAGGTCAATTATGTTTAGCAGGGATACTAATTAGATACTGATTTAAAGTGAATTTGGTATTAAAAGTTCTAGTGTTCGGTTTGAAAACATGCTTATCAAAATAACGCAAGTATTACTCGATGGGTAAATGGTCTTACTGACATCAGGGGCCGTACCTACTATAACGTCTCAAAACCATCATGACTTAGTGTCATGAACTCGTGATGCGTCTTGACGCATAGCTCTATACCTTTTTCACATCGGAATCATAATGGCAATAACCGTTATGATTTCGATTTGAAAAGGAGATCGTGCTATTTTTATTGTATTGTTCTGTCTCTCTTCCACACTAGAACCGTGATTGCTTTAAGACGTAGTAGGTGCCCTGAATGACAAAACAAATGAAAATATGATATCACTAAACTTGGCAGATGATTTAATAATCATTGTATTAGCTAATAACATATAGATACGTATTGTAAATTATTAGTAATAATTTACAATACGTATCTATATTATTACTTAAATTCATTGTAGTCTTAACTCCTGGGCCCCTAGTCTGCTAATTTTTATAAATTCGTCATTCCAACACGATGCCATTGTCATTTTGCTAAAAGTTCGTAATCTGCTAAATTCATAATGGTCGTTCACTGATCGGTCAGTGGCAAGGTGGTGGCAAGTCAGTGGTCTCGTAATGAAATCGTAGTGAAATGACAGTGTCGTATTGCCATTATTATTAAACCCGTTTGGAGAAATGATTTCCGAAAAACTGCTATTAAATTTGAACATTAATGTATGCCAGATTGCTTTTGTATATAATTTTACATATTATTTATTAGTGTTCTATGAAATCTGAAGTAGTAAGAAGGTCGTAAATAGCAAATACGTGATGAAACTCATTTATATTTTATCCGTTTTGCTGTCAAAGTCAAATGTGACATTAGTGACATTAGGTACTGTTTACTTTACTCACGTCGACGTCTGTTTTTATTTGTTTTGAAGCGACCGGTGTTTTGCAAAGAGATTGAATTTTAACGTGAGCGTCATTAAAAAATCAAATAATTAATAGATTTGTTTATTGCTTTTTTTACTTCTCAATAACGACATCATGAGACTGTGCATCAATTGCGGAATAGCAACGGACCGCTGCAATACTATAGGAAGGTGAATATTGGAAAATGAATCATTCTTTCTATTGTACAGGAATGGGTGGGTTAGTATCTGATATTTCTTATCGTAAACATTTAACATTTTTGTACCTACGTAATATTTAATGTAAACGAATTAAAATGTAATAGGTTCTGTTTAGTTTTCTTTTAATGGTTTTATTTTTAAAAATAATACCAGAATGTGCAACAAATTCAAATTCAAAACATCACCAATCCAGACTAAATCTGTATGGTCAATTACAACCTATTCTCTCTCTCAGAGGGAAGGCCAGCGTCCCTTCAATGGAAATGTAATATGGTCACTTATGTTTACCAAAATTAGTCACTCAGATGTTTATTTCTAAATGCTAGTGCTAGACCTAATAGTCTAATGATAAATGTTTGTTTCAGGTAAATGAAAATGACTTCATCTTCCAAGCTTGCTCTTGATGAAAGTAGACCAGATGGAAATGAACAGACACTAGGACACCGATGAGTGTTATTCAATGTGGATGTTGTCTTCTGAAAAAAGTTTGTCCTCATCAACTTGTAGAGTACAGTACTCTTGCACTGTACCAGTACAGTGCAAGAGTGTAATATAATGGATTCTGCCGTGCTCGGTTAGTTTACTAGTTTTATTCACGGGCTATGAAAAACATTATTTAGTTTAGTTTTGTTAACGAGGGCATAGAGAGTGTTATTTTCATTATCTATCTATACTAATATATAAAGCTGAAGAGTTTGTTGGTTTGTTTACTTGAACAAGCTAATCTCAGGAACTACTGGTCTGATTTGAAAAATTCTTTCAGTGTTAGATAGCCCATTTATTGAGGTAGGCTGTAGGCTATATATCATCACGCTAAGACCAACAGGAGCGGAGCAGTAATGAAAATTGTGACACAGATGAAGTTGCGCGGGTCAACTAGTACTAATATATAAAGCTGAAGAGTTAGTTTGTTTACTTGAACTCGCTAATCTCAGGAACTACTGGTCCGATTTTAAAAATTATTTCTGTGTTAGATAGCCCATTTATCGAGGAAGGCTATTGGCTATATATTATCACGCTAAGACCAACAGGAGCGGGGCAGTAACGAAAATTGTGAGGCAAACGAAGTTGCGCAGGTCAACTAGTATTTAATATTAGTCAACCTCTTAACATCAACATTTCTCATTTGCAGGATTTCATTAATTCAGTCATTTTCAAAATGGGCACACACATACACAATGTCTCTGTGTAATGGCACCGTGTAATGTGGATAAATTATTTTCAGGTGGGTGCTTCAAGTGTGCTTCTTTTGATGGGTACGAGCAAATAGAGCATCCCAGTATTTCCATTCAAGCCCCTCACCATCTGGGGCATCTTCATCAGCTGTCAATGAGAGGAACAGTCAAGACATTCCTCATTTAGAAGAACCTACCTACACATATTATGATAATCCTAATGAAGAAGATGATTAAAACGATTTACTTACTATGTTTTATTTTTATTTAAATATAATACAATTTCTGATTACTGTACCTGATATAAGTTAGCACCCTATTAAATACAATATAAACAAAAGCAAGCCAGGAGTGATGCACATGGCCCTTGTCTAAAAAATATAGTTTTCTGAAAACTTCAGCTTAAAGAAACTGAAAGCCTGAGCACTTTTATAAAAAATCATCGTTAAGCACTGCAGCATAGCTGCAAGTGCATTGCAGAGTATATAGTCTCAGTTCTCTATAACGACGAATGTTTGATAATATTTAGTGTAGGAAACATAGCCACAAAAATATGCATTTTTCTTTATCTATTTTTGTTTGAACGAGCTAATCTCTGGAATCAGTCAGATTTGAAAAATTCTTTTTATATTGTTAGGCTATACGGGAACGGAAAAAATCGAGATATGCGCGTACAAAGTCGCGAGCTAAAGCTAGTAACTTATTTAAAAATAATAACCTAAAATATGGGCAAATATTATCTGATTTGGTCAGTGGGTCAAAATTGGGCTCGTGAAACCTTCCTAAATGCTCTAATTAATGGCGAAATCCAGCTCTGTAACGCCAGGCCCAAGTTTTTATGGAGTTACGGTTTCTCGAAAACCACAGACACCTGGCGCTTGGCTATTGCAGCCGCACCAATGAAGGGCGAAGTTTGTCCAAAAAATATTGGATATAAAACGCCGGTAGAATGGCACAGTGACTGGAAAAGCAATGACTACACAATTACGTTCTAATGGTAGGTCACTGATCGATGGAACTGTCAAAATTTTAGCAGATTACCGCATACGTCTGTCATTATGTACGAGATTACCATTTTATGCTATTTCGTTCAGTGGAGTGTCAGTGATTGATCATTGGAAAGTCATAGTGACACTATTATGTTAGTAGATTACCAAACTTGTCAAAATCAACAATTATGAGATCAGTGATCGACCATTCTATCGACTATTGTAATAGCAGACTTGGGGCCCTGGTCGCTTGCATAATACCTAACTTTTACTTTCATTAAGTTCAAAAGACCTTTGCGTCAGTGGTAATTTGTTTCTTGGCCCTTTGTTTGTGACATCTTTGTTTCTAGAGCACTTTGTTAAGATTTGGCACAAGGCTAGTTCCTTTTGTTTCAAAAAAAATATTTCGTGCACTTACGATTTCTACAAAATCTTTGCTAAAAGTCAAATCAGGTACCGCAAAGTAGACTGATGTTTATCTTATGTGTAAAAATAACAATTAATTTACAGTTTTCTGACCTTGTAAAGTGTTTTTGACATTCAAAATTATGATTATCATCATGATGTTTTGAAAACAAAGTGTCATACCTACCTACTAAAAAAAAAAATTTCGCCTTCAAGAGCCGTTTTAAACGCATTAGGAGCATTTTTTTCCGGAAATCATTATTTATGTATTCACAACAGAAAAACAATAAAGTGCAGGAAAATTAATTTAAGTGCATAATTTTTCCAGCTAAGGGTTCTGGTTACTCTAGTAACCACTAGTAAGTTTTCTATTATTTTACCCTGTAGTAGTACCCTTTTTATTATCATTAAAAATCATAAATCATTACCACCGAGTATTTACTGAAGTAGGTACGTAAGTTAGGTCGATTCGCTATAACTTAAGTAGTTGCGTTTTTTTGCAAGCATCATTGTGTTTTTTTTTAACATCACTTCCTAGTATAAAAATCAACGGGGATTCCATCTTGCAGACGTAATGGCATTTAAGAATGTAACGCCACATATTTTGTGGATATTATGTATGTTAATAAGTTGAATATAAGAACTAAGACAATTAACGTCGGGGTTATTTTTAATTAAACGACTAACGTGAATTCGATTTATTATTATTTACAATTTATTAAAGTGGATTAAAACAAGTTCTACAGTGGTCAAGAATTTATACACTGCTATTGCTAACCGATTTAATTTTAATTTATTTATGTGCATACATTAAACTTAAAAAAAAGATAATTACATACAGACAAAAGAACACAAAGGTACTGCTTATTTCAATAGAAATTTCGTCCAGCAGCCCTGTGACAGAAGAGTGGGATAAGGAACGTAGACACAGTGTGTCTTCTGGTTCTGAGTCACATAGACGGAAATTTAAAGTAGACTACACTAACTATTACTATTATGTATATTATTTTCTACAAGCTTCGTTATTGACATTTAATTTTATCCTGTAATTGAACTTGGATCTTGGATCATTACATTACGATTCCACTACAAAGGAGAGATAAAAGAATAATATCAATTAAGCCCACAAAAACTAGGTGAAAATTCTTCTAAGCTAATAAGAGTCTTTACAAATTATTCTCAACTGTACTCATACAAATGTCTTTACGACAGTGCCCTAATGAATGTGTGAGTAGGCCCATAAACCATTAGTCAAAACTCATGACTTTAATACCTACACCTGCTTCGACGGAATCATTTTGTATAAACTGTTCGTAGAACACACGATCTGACATTAAAATTAACTTTTCCTCTTCTCTTGTAAATAAACATGGTCCAGCCAACCTTGGTATCGAACGCGGAATCAGCAGGACAAGGTCGATGTGATGACACTGGCGACTTTTTGTCACGGTCCCGGTGTATTGTTGACTACATAACAAAAACTCCTATCAACATACACCAGTCACACCGCAATTATATGACAGAATTCGAAAATCCAAAAAGTTTGAAAAGGACCACTAGATAAAATTTTGGTCCTTCGAGCCGAATACAAGTTTTGTTTAGCAACTTCTAGAATTATCAAGATTAGTAGAGCAGCAATAATTCTGACATAAAAATAGTAAGTCATTGTATTTGCCACAGTTCAGAAATTTTAATTTCTGATTGAATAAATAAAATGAACCTATTTATAGAGTTGAAAAGTGCAACGAGGCAAGAAGCGTTCGTAATTTTTTGTTCGGTTTACTGAGAAATAAGCAACAAAATTATTTAATCAATCTAAAAAGATCAAATAAAATTTCAATACACAAGTATATTCGTATATGAGAGATTTTACGATTTAAATGAGTCCGAATGGATTCAACGGCTGAATGCATTTCTGTTCAGTGCTGCACCAATGAATAAAATATCGTGTCTAACCCTATACCCATTGTGGATGTAGCGGAACCACAGTACCAATTCATTTAGTGATGTATCACAGACTTTAAATTCACAATTGTGTAATGTATTGTGCACAAGAATCATGCCATAGACTAGTAGGATTGGAATTACAAACTAGTACATCTACAGAAATAAACACTCTTTTGTCGTACATAATAGTAGTGCTTTTGTTGAAAAATATAAGTCAACATAATGTAAGTTCAATGTATCAGAAAAAACATGTATTGTTCCTGTTATTTGTTATTTTATTTAATATTATATAAACTATTTGCACATTTAAGTGAACAAATCATTGAAACACTAATGGGTAATGAAAATCGAGTCAGACTGTTATCTACTTTTTGGTTTAGCTGCTTTTTGCTACATCTGACTGCTACGATTTTGACCACGTGTCCACCTAAGACATGCCCACATTGCATTGCACCTGTCGTGCAAGGACAAAGTTGAACAAACTCATATGCGTGTAATATCACCGGCACCTATATTCTTCAAGCCGGAACAGTTCAATGTTGTTAAGCGGCAGATCTACTATAACTAAATCTCTATAAATTGCTCAGCACATAATGTATAATACATACATTACTTGGGAGAAATGTTACGTTCTCCATAATTAAATAGCTGTGTCCTTTGATCTACGATGTTCTTTACTGATACGGGAACTGTTTTCATTGTTATCAAAAGGCATTGATATCAATTGAGGTCCGTACGACGATTCACTTGTAGGAGCCAATAATGTCGCGTGACCACTACAATATTCTAATTTCTTCCTTCGTAAAATCACGCCTGTATTCATCTGAGAGGTAGGCAGTACTCACACACAAACCTATTTACTTGCCAAGTTCAGCAGAAATGTTGAAGACCCATGTAAAATGAAATCAGTTACAAAGCTAGTCTGGAAGTGTCCCAGTTAATATCAAACTAACAGCACAAAACCAGACAGGGAAGTCTGGAATTGTTCTCTTATTTATTATTTTTGGGTTACACTTACAGCCACCCGGACATAATAACTCTCTCTCTCTCTCTCTTGAGACATGACTGCCGGTTTCTACTCAAAATCTTACATAAGAGTTAGTGTTGTATTTATTTTGTTGATATGTCATTGATCTGTATTATTTAAATACTTAATCGTAATATTCCAGGAATAATTTTTCAGGGGACGTTATAATAATCATGTGCTTGTTGTTACTGATTGTCACTAAATTTGTTGCGATAAACCCTGATTAACTTGCCAGAAAACTTATTTCCGTAACACAATTAACTGTAGCGAACCGTAAAATTAAATTGTATTGTTAAACATTAACCATTCAATCAATATGAAAATCCGTGTCGTATCACTCTTTTTCACTACAACGTGTGCAAAAGTATCAACTGGTTCTATAAACAAAGATAAATTAACCTATGCAAAAGCAATCTGTACAGAAGATATATACATTTTACTATTCTCCGTGACTTGTAATGAAAAGGATTCAACAGAAATGATAAAACTATTGTTAGCTAGGTAAAATTGATCAGTCCAACAGTTAGAAACGATTACGTTAAGCATGTTCACAATCATGGAACGATTACCACGTCCGGTACTTCATTTATCAATCAAATGTACAGAGCCCAATGAGAAAAACGCGACATTCACAATTGTACAGATGTAAATTGTCATAACATTTAAAATTTAAAACTGCAAAATTAAAATCCTGTTCGAATACCGATAATGCAACGGTCGTAAAGGAAAACTTTTAATTGATGTTTTTGTTTCAGATACGCGTGACGTAGTCATGGCTGTGGATAGCAAAAATGCGGAGAATAACAAAAATGCTGATAAAACTCTTAATGTTAATGGTGGTGACTTAAATGGAACTAATGTAATTAAGAATAGTTTAAGTAAAACTAAAGAATACGACAATATGACAAACGTTAAATTGGATAAAGAACATGAGAGCAATAGAAACGACGAAGAAGGGAGTTGGGAAGGACTAAGTCATTTTCAGAAACTAAGGCGAATGATCTCTCTCATCACTGTAGAACCTATTTTGGCTTGTTATGTGATGCCTTCAGTCTTGTCTGTATTAGCTACACAAAATCTTTATTTAGAGAAAGCTTGTCGAGTAAATCTACAGTTTGATCATCATATTTGTGACGCTTTAACTCGAAGAGAAACAGCTAATTACACTGCAGAGGAAGAAGCGGTGCAAACATTAGTAGCGTCAGTAACTGGCTGGAAGACTGTACTACAATCATTCTTACCTTGCGGGATATTAATATTTCTCGGAGCGTACAGTGACAGAGTTGGACAGAGAAAAATTTGTATGCTTTTACCGATCGTTGGAGAGTTTTTGACCAGTATAGGCTTGATTGTAAATACTTATTTTTTCTACGAGTTACCAGTGGAAGTAGCGGCTGTGACGGAAGCGATATTTCCAGCCATGACGGGTGGTTGGTTCACAATGTTCATGGGAGTGTTCAGTTACATAGCAGATATAACAACAGAGGAACAAAGGACGTTGAGGATAGGCATAGTGAATCTATTTCACTCTGTGGGTGTGCCAGTCGGGGCGGCTCTCAGTGGAATACTGGTGCGAAAGATTGGCTTATACGGTGTGTTCTCTGTTAGTGCGACACTATACGTTTTGGCCTTCATCTACGGCTTCGTTCGCATCAAGGAAGTGAAGAAGTGCGATCCGTCTGTGGTGAGTATAAATCTCTATAATTGATAATTTATTTCCATAATCGTGGTGTATATTTTCAACGACTGTTTATTGATTAAAATGTCAATAGGTAGCTATTTATTACGTTTGATGAGTATGTTAGACGCCTTGGAAGTGAGTCTGGATTAAACGGTTCATTGAACGAAACAAGTGGCTTTGTGTATTTATCGTAATTGCTGGATCGATTACATAGATATTCACGGTCCAATTAATGATTGTAATTATTTATAGTGTTGATTTAAATTGAATAATTTTATACACGGGTTAAATGTTTACACGAGGAGACAAATAAGACTTTGTTACTATGAATAGTCTCCTTGTGAGCAGTCGTTGTATTAGTATCGTTTCCATTACTTAATAATTACAAATAGTTAGCCTTCATGACCCGTACTGTTCTTAGCCATAATGTAATTAATAAGCTTAATTGTTTTAATGCACTTTTATTTATACTGTTATTAAAGACTTTAAATGAATATTAGAAACAATTTAAATTTAAAAATAAGTGCACATGCAACGGTTGTCGAATATATTAATTGGGTTTATGTTAGGTAGATTAAGTGCTTGTTCGAAGATTAGGTAGTACTTTCACGACCTTGTTTGGACACTTGTATTCACCGACAGTACAGTCAGCCAGTTTTTAGTTAATTCCTAGCCACGTGTACGTTTTGTACTTCTTTACAGGCTTACTACTATCCCATGGAACAAATTTTCATTACAGACCAAATTCCGCTTGGTAATGTTGATTGGTAAATTTTATTGTGCTGAACTAGTAGGTGTAGCTTTATGATGATTAACTTACTGATCTTCTAATAAACTTAGTTATGACTATTGGTAAACAAAAAGTGAAAATTAACAATAGTAGCTAAAACGAACAAATATACATACAACAAAGTAAAAGCTAACATCAAAAAATGCGTTCTCTACGCTATCAGCTGATAATGTGCCCAAGAGACTGGCGGCGTTGCCACGAATGGCAATGTATAGCCTCTGGCCAAAGTAAAAGCCAGCTCTTGGGTCACGGCAAGTATCAACCACCTGTTTCGAAATTTCTTTGAAAGCGCTATGAGCACAAGGGGCCCACGGCTCTAGGGTGGGTGCCTTATTGGTAAAAGGATAAAATTAGCAGCGAATAATGATGAATGATTTGATCTGTACGAAGTTGTTTAGTTTTTATGGGCAATTTCAGTCACTTCTAGTATTTAAATATTATGTTTTACTTCCGTGTTTTTAAAATGAAAAACTTAACGACAAGGTAATGTTACACTAAAAATTTATAGCAGGTCCGTAATAATTTAAACCTGTATTTTAGTCAGCTTTGTTAAAATAAAACTTTTAATCTAGAAGTTAAAGTAAGTATATAGTTAGTTAAAGTAAGTATATAGTTAAGTAAAACTTTTAATCTAGAAGTTTTTTTTAAAATTTAATGAGTCTAGTTTTAACGTGACTCAGCGTAATCACACTAGACGTATCTTGATACTTATCAAAGTGCATCTGACCTTTTCGTCCATATCAATCAATTTTAGCAATGTTATTTCCTGTAAGGAAAAATAATCTTATCCGTGTACAAAAGCTTGTTATTTTCGTCTTAGTGGCTCGTTTCTACGCTCCTCAAGGTTAGTTCTACAATTATGTCTAATATCGACAATCTTCGTAATGTCATCAACCTCCACCTTTGTCCCATTTGACATAGCGTCGGTTTTTGAGACAAAACACCATGAATCACCTCGAAAACACCGTAAGTTGGTACATGTGTTTTCGGATTGAATCATCTTGTGATTTTTTTAACGATGGGAAATCATCAAATTACTCCTTCCGCTCTGGGCGGAACAAAAGGCAGTGTCAAACTTTAACTGACTAAAACCTATCCGTGTTCCTCCTAGTGCTTTTTGCGCTCCAGGGCCTTGGGGACTCTTTCCAACAAATTCTGAAACCCTGACAGGCACTGGCCCTAACGGGCTCCGTCTTCTATGCTGACATCTCTTTGATGCGCGCGTCCAACACAACGCGCCGTCGACCTGGACCCGGTCTTGATCGGACGGTGAGCCACCTAACGCTCGCCGTCCGCTGACCCATGTTGTTGGAGTAATTTGATACAGTACCTATCACCCGCTTCAAGATGTCAGCGTAGTAGACGGGGCCCGGGTTGTGGAATTTCACCGCGGCCCTGGAACGCAGGAGCCATTTGATGATTTCCCATCCTTAAAAAAAACCTATGATGGATGGGTATGCAATAGGCTTCCGTTAATACTATAATTATTACCTCTAGAGTGGTTGAGTTTTAGGGAAATATGCTTCTTATTTTTTAGACGGTAAATATCGGCTCGACGTTTTTCCCACCTGTTGTTTCTGGCTCCAGGAGCTACAGACTCAACAACATTTAAGAACATCATCATGAAAACATCTATTGGCGTGCCTTGGTAGTAAAACCAACTCGTATGCCGTGACGGAAACGATATGACGTCATTTCGTGATGCTCCCACTATGCCTCCTGTTACGAACGGTAAACTTTGGAACTAATTTATAAGATTTTATTATGAATTCTAATATTAAAATAGGTGTTTCACACCTGCCGGGCGTCCCGTGACGGCTTTTTTTATTTTAAATTCTTGCTTAAGATATGACTTACCAAATTTTTTTTATTTTATTTATAACAGCAAGTCAGTCTTAATACCCTTTAATATTTGCACGATTGAAACTTAGATAATACGGAGACGTTAAAGTAAAACTCCAGCGCCCATGCACTCAAGAACTGTAGTAGGTGGACAGTTGAATTTTTACAAATTTTGTGTTTCAACACGAAATTTTGTGCTATAACAACAAATAATAAAAATTAAGGTTTATGGTACGGAATTCATCGTGTGCAAGTTCGACTTGCTAAACCGAGTATCAAAAAGTCTGACGCTTTTTTATCTCAAAGAAAACTTGCTAACTAAGTTAAGTAAGCGAAGCGATGTTATCAATTTACGCAGAAATTCTATCAGTGAGTTAACATCAATCCATAGTTTATAATTATCATTTCTGGTATGTCAGCCTGTTCTCATAAACATGTCTATCACCCCTAACTAGGTCTGCCAATTACAAGCACGGTCTAGCGAATGATTCGCTTAAATGGAAACCATTTAGTTTACCTACGTAGTCACAGATGTTTATGAAAACTCCGAGCCGTGTAGACACAGGTTTTGTTTGGTACGGTTCTAGCTGCTGCTTGCGGTTTAGTCTACAAAAATAAATAACACTGGTTTGGGTGATGAGATTTAGTACTTAGACATTTTCTGTATGTGAGCGATGGAAATTATATTTCAGCAGTGCGATTCTGTAAACATGTCGAAGTGAAAACTTAGGCAAAGTGAACGACAAGTCAGCTGTCAAACTATACAAACACGATAGAATGACAGCTCACGTGTCGTTCACTCCGCCTACGTGAACACGGTGAGATATCGACAGAATAGACCGGCTGGCTTTTTATGTGGGCAGATATTTTCTTCTACAAGTCGGTGGGACTTTCCACCATCATCGTCATCATCTGCCTAGCCTTTTCTCAACTATTTTGGATTCGACTTCCAGTCAAACCGGATTCAGCTGAATACCAGTATTTTACGTGGAGCGGCTGTCTACCAGACCAACCCATTAACTAGGTGACACGGTACTCCTTGGCAAAACTGGAGTTAGATATTCTGGCTTTTGATCCGTAACGACTGCTAAAGATCTACAAATGACCAACGGCTTCACGTGTCTTCCGAGGCACGGGGGAATCTCGGTAATTTAAAATGGTCATCCAACCGCGGACCGACCTCAGCAAGCGTTGCTAACCCTTGAAGATCGACACTTGCGTCTGTTATGCTCATCTACAAAAAATTAAAACTTCCATCTATTCAAACGCTGACCTACTATAGATGTCAGTTTGTAAAGGAGCATTAGGACCACTTTAGGGAATGAATTTTCTAAAGTATTTTCCTTGTACTAAGCTTCGTTAGATATATTTATCTACCTGTAAGAACCTCTTGTCCAAACATTGCTGTTAGCCCCAGCGGTATAGGCTATGTGTCGGGTGTCAATGAATTATTTTATTTAACTACTAGTTTTTGCCCGCGACTTCGTTCGCGCATATCCCGTTTTTACTCGACTGTCAAGGAAGGGTTACGTTTTTTCCTGTTCTCGTAGGGATTTCGGGAAATCCTCTCTAAGAGCTCTCCTACACTCTCCAGGGAACCTACAGACCAAACTTCAGCTTTCTACGACCGGTAGTTTAGGCTGTCCGTTGCCTGTCAGTCATGTAGTCACTCACTCTGTCAGTCACCAGTAACGAAAGAATTTTATATAGATTGATTACTAGCATGTACTGTCCCACTGCTGGGCAAAAGCTGAGTGACCGAGGGAAGGAATGGATCCTTGCATTGGTCTCGACTTTGGTCTTATACTTTTTAATTCTCAAGGAAAAATAACTGAAAAGTACATGTCGGGCCACGTGCAGTGTAGGGTTCAATAGTAGCCCGTTATCACAATATGGAACGATTCATGGACTATTACTGCAAAACTAATAAACTTATCTGAACCGCTCAAATTTTCATTAAGTTCATGAAATGCCCCTTCATCTTGATTTTTTCCAGATTTTTAAAGCCAGTAGTTTAGCTTTTTCCCTCTAAAAGTTAAAGGGGGAACGCTACTGGATCAAAATTTTACACATTAAAGTAATATTTCGTAAATGGAGCATTATATCGAAAAATAGTATTAGCAACCCCTAAGTCATTTTATAAGACCTATTCAACGATATCCCACACGTCAAATCATCCCCACTTCACATGATTTTATTTTACCACTTTGTCGGCGTAATTAATATACACACCCCTATAAATTTCCCTACAGCTTTCTAGTGCTCACGGTCAGACGGACATGACAAAAAATAAGGGTTCCTTGCAGATATACGGAACCCCAAATATTATGGTCAACCGTGGCCCTGTGTTACTACTTCAGGGCACCAAACATGTGTTTTACGGGCCCAAAATTGCCATGCGGCAGAGATATCATGGCAGTCCCACTTAAAGTGGGCAGCCTTTTGAATCACTTCGATGATTCATTAATTAATTTTTGATATTATTAATAGAAGTTAAACAAACCCCAAACACTTTAAAAACGTTTAATTAAATGCATTTATTATTCAAAAAATAGAATTGAATTAACATACTTATCCAATGAATGATCTTACAAAAACAAAGATACCTAACGACCACTTCTTATTAAAGATCAATCCCAACTTTCACTCTTAATAAGAAACACGTCCAATTACTGTTTGCCTTTCATAGAAAACACTAGATCGCAAGGTCCTTCCTTGCAACAGAGTGTGACACCGATTTGGGTCAAGTTGACGGACTTTTTGTACTGTTACGCACGAATAATCTATTTTAGTCATTGAACTTGCTAACTGTTATATAATTACGATCTTCATGGCCACTTAATCAATTATTTGTGGCTATTATTTCAAACATAATTGTCTACGAAAAAAACTCACGAAAAAAATATTCTGAGTTTTTCGCCACACTTTTGCGGAAGGATTTTTTAATAAGGGTCAGTTCACATGACATCGGTTTTTGGTAAAAAAATTCGAATGTAATGATTATTTGAATATAATTTTAAAAGTACTTGTTCAAGGTTTGCCTCAACAACCTTAATATATTCGATTGCTCTCGTCAAAACTTATTAAAGTGATTGAAAGACTTATGATCAGTTTGATATTTTAAAATCACTCGTCTACCCTCTAACACCCACTCTATCTGGAGCTAGCACCCACAAAACTACCTACTTTAACTTGTTAGATTTCTAGCCACTTTTACTTTTGATATCTAATAATTGGTATGTCTGTTTTAGATATAATCGATTTAACTGTCAATGTTTGATTGCCTCGGAAACAGACAAATTAATTTACCTACTCTCAAAATAATCTGGTTGTTATTTTTGTCTGGCTGGACAGGTTTCACAATAGGTACTTTGTTTCCTACAAAATGTATGAAAACCAGTAAAAATGGCAACTATGAAAGTAATGTCAGAATTAACCTACTCTGGTAGACTAATCGGGCGGTCTGAATTTGAACTGTACTCCAACTGTAAAAATATGCAATTCTAATGATCAGCCGGTTAGCAGTATCGATTCAGTAACGTTATCATGACTAGAAGATCGATGACCTGAAGATGGCCACGGGTATCCAATGAATGCGAGTCGCATAAGACCGGACAATGTGACACCTCTTAGAGAGGCCTGTGCCCAGCAGTAACGTTAACTGAACCAAAACTGCATATAAAATACAATACTGAGTTGGGGTGGGGCTTTCACTCTAAGCCCGAAGTCCGTAATTTCGAGCTTAGTTGCGGGCGTATTCTACTCCGTATCACCTACGGACTTACGATTAGTCCCGAACCCGAACTAAGAATGAATGACGACGCGATTTGATAATAGCTATCAAATCGTGTTGTCATTAATTTTAGTGGTTCGGTAATACATAGTACAATACGTCCGCAACTAAGCCCGAGAGTACGGACTTCGGGCTTAGAGAGTAGGCCCCCTAGTGTGCAGCTTAGGCGCAACCAGATTGTTTACAGTCTTATTTGGATGGTAAGTTGCTTAGTGGCTGATTTGACCCCAAACCGTTCATTATACCTATAGCTAATAATGTATTCTACGTGCGTACTGAAACCGCAAGTTGTATTCCCTTCACTCGCTTGTACGAGTATCGCTGTGGCCCTGCATATGTGTTTCTTGATTGCCAATACAGTCACTTCACATGAGTGTTATGCAATAACTATTCTTCAATGACACGGCTTCTAATATTAAAACCCAGATATAGACATTCAATCAATCGTTTAATAAATCAGCACACGACTTGTACATTTTTTTTCTTGTATATTCCTTTTAATGTTCTTAATTATTTTTTAATTCTATTTTACATTTTTTACGTGGTGGTTTTTTGTTGGGTTTCTGTGTTTCATTCGGGCATAAGGAATTTTAAAAACAACTATAGGGTGAATCGTCTGTCCGTCCGTCTGTCGGTCTGCCTGATTGCTAGGAAACTATTGGATCGATTCAGTTGTAACATGGTTCACATAGTGAACTTTTGTAACCAAAACATCGGGTCCCACCCCTTTTTCCGAAACTACTGAGCCATAAATAAAAAAAAAATGCAGTATATTGTTACAGGATAGGTAGACCTATAAGGAGTCATAGTCTTAAAATAACCTTTAAATAAAATATGATTCGTGCGGCTTATCATTTCCGCTCCGTGCCTCGGCAAGCACGTTAAGTCGTTGGTCCCGGCTGTCATTTGTAGATCTTTGGCAGTCATTACGGATTGTCAGAAGCCAGCAAATCTGACTCCAGTCTTGCCAAGATGTACCGTGTTACCCAGTTAATGGGTTGTGGAGGTCTGGTAGGCAG
Source organism: Lacanobia oleracea (assembly GCA_950371165.1). Lineage (NCBI taxonomy): Eukaryota > Metazoa > Arthropoda > Insecta > Lepidoptera > Noctuidae > Lacanobia > Lacanobia oleracea. The sequence continues at coordinate 15,975,265 of OX493397.1, forward strand.
CCGCTCCACGTAAAACACTGGTATTCAGCTGAATCCGGTTTGACTGGAAGCCGACCCCAATGTAGTTGGGAAAAGGCTAAGCAGATGATGATGATATAAGATTCAACAGACTAGATTGGAGATGCTTCTGGCCATGGAAAATTATTATTTCCTGCTTCTACGACATTCTAAATAGTGGCAGCATGCGCCCAACTTTAGGATTACCGACTAAATATTTTCACCAAAAATTTTCAGCTCTATACCTAGGCATTTTGTTTTGGTTTCATAACAGTGAATGGTATAGTCATGTACGTACGAGTGTTCGAAAACAACACACTGCTACATGTATGAATGTTATTTTTTCACGACCTTTGGTACTGAAAATACGACATAAAACCGTAATCTGAAATAACGATAAAAAGATTGCTTGTAAAAACGATACATATTGCAGTTTCTAGCATATTTTCTAGCAGACATTTAGAATATTCTACGAGTACCTTTTAACTTTCAAAAAATGCATTGGCTAAGGTACACAGATAATAAAATAATAAAAATATTTCAATTACAATAGGCATTTCGATACATATTATTGGATATCACCTTTTAAGCAAGGGATTGCTTGTAACAGATGGATAAAAGCTTCCGAAAAAGGCGTGACAAGCCAACGAAGCGACAACCCTATATCGGATAAGGGACATCCGTTATCAATATATAAAAAAATATTCCGTTACTGAGTGACCGACAGACAATGTACCTACAACCGAAACTACCTACTGGTCGTAGAAAGCTGCGTAGGTTCCTTGGGGAGTGTAGGGGAGCACTAAGAGAGGATGTCCCGAAATTCCTACGGGAACAGCAAAAAGCGGGGTAAACGCGTAAGTAGTCACGGGCAAAAGCTAGTGTTAGTTAATGTGGATAAAAAATTCAGATGAAATAATAAAAACATAAATAAATAAAACAACAGTAACAAATACAACAAAAATGAATTACTGAAAACGGTCCAGCCGTTTACGTGTGATGCCGCCGTGATGCAGGGAAATAGGGAATCATTTTCTACACTAATATTTTATAGAGGAAGAGGAAAGACTTATTTGTTTGTTTGAAATGAATAGGCTTCGAAACTACCGGACCGATTTGAAAAATCCTTTCACCATTAGAATCCTACATCCTATTCTATATCTTATCTCTGATGAACATAGAATATTTTCAGAAAAGTAAGGAATCCGTATGAAAACTTCAATTATATAACACAAGGTGTGAAAATAATACCAAAAAAAAATCCTTGTATCGCGTACGCAGAGGAAGCTATTGACAATAGAGTACTACAGTTTAATAGAAGACATTAATATCTCCAAAAAAGTCCTCAAGGGTATATCTAACTATCATGGTTAAGTCACTGACAGCTTTTAGTTCAAATTATTCAATCAAAACCCGGGTAGAATGGTATAGGGGTGATTTTGGTATCATGATATTAATCCTTATCCGTTTAAACTGTTTGATAATTACGGTTGGTTATGTACATGTAAATTACACTTTAAATTATTCAAATCGGACCTTTCGTTTAAAAGTTACGATGGGTATAAAAATACTCAAGAAAAATGTGGCAGTTTGAGCGAACTGCCCTTCGTTTATTAATAAGTAATTTACACATTACCCTATTAAGAGAGTAGAGGGGAATTAAGTTTCGTAGCGTACCAACTTAATCCGTGCGAACGAAGTCTCGGGCGAATTGCTAGTTATAGATTATGTTACTAAAACTGTTAGGTACATGATACTCAAATGGTTATAGCGCTTTCTCTTTAGGCCAGGAAGTTCTTATAGCTATTGCATGCAAATAATCTTATCGCAGATCTTGCTATTAATATCCGATATTGTTAGGTAAAGGCTTAACGCAAATTATTTCAGAATAAATGTTGAATTAAGAAACACTCATTCACATTTCCCTTAAATAATTATTTAGGCAATATTTCCTTAAAAAATGCAGCATTCAAAAAGTCATTTATAAAACTGCAAATTGCAGTAAGACCAAACAGTAATGAAACGAACATATAAACTTCAACGATAACGTTATCGTATTTTCGTTCAAATAGCCTTTTAGATTTTCCATTTGAAAAACATAACTTGCTTACTGCGTTAGTTTCACAATATTGATCTTAAGGAAAAGCCACGAAATAGTATGTTAGACATACACTTTACTGGCCAGGGCTTAAGCATTGCTCGTGTGAATTTCTGTAATTATGCCATTGGGATTGTACTCTTTATTATGAAACGCGAATACGCAAAAAAAATCGTCTTCATTATTATGTGCATAAAATTACTGAAGAGCTGATTTTGTTTAACCAATGTCGGGTTAGGTCCCATAGTATAAGTTTATCATAATAATGAGTACAATGACTCCTTTTCAGGATTTGCGTTTATTTTTTACTCGTAGAGTAGTCTTGAGACCTTTTCAAAGTCAACTCTCCAAAGTTAGTTCAGTGGTTTAGGTGTGAACCTTCTATCTGAAGCTCCATTCGAGTGAATGTCGAAAATTGAACAAGGGATCATATTCCTGGGATAATAGTATCCTATGTCCTAATATTGAACATGGTCTACCCGTTTTTTTTTTAACGAGGGGAAATCTTCATGGATATTTTACGCCCTGGGGCGGGCGGAGGAGTCTATAGTCAGTAAGAGTCCTTTCTGACTAAAACCACCCCGGTGTTCCATCTTGAGAGATGGAACACCGGCAAAGGTGAGCCTTTGCCGGAGATCGCGGGACCCAGTTAAGGGGGCTGGGAGAGGGCAGCGTATGCCCTCCTCCGATGCCCGGTGCGCCTGCTTGGAACATGGTCTACCTGTGTGCCAAGTATCAGCCGTGCAGCTGTAAATACGTGAAGAGGTAACAATCAGACGGGCAGACAACCATTACATTACTAATGCATTTTTAATTGAATAGCTGTATTCCAGACTATAATCTACTTTTGTGCCAAATTTCATGAAGATCCTTTCAGGCGTTTTGACGTGTAAGAGTAATAAACATCCATCCATCCTCAAAACTTTTGCATTTATAATATTGTTAGTTTAGTAGGATTTAGATAAGTTAGATGTTATGGATGGCAAGATTATTTTCATTAAGCGATAAAAGAACAGGAATTCAGGCTCCCGTCTGTTACATACTCATCTAACAAGTACCTTTTAGACTTGGTTTGACATATGTAACTGACGTATTTGAATTACAAATGTTGACTTTTCAGAAACCACCGACCAACTGCTGCGAATGGCTCCGGACGTTCTTCGACACTCGATACGTGAAGGAGACCCTGATGGTTGCCTTCAAACAGGGACCGAACAACCGAAGACTGAGGGTCATCATGCTGGTTATCGTTATGTGTGTTATTATAGGACCGATTTATGGTGAGTATATTTTTTGATATGATATTTATTTAAACTGGTACTCGGCTCACGTGGTGGGTAACATTCCTCTCACTCTTAGTAAGGAAAATTTCTGACTGATTATGTTATTCTTTATCGCCGAGAAATCGTTTTGTCCTTTCGAAGACTGACTGCTAACCTTATCGCTGTCATCCGGAAAAACAGATAGTAGAATCCCAAAATCATCATGACCCTTTATGGTATACTGCACTTAAGCCTACGGAATGACATTTATAGTAGTATAACAAACAGAACTTTAATTTTAATCGCTGCCACTTCAAATTATCTTTTATCAATTTGTTGACCGTTTGAGATTGCAATTTAGTTAATTTGTTTCGACAACTTGCAGGTATTAACATTGACCTAAATTATGAATAAATTGCAGATTATATCAATTTGAATAGTAATAGGCCATAACTAATTTTAGACAAGAATAAGAAAGAAATAAAATGAGCTTCCAATCAATCAAAACACAAAGTCTCGACTTCAATGATTTTTTTTATGGTTTATTCAACCATATTAAGCAAAATTTACGAAATAATGTTGCATCTGCACAATCTCTAAATTGCTCTTAATAAGATAGCTATTAGGTATAATTATTATGTTACCCAGATTGAAGAATTAAATTGTTTGTTGAACTGAAAATTAATGAAATGAAAAGTTTGATATTCCTCGGACATAAATACATCGCCTCTAAAAACTCTTTGGGAACAACCACGAAATTAATGGATATCTAAAATGTGCAACAAAAAAGAAGAACAAAAATTCCTAAAAGTCGATTTTAGTCTTCTTCGTCGTTTTCTCACTGTTGCGCACTGGATAGCGAACACATACGAAGTCTCCAAGTCATACGGTCTTCAGAAGACCGTGCAGTGTGGATTGAGTGGCATGTTTTCTCCAACAGCCTGTATTCTGTCGGTGTTCTGCCTTTAGCGCATTTTCCTTCGACTTGGGCCCCAAATCTGCATTTTTTTATAAATTCGTCATTCCAACACGATCCCATTGTCATTTTGCTAAAAGTTCATAATTTGCTAATTCATAATGCTCGACCATTGGTTGGTCAATGGTCTCGTAATAGAATCGTTGTAGAAAGACATTTTCGTATTGCAATTATTATAAAACTTGTAAGTAGAAATGATTTTCGAAAAACTACTACTAAATTTGAACATTAAGTTATGCCAGATTTCTTTTGTATATATATTTTTACATATTATTTATTCATTGGTCATTATGTACGAGATTACCATTCTATGCCATTTCTTTCAATGGAGTGTCAGTGGTTGAACATTGGAAAGTCATAATGATGCTTTTAAATTAGTAGATTACCAAACTTGTCAAAATCAACAATTATGAAATCAATTATGTATAGACAATTCTGACACTATTGTAATAGCAGACTTGAGACCGGCCCAATATCATGCGCCTTTCCAGATTATGCTTAGATGAATGCATACCTAACATGTGCAAAAAGGCTGAGAATGTGAATAGAAACGCTGTCAATTTTACTACTATCTAGTAAAGTACCTAACTTATCAAGGTGATCAGTGAAAGTGGCAAGCGTGTCCTGAGACCGGACTCGTTCGGCATTATCTCGCCCATACAGTACGCCCTTGGCAATGAACTGACGTTTCCATCGGTCGTAGTTACAGGTTAGTTACGCCACGACTTTCTCTTAGTTTCGCTTTCTATGCATCTGGCGGTACTAACGCATAGTATATCTGTATTAATACTTGTTTTGTGGAATGGAAAACCAACGCTTGCCAAGGTTGGTCCGTGGATGGGTGACCATCTTAACATACCGAGTTTCCTCCGTGCCTCGGAAATAACGTTAAGCCGTTGGTCCCGGCTGTCATTTGTAGATCTTTGGTAGTCGTTACGGATTTTCAGAAGCCAGTAAATCTGACTCCGGTCTTGCCAAAAACTACCGTGTTACCCAGTTAATGGGTTGTGGAGGTCTGGTAGGCAGCCGCTCCGCGTAGAACATTGGTATTCAGCTGAATCCAGTTTGACTGGAAGCCGACCCCAATATAGTTGGGAAAAGGCTAGGCAGATGATGATGTGGAATGGAAAACGTAATATAAATCCGGATAAGTAAAATCAAGACTTTAAACATCGCGAACTCGGATTCACATAAATTCCTCCCGGAGAAATTGATGGGATCAACTTACTTGTTTATTAGTATTAGTTGCACGCTTACGAAACAAACGATGCATTTATATTTCATTATATTCTGGAGTTATTTCTTTACAGGGAAACGAGAACGGGATTTAAATTAGATCACAATATGTTGATCTGAAAGTCTTTCGGTCCAAGAGGTTTAGTAAACTCAATCCAGCCCGTGGGCTGAAATACCCCGATAGTATACAGATTCTGAAGGCTACACACGAAAGTAGGAACTATAGACCCCGGAACATCGGTCAAAGTAACAACCGTTGTTAATTATCTTGCTTACTACTTACCTTCGGTATTATCTATGGTACTGATGTGCTGTTAAAATTAAATATCCGTTCCGAGCACACTAATAATGAATGTAAGCATAAAATAGTGTAGGGATTTATTGTCCGAATCTCCTTGAAGATTGATTCATAATACCTGTTGAGGTATGACATAACGCAGTTCTAGACACACAGTAGGCAATTAACGTTTTGAGCATCATCGTAAATAGTGCAGATACTTAAATCATCGAACATGAAGGGTAGAAACACAGCATAGAGACGTTCCGTGTTCCATTTTAGATCTGTCTGTGAAGAAGCACAACAAAATTTATCAGGTCCAATACATCGCACAAAGAGAAAACCTGTCTCAGCAATGAGAACATTACAAGCTGAATGTTTTATTAAAAAAAAAAAATATCCATAGGGACTAAACGATATTTCATGTGCAGATATTGTACGGTAAACTGAATTTAATGGAACCAAAATCACCAAGAGGCCAAGAAAGGGCACTCACCCTGGAGACAGCTGATAATATAAAAGTGCATCTTATTCAATTTTATTTGAGTGTCGTGTTTATCATGTGTTTATCGTATGATGGGCAATAAAATACATTACATAATATACCTATAAAAAAGATTCTTACATTCTGGCATTTAGGTAATGTTAGTATTATAACCGCAATATACGTTAGTTTTAATCCTGTGATTGATTGTAAAACAAATTAACAGCATTCCTTCAATTACAATTCTGCGCAAATGTTTCCAAGTCATTATCAAAGTCACATTAATTAATCTCAGTTGATTAAACTCGCACATAGGTACCTCAGAAATCAATCTTAAGAGTTATGTAATATTATGTTAGGCCTAGATATCTAGGCCTAACATAATATTATATATATATATATATATATTATATATATTATATATATTAGTTATTATATAATAACTTCGGTATGTACGAGTTGCTGGACGTGGTCCCGAACTCTGACATACACATTAGAGTGTACCTATCTATTTTTTAACACTACTGCTCTTAAAACGGTGAAGGAAAACATCGTGAGGAAATCGGCGTGTTCTAGGATCGAAAATTCGAAGACATGAGACACCTACAAACCCCTCTCATAGAAAGGATATGACGTCACGGTTGGAGCAGTGGTTGAGCGATTGACTGCCGCGATGCGTGTCGTGGTTTCGATTCCCGCACGGAACAAATATTTGTATGGCCTACAGATAGTTGTTTCGGGTCTGGCTGTTTGTGTATGTGAAATTATATGCATGTGCATGTAAACGAACCAATGACACAGGAGAAATTCTTAGTGTGGCGCAACGTTAAAAAATAGACGGGAAATGGGCCGTAAACTGTTACCATGGAGGTTTTTAGCAATTTATGCTAACTACTCCATTCTAGATACCTGCATACCTAGTTCTATATCTATGCCTGGTTATTCTGTGTCAGTTAAGAGTTTGAAGTAGCTCTTCTAGTTTAGGTGTCAGTAAAATAAGTAAGTAGCGACTAAGGGACTCACCAGAGAATGGACAGCAGCGTTCTCTGTAAAACGCAACACCATATACTGCGATCGCCCCCCCTTTGGGGGAGGCCTATGTCCAGCAGTGGAAGTCTTGCGGCTGTTATGATGATGATGATGCAACCTGAGCATACCTTCAAGATGCAAAATTGCAAACACAGAGATAGTAGGCATGGTCAACTTGAATATCTTAATTGTATGGGATTTTCCTCTTACCTTATAATACTGACCGGTTAGGAGAAAAATAGAAAAAAAAAATTGGATATGACGATAGCAATACGTAGGTTGCGCTATTTTTAACCTTTCGAATGCGCGTGTGTGATGGTAATAAACTGGAAATGTTTTTCAATTTGCAATGAGATCTACGTAGGTACTTACTACATAATTATGTAGGTACATTTAAGTGTATGTACAGTCGAACAAGCTGTGTAAACCAATATTGAGATGGTCGTATCTTTCCTCGGCCGTTTTGTACTATGATAACTTCAGTTGAACTTGAATTCGTGTGTTTATATGTTTATAAAAGGCAATCGCTAGAAGCTTTGGGCTGTATTACAAAAATTATGACAGTGGTAAGAAGCTACCATTAGCCATAGCTAAGTAGTGCAAAAATACGACTCTCGAACAAAACTTCTAAAAATGGACCGGAGTTTTGGCGAATTTTGTAGCAAGTGTAGCGGCAGTCAACCAATCGCCAGACAATTGCGACATCAAATAAAACATCAAAAAGAAAATACAATTTTGAACTGAATTTCTTAGGGTGGTTATTCAACCTTCGGAGGTTGTGGCTATAGTTGATTAATCGGCTTCGGCCAGAAATCTTTCGGTAGGACAACCCTGATTATTATTCATAGAAGAGATTCTGATAATCCACGGTTTCTACGCCTACATTTATTCCATTTTTATTAATAATAAATTATTTTTCTAATTTCAGGTGAAATGTCAGTACTGTACCTCTTCACGAGATACCGGTTCAACTGGAACGAGGTCGATTTCAGCATGTTCTCTACTTACGCCATGTGTACTTCATTAGTAGGTAATTATGGCTGTTATAATCCATCTCGTTGGCGTATCGGAATATAAAGAGACATTGTATTTAATGTGAAAACTACTGCTGTGTCCAGGTGAATCGAGGACATTTCCATTTCAGTTATGTTTTATTCATTAGCATACTTGACGCAGCCTTCATTACTACTGTCATTCACCGAAGTGGAAATAAGGAATTTGCCGCCACCTCTTCTTTCCAGCTAAAAGCTAGGAAGGAGTGACGGGCAGGCGTTTTGGGGGACTGTTTTTATACAAATATGATATTCAAAAGCGCTGGCACTCAGCCTAATTTGAGTTATGTCTTTGGATTTTAACGTAAAGACATAAAGGGATGTGAGACCTTCTAATGGTGGTAACTATATATCACATGCCGATTATAAAAGCTTCAAGAGCCTCGGCACTCATTTGGTACAAATAATTTTAATTTGATTTGAAATCCGTTTAGTAACCAAGATTAGAAGACATTTTGGGATAGTCGGCAAAAGTAAGAAAAGCAATCAAGTTTATTACCTTTTTTTCTGTTCTTAAACTCTGGGAAACTGTTAAAAGTCCAAGTAATGGAATTCACATGCGCTAACAAAATGTTATGGCCCAACCCTAACGTTCAGACATATCACGCCAATCGTTATCGCCAATAGAGTATGACTAAGTTTAGAGTAGTAGCCGAAACTGCTGGTGGTAGAAAGCTGAAATTTGGCATGTAGGTTCCTTGGGGAGTGTAAGGGAGCACTAAGATGAAAGGATTTTCCGAAATTCTTATGGGTACGGGCAAAAATGGGACGAAGTCACGGGAAAAAGTTAGTGTAACTATAAATACGTGATACTATGTGTGTTGTGATTTTCAGGTACTTTATTTTCGGTGGGTGTGTTCAGTCATCTACTGAAGTTTGACGACGCTATCATTGGCGTCATATCGTGTACCAGTAAGATATTGGCTGGAGTCATGTACGCATTTGCCACGAAGACGTGGCATATATACATAGGTATGTAACCTTTTCAAAAAACGAACAAAAATAATAATAATTTGGTACATAATATTTGTAAACTACTATTGATTTTTGCCTGTTTAAATTTTCGAACTTTTTTTTCTTTATAATTGTTTCCTTTTGATTTTAATGCTTTATCCAAAATTTTCATTTTTCTAAAACGAAAACTATAGAAACCTCTGATTTAATTTGTCCCAGTTTCAGTTTGTCCCATCTCTCGAGGACATTATAATAATGAAGCCAACTTGGACTAGAATAAGGCTTGGCTGAGATTTTCAGATAAAGTGGGACGAGGGATATATTAAGCCTGTTTATTTTTCTTTTTACAGCTCCTTTGATAGAAATATTCAACGGGACATCGTTCATAGCGATGAGGTCAATGGTCTCTAAGTTGGTAGACAGACATGAATTGGGTAAGAATGATTTATGCTTGGTGCAATCTATCTTAAATGTAAACCATTTCCAGGCCATAGCTTGCGACCATCTTATTGTGGACTTGACTATTTTTATTTATTACCATCACTTACGATGAACTTCATGTTAACTTACTTCACAGATAATATTATGTTGTTACATTTTCGAATTTATATATATTCGGACGTCATGAAATACGCTCTGTGCTTTTTCAAGGCAAGATATTTCATTGACGTCAGTGGATAAACCACAGACTTCTACATATTTTTAAGTAGTCGGTACTTTTGTACCTACTTTGACAGATTTTCATGTATTCTTGCTTTAATTTCCAGGTAAAGTAAATTCGTTCTTCGGCGTGGCTGAAGCGATGATGCCGCTAATCTACGCACCCATGTACACCACGTTGTATACCAAGACTATCAAAACCTTCCCTGGAGCATTTTTCCTTCTCGGAGGAGGTCTGACAATGCCCGCCGTTGTTATATTCCTGTGAGTATCGCTTTCAATCATCCTATGCAACATTATTAATTTGAAAGTTTGAAGTTTGGGAGGATGGATGTTTGTTTCTCTATCACGTTTGAACGTCTAAACGGATCCAGATGAAATTTGGCACAAAGACAAATTATAGGCTGAAATAACACATAGGATACCTTTTTATCCTCTGAGTGTGTTCTCTTTGGATAATTTCGGCATACACGTGCGTGCTGCAACTTTTATTTTTAATGACGCTGTTTCATCTTTCGTAGTGTGGTTTGTGGTTTAGCCGAGAGACTATTTGCAAAATGACAATGAATTTCTTGTTACAGGTGGTTGTATCTGGCAAATAAGAAGCACATTCAAGCTAATTTGGACAAAGAAGCTGAAAGCAGAGCCAATACAGAGAAAATCGGCATGGAAAACAAAGCTTACGAGACTGATGAAACTGAGAAAAAAAATAATGCAACAGATGACAAAAATGATATTGTCACACAATCACAAATAGAAATAGGATTCATAGAAAGTATGGTAAACAATAGTAAGGTACAACATTAGTTAAGAGAGACACATGCCTAGACTGTAAATAATTTAATGGGAATAGATACTTTTATATATAAAGATAAATAAACTATGAATGTAATTGAAGAAAAGCTTAAAAGAAATAATTGTGAAGCGAGAGTTAGTTTGTGAAACACAAACCAGTCCAGCTGTGGAAGCCCCAGGATTAGTTTAATAGATCACGCACGTTAGAAATTCAAGTGAAGTATCACATTAAATAATATTTACTTATTACACAAGAGATTTCATGAAAATCAGATCAATCAAATCTGAAGCACATAAAATGCTTTCAGTCTAATAACTTCTCTCTAGAAAGAAAAAAGACATTATTGATCTTATGGGTTTTAAGAACCAACTGTTCTTGGATTGTAGAGAATTTAAAAGAGATAGGAACTGTACAGGGATAGGCAAATAACAGTGTCTGCCTGATGGGAATAATATCCTCTTCGTAAAATATTTATTACACTCATGTTGAATATAAAGAAACGGTTCATACAAAAGCTTAAGAGAATAAAACAGGACATATTCGTAAAGATGTAACTTTGTTAAAAGCCAAACACTGAACCTAAATATACGTGTATAGATAGATTGATGATTGAGGAACTAGAGAAAATAGATAATATATGACACTCAAAACAATCTTTAATAATATTTGTAATTTTTGACTATACTGGAAGATTATGATGAAAAAAAAGTAACCTAAATGGATAGTGTGAACAAGAAAGCTTGAAAAAAAAAAATATCGTCCATTTCGGTCCAGGGTAGTTTACCTGCGAATTTATGGTAGTAGTTTGTGTTCCTACCGTGTTGTATAGCTAATTTGAATGTTATTATGGAAAACCTAAATCATAAACGAAAGGATTCCGTAGTTTGCCAGCCAAGTATTTTACCAACTACATAGGGATGTTGTGGTCGACTTTGAAGCTAGCTGGATGTAGCTTAATGCTTGGGTATCTATTATGGTATCTTAAAACCACCATGATAACGGTGTGGGAGGGAGACGGAGTTATACAACACGCATATCCCTTTTTCTCAGCTTAATCATGATGGTATTAGCACGCACACGCACATGGGCGCTGTACTGCACATGGAGCGTCTGTCTGACATCCATAACCCAGTACCTGGTAAGCGTTATACCCCTTAACAACACTTAATACAATACAAATCGAATGAAGGACCAGCATAAAATTGTTGTGACTTTGTGGTTTTAAGCAACTTATAATTTATGTATCTACATTTTCAAGAAAATGGCTCCTCCACATGGCTCAGGCTCCTTCTGGGTAAGCTCGCTCTATAGTGGACTTTGTTTCTGTCAGCTTTGACCTAGACTAGAGTCAAGAGCAAACCCATTTGAGTAATAAAAAAATATGTTTTTCAAAATTATTGTTAACACGATCCTTTAAATTCCTTTGAGGGATTTTGAACTTACCTACAATAAAAAAGGACCAGTATAAAACTGTGGTGTCTATGTGATTTTAAGCAACTTATAATTTATTTTGTATATTTTCAAGAAAATGCGAGTATGTCTTTCCAAAAATAATGTTGACAGGCCGCTTTAAATTCGTTTGAAGGATTTTGGAATTCTTCCTAAGAAAATGCAAGACAAAGTTTTGCACACCCAATGAAGTGATATAGTGTACTAAGTTTAAGTTAATATACGTAGATTTATGTTATCCTAAATAATTATGTGTGAGTACTTATTTGATGAAAATAAAGAAATATTTTTAATTTTCTGGTTTTAATTTTGAAGTCAGAGAAATTTTTTTTTTGTTAATTATTATTCTGCCTTTGGATACTTGAAGTTCCTAGTTGAATTTAGGTCGATTCTCTGTGCAAGGGATCCTAAATGGATAGTTTAGAAAAATTAAAAATGGAAACCTTACTAGAAACATGAATTTATTCCATACTCATTTCGAATATAACATATTAAAGAATATACAATAATTACAAATATATGACGTTAAAATTCTAATAATATATTTCCAAAACAGTTGAATATTTTAAACGTATAAAAATATAACAAACCAAGAATATTTGAGACTCCTGAGACAGATTCATAAAAAGATCTTTCAACATTGTAAGCCTTATAAAATCCATTAAATATGTTCCTAAAAACACGTTAGACTTTTTTATTGTCTTGCAACAAAGCAGTCGTAGGTAGCCCATGTATGCACATTGTTCTTAAAATCTAGTACAAACATGTATGACAATATTATAATAAAACTCTTAGACAGAATTCGAAGACACTGTAAAAACATTTATACTGTGCACAATATTTCGTACATTCTGTGAGGGACTTCTTTTCCTGCGAACGAGATGTACAGCACTTGGTGGCTGGGATGAACCTGAAAATCGCAAAAATTTTTAGAGATTTTAGTAGGGATTTATAATTGGTCTGATATGTTTAGTTTGCGTAGATTTTGAACTCTGAACAAAAATGACAGCACGGACTTACAAAAAGTCTGCAAAGACAAAAGACAAAGGCCGGTGTTGTGTGGGCCCCTAAGTAAATTTGAGAAATGTGGCGACAAAACTGGTAGAAGGGTAAATCTATACTAAATATATAAAACTGGAGAGTTTGTTTGTTTGTTTGTTTACTTGAACGCGCTAATCTCAGGAACTACTGGTCTGATTTGAAAAATTGTTTCGGTGTTAAATGGCCCATTTACCGAGGAAGGCTATAGGTTATATATCATCACGCTAACACCAATAGGAGCGGAGCAGTAATGAAAATTGTGACGCAGACGAAGTTGCGCGCGTCAACTAGTTTATTATATTATCCTTTAAAGTATCGCGTTGTCGAGATAGTTGGCGGATAAACTGATACTGAGAGCTTAGCGCGAATATTTTTGACGTATAGTAACGTAATGTAAAATTTTACCATAGCCAATACTCGTTACGCACATAATATTTATTTGAATTAGATACTTTTGATTGTATAAGTCTCATATAATTAAACCAAAATAGTATGGGGTTGTTGTTTTAAACATTCAAATACATACGTCAAAATATTAACGTTTAACAGCTTCGCTGCCAGCTGGTATATGGTGACATCATGGAAAAATCCAAGTTTTTTTTTTGTAATATATGCATGAGGGATGTGTCAATATTGTTATTTTGGATATATTTAGCTCTTTTTAGGAGTTTTAGTAAAGAAAAAGCAAAAAAAATAAAACCCGCGAATTTGCGGACCTGGCACTGAGATTGAAAGTTTCAACCCCAGTGCCAAGTCCGCAATTATGCGGAGTAGTTTCTTTAATGTATTTTGGTTTATTTAAAACTGTTTATGATATTTGAACACAAGATAATCGTAGTTTGCTTAATTCTAATACCTTTGGTAACATTTACTAAAGTCTTTCATAGGATAATATTACAAAAAATGTGTAAAAAAAAATCTGGAAGTAACTTACAATTACAACAAAAATAGCTGCATTTCTCTCAGTCTAATTAAAAATAAATACAAAAAAACTTCTTAAAATAATTACAGTTTCCTAAACATAAAAAATAATGTTTCTTTTTTAATCTTCTATATAATAATTCCGCCCGGCTTCATCATCCATATTTGAACCTTATTTGTAATGCAATAAAAGTCAATATTCAAAAACCATAACTTGTAACGGTATTTTATATTATTCAAGCGCAGGGCCAGCCTCCAAACGTGTTGCCAAGCGCAGAGCCGGGCGAGTACTAATTCATACAAACCGAACGGCGCTACTCCGCATATTAGCGGGGCCGGCACCTGGGGCTCACCCCGCACCCCGCTAATTCGCGGAGCTGGCAGCGAAGCTGTTAAATATTCGATCGCTCTCTGATAACTTTATTTCAAAATTGGTAACGGAATAATTTTCCTTTGTTTGTTTGTTTGTGAGTGACCGCAAAATAAAACATTTTGTGCTCTTGCAGACAAAACTTTGGAGGATGAAAAATTAAAGTAGCGAAAGGGTACAATTACTAATTTGGTGCAATGCTCTTAATCATTAATCAAGTATAAAGGGCTCATTTAGGCAACACTGGTCTCAGGAATTATCTAGAATATAATTATTATCTAGTTATTAATCCTAAAATATAAAATTCTTCCGATACTGAGTGACTGACAGACAACGTAAAGCTGAAACTGATAGAAAGAAAGCAAAAAAGCTGAAATTTAGCATGTAGCTTCTCTTTACTCCGTAGAGGAGCATTAAGAGAGGATTTCCCAAAATTCCTGCGGGAACGGGAAAACGGGATATGCGCGTACGAAGTCCCGTGCAAAAGCTATATGTTTATGTATAACTGGTGAGTGGTGAGTGACTGACAGTCTACGCACAGCCAACAAAACTATAATCTGTTTTTTTAATCTCCGACTGAATTGACAAGTTCAAATGGCAAACTGACATTTATATTACAATAGGATTAAATCAATTTTGACATTGGCACTTGTCAATTTAGTCTCCGGGATTAAAAAACAGACTTTAGCTGTAGAAAGCTGAAATTTGGAACGTAGCTTACCTAAATTCCGTAGGAGAATATTAAGAGAGGATTACCCAAAATTACTAGAGAAACGGCAAAACAGGATATGTTTTCATTCCCTAATACGTTAAGTTATGTGTTGTGTGTGTAGCGGCTTCGACGAATTCCAAAAGAAAGGTAAGCTTACCTTTCCAGGGGTCAGTGACCCTTGTTCCTTAGCCCTGCCGACGTACAGAGGTTCTCCGTTGGATGTGTTGCCAGCAACGACTGCGTTCGGAGGAATATTTCCTTCACGGCATTCTTGCCATCTGATCCTTTCGGGGCGGGCACAGAGTACCTGTATTAAAAAAAAAATGCCTGTTATATACTTAGTTTATTTTCTCTATCGTAAAATGAAGTTTCATAAAGAGTCAAAGTACGGTTGGTTGAATGATTTTCATATTTTAGTACCCAGAATTAGTTAGTACAGAATTACAGATACAGGTTACCCAAGGGACACTTCAAAGCCTTGTTTCTTTTTAAATTCGTCAAGACAGCCTATGTTCACCATTAAAACAATTAAAATAATTATTATAATGTGGTTATTAAATATTGTAAGTAGATGCGAGATTCTTACATTCTAAATAGGTAGGTAAGTAATAAAAATAATGAGTTGAGTTTATCGTCACACATAAGTACAATGACGACTGAAATACTTAATTTCACAATACCGATGAGTCAATCGCTCGTACGCAGTTTATATTACTATGATTATTGTGGTATACATTCAGTCAAAAAAGTATCGGGAATGGATGATTTGTTTATGGTTCCAAATTCAAATTTTTGTTTTTTTGTAGTTGTTAGATTGGCACAACTGTTTTCCATTTTGGCGCGGAGTTTGAGTTGCATCTGTTATTTATATTAAATACAGTGCTGGTTTTAGTAATATCATATATAGTGTGTATTGCGAATTTCATAATGGACAAAAATATCGAACAAAGAGTTTGTCTTAAATTTTGCATCGCCAATGGAATTTCGTGTTCGGAGTGTGAATGGCTTACGGTGAATCGACTTTATCAAAAACTCGTGCTTATGAGTGGTTCAAAGCGTTCAAAAGCGGTCGAGATGTGATGGAAGATTTGCCTCGCTCTGGTAGGCCGTCAACGTCTGCAACTGAAGTTAACATCGCAAAAGTGAAGGAAATAGTGACTGAAAATCCCCATTCAACTCTGAGAGAGATAGCCGCCGAACTTTCTGTATCTCACGAGTCGATCCGTACCATTTTAACTAATCATTTGGGTATGAAACATGTTGCTGCTCGGCTAGTCCCAAAAGATCTGAATTTTCTCCAAAAACTCAATCGCATGAAAGTCGCTGAGGACTTGCTAGAACGAGTCAGTTCGGACCCTACATTCATGAAACGCATTGTTACTGGTGACGAGACGTGGGTTTACGAGTTTGACATGCAAACTAGTCAACAAGCTTCGGAGTGGCGCCTTCCAACTGAACCGAAACCGAAAAAACCACGCCAAAGTCGATCAAAAGTCAAAGTCATGTTGACTGTTTTCTTTGACTGTCGCGGTGTTGTGCACTCTGAATTCTTACCGGAAGGTCTAACGGTAAATAAAGAATATTATTTGAGCGTTATGCGGCGTTTAAGAGAGCAAATTCGACGAAAAAGGCCAGATTTGTGGAAAGAAAATTCTTGGATTTTGCACCACGACAATGCGCCTTCGCACAAAGCTATCATTGTGAACGAATTTTTAACCAAACACTCAACAAATACCATCCAGCAACCACCATATTCACCAGATATGGCTCTTGCTGACTTTTTTCTTTTTCCTAAACTCAAATTACCACTTCGTGGCACCCGTTTTCAATCGATAGAAGACATAAAGGAGAATTCGCGGCGAGAACTGAACTCAATTCCGGAAGAAGCGTTTAAAAAATGTTTTGATGAATGGATTATTCGTTGGCGCAAGTGTATCGTTTCTAAAGGAGCATACTTTGAAGGTGATAAAATAAATTTGGATGAATAACAGACATTTTGTGTATTATTGATCTTTTCTCGGTACTTTCTTGACAGAGTAGTATAGTCATAAGCGCCGTCCTAATACTTCCTAGTAGTTAATTTGTTCGGCAAAATTGAAAGTTGCCCTCTGTCGAAAATCGAGTTTGCCGTACAAATATACGCAATTTTAGCTATAATCATTTTGTTTTAAGAGGACGTTACAGACAAGCCTCGTGTAAATATTACATAAGGTAATTAACTAATGGATACATGTATTTCCTTTCTTTTACCTCATCATCGCTTACCATCAAGTGAGATAGTGGTCAAACGCGTGCCTATCAATAGTAAAAAAAACTACCTATCAATATCAGCCTTTTTAGGTATTTAGGTACTGTACTATACTAGAAAGGTTTAGCTATTTGAATAAAGGTCTTTATCTTGATGAAGTCGATTTAGGCTAAAATCATGATATTTCCTAGATGAAAAAAAAATACCGCCAGCAAGATTACCAAAAAATTTAGACACGTATTTTTGACTTAATAAAATCAATAAAAAAGATCGAACAAGTCAAAGTTGATTGCGTGCTTGTTGCGTCACTTCTAGATAGAAAGTGGTATCTACACTTTTTATCCCTAACGTGAAAAAAAGCCAAATTCTGTTAAATATAATTTAACCCGATAGTTTTTATAAAAATCACAATATTTTCAACATTTATAATACTTCTGGTGGGTGTTTTCAGGAAAAAGTCTTGCAACTTCCGCGAACTCAAATAACACCGTCAATTTATTGACAGTCGGGCGTCACTCATAAAAATGAATATCCCTGAATGAGACAAAGATATGCGAGCGAAAATCTCAAAACAATATTACTATCATTTGGCTATGTTTGACGAAGTTGTATCCTGAGAATTTCAACTAGTATGAGGCACTGAATGAATTGATAAAGCGGTCGAAGGTCACCATTGTGCTTTTGTGGCGTTTTTATTATAATTACGACGACCTTCGATTGTCATTATGTCTAGACCACAAGGACATTTATTGAGATCGGTTTAGATCAGTTACCATGGAGAGAAGATTATGCAAGATCTTGGCCATGGCTTGTATAAGTGTGTGTGCTCTCTTCCATCATTCTCATATTACGATGGGAAGGCATCTACTAAGTATACCTACGGTATTCAAATTACTGTAATAATGGCATCTGGGATTTAATTAATGAAACCGATGCTGTAATTAACGAAGCCACTTATTGGACTCAAATGATTTAAAGAATTAACTAACCTCAAATGAAAATCCACTGATCTATTGTAATGACCAGCTGGTCACACATTAAAATATCGTCATCGATCGTCAGCGTTCAAAGTTCGACGTTTACCTTCAAAACAGAATTTTGGCGACTAAAATGAATGCGTCGGCTTGATATGATGTAGGCGGGTATAGAACTAACTTGGTTTTGGTTGATATAATCATTTTCCGGTTTCTCCAAAGTAGTAGTTAAGTACTATGAGAACTTTGATCGTTGACAAACAATACAACGTTATCTACGCACAAGGATTTATAAATGTGTTTGTGCAAAGGTTAGGATAGTTTAATGACTCATACATATGAGTGAGCGATGGAGCGATCATATTCTCATAACTAATAAATAATTTAACTTATATTTAACTAGCAACCCGCCCCGGCACGGGTGCATTATATACTAAAACCTTCCTTGAGAACCACTATATCTATTAAAAAACCCGCAACAAAATCCGTTGCGTAGTTTTAAAGATCTAAGCATACATAGGGACAGACAGACACGGGAAGCGACTTTGCTTTGTACTATGTAGTGATTGATACCTTTAACTGACACAAAAGTTTGAAGATAACGTTCTGTGAATGCATTTATGTCAACAGAAAATTTCGCAAAACCTTGAAAAAATACTGCTCTGATTACACGCCAACTCACTCACTAAACATAATTAAAACGGGTATTAGTGTTCCATCATTATCGCATACATGATTACGTTTTATGAATATATCGTACAATTTCCATAATAACTAGAAATCAGCGTTCATAGCAGTCGCGGACAGTCGCGGTCACAAAACTATTAAGATCGACAACTCGAGAGCATGTATAGAGTTCTTTTAGACATTCCTATTTGCATGTTCTATGATCGGAACAGCCACTTCTTAGTTTTTTTTGAAGTTAAAACTTCTTTAGCGGCGTTGTGCACTTTTTTAGATGGGTAAAAAATGTTAAACTCGCGCCAGGACACGTGACCCTGATCGAAAATTCGTAAGACGGTCACGAGTCCTGCAAACTTCTTTAGCGGCGCTGTGCACCTTTTTTTGTGATGGGTAAAAAATGTTAAACTCGGGTCAGAACATGTGACCTAATCGAAAATTCGTAGGACGGAGGGAGAGAAGCATGTATTCAAGTGTTCTCTTCTGCCGGCACTCCCGGAGTGCAATCCGTTATTTTTTTTTTTATAGAAGTCATAAAATCAGACTCCGCTCTGGGCGAAACTGCTGGGAGTTTCAGAGTCTAATTCAGAAACCCACCTCAAAATTCCTCACAGCATTTTCATCTCCTCCCCAGGGTACATAAGCTGCGTTGTGCTTCAGCGCCAATTTGCCGGGAATGAGGTCTCCTTCGAACCTGGCGCGGATGACCCACAGGGGGCTGCCGTCGTAACCTTCGTAACCACCCACGACTGCTCGGTCACTCAGCATGTGAGCATCGTTAGTGGTTGATGCGACCCATTCTACTGGAGCTGGAATTAAATGACACAAAATAGTTCTATCAGGCTGTTTTAAATTCACAAGGAGAAACAAAGGCTTCTTTCTTCTCATACGAGAGCCATCACACTTGCTTTTCGGGGTTCCGTACCAAAAGGGTATCCAACGGAACCCTATTACTAAGCCTCCGCTGTCCGTCCATCCGCCCGTCTGTCAGAGGGCTGTATCTCAAAAATCGTAATAGGTAGACAGTTGACACTTTCACAGATTGCGTATTTTTACTGTCGCTATAACAACAAATAATAAAAATTAAGGTTTATGATTATGTAACCCTTTGTGTGCGAGTCCGACTCGCACTTGGCCGGTTTGTGGTATTGTTTTACTATTATGTTATATAACGTTTAAACTATCTATATCTGCACAAATACCAATTTGTATTACTGTGATTACGTTTACATTTCAAAGCAATGTGCAGGAATTAGAATTTCAAGAGTCCGCTGATGCCAAAAATATCTGATGGTTTTTTTTTTGCTGGCGTTTTGTTGGTTTGCGTCATTGAAATTTTTAGCAATCTAGCTAGTCGCCAGGGAAACGAATTGTAAACAATTAAGAGGATTTTGGTACTACCGGTATTATTATTAATTGATTAACATAATGAGACTATCAGACAACGCTTGTTGTTTTGAAACTACAAAATCTACATTTTGTCATGATAACAAATGCATAATGGGGGTTACATACTGCGAAAAGCCCCTTTGAAAACGAACCCTTAAAATAATTCAACTTTTTATTGCAAATAATATTTACCTCCATAAGCTGGAGTAGGCGATACATTAGGGTATCCCGGAGCCGGAGCATAACCGAATCCTGGCTGCGCGGGGGCTGAGGGGTAGGACATGGCCGATGGAGGCTGCTGTCCAGGCTGGCCCTGTTGGCCAGGCTGCCCCGGCTGGTACGGGTATCCGAAGCTAGGCTGGTACTGTGGCTGGTACTGCGGTGGGTACCCGGGCTGGCCCGGTGGAGGAGCGCCCGCATTCACAGGGTTGTAGATCTGAGGGTATATCTGTTGACCCTGTGGTGGCGGGTACTGCTGAGGATTACCGTACGGATCTGAAATGTTGAAGTGATGAATGAACATAAATTGTTAAGATTCTCATTGGTATCTATTAAGGACCTGAGTTTCTTGGGGAAACCTATATGCCTGATTAGTACTTCTTCGCTCGTGACTTCGTCTGTTCAGATTTAGTACAAACGATTTTCACCCCTTTCAAAAGGGGGAAAAATCCCCTTAGAGGTTGAATTTCTAAAAATTCCGTCTTAGTTTTCACATAGGTACAACATAAAAGGTACCTAGCCTTGTGCACTTCCTAGTACCATTATTTTCGTTTGTGCGTTGATATTTCAATCAGTCCTTCCTTTCAAGTTACTCCTTGGCTGTAAATTTCATACCAATACTGTGTTCTAATCTAATGTAATAATGGAAAAAGCTTGCTCGTTTTTTAAAATAATAAATACATAATTGACTCAAGTAAAAAATATATCTAAATACTGTTTTCTATTACGAATATGGGACTGATCCATTAAGATTCCAAAACTCCATATACGAAAGCATTTATTGATCTGCGAAGCTTGAAGTGTGTTTGAAGCTTTTATTAATTTCCTTAGCTAAGTGTAGTGGGCAAACGCGCCTAGGCGAATTTTATAAACAATGATGATCTCATCGTTCCAAATATAAAGTGATACCGAAAGTATTCGGGCGTCGATACGCGTGTAACCCGCGTAACGTGCCTAATAGTGTGCGTAAATTCCTTGCCTAGTGCTTTTGGGAAACCTCATTTATTTCCTGATTGTTCAAATCAAATATTTCCCTATTTGCCTTCAACAATAATAAGGTAGGGATTGCCCTGATATGATGCCTACACCAAAATGAATAATTAATAGTAAATTAGTACCTATTGAAAGCACGTTAAGCCGTTGGTCCCGGCTGTCATTTGTAGATCTTTGGCAGTCGTTACGGGTTGTCAGAAGCCAGTAAACTCCAGTCTTACCAAGAAGTGCCGTGTTACCCACTTAATGGGTTGTGGAGGTCTGGTAGGCAGCCGCTCCACGTAAAACACTGGTATTCAGCTGAATCTGGTTTGACTGGAAGGCGACCCCAATATAGTTGGGAAAAGGCTAGGCAGATGATAGTACCTATTAATTAGTAATTTAATAGACTTTACTACTAGGTATACTTAGGTTTTTAATACTTACTAGGTAACTATTATTTCCGAATACCTAATGAGTAGGGTTTGGAATAGGACGTATGTTACACAGTGCGAGACTTTTTAATGTGCACATATAAAGGTGAGGGAAACTATACCTAATTTGATCTACGGAAAACGTATTAAAAAAAAACATTTTTTTTAAATATTTTTATTGATTTTTAAAAACATTGATCCCAACTGTGTCCCCAGTGTAAACAAAACTGTGTAATTTTTCAACTAAATGATCTATCGCAATTAAACAAACTCCATAATGATCGAAAGTAATTAGGCATCCTCATTATGTAGTGGAATAAAACCTACCCTCAATTGATAATAAACATGTTTTCATCTTTAGCCAGAATCCATAAGTTTAGGTTAGGTATAGTTTCCCTCATTTTCATATGTGCACATCAAAGACTACTATAGTATAGGTGCACATGCTACACATACTGTATGTCAAAATAAATTTCCCTGCTACAGGGATGTTTGATTACTTAATCGTAAATCTATAGTGCCGAGTTGCTGACCAACTAGAAAACCGTCTTACTTATTATATGATAAATCTTGAAGCGACTATAATAGACAGAACAGACGAAAGAAACTTAATAAGCCTATAGGTAGAAATCAATATTTCCACTGCAGAGATAGAACCATACACTTCCATACAACCCTCCTATCTGTGTGTGTGTGCGTGGGCCGTTATACTGCGGAAACCACCCTTACTAACAACGCTGCCAAAGTAGAATAATTGTAACCATGAACGTCTAGTTGATGTTGCTTAGGTACACTCTTCACAGAAGGATAGATGGTATGAAATTGCGAACACCTTTTCTGCGCGCTTCAAAAAGTTCAAAAGTTGAGGCACTCGCAGATTTAGATAAGAAGATCTATGAGAATCTATCAGTAGTAATATCTGCCTAGGTGATGAATGCAATGAGCTATTAATAAATTCGTGTTTGAAGAATTCTTCCTACGAATCGTAAAGAGTGGTCATTATAATAATTTATGAAAAGCTACACAGTTACGTACCAAGATCAAACAAATACTAGTGCGGGTACCCTGACAAGACTGTTACCTAACCAATGAGCATTCTGTTGGAAAGCAAAACAGGAAATTTCCGATGTTGTTGGATGTTAAATAACAAACAGAACAAAAGTGAGCAAAGTATTACGTAAATATAATATTCACGCAAAGAAGGAACTTTATTTGTGGGCGTATCCACATGATAATGATGATTCTGACTATACTTTTATCTCACACTTTGAAATCCCAAAATAAATGCTAAAATAGATAACGCTACGAGAAAACCAAATAACAATAAACAAAGTGGTAAATCCACATTCTACGCTCATACAAGATTATTATTCTTATTACATTCTTAGTACGCATCTAGGTATATACTAAGGTGTTCGAAAAATAGATATTTGCTCAAGGCCGACGTCATTTTGACCCACCCAAGTATCTTCACAAAATAAAATAAAAAAATTGCTGCCGCTGGAATGGTCTATACAGACTATATTGTGAGACATCACCTAATTTGTTAATGATTTCATTTACGAATATGACAATTAAAATTACGTTAAACAAGTAGGTGCCTAGACAGATACCTACAATACATAATTGATGGTACCGTCATGACAAACTATCTTAACGAGCTCAATAACAGTGTAGACAACTGTTACCATCAGCTAACATTTAATAACAAAGCCATATAGTACGGAGAAAACTTAAGTAAAATGTTGTGCAACCGGCAAGCATCGGTTTTACAGTTTGGGTTAACAACGGAATCACATGACAACGTGTTTGTTTGGCATCTATCTAAAGCGTTAGCCGACAAACATAACCTAAGTGAGCAAGGAATAGCATCCATTTGTGTTAAAACTAAAGTTATATAAATAATACTTACATCCAGACATGTTGGAAATGTTTTAGTAATCACGGTAAAAATGAATGAACCAAACGTGAAACAGCACTCGAGTACTTTTACCGACTGCCGGGTCACGGATGATACGCAACAACAAAATAAATAGAATGGAATGACGCGGCCTCTGCCGGAGTGCCGGAATGTCAGCTTTGAATTCAAAATGGCGGAGCTGCGGAGGACGCGGGAGAGGGACAGAGAGGCGTGTGAGGGAGAGAAGGAAACTCACAGATAAAATAATAGTATGTACCGTTAGCTGGCGCCCGTAGATAGTTACACGTACGAAGTTACAATCAGTCACAGATAATATAATACTCTCAGTCTTCGCATCAGGCCAGTTCTTATAAGAAGTTCGTAACTTATGAATAAACCGATTTTATAGAAACTTAACACTGGTTGGTGAGACATATTCCAGCAATTATTAAACTTGACCTGAAACCTGTAGCGTTCCATACATCCAACTGATTCGAGGTTATCGTCTGCCTGCATCATCCCATTGCTAAGCAAGAGCCTCCAACATTAACTTCATAATATTTTGTTCTAGGGCTGACATAGGTACTTTTTTTTTACTGTTTATAGGCACGCGTTTTACCACTATCTCAGCTGTTTGTAAACGATGATGTGGTCGAAGATGTAGCACGCCTATCTAAAAGTAACCTATTCACTCTTGACTTAAAAACTTCCAGGTTGATGAATAAGAACAATATTTTACCTGAACCATGTCACGGTTCACAGACAAACTTGCTACCGTCTGCGTATATCAATCTATTGCTGAGCAAGAGTCTCCAACTATGACTTCATAATGTTTTGATCTAGGATTGAATAGAACAATATTTTATCGGAACCATGTCACGGTTCACAGAAAAACCTGGTTTGTGTCTACCGTCTGTCTGTATCAGTCCATTTGCTGAGCAAGAGCCTCCAACTATGACTTCCTATTATTTTGGTCTAGAACATGACATGGAACAATATTAGAATCGTTTTTCCTATTAAAATACCTATCATTTCTGATTGGTTTTTGCATTTTGACCCGTCACTGTCGAATTTTCCCATTCAATCTTGAACCTAAAGATTTAGCGATAAAGATGAAAATGAAATTTGAAAGATTGTTGTGTGATTAATATAATGATTCTAATGTGGCCATTTTAGACCCGCAGTAACCACCATTCTTCTTATTTCAACACATTTTGCAAAAGTTGACGTCACAAGTCGAATAAAGTGATTCAGTGGGTGAGTCAGAGATTTGTTGTTTGAAGAACAGTGCGACATGCATGCAGCGACGTGTAGTGATGCAGTGCATACACTGCGTCACTACAGGTCGTTGAAGTACACGTCAAATAACAACCTAAGTATATTTAAAGTATATATGTGTATAACGAACGCTGGTTGAGCTCGTGGCTAGGTAATAACAGCCGCACGGGTCGATCTTCAAGGGTAAGCAACGCTTGCCAAGGTTGGTCTGTGGATGAGTGACCATTTTAACATAGGTAGATACCTACCTACCTACTGAGTTTCCTCCATGCCTCGGAAAGCACGTTAAGCCGGCTGTCTTTTGTATATCTTTGGTAGCCGTTACGGATAGTCAGAAGCCAGTAAATCTGTCACCAGTCTTACCAAGAACTACCTACCGTATTACCCTTAATGGGTTGTGGAGGTCTGGTAGGCAGCCGCTCCTCGTAAAATACTGGTATTCAGCTATATCCGGCTTGACTGGAAGCCGATCCCAATATATTTGGGAAAAGGCTAGGCAGATGATGATGAGATAATAAATACCTATCTGAAATAGCGGAAAAAAGAATTGGCTGTGATGAACCGCATTAATCACAGTAAATTTTTCCGTAATTTCGGGGTTGTTCTACGCTATACAGCTCGTACACACAGTAAAAATCTGTATTTTTTTGTAACTACCTGTGTTGATAAATAAACCTTCATGTTTCTTAATATTTCACATGAGCGCCATCTGTACGTTAAGACAGGAACTGCTTGGTGTTTGTCCTCATTATTAGCTCTATTCGGATTCACGATAGTAGACTAGTCTCATTAAAGTTCAATCTTCTGAGTTTAGATGGCAATTATATAATTATTTTAGAAGCTTTTGACTGTTTTTTTTTTTTGTAAATGTTTTGTTGCCTCAAATGTAGGCAGATAAAAATAAAACACAGGTTATTACTAGTTTTATTATTTCTCAGATTGGCCAAGATCCCATTGTATTCATGTGTTAAAACTGTGTAGGCCAGTCATACAAGATATTTTAGGTCGCAGTATTTTGCACCATCCTGATTTTTGGTATGTTAATAGGGTAGATGCCAGTTGTGTACGTCCAATTTTTTTTCTTTTCCCAACTTCAACATTTTCAGTCATTTTTCAGACTGGCTTATTTATCTTCTAAACGGTTGAACATAAAAAAATAATCAGTGGACTATCAAAGTACATATCATTTGCTACAATTGGAGTGTAAATGCAGTTGAATTGGTTTTTACTGGTATTGAGATATAGCACATCAAACACGAACCATTTCTCACAAAAAAAAAATGTAATTTAAAAATGGAGCTCTATGATTTTGAATGTTTCTTTTCATTAAATAATAAATCGAGTACAATTAAAAAATACTATAAATTTATCGTTCTTTAATATTGCACATATTTTGAGAGTATTCAATTATGAAAGAAAATTAAGGGAAATGATTTACGTTACGTGATGACGGGACCTCAGCTGACTTCTGCAACAGAATTACACGGCATAATGTAAATAAGTATTTTCAATAATCTAAGAGACTTGTCATCCAACTACAGGATAATACCCGAATGTTCAATTTCCTTAAGACATTTACCGTTGGAAAGCCATTTTTTTTAAAGATAATGAATGTACTACTTATTCGGCTTGTGTCAATTATGAAGTAGTTCGAGTTCATTAATGAAATTAAACCTCAACGGACAAATAATTTTGACTACTGGGGTTAAGCAATTTTTAGCGCCCCATAGCATCATTATAGTGATGATTTCATTGGAAAGAGCTGTTAAAAAGGACTTTTGCTATAAATATAATAATAATAATAAAGCCTTTTATTTCCGAAATTTACAATTATAGTTGAACACAAAATAAAATAAATTTAAACAAATGCAAAAAAATAAAGTAAATTTTAAGTGCACATTATTGACTTCACAGAATGTCTCTTAATTCGGTATGCCTTACGGCAAAGGCCTCCTCCAACTCTTTCCACTGATTTCTATCAACCGCTACTCTCATCCAAAGGGGTCCCAAGGTTAGTTTTAGATCATCTTCCCATCTTTTGACTTTTCGACCTCGCTTCCTAACGCTATCCCTGGGATACCAAACTGTCACTTCTTTACTCCATTTTTCCTTTTTGCAGCGGAGCATATGTCCAGTCCACCGCCATTTAAGTTGGTCAATGCGTGACAGGATGTCTGTTAATTTTGTTTTCTGCCTGATGTTTACACTTTTGAATTTGTCCATTAGCTTGAAACCTAGCATGCTTCTTTCCATGCTTCTTTGACATTTTGCTAGTTTGTCCCTATGGTATTTCGTCAAAGCCCAGGTTTCACAGCCATATGTAATGCAGGGTAGGATGCAGGTATCAAAAGTCTTCTTTTTGATCTTCATGCCCAATTCCTTGCTTTTCATGACCTCCTTCAAGGCCCAGTAATTTTTCCACCCAGTGGAAATTCTTTCGTCTACTTCTTTAGTCCATTTGATGATTTGGCGATATTATCTGACCCAAATATATATATTCCTCCACATATTCTAATTTCTGTCCGTTGAGGGTTATGTCTGTGGGTGTTGCTATAAATATAACTATTTCTAATTTTCGATCCGCTTTGAGATAATGACCTTAAAATGTATAAAATTAGACTCCGAAGTTTTTGTTTAGTTCACAATAACCAACCATAAGTTACACCAGTAAAAAGAGATTCACAAAAAGAACCTTTGGTAGTGACTTGACTTTGTAGTTGTCATTATGTTCGGAGTTAATGAGTTAGTTAGGTGACTAATTTTGAGTACTGAAGTTACAAGATTTTTAGCGCTCTTACAGCTATAATCCCCTAACAAAATCTACTAATACTAACATTTTTAGTTTAGAGAAAGTGAACTGGGACTACGAAATCAACTGATTTACGACTTCATCTCCTACGGCTTTCCTTGTAGAGTGAGTCTTTTAAAGTGATAACGTTTTTAAAAAGGTATAGATATTAAAGTAGAGATTAACCGATTTTAACGTCACTAAAAACTCATATATCACGTTATTCAAAAATTGCATCGTCGCATGTGGGATATATTCTGAAAATATATTGATTCACCTTGCCCGTGAAAGTACTTACAATGTCGTGTGCGTGTGTGACATCAGTGTGCAGGGAGGGAATTCAAAAATCCTCTAGTTTACTCTGCGCGACCAAAGAATTACCAATAATTTTACGACGGAAAAGTTTACATGAGTAATTTATACGTTACTGTGTAGTCATTGAAGTGTTGTTAGATGTTTTATGCAAAATAAATATGACAATGTAACGATATTGCCTACTCCGACTTTAAAACTAAAACTCCAATTTCAAACTTTTCGAAAAAAATAGCTGTTTGAAGTGCTGTACGTCAACATTTATTAAATCTACAGAGTATCCGTTACAGTGAAATTGTAGCAAATTTTGTCTACTTTAAAACTATCCAGATTGTCTTTCTCCGTAGAAAGTACCGTTTAGGAGAATTAAGGTTAACTCTTAAAAATGACTGAAATTTAAGAAGTTTTCCACGCAGTTAGCACAGGTCTTTCGAGGTTGAAAAATGGGGAGGACACTACTGGCATCTACCCTAACGACCATCCAAAAAATCAGGACGGTCCAATTTCCTGCGATCTAACGCGTTTAATCTGTCTACGGTGACTGGCCTTTTTTTTTTTTTTTTAACGATGGGAAATCATCAGATGACTCCTCCCGCTTTGGGTGAAGCAGAAGGGAGTATCAGACTCTTACTGACTAAAACCCATCCGCGTTTCTCCCAGTGCCCTTTGCGTTCCAGGGTACGGTGCCTCTTTCGAACGAAGTCCGCAGCCCCAGCAGGCACTGGCCCTAGGGGGCCCCGTCTTTTACGCTGACAGGTCTTTGAGGCACGCGTGAAACACAGCGCGCCGTCCACCCGGGCCTGGTTCTGATTAGACGGCGAGCCACCCAATGCTCGCCGTCCGCAGGCTCGCGCTTACGGTGGCCGAAAATCGCCCTGCGACTCCCGACGCCCGGGGCGTCTTCTTCTGTTGCGGCGGCTAGGGCGTGAGGTTTCCCTTTCTCTCACACGTTCGGCTTCCTCCTTTGCTAGCATTACTGCTTCGCAGAAGGAGGTGACCGCTTCCCATGTCTCCTCGCTTCGAACCATAGCTTGAACCAGGGCCGGACGCGAGAGATCGCCGCCGCCGATCGCCTCGGCGAGGACACGGCCGTGCTCAGCCCAAGCAGGGCAGACCTCAACCGTATGCTCCACCGTGTCCTCCGGGCGATCCTCGTAGTGTTGACACCCGTATCCTCCCGCCGTATTCGAAACAGGTACCTCCCGAAACAACCGTGTCCGGTAAGTACCTGCGTCAAGCGGAAAGTAAGGACGCCGTGGCGCCGTTCTAGCCACTCCTCAAAGAGGGGACTTATCGCCGCAATTGTGGCGTGACCAGCGCTGGGTTGGGACAGTCTTTGTCTCCATACTGCCATGAGATCCTGCCGGAGCTCCGTCCGCCGTACTGCGATTTGCCGCGGCAGAGGAGTCTCGCCCCGGCGTAACACTTCCAGGCGCCATTCGTAAATGAGTGCGAGGGCTCTCGCCTCTAGATCCCATGGCGGCAGTCCGGCAAGGAGGTTCGCCGCCTCGCCAGAGACCGTGCGGTATCCCCGGGCAAGCCGGATGGCCATCACCCTGTGGGACGAGTTGAGGTAACGGGCAGGTCGCTTCCTCAAAGTAGGCGCCCACACCGGCGCCCCATACCTCACGATCCCCGCGTAAAGCCTCCGGCAGGAGGCGTTTGGACCCCCTAGATTGGGCAAAAGCCGCTTGAAGGCAGCCCCGGCTCGCTCCAGTCTAGGAGCCAAACGTCGGAAATGCTCAATGAAGTTCCACCGGCTGTCAATAACGAGACCCAAGTACGTCATCGTCGATCCGACGCCGATTTAAACCCCTCCTACCGTTATGTGGAATCCCGACGGTGGTCTGTTCCGAGATTCATGAAAGCACATGGCTTCGGACTTGTGTAGGGCCACCTCGAAACCCAGCTGTCGGATCCCCTCAACGACTATCGCCACCCCGCGTGTCATAGCGTCAGCCGCCGCTTGGTGCGATCCCCCTTTCGCCAGTACCAGCGTGTCGACATAGCACACAATGCTGACGCCACTAGGGAGGTCGGCGCGCAGCACCCAGTCGTAGCCAATGTCCCACAGAAGCGATCCCAGAACGGAACCCTGTGGAACACCGCACGACA
The DNA here is from genome assembly GCA_950371165.1 of Lacanobia oleracea. Classification (NCBI taxonomy): domain Eukaryota; kingdom Metazoa; phylum Arthropoda; class Insecta; order Lepidoptera; family Noctuidae; genus Lacanobia; species Lacanobia oleracea. The sequence continues at coordinate 16,005,889 of OX493397.1, forward strand.
TCTCTCTCCGGTTCCACTCTCCCAGGTGACCGGGGTAGATGACGGCTCTGTCCGTCAAGTAATCCTCGACTACGCGACGGAGGTAGGTCGGCATCCGGTGATACCGAAGTGCCTCCCTGATGCAACTCCAGGGCAGGGTGTTGAAGGCATTGGCGATGTCTAGAGACACCGCCAAGACGACCCCGCTCCGGGAAACCGCGTCCCTCGTCGAGAGGGCTCTCACGCGCATGATGGCGTCCACCGTAGAGCGTCCCGTCCGGAAACCGAACTGGTTCTCCGCCAGATCCGGCCCCACCCTCACTAGGTGCTCGACAAGGCGGTTTGCAATTACTCTTTCAAAGAGCTTGCCCACCTCATCGAGCAGCACAATGGGCCGGTATGCGGACGGAGAGTCCGCAGGGCGCCCCGGCTTCTTAATGAGGACCAGTTTCCCCGTCTTCCAACGAAGTGGGAACTGGCCCCTACGGTGACTGGCCTAGTGTCAAATAATAATAATCGTTTTTTTGCAATACAGGATTTGGTAATTTACATAATATGTGATTGAAGCCTCCTTTTAAGCATAATTGCCTGTGTCAGGAGACTCCGCTCTTCCACAAAAAGACGTACATAATTATATTCCGTTTATGCAAATATAAAATATAGGATATGGTATATAATGTTATTAAAAGTAAATATTATAACTAAGTGCCAAATATTTAAATAAATATGATTCCAAAATTATTTCAGTGGTGATTTAGGCGTGTGTGGGTGGGGAAAGTTGGTGTGGTGAGTTTAGTGTGGTGCGTTTTATAGGGTGTGGGTGTGTGAGTGTGTGTATGTGTGTGTCAGTGTACGTGTTGAAGAAGTGTCTCAGTATCACAATAAGTGAGGGTTTTCATCCATTCACTTATGATTTTTTTAGTCATAATATTTTTTTGAGTGAATATAGACATGCTTATTAATACAGTTATATAGCTGAGCAGATCGCCTGCTAAATTGGGTACTGGCAGACAAAGTTCTTGTTTGAGGGACTTTTACTATAATGTCCTTCCTTCTTTTTAATTAATGTTATGCTTTCTTCATTTCTTTTTGTGTTTATGTGACAGTTGTTCCTAAACAAGTTAGTAAAATGGGTATCGTCATACTTCTCATTAGTGGAATTTCACTAGCATTTTACGAACATATTCTGTCATCACAAATAATAAAAAAAGTACGATTCTGAAATATGTCGGAGTGAAGGCTTGGGTGAAGTGATCACGAAGTGAGCTGTCAAGATGGAATGACAGCTCACTTCGTGATGAAGTAATCACCCAAGCCTTCACTTCAACATGTTTACAGAATTGACCGGCTGATGTACTTAGGTTTTATTCTAAAAACACGTGGCTATAAAAATACTGGATCATGAGAACAGTGTAGGATATGATGCGGCCGGCGAAGTTCATGACAGTCCGAACGTTGATCGTAAAGACGTTCGCAGATATGTCAAGCTTGCGCCAAGCTACCAGGGTTATCATTGTTTTAACTTGGCTGAAGGGGTCCTTATCTGAAAAGAACACAATTTACAGTTAGTTTATAAAGTCAAAAGAGTTTTTAAAATAAATATTTCACTCAACATTCATAAAAAAAGCAAAACGTCTCAAAAAGTGCGGGCGAAAGTTCTCAGTATCTCGTATGTTTTTTTTCCCAGGCGGTTATAAAACGAGTATAAGATACAAGTAAGTTATAAAAATACACGTACTAAAAAACTGATATCTGTCTTTTAATATTCTTGTAAAGGCATAAATCAGCATTTGTTTTCTTTGTTGATTAAACTAGTTGATTTTTTGTTATTTTCAGTTTTGAATATGTAATTATTTTATTAGCTTTTTGCCCAAGTAATTAAATATTCAGTATGTATCTGTTATTAAACTGCTTATTCAATATCACTTCAATTCTTACCTCCTTCAATTAATTGTAAAACATGCAATAACAATGCTGAAGTTTTCTTCTTTTCCCTGGTGAACATCTCACAGACGGTCGCCAAAAATATAGGACGGCAGTTTATGCACGAATACAGAAATAAATCACTCAGGAATATTTCGGAATACTGTGAAAAAAAGTAGAATTTAGTGCTGATTTTCGTAACGAGCCATTGTTGTTTCGTTGAATACCTAGATCATCTTGTATTCATCGAATGTAATTGACATTAAATAGTTTTTGTTGGAGAAAAAGTCAAACGTTAACAAAAAAATCCCACGAAATGACGTTGGAAGAATCGAAAAATTATCATATTTATTTGTCGTATAGGTACTACTTATCTGACAATTGAGGAATCAGCCGCTAAGATAAGCCACACTGAGTAATAATCAAAAGCGGAGGGACAGAAGTACATGATGTATTCAAATTTAATTTCATCAGAACCATAATTTTTGAGATCGTAATATTAATCTCACAAATTTCATTTTCATCTTTATCGCTCACGCATTAGGTTCAAGGTAGATTGGGAAAATTTGAAAGTGGTGGTTAACGTGCTTTGCTTTCTGATTCAAAGGTGGCCTTTTTAGAACCGCTGGACAAATTGTAAAATTAATTTATCGCAAATGAACACTTAAGTAGTATTACTTAAGTGTTCATTTGCAATAAATTAATTTATCGCAAATGAACACTTAAGTAATACATTTACCGTTAAAGATGGAGACAACGATCGACATATGGTCAGTAACGTGCATAATAGCCATGAATTGTACATCGCAAAAACCTGGAATAGAGAAAAACCTTTTGAACAGACAGAATATTTACGATATTTTTTTAACAAATTGCATGCAATCCATTCATACCTGACCACAATACATTACATTGAAAAGGTGAATACAATCCGCCAGTTTGTCATACATTTGCATTAGCTCGTACCAACAGCAGTGCAAAGCCTCTTCTTGTATTACTTTAGGTTCAATGCAAATATTCTACAATGAATTAAAGTTTTATTAAAACTTGTTATAAACGGCAGTCTTTCTAACTAACAAGGATATTTTTTTTGAAGTGAAATCTTCTTTAATGGCGTTGTGCACTTTTTTTGTGATGGGTATAAAATTTTAAACTCGCGTCAGGAAATTCGAAATGGTCGAAAATTCGTAAGACGGAGGGAGAGAAGCACGGATTCAAGTTTTCACTTCTACCGGCACTCCCTGAGAGCAACCCGTTGTTTTTTTACTAAAATATGGTTTGTTACCTTAATAACAAAGTCGCAAATTGTATCTTGAAATATAATCTTCTTTTGATTTGACATCGTGTGTTTAACAGCCTTCAATAGCAATGTATTCAGCATTAGAATCCTCAAGTAAATATTAATAACGATGAAGTATAAGATCGACCCTTGCAGCATGATTAAAAAGAAATTTATGTGGGCACCAATATTCTGTAAGTGAAATTTTCTCAACCACAATGTGCATAGGACTTGCACTACTGGCAATACGACCAGTATAATTGAGATGAAACGTCTTCTTCTAAAAACTGTTTTAGTTACTCTAAAATGTATATCAACATTAGCGAGCTTATTAAATAATTCGACATAATGTTTCGAGTTAAAAATAGCAATGGCGAAAATTGAATAAACCACTTCAATAATGCTTAACATGCCAAAAGTTCTTGTCAGGATATTCAACGGCACGTCAGATTTTGTCTCATGCCAACTCATTGGCTTTATTATTATCATTGATACCACAAGGTGAGTTATGATGAAAAACAACGAGTAGAACTTGCTGTAGAACTTTGTGCTAACAACATTGTTTTTCCCGAATGAAACCAATTTTGATCCAAATATAGATGCAAAATGTACTAAAGGTTTTGCAGCAATGACTAGTGAATACGGCGACACTTTTTTACTAACTTGGTTTTGGGAAATTATGCTATCGACTGCTTTCGCATTAGAAAAAAATAATACATTTTTCGAAGTCTGGAAATCGTCAATGTAAAACATGGCCGCTTTTTTTCTCAGTTCTTATAAGTTACTCTAGTTATTGTTAATGACGATAGCCTTTTATACCCAAATTTTTAATTTAATAAATTGATTCTATATCGTCCAATATTTTTAATAACTCATTAAAACTATTAGATTATAGTGCAATACCTTGTTTTGAGTATATAATCACATTGATTGAAGTTATTAGGTCAGAATGGTGAAAACCACTCAAAGGACGGCTTTGATTGGAGTTTCCCTGTGTGACTGAATTAAGATTTTATTTAATTTGAGATTAATTTTGACTCTACTCTAGGTCAGAGATGACAGAGACAAAGGAACATCTCCAGGAGAACAGAATTATCTGGCATAGCCCGAATAATTCCCAGTCTTGCTCACCGAAAGAATGCTTACAGAGCAGATGAGGCCAAAAGGTTCTGGAGTGGCAAGACGCAGAGTTGGAATAAGTTGAACTGATGGTCTGGTTAAGACCGCTGGATACGAGAATCACACGACTGGTCGATGCTTCGACGATTGGAGCAGACCAACGTATTATGTGGTATCCCAAGCTAACTTTCTAATTTGTATTACCTATAAATAGCCTGTATAAATATGGATAGGAACTATAAGGAGGCTAAAAATTTACTCTTACGGCCATTAAGCTCGCACGCGTTTTGGCTTTGGATGGATTTGATTGCTTTTCGCGCACTTGTTTTCTTGAGCTAATGTAGGTACTCAGTTTATCTCTCCTCTAACTGCCCCGTTGGTCTCGTGACTGTGGGGTTCTAAGTTCAATCCCTAAGACGGGCAAAGTGTTCTTGGGTTTTTCCATTAGAGATTTATCAGTGGCAACCCGGAGTTTGGGAGTTGGTAGTTTGACACCCTCCACTCCACCATACTTCATTTCGTCGTTTGTTGGTCCTGCACCTGACCTCTCACTGGCCGTATTGCAATGCACGGAACTATGGGGATGTACCAGTTTTGGCGCATACTTGTGCGCTTGAATATGAATATTAGGTCTTTACCTATGAATTGCCGTTCTGCAGTACTGGCCATTTCAAATCAAAATAATTTTTGTTTGGCTAAGAATTCTAATTTCAAATTAATTTTATTTTAAAAACATGTTTTTTTTTTCCAAAAGTAGTCATTTGTTTATTGATTAGTGTTACATTTTCATCGCATTTCAATCTTTTTCGTCATCATGGATACGTTAAAAATTCGAGTAATTATGGAATATGAATACCGTCGTGGCAGCAACGCGGCACAAGCGGCTCGCAACATCAACGACGTTTACGGAGCTAACACTACAAACCAACGCACCTACGCACCTGTTATTGGTTTGCTCGCTTCCGTTCTGGAAATTTCGACCTGAAAAATGAACCTCGCGGTCGTCCGAAGACTTTGGTCGACAATGACGAATTAAAGGCGATTGTGGAAGCTGATGATACACAATCTACGGCTGAATTAGCAGCAGCTTTCGACGTTAGCGTCAAAACAATATTGGTCGATTTGCGTCAAATTAGCAAGGTAAAAAAGCTTGACAAATGGGTGCCCCACGAACTCAATGATCGCCAGCGCGAAGTACGCGTCGAGACGTGCCTTGCACTGCTCAACAGACACACAAACGAAGGAATTTGGAACCGCATTGTTACCTGCGATGAAAAATGGATTCTGTTTGATAACCGCAAGCGCTCAGCAAGTTGGTTGGATCCTGGTTCAGCACCTAAACAATGCCCTAAACGAAAAATTACCCCTAGAAAAGTGATGGTCACTGTTTGGTGGTCTAGCGCCGGTGTGATTCATCACAGCTTCTTACCAAACGGGGTGAGCATTACTGCAGATGTGTACTGTGAAGAACTGAACACAATGATGGAGAAGCTGGCACATAATTACCCCTAGAAAAGTGATGGTCACTGTTTGGTGGTCTAGCGCCGGTGTGATTCATCACAGCTTCTTACCAAACGGGGTGAGCATTACTGCAGATGTGTACTGTGAAGAACTGAACACAATGATGGAGAAGCTGGCACATCTCCAACCAGCATTGGTCAATCGCTCGTCTCCGCTGCTCCTGCACGACAACGCGCGACCTCATACTGCACAGCAGACGGTCTCCAAGTTGCAAGAACTGGGGTTGGAAGCTCTCCGTCATCCGCCCTACTCACCAGACCTTGCGCCTACAGACTACTACTTTTTCCAGAATTTGGATAACTTCTTGGCGGGAAAAAAATTCAATACCCAAGAGGCAGTACAAAATGCCTTTGAAGAATTTGTTGCCTCCCGTCCAGCTGATTTCTTTAAGAAGGGCATCAATAAACTGCCACTGCGTTGGCAAAGATGCATTGATTGCATGGGTGATTACTTCGATTAATACAAATAAAAAATACATGAAAAAAATTCGTTTAAATTTTTTCATACAAAACGGCAATTTCATGGGTAAATACCTATTATATCTTCCACACTGATGGCTAGTCTATGCTGCTGGCCACATTGCCGCAATTTAGCCTGGAAGGCTAATCTGCTTTTTATTTGTGCTACCGTAAATATCTCACTGTGCTTCTTTTTATGCAGACTGATCTTCCAGATTTTGTCATTCTTCATCATCATCATTTCAGCTGAAAGACGTCTACTGCTGGACATAAGCCTCCCCCAAGCGTCGCCACAACGAACGACCTTCACCAGGTGCTTGTTCGGGTCTAAATAAACTTAAAAAAGTGATCTTACCAGATTTCACTATCCCTCGTTGATCCCATTTGAAAACTTAATAATTGATCATCAATGTCCAAGAAATATCTCGGGTCATTAATGGAATCGACTTTGTTACTGAGGCCCTCTTCATCCCATCGCATCGCAGAAGAAAATCAGTTATAACTACTGATTTTCTTCTCGAGATGTCAAAAGAAACAGCTAGTTCATTGACTTTTAGAATAATGTTGTCACAACATTCAGATATATCGCATCTTGAATATTATGTAGTCAATAGTTGACCCGCACAACTTCGTCTGCTCCACTCCTAGTGGTCTTAGTGATGATATTATTATATAGAATATAGCCTTCCTCGATAATTGGCTATCTAACACTAAAATAGTTTTTCAAATCGGACCAGCAGTTCTTGAAATTAGCGCGTTCAAGCAAACAAACTCTTCAGCTTTAGGTATACTAATGTAAGAAGTAAAATAAGATAAGAAGACTTTACTCCTAGGGCTATTTCTGTTTTCATAATAAAACCACATCGTACATTTTATATGAAAGTATTATAATTTATTCATTAATAATCCTATTCCTAGTGTTTGATCGTATTTTCAAAGCACGTATTTTTAAAGTAATTAGTCTTAATTTTATTGCGAAGAATAACTTATGTGAACTCTTTTGTATTCCTATTTTATCTTGAAAATACAAGTTTAAAAACCCAGTTCTTGAATTCTGAAAAGAAGTTATTAATAATTTAAGTTTTTCAGTAGTGATTGGCACATAAATCAATATAGGGTAAGGTTAACTACTCAGCATCCGTCAGACCCTGAGAGGACAAAAGTTTTCAACCGTTAGAACCCGTAAGTCACTATTGGGCCAAGGGAAAATAAACGCAAGACTCATACAAATAACGTTTAAGTCGCGCGCGAGTCGGTTTGTCCCGAAAGGGACTTGCGTATTCTGTGGTAGATGTGTGTAATGATATAGTAACGTTCTGTTTATACAGGTTACTATGAAGTATTAATTGAGGAGCTCGTGGCTAAAGAATAACAGCCGCACAGATCGATCTTCAAGGTTAAGCAACGCTTACCAAGGTTGGTCTGTGGATGGGTGACCATCTTAACATATCGAGTTTCCTCCGTGCCTCGGAAAGCACGTTAAGCCGTTGGTCCCGGCTGTCATTTGTAGAACTTTGGCATTCATTACGGATTGTCAGAAGCCAGTAAATCTGACTCCAGTCTTGCCAAGAATACCGTGTTACCCATTTAATGAATTTTAATGAGTTGTGGAGGTCTGGTAGTCAGCCGCTTCACGTAAAATACTGGTATTCAGCTGAATCCGGTTTGACTGGAAGCCGACCCCAATATAGTTGGGAAAAGGCTAGGCAGATGATGATGATGACTATGAAGTATTAATACGAGTACCATCACGATTCCTTTTCGAAAGTGGGATCGAGCGCTTGGTCATGTGTGTAGCTTTGTCTTTCTCTCGAACAGGTTTCATGATGTCATTTAAACGACAAAATATCACACCCCGGCCTCATTTTTAGGGTTCCGTACGGCAGCTTAACCAACGAAAACCTATTACTAAACCAGCGGAGGTTAGTATCCGCCCGTCCGTCCGTTCGTCCCTCCAGCTGTCCATCCGTCCGTTCGTCCCTCCAGCCGTCCATCCGTCCGTCTGTCTGTCAGCGGGCTGTATGTATGAACCGTAACAGGTAGATAATTGAAATTTTCAGTGTGTATTATCTATAACAAAAAAATAAAACACACACGAAGGGTTCCGAACCGATTTTTAGTATGTGTTGTCATAACGGCAATTTAAATTACACAATCTGTGAAAATGTTAACTCTGTCTATTATGGTTTTTGAGATAGAGCCCGCTGACAGACAGACGGACGACGGATGGACGGACAGCAGAGGTTTAGTAGTAGGATTCCGTTGGTTACCCTTTGGGTACGGAACCCTAAAAATTAAAGGTAGAACAAACGTGATTTGTTTGGTTTATGATACGGAACCCTTCGTGTCAGAGTCCGATTCGCACATGGCCGGTTTTTTAATTTTTACGGTATCATAAAATAAAAACTCTGAAGAAATCCATCGGCTAGTTAACGTCGAATGGATTAAAAGCTATTAAGGGTGCCTCTCCACCAGAGTTGTGCTATGCAGCTATGCTGCGAGAATGTAAAAGCTGAGCTGCGAAACTATGTGACCGTTTCCAGTGATGCCAAGCTACGTAGCGGAGCGACTAAGATGTGCGATGAAGATGCGCAGCTCGAGCTATGCAACGTACTGCTAGGCATATAGCTACACCACTCGCACACCTCCATAGCTTGCATTTACAGCACGCATCCACAGTAGCATCCAAGGCACGAATCTACAGCATGCATCCAGAGCACGCATTCTTCCATATATAAAAACGTGGCTTAATAAAATCATTTTCCACCAGTGCTATGCTATGTAGACCAATGAATATGATTGGTGGATATCAAACGCATCCATAGCAACATTACACAGCACATCTCTGGTGGAAAAGCAGCCTTAATCTCGACTATCGATAACATACGACATTTTTAAACACTTACGTATGAGTAGAAATTTGAATAGCATTAACACAGCATAGATGGATGCGATAACGCACAAAACTCCCAAACATAAGCTCGATAGCTGACATAAGATGGTGCATATGAAACTGTAACAAATAAAAAATATTTACGACTAGCTTGTGCTCACTTTAAAATAAATTTCGAAAAAAAACCGTTACCTTATCTTATGGTCCGATCTATCTCTATACCAAAATTCATCAAAATCAGTTAAGCGATTTAGGCGTGAAAGCGTAAAAAAACACTCGCTTTCGTATTTAAAGGGTTAGGATTTCAGATTGATTGACTACCTAACAGAGGGTTTCACCGACAGTCTGTTAACTGATACTTAGGGCCTTATCACACTAGCGAGTTGCCAGCGAGGGGAAAGCGGGGCGAGTGCGCAGCGAGCTGGCCGCGATTTCGTAACGTGTGGGCGGCGAACACACCGCGAAGACGCCGCGGCTGCGCAGCGAGCTCGCGGCGAACGGCGCTGTCGACCCCATTTTATGCGGACGTGTACGTGTAAGTGGACGCAGCGTCATTAAGAGGTTAAAGCGTTGGTGATATTAATGGATATGGAATTATTTCTTAAGGAAATTCAAAATCGTCCTGTTATATGGGACCAAACGAAAAAGGAAATCAGTGATCGTATTATAAAAACAAGCATGGGAATTCACTCTGGCACTGAATGTACAAAACGCGGGTAGCACACCGCGGTCTCGCTTCCCACCTAAGGTGTCTTCGAGGCAAGCCATATCAACAGGGCCATATCAACGGGGCCATTTTAGTCATCTTACAAAAGCGGCCCACTTAACATATCCGACATAAACTGCCTTTTTATGCGCAATTTTTTTAAAATATAACGTTAAGATAATATAGGTACAAAATAACAAGTTCATGATATTATTAGTAGAATATTATCAGTAAGAAGTGAGCAGGCTATCCACTGGTTAACTGGTTTACGTTAAGAGGTAGAAGAAAAGTCATTCTCTTTGTGCAAACAGAGGGACCGATTTCATGGAATCATTTCACACTATTCTGTCAGTGGCTTCGCCCGCGTGATCCCTAGGGAACATACTCCTGGGATTATAGTCTGGAATAACACATGAGCTATATATATAGGTATAGCCCATGTGTTACTAATATACCTCTATGCCAAATTTCATGAAAATAATTTCACAAACTTTCGCATTTATAATATGCTCCTTAGGGAACATAGTCTCGGGATAAAAAGTAGCCTATGTGTTATTCCCGACTATAATCTACCACTGTGCCAAATTTTATGAAGATGCTCCAGGCGTACTGACGTGAAAGAGTAACAAACATCCATCCATTCATCCGCACAAACTTTCGCATTTATATTATAAACTCAATACTTTGTTGCATTCTATATATATAACATAGATGTTATAAACAAGGAGGAAGAGGGCTATGTAGCATTTCAAGGTATTCAATATTATCAAAATATGATGATGATTATTTACGTATTCATATTTTCACATTTACATTTGATTTTTATAACTATCTATTCCATGTTATATTATAAATATTCCACAATGTTTGGTGAATAAGAGAGAGAATAATAATTTTAACTTTGCAATCGATTTGTTATAAAAAAAAAACTTATACAATTAGTAGGATAGTCAAGATAAAATGCTCTTGTTCTGGTTCTACATAATATGAATATTTGTATAATCTAAACGCACATTTAGAGCCGTAGGTGTCTGCGTAGCTCGTGGCTAAATAATAACAGCCGCACGGGTCGATCTTCAAGGTTAAGCAACGCTTGCCAAGGTTGATCTGAGAATGGGTGACCATCTTAACATACCGGTCTTAAAATAACCTTTAATTAAAATATGATTCGTGCGGCTTATCATTTCCGCTCCGTGCCTCGGCAAGCATGTTAAGCCGTTGGTCCCGGCTGTCATTTGTAGATCTTTGGCAGTCGTTACGGATAGTCAGAAGCCAGTTAATCTGACTCCAGTCTTGCCATGAAGTACCGTGTTTCTCAGTTAATGGGTTGTGGAGGTATAGTAGGCAGCCGCTTCTCGTAAAATACTGGTATTCAGCCAAATCCGGCTTGACTGGAACCCGACCCCAATATAGTTGGGAAAAGGCTAGGCAGATGATGATGACTGGTACGAATTGAAGAATTCTCTTAGTGTTGTATAGTACATTTATCGAGGAAGGCTGTCCTAATATGATGATGTTACTAAACGACCGAGTGAGTGACTGACAGACAACACACAGCCGAAAGTACTGGTCGTGGAAAGGTGAAATTTTACTTCTTTGGAGTGTAGGGAAGATTTCACGAAGTTCCTACGGGAACGGAAAAAAGCGGGATATGCGCGTATAAACTCGCGAGCAAAAGCTAGTGTTTGTATAGTCTAAACGCACATTCAGAGTGATATTTCATATACACTTTAAAATCCTTATGCTTGGAAATGAATGAACCGTTTCTAATGAAACTCAATACGCATACGCTGCTTAGAAACAGTTTAGAGAGGAAGAGAGTGAGTCTCGCTCAAATCGGTTCCAAGATTTCAGTCTTTCGAGTTTGTATGAAATAAGGAAACGCTGTTTATGCAAACATATCAGTGGATAACATAGTTGCTATACTTGCGAACATTGTAGCCTATTTAAATCACTACTAACCGTCAAAAACGCATAAAACATCGAAATAGAATCTTTCGTGACCAGTTGGTCTTTGTTTACGTAATTATTATTTATTTACAGACTCGCTGTGAACTTGTTCTGTCTTGTGTTATTTTATATTCCCAAAAATAACACAATACATGTTTATGTTATGCTGTGCCTGCCTGTGTGGTGTAGATTAAAATATTCTTTGTACGAGATCTCGAGGCTTGGAAATATTTCTCTGAACTAAGTTTCTTACGAACCGAGCTGAACTAAAGGACCGGATGATCAAGTGATAAATTTAATTAAATTAAAGGGTAAGGAAATGGATGCATCTCACAACGAGACAAAGTCTTGTACTCCGAAACTATTAGTGGTAATGTCACGGTGTTTGTTATCGAACTCATCCGAAATGGCTTGGCCGATTTTCATGATTTTTTTTGTGTATATTGGTAAGTGAGAATAGGTCGTAGGCTATTTAAAAACATATTATGGCAAAACAACGTTTGCCGTATCAGCTCCTCGTAGTTTATCTAAATAAAAGATGATTGAATCCAACTATTTGCCTATAGTGTAATACTAGATGACCCGCGCAGCGTCCAGCGTCTGCTTCGCTTCTACTGTGATGATATATAGCCTATAGCCTTTCTCGATAAATGGGCTATTTAACACTGAAATATTTTTGCAAATCGGACCAGTAGTTCCTGAGATTAGCGCGTTCAAACAAACAAACTCTTCAGCTTTATATATTAGTATATATAGAGTATAGATAAAATGCTGTAATTTAGCTAGAGGCCAGACTTTTCATCCCGGGAAAATACATATTTCCATAGAAACCATTCTAAGAATGGACTGCTCATTTAGGACACAAATAACTATTTTAAATAGTACATAAAGCAGTAAAATAATAGAAATTCTATACTAAGCTGAGGAGTAGAAATAAAATAAAATATAATAACCTACCACATTTTTACTTGTTTGAAATATTTTCATAAAGGAAGGATCCAGGCTTTCAATACGAATCCACCTATTGCTATTGTCATGAACTTTTGCTTAAACTTAAGAACCAACAATCTAGCTTAGAATTAAAACATTTTTAGTGAAGACTTAGATAAAGACATTATTTTAAAATAATGACTCTGACAAATGTCCTCCCACAGAACTTAAAAAAAATTGTTTATGTTTGACAAAATGATAGACCAAAGAGTTTTGTTTGTACTTTTTATTAGGTCATAATTTTGACGTATAAAAGCACCCATATAGTAGTCCAGTTTGCCTTGCCTAGCAGTTTAAATGAAGGCAAAACTATCATATAGTTGAAACGGCGAAGACATTAGATAGTCAATCATCTTTAGGTAGGTAATTCCTCCGTCCGAGTCATAAGCAATTATTTAAGGTGTCGTATATTTTTCTTTAAACGCTAGATAAGCAATATATTAATATATATATTTATAACTAGCGATGATGATTATAATAATATATGATTATAACTTAAAGCTAGAATACCTATTTATGTATTTACAATTAAAATTAACGTAGAGAAGGAATGAAAGAAAAGAGTACATTGTGTTTGATATTAGTTAATAGCTTATACTCTATTTAATAAATACAAAGAAGTAGTTACAAAGATGTGGCAACTAGACACAAATGTGATCATAGAGTTTTAGCTCATCTTGAATTGACCATAAATACTGCAGTGTTTTATTAAGGCACGATATAGTAGGTATTTAATCCCTGCTGGAGGCAAACACATTTTTATATCGACATACCTTAAATCGACCTTATTTTTCTTATATTGTAGTAAACAGAGCACAGATTATTTTTATAGTAAGTTTTAAAAAAAATAAAGAAGTTTTTTGACATGTTCACTTGGGCCATCATAGTTTGGCTTCGAAAGAGATTGGAAGAATATTCATTTTGTAGGTAAAGAAGCTGTAGTATAAGGTATACATTAAATTAGTTTTGGATTATTCATCGACAGCTCGTTGAAACGCAGGGCTCTGCTGGTTGTGGTCTCTTCATCACCATCTGTTGAACAAGAAAAATAAAAATTGTAAATAATGTTGTACCAATTAGGAATTTGCCATCATTGTCCATCTAAAGATCTACAGTAAAGTCAAAAGAAGTTCAAAAATGTTATTGGTTTGTTTGTTTGTATAGCTTAGTATGTTATCTCATCGTCCGCAAAATTACGTCCATTTTACCCATTTTTTTTTCTTTTTTTTAAGGATGAGAAATCATTAAATGCAGGACGGAGCAGGAGTGAGTGTCAGACTTTTACTGACTAAAACCCATCCGTGTTCCTCCTGGTGCTCTTTACCATGAGGCAGCGTTTCCACCAGAGATGTGCGAGGGTGCGTTGCGAGAGATGTGTTTCTTTAGAACCAATAGAATCGCTTGCGCTGAGCGAGGGTATTCTCTATTCGATTCTATCCTCGCGCATCTCTGGTATATCGTCTGACACCGATTCAAAAAATTACTATGCCCGCTTTCATCATTCGCATATATTTTTCCCAACCATGTCGCGACCGCCTTTTTAACACAATACCCCTTGGAAAGGCTGACCATAGACTGCTTTTGTTTACCAGCTTATGTTTCTTTACCCTGTGACTACTATCACTAAATGGTATATTCTAAGCTTGAAAAATCTCAAGATACAATAAATCCCTAAGACGCAGGGTTGAGGAACAATTTGATTAGTTGTTCATTTATTTGGACAAGTTTTCATTGAGCTGAATGCTCTATGAAATGAGTCAAAAGTACTCACCTCCGAATATAACTCCGACACCCCATAAGATGAGAAGGATTACTGCTACGATGAATAGCAGAGTTATTATCAAACTGAGGATCTTGCACAGAAGATTACACACACAGCAACTGAAAAATACCAAATACAGATGTAAAAAATATTTAAAATCATTTTAAAAAGATCATGATATGGGGGAAAATTAAAAGGGAATGCGTGTTGCCTCGATCACAAACGAAATGGGACAAGGGCAAGAAGATAAAATGATATACATCTTTACGCATGGAAGGCGCACAAAATCTACATCGGGCACACACATGCTGAAAAATCAGCGTACACACACTGGTCAAAAGACCCTTTACTATTTAATATATGATACCAAAATTTACGCGGATGGTAAGTACTTCTTTTATGAAAAGAAATAGTAGCTAAAGCATTTTATGTAGGTACCAAAAAGTGTCGCATGGAATATGTTGTTTCTACCAACCCCATGTGTAAAGACTTAGTTTATGATGAATTATTTCTTATTTTCAATATCATTACCAATCATACTGTGGACTGATAAGGTAACTACGGTTAAACGATAAACCTGTTTTAACGGTAATATTGTTCAGTACGAGGTCTTCTATAGATTCAGTTATCGACGAGATAAAACTACAGAACGTCTTAACTAGCGTCTCGGTTATTAATTTAATATAAATTCTACGTATCTTTGAAAAGAGCTCAAGGCTAGAAAATCAATTTGCACTTTGTGTTTTGAAACTATGTAAAACTAGATTTATGTCCACTGCTTTGCTCGTGCATATTTAGAATTTTACGAGTCATAAGTTCATAACGAGAGTAACATCAGCCAAAGTATGTTAAGTACAAATGCCAAATAAAATGGCTATTTGATTGTCGGCTATTCGTTGCAGGTCGGCTCAAGAAATCAACGTCTTGTTTCTTATTTACACTTTTGTTGTGTTTTAAAACACAACAAGGTGATCGATTTTATTACTAGTAGTGGAATGTGTAATATGTATTTTCCAGCAGCCAACATTTGGGTACTAAGGTTTTATCAATATGCATTAGTTTATTATTGTTTAAGATAATTTTGTGTATTTTATCTATGGGCCTCAGTTGCCTGATAATAAAATTATTATTATTTTCACATGTTTTTCACTTTCTCGGGTCCCTGGAGACCCGTTCCTTTGATAGGCGTACGAGGAGCCGAAGCCAACTCGCAGAGGCCCCGTTACACATTACAATTGGAATGGGGCACCAACTGTCGGTTATCCCTGTTTGCACTGTGAAAGTATACTCAAGGACAATCCCCGGTTGGAGCAGGATTATTGCAGGATATTGCAGGACTATTGCAGAATATGGAAACAAAAGATGAAACGCTATAGGTTTGGGTGATTTAGTTGACTGATCATCGTTTACTATGGAGACACTATTGGACCCTGCCTGATCACTGACAATTAAATCTGCTTTAAAATGGCAGGGGGTGACTTGGGCGGGCGATAGGCGCGGGAGCGCCTCCACCCGCATTGCACTCCACACCACCTCCGCCGGTCATTCCCAGCCCTCCCCCTGAACGGGGAGGACTTGAGGGGCCCGCCGCTTTAGGCGGGTTGTCGTCGGAGGAGGACTGGACGCTAAGGCTGCGCCGATCTCCCAGTCCTCTTCCACTCGGACGATGCGGGAATGCCGCTGGGTTATTTTAGTGGGTATACCGGGTCAGCCCGAAAAAAAAAAAAAAGGGGTGACTTGCACACTCAGTAAATGTACCCCCCGAAAACGGTCGCTAGCACAAAGTAACGTAGCACCAAGGGGGCAACATATTCTGAGGTGCTAAAGAAGTGGAAAGGTATACCCCGGCTATCAGGACAATCCCAGAAGTACGGTCAAGATCCCTACCAGCAACTTACTGGATTTTACTTCCTTCTCCCGAGCACGTTTGCTCTTGCGAATCTCCACTCAGACCGGCCGATTAAGGCAAGAAAGAGGTGGGAGCTCTGTTCATCTTCAGTGTCACTTCGGCCAGCAAATAAAAGCAAGCCGCAAATGAGGAACAAGACTTCTCCCGGGAGATCAGGTCCGTGGGGTCGCTACTGCCCAACAGTTCGCCACAAAACTGCCTTGCGGATTGATTATTAATATTATTAAAAATGTGCTGTCCTAAATCATCTTCTATCGTGATCCTTTACGTTATCTAGTAAAAAAAACGGTTCATAATTTATTTTTCGGGTATGTACGAAGAAATATTAGGAAAATGCCAATGTACCTACAGTCAATAAAGCTATTTGGTATACGGGCAAATGCAGTGGCTGCTGTGTGTGTGCTGTGGAAAAATTATTATATTTTCCACAGCACTGCCAAGTTTATTTTTAATGTGTGCATTATATTTTTTAAGCGTTTGACAAACGTACGAGTGTGTTGTACAATAATTGTCTACTCAGCACTCTCACAACATTGTTTAAAAGTAGTTGCAATTTAGCTGCTTGCATACCTAATAGCTTTGTTAACTGTACCTACTTTATAGTAAGTTAATCTGGCGCCTACCATAGTTGTTAGGTTTTTTCATAAGCTTAAATAATTCTAGATGCTCCGTTGAAAAGAGACGTTCCTTTGACTAGACTGGTTAGTGGAGTTTACATGAACTTAGTACTACGTTGGTTAGCGTCATAGTTTCTACATAACCGTATAGATGTCGCCGCTTCAATATCTCTGGGAGATATTTTCTCTATCGGTTCAATTTCACAGTATTTCTCAGTGTACCTTTGATCAAAGTATTATAACATTTTATGATTCAATATATGTTGCCTTATCTTAATTATCGTGGTTATAAGCGATAACTTATAGTGTTACGTGCCGATTTAATCAACAGTTTAAGATAACGTCTTAGGAGAAACACCCATTCCATTGTTTTAATACAAAAAACTGTATTTACGACATTTACGGACATATTATAATATATTTTATTGAATAGTAAAATTCAACAACTAACAACAACACTCAATATTTTTTCAGTTCAGAATCTACACAACACAATGGTACTGTCAAGAGATAAAGTTCATAACATGGATTTTTGGTTTCATTTATCAAATCTCCTCCGGCTGAATTTTGGCCACGTGGCCAAGTTCAACTTAGATCAGCCAATACGAGTTTATAGGAGATATTATTATTAGACATCAGGCGCAGGCATCTTTTCGTTAATTATACAAAGTCCCAACACGAGGAGCTTGTCGCTAGATAATAACAGCCGCATGGGTCGATCTACAAGGTTAAGCAACGCTTGCCAAGGATGGTCTGTGGATGGGTGACCATCTTTACATAACGAGTTTTCTCCGTGCCTCGGAAAGCATGTTAAGCCGTAGGTCCCAGCTATTATTTGAAGATCTTTGGTAGTTGTTACGGATAGTCAGAAGCCAGTAAATCTGACTCCAGTCTTGCCCTAAAGTACCGTGTTACCCAGATAATGGGTTGTGGAGGTCTGGTAGGCAGCCGCTCCACGTAAAATGCTGGTATTCAGCTAAATCTGGTTTGACTGGAAGCCGACCCCAATATAGTTGGGAAAAGGCTAGGCAGATGATGATGATACAAAGTCCCAACACGCCTTGGAATGCTGTCCGAATGAGTACAACGAAAAGTTACTAGCAAAACAAACGAAACTAATTCTTGTTAAAAGGCTGCAATTTGATTGTATCTGAATGCAACGACGCCATTTTTGCGGTCATCTCGTAGAAAACGCAGCAGAATAGTTACTAGACAGTCGAGGTCGTTGACAGCGATTAATATTATTAAGTACTTGTTATTGGAACAGTAGCAAAAAAGTACGCGAATGCATGTTGTTTATTTATATTTTAATGTAACTTTTCGCTTGGAATGCATCAAAGAAGCAAATGAATCCACGATTTCGCGTAGTGGTTGTATATGTCACCGGAAAATAGCAGACACCGTAAGATTGTAAAATATCGCGTGAAATTGTAAACTAGTTTTTGGTAAAAAGTCACCTAAACATTGGAAACTTTTGAATTAGGATGGGATTTATTGTATTCAAAATAATACGATCACAATTTATGGAGAAAATATAATCTAAAAAAGATTTATTACAATCTTACGAAGTTTGCAATTTTCCGGTGACATAAATATAATTCAGATTTTGTGACTTGTTAGTAGGTAAGTAATTTGAAAGAGCTTATCTGCACTTGTGTTCAATTTTATCTTAATCTGTTCGGCAATTTCCACGTGATTCAATAATGAAAATGAACATTATTGCTTCATTCGATCATCGGTTAACAAGGTGGGTTGATTGAGTCAGCACAGAGTATTTAAAGTCAACATTGAGAAAAAAAGTTATTTTCCTCGTATTTTACCTATGATAATACTGTAGGCATAATTATTATCGTGCTTAATTTGTTATCAAGATAAGATTGTTACGTTTTATTGGAATGTTTATTTATGTCAATCTTTATCGTTTGCCCTCATGTGTACCTATCTACGCGTGTTTCATACTTTATCGATACAAAAACCACATTTCCTTAAAGTTATTTTTACAAGAGACCGATATATTTGTACATATTTATTACCATCAAATTCCCAGAAACGCAAGATAATTAAATGTTCAGTTTATAGGTAATAAAGTAAGCATTTTTATTGAGAAGCGTAAAACAAAGTAATTGCAGTGTATTTCTTTGCACTGTTTTTGTTGGTAACTGTACCCCCGGTCGGTTGCATTACGGAGCAGATTGGTCAATGCTGTTGACGTCACGAGTCTACCAAACGGTAGAGATTACACTGACAAGCCAGTGCCACGGTCCGACAGGCCTTGCATAGACGGATTAGAATAGAACGACTGACAATAAACATTTATATCACAAAAATAATTAAAACTTCTGCTAATCTTAATCTAAAATACACAACTCACAAGTGATTATTTTAAAATAAGTCTATCTACATTAGTTTTCTGGTCTAGTCTAAATGCTTGCTTCATCGTTCTGTGTCACAGTGGTGTTTATTTGCGATGAAAAAACTAAAATAATGGCGTTGCAATTACGAAAAGATTGCATGCTATTACGACGATTTACTTCCATTAAATGCCGCAAAATTAATAGTAAGCACTAGTAAGATTTTTATATGTTTTCCTACAACTTTACGTTCGCCAAACAACTTAATTGCAAGAAAATATGTGCGTCGCGTGTATTTAATTGAACTTGCGCAGAACGACACTGGAGTTTTATTGTTAATTTTTTCACACAAATTAAACAAAACACAGTGTTATTTAATGGAAAACAGAAACACAACTTACCACATTTTGTTGTTTTAAGGTATATGATTCGTATCACTGATTGCAAGACAGGCAGTTGTCCACGACTGAAGCGAAGTGACCGTTGTTACTATTTAAAACTAGGTACACCAAAACTTATCAGTTCTTATCGGAAATTATCTCTACGGATCGATATAATATTTCGGTACACCAGATAAGAAAAATGTTACCGGAAAACACCTGAGCATCTAGTTATTAAAAAAAAAACCTGATTTACAGGTATGATTTAATAAGTATTATTTAATTACTTAGTTTGTACGGATGAACGGAATTATGAAGTCAGTTACGAGTAAGTAATAGGATATCCCCACTTTTTTGGCTTCACAGAGAGTTTAGGTTGTTCTTTTTTTAAATTATATTGTAACTGACTGAATGTAATGCCTTGCCAGCGCTGGCGTCTACTGAATACTGAACAGTTGTTTAATATTGATTGACATAGGTAGTTATCTACGAGAATGCACGTCAGTTCTCCCAGATTTTGTTATTGTAAATATTTTTTTTGTATATAAATGTCGGTTTGTTTTAAATTCAAATGGTGCCAGCTTCGTGTAGGTAAACTGGGGTTTATGTTTATTTTTGTAAGATACACTTAAAATCTTTCGATGCACAAAACATTTTTTCTTCACAATGTAGATATTATTGGTTGTATTAGTTATTAGTTTATTAGGTACAGGTTACCCAATTAGTAATTGATTTATTACTCATTGTAAGCATTATCAACATTATAAACTTTTGCTCCATTACAGAGAAGTACTTGTTCTGTACTAAAGATGTTATAAATGATTTGGCTTATCAAAAGATTGCTAAAGATTACGATAATTATTCGATAAAGTACATTATTTGCATTAGGTACTCCACGTCACATTAATCCTGTTTCAATAATGACATCATCCCGGAACAACAGAAGAACACACCCGGAAAGTTGGCTGGAGAAGGCAAAACCGGTGTTTTACCGGATCACTGTACTTTGTATAAGGCCATTTAAATATATTTGCATAGTCCCTCATTGTCATTAGGATAAATATATCCTGAGATATGGTGTCCTAAAGTGCCGCACTTTAAAAAAAAAATAGAGGCACAAATTGCTAAAAATAGAAACTTAATATCCAAATATCTCAATAAAGTGGTATTTTAGGTTACCGTAGGTTAGATATTTTTTGTTCGTTTAAGTGCTTTTTATTATATGTTGTACGCCCCAACCGAAATTATCCGTTTTATTATGAGCCACGCGACTATTTATTTAAGTGACGGCATGTTGAAACTGCATTATATAGAAAGAACACTTGAACATACAAAAAAATCCAAGGACACTATAAAATGTTCCGTTGCCAAGATATTTTACATTTCATAATTATAGTGATTTTGTCTCCAAATAACTCAGCAACGCAAAAACATCCTGTTATGATGCCTAAAAGGTAAGGCACTTTTTGTTGGTTTACGTGTCTTCAACACAACTTTTATTTTTATTGTGCGACACAACTCTTTACCAAAACTGCCATCAGAACGACGAAGAAAACATCGTGAGATAATTGGCAAAAGATTTGACTTGCACCATCCCCCATTAGTATAGAGGCTGGTGGACTATGACTGACTTCTTCTCACAAAGAGGAGGTTTGTATACCAGTCGTGGAAACGATATTAGCCCAGAATGCTGCCACATAAGTACCACATTCCTTAGATCTGGTCATTGGCAGACCGAGCAAGATGAGCAGGGGGTTGGATCGATACTACCTTCTATTGGCTTTGGTTCCACTAACGAAATAGTTTGGTTAAAGTCAAATACCCACGCTAGGTGTTTCCAAAGTTATCTAGTTAACACATGGCATTTGAGGGTTTCGAGCGACAAGACGCGACGAAAATCGACTTAACTACTTAGTTCTGGTGTAACCCCCACTCAAGTTGACATTCAAGTAACTTAATTAATTAAATTAGATTCAAGAGGTTCTATGAACTACTAGACGTACTATCTACTTCATACGTAGATAACAGCAAATTGTGAAAATCTGGATGTTCGTTAGTTAATCAAGGCTCAACGACTGAGCAGATTTGGAAGAAATACAAGATTCTTAGTATCTCATTATCATTCTCGTTCTCATCATCATCATAACAGCTGAAAGACGTCCACTGCTGGACATCGGTCTCCCTAAGTTGGAGGGGGTTGTTTGCCATAATCGCCACGCTTGTGGTGTTGCGTTTTACAGAGAACTCTGGTGAGTCCCTTAGTCGCCTCTTATTCTTTAACATTTATAATTCCACCAATTCGCACTAAGCGTTTTCAAACGTCTTTTATAATGCGCACAGCAAAGGAGTGGAACTCTCTGCCTGCGTCTGTGTTCCAAAAGCTTACAACCCTAATCTCTTCAAAGTTAGAGTGAACAGGCTATTTATGGGTAGGCTCGCTCCATCGTAGACTTTGTCTCTGTCATCTCTGACATAGACTAGAGTCAAGAGCAAAACCATTACAAAAAAAAAATGCGTTTCTTTCGATTTCCTGACATTCACGGGTTGAAGCCATTTCTATATTATGTTTGATTTTATTGACAAAGATTAAAAAAATCAGGATTAGCAGGTGTTCATTGAAAAGTTTGAAGCAATCGTAGGTGATATAATATCCGCCCGTGATAAACGTCATTAGAAATACTCATGATACCTAATCAAAGCCTGAAAAAAAAACTTAACTAAAGATTATCTACACTAGTATTTTTCCAGCCTTTCTGAATTAAATCTAATTAAGAAGTAGTATTTGTAAATTAATTAATGCATAAAATAAACAATAAAGTACTTATATAATAAACTAGAGTCATTAAGTACGTAGTTGTTTATGCTTTTTTGTTTTGATAATGATAGCGTGACAGTTGTCCTGGGTGAATGGAAGAAGAAAACATGTTGCGTCTACACCTAATAACTTGCGACAAGGCAACTTGGTATTTACTAGTTGTGCTGTTGTAATAGAATTTCGTTTGCTTCGTTAGTTTTCGCTTTCTTCTTCGTACGCGCATAGCACGTATTTCCCGTTCCCGTAGGAATTTCGGGAAATCCTCTTAGTGCTCCCTTATAGTCGCCAAGGAACCTACATGCCAAATTTCAGGTTTCTAGGGCCAGGAGTTTTGGCTGTGCCTTGTCTGTCAGTCACTCAGAAACGGAAGTTTTTTATGTAATAGGAAAATACCGGGGATAAAATTATAAAACATTGATGTTCAGAAATAGACGGTCAAACAGGTAAGACTGACAGAGGTAACGCTCTAAAGAGTCGATCTTATCCGAAACTAAATAGTAAGTCAAGTACTGAACCAATGAGAATATATTTCATATCCTAACATCCATTACTATCAATCATTGAACAACTTACATTTACAACATTACATTACATAATTACATTTACATTTAAATTTACATTCTTACATTTACTTACTTTGAACAACTTAGTCTATCGCAGTTCACTGGACGTAGGCACCTCCCAAGCTATGCCACAATACCTGTTCCTTCGTCTATTGCCTTCAACTCCCTGTCACTTCAGCAATATCTATCACATACAAACATACCCATAAGCTATTGAAAAAGAAAAACGTTATGTTACATAAGTTGACTTAGATAAAACTGAAAAGCGTAAACCGCGGAAGAAACTAAATAACTTTTACGCAATGTGGCATCGATTGACGCTTCAAGGCATTGTCATGAAATTGGTTCCAGCATTTACCTTTCTGTATTGGATTAGTCTTAATATTGTGTGAAAATAATAAAACATGTTTTTTCTGTATAACATCATTTTTCTTTTGGCTTTATCCCAAGTTATTTGAGGTAGGCTCTACTAACTTAGATAATACTCTTACTACATACTTCTCCATTAGTCATCATATCGGTAGCCAAATACGATAACTCAGTTCCCATTCAATTTCCGCACGACATTTTCCTCGTATGTAAAAATATTTCAATTAAATTAATTTTCATCAATTTGCTTAGTGAGGGTCGCGGGTGGCCGATGGATGAGAGACGCTCAGGATCGGTTGCTGTGGCGACACTTGGGTGATGCCCATGTCCAGCAGCGGCCGTCTTTCGACAATGATGATGATATTTTTTCATCAACTAGAGATCAATCAATTCCAAGCCAACGGGGCACAATGATTATATTTTTTTTAAATCGTGACACACATTATTAAGGTCCCTAAAAAAATACCTGGCAAAAATGGTATGTTAATAAGATTTCCTGTTCTAAGAACATTTATTATGCTCACAGGGCCATTTAAATAACGCACACATATCTAAATCTCGTTAAATCAATCCTCGTCTCGTAGTTTTCTTATAGTTGCCATGTTTAGGTTTAAGCCCAACGAGGCTTCGTAATAAAAAGTTTTGTATATTTTTTTTAACTTTTTCCATTAGAGCGGATTCCCCGGAGTGAGGCGGCGGCCGTTCGCGTGAGAATGAGCAATTTCCTCCCGACCGCCACGATTTCGATCTGACTTCCTGTCTGGGCAGCGATTTTAAAATTTATAGAATCGCTTTACATGAAATTGAAAATAAGAACAAAGGTAGCTCGTGTGTAGAAGAAGCAATATTTTTTAAGGACGCTTTTCGTGATCTGAATATTCATCATTCGTTTCATATTTTACGATTTGAAAATACAACATTTTTTATTCATGAATTTTTCAACGATTCTCAAAAACGACGACTGTGAAAGACGTTGGATTATAAAAGAAAGAAATGAATTTCAGAATGAACTACATAGTCGACATTCTTTAGAATTGGAAGCCATTCTTCAACATTAAGATATAGAAGCAATTTTTATAGCAACAGTGGCCTTAGTTGGTGCTTTCTAAAGTCTATAAATCAGGGTGATTGCAGATCGGGACCGTAAGTCTCTATTGGCTGAACAATGCGTCGTTGGAATAACGAACTCAATTGTGTTAAGTCAGTTGCACCTGAGCGAATCGAGCTTTTTCGTAACGATGCCCCTTTAGTTTTATTGAATGACGGATACCGGAGACTGGAGGTACTTTTGTTGGGTGAACGTGATTGGAGGAAAGTGTCTTGATTATTAAAAAAACTTGACAGATGTTTTGCGATTTGAGTTTGGTTCATTAACTTGGGACATGTCATCGCCTTATAAGACCAAATTTATGTGGATATTTTTTTTAAATGAAAAGAAACACAAATGAATGAATGAATGTTGTTTAAACAGCTGTGGTTCTGAGGCTCACGACATGTGACATTGTGTAAGCGGTAGCGTAACGAGGGTGGGCCCGCTAGGGCCAGTGCCTGCTGGGGCTGCGGACTTCGTTCGAAAGAGGCACCGTACCCTGTAACGCAAAGGGCACTAGGAGGAACGCGGATGGGTTTTAGTCAGGTAGGCGGTCAGTCCATTGAAGCGGAGCGAAGCAGCGGAGCGTAGAAACAGAGTGATTTAACCAATAGAATTGTATACGATTTCAGTGACTGACGCGGAGCGGAGTGTTATGCAATTCCAATGGTTTATATTTCTCCGCTCTTCTCTCCGCTGCAATGGACAGTTAGCCAAAGTGTCTGAAACTTCCTTCCGCTCCTTTACAACATTTTGGACTTTCAAAAATCGTCATCGCTAATAATATAGATATATTGGTACTTTGCCACTAGAGCCGCAAGTGAGTAGAAAAACCAGTCAAGTGCGAGTCAGACTCGCACACAAAGGGTTCCGTACTTACACCTTAATTTTTATTAATTGTTGTTATAGTGGCAAAAGAATTACACAATCTGTGAAAATTTCAAGTATCTACCTATTACGGTTCTTGAGATACAGCCCGCTGACAGACAGATGGACCGACGGATGGACGGACAGCGGACCCTTAGTAATAGGGTTCTATTGTTCCTTTTGGATACGGAATCCTAAAAATGAACTGATCCACGCTAGGCGACTTGCAAAGGCGCCAAGATTTGCCGGTTACGAATGTTTTAGAACTTTGTTTCCAATTCACTGCTCGTCAGGTGACTCGCTAATCCTTAGGCGTATCTGTGGTTTTTGGCTTTAGTAAAATTATTTACGAATTGTTTAAACAGTATAGGTAATAGTCTAAAAATGTTATCTCTTCGTGCTCCTTCAATTGGAATCTTAAAAAATATTTTCAAAGAAATACCAAAGAAAGAGTAAAACCAAAACTTTAAATCAGCAGAAAATTCCAACTCGTTCCGTTTAGTTGAAACAGCAGCAGATATTTTAAACTGAACCTCATTGGCGAGTTTCAAAATTTCATCAAAGTCCAGAAATGAAAAAGACTTCGCTGGTCACAAGTTCGATTCGGAACTTGAACCGTTCCGTTCGACCCGTTCCGTGATTGCACTCCATCTTGAAAATTTCGAGCAAATACTTTACAAGCTTTGGTAAAGTTTCGGAATGCACGATGAGACTTTAAATGAAATATTACTTGTGGGTCAGTTCGTCGGGTTGCCATGTTTGTTTTGTGCTGAATTGTAAGAAAAATATACTCAACTACCATACTGACTCTAGTGATTCATTGAATTCTATAATTACCTGGCTAAATGATAATAATTTAAAAATTAACCTTAGCAAAACTAACATTATGCATTTTAGACAACGAGAAAACTTTCGCAACACATCAAAATTTAATTTAGTATATAAAGATAATGTAATACAACAAGTTTTAACAAGTTGAAACAACCCGATTTTTGGGATTAATCATTGACAAGCAATTAAATTGGAAAACACACATAGTTGAACTTTGCAAAAAAATTAGTACTTCATCATATCAATATCTACATGAATAAGCTGATCGAGGAACTCAGCGGCACTGGAGTCGGATGTATGATAGACGGAGTCTCGTTTAATAATATTGGGGTGTATGGGGTCCGTTGCCATCTTAAAGACCCAAGCCAACCTCACCTGCTAGCGGTGCACCCTGCTGTCCAACGGACGAGGCTCTGGCGAACCTGGTTTCCCTCTTGTAGGGTTGTGGGGGTCAGACGGCTGGTCGCCCCACGTAAAACCAACTTCAGTCATATATGAATGGAGAGAAAGAAGTTAGGTAAGGGTACTCGGTCTAGGGCGTCGCCGCATAACGACGCGCAGGCACATCGCCCTAAACCTGCGATAAGTGGGCTAGGGCTACCGTGTCAAGTACGGGCACGGCTAAAGAGGATAGTACCCAAGAAGAAGTTCCGCTTTGCCACCTGGAACATTGGCTCCCTAACCGGACGTTGCCAAGAACTCGCAGACGTACTTGCGAAGCGTCGGGTCCAGTGCGCCTTCCTTCAGGAGACGCGCTGGAAGGGAAATAAGTCACGTGACATCGGGCAGGGGTACCGGCTAGTGTACACCGGATCACCAACGGGTAGGAGCGGAGTGGCCGTGGTGCTGTCTAAGGACCTTCAGGATGGACTCCTTGAAGTAGACCGATGCAGCGACCGGTTGATGCGAGTTAGGGTGCTGTTCGAAGGGTCGGTAACGAACCTAATCAGCGCCTATGCTCCTCAGACTGGTTGCTGTGAGTCTGAAAAGGAGGCCTTCTGGGATGAGTTCGAGGACGTATTACGCGCTATCCCGAATTCCGAAGGTGTTTTAGTTGGGGGGGATCTCAACGGTCACGTAGGTCAGTTTGCTGGAGAGTATGGACGTGTTCACGGTGGTTTTGGTTATGGCCAGCTAAACGCAGAGGGAGTCAATATACTTAGCACCTGCGCTGTGTCTGACCTAGCCATCGCGAACACATTCTTTCAGAAGAAGCCCCAGCATCTTATTACGTACCGTAGTGGTGCCTACTCAACCCAAATAGATTACCTGCTGGTGCGACGGTGCCACATTGGCAAGGTTACCAACTGCAAAGTCATCCCAGGCGAAAGCCTAACGGCTCAACACCGCCTCCTTGTCCTGGACTTTGCGGTTGTACCGAAGAAGAGAGTGAACGAGAAACGCAAACCCCGCACTAAGTGGTGGTTGCTTGATGGTCCTAGGCAGTCGGACTTCATCGCGGAGGTCGAGCATCTTAAGATCAGTGCTCCGCATGAGTCCGCTCAAGAGATCTGGAGTAGGATCCATTCAGCAATCACCGGTGCGGGTAAGCGCGTCCTTGGCACTTCTCGTGGTGGCCGCACCATAGGAAAGGAGACGTGGTGGTGGGATGACGGGGTGCAGGGGGCGACTCGGAAGAAGAAGGTTTTGTTTAAACAGTGGCAAGGGTCCAACTCTCCGGATGACAGGGAGGCATATGGAGCGGCTAAGCGCGCTTGCAAAAAAGCTGTAGCCAGAGCCCGCAGCAAAAGTCTGGCGCCCTTATACGACAAGCTGGAAACTGCGGAGGGGCAAAAGCTTATCTTTAAGCTGGCGCGTGGCCGGGAGAAAGCTACACGGGACATTAGCAAATGTCTTTGTGTAAGGGACGCCCAGGGTAAGCTGCTCTACGATGCCCCCTCTGTTAAGGAGAGATGGTGTACATACTTCGCGGAGCTGTCTAACAAACAGCATCCCCATAACCTTCCTCCGGAACCGCCTCCTAACCTTGGGCTTATTTCCCCTATTTCCCCCGACGAAACCCGCATTGCTCTTCGCCACATGAAGAACCGGAAAGCGGTCGGGCCTGACAATGTGCCAATTGAAGTGTGGAAGGCGATGGGCCCACATGGTGTGGACCTTCTGACGGATCTTTTTAACCGCATCCTGATCACCAAGGAAATGCCGAACCAGTGGCGATTTAGCCTGATTATCCCTGTTTACAAAGGCAAAGGTAGCGTACAGGATTGTGGTAGCTACCGCGGTATCAAGATCATGTGCCACACCATGAAGCTCTTCGAGCGCATCATTGACACACGGCTCCGTAGCGAGTGTACTGTCTCTGAGTGTCAATATGGCTTCCGGGCGGGTAACAGCACCATGGACGCAGTGTTCGCCTTACGGAATCTGGCTGAGGCTTACAGAGAGAGAAGGAGAGCTTTGCATATGGCCTTTTTAGACCTGCAGAAGGCCTTCGACTGTATACCTCGGCAGTCCATCTGGTGGGCACTGCGCTTCAAGGGCGTTCCCGAGGCCTATATTGACATTATCAGAGACATGTACCGCGATTCCGTGTCCTCTGTCCAGACCGCTGTTGGCGAATCAAATGGCTTCCCAATATCTGTTGGCGTTCACCAAGGCTCGGCTCTTAGCCCGTTCTTGTTTAACGTAGTGCTCGATGTAGTTACGGCAAACATCCAAGATCAGCCTCCATGGCTAATGATGTATGCCGATGACATCGCCCTCGTTAATCAGAACAAAGCCCATCTTGAGCGCAAAGTCAACATTTGGAAGGACACGCTTGAAAACGGTGGTCTGAGACTAAATGTGGCGAAGACTGAGTACATGTCCTGTGGCAGCACGGATACAAACACCATCCGAATAGGTTCGGACCTGATCAGAAAGTCCGATACGTTCAGGTACCTTGGATCCGTGCTGCACGAGTCTGGCATCGTGGACGACGATGTCCAAGCACGTATTGGCGCGGCTTGGGCGAAGTGGCGCGAGGTGACGGGCGTTGTATGCGACCGCAAAATGCCTCCGAAGCTCAAGGGGCAGATATATAAATGCATCATTCGGCCTGTCCTACTGTACGGGGGCGAGTGTTGGCCAGCACTAAGCAGACACACCCAGGAGCTTCGCGTCACGGAGATGAAGATGCTGAGGTGGATGAGTGGCGTAACGCGATCCGATCGCATGCGCAACTCATACATCCGAGGTAGTCTTGGTGTCCGTGACGTGGGGGAAAAACTGCAAGAGTGTCGTCTGCGATGGTATGGCCACATCATGCGCCGCCCTATGGAGTACGTTGGTCGGAGATGCATGAATATGGCTGTTCTTGGGGCTAGGCCCCGTGGTCGCGCTGGCTGGACGTCGTCAAGTCCGACATGAGAGCCAATGGCCTGACTGAGAAGGATGTTGAAGATCGGGCAAAGTGGAGGAAGCTAAGTAGGAAGGCGGACCCTGGCAATAGCCGGGATTAACGCCAGGTGGAAGAAGAAGAAGAAGAGTCTCGTTTAATAATATTAGTTATGCTGATGACATGGTGCTGCTGAGTCCGTCGATCAGTGCTCTCAGGAAGCTACTGAATATATGTGAGTGCTATGCTGGAGCCCACGGACTAAGTTATAATGCCAAGAAAAGCGAGCTGTTAGTTTTTAAGGCACACAACAAGACTTATGAAATTGTACCACCAGTATCCTTATGTGGTACAACTCTAAGTAGGGTAAAACAGTGCAAATACCTTGGTCACTGGGTTTCGGAAGATGGTACTGATAACTGTGATATGGAGAGAGAGCGCAGGGCGTTGGCCGTGAGATGCAACATGCTGGTTCGCAGATTTGCAAAGTGTGACAGAAATGTAAAAATATCTTTGTTTAGGGCGTACTGCCAAGCATTTTACACATGCAGTTTGTGGACCAGATATACGCAAAAAACGTACAACGCTCTGCGCGTACAGTACAACAACGCTTTTAGGATGCAGTTGTCACTGTCACGTTTTTGCAGCGCGTCACAAATGTTCGCAGCAGCGCGTACTGACGACTTTTTTGCAATTATGCGTAAACGATCCGCATCATTGCTACGTCGGATGCGGGACAGCGACAACAGTCTCCTGAGTGTTGTTGCCAGCAAGACTGAGGGCCACTTGATGGGGTACCTGTGCGCTGTACACGTGTCGTTGCCAAGTGCGCCCAGACTATGGTAGTTGATTAGTTGTGTGTTGATTGTATTGTTTTGTAATGTTTTGTAATGTTTTGTTTTATGTCTTTATCTATGTCTAAGTCAGTGTTTATTATACTAACATAGTTTAAGCGATTACTAACAATGTTGTGTATGGGATATTGATTGTCCTGATTTAAATGTCAATAAATAAATAAATAAATATGCTATTTATAAGTTGGCACCAACTGTCAACATAGATACTTTACTTACAGCATATTACGGGCTTGCTGAATCAGTTTTAAGATACGGAATAATTTTTTGGGGCAATTCAACTGAGAAGGACACTGCTTTCAAAGCACAAAAGCGTTGTATACGTGCTATGTTTGGGTTACTAACTACTGACAGTTGCAAACCAATGTTTATACAGCACAAAATTCTAACACTTCCGTCACTATACATATTGGAGATATCGCTTTTTGTAAAAACCAATTCTCATTTGTTTCCCCCTTTGATCGATAATAGAAATAGACGTGAGAAGTACAGACTTTGGGTGCAATCTCTCTCTGCAAAAACAGCATTTTTGAGAAAAAGTGTAATATGCATGGCCCCATTAATATACAACAAACTACCTAATTATCTAAAGGTAATGAACATTAATTCGTTTAAGAGAGAACTAAAAAAATTGCTAATTAGTAAGGGGTACTATAATATTACGGAGTTTTTAAATGACAAATTTTGATAATTTTATATGTGATAGTTTTATTCATTTTATTGTTTTAATTATTTTTGGATTGACTGTTATTATATAATTATTTGATTAAATTTTGACTATGTATAATTTAATTATTTAATGATAACATTTTGACATGCGTATCATATTGACGAATTTTAATGTATTTTGACATGAGAGATCATTAATTTATAATGTATTTTTGCATGATAAAATAGATTTGGTTTGGATTAGATTTTAATTAATAAAAACATATAAATATGCATATTGTACGCCCTATGGGTATGTTACAGCGATCTACATATTACATTGATAAGAACTGCTTTAAACCTGTGACAAACAATAAATTATTTTGACTTTTGACTTTTGACTTTAAGAGTAGTATCTAAATAGGTATTCTGACATTGTAGGATGTATGATTAATGTATGATTTAACCTTGACTAATCACTGCCAAAGAGATATATTCATTTTGATTTCCAATGATGATTTGACCCATAAACAGATTGTTCCCAGTTGTCAAATTTATGGTGGTATTAGTGGCATTAATTAAGTCTCCAATGGTTCAGGTTTCAGGGAACTGGGCACTTCAATAAGTAGGACACATTTCTAATGATAAAAGGCCTATTCAAAACTTATTAAATGTTTGTTGTTTTAAGGAACATGATTAGTAGACTCATTGGAGTCTATGAAGATGCCACTGTTGATATTTAAAACCACACCTTTGAAAACCCCGAGATAAGAGTTTGGTCGAACTAAACACACGTCAAACGAATATTATCTGATCATTAAAACGTGCATCGGCAATACAATAATGTCATGTATCAGTAGATAACGAGTTGTCATTATGTTTCCTCCAATTTACTTATCATGAGTCACAGGAAATACTGTTATTTGACGCAATTATTGATGAACGCCTTAACGTACTATGACTCAGTAATCGATATATTTTTTGAGTTGCAACGTGTAGTTTTTGAGATTTCAACAGTAGATCGTTTGCAATAGCTTACTAAAATAATCCTTAGGATTTAGTCCAGTATATTTACTCTATTTACTACTACCACTCTTCATGTAACGTCTAGCTTAAGGCATTTTTAATGCGGCATAGCTCTCGCATGCGGGCTAATTCCGCATGCTTCTCGCATGCTTCTCCCTTCTCGCGTGCGGTCTGACGGATCATGAAAAGGTGCAATGCGGGTCCCAAACATGCGGTAGGCTGCCGTGTGTGAGCAAATTGCATTAATACGCTGTTCGCCATTGAAAGTAACACGTTGTCTGTGACATTTTGTCAAAAAAACATTCAGTTCGATATTTAAGGTTGACATCCCTTAGGTTACATTATAAGGTTATATTATATATAGGTAGGTTATTATTATTACATACGTTTTTTTCCGCCAGCTTATTTTACTTTTGAAAGCCGGGCAAATACTCATACCTATAGTAACTCAAACATAAAAACAATTCGCTTCACAAGCTACTCAATAAACAAAGTGATACCCACCAACTCCACCAAGTCTCTAATTCAAACACTCGAGAACTCAAACTATAAGTCATCCCTAATACCTAAGTAAGTACATATTTGTCTTTGAATAGAACTCAGAGCATACGGCTATAAAGTTTCCACCAATTAATATTTGCTAAAGGTACTTTGGTAGTTCCAGAACTTAGATGCAGTTCCAAACTGCTGAGAGGCAAACACACACATATCTCTAATTAAATGCCTTTACGACATACTGATGCTAGGGGTTGGGAAAGTTTTGATATTCATCGTCGTCGCAGATATTAATATAGATTTGATGTTATATTCATATTTTATGAGGAGCTCGTGGGTAAATACTAATAGCAGCCTCTCGGGCATCTCATCTCATGCGAGGTGCATGGTAAAGCGGCACATGCTGAGATCGGCCCGCAGATGGTACTTCATGTTGCGGAATTTGTTAGAAAGAGTGACCGCGGCCCTGAAACGCAAAGGAAATTAGGAGGAACTCGGATAGGTTTTTATCAGTAAGACACTGACACTCCCTTCTGATCCGCCCAGAGCGGGAGGTGTCATTTGATGATTTTCCGTCCTTAAAAAAAAGATGGTGATGGTGGATGGTCTCCTGACACAGGCAATCATGCTTAAAAGGAGGCTTCAATCACATATTTTGTAAATTACCAAATCCTGTATTGCAAATAAACAATTATTATTATTATTCCATTTATTCACTTATATATACACACTAATTACATTTTCAAATATTTCTATAAAAATACAAAAACCATTTAAAAATATAAAAAATAGTAACCCACCGGTATCGGGAACAGGGTCCAAGCTACCGGTGGTCAGGGCTTCTGAGAGAGGAACCTCCTAACGATGCGCGCTGTGTCCAGAAGTACTGCTTTCTGGATCAAGCCCTTGATCCAGCTGCCCAACGAGAGCCTCTTGAGATGTTGGTCGAGGCTCTTGGCAATAATGCCATTGGCCGTCACGATTATCGGCACAATAACTGCTGTGTTCACATCCCACATGTCGACAATCTCGCGAGCCAAGTCAAGATACTTCGTTTGTTTATCTTTCTCTGACTTCACGAGGTTCTCGTCATGAGGGACTGCTATATCAACAATCATTGCGCGACGCTCTAGTCGGTCTATCACCACTATATCAGGCTTATTAGCAACAATAGTCCTGTCAGTGATGATAGAGCGATCCCAATACAATGTGCAACTACCACTTTCGAGAACTGGGTCGGGCACATACCTATAGTACGGTACTTCCGATTCCACAAGATTGTATTTAAGAGCAAGTTGCTGGTGGATAATCCTGGCTACAAGGTTGTGCCTGTGCAAATAGTCTCCGTTAGCCAGACTAGAACAACCGGAAATAATGTGGCGGATGGATTCCCCGGGCCGGTGACATGCCCGACATATGTCAACCGTACCGTCCTTCACAATGTATTTCCGGTAGTTATTAGTCTTCATAACTTCGTCCATAATTGCACAGACAAAACCTTCGGTTTCGCCGAAGAGGTCACGCTCCACGCACGTCGAAGCTCCTTGCTCTGCCATACCTCCCTGCGGTTGTTAGTATCTAATACCACAGGTTTGCGCCAGTTCTCGTTAGCCAAGGAGAGCGCGGTAAGGCCTTTGTCCACCGCTACCACATCTCGATGCATACCCACGTCGGCCTCTAGGAAGTATTCCCTAAGGCTGCATACCTCGCGGTTGTGCAGGTTCTTAGCATTTAAGAAGCCACGACCCCCGCACTTCCGCGGGATATACAGCCTCTTCACCGATGACCGTGGGTGATGCATCCGATTTGCGGTAAGCAGTGAACGTACCCTCCTATCCAGGGCGTCAAGTTCCGTCTGAGTCCATTTGAGTATGCCGAAAGAATACATCAAAACCGGCATGAGCCAACCGTTGAAGGCGCGCACCTTGTTTCCGCCTGATAAAAGACTGTTAAGTACTTTGTTCAGGCGGCCAAAGAAGCGCTCCTTCAACGATTGTTTCATGTCAGCAGCACTGATGCCTAACGCTTCCGACATACTCAAATACTTGTAAGTTTCGGTTGAGGAGAGGGACCTAAGGTCTATGGAATCCGAGAAATGTGTTCCCTCGGATTCCATAATCTCCTCTCGCTTTAAATGCATGACCGCACATTTGTCCAAACCAAATTCCATCCTGATGGCGCCACTGAAGGTTTCTGTTACCTTCAGTAGCTTCATCAGTTGCAAGTTGTTAGGAGCAAAGAGTTTCAAGTCATCCATGTAAAGGAGGTGCGATATGACCTGACCACCTCTTCTCAACCGGTAGCCTTGGCCCGAACCCTCCAACAATGTACTGAGAGGGTTGAGGGCCAGACAAAACCACAGTGGACTCAGACTGTCACCCTGAAATATGCCACGCTCGATCCTTATCGGTTCGCTGTTCGCCTAGGTCTGTCGACACCCTGGATAGTGAAGAACCGTCCTCCACTGCCCCATACACGACATCAGGAAGGTGCGTAAAACTGCATCAACTTGTACAGCTCCAGCACCCTCATGAGCCATGTATGTGGCACCGAATCATAGGCCTTCTTATAATCTATCCAGCATGTCGACAGATCTCTTCGGGAACGTCGAACCTGTTGGCTAATGGCTATGTCGATGAGGAGCAGCTCCTTAGTACCGCGGGACCCGTTCTTACATCCATTCTGAGAAGAAGACATTATTGAATTACTATCAATATGATGGTAAATCTTTCCTCTCAAAATGGATGTAAGAACTTTATAGACCGTCGGTAAACACGTGATCGCTCTATAATTTTTAGGCTCCGCGGTACTACCTGATTTATGGAGCAGGTGGGTTATTCCTGTAGTTAGGAACTGGGGCAGCGACCCTGACTCTAACGCAGACTGGAATTGAGATGCCAAGCGAGCGTGCGATCTTCTGAACCATTTAATCCAAAAGTTGTTAAGCCCGTCCGGTCCCGGAGATTTCCAGTTAGGCAACGGACGGACTGCACGAGCTACGTCTTGGGGGCTGATGTTAATTGCCCCCATTTCTGGTATCGGATCGCACGCGCGCTCGACCTCCCGAGTCCAATCGCCATCGGTATGACTGACAGGCACCGACCAGATGCTGCGCCAGAATGAACTCATGGCATCATCATCCGGTAGGTGCGTATCAGTCACACCTTGGTCTGGTCGCTCCCAAGCCCTATAAACCCACCTCTCATTGCTTTGGAATATGCGATTCTGAGTGTATCGCTCCACTCGCCGCTTGTACCGACGTATACGGTTTGCCCATGCATAGACTTTCTGCTTCAGGAAGTCGATACGCTCTGTGACGCGGGTCAGATAATCCCGAGGACTAATATCAGTCCCAGAGAACGCCCGCCTCACAAAGCGCATCACTCTGCGGCGAGTGTTGCCCTCTCTGAAGCAGATTAGTTTGCCGATGAGTGCTCTAGCCTCACCGATACGACGCTCGATCCTGCACTGCCAAGCTGGTACAGCTGGTCGTGTAACTCTGTCACTACTAGGAAATTTGACATGAGCTACACGACATGCTGCTGCAGCCGCACAGTACAAGATCGAGTGGGTATCGGCAAGGTCTTCGCTGCTATCAAAATAACTTGTTAGCTGCGAATCTAGAGCACACACCAGCGCCCTATTTTTATTATGCATGGGCAAACGAGGTAGACGAGGTCTAAGCCCAGGCGGTGTGGAGAGATACTCTCGAAAGGCATCCTCCAAAGCGCTCCTCAATCGCTCATTGCATTGGGTACTCACGGATGTGGCCCCGTCATCATCTTCACCGACGTAGTTGGGTCGCGGTGAAACACTTGCACTGGGTTGTATTTGCACCGCGGCCGGTGGCGAAGTAGGTGAGACGCGGCTGCTCCGTGATTCCAGACGCAGTCTATCAAGTACGGCGTCATCCAACATACGGTTACGCTGGATAACCCGCACCTGATCCGATAATCGTTGGGCTGAAACGTTGACAGCTGGCTCAAGTACCTGAAACAGAGAGAGCATCCGACCACGGTACGCAGTCAGGTTAGTTCCCTCCTCTGTAGCCCCAAATTATGAGCGTATCACATTCTCATTAATGGCTTGAGTCCATTTTATACGCTGAACACTTCCACCGATAGCGGGGACCCTGTCAGAGACCGGTGGGCCTCGAGGTCCTAAGCTGGCCGGTGGTCGGCCTCGTCCGCGCCGACGCGCAGGTGGTGGTGTCGTCGGCGGCGAGAAGTATTCGTCGCTCGAGCTCGATGCAACTGCAGCTACCGGAATATCAGGACTCACGGCTGGCGCTGGTCCCGGCGGCTGCGAGGCGGAACTGAGCGACGAACCCGAAGATGGTGTTGGTGCGTCTTGTTCTCGAGCTCGGCTTCTTGTCAGCATTTTATAATTTTCATGTTGTCGGTCAAAAAGGGGTAATTTTTGTCGTGTTTGGTTTTACTATTGTTACTGTTTTGTTTTCTTTGTTTTCCTGATGATTTTTGCCATTCGATGAAAGTAATTTAATTAAATTGTATTGAAAATTGCAGATTGAGTAAAAAATATGACGTTCCAGTTGACAGCCGAGCCACAGATTATTATTATTATTATTAAATCTGGTCTTGCCAAAGGATATCGCCTTGCCTTGCTTTACTCGGTTGCGGTGATCAGGTACGTCTAGTTGTTCCGTGTATTCATACTGGTATTCTGCTGAGTATTGTAAGACTGGAAGTCAACGTCAACAAAGCTTCAGAAAAGGCTAGGAAGATAGATTAATCAAATACCTATGAATACTTCAGTCTGAGCCTCGAATAGGCGGACTTTGAGTTTTGGATTATGTTATCAGCAGATGCACTCAGAATGGTAAGATGTGTTTTCGTTGATAATAATCTCATCAACAACAAATAAAAATTAGTCATCCTCATTCAGAAGGAAAATAGTATTATTTTGGCATTGGCATTGGCAAAGCTGTATATATATATATAGCTTTAATCCGGAACATTGTCCAATATCTGTGTGGGCGATATGATGTAACGTGCGTCTTTATTCACACCATTTATAACTTTTTCGCGCGATTTCGTCCACGAGGAAGAAGAAATAATCACAAGTACTGTGTTTACCGATATTATTTCTTTTGTTTTTCGAAGCAAGTCGTCAAACTGAAAAAAAAAACAATTAAAATCATTGTATTATATAAAACAAAGTCCTCCGCCGCGTCTGTCTGTCTGTCTGTTCGCGATAAACTCAAAAACCACTGCCCCGATTTTCATGCTGATTTCACCAATGGCTAGAATGGTATCTAGGAAGGTTTTAGTGTAATTGTTTATCTAAAAAAAATTAGGGATCCTTAAGAAAATTGCAGCGCGGACGAAGTCAGCGAAGAAGGCGAAGTGCTAGTAATAAATACACCTGTACGTAGTAGTCAAAATGTCAAGAAAAAGATGCTTTTTTGTTTTATTGCAGTTTTTCGTTAAAACTTCAAAGCAAACACGTTTTATTACCTCTACTTTTAGGTAGATATAATGCAAATAGACACCACCACCCAAGTATCCGAACAGTTTTTGCTAGACGTCAATATGTTACACAATCCGCCTACATATATAACAAACCTAGAACTAAAGATATATGATCTTCTGCTTCAGGACTATAAAAAAACAATTACTGATTGGTTGCAAACCCTATCATATAAGGAAACAGAAAATCTCCTGCTCAGAATAACTTGA
The DNA here is from genome assembly GCA_950371165.1 of Lacanobia oleracea. Lineage (NCBI taxonomy): Eukaryota > Metazoa > Arthropoda > Insecta > Lepidoptera > Noctuidae > Lacanobia > Lacanobia oleracea. Next base: position 16,044,320 of record OX493397.1, read on the forward strand.
CACATACCGTAACCCCCCATTCCTATAAAGGTATGTTCACAACTTTCAATCACAACCCATCCACACACATTACATTAAATACAAGAAATACTTGCAAGGTAGCTAAAGCCCTATATATTAGCAAGAAGATCAAATCGTCAGAAAATAAAATAAAGACAGTTTGGAAAGTTATTAATAATGAAACTAATAGAAATAAAAAACGAAACACTGATTATTTACTGGAGACTACACATGGTGCCAAAAGCTCTAATTTAGAAGTAGCTCAAGAATTTGTAAATTTTTTCACCAATATACCAACTAAAACTACGGAATATTTAAATTCTTCACCTGAGGTCTCATATAATTTATTAAAAGCAAACGTTCCAGGTTGTACGGTTGAATTCCAGTTCAAACATATCAACCCTGTGACAGTCATAAAAGCTTTCCGGCAAATCAAAATCAAATTGACCGAAGACATATGGGGAATGTCTATTAAAGTGTGCACGTCCATAATTGAAACTATAGCACCATACTTGGCTTTAATATTTAATTTATGTGTGGACCAAGGAGTCTTTCCGGATATAATGAAATATAGTAAGGTTATACCACTATTTAAGTCGGGCGACAGCAAAGACACCAATAATTATAGACCTGTATCTGTTTTGCCGGTTTTTAGCAAAGTGTTTGAAAAAGTAATGCTCAATCAGATGCTCAATCATTTTAACATCAATAAAATTTTACACGATCAACAGTATGGTTTTACCAGGGGTCGTTGTACGACTGACGCTGGTGCCACGTTGTTAAAACACATATACTCAGCGTGGGAAGAGGCACAAGATGCCATAGGAATCTTTTGTGACCTCTCCAAGGCATTTGATTGTGTAAATCACGAAACCTTGCTCCTAAAGCTAGGACATTACGGACTAGGTAAACTTGCACTCAGTCTAATAAAATCTTACTTAAATGATAGACAGCAGCAAGTTCAAATAAATGGTGTCAATTCACGGGGTTTAAAAGTCAAAATGGGGGTACCACAAGGCTCTATTTTGGGTCCTTTCCTCTTTCTAGTATATATTAATGATCTACCCCATCTTTTAAAAAATCAACCTCATATGGTATTATTTGCTGACGATACGTCCTTAATTTTTAAGATAGATAGACGTTCCATAAATCTTGACGACGTAAATAACGCCCTACAGCAGGTCCAAAATTGGTTTACTGCTAATAATTTAGTATTAAATGGGAAAAAAACTAAATGCATCAGATTTGCCTTACCGAACGTTAAAAGAAATGATTGCGACATAGTATTGAACAAGGAGAAACTTGAATTCGTCGAAAACACGGTTTTTCTGGGGATTACGCTTGACTCAAGGCTACAATGGGGTCCTCATTTAACATCTCTTGCGGGACGGCTAAGTTCAGCAGCATACGCTGTCAGAAAAATCCGTCAATTTACCGATATAGATACCGCGAGGCTGGTCTATTTTAGTTACTTTCATAGTATCATGTCTTACGGTATCTTATTATGGGGACGTGCTGCAGACATCGAGTCTATATTTATCCTGCAGAAAAGAGCCATCAGAGCCATTTACAATCTCCGTCGGCGTGATTCCCTAAGAGAACTGTTTAAGGATATCAACATCATGACGGTACCTTGTCAATACATTTACGAAAATATTATGTATGTTCGGAAAAATCTTCATCTCTTTAGCAAGATTAGTGACAGGCATAATTTTAATACTAGAAATAGGAACAAATTAGATCAACCCCGATTCAGATTGGCCAAAGTACACACTTCTTTTATGGGGTACTGTATTAAATTTTATAATAAAATACCAGTTGATATTCTCGAACTAAATGAGAGAAAATTTAAAGCATGCATAAAACGCACACTATGTAGACAAGCGTATTATAAACTGGAAGATTATATCCTCGATAAAAACGCTTGGCTAAATGCTGGTCCTGCTCCACAGTCACAGCTGCTTAGGTCCACTTTTTAGGTTTCTATGTTTTTATATTTGGAAGAGATGCTCGCTCCTTTTAGAGGTTCTTACATTATTTCGTTTATTTATTCTTATATACATACAAATTATATTATTATATTAATTACTTATTTATTCTTTTTGATGTAAGATCTTAATCGTTCTCTTTATTAATTTATTTTTCATTATTTGGTCATTGACAACCATAGTTTTGTGTAAAGTAGAAGCATATTTTTCAAATTTTGTAAATGTGAGTACCATGAAACCATTTACATTTTATGTGAGTAGTTATAGTTTTACTTGTTGGACATGAACGAGCATGGTGGTTGGGAGCATGTCATGCTCACTCAAATGTCTCGCTGATGGCGGCGCGTGGGTTTGATCATTCGGTTCCCTTCGAAATGGTTGAGCTGAAGGGTGCCGATACACGCGTCATGTTCGTGAACAGGCGCCGTCGGTTGAGACTGGTCATCTCTTAACTGCCATTGGCTTATTTTAATCTTTATATTTAAAATTCTTATAATAAGCCCTTTTTTTTTTTCCTTTGCATTGTCCTCACATGCAGAAGCAACAAGTATATGTAACTTGAAATTTTGTAAAACCAGAACATGATTTAAAAGAGTGTCCGTGGAGTTTCTTGCACGTTCTTCTCCATAGAGATCTACGCTTTGGAACGTGCAAATAGCTTCCATGTTTTTGACTGACCGACCTTGACGTTTCAAAAGTGCCTGTGAATGGTTTATTTGAAATAAAATGCTTTGAATTTGAATTTGAATTTGAATCACATACACCCACAAACCCATCCACACACACCCTACATACAATCACATACACCCACACACTCTATTACCCCACACACAGAGCTGCTATTATAATTTTTTATATCTATTTTTGTAAGTTTTGTTCCTTTCTTTTTTTGTCATGTTTTTGCTTTTAAAAAACGATCTCAACATTCTATAGTTAGTAAATAATGGAAGAAGCGAGAAAGCTCTGTCACAGGTACCTCTGTAACTTACAGGGGTTGCCTCAATTTATGTATACTCACAATGTCTTGAGATGATCATTTTTCTATTTTTTTTTTGTATGAAAAGATCAGTCACATCGTATTTAGTTGTGTCGTACTTATGTATAAGCGTAGGTAATTACGTGCCAGATAAAACAAATACAGCAAAAGTATGTAAAATCTAGTACCTATAATGAAGTATATTATAGGAAATGGCAAGTCACTGGATATCTATACCAAACTGATTCAAATATAAACAGTGATTTTTATAAGGGTACTTTTTCTGGGATTAAGAAAATGTAATGAATATGAACTGTGCACAAATGTTGCCATGGGACCACCCCTGAAAATACGAAAAATTAGCTGTTTGTTTGGCATAGGTAGAATAGAGTAGAATAGAATAGAAAAATATTTTTTCAGCACGGACACCAATGTACAGCGACAAAGAAAATAGAAGTAATAAGTAGGTACATCACAGCCTTTCATCGTTTTCTTGTAGTACTAGTTCTGTATTTAATGGCAGTCATCTATACTAATATATAACGCTGAAGAGTTTGTTTGTTTACTTGAACGCGCTAATCTCAGGAACTACTGGTCCAATTTGAAAAATTCTTTCAGTGTTAGATAGCTCATTTATCGAGGAAGGCTATAGGTTATATATCATCACGCTAAGACCAATAGGAGCGGAGCTTAAAAATTGTAACGCAGATGAAGTTGCGCGGGTCAACTAGTTCCCATATAAAACAGAACTAGTACTCGATAACTATTTACACAAACTTAGTTCAACTATTTAATCAGGGCCGTAGCGTCAATAACGCCGTGTTGACATCCAACAAATAAATAATAAGTATATGTGCAACTAATGAAAAATGTAATATGCCTTTATTATTCTCATAGGACTCAGATAAAAAAACAGATCTATTACCTAATAACTTTTTACACAAACTCGGTTCAGTGTCGTACCGACGATAACGTCATGTCTTATGTTATATCTGTGTATCTTTTGTTGGAGATACAAATCAATAAATAATAAAATAAATAATGATGACACCCAACAAATTGAACCATAATATGCGTATGTGTAAATTATAAAATAAAATTGTGATTGATTGTGTAATTGTTTTGTTATCTTTTATAAAATTGTGATTTTGTTTATTTTAATTTTACATTTGGTGTGCGTCATGCTTGGCGCAAATAAACTGTTTTCTTTCTTTCTTTTCTTTCTTTGTATAAAATTATCAAAGCCTTCATCATTTTCATAGGGCCTTCCCATAGGAAACAGAACTAGTACTTAATATCTATTTACACAAACTCAAATATTTAATCAGTGCCGTAGCGTCAATAACACCATGTTGACACCCGACAAATAAAATCATATGCATACGTGCAACTAATTACGGGTCTAACGTGTAATTAGTGTGATGAGCAGTCAGGCGTACACATCTGATAAAGGTTAACCAATAATATTAGAGCAACCAGATTAAATACGGATTTGGTTTGAATTTTCATCATAACTTATCATCGTCGTCATCTTTTTTAGGGTTCCGTACCTACATACGTATGAAAAACCAGAACACTTATAGTATCACTTGTGCGTCTATTTGTCTGTCACAACCAATTTGCTCCGAATGTATAAGAACAATTTTGTTCACTCCTGTTTTCAGAATTACGACGAAATCCTTGGGAGTTTAAATTATTTTATTCATAAAATGTAGAACTTTTTTTCAATAGGTACAAAATGATCTTACAAGCATTTATTACATGTACAAAATACGGGCTATAAATAAATTAATCATCAAACAACGCCTTATACTAAAGAAGAGCAAACTCTACCAAGAAATCCAGTAATATTTAAAGACTAAGGCGTCAAAGAAAATGCTCGTCAATTTTCACTAGAAAAATGTCGGCAGGTCGAGGGAACTGTATTTCACAATAAATCTGGCGTATAATGTTAAATGCGGTGACCTAGGGTGCCTCTGAGAGCAATATGGATGGAGCACATAAATTCTTCTTTGCATCAGTGATGCTGGCCGCATATGATGGCGGTTTGAGCGTTAAAGATGTCCGTCGTTTGTCTTGCCTCCCACGCTTTATGAAAATTACAGCCGATGACATCGTGAGTAACTACTAAGGAACTAGGTAGGTACTTCTTAGTTTATGACCTACACAATATAGTGACCAAGTTTAAGTTACGTTCTAAAATCCTAACTGATTTACTATGTTATTTTATTTATTAGCTTTGATTTTTTTGGTCCTAGTGTCCGGCCCTAAATTCACACGGTTTTCATGTCTTGAAAAAATAAGTAGATTTATTAATTACAGAAAAAAAAACGCATAAGTCTATGGTTGGAGATGATCTGAATTTAGATGCAATGAAAAACGTATTAATTATTTGGTTTAATAATGAGACAGTCACGCATCAAAATATTAACAGGAAATTATTAAATAGTAGGTGCTATTAAAAGATAATATCGAGTATATAAATTTAATTGTTTTTTTTCCTCATGCTGTTCACTAAAGTATGAATAAAAAAAATAATTACATAATATTAGGTACGTACCTACCTAGGTACCATTTCATTAATAAACTAAATCTTATCAAGCCTTAGTCATCTGATAAAACTTCATCAATGATAAACAGACGATACATAAAAATGGATTGCAAAAATATTTAGGTATGTACCTTTTATGGTGTTTCATATCTTATCTGAAGCAGTATTAGATAAATATTATTTTCCTAGTAACGTTATTGATCAAATGGCAGACTCAACCTGTTCATTCATCTCATCACTCAACATTGAAGCAGATAAGCAATATACTCGTATATATTAGTTTATTTTAAAGAAGGCTCAAGTACATGTTTTCTTTCGGTTATAAATGATAATAATGAAATCAAGTTTAGTATAATAATATTGCCAGAACAAGAGGAATAGAAAAGAATACTCTATATTCATCTTCATCTGCCTAGCCTTTTCCCAACTATATTGGGGTCGGCTTCCAGTCAAACCGGATTTAGCAGAATACCAGTATTTTTTAGCACAACCCATTAACTGGGTAACACGGTACTTTCTGGCAAGACTGGAAGTCAGATTTACTGGCTTCTGACTATCCGTAATGACTGCCAAAGATCTTCAAATGACAGCTGGGACCAACGACTTAACGTGCTTTCCGAGGCACAGAGGAAACTCGGTATGTTAAGATGGTCACCCATCCACAGACCAACCTTGGCAAGCGTTGCTTAACCTTGAAGATCGACCCGTGCGGCTGTTATTATCTAGCCACGATCTCCTCTCCAAAAGAATACTCTTTATTATGAACACCATATACCTACGTTACAAAAAAGATCGATGAAAAAAAAAAGAATTTAATTCATTTATTATTGTTATATTAAAGAGAAAAACTTAAAAATATTCATGAATCACTTGAAAATGTTCGTCTAGCTAGTAATTATATTGAACAACTTCCATGAAAAATCTTGTTTGGGTGTCCAGTGGGTTTCATTTTAAGAGTAAACCACTCAAAATTATTCGTTGACCTACATTTATCACAAAGAAATTTTATAACTTAAAAATAGACCTTATCTAGCTCTTAATGACTGCTCTAAACATTTTCCAATACATACGAGTAAGTTTTACTAACTTACTAACTAATAATAAACGAAAATTAATCCAAAGAAAAGCTTTTTAAGAGCAAGCTTTTTTTCATATTCATTGTATCCACGTCAACCAAACATCCAAGATCAGCCTCCATGGCTAATGATGTATGCCGATGACATCGCCCTCGTTAATCAGAACAAAGCCCATCTTGAGCGCAAAGTCAACATTTGGAAGGACACGCTTGAAAACGGTGGTCTGAGACTAAATGTGGCGAAGACTGAGTACATGTCCTGTGGCAGCACGGATACAAACACCATCCGAATAGGTTCGGACCTGATCAGAAAGTCCGATACGTTCAGGTACCTTGGATCCGTGCTGCACGAGTCTGGCAACGTGGACGACGATGTCCAAGCACGTATTGGCGCGGCTTGGGCGAAGTGGCGCGAGGTGACGGGCGTTGTATGCGACCGCAAAATGCCTCCGAAGCTCAAGGGGCAGATATATAAATGCATCATTCGGCCTGTCCTACTGTACGGGGGCGAGTGTTGGCCAGCACTAAGCAGACACACCCAGGAGCTTCGCGTCACGGAGATGAAGATGCTGAGGTGGATGAGTGGCGTAACGCGATCCGATCGCATGCGCAACTCTTACATCCGAGGTAGTCTTGGTGTCCGTGACGTGGGGGAAAAACTGCAAGAGTGTCGTCTGCGATGGTATGGCCACATCATGCGCCGCCCTATGGAGTACGTTGGTCGGAGATGCATGAATATGGCTGTTCTTGGGGCTAGGCCCCGTGGTCGCCCTCGCAAGCGCTGGCTGGACGTCGTCAAGTCTGACATGAGAGCCAATGGCCTGACTGAGAAGGATGTTGAAGACCGGGCAAAGTGGAGGAAGCTAAGTAGGAAGGCGGACCCTGGCAATAGCCGGGATTAACGCCAGGTGGAAGAAGAAGATTGTATACCACTGGGTTACAGTACCAACTAGCGATGGCGATATTGTGACCGTTACTGGCGGCCGTATGGTATATTGTAATGTCAACAGTGTACTTAGATGATGTCCTCATACCATCATCATATCAGCCGACAGACGTCCACTGGTCGTAAGCCTTTTTTATTTTTGAACGGAGGAAATCCTCATGGATGTCCTCCGCCCTGGGGCGGGCGAAGGGGTCTGTCAGACCCTTACTGACTAAAACCGAGGGAGTGAGGTGTTTAACTCCCCCTGCGACGTCAAAGAGCCACCTCGGGTCCGTATGAATGGGGGGCGACGGCCATCCCCAGGACCGCCGCCCCTGGACCCAGTTAGGGGGGCCGGAAGAGGACTGGTCATAGACCTCCCCCAAGTGTTGCCACAACAACCGGTCCTGTGTGTGTCGCCGTGATAAAATTATTAGATACGTCAGTTAGACCACACATTTGGGAAGACCGAGGGTCTGGACGATCACACGAAAACGATGTTTCTAAGGAAATACAGCATTAACAACCTATAAAATGCGACGTACCTTTGGTATACCATCTTCTGCCGATGAACCGCCTTTCCATGATTTCACCACAGTAGAGTAGATATGAGGGACGCGAGCTGTTCAAAGGTATTCCTAAGCAGCATGTCGATGTAATGAATTTAGATTCTTCGCTAAAAGGTCGCGAAGGTGCGCGCGCGTCGAAGAATCATGGCGTAAAGCGACTCTCACCCATAGGGAACGAATACGTCACGTATGACAACTGTAATGACAGTTGTGGTTGCCACTGCAGAAAATGATAGGAACATCGTGTGTTGCCCGTTAAGAAATTTAAACGATATTTAGAGGTCGTTTGTATGATGACGAAACACTGTGCGTCACGCAAATTACATAGTGCAATGACATGAGGACCGCTGATGTTGCATCCGCGCCGATATTTATTTCTTTCGCAACTTGTTGTTTTATCAAATAATTGTAAGAATGATTATTCTTTCATCCCACTTCGAGTTAGAATCATCATTCTAGGTTTAATCAGTAATATTAATTTGACAATTAAATTTAATTAAAATCATTTCGGTTTTTTTTCAATCCTCCGATCGCAGCAAACGTAATTGGCGCAGTCGGTAGGATACTCGCGGGCCGGTTCGCGAAAGTAAATTATAGCTAGGATCGCTATTAGGCGTGAATCGCGAGCTACCCGGGTGGCTATCAAGCACCACTTCGAGTTTCCTGAATCTACGGACCTGCTGCAGACTAGAAGGAGAATCCAGCCATCGATTTGCGGAGAGAAACCAGAAATGAATTATCTGTAAGTACACTTGAATCATTCTCGTGTTGCACCCTTTGAATCTTAAACCTCAAGATTTACCATCCCAGGGCCTCCAGTGCGCGGGAGCCTGAATCACGACAGGCCCGCCAACGTGCGGTAGATGTTAATAGAGATTTAGCTTTAGATAATTTAAAATTAGGTAAAATTACTCAAAATCAGCATGACCCGGATACTATCTTCAAGGCTCTTCGCCTAGTTCCAGAGTTTGACGGCAACCCGAACATTCTTACCTGTTTTATTAGGATATGTGATTCGTTAGCGACGCAGTACTTGAGCAATACACCGGGCAGCGAATTTTCAAACTTGTGCCTATTAAATGGTATCCTTAATAAAATAACCGGAACCGCGGCCTGTACTATTAATGCCAACGGAATACCAGAGAGCTGGTTAGGCATTCGAACTGCCTTGATTAATAATTTCTCAGATCAACGGGATGAGACCGCCTTATACAACGACCTCTCTTTGGCTACTCAGGGTAATAGAACGCCACAGGAGTTCTATGATCATTGCCAAACGTTGTTTAGCACGCTCATGACATACGTAACCTCACATGAATCTGTACCGACCACTATTGAAGCCAAACGCGACTTGTATAAGAAAGTTACCATGCAGGCATACGTTCGAGGTTTAAAAGAACCTTTAGGATCCCGTATACGTTGCATGCGCCCACCAACCATAGAAAAGGCGCGTGAGTTCGTTCAGGAAGAGCTCAATGTAATTTATTTGCAGCAACGTGAGACCCCAAAAGCCCAGGCTCCTTCTAAAGTCGTTCATCCTAATTTAACACCTGTAGCATCTACCCCACAACCTCATAACTTCTCAACACCAGTACCCAACTGGCCTCTACCCATGGGACAGCGTCCCGCGGGACCCGCGCCTCAACCTTTTAAATTTCCTGCACCAGTGCAGCATCAACCCCGAATGCCAACGAACACGCAAAGAATGTTCAGTGCGGCACCCCCTAATTACAACTCCCGTAGTAACACATTTAGATTACCGCCCCGAAATAATGCACCACAAGGCCCTCAGCCAATGAGTGGTATTCAACGGTTTAGTCCCAGACCTCTACCTCCAGTAAATAGGCCTATGGTCCACGATTGGAATAAGTTTGGTAACCCGCCACCTTTAGACTATTTTAAAACCCGAGAAATGAATATGAACGAGTGCATGATTTATTATGACGACTCATATTACAATTACTACGAACCGGAGTACTATTACTACACCGAGTGCAATGACCGCGACATTGATCCCTGTCTCGCCGCTGATTCGACTTATTATAATGTGACAACAAACGACCAAGTTTCCGATGAATCACAAGCTAAGACTAACCATGCCCAGCAGGATTTTCAGGAGGCTTCGACGTCACAAAAACCAAAATAGAGCTAAATCTTCAAACGCAGAGAAAACTTCCCTATATACAAATTAAAGACCCACCTTTAACACTTTTAATAGACACAGGTGCCAATCAATCTTTCATTAGTCCCGAAGCTGTCGAAAAATACTTCCCTAACTATCCTTTAAATTTCGATCCTTTTGAGATAACGAACATACATGCAACAAGCAGGAACGACTATTCTATTCCATGTTTTGCGGAGTTTAATGACGAAAGTAATATGAAGTTGTTCATCTACCAGTTCCATAATTATTTCGATGGCCTCATCGGATTAGATATATTAAATAATTGGGAAGCTCGCATAGATTTAAAAGAAAAGATGTTGGTAACTCGATCCGCGATAAACCCTATTGAAATGTATAACTCGCGTAATGTAAACTTATACGAGGATATTATACCCGCTAGGAGTACTAAATTAATACGAGTCCCAATCGATATTCAAGAAGGGTGATGCTTTTATTCCGGAACTTTGTAATTGTATAATTCATGAATGTATCACCACCGTAAGCAATAATCGTGGCTACTTAGAAGTCGAAAATTCAACAACAAATGACGTAATATTCTCACTCGATCGCCCAGCACACGCGGAATTATTTAATACCGAGTGCACGAGTACTCAACAACCATCGACTCGCGTTCAGGAAGTAACGTCGCGTTTAAGAACTGATCACCTAAATCCCGAGGAAAAGGCAAACTTAATAGCCCTTTGTTCCCGTTATTCGGACGTATTTTATATTGAAGGAGAGAGACTAACCTTCACAAATAAAATAAAGCATCGAATAAGAACTACTGACGAGATTCCCGTGCATGCTAAAAACTATCGGTATCCATTCATACACCGTCAAGAAGTTAGGAACCAAATAAGTAAAATGTTGGAACAGGGTATCATACAACCATCGTAATCCGCATGGAGCTCGCCTATTTGGGTTGTTCCAAAAAAAATAGATGCCTCAGGAAAACAGAAATGGCGTCTCGTAGTTGATTTCCGTAAATTAAATGAAAAGACGTTGGACGATAAATATCCCATTCCTAATATCAATGACGTTCTGGACAAATTAGGAAACTGCCACTACTTTTCCTCTTTAGATTTGGCAAGTGGTTTTTACCAGGTGAAAATGCACCCCCAGGACGTGGAGAAGACCGCATTCAATGTAGAACACGGTCATTTTGAATTTCTCAGAATGCCGATGGGACTTAAGAACTCACCGTCCACATTTCAACGTGTAATGGACAATGTCCTCCAAGGTCTTCAAAACGAGATATGTCTTGTATATTTAGATGACATAGTAGTGTTCAGTACATCCCTTCAGGAACACATGATTAATCTTGGGAAAGTATTCCAGAGACTCCGCGATTCTAACTTTAAAGTCCAGATGAACAAATCGGAATTCCTAAAACTAGAAACAGCGTACCTAGGTCATATCATAAGTAAAGATGGTATTAAACCAAATCCCGATAAAATATCTGCAATTAAAAAGTACCCTATCCCAAAAACACCGAAGGAAATTAAGCAATTTTTAGGCCTCCTCGGTTATTGTAAAAAAAATATTCCTGACTTTGCCCGGACAACAAAACCGCTAACTCAATGTTTAAAAAAAGGACGAAAGATCACTCTTGACCCCGAGTACGTGAATGTTTTGAGAAATGTAAGACTCTCCTGACTAATGACCCTATCTTGCAATATCCAGACTTCAGTAAGGAATTTAATTTGACTACAGACGTGTCGAACGTAGCTATCGGTGCTGCATTATCGCAAGGACCAATCAATTCAGACAAACCTATCTGTTACGCATCCCGAACACTAAATGAAAGCAAGATGAACTGTAGCACAATAGAAAAAGAATTACTTGCTTGTATGGGCTACAAAATATTTTAGACAATACTTATGTACGTAAACATGAAAGAACCAAATTCCCGACTAACAAGGTGGAGACTCAGACTTAGCGAATATGACTTCTCAGTTATTTATAAAAAAGGAAAATATAACACAAATGCTGACGCCCTTTCTCGCATTGAAATTCACACTAAAGAAACCACGTCCTTAATAGAGGAAATTGATGAACTCAACTCCCTAATGGGAAATCCATCAGAAACCATTCTTGGCAAACCAATTTCTTCCACCGAGATAGTTCACACAAGTATTGAAAACAGAATCTTGGAAATTCCCATAACTGACGAGCCATTGAATAAGTTCAACAGGCAAATATGTTTCACTATTGTAAATGACGCTAAAAAACGACCCACGATTACTAAGCCATTTGACACCCATACGCGCATAAATATCCAATTACCTGAATCTAACTTAGAGGAAGATGTGATATGTGCCGTAAAAGAATACATTAACCCAAAAGTTAAAACAGCAATTTTAGTTAATCCACCGCTAGCCTGTATTCTATTATACCAATTATACAGGACACATTCAAAAGCTCATCCTTAAATCTTGTATTAGCTAAATTTGAATCAGAAAATGACAAAGATTACCTTCGATAACAGGAGATAATACGACACTATCACGACGGTAAAACTAACCATCGTGGAATTACCGAATGCTATCAATCCTTATCTCGTAAATATTACTGGCCAAAGATGAAGGATCAGATAACCAAATTTATAAACGAATGTACGATTTGCGGTCAGGCGAAATACGATAGGAACCCCTTTAAACCCCAATTCAACATTGTACCACCAGCCACCAAGCCATTTGAGACAGACCACATGGATCTATTCACTGTACAGGGTGAAAAATATATAACATTCATTGACGTATTTACAAAGTATGGTCAGGCTTATCATCTACGTGACGGTACAGCTATTAGCATATTACAAGCTTTTTTACAGTATTGTACGCATCATGGAGTCCCTATAACTATTATCACAGACAATGGGACCGAGTTTACAAACCAACTATTCATGGAATTTACAAGACTTCATAGAATCAACCACCACAGAATACTAGCACACTCCCCTAACGATAATGGTAATATTGAAAGGTTTCATTGGACTCTTCTAGAACACCTCAGACTTCTTAAATTGCAGCATAAGGACGAACCAATAATTAATCTCGTGCCCTATGCCTTAATAGCTTATAATAGCTCCATACATAGTTTCACAAGGTGTCGACCGTTCGATTTACTGACTGGACATTTTGACCCTCGAGACTTTAAGGACATCGACCTTACACAGCATTTATTACAACAGTACACTTAAGCCCATAGAGATAAAATTAAATATGTTATGACATCATAAACTCGTCATCACTTAATTGTAACGCTAATCGTACCGCGATAATTGCGAAAAGAAATGAAACCCGTGAACTCGAAATAGAATACGCACCCCAACAGCAAATTTTTATAACAAACCCTCTTGCTAGTCGACAGAAGACTGCTCCGCGATATACGCAGGATACAGTTTTAGCAGACCTGCCGATTCACATTTATTCCTCGAAAAAACGTGGTCCCATAGCGAAGTCAAGACTTAAGCGTGTGCCTAAATCAGCAAAATTGTTACAGGATTCTACTGATAACAATTCTCCCAATGGCGTGACCTCAGGAGATAAGACTGGAAAGCCTTGATGACGGGCCAGGACTTCTGTCCTTTAAACTTGGACAAATGAAACTCACGACTCATCATCATACCTTCATACAATACGTACAACTAAGTAACATCGAAACCCATGTTCACTCCTTACAGACCCAACTAAAGATATGCCAAAATCAAATGACTAACGACACTTACGCACTATACGAAATTCAGTTGGAATATCTTGCTAAAAAACTTGGCAATGTCCTTAAACAACTACAATCTTTAGAGCCCAACAGAGTCAAAAGAGGTCTTGTAGATGGACTAGGTTCAATAATACCTGGTTTCCGTAGGTTTCCGTAAATAGCTTAACCGGAAACCTAGATCACGAAAATATAATCAGGCAATTAAAATTTTGGAACGTAATCAAAATAAATTAGCGAGCGAATTCAATGATCATATTAGTTTAAGTAAAGAGTGGATGTCAAAATATAATATTGTAATTACACAGATAGTACAAAATCAGAACAAAATTAACACTACCTTAGAGACCATATTACAAAGTAATGCACTAAATGAAAAAAGCTTAATAAAATACGCTCATTTTGCCCAACTACTAGAAGTTATAAGCGATAATGTAGAGGATTTAACTCAGGAATTAATTAGGATAGAAAACAGTTTAGCTTTTGTTCAAGCGAGTAGTACACACCGTTCTATAATAGATATAAAAATACTTGAGTCAATGGTAAGAAAACTTAAAACTATCTACGCTGAGGAGCAAATCCTAGATCTGGAACTTAGAGATTATTACGACATTATAAAACCAGGATCATATTATGTAGATAAGCAAATAGTATTCGTATTTAAATTTCCAATCTATTCTAAAAATAGTTACGATTTTTATAGACTCTCCGTAGTACCTAACAAACATGCACATGCTCTTATCCCACCTTTTCCCTTCCTTGCAACTAACGAGATGTTACATGTGTACATAAAGGCTGAATGCCCGAAGCTGAAAGACTGGTACCTCTGTGAAAAAGACATTACCCACCAGATTCACAACAAAGCTGACTGCATCCAAGAGTTGATCACCAACCAAGCTCTACAGAACTCCTGCAAGTTTACCACAATCACCTTGATGAGAGAAGCCATGAAAAAGCTGGATGACCAACATTACGTGATATCCTTCCCTCAAGAGACGAAGGTACAGCTAACATGTAACCAGAAAGACTACACATCGCTTCAGGGTAGTTATCTTGCTACAATTCCCGTCGGATGTCATCTGAAATCTGAAGAGTTCACCATTGCCAATGTTTATGACGAAATTAACGGCCAACCATTGAAGTTAATGAAAATACCCTATGACTCTGAGAAACAGGCTGCTACAGCTACTCATGTAAACCTGAACTTTATCGATCTCCAAGGACTATATAGCATCCAGGACCAACTTACGATCCAGACCCCTATTGAACTTGAGAACGTGCATACCGACACTTATTATCACACTACAATCCCATTCTATGGAGTGCTATTGAGTGCAGGCGTACTCATTATTGTCGTATTGACCCGGCGCTATCTATGTGGATGTACCAACACCGTGAAGAAGGATCGGAAGCTACCGACTACAATCCCAGAAAGGAATGAATGTCCTGACCACCTACCGGCAACATTTTCACTCAACGTGCTAAAATAGTCGCCGTTCTAAGGGGGGAGGAATTACATAGTGCAATGACATGAGGACCGCTGATGTTGCATCCGCGCCGATATTTATTAATTATTTAAATCGCTGATGTATCTAGGGCGCCAATCGCTTTCGCAACTTGTTGTTTTATCAAATAATTGTAAGAATGATTATTCTTTCATCCCACTTCGAGTTAGAATCATCATTCATAGGTTTAATCTGTAATATTAATTTGACAATTAAATTTAATTAAAATCATTTCGGTTTTGTTTTTCAATCCTCCGATCGCAGCAAACGTAATTCGCATCCATCGGGTGTCCTCATAACATAAATATGTTCATAAAAAATATTGGTCCGTCATATTGGATTAAGAATGATGTCACTTAACTAAACATGTACTGTCACCCAAACCAAAATATTGTAAACTAGTTTATGCAAAATTTTTGTTGCGAGATATTATGACCCGTACATACTTAGTAACTAGGCAAGCGTAACGAGAGAAAAGAAGAGCCGAGATAGGTTAAGTGTACATTTTGTCTTCTAAAAGCAAGCCATAGATGACCACCCTTCTATAGATACTGATTTTTGAACATTATATTTCTAACTTGAATTCACATTACGTAGTGCGGAGCGGGTCCAACAACAAGACAGCAATTAACACTGATAGTGATTTTATAAGTATTAAGATACTTGTCAACGGGGAATATTATAAACTGCTTGCAAAGCAGAGTCTAGACACGTATCCAGAGAATCTAAACAGACTAAATAAATAGGAACAACATTGCTAAACGTGTCTCTAACTCTCAAGCACAGCAACGAACGCTTCGGAGCGATAATTGCGCACAGTTTACTAACGCGCACTGGATATCAGATCCAGCTTAAGCAGAGGCTTCCGTCCTTGCCGCCCAAGGACCGTTTCCTCCGGAAGCCGGACGCGGGGGAGAGGGGGGTGTTATAAGGCGCAGCGCTCACTGATCGAACGACACGGCACGGTGCTATATATACTATACCAATATTATACTTGCGATAGTACCTAACTCTGTGTGTTACATTTTGACGTCTTAGTGGCTGAATACATTTGTATGACGGCACACGGGTAGACCATGACCCACACGATACTTTTTTACCCCTTGAGTGCTCTTGGATAACACTTGGGCGAAACCACTGGGAGAAGTGGCTTTGATCAAGTAGTCCATATAGGTGCAGCTGTGTTTTTTTTCCGGGATGACAGAAGCTTATTTCCGTATTCGGCGTATTAAATCACGGTAACCTTTGCCCCGTAGCTCCGTTGCTGTGTAAAAGAAAGATAAACTATAGAACACTTATTACAAAAACCTTTTTTTCATGGTCTCGTTGCTTAATTTGTTAGAGTATCATAGGGACCCTAGCTAGTGTAGCTTTCTGTCAATTGAAGAATTTGCAAAAACGACCAAAATAATAGTAATATTAGTATGATTATCTTTTTTCCTATAGGTAATACTGCAACATGCAGTATCCTTAAGGCCAGACGCAGCGGCATTCCAGCAATAACAAAGGATTCTTTGCTGTGTCGTCCCGCAATGAAGGCAAGTGCTAGGTATAAGCGGATTCGAATCAGATCGCAGTATGCTTAGGTGTTTCCTGTAAAATAATTATTCAACATCTAGGTTGTTGGTAATGCTTGTCTGAACATGTGAGAATTTTGCAACGTACGTACGGACTATAGATATGCATAATTGTACTAAATTTCGAAAATAATTTAATGAGCCTGTGAAATTTTTTATTCTTCCACTAAATTATTTTACATTTAAATTGCTTAAAATTTTAAAGATTTCTGTATATAAAAAAAACCTTTAAAAATACATACCTATAATAAAAACTTTTTTACAAAAAATACAACCGACTTCCAAAAACAAAACACTCATCTGCCTAGCCTTTTCCCAACTATATTGGGGTCGGCTGCCAGTCAAACCGGATTCAGCTGAATAACAAGGTGTTTTTAGGTTATTTTTTCGTGTTTTGACACCGACTTCCGAAATTAAAGTTGTTTTCTTTCTTTCAAAGTTATTTTGTACCTTGTAGTGTTTTGTTTTTGGAAGTCGGTTGTATTTTTTGTAAAAAAGTTTTTTATTCTTCACTTTTTAGTGGTACCTAGGTACCTGCGTACCCTTTAACAGCGTACCAGCGCAATGTTTTGTTAAGAACTGGTGTAAACACTAAAAAAACATGCGATTTCAGCAATCCCGATCCCTTTGCTATCATTTATTGAAGAGTTCCGTTGCCTACCACCGAAGTTCTTCGTCAGATCTTCACCAAATTGAAACGGGACCAGTTCAGGAAAATACTCTTTCAAACAAAAAAGAATCGTCCAAATCGGCTGACAATTGGCGAAAGTATCGCTAAACAAACATTTTACATGGGATCTTATCATCAGATCCTAATTTATAACTTTCATCATCAGCTCAGCAACATGAGATGATGATTACCAGGCACAAATATCTGAATTGCGTTAGAAAGTTCATGAAAAACATTGTATGTGCCTATAAAATTTGAAGGTTGCCCTCGATTTTCGTTAGATTCCATGATCAGATTCTGACTTGGTGACAATGGGACCAATTGAGGAGTATACCCTTTAAGATGAAACAAAAATTTTTCAAATCTGTTCATAAATGACGGAGTTATGAGGTAACAAACATAAAAAAAAAAAAAAATACAACCGAATTGAGAACCTCCTCCTTTTTTTGAAGTTGTTTAAAAATAGATAGTAGCCCACCGGTATCGGAAACAGGGTTCAAGCTAGTATTCTTATTGTTTATGAGTTCAGTTGAATATAGTAATATGTTGTTTCCCATGAAGGTAAAGATTTAAATATATCTGAGGTATTTTCTAAAATTATGATGACCTTGTTTTCATTGATAAAACACTTCCGTAACTAAAGTGTCAGTCATGGTCTTTGATGTTGTTAAATAAAGCACTCTTGCTTTAAGATAAAAGAGTTTCAACAAGACTTCTGACGATATTGAAGTTTACGCGGCTTACACTGAGGATCCTCGTCATAGCCCTGCTAGCTGCTGACTAAACCAAAAAACCGGCCAAGAGCGAGTCGGACTCGCGCATGAAGGGTTCCGTCCCATCGTATTATTTATTTGTTGTTATAGCGGCAACAAAATAATACATTCTGTAAAAATTTCAATTGTCTACCTATTATGGTTCATGAGATATAGCCCGCTTACAGAAAAACGAACGGACGGACAACGGACGCTTAGTAATAGGGTTTTATTGGTTATCCTTTGGGTACGGAACCTTAAAAAGGTAGCACTAACATTAGGCACTCACTATTTTTAACCGACTTTTTCAAAAAGGAGGTTCTAGGTTCGGCTGTATGTATTGTTTTTTATGTATGTTCACCGATTCCTCTGCCAATTCAGGACCGATTTAAAAAATATATTTTTTATTCGAAAGCCTATACTAGGCATGCCCTTTAAGTTCTGTCGTTTCCATATTTCCCGGCAATTTTGAATTTGGAACTGTTCTATATTCGAATGTTTTTAAATTTTGAATCTCAAAACAGTTGAAAGTATTAGGATTAATGCTATTGTTTAGTCACAGCGTCGATTGGACTATTGCACTTGAAGATCGTAGAACGGTTAACGCACAGTGGTGTACCACAGTCTGTTTACCACAAGTCATCGCCGAACTTCGAAAATCTAACTCAAAGCGACGCATCATCCTGCACCACGACAACACAAGCTCACACACACACACACACGCTCGTCAAACGATTGAGTATTTGTAGCAGGAAAAAGTAGAAATTCTTGACCATCCTCCATACAGTCCTGACCTAAGTCCTAACGATTTCTTTACATTTCCTAAAATTAAGAAAAGTCTTCGCTGTCAAAGGTTCCAGTCCGGTGAAGGAGCAGTCGACGCTTTCAAGTCAGCCATTTTGAACAACCCCACTTTAGTGTAATAAATAAGTAAATAACTGGTTTGAGCGAATGGAATAGTGTATTAAGCTACGTGGTGAAAACTTTGAAAAACAATAAAAAGTACTATAAGGTTCTAGTTGTGCTTTTTTCTTCAAACGACAAAACTTAAAAGGCATGCCTCGTACTTGAGCTGGTCTCTTTGTCACCAAGTTAGAATCTGATGATGGGATCCCCTGAAAATCGAGGGAAACCCTCAAATTTTGTAAGCCCATACAGTGTTTTTCATAAACTTTCTATCGCAATCCAGATATTTGTGCCTGGCAATCATCATCTCATGTTGCTGAGCTGATGATGGAAGGTATAAGTCAGGATCTGATGATGGGATCCCATGAAAAATGTTTGTTCAGCGATATTTTCGCCAATTGTTAACCGAATTGGATGATTCTTTTTTTTTTATGGAACAGTATTTTCTCGTGCTGATTCCATTTAAATTTGGTGAGGATCTGATGAAGAACTTCAGAGGTAGGCAACGGAACTCTTCAATGAATATCAGCAAATCGAACGGGATTTCTGAAATCGCATGTCTGTTGATTGTTTACACCAGTTCATAACATTACATCACGCCGGCACGCTGTGTTTGTGGTTTCAATTTTTAGTGGCACCTGCGTACCACTAAAAAGTGAAAAATAAAAAACTTTTTTACCAAAAATGTTTTTGGTTTTCGTTTTTGAACACCGACTTCCAAAATTTAAGGTAATTTTTCCTTTGTTTTTAGAAGTTGGTTTTATTTTTAAATAGGCTTCTCTATCCCTTCCTGCTCCACTCTTGGGAAGTGGTTGCATGCTTCTTCTACGATCTTTCAATTATTCGGGCATCTGCATTCAAGATTGGGTGGGACCTATCCATACTATTTTTGACCTGTTGCAACCCAGACTCAGTCTCTGGACACCAATTCACTGTCATCTACAACAAAAGAAAAAAATATTAATTGCCACAGAACTGAAATGCGTATAAAATGCCAGGCATGCTACTGACAGGTCCTGCTCAGTACCATTTATTACCTAACCAAAATTACAGATGGCACTTACCTAACCTCATCTAGAACTTAAGCATTAGCATGCTAACAATATTTACTCAAGACATAGTCAACATTTACGGCTTAACGGAACGTGGGTCTGAGTAAGTGGGCAACCTTGTGTGAGGAATTTAGACTGCTATACTACTCTGTCAAGAAAGTACCGGGAAAAGATCAATAATACACAAAATGTCTGTTATTCATCCAAATTTATTTTATCACCTTCAAAGTATGCTCCTTTAGAAACGATACACTTGCGCCAACGAATAATCCATTCATCAAAACATTTTTTAAACGCTTCTTCCGGAATTGAGTTCAGTTCTCGCCGCGAATTCTCCTTTATGTCTTCTATCGATTGAAAACGGGTGCCACGAAGTGGTAATTTGAGTTTAGGAAAAAGAAAAAAGTCAGCAAGAGCCATATCTGGTGAATATGGTGGTTGCTGGATGGTATTTGTTGAGTGTTTGGTTAAAAATTCGTTCACAATGATAGCTTTGTGCGAAGGCGCATTGTCGTGGTGCAAAATCCAAGAATTTTCTTTCCACAAATCTGGCCTTTTTCGTCGAATTTGCTCTCTTAAACGCCGCATAACGCTCAAATAATATTCTTTATTTACCGTTAGACCTTCCGGTAAGAATTCAGAGTGCACAACACCGCGACAGTCAAAGAAAACAGTCAACATGACTTTGACTTTTGATCGACTTTGGCGTGGTTTTTTCGGTTTCGGTTCAGTTGGAAGGCGCCACTCCGAAGCTTGTTGACTAGTTTGCATGTCAAACTCGTAAACCCACGTCTCGTCACCAGTAACAATGCGTTTCATGAATGTAGGGTCCGAACTGACTCGTTCTAGCAAGTCCTCAGCGACTTTCATGCGATTGAGTTTTTGGAGAAAATTCAGATCTTTTGGGACTAGCCGAGCAGCAACATGTTTCATACCCAAATGATTAGTTAAAATGGTACGGATCGACTCGTGAGATACAGAAAGTTCGGCGGCTATCTCTCTCAGAGTTGAATGGGGATTTTCAGTCACTATTTCCTTCACTTTTGCGATGTTAACTTCAGTTGCAGACGTTGACGGCCTACCAGAGCGAGGCAAATCTTCCATCACATCTCGACCGCTTTTGAACGCTTTGAACCACTCATAAGCACGAGTTTTTGATAAAGTCGATTCACCGTAAGCCATTCACACTCCGAACACGAAATTCCATTGGCGATGCAAAATTTAAGACAAACTCTTTGTTCGATATTTTTGTCCATTATGAAATTCGCAATACACACTATATATGATATTACTAAAACCAGCACTGTATTTAATATAAATAACAGATGCAACTCAAACTCCGCGCCAAAATGGAAAATAGTTGTGCCAATCTAACAACTACAAAAAAACAAAAATTTGAATTTGGAACCATAAACAAATCATCCATTCCCGATACTTTTTTGACTGAATGTATACTAGATAGACTGAGATATTAGGTGTGTTGGCAGAGAGGTATAGAAATACGGCTGATGTAAGTAGAATGAGTGGTATAACTTCAAACATTGTTTGAAAGGTGTGATGAGTACTTTGGTCGTCATTTCACATTTACGTCTAGAACTGAGACGTGGTCGCTCACAATGGACCTCACCAGAAGACTCGAAGTCACTCACGTATCGTGATCGTATCAGGAATGATGATATCCGCAATTCTGGAGTGGCGACCGCGTATCGGAAGACACAATGTTGGAGGGCCTTTTTTTTATTTTTTTATTACGGGGGGAGGGCGATGTCCTCCGCCCTGGGGCGGGCGGAGGGGTCTGTCAGACTCTTACTGACTAAAACCACCCCGGTGCTCCATCTCTCACCAACCGGGGATCGCGAGAACTAATGCGACTTCCGTAATCCCCGGCTGGTGCCGGCCCGCCTCTGCAGGCCACCTCGGGTCAGCGGGGGAAGTGAGGTGTTTGACTCCCCCCGCGACGTCAAAGAGGGGCGCACGGGAACACCACGCGCCGCCACCTCGGGTCCGAATGAATGGGGGGCGACGGATATCCCCAAGTCCGACGCCTCAGAACCCAGTTAGGGGGGCCGGAAGAGGGCCTCCGATGCCCGGTGCACCTACTGCGGGCCGGGAGAGAGGTGGAGACCTCCCTCTCCCTTTCCGCAGCCTCCTTCTGCGCGACAACTGTTTCACAGAAGGAGACCACCGCGTCCCAGGACTCCTCGCCGTCGACCATAGCACGAACTATGGCCGGCAGCGAGAGATCACTGCCTACCACAGAGATGAGGGCACGGCGTGGCCCCTCCCAAGTAGCACAGTCTGCCAGTGTATGCCGCGCCGTGTCCTCCCGACAGTCGACGCAGTGGTGACACCGAGCGTCCGGCTCCCGGGGCCTATGCGACACAGGAACTTCCCGAAGCAGCCATGCCCCGAGAGGACCTGCGTCACACGAAATGTCAAGGAGCCGTGCCTTCTCCCGAGCCACAGGTCGAGCACCGGCCGGATGGCCTCGATAGTGACGAGGCCAGCAGAAGGGCGTGAGAGCCTGTTCCGCCATTCCGCCACCAGAACCTCGCGCAACTGCGACTGACGCAGCTCAATGTGCCGCTGCATCAGTCGCTCGCCGCGCGCCTGCGCGTCCTCACGCCACCGGTGCAGTGACGCGAGGACTTTTGCCTCCAGGTCCCAGGGCGGAGATCCGGCCAGTACGCAAGCCGCCTCGTAGGAGATCGTGCGATAACCCCTGATGACTCTGACGGCCATCACCCTCTGCGGCTTCCTCAGAACAGTGATGGTGCCGGCCGTCAGGTCAGCCGCCCAGATCGGGGCCCCATACAGGGCCATCGATCGCGCGATCCCCACGTATAACCGCCTGCAAGCGGTGCTCGGGTCCCCCAGATTGGGAAGGAGCGTTGACAGCGCCCCAGCCGCGCCCAACAACTTTGGTGCCAGCCGCCGGAAATGGGGGCCGAAATCCCACCGGCTGTCGAGCACCAATCCCAGGTACTTCATGGTGGACTCGACAGCGATACGGCCCCCCTTAACAACTATGTGCGATCCCGGCGGTGGCGCCCGCCGGGGACCATGAAAGGCTATGGCCTCCGACTTGTTGAGGGCCACCTCCAGGCCAAGGCGCCGTATTCGGCTCACCATCTGTGAGACCGCGGCCATCGCCAGCAACGTGTCGTCAGCGTAACACGTCAGGTCCACACCCGGCGGAAGCTCGCCCCTCAGTACCCAGTCGTAACCGATGTTCCACAGGGGTGGGCCCAAGACCGAGCCCTGTGGAACGCCGCACGACATGGGGTGCTGATGTCTGCCATCACGTCCCAGATAGGTGACACACCTGTCCGCCAAATAAGCCCCAATGACGCGGCGGAGGTAGGGAGGCACTCGATGATAGCGCAGTGCCTCCCGAATACAACTCCAGGGCAGCGTGTTGAAGGCGTTGGAGATGTCCAAAGACACCGCCAACATCACCCCGCCCCGGTACACCGCTTCCTCCGCCAGGACTCTCATTCGCACTCTCTCTCCGCACAAGTGGCTGACGAGGCGGGCTGCGATTATCCGCTCAAACAACTTTCCCACCTCGTCCAGCAGCACTATGGGCCGGTACGCGGACGGCGAGTCCGCAGGGCGCCCCGCCTTCCTGAGCAGGACCAGACGACCAGATTTCCACTGAACGGGAAACTGACCCTGCTCCAGGCACGCTGAGTAGAGTCCTCTCAGATGGGGCTCCAGCTCCTTCAGAGCGAGGGCCAACACGCAACCGTGAATCCCATCAGGCCCCGGGGCAGTGTTTTTCGCCCGGAGCCGCATCACGGCGAGAGAACTCTGCTTCTGTCACCTCTGGGACGCTGGCGTTCTCTTCAGGCTCTGCGGTTGTGGGCAGAACCTTCGGCGGCGCAGTATGCTCCGCTCGTGCCGGGAAGAGGGCTGCGACCACGTCCTCCAGCAGCTCAGGTTCGAGATTCTCCGTAAGCGGAGGCGCCCAAGGTCCGAATTTCCCTCGAACCGAGCGGTATGGACGCCCCCACGGATCCCTGTTTAGAGTCTCTAACATCTCCTCCCTGGCACGCGTCTTTGCCTCGCCAATGGCCAGCCGCAGAGCCTCCTTAGCCGCGCGTTACACCTCATACAGCGCGGCTTCTTCGTCAGGAACCCGACGACGTCTTCTTCGGTATCGGGTGTACCGGCGCCTGACTCGCATGCACGAGATGCGCAACTGCTCAATCTCGGCGGACCACCAGTACACCTGGCGCCTTCTGGGTTGTGTGTGGACCCGGGGCATGGACGCGTCGCTGATTTGCGTCATCGCCCCGTGGAACCACTGCGCCCCCTCTTCGACGTCGACGGGTCCAGTCGTTGTCGACTCCCGGTTCCAGGCCTGCACAATAGCGGCCTCCTCGAGGAGCTCCCTATCGAGGCGCTTGCGCGCCCAGCGCAGACCGTCCGTTCGCGGAGCCGATTGATTGCGGCCGCCCGCGGTCTGGGGGGAGACGTCAAAACGGATGTATCGGTGATCCGATAACGTCTCCACCTCCACGGCGACATGCCAGTCGCGGACACGGCTAGCGACAGTAGGGCTAGCAAACGAGACGTCCAGTATGGAACCGCCCCGCTGCCGCACACACGTGTACTCCGAGCGCCGATTCAGGACGGTCAAGCCGGTCGTGACCGCCCACTCCTCCAGCGCCTCACCCTTGGCATCGGTGACCGGAAATCCCCACGCCGCAGATTTGGCATTGAGATCCCCGAGCAACAGCACTGGGCGTGGGTGGTACCGGTTCACGACGGCACCTAACTCAACAAGGAAGCTCTCGAAGTCGGCGAGGCTCTTGTTAGGTGAGAAATACACTCCAATAGTGCCGATGCCGTCCGCGAGGGCGGCCACCCAGCCGTGACCTCGGAACGGGTCGGCAAGAGCCCCGCCAATAATGGCCACCGAGTCGTCCAGATCACCCACCCAATCATCTCTGGGGGGGACGTAGTACGGTTCGGCGACCACAGCCACATGAATCGACCACTCTGCCATGCTCTGGAGTAAGAGATCCTGAGCCCTGGCAGAGTGGTTGATATTGCCCTGGAGGAAATGGAATTGTGCCATTACGCGCAATCCATTCCTTCGGCGCCATTCTCAGGCCGGGAGTCGGCCGAAGAGCAACCAGGCTGCGGGGTATGTAAAGAGTCCCCGGCAGCCTTGGTTGCTCCCTTCTTTTTCTTCTTCTTGCCCATCTTGGGGGCAACGTTGGAGGGCCTCCCACAAGGTGAACAAGGTTGCGGGTAGACGATGAATGCGAGACGCGCAGGACCGGTTGTGGCGACTCTTGGGGGGGGGGTCCAGTAGTGGACGTCTTTCGGCTAATGATGACACGTGACAAATCAAATGCTAAGCTCAACTCGTGCTAATCATAAAATGGGTAAGTAATTTAATTTTAGTCACGAAAATGTTTTGTAAAATAATTTAACTTCTTAGTTATTAACAGTTTTCCAAAACTTATCAACTTCACCTTAAATCTACATTTCCTCTTAAACCAGTGTTACTTTGTAACTAAACAAAGTTGAAACTTAATTTAAATAAGTAATAAACTCATAAGAACTAGAGTGGCTTGGCTCTTTTATAGCAAATCCTGACTTGAGCGGAATACTTTCGGGGGCATAATGTAGACAAGTTTGTATTTACACTGCAGGTATCCTAGATCAGGATTTTGCTGCAAGTCGTTATCGTGCTACGTGGCACTTAAAACTTCAGAACAATATGAATAACAATTTACAAAGTTTTGTTCATTGAAAGTGTTCACGAAGCCACAAGCGTCATCTTTGTCGGTGCTCGGCCGTAAATAAAATGGCGCTGACAACTACAAGTTTTAATAAATTCGTCACCGAAGTTCCGAGGCGAGAGCCTTACCTAATTAAGATAACGTCCTTGGCGATGGAATCCGGCACCCTGCGGAGGGAACTTCAAGTTTAGCAGTTTCGTGTTTGTCTTAGACAACTTGGACAGTGAAGTAACTAGTCAAACAAACTGGGCGCGCGCCGTCGGCACCGATTTAAGCCCAGCTTAACATCCAAATTAAATGCTGCTACACGTTCAGTTTTACGGATTGTGGAATGCTTTAAACACACTTCCGCTGTAGCCCACAAAGTGTTATGAAACCAGACTATGTTTAAACTTTCCGTTTGTGCAGGAATTCTGTTGAATACTTACATTGTGGTTTAAAAACGCGAAATATTTTCATTTGCCGCGGGCTGTGAGCTGCATCAGTGGTTGTGGACAATAATACAAACAAAATAATGACAACTATTTATTTTTTGGTTTCGTATGGAGAGTGAGATTGTTAATTCGATGTTTCAGTAAATCTTGTTACACTAATTCGACACTTTTGACAGCTCTGCGTTTGGTAACTACAGGTTCTCGTATAAGATTGTACATTTAAGTTGAGATTCTGTTTCGTTGGCTTTGAGTTATATATTTCTTGTACCTTACTATGTAGTCTAAATTTATTGCCAAACTATTGTAATGCATATACTCGGTACAAACTATTGTATATTTTGAATTGACTAAGTACTTGATCTTACACGATGATCTTGATCATCTTAATGGGACACCATTGCAATGAGTGTAGTGGTGGCCCAGTTGTAATGGCTGCGACTTACGAGTTGTAGGTAGTAGGTTCGAACCCAGATAGGCGCTTTACTTTGTGTAAATTATGTCATGACCACTGCTCTCAAAAGCGGTGAAGGAAAACATTGTGAGGAAACCGGCATGTCCTAGAACCAAAAATTTGAAGACATGTGACATCTACCAACCCGCACTGGGCCCGCGTGGTGGATTATAGCCCACTCACGCTCGAAAGAGAAGAGGCCTGTGTCCCAGCAGTGGGAACAATATAGGCTGATTATGTATTATGATAGCTAAACCTTAATTGATTAAAACAACCCCGTAAGATTTCTTATTATACCACTTCTCAAATTAATAAAAATCATTCATGATTTCCATAAGATTAACACGAACACAGTGACAACTTACATTTCCACGAAAGTAAATTTGCTCTGTGTAAACTTAAACACATCTCGAACGTTGGAAAGTTTGTAAATATGTAAGCGAGTGCGTATAGTAGCGATCTAAGTTATACGGGTCCCAGCTCCAAGTTTCGTATTAACTGTGAAACTTAAACATCAAAGCAACAACGCGAACTTGCTGCGAGACCTACCTGCTGACAATTTCAATAACTAACTTTCTCATATCGTCTTACTAAAATACTTGTCGTAAATTAAACCTTTCGACGGCTGGTGTGACTGTCGCTTAGTTATGTTACGTAACCTTTGTGTTTAGTATTGTTTTGAGTAATAATGAACATTGTTTGTAGGGCTTTTCGAGCTATGGCGTTCAAATGTTATGTAATATATGATGTGTTGTAATGTTGGGTTGTTGTTATGTTGTAATTTTTTTGTATATTTTTTTTTTAGAAATATATTCTATTTTAAATTTTATTTATTTGCTGTACACCTACCACAGTGTGTTTCTTTTAACCCAAAGGTTGACTGGTAGAGAATGCCATGTTGCATTAAGAATGCTTATGTACCACTATTGCACATGAAGTTTAAATAAATAAATAAATGCTGTGTGAGTAATCGAAACGTTACAAAATAAAGGTATACCTGAGGGCCCAGCACGAATATTTTGACGTGTAAGTGAATTTTGAGTATAACAAAACTGCGATCCCATAATTTTTTGGTTAAATTCTATACGACATACACAATTCCTATCATTCAAAAATATGAATACAGTATTCAATTCAAATAAATATTATGCGCGAAATGAGTATTTTAGTTGTAGTTAAATTTTACGTTACGTTATCAGACGTCAAAAATATGTGTACTAAGCCCTATGAATTACATTATTTAACTTGAAATTAAAAAGACGCCAATATGGCAGGAAAATATTCTAACACAGCTAAAAATATATTTACTAAATCATCGGTAGGTATTTAAGAAAATTGATGTCATAATTTAGGTAGTAGGTACGTTACAGCAATGAAAAAGAACATATTTTTGTGAAAAGCTCTAAAATTCAGCCATAAATCTTTTGCGAATGAATGTCACCCCAAAGTGCAATATCAAATTCACGATACCTATGAAATATTGGAAAACAAATTAGAGAGTGAGTGAAGCGTTCTCATCCAAGGGATTAAGTATTTCGTTTAGAGAGAAATAAGTAATGAACATTTTCTCCTGATCTCTTTGTTGGGAACACGTTCATTAATTTCAAAGCCTCAGGCTGTTGTCTTTAAGCCATCTCTTCATTCTAATGAAAAAGGAATTTATAATTGAAGTATAGAGGTAAAATTGAGTAGGGTGGCTTAAACAATTCATCTTCGTTTCAACCCCTTAAAGTTTCAATGTCAGTTTGATACGTCTTAGTCTGGTTATTCTTAAAAGAAAAATGTTTATTGCATCAACTTAAATAATTTATTATAGTTTCTAGTTACAAAAAAAATAATAAATAAAACGGAACTCAGTTAAATTTAAAGACTAGAGGGAGAGAGAGAGCGTTCAATACGATATATTGCTAAAAATCCAAAATATTTTTAGTAAAAAATTGATGGAGAACAGTTTGGAACTGTTGAAATTACAGTTACAAACTGTTTTGAAAACGACTACGAAGAATAACGATTTCCTAGCAAAATAATTTTCAATTCAGTTTTCCTGGAAAAAAATAATCGAACAAATAGAGAAGGGTTTAAAACGGATTATCATTTGAGTTCGGTTTGATTAGTTTGTATAACAGGAATTGTGCATAATAAACAGTTTCAATGATAGTAATGAAACAAATCTAAATGTAAAAATATCGTGTCACGGTGTTTGTAATCGAACTCCTCCGAAATGGCTTGACCGATTTTTATGAAATTTTTTGTGTAAATTTGGTAAGTTTGAGAATAAGTCATAGGTTATTTTTTATGGCAAAACAACGTTTGCCCAATTAGCTAGAAATAGTAAATAATTTGGAATTGCCAACTATCGGTGCACAATTCAAAAATTGCGGCGACTGAGCCGAGTGGAAGAGGTTACAATTTTTCAAATGGAGAATGGGTAATATTACTAATATATACGGCGTGATCTACTTTTACATAAGACATCAATATTTCCAGCATTCCTTAGGATGCACGCACAATATATTGAAAACGTTAAGTCGTAGCAGGATATTTAATTGTTTGAGTTAAAACATTAATTACAATAATGCTAATGCATTTTTGACTTCAAACCAAAATGGATGGACCTTTTTTGAGAAAATAAAGCAATAGATTCATCATCATCTGCCTAGCCTTTCCCCAACTATATATTGGGGTCGGCTTCCAGTCAAACCGGATTCAGCTGAATACTAGTGTTTTACGTGGAGCGGCTGCCTACCAGACCTCCACAACCCATTAACTGGGTGACACGGTACTTTTTGGCAAGACTGGAGTCAGATTTACTGGCTTTTGACAATCCGTAACGACTGCCAAAGATCTACAAATGACAGCCGAGACCAACGGCTTAACGTGCTTTCCGAGGCACGGAGGAAACTCGGTATATTAAGATGGTCACCCATCCACAGACTAACCTTGGCAAACGTTGCTTAACCTTAAAGATCGACCCGTGCGGCTGTTATTATTTAGCCACGAGCTCCTCAAAATAAAGCAATAGATTAATTATGATTATTGTCCCCCTTTACCTAACATCAGATGGAACTGCCCCCTCCCACGCGGAGGAGTCATTTGATGGTTTACAATAATTAAAAAAAGGTACGTGACCATAATACTTATAACACCTGAAAATACCAGTACTTATAACAAAACCATAAAAAACAGACATCATATTGATATGGCAGAATAAGTAATTCCAACAGAAGTTAATTATAAAATACACATCCCATCAAAAATACACAGCCGAGCCGCTGATGTTGAAGCAACAACATTATGTTATGCAAATTGTGGTATTTCAGTGAAATATTGCTTTTAATAGTGTGCGACCGTTGATGCGGACGAGTTCTGATAACGTTAATATCATGCGGACGAATTCATCATGCGAGTGTTACGGATCTGCAGAGCTGAATATATTGTAGTGGTAACTTTGTATTTTCAAGGCAGTCATGTTGGAAATGATTTCCATCTGTGCTGAATGGTGACTGGATAACAGGAAATGTAACTACATTATTCGGAAAAGGAAAGGAGTCTGATATTGTCAGTGTTCCATCCAGCAAATATGTTAGTGCTTTGCTCCTGATCATGTTTGCTGTAAAAATAATGCTTGCTGGCAAAATAGTCTTTAGGTGGAGTGCCAATATTTGGCATAGTAAGGCCTAGCTGACCAAGCTATCTTTCATTTCTATTTAATTCCCACTTAAAGAAAAGTCATAATATGTGTTCTGTGGTGTTTAAACTTAATAGACCTGATCTCACCATGTCAGTCTTTGGTGAATAATATTTTGTTGCACATTGGACATTTCTTTCTTCAGCCTAAAATAATTGTTTTATTTAGGGGCCTAATATCTAGGCCCGAAGTCCGTAATTACGAGCGTTCTAGGGTACGTATCAAAATTCCGATTTTTTAAAGACCGAATTTTAAAATACCGATGGACGAAATCCCGATAGTTGAAAGTTCACTAGCCCGAAAGTTTAAAATCCCGAAATTGCCACCGTTTCCGAGAAAAACGTTTTTTTGTAAACCTAACCTCAAAACACTTAAAAGAAAATCCATAAAAAATATCCATAAAAAATAAAATCCATATCCCGAAGTTCGAAATCCCGAAGATCCATGTCCCGAAGTTCGAAATCCTGAAATAACATCCCAAAGCCTAAAATCTCTACAAAAAACGAGCTTTTGTGTTTCGATATAACGACTATCGGCATTTAAAACTATCGGTATTTGGATTTTGGTGGGTGTTTTGAACGTCGGTATTCCAATCATAGGTATTATGAACTTTCGGGATTTTGATACGTACCCATTTTCCACGCCGTATCACCTAACCATTAAAAATAAATGACGGCACGATTTGTTACTTACTATCTAATCGTGCTATCATTCTTTCATCGAACTATGGTTCAGGACTAATTGTAAGTCCGTAGGCACGGACGGACGGTGCGTCGGTAGGTAGGTCGGAATAGAAAACGCCCGTAAGGGCAAAACTACGGATTTCGGGCTTAGAAATTAGGTGGGGCTGTTATTTCACTGCCAGTCTTAAAATTCCGAAAAAATCTTTCAAGCTAAGACTCTATTACTTAGCTACTTTAAACACTTCACAATATTTTTGCTTTTACTATTTAAGCTAGTTCGTGTGTATCCAATGGAAGTCTTTGTGAAGGTAGCGAACAGGAAATCCATCTAGCACACACATTTGAACGTGATCTTCGGACCCCGCACGTAACTAAAAGCTTCATGCATGTGGCGTTATTGCCAAGCGTGAGTGTAGTAGGTGTACGACTGTACGTTTCGCATCTCGTCTTCCGAATTCTAATGGAATACGACAGGTGAATTTGAATATATAGGACAGCATAATTATTCTTATTTATTTTTTTGCCTCCACATTTTTATATCATGTACTCTTACTACGTTAAGCCTACTATGCTCCTTAGTCTTAGAACCATTTTTAAATTTAGGGATGTTTTATCCAACTACCTTACACAGATCAAAGCTCGCTCGATGTAAATACTGGAATTCATGACCGGTTGGACTGAAAGCTGACCCTAATATAGTTGGGAAAAGATTAAAAAAAAATCATAACTCTTATTACAATATTCTGGTCTTGTTAGAAATTAAAATTAATGTATAAAGACTATTAGCAAGTAAAATAATAGCCAGCAGTGGAAGTATCTCAGCTGAAATTATGATGATGATTTTTAAATGCCCAAGTTTTGTGTGGAAGCTTTATTACTTAAAAAAAATACATTTTACCACGTTATGCGACATTGTAAATATTCATTTAATTTGAAATCAGATGCAAATTAAAATAATAAATCATGGAAGTATTTAACTGTGTGGACCGCGACATAAAACATAATTATTTACTTAAAAATAATACATTCATGTGGCGCAATCGGGATGAAACATTGTGTTCATTGAAAGTTAATCTACAATATCAACGATTTATCCACAAAAATCCTTTTTAATCAACTTCGTTATTTTATTTCAGGTATTTCCAGTTTACCGGAAAACCAAGTGAATAAAAATTTATACCATGAATTGAAGTTCCGGGAAAGAATGGAATTCTATTGAAAACACACACAGGAACACACATTGTTATGCAGGCAGCAGGCAAGACGTCGTAACATCGAGCGAACACATTCTTAAAGCAAACACGACTTAAAAGTTTCCTCATCGCCGTACTTTATAACAGATTTCAGCACTAAGAAAACTCGAGGACTGAGATAGATATTCGATTTCTTCGTTTTGTCAGCAATATTCAAATGGGGTCCGCCACGGAAATATTGCCCCGTAGCCTATATGCAAATTCTATTTGAAATGCGAAAGTTTCCACAAGAGCGTCGAACCTTCAATCGTGAAGGCAAACAGTTTCTATAAGATTAGTCGTGAGATGCTCCTTCTGCAGTCAATATTGACTTAGGCGGCGTTGCAGGCGGCGACTTGCCTTAAACATGGAAAAATATACTCAGTAGTGTAACGTTTCTTGGCTTTCACGTTGATTGTGTTTCTGGCATTTTATTTTATGGAATGAAATGGAAGCAGTAAGGTTGACATTCGAGTGGTCGCAGTCATGTTTGGTTTTTACAATGTTGTTTGTGGAGTGTAGTTGTGTTTTGAACTTCGCGAATTCGACTGTGCTAAAATTATAGTCCAATTTCGATGTAGTACTGTTTGGAATTGGAATGGAATTGTGTTGCACAATGCGCTTTGTATTGATGACAAAAATGTTAGTAATGCAATCACCAATGCATAGTC
The DNA here is from genome assembly GCA_950371165.1 of Lacanobia oleracea. Taxonomy (NCBI): domain Eukaryota; kingdom Metazoa; phylum Arthropoda; class Insecta; order Lepidoptera; family Noctuidae; genus Lacanobia; species Lacanobia oleracea. Next base: position 16,077,665 of record OX493397.1, read on the forward strand.
CGATATTTTTACTGGAAAAATTATTTTAGGATGTCAATATTCGCTTCTGTAATTATTGAAATAAGTGCAAAGAACATTCATTAATGTCAATAGTAACTAGGAAATGTGAAAAATTGTAATTACTGAGCTGACTCTGACTTTACCAGTTTTTACTTTCGGTACGTCCCTTAAGAAATCATAGGTGGTACCAAAACCAAAAGGTTTATTGTCGGTACAAAATCGTATATAAAAAGTAAAACGCTCTTTCTTTAAAAACTTGACCTAAGATTTGAAGTAACTCACAACATCATCTTCAAGAGTGCTCTTTCAATTTTTCACAGAAATTAAATTTCCTTTCACAGAACTCTTGTATTACTGTGCATTTTTCTACGGAGCTTTGCAGCCTCCATTGCTGCAGGGCTTCTTCTCTTTTTTTTTTAAATGTGTGCGTTTCCTTCGCTTACCAACTTATTGTCTAGCGGGCGGCCAGCTGTTTGCATTGCGGCTCTGGCATTCCGCATTATGTTGGTAGAAATGTAAAGAATTATTGCGTTTTGTGAGACGAGATGAAATGTGTAGGGAACTAGGGACGTCTGTCGGGTACTTGAATTTTTGCTGTTCAAAATTGGAATAAAGCTTTGTAAAGAGAGGCAAAATACTGCAGTAACCCCAGACTTGAAGATAAATGTGTTTTATTTTCTCACAAATGTTGCTACTTTTGTTTACAGCTGAGCTGTTTTGAAGGATTCATCTTCAAGGTCAAATAAAATTTGTTAGTTATATAAATTCTGCAGATGTTATGGTTATCAATATCAAATATAGAAGAAACACCAAAAAAAAGTTTTTTGGAAGTAAACTCCACTTTGGGTTAAGTTCGCCTTTGTGCGTGAATTTCTGAATAACGTGTACTTTGTATACGATAGTCAGTATTCATGTGTGGAGTGCAAGAAATAAATAGATAAGTCTTGTACAGATGGCTCCGTAGTCATCTGTACAATTTTATTTTAAGTACAGTTGCTACTACTAGTAGCAACTACTACTACTAACTACTACTACTAGTAGTAGCTACTTGAAATCACTTTTGTTGAATTTGTCTTTGAATAACTTTGACCCTGAATAAGATGAAGGGTTTTGCAATTTTCTTCGCAATTTTCCAAAAACTTATCGCACTAAATATAACGATTCTGCTTACCCATTTCCATGGTGAAAGAAGGTTTACGTTGTATCAATTTAGGAACTTTATGGGACAATACCAATATAAAACGAACAATAGAACCGAGGTACGCAGTATAATGCTTGTATGCAGTTATACAAGTACTGTTTTCATCAATCTGCCCAACCAGTGTGGTTATTATGCCTATAGTTCGCTTTAAAGTCATTGTTTCAAAACAAAGGGGTGTATTCCGGAGGAGTACTTAGCGTGCACAGCTAAAAGGCTGGTTTTGATTGCCCATAGTTGGTTCTACTACGCTGTATGTCTGCAGGGATTTGATAATGCTAGATGGACTATGGACGAAGAATTTGTTGCATAGTTATAATGTACAGCTTTTCCTAACTAATATTTTAAATGACAAACTGAGTTTGTTTTTTACGCTGTCACGCTTAAATCGCCTCACCGATTATAGTTAATTTTGGTACACAGATCTATACCCTGAAGACGATTAAATAAGTGAGCGGAGCCACGAGGAAAACCTAGTTTGTATATAGACAAACATTATTACAATATCACTTAATATTATTTATATACACCATGATTTTTTGGCTGGCAACACGGGTAGCTAGCCGTAAAAAAAAACGATAACGCAACATACATTGAAAATAAAATTAAAAACTTAAATAAATCTGAAGTAAAATAATTATAATAAAAAACAAATACCAAACCACAGATAGGGTTTAAATATTTGTTCAAATACCAACGATAAAATAAATGATCAAATATTTGTGAAAACGAACAATTCACAATCCGACGCCATTTGGATGCAGTGATTATATTACTTATCTAAAATGACGTGTAATCGTATTAGGCATTAAACTATAGTTGATGCGCTAATTTAACAGTTAACAACATTATATTAGCATAACGAGAACTAATTGCTATTAACGCACTTAGCCTATTCACTTTAGTAAACAACTGACAAACATAGGTAGGTAATAGAGATGGTGGAGAATAGATTGACAATCGGTTACTAATTTGAAGTTTAAAATTTGGCAATCTCTACTACTTGATTAGACCCAAGATCTACTTTTTACTGGCAAAAATTTATGCGATCTACCAATTACATACTTCTTAAAACTTTATACGAAACAGAATAGAACCTTCAGTTTATATTTTATGTACCTTTTTTCCTTAATTAGCGCGCATTGTCTCATTGCTGGTTAAAGGCCACCAGCCGTCTTAGGGCACCCATTGCGTGGAGACTTTTGACCAAAAGGTCACAGTGCATTCGGATTACGTTGTCCGCCCAATCCCATTTGAGCCTGGCAGCCTTCGTACCCACGTCCATTCTTCCCGTTTTAGAACGCAGCGTAATGTTTCAAATTCTGTCCTGTCTTTGTATACCAAAATGCTGCGTTCCATCGCTCTTTGGCAAACTCCAAGGCCGAACTTTTGCAATTGCGTGAGAAACCAGGTACCGCTGAGCACCGTAGGTTTGGATGGGCAGAATACACATTTCGATGAGTTTGCGCTTCAGGGAGATCAGCAGATCACTCTTCATTAGCTTTTCCAGGTGTTTTTGTTGCGGATATCGATTTCTTTTTCTTGCCTGTTTACGAAAGAAACTAAGTGACCCAAATAGATGCACTCATTGACATGATGTATTTCTTGCCCATCTACCTCGACCTCACGCTTTGTGCTGTTGGTCATTAGCTGGGGTTTAGACCGATTCATCGCAAGTCTTTATAGCTAGCGGTGCTCAGCTCTAGGAGCATAGTCTGGAGTTCGAGATCTATGGGGGCGAAAAGGACAATGTCGTCGGCATGTCGGAGATTTCTCAGCCTCTTTTTGCCGACGGTTATGCCTTTGGTCTTCCATGAGGCTGCCAGTGTTTTAAATATCTATTCAAGTGTGCTCGTAAATAATTGGGGAGAGTCAATCGTCCTGTTTAACACCCTTTCAAATTTTGAATAAAGGTCCAGTAGTATTCAGTTTTATTTCAGTGGAGCTATCTTGGTAAATACTTATTAATCTAACTTATTTATTTATCGTAGGTACTATTTATTTACATACATTCAGTCAAAAAAGTATCGGGAATGGATGATTTGTTTATGGTTCCAAATTCAAAGTTTTGTTTTTTTGTAGTTGTAAGATTGGCACAACTGTTTTCCATTTTGGCGCGGAGTTTGAGTTGCATCTGTTATTTATATTAAATAGAGTGCTGGTTTTAGTAAAATCATATATAGTGTGTATTGCGAATTTCATAATGGACAAAAATATCGTACAAAGAGTTTGTCTTAAATTTTGCATCGCCAATGGAACTTCCTGTTCGGAGTCACTGAAAATGTTACAGAAGGCTTACGGTGAATCGACTTTATCAAAAACTCGTGCTTATGAGTGGTTCAAAGCGTTCAAAAGCGGTTGAGATGTGATGGAAGATTTGCCTCGCTCTGGTAGGCCGTCAACGTCTGCAACTGAAGTTAACATCGCAAAAGTGAAGGAAATAGTGACTGAAAATCCCCATTCAACTCTGAGAGAGATAGCCGCCAAACTTTCTGTATCTCATGAGTCGATCCGTACCATTTTAACTAATCATTTGGGTATGAAACATGTTGCTGCTCGGCTAGTCCCAAAAGATCTGAATTTTCTCCAAAAACTCAATCGCATGAAAGTCGCTGAGGACATGCTAGAACGAGTCAGTTCGGACCCAACATTCATGAAACGCATTGTTACTGGTGACGAGACGTAGGTTTACGAGTTTGACATGCAAACTAGTCAACAAGCTTCGGAGTGGCGCCTTCCAACTGAACCGAAACCGAAAAAACCACGCCAAAGTCGATCAAAAGTCAAAGTCATGTTGACTGTTTTCTTTGACTATCGCGGTGTTGTGCACTCTGAATTCTTACCGGAAGGTCTGACGGTAAATAAAGAATATTATTTGAGCGTTATGCGGCGTTTAAGAGAGCAAATTCGACGAAAAAGGCCAGATTTGTGGAAAGAAAATTCTTGGATTTTGCACCACGACAATGCGCCTTCGCATAAGGCTATCATTGTGAACGAATTTTTAACCAAACACTCAACAAATACCATCCAGCAACCACCATATTCACCAGATATGGCTCCTGCTAACTTTTTTCTTTTTATAACTCAAATTACCACTTCGTGGCACCCATTTTCATTCGATAGAAGACATAAAGGGGAATTCGCGGCGAGAACTGAACTCAATTCCGGAAGCAGCGTTTAAAAAATGTTTTGATGAATGGATTATTCGTTGGCGCAAGTGTATCGTTTCTAAAGGAGCATACTTTGAAGGTGATAAAATAAATTTGGATGAATAACAGACATTTTGTGTATTATTGATCTTTTCCCGGTACTTTCTTGACAGAGTAGTATACTTTACATTTACTTTATACAGTCGCGCAGTCAACAGACTGCGCGACTATATAAATAGTTTATAGTATAAGTATTTATATTTTATCCTTGCGGCGATCGACTTTACCTTGATCGATCGGTTGGCCATCCCTGCTTTAAATCTTCATGCTTAAGTAAGTCGAGTTTGACAATCTTTTTTTATTTACTAAATTTTAATGTCTTTTATTTTAGGACTTTAAAACCAAGTTAGGGTGATAATGAAGTATTTCAAATTGTGAAGACAATTGTGTGGACGATTGATTGTGTCAATCAATCGTCCTAATGTATTTTTTACATTACTGGCGATCAGTCAGCTGAATGAGTGAATGAGAGTAACTGACAGACAACGCACAGCCGAAAATACTGGTCGTAGAAATCTGAAATTTGGTATATAGATTCCTTGCGGAGTGTAGCGGAGCACTAAGATAGTTTTTCCCAAAATTTCTACGGGAACGAGAAAACGGGACAGGCGCGTACGAAGTCGCAGGCAAAAGCTAGTCTGATAACATGATATTTTTTGTCGAAAAGATTGGTGTACCTGATTTGTCCATTTTTATTACTTAATTTGATTGAATTAACTAAAGCAAACACTGAAAAACATACCGGTTAAATACTTTTTAGATCCAATGTCACTTATCTTGTTGGTTAAGTTAACCTTGTCTAGAAAAGGTAGACCCAAATAAAAATAAAATGTATTTTCTTAAAACCGTGTAAAATAATTCACGTAATAAAACCTGAAATATTAAAATCTGACTCACTAGAGACTTAAAAAAAGAAGAAAACTTTTAGAAAGTAACTAGACAATTTGCTTGAGTGCCTGAGTATTCTCTTAACATTTAGCGTTGGTTTACATTCTTGATAAGAAAATATTTAAAATAAATCACAATATGACTGAACAAAAGATGAGTTTAAAACAAACAATTATCCTAACCAAATACAAACTCTTTGTAATGACAAGTGTACAATTAGCATCGTCCTGGCCGCCGCAGTCGGATAACGAAGCGCGACGCCGCACTTCACATGCAACTTGACTTTTAATCTTTATTAGAAACTGACCCTTATTAATATCACAAGCTTAAATGAAATCAGACTTACCATCACTAGAGATAGGGTTGGAATTGGATTGAAAGTTCAAGGGAGGTTAGGGTAAATTTTGCGGTTACGGGAATTTGTAGATGTTGCACTTGCCTACCTCGCGATAGTGGATATAGTGAAGGGCTCTTCAGTGAAGTAGGTATACATACCGCAACTTTCAGGCACTGCTAGGATTTCGGATTGGTTCTGAATCGTTATAATGAAGATGATACTAGTTTGTTCAATGTTGTTCATGGTTTAATGCTTTTGTGGTCGTTTGTTGTTTTTATTTTGCCAAAACAAAACGAAGTGGTTCTGAAATCTTGGTGTAGATGTTTTTAGTGACGCTTATTCTTCGATGAAGCTTTAGATGAAATTGCGTTTTTTTCTTTGGCATGATGAGTATTTCTGTAATGTTTGATACTTTTACGTACATAAAATTATTTATAAGTAAACTGGCTGACTAAAACTTATCAACTGCCCACAAAAATTCTCCGATATTAATACAAAGTAACATTTCATTTGAGTAAACACGAACAAGAGCCAAGCGAGGCCAAAAGGAAATCAAGTAGCTACAATAAAAGAAAGCAATGGAGTCGCCTTTTGTGCAGCGCTGTAGCGCAAAAAGTTGCAAGCGCGAACTGAGGTATCAAGTAACTTGCAAAGTGTTTCACTTCTATATTTTATCTTTAATCAGCTTCAGTCAATGGGAAATTTAATAATTGGAGCGTTGAAAGAATCATGGCGTTTAAATTAAAGAAGTTTGTTCTGTTATTTGATAACAACTGTTTTGATTTTATAAATAATGTTAATTTCTTTTCAGAAACATAGGATTGCTAACAGAAAGTCACATCATTGAAAAGCTTTCAATAAGGACTTTGACTTGCTGCATTAGACAAGTGACATTCTATCATCGGTAACGTACTCCACGTTACCGCAGACGTCAAACCGTCAAAAATGTATGGGATTGACAAACGTTTTCGAAATGTCACGTGATCAATCCCTTATAGAATGACACTGAAACTTCGGGAGATTCTGGATACAAAATCCTTTATTTCAAGTAGACCAGTTGCAGGCACTTTTGAATAGCCAAGTTGTGCAGCAGCAAGTCGCTCTGCAGCAAAACGCACTCACCTACCCTATCTCCAGCGCGGCGGTTGCACGTTCCAAAGAGTACTCGTAGATCCTATGGAGAAACAAAAAATGTTAGGAACAAGGGCAAAATTGCCCTAAAGTGTCACGTTGCTAAGATATTCTGAGGTAAAGTCACCGTGTGAGAACAATGAAGATCATTAAGGGCCATTTTCACCAATTCAAACTGATCGCGATCAAGCCAAGCTGAACTCGTTCAAGAACTGTCAGTGTCAATATTCCACAGAAAATAACGACATTGACAGCTCGTAAACGTGGTTTGTGATCGCGATCAGTTTTGTTGGTGAAATGGGCCCTAAAATGAATTAATAATATGCATGTAAAAATGGCAGCCATGCCAGCTCCCATAGGAAAAAGTTCGAACCCCTTCAAAATCTACTGCTTTTCCAACATCCTGCGCGGTCATGATTCATTTATGTAAATACCGGTTGGCGACATTCCTTATCGGGTTATTTTCGTGTTAGGCAAAAAGATTAAGCTGATTATCAAGGTTAGTATTAGTGTTATTTACCTGCTTAGTAAGTTCGTAAAAGGTTTTTAATGTACCTAGTCACTAGGTACCTATGATTTGCTATTTGCTTTCACGATGCAAAAAAGTTATCATTTACTTAGTAATCCTTGTAGGTGTTGAAGAGGCACAAGTTAGTCTTTTCCCAGCAATGGTATGATAAGTAGTTAAAATAACCAGTAGCCTTTCATGTAAAAATACGTTTTTCGGTTTTCGAACGTTCGTATGAAAAACAGAACCCTACAAACGTGTGCAACTTGTCCGTCTGTCATAGCTACTCGTAATTTGCTCCGAAATTTTTGAACCAATACACAATTGAACAGAATATAAAACAGATTGCCGCTATAACAAAAATAATGGAAATGAAACGAAATTAAAATCTACAGGGGGCTCGCAAATAAGAAACGTGTTTTTTTTTGGATTATGGTGGGAACCCTTTGTGTGAGAGTCCGACTCACTCATGGCCGGTTTTTTGATGTTAACTAGGTTGGATGTAAACCTAGATACAACTACCTTGCACCTGAATAAAACAGTTCCATGTTTCCTACTTTGCCTACATGGTGGGAACATTGACGCGAATGTAGGAAGCTTCATTAGTAAGTTTATAAATCAAACACACGGAAGCTGACGCCGCGGGTAAGTTTTAAGCGGAGTTACAGGAAACTGATAGTGTTGTGCGCAGGAACTAATGACTCATCTGTTTCTAGGTTTATTCTGGTAGTCAAATAATAGTGGTGTGTGGCTTATGCTGTCGATTAGCATGACACAAGTTTGCTATACATAAATTGAAAGACACAAGTTATTCTATACTACTTCCTATTCATATTATGGCGTCAATTTGACTGGATTTTGTACAAAATTTTCAAAATCTACATAGAGAGCAGACAAGACGCAGTAAAAATAAATTGCTTAAAATTTTTAAAATTGGAGAGATTGGACATTGGATCAACCCAGTAACTAACATGGCAAGAGAAGACAGGTATCAGATATCCTGTCTTCGGAGAATCGATAGCGACTGCTGAAGTTCTACAAACGACTGAAGGGACCAACAGTTTAACGTACATTCCAAGGCATGAAGGAGTCTCGGTATATTAAGTTCTGTGGGTAGTACACAGACCGACCTCTGCAAGCGTTGCTTAACCTTGAAGATTGACCAGTGCGGCTGGTATTAATTAGCCACGAGCTCCTCTATCACTTTACAATATTCTATGATTTTATATAACAAACTGTTTTATCGAATCGCAACCTTTTGTATTCTTATACAAAATATTATATAAATAAATATTATATTATAAATATTATATTATATTATATAAATATTATTATTATTATTATGAAATCGCGAAAAAAAAATCAACTATACATTCCTGTGCGCATAACTCGAAAAAATATCCCATTGTGACCTGTGTGTGTGTGTGTGGGTGTGTGTGTGGTCCTGTGATGTGTAACCTGTAAAAAAAAAAAATGTGCAAAATTTTCATACAGTAGTGATACCAGTCTCGTCCAAGACAATGCACATACAAATATCAACTTGTGTAATTTCATAGGGCTGTCAGACTACAGTAATAGCGAAAATTTGTGACGTCACTCACTCATCATAATAAATATTTTCTACGTTTGGTACCAAGGAGTGCTACAGTGTTCTAGGTGTTCCGGTGTAATTACACAGTGTAGGCACAGGAGACAGACAGTTTCGGCTCTGGAACGGCAACGTTATTTGCATCTTTAAGGTGCTTCATTATTTAAGGTGCTGATAACTAGCCATTGAATGAGCAGGTGTCAGTTTAATTTTGTAACTAAACATTTGTACTTTTCAATCGTGCCAAGATGTTTACGTCAATAGTTTTAAAGCCAATCATCAAGCTACCGTAGCTTGGTTTTTGGATTACATAAAAATGGTTTTATAATTTTTTCATAAAAACAGGTATAAGTACTGTTTAGTACAGTACAGTCAGTAATTTGAAGGAAAAGCTAACACTATATTTTCTACTTCTCTGAATTTCAAATTTTACATCAAACAACCCTGCATAAACGTCGCAATGCAAACAGACATTTTACAGAGTGACAGAGTTGGTAGAACATTATTCAGAACAGAACAGATAATACAATATTTACCGACCAACCCGTATGAGCCCACATTTACTTCTCATTATGTTGGCTATCTCTGCTTTTCGTGCCTATGTTGATTATTTCGACATTTTCATTGAAATAGCGAGGTTCTAGCTTTAATATACATTTACAGTTAATTTAACGAGGCAAAATGTTCGATTCTGTAAATTCTCATTTATTTTATAAAACCAGTTAGAAATTAAATTTGTTATATACAGACTTATGATGATTTTTGATATCTTGTGGCTGTAGGCCATTAAGCTGATTTTTATTACTGTAATAAAGAATCTTTGTTTTGTAACAGATGGATGAAACTATACAGTTACAGGTATAAATATAGTTTTTATGATGAATAACCACAACATACATATTGAGTGACTGTCAAAACAATTACAAAGATTAGAAAGCAAAAAGTAGAGAACCCTTAAACAGAACGCTGCAGTAGCAGGATTAGCCGTGCGAATATTCATGACGATCGTCTGAAGCAGCCAGATGTCTGGAAACCACTGAGCACGTGATCTTACCGAAGCAGCTAATGAGGACATTTCCTTGCTGTTTGGCTGGCAGACGTGAACTGAAGCATTCTGTTTAGAATAAACTAAACCGCACCTCGGGATAACGGTTGATTAGGGGAAACAAATGAACAACTGAGGGGCAATTCTTACGGAGCGTTTGCATTTGTATCGCTGAGGCAAACTGTTAAAAATACCTTAATTTCCCGAAAATTTTAGAAGATTTTGACATTGATTGTCCCTGAGCTGATATTGCGACTTGAATTCGAAAGCTTTATAAGTCCGAGCGGGCTTAGCTAAAAAAAATCTGCTCCGCTCAGAGCGGAAGGGACTTTTTTAACCACTCTCTCTCTCTTTCTCTTACTGACTAAAACCCATCCGTGTTCCACCTAATGCCCTTTGCGTTCCAGAAGCCCCCCTGGAACGCAAAGGACCTACGGATTTACGAGTAGTCCCGAACACGAACTAAGAATGAAAGACAACATGGTTTTACAGCAACTGCAAATAATGTTGTTATCAATCCTTAGTGGTTAGGTGACACGGAGTAGAATACGCCCGCAACTAAGCCCGAAACTACGGACTTCCGGCTTAGAGAGTAGCCCCCCAGGGCGTCGGTGAATTTTTCGAAGTACCTATGCCCTAAACAGTATTGTACACAAGACTATTTACAGATTACCTAACATGACTTAGTGAAAGTTGACGTATCTGTTGCAATATGCAAAGCACCGGTTGGTCTCAAATTTTATGCCCAGCAATAGTATTTATAATGTTGTCATTAAGCATGTCAAAATAGGTTATATTCAGATAACACTCAAATGTTTGCGTATTTTATTTCGCGTCCATTAGAATCCACTTTTAGTTCGCAGTGTTTCAATTTCAGCTGCAAAACAAATTGTTTTATTTAGTCTGGAACTATCATTATTTGTTTAGAGTTTTCGTGAGCATTTTCACTAGAGAATTTAATAATTTTGTAACACGAATAAATGCTTGATATATTTCTGGGAATGTTTTATTTATACAAACCTCTATGTACCTACTAAAAATATACACGAGCTTTTTGATTCCTATTTTTAGTTTTATTTGTCCCGCGTAACTTCGTCTGAGTCACAATGTTCATTACTGTTCCGGTCCTATTAGTCGTAGCGTGATGATATATAGCCGTGAAATATAGTCTTCCTCGATAAATGGGCTATCTAACACTGAAAGAATTTTTCAAATCGGACCAGTATTTCCTGAGATTAGCGCGTTCAAGCAAACAAACAAACTCTTCAGCTTTATATTAGTATAAATAGATGGAAGCTCAATATTTTATGTTATTGTCAATGTTTCAAAACATAAGTTTATACCTACACGATAAATTATTTATGATTGGAAACATTCAAATACTTTGAACAGTGGATAAAATCATGCATGCTTTTTCGAAAAACAGTTTCCCTATCTTTAATTCCTTCACTAAAATATCTCTTTTTAATCGAAATAATATTACTTGCTTCATGATGAAAATGAATTCCTTTTTTACATTTTAAAACTAAACTTGCTCTGACAGGGCACGTTCAGAGCCTCATCACAAAGGCTTCGTTGCACCACTCTACGCATTCTAATGCAAATTTCATTGAAATGCCCTCCCATTGTTATCACTTCCAGTCTCCAAGGAGGACTTGGTACTCACACATCTGCGATCTCCATATATGTTTGCGACTCTCTAAGAGATTATTAAAAATGTAATTCGAAGGGAGAAAATTTTGTGGAAATGTTCACGGGAATATTAAGGATGAATTTGTGTAAATTAATCATGTTAAATGCAGTCTCTTGTCACTTTTTAAACTGTCAACATTTTTTTAGCATTTACTCTAGAGTGAATAATCTACTCCTCAAACACACGTACAAGCGTGCTCGTTGTCGACCATATCATCATTTAGCGTATGGTGAGATTGCGGTCAAACAGTACAGTGCAGGTTCAGATGTTAAATTACTATATGAGGACTCAGGACAAAAAAAAACACAGTTCATAGGTATCGTATGATGACACGTTAACACCTCGTGACAAATAAACTTTTTCCAATATAATTATGTATTTAATACATACCTCATAATGTAGTTTCTTCTTGAAGCTACTCAATTGAAGACCTGAATCTGTGGGAAAAAAATAGGCCTGTTACATTTATGAACCCACAATTACACTGAAATATTTCAGTCGATACGAGCTATAGAAAATGAAAGCCTTTTTATGTTTGAAACCAATATAGGTATTCTCTTGAAAAGTTAATGTGCAAAAAGGGATTAGAAAAAAAATATTACGTACATTCGTCGCTAAAAATACGCCTGAAACAAATATAGAAAAACAAGATATTCACAAACATCTTGTTTTTTCCTCAAGTTTCGAAGTAAATGTATAAAGTTAGAGAGAAAATAGTTGCCTAATAGGTGTTCTTTTTGTAAACGAATGAGTTGGCTCTGAGGTCAAAGGACGAGGTACAGTAATATATCTGACGATCCTGTGATGCAGTGCTTTTAGAATTTTGAAAAAACAGGTTTATGTCGATACTTAGGTAAGTATGTATATATTATCACCATTACCATTTTGTGTCCTAAATACGTTCGTAACTTAATGGCGAAAAGTTTTGATCCAACAGTCTCTACCTATTTATTTATTTTCCTTTGCTTACTGTTTTTGAGTTTGTCGTGGGCATACTCACGTCCGAATCCGCCAGGAGTAGCATTATAGTTTTGCGGTGATCTTGTGTTCTCTTTAATTTGAATAAAGATACATAGCACAATTTAGACTGTCAAATTATATTAAAAAAAACCGGCTAAGTGCTTGTCGGACTCGCACACGAACGGTTCCTTACCATAAACTTTAATTTTTATTATTTGTTGTTATAGCAGCAATAGAAATACACAATTTGTGTAAATTGTCATGTGTATTGGCCGCTGACAGACACACTGACGGTTAGACGAACGGACGAACGGACGTACGGACGGACGGACGTACGGACGGACAGACGGACGGCCGGACGGACAGCGGAGGCTTAGTAATAGGGTTCCGTTGGTTACCCTTTGGGTGCGGAACCCTAAAAATAGCTAATGTCCCTGAGTTTGAGTTAAACAACACTTACTTCATGTAACTTGTGACAAAGCAATCTGAATAACGTACAAAACGTTATTTATTATGTGTCATCGTGGTGTAAAATATATCATTAATTTTATAGCGTGAATATACGCCTAGCGCATGACGCGTTATCGCTGTTTTTACAGCATTAAACACGTTACTCTTTATTATGACATACTGACTTTTAGTGCGGCGCTATTTCAGCTTTAAACTGGCTAGTAAAATGCTCTACTTTGATATTCAATCGTGTAACACCGTTCATCATCATCTGCCTAGCCTTTTCCCAACTACATTGGGGTCGGCTTCCAGTCAAACCGGATTCAGCTGAATACCAGTGTTTTACGTGGAGCGGCTGCCTACCAGACCTCCGCAACCCGTTAATTGGGTAACACGGTACATCGTGGCAAGACTGGAGTTAGATTTACTGGCTTCTGTCAATCCATAACGACTGCCAATGGTCTACAAATGACAGCCGGGACCAACGGCTTAACGTGCTTTCCAAGGCACGGAGAAAACTCGTTATGTTAAGACGGTCACCCATCCACAGACCAACCCTGGCAAGCGTTGCTTAACCTTCAAGATTGACCCGTGTGGCTGTTATTATTTAGTCACAAGCTCCTCAATCGTGTAACACCGTTAATGGCGTTTAATATTAAAAATCAGGTCGAGGTCGGTCCGTTGATGGGAGACCATCTTAACATATAGAGATACTCCCCTTTTTCATCAAATGAAAAAAAGCTCCCGCTCTGAGCGGAGCAGAAGGGAGCGTCAAACTCTTACTGACTAAAACCCATCCGTGTTCCTCCTCATGGCCTTTTCGTTTCAGGGCCGCGGTGACTCTTTCAAACAAGTTCCGCAAATCTGGCAGCCGAGATACCTCGGAAATCACACGTCAATCCAGTCAGACTGCAAACCGACTCAGACGTAGGTAGTTGTACAGACAGAAAATATTGATCACCTCAACAAAATAATGAAAAAAGAGATTGATTATATTAAACTAATTTCTATAATTAAACCCCTCAGCCGTTACTTCATCTCTTGGAGATAATATTAAAATAACGCACGTCCGGTAGTTCGCTCCTGGAGATTACTTAGTTCGGGTCGGATTTAATGTCAAATATTGCATGTCTTAGTATACCTTTCGTATTCTGACTTATAAAAAGTGTAGGAAAAAGAATAGGAAAGGCATATAACATCACATACTAAACATCCGACAGCAATTTGTTACGGAATGTTGTATTAAATTTAGTCTGTGGAGACGCCTTCATTTGTTTTTGCAAGCGGTTAGTTGAGCAGTTATTTAATAACTCTACACTTTACACTTAAAGGAAATTAACTAAACATCCATGGACAAGTAAGTACTAAACAGTTTTTAATTGCTGCATTAGGTATTGGACAAAGATTTTGGACACAATTTGTTATTTTACCAAAGATAATTTCGAAGTTTGCACGCCATGCCGGTATATTTCTACTTGTTTTGAGTAGAAAATACAGTAGTGGTGGCAAAATTTTGTTATAAATATTATTTAGATACGTTACTTCATATATATTAAGCATTTTAATAGTGAAATTCGATAAAATATAGTGTAAATATTGAACTGTAAAAATGTAGCCGAAAATCGAATCTCCAAGAGATTCTGTAACAGACAGGCATTTCGCATGTGTATGACATGCAAGCCGCCATGTTTTTTGTGTTTCGTACACAGTATCGGATAATGGTCAGTAAACCAATAGGTTTTGATCGACTTAGAAAAAAGCGAGGTTAAATTATTTAATTTTTTTATCGGTTCCACGAGGCGGCAACAGCACTCGACGAGTGCGTGTATGAGTATTTAATTTTTCATAAAAAAATAACATTAAAAAAAAACAAATAAAAAAAAACATAAAAAAAAAAACAAATTAAAAATTATCTAATTTTCATATTAATAATATTAATCCTATCCCGGTTTAAAAATTGCTTCATTAACTTTTTTTTTATTTTGTTGTTCAGATGTGACCTACTGGTTGTATTCTTTATTGTGTACTTGGAATTGGTCTACTGAAATTGCGTGTTTTTTGTTTTTTATTTGTTGATTTTGTTAATGTTTTTGCTAAGCAACATACCCTTATGTTGTGTTTTTCCATTAGTAAATATCATCATTATTTGGATTGTAATATAAGATTTCTAAGAAATGCAATAGTACTTGCTCTTTGACAAAAAATATGAAAGCGTCTTTTTATCGCTCTTTTTTTAATGTTTGTATAGTGACTTATTGTTCGTAAACTAAACAATTCTAACTGCTAAAACTTTGTCTGCAATAAGATTGTGTACCAAACTATATAATAAGATACTATAATTAGCCACTTGGCTTACAGAGTTCCCAGAATGAATGTGTAAACATACCCTTTTTTTGTTCGGCGTACGAGTCGACTGACTTAAGCCAAGTTTTTGTTTAGCTTGCAGTATGTAAAATATGTATGGAGGTGTCTGTTATTTATCTTGATTATTGTAAAATAATGTTTTAGTATGCCAATGAAATAATAACATTGGAAAAAAGCGCTTTTATTCTATTAAAATGACGATTTTTGTACGAAAAACTGGGAAAAAGTCGCTTACCTTACTTTCAACTTCGAATTAACAATAGATTCTATGTCAAAACTAAACAAAACTATAAATTAGTAGATAGTTTATTTTACACCAATTTGAATGACATATAATTTGTAGAGCTGCAATGCGGAATTTTAGAGATATCGTAGTTTTAGTGAACGCGGGGAAATCGCAAGATTTCGGCCGGGCGCGTAGTAACAGAACTGCGGTGTGACGTTATAGAGGCGTAGCGGCTGAAGGGTTAGGGGTCTCGGGTCAAAGCTGGCTACACGTTGCTAGCGACAAAGCTCGCTGGCACTCCTTGGAGGAGGAAAAGCCTCCTCCAAGGAGTGCCAGTACCCGAAGGGGGTCCGTACAGATTACCAAAATTTCTAAATAAACTCAGTGTATCATTTTTTTTTCTTAAAGATTGTAATTTGCATTGAATAAATAAAGCTTTCTATTCTATTCTATTATTAAGACATACATTCTATTGGATTTGAAAGGGTATGTTGGTCTAGAAAAAGTATGTCTAATTAAGCGACACATTTCATTTGGGAAACATACAAAGTAATTCAAAGCCGATGTTAGATAGCAGGTACGTTGTACAATAAACAAATACTTGAGTTTACTTCAAACAGTACCCGTTTCAAGTTTCTCAGCAGGAACAACTTACACACAGTGTTATAAGTCGTATACATCGGGAAAACAAATAAACTTTCAGTTGGAAAGTTCGTTTCGTGGAACACTCGTAATTTTCTCTATCTGTCCCTTCATCTTGTTTCCGTTGCTAAATTAAATTCCACTTTATAATTGTACCAAGTGTAGACTGGGCCAGTACTATTTTAAATTTACGATGCTTTCTAATGGGGAATGTTAGTAGAACATCTAAAGTAAATATGTTTTGTTAAACCGATTATATAAGTCAGGTTTTGTTCTGCAGCCAGTACTTCTACTTGTGCTTGAGAAAACGAAAAAGATTAATTATTAATAAAAGCTAAGAGTAACTAGATAAGTACTATTATCACTTATGAGTCTTTAACGGGAACCTACAATAAAGTCAAAACTAAATAAAATAAAGTGGGAGACTCATAGGACAACAACGCACATTGGCCATTTTTTCTCATATCTTCTGTTATTTTTTTTTCGTAATCTCACACATCTAATCAATCAACACTGCTGTGAGACAAACTCGTTAATAATATTTTCACACGCGCTCACAAGTTATTAACAACTTTTAATATATTTTTCTCACGCAACTGAGATCTCTGGATCATTTCGTCTACGTAAACAAGAAGTATGATTATAAACGAAAAATCCGAAAATATATTCCGTAATAAATGTGGATTTATTACGAGCCGTTCGAGGCAAAATGCGTGACGCGAACTGGATTCTAGCACAGGAATCTGAAACGTAAACCTTGGTACTTCAAAGTCCATTGCTTCGTTTTCAGAGAATTGTATTGCGAACAAAACAATAAGAGCAATGGAAACTGAAATGAAAAACACGAAATACTCACCTTTGTAATTTCGCTTCAGGCTTGCTACATGGCCTCGGTGGGAATTATTCAATAACACTGACGAATGGGTTTTATAACGGAATTGATTACGGGCCAGATAACGAGATGTAATCGCACCGGGGGGAATAGAGACAAATGTCGTATTGGTTGCAGATTTACAGCGCGGCGCGCGCCATCTGGCGTGCCAATTTATGAGTTTAATCAGGAGCCAGCGTTGCCACCGGTTTGGGATCGCAGCGAGAACGGGCGCCGGCTTGTTCACTGTTCAAGCTGCAAGCCGCACGTAGGCACACCCCTTTATATACTGCATTGGCTTTTAGCTGCTGCAAATTGATTTTAAGTGGTTTTGCTCGTTTTTATCCCTAATGCCTTTCTCGATTGCTGATTTAGATTCGGGCTTGGGAGGATTGATTACGTTTACATTTAATTCGATTTGATTTTATCAAAGCCTGTGAGAGATAGCGTTGTTTTATTTTCTGCGTTGATTGGATTTGTTTGATCTGAAACTTAAAACATACGAAGTTTTTCGGTCTAGTGGAGAAGTTTAGCTGTGCACGTTGGCCTACACGGGTATACAGGAGCATGCATTGGAAACTTTTGTGCAGTTTGCATCGCAGCGTTCTCAGAATACATAGCATGAAGACCTAAGCTTGGACCGCCATCATGTTAAATGCGGAGTCAACCTACACAAGTGTGTACCTAAGCCATAGCATAAATTACAGTGGCTTCCTTAAATTTCAGCTAATCCTACTTCCTACTATTCTACTAATATTATAAATGCGAAAGTTGGCGAGGATATGGGTGGATGAATGTTTGTTACTCTTTCACATCAGATCGCCGGAAAGGACCTTCATGAAATTTAGCACAGAGGTAGATTATAGTCAAACATAGAATATTTCTGTACGTCATTCACGCGGGTGGAGCCGCGGGCGACAACTAGACGTATGTTAATGATGATATTTTCTGCACACCACGCGAATAATTGGGAATCATTAAACATTTTAATTCTACGAATATTACAGATAGCATCGTTATGGTAAGTTCTCATGAAAGCATGAATTTTAATTGAAGTTGGTTGAACTTTAATCTCTACCAATACTCAGTAAATCCACTTCGTACATTACGATTAAGATCGCAATTCTCTACGTGTAATGGCAAATTGCTAGTTCATCGCTAACGGCCTTTGGAATAGCCCATTTCGGTTGAGCCTTACAAATTGTACGGGTAGGTCCACGATACGATTTCTCGTGCTGTGGTGCCCATTAAACACGCAAACATTCAGACTAGGAATAGATATCTGTATCGAAGTTGCATCTCTAAGTACTGCTGCCATTATCTTCTCTCGTGTTGGCGAACGATAAAATGTGGACTAATCGCATGGATTAACAAATTAGAAAGGTTTGCATATTGTTCTGTATACGACGGATGGACTAGGTACCGTTTTTAGGGTTCCGTACCTCAAAAGGAAAAAAACGGAACCCTTGATTTCTTTGTTGTCTGTCCGTCTGTCTGTCAAGACCCATTATCTCGGTAAGACTCTTTATCGTGTTGAAATTAAAACTAAATACTCAGGTCTACGGTCCCTTGCAGTTGTAATAAAAACAAAGTTCTAAGTTAACGTAAAAAATATACCGTCGCTTATAGGTACTGCGAAACTCTCAAGGGAATCAAAATGTATAGGGTATTTCCCGTTGATCTTGAACTATGAAATTTGGCAATGAATACCGTCTTATACTACAAGTATAGGTAGGTATATAAGTCTGTAAACTATACATTTGTTATTATATATATTATATTCATAAAAAATATAGTCTCAATTTAAAGTAATATGTACCTACAAAGGGGAATGCCTAGTCTCCATAGTATCCCAGGCCCAAGATGGACATCAAATATGACTATAAATATGGAGCTTTTTTAAATCTTGATAGTATTGGATATCTATAAAATATATTCAAATTGACGCCACTATTTTAGAAATATAAATTAAACAAAAATGTTTTGAGGTTAATTTTCTATACGAAAAAGTGTAGAACTGAGATAATTCAAGAATAATTTGTTTTTCAATGCTTGATTATTGATATTATGATAGGAAGGGGTTTTTAATATATTTTTATCCAATTATAGTAATTAGGGCATAAAAGAAACATTTAATATTTTAAATGTCTATATTATCTTCATTGTCGTAAACAATTAACAAATCATCTAAAAATGGCGCAGGAGGGCATATATTCGATTCATATCTTGCCCAGCCTATATACCAAAGCACAGTCATGGTATGTGCACAACAACCTACCGTGCGTTTTCCTATTATGCAATTACAATAGTATGCATCAATTGCCTCTCTGCCAGCATAGTTATTATTTATTTTAATGTACCCAAAATATACCTTACGACTTATATGTCTACTTTGTATTTTGGCACGCAATAGCCAGCAGTTTTCATTGATTAATTCGCTTGGTAGGTTTCTATTTTGTTCTCTGCATATTTCAATACTATACATACCGTTTTCTCTGATAATATGTTCTCCATAATATGACCTAGCTTGTTTTATTTGGTAGGTACCACATGCAATTAATATTAATTCATCCATTGTTAATTGTGGGAAGTCATTTAAATTGTCAGAGCCAACGGTAATATTAACAAATTGTGCCCTCCTGCGATTTAAATTATATTCATTTACATAATCCCCTAACGTATTATGGATATCCATTCTTTCATGTATTATTGACAAAATCCGAGTCAAGTCCATAAAACAAAGCCAGGTCGCAGTTAAAGAAATCGAAGAAAAATCAAAACACAATATCCACATTGAGCGTAAGCAACAAGCGAAGTGTCAGTATTCAGAACTGTCAGATTAAATTCAGTGTTGTCACTTTCACGAAAATATATAAACATTAAATCAATTCATCGATTACTTTTTTAAGTAACCGATTGTTGATTTATTTGTCTTATTCTTTTTTAACCAGTAAACTGGTTAAAAAAATTATTAGCTTCTATTTAAGTTATGTTTTAGGTCGATTTTAAATTACAATACCAGTAAAGTCCCGTGGGTATATCGTTAAGGTTATTGTAAATGTTTATAACTCGATTCAAATCGATTGATTTATGTATGATTTTGACTTTGGCAACATTTTGCCAGCGTCAAAATCAAAAAACTTCTTGTTTGTTCATTAAAATTACTTTTTTTAAGGAATTGTTGTAGATTGTAGTGGTGCTCATTTGGAAGAAAGTAAACACATATTTTTTTATGGCAAAATTAATGCATAAAGTATTTTTCTCTAGTCTATTGTCCACTGAGGGCCTCAAATGGGCATTCGCCTTTGTACGGAACCCTCAGTGGGCGAGTTCGACTCGCACTTGGTCGGTTTTTTTAATGTATGCACTGCTTTGCAAATGCAAAATCAACTGAAAAATTCGCAAAACATTCCAACAAGTCACTTCGGTGCGTTCTTGACATACTGTTAAAATGCACCGAATCTATTGTGGCATTCTAGTATCGTTTAAGTATAGTTTAAATTTGATTTATGTAAATCATCAAAAGTGTCGCTGAAGATGCAACTACAGTGTGCGAGCAAGCTGAGGTGGAATCTGAACTCAGGATTGCATAAGATTTTTGGTGAATTTATGTTATGAGTAAAGATTGACACACACATGAACAATCAAGAGCTGTTAGATTGTTTACCAACTCCTAAAAAGCCTCATTACTTCCAAATGCTTTAACCTCATTATAAAGATACCTTTTATACATATTCAGTAAGTGGGTATCAGAATAACAACTAAACAAAAACCAATAAACAATGTTGGCAAAGTAAACAGCACTTTCATTAGTTTCTAGCCTGAGCCTGCCCGAGCAACGTTATAATTTCGAAACTAACCAACTAGATATTAGCACATCTAACTTTTCTAATCAAACTCGCGTCGACTTGTATAAAAATGTATGTGGTACACAGATGTAGTGAGAGGTAGAGAGGGCAAGAAAGTGGGTAGTCCGAATTTGTGCAAAAATCTTTTCGCAAATTTACTAGGTCATCATCACATCAGCCGAAAGACGTCCACTCCAGGACATAGGCCTCCCCCAAAAGAACTCCGCTTTTGCTATAATCACCACGCTTGGCAGGCTGGTTTGCGATCGCAGTGTATGGTGTACATATACGTAGGTGTGTGAAAACTCAATGCTCCACCTCCTATCTTGCCCTCTGTGCCCCAAAACTGCAGCCAAAGAGACCTACGAGTATTCGCTACCACTAACTATGCCGTGGAAGTGGCAATGTTTTGGGCTACCCAAATCTAAAACAAAATGTCATGTCAGTGACACGAAGAAGAAGGAACTCATGTACTGGAGATCGGTTATCTTAATTGTTTTAATTTTAAAACATAAACTAATTTCGAATGAGCCGCTTATAGTGATGGTACTGATATACGAGTAATTCTAGCTCACTTTGTCAGTCTTTGTAGACAGTTGATAATTTTAAACACGACATACCTATGTCGCACCTGCAATGCATGGCCTATTCTGAATTACTAAAGTGGTATAAAGGAAGAAAACAATATTTTCATTATCTTAAATACAATTGACTGTTCCTTTGCTAGCAGATTAAACTTTTGACGGAATCGTAGGCACAAAATAACTATCACATTCAATTACAACAGAGAAAGTAATAGTGCTTTCCTTTATCTACAATATTTGCGAGTGGGGCCTTCACAAAGAAAAATGCTTTTTTCATGCGGTTTATTGAATAGAGTAGAAACGATAAACACACAAAGGCTATGCTAGGCATAAATATTGCTTAAGTTATCGCTTAAAAGATCTATGGCGGTTGGGCGGCAGCGTATCGTTCGTCTGACAGTTATTGCGTTTTTTATGCGTGAAGTTTCGCAAAAAATCTCTTTATAGTACGAGATCCCATCTAACGGTTACCTTTAACACATTTGCTTACTAAAGGAAAAGAGAAAAACACTTTTCTGTTTATTTGAATTAAGGATGCCTTTAGCAGATTTATTTATCAATTCGCGATGGGTCTGACGTGTTTGTCATTTCAGTCATTCATTCTTTCAATCATTTTGTATCAAACTAGTTGTGCTCCGCGGTTTCACCACTCAAAAACGGGCGTTTTACGTAACTCATTAAATTTTGGGTGACTTTTGGGGGTAAAACTAGCAAATTTTCAAAAAAAAGTTTTAAAAACTGTATCGTGTAACAAATCAAATGAAAGGACTTACTGTGAGGGTTTTATATAAATATCTTATATAATTATTAAATAAATGTTATTTAAGCTATTCAGGAAATTACTTCAAAAATGACCATTTTCCCTTTTATCTTCGAAACTACGGAGATTATAATTTTGAAAAAAAAATACAGATCCTACGGACGGCGACTACCGGTTCTTTACCTAAAAATTACAGGAAACCTACAAGAAGTCTAAAGTATCAAAACATGTTACAAAAATGAAATTGTTTCGGAACCCTTTGCACGCGAGTCCGACTCGCACTTGACAGTTTTATGTAGATAATCGCTGGCCCGTTCACCAAAATCGCCACGAAAAAAGAAGAAGAAGCAGTTAATGTGGCCATTTCCAGCAGTAGACGTGTTTCAGCTGAAATGATGTTTATGATTACAATATGATGTCGCTGTACTGTAGTTACATTATTTATTGTAATTAGGCACAATACCACATTGCACGACTATTAGAAATTAAAATTTTCTGAAAGAAATGCATTTATTCTAAAAGCATTTTCATTACACGTCCAACACTTTTCTTTGCAGAGAAAGACAAGGTAGTCAAAAAGTCTTAGCCGTCCCAGATCTTGAGCAGTCCGTTAAACGGTAAATTGTGCTCTACTTTGTATAGTCGACAAAGTAACCATGCAAGCAAGTTACAAAGGGAATTCGCTTCCCTCTCACCTATTCAGTTTCAAAGGAAGAACTGGATCTGAGCAATTTTACCTATTGTGTACTTACAGTTAGCGTCCGAGCAGTTTCAAGTTTAATAGCACAACTTTCAAGGCACTATTTCGAAGATTGCCATACCTATGTAAATACTTTAGGTAAGTGACCATAGACACATCTACGTGGTTTTCAGAATAAACGTCCAGAAAAGATGGCAATATGGTGTAAAGACAATAAGTGAGAAAGGACATTGTAAAAAATGGCCTATGAACCAACACGCATGAAATATTTACTATAATTACTAGTTCTTTTAATAATATACATTACTTATATTTTAATAGAACGGACACTTATTAACTTCGAAAACATTTTAAAAAGTATTCACTTTCGTCCTTAGCTTCCGTCATAATCCTCGGTGATAGTTCTATTATTTTTTGGTTCAATTTGAGGTTTTTAATAGGCAAAGGTATTATAGCTCATACAGCCAAGTCTTTGTATCAGCACTTTTAATAGGAGTTTGACACAGACAAGCGTCAGTACTCTCAACACTTGATATACGATAATGATTTTTAGTTACAAACAGTCCGCTATGATGTCGCGGAACCATAATAAGCCTTATAAAAAAATAAGATTGAAAGCGCTGTTTGAAACGAGCAATAATATCGACACTGACAGTTGACGAATTGACAGATGACAACATTTGACATTTGGTAGTAATGTCACTTGGCGCGTATGTACTACATATGCTATACCTACTTTATAATCACACGAAAATGAAAAAGTAAATCCTTAATAAAACCCTTGCATGTCCATAAGACTCCCGACTCCTAGAGTTCAATGTCAAGAAGCGCGCATCTGTCGTACTTACATTCAGTAATAAATGCTAAGTTATTGCTACATACCGAATGTTTTTATTGATGAAATTATAACCTCAAAATCCGAAAGTGTTTTGATTTTTTCAGAATTCTCAAAAGTGTCCGTTGTTGTAATTTAGGTTTAATCGAATACATACATTATCTAAAACCCAAAGAGTAAATACACCTCCCTGTTGGATCTTAGGCGAGCTATGTTTGTACGACGAGCAATGTCCTTTAGGTAAGTCTAATAGTGTTTCTGAATTTGTTCGAAAGAGTCACCGCGGAAGAAAACGGATGGGTTTTAGTCAATAAAATTCTGTCACTCCTTTCCGCTACGCCCAGAGTGGAAGAAGAAAGATAATTTGCATAATTCAATAAAATAATGTAGTTACCTTAAAATAAAAAACCGGCCAAGTGCGAGTCGGACTCGCACACGAAGGGATCCGTACCACAAACCTTATTTTTTATTATTTGTTGTTATAGCGGCAATAGAAATACGTAATCTTATCATCATATCATAATTTACTGGTGGTAGGCTTCGGCCGATGGCTTGTGACCACCCACTGGGCAAAGACGTACCGCCAAGCGGCTTAGCTGTGTTCCGGTACGATGCTCAGTGTAGCCAATTCAGAGGAGTTGGGTCGAAATAGTTGTTCCAATGAAGGCAGACCAGCCAGGCTAGCCCTGGCATGGGCGTATCGGGAGACTAGTTTTGGAGGGTAGCGGGATCCGAGGCACGGTGCGCCGCTGGCCGAGCGCAGATAGTTGGGGGCCCAAGTAGTGTGCTAGCCACACATGAAAGGCTGCCCCGCCATCTGACGAAAAATCTCGGAATGCACCATCGTGCTGGTTGGCGACCAGATGAAAGGGCCCGATGGACATTCCCGGGGGGGCTCGGGCGTCCCCGCAGTCTCCAGACTAGTCCCCCAAAGATGTCGTCCTGTCAGGGCGTGCCTGAAGATTAGCAGCTTGGAACCTCATTTCCCTTCCTTTTCCTCAACCTCCATCACTTTTATGAACAGGAATAAAAAGAAAAAAGCTGTACAGCGGCAGTACGTCCTTTCGCATAAAGTGCACTTCTCTAATATACGAGGTCTGCACTCAAATCTCGCCGCAGTCCATCACCACCTTGAGACCGAGAAACCAGCGCTCTTGTTCCTGTCCGAGACGCAGATCGGATGTCCGTCGGACGTGTCATACCTGTCATACCCAGGGTTTACCCTGGAGCACCGCTTCAGACCCCGCGCGGGCGTATGCATGTACGCCCGGGACGACATCTGCTATCGGCGTCTCCGCTACCTTGAAGACTCTAGGTTCTCAACGCTGTGGGCTATAGTGGACACAGGTCTAGACAAAATTGTCTACGCATGCGTCTACCGTTTGCACAGCGGTGATTTGGAAGCAACTGGGCTTACACAGCACCTGAGTGAGGCGGCGGATGCGGCTCAGCAGCGGTACCCTTCTGCCCAATTGGTGTTACTGGGGGACTTCAATGCCCACCATCAGGAGTGGCTCTTCCCATACCAGTGCACAGACCATGCTGGACGAGAGACGCGAAAGCTTGCGCTTGCGTTAAATCTTACCCAGCTGGTCCAGGGGGCAACGAGGGTGCCGGATGTTGATTCGCACACTGCCAATTGCTTGGACCTTTTGCTGACAACAGATCCAGACCGCTATTCTGTGTCGATTTCATCACCACTGGGTAGTTCCGACCACTGTCTGGTGAAGTCTGTGTCTGTCTACTCTCCGCCCGATCCTAGCCCAAGAGGCACCCGGCGGGTATGGCGATACAAGTCAGCAGATTGGGATGGCATGCGATCTTTCTTCGCATGTTACCCTTGGCAGCCTTTTTTCTTTTCTTCCACTGATACTACGTCATGCGCGGACGCCGTGACGGATGTTTTGTGGAGGGGAGTAGAGTACTTCATTCCGTTCTCTAACATAGCAATATCTGGCGAAGCTCGTCCTTGGTTTGGTGCCGAGTGCAATTGCGCTGATGCGCTTAAGCACGCGGCGTACCTAGCATGGGTCGACGCTCGTACGCGCAAAGCAAATGACGTGAGTCAGAAGAAGAGAGCCTTCAACAGGGCTGCTAAGTCCTGCAAGAAGGTGTTGCGGAGGGCTCGGTTTGACCACATTAGCCGAATAGGGAACAAACTTGCTTCATACCCAGCAGGTAGTAAGGCTTTTTGGTCCCTGGCTAAGTCGGTCGAATCGAACTTCTGCCGCCCCTCACTACCACCACTGCTGAGACCCGACGGGACGCTGGCCCACTCCGCTGAGGAAAAAGCGAACTTGTTTGCTTCTTTGTTTGCGGAATCTTCACGTCTGGATCCTGGTGGCGCGACGCCCTCCGCCTCTCCTGGTGAATGCGAGTCGAGTATGTCGAACATTCGCATTCATCAGAAGGACGTCCGTAACCTAGACGTGAACAAGGCTAGTGGTCCCGACGGGATACCGGCAACTGTTCTGAAGACGTGTGCGCCTGAGCTATCTCCGATCTTGACACGCCTATTTCGCCTTTCGTTCGAGACTGGAAAAGTGCCGAAGGCTTGGAAGCAAGCTAACGTGCAGCCCGTGCCCAAGAAGGGTAGTCGAGCTGACCCGTCGAATTATAGACCCATCTCGGTAACGTCCATACTCTGTAAGACTATGGAACGCGTACTGAATCATAAGCTTCTGGCGTACCTAGAAGCGAATGATATTCTTAGTGACCGGCAATACGGGTTTCGCCGAAATCGGTCAACTGGGGATCTTCTAGCGTATGCCATTCACATCTGGAGTGAGGCCATAGAGAAGCACGGGGAGGCACTGGCGGTCTCCCTTGACATCTCGAAGGCCTTCGACAGGGTCTGGCACGATAGCCTTATTAGTAAGCTTCCTTCCTTCGGTCTGCCCGCCGGTTTGTGTGATTGGATCGCAGATTTCCTAAGGGATCGGTCTATCCGAGTGGTCATAGATGGCTGCTCGTCTGGACTGCTGGATATTAATGCCGGGGTTCCTCAGGGGTCGGTGCTTTCGGCAACACTATTCTTGCTGCATATTAATGATCTGCTTAAACCCGGTACCTTTGGGTATGCAGACGACAGCACTGTTGCTGAGAGATACGTGTCCGACGCACGAGCTGGTGGGTCGCAGATCCGGTCTCTCCGGGAGGCAATGGTTGAGCGCTTGAACGTGTCCTTACAGGCTCTCTCTGAATGGGGCGATGCCAATCTAGTCAAGTTCAATGCTGCTAAGACCCAAGCGTGTCTTTTTTCCGCCAAAAGGAGCCAATTCCGCCCAGCTCCATCTTTCCGCGCTGAAACCGTGCCGATAACCGACCATCTTGAGCTTCTTGGGGTTACATTAACATCTACTCTCAATTTTGGCCCTTACATAGAGGCAAAAGCTCAAGTGGCTACAAAACAAAGAAGTTGGGGATTCTGGCTAAGGTGAGACGGTACTTCACGCCGGAACAGCTGCTCAAACTCTATCAAGCGCAAGTTTGATCGTGAATACTGCTCTCATCTTTGGGACGGATCTGCCAGATACCAGCTTGATGCCCTTGAGTCAATTGAGAAACGAGCCAAGAGGATCATCGGCAATGAGAGGCTCGTCGCGTCGAAGCTCCAAAGTCTTGAACATCGACGACGAGTTGCTAGCCTGTCGGTTTTTTACCGGTTGCATTTTGGGGAATGTGCGACGGAATTGCATAATTTAATTCCGCCAAGCCCGTTCCATCATCGGACCACAAGACGAACGGCGATGCGCCACCGGTACATGGTGGACATCCCACCCATACGCACAAAACGTTTTGGGAACGCATTCATAGTGCGTACAGCTAAAGAGTGGAATTCCCTGCCGGAGTCTGTGTTTCCTGATAGCTACAACCTGGGAGTCTTTAAATCAAGAGTGAATAGGTTATTTCTAGGCAAGCGTGCTCCATCTTCGACCACATCCTCGCTTACCATCAGGTGAGATAGTGGTCAAACGCGTGCCTATCAATAGTTAAAAAAAAAAAAAAATCTGTGAAAATCTCAACTCTCTACTTATTACGGTTCTTGAGATACAGCCCGCTGACAGACAGACGGACGGACAGACGCTTAGTAATAGGGTTCCGTTGGTTACCTTTCGGGTATGGAACCTTAAAAACTATAGACACATCTACTCGGTTTGAGAATAAACGGCTCAGAAAAGAAGGTAATAAAATGGTGTGAAGGCAGTGTGAGAAACGTTGGTAAGCCTTATAGTGGACAGCATACAAATGTTTAATTATTGTAATTGTGATAGATTTACGTTTGACCACGATCTGACCTGGAAGCGATTAAGTGGTTGAAGATGGAGCGTGCTGACCTAGAAATAAACAATGCAGTAATGGATAAAAAAATATCCAGGAAATAAACAAAACAGATTCTGGCAGAAAATTCTACTTCTTAGTTGTACGTAGCTAAAAAATACTGCACTCTAGAATATGATATTGACTGTACGTACCAAACTGTTTCACTGTTTCTCTGAGCATTGCCAGAGTTTTAAACATCGCTTGAACTAAATCGAAAATCAATCCAAATCACTGCCGTTTACCGAGCCTGAAAAACATAAATCTGCTCCATTTTATCTTCAAATATATACCAACGAATAAGTTAGACTTAATGCTCAATACATAGATAGAACGGAGCCATTAAAACGGACATTCTCGTAAATAACTTATCACAATAACACATTATTGTAACATAACGCTTTCTTGTTCTATTGCTTATGTAGCCATTTTCTTTGTCTATTAGGTACTTTGTACCCCTACATAATGCATAGTTAAAGATTAAAATGAAATATCGGATTGCAGTGAGTTTGTAAGTTTTTGATAAGGCATTAACAATTTCGTCCGCATCGCTGTACACTGAAAGTGAGCCTAAAAGACTGGCGGCATTGGCTCGTTGTATGGCAATGAACTCTTGTCCAAAGTGATGCGTTGTAGCTGTGCATTGCCAGTCACTGAATTTATGATTTATAACTAACAAAACTTACAGCTACTGTCTGCTTACCAAATATGATGCAATTATTGTAAGCATTCAGTTATTTTGCTACTAAATCCATACAATCGGCACACTGATCGGAAAACATTTGTTTTAAGCGTTTTATAAAGGCCAGTTTCCCATCAGGCAATAAATTAACATCGACAAAATGGGACAGTCGGACAGCCATTACAACAACTACATAAGCAAACACGCATGTACAGGCTAGTGTAGGGTTATGTTCGTACATAACCCTTTAATCGAAATACCAAACCGAAACATAGTCGAAGTTTGCTCGTAAACGTCAACATAAACTCGCGCCGTTAACCGATCAGTGTTCATTGTGATCACGCGTCTGGCTAACTAATATTCAAATTAGTGACGTCATCGGATTAGGCTCGACGCCGCTCAATTCCTGTTGATTACTCCGCCACGGGTTATTATGGCGGGAATGTATGCGTTCATTAAAATTCGACATCTTGTGACGTTGTTATTCCGTTGGCTTGTTATAATTTTGAGTAGGTGGCGGAATTAAGTGTTGCGATATTGAAGCATTTCATGCGATATTTTGGCTGTGAAAGCAAGAACTCCTAGCCACTCGTGGATTTTGAGTATTAATTTCGAATTCCTGGTAAACTAATATAATAATCTGAATAATGTTATTGTTTATATGCTGCTAAAGTAACGAAATATTAACATGCTGTGAGGAATACCAAACAATTAAATTTTTATTTCTTGGGCCGCGTTTCATCGTAAGTTTCGTTGTATACAAGTCGCTTGCCTGTGGAAACGTGACCTTATGATTTCGAATCAATAAGCCATGAATTAAAATAACTAGCTCATAAGTTATTCATTTAAATGCACATACGTTTTGTAGAAATTCAATATTTCTTCTTAAGAGTAAAAGTTGCATCCAATATGCATCAAGATCGATGGATCAAATAGATTATTTAGAGCTTATCGTAGTTGGCTGTGTCATGTCACATTGGAAACGTAATCGCCATTCGACAGGCGACATGTCAAGACACTGGATACGAGACACAGTTACATGAAGTCAAATCTGTTGTAAGATATTGGTATTGATCAATAAAAGGTAACACTGCACTGCAAAGGTACAAGTGGCAGGTTCCCATAGTATATCAACTGCTACTGCTCCAGCGACGTTTTACCTGACGGGATTTTCAATCAATAAAAATTACGAACTTCTATGCAACTCATCTGCGTCGCCTTTTCCCAACTACCACTAGCACTAACTAGTATTGGGGTCGGCTTCCAGTCAAACTGGGTTCAGCTGAATACCAGTGTTTTACGTGGAGCGGCTGCCAACCAGACCTCCACAACCCAGTAACTGGGTAACACAGTACTTCTTGGCAAGCCTGGAGTCAGATTTATTGGCTTCTGACAACCCGTAACGACTGCCAAATATCTACAAATGACCAACGGCTTAGCGTGCTTTCCGAGGCACGGAGGAAACTCTTTATG
This sequence comes from Lacanobia oleracea, assembly GCA_950371165.1. Taxonomy (NCBI): domain Eukaryota; kingdom Metazoa; phylum Arthropoda; class Insecta; order Lepidoptera; family Noctuidae; genus Lacanobia; species Lacanobia oleracea. The sequence continues at coordinate 16,107,977 of OX493397.1, forward strand.
TTAAGATGGTCACCCATCCACAGACCAACCTTAGCAAGCGTTGCTTAACCTTAAAGATCGACCCGCGCGGCTGTCATTATTTAGCCACGAGCTTCTCGTAAGTTATTTACGAACTTCTATTCAACTATTAAGCCATATACCCCTTTAAGGGTGTGTTTCCACCAGAGATAGGTGAGGAAGCGTAGAATAATATTGCTTCCTTAACCTAGCCTCGCTTAGCGTAAGCGGTTCTATTGGTTTTTAACATACACCTCTCGCTACACATTGTCGCTCATCTCTGGTGGGAAAGCAGCCTCATGCGTATTTTTCCAACTAGGCACATTGGATTCCGAGGCACGGAGGAGTCTCAGTATGATATGGATGGTGAGCTGGTCACCCACTCACAGACTGTTCAATCTACTCCTTCCTGATCATCTGAGCAAAATTCAACTACACAATTTATACTCACTTTTCAAACATCCAGTCTGATCATTAGTTTAAAATTTAAATCAGCTTGTTAGTAAATATTATCCATGATATTCAGAAATGGCTGACGTCGATGCCTGCCGTGCCCGAATACCGGTAGGTGCTTGTGTTACTAAATTTGAAGGGAATGCCAATCCAACGCTGCATCATTGATAGTTAACAAGCTCTGGATTTAGTGCAGCTGCTTTAATTTGCAAGCTCGAATTACGAATTTTGACGTCGTAGTATGTATTAACTTTATAAAATAAGTTTCAATAAAAATATAAACTGGAGTTACTGGAGTACAATTGAAATAAAACCAAGGAAATTGAAATTGAAATTGATTGAATTTGGTCCCTTAAGTCATCAACTTCAAATTGGAAATCTTTTGATGATGTAATGCTGAAGACGACGCGTCTGTGGCTCAAGTTTGAATGTGTGCAAGTTCCTGCAAACATTGAGGGTGACTATGAAATCGTGTAACTAATTATAAGTAACCAAAGTAACAACACAAAAGTAAGCTAATATATTTAGAATGACTTTAGAACTAGACGCTACCAAAGTTTACAAAAGATACCTCATATGAAAAGTTTTCGCAATATCCGTTCCTAATATTTTCATATTGACAATACTCGTGTATTCGTTGTCGTCAACGGGAGGAAAGTTTACTTACTCCACCAGTTTTCATAAGATTGAACCAGCAAATAAAATGCTTACAAATCAAACAAAAGCCAAGTAAATATACGAAACATTGAAACGCATTGTCTCATAATACAAATTATGAGAAGCAGACGGCATCGCGAAAGATTCAATTTTCTTTTCATATTTTCTCCACGTTTTATTCAAATGTGCCCGTTCCAATACTTTTACATCAAAATGTATATCGTTCACACAGCTCTGTGTCTAGAATGTTTTGCTAATCTGATTACTTTCAGACGGAGGGTTGAGATAGACAAATACCTTTTAAGAGATTTATCATCATTAGGTTTGTTAAGAAAAATAAAGCCGTTTTCAGCACGATTTTGAAATAATATCTTTTGTTTTTTATTTTTGTTTGTTTCTTTATAGCTGTTATCTTGAGAGGTAATTAATGCCAGCTGTATTTATCTTCACCTTTATTTCGTACGGTATATAGGGATGTGACTTGTCTTTGTATTTTTTAATTCAAATTCTTTTACAATAACATTTTGTTTTATTTATTTATATTTATATAATAGTACATTTACAATAAAAACTGAAATTTTTCGGGCACTAATTAATTTTGATACTTTATTGTTAGTGAAGTGGCTTTATTGGTCGTTAAATATTTGTAAGTTTAATAGGAACTGCAGGTTTTGCAACCAAACATACCTATACATGATTCAAAATTTTTAACAAAATTGAAGAAACAACTATTTTATGACCTTCGTTTGGTGTTTCATTTTCATTTGTTACAAAACTCGAGATGGCCATCAATACTTTATAGCCTATTTAGTCTCCTAAAAAAACTTCCTAAAGATAATTTTAAGAAACCCTTCCTTAATTGGAACAAGAAATTTAAAAGAAGAAGTAAAAACAAGATAAGGGCACATCAGCCAGCCTTTTCATTTTCACTTTGAATTAAGATAAAGATGGCGTCGAATGCGCGGCAAATTGAAATGGAAATACCTCGCTGTGGCCGCTTTTATTCGTTGCGTGGCGCGGGTCGCGGGTCGGCGACTACCCGCTATTTCACCTCAAGCAATTCTCCTGCAGATGAAAAAGTTTGACTTATCAATTCCACTCGCTATTCTGTATGCAGTCTTTAATTTTTCCCGCTTTCCACTTTTTTTTCATTATTAAAGCAAGATGCTCGTTACCTCCATTTAGTTCGGTGAAAAGAAAAGCCAACGAGCGGTTGTTTCAGTTGGAATGAAAATAATAAATCAAGGGGTAGGTGGATGGTAGACGGCGCCTGGTCTATTTCATGCCCTCTGCATATATAATGGATCCTAGACTAAAGTGTTCCAGATTTATGTGGTAATTTATTGTTTAAAACGTTAATTTAATTTGTTTCACTGAACAAACATGTGGTCGAATTGAAAATTCTTATTTTGTGTATACTAAAATGTACCTACTCGCTAGTCTGACAAGCAGTTTAAAATCTTTTTTAAAATTCTGCTTTAGTAAATGTTTCGAGTATTTTCCTTTCTTCGAGATATGAAATAGTAAAAATCAGTGAATAAGGCTTCGTCTGCAGTTGCGAGTATGATAAAACAAAGCCTGTAATATGACTTGGTAATGTTGCAAAAGAAAAATTAAATCGCTCGGGAGGCAAGTCGGTGGAATTCAGAATAAAATGGATGGATAAAGAATAGTTATTCCTCTGGAATCTCTGTTAATAGAAGATAAGTAATTCTGTCTTACATTCACAAAGTCACTGTTGCATAATTACCTAGAAGCATTACATTATATACTTTATCAACAGCTCTTCACGTTTTCAGGATCATAAAAGATTATTTATCATCTGCTCTTCACATTTTGAGGATCATAAAAGATAATCGTCAAAATTACATTTCCACGAAATACACATTTTAACCTTATGGTGTGAATTCCTTTTCATATTTTCAGTATATTTCAGAAAAACAATTTCATATTCTAGTTGTCTTATATATTATTCAAATCATGCTACGATATTCGTTTAGGAGAACAAAAAGTATACAAAAAGAAAATTCCGTTTCATATTTTACAGATTGAGATTGACGCATGTAAGTCCTAACCGGTTTTGCCGAAATTTCGGCTTATTGGGTGCTCAAATTTGACGTGGAAAAGACAGAGGCCTATCCGCTGTCAGATTTGGCACTGAGTTCCAAGCTGTAGTTGAGTCAGCATAATATAATATTGAACCAAATTCATTGCGAAATAAAAAGGCCTTTACGGTTTCAATTACGGAGGAAAAATGGGACAAAGAAGGTAATTGTTGTTGAGGAAGACCGTGGTTAAAATGAAAATTGATTGCCTGTTAATTACAGCGGTGAATAACGCTATTATAAATAAGCATTTATTTCTTTGTTAAGTAACTTTATGAGTATTTATTTTGTTTGCGCAAATATTTTCACAGAGCCAAGTGTTGGTGGATTTGGTAACAAGCATTGAAATTGTTTGCTTTATGAGATTTTTTCCATTTTTTTTTTGTTTTCGAATGGTGTGGTAATCCTGTTTCCATATAAATTGCCTGCTGTTATGTGGGTATTTGTATTGGAATGGTGCGAGCTATAGCTTTATGGGAGCTACAAACGGCGCATAAATACCGCTTTAAGCTGCGTACACCGCGTGATATTTGGTAACGTTCATAATTCTAGTGAATTCTACAGGAACATCGTAAACCAGTTAAAGCTTTAAAACTTGAAACGTTTTTGTTGAATACTGGCACTTTTTTAATTGACTCTCTGTTTGGGCATTTCTTTAGCTAGGTCTACGTAAGATTCAGCTTGTTTACTATACGGCAGTTTACTATACAAAATATTATTGTTATCAACGATAACCAAAAAAATTAATGAGCAGTTGTAGATTGCATTGATTTTGTACTCGTTTTCGTTTCATTAATTGCGACAGATATTGTGAAAATTATTTCAGTTCATGCAAAGGTGTTCCGGTAGATACGAGTATCACTGTCAGCGATAAGATCATCTTTTACTTATTTATAAAAAGGTTTGCAACAGTTTCGGTTACGGTAAACTATATTCTCTCTATCTTCATCAACGTCGGTTGAAGGTGATCCCAAAAGCAGAGTTGAATGTTCCTCGATAGTGCCAGTTAAAATCACGTACATAATAAATGATGCACTACAATACCATAACAAACAATCACACCTACCGTTTACGTACACTCACGTACAACAGTGGTATGAGGAAACAGCCAGTGATATGTCATAATTGTGGCAGGCCATAATGAGGCGACGGCGAACAAGCCTCCGATGGTTACACACAAAGCCATGATTTATGGCTCCGTGTGCCATTGTTAGCTTAATGAGATTGCACCGTCAGCACAAACGGGCTATAGCCACTGACTTTGACTGTACCTACGCTAGAGGGAGTAAGGTGGTTATTGAATCGAATGGTGGTATGGAGTTTTTATTCATTCATTTTGTGAATATTCTTTTGTATATATAATAGCAATAACTAGATTTGCCATAAAATTTCATAGATATATGCTGAAAGAAGCAGTTAAGTACAATATGATAACAATTATAAAAGGACATTGATATTTTGGAAACAGGGCAACAAAGAACAAGTGCATACTTTAGCTAAAATTTATTTGTAACCAATAGATAGAACTTTGACACCCATGCCTAACAAACATCTGTTTATGTATAATATACCTAAAAATGTTTTAGCGGAAATATATGAAAAAAATACAATAGATAGACATTTTGTAGAAAGCTGTTAGATGAAATGATAAAACTTTAAGCGCAAGAGAATAAGAACTCACCAAGGCAAGAAGGAAATTTAATTAAACAACTAATGAAAACTCGGAACCAAAGTTATGTGTCCGTAAGTCTAGCCTGTTCAAAATGTTTTAATTATTTATATGCTAGGTTGAATTTTATAATTATAAAACACAAGGGTATTTTTTCTATATTGAAGAATCAACAAGAAACTACATTACATAACGTACCAATAATAATGTTGTGGCAATTTCCAATTTTTCCAAAAAGTCAGTCGCAGGTTAAGCACTAAACTGATATTCTTACGCAACCCAAAACTGGGTTTAATTAGTTATGAATTACTTCAAAGCATAATTTCGCAGAAATACGATTAACAAACGTATAGTAGTCGATGAAGACAATCGGTTATTCGCTACGGAATCTCGTAGCTTACTTGCTACGTTGCTACGCCGTAGCAAAGCAGTAGTCAAGTTGACAAAAGAAAAAAAAATACATCTTCCAGTTCTATTAAAATTGCGAAGGTTTCCTATTTATCTCAAAAAGGAAATGTAAGCGTGAAAATACCTTCTGCATTGTTAAACAAACACAGCCTCTACTTATGCAAAAGCCACGGCTCTGTAGGTAAGACAGGCTGTTTCACTTTCGTCACGTACCGTTTGCTTTCATTTTACTCGTAATGGCGTCGTAAAAATAAAACTTCGTTAAGTAAAGGCAATTGTCACCAGGCTCAATTTTAATACAAAACATCTTGTAGATTAACCATTTCACTCAAGTTGTTAACTTTGTTCAAAACGAGTAGTTGGACGTATTTTTCTTAACTAAAAACAAAGTACTAAAGTTTCAACGTCCGTAAATGAGAACACAGAATGCCCATTAACGAGAATATTATTTCTAATTACAAAAGGTGTGGAAACAAAAAGTTTGATAACTTCTTCAGATATTAAAGCCAAGGAGCGTCTCCTTGGGGGCACATTGTTGTAGGAGCATTATCAGAGCGCTTTCTAAGATATATGAGTGGTGGTCCCGCCTTCTAACTGTGCAATGAACTTTAAATCGCCTTTACACCTGGGCCCGCCCACCAAATACAGTTGTTGTGGACATAAATGCGATAAAATCGTACTTTATACGACATGCAAAGCTGAACTTAGTTTGTTCTGGTGTGAATTATTGTTTGAGCGTGTGAGAGGTGAGTACAGTGCCCTAATCGGCACAGTTCGTGAACCTCTTTGTTCCTGGCACGGCTGAGGGTGACGGGTTCTGCATTCACTCAACGTTTTCCGTCGTGAACAATAAAAAACTACTTTGACGTTATCTGATGTCTTCTGAGAAACGTTTAACGTTTACTTAACCAAATTAAGATGTGGTTTGACTGTAAGCGATTTTACACCGTTTTTTTTCAAGGGATTACAATTACATAGAAAAGTTCTGAGGTGGGTAGTATTTGGACAAATCCAGCATCTTTCTTAGTATTTTTAATACCTTAGTTTCGATAACTCTGGTTGAGGAGCTTCTTCTTCTCGAGGAGCTCGTGGCTAGATAATAACAGCCGCACGGGTTGATCTTCAAGGTTAAGCAACGCTTGACAAGGTTGGTCTGTGGATGGGTGAACATCTTAACATACCGAGTTTTCTCCGTGCTTCGAAAAGCACGTTAAGCCGTTGGTCCTGGCTGTTATTTGTAAACTTTTGTCAGTCGTTACGGATAGTCAGAAGCCAGTAAATCTGACTCCAGTGTTGCCATGAAGTACCGTGTTACCCAGTTAATGGGTTGTGGAGGTCTGGTAGGCAGTCGATCATCATGTAAGACGTGGATCAAAATAATAACTTTTAAATGACTATTTCAATTTCCAGACGACTGTTAAGTGAATAGACATAAAGTCGTATAATAATCAGAAAATCCTCAATATTTTAAGAGCACTTTACAAATCGCTAGAACTGTCAACGTTTCCTCCTTAAGGAAACGTATTAGCATTCCCGTCGGATAGTGTCGAGCGCAGGAGTTGAAACCAAACATGGCTGGCGCGCTACGAATCGCTTCCTTTACATTCAAATGCCGGAACAACACTTTCCGCTGTACAAATCACTCTGTCACTCCTGTTTCATTCCCACACTATTTTAGTTTTTATGTACGACAGTGCTTAAATAGTAAACTATTTAAATGTTCATACATTTTCATTATAATGTTGGAACTGTTTTTTGTAAGGTAAACGTTTAAAATCCATGTAGTCAAGAATTATCAAAGGGTCTTAAATATGAATGACTGAAGATAACTTTGTCACTTCAAATAACTTGCGACGACCGGTACCACCAAACACCATAGTACCGGCTATTGTGGGCCCGCCCGCCTTGGAAACCTGCCACCCCGATAAAGAATTGAAGACTTATCAAATAGACCATTAAAAAGTATCAAATAGTGAAACAAAATATTTCTGTAAAGTTATCCACGGGCACATAGCCAAAGAGTTCGCCGCACTGATTGGATCGCTTGTGCCAGATATCGCTGAATTTTTAAAAGAACCTTGAAACAATAACTCAGCATATACTCAAGTAAAATTAATGCTGAAAAGAAAAGCTCTGCACATTTTCTATTCAAATACAGAAGCTGTTTAAGGGTACCTTCTTTTGTATTACTGCAGACAGACAACAGAAACAATACCCTTCTAATAAATGTACGAAGCAAGTCTCCGCAAAAAAAAACGAATTGAAACTAAAACTACGCTTTTCTTTACAAAGCTATAATATCCTGAACAAAAAAGCTACTACAAATACAAATTAAACACTATCTTAGTCTCTGTCCAACAGAGATTATGTACAATAATATCTTTTTAAATGCAAAAAGCTTAATAGCAGCAAAGAGGAAAGTTTCCACGTGAAAGTGCATTAACATTTCTTGAGCAAGGCTTCAGGGGAACAGATGTTAAAGCCACAAGTCAAATAGACGTTGGAGAGAAACAAAGCCGATGGTCCGTAACACTGAAACTTGGGCAGGATTATACAAGATTGAATATTACGTAGTACACTTAGGAAACTGTTAAACATTGTAGTGATTTTACCTTCATTTTATATCAGACAAGAATACGCTGAGGTGTAAGCGAAGACTATTAGGTAACTACATACAATTTTGGTCGGACATGGACGGCTACTAAGTCCGTACATGCTTAATTAGAGGCTTATGACTTGCTTCAACCTACGTCAGACTGACTATGGAGTAGATCTTGAGGCTAACACTGTCTGGGAAAATGCCTTGTAAGCAACGAATATTTTATATATATTTCAAGGCCAATTTTATTCGACAATTTTTTTTTAGGAACGGTTGCATGCGCATCTTAGTTGCGATCTGTCAAGAAAGTCTCAAATTCCATATATTTTTGACATGGGAATGCGACGGTTGCTTAAAAGTTTGTAGAATAGGTAAGATGCAAATAAAGGATTTATGAGAATATTGTTAGTAAAATGATAAAAACCGGCCAAGTGCGAGTCGGACACGCACACGAAGGGTTCCGTACCATAAACCTTAATTTTTATTATTTGTTGTTATAGCGGCAATAGAAATACACAATCTGTGAAAATTTCAGCTCTCTACCTATTACGGTTCTTGTGATACAGCCCGCTGACAGACAGACGGACGGACGGACGGATGGACAGACGGACGGATGGACAGCGGAGGCTTAGTAATAGGGTTCTGTTGGTTACCCTTCGGGTACGAAACCTTAAAGTATGAAATAAAGGCCACTGCAACGTTTTTATTTTAGTTAACATCGATTTTTAACAAAAATAATGAATTAAAGTAACGAATTTACGAAATTACTAAACGAAATTAATAACGAAACGAAACGCTGATTGTTGTTTTTAGATACGTTCCTTACGTATCTAAAACAACAATCAGCGTTTAGTGTTCCTTATGTATCTAAAAACAACAATCAACGTCACTGCTGTTATGACAACGAAAAGGCAACCTTATGTATTTGAGTTAAGACAGTTCTTGACCAATGGCAGAGAGGAGTGACGTCACTGTCGGTTTAAAAACGTAATTTTGGCAATAAATTAAAGCGTTTTATTTCTTATTTATGTGGTGGTCTATTCTAGATGAAGTTCTTTAATATTAAAGCAGAAATAGAAATATTGCATGTTCCCTATTGGGACTTTGTCATCTTATTAGTCTTAAAACGAATGCCATTCTTTTGTTTATATTGTCAAAAACAGTCAAAACAAATATTTTCATTTAAAAAAATATTATAATGATTCAATGAAACACACCTTGATTTTCATTCATCCTCAACCACAATCCGTTTTAAATCTCATTCATATTCTCGTACACCAACCATAAGGTATTAACATCTCAAAGGATTTTGGTACTACAAAAGTAACCAAAACGATTCTCAAGTCTCAAGGTTGTCTCATAAATAATACCTGAATGAGTACAACGTAGGCCGTATACCGGGATTAATCTTATGTAATATGCCAGGCTCATACTTGTGCGAAGTTGTAGGACAGTGTGCTGGGGAATTCATAGCTCTTAGTTAATTATAACCGAGTTTGGTACGATATTGTATGCCGGCATTATCTTGGAGCTGTGTGAGACAAGGGCTATTAGCAGGGCTGCTAGTAATATGATATTTAATAGAAGCTTGCTCTGTTATGTGATTAAGGGAACGGTGGGAACTGTAGGGTTTGAATTATGAATAGTTTTAGTACTTGCGAGTCCCTTATGACACAGCCAAATGATATACAAGAGCCGCTTCATACCCCTTTGAAGAGTTATTGCCACACAGTGAAGCAAATCCGTTAGCCAGTCATTAGATTCAGGTATTCTTGGAAATGCCTAAGAATAAACCAGTAATAGTGCCTGATCTAGGGATCAAGCCTTTTTTTAAGGATGGGAAATCATCAAATGACTCTTTCTGCTTTGGGTAAAGCAGAAGGGAGTGTCAGACTCTTACTGACTATAACCTATCCGTGTTCCTCCTAGTGCCCTTTGCGTTAAAGGGTACGGTGCCTTTTTCGAACGAAATCCGCAGCCCCAGCAGGCACTGGCCCTAGCGGGCCCCGTCTTTTGTGCTGACAGCTCTATAAGGCGCGCGTGGAACACAGCGCGCCGTCGACCCGGGCCAGGTTCTGATCAGACAGCAAACCACCCAATGCTCGCCGTCCGCAGACCCGCGCCTACGGTGGCCGAGAATCGCCCCGCGACTCGCGTCGCCCGGGGCGTCTTTATCTATTGCGGTGGCTGGGGCGTGAGGTTTCCCTCTCTCTCACACGTTCTACTACCTCCTATGCTAGTATTACTGCTTCGCAGAAGGAGGTAACCACTTCCCATGTCTCATCTAGGGATCAAGCCTAGGACCCAAAGCTAAGCTCTAGTACCCGCAAAATTGGGAATACTTGGACAGTTCTCTTATAATTTTGAAGTTCAAAAAAAAATATTCTACTCTACTCTTGTACTTGCCTTTGCTAGTAAGTATTAAGTACCAATGATAGAGTCACGTTACTTTACAGAAAAATATTTCAAAAATGAAAAAAAAAACCTAATGTTGTCTCATTTTTCATAAAAAGGAACAAAAATATAGAGGGTGCTACCTATTTATCTTTTTATGTTACTTATTAGAGTCAGCTGAAGTAAATGGGTGACTTAACCCGGAGTCAGTGTTGTAAGAAATTGCTTGTGGACATTGAAGAGGGTCGTTACTACCCTCCGTTTTTAATTTAATCTGTTTTTCAGATTACAGGTACTGTTTTAAATATACACTTGAGATTCGTCTTGTATTAAGTGCCGTTGGTTACTATTTTGTTATAAGTAGGCGATCTTCTAATAAATTTTGAACCTAAGTTTTTTTTCTTTTTATATAGAGCGGTAGTCTATAGTCTACAAAAAGAAAAAAAAAACTTGTGTATAGAAGCTCTAGACATGTATTCTGTCAGCAAAAGCGTTTGCCAAAAATTCTAAATGGGTAGTGCACGTGACATTTCGGATAGCGCAAGTTAATCTTGTACATTTTTTACATAAGTAAAAATGCGACAATAATGCAATAATGCGTCAGTGATACGCGACAGTTGTTATTAAACACTGATGTTGATGTTACAGTTTTATTCATCGATGTAGTTTTAAATCTAAATAGAACAGATTGAAATTTTAATACAGTGGTTTTAGGGTTCCGTAATGTAAATGGAAAAAAATTGAATCCTTAAAAGATTACTTTGTTGTCCATCCGTCGGTACGTCCAGCCGTCTGTCTGTCTGTCATGATCTCGGGAACGCGTCAGGATATCGAGTTGAAATTAAAACTTTATACTCAGGTCTGAAACTGAAAAAATCAAACTTCTAATTTAACAAAAAAGATACGTTTTTGCCGCAAAACCGTTTATTTTGGACACTCTCAAGAGAACCAAAGTTTATAGGGTATTTTTCGTTTACCTAGAACGAAATTTGGCATGTAATACCGTCTTACACTACAAGTATGGGGTAAAATCTGATAACATAACATATAATCTTAATTTAAAGTAAAACGTACCTAAAAATTTGTACGGAACTCTCGTAAGGCGAGTCCGACTCTCACTTGTCCGGTGTTTATTATATATGTAGGCTCATACATTTGCCCTCGATTCGGTGACAACCCTACCCATTACCGAGAAGATTGAGTGAAGTACTATTCCAGGTAAACGTTACCAAGGGGGATGGAAATAATAACAATAAGCAAGAATTAAGTGGTCTTAATAACAGGGTTCTGTCGTTCCACAGTAATGGCGAGGCAGGTTTGTGACGGGCCCCTAATTGTTTTGAAGAATCTTACAAACAATGAGAATATTGTTGGTTGGTACGTCCTTGTTCTTAGTTATGCTAGCGTGTTCATTTGGAAATATTCGGTGAGCACTAAAATTATATTGGAAGTAAACTTGTTTTGGTAACTTGTGGTTCTGCGATATTAATTTCTGAAAGTAAATGAGAAAACTTTGATTAGTAGGTAATAAACTCATGTGAAAGCATTTGACTAGGAAAGTTATTACCAATAGACTTCTGTCTCTGAGCGTCTTTCTTGTGCTGATAAAGATAGATGTGAGACGAGGTTTAATCATTTTACTAGCACCGAATTTCGTTGATGATACCGATCATCATCATCTGCCTAGCCTTTTCCCAACTATATTGGGGTCGGCTTCCAGTCAAACCGGATTCAGCTGAATACCAGTGTTTTACGTGGAGCGGCTGCCTACCAGACCTCCACAACCCATTAACTGGGTAACACGGTACATCTTGGCAAGACTGGAGTCAGATTTACTGGCTTCTGACAATCCGTAACGACTGCCAAAGATCTACAAATGACAGCCGGGACCAACGGCTTAACGTGCTTTCCGAGGCACGGAGGAAACTCGGTATGTTAAGATGGTCACCCATCCACAAACCAACCTTGGCAAGCGTTGCTTAACCTTGAAGATCGATCCGTGCGGCTGTTATTATTTAGCCACGAGCTCCTCACGTTGATGATACCGATGTTTCCCGAAAATCAGCGGTAGTTCGGTCGGTAGTAGTCTAGCCCGAACGTTGGATTTCGTAAGAAAAAAAGATTTTTTTCTTACGAAAATGTTCAGTGACATTTAGGAAAAGTTCAGTGACATACACACGCACCTTTCTTAATTTGTGTATACTAGCTGACCCGCGCAACAAAGTCGTAGCGTGATGTCATAGAGGTCTATTCTATAACCTTTTACGATAATTGGGCTATCCAACACTTAAATATTTTTTCAAATAGAATTAGTAGTTCCTGCAATGAGCAAACCAGCTCTTCAGCTTTATAAGTAATATTAGTATAAAAACTCGTATTAAGAAAGTTAAACGTTTTTCCAATTAGATAAAGGCAGGTCGATACTCAATTAAAGATTCTATTTCAGCAGATCTTTCTTTAGCTCTTTTTCTTAAAGAATATGTCAACGTCGAAGACCTGTAAAATATACAATGTTGTCACACGTTTGTGCTTTTTGTGTGAGAGCGGTGAACGAAGGCAAACATTTTACTGAATTCAGTAATTTAGTAAAATATTTGCCTTCATTTCTCACTCTACTTGCACACTCGTTCTTCTCTCTTTAATATCACTAAAGGATAGACGCCGGAAAAAATGTGATAAAATAAAAACCTACGTAAATCTCACTGTAAACTGTGTAAAATCTCAGACAGTCGACTTAATTTATTTAAATGACGACAATTAGCAAGCGGACCACGCTAAGAACAAAATAAACTTATCTAATAAATTAATAACATCAGCAATCCCTAAAGAAACAGCACTAACAACTGTAGACTAAATAATCCTTTGTCATCGCAAACCACGATCATCCAACTTACACAGAATCCGCGATACCACAGATCATTGTCACAGATAAATCAAACCGTCCTAATTCGTCCTTTACAATTGGCGAGCATGTACCAGTAATCCATGATCACGAGACGGCCGGCTTTCGAACCCCTGAGACTCGTGTAATAAAGCTTACCCCGGTTCGATTAAGCCAGTAAATCAGACTGTCGTCTCGCATAGATATAGAGGGTTAACTTCTGATTTCACGTGTTCCTGACTCCTATCTCGCAGGACGGAAATTGCCAAGAAAACATGGCTACCAGCCGAGGCCTGCTGGCTTCTTATTTATTTTTATTTCTCCGGTCCGTGCCGGTATCCGGGCACAGCGGTCGGTAAATAAATTGTAGTTTTAGGGCGCTTTATATTGCCATTAAAGACGAATAGAACCATAAATCAATTTATTACCGACTTTAATGCTGGGACGTCGCTAAATAGCCGTTTACCTGATTACAGAGTGCCTAACTGCCGTTTATACATAAACTAGCATTAAGGGAATTAGAATAGGGTTGTTGTTACTTTCAGAAGTACGTCATTATTGTTCAATGTAACCTTACTTTATCACGAAATATTTTCTTAAAAGTGAAGCTTTCATTACAAAAATACTCGTTAAAATACCTAACAAAATCTTCCTTTAAAATCGTAAACAGTAACCGTGATCTTTATTGTTATAGCATCACATAGGTAGGTAGCTACTATTGCAATAACTATGAACCTACGTTAGAGCAGCAGTAAAAATTGCATTACGGCGGTTTTATGAGCATATGAAGACAGCTCCAGTGCATGCCTAAGTACACTTATGGTTCGCAAGTCTATCTTTATAACTGAATCTATAGAACCTACTTCAGGCTAAGTACGTCGCGTGTTCATTTTTATCCGCATTCGGAAGGGCTTTTTGGTAAAAGAAAGAAAAGAAGCTCAGAAAGAAAACATGTTTATTTTGCACACACAGACACATAGTTAAATACTGGTATTCAGCTAAATCCGGTTTGACTGGAAGCCGACCCAAGTATAGTTGGGAAAAGGCTAGGAAGATGAGACACATAGTTACAACGTAGGTATAAATATAAGGCATGCTAATTTTTAGGGTTCCTTCCGTACCCAAAGGGTAATCAACTGATTACTAAGCCTCCGCTATGCGTCCGTCCGTCCAGCCATCCGCCCGTCCGTCTATCCATCCGTCCGTCCATCCATCCGTCCGTCCGTCTGTCTGTAAGCGGGCTATATCTCAAGAACCGTAATAGGTGAATAATTGGAATTTCTACCGAGTATGTATATCTATTGCCACTATAACAACCAATATTTTAAATTTCCGTGGTCTGTCCCATATATTCTGGCAAGTCGACAATCACCTCCGATAATAGGTTTACACTTCGAGACTCCGATGTATAATTCCGAGAGACTAAGAACCTCTCTCATTAATTTATTTCCCTTCTCTACTACAGTACAATATCCTCCAACTGACAAGGTCGAAGAGCAAGCGAGTGGCCCGTTGCACTATTTGCTCGAACCCACTCCTATCTCAAACATTTGGTTTAGGTCGAGGCAGTGCGCGGCAAAAGTATATTGATTTATCAGCCCTTTAGAACAAGGGAGCAGATACCTACGGTAAAATATTCCAACATACCTACATCTCGACAAAATGTGTTTGCAATTTCACAAAACGTTATTTAAAACGAGCATTAGGATATCAGGTGGTTATCTTCCCACGCAAGTCAAGCATCTCTGCGACGCGGTACGGAGGGGAGACTCGTCTTTGTTGTATAAAAGCTTCGTATTCACAGTTAAAAAGATGAATAACAGTAGCTAAAAATTGTTAACCGCAATGTCAAATAATGTTGCAGGAATCAATGTTTTGCAATGAATGTAGCACATCCATGTTACGCACGGTGAACAAAAGTAGTAAAAAAGAAAGACAAAAACAAAGCGCGTGTTAATACACGCACGCATTCTGTTTTTTTAAGAAAGCTGTTTGCTGAAAAGGTTCACTTCAGCAATATTTCAGAAAGACTGATACTGTCTGATTGACGAGACGTTTCATGGAGAGACAAACCTGAAACCCCAATCGCCGCAGCAGGAGAAGACGCCCTGAGCATCGGGAGTCACAAGGGCGATTCCCGGCCACGTAGGCGTAGGCCTGCAGACAGCGAGCGATGGGTAGCTCGCCGTTCTGTAAGGATAAAGCCCAGGCTGACGGCGCGTCGTGTTCTACGCGTGCTGCAAAAAAAATCAGTTTAATGACGGGGTACACTAAGGCCAGTGCCTGCGAGGGTTGTGGAATTGTTTGAAATAGTTACCGAGGCCCTGGAACGCAAAGGGCATTTGGAGGAACACGGATGGCTTAGTCAGTAAGAGTCTGATACTCCCTTCCACTGCGACCGGAGCGGGAGAAGCCATTCGATGATTTCCAACACAAAAAAAATATATATACAAAAACGGGTATTAACAAACCAATAATATTATCGATTGATGGCAGAAAGGATGAGTTGACGTCAATCGACAGTTCTTGCTTTGCCAAGACGAAAAAAACCAAAGCACACGAATCAAACGACTGACGTCAATCAAACTCATCCATCGATTGGTATATCAAAAAATGCTTAAGAATTGAAGAAGTGTTAAGGTGCTTCATAATGTTATGACGATTCCGCTGTTGCCAATGGGAAATAAAAAACCGTAAAATGGGGGTTCAAGTATAACAATAGTACACTCAGTGCGGGGGAACCACCGATCAACAACTACCTTTAAAGGAACAGCTCTGATCTTATTTACTTCTTTATGTAGGTTCATACCTACACATAAGCACATAGGTAAACAATTTAGACCACAACGTTGACAACTGAATAAGATATAAGCTACTGCGCACAAAAAAAAAAGACGTTCCCTCGTAGCGCTTGTAATTCAAAGAGACAAGTGCTTGCTACCTGTCACCGTTCTTGGAACTTTATTTTCTAGAATTTATGGCAGGTTTATATGAAGCCAGTGCGCTGGCACCCATTCTCATCTATTCCTACAGTTTTGCCAGTTTTGGCCTCGCTTGTTTTGTTCACACAACCCAGAAACCCCAACGGCAGTCATTTAGTCAGACCTTATCTATGACAGACGTCCTTATGGGTAGTCAGAAGCCAAGAAATCTGACACCAGTCTTACCAAGTATTGCGTTACCCAGTTGCTGGATTATTGAAGTCAGACAGGCCATCGCTTCCGTAAAAGGCTTAGGCGCTGATTGACTGAGGGATTGACTGAGACAGTTTGAAAGGGAAACGGGTGGAAGTTATTGGATAGAAAAATAGACGGGTTCTCATCATAATCATCAACATTTCAGCCAATTGCCGTCCAATACTGGACGGAAGCCAACAAAAGGAAAAAAGAGCGCCAACCATCCGCTGCCATCTTTAAATCATCGATCCATCGTGCCACAGAGCGACCTACACTACGTTTTCCCATACGGCTACTCTAACACATGGCTGCTCCATCGTCTTCAGACATGGCCGGTTCACACGAAGGGCGCTCGATTAATGCCAATACTGGTCTTGTGAGATGTATAACTGGCGGTCAGCGCTGGTTACGTTTAAACCTTTCTTTAAGGTTGGTAGAAGCCCTCACCTCAGACTACTAGGGATAGTAGTCAAGACTACTAAGAACGATAGTATGTGTTCTAAGCCTGCTTGCTTGCACTTGTATCTTTTATAAAAGGTACATAAAATTGCACTGGTGTTGTTTTCTCGTAGTGTTGATTCCCGGTATCAGAATCAGGAAAATGGTTTGTTTATTTTTTCACAGAACTACCTCATAAGAATTACTTACAAATACGATGTTAGAACGTTTTCACGGAATAAGGATTATTGTCGAAGTAAAACTTGTTTACCCAATAGTACAAGTTTTACTTTGACAATAATCCATCCTACTTATAATAAATGCGAAAGTTTGTGAGGATGAATGGATGGATGGATGTTTATTACTCTTTCATGTTAGAACGCTTGAAAGGACCTTCGTGAAATTTGGCACAGAGGTAGATTAAAGTCTGGAATAACACATAAGAAAAATTTTATCGTCCTTCTCTCGGGTGGAGCCGTGGGCGACAGCTAGTAATAAATAAAATAAGAGGACATTCTTGGTCTTATAAAAGCATTTCGTGTGAAATTTTGTATCACAGCCGCGTATAATCTATACTAATATATAAATCTGAAGAGTTTGTTTGTTTACTTGAACGTGCTAATCTCAGGAACTACTGGTCCAATTTCAGTGTTAGATAGCCCATGTATCGAGGAAGGCTATAGGCTATATATCATTACGCTAAACCCAACAGAAGCCGGAGCAGTGGCGAAAATTGTGACGCAGACAAAGTTGCGCGGGTCAACTAGTGAATCTATAAAATGTCTTAATAAACAATGTGAGCAAAATTAAGCTCTTGAAGCTGAGTATTTGTCAAACTCTACTTTAGCCTGAAAACCAACCAAGTGCCAGTCGGACTCGCACACGAAGCGTTCCTTACCATAAAACTTATTTTTTTTAAATTGTTGTTATAGCGGCAATAAAAATACATCACCGGTGATTTCAGCTGACAGACGGACAGCGGAGGCTTAGTAACAGGGTTCCGTTGGTTACCCTTTGGGTATGGAACTCTAAAAAATTTGCACTTAAGTACGACTTGACACATTCTAAACTCAAAATACAGAATTCTAACACTCGTCTGACTCTACTCTACGCTTCCGCTAGTCGTAAAAGTTGCTGTGTCGCAACTAAGCAGGCAAACAGACGTCGCTGGACACAAATCTGATATATAGGTGACACTTCACTTGGCGTATTTGTCCAAATGTTTGCGTCACTTAAACAACATTAGATTAACCTTGATTTGGAAGTCATAAGGTGTTTTTGTAATACACAAGTGACGCCAATATTTGACAAGATACGCCAAATGGAGTGGCAGCATCAGAAGCTTCTTTTAATAATAAAAGGTTCTATTTACACCTTTAAATTTTAGTACGCAACTCTTACACAAGACTTTTGATCGACTTCATAGACGATTACACAACATCAAAGTCAACGCAAGTAGAAACCTGTAACTTCGAAACAAAGTACAAACGTCTTAACAATATCAGGTCCAAAGTTTTTGAAATCGATCCGTCTTAATTATAAACGTTCGTTCAATGTGATTAACAAATGGCTTTAATCCTGAGTTCGACAAGATAATTAATTTGAAACGTAACTAGAGTCAGAGTTTAGGCAAACGGTTTTAACTTGAGTGATTGTCTTTTGCAAATAACAGCAATTTTGGAGGGATGAGAATTGCTTTTGAGTATAATTTTAACGTATACCCATTACGTGAAATTAATATGAATGCAATAAGATATGAATTCCTGTATAAAATACTAGGATTTTAATATGGGAAATACTAGTAGACAATTACTTATATGTTCCTATCTGTGTAATATCTGTAACAACTGTTGGTGAATCTTAATTAAATAAATACACACGTGACCAATTTTTATTGACAGCTAAATAAACCTGAAACCCAATTCATTGTTGTGACGTAACGTGAATCCGCGATTTTATCCTGTCCTGTCACATCACGGTACGAATCGCGTTTGTCTCGCGTTCGATACAGTAGCATCGAGGCGAATTAACGCGCGTTAACGCGGAATAGCTCAGTGGTTGCGTTAAATGTAACATTAATTACTTGTTGTACAGGCTTACAGCGAATCGACGGTTTAATATGTCCCCGATAACTTTAATGGTTTGGCGATGCAAAATTTTCCTTTGTGTGCTGCAGTTTGTGTGGTAATTGTAAGTGTCGAGAGCGGTAATTGTGCTGTTGGGGAATTATTTTGGTGATTTCAATGCAGAGGTAATTTGGTCTGATGTTAAAGTTGGCTAAAACAGATTGACTTTAGACAAAGACTAAATAAGTCTATACATATACAGTATAGTATAATGCATAGTATAATATATACTGTATAATTTAATTTGAACTATTTGTTTCGTACCATTGTATAACTTTTTCTAAAATCTTGATTTCAATTTAACGAAATAAATTTATTGAAATAATAATAACTTCACAAAAAACATAACAATAACAATATGTTTAATATTTATGGATGTCGTCTATACGGCTGTGTAGAAAAATCACGTGCCACAGTGGGTGTTTGTTATAGAACTCCTCCGAAACGGCTTGACCGGTATTTATGAAATTGTTTGTGTATATTTGTTAGGTCTGAGAATAGAATCATTGGTCATAGAAAGCTGAAAGGAATGGAAATAGAACCTACCTTGGGGGACAGGAAATAATGGGATATCATCATCTGCCTAGCCTTTTCTCAACTATATTGGGGTCGGCTTCCAGTCAAGCTGGATTTAGCTGAATATGGGTATTATACGAGGAGCGGCTGCCTAGCAAACCTCCACAACCCATTAACTGGGTAACACGGTACTTCATGGCAAGACTGGAATCAGATTATCTGGCTTCTGAGTATCCGTAATGACTGCCAAAGGTCCTCAAATGACAGCCGGGACCAACGGCTTAAAGTGCTTTCTGAGGCACGGAGGAAACTCGTTATGTTAAGCCGGTCACCCCATCTACAGACCAACTTTGGCAAGTGTTGCTTAACCTTGAAGATCGACCAGTGCAGCTGTTATTATCTAGCCACGAGCTTCTCGTACGAAAAACGGGAAAAACGTACTTGAGTATAAAATAGTGCCATGAAAAATCTTTTGTTTTTGACGTTAAATGATTATGTATGAAAAAGTTGGTGGTAACGACTCAGAGCAAATCCGAACAACGAAAGTTGTCAATGAATTTCTGTATTTCGATTGGCTTCAAACTATGTACTGAATTGCTCTGTGGTGGGGTAATCTGTGCTTTGTCCTCTCTAACTGAATGTAGTTCAAAATATCGTGGTTCAAAATATTTCGATAAAACTTTACTACATTGTAGTATCATTGCTTTTTATAATACTTATATTATGTACTCATAATGAGCCTAAATTGCCACTCTCTGTTAAAGTTAAAGATTAAGCTAACTAAATGTATGGACTATAAGTCTGAAATAAAGTTTTATTTAATTTAATTTAAAGCGTGTGAACCATAATAATATATACAAATACGAATACGTGGATGACCAATTTTAGTTTCACAATCCTACCAATATTATAATAGGTACATAAATATGTCTTTATATATCGATGAGACCTTTTGCTATTCATACTGAGCTTGTTTTATTTAACCAAAACTGTAAAAATAGCGACACCAAAAGCTACATTTTACTACACAACAAACGCCAGAGCATTAAACTACAACTTCTTATTGTAGTCAAACAACAACAATCGCATTGTTTTTATTTCAAAGAAGTTGAAGTCCGGGTCATAAGACCGGTAGTCCTTCAGACAGAATAATAAAATCCGGGAAATTTCCGGGATCCCGCCTCGTGTATGTCTGTTTAAATATTTTATTTCGGTTCCTTGTAACGTAGTAACTCGGCCGGAATGTCGTCTGTGATTAAATGTTTATTGTAACACGATGTCGTTACGAATTCTCTTAATGTTAGAAACTTTTGGGAAATGAGTAAGGGAAAACAGGAAGCTCTAATGTGTAACTTACGAACCTTTGCTTCGAATTTGTGAGTAGCTTCAAGGGCATCCATTATTGTAAACCAGACATTTACCTACCTATATGGCGGTTTTAGGGTACCGTTGGGGTAAGCTGTTACTAAGCCACCCTTGACTATTTGAACGTTTGTCCCTCATGAAGTATAACTTTGAAACTTCAATCGTTAGAAACGTATGAATAAGTTACTATAAGCCGATATAAAAAAGGTTATATAACATCAAGCTACGACCAATCAGAGCACAGCATTAGTGAAAAATGTGATTCAGAAAAATTTGCGCCAATAGCCGTCGCGCCGCCACAACAATTGAATAATTTGATTGTAAAAAAAATCGGCGGCGGCCATGTTTTTTGGTCGATCGAGGGCCATAGGATATTAAACACTACGTTTAAAAAAAAAAAAAGTAATTTAAACTGCGTGATTTGGTATGGCATGTGGGACGCCTTTAAGCATCCATTTCCGTTGACGCCCAATGGCACACACGTGTGCCAACGACAACTGACAGGTTAAGCTTGAAATCGGACCAAACTCACTTTAGGATTTACATGGTAGTTAGGATTAGTATTTACCCTTAAAAAAATATTTATTATTAATTTATTATAAACTTTATTGCAAACCAAAAGTATAAATAAAACTAAAACTTAAAACTAAAACATATACTATAAATTTTATTTTATAAAATTGCATTATATAGTATGTTATTTTTTTAACAGTTCGTACTTCTCTACTACTTAAAAATCTATAAACGTCACACACTCAGGAAAACTTACCACGCTCAATGGACCGACCATTAGCTTAGGAATCTTAGCAGAAAAGAAAGAGGAAAATAAACTTCATTGCAACCAACTCGATTGTTCTTATTGGTACGGAAAAGTACACAGCTTTTCTTTTTCTTAAATGGAGACTTAACAGATTTTTTGCAAGGTTGGTCAGAAGAGCTGATTTATTTAGCAATAAGATTGTATTCCAAAATTCAAGTTCATAGAATAGAATACGCTTTATTATGTACACTTTAAAAGTTACAGAAAAGATAGGTGAAGAAAGCATTAGGTAGGGTAAATTGCTGAATCGATTTAAATGAATTTTAAGAGCAAGATAGAAGGGATCCTGAACACGGTTATAGGCTACTTTGTTTTTGCAAAAAATTTTGATAACGCAAGCGAATTGGCGAACAAAATCTAGTAGTTTTATTTAACAAAATTTTGTATTTATTAAGCGTAAAATTCGACACACTTCCAAAGATATATAATTCTTCAAGTATGTTTTAAGATGCAAGGATATTGATAGTGCATAGTAACAATGTTGAGTCAAGATACGTTCCGTATTATTTATTCAACGAGAAGAGCACTGCTTTGTCATTTTACACACTATTTTCTTTATTTTCAGAGCTTTGATAAAATAAAGAATTTTCTACCAGAATGAGATTCTTATTTAAACATTGAAACTGTTAGATACAAATCTTATCATGACCAATTATAATATTATTCATGATAAGATTTCAAAGTGAAAACGTGTCTGTTTGTTACCTCGTTACGTCGTAAAGACCGAACAGATATGGATGAAACTTTGGCATGCGGATAAATCAGGTTCATGAATAGGTCAGAAGCTAGTTATAAAATTAAATGTATAAAAAACCTTTGCCATTACAAAAAATTCAGCTACAAAATATTCGGATCTTCAGTTCTTTACTATCCTTTATAATCATTTGTCGAATGGAGGTTGTGAGTTTCGGCTGCACTTTTCAGAGAACGTCGAGGTTATTGACTCTTTGTCGATACAAATACACAATACCTACCCTCGTATCGACAAGCACATTCATATAAATCATGTACACTTCTACGGATCGACAGAATAGCGTGACAGTATTCGGGTAGCGAGGTATTTGACCTTATACTGGAAATATTTAATACTACTAGGGATAGTTCAACAGTTTCAAATACAAGTATACCGATGTTATATTTTCAACAGCAATAAGTCAGCTTCTGATAAATCTTTAGTTTTATTCGTTTTATTAAAAAAGCGACTTTACAATTTTGTCTTTATATCACAGAAAACAGATACGATTTTTTTATCATCATCATTTTGATGCGAAAGTTACCCTGTCTGTCGGTTTGTTACCTGTCTTAACAGACCAGGAGTATGTCCCCTTGGAATGATAGCCGACTTTAACGCGGGCGAAGCGACGCTGGTAGCAAAAGCTAGTTCACGACATAAACTACTCGTAAAAGCAGAATAATACTTAGGTAGAAACTCTTCATAAAATCCAGCATAACTGTCAACCGTTAAATCCAATATTAAATAAAAAAGCCAACACTCGCGGTATCGCTGTACCGTTAACAACGTTATCGCTCCCGTCAAAGTATCAGACCCTTCCGACTTGTGTACGGATCATGATGTCACACGAAAATAGTAGACGCAGAAGGTCTGATAGACGGAAACATGGGCGCAAGGTTTATTCAAATCATTGTGACAAATTAATGTTATAATAACTTGAGGCCGCTTTTCAATCATCAACGAATTTTGACCTGAGGATTAAAAATGGCGAATTCTTAAACTAAAATTGTCAAGTCAGTCTGCCTTTATATCAAAATAAACTTTATTGTCCATGCAAATTAGTCAAAATTAGGTCTTAATCTCGGAATGAGAGATAGTCGGCTATAAATTTGTAAAAACCTTTATTTTGACACCCTAAAACTTGTCTCAAAACCATCGTCGGGTGTCCACGACTATAGAAATTCCAAGGTTAAAGGTCAAAAAATCGTCTTTTTAACACGTTTTTTGCAAATATCTCGTTTCCTAGGGGTTCTACAACATTTATCTCGATTTTTTTTTATTTGAATCGTATTCGAGATAGAATGCGGATATTCCAGTCATCTTAGTGAAACCCTAATTTGCTTGGACTACTAATGAAAAGTATTAAAACCGAGGAAATTTATTAGGAAAACTGAACTTAATGCGTGGCTAGAGGTGTTTCATAAAACATTTTTATTATACATTTACAAGAACAGAATGACAATCGTAGTTTACTTACCTACCTACGCAGATCTCAAACAACGAATGCGAGTCGTGTCGTATGTGAAGCGTGTCTACGTGATTTTTATGTTAACGTGTCCAAAAACTTGGCTTATAGTAGTAGTTGATATGATGCAACAAGGCATCGCTCGCTGGGTTCGCTCGATGTACGGAACCGACCTTCTGGATCCATCCACTTCGTGCCTCCAACTTGTGTACGGATCATGATATAATGGAAACGCGACTGGAATTACATTTGATACGGGCGGTTTTATCGCGTAATGAAATGCCTGCTGATTTAAATGATCGGGGTGCTTGTTTTTCTTTTTCCTTTGTGTTAATATTTAATCTCATTACGATTTTAAGTTTTCAACGTACTATGTTGCAGTCCAATTATTTTGTTGTCGGTTAGCATTAGATAATGGTTGGTCTATGGATAGCTGTCCATACATTCTACTAATATTGTGCAAATGTGAGATGTTTGTTACTAAATCACGCAAAATCGGCACAACGGATTTGAATGTAACAAGAGACTATTATTTCAGCCTTAATACAATAGTTTTCTGAATATTGCATCCAACTCGGAATGTTTCTGTTGCGCTATCGCCCTTGTACAAACAAGAACAACCAATCAGATTGTCTTAGTCAGTATCTACAATGCTACTCCTGCAATTCTCATTCATAGTCTATGGATCGTGACCTAATTCCAGCAGATGCCTAGTTGCCTAGCTGTCTTAGAATGCATTACGGAGCTGCGATCTATGATGTTCAATCTATACTAGAAAGTGCTAGCACAATTTAAACACCGACAATGACTTTGTGACACTGGAATCGCGAAAAAAGAAATCGACTGCTCCAAACATTTCCGAACGTCTAAGTCGGCAAAATTTACTGAACAGCTGATTTTTTTACGCGATTTAGTAGTTCTCAGTGCAAAAATTCTTGTTTAATTTGAAAAGGCTTCCCGACTTGTTCTATTGTCCCAAGTCAGTATTTGATGATGGGATCCCATGAAAATCGAGAAAAACCCTCAAATTTTATAAGCACATACAATGTTTTTCATTAACTTTCTAACGCAATTCCGATATTTGTGCCTGGTCATCATCATTTCATCTTGCTGAACTAAGGATGGAAGGTATAAATTAGGATCTGATGATGAGATCTCATGAAAAATGTTTGTTTAGCAATATTTTCGCCAATTGTAAACCGATTTTGATGATTATTTTTTGTTTGGAAGAGTATTTTTCTAGACTGGTTCCATTTAAATTTGGTGAAGATCTGACGAAAAACTTTATAGGTAGGCAATGGAACTCTTAATCTTTAATAAATGATAGAAAATGGATCGGGATTGCTGAAATCGCATGTCTTTTTATTGTTTACACCAGTTCTTAACATAACATCACATCGGTACGCTGTTAATGGGTACGCAGGTAGGTACTACTAGAAAGTAAAAAATAAAAAACGTGTAGTGTTTTGTTTTTGAGAGTCGGTTCTATTTTTTGTAAAATGTTTTTTGTTCGAAAGAGTCATCGCGGCCCTGGAACGCACCCGCCGTTAGGAGGAACACGGATGGGTTTTAGTCAGTAAGAGTCTGACTCTCCCTTCCGCCCCAACCCGAACGGAAGGTGTCATTTGATCCAAATCCTAAAAGAAAAATTGAAAACAAGTAGGGGTTCAACAAAACTACAATGTCCTTTTGAAACGATTGCTCACATAAAAGCGTAAATTTTTATATAGAGTGAAGGACCTTAGGATTAAAAAAAAATCCAACTCAACAACAGAAAACGATGAAGTGAGCGATTGTGTGGGCTTTCCTTTTTAATCACAACGATCAAAATAAACTAATTTCACTCCAATTTGAATTAATTTTCCAGCCTGGATTTTTCCGTACTTCGTGAAATACTCGTATTAAGAAGAAAAAAACAAAAGCGGTTTTCTTACTGAAGACTCTCAAGGTGACTGAGAAAAAGCTAAAATGAAAAGAGGTCGACAAAGCGTTCTATTGGGTAGTAAATAACACTTCAGCTTGGTCGTTACCCTTACTATTGTGTCACTCTATGTGTCAATGCCCTGTCCTTACTGCCAAATAGACCATAAATAAGCAATAAAAGAAAATGGTCGTGACAGCTTTGGTAACTTATTTTTGTAGGTAGGCACGTTTTCACTATTCGAAATCGGTAGATACTATTTCTTGTGTTGGCTTCTAGTTTAACCAATATAAACCAACTAACAAATATCTATTAGTTTATGAGCTATATGCACCGATACCACCAAGGGATCAAGACAAGAGTGAATAGATTAATTCTAACAATAGTTATGTTCAAGCAGGACTAACAGAAAAATAAAATTTAATATCACACATTGTAAAATGATATACTTCAATTTCTGAAAAAGTAATAACGTAGCAAAACAAAACATTGCTATTTTAAAAAGCTAACAAAATGGATTTATTTAAAAAACAGTACAGTCAATAGCAAAAAATGCTACAATATTATTCATAACAGTATTCCGATTTGAATAATGTAAACTAGCAGCTGTCTAAAATTTTAGAAACAAAAAACTACCATATTTTTTAATATAAACCAGCAGGTACAGTTAACTGCACATCAGCAGCAACACAGAATATAGAGGCGTTATAAATGTCAAATTGTTACCACTAATACGCAATTGAGTGTATCGAATGATGAAAATGGTACAAAAATCATTAAACAACACAGATACCTGCAAACATAAAAATCTGAAACATGAAATAATATTGGGTGCCTGCAATATTTTATATCTTTTCATACAAGAATCTCGGTCTCAATTTGTAAAAGGTATTTTGTGAATAAAACTTTTGTTTTCGACTTCTTTGTCGAAATGGGGTCAAGCACTTTATAGTCGGTCTCCAGACTTGATGCAGCGTGATGACATAGTCCGCATTGCAGGGAAGCTTTCGGTGCAAATAGTATAGGGCACGGAAAAGCCGTACGAAGGGAAAAAGCTTAGATGTCGTGAAGGAACTGAGGGGGATAAGATTCTTATGAGGCAATCTATGGTACCTTCGTGACTCATTTAATAACAGTTTGTTGTGGAGGCTGAATAATTGCTGCAGTACTAGTTCTAATATTCCGTTGTTTTTTTAGGGTTCCGTACCTCAAAAGAAAAAACGGAACCCTTATAGGATCACTTTGTTGTTCGTTCGTCTGTCTGTCAAGACCCTTTATCTCGAGAACGCGTAGATGTATTGGGTTGAAATTTAAATTATATACTCAGATCTGCAGTCTCTCTCCTCGATTCTCTCAAGGGAATCAAAATTCATAAGGTATATCTCGTTGACTGGTAGAAAATGAAAATCTGTGTGCGTAAAGTATTAAATAAATAAATAATAAACTATTAAATATGGCAAGTAATATCTTTTTGTACTACAAGTATGGGGAAAAGTCTGAAAACTACACATTTGTTATTAAATCATAAAAAATTAAAAACTTCCATTTTAAAGTAATTGTACCTACAAATTTGTACGGAACCCTCGGTGGGTCCAACTCGCACTTGTCCGGTTTTTTTTTTCTGAGAACAGGTTTTAGTGCAAGCAACATAATGGATTTGGTGAAGGACTTCTAAATAAACGAAAGACAGAAAGGAAAGACTGTGTGAAATATAAGAAAAACAACAAAGGGGAAATTATGATATTAATAGATGAGTATGAAAGCAGAGTATTTTTCCATACTCGTCTGCTAGTGTCGAATAAGAGCCGGCGCACATATGTCGGAGCACAGCGCAGAGCATGCTCGCGAAGTTTTCTAAACGCGTGACACATTAGGCAAATTTTTACCCGAGCACGCGCGCGGATTCGCGAGTATGTGCTAGACTGCGCAGACTCGACACACCGTTATCATTCATTTAGCAATTTTCCTAGAGTCCAAACGTGTACGACCGGAAGCGGATGCGCGCGGAGTATCGCGCATACTCGCGCAGTCGCGTTCCTGCGCCCTACCTTTCGCATGTAGTCGCTTCCATGCTCTTCAGAAATTAATTGTTGTAATAATTGATTTGAGGTTTATTTCAATGAGAACAATGTCGATAGTAGTATGACAGAGAAAAATCTTTGCGCTGCGCTCCGCCTTATATACCGCGCCCTAATGATGATTTTCTTGTTTTGCGCACAAGATTATTCCTGGCAGACTATGAGACATTTTTAAAGTACAGAAACTTTACATTGTCACTCTCAAGTTTCAAAATGGCCGCTATTACTCCGCAAACCTGTTAATTGCAGCGTCTATCAACGGCACATAAAACGAAGAGTGACAATGAAACAGATTTAGTCGCATTCAGAAGACCATTTGCTCTCATTCGCCATTCCCATTGTGAAAGCCGACGGACCAAACATGTTGGTTTTCTCAGACCATTAGTTATGCAAGGACTATAGCCGTTCGGTTACAATGTGTCTGTTGGAAATGGAATGGTGGAGATTGCTAGTGTGAATTTTGGAGTATTGAGTTTGTAGATAGAAATACAGATTATTAGGTGAGTACACAGCTTTGCTTCGTTAAAGATGTAATGTAGCTTACAATCTGGGGTACTACTATATGATGTGACGATGCCATCATGATCCAGTGTGAAAATTATCTCTCACACCAAACTCATGATGGTTTTAAAAAGTCATATTAAGAGGCCCAGAATAGTGGTGTTTTTAATATTGAGACTGAGATTAGACTGTGAACGTACTTTGAAAATACGAGCAGTCGAGCATTGATTTTCTGGTTTAGCCCAGGAAAAAAACAGACAAAAAGTTTCAAATATTGGTTCACATTACACATCAGGTCAAACAAAGTCACCCAGTAAAAATTTTCAGCTCTCAAGAAAATAAAAGTGCGTTTATTTACAGCGACTACCCAAGACCGACATCGGGAAAACCTGTCGGAGAATTACTGTGTATTTCGAACTGCACTAACTTGTTTAGCACCCCACACGTGCTAGTGAATTGTTAAATCGGACCCGACTCTGCTTAAAGTAATTCGACTAAGGTATACTACGTACTATTTTCTAGTTTTATAGTGACCGTTTCTATTTTACACCGGTTTTCGCTGAGAGTATACGATGTTTCCGTATTAAATTGAGTGTGAGAAGTAAACGTGATGTGTTTTGAAATTACTGATTTTATTTGTTTTTGCTATGTCGTATTTAGGTAGGTAACCGTTTTTGGGGTTCCGTACACGGAGAGTTAAAGTTTTTCAAAGAATGTGTATTTCTATTGCCGCTATAACAAGAAATAATAAAAATTAAATTAATTTAAAGAGAGTTCCATTAAAGGAAACGAGTTTTTTCAGTTTAAGGTATGGACTCCTTCGGGTGAGAGTTCGACCCGCACTTGGCCGCTTTTTGAACTAAAAATAGATTCGACTGTAGACTGTCTTAAAGTGTTCTAGAAAAGCGTTTTGCTCTGAGTACAGCTTTGTGTTGCCTAAAGTGTAGTTAGAGAATTGCATCCTCCGCATTCATAATAACAACGAAGGGAACAACCAGTATAGAAAGTATTTTCTTTCGGCCATCATGCTTGCCCATATTGTTTGAAACTGTAGAGGCAGATATGTAACACAAAATCCATTCATCTTAGACCATTTACCATCGATAAAGACGTAAGTCAAGAAAATTTTAAGTGATTACCAATAAGTAAAAATTATACGAGTGTCGTATCGACAAATTGAGAAGAATTAATGGTATATTACTTAAACTACCTATTAAACGGTATTTTATAAAACAACCCTGAAATATTGACGAAATCATATTATGTAAAACATACGACGGTTGTACTTTTTTATGGGAACACGATTTAAATCGTAAACCCTGTCCGTGTTATATTTCACGGAAATTTTATACACTCCCTCGTGATATTAAATTTCTAAAAATATTGGCTTTTGTGGACGACATTAAAAATGCTGATATTAAAAATTCCTCATGCGTAGCAGTTTTTACGTTGTGATTATAGTAACTATTTATTTTTATTTATACGGCTATTTTTAAAACATTTATAAACCAATGCCTAACCCAATCTCTATACTTGATGAACTATCATCGAATTGTGGTAACAATTAATTTCAACCATGACAAATGACAATTTGTATGTACGTTTACACTTACAATATCTATATCGATAGGAATTCTGCCTACACGGGAGAAGAAAATATGACAGAGGATACCCAAAGCATAGTACTACAGAGATAACCTATTTACTACCAATTAATCGCGTAATAATAATATTGTACGTGTAGCGGTTCTACGAAATAACTATAGCATTCATAGCAGTGCTACGCCTCGTAGCATATTCGCTACGCCGTAGCGTGCTGTATTTAGTTCAAAACGTTAACACATACATACAATAGTCTGAGTTAGCGCACTAATGCGTTTACCGTGTTAAGCAAGACGTGGTCACAATGTACATAGGAAATTGTTATTAATAATTTGTGGACTGTGTAGTTAGCACCTGCAAGATGATGTTTGAGAGTGAAATAGGTGATTGAATATTTAAATTTACAAATTGTGTTTAATTTTTAAGAATGCATTCTTCAAAACTAGCGGTATGAAATATAAAAAAGCTTCACAAAAAGTTGCTTAAAATATTTTTACTGTAGTCAGTCACGCCCAGCTTTAGTATCAAATACTACTTCAAATATTGGATACATTAACAATCCATGACAAAGCCAGTAATTTACTTGTGTGATTGCCAACGAACACTGTCAAAGGAGTTTGAGCGATGGCTGCGTTGATACCTGACGACTACCTTATTGTTTCTGGCGCACATCACTACGAATAATGAACGGTTGAATTTCACATGCGGGTTGGTAAATACTACCGAAGGATTCTCCACAGAACATAGAGTCGTCATGCTACTCATAGCCGCGGCTAGAGGCCATGTCATGCCACGTTACTAGAGAGGTCATGTTATGGCATGTTTAGACTTGAACAAGTTACTAAAAAGTTGTTTAATTTCGTTTAATTTAATATTAAACAAAATTAAACAACTTTGTGAAAGAACAACCAAATTGAATAGAAAAGATGTAACTTGGACTATGAAGGAGTAATAATTTCATAATTTTGTATTCATCTGTGGAGGCTTGTTATTAGCAATTTAGTTATTATTATTGTAATTACAATGATATTAGTCTGTAAGTCTTCCGAAAATAAAATAAAAATGTTACATGTTATGAAACAAAGTCTCTCGTCGCGTCCTTCTGACTGCCTCAACTCGATGAACTCAACTATTGTTCACCATAGGTTACCTATGTACACTAATATTATAAAGAGGTAAAGTTTGTGAGGTTGTAGACCCCACAACCTCACAAAATCTCAGATTGGTAGAACCAAAGATGTATACAATGTAGGAGGTAATATACTGAATCGATTTTGAAAATTCTTTAACCTATAGAAAGCCACGTTACTTGTGAGTACGTGGTATTTTCGGCTATATATTAACCCGAAAAATACCGCCCAACTAAATGGGTTCAGGTCAGCTATTACTAGCTATAAAAAATTACTTCTTATAGCTTTTGAGTAAAGTGTCTGAAGTATGACGATAATTGTTGATGTCGGAAAAAAACATACTGTACAAGAGCTTATCTCTGCGAAGCCGGCTGTTGGTCCCGGATGTCATTTGTAGATATTTGGCAGTCGTTACGGATTGTCAGTAGCCAGTAAATCTGACACCAGTCTTGCCAAGATGTACCGTGTTACCCAGTTAATGGGCTGTGGAGGTCTGGTAGGCAGCCGCTCCACGTAAAACACTGGTATTCAGCTGAATCCGGTTTGACTGGAAGCCGACCCCAATGTAGTTGGGAAAAGACTAGGGGCAGATGAGTTGTTTGTTGATAAGCGCATCACCTGTGAATTAATGTTCATGATAGTCAGACTAAGTTTAGGGTAAGATAATATAAAACCGTAAATTGGGAAAAACAGAAAGCAGTTTTCTGTCATGGGACGTATTTGGTATGATCTTGGAAATTATATTATTTGATCACCCAATCAAATACTAAATAGCCATCAATTTGTACGAGCAATTTACTCTCACTAACACACTTTGTTTTCACGTCTCTGCAGTAGCCACAGAGACGTTCGGTGCTCTGTGATGTCCCCGCTATCTGTTTGTAATTTGCCGTGCCGTGTTTACATATACTTACACAATCGGTTATATCGCGCCCGACATAATGGGAAAGTGGTAATGCGTCGTCCTATTGTCGCCGTTGATTTAAAAGTTGAGGTCAACTCGAAATTGAGGTTACGGGTACTCGGACGCATATAAACCGGCCAAGTGTGAGTCATACTCGCAGACACGAAGAATTCCGTACTATAAACCTTATTTTTATTATTTGTTATTATAGCGGCATTATAAATACCCAATCTGTGAAAATATAAACTTTCTACCTATTACGGTTCTTAAGCTATCTTAAGAACCGTAATAGTGGTTAACGGGCTGTACCTATGTACAGCCCGTTAACGGACGGACAGTGGAGGCTTAGTAATAGGGTCCCGTTGGTTACCCGTTGGGTAAGGAACCCTAAAACACGTAATAATGTTTTGGTTTATGCTATATGAATCCTAAAAATTATAAAATCACATTTTTTTTTGTGGTTAGGGTTAAGGTTACTCTCAAAAAAATTAACCTTAACCCTCAATCAACCCAGTAACTTGGTAAAACATTACCTTTTGACAAGACTTTTTTTTTTACTCTTGATAGGCACGCGCTTGACCACCATCTCACCTGATGGTAAGCGATGATGTGGTCGAAGATGGAGCACGCTTGCCTAGAAGTAACCTATTCACTCTTGACTTAAAGACTCCCAGGTTGTAGCTATCGGGAAACAAAGACTCCGGCAGGGAATTCCACTCCTTAGCTGTGCGCATTATGAATGTGTTCCCAAAACGTTTTGTGCGCGTGGGTGGGATGTCCACCATGTACCGGTGGCGCATCGCCGTTCGTCTTGTGATCCGATGATGGAACGGGCTGGTGTTAAATTTTCTTGCTTCTGACTACCCGTGACAATTGTCTATGATCTACAAAATGACAATCGGGACCAAAATTATTATGTGGTTTCCGAGGCACGGCGAAATCTTGTTATTGTAATATGGTCACCCATTTATTGAGAACCTTGGATAATGTTGCTTTACATTGAAAATCGACGCATTTGGCCGTTTCTGTTTAGCCATGAGCTTCACTGCTTTACAACGACACGATTGCAAAATTAATATCGGTGCAAAATAGTAACATGTTGCCTCAGCAACTTCCCGTAGGCATCGTTATAGTAACTAAGGGATTATTACGGGAGCGTGTGCAACAGCGTCCACCTGTGCACTAATAACTACATATTAAGTGGTAGACTCACTAGCTAACACTACGGTCACAGGAGTAAATAGCTTGCAGAGACCAAGCTCCAGAGAAACAATTAGTTTCTAAGATCAGAAGAGCAATGTTCGCACTAAAAAGCGTTCAAATTCTAGTCGCAATATCATCTTAGAGACAATCCATGTCAAAATTCGAGGGAATTGGAAGTGTTTGCGACTGCAATGCGGATGCTATTGCGAACGTTCCTTCTGCCAGGGTTGCGAAATTTATTCGAAAGAGTCAACGCAGACCTGAAACGTAAAGTGCATCAGGAGAAACACGGGTTATAGTCAGTAGGAGTCTGACACTCCCTTCTACTCCGGCCAGAGCAGGAAAAAATCCCATGGCCATCCTTGGAAAAAAACGCTCTTTAAAAATACAATGATTGCCGTTTTCTAGTTTTTTTGCAAGGCATCAAATAAATACAGCTTAACATCCAACAACAATTTATCTGACAAGAAAAATCCTTCATTCAATCACTTGCAGACTCTACACGAGGCTCCGTTTTGTAACGTCTCATTAAAGAACTTTTACGTCTGTTATTAAATTTGACCCAAAAGAAGACGGCGAGACAAATTTGATTCCTACCCAAAGGATTAGGCTCAGATTTTCTAAGATAAGCAAACGAAAGGAACGAAAGCCTGTGTCCGGCAGTGGGAATCTAGGAACTCCAAAAAAACATATAGAATTCAATAAATTACATCCATTCCCTTGGCTCGACGTTAATGAACACTTTAACAAACAGCCTTAGTTAATTTTTAAGTGACTAATTGTAATAAAAGATCCTCGATTCCTTTTTTTCTTCGCCTGTTTTTTATACCAAAACTAAGAACTATCACAGGTACTAGATACAAATATAGGCGTGATATGCAAAGTGCGCCTGGAAGGTGGTTTATCAACTTTTCACACATCTCCCGAAGATATGACTTTATTTAAAATAGAATTAGACGTTTTAATTAGTAAATTTAGTCTCTTTTGAATTTATCATCTCATGTTATACAGTCATGAAATAAATAATTTAGTTATTCCGTGTTCCGTATGTGTATTGTATAGTCAGACAGAAATTATGTATGCAGTCTCACCACATACATACAGGCTGTCAAAAACTTCACAGAAACAAATCCAACTCGTTAATTTGAACAGTCGAATAAAAAAATATAAATAGTGTTCTGGCTTCGATTCGCTAACTAGGGTTGCCGAATAACTGAATATGTATCCAACTGCGAAAGCAAGTTCTGAATACAATTGCATCTACATACGAGTGTTGTTTTTTCTTTCATATCGGTCGGTCGGTGCGGGTAGTATGCAAATATTTCTATCAATATTCATAGCTGGCGGCGTCATCGATAATTGAGTCTTACCTGACAACGTTGCCTTTGATTTTCATATTCGTTATCTCGCTTTTCGCCTGAAAAACTTTATAAATTTCACTGAAAAAAGAATGTGAGGTGATTTTCTTGTCTGACAGACTTTTTTACGTCTAGGTCTTAGGTAAAAGTAAATATCGCAAATTTTAGCGTTCATACGGGACGTGTTAAAATATTGAAAATGTGAATCATTTTTAGTCTTGCTACGTAAGTAAAATAAGCCCACATATTTTTTAGGCGTTTTAGTTTTGTAGTCGGATTGTCACGGTTCTCATAAATATAGCTACTGACAGAAACTAATAACTAGTTTACTAGACAACAGGTAACTAAATGTTTTTTTTAAACTTACTTATGATAAACATTTTGTACAAACATTTTTACAAGATAGATACTCTGTTGTCTCTAGGGAACACAAATATACAGAAAACACACAGCAATATTCACAATCCCAGCTCAAAGAATATAATATACAAAATCTCAGTGGCGCTAGCGTTTTCTTCTAGCTCGTAATGAATTTTTATCAACGAAAATGTGGCGCAAAAAATAGGGCTTCCGCTGCTTAGAGACGAGAGGCAGCCGAAATGGAATAAGCTCTGACTTCCAAGGTAATCTAGATTGTGAGAGCGTATATCTTTTTTTTTCTTAAATCCACGTTCGTTTCTTCGAGAAAGGTAACCAAAACCATA
This sequence comes from Lacanobia oleracea, assembly GCA_950371165.1. Taxonomy (NCBI): domain Eukaryota; kingdom Metazoa; phylum Arthropoda; class Insecta; order Lepidoptera; family Noctuidae; genus Lacanobia; species Lacanobia oleracea. The sequence continues at coordinate 16,143,180 of OX493397.1, forward strand.
CAATTGTGCTAAGTTAAGGATATCATCATCTGCCCAGCCTTTTATCAACTATATTGGGGTCGGCTTCCAGTTGAACCGGATTTAGCTGAATATCAGTATTTTACGCAGAGCGGCTGCCTACCAGACCTCCACAACCCATTAACTGAGTAACACGGTACTTCGTGGCAAGACTGGAATCAGATTAACTGGCTTCTGACTATCCGCAACGACTGCCAATGATCTGCAAATGACAGCCGGGACCAACGGCTTAACGTGCTTTCCGAGGCACGGAGGAAACGCGGTATGTTAAGATGGTCACCCATCCACAGACCAACCTTGGCAAGCGTTGCTTAACCTTGAAGATCGACCCGTGTGGCTTTTATTATCTAGCCACGAGCTCCTTGCTAAGTAAAGGATATCTTTTACAAAAATTCAAAGGCAAGTACAACTTTACATCAAGATGATTTATGTCTGAGAATCTGAATACTATCAAGTTAAATAATGGACCACAAAAGGTTGCATATTGTTCCTTTTATCCGCTTGCATTCAAGTAAAAGTTGCGAAGTAATAATTCATTTCCGACAATGATCCACTGTTATAGCCGGGAACTGAATCCGTTTGCGACCATTTAACTGTAGTGCTGCACAAAACATCGTGTTTTTTTCTCTCCACTCCACGTACATCGCTGACACAACTTTATGGGACCGCAATCTTCATAAATCTCAACCAGGACGACCTTTTGTCTTTGTCCCATTCTCTTAGGGTTTACGCAAATTCTGATCCCCGCAAATTGGCCACATTGCGTCCCCAACCAAAACGTGCATGTTATATCTTTGAGAGACCAGTGCCGTACAGGTAAATAAAAGTGAAGAAAAACTTGGAAACTTATGTAAATCGGGTTATGTGTGCCTTGAATAAGAAACTCAGTAGGTACACAATAAGACCACCTTTTTTCTTTTATTTTTACCTCTCTTAAAGAAAGTCTTCAAGAACCTTCATGAATACAAGTATTGTTCTCAGTTGTTAAAGTGTTAGACGAAACTAGAAACTCTTTTTCATAAGTTATGGTACATTTTATGAACAATTTCAAAGCAGAGCTCCTTGTGAAGCCTTCGCTTTATGCCGAAGTCTGCGTTATATCAGTAATGATCCTTAGGTAGAAGGTGGGTGTATTTACTGAGCCTTATTCATTATGCAGGTTTCCTCGAATCGTCCATAAAGGAGTTCTTTGAATATCGCCATTACATTAAATTGTTATCTGCGACGGGGCCTCTGGCGCACGGTTTTTTAATTAAAACAGGCAATTTGGCGCTGACTTAACCCAAGTTTTACAATTATGTTTTTGTCGTCGCGGTTACAAAGTTTGTGTACTAAAGGAAATTTATTTTTAAAGAAAATTTTCGTGGATTTGAGATAAGGAATTTAATAATGAATTTAATTGTTGTTTAAGAATTTATTCGAGATTAAATCGTGAAGGCTTGATGGTTTATAAAGTTTAGCGCTGTGCCAAATTGTCTGGAGGTGGACGTGGCTAGTGGGCATGATTCCGATCGTTCGCTGGCCGACGATTTATCGAGTGGCGCGTGCTACTGGCGTGCTCCACTACTCTCGTCCGACGTTGCTGGCAAATGGAAAAGTTCCCTGAAGTAACCCCCGGCTATCGAAGCCCCGATGTGTTACAACAAATTTTATACCAGCCAACGCCGACAAACTTTCCGCGTACTGCTCTGCAATAAATAATAATGCCTGAATATTGGAAGCGATCGATACATAATATTTTAAAGTTCCTGTTTGTAGTTGAAGTGGACTCACCGAGAGTTCCGCAGTATATTTTAATAGCAGTATTCTTGACAGCAAACGTTGTGAAGCTTTAATAAACATCATACAACGTAGAATGAACAGCCAAATAAGGGAGGAATATTCATGAACGAAACTCAGTTGAAAGTTTTTGATAAGAAATTATGGTAATGATTTTAAATTGACCTAATCCATATTGCGGGGGCTCGAAATTTGGGCAACAAAACTTGTTACGGCGGCGGCCTGATGCGTCAACTCAAACTCAATTTTCTAATTAATTTATACTCGCTCACAAAAGTTTGTTTGCAAGAATCGTAAAGATTTTATTGCGCTGTAAGATTTGGCCAAAGTTCTAAAATGGCTCATTAAAGGATTGACAAAATTAATTTGAATGATAATGACGTCTTTTTATCTACGTAGGATCAAGTAAAATGATTCGATTGAAATGAAATGGAGATTTATTTATACGAACGTCCATCCAATAATAAATATAGAATCGGTGTACATTTTGCAGGCCGGATTTTTATGGCATCAGATAAATCCGTCAGTAATACCTATCCCACGTGTTTATATGTTACGCGGTTCATTTTAATACGCCACGTCCGCGCTTAAAAGCTTTCATGATATTAAATTGACACTTTCCACGTCTCTGAAAAAAAATATGTCGTGGAAACGCGTCGGCGTGAAAATGACATCACGTCAGGTACCTTACCTAAGGCCTAAGTCACACTGGTAGCTCTATTATTTAATTGGTAGGTTTATTTAATTGAGCAAGCTTGAACCACAATTTCATTGACGGTTCGACTTTGCCTACAGCAGGGCATAGGCCTCTTTTTCCTAGTACAAACCCCACGTTTATTTGTCATCCTCATCCAGGTTCTACCGTGACAATAGGGAATATGCATGAAAAACTTATTTATCACCTATACAGTTTATCTAAAACCATACAAAAATATAATAGTTACAGTGAAAGTAAAATCAAAATTACTGGAAAAACGAAGGAGATATGATTATTTTAAACAAACATATCTGTCCCTCTCGCGAAAACGCTGTTTTCTATGGCAGCTGTATAGGCGTCATAGACGATGACGTCAAAGTTTACATCGGACTTCTCTTTCTAATTGTAATCTTTGAAGCTTTATGACTTCATCGCTGATGAAGGTATTTAAAAAATAATTTCATGATTGTTTACTAGAGCTAATAAGAAATTCATTTCGCAAATAAAAAATCGCATGCATATTCCCTATTGATCTCGGGGAGAGAGATGCTAAGCCACGCCTTTCGAACTGACATAAATTATTAACATAGGCTGTTAATAAAAATGACGTCACTGCAGAAGTGCGCATTTGTTATGCGCTGGTTTCTCTCGAGCATGTCACTTAGCCCACAGCATGGCTCATAACTAGCAAGCCTAACTGTGTGGCTTTGGCCTAGAAGTACCTACTGGCGTATACCATTTTCACTTGCGACAGCGGTCACTGACCTACCTTATTCGTCTACATTCCTAATTTCATACACGATAGACATAAAATTGTCCAAAAACGACGTATAGTTAATGTTCAGAGTTTTTCGAAGGGATTTTAGAGAGGGGACAATGTACGCTATTGCCATACTACTCGTAAATCGAATAAAGTATAGGTTCGTGACTACTCCCATTTAGGTAAGAAACAACGTATCAAATAATCGATGATATTGTAACAATAGCTGCGGATCTTCACCCACCACCAGTTGATTCCCCCTAGTATTTATGTTTACGATTAGTAGCCTTGTTAGAGGGTTTTGTTTCGTACATATTATACAAATGCTGAGAATTTGGTTTCTGGTGGCAATAGAATGAGTTTTGTATTGTAATATTTTTGGCATGGAATCATAATACGAGTATAGTAACTTACACATGCGGACACATTGTCATGTTAGTCTTACTGTTGTAGACTTAAGGGTGGAATTTTAACTTCTGAAGCAAGCAAGCATTAATGTTTGTGTAGGTAATTCGAGACCTACCTCTCAGTCAAATAATTGTCAGCTATCCCTACTTGAAGCATTATTTTTCAATGCCTTTTGTTTACTTTCCGAGAAAGGTGTTAAAAGGCACTCAGTTTGCATTATTATGCCAACGTCAATCTCGAAGATTTTCTCAAAAACTCAACCATTGAAGAGGTAACCTAAATGCCAAAACAGTAATCATTCTAACTCCACCTAAAATAAGTTGGTTTTACTATTATTATAAAAATATTATATAATTATTTTTTTATTATAATTACAGCGATGCGGAGGAATTTTTCGACGCCTGATTATATTTGGTTTTGTATATTCATAATGTATATAGTTATTTTGAAATAAATTATCCACTTTATACCAAAATTAAAATTATTTTATAAAAATATTCATGACGCTTTCTACGTAAAATATGTGATAAATACAAAATTTCGGCGTGTGAAGAAATAATCCGTGAAATTGATATCAGAGTGCGGCGTTGAGGCGCATCGGAAGCCGTCACGCCACGGGACATGCCACTGTTTCAAACCAAAAACGCGGAACCATTCATTCTTATTCGAACATCAAAGTTTAGTACAGCTTTTACGTCTGCATGTATGAATGCCACAACTATACTGTCTTCACTTTTAGTAGATCTTTTAGGGTTTCGTAGCCAAAGGGTTCATATTTCAAATCCCTAACTATCTGTTTAGCAATGGCCACAGTACTGTAAATTTTTAACCTTAATCACACAAGCTACTATGATAATATGATAAAAATACCTGCCAAAAAAATGGTGGTTCAGATACCTTGTGGGGGAATACGAACTATATCACAGTAAACTAATACATTTATCAAGTGTAATGCGTGTAATAACGGTGTGAAGATACATCCACATGAAGTTTTATCTGTGAAATTGATATAGGAGCGTGTCGCGGCGTCGCCGGCCCCGTCACGCGGCGTGACACGCCAATGTTTCAAGCTCGAAACGCGACTCCATTCGTTTTTAGTTCCATTCTTTTATCCGCGCATCAACCTTTTGTTCTACAAACCTTCAGTTTTGATATTGGATTCGCACCACGTTCCCTTCTTTTCACGATTTATTGGATTACGTTCGCGCTGTTTCGTGTTAGCGGTGTGCACTGGGTTATTATGTAATTTCTCAATGTAATGTAAGTGCGGCGATAAGTCTTTGTAATAGTGGTTTCTGAATAAAATTAAACCTCACACTTAAAAGCACTTACTTAGATATCGGGGTTATTTTAAAGACTTTAAAATAAATAATAAGACTGCTGTTACAACCCGTGATGACACCGGAGAGCAGTATTTTTCAGTGAGGTATGACCAAAGATTTGAATTAATACCTGGCACTGGTTCCCCTAGAGGGGATAATGTTATAACTTCATACTTGGCAGGAGCAATGGGATTAGCAGTACCTAACTAGAAGTACAACTGCATGGTTTATTAACATTTAACGTTTATTTTCTTCAATAACTGTTTAATTTTTTGACATTGTGTAAGAACAGGTTGCGAGAAACTCGTGGCTAGATAATAACAGCCGCACGGGTCGATCTTCAAGGTTGGTCTGTGGATAGCAGACCATCTTAACATACCGAGTTTCCTCCGTGTCTCGGAAAGCACGTTAAGCCGTTGGTCCCGGCTGTCATTTGTAGATCTTTGGCAATCGTTACGGATAGTCAGAAGCCAGTAAATCTGACTCCAGTCTTGCCATGAAGTACCGTGTTAACCAATTAATGGGTTTTGGAGGTTTGGTAGGCAGCTGCTCCTCGTATAATACTGGTATTCAGCTAAATCCGGTTTGACTGGAAGCCGACCCCAAAATAGTTGGGAAAAGGCTAGGCAGATGATGATGTAAGTACAGGTTGCACGTTGTACGATCAAGTCAATTTATTTAGAGGGAATTATTAAATGTTTTATGTCTGATTTTCTGTCTGAATTAAACTCGACAACATGATAAAAGCATTGAATCTCATCTACAAGGTTCTGGGTTAAAATACGAAGCCGGGAAAGAGAGCAATACTATGTTTTTTCTAAGACTGAAATTACCAAACGGATTGAGCAAATTGGTAATTACTACCTTAGCTTCAGGGCTAACTTAAGATTTCCTTATTAATCTCACCATTGTAAGTTAGGAGACATGAACAAAAGTGAGCTGTCAAGCCATACAATCAACGTGAAATGTTCGTTTATTACAAGCTCACTCCACCTAAGTTTTCATTCTAAGATTTTTCAAGAATAGCACTGATGATGATGATATTTACAGGAAAGACCTTTTTTCTCCATGGGAAAAGGCATCTATGTTAGGCACCCGATAAACTAGCTATAAAGTACATAAACCTTTCCTTAACATCCCTTCGTAGATAACTGATCAATAAATTATGAACCGTTTTTAATTACTAGAGAACGTAAGGGATAACGATAAAAGTCGATTCAGAACAGCTTCATGTGGGTCAACGACCGTTACTGCACATATGTCTGGCGCCTACCATATCATCAACACTGCTACTTGACTTTAGCTATCCACACACCTTAACTAATTCACCAATACATATTACTTCGATCTAACCCAATACACATACATTAGTGTTGACGTAACCATTACCTGTGCACTCTGTGCAGCGACCGTAAATCTAATATTGTTGTATTGGCCACGTTCCCTTTGGCACCGTTAATATTAGCGATTCATAGATTAAGTACCAACGCGTGTCCGGGCCAATTATCGACTATTAATCATTACCATGGTAACTTCGTTCTTGCATGGCAATATCGGTCATTGCCCTTTACAAATAATTATCTATTTTTTAGTAAGTAGTGCTACTACAATCGAAATAAACATGAATGAATTTTTTTGAAATATATTTTGATTGTGTAATTTATTCGTTAGAACAATGAAGACGTTATTCTTCCAACCTAAACACTAAACGTCTTTTGAACTGGATGGCGCGCAGTTACGTTTTGTGGCGTTACTTACGTGTGATGTCTAATGCTGTCTCGGATTAACTCACATTTTTTTTAGTTCTTTAAACCCATTTTTATTAACTCTCGTGAAATGTAAATAATATGTAAAAACCCAGTCTAAAAACCAAAAAAGTACATGTTAAATGTTTTTGGCTGTAAAATATATCGAGGATCACGAAAAATTACGAAAATTGAGGAGTATAATATGCCTTTACTACAATAATATATGTAATTATTAATCTTAAGATGAGGTCAATGACCATTATAACCATGCTAAAACGCAACAACCACAGTAGTTGCGTTAAACCATTGTGTAACACAAATGATATATCTAGCTTTTGATTGTAGGCACATCGTAATACGCAAATCTACATAGAGATTATATATGCACCAATAATTACGATATTGGCAGCGATGTATTAGATCCCATAAATTATTTGCGGTTGTTCAATATGCAAGGGTTATCGAGGATTTGGGATTGGTTAATGTTTGCTGCGTATTGTAAGGTCGATGACATCGTTAGGAATGGCAACATGACGGCTGACTTCAAAAACTAATTAAAGAGTCCATTCTTGTATTTTTAAGGAACGTTCGCGTTTTTGCGATTGGAATTTGAACGCTTTTTAATTACTAGAATAAAATTGAGGCCGTCGGTTCGATCATTTTTGTATACTATTCGCAGACTTGCAAAAGAAAAAATAAGACATAAATTTTCAGTCTCGAAAGCAGAAACTTTTGTTTAAAGTAATTTATTAAGAGCAACCTGGTTCGTGCCTCTGAAAATACCTCCACGCGCCTAAGTCTCGAGAGGAGATCTGTGCAAATAAAATTACCTTTTCAACGGTTAATTTGCGGAATGAATCACTTTCAGTCGCAGGTTGGCCGTTGTTTTTGTTGAAGGACCTCGGCCGGAACCAAACCCTGTGCCTGTCAACTACGAAATGAATTATGACCAGTATTTACCGGAAGATGACATTTCTCGAATCGGCCCATTAATTCCTAATGGAGCGTCGACGGGCTACATTTCATCTGTTTGGCTGCACACCAGGCCCTCGCCGCAGAGCTATTTTCGGTAGCGTATCCGAAAATTTATAACTACGTGTTAGTTCTAAATCGTTGGATAGCGGCAAAGTAAGTGGGATTTATGATATGACGTTTTACGCTCTATTTGTTTGCCGCGTACCTTTTTTTCTCGAGGGCCTTTGCCAATTCCAGTGTCTCGGTTTACGATTTATCCTTTTACATTCGCTACGATTAACATCAGACTTATGTTTCAGTTTGGGATGAGAAACTGCGGCATCAGTTCTCCGCGTCTCCTACTTAATTACTAAGTTTCGGGTCTTCATTATGGAAACAAACATTTACATAATCTGCAAGCGACTGTATACAAATATTATGGATGACATTTCAATTTAAAGTTAGCAGTTCATGGGCGTCATTCCTTCGGGACGAAACATTTGGAACTCAATTTGAATTTGAAAACTAGATGTCAAAACTACTTTTGATATTTAGTTTATGCAAACTATCGGCTTTAAAAAGTTAAAACGTGAAAAATAACGGAACTTTTTAAGCGCTAATGGTGCTGTCATGAACCATGACTGTAGAATAGAAAGATAAATGGTTTTTATTAGATTTAGAGATAACTAAATGATAAAAAAAAGCTTTCAAAAGCCACACACGATATGTGCGTTTACACTATGTACAGTTAAAATGGGAAGCCGGTGACTAGGCTATTTCTAAAAATCAAATATTTATGTATTAAACATACAGTGGTGTATCAGTAAGGTATAGGAAGATACTGTAAAAGTAGTTCTGCTCATATAGCTTCGGTTTGGGTTGCCTAGGCTTATCACACAGTAAACAACAATAAAAATAATAATAAGCAATACGTTCGTTCTCTTTTCTCTGTATGGAATTTTATTTTTTAAGTGTATTGCGCATACATAAATAAATAAATAACTTACCTAAAATAATCTAATCAATAAGAAAATGAAAATTTACTGTCCACTTCGTCGACATTGGCAAAGACCTCATTTCTATTGCTTGTAAAATCACACTAAATAATAATAAGCAATACCTTTGTTCTCTTTTCTCTGTATGAAATTTTCTTTTGTGCAAGTGTTTTGTAGGTACATAAACAAATAAATAAATAACTTACCTAAAATAATCTAATCAACATGAAAATTAAAATTTAGTGGCGACTTCGTCGACATTGATAAAGACCTCATTTCTATTGCTTGTAAAATCACACTACCAATGATTCCACAAGAAGGTAGTGGATCATGTCTAACCAAAAGTGGGCAGCACTAACATCCACTTGCAGAATTAATTCCGGTTAGCTCATACCGTTTTGCTGAATTTACAATGAAAACAGACTTACAAATGATAGTGACTGATTAAAAGGCCATGTTTAGTAAATGAAGGACAGCAAAAGTCAGAATTTCTCAAAGTTTCCACTTATAAACGATCTCTGCGTCTTCCGATAAAGTTTTTGAAGATATACTTCTTTAAAAATGTAGTCGCAACTAGTACCAACATACCTGTTTTTCCAGAAAATATTTTATTAAATAAATGGCCTAAGAGTAATACTCATACAACATAAGAACACCTGAAATTGTTCCATGTGTATCATATTTTTGAATAAAAGTTTGTATGGGAAATTATTGTCGCAATGTCGCGTTGCATTGTCAGCGAATTTTTTATAATACGTTACAAATGAAGGCATTTACGTTGTAGTAGGTACGCAAATAACTCTAAATAACGCCCACAAAATTAATTACCATATGCCCATCGAATTAACAGTCCCTAGAGTGAATACCGCACCGTATTCACTTTGAGCAACTCTGCTTTGGAGCGAGGCGGTATCTATCCGAAACCGCCTTTATATTTCAACTTCACCTTACTAGACCGCACTCCATCCAATCTGCTGTAAAGGTTAACTGGCGGTTGATTTTGTACATTTTATGTAAATTCCGCTTCTAATACATCTGGGTTTATTTTGGGATAAAAAGAAATGCTACTAAGTTTTAACTGACTTCTTCAAAAAAGAGGAGGTTTTATGTTCGGCTGCATGTATTTTTTTTTGTTGATGATGTGATGTATGTTCACCTATTACTCCACCAATTGTGGAAGGATTTTAAATATTCTTTTTTTTTTCGAAAGCCTATACTCCCGAGGTGATCTCATTGTCACTAGGTCAGAATCTGATGATGGGATTCCATTGAAATCGAGGGAAACCCTCAAATTTTATAAGCACATATAATGTTTTTCGAATACTTTCTAATGTTACTCAGATATTTGTGCTCAGTAATCATTATTTTTTTGTTGCTGAGCTTATGATGGAAGATATACGTCAGGATCTGATGACGGAATCCCATGAAAAATGTTAGTACAGCGATATTTTCTCCGATTGTCAACCAATTTGGATGTTTTTTTTTTTGGAAGAGTATTTTCCTAGACTGGTCCCATTTCAATTCGGAGGGATCTATTGAAGAACTTTGGAGGTCGGCCACGAAACTCTTCAATAAATGGTAGCAAATAGATTGGGATTGCTGAAATCGCATGTCTGTTTCTTGTTAACACCAGTTCATAACATAACATCACACCGGTACGCTATGAAAGGGTACGCAGGTATCATTAAAAAGTGAAAAATAAAAATAATTTTACAAAAAAATTCAACCGACTTCCAAATAAAAGCACTACAAAGTATAAAATACCTTTTACTTCGGAATTCGGTGTCAAAAAATGAAGATACATCCAAAAACACCGACTTCCAAAATTAAAGTTATTTTATTTATACTTTTTAGTGTTTTTATTTTGGAAGTCGGTTGTATTTTATGGTAAAAAGATTTTTTAGTTTAGTGTTTTAATCTCTCCCAGAGGTCGTCGTGTTACCCAAGAACTGGATTGGGGATGTCATATTTAATGGTAGTTGCTCCATATAACATACAGGTACCTTTTCAGCACCATCTAGATAAACAGAAAAACGACCCCAATTTGGACAAAGGCTAATGTAATTCTTGTCTTGTGGCGGACTATAAGTCGTATTCGATGGATTAGACTCTAATCCATCGATTAGAATAGAATTGAATAGAATAGAATAGAATAGAATAGAATAGAATAGAATAGAATAGAATAGGATAGAATAGAATAGAATAGAATAGAATAGAATAGAATAGAATAGAATAGAATAGAATAGAATAGAATAGAATAGAATAGAATAGAATAGAATAGAATAGAATAGAATAGAATAGAATAGAATAGAATAGAATAGAATAGAATAGAATAGAATAGAATAGAATAGAATAGAATAGAATAGAATAGAATAGAATAGAATAGAATAGAATAGAATAGAATAGAATAGAATAGAATAGAATAGAATAGAATAGAATAGAATAGAATAGAATAGAATAGAATAGAATAGAATAGAATAGAATAGAATAGAATAGAATAGAATAGAATAGAATAGAATAGAATAGAATAGAATAGAATAGAATAGAATAGAATAGAATAGAATAGAATAGAATAGAATAGAATAGAATAGAATAGAATAGAATAGAATAGAATAGAATAGAATAGAATAGAATAGAATAGAATAGAATAGAATAGAATAGAATAGAATAGAATAGAATAGAATAGAATAGAATAGAATAGAATAGAATAGAATAGAATAGAATAGAATAGAATAGAATAGAATAGAATAGAATAGAATAGAATAGAATAGAATAGAATAGAATAGAATAGAATAGAATAGAATAGAATAGAATAGAATAGAATAGAATAGAATAGAATAGAATAGAATAGAATAGAATAGAATAGAATAGAATAGAATAGAATAGAATAGAATAGAATAGAATAGAATAGAATAGAATAGAATAGAATAGAATAGAATAGAATAGAATAGAATAGAATAGAATAGAATAGAATAGAATAGAATAGAAAAACATTTATTCAGCATACACACAAACGCACAGCGACAAAGAAAACAAAAGTAATAAGTAGCAGGGACACAAATTGCACTTACGACTTTTTCTCTTTGGAGTGTAAAAAATTGAGGCTTGCGCTAGGATTTATCTACTTGTCGTAGTTAAAATGATTATTATCTCTTGTGCGATATGAGCTAAATTCCACACATTTCATCATCTGCCTAGCCTTTTCCCAACTATATTGGGGTCGGCTTCCAGTCAAGCCTGATTTAACTTGATACCAGTATTTTACGAGGAGCGGCTGCCTACCAGACTTCCACAACCCATTAACTGGGTAACACGATAAGACTAGAATCAGATTAACAGGCTTCTGACTATCCGCAACGACTGCCATGATCTACAAATGAAAGCCGGGACCAACGGCTTAACATGCTTTCCGAGGCACGGAGGAAACTCGGTATGTTAAGATGGTCACCCTTCCACAGACCAACCTTGGCAAGCGTTGCTTAACCTTGAAGATCGACCCGTGCGGCTATTATTATCAAGCCACGAGCTCCCCTCATGAAAATTCCATACATGTGCATTGTTTAATAAAAAAAAAAACGATACGAAAACGGTTATTTTTACCACCTAGAGTCAAAATGTTTTTAAATAGTGTGCGCATCGGCTTTGCTTCTAGCGATAAGTGCTTATTCAAGTAAGTATAATATGTTAGCGTGAGATCAATGTTCCATACCGATACATCAACTTAAAGTGCAAATCTTTTATAATAACTCAGAATTTTAATAAAAACTTAGTGTTAGAATTAAATTGGTATTTAGGTATTGCATCAGAGTATATTGGTTTTTATGTATTTTGGCGAAATATATCTATAGGTATTATATACGGCACGGTTGGCGCAGTGGTTGAGCGATTGACTGACGTGCTACATGTCGCGGGTCCTATTCCCGCACGGAAAAATATTTGTATTGCCTACAAATATTAAACGCCAAACGTGTGCCAATCAAAATTAAAAAAAAGAAATAGTTGTTCTGAGTCTGGTTGTTTAGGTATTTGCGTTTTTTATGTTTTTAAACGATGCAGGAAAAATCCTAGAGAGGGACAACGACTTTATTAAAAAAAAACGAACTTTCGAAGCGATGTGACTATTCTTACTTTACCATGCGTCAATGCATTTAATAATAATAATAAGCATTTATTTCGGACTAATATCCATATGACAACACACACACACACTTTAAAAACAACTAGCTCACAACAAAATAAACAAAACAACACATACAAAAATAAAAAGATAGCAGCTAAGGACACAGAACACACATTGTCTTATCACATTGTCTCATTGTTAACAACTGCCCACTGCTCACAGTTCAGTATGCAAACGTATCCAGTGGCGCAGGAGTAGAGAGTCCCACCTGTCCGCGAACACGCTTATTTAACTGTTACTATTGGACCTAACACGACTCAGCAGCGACGCACACTGCTTCCTGATAAGAGCTTGCTAATCCATCAGTGTGCGTTTCTGCGAACATTTTCGAAGCGCTGCAGAATTGTGGAAGCCCCAGCAGCCCCCTAAACGCGTTGTTGTATTGAACACGCAGGGCGCTGTATGACCGCAGTGTGTAGTTAACCCACAGGCTGCACGTGTAAAGTGTTTAGCGGTAAGACTTACTTGATTACAGCTATGCGCGAACACTTGGTGGATTTTTTACCCATTTTTTAACATTTGCTTGCCCAGGGATTATTCATAAAAACACCGAAAAGAGAGGAACAAAGTATGCAAGTTTCAAAACCGCTTGTAATATCTAGTAAACAACATACTTTGTCTATTATTTTGCATCTGTTTCATTTTGGTTTTGTACCTTTTTGTCTTCTTAACTACAAGAAGCTTTTTATGGAGCGAGTTCGAAAGTAGACGCCTTTCTCTTGGGGAATAAACAGAGTAACAAAGAAGAAACAACTGCATACTGTGTTGTTGCTACTCTATGCATTTATGCTGCAAAGTTTGTTTACGAGATAGGTACCCACAACCCTACACAAAGTTTTTGTCATGCTTAACCTTATAGATCTATCTTTTTTGATCATCATTCTAGCTGAAATATGTCTACAGCTGGACATAGTCTTGTACCAAGTGTTCTAACTAGAGATGCCACGAATATTTGGCAACTACAATTCAACAATTCGGTGACTTTTATACCCTTCGTTTAGGCTGAATATTGCAAACCAACCGAACCACCAAAAATGAAAAAAAAGTAAAAAACACTCTTTTTTAACACAATACAAACAATTACTAATTATGCGTTTGTGAGCCAGAAACAAAAACGTCCACGGATTAGTTATTACACACACTTCAACAATGCAATTCGGAATCTGTCATCCGCGAAATGTAATAAGTGTCACCGAATATTCGGCCACCGAACATTCGGCGCATTGGCCGAGAGCCTAACCGAATAATCAGTATTCGGAAATATGAATATTTGCGGAATTTCTAGTTCAAACCCTAGTTAGACGTGTGAATGCCATCGAACTGTGAGAAAAAAAAAATCCTATAGCTCCGTTCCTCTTGCGCATTGGAACCATGACGGATTTAATACGTCATGATAATGCTTTTGAGCGTCTTGTATCTCTTCAATTCCTGTCTTAAAGGTGGTTTACATGCGAAGGTGTACCCAAGTTCATACCTCACAACTGTCATACTTTACCGAAACTGTTGATGCAATCAAAGCAGATTCAAGATGACTGATTTTGTGCTTTTTTTTTTTTTTTGTGCACTACTACACCACTATATTACTAAAAAGTTTTGAAAGCGATTAAATGTTTAGTATTTAGTTTTGTAAATTTACACGAGCAGTTATTGTTTCTAAATTCCATTCTCAAATTATTCTTGTAACAATGAGACGAAATTTAAATTAAATTCTGCTTCATTGCGTCCAACAGATATTAATAAATCAACACATACACCCAAAATGATTTCTTTATTTGGAGTGAATTTCTTGAAAATGAAGTTCTTCATCTTAAGTTAATTAACAGGGTTGAGTGTCGATGTCCCGCCGAGAAAATACTCAACTTTTAAACTTAAATAAGTTGCGCTTTTCTGTTTTTCAAATTAAGTTATTTTGTTTTAAAATGAACGAATGGATGTGCCCGCTGGGTATGAAAATTTTATTTTGCTACATCCAAATTTTAAACTACATAAACTGAATTTCATATTTTATTTTACAAACCTATTAACCTTGTCTGTGACTTTAACTGCGCCATTTTGTTCTATGATTGATTGTTAAAATGAAATCACAGTTTATTTAGTTAAATAACTATCACAACTCTTGATTAACAGACAAAAGAGACCATCTAACTGGATTTCCTGACAGAAACTTCATTTAAAATACTGTGCAAACATGCTAAGCGAACTCGCTTATCGCAACTGATTTAAACTTTTAATCCAAAAACGCAAAGTGTTAAGCTAACGCTTTCAAATCTGGTGAGAAATTACTAAGATTAATGTCATTCTAAAAGTTCCACAAACATCTCTTAAGTCCCCGGGAAAAGTTTTGAAATTTTTCTGCAAGGTGCAATGAATCTAAAGAGCAGAGCGTTATTAGAAAGTTCTCCAAGTAGGATTATTCGTACTCTGTCTGGAAACTCGCGAAGAATATTATGGTTTCATAACTGAAAAGTTGTATACTGGTCGTGTTTATTGCGCGTTTCCCGCCTTCAGTTTATAGAGAGATAAAAATGTTTCGATTAAACTTTGTGGTATAATCTAGCGTTGCCCGCTGGGCTTGCAACGTTTATGAGGAACGGCGAATGCAAAATTGCATCTGATGGAACGAACAGTATCAAGATATCAATAAAGTTCTGATTTACTAAGATTATCCTGGAAAGCGATAGGTTACTTACCTATGTGTTTTTTAAAATAACCTCTATTTGAAATACTCCTAAGAGTACATATAACTCAATAAAAATTCTGCATCATCTCGAAGCTATCAAGTAAAATAAAGACAATATCCAAGCCATATATCTTCTTGAGAACGTCAACGAAATAGTTCGCTGTCTCGTAGAATTTAGCAAACACAAGCGATATTCGAAAACAAAGGCACTAGAATCAACGCTAATACGAAAAGTTAAACGACTCTTGTTTTACTGTTGTCAAAAAGTAAATTTTATTCAAGCTTTTGTCCTCTCGTTCCTTATGTTTGAAGAGTTTCTCCTCCCTAGAGATAAATTATCGTATGAAAAGTTTACAGCAAAATGACAATCATTTATTCTCATTATTTCTTGAAACAAGGGAAAAATCCAGTGAATATTACGCAATTTGTAAAAGTACGTTTATCATTCTCTTTCTTTTTTTCCTTTCAGCCTTTTCGTAACCCCAATATGTTGGAAGTCGTGAATCTGAGTACAAGAAGTTACGCCATCCTTTTTTCTAAAGGCTGAGTGATTTAAACGTTTGTTTCCCCAATTTAGGAGGTTGCCAGAAAAAGTCACGGGCCGACAGCTATGGATGAAAAAACACTGATCGATTTTAGTTCATTCACTCGAGGAAGTGGTTCCATGTTGCTGATCTACTATTTAAGAGTACAGAATGTCATAAAACAATTACTTATCAATTGATATATACTCAATACTATTTCGTGATTCTTATAAAAACTCTGAAACATGGTGCGTATTCCCTTTCAATTTTCTCATCGAAAACAGTGCCTTTCAGGATATTTAATAACCGCTATAATACAATGGCTTATGGAGATGGGAAAACAACCAATAAAAGTTGAACTTTGAAAAAAACGACCTCAATTTTATAGCCAAGAGCGTTACATGAAAAATCTCAGGCATCGATAATCCCGCGTACGTATTCCGTGTCATGGCGATGTTAATTGATTTAAAGCAGGTTACAATCTAATTTTCTGCTTAAATCGATACGGGGCTCGTCGACGTAAAATTGTATTATTTTGTACTGCAAATTGGATTCTGTGATCAGTGGGGACGTGACCAAAATATTCGATGCGTTAATGTTTTTGAACTTAGAATCTGAATACTAGAGGCTAAATACTCTTGTCATGCCAAAATGTTGGATAGCTTCGGAGGTTAAATACACTGTTCCCGTCAAGATGTTGCGAACCTTATCATTTTATTTGGTGACTACTTGACTCGCGCAACTTCTTCTACGTTACAATTTTCATTACTGCTCCGCTCCTATTGGTCTTAGCGTGATGATATATAGCCTATAGCCTTCCTTGATAAATGGGCTATCTAACACTGAAATATTTTTAAATCAGACCAGTAATTTCTGACATTAGCGCGTTCAAGCAAACAAAAAACTAACTCTTTAGCTTTAAATATTAGTATGGATGTGAGCTTTTACGGGTTCCGATACCCAAAGGGTAACCGTACGATTCGCGACCGTAACGCGTATTTGTCTAAAGAATTATAACCATTTTAATCATCAATATAGCCCTCTAAGTTCATGAAGCCCTATTGAATGGTTATTTCATGAAAAAGTCATTCAATAGGGCTTCATGAACTTAGAGGGCTATATTGATGATTAAAATGCTTATAATTTTTTAGACAAATACGCGTTACGGTCGTGAATCGTATTTTGTTCAACAAACACTTCACACTGACCGGCAAATTGCAAAAAAACATAAAATACTTGAATTTCGCGGGCTACCCTGGCGCTTCCACCTTAACAACAAATATTACACAACATTAACATACAAGAAACGTGTTTTTTCGGTTTAAGGTATCTACGGAATACTTTGTGTTTGACGACTCGCACTGGGCCGATTTTTTTTTTGTCATTCGCAGCTATAGTTTCATAATACAAAAAAAATGGTGTTAGGTACTTATTTGAAGGATTTTATTCATTATCTACCTAGCCTTTTCCCAACCATATTGGGGTCGGCTTTCAGTCAAGCTGGATTTAGCTGAATACCAGTATTTTAAGCGGAGCGGCTGCCTACCAGACCTCCACAACCCATTGACTGGGTAACACGGTACCTCATGGCAAGACTGGAGTCAGATTAACTGGCTTCTGACAATCCGTAACGACTGCCAAAGATCTACTACAAATGACAGCCGGGACCAACGGCTCAACGTGCTTTCCGAGGCATGGAGGAAACTCGGTATGTTAAGATGGTCACCCATCTACAGACCAACCTTGGCAAGCGAAGCTTAACCTTGAAGATCGACCCGTGCGGCTGTTATTATCTAGCCACGAGCTCCTATTTGACGGATTTTATTATGGGAATATTTTTAATTATGATTGTCGACTTTACTGAGGAAGAAATTAATCTACTTTTATTCATACCTTTCTTGTAACCTTCGTCGGCTATGTCATTGTATAAATGAAAGTCTGTCCGCAGGTAACCTTTGTTTATTACAAAAGCAAGAGACACCCATTGTTTTCATTTCATTTGGATGTTCATCAAAAAAGTATTCATCGAATTCGAAGCACGCACGAACACATTTTCGTTAACATTGAAAAAAAATGGAATAAGATTGATCTAAAATAAATGTTGGTTTGATGAAGTTAATCAAGTTTTTACTTTCGCAACTTATAATACAATTTCAGAACAGATTAGACAGACAACTAATAAAAGAAACTTTTTGTTTGTTTTTCTTACGAATTTTACTCATTAATCTGCCATCATGTAGTCGGATCTTTGAATTTATGGCCAAGATAACCGGGAACTCTAAGACAGGAATTCTCAACAGTTAATAAATTTTCCGTTTTCATTAGAACCTAACATAATTGGTGTTGCTAATTAACAACGAGATGTTTTCCAAGTAAATTAAGAAGAAATATCAAAGAATGCTAATTATGGAAATGCGAAAAAGGCTAAAGGAATACCGCAGATGAAGTTTTTCCTTTCCGCAACTTTTCTACATTAAGGTTGTAATAAATGTACATTATTAAAGCATTCAAGTTGGAGTAATTATGTTTAATCGTAAAAGAATTTCGGTTACATTCAAGGTTGGGTACCTACGAAGATCTGAATGATTAAAATAAGTTCTTAACAAAGCTATTAAGAAAACGACCGTTAGGAAACTGGAGTTCAGTCGGGGATCTAATTACAAAGACGTTCGCCAAGACGTTCACAGTTCCACGAAAATTATTACTGCAATTTTTCACTCAAAACTTTCATGGGTATAACTTGAGGAGGAACATGGGACTCAGAAACTTCACTGAAGAGGATTTATTCTCTAATAAACAGAATTATGTATAAGATGGCCATTCGTTGTGCCTAATTTAGTTTTGCGTTTTATGAAATTAGAAATACCCATAATCTAAATAATTTTGAAGAAATATTCCTCCACTCGATTCAGCCGCCATAATAACGGAAAAATAATGTGAGGTGTTATTAAAAATCAATATTATCTTTCTATTAAATAAAGGGCAGCTGATTCGAGTGGAGGAATGATTCACATGGGTGGTTTTTTATATGTCGTTTATGACAAATTATTTGATGTATGGCGGGTGTACTTTTCAGATATGCCTCAATTTACTGCCGTTATTTGGTAATTCCTGTGTACTTTTACGTACCTCTCCGGAACATCTGTGTACCCACACCCGTACAATGATATTTTTTTAAATTAGTTACTCCCGCCATCCTGATGTCAGAACTGCGGTTGTACTGCTAATCAATATATTATGTAGATAAGTGCACTGTACTAGTAGATTTGGTACCTCTTGTGTACCTGCAGGGACAAATATTAAATAAATAAAATACTATAAAGTTGCTGCGAAAAGGAAAAAAAAAACGATTTTCTTTCGATTTTCTTACGTTTATTTGAAAAGTTTGTACAGTTGTCTATTATTTTTGTCAAGTGCAATAAAATTACTCATGGAGCAGAACGATTTACGTCGCTTCAAAACGGAACTGTAGGTATTTTTGAAAGACGTTACATATTATTTTAGTTAAGTGTTCATTATTTTTATTATATTTTGTGAAAAGACAAAAAAAAATATCATTGGAAAAGTATGGACAGACGTAATTTTCCCAGTAGCATTTCCCATAGCCATCATTAGTTTAGTAAATAAAAAAAGAATTGGCTGTCTGAAAGGTTTACGTACGATAATTTTCAAGATAACGTCGGAAGAAAAAAATTTAACTCTTAATAAACAAGCCGAACGTTTAGGCCGATCGTGCCGCTCTAGCACTTAATCCGCGCTCTCGCTTTCGGAACGTGACACTCTTTCGAGCGTGCAGCCGGCGTTCATCGACTTAATACGACGTTATCACGTCAAAAATATATTTAATGCGCCTTAACATTAAAAATATTTTAAACCTTTATAATTACTATCCTTCATGCTACAAATATCTGCTTGACAGCAATTTTGTTTTACACGAGTTACGTGATTGAAGTAAGATAAAACAGACATTCTGAATGTTCTAGCATCTGCATCTGAAGACGGCGGAAAGGCGTTTTAATAATGTCTTGCATTGTCTGCCTGTCTTAAATAATTAGCCTTACTCTAGCGTTTCATTTCAGAAATAAAACTAATTGGTACATAGCATTATTTTCATTGTCTAAAAGCTGACTGGGTCTTATTTATTTCGAGAGTGAAATTAACACTTTGACTGGCTGGTAGAGAATGCCTTATTGCATTAAGTCCGCCTATGTACCATTAAGCTAGAGACAAACTGGTCTCACGTACGCAACGTATGCAACGCATTATGACATTTGACTCTTGATTTTATATGAAAAACTATACGACGATAAGTGTGTTTCTACTGCAGTGGAAACACACTTATCGTATGCAACGCAACATATGATACGATACAAAAGCGTTGCATACGTTGCGTACCAGTGTGTTTCTCGCTTTATTGTTAAAAAAAATATATATGAATAAAATAAACAGTTTTATCAAGACTGGTAAGACAATAGACAGTAGTAAAAGGTACATTAATTTCCACCAAGTATACTGTGTTGAGGCAACCCTCACTCTCACACTTATTCACAAACACTACCTACTCTAACACATTCATCTCTGCACCATCTCCTACACCCTTAACACACACATCCCAGCGTGTTTTCTGTGTTTCCATTCCATTTTATTATTGATTTGTATTTATGTTTTCATTTATCCAAAACAGGTTCACTAACTTAGTAACAATTATTTATAATCTGGGGAAGGATGGAGCTTCCTAACACAAGTAAACTATTTGCTTAAAATAATGCTCCCCATTGTGACTATAATAAGTTATTTACGTTGATGCAATCAATATTTTTTTACATACCAAAACTCAAATGGCGCGCACGCTCGCTGCAATCTAACAACTTTTTTTTGAAGACATGCGTCTGTTTTGTTTATGTTCCTTTCTTTTTTCCTTTTTTTTAGCCGTTTTAAAAAAAAGAAAGAGGTTCTTAATTCGGTTGTATTTTTTTTAGTTGACCAGTCTACTCCTTATAAAATTCTTCTGTTTCCTGCTGAATGAGTGACTGACAAACAATGCACAGCCGAAGTACTGGACGTAGAAAGCTGAAATTGGGTATGTATGTAAGGAGGCACTGAGAGAGGAATTTCGAAATTTTCACGGAAAATTACGGGATAAACGCGTACGAAGTCACGATCAAAAGCTGGTGATTAATATTTGTCTTTGCTAACATAATTTAAGTGCTACTAATTTAAGATAAAGTTTTTAATACGATGCATGTTAGTTCTGGGCAAATGAATACTCTTTCCTTCTTTCTTTTTACCGTAGAGAAAACTGGTCAAAACGCGGTGCAAATGTCTCCACTGTCTTGGTTAAATCTACAACATACATACCAATCATTTGGTACCTACACTATAGCTTAGTACTTACTAGGTACCCGTTTAATTATGCTATTATCGCCTAGACCGCTTTTCCCCGATCACGTCGAAAATGAAGCTACAGCACAGCACACATTATAAATTACATAATGAAAATATTGAGCAAATATGCTCAGCACTTAAGCGCCGTGCATCGAGCTCAATATCGTTAATTTAAATTACATTCCCATCAAATATGGCGCCAGCTAATTGTTAATAAAGCGATAATTAATCTTGGAATTATTAATACTGAGGAACATTGAGTTTGGGCGTCGAATATTAGGTTGAATAATGCCAGGTAGATTAAGTCAAAAGCTCTTTGGGCGGTATTAAAATGAAAGAGAATTCCTTGTGTTGGTGCAGATTGTGTTGAAATATCAGAGAAGGAAATTAAACTCAGTGAAAGAAAATATATTGCTAATTGGCATCAATACGAATCACCTTTGACGTTTAATGCTCAGCGCATTACGTTTAATTAAAAAAATAACATTTTTATGTTAACTTAAAACTATATATCATGTGATGTTCCCTTTAGGGTGCTGTAAATTTTCGCAGAGAGAGGCAACGGAGCGGAGAAACGGAGAAATATTAACCAATCATGTCAGTCAAAACGTCTCACTGACGTTTTGACTGACGTGGTGCGGAGATTTTATGCAATTCTATTGGTTATAATTTCTCCGTTTTTCCGCTCCGCTGTCACGCATGTCACTCATTCGCATCTCAGTCGCAATCTGACAGAAATGTAGGGTTTTTTTTTACCGTCAGCAATAAAAACATATTGCTAATTCAAACGTTGTATAAAAATTTGAAGAATTGGCATTATTGTCTGCTTTTGTTTTCCCCTGTGAAAACCACGTATGCTTCGAATTTACCAAAGAGATTTTCATCATTTGCCTAGCCTTTTCCCAACTAGATTGGGGTCGGCTTCCAGTCAAGTTGGATTTAGCTGAATACCAGTATTTAATGTGGAGCGGCTGCCTACCAGACCTCAATAACCCATTAACTAGGTAACACGGTACTTCATGGCAACACTGGAGTCAGATTTACTGGCTTCTGACTATACGTAACGACTGCCCAAAGATCTACAAATGACAGCCGGGACCAACGGCTTAATGTGCTTAACTCTGTATGTTAAGATCCATCCACAGACCAACCTTGGCAGGCGTTGCTTAACCTTGAAAGATCGACCCGTGCGGCTGTTATTATCTAGCCACGAGCTCCTCTCTTACCAAAGAGATTTTGATCTGTATTAAAGCAATTTGAATAGATAAGAAAATCACTTTAAACATTTTGTAACTTAATTTTAAAAATGACAAACTGCTACGTTTAACGAGCGTATCAAGTTTATATCAATCTTAATGAGATCGTGCCATTTTATCGTTGGAATAACCAACAATATGAATATATTATGTATATAAGTACTATATTATAATTATGAAGTTGCTTGAAATGCTAAGTTATCAGAGACAATTAATTACCAATTGTTTTTAAATTTACCCGTTCCAGCACTACATCAACGAACCAGTGCGTGCATCAAAGATTTCATAAAAAAAGTGGAAAAAACTTGTATACAACTTAAAAACATATAAGGAAATTGAAAATTTAATATGAAAATGGTTTATGATAATCTTAATGAGGTCGCGCTGTTTTGTAATTGAATTTACTAACATTTTTACATATACGTATTGAAAAGTTGTCAATAAATGAGAATTTATTTCGAAAACGTTTTAACATGTACGGTACTTAATCCAGCAAAAGTTCAATGAATTACTACGTGTATCAAGGATTTCATAAAATAATAAATATGCAATAAACTAATTAATAAAACCTGATTCCATATTCCATAGCAACTCAACTATTAATTCATACATCTATCTACATACTCTCCGTATTTCCTGTTAACATTTTCCTATCGGCGATTTTATATGAAAAATCACGTGTATATTTTATGAATGCTTCACAGAGGCTGGTCAATATTTTGAAGCCCTAGAGCGCAATTAATCAACTGAGGTTTTAATTAAATCCATATGTGCTAGGATACGATACTGCGTTGTTTTTCATCGCCCGTAAATAATTTTCATACGTCGACGGCACTTCATTGACGTGGTAACTCACTCCTTTCTACTTGATGAAGGAATAAAATGCTGTGATTTCATGAAAAATCTAAGTAATTAAGGATCGCAGTAACTTTTTGGAAAGCTTCAATATTTACTGATCTATTAACTAGACAAAAACATTCTAAATTCACTTTGTGTACAAACAAGAGTACACTTCTGTTGCACAATCAGCGCGTTTGCCGCACAATAAAGCCCAAAGAAAATATATCACAGAACACTAATTATGATATACAAAATATTGCGGCGTTCACTAACTTTGAAAAGAATGAAAACTACATAATAATTGAAGACGTACTGAGACTAACGAGGGCGCCCAAAAAGTACATCAAAATCCGCAAACAGGGCGCAAAAGTAGACAATAGAAGAAGTTTTTCTAAAATATGTTCTATTCCGAAGGGGTAAAGTAGAGTTTGGTTTAGGGATTAATGCGCTTGTTTACGTGTACAAAGACGAAAAAGTTTCACATCGCTTCGTTAAACTAGACGCTTGGGATTACATGCCCGAGACACTCATTTAGACTGTGTGGCGAACTGAAATCTTTGAACGCGTTTAAGGAGAAAATTTTAGTTTACTTTGTTTACCGTGTTCCAAAGTGAGACGGGTACTTCCTTCTTAAGATTTATTTTCTGTTTTGATGTTTAGTTATATGTGAAATGTTAATAGTAACGCTCTGCTTTCATTTAAAGACAGTGAATAAACCTAGGTACGTAAAATTTTTCAAATAGTTAATTTCCGAAGACCAAATAAGTCACAGATTTAGTGATCGTTTCTCAACCTCAAAACCAGTGTGTACCAACGTTTAGCAAACTAAAGTCTTTCAATTTAAATTCCCGCATTTGATGAATACCCACCGTTGCATAAAATAGCGCCCACGTAAATTCCCGAGTGCAGGATAACCGCTGGACTAATCTAAGCCACAGTATAAATAAATATTTATAAACAGTCAGCAAAACGCTCGGGATATGCATAACGTAATTTAGCTTTCGCGTGCAGAGAAACCGTTAACTTTAAAAATATTCAAATCTAGATACGTTACAAAAGTTCATATAAGCGAGAGCCAATAAGTTTCTGAGGTGCGGTATTTAATGTGGCGTGTCGTGGGACAAATAAAATAGTAATTTGAAAGGAAATTTTTAATTTTAATAGGCTTTACTAACATTACTCTGGTCCCGAGGGTGTCACAAAAGATACTATTCAGCTGTATGGCTATTTAACTTGCAACATATATATAATCGGACGAGCTCGTGGGTTAGTAGTAGCTGCTACACGGTATGATCTTTAAGGTTAAGCTACACTAATGACTGGTGAGTCCAAAACTCCTCCGTGCTTTGAAAAGCACGTTAAGGCTGCATTTCCACCAGGGATGAGCTGACCTGCACAGAGGGACCAGAGCAAGGGATGTGTTTGTTAAGAACCAATAGAATCGCTTGCGCTGTGCGAGGCTAGGTAAATGAAGTGTTCCTATTGGTTCTTTCGAAGACAACCTTCGCTACGCACCCCCGCACATCTCCTGTGCAAATACAGCCAGCCATTGGTCCCGGATGTCATTTGTAAATCTTTCACAGTTGTTTAGGATTATCAGAGGCCAGATAAACTGAAAACAGTCTTAGCAAGACGTGCTGTGTTATCCGTTTACTGGATAGACGATAAAAGTTAGGCAGTCATTCGATCTGCTACTGGCATTCAGCTGCATTTGGTTTGACTGGAAGCCGAAACAAATTTAAGTAGTTGGGAAAAGGTTAGGCACATGATATTTACATGTTTATGTAGACGCTATCATTTTGAATAAGGTATTTTACTGAAAAAATCCAATTAGTCTGTCAGATAGATTTGTGAAAAATGGTGGACACGTTTTTTTTTTAATTCTCTGAGTACACAAAAAACCGGATAAGTGGGATTTGGACTCTCACACGAAGGGTTCCGTACCATAAACCACAAAAAACACGTTTCTTGTCCCCATACAAGAAAGGTATTTTTATTTCCTTTATTTATTTTCTTTACTTATTTATATATTTTTAAACATTTTTATACAATATATTTATATAAATAAAAAACATATAAAAATATAAAAATTGTAGCCCACCGATATCGGGAACAGGGTCCAAGCTACCGGTGGTCAGGACTCCAGAGAAAGGAACCTCCTGACAATGCGAGCCGTGTCCAGAAGAACCACTTTCTGAATCAAGCCCTTGATCCAGCTGCCCAACGAGAGCCTCCTAAGGTGTTGGTCGAGGCTCGTGGCTATGAAGCCATTGGCCGACACGACTATCGGTACAATAATTGCGGAGTCCACTTCCCACATGTCAACAACCTCGCGAGCCAAGTCAATATACTTGATTTGTTTGTCTTTCTCGACTTTCACGAGGTTCTCGTCATGCGGGACGGTTATGTCTACAATCATTGCACGCCTCACAATTCGGTCCACCACCACTATATCAGGCTTATTGGCAACAATAGTCCTGTCAGTGATGATGGACCGATCCCAGTACAATGTGATATTGCCATTATCGAAAACTGGGTCGAGCGCATGCCTATAGTATGCACCTCCGACTCCACAAGAGAGTATTTCAGAGCAAGTTACTGATGAATAATCCTGGCTACAAGGTTGTGCCTATGCAACAGAGATAATGTGGCGTATTGATTCTCCCGGACGGTGACATGCCCGACATAATTATATCGACCGTGCCTTCTCTTCTTTTCTTTACAATAAGTCTCCGGTAGTTATTCGTCATGATAACTTCGTCTCATAATTGCACAAACAAAACCTTCGGTTTCTCCAAAAAGATCACCGAAACGCAGCCAGGAAAATCTATCTGACGGTCTAATTATATTGTTTCAGTAAAATAGCCTTTTGTAGTATATATACTTAAGGCAAATTAAAGACGTGGTTGGTACGTGTCATAGTTATGGTCAGTTTTTATTAATTAAATTACCTACTGCCATTGTCATTTAATTATTAACACAAAAGGCATCAAACATTTCCTATGCACTATTACAATAATGACCTAGGTATAATTTATATTACTAATTAATTCATTTGAACACCAATTTAAACACATCCCTGTTTGCGACAGCAAAATAGTTAACATTTCATATTTCACAACTAAACCTGTGATACCAAAACAAATAAATTGAAGTAATTAACAAAGCGCTAATTGCAACGCACCCAATTACAATGGAAATTCCGTGGGACACAAATACCTAACTTTATCAACGCTGGCTCTATAGACGAGTATCAAAGTTTCGTTCGAAGTGAGATTTCATTGTGTCTTCCCTGGATTAATACGTGAACTTCTCAAAGGGTTATCTAAGTTTTGGGGACCACGTTTCTATTAATTACCCAAGTTTCAGCTCGATCGATATTAATTAATTAAGAAGTGGAGTCGCTCTCCATCGCGCTAACATTTCCACACAATTTCGGTTTTATTTGAATTTATTTCACGGTACTTTTCGAAGGTGTTAAGTCTGTTGAGCGTGTGAGAGAATTTGTGAAACGTTTCGTGTTTTGCTACTGATAAGTTTTGTCGTTCGAAGTCACGCCATTGTTTCTGTCGGCGGGTTTATTTTATTTCTTATAAAGTTTACTTCATTTATTATAAAGTTTCATAGTTATTATATGATGCTACCTACCTATAAACCATAGCAATAAACTTTAAGGACCTTTCACGTTATTCTAGACACAATTAAGTATTTCACAATAAGCTTAACAACTTCTGACGGCCTAACAAATTACTCAGCAATCAGGCAACGTATTTTAAAAATACAAAGTAACATGACGCGCCGCACTCCAGTACATTATCATTACTAGTAATTACTGTGTAAGTGCACGGACGCAATTAGTCATGCTTTAAAAAATCAAAGTTATTTTCTGCGAGCGTGAAACACTGAAACACGTCGGCACGCGAGAAAGTCCTCGGTTTGTGCCACTTTATGGCCACGAAAATTGACCGACTCAACGAAACTTTCCAATTAAGCCATTAAATAAATGACGGGTGACGTAGCTTCGAATAAATATCGCTGTGAGTTGTTTTGCGGACTTATACAGTGTGGTGCCAGTTAATGCATGTGAGGTCGCACGTTTGGCATGGAATCATGTTTTTTTTTAGTAGCGTTGATGTTTGACCACTATCTCACGATGTGGTTGAAGATGAGCACGATTGCCTAGAGTAATCTATTCACTCTTGGCGTAAAGACTTCCAGGTTGTAGCTAGCAGGAAACACAGATATATCCAGGAAAAAAGAATCAGGCCAGAGTGTGAGTTAGAATGGACATGAAACTTACTTTTATAAAGATTGCGCGGACGGATGCAATGCTCCAATTTGACATCAAGTTTTCTTTATAACTGTGAAATAATTCTAGCAGAATTAATACGAAAACTCACTGTCGTGTGAAGTTATCGACAACCGAAGACGTTACGTCACATTTCGTATTTCCGGCCAGTAACAGTCGCTGTACGTAACCAAGATGTCGATCGTCATTTCCACAATTTTCCTCCGTTCTAAAACTCGTCAGTGACGTAAGCTTAAACCGTAACACGTAACGGAGTCGTGTCGTGAAGTTATCGCCTTCCTTGACTGTCTGCCATGTTCTGACTTTATTGGCATAATCACTCCGTTATTAATGCTGTAGGTGGATAATAAACAAAGGTTTATATCTTCCGTACTACTTTATCTGAGCTTGAATATGGAATAGATAGAGAGGCTAGTAAATTTTATGTGGACAAAACAACTTTTGGAAGTTGATTTTATATTGTTTGTTGTTTATCAAGCGGTTTATAATAATAATAATAATAATAAAAGCTATTTTAAAGCCGTTTTAACTATCAATGGTCAGGCAGGGGCCAATAGTTCTTCCATAGTAGTAGTTATTAGTCCACTAAACCAGCCAAACCCATAGCGTTTCATCTTTTGTTTCCAAATTTTGAAATAATCTTGTTCCAACCGGGGATTGTCCTTGGGTATACTTTCACAGTGCATACAGGGATCGTCGGTTGGTGTCCCATTCCATTTGAAATGTCTAAAGAGGCCTCTGCAAGTTGGCATCGGCCTCTCGTACGCCTACCAAAGGACCGGGTCTCTAGGGACCCGAGAATGTCAAAAACATATAAAAATAATAATAACACTTAATTCAGACTAGGTCCATATTTTGTTAGTAACAATATACTTAAGAGCTAATGTTAGTATTGACGACATTATACTATTAAACTGCGACATGAAGCCACACCCACCTTTGCAGCATGGGGGGACTCCCATCTATCGTTTTATTAGCTGCTTCTACAAAATTCTACTTCTGAAGTAACAAAAGCCATGTTTGAAAACTACTCCAACAAGATGAAAAATATATTTCTATTCCGTAAACATAAAATAAAATAAATTACGCCTGCAGTCACGTACTGCAATAAATTTATAAAAACAAATTCAAAGAAAATAAAATACTTTAAAACGTTTCAACACGCCAACTTTGTTTTCACATTATTGGGAGCAGACGTTGCAAGTTCAATAAAGAGCGTGTCACGTCAGTCCGCCTCTCGACCGACAAACGGACACGAAGGCAATAACATCGACTCGATTTCACAACTAAACTCAATGAAGAACACAGAAAAACCACCCTTGTCTCTAAGTTATAGAGATGTAGAAGGCAGCAAATAAAAGTTGGTTTCAAAGTACCTGCGTTATGAGTTGGACACTTTGACAGCTAACGCAACTTTAAGTAGGCAAGTGGAGTAGTGAAATGGGTATCCAATATTTGTGTTTTATACGTCATTGATATAGTGAGGTCACGCGTAAATGTGAGGAGAAAAAAACTCTTAGTTCACTCGGAAATTAATTAAAACGTGCATCCGGGACGGGAATAGTCTGGGTATGAAAGATAAATGGAATAGTATCGGTCGTTTTCTTTTTGCAAGTCAAACGCATGTAAATTGCAAACTAGTAAATTAATTATTTAAAAGAAATGTGAATTGAACTGACAATACTGTTTTAAATTAATTGCAATTCAGCAGATTTTTCATAAAGCAGTGCACAGAATTGCATTAAATGTTTCTAGAATTTTCATTGTTTGTGCAAGTTGCGCAACAACAGAACCTTTATATTATTGACCAAATATACTCATTATCGCTTAAGTTCTAACACCGATTTGCCTCATGAAAAGTTAGAGATTTTGACATCCGTTGTGTTAGAACTTACGAGACGATATGTATGTGTAAAAGTATATTATTTGACAATAATAAGATGTTACTTAGTTCATTAGTACATTGATGACGAGCTTTGTAACGTGGCTTCGCTTGCTTTAAAATAAATCTTCACATAAAAAGTACCCTATAATAGAAAACCATCTCTGTTCTTAAGTTGGTCCAAATCATTAAGGCGTAACAAACAAACAAATAATAGTTATTATAGTTATGATTGAGGAAGGCGAATTATTTTTTGGATGAAGCGAACAAAGGTATAGTCACAAATTCCTGATCTGAAATAAACCAATCAAACATCGATCTCAAACGAATACTTCCGAGCAACCCCGAGTCGATCACAAAGCCCACCAAAGGTGAAATATGACAGAAAAAATACACGTCCCAGCAAAACACTCACGTTGAAGCTTTAAAAATCGTCCTTTTGTTTACGACGCAATGAATTTGGAAATTCAGACGGCTGCCTGAAAAGGTGGGTGTCGCTTTGTTCCGTGTGAATAATTCGGTGCCGTGGTGCCGAGGCTTTTATCGAAGTAATTCGCTTAAAACGAAACAGGTTAGGAGAGATTGATCAATGCAGTCGAGCCTTCAGAGAACGAAGCTGAAGAACATTTGAGGCGAACGTAAGCTCCTTGAACTTCAGCTGTTACAGTATTTCGAACTTGAATCACAAAATGGAGTGATTATTGGGATCTCCCCTTAAGGCGATTAGTACCTTGCATTGTGTTTTTTTGAACCGTCTGTTAAAGTTACGAATACAAAATGTTATAGTTGGATAACTCTGTGCTATACTTTTTCGAATTTAAGATTTTCTTTTGTTTTGGCTAATTTCAAAGTGACCTCGAAAACAATTTCACGTATCTCTTTTTGCAATGGCATCCAGCTTCAAACTATAAGCATAAAAATCATTTCCTAAAAAAACTGTTAACACAAAAATTACAAAAAAATGTTTTTAGAATGCTTAAAAATCATTCGTAAAGTTCTTTTTGACGTGGCGCAATCCTAAAATTCCATTCGAAATGTATGGGATTCAATCGCCATGTTACCAAGCGCCTTAAGGTTTCTTAGAAAGAGAGAAACGAACCCCATCGATTACGTTTTCTACACAGTTACACACCCTTTTCAAAGTTCCCCCGTTTTCGTGGGTATCAAATAGTTGAATACTTTTGTTTGTGGAATATTAGCTTTGGTCCGCCACTTTTCTACCGAATTCCAAACCCGCGATGGGCTTAGGAATTTCGCAATATAAGGCAATTAGACTTGTCCTGTTTTCGGTAAAAAAATAATGTATTTCATTACGGTATTCGTCCTGGATTAGGTAACCATTGTTCTAAGTGGTCAATAGAACCGTTTGGATTAAAACATATTATTTTCTGCCACGTAGGTGCAGCTTTCCTGTAAACTAGACGGCTTGGTTACAGTAAATTGAATATCTTTTAAATCGACAAGTACTATTAATTCAACCAAACAGAAGTATTAAAAAAAAAATATTACTAGAAACATACTTATAACGGTGCCTGTCTATTGCGAGTGAGCAAGGCAGCGGAGCTGAGAAACGAAGCCATTTTAACTTGTTTACACTGAAATAAGAGCCTATACTTATGACAGAGACAGTGTGAGATCTAGCTCACAAACGGTATTTTTTTAAAAGACCTGACTTTAAAATTCTTATCTCTGCAGATTGAAACCAATTCATCAGATATTTCCTAATATTGTAAGAAACATGAAATAAAGTTTTCCAAGAAGTGCATAGTTTGTGAAATCATCTTAACCACAAGCAAAGACTACTTCAACATTCTTCGAAATAAGTAGAACACAAGCCTGACTTGTGGTTTTATTAAGTCTCACATTGACAGTTCAGCATTACTAATTCCGCGATGTAAAAGACAACACTATTTTATTCTACACTAAAACTATTTTTGGTCGGTTTCAAATATTTTCTCTTTAACATCATCCGACTTTAGGTAAATCTTCTTTTTATAAGGCTCTGGGATATGAATTATGATAAACGGCCGCTTTTCGATGTCAACCTTAAATTATTTATCGTGGCTCTCTCGTGGGCGGAATTTAATATTTATTTTTGTGATTTAGAGTTACGGAAAGTAAAGAAAAATTATTGATATTTATTGCGTACCATTGGACGTAATTCTATGAAAGAAAATGCTTTTCATTATCTCGGAATTTCCAAATACCAAATGGATACTGTAACGTGCTTGGTTTATTTTTGTTCGATTCCTCGAATCGTTGGATAACAGAACTGTGAACAAATGGTACATGATTCGCTGTGTCATACATATGTTCTACATTCTATCACCTAAAAATAACTGCTAAAATCACTGATATATATTTAAGGGAAGAAAACATAGACATGACCCGAACCAAAATATACCTTTATAAATTTCGCCCTTCACCTTATTTGTGGTAATACCTTCCCTATTAAGGGTTTAAATCAGATACACTTTGCTTTCCCATAAATGTTGCTAATTCTTTTCAATTTGCACTTAAGCCTTTACTCAGAAAGTGAGTCACGGTTTGTTTATTCCAAGTTTGTTTTTGTTAAAAACCAGGTCATTGCTAATATTATTCTGGCTGACCTAGTAAGGCAGAAGATATTAGATCAGGTGAAGGATATTGCTGGGAACTAGAGCGTCCTGACGATGTCGCTTATTCTTACTTCCGAATGAATGCATTCATTTGTTATTGAAGTATTTCCAGATAAGGATCACGTTTTTCTATGAATGTAAGAAGAAGAGGTTTTAACCAATCTGCTCTTTCTCTTTGGTTCATGATGAAAGAGTTCGATATCGTCGGCGTCATTGCTGGATATGCGGCCTGGGTTTTTTAGGGTTCCTTACCCAAAGGGTAACCAAAAGGACTTTATTACTAAGCTTGATGTCCAGTTGATGTCTGTATCCACATTGTATATTGTTGTTGTTGTTGTTGTATTTTATTGTATTGTTATTTAATTCTTTATTACATAAACCCAGCATCAAAATAGTTTTAGTTTAGTTTAGTTATGATCTTTCTTCTTTTAACTTATAATTTGTTTTTTTATTTTTACCCTAAAAATTTTGCTACATGTAATATTCTTTAACTTGAATAATATAAGTGCTGTGCACACCTTTAAGTGACAAATTTACTCTAGATTTTAAGTATTGTTATAATAGTGTCCCAAAAATGTGTTAGTGAATATGTCGTTGGAGTGCCATAAATTAAATAAATAAATAAACATGTTTACAGAATGGACCGGCTGTATAGCTTCATAAAAGTGTGACTATACTTCCGACTAAAACCGTACCTATTACTACGACTAGTTGTTAAGTTTATTAAAAATCTGTAAAATGTTGTAGAAAACAAAAATTGATAACCTATTCAATGTTCGAAGAAATTAAGGATTACTTCGTAAAACGGTAAAAAATCCTGGATTTAACTAAATCTTGTTCGTTCCTTTATAATGATATTTTGATGTCGGGTATCTGAGCTCAAATCCCTTGATCGGCTTACTTTTTAAGATCACGTTGTTTCAGTCAAAAGTAGATTTATCTTACATTAGGAAGCAATCTTAAAGCGATTTTATTTTTAGTGACGTAATATAAAAATACATTTTCTTATCAGTGTGTTTATATTCATGGAAAAATCAATCGTTTGATATAAATTACAGAATGATTGGTACTCAGCTGGATCTTAATAAACTGGCCCCTTACTTAGTTGAAAAAGGTCAGGCAAATGATGATGAAATATAAATGTCATGAAATGAGCTATATATTTATTTATTGACATTTATATTAGGACAAATATCCCATAGGGTTTGTTAGTGATTACGTAAACTATGTTAGTATAATATACACTGACTTAGAAATAGATACAGACATAACACAAAACAATACAAACAACACGCGACTGCCATAGTCTGGTCCGTCAAGTGGCCCTCAGTCTTGCTAGCAACAATACTCAGAAGATAATATTTAAGATTATTGTTACATACACTAAAATATTTCTTCCACCCTAACTAGTGTTTAATAGCCAATTGTTGCCTATTTGTCATGGCTTGGTCGTTTTGTATTTTTAGTTTTCTATTTTGTTATCGATATTATCATTAATACTGCCCGAAGCAGCTTCTCCACGTAAAATACTAGTATTCAGCTGAATCCGGTTTGACTGGCCTCCGACCCTAATATAGTTGGGAAAAGGTTAGACAGAAGATGATGATGATGATCATTAATACTAGTAATATTACTTTGTTCGTCTCTGCTGGTAGAATACACAGTTTTCCTTTCTTTTCTTCCTTTTCTTTATCTAAGTAAAAATTAAAAAGTAATAATGTTGCTGAGCCAAATCAGGAAACTTTGTTTCCTGGGAGGTGGGTTCAAAGAGATAATTGTTTTCCAAAACAAGTTACCGTGTTGTACCGTCAATCCATTGTGTAACGTAATACAGAAATGTTTCCGGTTCCGACATGCCCAAGTACAATCTTCAACATCTTTATTATATTCCCCTTTTTTCTGTGAAATCATAAAAAAAAAACAAAAAAGACTTTTTACTAAACCTTCATATATATTACAAGTCATATGGTCATGTTTTCCATGGATACCTAGATTCAAACAACATTAGTGATAGTACTTACCGATTTATTCAAATTTCATATCGACGTGAATCGGTACTTAGTACTCGTAGATCTATGATTTTATTTATAGAGTTTTTAAAGCACCAGTATTTACATAGAAACGACCATTACTGTTCAAACTATGCTGAATATTTGATGACCATACATTCCTATCACAGATAATCAAATATTCATTTAGAAAAAATGTATTTTGTGGCTGTTACACATTCGAACAGGTATTTGGACAGATAAACGCAAACAATTTGCTGGTGCACGAACTTCGAATCGAGTTAGTACGAATGTTTATTTCATACGGACGCCTCGGGAAATTTACCAAAATTACACGTCACAAGAGCAAATTCCGTACATCTTTAGTTGAGGAATTCATTATAAATTCAAAGTTTAAATTGCTGCCTCGAGCTACAACTCATCAGCGTTAAAAACTTTTTGAGAATAGCACTCCGTTTTATGTAGCATACGTCTGCCTCGACGACGCCTTCCGTTAGTTTAATTAGTACCACGCGCCTAATTCCCTGAAGAGTGCGTTTAATGACCTCAATGAAAAACTTGAAAAAGCGAAGAACATGCTGTCTGCCCACAAACTTTGAAGCTATTGTAAATTTTTCTTTGGTCCCCACTTAAGAAAGGTCGGAGGAAAAATTGTGCAGTTTACGACATTTTTTTGGTGGGATCTTGGCAGCAAGCCCGTCTTCACTTTTCAGTCGGTGTAAAATGTCAAGCAATTTTATCTTCAGGAAGGATGCGATGCTCGACCAAATAAAGCACGTAATTTTGGGTTGACCAAACATTGTAAGACTATAAAAAATTAAAGCATTATTTACTTGGAAATGTGTACATTATTGGACCGTTTGCAAAAGTGTACATATACACGGTGGACTGATGGTTCTGGAAGCCATCTTTTACGTAGTTTATTTACCGAAATTGTATAATTCTAGTTGAATACCAGTATTACAACCGCCACCACTATCACCATTTTCAGTAACTATTTTCTTAGTAACTAACGAAACCCTATAATAGGCCTCCGCTGTCCGTTCTCTCTCTGTCTGTCAGCGGTCTGTATTTCAAGAACCGTAATAGGTAGTTGAAGTTTTCAAATTTTCACAGAGTCTGTACATGTAACGTCGCTACAACAACAAGTTACATAAATTAAATTAATAATAAATGGGGGCTCCCATGCACGAATCATGTTTTTTTTTCAGTTTACTGTACTGAACCCTTTGTGTTAGAGTCCGATTCGCACTTGACCGGTTTTTTCAATACAATTGAACATTTATAAAATAACATAACTATGCCTACCTTAATAGTCAGTAGTTTTTGTGTAATTAAACCCTAACTGTGTAAATATACACCACTAATTGCTTTGATAACCAGACACTATAATAACTAAAATACCTCCACTTTCAAACCGATTAAAAATTCATACCTAATTACGGCAAAACGGTACAAAATAAAACGGCATTTCTTTGTGGCACTAACTTCTTCACCGCTACGTGGCATAAATAATTCATGGCATATTGCTTCCAGTCGTTTGCCGTTATTAAGGCATCTTAACTATTGGCTGGTGCCTTGCCGACTGTGTTTAACTTAATAGCTCTATTACTCCGATGAGCGACTGCATGCATGCGAGTCAAACAACTTTATAGTACTGCAGAAGTTGCTAGAGCAATCAAAAGTTTATTGCGAGTTTCATGGTGGTAGAGAGAAGGATATATCAATTAAAAAGAGTTATTTTGCTGTTTTCTTCGTATTTCCGTCTTTAAACCATGCTGTAGTAGGAAATCAAATGCAGGTCATCTTCTGGGTTTTGTTCGAGCAAGCAATAGCGGTTGTTGCCTTTTCTCCAGTATTTTGTTTTAAGAATCCAAATAAAAACTATTTTTTGTTTTTCTATGGTAAAACTCGTCGATAATCCAGACAATGTGCAATTTTATTAGCGAATGCGATTGTTGAAATGGCCAATTAAAGGGATTGTTCACGTGACATTTCGACAGCGTTTGACGTTTTGAAAATCGCCTTTGCCACGCTACCGCTGACAGAATGTCACTTGTCTAAAGCCTCAGGACAGCTTTGTCTTATCATTTTAGTTAAGTATTGAATTCAGAATATCAATTAATGCAAATGTTTAACAGTCAGTTTTAGGAACGAACATTTTTGCAAAGTTAGGGCTGACGCACATATGGCGGAGCGAAGCGCATTTTTCAATGTCAAACTATTATCGGCGTCCTCATTGAAATAATATCTTACATTTACAGTAAAATTAAATTAATTCAAAGCTTGCAAATTGCTTGCCAAGGTTGGTCTGTGGATGGGTGACCATCTTAACATACCGAGTTTCCTCCGTGCCTCGGAAAGCACGTTAAGCCGTACTGCACGGCTCGACCCTGTTACGACAAAACGCTGCAACCCGGGTTACATTGTTTTATGGTAATACAACATAAAATAATCTACACGATGTTAGCTTGGTATGGGTTCGATCTACTGTTCAATAACGATTTTCATTGACAAAAAAACTCTATGTAACACTTCACGGTAACCTAAAGTTCGGAGGAGTTGTTTTGGATAAACGCTGTACTCTAGATTGCAGCGTTTTACCGTGATAGGCAAAAGGAGGTGCGGGCGCGAGGGTGAGGCGTGCGCGTCCTTGTATTTTGGTAAAACATTGCAAGCTTTGTTTGCTGTGCTTTGT
This sequence comes from Lacanobia oleracea, assembly GCA_950371165.1. Classification (NCBI taxonomy): domain Eukaryota; kingdom Metazoa; phylum Arthropoda; class Insecta; order Lepidoptera; family Noctuidae; genus Lacanobia; species Lacanobia oleracea. The sequence goes on from OX493397.1 coordinate 16,180,242, forward strand.
CACAATAAAGAGCCAGCACTCGTCACGCGGTCGTTTTGTATTGCACTATTTTATTGTTCATCTATCGCTTTAAGCAGTTGGGTGTATGACAGTTACTTAATTAATAACAAAATGCCCAAATATGAACGCATTAAGAAGATATGCAGTTTAGCAGTGCTTGGAAATAATTCACACAGTAAACAGGTAAGTGTGTTTAAATTTATTTCTATGATAGGTTTGATAGGTAGGTAAACATAATTTAATTACTTGATGACACTTAAATAGGTAGTTTCCTACTAAACGTAACATCCTATCCTAATATTTTTTTCCTAAGTGCCTCCTAATATTTTAAACGCGAAAGTTTGTGAGGCTGGATGGATGAATGTTCGTTACTGTTTCACGTCTGAACGCCTGAAAGAATCTTCATGAAATTTGGCACAGAGGTAGATTATAGTCTAAAATACTTTTTACTTTGGGAGTATGTTCCATAGGGATCACGCGGGCGAAGCCGCTGGCAGAAACTGATACGTTATATATTTGTGAGCTTTGGTGACTGATCAACATTATATGAAAAGTACCTGGTCCTACCTTCGCGACAGTGCGAGAGTCCGATTTGGGGCAAACGCAGACTTGGCGAAGCTCAGTATCATTAGAGGACTTTAAATCTGATCGTTTTGAAAACAAAATTCCGTGCACGAGATGACCACAGCCAGCTGTAGAGCGCGTTGCATCGACTATTGATCGACGGTTTATTGGTAGGTAATAAAACAAAAAAACTCTAACAAACTCGGGTTGTGTTGCAATGATCACATCTGGCTGACCACCCTTTTTTAGCTTGAATAATAGTAATAGAATAAAAAAGGACAGAGGCATAGACATTTTTTAACCCAGCTGAGCACTGCAAGTAGTAATAGCCGTTATGGCACTCGCGTACTGTATGACTGTATTAAAATTGTTTTAAGTAAGGACTTACAGTACAATCAACATTGCCTTTGCGATGAATCAGCAGCTTTTGATAAAGTACTCCTTATTCCGTTTTAATTTGTTAAGTTAAGCATACAAAAGGAGTGCATCGACCACTTAAAAATTTAACCTAACAATGAAATTAATTTTGGTTTATGTTAGGATGCTTTTACCTGTAACTATTTAAATGGATTCTCCATGTTTTGTTTCAGGAAGACAATATCCAAAATAGTAACTTTCGTTTACCATCGAATTGTAAAGATTACGAAGAAATTCCAACTGGTCAGCCTAATATAAAAAAAGATGATACATCTACTATTACAACCTATACGGAAACGAGAAATACAAAAACGGAACTTACCGGGATAATTGAAAACGGACATCATCAATCTAAAAATAATAAGGTCGACTTACCACTAGCAAACAAGAAATATAATGAAGACGCAATACTACCTGTCGAGTAATCTACTGAAACTTTAAATATACAATCAGAAAAACCCAGACTCTATGAAGACGAAGACATGTTAGCAGCAGTTTCTAATATTGAAAATATTTTTGAAAACCAAAGTTGGCACCTGGATAAAGTAAATGAAGATTTACATTATTTACCACCAACGCATCTACAGCCTGACTTTGCGGAAATGAGAAATGTTACACCTACTAGAATAAAAAACGAACATTTAAATTTCCAATCCAAAAATAATAATGACACGAAACCTCCTGTAATTGAACATAATCACCTCAGTTTACAGCTGGAACAGAATAGAATCATTGTAGACGAAGTAATGTCGACCGCAGTTACTTATTTTGAAAATAACTCTCATAACTTAAATTGTCAACCGGATGAAGTAACTGAACATGAAATTATTGAACCGCCACCTGCAAAGAAGAAACGTATTAAAGATCCTGAAGATAGACTCAAAATTAGCAAAGAGAAACATCTAATAGGCGCTGCTTGTCAAGATAAATGCATAAGAAAGTGTACAGTAAATATTAATGAAGAACAAAGACAAACGATTTGGGATAACTACTGGAATATGGATATACAAAGATGAAGAAATTTTATTTCACGTAACGTTGAAAACAATAAAATTGCCATACGGTATTCTAACTCCACCAAGAGAAACCACACCTATACATACAGATTACTTAATCACCGTGTATGCAAAACTATGTTTCTGAGAACTTTAGGCTACACTAATGAGCAAGCAGTGCTAGCTGTTTTGAAAGCAAATTTCAAGATGTCTAAAACTCCAGTGTCGGCGAAGGTATCAGCAGCGCCAGATTTGAGAGGTCGACACAAACCAAAACATTCTTTTTCCGATGAATATTTAAAAGAGATTGATGACTTCATTGAATTATTCCGTCCGGCATCATCTCATTATAGATTAGAGCATGCACCCAACAGACGATATTTGCTAACTGGACTGACGCTCTCTCAAATGTTTCTATTTCTAAAAAAAACACTTAGAACGTAAAATCAAGATGCCATGTAGCTGGTCTGCGTTCCATAAGAGGATAAAAATGAAAATATTTCAACTCAGCAACCTGTACAGGATAAATGTCCAAAAAGCGAGGCTCATGATGTAGCTCACCCTAAACCTAAGCTACCTAGAGATGAAAACGTCACGGACCATTTATGCCATGAATGTAATTGTGAAGTTTGTCTACAGTATCCACAGCATTTATACAATAAAAATATTTCAAGACCTCACATGAATGCGGACAGCAAGGATGCTGAAAAAGAGGACTCGGGGATCGCGATATTTACAGTTGATATGCAAAAATGTATAACCATGCCACAACTAAATAATAAAGATTTTTTCTTTAGCCGAAAATTGAACTTATTCAATGAAACTTTTGCCGGGATAGGTAAAGGAAATAAGCCGGCGACAGCGATGTTGTGGCATGAAGGCGAATCTGGTCGAAAAGCATTTGATGTCGCAAAGGCATATGTTCTATTTCTTAAAACGTATTGCAGAGATTACAAAACGGTAATTTTATATGCAGACAATTGCAACGCACAAAATAAAAATAAAATTTTATACTCGGCGCTCCTGAGACTAATCAACGATTGCTGCAATAAGATTAAAACTATTAAAGTTGAATATCTGGAGCCTGGTCACACTTACATGTCAGCTGACGGTGTTCATGGTGCCATAACCAATAAAATGAACAAGTCAGGAAATTTATATGATTTAGATGACTATGTAGACACGTTTAAAAAGTCCCGAAAAAATTTAATTCTCATGTATATGACAACAAAGAAGTTATGCTATTTAAAAGAGAATTGAAATCTGTTTTCCCTAGAAATTACAACATTTCCAATTATAAAATTGTTGAATTCCGAAGAGGCAAACCTAAATTACTGTTCGTAAAAAATAATTACCAAGCTAATGATTTCAAGGAGCTCGATATATTGTCTAAAACATTAAAGAAAGAAATCATGAATACTGTAGGAAAAGAAGTTGACATGTTTATAAATGTAGCAAGAAGGGTATTTCACAAAAAAAGAAGGATGACTTATTAAAACTATTAAAATTTATGCCAAAATTCAGGCATCGATTTTATGAAGATTTGCTGGTCAATGAAAATATCACCGAAGATTTGGACGCATCTGCTTCAGAAACTTTTACCTGAACTATTTTTATGGCTTTTTACTTAAAATTTATTTGTCTTTTCCCTAGTTTACAATAAAATTTTGACGTAATAATGCCCACTTATTATTTTACCTAACAAATAAGTACCTGTCAGAAAAAGTACATTTTGTTAATCTGTACAATATCAAGAGTACATTTATTTTTACTTTCATTCTGAGTCGACGCAGATTACATTAACAGTAAACAAGTCCATCCCTTCAAAACGCTGTAATCAATTATTACATTGTACAAAGACGAATATTGGCTACCTACATGCTGTTGTAACAAAACATATTTTTTTAATATTGTGAGGTTTCTTTATGATGTTAAAATGAAATTGAGGTAATATTATGACAAATAAGTCATAAAAACAATTATGCTATTATATATACTGGATAAAATTTGGTAACGAGTTAAAGATGTAAACTTGTAAACCCGTTTTTCTCAAATTGACGTTTTACGGATTACAGCGTTTTGTCCTTTACAACAAAATCATTACTCAACAAAGATTTTAAAAGGATCATTCCTTTTAAAATCTTTGTTGAGTAGCAGTCATTTATAAACGTATAGGCAAAGCGTGTAAATTATAGGTGTAAACTGTTCGTGTGAGAGGAGCTCGTGGTTAAATAATAACAGCCGCACGGGTCGATCTTGAAGGTCGGCTTGCCAAGGTCTGTTGTGTCGTTGGTCTGTGGATGGGTCACCATCCACAGACCAACGAGTTACATAACGAGTTTCCTCCGTGCCTCGGAAAGCAAGCTAAGCCGTTGGTCCCGGCTGTCATTTGTAGATCTTTGGCAGTCGTTGCGGATAGTCAGAAGCCAGTAAAATCTGACTCCAGTCTTGCCATGCAGTACCGTGTTACCCAGTTAATGGGTTGTGGAGGTTTGGTAGGCAGCCGCTCCTCGTAAAATACTGGTATTCAGCTAAATCCGGCTTGACTGAAAGCCGACCCCAATATAGTTGGGAAAAGGCTAGGCAGATGATGACAGTAACATTAATTCCTGAACAGCATCAAAGCGACTATATGCGAAAGGTAGCACGGAGGCGATCATGCACGTGACTGCGCGAGCATGCGCGCTACTCCGCGCGCATCCGCTTTAAATCGTACACATTTGGTTTCTGGGAAAATTGTAAAACGAATGACGCCGGTGTGTCGAGTACACGTAGTCTGGCGCATATCCACGCAACCTTTGCGCATTTTCGGGTAGAAATTTGCCTAATGTGTCACGCGTTTAAAAAACTTTGCAGACATGATTAGCGCTACGCTCCGCCATATGTGCGCCGGCACTTAATGTGTCAAAATCTCAAACCCACGTAAATTGCTGCGTTGAGATGCGTCAAAAATTCCTTTCCTTTATTTACCTTTATCTTTACCTTTATTGCCACGCTATCCTAGTACGGAAATTAAAAAAAAAATATTAATAATAATTTTAATGGTTACAATTATACGATGACTTTTCGCTCTTGAAACCATGCTTGGTCCAAACTCAGAGAGTTTTACAAAAGCAACACTTAAAACATTTCTGTATAAGGTTACTATAAAATAGAATGTATCACAAACTGTTGTGATTTTCGAGTCTTATCCATTGTTGCAATACGCTACTATATGTTATGCTAACAATGTTGTGACGACTTAAGCTGCGTACAGGCTTGCGAGCACTACGCTTAAGTAGCTCAGCGTGTGGTGTTCTGAGTTAGCTACAGTGTGTACAAGGGTGTTGGTTTTTGTTTATTTTTAATGGATTTACAGTATTTTTAAGGCTAAGGCTTGCCCGTTGCATAAGAGCAAGTCACACTAAGTTCGCATTGCGGTTTATATACTCGTAAATATTTAAACACAAATTTTTTGTTCACAATTTTGCGGTAGTGTAAAGAGGAACTAGGCCCCTGTTTTCTTGTGTTAATTGTTACATTCCTATGCCAGCCTCATCCGAGGTCAACCCACGCGACAAAACATCTTGAAACCAAAAGCAATCCACTCACAAACGCTGGGTGAGACGAAAGCGAAGGGACACCGCCAAAGATCCGCTATAGATCAAAGTGCAAAAGTATCCGAGTAGCATTACTCTTTCCTGTCAGCCACACCGTTGGGATTCGTCCCACAATGCGCGCCGTCGGCGCCCGGGATCCACTCAATTTTAGTTTCGTTGTGACACACTTAGCCTTGCAGTGACGGGTCGCCACTTACTAATGTTTTGAATTGAAATTTTTGTTTGTGTACCTAATGTATGAATGTCTTTGAGCTAGCTGAACTGATCGGTGACTTCTATGTTCTTCTCAAGGTACATCTATGTAGTTACCGGAAACTAGGACTTTTAGTCGACGAAAAATGTTGACTAGTAAAATTGTTATCTAAAACCAACTTGCAAAAAAAACGTTTTATTTATGAAATCCCTCATACTAATAATTTTCGTATCACTGCACGTACATTGGTATACTCAATTCTATTAAGATAAGTCTACTTAATAAAAGAAAAAAATAACCTTTGCACGATAATCAAAAGGTTACTCACAAAAAAAAGTATTTAAGCTTTAAAAGTAACGATGTGAAAATAATAAAAGATTTTTGATCGTTAACTAAGTAAAAGCTCGTGAATAGCTTGATTACAGATTTTATGCGACGAAATTCAAGTTCAAATAGTTCATTAGACCGATTTTGTATATTTGTAATTATAATAATATATTGGCCTTTGTAAATGACTGTTGAAATAAATATTATTGAAATCTCATCTCTACCAGTAAAGATTTTTTTGTTAAAATCTATCTCTGAAAGTCCGATTATGTTTTTTTGTTCGTAGATAGAAATACTTAGGGATGATTTTTAAATAGATAATGTTTGAACAAATAATAAATAAGGCTGTTTGACATATTTGCTATAAAAAATTATGTTTATTTTGTAATGTGACGTTAAAATTTATTAATCATTTTAAACTAGATGAGGCCGGTGTTTTGTGGCTGACTACAAGAAATGTTCGTAAATCAGTATATTCGTAGGTCAGTAAATGAAAGATGTGGTTCTATAGCAAGCGTATACGCTCAGCATATCGAACGGGCATTCGCATAAGTGATACCCTATTTATAACTACTGGAAGATGATCATAGAATAAAAAATGGTTACAGAAATATATAGAAACACCGAAAGAAACTCACAGTTCAGAGTCTCTTTTAAAGTCGATAATAAAATATTAAAAATGGTTATGATCAAATCATATGAGAGCCATAGAGGTCTATAGGTTAATGTCTGGATGGTCTTTTGTAGGAACAACCAAACAGATTTAAGTGGGCCTGTCTTAACAGTGCAAGCATTTTGTTAGCTACGTAAATCTGTAAAATTGCCATTATTATGCCTCAGGTTAATAAGTCATCTGGGACCTATTTAAACTGACTGGTGACAAGTGACAAGCGATAATCTGGCAATTCTACAAGATTGTACGTTGATTTCATATCCCCCCTCCTCGCGTCGTATTCCTCATTGCTGAGGGTCGTGAAACCCTCGATGAGTGGTCAATTTCTGCTGTACAATGTCTCTCAACCAGTGCCTGTCCTTAGGCCTTTAGGCCTTTTGTCCTCATAGGGCGCATCATGCAGCTTGGTGTTGAGCGTTGAACGAATCTTATTCTAATTTCATATATTCTTTGCTTTTATAAACAACATCTGTCGTGAAATTGTGACATTTACATAAATCAGTTTTTGACAACTGCGACGAGGAGCTCGTGGCTAAATAATAACAGCCGCACGGGTCAATCATCAAGGTTAAGCAACGCTTGCCGAGGTTGGTCTGTGGATGGGTGACCATCTTAACATAACGAGTTTCCTCCATGCCTCGGAAAGCACGTTAAGCCGTTGGTCCCGGCTGTCATTTGTAGATCTTTGGCAGTCGTTACTAAATCTGACTCCAGTCTTGCCAAGAGGTACCGTGTTACCCAGTTAATGGGGGTATGGAGGTCTGGTAGGCAGCCGCTTCACGTAAAACACTGGTATTCAGCTGAAACCGGTTTGACTGGAAACCGACCCCAATATAGTTGGGAAAAGTCTAGGCAGATGATGAGTTTTTGACAACTGCGACAAAGTTGTCAAAAACTGATTTTTTTATTGTCAGTTATATTAAACAACGTCCTGACATTTGCAAAATCGGCCATCGTCATAAACCACTTTTCGTCTCGGAATAAGCATAGTTCTAGTTGAATAGGCCACGGGGACAGAGCCGCGGGCAAAAACTAGTCACCTACCTATAAACGGAATTTGTTTTAGGGTTCCAAACCCTAAAGGTAATACCAATGGAACTCTATTACTAAGCCTCCGCTGTCCCTTCGTCTGTCTATCATCGGGCTGTATCTCAAGAACCGTATTAGGTAGACAGTTGAAAACTAACAAGAAATAATAAAAAAATAATTAAAAAAATAAGGAGGTTTCTGCACAAGAACCCTTCGTGTGAGAGTCCAACTCGCATTTAGCCGGTTTTTTATTAAATTGTTGTTTTATTTTTCTATTGTAAGCTACCTTTTCATTTTACGATGTCGTGTGCTCCCCACTTTAGGAAAGGCTGCCGCGTCTCATGCGTGGGTCGTAACATATCTACGACAAAGGGAGTTTTACCCCGGAGACATCTTTGCCATGCTCTTTTCTCTCAGTATTGTACCGAAATCCACAAGGTAGGCACCAATTTGAGATAAATATTTGTTTTTGTTTCTACATTACAGTATACATTCAACGAAATAAATATTTCAGCCTCTCGTCTCAGCTGGAAATGGAATAGTCAATTCTTTTACTTCGGCGTTTTATATTTCAGCCACGAGTGACGAGAATAATAAATTAATACACTACTGATTTAAATCAAGTTTCTGTTTACGAAAACAAATAGCTTTTTATTCGGCGAGTATTTTAAACAAAAATAAAAATGCAAACTGGTTTGTTGTGAACACAATTTTAATTATGTTTTCAAAGCGTCTTTTCAAAAGGCTGTCTCAATCACTCCCACGTAGATATTTCAGAAGATTCTCTCCTCTTTCTATATTTTTTAGGCTAGAAATCACGAGCTCGACATAAACATAATTCTTGGAAAACGAGTACGTGACAGGTACACTGATTGATTCACTAGAAAACATATTTTGAATTAAATCAAGTTAGCTTTTCGAAGAATCGTAGAAACGCTTCATTTTCCGAACTCTTTAAAGATCTATATCACCTTTCAATAAGTTGAAAGCGTTGAAAAGACTTGGAACATCGACGTGTCTTTCAGTAAAATGTTTTAAAGCTGTTATGGCTCTGAAAGAATTTAGCTTTTAAATGAAGAGCTTGTTCGGAGATGCCTGGAACGTGGGCTTAAGGAAGCATTTTGGCAGTTCCTTGAAAATTACTTGCTGAATTGTATATAATACTTTTTGAGGTTGTTTATTTAGTGTCATTGGTTCTATAAATAAAGTAAATGTAATGTAACGATGAACTTTTGTCATTACATATACTATATTTTAAAAAGTTAATTAAGTTTACTAATTACATTACATATACTATATTTTAAAAACTTCTAATTATACTTAAACATGAATACATTACAGTAACTACAACATTACACCAGACTGACTTATCTAATTTCGTCATTTCAGTTATGCTTAAATAAATGATAAAATCTTCTTGAATAGAGCTAAGAAAATTAACGCTTTTCATAACTTTTGGTATAAGAATGGAAACATTGTTACGAAATATGTAATAAAGTCTTTAAGCAATGGCTAATTAAAATGGAAATCACAAATTTTAATACACGAATTAGCACCCAAAATATTCTAATTATAACATTTTTAAATATGAAATACAAATGCAAATTACAGCAGTATTACAAGTATTCTGACAGGACTCATAAAAAAGTTGGCACACTGTGAACTTTCGCTTTGCATATTCATGGGGCAAACTCACTCGGAAGTTTTTGGTGAGAAATTATGATAATAATTTTATGCTAACTTCATCCGTCTTGCCGCTTTCATAAATTATGAGTTGTATCGGAGTAGGTGCATGCGGTTTGTCGCACTCCCACCTCTAAATCTGAACAGACTTAATTCAGGTAATGAAAGATTAAGTTCATCGGAAACTCGAAATTAATTTTGGCAATTCCGCCCTTTGAACTCTTTGAATCATTTGGAATTACTGCTAATATTAAAACGAGGTAGACTGTTACTGGGTAGGAGCTTAATTACTAACGCTTTCTCTGAAATGCTTCGGACTAAAAATTTATATTCAAGAAATGTCTTGTTATGAATTAATTTTCCATATTGTTTTTGAGACCTACAAATTACGTAACAGAAACCTGTTAAGTTATGAGAATAATGTTAAATAAACAAAACAATGTTGAGCTAGAATATTTAAACTTTAAATTAGAAAACAAAATACAGATGCTTCAAAGTCGCAACAGTATCGGGAGGCTAAAGTGTTAAACGCAGCAGCTTAGCGTATCCTGTTCTCTTAACTATGTGCTAACAGCTTCGCTAGTCCTCCTCTAAAGTGATTTCTGAACAGGGAATTTCTCGAACCGTGTTAAACAATAAACTAAAGAGTGAATTCATTATCCGCTATCATGTGATGGTAGTACACGCACACATTGTGCTACCATTCCGTCCAATTTCTCTAAAGGCGAACTCGAATTTGCCTAAGCTTCGTGGGGTATTCACGCTGGCGGGCTAAACAAAAGACGGCATATAGGAAGATTTATGAACAATTCACGACGCAATGATATGGGGTATCTATTCAAATCCTCCTCTGAATTCGGGGGCAGGTACTCGTATCAAGATGATGTATGCCCACGATACAGTACAATGGGCGCGTAGGTAATTTAGTTCGCTCGTTTTCACTGAATTGAATTTTTATGGGATATACGACGTACCGTATTGTGTACTTATTGTTTTATTGTCTCAATTGTTATTATCCATTTCACAAAATAAAAAGAGTTTTATTAATTTCATTACATTCAGTAAGATGCCTTAAGGTATTGAGCCAAAGGCTTATTTTCCTTCTCAAATTATTACTTAAAATCAGTCTTTGAAAATAATTAAAGCAAGGTTTTCCCTGATTAGGTTTAAGGTACCACGACTTTGTGAGAGATTTATATAACCTTGGCGAAACTCGAAAGGTTTTCAGTAATGAACAGACAATTTGTAATACGGTACACAACTATTAATAACACCCGCCAGTAATGTTCATTACACGGGGCACGCGATACAGTGATTCCACTAAAAGCATCTCGACATAGGTAGGCCTCTTACAAAACTCTCACTGGGAATGAAACACGCATTTTCTATTGAGAAATTTTTTATTCACTCAGCGTAGTCCTGAATAGTGTTTCGGATGCTTCAAAGAAATATTTTTCGGAAGGTATCCGCTGCAAAACATTAAATATTCACGGCAATATGCCGCGCTCGCGTTCCAAATAACTTATGCAAATATACCTAAGTTTCTATCTATTACAATGTGAATTGCTCGAGTTAACTTAGGTGCGAAAAAAGTGAAATAAGGTAGTTTCGTCAAGTCTCAGGTGTCATTTTTGCGTCGCGTTATACACATAATGTAATGAATACCTGCATGTAGGTATGCTTTCTACTCTCATATCACACCAGCCCTATTTATATCCAAAGGGTGTGTCACCATTACGTTTAATATTAACGGGACGCTCCGCAAGCTTGGACAGTTTCAGAATTGGTAAAAGGATAGTAACCATAGGGTAGCTATGTTTTATTTCAGTCCGGGACACACAATGAAAAAGTTTTATTGAAAGTTAAATTTGTTTCGGCGCGTTTCGTTTACCCGCTGTCCAATCGTGCACAATGCAACTATGGGGCCCCGGCTGTCTACATAGACGTTTATTTTTCAATAAAACTGGGAGTTATCTCGGGAAAAACGAGAGGTTTGGCTACACAAGGTAGAAGGTTATTCGGTAAAAAGAATATTGGGTTCTCTCATGCTATTCAAGTGTCACTGAAAGGTCCTTTTTCAACGTAAGTACATTAGCGGGACCCTTTTAACTTGGCGTTTGTTTGTCTAGTCACGTCGCCGCTGAATATAAATAACAAACACAATTTATGTAGGCCCAAAGTATAAAACCTAAGTAATTAATTAAATTACTATAAATCTAATTAATCTTCTTGACCTTTACTTCAGACGTTTAACTTTATTGTTTAATGGCTGAATTCAATTAGCTGTGTAAGACAGATAAGTACACTAGCTTTGCTCGCGGGTTTGCATATGTGAATGGTATTTTATTTTGTTCTCCGTGATGGTATGTAGGTACGTATGACCACTTTACCGATTGCTAAAAACAGGATTATTTGTTTATGTCAGGAAGACGAGTTAACTATTATTGTGTACATTCATCTCCTCATATGAGAAAAATCAAGCAATTAAAATTGTATCTAGTAAAAATGAATGGATAACTTATAAAATAAATATCAACTAGATACATCCAGTAGTTTTCTATACCTACATCTTATTTATTTTATATTGTGTTACTAATACCCGACGTTCGTCAAAACAAACAAACACGTAAATTATTATTGACCTAACTATTCGGAGCTTATCACAATTACGACAGTTAAGATTATAATTATACCTGCCAACGTAAATTATTAAAATTTTGTACTTAGAAAATATCAAGTGACTGGACTAAAATCCGCAGAACGTACCTTCTATTTGATCTAGTCTTAATTTTTTATAATCTACTTAGCAGAAAATTACCTTTGACGGTAATAATAACATTGCTTAGTAAGGAACTTTAACAATTTTGGAATAAAAAACTTTTGTAATACAAAAAAGGTCTTTCAGTATTGGACCACAAGAGTGATTTTGATATCTAAAAGTGTGCACGAATGAGCTCATAAGCACAAAAAATATGCGGCCTAGAGCACTTTTATGATCAGCGATACTTATTGTTCAAACCGTAGCTAAAATACAGGAAAATTCAAATTATATCCATTCACAACATTATCACAAAGCCAGCCTCGCCCTATCTTACCAGATCAGAATTACAAGCATCCCACCGATCCTTAGTTATATACAGCATAAATCTGCAAGAACGTGAAGTGAATTAAGCAGTACATAGTGAATGGTATCATAAACTACATTGTTTCACTGCTATAAATCACAATATTCGAACGAGAATTGCGTCTGAATCCTAAATCGCAACAAGATAAACTGAGCCGTCGCAAAATATCCACATAAAACCGCAAAACATACGAAAATGATTTATAGTAGCCCCGATCTGTTAGGATTCGCGGGGCAAAAACAGATTATCGAAATCCCTGTTATACCCAACAATCGGTTTAGTTTGGCGATGTATGAGTGGATTGACAGACGACGATGTGAAAACTCTATTAAAGTCACATTATATCTTTTCTGACTTTTCGTTATTACGTTTTTAAAAGTAGCAAAGAAACTCTAAGTATAGGGATCTTCACATCATCATCTGCCTAGCCTTTCCCCAACTATATTGGGGTCGGCTTCCAGTGAAACCGGATTTAGCTGAATACCAGTATTTTACGTAGAGCGGCTGCCTACCAGACCTCCACAACCCATTAACTGGGTAACACGGGACTTCATGGCAAGACTGGAGTCAGATTAACTGGCTTCTGACTATCCGTGAGGACTGTCAAAGATCTACGAATGACAGCCGGGACCAACGGTTTAACGTGCCTTATCTTAACATACCGAGTTTCCTCCGTGCCTCGACGGAGGAAACTCGGTATGTTAAGATGGTCACCCATCCACAGACCAACCTTGGCAAGCGTTGCTTTACCTTGAGAATCAACACGTGCGGCTGTTACTATCTACCCACAAGCTCCTCTACAGGGATCTTCACATACACCCGAAAATTAAACTAACTAAAGAAATAGCTCAATATATGTATATCTTCGTCTGATAGCACAATCTATTCTAGAATGTGTTCACTGTACAGATGTACCTAACTGCTTTAGCGTTAGAACGGGTATTTCCACACACTCATATGCCAAGATGGCACATGAGTAAGTGAAAATACACTTTCTCGTTCCTTTTCTCATTTCATCTTTTTGTGAGGCATCCTTGGTGCGGCACAGAACATAATAATTTACTATATAATTATTATGTGAAAATTGTTCACACGCTATTCCAGCCTCAGTACAAGTTGTTTATTTTATTTTTTGACAAGATCGCGTTTGACCAATATCTCACCTGATGGTAAGTGATGATAAGGTGGACGAAGGAGCACGCTTGCCTTGAAGTGAGCTATTCACTTTCGACTTAAGGACCATAAATTGTAGCCATCAGGACCAGACTCCGGCAGGCTCCTCAGCAATATTCGAGGTCTGCACTCAAATCTCGCCGCAGTCCATCACCACCTGGAGACTGAGAAACCAGCACTCCTGTTCCATTCCGAGACGCAGATCAGGTGTCCGTCAGACGTGTCTTACCTTTCGTACCCAGGGTTTACCCTGGAGCACCATTTCAAACCACGTGCGGGCGTATGTATGTACGCCCGTGACGACATCTGTTATCGGCGTCTCCGTAATCTTGAGGACTCCAGGTTCTCAACGCTGTGGATTTTAGTGGACACAGGCCTGGATAAAATTGTCTACGCTTGTGTCTACCGTTCGCACAGCGGTGATTTGGAGACAACTAAGCTCACACAGCACCTGAGTGAGGCGGCAGATGCGGCTCAGCAGCGGTACCCTTCTGCCCAATTGGTGTTACTGGGGGACTTCAACGCCCACCATCAGGAGTGGCTATTCCCATACCAGTGTACAGACCATGCTGGACGAGAAACGAGAAAGCTAGCCCTAGCGCTGAATCTTACCCAGCTGGTCCAGGAGGCAACGAGGGTGCCGGATGTTGATTCGCACACTGCCAATTGCTTGGACCTTTTGCTGACAACGGATCCGGACCGCTATTCGGTGTCGATTTCTTCACCACTGGGTAGTTCCGACCACTGTCTGGTGAAGTCTGTGTCCGTTTACTCCCCGCCCGATCCTAGCCCAAGAGGCACACGGCGGGTATGGCGGTACAGGTCAGCAGATTGGGATGGCATGCGATCTTTCTTCGCATGTTATCCTTGGCAGCCTACTTGCTTTTCTTCGACTGATGCTTCGTCGTGCGCAGACGCCGTAACGGATGTGTTGCGGAGGGGAATGGAGTACTACATTCCGTTCTCTGACATAACTATGTCTGGCGAAGCTCGTCCATGGTTTAGTGCCGAGTGCAATCGCGCTGATGCGCTTAAGCACGCGGCTTATCTGGCATGGGTCGACGCTCGCACGTGCAAAGCAAGCGACGTGACTCAGAAGAAGAGAGCCTTCAACAGGGCTGCCAAGTCCTGCAAGAAGGTGTTGCGGAGGGCACGGTTTGACCACATCAGCCGAATAGGGAACAAACTTGCTTCATACCCAGCAGGTAGTAAGGCTTTTTGGTCCCTGGCTAAGTCGGTCGAATCGAACTTCTGCCGCCCCTCACTACCACCACTGCTGAGACCCGACGGGACGCTGGCCCACTCCGCTGAGGAGAAAGCGAACTTGTTTGCTTCCTTGTTTGCGCAATCTTCGCGTCTGGATCCCGGTGGCACGAGGCTCCCTGCTTCTCCTGGTGGATGCGAGTCGAGCATGTCGAACATTCGCATTCATCAGAAGGACGTCCGTAGGGTGCTGCGTAACCTAGACGTGAACAAGGCTAGTGGCCCCGACGGGATACCGGCAATTGTTCTGAAAACTTGTGCGCCTGAGTTGTCTCCGATCTTGACACGCCTATTTCGCCTTTCGTTTGAGACTGGAAAGGTGCCGAAGGCTTGGAAGCAAGCTAACGTACAACCCGTGCCCAAGAAGGGTAGTCGAGCTGACCCGTCGAATTATAGACCCATCTCGGTAACGTCCATACTCTGTAAGACTATGGAACGCGTGCTGAATCATAAGCTCCTGGCGTACCTAGAAGGAAATGATATCCTTAGTGACCGACAATACGGGTTCCGCCGAAATCGGTCAACTGGGGATCTTCTAGCGTATGCCATTCACATCTGGAGTGAAGCCATAGAAAAGCACGGGGAGGCACTAGCGGTCTCCCTTGACATCTCGAAGGCTTTCGACAGGGTCTGGCACGATAGCCTTATTAGTAAGCTTCCTTCCTTCGGTCTGCCCGCCGGTTTGTGTGATTGGATTGCAGATTTCCTGAGGGATCGGTCTATCCGAGTGGTCATAGATGGCTGCTCGTCTGGACTGCTGGATATTAATGCCGGGGTTCCTCAGGGGTCGGTGCTTTCGGCAACACTGTTCTTGCTGCATATTAATGATCTTCTTAAACCCGGTACCTTTGGGTATGCAGACGACAGCACTGTTGCTGAGAGATACGTGTCCGACGCACGAGCTGGTGGGTCGCAGATCCGGTCTCTTCGGGAGGCTATGGTTGAGCGCTTGAATGTGTCCTTACAGGCTGTCTCTGAATGGGGCGATGCCAATCTGGTCAAGTTCAATGCTGCTAAGACCCAAGCGTGTCTATTTTCCGCCAAAAGGAGCCAATTCCACCCAGCTCCATCTTTCCGAGGTGCAACCGTGCCGATAACCGACCAACTTGAGCTTCTTGGGGTTACATTAACATCTACTCTCAATTTTGGCCCTTTCATAGAGGCAAAAGCTCAAGTGGCTGCAAAGAAGTTGGGGATCCTATCAAAGGTGAGACGGTACTTCACGCCGGAACAGCTGCTCAAACTCTATCAAGCGCAAGTTCGATCGTGTATGGAATACTGCTCTCATCTTTGGGACGGATCTGCGAGATACCAGCTTGATGCCCTTGAGTCAATTGAGAAACGAGCCAAGAGGATAATTGGCAATGAGAGGCTCGTCGCGACGAAGCTCCAAAGTCTTGAGCATCGACGACGAGTTGCTAGCCTGTCGGTTTTCTACCGGTTGCATTTTGGGGAATGTGCGACGGAATTGCATAATTTAATTCCGCCAAGCCCGTTCCATCATCGGACCACAAGACGAACGGCGATGCGCCACCGGTACATGGTGGACATCCCACCCACACGCACAAAACGTTTTGGGAACACATTCATAATGCGTACAGCTAAGGAGTGGAATTCCCTGCCGGAGTCTGTGTTTCCCGATAGCTACAACCTGGGAGTCTTTAAGTCAAGAGTGAATAGGTTGCTTCTAGGCAGGCGTGCTCCATCTTCGACCACATCATCGCTTACCATCAGGTGAGATGGTGGTCAAGCGCGTGCCTATTATTAGTTTAAAAAAAAAAAAAAAAAAAAAGGGAATTCCTCTTTTAGCCCCAGTATAGTAGAAACCCCGATAAAAATTTAAAATTCTTCCATTACTGAGTAACTGACAGACAACTTACAACCGAAACTGCTGGTCGTAGGAAGCTGAAATTTGGCATGTAGCTTCCCTATACTCTGTAGGGGAAGCACTAAGGAAGAATTTCCCGAAATGCGTACGAGAACAGAAAAAAACAGAATATGCGTATACTAAGTCGCGGGAAAAAGCTAGTGTTGTATAAATAGGCTAAAAAACAACACTCTTCATCTAGATTAAAATCTCAGAAATTATAGGTTAAGTGAGAAGACTTCAGTAGCATTATTATAATATTATTATTTTAAAGGTACGAGTAGGTACAATGTTTGTGAAGTCTGACGTTCAAAGCTGATTAAGTGAAGGCTTTAAAGCTTCGTAGCAGAAATCTACAAGCTCATGTTGAGAATGTGGTGATGGTTTTGTTAAGATCTTGTTTTCTACGTTGTATTATTACATTTTTTTTGTATTTGTTTAGTACCACACGCGGAGGTCATCACCCAGTACTTGCAGTTTATCGTATTGATCTTAGGAGTAAGGTAATGTGTGGTTTGTATTACGGTGTAATCTGTACTTTTGACCTTGTATTGAACTTTATCGACATGAACTATATCTAAACAGCGGAGAATCTTAACAGCGACTTCTAATTTGACGCGAACGCCATCTAGTTATGCATTTTACAACTCTGACAAATACATATTGAACTAAGATCTTGGTGAGCGGGTGTCGAGCAAGCATCGATCTTAACAGTACTTTAAATATTATAATGATTGTTTGAGACACAGTTTTTGTTCTAAAACGTATGAGAGAATAAACGCATAACCTGATAAGAGGCCATTGTTCTTATCATCATGAGCAACTTTTACTATGGGACCAAAGAAATAGCAAAAAAAAAAAAAAATCTTTTTAAGTATATCTATTGTGTGTACATAAATAAATAAAAACAAAAAAAAAACGAGTTCCTCATACATTTATTTATGTGCATAACTCGACAAAATGTACCAACTGATTTGCTGTTTTTTTTTCGCAATTTCAGTGTTGGTCTTGTTGTAAACCCGCAAGTATGAAATTTCACATGCTCAGTGCCCGAGGCTTATACAAAAGTATTCAGGTTACTTTACTTATACGAGTATGTCATAGTGGCATGCGACTTCTTACTTAGTTAATGCTACACTGTCATGCGAGTTACTCGAATTGCATACTTTCATGTACGTAAGTAAGAGTATCCAACAGACAAAGAAGATCCCCAACTTTCAAGAGTTATCACTTTTGTACGGTCAGCAACAAAATGTCACAACGCTATCGTCTTTATACATCATCATCTGCCTAGCCTTTTCCCAACTATATTGAGGTTGGCTTCCAGTCTAACCGGATTTAGCTGAATATCATTGTACGGAGCCGCACATTATTTTGCAGACTCACACCACCGTGCATACTGTGCGCTCAGCATTTTGTAACTATCGTTTAATGTAATTTGTAAAAGTACACTAATTCAATAAATCAGTGTTCAACGGACATTCGCGGTGGTCAGTTTTATTTCATCATCATCATCCCCTTAGAACCGTCCCTTCATCATCACTATGTGTAGGGATCCCCTACAATCATCTTTACACATGACTTCTGTATAATATGTTACTTGAATTTTGTTGCTGACTTTACCGTGCCTAAACATATTGTACTCTCCTGATTCCAATATTGAATTTGTTTTATTTTGTTTTAACCAGTTATAAGGTACGTTGAGTTCTATTTTAATGCAAATTAAACCGCTACTCATATATGAATTTCATCCCAAACTTCTTCAGAATGCACTCTATAATCTTTTTATTTCACAGAACAGTATCTATACCCATCTATTTGTGTCATAAAAGAGCCGTATGTCATAAAAACGACCGGCCAAATCTGGCTGGTCCAAAAAATATTATGATATACTCCGCTGTGATTTTGTCGCATTACGATCATGTTATCCTATGAGGACGGTGTTTGAAATTAGAATCACTATTTGAACCGTGTAGTGTACAACTATAATCTGTTTCAATCAATCTGCCTAGCCCATCTATTTTAATTTTGACTCATCTGACTTCCAAAACCCAGTAACTGGGTAACACGTTACCCTTTGGAAATAATGGTACACATTATATACCTTTTAAATAACTAACAGAAGCGAAATTTAAAAAAAAGTGCTGGACATTACGTCATGAAAAATCTTTGTTATATGGGGACAGGGAACCTGTTAATTTTTTATACTTTTGACTTTTTGTGGCCACTGTCCCCCATGCGCCCGGGACCAATCAGTTTAACGTGTTTTCCGAGGTAAGGAGTATTCTCGGTATGAAAACAGTGGTGACCATCTACGGCAGTAATTTCGTATCTAGCCACGACTATTCAAACGTTTATAGATTGAAAAAAACATTAACATAATTTATGTTAAGTACCCTTTATCCTACAGAAATAAGGCTCATTTCATTACCGACCTAAACTGACATGAATCAAGTCGAGTGCGAGTCAGGCTCGCATATGAAGGGTTCCGTACCATAAACCATTTTTTTTTGTTATAGCGGCAATAGAAATACACAATCTGTGAAAATTTCACCTGTCTACCTACTATGGTTCATGAGATACAGCTCGCTGACAGACAGACGGACGGACAGACGGACGGACGGTCGGACGGACGGACGGACAGCGGAGGCTTAGTAAATGGATTCCGTTGGTTACCTGGGGCTTTGGTAGCCGTTGCCATGCTGAAAACAAACAAAAAGAGTTTAGATGAAATATGGAAGTTAATAATATGATAAAAAACTAAGAAGTCTAATAACTGACAAAAATGGTATTAGTAACGCATGTAAGTTCCAGTTTTGTTTACATCGATATTGCATGTATTTTTCGTATTTCAAACAAGCTATCACCCACTTCCCTAAGAGGCTTCTTGTAAACATGTTGATGAATACGTCATCTATTTCAGTCGTATCAAATTCCGGCGACGTGGTTTGCTTGCCATTAGACCCCGCAACACATAAGGAATACAAATTCGCAATACGTACCAATGTTATCAGTGCACAGGTGGATGCCATCGTGCCCTTATACCCACGACACTCGGGGGATGACGTGGGGTTGTTTATTCTTAGCAAGGGAATTCACCTGAAAATATAAGAAGTAACATGTACTGTAGATCAATAAAAGTTGCCACACATAAAATATTCTGTAGACGTATTATTTTGAAGTTCGTGATAGTAAAAATAAATACAAAAAAGTTTAGCCATAAAAAATATAAATTGCCGTTTACTTACTTCTACAAATATTTTGTAGACTGTCTTCTAAATTATACTGAGGCGCCATTACTCCAACAAACCATTTTTTGTCTAGTTAAATCATATTATAATGATGACAATCTGCGACTAAAATCAAGCTTCTTTGTAAACGCCCTTAAATAACTTTGTTCTTCGGGTAGTGCTCGGGTGTTTCCGCCGATCACCGAACGACTCCTTCTGTCTTTATTTGCAGTCGGTGTTTGCAGCCGTAGCTGTCCGCGGCGTAGCACGGCAGTTGCGTCGTAGCGCTCGTAGCGGTCTCGCCTACGCTGCCTTCTACGAGAATTTGCCGTAGAGATCTTTCTCAATTTCATTGCAACTGTAATTGAACGTTTTATTACTAGTTTTTCTTAATAGTTTAATTAGTATTGGTGTTAAATTAATCGTTAGTTAATAAGTGCTTGGAAAATACTCATCGCAACAGGTAAGTCGTTTTGAAACTATATTTGTTATTTTATTGTATTTTCATTGTTTCATCAAAATCTGTGACATTGTTATTTCCAAAGGGTTTTCATTTGGTTTCGACGTGATTATTATGCATTATAAATTATAACCATTGATATTATGTGAGTCACACTCCTTCCGTTCCCATTATGGGCTGGCAGCTAATATTATGGTAATGAAATCTCGCAGTATGGTGCGTAGCATTTACATAAACAAAAATGGGGTTTATATCGTGCCAACGCTACCGTGTTTCGTGTGTACGTTAGTAATATTTCATCTTGCGATACGAGCTTAACGCCGGCAACAATAACCGTACAAAAACTCTCGCAATTGTTCTAGTTTCAAACTTCCACTTGGTGCCAGCTACAATACGTTTGCGGGGAGAAAAACTGCTTGAATAATTATAATGAAAAAACGACGTATATTTATACGAGTGCTGCTTTTTCAATTGTAGCTTTATCTTGCCGTCAACGCCTTTCGCGTAAGGTTTTATGACACACTTTGTTTTGATAAGCATCTCTTTACGTCGCCTGGCATCTTCCTTCTTTTTGCGTGAACCGTACCTTGAGTGTGTTTACTAAGTTGCTGGGTTTATTTTGGGAGTAAATACTGGAATTTGCACAATAAGCTCTAATGTGAGCTTATTGTGCCGTTTTTTTACGGATACACAAGTGTCTATTTGGCGCTTACCCTCGCTTACACCCCGGGGTCGTATTCTATAGCGTCACGAGCGCTCGAGATAATTAATTAGCCCCTTTGATACCGACATAGGCAGCCGCTCCGTTCCTCGTGAGATCTTTACTGAAGAATGCTTCTCTTTTTGTTTGGCTACCTTGTTTTCTGGTCTAAGTCTGTTTGTACAGCCTTAATGAGCTATTTTTCTGCTCGTACTTTCGTTTTTATTGTATACCTAATGTAGTTTTTAGAGAGGGTGTTGATATTTTTTTAGTTTAATTTTGTAATTAAAGTTAATGCTCTCTTTCATTCTCGCAAAGATTGTTGGCTTGTTTATTGTAAGAACAACATTGGGAGTGATATATGCCTAATAAATAATTAATTACACAATATGAAAAAGTTTAAACTTTGATTTCATTAATTCAGAAGCTTATAAACTGAAGAGCCAACTTCAATCGAAGATTAATCAAACATTTTTCAATATAAAAATTTTTCTTCTTTCTTAAAGCGGACTTTTCCCTTATATTTTTTCTTCGATGCTTTTATGTTGGCATTGTTCCATCTCAGTGAAATTAAAAAAGGGAATTCATCATCTACACCGACCGTTCAAATAACGCCTGGGGCAGATGTTGATTTCTGACAAGAATATTTCAAAATTCTATGCGCAAGCAAACTTTATATCCAGGAGGCATATTATATATTTTGTTTGAAAATTGCTTGAATTTCCGTCTTGAATTTAATTGGACCAATGTTCTAACAATACGGTTATAGGATGGATTGTTTGAGTCTCGTAATTCTGATGCCTGTTGTTGGGACGGATTTGAATTACTTTACAGTCAGAATACACTCTCTCAGTCTTTTCATAAAGATTTAGATTTATTGACTGAGGTAATCACGATTATGTGAATGGAAAACATAACGGCAATACTAAATCTAGAAATGACAAAAAAACTTTGGGGAAACAGCAAAGGTTCCCGATAATTGTATGAACTAAGTGTCAAATCTCGTGTTTGTTTTTTAAACGATCTCATTCCCATTGCAATCTCTTAAAATGTAGGGAAATCAGAGGGGTTTTTCACAGATTGTGACTAAGTTGCGAATGCAGACGTTCCATTATAAAAGTACGAGAATTAACTTTCTGATCTCTGACCTCTGGTATTATATCACGACAATTCACATAGACAATCAAGAACAAGTAGTACGTAACCACTATATATATTGTATTGATAGGTATGATTGTCCAGGAATACTTGTATTGATAGGTATGATTGTCCCGGAATACATGTATCGCCGACAAGCCACACATTACGGGCCTTATTTTTTACAATTTTGGTAGCAAAAATATAAAGTAGCAGATTTTTCAGTAAAAAATTGAATTTAGAATCTGCTTATCTCCTAATAAGATGGAAACTATTTTTTTTATAAAAAGGCTGCTTATGATTTGTTTTTTTTTTGTAAGTGCTCATGGGCTGTCTAGAATAAATTGACTATACCCAGGATTTTCCTCTAAATTTGTACTGCCGAAAGTCTCACAAGGGTCCATTTGATAGTTTTTTAATTAGATAGTAGTTCGAGGAAGAAATAGTCAAATAATAATCTGTGGGACCGCAGAGCAGATTGACTGATAACATTCTTCATCAGGATGTTTCTTGTTATACTTTGTACTTGGAATAATCATGAAAAAATTTAGGTAAGAACAAAGTCTCGTGTTTTTAAACGTAATCAGAAAACAACATAATTTAAACAAAAAAAAACAGTTAAAGGAGCCTTCATTTGGATACAAACAGTAACAATATACACTATGTTAAACTTTTAAATAAGTTTCCAAATATAACTGAACTGAACAATTTTAATTAATAATTTTCAAAGTTCAATGCCGGCCGTAGGACCTATAAATGTTGTCTCTCGCTATTATCTCTAAAAAGTAATTAAAGTCTGCCCAAACTGTGTAAAATAATAAAGGTAAAGAGAAGTTAGTTCATTTCCGTTTTTATATAAAATCTGTTGGCACTCCGTGTCTACGTCATCTTTTGGAAACGCCAGCTTCAAAGATAGAATAAACTGTTCAGTACATTTTAAATTGCATTGCTTGGAAAATTGTAGGGACCAGCTGATTTATTTAGATTTTTTTGATAGTATATTTTTACATCATATCATATTTTTACATAAATCGTGTCTATGACTGATATTGAAAATTCGGTAAAAAAGGAAAGGTAAAAAGCTTTATTTCAAAACTACATAATTGTTATTACAAGACACATACTGATTTTATAGAGCGTCACAATGAACCTTAGGTGTACAAGTAAAGCGTTGTAACTTCACTAAAACGCATACTGTAAGTAGCATAGAGTTAAACCACTTTAAACTAAATAATATACGAAAAGAATTCTCACAACAAGAGATTGATTATTAGCGTTGGCACCATTTAGATATTAGGTACCACTGTAGTATGCTTTTTAACCTATTTAAAGCAAAACAGACAAGATGAATATTTTATGTCAAAAATACACAAAAGGTGCCCTGAGCTTTTAAAATCGTGCCCATGTTTTACTTAGTATTAGCGCGGTGAGACAGAAAACGTCGATATACGCTAGTAATAATTTATTGGCAGCAGGGATAGAACGCCCGTTCTATTCTATTCATACGTTCTCAGTTTATATACAGTGTAAACATTTTCTTGGAGTAAAATACGACGTCCTTGCTGGAAATAAGAACAAAGAATTTATTGTTTAATGGCGTCCGATTTTGGTTTTAATTCCTCCAAATGTTAGAATGGAGAGGAGATGAGATTCCCTCAAAAAGCGAATATAAGGTGATATCGGGTGACTAAATTTAAAATAAATTGGAATTGAATATAAATAAATAATATCCATAAGCAACTTGTTGTTTAGAATCATTACAACTTCAGTTATTTCCTTTTTATTATTGACTGCCTTGTGTTTGACTACTGCCTTACCAGATAGTGAACCATGATTTCGATGATACAACATTCTTGAATCAAAAAGTAACTAACTATATTAAACATTTTTGGCAAATTGTGACTGAGATGCGAATGGTAACGTTGCTTAAACTTTTTGCGATCCAAAATCCACGATTCTGTCGCATAAATATATGTAGGTAGAGTTAGAATCAGTTGATTAGCAGCACTGCCTAGAGCCAGTATCGAATCCTTCCACCAATATGTAGATATCATTAGATTCACCAGAACCACACAACATACACTGTATCGGCCCGTTTTAATTGCATTAGGGAATAGAAAACCTCGTAGGTTTGTCGTCGATTTTTTGTTATTTCGGCCTCAGTCGGATATTTCTTTATAAAAAAGGCATGTCAGGGACGTATGACCCACTGCCCCCGGGGCATTCTCGGGGATATATCGTATTACCAACTTTAACTCCGAACATGTATTTTTATATCACACACATAACTCTTAAAAAGAATATGACATGAGTTCTGTAACAAAATAATAAGTACATCAAACTTTTGGTTGTTTTTTTTCTGTTTGGAAGTATGTTTTTATTCGTAAAGAAATTGTGTTTACGAAGTTGAAGATGTCGCCGGAAGTTAAAGTTGGAAGTGACATTAATTAAAACGACCTTGATGTCAAGACGTGGTTGTAGGTATGTGACTTAGTGACATTGGTTTTAACTATTAGACATAGGGTACACCAAACTCCATTAGCACTTGGACTAGTATTCACAAGCGTTACTGCGTGCATCAGGTCTTCGGGGGTTCGATTCCCGTGTAGGGCAGTATTTCGGTTATTCTATCTGCATTGAATTCTTATATAGTAACATTCCGGATTCTAGAGTTATGCTTTTGATGGCAATAAGCTCGCTTCCTATTAAATGTGAATTGTGGGCGTCTGTAAGTACACAGTGGCCTTACCCTTGGGAGAATCCTGGCGTGATGTCACGTTTTCAAACTTCAACCAGCTATTTTAAGTTGAGAAATCGAACACCAAACCTATACTTAGAAGCACTTTAATCATGACGTCACAAACATCCACTTTTGGATTCCAACAAGGCCAGACAAATATGTATCTGGATGCCACAACAAACCCTGACCTCTAGGTCAGGGTTCCTGGTCTGCACACAGCGTAGAAGGCCAAATCTCTGCCACTGCGCCATTCGGTTTTGGCATCGATTGCTATCGCATTGCTAGTGGGTATTGCAGATTCATTTCCGATGATTGACTGAATGTCGCCAGGTAATAGGCTGCACTCTTTTGCATTTTCCGTTGAAATGGAACGTTTTGTACAAGCTTAGTTGCTTTTCAGCTTTTCGATCATTTTGGGATCATTAAAAAGTAGTACTTAATAACGTTTTGAATGGCAGTTGTTTTTAAATTTTCTTATTTATTAGTTCCATACTACAAACCGAAATTAGAAATTCAATCGGATCTACAAAACAGAATATAACTACTACTAGAAACCATTTTGTTAGTTTTCCCAAATCACCAGTCGATAGAAACACAATCGACCTTCCAACCGTTAATTTGAATGAAAACAGCCAACAATACGACAACTCCAACTATTTAAATTGAGATAAGCAAACGAGTTGGGTCGGCCTTACTTTTGTCACTCAACCGCCCCTAAATGACAAATTAATTAAATGAATGACCCTGAAACAATAAAAGCCCGAATACCAACCCTAAACTCGTCCGGACGGTCCATTGTTCCTCATTGTTATCACTTGACTGATCACTAACAGAAAGAACAACAGGTATTATAGTGACGTCAGAACAGCAAAGGACATAAAATTATTACGAGTACGACAGTTTTTTGTAAACAATGCTGATGGGAGTTTTATGTTTGTAATAGAATTACGTTATGTGCTTCCCTCTAGTTTTTATTGCGTTATCACGTAAGTACGATTTTATTGCAGAGGGGCGTCTCACGTATCTTTCTTTTCGTGTTATCTTTCTGTAATGCTACAATGTTTTATACCGGTGGGAGGATTCGGATAAACAGCATTCTTTAGAAGTCTTACTTCGTGAAACTTTGTTGTGAAAATAAACGTGTGAAAAGTTTAACTTTCAAGATGAAATAAAATAAGGAAGATGCATTATTTTTAAAGCACGATGCCTAGTGTTTGTGAAATGTTTCTTATTAGAAGAAGAGTTATGCTCGCAAATAAACTGTAGATTCAAACCGTTGAAAGATCGTGACTAAATAGGAGTTCGTTTGACTCCTATTTAGTCACGATCTTTCAACGGCTGAGTTCTAAATTACGTTACAGAAATAACTTTAGGTACCCAGCTTTGATAACTTTGAAAGTTTTCAAACTAAATTCATCCAAAATTATGTAGACTGTAGAGCTATCTCGCTGAATCTCTTCAGAATTTCAAATAAACTACGAGCTTTAGATAAATTACGAAGTAAATTTTCAGTGCGTCAAAACCGGTTGATACATCGATTAATCTAAACTTAGAGAGGTGACATTGTTTGTTTTTAATTTGGTTTTTGGTTATCTCTGGCATCTCTCAGATAACTATATGAAACTCCACTCTTTGGCTACCAAAGGCAGAGGAGTTTCAACCTTAGAAGCCAACCCCATATGGTTGGAAAATGACCTAGACACGCTAAATTTAAAATTCTTCTTTTGATTACCGATAAATTTGCGGTTCCTTCGAGTAACTGTGTTAGTTAAACACACCTAAACGGCTGAACGGATCAGGATTAAACTGGCATTCGGGTAAGTAGAGTATGTCCTGAATAACGGGTGACGACGCTGACAGAAACTAGCCGTAAATAAAACCTTGTTTGTAATTCTACAAGCGATAACAAAATAAGCGTCAGTCGCACGTGACGATGACAGGAGGGGTCTGAGGGGTCTACCTACAGTAGGGTGGAATTATAAGAAATGTTCAAAGGACGGTGAAATATTGTCTTATTATTTGTAATTTTAGTGTTCTCATGTTCTTTGTGCTCGGTGAAAGTTTATTTACTGGTGGCACGCGAAATAAGCTGTTTATCGATTTTCCCGGTAACCTTTCAGTTTACCTAAAACAAATAGCTAAAACAGCAAATTCTTAAATTGACTCTTTAACTTCTCAATTGAGAATTTGAATTTGAATGTTTATCAGTAGGTATTTAAACTAATGGTTACCTATGGTTAGAAAGACTTTAAAAATCCTGAGTGAGTTTTTTATTTTGATTATTACTTGATCTAAACGAATCGATGAATACTTAATCAAACAATGGTGCCTTCTGTTTGTCTTGATAAAAACTCTTCAACTAGGTAGGTACGCGATGTTACAAAAAAAACACTTATTTTAATAAATATAATAAAAATGCTTCATGCTTGTACTTGGATCGGTCCATCATCACTAACAGGACTATTGTTGCCAATAAGCCTGATATAGTGGTGGTGGACCGATTAGTGAGGCGTGCAATGAATGTAGACATAACCGTTCGGCATGACGAGAACCTTGTGAAAGCCGAGAAAGAAAAACAAATCAAGTATATTGACTTGGCTCGCGAGGTTGTCGACATGTGGGAAGTGGACTCCGCAATCATTGTACCGATAGTCGTGTCGGCCAATGTCGGCCGTTTTGCGCGAATATGACGCATATCTTCCCAATTTTTATAATTAAGTGTTATTTAATTTCTATTTTTTTGTTTTGGTATGCGTCATGCTTGGCGCAAATAAACGCTTTTTCTTTCTTTTTTCTTTTCTGTTCCAGATATCGGTGGGCTACTATTTGTATATTTTTAAATTTTTTTTTTTTTTTATATATATATTGTATAAAAATGTTTAAAAATATATAAATCAGTAAATAAAGGAAATAAAAATGCTTCAAAGCCACCATATTTTTGTGTTAGTCTCATAAATTGTCAACGCGGCGTAAAAACCTTCTTCAGTCGCGTAGGTATCAACAAACACAGTAGTCCGACACTTATGAAAGCACCGGGGAGTAGTCATTGTTCTTTTTCCATAATTACATGGTGAGGACAAAAGGCAAACGGGGTATGAAGCCCCTTGGTGTGACAAGCACGTGCTCAAATTCCCAGACGGGAAAAATAGTAAAACCGGTCAAGACCGAGTCGGACTCGCCCACGAAGAATTTCAGATCACAAAAATTAAGGAAAGTTAGCGATGCCCTTGAGGCGGTTTAGAAACTAGGGTGTGTGGGGTCGTTATACCTTACTTACTGCCCACACGACAAGAAGAAGAAGGAAAGTTTACTTTATTATTTTCCGTGGTAATGGCACTAGTAACATGTTATTAACATTTTTTACCTTAGTTTTAATAAAAACTTGCCAAGTGAGAGTCGGACTCGCACATGAAGGGTTCCGTACCATGACCCTTAATTTTTATTATTTGTTGTTATAGCGGCAATAGAAATACACAATCTGTGAAAATTTCAACTGTCTACCTATTATGGTTCTTGAGATACAGCACGCTGACAGACAGACGGATGGACGGACAGACGGACTGACGGACTGACGGACAGCGGAGGCCTAGTACCCGAAGGGTAACCAACGGAACCCTATTACTAAGCCTCTGCTCCTAAAAACTAGCAACACGTATTATAATAATAACCCTCTACTTATTTTGGTTGTAATATACAACCTTCTCGCAGACACACAAACATAAATATCCATAAATATCCACGTGAAAAAGTTTTCTTATAACTTGAAAATGTAACTCTCACGTACGTCTACGCTGAAATAAGTAACTTTTGCTAATAGCCAACTAATTAGCAGTATTAATATTGATATTCTAATTTCTTGACACTTTCTTTAGAAAGTTATTGATACATCTTTACTTTACAAAGTAATTAATTTGACGTACCAGTTGAAATGTTTTGTAGGTATCTTATAAAATTTGGTTTTTGGGATAGGTTTTTTTTTTACTAAACTCATTGGATGAGTGGGCACGAACATTATACTTGTTTATTTTTAATTTGATTATTATATTTTATCCTCGCTTTCTTGGCTCACAGCTGAAAAAAAAATCTTCGAAAATATCTGAGCTTATATCAAGCCAATTTGCCCTAACGAGACGAAAGCATTACTCACTACCACTCCAATTACAACTGACTGCTAAAAACCTCATTATACCAGAGTAACCCAGCATTACCCAGTGTTACCCAATGCTACCCAGTGTCTCATAAACAACATCAATTTGCTGAACCCGTCTAATTGTGAGAGTGTACCTCAGTAACGTAACACCTGGAATGCGAAGCCTTAAATCCGACGAGCTTACGACCTCACCGCACCTGATACCATGGAGTTTATTCTCAAAAACTTTATCACACAAATTCAGACTTTATGTCTTTGAAACAAAGTTGGTTATAGCAATCGATGAGAGAGTTGAGAAGCTATGAAATTATGTGGGCGTAAAAATGATATGAGTGCATTAGACCGCTTCCTAATAATGTGTTATTTGATGTATGGCCTGGTTTTAGGAAATTCGGAAAATTGTACCTATTTATAAACCAATTGTTGCTTTTAGAAACGTTAAGTACTGAGTTACTTAGAACTTATTTCTTGTAACATACATAAAAAATTTCATTTGAACCCGTTCAAAGACAATTAACTGTCAACAGTGCCTAAGAGCAAAAGGAGAAAACGCTTAGGTACCAAAAGAAAATAACACGGGCAAATATAAAAATAAGGCTCTTTAAGCCATCCTTTCCTAAATCAATGTATTTTCAAGAGTCCAAATTAGTCGCTAAGCGCTGCGCGGCAGCAGCGCAACAGCAGCGCGGCTGTCGCGCTGCTTTGTTAATCCATACAAATTACAAACGCACTTTGCGTTTATTGATTGTATGAATGAACAATGCAGCGCAACAGCCACGCTGCTGCCGCGCGGCACTTAGCGACTAATTTTCTTTAACTTACACAACTGTACCTAGTTGTTACGCCAAGTGCAAGGAGACAACATAAACATACACAGATTACAAGACGGCCGTTTAAGTACTAGCCGTTTACGTCAGTCGTTTAATTTATTCCTATTAACATGCGTTAGTCTTATCTTACTTGCCTATTAACTAAGTGGCCGGAATCGCACCTACATCAACTATGCAGTTATACAACTGAAGCCTGATATACAAAGAAATAAAAAACAGCTTCAGTAAGGTTATGTTCTTGCCAAATATCGGGAATAGCTGATTCTTTCTTGATTTAAAAAATGAGGTCGTAGCAGAACTCTATTCCTAAGCTTCGGTCTGTCCGTCTATCCGTCTGTCTGTCAGCGGGCTGTATCTCAAAAACCGTAATAGGTAGTTGAACTTTTCACGGAATGTATATTTCTATTGCCGCTAAGAGGGTTCCCATACAAGATACGTGTTTTTTTTCGGTTTATGGTATTCCCTTCGTATTAGAAATTGACTCGCACTTGGCCTGGTTTTTTGTAGATGTATGTTACCTTGGGATGATTTCCGACTTTCAAGAGGGCGAAATTGCTGCACGAGTACATCCACATACCTCGATAAATTTACAATTGATTAAAAACCACATTATATAGGTACTGCTCAAGTAAATATCGTGGTGTATTATATATGACAATCTCAGTTAGCAAGATACAAATTCCCGCTAAACTGGATTCCGACTATGCTTCCAAGAATTGCCTTAAGTCTAACTTTGAGATAGGAAACTCGGTCCAAGCATGCTTGGACCGTTGCTGACGTCACTATCCGATGGTCGCATCGGCTATGTTGCTACCAGATGCGGCCAGCTATCTCTCTGCGTCATGCTCCGCTGTTTATTGACCTGAAAAGCTTTACTTGAACTGCTAAAACCATTTGTGATATAAGACTGTGAGTTTTCTCACGTTATGGTATTTTATTTTCTTGCGCTTATTATAACTAGTTATCAGATACATACAACACTTTGTTTATTTTTGCGTTTCATTGTTTACTTGCAATCATTATCTTCAGAGATAGAGCAGGCTTGCTTTTAGACGGTACATAAGACTTGATTGATATTATGTGATATCAACGATAAATAAATAAATGTTAAAACATTCAAAATTAATAGGATTTAGTTCACAATACATAAGAGTTTCGACGTTAAACTATTGGTTAGGTAGGGACTCTCATTATCGAGACATTCCATTTTCCGAGAAAAATCAAAATGTATAGGTGTGTATGTGTGTTCAAGCAAAGGTGGCAGTATTTTTCAAAAGAAAGTTCACTTATTTCCTATTACACTTTCAGCATTCTAGTAGGTACTTACCCTATAGTTTAACTTAAACAGTGTACACTAACACGATAGTGGTAACAATTATGTTTTGCGAGGTTTAGTCGCGGAGAGCTCGAACTAACTTCTTGAGCTCTTGCTTAACAGTTTGATTAAGGGCCTGACGGTTCCTAAGTCGAGAGCTTCCTTATAAACTTGAGCCATCGTTGCTTGTGTTGAGTACCTACTTATATCGTATCTATACTAATATATAAAGCTGAAGAGTTGGTTTGTTTGCTTGAACGCGCTAATCTCAGGAACTTCTGGTCCGATTTGAAAAATTCTTTCAGTGTTAGATAGCCCATTTATCGAGAAAGAGTATAGGTTTTAAAAATATATCATCACGCTAAGACCAATAGGAGCGGAGCAGACGAAAGTGCACGGATCTACTAGTTTTTTATACAAAGGAGAATGGCTGTACTTAGCGCTGGAGTAATAGAGCTGGTGTACAAAAAATTAAGGAAGTGTGCATTTTTCTTTGTTCTTGTTTTATAATAAACTAGCGACCCACCCCGGCTTCGCACGAGTGCAAAATTTTTATGCCTTTACCAATTAGCATCATGTTTTAGCCAATTCACACGAAACGTTAACAAATTGTGCACTTAAACCTAAATAACCCGCTTCATTCGTGAAAACTACATGACCAGTTGTTTTTGAATTTATCACGAACAGACAGACAAAGCGACAGACGTGGCAATGCAATTTGTTTTAAAGTATGATGTGAGGTATTTTACCATCGATAGTCTACAATACATTATAGTTACAAATAAATAACAATTTGATATTCGTCATAGCACAGCATACCAAAAGCATTTTAAGGAACCTTTAGTGGGGACCTAAGTTAAACTGAATCACTTATCACATAATCGATTACAATATATTGAGATACGAGGTCAGTGGTGAATCTAAAAATAATTGAAAAAGGTACCTAACTGGTAAATACGTATACAGTCAACCACACCAAAGTAGGCAGTACTAACATTTGAACTGTAAAATTCGCCTTTAACGCTCCTGAAATAAAGTCGTTGTCAAAATAAAACTGGCACCACGGACGAGTGATTGACATCCCTTCGTGTATTTTAAAAAAGTCTACGAATGGTTTATTCGATCGATACGAAAAATTTACTAACGACCAGTTTTGAGTGAATAGTGCAGTTCAGTTGGAAAGTTTGTGTTTTTTAATCCATCAACAGACTGAGCTGAAGGACTGTCTGACGTAGTAATTAAAAAAAAATCCTTTAACAGTATTGCAGAAACACTTTAATTAGCTGCATTCTCATTTTACAAAGATACAACTGTAAGTTTCACCAAAATTGTGACTCAATTCTTACAATATTGTTAATTCTATGGGTACAATGGCGCTCTTATCGCTAAGTATGTCTACCTACTATACACTTAAAAAAAGGACATTGGTTAAAGCTGAAAGTTTTATGACTTAAAGACAGCTTATTTTATTAACGGTTCACGATAGAGTGAACATATTTCATATCAACGCTAGTTTAAGTTAGATAAACAAACCATAAATTAATAAGAACTTTAGCATAAACATATTACAACAGGAGAAAAACTGTTGTTACGCTACTTAGTCACTTAGCAAGTTAGTTTTCCCTGAAAAAGTTGTGTAATGCAGTGGTCATTTATCTCGAATGCCAGCCGCATATGCTGCGGTGTCTGCCCGAAGCATCGTATTTCGTATTTGTTCCATATCTATCGTATGCCGTTATGATAATAGGCTTTATGCAAGTTTGGCACTGTATCCATCGGTGGGTTCCTTTTGTTAGGCTGAGCTGACGGTTGTTTTAAGACGTAGGTATAGTATTATGTTAACTAGTTGACCCGCGCAAATTTGTCTGCGTCACAATTTTCATTACTGCTCCGCTCTTATTGGTCTTAGCGTGATGCTATAGCCTATAGCCTTCCTCGATAAATGGGCTATCTAATACTGAAATACTTTTTTAATCGGACCAGTAGTTCCTGAGGTTAGCGCGTTCAAGCAAACAAACAAAAAACTCTTCAGCTTTATATATTAGTATAGATAGATTTACGACCTTGAAACTTTTATGAATTCATTTTAAACATTATGTATCATGAACTTGGGCCTTGAACGCTAGTAGCAGAAAATATTTTGATACCTACTACGGTCCTTTAAATATATTCATGTAATTCTTGCTGTGCATTAAAAGTTTTCAATGTGAATATGACTGCAACCCCATTACACCAAAAAAAAAACAAATGGTCGGCCATAGTGGTTGTTTCAAGATACAAGATATCGTTTAAAAATACTTATGCGTTAAAATATTGGTAGAGAAAAATTGAACAGAAGACTTGAACTTTGCAGTTACTATGATACGATATGCTTTATTATTCTTCACCTATTTGTGTGTTTCATAACAGCGTAGACAAATAAACATGAGAAACTATGATTCATTTATTGGCAACTCTATTTCCAAAGTATGCTAAACAAGTGATCAAAATTCTACAAGGGTACCTTGTTTATGCAAACTTAATTTTCACCTCTTTCATGTTTCCAATCCCAGGAGAAACTATCAAAAGGAACTTGGATATTAACCGTCGCCTCACAAATTCGATTTACCTTTTTCTATCAATTGTTTACCCCGATAAACAAGTTCGGGCTATTCTAAATTGCTATCTTCATAGATCCAAAATAATTTCATATTTTATATCTTGTTTGTTCTTTCTTTTATTTACAAAGTTACTCGTTTATCCTTCTTTTTGCATAAAGAAGTATAATACTAAGCCTTTCTACTTTAGTTGTAACTTGAGAAAAGCGGCTTAGTTCGTCTGTAAGCTCTGAGTTAACCTAATTTAATTTGTGAAGCATCTTTTCTTTTTATACCAAATGTTGTTGTTATGAGATTTGAAGAGATAAATATCTTTTCAACGCAAATAAATACTTAAATTCTTATTCATACTAGAAATCTGCTAATCGAATATAATTGGGAATTTGACGAATCGGGAAGTAGCCGATTTAGTCAGCAACTTTCCGTCACCGTCTTTTGGTCATTCCCGATTCGACAACATCAAAATCTTGACGAAACGCCACTTGTGTTCATTCGTTTTATACATTTGATCGAATCGAGAAGTAGCCTAGAAATAATAACTCCGTAAAAAAAGGATGAATTTAATCTCAAAACAAATAAATATCACATAATTTTCCCGCCTATCTTCATTATCTTAATCAAACCCGTCAGACATTTAAGGGTTGTCTATCGAGTACGAATATACCCAGCACTGTAAATACTCTGCTGATAAATCATTCGTCATGAGAGTGACAAGTCCTGTACGTGTCACTTCCTCACTTCCGTGTGCATTAGAGAATTTATACCAAAGGAGGATTTAATATTGAATAAGGAAATCTCCGGAATAATAGAATTAGTATCAGGAAAGAGAATAAGGAAAATGCATTAGTATCAGCGACTTAATAAATCAACATAGAAATCCGAGATTTGCGGTGTCCTTCAAAAACATTTTCCTTTATCTTCTGAACAATAAAAAAAAATGTGTTTACTATCTTAAATCTATACAATTAAGTGGCCGGGGCTTCTCTCGATTAATTAACAATTGTTTAGTTGGGCTAATTAGGTATAAGTTACACATTTTTTTTATAAAACCAATAAAAAGAAAAATAAAAATCGTGTTTATGGCAGTGTGTGAAAACTAGAATGTGTTTTGTATAAATGTGTGTTTATACGTGTGTTTATGAGTGTGAGAATGTATATTTTGTGTGTATGTGTGTGTGTATAAGTAGGTGTGTGTATGATTGGGTGTGTGTGAGTGGGCGTGTGTATGTGTATTCACACATACACACGCCGAGTGGAGATGTGCTAGA
The DNA here is from genome assembly GCA_950371165.1 of Lacanobia oleracea. Taxonomy (NCBI): domain Eukaryota; kingdom Metazoa; phylum Arthropoda; class Insecta; order Lepidoptera; family Noctuidae; genus Lacanobia; species Lacanobia oleracea. Next base: position 16,215,577 of record OX493397.1, read on the forward strand.
GTTTGTGTGTGTATGAATGGGGGTGTGTTGGAGTGTGTGTGTATGTGTGTGTGTATGTGTATGTGTGTGTGTCTGTATGCATGACGTTCAACCCAGAGTCCTCAAAATGTCTTCCACGGCATCATAATTAAGTGTGGAGAGCCATTCCGTCAATGTCTTCTTACACTCATACAGCTGCAAAAGGTAAATGTTAAGTATGCGATTTACTTTATTGTAAACGCGAGGGGCTAGAGTTACATTTTGGTGACAAGCAAATATTGAACGTGCTGAATATGTAGGGGCTACTATATCACACCGTCTTTTTTTAAGTTAGGCATGGCTTACGGGTAGAATTTTGTGATATCTTAGTACCATGTGTAGTATAGAGTTTCAGTAGGGAACCTGTAGGGCTTACAGTACATGACCTTAATCAAGGATATCTGTGCCCTCTCTAGATCTATAAGATACGACTTAGCTGCTCCACCCATACCGAGATACAATTTGAAAACCCATAGTTTTCTTACCCTCCCTATAGTTAGTTCGAAGTAAGGGTACCAGCTTAACCTTTGATCTACTACAATACCTAGGTACTTGATGGAATTTACCTTATGAATTACAGCGCAACTACAGGTAGATTGGGTTTGGGTACGACAAGAATGTATTCCAATGTTAAAGTCAGGCGCAGGCTGAGAGTTTGCATATTTAGTGAAGGTAGACGTAGTTGTTTTTTTTTGTATTTAGCGTAAGTAGATTTTCACATAGCCAATCACTTACTCTAGCCTAATTTTGTCCCAGATCTTAGCAGCGAAGACAATAGCGGTGTCAATAATACAGTGCCTCATAAGAAGATTTAAAGTCACCCAAAGGGTAATGGAGAGAATAATTATGCTAAGAGTTTCCTTGAGTGATTGTATCGGAATGAAAAATCCACAGAAGAACCTAGGTTACCGACGTAGCTTGAATTTTCAAACTTAAGTAGCAGTGAGATGGGGTCATTGCTGATGATATGTACAGATGGTTGATAGGGATGAAAGGCTCTAGTGAGGTGACCACGTATTGGAAGACACACGAGTTGGAAGGACAATGTAGACACCTTGCCCTTGAATACCAGATTAAGGCCGAAAATATTCCGCTGGATGCGAGGTCCAGAATACCGATCATTACTGTGATACTTTAAGGGAAGCAAATGTCCAGCAGTGGACGTTTGTCGGATGAAATAATAATAAATTGTCACAAGATTTTGTGACAATTCATCATCATTTCACTGATATCAATCTTTGACTTATTTTTACAACAATACATTCAGTCAAAAAAGTATCGGGAATGGATGATTTGTTTATGGTTCCAAATTCAAAGTTTTGTTTTTTTGTAGTTGTTAGATTGGCACAACTGTTTTCCATTTTGGCGCGGAGTTTGAGTTGCATCTGTTATTTATATTAAATACAGTGCTGGTTTTAGTAATATCATATATAGTGTGTACTGCGAATTTCATAATGGACAAAAATATCGAACTAAGAGTTTGTCTTAAATTTTGCATCGCCAATGGAATTTCGTGTTCGGAGTCACTGAAAATGTTACAGAAGGCTAACGGTGAATCGACTTTATCAAAAACTCGTGCTTATGAGTGGTTCAAAGCGTCCCAAAAGCGGTCGAGATGTGATGGAGGATTTGCCTCGCTCTGGTAGGCCGTCAACGTCTGCAACTGAAGTTAACATCGCAAAAGTGAAGGAAATAGTGACTGAAAATCCCCACTCAACTCTGAGAGAGATAGCCGCCGAACTTTCTGTATCTCACGAGTCGATCCGTACCATTTTAACTACTCATTTGGGTATGAAACATGTTGCTGCTCGGCTAGTCCCAAAAGATCTGAATTTTCTCCAAAAACTCAATCGCATGAAAGTCGCTGAGGACATGCTAGAACGAGTCAGTTCGGACCCAACATTCATGAAACGCATTGTTACTGGTGACGAGACGTGGGTTTACGAGTTTGACATGCAAACTAGTCAACAAGCTTCGGAGTGGCGCCTTCCAACTGAACCGAAACTGAAAAAACCACGCCAAAGTCGATCAAAAGTCAAAGTCATGTTGACTGTTTTCTTTGACTGTCGCGGTGTTGTGCACTCTGAATTCTTACCGGAAGGTCTAACGTTAAATAAAAAATATTATTTGAGCGTTATGCGGCGTTTAAGAGAGCAAATTCGACGAAAAAGGCCAGATTTGTGGAAAGAAAATTCTTGGATTTTGCACCACGACAATGCGCCTTCGCACAAGGCTATCATTGTGAACGAATTTTTAACCAAACACTCAACAAATACCATCCAGCAACCACCATATTCACCAGATATGGCTCCTGCTGACTTTTTTCTTTTTCCTAAACTCAAATTACCACTTCGTGGCACCCGTTTTCAATCGATAGAAGACATAAAGGAGAATTCGCGGCGAGAACTGAACTCAATTCCGGAAGCAGCGTTTAAAAAATGTTTTGATGAATGGATTATTCGTTGGCGCAAGTGTATCGTTTCTAAAGGAGCATACTTTGAAGGTGATAAAATAAATTTGGATGAATAACAGACATTTTGTGTATTATTGATCTTTTCCCGGTACTTTCTTGACAGAGTAGTATATTTCCATACACTTTTCAGATGATGAGAATTATTTCTAGACCTGCAAAAAAAAATAATCCATCACAATAACTGTCATCTTAGACAGCAGTAAAGCCACGTAATAACCTAGACCGTTTCATACACCAAACCCATAAAGAAAACACTCCCATTTTTCTTCTTACAAATAAAACACCCATCTATAATATCGATATCTCTCCTATCTAGACCGTATAGCTGTGACATAAGACACAATATATCCTGAATCCAATTTCGATTGTCTTCAGGAAGGTCTCGGAACGCCAGATATTTCCCTACTCGATAAATTCAAGTCTGAGTCTAACAACTGGACTGTCTGCTTGGATTATCTGATAGCTTGGAGCTTAGCATTTGGAATTATTGCACAGCGTAGACACTTTAGCGACCTGGTTTGATGTTTGGGTAGTGAATCTTGAAGTACATTTTTTTTTTTTTTTACTATTGATAGGCACGCGTTTGACCACTATCTCACCTGATGGTAAGCGATGATGTGGTCGAAGATGGAGCACGCTTGCCTAAAAATAACCTATTTACTCTTGATTATTCAACATGATGAAATAAGGGTTTAACTTTACGATGTTTGATTTTTTAGCTTGTAATCATTATCTGCCATTCTCTTTTCCAACCTTATTTTTCTAGCTTATATTTAGAACTAGCTGTTGCCCGTGATTTCATTTGTATGTATGTTGGACAGGAAAATGATGTCGCTAGGTAATATCGCTAAAATGAGATATAGGAACAGTCAATATCTAGGTATTTCTTTGTAATGAGAATCGGTTTTAATGACAACGCCTTTCTATACACGATATTGAAAAAATTTGGTAGCTAAGGATAGTATTTTTGTTTGCTGATGATTGTTTTTATGGTTCCGTACCCAAAGGGTAACCAGCGAAACCCTATTACTAAGCCATGGCTGGATTTTACGAAACTACAACACAACAGTATTTGATTTTAGGGCAGATTATTTTACCCAATTTCCCAGAGTTTGGGCTGAAATGTGTATTCCCAAACGCAGTGCAAATGTTTTGAAGCCAAATAATGATTTTTCACAATCCATATCGATCCAATTTCCGTTACCTGTAAATCAGTTATTCAGGATTAATCTGTAGGTACGCATAAAAACGAAGGCAATGTGTTATCTGTAGAAAAAACGTGCCGGACCAAAAACGGTTCATTAAAACAAACCTAATCCTATTGCGGAAATTTTGATAACGGTCTGGTGAGGGCAAAGTCGTGTGGTATCGGGTAAAGCCTTGCGGTATAGGGCAAAGTCGGACATTGCCGGGTGATGTCGCGTTAGCCAACAGCGCGGTTGCTGCGTTCTCGTTTAGAAGTCATTTACTTGGCTTAACCTTTGATGCCAGCTCTGTTGCTATGGTATTTCATCCTCTCTGTGGCATTCCCAAATCATAAGTAATTTTTATGATTCACTTATTTTATGTTTAAAATAAGTGAATCATAAAAATACTTACTAAAGATATCCACTCACAAATTTCAGTCACAAAAAGATAGATTACCATAAACGAATGACAAGGCAAGCCAATAATTTGTGTCTCAGAAGACATAGAACGAACTATGGAAAAAAGAGTATTCTATTTGATGGGGCAAAACATTACAATGACTTACCTAAAAATATAAAAGAAGCAAAATCTCTGTTTACTTTTAAAATATTACTAAAGAGCCATATTTTAAAGGAGATACATAAAATCACTTAAAAGATGTATGTAATCTCAAAAGATTTACAATCACTTATAGAGAAAATATAATATTTTCTCTATAAGTGATTGTAAATCTTTTGTCTAAAATGTCTAAAACCATATGTTTCCTACGAAATTTTTTGAATTCTAGCAATCACAGCATTATTTTTGCTGAATCATAGAATATGATGTTTTTAATTATACATTCAAAAAATTACAAACCTGTGGATTATGATTTAAGTATTAATTTTATTAACATACAAATAACACAATTACCTAAAATAAAAAACAACTCTTCACAATAACTTTTTTTATTTTCAGAATTTATGTGTAACACTATAATCATTTCAAATCTCAAACCTCAAATTGTAAATCTCAAAACGTTTATTGCATCCATAATGTTACACATTCAGGTGGTAAAAAGAAATAAACAGAAACAGTGATGGAGCACAGCAAAAAAATGTGATTAATATGTTAAACATCAATGAATAAAAATTACATCATTTTAATTATCTTATGATCGGTTTTATTAATATCGAATACATGGCGTGTGCAGCGTACCAAGTTAACTGGCTATCGCACAGACAGTTCCATTATAATATTTGCCGCCTGGCAATTTATTTTCCCGCGCTTTTTGTCGGCTATGATTGTAAACTATGAATAGCGGAATCAATTCCACGGCTGGCACTCGAAACCAAATGAAAATCAATACATACACCAGTTTATACATTACAGCAATCATTTTGAGTTTTTAATTGTTCGCAGATTCCATGAAGAGGAAAATATGGGCTGGACAAGGATACACAATATGTTAAAACTGCAGCATGTGATGAGACAGCGGATGAAGTAAATGTTGTTAGTAACAGCGTGGTGGTAGCCATGTATAGCAAAGTAATATATGCAGCGGTGGCCGCGCTGACACTACAAATAATTGGTGCAGCGCGGCTGATGTGTCCGACTGACCCTAACTGCGTTTGCGGTGGCACGCTCGCAGTTGAACTCAATTGCAACATCGATGGTGAGTGCACTTAAATGTTGACGCTTACGAATGCCTTTTAAAGCCGAGTCGCAAGTTTCGCAGCCATTTCAATTTTTCTTCACACAAACTTCTCTCCCCACTTTCTACTACGTCACTGTAAGCGGATTACGTCATGTTCGGTTTTAAAGTCGAGTTTTAAATGTCGTCTATTTCAGCAGAATGTTTACTAACGTAAAATAAACTTTTCAGGTCGAACGGTAAAAATAAATTTATTGCCAAACATCTACATAAATATTAAATGTGAGAACGCATCGAGTCTTGACTACAGCAAGTTACCAAAATGTGCCAACAATATGAGTTCATTCAAATCTGTCAGTTTTAAGGACTGTCCATTGCCAGCGTCTTCATTTAAAGATGTGCTGACTGGCATGGGAGTATCGAAAACCATGGCATTGATATTCCAGAATGCAAAAAATCTGTCAGGATACTTTGACAGAAAGCACTTTGCAGGATTACAAGACTTAACAAAGTTACTTTTGTCGATAAATGGAATTACTCATCTCCCAGACAATTTGTTTATGGATATCAATAAGTTAACATGGCTCAACATAAGATCAAATACCATAAACCTCTCTGAAGAGTTGTTCAAGCCATTAGAAAAGCTGGAAACTTTAGAAATTAGCCACAATCACATGACCAATATTTCTTCGAATTTATTTTCTCATTTATCTTTCTTAAGAAAACTTTCTCTGTGGCAGAGTAACGTCACATGGTTTTCTAAAGATCTTTTCACTGGCGTCGACGTGCTTGAAGAATTAGATCTCAGTTCTAATGGTCTTAATGAACTTCCTGCGTCAATATTTAAGCCCTTAAAGAAATTAAAGAAGCTGACGTTATTTTCCAACAAATTTTCGGCACTGCCACAGAACTTGTTCACAAATAATGCGGAACTTGAAACAGTGGTGATACTAAACAACGACGTCAAACTGAGGGAGCTACCTAAATACCTTTTTGGGGATTTGCCAAACTTGAAGGAAATATATATTCAGAGAAGTGGTCTAGAGACCGTGCCGTACGATGTTTTCGCCAATTCACCGCTAATTACGAACATATCATTAGCATACAATGACCTCACAACCCTGCCGGAAGCCATTTTTAACGATCAAATAAATCTCCTCGAGCTGGACTTGAGTTACAATCAGCTGAGCGAGCTAAAGCCTAAATTGTTTTCATCTTTAGTGAGATTGGAAAGGCTTAAATTATGTCATAACTCTCTCGTGGAAATATCTGGGTAAGTGAAATTCGTGTTGACTGAATATCCTTTCAATCGATTTTCGGGTATGTGACGTAATTTACTTTTTATTACAGCCAAACCTTTTCGTCGCTACTTAGCCTAATATACTTGGAAATGGAGCACAATAACTTGAAAACGATTTCATCGTATTTGTTCAGTAACAATAAACAGAGAATGTCAATATCTCTGGCTTACAATAAACTTGATTTTGAGGACAAAGAGTTGGCGAACAATTCTTGGATGGTGAAAAGTGCGTCGCCGTTTGCCCACACTTATAATTTGAAGCTGTTGAACATAAGTCACAATGAATTTAAAGTAGCTTTTGAAGACTGGTGGGTGAATGGCCATGAGAATCTAGATATTAGTCACAATGATATAAAGAACCTTTGGGTAAGTGTTTCAAGCAAATTGAATCGACGATTTCAAGTAGTTAGCTTTTGTGACTCATTTAAAATAATGTGTATTGTTACAGACTGATGAGAAGGCTTTAAAAAAGTACCGAAATGTGATGAAAAAATCCATGAAGAATGTATGGATTTCCAAGAATCCCCTCAAATGTGGATGCGATAACTATTTATTCATTGATTATTTGCTAGAATTCTCGAAAACTAAGGTGAGTTTTAGATTAAGGATAGTAAATAGTTCGTTCGTTCCGTAAATGGATTTAAAGTAGCTGTTGGCCGTAATTTCATCTGCGTCCAAATTGAAAAACAGCATAAATGACAATTTCATGGGATTTCCTTTTAAAGCACGGAACCCTAATTCTCTTTCTAAAATAAAGTTACTCCTACCCCCAATATCAACCATCTGCCAGTGAAAGTCCAGTCAAAATCAATCCAGCCGTTTCGGAGATTAGACGGAACAAACAGAAAGACAAAGCAATTTTAAAATAGACTTTTTGTAATTAGTATGTTATGTCGTTATGTCAGATGCATAATCTTTGTTTATTTATAAAGTAATGTGGGGAACAAAAGAGAACTTATGCTTATTTATTTGTTCCAGATTGTTGACTTGAGTAATGTGCAGTGCCCACTTTGGGCTAAGGAAGCCTGCTACATGAGATTCACAATTCTTATTACACTCATGACTATCGTTATATCACTGTACACTATCATTTTAATAGTATTTATAATATATAGGAAACAAATTAAATCGATTGTAAAGAAAAAAATGAATGACTTCCATTCTCCAAATCCAAAACCTAACCCGGCACACAGAGTAAACCTGGATTTCTGTCTTAAAGATGAAGAATTTGTGAACCGAGAAATATTACCAGTCATGAACAACACCGCATGTCTGAAAAGTCTCTGGCCTGATGAAAATACCGATACTTATTTAGGTTATACGAAATCGGCCAATTATAAACGTTACATCAAAGATGTCAAACCACGAGCCAGAATCGTCGTGTTCTCATCCAACATGTTATTGCAACGTTATGGTCATGTCGACATCAAAAAAATACATAGCGAAATGTTGAAAACGAAAAATACTATTTATGTCTTTGCCGATATCGGTCCCGAGAATTCTATATATGCATTTCTCGAAGAACAACGTGATGTTCGAAGGACATTGAAATGGGAAGAAGAAAATTTCTGGACGAAATTGTTTGAGATGGTGAAAGAATTTGTATTAGCCGATGAACCAAAACAAATGAATGAAATATTTATTGCTCCACCGGAATCGTTTGTAACAGAAAATGTGAAATCATTATCTCTATCAAATCTCCCGGAATGGCCCAACACGTACGGTCCCAGCACAATGACTCGCGGTCTCCACACAATGACACACAGTCAAGTTTAGTTACACTCTCTATACTTAATTTAGCGAGGTAAAGACTGACTTCTCCGCTACGACAACATCTGAACTCAATCATAGTATTCGAATCTTCATTTCTTTTATATCGTTACGTTAAAATGAAGTAGTAGATACTAAATACGATACTGCTTGTATAAAATTTTTATAAAACTATTTTATCATGTAAAAATTAGGGTAATAACTTATTGTTTGTAAACATTAACTGTGAATAGAAAAAAAAGCGAACCCACTCTTTGTACAGCGGTTTGACCTGTGATGCCTACTTCAAAGAAGTGTGTGTCATCGATAACAAAGGCAAATGTAATCAATGTGTAAGCATTTATTTTAAGTAAGTGTAAATAAATTTAATGAAACATTAATATGAACGAAAACATTAAAGTTTCTTGGAAACTGCATGTTGTTAAGAGTTGTAAACTGCAGCTTATAATAAAACCTGTACTTTAACAACAGGCTGGTCATTTTATTTACAACCTTTCAGAATTTATTTTTTACACCCTCTTGTAGTTTACGATCAGTTGAAAGGTTATACAGTAACAGTGAAGTTGTTATGCTGTACTTAATTAAAAATAGGTAGAGAATAATGAATTCTATTTTTACGAATCAAGAGACCGTCTTTTCCGTCTCAGAACGTCTAAGATTAATATATCAACGAACGTTTAGGTTGTAAAGAATTACACTTACAATATCAGAATTCACAAAGCAGAGTAGTAACATCGAAAAAACAATGACTGCTGTAAAGAACGGTCAGAAACAGAGGAAGATGTTCTGGATAGAATGATTGATTGTCATAGTATTATTATTCAGCTGTGAGGAAGTCACTTCTGCTCATCATCACGACTTTTCGTTCAGCCGATCGGTTCAAGTAGTAGTACTCTTAGCAATAGACTTCGTCTGGAATCGTATAATTTATCATTGATCTAATTAATTCTACTGCTAAGTAAAGCTGCGTTATTGGTGTGACCGAGTCTTGTACCTTTGGGCATCAGTCTGTCTTACTACAGACTATTATAGACGGAACTAAATTAATTGCGCGCAGGGATGCCCGTGGGACGCACCTCCTACCTCTCTGGGATTACATAGATCAAACATGTGTATGAGTTATCTGCTTGATTTATTTAAAGAAACCGACCAAGTGCGAGTTTCGCGGGACTCGCGGGCAAAGGGTCCCGAACGAAAAAAAAAAGTAATGATTGACTGGATGAATCTATCCAGTAGATTTGGAGCAAATTTGATGTTGCAGACAAACAGAAAGAAACATCAGCTATCCTGTAAGGGTTCCGCTTTTATACGGACGTTCGGAACCCTAAAAACGAATACCTATCGTAATTTTATACGTTATTTCATCGAACTGAGAAGCCGTATCGGTTATAACGTTAATTGAAAGGGTGGATAGCCTGGTATTGATTACCCTAACCTTCGGTGTAGGCATTTTTCCTCATAAAACCATTATACTGATCGGTATCTTCACAGTAATAAATGAAAGTCGTGTTCATTGATTTTTTTTTTTATTTATTATTGAAATGGCATTGAGTGGCACCCATAAAATTTCAGTTGCCGAGTATATGTCTTCTATCGTGAACATGATTAGTCTTTGTTAGTTTTGAAAATAAAGAAAGGTCAACAATACTATGATGTGCCAGTTACGAATCGTGAAATCCTACAACGAATCTTCAAAGCACGAGCACTATTTTATATATAGGACGTATAAAAACTAAAAACTCCGTAAATTCATAATATATCGCAAGAAATAGTTAACGCATTTTTCTCAATAAGAAGTGGACATATGAGAATCTATTGAATTTGGATATTTTATTACAAAAGGTCTGAATAGAATATGTCGAGACTTCGAGAGTTTGCAATCATTAGATTTATTACAACCTCACGAATTATCCGGTGACATAATTATAATACATAAATAACATATTCATCTACTAAATAAGCAGTTGTTAAAATTCATAAATAATGGATCAAGAGATTTATTGGTATTTTAATATAATCATGGTTCAAACCGATTTAATCATCGATACGATAGCCTATAACCAAAATGTCAATAAGCAATATAAAAAAACAACATCAATACCGCATGGGCATAAATTGCGAATGACAGTTAACCGAGAACCTCCATCAAGCGGAAACCATGACAACGAGCAAGGAAGGGGTGCCGAGCAGAGCCGATTGTAGCCGAGAGGACCGAACACCAGTGGAGAGATAGGTAAGGGCTTGTCCAGAGATCTAAGGGGTGTTGTGATTAGGTGGCTAAAGTGCATCGCAAGTTGTTGCAGTAGGCAAGTAGCTAGACGTATTTCCACAAAATAAAACAATAGACGATCGCTTGATGGCAAAACCGCACTTTTACGTGCTGGGTACCTGATACAGTCACTTCAATATGGCGGTTTCATATGTATGATATTTCGCGCCCGCTTTTACACTCGCGTAAGCTCCTCACTCCAGCCAGGACCTAACACCATTTTTATATCGGCAATAAATTGTCGGTTATGAAAATCTACGTATGTACAATGTGCTAGTAATGGTCGTGAATAAATAAGCATGATAGTACATATCGGCTCTTCATTTGGAATAGGTTTTGTGCACACTGGGTAAAGGATTAAAGCCATATTCTACGCATAATAGATTCTATCAACCATATTTGAAATACTTTTGAAAGCAATTTTCTTTAACTGTCCATTTGAGGACGTTAATGTCAAAAGATATTTTTCTATAACTGCCAATTTTTTGGGAAGACTGAGTGGAAATGCAAGTTGTATTTCATTGCGGTCTACTGAAATATATTACTCGTATAAACAAACGCACTATCATGCTCCGCGAATCAATTAAACTTGCATGCGATTAGCTTGCAGGTGCAAACGTAATCTTAGAGTATGGGGGTAGACTAATTCTAGGAAAAGAAAGAAAATGAACATAACAGTACACTTCTCGGTATTTATATGTGTTTTCAGTTTCAACATTGTTTTAAACTATCAGAAAAAACAATCAGACTTGAAACTTCTGTTAATACATAAAAGCGTTAAAATCACATAAAGCTAGAACAGATTGCTTTTCAAGATCACTTTCTACACTTCGACAAATTGAGCTTTCTTTTAATGGCTTTCCACACTGCAGTGAAACTAGTTTCTTTGATTCAATAAACGCTTGATACTAAGATTACTTCAGTACTGTTGTTGCTTTTGCAGTCAAATCTGACCCTTTCCACAGACTCGTAAGTGTCAGTATTTGGTGGCAAACTCTGTCGGTATTGATTTCAACTAAGTATAGCTGTTGCATTTGGGTATGAATAGCGGGTTTAACCACCTGCTACATTTATTGGTGACTGGCGTATGTAATTTACAACAAAGTTCTAACATAGAGTTGACATCAAACGTGATGCTCAACATTATTTACAAGTGAAGTTGATGAGTACATAAGCAATTGTTAAATAGCCTTGCAAAAGTACGTTGTACGAGTACCTAGTTATTGGGTTGTAGAGATCAGCCAGTCGATTCTGTAAACCTTTCACCGTGAAAACTCACTTGGAGTGAGTGCGAAGTGAGTTGTCATTCCATCTTGATTACTTGGATTGACAGTTCACTTTGTAATCACTTCACCCAAGCCTTCACTTCGACACGTTTTCAGAATTGCACTGCAGTAGGCTAGATCAGAAGCATTCAATTTGACTGGAAATCGACCCCAATGTAGCTGGGAAAAGGTTTAGCAGAATAATTACTCTGGAGCTTACGAAGAAATTTTTGGGAAAGAGCAATGAGCTTTATTGCCATGATTAAAAAAACAAACTATAAGAACTGTAGGTATTTGTCCACCAAATAAAAGTCAAAAAATCACTGGGAACGGTTATATTTTAAAGTTCTAGTTTATGACGGTTACAGAAGAGTAGGAAGCACGATACACTTTAGCCAACAGTTAGGAAGATAGAAAAACATAAAATAAGATAGAAGAGTGACAAGCAAAGCGAATTTAGATAGGAAGAAAACAGATTAAAATTACGAGCGGGAGCGCGGTAAGCTAGTGCGGAGGCAAGCGAGCGCGTGAGTGCCCAGCGCAACGGCGAACAATGGACTGGCGGGTGCACAGGCGTCGAAACCGACAGCGCGCGAAGTGCGGCGGAAGCACCCGATGATCCAGGCCTGTGACTCGGGTCGCTTCGTCGTGTGGCGGCGATGCCGCTACAGTAGCCCCCCGGCGAGACCGTGACTACGGTCGATAGAAGTCTGGGAAGCGAACTCTTCTTCCACTGCGAGTGCGTGTCTCAGGCTCATCGGTTGATGGTGGTGACGAGTTGGTTGTAGAAGCGCTGATTGGGTTTGAGGTTGAGCTGTCCCTGTGACTGTCCAGAGCTACATAAGCTGGTTTCATGCGGTCCAGCGATATGTTGGTGCTCTTGCCTCGCACTACAACTTCAAAGTACTTTGGAGTCCTTTTGAGTACCTTATAGGGACCAGCATACGGTGGCTCTAATGACTTTCGCACGTAGTCTTGCCTCACGAAAACATGGGTACAGTGCTGCATGTCTTTGGGTATGTAGAATGTATGGTTTCTGTGCCACTTGGTTGGTCTCGGAGTCAAGCTAGCCATGTGTTTCGACAGGCGTGTAGCGAAGCTGGTGATGTCTTCGACGGTGTGGTTGTCTGATGGCGACAGGAACTGGCCCGGCAAGCGTAGAGGCTCGCCGTAAACCAACTCGGCTGAGGATGCTTGGACGTCATCTTTCCAGGAGCTGCGTATGCCGAGCAGAACGATGGGCAAGACCTCTGTCCATTGTGTGTTGTTGTGACACATGATGCCTGCCTTGAGTTGTCGATGCAACCTCTCAACCATCCCATTTGATGCGGGATGATAGGCTGTCGTACGGTAGTGACGTGCGCCGAGCAGGGATGCCAGGGCCTTGAACAAGCCGGACTCGAACTGCCGGCCGCGATCAGTGGTGATCTGCGAGGGGCAACCAAACCTTGATATCCACCCGGATACCAAGGCGGCCGCGCAGGTCTCGGCAGTGATGTCTCTGAGTGGTATGGCCTCAGGCCATCGTGTGAACCGGTCCACGATGGTGAGGCAATATCTGTAATCAGAAGATGGTATTAGAGGCCCTACTATGTCGAGATGGATGTGGCAGAATCTCGACGAGGTTGAAGGGAAATGGGATAGAGGAGCGGATGTGTGACGGGTAACTTTACAGCGCTGGCATTGAATACAGCGTCTGCACCACTCTCTACAGTCCTTACGAATCCCTGGCCACACAAATCTTTGCGTGACCAGTCGCACGGTAGCTGTACGTCCAGGGTGGCTCAGACCGTGAAGGGCATCGAACACTTGATTGCGCAGCTCAGGTGTGACGTAAGGTCTTGGTGGTTGCGTAGAGACGTCACAGTAGAGATTGGTGTCTGAGCCAGCCGGGGTTATCTTTTTCAACTCCAGCGATGATCCCTTTTCTAGTAGCGTCTGAAGTTCTGGGTCTGACTCTTGCGATCGGGCTAAGGCGCTGTAATCAATCGTCGTTGCGACCTCCTCAATACGTGACAACGCATCAGCGACGACATTTTCTGCACCTGGTATGTAGCGTATGTCTGTAGTAAACTGAGCAATGTAATCGAAATACCTGAATTGTCTTGGCGTGCAATTTTCTCTTGTGTTCCTGTAAGCGTACGTAAGTGGGCGGTGATCGGTGAAGATGACAAATTCCCTTGCTTCCACCATATGCCGGAAATATTTGATTGCCTCATAGATGGCTAGCAGCTCGCGGTCGTAGGGGCTGTATTTGCATTGAGCTTTGTTCAGTTTCTTTGAGAAGAACGCGAGTGGTTCCCACTGCGTACCGACACGTTGTTGTAGAGCTGCTCCTATGGAAAGATCAGAAGCGTCCGTTAGAATAGAGAGCTCTGCCTGCTCTCTTGGGTGTGCAAGAAGCGTAGCGTTTGACAGAGTTCTTTTGCATTCTTCAAATGCATCCAGCTGAAGCTGCGACATCTGTACCGGGTCTGAGCCCTTGACCTTTTCTCCACCCAATAGCGAGTTTAGCGGTGCTTGACTTTTTGCAGCATTGGGTACGAACCGTCTATAGAAGTTTAGCATGCCCAGGTACCTCCGTAATTCCTTCACCGTGCGCGGAACTGGAAAGTCTTGTATCGCCTGTACTTTCGTGCTGAGAGGTTTAGTACCATAAGCCGATACCTGGTATCCTAGGAAAGTCACCTCGGGCTGGCCCCACACACATTTTGCTGCGTTGATGAGAACGCCGTATTCTCGCAGGCGTGACAGTAGCTGGCGCAGGTGAAGTCTGTGCTGATCTGGAGAAGTAGAATAAATTAAGATGTCGTCGAGAAATCCGAAGCAGAAGTCGTCAAAGCCGGTAAGTACTTCATCTATAAAACGTTGAAAGGTTTGAGCTGCATTCCTAAGGCCAAACGTCATAAATGGAAACTCAAACAATCCGAATGGTGTCGTTATGGCCGTTTTTGGTATATCCGCTTCATTTACCGGTATTTGATTATATGCTTTTATTAAATCAATTTTTGTGAATATAGTGGAGCCGGAAAGCCGCTGAGAGAAGTCCTGGATGTGGCGTATGGGGTAGCGACCGGGCACAGTACGTGCATTTAGTGCACGGTAGTCGCCACACGGGCGCCACCCATCATCTTTCTTCCTCACCAGGTGCAGCGCTGAAGACCACGGGCTTTCAGAGCGCCTTGCAGTTCCGCTGGCTATCATGTCATCAAACTCTTTCTTTGCGATCTTCAATCTCTCCGGATCCAAGCGCCTAGGTCTGTTTGCAACGGGTGGTCCTGGCGTGGTCTTAATAAAGTGCATGGTTTTATGTTTAGGTTTGTTTTGATTCACAGTACCTGCTGGACGTGTAACCTCTGGGAACTCACGCAGCAGCTGGTGAAACTCAGTCTCTCCGGTAACAGTTTTGACAGATGCCACATCGTCAGGAACCCGCTGCGAAGACGCTGCCACGAAAAGTGAAGTGGTGCCATCTATGAGTCTGTGGCTGCGGCAATCTATAAGCAGATTATAATAACTTAAAAAATCTACGCCTATAATTGGCTTTGACACGTCAGCTATGGTGAACTTCCAAGCAAATGCACGGCGAAGACCTAGGTTGAGGTTAAGCTGCACTGGTCCGTATGTATTTATATTACTTCCATTAGCTGCCGTTAAACTAAACTTCGTAATATAGCAGGGCGTTTTTATTGCTGACCGGGGGTAGACGCACAAATCCGAGCCAGTGTCGATCAGAAATTACATTTTTGAAAAGCGGTCAGTTACAAAAAGTCGGCCTGATGCTAATGGGCAGTCGTAGGCCGCTAATTCGGGCTGCCTTTCGGGTTTTCCGATCTCCATGTGCAAGGCTGTGTGCATTTCCTTGCACGGGCGCCGTATGTGAAATGATAAAAACAATGAGGGTGGTTTTCAGGTGGCTGGCGCGACCTGGATTTAGACCTGCTTCGCCAGCAACCACTTTTAGAGTGTGAACGAGAGCGACCACGTACCTGCCTTCGGTTATTCACTTTAGTAGACAGTGCACTCACTTGCTTAGTTAATTCCTCTATCCGACTCGCCATCTCTTTTATAAGGGTAGATGTACCTGACTCTGCTACGCTCGCCACTTGCATGGGCCCCGCCGGTGCAATTTCATTAACCGTGTCCGCCAGTTCAGCTAACTTGTCCAACGGTAGCTCAGGTTGCGACGCTATAACCGTCTGCAGGTTAGTCGGTAACCTACTCGACCATAATGTCCTTAGAAAATCTTCCGGTACTATTGGCCCTGCTAGATGACGTAAGTGACGTAAAAACTGTGATGGCTTGCGGTCACCAAGCTCCTCATGCATAAGTAATTGCTTAACTTTCCGTTCCTGTGAGGCTGACAACCGCTTGATAAGTTCCGTCTTTATTTTTTCATATTTATCCTTCGCCGGTGGGTTGGTGATTAAATCCCTCACCTCGATGGCGTAGCGATGGTCCAGCGCTGTCACGATGTGGTGAAATTTCGTCTGATCGACGGTAATGTTTGCCATCACGAACTGGAATTCCATCTGAGCGAACCACATTTCAGGGTCATCTGGCCGAAATGGTGGCGGACGAACGCCTACACGCGACGTCTCTGCAGTCGAACTATCTCCTTTAGGCGTTTCCATGTCGGGGTCACCAATATGTAGGTATTTGTCCACCAAATAAAAGTCAAAAAATCACTGGGTTCGGTTATATTTTAAAGTTCTAGTTTATGACGGTTACAGAAGAGTAGGAAGCACGATACACTTTAGCCAACAGTTAGGAAGATAGAAAAACATAAAATAAGATAGAAGAGTGACAAGCAAAGCGAATTTAGATAGGAAGAAAACAGATTAAAATTACGAGCGGGAGCGCGGTAAGCTATTGCGGAGGCAAGCGAGCGCGTGAGTGCCCAGCGCAACGGCGAACAATGGACTGGCGGGTGCGCAGGCGTCGAAACCGACAGCGCGCGAAGTGCGGCGGAAGCACCCGATGATCCAGGCCTGTGACTCGGGTCGCTTCGTCGTGTGGCGGCGATGCCGCTACAGAACTTTCGCATACACACAATAATTATGCTAGTTTGATTTTCACGACACAGGACTGTTAAAATTAAATATGTGCTGCACCAAAACAGGTTCTATATTATTCATACAACCTATTCACAGACTATAAATCCCCTGGTCATTACACACTGCCCACACATTCATAAGTATCAGTAAATACCATCGACACGGCAACATACTCTCAATCACGTTGCGGTAACAGAACGCAATAATGATTCAGTTTTAACTGATCATAATTCTACAATCTGATGTTTGGTGAGCGGTTACATTATTGCTAGAATATAAACTGTAGTTTTAATTAAATTTGTCCTTGTTTACTTATGACTTATACCTGTTAAGGATCGAAATTACTCTATCCGCTCTGGGTAGAGCGGAAGGCAGTGTTACTGACTAAAACCAGCACTCTTACTGACTGAAACCCCATCTGTGTTCCTCCTAAAGCCCTTTGCGTTCCAGGGTTGCGGCGAGTCTTTCGAAAAAATTCCGCAACAGTGGCCGGCACTGGCCCTAGCGGGCCATGACTACATGACTTAAAATTATACCTTGTAAGTTTGTTTTGGTTTTCTAGGGTTTGCCAGGCTTAAATGGGACTGGGCGGGTCACATCGGCCGCATACATAGTGACCGCTGGGTTAAACTCTCCACGCAATGGGTGCCAGAGGCTGGACGGCGTCGGTATTCATCACTGAATTAGACTAGAGTCAAGAGCAAACCCATCACAAATTAAAAAAAATATATAAAAGTTGACAGGCTTAAATAAGAATCTTTTTTACCCAGCAAAACTAAGTGAAGCTTAGCATAGACGTTGCTTAGCTTAGTCCAACATTGTTATCCAAGAATTTACAGGGTTTCTGTAAAATAGCTTACTTTAAAACTTGCCTATTTTGATTCAATAGAAATACAGATACGATTAACATACGAAAGAGTTATAACTAATTGATGTTATCCTTGATTTCAGGCAAATAGGGCCCATAAAATAAAATATATAAATATAAAATTGGTCTAAGTAAATTAATACATATTACATGTTACATGCTGCATGTGTGCATGTTAGAGCACACGGTACATACTTACTCTCCGTCGTGTTCTTTTGTTTGAATAACTTCATGTTACATGCTGTTATATTAAATGTTCCAAAACGCTGCTTTGAAGAAAGTCTCGAGCTGATGAGTTGGAACCCACACCACAGCCATTATTGACAAAGGGATTTCTGGATATACTATGATTACGGTTTTCATATAAATTTCAGTCTACGACTATCATAGTTCCCACAACGTAGTCCAAAAAAGTAAAAAAAAATCTGCGTTTCCATAAAATATAATACATACTTATGTACACCATAAGTTATACGAAACATAGATGAAGAAAGCATTGTATAGGGTGAAACAATGGGCGACCTTATCGCTAAAAGCGTAATTTTCCATCGTCCTGTCGTTAGATACGAGTAGTAGATACCTCTACATTTTTAAAAGTAGGTTTTCCCTTTTCACATACCATAGGGTGAACCATTAAAGATCGCTGTTTGAATGGGGTTATCCGGAGGGATGTTCCATTGTTTACTGAAAGCCACTCTGTGGTAATAACAAGATGATATCAAGTATCCCAGCAGATAAGGTGGCTTACCTGTCTATTTAAGACAATGCATTTCAGAGAGTGTTTTCAAACCTTGTGTAAAATAACCCCACTTTGTTCGAGTTACCGACAGATATTCAGTCGCCGAAACATCGACTCGGGATCCTGATATTTCACCTCTTTGTTCCCTCACATACAAAGCTTTGTAGTCTGTGAATATTACTGAAGAAAGGACTTTGTTGAGAAAGGTTATTCGAGAGTTCTGAAGGCGAATGTGAATAAGATATCTTTAAAGAACACGGTACATCTTTACTCTCCGTCGTGTTCTTTTGTTTGAATAACTTCATGTTACTTAATACACCACAGCATAAGGTACTCGTATTCTGTTAACATAATGGGAAAAACGTGAGTATTCAACTGTTTTATCTTCAGTGTGACAACAACTAAATTGAAACAGATGAAATTAATAGTGCCATCTGTCACTTAGGCATGAACTAGTCACTTAACAAGGCCATGCTCTGTTGTCAACTAGATAACTGACATTTATTGGAAACTAGATGTTCTCCACAGCTGGCACTGACTTTTTTATTTTTCTAGAATAGATACTTCTTATGCGCCTGACGGAATTTGCTAGTGAGACCACTAGCATCTTCTTGGAAGACCACTAGCATCATCTTCTTGTTTGAGTTTCTCAAGCAAAGATCTGCTCAGCTTCCCGTTACCGAATTCAGCAGACTACATCAAAATTCTCGAAGATATCAGTTTTCTAGCTCTACTAAAACATTCGAAGAAACCCATATATTGCCATCGCGACATCGGAACCGCAATAAGCCGCTTATTCTTCTTCAAATCAGCATAAAAGTTTTCATATCGGTATCAGAGTTCCGCTGTACAATACGGATGCATTACTGCAATGTTTCACGGCACAGTGGCTGTATTCGCGGCACGCTGCTCGTCGGCGCGTCGTGTCCCCCGGGGGGTTGCAAACGAGATTCGTCCGCGAACCCCGCAGATGTATAGACTCCCTTTTTTTTTTTTTTTTTTTTTTTACGGTGGGAAATCATCAAATGACTTCTCCCGCTCTGGGTACAGCAGGAGGGAGTGTCAGACTCTTACTGACTAAAACCCATCCGTGTTTCTCCTAGTGCCCTTTGCGTTCCAGGGTACGGTGCCTCTTTCGAACGAAGTCCGCAGCCCCAGCAGGCACTGGCCCTAGTGGGCCCCGTCTTCCGTGCTGACACGTCCTTGAGGCGCGTTGGGATCGCAGCGCGCCGCCGACCCGGGCCTGGTTCTGATCAGACGGCGAGCCACCCAATGCTCGCCGTCCGCAGACCCACGCCTACGGTGGCCGAGAATCGTCCTGCGACTCCCGACGCCCGGGGCGTCTTCTTCTGTTTCGGCGGCTGGGGCGTGAAGTTTCCCTCTCTCTCACGCGTTCGGCTTCCTCCTTTGTTAGCATTACTGCTTCGCAGAAGGAGGTGACCGCTTCCCATGTCTCGTCGCTCCGGACCATGGCTTGAACCAGGGCCGGACGCGAGAGATCCCCGCCGCCGATCGCCTCGACGAGGACACGGCGGTGCTCCGCCCAAGCAGGGCAGACCTCCACCGTATGCTCCAACGTGTCCTCCGGACGATCCTCGCAGTGTTGACACCCGGGTGTATCCTCCCGCCGTATTCGAAAAAGGTACCTCCCGAAACAACCGTGTCCGGTGAGTACCTGCGTCAAGCGGAAGGTAAGGATGCCGTGGCGCCGTTCTAGCCACTCCTCAAAGAGGGGTCTTATCGCCGCAATTGTGGCGTGCCCAGCGCTGGGTTGCGACAGTCGCTGTCTCCATACTGCCATGAGATCCTGCCGGAGTTCCGTCCGCCGTGCTGCAATTTGCCGCGGCAGAGGAGTCTCGCCCTGGCGTAGCGCCTCCACGCGCCATTCGTACATGAGCGCGAGGGCTCTCGCCTCTAGATCCCATGGCGGCAGTCCGGCAAGGAGGCTCGCTGCTTCGCCAGAGACCGTGCGATATCCCCGGGCCAGCCGGATGGCCATGACCCTCTGGGACGCGTTGAGGTAACGGGCAGGTCGCTTCCTCAAAGTAGGCGCCCACACCGGCGCCCCGTAAAGGGCCATGGACCGCACGACCCCCGCGTAAAGCCTTCGGCAGGAGGCGTTTGGACCCCCTAGATTGGGTAGAAGCCGCTTGAAGGCAGCCCCGGCTCGCCCCAGTCTGGGAGCCAAACGTCGGAAGTGCTCGACAAAGTTCCACCGGCTGTCAAGGACGAGACCCAGGTACGTCATTGTCGATCCGACACCGATGTGAACCCCTCCTACTGTTATTTGGGATCCCGATGGCAACCTGTTCCGAGAACCATGAAAGCACATGGCTTCGGACTTGTGTAAGGCCACCTCGAGACCCAGCTGCCGGATCCTCTCAATGACTATCGCAACCCCGCGTGTCATAGCGTCGGCCGCCGCCTGGTGCGATCTCCCTTGCGCCAATACCAGCGTGTCGTCAGCGTAGCAGACCACGCTGACGCCACTAGGGAGGTCGGCGCGCAGCACCCAGTCGTAGCCGATGTCCCACAGAGGCGGCCCCAGAACGGAACCCTGTGGAACACCGCACGACATCTCTCGCCGGTTCCACTCACCCAGGTGACCGGGGTAGATGACGGCTCTGTCCGTCAAGTAATCCTCGACTACGCGACGAAGGTAGATCGGCACCCGGTGATACCGAAGTGCCTCCCTGATGCAACTCCAGGGCAGGGTGTTGAAGGCATTGGCGATGTCTAGAGACACCGCCAAGACGACCCCGCCCCGGGAAACCGCGTCCCCCGTCGAGAGGGCTCTCACGCGCATGATGGCGTCCACCGTCGAGCGTCCCGTGCGGAAACCGAACTGGTTCTCCGCCAAATCCGGCCCCACCCTCACTAGGTGCTCGACGAGGCGGTTTGCAATTACTCTTTCAAAGAGCTTGCCCACCTCATCGAGCAGCACAATGGGCCGGTATGCGGACGGAGAGTCCGCAGGGCGCCCCGGCTTCTTAATGAGGACCAGTTTACCCATCTTCCAACGAAGTGGGAACTGGCCCCTCTCCAAGCATGCGCTTAGGAACCCTCTTAGTCGAGGCCCGAGAGCCTCCAAGGCCAGGACCCAGGCTTTTCCAGGTAAGCCATCGGGTCCTGGGGCGGTATTTTTGGCCTTCAGCCTATTAACCGCCACTCTCAGGTCTACCTCAGTCACCTCAGGAGCATCGTCATCGTCGTCGTCGGTGTAGTCCGCATCGGGCACCGCAGGTGGCGGAGCCATAGGCGGGGGAGTATGCTCCCCTCGCGAGGGAAACAGAGCGCTCACCACGTCCTCCACCAGCTGGGGCCGGAGACTCTGCGTCAACGGGGGGGCCCAGGTGCGGAGCTTATTCCGCACCATTTTGTAGGGTCTTCCCCACGGGTCCCCGTTCAGAGACTCCAGCATCTCCTTGCGAGCCAGATCTTTGGCCTGCAGGATCCCTGCTTTGAGGGCGCCCTTCGCCACTTTGTACTCCTCGTACAGCTCCGCCTCTCTGACCTGCGCATCCAGAGGGCGGATGCGGCGCCTGCGGTGCCTGGTGTACCGGCGCCGTGCGGCAACGCATGCCTGACGCAGCGTCGCCAGCTCTTGCGACCACCAGTACACCTGACGGCGGGCGCGTCCTGGCTTAACCCGGGGCATTGCCATGTCACAAATATCGGACATGGCCTCCCGGAACCACTCCGCTTCGTCGTTGATATCAACAGGCCTGTCCGGAGGTGACACCCAGGCCTGCACGATAGAAGCTTCCAGGAGGAGCTCCCGGTCGAGCTGCTTCAGCGCCCACCGCGGACCACTCGGGGCTTGCCGGACTGGCGCGTTTGAGGTCTGGGCGGAGACGTCAAACCGGATATACCGGTGATCGGAATAGGTCTCCACCTCCTCTAATACGCGCCAGTCAATGACACGTGGTGACAGAGCAGGGCTAGCGAACGAAATGTCCACAACCGACTCCCCCTGCATCCGCACACATGTGGGGACAGAACCCCGGTTTAGGACAACCAGGCCTGTCTCCAGAGCCCAGTCCTCCACCATCCTGCCCCGTGTATCCGTATAACGGGAACCCCAAGACAAGTGCTTGGCATTGAAGTCCCCAAGAACGAACACGGGTAGGGAACGATAACCAGCGACGACGACGCCCAACTCCATAAGGGAGTTCTGGAACTCGGCGAGAGTTCGGTTCGGGGAGAAGTACACTCCTACCACGACAATCTCCCCGAACCGTGCCGCTACGCACCCCTGTCCTCTTTTGACACTCTCGAGGGACGGGGTCCCAGCGGTGGCCGACGAAATTAGAGCCACTGAGCCGTTTAGGTCCCCTACCCAGTCATCCCTGGGCGGGACAAAATACGGCTCAGCGACCACGGCGATGTTAATCAACCACTGCGCAATGCTCTGGACCAGCAGGTCCTGAGCGGCGGCGCAGTGGTTAATGTTCGCCTGGAGGAGCCGTAATGGAGCCGTTGTTAGCACTCCATTTCATCCTCCTCTTGAGCCCCCTGTGAAGGCTCCACCGCGGCAGCCGCAGTGGCATCGGTGGTGGGGGGGGTAGCAGCAGCGACAGTGGTGGCGGCTGCGGCAGAGACAGCGGCAGTGGAGGGTCTCTTCTTACTCCCGGCCTTGGTAGGTGGAGCGCAGGCCTTGCCCCCAGCCCAGTGATCCGCCGGCTTGCCAGCTGCCGCACATATGACGCAGTGCGGCGTGGCGTTACAAGAGCCGGCCCTATGACCGGGCTGACCACAACGGAAACAACGATCGCTGTAGTCCACTTCCGAGGTACACTGAGCTCCGACGTGGTTGCCCACTAGGCAACGGAAGCACCTCAGAGGTCTGGGTTCCAGCAGTTTGACCTGCGCAGAAACCCAACCGACCAGGAGCCTTCGGCCCTCCGATATTTTCTTGGCCGCCGTCACAGGGCAGCTCACCACGACGGTTTGCATGCCTGTGTGGTCAGGACGTATAGTGCCTGCCTTCACCTGCTCAGCAGAGCACTCCCCAGTCCTGACGATGGCGGCCACAACCTCTTCCTCCGTGATGGAGTCGTCCAGGCCCAAGATGCGCAACTCAACACACTTGGTGGGCCTGTACACTCGGACCTCATCCGCATTTAAGGACGCCCTGAGCCTTTCGGCTAGAGCGTCAGCGATCGAGCCGCTAGCTGCACCGGGGATCTCCAACATCCGAGCCCCGGTCATTGTCATCTTGAACCGAAGGCCTCCAGTGATTCCGAGCTCCTTCAGGTCCACCGTCTCCTTTGCCTTCGTGATGACGTCACGGTAAGTCGTACCCCTCTTCTCCGCGTCCGGCTGTAGTGTGACCACCACAGCAGCGGTCTCCGGAGTGCGGAGCATAGCCGCGACGCTTCTCGCTTTGTGTTGCCGCTTCCTCTGTCGTTTTCTAGCCGCTCTGGCTGCCTTTGCTGTCTTCTTTTTCTCCCCGGCCACTTGCCATCCGGCTTCGGCCGCAGGAGAATTTGAAGGCGGGGTTTTGGAAGTCAGGGCTGGCTTTTGAACCTTCGCCGCTTGTGCCTGTGCAGCCGCTCCGCCCTTTTTCTGCCTAGCCGGTGCCGAAGGAGTCGGCCCGGCTCCTCGGTTGCCCTGGCCTGAGGACTCCGGATAGGCAGCCACGGCGGCTGCGTACGAGGCCACCTTCTTCTGGCCCGAGGCCTTCTGGCTCGCTGCTAGCGGAGGGCGCAACACGATGCCCTCCAGGGTGGAGAATCGTTCCTGGAACCGCTCCTGGAAGGCAACCAGCTCTTGCCGGACCAGGTTTAACAAGTTGTCCTCCGCAGGCACAGGCTGGCTTTGCCTGCGCTTGCGCCCCCCTTCAGGTACCTCCTTGGAGCCGTCTCCTCGGAGCTTGGCCAGGTCTGCTTGGAGCTTCTCGTTCTTCTTTCGGAGAAGCTCCGTGGCAGCCGCCAGGCGGGTGACCTCCGCCCGCAGCTTGGACATTTCGTCCGACGGAGGCCCGCAACGGTTGGCTTTCGCTGCCGCCAAAATGGAGGCCGAGGCCGTACTTATAGCCTTGTCTTTGGAAGCCTTCGACCTCTTCTTGGCCACCTCACGGATCGCGGCCTCCACGACCTCCGCAAACCTGGCCTGACGCTCCGGCTCACCGCCGGAAGATTCCGAAGCCCTCCGACCGGTCGCTCCAGGGTGGCATCCCTCCTCGGCGAGTCTTGCGGCTCGCTGGGCGGCCTCTTGGGAGGCGAGCCCCCTCCCCCTGCCCCCTTCTCGGCCGTTTCCCCTCCTACTGGTGGGGATTTTTCGGGGCGAGGCCACTTCTCCGTTAGAGGTCGACCCCTGGTCGTCCTGCGGTCTGGGCCGCTTACGGAGGAACTTAGAGTTCTCCGCAGCAGCCCCCACTCTCTCGTCTCTAGAGCTCGCCGAGCTGATGCCTGACGCAGAGTCAGAATCTGACCCCGCATCTCCTCGACGCTCAAGCGAGCCCTTCCTCCAAAGTTTGGAAGGAGTCTCCACGCTGCGCTCGCTCGACACCTTCTCGGGCGTTTCTAAATTAAAACTGATCAGTTCCTTAAAGGATACTGATCGGGAGCCTCCTCGGCTCCTGCTGCCACTGGCAATCGGTAGACATACGTTGCCCCCCCCAGAATACGAGGGGCATGACGCCTCCAAAGGAGGCGTGGCGGATTCTCCAGCTGCTGAGCAGCTGGTACCGCCCTGGGGTAATGTTTTTTCGTCTGTCCTTTCCATGATGTGTTCCTTTTAAAGGGTGTGGTCCCCATCTTCTCCCTTCTCTCTCCTCCCTTCTCCTTTCCTTCTTGCTTGCTCACTGCCCTCAAAGTCACGTCTGATAACCAGACGCGTACCAGAGAACAGTGAGCAAGATTCCTTCCTATGTATAGACTCCCTAGCCGCTGTCTACATTTGCAACATTGATTAGTTTTGAATTACAATTTTTGGTGAGGGAATGTCGTTCTCGTATAGGAGTTAAATGTTGCATCTGAAAAGGTTTTGATATTTGGTTATGATAAATTGAGATTTCATACAATCTTCAGTCTTTTAAAATCTTAAGAAAAACAATCACCTTTGTAGGTACTTATTTTTCTGTTTCTTTCTTCTTATCTTATTAAATGTGTGTACATAAATTGTTAAATAAATAAATAACTACAATGGGTCTAATTTTCTCAAAGTAGTTTGTTTGTTTAGTTTTAGTTTGCCCAAGTATTCATTTTGTCATTTCTTCAAAATGTCACGCCTTTTTAACTTAGTCTCAGGGGGAGCAACATAATGAAATAAACCTAAGTAGAATCTTTACAAAGCACTTAGTACCATTAGGTCCTACTTGAAACTACGACAATACACCAAGAAGTGTTTATTTTTCAATTCCCAAACCACTTATACCTATTTAGTATTCAGTCGTCATTTTGTTAAAAGAACGAAAAAAAACTATGATAATAAGTCTGGCTGCGTTGCAATGTTTCGCTTCGGGAAGGGCAATGTTCACATTGCTACCCCCGCGAGGGCCGTGAAATGAGATTCGTGCCCATAACACGCAGATGTATGGTCTCCCTAGCGACAGAGCTCTATTCATTGCATTGATTAGGTTAAAATTATAACAGAAAACATTGTATGAAAATACGGTATTACTGAATTGTGAATAGAACTTTGAAGTCGGAAATTGATTTGTACTTTGATGTATTCGAGCAATAACCTTAAAATAAATTTTAATGAAAGCAAGTAATTAATTTAGCGAGAAATAAACTATAGGTATTCATATTATTCGGTTCCATCAAAACGTTTTAAACGGACCGAAGTGCCTACTTCATTTACATCTTCATTTAAATAAAAATATTTCACTGGTTGAGTTATAAAATCGTGATTACGTTGCAAATAAATAACGAACTCAATCCGCTGAACTACCCGATTGAGACTGACTGAAAAATTCTTGAAGCGCACATGGAAATACCTCATTTAATATTGTAGCCGCAAGCATTTTTTGTAAAAGAGAGGTATTGGTGAGCTGTATTTTTTAAAATCATTTACGTGTACGCGGATAACATATCTTTATATTTTATTTCCTCAGTCCATTTCCTGAAAGAACTAAAGCACACATTCAATCATAAAAAAAGCCAAAACAACAGAACGCTACGCATCCAGTGACGTCATAAGATTGAGCGCTCCACGAATTAAGTACAAAGTCTGTCACCGGTACGTTGGTGATCAGGGCTCCTCATGAAATATTCATGTGCACGGATGCGGTCGAATGTACCGCTGCGATATATTTACCGCTGACCACGTCAGCCCGACGCCAAAATAATAACTAGGGGTACATTGGACCACTGTATATGTATCGCTGCATTTGAGGGCTCCTTTGTCGTAATTATAGTGGACAGGGGTTCTTTCGATATAAAAGGAAAATGGGGTGGGTTTTTTCCTCGTTAAGTCAGTTGATTGAAGAATAATTAAGTGGTGGTATTGGGTAGGGGTATGTTTGATCCAATATAAAAAGGTTCTTGGGCATTGTGGGCATAGGCGTCTTTCTTTTGATAGATGTAGGAGGGTAAACTAATTATCTCTTTGAAGTAATAAAGTGCATAAATGAAAATGAACTTTAAAACAAAACTGTTTTTTTTTTGTTATTCTCTTCTATGAGCTTGTTTATTACGTGCTTAAACAACTTTATTCGTGAGGACCTATCATTTTCTGTCATTTAATCTAATTTCTCATTAATTCCAACGGCACTACCTCGACCTTCAACTTACTTAAAAATCGTTCAAATTCAAGTCGCAATATCGTTATGCGGAACAATCAATGTCAAAATCTGGTCAAATGTATATAGGAAGTTAGAAGTGTTTTAGGCAGCTTGTAACTGCGATTCAACACTCCTTAAAAAATACAGGACTTGTCCTTTAGATCATACAACAAGACCATAATAATTGCTTGTTGCAGGATATGGGTACTCTAACCACATAGAACAGCGTGTATTAACAAACTACGTCACTTTGATTCGAATTATTGCACGCTTTAAATCCAAAATCAAAAGGCCAAACCAGCAATAAAATTTGATTAAACAAAACTCAGCAGAACTTTGAACAGATTCAGTGTACGAATAAATTGTTCACGAAACCGCCAGATTGAGTAAACTAAATTATGTTCGCCAAGGCGACTATGAACAGTCAGAGGTCTGAGTTAGCCGCAAACCAGGATCTATTTATACACAAGTTAGTAGCAGATTAACAAAGAAGTTATAACTTGGACTTTCCAGCATTTCTCTTATCTAAATGGAGATTAGCAAGACCCACGGATTTGCCTAATACCCATACAGGCTGTTTGCAAGTTTCAAGCTAGATATTTGCGAAACAATACCTTCAATAAGTTTCATAATTAGAATACTAACATGAACATAAGACAGTGTTACGATCAACTTATCTTTTTGACGTGCAGTAACTATAACAATAAAATGTAGTGCTAGAAAATAAATGAAATAAAGCTTGTTTTTTCAAAAATCAGATATTTTTTAACTGAGGGATAAAAATTACAGGAAGTCAGCTTTTGTATGCGATTTCAAACATAATTATTATTCTTCAGTTAAACATTACCAAACTATTTAAAAATCAGCATAATTGTTGCTGATAAAATAAATACTAAAGATAAAAAGTTTTTCACAAAACTGAACGAATTAATGTTAGTGACATTTGGGGGAAACCGCGTCCAGTAACGGCCTTGCCCACATGCCTTTGTAGGCCCACAAGTCGCTGTTATAAAAAATATATACATTTTTATTTGCTAAATAGTTGAGCAAACTTCATCTAATACGATTCCAAATTTCAAGTCGATAGCATTGCTAGTTCTAAAGATATCCAACTGTGACAGACGAACAGAATTAGTCACACCTTAAGGGTTTCTTTTTACCATTTTGGTATGGAACCCTAAAAATTACCTAAATGTCATCAATCAGCTGTTGACAATTTAGTATGATCCAGATCTGCGACTATGGGCAATTTGGTTATGACTGGTTACAGGTCCCACTAACATATCTCACGCTGATATTGCTACAGGGCACAATTTATGTGCCAGTACAACACGTGTACAATTATTGTACACATGAAACTGAAAGTGTGTACTAACGTATTCAACATATCGTTCTGCCTGGAGCGGTGCTTTAGCAGGCGATCAGTTTGTGTTTAGAATAAGTTGTTAACAATCAACATGAACTTTTCTGTTACTTGGAGGAACTTTATAGAGGTACGTGGAACAAGGTGTAAAGTCTGGAAAACCTCCATTGAAAAAAAAAAGGAAGGATCCTCCAACCATTTTTTTAAGGATCGGAAATCATCAAATGACTCCTCCCGCTCTGGGCGGAGCAGAAGGGAGACAAACTCTTTTCTAAAACTCATCGGGGTTCCTCCTAGTGCTCTTTTCGTTCCAGGGCCGCAGAAACTCCTTCGAACAAATTCCGCAACCCTGGCAGGCACTGGCCCTGGCGGGCCCCGTCTACTATGCTTTGAGACGCGCGTGGAAAATAAGATGGCGAGCCACCCAATGCTCGCCACACGTGGTCGGGAATCGCCCTGCGACTCCCGACGCCCGGGGCGTCTTCTTCTGTTGCGGCGGCTGGGGCGTGAAGTTTTCCTCTCTCTCACGCGTTCGGCCTCCTCCTTTGCTAACATTACTGCTTCGCACGAAGAGGTGACCGCTTCCCATGCCTCCTCCCTCCAGACAATGGATTGAACCAACCAAGGCCGAATGCGAGAGGTCACCGCCGTCAATCGCCTCGACGAGGACATGGCGGTGCTCCGCCCAAGCAGTACCCCTATTCTGTAACAACATTTACGTGTCTCGACAGCGGAATCCGAGGTGAGTATAAACATAAGACCTCTATGCTGTGTGCAATAAAGTTCACTTTGTGAGCTATCTCACTCAGGTGAAGCTCAATATCGCAATGGTTACTTACAGAATAGACTTGCTGGGCAGACCTCCACCGTATGCTCCACCGTGTCTTCCAGCCGATCCTTGCAGTGTTGACACCCGGGCGTGTCTTCCCGCCGAATCCAAAACAGGTATGTGTTGGTGGTTGGTTGGAGGTAGGTAGGTGTTGTGCCTGGTGGGTAATAATTGACCGATGGTTGTTGTCGTGAGGTTATATATTTTCAATTCGCGCGGATAACTGATACCGCGATATAGAATTTATGAAGCGTCAGGTAAATTTTTGGTAGTTCGTTGTCGTGTCTTCTAAGACAGGCGTGTCTTAGAAGACACGACAACGAACTACCAAAAATTTGTTATCGACATCTATGATACAACATAACATTTGTGATTTTCTTAAATCTTACATCGTGCGAATTACAATGGTCCAAGGTGGTTCAAGTCTGGTGGTATCACGAGCCTGTAGATCCTTTTCTAATTAAAAGAAATTCGACGGTTATCTGGTCAATACATATGTTATTATGCTATTAGCCTGGTATATTTAACCCAATTAAGTTATTAGAACCAGGACTTTAAATTACTTATTGTAAAGTTTGTATCTTCGACAGAGTTTCAAATATTCTGGAACTAGGCCATCCTGTGAACAGTCTAGACGATCTTATTGTCAGCTTGTGACCTAAAAAACAAAGTTGGAACAAGAATTGAAGTTTTGGAGACAAAAAGCAACGCTACATTGGCCACTGGCTTGACAATAAATCAATATTGCTTCAATTACTATTTTAAAACTTTGTTTGATCGAGTTTTTTAAATATATTTTAGACTGAACCAAAATATCTAGTGAATTGTAAATTAATCTAAAGGGTGTTTTTGTTATTTGGAAGCACTATCAATTTATTAGTCTGTCACTTATTTGTCTTCTTTGATATGAGAATCATAATAATTATGTTATAGGCCTCTCCCAGACGATCCACGTCATTTTTTTTGATAATGGGTTTTGTATGAAAAATTTAAACGAATTTTTTTCATGTATTTTTTATTTGTATTAATCGAAGTAATCACCCATGCAATCAATGCATCTTTGTCAACGCAGTGGCAGTTTTTTAAAGAAATCAGCTGGACGGGAGGCAACAAATTCTTCAAAGGCATTTTGAACTGCCTCTCGGGTATTGAATTTTTTTCCCGCCAAGAAGTTATCCAAATTCTGGAAAAAGTAGTAGTCTGTAGGCGCAAGGTCTGGTGAGTAGGGCGGATGACGGAGATCTTCCAACCCCAGTTCTTGCAACTTGGAGACCGTCTGCTGTGCAGTATGAGGTCGCGCGTTGTCGTGCAGGAGCAGTGGAGACGAGCGATTGACCAATGCTGGTTGGACATGTGCCAGCTACTCCATCATTGTGTTCAGTTCTTCACAGTACACATCTGCAGTAATGCTCACCCCGTTTGGTAAGAAGCTGTGATGAATCACACCGGCGCTAGACCACCAAACAGTGACCATCAGTTTTCTAGGGGTAAGTTTTCGTTTAGGGCATTGTTTAGGTGCTGAACCAGGATCCAACCAACTTGCTGAGCGCTTGCGGTTATCAATTAGAATCCATTTTTCATCGCAGGTAACAATGCGGTTCAAAATTCCTTCATTTGTGTGTATGTTGAGCAGTGCAAGGCACGTCTCGACGCGTACTTCACGCTGGCGATCATTGAGTTCGTGGGGCACCCATTTGTCAAGCTTTTTTATCTTGCCAATTTGACGCAAATGGACCAATATTGTTTTGACGCTAACGTCGAAAGCTGCTGCTAATTCAGCCGTAGATTGTGTATCATCAGCTTCCACAATCGCCTTTAATTCGTCATTGTCGACCAAAGTCTTTGGACGACCGCGAGGTTCATTTTTCAGGTCGAAATTTCCAGAACGGAAGCGAGCAAACCAATAGTGGTGCGTTGGTTTGTAGTGTTAGCTCCGTAAACGTCGTTGATGTTGCTTGCTGCTTGTGCCGCGTTGCTGCCATGACGGTATTCATATTCCATAATTACTCGAATTTTTAACGTATCCATGATGACGAAAAAGATTGAAATGCGATGAAAATGTAACACTAATCAATAAACAAATGACTACTTTTGGAAAAAAAACATGTTTTTAAAATAAAATTAATTTGAAATTAGAATTCTTAGCCAAACAAAAATTATTTTGATTTGAAATGGCCAGTACTGCAGAACGGCAATTTCATAGGTAAAGACCTAATATACAACTGATAAGCCAGAGTGTCAATTCTGTTATTTTTTAAGTAACGTTCGCATTACAAAAGTTACAAAAGTTAACTGTTAAATACAGTTTGTAATGAAAACCCTGTTGTTCCTGGTCCACTGCTGGATATAAGTCTCCACCGAGTGTTGCCACGACAACCGGTCTTGTGCGTCTCGCATCCATCGGCTTCCCGCGATCCTCACCAGGTCATCGGTCCACCTTGAGGCCTTCCAACGTTGTATCTCCCGGTCCGTTCAGAATCGATATCTTATAGTAATTTTGTAAAATTAATTACATTAACATAAATTTTTCAAAATTCTTCGATTAAAAAATCAATAAAATATTAAGTCATGATTATTTGGCAAGTAAAGATAATTGCCAACCTTTGCGCCGTCGTCTGTGTTGCTTCAGCAGAAACAGCTTTCTCGGTGCCATCACTGCACCGACTGTCGGGAGGACACGGCGCAGCACATACTGGCAGAGTGTGCCGCATGGGAGGAACAGCGCCGTGCCCTCGTTTCCGAAGTGGGACCCAACCTGTCACTGCCGGCCGTCGCTCGTTCGATGGTCGGGAGCGCCGAGTCATGGAATGCGGTGATCTCCTTCTTAGAGGCTGCGGAGAAGGAGAAGGAGGCAGTGGCCACTCTCCCGTGCCATAGCAGGTGAACCAGGCGTCGGCGGAGGGCGGACAACGCCCCCCATCCAGCAGGACCCGAGACGGTGGCGCGTATTGTTCCAGACGTGCCCCTACTGGACGTTGCGGGGGGAGGACACCTTACTCCTCCCGCGGGCCTGAGGTGGCCCGCATACCTAGCCGGGGATTATGGAAGGATTACTAGCTCTCACAATTCTCGGTCAAGTGTGAGAAGGAACACCGGGGTGGTTTTACGTCAGTAAGAGTCTGACAGACCAAGGAGTCTGTCACCCGCCCCAGGCGAGGGACATCCATGAGGATTTTTTACCCTGGCAACAAAAAAAAAGGAGAAACACCACTGCGTGAGGTCATGAATTACACATGTTAAACTCATTTCTTTCAAAATTTAGAATTTCAAAGCAATCGGATTATGTAAAGTCAACAAAGCTATTTGGTATACAGGCAAAAATATTATTCTTTCCATTGCACTGCCAATATTTATTTATAATCTGTGCATTATGACTTTTTAAGCTGATGACATACTCAAGAGTGTGGTTGCATATATTGAAATCGTGCGGAGAACGATACCGCGATGTAGAATTACGTAGGACTTGTATATCATAAGATGCTGCTATAACTTTACAGGCGTGATGAGGATTATATCAATGGATAATGTATATATCAGGCAAAAACCGGCCAAGTGCGAGTCGGACTCTCACACGAAGGGGTCCGTACAATAAACATTAATTTTTATTTGTTGTTATAGGTGCAATAAAAATATACAATCTGTGAAAATTTCAACTGTCTACCTGTTACGGTTCTTGAGATACAGTCTGCTGACAGACAGACGGACGGACGAACGGACGAACAGCGGTGGCTTAGTAATAGGGTTCTGTTGGTTACTCTTTGGGTACAGAACCCTAATAAAAACAAACGAAATAATGATTATCATAATACCATGGTCGCGCGAGGTCTTCATCTCAGTCGTGCACTGTTGGCAAATTGATAAACCACTGAGGTTTTGTCCCATATTGTGTAAAGTGTTAGTTAGTTAATTGATAAGATAGCTCTACGTACAAGATTAATTTAAATTCTAAATAGTCCATCGCATACTAAAAGATAGACTTGCCTTCGCATTTATAAATATGCGAAAGCAAGTCTATCTGTTTGTTACGTCTAAACAGGTGAACGAATTGGGATATAACTTCACGTTTCAGATGCTAGTTTCAAATATTAATGAACGTATGTACCTACTCATAAACAAAACCATGTCGTTCAAAATATCGATCATAAGCCACCCTTATCAGTCAAAAGTAATCGGAGATGGGCAGAACATGAAGCTAATTGAAGTAAATTGCCCCAGTCGGTCGGCGACGGAGAAGGCGTGATGGATTCCGTGACGAATTGGCTTGAAAGAGCAAATAGTGAGTGAAATAGAATTATTTGTTGATGCATTTTGTTGGAGGTAAATTTCTTTAATGAAACGAATAGGACTCTTGCCAAAATTAAAATCAATCAGAATTTAAAAAAGAAGGTTAAAAAAAAATTGGTTTTCTGTAAAGTCGGTTTACGGACAATAATTTTATGTAATAACATCATAAGAAAACAATTGAATGTTCGAAACGTGACAGAGACTCTTTCGTGCGTGCAGCCAGTGTTCATCTATTTTAATATATAAAGCTGAAGAGTTTGTTTGTTTGTTTACTTGAACGCGCTAATCTCAGGAACTACTGGTCCGATTTGAAAAAGTCTTTCAGTGTTGGATAGCCCATTTATCGAGGAAGGCTATAGGCTATATAGCATCACGCTAAGACCAATAAGAGCGGAGCAGTAATGAAAATTGTGACGCAGACGAAGTTGTGTGGGTCAACTAGTCGATTTATAAGACGTTAAAAATGATGATGTAATATAGGCCTTACAAGCGCAACCAATGTTTCACATAGGCCAATCCTGAACATTTTCTCGTTGACCTCTGTATAAAAATCACACGGATTTGTGTTTTAAATTAATGCAAAAATTATATCTAAAGCTTTAACCGTGACAAGCGTGACACGTCTAAAAAAAAACATTGGCTCGTACTGAATTACCTAACTAATTTAATCGTGTTGAAGTTGCAGGTTTTTGTTTTAGCTTCAGTAATAAAGTATTGTCACGCATGTAGCATGACGTATGAGTGACAATGTTTTGATGAAAGAATGACAAGTAAATATTACTAATTATGATGAATCCGGACCTGTAAGTTGACCCTTCCTGCTGGTCATTAACTGTTTAATTTTAATGGATTTGGTTAAATAAAAAAAAGTGATAGTGGTGTGGAAATCACTTATGGTAAATAACTATGGGTTTTATTTACAAAAAAATCTAATAATCATTTGATTGGTTAAATCAATGATTTTGATCGGTGGTGTTTGATTAGCAAATTGTCAATTCACATCGTCAATACAAAAAAATAAAAAAAGTTCATCAGTATTTGAAGTAATCATTGCAATTTTATTAAATCACACACATGGAAACATTGGCTTATACTGAACTAACTAATTAATTAGTTGTTCGTTTTTAGGGTTACGTACCAAAATGGTACAAAAGGAACCCTTATGGTTTGACTAAGTTTGTCTGTCACAGCTGTATATTTTATCTTTATGTACTAATAAAGCACTGACGCGTGAAACATAACGTTTGAGTGACAGTATGTTGACGACGGAATGACACGTAAATATTTCTAAGTATGATAAGCCCCGTGACCTGCAACTTGACCCTTTCTGCTGGTCATCAACATTTAAATTTTAATGGAGTTCGTGAAAAAAAGTGGCACCCATGAATGAAAAGTTGTGCGGATATTGGAGTATTGGGTTTGTGATGTGGGAGTAAGAGAAAAATAAATGTTATATACGAATGTGGATGGATAGATCAAAGATCTGAGGTTGGATTGTGTGAAAAATGAATTGACTAGAAGAGCTTCACAACTATGATAACAATTAAGTATCAATAAAAAATACGAAAGAAGACATGCTGCGCCGACCCCAAGTAAATGGGTTTAGGGCAAGAGAGACTGATCGTTGACTAAAAGAAACCATCTATCTTTAAAAAAAACAATTCAAAAAAAATTATCAACCTAATCTGCCTATCCTTTTCCCAACTACCTATATTGGGGTCGGCTTCCAGTCAAACCGGATTTAGCTGAATACCAGTATTTTACGCGGAGCGGCTGCCTACCAGACCTCCACAACCTATTAACTGGGTAACACAGTACTTCATGGCAAGACTGGAGTCAGATGGCTTCTGACTATCCGTAATGACTGCCAAAGATCTACAAATGACAGCCAGAACCAACGGCTTAACGTGTTTTCCGAGGCACGGAGGAAACTCTGTATGTTGAGATGGTCACCCATGCATAGACCAACCTTGGCAACCGTTGCTTGACCTTGAAGATCGACCCGTGCGGCTGTTATTATCTAGCCACGAGCTCCTCAATAAAAAAAAATATCAACCTGATATACAACGTTGATACGACAGAGGGGCTTTCCTTTAAACTACCTATACTAGGTACCATTTTCAAGCTCTGTACCAAAAATAAATTAATTAGGAGCAGCAGTTTAGTCGCAAATGATTTTTAAAGTTTTTGCACGGTTTGAACACGATGTATCTTTTCTAACATCTGATTATCGTCTAAGCATAGGTCATGCACCTTACAACGATAAATCTACGATGCGTTGTTGCCGCTCTGACGCATGTCGAAGGACATTCACAAAAAATTGGCAATGCAAACAAGGAAGCAATCAATACACACACACTTGCACTTTCACTACGAAAGCGACTAACATAAAACGAGCGAAAGAAATAGAGATAGGTCAGTTTGTTGCATCCTTGTTTTTTGCGATCGGTAAGTCCCTCAGTGCGCCGACGCTTGTTTTTCGGAACGTACAGTTTGTGGAATTCGCGCGCAAACAATTGTAATTTTATTTTGTTATTGTGAGAGGACACGTAACTTGGGATTATTATTATTTAGTATTAGTGTTTTTTTTTTGTGATTGACTGTTTTTTATGGTGATAGGACACGTAACTTGGGATTATTATTATTTAGTATTAGTATCTCCGGACCTCACTCCCATGGATTTCTTTTTGTGGGGTTACATTAAGGGTGAAGTATATGCCTCAGAGGTAAATACAATTGATGAGTTAAAAAATAGAATTATTTTAGCATTTCACAAATTAAAGTGCTTAGCGACGGATGGTGATCTAATTAGAAAAATAAATAACAATATTCTCCGTCGGTATAATTTGTGCATCAATGTGAATGGAGGACACATCGAAAATTTAAAAATTTAGTGTGTTTGTTTTTGTGCGCGTACTTCGAAACGTTACCTAACATAAAAGCCAGTGCAAGCGGAGGCCTAAGTCGCCGGCGGCCACCCCGGCCCGGCCCCCGCCGAGCACACGAGATACCGCACACCGCGCTCCAAGGCGCGCGCGATGTTGCCGCTTTGTTACCTAGCGGTATCTAAGGTCAGTGTCATTTTTTTACAAAGGGTTTTATTCGGATTTGCAAGCCATTTAGCTTGTTTGAAAAAAATATTTTCTCATTTATGGCGCTTTTTGTTTTTTTACCGTATCGAATTAATACTGAACACGTATAGTATACGTAGTTTATTTTAATGCCCCTCTGTCGTATCAACTCTGTATAATATTTCCAAAGTTTACATAGGAAAAAAACCACAACGGCGAAAAAAACACATGTCATTTGTTTAGGTATTTTTGCCGTCTATAATGCGTTGATATAAAAGTGTGTTTTCACAAAATTGACAAGCGCGTGGTGTCAAATGTATCAAAGGGAAACGTGAACGTTTATTAAAAAAGGTTTTGTTTGTAATGAACCGTCAGCGCTGGGAGCGTGACATGCATGCTTTTATGAACACTGAATTTACACGGATATTATTGCGCTATTTCAACTTACAAATTGAACCCGTTATCTGTATTTGCATCGATAGGAAATATAATTTTATAATTGTATGATTTTGTTACTAGTAGGTGCTTAACATGCCTTTAAATAGTCTGTATGAAATAAAAATTCAATTCTCGTAGGATGACCTATGTAAATTCAGTTCCTGAGCTACATTCACCAGAGAATGAACAACGGAAATTCATCGTTTTCTGATAAATTTGAAGAAATATTGAAATTTGTACACGTGAATGTACATATTATTGTATTACGTTATTTTTGTTATTGAGTACGATTCCTCCTAATATTTGCGTAAACTGCCAATAGAAACCGCAATTTAAGTTAAACAAATACACAGGTTGATACCTCCTGAGATTCCAATGCCCCACCGTTGTATCGCAAATGGAACCTTTTGATTCCACCGGAGCACATAGAAGTTAAAAAGGTGTTGAGAATTCTCTTCAACAACTAACATGGTAGTTATAAAGTGGCAGCGCTCGCAGCGTGACATGCGTGGCTGTCACGGCGAATGACGTCAGGATATAACGGGTCAGTGAACCTTCAAAATTCACTGTTATGTTTATTTTTATAAAATATTATTGTCACTTAATTGTGAAAGGTACTTTTGCTTATGGGCGCGAGTACCTATTTACTAAACATTTAAAATGATCAGTGAATTTTAATTATGTAAAAAATGTAGCCTCGTCTTTTTAAAAAGCTTAACTACTACATTATGATGCTTTATACCGCTATATGTACAGGTACCAAATAATAAATCGGTTTAGATAGTTAGGTTGCTTTTTATTGCGCGCATAAAATTTGTATTTGCGCGTGTTATTAGTGTTTTTACGAACATAATAAACCCGAACTTATGCAACCAAATAAACATAGAAAAATATGTTTTCAATACTATAAAGTGCACGAACGTTAAAGGTTTTTTTTTCAACCAAAAGTAATGTTATTTTTAAGCAAATACCAACTGTGTGTGTAAATACTTCGGTTCCAGAACTACGAGGTCATATTTAAGAGTGGTGTTCTGTCGCTGCTATAGAGAAAGAAACAATACCTATCAAAATTAAAAACAAAGATATTCAAATAAAAACTTTTTCAAAAAAATGCAAATAAAACCTATTTTCAAGAAGTCTGATGCAGTGGGTTGCATCGAATTTGTAATAATTGAATTAAAATGAGCACTAACTGCTTGAAAAGTGATTTTTTTTTTCTGCTTTATAGTCGTTTTTTGCGGACGGGTTTTTTTTTAACAAATCTATATATTTTTCAATTTGATACATTTCCTAATTATATAGCAGATACAGAACAACACCCTTAACCTGTTAGAATGCATAAGGACCGATTGGGGCTCGTAAGGTCCTATTGGTGCCAAGCCGACTCGCACGGTGTAAACGTTACTTGTATTCGTATTGCGGATTATTTTCATTTTTTTTTTTTATTATTTCCCCAGTTAAAAAAACAAAGGTATTTCAGGGGTTAAAAATGTCGCACTTCTATAACACTCTGTTTAATAGGTAAATATCACAACATTACCTCTCTATAATATTCGTTATTAACTCTCAATACGTTTGAATAGGACATAATTAATATAATAGCAGTATTTTATCCCTCGGAATTGTATAGTGTCTGGTCGTGACCGCAGACTAATTATAGTGATTAATGTCGCACCAACACATACTTATTCATATTATTCATGAAGGTTTTTATTTATATGGCTGGTAGTTTATCTAGTATTTATTACATTATTTAAATGCATATTCTACTAGTTCTGGTTGAAATATAGCTATGTTTATGAGACACATAAATATATTGCTTCTAAATTTAAAACTAATTACCCTGATTTTTAATTTGAAAAAAGTATCAAAGGCAATCATCCGCTGGAAGCAATATGCAAAAATTCTTGGATAGCAGTAGACTCTTTCGGCTGGACTGACGATGATGCTAACCAATCTTATCGTAGGTACCTCACCTGATTCAAATCTGAACAATAATGAAATCTTTTCCTTATCTATACCAAAGCAAAACAGTGTTTTCTTTTAACCTAAATCAGCAAAATTAACATACCGATTTTATAGTGGAAGTTTAAGTTCGAAATTTATTTTGAAGTTGATAATTACTCAAAATTATTTTCATTGGTCTAAAAGTCACCGGAAGAAATTGCAAATGACTTTCGAGGCTCGTAACTTAGCAAATTGCAAATGACGAGATTCGCGTTTAAGGTTCAGATTGTGCTACCAAATCGCTGACGTAAAAGTTATGATCCTATAATAATAAAAAAAACACAGTGATGTAAGGGGAAAAGTATTCGCTAGTACTTTTTCCCTTTACATCACTTTTTTGAAGAAATTTATTGCTGTCAAAGGTTGTTAAAATTCGTTTTTAAAAAACATACGACACAATATATCACAATATTTAATGTCTTACGTTTAGTAATCTTTCATACACATCCAGAATAATTGACATTCGAAGTAAGCAAGAAGCTGGTCAAGGTCAACGAAGTTCTGGAGCCGACTGCTCAAGCCGTTTTAGAAGACTGGGAGAACCAAGATTCCGGTTTGAATTTCATTCTAGACAGCTTCTCTTACGTGTAAAGGATCTCAATCTGAACCAAAGTTATCCCTAAAGATGAAACGGACCACAGACTGGCAAATAAAATCAGCTAAAAAGAGGCTCACCAAAAATAAAAGTTCAATTACATCGCCTTTGTAAAGACTGCAAATAAAACGAACACTGGAATTTAACAATAAAAGCGTTCCTTACCTTAAATCGTTAGCACAGGCCTTAAATTAAGTTTTCCCGCCCATCATCATTATCTGTATCTAAGAAAATTTGAAACGCACCCTTTTACGAGCTATGAGACGGCACCCGCCTTGTTCTTGTCTCTTGGCTTTGTCGTAATAAAAGTTATAACCCTGTCTATATAGATATACCCCTGTATTGTATAGACACTTTAATATTATCCGTTGTAGATTTATTAAAGTAATGGTTTAGTCGACTATAAAATACAGGGTTCTGAATTAGCGTGTCTATGTTGTGATTCGACAATAATTCACCTGAATATCCAGTTAAATGCAAAAACGTTTTTGTAAAATATTTCTTTATGCTTATTTATTTTCAGATATTACTTCCTTTACCTCTTATGCTCAACAAATACCTTTATTTATTAAAATACTTCTTGTACAATAGTGGTACCTATGCACAGTGGTGACCTTTACTTATTTTACTTTAAAAAAATACCTTTGCGAGGCCAAAAGTGCTCATAAGCCCTCGCAAAGATATTTTATGTTGTTAGTTTTTAATCACAAAATTTTATTTTGTATATATTTTGCGTGTCACAATTATATATTTTTTCTTCCTTTCTTATAGCTAATAAAAAAACGTAACATATTATAAAGTGGTCATTTTGGTCTATACCGCAGTTAATCGCGTGAACGCAATGATATGCATGTAGCACACATATTGGCTCGTATGTCATCCACTAAAAAGCTGCACCCCATTATGAATTTTACCATGTCAAAAACAAAAACCATAATTGCATATAAAAGTCCGGCAGACAGATAAGCACGACTCTTGCTGGGTGCGTAATTTCATTTGTTTGGAAAATTTTCTTCCCCTAACCTCATCTGTTTTCATTACTCGGCCGTCCACTGAGCTCATTATTACTTTCAATATTGCTGTTTTACCTAAAGACCATTATTTATCATAATAAGTACGTGCAATGTCTGGTTTTTGTGCCTTGAATATTTTTCATATTGTTTACAGGAGAGTCCAGCATTTTATGTATAGTGAAGCTAAACATTATGTTATCAGAATTTGATGTTTTCTGAATGATAAAAGTAAAAATCTTTTGCCCTAAAAGTCACCAAAAATAGAATAACGCTAAACGTATTTTTTTTTGTCGGAGGCCACTCGCAGTTACAAACCTGCGAAGGTTGTAACTACTTAACCGGACTTGCCTGTGTGGGCCTCAAATGAATTTAAGGCCCCCAGCTGAGGCTATGCACTAAACGTATTTTAAAATATCACAATCAATAAATAAGTAATATTCTGTCTGTGGCCGCACCGCCCGCCGCGCGCGCTCTCCGGGTCAACTCGGTTTGCAGATATTTTGACTCGAGCTGACTCGCTTACGGTCTGACCCGAGTTACTCAAGTTAGATAACTCGAGTCGCCCATCGCTAAGGTGAATTCCATCTTGAGGATGCGCAAGTACACGCGAGACTGCGCGCGGTTGCGTTAAACTGCGTATACTCGACACACCGTCATCATACCGTTAAACTGCGTATACTCGACACACCGTCATCATACGTTTTGCAATTCTTCCAGAGTCCAAATGTATACAGTTTTTTTTTTGTTAATTGATATTAGATATTATTTCAATGAAGACAATGTCGAAAATAAAATGCTCTTCGCTGCGCTTCGCCATATGTGCGCCGAGCCTTAACCTAGGCGAACCTAAGTATAAATTTATGTTGAATTTCCTTCTCTTGAAATACCTACTGCGTCATCCGACGCAAAGCGAAGTCAAGCCAATAATTTCCTTGAACGACCTCCAGAATGAAGCTTTTTGCTTCAATTTTTAACGCTCACTTCACAGTTTTTCAACGTTCACTTAAGACGAGGGTTTAAAAATTAACATCTTAGTAAGCTTCGAGTATCGTCGACCCGCCATGAAAAATATAGCATTCGAGAAAAGCGGAATCGCTGAGAACGGTCAATTTTTATCTATAACGTTTCACTGCAGTAAATCGACAGTGATTTTTCAGACTGAAATATTAGCGGTTTCAGTCCCCATATCTCTAGGGCCGTACAGCGACGAGACTGTTAATAAACACAATTTTTCCACGTCCGAAAAAAACGCGGAAAATCGAAACACAACAGAAAATACAGCCTCCTTTTTTCTGGCCTGCTTTTTACGCAGTGACATGTAGTGAAGTGACCGAATAATTTGCTCATTTGTCAACGTCTTCGCTTTGCCAAGGAGAAAAATGATTCAGTGAATCTGTCCGGGCGTCACGTCGCTGAATTAATTGAAATAAATTACCTACTTCGCGTCAACAGTTTAATCTTTAACGGATATAATCTGATG
This sequence comes from Lacanobia oleracea, assembly GCA_950371165.1. Classification (NCBI taxonomy): domain Eukaryota; kingdom Metazoa; phylum Arthropoda; class Insecta; order Lepidoptera; family Noctuidae; genus Lacanobia; species Lacanobia oleracea. The sequence continues at coordinate 16,257,968 of OX493397.1, forward strand.
CTTGTCAAAATTACTCATGAAACTCATCATACTCCTATCATGTATTATAACCACTAATAAATTAAATCTGGTTGATAATTATGAATTTGGAAAAACATGAAAGATACCTTCCAATAGGTACCACCTAAGTTTTCCCTGAATAGAATTATTAAATGCAGACCCTGAAAAAAAGAAACGATCTTTTAGAAACTAGCTGAGTGGAAAAAGAAAATGATTGTAGAAACCCAAATAGCAAATTCCTACAATAAAGCGTTTTCTGGTCGAACAAATTAGCTTACGTATCGACTTTTTGTAATGTCGGATTGAAGCAATGTTCGGCGCGTGTTCATCGTACTGTAAGTTTGCTTTGCTGTTGCTCAAACAGTTCGGTCAGAAGCCTTTTAACTTCAATAGAATATTCAAAGGTCGGCCTGTGAAAATATGGCTCAATTGGATTTCCGCTTTAATATTCAGGCGATGAAAAATATCCCGTCATAAAAACCTGGACCATATGAGTTTTTAGAGGCCACGTATTTGAATATTGATGTTTATGGAAAGTGCGGAACGAATACCGCACCTTTGGTAAAAGGTCCTGGTATAACGTTATGCCTGTGTCATAAATCCGGTATAATGGAACTATAGATTTCTTCCGCGTGACACGATGCTGTAAACTTCATAATGGACATTATTTTTCGTAATGTTTGCTTTCGTATAAATATGTTACTGTTATGATCATAATGAAGAGTTCATTTTGTTAAAAAATGAGCTGCTTTTTGGATGATAAAATTGTGAAAAATTGGTAACATTAAGTCCCCTGATGTTGATGCAGGCTTGAGTGTTGTCAATGTTCGTAATATGTGAAGGGGAAAATCTCATTTTGATGAGTAAAAGTGCTCTATAGTAAGAAACATTTTTCCCAAGTGAATCACGCTTAAGAATATTATAATCTAGTTAACCCACGCAACTTTGTCTGCTCTACTCCTATAAGTGTTAGCGTGATGATATATAGTCCATAGCCTTCTTCGATAAATAGGCTATCTAACACTGAAAGAATTTTTCAAATCGAACCAGTAGTTCCTGAGATTCAAGCAAACAAACAAACTCTCCAGTTACATATATTAAAGTATAGGTTTAGATATATACTGTCAAAATATTATTTAGTGATAGCAAAACAATCACCCAAATGTTTTTTTTTAAGAATATACTAAACTAACCCAACTCATTTATAAGCAAAACAACTGAACCACGACACCACCCTAACAAAGTGTTCACCACGCAAAAATTATCTTCCGCATATTAAATTTTCAAAGAGCGAGCTCTAAACATTTTTTAAAAAACTTCAAACGAGCGCAAACGCATGCATTACCGACAATAAAACAAGGTCCACTTAGCGATAGGCCCGCTCCGGAGAAAAAGGGCATTAAGGCGTAATTTATCACAGTTTCCGCACCATTAAACATGGAGACTGCAAAAACGCGTACTATACGTGATAAGCTCCATGAGAACTGGATTGTCTGCGGACGTGAAAAAATGCTGGCAAATACGGTGATAATCTTTGAATGGTATGTGGAAACCTTCGAGAGGTATCATTGGATATAGTGAGAATAGAAATAAACCACTTTAGTAAAATACGCCTTGGGAAGACTACCCAGTGTGCTGTTGTGGTTTAGTTCAGCAATTTTGATTAGATCTAAAATTTCAGTGGTACAAAATTAATTTCTTTAAAAATACGAGTATTATACTTTAATTTCTATTTAGGGTTCCGTAACCAAAAGGTAACCAACGGAACCCTATTACTAAGCCTCCGCTGTCCGTCTGTCCATCCGTCCGTCCGTACGTCCGTCTGTTTGTCTGTCAGCGGGCTGTATCTCACGATCCGTAATAAGTATACAGCCTAAATTTTCAGTGTGTATTTCTCAATAGCCGCCGCTATACAACAATCCGCTTTTATAAAAATTAAATTAAATTAAAAATTAAAAAGGGGCCACAATGGTCCCCATACAAAAAACGTTTCTCTCAGTTTAGGGTACGAAACCCTTTGTGTGATAGTCCGACTCACACTTAGCCGGTTCTTTTTCATCGTTTTCTTATTCTCTTTGATGTACTTACCTAATGAAGTAGGATCTTAACAAAAGATTTCAAGACCATCATAGCAAATAACTCAAAAGCTTTGAGCTGCCAGTAAAAACTCAAAGACATTTTAATTTCAAAAGCAAACAAATCCTTTTTCATGCTCTTACTGTTATGAAAGGAAAACAGATCTAAAATCCTTGTATTGTAAATCAGCTAGGTAGAATTAAATATAGACTTGAGTTTTATATATTTTTTAAATAATTTTTACAATTCAGAGTCTTTATTTTTGTAATTTATTGGCACACAAAATGTATTAGTATCAAACCTAATGCTGGCTCGAATCATATTCTATAATTCGCTGCGCAGTAGCAAATCCGTGTGACAGCACGGGGTTGAGGTACTGTACAGCCATAATTAAATTTCACAGACATCATTAAGCTTGAATCGACCTTTAGAAGATAATAAAACAACTTTTTTTTCAAAAAATTACAACCTACTTCCAAAACCCAAAACTCTTTTTATTTTTTTCACTTTTTGGTGGTTTACATGTGCCCGTTTACAGCGTACCGGCGTGATGTTATGTTATGAACTGGTGTGAACAATAGAAAAAATGAGATTTCAGCAATTCCGGTCGATTTACTATCATTTATTGAGGAGTTCCGTTGCCTATTTCCGTAGTTCTTCATCAGATCTTCACCAAATTGAAATGGACCACTCCGAGAAAGTACTCTTTCAAAAACTACCCAAATCGCTTCAAGTGTGCCTGTAAAATTTGAAGAGTTCCCTCTATTTCTCCAGGATCCATTATCAGAGCCTGACTTGATGATCACGGAACCACCTGGAAAGTATACCCTTTCAAACAAACAAAAAAACCAAATCGGTCCAGCCACCTTCGAGTAATCGGGGAACATACATAAAAAATAAATGAAAAATTCCGACGGATTGAAAACCTCCACCTTTTTGAAGTCGGTTAAAAATACGCAACGAGCTTAGTAAAACATCATCCGCCTAGCCTTTTCCCAACTATATTGGGGTCGGCTTCCAGTCAAGTCGGATTCAGCTGAATACCAGTTGTTTTAAGTGGAGCGGCTGCCTACCAGACCTCCACAACCCATTAACTGGGTAACACGGTACGTTTTGGCAAGACTGGAGTCAGATATACTGGCTTCTGACAATCCGTAACTACTGCCAAAGATCTACAAATGACAGCCGGGACCAACGGCTTAACGTGCTTTCCGAGGCACGGAGGATACTCGTTATGTTAAGATGGTCACCCATCCACAGACCAACCTTGGCAAGCGTTGCTTAACCTTAAAGATCGACCCGTGCGGTTGTTATTATTTAGCCACGAGCTCAGTGAAACGATAGAAATAAATAAAATATATTTTATAAATGACAAGCTTTCACAAAAAACTTACTAGCACAGGTAGGTAATGTAAACGACAATTTATACCAACAATATCGAAACGATTGTATAAAAGAAATACCCTTTCAAAGGTTTTTTTGATAAATAGGAAGAAATAAAGAAAGGCTTAGGTCGAATGTACCAAAAGGTCCTGTCATTCAGACGAAAGTAAAATCTGAATAATTTACTGAATTTTTCTTTGGTTTTTGCGATTCTTTATCTCTGGAATGTTTGTTTTTTTTTAGTTTTATTGCCATCTCATCTACGACACGCATGTATGTAATGCAAACCCCATCATTAGCATTGGATCAATTTGACATTAAGTACAAACTAGCATTATAGTTCAGTGGGACAATTTTAATGTCGTACTTAACCAAGCGTTCACATTCAATTCGCAAAATAAGCCTTACAACAATCAATTCAAAAACTTGTTAAGATGTAGGGAAATTGGAAGAATCTAGCATTTTTTCTACTTTATTTTTGTAGTAACCTTCCAAAAATGGAGCTGAACTGTATAATATGCACTGTGTGACATTTTTATCCCAGCATTAATTTCATACGTAGCTTCAAGCTGTGGTGTTTTATTTCTAGTGTTTGCAAAATTTGGAACACTGCCCATCAGAAAGGGAAAATGAAACGGTAGAATATTTTTGAACAAACATATTTCCAGCACATTTACAAAGGCTAAAATAATGCAAATTAATTTGGCCTGTCACCCGACCTCATCGGAAAAGTGGGTCAACGACCTAATCATCATTGGTGGTGAACTTTATATAATGGACATGCAGACATGGAGTCCGCTCTTCACCTATTCCCATTGTTTCGTTTAAAGGCTAATGGGACCGGGCCCGACCGTGTTATTCAAGTGTCAAGAAGATGAATGTCACGTAATTTATGAGGTTCCGTTGAAAAACTGGCTTATTTTGATACCTGGCTTTCCAAGTCCGTTGCATGACAACACAATGCCGGTTTTCACGGTAATCCATGTTTTCATATTACGGTTTTGATTTTTTTCCCGTGACACGAAGTGGCTATTAACATTGTTGATGGGTTTGTACGCAATCGTTTTGAATTATAAAAAGTACTGACTATGATATACTGTCATGGTAAATGTAATATAATGCTTTCAGTGAGTTATCTTTTGTAATAAAAGGTTTTATTTGTGCCCTGAATGATACAACAAAAATATAGTCTCATGATTTCAGTATTTTATCATCTTCAACAAATTTCAGTCATTTGTTCCGCAAAAAGCAAATGCAAATTATTCAGAAAAAGATTTTTCACATCACGAACAAATAACTATTAGCGAGGAGGAACTTTTAATTACATCGGAACAAGTTATAGCGCAGAAAATATACGAGTTTAAGTTGTAACCCACTGTAACAATAACAGTACCTTGTGAAGAAACTATTACGCAGAGCTTATGAGAAAGTTAGAATGGAATTTGATGGTGTTGTTTGGTTATTAATTTAAATATAAAACTTTGTTAGACAAAAATGTAATTTTTATAATGGGACTAGCTTTCGCCCGCGACTTCGTACGCGCATATACTGTTTTTTCCCGTTTTCGGAAGAATTTCGGGAAATCGTCTCAGTGCACCCCTACGGAGTGTAAGGAAGCTACATGCCAAAATTCATCTTTCTACGACCAGTAATTTCGGCTGTGCGTTGATCGGCCAGTCAGTCCGTTTGTGCTTTTATATATATAGACTGCCTTTTGCCCACGACTTCGTCCACGCTGCGATTTTCTTAAGGATCCCTATTTTTTTCTTGACAAATTATATACTAAAACCTTCCTCGAGAACCACTCTATCTACGAACGAGAACGGCATGAATATCGGTGCAGTAGTTTTTGAGTTTATCGCGAACAGACATACAGACGCGGCGGAAGACTCTGTTTTATAATATGTAGTGATGGAGATCGATTGGGGGGTCTCGTCAGTCATTTTCACATTTACATAATACCTGTTAGGCAATTCACCACACATTTGGTACCTGAAGATGGAAGGCCTCTTTGAGACCAACCAAGAGAGAGGTGGTGAAATGATTTGGACTTACGAGTTCAAGTTTGAAAGAAAGAGTATCTGCAAGGACTTGAAAGTGCACCTGCAACAGCTGTGAAACAACTAGAGATAAAAATCGGTCGGTTGGTCATCGGTCGATATTGGAATTTATTTATTTATTTGTTTATTGGTTCACCAACAATTGTTTACGCTGGTATTATGCTGAAGGTAACAAGCAATATAGAGTATCAACGTTTCACAACAGCATAAGAATATTTATTGGAATTTCTCCAAACTCCGACAAAAGGCCGTCAATATAAACTTTTCAGAACTAATAAAATATTCTTAAAAATGTTCTAGAAAGAATATTAAAGCGTAATCTACTTAGTATAAAAGTGGACAGCGGCCAACCGCCTGTAAAAGTGGATTGGTGAGTGTCCTAAAGAAAAAAGTGTAATGTAATATGGATCAATAACCCATTATAGCTAAACTTGGTATGTTGAATATAACGAGTATTGTACGACGGTATTATACTTCAGATATAACTTATTTACTTTGAGGATTAGCGTTCCTGTTTTGTTAGAACATACGAAAAGGTTAATATATATTTTTGATAGACAAAATGATATGTCAGTTTTTGTAAGTTAAATAAAGAAGCTTCCGATGGTCATAAACCTGCATAAAACTTCTATTATGTTATTAAAACCACTGCAATCAAACTACATATATATCAACGAAAAACCGGCCAAGTGCGAGTCGGACTCGCCCACGATTCCTCGCCCGCGGTTCCGCACGAATTTGTAGCTACAAATTATTTAAGATAAAGACTATATTTTTTATGATTTAGTTACAAATGTATATTTGTAACACAACACATATACAATATACACAGTTTTCAGACTTTTCCCTATACTTGTAGTAAAAAACGGTATTACTTGCCAAATTTCAGTTCTAGGTCATCGGAAAATACCCTATACATTTTGATTCCCTTGAGAGTGTTGAAAATTATACGTTTTTTGCGATCTGAGTATATGATTTTAATTTCAACTCAATACCTTATGTGTTCCTGTGATAAACAGTCTTGACATACAGACGGACAGACAACCAAGTGATCCTATAAAGGTTCCGTATTTTCCTTTTGAGGTTCGGAACCCTAGCACGGTTCCAAAATCCTGGAAGCTGGCAAATGTGCAACCAGTGCTTTAAAAGAGAGACCGTGCAGGCCCTGCTCATAACCGTCCGATTGCCGTTACCTCTATCCTATGCAAGGTTATGTAAAGGGTTCTGAACAGTAAGTTGCTGACCTACCTTGAAGATAATGATCTCCTCAGTGACCATCAATATGGTTTTCGCCGGGGACGGTCAACTGGCGATCTTCTTGTGTATGTCACGCTCTGCTTGGGCAAAGCCATCGAGAGACACGGCGAAGCAATTGCCGTGAAGCTCGATAACTCGAAGGCCTTTGACAGGGTCTGGCAGGCAAGTCTACTTAGCAAACTTCCTGCCTATGGCATCCCAGCTGATTTATGTAGCCAGATATTAGACTTTCTGAGTAAACGGTCGATCTGAGTAGTCAATGATGGCTGCTCCTTTGACCTCATGGCTATTGATGCCGGAGTTCCTCAGGGGTTTGTTCTCTCTGCAACTCTTTTCCTGCTGCAGATCAGTGACCTACTTCAGCCTGGTCTGGTTGGGTACGCGGATGACAGTACGGTTTCAGAGAGACACTTGTCTAGCGCAAGCGGGGTCCAAGCTCGTTCCTTTAGAGAGGCCATGGTAGAGCGGACAAATTTGACCTTAAGCCTTGTCTCTCAGCTGGGTGATGACAATCTTTTTTTTTTTTTTTTTTTTTTTGTTTTCGGGGGAAACCTTCAAAAGGCGCCTGGACTTTGGGGTAAAGACCAGGGAGTGTGGGATTTTTACCTCACTAAAACCACCCCGGTGATCACCATCAGCACAAAGAAGGAGCCCCGTTACCTCTTAAAAGACCACTCCGGAACCCCCTCTGTGCAACGCCTGTTAGGGCACATCCCTGGGGAGACTATAAAGCGGTCTCCCCTTAGCTTCGCTATGTACGGCAGCACGTGATCACTGTGCCACCGCCTTTCCTAGGATCACTGAGTTGGCGGACAGAGACCCCACTCTGAGCGCCAGCGACCCTGGAGACCCACCTGCCTTAAATAACGCAGGCGGGGTTTCGGCATTTAGGCGTCGAGGCGGTTGCCTCCCTGACGCCTCCTTCTCCGAGCAGGATCTGCCCTCTCACGATCCCGCTCGGCGGCCTCTTTCTGCACCATCACGACCTCGCAGAAAGCAGCCATTTCTCTCCAGTTTTCATTATCTGCCAGCATAGCACTCACTACGGCTGGCAGAGTCAGGTCTCGACCAATCTTGGCGACCAAAACCCGCCGCTCAGAAGACCACGCAGGGCACTCCTCCAGCGGGTGTTGCGCGGAATCCAGGTCGCCTCCGCAATGGTGGCAATTTGCCGTGGCTTCTCGCCCAATCCTGTTCAGGTACTCACCAAAGCAACCATGCCCGGTTAGCACTTGAGTGAGCCTGTAGGAGACGCGCTCCTCTCTTTTTAGCCAGGCTTCGAAGTGGGGCAAGACGGCTTCGACAACACGCTTGCGCGAAAATTGCGGTTGCTGTAGCCGTTCGCGCCACCGTTCGAGCGCGAGTCGCCGTTCCTGCCGCCTTAGCCTTACAAAAGCGATTCCTGGCACGCTATTGCCACTTTGGCGTATGGCGCGGATCCGGTTATAAACCCTCGCATCCAATGATATTATAAGTAAAAAGGTGTAGATAGGTTATAAGCGCTCAGCAAGCGGCACGTTAAAATGTGGCTAACTAGCCACACTTGACCTCAGTGTCGCGTTGCGCCGTAAACAGACGCACGTCACGTAGGTACTGAGTGCATTCAAAGTAAAAGACCCAAAGCTACCTGCAATATTTAGTTATTTATGTGTGCGTTAGAGTGCCGTTTTTGAAGATCGAATGTTGTATAGGTAACCTATCTACACCTTTTTACTTATAATATCATTGCTCGCATCCATATCCGCCAGGATGTCTAACGGTGGAAAGCGTGCCAGGAGCGTTGCCGCCTCAAAGGACACTGTTCGGTATCCTCGTGCGATGCGAATGGCCATTTTCCGCTGCAAGCTGTTGATCTTACGCCGCCTGACAGTCTATGTGACCAAACAGGCGCACCATAGAGGACCATTGATCGCACAACACCTGCGTAGAGGCGGCGGTAGTAATCTGTGCAAAGCACCCACTGCCCTTCCAACACGGGGGACCAGGCGCTCAAAATGCTCTTCAAAGCCCCACCGACCGTCCAGGGTTAGGCCAAGATACTTGATGTGCCGACTCACTTGGACTTGCGCATCTCCAACTGTTACTAACGAGTTGGGTGGCTCCCTGCTCCTCGGTAGTTTATGGAACCATAGCGCCTCAGTTTTATGAGGTGCTATCTCTAAGCCCAACTCGCGGATCGAAGCCACGACTTTTGCCACTCCAAGCTCGGAAAGCTGGATGGTCTCGTGGAAGGTGTTTCCAGCAGCCAACACTAAGGTATCGTCTGCGTAACAAACAATGTTGACGCCAATGGGAAGATCGACACGCAGAACCACATCGTAAGCCAGATCCCATAAGAAAGGACCTAAAACTGACCCCTGCGGAACCCCACACGTAATCTCCCTCCGATGAACACTACCATCCCGGCCCACATAGCGAATGTGCCGGTCTCGTAGATAAGCCCCGATGATGCACTGCAGGTAAGGGGGGACTCTGTGATGTACAAGTGCCGCCCTAATCGCATCCCAGGGCAAGGAGTTAAAAGCATTGACGATATCTAAACTTACCGCCAACACCACCCCACCCTGGGACACTGCCTGTTCCGACAGCGAGCGGACGCGTAAGATCGCATCTACTGTAGAACGCTGCTGCCGGAAGCCGTACTGGCAATCAGCAAGATCGGGACCGACTCGCGACAGGTGCCCGACGAGTCTTTCGGCAATTATTCTTTCGAATAGTTTGGAAACCTCGTCGAGCAGACAAATGGGACGGTATGCAGAGGGAGACTCTGAGTCTCTGCCTATCTTCCTCAACAGAACCAATCCAGCCTCCTTCCAGTCTGAAGGGAACACGCCCGTACGGAGGCAGCTGTTGAACAACCGTCTTAGGCGGTCTCCTAGAGAAGCCAGAGCCAAAACCCAGGCGCGGCCAGGGATACCATCTGGGCCTGGCGCAGTGTTTCGAGCCGCCATACGTCTAATAGCCCGGTCCAGTTCAGCTTCAGTCACCTCCAGCTCGTCAGACCAGTCCGAAGGTGAAAGTTGCGATGAGGGGCTTTCTCTAGATACTGGGGGTGATGACAATCTAGCCACTTTTAACAAAGGAGTCTTTTCGAACAAACTCGTAATTTTCGGGTTCCTGTTACTGTTTGGCTCGAGTTCCTAGGCATGGAGTGACATTCAGTCTCAACTTTGGCACCACCAGTACTAAGGCCAAACTGCGGCCAAAAAGCTGGGCTAGATAGGTAGATAAATAGGGTGAAGCGATGCTTAAGCCCTGGACAGCTTTTAACCCAATACAAAGCACAGTCCAATCCTGCATGGATTACTGCAGCCACTTTTGGGATGGCTCAGCTAAGTACCAGATTGCCGCGCTTGACTCGGTGGACCGTAGAGCTAAGAGGATCATCGCCGCAAGTCTGCCTGCTTCTCGGTCTTCTACAGATTGTACTTCGGTAAGTGTGCCCAAAAACTGCCTCATCCCAGCGGCCCCTTCTACCATCAGACATCCAGACGCACTGCAACTTAATATTCCAACAATGCGCACTAAGCGTTTCCAAACGTCTTTTATAATGTGCTCAGTTGTAAATGTAAAAATAAACAAATATTACTATTATTTACAGCAAAGGAGTGGAATTCTCTGCCTGCGTCTGTGTTTCCAAACGCTTACAACCCTAATCTCTTCAAAGTTAGAGTAAACAGGCTCCTTCTGGGTAAGCTCGCTCCATCGTAGACTTTGTCTCTGTCATCTCTGACCTAAACTAGAGTCAAGAGCAAACCCATCACAAAAAAAGGAATCATTCAAGATATTAATCCAATGTGCCAAACGACATAGCTTATTGTTTTGGTTTAATGCAAAATAGGCCAAACGACAAAACACACAACCATGGCGAAAAAGCCAAATGCTTAAATCGACACACGATATAAAATCAAAATAGCTTAAGTCATCGAGTCCTCAAATTTTCTAATTTTGTGTCGATTAGATCAATGAGATTAGAAATGAGGCCTGTATTGCTGTGGGTGTTGAGTGTTAAAAAAGTAGTAAAAAAAATTTGAAACCTAACTCAAACGACGGAGAAAAATTAGCTAATTCCGAAAATGTATATAACTCAATAGCGCAAAAAATGACGATTAGACCAATTAGCCTTTCAACCGTCCGTCGATATAGATCGTTAGAGCGATGTTTGTATAATCGATGGAAACTGTTAGAACGTTGCCATAACAACAGATAGGAAATCGCTCTGCCCTTCTTAGAAATCGTACAATCCCAACATTAAAACATATTCAATACACAGTATTTTGATACAGTTATCGGCAAAAGCGAAGTAGGGAAATATCTTTGTCACAAAGCCTTTTCGCTTTTCGATCAGTATCGACATGACGCAATTTATCTTTGTGACTGTACTTTGTCGACAATAAGTATGTGCCTATACGAGATTGTATTAGGTTTTTTATGGTTCTGTCAGAATGGAAACCCTATTTGTGAAGCCTTTCGTCAATCAGAAAAAGACAAAATGTTTCGTTTGTTGAAACATTTTCTTTCGTTTAAATCTGATTGACTTTTAAATTGATGCATTTAAGAGACAAGCTTAAGCTTTGCAGCACAGAGGCAAACTAACGTACACAAAACTGATATAGGGAATGTTGCCATATATTAAAATTAATTTATACAAACTAGGATGCGAATCAACACTACTTTTTAACAATAATATATAGTAACTAACTCCCAAAACGCCCAACGCACACACTTCAGAGCTTTCTAATATTTAATGCCGTTGGGGGCGATAACATTGCTTGTCTGTATAAAATAGGTACTGTCATTATATTGTACTTAAGCGTTTCTTTTAAATTGGGTTTTTGGTCGTTAAATTCTAATCCATCCAGACTAATAACATCAATACAATATGGATAGACATGCATATCTGGGACCTTGTGCTTATTTATTCTAGTTTGTGACACTATTTCGATAATTATATCGCCCATAGCGATATACTTCGAGTTTTTCACTTGGCACTTTGTCAGGACGTTATGGCCCGAAAAACATTTGTAATTTTTGGCATTTTTTGATTTAGTAAAGCAGAAAAGTTATAAAAATAAACTTACGAAGATGTCGCCTCTTGGTTTTATTAAATTGCCCACAGTACTACTCTATTTATCAACACACTTATTCAAAGTTTTTCCTCAACTACATTGACTATCAACTCCATCAACCGTGTCATATATTTCCTCAGTAACGGAACTCAACGAACCGAGAGCATCGTATAAAAAAACATATTTATTTACCCCTATCATTCCCCTGAGCTAATTTCCAAGGCACTTTGACAATCTTTATCAGAGTAATGATACTTTTGATAGATAAAATCACTCAATATCACGACACCAACATTTTGACATGAAAGTTGTTTAGAACAACAGAATTTCCGTTATACACTGTTTGTTTCGCACAAAAGTTAAATGGAAAATTAGAAGCAACTCGATATTTTGTTATTTTTGATTGACTTTGTTATCCACATTTTTGATTGAACAGGCAGTTTTATATTGTTTTAGATTTAAATTAGATGTAACGGAAAACATTCTGGAATAATACTTGGGTATTTATCAATAATGTTTGTAATGAGATTTGTTTACAAATGGCACAATTTCATTTATTCAGATTCGTTTTAAACCGGGTTTCGCTTTCGTGATTTTGCTTTGCTTTTGTTTATTAAATAATCTACGACACTTAAGCACAGAACAAAAAATATTTATGTACGGGAGTATTTATCGCATAGAGCAACCTCTTAAAGATAATTTTTGGATGTACGAAAGGAAAAATAATCGAAAGTAACCTATGATATAGTTAACTCAGGTATAGTTTATTTTCGATCAGTGAAATCATTTAAATATCCGGATATTAATACTTCGAAAGCACCTACCAACCTTTACAAATGTATGACAGATAATTTTCTTTGTTTATAAAAGTACCTAGTTAAGAAGACAAGTTTTTCCGTCACAAGGTAAATATGTCAATGTTACGCAACTACAAAAAAAATATCAAGAAATGAAACGAGAAATATGATTTTAGTGACAACGAAGTTGTGAGATGTCAATGCATCATCATCTGCCTAGCCTTTTCCCAACTATATTGGGGTCGGCTTCCAGTCAAACCAGATTTAGCTGAATACCAATATTTTACGCGAAGCGGCTGCCTACCAGACCTCCACAACCCATTAACTGTATAACACGGTACGCGGTGAGATGTCAATACATTCAAGGTAAATTTCGACTAATGATAGATACACGAAGATAGTTTGTTTAACTCGATTGAGGCTTTATGCTACCTATATTCTTTTTGGAAAAAGAAGTACGTAGGTAACTATTTAAAATAATTTATTTGTGAATAGCGACGTGGGCAATTTTGTCTGAAAGGGCTGTATTTGCCCACTCAGGTCATGCAGAGTTCGATTAAGGTTATGCTAATTTATCCAAACTTCACGGCTAAACTAACACAACAAAGAACTCCACAGTACATACATCCCCAAGCATAAACTTAGAAACTACACTCCAGCATAAATTAACACAAACAAACCCCAAGATTATAGTGTTCAAATAACGAGACAAGCATTAATTCTATCCGAAGCTGAAAGGCTTGCTATGCATATTCAGGCAGCCAATACCCCTCCTAGATAAATAGGTTGGAGCATGCGTTGCCCATCCCTCAACCGTTATGATGAAGTGATCGCACAGTGCGGACTACTCATACAATATTCATGGGAGGAGAATGCGGCAATTTGGCCGACATGTCCTGTGTCCTACAAACAGCACAGATGTATCTTAAGTTGGGATGACAACACGTTAGTGATCTGCTGTGTGCAGAAGTGATGGGCTTACTCCGACGTTATGGAAATCCTTTGGAGTGGGCGAATGATAGGCGATATTGTGGAGAAGGTTTAAGGATTTTGCAGAAAGTTTTTCATCTACAATCAGATTTTTTTTTTTTTTTTTTTGCCATTTACGTTAATCTTATGCAACACTTTGAGAATAATCTAACAAAAAATTGGTTATGGTGACTGGATCGTGATCATCAATATTAAACTCATTCAAGTCTTTGCGATCAGCTAAACAATTTTGTTTTTTAGTTGTTTCACTCACCGGATGTCCATCGTGGTTGCACGCGAGAGACAATGGAAATAATATTGTGTTAAGTAGCTCAAGCTTTTTTAATTGAAAGGGACTGCCTAACACTTATTAAATTACTTATATGAGGTCAATAAGGACTGGTAGAATAAGCAGTCTCCCTATTACTCAATTGGTAGAAATAATCCATACGCTACAACAGTTTAAGCTTCACATTTTGGTCCTAAAACGTTAAACACGAAACAATCTGGCCTTTTAATTTATGGACCAAAGCAGACTGGGACCTCATATATCAAAAGTTAGACTAAAAATACGTAAAATGTTTTGCAGTTCCTTCAAAATTTTCTGTTCCCTCTAAAAATAAAATGAAAATCATGGCACTAGATCAAAAGATGCCGCTAGTAATAAAGTCCAATGTGACAGGCAGGGCTATTATCGTCCAAAACTCCAGCATTTTATTTTAGAGACAGTTTTAATACTTCAGTAAAATAGCTAGGGTCACCTAAGGTTACATTGGTCACAGGTCCATACTTCATGCCTTCAGAACTGAAATATGTGATGTCATAAACCCACTTCATTATCCTACCTTAAATTGATTTGTACTCTCAAATAGGGTTATATAACAGTATTAGTTGAATTTTAAGTTGTTCGAAGCTGCATCAACAGTTCATTATACATGAATCTATCTTATTGATATCGTTAAATCTTGATACCGTTGTGGTACAAGGATATACAGCCTCGATCATAGTCTGGTATCCGTAATTGCTTATATCAGATATCATTCCACATCTTGAATGACGTGCTAGTACAGATTATAGGGGAGATTCATAACCCAACATAATAGAGGAATAGGGAATTCGTATAATGGGGAACAGATTGCTTGTCACGTCAACCATGAGTCGGATACATCGTTGAATGTCAAGCACGCAATTAAATGTCTCAGCTCGTAACGCAGAGGACAGCATGATGGTATTTTGATTTATCTTTTATGGTACTCAACATCGACTCGTCCCATGGACCCTTTCATCCGATAAGAGCACTCAACAACCGACCGTACTTCAACACAAAATCAATATTACTTCGAAGAACTTACGTCATACATATTCTTCGTATAACAGATCGGCGAAACTTTTTATAGTGAGTCAAGTTCAACAAAGTAAATATCGAATAAAAACCTAACAGAAAATAAAATCCAGGCCAAAAATATATAGGCTCGTCCAACACCCGGAAAAATTCCACCAACTTGGCTAATAAAGATTTATCGTTGCGATAAAAATTTTCATAGCAGTGAGTTGGCCGTAAATAATTCGTGGCATACCTGCGAATGCTGATTTGACATGGGTCAGGGCCCCGAACTCGAGCCGTATAATATTTCATTCCTTCCGACTCGAATCACAAGTCCAACCGCGGTGCAAATTGAAATTTCGCTCGGACACCGCACTTCTTATTGGTTTGAGTCTTATCTACGCATCACATGAATATCTGTCAAGTTTGTGTATCTATTATTGTGTTGTGTGTCCAACATTATTGTGCACTCAAGCGTGAAATAGAATAGTGTGATATCTCCTACAATATGTCATGTTTATTTCTTATGTTTTCTTTCTCAAATCTGAAAGAAAAAAATACAGAAAAACCCTAGAGTCTTAATACTTTATCATTGTCTAATGAAAAAGTGGAAATACTCTAGGAGTCTGACTCTTATTTTAGATTTTTAAATATCAAAAGAGAAACTGCGATTAGCTTAAAACGATTATTGATGAATTAATCAGCGTTGAAGTTGATCGTTATTCAAGCTTCATTAGTTGAAGCCCAACTTGAAAGAATATAAAATATCTCAGACATTCAAATTTTGTTTAAAATGCAAACTAAGTTTCTTGCACCTTTAATTAGTATTCCTTTTCTGAAAATAAGTGTTAATTAGTTTTCACAAGTCGTGTAAAAGGAGAGTAAAGTAAATTAAAGGAATAGAGATAAGCGTGTTTTATGGATAATTAAAACTTATAAATTCTATCTGCTCTTTTTTCAGATACTGACCAAGCAACTGGGAGACCTTCAAAGGATAATGGAACTTATCGTAACAGTTTAAGTGCTAAATTGTTTTGCGAATCAATTGATCCGAAACGGACAAAAACAGAGTACTCACATTTGGCTGTTTGTCCCACACTCATTAATTTGACCGCGCGGCTAACCCCAGAATGTCCTGAGCTATTAACTACCGAAACTGGGTATGCAATAAATTGAGACTTTTCATATATAAATCAGGGTCGAGGCGTGTCGCAGAAGGTCTGCAGATAAACCGGATAGTATAAGAGTGAGGGGCATTACTTGAGCAGCTGCGGCGACCGGCGTCGCGGGCTCGCTCGCATTACAACCAGTTTTATGTGGGGACCGGGCAAATCTTGCTTTAATACTGTACGTATCTGGAGAAACTTGCACAAATTGAAACGCCGAGGCCTCGGATAATTGGAATATTTCGTAAGTTGTTCAGAACGATGGAACTTCATAATTGTAGTAGCAGATATCTTAATTAAATTGTAAGATTTTCGGAATTTCAATTGAATTGGCATGTTCACATCCGGTCTGGCTTTATGATCAGATGAGGAACTAATTAAGAGTCGCATCAGGTGAGGTTCTGTAGTTTTCAGTAGTAGGTGAAAACTACAGAACGAAATAAGTATCCATGGGGAAAAGGCGCATATCCAATCACAAACAAATGAATCTTGATTTAATTAAAATGACCAATCACGACTAAGCGTCGATAGATTAGTTGATATAACCCATATCAATTTAACACAAAGCAGACCGCAAAATTCCACGGCAATTTGTTCACAAAAGCTAATTAATTGACGCCACTGCATTTGACCGCAATTTAAAAATGTGTCAAAACACAAACATCATCAATACCTGCTGAACCGTTTTAACCAATACTAATTGATTGTGGAAATTTCGAAGCACTAAAACCCAGACTACAAGCCCTGTGGTAAAAAGACCAGTTTTTCTAGACTTTTGTCAAGTATGTGGTGGTCTGCTTCCAGTCTGAATACTGTTCATCTGCCTAGTCTTTTCCCAACTATATTGGGGTCGGCTTCCAGTGAAGCCGGATTTAGCTGAATACCAGTATTTTATGAGGAGCGGCTGTCTACCAGACCTCCACAACCCATTATCTGGGTAACACGGTACTTCATGGCAAGACTGGAGTCAGATTTACTGGCTTCTGACTATCCGTAACGACTGCCAAAGATCTACAAATGACAGCCGGAACCAACGGCTTAACGTGCTTTCTGAGGCACAAAGCAAACTTGGTATGTTATAAGATGATGATGATAGTTAATTTATTTTTCGTCATTTGGTCATTGACAACCATAGTTTTGTGTAAAGTAGAAGCATATATTTCAAATTTTGTAAATGTGAGTACCATGAAGCTATTTACATTTTATGTGATTAGTTATAGTTTTTTTAGTGTTGGACATGAACGAGCATGGTGGTTGAGAGCATGTCATGCTCACTCAATATCTCGCTGATGGCGGCGCGTGGGTTGGATCATTCGGTTCCCTTCGAAATGGTTGAGCTGAAAGGTGGCGACACACGCGTCATGTTCGTGAACGGGCGCCGTCGGTTGAGACTGGTCATGTCTTAACTGCCATTGGCTCAATTTAATCTTTATATTTTAAATTCTTATAATAAGCCTTTTTTTTTCTTTTGCATTGTCCTCACATGCAGAAGCAACAAGTATATGTAACTTGGAATTTTGTAAAACAGAACATGATTTAAAAAAATGTCCGTGGAGTTTCTTGTAGCGTTCTTCTCCATAGAGATCTACGCTTTGGAACGTGCAAATAGCTTCCATGTTTTTGACTGGCCGACCTTGACGTTTCAAAAGTGCCTGTGAATGGTTTATTTGAAATAAAATGCTTTGAATTTTTTGAATTTTGATGGTCACCCATCAATAGACTAACCTTGGCAAGCGTTGCTTAACCTTGGAGATCGACACGTGCGGCTGTTACTATCTAGCCACAAGCTCCTCGTAAATCATCCAGTCTGAATACTGTTGAATACCAGTATTATGCGGGAACCAGACCTCTACGTCCCAGCTATTGGGTCCACTTTACGGTCACGATCACGGTACCACTTTAGGAAGTGTGATCATATGGTTATGAGGCTTCAGCAGTGCGATACTTTAAACCTATCACCAGTGAAAGCTTAGGTGCTTAGGTAGGGTTAGCTTAGGTTTAGTGAGCTGACAATCCATACAAACAAGATGGAATGACAGTTCAATCGATCTTATAGTCTCCTTCGTGAGATGTTGACAGAGTATCCCAGCTGATTAATCAAGAATTGTGAAAGATCTACAAATGGCAACAGGGGCCAAGGGTTTAACGTGTTTTCCTAGGCAAGGAGGAATCTCTCCCGCAATTCAATAAAAATACTCTGGTATAATAAGTAGAAAAACATAAATGAAAACCAACTTAAAGTGCTTAAAGCTCTCCATATTCCCGGCCACGTTTCCTTGGCTCTTAAATCCGAATATCCGGCTCCATCTCAGACTCTTTATTTCTTTTAAGGAGGAATACCACCATAACGGATGAAGAGCTTTTATTTTTAGTCATGACTTAAGTTAAAAATCTAGGAGAAATATTTGATGTACGAGTTGTAAGGATTAAAGTTAATAAATTGAAACGGATAAACATTTTGTGGTTTTTTAAGCATACTGTATCGAAATTAAAAAGCGTGTCAGCATTTTTTTATAGACTGAAACAGGGATTTTTCAGCAACTACAAAAAACTTTTCTTACTAAAACATTCTAAATACATGTTGGTAATTCAAAAACTATATTAAAAGTATCTACTAAAATAGCTAATCAAAACAATATGTTTTCACTGATTTTATATTTGACTACTGGAATCTAACGAATTCACAGAAGGAAAAAACAAAAACATCGCTATCATCTTCCCGATTCGCAATTAAACCAGTATTTATTAATTTTAATTCAAAGCATTTTTCCGCAAAATTCTGGTACAAAGTCAGAATACGACTCATGTATTTTAAAAACAATCCAGACTTAAATTTAAAAAAAACAAAACAATGCCAGGAAAAAATGGCACATCAATAAACAAAAGTAAAATCCTACGAAATGGAAATCTTGTAAATTATAAATCTACCCTGAATGGAATTGAAATCTACATAATGGTTTGCGCAGAGAAAAATGTGAGTACTGAACAGGACGACAATAACACAAAACATTCGGGAACAAAGCGCGGCTTTGTATGAAGTACTATAGCAGTGGCGATGTGACTGTGTATCATTCTAGGCATAAGTACTTATACATGCACGTAGGTATGTACTTTTGTACCTACATTAATAATTTACATAGTGACAATCAAAGTTAGAGTTCAACTCTAGAACTCGAGTTCACAAAATTCGTAGCACTTTGCTACGTCGTAGCACATTGCTACGAATTCTAGCGCCGCGTAGCAAGGCGCAAAATAGTGCACGTGGATTTTACCTTTAATGGTAAATGCAAGTAGGCACCTTTTTATTACCAAAATACACCATATCAGTGGTATTTAGTTGGAGCACAAACTACATACTATGATGTCAATCATAGTATGTAGTTTTAATTCTAAGTAAATAATGAATTTTGTGTTAGTTGTATTTTCAAATAAATCCATTAAAAAAACAACTATTCAACTACGATAGCAAGCAGCACAGTACAATGTTATGATGACTTGTTCAGCTCTTTAGAGGTAGATATATCTTTTAACCCTAGTACCCTTTATTTGAATCTCACTTTCATTTTCTCTATAAATTTTTATACCTATTTCAAACAGACGGGGTTTGTTCAGCAAGTTAAAAATACGAAGAAACGGACACGACAACCCAGTTTAGATAAATCGATGCAGTTATTTCTAGTTCTGAGATCGTGTGACAATAACAAAGACTTGCTTTGGCTTGTGATGAATTCTAATACATTCAATTGTCATTAAAATAGTTAATCTAGAAGACGGTGGAACGTCGACCTTCACCCATGTGATAACCAGATGAGACACATTTTCATCTATTGATTTAAACACAAGCCTATGATAGCTTGCCAATCAAAAATTGTTCAAGGATACTTTTTTTAAATTAGTTTTTTTTTTTGCAGGCAAGCCTATCTTTACCATTATTTTCGTTGTTAAATTATCTTTCTTGTGATACAAATTTTATTGGTTCAGATCGATGTCGACGATGTAGTGAACTATATTGACTTACCTATTCGTACCTGCTTGCCAGGTAAGCATGAACAGAAATAAGTAGGCAAGCCTACTAACGCATATTGTCCATGTCAGTTGAAACTAAATTTGTTCGGTTATCAAAAGAGTGAAGTTTATGATTTTTTTATTTCAAATATTTTTTTAAAAGACATGAACAATTTTCGATAGGCAAGCCATCAGTGTTTACAAATCAATAAAATTTGATAAAAAATTATCTCATTAGGTAGACCATCTCCTATATAAAGCTCTGATCAAGCGATGAATTTAGGTATTTATAATTTTCAGGGCTGCTTAACCATCGGAACGAAACGATGTAAACAGTTGAAATTGACTATTGACACGATAGCAAAACTATTTTTTTTTTTGGTGGAAACCCGAAGTCAGAAATTTTGTACGCATCTCACTTGCACGTGTTTGACGAACCTTCTATGTCTACTAAAAAACTCCATTATTTCAATTTCAAAGGATGCTGGGCACGTTCCGTAACAACACCTAATCTGTGGGGACCGATCAGTCGCCCTTGTTGTTGTTGATTTATTTTTGTTAAACTTTGGTAACTACAATGACACAAAACTTTTCCTGCTAACCAATAAATTGGCAATGCCATGGTCCTTGACTTTTTTTCAATCCGAATTCTGGCTGAAATTATTTATTGTTCCAATTTTTTTTTTTTTTTTTTTTAACCAAATCTCTCAGTTATTAAATGTACGGCAATTACCAATGAACCAATCAATGACAACTATAACTATATTGGGGTCAGTTTCCAGTCTAACTGGATGCAGCTGAATTCCAGTATTTTACCTGAACTGACAGCTTATTTGACCTCTACAATTCAGCGTTGGGATAATTCGATACTCCTGAGCAAAACTGTTGTCAGTTATTTCGATATCGAACTTTACCTGAGTGACAAAGCTCACAAAGTAACCTTTATTACACACAACATAAGGGTTTACGAACGAAAATGTTGTTACAGAATAGCACTACAGATGTTCTGGCTTCTACCTGTTACAATTACCAAAGATGATGAATGTTGGTAAAATGAAAGCTAAATGACCAACGGTTTAGCGTGCTTTTCCAAAGCACGGAGTGGAAAAGCACTAAGCCGTTGGTATCGGACCTAAATAAAAATAGCTAAAAAAGACACGGAGTAGTTTCGGTATGTTATAGATGGCCACCCCATCCACGGACCAACCATGGCAAGCGTTGCTTTTGAAGATTGTCTGTAGCTTTCATGGTTGCTTACCCAAGGCAACCCTGAAAAGCTTTAAAGCATTTTTTTTTATTTGAGATGGGTTTGCTCTTGACTCTAGTCTAGGTCAGAGATAACAGAGATATAGTCTACAATGGAGCGAGCTTATCCAAAATGAGCCTGTTCAACCTGACTTTAAAGAGGTGAGCGTTGTAAGCATTCGGAAACACAGACGCAGGCAGAGAGTTACACTCTTTTGCTGTGCGCATTATAAAAGATGTTTGGAAACGCTTAGTGTGAATTCGTGGAATAGCAACAAAGTACGAATAGTAACTTGCAGTGGATCTGGATGTCCGATGGTAGAAGGGGGCCGATGGGGTGAGGTCGTGGAGTTCCTGGGCACACAGGCCCAAGAGTATTTGTTATTGTACACGATCTCAGAACTACAAATATCTACATCGATCTATCTAAATGGATTGTCGTTGGTGTTTCTTAGCATTTTTAGTTCACTGAAGAAACCCCGACTGGTTGGCTGGTCGCGCGGCAGTTATTATTTTTAACTACGAATAAAATGGCACAGACATTGCAAAATAACCTGGCCTGAGTCATTACGTTAGTACTTTTTCATACTTTTCTATTCGTTTTGACTCATAAAACTCTAAACTTAAACTGCGGTCGCACATTCAGTAATGAAATACTTTTCTAAGTAATGGCGACACAATATTTCATTTTCGCCCTTCACGGAATGTAATTTTATTACTGGGATCAATTTTACGACTCTCAATACTTTTACGGTTGTTGAGCCTAAAACGTAAAAGGGTTACTATGACGTGGGCTTTAGGGCCCATGCACACTACGTTTTTTGCAAGCGCCATGTCGTTGCGCCTTTCACGTTTGAGCGTTCGCGGTGCTACTAAACTTCAAAAAGGCAAATGAAGAAATTAGTTCCGTTACGATTGTATGAAACGCCCGTCGACAGCGGGGCGTCTGACAATAGCATGGTGTGCAAGGGCCCTTATTTTATTCGATTTTACCTCCTTCGTATGGAGTTTTGAGAAGGGATTTTATGTTTTTAATAGATTCGTTGTTTTATTGTCACACGATACTCCACGAATGTACGAGATTTATGACGGTTTGGGTGTAAAGTTTTGATTTTACGATGTAATCAGGAGTTGGGACAACGGTTTTAATAAGAGCTGTGTCGGATACGCTTAAATCGCGTAGATATCCGCGTCATAAAACAAATTGATATTCTGTTTATATTTTGGTTCCCGGAAAAAGGTTAGCTAAGATCTTTCGGAGGGATAATGTGAAAAGGATAACCAGTATTCTCTGTTGAAGTAAATTCCCTTGTGATTATAATAATATTCCTCTCGTAAGTATCTTACCAATATGTAATTTGTTTGAAGACAATTTTATTACCTTATTTACTTCAAAACATCTTGTTCGCTCAACTAAATTACTTCCCTTTCAATATTAAACAGAATCCTATTTCATATTACATAATATCAAGCAATACCAAAATAACTCATTAGAATTTCATAAAGTAATTCTATAAGGAACCAACAAGGCAAACGATGTTGCTGAGATCGCATATTATGTTTTATGTTTCCTCAAAGCCGGATTATCATCTGGTAAAGCGAATGTTGGCAAAAATACCATATTATGTGGTGGTTTTAGTAGTTAATCGCAGGATTTGCAGTGTTGTGTACTCGACTGAATTTATGCAGTACAACGTGAAACTTCTGTGGAGAAGATCTTTAATTTGAATAAAACAGTGAATTATGGGCATGGATTTATTCAGCGTCATGCTCCCTTGCAGGACCGGTCGTTGTGGCGACGCTTGGGGGAGGCCTACGTCCAGCAGTGGACGTCTTTCGGCTGATATGATGATGCTTCCTTATTGTATGAGATCGGGATTAACCTCTTGGCTCACCAATGCCCCACCGTTGTATGGCAAATGGAACCTTTTGGTTCCACCGGTGTATATGACAGGTTAAGTGGAAATATCAAGTAAAGTTTTGATGACTGAAAACACATCACCGTCGTTTTGATGTGAAAGTAAATGATTTTCTATGTTTAATAGCGGATGAAGAATTTATAGATAAGAGTAAAATCTTTTCGAATAATTTGTCATAAAATTTTAAAAGCCATTCTTACTCGCAGGTTTATATCCATTCAACATTTAACACGACTTTAACAACCCCACTGTCTTCCATGAAGAATTACATAAAACTGCACTAAAACTTCAAGTCGAGCACCTATACTTTAACTTCTTCATCAACAAAGTCCTTTTTAATATAAGTCGTCGGATTGCGATACACGTCACGTACCGGTAGTACAATGGCCGCGAGGGAGCAGCGCTAGCCGGCCGAATTATCCCGCCGGTGTACACCGACCACGTGACCGCTCCACGCTTCTGATCGCCTGGTACCATAGAACAAAAGCCATTCCTTTATTTAAGGCTTCTAGACGTATTGTTTGGTGGTAAAAGGATGGTACCATGAAATATGTAAGACCATCTACCATATACAAGCCTGTTGTTGTCACAGCGTCGTAATCTATAGAAGTTCAACCACAAAGGAAACTAGTACTTTATTCTAGACGGTTTGAATTAGTGAATCCATTCATCCAAGTTTGTCTTGTCAGTTTATCGTAGACTAAATCAAACATATACACGCAAGAAACGTCTAAAACATGCTCAGTCATAATAAATGCCCCGATTTTGTACTTCACGAAACAATATGATCAAAATAATATTTGAAATGACACCATTTCCCTCTACCTATACATATTACAACATTTTTGTATGTTACTCAAAATTAATAATACATTGCGGACATTCCAAACATTTAACGACGATATCTACAACACCAAACTACAAATGAACGACAGTAGTAAGAGATATTACCGGCATGTAATAGTCGTAATGCTTCAGTATTTAATTTCTTAGGCCGTAGATTAAACTTGGACCATCTTGCGTTAAGCTGCGCTCTCGAGCCAAATTAAAAAGCTGAAGATGCACAAAATATTTTGGCAAATTTCCTCGAGCGTGGCCGAGGTGCTGGCCGAGTGTGGAGGCTCATTGCCTAGAATTCCCTCCGGAGGAGAATGCGAATCACGTCCTAGGCCAAGAGAATTCCAGCGCTTCGGACGATCTCTCAAATTATCCGTTGGACAGAGTGCTCTGGATGTAATTCCGAACATTAGTGGAATTGCTCGTATGTGAGATCAATTGATCGGAAAAATATTTGGTACTCACGGTATTGGAGTTGCCTGATATTTGAAAAGTATTCGTATACCTGCAGATGTTGAAATGCAATTCGAATGGATGAAGCTTTTTTTTTCTCGTTAGTAAAATACTCGAATTCGCAACGGGTAAACATCGTGTTTCATGTCAAAACAATGTTCTGCATGTTTTTGTCGATCATAAAATTAACATGGACGCATTATTTTGATTAACCATTACTCGATAGTGGCGCAACACTAGGAAATACACATAGTAATCAAAATGCAAATTAACATTTGTCAAAGTAAATATTGCGCAGTAATATACCTTTTAATGGCTATAAAGCTCGCAATTAACTTCAGGCTGTTGTTGGACGGTTTGTGTATATTTTTATTAAACTAGCGATCGTTAACTGGATGCGGGCGAATTAAATCAGAGGTCATTTAGTTTTACTGATGTCGATAATTACTGGCGTGCCTGACGACGCGTTAAACGTGCCGCAAATAAGTGTATGCGTACTTGAGCGTGATTATAAATACTGCATATATATTTGTATGTATGTAGGTGCGGTTATGTGTTAGCGGTTTTAGAAGTAAATGAGGGGATGTTATGTAATACACGGCGGAATTTGCGAGTTATTCGTTTCATAGACTTTGATGAAACGAATTGTGTGATTATTTATTTATTTATTTAAACTGCATGTACAACAGTGGTACATAGGCGGACTTAATGCAACGGGGCATTCTCTACCAGTCAATCTTTGGGTTAAAAATAAATACACTGATTGTAACCGAATTGAGAACCTTCCCCTTTTTGAAAATCTGTTAAAAAGTTATAGTTATTATTTATGGGTTAGTCTATAATAACGGAATAACGTTGTTTTTATCTGTTGTACTTATTTAAAAGTAATAAAAGTAAACAAACGAATAAACCATTCAGCCTTTGCTATCCGACCACAGTGAAATGATTTTCTTTTCTTCTTATAGGCACAAAATAGTCACTAAATATTATTTATTTATTGTGCCACAGTATCTTAACCCCAAGTTCGACTGTTAGAAAATGCCTATCCGCCCATGTTCCACTACTTTGCATAAAATTTAAATAAATATAATTAAAATCAGGAAAACACTTACTGCAAATCGAGTAAAAGAAAATCTCTTGCACAAACAACGCATACAACCACTCACGCAAGTTTCCACATTATCATGTGCAATGTAGGTACATAATGGCTAATAATCTAAAACATACTCTTGTGTGTACTGTACATAACCAACCGGTTTATCCCTAGCGGATATTGGAACTGTTATCGTACTATGCAAATTCAATTGCGCAGTGCACTCTACGCGACAACTTGGGGACTATACAATTGATCGTTACTACCCAATAAGCTCTAAGAATTGTTTTGGGGTAGTTGTTTATTAACATTGTTATGTAATGTTATAGTCGGTGTAATGTTTTGACTTTTGGAGATCTGTAATATGGCCACGAAGTATGGTTAATAGTAATAGCGGTAGCGTTGTTGTATAATTTCATCGTCATCATGATTTAAAGCGATTATCTCGCGAAAACGCAATCGTCGCAATCGTTGTTCGGCAAACCTGAATACGTCGTCACGCCGACGGAGGGTGTCTTCCAGTTTTGCCGAACAAATTAATCGCGACGATTGTGTTTAAAGAACGAAGCCTTAGAAATCTGGCTGTATAACATGTGAGGACCGAATGTCTAGGTACGACAGCAAATGGTGTTGTCGTATCTAGAAACATGAAAAATAAAACTCTTAAGATAATATTTGCAATCACCGCGATAGGAAGATGAGTGATACTTAAGCTGTTGCTTTTATCTTATTTCGAGTGAAAAAAAAAAGTATATATCTCAACAGTACCTGTTAGTGCAATGTAGAATGCAGATTTGATTCTGTAAGCAACCAATATAAGGGCTCCAGATAGTGATTTTGAGGATTAGTGATTATATTTGAGAAGTGAATAGATATTTTTGTTTTATTTATTTAAGGGCAAACATCCTCTATTTGCCCTTAACGAAGTCACTGTCTTGCTACTTGCTTACGAAATTACTCTTGCTTTTGTGCACGGTAGAGCTTTAAATTTGCCAGAAAGGTATTTTTTAGTCTGACGGAACTATATTTATGCATATCCATATTGAAAAATAAAAAAAAATACACTGAATATTATGTTCCTATTTTTCTAAACGTGACGATTACAAAACTATTCCCAACAAAGATATTTCATTATAGCTATTTATGTGACCCATGTTTAGTGGATGTCTGCTGTCTGATAAAGTATACCGCAATACGCTGGAAAGGTCCCAGACAGTACGTTTAACCGTTCGTCTAGATTAATGTCACGACATATTGGATGTTTCAGCCAAAATCTTGCTGAAAAGTGTACTATTAAGCTAATATAGCACTTATACTGTTTGCGACCAGAACTTATTATATCGTGCAGAATGGGTTACTGCTTTTGTAAATAATGAGATGACCGTGTCAATTTTTTTAATCATTCAAGTGTTGCAGAGGAATCTATCAATCAACTCTTTCTTGAAAATATAAATCTATCTATAGTTATGTTTAACAAGAAAACAAATAACCTACCATCGAAGCAGTGTTATCAAATACTTCTACAAGTAACTAGATACTAACGATCTTACAAGTTTGTGTGAAATTGTACCTCCGCCACTGTCGTCTGGAACTTACGGCTATATGAATAAAACATAAACCGAAACTTCGATGAAATCGAGAATTAATCCTCACAAGTCACATAGCAGAAGGAGTAGTGTTGTACAAACAAGGGAAAGTTATAACTCGGATGTGAGTGGTTCAAAACATAGTTTATAATATACGTGGCAGTAACTGACTCGTGTGTTTGAATTATGACAAGAGCAGAGAGCTCTCCACGATATTCGAACATTGTATTCACAACGTATGACGTCGAATAAATAACCATGTTTGAGTAAAAACTGACGTCGTCCCCGCGAACCACTTAAATGTTTTTACTAACGTCATGAAATAATAAAATAATTTAGAACGACGACGTCCTGACTACGATGTCCTCTGGAATCGTGCCAAGCACCGCGGGATGCAACGTTATCCGAGCCTCGAGTACGAACTTTTAAGAAGCATACTCCTGTCTAACTTTGCCGTTATTATAAAATGTAAGAGGCGACGCAAATAGCGCAGTAGTACGAGTTCGACGGATTTTTAGACGTTTCTAACAACGGTTATGGGCCGAACTCGAGCCGCGTGGAGCATCGGATGCTCGCAAATTTTTATCACCAAGTGTCGTGCCGGCCGTACGCGCTATGGGTATCGATAATCCGTGCATAACCATTCCATTTACACGTGACACGTATAGTGCGAGTTATGTGTTTCCGCGTTAGTTGGCACATGTTGCAGCGTATTAAATTAAACGTATCAGCAGATAGCTTGATATTGGAACAGTTGGCATCTGCGCAGTGCGCGCACATGTGCGACATTGGCCGCGTCTCATGCATCATTCAGACGGAACCTGCATCCAATCGCTCTTACATTTAGGTTATAGCTCACCGTTTACGTGATAAATCGGCGCTCTGGAAGAAACTTGTAGTATCATCACGAGCAGCCATGTGCTACATCGCTGGCTTTTATCAGATTTTTCCAGCTGGTTACGAGAGCTCATGTAAAATGCATGCGGTAGCCGTGTTTGTAATTGCTGTAACAGCTTTTGCATTACGCCCTAATATTAAAAGACGTTTACGTATGCCTGCATTTTTAAGCGTAATTCAACGAGTTTTATACAGTAAAACATTATACGCGCGTTTTAAAAAGTTAACGTGATTTTTAAAGCTGAGTCGTTAACATTTTATCTAATTTTAATGTCAATGGACTCCAGATTCTGCTTTCAAATTATTAGTTTCAATTAACATTTAGCATTACCTTTCATAAATTCAGTTTAAGGTTTTCTATCTCCTTTCAAGGTTTTGCTTATATCCAAGGCGTCCATGATTAAATATCTAGAGCAACCAACTATTACAAGTAATTCAATAAGAGTACTATACAGGGTTATTTGTAAAACACCAGAAACCTCTTAGGCAGTGAAAGTACACATGATTATAAGCAACTTTTACTTTGGGAAAACTCCGAAATCTCGAAAAAAATATCAACTGTTTCATACAAAATGCAATATTTAGCCAATGAAAATGTATGAAACAGCTGATATTTTTCTCGAGCTTTCGGAGTTTTCCCAAAGTAAAAGTCGCTTATAATCATGAGTACTTTCACTGCCTAAGAGGTTTCTGTTATTTTACAAATTACCCTGTATATATCCCATCCTGCTAAAAGCCAATAACACGACGCAATAGCACTGCGTCTCAAGTATCATTGATCAATAAGTGCAGTGCAATATAAAATCTATGAGCAATATACCTCCTGATATTGCCATTTCACATTAAATGGAAGTAATTGGAATTCCTGTCAAGTGCGAAATTGGCGTCTTCATTGAGCGACCAGAGACGAAATATACCTTTCATGCAATATGTATGTTTGGAGAATATTACATAATATAATGTATGTTGATTCGCTCTTATATTAATCATTCCGACTATATTTATTACTCGTTCGGATTTCTTTCGGCGGGATAATAGTGCTACTGGCCATAATTCGTCAAGTGAGTTTGAAGAACTTACCTACTAGTTGGTGATTCTAATGTAGGTATCGTTCCGCGGTCTACATCAGAGTACATCAATTGTGTGGGTCTTAGAGATAAAAAACAAGCTTCTAAGTAAAAGTCCCTAATAAACAAATACGGTCATTTATGCGACACTGAATACTTATTCCTGCGTACTTATGATGTTTATAAATGAGAGATTTAAAATAGATGGAATGAAAGTATCAAGGAACTAGGGAATATGCATGAAAAATATATTTATCATCTACTAGTTGACCCGCGCAACTTTGTCTGCATCACAATGTTCATTACTGCTCCGCTCCTATTGGTCTTAGCGTGATAATATATCGCCTTCCTTGATAAATAGGCTATCTAAAACTGAAGGAATTTTTCAAATCGGACCAGTAAGTAGTTCCTGAGATTAGCGCGTTCAAGTAAACAGACAAACAAACAAACCATCTCTTTAGCTTTATATATTAGTATAGATACAGTTTATCTAAAAATATACAAAAATATAATACTTACAGTGAAAATAGAATCAAAATTACTTGAAAAACGAAGGAGATATAATTATTATAAACCAATATATCTGTCCCTCTCGCGAAAATGCTGTTTTCTATGGCAGTTGTATAGGCATCATAGACGATGACGTCAAACTTTACATCGGACTTCTCTTTCTAATTGTAATCTATGAAGCTTTATAACTTCATCGCTGATGAAGGTATTTTAAAAAATAATTTCCTGATCATTTACTAGAGATGATGATGGCGGACTACACTGCTGAATGATATTTAGACATCATTCAAGAAAATCATTCACTAAAACCAACATAGGGTAGTTTTTCTTTAAGAAAAAACATTTTTTTTGTGTTTTATTTTACAATTTTGTATTTCATGTAAATTAATAGTCGTAATAAAATTTAGAAAAATAATTTACACAAAAATAATTACTTTCAAGACAATTCCGACAAATATTAAGAACGTTACAAAAAGAAATCACAGGCCTGTATTAGGTAATAGTTTAAGGGAGAAGACTATTACATTGAACGTATAAAATTTAATCTTATTTATTTATTTATACATATATGCTTTATTGTACACCAAAACATAAAGAATTCCTTAATCTATCTATATTATACAATTGGCAGCCTTATCGCATTTCACGATCTCTACCAGGCAACCTGGAATGGAAAGAGACAGCCTGGACATAACATGGGGCTACAAATGGTGTAAACAATTTTAACAGAGAAATATACGTAGGTAGTAGGAACTGAAACGTTATACAAATCATACAATATACAAAAATACATACACAAATACATACATATTATATAAGCTAAAGGATTTACTAATAATTCAAATATCATAGAGACAAGTAGTGTTCCTTAACTAGTCATTTAAAAACAGGCAATGATTGTTTATTGACACAGGCAGAGCATTCCATAAACGAGCGGCCTGAACTGTAAAGATTTATCTAAGAAAATTGTGGAATGCATTGGTATTTTAAGTTGTTTATTTGGCTTACTCTTAGTTCTAGCATGGTTCACCATGCTAGATTGGCGCGGTGATCGTGAGCTTCAGCTCACGATCACCGCGCCAAACAGAGATATATATAAATAGGGACAGGTATCGTCCAACGGGGTGAATATGTAACGAGGGGTAAAATTTCGTTTTACCTCTTTGATTCTTTGATAGGGATTGTCACTGTTATATACAATTTTATTGGTTTTCTAAGAAGGGTACGTTTTTTTTATTATTTAAATTTAATAAAATTAGAGACCATAAACCAACAATATTTAAATAACGTAAAAATCCTATCCAAAGTTTTGATTCGATTCACCCATACATTCCTATTCACCCCGTTTGTAGTTAGTACGGTAATTTGTTACTTGTACACGCTTTTGTTCATACCCCCTTCAAAACGCCTTCATTTCCCCCTAATATGAAGGGCTGATTCTGCAAATCATTTCATGAACCCACGTGTAAAGTGCCTACTGCATTTGAAAGTGCCTCTTCATCCCCGTTCCTCCCGTGCCTATTCTTCTGATAGACGTGAGATAAGGATGCTTTTGCTTTGTAGTCTCTTAGTTTCACAATACAAGTGGAAATATGAAGGATGGCATGTTCTTAGATGCTTGTATGCGCGTCTCTGAACGTAAAAAGGTCATGTATTTTTGCTACAATTTAGCGCAATAATAAAGTTATTAAGGCGCTAAATTGTAGCAACATTCATTCATTCGTTTACAGATTTTTTTTGGCCACCATTTAAATTTCAAGCTATTTTATATAGTTCCTTGAGATTCGTTTTTAGTTAAAATGACCGTTTTGCTTTACACATTGGGTGTTAAAAACTCTGACCACTGAATTAACTTATGAATTTATCTTTATATTAATATATTTATTTATGTTGTCATAAATAAAAACACTTTAAGGAGAAAATGTGATATTTAATGACCTACGTTGGACCCCTACATCTTCTTCTTCTTCCTGGCGTTAATCCCGGCTATTGCCAGGGTCCGCCTTCCTACTTAGCTTCCTCCACTTTGCCCGATCTTGAACATCCTTCTCAGTTAGGCCATTGGCTCTCATGTCGGACTTAACGACGTCCAACCAGCGCTTGCGAGGGCGACCACGGGACCTAGCCCCAAGAACAGCCATATTCATGCATCCCCGACCAACGTACTCCATAGGGCGGCGCATGATGTGGCCATACCATCGCAGACGACACTCTTGCAGTTTTTCCCTCACGTCACGGACACCAAGACTACCTCTGATGAAAGAGTTGCGTATGCGATCGGATCGCGTTACGCCACCCATCCGCCTCAGCATCTTCATCTCCGTGACGCGAAGCACGGATACGGACGGAGGTACGTAACGAGTATACTGACTCCCTCTGCATTTAGCTGGCCATATCCAAAACCACCGTGAACACGTCCGTACTCTCCAGCAAACTGACCTACGTGACCGTTGAGATCCCCCCCAACCAAAACACCTTCGGAATTCGGAATAGCGCGTAGTACGTCCTCGAACTCATCCCAGAAGGCCTCCTTTTCAGACTCACCAGTTTGAGGAGCATAGGCGCTGATTAGGTTCGTTACCGACCCTTCGATCAGCACCCTAACTCGCATCAACCGGTCGCTGCATCGGTCTACTTCAAGGAGTCCATCCCTTTGGACCCCTACATCTACTTCGACTAATTAGGTGGATAATGTCAATTAATACATTACAAACCCTGAGGTGAACTGACGTTTGTCCTGTTCATAAACTGGAAAGCTAATTTTTATTTACTGTACTATATTTAAAGCACGTTAAGCCGTTAGTCCCGGCTGTCATTTTTAGATCTTTGGCAGTCGTTACGGACAGTCAGAAGCCAGTAAATCTGACTCCAGTCTTGCCATGAAGTACCGTGTTACCCAGTTACTGGATTGTGGAGGTCTGGTAGGCAGCCGCTCCGCGTTATATATACTGGTATTCAGCTAAATCCGGTTTAACTGGAAACCGACCCCAATATAGTTGGGAAAAGGCTAGGCAGATGATAATTTACAAGCATAGTCTTTTACAGTAGGTACAGCTACCTACATAAATAATAATTATTTTTTTATTATTACCCCCAGTACTTTACATGCTAAAACCAGGGCTTATAGTCGCGGCTTATCCTTTCATTAATGTATTCAAGGCACTGAATTTATGCGCACGACCTAATATTTCATTCGAACAGAGTTAATATAATTTTCATTTTATGTTAATTATTCAATAGGTGGTGGAAATATTCACACTATTAACTAATTTTAATTATTCAAGTGGAAATTAAATGTAGTAAATGTAAGTTAACTACGTAGGTTTAATGCAGTTTGGTAGATTACTGTTTGTTGTGTTTTTTGTAAATGTATAAATTAGAATATAAAATAAATGCAACCGAATCGGTGTCGGAAATAATAATTATGTAGTACACAAGGTCTGTGCAGTCACAGCTGCAGTCTCTGTTTTTTCATTCTCATAGTCAAATAGGACGGCGATCCGAGAAGACCTGAGGTTCTAGAGACAAGTGACATTCTGTAAGCGGTAGCGCAGCGTAACGAAGGCGATTTTCAAAACGTCAAAAATGTGTGGGATTGACAAACGCTATCGAAATGTCATGTGATCAATTCCATATATTAAGGCATTTCTACAAACGCATTTGCTGTAAGAATGGCTCTTTGTCTAAAGCCTCAGGGTGAGATCAGGCGCAGTACCAACGTCTTTATGCGATTTCCGAGACACGAGGTGTGACCCAACAACTTTCAAACTCCGGACCACCTTCTGGGAAAACCGGTGACTGAACTCTTCGATTGGCAGTAGCGCTTGCGACCTCGAGATCAATAAAGCAGTCAAAATCATTTAATAAGGATAAAGCGTAATTGCTTTAAATATTTAAGTACTATCAGACTGTTTTTTATCTCCAAATAATTTTCTCAGTAACCACTTTCTCGTACGTACATTATTTTTTAAACATATTTTTCAATGTTACCTCAATATTGGTATTTATGCAAGCTAGTTGCTCGAATTGTTTAAATGTTAATCAAATGAATTTACAAACTACCAATATTTATGTATGCAGTCGTGTTTATATTTGCTTCAAATTAAGTTTTAGCTCGATGAAAACCGTTGCTGTCGATATTATTGCTTGTTTTATTGAGGTTCACGTAATTTCATTGAAGATTCAGATAAATGTGAAATACGCGCCTGTATTGATGATTTTACTTAATAATCTCACGTTTAACATAAATGTGATATATTAATAAAATAATTTGACTAGCTTGTTTATTTAATTAACTGCATATATAGTAATTTCAGTCGTCATAAAGAGAGAGAGAAATCGCTTGGAAGTCCCAAGTGAAGTTTTTTATCGCTTTCTTTCTTTCACAAGATGAACAAACGAGTAAAGTTAAATTAATAACTAATAATAATGAATTTAGAAATCTAACCAAATAAATTTTACTACTGGACCAACCCCAAAATCCTGAAAAAAATTTGACCGCCCCATACATTTATGTGAGCATAACTCGACAAAATTCGACCGCCCCATACATTTATGTGAGCATAACTCGACAAAATTCGACCGCCCCATACATTTATGTGAGCATAACTCGACAAAATTCGACCGCCCCATACATTTATGTGAACATAACTCGACAAAATTCGACCGCCCCATACATTTATGTGAGCATAACTCGACAAAATTCGACCGCCCCATACATTTATGTGAGCATAACTCGACAAAATGTACTGAACAACAGATTTTTTTTCACGATCTCGTAGTTAATTCTGTAGTCAAAGTTGTTCCAAATTATGAGATATGGCCCCTTTAGAGGTATTTGGTTTATTCTGTTACACGATGTAACCGCATGGAGCTCAGACGAAACAAAATAATAAGGAAACTATAAAGAGCATGAAAAAAGGTATGTATTATTTGTGTTAATATAAAATATAATAATTAAAATATCAAATTCATACCATAACTATTAGCCATTGACTGACGCCTGATGCTCCAATGTCATTTGTCGATATCATCGACAAAAGATGTACGAGTAATGTGCAAGTGGAAAATTGTGATCGGCTGTAAAAATGAAATGAAAAATGAAAAAGCCATATTATGCGACGGCGATAAACAAGTGGTGTAGTTGTTATCGTATAGTTGCAGGCTTTGAAGCGCGGTTTTGTGTTATGCTGGTCACAAGAAAGAGTTACGCTGAGAACATGGAACTTAAAGTCAACAATATTAACTACGTAGAGACCCAAGGGAAGTACATAAGAACAAGGACTGTCTGTATCGTATCTGTAACTACCTGCAAGACCTTCTCACAACTCAACTAAACATAATTGGAAAAAAACTAAAACTTCGTTACACCGGGAGAACCAACAAAGAAGTCTTCAGAAGTCGTTGGAAATAACAAAAGCAAATCAATTACTGGTACACGGCATTTTGGAGCTAATAACTCTTTTACCTGCAAGCTGAGTTCGCTGCGGTTTGAGGGTAAGGCGTACTCCTTAATCACTAAACCTCACGAACTAACCCGTACCAGGCTGTTCCTGGCACCCATTTTTTACATTAACATTCCTCATAAATAAAAATAATGATAAAGAGCGTTCATTTGCTGTTGGTGCAGAATTAATTTGAAGCATAATTGGAATTGATTTTTTTTTGCTGAACCAGTTTTTATAAGAATCGAGTGATGTGGAAATTATGAGTGTGAAATGTTAGGTATATCTTTTTTTTATAATATCAATATTTTTATTAGGAATTACATTGTAATTCCTAGTAAAAATATTGTTATTTGTTATAACCTTCTATTATTATAAGTTGTTAAAACAATAGATGACTATATGTCTTTGATGAACTTATTTCATATGTTGGTATGACATAAGTACATCAGGGAGATACATATATATATATTGTCTAATTGTCAACATGACATGCCAAAAAGCAAGCAAGCGAAGTCCTGAAACTCACACTCACGGATTTAGCAAATGTTAAGTGTTGTTAGATGAAGTACCTAAATGTTACGTTATACGAGCGTTGTTATATCTTTTGGAAATGGGGAAAATGTTCTTATAATAAAAGAGCGGCATCCGGAAATTATTTATTGAGATTCCGAATTTCGAGTTTAAAATGTAATTCCATCCAATCAAGCCAGTATTTTGTTGCCTAATAAGCCCGGTATACCTATTTTATACAAGAAACATTACGTAGATATTTCAGGCTTGTTGTATTGAATGAATAAACCTAAGATTTAATCATATTTTTTATCAATATTGAGTCTAATTCGATTTATCATGACGTTTTCTCGAGACAATCCACTTTAATTTTTAGAAGTTGAGACTTTGTTTCAAATATCGGTTGTTTGAAACATCGGAATGAATGCCCTATTGCTTATTAGATCTGCTACTTTTGTCCCAATTCTGAAAACTTTGCTAGTTCTATCAACAAATATCCTTAACACCTTTAGCTAAAAGAGAGATGGAGGACCCTTAGGGAATAAATGGTTACCGAACAATACAATTCTATAAACTTAAATACAGTTGAAATCCGGCTGAAACTTGCATTTCACTTCAGCAAGATATCTCAAACGAAACCCAAGCTAAAGGATTATTGCGAAATACTCGATAACGAGAAGTCGGTTCGGAAACGGTCCACGAATAAAATGGAGTTACAATAGAGCTGACCGTTTGATTGAAATGATGAAATATACCACGAAGATTATAATCTAAATGAGATTATAAGCTAAAATGTCGGTAATACTTAAAGTAAGTGGTTTAAAATAAATTACATTTCGACTAAAGGATTGGACAGAAGAGAAGCGAGGCGGAGCTGTGCTAGTAATAACCAATTGAATTACATAAAATCTCCGCTCTACTTCAGTGGACAGTGTTTTGCGTACTATTTTAAAATATCATACAAAACCGGGAAGCGGAGCGGGGAAGCGGAGCGAGGAAGTGGAAAAAATCCGTCCACCTGCTCAAATAACCTTCTCTTCGCGTGAACTCGTGAACCGCTGAAATGGACAGGCACCCTTAAGGTCCCATATATTTGTATCTCTCTATCAAAATTTATCAAAATCGGTTCGGCGATTTAGGCGTGTAAGCGTAACAAATAAACTCACTTTTGCATTTACGGATAGTCTCGCGTTGACCACTATCTCACTTGATTTTAAAAAAGCAATTGGGACTCCTACCCTTTCTTAAGTCATTATTTTTTATAGAAATTTGTACGGATCAGTTATTTCAGGAGATGGAATACCAAAAAGATGCCCTCAACTTAACTTATTTATAACCCCTCTAACAGCATGGCAAGGCCAATTTACATCAATCACAAACCATGCATAAAGACATGGTTCCTTAAAATATGATTCTACCAACGTTATTAATCATAGCTTCCGATTGCATTCAACACTGTTTAATACCACGGTGTAGTTTTGATAATAAATTGATTATACTATCAGTGGGAGGCCGCAGATCCTTTGTTGAACTCCCACATTGAAATTTGTATTTGCTTTCTGCGATACAATATTGTCTGTGGAGACTGAATATTATATCAATGTATACTCAGAAAATAATAAATTTGAATAGCTTTTGATATCAAGTTTGTTTTTATTAAAAATGTAGTACTCGTAGGTAAAATATGATGCTAATAAATTCTACTAGAGTCTATGAAATAACCACCACCACATAAGATGTTAACATTTTCTAGACGAGTCAAAGAAAGCAGGGCACCACCTACCTTTTCGCGAGGCGTTTCGTCGTATTTTCGGACCCTTATAATTCCAGTCTGGATAACACACACTGACAACTTGGACCTGTCTAGTATAGACAGCCCAAGTTCTCAGTTACTGCTGGGGCTGCGGACTTCGTTCGAAAGAGGCACCGTACCCTGGAACGCTAAGGGCACTAGGAGAAACACGAATGAGTTTTAGTCGGTAAGGGTC
Organism: Lacanobia oleracea; assembly: GCA_950371165.1. Classification (NCBI taxonomy): domain Eukaryota; kingdom Metazoa; phylum Arthropoda; class Insecta; order Lepidoptera; family Noctuidae; genus Lacanobia; species Lacanobia oleracea. Next base: position 16,295,626 of record OX493397.1, read on the forward strand.
TGACACTCCCTTCTGCTCACCCAAAGCGGGAGGAGTCATTTGATGATTTCCCATCCTTAAAAAAAAAAGTTCTCAGTTAGCTTTTTTACTTTAAATTAAATTAATTAAATTAAAATTCATTTATTTCAGGCCATGAAACCCATAGACAATTAGTACAATAATTTTGATAAATAACAATAGCTCACATTAATTATTATGAATTTACATTTAAATTTCAGAAACATTATACCCATATTATTCAATTGATTAATGTCAATAGATATAGATTATAATAGATTAAAATAGTGAGATTAAAATAATATATCAATATCAGTCCGTACATGAACCATGCAACAGTGGTAAACAAAACTTTAAAAAACGCATCGACGCTTAAAAACTAGAATGATGATTATGATGATGGCATTATACTCCTACTCACTAATATGAAGACACAGAAAAATAAGTAATCCCACATTCATTTTAAAGCACATATTTAAATCGTATTGAAGTCACAACGTCGAATCAAAACGACGTCATTTTGGTCTCGTTTGCAGGTTACTTCCCTCGGTTATTTCAAAACAAAGAAAACAGTACACTGCTTTAACAAGGTATACATATTTGAAGATGCTTTTTATAAATACAAAGTCCAATTTTACTCAAAACCAAGGTGCTATCATGAAAATGTAAGAAAAATCTGAGAAAATGGTAAGACTCCCACGAGCACAGAAACCGCTTCAACCCACTTTGATATTTATAAGGTGTAGCTAGTTTTTTCAGTTTTTTGTTTTACTTAAAATAATAACGAATTTCGTAGAAGCACCAACGAAACAGTACGACTAGACCTTATTACGAGAAATAAATATTTTGTCGAACGGAACGTCGTTCGAAGGGCAGAATTTAGGTTTAGGTAAGTAGGCAATATTCAATGGCATTAATGAGAACAAAATGTTTATCAATTATAAATTAAGAAACCTAAGTAAATGTCGCCTATAGCAATCATGTGGCAACTACCTCTAAATTAGGAACACCGGCCTAATAAAAAAAATACACATAAAAGCGTCATATTAGAGTCATAATCAATTTTCTAAATAAATTATTATTTAATTAATTTTATTCATTAATCAAAGATATTAAGTCTAATCACATTTGACGGCAATAAATGCTTGTAAACTCATAGAAATCCATCAAATCGATATCAACTACCAACATAATACAAAAATCGCAACCATTAACACGATGTATCGCGTATATCGATGAAGACATCGCCGATAAATGAAAATGGCCGTACAAAATCATCCAATATTAGAGGGGTAACTACATAATTTCCCGAAACTTCGCCAATATCTATTGATTACTTCGCCATCACGGAGACAGTAAAGGTTGCAAATTATCTACGGACTCATGCAATAGCAATTTCCAACAGAAATGTCTATAGAGAGGCGCAGGTGGTAAAAGAAATTGTCCCCCATTACGCTTTGCCGGACCATTTTATGGCAACTGATGGCAAATTGTTTGGAACTGAAGATGAACGGAAAGAAATTTCTCTGTTAATATTCATGTCTCGAGTGAACCTTATGACTGCACGGATCCTTGCTGCCGAGATTATTGCAAAAGGTTTTTCTTAGTTTTTGTGGGTTTTTGTTTATTCCACTTGCGTACTGTCTCGCCTAAAATATATGTTGTATGTGGATTCTGGGGCAATACTGAGAATGAACATTTTTGGTTGTATCATATTTTGGCTGCTTGTGTATTGACCCAGGGTTCGTTTTAATAAAGAGAATTTATTATGTAGCTCATTCTGCTTATTACAAAAGATCGTTGTTATTGGCAGTATATCAGGGCGAAAAATTATAACAAAGTTGGTTTCCTGCATCGTCGGCATACTCGCTAGCACGATGAAAAAATATACACATATAAAACTCATTCTTGCCACAAAACTTGGTTGGTGGCAAAAATAAGTAACTCTTGAGTTACTTACTTATTTGTTCATGATTTTCGCAACACGTTTTCCTTACATTACACCACAGTTTTCACAGCGCATTCCATGTGACGAGTAATAATCCTCATCAAAAGTAATGGGATTTCAGTAAAAACTGCCATTACAAAATAGCAAGAATATAGCTTACTTTGATAAACACGAACAGTTTTCCAAGTACTGTGAAAGCTCGCGTCGTGATTTATAAAGACCCACTAGCGTGTATATTATGCAATTACCAGCCCTCTCGTCAGTTCTGATGTGCAACGTGCACACGCCACAACAATGACGTCATAATTTTCTGCCCGGAACTCATGAATCCAATCCCGTTTATCGTATGCAAAGTAAAACGTTACATGGTGTAATGGGTCGTGTACACGATGGGCCATGTTTGGCACAGTTTAACGCTCTTTTGATTGTTTATTGTAGACTAGCTGCTGCCCGCGACTTCATTCGCGACATGCACGCGAAATTGTAGATATAGATATTAAATAATTGACTGGCAATTTATATGTGACGTTGGAGCTTATTATCCTTTTAGTTGATTCCGCGGATTGGGATACAGCGTAGCACCAATAAAATGTCTTGACAAAGTGACATTTTATTTGCAAAATCGAGACTAGAGTACGTGTTCGATAAAGTTCATTGCACATTATAACGTCACTACAACGACACAGCAGTACAGCTACGGCTAGCCGCCAGCGTGCTAACTATGCGCCGGCCGCGAGGTACAATCTCATCGTACGTCGCCGTCACGCGCCGGCTGTGAGGTGCAAACTCGAAGTCAACGTTGTTTCGCTGGCGACTCGGTGTCGACGGGCTGTAAGCACACGGTGTGTTTACAGCCCGCCGACACCGCTGTACCGTTACAATGTGCCACTATCTTAAGTCTGTATAAAACTATAAGTATGCTAATTAATATAACGGTATATTATCACAAGCCATCATAGTAAGACACCTGAATGAGGTATGCAGACAGCCCAAAACGATTTATTTTGTTATTCACAAAAAATGGAAGACGTCGATGTTTTTTTGTTGGGGATTTAGTGTAAACTTAAATTAAAAAAGAAGACTAAGATGACTGTTTTCTGACTTAAGAAATATTTTTTTGATTTTCTTCATTTTTACCAGAGGTTTTAGACAAAGTGCCATTCAACATATAAACGAATGCGATTGTTGAAATACCGAAACATCATTAACTAACTGACATTTCGAAATCATTATTCAATCCCCTTCATTATTGACGTTTTCACTACAGCTGACAGAATCATACATGTCGATTAGGTAAACCAATATTAATGTCTATACCTACCTAAAACAAATAGATTGCTTGATATTATTACGATCAGTGATGAAATTCATTGGGTTTGAAGTTCTAGTTTCACCTGTAGAAATTAATTAATGTTAAGTAAATCTAATATTCAATTTAGCAAGTATCGTCTTTCGTTACTTCTAAGACATCTTGCAAATTATTATCCCGTAAGAACATTTGATACGAATAAATTGGATTAAATTCCAATTAGACGATGAAATTTTTGAGAGCACTTAGAACAAGGGGCTTGTCTTTTGAAATTTATTATAAATCAAGCTTGAAAATGTGTGACAGAAGATTTGTAAGTATTCATTTATTTATCTGAAGCTTGTGAAAATTAATTTCTATTATCCCACGCTTTCTAGGTATAAAAAATGTCTTCATTGATTTGTCCATAAAATATAAGAAAAAATACATTTTGTTAAAATATTCAAGTATCATAAAAACTGAAGGTGGTCCATGAATCTTACAATAAAGCTCAAGTAACAAATTGCACAGCGACGTGATATTAAAATTCAGAAACATTTCGCGGTTCGCGCTTACTAGATAGACCCCTCAAAAACACAATTTCACTGACAAATAGCTGGGAAACGTGATACCCGAACGAAAAAGGGAAATCATTAGGAACAAGGCGAGCTTTTATACGAAAGTTGAAAAGCTAAATACAGTGAAAGTATGTGTGTACTCATAGCTTGACATAATTGCGACCACCATCAACGGAGCCGAATGAATGGCGTCGTGACGAGCCGTGATGGCTGCGGAGCGTGCGCCAGTGTGCCGCTCTTTTGATGAAACCATGATTACACCATACATACTCATACGTGCCTATGTGTATAAAAAATCTGGATACGACAAGGATGTTACATCGTGTGTCTTGGAAAATGGAATCTCTGCGGTAGTATGTTATGTGCGGTGCCGGAAAATTATGTTGGCGCGGTTTTGAATATTAAGTTCATATTTTAGTAGTAATAATGTTTTGTCATACTATATTTTAGTAGTGTTTAGGATTTAATTTGACATAACAAAGTATTTTTTGTTTATTTCATGTCATTTGTGAAACCTGACAGTAAGGACATATTAAAACAGCTAATCAAACGCGAACATGAGCGAAAAAACATCCTTATATTTTATTTTAGCAAAACAGCTCTCATCTTGAAAAAAATCGTAACATCAAAGCTAATTTAAACTATCAGCCTGTCTAACCAAAACTATAATGTGTATACTTAACTTTGACGAAGTACCTCGTATTCAAGCGAACTTGTCAGTTCAGAACTTAAGGTCCCTCGACACGGACTCGCTACGAAATTCCCGCAACTTTATGGCCCTCTAGGCTACGTGGCACTAGTATCTTTACAACTCACATCACCAGGGAAGACGGACTTACTTTAAAATGTCAACTATTGTACGAATAGTGTGATATGTTGAAATTTTCTGGAGTCCGCAAAAGTTTTCGCATAAGGCGTTAGAGAAAACTTGTTATTCATTCCTCAACCTTGTTCTCGGCTGAAATTTCTGTGCTGAAATGGTAATATTATAAAGTTTTCAACCAAGTCACACACCTGGTTGCTTAAATCTTTCCGAACAATCATTTTTGAAATTAGATGTTAGAAATAAGAAGTTATAAAACGAACTTACAAAGATTTTTTTCTTGCCTCTCGAACCATTTCTAAGAAAGCAAAATTAATACGAAGTTTACCCGTAATCTTATTAGTAAACCAAACTAAGGAAAACGAAGAAAATACATAAAAGTCGTCATCTGTGAAAGGTTTCTCTTTCAGGTTTCTTGGAAATTCGGTTAAAAGATATCGTTATTTCAGGTTTCCCAGACTACTCAAATAACAAGCAAAACATACTGATATGGTAATATCCGTTTTTAGGTATAACATAAAAAATGTGCTACCTAAAAACTAATCTAAAAGTTGGAAAATATTCACATTAAAACTGCAAATAGCCGTGTAATCTGCATACCTGTTTGCTTTGATAAAACTGAAAAATAACGTTCGCCAATTCGTCAATGTCCCTTCCAGTTAAACGCCACGTCAATGATAGCAGAGTACGCGGTGCGCGGCTAGGTTGACACGCCTTTGTATTGCGCGCATTCAGCTATGGGTTAAATAAAAACTGAGCTCTGCGAAATGTGAAAAAAACACACGAGCTTTCCCGTTTTGGCGACAATCCGAGAATTGTCTGTTACAATTTATCCAGAAATATTCAGATGAAGTTCTAATATGCGGACTTACGCCGCAACTGCTACGTAGATCTGTATTATGATTCATACAAATGCTCGCGTTGATTAAATATTCATACTCCCAAAACCATAGTAAAAGCGAATCTAATATTTATAAGATGCATCTTTTCATAAAATAAACCAAAGCTTTTTATTAAAATAATATTCCATGCTTATTTCAGTCACAAGCAGGTTTCAGTTCAGATATTCTGAATGCAATTTCTGGGAATATTATTCAAACCTGGCATTCTTCTGAGCTTAGATACAAACCTGCCTCTTTGTATTCTAACGTTACGTCGTTTAGCTCGTTGCATGCGAAACAAAGTCCGCATTTATGACGTCAGCCGGGGCCTAAACTTATGCTTATAACACGCACCTTATTAACGTTAACAAGGAAGGGCATGCGAGACCTTAATTTGAGCCAAGTTATTAAATTTGAATATAAGACCCCCACGGCGGTCGTGTAATAAAATAATCTACATTGGGAATATCTAAGGAAACCCACACACTATTTAATTAAGGCTCATGTATGTTGGTATAATGAGTCGTTTATATTCTTTTCTGTTTAAGGGTTACGTGTGCAGCTATGTTTATATGAGTCCCGCTTGAAACTACAGACTGGTGGAGCGTTTTTAGATCGCATTAAAGGATAAGGCGAAAGGAGCATGGCGGGGCGAGTCCTCCGCTTACGTGAACAAAAGCTACTCACTAAACTTTTTCTATACTGGACAAAAAATAAGCAAAGATTATTTTAATTTCATAACTCATGCAAGTCATTAAAAACATTTATGTTAGAGTCAAAGAATTCCTTAGAAAACCTTTTCAGATTTTCTGAACAAAATAATAATATAATAAATCGGATTTCATGCAAATTTTTCTGCTCCATATTTTGTTTGACAAAGGATCTTTAAGCTTCCAAACCTTTCCTTTTGTGGGATTACATTTTGTAATCTGCTTCTGTCAGATGCTCACCTTGATTTAGGGAGACATAACCGAAAAATATTAGAATTAAAGTCTAGGAGTGTTTGTGTCGACGGTAAAAACGTATTACTTTAGTCCTCCTAGACGACACTCTAACCACTTATCGTTATTTACACACTATAGCTTTAAACCTAAGAGGGAATTCCTGTACATAAATAGCTTAAGGCGACACAACCGCTTTTCATGTTTTTTTTCTTACGGACAACCGTAAAAAGGCGTAGGTACAGTGTTGCCAACCCTTAATAAATATAGTCAAGCGTACACTTCGGCTTTTCATTCTATATTTGTCTGACAGAAATAGCAAGGTCCTACGTCATGAGATAATTATAGAACCCTTATCCCTTATAAATATACCGTTATAATGTAGGGAACCGGGTTTGTATTTGCTTGTCAACAGTTTAAGTCAATCACAGCTTTGAAAGGAGTTTGTGAAGTACAAGAGTGAATTACTGTATATTTGCTTGATACATAATAGTATTATACTCAAACAGACAACTGTTGCTATTCTAAGATACAAAATCCTTTGCCAGAAAATCATGACGTAACCCACGTCGTTAGTACCAAACAATATACTCCTCAAAGGCTTAATATTTTCCTACAACATTGCGTAAGCGCTACCATATAAATATGTGTAATAAATTCACGCCAGTCTCAAAGGTGCGTAATTAGTGTTTTTGCTATAGTTTATTAATTATGGTCGTTAATGAAGTTCAATTAGTAAGTTGGGCCATCAATCTTCCACTCTCCTAGAGACAGAATGATGTATGACCTCGCATTGATGAGGCGTACCCCACATTTTGGGACATTATTTGCGAAAATCATTAGCTATTATTAATTAGGAATGATCTAGTATTTCAGCATGATTAAACGGCAAACAAACAGTAATCTATTTCCTTTTGTTTTATATTGGACACAATGTATTTTCCAAATAAACGACGTTGTTATATTTTCTATAAACTCCGCCATACTGGATTATAAAACTTAATTGGGTAGTAAAACAATATGCTGAATGTAATAATGTTCAGATTATCCTGTACAAAATTCGTAACAATATTTGTGAACGTTACAAAATATTTCCATACAACGACGATGTTCGGTACAAAGTAAGTAAAGCACACAAAGAGGCTGTCAATGTGGGTAATCCATGAGAAAACAAGGCGAAATATTTGTTTGGCGAGCTGTCGACTTGCGTACACGAATACCGAACCCAGGGAAATAAAAATAAAACATGTTACCCTCAAACGTACCTCTCTCCAAATTGGGATTTGAGGTAGATGTCTCTCCAACGGACATCGGCTGCAGAGAACGAGCGATTACCATTTTCGTTTCTGATTATTCGAGTTTCAAATCAATTTCTAGAATAAACTGGTTAGTTTAGCGAGGTAGAATATAAATAATTGATTGCGTAGTTGTGCCTGAAACTGATTGTTACCAAGAACCTTTTAAATGTGAAACGAAAATAAACATAAACAAGTATTAAATTATTTACGTATTCACGTGAACCTTGATAAAATTATTACTATTTTATTTTTGTAGTACATTTTTAAACACTAAATTCTACATAGTTAGTTATAATCTCATAAAATGAGCTCAGATTAGATACAAACATCATCGGTACATCCTTAATTTCTTCTTAAAAACATTATTTTAGAAATGTTATCCGATAATTCCTAACATATTAAGTTAACAAAACGCTCGATTATGTTTGTATAACCGCTAAAATTTCACTTATATCCATCCATTTTACATGTTAACTCGTTGTTCTATGAACAAACATTAGCTTACTCGTTCGAACTGTGGAAATGCAATATAAAACGAACATCAAGAGTGTAGTTTCGCCAGAGGCTTTTAACATTCCGGAGAAAGCGCGACGGCTTATATGTCGATACTAGTCATTTTAAAGTGCACTGACAAGTCTTATAGCTTGGGATTCCTTTATAGAACTGACATAAGACCGTTTTCTTTGACTGTTATCTTTTGATATACGGCGGAACCGAAATGGGGAAAAGAAAATCGAAAAATTGAAAATTTGATTCTACATTTTCTATGTTATATCTTTGAACTGCAAGCGAGATCTTTATAGATTTATTTTGCTTGTATTTTATAAAATATTGTAGGTAAACGTTCGTAAGTTGAAGATTTGAAACACCTACCAATCACTATAAGTGAATCACGGTCTACCGTAACTGGACAAAGATTGATAACATGTTTTTTCCTTAATAGTTGATTCAATTTAGTGTTCAAATTGTATGAAACTTAGCTAAGTGCATTCAATGGCACAGTATGAAAAGTTTTAATGGTTATTATTCATAACAAACGAGTGTGGAATATGTTGTCTTACAACACTTTCGAAGATTGAGGTAAACCAGTCATATAGAAACCATTTTCAGTTCCACGGTTTTGTGCGTTCTTTAACTAAATTAGTGTTGTTTATTTATAAAGCAGCCATTTACTTTTCGTGGCATGCAAACGTTTATGTATGCGTGACTTTGTTAAATTAGCTGCTATAACGATTTGGGAAAATTATAGAGATCTATCGGCTACTCATTATCCTGTTATAACGACTAAAGTAATAGTTAATATTTATAGGCTGTGCTTGTTACTGATCCATTTTATTGTAGGTATTATTACCAATAAATAAGTTTCGGTTTTTCCCCATAAAACTAATATATTGCCTCACTGTAGTCCAATGGCATCGTAAAATGTTTTCAGGTAATTCTAAAGAGAGTGAGGCAGTGAAGATCCATGCTACAAACATCTAAGGAACTCTGTAGAGCAAACAAGAAGAAAGATAGTTCTAGCTGAATTTGAACATATCCTGAACAAAATTATCATTCAAAATATGAAAGTTGATTTTTAGATTTAAATAGACAACTATAAGCTGCCAAGCGTAATACTTCACAACACATTTTGAGAGTGTACTAGGCCTATGGCCATCTATGGAGAAAGAAGCCAGTATTAAAACTCAATGGAATTCAAACTTAATGGAACTCTAAGATATAATTCCAAGAAAACATTATAAAACAAAAACCCTGAGCAAGATCTGCAGCCCGTAAAAACAAACAAACCATGACGATACACCACAGTTTCTTAGAGTTTCAATAAATATTTTATTACCGTACATAGTTAGGAAGTGGCGAAACTTTTTCGATAAGTCCGTTGGCTAACAGCTAAACTCCTTGTTCGCTTGTTCATGGCTCGAATCGTTTCGATGGCTTTTGTTTAGACATTATGAGAATGTACGAATTGTCGTGAACATGGGCTTTAGCGTCTAATATCTCTAGTGGCTATTTCTTCTGTTATCGGAAAATACTTTTCTCGCTCGATTACGTAGTTTGTGGGTTTTGTTTCGTTTATTATTTTCTTTTAGGAAGCGTTTATTAAACGAATACAGGTTATTGAAATGTGTTTGGAAAAATCTCTTTCACAATAAGGTTTTTCTGTTAGAGAACTCAGATCTTGTTTAAGCTCGTCTGTGTACATACAATGACCTTGTACAAACAATTGATTTAAACTTTTTAACCGATACATAAATACATTTTTTTTTTGTATGTTCACCGATTTCTCCGCCAATTCTGGACCGATTCTAAAAATTATTCGAAAGCCTATACTCATGAGGTGGTCCCATTGTCACCAAGTTAGAATCTGATGATGATGATGGGGTGCCATGAAAATCGAGGGAAACCCTCAAATTTTATAAGCATATAAACAAAAACTTAGCTTTTCATAAACTTTCTAACACAATTCACATATTTGTGCCTGGTCATCATCATCTCATATTGTTGAGCTGATGATGGAAAGTATAAGTCAGGACCTGATGATGGGATCCCATAAAAAATGTTTGTTCAGCGATATTTTCGCCAATTGTTAACCGATTTGGATGATTTTTTTTTGTTTCGATGAGTATTTTCTCGGACTGGTCCCATTTAAATTTGGTGAAGAACTTCGGTAGGCAACGGAACTCTTCAATAAATGATAGCAAATGGATCGGGATTTCTGAAGCGGTCGTGGTCATCATGCAATGGGTCGCCCACAGCATACTTGTTTTGGTCGGTCCTTTGCATGGTTGATCTAACGCGCTGCTTGGTGCGTTTGATGAAGTCACTGTCCCGCCTAGTGACGTATCCGAAGTTTCTGTATCAAAACAGTTTTCTTCACGGCAAAAAAAACGTAAGTTAATCTCTGTCAAATAACAAAACATAAGATGATTGCCCTACAAAATTGCATTCTATTCCGCAACATAAATTGGAAAACAGTTTTTAATCAAACAAAAAAACCGACTAACATCGCATCGCTACAGCCGAAAACCAATCTGAAACTAAAAATACACTAAAATGTACACACTGTAACAAATGCCGTACAAAACTCATTCCATTGATTTATTTTTTGTTGTGCCGACGTTTTGTGAATCCTTGTGGAGATTGTGTGAGTATAGTCAACAAAAGAGATAAGTACATATAATTATGTAGCTAGCTACTTACAACGTTTTATTTCGTGATGAAATTATCCGCAAATATATTGTTACTTACAACGTTTTATTCGTTATGATATTATCCGCAAATCTATTATTCTAGAAATTGGGTAGGTAGGGTACCGTTAGTATTGCACGTGTGTATATCCCTGAACTCTTCCTAAACGGCTGGACCGATTTGAATGATTTTTTTGTATGCGTTTGGGTGTCGCCCTGAATGGTTTAAATTCACAAATTAGCCCGGCAGATGGAGCTGCTCATGCAGGACGCTCATGCTCAACGTCTGTCGAGTCCGCTAGTATAATTATATTTGTCTTATTTGCCACGATAGATGGTACTACGGTCCTATAGACATGCTGCTACAGACAGATAGAAAAATTCTTGTTAAAACGGCTTAGCAAAACAGCTTTGTAATAAAAACTTTATCAAAATACTCTCGTAATAGTAATTGACAATGGCTGCATAATAGGTAGGTATTAACTACAAGTAACTACAAATCTATGGGTTGCTTGCACAAAGTCTTCTTTGTTGACTGTACAATGTACATGATAAGAACGAGTGTCGAGGTTCATTTGAATGCAGGTTGCCTCACGGGGCATCAAGCAGGCTCTAATACAGAGTGATATCATCTGACTGCTGTCACGTCGGAGGAACGCAGCGATTTACATACGGAAACTTATTTTGTAGGAAGGATCATGGAAGACGATTCGTGTGTACATGTTCAGATTAGGTAGAATTTATGAAAATAGATGTTTTCATAGTGACGATGTCGGATGTAAAAGTGACCTACTTACCGGTTCACAGTCCGAACAGCAGACACAATAGTTAAACAATCAGTGACGACCGCATGTGCTTCGTAGAACTGTAAACCGGTTAAAAGAAATGGAAAATAAGTACAATAAAGTTCTGCTCCAGCGATCTGAAGCTACAGCATAACTACTACAACACGATTATAATACAAATATTCAACCTTGCCTGAACCTTTCAATGTCCCAATTCCAAAACCAATCTTACATTTCGATGAAACCCAACAAAAACCGATAGGTATTAATAAAACGCCCGTCAACACTATACCAAACCAATAAAGGTTCAACGTAACAGAAAATACCTTCAGAATATCGCTGAATAATCAAAAGTCGAAAACGTGTTTCCTTCAGATATCGATAGCTCAGCGATTTTCAAAAATGGCAACATTTCTCAGAAATACGTTTTAACGATGTTATTTTTTGTACCTCCGTCTATTTATTGTAGCTGACTAAACAAGATGGCTGCCGCCCACAGCTTACGAACACATAAAGATAATAAATAGAATATCCTGAGAGTTCATCACCTCTATTTTGTCTAGATATTTCAGTTTTGTCTATTTTGGAATGTTTGTATTGATATTATTAATTACTATCACTACATTACTATAAATGTGATAGTAATTTTACATTCAATTTGGCGGTCTATATCAAGGGCGCCCAACTTATTATGTAGGTGGGCCATAATATTAATACCAAGACAGCCGTATTGGCATCTAGTTGAAAAACCTTAAAATCAAATGATAGTAACAACTTATATATTTGGCGAGGAGCTCGTGGCTAGATAATAACAACCGCCCGGGTCGATCTTCAAGGTTAAGCTTCACTTGCCAAGGTTGGTCTGTAGATGGGTGACCATCTTAACATGCAGAGTTTCCTCCGTGCCTCGGAAAGCACGTTAGGTCTCGACTGTTATTTGTAGATCTTTGGCAGTCGTTACGGATAGTCAGAAGCCATCAAATCTGACTCCAGTCTTGCCATGAAGTACAGTGTTACCCAGTTAATGGGTTGTGGAGGTCTGGTAGGCAGCCGACTCTTATATATTTGGCAAAAATCCGAGGTTAAATTCAAGTCTGAAATATGTGTTGCTACAGTGAATACTGAGTATGGTGTTTATCACTTCATAGTATAAACCAAAGTCGCTTCCGCTGTCTGTCTGTCCTTATGTATGTTTAGATCTTTAAAACTACGCAACGGATTTTGATGCGGGTTTTTTTTAATAGATAGAGTTTTTTTCATAGAGACGATTTTAGTATACAATTTGCACCCGTGCGAAGCCGGGGCGGGTCGCTAGTTTTCAATAAAACTGAAAATTTAATTTAACAAATATTTATGAAAAGCTTAATCTGCAAAGTAAGATACACTTACTCGTAATATTGAGGTCTATAACAAATACATACACAAAATCCTTTATCTCAAATAGATCAGTAACAGGCACTTTTGAATCGTCAAGGTCCGTCAGTCAAATAGATGAAAATAATTCTGGTGAGTTAGCGACAAGAGCAGCAAAGTTGTTTTGTAGCAAAACACACTCTCCGACCCTATTCTCTAGCGCGGTTGTTTCATTTGTTTTTTTCTTTTTTTTAAACTGTTTTAGTAACAAATTAATTTGATTAGACGAAATTAGTTACTATTGAGTTTTTGTAATTTCTAGCTGGTTATTTCTTGACCTCATGAGGGATGATATAGAATGGGTTCTGAAGAATAGGCTCCTAATTTCAAGCCCTGAAACAAAATCTTCTCAAAACACTATAATCAGCAGCTGATCGTAGACGGTCGACAAATAAAATTTCGTTGTCAGGGCCACTTATGGGCTCGCGGGCCTGGGGTTGGGCGGCTTTGTTCTATATTGACAGTTCTCTGTTTTATTAATAACAATTAAGTGCTGGGAATGCCCAGCACTTAATTGTTATTAATAAAACAGAGAACTTCCATTCCATTCTTCCATTTTCGAGGCTAATGAGCCTCGAAAATGGAAGTCATAACTGATGTATTTATAGATACCTGCGAACCGAAAATGGAACTAAAAACGATTCCCTGAAATTTTCAAGGTATAAGTAATTAGATTTTCATAAATAAATTCTAAAAATATTGAAAACATTTTAGTCTAGAGCACTCAACTGCTAAAATCAGTAACAAACAACAAGCGCTAGGTAAAAGCAATTTCATTTAAATTTGCGGAATAGTCTATTCAGTTGACACATTCTAACATTACTATTTTGGTAGACGGCCTCATTCAAATTATTGTCCGACTCACATTTGGATAATATTCCGGTCTAACCCAAGTTCTGTCATTTGCTTTCGAGACTGACGTTAGATCAAGCACTTAATAAATGTCTTGCTTTGTTATTCTTGTAGTGATGCTTATGTAAGTTAGTTTATTTTTATTAGCGCTAAGACATGAAAAGTGAGTCATGGTTACTTCAATGCAAGCGTGTTTACATCGGGTGAGATTATGGTTAAGCACGAGACCAAGAAGACCCTTCACACCCGACGATACACGATAAAAGAAATACTTTTTTGAAAAGGGCATAGAACCATTGTGGCATAGCCATATTGCCGCCCTATTGTTTTTTTTTTGAGGTTAAAAAAGGCACGCGACTACCGAACCGCGCGCGCGTTACCTTCAGTGCGCGTGACTCTTTAGGTGGTGCCCTAAAGTGTCACTTTTGCCGAGATAATGCAAACATTTCTTGTTTGTATGAAGATTCCTCTACCCATATATGCAAGATAGATCGTGCGCTGCAACTTTGAAAAAAAAAATACAAACAGCGGAACATAGAACCTCCTCCTTTTTTAAAAAGTTGGTTAAAAATAATCAAAACGGAGGCGGGGTGGCTATTCCCAGCTCTCATAGAAAAAAGTTGAAACACCTTTTGATAGTGCAGCAAAGATATATTTAGAAAAGGAATTGTTACTATTTTAAGTACCTAATCAGAACCTAAATAATTAAGTAATGTTTACTTACTAGTAGTACAAGTACCTAGATCTGTGTAGTAATATGTGGATAACGTTGTAAGTAGTGTTTTTATCACCCATATTTTTAACCTATATGTTCACACACTGCTGTTCATTGTCCCTAAATAAATATGTATAGATAGTGAAAAGTTTTGAAGTCGTAATGACAATATGCCATTCACTTGAACATTGACAATTCATGAAATCCTAGTTAATTATCTTTCATTATAATTTAATTGTCGTTTTTACACTGCAGCAACGATAAACAATATTTACTATCTCTGATTACAATAGTAATCAAGCTATCATGATTTCGATCAAAATTGATAAAAGTCGTTAGTGAGGACAGTAAATAAGAAATACAGGAAAATTCAATCTAAATAATGTTTATAATGGGAATTTTACTAAAGAAATGTAATCGGTCTACGAGTATAAAATCAGGTACAATTTTAACAAGCCAGATGACGTCACGCGTGTCTTCAACTCGCTGTATCCTCTTTATTTTGTTGTTTACGTGAAAAAAGAAAAAAAAAACGTGTAAACGTGTCCAATTTTTTTTGAAAATCTATCAGACGGACTAATTCGATTTTTTTAGTAAAATACCCCATATCTACCACATGTTGTTGAAGTAATATTATTCTGGGTAAAAGTCATCATCTGCCTAGCCTTTTCGAAACTATATTGGGGTCGGCTTCCAGTCAAGCCGGATTTAGCTGAATACCAATATTTTACGAGGAGCGGCTACCTACCAGACCTCCACAACCCATTGACTGGGTAACACGGTACTTCATGGCAAGACTAGAGTCAGATTTACTGGCTTCTGACTATCCGTAACGCCAAAGATCTACAAATGCCAGCCGGGACCAACTGCTTAACGTGCTTTCCGAGGCACGGAGGAAATTTGGTATGTTAAGATGGTCACCCATCCACAGACCAACCTTGGCAAGCGTTGCTTAACCTTGAAGATCGATCCGCGCGGCTGTTATTATCTAGCCACGAGCTCCTCGCGTGTAAAAGCTCCATTCTGTGTAAAAGTAACTACTATAAATCAATTAAATTTTATTCATTGAGATTGCTACTTCGATTACTTTGTAACACTTTTTAAATCAAGCACATTCTAAATATCTGTAATAGTGAGTCTCATTTTACATTTTGTTTTATGTACAGTTGTGATAGGCAACAAGCCAATCTCAACCAGTGAATCTTTGGATTACAAAGTTCGTTCATTTATCATTTCATTAATTTACTAATCCTTCCTAATATACAAAGTTTAGCCGTTACTGGTGACTGGCTGAGTAATTGAGAGACTGACAGACAACGCATAGTCGATGCTACTGGTCATAGAAAATTGAAATTTGGCATGCAGGTTCTTTGGGTAGCGTAGGGGAGCGTTAAGAGGATTTTCCGAAATTCCTACAGGAACGGGAGAGAACAGGATAAGCGCGTATGAATTCGCGGAAAAAAGCTAGTAGTACCTATATATATTTATCTGTGGCCACGATACACGAGAGCAAAAATGGAAAAGTAAAACAGACGAGTGTGAAATACACTGCATTCAATACTAAGTACACAGAAATGTGTACACACACCTCAAAGTAACAACGATGAAGAGGAAAATACATCGTCCCCGCATAACACTCCATCTGGTGACGTTTTCGCTTTGTGTCTGAATCTAATAATACAGTACTGCATTGGCCTACATTCTAGCCCTGTTGCAGACAGCTGAACGTCAGCTGAAGTGGGTATATTTTGGCCACAGAATGAATTTGAGAGCGTTACATGAATATGCGCTTAATTTGGACCATTAGAAATGGTACTATTTTTTTTCTTAAAAAGCATTCTCTGCCAGTCAACCTTTGGGTAAAAATAAAAAGACTACACTGGGGTAGGTGCACAAAAAATAAATAAAATTTTAAATTGAAGTTTTTGGGATAAACAAGAGTAGCAAAGAAGGTCAGTCACGACCCATACATCGTGCGACCTGACTATAAAATATCGTGGACATGAATAGTGTATGGATTAATTCGTTCCCCTAGGCACAACCACGAATCCTATATTAATAACATAATTTTTAAAAGCCGAGGATCTTAGAAAGTTACTTTTGAGGTTATTATGTAGTTAAGTAATTCTGAAGTCTCAAACCACAAAATGAAAACGGTCGGAGTCCTTAATAGTAGCCAAGTCACAAATAAAACAATGAAACCACAAGAAATTGCAGAGTATGCAACAAACGGCGGTAAACGCTTTGACAGCTCTCATGTCATAACAAAGACTACAATATTGTCATAATACGTACATTCCGCTCTATGCATTCTATATTACGGTTGACCTATCATTTTGTAACTCATTTCGGAATACTTAAACCGATTCCCCATCTAAAAATGATGTAATTGATAATAAACTACAAAAATAAATAAAAACTACTTTAATAAAATGTAGTATTTTAAAAAAGATGAAACGTGTTCCACAGATAAAAACGGGTCGGGTTTAGATGCGTTCCAAAAAAGTAGTCAGGAAATGAGATTTTTGTTAGAATGCTAAATTATTTTACGGGCTCCAATAAAATAAGTTGAGCCCCGTAATTGAATATACACTTAAGTTTCTATTTTTTGACGTATCATTCATTGGTGTCCGTTTCATATTTTGGTCAGGTCTTGTTTGGCCGATGTTCTTTCAACGTAATTAATAATAGGACGCAAGAGTGATTGGATCTTCTTCTTATCGTATGGGCTAACGACCCCACACACACTATAATGTTAGAGTTTCTAAACCGCCTCAAGGGCCTCAGACATGGTTTATTTGACTACCGCCATTTGGCGACCGGGACCACCGGCTTATACGTGCCTCCGAAGCACGGAATCATCTTTTTATCAGACAATTAGGTGATTCAATACTGCAATGTCCTAGCCAAACTGGAAACAACTTACAAAGTATGCTTCCCGTGGGTATCGAACTCACAACCGGCCGGTCAATTCTGTAAACATGTCGAAGTGAAGGCGAGAGTGAGGTGATCACGAAGTGAGCTGTCAAACCATACAAACAAAATGGAGTGACAGCTTACTTGTTGTTCACTCCATCACTCCACCTAAGTGATTACCATGAGATGTCGATAGAATAGACCGGCAGTTCACAAGGCAAACGCCTAAACCACTCGACCACGAACAAAGATTGGATCAAAGTTGTTTCAGTGCTTCAATGAAGAAAATGCTTGCAACTGCACAGACATCGCAGTGTGAATTACTCTCTGTCTAATCATAGCAATCTGCTCATTCCAACTTAATCTGTCGTCAATGAATAAATAAATATAGTCCTCCTGACCGATTTCGGCCATGGTGGCCAATCGCAACGGAGACTAGCCATCGGCGCATGCTTGCTTTCCGAGGCATGGGGGTATCACACCACTAACTTCCAAACTCAGGAAGAGACGACTCGAGAGAGGGATGAAAGTATTCTTGGAAGTAAGCAGCAGTATTTGGCTGGTGTCCAAGTTACGTAGACAATATGAACTACCTACCAATAAAGATAGCCTAACATGCACTGACATTAACCGTAACCCCAAATCTCAAAGCAAAGAGATGCAGCTGTCTAGGTTATCAATGTCAGTTTGCGTGTAGAGCTGAAAGTAATCAGCATACAGATGGTAAGAGCTTTTGAGGACAGTGGTAATTGAGTTTATGAATTAGGGAAACAAGAATGGAGAGAGTATACTACCCAGTGGAACGCCAGTTTTCAGGGCGCACCAGTCAGAATATTCCTAATCAGCTCGAACGGCTTGCTGACGTCCACGAAGAAACCCCTTTGGACAAGAGGAAAAAAAAATGAGATACATTTTTGTTCGGAGACCAAAATAACTGAATGAAAATATAAACGACTAGGGCTGATAGTAACTTTAAACTGCATAATAAATACTGCAGATTGGCAATATTATTTTTATACAAAAGCTGTGAATCACCATTTTAATTCCTCAGTTAAAAGTTATCTGACAATTGAAAAATTGGCTCTTAGTTGTTTTAACTATAGCTGCATCTTTAAGCACGACTCTTTAGTTTAAAATCTTGTTTAGTGCTGCCTATTAAGCGTCAAGTACTGATCTAGAGTTCCTTGTAAAACAGTTCTAACAGGGAATTACTCGCACTATAACTAGGTACTTTTTTCCACTAAGTAGCTTTTCTGTGTTCCTATGGCAGCAAGAATCCGACATACTTGTGCGAAAGACATTTCCGGAAAATACACTTGCGCGAATAGACTTTTACGTGAAGAGAAGTTTCTCTTCGCAAAAACTTCATTCGCGTACATGTGAATTCGCGCAAGTATCTTTCGCGCAAGATCATTCAAGCTAGTGTCTTTTCGCAAAAATGTCCTTCGCGCAAACCTGTTACCCGGAGAAAAATAACAGGCTCAACCCTACAAACCTAAGACTCTTTAGCAATAAGTCTTTGGCACCATTAATGATTATTCCCTTGGTTTTAATTCCGGTAAATGACGGTGAAAAACGATTAGAGATAGAGATATTTTTTATTAACTGTGCACTTTGTATTTCAATTTAAAGCTGATCAAATACACTTATAATAAAAATTTCTTATTAGGTTTACTACCTTAAATATGGCGTCATAAAATTGCCCACTTTAATTTAATTTAATTCCAGACAACCATTGATCCATTACATTTATTTTGTTTTGTTAGCATACTAACAAAACTTAAAAAACTATGTTAGTACCTTACGCCAGTTTATTGAACAAACTTCCAGTCGAAAGACTGGAAGTTTGTTCAATAAACTGGCGGCATCGCCACGTTGTATGGCACTGCGTGTAAAAACTAAAATTACTTGGACCACACGATGTAAACAACAAAGCTTTTGGATAAATCCTTAAATAGTGCATGAAAACTTCGATCCCATGGTTCACGAGTTTCAACCTTAAATGCATCAAAAATATGTCTATAACTCCTCTAACTGAACTAATAACGCTTTTAGTCCAAAACAGTAAATGTCCCAAACTACCCAAAATATCATTCGCCGGAATTTCGCGTCCGATAGGGACATAAATCACAGATTCTTCGAAGCCTATCTCCCTGGTACCGAGCTTCAAATGACGGCCTGTACTTAATGCTTAGTAAACTGGCTAAGGCCGAGTTTTACTAGCGTACATTGGGTTTCTTTTTTGACTTCTAAAGAACTTTGGGGATAAGGCTGTGGACTATAGTTCTTGCTTCACTAATATCATCCTGGTGTTCACCATCACACACAAATGTTCATTTTGCAAATGAACCTCAGAACTCCTTTCGGGCAACTCCTGTTAGGGCACATCCCTGGGCAATAAGACGTAAAACCGCCTGCCTTCTTTATTATAGTATCACTAATTCTATGGAATTCAAATGGCCTTTATTCAACTCTTTTAGGATGAAAAAGACACAGCCCTGTGTCAAAAAAAAAAACTCATTGAGTAGATTTTGTACCTGTTTTTTGGCCTGACTTTGACTTCATTACGTAACGGTGGCGATGTGTCGAGCTTTTCTTAGAATGGAATGACGAAACAATTTGTTTTATTTTAAGATATTGTTGACCTAATATTTTACGGACAATTCAAGTGCTTACATTAAGAATCTTTTGATAAATATACAGGAACTAATCCATAAAGCCCATAAAAATTGTATAACTCAATAAAAAGCACTTTGGACTAAGGTCCTTAGTGCTTTTGGTATACATTCAGGTTAAAATCGGAAAAAATTGGATCTAGTGGAACCGAAGAACCCATTTCATCCCAACTAGCACCAAAGCGTTAAAAAAAACTATATAAGACTCGTATATCAGTTCCATTTGAGTATAAAAGTGTTAACGCATACCTGTGCAACTGAGTTAGAGCATGCTCTAACTCACTTATAACCACGAAAGAGGCCCACAGTTTTACAGGTAAAAGTTATAGAAAGCCTATAGTACGGTGTCACAAAGATATTAAAGCTGCACAAGAGCGCTTATTCATCGTCAGCTACAACTTTAATCTGTATTACCGTTGTAAAATAGAGTTGGTAAACGCTACAGGTGCTATAAATCCTATAGTAAGGTGTCAAAAAGATCTTAAAGCTCCACAAGAGCGTTTATTCATCGTCAGCTACTACTTTAACCGGTATTACCGCGTTAGTGAGCACTACAGGTGGTAAAAAGCGCACGTCAAGATAAAAAAGCCTGCTGTAACCTTACTAAAATTAAATCTGTTCGTAATGGAAGTGTTATGTCATCCATTATTCAACACAGCAGAATAATATTATGGAATATTGTGTTATTTAAGTATGTGAAGTGAAAAATGACTGCCCTTATGATTTCACAGTAAATGTATACCATGTTTCTCATCTCAATTTTAACGCGCCTAGGGTTTATTAAAGATTTAAAAGAAAAATTATGATAATAAAATAGGTACCTCAAGCTAAACATTACTATTCATTCCTGCTTCTTGAGCAGTGGTATGTAAAATTAAGTGGCATTCATGGAATGCTTCAAATAATGTAAGAAATTTTGTTTATTGTAGTCAAATGTTGAATAACTCGAAATAATATTAATTGTTAGGTAACCAAAACAATGGCGAACTTTACAAAAGTGAGGTTAGTGTTAATAACGACCCATACTTGCGTTGTTTGACACCAATACCTTTAGAACGTCTGTAAAAGAGGACTGCTTAACACAATAAGCTTTAGTTAAACCCTTTATTACAGGTTAAACCTAGATAGAGGAGTTGTTTGACACCTTTAGTTTCTCGTGTTACTAAACTCTCGATAAACTCTATTTTATAGCTTATGACTGCAATAATAGTCAATATAGCACCTTAAGTGGTATAAAAGAGTTCGTTGCAATAACTATACAACAATAAGTGTTAAGAGGTGTCGGCGAACACTTTTATAAAGACTTGGGTGTCAAAAAAAGGTTAAAGCTATAACGTATTAAGTATACTTGCTGCTACTAGCGCCATTATAACTCTCAAAGCTGTATTACATCGTCCATTAACGCTATAGTGCTGTGATTGGGGCTAAAACTTGTTTGTTAACTCCTCTATATCGTCTTTAGTAATAACTGAGATAGTTATAACCCTGTTATATTACTCAAAGTCATAAAAAAGCCTGTAACTGACACCAAAATGTTAGTTGGGATGGAACGCACTTAATTATTCGTCATACAACAGACGGTCGCATTGCCACTTTTGTAATAGTTAGAGTAGTACTAATAAACAATGCATCTTTTTAACCGACTTCAAAATAGGAAGAGGTTCTCAATTCGGTTGTATTTTTTTTGTTACCTCATAACTCCGTCATTTATAAACCGATTTGAAAAATTCTTATTTCATCTAAAAGAGTGTACTTCCCGATTAGTTCCATTGTCATCAAGTCAGAATCTGATCATGGGATCCCATGAAAATCGAGGGAAACCCTTAAATTTTATAGACACATACAATGTTTTTCATAAGTTTTCTAACGCAATTCAGATATTTGTGTCTGGTAATTATCATTTCTTGTTGCTGAGCTGGTGATGGAAGGTATAAATTAGGATCTGATGATGAAATCCCATGAAAAATGTTTGTTCAGCGATATTTTCGCCAATTGTCAGCCGATTTGGATGATACTTTTTTTTTTTTGAAGAGTTTTCCTGGACTGGTCCCATTTTAAACTTGGTGAAGATCTGATAAAGAACTTCGGAGGTAGGCAACGGAACTCTTCAATAAATGATGGCAAATGGATCGGGATTACTGAAATCGCATGTTTTTTTAGTGTTTACACCAGTTCTTAAAATAACATCGCGCCGGTACGCTGTTAATGGGTACCTAGTCTTTTTGGTGGTAAAATATTTTTTTTTTTACAAAAAATACAACCGATTTCCAAAAACAAACCACTACAACGTGTAAAATAACTTCGGATGAAAGAAAAGAACTTTAATTTCGGAAGTCGGTGTCCAAAAACGAAAAAATAACCAAAAATACTGACTTCCGAAATTAAAGTTATTTTCTTTCTTCCGAATTTATTTTATTCAATATACCGACACCATCATCTTAAGGTAAAACTAAACCATTCGGATTATTATAATACCTATCAAAGTAAGACAATACCTTATCATTAATCTCTAAACCAAAATATAGACCGACATATTTAGAGAAACATCGTTAGACAGGTCTCATCTAAAAGCCTCGTAACTATAGCCGAATTAATGTTATCCCCGAGATGATACGTAGTGGAATTATTAACAAAACCCTTTCAAATTACCAATTTAAATCCACCTGTACTCATTCTTAATATCTGGAACATAAAGTTGGATTTAGTGTGACTTGGGTGCATATGAGGGGTTGGAATTTTGTGAATATTACGTCACATAATCGCTTGTTATCGTGTAAAGCCGCCATACCATTGCGTTATGAGGACACGCTACACGCGTCAGTTGTACCGTCTCGTAGTCATGGGGGTTGTCTAATTAAGCCTAGACCGGGGCTATGGTGTTCGGTGTTTGAATTAGAGGATTATCGTTTGGCTATGAAGCAAAAACCGGTCAAGTGCGAGTCGCATACGAATTGCGAATTGTTCCGTATGGTTTCGTACCATAAACTAATAAATTGCGTTTATTTTATGGGGTCCACTATAATTTAAATTTTATTATTATTTTTTGTTGTTATAGCTGAATAATGTAGGTACACACTTTGTGGAAAATTCCACGTTCAACTATTACGATTCATGAATAATGAGATACAATTGAGATACGGACAGCGAAGTCTTAGTAATAGTCGTCCGTTGGTTACCCTACCTACGGGTACGGGAATCTTTTTATGATAGCACTAGGTTTTCGTCAAAACATAGTATTGGGATAAAATAAAGACAGAGGCCTTATCCAGGCTATAGTTCGTCATAAAAATCCAGGCTTTTATAAACTACAAAAAACCCAACCACAAAAAGTGTTTTTTTGGAAATCTACAGCCATAATTCAATTTGAATACAGGCATACATAAAACAATAGGCACAAACTAATTCCACACACGAGCCAACGTTTACAATCGACCGTCGTGCTCCCGGGCATCCGGTACACTCTCAAAGAAACAAAACGGCTCTGGAGCCGGATGCGCCGTGATAAGGAAACCGGATGCCGATCCCTGGCTAACGAACAACTAGTAACGACCAACCAAAAACACTAGACCTCCAACCGGGTCTTCAACTGAACCATAATTTACTGATTTACGAGAATCGAGGGGAGGGAGACAGGTCAGTTTAAATTGGCTGGTTCTATCTACATGCTAATATAGTGAAGTAATGCCAAAGTGACGTGAAAGCAAACTTCCTTTGATACTCCAGTCCTTAAGAGAGCGCGTCTTTACAATGTAAAAGTTATTTGAGAAGAGAATATGTTTTATGGGGGAAATGTCACGGGATGAGATAATGGACGGATGTTGGGTGTTTGCTATGTTTTTTGTTTTCATATCAAATATTCTGAGGAGCTTTTAGTAAAATAATAACAGTCACACTGGTTGATCTTGGAGGTAAAGCAACGCTTGCCGAGGACGATCTGTGGATGGATGACCAGAATCAGAATCAGAAATCATTTATTTGCACAGAATGTAGGTAACAAAAACATAGTTTTGATGGAAAAATAAAACATGTGGATCCATTACATTCTACCGTTTGGCATGCAACATTAAGCACTGTAATAATCACTGTATAATGTCATAATCTTAAAGTCAAATTTACCGGATTAACAATAGTCTACTAATAGTCAGGAAATCAAATTTTAATGTCACAATTCTTAAGTCACATTAACCGTAAAAATAGTATAAAAATAATTTAATATAATGTATATAAAATAAGAATAATTATAGCAAATTTAATAAATTGAAATATTATTTAACATTAATATCATATTATGGTTTTATCATTTAAAAATTTACTGACAGCGTATTGTAAATAACAGGTCCCATATGCATAATATTCTTTCGTAGTAGTGCTGTTTTGAAACTACCTGTATGTAATAGGTACGGAGTTTCCTTCGAACCTCGAAAAGCACGTAAAGATTTAGGTCCCGGCTATCATTTGAAGATCTTTGATAATAGTTACGAATAGTCTTAAGCCACGAATCTGACACCAGTCTTGCTAAGGGGTACCGTCTTCCATAGGTAATTATTGGGTGGTGAAGGTCAGGTAGACAGTCTCTCCATATAAAATACTGGTATTCAACTGCATCCGAATAGACTAGAAGCCGGGCAGACACCCTTATAGGGTCAATAAGGGTACCTGTCCATTACAGCGGAGCGAGGCAGCGCAATGGAGAAACGGATAAAGTTTAACCAATAGAATTGCATAGTACTCGTATCTCCGCACCATGTGAGACAGCGACATTTTGAAAAGAAAAAATATTAACCAATCATGTCAGTCAGTTGTATTGGATTACATTCAGTTTAAACAAATAATATTCCAATAGTACCTGTAACAGCTGTAGTTATTGTTTCGTCAAAATTAGTAATTGTTTATCGGAAAAACGAAAAAAAAAATAGTTTAGTAGAATACAAATTGAATAAGTACAAACCAGTTAGATAGTGGGTGTCTCTGAGAATCAATTATTTCAAGCCCTCTATTTCCTCAACCAAATGTTCCTCCCACAAAATGTTACGAGTAGTAGCTAAAAGCGAGTACCTTTATAACCCACTTTCATACCAGCGAGCTTAATAAAGCCACAAATCTTTATGTAAAAATCTAAAAAATAAGATAGCACACCACTTAAAATAATCTCTAATCTCACATAACAATAAATATTCTTGTTCTACTCAACCATTTTCAGACTGAAATAAAGATCACACTGGATAAAACGGCTTTTGATAAAAAAAAAACTCCGGTTACTCTTTTCAAATTAAATTGTCAAGCCAATGTCAACTTACGGCGTAGTACTTTTAGGGTTCAATTTAATGTAAACTCACCATTAAGTAGTTAGCATACGGATGCAGTTCATTACTTGTAAGTACTGTGTAATGAAAATGGAATCTCTGGAGAAAAGGAACGGAAAGTAGCGTTATAAATGTGTAATTACAGGGCTATATCGTGTAAGGTATATTCTCAAAGCTTTCTCAAGATTTTCAAGCAATCAGCGTAACGGATTGTAAAGATAAGACAGAAGATAAAATTATTCAAATACTGGTTTTGACTACTTATATCTCAGACGTCTTGTAGATTTCCCAACGTGCTTGTAAGTAGGTACTCTGTTCTTGCCTTTATTCAAATTTTAATTTATTGATTCAAAAAATGATTGGTTCTAGTTTAATTTGTAGATTTAAAATTTCTTGTGTGATTTTAACTGTTTTTAAATAGGCTTAAATTACCTGAAAAAAAAAACGAATTTATGTTATACTAGTTGACTTGCGCAACTTCGTCTGCGTCACAATTTTCATTACTGCTCCGCTCCTTTTGGTCTTAGCGTGATGATATATAGACTATAGCCTTCCTCGATAAATGGGCTATCTAGCACTCAAAAAAATGTTCAATTCGGACCAGTAGTTCAAGTAAACAAACAAACTCTTCAGCTTTATATATTAGTATAGATATAATATGTACTTTTCGAGCTGCTGTATAGTAAGAGTCAGCTAACATGCTCCCAATTAATCATGAACATTATTGATGAAAAAAAAAATCTCATAGAGTTTTAACAATTTTCTGTACTAGTAAACAGGTATTATATTCCAAGAAATACAGTGGACAGTCCAAGCTGTAACATGTCTGGACAGTTTTCTTCATCAGACGTTCGCAAATATTTTACTGTCTAATAATAGAAGGTAACAAAGAGTCGGACACAGCTGTTCAGCCCGTAAAAATTGCGAAGGAGACATCGTGAAATGGAAAGACTCAAGAAGTGATTGATGATCTCAAACTCAAAGATAAACGCACCAAGTATTTTTCCCAGATAATCTGAAAATTTTAGCGGCTCTCCGCCTATCTGTAAAAACTTGTGACAGTACCTAATATCAGTAAAACACTTTAACGCGTAAGATGAAAATGTTCGTAACGAGATTTGAGATTGAATGTGTCATCTTTTTAGAAAAAAAATTTACAAAGGCGAATAAAGAACAAAATCTTCAAGACATCAGTAGTGTCAAATTACTATTTTTGCGCTTGATGCTTCAAAATGCTGTAAAAAATACCCAAACTCGGAATTGCGAAAGTATAGGGTATACAAAAACCAATTTAATAAAATCGCCAGAATAAGCAACAGACGAGACCAAAATACGAAACACTCGCTATAAGCACCCTCGAACGAAGAGCCAACGACTGTACCAAAATATAATGACCACAGAACTGGGACCAAACAAAAGATAAGAAATAAAAATATAAGGACTATTGAAGAGGAAATAATCAAAGGGTAGGTCCAAACCCAACCCGTGGGAAATTACACATGAAAGGCAAACCAAAATGTCTTGCGATTAAATCTGTCTGTGCCCGCATTTCTGTCCCATCGAGTCATTTAATTGAGTGGAAATACTGAACGTTTGGGGTCGTGTTCCAATTTAGTATAAATTCAGTGGACACGTGTTTGTAGATTGCAGTCTATTTATTTAATATGAGAAAGCTAATGTCTTGGTAGTGAAATATTTCGTGGATTCCTTCCGGCTACAGCGGCAGATTGAGTGTACTCAATCTCAAAGTTCTTCATTTTAACATTTTTATTTTTTTTGCAAGTATAATTAACAGACATGAGTGTTCTTTTTCAAGAGACAAGTTGGCTTATATTTTAGTTTTATAAAACACACAACAGAATTTATATCTTCTCTTTTGTACGTTTCTTAACCTATAACTGCCAAAAAATATTTCTCAAATTAACATTGCCGTATTTCCTTCGAAATAATTACTTAGCCATTGTTCCGTATAAAAACACTTATTTCCCACCAAAAAAGATCACAGGGAACCAGCAATATAATTAACAAGATTGGCTGACCTACAAAGAACCTAAAAACTAATTTAAAGCCCTCAAAACCAACTTCTGTTTTTCTTAATTAATTAGTCGCGTCTTAGTTTACTTATAGAGTTTGTCTTAGATCAATTTGAAGTTTAGGTTCTGCACTTTGCTTAACCCGCCCTAAGTTTGTCTAGCAACTTCTAAAAACGTATTAAGCTTAGCCCGTAACTAAAAGCTAGTGTTGTAGGAACTCCTGTTTGGTGACTAAGGTTCTCTTAAAATTAAGAAACAAAGGGTGAAGTTTAGTGAACCAAGTTTTGCTGAGGCATTTTTAAAGTATCTATTACTTACAGCAATGTTAATAAAATTACTCGAAGGAGTATGTCAAAACACACAATTTCAAACATGATGGCACATGCATAAATATACCCTACAACGCTGCTCACAGAAAAAAACAGAAATGTAAACGTATAAATGTATGAACCTTTAAGCTTACATACATCCGTAGCTTATGGATTTTTCTTCATACAAACTAGTCTACTACAAGAACATACAAAAGCTCAAGTTTACACTTGAGCTTTTGTATGTTCTTGTTTGTAATAAATAATAATCTATTTCATATTACTATGAAATAGATTATTATTTATTTATTTGCTCTCATGCACACAACACACTTTACAACTTCAGTTATCTCGTTTTGCGCATGAACCCTGTTAGGGCACTGCAAACAAACGAACGCTGCTGAGTATCAATAAATTCATTATCTTTTAACAAAATATTAATTAATTAAACATAAGGTCATCATTGCAATTGTGTCAGATTTTGTGAAATGTCAAAAATACAATATTATTGAATTTAAATCACATACTAAAATTAAATAACGTTTAAGTATAAAAACAGTAAACATATCAACAAAAATACAACAAAACGGCACAAAGTAAGAGTCATTATTAATCACGTCAGATCATTGTCAAAGTAGATTAGTCAGTTTCATGTGTATTATGAAGACCAAACGCAATTTACAATCAATATCAAACAAACTAAAGCGGTACGAACGAGTACCTACAATCGATTTAACTCTCAGTTCAACTTCCATGACGGACACTTGAAACACTGTTTACGTTCAGTCCGGGATCACTACGGCGGCCATAATAATCGAAAACGTATAAAACCGGGATCAATATAGCTTTCCAAGAGATACTTTGTTGTATCGCGCCGAAGGCAAACTTTTAACGAGTTCGAATCTATCGTAAACTATACAACACTATTTTGCATATTATATATGTATATTGTACGTAGAAAAGTGAAAAGTGTGAGGAGCTCGTGGCTAAAGAATAACCGCCGCACGGGTCGATCTTCAAGGTTAAGCAACGCTTGCCAAGGTTGGTCTGTGGATGGGTGACCATCTTAACATAGAATAGAATAGAATAGAATACTCTTTATTATGTACACCATATAAGTTACAGAAAAGATAGATGAAGAAAACATTACATAGGGTGACACAATGGGCGGCCTTATCGCTAAAAGCGATCTTTTCAAGACAACCTTTGGATGGATTTCAACGATAATGGAAATACAGTACTAACAACATACCGAGTATCCTCCGTGCCTCGGAAAGCCGTTGGTCCCGGCTGTCATTTGTGGAACTTTGGCAGTCGTTACGGGTTGTCAGAAGCCAGTAAATCTGACTCCAGTCTTGTCAAGAAGTACCGTGTTACCCAGTTAATGGGTTGTGGAGGTCTGGTAGGCAGCCGCTCCACGTAAAACACTGGTATTCAGCTGAATCTGGTTTGACTGGAAGCCGACCCCAATATAGTTGGGAAAAGGCTAGGCAGATGATGATGATGATGATTGTACGTAGAAAAGTCTTGGTCTTACTTAACTTGTAAGTAAGCAAGAATAATTTTAACCTGTCAGTTGTCATGGGCATACGTGTGTGCTATTGGGCGTCAACGGAAATGGATGCTTAATGGCATCCCACATGCCATACCAACCACGCAGTTTAAACTTCTTTTTTTGAAAAAACGTAGTATTTAATATCCTATGGCCCCCGATCGACCAAAAAACATGGCGGCCGCCGTTTTTTTTTTACAATAAAGCTATTCAACTGTTGTGGGGTCGCGACGGCTAATTGCGACCGGGTAACCAACGGAACTCTGTTACTAAGCCTCCGCTGTCCTTCCGTCCGTCCTTCTGTCTGTCAACGGGCTGTATCTCAAGAACCGTAATAGGTAATAGGAGGAACCAGCTCTGGTATCCTTCCAGATAGTCTCGCCAACTCTTTCAGGGTCAGCTTCAGCGGCACCCGAAATTCTTCAGTTACCCATTGTGTGTAGACTGTTGCCTACCGGTCTTTGTGGAAATCTATAAAAGAAACAAAATGTTTGTTTATATATCTATTTAACTGACTACTTAAACGATACGGGATATTTATACAGATATATAGGACAAACGATGAATGCAATATGAATTGTTAGAAAATCGTACATCCAAACGAAAATAAACATTCCATAAAAATAAATATAATATCACACGTGTCAATAGACGTTCTTCACACATTGAAATATCGGAAAATGATAAAGGTTACTGGTTGGTTGAGTGTTTATGTCAAAAGAGTTTAGATAATTTTATTGGCAAAACATAGTATCAAAAATTCCTCAACGCTATCAGCTGGTAATGTGCCCAAGAGACTGGCGACAATGTCACGTTGAATGGCAATGTTCTTAGCCTCTGGCCAAAGTAAAAACCAGCTCTTGGGTCACGGGAAGTGTCAACCAGCCGTTTCGATTTTTTTTTGTTTCTATTTATAAAGAACTGGCCAAACATATAAAAGAACTGGCCAAGTGTACACAGAGTGTACTATAAATTAAAGAACGCCCCGACGAAAAAAATCTTTCAAAAATAAATTAAAAAAAAAGTTCTATTGATCCTTTTAGTTTGATATAATAATAGGATACTAAGATATAGGTAAAATTCTTTGGGCGAAGCGTCTTCACCTTGGGAGACCGCAAATATTTTGTATTTACTAAGTACAAGTATTATTAGCGGTCGAGGAGCTCGTGGCTAGATAATAACAGCCGCACGTGTCGATCTTCAAGGTTAAACAACGCTTGCCAAGGTTGGACCATAAGATGGTCACCCATCCACAGATCACCATTTTAACAAACCGAGTTTCCTCCGTGCCTCGGAAAGCACGTTAAGCCGTTGGTCCCGGCTGTCATTTGTAGATCTTTGGCAGTCGTTACGGATAGTCAGAAGCCAGTAAATCTAACTCCAGTCTTGCCATGAAGTACCGTGTTACCCAGTTAATGGGTTGTGGAGGTCTGGTAGGCAGCCGCTCCCCGTAAAATACTGGTATTCAGCTAAATCCGATTTGACTGGAAGCCGACTCCAATACAGTTGGGAAAAGGCTAGGCAGATGAAGTATTATTAGCGGTCTCCCGATGCGATGAAGCTTAGTCCAATGAATCGTACCTTTAGGAAACTAAAAGTATCAATATAAATTATTTTTTACTTTTCAAAGTTTTTTTTTGGCGGGGGTTTTTGAAATTTTAAATTTAAGTAATATTTTAAATTATTTTTTTAAGCTCCCCTTCATTATCACCAAACAAAAAAAAAACATCCACATCCGTTAACGATTGGAGAAAATATCACTGAAGAAACATTTTTCATGGGATTCCATCATCAGATCCTGACTTATATCTTCCATCATCAGCTCAGCAACATGAGATGATGATTACCAGGCACAAATATCTGAATTGAGTTTGAAAGTTTATGAAAAACATTGTGTGCTTATAAAATTTGAGGGTTTCTCTCGATTTTCATGAGATCCCATGATCAGATTCAGACTTGGTGACAATAGAACCACCTCAGGAGTAGGTATAGGCTTTCGAATAAAAAAATATTTTTTTAAATCGGTCCACAATAGGGAATATGCATGCGAGTTTTTTATTTGCAATATGAAATACTTTTTAGCTCAAGTAAACAACCGTGAAATCATTTTTTAAAAACCTTCATCAGCGATGCAGTTATAATGCTTCAAAATGACAATTAGAAAGAGAAGTCCGATGAAAACTTTGACGTCATCGCCAATGACGCCTATACAGCTGCCATAGAAAACCGCGTTTTCGCGAGGGGGACAGATATATTTGTTTAAAATAATGATATCTCCTTCGTTTTTCGAGTAATTCTGATTCCATTTTCACTATTAGTATTTTATTTTTGTATATTTTTAGGTAAACTGTATAGATTATAAATAT
Organism: Lacanobia oleracea; assembly: GCA_950371165.1. Taxonomy (NCBI): domain Eukaryota; kingdom Metazoa; phylum Arthropoda; class Insecta; order Lepidoptera; family Noctuidae; genus Lacanobia; species Lacanobia oleracea. Next base: position 16,327,486 of record OX493397.1, read on the forward strand.
GTTTTTCATGCATATCTATTCCCTATTGGCGGAGAAATCGACGAACATACATAAAAAAAATACATACAGCCGATCACAGAACCTCCTCCTTTTTGAAGAAGTCGGTTAAAAATAAAATGTACCTACAGAAAACGACTAGAAGATAGACGTGTTACAAATTGTGAGTCGTAACATTTATTTCCACTAAGCCGCAATCTTCCACACAATAGCTAGCACTTGATTAAATGACTACCAATTGGCCCTCGACGGGATGAAAACCGCGTTGAAATACTTATTATTTCTACCCATACAATAGCCAAAAATATTTACGTATTTTGCTAGAAGCGTAAAGTAAAAGCTTTCCAAGACGTATTGACAAACCACTCTAAGTGAACGTTTATTCGGCGGTAAGACGCCAGGTAACATGTATCTGCGAAACACGCTTTCAATGTGCCCTTGGGATCTTTCCCGACAATTTGTACACCGTTTTCAATACACAAGCACTTTTGTATTGAAAGTAAAAACATTTCCATCTCCGAAAAACGACCCTGAGGTAACATTTGGAGGAACATTTGCGAGCTTATATTATGTACAAGTATTTTTTGGAAGATTACAGTAGAAATCAGAGCAGCGAGGTTGGCAGATTACCGACATGTTTTCAGCAAAAGAAAGATATTAAAAAGCAATCTACTTTAATTTCCATGAAACTCGTAACACGAAAGGCAAAATTAATATTTTGCCCTCGGTCCTAATTGCTTCTGACCGTAGAAAAAGCAGATGGAGTGCACCGCGTGTTATAAGTATTAAGCGAATTCCAATAATAACGAGTTTTCTTTGATGATATTTAAACATCAGACCTTGCAACATAAAAAATATGTATAAGAGAATCAACAACATAAACATACATGATCTTTAAAACAAGCTGATTTAAACATTCGATCACTCTTTCATTTAAGGCTACTTTTCTGACTATCATTCCAACCAAGAGCAAGAAGTTTGTTTCTTACACTGATAAAATTTTGAAACGAAAACATATCTTATGTTTTATTATTCAAGTCGCAATTGAATTGAAGGACATTACAAAAATCTTTGTATGATTGCTGCAGTCCCAATTCAAAAGAAAATTCAAATTATTTACTCACAGCGATGCTGCGTTGCGTACCTTTTTAATTTTAAATAGATCTGTAATAGACGTCGAGTATAAAACGTGGGGAAACCATTATAATATGGCGGCACCACCCCGCCACATAATAATAGGTTCTTTACAATATCGCCCCACACCGCCTGGTGCCTGTGTGCGACCTTTTAATGCTGCTGAATGATTTAATAGCCTATTCATAGAACAAATATTTATTGCATGGTATAGTTACGTCATTTTTTTTTTGTCTCTTAAACAGCGCAGGTGAAAGATAGGTGTAGTTGTTATGCAAATTGCGACAAATTGAGCGTTTTGATTTTATATTAAAAAAAAATGGTTTTTATATTTAGTGATTATGAATGGTATCTATGAGATGGATTGTTGTATGAATGTCTCATTTTCTTAGGATACCTTAGCTTTTAATAGTTCGAGAATAAACTAATTGCTAGCCTCAAGTATTTTCACGCAAATTTTCGATGAAAGGAGAACTTGAAAAAATATTCTAAATTTTAATCTATTGTATGATAGAAAAATAAATAAAGCGTTAGAATTATGAAAAAAAAATGAAAAAGTGTTTATTCATGAAAAAATGCATTTTACAATTTATTCTTACTTCTGCCAAACTGCAAAGCAGTTTGTTGGTAGATGTAGCTCCTTTTATCTATCACATGCACAGTAGTAAGTGCAAGTTTATATTTTATCCACAGTGAGGTTCTGACAACATACGTTTAATAGGTACTTGTTTATGTTATTTTTATAAGATGCTATTGTGACTAGCTATCTATATCGACCGGAAGACCGGAAACAACCTATTAATAATAATTCAAAAACCGACCATTAGCCTTTATTTTCTAACATACCTAAATGCATTTGATGCCATTAAACTCCGTCATGCATTTTCAAATATAACCATTTCTAAGTAAAAGCACTCCAATCCGATGTCCGAATATCACAATACGCTAACAGAAATCGGGCTTCCACTAAATACGTTCAGCAATTGTCTAAATCCTTATTTCTTCTGAACCATTCCTACGATTGCGGTTCTAATTAGAAAGTCCTTACAGACGGACAGTTTACCTGGCGGATTATCTTCCACTTTTAATGTTCCATTCCATTTCAACCATTGTGTGAAACTTCTCAGATTATGCTTTAGAATATTATGTTTTGAAACTAGAAAAAATATTTAGTTGGCAAGTCTAAATATTACTGATACGTATTATTATGGTACCTATCCACTCTCTGCTTTTTAAACTACCTCTGTCTAGTTTTACCAACTGACCATTGGAATCCATCATTCATCTTACGGGGCAACCAGTACCTTTGAAAGTAAAAAAAAAAAATTTTAAAAAGACAATCAGTGAAACCCTGGAGTACGAGTCAGAAAAATCTGAATAGCTTGTGAGAAAACTGAATGGAATACTTCATTAGAAATGTATAGAATGCCAATAGCCTTTGGCTACCAATTCATTCCGCTGACTCACCAAGAAATCTACCTTTAGAATCTTTAGAATCTACATCTAGTTACATCGTACACGTATAAAAAGAAATAAACTCCAATCTCTGCACACAAAATATCTTAAATGAAAACTTTTCACTTTTTAATGCATTTAAATCATGACTACGTTTTGCTATTAAGTGGTAATGATGATGGTGGTGGTGGTGATGGTTGACTGGTAGAAAATGCCTCAGGCATTAAGTCCGCCTCTGTACATCTGTGTGCGTAAAGTGTTAAATAAATAATGTAGAGTATTAAGTTGCCTATCATTTTGTAATTAAGAATGCTTAACAAAAGCTAAGTACTTTTGTCCGGACACGATCCTTTTTTTAACGATGGGAAATCATCAAATTACTCCTCCCGCTCTGGGTGGTGAAGAAGGGAGTGTCAGCCTCTACTGATTAAAACCCATCCGTGTTCCTCCTAATGTCCTTTACGTTCCAGAGTCGCGGTGACTCTTTCGGACAAATTCGGCAACGTCTGGAGACGATCCTGGTTGCAGCATCTAGTCAATCTAAGAATTGTCATCGAAACGAAACAAGCCTCAATCAATCTGTCAAGCCTTTTTACAAATTTATTGTTGTTGGCTTGCAGTCTAAACGAATGCAGCTGTGTACCAGTATTTAACAAGAAGCGATTGTCTATCTGACTGAAACCCAAAAACAGCGACAGCAAAATGAACTTACAAAACTCATTACTTACCATAACAACAAAAGCTTGCAAAAAATAATGAAAATCTGTTGGCAAAGTTACTTATTAGACTCAATAGCATACTAAACATCGTCCGCAAGTTAAAAGTTTCATAATAACGGTGATTGCAGAGTTCCGGGACGGAATGCAGACAAAGGCGAATTTAATCTCATGTATTGATCAAAATTGTAAACAGATAGAAGCGTACATTCCTGTTCAACGTTCAACGTGAACAAGCTTCGCTGAAAACATCTAGTGATGCGATCATAGCGTTGTCCAGTCGATGTTTTAAATCGATTGTGTTCTATGGAAATTATTGAGGTTTTTGCAAAAATTAGTAAAGATTATATAATAATACACAAAAGCTTTATTCTTGCGAATAAGTATTTCTCAATATATTTTCATCCAAATGTTCATGTAATAGTCGTCATCATTATATTACACAGCCTGACTTTGCCCACAACTGAGCACGGGCCTCTCTATTCTGGAGCCAATCTCAACGTTCATGTGTCATTTTCATCCATTCGATCAGAATTTATCAAGCAATATAAAAACAACCTCGTTAACTTTCTATGCGTCAGCTCAGTTTTGCTAAACAACAACCTAATTCGATAGCTAGAAGAATCGGTTCACATCGTATCGATTCTACATACCGGTGTTACCACATGGCTTGGTAAGAACCTTGTTCCCGCCGTGTAATACGATAAGCTGGCCGACGCTTCAGGATTCACCGCACGTCCCGAAGCACATTTTCACATACATCTCGAAATACGATAAGGTAAATAACGACGTACGGTACAAATGACAACAAGACAAAACATCACGCTTGTACACCTAGAGGGATTAAGCAGAGGTGAGCCTCGTTTTAATACTATTTTCCACTGCTACGTTATGTTATAGGACGCAAACCTATTACGATAAACTGGGCACTGCAGTTATCCGACCACCCACTCACTGGTTACTTTCACTAACACAGGAATTGAGAACATGTTGAGCTTATATTCAGCAGGAACTCTTATGGGGCAGTTGGGTACCTATCCATATTAGCTAAGCGAAGCAGCGGAACGGAGAAACGGTCACCGACATTTTGTGCATTAGTTAATATTTCTCCTTTTTTCCGCTCTACTGCCTCGCTCCGATGAAATAAGCAGCTTTATGCAAAGAAAATTACCTTGTTTTTGTTAATGATTTCTCTAGTCTTTAAAAAGTATAACATAACTCCGCTATCAACCTCTGTCTGTTTCTCCACTTTCTTATTCTAATCCACTCAACGGGTTTTTGACAATTTTCATGAATAGGAACTGCGATGAATGAGGAAGGTTTGTGTATATCGAGCCAGGGCGAGTCACTAGTATCGAATAAAAGTTCTAGTCTAAATATCCTTTTCCCTATAACATGCCTTGACGATAATACGATAAAATATGAGGCTGAAAGTTTTGTAGATAAAAAGTTATGAAAATTAAGTTGCATCCGAGATACTCGTATCCTTTACTGAAATGCAACGAGAGTAACTTTTGCGAACATGTTTTAATCTCTTTATTGGATTTTGCGGTAGCTTACGCTTCAAAATGTTTTGGATTAAAACATAAATAGGTTATTAATTCTCATGAAAAGTGTTTGATGCCAAAATGTATTGATTGATTTTGATTTATATTTTGTAGTGAAGACATTTTCGATTCTGTCATTTTGATGGGCCAATTAGTTATTATAAATATCGAATAAACAACCTTTACAAAATAAAATCGTTCTCGTCTTTTTAATATAAGTCTGAATACACAATTAATAACATAACATTTTATTATTTAGCATATTTTTTATTCAGATTTATTAATTCATTAAGCCTCCACCCTGGTGTGTTCAAAGTAACTCATGGTAGGTTTGGGTACATCTTAAATAATACCCATCTATATCTCCATTTGGAACGGTGGATTCAGACAAGTTTATTCCCTTGCCGGGTAGCGAATATGGAGCTATCTAATCTGATGTCAGTCATCTTGATGAATGCCGAGTACGGGGTGTATCTCCGGTAGTTATTGCTCGACGTGACAGATGGAGCCTCCTATCGCCGGTTTGGGTACACCTAGGGTTAGCTCTGGGGTTACGGTGGCAGTTCTGTTGGTATTTTAGCGGGGGAAATGGAAAGCGTGTGTTTTTTTTTAATTATTTTTTTAATTTATTTTTGTTTTTGAAAATATTATAATATTTGAGGGCAGTTACGTTTGTAACGAAAGTTGAGGAGCTTGGTAATTACAGCCCCACGGGTCAATCTTCAAGGTTAAGCAACGCTTGCCATGGTTGGTCTGTGGATGGTTGACCTTCTTAACATACCGAGTTTCCTCCATGTCTCAAAAGCACGTTAAGCCGTTGGTCCCGGCTGTCATTTGTAGATCTTTGGCAGTCGTTACGGATAGCCAGTAAATCTGACTCCAGTCTTGCCATGAAGTAGTGTTACCCAGTTAATGGGTTGTGGAGGTCGGGTAGGCAGCCGCTCCTCGTAAAATACTGGTAATCAGCTAAAACCGGCTTGACTGGAAGCCAACCCCAATACAGTTGGGAAAAGGCTAGGAAGATGATGATGACGTTTGTAACGAAAGTTTAGAGTATGAATGACGGATAGAATGATAACGTCTAATCTTAGTGACCGTTCCAACTATGACGAACATCTGTTTGAACGGAAGACGGCGGCGGTTAGACATGCGCCTTCACACTTAGGGCGCTTTCAAATTAGTCGCTAAGTGCCGAACGGCAGCAGCATCAATATAGCCCTCTAAGTTCATGTAGTTCGAAAGAATGATTATTTCTGAAATATTCATTCTTTTGAACTACATGAACTTAGAGGGCTATATTGATGATTAAAATGGTTATGATTCTTTAGATAAATACGCGTTACGGTCGCGGATCGCATTTGGTCCACATACAGCTTCACACTGACCGGCAAATTGCAAAAAGCATAAAAAATTTAAAAGAACCGGAAAAAGAAATGGTCCATTTAAGTGGAAACACGACTCAAGACTCAGGCGTCCTATTACAAATCGACCATCAATTTGTATTGAAAACATTGTATTCTATTCTACTATTCTATTCTATTCCAGAATGACGCCGTATTCTTGGAAAGTGATCTTCAGTATCCCGTATCAAAAGATGATTCCTATGTATTTCTCAAGCCATCATAATTCACGATTTGAATTTCCTTACAGATTCTTCTTAATTCTTTAACGCCAAAGCCTGTTTTTCACCAATTAACGCTATTTTAATCAAAATAAATATTGAACCTTGACTCTGCTCATTATCTAATTAATAACGAACTAGCAAGCAAAGTTATATAGCAGCCCATAATAAAAATGCCAGAAGCCATTACAATAAGAGAACAGACGAAATTATTCCGTTAACTGACCTGTACCTTGGATTCGCAAAAGTTACAGATAGGGTAGGAACAGAAGTTCACTTCCGTGCAAGGAACTAAAACGCAATTACACGTCCACACGCATTTAGTACAGTCTGACTTTGATAAATCTAGGGAGGCTAAAAAGGACACTTTAGGAGAATCATAATTTTAATCACATGAAGAGCTAGTGGCTAAATAATAACAGCCGCACGGGTCGATCTTGAAGGTTAAGCAAAGCTTGCCAAGGTTGGTCTGTGGACCATCTTAACATTACAAGTTTCCTTCATGCCTCGAAAAGCACGTGAAGCTGTTGGTCCCAGCTGTCATTTGTAGATCTTTGGCAGTCGTTACGGATTGTCAGAAGCCAGTAAATCTGACTCCGGTCTTGCCAAGATGTACCGTGTTACCCAGTTAATGGGTTGTGGAGGTCTGGTAGGCAGCCGCTCCACGTAAAACACTGGTATTCAGCTGAATCCGGTTTGACTGGAAGCCAACCCCAATTTAGTTGGGAAAAGGCTAGGCAGATGATGCTAATTTTAATCACATAATAATCTGTCAAATTTAATTTTCATCTTTATCGCTAACAAATTAGGTTCAAGGTAGATTGGGAAAATTGACAGTGACGGGTAGCGTGATTTGTTTATTGATTCTGCAAAAGTGGCCTTTTTAGGCCCTCAGAAGTCCACTTAGCTTACACATTCAAATCACCATAATGAGTGATTCAGTTATAATGTAACCATATAATTATGACTGGTAGAGAATACCTTATAGCATTAAGTCCGCCCATATACCCGTATTGTATAAAAAAATTAAATAAATATGTAAAAAAAAAATTTCACACTTTTGTGAGCTCCAAGTCTTTTAAGGTGGATGCTCCAGGGTGGCCCGCGAAATTCAAATATTTTTATGTTTTTTGCAATTTGCCGGTCAGTGTGAAGCTGTATGTGGACCAAATGCGATCTGCGACCGTAACGCGTATTTACCTAAAGAATTATAACCATTTTAATTATCAATATAGCCTTCTAAGTTCATGTAGTTCGAAAGAATGATTATTTCTGAAATATTCATTCTTTCGAACTACATGAACACACTGACCGCCAAATTGCAAAAAACATAAAAATATTTGAATTTCGCGGGCCACCCTGGAGCATCCACCTTAAATAGTTAATTTACCGTACCCAGTGTCAATATATTTTTAGTTAAGTCAAAAATATTTTTTGAGCTTTTCATAGGAGCTTAGAATTGTTAGAATACATGGCAAGTTATTTTGAGATATATCTGTTTTTGACTGTACGAGTGCAAGCGCATTTTTTGACTGGCATTTCCTTGAAATAGATTGAGATCAATTTCGGTACATAAACAGCTATATTCATTTGTTACATTGTCCTTCTGCACTTATCTAATCTGTGGCTAAAGGTGAGCATTCCGAACCTAATTAGAATAATTTTCTGTCTCACGGAATTATTGATGGAAATATTTCGTTCTGCCTGACTAAATTTATGAACCGATTTTGCGGTTAAGGTATTTCTGTGATTTTTTCTGAATTATTATAGGTAATAAAATTCTCTCTCAATTGAATTCTTCTATTTTCTTAATGATAATTAGATTTTAAGGGACAATTAATATGATGACACAATCTCATAATGTGAAAGTTGACTGGTGCTGACAACACTGTTTTCCTATAGGTACTTTTCTAGTATTTAACCTTGTTTTACTGATTTATTCTTTTAAAGTATCTCATTGGTACTATAACAACTAAGGACAAGGTACTTTTAAATATTTAATAGGTTTTGTCGCGTTTCAAATCAAATGACTTTTTCATTATTATAAAACACAGATGCCCTTCGTCTACCAACTACCTTTTCAGTCAAATTTATAAAATGAAACCTTCAATATTTATAATGAGCCATTTAGTTTCTAAACCACTAAAGAGTTCCTAAAAAAAGAGGATCTCTACCAGCACTCCCGAACACTCCTCAACCCAGCCGTGGTAAAATAACAAGCGAAAAGCAGATTAAAGGCAAAAGGAGACCAATGGTTTTAACTTCAGCTTTATAAACAAACTGCCAGACAAAAACTAACCGAGATTGAAAATCAGCCATTGATTTCAGACAATCGCTGCCATTATTTGCAGTCTACAATTTAATAACCCAATGTTTTAGCATTTATCAATTTATATTTGACCACGAAATGTAAATGTAGAAATGCTATTAGTTTTTATTTTAGAATCTGCAGTCTGTATTTTACTTTTTTTGGGCAAACCAGATATGAAAGGCTTCTAGCCGGAAAAAAAACAGCTGTTAATATTATTAATACTATTAATCCAATATTATCATGAAAAGAATTTTGCATATTTTTTTGTTATGATGTAGGTGATTTCTGAATTAGATACCTACTGATCTTATTACAAAAATCGTTCACTGATAAGTAGCTACAATCTAGAGAATTCAGAAGAGGTAAATTGTTTACTTACAGGCTAGCGTGTACCACCATCGACCATCATAACATCGTTTACCATGAGGTGAGATAGTGGCCAAACGTAGGCCTATCAATAGTGAAAAACGTTACCATCGTGTTACTTAGTACTACATACATTCCACATGGCTACTTTCGATCCAGAAAAAAAAGCATAACAACAACTGAGAAATAAGCCACCTGGGAAAAAACTAGTTGTTAACATTTTTTTTTATTTTAAGTATAAAATAACACATCAAACAAAACCTGTAGTCTCATTCTAAACGGACAGTCGCCTTTGTTACAACTCGCTACGCGGCACGCTACGACGTAGCAATGTGCTACAATGGCGTTGAGAACACTCATAGAAAAATCGTCAGCTATTTATAATTCAAAAACATTAAAAAAAAACAACACATTAAAACATTAAAAGTAATTTGATTGACACTATTTTCGGGAAAAAACTTGTTTTATGAATGTCGCACTTAACTATTGTTTATTTTAATTAATAGTTTCAATTATGTAAGAAAACGTTAAAGCAATAACACTACAGGACAAACATTAGTCCGTTTACAATTTACAATAATTCGCCGTAAACGACCACTTCGGAAACTTAATCGTTCGTGTAGTTGGACTAATACGTTGTTACATTACTTTTGCCGAATAATTTCTTCCGTTGCTGTAGCAAATTAGACCGATTACGCCTTCACGGATAATTGGAGACTACTTTTAGTGACAAACTATTGGGTATTGGTAATTTTGGATTACAATTGAATGGCGGTAATTACCGTTGGGTTATCATTTGTCCCTGTAATTTTAGCATAAAAACATTGCATTTTTTTCGCTTTGGCTTACATCGTTATCCTCATATTAGCCACCAGACGTTCACTGATGGATTTTTCACCAGATTATTGCAAGCAATTTTTGCTGGCAATAAACCTTGATTAGATTTTAAACTCGCTATATATTCATTACATGTAAACAAATCACTTCAAATACATAAAAAATCTAGCCAAATTGATAGTTTACAAAATTACCGTGTCTAATCGAGAACAAAGAGTTATCAATGTATCCATCTCCGATTTGTTATAAGCTTGCGGTTTTTGCAACAACCCGGTAATGGATATAAGTCTCTCCGAACATGCCATATTAACCAATACTGTGCTTCTCTCGCACGCAATACCGCGTATTGTACCAGGTCATAGGTCCATCTTAGGCGACGGATTTACCACTGCTTCTTCCGGTACGTGGTGGACTTCAGAACCTTTCAGCCCCATTAGCACCATCACAGTATCGCATCAGCCGAAAAAAAAATGGCCAAGTGTGAGTCGAACTCAGTCGATGTTCTTGTATGCGAGCCCCTTTAATTTATCATTTAGTAAAAAAATATATTTTATTTATTTGTTGCACCTATAGCGGCAATATAAATACACACTCTGTAACAATTTCAACTGTCTATCTATTACAGTTCTTAAGATACAAGCCCATTGAAACACAGATACAGATACTTTGGGGAGGCCTATATCCAGCAGTGGTCGTCTTTCGGCTGATATTATGATGATGATAATGATGATGCCAGACAGATAGACGGACAGCGGAGGCTTAGTAATAGGGTTCCGTAGGTTACATTTGGTTACGGAACCCTAAAACACCTTATTAAAAAACCATAAAGTAAAACCCGTCACGTTAATCTTATCCTCAAAACTCTAAAGGAATATTCTATGTGCAAGCGTCCGCGTCCTATAGTGAATATTAGCAGTACAGCTCATCTCTAATGGCCGCTTCTTGCATATGATAGGTTTATTATAAATTTAAGGGTCGTTCATTCACAAAGCTTTTAGCTCTAGACTGCTCCTAGGATATCGGAAATTATTATTATCTATACTATATCTATACTACATTATAAACACAGCTGAAGTTTGTATATTTGTTTGGTTGAACGAGCTAATCTCAGAAACTATTGGTAGGAATTGAAAAATATTGAGTCTCGAAACATTTTGTGCCTTGGTTTTTTGTTTTTTAAAATACTTACGCCCAAAAATATTTCGCTGAGTAAATTTTTTGTTTCAATTTAAAATTCAAACTTACATTATTTCAGTTCAAACTGGCCCGTTCAAAATGCCGCCACAAGAAAAACCAAAGGAGTAAATCTACATAGCAGCAAAAAGAACTGCAATGCCATCTATCCAACTAGCAGCGAAATAAAATCGCGAAAAAAAAATGTTTACTGTGCAATTTTTGCATTTACATCAGCCCGAATATTAACTATCGGGCAGTAGCCCGCCAAGCATAACAGCCGCCTGGTCGGAGGATTCTCCTTTTCAATGGGGGTATGCGGGACTTTACTCTCTGTTCCACATACTCTCTAAAAACTGACGATTTTAAATGTTAATAATACCGCCACAGCTTTAATAAATATTCGTTTTGTATAATACAGCAAAGTTATAAGATTTATTTCAATACATTCTCCTCCACAAGAGCCATACAAGCTAACAATTTTCTTTTCCTAAAATTTTTCTTAATAACAGCTATTACATTGTATTGCTATTACATTACAATGTTAAATCAGTCAAGCCCACACGCCATTTTTCTTTTCTACGACATTGCATGCAGTTTTTCAACTTTGTAATATCCCTACAGATGTTATCACTTTAGGGGTTGGCATGCTAAACTTACAGCATTTTCCCGTTTTAATATCGTAATGGCGTCTGTACACTACCTTTAATTTAGTTTTCCTCCTCCAGTCAATTACTAACGAAGCAAATTGCAACGCGAATATCTGAATAAAACATTTTTAATTAGCCATTCATTTGCAAAGTAACTATACCCGGTCTTATTTGTTGAATGTTAGTCAAATAACATGGCGTCTTTTTAAAGAATTTCCTTCGTTAGCAACGTAAACTGTCTTGTTGTTAGCAGAATTATTTTAGTTAAACTGGAGTTTTGAGGAATGATGTCATTATCGGTGTCTTAGAGTAATAAATTGTTCAATTTAACAACTTATATTTACAGAGACTCAAATGAAAACACATAGTTATTAGAATTCTAATCCACTCCATGCTAACAAGAGCAATTTGTGTATCGCTTTGTTCCTAAACAGTTAAACCGCCTCATTCCAACACAAGTGGGGAATTCCTAACAAACTCATCTACACGCCCTAACTATTCGTAGACAAATCTTATAATGGACGAATAACTACTCATTACTATCTGATAAACTGTTTCCTAGTTCCCATTGTTCTAATAATTGCCGGCCGGCAGCCGCACGCAAACAATGCCACCGATTATTATCGCGATACTCGTGAAAATCTCATTATCTTCAGATCTGACGTTATTCTTCGTGCGCCCTTTGTCCGTATGGGCAAGATAGAGCACGGAACGCCTCCATTGGGACTCCGAGAGCTACTCGTACTACGCCCGACCTAACAGCGTTCTTTGCCATTAACGGAATCAATATTAGTGGTAATTTTAATTGGTTTTTATGCAATTGGGCTTGTTGTTGGTAAGGCTGTCTGTCCATTTCAGCGCAGCGGAGAAACGGAGAAATTTTAACCAATAGAATCGCACAAAATCTCTGCATCACTTGAGTTACTGATAGAGCTCTACTACCTCGCTCCACTGAAATAGACAAACTGTTTTAATTTTAAAGATTTTTTTGTCTCTTAGAAGTTGCAGTGGTTGGGTATTGTATGGCGGGCTTTCCTCTTAAAAAAATCTTTTCAACTTTCTACTAGTTATATTAGTAGTTGTTTGTTATACCAGCTAGCTGCACAGGTTTTCATGAAACGAAAAACAAATGTTTTCTTGATTGCAGCAAGTTCTTTTCTGTCTGCTTGCTTTCTTTCTGTAGGAGAATTTTCATGTTTCACATGGTTGAAAATGCGACCAGAAGTTAGTTGCTAATAATATTTTTGACCGTTAAATAGCGCTGAATACTAGTTTCTATTACCACAACCATAATAAAAACTGTCATGGTCCATTTTCTCTGAGTAAACAGTGACTCACGGACACGCTTTTGACTTTGCGCTTTGCTCACGGATTTGCTAAGAAAGTTTTGACAATGCCGTCTCTAGCAGTGGCTGTGAAGGCGTTTCTGTAGTCTATGATCCACAATCACGTTCGCATCACAAACAAACCCGGATAAATGGTAGGTGATGCGGTTTTATTACTGTTTGTGAACGATTGGGGTGTCGTTCAGATTCGTCAGCGAATCGTATACGCAGATGCTTGATAGATACGCAGCTATTCTTTTTCCCTTGTTGGGGTAATTGAAGGATATCAAAGCTTTGTTTAAGAGGTTCAAGGAAGTTGTTACGGGTTATTTAACCTGTCTGTAAGAGAACTGGAGCGATTAATGAAGACAGTCATTATGATTGTGCAAAAATTCGACAACTTGACTTATTTTTTGATGACGAAAAGCATCGAAGCAAAAGTCAAACTCCGGGCCGTGGTAACAAATAAATTAACTTACAATGATTCTCTACATTTTGCATGTAGTTTACGTAAAATCAATAAAGTTTAGACATAGACAAAATTGCGTTGTATGAATTGTATCAAACACAAGGTAAATCCATTAAAATCATATTGAAATAAATAATAGAAATAAATAGGTAATATTGCCTATCTGCTTCGTAGAAAAGAAGAAAAAAACTACAAGATACCGTGAATTTCATTATTGATAAGTAGGTCAAGCAACAACATTAATAGTCTCGTAAAATTATATTTGCGGATTCTTTTATATTAGATCGGACTTTGTCGTCTATTTCCAATAGTAATTTCCCGTGAAACAAGGTACTACGTCCCCTCAAAGATGGCAATTTGAATTCCTAATGGATCAATAACTATTTCAGTTTTGTCTTTGTCTACGGAGCAAATCCCGAAGGAATTTGCTGTATTTGCCTTCATTTCCCGACAAAGAAAATGAGGAGAATTTCTAAGGAATTTTCAATTGAAATTGACAATTTAGATAAATGCCTCGCCTTGCTTAATTGCGATTAAAACGGGGCGTTTGGGAAATAGAATTAATGGAAGCAAGGTGTCAAGGTTTACTGCAAAATTTTAAACGAGGGACGCGGTGCAGGTGTGTAATAAATTCTCATCAAACGAAAGCCGAATCCAATCCTGGTAATAAACAAAATTCTTCGCAAAATTGTTTGTGTTATGAGCAATATTTCACTCACTAAAATTCATAACAAGCTGCTGCTTGTACCAAACGAAAGAGAGACGAACAAAAAACATACCTTTTATTACAAATTGCCACCCGACTTTTCAAAGCCTTTATTCACGTTTCCGATCTCCACCCGACACGAGGCTAGAGCAGTTATCGCATAAAATCCCAACTACCCCCTTACTCAGTGATGCAAGAACGCTTTCAAATCGGGAACTTAGATATGACGAGAGCAATTTCCCTAGTGACATAAAACACAGAATAGCTAGACTCTTTTTCACGCTAAATTGAACTAAAAGGCCTTCAGTAGCAGACGGAGCAGGATGCGGCCGACGCCGGACTTCCGGCTTTACGTGCTTCAGACTTCACAATTTCACATGCAGAGTTTTTCTCCCTCTCTCTCTCTCTTATTTATAGTTCCCTTCAGTGTTTCATTGAGTGAGAACATGAGTGGCGAATTTTGCTGAAATTTGGACGAGTTTGTGGTTAAATAGAGTTGCGCGGTGTAGTTTTTTAGTCTTTTTGTATTTGACCGCTTTTGGGTACATCATGTGTAAGCTAATTAGTTAAGCGTATTAAAAGTAATTTCGGTCAGGCATTGTTCAACAGTTTTCGTTTGAGGGGAACGAAGTTATAAAATCGTCCCGAAATTTTGTGATCGCCTCGTTAACATAATTTTAACAGCTGTGTGTGTTTGTTGGACCCGATCCTAACTAATATTATAAAT
This sequence comes from Lacanobia oleracea, assembly GCA_950371165.1. Taxonomy (NCBI): domain Eukaryota; kingdom Metazoa; phylum Arthropoda; class Insecta; order Lepidoptera; family Noctuidae; genus Lacanobia; species Lacanobia oleracea. The sequence continues at coordinate 16,342,520 of OX493397.1, forward strand.
GTAAAAATGACTACGATTTATACCTATAGATTTTTTAAACATATAATGATTTTAAAGACGGGGTCATTTAATTTGTATAGATTTTTACAGCTGCTATAATAAATACTTAACTAACTATATACTACTCTGTCAAGAAAGTACCGGGAAAAGATCAATAATACACAAAATGTCTGTTATTCATCCAAATTTATTTTATCACCTTCAAAGTATGCTCCTTTAGAAACGATACACTTGCGCCAACGAATAATCCATTCATCAAAACATTTTTTAAACGCTGCTTCTGGAATTGAGTTCAGTTCTCGCCGCGAATTCTCCTTTATGTCTTCTATCGATTGAAAACGGGTGCCACGAAGTGGTAATTTGAGTTTAGGATAAAAAAAAAAGTCAGCAGGAGCCATATCTGGTGAATATGGTGGTTGCTGGATGGTATTTGTTGAGTGTTTGGTTAAAAATTCGTTCACAATGATAATGATGCCTTGTGCGAAGGCGCATTGTCGTGGTGCAAAATCCAAGAATTTTCTTTCCACAAATCTGGCCTTTTTCGTCGAATTTGCTCTCTTAAACGCAGCATAACGCTCAAATAATATTCTTTATTTACCGTTAGACCTTCCGGTAAGAATTCAGAGTGCACAACACCGCGATAGTCAAAGAAAACAGTCAACATGACTTTGACTTTTGATCGACTTTGGCGTGGTTTTTTCGGTTTCGGTTCAGTTGGAAGGCGCCACTCCGAAGCTTGTTGACTAGTTTGCATGACAAACTCGTAAACCCACGTCTCGTCACCAGTAACAATGCGTTTCATGAATGTTGGGTCCGAACTGACTCGTTCTAGCATGTCCTCAGCGACTTTCATGCGATTGAGTTTTTGGTGAAAATTCAGATCTTTTGGGACTAGCCGAGCAGCAACATGTTTCATACCCAAATGATTAGTTAAAATGGTACGGATCGACTCGTGAGATACAGAAAGTTCGGCGGCTATCTCTCTCAGAGTTGAATGGGGATTTTCAGTCACTATTTCCTTCACTTTTGCGATGTTAACTTCAGTTGCAGACGTTGACGGCCTACCAGAGCAAAGCAAATCTTCCATCACATCTCGACCGCTTTTGAACGTTTTGAACCACTCATAAGCACGAGTTTTTGATAAAGTCGATTCACCGTAAGCCTTCTGTAACATTTTCAGTGACTCCGAACACGAAATTCCATTGGCGATGCAAAATTTAAGACAAACTCTTTGTTCGATATTTTTGTCCATTATGAAATTCGCAATACACACAATATATGATATTACTAAAACCAGCACTGTATTTAATATAAATAACAGATGCAACTCAAACTCCGCGCCAAAATGGAAAACAGTTGTGCCAATCTAACAACTACAAAAAAACAAAAATTTGAATTTGGAACCATAAACAAATCATCCATTCCCGATACTTTTTTGACTGAATGTACACTAATTAACACGAAATTATGTACAAACGCGTATAAAAACAAAATTAATCATTGGGCATCAAAAAAATAATCCACATCGCTGTCTATGGCAAAAGTGCCCAGAACACTGGCAGCATTGCTGCGTTGAATGGCAATGCTGATTCTTTGGCCGAAAAAAAGGCCAGCCCTCTGGTCACGTGAACTGTCGACAAGTTGTTCGCTAATGTCCCGAAAGACCCGATGCGCACTCGGACCCCATGGGTCTAGTGTTTCAACGCGAAACTGCTCAAATATTTAACTTCCAATTAAGTTGTTATATTTACGCCGTTTGAGGTTTTCTGCACCTGCAGCGGCCGCCCCAGCACAGCCCGCCATGCTAAGAAGATGGGATAGCGCAAGGGTGTCGACACATGTTGCATCCTACACCAAAGGCCTACCCATCTTCTAAGGCATTATGGTCATCCCATCTGGCCTTTTCCCATCGTCGCGTGCCAAGCCGTTGGGTTCTAAAACAGCAGTGACAAGAGCACGATGGATAATGTCATTAATGCTGGCGTGCCGTGCTAACCGACCAGCGCTCCTACTACAGGACAGGCCATGGTGTCCGAGGCGGTCGACTGCTTCACCGCATTGACACCGATGTGGATTTTATTTATTTTAAAAACTAAATAAATTGCTGAACCGGAGGTACCATACCCGGAGATGTTTATAGCAAGCTTATAGATATATCTTAGGCGAAAATCTATAGTAAACTCTTTATCTTCGAAAATAATAATTATTATTTTCGAAGATAAAGCGGGTTTTTCACTACAATTTTATGTCTACCGATAGTTTATTAAAACTACTTAAATTGTAGTTGCACCGAAGAAGTGAATTATAACAGAAAATTCATTTCATTATCCGATGATATTTTACCCAAAACTTATTACCATAAAAAGTTAACCAAACAGCTAAACCGAGATTTAACGAGCGTAAAACTGAACCAAATGTGAAGTTATAATAATGTAGTTTAGATAGAGTTCGTTCTAAAGTTCACATATGAGCGGTGCCGTGTTTAAGCCGAATTGATGCCATTATGTGAAGGTAGGTAATCCAACTATAGCAATAGCATAAACTACTAATTGGATAAGGTAATATTGCGGTTCAGAGAAACTATGAATATATTTTAGTTGTCCTTTAGGACTATCAAAAGGAAATTATAATAGTAATACACAATGTACTATTTTAATTAGACCAATAAATAAAGTATTCTCTTTGGTACCGAATTAATGGAGATGCCGTTCTGCCTACATACTGCTATCCATTAATTTGACACAAAATTTTCACATTTATTTGAATAAGGAAAAAAAAATTAGTAAAAGAAGAGCTCTTTGTTGGGCTCGTCCGAGGAAGTACCAACGTCTTCATATAAAGTTCAACCGCTGAAATATTGCAGCGTGTTAAACCTCACCGTGAGATGATAGCCGCTTTTTCTTAGTGTCACTGGCACGACAGTATCTCAGATTTGAGTAACCCAAAACACTGCCACTTCCACGACATCGATGGTGGCAGCTCATTGGTCACTTGTCTGCATGTTTTAAGGCACAAAGGTCAGGATAGGAAGTGAAGCATAGTTTTTTACTCGGCTTCGCACCCACACACTGCTGCTAATTCGGCATAGCCACTGCACGCATATAATAAAATATATTATGTGCGTCGGTGACTGAAAATTTCAGGTACATCAATTACTTTTGGTACATGAAATTCTGATACGCAATTTTGGAATACTCTTGCAATTGAAACGGATATACTATACAGACAGTTCACAATTAATTCCCAATCGAAAGCTAAACAACGACACATGTTTCGATCAGATCGTCGAACTTATGTTTTTGTCGGCTTCGTATTTTCACCCGAATAATTAGTATTCTGTTACTGTCCCGGGGGCTAATTGGATTGTTAGTCAAATTGACGTACAAACACTGACATTGGTGTCAGCGGCGGCATCATTATGCTTTGTACACGCTTGCAGAACAGATTTATATTATACTAGCTGACCGGCGCGACTTCGTCTGCATCACAATTTTCGTTACTGCTCCGCTCCTATTGGTCTTAACGTGATGATATATAGCCTATAGCCTTTCTCGATAAATGGGCCATCTAACACTGAAATAATTTTTCAAATCGGACCGTTAGTTCCTGAGATTAGCGCGTTCAAGCAAACAAAGAAACAAACAAACTTTTCAGCTTTATATTAGTATAAGACTAGCTGTCCCCCGCTGCTACGCTCCTGTCAACTGGCAATTTTCTTAATTATTTCGTTCATAAGGCAAAAGCTATTGTATTCTTCTCCTGACAATAACAATCATCTGCCTGCCTTTTCCCAACTATATTGGGGTCGGCTTCCAGTCAAACCGGATTCAGCTGAATACCTGTGTTTTACGTGGAGCGGCTGCCTACCAGACCTCCACAACCCATTAACTGGGTAACACGGTACTTCATGGCAAGACTGGAGTCAGATTAACTGGCTTCTGACTATCCGTAACGACTGCCAAAGATCTACAAATGACAGCCGGGACCAACGGCTTAACGTGCTTTCCGAGGCACGGAGGAAACTCGTTATGTTAAGAGGGTCACCCATCCACAGACCAACCTTGGCAAGCGTTGCTTTACCTTGAAGATCGATCTGTGCGGCCGTTATTCTTTAGCCACGAGCTCCTGACAATAACAATAACAAACACAAAAAACCGGCCCAGCCGTTCACGCGTGATGCCGTAACCAAGGGAAACAGGGTTTAATTTTTATATAAAAAACTAGTTGACCCGCGCAACTTCGTCTGCGTCACAATTTTCATGACTGCTCCACTACTATTGATCTTAGCGTTATGTGCCTATAGCCTTCCTCGTTAAATGAGCTATCTAAAACTGAAATATTTTTTTAAATCGGACCAGCAGTTCCTGAGATTAGCGGGTTCAAACAAAAAAACAAACAAACTCTTTAGCTTTATATATTAGTATAGATATAAATCTACCGATTGTTCAGTTGAACACAATATCATAAATAATTTTATTAATTTAGCTCAAAGGATTGTGGATGCAAATATAAGTTTCGAAAACCCAAAAAATTACACTTTCGAAAAAATCTTTCACGTGCTATTTATGCAGGCAAATTAAACTTATAACAAAAAACTTAAAAAATTGTTTGGATTTGCGGAAGAGAATTTCAACCACCGCTTTTCCAATGATAACGTTTGGGTTTGAACCTATTTGAGAAAGTCATTTGGTAAAACAACTTAGCGCTTTTAGAAATAAATACTAAATTTGCAATAACGAGTAGTCTATGTTGTCGCTTCACCTTCCCCTTGTTGCAACGGTTTATGCGAAAGCTGAAAATCCACACTTTATAACTGCGGAAATTAGTTTGTTTGTATGTTATGCATATATTTTGGTGTAGGGATAGATGGGACCCTGTAGACAGTTATCGGTTGCGCTTTTTGCGAAAATATACTTAATTATTTTAACAAAATCTATCACTATATATTATAAAACAAAGTCCTCCGCTGCGTCTGTCTGTCTATTCGGAATAAACTCAAAAAAGACTGCACCGTCTATCATGCTGTTTTCATCAATAGATAGAGTGGTTTTCGAGGAAGGTTTGTGTATATAATTTGTCATGAAAAAAATTAGGGAATTAAGTGAGAGAGACAGAGCTAGGCTGGCTAACTTAACCAAAAGTTAAGTTAGCCAGCCTAGCTCTGCGTAAATGCTCAGAAGCTTCCTGGGTGCTCCACAGGTTTTGAGGAGCGACCTCAACGTTCCGAGGATTTGTTCACATTGGGAGTGGAAGTGGGCGACTGATTTCATGGCGCCTTTGTTTTAGAAAAGTTTTATACGGGGCACTGACCCGTGATTATACCTATTATTATTAGGAAGATGTTTCTACTTGGGCTGATAAGTCGTTTAGTTAGTCGCGTGCATAGGCTTGACTGCCTGAAATTTATATCTCGTGACCATTGACCTCTGGCATATTCATGTACAAAACGGTGAATGATCACAACGACACCGGAATCTTATTGCAGCTACTATAACACTTGGTTCGGTATTTGTGACTTTCAGCCGAGTGCTTTCACAATATTTCATCATCATCATAACAGCTGGAAGACGTCCACTGCTGGACATAGACCTCCCCAAAAAGGGTTTCACCATAATCGCCACCCTTGGCAGGCGGGTATCGAAATTAAAAATTTAGGTAAATAATATTAAACTTAATCGGATGATCTTTTCTTCTATGGCCGATTTGAAACATTTGTCAATATTATGCATTTTGATGGTTACTGCTTGGTCTGCGGGTTTTCCGTACACAGAAAAAAAAACTAGCCAAGTGCGACTCGGACTCGCGTGCAAAGGGTTCGGAACCAATTTAATTTTTTTACATGTTGCGATCGAATTTGGTCGTTAAGTCCAAAGGCCGCCTGTATAAAGTAAATATCGAACGCAATTTATCTTTATCGAGCTAATTTATCTGTTTTTGCGACTGTGTAATGCTTTTGAGATTGACTGTGTACGGGTGAAAACTTAACGTATTCGGTGGCTAGGCGATCGGTAAGTATATCGAGACTTCCCGCCCAGGAACGTAAATCATAACGATGTTAAGTTAACCGAGCTACTTCAACTGTTTTTGCGACTCCTCTATCATAGCGCTTTGCCACCTGCTCGTGGTTATAACGTGACCCTTGGCTCCAAGCCCGTATAGGTTCAGTATTGGGCAACTAAAGCAAAGCTTGGTTGATTGACATAGCCCCTGGCTTTGGACTTGTAAAGATTCATTCTTCTTCTTTTGAATCGATGGTTTACTCTTTAAACTATTTTGGCCCAGTAGGTGGCTACTTTAATTGCAACATCGATGGGATTTATTAAATCCTCCAAAGTACAGGTGTTATTGAGCAGCTTTAGTTTAGCAAATGTAAGCGCGCGCCGTTTGACGAATATTATAATGTTAATACCGCGAAAATGAGATCACATGCATAACGCAATCTAAGGAATATGAAGTTGAACTACCAAAAGATAAGCTCACGCTGTCAAAAGTACTAATTGGATCAAAAAATGGCATTGCTGGTATCTGAATTGCGTAGAAGTTTATTGCCTCTACATTGCTACAAATTGCCACCAGGTTTATGTGTAAAAGTTATCTATTTTGATTTTGTACTTTAAATCGTGATGTGAATAAAAAACAATAACAGAAAAAAGGTTATGTAAACTATCCTACTAATACGGAATTTCAGTACTTCGGCACATCCTGTTCCACACATTTTGAAACATACAGACAAAAGAAGTCGCGGCCAGTAAAAATATAGCAGGTACATAAAAAAGTAAAAAGTAATTCAGCAAAAGTGTTGCGAAAACTGGGGCATAAACTTACACCGAATCATTCTAAAAGTAGTCACAATAAGATTAAATAGCCGATGTTAGAATTTGTTATGGTTTTTTATTGTTTAAGTAGCTCCCCAAAAATATATAGCGTGATGATCATAATTTTAATTTAATTTTTTTTTTTTTTAATTTTTGATTTTAATTTTTTTTTTTTTAAATTTTAAAATCTTTAACTTTTTTTCGGCCACCATTTTGAATGAAACAAAGATTAAATGTTGCTCAAAAAAAAGCTTAATCTAACTTTGAAAACGCAGTATTTTTGGAGATTACCGTGTACAGACAGACAGACAGACAAAAAAAAAAAAAATGCTCTTGTTGTGTTCTATAGCTTTTTTTTTATCACCCCTACTCGATTTTTGGTATGTTTCTTCAATGTACAGAAATAATGGTCTCCACTGTTTTATTACATGTATAGATATAGATATTAAATAAGGATAGTGGTCTTAACTAATTCCTGAAGAAGAACAGGACGAACATAGATCATCTTTCTTAACTCTAAAACAACTTGTAAGTCTACAAAAACCTAAACCAATAACTTACAAGTTCATACCACATTTCAGAACAAACTGTGGAGACAGTTTTAATACAAAACATCCTTCAACAAACTTGTAAACTATAAATTATGTCTGAAGCACTAATTTCCTCTACAAACACATTAAATTAAGTCTCTGCTTATATGAAATTGATGGAGAGGATTTAATACACGAACAGTTTTAATCATCATCTGCGTAGCCTTTTCCCAACTACATTGGGGTCGGCTTCCAGTCAAACCGGATTCAGCTGAATACCTGTGTTTTACGTGGAGCGGCTGCCTACCAGACCTCCACAACCCATTAACTGGGTAACACGGTACATCTTGGCAAGAATGGAGTCAGATTAAACTGGCTTTTGACAATCCGTAACGACTGCCAAAGATCTACAAATGACAGCCGGGACCAACGGCTTAACGTGCTTTCCGAGGCACAGAGGAAGCTCGTTATGTTAAGATGGTCACCCATCCACAGAACAACCTTGGCAAGCGTTGCTTAACCTTCAAGATCGACCCGTGCGGCTGTTATTATTTAGCCACGAGCTCCTCTCACACGAACAGTTTCAATAATACCCTATAATTTACACGCTTTGCCTGTACGTTTATAAATGACTGTTAATGTTTGTTATAAATGACTGTTAATGTTTGTTATGTGTATGTTTGTTATAAATCTTTGTTAATGTTTTTGTAAGGATCATACAATACAGACTTTTATAAACAAATCGGCATAGCAATGTCTTTATTTTAGCAACTAGTTGACCCACGCAGCTTCGTCTGCGTCACAATTTTCATTGCTGCTCCGCTCCTATAGGTCTTATTCCTATTGGTCGTGATGATATACAGCCTTCCTCGATAAATGGGTTATCTAACAATGAAATAATTTTCCAAATCGGACCAGTAGTTCCTGAGATTAGCGCGTTCAAGTAAACAAACAAACTCTTCAGCTTTATGTATTAGTATAGATATAGATATGTAGCCTAAAGCCTTTCTCGATAAATGGGCTATCTAACAATGAAAGAATTTTTCAAATCGGACCAGTAGTTCCTGAGATTAGCGCGTTCAAGTAAACAAACAAACTCTTCAGCTTTATATATTACTATAGATTCATCTAGGGTACCACATAAACTTCCAATAAAGTACCTTTCTATAATATCCCTTCGTAGATACCCGAAAAATATATTTTGAACCGTTTTTCATTACTAAAGGATCGCGATAGAAGAGAGAGTCGATTCAGCTAGCTTTATGTCTTTGTTTCTGTGTTTGATCATTTCTGTTTTTTTTTTATATTAAGAACGTCAGTAAATGGATGTGGGTCAATGGCCGTTATTGTGCATTTATCTGGCGCTTACCACAGTTTTTATGGTTCCGAACAAAAAACGGAACCTTTATAGGATCACTCGGGTGTCTGCCTATCTGTCCGTCTATCACAGCCAGTTTTCTCCGGATCCAGAAGACCAATTGTGTTGAAATTTATTAAACATATGGACCTCTGTGTCCTAAATTTTTAGTATGGGGGTCACTTTTGGGGGCCAATAAAAAATTTTTTTGAAAAACATCGTGTGACATATCAAATGAAAGGGCTAAGTGAGAGTTTTGAAGTAATTTAAGGAATTAGAAGAAATATTACCATTCCACCCCTTTATCTCCGAAACTAATGAGCCTAAAAATTTTGAAAAAAACGGAGATAGACCTTTACCAACAGGTTACAGGAAAATCTATAAGAATTCTATAGTGTTCAAATAACATGTTGAAAAAAAAATTCGTTCGGAACCCTTTAAACGCGAGTCCGACTTGCACTTGGACAGTTTTTTTAAGCAGCGATCGTATTCGCATCGCATTCGCAAACTGTCAAAAACACAAAATTTCTCCACTTTTTTGACATTGATTGTCGCTGTGATGATATTGCGACTTCAATGTGAACACTTTTGATGTGATAACGTTTCAAAAATCGATGAACGCCGTCTGCACGCACATAAAATTGTCACGTTTCGCCTGAGCCGAGCGTGCAAGCTAGAGAGAGGAACAAGCGATACAGAGGCACGATCGGCCTAGCCGCTATCTGTCTCTTTAAAGCGTATTTTACTAGAGTTTTCTACTATTGTTTCATAATTATCATTGTATAAATTTATCTATTTAGTATGGATTGATGTTTGTTTAAAAGTACACCGAAGACTACCTACAGTACTGTCTCCCCTTTTTATCTTTAGAATCCATCCAAAGGTTGTCTTGAAAAGATCGCTTTTAGCGATAAGGCCGCCCATTGTGTCACCCTATGTAATGTTTCTCATCTATCTTTTCAGTAACTTATATGGTGTACATAATAAAGAGTATTGTATTCTTGTTTGTTAAGAATTCAATTGTTTTCTTATGACGTTATCACGTAAAATTATCGTCAGTAAACCGACTTTACAGACAACCAATTTTTTAAGTACGAGAACCCTTATAGGATCACTTGGGTGTCCTGTGGGTGCCTGTCTTTACGTCTATCACAGCCAGTTTTCTCCGGATCCACTAGACCAATTGTGTTGAAATTTATTAAACATATGGACTTCTGTGACCCAAATTTTTAGTATGGGAGCCACTTTTGGGGGTCAAATAAACAAAAATGTTTTTTATATGAAATGATATCAAATGAAAGGGCTTAGTGAGGGTTTTGAAGTAATTCAAGGAATAAGACGAAAAATGACCGTTCCACCCCTTTATCTCCGAAACTACTGAGCCTATAATTTTGAAAAAAACGGAGATAGACCTTTACCAACAGATTACAGGAAAATCTATAAGAATTCTATAGTGTTCAAATAACATGTTAAAAAAAAGAAATTCGTTCGGCACGCGAGTCCAATTGGACAGTTTTTTTAAGCAGCGATCGTATTCGCATCGCATTCGCAAACGGTCAAAAACACAAAATTTCCCCACTTTTTTGACATTGATTGTCGCTGCGATGATATTGAGACTTCAATGTGAACACTTTTGACGTGATATCGTTTCAAAAATCGATGAACGCCGTCTGCACGTACATATAATTGTCACGTTCTGCCTGAGCCGAGCGTGCAAGCTAGAGAGTGGAACAAGCGATACAGAGGCTCTCATTAAAGCGTTTTTACTAGAGTTTTCCACTATTGTTTCATAATTATCATTGTATAAATTTATCTATTTAGTATGTATTAATGTTTGTTTAAAAGTACACCGAAGACTACCTACAGTACTGTCTCCCCTTTTTATCTTTAGAATCCATCCAAAGGTTGTCTTGAAAAGATCGCTTTTAACGATAAGGCCGCCCATTGTGTCGCCCTATATAATGTTTCTCATCTATCTTTTCAGTAACTTATATGGTGTACATAATAAAGAGTATTGTATTCCTGTTTGTTAAGAATTCAATTGTTTTCTTATGACGTTATAACATAAAATTATCGTCAGTAAACCGACTTTACAGACAACCAATTTTTTAAGTACGAGAAAGGACCTGCGGATCTAAATAATTATTAAATCCAACCATCTGATATTCGATTTGAAAATTCTGAAATACACATATTTTTATATCCCAACATTTCAAGTAGAGGATTGACTCAAGAGATACTCATTGTACACTCGACATAAAGTACTCTCAAAGGTGAGAATGAGTGTTCCTCAATGTGATTTTTCCGATCCACTCGTGGTCTGACCGCGATAAACCCTTAACAACCAGAAATTACTGTCGATATTTAACCACGAGCCTCTCTATTCCATCTCTAAAATTTCAACAAACACTGTAATATAAAACAAATATGAAGCGACATTAAATTCAAGGGAACTCGCGTTATTTTGTTTGCTAACGCAGCGTAATATTTGCGTTTCAAATGTATGTACCTAAGCTTGACTCAGACTTGTTTGTATATATATTGTATCAGTCCCTTTCTTTGGAAACTAGAGCCTAACTTTATAGAACATTCTACTTAGTTGGAACTACTTGCTTGAGATGATAAGCAGAATTGGTACAACAAGAAACAAAGGCAAATTAAGTAAGAATTCCTTTTGATTACATAACAGTGCAACTTATCAAAGTATAAAAAAAACCCGATCATGTGTGAGTCGGGTTCCCATAGGGGCGTTCTGTACCATTATCAGAGCTTGCTTCTTGTATAATTTTATGATTCTGGTTCAACGTCAAATGCCTTATAGGTTTTGCGAGTTCTGTTGTCTACTGATTCTTCTTCTCTTGCGTTACACTCATGACAGAGTGGTCGTGGTCGTATCTCCAGGGGTAGTGGCTCGCTTCTCAATCCTTCGCCACTCGTCGCGCATTGCTGCCTTTCTGGAACATTCATGGAGAGGTCCAACCAGTGCGATTTTATCTGGCCCGTACACCCTCAACTCGTCCCTGTACCACCAGGCGCTCAATCGATGACTCATCACGACGCACTACGTGTCCGTAGAAGGTGAGCATACGAGCATACGAGATTGCACTATAAGACGCTGTTTGATGCCGAGTTCTTGGAGTATGAATTGGTTGGTACGGAACTCTGTCCACATTACTCCAAGCATTCTTCTCCAACATCACATCTCCAGAGCATCTACACTCTTCTTTTCACTTTCTCGCAAGGTCCACGTCTCTGCAGCGTAGAGGAAATTCGGGAACACTTACGTTCGCACAAGCTGGGTTTTGGTGACTTTGGTGATGTTGCGGTTTTTACAAATCTTTCTCATCTTATCCATGGTGGATCTTGATATAGCCAGACGTTGTTTAATCTTATCAGCACATCCTCCATTGTTGCGCAACACCGTCTTTTTTTTTGGAACTATCCCGCCACACATGCCCAACCACTGCAACTCCTGAAAGCCAGAATCAACAGTGGCCACTACCAGAAAACGCCGACCCAATGAAACCCGACGAGTCCTGGAGAAACGATTCAACTGTCTTGGATCCTGCAACGAAATTAATCAAAATCAGAAAAAAAAACATAAATATAATTTCCACTTCCCTCCGTATCAAGCAGGAGACAGAATAGAACTAGGCCAATAAGCACCAAGGGACAAATACAACTGGGTTAAGCCCAGTTGCCAAGCACCACGGATTATATGTTACCACTTAAACTAATGGGTCCTAAGTTGTGCGCAACACCGTCTGTCCAGTATTCAAGGGTGATTCTCATTATAAGCTCTGTGTAGATGTTGAACAGCAGAAGGGAGATAATACACCCCTGTCATACTCCTGCAGCAGGATGGAAGGTACTTGCATTATCTCATCTGTTCTAACAGAAGCAATCCCGCTCTCGTAGAAGCGCCTTAAGATATGTACGAGGTGTTTCGGGGACGAGTACCGTTTCCTTTCACGAAACCAGCTTGTTCAGGGGCAATCTCTTTGGACAAATACGATTTGAGACAAACGTTTATAATGTGAAGCAGGATTTTACTTGCAAATAAATGCAATGAGTCGATAATTATAGCATTTCTTGGTGGACCCTTTCTTGTGAAGAGGAACGAAAACAGTATGAGCCCATGCTTGGGGCCAGACTCCCGATTGTCACACTTTGTTGCACAGTATTTGAAAGATTTGCACCCCATACTCTCCCGAAGGTTTTATAGTTTCAATGGTTAGAAAATCTACACCGGTGGTCTTTCCCCTCTTTAGATGCTTAATTGCTGCCCTGACCTCGTCTTTCATAACATTGGGCTCTAGCTCACCCTCTTTAGGTTCAGTTTCACTGAAACCATGTGACTGCGCATCTAGATATAAGGACTGACAGTATTCCCTCCACGCATCTGATATTGGTTCTATTTCTGATACTGTTTTACCACAGTAATTCTTAACCGCCCATGTCTTCTGTCTACTGATTACACTTCATAAAATACAGCCCACTGACATAGAAATGGATGGACGGACGGACAGCGGAACTTCAGCAAAGAGTATCCGTTGCTTCATATAACCCTTGGGTATAAAACCTTAAAAACGAGAACAAAATTAAAATTTAATCCAATATAACCAACATAGTTAGCCCAGTGAAACAAAACCATGTAAATAAAACTAAAATCAACTTAACAAAGAGCTCCAATAAAGAAACTTCCACACAAATTGGCACTATAGCAAAATAAATTTCAAACGGGAAGACGGCGGCACTAAACGTTTGAAAGTTTTTCTGTTGCCAACATCGCCGGCTCAGTAACAAAAGCGGATAAATCGGCCGAGAATACCATGCATTGTATTCGTATTAAGTGAGAATAGACGACGCCATCCCTCGACGCGACAAAAGCATCCCACTGTTCAGACATTGATGTAGGAAGCATAGATAGTGCAGACAATGAGGCGATAGACTTCACTGTGAATATTTTTGCGAGTTTTTATCAGCTGAAAGGGAAATATAAAATGTATCAGCTTCTTATCAACGTGGGGGAGTCGTAAAAGTGACTGAGAAAAAGGGTTACAGCTTTTCTAGAGCGTTTTATTTATCTAGTAGCACAACAATGTGTCTTTTCTTTAGTGGGGCTGGCAATCTATCGTCTGTTTACAGTTATCACTTGAATTCTCATGATGTTTTCCTTCAACTGTTACTTACTCGCAGACGTAATACTTTTTTCATGTTTTCATAGATTTTTTTATTTTTTCGTTTCCCTTATTTAGTCGAAATAAAGTCCTCCACTGCTGGACATAGGCCTCCAAAGTGTCGTTACATCGACTGATCCTATTCATCTTGCATCCAGCGGATTTCTACAGCCTTCACCAAGTCAACGGTCCGTCTTGGGAGAAGTCAAATAATATATGTTTTTCATTAAATTTTAATAGCATTAACAGTGACTAATTAGATTGTACGAGTAATTATCGGTTGTTTTCGTGATTTTTCTTCCCATTGATTGACCCTAGCCTATTAATTTAACATTTTAGTAAACACCAAAACGATCTCAGTTTATAACGTTAAGAACGTCTAGTAAAGCAATTACATAATGAAGAGCTGGTCTTGCTTCACTTCCTCGTTTATTTTAATTCCCTAAAAGCTTTGCAGTTTTCAATAATCTCTCTTTTTTGCCCGACGTGATTAATCCCGGATTTTCCAAGGGCGGTCCTGTCCCGATCTTATATACTTTGCAAAGCTTTCGATATCGAAGTTTTAATATAAAAATACCAGCCAGAAATTGTTCTATTATAGGGCTATGACCTTTCCCCAGCAGATAAGACAATATTCAGATTAGTCATGACATAATAATTTAACAGAATACTGATTTTTGTATAAGTGACAGCAAATTTCCCAGTTTCGTAAATAAATATTAAAGTTTAGCTTGTAAAAGTCACATTGGTTGAGTTTTGAACCCTTTTCAGTACAAACTAACAATAATAAGCTTCAGTTCAACAAACCAATAATAACTCTACAGCCAATCAGAGCGAAGTGGTTTACCGATTGCTCATAGACTTAAGTTGTACACTAATAAGACTTCGACTGCCGTTCGTTCGAGTGTTTTGACTCCTGAGTGGATCAAGTCGCGAGACAGACATTTGGAATTGAACGCAAAAGTTTTGCATTTACTAGCTGCAAATACATGTTTTAGGAAATATCCGAGAGCATGTTCGTATTAGATGCATGAATGAGATCACTGGTTAAGGCACTGAGTGTGCTTCTGGCTTACTTCAACCATAAATAATAAAGATAAAGCCTTCCGAACATTAGCTTATACTCGTTCGATATACAAGAAACTCGGCATTATATGCTAAGATTAGCTTATGGCCTCGCACAGGTAATTTTATATTATTAGTTTTTATTAAGTTATTATTATTCCCAAATATAAATTTTTCTTTCTTTCACGGAGAAGTCGAGATTTTAATTCATATACCTACCCGTTGCGCTTTGAAACATTGGAATAAGGTCACATACTTCAACTAACCAAATCTCTCTTATGATAATTTAGGGTGTCTCAGCCACACGACTGCTCCCGAAGATTGCCGACCACAGGGCGAGTTTTATTCAGTCTAGACGGGCCAATTGTGGGCAAACTAGTGGGGTTAAAAAACTTGTGGTCCTCTCGGCCCTTACTATTTATGTCAATGGATTCACTGCAGTGCTTCTTCCTTACATGGAGTTATGGAGACGAACTTCATGTTGTCAGCCTTCTACAAAGTACATTTTTGAAATATCATCAAAAACACCTGTAAATGAATAAAGATTATATTTTTAATAAAGACCTATCCAGCCTTTCTTTTGCCATGTCCTCACGATGCGAGAGAAACGCTGAGACTCTGGAGGATTTGGAGCTAATGCAGCCGATGCTGGGCAGTAGCAGATCTAACAGGACAAAATCACCCGTTCTTAGGGCAAGTGGGGATCTCAGTAAATCTCCAGGAGAGTGCTGGAATGGTTTGATGGATTTGTTGGACCGTCGGCGTCTTATATGTATGGTTAAGCCGATAAGAGGTTCATTCTGATTGCTTTTATTTTATTCTATTTTTAAAATAAAGTCTGGCGTTTTGACTTAAAGGAGGTTTTATATAATCATCATTGCCATTACGATCTTGGCACATTGACAGCGATATGGTCGAGTGTTTCTGTGGGTGCTTCCCCCTCCCCTTTTCATCCTGTTTGAACATTTAAACGTATTTTTATTAGCTTATCTATACTTGATACACATTTATCTTGTTTCAAGACATTATCTTCAGAGTCGTACCTAAGTAACGCTTCAATTCGCCACTATTGCTACATTTATGGCATTGCCACATATCGTCCAGATAGTTTACTAATGATTCATTGAATTTCATTCACATATGGATGCATTCATCGTCTTCCCACCTCGAGTGACTCGTATTTGTCGGTACATTGTAGCTCGTGAACCGCTCCAGTGTCCCTTTGAGCGAACTGGCACAGATTTACTTTGCCTCACTTGGGTGGTCACTGGTCAAACACTGGTTGAATATTTGTTTATTTGTGTACGATTTCTTTGTTTGTGTTCGAGATGGCTTAGAACATTTACGTGTTAATTTGCGGAAGTGTAATACACAACGTGTAACAGAATAAATGCAATACTTCTCCTGAGAAGTACAGTGTTTATTTTGTTAAACATATGAGACAATGAGGGGTATTGTCTCATATGTTTAACAAAATAAACAACCTTCTTCGAAATAAATCGAAATTGCTCTACCGGCCAAATGCATGCGAGCTGCGTCCGGCAAAAGATGTATGAAAATCCATATCTGTTGTGTAATTTAAAAAACCAGCCAAATGTGGGTCGGACTCGCCCACCGAGGGTTCCGTACTTTGAAACTACGAATTACTTTAAATAAAAATTTAATTACAAATGTATAGTCTTCAGAGTTTTCCCTAGAAAAGTAGTATTAGACGGTATTATTTGCCAAATTTCATAGTTCTAGGTCAACGGGAAATACCCTATACATTTTGATTCCCTCGAGAGTATCGAAATAGGATCATTGTAATCATCATTATGAACAGCGGACTCGCGAACAAAAAAACCGAGTGTTTCATGCATTTATGTGCGCATAACTCGACAAAATGCACTGCAAATAAATGATTTTGATTTTTGAATAGCTGATTTTTTTTCGCGATTACGTAATCGCTTCCATAGTAAATATGTTCATAATTATGAGTTCAATGACTCCTTAAGGAATATGGCGTTTATTCTGTTACACGTTGTTTAGACCAACGATAAAATTTCCTCAACATTTATTTTACGAAAACTTTGAAAGCAGGCATGTTTAAAATAGATTCATGAAACTTTATACAGCGATTATTTTAAGAGAGCGCTTAATCTTTAGACACAAAACTCTTTATTTTTTAAGATTTTTGTGTCTAAAGATTAAGCGCTGCCTCAAATATGTACCATGCTTCTAAATAAAAAAAATAGTCTCGGTTTTAAAGTTTATAGTTTTATCTTTACGGGTCCTCCAAAACGATGCGTTTGATGGCATTTCTACGTTCCGAACCATCAACAATACAGCGTATGTAGAATGAATTACATGCTGACAGAAACCACAGTAGAATTGAATTGTATTAAATTCAAAGAGCGAGAAAGCAATAGCAAGAGCAGGACAGAGAGAACATAAGGCACAACACAGCAGCAAGCCACATAACTCCATCAAACTGTAATAATACCGCCACAGTGGCAATAAACAAAACAATAATTCCAAAAGCGATTAATAATAGCTGGCATGTTACCAACTTGCAAAACGGTCGATGCGAACCACTTTGGGTCCAAAGTCTCGCTCTAGTTTGTCGTCTTAAAGCCGTAAGACAACTTAAGACATTTCGAGCGCACTCCAAGTAAGAGCTGGAACTTAAGATTGTACCTAAGTCTAGTTAGATAGTCATTGGGTAGTGGACGTAATAGATTTAGAAGTGTTTTTATAGGCTTTGAACTGTTTTCCTGGAAAGCTAAGTGATGCATTTGGAATGGAATTCGCAAAACTTAAACTCAAGTCAAAGCGCACACACTTTATAAAATATTCATTATGTAATAATTGCACCATGAAACCATACACACTAAAATAAAAATAATACTCTAAACTAACTAAAAATAAAGTAAAATATATGGCGTCGAAAAATCAAATCTACATGAATCATACATGAATATTTTTTTCAAATATGTCGTGAGAGAGATGAACAGAAACAGAACCCGAAACACTCACGAGTGATTTTAAAAGGGTTCCGTTTATACATTCAGAATCCTAAAAACGTGCAAAAGTTTTAATAAATAAAAGTTTTTATTTCAAAAAATATAATTTCGAAACTTTTCTCCGAAGATGCCTACGCAGCAACAAAAACATTGAAGTTTTCCAATACCAAACTCTATTACCGAAGTAATAACAGTTTATACTACTTTCTGTTTGTGGGTGTGTTTTAGTGGAATTAGTTTAAAACAAACTTGTCAGGGCTCTGCGTAGGCTTAATTTTAACGATACCTACTTGCCGAATAATACCCACGTATTATTCTTCTTCAAAACAACAGAATAGCTAAATAGTAACAGCTGCACGGGTCGATCTTTAAGGTTAAGTGACGCTTGCCGAGGTTGGTCTGTGGATGGGTGATCTTAACATACCGAAACTCCTCCGAACCTCGGAATGCACGCTAAGACGTTGGTCCCGGCTGAGTTGGCAGTCGTTATGGATATTCAGAACCCAGACAATCTGACACCAGTCAGTCAAGGAGTACAGTGTACTCACTCACTCTAACTCAGTTAATGAGTTGTGGAGGTCTGGTAGGCAGCCGCTCCTCGTAAATTACTGGTATTCAGGTGAATCTTGTTTGACTGGAAGCCATCCATCATCTGCCTAGCCTTTTCCTAAGTATGTTGGGGTCAGCTTCCAGTCAAACCGGATTTACCAGTGTTTTACGAGGAGCGGCTGCCTAACAGACCTCCACAACCCATTAACTGGGTAACACGGTACTTCATGGCAAGACTAGAGTCAGATTTACTGGCTTCTGACTATCCGTAAAGACTGCCAAATATCTACAAATGACAGCCGGGACCAACAGCTTAACGTGCTTTCCGAGGCACGGAGGAAACTCCGTAGGTAGGTAGGTTAAGATGGTCACCCATCCACAGACCAACCTTGGCAAGTGTTGCTTAACCTTGAAGATCGATCCGTGCGGCTGTTATTATCTAGCCACGAGCTCCTTTGACTGGAAGCAAAGCTGGGAAAAGGCTAGGCAAATTTCGTCATCTTTTAGTTTCGGCTGACTCAACATTATATTTATTTCCAAACGCGTGCGCTCACGCCCTGAAGATGCATATGGTTTGGCATAAAGCGCAGGTCATAACCTGCGAAATTTGAAGTTCGTTCGTTCGTTCGTTTGTGATATATACTAACTAGTTGACCCGCGCAACTTCGTCAGCGTCACAATTGTCATTACTGCTCCGCTCCTATCGGTCTTAGCATGATGATATATCCTCGATAAATGGGCTATCTAACACTGAAAGAATTTTTCATACCAGACCAGTAGTTTCTGAGATTAGCGCGTTCAAGTAAACAAACAAACAAATAAACTCTTCAGCTTTATATATTAGTATAGATATAGAGTATAGATTAAATATATTAGTATATTTAATATAGAATATTTATCTGTTTATTTGTTGGTCTGCTTGAACGCGCAACAGGAACTACCGATCCGATTTGAAAAATTATTTCAGTGTTAGGTAGCCAATAGGAGCAGAGCAGACGAAGTTGCGCGGATCAACTAGTATGGGTATAAAGTAATATTCCATCCATCTTAAACAACCTCTTTATTTCTTTTTATCGATCTCGATCAACCTCTACATTTAACCTGTATGTTTATTATTCATAGTCTGCCTGTTGTTTCAACGTTTTCCTTTATTTACAATTTGGTTGTCGTAATCACTTTATGCTCTTGTATATAGCGTTGTGCCTACATCTTATATAAAGTTTGTAATAATTAAGACTAAAACTGAGATTCCTGGATAAAATATATTTATCTTATTCGAAGTGTCAAGATATTCTATACTGAATAGATTGAAACATTTTGTTAATCTATTTTTACAGGTATGTCTTTGTCATAGCTAAACCCTGTCAATTCTAGTGAGTGACCAGCAAGAGGATAAAATACTTATCCTACATCTGTGTCTCTCTTGTTTCTAACAATTGTAGAAAGTAATGAGCAAAAAATTGAATTTTTTGTCTGAGTTCATTTTATGAAATATTTAATGATACTAACTATAACTACTCTGTGTGCTATGCATAACAGCTGTTAATTAAATGCAATCACAAATTAATTTGCTCACTCAACAAATTAATAAATTCAAACATACCTTATGGGATCACACATTATTTATTTTAGACCAAATGAGCTCCAAAATTATTTAAATCGTTGTTCATGAGCATGACAAAAACATGTGTGTTTATTATAATTTGAATATTTACTGTTAATTACTTTATTACTGTGTCAAAGGCAAACATTAGGTATTACATTTAGCACGTACATTAACTTAAAAGCTGAATCCCATCACGGCTCAGTAAATTACATGCTGAACTAACTCACTGTCGAGCTCGCGTTTGTTCCAAATTGGAATCCCATCAAGTGCTCAAATTCATGTTATTATGACGTAATATGGCATTTTAACGTTAATGGAATTGTCAAAAAGGCTTAGTATTACTCTAAACACTAAAACTGGCACTATGTTAATGGAATTAATAATTTCAGTGGTGCACACATTTATTGACCCATGCATGCATGTTGATTGGGAATTCAGAAGTATTAATAACTTTCCTTTGCAGTGTTTTGGTTTATTTGAAGTTACATAATTATATCATGTCATGGAACATGCTAATATTACTTACCTCATGTAATGATGATATTATTACCTACTTTCCTGAACTATTTCATTGTGAGCTTAACTTGCTATACTCTAAACATGCCTGGTAAAAAACGCATTAACAAACAGCAACAGTACTTTCGTAATAAAATCTCGTAATCTCGCAAAAAGGAGTCGGAACATTCACCTTTTTTAATTACAAGCGCTTTAGCGTATGCGCTCCAGCGATGCAGTGCTGAGCGAAATTCACAATGCGTTTTAGAGCTTAAGCAGCATAGAACTTCCACGAATAGGATTCTCGCGTAAAACACATTTAAAAGATAATAGCTACGATAGTGCCTATCTAAGTTATAGTCTCCTGATTTAAATGTCTAGATTTAATTTTCCTTATCCTTGTAAAAAAAGGTTTTTGAGAAATCCAGCTTAGTTTTGCGCAGAATCTTGTTTTACTCGAGAAATCTGTGCTCTCGTTATGTTAATAGAAGTTTTATCAGAACGCCTCGTTTTTCCTTTGAAGAACTATATTCGTTAATAGAAGAGGATTTGGTTTTTATGAAACTGGAACAACATTTCTGGGAATACATTATACCAGTATTTATCAGTTTTCTTCATATCTGAGTGTGGGTAGCACACCCAGAATACTGATAACACGTATCAGTAATCCAGCTGCCATGTGGTGATTACAGTATTATCCCTCTACGATCAGTTTGTTGTAGGGGTTTCTAGAGGGCTTAAAAGGGATTGACATTCATCTCCGCCGTCCCCATGTATGTATCCCCAAAACATTTCTTTCGTGAATCCGTGCAAAACACATATTTTATATGGAATGTCGAAAGCATTCCACAATCCGTCAATTGGATCCTTTTATTTTAACGTTTGTTGTCTCATAAATTCACAACACAATATTTAGCGTTCGTAAATAAATTGCGTGGATCGATATACCTCGGCTTTTTATAGTACTCGTACCTATGTCGAACTACATTAAGTGTTTACATTGGTAGTTCACTATAGAAACATCATTCATAAATTCGTTAGCAAAATACGACAACAATCATCATCCGCCTAGCCGTTTCCCAATTTTATTGGGGTCAGCTTCTAGTCAAACCGGATTCAGCTCAATACCAGTGTTTTACGTGGAGCGGCTGCCTAGCAGACCTCCACAACCCATTAAATGGGTAACACGGTATTTCTTGGCAAGACTAGAGTCAGATTTACTGGCTTCTGACAATCCATAACGACTGCCTAAGTTCTACAAATGACAACCGGGACCAACAGCTTAACGTGCTTTCCGAGGCACGGAGGAAACTCGTTATGTTAAGATGGTCACCCATCCATAGACCAACTTTGGCAAGCGTTGCTTAACCTTGAAGATCGACCATTGCGGCTGTTGTTCTTTAGCCACGAACTCCTCTCAAAATCATCTCATCAAAAGATTTTCTGTAAGACATTGCCCTGTGGTATAACCCATTGTACAATTGTTTTTGTAAACGTTTGTTATGTGTTTATAATGAGCTGTACAATAAAGTATTTATATACATAAATAAATAAACATGTCATTACTTTGAATACAGGTAGGTACGGAGAATCGTTCGAGTGTTTCCTAAGTAAAGAAAATGTTTAGTGGAGGTATAGCATAGAAAAGTCACCAATTTATTAAAAGCGTCCGCAAGATGAATCACCAAACTCCTATTGGTTGAAAAACAATTCATTTTTGGAGAAAGAAACGTGGAATCCCAGTAATGTAAACGCGCCCTTTGACCAGGAGGGTGGCAGGGGGGCCATTAGGAGATTAAAACAGAGACACACCTGTAACGTGGTGCAGTGAAACCACAGCTCGACTGCGCTCGTATGCTGCCGTAAAATATGGATACCCTACCGCTTACATTTGGCTGCTAGGCTCAAACGTACCTTATTATTTTGTGTTTGGCTGCAACTTATGTAATCTGTTTTATATAGTTTGAACAGTTTTCTATGAAAATACTGGTATTCATCTAAATCCGGCTTGACAGGAAGCCGACCCCAATATAGTTGGGGAAAGGCTAGGCAGATGATGAACAGTTTTATATGAAATGGTGCTGGGAGAAAATGATATTGCGTTTGAGGCTTGCATTTTTCATCCTTGAAATATGATAAACGGCTGTTGAAGTGAATACTTTTTAAACACTGTCAGAGCAATATTTTTATAATAGTATTTACTTTACTACAATAATTGTACTCACAACACATTATACACATGCAAATTAGAGTAATAATTTCAAATATTTACGTATTTCAAAATGTAGAAAAATCTTACCTAGACGACGTGAATAGGTGTGCGCTGGCAGCATTAAAAAATACTGTTTTTTTTTTAAATCATTGTCTGCTAAGAGTCTACATGACTCTTTGGCATTCACAACGGAACAAACAAATACGGTACTTGCAAAATAGTACCAGAGGTACTACGTCGCATCGTAGTACCTCTGGTACTATTTTGCAAGTACCGTACGAAGACTTGAATGTTTTATAAGGCATTGCGAATTGTGAAAAAAGATTCAATTTAAACGACCGTATTGTTTATTACATTTTTTGTTCGTGTTTCATTTATTTTTCACCCTATCGATCAAGCGACACTTTGATCAGCGATTTAAAATCCCTCACGATAAGCCTTTTAATTTGATTTGTCACACGGTACAATTTGAAATACTTTTTTTTTTAATTTTCTAGTTTGTTTCCCAAGGGTGACCGAACTCAAAATGTATTTATTTACGTAACGTCGCGTAAGGGTTTGGGTCACAAAAGTTCATATGCGGACGAAATTTCAGCAGACCCGGTCCTGTAGATTCGGAGAAAATTGGCTGTGGCAGACGGACAGAAACACCCGAGTAATCCTATAAGGATACCGTTTCTTACGGATGTTCAGAACCCTAAAAATCGATATTGGATAAAAATATCCGACAGTAATCTGGCTTTTACCCAACAACTTATCTATTTACCGAGCATATTATCCAGAACGACAAATATTTTCCTAAAGTACGTGAACCTATGTCAAGTTATAACAAGCATTGTTCATAATTTAACACTGACTGTAAAATCAAATCTAATTCTAAAGCAATAAAGGAACCACAAATTGGGTCGTAAATGAGATAACTTCGTAGGCGTATAACTGAACAAGACCACAGTACATATTTAACAAAGTCGTAAAGTTAACTGCTTCAATAAAATACGGTATCTGTCGCGAGTAAAATTTAGTGCTACGTAAATAATGTATTGAGTATAGATTACATGTAGGTAACACAAAAACATGTGGCGAAAAAATTCCACACAAAGACAAAATTGGTGTGGAAGACCTGAAGGTGTCTGAAAAGATCCCTGTATTTTAAAAAGAAAAGACAATTTTCACTTAGCAGAGACCTCTCGCATATTTTTCCGTTTTATTAAATCTTACCTTCCGGCCAATCAGAAGTTCAAAAATATTTATTAAGATACTAACAGAAATAAAACCGTTTTTCCGATAGACTTGACGGTGAAATGTAACTACTTTTATCAAACGAAAATGTACAAGATTTTATTGATAAAAGGAATACAATCATTATGACCCGTAAGGCCTTGCAAAATTAAAAGACAATTGTAAGACAATAGCCGCCGTGCCACAGGTGGGACGGCGGGGCCTGACGGGTTAACATGAAACAAAAACAATACAGTCATGCAGAATACAGAACACGTACCAGCATTATATGACATTCATTACGAACAATTTCAAAATAGCGGTCACATAGTCACATCATGGTCGACCATTAACATTGATAGTGACATTTACCACAAAATACAAAAGGTTCAATAGAACAAATTGCATTTAGATAGCTCCCATTTTGAAAGTGGTTGCCCTTATAATTCAAAGCTGTCGATATATTTGGGAATTGGAACGTCACGTTATTTGTGTTAGTTAGAGCCAAAATTATCATATAATGTAGTTATTCCTCCAGTGTAGACTTTTCCTTTATAATAATTTCTAAAATTTACGCAAACCAAACACCTGCAAAAGCTATGTTATTATAGAATAGAATAGAAAAGAATACTATTGTAAATATATTGATTATGATATTATTATCTATTATATTATAAAATATACTAGTTGACCCGCGCAACTTCGTCTGCTCCGCTCCTATTGGTCTTAACGTGATGATATATAGCCTATAGCCTTCCTCGATAAATGGGCTACCTACAACTGAAATATCTTTTCAAATCGGACCAGTAGTTCCTGAGATTAGCGCGTTCAAGAAAAAAAAACTCTTCAGCTTTAAATATAAGTGCCTATACTAGCACTTCGCCCGCGAAAAAAATTTTTCTAACTTAGTGTATTTTTTTATACCCGTCGTAACTTTTGAAGGAAAGGTCCGATTCGAATAATTTAAAATGTAATTTACAACTACATAATCAATCTTAATTAATAATTTAAATGGATAAGGGTTAATATCATGATACCAAAATCACCACTATTCCATTCCAACCGGGATTTGAGTGAATATATTTTAATAAAAAGTGGTAATTGTGACTTAACCGTAATAATAACATATATGTCTTCTATAAAACTGAAGTAAATCACTTTTTTCTATTGTCAATAGTTTCCGCAGCGTACGCGATATAAGGATCTTTTTCGGTATTTTTGCACACCTGGGGTTACATTATCGAAGTTTTTACACGGATCCCTAACTTTTTGAATCAGGGATAATGTTAGATTCTAATGGTGAAATAATTTTTCAAATTTCAAGTAGTTTCGGAGCCTTTTTTAATTCAAACAAACAAATCTTTCCTCTTTATAATATAAGTGTAGATAGATTAAAGAGATATTTTTTTATTAAGTATATAGCTTGTTTTGCACCAGGTCATTAAATGAGTTACGGGCGCATCTTGTGTATATTATTCTTGTTTGCAATCAAATTATTTTTTTTCGACCGTTAGTAACCAGTAGCTCTATTATTGGCGTCGTTTAAATCCTAGAAGATGCAGACAGTATACGCGACTCAGAGGCGCGCGGACCATTCAGAAGGTATCGCATGTCCTGTGAAGGGGTTCCACACTGGCACTGCTATAAATAATAATAATACGTTTATTTTCACCACAATATTAACAGAAACATTTACATGAATTAGTTGCCAAGTAGTACAACACTGAAAATATTGTGGGGACTGGTGCCTAAGCTAGGCCAATGGCCTGTGTTTCAGGTCACCAGGTCTCCACACCGTTTTACTATGTCTAATTGCTTACGTACTAGTGACAAGAGACAACAAGGAATGCTGTGATGTGGATGGGTGTAAAAAATTATGAAGAGAGTTTTGTTTGTGATGTGTTGTGTGAGTTTGTTGTACAGAGTGTAAAGTGGTGTGTTTTCTTTTTGCTATAAAATTATTACATAGCTAATGTCACGGTGTCTACATTTGCTCTAGTTAAACCGACAAAGTTGCAGCAGAGCTGACCACCCGAAGATACCGCATGTTAAGTCTTTATCGTCACTAGCTAAAGTGGTTTTAATTGCTTTTCTTAAAGCGGTCAATGCATCGCAGCTGAGTTTCGAGTCAGCATAATTCGACTCGTCGCCGTCGCCGGCTGCCGTTACTGCGAGCAATGCACAAGCGCGCTCGCCCCGCGTCCCCCGTTGGGGCGCCAAAGAATGTAAGCATGACAACACCGGAACGTTACGCCGCTGCCGTAATTGCTGCTCCTGCAAAAAAACAGCGGAAGCCTAAGCAAGTGAGGGATGCCCAGGAGCCCCCCGGTATAGTTCGAAGCTCGTTACCAGCGGTAACAAGCCAAAGACAGGCAGATGAAGAAGGCTTAATTCGTTTGGTGAAGAAGAAGAAGAAGAAGCCGACTACCCGCAATCAATGTGGTACCGCATTGTCCGAACCGACATGTTGCTGCGTCCTGCTATTCCGTCGACGTAGCTGTATGTGTCGCGGCTTCATCACACCACGAAGGTAGAGGAGGTCGTTGAATACATAAGGATGAAGACCAAATTCACCCTGAGAGTCGAGAGGTTGGAATCACGCCACAAGATTAACTTCAAATCTTTTGTGGTGCGGGTTCCGACTCACTATCTAGCGACTTTCATGAAGGAGTAATTTTGGCCAACGGGTGTCGTCTATCGGCGTTTTCGCGGCCGGCTACATGACATCACGACTCAGCGCAATACGTCGCTGACTCAACGTATTTAGATTACTTCGTTTTTTTTTTTTTTTTTTTTTTGTTTTTCTATGGGCCTTAGTTCCCTGCAATAAAACTTTATTAATATTATTAAAGAAAACATTAATAAAAAAGGATCATGGCAGAAAGACCTCTCGTTTTTCCCATGAGGAAAATATGTCCCGTAATGTAAGTACACTACCGTGACAACTTAAAGACCAGTTACTTACTGACACAATAGCACTCGCAACATATTTTTTCTACCCAAGATTGTACCAAAAAACACATTTTCAATACACAACACGTACCGACATAAAAAATATTGAGGTCCAAAATCTATACGGCCGTTTCTGGTTATGTAGTCACAAAACGTTAGGTTTTATTTTTTCTGACGCAGTAACTTACAATCTCGAAGTAGGTTTGGGTTAGGGCCCACTTGGGCTAAAAGTTTTTGCCTTCAACTGTTTTGTGGTGTTATTGTCCCTTTCTAAAAACTTGAACACTTGGGGATTATTGCTGTCCAGATGGTTATAACGGCTACACAAATTAAAGTTATCTTCTTGGCAGCGGGCTCAAAAAAGTATAAATGTTTGTCTGGCTTAGCGAAATGAGTGATATTTATTATGCTCAAAGAACGAGCACACTCGCTGACCGAAATTAAACATTTACAGCTAGTTGTATTCTTTCAAATCTTGAAAATAATGTAAATGCAATGTTAATGTCATAACTTTTGTTGAAAAACAATAGTAACTCTGGAAAAAAGCTGAATAACTCACAAATATATCTACTTAAATGAATACGTACGAACTTACGTTCATACATACATACCTTTACGTATATGAAGAACCCTGAAAACATAGCACTCCTTTTTAAGGCAGTCGTGTATAAAACCATCCTGCTGTTTCTGTCGACAGCTTTCCTAGGAATTCAAAACGGTAAGCATAAAATTCGATTCAGTTAAGATATAATATTCATTGGTAGGCCAAAAGTTATATCGGCATACAAATTGAGACTGCCACTTCAGAATTATGGTTCTGTCAATCACTAAACCCGAGAAGAATTTGAATGTCGAACCTACAAAATGGCAACCAAAGCCTTTAAAAAGTAATTTCGACGCCTTTTTTTCTAACGTAAATTAAAAAAAGAGAAACTGGTTGCTATCAATATCCATAAATAACATTCTTAGAAGCAAGTGACAGAGGTTTTCCATTATGCCCTATTCAGTGCCAACTACCACTTCACTTCAACCTTTTTGGTTTATTTTTTATTTATCACTGAGCTAATGGCAGTGCGCCTAAAAATACAAACTAAAGAACGAAGGAAGATTTTGAAGGCGTAAGCAGAATTTGGCACAAGTAGCGATTGACTACTGAGCTAAAAGTAAGCACCTACTCACAGCGTTTAAGTCCTACGCTCTTATTGAAATGGGAAATAGAATTTTTACTCAACAACTCAAGATTTTTGGGCATGTGAGACTTAATTTTCTGTCTATAAAACAATTTCAATGAATGAAATGTAAATGAATGAAGAAAAACATCGTGAGGAAACCGCCATGTCCTAGAACCAAAAATTGGAAGACATGTGACATCTACCAACCCGCACTGGGTCCGCGTGGTGGATTACGGCCCACTCCCTCTCACGGAGAGGAGGCCTGTGTCGCAGTAGTGGGAACATTATAGGCTGATTATGCTTATGCTTATAAATGAATGAATGATTCACAGCTTGATTCACAGTTGACACGTGGTTGAGGAAGGAAAAATGAGGACAAGGGCAAAAAGAATACAATGATAGCACATACGAAGCAAGAGAAGTTCCTATGGAAGGCAACACTTTATACAATCTTTCATTTTAATAGCAATAGAGATTTCTATTTGGTGGATTTGGTCGACGACAGACGCTTATCTCTCAGGAACCCTAAAGGACCTCTCCTCAAACACTGAATTACTCATGCACAGTCTATCTTAGCTCACGACACCCTAAACTGGCACTCCACAAAAATGTAATTGGTTACTCATGCATAGTACCAATTGATCACCATTACCACCAACACAGTCTAATATACACAGACTCAGCTCTCAACACCCCAAAGCGTTGATGTTCGTAGCAAATGAATGATATCGCCTTCGTACGTACAAACACAATTAGTAATTAGGCACAAGACTACTGCCTGCTAACGACCAATACACACTGTAGTTGTTTACGTGATCAGTGCACTGTCGCGTCTGCTATACGGATGTGAAAAATGTCTAGCTGTCAATAAAAAAATATTTATTCTTATCTTGTGGATACATCCAATCATACGAATCGGGCTCAGTAGGGAGCCACGGTTTTTGTAGCGTGGGAAGCATTCTGCAGTATCATCAGCGTACAGGTAAATGGACAATTGGAATCCTTTAATAGTAAAAGCTGGCCTGCAAGTTTAACTATAAGCAATGCGGCAAAAACTTTAAAGTATCTAGCTCCTACCTAGTTAGGAAGAGTGAGATATGGACGAGCAGTCACAAATTCACAGTATTTTTTCTATTTTATTTTCGCTTTTTGTCAGGCCAGTTTATGATGTACTCGTAATAATTATGTTCTAAATAGGGATTAACTAGACACACAAAATCAGCAGTTGGTCTAATTTATCGTAATATTTTTACACCAAACAGCACACAAGCAAAAAGCAACAAAATTAATTGTCTGTGGCTGAAATAATGACAAGGACAGGAAAACAGTCCCAAGATAACACAGCAGCTTAACAAATTACATTTACAAGAATAAAATATTGCGGGCTTCATTAATCTTCGTGTAAGTGAGATTCGGGTTCGTGACTCTATTGTCTAAACTTAAGGACAATGTGTCACCAAATGAGAACGTTAGGGATTAGGTCCCAGTGTCAATCACTGGTGGCTTTGGTAATCTTGCTTCGTAATTGTGCCAGAAATCCAATTACGGTACGATTCAGGATTAATCAGGGCCTGACATTAATATGGCTGACATTCTGACTGCTAGAGTGTGCTGTCAGTCCGCAGAAACTGCTGGGTCGGTTGTAATGGTCAATGGAAACTGTGTTGATATTTCAATGATTCTTGACAGGTAAATTAATTGCTTACTGCTTTTGGCAAACCTTTATGGATTGGAAGATTGAAGTCAAATACATAGAATAAAACTTATGTATTTTCAAAAGCAGCAAGGTTATTTCTCAAGAATTTCTAACTAACCTTCATGTGTAACCTTTGCGTGAGTACATAACCCATAAATACATCACTGCCTTCAGTATCCTTCGACTCCCAAGTGCGTCTAGCTTAAGAAAAGCCACTTATTACGCCTGAATGCCTTTCAAGATCGCTTTATTTTGATGCTCTTTGAACTAAATAAACACAAGTAGGTACCTACAGCAAATATTGTATTATTTTAAAGTAGACTTCTCGTTACATTTTATCTCAAGAGTCTTAGAATGAAAAAACATTTTAATATTATACTCGAAATCCTTAATGATCTCGTCCTTAATCCCCCAACATTATTTCAAGAGTACAATAAAAGTATTCCAATATTTTTTTCTTTCATGACATCTAAAAAGGAGCTTGATCCAATTCTTCAGAGAGCTTAGCAGTCATCAACGTTTGTGAGTGGCAAATGAGAGCGAATTCAACGTGGATGTCAAACAAGTCGACTCAAAGAGGCTCTAATGAGTCCCCAATTCAAGTGTTTCGGTATTCAACGTCTTTGTTGGCTCGGCGAGTACCTGCAAGGCTCCCAATCAGTCGCGATCGTTAGCTAATTAGTGCTCTCGTAGAAATAAGGTACTTAAGGTGTATAAATTCTGTTTTATTTTAAAATAAATTTCTTTGTGTATAAGATTCGCTACTGTGGTCTTTTTATGAGCCATATAATAACTTGAAAAGATTAATTGAATTTGAGGATGGTCTTTGCTCTCTCACTTCTTCAAATTGCTAAAGAAGATTCGACATTACCAACTTTGTTTTGCTTTTGGTAAATAGCCACTAAATTATTTAGTATGAAGCGATCTTCATAATAAATAATTTAGTGGCTTAGTTTAGTAACATAGTTTCAAATTTTTGACTGGCCTGTTGGTCTAGTGGTTAGTGACCCTGACTGCTATGCCAGAGGTTGTGGGTTCGATTCCCACCCAGGACAAATGTTTGTGTGATGAGCATGATCATTTGTTCTGTGTCTGGGTGTAGTTTATCTATAATATGTATGTATTTAGAAATATATAAGTATGTTTATCAGTTGTCTAGTACCCATAACACAAGCTCTGCTTAGCTTGGGACTAGATGGCGTTGTGTGATAGTTGTGTGGAATATTAATATTGTGTGGAATATTATAGTATTTTTATCCATTTATTTCTTTTATAAACTACAAGAAGCACATCACTCCCTTTGTAGTACCTAGTATTTTTTGAGCCATCTTCATTCTAAGTCTTCATACTTTTATTTTAGCAAAATAATAACGAAAAAAATATTTCACACCAAAATTATCCAATCTCCCATAATTTATGACAGAAAAGAGACATTTTATTACGGTAATAACTCAACGAACCTCACGTAAGTACTTTAATCTAAACAATAAGGACCGCCTGTCGTCCTATTAAATAGAATTTGATGAAAAGCCGAGAATAAACAGGACACAAGTGCAACCGGAAATTAAAGGGACCCGACGGTATCCGTTGTTCGGGTAAATACCCGCCATATCCGTATATACTGTCGCTATAGAAAAACAACAATATCCCGACGGGCACAAACAAACGCTCCTGATTAATGTTTTTGTTGCTTGTACAGTGAAAATATTACGAAAATAATGATTTATTAAAAAAAAACTATTGCCCTCGAGATTATTTTGAGGGACATGTTTGTACCACTGCCTCCTTGGTCTAGTAGTAAGTGCTTACTGGTAAGCTTGCGGCTTCGGGTTCGATTCCTGGGTCGGGCAAAGTGTTATTTGGTTTTTCCGTCTCTCTTTGAATATCACAGTAGGAAGGGGGTGGCGTAGGCGTTAAGCAACGCTTGCCAAGGTTGGTCTGTGGATGGGTGACCATCTTAACATACCGATTTTCCTCCGTGCCTCGGAAAGCACGTTAAGCTGTTGGTCCCGGCTGTCATTTGTAGATCTTTGGCAGTCGTTACGGATTGTCAGAAGCCAGTTAATCTGACTCCAGTCTTGCCATGAAGTACCGTGTTGCCCAGTTAATGGGTTGTGGAGGTCTGGTAGGCAGCCGCTCCGCGTAAAATACTGGTATTCAGCTAAATCCGGTTTGACTGGAAGCCGACCCCAATATAGTTGGGAAAAGGCTAGGCAGATGATGATGATGATGATGAAGTGGGTGGCGTAGGGGGGTTTCTATGTGCCCGGTAGGCTTGCTCCTTATTGCATGTTACTTACACCTATGTTTAAGGTGGATGCTCCAGGGTGGCCCGCGAAATTCAAATATTTTTATGTTTTTTGCAATTTGCCGGTCAGTGTGAAGCTGTATGTGGACCAAATGCGATCTGCGACCGTAACGCGTATTTATCTAAAGAATTATAACCATTTTAATCATCAATATAGCCCTCTAAGTTCATGTAGTTCGATAGAATGAATATTTCAGAAATAATCATTTGCAAAAAACATAAAAATATTTGAATTTCGCGGGCCACCCTGGAGCATCCACCTTAAGTAAGTCGACCCGCAAGTTATGTAACTTGCGGGTCGACTTGGATGTCTTTCTTGCGAATTGACAAGAGAAGGCACAGAACCAGGAACGTGGAAAGAACGGAGGCAGACCTTTACCGGGCAGTGAGACATTAATTTATTTTAATTTGAGATAGGTTAGCTTTTGACTCTAGTCTAGGTCAGAGATGACGCAGACCAAGTCTAAAATGGAGCGAGCTTACCTAGGTTCACTCTAAATTTAAAAAGATGAGGGTTGTAAGCGTTCGGAAACACAGACGCAAGCCGAGAGTTCTACTCCTTTGCTGTGCGCATTATAAAAGACGTTTGGAAACGCTTAGTGCGAATTGGTGGAATAATGACTAGGTAGGGATGGTAACTTACAGTAAGTCTGGATTTCCGATGGTAGATGGGGGCCGGTCTGATGAGGCTGTAGACTTTATGAGCTAGTAGTTCGCGCTACATAAAATAATAATATGCAAAAATAACACGCGAAATGTGCACCTCTGTCTAGTGTGTGTTGTATAGATTTTTGGCCACGATACACAGTTTGAGTTTGATTTTTTGTCGGCACGTGTAAGTCTAGCCGACGTCACTAAACATTATCACATAGAGCATTCAACCCTTCATTACCTTCGAGAATTCTAAGTGACTGAATCGATGGAGTAAAGCTCTGTGTCATTTGTTTTCTAGAAAACCTTTTAGGTTTACGGTCTTAGTGATTGACTTTCATAGAGATTGTTTCTATGAGGAGTTTTATTTGGGTTCTTTTTATTTTAGACATTTTTGGTATTAAGAACAACCTTAAGAATTAGTATTCGACGTTATCGTGCCTGAACATTGACTTTTTGCAAAGGAACTTGTCGCAATTGATTGCGCAGGATGTCAATTTGGCTAGGTCCAATTGTGAATCTAAACCATTCAGGGCCTAATTCAAACACACAAAACAATTCAGCTATTTAGGACCAGTTCAGTGACATTCACACGTACAGGAGA
This sequence comes from Lacanobia oleracea, assembly GCA_950371165.1. Classification (NCBI taxonomy): domain Eukaryota; kingdom Metazoa; phylum Arthropoda; class Insecta; order Lepidoptera; family Noctuidae; genus Lacanobia; species Lacanobia oleracea. Next base: position 16,375,932 of record OX493397.1, read on the forward strand.
ACTAAATAAACATGGTGCCTATTCAAAAAATAAAAGACAGGCGGATTTGCGCAAAGGTGGTGATTGCTCTCCTACGCGATCTTCACTGGCGTAGATAAAGGTTCGATTTGATTCAAACGTTACAAAGCATGTTGCTTCCCACACTTCTTATAAACCTCTTCTTGGATAATGAAAAAGGTATATACTTGACTATTTCTGTACGTTTATAAAGGGAGGAAAGAACACGAAAATTCCTACAAATTTTACACAATAGCTGAGTATATCAATAGTCTACGTTTACAGATTAAGGTTAAGATTTTCCATTGTGTTTATTTCTGATATATTTCGAAGGTTTATATTTTTATCTGTGCTTCTACCTTCCACGGGCATGTAAGATGATACCTAAATATTTTCTCAAGTAATTAATTTAACTCAAAGTGCCCTCATACTGGCTCCTGATGAAACTGAGGGTGTATCGGGAGTGTGTTGGAAGCTTTTAAAAGGCACTTAATCAAACGACCGGTAAGTACCACTAATCACATAAAATGTGAAGTCTTCTGAGTAGCAAGAATATGACGCATCTTGTGATGTAATGATAAATAGAACGTAAGGAGTTTCAACGTGTTACATATTAACATAATAATAATTAGTATCAGCCAATGGCTTTATAGTCACGACCCTCGACCAACACCTCAGGAGGCTCTCGTTAGGCAGGTGGATCAAGGGCTTGATTCAGAGAGCGTTAGTACTGGACACGACTTTCGTTGTTAGGGGGTTCCTCTCTCTGGAGCCTTGACCGGTAGCTTGGAACCTGCTCCCGAGACCGGCAAACTACATTTTTTTATATTTTTAAATATTTTTTTAAGATATATTTTTAAACGTAACATCGCACACGTCGCCTTACAGTGTTTTCTTCCTCCTGAAAAGTTACTTCTTTTACACTTACGAGATTTTCACTCTTAGACGTCGATATGTAATTAAAAATAAATAAACGGAATAATAGTTTTAAGTAACACGCTGAAATTCCTTATATAATAAAGCATTTATTCGCATCCAGCAGATACTAGCGACCTCCACTAGCAGCCCGATTCTGTAAAATTCCCATAGTGTCAGTGTAGTGGGCTTTCATTCCATACAACAAAGACGGAATGAAAGTTCACTTCATGCTCCATCCACCTTATTTTACACCGTGAGATATTGACAGAATAGACGTGCAATTCTATTTTGTTACAACTTACCGTGATAGCGTAGGTGAAGTGAGCTTCAAGTAAAATCTTCAACAAAAAAAACAATCAACCAAACAACAAACCAAGCAATCCAAAAAAGCTTACCCAACCGCCCTTCCTTAGCATTTCTCGGTTGGTTTTTTGCAGAATTCACAGGCCATCAACCGGGATATCCTGCAAAAAATACCTTGAAAAATAAGTAAAGTGAGACTGAAACGAGGTATTAATTCATCCAAATACCTGGGACAGTTTACTAAACCTAAGGGTGCACCTTGATTTGTTTCTAGAACAGCACTACAATTTTAGTGCTGTTTACATTATGGGCTATTCAACGAAAATTCTGAAATACTGTTATATATTTTTGAATCGTTATAATATTTATGAAGCATTTTAATCCGTAAAATCAATAACAATATTTTCAGAAAACGTATGGGCATTGAGCATGAAATCGACGTCATTCGGCATGACCATTACGTTCCAAAAGGACAAAAATGACGATTACCACGCAATGGAATAGTGCCAAAAGTCATTCAGAACTCAACAATGCCACTTAACAGAACAAGTTTTATTTTTAACACCTTTTATATGGACTTTGGACGAAGTTAAATCTTTAACTAACGTTTTTAAAATAAGGTTATGAATTTATGGCATGTTATAATCTTAATAAGTCTTTACCGTGAACAAGTTACTTAGAAATTAATGTTTCATAGACTTCTGCGGAGCTCGAGGCTAGATAATACCAGCCGCATGGGTTGATCTTCAAGATTAAGCCACGCTTGCCAAGGTTGGTCTGTGTATGGGTGACCATCTTAACATACCGAGTTTCTTCCGTGCCTCGGAAAACACGTTTAGTTGTTGGTCCCGGCTATCATTTGTAGATCTTTGGTAGTCGTTACGGATTATCAGAAGCCAGTCAATCTGACTCTAGTCTTGTCATGAAGTACCGTGTTACTCAGTTAATGGGTTGTGGAGGTCTGGTAGGTAGCCGATCCATATAAAATACTGGTATTCAGCTAAATCCGGCTTGACTGGAAGCCGACCCCAATATAGTTGGGAAAAGGCTAAGCAGATGACGAGATTTCTGCCGAGCACTTAAATAATGGTTGGACTTCTGCTAATACGTGCATCACTTAGGCCTCTGCCTCGGGTTTTGCGGGCAGCGGGGCGGCGGCGGCGGCGGCGCGGGCGCGGCAGGATCTAATGTGTATAATCTATTGGATCGACCCTCGGAAAAAATATCTCGACGACACAACCACGAACACAACACTACGCCACTATAGCGCCGCGCGATCTGCCCGCTGGTTTCGAAAACGGGTCTACGTTGGCCGCCCCGCTGCCTGCAAAACCCGAGGCATAGGCCTTAGATCTTCATTGCACAGTACGAGTTAATAAGTGCTAAAACCACACTTGTTGAGTGCTCAAAATTCCCCTAGTAGGCATGTGTCAAACAGCACATGCCTACCTATGCCTACCTATGCCTGGGAGAGTGAAACTGGCGAGAGATGTCGTGCGGTGTTCCACAGGGTTCCATTCTGGGGCCGCCTCTGTGGGACATCGGCTACGACTGGGTGCTGCGCGCCGACCTCCCTAGTGGCGTCAGCGTGGTCTGCTACGCTGACGACATGCTGGTATTGGCGCAAGGGGGATCGCACCAGGCGGCGGCCGACGCTATGACAGGCGGAGTTGCGATAGTCATTGAGAGGATCCGGCAGCTGGGCCTCGAGGTGGCCCTACACAAGTCCGAAGCCATGTGCTTTCATGGTTTTCGGAACAGGCTGCCATCGGGATCCCAAATAACAGTAGGAGGGGTTCACATCGGCGTCGGATCGACAATGACGTACCTGGGTCTCGTCCTTGACAGCCGGTGGAACTTTGTCGAGCATTTCCGACGTTTGGCTCCCAGACTGGGGCGAGCCGGGGCTGCCTTCAAGCGGCTTCTGCCCAATCTAGGGCGTCGAAACGCCTCCTGCCGAAGGCTTTACTTGGGGGTCGTGCGGTCCATGGCCCTTTATTGGGCGCCGGTGTGAGCGCCTACTTTGAGGAAGCGACCTGCCCGTTACCTCAACGCGTCCTAGAGGGTCATGGCCATCCGGCTGGCCCGAGGATACCGCACGGTCTCTGGCGAAGCAGCAAGCCTCCTTGCCGGACTGCCGCCATGGCATCTAGAGGCGAAAGCCCTCGCGTTCATTTTCAAATGGCGCGTGGAGGCGCTACGCCGGGGCGAGACTCCTCTGCCGCGGCAAATTGCAGCACGGCGGACGGAGCTCCGGAATGATCTCATGGCAGTATGGAGACAACGACTGTCGCAACCCAGCGCTGGGCACGCCACACTCTTTGAGGAGTGGCTAGACCGGCGCCACGGCGTCCTTACCTTCCGTTTGACGCAGGTACTCACCGGACACGGTTGTTTCGGGAGGTACCTGTTTCGAATACGGCGGGAGGATACACCCGGGTGTCAACACTGCGAGGATCGCCCGGAGGACACGGTTGGACGGGTATGGTTGAGGTCTGCCCTGCTTGAGCGGAGCACCGCCGTGTCCTCGTCGAGGCGATCGGCGGCGGCGATCTCTCGCGTCCGGCACTGGTTCAAGCCATGGTCCGGAGCGAGGAGACATGGGAAGCGGTCACTTCCTTCTGCGAAGCAGTAATGCTAGCAAAGGAGGAAGCCGAACGCGTGAGGGAGAGGGAAACCTCACGCCCCAGCCGCCACAACAGAAGAAGACGCCCCGGGCGTCGGGAGTCGCATGACGATTCTCGGCCACCGTAGGCGCGGGACTGCGGACGGCGAGCATTAGGTGGCTCGCCGTCTGGTCAGAACCAGGCCCGGGTCGGCGGCGCGCTGCGATCCCAACACTCTTCAAGGACATGTTAGCACAGAAGACGGGGTCCACTAGGGCCAGTGCTTGCTGGGGCTGCGGACTTCGTTCGACAGAGGCACCGTACCCTGGAATGCAAAGGGCACTAGGAGAAACACGGATGGGTTTTAGTCAGTAAGAGCACACTCCCTCCTGCTGTAACCAGAGTGGGAGGAGTTATTTGAAGATTTCCCAGACTAAAAAAAAAACAAAAAAGGCATGTGTTGTTTGTAAGGCCTTCAGGTACTGCCAAACGGTTAACAGTTTCATGAATCACAAGTAGTCTTCGCTGATTGTCTATTGTTTTCTGTGCGGACAGTGACCCTGTTCAGCTGAAGGCCATAACCACTTAAACTTTCAATAAATCCCAAAAAAAATATTTTCATAGGTACATTAACAGCAGCATATTTTCCAAAAAAGAATGAAATAATGCTTGTTAGAGTTCACTTCACACAACTCAATATGCAAAAAAAATAGCACTAGACTGCAATGCGTACAGCTGTAAACGCAAAAAACTACCGACACCTCTCGTCCAATTTCGGACGACTCTTGACTTTTTTGTCATAGGCCAGACACATCACTCGACTATCATACCCTGCAAAATGGAGCTGACGTTAAAAAAACGCCAGAGCCAGTGCTCTAGGCAATATTTTTCCGCTGCGTTGGGTTTCCCGGGAATTATTCGTACGACACAAAAAAACCGACGGAGATTAGCCATAAAAAAATGGTGCCTTTAAAACATTGTAAACGTTTACGTGCGGCTGGGTACGGGTAATTCTTAAACAAATAAGGAGGCAGAAGTTTCTTCTGTGGCAATGGAGTTATTTGATAAATTATACATATTTCACTTGTACAAAATAAAGAAGGTACTGTAGATTTAATTGAAAATCTTCGCCTAGACAAGCGCGATCGAGCGCATTATCGGTCGCAAAAAACGGGGTAAGAAGCAACAAAACTTTTAGTGGGATTTTCACTATAGTACCGTTATTAGATTTTTTTTAAACCGGTCAGGTGCGAGTAGGACTCTCACGCGAAGGGTTCCGTAAAAAATAAATAAACCAACCCTTTAACTTTTAATCAATTTAATTTTTTTTATTTGTTGTTGTTGTGGCAATACTGACAACTGTCTACCTACCTTTTACGGTTCTTGACATACAGCTCACTGACAGGCAGATGGACTGACGGACAGTGGAGGCTTAGTAATAGGGTTCCGTTGGGTACCCTTTGAGTACGAAACCCTAAAAAAGTGTCCTTCGTCTAAAATTTAAATTTAATCTAATTAATGCGGCTAAAAATTATTTGACAGTTTCCCTTAAAAGTATTGTTTTTTCCATTTATCTCTGCACCTGGATTCACTACGTTTTAAAATACGTAAAACACTTCATGTCAATATCTACATAACTTACATTCATTCATTCACATTTTGTACATCGTATTTTTGAAAACAAAGAAAATCCAGTTTATCAATTCATCACGACTCCCTTTGCGCCATTTATATTTAAACAAGCTTAGGATTTTACTAATTAGCGTCTATTTTAATTAACTCAAACACTCCTAATTTCCGAATCGATAATACAAAATGTGTCCATTTACCAAGTTTAATAATACTTATCTACCTGAACAGCAGCCAATCTTATCTATTGTTATTCTATAAGCGATATTTAAATATCTCAATGTTTCCGTTGATCGGCTGCTTCATATTCAGCAGCGGAGCTCGCAGCAATCACGGTCACTCGTAAAACCTAACGGTATCAGATTTTATCCCTCCACAGAGCTTTAATAATAATCTCCAAAAATTTAGGGTAAACGCCCCTGATCTTGTCAAGTCGAGGCTTAGCGCCCTATTGAGGAGGATACTCCGGATTTTGTGGTAATTTTCTGGTAACTCGATTTTTGTAAGGTTGTTCGTGTGTCTGTTATGTTCATGTCGTTGTAACTTGATTTTTCAATGTATCATACAGAACTTGGAAATTCGATTGTTGGGAAATAAACATAAATATTAAAAATTAAAAATCACACAGAAAAGAAATCGAAAATGATGAAGCAAATAAAAGGCATACTTAGGCACGTACTCGATACTCAAATACAACAATAAAAATAACCCTTATTTAAATTTTCAAGTTATAACATTGAATAGATTCAGATAGCGTAAATTGAGCCAAACAGACGTTAGCAACTAATGGTGGTGCCAGTATTAATGGATATTCGTTGAAATCCTTTCAATCCAGGCACACAATAATTCAGCCTAGTTTCCATCCATTTTCAACCAAGCCGCGGGCAAATGCTTGTTCATAACCTAAATTTGAAAATCCTCAGAATCAAGATTAATCGTGTTTTCACTTTACATGTAAATACTTTCAGTGATTCAACCTTTTTCGGGACTTAATTTATAAATGTCTGTACCGGAGACCTTAAAATGTCAATGCTTAAAGCTATTCAAAGCCCACTCAAATTCATGAACATAAATAGCACAGGTTTATCACTCGCTTCACAAACGTGTGATTTTAATCCTTTGGAAATAAAATTGGTCACAACGAATGTGGAAAATAAAATTGTAGGGGAGCTCATTGCTCGAGATTTCACATTTCATTCGCTGGAGGGCTATCCGGATCTCTCTTGCCTGAAATAACTGTCGCATAATGTTGATATAAAGCGGGGCTCGGCTTGGTGGCAACTGACTGGAATTGTGTGACGCCTCCGCTTTGATTTAACTAGTAGCTCTGACACCTTGCAAGCCTTTGCTAGAGGATTTTGAGAGCACTGTTTATTTAAGCTCTCTCGTTCAGAGATCCTTTTACGGTTCGCTGGCGGTGAGATATTGCAAGCACTCAAAATGAGGTAGGTTTTCTACTTGATAGGATGTGGTTTTCAGAAAATATGAACATTTTTGTCACGGAGAAACAATAATAGTTTGTTCTATGTATTTCTGCAGTACTCTAGACGTCGTAGTCTAGTACATCATAGAGGTAGTTTTATTTCATGGGCAGCTGTTTTATACTGCAAAAGAGGTTCTAGCGCAAATTTTGTTTGAACAGTTTCAGTAACTGTGGCTAATATATTTTCACGTAATTTATTAAAAAGGTCCTTAAGTCTTTGTTGAAACCAATATTTATTATGAACAAAGAAGACATTAACCTGATTTTCACACTCGACATTACACCCGTAAAAATAAAGGTCCCTTAACAAAACACGAGTACCGTTATATTTAATTACTTTCAACGATTTAAATTGATCGCGCCGCGTTTCGTACAACCGACACACGTAAAAGCACTCATGTTCCTATTTTTACAACAAGGCAACAAAAACTTGGGAAAGTGCTCGAATTTATTTACCAGTAACCATAAATATATTGAAACAGGTGTAGAATTGTACACTAGGTGGCCATTCTCGAAATTACATTCCTCCAATTTAGTCTAGTCGAATAGTCCCATGTCTCATTAGGGGAAACGAGAATATTGTACCTTCTTTAAACGGCTGTTTAGTATCGCCAGAGGAAAACTTTGTAGACGGGGAATTGTTTTTCCGTTACAGAATTTATTTTAGAAAATGTGTTTGGCGTAGGTGGCATAAGTTACCTAATTTTTATGTGCCTAGCTTTAGAACAAGTACCTAATACATATTTGGGTATGTGTTACTTGTTCTAAAGCTCAAGTTGTTCCCATTAGGGGAGGCAGAAACTACAGACAGACATACGACAGACTCATTTTGCTGAAAAAACATTGATTTAAATTTAGGAAATGCAGACAGAAGGTTTTCTACTATTTCAAGGAAAGGATGAGGGTGCTTTCAAATGCTGCTTTATTAATCCATATAAATAGTAAATGTGCTGCAGCCGCGCTGCGGCCACGCATTGTTTCATCGATCGAGTACTGATGAAAACAAGAACGAAAATCTGGTTGAAGAATTTATCGAAGAGGTAGAGAGTTGACCAGCGATATGGGATACGAAGTCAGCGTGTCTTAAAGTATTTCTTCAGCACAAATAGCATTTTAAAGGATGTATTTTGTTTTCTTAATAATCGCAAGTAGTTCTGAAATTTTTGGCCACAATTAGCCTTTTACTTTATGAAATCCAGGTCGCTGATTCATACAAAATAAGAGGAACGGCCCAAAATCTTTTTTCGTTTTAATAGTAACACTAACAGCAGTGTTTCGTCATCAGAGTTCATCGTGAAATTAAATGTACAACATTTTTTTAGGATCAACAGTCATTCATCATTTTGCAGTTAATTTGAAGGCGCCCATTGCCATGCAACGTGGCAGTACTGCCAGCCTTTTGGATACATTACTAGTGGCTAGCGATGCGGAGGAATTTTTCGACGCCATAATTTAGATTGGTTTTAGTTTTAGTTAATAATAAATAATAATAATAAGGGCAACTCTCGTTGACAACCCAAGTTTTTTTTTCATTCGATCAAGATAATTTAATTTCAAAATAACAGTTTTTCATCAAATTTATGCACAATTTCGAAATAAATAGGATCCAAAAACAAACAATTAATAAAAACAAACTCTCCAGGAACATAAGGCACCAAAATGAACCGAAAGAAAAGAAAATTACTTGACTCGGCAGTTGACATACGTCACCTATGTTTATAAAGAAAATTACGACGAATGAAAATAACATGAAGAAATGTTAACGAGACAAGCTTCGAGACGCGCACGCCCACCATCCCCGGACCCGTCGCTGAGCTCCGCCTCGCCGCCGCCGGACAGCGGATCACCAGAGTCACCGGCAGCCGCAGTCGCGTCGAGCTCCAGCGACGAGTATTTCTCCCCGCCGACGTCGCCAACACCTGTGCGTCGGCAAGGGAGAGGCCGGCCACCGAGGGGCTTGGGACCTAGGGGCCAACCGGCCCCGAGCCGGGTCCCCGCTGCCGGTGGTTGTGTGCAGCGCATAAGATGGTGTCAATCCATGAACGAGAACGTTATGCGCGCATACTATGGGTCTACAGAGGGGGGAACTAACCTTACTGCGTACCGTGTCAGGATGCTGTCTCTGTTTCAGGACCTGGAACCAACCGTGAACGTCTCGGCCCAACGATTGTCGGATCAGGTGCGGGTTATCCAACGTAATCATAGGTTGGACGATGCCGCACTTGACAGGCTGCGCTCAGAGGTACTGAGCAATCTTATCATCTCAACCCCGACACAGACCGCGGTTCAGGCGCCAGCTAGTGGCGCAATCACACCGCGGCCCAACAACGTCAGTGATGAGGTAGATGATAGGGTTGTCACGGTAAGTAGCCAGTGCAACGATAGACTGAGGAGCGCACTGGAGGATGCGCTTCGCGAGTATAGATCAATTCCGACCGAACTTAGGCCCCGACTACCACGGTTACCCATGCACAAAAAAAATAGGGCGGTGGTGTGTGCCTTGGACTCGCTGTTGCAGAAAATCTTTGAAAGCAGCGAGAGCCTCCTTGATACGCACTCGATCCTGTATTGCGGGGCTGTTGCGGCATGTCGTTTAGCAAATGTCAATTTTAATACTACTGATGAAGCTATTCGACCAAAACCTGCTGCACCAGCCTGGCAGTGCAGGATCGAGCGGCGCATCGATGAGGCTAGGGCACTCATCGGCAAACTATACTGCTTCAGGGAGGGCAACAAACGCCCACGCGTGATGCGCTTTGTGAGACGGGCGTTTTCGGGGACTGATATCAGCCCTCGAGATTACACGTCCCGCGTCACGGAGCGCATCGACTTCCTGAAGCAGAAAGTTTATGCATGGGCGAACCGTATTCGGCGGTATAAGCGGCGGGTTGATCGATACTCGCAGAATCGCATGTTCCAAAGCGATGAGAGGTGGGTGTATAGAGCTTGGGAGCGACCTGAACAAAGTGTGATGGATGTGTGCCGCCCGGATGATATCGCCACGAATACATTCTGGCGAAACATCTGGTCGGTGCCCGTCTGTCATACCGAGGATGGCTGGATGCGCGATGTCGAGCGCGTGTGTGAAGCTATACCACAAATGGAAAAAATTAACATCTCCCCATTAGATGTAGCCAAAGCAGTCCGTCCGTTACCGAACTGGAAATCTCCAGGACCGGACGGACTGCATAACTTCTGGCTCAAATGGTATAGCAGCTCACACGCGCTCCTGGCAACTCAATTCCAGTCATCCTTAGAGTCTGGGTCGCTACCACAGTTTCTAACAACTGGCGTTACCCACCTGCTCCATAAGACCGGTAGTCCCGCGGAACCCAAGAACTATAGACCAATTACTTGTTTGTCGACGGTCTATAAACTTCTTACATCCATTCTGAGAGTGAAGATTAATGAACACATAGAGACTAATTCAATTATGTCCACCTCTCAGAATGGATGTAGGAAGGGCTCCCGCGGCACTAAGGAGCTTCTCCTCATAGACATGGCTATAAGCCAACAGGTTCGTCGATCTCGCAAGGATCTGTCGCCATGTTGGATAGACTACAAGAAGGCCTACGACTCTGTGCCACATACATGGCTCATGAGGGTGTTGGAGTTGTACAAAATAGATGCAACTCTACGCACCTTTCTTGAGTCATGTATGAGGCAATGGAAAACAGTCCTTCGCTATCCAGGATGTCGACCAATTCAGGGAGACGATGAATCTGTGTGGATTAAACGGGGAATATTTCAGGGCGACAGTTTGAGTCCGCTTTGGTTTTGCTTAGCTCTGAATCCTCTAAGCACATTGCTGGAGGGTTCAGGTCTAGGCTATCGGTTGAGAAGAGGTGGTCAGGCCATATCTCACCTTCTTTACATGGATGATCTGAAACTCTTTGCCTCCAACAATTCGCGACTGATGGAGCTACTGAAGGTGACTGAAACCTTCAGTAGTGCCATCAGGATGGAATTTGGTGTGGACAAATGTGCAGTCATGCATGTAAAGAAAGGGGAGATTATGGAATCTGAGAGATTTCAACTCTCGGATTCCATACAGGTTAGATCCCTCAGCTCAACCGAAACCTATAAGTATTTGGGTATATCGGAAGCGTTGGGCATTAATGTTACTGACATGAAGCAATCGTTGAAGGAACGCTTCTTTGGCCGCCTGAAAAAGGTTTTGAATAGCCTTTTGTCGGGCGGAAATAAGGTGCGCGCCTTCAACGGTTGGGTCATGCCGGTATTAATGTACTCTTTCGGCATACTCAAATGGACTCAAACTGAGCTTGACGCCCTGGATAGGAGGGTCCGTACACTGCTGACCGCAAACCGGATGCATCACCCACGATCGTCGGTGATGAGATTGTACATCCCGCGAAAGTGTGGAGGTCGAGGCTTTTTAAACGCCAAGACTCTCCACAACCGCGAGATGTGCAATCTCAGAGAATATTTTCTCAAAGCTGATGTGGGTATGCACCGAGATGTTGTCGCAGTGGACAAGGGTCTCACCCCGTTATCCATGGCTAAGGAGAACTGGCGCAAACCTGTGATACTTACCACAGATGACCGCAAGGAAGTATGGAAAAGCAAGGAGCTTCACGGGCGCTTCTATCGGGCTCTTCATGGGTCCGATGTAGATTTTTCAGCGTCCGTGGCCTGGCTACGATTCAGTGATCTCTTCGGGGAGACTGAAGGTTTTGTCTGTGCGATTATGGACGAAGTTATCTTGACGAATAACTACCGGAGGCATATTATGAAGGATGGGACGGTGGACGTGTGTCGGGCATGCCACCGTCCGGGTGAGTCCATCAGACATATTATCTCTGGTTGTTCTCGTCTGGCTAACGGCGAATACTTGCACAGGTACAACCAAGTGGCCAGGATTATCCATCAGCAACTAGCTTTGAAATACAAACTTGTGGATGCTGAGGTACCGTATTATAAGTATGTGCCCGACCCAGTTCTCGAAAATGACCATGTCACTTTGTACTGGGATCGATCTATCATCACTGATAGGACTATTGTTGCCAATAAGCCTGATATAGTGGTGATAGACCGATTAGCGCGCCGCACAATGATAATTGATGTTACCATCCCGCATGACGAGAACCTCGTGAAGGCCGAGAAAGAGAAACAAATCAAGTATCTCGACTTAGCGCACGAGGTTGTCGACATGTGGAATGTGGACTCAGCTGTCATTGTGCCGATAGTCATTACGGCCAATGGCCTGATGGCCAAAAGCTTCGACGAACATCTGTCGAAGCTGGCGTTACGCGGTTGGGTAAAGGGCTTGATACAGAAGGCAGTACTCCTCGATACGGCTCGTATTGTGAGGAGGTTCCTTTCTCTGGAGCCCTAACCACCGGTAGCTTGGACCCTGCTCCCGACACCGGCGGACTACTACTTTTTATATTTTTAAATGTATTTTTTATGGTTTTTAGAGATATATTTAAAAATATACTTTGTATGTAATAAGAATAAATAATCGAAATAATAATAATAATAAAGTTTATTCCCATATAATTTGATAGTTAAGAGTTTTGATTTAAGTGTATATATAGTATAAGTTATTAAATACATTCTATGCTATTTCAAGACAAATAACGTGTCAATTGAACTTATGATTTTTTTAACAAGCTATGGGTATTCCACTTCACTTGATTCAATAGGTTAAGCAATAACCTATTAACTAACGAGCAATGTTGTATTAATCAGTTCAGGTTAATCAATGCGGTATAAGGACAAGTGAACTGATTGATTTATTAATGAGGATCAAGCGAGTAATCTATCACTAATATACGCATTGTCAATTATGTTGATTTGAATGGTTTTCGTTAATACATATTGTTGTATTTAGTATTATTTCCCTGAATACAAAATATATTTATGTTTTAAAACTTGATGTACAATAGTGATATAACGAGGTTATTATGTTACTCTACCAGTTAATATTTAAAAATAAACGGCCAAGTGCGAGTCAGACTTTGACACGTTATTAGCTCAGGGTTCCGTTGGTTGCCCTTTGGCTACGGAACCCTAAAATCGTTGGTGATTGGTAAATATTATAGTTTGAGAGAGAAGTACTCCTAAGTAGAGAACTCAAAAGAGTTCTTACTTTGGAGTAAATAGGTTACCTGGAGACAATATAATGGCAACCACAAAGCAACAGCGTGTTTTCACAGAATATTCACAGTAGAATAATCTAATATATAAAAATCTCGTGTCAAAGTGTTTGTTATAGAACTCCTCCGAAATGGCTCAACCGATTTTTATGTTTTTTTTTGTGCTTATTTGGTAGGTCTAAGAAAAGGTTGTAGGGTATTTTTTTATATGGCCAAACAATGTTTGCCGGATCAGCCAGTTTGCTATAATAATTTTTGCATAGTTGCTTTGCGTCGCGCCTGTCTTTGGGAACTTTAAACCATCGCGCACCGAATGGTCTCTTAACAACAAGGTAATTAAAGGTGAAAGTAACAAAAACCGAACTGTATCAATTTTAAAGACTATTCCTATTTGCTATATTATGTAACGTTACTTAAATGCATTGTCTTTCCATTACCTCGCAATGTCGATTTACTAAATGACAATACTCTAATATACATGGAAAGGAATGGAAAATTATTTTCCGAAAGGTACGTTATTTATTTTATGTCTCTTCTTGGTAATGAATACTGAATTAGAATTTATACGGGTAGTCACGATATAAGTCGTCTGACAAAGGCAACCCAATTCATATGTATACCCGACATAAACTACCTTCACGCGTGTTTTTTTTTATAATTAATTTAGATAATAGGACAATGAAAATAAATAATGCATCAGAATAGGCAACATGCGATATTTCAATTTTTCCTTTCATTTTAAATAACTTCGTCGAAGTAGAATAGACCGCCACATAAATAACAAATAAAAACCCTTTTATTTATTGCTAAAATTGCGTTTTTAAACAGACAGTTTAAATTTTCGCGCCAAAACGGACGATGACGTCACTCATGTTTGTCACTGGTCAAGAACTGTCATAATTCAATTTCATAGAGCAAGATTCCAGTGCTTCCAGAACTTACTTATTTTCTCAGCAACAAAATTTGTGGAATATAATAGTGTTAGTATGTAGGTGCTTTGAACATTCGCTTAAATAAATAAATTCGTGTATCAAAATACATTCCGTTTCACGTTACTTTAACTTTGTAATTATTGTTAAAAATGGAATAAAAACGTTGCACTGGCCCTTCTCTTATGCTTTTTTAACATTTTAGTAACAAAACAGTGATAAATATTAAATCTGCATCCTCTCTAAACACCCTGTTAATAATGTTTACGTATTAAAGCAATGTCACCGCTCCGTTTCACGCCGTCCATGGAACACAAGGCTCGGACTGCGTTCACTCCTGGATATTGCAAACTAAGTCATGCGTCATGATCATCATCTGCCTAGCCTTTTCCCAACTATATTGGCGTCGGCTTCCAGTCAAGCCGAATTTAGCTGAATACCAGTATTTTACGAGGAGCGTCAGCGCAATCCATTAACTGGGTAACACGGTACTTCATGGCAAGACTGGAGTCAGATTTACTGGCTTCTGACTATCCGTAACGAATGCCAAAGATCTACAAATGACAGTTGGGACCAACAGCTTAACGTGCTTTCCGAGGCACGGAGCTCCTCAAATGGGCTGCCGCTGTAAGACGACTAAAATGATACTGTGTATCTGTGTACAATGGTCCGTTCTTACATTTTATTTTTTGTTTCCAACGGATACGGAACTAAAAACAACAGGACGTCTTTGAAGAGATTTACAGAAAAATAAACTATGATTGTGAGATAAATCTTTTATTAACGAGAGGTAGAAAAAATTAGTTACTTCAAGGAGGGTAGTTCAAGCAGATCGCTAATTAGACATCCGGAGGAAAGAAGTAATAAGAAAATAAAGTAGCGAATTGAAGAAAACAAGCGGATGTTTACAACTAGTCTAAAACAAGAAAATGTATATTGTTTAGAAAAAGCATTAGGTAGGAACAATATTCTAATCTATGGAACACCTCGATGAACATGTTTTGAAAAAACGGTTTTAAGGTAATGTCTTGTTCCATGAGTCAGACGGGTAGTCCAGTCTAGGTCCCAGTGCCACAAAACATTAGGCGATAGCGCTTTATATCGATAAAATATAACCCGAGCAAGTGAAGTTGCTCGTTAGTTTCGTATTACACGTATGTTACTTTGAGTTGATTCAATTTGGGATTAAAAATTCTTGTCGATACGTTACTCAGTTGAAATTATTTGTTTATATAATTTATAGTTTCTAATGACAAGCACTCACTTTACATTATTCTAAATTAAATGTGTGCCAAAAAAACATCAATAGACAATAATATGGGTTTCTGCATTGCAATGAACTTTTGGCATTTTATTCATTATAGTGTATTTAAAACCCACGCCAATGTAGCCTAGCCTTTTCCCAACTATATTGGGGTCGGCTTCCAGTGAAACCGGATTTAACTGAATACCAGTATTTTACGCGGAGCGGCTGCCCACCAGACGTCCACTAATTGAGTAACACGGTACTTCATGGCGAGACTGGAGTCAGATTTGGGGTCGGCTTCCAGTCAAACCGGATTTAGCTGAATACCAGCATTTACCGACCGGTGGCAGTGCTGTCGGCGTTTACGAAGGTGTTTTCAATTCAATTTTTTCAATTCAATTTATTCATAAAAACTTTTACAATAAAATGTGTATAAATAGCCACAAAAAGATAATAAAGTAAAATCTTATATACCTAAAGGTAAATTAGTGCCTAACTTAAAACTAGTGTATGGCTAACAATAATTAGACGTATAAGATATTTAACTTGGAACTTATAATGTATATAGCGACCTGCCCGATCTAGGTTTATTTAAACCTGTGTTTCAGGCCCTCACTTCATCGCAATTTAAATTGGTCAGTTATATATGTTAACTAGATCAATACAATAATAAATCTTAATCGACTGTTAAAAATAAGCAAACTTTACAATTATTAATAAATACTATTCTAAACAATGAACAAAAATAAATAATACAAAGAAATATGAAACAATAAACATCATACTAAAATTTCTAGCAGTTTTTCTGTGTCAACGTAATTGAGTTTTGCTAAATATTCCGCAAGCGTTGTACTGCATTTCTTATAATTTAAACTATATTTATGTCAAGTGGCTTGTTGAGCTTGTTATATAGCTAAGGTCCCAAAAACGCAAAAAATCTATTTGCGAAAGCATGTTTGGTTTGAGGTTTAATACAAACCAAATCTTTCCTTCTCTTGCCTGAAGGTACTCGGTCATAAGGAAGTTCAGTGTGCTGATGCTGTACGATGTTTAGAATAGCTAGTTGACGCACTGTTAGTACCTTATATGCCATGAAAAGCTGGTGCGTGGGAAATTTAAAAGGGCGAAAGGTTGCAACCTTTAGAATTGCTCTTGGAGCACGTTCTAGAGGAAGTAAAATAGACTTTGCGACACCACCCCAGGAAGTTATATTATAGTATGCAATACGTTAGTATGGACTGACACAAAGCCAAATAAACTTGTTTAATTAAATCATAGTCGGCTACGTTACGTAAGTATTTAAAAATGTATATTAATTTCCGCACTCTGCTGCATAGTACATCAATATCTTTACGAAAATTTAGATTTGTGTCAATCGTTACACCTAGATATTTCACATAGTCAGCTTTAGCTAAAGTGGAACAAGTGCATGCGTTGTCAGCGTTAGTTCTACAATTATGTGCAAAAATGTTTAAGTTAGTAAGCGGAATGTTATTTTTCCTAATCGTAAATAAAATGTATTTTGTTTTATCTAAATTTAATGTTAAGAGACTGTTAAGAAGCCAATTAGATA
The DNA here is from genome assembly GCA_950371165.1 of Lacanobia oleracea. Lineage (NCBI taxonomy): Eukaryota > Metazoa > Arthropoda > Insecta > Lepidoptera > Noctuidae > Lacanobia > Lacanobia oleracea. The sequence continues at coordinate 16,392,735 of OX493397.1, forward strand.
CAGCATTGAAACCATTCTGCGCGTGTACATAAACCTCGATTCTTGATTTAGCTGAGAACACTAGAGCCGTGTCATCAGCGTATGACTACTGTCATACGCTGATGACACGGCTCTAGTGCTTCTACTCTAGTGCTGCACGGTTCTAGTCCTTGCCACTCAAAAATGGTATCACATTTTTGAGTGGCAAGCTGCACAGATCATTTATATATATTAGAAACAACGTAGGACCCAAAATGCTGCCTTGTGGAAATCCGTAACAGCTATTTTTAAGCTCTGAACTTATAAATTGACCAATTTTCACACAGGTTTGAGTCGGTATTGCACAAATATATTTCTGGCCAAGTTAGTTCTCGCCTGACTGACGCTCAACACGGTTTTCGGACTGGTCGAGGTACGGGGAGTAACTTGTTGTCTTTCATGACATATCTGGCGCCTTTCGTGGACGCTGGACAGGGACAGGTTGACACTGCGTACTTCGACTTTCGGAAGGCGTTCGACACCGTCGACAACGATGTGCTGTTGGCTAAGTTTGCGGCATTTGGTTTCACACCGCACCTTTTCAAATTCTTCGCGAACTACCTTGGCGATCGTCGGCAGTACGTCGAATATAGTGGATATGTCTCCAAACCTTATTTCACGTTTTCGGGTGTGAGTCAGGGTAGCAACATTGGTCCATTAGGCTTCATTCTGATGGTCAATGATCTCCCAGAAGTCGTAAAGGAGGCGAAGTGTCTGCTTTTCGCAGACGACCTCAAGTTGTTCCTGTCTGTAGCAGATAATTTGGACTGTGAACGGCTTCAACAGGATATTGATAGGGTAGTGCAGAGGAGTGTAGATAATAAGTTAAGTTTTAATATTTCCAAATGCAGTATTATGAGCTACACTCGCGCGCGGGAACCTCTGCTACATCAGTATGAGATGGAAGCCGCGGTTATGTCACGAGTCACGCATGTGCGCGACTTGGGGGTGGAGATGGTTCCAGAGTTAAGGTTTCATAAGCATATCTTAGACATATGCGGCAAGTCCTTCCGAAATCTTGGATTTATACTTAGGCAGTGCAAAGACTTTCAGAATACGGCCGTGGTTAGAGTCATGTACAATGCGCTGGTACGGAGCCGTCTTGAAACGAGTGCTATCGTTTGGAACCCCCATGAGGCTAAGTACAGTGGAAAGAATCCAAAACAAATTTACTCGGTTTTTGTTTAATAAGCAGTACGGCGTCCATCCGTTCTTCCCGCTCATGTACCCTAGTCTTTTCGTAATTGGGATGGTAGGGTACAGCAGGCTAGCGGTGCGGAGGGACGTCGCTCTGTGTAGCTTCGTGTTCCGGGTGCTGCGCGGTTGGCTTCACCACCCCGATCTGTTAGCAGAGCTTGGGCTGCGCGCGCCGCCCGGCTGTGGGGTCGCACGTCACCCCACGCCTACGCTACTGGAGCAATCCTCTAGGACTAACCTTAACAAGTTTGCCCCCTTATCACGCGCCTTAAGATTTTTAAACATTATTTCGGAAGAAGTAGATATATTTCACTGCAGCCTGACGAAGTTCACAGGAGTGGCACAGAAGTGCATTGAAAATGCTTAGATAAGTTATTTATTTATTTTTAATTTTATTGAATTTTAATTTTTTTATTGTATTTTATTTAATTAATTTTGTAACCGTTTATTTTTTAATTTCTAATTTTATTTTTTACTGTATTTTTTTTATTTTATTCTGTTTTTTTTATTTTTTTTTATTTTAATCTAATTATTTTGAATTTCATTATTATTGGGTATTAAATTTATAATTATCTTTTATTTTAATTGTTTTATTGAATTTTATTGATATTTGTATTTTTAATCTAATTGTATATGATTGTTTTTTAATTCTTTTTAAATTGTATTTTTTGTTTTTGTGATAACATCGAATTGGCGATATGTAAGCTGTTAAGGTGTTATTTACATTATGTTATATAAATAAATAAATAAATTAACTGGGTAACACGGTACTTCATGGCGAGACTGGAGTCAGATTAACTGGTAATAAACTTACCACTATTCTTATGAAAAAACCAACGACATAATTATGGTATAAGCCAGATTAAAAAGGACTTAGTACAAAAACATGGTAAAACTAACTATTTAAAGCTCTGTGATACGTTCTAAAAGTCGTCTGCCAACCACGCACGAAACATGCACGGAATTTAATCCCAATTTTAGGACGGTATTTTTAATTTCACAATTTTACTGGCAATGCCCCAAGCCACAGTTATCAAGTCTACCTATACATCATTCCAATCAATCTGACTAGACTTTTCACGAAAATGTTGAGGTCGGTTGATGTTTTTAAGTAACAGTATTTTACCTCCACAAAACAATAACTGGGTAACACGTCTGCCCTTAGCAAGACCGGTGTCAGATTTTACGGCTTCTGACAACCGTCACAGCTGTCAATGATCTTCAAATGGCAGCCGGGACCAGGTCACAGAAGTCTTGGTACGTAGGCAATGGTTGTTAACCCATCTACAGACCAACCCTGGCAAAAGTCGCTTTACCTTGAGTATTATTACTTTGCCACAAGCAATATTTCTTACTAAGAATACATAAATTCAAGCTATAAAGTTAAGGTGAATGCTCTGAACGATAATGAAGCCATCTATTGGTAAATGACACGGAAAAACGAGATTAGAATTCGCCTTCGATAGCAATAAAAAATAAAGCTTTTCCTTCTGCGTTAGGTCTGCCCCAAGCGATTGCAATCTATATTCAAAATAAAAATTCTTTTAACTTAAGCCTGGTAAAAGTAGTGGAATGAATTATAATTAAAATGTTTTGTTATTGACAGATACCGTAATTACTAGGCGAATTTTTTGAATAGTAGAACTATGCAGGTGCTGTTCAGAAACTTTGCCTTTTGTATCTCAAATTCCCAACAAATACATAACTGACCAAAACCGCTTAGCATAACTTAAACGCAACAAAGCTTCAGCTCAGTTTTGTGGAAGCAAAGCTAACAGGTCAGACTACACCCTCTCAGGAATTACACCTGACAGAACTATTCACGACTGGCCCCCGACATGCATAGTTTAGGGCACAACTTGTTCCAGCGAATGTCTGAATTTTGAAGTGCTAACTATCTGGCGTGAATAGTGGAAGCGGTTATCCGCTTTTAGTTACCCCATTCTTATGGACCGTGTGGTCGCTCGTAAAGTTGTGAGCCACTTTATTGCGGTAAACATAGAACACGCAATCCCAAGAGGAGCAATGAGCAGGTAACTGCGGTAGCCAACTTTAAAGCTAATATTAGTTCAGCCACGGCACCGGAAAATGGGTAGCGCAGTGATTGGCTGCGGCACAGACCGGACTTTCAAATGTCCAATCAGAGTGCGACGCCAACGACTCCAATTAAATTCGATTGAATGCGAAAATTCTAGCGCCGTCAGGCATTCTGTTATTTGTAAACTTATTGAATGACGCAATCAAAAGCTTGTTCTGTTCGAATCCAAAACAAGTCTGACAACGGTTGTACAGTTGGTTATTTCTGTTTATTTATTTCTGCAGCGTTCGCGTTTCCCTAAAATAGCGTATCGAGTTTTGATTAACTGAAATTACACAGCTATGCTTTTGCTGCTAGCAAAGAATAATAGGGTTAAATGGTACGCCTACATTGGAAAATAAAGTATATATTCGAAATAGTGTCAAAGGCATGGCGCGTATTCTAAATACAAAAGTGTATTTCTGACCGCTAGAACTAAATAGGTACTACCGTTTAATTCTAAAACCTAATTGCACCGCCCCAACATTGCGACAATTAACAATCTAAAAGCAGCAAAAAGTAACAGTTTTTCAGCGCACGGTAATCGTTACATTTATTACTGTGTGTGTCGGAGCGCCAGTATAATTACGCGGCCACAATTGGGAGGAGGGCGACGCAATTAGCCATTTCACAGGAGCCAAGCCGTTGTCACTTCGACTCTAATGACTTCAACTAGTTCCATTGCACGCCCGCAAAGGCCGGAACGAGTTTTTCAAGCCGTTCTTTAGTCTGGCTACAGAAATGTAATTCAAAATCTAGAGAGAGGATTTTAACTCCATAAACTACGGAAGTCTCAACTGTTAATTATAAAAATTAAGCATTGTGACTTTTGTTGCTGAGTTGTGAATCATTAGACTTTTTAAATAGCTGCCGTAGTGAACAATTTTCAGTTGTTGCAGTTGCATAATGAATGAGGGAAGTGAAAGAGCGACGGATGTCACGGCACTTGGGACTATTACCATAACTTAGCGATTTCGCTTTTAAAAGAACATATTTACATCTGCAGTGCATAATAGATGTCAAGCGATTAAAGAATGAATTTTTTGTACGGTTTCTCTTTTGCAGGCACTGTAATGTAACCCATTTTCTGTTGATTTTAAATCACCCCAACACACCAGATTCAATTTAAGGTTATTGAATATGTATAAATTCGTTCTGATAAAACAGGGTTGATGAAATAAACATAAAAAGAGCAGGTAGAGAAGAATAAATAAAAACAACCGATAACAGGCTCCCTTTGAGGGGTTTACCTAATATAAAAATTCAATATTATGACCCCGAACATGATCGACACGGTTTTTAAATTGTTTTTTGTTCGTTCAGTAATTTAACTCGTTAAAAGCTTCGGGGTCGATCATTAGTCTTTATGATTGTGTCTGAGCTTGTTCGCGTAAAAAAAATATTTCCACCGCTCATTGTTTCAACTGAAATTGCCTCTGGAAATTCAACAAACGAGTTTGAAACCGTCACGGATGTTGGAGAACACGAATTAAGCAACATTTCAGATGCCATTTTTGTTGAAAGAACAAACTAGGGTGAGCTAACGTCCTGAACTTAGTTTACGAGTGTTGGAAACAAAGGTAAAGTTCGCCATGGTATTGCTATCACGATTATACAGATGTTTTCACTTTTGTTATCGATTGTTACACACACGTGGACTCGAGTTGTTTACCGCAACAGGAAGTAATTTTAACTTTAAATATAACCTCAGTTTATGAGTTTTGTGTGGTTACTCACACATTGTTGTTGTTCTCATGTTTAGAGCCGTTTTGTCTAGTCAAAAGATAAGACAAAAACAATTTTGCAAACGTTAATAAAATATGGAGCTCAGTTTTCAACTATATTTTAAAGCAGTTTTGCAGCAGACTAATAATGACTGTCAGACGACGAAAACCATCTACATTATAAAAGATTGTTCTCACAACATAGCAGCTATTAAAATTATTTCAGGTGAAGGTTATTTCTCTAATACCTAGAGTAAACAAAACTTGAATAACACAAACTACGTCACCACTTGAAACTCCATACAGCCATAAAGTTTTGGGTCGCACAATAACCTACTTTGGAGACACAGGGTAAGTACCGTAAGTAGTGACAAATTGCTACCCATCGTCTACGATCACTAGAACACGACTCCCTTATCCCTAGTTGATTGCTACAACTTGTGAAATATGTTGAGCCTTGTCTAAATTAAACTCTCTGGCACAGTTACTATTGAAAACCCGAAGCGAATATGAAAATAAAGTGTCTGCAATATCAGTAAAAGCACACAACCCAACAAAACAAAGAAAAAATATCGTTCGAACAATTTTTGAGAATAATTGTAGCACAAACACTCTCACACACCTGTGGTCTGCAGTTCGGATGTAAATATTTATCGGTATATCGTGAACAATCAATGATATGGGCAGTTTATCTGTTTAAATCCAATTCAATTCCCCGCTGAGCCTCGACAGTGCACATGTTGCGATGCAATCCCCTTAGCATTCGATTCGGGGAGTCCGGCCTGATTGCCAATTTATTGACTGGCCCGTCTCCTTTATCTTAGATGTCCACAACCTGGATCAAGTCGACACAAAGACAAATTGTGAGCATTCGGTAATCCGAGCTTATGGACCATAGATGGCCGTTGTTAATGTGTCTGAAAAAGTGGGTTGCGTGGAATTGGATTTGGGACAAAAAACGATTGTTCTATCAAAATGATTTCGGTTTTTAGACGAATAACTACTCTTATGTATTAAAAGTCAAGACGGCCTTATAATTTTTTTTTAATACTTTTTCATATTATTACCAAAGTTTATTTTGAGTCGTTTAAATACCATTGAAGATTGATTGTAATAGACGAGATTGGCCCCGCAATTGCCTTGAAATATTTATCTTTAAATATTTATAGATATTTCGAGGTGAAGGGGCAAGCAAGATTGCTTGCCCCTTCACCATCGTAACTCTGTAAATGATAACAGCAACAAAATTATCATAAGGATTATCCCCTTCCCCTGGGCTTCCCTTCATAATCTAATAAGCTATCAGCAGAAATAAACAGAAAGTCTCCTCCTACACAAATCGTTAGTGTAGTCGAGTCTAAGATCCGCGATAAGCGATGGACTTCGCGATAGGCTAACTACCTCGTTACTTATGCACTATTGTAACCTTTAGACTTCTATCGCTAATGGCTAAACTGTTGTTAAGTCAGACCGCGTTAGTGTAATTTCCTCGAGTTTAAAATATGGTTCGTAATGCAGTAAACGTGTGTTGGGTTGGTGTGTTTTTAAAATGATGTAGCTCCTGTAGATTTGACGTGTATAGCTTAAAACTTAATATTGTAGTGCGGCTAGGAAATATTCCCTTATCTTTACGTATGTAATTATGTAGAGCACAGACCTCCTATACGGTTGGATTGATTGAGTGATTAAAACTAGGTTACACTTGGGCTCGTTAAATTACGTTGCGATCGGGTTATAGGTTTTTTTCTCAAAACCCTACGTTCGGGCAGGACAACATCTGTCGGAACTTTTAGTTTATTATACAAATGTTGGTTATTACATGTATACTAGCTTCTGCCAGTGGCTTTACCTGCGTGATCCCCAGGGAACATATTCCCGGGATGAAAAATATCCTTTATCCTTTCTCAGACTCTAGACTATTTGTGTGCCAAATTTCATTTAAATCGGTTCAGTAGTTTTGGCGTGAAAGCGCGACAGACAGACAGACAGAGTTACTTTCGCATTTATAATATTAGTAAGGAAGTAAGGACAAAAAAAACAAGTAAACACTGGTCGTCGTCTCAATAAAATTCCTTTTACGACACCAAGATTTACTTCTGAAAAAACCTCTGTTCGTCGTAACATTTTAAAATGCCCACAGGAAGAAATCTTGAGGGCATCGTAAAATGCAACTAAAGACTGAAATTTATTTCAGGTGGGGCGGAAAAAGGGTTCGCTTGAGGGTGCGGTGCTGTGAGGCAGTCACGTTCCGGACTCTCGTAAATGGATTAAGAACTAGTTGTACTCTTGGTTGAAAGTAAGCAATTCTGTAAAATGGGTTCTGGTTACAATAAGATGTTAGTAGTTCCTCTAAAGCGTAATATTAAAGTGTGATTGGCTGAGTTATGTTATAAAAAAATGGTATTCTTACTAGGCAACAATGAGTACTAAGACTGTTCTACACTTTAATTCAAGCAGAAAAAACTATGCATAAAGACATAACACTTTTGAAACGATGCTACGGCGTAGTAACCGCTATGGCGTAGTAACTTTGCTACAGCGATCCTCTAAAGCGTAATATTAAAGTGTGATTGGCTGAGTTATGTTATAAAAAAATGGTATTCTTACTAGGCAACATTTAGTACTAAGACTGTTCTACACTTTAATTCAAGCAGAAAAACTATGCATAAAGACATAACACTTTTGAAACGATGCTACGGCGTAGTAACCGCTACGGCGTAGTAACTTTGCTACAGCGCAGCGCCGGCGGCGTTTATACGGATGACACGCTCGCTCAGTATTATAAACATCGCTACGATGTTGAGCCGTACAGTGGTCCACAATACAGGGCACACTTGTATGGCAGTCGTACTTTTAAAAGTGGAAACTACGTTAGGCTACTACAGCCTACAGCGAAGCAATACTTTTTATTATTCTTAAAAAACGAAAAGCGAGTGTTGGCTACTGTACGATGTAGGAGAAATTTCTAGTGGGAGGCAAAATATTTCGATAAAATCACGAGTTAAAATAACAAATACCTACATTACTTTAACTAATAACAGTCTATTAAGTTCAGAAATCCCATCCTTCAAGAACTTAAACAATATTGTGTTCTCAACATTAGACTTAGAACAACAAAGCTCAAGAGGCGTTGGTTTAAACTACATTACTATGTGTTTATATTGCGTAACATATGCCTCGGGAATTAGTATCTGAACATTTAATTTGAATAATTAAGTAAGTAGCGTTATATCTACCTGGAAGCCTGTTCCCGTCAAACATGGGCCTATGTTATAAAACGAATGTGATAAATTGGGTATTTTCCTGAAAAAAAATATAATTAGTCCCGTCAGATAGATTTCCAAAAAAGATTGCATATGACTTTTTTATGTTTTCACTTTAACAAAAAACGAAGATGATAAAACTCGCGTGACGTCACATTTTTGTACATTTTGTACTAAAATGAAACGTAACCACTCACGACTCTCCTGTAAACTCATTCTTAGACTTTGATGCGCTTTAGATTTTTATTTTTGTCAATCCGTAATGGTATAAAATACGTGTCCAATATTATGTGAAAAATTGACGAACAAACTTAATTGTTTTATTATTTATCTGAGTAGGAAAGTACCCAGTTTTGACAGGATACATTCTGTAACTTTGGGAAACTAGGGCATGTTAGTGGGCGTACAAATTTGACAGGATATATTCTGTAACCTTCGTTTGGGACTCAACAATGTTGTTACTGTAACAAAGGGTGTATTATTCCGCGTAAACATAATGTAAGTTTTGGTTTATAGGCTGGGGGAGGCTTAATTGGATTAGCTGGTGTTTTACATAAACTGATTTATGGTAAAAGATTAAGAATTATTTAATTTCATACAAATATTGTTTGTTTGCTGTTAAAAAATGCCGGAAGTGCTGGTGCGATTACAAACTGATTTACGCTTTCTTTTATCAGCTTATACAGCTGAGTTTCTTGTCTAGGAAGAAATTACGGTTCTACTATACTGTAAATAAGTAATAATGTGATTGTTAACGTGATAAAAGTATTAGTGTTGACTTTCGAGTCAACCTCAACCTTAAGCAAAATCTGGACTAGAGAAACAAGAAGTAATGAAATCCCACAAAAAATGTCAAAGTAAACTTAGTCTTAATTGATACGTAAAATTGCAGGTGTGTAGCTCAAACATATTTTAAGATATGTGGGAATCGAAAGTGTGCCGAAATGGTTCGTGTGTTACCACGACGAGTATACTGTGAGCCTTAATATAGTACTTACATTAATAAATCAATCGCAAAATAAAAAAAGACATAAATTAGACGAGCTACAAATAAACACATAGTTGTTAATTACAGTGCAATCATCTACCTAGCCTTTTCGCAACTATATTGGGGTCGGCTTCCAGTCAAACCGGACCGAAGCTGAATACCAGTATTTTTCGTGAAGCGGCTGCCTACCAGACCTTCACAACCCATTAAATGGGTAACACGGTATTTCTTGGCAAGACTTGAGTCAGATTTACTGGCTTCTGACAATCCGTAACGACTGCCAAAGTTCTACAAATGACAGCCGGGATCAACAGCTTAACGTGCTTTCCGAGGCTCGGAGGAAACTCGTTATGTTAAGATAGTCACCCATCCACAGAACAACCTTGGCAAACGTTGCTTAACCTTGAAGAGCGACTTGTGCGGCTGTTATTCTTTAGCCACGAGCTCCTCGTTAATGATAGTGTATTAAGGCTGCTAAAATATGCACATCAACCAACCATCTGAACACAACCAACCAACCAAGCCAGCCAGCTAGTGCTAATTCTACTAATCTTTAAGAAACGTTCGCATTCACATGTGAATAGGAATTGGTAAAAATACATGGGAATTGAGACTTCTTCGACAGATAACGATTCGAATGCGGCATTGCTTAAAAACCGGCCAAGTAAACCTATATTTTTTATTATTTGTTGTTAAAACGCGCAATAGAAATACACAATCTGTGAAAATTTCAACTTTACCTATAACGGTTTATGAGATACAACCCGCTGACAGACAGACGGACGGACGGACGGACAGCGGAGGCTTAGTAATAGGGATCCGTTGATTAGCCTTTGGGTACGGAACGCTAAAAACTAGTAGAATTGGCACTCTGAGCTCTTCTCAGGTCTTTTCAATTGTCAAAAAAAAAAAAACATAGAACAAACAAGACGTTCACAACCTGCGTGTTTCATTCCGTTACACGTAACATGACAAAAATGGAGATAAAACTACCAGTCGCCAGTCGCTCTGTTAAGCCCTAGTATCTAACTTATTTAATCTCTGGTAGCCCCTATCCCATATTCATTATTTATATTGCCTCGAGGCACGTTTACCCTCGTCCTAGTTACAGCGTTATTTCGATCACAGCAAAATAAACTAACATGAAAATACGTACATAGATTTGTTTTTATTCAACATAAAATTTACGTTTAATAAATATGTATGCTCTGGAATTCTCTGTTCATTTGAAAAACATACAATTTGTTCAAAAACATTACTTTTTATGCATATTTTATATTGTTTTGGATTTTTTACGCGTGATTTACTTGTACAATTACATCTTACTGGATAATAACGCAGAGGAGCGTGAGCCGACTAAACAGGAACGTTATTGCGTATTGGTGCTAAATCCGGGGAAGCGATATAAAAAGGGGTGGCTTATATTTAGCGGTGGGCGAAACCAGGTCGTGTGATAATGATCGTTTTACCGCGTCGAGCTTTTGTTATAAAACAACAATATGCTATACAAAAAGCTTCTACGTTTTGGTAGTCAGTTATACATATCATATTGCTTTTGTTCTGATGTTACCCTTTCATATGACATACTTAAAAATTAAATAATTTTTACATTGGCAACCCTCAAAATAAAATTCTTCCGTTACTGGTGACTAATTGAGTGACTAACAGACAACGCACTGCCGAAAATACTGGTAGTAGTAAGCTGAATTTGGCATGTAAGTTCCTAGGGCAGTATAAAGAATAACTTTTTCGATGTTAATTTTTAAAAAATTACACTTATTTTCTTTTTATGTGTATATTTAATATGTATGTATTTGTGTATCTATTTTAGTATTTTGTATTGCTTTTTTTCTATAAGAATTTTTACTTAAACTTTATACTTGCACCAAGTGCAACCCCATTTCTTGTCCAGGCTATTCCTATCCAATCCAGGTTGCCTGGAAGAGATCGCGGAATGCGATAAGGCCGTCAATTGTATTTGTTTTAGTTTAAAATTTCCTTCATATGTTTTAATTTGGTGTACAATAAAGTATATATAAATAAATAAAGGATTTCCCGAAATTCCTGCGGGAATGGGAAAATACGGGATTTGCGCATACGAAGTCGTAGGCAAAAGCTAGTAATAAATAAAGAGAGATTATTTAGTCCAGTTTTCCTCCCTCTCCCACTTTCCAGTCCGTCTGAAACAAAACAAACAAACATCAAATAAAACAATATCCATTAATTACTCCCCTAAACTCTCACAATAAAAATTAAAACTCCCGACCGTAACCTCTCGATAAACAGAAACACGTTTTAAGACCCCGTCTTAGTTAATAGACGAACTCAATTAACAAAATGGCAGCCGAACCAAACAAACAACAAACGAAGTAAGAATCAAATGAGCTCTCAAACAGCGTCTGTAGGTAATTAAAACGTAATAATTGAAGCGTCTGGATCCTCCATATCATTATAATGAGAACTAGTGCTGTACCCGCTTCAAACGACCTTCGTTAGCGCGATCGTGAACAAAATTAATGACGTAATGTGGCTGTTCGTACTACATTTGGTATGTTGCGGTCTAATTATGTTCCTGTCACTGGTTTTGACTCGAAATGCTTGCACTTGTAATCTTTGTTTGCTCGTCACTGGTTATTGTGGCGCGGGGTGGTAATTTTGTGTCGCGCACGTAATATTTTGATGAAGCTTGTAAACGGAGAAAAGGTTCAACCTCTCTGGTGTCGGTTTAGAATCTAAGGTGCCTTCACGTTGTATTAGTTTAGTCACCGAACGTTTTAATACATTTTAATTCGCAATATTAGCCTTTAAAGTCAACTTCTCCTAATTTTACGAGTGTTTAATCAAATTAACTTCAGACTTTTATATTATTAACAGCGCAAAAATTTTGCAACAAAGTATACTAAATAACTTCAAAAAAGATGGCCAAAATTAGTCCAATGTAGAAAAACAACATCTAATTTCGTCACCGCACCGCTGAGAAATTGATAAACTTTTTCTGTTTCCGTGTTGACAGAAAATCTCATTACACAAGTACGGCAAAACGCATTAAAACTCAATTTAACAATTTTTATTTCGCTGTCATACAATAGTTTTGTTGATCATCATAACTGTTTGCTTCTCTCCGACACCTGAAGAATATAAACGAAAATGTTTATTGAAAAAGTTATTTTCTGTCTGCACAGCTCAGCATGTTTCCTATTGGAAAAGTTATGATACGTCAAAACATCGAAATATCTTTGCGGGACCTCAGGAGTTTTATTATATAAAATTTTGGCGCAGATGTTTCTGCTTTAAAGATGATGTAAGTTGGGATACGTTTTATGTTTATAGAGTTTACGTGAATGTTATAAGCCTGAAAACTTTGCACATGCGAGCTGAACATTAGCTTTATAGTAGAAAAAACAGAGTGCTAAGTAACATCCATCTGCCTAGCCTTTTCCCAACTATATTGGGGTCGGCTTCCAGTCAAACCGGATTTAGCTGAATACCAGTATTTTACACAGAGCGGCTGCCTACCAGACCTCCACAACCCAGTAACTGGGTAATACGGTACTTCATGGCAAGACTGGAGTCAGATTAACTGGCTTCTGACTATCCGTAACGACTGCCAAAGATTTACAAATGACAGCCGGGACCAACGGCTTAACGTGCTTTCCGAGGCACGGAGGAAACTCGCTATGTTAAGATGGTCACCCATCCACAGACCAACCTTGGCAAGCGTTGCTTACCTTGACGATCGACCCGTGCGGCTGTTATTATCTAGCCATGAGCTCCTCAGAGTGCTAAGTAACATGCCTACCCATAAATTGGGTCACACAAAATGGTGAGATAAAAAATCTGTAGACTCTTCGAGAAAAAAATACCGTAGCGTGACCAAAATTATTTGTGACCATTCGAGTCCTACTTCTGTGACACAAATAAACGTAGCGATTGATCACAAATCGTTACTTTTTATCATTCCAGAAACATCTGCCCCTTGATCTCCCCAATTTCCGGGCGGAGCGCCTTCTTATTTCAAACTTTGACCAACTTTTGGGGAGCGTTCAATATTATTACATTTTTTATGATGGCTTCAGTATTTACATAATGATTAGGTGTTCGTTTATTCTGAGAGGGATTTATGTATTTTTTGCGATTAACAAAATAACAGTCACAACATGAACATACATGAATAATATTGAAGACAATACAATAATGCATTTTGGGTGTTGATGGGGTCACCACAGCTGAAAACATGGAGTGTGCAGGTGGGACAATCCTATACTGGGACATTGGATATACCTTAATTGTTTTTTTTTTTTTCATATTGATAAGTACTAACAAAAGTAGTTTCTAAGTTGCGTGTACCAATTAGAGGATTTTGTCTAAAATACTAGCTGTTATTATTTTTGTAAACTGTTTCTTTGCTATACCTAGTGTATGAGGTCCTAGGTGCGATTACCGAGTCGGGCATAGTATTTTTGGGTTTTTCTACCTGGACATTCTCAGATGCCACTTGGAATCTGGATTGCCCTGTATAGGAAGGGGGCAAGCTTTTGACAAAAAAGACGAATCAATCTACTTAGCCTTTTCCCAACTTAGTTTTGGATGGCTTTCAGTCTATGCTGGTGCAGGTGAGCACAAGTATTTTACAAGGAGGGACTGCAAATCTGATATCCACAACCCAACGGAATTCTGGGTATCTAATTTGGAAACCCTTGGGCAGACTGGTGAAGGATTTTTGGTTTCTACTTCTTTATCCATGGACTGACCTTGGCTGGCGATACTTGACCTCAAAGATTTATACGTGCGGCTATTATTATTCAATCATAGGAAGTATAGTGCTAGAAAATGTACCGTACCCATCGGAACCCTATTACTAAGCCTCCCCTGTCCGCCCGACCGTTTTTCTGTAAGCGGGCTAAATTTCAATAATCGTAATAGGTAGACAGTCACAGTTTGCGATTGTAACTGTCGATTATGTATGTGATTGTGTCTGTGAAAAATAATAAAAATTAAGGTTATGGTACGGTAGCCTTCCTACGCGAGTCCGACTCGCACTTGGCCAGTTTTTTTTAATAACGTAACACTGCTCCCAATTTTTTTATACTGTTTCTGAATATTAAAAGAACCTAAAGAAATACTTGAATATTTATTATCTACCTACTTACTATCACTCGTCGCCTCCGAGCTTCGCAATTACAGTCTTGGCCTTTTCCCAATTTTCAATTATTCCTTATTTACCACCGGAGGAAGAAATAAACATAAATTCGACTACTGAAAATGGACTAGTTCTTTTTTTTTTTCTTCATGGTCACGTTTTCCGGCCTGTAATTATTTTCAGGGACAGCTATTAAACTTATCCAATGACGGATTTGAGTGTTCTTGATTCAAGTTATGATGTCAGGTAAATAACTGATTCGAAAATACTGCAGATACGTTAAAAATATAGTGGGCATTATTTATATTAACTGTTCCAATAAAATGTTGGATGCAAATCAGTTTTCTATTTTCTTTCTCATTTACTGAACTATTATGCTAATAAATAAATGGCCAGTTATAAAACTGAACAATTTCTTTTATTTAAAAAAAACTCGGTAATTGACCGAATAACTATCCGGAATCAAAAGTTTCGGATTTGTATGCGGACCGGGCGTATATTTATGGTAATTTATGTCGGCGACCCGTTGTAAAACTTTCACAAGCCCGAAATCGTATTTAGAGCAGTCGGATGGAGCCATCTTTGTTAGTTCGAGAGCTAGACGTTATGTCGTCACGTCATCTGAATCTGTTCAATAGGTATCTAAAGTCGAGTGTAGAAACATCATAAAATAGAGATCAAGTAAACTGAGTTTATTTGTGATTTATTTATTTATTTGGGAAAATAAACGGTTATACATTGTATTTTACAAACAGTATTAATAAAAACAAACAAATGCAAAACCAATAACATTTTCCACATAATATAACTTTTTATGCAAAGTGTACGATGACGGACGCTTTATCGTGCAGCAGCAGTACGTCTTCGTAACCACTTTGCACATCGCATTTAGCTTAAAATTCCTGTAAAATCAATATTCATGATAAATTAAATTTATGTTGTAAGTTGTAAGTAACACTTTTACACTTCAAAATAACAATTTAACATTCAAGAGCGTACCTACAAAATTTCACATAATGTAGAATCTCGAACTAACAAAATGGCTCCATCCGACTCGGATGACGATAGACACTATTAAAAACATTCCCAAATATTTTACAAGACAATTATTTACTCTTAGCACAATAATGTGCACCTTGATCAGATCACCAAAATAAAATAGATATCGACAAGAGCTCCTAAACCATAAAGATACTTCAGATAAAAAGAGAGTAGTTTTACCCTCACAAATTTTATCTACAAACTTTGTATGAGAGATCAACAGTACATTAGCATTGAGACTCCAATATACAAGCAGTGTTTGTTTGACACTATTTTGACGTTTCGCGAGGTAGTTTTTTGTGTATTACTTTTGTGTATTAACTGGAATTGAAATTCTACTAACATCATAAATTTTGAAAGTTTGTTTGTTTCAACGTGTGGATGTTAAGATATTTACAGACCTCCACAACCCATTAACTGGGTAACACGGTACTTCTTGACAAGACTGGTGTCAGATTTACTGGCTTCTGACAATCCGTAACGACTGCCAAAGATCTACAAATGACAGCCGAGACAAACGGCTTCACGTGTTTTTCGAGGCACGGAGGAAACTCGGTATATTAAGATGGTCACCCATCCACAGACCAACCTTGGCAAGCGTTGCTTAACCTTAAAGATCGACCCGTGTGGCTGTTATTATTTAGCCACGAGTTCATCACGAGCTACAAAAAGCTTGTAGTGTTACTCAGAATTTTTATATAATACAAATTCTGACTTCTTTGTATGTAGGGTGTTTCATTTCGCACTGATACGATACTACGATGAGCTACATTTGTTAGACGCGATTCACGGAAATGATGCGGGATCATTTATAAAAGCTCTTCGGTTATGAGTTCACGGAATATGACTTTGGGTTTGATTAAACTGAAATGTTCAAGGAATTTTTTATTGAGTCTTGTATTTTGATCATCCATTTACAAAGTATAACAGAATAATTACAATACGTGAAAAGGGGCAATACATTTTATCAAGTTACTAGTTGACTCGCGCTTCTTCGTCTGCGTCGTGATGATATATAGCATAAAGCCTTTTTCGATAAATGGGCTATCAAACACTGAAATAATTTTTCAAATCAAACCAGTTGTTCCTGAGATTAACGCGTTCAAGCAAACAAATAAACTCTTCAGCTTTATATATTAAGTACTCGTATTAGTTTTTTTTTTTTCGCGATTTCAGTGTTGGTTCTATATTCACCCAGAATTTCACCGAAAACCGTCTCCGATGGTAGGGACATGTCAATAAAAGAAGTTTAGTAGAACTAGATCTGCCTGAACAAAAAAAAAAGATAGAAGTCGCCCGCCATTAACCAGGGGATCCAAATTTCAAAGATGCCCATTTTCCTGAAAAGACAATCCAGGAGGTATCCTGGCGCAGAAGAATAAGGAGACCCGAGCCCAAATAATGGGAAAAGGGTAGGACAAAGAAGAAAAGAGAAAGTGTCGATCCTATAGTAAAAGTTGTTCATAATGAGGAGTAGGTACAATGACCCGAGGACGAAGTTGCGGGTAAAAGGTAGTTTTAAATAAATATGAACTAGCTTTTTTCATTCATGTCGAAAGAGAAGAAAGGTAAACAACAAAATAGCAATAGAACATATTTACTCCTATTTTAGCGCACAACAGACCGCTATCTCAAAAACGAATATCGATTAAGCTCACCTCCGCAAAGTCAAACAAAAAAATACAACACACATAAATAAAACTAGAAAACGCAATTGCAATGCAATCGGTTAAAGTCAGCAATAATGGAGTTTTATTGATGTCAATACGTTTTCTACAATGGAAATCGTAGCCATCAGCCACCACTGCGTCAATAGTATCCAGTGTCCAAATACAAACGAATTAAATCAACTCGTAACAAAGGGAAACCTTTTCCCATTAGGCAAAAGTAAACTGTAGTAATTGAGTTTGAATTGCTTTAAAGATTTATTCGCACTATGTTTGCGTCCCGGCCTATATCGAAAAATTAAACGGTCCCCACATTTTAATTGAATTCTAATTGAAAAAGGGCGACCTTCCGATGAAGAGTGAATTTAATTTAGGAATATAAAAGTGTGAAGAATAATGGGAAACCGTTTGGGAGGTTACCGTTTACCGATAATCGATAACCTGTCTTTTTTTATTTGTGGACACATTTTAATGTTGGAAAATTTATAATATGGACGCTTCTACTACGCACGTTTTCAGGAATAGATAATGTGTCTACTTTCCCTTTTTTTGAAAATCTATTTTTGAGTGTTCTGATTAAAGTGATAATTATGTTTTTGTGAAAATAAATCATTTTTCATAAGCTAAATTACAATTTATATGGTTTCCAGAAACCAACGAACCCTCACGGTTGTCCGTCCATCCGCAGGCAGACGGATCTATCAGTCTGTATTTCATAAACCGTTTTCGGTAGACGGAGGAAACTCTGCAAAATATTGTACTTTAATTTATACAGTGTGTATTTCACACTTGAGAAAACAATAAATTAACGTGACCAATATTTTTAAAAGACGAGCATTAGAGCGGGTGCTAGACATTAACTAAAGAAGTAATGAGGTCATGTTGAAGGTGGACAGTGCCAAATAGAAGGAAAATGCATCACTATTTTGACAAACAAACTATTCTTTATATCTATACTAATATATAAAGCTGAAGAGTTTGTTTGTTTGTATGATTGTTTGTTTGTTTACTTGAACGCGCTAATCTCAGGAACTACCGGTCCGATTTGAAAAATTATTTCAGTGTTAGATAGCCCATTTATCGATGAAGGCTATAGGCTATATATCATCACGCTAAGACCAATAGGAGCGGAGCAGTAATGAAAATTGTGACGCAAACGAAGTTGCGTGGGTCAACTAGTCAGATAATAAAATGAAAATTATAGTGATCATCCAGGTTTTTAAGAAAGCGTGCTTCACAGTCGTCCACTCCTTCGGTTACTATCAAGTGAGAAGATACGCAAGACTATAAATCATCATCATCATCATCATATCAGCCGAAAGACGTTCACTGCTGGACATAGGCATGTGGCGATGCTTGGGGGAGGCCTATGTCCATCCTATAAATAAAAACCATGGGACTACCGAAATTCATGGAGTGTCATAGTATGTATTCAAGATTTGAAAAGTAGACGTTTCCGAACGCTTACTTTCAACAACCTTATATGAAATAGCAATTATGATTATGAGTAAATTTTGAAACATAAAAACTATTCTGCTTCTTACAACATGTAAAAACTTCCCTCTCCTCGAAATCGTTTCTAAGACAGACAATATTTTTATAGAGCTTAATAAAAAGAAAACAAGACAAAACTTCGTAGACGAAACCGCGAATGTTTTACTTGAAAAGAACATAATATTTCTTTCTCTATTTACGAAGTCTACTTGTAAAACAAGCCTTAATTAAATACGAAATGGTACACTTGACTGGCAGAAATAGGGAGGCCATCCTTCTCCTAGCTAAGAAATTAATGTACCTAGTTAAATTAAATTTAATTGTTCGCAAAGCACCATATTAAAATTATTAAATCAGATATTATTTCATTCTGTGTGCTTTGGAGAGAAATGGGTCTGTTTCTCTGTTACAAATACAATCGTACTATGCTTTAATATTTAAATCAAGATCGTGTGGTTTTAGGCAAAGAGCGAACCCGCCTCCTCTGATAAATAATATTAGGTACCTATGTACGTTTCCTAACTTTACATAATTGTCTATGAAGGCAACTCCATCATTAGACGATTGACATTTCAGAAATTTAATATTATTAACTTTCTTTTTTTTTGTTATATGTACACATATTTACATACACGACTTTCTCTTTTGTAACTCCTAAATATTTCCGGTGGACAATTTCTTGATACAATGAGTCCGGCTATGCACCACTAATGTACATAAAGTATAAATAATGGTAAAGTCAAAGTATTTATTAGTGTGTTTTTTGGTCTCATAATTTAGGATATGGTAACTCAAAAAACTACCCATTAGGGATACACTATTAAGCAATTTAAGAAAATAAAATCGACATTACATACAAATAAACATAAAATTCAATAGGTAGGTACTTAAAATACAATCTATTTTTATAATAACCACAAAGAATACAAATAAATAAGACATTTTTTTGAACTGTAAAGCATAAATACATAATTATCGTTTATTTTATTACATTTTGTCAAAAATTAATTCGTCAATGGACACAGGCCCTGTCGCCAATTGTCTTATAATGACGAATATCTGAATTTAAAATACCTGTGTGTCAATATTACGCCTAGGTACGATATGATTTAGATCTCACGACCGAGATAAATGTACATCGATTTTCACTGAGTGACGGTGACACTAAATTATCATCGCAATGATATAGGGGGCTGTCTCCCTAATGTTGCATTTCACTGAATAACCTTTACTGAAGAATATCATCGAAATGATATACTAGGGGGCCGGTCCCCTAATGTGAAATTCTCACTGAATAACCGTTTCTGAATAATATCATCGCAATGATATACTAGTGGGCTGGTCTCCTAATGTGGCATTCTCACTGAATAACCGTTTCTGAATAATATCATCGCAATGATATACTGGGGGGCTGGTCCCCTAATGTGGCATTCTCACTGAATAACCGTTACTGAGTTATCATCGCTATGATATAGGGGGCTGTTCCCCTGAAGTGGCCTCCAACCTCCCCTTATAGCCACCCCGAGCCTCGCATCTGAATGCTGATTTCTGAATCTGATCGTTATTAGAATAATAAACACACACGTGGACAACTTTGGCAAATAATATAAAATAAACATCTGGTAAATCTGAAGACACGTGCACTGAGATAAAACAGGTTCACTCACCAATGTACTACTTGCTCCCACCAGCTCCGACCCTCAGGCCCAAGTAAGCCGAGTGTGCTCGCGCGCTGTCCATCCGCGCGCGCTGTCCCCATTTCCTCCACCTCACGTTACGTCCTAATTATAACTATTTATTATCTGTACCTATAAGCTACTGATTCTGACTGGTGTGGGGTATATTACTTTGCGTTCGCGACAAGCCCTACATACCTATATAGCAGACTAACTTACCCGCGTAACTTCATTTGCGTCAAAATTTTCATAATTGCTTTGCTCCTATTGAACGTAGCGTGATATTTTATAACCTACTAGCTTCAGCCCGCAACTTCGTACGCGCAAATACCGTTTTTTTCGGTCCCGCTTGAATTTTGGGAAATCCTCTCTCTATTAGTGCTCCCATACACTCCCCAAGGAACCTCCTTGTCAAATTTCAGCTTTCTATGATTAGTAGTTTCGGCTGTGCATTGTCTGTCAGTCACTCAGCCTTCCTCGATATTAGCTATCCAGCACAATAATATTTTTAGCGTTCCGTACCCAAAGGGTAATCAACGGATCCCTATTACTAAGCCTCCGTTGTCCGTCCGTCCGTCCGTCTGTCCGTCTGTCAGTGGGCTGTATCTCAAGAACCGTTATAGGTAGACAGTTGAAATTTTCACAGATTGTGTATATCGATTGCCGCTATAACAACAAATAATAAAAACTAAGGTATATGGTACGGAACCCTTCGTGTGCGAGTCCGACTCGCACTTGGCTGGTTTTTTTCTATTCGAACCAGTATTTTCTATGATTAGTGCGTTCAACCAAACAAACGAACGAATAAACTTTTCAGTTTTATAATACTATAGTATAGATTAGTATTCGGTTTTACCTTATTAAATTATGTTTATGTCCTTTTCGAGTCACAAATAAATACTTTTCTTTGATAATTTTATCCAGCTCGCCTACATTTTTTTATTAAAACCTAATCCCAGACGGTGTACCAATCTAACTTCTTTTCTCAGAAAAACCCAATTATCGTCTCACTTGCTCGAACAAATGGGCCAGTCAATTACAAGGAATAGGTACTCTAGATCTTGATATATAGTATAACCTAACCTAACCTAACCTAACTTTTTATCACCCTCAAATTTAGTTTTTTTTTAATTTTCAAGCATTATGTACCTAAATACAATCAAAAAAGCTCTTTAGGCAAACATTTAATCTTATTAATTGCAAAAAACTAATCGTTAGTACATTTTTGTAAACATTAAACAATTGTTTTTAAGACTTGTGTTTTTTACAGAATTCTGCCTTAGGCGCTTAGCCGGTTGATTCGGCCCTAATTCCGTTGTGAAGTGACCAGTGTTGCCAGCGTATGGGAAATTTTCCAAACTGCGGGGAACCTCAAGTTGATTGAAGATTTATTGGGGGTTGGCAAGATGTGGGGAAAATGCGGGGATTCTAAATATCGATTTTATTCTTCTGATATTATTTTAAATATTGAAGTTGTTAAATTGGTGTTCGTGATTCGGAATCACTGCTGCTTGTCATCTACGATTTCGTTTTATTTCACTGGTTTCTTGTTTCAGTTTTTAGACGGCTTTCTAACTTATTTAGCTATACCGGCTGCGCCATGTTATGTTGGGAGACAGGGACACAGGCAACACTGCTCTCTATCTTTAAACGCTATTACACTGCCCGGTTAAAAAGGAGTTAGGGAGCTAACTTAACTGGGCCGCTCCTGTCACCCCAGTTAGGGTCTCTAACTCCCTAATTCTTATTACACCACCCTAAATCGGGACTTAGCGCCCTGAATACGAACTGCCATAAGTGCTTTAGATCCCCAGTTCCAGAAAAATGTTAAATAGGTACTATACAAAACTTAGGCTGCTCAAAGCGTTACTAGTAGTAACACCTACTAGTATTATTCTCTGCATCACCCAAAGGTTGACTGGTAGAAAATGCCTCAGGCATTAAGTCCGCCTCTGTACATCTGTGTGCGTAAAGTGTTAAATAAATAAATAAATAATAAATTAAGCTGTCCACTATCACACGTACAAGTTATATCTAACTAGTCGTCCCGCGCAACTTCGTCTGCGTCACAATTTTCATTACTGCTCCGCTCGTATTGATCTTAGCGTGATTATATATATAGCCTATAGCCTTTCTCGATAAATGGGCTATCTAACACTGAAATCAGGGATAAGATTGCTTGGAAACATGCTGGTCCTGCTCCATAGGACAATCAATGGTGGAGACAAGATCAAACTGATTGGTTTATATATTTACTTTTGTACCTACTGTTTCATTTTTGAGTTTTTATTATTCTCTTCACTCACACTCTGCTAATGAACGGTTCCAATATTTGTTAATATGTGAGTACCATGTACTTATGAAGAAAAGTGAGTACCATGTACTTATTTAGAAAATTAATAAGTCTACCCCTGCATACTTTAGGTTCATGGTCCTCACATATATTAACAAAAGTTTTTGTATACCACAGCACATGTAAAACATTGATATGAAAAGAGTAACTATGGAGTTTCTTGCCCGTTCTTCTCCATAAGAATCTACCCTTCCGAATGGACAGTATAGTAACTATGTTATTTTAAATGTTATGATGACGTTCAAAAGTGCCGTTTAATGGCCTAATTGAAATAAACGTTTTTGACTTTGACTTTTGACTTTGACTTTGAAACAATTTTTTAAATCGGCCCTGTAGTTCCTGAGATTAGCGCGTTCAAGAAAACAAACAAACAAGCTTTATATATTAGTACTAGTTGACCCGCGCAACTTCGTCTGCGTCACAATTTTCACTACTGCTCCGCTCCTATTTGGTCTTCCGATAAATGGGCTATCTAACATTAAAATAATTTTTCAAATCGGACAAGTAGTTCCAGAGATTAGCGCGTTCAAGCAAGCAAACAAACAAACTCTTCAGCTTTATATATTAGCTTAGATAATGTTTTTATGTGGATTGAAGTCCTGGGATACACACAATTTTCCCTTTACGCCCGTCTAA
Organism: Lacanobia oleracea; assembly: GCA_950371165.1. Taxonomy (NCBI): domain Eukaryota; kingdom Metazoa; phylum Arthropoda; class Insecta; order Lepidoptera; family Noctuidae; genus Lacanobia; species Lacanobia oleracea. Next base: position 16,416,009 of record OX493397.1, read on the forward strand.
CCTTACAATCAGTGTAAAAGCTTTCATCTCTCTATAAATATAAATCACGTCTGGTTTTCCTATTACTTTGGGACTTGCATGACTATATTATCTTTAACGTCGCATCATGATATGAAAAGTATCGATACTTTTCGCTTTGAAGATTTATCGATAAAAGTTTTGCGTAAGTGTAAAGAAAAGGTTACAGAGTGTTACAGGAGCGTAGGAGTGAAATGGAAGGCACGAAAGAGGCACTTAGTCACTTTTTTATTGTTCGAAGTAAACGTTTGTGAACTTAAAAAAAAAATCAATGATCATTTATTTGCTTAAATAAGGTACAGAAGGTTGGTAAAATGGATAAAATTACTAACTACCTTTAATTTTGGCGTGAACATTATTATTTTATTTGAGTGAATTACTGATTATAAGTAGTCATTCAGTCATTTAAACAGATAACCCCATTTAAATTGTATTATTATTAAATGATATTACAATAACACGTCGTCATTTAAAACTCACAAACGTGGTATTTATTCTCTTTTTATCTATTTTAAGTATGATTTCTAGATTTAACAGTTCCACTTAAAGTAGATGTTGAATACACAGCAGGAGTCAAATGCTATCAGCATGCAGACACTTCCATTTACGATTTGTATTTTTAATTAATTAATATTACCTTAACACGAACAGGAAGGAAGAAATTAAGGAAATATTTTAAGGTATAAGAAATGTCAATTTTCCTCTTCATAAAGACAAGCTGAACAATGAAAAATATTTTTTTTTACATATCTGTTATTGGGTTTTGAAGTTGCTGTGTTTTTTTTGGGCCGCTTTAACTATCAAACTAGACTTTTAGATAAAAAAAAAAAAATTTTTTTAAACCAGATATTAATTTGTTTCTAGGGTGTTTTGTTTTTTCTTTAATTCCAACTTTATTTGCCTGTTTCTTGGTTGATAAGATAATCTCTGATGCAAAATACCTTTAACACGTAGACTTATAAATTGTAAACTTAATGTATCGCAAATCATCTTATTGTTACTGAGTGACATAAGCTATTTTTGATTCTAAAAAAACGCGGAAAAAATTAGTACATCAACCAAAGAAAATATTATTCTAATATAAACTTCAATCTTAATCAACACAAACCAATACATCATATCACACCAAGTTACATAATTACGGTACCTCAACATAACCAGTAATGAGTTCCTAATAGTTGTTTACCAAAGCGACATTTACCTCTCTATTCGAATTAATCGAAAACGGTCGATACCAGCCTCTGCGTCGGCAGCGAACAGAAATCGCGCTGATTTATTATGTAAGCTCAGTTTCACAGAAATTCTACGAGATTTGCATATGTAACGCGAATTTTGTTGGGAGTTTAGAACTTATAGGTATGGTATTATATGTTTTGTAGTTATTGGTAGCTAGCATTAGTGCGGTATTTGTACAAATTCTGATATTTCAAATGCTTGTTACGGTATTACTTGATGCCAGCAAACAGCTAGCGTTTCATTATGAACATACATTTTAAGAACGATTTTACTTTAAAAAAAGACTACACTGGAAAAATCTAGCAGTGATAATTCACTCACTCTGATAGACAGGATAAAAATGGACTAATTCATAGAAGTTTTCAAGTTTCTACCATAAAACAAAAGCCTTCCAGAACACGCCTCTTTTAAGTCTCCAGATCACATGACCAGACATGTCCCGAGCATGAACACTCGGTCATAAAAAGCGTGGAAGACCCCCTGGTTGTCACCATGCAAAGACACAACGAAGAATGGTGAGGGTAGCCGACCAAAAAGAGCAATCTCATAAATGCGAAAATAACGTATGGCATGGACTAACAACCTTTTGCCCAAGAACTAAATAACCCCGAAGTGGAAAACCATTTTTCGTCTCTGCCAGAAACCATCGATAGAAAAACTACTCTATAATTTTTCCAATCTAAATACACCCAAAAATCTTCAAACTACCAAAAATCTACACTAAAGAAACATCATTAAAATGTCTGAGTCGCTAAAGTACTAGGTAATTTTACCCGGAATTCCTAGTATTAAAATTTAATGGGGAGCGACGTCTCTCTCTACAGCTGGGACTCGCACATTCTCCATTAAGTTCACTTAGGTGCTAATTAGGAGTATTTTCGCCACACCAATTGTTCTTGGATTTAAATGCACTATATATATATCTCTTGTATAGTTCTTGCGATCATGTAACGTTACGTTTTTGATGATGGACAAAAGATTTTTTTTTTAAACTAACAATTGGCGTGAGTCTGGGACTTCCCTACCTATATAAAAAATGTTGACGAGTATCACACAAAAAAATACATAAGCTCTAGGCATTTGTACCTTTACCACAGTTATTATAAAAGAAAAAAGTTTTTTTTTTTTTCATTATTTTTGTCTTCGACAATCAGTTTCAACTTCGAGTTGTTTTTAGTATTGATAGGCCTGCATTCGATGACTATCTCACCTGTAGAAGTTACCTATTCACTCTTGACTTGAAGACTCCCAAGTTGTAACTATCAGGAAACACAGACTTTGGCAGAATATTCCACTAGATACTATTATTTTAACCAGCTGACATAAAAGACGTTAAAACCTACACCGTGCAGTACATCATTACAGGAACAAATTGTGTTCGTTTCCTATACAACAGGAGGTTTTTGAATTGCGCCTACCACGTGTACTGTTAGTAAAAAAGTATTATTACCTTTGTTTGTTGTAATCAATGTAAGTGTTTTCTAAGTATTTTTAAGATTTTATGTAATTATAATTTTTTCAATGTTATGGAAATATTTGTACGCCGCTAATTACGGCTAAACATGAGTGGACTTAAACTGTTTAATATCTTGCATGCTCCTGTATGTATACAATGTTTAAACAAATAAAGAAATCTTTATACATGGTGCCATTTTATTCGTCTCTCAAGGGCCTACTTAAGGTACCCGACATAAACTACCTTTAGGTACGTATATTTAAAAAAATAGTTCTTTAAGATAATAGGTACAAACATTAAAAATAATAATGCATAAGTATTATGCAACACTCTATTAATAATGTTAACGTACATATCAAATCAGCAATCGGCTAGTACTGCGTTCGCTCCTGGATGTTTCAAACTACAAATAACGATAATGCATAATATTTTTATATTTGTAACTAGTTGACCTGCGCAACTTCGTCTACGTCACAATTTTCATTACTGCTTCGCTCGTATTGGTCTTAGCGTGATGATATATAGCCTATAGCCTTCCTCGATAAATGGGCTATCTTACACTGAAAGAATGTTTCAAATCGGACCAGTAGTTTCTGAGATTAGCGTGTTCAAGCAAACAAACAAACAAACTCTTCAGCTTTATATATATGTATAGATGAAGTGGGCTGTCGTTGTAAGAAGATTAAATTGGCACCGTGTCAAACGTTAACGTTGTATTTCTTAAACATAAATTACAATAAACATCCTGCCCTTTGATCAGGGCCGAGAATAGACCATCCCATCACTTTTTGACTCTTTGAAAAGGCAATTAAGGTGTGCTAATAAGTCAGTGGGAGAACAACATACGTCTTTAAAACCAAATTATTTCGAGGAATGAACTCCTAGGAAGCAGTAAATTAATGTGTATTCAAATTGTTGTTACCACGGGTAAAAGGTGAGGAAACACAGACAAAGTTCCTTTCACATTTATCATTTGAAATTATATATTTTATTGCCGAAACATCAATTTACCTGTAAAACTGTATTTAAACATACGGTAAATAAAGTACAAGACGATAATCAAACAGAGCTAAGAGGTCAATTAATAATGCTCAGTGCTAATTACTTATTAATGCAACATAACAGCCTGTTAGCAGAGCTCAAACTAATCAATTATTAAAGCCATTGAACAAGCAGTCCCAATGCAAACAAGAATGTTTGTATGCTTTCATGAATCAAATGTATGTGGATCGTTTCCTTTGGGAAAGAGTCGTAAAAGTCAGATGGTGCTTTATGCGATTGTTAAAATCTAGTTCAACTTCTAATATAAAAATTTAATATCTATTTGGGTGTCGAATGTTCCGGCAACAGTGTGAGGACGCTGTCTTATGTCATTCAATCAAATCTCAATTAGGTACTGTAAAAAATGCAAACAAAACGCAAGCAGTAATTTTTGGTAAGGTAGTTCACAGTTACTAAGCAAGACAATTGACTGCCATGGTCCAAGGACTTCATAGTTCCGTAAATGCACACAACCACATAAAACGCGTCTTCAAGATATGCAGTCTCTGGCAGTAGTGACTTGTCTTTAAAAAACAAATGTAATGCAGAAGGCAGAAATGCACTACAGTTTTTAGCAATTATTAACTTTCAAAACCACTGGAGCCTTTTCTGACAGCCTGACTGCCATTGCCAAGTGTAATACTTAAATTACTAATAAATAATGCGAACAATATATTTGACCAACGTTGACAGTTATTAAAGTTGGGTTGGTATAGTCGAAAATGACACTATTTGTAGTGTAAGCAGCAGTAGGTAACGTAATAAAATGACTTTCCATCGTTGCAAGCGAAAAGAGAAAGTTCATAATAATTATGAAGACGCTAACATTCTCAGAACTCAATATACCTGTAGATTCATATAAATTAGCCTGAACTTCGAGAACACGATATCAAAGATTCCTTATTACAAAACCGCTAACAAACTAACACAATGTTGAAGCAATTATGTAAAATTTAATATCTATATTGTCATCTGTATATATAGAAGTATAAGACGCACATATACTACGAACAAGGAATAAGCATTAGCTGATTTCAAATAAGCAAAATATATCAGCGACATTTGATTATCATGTTTATTCAAATCAGACCGCTTGGATTCGCATAAATCCTCATTGCTGCTTTGATAGCGAAAGCAGTGGCGTGCAACATTTTTCTTGCATATTTTATTTATGGGAAGGGCATGATGAAAACGTCTGGTATTCTTTCATTATTTTTGTTTATGAGTGAATAAAAGATGGATTTTCGTGATTCGAGCTTTGTGTATTTTATGAATGATTTTGTATTCAAAGTAGCTTTATTACATGTTTTAGTAGCCTTGACATTTGTCATTAATATTGTATTATTATTCCTGACTGACATATCTTTGTTAAGGGTACGTATTTGAATACCGAAGATTAAAATACCTACTGTTAAAATGTCGATGTTTAAAACATTAAAAATGGAAATATCGAACGACCATAAAACCGAAAATTAAAATAACGAAAGTTTATATTTTGGAATGGTTAAATAACCTACGTCAAAAATATCTAAAATCTAAATATCTACAAAAATTACATCGAAAGATCTAAATATCGAAATACAGATTATCGAATGTCCTAAATATCGATGTACAAAGTATCGAACATCCTAAATATATAATATATTATTTGAACATCGAAAATTAAAATACCTACGTGTAAATATGGGTTAATTTTCATCATTTAATACATTAATTATTTAATTCACCCAAAAATACGTACAAGTTTAAATATCGAACAAATTTTGATATCAGTAGTATGAGTGGAAAAAAGTTGCTTCTGCAACGTCTCCGGCACTACGGGAAGTGCAACCTCTTCATCCTTGCGTAACAAAGGATGGGCACCCATGTTCACCTCCGCAGCTTCGGCTTGCTGGTCGCCTCCGGCGACTAGCCTCAGCCGCTACGGCTCCCACGGGTGCCAATGCTTTGTTACAGCGGGCGGGGGTTGCCCTCCCTTCACGCCTCCGAAATATTATACAACCTCTAGGGGTAACAGCCAAAAGACTACGTAAAGTCGGGGTGCCCCAATTCGCTTTTGGAACAATTTCAACCTATTTTATCCATGAAAATCAGTGTCTAGTGTACAAGCGTAGGTCAATCGTAAAGGTATTATTTGGGTCTTTAAATTAAAATATTTTCTTGAAAAGTTAATATTTTGTACTACAAAATTTAGTGACAGAAACGAATCGCTGACAAACCGACCCCACGTAGTCTTGTCTGCCCTACCCCTAGAGTGTAATTTAGAATCGCGTAGGCGTGGAGGGTTGAGGCGGCCCGCAAGCTGAGGAGCAAGCTGCGGTGGTGAGCGTTTAAACCATCTGTGACAATAAGCTCGCGTGGGACTGCCAAAGCCCTGCAGCGCCGGAGCCGTGACAGAAACCCAGCTTGCTGCATGGTGCATGCTCTCTTGCATGCAGCATGGTTCTGATCCGTGTTCCGACATGATAAAATTCTCTAAACAATACGTTAAATTTTTGCAATAGACAGACTAATGACTAATAGCAACGCGTTTGCAGAGTGTTACAATTTCAAATCTACCTACATTTATGAATATCTCATACTGCCTATATAAAAACTGGTTCGATATTTTAACTAGTAGGTATTTTAACGTAGATATTGTGAACTTAGATGACATTTTGAACTTAGGTATAATGTCATTCGAAGTTTTAAAAATTTCGATATTTTAATCACTCGGCATTTCAATCTTCAACGTTTTAAGCGTAGGTATAACAAATTCCGATATTTTGATACAATCGATATTTAAATGTTCGATATTCTGAACGTCGGTATTTTACGCGTAGGTATTTCAATCTACGCTATTCAAATACGTACCCCTTTGTCAATCTTACAGAATAGCGAGCAGTTGTTGGTCGTGTATCATATTTTTACTCAGAACATAAAAGTCTCTAGAGTGGAGTGAAATATAAAGGTATTCATAGGCCAACAGCCAGCAATTTCTCACTGTCGCTGTATATGCATTATTGCAATTTTTATACCAACCAAACGTATGGTTCCCTAGAGTAATATACACCAGAAAAGGTACAAAAACCTTATAAACTCATATTTGAACATATTTGCGCTAGTTTCCCCATAATTTGAACTAACGTAAATGTATGTAGTTATATTGTTTTTAGTTTTTATGTGCGACTAAAACTGATTTTGATTTTTCCAAGGCAACCAAAAAATTGTGGAACGTGAGTAGAATAGAAAAACTTTTATTTTTACTCCATTAGAATAGTGTAATATTAGTAGAAAAAAAAAAGTTATGACACTAACTAGAACACAATTTATAATTTAAAAAAAAATGCTAATAACGCCAAATCGTGCCTATTCCGCATTGGTAGCTCTTTAAAACTGTATTTTTGACTCCCCAAACACAAAACTCATTTATAAAGTGGAGCAATGATAAGGCTTGTTTCCACATGGCTAAGCCCAAAGCGACACAATGCAACATGATTGATGGACCGCTCAACATTACATACAGTGTATCCTGTACTTTATAAAACGTTTAAAGCGATTTCTCCTCAACTAAATTAAAGTTTTGAAACCGGCTGAAATATGATAGAATGTTGGGGCCTGTGTAAGCCTAGGTAACATTTGCATGTAATTAATTGTTCTTCTTTTGTTTGCTGTTGAAATAAATGAACTGAATGAACCTAGATTTATAGAAGTAGATATGTACCTTAAAATTTTTTTCCTACTACTCCGCTGTATTTTTCTAATTTTTTGGTTGCAGGATCCAAGACAGTTGAATTGCCCACCGGACATCCAGATGCACTGCATCTTACCATCCCTTCCTTGTTGCTATTCCACCAATTCGCACTAAGCGTTTCCAAACGTCTTTTATAATGCGCACAGCAAAGTAGTGGAACTCGCTGCCTGCGTCTGTGTTTCCAAATGCTTACAACCCTAATCTCTTCAAAGTTAGAGTGAACAGGCTCCTTCTGGTTAAGCTCGCTCTATCGTAGACATTATCTCTGTCATCTCTGACCTAGACTAGAGTCAAGAGCAAACCCATAACACATACTTTTTTTAAATCGTTTCTCCGAGACTCGTCGGAAATCATTGGCTCGGCGATTTTTTGGTGGTCGCCACTATTGATTCTGGCTTTCAGGAGTTGCAGTGGTGGGAAATGTGTGGCGGACTTGTCCCAAGTATTCTAAATCTTTTTAATTAATTGTTGTCTGTTAATGGCTCAATTTTGTAATCATCGGTTAAAAGTTGAAAAGCCTCATAGCTATCGACTAATTATGAATTATTTAAGTTGTATACCATAATAATGGGAGTAAGTAATTATTATAAAAGAAATTGAATTAAATGCCATTGGGCCCGGCTGTCATTTGAAGATTTTTGAAAATCGAGACCCATAATCTTAAGCTAGAAAATGTGACACTGGTCTTGCCTAGTTTAGTTAATGGGTTGTGCAGGTTCAAGTCAAATATTTAGCTGCTCCATGTAAAATAATGGTACTTAACTGCATCTGGTTAAACTAAAAAACCTAAATATAGAAAAATACTACGTAGATTAATTGGGTGACCTGAAAACTATACCGATTTATCTATATGTTTATTTATCGCTTAACGGGTTGAGGCGACTAACATAGCGTTAGGTAACACCCCGTAACAAAATACATCCACGCAATTAATTTAATCGACGTGTTTGTGGTTTTACACGATAGCAAATATAATTAATATCACATTTATTTTCACGTGCTTGTATTACTGAACTGGTACAGCGCCTGAATTATTACTGATAATACATTGCGGTTGGCTGCGGTGTTTCTATTCTGGGTACCTACATACGTGCTCCAAATAAAGGCTTTTGTCCTAATAGAATATTTTTGATTTAAAACCACAGCCAATAATACAATGGAACTATAAATTAATTTAATTGTGATGCATTGAAAGCCTACATGTTTGTCTGGCACTTCTGTTTGTTTATCCTGAGTACTAATTAAGGCTTGAACTTGGAAAAGTCCAAGGGGTCTCTCGATTATCTATTTTTGATTGATTTGTCATAGAATATACTTTTGATTTGTTAAAAACATTTAATCGAGAGACCTCTAATATTCTTATGTTTGTAAATTGGTAAAGTGATAAAGCAGACATGTGCTAGAATGGAAACCGCGTATGGGCTATCGTTGTATGGGACGCTCTACGTCACGACGGATCGATGATTTGAAGAAGGTGGCTGGCAGCGGATGGATACGGACTGCTCAAGACCGGAATGGTTGGCGCTATTTGGGAGAGGCTTACGTTCAGCAGTGGATGGCAATTTGCTGATATGATGATGATAAATTTTAAATATTATTATTACTTTGCGTGCCCTTGTTGGCTCGTTCTTTGCCTAACGAATATGCCATCGAACATGAGAATGCTGCCAGTATTCTGGAAACGTTTCCTAATGACAGTATTGTGGAATGTAGTGTGGAGTGTACTTGACGCCTAAATGCATGTGTGTATTTTGTTTTTTTCTTTCATAGCTCAAAAATTGGAAAGGTGAGAAATCTAATGAACTCAAGATGCTCTTTTCGGATAGCCCATGAATTATTGAATCCCTTAAATAAAATAAAATAAAATAGTCATGTCTTTGATAATGAAATCGTTAAGTTCAAGGTGCGAAAAAAAATTTTCTTAACTCATCTCTTAGTTGGCAATTTTGAAAAGTGTTAAAAAATTTGCTTCCAACAAGGCAGTGCTTTGTAAGTACTTTGGTAGTTCACATTTTTTGATGCACGCTTTGTTTATTACAGATTTTCTAAATTTATGTGATGATAGCAATTTTTTGAGCACGATATTTAAAACCCAATGAAAGAGAGATGAGAATTCAGCAAAATATAATTCGAACTCTCACAATAATTTGAAAAATTTCAACTTGGTTATATTATTCTATTTTAAAAACAATACGTCTACGAATCCTTTGACTCTCGACGTAACTCCAGGTTATATTTTAATCAAAGAGTAATTCTAGGAAGCATGGCGTTGTACTAAATTCGCAGAAATATAACAAAGCTCGGGACGTTCAAAGAGACCTAAATCTGTACCTGATCTGTAGCTGTGAGAACAATGTTAGACCGCGTTTCCAATAGAATATACATCCCTCGCTTCGCATCCTTGCACATTTCTGATGGAAACGCAGCTTTATTTCTCTTCGAAAAAAGAATATTTTGGACAGGAACTCCATATGTACACAGGCTTCCTTTTAAAATTGACAAATATTTTATAATCCACTGCTAGGATTCAACTGGAGAAAAACAATACAGGCTGGATTCTGGGCTCCAGGAATAGAATCCATTCGAAACCACAAAATAATGACCTTGTTACAAATGTATAAAGGTATGACTTAATTATATTATAAAAAAAAAATCGTTTGTTTCACCTGGTCCAACAACCATAAAGTCCTGGAAAATTTCGGAAATATAGAAAAATGGACTTTTGAAAATTCCGAGTTTAGCGTAAATTTTAAACGAAAGAAAAGGAATAAGGTGACAGGCTCAAAAAATATAGCGCGATGAGCTGGACTCCTCAAAGGACGAGCCCAAAACTGCAAAAGACCCGAGAAAGTTTAAAAAAGAGGAATAACCGGCTAAGTGCGAGACGGAATTTCACACGAAAAGTTCCGTATCCTATGATACTGGAAAAACAAGTTTCTTGTATAGGTGCCCTCTTTAATTTTTAATTAATATTTAAATTTTAATATTTGTTGTTGTAGCGACAGTAGAAATACACAGTCTGAAAATTTCATTTGTCTTCCTATTACAGTTTTTAAGATACAGCCCGCTGACAGACAGAAGTACAGACGGTTGGGGTACGAAACCCTAAATAAGAAGTAAGACAGTACAGGCTCATAATAAAAACAAAGCAAACATTGTTCATTTCTCATGTAAAAGACTAGGGTGTGGACACATGTCTACGGTACGGCACCGGCCACCGTGCGACACGACGCCGCTACCGGGAGACGGCACGGCACAGTGCCGTGTACGGCACCGCGGTGGCATACAGCAAACCGCTCGGTAGTTTGTTTTGTTTTTGTTTAGTTTGCACGTGTATAATAATGGCTGACAATTTAGATGTCGACTTTTTAATTTCACTAGTCGAAGCACGTCCCGTTCTCTGGGACAAGACAAAAGAGAATTATAAGGTTAAAAATTTTAAAACAGAGGGATGGAAAGATGTCTGCCGAAATATTTTTCGATCTTTCGACGACAAGGGAAGATGCAGATTTAATATTTATCAATATTTTGTAACTAAAATGTAAAATAAGCATAAGAGAAGGGCCAGTGCAACGTTTTTATTCCAGTTAATATTGATTTTTAACAATAATTACAAGTTTAAAGTATTGTGAAACGGAACGTGTTTTAATACCCCCAGACTTTACTTATTTCGCAGTATCAAAATATTTGAATAGAGTAGTGGCCAGTGTAATTTCAACGAACGCATAATAAGTATCAGCTAGCTCCATCCAATGGGCAATTTTTTTTAGTGATGTATGTAGGTATGACATATTTCATAAGTCTATAGGAGGTAGTTTTGCAGTATACATTTTATACTTAGTAAATAAACTATGTCCAAAGATACTTGTGAATAGGATCTCAATTTTCAGTGAAGATAGCGATCGATCTCACACTATTACAATGACTGTATCATTTCTTTTTATTTTTTTTGTGAATAAATAAATAATTATAATTTATATTTTTTCATTTTAGTTTTTTGTTTTAAAATGTTCTGAGTCTAGAATCTGTATAAAACTCAATATTGTACACTGTTTTTTAGACGAGAGAGACTGAACCCCACGACACAGGGTATCCTAGTGTGGGTTTCAGTGTCATGTAAATGATTGATATTTACTTTTATGAACAATAAAATTTTATTATTACTAATTAGTTTTAAAATTTTTACTCAATTACTAATTATTTAAGAATAGATATTTTGTAAAAATTGTGAAAATTATCTAGTCGCTTTATAGCTAGCATCTGATGATGATATGTACTTACAAACTAGCGGTCGCGTCAACTCAAACTATCAGGTAAGCGAATGTTCAAAGTACCTACATACTAACACTATTCTATTCCACACATTTTTTTACTGAGCAAATAAGTAAGTTTTGGAAGCACTGGGATCTTGCTCTATGACTTTGAATTATGACAGTTCTTGACCAGTGACAGACATGCGTGACGTCATCGTCCGTTTTGGCGCGAAAATTTAAACTGTCTGTTTAAAATTTTTGAAAATTAAAGCGTTTTCATTTTTTAGTTATGTGGCGGTCTATTCTAGACGGAGTTTTTTAAAATGAAAGCTAAAATAGAAATATCACATGTTCCCTATTAAGAAAAACGAGTCTCGGTGGGTACATATTTTTTTTTTTTTTTTTTTAGAGGTTCTTACATTATTTCGTTTATTTTTCTTATATACATACAAATTATACTATTATTATAATTACTTATTTATTCTTTTTGATGTAAGAACTTAATCGTTGTCTTTATTAATTCATTTTTCATTATTTGGTCATTGACAACCATAGTTTTGTGTAAAGTATCGTAGAAGCATATTTTTCAAATTTTGTAAATGTGAGTACCATGAAACCATCTACATTTTATGTGAGTAGTTATAGTTTTACTTGTTGGACATGAACGAGCATGGTGGTTGAGAGCATGTCATGCTCACTCAAATGTCTCGCTGATGGCGGCGCGTGGGTTTGATCATTCAGTTCCCTTCGAAATGGTTGAGCTGAAAGGTGCCGATACACGCGTCATGTTCGTGAACAGGCGCCGTCGGTTGAGACTGGTCATCTCTTAACTGCCATTGGCTTATTTTAATCTTTATATTTTAAATTCTTATAATAAGCCCTTTTTTGTCCTTTGCATTGTCCTCACATGCAGAAGCAACAAGTATATGTAACTTGAAATTTTGTAAAACAGAACATGATTTAAAAGAGTGTCCGTGGAGTTTCTTGCACGTTCTTCTCTATAGAGATCTACGCTTTAGAACGTGCAAATAGCTTCCATGTTTTTGACTGACCGACCTTGACGTTGCAAAAGTGCCTGTGAATGGTTTATTTGAAATAAAATGCTTTGAATTTGAATTTGAATTTGAATTTGAATTTATCTTTCTTTTTCAACTGCTCATGACACTTATTTTGATAAGCTTATAATATTCATCCATTCTAAACATCACCAGTCTCGCCTTTACAAGAAATACCACAGGGTATTTGATAGAAAATCAAATCAGTTGTATTGTAAAAATTGTATTCGGATTCTTGTGTAACAGATACACAAGAATCCGAATACAATTTTTCTTAAATAATAATCAATCATGCGAATTACAATTAACTTGATTTGAAGAAAAACAATATCAATATATAATTCTTTTATTTACCTTATAGTTAAACCTAACATTTCCTTAGGCTCAAAAGGTATACTGAACACGTATTGCTTTTGTATAGCAATCTTGGTTAGTAGTCTTCAAAACTTGATATGGACATTCTAAAATATTTGTAAAAATTTTCATCACCACATATTTTCTTCTTGTCACTATGATTTCCATCATGGTTCATTATAGAAAGATATAGATTTACCCAATATTTTCTTTGATTCAGTTATTTATTTATTCGTCGCCTTAGTTACAGAAGCAGAATAATACGTCTTTCGCGGTCCATATCAAGACAAAAACTGAACGATGGTTGCCGCTTTGTGCCCACGGTGCACCCTACACGGCACCGTGCCGCGGCACGACGCCGTGCCGTCTCCCGGTAGCGGCGTCGTGCCGATACACAGTGGCCGGTGCCGTACCGTAGACATGTGTCCACTCCCTTAGGACACATTATAACGGCACCGCAACGGCACAGCAGCAGCACGGCGTCGCCTCGAATTTAGGCTTCAGCTAGCCACCCGCGTGCTAACTAAGCATCGCCCGCGAGGTGCAAGCTCACCGTCCATGTTGTGCGTCGGGTCGGCGCACTGTAAGCACGCTGTCGGCGCACTCGGTCAGCGCGCAGGCTGCGAGTCAAGTTGCATGGTAGTGGCAAGCGCGCTGATTCCCACCATTGGCTTTTTCATAATTATTGACAGTATGAAATATATTTTACGACACACAATGTAACGATCTAATTTGAATGACAAGTAAATTACTGGGTGCCATTGCGGTGCCCGTATAGTGTGCCTGCCTGACCTTTAATATCTTTTATTAGAATTTTAAATCTTCAAACATAACTTATTTTGACGCGCAGAACAAACCATTGTATGAGAGAATACAAAATAAACATCGGATTTTATTCTATTTCCATCATCATTAAAGAAAAGACGTCTAAAGCTTGTTATCGTCCTTCCACATATTTTCGTTGCATTGCATTCGACGCCCACACTCCATATTTTCCTAGCAAATAATATTACCTTTGATAGCTTAGATGTCTAATCAGAAATAAATGATCTTTATCTTTTAATGTACCTATCTTCTATTTTGGTTTCAATAATACACGTAACGATGTTAAAAGGGGTTCGAACTTTTTTTATGGGAGCTGGCATAGCCCCCCACCACCATTTTGATTTATTTTCAAAGTACACACATCCATATATCCATAGAGGGCACTTATACAAACGAAAAGTGTAAGCATCAAGGTGCCCTACAGTGACACGTTGTCGAGATATTTGAAGATAAAGTCGCCACAATAGTTCTATGTCCTTTATAAATTGAGCATGTAGACGTCTACCTAATATCCACAATGTTACGATTTTTCGCATTGCAGTACAGTCAACAAAAAAGATTCTAAACCAGGCAGCTAAGATAAATTAAAGCATCTTTTTAGACAGGAACATAAAATTACTACGTTACATAGTCCTCGCCACAAAATTTTTATCACGGTGGCCGATTTCGACGAGGATAAGCCAAGTACGCAGGAGATATTAAATACACACGGTACCATTTTAATCTTCTTACAACGGCAGCCCACTTAATCTATCCAATGACTACTACAAAAAAATGATATTTATGAATAAAAAGATACAGGTCTAAAAAATTTTCGTGCTTCACGTGGCATAAGAATGGGCCGCTAATGAGAAAACCCTTATGGAAAAGAACTCTCGATTAGGTACCCAATATACAGCGCTGGATTTACACTAGCCCCAGTCCGGGCTAGTGCCCAGAGCGGCAAATTTGCCAGGGCGGCAAAATTTGAAAAGTGTAAAAACAAAATTTCGGTGTTGAGGTGGCATTTTCTACAGTGCGTCCAGGGGCGGCAGTAAATTTAAATCCAGCCCTGCCAAAATAGCAGTAATTTTAGAAGTGCCCAAAATACGACTTTGTCTATACCTATGTTAACATAGTTGTTTCTATCCACATTCATACATTATAGGCTTGGTTACTTTCAACAACCCTCTCTATAACAGCATAATACTCTTATATAACAACGAAAATTAAATTGAATACAATGTAATTCACACACTATAACAACAAAATGGGATTACTTTTATTTCAGCTTTTAACAAAAAGATAAATCCAATCCACTCAAGTTGCGTAATGAAATTCATGGAACCGTTTACACGTACCTACCCTTAATAATAAAACTCTATTATCGGCTTCTACACAGCTGGGCACAAAAGCTTTTTGTTAAGAACAAAAAGTACATAATTATGCTTTGACGGTACACATGTGCGAGATGAAACTCGTTACAAGAAAATAATAAGTTTCTTTTTTATAAGAAAACTCGGTATTAAGGATGATATGGTTTACTTGATCAATCTTTTAGTCTGTGTTTGGAAACTAAATAAAAAAATGGGTAATCTACTTTATCTTTATCATCATGAGTAATAGCTTACTTAACCCAAATATTTAATGTATATACTATGAGTTGGTTGTTAGCGTTCCGTACCCGAAGGGTACCGAATGGAACCCTGTTACTAAGCCTCCGCTGTCCGTCCGTCCGTCTGACACCGGGCTGTATATATTTTTGTTATAGCGGCAATAGAAATACACAACACACTCTGTGAAAAGTTCAACTTTACGTACTACGTATAACGGTTCTTGAGATACAGCCCGCTGAAAGACGAATGGACGGAAGGGCTGCCAGACGAACGGACGGACAGATAGTGGAGGCTTAGTAATAGGGTTTCGTCGGTTACCCTTTGGGTATGGGACCCTGATTAAAGGGGGCTCCTATACAAGTAACTTGTCTTTTTCGGTTTATTGTACGGAACCCTACCTGTGCGAGTCCGACTAGCATGTTGCCGGTTTTTGGTTCAACGACGTGGACGTTAATAATCTCGTTTTTTTACACGCTCAATGATCACCTTCTAGCAACCACTAGTTGATAATTATGATTTCTGAGAAACAGTACCTGCTTTCATATACTACCATATTATCATACTAACCTTTTTAATTGCTACTCCGTGGGTTATAGAAAGAAAGAAACAAAGAAAAAGCGTTAATATGTCTTGCTACTCCGTTGTGTATAGAAAGAAATAAAAAGCGTTAAAATGCCTCTTGAAGATAAGAGCATTCATTACCAAGTTTAATAAAGACAGTTTGGCAAAGTTACCTCTAGTATCATTGCCTGCAATTTGGAAACTGTTAGCATCTACCTATATCTTTTCCATTCATACTTCAACAATATCTAAAATTTACACTAAAATTCTTCTACTATTTCAAAATACAAAGTTTAGACACAGTATGCTAGGTACACACTTATTAATAGTTCACAAAATCCGGTAAACAGTATTCTTTACTAAGTACTCTCCGAAACTTTGTGTCCATGAATTCATAGTGTACACAAGAAGCGGATACAAACGAGCGCTAGCTACAGTCTGGCACGTGTACGGGAACACGTGTAGCCGTGTACCCACACCTACGTATAATACAGTATGGTAATTCAGATGACGTATTCAATTCTTCGTAAGTGATGAACGATCAGGGAGCACACGATTCAGCGGACTGAATGAAAGCGATTCATCTTCGCTGTTACACCACAAAAGCTAACGTATGTGTTAAGATGAAACAGAAGCTGAGCGATAGGTATACGTAGGTGGGTATATGTGGAGAAAAGATGTTAAGTAAATCATCTTTTCTTATTTGTATGTATAAGAAATTGTGAAAGATTGGGCGATTGTCACACGGCACGGATTTCGTAGTGGTTCCCCGCGCGGTAAGGTGGTTTACGTGTGTTAAGCATCAACGGATTCATGAGAGGTCAATGCGACATGAGTTCCGCTTCACCGCCTACCGCGACGGTGCGCGATGCCGTGTGTTAATTGCCTTATAGCTACTTATGGGAGGAACTTTGAGATAGCGTTTGATGATGACAAAGACAAGGACACTTAGACGATGTTGAAATCCATACTTCCGTAGGAATTAATGATGTCTTTAAAAAAAAAAAACATTTATTGCAGTAATTCTTCCATAATTTGTTAGTAACAATGCAGACTTATGAACTAGTGTTAGTAATATTGGCATTATGAGCCTGCATGAGGCACGCCGATCCCGGGGAATGTCTACTTGACTGCATGCAGTCGTATCCACCGCCCCAAGATTGGAGATAGGAAGGATGATGTCATCAAATAAATCCTTTGGACGGAGCGGAAGGGAGTATGAGACTCTTACTAACTATAACCCATCCGTATTCCTCCAAATGCCTTTTGCATTCTAGGGCCGCGAGGACTCTTTCGAACTTTGCAACTTGTCTATCTGTCTGCACACTTTAACGTCCGGACGATGTGGTATACGGAGTTCATGTCCTGGATTACGTCATAGGCTACTTTTCATCCCGAGATTATAATCCCATGGGATATTCAGCTCTCACGCGAATGAAGATGCTGGCAAAAGCTATTGTAAAATAAAAGACAATCGTTTTACATACATTTCGCGCATGAATACATTTTGAGCAATAACAGTTTAAAGTTGACCATAACATTACCATGCCAGATTTGCAAATGAAGTGTAATTATTATGCCAGTGCATGCATGACCGTGTAGTAGTGCGTAGCTGGCGTAGCCTCGACGTCACGTGCCGTAGCATTCCCGTAGCGAATAATGTAGTTGATTCGTTTTAGGATGCCAATGGCGATCATTACCCTTTCTCTAATATCTCCACAAGGGTTCCACAGAATGTATCGTTTTCGGTATTCATGGCTGTGAGGTAACTTTATTTCCTTTTTAGGGTTCCGTAACTGAAGGGTAATGATCGCTAGATCATTAACGCCAAATCTAACACAGGTGGTGAATGTGGCAACGCGGGTAACGGATGTTGACGCCCATGCACCCAATTGTTTGGACTTTCTGCTGACAACTGATCCGGGCAGTCATTCAATCGGTCTCAGCCCCGCTGGGAACGTCTGACCACTGCCTGGCAAAATCCGTGTTGACCTGCTCTCCTCCAGATAAGAGTCCTAGAGGCACGAGACGGGTATGGCGATAAGAGTCAGCAGATTGGGATGAGATGCGGCACTTTTTTGAATCTTATCTGCTACACTTTTTTGAATCTGTAATTTTTTTCCTGCTGCACATCAATGACCTACGTCAGCTTGGTCTTGTTGGGTACGCAGATGATAGTACGGTTTCAGAGAGATACTTGTCCAGCGCAACAACCGGTGGGATTGAAGTTCGTTCCTTGAGAGAGGCCATGGTAGAGCGGACAAATTTGACCTTAAGCCTTATTTCCTAGGTTCTTTTTACCGCAAAAAGGAGTCATTTTGACCAAACTCAAACTCCTTTTCGGGCTGCATCTGTTCCTGTGACTGATTGGCTCGAGATCCTAGGAATGAAGTTGACATCCAATCTCAACTTTGGAGCCACCATCGAGTTCAAAGCCCAAACTGCGGCCAAAAAGCTGGGCATCCTAAATAGGGTGAAGCGATACTTCAAGCCTGAACAGCTTTTAACCCTTTACAAAGCACAAGTCCGATCCTACACGGAGTATTGTAGCCACCTTTGGGATGGCTCAGCTAAGTATCAGCTTGTCGCGCTTGACTCGGTGGAACGCAGAGCTAAGAGGCTCATCGGTGACGTAAAACTGGTGGATGCCAAGCTACATAGCTTGGCTCATCGCCGTAAGGTCACCTACTTGTCGGTTTTCTACAAATTGTACTTCAGTGAGTGTAACCAAGAACTCCATGACCTCATTCCACCGGCCCCCTTCTACCATCGGACATCCGGATGCACTGTATCTTACCATCCCTTCTTTGTTGCTATTCCACCAATTCGCACTAAGCGTTTCCAAACGTCTTTTATAATACGCACAGCAAAGGAGTGGAACTCGCTGCCTGCTTCTGTGTTTCCAAACGCTTACAAACCTAATCTCTTCAAAGTTAGACTGAACGAGCTCCTTCTGGGTAAGCTCGCTCCATCGTAGACTTTATCTTTTTTATTTCTGACCTAGATTCAAGACTTAGTCAAGAGCAAACCCATCACAAATAAAAAAAGGATAACCAACGGAACCCTATTACTAAGCCTCCGCTGTCCGTCTGTACATCCGTCCGTCCGTCCGTCCGTCTGTCTGTCTGTCAGCAAGCTGACAAGAACCGTAATAAGTATACAGTTGAAATTTTCACAGAGTGTTCTTTTCTATTGCCGCTATTTAATTGCAAACAAATTAATGATAAACATAAAATTTAATTAAAAAATTAAAAGGGGTTCTCATAGAAAAGATACAAGAAACATGTTTTTTTAGTTTATAGTACGGGATCGGTTTTTTTTTTTATTAAAAATGATGATGGGTTAATAACCGCCGTTTTCATGTGTTTAAACGCTACAGCTCTATCTACGAACTACACGTTCTGAATATTATTTTCTCATATTTACGAGAACATTATTTTGTTACGCAATTTATTCGTTTTTCGGTATTTTTATTTAGGTACAACAGAATCAATGAGTACCAACTGTCGATTTTATTTTTTATTTCGAAATTTCGTATCGTCGATATCTCCACATTTTGTACGCTACGAAAATTTTTTTTTTTTTTTCAGAGTCATGAGTATTCATTTAGTCAATTTTATGTACATTTTCTTTACTTTGAGTGTATACAAATATTGAGTATAAATACTAATGTGTAAATACAGGCGACGTCATGTGTATTTTTTATAGTTTATTGTGCAAATAGTGAAAGAGAAAGGCAAACATTGCTTACTCAGTTGATGTTTTTGACATTTTAGTATGACTATAGACAAGATACCATATCTAGAGATAGATTGTCACTTTATTTATCACTCTGCTTATTAGACTCCATCCACTATGAGTGCCTATTCAGGGACTTTTAGGCTGCTTTTCCACCAGAGATGTGCTATGCTACGTTGCTATGGATGCGTTTATTATCCACCAATCATATTCATCGGTCGACTTAGCGTAGCACTGCTGGAAACTGATTCAACTAAGCTACGTTTTTTTATATGGTAGGATGTGTACTGTGGATGCATGCTATGGGTGCGTGCTGTGGATGCATGCTATGGATGGTCGCGAGGTGTAGCTATGTGCAGAGCAGTGCGTGACTTCCCTATTGTCAATACATCGCATACCTCGAGCTGCGCATCTTCCTCGCATCGATGTTAAGCTACATAGCTTAACATCAGTGGAAACGGTTACATAGTTTCATAGCTTAGCTTTTACATTCTCGCAGCATAGCT
Organism: Lacanobia oleracea; assembly: GCA_950371165.1. Taxonomy (NCBI): domain Eukaryota; kingdom Metazoa; phylum Arthropoda; class Insecta; order Lepidoptera; family Noctuidae; genus Lacanobia; species Lacanobia oleracea. Next base: position 16,436,380 of record OX493397.1, read on the forward strand.
TTATAGCACATCTCTGGTGGAAAAGCACCCTTAGGGTCAACTGAACGCTAGAGCAAAACGTACCATTTTTGAGGTTACAACAAAAAGCTACTCTATGGAACATGTAGATTTCAAACGACTTCATAGACTGACTTTCAAGATTGATCCCTATATTCGTTCCAGTTCATTACCCAACATGCCTACAGGTCTACCCTTTCCCACTCACCACTTCACAAATGAAAGTACTACACGTACCCCAATTGAAAAGACAGGTAAGTGAATATGAATAAGGCTGTGAACAGTCGAGGGCGACGATCGCGATCGCACGCGGTAGTGGATGGAGGCAATTCATCTTACTCCTGTGTGGATACTGACACCAGGAGTAGTGTGTTCCTTAGGCGAGTTTATTGCGGGACTTTATTATTTTGCTGTCATGGGTTTTTTGAACATTTTGCAGATTGGTGAAATCGATAAACCAAAGTGACTTTCTACCTGCGACTACGACACATTTCAGTGAACATTACCGCATTTTGAGATGCGTACCGACCTTTGAAACTTTGACAACCATAATTGCTGATCAAAAGGTGGGTCAGGAATTGTGGTGCAATTCAAATAGTTAACTTGACCAAAAATTATTTTAAGCATAATTGCAAAACATGTAGATCTCGTTTCCAAATTTCATTTTAAGACCCTGCAAATCTAATTTTTATACTAATATATAAAGCTTAAGAGTTTGTTTGTTTGCTTGAACGCGCTAATCTCAGGAACTACTGGTCCGATTTGAAAAAATCTTTCAGTGTTAGATAGCCCATTTACTGAGGGCCTATAGGCTGTATATATCACGCTAAGACTAATAGGAGCGGAGCAGACGAAGTTGCGAGGGTCAACTAGTCTATTGTATATATGTACCCATGTTTTTACAAAAAAAAATATTTACCATTCCTTATCCAACTAAATGTTAATGAAACTGTCAAATTCTGTCTGTTGTTCTGTTATGTCTTGTTAAAGTGGCACATACAAATAAATAAGCCATGTAAGTGCCGTCTTCACTATACATAAGTTATAACACCGTACCTACATACCTACCTACATCACACCTGTCTTTGTCTGCCTACCCATGAAATACTGAGCCCAACAAACTGGTACAAATATTTTGTTAATATTTTTTAGTAACGTTGCTGTAACTAGTACTTTAAAATTGTTACCAACAGCAAAACAGGTCACCCGTAACCCCAGAAGCTCCTGGCCACACTACTCATGAATGAATACCTCCACCTCACCTGCCAGCGCTAGTGAATAGCCAACGGGTCAGAGTTCGACCCCTGATCGACATCAGCCGTTGAATAGACACAGAATTTTAACCCCTTCGCCAAAAACGAAGACCGATCCGTTCAACGAATGATAGAATACGAGCGGTGAGAAATATCGCCTCTCTTCAAATACATTTATCATGGCAGATCAGTGTTTATAATCTTTTGCAAAATGTGAGCTTATGTTTGTGTGTTTAATTTTTTTCTGGACTTAAGCAATTTATGTAAGCTTTTAGCTTTTCCCGTGATTTCGTACGCGCATATTCCGTTTTATTCTGTTCCTGTAAGAATTTCTGGAAATCCTCTCTTAGCGCTCCCCTAAACTCCTCAAGGAACCTACATGCCAAATTTCAGCTATAAGATCCTTAGTTTTGGCCGTGCGTTGTCTGTCAGTCACTCAATAACGGAAGAATTTTATATATATATTAATTACAACAATAAATGCTAACATACTAACATTCCTACAATATACAGTTCAGTGTATTTTCTACTGCATCATTATTTCTATAGAAAACAACCTTGAATAAATTTAGCATCTAAAAGAAATAACGATACCTTCACATGAAAAAGCATCGATAACGAGTTTGTGAAACTAATATCCTACAAAAGAGAGAGATATTTACATGTGAAATATGTATGTTAACATATTTCACATGTAAGTATAGATTTACATTTACCTGTACATATACAATTCAAAGGTAACCTACAAATCAACTTGAGGGATTTCTTACGTCGCCCTTTGAACCTTTGAGAACATAAAAAGGAATCAACAGACATCTGCTCAGAATAGATCAAATTTATTAAATTGAGATACAAATTACAATACTTCAAAGAATTTCTCAACTTTCTCGTTTTCCCGAAGGTTCACTATATATATTTTGTTGAATTCTCATTTCATATACTTGGAATTTAATGTTTTTAATAACCTTGGTTTTCAAGGCTTCATTCAGACGGTCGTAAAAGTAGGAAATAAAATTCTAAGTATTAACTCGTAAAACTACTTTGTTGGTACTTAAACTGAAATACATTGAAGCGGATTGAGTACCTAGGGTGATCGCTCTTCCTCGAGACGAATATACTCAAGGAAATATTTTACTACTACGCTTTATTAATTCATGGCCACTCATAATTTTAAAGGTAGGAAAGTAAGGGTGCTCCGCTGTGTCATTTGATCCCCAATTAAGACTAGGGTAGGGTAGGGTATCTCCCGCTTAGCAATTAATAATGACAGGAAGAAAAGGTACAGCATATTAAAACTGTCTCTTTCTGGTGCAAGCACTAATCTAGCAGCATAAAGGTGTCAATCAAATGATGATGGAAATTCACTTTTTACCGAAAAGGCAATCAATCCAAATGAATTTGGAGCGTGATTTGCTTGACAAACCGATTTCATCCAATATGACTCCACTCGACTTTTGGATTAATTGAAAGAGGGTGACCACAGATTTCATCTGATTCCCTCATACTGCCCAAGTGATGAGATGCAAGCGACTGAAAACTACTTTCGGAAAACTGTGACACATCTGTCATTGTAGTAATTAATAATTGAGGTTACAAAGTATACTGGATTGAAATGATCGGATCGGATATCAAATAGGTTCCTAGGTACCTGCAGCATTAAGATCACTTATCTACTAATACGACTATTAAATCAATTTTCTATCAAATAATTGAATTGAGGCCATAAAATATTATTTCATTTAAGTAATACTTAACGATCGATCTGCGTAATAGTCTGTTCTTTTAACCCATTGCTACGCGAACGCGTCACCTGCTAATATCCTCAAATATTCCTTTTCATTTGTTTACGTTTATACATTAGCCCCATGAAACATAATTATTTTGTTATGAAAAGGGACAGTGCTATTCAGTTTGTATAACTCTGTTTCTCTCTCAACGGAATCTTGGTAGCATTGGCAGCACAGAGTAGGACGCACGCCGGTTGTGAGTACAACCTGTGCTTTTGAAGACCGTCACTAATAAGGTTTGTGGATCTGTCCGTCCAAACTGCCATATTTCCCTTAAAAATGCCGCGTTTTACTTATCACTTAGTCTGAAGTCCTAAAGTTGGTATTCCCTTTCACGTATGATTTCCCCGGACGCTCCTTATAGGCTGTTACGTACTACAGGAAAAAGCGTTTCCAACGTCATAAATACTTAGCTACCTCTTAAGTTATTCGATTACCTTTCGAGTTACCGTACGTTCGGTAAATCGACGTTTTGGAGCAATAAAGGTAACTGGAGTTTAGAGTTAAATGAAAATTTAATGCGAAACAGAAATGTTTCAGTGGTTTTTTAAGAAATTTTATTTTGAACTTGCAGGAAAAGAGCACATGATGCTGATGAGTTTTTAATTAATAAAGCGAAACTAAAATAGAGTTCTCAGTGTCCTGAGAACTCTATTTACCAGCCAGGCATATTTTATTAAATTCGTGTTAGTTGCTAACACGACCCTAGTATGTGTGCCGTATTTCAATTTTACTTCATGTTACTCAATTATCATATTTTTATTAATATAGTTATTTTATTTTCTATTGTAAATTCCAGTTAGTAATGCATTTAATCGCCTATTTTTCGGGAGAAGACACTGATTCCTGTAAGCACTATCTAGCAAGGTAGATTGGACCTCAATTTCTTTGTACACATATTTTATGCCAAACAATTTTATTTACCTTATCTAACTAACTCTATGTTCTGTGTAACAAGTGGAGTAAATGGTTGGAAAGTAAGGTGTTTTAACTTTGTCTTTGAGATTAAAAACCTATTTCTACCTACTCGTATTATGTAGATCATGAAAGTAGCTCCTAAGTAGTGTACCCATAATATTGCATTGATGAGGTTCATAGAAAGCATAAAAAACTACCAACAGCCATTTTGTTTGACTTTCAAGAAGAATAGCTGTATCTGTAAAAATTGTAAAGCGTTTGTCAGCCCCGCTCCCGCTTCGCTTATGACCACGCCCCGACCGAAAGCAGTTGGGCTAAGATAATGATCTCTGGAATAAGGGGAGGGCTGCGGATTACTTTTCTCAATCAGCGCGTCGTAATAAATATTTGATGAGCTATAAGGTACAACATTTATTTGTAACTAATTTTATTCCTTTGTGTTATTTTGTCTCGAGAATATTTTTATTTAGACGGAGTGGAATGTCAATTTTAGTTCTGTTTCTTGATCGATGAACTTTTATTGTAAATGTAGAAATGGCATTGAACCTAATTGGCCAAGTTGTTTTTTTTTTTAGTTCACTTAAATAAACTATTAATGATCGAGAAATGGTGCGTAGCGTTGCTGAGATATACAGAGGTAAAAATAGGTGTAACATGAGCATGAACTTTACATTCAAACTAACTTCTGCCCACGACCACGATCATTATTTACAATTATTTACCAAATAGTTTACAAGACTTACCACTGACAATGTTTAAAAAAATACTTGTAAAGATATTATACCGTTAAGTACTATTTAGAAGACAAGTCAATAGAATCTGTAATCTGCAAGTTATAGTAATTGACAACACTGACTGTGAATGGCAGGATATGCTGAAACAAATGTACTGTAACACCTTATATACCATATTCTAGCAAATAAATATTTTGATTGATTGATTGACTTCACCTGGAGTAAAGCTCTCCAATCTATGCCTCGAAATATCAAGGAAAAAGTGTCCTCGACCTATGTTATAGGTTATGATTTCTACCGTGCGCAAAACTTTTCAGCTTCCACAGAAAAAAGTTAAAACCCCTTTTCTAATGTGTTGTATTTCATAATTATAGATTTATATTAATAGTTCCTGGACTGTACCTACCTATACTTTATAAAATCTCAAAAGCAAGTTATTTAAAGCGTCAACTCACTAGTTGAAATCGAAATGTGATACAAATTCCAGAATTCCGGAATATACTGTCTTATCTTACTAACTTCAAATTATTTATATATAAAACTTTATAAGAAAATCATTGTTGAGTTTGAATATCAAAGTGTTTCGGTATTTATTTTTGACCTTGACCGAACAAGGTATACCGATGTCCTTCTGAAGGCCGTGGGTGTCGTTCGAAAGGTCATTGTGGAAATTCTTGGGTGAGGTCACGTAACCCTTGTAGGCGAGCGGTAGACATCATTTAACGAATTTATTTATTTTACCGTTTTAAACTTACATTATGTTTGACAGTGCAACCAAAGTACGCAAATTGCAAACACACTATTTTCAACTCTATTACAGTTTTGTGAATTCAGACAATCAATATATCATTAAACATGTTGGAGCATACACTGTCCATGACTCCACCAGCGACAGGTCATCATCGTGATATTAACTCGGCGTAACGTGGGCTGATTGGAAACTACCATCATATATAGTGTGATTGAATAAAACGTTATTACTAAAATGACTATGTAAAAGGACCTATACAGGAAAAGAAAGATTTTCACTAGTAACAAAGTCGACAAAAAACCTATTCATACTACCTCATTTGTGTTCATCATTCTATTTACAGCATCTTATAAGGGCAATACACCGAAAACTCTTATTTTCCCCGGAAATTGCTTCGCCCCTAATTATCTTCTCAAACTTCAGGATTAACGAACTCGGAACGAGTAAGGAGAGTGTGGTGGGAGTAAATTACATGCGTCTAACTTCATTACGACACGCAGAGGTTTGGTCCCTCCCTGGTGTTACGTGCCGCCGACCCCAACTTATAAGGGTTTGGTAAAGGTACACAACTTACTATACTTTGTTTCTTAGGTGGGTGGAATGTTTATGGGTGACAACAAAATGGTTTAGGAAGAAAAGTAATTAGAATGTATGTGATACAAAACTTTGAAGTCTTGAAAAATGTTTGTGACCTTATAATATTCACTCTGTATGTGAGTGAGTGTGTAACATTTACAAAGTTAACGGTAGTTACTGTCGCAAAAACTCTTTTGGAAAGATCGGATTCTGAAGTCTTGTATAATTAGGTATATAACGATCTAAAGGATCACATTTTTAAAGACACATTCGCATCGCTATCCTAACAAAAGTTTCTGACAATTTAATGTTAATAAAGAAGAAGTATTCATCTGTTTTTTGAACGCGCTTATCTCTAGAACTTCCACTCGGATTTGGAAAATTCTATTTGTATATGAAAGCCACATTCATAAGAAATCCTAAGGATTTATGGGAACATGGGATATGCGTGTACGAAGTCGCATGCGAAAGCTAGTGATTGTGATATACTGCGACTTGCATTTGACGCTTCTTAAGGTATGAACTTAACTACAAGATGTTGATGATATCTTTGACAAATACCCTTTTAACATCCTCGGACAACTTCAAATAAAATGGCAACAGAATCCATTTCGCAAGGGGCAGTCGCATCTCAATCTTGCAGCGGCGTCAATAGGGTGGAGTTTGTTTTTGTCAAATACAACCAATATCAGCATGGAGGTGTAGCCTTTGATAAGAGTTACCCCTCGACCACCCGTAGATAGACTGACAGCCCATGGAGTTGACAGTTTTCGATTACATACATACTAATAATACCTTTGATAGAATCTAACCCCTATTATTTGAGTTATGATTGAAGTACCAACGACAAAATTTTCAATTTTTTCAATTGTATCTACTGTTGGCCGCACAATGGTGGTAGTGATTTGACTAACTAACCTTGCGTAGTATTGTGTTTCAATAGAACAAGAGGCCAACTTGTACTAGTTTTGATACAGCTAACATATAGCTATTGGTGAATGCAGTAATAGAGTAACTATGCAAACATATTGTACACTCTATTAAACACCCTTTTCGTGGCTTGTCCCAAAAACATACAAAACTCAATGCACTGAAACATGCACTCCTTTATTCGTTTCAAATAAACTTAAAAGTTAAACTGTCGGTACACTAAAACCAAATGATAAAATTTACTCGCATCGACAATGAATCCAATTAGCACGTAGGTACCTACCGACATTCGACACTTTGACGATCAAACAATTAACTTCGACAAGCCTCTTGTAACAGTTCGTACCTACTGCAGTTTATTTTCGCAGAACTCATCTGTAAAAATAATGTACCTAATTAAAATGAGTCGAATTCACTGAATGTTTGTTTATGAGTAAAAGCGCTGTAATCATATGCGTACTCGGTCATCTATATAAAGCAAGTGAAATAATAAAGCTCGAAAGTACAGTAAATTGTTACATAATATTTATTACCTATTATGTTTTATCCATTTTGTAATTTCTTATGGTGTACTTACAACAGGTTTTTTATTTATTTATTTAAAACCCGCAATCAGCTCCAACAAAAGGGAGCTAATTATTATATACACAAACCTTTCTCGTTTAAATTAATTCCTATTAGTGAAAACCGTTTTCACTAATAGGAAAAAGGTTACGTGATTTAGAAGAAGTATGCAAAGAAACAGCCTGAGGATGCCAGCCTCTAAGTCGAGATACAGGCGTATCTCGACTTAGTTTTATACTCGACTTAGTCCTAACAAAGTCGAGATACAGGCAAGAGACTAGAAAAGAGATTTATGTGAAAGTCAGTCAGTAAGTTACTCCTCAACATGGAACATGTGGAACGTACATAGACCATGGGAACATACATATAGGTAGGATAAAATTCTTCTAACGCGGTAGTGCTTTCCCGTGGTATGATTTTCGACTAACTGTAAAGCTGTACTACACAGCCTGTCTCTCAGGCGTTTCAATACTGTCTTTTGACTCCCACACATTTCACAGATCAGTCAAGCAGACACCGATTACATAATAATATGTAGAATGTTGATTCTGTAGATAACATAAACATAAGTGGCGTTCATGTTAGTTTAATGTTAATTTAGCCATTACTTGTGCTTGCATATCGACGACGTGCATAAACACGACAAGGTATGCTTTGAATATTTCAGACAGTCAATGGATCATCGTTCTGTATTGCGTAGCCTGCATCAGTTATGAAAGCGGTTTAAGGTTTTATTACACCCTCTGTGATACATGACGCAGATGCTGCGACTCTTAAAGATAATCACCGATTTAATGAGAAATAGTAGGTATGTGAAACGCTGTACCCATTTTTATAAGTAACAGTTACCTATATAATTGTAATTTAAATATCTTCGGAATAAAACCTAATAACAACAAAGTTATTCCCTGTTTTTAACATCAAAGCAGACAAAAGTGAAGCCCAACATCAGTTATAGGTATTATAATAATCTTAAATAGGGTATCATTTAAGATACAATAACTAAACTAATGTTGTTATACTATACTGGCCATCATTTCTGATATACATATATGAGAAAGATAGCTGAATAACCCGAATAACCGTACCTACATATTTTATAGTAAAAGGATAAACCTTTCATCCATATCCAGAAATCATGATACTAAAATAGACAACCTCTACAAGAGAATTGTACCTAAAGGAACATATTTCATGACTATGAGGCTCATCCACTCACATTGCCGGGCAGCAGAAATCATAATGTACAACCCAACACGCGAACATAAAGAATATCATTCATAACAAACGTATGGTGCCTTGTGCCGTGTTCTTTATGGTTTATTAAATAAAATGTGGAGTGCTATTACTATAAAGGTGGACACATGGACAATGGAGCCAGCGACTTTTGAACCAAAGCCATATTTTCACAGGCCCAGTAGCTGGCGGGCAGTGAAGGACAGTTACTGTCTGGCAGCTACTACAAAAGTTTTTTTTTTTACTATTGAAAGGCACTCGTTTGATCATTATCTCACCTGATGGTAAGCGATGACGTGGTCGAAGATGGAGCACTCTTGCTTAGAAGTAACCTATTCACTCTTTACTTAAAGACTCCTTGTAGCTATCAGGAAACACAGACTCCGGCAAGGAATTCCACTCCTTAGCTGTACGCATTATGAATGTGTTCCCAAAACGTTTTGTGCGTGTGGGTGGGATGTCCACCATGTACCGGTGGCGCATCGCCGTTCGTCTTGTGGTCCGATGATGGAACGGGTTTGGCGGAATTAAATTATGCAATTCCGTCGCACATTCCCAAAATGCAACCGGTAAAAAAACGACAGGCTGGCAACTCGTTGTCGATGCTCAAGACTTTGGAGTTTCGTCGCGACGAGCCTCTCATTGCTGATGATCCTCTTGGTTCGTTCTCAATTGACTCAAGGGCATCAAGCTGGTAACTGGCAGGTCCGTCCCAAAGATGAGAGCAGTATTACATACACGATCGAAATTGCGCTTGATAGAGTTTGAGCAGCTGTTCCGGCGTGAAGTACCGTCTCACCTTTGCTAGGACCCACAACTTCATTGCAGCCATTTGAGCTTTTGCCTCTAAGAAAGGGCCAAAATTGAGAGTAGGTGTTAATGTTACCTCAAGTTGAGTTGAGCCAGTACTGACCGGTCAGTTGCTATCGGTCAACTACTTCAAAACTCCCACAAGGACAGCTTACTGGGTCGTCACTCGCTCCATACGAACGCAACTAGACAGTGGCTGGACAGTGCTTTTGAGAATTTCGATCAAACGTTCAACAAGGAGATGCCAATAGTCCTATTTTTTTTTTATTATATCGCACTGATAAGTTTCTCTGCTGGCCTTGTGAAAACGCAATGGGTCAGAAACACCAGACCAATAACTAGTAACAGTGGCTGTGTACTGCTGTCTCCTAAGTAGACCGAGTAGTAAAAACACGTCGTGAAAGTGACAGTACTGTAAGGATAGCAGAATGTACAGTTGCTGACTACTGGGTGATCAGCTACTGGGCCTGTGAAAACCAGTCTTAAACTAGGGATGTTACAGAGGCCACTAAGCGAAGGCGGAGATGCGGAGCTTCGGTTCTAGGTCAGTGGCATTCTTTCGGCAATAGCAACTGTCAATAAGATTGACAAGTGCTTCTTAAATGTAATTTTGATCATATTATCAAATTGTTAACACTGCAGAGTGCCAACTGAAAACCAATGCTGGTTGTTTGACGCCTAGAAAATGCTGGAAATGTAATCTCATCGGTAAGGACGAGCTCAGTGTAATTTTTTTGTGACGAATAAATGTTTTCTATTGTATCCCTTATAGATTGGACCTCTGCAATGATAACGAAGTGAGCTGTCCATCCAAATAATCAAGATGGAATGACAGCTCACTTCGTGATCACTTCATCTAAGCCTTCACTTTGACATGTTGACAGAATCGACCGGCTGGTTACAACCTCTTGATGCGGAGGTTAAGGTTTTTGCTTACTAGACCTCCGTTAAAACTCCACCAAAAAACTTGCAGAAGCGAAAAGGAATTCGGTGGAAGATACGTTGATGTGGAAGTTTCGGAATTCTGTAATCCTAATATTAAAATACATCGTAAGAAGCTGAAATTTGGCACGTAAGTTCCTTGGGAAGCACTGAGAGTTAATTTCCAGATTTTTTACAGGAACGGGGAAAAAACGGAATATGCGCGAACGAAGTTGCGGGAAAAAGCTAGTATTTTGATAAAACTTGTAACAACAATGCGCACCATTTGTAATTAAGCGTGTCAAATCATATGATCGCTTCGTCTGACATTGTGGAATCAGCTAACGACTCAAAATTGAATTTAATGTTACGATAAACAATGATAAAATAATAAAATGTTCACTTTTCTTTTACTATATTTATATTAAAAGTATAACAAATAACTAAAAAATATGTTTTGTGTTCTTACATTTTTGTTACTACTATTTTTCTCAATAGATGGCATTGCAAGTATCTGGTTTCTAAATGAGAACTACCTATTTTAGCTTCTTCCAAAATATATTTTGATTTTGTGGGTCGATTTTGATGAAATAAACGCTAAATGTTACTCGGGTTATCACTTAATATGTTTAAATAGATAGATTTTTGGAACCTCTGTGGTTTATACGTGATACTCCCACAAACGCACAGACAAACAAACAAACAAATAAACAGATAACAAACAAAAAATTCAAAAATTGCTTTTTTGTGTTTTATATCTTTTTCTAACGTTCCTATTTAATTTTTGTGTAAAAATATTCAATGTACAGAACTGGTTAGACTACGATTTTATTATATGTATAGATTACACAAGTTGCGACCTGCAATGTTCGGTTCTCTTCCTACACCAATGTAATGCTTGAATAAAATTGGTAAGGAAAGTAAAGGAGATTATAGAAATACGAAATCCAAAAGAAGCATTAAAATAAAACAAGGTTTGGCAATTTAGTGTTTCAAGCCTGTGTTGATGTGTTCTGATTTATAGATTAGGGACTCCAATTTCCGCACTTAGACTCTTATTCGGTCCGTTGTGCGTAGGTGTCCTGGCTAAGTTAGCCAACCTAGCTCCGCCCAGAAGCACAGAAGTTTCCTGGGAACTTCACAGGCTTCGCGGAGCGAGCTCACCGTTCCGAGGATTTGTTGACGTTGGGTAGCCACGGCCTCGCAAGATGACGTGGGCGGCTGATTCTTCGGCTTCAAAGCAGCCCCTGCAGAGTGGGCTGTCCGTGGTGCCGATGTTAAAGAGATGTTTGTTTAGGGGGCAATGGCCCGTTATTGTACCTTTTATTGTTCTGAGGTTATTTCTACCTACGCTGATTAGTCGTTTTGTTAGTCGTGGATTTAGATTTGGCATTGCCATTTTTGACTACCTGCAGTCTGCAGCCTGTGACCACTTGTTGTTGTGAAGTTCAGTCGATCTTTCGCGAATCCATGTACAGAACTGCGAGAAAGGTAGGGAACATTTCAGAAATGATGCCGCAGACGAACTTGCACGGCCTGTCCGTGCAAGTTCGTCTGCGGCATCATTGCCTAGAGATCCACTGTGCCCCCTGATCCACTGGAGGGTGATTCTGTTAGACAGCGATATACCCTCCAGGGCAAGGTGACATTTCAAATATTAGTTTGCTGTTAGTTTGTTTGTTCTCGAAGGCCTTGAGCACAGTCAGGCTATCAGATACAAATCTGATTGCGTAGTTGAGTCAAACCTTTGTTATTTTAGCTACTACATTGCAGAAGTATTGCTCAGATTAATGTTTGGTGATTGCTGACCTCAGTCTTTTGTGAGCGGTAGTACCTTTGTACATGAACTCTTTTGATAACTGTGTGTACAACATAATTATTCAAGTATATTTGATGTACTATAATAAATAACCATCCCAACAGCTCTTTTTCACCTTTCAAAAAACAATGATTATGTGTTGAAATGAAAAAGATACAATTCGAATATAGCTATATATAGTAGTTTACATAATATATCAGAAAATACATTTTCACAAAAGTCCAACATTCCATTTATTTCACTACATGTCCGTGCATTAAAAGTGATGCATATCATTAAGCTCATGATATTACAGCCATCTGAGTATTATTTAAATACATCGGCAGTCCGTTATGCACTCAGACGCGATTGGGTTCGGCTGTTCTCTGCGATAAGCACAGAGTCCGATACACATTTAATAAATAATACTTAGCGATAGTATAGTCTGTTAAATATTTCACATTTTCACAGGGAAATACAAATGTAATTGGAAACGTAATAAGCAACTTATATTTACATTTTCCGTTGTCTGGAGGTTTGTTGTGCTTCTAATTAAAAGTAATATTCCTTGTTGTTTTTTCCTCGTTACGAAAACTTATACTATCCCTACTTTATTTACTATAGTCCCTCTATGACTAGTGTTAGTTAAGGTGGAAGCGCCAGGGTAGCTCGCGAAATTCAAATATTTTATGTATTTTTGCAATTTGCCGGTCAGTGTGAAGTGTTTGTTGAACAAAATACGATTCGCGACCGTAACGCGTATTTGTCTAAAGAATTATAAGCATTTTAATCATCAATTTAGCCCTCTAAGTTCATGAAGCCCTATTGAATGGTTATTTCATGAAAAAGTCACCGGCATGTCCTAGAACCGGCAAATTGCAAAAAAAAACATAAAATATTTGAATTTCACGGGCTACCCTGGCGCTTCCACCTTAAGCAGGCTGACACCAATTAATAATAGTTACTAATTGGTTGCCCGACTGGCAGACTTAAGTACTTACATACGTCATACATTCTGTAGAATAACTTTTTATTGCACGTGTAGTAGTATTTCCAAAAATAAAAACAAACAATCATGTTTTTTCGCTTCGTATCAAAACAACGACTTGTTTAACTATTAGGTAAACTGAGACCATCGTACTTCCGTATCACAAGCGCCCATTCTCAGGCACTTTACATATAATTCAAGACTAATTAAGTCTTCTGAAGCTGTAACAAGTACCAAGTGAGAAAAGTGGCAATTAGGGTCCCTTTCTCACTCAAACATTAAAATTTTACCTTCACTCGAGTAACGGGTCATTAGCAAAGCTTTGATGCATACTTTGTGTTCCCTTTTGCTCGTAATTGTAATTAAAGATGGACTAAAGTGCACGGTGCACGTAAAGGAAGAATTCTTTAGGGATTTTTTTTTCAATTTTCTAGAATTTGTTGCTGAGTTGCCGCTCAAAGCTGAGTAAACTTTCTTAGCGTTCAGTAAGACGTTAAGGATTCTGAGATCCATTAAAAATGTGCAAACCTGATGGAAGGTATTAACTACCCAAAAAAACTCGATGTACGTAGATAAAATAAAATATCAATAATAATAAATATCAGTAATAATATATATGTATTTGATAAAATTGTCCAAAACTTTAGCAGAATTTGAAACCCCAAAAGTCACTCAAAATAATTACTAGTAAAATATTTTAAAATTTAGTTAGTTTAATGAACTAAAGGCTAATGTTTCAATCCTTGGATAAAAAATATTTTTATATTATTATGTAATACTTTATTAGACAGTAAAGTATGGGATGGTCTGAAATAAAGTTTTATTACTATTACACAATCATATAAAAATGTCACCTGTAAAATAACAAAAGACGGACAGTTAGAACACATTTTTGAAATGGTTGGTTAATACGACTTTCGCAGAAAAAGTTTTATCTAAGAATTGAAAAATCAGGCCTAAGAGGACCCAATGTTATATCACTTGACAATATGTATCCAATGAGCCCAAACAGCGTGTGATGTCTGAATGAATTTACACCATCGAGTACAAACGACGTTTTGCGTAACAAAAAACCGATCAAGAGCGAGTCGGACTTGCGCACCGAGGGTTCCGTACCATCTCATCAATCGACAAATGTTTTTAAATTTTCTTCGGCGAGGCTTTTACTCGTCAAAGAATTTTAACACTGCGGTGATATTGCAGTTTTAGATCAGCGTTATCTTTTGACCGATAGTGGAACTAATTTAATTTTGTTGATTTCCGAAAAATTGGGCTATTTAGAGATATTGTTTTATTTTTCCTGTAATATAACGTAAACTTCTATCACATAGAATAATTTCAGATTTTTCTCTATGCAAACTTCGGAGATAGGGGGGGAGGTATCTCCGAAGGTCAATTTTTTAAAAATTTTCGTTAAACGTCTATAACTATTCCAAATTGCAAGCATTAGTAGTTTTTGAGATATCCGGCTATGACAGGCGGACAGACTTAGTCACACCATAAGAGTTCCTTTTTACCATTATGGTACGGAACCCCAAAAACGAAGAATAAAATAGAATAGAAAAACTAGCGTGAAACTTCTCTATTTTTCCAACAGTTCTGTTTTTTTTTCAGATTGTTCTATTTCAGTAACATCTTTCAAATAATTCTATGTAGTTAGGGTTCATGTTAGTATTTAATACATGTTTTTTCTTCTTTTATTCTTGTACAATCTAATACTTAGTAGTTAAATACTGTATGACGCCTGAATGCCACAGTTCAGCAGTGCACAACTATAAGTTGATGATCACAAAGTGGAAACTTGATATTTATATAGTTGAGCAAATTACTTACAGAAATTAAAATCACAATTTCTTTATTAATTTCGTTGCGGAACTGTCGGTATCAGCGAAATAAGGATAATAGATCATGGCCCGTAAATGGAGACACATGCAAGCCGGAATGACTTCTCCATAAAATGGAAATTGAGTCTGAAGTCACCAATAATTTGACTGTGAAAACCGAGCTTTTGTTCAAACCTGTCAGGTTATGTTAGGCTATGAGAGATTCAAAGCAGCCAATGCTGCTTTGCAACACAATTAGCATATCAGTTCGTGAATTTCAATGGTAATGGACGCACACAGTAATGGAAGAACGTCAACGTCCTTCCATTACTATGTGAGTGACTGATACAATTAGTAGTGAAATGGATAGTAAGAAAGAAATTCTCTAATTATCCCGGATTGTCGACCGCAGTTCGTTATTAGCAGAGAGGATTTTGCTATGGAGTTTTTGAACGATTGGTTGGGGAGACCGGAATAAAGTCGTATAGCTAATGATTTATCGTCGTTGCACATTCGTTACGGAGCAGTGGTGGTCCGGTGGTAATGGCTGCGACTTACGAGTTGTAGGTCGTAGGTTCGAACCCAGGCAGGCGCTTCCCAACTAGCACCAAAGCGTTAAAAAAACCTATATAAGACTCGTATATCAGTTCCATTTGAGTATAAAAGTGTTAACGTATACCTGTGCAACTGAGTTAGAGCATGCTCTAACTCACTTATAACCACGAAAGAGGCCCACAGTTTTACAGGTAAAAGTTATAGAAAGCCTATAGTACGGTGTCACAAAGATATTAAAGCTGCACAAGAGCGCTTATTCATCGTCAGCTACTACTTTAATCTGTATTACCGTTGTAAAATAGAGTTGGTAAACGCTACAGGTGCTATAAATCCTATAGTAAGGTGTCAAAAAGATCTTAAAGCTCCACAAGAGCGCTTATTCATCGTCAGCTACTACTTTAACCGGTATTACCGCGATAGTGAGCACTACAGGTGGTAAAAAGCGCACGTCAAGATAAAAAAGCCTGTAACCTTACTAAAATTAAATCTGTTCGTAATGGAAGTGTTATGTCATCCATTATTCAACACAGCAGAATAATATTATGGAATATTATGTTATTTAAGTATGTGAAGTGAAAAATGACTGCCCTTATGATTTCACAGTAAATGTATACCATGTTTCTCATCTCAATTTTAACGCGCCTAGGATTTATTAAAGATTTAAAAAAAAAATTATGATAACAAAATAGGTACCTCAAGCTAAACATTACTATTCATTCCTGCTTCTTGAGCAGTGGTATGTAAAATTAAGTGGCATTCATGGAATGCTTCAAATAATGTATGAAATTTTGTTTATTGTAGTCAAATGTTGAATAACTCGAAATAATATTAATTGTTAGGTTACCAAAACAATGGCGAACTTTACAAAAGTGAGGTTAGAGTTAATAACGACCCATACTTGCGTTGTTTGACACCAATACCTTTAGAACGTCTGTAAAAGAGGACTGCCTAACACAATAAGCTTTAGTTAAACCCTTTATTACAGGTTAAACCTAGATAGAGGAGTTGTTTGACACCTTTAGTTTCTCGTGTTACTAAACTCTCGATAAACTCTATTTCATAGCTTATGACTGCAATAATAGTCAATATAGCTCCTTAAGTGGTATAAAAGAGTTCATTGCAATAACTATACAACAATAAGTGTTAAGAGGTGTCGGCGAACACTTTTATAAAGACTTGGGTGTCACAAAAAGGTTAAAGCTATAACGTATTAAGTATACTTGCTGCTACTAGCGCCATTATAACTCTCAAAGCTGTATTACATCATCCATTAACGCTATAGTGCTGCGATTGGGGCTAAAACTTGTTTGTTAACTCCTCTATATCGTCTTTAGTAATAACTGAGATAATTATAACCCTGTTATATTACTTAAAGTCATAAAAAAGCCTGTAATTGACACCAAAATGTTAGTTGGGTTTACTTTTTGCAAATTATTTCATCACCACTGCTTTCAAAACGGTGAAGGAAAACATCGTGAGGAAACCGGCATGTCCTAGAACCAAAAAATCGAAGACATGTGACATCTACCAACCGCACTGGGCCCGCGTGGTGGATTACGGCCCACTCCCTATCACCGAGAGGAGGTCTGTGTCCCAGCAGTGGGAAAATTATAGGCCGATTATGCTTATTCTTATGCATTCGTTTCAAAACATGTTTTTATCTAGTTGGCAACTTTGAGAGAACTTAATATTTCAATACAATATAATAATCATCATATCATGTGTATTTTCACAGCCTAAGAGGTTGTTGGTGTTTTACAAATAATCCTGTAGGTATATTTCGCATACTAGCGATAATAATATGTAACAAAAAATTACACCAAAAGCAAAACAATATGCTCATTAAAAACTAAATAAAATTACTGTTAGAAGTCGACAAAATCGTTTTGAACCATTTTAAGCGTTTATACGTCTAATTTAAGTTCAATCTTGGTTCACCGTTAGGCTCTATATGGTCAAAAAGCACAGTCAATAGGTTATTTTACCAGATAGACAATTATAATTATATGTAGACCTTTAAATCTTTAAAAAACATTGGACATACATTTTTTCCATTTCAAAAAAAAAAACTTTGCTAATACATAAAGCTGAAGAGTTTGTTTGTTTGTTTGTTTGCTTGCTTGAACGCGCTAATCTCAGAAACTACTGGTCCGATTTGAAAAATTCATTCAGTGTTAGATAGCCCATTTATCGAGGAAGGCTATAGGCTATATATCATCACGCTTAGACCAATAGGAGCGGAGCAGTTATGAAAATCGTGACGCAGACGAAGTTGCGCGGGTCTACTATATAGTTTTTTTTTTTTTTTTTTTACTAAACATAGGCACGCGTTTGACCACTATCTCACCTGATGGTAAGTGATGATGTGGTCGAAGATGGAGCACGCTTGCCTAGAAATAACCTATTCACTCTTGATTTAAAGACTCTTAGGTTGTAGCTATCAGGAAACACAGACTCCGGCAGGGAATTCCACTCCTTAGCTGTACGCATTATGAATGTGTTACCGTAACGTTTTGTGCGTATGGGTGGGATATCCACCGTGTACCGGTGGCGCATCGCCGTTCGTCTTGTGGTCCGATGATGGAACGGGCTTGGCGGAATTAAATTATGCAATTCCGTCGCACATTCCCCAAAATGCAACCGGTAGAAAACCGACAGGCTAGCAACTCGTCGTCGATGTTCCAGACTTTGGAGCTTCGTCGCGACAAGCCTCTCATTGCCGATGATCCTCTTGGCTCGTTTCTCAATTGACTCAAGGGCATCAAGTTGGTATCTGGCAGATCCATCCCAAAGATGAGAGCAGTACTCCATACACGATCGAACTTGCGCTTGATAGAGTTTAAGCAGCTGTTCCGGCGTGAAGTATCGTCTCACCTTTGCCAGAATCCCCAACTTCTTTGCAGCCACTTGGGCTTTTGCCTCTATGTAAGGGCCAAAATTGAGAGTAGATGTTAATGTAACCCCAAGAAGCTCAAGTTGGTCGGTTATCGGCACGGTTAAACCTCGGAAAGATGGAGCTGGGTGGAATTGGCTCCTTTTGGCGGAAAATAGACACGCTTGGGTCTTAGCAGCATTGAACTTGACCAGATTGGCATCGCCCCATTCAGAGACAGCCTGTAAGGACACGTTCAAGCGGTCAACCATTGCCTCCCGGAGAGACCGGATCTGCGACCCGCCAGCTCGTGCGTCGGACACGTATCTCTCAGCAACAGTGCTGTCGTCTGCATACCCAAAGGTACCGGGTTTAAGCAGATCATTAATATGCAGCAAGAACAGTGTTGCCGAAAGCACCGAACCCTGAGGAACCCCGGCATTAATATCCAGCAGTCCAGACGAGCAGCCATCAATGACCACTCGGATAGACCGATCCCTCAGGAAATCTGCGATCCAATCACACAAACCGGCGGGCAGACCGAAGGAAGGATGCTTACTAATAAGGCTATCGTGCCAGACCCTGTCGAAGGCCTTCGAGATGTCAAGGGAGACCGCTAGTGCCTCCCCGTGCTTCTCTATGGCCTCACTCCAGATGTGGATGGCATACGCTAGAAGATCCCCAGTTGACCGATTTCGGCGGAACCCGTATTGACGGTCACTAAGAATATCATTCGCTTCTAGGTACGCCAGGAGCTTATGATTCAGCACGCGTTCCATAGTCTTACAGAGTATGGACGTTACCGAGATGGGTCTATAATTCGACGGGTCAGCTCGACTACCCTTCTTGGGCACTGGCTGCACGTTAGCTTGCTTCCAAGCCTTCGGCACTTTTCCAGTCTCAAACGAAAGGCGAAATAGGCGTGTCAAGATCGGAGACAATTCAGGCGCACAAGTCTTCAGAACAATTGCCGGTATCCCGTCGGGACCACTAGCCTTGTTCACGTCTAGGTTACGCAGTACCCTACGGACGTCCTTCTGATGAATGCGAATGTTTGCCATACTCGACTCGCATCCACCAGGAGAAGCAGGGGGCGTCGCGCCACCAGGATCCAGACGTGAAGATTCCGCAAACAAAGAAGCAAACAAGTTTGCTTTCTCCTCAGCGGAGTGGGCCAGCGTCCCGTCGGGTCTCAGCAGTGGTGGTAGTGAGGGGCGGCAGAAGTTCGATTCGACCGACTTAGCCAGGGACCAAAAAGCCTTACTACCTGCTGGGTATGAAGCAAGTTTGTTCCCTATTCGGCTAATGTGGTCAAACCGAGCCCTCCGCAACACTTTCTTGCAGGACTTAGCAGCCCTGTTGAAGGCTCTCTTCCTCCGACTCACGTCATTTGCTTTGCGCTTACGAGCGTCGACCCATGCCAGGTACGCCTCGTGCTTAAGCGCATCAGCGCGATTGCACTCGGCACCAAACCAAGGACGAGCTTCGCCAGATTTCGCTATGTCAGAGAACGGAATGTAGTACTCCATTCCCCTCCGCAACACATCCGACACGGCGTCCGCGCACGACGAAGCATCAGTGGAAGAAAAGCAAGTAGGCTGCCAAGGGTAACATGCGAAAAAAGATCGCATGCCATCCCAATCTGCTGACCTGTATCGCCATACCCGCCGGGTACCTCTTGGGCTAGGATCGGGCGGGGAGTAGACGGATACAGACTTCACCAGACAGTGGTCGGAACTACCCAGTGGTGAAGAAATCGACACCGAATAGCGGTCTGGATCTGTTGTCAGCAAAAGGTCCAAGCAATTGGCAGTGTGCGAATCAACATCGGGTACCCTCGTTGCTTCCTGGACCAGCTGGGTAAGATTTAACGCAAGCGCTAGCTTTCGCGTCTCTCGTCCAGCATGGTCTGTGCACTGGTATGGGAAGAGCCACTCCTGATGGTGCGCATTGAAGTCCCCCAGTAACACCAATTGGGCAGAAGGGTACCGCTGCTGAGCCGCATCCGCCGCCTCACTCAGGTGCTGTGTAAGCCCAGTTGTCTCCAAATCACCGCTGTGCGAACGGTAGACGCAGGCGTAGACAATTTTGTCTAGGCCTGTGTCCACTATAGCCCACAGCGTCGAGAACCTGGAGTCTTCAAGGTAACGGAGACGCCGATAGCAGATGTCGTCCCGGGCGTACATGCATACGCCCGCACGTGGTCTGAAGTGGTGCTCCAGGGTAAACCCTGGGTAAGACAGGTATGAC
Source organism: Lacanobia oleracea (assembly GCA_950371165.1). Lineage (NCBI taxonomy): Eukaryota > Metazoa > Arthropoda > Insecta > Lepidoptera > Noctuidae > Lacanobia > Lacanobia oleracea. The sequence goes on from OX493397.1 coordinate 16,457,143, forward strand.
ACGTCCGACGGACATCCGATCTGCGTCTCCGACAGGAACAAGAGCGCTGGTTTCTCGGTCTCAAGGTGGTGATGGACTGCAGCGAGATTTGAGTGCAGACCTCGTATGTTAGAGAGGTGCACTTTATGCGAAAGGGCGTGCTGCCGCTGTACAGCTTTTCTCTTTTTTCCCTTGTTCATTGTAAAAGTGAGTGAGGTTGAGGAGAAGGAAGTGAAATGAGGTTCCATGCTGCTAACCCTCAGGCACGCCCTGGCAGGACGACATCTTTGGGGGACTAGTCTGGAGACTGCGGGGACGCCCGAGCCCCCCCGGAAATGGCCATCGGGCCCTTTCATCTGGTCGCCAACCAGCACGATGGTGCATTCCGGGATTTTTCGCCAGTTGGCGGGGCAGCCTTTCATGTGTGGCTAGCACATTACTTGGGCCCCCAACTACCTGGCGGTCGGCCAGCGGCGCACCGTGCCTCGGATCCCGCTACCCTCCGCGACTAGTCTCCCGATACGCCCACGCCAGGGCAAGCCTGGTTGGTCTGCCTGCATTGGAACAACTATTTCGACCCAACTCCTCTGGATTGGCTACACTGAGCATCGTACCGGAACGCAGCTAAGCCGTTTGGCGGTACGTCTTTGCCCAGTGGGTGGTCACAAGCCATCGGCCGAAGCCTACCACCAGTTAGTGTCACCTGATTAGCACCACCCGGGGACCACGTGTAGGGTCTAAAATTTGGGTATTCTCCTACGGACGCGGGTGACTCGGCCCCTAATAGTATAAAGATAAAGCGCATTAAAGTTCAAGAGAGGGGCTGGTGATGTCACGTCGATACTTCGCTAGCAAATATTGTACTATCGTTGTGACGTCACGCGAGTTTTCAGCACACTGTATCGTCTTTATTTTTTGTTTACGTGAGAAAAGAAAAAAAAAATATGTCCAATATTTTACCTTACGGACTAATTAGTTTTTTTTTTTCAGTGAATACCTATCCTGTTGCTGGGAAAAACCCGTAATGGACTTCAATAAAGTTGCCTAACATTTTAATAAATGTACGTACGTACTCAATTTCAGTTCCATCAGAACACAGGGGTCTAAAAATGCCACAACAGAATCAGAAAGCACATCACGCCACCCGTCACTGTCAAACTTTCCCAATCAACCTTTTACCTAATGCGTTGACGATAAAGATGAAAATAAAATTTGACAGGTTGTATGGTAAATATTATGATTCTAATACGATTCTGCTAAAGTTGCTTTTTTCGACCCGCTGATCGATGCAAACAAAAACAAAGCATTTCATTAATTCTAAACCCGTCAAAACCAATTTCTAATTTCGATAGTCATGTCAGAGAGACTCGCCCGTCATAAAACAACGGTTACGTCCGAAACACGATCCCAAAGCGATATTTTCAACTGATAAATCCCGAAGGGTGACTTGTTCATCTTCCGCTTGACTAGTAACAGAGAAAACAACTCCCAAAAAATATATTTCAAAGCTGATTCGGCCATCAAAGAGTATTATCTCCCGTTCATATTTAAATATTCATTTTAACCTTTTCCTAGGGCCCGTCACGCATTTAACCCGAAAAGTCACTCGGATTTAATAACGCTCTTTATACTGAAATTTAAACGACAATTAGTGAGCCCTCACCTGGCACAAAGACCGCTGATTGCCCTTTCTTCAACAAATTCATAATCAAGATAAAAAATAGGTGAAATGAAATTGCTCTAGGTGCATTTAAAAGGTTTTGCGTCCTAGTTTTACAGTCGAAGTTAGTTATTATTGCATCAATCATTATTATTGAGTACAGAAAAATCAATGGTTTATTTAATTCATGATTCTAGTTAAATTCGAAGCTATCAAAGTTCAAAGTGACCTGTTTTATAAAACAGCAATTTCATACGTAAAGTCCTATTAAGAAAAGAAAATCATAACATCTTTTAACTGGAGACTTTTGCAACCGTCATCGTCCGAGTTCTAGGAAACCTTCATCTCAGTTCTAGGAAATACTGGTTTATTTGCCGCAGTAGTTTTCATGGGTTATGTTCTTTAAGCATCAATGTTTTTAATGTGTATAGCATTTTTGTTATGATGTTTTTTTATGTTTAAAAGGTATTCAGTATAAACAACATTAATATGAATAACGATATTAATTTATTTTTAATATACTTTATACACACGTACACTTAAACTGGACAAACATTGATACAAATAAGTGTTCACCAGGCGATCGTATCGCATAGGACAACGTATAATATTACTGTAGGATATTTGAGTCGTTTTTAAATGTAAAGCTTTTACAACAACGCTTTTCAGAACAAAAACAAAACCTATGTAACAACACACAAAAAAGCTTTTAATCTCGTATTTCTTTTTATTTTGGATCCAGAGAACCGTAACGCGATATCACACCGCGATTATTGGAATACATACAAAGTGAAAACTTTGTTTACGATGTTACGGAATAGCTCTTTGTTTCCCTCAACCCGATATCCGTTTTCGTCTTTAAGGCACACTGTACATCCGCGGCACTTAGTTTCTCAGAAAATTCTCATAACGAGTATTTCAGTAATGCGATTCACTTGCTTTTACTTTAAAAGCATTGAAATCGTCAAGCGAAGGAAACTGAATTTCACGGCTAATAAACTCATAAAATATAAGCCAGTATTAAATAATTTTCGGAAAGAGAGTCTTGAACTTTTTCTTGCACGTTTTCTTTTCCCTTCTTCGTAATGCAAGGAACTGAAAAGACATTTCTTACGTATGGAGGAAAGTCTGAGTGAGTACTCATTTTAATTGAAAAGAATTTTATTATAACGGAAAGTTCCGGTGAGATATAAAACTTATTCTATTACTTACGTAAGACCTACTCATTATTCGGGACATGTTTTAAAATTCCTTCGCCGGCATTATGGACTCTCTACTACTTTTCAAAAAAGGAGAATCGTTGAATTTGGGCAACATTAGACGCTGCCACGCCATAAATTCGGAGCAGGAGTTAACTTAGTTGGCGCGTACAAATTACATCAGTCTTAGTTTAGTAACACGGAAATGTTTGCGGAATTCTTTAAGAGGCGTAGGTACCTACATAATTCTGCCGTCGGATTCCGGCAATCCGGTGAATCGAGTCTGCGGATAATTCGTCTCGTAGGCCATTCGATCGACCTAATTCGGGGAGATCTCATTCGACTAATGGGTGTAATGTTTCACCTGAGTGCGTCTACGGCAGAGGATTGAAGTATTTGTTCGGCGAATGATGGCCCTTTATACTTCACGTTAAGGAAAGTAAGAAGTCGGTAGCTGAATAATTTATACAGATGTTCTTTGAAAGCAGATGTGCCGTGTTGTTTTAAGCAGCAACAGAAGGATTATATTAAAAGGATCGAGATGAATGCTTTTGATAGTGCTCTTAACTAAGCTAAGTAAGAATTTGCAAAGAGAGCAGAAAAATATTCATTAACAGAACAAAAATAAAGTTACTTCTCTGAAGATAAAAATACTATCAACGACTAAAAATAAATACAATACTATCTCACAACCTAACCACATTCGCTTTCTACCACTAATTAGAATAAATTCAAAAGCATTAAATCTACCCTGCTATATATAGTATATCACGTGTTACGTATATCACTGACTCCCATTCACACACCCACGCACACCCTTATTACTAAACAGTCCAAAACAGGGTTCTATCAATCTGCCTAGCCTTTTCAAGTCTTAACGGATGAAATTGAATACCAGTATTTAACAAGACGCGACTGCCTTTCTGATCTCTACAATCCAGTAACTGGCTAATGCGGTATATTTTGGCACGCCTGCTGTCAGATTTGCTGGTTTTTCGGACTATCCGTAACGACTGTCAAAGTGAAAAGTGATCTACAAGTGACAGCCGGGACCGACAGCTCCATGTGCTTTCCGAGGCACGGAGGAGTTTCAGTATGTCGGATGGTCGCCCATTCACGGTCCGACCTCGGCTAGCGCTCCTCGAACTGTGCGGCTGTTATTATTTCGTCACAAGCCCCAAACAGGGATCAACGATACTAAAATCAAAGCAGCATGACCCACCCACCGTAGCTTCCAAAGAAAAACGATAAAGAACGAACTTATAAGCAAATCTCGTAGCGCACTAAACATTCTTGGGCAAACATACCCCTATATAAAGGAATTGAACTTTCCCGTCCTGCTATAATAATTTACATGATTTTATGTGAAACAACGCCTCACGTCCGGTGTTCAACTGTAGCGAAACCAAACAAAGGAATATCCCTTCATACGATAGTTTACTATGTTTGGGTTTCGACTTTATGCACTGTACCATGAATATTTTATTTTACGTGACCAACATCTCTATCGCGTGTTTAAGCTATCGTGGAATGCAAAAATATTTGCTGGAATAACAGTTTTGGCTGATTTATGTATTTATTGGGATTATATGACGTCGGCTTTGGATTTATTTTGCTTGCTGATTTTTGCACGTATTGGTCAATAGGATTTTGTAAGTAATATAATATAGGTACAGCTACTTAATCCCCTTAAGAGCGTTTATTCTTTACAGTGTTTCATACAATCTGGAAAGTTCGTGGAAGTCAGCTTAATAGCTGAAGTGTTTGTTTGTTTGCTTGAACGTGCTAATCTCAGGAACTTCTTTTTTTTTTACTTGTGATGGGTTTGCTCTTGACTCTAGTCTATGTCAGAGATGACAGAGACAACATCTACGATGGAGCGAGCTTACCCAGAAGGAGCCTGTTCACTCTAACTTTGAAGAGATTAGGGTTAGATAGCCCTTAGATTTATCGAAGAAGGCTGTAACATTACGCTCAGACCAATAGGCGCGGAGGAGATAAAGTTGAGCGGGTCAACTAGTTTAAAAATAAAGCCAATTTCTCATGTCATATATAACAATAAAATATTACAAGCATAGTTTTATCCGCAGAAATTAGTATTATGTAACTAAACGCAAACTATTGTGCGTACAGCTAAGGAGCGGTATTCTTTCCCGAAATCTGCATTTCCACAAAGCTACATACAACCTGGGTCTTCAAGTCAAGAGTAACTATGATACTTCTAGGCAAGCGTGTTCCATCGTTGACCACATTATCGGTTTCCATCAGGTGATAAAACGCGAGCTTATCCATTTTGCGTTAATTTTCATCACAGAAAGTAGGCCATATTCTCGGTAGCAAAATTTCAAGCCACATTACGTCAGAATATTGCCTGTTGATGTTGGTACGTCACTTCGCTGTCTGTGAAAGGTCAGAATGAGCGGTCAGCCTGAACGCCATGACAGCCCGTCTGACTCAGTTCTAATCAGGACTAGACAGGGCTAGACATTGTGTGGGCTAGGTGTCTAATTATAGTGCCCAGTTCTCTCCGGCAACCATATTTTAATAAAGATTTTCCAAATAAGGTTTTGTACATATTACTCAATATTTACATTAGAGGCAGATTATAACATACCACTGAAGTCAGTTTATTGTACACCAAAACAACATATAGTACAGTGATAATAAAGTTCAAGTACAAAAGCGATTCCCCACAACAAGCTTTTCTCCTAGCAAACCTTTGGGTGATAGAGAAAGATTACAATAGAGGGTAAGACCCAGTGCATCAATTTTAAAATAAATTAAGACGGATAAAGTAATGGGTACATAAATATACCAATTAACATATTTACAAATATAATACCTAACTAGACCCAAACGGAGATGGCGGAACGAGCTGGACTCCTACCTTAAGGATTGGATCAGATAACTCAGAACAGATTAAAGTGGAAAGAAGGAAGGGAGGCCTTTGCCCTGCAATGGGACACTACGGGCTTATAATAAAAATTTGTGAACATTATGTCATTGTGCAAACAAATGCTCTTATACTTTCCTCTTGCAGACATCCAGGGAAGGGTTGTCGCGTAGGTAGAATAGGGTTTTTTTTTTAATAATTAAAGTTACGTTACATAATTACTATGTAATAGCAGCTAGTCTTATATGAATGTTAATAAGCAAAGCGTAAGGGCTTTTTAACGGAACTAAGATGCTATAACATCAAAACTAGTTGCTGCTTCAAACTAGCCATCAAAAGCTCAAAAGTCTATCATATACTTCATCACATCACATCACACCACAACACAACACACCACACCACACCACACCGCATCCCATCCCACTCACATAGCCACCCTTTTACACACAAACTCATACAGTCATATTCATAGTTTATAGGTCATAATAGGTTTTTAGGAAAAATAAAGGTTTCTTTTGTACACGAAGTTACAGTAGAACAATGACTCCTAAGTCACAGGGTCCCCCTAGTTTAGGAGGCAGGGTTTTCACTATATGTGAAATATATTGGTATTTGCATACAGCAAAGGTATTTTGTGACCATAAACTCATTTATTATTTATAGTCTGGGAGCATCCCATTCCAATGAACCAAAACCGACTGAAAGCTCCCATCAACAACTACAAGTACCTAAAAACTTTTAATTACTTACAAACACGCGTTAATTTTCCCCGTGTTTAATACTATATTCCGATGGTGTCGCCGAATATGGATGTATGGCGGTATAGAAATTCCAGCGGTCGACAATAGTCGTAATTCGGTCGTGGCTCGGACGCGGTCGCGCGGTCGGTCCGGACGTTGGAGCGAATACGTAATGACATCCGATGGTCACATTTGTAATTTTATTACCACAGCCCCATTCTTGTTATGGTAATCCTTATGACCTAAAGTTTGTTACTGCCGTGAAAATTGCTGCAATATTGCGAAGCGTCTAAATCTTCAATAGTGCAATAAGGATATGTTTTATTCTCGAGTAGATAAGGTTGTTTTTGCCGTCTGTATGTTTTGTTTGTGTCCGTTTTATTTGTTGACGTTACACATAGAATTTATTAAGAGGCTTAGTAGATGTTTTTAGAACCTTAGGATGAAAATAAACATTTATTTCATACTCAACATGAATATATAAAATGAGAGTAGTTTATATTAATAAATATCATATACAAGCTTCATAATATGTAGGTGATCATATCATTTTCATGCGGCTAACTGAAACATGAATATCGAGCACAATAAACATCAAACACACTACACGTATTTACAAATAAGAAATGACTGTTCATATCAACTCCTTACATGAAACCAATAAAAAACAAAACAAATATTGTCACAGCCCCACTAACATGTAACCTGTAATAAATAACACAGAGTAAATAATGGAACACAGACTACACAAACAAAAACAGAATAAAAAAATAGGTCTAAGTATAACCCAGATGGTAATGACACTACAAAAACATTTTATTATTCACAAACAGTATCAAAGAAGAAAGTTCCGACTCGCCCAAATTATTTGCATCAGAAAGAGGGTAGTTCGCACTACCAACTACTTGTTTCCTTGCAAGTAGACTGGGACTGCCGGAAAAACATCCAAAAGGTATTTGAATGCAGATTGTACAAGGTTTTGTTCGAAATCGTGTAAGTTAAGAAGCTTACAGTGTTTGTCAAAAACATGGGTCAGTTTGTATACAACACTGTTGTTCTACTGTTGTTCTATTAGGTAATCCTTTGAGGAAATTGCGAAGTTAAATGTACAAATCTGGTGTTGAAATTGGGCACTCCATTTGGAGTAAATTGTTCCTGGAATGATGTGGTACAGGATTTTAGTATTGGGAATTCAGTAAGAAATTCTGATATAGTGCGCAGCGGTCACGTACAGAATTTAGGATAGGTCCGATAGAATATTTCAGCAGGCAAGAATCTAATCTCGTAGGATTCTGAAGAACTTATGTCACAAATTCTACAGCTACATTCTTGATAAAGTAATCAAAAATATGTACTCTGATGTGCATTAATTTGACAAACTACTATCATATTGCAGATCAGTGCAACAAAACTTTGACAGAACTTTATCTTCATTAAAATGTATGCTCCCAAAGTTACTTACTGGAATTGTCACACATATAAGAGTATGTACTAACCAGAGATGAAGTAACATTTTAATATTACAGCTCGATACGTTCAATAAATACATTGGTACCATATGCGCTCACAATTGCGGTATTACATTGCATATTCCATAAAAGAACTGGCAACAACTCAAATCTGCCGACAGTCCCCGGATAAATCTTCAAATGTACAATATTAATACAGGAGTAAATGGAGAAATTTATTATGGATGAGCTATGAACCTTTGCGGTGTTACCAGCGGATTTTTTTTTCATTACAAATGGGTTTAATTTTCAACCGGCAACATTTCAATTGAGATTCTATTTCGTAAAAATGAAATACTTCCTCTTTCAATTTAAAACGTAGAGGTATGAAAAGGCGTTTTTTGGATTTTATTTTTGATTCCTTTTGTATTGTGACGTTGTATTTTTTGTGCAGGATAAACTACATTAACCTTCTCGTTTTAACTCCAAGATTACCAAAAGACGTTACCATCCTGTTCCATACTGCGACATTAACTGAACTTATCTACGTAAGTATTAGCCACTTTCATTTTATGTCTCTATCACCGACATCACAGGAGGTAGTTGGCACTTTGGCTGTTTGTTGAGAACTAACTCATCAAACTTATTTGAAATGAGGATCTCATCATAACCGATGAAGGAATCAAAGATGAAAGGTCGGCGGCTCGCTCTCGAGGGAAACATTGAGACGTTTCCAATTTGTAATAAACTTGATCGTAACAAATCTGAAATATTAGAAAGCATTGTAAATTGGATCACGTTTTACGTCTTAGGCGGAAAAGTCTTCAGGGATTTTTTGTTCCATTTATGGTATTAAAGCTGTGTAACTTCTGACGATCGACATTCAACAAACTTTTTTTGCAAAAGAAAGTGTTTCCGTTAAAGCTTTAGAATAATTTAAGCACTCACCGTCCCGACTGTAACTATCGACATTTGGGCGAAGTACCTCGGTGAACCCAAACAAATTCCTACGCGACGTCTTATTGAGGGCGGAAACGACGATCGCTATCGACTTATTATACAAATGGCCGATTTCTGAGCAACAGTAACAATATCTTACCATGAAAAATTACGACTCAATAGTGTTGCGGTCTCTCTTGGCTCCGTTTTGCAATAAAATCGGTGCCTCATAGACCATTCCCTATATTTGTGATTCTCAACGTGAACTCACACTGATCTTTTACACACGAACCAATTTTGTCGAACACAGTTTTGGGGGAAGAATGATGTATTGTTAGAATATTTTGTTCGAGACAAGCGCCAATATCAGATATTGTTCGATAAAAATATACGTTTAATATTCGACCTCAGATATTGGTGTGAGTAGACCGTAGTAACAGTCATCTGCAGAATATGTCTTTTCATATGTTTCATACCGGGAGGTCTTTGTCCGTCGGTACGTCGACCTATCTCAGTATTTAACTACGTAATATCAATAAAAGGTTTAACGTTGTGTCGCTGACAGTAAAAAGATAAAAATGAAGTGAGCATACAACGAACACAATGTCTGACTTGTAAAGGAAAATTATTTCTCAGAATTTAATTATTTAGATATAGTATCCAAGCACAAGTTTTTGAATCTCAAATAAGGATAACGGTTATTATAGTACTTGTAGACGTTGCTCTATTGGCTAACATAATCTTTAAACTCATCTTAACATAGTTAGACGTGGTTTTCAAATCGGCTGTATGGATAAAGTTGTGTCGTTACGACACAAGCTACTAAAAATATGCGAAAAACAAGTGGGTGAAAGAATGATAATGTAATGAAAACTGCGCGCAGTACCTGGTAAAGTGTTCAAGTAAAATGGCTAGGTAACACTTTCTAGTAACCACAAAGAAAGCTGGAAAACCTACTCGAAATTGAAAATTAATATTCACGAAACCTTTTACAAAATCAATAGGCATTTCCCGAAAAAAAAAGTTGAAAACTTCGCCTGTAACCAAACCCTTTCAATCAACCGTGAGTCTGTCGAAACACTTTTTAAAGTAATCTATTGAGAACTTCCACTTATCAATTAATAGCAGTGGAAAACGATGACTGAGCACAGCTTAATCTCTTTCTGCCGTCTCACTGGCTCGCTATTAGCCTAATGGACCGGCGAACCTCGGCGACGACGTTACGAATCCAATATAGCTCTGCTGAGTATTAAAACAAAAACAATCGGATTAGCTTTTTATTCCATCTTTGAAAACAGACGGTCATCGGTTAATTTTACCTTTTTAGGGACACACGAATCGGCTGACCACTCTAATGATTACATTAGTCGATAACTCGTTTATAGGAAAACGGTGTTTTCGCATTCGAAAATACGGGTTAGGTATACCGTTTTCGTTTCGGAATTCGGGAGACGTGTGTGTTTTAATCGGATTACAATTCGAGTTTCGGTTTTCCTGTGGTTTGTAGGTAGATAACCTAATATTGTGTAGATTAGGAAACTACGTTTGCCCACAACGTTCTACAACGCGAAACAGAAATGTAAGAACTCAGCTTGACAGTAAAAATGTCGATCATATTCTAGCGCAAAAATGTATTATGTGTATTTAACTTTTACCAATATTGTCCACATGTATAGGTGTATACTAATATTATAACTACGAAAATAACTTTGACGGGCATACCTATATCTATATCTGTTTGTTACATCTTCTTGTCTTAACCGACGAATGGATTATATGGAACTTGGCATCTCATTTCCTAGAAATTACTTAGGTCTTCATCCCGAAAGAATGTTCCCCTGGTATAATTTTCGAATTTAACAGGGGCGAAAAGAATGGCAGACGCTAGTAACTTATTAACTCAAAAAAAGATATCAGGGCGTTTAAAAGTTTATTCGCCCCTATTTTATTCTTTCTTTTTACCCGTGTGTTGAAATAAAATAAAATTATTGAGTTCTCGCTACTAGCTGTAAAAGTTTTAGCTTTGAAACTGTTCCTGCAAAAGTTTGAGAGGGGAAAAGAGTCACTGAAGTAATCGTTAAACTGCGAACGAAATAAGATTTCAATATAGTATTTGAAAAATAAAAAATTCAACTTATGAAATAGGGAAAATACTATTGAGATGTTATTGTCTTTATAACTTTAACTTTCAATATGATTTGTAGAAGTATTAAAAAAACCTGCCAAGAACGAGTTGAACTCTCTCACGAAGGTTACCGTATCGAACACCGAAAAAAGAAACAAATAATAATTAAGATTTAATTTATTTTTAATTATTTGTTGTTATAGCGGCAGTGGAAATACAACAGCCCGCTGACAAACTTAGTAATAGGTTTCCGTTGGTTCCCCTCTGGGTATGGAACCCTATAAAAAGAGCTTATAAAATCACACCGTGTATGTGTAAGTTTAAAAAATATGATAATGCTGAAAAAATTAAATTATGATGTAGGCTGAAATATTTAAAACGAAACACAGTAACAAAAAAAATTTTTCAAGTTGGTTTTCAACTAATGATCGACATAATAATTCTAAGTTTATTAAGTCTCCTAATAAAACTATTATAATATTAATTCCCAACTGTTTTTTCAAAATTGCCAGGCACACAAAAACGATTCTTATATAGCATATTCACTCAGGTCAAACATCAAACTCGATACAATACATTCGGTTCGAATCAACATTGACAGACATTCCCAGGAACGTTTCAAATGTCCATCAATGACTTAGCACCTTTGTTGTAATGGATTCACTAGAACTGTTCAATGGCTGTGAAAGGTCGATTGGTAGTCAATACCAGCACCTACTGCAGCACTATTGTGGGAACATGTAAAGTCTAATATCTTGTCTGTTACAGAGGATGACGCACCATCTATGGAATATTTGTTACCATAGAGTAGTGAAGAAATGGAGTGATAATGAGCAGGTTTACAACAGTGTTGGTCTTGCTTATTTTATAGCATTATGAAAGTAATGCAATAAAACTGTACCTATGTGTAGACAATATTTCCATCCAAATTTATTTGAAGAACAAGCAGCAGCGATTGCAGAAAATAATAACACAAGAAGTACAATTGGCCTTGACATTAAATGGTTTGTCTCTAGAAAACCTAACAGCGATGTGTAACTAAGATTATTGTTTCTCCAAAAAATATTATAGATACCTACATGTCAACCATTTTGCAGTTCTGGCTGGTTTGTTTAATGTTGCTTCGGAAGGCACGTATAAGCCGGTGGTCCCGGCCGCCAAAGGTGATCGTCAAATAAACCATGTCAGAGGCCTTTAAGGCGGTTTAGAAACTCTGGCATTAGGGTGTGTGGGGTCGTTAGACCTTACTGCCCACACGAGAAGAAGAAGCACTCCATACACTCTATACTCCGTACGTACAACGAAACAACAGCAGTGATTCCAGACAGCCCGTCCATACATCATCTCACTTCAACGGATCAATGATTGATGCTCGCTCACAAATCGCCGCGTCATTGTTATCATTGAACGTCTAACGTCTACTCGTGGTGTTTACATTTCAGCGTCATTTAATATTTAGTTGAGAAAACAGGTACCTATTATTTTTTAGGAGTGTTGTGTGTGAACCTGTCGATTTTTGGCAAGAACTTGGATAAGGAGTACTTACTCCTAAACATTTCTTTAAACAGACTTTTAAATCTTAAATATGGTCACGTCTTCATGTTGCATGCCATCACGGCATTACATTACGAGCTACCGACGCAGCTGCTGGAGTCGCATCACAACGACAACTATAAGGCGTTTGTGGTGCGCTTACCAACATGCTACCTGCATCTCGTAATGGACGAAAGCTTTTGTCCACAGGATGTAGTATTCCACCGCTTTCGCTGGCAAGTGCCACCGGAACGCACGAAGACTTAGTGCAACTAAGTGATACTAACATAGATTTTATAAGCTTTATTACTAACATAATTGTTATTATAGTTATGTATACTTACGGGCTGATTTTTCAATAGTCCAATAATGGTCTACCCAAGGAATAACAATGGCCGTTTGACAGCTTTAGTATGGAAAATATGTCAATATGACATACCAGCTTCTGTCAGCGGCTTTGCCTGCATAGGGAACTCTAGGGAACATACTCCCGGGATAAAAAGTAGTATATGTCATTTCTCAGGCTCTATACTATCTATGTACCAAATTTCATTTAAATCGGTTCAGTAGTTATAGCGTGAAAGTGCGACAGACAGACAGAGTTACTCTTGCATTTATAATATTAGTGAGGATTAGTAAGGATTTATTCTTCCAATAAAAGTTATCTGACTATTGAGAAATCAGCACTTAAAGCCAGTTTTTTAATCTCGGAGACTAAATTGACAAATGCAAATGGGCAACTGACATAGATTTCAATAGCATTTAAGTCGGTTTTGTCTTATGCACCTGTCAATTTAGTCTCCGAGATTCAAAAACAGACAATAGGTTAATGGTTTATTATTACTATAGTATGATCTATCACTCGATCGTGCCCGACACATATTTAAACTTGCATGCGAGTTACTTGCAAGTGGAAAGCGGTGTTATACAATTATCATCATCATTATCATCATATTTGCCGGAAATCGTCCACTGCTGGACATAGGCCTTCCCCAAAAAGGGAGGGGGTTTGCCATAATCACCACGTTTGGCTGGCGGGTTGGCGATCTCAGTGTTTGGTGTTGAGTTTCACAGAGAACGCTGCTGCCCATTCTCTGACAAAGCCCCTTAGTCGCCTCTTATGACACCCACGAGAAGTGATGGGATGGTATTATTTTTTACGGCACCATACGGCACCGGCCGACACGATACGGCATCCACAAACACAATAATACAATTATGAAGAAACATTATTAGTTTGTAGTCTTTAAAATCTAGAAGTTCTCATTCAAGTAATAAAAATCTTATAGATAGGTGCCACGGGCTTTTTTTATTACTGAATATAACTCGTATCCTGTGGGATAGACCAGGAGAGTAAAGCCGCAGGGTAGAATTAAATAAATATACAGTACCTTTAACTTTTAACAAAAGGGACTTACTAACTTAATTAACCCTTTGGTGTAAATGAAAGTGGTTCTTAACTGAATTATTTTATTTTTTGTATTTTGTTTAAAAGAAAAGCTTATGAAAACAATCCTTTGAAATTTGAGTAGAATATTAAAATGGTTGTTTTTTCAACTAACGGCTAAATGTTTTGAAACCGCACAAAAAGGTGCTTTATTTTAATAATAACATATACATTATATGTATTAGCCATATAATACTGTAACATCTGCAAAGAGCTTTGAGGAGCTCATGGCTAGATAATAACAGCCGCACGGGTCGATCTTCAAGGTTAAGCAACGCTTGCCAAGGTTGGTCTGTGAATGGGTGACCATCTTAACATACTGAGTTTCCTCCGTGCCTCGGAAAGCACGTTAAGCCGTTGGTCTCGGCTGTCATTTGTAGATCCTTGACAGTCGTTACGGATAGTCAGAAGCCAGTTAATCTGATTGCAGTCTTGCCATGAAGTATCGTGTTACCCAGTTACTGGATTGTGGAGGTCTGGAAGACAGCCGCTCCACGTAAAATACTGGTATTTTTTTATTTTTTACTATTGATAGGCGCGCGTTAGACCACTATCTCACCTGTTGATAAGCGATGATGTGGTCGAAGATGTAGCACGCTTGCCTAGAAGTAACCTATTCACTCTTGACTTAAAGACTCCCAGGTTGTAGCTATCAGGAAACAGACTCCGGCAGGGAATTCCACTCTTTAGCTGTACGCACTATGAATGTGTTCCCAAAACGATTTATGCGCGTGTGGGATGTCCACCATGTACCGATGGCGCATCGCCGTACGTCTTGTGGTCCGATGATGGAACGGGCTTGGCGGAATTAGATTATGCAATTCCGTCGCACATTTCCTAAAATGCAACCGGTAGAAAACCGACGGGGTAGCAACTCGTCGTCGATGCTCAAGACTTTGGAGCCTCGTCGTGACGAGCCTATCATTGCCGATGATTCTCTTGGCTCGTTTCTCAATTGACTCATGGCCATCAAGCTGGTATCTGGCAGATCCGTCCCAAAGATGAGAGCAGTACTCTTTACACGATCGAACTTGCGGTTGATAGAGTTTGAGCAGCTGTTCCGGCGTGAAGTACCGTCTCACCTACCTTTGGTAGGAGGTATTCAGCTAAATCCGATTTGACTGGAAGCCGACCCGAATATAGTTGGGAAAAGGCTAGGCAGATTATGACTGTAATATCTGCAAAATAAAATAACACTTTGAATTTATCTGTTATATTGATGAAAACTTATTACGGTTACACCTTTGGGCTTTGGTTCCAAGGTACATTCGTCGTAGACATCGAGCTACGGCGTAGGCGGCGTTAGCAGCGTTCTACGGCGTAGGCGGCGTGCTACGATTTTATTATGTTATCGCGCGATATACATTTTTTATTTAATGGTCTATTGAAGTGCGTTCTTCTTCAATTTTGGCAAATAATTTTTTGTAGTAAAATAAAGATCACCGAATTCATCAACATCGAAAAATAAGCGCCAGATTTACAAAAGTATTAAAGTGACGCATTTGTCTGCGTCACGTGCATGGCTATACAAGCACTGTCCAGGGAAGCATCGTTATCTCCCTTCGTTAGGCCGAAGTCGTGTCGACGCATAATTATAAAAACACATGCAACGCAACATTAGTGGTAAGTTCTTTTTTTAATGTGTTTTAAAACGTCGGCTTCCTTTAAATGTTTTTAAAATTCGAACAAGTAAAAGGCAGTCTTTTACTTTTTTAGTTTCTTGTTCTCATTTTATTCATTTTTGCAGCAAACTCATGTAAAGATAATAGGACGAGCTTAATAACTAAAGGTAGTATTGGTTCAGACTAGCTCAAGATAGAAAGGAGGGCCTATGCTTGGTGCTGAGAAAAAACATGCCGAAAGTAAAATAAACAAACATTCAATTCACAGAAAGACATGTGTTAGCATTATAAGTGAACAGTAACGGTGTTTAGTGGCGCATAGAAGGGCTTAAAGTACTACCAACTTTAAGCCCTTCTATCTTCTATATTTGGGCACAAAGTGGACCGATTGGGCGTAGAAGACCATCCGCTGGACCCGAAAAAAACAAGACTAGTCGATGTGAAGACGCTTGAGGAGGCATATTTCCATTACAGGATGAGTTTTGACTAATAGGATGATGAAATAGTCATTGTTCATGGTGACCAATGTGGGTTTTAGCCCATTCGTTTACCAAAAATTACATGAGCGTATTTTAAGCCAATTTCTACCATTAAGCCATCACCAAGCAATAAATCACACTGTCATAAAAAACCATCGTACCCACAAAATATAGCAACGTGTTACTAAAATTAGTTTTAATCTCATAAGGATGGCCGCTCGAGAAAGGCCGCTCAGGCCACATATGGGATTAACGCCTGCCGTCCGACCGGCCTGGCGTATTAACCGGCCAGTTTACGATTATTACGTTGCACTTACAACTCTTAGGGGCAGCTGGCCGACTATCCATGGCCGGTTTATAGCAATCATTAGGGCTCGATCAATGGCTGCCAAAGTTATTTTGTTGCTTTTTAGATTTGGAATCGTGAGTCGAGCGTTGGCTTAAGTTGAGCAAGGATTGGCGAACGTTAATGCTTTTACTGTAAGTATTTGGCGATCAAGTGCACTTTTTAATCAATTTGCAGTTTCGTAGGACTCATCGTTGTTTTGTAAGTCCCAAGTGTTATTTATATTTTTTGTTGTACAAATTTACCTAGACTACCGTTTAAAATAATAGGCATGCACTTTTAACAATTTTGGATGTTTGGATAGAATAACGCAATTGAAAATATTTTTCAGAGTCGGCAACCTAGTTAAAGTTCTTTTTTGGTACGATTGCCGTTAAATTAAAGCCAAAACGGTTCTTTACAAATGGAGAACAAGATGTAAACTACCAGATTCTTCGAATAAAAACTTTCTTCTACCTCAAAATCTATCGCTCAGTTTGAGCACCACAGACGTTCAATAGGCCGCTTCGATTCAAAGTAGTTATTGCAAGCTATGAAATGTGCCCCGACTGTACCACGAGAGTGTTGGTACTTTATAAAGTTATATCGTAAACATTTACAGGCCATTCTCTATATTTAAACTTAGTCTGCGATCGGTTAACGAGATGCGTTTTGGTTGTGTATATTAGAATTGTAAACAAGGTTATTGTAGTAGTGATATTGAACTGGAAAAGTTTTAGATACGTTTAGATTAATACACGTAATACGCTTTTACCTAAGTTTTCCACAGTCAAACTATGTATCGTGGATGCGTTTACAAACAACAACACAGATAAATTTTGTACTTGAATTGTTGAATCATATTTTCAAAGAATCTGAAGTAAGTAAGTAATTGCAGTCCACATACTTACTTGTTTTACGTTTACTGATCAAAGTGCTGATTAGCCGGCACTCTCTGCTCTGAAGCTGAGTTCATAAATATTATATGAGAAAAAGTAACGTCTTTAATGTAATCGATAACACCCTACACAAAACATAAAAGCCAACATTTACAACAACAAAAAACAACAGACATTGTACTCAATATTTTTCTCCAACCACAAAAAATACTTGGATACTTTACATAAAAGTACAGAATAACAACACAACAATAGAGTATTTTCCAAAGGGAACGATTAATCAAAAGTAGGCAAACACGAGACATCACGGGACTACACATTTATCACTATCAAAAGCTGAAGGAACTACGGAATAAGGTCCAAATATAGTATACATACTTGTGGTGAAACAACAACTACACGAATAGATTGATCATGGGGTACTATGACGTCTTAAAACAGTCATGATTTCAATGTGTGAGGGAGACGTAGCCACACAAGACGCATAGCACTATCTTTTTTTAACCGACTTCATTTATTTTTTGTTTACGTGAAAAAAGAAAAAATACGTGTCGAATATTTTTTTTTAAATCTATCAGACGGACTAATTAGATTTTTTTAGTAAACTACCCTAATCATTAGCATGTCACCTGCACTTGTTGCGGTCAGTCCCAAGATAGGTGGTTTTTATTCTCCTAGATGAAGTATTTCTGCCCGAAAGCAACACCTGTAAAAGTATGTTTTTTTATTAAAACGATTAATATTTAAGTATATTTTACAGTATTTCAATAAAGTCCTCCCAAGTATGTGAACTGTAGGTACTATCATAATTGTGTCTGCCAGATGAATGACATTGACACAATGACAGCTTGTCAAACGTGTAGTAACGTTCCGTTACTACGCAACCATCTGTAAGCCACATCCATGTTGGCTCCACGCTTGAATCTAATCCACGATTTGTTTGTTGAGATCTCTCTATGTATAAATAAAACAAATAAGCGTATCATCTTAGAGGTAAAGCTGAAAGTCATATGTGTCTCCTATTACACCGGCAACCCCCGTTGTTGGCTGCAAAATTCAGTATGGTAGTACCTACTTCCCTACTACAAGGTCTCAATCAATCTGCCTAGCCTTTCCTCAACTATGATTTATTTTTTAATGATGGGAATCCAGAGCGGAAGGAAGTGTCAGACTCTACCTGACTAAAACCCAACCGTGTTCCTTTGCGTTCTAGGGCCGCGGTAACTCTATCGAACAAATGCTGCATTCTCAACTATGTTGGGGACGGCTGCCATTCTAACTCTTCGGGCCTTCCGTAACTATTGCCAAACATCACTAATGACAGCTGGGACTGCTTTTCGAGGAACGGACGGCTATTCGGGATGGATCTCGGCAAGCGTTGGTTAACCTCAAAGATCGACTTGTGCGGCTACTATTATACAGATAAATTGTAAAAATTACCCAAAACCTTTTAATCCTGACTTTGTATCATGACCTTGAACAACATTTGTTCTACGACTTTGACCTCAACTAAATAATGTAGCCAAAAACAATTTGTTTACATTTATTTGAAATCTGTTTATTTCGCGTATCATCATCATCTGCCTAGCCTTTTCCCAACTATATTGGGGTCGGCTTCCAGTCAAACAAACCGGATTTAGCTGTATACCAGTGTTTAACGTGAAGCGGCTGCCCAACCCAACCCATTAACTGGGTAACACGGTACTTCCTGGCAAGACGAGTCAGATTTTCTGGTTTCTGAAAATCTGTAACGACTGCCAAAGATCTACAAATGACAGCCGGGACCAACGGCTTAACGTGCTTTCCAAGGCACGGAGGAAACTCGGTATATTAAGATGGTCACCCATCCACAGATATAGATGGGCAATCCACCGGGTTTAAACCCGGTGCTTTGGTAAACACCCGATAAACGCCCGGAATCACCCATAAACACACAGAAAATTGGGTGTTTACTTGATTTGACTAAATTACATTAGTGATGTTAAAAATATATGTTTTAAAAGTGATTTTTATTATTACTAGCTGTGCCCGCAACTTCGTTCGCGTGCGCTTAGATCGATGCCAGCCTATTATCTTAATTCAAATTTTTGTTTACTTATAAATGCAAAAGTTTAGCTGGCTGGATGTTTCTTACTCCATTACGACAATGCGATAATACGGCTGAACGGATCTGGATTAAATTTCGCACAGAGGTAGATTATAGTCTGGAATACCACATAGGCATCTTAACTCGGAGTACCTACTTTGGGAGATATTCAAGATTCAAACCATTTATTTACAGGCAGTATTTCTGAATTGTTAAGATCAGTCTGTCAAAAACTATTTGCAAGTTTTAAAGCGTAAGTAGATCACTATAGAAAAGAACGTGCAAGAAACTCCACGGCCAGTCTTTTATATCATGTTATGTACCTATTACAAAAATACTGGTTACGTTGTCCTTGTTGCTTTATTTTTCTTTTTTATTTAAAACACTTTCAGCACAAAAATGTACAGAGGCAGACTTAATGCCATAGGCATTCTTTACCAGTCAACCTTTGGGTAATGCAGAGAATAGTCGTAGTTGCAATAAAGAAAATTTAAAGCGATTGATAATTATTCAAATACAATAATGAACAATATACAAATACAAACCATACATACAATATAAATATATAATAAATATACAAATCAACAAAATAAATATACAAACGAAATACTAAAACAATTAAGGCGAATAGGTTAATGGGAAACATTAGCGCTGTGATGATACAACTGCCAGCCTCTTACAAATGTGTTCACGAACTTTAACTTTGAAAAGATAATCGGTTGGTGGCCATCCTAATCTGTTGGGGGAGCGCATTCCACAGAGAAATAGACTGAACGAAGAAAGAAGAGTGAATAAAGTCAGTACGGTGAGTGGGACATTAAAGGAGACGGTTGTTTGATGAGCGTAGATTTAGATTGTGGCTGGCGCAAATGTATTGAAAGTGAGGAGCTAGATAACTGCGAGAGTTGGGAGAGACAAAAAATTAAAACAAGGAAGTTAGAGCCCTTAGCTCTCTGCGTTCGCGTATACGCAACCACTTGTTTCGATATAAGAAGACAATAATTTAAAGAAAAAAGGAATCACGTAAAACAATTTAAAATATCTATAATGATAACGTGGGCGAAGCCGCTTGCTGGTAAAACATAATGTAACAATTCACATTAATGCTTCTCTGTAAACTATATTTGAAGTTAGATTTCCAGGAATGTATACACATTAATTATGTGAATTGCTAATGCGGGAAAACGCGCTTTGCGTTCTTCCTCAGTTTCCAAAGATCGAGAAGCCGCTGTTCGAGATCATTGAGAGCTCAAGCGAGCGTCTCGGTCTGTGAAAGTCTCCAACTCTCACGACAATGCATGGCGCATTCTATCTACAGACAAACGCTCTGTGCGTTCCTGACTACTCTCGAAAGATCGAGAAATTATTATCGAGAATGACAACACGGTTTGACAGTTACTGTTAAATCGTGTTGTCATTCATTCTAAGTTCAGGTTCGGGACTACTCGTAAATCTGATACAGAGAAGAATACGACCGCAACTAAGCCCAAAACTACGGATATCGGGCTTAGAGAGTAGCCCCCAGGGCCGGACGCAAGAGGTCACCACCACCGATCGTCTCGACGAGGACACGGCGGTGCTTCGCCCAAGGAGGGCAGACCTTCACCGTATGCGCTACCGTGTCCTCCGGGCGATCCTCGCAGTGCTGACGCCTTGGCGTATCCTCCCGCCGAATCCGAAATAGGTACCTACCGATGCAACCGTGTCCGGTGAGTACCTGCGTCAAGCGGAAGGTGAGGACGCCGTGGTGCCACTCTAGCCACTCCTCAAAGAGGGGACTTATCGCCTGGATTGTGGCGTGCCCAGCGCTGGGTTGCGACAATCGCTGTCTCCATATTGCCATTAGATCCTACCGGAGCTCCGTCCACCATGCCACAATTTGCCGCGGCAGAGGAGTCTCGCCCCGGCGTTGCGCCTCCACGCTCCATTCGTAAATGAGCGCGAGGGCTCTCGATTTGTGTAGGGCCACCTCGAGACCCAACTACCGGATCCTCTCAACGACTATCGCAACTGCGCGTGTCATAGCGTCAGCCGCCGCCTGGTGCAATCCACCCTGCGCCAGGACCAGCGTGTCGTCAGCATAGCGTACAACGCTGACGCCACTAGGGAGGTCGGTGCGCAGCACCCAGTCGTAGCCGATATCCCACAACGGAACCCTATGGAACACCGCACGACATCTCTCGCCGGTTCCACTCTCCCAGGTGACCGGGGATGATGACGGCTGTGTCCGTCAAGTAATCGACTCGACTACGCGACGGAGGTAGGTCCCTGAAGTTGCCTCCCTGATTCAACTCCAGGGTAGGTTGTTGAAAGCATTGGTGATGTCTAAAGACCCCGCCAAGACGACCCCGCCCTGGGAAATCGCATCCCCCGTCGAGAAGGCTCTCACGCGCATGATGGCGTCCACTGTCGAGCGGCCCGTGACCCAGGTTTATTTTGGCCTTTTGTTAACCTCCTCTCTCAGATCTACCTCAATCACCTCAGGAGCATCGTTATCGTCGGCATTGGTGTAGTGCACATCGGCCACCGCAATTGGCGGATCCACAGGTGGGGAAGCATGCTCCCCTCACGAGAGAAACAGAGCGCTCACCACATCCTCCACCAGCTGGGGCCAGAGACTCTTCGTCAACGGGGTTACCCAGGTGCGGAGCTTATTCCGCACCATTTTATAAGGTCTTCCCCACGGGTCCCCGTTCAGAGACTCCAGCATCTCCTGGCGAGCCAGATCTTTAGCCTGCAGGAACCCCGTACGGAGGGCGGCGTTCGCCACTCTGTACTCCTCGAACAGCTCCACCTCTCAGACCTGCGCATCTGGAGGGCGAATGCAGAGCTTGCGGTGCCTGGTGTACCGGCGCCGTGCGGCAACGCATGCATGACGCAGCGTCGCCAGCTCCTACGACAACCAGTACACCTGGCAGCGGGCGCGTCCTGGCTTAACCCGGGGCATTGTCACGTCACAAATATCGGACATGGCCTCCCGGAATCACTCCGGTTCGTTGTTGATGTGACTACAACGAACGTACACCATCAACGTCAGGGGAAGCCAGACAACCAATACATTTTGTCGTCTGTGATGATGATAATGGAGAATCCAATAGTTATTGATAGTTAAGAAGGTACTTTGTTATTGATTAGCATCAAGAAAAGGTCTTTTCTTGCATTATTTGAGTTCACCTAACTATGTATACTTAAATAAAAGAATAATAATTAAAAACTAAAGATTATTTATAAAAAAAAATCATTTGCACCCGAAATTTAGGTGGAAATCGGGTGTTTATCCCAAAACCTGGGTTTAAACTCGGATGGGTGGATTGCCCATCTATATCCACAGACCAACCTTGGCAAGCGTTGCTTAACCTTAAAGATCGACCCATGCGGCTGTTATTATTTAGCCACGAGCTACTCTGTTTATTTCGCGTATACTACGTGAAATAAACAGTCCCGCGCTGCCAGCCGGGCGGCGGCCTTTCGGTGGCCGCCTCATAAAGAATATGTAAAATTTAGACTATGTTTATATTTTTGTATGAGAAAATTTTTTTTTGGTATTTTGAAAAGTCGTAGAACAAATGTTTTTCAGGGTCATGATACCCTGTATAACCACGAGCTTCTTTCACAAAGGAGTTTGCTCCTAAAATTTCAACCTCAAACACACGAAACTACTATTGAATGCCTCACCTAATAGGGTGATATATCTACCACACATATTACGAATAATTGTGATACAACCTAAACGATGAGATGAAAAACGGATAAACATACAATTTTTAGAATAAAATACATTTACTAACGTAGCAAATTATTAACTATGAAATAGCATTGCATTATTAATTAATCAGATGCAAGTTTTTGTTTTCGTTTTTATTTGCGAGCAGAGCGAGTTGTAAAGCAATTTCATTAAAACTTGTTTCTCATTGAGATCCTAGTTTTAATACTTTGTTATAATTTAATTAAGTACCTAACTCTTGTAGAAAAATATTGTGAAAGACATACTCTCATGTTGTTTCACAATCGTCTTCCATTATCAGATTTAATAAAGAAAATTCGAAAGGAAGTAAAAAAGTATCGGGAATGGATGATTTGTTTATGGTTCCAAATTCAAATTTTTGTTTTTTTGTAGTTGTTAGATTGGCACAACTGTTTTCCATTTTGGCGCGGAGTTTGAGTTGCATCTGTTATTTATATTAAATACAGTGCTGGTTTTAGTAATATCATATATAGTGTGTATTGCGAATTTCATAATGGACAAAAATATCGAACAAAAAGTTTGTCTTAAATTTTGCATCGCCAATGGAATTTCGTGTTCGGAGTCACTGAAAATGTTACAGAAGGCTTACGGTGAATCGACTTTATCAAAAACTCGTGCTTATGAGTGGTTCAAAGCGTTCAAAAGCGGTCGAGATGTGATGGAAGATTTGCCTCGCTCTGGTAGGCCGTCAACGTCTGCAACTGAAGTTAACATCGCAAAAGTGAAGGAAATAGTGACTGAAAATCCCCATTCAACTCTGAGAGAGATAGCCGCCGAACTTTCTGTATCTCACGAGTCGATCCGTACCATTTTAACTAATCATCTTGGGTATGAAACATGTTGCTGCTCGGCTAGTTCCAAAAGATCTGAATTTTCTCCAAAAACTCAATCGCATGAAAGTCGCTGAGGACATGCTAGAACGAGTCAGTTCGGACCCAACATTCATGAAACGCATTGTTACTGGTGACGAGACGTGGGTTTACGAGTTTGACATGCAAACTAGTCAACAAGCTTCGGAGTGGCGCCTTCCAACTGAACCGAAACCGAAAAAAACACGCCAAAGTCGATCAAAAGTCAAAGTCATGTTGACTGTTTTCGTTGACTATCGCGGTGTTGTGCACTCTGAATTCTTACCGGAAGTTCTAACGGTAAATAAAGAATATTATTTGAGCGTTATGCGGCGTTTAAGAGAGCAAATTCGACGAAAAAGGCCAGATTTGTGGAAAGAAAATTCTTGGATTTTGCACCACGACAATGCGCCTTCGCACAAGGCTATCATTGTGAACGAATTTTTAACCAAACACTCAACAAATACCATCCAGCAACCACCATATTCACCAGATATGGCTCCTGCTGAATTTTTTCTTTTTCCTAAACTCAAATTACCACTTCGTGGCACCCGTTTTCAATCGATAGAAGACATAAAGGAGAATTCGCGGCGAGAACTGAACTCAATTCCGGAAGCAGCGTTTAAAAAATGTTTTGATTAATGGATTATTAGTGTATCGTTTCTAAAGGAGCATACCTTGAAGGTGATAAAATAAATTTGCATGAATAACAGACATTTTGTGTATTATTGATCTTTTCCCGGTACTTTCTTGACAGAGTAGTATATCAGAAATCGGAAAATGATTAGTGAAATTAAAATACATTTTTTAGTATTAAACAAGACTAGGAATTAAACGCATTAATTTTATCTAACACGTGAGACAGTGTTCAAACGTGTACCTATTCGAATTACTCGCCATGACTGCAAAATTCACAATAAGACAATGTCTCCATTTAAGCAAATAATGCCTTTATTAAGAGACTCCGCTTTTCCCATAAAATAGCAATAATTACTTAAACTAAAATTACTAGTATGTGTTTAAAAATAACAAAAATAGTACGTAAAAATGGTGTTGAGAGTATTTCCCGTGTGCTGCGGGTACCAGTGAGAAATTGAACTGTGGGGTGGTTGAGTGTGTGAGGGTGGATGTGAGAGTGTGTGTGAAAGTGTGCGTGGCAGAATATTTGCTAGTGTGAATGCTATAGAAGTGCCTCCGTATCATCATAGGTTGTCTTAAGCCAAATGGTTAACATCCAATACTTGTTTTGTAGTTTATGTCATTTATCTTGTTTTTTGTTGCAGAGTACAGCTGAACGTTTATTGAATTGTCTGGTGGCAAATATTGTTTTAGTATGTGAGATTTG
The DNA here is from genome assembly GCA_950371165.1 of Lacanobia oleracea. Classification (NCBI taxonomy): domain Eukaryota; kingdom Metazoa; phylum Arthropoda; class Insecta; order Lepidoptera; family Noctuidae; genus Lacanobia; species Lacanobia oleracea. Next base: position 16,482,455 of record OX493397.1, read on the forward strand.
TGCAAAAATATCAGCCCTTTTTTCTGCAATAAGACTGGATCATAAGGCAGGGATTTATGCTTTTTTAAAAGATAAAGATAATTTATTTCTAAACATATGGTACATTAAGGTCTTATTCATTATCCAGTTTCACATACACTACCGTTGCTGGTGTAGAAATATTAAATTAAGTGACATGCCAAAATAGCTCAGTTCGAGACCACAACAATATAAGTACATTACAGTAATTTGTCATGAAAAATCAAGTATCAGAAATTATATCCCCATTGTAATTATAAATCAGTTTTTAAGAAAATGGGTGATTTTTTTACAATGTCAAGTTTAATATGCACAATTATTTACATTTATTATTTATGAATGAAATGTCAAAATTGACTAATTATATAATGTCAAATGCTAAAAAAATACAACAATACTACTACTATAAATAAAATAATAACAAGACAATGGGTAAGTACATACACACACACAAAGTATAGTATTTAAATTGTAATGTCAAAATTTATAATTAAAAATTCATTAACTGAATAAAAGCAGTTTTCTAAAAGCCAGGCAAATATTGTTTTCCTGAATTTATTGGTAGGCAACACTCTGAGGGTAAATTGTTAAAGATTTTGACTGCCATGCAATTGGAATTCCAGCTATACAAATGTAGTCTCTGGCTAGGTGCAAGTAATTTATTTGGACTTCTGCTTTTCACTCTTTTAGAAATGTGTTCATACAATGGGAACATGTACGGATATCTTTTAACAAACATACAAATTACAAAAATATATAGGCAAGGAAGTGGAAGAATTTTTAGTTCTTTAAATAATGGCTTACAATGCTCTAAATATTCTGCTTCGTATACAGCTCTGACACACTTTTTTTGTGCAATGAATGCTTTGTTCGCATCTACTGAATTTCCCCATATCACATAGCCATGATAAGTATGGAGGGCTGTTTCTTTACTGGTTATTCGTCTCAGTTTTCGTAGAGCAAACACAAATTTGTCAAGTCGAGTGCAGACTTTTTTCACGTGTTCTTTCCAATTTAATTTTTCATCAATAATTATTCCCAAGAATAATGTTGAAGGCACGGGTTCCAAAATTGAATTATCGAAGTGTATTTGAAGTAGTTTTACCGAAGAATTGTGTGTTTGAAATTGTACTAACTTTGTTTGTTTCAATATTTACATGTAAGTTATTAGATTCCAGTCATTATACCATAGTGTCAGTTTCTAGGTCATTCCTATTTGAAGATTTTATTGTCAAAGTAGTGGCATCAGCAAATAGTGTACGTTTAAGGTTTAGTGTATGTTTAAGGCTCTTGCAAATGTCATTGATGTATATTATAAATAATGGAGGCCCTAGTACGCTTCCCCGAGGAACGCCAGAACTATTTATTTTCAACTCTGAACTGTTAATACTGTTTGAAAAATGTACAGTTTTCTTACGGATACTTTCCGTAAGATAATCACTCATTATTAACCGACTTCTTCAAAAAGGAAGAGGTTCTATGTTCGGTTGTACGCATTTTTTTTTTTATGTATGTTCACCGATTTCTCCGCCAATTCTGGGCCGATTAAAAAAAATCTTTTTTATTCAAAAGGCTATTTTATACTTCTGAGGTGGTCCCATTGTCACCAAGTTAGAATCTGATGATGGGATCCCATGAAAATCGAGGGAAACCCTCAAATTTTATAAGCACATACACTGTTTTTCATAAACTTTCCAACGAATTCAGATATTTGTGCCTGGTAATCATCATCTCATGTTACTGAGCTGATGATGGGAGGTATAAGTCAGGATCTGATGATGGTATCCCATGAAAATGTTTGTTCAGCGATATTTTCGCTAATTGTTAAACGATTTGGATGATTCTTTTTTTGTTTGGAAGAATATTTTCTCGGACTGGTCCCATTTAAATTTGGTGAAGATCTGATGAAGAACTTCGGAGTTAGGCAACGGAACTCTTCAGTAAATGATAGCAAAAGGATCGGGATTTCTGAAATCGCATGTCTGTTGATTGATTACACCAGTTCATAACATAACATCATGCCGCTGCACGCTGTGTTTGTGAAAAACAACAACTTTTTAACAAAAAAATAAAACCGACTTCCAAAAACAAAACACTACAAATTAAAAAATAACTTTAATTTAGGAAGTCGGTGTTCAAAAACGAAAAAAACAAAAACACCGACTTCCGAAATTAATTTTTTTACTTTGTAGTGTTTTGTTTTTGGAAGTCGGTCAATTTTTTAGGTACAATATGCCGAAGTTTTTTAAAAATCCTACTGAATATCCTAACCCTATTTGTGACTGGTTCAAGATGTGGAAACTAGGATATCCGCTGGACAACAATTACGCCAAGATATTTAGTCTGTGTTACTTTTTTGAATGCATGAACAACTACAATTTCTGTTTTTGGCATCTCCACATGTGTGTATTTTTTAACAAAAGTTTTAACAAAAGTAGCCAACCAAGTGAGGATCTCACTTGGTTGGCTACTTTTGTTAAAACTAAAGCATTTGTAGTTAGTTTGAGTTGTATTTAAAGTGAGTAGATTATTATTTGGCCAGTTGGCTACGTATGCCATTCCCATCTCAGCCTTGAGTTTAACGTATATCCAGGAGTTCCCAGAAAACACGACAGTGGTGTCGTCAGAGTAAAAGAAAACTTTTTCGTTTTTAATATGCATGTTGCAAAGATCATTTATACACTAAAAACAACGTAGGACCGACTACGCTGCCCTGGGGAACTCTGGAAGTGACATCAGCATCTCAACTGATCAGGACCCCCCCCCCCACCTTAACCCTTTGTTTCCTAGATGTGAGATACTCTTCGAGTAACTTCAGTGGAGTATCTCTTATTCGAGTTAACAGACAAGGACAGGGACAGAGACGGTGTCAAAGGCTTTTTTTAGGTCCAGGAAAACAGTCAAGCATTTATAGCTTCAGATTCAAGTTATTAAGTTACTAGAGAACTCAGTGCTGTGACTGCATCTTAAGTGGATAAACCTTGTCTAAACCCAAACTGCGACTGCGAAAGCAAATTGAATTTTGTAAGGACATTGATTGATTCTTGTTAATTAATTTTTCCTTTTGAACATTGTCCCGGGGGTACTATCAGACTTTAGGCCCATCAGTATTTGTTCAACTTCATTACGGTCAGTGTCCAGGAGGATACCGATTCAAGAGGAAATGAATTGATATTTTATAGTTCAGAGTTGTTATTGTTAGATTGGTTAGAAAGTGTGATGCTTTTATACTTTTACAAAGTACCCTATTATTTGTAACAGATTTTGCTAAAAATGCTTTCATATTTTAGTTTTTTTTTAAATAATTATATTGTAATTATTAAAAAAAAACTAAAACGAGGACGTGAATATTTAAGATTAAGACAAGTGGAGAAAATGATTTAGAATAGGGTTGGACTTTCAGCTGGCTCTTAATAAAATAATATTTCCTTTACGAAAATCCTTGAAGAAAGTCTAGAACCTTTTATAGACCAGATATAAATTCATAACACTGAATAATTTTCTTTTCCCGATACTTTCAAAAACAAAGTTTCAGAGAATTTCAAAAGAAAAGGATTCAACTAATTGAAACACAGGAACTTTACGTACCTGAGAGCATTTTTACTATAGAACTTTTACTTTTAAGAAAATCAAGAGGAAATCTTACAAATTTTAGTAGGTAGGTTTACCTAAGGCCCACCAACGTATAAGGCGTTCGTCCGAACTAGCTAACGATCGTACGAGTTAACGATGTGATTTCGTCGCACGATGAGATTAAACACGCACATTTATTTAGAGTGTCCTAATTAGCTAGATAATAACAGCGGCACGGGTCGATCAAATTCAAATTCAAATTCAAATTCAAAGCATTTTATTTCAAATAAACCATTCACAGGCACTTTTGAAACGTCAAGGTCGGTCAGTCAAAAACATGGAAGCTATTTGCACGTTCCAAAGCGTAGATCTCTATGGAGAAGAACGTGCAAGAAACTCCACGGACACTCTTTTAAATCATGTTCTGGTTTTACAAAATTTCAAGTTACATATACTTGTTGCTTCTGCATGTGAGGACAATGCAAAGGAAAAAAAAAAAAGGCTTATTATAAGAATTTTAAATATAAAGATTAAAATAAGCCAATGGCAGTTAAGAGATGACCAGTCTCAACCGACGGCGCCTGTTCACGAACATGACGCGTGTATCGGCACCCTTCAGCTCAACCATTTCGAAGGGAACCGAATGATCAAACCCACGCGCCGCCATCAGCGAATCTTCAAGGTTATGCAACGCTTGCCAAGTATGGTCTATGGATGGGTGACCAGATGGTCACCCATCCATAACATACCGAGTTTTCTCCGTGCCTCGAAAAAGCAAGCAACTTTTACAACGTTTTATATCGTCTATGTCATCATCATATTCATGTGGAATAAAATATTTTGTGTTTTTAATCACGACTATTTTAGTCGACTACAAAAATTGGCTTACTAATAAAGCCAGATTAGTCTATGCATGAAAATATCTATAAGTTGAGCTGAGCTACCTTGGTTTAAGTTTATCATTATACTTTTGTTCCCTAACAACAAATCACAATTTCTTGGAAGATAAGTGGCTAGTTACCTAGCTCAAAAGGAAGATATAAGCATCGTCTTGTGTAGGTCACAATGCTCCATCCTACTTATGTAATCCCTTAGTGGAGTCTTGTGACGCCCACGGCTGACGCCATTGTAGGAGCTTTTGTACTGGATGTACATAAATAATGATCTATTGCCTGGCTTTGACTTTTTTGTACGTACCTACTTTAACAATTTATGTTTATTTTGATCTGTTTTTAGTTGGATAATATGGAGTTAAGTAGCATGAGTTTTTTTTTTCAATAATTGAGAGGCCACACTTATACACGGTTAATGAAATGCAGAGGGGTAGTATTCTAGAACGTTCGTTACACTTCGCTGCTCGCCAGGTAACTAACTGACTAGACTCTAGGGTTTTTTACTCGTTAATGAAATAAATCAATCAAAATAAACCGTATCCCACTTCAAGCAAGCTGTTCACACTACTTAAAAATCTTTTCACATTTCCCAACAAAAGAACAATAAATTCGATTTTAATATTCGAATATGGAACACGAACAGCAAAAAAAGTAAGTAACCAGCCAATTTACGTTTTCAACATCAACATCAGGCGTGTTATTTAACCCATTCAAGTTGACCCAAAATACCTCTATTTACATTTCACCATTCAAAAGTGCTGCGGAAACTTTTCCACTGGCCATTCAGCGTGTATGGTGGATACACGGCTTTTTATCTTTCAAACTCCAAGCCTTTTTGTTGTGTTGCCTCGCACTCTGAAAATAACCAATGCATATAAAATGATTCATGGTCTCAACGTGGGTGCAGGCTGCATATCGTGCTCACACGGTCGCATTAATTACAAAATGTATTCTGGACTCTGGGTGTTATGCTTTGTGCAGGATTAGGGCTTTTGTTGTTTCAATTTTTAGGCTAAAAGTGGATACTGAGCGGGAATTTACGTGTAATGTTATGGCTCGGACTCGGGACGTTAAGTCGAGCTCACATTTGCGGTGTTACGACTTCGAACGTTGCAGTGGAACTCTGAACATGAAACGTGAAACAATGCTTGGTTAGTAATGGTGTTTAAGCACTATTGTACATAGTGCTGGATTCGATGTGCTCAATGAAACGCTCTTTGTTTTAAGATTCACTCTTAACTTCCTCTATTTTAAAATTGATTTAATTACATCGTGATAATGTTTGAATTTTTGTGAGAAAAATGCTTGACTGAGTTAAATAAATTATATGTTTGATTAGTGTAATTGGTTTAGGCCGTTCTATATAAAAATAAACTAGCCAAGTGCGAGTCTGACTCGCGTGCAAAGGGTTCCGACCAAGTATTTTTTAAACATTTATTTTAACACTTCAAACTTCTTATAGGTTTTCCTGTAATTTTTAGGTATAGAACTATTGTCTGCACTTTTTTCAAAATTTTAGGCTCAGTATTTTTGGAGATAAGGGGGGAATAGTCATTTTTGGTCTAATTTCTTGAATATCTTCAAAGTTGTTCATTTTAAAATTTTGAAAAAAATATAATTAAAACTCTCACAGTGAGTTCTTTCATTTTATATGTCACACGACACAGTTTGAAAAACTTTTCTTTTAATTTTATAGTTTGACCCCCAAAAGGGACTCCCATATTAACGTTTTATTTATTTACGTAACGCGTCCGTGTTTGGGTTACAGAAGTCCATATATATACCAAATTTCAATAGAATCGGTCTAGAAGATCCGGAGAAAACTGGCTGTGACAGACGGTCAGACAGACACCCGAGTGAAGAATCAGTCGGGATACGGATGTTCGGAACCCTAATAAAATAAAAAATAAGTAGTAGTTTGATAAGTTAGACATACACACGAGGTAGGTTTATGTCAAACGGTGGTGTAACCAGTGTTTCTCTGGTTGTAAAATGATTTGTTGGATTATTTCATAAGCAGCGATTGACGATTTTTTATTTAATTTGCTTTCTTTGATGAGTAATACAAAATAGAAATTCATCTATCCATTTAGGTAAACTACGTAATGAGAGAGAAAAGCACATGATTGATATCTTCAATTTATAAGACTCGTACCACCAAGCAAGCTTTATGAACTGGGCTGTATTAGGAAGTGCCAGTGCCATCATGTGTCCACCGTGAAAAAGTATAGTGCTATTCTACATGTAGGTATAGCTCCATCTCTCTCTCATACTGGAATCCTGATAGATTTAATACGCCATAGTATGGCTTTCGATGATCTTAAGCTTGTTTCTATTTCAACAGCAAAGCACCTTGCAGCGAGAAAATTACTGCTACCGTTACAATTATCACATTGTTAATCAGTACTTCAGGACTCAAAGCAATGTGTCATCTCGCTCATAATGTAAACGGAGTGAACAGGCCTAATTAATTTAATTTATGGTGTAATATATCAGTCCCCATATCATCTCAGCAAATACGCTCAAATTGCAAATAATATTACATTCTGTAGTAAGGTATACGTATACTTTCTCTTTATACATTTGGTAGGTATGTGATTAAAAGTATTTTGATGTATGTGTTGTATTGTAAGTTTGTATGTATTTGTTTTATATTATCATGTATGTCTCTCTATTAATATTATTTATGATGTTTGTACACTGACCGCCCTAAATCTAACTTCTTTAGTTCAGTCCATCCAAAGGTTGTCTGTAAGAGATTGCCCTGTGAGATAAGACCGCCCATTGTACACTAGTTTTATAAGCGTTTTTACTGTGCTTGTTATGAGGTGTACAATAAAGTATATTATAAATAATAAAAAAAGTATCCATGAAGCAAAACGACTGTCAATCAAATGAGGTCATGAGGTTCTGGGTCTTTGAAACACAAGGTTGGGACAGCGCTCGCTCCTGGATGTTTCAAATTACATCATGTGTCTTGGCAATGAATAATATTTTATTTTTTATATTTTATAAAAGCAAATAGCAGCTATCTTGCGAATATTGGTTTTGGGTTTCTAGTAGGTATTGGTTTTACAGAGAAGAAGCCAGTTTGCATTCCATGACCGATCGATCACCAACAGGAAATAAAGCGGTTTGCGACCGCTTCGCATGCAATAGCTGTTTCGATTTACCGAACTACGACGGTTTTAGCTTGACCCAGACCACCTAGATGAACTGACGTCACAGCAAAAGTATGAAACAGTATGTCAACTCGGGTTGGTTTTTCGTTTGACCACTATCTCACATAATGGTAAGCGATAATATTTAACTAGTCACGCTTTAACGTTATCGGAAAACGTGACTTCTGGTATGTTTGGTAAATTATTTCGCTTTGGTTTGATAATAACACTCGTGACAAATTTTCAACTTGCAATAAAGTACATTTACCTTTCCCTAATATCCCTTCGTAGATACCCGAACAATAAATTATCAACCGTTTTATCATTACGAGAAAACGATAGAAGTCGGTTCACGACAGCTTCATCTCTTTATTTCTGTTTTTGATATTAAGAAACCCCCCTACATCTTTGACTTATCATTTACTTCATTACTGTTATTGCACATTTATCTAGCGCCTACTATAGTAGGAAGAAAAGAAACGAAAGAAGAAGGTAGTCAGTTAGGCCGTCGCTTCATTTAAAATACTGGTGCTCAGATGCATCTGGCTAGACAAAAACCAACTCCAAGTTTGATTTTCAAGTTCCAAGTTTATTAATTTGAGTATATATTGTATATTTTATTGTATGTATAGTTTATATATATTAATCTTTGTAAAAAAAATATCGCATTTCTGGTTCTTCTTTTGATCCACATTGCACCTACCACTATTATTATCTGCATCACCCAAAAGGTTAACTGGTAGAAAATTGCCTTAGGCATTAAGTCGGCCTCTGCACATTTGTGTGCGTAAACTATTAAATAAATAAATAAATTGGGTCTGATAATACCCTAAAAAAAAAGATAAACGTGTTAAAAGTCTATATACAGAAAATACAAAGTCACTTTTATGCCCACGAAAAGCATTGCAGAGAATATAAAAACGTAATATGAACTACGAAAACATAACAAGATAACGTCCCTTTTATATCAGGACCTAACGTTGTAATCGGCAAAACCTTTTACCGATACACAGTACAAAAGCATGTACCTAATACTAGAAGTCAGTGTCTATACATGCCTCTATAAAAATAAACGACTCCAATTTTCCCGGTGTGCTTCCAATAAAAACATTAGTGATCGTCGGGGCGTAAAATTTCTTTTTTACATGCGTGCCTTCACAGTTCAGAATAAATCTACGTTTATACTTAATGATATGGCTGTTAAATAAATGGGCTGTTCCTATTTCTCAAATGAGTTTTACTGGTACGAAAGGTAATTTGAGAGCCGCACTGATTTTGTCCCGTTTCTGTGATTTTTTGTTCTGTATTACATACCTACGTCGTGTCCTCTGAAAGCTATTATCAGCAATTATAAAACTTAAAGTTAAATGCTCAATTCTTTGTAACGGCTTCGCTCATAAAAGGAAATTGCAAGTACATAGGTCTAATTTTTTAATGTATAAAATAATACTTATATAAATAACTAACTATATACACTTCAAATGGAAAAAAGCTCCTAACTATAATAAGATGTCGTCAGAAATTTGTCCGCATCGCTGTCGACTGGAAGTAAGCCCAAAAAACTGGAGGCATTGCCACGTTGTATGGCAATGCTTATCCTCTGTCCGAGGTAAAAGCCAGCACTTGGGTTACGCGAAGTGTCAGATTTTAAGTTATGTTGGACTCGAAAGTGAGCCGAAATGTTTCGTGTGGTATATAATCGGCGGACACACTGCCCTGTGTCTAGATTATATTTATTTGTGTAAATTAATTACTAACCCGAATCTTCAAATGAAGAAGACTGATAAAAATTAAAGCAACTTTTTTGCTAAAAGACTTTTGAGATTTCATCGTAATCATCCGGCGAAACATTCGCAGTAGGCTGCTGTTGGATGAATTAGAACTCCATTCATCTGGATTCTCAGCAATTCTCATGTAGTAACAAAAATCTTTCTGCTAGTCAATAACATAGAAAATAATACATAATTCCACCACCTGGTGAATAAAGAATCTGGATGATGATGTGACAACAAAACTAGAAAGATGAAATAGACAAGAATAGTACTCACATAGTGAAACCAATTTTCTCGTGGCTAAATAATAACAGCTGCACGGGTCTATCTTTAAGGATAAGCAACGCTTGCCAAGGTTGATCTGTGGATGGGTGACCATCTTAATATACCGAGTTTCCTCCGTGCCTCGGAAAGCACGTTAAGCCGTTGGTCCCGGCTGTCATTTGTAGATCTTTGGCAGTCGTTACGGATTGTCAGAAGCCAGTAAATCTGACTCCAGTCTTGCCAAGAAGTACCGTGTTACCCAGTTAATGGGTTGTGGAGGTCTGGTAGGCAGCCGCTCCACATAAAACACTGGTATTCAGCTGAATCCGGTTTGACTGGAAGCCGACCCCAATATAGTTGGGAAAAGGCTAGGCAGATGATGATAGTGAAACCAATTTTACAAAATTACATTTTCTGCAGACGTTCTCTAAGTCTTTTATTTTCGTCAAAAATTGTTAGGATCTTCGCCAAAGAATGGACTTTGTACAGTGTGTGCCAAACCAATGTAATCCTGCTAGAGGGACAACAATAGATCTTTAAAGATTGGGGTGACCAAGGGTTTACCCAAAATCTTTTCTAAAACGCGAAATAAATCTGGCACTTTAATCTACACATGATGGTCTTGGGGACATGTCGTGTATTTATATGACATGTTTTGGATACGTGTGGATAATAGATTTTAGAATTATTTTTTAAACAAATCTTTTAAATACTTAACTAAATATATATAATTAAAATAAAAACTAAATGAATGTGGTTAGTTTTAGAAATAGACACAAACCAAAGAAACGATGCATGGATTGTGTGATAAATGATATTAAGACTGCAATGGGGATGACTGAGATGAACTTAAATAAACTGGCTATAGTAGGAAAATGTTCACCCATAAAGGGCATAGACCTAAGATTCATCTTACCACGAATAGCAAATAAAGCTTGAAATGCCTATTCTGGCAGTAATGATACAAGTACAGTTTAAAAAATCTTGAAGTACATAATTGTAACAGTGTTAAGTAGTGCAATTAGCGTTTATGATGGTGGAACTCAACACGAAAAGCCATGTTTTATGTGTGTAATTATATGTTTGTACTACAGCAATCAACTCGACGTCCGCGCCTATTAAAAAATACTCACTTTTCTATGTGTATAGGTAAAGTTAAGGTCTCAATAAAATGAGCGCTCTATTTCGTTAAATTTAAATCGATTTAACTGCAAATTGGAATTTGATTGGATGTGCCGATCGCGGGCGGCTTGAAATGAATTTTTGGGACTATTGGATACCGTAATAGTATAGCCTCGTATTACTTTACAAACGAATGGCTCGGTAAACGATTTACATTCATTAATTATAATTAATATTGAGTAAAAGTTTCTGACATCATTCATCAATTTAAATTGAAGATCAATTTCGGGTCTGCTGTAATTGTTTTTCTTGTAAAGCACATTTCGGGGAAACGAATTAATTATCATAATTACTTTTGACTTGTTTCTTAATTCCATACGGTTTCGTCATGAGTTTGGCTGATGTTTGAAGAATAATGGCATTGAGCAGCATACCTACTTCTCGCGACAGTAGTGACTCACTAGAGTAACCCTAAATAATCCATTTATTTGGAGACCCATGTTCGGTTGTGGAAATGAAATTGGTTATCAAAAGTTTAATTTTTATATTCGAATATTCATAAAATACATATCTTCTTGTGAAACTACGTCGTATTTCGCTATGATTACTGCAAAAACGTTTCAAGCAACACATAAAACATTCCACTCATGTGTGAGTACTTCACAACTCTATATAACATTACCCTCAAACGTTGTATCGAGTTTTCCATTTCATTTAATATTCACAAAGTTTATCAACGTTAACGTTTCCACTCGAATGGAAATCCTTGCAAACTCCACAAACTTTTCACATTAAGAAATGACAAACATAAAACATTTATTTAAATTCGTGCATTTGTGGGTACTTGAACTATTCACAAACAAAATGTCCACGTATATTCGAGGTTGTAGACGAAAAGCGGAACTTCAAAGGATGTAATGCGGAGGCCCGTTTGGTGGGGGCAGATGGGAGCCGGGTCGCGGTCAGCTTCATTTCCGAACACAAACCTAGATCAGTGGCTGTCCGCAGGGCTGACCAAACTCGCGGATTACTTACTTGTGCTCAAGTTTGTTTAGGAGTACTGGGTGTTTCAGTGGAAAAAAATCGAATTGCCTACTTACCCTTTAGCCATCCACGAGTAAACTAGGTACTTATCATTATTATCAAGACTCACCTTTTATTTATTATAGATCTGCAGTGCATTATTTGGTATTATCAAAATCATTATTTGGCCACATCGTAGAGTATACTTACTTTTTAGTGTAAATAAAACTTTTAATCGCTTTTTTATTTAAAAAAAGAAACGCCGTGTTTAATCGTACAAAAACATTTGGCGGCCGCCGATTTTTTTACTATAAAATTATTCAATTGTTGTTGCGTCGCGACGACTATTGCGACCGGGTAACTACAGGTTAAGCGTCCCAAACTGAAACATAATTGCCAAGAAAAAAACATTCGTTCGGCGACTTTTTATCTTCGTTTTATTGTAATTTTCCTTGTTTTGTTAAACCAGAGTTGTAATTTGTTATTATTTATGTAAATAATGTATAGTATATGCGTATGGTCCGGATTGGACGTTTTATAGTAAAAAGTAGGTAGTTCACCGTTTAAAAATTTATTCGATAAACTCACTGAATAATTCATTATAACTGTGAACTTAATTAATTATCATAATTACTAACTTAAAAAGGTTTTAACACGATCGCTCCGCCCGCACTCGTTTTACGTCCGAGCATAAAAAAGTCGAGTAGTGGGGAAGTTGGGGATGGCAACATCGCCTGATCGGAACCAAGACAAATATTAATTTAACAAGGTTTATTGTCAATTGACTGGCCTGTTGGTCTAGTGGTTAGTGACCCAGACTGCTATGCCAGAGGTTGTGGGTTCGATTCCCACCCAGGACAAATGTTTGTGTGATGAGCATGATCATTTGTTCTGTGGCTGGGTGTAGTTTATCTATAATATGTATGTATTTAGAAATATATAAGTATGTTTATCAGTTGTCTAGTACCCATAACACAAGCTCTGCTTAGCTTGGGACTAGATGGCGTTGTGTGATAGTTGTGTGGAATATTATTATGTTTTTGACATTCTCGGGTCCCTAGAGACCCGGTCCTTTGGTAGGCGTACGAGGGGCCGATGCCAACTCGCAGAGGCCTCTTTAGACATTTCAAATGGAATGGGACACCAACCGACGATTATCCCTGTATGCACTGTGAAAGTATACCCAAGGACAATCCCCGGTTGGAGCAAAACTATTGCAAAATATGGAAACAAAAGATGTAACGCTATGGGTTTGGCTGGTTTAGTGGACTAATAATCGTTTACTATGGAAGAACTATTGGCCCCTGCCTGACCATTGACAATTAAAACGGTTTTAAAATAGCAGGGGGTGACTTGCACACTCAATAAATGGGCCCCCCGAAAAGGGTCGCTAGCACAAAGTGACGTAGCGCCAAGGGGGCAACATATCCTGAGGTGCTAGAGGAGTGGAGAGGTATACCACGGCTATCAGGACAATCCCGGAAGTACGGTCAAGATCCCTACCAGCACCTTACTGGATTATACGTCCTTCTCCCGAGCACGTTTGCTCTTGCGAATCTCCACTCAGACCGGCCGATTAAGGCTAGAAAGAGGTGGTATCTCTGTTCCTCGTCAGTGTTCACTCCGGCCAGCCAATAAAGGCAAGCCGGAGATGAGGAACAAGAATTCTCCCTGGAGATCAGGTCCGTGGGGTCGCTAGTGCCCAACAGTTCGCCACAAAACTGCCTTGCGGATCCACAAAACTGCCTTGCGGATATATATTATTATTATTATTAATTAAGTAGAAATACTAACTTCATACTGAGATAAATCTCGGTCATTTACGTGACCTAAACTATAATTTAGTCTCAGTAATACATTTATGTGTCCCATTAGCATTTTGGCACCAAGAGAGAGCCAAAACTTACACACATAGTGCCCCGAATTATTTAACTGCATACATTGGAGTATTGACCTCTCTCATAAATCGTAATTCTCACTCTACATGAATCAAAGGATGTCAGAGGATGTGAATTCAGGTAACCACGGATAGGTTCACTTAATAGACCGCATGAGTAAAATTTTAGCTTTTATTTTTCCACAAATCCTTCTTTTTCTCAACGACGTTCTGTTGGTGACGGCGATTTGTTACTGAGGTGCCGAAGTATTTGGGAATGACTATGTGACATTTGAGAGCGCTTGTCAATGTCATACATTTTAGGCTTTTCGTTCTCGCTGATAGAATGTCAGTTATGTTTTTGTCAATATTTAGCTACAGACTTAAATTATGTATTAATTGTGTTAAGTCTGTAGCTACCTACTCTATGTCACATAATTCGATGGTTTCTAAGTTTTCAAGTCTTACAACCCTATTTGTTGAAACTGCGATGTCACATTAAGGTCTAAACCTCTAACATATTGTAAGCTATCCGATAGCAAATGAGTCTATTGCGGTGAATTTTCACCAGGCCAGAGATTTTAACGCAAATACGCTGCTGACCTAATATTGACCAGCAGGGTTAATGCGTAACACAATTGTTTTGGCAATAGCCTTTTATTTTGACAATTCAACTGTATTTAAATTGCGGTAATTAGGCACGTTGTCGGGTATTTTTTAAACAAATAAAGCAATGGATTGAATTGGAGAACGGGATCGCAAAGTAATATCAAATCACTGATATTATACTTTCTACAGGAGTTGGTTGTTCACAAGTAACAAAAAAAAATATCCACCGATTTTTGGAAAGAAATTATCTACGTGTCATAAATAAAACTAATTTTATTTTAGTGATGAGATTGATAGGACATGCTGTACCAAAATGTCACAAGGTGGAATCTAAATATTTAGACTTCTGAATATCGTTATCACTGATAGAATGTCAATTTGCCCACCCTAATTGTAAGAAACTAGCTTTTGCCCCCGACTTCGTATGTGAAAGTATGAAGAAAACGGGATATATCCCGTTTGTTTCCTGTTCCCATAGGAACTTCGGAAAATCCTCTCTTAGTGCTCCCCTACGGAGTGCAGGAAGGCTACATGCCAAATTTCTGATTTCTAACCAATGGTATCGGTTGTTCGTTGTCTCTCAGTCACTCAGTCAGTAACGGAAGAATATTATATTATAAGATGACAGTTTGTAGTTTATATCAACAAAATAACAAGCTGCACAAAGAGCTTAAAACGTTACTCTTTGTCCAAGACAGCTCATGACGCCAAGAAAGAAGAATTACTACGTGCTGCACATTTATTAAACTACTTTTTATAACCGACGACAGTTGGCTAGTTAGTTGTACGTGAGCCTTATGTGGCCCACTTAATTATACCATCTGAACTAGCTAGAGGTTACCGAGGAGTTTATTGTGATGGTCTAAAGCCGGTTACATACCAAGAACCAGTTTATTTAGTTAACCTTTCTCGCATCTAATCTAGACTATGTTGTCTCACCGCAGGTCAAAAGCCTCCTTGTTCCTCACAATTATGTCTTCGGCTAGTGCATGCCACTCTTTTCGGTAGGAGTCGAGCTTGGCCTACCTTCAAGTATTAGCGTAGCTCACATAGCTGATGTAATGTTAAGGGATCCGTATGTCAGAATGAAAAGCTTAAGATTCTTTTGGAACCGTTTGCGCGCCAGTCCGACTCGTTTTTTACATTCTAGCAAAGCTTAGTTCACAGTTTTCGATCCGCGCACAAGTATGAAAAGTTTACCTCAGGTTTGCGATCTAAGCTCAAACTTAGCAACGCTCTCCGATCTGCAACTGGCTTAACTGTAGCTACAGACCTCATTACAGCTTTTAGCTAAACGTTGACCATTTCCATTGCTTAGTTTAGCAGAATAGTAGGTATTAGTACATTTTGCGTGACTAAACAAAATTGTGGTCTAGGGTAAATGTCGCGTAATATGACTAGAAATATTAACCACGGATGAGATACTTGATCTTAACAACCTAGATAGACTTGTTTGTCTCATACTCTACTAATAAAAATCTTCTATATTTTTTCCACGAACGATAACTTGCAAGATAAAATGAGATAGTTATCAAAGGGAAGGCCAGGATAGGGAAATATTTTCCACGAAGTTATTATACTTTTTACTATGGCATAGGTTTGAGTTTAGAAAAAGAGTACCTGGATAATAATAAAAACGAGAGTTCTTCAAAGCATCACGCTATGAAAAAAATAATCTAATATTCCTACTCTGTCTAGAATTTCTCCATCTAAGCCGTGTTGTGTTGCTCATCGGGTCGTGCGCTTGGCAAGCAATTTGCTCAATAAAATGCTTAGCATTCACGTGACATCCACTGCAAAAAAACTAGATATAAAAGTAGTTGTTGTTTGCGGTTTTGCTGGGGTAATGACTCATTTACCGGATTATATTATATGTTGCATGTATTCTATGTTTGAAAACAGGACTCATAGTCTTTCTGAGATAGGTTTTTGCGATAAGACCGCTCAGACTTACTCTCTATCTAGGCTTAAAATATGTTAAACAAATTGGCCCGGTGAAGACCGCGGGAATACGAAACGCATAGGACCGGTCTATGTGCCCACACTTATGGCCCCCCTCATGCCCTTTGGCAGAAACGAAGATGATGAGGTACGAGTAAACTACGTCTGAATATTTTTTCTGTTTTTGCTTTCTTGAAGATGCACTTGCCCGGTCTGTCTCTGTACCATCAGGAGATCGACTGGTAGATAAAGCCTTAGGCATTAAGTACGATTAAACTAGTGCATAGTTTCAGTAAATAACATTTCTCCACTATCACATTTCTTACACCAGTGGAATTGCCTACACATTTGCTCCTCTACAAACCCTAATAAACTACAAACTCAACCTATCTTTTCATGAAACGAACCTCTAAATGTCACGAGACCTACTTGAAACCGTCACCACGAAAAAGCTTGGCGCAAAATAATTTCGCTCGTCGCATCACTTGACCCCACTCAAGCCGATAGTGGCCGTTGATGGGCCAGCCCACCCGATGTTGGCCATAAATAAATAAGTGTCTACACCACTGACACTTGACGGAACTGCGGTGGCTTATACTTGGAGCTAGTTAGTACCTAGTAGTGAACTATAAAGCTAATGAGGAGCTTGTGGCTAAATAATAACAGCCGCACGGGTCGATCTTTAAGGTTAAGCAACGCTTGCCAAGGTGTGTGTTTATGGGTGATTCCGGGCGTTTATCGGGTGTTTACCAAAGCACCGGGTTTAAACCCGGTGGGTTGCCCATCTATATCTGTGGATGGGTGACCATCTTAACATACCGAGTTTCCTCCGTGCCTCGGAAAGCACGTTAAACCGTTGGTCCCGGCTGTCATTTGTAGATCTTTGGCAGTCACAATCCGTAAGATTGTCAGAAGCCAGTAAATCTGACTCCAGTCTTGCCAAGAAGTACCGTGTTACCCAGTTAATGGGTTGTAGAGGTCTGGTAGGCAGCCGCTCCACGTAAAACACTAGTATTCAGCTGAATCCAGTTTGACTGGAAGCCGACCCCAATATAGTTGAAAAAGGCTAGGCAGATGATGATGATGAGTGAACTATATTGTTGATGTTACTTGTTCGCGGCTAAAATGCTAAGAAGTGGTAAAGGACGGGTGTTTTGGGTCTTTTGTTTAGTTCAAAAAGTGGCTTGTGAATACTTATATGACTTAATTTTGATTTTATGATGTCCGGCTTTGGTCAGATAATTTACTTCTTACTCAGTAACGATTTCTAGTTTTTTTTTATTTGTTTTGTGTTTGCTCTTGACTCTAGTCTATGTCAGAGATAACAGAGACAAAGTCTACGATGGAGCGAGCTTACCCAGAAGGAGCCTGTTCACTGTACCTGTGAAGAGATTAGGGTTAATTAGCTAGTCAAATTTTCAACTTGTTAAAGATGCATTTGTAATTGCACATAATGTACATAGACATACATGCCCTCACGCCTTTTTCCATGGGGGTAGGCAGTAACAACAGAACTGCACCTGCTACAATCCTTATACGGTATTCCTTTCGCCTCGTAAATTGTGAATTAACGGGTAAATATATACAGAAGCAATAATAAGAGTACCTAGGTACATTATTTAATTCAAAGTTTTTATTAAGTTCAATGTAATCAGCAGTTATTTGTCTAGACTCATCATAAACTCATACTGGAGTTAACAAAGTGAATTTGAAGTAAATTCCACATAAAATGTGAAAGAGCATAGTCTCCTTATAAATAAAAACTTTATGAAAACATATTACACCAAAATTGGTACTTACGTAAATTAGGCTGACTCATATTTTATGAAAAGACGTTACTTATACGCGGAGAGGTAACATAACTAAAATATATCAGACACTCAAAAATGTAGAGCGCTCAAGTGAGACCCATGTCGTGTGGCTTTGTATCAGAATAATATTATTTTATCATGACCTCCAAGCTAAAAAGTTTATAGTTCATTGACCTTACCCTATTTTATTTGACGTTGGTATATTATCACTTGAAAGTCAAGACAAAGACAAATTAAACACAAAAACATTACAAAGCACTTAAATTGTCAAAAACTTAAAGAGTAATTGAGCCTAGGTACCTCTCCAAAAGGTAGTTTAAAGAGACAGTTCCTCGAAGCTCCGATATAGAGTAACTACTTAATCTTTTTTCAATTGGATCAATACAATAGCAAAATGTATTTAGATGGCTAACCTGTCCGTAGAACGTTTCACCACTCACTGTGAATAAGGCTTAAAAGTAAAGAAAGCTGAAATAGACAGCTATTGGCCTTCTAATCTCTCCCTTCTCCAGGGGCCTGTCGATACCCACACACAGGCAACAAAGCCCTGTCACTACCTAACTCATCCGAAAAGAAAACATAACGAAAGTAATTTTATAAAAAAAACCTTCAAGGCTTTGAGAATGTGAACTGAATGACAATGTTCTATCAACGCCCTTATCACGAGCTCACAGCTTATCAAATTTGTTGGCCAGCCTTTATTAAGCCACTTGAGATTTTCATTAACTTTATATCTCAGAAAACACAATGGAGTTCACATAAAATGTAATTGTTTCAGTCAGAAAAATATAACACAAAAGATATTGAGCCCCAGCGAACGTTAAATTTAAATTAGGTATACGAGAGCCTATGAACGCGTCCAGTGGTATTTTATTAACTTAATAGGACTTAAGTTTGGCATAATTATCTTGGGCAAAATTTTAATTTTATACATTCCGCTGAAATATCGTTGAAAATATTACTTCGTTTGTTTTATTTTTTATCTCTCTGGGTTGGTAATGTGCGAATTTAAATTTGAAATTTGTTTCAAGCAGAAGGCCGGACCTTTTGTAATAGTTCGTTCTAGACAAAGTTAGGCAGTCCCATGTGTGCAAAATGTTGGCGATTTAATTTCAGCAAAGTATGAAAAAAAAAATCTATTTTGTTTTTCTTTACGTCTAGGGAGAGTTTAAAGGGATTAAAGGCTGGTTTCTGAATTCAGTTCTTGGAGTTGAGAACGTGTCAAACCCTACTTGACCGCTTTTGACAGATTTTCTGGTTAAAGAAATGCTTAATAAATACTCAACTTCAAATCCTTAATTCAGAAATCGAGAGTTACTAAGCAATTTTCAAAGTCACGTGTCAGGAAATTAAGCACATATTCTTTGTAAAACTCGACGGACCAGACTGCGTTACGAGAAAACAACATAAATACAGCTCAGGACCATACAAACGACCTTTTCGGTTAACAATTTCCTTAAACCTTTTCGGTTTAACAATTTCCTTAAACAATTTCTTTAAACCTTTAACCTTTTCGGTTAGTAATTTTATTCTTCATGGATCACTTTTAAATCTATTAAGGTAACACTACTTACTCGTTAAAGACACATAAAATCCTTATTCACTACCTACTCAATTTAAATTGGTACTGCCTTATTGTCCTAGTGGCTACAAGCGCTACTGCTGAGCATGTGGTCCTGGGATCTGATTCCCGTGTCGAGCAAAATGCCTGTATTTCTGAATTCCAGCCCGTAATCTAAACTGCTCCCGTTGCCCTGTATTACATGGGACTTAAACATAATTGGTGAAATTTTAGTGCCCTACAGGCACAACTCGGCTGAATACAGATATACCCTAACCTTGGCGGATCGAGAGGGGAAGCTAAGAGGATCAAATCCCCCAACAGACCGAGGTATCTTTAGTAGTCTATCACCGAACGTTGTCTTTGTGAAATTTACGACCAGTTATCTATGGAGGCTTGTTATGCGTTAAGCTAAATTATTTTGCTGTGCTTTTATAGTGTTGCTACTTTGCTAAAACCTACCCTCAGCGTGGTCAAACTCACCCCAAACGAGAATTCTGGATCTGCCCTTGCCCTAAGACTTAGAGCAAGAGCTGAGAGCGGAGTTTGTTACTTAGGCGCTAAATTATCGGACTCAAAATCCTTACAAACTAAATCCTGAACAACCCATTTCACGGAATGCATCCAATGACCACACCCTGTCTATAGTTGTGTTACAAGTGTCAAATAACAATGAATCAAAACAGACATGAAAGCCAATTCCACAACAATACAAAATGTAATTAAAATGCAGACATTTAAACACGTAAACATTTAAACAATGGCAGTTTAAAACGGAATTCTTGCAAAAGTAAGTTGAACCTGAAACAGCATTGGGAGAAAACATAAGCAGTGCCAAAAAAGTTTTTAGTCATTAGGACATTGTATGATAATAGTAAAGAAGCTTGTCGCTAACATTACTAGTAACAGCTGCAGGGATTTATCTTCAAGGTTAAGAAACACTCGCCGAGGGCGGTCTCTGGATGGGTGACCATCTTAACCTACCGAGATTACCATGCTGCCGAAAGCGTGAAACTGTTAATCTCATTACGGGTAATCTGAATCCAAAAATCTGACATCAGTCAAGACTGATGTCGGGGGCTACAAAAGACCACTTTAGGAGAATCATGATATTAATCACGCAAAAATCTGTCAAATTTCATTTTCATCTTTTAAAGGTTGATTGGGAAAATTTGGCATTGACGGGTAGCGTGATTTGATTTCTGATTCTGCTAAAGTGGCCTTTTTAGACCCGCCGATTTTTGCAAGACAAGGGGGGTCGTGCTAAAAAAATACAACCCAGTATGTAGGGGTTGTTTTTTTTTGTGTTTGCTCTTGACTCTAGTCAAGGTCAGAGATGACGGAGACAAAGTCTACGCTGGAGCAAGCCGACCCAGAAGGAGCCGGTTCAATCTAACTTTGAAGAGATTAGGGTTGTAAGCGTTTGAAATAACAGACGCAGACAGAAAGTTCCACTCCTTTGTTGTGCGCATTATAAAAGACATTGTGAAAGCAAGTAGGCAGTCCATGTTAAATACTGGTACTCAGTTGCATCCGGTTGAACTGGAAATCGACCCCTTCATAATTGGGAAAAGTTAGGCAGTTTTATACCATTCTATGAGAATATGACACGAGGTCTTCTTCTTCTTCTGGTGTAGGCAGTAAGGTTTAACGACCCCAAACACCCTAGTGTCATGCAAGGGCCTGTGACATGGTTTAACACGAGGTTCATAATTTTGTTTTCTGTATTTACTGAATTGTAAAAAAGTTTTTATTCAGTTAATAAGTACATACGAAGAAATCGGTTAGAAAACGACCCCTTACTCTTATCCCATGGATTTAGTTGTCAAAATAAAGGTATGGCGAAAGAGTAGGCTTGGTTCAGAGGGTAACATCCCTTATTTTAGTAGACAATGGAAAAATAATAGATAGCGGACTGTAGTTTTTGCGTTAAAATTACAAATAGCAGCAATACACGACCCTTACGAAGACAGCCATGATAAAATAATACTTATTGTATTTGCGTTTTAACCTCCTGAGATTCCAATGCCCCACCGTTGTATCGCAAATGGAACCTTTTGATTCCACCGGAGCACATAGAAGTTAACGTGTTTTAACTTAACAATTGCAGTCCCAACACCACACCATAACTATATTAATTGGCAAATTTAAGACTGTTGATTTCAAAACGAAAATAAACCAAGAGAAGGAAAGGACATTGACCGCTATTCCCCGCTAAAACGAAACTACTATACCTGCAGTGCGAATCTGTAAACATCTCACCGAGACAATTTTGGTAAAGTTCCATTCAGTCAAGATAGAATGACAGTTCACTAAGCTCACTCCACATTTCCACGGTGAGGTGTTGCCAGAATAGGCAACAGCATTAGGCAATGGCATTTCTATCTTCCAAGCTCATATTCAAAGCTAATCTATACTAATATATAAAACTGTACCGGACGGGCGTGATCGACTGGAACGGGGTTGTGATGGGGTAGGTCTATCTTTTTTCTTCTCCTCCGAAGTGAACTGTGACCGACCGACAGCGTCCAGCCGCGCTGACGTCCTGTACCGGAAACTAAGGCTCTTCCGCACCTAACGTACAACGTTCTTCTATCTTGCCAAGTACTTGCTGTCTTCGGGGTAGATTGGGGTGCAGGGTGAATGCTTACCAGGGTTAAATAATAGGCAGGAATTTGACAACACTGCAGCTAATGGTTTAAGGGCAAAGTCGCGAGTACTGTGATTCTATTTATAGATTGTAGGGTTTCTTCTGCCGGTGACTACGAATTTGCTATTTTTTACCATTTACTAAGGTACGAGGTTACTTTACCGTAACGAGGCCCAAAAAACACTAACTGCTTCAGTTTATTTTAACTGCGAATTTTTACTTAGGTTCTAGAACATTTTTGGCTATATCTAGGTCTATTCTAGGTCTGGATAGGGGTTGATGCACCTCTATTCAAATCCCCCGAAATTCCCCGTCGAACGGGGTGGAAACCAACCCTTCAACCCTGCCCACTAGTGGGCTTGTTGCATTTAACTATCGAGAATGTTACAAGTTTTGAACTTGTTTACTATTTAGGGTTGATTTCCCGGAAAACTGTGCCCCATGGGCTATGAAACTATCTATATTCGAGTAGGTGCATCATCCCTCTATCCAGCTACATAACTTACCAAGCCACCCCTCCAAGGGTGGAGGTACTATAGGTCAGGAACCCGGGAGAGGATAAAAATCTTTGTTTATCTTCTTATCTATTTTGCGGCTTTATGCCTTGCCTGACCATGAAGATGTGTACATATCTGGATAGGGCTGAGTGACAGGTTTCCAGTGCCTATGGTTTAAGACCTAAATTTCTAGATGCCCTAAAAACTTAGCACTGAAGGTGCGTGTACATGGTGGTTTTCTTCAACCACCCTACTATTTTGAATGTGAAATATCTATTTTTCATGTACCTTCGATTAGGCTGATTTCCATCAGCCAATCAGACCACGCCCTCTGGGTGCTATCGGGAATGTGTAGGGGAAATGTGTAGCCCTACCTATTGGTCATAATTTTCTTTGAAAATAAGTTTTCCCCAGAACATCTTTTACGTGTTTGGGGAAAACGACAAACATACGATTTTAGATCGATAACATAGCTTACAAACTATCACTATGCAAGTACATGAGCTTCTGAGTTCAGTACATAAGCCTACGACTATAGGTACATGGGTACTATCTATGCGAGTTACACAATGCTAAATGCGTCTCCGCGAACATTTCTATGACTATTTAAGTATATAAGCTCCTAACTTAAAAAACACATAAGCTTACGACTATAGGTACATAAGGCTGTTCATGCGAGTTATATAAAGCAAAATGCTCCGTCGCGAACAAAAATTGAAGAGTTTGTTTGCTTAAACACGCTAATTTCAAGAACTACTATTTGATTTGAAAATTTATTTCAGTGTTAGATTGCCCATTTATCGAGAACGGCTATATATTATCCCGCTAAGATAGACCAATAGGAGCGGAGCAGACAAAGTTGCGCGGGTCAACTAGTACAATTAATATAATTATGATAGACAAAAGCATTGCAACATCATCATGTTACTATTTTGCTATACTGCTCACAGTGATAACCCCTAAATCAAAGACATCCGTAAATAAAAAGACCAAAACATGACGTATTACCACATTCCTTGCCATAAACAATGACTCAACTGTTACAAGAAATGTTGTATATACGTATTTCACAGATACAACATCTATGAAATACGTTAATTCGCGTGTGTTGGTAGGCGATGAGCCAACAAATTGTCATTATTTATAGTTGTGTGGGTGCCAACGTCGTGTGATACCGCATGGTTCGCTTGTTGGAGAAAAAAGAGAATAATTAGAATGTGTCTTTGTTTTCAAAGTTCCTTTGTGCGGTTGACGAAGACACAATGTTTAGCTGTTGGTACGTCGTAAAAGGTTTATGACGGAAAATTGTGTTTACAATGACAATAGGTAACAGAATAAACGTAATATTAGGGAAAACTCTGACACTAGGGTGTGTGGGTGGGGTCGTTAGACCTTACTCCCACACGATAAGAAGAATAAAAACAACAACTACTAAGGGAACAACGAAATTCACAAAAATTCGGCTGTCATATATTTCCTGGTTGTTGTGGCCACTAGTCGTGGTCGTGGCTGCGTTGTGCGCGAGGCCCCATAAATGTATGGGGCAGTCGATTTTTTTTTCGCGATTTCGATAATCAAAGTTTCCCATAAAAATTCTCTTTCGTATTTGCTTTTTAATAGTGAGCGTCATGCTTGACGCTAAAAAAGTCTTCTTCTTTCTTCCTTCTGTTGTGAAACTTGATCGTAATTAAATAGTATTAAATCTAATAGTATTTAATCTAATTAATTAACAAACAATCTCTTCTTCCACCTGGCCTTAATCCCGGCCATTGCCAGGGTCCGCCTAAATTAACAAACAATCTCTACCTATTAAATTGCATTTAATTCATGTTTATCACTTACAAACAATTCCATAGAGAGTGAGAACCATTAATTAGTCCACCTTTCCTCGAGCAATTCAGTTGCAGGCAAATAAATTAACCAAAAGCCGCCGTTGCAGCTCAGCCCTGCGTTAATAATTCCCCACATGATTACCGGTTGCCGTTTGCCGATGGAATTACTCTGAATTTTTCATTAACCCGACTATCTAATTATAGGAAGGAGCAGTTACAGGTATTTACAGACGTAAGGGGGCGTTTTTACCAGGGATGAGCGGGGAAGCTAGGCCGTGCGAGGATGTATAGCGGTGCTGTAAAATGTGTGAATGTTTCCACCAAAACGGAGCGAAGAGCTTGCGCGGTGAGAGGATGTGTTGCAAAACTGTTAAACGGTGTGTAGCTTGTGTTGCGTCGACAAGAAGCGGCCTACCGGGCTTTTTCAGCTATACGCAGGCGGTTTGGTGAGGTGAGCGCCACGCGCAAAGAACTACCTCGCACCTCTCACGTTTTTATATACTAAGTGTTACAATTAACAGGTTGTATACAAAAAAAAAGTCTAGTAATTTTTTTGTTCAACAGTTTTGTGAACAAAAAAATATCTACTGACGCATACAACTCGACAAAATGTTCTGAACAGCTGATTTTTATCCGCTATTAGTGTTGTCCTCAATAACCCCTTTTCAAGTTTTGTGTTCACTATTTTACACGTTTTATACAAAAACCCTAGCTCTGCTTGCCCTTTTCACCAAAGCTTTGCTAAGCGAGACTAGGTTAATTGTTATCTTTTCATCGTTCGTCGTCTAGCACATTTCTGACATCCCACATTTCTGGCAACCCACTTTAATTGCTAATATGCTGTTTCCTCGAAACCATCAATTTACTATGCTGTTCGGAATTCCTGTAAAGTCCTGTTATGTAGGTGTATTTATTTCACACCTACATTTTAACGTGAAATTAAATGCCACGGACAACTCTCATTTCATTTCCATATAGACGAAAATTCCTTTACTTGAGCGATGATGGGCGAGCCTGGCGTAAGCAGAATTCTACACATAATTAACGTTATTTTTCATCGTGTCCTCGTTTATTTTATTTTATTCGTGTTCTTTAAAAAAAAACCAGAAGGTGGGAAGTGATCAATAAGCAATGAAATGAATCCCAACAAATATTACAATATGTGAAAGTGAGTTTGTTTGTCCGAGGAAATGGTCATAGGGTCTTTTTTGCAATAATAAAACTTGATTGGAAACTAAGACATGTGCAAAACCTTGTAAATAAAATTAAGTTAATAAAATGAAACACTAAATGAATTAAGTTAATAGAAAGAAAGGAAGAATAAATAATTTGTTTAGCACATACATGAAACACGCACGGTACATAAAAACAACAAAAAAACGATAGGTATGCCAAAAACGTGTGTCTCACGGCTAAACCAAAAAGGTCCATTGAATCAAACCTAAATACAGGCCATCACTTACTACCAAGAACAAAGGACATTCTCAATTAGCCGTTGAACAAAGAAACAGAACTTCATACGTAACTCCACCGATCAAAGAAGATTAGACTTAAGGTTCATTTAAAGCCCGAGCCATTCGTTCAAATCCTCCTAGATTGTCGTGGTGTTTGTGCCGTAGACTATTTAGCGCAGTTTGTTCGACTTAATTGATGGAAAGAGATTATTGTAATGCTTTCAGACTTGTTGCATATCCACATTTGTGGGATTTGTTCTCTATGTTAGTGTTAATCCTCGGAAAAATAGCGTCGAAATGAAATAGGATTAAGTAATTTGTTGTAACTAGCAATTTATTAATGTTGTGTGGTTAACATCAGTTACATACGTTATATGCGAAGCGTCTTGGACATTAGTAGGATATGCTGAAGCAACGTTCTTTTTTCAAATGAATAACCATACAGTTCGAATGTGTGGCTACGGAACCGTATAAATCCGTACTTAGTGGATAAATCAGTTCCGATTAAACGGAAATGTTTTGTATGGAAATGTAGTGTAACATAAACCTTATGCCAAAACAGCATACAGTCACGTGAGCGAAACTGCGGATACAATATTTTTTTCAGATAAAAGGCATCTTGCTACAGGGTTTTATTTGGAAAATTAAAAACGGAACGGAACGGAGAGGGAACTTTATTCATTTTAATTTATTACTTCATTAAAACTTTTGATCACTAAAAGAGACTGCCGAAGCCTAAGTAGCAACCCAGACACGAATTCAATATGCACATAGTCTGCGATGCAAATGAAGCAGAACTTTCAAACACAACACACGTACGATACACACACATAGCTGGAAAACTCGGCAGCGATCAGTGCACAAAGATAGAAGTCTTAGTAGTTGCTTCCAAGTTTAGTGCGTGACCAGCGTTTTACCACTTACAGGGTTCTTGGCTTGCGCCAGAGTTTCGATCAAATTGAACACGAAGCGCACACTTGCAGTTTCTCAGTGCCGAATGAGAGCAATTTACTTTGGTATTATTTTGGACACGTTTGTAATATGTCTGGTTGTGGTTTTGATGAGATAGTGTTACAAATTGAATGGAACTTTGAAGTTCTATATCCATTTTTTATGTTTATTTTCAGTGACCAGATAACGGTCACTGAAAATAAAATATTGCTCATGATTTCATAAAGGAAATGTATGCCTGATTTCTAGATTAATCGCATCTTCAATTTTTATTTGAGATAATAATAATAATAATATTTATTTATTTATCCTCACAAAAAAACAGACCTTACATCTTAATTACAATGTTACTTATATCTATTTTAATACAGGTACGTGTAGTCTAGAATATGTGAGAAGCTGGTGTTTGAGGTAGGCATGGGAATGCCTGTATTTCAAATCACCAGGTGGACCCACGGAAGGAACAAGAAACATTTGAGTGGTACTGATATAATGGCACTTTTTGATATATGGAGCTATTATATAATATTACAGTAGGAGAAACATGGGTAGGTAGTTAAATATTTTTTTTTTTTTTAACTAAGCTTAAAGACTAAAACAAACGCCTCAGAATGTGTGTGTATGTATGTTAGGGTGTGTTGCGAATTGTGATGTGTTGTGTCTAGGGTTTAGTGTTTGTGTGAGTGTTTGTCTGTGTGTGTGGGTGTAACGTGTGTTTGTGTGAGTGTAGTTTACCTATGATTTTTTGCTAACATAACTTTCTGTTAGAGAGATAGATTTGCTTTTGACTCTAATTTAGATCAGAGGTCATATATTTTCACCATAAAACTGTATGATACGCCTCTGAATAAATAGGATATGACACATCACAAAAGAAATAATACCCTAATGTCCAAAGAAAAATCAGCAAGCTAGACCTTTCGGTCTGTCGCCCCTTAAACGGTCTAGCGAATAAGCACAAAAGAGAGCAATTGAGCACCTGAATGTGAATACAATTTGATTGCCACTCACCCATACATGTTCGTGACAGATGGCCGAGTGTGTCCAGCCATGACGAATGGCCGCCATTTTGTGCGCCTTAATAATTGCTGTCAAATCATGTCCACTCAGACCTAGAGCAAATAATCATCTAGCTAGGATATTAATGTTGTGGTTATTATGCGTGATAAATCAATCTTTTACTATGATAGCTATTTGTTTACTAAATATCTGGATGAATAAATTGAATGCATTTATTGTACTGTTACTCTCTGGTGGACAAGGAAATTCGTATAATTAATGCTATTTGAAAATGGCTGTTTACGTTACGTTTTCAGGGAATCTTGTCAAAACCATATGAAGTTGGGTTATTTAATATTTACAGTTTGTTTCATGTGAAAATATAAAGTAGAACCTGGGTTCTCACCTCACATAACTCGACACCACGGCTCGCAGCCATAAAAAATTGCATGCTGCGTAATCCGAGCAGTCGCGCACGAAATGCGGTATGCTACTTTAATTAATATTAAGAGCCTTATTTACTCACATTTAATGCTAACATGCCGTCATAATAAGATTATGTTCATTTCATTAAGCCTGCCCGTAACACGGTTTTCCCGTGGTGTTAATTAAAACAAACGAAATTAAATTAATATTCCAGATACATCTGTTTACGCCAGATTCATTACTTTGTGTTTTATTATTTTTTATAATTACTGGTCGTGTTTGTTGATGAGTGAGATCACGTTTAACCAAAATACAACTGTGAAAATATCATTAATAATAATATTTGGCAAAAAAAAACGTTTTTTTTTTTCTTAAAAATTACGGAGATTAATCTAGTACGTAGTAATTTTGAATGCCTGTCGGAAGGCATAGTGATGCGATTTTCATCCCTTAAAAGTTTCAGTTTGTAACGCTAGAAAGACTAAATTTAAGCAGAAGATGTAGTTGTGAGACTAATAAAATACAATAAGTTTTACTTGTATTGCTTTAACGGCATTCGATTTGTTAATTTTGGTACTCACTTGCACCACGATCCTTAAGAACATAATTAACGGTCAAGTCATACTTTTACCGAGATATAGGGATCGTAGAGTTTAAATTATTTCGTGATCGTAGAGGTTTAGGCCTTCTAGAGAGGCATGGTTTTTTGAAACATGCCCCTCTACAAGGCCTACTTTTAAAGCAAACAACAAAACAGTGAAACAGTTTGTGAGTCTTGGCAATCAATTTATATGAAATGTTTTAACCGACTCCTTCAAAAAGGAGGAGGAGTCCCGATCCATTTGCTATCATTTATTGAAAAGTTCCGTTGCCTACCTCCGAAGTTCTTCATTAGATCTTCACCAAATTTAAATGGGACCAGTCCGGAAAAATACTCTTCCAACCAAAAAAAGAATCATCCAAATCAGTTAAAAATTGGCGCTGATGGGATCCCATGAAACATTTTTCATGGGATCCCATCATCAGATCCTGACTTATACCTTCCATCATCAGCTCAGCAACATAAGATGATAACTACCAGGCACAAATATCTAAATTGCTTTAGAAATGTCATGAAAAACATTGTATGTGCCTATAAAATTTGAGGGTTTCCCTCGATTTTCATGGCATCCCATAATCAGATTTTGACTTTGTGACTATAGGAGCAGCTCAGGAGTATAGGCTCACGAATAAAGAAATGTTTTTAAAATCGGTCCACAATTGGCGGAGAAATTGGTGAACATACATAAAATAAAATAAAACATACATACAGCCGAACAAAGAACCTCCTCTTTTTTGAAGAAGTCGGTTAAAAATAACTTTAATTTCGGAAGTCGGTGTCAAAAAGCGAAATAACGAGAAACACCGACTTAAAAAGTAATTTTTTGGTTTGTAGTGTTTTGTTTTTGGAAGTCAGTTGTATTTTTTTGCAAAATGTTTTTGATGTAATTTTACTATCCAGAATAAAAAATATCAGCTAGGTGCATAATGTAACTTATATAAAATGTTGTTTGTATGTTGACAAGCCTCTTCAAAAACACATTTTATCAACGATAATCCTTTGACACCGCCCCTAATCACATTGGAATGTGACTGCCATTGCCAAACAATCGTTGAAAATGTGTGAAGAACAGTTTTACTCTCTCGAGGCATAGAACTACTCTATACTCTGTTATGGTATATAACCATGGGCGCCGGAAGAGGGCTGGAAGGGGTACATTTGCAACCATGAAGAAATTAAAAATATATACCTATTAGACAAGCTGAATGTAGTAAAATAGAACTTAGCAAATCCGGGGCGAGGTAGGTATTTCGAGCACCGTTGCTCGGCCTTGCACCCGTCTTCTTTAATTGTATCTCTTTGTGAATGGGCAAAAAAAATCTATACTTTTCGGGGCAGGGATTTTGAAGTTGCACTCCATTGAAAATAGACCTGCCGGCGTCCATGCGTACAATAAAGAGTATTTCTATTTTATTCTACCTATCTTCACTTACCTACAACTTATATAATTATTGACTTTTCAATTCATGAAAATGGATGAATCCTCAATATTTATTACAGAATAAAAAGTATTTACAAACTAAGCAAACATAATCTAAATAAATTAACAAATACTTAATTATCATACACTAATTAACACGAAATTATGTACAAACGCGTATATTAACAAAATAAATCATTGGGCATCAAAAAAATAATCCACATCGCTGTCAATGGCAAAAGTTCCCAGAACACTGGCAGCATTGCCGCGTTGAATCGCAATGCTGATTCTTTGGCCGAAAAAAAGCCCAGCCCTCTGGTCACGTGAACAGTCGACAAGTTGTTTGAATCCTTGGAAATATTAAAAACAATTTCACTCCTTGAATTATTATTATCTAAATGTTGTGCAAAATGATTCTCTAATTTCAAATACTAAGTAATTTCTTATAAATAAACCTGGGGATAATTGGAACAAATTGGTAAGCAGAATAATTTATTACGACTTGGTATTTCAGAATTCAATAGAAAGTCAATTACAGTCAGTTTTAATCAATTTTTCCAGTAACATAAATTAATGTCATTCAGAGGTAACCTCTGAATTGAGGAGCTCGTGGCTAAATAATAACAGCTGCACAGGTCGATCTTCAAGGTTAAGCAACGCTTGCCGAGGTTGGTCTGTGGATGGGTGACCATCTTAACATAACGAGTTTCCTCCATGCCTCGGAAAGCACGTTAAGCTGTTGGTCCCGGCTGTCATTTGTAGATCTTTGGCAGTCGTTACGGATTGTCAGAAGCCAGTAAATCTGACTCCAGTCCTGCCAAGAAGTACCGTATTACCCAGTTAATGGTTTGTGTAGGTCTGGTAGGCAGCCGCTCCACAATACTGGTATTCAGCTGAATCCGGTTTGACTGGAAGCCGACCCCAATATAGTTGGGAAAAAGGCTAGGCAGATGAGAGGTAACCTCTGAATGATATTAATTTATGTTGCTATAGAAGTCATTAAATAGTCATGTTCTCAAACCCATTTTTTTCCTTCACATTGGTACAGTCAGTGACAAAATGCTATGAGCATCTAAATGTTCCAAATGTCGACAACACCTTAAAACAACAAAATTCACTGAATATATAGCTTTGGACACAAAATGCGGTAAAAAATTCGATTATGTGTCATTTTTCTCTATATTTAAAAATAAACTTCTCTGCACTCGAAAAGTTAAGTTTTCGAAATAAAATGATTCTGTCTATTAGCAGAAAAACATAATTCCTGCTTTATCAAAAGTTTTTTTTATTATTTGAATGAATAATCTACTGCGTTGAACACAATGGTCGAAATTGCAATCAATAACATTTAAAACGTTCTAAGTGCATCGTGTGCGGAAAAAAAGTCGCTGATCTACATTTTTTTTTTTGAAGTTAATTGAACTTTGTAACTTTGACCTGTTTACCGTATTTTGTGGCCAAACCTGTTCAGTGGCTATTGATGTTTTAGGCGTTGAAGACTTTTGATTCTTTGTACTTGTTCATCGAATACTAACCTATAAACAAACACATCTTGTAAGGCGTTTAAACAAACAAATAAATTAATAAAAAATCTTCCAGCATTAGATACAAGTATAAAACATTTACTAGCTGCAACATATCTTTAACATACCAACGTAATATAACAAAACCCGAATACTTTTTCAAGCCGAACTCACCCAATACATCTGCCAAACAAAAGGTATATTACTTTTACTTTCAATCCAATCACAATTAGGTAAGTAGCCTATGTAATTACTTAAAGTCCAGATCTACTCGTCCCAAAAAAAGAACCTGGCTATTTCATCGGTTACAAAGGGAATTTCGCCAAACTTCATCAAGGGTTCCCAAGAAAAAGTCGGGTTCGGAGAAAAATAGATTTGACCCTCGAAAGTCGGGGCACCTGACATACATAGGGAGAAATGTCTTTATCTTATTTGTTGTTACTTTAACTTTATCTACATATAAGTCTGGAATAAGAGGGGTAATGTTTTGGTGATTTATTTATTAATGCGCATAGATAGAGCGTTTTTAAATAAAGGAGAATCTTTAGTAAGTTTTTATTTATTGGGAAAACGACGTCTGAAAGCAGTTATTGACGATATCTCCTATCTGACTCATTCTACGATTGTATTAGAGTGATGTAGGCAAAATAAAAGTTAACTGTTCAGTTCAACGATTCGTGTAATAATGCCAATAATTAGTGTGTGCAGGTGTGGGGGCCGAGTCACCCGCGTCCGTAGGAGAATACCCAATGTAAGACCCTACACGTGGTCCCCGGGTGGTGCTAATCAGGTGACACTAACTGGTGGTAGGCTTCGGCCGATGGCTTGTGACCAAAGCAAGTGTGGGCAAAGACGTACCGCCAAGCGGCTTAGCTGTGTTCCGGTACGATGCTCAGTGTAGCCAATTCAGAGGAGTTGGGTCGAAATAGTTGTTCCAATGCAGGCAGACCCAGCCAGGCTAGCCCTGGCATGGGCGTATCGGGAGACTAGTCTTGGAGGGTAGCGGGATCCGAGGCACGGTGCACCGCTGGCCGACCGCAGATAGTTGGGGGCCCAAGTAGTGTGCTAGCCACACATGAAAGGCTGCCCCGCCATCTGACGAAAAATCCCGGAATGCACCATCGTGCTGGTTGGCGACCAGATGAAAGGGCCCGATGGACATTCCCGGGGGGGCTCGGGCGTCCCCGCAGTCTTCAGACTAGTCCCCCAAAGATGTCGTCCTGTCAGGGCGTGCCTGAAGGTTAGCAGCTTGGAACCTCATTTCACTTCCTTCTCCTCAAGCTCCATCACTCAAGTTTATCAATGAACAGGAATAAAAAGAGAAAAGCTGTACAGCGGCAGCACGTCCTTTCGCATAAAGTGCACCTCTCTAATATACGAGGTCTGCACTCAAATCTCGCCGCAGTCCATCACCATCTTGAGACCGAGAAACCAGCGCTCTTGTTCCTGTCGGAGACGCAGATCGGATGTCCGTCGGACGTGTCATACCTGTCTTACCCTGGGTTTACCCTGGAGCACCACTTTAGACCCCGCGCGGGCGTATGCATGTACGCCCGGGACGACATCTGCTATCGGCGTCTCCGCTACCTTGAAGACTCCAGGTTCTCAACGCTGTGGGCTATGGTGGACACAGGTCTAGACAAAATTGTCTACGCATGCGTCTACCGTTCGCATAGCGGTGATTTGGAGACAACTGGGCTTACACAGCACCTGAGTGAGGCGGCGGATGCGGCTCAGCAGCGGTACCCTTCTGCCCAATTGGTGTTACTGGGGGACTTATCAATATATAGCAATATCTGGCGAAGCTCGTCCTTGGTTTGGTGCCGAGTGCAATCGCGCCGATGCGCTTAAGCACGCGGCGTACCTAGCATGGGTCGACGCTCGTACGCGCAAAGCAAATGACGTGAGTCAGAAGAAGAGAGCCTTCAACAGGGCTGCTAAGTCCTGCAAGAAGGTGTTGCGGAGGGCTCGGTTTGACCACATTAGCCGAATAGGGAACAAACTTGCTTCATACCCAGCAGGTAGTAAGGCTTTTTGGTCCCTGGCTAAGTCGGTCGAATCGAACTTCTGCCGCCCCTCACTACCACCACTGCTAATACCCGACGGGACGCTGGCCCACTCCGCTGAGGAGAAAGCGAACTTGTTTGCTTCTTTGTTTGCGGAATCTTCACGTCTGGATCCTGGTGGCGCGACGCCCTCCGCCTCTCCTGGTGAATGCGAGTCGAGTATGTCGAACATTCGCATTCATCAGAAGGACGTCCGTAGGGTACTGCGTAACCTAGACGTGAACAAGGCTAGTGGTCCCGACGGGATACCGGCAATTGTTCTGAAGACTTGTGCGCCTGAGTTGTCTCCGATCTTGACACGCCTATTTCGCCTTTCGTTTGAGACTGGAAAAGTGCCGAAGGCTTGGAAGCAAGCTAACGTGCAGCCTGTGCCCAAGAGGGGTAGTCGAGCTGACCCGTCGAATTATAGACCCATTTCGGTAACGTCCATACTCTGTAAGACTATGGAACGCGTGCTGAATCATAAGCTCCTGGCGTACCTAGAAGCGAATGATATCCTTAGTGACCGGCAATACGGGTTTCGCCGAAATCGGTCAACTGGGGATCTTCTAGCGTATGCCATTCACATCTGGAGTGAGGCCATAGAGAAGCACGGGGAGGCACTGGCGGTCTCCCTTGATATCTCGAAGGCCTTCGACAGGGTCTGGCACGATGGCCTTATTAGTAAGCTTCCTTCCTTCGGTCTGCCCGCCGGTTTGTGTGATTGGATCGCAGATTTCCTGAGGGATCGGTCTATCCGAGTGGTCATAGATGGCTGCTCGTCTGGACTGCTGGATATTAATGCCGGGGTTCCTCAGGGGTCGGTGCTTTCGGCAACACTGTTCTTGCTGCATATTAATGATCTGCTTAAACCCGGTACCTTTGGGTATGCAGACGACAGCACTGTTGCTGAAAGATACGTGTCCGACGCACGAGCTGGTGGGTCGCAGATCCGGTCTCTCCGGGAGGCAATGGTTGAGCGCTTGAACGTGTCCCTACAGGCGGTCTCTGATTGGGGCGATGCCAATCTGGTCAAGTTCAATGCTGCTAAGACCCAAGCGTGTCTATTTTCCGCCAAAAGGAGCCAATTCCGCCCAGCTCCATCTTTCCGCGGTGAAACCGTGCCGATAACCGACCATCTTGAGCTTCTTGGGGTTACATTAACATCTACTCTCAATTTTGGCCCTTACATAGAGGCAAAAGCTCAAGTGGCTGCAAAGAAGTTGGGGATTCTGGCTAAGGTGAGACGGTACTTCACGCCGGAACAGCTGCTCAAACTCTATCAAGCGCAAGTTCGATCGTGTATGGAATACTGCTCTCATCTTTGGGATGGATCTGCCAGATACCAGCTTGATGCCCTTGAGTCAATTGAGAAACGAGCCAAGAGGATCATCGGCAATGAGAGGCTCGTCGCGTCGAAGCTCCAAAGTCTTGAACATCGACGACGAGTTGCTAGCCTGTCGGTTTTTTACCGGTTGCATTTTGGGGAATGTGCGACGGAATTGCATAATTTAATTCCGCCAAGCCCGTTCCATCATCGGACCACAAGACGAACGGCGATGCGCCACCGGTATATGGTGGACATCCCACCCATACGCACAAAACGTTTTGGGAACACATTCATAGTGCGTACAGCTAAGGAGTGGAATTCCGTGCCGGAGTCTGTGTTTCCTGATAGCTACAACCTGGGAGTCTTTAAATCAAGAGTGAATAGGTTATTTCTAGGCAAGCGTGCTCCATCTTCGACCACATCCTCGCTTACCATCAGGTGAGATAGTGGTCAAACGCGTGCCTATCAATAGTAAAAAAAAAAAAAAAAAAAAAAAAAGGTACAAATATAAGGTTAGGCGAGATGCACACAACACCTCCCTTTTAAAAAAAATTATTATTATTACTTAATGCATTTTTTATAACTTAAACTAAGCTAATAATACAATATTTTAAATAATATATTATTACAAAAAACATCTTATCATAACTAAAATATTGAAAGTTACTTATTTTTATGTACTACGTATTCTTTGTCATCTCTTATTTTTTTACACTTAGTGGTACGTCTTCAATGACTCTGTATAGTCCTATATACATTTTATATAACTTATTTCCTACTTGGTTTTTAATTAGAACTAAATCTCCATTCTTATATTTTTTAATAAATTTATATTTTATTCATAATTATTTTTTCTTAATTCCTTACTAAATAATAAATTATTTCTAACTTCAGCTTGTGCTCTTTGAAGTCTGTATTTTAGCTCGAGGGGGTAAAAATCAGGATTATATAAATGATTTACATATGGATTTTGTGCTGTGTTACATGGTAAATTTTTTTTTTTCCAAATACTAACTCAAATGGAGTGTATTTTGTCTCAGAATGTACTGTAGTTAAACGAAAAGCACCAAAATGGTAGCCAACTGCTCCAATCTGTTTTCTAATTGTCACACGGAGTAGAATAAAATAGAATACTCGTTATTATGTACACCATATAAGTTACAGAAAAGATAGACGAAGAAAACATTACATAGGGTGACACAATGGGCGGCATAATCGCTAAAAGCGATCTTTTCAAGACAACCTTTGGATGTATTTCAAAGACAACGGAAAGACAGTACTGCAGGTAGTCTTAGGTGTACGATTTATATAAATAAATACATATTAGATAAATATATACAATTATAATTATCTAACAAATTAATAAAAAGCGTCACCATCTTAACATACCGAGTTTCTTCCGTGCCTCAGAAAGCACGTTAAGCCGTTGGTCCCGGCTGTCATTTGTAAATCTTTGGCAGTCGTTACGGATTGTCAGAAGCCAGTAAATCTGACTCCAGTCTTGCCAAGAAATACCGTGTTACCCGTTTGATGGGTTGTGGAGGTCTGGTTCAGGTGGTTCAGCTAAATCCGGTTTGACTGGAAGCCGACCCCAATATAGTTGGGAAAAGGCTAAGCAGATGATAAACAAATAAATAAAAAGCATAGGAACCGAGTGAAAACGATTAAACAGAAAGGTAGTGATTTTTGACCATTGTTTTAAAAATGGACAAAGATTGAGCACGTCTTACTGATACGGGCACAGCATTCTACAACCACACCGCTTGAACCGTAAAAGATTTGTCGTAGAAGCTGGTGGAGTGCATCGGCATCTCTAATCTCAAGTTTTCCGACGACCTCAGACATCTATTATGTGTGTCATGAAGGAACTTGAAGCGTACTTTAAGATAAGAGAGGGTTGTAGGATTGAACAGAATACTTTAGAGCATAAATAAAATTTGAAAATCCCGGCGAAGACGTATGGGAAGCCACTTGAGCTTTGGGCGAAATTCAGAAATGTGATCATACTTGCGCAGGCCAAATATAAATCCTATGCAAAGGTTTTTTCTCGTCTAAGGGACCTGACAGATGCAAAAATCATCCTTGAGCTGCCAACAACAATGACCTGGGTCTTCGACGGATTGACCTGAAGCCCATTTGCCTCACTCCACTCACAAACTGCAGCCAAATCCCTGTTTATTGCAATAATTGCATCAACCAAATCTGCAAGGGCAGCTTGTTGGTAGATTTGTAAATCGTCTGCATAAAGGTGGTAGGAAGACATAAGTTTTTTGGAGAAAGCGTTTATAAATATTGCGAAGAGTACCTAAAGGAGATAAAACGCCACTCTGAGGTACACCGCCAGTTGTATAACACCAGGAAGAGTTAGATTCTTCGATGCATATACGTTGCCGGCGGCCATAGAGGTAACTGCAAAACCAGTCAATCGCCGTTGGAGATATGTTAAGCGAGCGAAGCATGCCAAGCAGGATATCAAAATCGACAGAATTGAATGCAAAACTAAAGTCTAGTAAGCAGAGAACCGTCAGAATTCCTCGTTCCCTGCCTAACCGTATGTCATCGGTAACTTTCACTAAGGCTGTAGCGGTGCTATGACCAGGACGAAATCCGGATTGAAACGGGTTCAGCAAACTATTTTTACAAAGAAAAACACTAAGCTGATTATGGATTCTAAGTAAAGCACCTAGGACCTTATGAGTATTTTCCAAACCTCCAGAGTTTCGTGATAATAAGCTGTTGAATGCAGTTTCTTTGTATGCAACAAATTGCAAATCTCAGTAAAAACTGATGACATAAACTATATTCCCTGGTCTGTTATTATCTCTCTAGGGATACCATATCTCAGAATAAAATTGTTTACAAATAACCTAGCTACAGAAACATAAGCTTCGAAGTATTTTGTTAAATCACACTATAAAGTCAGTATATACTTATAGTTTAAATCATCTACATCTAAAGGACTCATTAAATCTAAACTAACTTTTTCAAAAGCAGTGAATGCCGTGTTGATGATGACCATCGGTTCTTTCGTATGCCTATTCGAATGCTTTTGAATCTGACAACATCTACACTTGTTTACGAATTCTCTTACGTCATTAGTCATTCCTGGCTAATAGTATTTCCTAATGTTGTTTAACATTATGTGGCCACTCGTGGGTAACAGGTGGAAGTCATTCAAAATCACAGTTTTCGTGTCTGTGTCAGTAACTCTTGTCACATCTTTAATAACAAGTAACTTAGGAATATCATTTAAATGACTCATTTCCTTTATAAAATTGTTAACAAATATTTCGAAGCGCTTGCTTTTAATTATTACGAGCTCGTACATTTTGATTTGCTTGCAAAAAGTTGTAATTCTCTTGCTAACACACTTACGGTGGATAACGATCGAGACATTACAAATATGGCCGACATTTCCGGCACGAATTTGCAGTTACCATTTTCACTAGTGAAATGTTTTGATTTTTCTATCTTGATTTATCGTATTTTGATTACTAAATAATATCAATTCTACGCTGTCAATTGGTCGTTTGAGGATTTCCACTACCTTAGGTTTATCAGGCCGTGGATTAGAGGATACCTCAGGAGTCATGTCGTTGTTGTTACAGTCAGTGCGTAACCTTCGAGTCTGTGCCCTCGAAGGGACCGATACTACATGCTTGTTCATGTTCTTTAAAAGACTTTAATAAGTATCCGGCTCAATGCATCTGCAGCTGCGTTGTGCCGTCCTGAGACATAGCTGATTTCAAAATCGTATTCCTCAAGGTATAGTCTAAACTTTGTCAATCGGCTTGAAGGATCGGTCATATTAAATAAGTAAATCAACGGCTCATGGTCTGTTTTTATGTAAAACATTTTCCCATATAAATAAGGTCTAAACTGCCCAAACAATAGCAAGTAACTCTAACTCAATCACAGGGTATCGCGCTTCAGCTGGTTTCAAGTTACGACTGGCGTACGCGACTACCTTGCCATTGCTGTTAGACAGCACGGCGCCTAATCCTAATTTTGACGCCTCAGTTTGTAACGTGAAACTGTTATTGTCTCTAAAGTCTGGATAGTAAAGTAAAGTCGGACTAACAAGGATCTGTTTTTACTTGTAAAATGCACGCTCGCATTTATCACTCCATACAAACGCTACATTTTTCTTACATAACGCATTCAATAGATAGGCTATTTCTGCAAACTTAATGAATGAATGAAACACCTATAATAATTTTCAAATGCGACAAACCTCTTGACTTCATCTACATTCTGCGGGACTGGGTATTTTTGCAGGCATTCTACCTTTGATAGATCGGGAAATATTCCTTCTGAAGTGATTTTATGTCCTAAATAAACGATTTTGAATTAACTCCGCGGATTTAGTTTCAAATTCAGTCTTCTTAGGCATTCTAAAATTTTAATAATATTCTTGTTATGCGTTTCAAGACAATTTCCTAGGACAATGTAATGGTCTTGATATTAAAAGCATGATTTATAATTTAACCCAGAAATTGCTATTGTCATGAGACGTGCAAAAGCACTAAGCGATGTCTTAAGTCCCATTGGACAGCGTTTTATTTGATACTGCTTGTCTGTTGTAAATGCAGTAAACTTCCTCGACTTTTGTTCTAAAGACAGCTGATAGTAACTTTAACTAACATCTTATTTTGAAAAATAAATGTTATTAGATAACGAATCTAGAATCTCGGTGATGTAAGGTAACGGAAATTTGTCATCCTGTATCCTACTATTGAGTTGGCGATAGTCTACTACTAGTCTCCATTTCCTTTCTCCTGACCTATCTGTCTTTTTAGGTACAAATAGAACTGGTCTTGACTGTTCCGAAATAGTCTCTTCAATGATATCGTTTTTAACCATTTCATCTATTTGTCTTTGTACCTCGCCTTTCAATGCTTTAGGCAATTGATAAGGCTTCACGTACGCTGGTGTCGTATTTTCTTTTAGTTTAATTGAATGTTCTACTAAATAGTTGTAGTGAGCGTATCTATTGGCAAATGGAAAACATATATTGCACATTTAGCACATTTTCAATGCCTCTTTGTTCCTCTTTATTTAAATAGGTATGTAGTTGTAAAGTTCTGACTCTATCCACAGATTTACTGTCGTCCTATCTCTCCCTCGAATCTCTCAAAAAAAATTTTTTTTTTTTTCTATTAGTAGGCACGCGCTTGACCACCATCGCACCTGATGATAAGCGATATTGTGGACGAAGATGGAGTACGCTTGCCCAGAAGTAACCTATTCACTCTTGAGTTAAAGACTCCCAGGTTGTAGCTATCAGGAAACACAGACTCCGTCAGGGAATTCCACTCCTTAGCTGTACGCATTATGAATGTGTTCCCAAAACGTTTTGTGTGTGTGGGTGGGATGTCCACCATGTCCACATAAAAGTCATTTAGGCAGCTAATAGTTAGATCTAAAATATTTATATTAATTGACCTATCTGTTGTATTTAATATCCTAACAGGAATAAGCCCATTATATGACTTCGGTAATATACCTGCTGTTAACAAACCTTTATAAATTTCCTTTGACGAAATGACGCAATCACTGTTGTGTAACGTCGGGATGTGATTAATTACTTCGCAACGGGGCGAAATTGTAAATAAATTCCTATTAACATGAACACTAACAGACTGGTCTCGGGTTTCTAAACTCTGAGTACCATTTTTATAATTTAATACCGCGTTATATCGCTCAAAAAAATCCTGCCCGAGTATACCTTCTGCGGCGCAAGATAAGTGTTCAAAAATGAAAAACTTTTGTTGAAAAATCACATTATTAATTATAATATCTAAATTACCACTTAATCTTTTAAGAACTATCTTATCCTATGTAGTGACAACCATTCATTCTTAAGCATACATAAGCTAGCTCCACTATCAATAAGTAAATTAAGATCTACATTACTATTTTTATTTGACAATTAACTATGCAAAAATTATTAAAACTAAGGGTTGAACCTAACCTGAACCAGGTACAAAAAAAAATCTAGGTTTTCATGACTATTTACGCGCTCATTGCGCAAGCTGTATTCTCTGACATAGACTAGAGTCAAGAGCAAACTCATTACAAATAATAAAAAAAAGCTGTCTTGGAGATTGGACTGCTGCGCGTTATGCTGAATACGGTGACAGCATACCGGACGTCCGCGTAAATGCTGACGCTGACCACCTGAGTGTTTACCTCGATTTACACTGTCTATAGTTCTTCTGAGCTATTTTCATTACTTTTATTATTTATGATTATATGATTTATTGTAATTATAAAACTGTCTATTTTCTCGGCTCCGAGATCCTCTAAAGCTACCACGTTTATAGCTTGGTTTAAGGTTGGTCTGTGAATGGGTGACCAGCTTAATATACCGAGTTTTCTCCGTGCCTCAGAAAGCACGTTAAGCCGTTGGTCCCGGCTGTCATTTGTAGATCTTTGGCAGTCGTTACGGATTGTCAGAAGCCAGTAAATCAGACTCCAGTCTTGCCAAGAAGTACCGTGTAACCCAGTTAATGGGTTGTGGAGGTCTGGTAGGTAGCCGCTCCACGTAAAACACTGGTATTCAGCTGAATCTGGTTTGACTGGAAGCTGACCTCAATAAAGTTGGGAAAAGGCTAGGCAGATGATTATTGATGAGCGAACTATAAAGCAAGATACCATCAATAAGCTGATTTGTCACCTGCGCCTGACCGTTCATCACTAGCAACGGGGAAATTGCAGTTTTAATATCGAATGCGTCTGTCATTTTTGTAACACTTTCAGAATATTCTATAAAATCTTTAGAACTAGTTTGACTACGACTATCTACTAAAGAAAGTAAATTCCTTATTTTCTGAAATTTTGAATATATCATATAATAATAATAATAATCTGTGGCTCGGCTGTCAACTGAAACGTCATATTTTTTGCTCAATCCGCAATTTTCTATACAATTTAATTCAATTTCTTTCATCAAAATGGCAAAAACTAACAGTAAAACAAGAAAAAAAACAGTGACGATATAAGAAA
This sequence comes from Lacanobia oleracea, assembly GCA_950371165.1. Lineage (NCBI taxonomy): Eukaryota > Metazoa > Arthropoda > Insecta > Lepidoptera > Noctuidae > Lacanobia > Lacanobia oleracea. The sequence goes on from OX493397.1 coordinate 16,524,815, forward strand.
ACCAAACACGAAACCAATTACCTCTTTTTGGACCGATAACATGATCATTATAAAATGCTGACAAGAAGCCGAAGTTCGTCGCTCAGTTCCGCCTCGCAGCCGCCGGGACCAGCGCCAGCCGTGAGTCCTGAGATTCCGGTAGCTGCAGTTGCGTCGAGCTCGAGCGACGAATACTTCTCGCCGCCGACGACACCACCACCTGCGCGTCGGCGCGGACGAGGCCGACCACCGGCCAGCTTAGGACCTCGAGGCCCACCGGTCTCTGACAGGGTCCCCGCTATCGGTGGAAGTGTGCAGCGTATAAAATGGACTCAAGCCATTAATGAGAATGTGATACGCTCATACTTTGGGGCTACAGAGGGGGGAACTAACCTGACTGCGTACCGTGGTCGGATGCTCTCTCTGTTTCAGGTACTTGAGCCAGCTGTCAACGTTTCAGCCCAACGACTGTCGGATCAGGTGCGGGTTATCCAGCGTAACCGTATGTTTAATGACGCCGTACTTGATAGACTGCGTCTGGAATCACGGAGCAGCCGCGTCTCACCTACTTCGCCACCGGCCGCGGTGCAAATACAACCCAGCGCAAGTGTTTCACCGCGACCCAACTACGTCGGTGAAATTGATGACGACGGGGCCACATCCGTGAGTACCCAATGCAATGAGCGATTGAGGAGCGCTTTGGAGGATGCCTTCCGAGAGTATCGCTCCACAGCGCCTGGGCTTAGACCTCGTCTACCTCGTTTGCCCATGCATAATAAAAATAGGGCGCTGGTGTGTGCTCTAGATTCGCAGCTAACAAGTTATTTTGATAGCAGCGAAGACCTTACCGATACCCACTCGATCTTGTACTGTGCGGCTGCAGTAGCATGTCGTGTAGCTCATGTCAAATTTCCTAGTAGTGACAGAGTTACACGACCAGCTGTACCAGCTTGGCAGTGCAGGATCGAGAGTCGTATCGGTGAGGCTAGAGCACTCATCGGCAAACTAATCTGCTTCAGGGAGGGCAACACTCGCCGCAGAGTGATGCGCTTTGTGAGGCGGGCGTTCTCGGGGACTGATATTAGTCCTCGGGATTATCTGACCCGCGTCACAGAGCGTATCGACTTCCTGAAGCAGAAAGTCTATGCATGGGCAAACCGTATACGTCGGTACAAGCGGCGAGTGGAGCGATACACTCAGAATCGCACATTCCAAAGCAATGAGAGGTGGGTTTATAGGGCTTGGGAGCGACCAGACCAAGGTGTGACTGATACGCGCCTACCGGATGATGATGCCATGTGTTCATTCTGGCGCAGCATCTGGTCGGTGCCTGTCAGTCATACCGAGGGCGATTGGACTCGGGAGGTCGAGCGCGCGTGCGATCCGATACCAGAAATGGGGGCAATTAACATCAGCCCCCAAGACGTAGCTCGTGCAGTCCGTCCGTTGCCTAACTGGAAATCTCCGGGACCGGACGGGCTGCACAACTTTTGGATTAAATGGTTCAAAAGATCGCACGCTCGCTTGGCATCTCAATTCCAGTCTGCGTTAGAGTCAGGGTCGCTGCCCCAGTTCCTAACTACAGGAATAACCCACCTGCTCCATAAATCAGGTAGTACCGCGGAGCCTAACAATTATAGACCGATCACGTGTTTACCGACGGTCTATAAAGTTCTTACATCCATTTTGAGAGGAAAGATTAACCATCATATTGATAGTAATTCAATAATGTCTTCTTCTCAGAATGGATGTAGGAACGGGTCCCGCGGTACTAAGGAGCTGCTCCTCATCGACATAGCCATTAGCCAACAGGTTCGACGTTCCCGAAGAGATCTGTCGACATGCTGGATAGATTATAAGAAGGCCTATGACTCGGTGCCACATACATGGCTCATGAGGGTGCTGGAACTGTACAAAGTTGATGCAGTTTTACGCACCTTCCTGATGTCGTGTATGGGGCAGTGGAGGACGGTTCTTCACTATCCAGGGTGTCGACAGACCCAGGCGAACAGCGAACCGATAAGGATCAAGCGTGGCATATTTCAGGGTGACAGTCTGAGTCCACTGTGGTTTTGTCTGGCCCTCAACCCTCTCAGTACATTGTTGGAGGGTTCGGGCCAAGGCTACCGGTTGAGAAGAGGTGGCCAGGTCATATCGCACCTCCTTTACATGGATGACTTGAAACTCTTTGCTCCTAACAACTTGCAACTGATGAAGCTACTGAAGGTAACAGAAACCTTCAGTGGCGCCATCAGGATGGAATTTGGTTTGGACAAATGTGCGGTCATGCATGTAAAGCGAGGGGAGATTATGGAATCCGAGGGAACACAACTCTCGGATTCCATAGACCTTAGGTCCCTCGCCTCAACCGAAACTTACAAGTATTTGGGTATGTCGGAAGCGTTAGGCATCAGTGTTACTGACATGAAACAATCGTTGAAGGAGCGTTTCTTTGGCCGCCTGAACAAAGTACTTAACAGTCTTTTATCAGGCGGAAACAAGGTGCGCGCCTTCAACGGTTGGGTCATGCCGGTTTTGATGTATTCTTTCGGCGTACTCAAATGGACTCAGACGGAACTTGACGCCCTGGATAGGAGGGTACGTTCACTGCTTACCGCAAATCGGATGCATCACCCACGGTCATCGGTGATGAGGCTGTATATCCCGCGGAAGTGCGGGGGTCGTGGCTTCTTAAATGCTAAGACCCTGCACAACCGCGAGGTATGCAGCCTTAGGGAATACTTCCTAGAAGCCGACGTGGGTATGCATCGAGATGTGGTAGCGGTGGACAAAGGCCTTACCGCGCTCTCCTTGGCTAACGAGAACTGGCGCAAACCTGTGGTATTAGATACTAACGACCGCAGGGAGGTATGGCAGAGCAAGGAGCTGCACGGACGCTTTTATCGGGTCCTACATGGGCCCGATGTAGACTTCTTAGCGTCCGTAGCCTGGCTTCGTTTTGGTGACCTCTTCGGGGAAACCGAAGGTTTTGTCTGTGCAATTATGGACGAAGTTATGATGACTAATAACTACCGGAAATACATTGTGAAGGACGGTACGGTTGACATATGTCTGGCATGTCACCGGCCCGGGGAATCCATCCGCCACATTATTTCCGGTTGTTCTAGTCTGGCTAACGGAGACTATTTGCACAGGCACAACCTTGTAGCCAGGATTATCCACCAGCAACTTGCTCTTAAATACAATCTTGTGGAATCGGAAGTACCGTACTATAGGTATGTGCCCGACCCAGTTCTCGAAAGTGGTAGTTGCACATTGTATTGGGATCGGTCTATCATCACTGACAGGACTATTGTTGCCAATAAGCCTGATATAGTGGTGATAGACCGACTAGAGCGTCGCGCAATGATTGTTGATATAGCAGTCCCTCATGACGAGAACCTCGTGAAGTCAGAGAAAGATAAACAATCGAAGTATCTTGACTTGGCTCGCGAGGTTGTCGACATGTGGGATGTGAACACTGCAGTCATTGTGCCGATAGTCGTGACGGCCAATGGCATTATTGCTAAGAGCCTCGACCAACATCTCAAGAGGCTCTCGTTGGGCAGCTGGATCAAGGGCTTGATCCAGAAAGCAGTACTCCTGGACACGGCGCGCATCGTTAGGAGGTTCCTCTCTCGGGAGCCCTGACCACCGCTTGGACCCTGTTCCCGATACCGGTGGACTACTATTTTTTATATTTTTAAATGTTTTTTTTTGTATTTTTCTAGAAATATTTAAAAATGTAAATAATATGTTAAAATATGAATAAATGGAATAATAATAATATTCCACACAACTATCACACAACGCCATCTTGTCCCAAGCTAAGCAGAGCTTGTGTTATGGGTACTAGACAACTGATAAACATACTTATATATTTCTAAATACATACATATTATAGATAAACTACACCCAGACACAGAACAAATGATCATGCTCATCACACAAACATTTGTCCTGGTCCGAATATCTCAGGTATTAATGTTTGATAACCGTCACAAGTTTGTTTGCCTAACTTGCGACCTTTTAATTTCTTGGTTCAACTGAGTCAAAATAAAATCGAGTTTACTATACTCTTTTTCTGCTTCTAGTAGTTTCTTATAGGCTAGCTTGTCTACGTCTATCTGGACCTAGTTTCACTAAATATTCTTTTAAATATATTAGTTTAACGTGCAACTCTTGCAATTGCTGGGACATTCCTAATCCCCAAAATTAATTATTTAATTATATTAACATGAATGAACATAAAAAAAAAATATTGTTAGTAGTTCAAAACTTACATTGCAGTTGGTTCGTATTTTACTGACAACGTATATGTAGTCCACGACGTGGCGTGGATGAATGAACTCCTCAACATTGGACTCGAACTGACTCTCAACTGCTCCATATCGGACCCGTACAATTTATCTCCCGGTGCCCTGCATATCCTCTCATCACAAAGCTTGGGCATTCTCCCGGCACCCGGGAGCAACGTTCCTTTTCTTTCTTCTTGTTCAATGTTTTACCTATTCACACAAATTCTTCTAAAATTATTCTGATTCTTCTGTAATTTTTGTTTTCAAAATTTCTATCAGTAAAAACCTTCATGATTTCTTCAACTCCAGACATGTTTGCTTTCACGTAAGTTGCAAAATTTGAATTGCTGGCTAAGGGACGTCATGTATTAGAGTGATTTAGGCAAATAAAAGCGAACTGTTCAATTCAAAACAATTCGTGTAATATTGTCAATAATTAGTGTGTACAGTTACAAATATAAGGTAAGGCGAGCTGCACACTACAAGATTAAAACATTATATACAAAATAAAATTATAGACAATTTCGGCCTCTTTTTCATAAAAAAAAATAAAAATAAACTATAGTTGCGGAGCTCGTGGCTAGATAATAACAGCCGCACGGGTCGATCTTCAAGGTTAAGCAACGCTTGCCAAGGTTGGTCTGTGGATGGGTGACCATCTTAACATAGGTACCGAGTTTCCTCCGTGCTTCGGAAAGCACGTTAAGCCGTTGGCCCCGGCTGTCATTTGTACCTCTTTGGCAGTCGTTACGGATAATCAGAAGCCAGTAAATCTGACTCCAGTCTTGCCATGAAGTTACTGGGTTGACCCAGTTACTGGGTTGTGGAGGTCTGGTAGGCAGCCGCTCCGCGTAAAATACTGGTATTCAGCTAAATCCGGTTTGACTGGAAGCCGACCCCAATATAGTTGGGAAAAGGCTAGGCAGATGATAATACAAAATCAAACTATAGACAATTTCGGCCTCTTTTTCATTAAATAAATAGTTTCGTAAAAATATTTCATACATATTGCAAAATAAGCCTTTCTACAACTTTTTTCAAGGCAAATCTTTTAACGTAAATCTCAATATAACAATCCCATCGAAACGTACAAATCAATTACACAAATCATAAAGCAAACCTAATCGTTTCTTGTTATCACTCTATTATCTCTAACTGGTAAATTAGGAGAGGAATTGCTTGAATATGCTAATTTGTGGTATTCGTGATTGCATCTGTGTTCTAAGCCGCAATTTCTGGTGCACACAGAATTAGCTGCATGAGATAAGTACCTACAGAGAACTGACAACTTTTGCAATTAACGCAGGATTATGTGTGAGTGCGCATGCTTTAAAACTTAGAGGTAGGATTTACCCAAAGGGTAACCAACAGAACCCGTTCGTCCGTCTATCTGTCAGTGGGCTGTTATAGTTGAAATTTTCACAGAATGTGTATATTTATTGACGCTATCATCATCATCATATCAGCCAAAAGACGTCCACTGCTGGACATAGGCCTCCCCTACGACGGGGGGGGGGGGGTTGCCATAATCGCCACGCATCGCTGCTGTAACAACAAATTAATAGTGAAAATTAAATTAAAGGGGCTCCCATAGTTGTTTTTTTTTCACTTTGTAATATGAAAGCCTTCAGGCCGGTTTTTGGTTTCAAAGCTATACCTATGTTTTCTTATGTTTCTTACTATCAGAAATCATTTAGAGACGTTTTCTGATTTATTTTTTCAAGGCCCCTGTTTGACCGGTTTTCAGGCCAAAGTAAATGTTGACAAAGACTCGACATAAAATTCTTTACTCAGAAACCGAGGGCTCGTCAATAGGTTACGCGATTTTTAGGTAGGTTCATGGTCATGGTGTCATTGACCCACAGCTACGTTTATTTGCATCCGTCATTTCAAAAACGCAACCCAAAGACAAAAAGTAACTCTTATTTTTTTTAAAGGGGGAAATCCTCATGGATGTCCTCCACCCTGGGGCGGGCTGAGGGGTCTATCAGACTCTTACTGACTAAAACCACCCCGGGGCTCCATCTCTCACCAACCGGAGATCGCGAGAACTAATGCGACTTCCGTAATCCCGCCGGCCCGCTTCTGCGGGACACCTCGGGTCAACGGGGGGAGGTGTTTGACTCCCCCCACGACGTCAAAGAGGGGCGCACGGGAACACCACGCGCCGCCAACTTGGGTCCGAATGAATGGGGGGCGACGGACATCCCCAAGTCCGCCAGTTAGGGGGGCCGGAAGAGGGCAGCGTATGCCCTCCTCCGACGCCCGGTGCGCTTGCTGCAGGCTGGGAGAGAGGTCGAGATCTCCTTCTCCCTTTCCGCACATAAATTCATCCTAACTCAACATACCTGTATCGAAGTAGAAATTATTTTTTTTTTCCTTCTTTTCCGCTGTAATTTTCTAATTAATTTCGTTCGCAAGACAATTGGGTCGTTTCTCCGGGACTCTTCGAGCTTCGTTGGCTCGGCGTTTTTCTGGTGCTCGTCACTGTTGATTCTGGCTTTCAGGAGTTGCAGTGGTTGAGACTGTGTTACGAGCTTGTATACCTGTATCGTGATCCTCAAAGTTTTTATTTAATGAACCCCGTTCGGTGTCGGGCTCCTACGAATAGATATTAGGGAAAAGCATTTCAATCATGCTAAAACAAAGCGTCTCCAGTATGGGTAGGTACCTACTCATTGAATAATTAAGCTCATTACAGTTTGAATAATAAACTCGTGCAATAACGTTCGTGGCAGCCCAATAGTATGGCTGTATTAATTAAATGATAACTACCAGCTTTACAAAGAATCGTATAAATTTGTGACAGCACTTCGTCGAAGTGTCACTGGGAATTATTAATTTATCCGGATTTTGATCAGTATCTGTTTGAAAAAGATAATATTATTTTTAATTTTCATTATTTTTGTAGCAAACCAAATAAACAGTTAACAGTTGAGTTTTAAATAACAAACCAAAAAATTAAAATGCAAATTAACTCAAGTATAAAAACATACTTAGGTTAAAAAATAAAATAGGAAAAAATTAGAAAGCTTTTTTTTCTACTTTGTTTTCTTTTTAAACCTAAGTAACTTTTCTTTTAAACATCAACAAAAGGATACGGATTATTTTATACATTATTAATAAACCAACATTGCTTTATATTGGTTACCCATTCATGAAGACAACTAATAAAATGTACACATACGTCGTACCTATATATTAGATTAAGTACAGATAAGTAGCTAGTTCATATTTAAGTAACTTATTTAAATACAATGAAAATAAATAAACATAATTATAAAAATATGTCACAGACATATAAATAGTAGCAGACCAAACATTAATACGTAGGTATATTTAGTTATATGGTATGATTCTTTATCCTTTTTTTTCTAAGTGACAAGACATAAGCGTGTCTCGTTCTGTCACGTGTTGTCACACTAACTCATACATAGACAAAATTTGACGCGTAGCTTGTCTAACCCGCGCCGCCATATTGGTAAGCGACATACGTTCTGTTTCAATAGTGTTAAAATCAAAAAAATATTACTTGTTTGGGACACAATACACACGAGGACAATAAAATAAAATGGTGAAGTGCTGTGCGCATCGTTGTGACAGTGCTAGCTACCACAAAATACCTGGATTGACCTTTCATCGGTAAGTTTTGGGAAATCTAAGTGCTTTCTTTACTGAATTCGAATGTTTCGATACTGTTTATTCGTATTTTACATAGAGTTTTTAACAAAGAAGCGATTTGTCTGTACCGTTAACCTAAAACTAAAGAAATAAACCAATACAAGGACAAAATAGGCAGAAAGTAGCATCAAGTGACAGCTCAAGTACCTGTTCATTAGCCAGGGACGAATAAGGCAACAAAGACGAAATTTTTATTTATTTGTATATTTTGTTGTATGTAAAATATTTATTTCCATTGAATGATCAAATAAAGCCTCAGTATGATTTTTAATTATTTTTTGGTGATATAAATCCAAAATACCTGTAGTAGTTTCAGTGTATACACACATGTCATGCTATTATAAATACTAAATTATAGTATGTTACCCAGTGTCTGTGTTATGGAGAACATAAACATAGGCATATTATTATTTATAAATACAGTGTAGGCTACTCACATAACTATGAAATTTCATTCAGCGGGCAATAATTTAGCATACTAATATTTTTCCAGGTTTCCAAAGGATGACAGTTTACGGAATGCATGGATTAAAAACATGAAACTCCAGAATTGGCAACCAAGACCTTCGAGTGTACTTTGTTCAAAGCATTTTGAGAATCACTTGATCGATCCCAGTGCTTTTCGAACAACATTACGTCCCAGAGCAATTCCTACACTGTTTAACGAATTGCCTGTGGCTCCATATGTAAGTATTATAGATATTATAATATATTTTATAACAATCACATCATCATCATCATCTGCCTAGCCTTTTCCCAACTATATTGGGGTCGGCTTCCAGTCAAACCGGATTCAGCTGAATACCAGTGTTTTACGTGGAGCGGCTGCCTACCAGACCTCCACAAACCATTAACTGGGTAACATGGTACTTCTAAGAACTGGAGTCAGATTTACTGGCTTCTGACAATCCGTAACGACTGCCAAAGATCTACAAATGATAGCCGGAACCAACGGCTTAACATGCTTTCTGAGGCACGGAGGAAACACGGTATATTAAGATGGTCACCCATCCACAGACCAACCTTGGCAAGCGTTGTTGTAACAATCACAACTTATGTTAAATAGTCGTCTACATATTTATTAATTGTTGTTGTTTTATTTGCAGGAAAAGAAAAATGTAATTATTCCACCACAAAAAACCTAGCCCAGAAAACGAACTGCAAACATAGCAAATGTTTCTGTACTTACAGAGATGCATAATAAAATAAAGCCAGCTGTTTTTACATCCAATATGACTAAGACTGCTTTAATAGTAAGTATTTTAACTACTTAATACATACATATAACATGGAAAGGACAGTAACATTCTGAATCATAATTTAAATGATATTTATTGAATATATATAATTCATGTAGGTATGACTATTAGGCATATATGGAGACTTCTATTTTTTTATTGCTTTGGGCTGGATTTGCAGTGCTCAAAAACTCAAGCTATGATTTAGGTAGTTCAGTAGTAAATTATTGTGTTAAGTGCATGAGCAAGGCAGATTTGCCCATTGAAGTTCAACTCTATAATATATGTTTTTATGTGCCTAAAATTAAAATGTTTTCCCTAATTACTATTATTTATTTATTTATTATTATTCCATTTATTTATTTATATATACATACAAATTACATTTTTAAATATTTCTATAAAAATACAAAAAACATGTAAAAATATAAAAAATAGTAACCCACCGGTATCGGGAACAGGGTCCAAGCTACCGGTGGTCAGGGCTTCTGAGAGAGGAACCTCCTAACGATGCGCGCCGTGTCCAGGAGTACTGCTTTCTGGATCAAGCCCTTGATCCAGCTGCCCAACGAGAGCCTCTTGAGATGTTGGTCGAGGCTCTTGGCAATAATGCCATTGGCCGTCACGATTATCGGCACAATAACTGCTGTGTTCACATCCCACATGTCGACAACCTCGCGAGCCAAGTCAAGATACTTCGTTTGTTTATCTTACTCTGACTTCACGAGGTTCTCGTCATGAGGGACTGCTATATCAACAATCATTGCGCGACGCTCTAGTCGGTCTATCACCACTATATCAGGCTTATTGGCAACAATAGTCCTGTCAGTGATGATAGACCGATCCCAATACAATGTGCAACTACCACTTTCGAGAACTGGGTCGGGCACATACCTATAGTACGGTACTTCCGATTCCACAAGATTGTATTTAAGAGCAAGTTGCTGGTGGATAATCCTGGCTACAAGGTTGTGCCTGTGCAAATAGTCTCCGTTAGCCAGACTAGAACAACCGGAAATAATGTGGCGGATGGATTCCCCGGGCCGGTGACATGCCCGACATATATCAACCGTACCGTCCTTCACAATGTATTTCCGGTAGTTATTAGTCATCATAACTTCGTCCATAATTGCACAGACAAAACCTTCGGTTTCCCCGAAGAGGTCACCAAAACGAAGCCAGGCTACGGACGCTAAGAAGTCTACATCGGGCCCATGTAGGACCCGATAAAAGCGTCCGTGAAGCCCCTTGCTCTGCCATACCTCCCTGCGGTCGTTAGTATCTAATACCACAGGTTTGCGCCAGTTCTCGTTAGCCAAGGAGAGCGCGGTGAGGCCTTTGTCCACCGCTACCACATCTCGATGCATACCCACGTCGGCCTCTAGGAAGTACTTCCTAAGGCTGCATACCTCGCGGTTGTGCAGGGTCTTAGCATTTAAGAAGCCACGACCCCCGCACTTCCGCATCCGATTTGCGGTAAGCAGTGAACGTACCCTCCTATCCAGGGCGTCAAGTTCCGTCTGAGTCCATTTGAGTATGCCGAAAGAATACATCAAAACCGGCATGACCCAACCGTTGAAGGCGCGCACCTTGTTTCCGCCTGATAAAAGACTGTTAAGTACTTTGTTCAGGCAGCCAAAGAAGCGCTCCTTCAACGATTGTTTCATGTCCGTAGCACTGATCCTAACGCTTCCGACATACCCAAATACTTGTAAGTTTCGGTTGAGGAGAGGGACCTAAGGTCTATGGAATCCGAGAGTTGTGTTCCCACGGATTCCATAATCTCCCCTCGCTTTACATGCATGACCGCACATTTGTCCAAACCAAATTCCATCCTGATGGCGCCACTGAAGGTTTCTGTTACCTTCAGTAGCTTCATCAGTTGCAAGTTGTTAGGAGCAAAGAGTTTCAAGTCATCCATGTAAAGGAGGTGCGATATGACCTGACCACCTCTTCTCAACCGGTAGCCTTGGCCCGAACCCTCCAACAATGTACTGAGAGGGTTGAGGGCCAGACAAAACCACAGTGGACTCAGACTGTCACCCTGAAATATGCCACGCTCGATCCTTATCGGTTCGCTGTTCGCCTGGGTCTGTCGACACCCTGGATAGTGAAGAACCGTCCTCCACTGCCCCATACACGACATCAGGAAGGTGCGTAAAACTGCATCAACTTTGTACAGCTCCAGCACCCTCATGAGCCATGTATGTGGCACTGAGTCATAGGCCTTCTTATAATCTATCCAGCATGTCGACAGATCTCTTCGGGAACGTCGAACCTGTTGGCTAATGGCTATGTCGATGAGGAGCAGCTCCTTAGTACCGCGGGACCCGTTCCTACATCCATTCTGAGAAGAAGACATTATTGAATTACGATCAATATGATGGTTAATCTTTCCTCTCAAAATGGATGTAAGTACTTTATAGACCGTCGGTAAACACGTGATCGGTCTATAATTTTTAGGCTCCGCGGTACTACCTGATTTATGGAGCAGGTGGGTTATTCCTGTAGTTAGGAACTGGGGCAGCGACCCTGACTCTAACGCAGACTGGAATTGAGATGCCAAGCGAGCGTGCGATCTTTTGAACCATTTAATCCAAAAGTTGTGCAGCCAGTCCGGTCCCGGAGATTTCCAGTTAGGCAACGGACGGACTGCACGAGCTACGTCTTGGGGGCTGATGTTAATTGCCCCCATTTCTGGTATCGGATCGCACGCGCACTCAACCTCCCGAGTCCAATCGCCCTCGGTATGACTGACAGGCACCGACCAGATGCTGCGCCAGAATGAACACATGGCATCATCATCCGGTAGGCGCGTATCAGTCACACCTTGGTCTGGTCGCTCCCAAGCCCCATAAACCCACCTCTCATTGCTTTGGAATGTGCGATTCAGAGTGTATCGCTCCACTCGCCGCTTGTACCGACGTATACGGTTTGCCCATGCATAGACTTTCTGCTTCAGGAAGTCGATACGCTCTGTGACGCGGGTCAGATAATCTCGAGGACTAATATCAGTCCCCGAGAACGCCCGCCTCACAAAGCGCATCACTCTGCGGCGAGTGTTGCCCTCCCTGAAGCAGATTAGTTTGCCAATGAGTGCTCTAGCCTCACCGATACGACGCTCGATCCTGCACTGCCAAGCTGGTACAGCCGGTCGTGTAACTCTATCACTACTAGGAAATTTGACATGAGCTACACGACATGCCGCTGCAGCCGCACAGTACAAGATCGAGTGGGTATCGACAAGGTCTTCGCTGCTATCAAAATAACTTATTAGCTGCGAATCTAGAGCACACACCAACGCCCTATTTTTGTTATGCACGGGCAAACGAGGTAGACGAGGTCTAAGCCCAGGCGGTGTGGAGCGATACTCTCGGAAGGCATCCTCCAAAGCGCTCCTCAATCGCTCATTGCATTGGGTACTCACGGATGTGGCCCCGTCATCATCATCTTCACTGACGTAGTTGGGTCGCGGTGAAACACTTGCACTGGGTTGTATTTGCACCGCGGCCAGTGGCGAAGTGGGTGAGACGCGGCTGCTCCGTGATTCCAGACGCAGTCTATCAAGTACGGCGTCATCCAACATACGGTTACGCTGGATAACCCGCACCTGATCCGATAATCGTTGGCTGAAACGTTGACAGCTGGCTCAAGTACCTGAAACAGAGAGAGCATCCGACCACGGTACGCAGTCAGGTTAGTTCCCCCCTCTGTAGCCCCATAGTATGAGCGTATAACATTTTCGTTCATGGCTTGTGTCCATTTTATACGCTGCACACTTCCACCGATAGCGGGGACCCTGTCAGAGACCGGTGGGCCTCGAGGTCCTAAGCTGGCCGGTGGTCGGCCTCGTCCGCGCCGACGCGCAGGTGGTGGTGTCGTCGGTGGCGAGAAGTATTCGTCGCTCGAGCTCGATGCAACTGCAGCTACCGGAATCTCTGGACTCGCGGCTGGCGCAGGTCCCGGCGGCTGCGAGGCGGAGCTCAGCGACGAACCCGAAGATGGTGTTGGTGCGGCTTGTAGTCGTGCTCGGCGTCGTGTCAACATTTTATTTTCATATTGTCATTTTGTTTTTCCATTAGTAAGTCCGCATTGGTTAGTTTTTTATTTTCGTGTGTTCTATTTTTTTTTTCTTGATGTATTCGGTATAAAAAGCATTGTTTCTATGGTTTATTTAAATAAAAATCGATAAAAATACGGGATGAAAAATTTCTTACGTCAATTGGCTTGACAGCCGAGCCACCATTATTATTATTATCTTGTTTTACTTATATGGTGTACATAATAATTCTATTCTATTCTAATATCGAATATTCAGTGTAGATAAAATTGTATAGTTCAAAAGCTGGAAAGCACAAGCTCAACTTATAATGGTTAATAACTTTTCACTTTACATTTGGTAATCGAACAACAATCAATCTGTACTTAATCGATAATTTCTTTCATTTCTCGCTACCCTAAAAGTTTCTGTTATTAATAATTGCTTCATTGCAGGATGAAGAAAATGTACCGGGTCCTTCAAATGACAGTAATGTTACACCTTCAAAACCTCCAGTTCCGGTTTCAACCAGATGTGAAGAAGTGCAAAGGTTAAAAAGAAAAATGAACTTGAAAAATAAAAAAAATAAGGCATTACTGCAACAACATAGACGGTTAAGAAAAAAGGTTTCTCAGTTCTCAGAAATAATTACAGAATTAAAAATTAAATTGTGTCAAGATGATATGAGTGTTTTAAAATTAACCACTGTAACGAATTTAATAGTTTGATGAAATTTGTCGCTGATTATATCGATTACTCAATTTTTGATTGAAACGTAAAAACGATACGATAAAAACCATGTTCATCTGTTAATTAAAATTATTGTGAAATTTTACATTGATTTAAGATGTAAACACGAATGCAAAGAGATAAATTGATCACAAAGAAATCATCTTAAAAAAATTGTCTTGTTCCAAAACAAGTAAACAATCATACAAATTCTTTACTTTTATTTCAAAAATCCTGATTTATTCCTAAACTAGCTTTCAGGCATACCAAATCTTGACTCTCGGTTGACTGCAGTGCCAGTCTTCTATCTAATACTGACGCCCGTCAACGGTTTGTATACACAAACAAAATGTGTAGAGTGGACTGCTGCTCATCGTCCTCTTAAAATATTCCCTTAGTCGCCTTTAACAATAACTACGGGAATAGAGGGTGGTTCAATTCATTAAGACAATTTATAAGTAATTATATTTCTTGTACCCAGAGAATTTCGATATTTACGGATTTTCAGAAAGTATACGGATTGTTTCATTATCGTTGGATAATACCGGCAACCGGTCCTAATTCGGCCCTGTAATGACAACATTGCCTATGTATAATATAATAATAATAATAATATAATATTCCATACAACTAACACACAACGCCATCTAGTCCCAAGCTAAGCAGAGCTTGTGTTATGGGTACTAGACAACTGATAAATATACTTATATATTTCTAAATACATACATATTATAGATAAACTACACTGTATGCGTAATGGCTACGCAAATTTTAGCGAATGTTTGGTCTGCTACTATTTATATGTCTGTGAAATATGTAGACAAAATGCAGGTAAACTAAAAACTCTTCGAAATATATAAAGGTATTAACGTCCATAGACTAAGAGGTATATCCTCTCTATCTTTTTGCACACTCCATCAAGCAAAGGCAAATAAGCATAAAAGTAAAGCAAAAAATAAGTACAAAATACTTCGTAAAAGTGCTGCCATAATATAATTTATTTTGTTTTGATGTTGTTCTTCCTATACGAGGCAGATAAGGGAAACTTTGCCTCAGTAAAAGTAAGTAATCAATGTGGTGTTATTAATGGCTTTTGTTGTGCTCCATTGGTTTCGTTTTTGTTCTTAATTCAAATGAATAAGCTTTTTTTATTTTAAATAGTTCACCTAAGACTACCTGCAATACTGCCACTCCTCTATTTAATATCCATCCAAAGGTTGGCTTTAAAAGATCGCTTTTAGTTGTTAATGTTTTTTTCATCTATTTTTCAGTAACTTAAATGGTGTACATACTCGTAACGCCAGATATTTCTCAAATATGTTGGGGTCGACTTTCAGTCCCAGTAACCGATTGCAGCAGCGTACCAATCACCAACTTATTTTACACAGCTTATGGTATATTTGTCAAAACTTCCTGAATTTTGCTCTAAATCAGAGATTATTTTTTTAATTTCCCTTTGTGAAATAATTTCACAACGTTTTTGGAAACTAATTTTCAAGTTGACCCAAGTAGTCTTTGGTTTACGCGGTGGTTTCCTTCTGCGAAATAGTCATCGCGCAGAAGGAGGCTGCGGAAAGGGAGAGGGAGATTTCGACCTCTCTCCCGGCCCGCAGCAGGCGCACCGGGCGTCGGAGGATACGCTGCCCTCTTCCGGCCCCCCTAACTGGGTCCAGGGGCGACGGTCCTGGGGATGGCCGTCGCCCCCCATTCATACGGACCCGAGGTGGCGGCGCGTAGTGTTCCCGTGCGCCCCTCTTTGACGTCGCAGGGGGAGTCAAACACCTCACTCCCCCGCTGACCCGAGGTGGCCCGCAGAGGCGGGCCGGCACCAGTCGGGGATCGCGGAAAGCCAATTAAGTTGTCGCGATCCCCGGCATTGGTGAGAGATGGAACACCGGGGCGGTTTTAGTCAGTAAGAGTCTGACAGACCCCTCCGCCCGCCCCAGGGTGGAGGACATCCATGAGGATTTCCCCCCGTTAAAAAAAAAAAAAAGTAGTCTTTGGTTTACGCTACCTTTGCTGTCTCAAGCTTTGTTTTACCCCGTCACCAATAGGTCGAAACTTATTCCAAGGGAACATTTTCCCGGGACATTAAGTATCTTATATCCTATTTCTGGATATGGTCTACCAATGTGCCAAGTTTTATCAAAATCTTTAATTCGATAACGGACCTTCAGACGAATGTAAAGCAGACAGAGTAATTATCGTATTTATAATATTAATATGGATTCACAACTTGTGATTTCACACACAGTCTAGCATTGTGTGGAAATTATAGCACAAATAGTGTAGGAAAATTAGCTAAATTAACGTCGACCAGAGCGAATAATTCGTGTAGTTTTGAAAATTGGTACAGTTGTTCTTTGAGGTGTCCAGATGAACATACTAAAAATTCCCGAGGGTGGGCGGTGAACCGAAAAGACGATGAGTATAGTAGTAGTCAACTAAGAGAGCCACTACTCACCTTTATGGTTTCCATTATTAGGTCGTTGTTACTAGCTGCAATGGATAGAACCCATCTGTACCAAACACGACCGGGATACTTTTAAGAATGGATGTTAAATAACTTTTCGAGTTTTCATCTGCTGAAGATATGTCTTCAGCAGACGAAAACTCGTAAAGCTATCGCACAAATATATAGCCCTGAATATGTTCAAGGCTATATATATATTTGTGCGATAGCCATCGAAATCGAAAAAAAAAATATACATTCAGTTAAAAAAGTATCGGGAATGGATGATTTGTTTATGGTTCCAAATTCAAATTTTTGTTTTTTTGTTGTTGTTAGATTGGCACAACTGTTTTCCATTTTGGCGCGGAGTTTGAGTTGCATCTGTTATGTATATTAAATACAGTGCTGGTTTTAGTAATAGAGGAGCTCGTGGCTAAATAATAACAGACGCACGGGTCGATCTTCAAGGTTAAGCAACGCTTGCCTAGGTTGGTCCGTGGATGGGTGACCATCTTATCATACCGAGTTTCCTCCGTGCCTCGGAAAGCACGTTAAGCCGTTGGTCCCGGCTGTCATTTTGTAGATCTTTGGCAGTGGTTACGGATAGTCAGAAGCCAGTAAATCTGACTCCAGTCTTGCCATGAAGTACCGTGTTACCCAGTTAATGGGTTGTGGAGGTCTGGTAGGCAGCCGCTCCTCGTAAAATACTGGTATTCAGCTAAATCTGGCTTGACTGGAAGCCGACCCCAATATAGTTGGGAAAAGGCTAGGCTGATGATGGTGATGACAATGCTGGTTTTAGTAATATCATATATAGTGTGTATTGCGAATTTCATAATGGACAAAAATATCGAACAAAGAGTTTGTCTTAAATTTTGCATCGCCAATGGAATTTCGTGTTCGGAGTCACTGAAAATGTTACAGAAGGCTTACGGTGAATCGACTTTATCAAAAACTCGTGCTTATGAGTGGTTCAAAGCGTTCAAAAGCGGTCGAGATGTGATGGAAGATTTGCCGCGCTCTGGTAGGCCGTCAACGTCTGCAACTGAAGTTAACATCGCAAAAGTGAAGGAAATAGTGACTGAAAATCCCCATTCAACTCTGAGAGTGATAGCCGCCGAACTTTCTGTATCTCACGAGTCGATCCGTACCATTTTAACTAATCATTTGGGTATGACACATGTTGCTGCTCGGCTAGTCCCAAAAGATCTGAATTTTCTCCAAAAACTCAATCGCATGAAAGTCGCTGAGGACATGCTAGAACGAGTCAGTTCGGACCCAACATTCATGAAACGCATTGTTACTGGTGACGAGACGTGGGTTTACGAGTTTGACATGCAAGCTAGTCAACAAGCTTCGGAGTGGCGCCTTCCAACTGAACCGAAACCGAAAAAACCACGCCAAAGTCGATCAAAAGTCAAAGTCATGTTGACTGTTTTCTTTGACTATTGCGGTGTTGTGCACTCTGAATTCTTACCGGAAGGTCTAACGGTAAATAAAGAATATTATTTGAGAGTTACGCGGCGTTTAAGAGAGCAAATTTGACGAAAAAGGCCAGATTTGTGGCAATAAAATTCTTGGATTTTGCACCACGACAATGCGCCTTCGCACAAGGCTATCATTGTGAACGAATATTTAACCAAACACTCAACAAATACCATCCAGCAACCACCATATTCACCAGATATGGCTCCTGCTGACTTTTTTCTTTTTCTTAAACTCAAATTACCACTTCGTGGCACCCGTTTTCAATCGATAGAAGACATAAAGGAGAATTCGCGGCGAGAACTGAACTCAATTCCGGAAGCAGCGTTTAAAAAATGTTTTGATGAATGGATTATTCGTTGGCGCAAGTGTATCGTTTCTAAAGGAGCATACTTTGAAGGTGATAAAATTAATTTGGATGAATAACAGACATTTTGTGTATTATTGATCTTTTCCCGGTACTTTCTTGACAGAGTAGTATGTTCTTGCTCTACTTTAAATGACAAAAAACTACGACAGGTCTCAACTCTGTCGGCTACTGGGTCAGAAATTACCATTCGTCTTTGTATGATTTATGAAACATTAACGTCCCAAATTAAAGACAATTGTAACAGTTCGGCCTTCGTTTTAGATTCAAAATTACCAGCTTTCAACATTGTTCCCCAGAAAGATGTGTGTTCACTTGTGGAATCAAAATTAAGTGAAGGTGACATTAGGGGAGCGGCCAGGCTGTTGTTTAGTAGTGATGTGGTGGCGCCTTACTCTCCAGATACTATTTCAGTTTTGGAGAGTAAACACCCAGCGCCTGCGGATGACATCACCTTCCCTGATCCCCCCGATACCCCCAATCCGGATTCTTCTTTCTTCCAAATTTCAGCTCCCCAATTGATGGCAGCCGTGAGCTCCTTCAGAAGTGGTTCCGCCGGCGGCCTCGACGGCCTTACTCCTCAGCATTTAAAGGACCTCTTAAGTCCAGGCGCCGGGGAAGCTGGTGAGTCGCTTTTGAAGGAGCTGTCGGCTCTCGTCACTTTAATGCTGTCCGGCGGTGTGAACGTTGCTGTCGTCAATATCTTGTACGGGGCTAAACTATGTGCCCTGCGCAAGAAGGACGGCGGCATTCGTCCCATTGCCGTCGGATGCACCTACAGGCGTATGGCAGCCAAAATTTGCTGTAAATTATATAGTGAATCACTAATACAGAAATTTCAGCCCCTACAGCTTGGCTTTGGATCTAGAGGGGGCTGCGAGGCTGCCGTACATGCCTTTTCAACGTTTTTAAATTCAGATAAGAGTGAGGTCATCCTCAAGGTTGACGTTAAAAACGCCTTTAATTCCATTAACAGGGACACTTTGTTGGCGGAAGCTAAAAAAGAATTACCGGAAATTTACGGCTTTTTGTGGCAATGCTACAGGTACCCTTCAAAATTATTATACAATGACAATGTTTTGGAATCTGCAGTTGGCTGCCAACAAGGTGACCCCCTCGGGCCAGTCATTTTCAGCTTGGCTATTCATCACATTATCCAAAAACTAAATTCAAAATTTAACGTCTGGTATTTAGATGATGGAACTTTAGGGGGTGACGTGGACACAGTTTTGAAAGATTTCCAATTCCTGAAGAAACAGTTCCAATCCATCGGCCTTGACCTCAACCACTCCAAATGTGAAATTTTCCTTAATGACAATACCGACAGACAAATGACTCTACAGAAATTCAACTCAATAGCCCCAGATATCAAAATTTTAGACAAGAGTTCACTTCACCTCCTAGGTTCACCTATATTGGAAGACAGTTTTTCTTCATTCATTGACGACAAAATTAATCTTTTTAACGATATTTCGGAAAGACTTAGCAAAATTAATTTACATTCGGCTTTCACCCTCATTAGATATTGTTGTTTTGGGCCAAATTTTATGTATTTTCTCCGCTCTTCACCTTTATGGAAGCAATCACATCTTTTGGACAAAATCGATCAAATCATTCAAGACACACTGACATCTATCTTAAATGTGGCTCTAGATGACCGAGCGTGGCTGCAAGCCACACTACCCATTCGCTTTGGTGGGCTCGGCATCCGCAAAATTTCTAGTGTAAGCCTACCGGCGTTCCTGTCATCGGTCAACAGCACTGAAAAGTTAACCAAAAGGATATTAACTCCATCATTGGTTAACTGTGAAGTGCCTTGTTTGACCGATGCAGTGAACGCCTGGAAAGTGGCTTGCCCGAATACGGCATTGCCCGATAACCCGTTCTCCCAAAGACAATGGGACGAGCCGCTCTGCAGATTGGTACGGAATAACCTCATAAATACGACCACCAATACTGCGGAGCGTGCCTGACTGCTGGCTGTGGGTGAATGGGAGTCGGGTCTTTGGCTACAGGCACTACCGTCACCCAACATAGGTACTTTGCTGAGTGACAGTACTTTCTGGATCGCTACGTGTCTTCGTTTGGGTGCTCCTAGCGGAGCTCCACATCGGTGTCAATGCGGTGAAGCAGTCGACCGCCTCGGACACCATGGCCTGTCCTGCAGTAGGAGCGCTGGTCGGTTAGCACGGCACGCCAGCATTAATGACATTATCCGTCGGGCCCTTGTCACCGCCGGGGTGCCAGCTGTTTTAAAACCCAACGGCTTGGCACGCGACGATGGGAAAAGGCCAGATGGGATGACCATAATGCCTTGAAAGGTGGGTAGGCCTTTGGTGTGGGATGCAACATGTGTCGACACTCTTGCGCCATCCCATCTTCTTAGTACGGCGGGCTGTGCTGGGGCGGCTGCTGCAGGTGCAGAAAACCTCAAACGGCGCAAATATAACAACTTAATTGGAAGTTACATATTTGAGCCGTTTGGCGTTGAAACACTAGGCCCATGGGGTCCGAGTGCGCATCGAGTCTTTCGGGACATTAGCAAACAACTTGTCGACTGTTCACGTGACCAGAGGGCTGGGCTTTTTTTCGGCCAAAGAATCAGCATTGCGATTCAACGCGGCAATGCTGCCAGTGTTCTGGGAACTTTTGCCATTGACAGCGATGTGGATTATTTTTTTGATGCCCTATGATTTATTTTGTTAATATACGCGTTTGTACATAATTTCGTGTTAATTAGTGTATGATAATTAAGTATTTGTTAATTTATTTAGATTATGTTCCCTTCTAATAATAAATTTCTTTTAAGTTGTTACCTAAAAAGCAAGCAAGTTTGCAAGTGAAACATTTCATTTTATCGATTTTATATACCCTCTATCTCCTAAAGTATTGATCCTACAGTTAAATGTAAATGATAGAAAAAAAAAATTAATATCGATAAATAATGTAGAAATTAGCAAGAAGATATTTCTAATGGTTTTAAAGATTTAAGCAAAAAAAACTGAAAAGAGGTACCTTTTCCCCCTCCCCCACCACCGGCTCACGTCCCACCCTCGGGGATTTATATTGGGATTATAGTGGGGATTTCTAGACACCCAAAGAAGAACTGTACCAATTTTCAAAACTACACGAATTATTCACTCTAATTTCCTTAATTTTCCAGCACTAAAATAATTACTAAAACTTATAATTTCAGCAAATAGGCATAAATTAACAGTATGTGGCAAAGCAAACAAATACTAAGCGAATTCAAGTTTGTATGCAAATGTAATGGATTTGATGTTCATGTGAATACGACTGGCTTTGTGCATAATATGTTGTTTGTTTATCCGTTTGGACATTAGTGTTAAACGGTGACGTCATATACACAGCTGTGTAATCATCTCATCACAATTGGATGGACATTTGCATAATTTGAATTGTCTCTCGGTTTTCGCATTTAATATTGAAATAATAAGGTGTTGTTGCTTTATGACTAAAACATTTGCATAGTACGGATTAGAAAAAGGTGTTACAAAAGAATAGCAGGTTTATGGTACAATGTCACAGCCGACATACGTCTTAGACATTTACATATAGAGGTATGCGTATTTATATACAAAATGTAAAGTCCCGCAAACCTCTATTGATAAGGGAGGTTCGTCCGGTGGGTCGATTGTTGCATCCGGTGGGCAACTGCCCGATAGTTGATATTCAGACTGTTGTACGTTATGTTTAAATCGCACGGAAAACTCTGATACTTCGATGCAAGATTCAGTAATTCGCCACTGGTGGAATAGATGGCGTACGGCTATTTTTGCTGTCGTACAAATAACGCTTTGTTAATTTTTTTGTGGCGGCATTGATGCCGGCTATAGTAGGCGGACCCTGGCAATGGCCGGGATTAACGCCAGGTGGAAGAAGATTGATGCCGGCTATATATAGGCATCCTTCAAGCGTCGTCCCATTCTAAATTGCCGGTTGCTGAATTGTTGACAGGATTTCAGACTAGAGTTTGACCAATAGATAATCAACGTCAAATTCAGAGATCGAACGAAGCCTCTTTTTTGTTAATTTCTTTCAATACTTTAGTGTACGTGTCATTTATTGAAACAAGTTTACTAATAATAGTGGCCACAACGCATAAAGGAATATCCAAGTACCAAGACAAAACATGAAAAATTAAAAAAAAAATAAGTTAAAAGCTAAGTTATTAATAAAAACGCAAGTAACCTATCAATTCGTGCAATATATTCCTCTGCTGGCACCTTCAACTTTCATTTTATAACACAAGAGCTCCCGAACTTTCTCAATAGCTATTTCCTTCCGCACGCGTCTGTAACTCGTACTGGAACTTTTAGAATGCACAGAATTTCTTCTTCCTGTTCTTTGTCCTTTTAGTTTACTCAGACCCTTTTATATGAAAGAGAAAGGGAAGGTAATATGAAAAAGTCGGTATTACAGCATGGAAAGCTCGACTGTTAAAAAATTCTTATTTTATAATAGACTCCGACGTATACCCAATTCGTATACTATGGTAGATGCCAGATAAACTTGCAATAAAGTGCATTGACCTTTCCCTATATATCCCTTCATAGATACCCGAACAATAAGATAAGAACCGTTTTTCTTTACTAGAGAACAGAAAGGTTTACGATAAAGTCGATTAAGGACAGCTGTATGTTTTTATTTCTGTTTGATAGGTACTTGTGGGTCAATGACTGTTATTGCACAAATATTTGGTGCCTACTAGTGAAATTTGACCTTTTTTTATTGGTGAGCATGTAAATTGTAGCTATGTGCGCTCCTTCACCATGTTTAAAAACATAAATAATTCCTAATCGCATACTCCTCCGTGCCAGCAACATGCTTAAAAAAGTACGTATATATTAAATCACGATTAGTCAACAAATAAAGTACGGTAAAACCACCAGTAATAAAACAAAACAATACTAAAACTATAATCAAATAAAACAAAACACAATCTTTTACCGCTCACCATACAAATATAATTGGTTACTTTAATATGCGTTTGAAGTGCTCACTCAAACATGAGTTAAAAACGCTAAAACGCTGCAGGCCCCGACAACGTGGCAACGGGCCCCCGAGCCCCTGGGCCCCCAAGTCGTAAAATGACACGCAGTCACAGCTGAATTAACGTTCCCAGATTACGATTTCTGGGTCCTAGAGGTGGGTCACTAATAAATCTGCTCGAATAAACCCAGTCATAACCTCGGGGTTATAAAACTTTACAGGCCCGTGAAATAAATTTCCATACATTGAGTGCAGAGCCCACGCTGGGTATATACGCATACAAATGTTACCATTACGTGTGAGATTTTGAATTAATGATGTTATTGCTTCCAGTGTTGTGCTGAGTCATAAAATATGTAATACATAATGTAAAATTGTGGGGGCCATTTTTATTATTTTCGAACATAAAATATACAGTCACCTACAACTTTATAATCGTTTCATTTGAGGGTTTGAAAAGTTATACTAACCGTATTATATTTTCATATAGAATGATATCTCATGTTTTCATATAGAACACATAGTAATACCATAAATCTATACACGACGCTATGACGTTAAAAGAAACTTATTAAAAAAATATGTACAATCGAGTACAAAAACTGAAAATCGTTTTGAACGGGTTTAAAAGCGCAAGACGATGGTAACATTTTGATCTTGAACTACAGTACAAGGCCAGTTTTTACTGCAGTGTGATTCTGTAGACCTCTCACCGTGTAATCATAGGTCAAGTGAACATGAAGGAATTTGTCAATCCATAGAAACGAAGGAATATCATCCGCTGGAAAAAGGCCTCCCCCAAGTGTCGCCACAACAACTGGTGCTATTCGTTTCGCACCCATCGGCTAAACGCGATGAATACTCAAACAATATTTAAATTTAAAAAAAACGGTCAAGAGTGAGTTCAGGAATCAAGTCTCGCAGTTTAAAACAAAAATCTGCTTGACTGATGTTTTTTCCGAGCTAAAAACCAGAATAAATCAGAGATTTAACAAATTTGGACCGTATTTTTTATTTAATTTTTTTTAAGGATGTGAAATCATCAAATGATGAAATCCCGCTCGGGGTGAAGCAGGAGGGAGTATCAGACCCTTACTGACTAACACCCATCCGTGTTCCTCCTAGTGCCCTTTGCGTTCCAGGGCTACGGTACCTCTTTCGAACAGATTCCGCAGCCCCAGCAGGCACTTGCCCTAGCGGGCCACGTCTTCGGTGCTGACATCTCTGAGGCGTGAGGGGATTGCAACGCGTCGCCGACCCGGGCCTGGTTCTGATCAGACGGCGAGCCACCCAATGCTCGCCGTCCACAGGCCCGCGCCTACAGCGGCTGGGAATCGTCCTGCGACTCCCGACGCCAGGGGTGTCTTCTTCTGTTCCGGCGGCTGGCGCATGAGGTTTCTCTGTCTCTCTCACACGTTCGGCCTCCTTCTTTGCTAGCATTTCTGCTTCGCAGAAGGAGGTGACCGCTTCCCATGCCTCCTCGCTCCGGACCATAGATTGAACTAGGGCCGGTCGCGAGAGGTCGCCGCCGCCGATCCCCTCGACAAGGACCCGGTGGTGCTCCGCCCAAGTAGGGCAGACCTCCACCGTATGCTCCATCGTGTCCTCCGAGCGACACAGTGTTGACACCTGGGCGTGTCCTCCCGCCGAATCTGAAACAGGTATCTCCCGAAACAAACGAATTTTGACCATAGCGGATACTTTTAGAAACCGAACCTATACCCTTAATTAATTAATACCTTGACTATTATTTTGGTACGTATTAAAAGTTTAACAAATAACTTGTTATGGTATTATTTTCAAGCTTTCGTGCATTTTATTTTTTCTCAATTTTCTCTCAGCATGTTTTTTTTAAGTACCTAGATTTTGAATCCAATAAGTGGTTTATTACGCTCCTTGATTGATAAGGTACTTTAAATAAAGACTATATTTTTACAGTTTTTAGACTTTTCCCTATACCTGTAGTATACGAGTAAGATAGCATTACTTGCCAAATTACATAGTTCTAAGTCAATGGGAAATACTCTATAAATTTTGATTCCCTTAAGGGTGTCGAAATATTCTTTTTTTGCGGCTTAACAGCCGTATCTTTTTTATGTAAAATTATAACTATGATTTTTTCACAGCTTTAAGGAACTGTAGACCTGAGTATATTGATTAAATTCCAACTCGATACCTCTACGCGTTCCCGAAATAAAGGGTCTTTACAGATAGACGGATGGACAACAAAGTGATCCTATAAGGGTTCCGTTTTTTCATCATCATCTTCATGTCCTTATCCCGTGTTACTTGGGGTCGGCGCAACACGTTTTTTTTTTTCCATTCTGTTCTATCAGTCGTCACTCTATCACTAACTCCCTTTCATATCGCTCCTCACACAATCCATACCTCTTTTCTTTGGCCTTCCTCTCCCTCTCCATCCATCAACATTTATGTTCATAACTCTTCTAGTTACATACGTTTCATCCGTCCTCTTCACATGACGATAAAGGAACCCTAAAAATAATGTAGTAAAGACTATACCTACTATCTAAATAGAAACAAACAAATAAACAGGCTAATTTTCAACAGCTAAGATTCAAAACCCAAACGGTTTGTGCCTCAGTATAAGTACATATTTCAAGTCAATCCTGACATCTGGCTCATATCAATCTGTCTCTTATTTGCATTGAAAATAACAATTTTAGCTCATCGTTTATTCTAAAACAACAAACAGTTTCGCAAAATGTTGGAAGACACCTACAAATATAGGTACAGGCATAAATTCTGACTAAACCTACCTAAAACGTAACAAATCCAATGATGCATTTGTAGATTCTCGGGTACAATGTTGATGAAAACTCAAATTAATCATAGATTTTTGAAAAAATTAGTTGACTTTTTTTACTTTAACAGTTTAAAGACTAATTTGTTAAAAATGAGAGTTTCTTTTAGTTTTACATGTCGTATTACTTCCCAGAATTTGATCCTAAATAACGACGCTTTTAATTATACAGAATGTGCTGTTGTTTTCCAAAATTAATTTTTCAAAAATCCAATGATGCTGTTTTAGTTTTCATCAAAACCGATTTGTTTTGATAAGAGGTAAAGGGTACGATGGGGCTGGCATATCTGTATAGACGAAAGCCCCAAAAAAAAAAAAAAAAAAAAACAAAACCGATCTCGAGACGCCTTCGGTGTTTTTCGATATTCCTCATAGTTTCGCATCTAGCCATCCCAGCACACTTTAAAAATTCATCTGTATTCACATTTTCGTTTGCACCAGCTATGGACCATCGCCACCCAATTATTCGTGCAAACTGCCTTAAAGCCTGAATCCATTGACGCGTGTAGTGTCTACCCACTACACGGCCGTTTGATCGGACAACATCCTTTAGTTTGTCGTCACGTTCAGTTTGCATGGTAACGACTATTGAAATACTGAACTGTGTTTCAAGAGCTTTGTCTAGTCTTGATAACTAGGACGATACCAAGAATGTTAGCAAATACTATTTACTGGTTTAAAAGAGTGTTCGTAGAGTTTATTGCACTTTTTTTTTCAATTTCAAAGCCAGTAAACGAGTGATTTAAATAAATGCACAACTCAAAATTGAGTTATACGTGCACCATATTCGAACACATCATCGCTTACCATCAGATGAGATAGTGGTCAAACGTGTGCCTATCGATAGTAAAAAAAAAGTAAACTAGACCAACGAGGCACTCAATGTCAAACCATGTCGAGGTTTCCCACCCTGGTATTGTACATATGCATATAGTATACCTAATAGATTACTAATAGGTATGAACAAAAACAAACTCCAACAGTGCTAGGAGCACTGTTGGAGTTTGTTGACATAACAACATTAATATTTAATGACGAATGATGTATATTTTGGATGAGTTTAATAAATCACACCTTAACGGCTGTAATAATTTAGTTTCATGATTCAGTAATACGATGGGTGTCCTGGGATATTTTTCTTCATTCAAAAGTTCGAAGCCGTATGGCACAAAATGAAACAATATGCATTTAAATAAACTTAACTCAATCTTACAAAACTTGTACCTACCGGTATTACATTTACTGCAAATTAAACACTGTTTTCGACATTTCCAAACTAACATTAAATATTCTTACTTTAGTTCTCATAACCTCGACATCACACGAAATTAATTATCTTTACTCCTTTTATTTTACATGAAGGGTCAAAATTCCTTTGCAATAATAATTATGTATGCGATTTATTTTGTTTACTTATTCTATTTTACGTCTGCCACCCCGAACTTACTCTGAAAAATTCAAAACAAATTTCTTCATTCAGGAATTCATGTTTTATTTATGTCGTTTAAAAAGGAATAACAACGAATAAAATATTGATAAATTTAAAAAGAAACACCATGAAATGGTTTTTATAAGAGTAAGTGCCCAATTGCCCAACTTTAATAACAATGTAGCTAATTTTAATGGGGGTTTTCAGGAAAATTCACTCCATCAGTTGGGCGAGAGGATCTTATGACGGATCCAATGCCGATTACGTTAATTAACTTACCTGACCTCTCAGTGCTGTTACCCGGAACTGGTGATTCCGGAAAACCCTAATTTTATACTTATTCTCAACTTGAAAGATATCCAATAATTTGTGTCAAAGTTTATTCAAAACTTATAAAAAATAGATTCTCGTTCTGGTCCAATACAAGTGCAAACAAGAAAAACTGTTCTATGGAAATTCTGTGGAGAAAATAAAATTCATCGTGGAATGACTTTGTATTAAGACAACAACGACTCATGTCCATAAATTTTAACAAAAAAAACTTCAGAAACTTCAGATTTACAATTCTAGTTCTCTATGAATTTAGAAAATGTCACCATAAATTCAAAACTAGTCATTGAGAAGAAACTTTTAATATTTATTGTGTTCACAAAAGAGAAACGAAGCCTCGCGTGTACAAAATTCAATTTTATAAAAACCAACCTCTACTTGGATATTAGTTTAGTAGTTTTATTTTCGATTTAAACTTTTCAAATGGAAATATTCAATTTGGAATATTAATGAAACCAATTATTTTGTAGATAATGGATAGGTATATCAAAATGTTATTTTCCACTGGAGCTACTATGAAATTATTAATTAATTTAAAACTTAAAAATGGGTTTTTGATAGCGTACGTAAAATTAAGATAATTTCGTTTGGAAAAAATATGTTTCTTTTATTCACTTTTACATCTATCTACTCTCTAAATCCGCGCGCCGTGTGGCATTCCCTTATTCACTCAATGCAAAGGAACTGCAAAAGATGTCAAAGCCGCCATTTCGCTTCCTCTGAACTCAATTAAAAGGTGTTCAAGTAGACTGTTTGTAGGTCTTTGGGTTAAATACGTATGGTACGGAACATTAGTATAATCAGCCTACAATTGTATGGACCATTGTAGGCTGACTACTGGGACATCTGTGTACCAGTTCCTCTTTGTGAGATGGAACGGGCCATCTACCAAGTACATGCCACTTTTATTCGTTTGTTTAGTTTTTAGGGTACCGTACCTAAGGGGTAACCAACGGAACCCGATTGTTGTCAGCGGGCTATATCTTAAGAACCGTAATAGGCAGACAGTACAAATGTTCACAGAGTATGTATTTATATTGCCGCTGTAACGGAAAATAATACCACACAAGAAACATGTTTTTTTTTCGGTTTATGGTACCTTTCGTGTAAGAGTCTGACTCGTACTTTTTTACGTGATTACGTACCTATAGAAATAGGATATTGAAGGCAAAAAAAAATGCGATAATATCATTTATCTATCCCCTTTTCCCTAACCCGCCTTCATTGTATACTCCTTTTTCTGTCGCAAGTACGTAAGAGGTCATTAACCTCGTGTTTTTACTGTTCGTATCTGAGCGTGATCTCGTTGAAACTACCCGCGGTAATAAAGTTTGGAGTTTAAAGAGCGCATAAAACAAACTGCCAGTCTATAAACGTTACAGAACTTTATCTGCCTTTGTTTACACTAAATAATGTAACGCTAAAGGATTTTACATAAATTATTAGTCATCGATAAACTTATTCTTTAATTTACAAAACACCGGTCAAGTGTGAGTCGGGTTAGCATGCAAAGGGCTCCGAACGAATAATATTTAATAAACATATTACTTTAAAATCATAGAATTATTTTAGGTTTTCCTGTAAATTATAGGGAAAGGCCTATTATATCTGTATTTATCCCAAATTTTAGGCTCAGTTTTTTCTAAGATAAGGGGAAATGGTTAATTTTCATCTATTTTATTTAATAACTTCAGAATGGAATATTTTAAAATCATGAAAAAAATCTTTTGAGATCCTTACAATAAACTCTGCCATTTCATTTTTGATATATCACATGGTACAGTGATATGTGTAACTAATTTCGACCAAAACGGTCTACTAGATTTGGCAAAATCGGTTGTGACACGACACACAGACAACTGAATGATTCTTTAAGGGTTTTATTTGTCCTTAAAGAGGTTTGAAACCCTGAAAAGTCGGTAGTGTCTGGTATTTTTTGAGATTAAAAACGAAAAGAGAATCATTTCTTATCTAGCGTAAATCGTCTCTAGGCTTTCTTAAAAGGTGGCAATATATTTGCCACGCCAGAAAAAATGTCAGCAGGGAACAAAATTAACGAAGACTCTAGAAATAGCAAACCCGCACCAAGTTACCGGCTTTGAGAAATGATAATGATGTTATCTTGACATCCTGGCTTCAAAGACTGGCGTAGTCGTTGAAAATGGTAAGTAGATCGTAAACCAATCTAACTACCCACTCAGAAAAATAAATGAGTTTACCAAAGCTAAAAACAGAATGTTTATTAGTCCTTATAGCTAGCCTGTTTATGGCTTAATTCGTATGCAATTATTTTGCAATTCGCTGCTAATTGCAGATTCTTGGAAAGTTATATTACCATTGGTTCTACGTTTTTTTACTTATCGCGTTATAAAATCAGACAAGTGCGAGTCAACTCGCGCGAAAAGGATTCCGAACTTCATGTCATGTTTTTTTTTTACTTGTTGCTTTTAAAATCATTTACGTTATGCGTCGCAGAAGTTCATAGGTGTACCAAATTGCAATTGAATAGGTCCTGTAGATCCGTATCTGGTAAAGTACCTCCAATAGGGATTTGATATTTTGCTTTATGTTGGTTCACTGAACAAGTCAACAACGTCGGAAGGCCTCCCACGAGGTGGACCGATGACCTGGTGAAGGTCGCGTGTAGCCGATCGTTGTGGCGACGTCTTTCGGCTGAAATGGTGATGATGATGATGACTGAACAAGTCTCAATAAAGTCGAAAGCCTTCTCATATCGTCAGCGATGATTGAGATTAGAAGGATCCGACTTACTATGTCCCGGTTTTTGATGAAAGAAAACTAATTGATGTTTGTTATAATACGTCATAACTAAAGTCAGGAACTTACTTAAATCTTCAGGTTTTTTCAATTATTATGTGGCAATCACATACCTACCAAATGATTTGAAACGTTTTAGTTAAAATGAAATTCAATTTAAAATATACCTTAGTAGCGAAATACAGTTTATAAAATATGCAGAAGTGTATTAGATACATCTAGAACGACTATAACTAGTCGTTAACTTAGAAAAATACATGTTATCATACTAGACAATCATATCATAATTTACACGGACACAGGTCATCAACTACCGGTTTTCTTGAAGACCATGTAAATAACATACTCTTCAAGATCATCACCATATCAGCCGAAAGAAGTTCACTGCTAGAAATAGGTCTCCCCCAAGTGTCGCCACAATAACCGGTCCTTAAAAATTGGCCAATTGGCTGTGACAGACGGACATAGAAACTGACATGACGGACAGACAGAAAGACATACGTGACACTTAGTGCCCCTGTATGGGTTCCATATTTCTCACTAAACCCGTACGGAACCCTAAAAACCCTAAAATAACGTAATAAAAAGGCCATAAAACTTAAAGCACACGTTAGGAGTACATTCGATACAAAATGGCATCGTTACCTGTACCAAATCGCGCACACTTAAGAGCCATATACCTTACAAAGTTCTTCATATCAGTACCAGCTTTATCCTTTGGAACGTTCAACGCTCTTTCAAAGGGCAAACTTGTATGGGATAGATAGTTTATTGTGTGAACACTGATGGGTTTAGTGATTTATGTTTATGGTAGTTTTTTTTTTGAAGATATAACGAGTTTTGGGGTAAGTAGACACGATCGGACAATGGGGGCCGAAACCAGGTTATCGCAAGTTACCATTTTCTCAAGACTGTGTTAGTCGATTCTGACGCAGATATGTAATCGTATTGAAATGTTACTGCCCAGAACTTTTTAATTTTTTATATTATAAATGCGAAACTGTACCTGTTTGTTTGTAACACTTTTACAGATGTTTGATGGGGTTGAAAAGTTCTGGAGTGGCGACCGGGTACCGGAAGACGCAACGTTGGAAGGTCTCCTACAAGGTGAACCGATGATCTGGTGAAGGTCGCGGGTAGCCGATGGATGCGGGACGCGCAGGACCGGTCGTTGTGGCGACACTTGCGGCAGTGGACGTCTTTCTGCTGATATAATGATGATGATGGCCGCTTTCACGCCTTAATCGTTGAAGCGATTTTGATATTAACGAAATTTATATTAACAGCAAAGCCGCGAGAATAAGCTTGTAATTTATCGAAAACAAAACAACATAAAAAACAAATAACGAACGGCGTTATTTTAAAGTTTACAGCGAATTTGCGATGGTACACTAAATTCTACTTAAAATTGCAACCCAGTATGAAACCTATGGCCGTGCACTATCATACACAGCAAAATTTAATATGGAAGTTAAATAACACTAGCAAACAACCCGGTCTCACGTGGAAGCGTTGTGTTAACTTGCTCATTACCTGTATTTACAACTAAACACAACTTTTGTTACGGAAATGTTTACGATACCAACTCGCCGGAAGCACTGGGTTCTGTACAAATAAATATGTTTACAGCTGCAGCAAGTTTCTAGTCTAGAATGATCTGGATAGTTTAGCAAATATGCTAAATGGTTTGGAATAACTCAGTTCGTCTGTTTGTTTTGTTTGGTAAATGAAGTTTATCGTAAAACATAAACAAATACCTAATTTAAAAATGCCAATTTGGTTACATGTAATTTATTCATACATGAACAAAACTGCAGTCTCTCTTGGCTACAAAAATCCATATCATTAAGAAAGGGCTTTCTTTAAGTGGCAATGCCAATTTAATAATGAAACACATTTCAATTTTCTCATCGTTTCGCCACTAAAATTGCCTACAAAAAGAAACTAATTTTCCCCGAAAATTATAACCTCTACCCCTAAAATTGAACCCGCGCAGTACCCTAAATGAATTACAAGCTAATCAAAACTTTCCTTCCAATGTATTCCGACCGCATTGAAAATTTCACTGTAATTGACAAACTTTTAATTGTTATTACTGTAATTAAAGTGTGATAAGTAGAGCAATTATAGACTTAACTATCTACTAGTTTTCTTTTTGATCATTTTCTTTGAAGTTTTTGTGGTAAGAAATAAAAATTATATTGATTATATATTATTTAACACAAGCTGATGTCTGCGTAGGTGTCGACTTCAATGAACAAAGACTCTTAACTAAAAGACTTAAAGTTGAAATTTCCCAAAAATTCTACTGCTTCGCGTTATAAAATAAACGTATTTTCTATTTATTTCTATCTGTCTCTCCATACGGTTATTTGGCATTTCTATCTGTTTATCTATTTGGTTGTACGTTGATAGTCACAAACAATTTTATGTGTAGGGACTATAATTCATTTTAGGAGGTGCTTGGGGCTAGATAATAACAGCTGCACGTGTCGATCTTCAAGGTTAAGCAACGCTTGCTAAGGTTGGTGTCTGGATGGGTGACCATCTTAACATACCGAGTTTCCTCCGTGACTCAGAAACCACGTTAAGCCGTTGGTCTCGGCTGTCATTTGTAGATCTTTGGCAGTCGTTACGGATAGTTAGAAACCAGAAAATCTGACTCCAGTCTTGCCATGAAGTACCGTGTTACCCAGTTAATGGGTTGTGGAGGTCTGGTAGGCAGCCGCTCCTCGTAAAACACTGATATTCAGACAAATTCTTGACTGGAAGCCGACCCCAATATAGTTGGGAAAAGGCTAGGCAGATGATGGATTTTCATGATTCTAAAATTCCACTGAACCCTAGTTTTTTATTTAATTTTTGTCTACCATTACTGTTACCAATTTTTCAATTAAAGTAATTTTCAACTTTATTTTAACTTGTTAGGCACAAAACAAAATTTTACAATTATATTGCGGTGCGAAACATTCCAAAGTGAAAATATTATTTGTAGTTTGTTAATTACGCGCGTTTCCAGTCAGTAGCTAACTAGATTATTTTTTAATTTAGTTTTTAAAGTTATCACAAAAACAATTTGGTAGTTCGTTGGTTTCAGCTGTAAGTGCTGTAACCTACATGTAATAAAAGTTTCATCTAGTGGTTTTATAGTTGAGTAAAAAGAGTGATGATTTTTAGGGTTCCGTACCCCAAGGGTAACCAACGCAATACTATTACTAAGCCTCCGTTGTCCGTCTTTCCGTCCGTCTATCCGTCCGTCCGTCCGTCCGATGCTGTCAGCGGGCTGTACCTCGAAAACCGTAATAGGTAGGCAGTTGAAATTTTCACAGATTTTGTATTTCTATTGCCGCTATAACAAGAAAATCAGGGTTTATGGTACGGAACCCTTCGTGTACGAATCCGACTCGCACTTTGTCGATTTTTCCTGAAAAATAAGGACCGAAACCGACTGACGAAGATTACGTAATTCAATTAAAAACCGTTTTGGATTTTGTTCTTCCATCTATTTTTGGAGAGAAACTAATAGAGCTTTTACACTATGTTACAGAATTAGTATGGACGATTCCTGCATCTATCAGCTGTTCAGTACTTACATTTTGTCGAGTTCATCCTCATCTGCCTAGCCTTTTTCCCAACTATATTGAGGTCAGCTTCCAGTCAAATCGGATTTTTAATATTTTACGAGGAGCGGCTACCTACCAGACCTCTACAACCCATTGACTGGGTAACACGGCACTTCTTGGCAAAACAGGAGTCAGATTTTATGGCTTCCTGCCCGTGACGACTGCCTAAGATCTACAAATGACATCCGGGAACAACGGCTAAACGTGCTTTGCGAGGCACGGTGAAGTCTGGTCACCCATCCAGATACCAACCTCGGCAAGCGTTGTTTAACCTTGAAGATCAACCCGTGCGGCTGTTATTATTATAGCCACGAGCTCCTCTTTGTCGATTTTGTCGAGTTATGCGCACATTAATATATGGAGCGTCGAAAATTTTGTCACGACCTTAGTGTTGGTCCCATAGTGAGAGTCGTTCAAATGATAAGTACAATGACCCCTAAAGATGTATTGCGGTTATTCTATTACACGTTGTATTTTATCAAAACAATTCAGAAGGTGTTATAATACCTTCGTAAGAAACTGACCCTGATCCATTGATCTCGTTTGTTAGTTAATAATGGGAATGACATACGCTGTGCGCTATAAAAGTCCCCAAACTTCTAAAGAATAAAAAAAAAGAAACTGTGTTTTTGGATTTTTCGTCTGGAAGAATAAAAGAACATATTAGTCACGGAAAATATCAGTGGTGGGGTTTATTAATCTATCACACCTCAAAACCTGGACGATTTAAAAAAAAAATTGAAGCCTAGGTAGACCATGAGTTGGATTATTTGTAAACACGTTACTTAGTAACGAAAACCTATTCGCGAGAAAAGCCATGAGCAAAAGCTAGTCCTCAATAATAACAATCCAAGGCGAAGAAACACAGTTGGCAGTTAGACGTCTCATATTTCTACTAATATTATTTGTTGTGTCTACGAACTTGCGAACTACGGCCGTCTGACTTAGATTCTATTGTTGGAACCTGATATTGAAGACTGTAGGCACCGAAAATACATGACTTTATATTACTGTAGGTTGTCTAACCCAATAGACCTTGGCCTAGCTAAATTCTCAATCTTTCTAGAAATTAGTTTACCTAAAATTAAGTAAATTATCCCCGTTTTCTAGACGAAAAATATCGACCCCGTTTCAAATTAAACGCAAGTCACATGATGCCCGTAGGCGGGGGCCTGCGGACGGCGAGCATTGGGTGGCTCACCGTCCGATGAGAACCACGCCCGGGTCGACGGCGCGCTATGTTCCACGCGCGCCTCAAAGAGCTGTCAGCATAGAAGACGGGGCCCGCTAGGGCCAGTGCCTGCCAAGGCTGCGGAATTTGTTCGGAAGAGTCACCGCGGCCCTGGAACACAAAGGCAATAGAAAGAACACGGATGGGTTTTAGTCTGTAAGAGTCTGACACTCCCTTCTGCTTCACCCAGGGCGGGAGGAGTCAATTGATGATTTCCCATCCTTAAAAAAAAAAGTTAGTGATGCAATTATTATCATAGAAGGAAGTGGGCGTAAGTTTTCTCCGAAGCATTAATTGCTTGTCTTTATTCCACTTCTGTGCAGTTATCATCATCATCATCAGCCGAAAGACGTCCAATGCTGGACATAAGACTCCCCCAAGAAGTGTCACCACAACAACTGGTTCTGTGCGTCTCTCATTCATCGGCTACTCGCCACCTTCACCAGGTTATTATAGGTCTACAGGCCTCCTCACGCTGCGTCTGTACTGTTCGCGACGAAGCATTTAGCAATGTATAACTCGCATAGATAACGCCCATGTACCTATAAGCTTATGTACTTAAAACTTAGGAGCTTATGTGCTCACATAGTCATAGTTTAGAAGCTATGTAATTAATTAAAAGCATATATTTTTGTCGTTTTTCTCCAGACACATAAAAGATGTTCTGGGGAAACTTATTTTCACTAAACTAAATAGATAGGCAGGGCTACACATTTCCCCTACACATTCCTGGTAACCCCCAAAAGCTATGGTTTTTATGGTTGATAAAAATCAACGGTAACGAAGGTACACAGGTAATGAACATTTCACACATACCTACACAGGACAGTTACTCAAAGGTAATAGGGTGGATAGCAAAAACCACCATTTACAGACACCTTCAGTTACTAAACATACAGAAAATCTAGGTATATAGGCTTTAAATAGTAGGCACTGGAGACCTGGCACTGAGCCCTATCCAGATATGTACACATCTTTATGGTCAGGCAAGGCATAAAGACGTAAATTAGGAAAATATAAAATCACAGATTTTTTTCCCCTATCGGGTTCCTGACCTATAGTACCTCCACCCTTAGAGGGGTGGCTTCAAAAGTCGTGTATCTGGATAGAGGGATGATGCACCTACCCTAATACAGATAGTTTGATAGCCCATGGGGCACAGTTTTTCGGGAAATCAACCCTTAATAGTAAACAAGTTCACACTTGTAAACAGTTTCGACAGTTAAATGCAACAAGCCCACTAGTGGGCAGGGTTGAAGGGTTGGTTTTCACCCCGTTCGACGAGGAATTTCGGGGGATTTACAGAGAGGTGCATCAACCCCTATCCAGACCTAGAATAGACCTAGATATAACCAGGAATGTATTAGAACCTTAGTTAAAATTAACAGTTAAAATAAACTAAAACAGTTAGTGGTTTTTGGGCCTCGTTACAGTAAAGTAAGCTCGTACCTTAGTAAATAGACGAAAAATAGCAATTCGTAGTCACCGGCAGAAGAAATATAGAATCTATAAATAGTATCACAGTACTCGCGAATTTGCCCTTAAACCATCAGTTGCAGTGTTGTTAAATTCCTGCATATTATTTAACCCTGGTAATCATTCATCCCTCACCCCAATCTACCCCGAAGACAGCAAGTAATTGGCAAAATAGAAGAATGTTGTAAGTGTGGTGCGGAGCACCTCAGATCCCGGTACAGGACGTCAGCGCGGCTGGACGCAGTCGGTCGGTCATAGTTCACATCGGAGGAGTAGAAGAAGGATAGACCTACCCCATCACACCCCCGTTCCAGTCGATCACGCCCGTCCGGTACATGTACAATAATTTTCCTTAAATAAGTAGTTCACCATCGTCATCATACAATGCCCGATTTCGCCAACAACTGGGCATAGTTTTTCTTTTCTTTCTCCAGTTTTCGTGCTCCTGTATCATCCAGTATCCTGTAGTTTAATTTCGTCAAATAACCAACGTGAAAACTTTGTTAGCTTAGCAATGGAAACTACAGATTACACCGGATGGAGCCACGATGCCAGCAATGTTCGCCCATCTCGCCGCCGGATAACCTACTCCTGTTCTTCAAATCCTTAGATGGTACGTCGTCTTTTCTCCACCTGTCACCACCGCTCCTTGCCAGGTAGTTATACACATTGTCATATCATATACTTACTTTATTACCCGTTGTATACTCTATCTGTCACTTGACTTGCAAGCAAAAGTTCCCTCACAAATGTACTTAAAACGGTTGTAATTTAGCCCAAAGCAAACAATCAAAACAAAACACATTTTAATTAGTATGCTTTGTAAAATTGAGATATAATGCCGAGGGACGTGTTAGCTCTATTTCAATGTTGCCAGACATTAATTAGACTAATTACAAAAATAGACGCCAAGTTATTTATTTGGGAAGTGACAATGTTCATGTTCAAAGTTGAATCACAGTAAGGTTTTTTACTAAGATTTGTTTTATAATGTCTGTTTTTCCTATATTCCAAGAATCAATTTTTTAACCGGAAGCCTCATGCCCCGACTGGTTGAAAGAGTGCAGTAATGATTGCGAAACAGTTTTTTTTTTTGCTAATGCGGTCTTTACGACTGTATCGATACATATTTCACCGTGTACTGTAGTAATTTCTTGGTTCCAAACTTGGTTTTTAACCGACTTCTTCAAAAAGGAGGAGGTTCTATGTATTTTTTTTTGTATGTTCACCGATTTCTCCGCAAATTGTGGACCGATTTAAAAAATTATTTTTTTATTCGAAAGCCTATACTCCTGAGGTGGTCCCATTATCACCAAGTCAGAATCTGATGATGGGATCCCATGAAAATCGAGGGGAAACCCTCAAATTTTATAAGCACATACAATGGTTTTCATGAAATTTCTATCGCAATTCAGATAATCATCTCATGTTACTGAGTTGATGATGGAAGGTATAAGTCAGGATCTGATGATGGGATCCCATGAAATATGTTTGTTCAGCGATATTTTCGCCAATTTTTTACCGATTTGGATGATTCTTTTTTTTTAATATAACTTTTAAAACTAATACAAACCTATGGTATCTATGTATAATAGGTAATTACAACTAATCTTAGGGCCTGGCACAAACGTTTTTGACGTATAATAACATAACGTATTACTTTACCTATAACGACCAGCCCCGGCTTCGCACGGGTGCAAATATACAAAAACCTTCCTCGAGAATCACTCTATCTATTAAAAAAAACCCGCATCAAAATCCGTTGCGTAGTTTCAAAGATCCAAGCATACATAGGGACAGACAGACAGCGGAAGTGACTTTTTTATACTTTGTAGTGATACTGGCTTTGCAAATAATATTTATTTGAATTGGATACTATATTTATATCAAAAATTGTTAGATTCAAATTGTGTCGCATAAAATTATACTAAAATACTACGGAGTTGTATTTTTTAACACTAAAAATTCACTTACGGTAACGATACCGTAACGTTAGTATACGTCATAATATTCGTGCTGGGCCCTTTTAACAAGCTACTCCATTCACCATACAACATAGCCACAATCACAAAGCACGAATCTACACTCACTTCGAAAACAGCATCCACTTTCAAGGTACACGTCAGCCTTCACGAACAATGCAGTGTCGGCGTCGTCACCCGATACCAAAGGCCTAATCTGCTGAGCACCGCACTCACCCAGCACAATGTTGCCAGCATTAATCAAAGGCAGCAGATCTAAGGCTTCATTCGTAGCTGACAGCTACACGCTTTGATCCCCTCAATCCAGTACGTTCCCAATACTATTACAAGCTCCTTAGTAATGGACTGATGGCCCACGTTCCCTTTGATCCCAAGACAGACGGATATTTGAGGACCCAATTCCTATTATGTTTCTATTAGGAAGGTCTGATATTGGCACGTCGCTTGTCGTTCGCAATTTAACGCTCTGAAGTCTGATAATATATATCTATGTGGTAAGTCGTTGGGATGTCGCAGACGGATTGTGTCGGCGACGCGACCATTGAACAGATTAATTGTTTTCTCTTGATGTGTAAACACGAGGAGAAATGGTTTCTTTTTGCTTGTATAAAAAGGCAAGCTTTTACCTATTTTTGACAGAATATGTAGTTCGTTAAATATACAAAATAATTCAAGAACTAAATACTGAAAGTGTAGTTGTGAAATGGTGTAAAATGCAAGGAACATCTGCATTATTAAGGAAACTCGCAAAATATGGGAGTGTTTAAGTATAAATGCAACAGGCAACAGCCCTGGGACTGAATCTTAACGGGAACCATTTATACTACTAACTCTCATACACGTACTGCGGATTTAAATAATTTACGAAGTGTTACACTTAAAGCATGTTTGTGAAACAAAAAAAGAATGTTCGCGGCAAGAAAACAAATTGTAACAAGCATTCCGTATGCCGCGGTGGATATTAAATTCTTTCCCTTTTGTTACTGTCGCTTCGCTTATTTTGTTTACAATTTGCGGAAAATTTTAGACGCAAGTCAACTTTTTGTCGAGTTTGCGGATTTTAAATTGTGAAAATGCTTGCTTTGAATAAATTTAATTCCAGGAAAGTGCCTACAACTTTCGTAATGACTCACTTTTCACCGCAAACATTTGTAAGAACCTGCTTATTTCATTCGCTTAACGCGTTTATTTATCTTTTTGGAGCGTCTTTAACACAATAAAGGAAGTTATTAGAATAATTAAATTATTTCTCTCTGCTTATTTTGTATAACGAAGGATGCGCTTCATTGTTATTAAATAAGTACTGAGAGGCTAGATTAAATGAACAGAATCGCCACAATTGAGTTATCAGAAATTTCCCAACTAACATTTTGGTGTCAGTTACAGGCTTTTTTATGACTTTAAGTAATATAACAGGGTTATAATTATCTCAGTTATTACTAAAGACGATATAGAGGAGTTAACAAACAAGTTTTAGCTCCAATCGCAGCACTATAGCGTTAATGGATGATGTAATACAGCTTTGAGAGTTATAATGGCGCTAGTAGCAGCAAGTATACTTAATACGTTATAGCGTTAACCTTTTTGTGACACCCAAGTCTTTATAAAAGTGTTCGCCGACACCTCTTAACACTTATTGTTGTATAGTTATTGCAATGAACTCTTTTATACCACTTAAGGTGCTATATTGACTATTATTGCAGTCATAAGCTATAAAATAGAGTTTATCGAGAGTTTAGTAACACGAGAAACTAAAGGTGTCAAACAACTCCTCTATCTAGGTTTAACCTGTAATAAAGGGTTTAACTAAAGCTTATTGTGTTAGGCAGTCCTCTTTTACAGACGTTCTAAAGGTATTGGTGTCAAACAACGCAAGTATGGGTCGTTATTAACACTAACCTCACTTTTGTAAAGTTCGCCATTGTTTTGGTAACCTAACAATTAATATTATTTCGAGTTATTCAACATTTGACTACAATAAACAAAATTTCTTACATTATTTGAAGCATTCCATGAATGCCACTTAATTTTACATACCACTGCTCAAGAAGCAGGAATGAATAGTAATGTTTAGCTTGAGGTACCTATTTTGTTATCATAATTTTTCTTTTAAATCTTTAATAAATCCTAGGCGCGTTAAAATTGAGATGAGAAACATGGTATACATTTACTGTGAAATCATAAGGGCAGTCATTTTTCACTTCACATACTTAAATAACATAATATTCCATAATATTATGCTGCTGTGTTGAATAATGGACACTTCCATTACGAACAGATTTAATTTTAGTAAGGTTACAGGCTTTTTTATCTTGACGTGCGCTTTTTACCACCTGTAGTGCTCACTATCGCGGTAATATTGGTTAAAGTAGTAGCTGACGATGAATAAGCGCTCTTGTGGAGCTTTAAGATCTTTTTGACACCTTACTATAGGATTTATAGCACCTGTTGCGTTTACCAACTCTATTTCACAACGGTAATACAGATTAAAGTAGTAGCTGACGATGAATAAGCGCTCTTGTGGAGCTTTAAGATCTTTTTGACACTTTACTATAGGATTTATAGCACCTGTTGCGTTTACCAACTCTATTTTACAACGGTAATACAGATTAAAGTAGTAGCTGACGATGAATAAGCGCTCTTGTGCAGGTTTAATATCTTTGTGACACCGTACTATAGGCTTTCTATAACTTTTACCTGTAAAACTGTGGGCCTCTTTCGTGGTTATAAGTGAGTTAGAGCATGCTCTAACTCAGTTGCACAGGTATGCGTTAACACTTTTATATTCAAATGGAACTGATATACGAGTCTTATATAGGTTTTTTTAACGCTTTGGTGCTAGTTGGGTTAGGACGAGATCATACTACGTAAAGGGCATTGAACCTTACTTACTGTCCTTGTCAACCAATCAAATTATGTTTTTTCTTCTTTCAAAATAGTAGCAAACAAGATACTACCATCTATTGGCTGAGGAAACTTCAAAAAGTGATCTTGTGCG
Organism: Lacanobia oleracea; assembly: GCA_950371165.1. Classification (NCBI taxonomy): domain Eukaryota; kingdom Metazoa; phylum Arthropoda; class Insecta; order Lepidoptera; family Noctuidae; genus Lacanobia; species Lacanobia oleracea. The sequence continues at coordinate 16,566,767 of OX493397.1, forward strand.
TTTTGTAAAATCACAAAGTGCAGCGTTATTGATAAACGTGGAAGCAAAGAAAATACGAGATCCTGATATCAATATTTTCCGGCAAAGTGGTACTTTACTGTACTCTATGACATGACAGGACATTTTTTACCTAGCTAACATCATCATCATATCAGCCAAAAGACGTCCACTGCTGGACATAGGCCTCCCCCAAGTGTCGCAACAATAACCGGTCCTATACATCTCGCATCCATAAGCTACCCGTGACCCTCACAGGGGGGCTACTCTCTAAGCCCGAAGTCCGTAGTTTCGGGCTTAGTTGCGGGCGTATTCTACTCCGTATCACGTAACCACTAAGAAATAATGACAACACGGTTTTTCGATTACTGTCCAAATCAAAATCAAAAAATCAAAAATCAAATCAAATTTATTAAAGTTATGTGAGTTAAACAGTAAATAAATTTTTTGCTTAAATCTATAACAAGTTCACTGGTGTTATGTGCCTGAACTAGGAAATCCTGTGTTTCAGGCAAAAAGGGGGTAAATGTTATTAAATAATCACGTAATTATATAAATATAAATAGTCATATAATAATCGTAACGTATCGTTCGTATCGTTGTAATCGTGTTGTAATCCATTCTTAATTCGTGTTCGGGACTAATCGTAAGTCCGTAGGTGATACGGATTAGAATACGCCCGCAACTAAACACGAAACTACGGACTTCGGGCTTAAAGAGTAGCCCCCTAGGTCATCGGTCCACCTTGTGGGAGACCGTCCAACGATGCGTCTTACGATACATGACTAACATGATAGTTACATAATTACTAAGAAAAATTAAAGTGACTAGGCAAATATAACGCCTTCGTTATTATAAACAATCTCAAAATGGATAGAAGAAGATCAATCTCGCAAATCATCTCGATTTATGAATACTTACTGGAATTAGTTTTCGACCTTTTTGCCGAAGTCTCATCTCACAACTTGAAGATGAAAACTTTTTCTAATAACCGAAAACATTACGTATGTTTACGAATGCCTGAAAAATAAGTTTAATCGTAAAAGTGAAAGAGTTTCAAGTCAATGCGTCGATAAACTTGAAGTTTCTGAGCATTGACGTACCTAAAGACAGTAGGTAGTGGGAACCAGCAAGACCCGAAAGTGGAACTATAAGGAATATTGGACTTTTGAAAATGTAACGAATTTTGGCCCCGTCATATTATTATTTCGCCACGTGAAGTCATAATTTGAGATTTGGCTATCGACTGTGTCAAAATTGGACCGATTTAAAAATATGTTTCATAAACTGAATAAGAAGGATATTTACCCTACATTTTCCTTTTTATGACATGTTAACCGTATAAGTACAAATTTGGCAACTATTAATGAAAAAAAAACATAATGACACAGTACACATCCTTTTCATTCAGTTTGTGAAATATCCTTTAAATAGTTTTGATATTGGAGGAGGAAACAGGCGAGAGCCAAACCTCGAATTATGACTTTTTGCGCATTGCCTCTTAACAGGTTCAGTTACTTGACTATTTTAATCGGAAAAAAAATCAATTTCGTCGGAACTATCGCGATTGAATTTCTTGTAGGAGCTCTTTCATGTCGCCACGGTAACTACTGCGTATGACAGCTAACAGGGACCACTTTACATTCATTTTAAATGAAATCTGCAAGCGATAAAGTTATTAGATGCGTCACTGAATCGAATTTCGAGGCATTCCACTGATAGCTATGTTTCAATTTAATTTTGATGTTATTATTATTCGATGACTGAAGATCAACTGAACGCATTTCAATAAAATATGGACACTGGGAAATCATCACCTACATTAGGAAATCGTGCATATTTTTTTACGATTTTATCTTTCGGCATTCTAAAAGTTGACATTTAAAATTTCCGCATCATTATAATATTTGAAAATTATCAAAGGTATTGTTTTAAGTTTGAATATCTCCATATTATTTAAATGATTTTTTTTATATGATACAGCTTACTATCTCTCTCGTTAGCTAAACCTAGTGATTTATAAATTGAATTCAAATATTCTCAGAAGTATGCCTTAATTCGAAAGTTATGAGCCGACTACAATAGTTACCATGATTGATCGTGACAAATTCGTTTCAATTCCAGAGAATTCCAAAGTGATTTTCAGTGTCCAAAGCATCTTGAATCGAAAACAGATGAATCTTCTTCTAAATGTTAAAATTGTTTTTTAAGAAAAAGTTTTCAGAGAATCCCTCATCTAAACATTTATTACGCCTGGAAGGTTACTTGTACCTAATTGGTTTTTGAGAACTTTGTAATTCAATTTTAATTTCATAATCTAGAAATTTCCAAAAGAAATTAGCGTCTTAACGTAAAAAGTTTTACGACTTCAGAAGTTTCGCGTACCTGCGTAGTTTACAGAAAGTATCTTTTTAACGGAACCCTATTACCTCCGCTGTCCGTCCGTCCGTCTATCTGTCAGCGGACAGTTTCTCACCGAAAAGGTAGACAGTTGAAATTTTTACAGAGTAGGTATTTCTATTGTCTCTATAATAAGCAATAATAAAAATTTAGTTTAATTAAAGGGGGTCACACAAGAAACGTGTTTGTTGCGGGTTTATGGTACAGAACCCTTCGTGTGAAAGCCAGTTTTTAATTTTCAAAAGAAATTTGACTCAGAAAAGTATTGGTTCAAAATAGCTGATAGAAAACGAGCATACCTACCTATTTTGATATTTCAAAACATAAAACTACAATTACGTCAAAAGTCACGCTCTGAAAAGAATGTAACAATGAAATAGTCATAGTGATGTTCAGAGGATAGCCGGTGTCGTATGTCACTTTCCCCTGAAGCTTATGATCGCTTGCTTACTATTTTTTCATGGTAGGTTATTTCTCATGGTAGGATAGATACCACCCCATTTTGCTTTGCCGTAGTAGAAATGAAATCGAAACAATAACACAAATTAAAAATACATTTATAAACCACAAACAAAATCCTTACAAAAACAAGAGCCTTTAATCAAAACCTCTTCACCTTTACGTTCCATACATAATACACAAATTGGTTCATCCCGGTGTTTGTTCGAACGAGTAACTTAATCGCGCTAGACATACCGTCACTTCGGTACAAAACTGTCAATAGGCCGTGCAAACAGACCCTTTGTCCTGTATAAATACAAGTTGATGGACTTTTTCAGCCGTTCGACCTCTCTGATCCGAAAAACCGGCCAAGTGCCTATCCGAAATGATCCGAAAGTTGCGTAGCTATGTTTTAAACAGTTTTTCAATAAACCACTTGGTTTTTCGTGCAATTTTAATAGAAAATAAAAAACTGGCCAAGTGCGAGTCGGACTCGCCTGGTTCGGAACGGTTTTTTTTTAACATGTTGTTTTTGCACTATAGACTTCTTATAGTTTTTCCTGTAATCTTTAGGTAAAGATCTATTATCTCCATTTTTCTTTCAAAACTTTAGGCTCAGAACTTTCGGAGATAAGGGGGTGGGTATGGTAATTTTTCGCCTAATTTCTTGAATAACTTCAAAACCAAATATTAAAATTATGAAAATATCATTAAAACCCTCGGCCTTTTCATTTGATATGTCACATAATATTGTTAAAAAACTTACTAGTTTGACCCCAAAAATTACACCCATACTAAAAATGTAATAATTTCGGACATCAATTTTAATTTTACCAAATTTTAACAGAATCGGTCCAGTGGATCCGGAGAAAACTGGCTGTGACAGACGGACATTTTTTCGCAATATGTTATATTGGAGCTGGCTTCCAACATCTCTTGCTGGCTCCAGCTGATTAACCTCATCTATCTTTTTTATTTGTTTTATTTGAAATGGGTTTGCTCTTGAGTCTAGGTCAGAAGTGACAGAGACAAAGTAGACGATGGAGTGAGCTTACCAGAAGAAGCAGAAGCTATCTGACCTCCGTAATACAGTAGGTTACTAGGTAAGACAGCGTCTTGGCAAGATTGTTAGTCAGACTTTCAGGCTTAACGCGTAACGACTGTCGAAGATATACACATCACCAGAGTGCTAGTCCTACAAATGTATAAAAATGCCGCTATCTGTCAAAAAAGCCGCATTTCCATACAGTATTAATAGATAGCGACTGCCATGCGAATGCGTACGATGATTGAAAATGAGTAGAATTGGCACCCTGATTGGGCCAAGATCCAAGATTCTAATCCTTAAATTGTATTGTTTTCCACTGGAACGATAAGGCTGCCCGCCCACGTCCGACAATAATCGGCGACCGACTTTCTGTGGAAGAAAAATGGAACGTACTAATTCAATAGTATAATGCACACTCTAGTTTTTATCTAGCTTGGAAAATCGGCCCAATTTGGTGCTACAAAAAGTCAGACGTGGGCCGGGCAGGCTTACTAAAAATGTTTTAGTAAGCAAGTAAAGCTATTGTCTAAAAACTAAAAGATACGTGTTTTTATTGCTTTGAAGTTTTTGCTTTCAGTTTATATTTTGTGGTTACTGAATAAAACATGAGTTTATTTAGTTTTGGTCTCGTCTGCTTATTGTTTCTCAATTTATGTTTTGTTTAGAAAATTTTAATATTTTCAGTTCAGCTTCAGAATAATAATTAATACAGTTTTATTTTTATTTCAGAACTTGTACAGCACAGATATATAAAAAAAAAAAACACGCTTGTGATCGCCGAAAGGAGATGTAGCCTATAGTTGCACTATGGGTACCCAATTAACACTAAAGCGTTAAAAAAACCTATTTAAGACTCGTATATCAGTTCCCTTTGAGTATAAAAGTGTTAACACATACCTGTTTAACTGAGTTAGAGCATGCTCTAACTCACTTATAACCACAAAAGAGGCCCACAGTTTTACTGGTAAAAGTTATAAAAAGCCTATAGTACGGTGTTGCAAAGATATTAAAGCTGCACAAGAGCGTTTATTCATCTTCAGCTACTACTTTAACCGGTATTACCGTTATAATACCGGGTTGGTAAATACCACAGGTGGTAGGAAAGCATCGGAGAAGAATGTTTTGCCACTAAAAACTTCTTGCCTACATTATTCATCAACTGTATAACTTTTAGCGTACGTCAAGATTGAAAAAACCTGTGACCTTACTAAAATTAAATCTATTCGTAGTGGAAGTGTTATGTTATCCATTATGCATCACAGCAGAATAATATTGTGGAATATTAAGTTATTTAAGTATGTGAAGTGAAAAATGACTGCCCTTATGATTTCATGGTAAATGTATAACATGTTTCTCATCTCAATTTTAACGCGCCTAGGATTTATTAAAGATTTAAAAGAAAAATTATGATAATAAAATAGACACCTCAAGCTAAACATTATTATTCATTCCTGCTTCCTTCCCCAAGCATGTAAAATTAAGTAGTATTCATGGAACGCTTCAAATAATGTAAGAAATTTGGTATATTGTTGTCAAATATTGAATAACACGAAATAATATTAATTGTTAGGTTACCAAAACAATGGCGAACTTTACAAAAGTAAGGTTAGTGTTAATAACGACCCATACTTGCGTTGTTTGACACCAATACCTTTAGAACGTCTTTAAAAGAGTACTGCCTAATAAGCTTTAGTTAAATCCTTTATTACAGGTTAAACCTAGAAAGAGGAGTTGTTTGACACTTTTAGTATATCCTGTTACTAAACGCTCAACAAACTCTATTTTATAACCTTTATTTGCAATAATAGTCAACATAGCACCTTAAGTTGTATAAAACACTTCTTGCAATAACTATACAACAATAAGAGTTAAAAGAAGTCGGCGAACACTTTTATACAGACTTAGGTGTCACAGAATGGTTAAAGCTATAACGTCTTAAGTATACTTGCTGCTGCTAGAACCACTATAACTCTCCAAGCTGTATTACGTCGTCTATTAAAGTTTTAGTGTCGCGATTGGGTCTAAAACTTGTTTATTAACTCCTCTATATCGTCTTTAGTTATAACTGAGATAATTATAACTTTGTTATATTACTTAAAGTCATAAAAAAGACTGTAAAAAAAATCCCTGCCTGCCTGTAAAGAGCCTGTGAAAATGTTATTTGGGTAGGTACCCCACCTACCCATGGTGCACCCGTATTTCGCCAAGTACGTTTATAAGTCCCGTTTATAGGCACAAGACTCTTTCCATCATTCAGAACTTTTGTAATCCATACTAGCTGTACTGTGTGTATCTGCTACTGGGAATTCCAGATGGAAATACCCAATAGCTCTTTGCCAGTTGTAATACTTGCGACCACTATTGCAACAATGTATTTCTTTGGCCTTAGTGCGAGTTTTTATATGTACTCTATTGCGTTGTTTGCCAGCGTTGCGGTATTTGTACGAAAGAATCACCGCGTCCCTGGGACGCAAAGGACATTAGTAGAAACACGGGTGGGTTTTAGTCAGTAAGGGTCTGACACTTGCTCTTCTTGCTCCACCCAGAGCGAAAGGAGTCTTTATAATAATAATAATAAAGCTTTATTTTTCTACACATTTACAAAGTTACAAATTTAACCAAATATAAATACATAAAACTGTTAAATAGTATTTTCTTGTTTATGTAGTCCCAGATAGGAGTCTTTAATGATTCCCAAATTCGAAAAAAGGAGGAAATTCTCGATTCCTCGAAATCTTTTTTCATGTATATCCCACAACTACTTAAAACGCCTAGACTGATTTGGAAATTTCTTTTTAGGGTTCCGTACCTCAAAAGGAAAAAACGGAACCCTTTATAAGATTACTATGTTGTACGTCCGTCTGTCTGTCAAGAACCTTTATATCGAGAACGCGTTTAGGTATCGAGTTGAAATTAAAACCATATACTTAGGTCTACGGTCCCTTGAAGTTGTGAAATAATCAAAGTTTTAAGTTAACGTAAAAAAAAAGATACGGCCGTTTATGCCGCAAAAAACGTTTATTTCGACATTCTCAAGGTAATCAAAATGTATAGGGTATTTTGAGTTGACCTAGAACTATGAAATTTGGCAATTAATACCGTCTGTTTAGTCTTCATTTAATGTGTACCAACGGAAGATGTGGACCCTCAGTGGGCGAGTCCGACTCGCACTTGGTCGGTTTTTTTTTTTTTCAATAAATCTAGAACCAGAAAACGGTTTTTTATTTCTAAACAATCTGACATTTGTGAAAGTTTACGGTAACGCGATCGAGTACGTTAAAACTCACTGTAAGAACTCAGATACATTACTTGAAGTTACCTAGTTTGGTACTTACTTAGAGCGAGATAGAATTCAGATTCATATTCCGGAGGTCATCGCTCGTAACTCCTGTGGCGATCAATCACTGGCAGTCACAGAACAGATTTTCCTAACGTATAAAATTCAATTTTAGCTTGACGGTACGATCGAATGGCGAGCAACGACGCTTTGTATCTAATAGAGTGAACGCAAAGGCATTATTACTTTTAGATGTGATGTTTAGATAAATAAAAAAAACCGTCCACGTACGAGACGGATTCTCTCATAAAACACACTTCTTATATGGGATCCTCTTAAGTTTTTAATATAATTTAATTTTTATTATTTGTTGGTTTAGCGGCAATAAAAATACATACTCTGTGAAAATATCAACTGTCTACCTATTACGGTACGCTGAAAGACAGACGGACTGACGGACAGCGGAGGCTTAGTAATAGGGTTCCCTTAGTTACCCTTCGGGTACGGAACCTTAAAAATTAATCAGTAGGGCCCGTTTTTGGAACGAAAATTATAGAAAAAAATATTGCGAGGTGTCGTCATAATACAAAAAAAAATCGGCAAAACTGGTAGGCGCACAAATAAACGCGACCATGACATATTCATGCGAGGTCTCTGTATTGTTTTTTTTTGACGTGACAACGTCTTATAAATTGGTTTGCCGGGTGACACTTCAAGAAACTGCGTTACGCTCCGCTCACGTTATGCGCTCACAATGAGAGCGAGTGAGAGGCACGCGTCCCTTCCACTCGGGCATGGTTAGCCCGCCTAAGAGCGAGAGAGACAGACATAAAAGTGAAAGGCACGCGTCCCTTCCACTCCATCCTTCTTCCTACTATACGAATGAATATTCACATTAAAATTATTTTATTACTCGAAAGTCGTTGTCACGTAAAACTTTCGCCCGTATACCGACTTTACAGGCAACCAATTTTTTAGTATGTGATATCTTCAAATGACTTCTTCCGCTCTGGGTGGAGCAGAAAGGACTGTCAGACTCTTACCAACTAAAACCCATCGGAGTTCCTCGTAAAGCCCTTTTCGTTCCAGGGCCGCGGTGACTCTTTCAAACAAATTCCGCAACATAACATCTTCACCTGCCACTTTGTCAAACACGAGTTAGCTGCTGTGATGTATTGAATGAACTTTCAATACCTCCTTAATCGCGTTAATTAACTGGCTACCAAATTATGACGCATCGATAATTTATTTCTGGAATACAAGGGTTATTGAGACACCTTTGAAGGGGTTGTCAAAACATTTATACTTGACTGTAAAGAAGGCATACATTTTTTATAAAAAAGTTGTATAACGGTTGAATCTTTCTAAAATAAATGTCTAGCCAAATTGTTAATATCCCTAGTGGGCATTGAAAACCTGTACTCCCAAATATAGATACACTTTTTAGTCAAATACAGCATGGTAAAGCGGAATGAAACCCTTCATAGTGCAACAAGATTACATCGGTGTGAAGCATTCACCCCGACGACAAAATTATATAATTCGACCCCCAGGGAAATTCACGGCTGGCAACACTCATGTTTTATTTAGATAGTTTGATTAGCTACATGTGAGAAATATGTATGAAATATAACAAGTAATGAAAACATTATTTCATTGGTTTCGCTTTCATATAGATTTCCCCGGGGCAAGTGGGTGATACAATTGACCACATTCTCTTGAACTTCCCCGCCTTTTTGCCACAAATAATTTTGTACAACTTCGGAAAATCACTGAAGAGTATCAGAGGTCTAAATTAAGTGGTGTGTTGAAAGTATTTCGCGATTAAACAAATGTTAAGGTCTAATTTACCTTATCCTATTGATCATTTCAGCAGTCAGCTCTACATTAATACTTGAGTATTGACAAGTTACTTATCCTTGGAGACAACCAGAGAATGATGGATAGGTTAGATATGGGTATGTTTTATGTCAGGAAACTTTGATACCAAAATTACACTTCGTGGCGGTTCGGAATACTGTGCTGACGTCACTCATACACTCATCAGGTACAAAAATAATTTTATTTGAAAAGGGGTTATGAGATTATGCGACCCTAAGGCATGCGGAACGAAGCTGACTGCGTGAGAAAAAAAATGCGAAAAAAGTGTCAATCATCGCATGCTTTTATCGCCGTAACTTTAAAAAAAAAAACTACATAAAATAAATAATAAATTTATCGCACGCAATCCTTTTAATTCTTAATAGGGGTGATGACTGGGCATATAGAGCGAATCAAAGTGAACCGTGATGAAAGGGGAGCTAACGATCCGTTTATTAAGCATGCGTGTTACGTGATTCACTCATTAGCATGACTGCGAAGTGGGTCTGGTCTGGCTTGCCCGGATATGCTCCAGTTATGTATAAACTGCATGCAACCTGAAAATCTACAATAGATACACGTCAAACCAGTTTTTTCCGGAATCAGTTTTTCTAATAAGATGTAAGAAAAAACAGAATGTGTTTTTTTAATTATACAAGTATTTAATTTTTTTTGGTTTTGTCCTGAAGCTCTAGCCAAATAACTTTCTGTCGCTGGGAGCGTGGCGAAGGTGCTTGAAAAATCGCCAACGATATATACTATCAGATTCACATTTTACCTCTGTCTACCTAATAAATTAATTAAATTATGCGTATAAATCATAAATGTTACTAAAACATTTCTGATTTATACGCATAATTTAATTAGTGATTTACGATGGAAGTGCCACCTAGGCCCTGAAAACAGACACTATAGATATAACATCGCTCGCTCTTTGTCTTTTCATGCATTAGCAACTACACCACGACGGTGGTTACTCTAGATTTATTCGGAGCTCTAAGCCTGTGGTCCGCATAAATAGTAGCTACCTAGAGTACACACAGACGGCCTAGGAAAAGGTCGAGAGCCACTACAAAGTGTCTCAGGTGTGCTGCTGAAGATCATTCGGAGTTGTAACAATATTTTATCTTCTACTTGTAATATAATTTATTCTGGAACCTTTCTTGGATAAACAGTACAAGCACTTCAATATTAGAGAACCTACTTGACTACGAACCTGTTTAAAGATCGAAACGTGTAACCGTTTTGGGTCATGTCGTCCTCTTGATTGGCTACTTGTAAAATGAAAAAAAAAAAGTATTTATTTCCAACACTGTGCAATGATAATATTAACAACAGAACAAAGATTTCTTATAAGATAATGGATTTCAGTGTGTTCAAGCATATATTAAGTACTGTGCAGTGCACTATAATAATATTTTTTATATATTTTTTTTAAACATTATATTTAAAAATGTAATCTTTATGTATATAAAAATAAATAAACGGAAAAATAGTACTATAAATTATTATAGTACTATTTTTCCGTTTATTTATTTTACTGAGGCCCATAGATAAAATACACAATATGCACGTAGCAAAAAACCAATGTCATATAACAATTGTGTTTGCGGTGACAGCAAGCTTGCACCTCGCGATCAGCACGCGGACTGTAAGCTTGTACCTCGCTGACGACGCGTCTTTAGCGCGCTGGCGGCTAGCCGTTGTCAAAATTCAAGGCGACTGCGAGGCCATGCTGCAGCTGTGCAGTTGCGGTGCCGGAATAATGTGCCATGACCTTAAATCTACCCGTAATGACCGACGAAGATCTTTAAAGATAAGCAGGACCAAAAACGGACACTAGTCTTGCGAAGGGGTGTCTTGTTATCCAGTTACTATAGGTTGTGGGAGTAAAATCAGCAGTTACTCCATGTAACATGCATTCAGCTGCATCTAGAAAAGACTGGAAGCCGACCCACAATATAGTTGGGAAAAGACTACGCTTTTCTTTCTCTTTTCGTTCAGTCCATTCAAAGGTTGAGAAAAGTATAGGAATATTTTGTTCCTTCCGTTTGGTCCATCCAAAAGTTGTTGGATAGATGTTTTTTACTCTGTCACGTCAGAATGCCTGAAAGGATCCTCATGAAATTCAGCACAAAGGTAGATTAGGTCTAATAACACAATTTTTAAAGTGTGCCTTTATGGCCAAATCCGAAACTATGAGGAATACCGAAAAACACTAAAAGGACCCTCGAGCCCCTTTTCTCGCCATTTACGCGGGTGGAGCCACGGGCAGCAGCTAATAAAGTATATATTAAACCAGTTTTAAGTATTGGCAAAATGGTTTGGCGATTTAGTCGGAGCATTAACAAACCAATCACTTTCGCATTTATAGTATCGGTTAGGACTATGAACGATCTCAATTACGAATACTATGCGTTTTGTTAAAAAAAAACCGGACAAGTGCGAGTCGGACTTATTTTTTTCGTATCATAAACCTTTTTTTCCGATTTATACATATTAAAAAAAAACTAGTTACTAGATCTCGTTCAAACCGACTTACGGAGAAAGTTTGCATGGTATTGTACATCATATGTTTTTTTTAGTTTTATCATTCTCTTATTTTGAAGTTACAGGGGACACACATTTTACCACTTTGGAAGTTTCTCTCGCGTATGGGTTTGATGAAAAAAAATAAATGAGTCCTAAGTATGGGGACCCCAAAAATTTTTTGTTTTTTTTTTCTCTTGTTGTGTGAAAATCTGTATGCAGTATATATAATACATCTATTTACCAAGTTTCAACAGTATAGTTCTTATAGTTTCGGAGAAAAGTGGCTGTGACATACGGACGGACAGCAGACAGTCATACAGACAGACATGACGAATCCATAAGGGTTCCGTTTTTTACCATTTGGCTACGGAACCCTAAAAAGTAGGTGTTAAAAAAAATGTTCAACAAATCAACGACATAATTAATCCTACATCGCTTAAATCTTCGCAATAATTTGATCGACAAATCACTTTCGGAATTTGCTAGAAAATTTAATTTAGGTACAAGAATTCCCTACTAATTAATAAGAACGAGAACCATGTTACCGGCACGTTTTCACGTGAATTCTGTATTCAACGTTTTATTTTGACGAGAGGTATTCAAGCATACCTTTCGACTAATTAATCATAACGTTCTACTGAAATATCACGTTTGCAAAAATATCTATTTGAAGATTTAATTTCGAACTTTTTGCATGAATGGAAACACTTTGTTATATGGGAAAAAGAATTCCTAGTAACAAGCTTGAAAGACAAGGAATATTTTTATCTCTATACTAAAATTCCAGGTATCAGGTTCAAGTTTGGGTTTCAGGTTTATTTATTTATTTAACACTTTACGCACACAGATGTACAGAGGCGGACTTAATGCCTGAGGCATTTTCTACCAGTCAACCTTTGGGTGATGCAGAGAATAATACTAGTAGGTGCAAATTGTGAAAAAAAAAAACAGAAACGCGATTAATATTTAAATTAATACAAAGATATATATATATATATATATATAAACATATATATATAAACTATAAATACAATAAAATACTATAATATATACTCAAATTAATAAACTAATACACAACTATACTTGAACAAGTGATGCAAGCAAACAATGAATCACAACTAGCGCTGTAACGATACTACTGCCAACTTCTTACGGATGTGCTCTCGAACCTTGACTTTGAAGGTTAATCGGCTGGTTGCCATCCTGATTTCCTGGGGAAGGGCATTCCACAGAGAAATGGATTGTATGAAAAAGGAATTGTGAATGAAGTCAGTACGGTGAGATGGACAGTGAAGAAGACGATTATGGGATGAGCGTAGATTTTTATTGTGGTTGGCGCAAATGTATTGGAAATAAGGGGCTAGATAACTAGGAGAATTGGGAGAGTCAAGAAATGAGAACAAGATAGTTAGCGCCCTTTGCTCTCTGCGCTGGCGTATGGGCAACCACTTTAGAAACGAACGGTGCGCAGAGACATGGTCATATTTGCGTAGATTGAAAACAAATCGAATGCAGTAATTTAGAAGACGGTCAAGTTTGTTGAGGAGATCTGCATTCAGGTCATAGTAGCACACGTCACCATAATCGATGATGGGAAAAATTAGGGTCTGCACAAGCATTGTCTTCGTGTTCGATGGCAAAAAGTTTTTCAAGCGATACAGAGCCCGCAGCGTTCCCGTGACCTTCTGACTGACGCAAGCGACTTGAGCTCGCCAGTTTAGGGTGCTGTCGATACGCAAGCCTAGGTCCTTGACGTCAGTGCTAAATGGAACGACCGTACTGTCGAACAGAATAGGTGGCAAAGTTACACCATCCAGTTTAGCGATGTTTCGAGGACTACCAATGATGATCGCCTGACACTTGTCGGGGTTAACTGCAACACCAAATTTAGCGGCCCAGGTTTCTAGTTTCACCTAGGAACAATACTACAAATCTTACTACGATTCAATATTTTCAAGAAAATCCATAAAAAGCAATGTAAACCTTAACGATATGATATGCGAATAAATAAGCAAACCCAACTTCGAGCAAAGCATAAAACCTCGAACGTATTTCCATACAAATGTCTGAGTTTATACATTTTTTTGCCATTAAGTGTAAAAAATTGGACATTTTACCCTCTTAAATAAGGAAGGCTGTGGTCAATGTTTGCCTCTGTTAAGGATTGCTAATATCAATAAAATTTTTGCCTTCGAAAATATTAATAAACTTTGGGCCAATGTTACTTTACCGACCCTTGTCCCTCGCCTACATATATGAAAGGAAATTACCGAAATGTTTTGCGAAGTTATCTTATTAAGCCGAATATCGAAGTTTAAATATTGATATTAAAGTATTTGTATTCATGACTTGTTTTGGTGTTATGTTTGTCGGAATTTGCTTACGATTCATGTGTTGACTTATAAGTACTTTATACCTTTGTATATATTTACAATTATCATTAGTGTCTAGAAATTAAATCCTTATAATTAAAATACTTCCGTTACTGATGAGTGACTGACACACAATGCACAACCGAAACTGCTCGTCGTAGAACGCTGAAATTTGGCATGTAGGTTCCTTGGGGAGTGTAGGAAAACACTAAGAGAAATCTCACGGAAATTCTACGGGAACGGGAAAAAACGGGATATGCGCGTACGAAGTCGCGGGCAAAAGTTAGTGATTATCTACAAAAGTCTTAGACTTGGAAAATTAACACTGTTCGCAAGTTTTACTGTCTTCTTGCAACTTTGAAATAATTTTTCGAAACAATGATACCTACCATCGTCATCTTAGGCACTTGTCTCACCGCCGACGATCAGCGAGAAGCGTGTAAAACTTGAAACTCGAAACGAGTTTGCGAGCAGCGAGTAACAAGTGTGTAATTTCGATAGTTTTGACGCTCGGCTATAAGCAGTTGTGCGACAGGCGATTACTCGCACCAATCGCTCCGCCCACCCTATAAATAGAAATTACCACTGGTTGGTCTCTCGGCGTGAGTTCTGACCGCCAAGCGACCATCGCTGAGCGAGTCGACACTCTCAGCGATACTCGCGAGTATGCGAGCTCTTTGATAGCTCTTGTTGCAAATTCAAATTCAAATTCAAATTCAAAGCATTTTATTTCAAATAAACCATTCACAGGCACTTTTGAAACGTCAAGGTCGGTCAGTCAAAAACATGGAAGCTATTTGCACGTTCCAAAGCTTAGATCTCTATGGAGAAGAACGTGCAAGAAACTCCACGGACACTCTTTTAAATCATGTTCTGTTTTACAAAATTCCAAGTTACATATACTTGTTGCTTCTGCATGTGAGGACAATGCAAAGAAAAAAAAGGGCTTATTATAAGAATTTTAAATATAAAGATTAAAATAAGCCAATGGCAGTTAAGAGATGACCAGTCTCAACCGACGGCGCCTGTTCAAGAACATGACGCGTGTATAGGCACCCTTCAGCTCAACCATTTCGAAGGGAACCGAATGATCAAACCCACGCGCCGCCATCAGCGAGACATTTGAGTGAGCATGACATGCTCTCAACCACCATGCTCGTTCAAGTCCAACAAGTAAAACTATAACTACTCACATAAAATGTAAATGGTTTCATGGTACTCACATTTACAAAATTTGAAAAATATGCTTCTACTTTACACAAAACTATGGTTGTCAATGACCAAATAATGAAAAATAAATTAATAAAGAGAACGATTAAGTTCTTACATCAAAAAGAATAAATAAGTAATTAATATAATAATATAATTTGTATGTATATAAGAATAAATAAACGAAATAATGTAAGAACCTCTAAAAGGAGCGAGCATCTCTTCCAAATATGAAAACATAAAAACCTAAAAAGTGGACCTAAGCAGCTGTGACTGTGGAGCAGGACCAGCATTTAGCCAAGCGTTTTTATCGAGGATATAATCTTCCAGTTTATAATACGCTTGCCTACATAGTGTGCGTTTTATGCATGCTTTAAATTTTCTCTCATTCAGTTCGAGAATATCAACTGGTATTTTATTATAAAATTTAATACAGTACCCCATAAAAGAAGTGTGTACTTTGGCCAATCTGAATCGGGGTTGATCTAATTTGTTCCTATTTCTAGTATTAAAATTATGCCTGTCACTAATCTTGCTAAAGAGATGAAGATTTTTCCGAACATACATAATATTTTCGTAAATGTATTGACAAGGTACCGTCATGATGTTGATATCCTTAAACAGTTCTCTTAGGGAATCACGCCAACGGAGATTGTAAATGGCTCTGATGGCTCTTTTCTGCAGGATAAATATAGACTCGATGTCTGCAGCACGTCCCCATAATAAGATACCGTAAGACATGATACTATGAAAGTAACTAAAATAGACCAGCCTCGCGGTATCTATATCGGTAAATTGACGGATTTTTCTGCCAGCGTATGCTGCTGAACTTAGCCGTCCCGCAAGAGATGTTAAATGAGGACCCCATTGTAGCCTTGAGTCAAGCGTAATCCCCAGGAAAACCGTGTTTTCGACGAATTCAAGTTTCTCCTTGTTCAATACTATGTCGCAATCATTTCTTTTAACGTTCGGTAAGGCAAATCTGATGCATTTAGTTTTTTTCCCATTTAATACTAAATTATTAGCAGTAAACCAATTTTGGACCTGCTGTAGGGCGTTATTTACGTCGTCAAGATTTATGGAACGTCTATCTATCTTAAAAATTAAGGACGTATCGTCAGCAAATAATACCATATGAGGGTGATTTTTTAAAAGATGGGGTAGATCATTAATATATACTAGAAAGAGGAAAGGACCCAAAATAGAGCCTTGAGGTACCCCCATTTTGACTTTTAAACCCCGTGAATTGACACCATTTATTTGAACTTGCTGCTGTCTATCATTTAAGTAAGATTTTATTAGACTGAGTGCAAGTTTACTTAGTCCGTAATGTCCTAGCTTTAGGAGCAAGGTTTCATGATTTACACAATCAAATGCCTTGGAGAGGTCACAAAAGATTCCTATGGCATCTTGTGCCTCTTCCCACGCTGAGTATATGTGTTTTAACAACGTGGCACCAGCGTCAGTCGTACAACGACCCCTGGTAAAACCATACTGTTGATCGTGTAAAATTTTATTGATGTTAAAATGATTGAGCATCTGATTGAGCATTACTTTTTCAAACACTTTGCTAAAAACCGGCAAAACAGATACAGGTCTATAATTATTGGTGTCTTTTCTGTCGCCCGATTTAAATAGTGGTATAACCCTACTATATTTCATTATATCCGGAAAGACTCCTTGGTCCACACATAAATTAAATATTAAAGCCAAGTATGGTGCTATAGTTTCAATTATGGACGTGCACACTTTAATAGACATTCCCCATATGTCTTCGGTCAATTTGATTTTGATTTGCCGGAAAGCTTTTATGACTGTCACAGGGTTGATATGTTTGAACTGGAATTCAACCGTACAACCTGGAACGTTAGCTTTTAATAAATTATATGAGACCTCAGGTGAAGAATTTAAATATTCCGTAGTTTTAGTTGGTATATTGGTGAAAAAATTTACAAATTCTTGAGCTACTTCTAAATTAGAGCTTTTGGCACCATGTGTAGTCTCCAGTAAATAATCAGTGTTTCGTTCTTTATTTCTATTAGTTTCATTATTAATAACTTTCCAAACTGTCTTTATTTTATTTTCTGACGATTTGATCTTATTGCTAATATATAGGGCTTTAGCTACCTTGCAAGTATTTCTGAACACTTTAGAATATTTGTTTACAAACTTATTAAAAGAATCAGTGTTTATGACAGGCTTAAGGCCATATAGCTCATATAGTCTTTCCCTACTTATCCTAATGCCTTTAGTCGCCCAGTCACTAAATACATACTTAGGGAAAGTATCCTTAGACTTCTTTTCAAAAGTTGCATTGAATTCCTTTAGAACCACTGAAAAGAAATTATCATAAAATTTATTAGCATCTTCAATGTTATGGCCTAGAAAATTTAACTTATTTTGTAAGGTACCATTGAATTTAGCTAGTTTTCCAGTTGTAATTGGCCTATATTGTATATGAATTTTTTCCAAGGCTGCTTTAAACTGAAATGTTACCAATTGACCACTATGATCAGAGGGAAGGTAATTAACTATGGCTTTATCTAAATATTCACAATCGCAGAATACATTATCGATACAGGTTGAAGAAGTTGGTGTTACCCTAGTCGGTTCTGTAAACACATTAGACAAATTAAACGATTTAAAAAGGCTTATAAATCTGCTGCTATTTGAATTAATTTCTAAAATATTAATATTAAAATCCCCACAAATAATCGCGGGCTTGTTACCTGCTGCGACGATATAGTGGTAAGAGTGTTCTCGCCGGCAGTGTGTGCCAGCTATCTATTGACTATAAATATATGTGTCTCTTTTACTCACATAGGATCTATATCTTTTGTCCGTTTCCTCAGTGAGAAAATAGTCGATAGCTGATCGCTTCCTCGTCGGCGGTGAGACAAGTGCCTTACCTGCTTATTATTTTTAATTAGCGTGTAATATGCTGCGAAAGTCCCAGATTACACATTAAGCAATCTTTCATATTTAGCGCGAATAATTTAATTAATTTGGAAATCAATTAGCGTTACAACAAGATACTGTAAGAATATAGACGTAGACATTTCCCCAGAGTTTCAGTCCCTAAAATATAATGTATGTACCTAAGAAATACACGCTAACGATAACCTTAATATTACAGTAGGTATCTTTCTATGAGGAGCTCGTGGCTAAATAATAACAGCCGCACGGGTTGAACTTCAAGGTTAAGCAACGCTTGCCAAGGTTGGTCTGTGGATGGGTGACCATCTTAACATAGCGAGTTTCTTCCGTGCCTCGGAAAGCACGTTAAGCCGTTAGTCCCGGCTGTCATTTGCAGATCTTTGGCAGTCGTTACGGATTGTCAGAAGCCAGTTAATCTGACTCCAGTCTTGCCATGAAGTACCGTGTTACCCAGTTACTGGGTTGTGGAGGTCTGGTAGGCAGCCGCTCCGCGTAAAATACTGGTATTCAGCTAAATTCGGTTTGACTGGAAGTCGACCCCAATATACTTGGGAAAAGGCTAGGCAGATGACTATAGGCTTTCTTTAACTTTTACCTGTAAAACTGTGGTCCTCTTTCGTGGTTATAAGTGAGTTATAGCATGCTCTAACTCAGTTGCACAGGTATGCGTTAACACTTTTATACTCAAATGGAACTGATATACGAGTCTTATATAGGTTTTTTCAACGCTTTAGTGTTAGTTGGGATTACAGTAGGTATCTTTTTATTGCAAGAGGTAGTGTATCGAATCACAAATATATAACCTTATAAACATGAACTGGGTATACTAACTTTTCCATAGCTCATATGTAAGGTTAGCAAGCACATCCGAGTTCCACAAGTATTGTTGAAATAAGACAAACTTTCCGCACTTAAAATGTTCTCGACACAAACTCAGATAATTTTTACACCCGCATCTCGAACAATCCTCACACATGTGAGTGCACAACTCGAAAGTCATGTCTCAAGCGCTGTCAACGAAAGAAAAGTTTAGATTTAGAGGGGTCTGCAAGTTTGGGTGTTCTCAACTCTCACGCTACAGCAGTACTCGCACTTGGGGAACTCTTGGGCAACTTCTGACACCTCCGTCGAGCCCTCTAACGTTATTTACAAGACGACTCCAGCAACCTATTCAAAGGATATTCTATTAAGGAGTTCCTACAACTTTATTTTCTTTGCTAGGGAGGTAATCAGCGAGACACGGCGACGTTATGCCCGATCGCGTTATTCACTTACCTACGTTAAATGTTTAGAATTTGCGTTTTTGATGTTATTAAGCGAGCAATTATAAGTTTCGACGATTACGAGTTTCAGAGTTGTGAAGTACAAAGTTCGCAACGATGAACTTAGTACGCTTTCATGTGCGGAAATTTCATTCGTCATTTGTTTCTTGTGCAAACAATTTAATAAGAAGAGGAATGACACGAGTGATGGGTTGCTTTTAATTACTTTTCTTTGTGTCTCGTGTGTTACGACGTAACATACTCGTATTCATATAATGTTATTTTGCTAAGAATTTGAAACTGTACCTAATTTAGAGCCCTTGTCTTTTCAGGCAGAAAATTGGAAGTTACATTACTTCCAAACTCATTTATGGCATTATCTGAAATTAATTATTAAGCACATCAATACACATAAAATTCTTCTGTTACTGACTGACAGACAACGCACAGCCGAAACTACTGATCTTGGG
The DNA here is from genome assembly GCA_950371165.1 of Lacanobia oleracea. Lineage (NCBI taxonomy): Eukaryota > Metazoa > Arthropoda > Insecta > Lepidoptera > Noctuidae > Lacanobia > Lacanobia oleracea. The sequence goes on from OX493397.1 coordinate 16,586,572, forward strand.
AAGCTGAAATCTAGCATGTAGGTTTCTTGGGGAGTGAGAGCGCGAGCGAGAGCGAGAACGGGAAAAACGGGATATGCGAAGTCGCGGGCAAAAGTCAGTATTTAAATATAAATCACGTAGCCAGAAGCGGGTATGTACACAAACATATTACATACCTAGAACAGGTACATTTATTTGTTCGAATTAATTTACGAACAACATTCATTATTTACCATATGTTTACACATCGCGAAACTAAACCACAGTCTCGCCATTACGGATTCATTTCGAGAATTTCAGTCTCAATTTCAGTGCCTAGTCTAGGATTTTCCAGACCCGTTTGAAGGTTTTCCGAGAAAGGTTTTAGTGGATAATTTATACGTGTGCCAAACTGGTGGCGGCTCACTAAACTTTGATATAAAATATTGTTACCGTCTACATACAAGCAAGAAGTACAAAATCTAGCTGGAAATTCGTGTGGGTGTGATGTTTAAGAGATTATAAAAAATGGTGGGAACACTTTCAACGTAATTCGGCAAGTCAACTTGAACTCTGTACAAATTAACAGCTTTATCTATAAAAAACCGGTCAAGAGTGAGTCGGACTCGCGCACCGAGGGCTCCGTAGATTTTTTTTTTTTTTTTTAATATAAAACGTTGCCCCACACTAGGAATTTCTCCTGTATCGTGGGTGCGTTCAGACCCGAAACAACTATTTGTAGGCCATACAAATATTTGTTCCGTGCGGGAATCGAACCCGCGACACGCAGCGCAGCAGCCGATCGCTCAACCACTGCGCCAACTGTGCCGTCAAATAGGTACGTACCTATTGTAAATAGTTCAGGAATAAAGTTTCGCAGTTTTTTCCGAGCACCTTTGGTACGGAACCCTACAGGCCTGATCTGCAAGTCGAACCGTCCAGTAACCAAATTAGTTCAAGTCAGTTCTACGATAAACGCTTAATGCATGATTAACGAACCGGAACATATCAAAAATTTAACCAAATTGAACTTTGGCTGATACTTTTAAAAACCTTTTAAGAACCGAACCAAATCCCCGAACGAACTACAAAACTTTGCTACTACACTGTTTTAATCTCGTATGAAAAATGTGTGATTCATAAAAATGCGTCATCAGTGCAACGCCATCTATCGACCATTTCGTAAACTGACAAAATATTTGGCAGCGGAAGACGTTAAATAAGAACGTACGTTACGATAAATAACGATTGATATTAAAATGTTCACTTTTATTTTGGTACGTATTAAAAGTTTAACAAATAACTCGACAATTTGTTCATCATCATCATCTGCCTAGCCTTTTCCTAACTACATTGGGGTCGGCTTCCAGTCAAACCGGATTCAGCTGAATAACAGTGTTTTACGTGGAGCGGCTGCCTGCCAGACCTCCACAACCCATTAACTGGGTAACATGGTACATCTTGGCAAGACTGGAGTCAAATTTACTGGCTTCTGACAATCCGTAACGACTGCCAAAGATTTACAAATGACAGCCGGAACCAACGGCTTACCGTGCTTTCCGAGGCACGGAGGAAACTCATTATGTTAAGATGGTCACCCATCCACAGACCAACCTTGGCAAGCGTTGCTTTACCTTCAAGATCGACCCGTGACTTGTAGTATACGACGGTGTTACTCGCCAAATGTCATAGTTCTAGGTCAACGGAAAATACTTTATACATTTTGATTCCCTTGAGAGTGTCGAAATATACATTTTTGGTAAACGACCGCAACTTTTTTTTACGATAACTAAGTTTGATTTTTTCACAGCTGTAAGGGGCCATAAACCTGAGTATAATTATGGTTTTCAACTCGATACCTCCACGCGTTCCCGAGATAAACGATCTTGACCGACAGACGGGACGGACATCAAAGTGATCCTATCATTCCGTTTTTTGTCCTTTTGAGGTACGGAACCCTAAAAATGAATCCTATGTTTAGTTTAAATACTGCCCAGGAGGAGATTGGGGGACGAGTTAGACTCCTACCTAAAGGATTGGCCAAATGTAGCAACGGCATAGATGAGCAACGATCAGAGTGCTGGTCCTGCGCCATAGGACTAATGGTGGAATAATGGTGGAGACAAGATCAAACTGGTTGGTTTATGTACTTACTTCATAGTTGTACCTACTGTTTCATTTTTGGGTTTTTATTTTTCTGTTCACTCACACTCTGCTAATTGATGGTTCCAATATTTGTAAATATGTGAGTACCATGTACTTATTTTGAAAATTAATAAGTCTACCTCTGCATACTCTAGGTTCATGGTCCTCACATATATTAACAAAAGTTTTGTATACCACAGCATATGTAAAACTTATTTTGAAAAGAGTAACTATGGAGTTTCTTGCCCGTTCTTCTCCATAAGAATTTACAGTAGAGTCACTATGTTATTTTAAATGTAATGATGACGTTCAAAAGTGTCGTTTAATGGCCTAATTGAAATAAACGTTTTAGACTTTTGACCTTGAGAAAAGTGGAAGAATGGAAGGTAGGCCTTTGCCCTGCAGTGGAACTCAACAGGCTCATAATAATAATATTAACTAATCAGTATTTAAACACTAAACATATACTCAGATATTTGTAATTTCAATCTGCTTATTAGTATTTAAATTAAACATGTAGTATTTTTTTTTGGGAATGAACCTATTTATTTATAAACAATCTATGTATATTTTTAATTTAAATACCTCCAGATCAGCAGTGAAAGCAGAGGAAGATAAAAAAGAAAAAAGTGATAGGTATATCACGTTTTGCCCATTTCAAAATTTTTAAAGCTCTTTTATTTTATTAACAAAACTAGCTGACCCGTGCCCACTTCGTTGAGGGGTATTTTTCGGGTTAATCGGCTTATGACACTCATAAATAACGTGGCATTCTATTGGTAAAAGAATTTTCAAAATCAGTTCAGTAGATCCAGAGATTACCCCCTACAACCTAACAAACTTTACCTCTTGATAACATTAGTATGTAACATTATGATGTACTTACCTCAAAATAAACACTTGCTTTGTTCTTCTTAAATCCATTATTCATAACCTCCCGAAACCTTTCAAACCGATTAATACTTAAATCCATCACACTTCACTCTACTTCATTTACCTAAGAAAGCATTAGCATTAATTTACTCGATAGAACACATCAAAGCTTTTGCGGTACTTTACTAAAACTACTCAAAGCGTATTCCACTTTATAGTTCTTGCGATTTAACATGGCTAGAGAAGTCATGGCTTTTTCCTTTATATCTCTGCTCAGTACTGGACAGTCAACTTTGTATCCTTTTTATTAGTTTCGCAGAGATCTCCGTAATGGTAATACATTTTCAAGCGGAAAAAGTACAGTGGGTAACCAAAACTTCAAAGTAAAGCAATTTACAAATAAATTACATAAACATGGTCTACAACATTGAAAAAAAGACGTCACAAATCGTATATATCCGACAACGTACTGAATATGAGGGGTAACGGGTGGAGGAGAGCTTCAAAAGGCCTGCTGGCTCCTATTGCAGCGTCTTAAGGACCACGATAGATGTCGATTCAATCTACTAGGCTCTACGTTACCCGGTACTGCCACTTATTGTTCATAGAGCTCTTGAGCGTTGGGAATCGCAACACTTAATTTTTTTTATCACTCTTCAGGGAGGGTCCTTTCACACGCAGCCTGCACAACCAGCTGCACCTCCGTGATTTGTGTGTGGGTCACTGACCATTATTTCCATGCTAACACGAAACAACTATGTTAGACTTATGTTACCAATTAATAAAGGTACACAAAGTAGTGACGTCAGCATCTAGCACCGTTTACTTGAACACGTTATTATCGTTCGGTATTTAGCTGAATCAGCATCCTGTACCGACAGTACTAGTCTTTTAAGGCTGGAACTCACGAGCGACTGAATGACAAGAATTTTTCAATCTTTTTTACAGTTAGGGTTCTGTAGTTTTGAACGCAAACCTAGAATGTCACATATGCACGTTATCGCCTACCTAGCTTATTTTCGATTATTTTGGGTAAAAAGGTATAAGAACATCATGTCTTAACGGTCAGTCATATATTTTTTTAAATATGTGTTATACTAGACCATTTTTTAGTAGAAGTACTAGTAATTTAAAAAGTTACGTCGGGACAAAAAACTTAATCTTTATTTTATGGAAATTTCAGATTATTGGTGGTGGCTGTGGTCTTCTTAAATCTCAGATTTGAGTCCAGAAAATATAAAACAACAAAAAGCTTTAATTCTGCACGTCCAGCCTTCAAACCGTTTTGCTACGAACATGAAACAATCGACTGTCAGTATTACAACTGACTCTTAAAAGCGAGGGTTCGAACACAAGGTTGTCATTGTTCGAAACATCCTGGGCTTCGAACATGGACAGATTTACCTTTTAACCAAGGCTGAGCCATGAAGCCACGTTCCATATAGCCACGAGCCACTCCGACGGGCGCCGAGTAGCCACTTATACGCATATATATATTTTGGGTGAAATATGCAAACATAACACGCAGTGAAACCACAGGTGCGAGCGGAATTTCATCAATTTTGGATGATTATGATACCTTTCTCCCGTGTTTCATATGAGAGGTAGCCTCATATGTTACTTTATAACGTTGTTAAAAATTACTGGAAAATTTATCTCTACCGTTGCCAATGGGCTTTGTCTTTGTACTCGTGGCTTATTATATTTTGTTGGTAATTATTATAATATGTATTATAATGAAAACATTTATACTTACATATTGAAATAAAATAAAATATACAAAATATAATCTAAAACGCCTCGTGGAGATGTTTATGAATATCTCGAGGCATTTAAAATACTTTATTCCTTTGATCATGTGTAGCTATTATTCTAAAGCCTAAATAAAAATAAGTGCCTATACCTATCTACAAAAATACATCACCACTAACTTTAACCTGGAAATGTACAAAACCCACTTCACTAACTCATTAAACCCCAAGAAAATGCTTACTCACTAAAACAAAACTACAGCGACTTTTCTTTGACTTTTTCCGTCGCCGTACGTGTGCACACCGCCTTACAATGCAGAGGTGGCCGCTTGGCGTCTAGCCAGCCCCTCGACACATCTAGTGCCCACTTTACCGCGCTGGCGAAACTATGTGACCGTAGTCATACGAACTGAGAGTGGTCGCCGACGCCGCCTTACAAATCACTAGAAGATGGGGTTACGGTTTAAGGAAGCAAAATTTTTAACACCGCAAGTTTTTGCTATAAATCTAGCGAGATAATAAATTTTCGAGCAGTTCAAATAAATCATAATATAATTTTGTTAGAAGGACAGAGTTCTTAATCACAGTATATCTGCGTGTTATCGAGAAGAAAGAGTTTACAATCTCACGCGTTTTATTTTAAAACTTACCCAAGAGTGCCCACTTTACCGCGCTGGCGAAACTATGTGATCGTAGTCATATTAACTGAGAGTAGTCACCGACGCCGCCTTACAAATCAGTAGAAGATGGGGTTACGGTTTAAGGGGAGCTAAGTTTTGCTGCTAATGTTTCTGTCAAACACCGCTCGTTTTTAATCAATCTTGAAAGACTAAACTCTCGATGTATTGTAAAAAACAAAAAAAAAATCGATAGATCCATTCACATCCGATTGGTGAAGGAGTTAACATTCTAACGATTTATTATAAACTTACGGTTCTTGTAAAAACCCGGTGAAATTTCCAAAGATTATGACCTCGAAACAAAGACCCATTTGACAACGCTGATGAAACTATGTAACCATAGTCAGATGAAGTATGGGCGGTCGCCGATGCTGCCTTACAAATCACTAGAAGATGGTTACGGTTTAAAAGGAGCTAAGTTTTTGCTCATGTTTCCCAAGATCAAGGCGAAAGTTAGTACTTCAATGGGTAGCAAGTTCTCATCTCCATTTTCCGCCTTTCTAAAGTTAAGGATGATCGAAACTTATACAAACATGTGAGAAGTTTAACGTTCGAGATTGTTACTTAAGTTCCCTGTAGACAATGTGGATGGATCGCTTGCGTCATAGGATTGAAGTGTGGACAGCAGTGCAAGTTTTGATTTAAACATAAATCACTATCTTTTGTCTGCTATTTCTGTCGCGATAATATAGATTTTCGCAAATGTAAAAAAAACGCCTATAACCGTCTCCAGAGTCCTGTGCACATAATATTTATCTCATAAAAAACCCAACCACGCTACTCAACTTGGGAACCGAACTCATGCAACAAAAAATCCACCGAAACAGTATAAAAAACGAAAACATTTCCCAAAAAATCCGCCATTGTTGAAAGAACCTACAAAAATCCTATACCCTTCTTTTGTAATATGCATGCAAATACAGTACCTACCATGACGAATGCCGCAAAATAACTTGAGGGGAATTCTCGATGGAGTATCAAGGTATTTCCCCGTGACTAATCGAGCTTGACGTGTTATAATTTCATTAAAATTTTACCCCTCAGGCCAATAACGTTGGTAATTGGTAATAGTCCCGAGGGAGACGGAAGGGGAATTGACCGTTAAGCCAATCGATATTTACCTATATTAAATTGATGTGGAAGTGATTTTAAAACGAACATAACATGAGTATCGTTGATGTACGAAAGCGCAATATTTAACCTTCTATTGAACTTTAAAAAAGTACGCATGTAACCCATATTTGAAACATTTTCTTATTAGGGAAGACCTAAGGCCCTACTATGATGTCTTAAAACAATAATGACTCTGATATAGGAGATTTGGAACCATGCAAGACGCATAAATCTATTCCTATTTCACGCACGTCATAGCCTAGATCGTAGCTCTTCACTGTACCTATATCCCCGCTTTCCCTTACATCACGTTCACCACTTAAAATGTCATTACATTTATCCACTATTTTAATATCAAAACCATTCACATTGTAAACATGATTCACAAAACATCAACGATCTGTTTTCTATACATTTTCTGCGCCGGGAGGCATTTCAATCACATCCTAAGCAGCTTATCTTTAGTAACAGCGCTCACCAAAGGGACGGCTTTCATCCAAGATCACCAATTTCTTACTTGATTGGGCCGGCTGATGGCTTTTGGAACAAAAGACTCGATCAAGCCGCTGCAACAAATACGATACACATCATATACATATTATGTGTGTTAGCTTTTATTCGCGACTTTGGTCGCCGTATTGATTTTACTTCCAATAAAGCTTTGGATAACGCTCTACCAAGCATGCTGATTGAGTAATTTCCTGTCTTCTTTTAAAAGACAGATACGCATACATATTAATAAAATGATGCTAATATTTTGTACTTACTTATCTTCAGTGCCTTACGGCAGTGAAACGTGGTCTCACGATGGGTCACTGGAGGTAATGGAGAGTGCTATGGTTATAGAATTTCCCTACGCGATCAAATTAGAAATCCGCATGAGCACCACCCAGGTCACCAGATTTATTTCCAAACTTAACTAGTAGTGGACAGGGCCGTTACTTGCAGAACGGATAGCCGATGGACCGAAGACGCAGCATTGGAAGGCTTCCCACGAGGTGAACTTGATCTGGTTACAGTCTGAAGGAAGCAAGAAACACAAGATCGGTCAATGTGGTAACACTTGGGGGAGGTCTATGCCCAACAGTGGACGCATTTTGACTACAATGATGATAATAATGAATCTCTGGCGATAAACCAACAACCGACATAAGTCAAATGACATAACAAAAACAAACGACTTCAAACCCATGAGAGTAACCCCACGAGACTGACTGTTCCAACAGTTCATTCAATTGAAACTTTTTACAGAAGAATTGAAATGGACAGCTGACCTGACAGCCATGTTGATCTACTTCAGAACTTGTTCTAACAACAACTGCCGATAGTGGGATTGTATTCCTACTTAAATGCCAGAGGAAACTAGGCCTTGTGATTTAGTTTTGCTGATAGTTTTCGACGAGACTGGCATGACCAAAGAAACCTGTGCCCAGTAGTTGGTTAATTCGCTCCGGCAATGGATAATGATAGTTTAAAATGCAAATACCTATGAACTACGAAATTAATTAACCATCAAAAATTCAACTTCATTGCGAGTTAAATTAATTTTAAATAGTATCAGTATCACCAACGTAATGACGTTGAACAATAAACAAAATAAAGGCTTAAATTACCCTGTTCCATTTTCCTAGCACGAAATATAAGTAATGCACTCGATACCTATATTAAAACTGTTTTTAATGAGTTTCAAAATTAAATTACGTAGGTAACTGAAACTTTTACAACGTTATTTTGTGTGCGAACGCTTTGAGGGATCAAAAGTATTAAAATTAACAGCAGGTCAGTGATAATAAATTATTATGCTCAGTACTGGGATCTGTGGCACAATGCTGTTAAGTTAAGGCGATTAAAACTGTGAGATATTACCCGACCCTGCTCTAGAATTCAGTACCTTGGAAAAATCGTAAACATAAAACATTTAAAATATTGTATCCATTTTTCTTATGTATGTATATATACGTTTAAATTAAAGTAACAAACAAAATATCTGTATTTTCGGAGGCATTTTAATTTTCCAATATATAAAGTAAAAAAATATATCGACTTTTCAAATAGGTTCTTCATTTTATGTCCAACAATAAAATAAAACAAAATACCACAACCAATTTTCTTAAAACTCCCTCGAAAAATAACACCCCACGTAAAGGTGGCGATATATTCCTTTAGTTCAATATGCACTTCATCTTGTTTTATCTGCATACGTAAAAAGGTTCGAGAGGTATCAGCAAAAAGGTTTATATTACAGCCCTCGGGCGAAATTGCAGCTAACTACAAGTTCAACATGCAGTCTAGTCCACAGTCCACTACAGTTTCGGAGGTTTATGCGACCTGACATTTTATTTTGTACGCGTTACAAACCTTTTAGAAAACTACGAATGTAGCACACCGAGTGATTTTTGTACGATTTTTAGCAAGCAGAAAAGCCTTCGGCGTATCCTGCCTATCTAGTGTTTTTGTAAATATTTGATGTTTATTTATCTTGTTTCTGTGTAAAAATTCTCGCAGTTATAAAATACCACTCGATTGCAACGTTTTGAAACCTTGTGAAAAATAACGATATTTTTTCCACCCAATCTGTGCATGTTGACTCTGTCGGCGGCCTTGCTGCCGTGGTTTTTGGTCAAATTTGTTTTTTTTTTTATATTGCCATACGTCGGTTGCGAGTTTTGCAGATAAACAAAGGAAAACATGATACCTAAGTTTTTAGTAACACGAACACGTCGTGAATTCCTAAACAAACAATCACAGATTAAGTACCTACTTGGCCAGTTTATCCGAGCTATTCGAAGCTGCAAGCCATTTCAATTTATGTATTGAAATCTTTGGAGAGCCAGTCCAAACTTGCCTCATCATTTTCGCGTAGATGACTTTCATGCCTCAGCACATTTTTCTAAGCACTCAGATTAAAATGCTATCTATTTTACTGCCAAAAATTCTTTTCATTCTCAAAAATTTAAGTTTAAATTATCTTTATATTTCTCTCATCGCCATTAAAATTTCGACGCCATCTTGGCTCTAATAAAGGACTCTTATAATTCCCTGCCTACATTGCAAATACACTTGAAGATATGAGAATCTGCCGATATCTTAAGATTAACTCTCATTGTTTGCCGAACCCCCAAAATTACACTCTATATCAGCATATGCGTTAGAAGTAATGAAAGGGCAACGTTTCTAGATAATTGCGAAGATATGGAACAATCCGACTTATCGTGGGAACTATCTGCGAAGACGTATTACATCTGTTGGTGGAGCTAGTTTTCGAGCTTACCTTCATTAGTAGTTAGCATCTTGATTTAGAGTTGAGTGTCTAGTTTGGTCTACTCATATCTTATTAGGTGTTCTTTGATCTTGACTAATATGGAATATGAATTTACAGCCTTTGTACTTTCGAATAGTATTGATCGGTATCAAATATTAAATTGAGATTTGGAATTACAAGGCCACTTGCAAATAATATCGAATATCGGTTACAGTTTGAAATGTGTCACGCTAATTGGTTTTAAGAATTTATATCTCTAAAGAATATTATTATCATTTACTTATAGAGAAACAACAAAGTAAAATAATCTTAAATCTCAGTACAACATCGAATATTATGTAAGAGTGTTCAACTCTGTGCATGTTACAATAAAGACTGTGCTAAATACTTTCGTAGCTTTACTTTAAATTATTTCATAATTACATATAGTTCATCGTTCTAATATAACTAGACTAATCCCCGCTATTATTTAAAAATACCAGTGTTTGTTTGATGTAAATGTTGCACCTTGTGTTGCAAGAATCACAGTGCATCTAAGTCTCTATGTGCGAACTTATAAGCCAACGATTGGCTGATATTTCTTGACATTTTTGCGCAAATTTGATGCACTATCTAGACATTATATAGTCAAACCAGATAACATAAAGTACAAAGAAATAAATTAGGAGGAAAATTGAATAAACACAACTGTACCTTTGAATAAACACCGGCCGCACCCTGCCGCACACACATATGCTTGCAATTGTTTGCTCGTTTTATTGTTTTGATTGTAGAGCGACGCTCCATCTAGACATTATATAATCAAAGGTAATCTGATGGTACACAGGTGGACTTAGTGCAACAAGACATTCTCTACCAGTCATTCTCTGGGTAAAAAGGAGTACCCTGCAGCAAGTACAAAAACAAATAAAGAATATAATTGACTATACGCGAAGAGAAAATGCATGATTCGAGAGGTTGTCAAAAAAAAGCAACGGCCGAATCGCTCGTTTTGGAAGGATCATGCTACGTCCCTTGGAAATATGCTCCAAAAGTCAAAAAACTTCCCCTCATATGAAGATACATATTTATGACAGCTTTATGACATCCTAGAGAGTAGTGGAGCATCCTTGTGAGTTCAATTTCCGCACGGAGGCATAGTGTTTGTATGCCCTATAATACAAACATGGCGATCTTATGTTAGTTTTCCAGAGAAACTTATATGAAAAATTATTCCTTGTATCTCATAGAGAACGATAGTTAAAAAACCACTTAAATATTAATGTTATGAAAATGAGTGAAATGGTTATAACTATTTAGAATCAAAATCATAACTTAACATTTCGTCTCAAGTTCCCCACACCTTGAACGAACACTATTTTAACCATCGTACTAGTTATCAAAACCACACTTAAAAACAACTAAATTAGAAAACGAACAAGATCAACAACACCTAACCAAACGCTACACGGTCGAGTCAAAGCAAAAATAAAACTAACGAAAGACCTAATCCAACGGCACCGCAAACATTTTCAACACGTAAACCAGAACAAAATAAACCATCCATCGAAATTAAATAAACCTGCCTGTAACCACTTTGCCTTTACGAACAGCAGGGGTGCTCAAAACGTCGTCCATCGCGTAAATTCTTCTTAAAAAGTATAGAATCGTAGACACTACTCACACACTCATACGATGACAATCGTGTTCTTTTTGCTCCATGGCTGATGTAAGAATATTTAACATACCTAAACTAGTAAAAGACTAAAATGAAGCTGCTTATTTAATCTTCACTAGTTCAATTCCATTGTTATTTATATATTTACAATTTATGTACGAGTATAACATGTGCGGACTTAATGCAACAAGGCATTCTCTACCAGTCAACTTTTGGGTTAAAAAGTGTAGTCTTTGCTGTAGGTATACAACTAATAAATAAAATTTAAAGTAGAATTTTGTTTCGGAAAGAAAAAATAATAATATATGTATATAATAAAATACATATATGTATACGCTAAAATAATAAACTTATAAATATGATGTTTTATAATAATCTTTTTGATTAAGAGAACTCAATAATTATGACTAGACTAAACTAAGAATGACCGGCTTTAAACGGTGATGACGGATTTTACGCTTAAAGGAAAATTTTGTCTCAGCCTTCTTGATGTCAAGGAGAAGCATATTCCATAGTATGATGGCTGAAATAGCGTAGGAATTAGACATAAACCCAGTGCGGTGAGAAGGAATGTGAAGAAGTGAGCTTTATTACTATTTAATTCATATTTACATTTTACTCATAAAAAGTCTTTTTCATAATATAAAAACAGTTGCTCCTTGTATGAGCTCAGCTGGACCCCAACAGAGTTGGGATAAAGCTAAGCAGATTGATTTATTTAAAGGCGATGTCCATTCTGTTTCACCAGGGTTATAATATGCGATAATGATATATATAATTCTAGAATAATTATTTCCTATTTGTAGATTGGCAGACGATCCCTTGCTGCCAAGATATTTTGACATCAATCGCCAACACCATAAGTCTGAGTACCCCTGCCGTAGAGTATTTATACGAAACGTCCGAAAACTAACATGGATCCGAGTGGATTCAAATTGAAATCAAACATGGCTGCCTCAGCAGATCAAATCGATCCGCAGTCAGATGCCAATTAGCAGTGTTGACGTAGGCACTAGTGCCTGATGCTCAGGTGCTCACTCTAGTGATGTGATCGAAATTGGCTAATAAACTTTACGTCATATTGAATCTTACTAATGCAATTATTTGGATGGACCATGGATGGATGATGAATGGATGGAATTTTATTTTTTCATCACGCCGGAAAGGCTGAGCGGATCTGGATGAAATTTGGCACAGAGATAGATTATAGTCTGGACTAGGAAATAGGATACTCTTAGTGCCCTTTGCGTTCCAGGGTACGGTGCCTCTTTCGAACGAAGTCCGCAGCCCCAGCAGGCACTGGCCCTAGCGGGCCCCGTCTTTAATGCTGACAACTCTTTGAGGCGCGCGTGGAACACAGTGCGCCGTCGACTCGGGCCTGGTTCTGATCAGACGGCGAGCCACCCAATGCTCGCCGTCCGCAGATCCGCGCCTACGGTAGCCGAGAATCGTCCTGCGATTCCCGTCGCCCGGGGCGTCTTCTTCTGTTGCGGCGGCTGGGACGTGAGGTTTCCCTCTCCCTCACGCGTTCGGCTTCCTCTTTTGCTAGCATTACTGCATCGCAGAAGGAAGTGACTGCTTCCCATGTCTCCTTGCTCCGCACCATCGCTTGAACCAGGGCCGGACACGAGAGATCGCCGCCGCCGATCGCCTCGACGAGGACACGGCGGTGCTCCGCCCAAGCAGGGCAGACCTCCACCGTATGCTCCACCGTGTCCTCCGGGCGATCCTCGCAGTGTTGACACCCGGGTGTATCCTCCCGCCGTATTCGAAACAGGTACCTCCCGAAACAACCGTGTCCGGTGAGTACCTGCGTCAAGCGGAAGGTAAGGACGCCGTGGCGCCACTCTAGCCACTCCTCAAAGAGGGGACTTATCGCCGCAATTGTGGCGTGCCCAGCGCTGGGTTGCGACAGTCGTGGTCTCCATACTGCCATGAGATCCTGCCGGAGCTCCGTCCGCCGTGCTGCAATTTGCCGCGGCAGAGGAGTCTCGCCCCGGCGTAGTGCCTCCACGCGCCATTCGTAAATGAACGCGAGGGCTCTCGCCACTCTCCCAGGTGACCGGGGTAGATGACGGCTCTGTCCGTCAAGTAATCCTCGACTACACGACGAAGTTAGGTCGGCACCCGGTGATACCGAAGTGCCTCCCTGATGCAACTCCAGGGCAGGGTGTTGAAGGCAATGTCTAGAGACACCGCCAAGACGACCCGGCCCGGGAGACCGCGTCCCCCGTCGAGAGGGCCGAGCGAGAACCAAACTGGTTCTCCGCCAGATCCAGCCCCACCCTCACTAGGTGCTCGACGAGGCGGTTTGCAATTACTCTTTCAAAGAGCTTGCCCACCTCATCAAGCAGTACGATGGGCCGGTATGCGGACGGAGAGTCCACAGGGCACCCCGGCTTCTTAATGAGGACCAGTTTCCCGGTCTTCCTACGAAGTGGAAACTGGCCCCTCTCCAAGCACGCGCTTAGGAACCCTCTTAGTCGAGGCCCGAGAGCCTCCAAAACCAGGACCCAGGCATTTTCAGGTAAGCCGTCGGCTCCTGGGGCGGTATTTTTGGCCTTCAGCCTGTTAACCGCCACTCTCAGGTCTACCTCAGTCACCTCAGGAGCATCGTCATCGTCGTCATCGGTGGAGTTCGTATCGGGCACTGCAGGTGGCGGAGCCATAGGCGGGGGTGTATGCTCCCCTCGCGAGGGGAACAGAGCGCTCACCACGTCCTCCACCAGCTGGGGCCGGAGACTGCGTCAACGGGGGAGCCCAGGTGCGGAGCTCATTCCGCACCATTTTGTAGGGTCTTCCCCAAGGGTCCCCGTTCAGAGACTCCAGCATCTCCTTGCGAGCCAGATCCTTGACCTGCAGGATCCCCGCTCGGAGGGCGGCCTTCGCCACTTTGTACTCCTCGTACAGCTCCGCCTCTCTAACTTGCGCATCCGGAGGGCGGATGCGGAGCCTGCGGTGCCTGGTATACCGGCGCCGTGCAGCAACGCATGCCTGACGCAGCGTCGCCAGCTCTTGCGACCTGGCGGCGAGCGCGTCCTGGCTTAACCCGGGGCATTGCCACGTCACAAATATCGGACATGGCCTCCCGGAACCACTCCGCTTCGTCGTTGATGTCAGCAGGCCTGTCCGGAGGTGACACCCAGGCCTGCACGATCGAAGCTTCCAGGAGGAGCTCCCGGTCCAGCTGCTTCAGCGCCCACCGCGGACCATTCGGAGCCTGCCGGACTGGCGCAGTTGAGGTCTGGGCGGAGTCGTCAAACCGGATATAACGGTGATCGGAATAAGTCTCCACCTCCTCTAATACGCGCCAGTCAATGACACGCGGTGACAGAGCGGGGCTGGCGAACGAAATGTCCACCACGGACTCCCCCTGCATCCGCACACACGTGGGGACAGAACCCCGGTTTAGGCTGACCAGGCCGCTAGCAGAAGCTAGTTGTGGTATAATAAATTAGGGTCATAAGGGTGCCTGTCCATTACAGCGGCGCAAGGCAGCGGAGCGGAGAAACGGAGAAATTTTAACTAATGGAATCGCATAAAATCAAGGAGCTTGTGGCTAGATAATAATATCCGCACGGGTCGATCTTCAAGCTTAAGCAACGCTTGCCAAGGTTGGCCTGTGGATGGGTGACCATCATAACATAGCCAGTTAATCTGACTCCAGTCTTGCCATAAAGTACCGTGTTACCCAGTTATTGAGTTGTGGAGGTCTGGCAGGCAGCCGCTCCGCGTAAAGTACTGGTATTTAGCTAAATCTGGTTTGACTGGAAGCCAACCTTAATATAGTTGGGAAAAGGCTAGGCAGATGATGGAATTGCATAAAATCTCCGTACCACGTGAGTTACTGACAGTTTGACTGACATGCTTGGTTAAAATTTCTCCGTTTCTCCGCTCGGCTGTAATGGACAGGCACCCTAACACTCGGTTTGAGAAGTTGTTGGGGCGACTAAGCCTCTATCTATCGCTTTTCACCAACCGCAAATAGATACATAATTTTTTGTTCGGGTTTCTTCAAAAATATTTTAGGAAAAGGTAAATGATTAGATACCATGCCCGAACGAAACAACTAAGTAATGAGGTACAAACTAAATTTGTTATTCAAAATTCAGTTGAAAATAGATATACTTGAATTTATAATAATAATTTAGATAATATCAATCCATCGCCTTGAACTCTAGTATCGACTTTAGCTTTGTGTATTTTAAGTGATTTTTAAGGACAAAAAAAATTATCATTGGATTTTGAATTTTGTGTTGTTAGACATGGTGATTAAGAATGGGTATAATTGTTCCAAAATTAAATAATTATTTTGAATTTTTAATGGCAACACTGTTTTAATAATAATATTTTTTTTTTCAGACGTCAGTCTATACGTTACAAAGATAGCGTTAGTAGGGCTGTTAGATTATATTATTTTTATTCATTTGTGTACTACTAACACAAATAAATAAAAATAATAAGGTAGTAACTTGGTAGTAAGCAAAATAAGTTATACAATAATTACTAAAGTCTAATTCCTATTTCTATGCAGGTGCACACTTGCCAAGCGCATAGTAAAAGGGCTGTTTATTTTGCACGCTAACGTTCTGAGGACAGTATTGGGGCAACCATGGACCCTGCTCATCATCGATGCAGTTCTTTTCCTAATTATGGAGAAAAATCATCGATGAAAGCATTTGATAGTCCTTAATGTCTTCATTACTTCCTTGTGCTGCAGCTGGGAAAATATACGGCAGCAAATGCAACGGCGAAAAAGTGTGACAAAGATGATGCATACATTTATTTATTGTATTTTATTAATTTTTGGAAAACTTACAGCTAAACAACACACTAATAAACATTTAAACAAAATAAGGCCAATTACAAGCTTTAACAAGTATATGAAATGGATAGTAGACTACATACTACCTAAAACAAAAATACCTGATGAAGTTCCCATCAAACGCACCAGGTAATACCATCAGATGAACCACAAAATTACCCAATGCAAAGTTTACGCTCATTGCTTATAACCCGGCTTCGCAGCGATCACATCTCGCGGCTTATAGCTACGTAAAACTATCTCCGTTTACGACCCAACTTATTAAACTTATGTAGTTTCAGACGGGTGAATGGGATCGGAACATCACTACATCGCTAAAAGCTGATGGCAACGCTGTCCGCGCTGATATTATCTGTTTAATCAACAAATGTGTTTCTGCTATGTGCTGGTATAAAGTTGTTACTTTGGATAAAGTTTTAGATAGTAGATTTGGTAAAGCTGCAACTGAAATAGCTGAAAGAGATATAGTTTTTAAATATTATCAGACCGAGGTTGGAAAATATGAATTTGTTCGAGCGTATCAAAACAACACGGGCGTCTTATAAATTTAATACTTCTGATTCGATTTGAGATGTATGAAAAAAACCACCGCAGCAAAGGTAGAAATTAAAAAATAATACGTGTCTCAAATAATGATGAATTGTCTGAGGCCCCAAGAAATAAACCAAAAGAAAACATGAACATTATACGATGCCAGCGCGTTGTCTTGTTAATCAAACAGAAAGTATAGATAAAAAAATATTATTTTTCGACATTACATGACATTTAGGCAAAACATCGAATGCTTATTTAATAAATTTAACTTATCAAATACTCTACCTCTTATATCGTGTTTAAATCGTCATAGATGTCTGTATCTAGTCGGCGCAAGGGTCTGTCAGACTCTTACTAACTAACTTGTCTACCTAAATGGAACGATTTTTTTTATCAAAATCGTGCTCATAGCTCCAATATCTTGCTAGAAGATAAAGTATTTAAGAGAGTTAAGTTAAAGAGTTTCTCATTACTCTCAAAAACCTACCACTGCAACATTAACCACCGTTAAAAACGTTCTTAATTACGTGACAGTAATTGTGGAAACGACCCAGTTAACGCGACATTAAACTGATATTAGAAGTCGATTAAGCTTCCCCAGTTACTTCCTTAGTACGTTCATTACTACCCATAGTACGTTCGCTAAGCTTCCGAGCCATCGAACGTGGCGTTTGCAATTGATAAAATGCACTGGCAATATACAAAAGGCATAGAAAAAGAAAAAAAAGACGTGTGGCACTCGGAGACTGCCGCGGTAAAGCTATTGCATAGCATTTTTTATCAACTTATGCATATATAATTATATATTTATTTTATTTATGCAGTATTTTTTTTTTCAGGATCGGATTTGTGTATTCCATTCCATTCCATTCCATTCCATTCCATGCCATTCCATTCCATTCCATGCCATTCCATTCCATTCCATTCCATTCCATGCCATTCCATTCCATTCCATTCCATTCCATTCCATTCCATTCCATTCCATTCCATTCCATTCCATTCCATTCCATTCCATTCTATTCCATTCCATTCCATTTTTTTTTCTTTGATATTAATTCAAGTTACACTTTGAGCGTGGTGACCGATAAAAAAAAAAACAGTATCACCCCTGTGCCGGTCGGAGTGGCGGGTATTAGGTTTTTTTCGTTACGGAATTTCTGGATTCGGTCTCCACGCTCAAGGCCCGCGATAGAAGCTATACAATATCTTAAAAATAAACAATAAGGCTGTTTGTCCATTTCCGCGGAGCGAGGCAGCGGAGCGAAACCAATCATGGCAATCAAAATGTCAGTGACTCACGAGGTGTGGAGATTTTATGCAATTCCATTGGTTAAAATTTCTCCGTTTCTCCGCTCCGCTACCTCCCTCCGCTGTAATGGAAAGGTGCCGTCATGATCCTTAATACGAGTAATGATAGTCCTCTCGACTGATTTCGGCTGTGGTGACCAATCTCCACGGAGGCTCACCATCGCCGCGGGAGATTTTATAGTGTACAGGTGTGTGCACGAACGTAGATGCACTCCCTCAAGCCATAAACATCCAAAATTGCTGTCACGAAAATTCCTATTACAAAAAAAACTTAACAACGCTTTTTGCCCGACTTGGGAATTGAATCCAAGACCCCACGGGCCCAGTTCGGCAGCCACGAGACAAACGGCCCTCTAAATTTTCCTTTTACAATTAACGACGGAATTTAAAAACTCGAGCTAAAAAAAGAATGACAACACTCACCTCAAGATGCCTTTTGAAAAAATTACGTCATAAAATGTAAGTAGGTATCCCCCTCGCGAACGATACTCAGACTGAAAAAACATTGAATAACATAAAGAAAAATTATATTTAATGCGTACCAGCCGTTTTCCATGACCTCCTTGAGCGCCAAAAAGCGTTAAGAGACCCTTTGTGAAACGTTCCGATGTATTTTTTTTATTATTTTTCTTTGTCTCAGAGAGCCTTCAGACGTATCCCGTCTGTTAAAGTAAAATATTCGACCCGTAGAATAATTGCGGCAGTAATTTTTAGCCCTCATTTAACAACGTTTTATATTGCCAGAGACAAAAAATAGAGTGGTCCTTCGTTAATTCTGGATAATTATTGTGCCTCTCTTGTTATCTAATGGCACGTGTTAGAAATGGAAATTATATTTTTGGTGAATGTTCACATTTTCTAATTGGCGTGATAATCATTAAAGTTCGAGGAACAAAATTAGTCAGAACAACCACAATTATTAACCCAAATAAAGTTAACTTGTGGACTTTAGAATACTATTTAAACCGATCCCTACAGGTTGACTAAATAGCTAGAGAAAAAGGTCATAAATTTTTCGAAGCATTTGAAACGCTTATTTTCATACCTACATATTGTGGAAAATGTTCTACTGTTGGTTTGAAAGCGCCATCTCGAGGGAAAACGTATAACTACAGACGCTTATTCGAAAAGGAAAACCTTCATTTGTAAAAGTTTTACCCACCCCCCGCTAGATGTTGCTGTGTCTACTAAACGTGTCGCTTCGTCTCCGTTTTTCTGTTCCTCGCGTTTCCCGAAAACTGTTGACGTTCTAAGTCGGAAAATTTCCGACAGATGGCGTTATACGTTTAGTCTTCTCTAAGATTGCACGGAAAATTCCGACCAGTACCTAAACAGTTAAAGTAATCACAATTATTTCTCAATTGCAGTTATTATTTTAGCGAATATAACAAGGGTTTTAAAATTTATTGGTATTTCTATTTAATTGCGTAGAAAGGTAACAAATTGGTCACGCATCTGAGAATAATTGTTTGCTACCACGTAAAACTTTAATCGACCATAATTCCCTTTGTTATATTGAATTAAACTTTTACGAGACTTGTGACGATAAAAAAATAATATTGATAGCGAAAAGAATTTTATTTTAACATTTAGTCTTAGCAAAAAACAAGAAAAGCTTTTCCCCAAATATTTCTCGATCAGTAAAGGACGAAATTACTTTTTTCATCATAAAGCAGCTACCTACATAAATTAAGATAATTAATACACGAACAGACTTACCGACGCTATTCTGGGCCATCGAACTGTACTGCAAGTTATCGTTGAATTGAAGTGTAGCCAGACGGACTGGAGGGTATTTCAACTTTAATCGAGTTGTGGAGCGCATTATGCTTGCATTGCGCTGGCTCGGATGCCTCCTACCAGTCCACAATTGGATCTTGATGGGATTACCTATTCCTCTTTGCTAAATCAAGTGCTTAGGCGCTGGGGTATGGATCGTTGATCATGATGTGTGTGGGTCTTAGATTAGTTCGTCAGTCTTAGCATATAGGTGTTGATAAGCTTTCCAATACTTGCATTATAATAGTATCCTGTAGCAATTGCTAGAAAAATCATACGTTTTTAAACCGACTTGATTTCATGTCGTTACAAACGTTTAAAACAAAACATAGGTACCTAAAGCCTACCACGAGCTAATAACCTAAAGAAGCTAGCTATGACTTTGATTTATAATTTTTAATATCTGGTAAATGAGCAGCTGTTACAAGAAGACACCTTTCTGAGCTGAGTACACGACTAATGTACAATTGGAAACGAAAAATACGTGTCTAAGCTCTTTGTTAGGTTTCCGTACCCAACGAGTAACCAATGGAACCCTATTACTAAGCCTCCACCGTCCGTCCGTCCGTCTGCCTGTCAGCGGGCTGTATCTCAAGAACCGTAATAGGTAGAAACTGAAATTTTCACAGATTGTGTATTGCTATTGCCACGCCCTTCATGTGCGAGTCCGACTCGCACTTGGCCGGTTTTATTTTTTCAAGAAACTTGAGTAACATGTTGTTAGAAACATTCTTGTTCTCTTGTTCTCGTGCATTTATTTTCTTTTACCAAGTAGTAGACTGTTGGACAGTGAACTAGTTTGGTTCCCAAGAGAACCACGACCTCAGGTCAGGTCCGCTTTAAAAGCACTTTGTGAATTTTTACTTTACTACTTAATTTTGGATTTTTTCTTTGATGCGGTAATGCTTAGATTCACTAGCTACTTTTTACAATAAACTAGTTTCACCTCAACCGATTTAACCCGTGTGTAGGCTGGAACTTTACTCAAGGAAACGTATATCTAGGATAAAAAAACCTGCAGATACTTTGGCAAGATTAAGAAGACAATATTACTCTAATTTAATAAAGGTAAACAACATGTTGACTATTTTCTCATTTACGAACTCTACAAAACAACTTCTTATAAATTAGAGCTTAATTACCGTTCTTTGACTGCGAATATCGAGTGCTCAAGTGGTCTCCCGTTGCGAGCTAATTGGCTTTCTGCAGTTACAATAACGGTAATTGCAACCATCGGGAAAGAAAACAAAGGACAAAAACAATTTCCCTATTCAGAAAACTGTCTGAAATAAACAGTTTTCGGGCCGTAATACACATGCCTATAACTTGCATAAAGTTTTATAAATAGCTTGCACACCTTTGTGACATACACGAATCAGAACTTGCTTTGGCACAATGGCATACAAACTTTTCGATAGACGTGACAATGTTCCTGTGGGTGCAGCTGCATGCCGAAATACAAGCTCTCTCCTAGTTCTGCTACTGTTGATCCCTTTTACATACTACAAAAATTTAAGTATTACGGACAACAAAAATGGTACACCTCGACCTGGACAGAAACGTAAACAAAAAGCCAGTACAACCCCAGCTTCAAAAAGTAAACACACTATGACGTCCCCTTTGATACATGTAATGAATGATTCTACCGCCACGCCGAAAACAACGAAATTAAATAAAACTTCCTCTCAATGTGAATCAAAAATTGTAGATGTCCAAAAAGAGCAAACTAGACCGTGTACAGGAAAAACCATGTCACAGAAAAACACACCGTTACAAAAAGCAGAGATTGTAAATGCTAATGCACAAATGTCTCAAATGTGATAATAAAGTCGAAGTGGTAGACCATGTCAAATTCCTAGGAGTTCATATGTTATGAGTAAATAAACATCAATTAAATAAACAAAAAAAAAAAAATTTTTCTTCGGCGTCACCATGACGAATACTGCAGACTCCAAGGAGTGCAAATTTATTTTTATGGCAGAGTATGTCGTCATGGTGACTACCCTTAATTTTTTGTTAATATTTTAAGTTTTAGTTAAGATTAAATTTCAAGACGGACCCTGAAACATGCGTTACCGCACTATTATATAAGAAAACAAAAAAAAAACAATTGTTTCATATGTCAAAGCACTGCTTGTACCACCTTGTAGAAACAGCGTGACAATATAACTTAAAACTTTCTGAATTATAGCATTGTTTAAAGCAAACATAACAAGGGCGCAATCGCGCATACCTACACAAGGCATCAGGTGACGAAATGTTATTGTAACTAAATGATGTATAAGCAAATTCACTGTAACTCGTAGTACCTAATTATAATTTGTATTTGGTTTTGTAATTATTAGATTATGAAATAATGAAATTGTGTCGTAAAAAAAAAAAGGGAGGAATAGTGTAGGAACGCTGACACAGTGATTCTGTATTCGCAATCACGTGCTGCGCCCCGCGAACCCTCAGTTCGCCCAGTACCATCGCGACCCATGGACGCGCATATTAATACAAACTAAGTGCTTCCACGAAATATGTTATGAGTAAATAAACATCAATTAAATAAATCTTCCGCATCTGATTTCTCTCCGTATATAATAATAAAAATATTGATGCATTGCTAAACTGGAAAATTGAGACATCATCTGTACGGAAGTCTGTTAGCTCCGCATGCTATGCTATCAGAAGCCTGAGGGAAGAACTGACTTTGGCCCAGCTTAGGATGGTGTACCTACTTTGCGTTGGTTGAGTCTAGGCTTAGATACGGTATTGAGTTTTGGGGCTACAGTTACAAATACAATATCCACTCGGCATTTGTAATTCAAAAAAGAGCCTTAAGGACAATGCTTCGTTTGAAGCAGACTGACTCATGTAGGGAACACTTCATAAGACATACAATCTTGACTGTACCATGCCTCTATTTACTAGTTTTACTAACTAATCTTATTAAAAACTTGCACAAACTCGAAACTGACGAGCAAAGATAAGCTAGGCAGAAAACTCGAAGGAAAGACTTACCTAACATAATCCAACCGAAATTGAATGTTGTCCAACACAGTCCAAGATGTCAGTCAGTCTTTCTATATAACAAGTTACCCGTAGAATATAAAATCATAAATAGTGCAAACTTATTCAAAAACAAATTCAAGTCATACTTTTTGAGGAAGGGCTATTACAGTGTTGATGATTTTGTGGAGGACAAACGATAATTATGTTACTTTTGTTAGCATCCGTAATCATTTATTTTTGACATTGAATTTTTTTTTTATTTTTTTTTTTATAATTGACTTGATTGATTTATTATTTTGTGGTTGCACATTGTGAGATTATTGATCTTTTTTATATTTTATTATTGAGCTTTATTTTTGACATTTAATTTTGATTTGACTGGAATAATTTTAAAAATGGAATTAGGATTATTATTTGCATTATGATTTGTTTCCAAATTCTTATCGTTTTTCTTTAAATTTTAACTTTTGACTTTGATATTATTAGTATTTTTTTTTTCCTTATTTTGACTTGAATGATTTAAATTACTAAAATTATTTAATGATTTTGTGCACATGTGACATAATTGATTTTTTATAAGTATTTTATATATATTATTGAAATTTATTTTTGACATTGAACTATTTTTCTTATTTTGACTTAAATGATTGGAATTTGTAATTATTATTATTGTATATGTGACATAATTGATCTTTTTACATTTATTTTTGATACTATTTTTTTTAAATGAACATTTTTGTATTATAATAATTATTTTTCTACACAATTTATATTGTTAAGAAATAAATTACTTATGACTTATGACATATGTATAATTATAAACTACTCAGCTTAAAGTCACTATCAATCCACTTTTCTTTAAGGCAGTAAAAACTTTTTCTCTTTTACGAGTTACATGCATGAGTAGTCAGTGTTCCACGCATGGGAGACGGGGCCCACTAGGGCCAGTGCCTGCCGGGGTGCGGAATCTGTTCGAAAGAGGGACCGTACCCTGGAACCCAAAGGGCATTAGGAGGAACACGGATGGGTTTTAGTCAGTAAGAGTCTGACACACCCTACCGCTCCGCCCAGTGCCGCGGAAGGAGTCATTTGATGATTTCCCATCCTTAAAAAAAAGGTCTATGAGGAGTACTCGGAGGGATAAAGATGCGTTTATTTCGGTTGGGTGGGGGTAAGGATGAATGTTTCTTAAGGACTTAGTAGAGTTGACGTGCTGTGAGACCTTTACAGTTGGAATACATTGATATTTGATTGGTAGTATTTTCTGTAATAGGAGGTTTTGTTCGACATCCACTGTTCTAATCTACCATTGATCGACAATCTATTGGGTTGGCATTGACATCGCACCCTCAGACAGGAATGAGTGACGTCCAATGAACAAGCAAAACTTTTTCCAAAACTCTATATGCCGCACTAACAGTCACTTTATATTTCTGCCCTTGTTAGCAGAGCATGCATCAAAACTTTTATCAGTGCCTAATGACGAATGACTTTTTAGGAACATTATTTATTTTTAATCACTACAAATCTTTAAAGCCTGGAAAAACTGTTGCGACCACAGCATAAGAGCTGAACTGAATTCGAAACAATTCGATTACCATGGATCCCGCAACGCCAATTACAAAAGAACAGTGAAGTTGAGCGTCGTAAAAAAACACAATTCCGATTATCTAGGTTGTTCGCTTGTGTTATAAATTAAGCAAGTAAACCGCAAAACCCGCACCGTAATCCAGGTTCCAACCGCTAACTAAAGTAAATATTCCCGAATACGTACATTTTGTGTTTCACTTCGCTCCGTAAACGTTGTAGTCCAAGTATTAGAGTAATACCAAACGTAAACCGATAAGTCCACAATGCTAAACCGAAAATGCGCTCACGTGGTCCTACGCAAACAAATTGCAATGTATGTAAACAGAGGCCGGTAGTGCCCTGGGCTCGGCACACGGTAGCGATTTTCGTCAATCGCCCGAAACAAAGAACCGGGGTGAATATTAAAGGGCTGTGAACACTCGAGCCGGTTTTTCATCAGGCAACAGACACCAGTGTGCCTCTTTCAAACCCTCCTTTTGAGATCCCGCGCAAGATTAGGCACTAGTTCTTATGGTGTGACCTTAGTGTTGGTACAGAGGTGAGCTTACATACAAAAAAATGTGTCGATAAATTAAAACATATCGGATGAAGTTTGATTACATTTAACCTGCTGATGTTTATTCTATAGTCAAACTACCATTTCGACTCTCATAAAATGCGAACAATGTGTGAAAGAAAGAGTTTATTTCAAACTTTTTATCAGAGCCAGTTGCAAAAATTATAAAAGATCACTAAAAAATTAGTTATTGTGGTATAAGTATGTATAAAGTCGTCATTAGTCTATTACCTATAGTATTTTTCTGCTGGTAAACAGGATAAATTTCCACAACAATTATTCAGTACAATCGAAACTGGGTATACAACTAAAACCAAAACTTCCATTAAATATTAACTCACAAAACCATCGACACCGCCACATCACTAGCTCGTTATTGCACGTCATCACTAGTAGTATAGAGCGGCGCGACGCCCGCCCGCCACTCGACGCCGCGATGATTCAGCATTCTCAATCCAAAAGCCTTTTACGATTCCTCTTTCATTCTCACCGAGTGAATTCGACTCGTTCCCACGCAGTTTTGAACGCGACTGTACTAGAAACTATTCGACAGTTGTTGGTTGACGCTCATTTATTCATAGGTTTCCGGATTTGGAGCTTGCTTTTATTTTTTGGCCGCTTAGGAACTTTTTAAATATTGGGATGGTTGTTAATGCTCATTTATTTATTGGTTAGATTTGAAGCATACTTTAATTTTGTTGGTTGCTTAGAAACTTTTCTTATATTTTAATTGTTTGATGCTCAATAGTTTATTTGATTGTTAGATTCAATTAGTCAATATTACACTCAGTTTCAGAATTGAAAATTGGAAGTACCTACTGTAGAGTTTGACAAGTTCGAAAATCTGAATTCGGAAACTGGGGGTAAGTAACTATGAATCTATTTGAGTAAATCAGGATGGAATAAAACGTTGAATCCACAACAAAACATTTTGTTGTTTGTTGTAAAAAGATAAAGAAAAAAATACTGTGCTTTCATAAAACCTCCCGAAACATGACGAAACATTTCTACAATAAACTTTTCAGTGAAAAGCTTTACAACAAAAATCTCCGTAGCCAAAGAATAGCCCCGGTTTTGTTCAAACTACAGCAAATTGGCTGAATTGGGCCATTCTGCAGTGTTAACCGAACTTTGTTACATTACAAAGTTTTACACTGACCGAGCAATTTAAGTTGGTGACTTCCTATTGGATGGTATCTGTCTTAACTGGAGCATAAACGGGTTTACCATTTTATTTCCTAACTAACTCTTGCCCGCGACTTCGTACGCGCATTTTTCGTTGTTTCCCGTTCCCGTATAATTTCGGGTAATCCTCTTAGTGCCCCCTACACTCGTCAAGGAACATACCCCAAGTGCCTCGCAGCTTTGGCCTTTTTCAACTCAGAAAAACTGTAGCTATGGTCGTCAAAAAAATCCAAGGTTTCTGTGTCTATTTCCAAATTTTTTTGAGGTTGCTTTGCTATTGAATTAATTTATTTTTAAGGCTTACTTCAGTAATTTTGTCAAAATATTAGCCACAACAGGACAGGCACTATGATTTACAAGATCACTAAGATCACTCTGGCATCATAGCTTGTTTTAGTTTAGTTATATAGTATCTTGAATTTTGAGAAAAATTACAAAAACATTACATTTGCCCAATATTTACAAAAAGTCAAAATAAAATCAATAAAACTCATGGCGGGGTGCGATTGAGTTCGCCGCATCTCATCCTCAATCGTAGAATCCAACCTCTGAAAACCTTAAAAATCACTCTATTCTTAGGTAGGACCTCGCAAAATGCCAATCTTGCCCACATCAAATTCAGGTCTTGCCCCGCCACTGCCTAAAAAAACATCAATATCGATTCAGTGATTTAATTCAGCGGGACAAACACCCTCACTTTTACATTTATAATATTTTAGCTAGGATTATAATTTTTAGCTTGTTCCTTCCATTGTTTCCAATTTTGCACATCATCTACGTTCATCATCTAAATTCCTAAGAAAGACATCCAATCGCCCCGCTGGTCTGCCACGGCCATGTCTCGCGAAGTCAGGGCACCTAGTGTTACACAGGCCCACCGCTCAGGCCAATATCACGTAGAACCATTTTCCAGCACAGCTTCACACATTTCAGTTTCCCAGAAGAATCAAAATAAAATTACCTATATCGGTTTTATGACCAATATAAAAATTCGCCTATTTTATTATGTCACAAAAGTCAACAATATAACATTAAAACCTTATCAGTTCGCAATTATTATTTAAGTACAGCCATTTCACAAGTTGTAGTATTGAAAAAAGCAGTATATTTCTATTTTCATTGCATCGAAGATCGGTTTGTCGTATAGGATTTGTCGAAATAAAGATCAATTTCAATTCAATCAATCAATCAATTACAATAAAATGTGTATAAATAGCCACAAAAAGATAATAAAGTAAAAATCTTATATAAAGGTAAATTAGTGCCTAACTTAAAACTAGTGTATGGCTAACATTAATTAAAGGTACAAGGTATTTAACGAGGAACTTATAATGTATGTAGCGACCTGCTCGAACTAGGTTTATTTAAACCTGTGTTTCAGGCCATCACTTTATCGAAATTTTAATTGGTCAGTTTTGTATGTTAACTAGATCAATATAATAATAAATCTTGATCGACTATTAAAAATAAGCAAACTTTACAATTATTAAGAAATACTAGTCTAAACAATTAACAAAAATAAAGAATACAAAGAAATATGAAACAATAAACATCATACTAAAATATCTAGCAGTTTTTCTGTGTCAATGTAATTGAACTTCGATAAATATTCATATTTTTTTTTGCTTTTTTTGCTTTTCATAAAATGGTTTGCCGTTTATTTCTCGACTTATTACCAATCTAATCTAGCCCGTTTGTCCTACTGTTGGGCAAATGCCTCCCTCTCACTTTTCCTTAAACGTCTGTCCTCTGCCATTGCGGGCCACTTCGCCTTGGTCTACCGCGATGTCGCCTACACAACTCATCTGACATACGATAGATATGGCCGGCCCAATTCCACTTAAGACAAGGCAAAATCGGTGATTTTAGTTCTGGCGCATAGTACTGTGTTCCATACACGGTCCGAATTTCGAACTCCCACTTATTACTACTACTAGTTTTTTCTGCCCCACAGCCAAGGAGCTCGTATTCGGTTCGGCTTCCAAACAAACCGGATTAAGCTGAATACCAGTGTTTTACGTGGAGCGGTTGCCTACCAGACCTCTACAACCCATTAACTGCGTAACACGGTACATCTTGGCAAAACTGGAGTCAGATTGACTGGATACTGACAATCCGTAACGACTGCTAAAGATCTACAAGTGACAGTCGGGACCAACGGCCTAACGTGCTATCCAAGGCAAGGAGGAAACTCGGTATGTTAAGATGGTCACCCATCCACAGACCAGCATTGGCAAGCGTTGCTTGCCCTTAAAGATCGACCCGTGCGATTGACATTGTTTATAAACTTTTTTTTTTGTCAGTCATTGTTTTTCCCGTGGAGTCTTCACATGGTCTGAAAATTTGACTTCCAAAATACGGCGAACCACGCGTCGCTGGTAAACTGCGAATGTGAACTTTAGATGCTTTTGCAAAAGACCATATTTAAGAATGGGAAGGGTGTTAACCTCCGTGAGGTAAACCCAGAGAAATAAATATTTACAAATCCCATATCACCAAAAAAATCTTAATAAAAATACAAGCATCAATCAGGCAAGCCAGAGTTATAAGGGCAATGAAAAATGGCGATTGCCATTAAAATGTAAACGCACAATGGCGGCACGCGACGTTCATAATTACAACGTTTAACTTACATCAATCATCGGACGGATCTCCACTCCGTTTTTATTGCGATCCGTTTTTATCCTTGTTTTATGTTTTGATATGGGCCAAACAGATATTGTCAACGCTGTGTTTATTAATTTGTAGTGAGTTTGATCTAGAGTTACATATAGTATATCTGTAAGAGATTAAAGCTAAGTCTAAACTTATTAACAATCTTAACCAATTATTATTATGAGCGCGTAAGTTCGTAAGGATTGATGTTTGTGTGTTTCACGCCAAAATACTGAACAGATTTTGATGGCAGCCGGTCGATTCCCAAACAACAACAGCTATGTAGCTCGTACATCACCAGATTTTGTTGCATGTTTATTTGAGATAAACTCAGGAAGTAATTATAAGGTAACGCTACACTGTCACAGAGTGTCAGAGGCTACTTTTCATCACAATTCTCTAGGATAGGCAACCGAGGGAAACCTTTAGTAAAATATAAGGTGTTAAACACAAAAGTGCAAAACGACACGATTCTTCTCCGTGGCGTTACTTGGTAAATTGATACTGATCAATCTTGAGCGCAGAGTGTGATCGGTTTTTATTTTTGAGTAGCAACCCTGAACGTAGCAATTTGTGACTACTTTTATTAGCTTGGGTTCTTACCTGTTAAAACAATGGTATGGTGTAAATATAATAAATATAATAGACTATGCAACGAGGGGATTTATTATATTACCCAGTTATTATATTATGTTACCCAGTTAATGGGTTGTGGAGGTCTGGTAGGCAGCCGTTCCTCGTAAAATACTGGTATTCAGCTAAATTTGGTTTGACTGGATGCCGACCCCAATTTAGTTGGGAAAAGACTAGGCAGATGATGCACCGAGGGGATAAAACAGTGTCTTATGTCACGAGCGTCATATTGAATCAAGAGTTCTAATCTAGTACAAAATTATTGCCCGGCTATGCCCTCGGGAAATAATGATTCACTTTAGGTCTGGTTTGCATGTTTGCATGACATACAATTTGACGTTTTAGAATCAGGTAGGTAGGTGTGAAAAGTAATTTTAAGCAAAGTAACGATCAAAATCATCTGATAAAGATAAATTCTTTCACAAGCTAGATTTAACGTTCCATATTTCATTCATCTATCTAGTTCAAAATTCTAGGTACCCATCTACCAATGTAGGTCGAGCGATTCAAACGCAGCTGCGCAGGTGTTAACTGGAGAGAGGTCTTTTGAGTTATGCGCCCCTCAAAGGGTTCACCCTAACAAGTAATATGACCATATTGTATAAGTTTGATATTATACACTGACATGAAAAGAAGCTGCATCAAAGTACAACGTAACTTTCAAACAAAGATATTTTTGGAAAATGCCAAGTTTTGTTCTTTGCTATATTAAAGACCGCATAAGGTCAAGAAAACAAATTTGAAAATGGACCTTTCACTACATAAATGACTTGCCTTAAAAATAAAAGTTACGCACAATCTCATCATCTTGTTTTTATAATAATTTTATTTTAATCATACAATTTAACTGTCGATATAAATTTCCTCACCTAAATATGGACATATCGATCGACCATGCCGAGCAAAGTGTTGGCATAGAAATAACAATCAATGTAGACTATAAATTATGTCCCAGTCTTCGGTTTACTGAACACACAGACGTTATTAATAATAATAACCTCTTTATTTCAAGCTACGTTAGCCCATAGATACCTTTATAGACTAACGTATATTATTATAATGCAGTTCAAATGAAGACGTGGTCTATGACATACCCCTTAGTAATGCCAGGTTTTCTCATTGTGCCTGAGCTCCTTGCAAAATCCGGTTTAGAGCTAAATAAAATAATATAGTTCAACTACAGGCCAAAAGACTGTGCTCACACAGAAAAGATATGAGCATTGATCACTGCGTTCGGTGCAGTCATAAATATCGGAAAATAATCTGAATCGAGACAACCTCTAAACCTATCACTTTACCTATCCCCTGAAAGAATCAAATACCATTTCCACGATGGAAATGTTACCTTGGTACTTGGAAAATGGGTTCGAGACGAAAGAAGCTTTTATTTTGATACACCTCTTTGCTTATTGCATATTTATGGAACGTTTCATACATTCACTACAACAATCTTTTAGAATGGAGACAGAAAAATGAATTGAAGTGTCTTAATCTGCTGTGTTGTGGTCTGAAAAAGTTGGAGTAAAAGCAACGCTTTAAACGATATTATGTACACTCTCTCACTTTTCTCATTGGTAAAGGTTTCGAACTGTTTTGGGTCGAACTCTGGGGGTCTGGTTGCGCGTCTCTTTTTCAAAGGTGTTTTCCGCCGACTGATCGACACTGCGTGGCAAGAGAACTATCTTTTTCTTTGCTCAAAGAATTGCTTTTCAATGTTGCAACGCTGCCAGTTTTCCAGGCTTCTTCTATACTTCGACACCAAAGTTTTCTTGGTTTTTGTATGTTTTGATGTCTGTAGGTTAGTTTGCACTTAAATTAATCATGGCCATTTGTATTGTTATTTACTTTCAAATACGTAAAATAATCTTCTTATAAAAAATTAGAAGGGGAATAGAGAAAAGATATATTATTTTTCAGTTGAAAAAAAAAACACGATCAAGGTTTATATTAATAAATATATGTATACCATAGTACTTATACGGTATCCAAGGCCTGAAGTTTGCAACATTTTATGAGAAACAAATTATAACACCTGCAAAACCGAAACCCCTCATCACACTTCACACAACGCCACCGTCTCCACAACTCAAACAGTATCACACTCGGTATTAATGTACCGTGAGAGAAGCACAGTGGAACTTGCTCTAAGTTATTCAACACTTGCACAGCCGAGACGTGTCTACAGTTCGACGTTCCCTACAGGGTCGGAGCGATTCGCTCTCGGTAAATTATGAACACGTCAACGTATGTGTGTTTGCTTTGGTTTATATTCAGGAGTTGTAGGTGAATTTGGAGAGCTGTAAGTGGTATTGGTGGTGGTTAAAATAGAAGAGGCAAAGCGATGAGAGATGCTTGAGAAAGCCTCTTATTATAAAACGACTAGTTGACCCACGCAACTTCGTCTGCGTCACAATTTTCATTACTGCTCCGCTCCTATCGGTTTTAGCGTGATGATATATAACCTATAGCCTTCCTCGATAATTGGGCTATCTAACACTGAAAGAATTTTTCGATTCGGACCAGTAGTTCCTGAGATTAGCGCGTTCAAGCAAATAAACAAACAAAATCTTCAGCTTTATATGTTAGTATAGATTTAAAGCACCTAAACATCTACAGTCAATAATAAGACAACAAGTTCGAACAATTTTTTTATAATTAATCATTTTGGTTCGCGCTCTTCTGCACATTCAAAACAGTAGGGCGGGCGCCGGTCCCTTTGCGCGCAGTCTAGCGGTCAGAATTCAGAGTTCAGCGTTCCACGTTTACTGTAACCTATACGGTGGCTTAGAATCCTATACACACAGAAGCAGTTACACCGCGGCGGTCAAAGCGAACTCGAATTCTATCGGAGTTCTATTTTTTGCAATAGCTGGAAGTTCACGATGTCCAACGAGATCGAAAACTTTACGAGTATTTAATTAGTGAGAGAAAAACGTTTTCTTTATGATTTGCGAGACATTCGGTTGAGAATGACATTTGGGTTTCAGTAAAAAGAGCGCGGCACGTGTTATCAGTGCTTAAGATTACTGGACTACAGATTTTTAGACCGCTCACAGTGTGCACAAGTGTTAACGCGGAACGCAGAACTCGGAACTCTGACCGCTAGACTGTGCACAGTCGGGTCGGCGCCTAGAATATGGGTATCCAAACCAAAGTGGTAGTGGGAAGGACACATTGCTTGCAAAAAAAAAATAGTCTAAGGGTTTAAAAGGTAGACAGTGAAGACCGCATAACGCGTAACGAGTGTCCTAAAAGGTAAACGATGTTCTGTTGAAAGTCACCAGAAGTAGCTAGATGCTAGACGCATGATGATAATGATGAGTCGATGGGTAACTTAGCTACTTCTTCAGATTCTTAAAACTCTATCGATCATCTGTTACTATGATTGTTACGTAATATCTCTCAAAACAACATGTCTCTTCAAAACCACAGAGGAATATCGAACCAAATCGCGTTTGTATCGAATGCTTTGTACGTGCATACGTATAACGTATCGTAGCTACGTTCATTGAAACTTGTGTCAGCCAAGCGATTTGAGAACAAAGGGACCGGACGGCAGCGCGGGCTCTTTTCAAATATTCCTCCATTATGGGATACACACTGGTCTCAGTTTTGAAGAGCTTCCATTTTTCATCAACAACATATTTACACTCTCACTCCACACAACCTCTGTCTCTTTTTTTCTCTTTCACTCTCTTAGTATGAACTGTTCTTCAAAATACAGGATTTTCCTAGTTTGATGGATAGGGGTCATACTCGTTAGTACATAATAGCGGTCATTAATCATTATTTGTAGGTAGTAGCAACACTGAAGTTACCTTGGCTATTATATCTGCTAAAACGTTATTTAAAGATTTTCTATATATTTATTAGCACTACTGCTTTATTGGCACACTAACTCTAACTGAGATTAATGTAGTACAAGAACACAAATAAAGCTAATTTCTCCACAAGAACTTAAAACATGTCCTTGCTACATAAACCAATGTTCGTCCGTGTGTATCGCCCACTGGCCGAGCGTCCGCGTCCGCGCGCAAACTTCACCGCCAATTTGTTAGCACCTCACAAAGCAACCTCTTTTAATATTATTCTGCCAGGCACGGAACCCTCTCAAATTAAACGCTACAATATAATATTTGTGGCATTATGAATAGCTTGCAAACTGGATGCTATTCTCGAGTGTTTACTCTTCACTTTTTGTGAGCTAGTCAAGAATGGTGCAGCCCGAATCCATTTGATTATTTTAATGTTTCAGTTTTTTAAGCTGTGAATGGGTTTTTTAAAAGTTTGTGATTAGTACGAAATTAGCAAATCTAAATAATATAATACTCGCGTTGATATTCTCCAAAGGGTTAGGCATACTTTTATACCTACAGTGTTGATATATTTTTTTTTTGGGACAGGCCCCCCACACATTCCCAACCACTGCAACTCCTGAAAGCCAGAATCAACAGTGGCGGCCACCAGAAAAACGCCAAGCCAATGAAACCCGACGAGTCCCGGAGAGACGATTCAACTGTCTTGGATCCTGCAACGAAATTAATCAGAAAAGTACAGCGGAGGAGTAGGAAAAAAATATATATAATTTCCACTTCCCTCCGTATCAAGCAGGAGACAGAATAGAACTAGGCCAATAGGCACCAAGGGACAAATACTGGGTTAAGCCCAGTTGCCAAGCACCACGGATTATATCTTACCACTTAAACTAATGGGTCCTAAATTGTGAGCTACTTTTGATTCCAGTAATAGGTATGGCAAAATCGCTTGAATGCACGGAAATTTGTTCTGGTTTCAACAAGGTCCGTATAGTAAACTACCCCAGATGTAACCTTAATACTATCTAACATAATATTGCGTTCAGTTTACCAAAGACTACACTCCCATAAGATGTGATGTGCGGATTGTTCGTATTCATGGTCAGCTGTAGAACATTGACATAAAGGCGAGGCCACAAGCTTACAGGAAAATAATTTACTCTTAAAATTGCCATGACCTGTGAGAAATTGGGCAACACAGTGATCCACCTCCAGCCATGTCCTGTCCAGCCGCTTACGAACAGATGGAAAAAACTGGTGGAGGTGACGGCCTTTGATGGAATTTTCCCACCTACATTGCCACTCGGATAAAAGTTCCTCCCAGACATCAGTCTGGGGTTTTAGTAATCTAGAGATCTTAGCACGGCCGCGTTGCGGTAAGAACTCTGGGTCCGTAATCTTTCTAGCGTAGTAGTACATTGCAGCACGCCTCTGCACTTCTAGATCAACTGGGAGAACACCCGCCAGCACTGATAAGGCTTCAGTACTAACCGTCCTATACGCCTTGCATAAGAATATCAAAGCCAAACGCTGGCTTTGCAGCAATTTACGTCGTACCGCACCTATGGTGGCCCTATCGGCCCAGACAGGTGCCCCGTAGCACATACAACCCAAGTAGGTAGCCCCATAAATAGTTTTTAAGGTTTGAAAAGATAGACCCCAAGTAGCTTTGGATATTCTCGTCAAGGCGTAGAAGTTCTTTTTTGCTTTCTCACCTACTGTTTTTATATGATCAATAAATGAAAAGTTATTTTCTAATAGCATACCGAGATAGCACACGGATTCTTTTCTTTTAACGGGTACGTTATTGAATTTAATACTAGGCCAGGATTTCAGGTTTCCTTTTAAAATAAGTTGATAGGTTTTATGCGGTGCAAAGGTCAGACGGTTTCGATCGCCCCTCTGAGATATTAATCGTAGGCATGTGTCAGCCAAATTCTCGAGGCCAGCCCGAGTACTTGCCTGAATGAGAAGCAAGCCATCGTCCGCGTAACCGGTTAATGAGCAGCCGCATGGGAGCGGAAGCGCGAGGAAGTTATCGTAACCAATATTCCAAACATATGGACCGATAACTGAGCCCTGAGGACATCCCATGGTTAGAGACTTATTAATGGAATGATGTCCAAGTTTGAGTTTCACGGAGCCGTTTAGAAAGTAAGAAAGAATCAGATTATAGATGTTTTTGTAACAACCACGATTTTCATTTTAAGTAGTAGCATCGGCCACCATGTGTTATCAAAAGCGCAAGAAATGTCGAGAAAGATTCCAACCACATATTTATGTTCCGATAAGTTAATAATTTTACGAACAGAGAGCACTGCGTCGACGGTGGATTTACCAATAGTGAAACCAAACTGATTATTATGAAATTTAGGTTCATTCGGTAGTAAGCGCGGAACGATTAGTCGCTCTAAGAGTTTTCCCAAAGATGGAAGTAAGGTTATGGGCCGGTAGGACTTAGGGTCATGCGGGGGCTTATCGCCACTCTTCGGAATAATGCGTAGAAAGCCTTGTCGCCATATTCGAGGAAAAATACCTTCCGCAATGCATCGGTTATATACTGATAAGATCGCGTCTCCCGCTGTCTTACACGCTTCTATAATCATTCTATTAGATATTTTATCTTCACCGGATGATTTGTTGAGAGGTAGTCTCTTGACAACGTTTCTGAATTCGTCAGTGGATGGAAGATCTGACTCCGGTGATTCAGGTGGCACCGTGGCCCACGCTCTGATCTGTTGGTGGTATTCATTATCATTTACTGATGAATCGTCTGGTATAAGGGAATCAAGCAGAGCATCAGTTGTTTCTTCAATGCCGGTTGTATGTTTATTGTTTACTTTAATGTTTTGAACGTACGCAAGGTCGACAGATCTATTAGCTTTGAACTCGTGGTACAAAGGAGACCACGGACCCTCCCTATCAAGTTTATCAACAATTTTCCGCAATAAATTACCCTTAGATTTTTCAACAGAAGCTCTGTAGCGTGACTTGGCAACTCTAAAAGTACTTAAAGCAAGATTAAGGAGGTCCCCGGTAACCTTACGTTTTTTTAGCTTGTTAAGCTGTCTACGAGCTCTACGAAAGCTTTTACGTTGTTCAACAAGGTAGTCACTCCACCAATCACATCTACGAATATTGGTCATGGATGCGCGACCAATAGCAATGTCAGCACAGTAAGTGAAGGCGTCCGACATTATCTCAGCACTTTCCTCAGCTGACAATCCATCGCGAGTGAAGTCTTTGACATGACCAGAAAAAGTGAGCCGAAGAATTCCCAATTCGCGCCCTTACTTTTATATCTAAAATTTCCAATTAAGTGTGACGAACCTTGAGTAAACATAGGAACAAATTCGTACACGATCAGGCGATGATCACTACAAGACGCGTCAGGAAGGACACGCCACCTATCCAAGCGTACGTCTGCACTAGAAAGTGTGACGTCAATACAAGATTCGCCCATTTGGCTACAAAAAGTAGGTGGTGCGTCTGGGGTGTTATGAATTGATAAATTCATCTCAGCAATAAAATCTTCAACAGCACAACGTCGTTCGGAATCAGTGGATCGAACTTTGCCATACCACAGGGTGAAGAAGATGCATTTACATCAGCACCTACTATAACTTTGCAGCCCGCTAGCGACCGCAAGACGTGACGGAGATTATGTATATGTGGAGTAACTGGGTCTGAGTATTGAAAGTAGCAGCTCACAACGTAAACCTTAAAGGTAGGCGATGATACTTCCGCCACGGCGCAATGAGGCGTTATGAGATTACTTATAGATGTTACAGTAAAGCCCGAAGAACGCGCTACATAAATTCCGGCCCGCGCCCTGCAGTCCAGCTGAACTACCCTGTGACGTAAGCGCGCGTTTTGGTATTGTTCCTGAATAAGTACTATGTCAAGATTATAATCCACAATCAATTTATCCAGCTCAGATGTCGCCACCCTATCGTTATGGAGATTTAATTGTCCTATGGTTAAAATATCCATTATTAGTAGTTAGTGTTTAGGATTAACTGTTCGAGTTTCAGTTTGTAGGTAGTACACTCTTGAGATCCGCAGCGATGATCACACGGTTTTTTAAAGCGTTTGCACGCCACGCAAGTCGGTTTAAAATTTAAGTCGTCCTTATGCGGGCAATCATTTGTTTCGTGTGCCTCCGAACAATTGGCACAGGTCGGTTCCTTACTAGCGCAGTGTTTCTTAACGTGACCGAACTGTTGGCAATGCAAGCACCGAACTACTTCTACATCATCAATAAAACGGCAGGTAGCCCAATCAATAAATAACTTATCCTTGGTAGTTACTAAGTGTTTACGTACCGCGGGTTCTATTTCAATGCCAATCCATTTTCGACCGTTATCTAAGGAGCGCCTACGGATAATTTTGGTAGACTTTATAAAGTCATCCTCTTTAATTTGCAGCTCATCCTTAATATTTTGGCGGTAAAGCGCGTTCAGAAAAGCGCCATCATCCATTGATGATGGAACATCCTTTACTAACACTCTAGGGCGTCTACCCTTTGGCTTTTCTAGTCGTAAACCAGCGGCCTTGATAGCATCTACAGATTCTAACTTTCTAAGTTGAATTTCATTAGCAACGCGTAGTACGACACCTGATTTCGCGGTTTTTTTCACGCCTACAATTTGAAAACCGTCGTCACTGGGCTTAATTGCCTTCATGAGCGCTTGTTTTGTCGCGGACGAAGTGTTACAGTCAGCTGACCGGTCCGCGGTAGGGTATGCGAACACACAAGGTAACGGTGGTCGAGACTGCATAATTGCTGGAGCTACTTTTGGCAAACGTAGTTTCAACGAGTCCGCATATGAAATATAGTGTTGATATGTTTAAACACCATAAAATTTAATTATTATTTTAAATTCTACTAACATAGGTATAAGTATCTACCTCATCATCTGCCTATCCTTTTCCCAACTAAATTGGGGTCGGCTTCCAGTCAAGCCGGATGCATCCGAATACCAGTATTTTGTGGAGCGTGGAGTGGCTACTTATCAGACCTCCACAGCCCATTAACTGGGTTACACAACACAGTACTTCATGGCAAGACTGGAGACAGATTTACTGGCTTCTGACAACCCGTAACGACTGCCAAAGATCTACAAATGGCAGCCGGACCAACGGCTTAACGTGCTTTCCGAGGCACGGAGGAAACTCGTTATGTTAAGATGGTCACCCATCCACAGACCAACCTTGGCAAGCGTTGCTTAACCTTGAAGATCGACCCATGCGGCTGTTATTATCTAGCCAGGAGCTCCTCAGGTATCTACCTACTAACATAATATGGACCTGTATTAATTGTTGTTGTGTACTTGGTCTGAAATAAATATTTTCAATTAGCCAGCCTGGTCGGCTTCCAGACAGTGTATCCGTGTATACGTGTATTTATATCCAACAAAATCTTAAAGTAGTAGGAAAACTCATAAAACATGCTTAACTTTAATAATTAACCGCACTTTGTCCCCTAACGTTACCAATTTTCTTACTGTCGTGTCGCTAAGAACAAATACTTACTACAATAGCCACTACAGTAAAATTGCTACAATACAGGGTGCATTACCCTTTATAACCTGAAGTTGATTGCGATAGGATACCTTCTGTATTTCATTCAAGGAACAAAAGTTTTATCCCCACTAAAATATACTCAATAACGAACGAAAAATTCATATTTGCTACATCTTTTATTATTACTACCAGCTGATCATTTTGGGCTCATGGATCCCCTAAAACTTCACAAGAATCAAAATCAAATCTTCGAAAAAGGCTCCATTTGAAAAAAACAACCTGTACCTGACCTCACGTTTTGTTCTAGTAACAAGTGTCTCCCGAAGTAGCTATTAACTACTCCAGGGGCCGAAGAGAGCCGACAACGAGGTCTCATTTCTACCGGGATCCGAGGGTCGAGGGTCTACCGTCTTTTGTGTTTGCCCTACGCTTTCGACAATCATTTTCACAGCAATTACACCACTGAAAAATGCAGAAGTAATGTTGAATTTAATACTGGGGCCGATTCTGTAAATTTAAAAAAAAAAACTTAATTTCTATTAAAAATCGTTTTATTTTTTATTTCACTTGCAGAGCTAAAAGCTGCTAACGGAAAAGAATCTCAGCACCCAGACTTTTTGAAAGCCCAAAAATCTCATATGTACTCGTAAATTGATTGGTCAAATAGTTAAAGTCTTCGAAGTTCAGTGTATATTAGTTCAAATAGGCTTTCAGAAGAACAGAAACGTTAACCTATGCCTAACGGTTTGTTTTACTAACAAAAGTTTAGCACAACTAATGCTGTCTAGAATTTTAGTGGAAGTTGATTCATATGTAAGTACCTATGTATACATGTCATGTCCTTTTCTTTCTTTTCTTTTCATTTTTTACCAGCATTTGAAGTACACTACACATCACATGAACGTAAATTTTAAAATCAACTTTTTCATGCATTCATTTGGTCCTACTCTTCCAATGGTCTATTACTATCCGTCTTAATATTTAAAGACAGCAATATTTTGATTTAATTTATCAAACCTCTGCGCCTCTAGGTGAAGTTATTAGCAGTGTGAAGTCTGCAGTTATTTTTGTCTGGCGAAATGGTCTCTGGTGCTAAAATGTTAAGTCTTAATATTTAAAGACAGCAATATTTTGATTTCACTAAACAAAATTTCAGAATTAACACTTCTTAAACTCGCGTCTAGATGACGTTATAAGGTAAAAGTACAGTTTATTGTCCTCGGTTATTTTTGTCTGGCGAAAAAGTTTCTGGTGCTCAAATGTAAAACATTAGAAGATCGCTAAGTGCACCGTCTCGTTGACAAGCTTTCTGCGGCCCTGCCTTTCGTAATAACTTCCAATGAAATTATTTGACAAATAATACCAGATACTTTCCAGTATTTCAGTTCACAATTTTTGTTTGAATTTTAGTTGTACTTGTTAATTTTATAGAATACAAACACTTTTACTATTTTAAACAAACAATAATATTTTGCCGAGGCGAAATAGACGCTCTAGCCATAGGCGAGGCCGATATGAAGCCGAGAGACAATTAAGTCTCCTGTTCTAGCACATTAAATCATTCAGTAACGTAAGCAGCAGCTAAGAATTGACGTCTAACAAAATCCCATCAGACGCATAGAATATGAACGTACAAACTTAACTACGAAATGAATAATAGGCACCACATCTCGCTCACATCCCTCGATAGTAATACGTCACGTCCCGACGCAGGTCCAATTATTTGCCCCGTTAATTATGTACGCTCAAATCCAGACCGATGAGGCCACACTAAATGACCTAACCGCAACATTCGGCCTAATGTGTACACAATTCTAAATTTCAGGGCAATATCTGGCTCAATAACACTTGCGCCATTAACTCTCTACCGAAATAGACATCACATTGGCTTACGCACCTACTGCGAACAAACGCAACGCAATCCCTACCCTTACAACTTATCATACAGTCCAATTTTATTGAAACACGAGGTTTTTGGATCAAGTTGGCACTGATACCAGAACATTACAACAACTTCAAAACCTCCAACGCATTGTGAACACTGTTTTAGCCATGATAAGATGTGATTTTGTTTGCGGAGTATGAGCAATATACCAGACCGATTTTTTCTATTTCATACCAGCACAAATTGCCGACAGTTAGGTTAACTGTTGCTCGCAGTGCTTTCTATCTTTCCTATTGTGTTTTCCCCTGATGTATAGCAAATCAGATTAGTGCAAAAAACCGGATTGTATTCATTTTTACGTTGCGTGCTCTGGCTACAACCATAATGTGCGAATGTTCCAGAAAAGGGCTGGGGAGAACTTTTCATAAAGAGAAAATATTGGAGGGTGTCGGGAGGCTTACGGTATTCGGTTCATACAACCAACTTTATATCATGGCTGGCGAAAAATAAATGTTTGGCCAGGACACATTTGTATCAAACAAAATATACCAATATGATTATATAAAAGGGCAGGACATGATACTTACACTAATTAAATGGGTAAAAGAAAACGATATGTCGATCATTTTCTATAAATAACAGCATAAAAAAGGTCCTCTCTTTACATTTAACTTGCTATCCCGCTCAAGTTGATGATTCGCTCTCCCATACAACTAAATACTAATGTGAAAAGACCCTTACAACTGCCACACTAAGATAGCCAAGTAAACATAACTGGCCATCAAAAGGCCGTTAGACGACGGGTATCAATTCTAAAGTATCAATCCACATAAATTTATGACGCGATATCCTGTTTATTGGATCGCTGGCCGTTGCGAACCAATAAAAGTCGCCTTGTTTTATGTTAAAAGTTTATGAACAATATTTTATAAAAATAAATAAAATACACAAGGGAGAAACGATTTTACACTCCCATAAATCGCAGGGATGCTGTATGTTTATTATAAACCAGGATGTAAGGCGGGCTTTGCTAACTAGGCCGTGACGGACAAACGGGAAAGTCGAACACAAAATCTTCATAATTTACATACATCCTACCAGTTACATGAAATTGTAGAAATTTGTATCGTATCATAGAAAATTTTTGGACATTGAAGACAACGATGGTCCGATTTGAAAAATTATTTCAGTGTTAGATAGCCCATTTATCGAGGAAGGCTATATGCTATATATATATTAACTAGCTGACCCACGCGGCTTCGCTCCCGTCAACTGGCTACTACCCTACCTACCCTACCTACCCTACCTACCCTACCTACCCTACCTACCCTACCTACCCTACCTACCCTACCTACCCTACCTACCCTACCTACCCTACCTACCCTACCTACCCTACCTACCCTACCTACCCTACCTACCCTACCTACCCTACCTACCCTACCTACCCTACCTACCCTACCTACCCTACCTACCCTACCTACCCTACCTACCCTACCTACCCTACCTACCCTACCTACCCTACCTACCCTACCTACCCTACCTACCCTACCTACCCTACCTACCCTACCTACTATAATTTGAGATTTAAACTATCCTATCTCTCAAGTTGGATCGAACTGCACATGGTGTGCGAATTTTATTATAATCGGTTAAGTGGTTTAGGAGTCCATTGAGGACAAACATTGTGACACGAGATTTATATATATTAAGATAATATTCAATTTAATAATAAACGAGGAGCTCGTGGCTAAATAATAACAGCCGCACGGGTCGATCTTGAAGGTTAAGCAACGCTTGCCAAGATTCGTCTGTGGATGGGTGACCGTCTTAACATAACGAGTTTCCTTCGTGCCTCGGAAAGCACGTTAAGCCGTTGGTCCCGGCTGTCATTTGTAGATCTTTGGCAGTCGTTACGGATTGTCAGAAGCCAGTAAAATCTGACTCGTCTTTCCAAGATGTACCGTGTTACCCAGTTAATGGGTTGTTGAGGTCTGGTAGGCAGCCGCTCCACTTAAAAACACTGATATTCAGCTGAATCCGGTTTGACTGGAAGCCGACCCCAATGTAGTTGGGAAAAGCACAGCGCTAGTAAGGAACCGACCTGTGCCAATTGTTCGGAGGCACACGAAACAAATGATTGCCCGCATAAGGACGACTTAAATTTTAAACCGACTTGCGTGGCGTGCAAACGCTTTAAAAAACCGTGTGATCATCGCTGCGGATCTCAAGAGTGTACTACCTACAAACTGAA
The DNA here is from genome assembly GCA_950371165.1 of Lacanobia oleracea. Lineage (NCBI taxonomy): Eukaryota > Metazoa > Arthropoda > Insecta > Lepidoptera > Noctuidae > Lacanobia > Lacanobia oleracea. The sequence continues at coordinate 16,629,550 of OX493397.1, forward strand.
ACTCGAACAATTAATCCTAAACACTAACTACTAATAATGGATATTTTAACCATAGGACAATTAAATCTCCATAACGATAGGGTGGCGACATCCGAGCTGGATAAATTGATTGTGGATTATAATCTTGACATAGTGCTTATTCAGGAACAATACCAAAACGCGCGCTTACGTCACAGGGTGGTTCAGCTGGACTGCAGGGCGCGGGCCGGAATTTATGTAGCGCGTTCTTCGGGCTTTACTGTAACATCTATAAGTAATCTCATGACGCCTCATTGCGCCGTGGCGGAAGTATCATCGCCTACCTTTAAGGTTTACGTTGTGAGCTGCTACTTTCAATACTCAGACCCAGTTACTCCACATATACATAATCTCCGTCACGTCTTGCGGTCGCTCGCGGGCTGCAAAGTTATAGTAGGTGCTGATGTAAATGCATCTTCTTCCCTGTGGTATGGCAAAGTTCGATCCACTGATTCTGAACGACGTTGTGCGGTTGAAGATTTTATTGCTGAGATGAATTTATCAATTCATAACACCCCAGACGCACCACCTACTTTTTGTAGCCAAATGGGCGAATCTTGTATTGACGTCACACTTTCTAGTGCAGACGTACGCTTGGATAGGTGGCGTGTCCTTCCGGACGCGTCTTGTAGTGATCATCGCCTGATCGTGTACGAGTTTGTTCCTATGTTTACTCAAGGTTCGTCACACTTAATTGGAAATTTTAGATATAAAAGTAAGGGCGCGAATTGGGAATTCTTCGGCTCACTTTTTTCTGGTCATGTCAAAGACTTCACTCGCGACGGACTGTCAGCTGAGGAAAGTGCTGAGATAATGTCGGACGCCTTCACTTACTGTGCTGACATTGCTATTGGTCGCGCATCCATGACCAATATTCGTAGATGTGATTGGTGGAGTGACTACCTTGTTGAACAACGTAGAAGCTTTCGTAGAGCTCGTAGACAGCTTAACAAGCTAAAAAAACGTAAGGTTACCGGGGACCTCCTTAATCTTGCTTTAAGTACTTTTAGAGTTGCCAAGTCACGCTACAGAGCATCTGTTGAAAAATCTAAGGGTAATTTATTGCGGAAAATTATTGATAAACTTGATAGGGAGGGTCCGTGGTCTCCTTTGTACCACGAGTTCAAAGCTAATAGATCTGTCGACCTTGCGTACGTTCAAAACATTAAAGTAAACAATAAACATACAACCGGCATTGAAGAAACAACTGATGCTCTGCTTGAATCCCTTATACCAGACGATTCATCAGTAAATGATAATGAATACCACCAACAGATCAGAGCGTGGGCCACGGTGCCACCTGAATCGCCGGAGTCAGATCTTCCATCCACTGACGAATTCATAAACGTTGTGAAGAAACTACCTCTTAACAAATCATCCGGTGAAGATAAAATATCTAATAGAATGATTATAGAAGCGTGTAAGACAGCCGGAGACGCGATCTTATCAGTATATAACCGATGCATTGCGGAAGGTATTTTTCCTCGAATATGGCGACAGGGCTTTCTACGCATTATTCCGAAGAGTGGCGATAAGCCCCCGCATGACCCTAAGTCCTACCGGCCCATAACCTTACTTCCATCTTTGGGAAAACTCTTAGAGCGACTAATCGTTCCGCGCTTACTACCGAATGGACCTAAATTTCATAATAATCAATTTGGTTTCTCTATTGGTAAGTCCACCGTCGACGCGGTGCTCTCTGTTCGTAAAATTATTAACTTATCGGAACATAAATATGTGGTTGGAATCTTTCTCGACATTTCTGGCGCTTTTGATAACGCATGGTGGCCGATGCTACTACTTAAAATGAAAAACCGTGGTTGTTACAAAAACATCTATAATCTGATTCTTTCTTACTTTCTAAACGGTTCCGTGAAACTCAAACTAGGACATCATTCCATTACTAAGTCTCTAACCATGGGATGTCCTCAGGGCTCAGTTATCGGTCCATATGTTTGGAATATTGGCTACGATGATTTCCTCGCGCTTCCGCTCCCATGCGGCTGCTCATTAACCGGTTACGCGGACGATGGCTTGCTTCTCATTCAGGCAAGTACTCGTGCTGGCCTTGAGAATTTGGCTGACACATGCCTACGATTAATATCTCAGTGGGGCGATCGAAACCGTCTGACCTTTGCACCGCATAAAACCTATCAACTTATTTTAAAAGGAAACCTTAAATCCTGGCCTAGTATTAAATTCAATAACGTACCCGTTAAAAGAAAAGAATCCGTGTGCTATCTCGGTATGCTATTAGAAAATAACTTTTCATTTATTGATCATATAAAAACAGTAGGTGAGAAAGCAAAAAAGAACTTCTACGCCTTGACGAGAATATCCAAAGCTACTTGGGGTCTATCTTTTCAAACCTTAAAAACTATTTATGGGGCTACCTACTTGGGTTGTATGTGCTACGGGGCACCTGTCTGGGCCGATAGGGCCACCATAGGTGCGGTACGACGTAAATTGCTTCAAAGCCAGCGTTTGGCTTTGATATTCTTATGCAAGGCGTATAGGACGGTTAGTACTGAAGCCTTACCAGTGCTGGCGGGTGTTCTCCCAGTCGATCTAGAAGTGCAGCGGCGTGCTGCAATGTACTACTACGCTAGAAAGATTACGGACCCAGAGTTCTTACCGCAACGCGGCCGTGCTAAGATCTCTAGATTACTAAAACCCCAGACTGATGTCTGGGAGGAACTTTTATCCGAGTGGCAATGTAGGTGGGAAAATTCCATCAAAGGCCGTCACCTCCACCAATTTTTTCCATCTGTTCGTGAGCGGCTGGACAGGACATGGCTGGAGGTGGATCACTGTGTTGCCCAATTTCTCACAGGTCATGGCAATTTTAAGAGTAAATTATTTTCCTTTAAGCTTGTGGCCTCGCCTTTATGTCAATGTTCTACAGCTGACCATGAATACGAACAATCCGCACATCACATCTTATGGGAGTGTAGTCTTTGGCAAACTGAACGCAATATTATGTTAGATAGTATTAAGGTTACATCTGGGGTAGTTTACTATACGGACCTTGTTGAAACCAGAACAAATTTCCGTGCGTTCAAGCGATTTTGCCATACCTATTACTGGAATCAAAAGTAGCTCACAATTTAGGACCCATTAGTTTAAGTGGTAAAATATAATCCGTGGTGCTTGGCAACTGGGCTTAACCCAGTTGTATTTGTCCCTTGGTGCCTATTGGCCTAGTTCTATTCTGTCTCCTGCTTGATACGGAGGGAAGTGGAAATTATATATATTTTTTTTTCCTACTCCTCCGCTGTACTTTTCTGATTAATTTCGTTGCAGGATCCAAGACAGTTGAATCGTTTCTCCGGGACTCGTCGGGTTTCATTGGCTCGGCGTTTTTCTGGTGGTCGCCACTGTTGATTCTGGCTTTCAGGAGTTGCAGTGGTTGGGAATGTGTGGCGGGCTTGTCCCAAAAAAAAAAAAAAAAAAGTTGGGAAAAGCATATCATCACGCTAAGTCCATTAGGAGCGGAGCAGACGCGGGGATGCTTTATGTTTATTATAAACCAGGATGTAAGGCAGGCTTTTCTAACTAGGCCGTGACGGACAAACGGGAAAGTCGAACACACTCGTACATCCATCCTTAACATGAAATTGTAGATATTTGTATCGTATCATAGGCATACATTTTTGGACATTTAGAGATCGCAACTCAGGCGTTTCTTTTTAACTGACTTCCAAAAAAGGAGGAGTTTCTCAATTTGGCGGATTTTATGTATGTACACCGATTACTCCGAAAAAATATAACCGACTTTTTTGTAAAGTCGGTTATATTTTTTGTAAAAAAGTTTTACTAGCTATCACTTTCCTATAACAATGATATCCTTTCTAATTTATTGATCATCGTTTCATGTTCTATAAACTTATTGTAGGTGTGGGTCCCTCACTACTTGAAGCATCGATATCTGTGTCTAAAAACTAAACATACCTACATAGCATAGTAACAATTACACTAACCCGTATCCTGATAGCGGGAAGTAGTTAAAAAGTAGTGTGGTGCGCGGTATATGCACGTGATGTTGCGTTCAATGGGTTAAGTTTAATTGGAGCCGGTACCGCACTAGTGGCTCTAGTTTGGATAGTGGAATAGTGTATGCAGATGTTTATAGAGTCAATAATGCTTCTAATATCAATTTACGAGACACTGTCATACATACTTTTAACAGAATGGAAATACTCTTTATTGTACACATCAACAAATTACAATAGAAGCTGACTAAACAAATTACTAAACTTAATGTTTAAAGGACAACCTTCGCATGGTTTTAAAAGGGAAGGAGAAGAAGAAGTACGCAGGTGGTCCAGTATCATCATCATTTCAGCCGAAACGTCCAGTACATAAGACTTCCTCAAGCCACATATATAGGAATTGTACTCATCGCTCGCCAAGTAGAATTTGTGAGAGGCCTTCCAATGCTGCGTCTTAGCGTACGCGGTCACCACTCTCAATTCTTTGTGCACAATCGGCCATCCAATCCACTGCTAAGTAGCTGTACGTATAGGACAGTGTACAATAAGCTGGCAATTTTTATAAATCACTGAAGTACGAGTTGTTAATTAAATAAAAGTATGTAACGAACCCAAGAGGGCCTAGATAAAATGACCGTGATTCTAACAACAAATTGATTGTCAGAATGCTCAAAATTTGTCACGGTCAAATCCCAAACATTTTTTCTTTCACTAAATATATATAATATACTTTGTTTACAGCCTAAAGACAAAACGCACTTTCTCTTTACGTCTCTGCCATGAAGTCATTAGTCTCCTCCCCGCAGTATGTTTCGAAAGGAGAATCGTTCAGTGCTTCCCGATAGTTTACCGAAGTACCGAAACTGAGGTAACGGGGCTCATCAGTCTTTAAGGGCGAACTATATTTTAGCTAGAAGTGATTTATCCTTATCTTGGATGGGTAACTTACGTAAGAACCGTTTATCGATTTTGTTTGTGAAGATTTTGATTTGGTTATAGAAATAACTGAACATAAAACTCCAAAAAGAATTGACACGAATTACTTTTCTTGTAATCAGATTTTTTAAAACATTAATTAAACTTGTTTTTAGGGTTCCGCACCTCAATAGAAAAAAAACGGAACCCTTATAGGATCACTTTGTCGACCGTCCGTCTGTCTGTCAAGAACCTTTAGATCAAAAAACGAATATTTCGACACCCTAAAGGGAAACAAAATTCATAGGGTATTTTTCCTGTTGACCTAGATCTATGAAATTTGGCAAGTAACTAATACCGTTTATATTACAGGTATAAGAAAAAGTCTAAAAACTATACATTTGTAATTAAATCATGAAAAAACTAGTCTTTATTTAAAATACGTAATCAATCACCGAGCGTAATAAACCACTGATTGGATTCAAAATCTAGGTAATATTTAGCGTTCACCTTTTCAAACTCGGCCCACAAAAACAAAAGATATAAAATTTTTAAGTTTAGGAAGAAACTTCCTAATGTATTCTGATCAGTCAGAGCGCCATCTATTAAGAAAAAATGAAATGCACGAAATCATGAAATTAAACCATAACAAATTGTTGAGTTATTTGTTAAACTTTTAATACGTACCAAAGTAATACTGAAAAATCAATACCTTATTGTTATTAATCGTAACATACGTTCTTTTAACGTCTTTCGCTGCCAAATACTTTGTCAGTTTACGAAATGGTATATATTGAATGAATATAACTGATAACGCGTCATATTTGTAAAAAGAAAAACTGTCACACTTTTGTGGCAGGTGCTGTAAGGTCAGCCACTACGGTCACGACGACAACTAAGCGTTTGCTGATGTCGCGAAAAAGTCCACGAGCGCTCAAACCTCATGAGCCTAATGTTTCAAACCCAAACTGCGCAAACATATAGACGTATAATAACTCTCACCCAATAAGGTCACTCAACAAATACTCAAAAAAATCATAAACAAAAATTATAACACGGAATCACTTGCAATTTTGCAACAAATATAAAAAAATATTCTCCCAATGAAAATTATATAAAGGTGGCGTATCGTTAATCTAGGAGTAGTTGCAATAAAGCTGTCTTGTTCTTTGTGTCGCTTCACAAAGGAATTCCTCGCTGGTAGCGTTACAGCTTGGAGCAAGAAACCTTTGTATGAAGTGTTGATTTGATCACAGAGGAGCTATTATACTGACACCCGATGCTGTTGGTAGCTTCGAATGTCGACGGCTGATTGAATTCGAAGAGATCGAGATTTTTAAGTCTTTTGTCTTTACTGAGAAATAAATAATCAGCAGTGCGATTCTGTAAAATGTTGAAGTTAAAACTTAGGTGAAGTGAACGAAAAGTGAGCTGTCAAACTACACAAACAAGATGGAATGACAGCTCACTTGTCGGTCACTCCACCTAAGTGTACATGGTGTGATGTTGACAGAATAGACCGGCTGAATCTATAATTAATGTGCAATGCAAAGATTAATTTTATCACACATAATTAAATCTTTGCATTTTTGATGGCTTATTCCCAAATGGCCTAAAAAACGTCATAATTAAACCGCTATACAAAAATAAACGATAAAAGTCACGTTCAAAATTATAGAACTATTACGAAGACATCAGTTTTCTCAAAAATAATTGAGAAAGTAATTTATAATGCTATATACTCTTGTTTCGAAAAATTTAAACTTTTTTGCAATGAACAAAAAGGCTTCAGAAAAGGTACAAATCTCTCGGCTATAGGCTCTATTTGACCTGCTATCTAGTGTAATGACATCTATAGATAAAAGTAATCCTGTCTGTGCCATACTAACAAATATGACAAAAGCATTTGACACTTCGTGGATCATAAGATTTTGCTACAAAACTTACATGGGTATGGTATAAGAGGAAACGTCTTGAAACTCCTAGAATCATTGAGTAACCGAACTCAATGTACAGAAACCACTAGAATTTGTTCTATTACTAAATTGCACATAAAATATGTTTCTAAACCAAGGTATGAAAAATATGGTGTGCCTCAAGGTAGCGTACTGGGGCTACCACTTTTTTTAATTTACATTAATGATCTCCCGAAAACTATTGATTATAAAATGGTTCTGTTTGCAGATGACAGCACGGCTATAGTGGATTATACTAATTCTAATGATTATAAAACAAACAAACAAACTTGTTTGTTTGTTTATTCAAATTTAAAAAGTTCTTTCAGGAGTTTTTATTAGAGAAGTGTTACTACAGCGTAGATGATTTCTTAAACGATATTTTGCTTGTATAGAACTCTGAAATTGAATGTTTAACTCAAATTGATTTTTATTTTGACAACGTAATTTTAAATTAAACTTAAATTTTGACATCAATTTCAATTTAATTTAAATTTTGACATTGAATATTTTTTTGTTTTGTTCAACTGATTTTGTACGCCATAAATGGAAAAACATGTATCATTATTTATAAGACCTCTATGCTGTACTCATGTTTTACAAAATAAATATATTTATATACGAGTATCTATGAATTGTGCCAGGCATAATCGTAGCGACCGTGGCAAAATGTTGTCTTGTTGACGACTAAAATACAGCGATAAATTGAAATTAATTTGTGTCTGTTTATGTTTTGCAAATTAATTTAATTATTGTTAATATTATTTTAAACTGTTTGTGAATTGTAATATCTGTTATTGCTTTGTTTGATTTAAACTCTGTTTGTTTTTGACTCTATTTGCTGTATTCGACTTTGGTTGTTGAATTTGTTTGAGTTGTAATTATTTAATCAATTAATTATTCAATTTAATAATAAACGAGGAGCTCGTGGCTAGATAATAAGAGCCGCACGGGTTGATATTCAAGGTTAAGCAACGCTTGCCAAGGTTAGTCTGTGAATGGGTGACCATCTTAATATAACGAGTTTCCTCCGTGCCTCGGAAAGCACGTTAAGCCGTTGGTCCCGGTTGTCATATGTAGATCTTTGGCAGTCGTTACGGATAGTCAGAAACCAGTTAATCTGACTACAGTCTTGCCAAGAAGTACAGTGTTACCCAGTTAATGGGTTGTGGAGGTCTGGTAGGCAGCAGCTCCGCGTAAAATACTGGTATTCAGCTAAATCTGTTTTGACTGGAAGCCGACCCCAATATAGTTATGACAAGAATCTAATAATCATTACGTAGGTACTTCCTATGATGCATATCTATCTACCTACATCCAAAAAGGACGGAAAGCAATAAAATCCTTTTTTACAAAAAATACAACAGACGTGTTTTTGGTTCTTTTTTCGTTTTTTGACACCGACTTCCAAAATTACAGTTCTTTTCTTTCTTCCGAAGTTATTTATACCTTGTAGTGTTTTGTTTTTGGAAGTTGGTTGTATTTTTGGGAAAAAGTTTTAATGTTTTTACTTTTTAGTGGTACCAACCTGAGTACCCTAACCTATTAACAGCGTACAAGCATTATTGTTATGTTAATAACTGGTGTAAACACTAAAAAAACATGCGATTCTAGTAATCGCAATGCATTTGCTATCATTTATTGAAGAATTCCGTTGCCTACCTCCAAAGTTCTTCGTCAGATCTTCACCAAATAGAAATGAGACCAGTCCAGGAAAATATTCTTCCGAACAAAAAATAATCATCCAAATCGGCTGACAATTGGCGAAAATATCGCTGAACAAACATTGTTCATGGGATCTCATCATCAGATCCTAATTTATACCTTCCACCATCAGTTCAACAACATGAACTGATGATTACCAGGTACAAATATATGAATCGCGTTAGAAAATTTATAAAAAACATTGTATGTGCCTATAAAATTTGAGGGTTGCCCTCGATTTTCATGGGATCCCATCATCAGATTCTGATTTGGTGACAATGGGACCAATCTGAAAGTATTACCCTTTCAGATGAAGCAAGATGTTTTCAAGTCGGTTCATAAATGACGGAGTTATAAGGTAACAAACAAAAAAAAATACAACCGAATTGAGAAACTCCTCCTTTTTTTGAAGTCGGTTAAAAATAATCTATAATGTTGTCAGTACACTGTCCCTTACACTAAATCGCGCTGCTAAAGTGTGTGATACCAGTGAGTGCATGATACCTGTACTCTTGTTTTACCGGTTACCTGTTGCCTGTCACCCGGTTCCGACTGACACTCCTTACGGCTTCCTATACCCATATCTTACCTGCATTCAACTCTATTACGAATAAGAGCTATTTTATTTTATAATAGATTTCAGAATCCAAAATCATTTGTATAACTAGAGAGAGTTTTGTAGAAAGATCTATAATCTACTTTTTTGATTTCGAGACAAATCTGAGACAAGAGACAAATTAGAGTGTAAAGTGGAATTGTTCGTGTCGCATTTACATGATGCACGAGGACATAAGAGTCATGATCCTCTGGCTGAAGGTGCCTGAAGACGGACATCGTAACCGAGGCAGGCCTAAAAATGCTGTCGTGATGACTTCGTCTCATTTCTTATACCTTTTTTTAGAGAATGATCACATCTTGCCACCGAATTTTAAAACAGTTTTTCAACTTTCCAACTGATTAAACTTCGAATATTTGCGCTAACGAATGGTTTTGATGACAATAACAGGTAGGTAAATGATACTGACAACATTCTAAATCCAATATTGCTGACGCACAAAAATGACGGGTCAATTACATTTTATGCACTCTCATGATACGGATAGTTATCGAATGAAAGGGTTTGCTAAGAGTAATCTAAAAAAATCTTGTATTTAAAAAGTTTCTTGTGTTAAAAATAACATCCCCACTTTTTCTATTGAAACCTCTTAATTTAATCAAACATTTTAATTAATATACCTCGTGAGTCGTACTCGTATGTTAATATTAAATCACAAAACTCGACATTAATCAACACTCCCGGATGATAGAAACCTGTATGCTGATCACAAATTCATACGCTTAATAATGCCATAACATTTTTAATAATGTAAATTGATTAAAACCTTTTCGCGTACACTCGCTCGAAAAATAAAGCGTAAAAGCAGAGTTTTGGCGTAAATTAAATCGTGAATATCAGAGGGGCGGCCATGTTTGAATGGTGCTATGCAATTTACGTCGAGGTACCGCATAATAAGCTGTTTACGTAAATCTGGCTTCCGATGAATGTATAATGTAATCAGGGACTAATAACATAAACGTATGCGACCTTCGTGTCCGTATCGACAATACGGCGGATTGATTGAAATTCTGTTGTGAAAGTGACGGGTCTGGTGAAGATAGACCCTTTATTACAACCCTTTTTGATACCTCTTGGAACCCTAAAATTACAAGAGTTACTACAATATATTAACTCCGTTATTACACTGTGACAGGTGTTTCCCTTACCTTGACTATGTAAATTAAGAATTTGAAGTTGAGTAGTTATCAAACTTTAGCCTGAAACCTAACGAACTTTGGCATTCTAGAAGGATTTGATCCGTCTTTAACTCTAAATTTTAATTCAGAAACCAGCCATTAATGGTTTACCCTCTTTATACTGGACAAGACACAAAATATACAGTAGATGTTACCGCAAAAAAAAATTGGGTATTTATGAAACTCTAATTATTTATTTATTTCATACTTAACGCACACAGATGTACTGAGGCGGACTTAATGCCTGAGGCATTTTCTACCAGTCAATCTTTGGCTGATGCAGAGAATGATACTAGTAGGTGCAAATTGTGAAAAAAAAAAACAGAAACGCGATTAATATTTAAATTAATACAAAGATTATATACAAACTATAAATAGAATAAAATACCATAATATATACTCATATTAATAAACTAATAACTACTCTGACGATGTTTCGCAATAAAGCAAGTAACTCCAATTTTTCTGACCATTAACGTCTTCCCTACACCGGACAAGACAGTTTCGCAAAATATATAGTAGATAGTAAGGTTACCGCAAAAGAAGAGTTCAAATAACAAAGTCTGCGCCAATTTAGAAGTGCAGGCAGCATTAGTACAGAGAGTTTCAACTTGAATTTATTGGCGCCAGAGAATTTCCTTTGAACTCCGTAACGATCTCTGCGGATAGGTATGTTTTTGCATAATTTTGTTACATTTTATGTCACTGAAGAAATAAATAGTGGTTGCGTTTGTAGGATATATCTCGGGATTAGTTTCTTTTGTAGCACTACATAGTAAAAAAATAGGTAACTTTATGCAAAAGTACACCTCATTAACCAAGGCGGACCATTGTCTCATCTAAGTAATCAAGTCGGAGAATATACTCACGAAGAGCTTTTAAGAAAAATACATAAATCCCTATACATTTTCGGTCTCGGTGTAGTCAAGTACGCAGGAAATATTCCAAAACAACGTTGCACTCCCTGTTAATTTACGCTCAAAGACCGCTGGGACGGCAATCCGACACGAGCTACGGCTTCACGTGCGTCCTGAGGTAGGCGGATATCACACCACTAACTTCCAAACTTAGGTCTTCCACTGAAAAGTTCCTTGTGGATCCCAATAACACTTTTGCCCCACCTTGGTATCAAACAGTACCTGAAAAGGGGGTTTTACAAGCCCTGTGCCCAATAGATTTCTCGTGACGAAGATCAAAAACCACTTGCATCTCTTTAGGCTTTTTAGAAGGTGAATTTTCGAACATCCTTTCTTAATGCTCGTTTTTGTTTCATAAGGTTTACCTTATTAGTCTATACCTTATGCGCAACTTCATCTGCGTCACATTTTTCAATGCGAATGCATCAACTCGAACCAGTAGTTCTTGAGATTAGCGCGTTCAACCAAACAAAAAAATTCTTCAGCTTTATAATATTAGTATAGATCATTCATTTGCTATGTTAAATCATCATTCACCTGCTCTTATCCTAATTTTTTGTCTTTTAGGCACAGCATGTATTTTCTTCCCACATATTTCCTTTTTCCGTCATCTCTATGAGCTGTAGTTGAATGATTATAATTTTTTGTTATGTCATCATCATCTTCCTGCCCTTATCCCATGTTACTTGGGGTCGGCGCAACACGTTTTATTCTTCCATTCTGTTCTATCAGTCGTCACTCTATCACTAACTCCCTTTTCTTTCATATCGCTCCTCACACAATCCATCCATCTTTTCTTTGGCCTTCCTCTCCCTCTCCATCCATCCACATTTATGTTCATAACTCTTCTAATTATATGCGTTTCATCCCTCCTCTTCACATGACCATACCAAAACAAACGATTCCTTTGTAACTTTTCCGTCACTGGCGCCACTTTTAAAGTGCCTCTAATGTACTCATTTCTAACTTTATCCACTCTCGTTACTCCACACATCCATCTCAACATTCTCACCTCCGCTACATGCAATCTATTTTTATCCATCTTTTTCGCAGCCCAACATTCATCTGATCCATACATTATTTAAATTTTTGTTATGTAAACATGTGAAAATGTCTCTATTGAAAGTTTTTGGTACCAGTGTATAGCTATGATCCACAATGAATGACTTTCATCCTTTAAACATAGTGTACTACGCAACCGTATCCATTGTACTGCCATTAAAATAATAGATTACACCACTTTAATTGGCGATTAATTTTAATTAGCCGTATTACAATGGTAATTTGGTGAACGCCATTACCTGCCACAGGCATTTTTAATTATGTTTATCCAAGACTTTATTGCTTTAGTAATAATATATACAAATAAATAAAATGAAAGTGTCTGTTTGTAATGATAAAGTAGCAGCTTTTTTCTAAATGCACAAACTAATGTTTACACGACAGTTTTAACATTTTATTCTTTTAGATTATTGTCGGTTTGTTCCGGCTAATGTCAGAAATGGCTGGACTGATTTTTGGCACTTTCAATGACAAGTAGCTAGTGCTATAAGGAATAACATACTTTGAATTTAGAGATGATTTAGTGTTCTGCACAAATACGAAATCTTCTCTTCTCCATAGAAAATGGTCGATTGGACTAGTGCTCTTGCTTCTGACGTTTCATAAGTGTCCATTGAAGGCTTATGTGAATGATATAGTGCGCTAGCTGAAATTCTGCCATTTAATTTAACTTAATGTAATTTTCTATATCCATCACAAAATGTTTAATAATACCATTGTACAAATTTAAGTTCTTCAAACTTAACAGACATTTGTCTAAAGCTCAGAAGTTGTAAAAGCTAAAACACTAGGAAGTGGTGACGGGTTGGGCCATTTGGCGGACTGTCTTCACGCAAATTATGACTTTCAATAAGTGCTGATATTCAGCCTAGCTTGAATAAAATAATTTGGATTTATCAATAGCCCCGGACGAAGTTGAGGGTAAGAGTTTGTGCTACAAGAATAATCTCGAAAATATCAGGTTTGTTTTAATATTATTACAAGAAGGGTTTTATTTTCGGAGTCCTCGGATGGTTATTGTTTTTATAGGATTAATTGGGTGCTTGTTATGATATCGACTTGTAATTTTCTTGTTGCAGGAAAACTTGTCTTAACTTATTTAAACAAAGGAACATTGTTCATCACGTTAGCTCAAGCTCAATTTGTGGATGATTCCGGACTAGGGTTAATTCAAGTCTAGAAGAATAACTATTGTCGGGAACAATAGAAACTGTTACCACTATTCATATCTATGTTGGGCTTCGGAAATAAACTGTCAATCACTCAATTAGCTCATACAATGGTTCATAAAAATAACGGCTGTTACCTACTATATACCCATCCCAGCAGTATGAAAATCCAGAGAATGTTGTGCCTTCTTCAGCATATTGCATGCACGACTGTTTGGTACAGTCAAAGTATATGGGATGAACAGCAAAACCTCCGCTGTATAATAGTTTTCTGAAACTTATTTTGAAAGTTTAAGAAAACTATCCGCTTAGCGATTCGAGCGTAATAACGCCGAATTATTTTTAATCGAAAATCAATTTTTATACAAAATGTGTAAAAGTATTTTTTTATTTAACCTATTTACTAATTTAATATTATTTATAAATATATAAAAATGTCAGTATAAACTCATCACATTTATGATTTCTATACGCGTACAAAGCTATATCAATTTCTAAACATAAATGTACATACCATATAAATAATGTAGGTAATTATTTCCAGCCAGTACAAAGTTACGAGTGGTACTCAAGTGCTTGTGTTCTGTAATAAACACTATCTGGCACTAACTACCTCATAAAGCAAGAGACGCGGACTCGCGGATAGTTAACTAGATATAGTGGTTAATATAATCAAATGTATGTTGGTGTTTATGCTTGAGTGATATGATTATTGATTAATGCAGGACATCAAAAATTAATGAGCCGATATCAAAAGCTAAATATTTTGGAAAAGCTTTGAAAAGGAAAATTTTCAAGCCGTATTTTAGTTGGTAAGGAGTTTTTAGCTGACTGTAGTATTTTAACAAAGTCCATTTGGTGAGTATGAACACTTATCATAAACCAGTTTTAGTACTAAGACAGTAGTAATAATATCGTATCGTACTGTTATAACATCTTGTCTTTTAAAGAACTCTCTCTTAGAGAATATTTTTACATAATCGTTTGTATACGTTACAAAATATTTGTACGATAAGAACGCTATACGCTACAGTAAAAATATTGTACCAAATGTAAATACTCGTAATCTTCCATCCCTTTCCCCCCTACAGCTTCATTATGACACTAAAGTCTGACGTAAATTGTTTTACAGAAACCTCCCAGCTTAAATTATTTCGTGTGTACTACGCGGCTACGAGCGTAGCGACTGTAGGTCTACGACTCGGTCTCGTAGCACCTCTCGTAGCGGCGTAGCAACAGTTGCATTTGCTACGTGCTACGAAACGGGCGCACTCTACGGAATATCAAAATTTTGCGAAGTGACGAAAGTTGCGAATAACAATGTGACCTACTTCCAATTGGAGTTGTTAAAATTGCTTTATGTAAAATATGTGAAGTTCTTCGTATTTGAATAAAGTTTACGTTATGAAGATAAGTGTGTATGTGATTGTGTTAATTAAGTGAAATGGGGAGTCTGGCTGTATTTTGTTATTTTTTGTTTTCTTACATAAAAGGTAAAGTGTTGTTTTTAGTACATAGTAGAAAGCATGGTTTATTTTTTGATTTGATCCTTTGAATAATCGATTTGATAGTTTTTCGTGATATTAAAAAAACAGAATTGCTTAATGTTGTATCTTAGTTTTATATTTGTTGATTTTTTTTTAACCGGAGAAGGATGGAGATAGAATTAACAGAAAAAATATCGGAGTGGCCGTTGCACTGCAGTGAGCAACATAGCCTAACTAAAACAAAAAGAAGCCAACCTACTATTTTGTTCAATCCAATACAAATATCACAACAATAATAATAATACATGGTGTCCCATTCCATTTGAAATGTTTAAATGGGCCTCTGCGAATTGGCTTCGGCCCCTCGCCCTACGCCTAGAGACCCGAGAAAGTTAAAAACATAATAATACATTATTATAACTAATTCAACATTTGCATTTACCTCGATCTCACTGAATTCGACTTCTCATTCACAAACATTGAGTTCGGGTACAATTGAACATTCCGTTGGGTTTTATAGTAACGTAGTATGACTTTGACCAGCAAATACTCTTACATTAACATTTAATTATATCCTTTAAGGCGCTTATGTTTGTCATTTAAAAAACGTTGTTGTTTATAAACGACAATCTTGTAATTGAAGAAAATCATGGTTCTGTTTTATTTTCCTTTCAGTGCAAAATAAAAACTATTTTGTTACATACAGTACAGGAAATAAAAGTGACGGATACATTATATACCCAGCTGTAAAGTTAATATTTCTTTCTTAAGTCGATCTAAGAGAAAGTAGGTCCATTGTAAAACTTACTTTGAAATTGTTAACTCTCAGGACGCAATTTCTTGCGAACTAATCAGCGTTACTTCTTTCTATGAGAATAGAACATTTTTCGGTAATAAATACATATTTATTTCCATATGCTCAACAAGATCAGCGTTGCGTTCTCCGGTCGGAGCGTAAGCCGTAATTCTCCACGCCGGCTAGTGTAATATATATCGACATTATGAATTAGGTATTTGAAACATACGGGCGATTTTCGTATTTTTAAGAAGCGTTCGCATTCGAAAAGCCTCTAAGTCCCCTACAATTTGACAAGTTTTTGACATAGATTGTCGCTGAGATGATTTGCGACTTGAACCTTATTGACCTTTTTTTAGGTACGAAAATTGGCCTTCTGATATTAAACGTTATTAATTCATCTTCCACAGTATGCATATGCCTCCGCATAGTGGGCATTTCGGTGCCAAACCTTAAGCAGCGAGGGGAGTCCTCCACGCTGACATGTGACTACGACCTTGAAGGGGGCAGGCTGTACTCCGTTAAGTGGTACCGGGACAATGAGGAGTTCTATCGGTACATGCCGAGGCTCAGACCTCCGCAGCACGCTCATAAGCTGGATGGGGTTAAAGTTGACGTAAGTACTTAAGTGAACGGTGTTCATATTCTGCACAGGGCCGCGGAAGGCCGCATTCCCTTTTGGAATCAGAATGGTATTATAAAAACCCATTTTGCTAACTTCTCTCTTCCGTGGTCTAACTGGGAGCGTAACCAGTCTTGATCAAACTAATCCTGCTGTCACAAGGCATCTTAACAGGTTCGCTGTCCAGGCTCCAGATTGGGAATGGTCCGTAAGTCCAGTTATGTTTTTATAAAAAGTCGGTATCCTGCCAAGTCCGCACTAAATATGTAACTTTCTCCACAAGTCCACAGTGTCAGATGGTTTAGAAATTGTACGGGCGAACATACCACATACGGTCTGTGGACTGATATGGAAGTCTCTCTACAGACCGTATGAGGTCTGTGGACAGTGAACCTGTTAAGCGACTCATTGCCACCGTCATTTTCATGCATGACGCGCCAGGCGCGTCGGGGGCCTATATCAAGGATGACGCACCTATAGCGTCATTGGCTCCCTGTGATGTTTTATGCGTATTTTGCCGTTATCTTGCGTCGATCTGCTAAGAGAAAAAGTTATTTGAGTGCTTCGATTCGTATTCGTTGGTATTCAAAGGAAATATTGCCTCACAAGGTAGGATTTATATTAGTTCATCTGTTTGTGATAATAACGTATTATTTGAAGATAATCAGCAAGGAGACGAAATTCCTGAATGTAGTCAGGTAGTATTCACTAATAAGCATGAAAAAATTAACAATAAAGAAAATTATGTTTTTCCAGAATGTAGTCCATTGATTTTGCATATTTCAATGGAGCGTAAATTCATGGGACCATGTACCATGACCAATAGTCAATGTACAAATTATAATTTAGACACCAGCATTGAAAAAAATATAGATTCTGAAGAAGAGGAGTGTGAGAAATTGAAAACAAAGTTTAAAGTAAGAACCCTAAGAAGAGACCTAAGTCGCAAATTTAAAATAAGTCAGACCCTGATTGTAGTGCAGTAAAAATAATTTAAAGGATTGTTCTCAAAATATTTAATTTTATAAACAGAACTGAATAATCAAGACAGAGGATCAGAGGATAATTCTCGCATTCAGATTAAGAAATTTACCAGCACGGAAACGTTTAGTGTCATGAAAAGTTAATTAAATATGAAGACTTGGTGAGACAGTATGAAGACTGATGTAACAGACATTGATTGACATAATAAGCGATTATTGATTTTAATTATTACAAGAAAGAAGTAATTTTTGATACATAAAAGGCTGATTTTGATTAGATTATTTTTTATAAATCTAATCAAAAATCTGATTTTTCACCACAATTATTAAACATTTTGTACTAGTGTTTAATAATTTTGGTGAATTTAAAATACCTTCCACCCCGCATAAGTTTAAAAATTGTTACCAAAAGTTTGCCACCCCTGACTTGTAAAATATTAATTCTAAATTAATGGTCAAGGGTATTTTCAACTTCAATGTTTAATTTAGGATAAAAAGTGGTAGTTCTCTTTTTCTCAATTTTTTTAATCTGTTTTCAAGTAAATTCGATGTGACGCGCCAGGTGCGTCATTGGCAATATAGTAAGTCGGTTAAGTGCCTATTATTTGACAATATTAAATAGTAGTTCCATTCCCAGTCAGCAACGATAGGCTTACCTGAAATGGCAAAGCCTAGGGCCAATCCTAATATAGGTTATATTAGGTTTCGACCTAGGCTTTGCGTGTGTATCCCAAGGAAACTTCACAATCACTGACGGCATAAGGAGTATCCGAACCAACATCATTTGAACGTTCCAAAAACGGATAAACGAACGTACAAAACCATTCAGCTGTAATGCCATACAATACCTTTGCACAGACAGGCAAAAAGAGTTACTTTCGCTTTCATAAAGCTTGTGCCTATTAATCAACGGGTGATGATATGATATGATGGCGTATTCACTGAACTAAAAGTGTAAGCAGATTTTTTTTGTATTACATTACATGTACTCGTATGTCGGTACCAATATACTCAATTATCTTTCCTCAGCTGGAAAAATCAACAGCGCGCCGGGTTCACCTACGAGAGCTAACGCTCAAATCTCGAGGGTTGTATCGGTGTGAGGTGTCGGAGGAAGCCCCCTCTTTCCACTCAGCACAAGCCGAAGCTTTCATGGAAGTATACTGTAAGAAGATCTTACTTTTTAAGGCAACCTTTTATCGTGAGGAATTCTCCATCGAGGCCCAAAGGCCTATTTCGGTACCGGTGGTCTATCTTATTAGTATGCATAACAAGGAAAAGCTAAAAGCAAAGTGTAAAGTCAATGTGTAGCAATTTTGATGACATCATCTTAGATTAACATATCGTCGCTTATGTTCTAACACCGCGGAAGTCAAATTTTGAACGAAATACGTTTCGTATGTCATTTGATAAATAATAATCGCAGGATGCATCGTTTGACGCGTCAAACACGAGACTTGAGACCAATGGCGAAACGTTATAAAAAAAACATCGCATATGTCAGTTTTGTCGACAGAAAATTGCAGCAACAGCGTGTAACTCAGTATTATTTCCATAGCAACAGCGCGTAACTCAGTATTTTTACAAAACTGAGTTACATGCTAAACAATTAATTTGTTCTCCTGAAAAATTACAAATTTTGACATCCGTGGTCCAGCGACGTTGTACAGTCTTATTTCTCAAAACATCTTAACCATAATTATTATCTTGTTTAATAATGATAAGAATAGAATATCATCGTGTTTTGGTTTAGCCAGAAATCTTATACAGCGTGATGCTCCAAAAATTTAAGGATTCTATAAGATCCAGTAAAAAAACCTGCTCTTGTGGCCATGTTCTTTATTATCCCCCAACTCTCTATCCTTAGGGGTGTAGGTAAGAACTAAAATATAGTGCTTGGTCAAAGTAATCATAAGGTTAAAAAGTTGTAGGAATAAATTATGTCCATCGTGTTAAGTGGCCTTGCCATCATCTAATGGTGCTACTTATAGTATAACTGATCACAAAATATGTCTCAGCAAATGACATTCACCACTTTCTGCAAAAGCACGATACCAGAGTCACGTTCTCGAAAGCGCAGTTCACAAAGTTTGAACTATGAAGCGCGAGGGATTTACGGTCTAGACTGGTCTAGACAAAAGTATGGATCGATATATTTTAAACTACATAGTAATAAGTGCAAAATGTAATATCACTAAAGTTTCCTTATTTATATTCCGCTTGTGAAGTGCAAACATTGGCCTTGACTTTTTCTGAGTTGATTAAATGGACTGACAGATACAAGACATAATTTTAAAATTAAAATCCCCAATTTCAATTTTATCAAAATTAAAACGCAACTATAGTACTTACTAAATGTATCCTTGAACTGAAAAGTTAAACAGAAATCTGCTAACATTAGTACCTAAACTACCTATTTAATAAAAATTTTTAAGTATGTAACCCTAAATAGAAACTAATAATCAACATTGTCTTTACAGACTTCCCCCGTGAAACTCCTCGTATCACGGGTCACGAACGAGCGTACCAGCTAAAAGAACCACTCGACGTGAACTGCTCATCTGCCAAGTCGTTTCCTGCACCCGACCTGCAGTGGCTTATTGATGGGCAAAAGGTAACACGATATCATGATGTACTTACATGATAGCCGTGTAGGTGTGTAGAAAGGTTGGTTAGGTGATAATACTACAATAGGCCAGTACGTCTACGAAGAGTTGTATCAAACTATACTCGCTAGCGACTGTAGTTAAAAAACGTATGAAAACTTAAAAAAAAAAAACAAGTTTCTAATTATTATTTATAGTTGTTAACTAAAGTTTTACTTGTTGTTTGTTAGTTAAAAACTTAAATAAATAAATTAGAAACTAGTTTTTTTTAAGTTTTAATTTTTTTTAACTACAGTCGGTAGCGAGTATAGGTTGATAAAACTCATGGTAGACGTAGTGATCAAAATTGAAGTTTTACCACCAACGTGTGGTCGACTGGGACAGCCCCATCGTCGTCACAAATATTGACCACATAGACAAGTTAGAGTGAACATGCTTCTTCTGCGTAAGCTCATTCCATCAGACAAGGGACACAAGGAACATGAGCAAAACCATCTCCATACCAGCCAATTGCCGTCCACTGCTGAACATTATCTCCCCCAAAGAGCGCCAACAATCTCGGCCCGGTGTTGAGCAGACCATCAATCCATCCGATGCCAGTCACCTTCTTCAAATCATGTTCCAACGTGTCGCAGGGCGTAACACTACGTTTGGCATACCTGGCCTCCACTCTAACACATGTTCGACCGTGAAACCATTTCAAGTAAAAAAAAAAGATACTCATGTCTTCCAAGTGCGAATCCCTTGGATAAAATCTACGTACTTAGCTTCGCTTCTTAAGTGGGTGATAGACGTACGAACTTATAGTAGGTACGCGGTTTTTAAGATAGCGTACTTACTCGGCTGGACGTCGGTGACACACGTGAAAGCTTGCTCATTACTCTGGTAATGTCGTCAATGTCTATGCATTGATACTGCGGTACTATTACCGCAATGTCGTTAATGGAGGAAACTTATTGTTATTCAGGAATAATATTTTATTATAGCCAGATAGGATGCTTGTGTGAGAGAAGCAATTTCACATTGAATAACGGTTGACTTTAGTGCCATAATTTCGGCACATAATATTTGATCGGCTCCTGATCCTATTACAATCGTGTTCCTGAAACAATCAAGAATTCTGTTAATATTTTTTGTGAATAGCTTTGAAAATCAGTATTTTGCACAACACAATAGAATTCGACGTGTCACAAAACAAAGTAATGGCTCGCGGCGTTGACAGACGTGCCAGCCGAGGCGAGCTACGAGCAAAATTTCAAACCTGCTGGATCGCCAACGAACTTACTTACTCGGCGGTTTTTAAGTACGCGTACTTAGGGTAACACACGAGCGGAAAAGGTCGTCGAGTCATAAGTCCGCGTACTTGCTCGCACATCTATCGCCCACTTTACTTGTTCTGAACCACATAACGGATTTTGATACGATTCCACTTATGGAAAGAGCGGTAAACGAGGAAGGTTTCCTTAGGATTGTACGTATAACTCACCCGTGCAAAGCTGGAACACGAGTCACGGAACAATAAAACATTTGAGTAACATAATATTATACCTATAAGCAGGCGCCAGTTAAACTTGCAATAAAGTACATTGACCTTTCCCTAATGTTCCTTTATAGATTATCATAACAGCTGAAAGACGTCCACTGCTAGACATAGGCCTCCCCCAAGCGTCGCCACAACGACCGGTCCTGCGCGTCGTTGTGGCGACGCTTGGCATCGTAGATACATATGTGAATATCAAATTATTTATTTGTTTGTTATGGGTTTGCTCTTGACTCTAGTCTATGTCAGAGATGACAGAGACGAAGTCTACGATGGAGCGAGCCTACCCAGAAGGAGCCTGTTCACTCTAACCTTTCACTCCTTTGCTGTGCGCATTATAAAAGACGTTTGGAAACGCTTAGTGCGAATTGGTGGAATAGCTAGCATAGCGCTCTTTCATAAATGATTATGAAAGAGCGCTATTTGCACATTCTCATTTTTCCCCCCTTCCTCCCTTATCGTTATATAAGAAGTTTGCATAGATAAAAATCTGAAATTATTCTATGTGAGTTTGTGTAAAGATTACAGGAAAAATAAAACGATGTCTCTAACACGCTTTTTCAGACATCATGAACAAAAAACACATTTTCACTTCAGTAGCTCAAACGTGTAGGTTTTGCTGCCTGAAATCAGAGAGCAAAATGCGATTTTGCTCACTGAATGAGACCAAGTAACTTTTTTTTCAAGACCGTCGCGAATATCTTATTCAGCCTTGGGTTAATTATACAATTCGAAACATTCACACTCTATCTCTTTCCCGCCATTAGAAATAGAGAGAGTAAAGACCAGCCCTTTCGAAGTTCCGATTTTGAATTCGACCTCAAAAACAAACACGTTCGGAATTTCGTACTAACTAAAGAAATTTTGAAAAAAGATAACTACGACTTTTAATGTAATTTATTGAATTTTAACTTATTGTTGTATTTAAACGAAAATAAGTATTTACTGCAAATAAAACTGATATTTAACCTGTAAATATTTATTTCTACTTTCAATAATGTTACATAATATATTTTGAATAATAAAATATCATGAGTTTCCTGGTATTTGTGAACGACATCATACACTCCATTAAAAACTCAAAATGCTCTATGTTTGCGGATGATCTAAAACTATACAGGGAAATTGAATCAAGTACCGACATTGCTTTGCTTTAGAAGGACTTGGACGCAATTCATGAGTGGTGTCATAGTAACATGATGACTCTCAATGCCGTAAAGTGTTATCACATAACATTTACACGGAAAAAGTTGATTCAGCCTTCAGCATATCACTTAAACGGCATAACTCTTCAGAAAGTCGATACCATTCGTGATTTGGGAGTCCAACTTGATAGTCAACTATCCTTTAAAAATCACTTTGACACTATTGTCGCCAAAGCAAATAAAATGTCCGGATTTGTAAAAGAACTTGCAAGGAATTCCGGTCAAGTGACACTCTTAAGGCTATTTAAAACTCTCTAGTGAGGAGTATACTGGAATATGCATCTCCTGTATGGAATCCAACGTATCGAGTCCACATCGACAGAATAGAGCGCATCCAAAAAAAGTTTACGAGATACCTGCACTACAGATCGCAGACTTGTAATCGCGAAGCTGATTATTCTCAAAGGCTCCGCCATTTCAGGATAAGCTCCTTGGAGCAACGAAGAGATTGCTCAGATTTAATTTTCCTCTTTAAGACTCTTCATAATTTGGTGAATGTACCGGAGTTGGTTTCGGAGATCAGTCTAAATGTGCCCCGCCGTATCTTATACAGATCCAGTTTTAAATATTTCAAATGCCTAAAAATAGAACTAATCTCGGTCGTTCCGCTCCTTTATACCGGTTTTTGTCTAGCTACAATAAGCTGAGCACGCGTTTTAACAACTTGGACATATTTTCGAACAGTTTGAATGAATTCAGACGATATGTCCTCAGTTCTTGATCGATCTGTTTCAATGTATTTAATATTGTACAATTTAATTTAATTTTTGAGCTCAAATCTGTAATATTCTTTTAATTTTAATTAAT
The DNA here is from genome assembly GCA_950371165.1 of Lacanobia oleracea. Classification (NCBI taxonomy): domain Eukaryota; kingdom Metazoa; phylum Arthropoda; class Insecta; order Lepidoptera; family Noctuidae; genus Lacanobia; species Lacanobia oleracea. The sequence continues at coordinate 16,653,122 of OX493397.1, forward strand.
GTAACGTGTCCTAATTTATTTGTTATTTTTATAGTTTTAATTTATAAATTGTTATTTTCAATGTTTTAATTTTATTTTGAATTTTCTAATTATTGGTACTTTATTTAGATTGATCTGCTTGACATTTTAAATTCAATGTGTTTTTTTTTTATTTAAATGTGTTATTATCACTTAATTTTCGTAATTGATTATAAATTTATAATTATGTAAAAAATTCGCCGCTAAACTGTTAATATTATTTAATACGTCAATTGTAACGATTTAGTGATTAAGTCGTTGGTGTGTCAATAAAATAAATAAATAAATGGGTGCTATTTTCGAACACGCCTTAATTTAAATAAAAGAGTGGGAATAAAATTTCGTGGCTGGAGTAAGTTAAAAATATTAAAGTAATCGTAAAATATGAGTGAAACTAGCGACGAGAACAGTATTTTAACACGGGAAGAGTTAAAACAACAAGTTATTAATGCAGAATTAAGTTTCCTACCTGAGAAGTCTGGCGAGAAATATCTGAAAGCATACCATGTCTTCAATGAATGGAGACTTACAAAGGGCGCAAGCCGTAGACAGAGAATAGATATAGACAAGTCCTCAGCGTATAACGGTAAGGGATAGCGATAGTTCGACATAAGTACATCATTACAACTTCGTGCATTTAATATTGCCATACTTAGACTTTTACCCCCATTGTGTGGGTAATCTCGTTCTTATTATTTTGGTTGTACATCTACTACGAGTAATTTAATTCATATCAATTAATAACACGTTTTTTTTTTTAACTTTTTAAGGGGTAACGTATGTATTTATTACTATTTGATTGTGTTCGCGCGCGAACTGAATGCCTCCGGGATGAACGTAAAGCGCGAAAACAAATGAGTTGTATTTTGCGTCAGTCAGGACCGCGCTTAGTAAGCTCGCGGGCTTCTGAGTGATTATTTTCACCTCAACATGTAAATAGTATAATTAGATAAATCATAACTAACTCATAGCCCCGAATGCATTCACATCTCGCATATACGTACTATTTTTATAGATGCAATAAAACAACCATGTTGATTAGGTATAGTTTAATTAAGACCTTAAATGTCAAAATTATACATAATAAAATTGTACTAAGGACTACAGGGTAAACTAATCATTCCTTTGATCGATGTACTGAATAAAGAAAACCCCGATAATAAGATGTCTTTAAAAAGTAAAAAAAAAATATATTTTGATCCATGAAATAGAAAGTTTTAACAGTAGGTATTTGTTAAAAAGGTTAATTGGCTACTACTGACCTTTAAATAAAACTAATTTATTATAAAAATTACTGACTTTATCAGTTTTTTCTGAGAACTTTTTAGTTGCTGTATTCGTACTTTGAGATATTTCAAACTTATAGCCTTAATTAAGAGCGAATAATGACAGTCGAAGAAAGATTGGCTGTTAAAATGCAATAAGTGATAAAATAATGTTAAACCCAAACATTGTTTAAGACTTTCCTGCATGAGCACAAGAAGAATATTTGTTTTATTAAGACCTCGATTTTTACGAAATATTTTCTCACAAATTTCACAAATTTTTACCACATCTTTTGACGGGTAACATAGACCACCTTTGTCTTTCTGTAACTGCAGACTGGCGTACTGAGTTAGTATATTTAAATTGTTTGATGTTTAGTGACTTAATAATTAGGTACATAATATTATTCCACTCACTCACACATCAAAAGGTCACCTCAAATAATGTTGATAATATTCACACAAAATCAAGTCTCAATTAATTTTTACGTATCAAAGTTGACTAAACGCCTAGAACAAATTAAGTAATATATTTACTTTACCTGGATGAAAAGTGTGGGTATCGCACGTGGATTTAAGTAGGTGCGATTTAAGTTCTGTCGAAAGCAACTGTCTTCGAAATGTCGTGAGCAAATACGGGAGTGACGACTTGGATGCCAGTTAACTCGGCCCGTACAGTCAATCCATTTATTTAAAAAAAAATGGATCATTCGGAAACCTAATAAGAAAAATACGTTTAGGGGTAAAAATAATCAAGTGCTGGTATCCCCGTCAAGTTATTATCCGACAATTTACAAATAACATGAAGTGACATAGATAACAACCTAACATAAACTGCCTCACACTTTGGCCGGCTAATATGAAAAATAAGTTAGGATTTATCGTCTTTTTAGACGTTAATTATCAATAAACTTTGCTTGTTATTGACAGAAAATAGTCTTGAGTACAATAATCTTTGATTTACTTGCTGTAATAGATAAAAAATGCTACTTACCGATGAAAGGTTATGTTTGGTTGATTTCGTTCACTACGGCTTTTACAGCCGTAAATACTGCAATTCACCATCACTACACACTTAATAATACCTTCTGGAATATCACTAAAGCAGTAAATCATACAAAATAAGCTTCTATCAACGAAAATACGCTGACACCACAATTTGTTTGCCACCAATGACCACTGATGGCAGACAACAAAAACCGATACGCAAATAGAGATAGAAAAACTATGCTACGTCTTGCTCACACATAGACATTTTGCATATGCGTCGTCTTACTTTAACAATTATTATTATTCTAAGAGCATGTCTATATCTATTCTCTGTCTACGGCGCAAGCAGTTTTTCGGAGACGGTGTTGCTATCTTATTTTTTAGATTTATCACAGACGAGGCTACAAAGTAAAAAATAACTTTAATTTCGGAAGTCGGTGTTTTTGGTTACTTCGTTTTTGAACACTGACTTCCGAAATTAAAGTTATTTTTTACTTGTGTGTGTTTGTTTTTGGAAGTCGGTTTTATATTTTTGTTAAAAAGTTTTTTATTTTTCACTTTTCAGTGGTACGCAGGTACCACAAAAAAGTGAAACCACAAGCACAGCGTGCCGTCGTGATATTATGTTATGAACTGGTGTAAACAATCAACAAACATGCGATTATAGAAATCCCGATCCATTTGTTATCATTTATTGAAGAGTTCCGTTGCCTACCTCCGAAGTTCTTCATCAGATCTTCACCAAATTTAAATGGGACCAGTCCGAGAAAATACTCAACCAAACAAAAAAAGAATCATCCCAATCGGTTAACTATTGGCGAAAATATCGCTGTACAAACATTTTTCTTTTTTTTTATTTAACTTATACCTGCCATCATCAGCTCAGCAACATGAGATGATGATTACCAAGCACAAATATCTGAAAGTTTATGAAAAACAGTGTGTGCTTATAAAATTTGAGGGTTTCCCTTGATTTTCATGGGATCCTATCATCAGATTCTGACTTGGTGACAATGGGACCACCTAGAAACATAGGCTTTCGAATAAAAAAAGAATTATTAAAATCGGTCCAGAATTGGCGGAGAAATAGGTGAACACACATAAAAAAAGATACATACAGCCGAACATAGAACCTCCTCCTTTTTGAAGAAGTCGTTTAAAAAATACGAAGATGCACCTTGACAGATCTTTTGTCGTACGCGAAGAATATGTAACTATTGTAGAAAAATACCAAAATTTACGTCCAGCCAATATAAACCGACCAATTTTTCATACAATACCATAATAATGAATCCTCAAGGCAGCCTATGGGGGTAGGTAAATAAAATAGGTGCTATACCGCGAGAAATTGCCACTTTCTTAAAACTGGAAGAGTCTCAGTTATACACGGGTCACTGCTTTCGGAGAACTTCGGCAACGCTTTTGGCTGATTCCGGAGCCGATCTCACCACTTTAAAACGTCAAAACGTCACAGCGGTTGGAAGTCCAATATGGTTGCAGAAGGCTATATTGAAGACTCAATAGAAAATAAGTCGAAGATCTGTAAGCGTATTGTGGAAACAGTAAGTCTGAATTCGACCTTGGATCCTTGGTCTCACCCACGCCCATCCACTTCCAACGACACACAGTGTACTTATACAGAAAGCCGATCAGAGTCACCAACGTTCACCGTTGTTCCTTCTCAATCCGCCACCGAAATAGAAACCTTAACCCCAGATAATCAAACTTAACTCAATGCAACTATAACGTTGCCAAATAAATCTGTTACTTTTAATTTGCAGAATTGTAGTAGATATTTTAACATTTAAAATGTTCCATTTTATTGAACTGGTACCTCTATCTAGAATGTTAATTATTTTGATTCACAATAAATAGTTATTTCAATCTATTCCTGTTAATTATTTTATCTCCTAAAGTGTTCTCGCTGCTGAAGTGAAAAGTTGTGTCACACGAGAGCTAAGTTTTTTGCATCTCGTGCCTTTGAGTCTCGCCACAGTCAGGATTCAACTTTAGAATCACTCGCAGCAAAAAACGACTTTGCTCCCTTGTTGCAGAAATAACTATAGTTCCACTATCGGTCAAGAGATGGCGCTGACCTAAAACTGCAGTAAAGACCGCAGTTATATGCGTCGTCCTAATTGGCTAACGATCGTACAAATTACCAATGCGATATCGTCGCGCGATTATTTGCAAGCTCAATTAGAAGACTAAAGAAATGTGTATTTAATCTCATCATGCGACGAAATTGCATCGTACTCGTACGATCGTTAGCCAGTTAGGACAACGCTTTAAAATTCTCTGACAAATTAGGCCTCGGCAATGAAAAAACATTAATCATGATTTGGTATTAAGAAAGTTAATAAATGTATATGGGGCAATGACCGTTAGGCTCAAGTAATGAAGATAAAGTTTAAAATTATATGACACTGAAACTGCTCGCCGCTTCGCTGCCATCTCGGTGTGACTTGACCCTTACAGCACATTTATCTAGCGCCTACTGTAGTTAGTGTGTGGGTTGTAGGTATGTATGTATACCTATGTAATAATAGGTCCCTGTAGGTACCTACCAAACCTTACCAGTTTCCTCACTTTTCCAGATCACGGACAGATCGTGGTTGATCGCGTTCGGGGCGAAACCCGCACCTCAAGGGCTGCTGGTGTCTACCCTCGGCCTGAGGGCACCCACCAAGCAGCGAATGAAGCTCAAATGCGTGGCCACTATAGGGACGCATAGGAGGGAACGCACTGTCATTATAGGTAAAATCTGTACTAATCTTTGTTTCTACTTTAAGAGGAATCATGGGCGGCGATACTTATTATTTCATCATCTGCCTAGCCTTTTCCCTAACTATATTGGGGTCGGCTTCCAGTCAAACCGTATTCAGCTGAATACCTGTGTTTAACGTGGAGCGGCTGCCTACCAGACCTCCACAACCCATTAACTGGGTAACACGGTACTTCTTGGCAAGACTAGTCAGATTTACTGGCTTCTGACAACCCATAACGAATGCCAAAGATCTACAAATGACAGCCGGGACCAACGGCTTAACGTGCTTTCCGAGGCACAGAGGAAACTCGGTATATTAAGATGGTCACCCATCCACAGACCAACCTTGGCAAGCGTTGCTTAACCTTAAAGATCGACCCGTGCAGCTGTTATTATTTAGCCACGAGCTCCTCGGCGATACTTATTATGTAAAAAGTCATAATTCGAGGTCTGGTTCTCGCCTGTTTCCTCCTCCGATATCAGACCTCCAATCATGACTTTTTAAAGTCTCTCCGCCCATGTTTCCTCTTAATATCTCTGCTTATCAGACTAAATTAAAAGGTCATCAACATGCAAGCCTTGCTGTCTATTTAACCAATATTTATCTTACTTTTCAGAAATAAACTCTTCAAGCTGGAACAAATCATTCAGTTTACTAATTATGATAACGCTCAACATTGTTTGTGTGAAGATATCGTGATAGTTTCGTATTTAAATATACCCAATGTAAATAAAGATACATTTGTAAATATGCCGTTTTATTACTCTCTCAACAGTCGAAATAATAAACACAGTATTTTAGAACATTATAATATGTAATCACTTATTTTTAACAATATACAAAAGAATGAATGAACAAAATCGTTTAAACTACATAAGATCAAAATTAAAAGTAGGTATAATAGCCGGCAAATATCTTAGACATGTACGCTAACGATAATACGGTGTTTTACATTTACGCGTTTCTTCCGGGAAGATTACTACTTACGTTTTAGAATTCAGCGCCTTTTTGTCATGATGTTTGCCAACTATCATATATTACGGTACTTTGCGAAATCATTAAAACTATCATAATATTAATATGCAAAAATATTTGAGTACCTACCTATTTTCTTTGAAATTGAAACTATGTATAAATACGTGGAAGATGCTCTTTTATATGTACAGAATTCGAAAAATCTAACATTTAAAAAATAATAAAATGCGAACCAATATGAAATACATATTTACTTTTCGATCGAAATAATCAAATAGATGTGCTTCACTAGTCTGTTTTGAACCCTGTTGCCTAAAGAAAAATGTTGCAATGGTTAAAAATTCAAGTGACCAATCTAGAATACTGACGACATGCATTGCTTGGTTTAAAGGTGAGGCTTAAGAACTTTTATAACATAGTCTATTAAAATTGGGGAATATTAAGCCTTTTACATTACAAAACAATTTCTAATTTAGGTATAGAAATATACTTTGTTAATATAACACTAACTCTGAAAAAGCAATCATTTAAGCTATCTAAACATACTTAAGTTATTATTGTTTTTATTCAAGTAGCATTATAACTATTAAACACCAATGACGTCATAAGAAATTGGAGGTGAATAGAAGCGTGGGGTGAAATATAGAAGGAAGTGTTAGTTTCCTAATCCGAAAACAATTCTCTCAGCAAGCCAGTCTGTTAAAAAATGTTGTCAAAACATTTTTATTATGCCTCAGCAATAACAACTCTTTGTAGACCAAATTTCTTTAAAATTACCTATGTATACTAATTTATTGTGTGAAAAATATTAAAGGTATAATTTTACTATTCAAACATGATGAACACTATCAGAATTATTGTAGACATAAATTCTTAAAGCTGTAACAAACCACATAGTTTATCTGTGATCACGGTGAAATGGAATATCTGAACATGTGATATAATCAATTACCAACTAACAATATAGTGTGGAAATGTATATACCTATACACATGGTGTGGTCTAGATTGAAAATTTTATAAAAATAAAAAGACTACATTTGCAACACATTAGGCACTGTGAATAAACTCCAGTAAAATACAGCCAATAAAATCTTATATCTTCAAATAAGTAAAATGCATCATATTTATCCTTCCTGACCAAAGTCTTCCATGAACTTCCTAAGCCTCACCATGTCCTCATCATTTACAGTAGGTTTCGATATAGCTAAGGACCGAAGCATGTCAGACATTGTAACTGAAGGTTCATTCAATTTATCGCCAGGGACATCCATCCAAGTCATTTCCATGGCACCAGGGTCACCAGGAGAGCACGGAGTTAAGAGATCATTGACAATAACATTAGGGTCTAGTGGGCTAGGACCAGAAACTTTTTTGAAGTGTGTGGCTGACTGCACTTTACGTACAGGCTGCATCAACGCATCTCGAACCACAATACATATATCAGCACCAGAATATCCTTCAGTTTTAGCAGCTAGCACCTTCAAATCCTGCTCAGTGAGTTGATGTCTTGTATTTCCCATGTGCAGCTTGAACATGTCCAAACGCGCGTGTTCTTCTGGTAGGGCAATGTAGATACGTTTCTCAAAACGTCTTCTGATGGCGGAGTCGAGCACCCAAGGAATATTCGTAGCGCCGAGAACTAAAATACCATCCATGTCATTGCCTACACCTTGCATCTGTACAAGAAATTCAGTTTTAATTCGTCGAGCTGATTCAGACTCGTTGTCAGAACGAGATGAACATAGAGAATCAACTTCGTCAATGAATATGATGCTTGGTTTGTGCTGGCGAGCCAGTTCGAAAAGATTCTTTACCAGCTTCTCAGATTCACCAAGCCACTTAGAAACTAGATCAGAAGAAGAGACAGAGAAAAATGTTGAGTTGTTTGCTTCAGTGGCCACAGCTTTTGCTAAGTAAGATTTACCAGTACCAGGAGGTCCAAAAAGCAAGATTCCTTTCCAGGGTATTCTTTTGCCAGTGAAAAGATGTGGGAATTTGATGGGGAGGATTACAGCTTCCTTCAGAGCTTCTTTAGCTGCCTCTAACCCAGCAACATCACTCCACTTGACGTGTGGTTTTTCCACTATGATAGCCCCTTCAAGTTTTCCTTGAAGTTTTTTCTTCTCTGGATTATCAGAATCGCTATCACTGTCGCTCTTTTTATCATCACTTTTGGAGTTGGATTCTCCATCCTTTACAGGCTTTTTCTTACTGTCCTTTTTAAGGTATTCTTTGAGTTTCTCAGCTCTATCCAGGTACTGCAGGCACTTTGCTCTTATGCTTTCTTTAGCGCGCTCGCCCTGAGCTTCATATTTAACAGCGTGAAGAAAGTACTCTACGCCATGCTCGTACAAACGTAAAGCTTCCTCATAATTCTTATTTTTGTCCTCCTCTGTAGCCTTTGTGACAAGGTCAATAGCCTTTTGCAAAGTATTGGATGATGCCATTCTCCTCTACCAAATGTTTACCTGTAAACCAATTGTTGACACTCATTACTATTGTTTAAGAATACATTACATTACATTTAATTCCATTCCAGGGAAAAAAAGTGAGTGGGATTGAGGGAGTGTGGTATTAGTAGTACCATAAGTACTCTAATACTATAAGTTCTCAACTTTTTCTAAAAGAATTCAATAAAGCTTCATTTAAAAGTAAAATACTGGCCAAGTGCGAGTCGGACTCGCATGCAAGCAAAGGGTTCCGAACCAATTTCATTTTTTAACATGATTTTAAACACTTCAGACTTCTTATAGTTTTTCCTGTAATCTTAAGGTATAGAATAATTAACAGCATTTATTTCAAAATTTTTGGCTGAGTACTTTCTGATATCAGTGGGGGATATGGTCATTTTTGGTCTAAGAAAAAAAAAAATTAAAACCCTCAAGCAAGCCCTTTCATTTGATATTGGTCAAGCGCGTGCCTATGTTTAGTAAAAAAAAAAAAAAAAAAAGAAAATCACACAATACAGTTTAAAAAACTTAATATATAATAAATAAGTAATTTTGTTTTTATTATTTTGACCTCCAAAGTGAACCCCATACAAAAAAAAAATTGTTTACATAACACATCCGAGTTACAGAAGTCCATATGTAAACCAAATTTCAACAGAATCGGTCCAGTAGATCCAGAGAACACTGGCTGTGACAGATGGACAGACCAACAGACACCTGAGTGATCCTATCTTCTTCTTCTTATCGCGTGGGCAGTAAGGACTAACGACTCCACACATCCTAGTATCAAGAGTTTCTAAACCGCCTCAAGGGCCTATAAGGGATCCGTTTTTCACAGATGTTCAGAACCCTAAAAAAGCCTAAACTAATTTTAAGATATTCATCAATCCATCCTTGAATTTAAACATATCTATAAGTATAATAATATGTAGAATAACAGTAGCTATTTATCCTTTTTGCTAATAAAATTAACAATGAACAACTGTTATATCAATTAAAAGCTAAATTCTCCAAAGTGAAAAAAATATTGCCAAAAGATATCTCAAAGAATAGGTTTATTGTTCTAGTATTAATTCTGAAAATTATGTGGCAGTAAGGCGTCGTTATTCGGCCCATGATCACCTTTGTGGCCATGGTGTCTGTTGGGTACCGAATTTAATTACAAGAGGGTCTACATTGCTGTTAAATACTGAACAGTCACACACATTCATTCTGGGTTGTTATACTGATAACACCAAACCAAAGTAACCATGCAATAGATTACAGGACAATTGCCAAGGCAATGATGCAGCGCCAAACTCGGCTGAAGGGGTTCGAGCATGGTAGCGGTTGGACCGTAGCCTGTTCTACTTCTCTTAGGATATAAGAGACCAGCACTACCAACTATGGGTTAACTCTAGCGAGTGTAGCCAGGCAATCTTAATACACAGTTGGACAGATCAACTTACATACTTTGAGTAGCTCACATCTATGCTAATCATTATTATAAAGCTGAAGAATTTTTTGTTTTTGAATGTGCTAATCTCACTAACAAAAACCTCATTGAAGAAATCTTAGTGTTCTTCTTCTTATTGTGTGGGCAATATGGTCTAACGACCCCACCCACCCTAGTGTCAGAGTTTCTAAACCACCTCAAGGACCTCAGACATGGTTTATTTGACAACTGCTATTTGCGGCCGGGACCCCCGGCTTAATCATACCTTCCGAAGCATGGAATCATCAATCATCTTAGTGTTGAATAGCCCAGTTATCGAGGAAGGCTATAGGCTAACTATAATATCACTTTACAACCATTACAAGCAGAGCATTCATGAAAAATTGGATTGAGAGGAAGTTGTGCGAGTCAGCTAGTTTTCTTAAATTGAGAATATCAAATTTGAAAACTTCAAAATGTTTTAGCTGACTGAAATATTACGCTAGAGATACTTGAGACTATGAATTATAAAAAATCAATTTCGTAAAAAGTATTGTCAACTTCACCCTAATACATACAGTCTTGATAGTTTTAATCAAGTAAACAAGATGTGGTACAATATAAATTTTAGTCTTTTTCTTTATTTATTTGAACCCTGGCCAGTTTTTTGTTTTTTTTTTTTTATTTATTTGTTATGGGTTTGCTCTTGACTTTAGTCTATGTCAGAGATGACAGAGACAAAGTCTACGATGGGGCGAGCCTACCCAGAAGGAGCCTGTTCACTCTAACTTTGAAGAGATTAGGGTTGTAAGCTTTTGGAAACACAGTTGCTTCATTCATGAGTAAATAATTGTTATGCAACATACTATGGGGACTAATGTCCTATCCAGCTATAGTCTCTCTGCCAGCTCAGTTATACAAATCTGTTGAGGCATAGTTTATTAACATGCAAACTTTAACAATAGTCACAATGAACTGATGAAACAGAACTATGACTGGAGAACTTTGGCGTAGGATGGGCCGAAGCCAACTCCAGAGGCCCCATTAGACATTTCTAATGGAATGGAACACCAACCAACGATTATCCCTGTATGCACATACATCCTTCTCCCAGCACGTTTGCTCTTGTGAATCTCAACTCAGACCGGCCAATTAAGGCAAGAAAGAGGTTTGTTATTATTATTGATTATCTCTGGTGCAAATGTTTCGCACTTATTATTGAGAGTATTTTTTCACTGAACCATAACAAAGTAGTAGATATGGCCTATGGCCTTTCAGTTTAACCAGGAGTAATAAAGGACCACAGATTAGGTCTGAAATAATAAATCATCATCCAATGTCGTGCATTCTATACACAAGATGGATCTATTGTGTTGTGTCCAAACGTAAGACAGAACACGCCTAATGACACCAAGGAGGAAAAAACACGATTGTACAAGTATTTATGTGTTTGTATTATCTGGCCAGCAAAATAATCTGCATCGTTTTGACGAAAATTTGGATCGTTCTTTCACTTTTAAACTCTTATTTAGTAACAATTAACCAGCTTAAGCTAGCTGGGAATTAGTTAATGTGTCTATTTGTTAGGCTTTGCCCAATGACGAACTCGGCAGGCAAATGAGATCACGGACCAAACGGCCATGGAATTCAGGCATTCCAACAAAGTTTTAAACATTAAAAGGCTGGCTTACCATCCACGGCAGTGTAATAATGCTTAATTTTAAGCAATACACGAGTTTTATCCTTCTTGAGTCACATAAATTGCGACGAAAAACTAAAATACAATACAGACAAATCGCTGTCGCTGTTAGTCACATAAAATGACAGTTTGTTTCGAATTGCCACATCAAAAACAAAACGTTTTTTGTAATCTACTTTATTGTTGCGTACGCGTCTTAGTTTTCTTTTTTTATTACAGTTTTATGATTTCATTATTTATTGTGACGAAGAAGTATCAGAAACAAATTCAACAAAACGTGCAAAATTTTGCAGAAAAATAATTTATATGATTGGATTTTGAATAATTTTTATGATTGGCAATTATTGTTCTGTCAAGCGAGTCGTGTCCACGATTTAGCTGATTTCTTACAATGGCAATACTTTTATCTGTCAAACTGTCAAACGGATTGTCTCAAGCTCGTTTCGACATCAGATATGATGGCTAAAACATTTTGATACTTTTAACACAACTATTGTCAAACCATGTCAGAGGCCCTTCAATTCAATTAAATTTTTAAGGTTATGGCTCCATCGACGAACATTCGATGATTTTGCCAGTGTCAAGGTAGGAGATGGTACTCAGTACGGTACTCAGTTACGATAACTGTCTATTGATCGATTTTTGTAGCGATGTCATTCATTATTCTCCATGCTAAAAAGGACAAAACATTTGGTTAATAATATAAGACGGCACATAATACATCAAACACATTTAGGTATACATATCAGTACTTAAATAAAATATTATAAATATATTTCAATAAAAAAAATGTTACAAGAGAATAAACTTATAAAGAATTTTAACTGCGGGGGTATGGGCTAAAGATAAAAGGAAAGGAAAATCAGAAGGGAGTAAGTTGTAAAGGGGAATTGTTAAACGAGGACAGGAAAAAAACAAGTGCTCCAGAGTACCCTCCTCTAGACCGCATTCACACAAAGGTATCTTTCACGCGAATTTTAGCCAAAAAAATGGTGTGCAAACAAATCCAAGTCGGAGACGAATTATGACAGAGGTAGCCAGTTTACTTGATTTTAGTTTGCTAAACCAACATTTAGAAGGAATAAGTGGTTGGATGGAGCCATAAAATTTTCCCTTCTGTAACCGACTTTTTTGCCACTATGCGTTCCAACATTTCATCTTATCCGGTTTAACAAGACGAATCACTAGCATAACAGGATGTGTGAGATTCAACCCCATTCCGAGTAGCCGATTTAGCAATCAGTATTTTCGTTTCCTATGATTCCAGAGTGGCTAGGGATCCAGGCCAATACTATATCGATGCCTAAACAGTAGCATCTATAAAGAAGTTGTTTAATCTGTAAGGTAAGGGGGCAATTGTGACGAGAATGGGATTTCATTAAGTCTTGAAGGCAGCTAAGAGAATCCGAAAAAATAATAGATTTGTTGAGACCATGTGATAATCTACAGCGGTCATAGGATACCGCTTCCAAAAGAGCTATATCTTCCCCATTATAAATGGAGCCTAATGAAGAACTACGAAAATTTAGTATTATTCTGAACTTTGGTATCCACACGGCAGAACCGACATTGCTATCATTCGACAGCTTCGAGGCGTCTATAAATATCGTAAGCCAGTCATGCCAATCGTTTGCTAAAGTTTTATTGAATCTATCATTAGCAGCAGGGTCATGTTTGGACATACCAAAGTTAAAGATAATTTTAGGTTGAAAGAGTAATGAATTAAAATTTACTTCAAATAAGGGGTCCAAACTAGATTGGGCTAAAAAAACGTGCATATTATTAAATTTACTGAAGCTACTCGTATTAATGAGGAGAGGAGGATTTTTATGAGTCCAATAGCGGGACGTTGAGATTAACTCAAAAAGAGTACGAAGAAGAGGAAAAAGGGGGTGTGATTTAATTTGGATGATTTTATAAAAAAAACTATCAGAGATATTGTCTACGTAAATGAAGAGGGGGCACCAAACACTCTACCTGAAGGGCATTAATAGGGGAGCATTTGGACTGAATCTTTTCCAGCTTAGCAAGAGTAATTTTGTTGCATGGTTCCAGAAGAAAGCTCCCATAGTCAAAGTGGCTTCGAACTATAGTATTGTAGAGAACTTTTTGGGAAGTTGGATGGGCTCCCCAGCGAACTCCAGAGAGGGCACGCAGAACAGTAACTCCTCTTTCGCATTTCTTTGAAATGTAGTCCAAATGATAAAGGCCAGATAATTTAGAGTCAAGGATGAGGCCGAGAAATTTCACCTTATCACAGATCAATATGGGTTCGTTTTTAACAAGTAGGTTTATAGGAGGAATATTTCGTTTTCGGGAAAAAACAACTGCGTTACAATTGGAGACAGATAAATTTAGACTATGATCGATAAGCCACTGATTTCAAAACTGAAGGGCTGAATATAAATTACGTAAATCAAAATGTCGGCACCGCGTACTATGAAGTTTGAGCTTAAATATTGCGGCAGTCGATTTTTGATCTCGTAAAATAACATCATCACTAGATTACTTGTCTTTTTATGACCATAATTCCAAAATTTCAAAATCAACATAAAACAACAAAAACAACAAAATAGCTTTCAGCAACTTCTCTCGTATCTATCCAAAATGTTTATATTTCGGTTTGTTATAAGAATATTGTTAACATTCTATTACATAGTGACATAATTAAAGAACCCATAACAGTTTCAAGTGTGTGAAGAGCTGCTTTGTGAGCGGAGAGATAAGGTTTTTTTGTGCTGCGGGTCATATTACGCTTGCGATAAGCGGGCGCCCGCGATACGCGACGGAGTATGACGTAAACATGACATTGTGAAATTGGGTATCGAGAGGTTAAGCGAAATGAGGCATCTGAAAGGTAAGATGATCTAAAGTAAAGTGCAATGTCGTCGGCGTATTGTAAAATGCAAAAACAGCTCACTGAAGACTCCAAATCGTATGTAATAATAATAATATCTGTGGTCCGGCTGTCAAATTGACTGACAAGAAAAATTTTCATCCCGATTTTTTATATTGCTTATAAAAACTGATTCTCAAAATGAACAAAATCCTAGAAACTTCAAGAAAAAAAAAACAAATTACATGTAAACTAGTTAAATTTGTACGAAAACAGTAACAAATATCACAACAATCAATGCTGACAAGAAGCCGGACAAGAACACAAGCCGCACCAACATCCTCTTCGGGTTCGTCGCTCAGCTCCGCCTCGCAGCCGCCGGGACCAGCGCCAGCCGTGAATCCTGAGATTCCGGTAGCTGCAGTTGCGTCGAGTTCGAGCGACGAATACTTCTCGCCGCCGACGACACCGCCACCTGCGCGTCGGCGCGCACGAGGCCGACCACCGGCCAGCTTAGGACTTCAAGGCCCACCGGCCTATGACAGGGTCCCCGCTACCGGTGGAAGTATGCAGCGTATGAAATGGTCGCAATCGATAAACGAGAATGTGATACGCTCATACTTTGGGGCTACAGAGGGGGGAACTAACCTGACTGCGTACCGTGGTCGGATGCTCTCTCTATTTCAGGTACTTGAGCCAGCTGTCAACGTTTCAGCCCAACGATTGTCGGATCTGGGTGCGGGTCATCCAGCGTAACCGTATGTTGGATGACGCCGTACTTGATAGACTGCGTCTGGAATCACGGAGCGGCCGCGTCTCACCTGCGTCGCCACCGGCCGCGGTGCAAATACAACTCAGTGTTTCACCGCGACCCGATCTTGTTGGTGAGGATGATGACGACGGGGCTATATCCGTGAGTACCCAATGCAATGAGCGATTGAGGAGCGCTTTGGAGGATGCTTTCCGAGTGTATCGCTCCACACCGCCAGAGGTTAGGCCTCGGCTACCTCGTTTGCCCATGCATAATAAAAATAGGGCGCTGGTGAGTGCTCTAGATTCGCAACTAGCAAGTTATTTTGATAGCAGCGAAGACGCAAGGTCTTCGCTACCCTCGCTACGTGATACCCACTCGATCTTGTACTGTGCGGCTGCAGCGGCATGTCGTGCAGCTCATGACAAATTTCTTAGCGGTGACAGAGTTACACGACCAGCTGTACCAGTTTGTCAGAGCAGGATCGAGCGTTGTATCGGTGAGGCTAGAGCACTCATCGGCAAACTTATCTGTTTCAGGGAGGGCAACACTCGCCGCAGAGTGATGCGCTTTGTGAGGCGGGCGTGAGCGTATTGACTTCCTGAAGCAGAAAATCTATGCATGGGCAAACCGTATACGTCGGTACAAGCGGCGAGTGGAGCGATATACTCAGAATCGCACATTCCAAAGGAATGAAAGGTGGGTTTATAGGGCTTGGGAGCGACCGGACCAAAGCGTGACTGATACGTGCCTACCGGATGATGAAGCCATGAGTTCATTCTGGCGCAGCATCTGGTCGGTACCTGTCAGTCACACCGAGGGTGATTGGACTCGGGAGGTCGAACGTGCGTGCGATCCGATACCAGAAATGGGGGCAATTACCATCATCCCCCAAGATGTAGCTCGTGTAGTTCTCCCGTTGCCTAATTGTAAATCTTCAGGACCGGACGGGCTGCACAACTTTTGGATTAAATGGTTTCAAAGATCGCATGCTCGCTTGGCATCTCAATTCCAGTCTGCCTTAGAGTCAGGGTCGCTGCCCCAGTTCCTAACTACTGGATTAACCCACCTGCTCCATAAATCAGGAAGTACTGCGGAACCTAAAAATTATAGGCCGATCACGTGTTTACCGACGGTCTATAAAGTTTTTACATCCATTTTGAGAGAAAAGATTAACCATCATGTTGATAGTAATTCAATTATGTCTGCCTCTCAGAATGGATGTAGGAACGGGTCCCGCGGTGCTAAGGAGCTGCTCCTCATCGACATTGCCATAAGCCAACAGGTTCGTCGTTCCCGAAGGGATCTGTCGACATGCTGGATAGATTATAAGAAGGCCTATGACTCAGTGCCACACACTTGGCTCATGAGGGTGCTGGAGCTGTACAAAGTTGATGCAGTCCTACGCACCTTCCTGAAGTCGTGTATGGGGCAGTGGAGGACGGTTCTTCACTATCCAGGATGTCGACAGATCCAGGCGAACAGCGAACCGATAAGGATCGAGCGTGGCATATTTCAGGGTGACAGTCTGAGTCCACTGTGGTTTTGTCTGGCTCTCAACCCTCTCAGTACATTGCTGGAGGGTTCGGGCCAAGGCTACCGGCTGAGAAGAGGTGGTCAGGTCATATCGCACCTCCTTTACATGGACGACTTGAAACTCTTTTCTCCTAACAACTTGCAACTGATGAAGCAACTAAAGGTAACAGAAACCTTCAGTAGCGCCATCAGGATGGAATTTGGATTGGACAAATGTGCGGTCATGCATGTAAAGCGAGGGGAGATTATGGAATCCGTGGGAACCCAACTCTCTGATTCCATACACCTTAGGTCCCTCTCCTCAACCGAAACTTATAAGTATTTGGGTATGTCGGAAGCGTTAGGCATCAGTGCTGCTGACATGAAACAATCGTTGAAGGAGCGCTTCTTTGGCCGCCTGAACAAAGTGCTTAACAGTCTTTTATCAGGCGGAAACATGGTGCGCGCCTTCAACGGTTGGGTCATGCCGGTTTTGATGTATTCTATCGGCATACTCAAATGGACTCAGACGGAACTTGACGCCCTGGATAGGAGGGTACGTTCACTGCTTACCGCAAATCGGATGCATCAACCACGGTCATCGGTGATGAGGCTGTATATCCCGCGGAAGTGCGGGGGTCGTGGCTTCTTAAATGCTAAGACCCTGCACAACCGCGAGGTATGCAGCCTTAGTGAATACTTCCTAGAGGCCGACGTGGGTATGCATCGAGATAAGGTAGCGGTGGACAAAGGCCTTACCGCGCTCTCCTTGGCTAACGAGAACTGGCGCAAACCTGTGGTATTAGATACTAACGACCGCAGGGAGGTATGGCAGAGCAAGGAGCTTCACGGACGCTTTTATCGGGTCCTACATGGGCCCGATGTAGACTTCTTAGCGTCCGTAGCCTGGCTTCGTTTTGGTGACCTCTTCGGAGAAACCGAAGGTTTTGTTTGTGCAATTATGGACGAAGTTATGATGACTAATAACTACCGGAAATACATTGTGAAGGACGGTACGGTTGACATATAGTATGTCGGGCATGTCACAGGCCCGGAGAATCCATCCGCCACATTATTTCCGGTTGTTCTAGTCTGGCTAACGGAGACTATTTGCACAGGCACAACCTTGTAGCCAGGATTATTCACCAGCAACTTGCTCTTAAATACAATCTTGTGGAATCGGAAGTACCGTACTATAGGTATGTGCCCGACCCAGTTCTCGAAAATGGTAGTTGCACATTGTATTGGGATCGGTCTATCATCACTGACAGGACTATTGTTGCCAATAAGCCTGATATAGTGGTGATAGACCGACTAGAGCGTCGCGCAATGATTGTTGATATAGCAGTCCCTCATGACGAGAACCTCGTGAAGTCAGAGAAAGATAAACAAACGAAGTATCTTGACTTGGCTCGCGAGGTTGTCGACATGTGGGATGTGAACACAGCAGTTATTGTGCCGATAATCGTGACGGCCAATGGCATTATTGCCAAGAGCCTCGACCAACATCTCAAGAGGCTCTCGTTGGGCAGCTGGATCAAGGGCTTGATCCAGAAAGCAGTACTCCTGGACACGGCACGCATCGTTAGGAGGTTCCTCTCTCAGAAGCCCTGACCACCGGTAGCTTGGACCCTGTTCCCGATACTGGTGGGCTACTATTTTTTATATTTTTAAATGTTTTTTGTATTTTTATAGAAATATTTAAAAATGTAATAAGTAAGTATATATAAATGAATAAATGGAATAATAATAAATGATAATAAATTTTATTGTTCATAAAAGTAAATATCAATCATTTACATGACACTGAACCCCACACTAGGATACCCTGTGTCGTGGGGTTCAGTCTCTTTCGTCTAAAAACAGTGTACAATATTGAGTTTTATACAGAACATTTTAAAACAAAAAAGTAAAATGAAAAAATATAAATTATAAAAACAAAAAATAAAATAAAAATGTTACAGCAGTTGACAGCGCTTATCCTGAGAGTGTATGTTTTTGTGCGTGTGTGTTTGAGTGTAACTTGATGAAAGCTGGTGCAGGTGAAGGTAAGTAAGAAGTTGTGGGTGTGTGTGTGTGTGTGTGTGTGTGTGTGTGTGTGTGTGTGTGTGTGTGCAAGGGTTATGAGTTTCTGAGGGTGTATGTGTTTAATAAGTGGATTGAGTTAGCTAATAGATTGTTATCACATGTTCAGTTTCTTTATAGTTTAAACCTTGAAGCCATTCCGTTACAAGTTTTTTGCATGAGAACTTGGTCATGGAAAACAATTTCAGATGTTTATTTGCTTTGCTGTATAAGTGTGGCCCCATGTAAGAGAACGCTTTATGTCCAAACACCCGATGTCAAAACGTTTTTTCCCACTTTGGTAGTCTACGCGAACGTTTATCTTGTACCATGGTGGTTGGTGCTGTGGAATGGAACCTAAGGATGACTGCCCTGATGTACAGCTGACGAACTGTTAGCATACCAGTTTCTCGGTACAGTGCATATGTAGCGTAACGTAACTGCTTTTTAAAAGGTGTTTTCAGGATAGCAGGATGTGTATAAATTATACAGGATAGGGCTTAAGACCGACCCCTGAGATAATCGTTTCCACACTAGACGAGATGGTGAGGGGGTGTTTTGATGGCGGACAGAAATAGAGCGGGAGATAAGGAGATCACAAATGATGTTGACCATCCTCACAGGGATACTCAGCTGAAGCAGCTTTTGCCTGAGTATTGGAAGCTGGACATTATCATAGGCAGAGGCTAGGAAAACACCAAGAACGCTTTCATTTTTGGGAAAAGCAATGCGGACATCGGATAAGAAGATCCGCTATCTAAAGTGCCCATGCCTCTGCGAAAGCCGAATTGGGACTTGGCTAAGATGAGTTTGGTTTCTAATATCCATTCAAGTCGATTCTTTATGAGGTTTTCCATGATTTTAGCCAACACAGAGGATAGCGCGATAGGACGATAGGAGGAAGAATCTTTTAGGTTTTGCCCAGGTTTCAATATGGGGATAATAATTTGAGTTATCCAGGACTCTGGGACTTGGCCAGTAGCGAAAAAGAAATTGATTAGGTCGAGGAAGAATAATTTACAATTTGAAGAGGATTTGGAAATAATAGAATAGGGTAATCCATCAACACCCGGAGCAGAATCACGAAGATGTTCCAAGGCACATGTCAATTCTGAAAACGAAAAAAGGTCATTAAATCTATCAGAGGAAGTGGGAGAAGGGGGATTTGTAGTTGGAAGGCATTCAAAACTAGGAACAAAAGGGGACGCTAATTTTGTATTAAAGTCCTCTAACTAAGAATTAGGGTCATTGATTGTGACTACAGAAGACTGATTGTCACAAGCTCTGCGATAGGTTTTATTTTTTTTACAAACAAGGGAAACTGGAGAGAGAGGAGATAGAGATTCGCAAAACTTAAACCAGCCAGACCTTTTCTTGGAGAGTGATGACACTAAGGAAGGGTAGAGATAGTAAGGTCAGGAACACGGTGAAACCCCACGGGTAGCAGATCCATCATTAAGGACGCAGAGGTTGCAGTCATCTAAAAGATCAAACAAAAAGCTGGAGGAGGGGTCATTACAGTGAGATCCCCAAAGGGTGTGGCGGCAATTGAAATGACCGAGTACAATCAGGGAGCTTGGGATAGAAGAAAGTATAGAGTTCAATTCAGACAAAAGATTGGCATTGAGGTGAGGGATATAGGCAGACACAGGATATATCCAGGGCTCTAATAGCTACTACATGTAGACCAGGGTCATGGTCAGGAAGAGGAATCTCGGAAAAAATGATAGATCTGCTAACCAGTAGGGCGCAGCCGGCCCATCCGTCCTCTCTATCGTCCTGAAGACATGAAAAACCAAGAACCCTAAAGGGAGTTCCAGGCCTGAGCCATGTCTCCGACACGGCAAAGACGACGGGAGTGTAACGATTAATGAGATAGATCAATTTGTGTTTTTTCTGCGAATCGATCTACAATTCCACTGAAGGACCTTTTCCATTTTGGCGAGTCCAAGTTTCTAGGAGCTGCTGAACTAGTATTACGACATTGTCCGGTATTGCGTCACTAAATTTAGACAACATATTAATGAGCGAGCAAGCCAGGAGCTTAAGATGTCATTAGGGGTGGGAAGGGGAGTGGTTTCAACATAAGGAGAGTTTAAAACACAGCCATTAGCAAACCATTGACCTATGGGCTTGGGTATCATAAGATTTGCCCAGCTCCGGACGAGATCTTGGGGAACGATAAACTGTCCTGGTATAAGAAGACTTAACAGGGTTTGCATATGGAGAGGAAATAGGGGTAGGGACTGAGTAGAGATGGGATTCAGAAGGAGGATGTTGTGAAGGTTTAAAAATGGTTAGGCCTGCAGTTACAGGTTCTCCGGGGCGTTTCCTTATTTCTGACCTTACGCGACCAACAACAGAGAATTGCGAGCACTCCAAAAACCTCTATGTCTGGAGGTATTCCTCCTCCCATATCCATATCTTCGGCACTCATTACCAATGAAATGAGCGCCAATAAAGCTTAAAACACTAACCTTATAACTAGTTTCCCACACCAGAAAACACAAAACAATAAATACAACACCAAAAACAGATTATGATAACAAAAAAAATTGGGAGGTTAAGAATCGCGTGCTTAATCTCACCAAGACAAAAGCAAAATCCCCAGAGGCCCTTGAGGCGGTCTAAAAACTCTGACACTAGGGTGTGTGGGGTCGTTAGACCTTGTACACGATAAGAAGAAGAACTCAACTATCTAAATTTGACTGTGATGTGATCATGATTTCGGATTAGATTCAGTTGTCTCTTAGTCATATGACGTTGAATCTTACTGGAGCACATGCTCCAACTCAACTCATACAACTCATGGCCATAGAAGACAGTAAAAAAAATACTGAAACAGAGTAGGTACCTATCAGACGAAAATCGCTGCGAGATGACAAGTTTATTAGATTCTTATTTTAGTTCTGATTGTGACTAATAAATATGAAATGCACTTTTTTAATTTATCCCAATGAATTTTTTTATCTACAAAAATAATTCAAGTATCAAACAAGTTTTTAGCGTACTTTATCAGTGTTGACACCTGTAAGATTTTTAAATTTGCCGCCTTTTCCATGGGACACGACTCGCTTGAGAGACTATGAAAAAGGCAACGGAATTCAAAAAATACATCCGTAGCTAAAATAATAGTCAAAACACTAAACAATGATTTAATAAAAATGTTTGTAATTGCAATATGGTCCAATTACTTCTCACTTTCAGGTTGTTTAATATCCATAAAATCTCCACATGTACAAATTATTTCAGTAACCATATTTTGTGCATAGCTGTTTGATACCCTTTCCAAATTTTCAATCAATCCCACACCGTCTATTTGATTACGGTAAGCCTTAATTTTCTGAAAGAGTTCATGCTATGTATTGTGCACATTTTTTTTTAATGCTGTCTTTACCATTTTTACTTTCAGTATGATATTTGGCAACATGAAGTAAGTACATCACACCTTGTACATAAAATCGCAATGCTTCTTCATAGTTTTGATTCTTGTCCTCTTCCACAGCTTTTGTAAGAACGTCTAAATCTTTTTGAAGAATATCGGTAGGGCGCTCCAGTGTTTTTGTGGTTGGTTTAACAAAAATTAAAAAAAAAAACAATTTAATAAAATGGTACCTAGTTGCAGTACAATGTTTTATTGAAATTTGTAATTTCTCGGCACCAGTCCGGACTGCCAGGTGCCAAGATTGCAGAATTTTGGAAAAAATAACCGCGGCCCTGAAAAACAATAGGCATTTAGATTTAGAGGAACACGGTCTAGTCAATAAGATTCTGGCACTCCCTTCCGCTCTGGGCGGAGTGTCAGTCATCTGATGATTTCCCATCCAAAAAAAGCATCCTGAAACTGGATTTGTACATGTTGATAACAATGGGGAAGCCATCGGCTCAAAATTAAATGACGATGACGACATTAGGCTTGCGACGCCGACTTAAACGTAACTGGTGAAATGTGCGTGTAGGTACTTACCAACCACCTCTGCGGTCTGCTTAACCCTATGTTCCGTCAACAACTCAACAAGTCTTCTATTGAGAAGTGTATTGTAATAGGGACCGGAACTCAGAAGGGGCGACTTTTTTTTCAATAGTTTTATACCTACGAGATTAGTCGAGGCCTCACAACTTTAACGTCAACGTCCGTCATGCTTGCCTGTCCGGAACACACTGACGCATCACGCGCAAGTGACGAACTCGCAAGCGTATAAATGGCATCCAAGCGTTTGTAAAAACTTAGAACTTGTGGACGCTTGCCAAACCATGGCAAGCGGTAAACGTAGTGTTACGCGCCAGAATTAAAGCTAGGTACATAACGACATTTACGTACATGTACCGCCATCTAGTATCGAATAGCGGAGTTACTGAGGTCAAGATGTTTCTAGAATTTTCTATGCTAGAACATTCTCGATGTTTCGACACCAAGTCAATCGGGACCGGTATGTACCCGAACTTTCCAGAAGTTTCTATACTAGAAGGTTCTAGAAATAACTGTCGCCGATATATAAAGGGCGGACATCCGGCGACTGGGTCAGTATTGAATTAGCGATACAAGCGATAACTTCGGAAGCGATCTTCAACTGCGAATTAAGTGAAGTGAAGTATTCAGTAGTGCGATTGTGTTTTAATTAGTGTGTTTGAAGTGTTAATTACTGTTTTAAATTAAAGTGTTATTTTTGGTGGTTTAATCGGCTGTTTTTATTGTAACGAACCCCAAGCTCGTAACAATTGGTGTCAGAAGAGTGGATTATCATGCCGATTCTGCCAAAGGACGACACGGAGGGTATCCGTACCCGTAGTCAACGCCAGCAGGAGACGGACCAGAGGCGTTTTGGTGCAGCAACGTCGCAGACGTCGGACCAGGTACCGACTATAGAGGCCGGCCCGTCCACAGCAGCTCCGGCATCATCAGCACCAGACTTTGCTGCTCTGATGATGATGCTGCAGGAGCAGGCTCGCCGACAGGAGGAGCAAGCCCGACGCTTGGAAGAACAGCTGCAGCGTGACAAGGAGGAGCAGGCCCGCCGACAAGAGGAGCAAGCCCGCCGACAGGAGGAGCAGGCCCGACGCTTGGAAGAACAGCTGCAGCGCGACAAGGAGGAGCAGGCCCGCCGACAGGAAGAACAGATGCTTCTCATGAAGGAACTTCACGCGTCCTTCGGGAAAGACATGAAGGAGGTGAAGGATAAGGTTGCTCAGCATGACAACCGCTTGTCAGATGCTGAAACCAGGATCAGCAAGTTTGATGACGTCATTTCTGATGTGAAGAAGGAGTTGGGCAACCTTAAACTTGGAGACGGGATTGTTACTTCCGCAGCTACTACACCTTCGCTACGTGGGTTCAAAGTGCCGCCGTTCGATGGCACGTCTTCTTGGTCGGCGTACAAGATACAGTTTGAAGCTGTAATGAAGGCAAACGGGTGGAGTAAAGACCAGGCCATGACTGCCCTCACCCTAGGCCTGCGTGACCAGGCCTTAACCGTCCTGGAAGCTCTCGGTAAGGAGGTGACTTACCAGCAGCTCCTTGAGGCGTTGGAAGCCAGGTATGGTGACGCTCACCTGGAACACGTATTTCGTGCGCAGCTAAGGGATCGCGTGCAACGGAGCAGTGAGAACCTGCAGCAGTGGGCCCTTGAAGTCGAGAAGCTGGTACGAAAAGCGTACCAGTCTGTACCTGCGCTCATTGAGGGGAACTTGGTACAGACATTCATCGACGGCATCCGCGACCTTGAGGTTAGAGCTGCTGTGAGACTCGGGCATCACGGGACGCTTAAAGACGCTTTGGCCCATGCACTAGAGGTGGAAGCTGTGCGGCAGGATCATAGTTCCCACCGCGTTAGGGAGGTCGGAGCAACTACGGTTCGCGACCAATTTAAAGGGTACAGCCCTAGGTGCTACGGCTGTGGTGAAAGGGGTCACCTTCGATCCAGTTGCCCTAAGCGCCCTACACAGAGGGAAGATGGCAGACCTTCAGAGGATAGGGCGGCTAACAACAATGCCCAGCAACAGCAGGGAAACGAGTAAAAGCCAGGACTGCGGGGCGGGTGCTGGCTGATCTACAAGGAGCCCCAAGGATTTCGATCTCACAAACCCATGACGGAAACAGCCTTATCATCAAGGGCGAGGTCAACGGAACACCATGTAAGCTGACGATAGACACTGGAGCTTCTCGCACGGTTGTCAGTTCCCAACTTATAAGTCGATTCCTTGGGGACTCTGCATACAACCAAGGGCGCATAAATTTGGTAACAGCCACTGGTCAGCGTATACCCGTCCGAGGAGAGAGAGAGATGGAGTTGAAGCTAGGCAGCAAATTCTACCTGCATAATGTTGTCTTGGCCGATATAATGGACGATTGCATCCTGGGTTTAGACTTTTTGAGGAAGTACCGTTGTGAGATCGACGTTAATCAAGGAGTTATGAAATGTGGACAAGAGGAACTTTTCATGGAAGGGGCTTTACCTGGAAATGTGTACAGCCTTAAGAAAATTGTTCTTCCTCCGAGATCGGAAACGGTTGTGCCGGTTAGTCTTCCTCGGAATCCTGGGCAGACTCATCGTTGCGTACTCGTGGAAAGGGTAGACAATGACTTTCCATGGAAAGTGGCACGAACATTGGTTAGAGCCACCGACATCTCAAGAGTACGTGTGCTGAACCTTTGTGACAAGGAGCAGGTGATAGAAAAGGGCACACTGATGGGTACCTGTGAGGAAGTGGATTGGTTGCGTCGATGCCAATATCTATCAACTGGGACCAACAGCAAGGACACACAAACAAGAGTGACCACACTTTTAGAAGACTGTAGCAGCGTTCTGACTCAAAATGAAATA
This sequence comes from Lacanobia oleracea, assembly GCA_950371165.1. NCBI lineage: Eukaryota > Metazoa > Arthropoda > Insecta > Lepidoptera > Noctuidae > Lacanobia > Lacanobia oleracea. The sequence continues at coordinate 16,678,690 of OX493397.1, forward strand.
GTCAAGGCAAAGAGGATGTTACTTAAATACGCCGATGTTTTCTCTTCGAACGATGCTGACATCGGGAAGACTGGCTTAGTTCAACACAAAATAAACACAGGAGAAGAATTGCCTATCCGTCAGCGGCCAAGGAGATTACCAGTAGCACGTGAAAAGGAAGTGGAAACCATGATTGAGGGAATGGTGAAGGATGGTGTTATAGAACCTTCATCCAGTCCATGGTGTTCACCTGTAGTGCTGGTAAGGAAGAAGGACGGCAGCATGCGGTTTTGTGTTGACTATCGTCGTCTGAACGACGTTACGAAGAAAGACAGCTATCCTTTGCCAAGAATTGATGACACGCTGGACATGCTTACTGGAGTAAAGTGGTTTAGCACGTTAGATCTAAAAAGTGGCTACTGGCAAGTAGAAATTGACCCAAAGGACAAGGAGAAAACTGCATTCTCAACAGGAAAGGGTCTGTGGCAATTTAAAGTTATGCCGTTTGGATTGTGTAACGCTCCGGCAACGTTTGAAAGGTTGATGGAACTTGTACTAACTGGATTAATTGGTGATGCCTGCCTTGTCTACTTAGATGACATCATCATCGTAGGCCGTACATTTGAAGAACATCTTCAAAACCTGGAACGCGTGCTCATGAAGATCAAGAGTGCCAACCTCAAGTTGAGTCCGAAAAAGTGTTCCCTTTTCAAACGGCAAGTGAGCTTTTTGGGGTATGTAGTGTCGGAACGAGGTATCAGTACGGATCCAGAGAAAATCGTCGCTGTCAAGGATTGGCCAGTTCCAAAAGACAAGACGCAGGTCAGAGCATTTTTGGGTTTGTGCTCCTATTATCGGCGATTTGTCAAGAACTTTGCAGATATAGCCAAACCCTTGCACAAGCTAACCGAGGAGAAGCGACATTTCTGTTGGGATGAAAGTTGTGGCATCGCATTCCAGGAGCTAAAGGACCGTCTGTGCAAAACACCTATTTTGGGGTATCCTGATACCAACAAAGAATTTATAGTTGACACAGACGCAAGTGATATAGGACTTGGCGGCGTGTTATCTCAACGTAATGGCGATCAAGAGGTTGTGATTGCGTACTTCAGTAAGTCGTTGTCGAAACCAGAAAGGAATTATTGTGTCACGAGACGGGAATTGCTTGCTGTGGTAAAATCATTACAACATTTTAGCAAATATCTGCTGGGGCGGAAATTCCACTTACGAACCGACCATGCTGCACTGAAATGGCTATTGCAGTTTAAAAATTCAGAAGGACAAGTTGCGAGATGGATTGAACTACTGCAGGAATACGACTTTGTGGTCGAACATCGCAGTGGGAAATCTCATGGCAACGCAGATGCATTGTCAAGAAGACCTTGCCCTGAAGACTGCAAACATTGTACTCGGCAGGAGGGCAAAGAAGTCGTACCTGTGAGGATGCTCAAAACAGATCTCAGCAACGAGTGGAAGGAAAGCCTACAACATGCTCAGCAGGAAGATTCGGACATCCGGCCGATTCTGGAGTGGATAAAGGCCAGTACTCCTAAGCCGACGTGGAGCGACGTCTCAGCGATGAGTTCGACCACGAAAAGCTATTGGGCCCAATGGGACAGCTTAGTGATTCAGGATGGAGTCCTGTGCCGTAAATGGGAAAATGCTCGGGGAGACAGCTGTCATTTGCAAATGGTCGTCCCTAGGGCTAAAGTACCGGATGTTCTACAGCTGTACCACGATGGTTGTTCAGGAGGCCATATGGGAGTTAAACGGACTCTACTGAAGACACGGGAACGGTTTTACTGGGTTCATTGTCGTGATGATGTTGAAGACTGGTGTCGCAAATGTACTAGTTGTGCGGCTGTAAAAGGTCCTCAGACTCGTAGCAGAGGTGCATTGAAATTGTACAATGTTGGTGCACCATGGGAAAGGATAGCCCTGGATGTCGCGGGACCGTTTCCGGAAAGTGAAAGTGGTAACAAGTATTTCATGGTTGTAATGGATTACTTCACTAAGTGGCCGGAAGTCTTTGCCATTCCAAATCAAGAAGCTTCAACAGTTGCAGATAAACTGGTTCATGAAGTCTTCTGTCGTTTTGGAGTACCCTTGGAGATTCACAGCGATCAAGGAAGGAATTTTGAGTCACAAATATTCCAGGAAACTTGCAGAGTTATGGGTACTCATAAAACGAGAACAACTTCTTATCACCCACAATCTGATGGAATGGTGGAACGATTTAATCAGACATTGGAGAGGTACCTGGCAAAAGTTGTGGAAAATCGGCAACGCGATTGGGACAAGCATATACAACCATTTTTGTTATCATACCGAAGTGCTGTTCACGAAAGCACATCAGTGACACCAGCTTTCGCAAACTTTGGTAGAGAATTACGGCTGCCTGCAGACTTGATCACCGGAATACCGCCTGACGCCCCACGCAGTATCACTGATTATGCGAACGACTTGCGGAACAAAATGAATGACATTTATGAGCATGTCAGAGAATCGGGCCAGCAAATGTCTGAAAAGATGAAAACCCGTTATGACCGCAAAATGAACAATAAAGGTTTCGACGAAGGTTCACTAGTGTGGTTGCACAATCCAGTTCGCAGTAAAGGGAAATCTCCTAAGCTTCAGGCTAAATGGGACGGGCCGTATCGGATTGTGACAAAAATCAATGACGTGACCTACCGTATACAAAAAGGGACAAGAAGCGCTCCTAAGATCGTCCACGTGGATCGACTGGCGCGTTATTATGGGGCTGATAATGCTCGGGACGAGCATGTCTTAGGAGGGGGCATGGCAATGGGCAATGGCATCCAAGCGTTTGTAAAAACTTAGAACTTGTGGACGTTTGCCAAACCATGGCAAGCGGTAAACGTAGTGTTACGCGCCAGAATTAAAGCTAGGTACATAACGACATTTACGTACATGTACCGCCATCTAGTATCGAATAGCGGAGTTACTGAGGTCAAGATGTTTCAAGAATTTTCTATGCTAGAACATTCTCGATGTTTCGACACCAAGTCAATCGGGACCGGTATGTACCCAAACTTTCCAGAAGTTTCTATACTAGAAGGTTCTAGAAATAACTGTCGCCGATATATAAAGGGCGGACATCCGGCGACTGGGTCAGTATTGAATTAGTGATACAAGCGATAACTTCGGAAGCGATCTTCAACTGCGAATTAAGTGAAGTGAAGTATTCAGTAGTGCGATTGTGTTTTAATTAGTGTGTTTGAAGTGTTAATTACTCTTTTAAATTAAAGTGTTTATTTTTGGTGGTTTAATCGGCTGTTTTTATTGTAACGAACCCCAAGCTCGTAACAGTAGCATAGCATTTGGTGACAGTGAGGAAAGTGGGAACTTGAGAAGAAGCAGTGCTCCTGCGCTAGCGCACCTAATAGGGAAGATGCAGATTTAATATTTATCAGTAGGTATTTTGTGCGTTTTTATTCCAAATCTAAAGTAACGTGAATCGGAACGTATTTTAATACACCAATCAGCGTCTGATGACGTCACTCGTGTTAGTTTATATAGTCCAAGATCCCAGGGCTCCCAGACGTAATTTCAACGTACGCACAATAAGTATCTGCTAGCTCCATCCAATGGGCAATTTTTTTAGTGATGTAAGTAGGTATGACATAAATCAAAAGTCTATAGAAGGTCGTTTTGCAGTTTTCTTTTTATACTTAGTAAATAAACTATGTCCAAAAGATACTTGTGAATAGGGTCTCAATTCTCAGTGGAGATAGCGATCAGATCTTACACTATTACAATGACTAATTAGTCTTTAATTTTTTACTAAATTACTAATTGTTTAAGAATAGGTATTTTGTAAAAATTGTGATAATGATCTAGTCGTTTTATAGCTAGCATCTGATGATGATACTTACAAACTGGTGGTCGCGTCAACTCAAAGTAGCAGGTAAGCGAATATTCAATGTACCTACATACTATATAGCACTATTCTATTCCACACATTTTGTTACTGAGAAAATAAGTAAGTTCTGGAAGCACTGGGATCTTGCTCTAATTATGACAGTTCTTGACAGACATGAGTGGCGTAATCGTCCGTTTTGGCGCGAAAATTTAAACTATATTATTATTTACAGGTCGCGTCAGCGTGGCTTGCCTCTCGGAAGTTAGCTTCGAGTGAAGTCCGCGCAGGTGCAATCGCGTAAAAAAGTGTTACGTTCTTAAAATATTTTTTTGTTTATACGTATTATACTATAAACAAGTAACAAAGACTACCAGTAACAATAAAATATCAAAAAGTAACACAACAAACACATACACCACAAGAACACAAATCAAACTGTAAGAAATAACCATAATAAATTATTAAAAACAATAACTACGTGTAACACTTTTCGCATCCACAGTCGTATTGCATTGAGCAAGCGGGACACGCTTATGCATCGAACATATACGAGCGAGTGAGATGCCACTACACCCGCGCGCTAATCCACGCATGCGCGAGCTACCCGCGCATGCGCGGTGGTATGTTTGTTGTCAAATTGACATTCTGAAAGAAAAGAAAGAAAGAAAAAAGAAAGAAAAGACGTTTATTTCCCCAAAAGCGACGCACAAAACACAAAATAATAAGGGAATAAATAAAAACTTAACTAAAAACTAAACTAAATAACCTATTGTCACTAGGACTATGTCAGGACCGGGCACAAGTCTTTGTCTGCGCAGCCGATTGCGGCGTACTTTCCGGAGGCAAGCTTGCGTGATTGGAACTGTATGTGGCGGCTAACTCTAAACGGAGTTTTGTAAAATGAAAGCAAAAATAAAAATATTGCATGTTCCCTGCAATAATAGACGTGCGTATTTTTGCAATTCTCCTTTGAGACCGAGACTGGGAGCCTGATATTCAGCCTAGATGATCTTTTGAGACTTAGCTTATGTAAATAAGTATATATAATAAACTTGTCGAGTCCTAAAAATTTTATGTGTTACCAATTATTTAGATATTACGAACTGGTAGGCAATATTTTTTTTAATATGAATCGTCTTACCACATTGTAGTGTTATTATGCTTCTGTAGGTCCCTACCTAGATAAGTATTTTAAAACTATGTTCTAACAAAATCAAACAAAAATCAACACTACATTCGCACAATACCTAACTAGAAGTAGAATAACCCAACAATAACTCGGAGAATAAAATAACCAAACATTATGAAATTACCACCACAGATTATTTTATCGTTTCCCCTGATCCGTAACTATTAGGTACGTTTTTTTTTCCTCTTGGGAATACCAACACGTTCCATTACGCCAAATAAGATAATATAATATAATAATAATAATAATTTCATTTATTTGTATAAAATGTGGTAGAAACAGATGTTACAATAATATATTTAGTGCAAAGACACATTCTGCCATTTAATGGCATACAAATATTAGTCTATTAACTTGTTTTTGTGCCACTAAAATAGTAACACTCACTCAATAGTTATATTATAAGTACACGAATAATAACAGTTTCCCCGCAATAAATTCTGGAATTCTACAGAAAACAAAACCAATATAACCTTATTATACATATAAACTAAAGTTTAAACACACATCACAAATCGAAAGGCAACTACATTAACAGTGTTTTAGGTATCAAAATACCAACTATAAAACTACAGTGCATTCCTGAAGTGATAGGATGGACATGACTTTTTGTTATACGCGCGCATGTTAGTTCTGTAGTAACTTATTTTGGCGGGAAATGCAAACGTCTTCGCTCACGATTGACAGCTTTTGCTCAACTCTTGAGCGAATAAAATAGTAGGTACATTGTTATCTTAGGGGTGAAAGCAACTGATTTAGTTCCGAGACGGAGTTTTGCGCCCGAGGAGTGAAGCGAGGACTCGCCAATAGTTCGAGGCACTAAATAAGTCTTTCACCCGAGGTAAACACTGTGCTTTTCGTTACGAATACAAGGAAAGTAAAAATAAAAACACGAATGAGCTAAAGAAAAAATCCATATCTGAATCTGATGAACTCGTCGACGCGACGTGTCATACAAATCTCTCGAAAAAACAATTGAAGATCGGACTGCCGCTTTCCCGTCTATTTTTTTTTTTTTTTGTGAACGGCCAGCTATACAGCCATTATTTTACATTATCATCTTGAAGAAATGGTTAATATTTTGTCCAAATTTATTTTATTTTAAAGACAGTTGAAAGTAAATTATAATAAAGTAATTTATAAAAAATATAGTCGTCAATAATCACGTTTACGTTATTTCAATTGACATCGTGTTGTAATTGACTGGCTGTATAGAAGGTTGGGACATGGTTTTACAGAAATGTTACCATCCCGCATGACGAGAACCTCGTGAAGGCTGAGAAAGAGAAGCAAATATCTCGACTTAGCACACGAGGTGGTCGACATGTGGAATGTGGACTCGGCTGTCATTGTGCCGATAGTCATTACGGTCAATGGCCTGATGGCCAAAAGTTTCGACGACCATCTGTCGAAGCTAGCGTTACGCGGTTGGATAAAGGGCCTGATTCAGAAGGCAGTACTCTTCAATTTGTATCTCGTGACCATTGGTTCTCATGAGTTGATCTCTGGCACATAGCCACAAATTCCTACCATGTTTATGTGTAAAAGTTATCTACTTTGGTTTTGTACTTTTAATCGTGATGGTAACAATACAGAAATAGAAAATAGGTTCTGTAAATCTACTACTAATCCCGAATTTCAGTACTTCGGCACATCCTGTTCCACACAATTTTAAACATACAGTCAAACGAAGTTCATCATCATCTGCCTAGCCTTTTCCCAACTATATTGGGGTCGGCTTTCAGTCAAACCGGATTCAGCTGAAAACCAGTGTTTTACGTGGAGCGGCTACTAGACCTCCGCAACCCATTTAACTGGGTAACACGGTACTTCATGGCAAGACTGGTGTCAGATTTACTGGCTTCTGACAATTCGTAACGACTGCCAAAACAGACAAACGAAGTCGCGGCCATCAAAAATATTATAGAACAGGTAAAAAATAATTAAACAATATTTTAAAAAGAATAGCAAAAACTGGAATTTGAACTTACAACGAATCATTCTGAAAGCAGCCATTGCACCGCCGGGTCTACGAAATCAGCTGAAATTTAGATTAAATAGCCGATGTTATAATATGTTATGGTTTGATGATTATAATTTTAAAATATTTTTTTAAAGGCTAGTTTTATGATTAATTGTAAGTTGAACAAAACTGGTCAAAAAACGATGATACATAATTTTAAAATCTATGTCCGTAACTTTATTTTTGGTGCCAACCAAAAATGAAACAAAGACTAAATGTTGCTCAGAAAGAAGCTTAATCTAACTTTGAAAACGCCATTATTAGTATTTTTTGTTCAATGTACAGAAATCACGGTCTCTACTGTTTTATTATATGTATAGATTAAGTTTCAAATCGGACCTTTCGTTTTACGACGGGTGTAAAGTAGGTACTCTTATTAAGAAAAATGTGGCAGTATGAGCGAACTGCCCTTCGTTTAATCTATTAATACTTGTAAGTAATTTACACATTACCCTAATACGGGGGTAGAGGGGAGATGAAATTTGTGAAGTACCAACTAAATCCGCGCGAACGAAGTCGCGGACGAAGAGCCAGTATTTTTTTTATAATTTGAGGGCTGTCAGTTGCAAAACGATTCTCCCTAGGGCTGGAAAGCAATACTTTGAACCCGCTCCTCAGGCAACTTCAGGCCTACTTTCCGAGTATGAGTAACGAAAATTTTTTAACGAAAAAACAACAGACTTCCTACCTACCTACCTATATTAAATTAAACAAAGATATACAAACAGCGAAATAAAAATGACCAAATCACCTTTTCAACATAATTTATTTACTAAGTAACAAGACATACTCGTACCTACCAATTTCTTCTAACGATTTTCACATAACTTATTTTCTTCATAGATTTTTTTTACAGAAATTAAAATTTTGTAGCTGGTACCTACCTAACTATCAGTACTTTGAGTGCCAACTCCATGCCAATAGATTAGGCGGACTGCGAAGGTCTTTATTCAATAAACACTTTTATTTGTACCCTTACCCCGCCTCCCACACCATTAGATACCTACGTACATATACATAATTTAACATCTCTTCAACACAGGGACTTGACAAAATCCCTTACTTAATGTTCCATCCAATTAAAAAAAAAACATATTTTATGTATTTTTATCTGTCCAACTTGTTTCCTTTGCTTCTAAGGACTACTACAGAACTACTTCTCCTTTTTTAGTTCTACATCACTGTGAGGTAACTCTGGTTCACTGCTATGCTGCCTCGCGATTGATGTGGCCAAACCAATTCCTTCGCCCTCGCTCTATAATAAGAATAACTTTTTATCTAAGTACAACTAATAATTTGTCAACTTGCTACTTTTTATTCAGGTACTAAACTACTTTGTTCCCTACCACTTCATAAGTTAAACCTTCATGCATCAATCTATCTACAATGTCGGTTCTGTAAAACGCTGCCCCGGGCATGATCACGCCGCCCCTGAAAAAGAAATACATTATGTAAGTAAGCAATGTAAATGTGCAAGCATACTCAAGAATAGTTCTTTGGGTTCACATAGGAAATCTATAATATAAGCCTCCTCGTGGCTCCGCTTTCCGTCCGTCATCAGTCTATTTGGCAGCGTGTTGTATCTCATAAGCCGTAATCGGTTAGGTAGGTAGACATTTAAAATTTTTCAACAGTATTTTTCTATGGCCGCCATAGCAAAAAATAATAAAATTAAAAAAAAAAAAAACATTTTAGCCATTGAAGATTTGTGATTTTTGTGGTTTATGGTATCTTTCGTGAGCGAGTCCGTATCGCACTTGCTTACCCGTTTTTTTTTTTGTACCGTCTAAAGAGCTAGCTGATCGTTATTTTATTGAAGCTGGTAAGGTCTTTTAGGTTGATGATTAATCAAAAACACATAGCGCCGGGTGGAGTGGACAATATACCATCTATTGCTTTAATGAAACGGCCACCTTATAATTTGAAATTTAGCAAAATAAATAACCTGCCACGACAAATCCGCGGTCTTATTAAATGGTTGACTATTTTTAGCTTTGCAAGATACTTATTCTAATTATGTACTGGCATAAAGATATTTTTCAATAACTTTCATTATTTATAAATAATCAAATTACGAAACCAACTTCTTTCGTAATTTGAATGCAAATTACGAAAGAAGTTGATTTTGTACATTCTTTTTGGAACACATTATGATTGCGTACCTATACAGAACGTAACAAAAACTGTAATAACTAAGTATGGCCAGAAGAAAGAGTTGGCAGTGGCAAACCTAACATGGTTGATACCCGGGATTGTGGTGTCATGTAACATTTTTAGGGGGTAAAAAGTTCTCCTTCCTCAGATTTGACTTTCTTTTACACTAGAACTTACTTCGGCATGTTGGAGCTTTCTTTTAGGATTGTGATGGCACACATAATAATCGCAACAGCTGTTGTGTCATAGCCTGGATCACTGCCCGATACCTGTAAAAGGAGCGGGGTTAATAATTAGCTATAGTGGTTGATTTTTCCTAAGCATTAGGTTGCAGGAAGATTAAACCACTCTAGCTCATTCTTTATGTCTCTTCTGATAGGAATCGAAATATCTATAGGTATCGAAATATCTTAAACTCAGGGAAAATTTATTTATCATAGGATCTAAGTAATAGTCACTGAGCCCACGGGCCACGACTCCAATCTACTATTTCCTCAATAGGGAACATGCAATATTTCCATTTTTGCTTTAGTTTTAAAGAATCTCCGTCTAGAATAAACTACCACATAAATAAGAAATGAAAACGCTTTAATTTATTCCCAAAATGTTAAAACGGTCGATGACTCCTGTCTGTCACTGGTCAAGAACTGTTCTAACTCAAAGGCATGAGGTTGACTTTTCATTGTCATAACAGAAATGACGTCACTAAACGCTGATTGTTGTTTTTGAATACGTTCCGTTTCACGTCACTTCATTATTCTTGTTAAAAATCGATATTAAATAAAATAAAAACGTTGTAATAGCCTCTATTTTATACTTTCTTATCAATTTATTAACAACACTCTCATAAATTTTTTATTTGCATCGTACCTATTATGTTACAAAAAAAACTCAAATTCATTCACAACGGAATGGAACTCCAAATCCATTGCTTCATGTGTTTAAAAATTAGTTTGCTTGACAACGAAAAACACGCAATCAATTCGACATAAAAATATTATGCAATTAGTTTCGCGATTTCCATTCAAGCCACTGTTAAAGTACCTAAGCAAGTTCTTATTTTCACACCATTCAGAAGATCAACCCACCTTAACTGACATTCTCTTCGTCGGTTCTGTATTCAAATCAGCACCTAAGTCCCAGCCTTTACCATTCAAAACAAATTTGTACTTCGTGTCTTGTCTCATTTTCTGCGAAGGCCCTCTTTGTGAAGCGTAACCAATTGTCATAAGTCGCGGGAAATTAATTAACAGCTTCCTGAAGCACTTGAAATAACTCATGTAGTAATAAAAGTACATAACTGGAACTATGATAAAATGGAAGAAGGCTGGAAAAGTGGTGTAAGCCCTGAAATGAGTGGGTTTTTTCTGAGCTTTCTCGTGCAGATATCTTTGGGACATAGCGACGGAGTCGTTTTCCGTTCCGGGATAAGGGAACCAGGTTTCACGGTTGTGTCGGTGGAAGAATGATCTGTAAACCAAAATTTGAATTCTTAATACACACTCTCATCTTCATTTTTATTGTTTTCTCACTTATACTCATTTCTCTCTTCCCTAGCTCTTTCTTTTATGGTTTACCAAGATCAATCTGCCTAGCCTATTCCCAACTATATTGGGGTCGGCTTCCAGTCAAGCCGGATTTAGCTGAATACCAGTATTTTAAGAGGAGCAGCTGCCCATTAGACCTCCACAACCCATTAAGTGGGTAACACGGCACTTCATGGCATGACTGGATCAGATTTACTGGCTTCTGACTATCCATAACGACTGCCATAGATCTACAAATAACAGCCGGGACCAACGGTTTAACGTGCTTTCCGAGGCATGTAAGAAACTCGGTATGTTAACATGGTCACCCATCCACAGACCAATCTTGGCAAGCGTTGCTTAACCTTGAGGATCGACCCATGCGGCTGTTATTATCTAGCCACGAGCTCCTCAATGTCTCTTATGGCGTACATAGATACTACCTACAAACTTGTTGATTTCAGAATGTTCAAAGGGCCCCTGTATTGTATCACACATTTTTGGGGGCCTTTTTTAGGGGTAGGGATTTTTAAACATAATAGGCCGTACTTGCTCTGAACTGTCTTGGAATGCCACAAAGACAATAGCAGGACTAAATGTATAACTTTGCGTCCACACGTCTCAGGGCCTCTGTAGTCCGAGGGGTGGTGTATCTTTGATACGGCTGATCCGTATCAGCCGTATCAAAGATACGCTCCTGGTACCATAGAATTTATGCTGCCTACCATCATCTGCCTAGCCTTTTCCCAACTAAATTGGGGTCGGCTTCCAGTCAAACCGGATTCAGCTGAATACCAGTGTTTTACGTGGAGCGGTTGCCTACCAGACCTCCACAACCCATTAAGTGGGTAACACGGTACATCTTGGCAAGACTGGGGTCAGATTTACTGGCTTCTGACAACCCGTAACGACTGCCAAAGATCTACAAATGACAGCCGGGACCAACGGCTTAACATGCTTTCCGAGGCACGGAGGAAACTCGGTATATTAAGATGGTCACCCATCCACAGACCAACCTTGGCAAGCGTTGCTTAACCTTGAAGATCGACCCGTGCGGCTGTTATTATTTAGCCACGAGCTCCTCCACGAATTTATGCTGCCTACCAATTTCACTAAAGCCTGTAACTCCGCGACTTGGATAATAGAATACAATAATTTGAAAATTTGTATTAATACGTACTTTTTCATTTCTTCAGGCTCTAGCTCAATAGGCGTAGGGAACAACTCTTTCCACAAAGCCAGGTGTTCTTTAAAATGCTCCAGCACATAAACAAGCGAAGTCCATGTTCCATTGTGTATCAGAGCTCGACCAGGAATATACGCTCTCTTTGGTACCGTTAGAGCGGTGTAACATTCTACTGTGTGTAGTGTGCCTAAAAACATATTAATGTGATTATATTTTAGAGGCCTACGTGATCCCCGGAAGGGTACCTAAAACCGTAACTCATAGGTATTTGTATGGCTTTTTATACTCAAAAAGTATCTGATCGCGAATTTATACGTATACTGCCATTTTTACATAGGTATAGGATAGAGTGTCATCTATGTAAGAATCACTTTTCTGAATAGAAGTTCAGTCCCGGAAAATCGCGTAATAAGAAGTGCCAGTAAAAAAAGTTAAAAGAGCTTTGCTCTAAGATTTGTTCCTAGGCTCATTCCAGGCTATAATTACGTTAATTCCCAAATCCAACCACTCTATATAATGCGTAATAAACTAATGCGTACCTTTGAATTGTCGCTCTAGATATATCATAGCGGACTCGGTTGGTATAGCAGCATACCCACAGCTTGGGATCACTAGAACACTGGCATCTTCTGCAGCCTTGTTGAAGTTCCGATGCAAGTTTAGTATATGCTGTAAGAAAACAAAAACATTAATAATAACCACACCTAGCCTATATTTCTTCTTTATCGGCACCCTTTTTTTGGTCCATCTGAAAGTAGGAGCTAGTCTTACTTTTGTAGTCTATAGCAGGCTAGTCGTACCCAGCGCTTCTCTTCCACATTTATTATGCGCACAGTTAAGGTGTGGAACTCTGCCGCCTGTGTTCCCGTCCACATCTAACCCGTCTGCCTACAAAGCAAGAGTGAACAGGTATCTTCTAGGCACGCTCGCTCCATCATAGTAAAAAACGAAGGACGTGCGGAAAATGGAAAAATGAGGTCTTCGAAAAAAAAAAAAGAAAACATTGCCCCACCCTAGGAATTTCTCCAGTATGTATCATGGGTGCGTTCACCAGTGCCGGATTAACCCATAAGCAATTGCTTAAGGCATCACGTCTGGGGGGCACCATAAACAGATAAACTACAGGAATTAGAGGTACTTAGTTGTTTTGGTCAAGTGATACGTAATTTCGCAAACTTTCCTAAAAATCAGCAAGGTGTTAATTACAAGACCCAAAAGTCACTTTTGAGACGTGCACTTACAAAATTACGAGCCGACTTTGATTAGGAGTCTGCGCAAAAAGAAAACTATCAGATGTGGTTTTTAAAGACAAGTTAAAGAATTAAGCCGTATGGTGTCTGCCAGTCACTGCGATCGCCAACCCGCCTGCCAAGCGTGGTGATTATAGCAAACCACCTCTTTGGAGGTCTGGTAGGCAGCCGCTCCACGTAAAACACTGGTATTCAGCTGAATCCGGTTTGACTGGAAGCCGACCCCAATGTAGTTGGAAAAAGGCTAGGCAGATGATGATGACCTCTTTGGGGGAAGCCTATGTCCAGCAGAGGACGTCTGTCGGCTGTTATGATGATGATGAGTTGAAGAAAATCCTAGTCAAAAGGCAGAGTGCTTAAATGTTCGAGCTTGCTCTTTTAGCGTGTGTTCTAACCATTTCTTACTTTTCCTGTAATGAATAAATCGGCCAAGTAAGTCGTATTTCTGAATGATTGTGTAGATGGGGTGCTAAAATTTACGATCCGTCGACGCTGTTTATCAATGTTATAAGTAAATAAAAGAAAATTTTAGCACTTTGGTTTTTAGGGTTCCATACCAAAAGGGTAACCAACGGAACCCTATTGCTAAACCTCCGCTCGGTGACAGTTGAAATTTTCACAGATTGTGTACATCTATTGCCGCTATTTCAACAAATAATAAAAATTAAGGTTTATGGTACGGAATCCTTCGTGTGCGAGTCTGACTCGCATTTAGCCGGTTTTTATTTTAAAGATCGGTACTAGTTGACTAGCGGATAGGGGCGAAGTGCTTAGGGCATCAAGAAGTCTTAATCCGGCACTGGCGTTCACAAACATATAAATTACCAGATTACAGACCCGAAACAACGATCTGTAGGCCATTCAATTATGTATTCCGTGCGGAAATCGCAATACGGAGCGCAGCAGTCAATCGCTCAACCACTGCACCAGCCGTACCGTAAGTTGCCCAGTAGTGGAACAAAATGGCTAGGTAGATAGCCAATTATTTGGGGTAGGTGCAGCATCTCTTCTTCTTACATAATATTCACTGGACATCCTCTCAAGCTATATCATATCATCTTACGCAAAATCTATACGATATAAATTTATGAATCCCTTATACGTCTCTACAGTTACAGTTTTAAGGCTTCAATGTATCCCTTATTTCAAAATATGAAAATAAGTATGTACCTATCTCTGATTTTAACATACGCTCGGGTGCCAATAGATCGAGGGACCGGAAGATCGGATTGCCGCTTCCTCGCCTATTTTATTTTTCTGTGACCGGTCAGCTACTCAGCATTTTTTCATTATTGAAAAAATGGTCAATATTTTGCACAAATCTATGTTACTTTAAATACATGGTTGAAAGTAAATTATAATAAAGTCAATAAAGTCGTTTGTGTCGTCTCTTTATGTTATTTCAATTTTAAATTGCGCTGTAATTGAGAGGCCGTACAGAAAGTCGTATAGAAGTTTGTTTTTTTTTAATTTGTCGGCTGTCAGTTGAAAACGATTCTCCCTAGGGCAGAAAAGTACTTTCAACCCGCTCCTTAGGCAACTTCAAGCCTACTTTCCGAGTATAAGTAGTGAAAAATTATTTTTAGTGCCTATTATTCGGGGTATTATTTTTACAAAGTAGACAAACTTCTGAAATTATTACTTATTAACAGAAAAAAACGATAATAATTCGCGAAGCGATAGGTTCATGACAAGAAAAACGGAGACCGGCTAGGTGCGATTTAGACTCGCACACGAAGGGTTCCGTACCATAAACCTTATTTTTTTATTGTGTTTTGTTACAGCGGCAATAGGAATAGGTACATAACCTGTGAAAATTTCAACTGTCTATCTATAACTGTTCTTGAGTTGAGATACAGCCTGCTGACAGAGAGACGGACGGACGGACAGCAAAAGCTTAGTAATAGGGTTCCGTTGGTTACCCTTTGGGTACGGAACCCTAACAACTTGTCAACTCGAGAAAGCGTAATGCGCAAACTTTAAGACTAGTCGACCTTCCGTCCAGTGGGCCAATAAGATCAACGGCAATAATTTAAACTTTGAATCTATTATATTTAATGACAATCATACCTTTCCCTGTCTGCCACACCTTGTCAACTTGAGAAAACTTGCATCATAGTGACAGTAAAATTCGCTGATTCTAAGACTAGTCGACCTTCCGTCTTATCGACCAGTAAGATCTTCTGATGTAAGATGTCTGCTTCCTATTAGATCTGTGTCCGGCCAAATAAGACGGTGCAGCCCTCAAGCTATTGTTGGGCTTTTTTAATTAAAGTTTTTTTTACATTTGTCATGTGTTGGTTTCCGCTCCGCCCGCCTCACCATGTATCGCTAGCTATAATACGTACTACTACCTACTATTACAATTAGGATATAAATTAATACCGTGCATCTTCTTTATATCGTGTGGGCTACTCAATATCATTCAACTGAATGATTTATTAATAAATAATACTTTAATATACCTTAGATATTCCTTCAAAATTGAACGAATATCTAAGGTATATTTTTAATTGTTTATAATTAAAATCTAAGGTAAACTTTATGATTAATGATAAAATGGTCTTGTATTAAGTTAAAAAAAAATTAAGGGTATCCGACCTTTTTATCAAAAATGCTAACGGCTGGTCTGTCCGGCTTTTCTGTATGAAGACCTGGCAACCTTAGATCTATCTAGCTATACACAATCATAGGTATCTAGTAGGTACGATGTGTTTTTACTACTGGACCTGTTTGTTATTCGGAATAGAATCGATTAGGTAATAAATGACTATGCGGCTATGCCATTGAAACCATCTCGCCATTATAATATCAGCATTGCAAATATCGAACAATAGTATCTATCATCCTTTAAGTCGGTACTACTAATGGCAAAATTAATTTCTGTATTTCTGACCCGACTTAAGCATCATCATCTGCCTAGCCTTTTCCCAACTATATTGAGGTCGACTTCCAGTCAAGCCGGATTTAGCTGAATACTAGTATTTTACGTGGAACGGCCGACTTAAGTGACTTTTATAATTTAAGATCAGATTTTGATTAAACATAGGTATGTTTTCTTAGCGACAATTTAACCTAGTCATCGATTTAAGACAGTGAAAATCTTTTCATTTTACTCTCGCTGTCCTCTGGCAATGGCATGGCAACACACATTCACAATCTACTCGACATATTTTTATTTAGCATTTTTAATTCAATTTAGAAATCTTTTACTCACTTACTTATGTAAATTAATTATCCAATAACCTACCTTTTTTTTTTTTTTTTTTTTAATTATCCAATAACCTACCTAAAAGTGCGATTAGAGAAGTAAAGGTCGGGAACACTAGCCAGAGGAGCTCGTGGCTAAATAATAACAGCCGCACGGGTCGATCTTGAAGTTTAAGCAACGCTTGCCAAGGTTGGTCTGTGGATGGGTGATCATCTTAACATAACGAAGTTTCCTCCGTGCCTCGGAAGGCACGTTAAGCCGTTGGTCCCAGCTGTCATTTGTAGATCTTTGGCAGTCGTTACGAATTGTCAGAAGCCAGTAAATTCGACTCCAGGCTTGCCAAGATGTACCGTGTTACCCAGTTAATGGGTTGTGGAGGTCTGGTAGGCAGCCGCTTCACGTAAAACACTGGTATTCAGCTGAATCCGGTTTGACTGGAAGCCGACCCAAATTTAGTTGGGAAAAGGCTAGGCTGATGATGATGATGATAACTAGCCAGTCGACGGGACGAGTGTTTTACGACATTCCACTGTCATGTCCGTCCCCAAACAATAGTACATTTTGAGTTACTCGCCATATATGCATGCCCCCTTGTGCATTGTACGGAGCATGAGTCCCTAACAACTTTTTAGACTTGTTATTCTGAACACGTGCGGGTTCATACAGGAAACGTGTACCTAAGCAAAAACACACAGGTACAAGGTACATAGGTATACCTAACTATCCATAATTGTGTTTGCATTTTTAACCGACTACAAAAAAGAAGGCGGTTTATTTGGGTTTGTTTATAATCTTATAGATAAGTAAGTGAATTGAACATTCTGGTCAGTTTCAATCGTTGAGTAAGGTGTTCTTTAGTTCGTTTTGAAGTTGTGGATGAAAACCACGCCTGCCTGTACCTGTAGTTATGGTAGGCGCCACAGGAACTTGCAATAAAGTACACTGACAATCCCTAATATCCATTCGTAGTGCCCGCCGAGAAATAAATTATGAACCGTTTTAAATTATTAGAGAACATAAAGGATCACTCACGATAGAAGTCGATTCAGGTCAGCTTTTTGTCTTTTTTTCTGGTTTTGGCAGATAATTAAAAAAGTTAATAAATATACCTATGTGTATACCTAACGTATGTGGGTCAATGACTGTTATTGCACATTTATCTGGCGCCTACCATAGTCGATGCAAATTCTGTATCTGCATGGATTAATAAAACTTACAAACATTTCAGCAGATATGTCAACATAATGCGTCCCACATTCGATGCAAGTTTCCACGATGGGCGGGCTCAGTACGGTGTTGGGTCCGGTGCAGTTGATGACAACTTTCGCCATTTGTAGTGCTTTTCTCAAGGATTCACGATTCTCAATGTCGCTCTGTACTACTGTCATATTTTTTGTACCCAAACCTGTAAATGAGAAACACGCGTAGGTAGTTTATTATCAAAAGGATGATCTCAATCTGTTTTTCTCAATAAATGGCGCTCTGACTGATCAGAATACATTAGGAAGTTTCTTCCTAAACTTAAAAATTCAATATATTTTATGTGAATAAAGTTTATTTTATGCATTAATTAATTTACAAATACTTAACGGGTATAATTTAGACGGTCACCAAAAATGGATCAATGGTCACCAAATGCTTGATGGATCAATGGTCACCAAATTCTATCCAACTCAACTGTGATTGCCATAAAATGTAGGCTTGGGGTTACAAACTGGATAAAATAGGTTAGGTTAGGTTAGAATTGTAACCAACCGCGCGCGAGCCGAGCGAGCGAAGCGAGCGGTGCCGCGGCAGCGGCCGGCGAGCGCTACTTCTCGAATATTATTTGGTGAACATTTATCCGTTTTACCGTTTAGAACTTTTTTGGTAGTAAAATAGGTACTTTTTTGGGCGGTGTTTAAACACAAGCCATACTTAACTAACTATATACACTAATTAACACGAAATTATGTAGGTAAAACGCGTATAAAAACAAAATTAATCATTGGGCATCAAAAAAATAATCCACATCGCTGTCAATGGTAAAAGTTCCCAGAACACTGGCAGCATTGCCGCGTTGAATCGCAATGCTGATTCTTTGGCCGAAAAAAAGCCCAACCCTCTGGTCATGGGAACAGTCGACAAGTTGTTTGCTAATGTCCTGAAAGACTCGATGCGCACTCGGACCCCATGGGCCTAGTGTTTCAACGCCAAACGGCTCAAATATGTAACTTCCAATTAAGTTGTTATATTTGCGCCGTTTGAGGTTTTCTGCACCTGCAGCAGCCGCCCCAGCACAGCCCGCCGTGCTAAGAAGATGGGATGGCGCAAGGGTGTCGACACATGTTGCATCCCACACCAAAGGCCTACCCACCTTCCAAGGCATTATGGTCATCCCATCTGGCCTTTTCCCATCGTCGCGTGCCAAGCCGTTGGGTTCTAAAACAGCTGGCACCCCGGCGGTGACAAGAGCCTGACGGATAATGTCATTAATGCTGGCGTGCCGTGCTAACCGAGCAGCGCTCCTACTGCAGGACAGGCCATGGTGTCCGAGGCGGTCGACTGCTTCACCGCATTGACATCGATGTGGAGCTCCGCTAGGAGCACCCAGACGCAGACACGTAGCGATCCGGAAAGTACTGTCACTCAGCAAAGTACCTATGTTGGGTGACGGTAGTGCCTGTAGCCAAAGACCCGACTCCCATTCACCCACAGCCAGCAGGCGGGCACGCTCCGCAGTATTGGTAGTCGTATTTATGAGGCTATTCCGTACCAATCTGCAGAGCGACTCGTCCATTGTTTTTGGGAGAATGGGTTATCGGGCAACGCCGTATTCGGGCAAGCCACTTTCCAGGCGTTCGCTGCATCGGTCAAACAAGGCACTTCACAGTTAACCAATGATGGAGTTAATGCCGAGCCCACAAAGTGAATGGGTAGTGTGGCCACGCTCGGTCATCTAGAGTCATCAGCATCACATATATTTTGATTTTGTAGGTCGATTTTGATAAAGTAAACGCTAAATGTTACTCGGGCTAACACTTATTTTTTTAAGTACCTAGATTTTAACCCAATTAGTGGTTTATTACGCTTGATGATTGATTAGGTACGTTAAATAAAGACTATATTTTTCATGATTTAATAACAAATGTATAGTTTTTAGAATTTTGTCTATACCTGTAGGTACTATAAGACCGTATTACTTGCCAAATTTCATAGGTCAACGGGAAACACCCTATGAATTTTGACTCCCTTGAGAGTGTCGAAAGATTCGTTTTTTGCGGCATAAGTAAGCGGCCGTATCTTTTTTATGTTTTCTTATAACTATGATTTATGACCAGCTTCAAGGAACTGTAGACATGGGTTTATGGTTCAAATTCTAACTCAATATCTCCACGCGTTCCCGAGATAAAGGGTCCTAATCGACAGACGGACGGACAAGTGTGGACGTACAACGAGCCTACAACAATTACTCTCCTCGAACGCATACAAATCCCTTTGTGTTCGTTAAAAAACACACAGCCGAGCACGAGCCAAACGCTCGCAGCGCGCACGTAAGTCGGTCCACACTACGCGAATTTTGGCTCGGCTCGAGCTCCGCTCGTGCTCGCTCGTCTAGCATGGACCCACCTTAAGGGTTCCACTTTATTTTGCCCGCGACTTCGTACGCGCGTAATTATCCATTTTTTTCCTGTTCCCATGAATGTGGCTATCTCTGACCGAGACTTAGTCAAGAGCAAACCCATCTCAAATTAAAAAAAAAAAAAAGTAATTTTGCTAATCCGACTGGTAGTTCCAGAGAATAGCGCGTTCAAACAAACAAACTCTTCAGCTTAATTATATTACTATAGATTTGCGTTTGTGTGATTGTGTGTAGGTACCTGATTGACTAAGTATCCTCACATTAACGTTTTTATGTCCTTTTTCATACCTTTATTTTTTAAGAAGACTCTTCGGAACCCTACAGAAGAATAAAAAATTGTGTAGGTAACAATCGAACAAGAACAGTAACTTTTATGTGTCATCGTCAGCCCATGCAATAGACCATTGCCGGACATGAAGGCCTCTCTAATTTCGTCGTAGAACCTCTGTACCTATCTATTTAATTCTAATTAAATTGGTGCTCAATTGAGCGCCAAGACTAAAACATTAATAAAGGTAAGAAAAAGCTTATTTAAGGGTAACAGGAGAGATAAGACAGTTCTGAAAGAAATCACAAGAGTAAGTAAAGAAATAAGTACCTAACAGCATAAAGAAGGACAGAGTTAAAAAGAGGATGGAATGTATCAATCACATACAAAATACTAAGAGAATCAACACCGTGGATACCAAAATTAAAAAACAAGGCTAAAAATCCAGAAACCAAAAGATCAAAACAAAGAACAGACATTGCAACTGACTTCTACAGGGAACTGTAGAAAACAACATAAAACTAAAAAAAGAAAATGAAGAAATCCTTCTCCCTATTCTATAAGCCGAAGTAGCCCATGCTGTCATGATACAGAAAGACCTTACCAGATACTTAACCTTCAAAAACTTACCAAAATTTACAACTTGATTCTAGAATCCGAATACTTGCGAAATGGACACAACTTTACTATACAAAAAAGGTGAGAGAGACGACATTGGGAACTACCGGCCCAGGCCCAACCTGATGTCAAATGTATATAAGGTGTTCTCAAAAATAATCCTGAAGCGTATCTCCAAAACATTGGAATCTTATCACCCGATAGAACAGGTTAGTTTCAGATCTGGATTTTCAACAAATGATCATGCACGTTCTCAATCAAATTATAGAAAAATGTCAGGAATATGGTCTCCCCCTGTACTTGGCGTTCTTTGAATTGTGGCTGACTTGGTTTTGACCCTAAAACAAAGAATGAAAGAATGCTTCAGAATCTTACCATTAAAAGCAAAGACCTTTAGCTCGGGAACGCGTGGAAGTATCTAGTTATATTAGGTAACACCAAAACCATTTACCTAGTCAAATCTACAGCTACTTGAAGCTGTGAACAAATCAAACTTCCAAGTTAACGTAAAGAAGACACGATCGTTTATGCCGCAAAAATCGTATATTTCGACACTGTCAAGGGAATCAAAATAAAGTTTTTTCCTATAACTATGAAATTTGGCAAATAATACCGTTTTATACTAATTGTTTAGGGAAAAGTCTCAAAAATATACATTTTTAATTAAATAAAAAAACAAAATATCTTTATTTAAAGTAATTTGTAGCTAAAAATTTGTGGGCGAGTCCACGGAACAGAAAAAACAGGGAGTCCGACTCGCATTTGGCCGGTTTATTTTTTTATTTAACGCACCTGCATCTACAATACTTCTTCTACTTTTTTTATTTCTTCATGTTTATTTTTCAGCAAGTATTCTTCTGATAGTTACCTACTCTATTACATATTCAGCTTGTGCCGCCTATCTAAGTACCTAACCAACCTACCTACGCAAGTAGATAGATATTTTTTTCTAAGATTACTATTTCATGTTATTTTCCATTAACCTTTGAGGTTACGATTATGACAAACTACCTACGATTTTCCTACGTCTAGGTGTTTAGTTAATTTTCCTGTCATATAGCTATGCCTATTGTTTACAAATTATACAACAACTTTGACAAAAATGATTAGTATTCAGTATTTATTTATTTGTTAACATAGGTAAAGAAATACAGATCTTATGTTTGATTAACAGAGCGCTATCATGGTATTAAATTAGAAATAAATTTAACAATTACATATATGATAGGGAAGATGCAGATTTAATATTTATCAATATTTTGTGGCTAAAATGTAAAAAAAAGCATAAGAGAAACGTCTGGTGACGTCAGTCGTGTTAGTTTATAGTCCAAAATCCCAGGGCTACCAGCCGTTACTTATTTCGCAGTATCAAAATATTTGAATAGAGTAGTGCCAGTGTAATTTCAATGTACGCATAATATTCGTAAGTATCAGATACTTACGAGTATTATGCGTACATTGAAATAGTTAGCAGATACTTAGTATCTTCTAACTCCATCCAATATTTCAAAAGTATAGAAGGTCGTTTTGCATTTTCTTTTTATACTCAGTAAATAAACTATGCCAAAAAGATACTTGTGAATAGGATCTCAATTCTCAGTGGAGATAGCGATCAGATCTTACACTATTACAATGACTAATTAGTCTTTAAATTTTTACTAAATTACTAATTATTTAAGAATATGTATTGTATAAAAACGTGAAAATGATCTAGTCGTTTTATAGCTAGCTTCTGATGATGATACTTACAAACTAGCGGTCGAATCAACTCAAACTAGCAGGTAAGCAAATGTTCAAAGTACTCGTACCTACATACTAAATACTAACACTATTCTATTCCACACATTTTTTAACTGATAAAATAAGTAAGTTCTGGAAGCACTAGGATCTTGCTCTATGACTTTGAATTATGACAGTTCTTGACCAGTGACAGACATGAGTGACGTCATCGTCCGTTTTGGTGCGAAAAGAATAAATTAAAGCGTTTTCATTTTTTATTTATGTGGCGGACTATTTTAGACGGAGTTCTTTAAAATGAAAGCAAAAATAAAAATATCGCATGTCCCCTATTATGTCCTTAAGGTGGATGCTCCAGGGTGGCCCGCGAAATTCAAATATTTTAAAGAATGATTATTTCTGAAATATTCATTCTTTCGAACTACTTGAACTTAGAGGGCTATATTGATGATTAAAATGGCTATAATTCTTTAGATAAATACGCGTTACGGTCGCAGATCGCATTTGGTCCACATACAGCTTCACACTGACCGGCAAATTGCAAAAAACATAAAAAAATTGGTTGCCTGTAAAGTCGGTATACGGGCGAAAGATTTACGTGACAACGACTTTTTATGTCTGTCTCTCTCGCTCTTAGGCGGGCTATAACCATGCCCGAGTGGAAGGGACGCGTGCCTCTCACTCGCTCTCATTGTGAGCGCATAACGTGAGCGGAGCGTAACGCAGTTTCTTGAAGTGTCACCCGGCAAACCAATTTATAAGACGTTGTCACGTCAATATTTGAATTTCGCGGGCCACCCTGGAGCATCCACCTTAAATTAATGACCTAAATGAGAAATTCTTAAAATGCCAAAAATAAAATCTAAGTCAAAATAATAAGTGTCAAAAAACAACAAACACAAACAAAACAACAAACATGTCAATAGTAGGTACTCGTATTAATCTTGTTATTCTAAAATAATTCGTCATTTAAGTATTCGTCAATAGTTTAGTAACATTTTAAATATTATTTTGACTGAATCTTAAATAAAGCTTACCTGTTGCATTTAGTTCAGTCACCAAACCCTGCAGTTTATCCTTAGAGCGGCCTGAGATGCCCCAAGTAACATCCCAATATTTTTCTTTCGTCAACCTCGCAAGATTTTTCACAGTGCATTTCCCGGTAAAACCTGTAGCACCCAACACTATGATGTCCAAACTTTTATTCGCCATTATTAATTATTTTTGTTTCTTTTTTTCCGAGATTATTTAGTTGTTCACTTGTCCAGTTTCGCTCCCCTACTGAGGTACTTATTCAAAACAAAGGCGGACGAACCACTTCAAACGCTTGCTTGCCAAATATGCGTAGGTACAAAGGCTTTCTTGAGAACATATTTTTTTTATTAAGTACTTACCGAACAAGTTTTTGTATCAAGGTACCTAATACAAAAACCTGCTTGGTATTTTTGTGCTGATTTAGGTAATTACAAAATTAAGTAGGTATTCGCGACCGTTGTAGGACAGGAGCTTCTTCGTGACGTTTTTAAATATTTAGTTATATGCAGATGTTAATTATGATTTATTTGTCTATGTTTTTAGGTAATTAGGTTTTGTACTTGTAGTTGTAGGACACAACCGAGTTTAAATTAATTGGTGCTATCAGCTGTCTTGTCGCACAAGCGTACAAGACGATTTTGTCCAGACAACCTTTGAATGGACTGAATAATAGATAGGACAGAGATAGTGGCCAATCTATTCTCAAAATATTTACGTAGGTATTATTGGAAAAATAACAACAAGATATGGACAAGTTCACTTAAACTCCAATACACGTGTAGGTACTGCTCAGTCGGTCCTTGCATTCATCAAGTTGTATTCTTGTCGGTCAGGGTCAACAACTTTACAAGTACTTAATGGACACTTGATACGCTTGTAAGAGTAGATACTGTAGTTATATAATAGAAATATAACATTTAAGGGTACTTACTTCTCACGGTATCACTACATTGTATAAAACAAAGTCGCTTTCGCTATCTGTCTGTCCCTATGTAATTATGGTTAGATCTTTAAAACTACGCAACGGATTTTACTGCGGGTTTTTTAATAGATAGAGTGGTTCTCGAGGAGGGTTTTAATCACAGAAAAATAAAAAACAGTATATAAAAAACTTGTTTCTTATATCTATGGTTTTAGTAAGTATATAATTTGCACCCGTGCGAAGCCGGGGCGGGTCGCTAGTTTCCTATAAAGTGGAAAGCCTATTCTTAGAAATTAATTAACTGGTTGTGTATGAAATACCAGGAACAGATTAATTTGTTTTGGATTGTATCCGAGTTCCTACATCAAAGTTTTAAACAGGTAGGTAAAGTTTGTAGACAGTAATTTCACATGTAACTAGAGCATAGATACCTTTTTTAACCTACCTAGCATTTAAATAGTAGGTAAGGCAGTGGTTCCGTACCTAGTCAAATGGTTCAATAAAATAAATCTAAATATAAACTTTGTAACATTGAATCCTTGCAACATTACAAAATTATTCAAAAAAGCAAGGTAACTTCCCTGAGACTTCCGTACGAGAATCAGACGAGATTATCATTTTAATTATCCGACCTATTGAATGGCTTGGCGAGGCCAAACAGAACATAACGCAACATTAAAGAAACTGAGCCTAAAATATTTATTTATGATAATTCCTCTTTGATTTCATTGTTTTTTACTGCAATGACTATGTTTCCACCAGTGGCGGATTGACACATTTGCAACCAGCAGGTTATTTAAATTTTGACGTCCCTACGGTAGGGTAAATATACCTACTAGAGGTACCTATCGAATTGCAAAGGGCGGTAGGGCCGGGGAGCGCCCTTTACAATTTGAAAGGTACCCTCGTGAGTACATTTTAACCTGTTAATGCCTTATTTTGTCCATATAGAACAGTGGGCACAAATACTCAGTCAGTGGGTCGTCTTAGGGAATTCTCGAGTGCAGTTCAACTGGCACCACACATCAAAAACTATTCGGTATTACCTATCCTTTACGGGGTAACTCATTTGTGTTAGACTAACACTTATACATACATATGGTGTACATAATAAAGAGTATTCTATTCTAGGCTAGAGACCCATACCCAACTATAAGACAGAAACAAGATTCCATAACCGTCTTCCGGTCAGTTTATGTGCGTCCCTCATCCAACCCCTATATTACGACGACCGCGACGAGACATAGCTATCGTGAATCCGTTGCGAGGAGTGTTATTTGCCCTGCATATCTGTCACCGGAAAGAGGCAAACTCCGTAACATTATAATATAACTTTCGATAAATGGTCAACTGAACATAGGGAAAGCTTTTTTATGGATCAAAATTTGATACTTTATTATTTATGGAATTCATTCCGAGAAGTTGTGTACTGAAATAAAATGGCCTGGACTGAAATGGACTGGTGTTTGGGTTCCTTTTCAATGCGCTTACGATGGAACTCTATAGGAAGTTTCCACTTACACTTCTTGCATTATGTATTAATATTGTAAATGTAGAACCGCTGCCTGCATACCCTTGACATTTACGTATGGTGAATTTTAGAATAATTTTCACGATTAAATAATTCTATCTTTCGATTCTTACGTAGGTAGGTAAGTAGTTCACCTGGGCTTCCCCGTTGACGCAGAGTCTCTGGCCCCAGCAGGTGGAGGACTTGGTGAGCGCTCTGTTCCCCTCGCGAGGGGAGCATACTCCCCCGCATAGGTAGACCTGAGAGTGGCGGTTAATAGGCTGAAGTCCAAAAATACCGCCCGACGACTTAACTGGTCCTGGTCCTGGAAACTGGTCCTCAGTAAGAAGCCGGGGCGCCCTGCGGACCCTCCGTCCGCATACCGGCCCATCGTGCTACTCGATGAGGTCGGCAAACTCTTTGAAAGAGTAATTGCAAACCGCCTCGTCGAGCACCTAGTGAGGGTGGGGCCGGATTTGGCGGAGAACCAATTCGGGTTCCGCACGGGCTGCTCGACGGTGGACGCCATCATGCGCGTGAGAGCCCTCTCGACGGGGGACGCGGTTTCCCGGGGCGAGATCGTCATGGCGGTGTTTCTAGACATCGCCAATGCCTTCAACACCCTGCCCTGGAGTTGCATCAGGGAGGCACTGGTATCACCGGGTGCCGACCTTCTTCGCATAGTCGAGGATCACTTGACGGACAGAGCCGTCATCTACCCCGGCCACCTGGGAGAGTGGAAACGGCGTGAGATGTCGTGCGGTGTTCCACAGGGTTCCGTTCTGGGACCGCCTCTGTGAGACATCGGCTACGACTGGGTGCTGCGCGCCGACCTCCCTAGTGGCGTCAGCGTAAGCTGCTACGCTGACGACACGCTGGTACTGGCGCAAGGGGGATCGCACCAGGCAGCGGCCGACGCTATGACACGCGGTGTTGCGATAGTCATTAACAGGATCCGGCAGCTGGGTCTCGACGTGGCCCTACACAAGTCCGAAGCCATGTGCTTTCATGGTTCTCGGAACAGGCTACCATCGGGATCCCAAATAACGGTAGGAGGGGTTCGTTCTTGACAGCTGGTGGAACTTCGTCGAGCATTTCCGACGTTTGGCTCTCAGACTGGGGCGAGCCGGGGCTGCCTTCAAGCGGCTTCTGCCCAATCTAGGGGGTCCAAACGCCTCCTACCGGAGGCTTTACGCGGGGGTCGTGCGGTTCATGGCCTTTTATGGGGCACCGGTGTGGGCGCCTCAACGCGTCCCAGAGGGTCATGGCCATCCGGCTAGCCCGGGGATGTATGTAATGTATAAATCGGGTTGGTTTCCGCAACTCCACGACTAAGCGCGTATTTTGCGTGCAGGTGGGACAAATGCATCATTCGATCCACCCCAGCTCCCCAAGGAAGGCCAGCAACACCTTGGTGTTACCAACTATCTCGCAGAGGGTACCTGGGTTTCCGAAGTACTTTGCCCTGTAATCCGCGACTACCGGGCAGCTTAGAAGCAGGTATGCTGCTGTCTCATTCTCCTCCATGCAGGCTCTGCATTGCGGGCTGTCAGTGACTCCTATAGCATAGAGGTGTTTATAATTATTAATAAATAATAGAAATAATTATTACATATTATTGTTTGTGACATGTTTTTGAATTTATTTATTGTCTGACAAAATTAAATGTACTAACACTAGTTTGTAAGTTGTGTATGTTCTTACTAACAATATTGGATTGTACTGATCTGACAAATAAAGAAATTATTATTTTCTTCATGTTTTTGACTTTCTCGGGTCCCTAGAGACCCGGTCCTTTGGTAGGCGTACGAGGGGCCGAAGCCAACTCGCAGAGGCCTCTTTAGACATTTCAAATGGAATGGGACACCAACCGACGATTATCCCTGTATGCACTGTGGAAGTATACCCAAGGACAATCCTCGGTTGGAGCAAAACTATTGCAAAATATGGAAACAAAAGATGAAACGCTATGGGTTTGGCTGGTTTAGTGGACTAATAACTACTACTATGGAAGAACTATTGGCCCCTGCCTGACCACTGACAATTAAAACGGCTTTAAAATGGCAGGGGGTGACTTGCACACTCAATAAATGGGCCCCCCGAAAAGGGTCGCTAGCACAAAGTAACGTAGCGCCAAGGGGGCAACATATCCTGAGATGCTAGAGGAGTGGAGAGGTATACCACGGCTATCAGGACAATCCCGGAAGTACGGTCAAGATCCCTACCAGCACCTTACTGGATTATACATCCTTCTCCCGAGCACGTCTGCTCTTGCGAATCTCCACTCAGACCGGCCGATTAAGGCAAGAAAGAGGTGGGAGCTCTGTTCCTCGTCAGTGTTCACCCCGGCCAGCCAATAAAGGCAAGCCGGAAATGAGGTACAAGAATTTTCCCTGGAGATCAGGTCCGTGGGGTCGCCAGTGCCCAACAGTTCGCCACAAAACTGCCTTGCGGTTAAAAAATTATTATTATTATTATATTATTATAAAAGACCCGTGGCCAGTTGTTACGGCTGTGACTGAACGCAACTGTTGTTTAGTCAGTCTTAGGGCTTGTTTTGTGAATCGGCCATCTATGGAGGGAAGTATAACCCATAGCTTGTGATGTTTATCTCCGGTGCGTTTCCTTACCAGATTGCGTAAGTACCGTTCAGGTCCCATCGCTGACAAACTCGACCCCCTTCGGGCGAGTTCATCCGCAGCGTCGTTGCCTCGAGATTCACTGTGTCCCTTGATCCATTGAATGGTTACTTTGTTGTGTCTACCAACCTGGTTGAGACGTTGGTGACACTCGAGAATCAACC
This sequence comes from Lacanobia oleracea, assembly GCA_950371165.1. NCBI lineage: Eukaryota > Metazoa > Arthropoda > Insecta > Lepidoptera > Noctuidae > Lacanobia > Lacanobia oleracea. The sequence goes on from OX493397.1 coordinate 16,707,606, forward strand.
CAGAGTTCACTGTGTGGCTGTTCAGAGCTTGCAGGACGGCCATGCTGTCCGACAGTATGCGTATTGAGTGGTCCTTAACTTCCCCTGGTTAGGATGGCTGATGCCGCCAGAGAAATGCCCATGCATTCAGCCTGGAACACTGTGTTGTGGCTATGTGGATATTGAGATCCTCTGAGAAGATCCCGCACCTGTACCTGTTTTTGATCCATCGGTGAAGATCCGCAGCTCGGCGGGTCAGAGCTCGCACCGATGATCCTCATGCAATTGGATTTTGTATTTTTTATCAAAGATAAATTGCTTGGGTACCCGGTCATTGATTGCTTTTGTTATGGGGAGTTCATTGTTGAGCTCCTCAAGCAGAGCGGTGTGTCGTTTATCTCTCTTACTCCAGAGACCTAATGTTTTAAGGCGTACTGCTGCCATCGTCGCTTCCTGTTGTATAAACAAGTGTAGCGGAGGGAGTCCCAGCATGTCTTTCAGCGCCGCAGTTGGAGTAGTTCTCATGCAGCCCGTCGTTGCCATGCGGGCCAGCCTTTGCATGTGTTATAACTTGTTTACGGCTGTAGCTAGCTTTGTGCGTGGCGACCACACCACGGCCCCGTAGGTTAACATGGGCCGAATTACTGCGCTGTACAGCCATAGTATTATTTTGGGAGATAGGCCTCACTTCTTCCCTATCATTTTCCTGCATTGCCAGAAGGTAATGCAGGCCCTGTGCCTTAGTTTGTAGTCTAGGTGATTACTCCAGCTTAACTTACTGTCTAGGATGACGCCTAGATACTTTATCTCGTTAGACAGCTGGAGCTCTGTGTTGAAGAGCATAGGTAGCCGGTAGTGGCCTAGTACTCGTTTTTGAGTGAACATGACTAATTCAGTTTTCGTGGGGTTTACCGACAGATCATATTCGTCGCACCATCTTTCCACGATGCGTAGTGCTTGTTGAGTGAGGTTGCAGATCGTTCCAGTCACTTTCCCTGACACTAGGATTGCGAGGTCGTCAGCATAAAATATTGTGTAGTAACGATGTGCGTTGAGTTTGGTGATCAGGTCATTAATTACTAGATTCCACAGAAGAGGGGAGAGCACACCTCCCTGCGGGCAGCCTCTGGCTATCAGAGCCAACTGCTGATCTTCCTCAAGGCGAACCACTCGTTTGCTTAACATATTAGTTATCCATTCAGTTAGTACCTGTTCCACACCGTGTTTGGAGAGAGCGGCACTAATGCTGGAAAAGTTTGTCTTGTCGAAGGCAATCCTTCGATGTCTATGAATGTGCCCAGGCAGGACCCTTTCTGGTGAATCGCTTCCTCAATCTGGTTCACCACCAGATGAAGAGGGGACTCTGTCGACTTACCCGAGCTGTATGCGTGTTGGTTACCATGCAGTGGTATTGTTTTTAAAACACCATCTCGTAGGGGATTTCACACAGTCTTTCCATTGTCTTCAGTAAAAACGAGGTCAGACTAATAGGTCGATAGGATTTAGCGTTTGTGTAGTCACTTTTACCTGGCTTCGGAATGAATATGACTTTCACTTCCCTCCATCCTTTAGGAACGTATCTAAAGGCCAGGCACGCTCGCATTAAGAGCACCAGTTTTGTTGCAACAGCGGTACCTCCTCACTGTAGTAAGGCAGGAAACACACCGTCGGGACCTGGTGCCTTGAAAGGTTGGAAGCTTTTGATGGCCCACTGAAGTTTTTCCAGCGTAATCATCTTTTCTGCATAAAGCCAGTCATCTTCTGATTGTGTTTGGATGGTCAAGCCATTCATTTACCTGCGCGAATACGCTGCCTGGGAAGTGAGTTTCTACTAGGAGACGTTACGCTTCTACAGATGTCGTGGTCAACGTGTTATCGGGTTTCCGGAGTGTGGCGATCTCAGGTGTGTTCTGTTGCGCCAGTATTTTCCTTACCCTGTTTGCTTGTTGGCATGATTCAATGTTACCACAGAATTTACGCCACCCTGTAGTTCTTCTGAATGTGATGCATTTCTTGTAGCTGGATTTGGCCGCGTAATAAGCGTCCCATTCCTCATCACTAAATGTGTTCATGGCTCTATTAAGAGCCTTAAAACCGGGGATACCGCACGGTCTCTGGCGAAGCGGCGAGCCTCCTTGCCGGACTGCCGCCATGGGATCTAGAAGCGAGAGCCCTCGCGCTCAATTTACGAATGGCGCGTGGAGGCGCTACGCCGGGGCGAGACTCCTCTGCCGCGGCAAATTGCAGCACGGCAGACGGAGCTTCGGCAGGATGTTATGGCAGTATGGAGACAACGACTGTCGCAACCCAGCGCTGGGCACGCCACAATTGTGACGATAACTCCCCTCTTTGAGGAGTGGCTAGAGCGGCGCCACGGCGTCCTTACCTTCCGCTTGACGCTGGTACTCACCGGACACGGTTGTTTCGGGAGGTATCTGTTTTGATTACGGCGGGAGGATACACCCGGATGTCAATACTGCGAAGATCACCCGGAGGACACGGTGGAGCATACGGTGGAGGTCTGTCCTGCTTGGGCGTAGCACCGCCGTGTCCTCGTCGAGGCTATCGGCGGCGGGATCTCTCACTTCCGGTCCTGGTTCAAGCCATGGTTCGGAGCGAGGAGACATGGGAAGCGGTCAACTCCTTCTGCGAAGCAGTAATGGAGGAAGTCGAACGCGTGAGAGAGAGGGAAACCTCACGCCCCAGCTGCCGCAACAGAAGAAGACGCCCCGAGTGTCGGGAGTCGCAGGACGATTCTCGGCCACCGTAGGCGCGGGTCTGTGGACGGCGAGCATTGGTGGCTCGCCGTCTGATCAGAACCAGACCTGGGTCGGCGGCACGCTGCGATCCAAACGCGCCTCGAGGATATGTCAGCACGGAAGACGGGGCCCACCAGGGCCAGTGCCTGCTGGGGCTGCGGAATCTGTTCGAAATCTGTTCGAAATCTGTTCAAACGGTAATGATGGTAAAAACGATTTTATTTTATAAATAATATTATTATAAGAATAACGTAAATGATATAGCATTTACCTGCTTTCTACTAACGTTGTTACATACTTCACAGAGTTTTATGTAGTGAATCAAAATGTTATAATATTTAGAAATATAGGTATGTATTTCTATTTCATAACAATAACATACATCACCACATTAAATATCATTTAACTAAATAATATTGCATTATACGTTGATGTTTTACCTACTAAACTATATATCAATTTGTTATGTAAGAAGTTATTTTTAGTTATAAATAAGATTTTGACAAAAAAACTAGGTAACCGAAATACTTCGTTAGAAATTATAACAACAGTTGATTTAATACACACACTGAAACGTTAATATTGTGTGTGGCAAACATTGGTCACTGAAGTCATTCAGTGGTGGTTTTAATAGCGAAATGGAGCACCATTTTTTTCTATTAATTCTTGCAAGCGGTTCCGCATACCACGCATCATATTCCAACAACAATCACTTCCTCTCATGAATTACCACGTTGATGTCACAAGTTGGGCCACAGGTTTTGGTCCAGGACGATCCTTTTGAATATTTCCTGTCTCTTAAAAATGTTTTAGCCATATCTGACTGTATTTCTCTGAAACGTATAACACAATAAGCATAATTTCAGTAACGAAGGAAGCATAATTTTTGGAATAAATTTGCAAAAATACGTTTAGATAAACCACATTAGACCTATAAATAATCTCATAATAAACACAGATAATTTTCAATTAACGCTTATTACCAACATTCTCCTTCTGCAAATAGATTATTTTGTTTTCACTCAACTAAGACATGACGATTAAACTATAAAAACTGATCCTTACTAATATTATAAATGCGAAAGTAACTCTGTCTGTCTGTCGCGCTTTCACGCCAAAACTACTGAACCGATTTAAATGAAATTTGTACACAGATAGTCTAGAGCCTGAAAAAGGACATAGACTCCTTTTTATCACGGGAGTATGTTCCCTAGGTACAGTCTGTTGTCAACATTATCTGATCCACCCTAAAAACAAACGAATTTGAACCCTCTGCTTGTTCCATTAAGGTTCACTCAATTTATATGAAATTAACAGACAAGTGCTCGAAGACTCGATGAACATATACAATAATAATACAGACACGCAAATTTGATCTTTAACACGTAACGTTAAGGTAAACCCACCCAACATTGTCGGAGCCACCGGCATTACGTATCATTTTGTTAAGCTATTTTAACCATTATCTCGTCGACTTTAAAGTTGAAAAGCTTTTAAGTAACTCTATATAATTACAACCCAATCTTTAATTTCGCGTATTCTCGACAAGTTCTTGTGGCTTAGCGGTTTGATGCTGGATTGGCGACGAACAACATGTGGGTTCGAAAACACATTCCACATAGTATTAGTTCCTTTTTTAATTAGTTGTAATGACAATCAATTAAAAAGGAACTACAATATTGCTTGCATTATTAAAGAACGACCAATATGATTTACGCCTAATAACTTTATACCTGTTTTTGTACTTCACGTCGGAACAGCTGCTCAAACTCTATCAAGCGCAAGTTCGATCGTGTATGGAATACTGCTCTCATCTTTGGGACGGATCTGCCAGATACCAGCTTGATGCCCTTGAGTCAATTGAGAAACGAGCTAAGAGGATCATCGGCAATGAGAGGCTCGTCACGTCGAAGCTCCAAAGTCTTGAACACCGACGACGAGTTGCTAGCCTGTCGGTTTTTACCGGTTGCATTTTGGGGAATGTGCGACGGAATTGCATAATTTAATTCCGCCAAGCCCGTTCCATCATCGGACCACAAGACGAACGGCGATGCGCCACCGGTACATGGTGGACATCCCACCCATACGCACAAAACGTTTTGGGAACACATTCATAGTGCGTACAGCTAAGGAGTGGAATTCCCTGCCGGAGTCTGTGTTTACTGATAGCTACAACCTGGGAGTCTTTAAATCAAGAGTGAATAGGTTATTTCAAGGCAAGCGTGCTCCATCTTCGACCACATCCTCGCTTACCATCAGGTGAGATAGTGGTCAAACGCGTGCCTATCAATAGTAAAAAAAAAAAAAAACTTATCTTGTAAACAGGTGGGTAAATTAAAAAAAAACTTTAAGTTTAGAGAATTTAAATTTACCAAGAATGGTTGGATACGAAGTAAAGCATACATTTGCTTTGTGAGGTAGATACAAAATTCATATAAGTGACAAAAGTTACACTACGATTAATAGCAGTGACTGCGCACTTGTAAATCGTTCCACATAACTCGTAAGCAATTTGGTATAAAAAAGCATCATATCGCAACTTGATGACTATACCAAACATAAAATCATATTTTTACGTGAGCAGAATTAGAATTAGAGAGATTGGTCGTCGACTTAATATAGCAGTAAGTGTTTTTGATTAACGCGTAGTTTACTCCTTACAAGTTACATAAACGGTTCCAAAAATGTATTTTTTTTTTTTGTTTTAGAGAAATACGGTCAGGCTATGGCTAAGACGTTATGAAGACAATGGAAATATTCAGCGGATTCGTCCAGGAGTAAAAGCCATCAAGTATAGTCCCGAATTCGAACGCCACCGGGCTATTGTTTCAAGCCATGTTGATAATCCATTTTTGCCCATTCGTGTAACCGCAATAAACCACAATATTTCAGTGGAAACAGTGAGAAGGCATTTACACGCTGCTGGGATAAGGAATTATAAACCGGCACTGAAAATTGCATTAACACCTGCTCATCGCGAAGAAAGGGTCCGTTTTGGCCAGGAATATTTTAATTTTAATTGGGAAGAAAATGTTGTGATCTTCACTGATGAAAAATCATTTAAATCGGACAAAGATGGATGTACAATCTTATGGCGAAGGAAAGGAGAACGCTACAGTGAGAAGTGCTTGCTACCTTGTAGAACCAGCGGTAGATTAACCCTGGGCTACTGGGGCTGGATGTCGTCTATGGGACCTGGTGAATTGGTGGAAGTTGGTGGTAGGTTTAATGGTAGTTTGTATTTGGAGATTCTGCGTGACGTCATGCTGCCGACTGTGCGAATTGCCTATCCAACATCACATATTTATTTCATGCACGATAACTGCTCCATCCACCGTACAGGCATTGTGCAGGATTGGTTAGCTGCTCAAGAAGGTGTGACAGTTATTAATTGGCCATCTAAAAGTCCTGATTTGAACCCTATAGAAAATCTATGGGGTCAAATGGTTTTTAATTGGGACACAACGGAAGTGCGAAACAAACACAACTTGGCTGAGATCGTGACATCGACTTGGGAGCACATGAGAGGCAAAGATTTGTGTTGGAATATGGTGCGCGGTATGCGTAGCCGTTTACAGCAAGTTATAGCAGGGGACGGTGCGCCAATCCGCTACTAATTAATCTAGTGCCTAGGCATTTTTAAACACACCATGTAAGTAAATGCTCAATGGATTGACTGTTAAACCATTTAAATGTTGCTGATTATGTGGTGATGTTATTGTTATAAATAGATTTTTCTATTTAAATAACATGTTTATTCACTACATATAGGCAGCTATAAATCTGTAAAGCATTTCACAGAAGAATGCATTTTCTCGATAACAAACATTTAAGCATTAGCACACCTTTTTTAATGTTTATAAATGGTTAGATTTGATTATGGCATACTAACATATAATTTGGAAATATATGAGCATTTACTTACTTTATCCCAACTAAGTGTTTTAATGAATTAATAAACATTTTAAACTTGCAATTGTTTAGTTTTATTTCTATACAAACTGCCCTTTTAAAAAGACAAGACCCTACGTCGTCCATTAAAGAAATGTAAAATAAATGTTATGAAATAATAATAAAAAAACAGCTGAGCAAAAAGCTATATTTAGGTTAAACTTGGTTCGAACGTAGATAACGATGAACATCGCACTACCTTAGTGACCGCAAGACCAACTCAACTCTTCTAAGGCGCATTAAAATTTGATCTTAGTTGTAATTTCTAGACGCAATATTCTAAGCAATTTGAACCATATAGTATACATTCATAAAGTTTATTCTTGCACAGCACAAGCAGCCAACCTTCTCCTCGTGCAAATAGATTATTTTGTATTTTAAAAAATCACTCCATTGAGACATCATAATAAAAAAACAACCTATAAAATAGAAAATAAAAAATTGTAAAGAGACGTTGTTTTTGCAATTTAGTAAGGCAAGGTAAAATACATGTATGTTTGCGCGTAGTCACTGCATACCCTTAGTAGCGTTTGAATACCAGTTTTATAATGAATACAAATATTTATTTTTCAACTACCCACTTATTACAAGTTAGGTATGCGAAAATATTACCATGTTAGAAAGTTTATATTTGAAGGTTATCCGTCTATAGTTCTTTACAATAATACAAGAAATAGTTTTGGAATAAATTCTTAATTGAAAGCAAAACAACATCTTTGTCGCAGGATTTGATCTCGCAACTTGTTTTTCTCAGTCTAGACAGACCGCGAGACCAGAATTACTTGAACGCAATTATTAAAACAAGCTATTACACTAATTATATTATAACGAAAAGTAAAAAAGTAGTTATAACTTAAAACCTAATGCTAACGTTTTAAAGATCAAATTTGCGTGTCTGTATTATTATTGTATTTGTTCATCAAGTCCTCGAGCACTTGTCTGATAAGCTCGTATAAATTGAATAAACCTTAATGTTACTGTCAGAGGGTCCAAATTAGTTTGTTTTTAGGGTGGGTCAGATAATGTTGACAACAGACTGTACCACGCGGGCGAAGCCGCTGGCAGAAGCTAGTAATTAATAAAAAGGAAAAAGGCATGGATTTTCGCAATTTAGTAAAGCAAGGTAAAAATGTTCGCGCATATACACTGCTGTGAGTATTTGTGCATAGAATGTCTTGTTCAATTTATTATTCTACCCGATATTCCTAATATCATTTCAATAGCAGTTTTTGTTGAATACGCATATTGACGTATAACCCACTCATTGAAAAAGGTGAAAAGGTTATCAATTTAATTGATGTGCTTGTTCTTTACAATAATGCAAGAAATACTTTACAAACAATTTTTATAAATTGAAAACAAAATGAAACATTGAGACAGGATCTGAACTCGCATCTTGCAAGTCTCAGCCTTACACACGAACCACGACACCAGATTAACTGAGTAAGACAGATGAACTAAGGTATTAGTAGCAATGACACAAATTTCGTAAAATTGCGTAACAAATATCCATACATAGTGAATGACCTAATTTATTTTATGTTATGAGCAGAGGATGCAAAATCGAGTATTTTTTAGGGGGGTCAGTTAATTGCTATCACCGACTGTACACGCTACAGAGTTTTGAAATATTCGATATTTCTGATAAACTATATTATGTTATAAAATTATATAATTTAAAAAAATTTCATCCTTATCATTTCGGATATATAAACGAATTTTTATATTTATTCTGGCATCTTTAGTTGGCCTTAAGCTGCTATCGCGGAGTAGTAAAACCAAAGTACAGAATTATTTTCATTATTTTTTTGTTTTTCATTTTAGTTTAATGTTCCAAAACAATTTTTTTTTTGTTTACTATTTTTTTTTTATAAGAAAAAAATTAGTTTTGTTTCTTAATTAATAAAAAACTTTGTTCCAAATTGTTTTTAGGGTTCCGAACATCCGTGAAAAACAGAACCCTTACAGGATCACTCGGGTGTCTGTCTGTCTGTTTGTCCGTCTATCACAGCCAACTTTACTGTGTGGGCTTAATTATATATTTTTCATAATTTTGAAATAAATAGCTTTGAAGTTATTCAAGAAATTCGACCAAAAATGACTTTTATCTCCGAAACTACTGAATCTAAAATTTTGTAAAAAAAAAAAGTGCAGATATATATAAAATAACATGTTAAAAAAATTTAATTGGTTCGGAGCCCTTTGCACGCGAGTTTGACTCGCACTTGGTCAGGTTTAATTTTATAAACCCTTCGTCTTGCACCATCAGAGGTCCTCGCGAAATGTACCTTGCCCGCATTAAATTTAGATCTTGCGCCGCCACTGATTGTTTTAACATTCATAGCTCGTTGAATAACGAAAACCGAAAGTGTTCTATTTTAGGTAGGCAGGTTTTCGAATGTTCAATTATTCAATACCTTCAGACCACTTTCAACTGTTTGTTAAGCTAGAAAGAGACAAACAAGTTGCACGTACGCAATGTATGCAACGCATTATGATATCTGTAGTGCTATTCTGTAAGTGTCTCGACAGCGGAATCAAATTGGTGTCAAATTCGTATTTGTATAAGAATATGTTGTGTGCAATAAAGCTCACTTTGTGAGCTTTGTCACTCAGGTTAATCTCGAAATAGTAATTTACAGAATAGCACTGCTGGGCTCTTCTATACTAATATATACAGCTGAAGAGTTTGTTTCTTTGCTTGAACGCGCTAATCTCAGGAACTACTGGACCGATATGAAAATTTTTTCAGTGTTAGATAGCCCATTTATCGAGGACCACACCGCAGGAGCGGAGCAGTAATAAAAATTGAGACGCAGACAAAGTTGCTCGGGTCAACTAGTAATTTTATATGAAAAACTATCTCTATACTAAAACTATAACTATGCATTAGAACTACCTACATTTATCGTATACAACGCAAAAAACCGATACGATACAAAAGCATTGCCTACGTTGCGTATGTAGGACCAGTGTGTTACTCTCTTTATTCTTGGAATTTTCAAAATCAGTAGCATAACTAGCTAGCACGTGTCGGTGCGGCTCTTAACAGTGCTCTAGCTACGCCACTGTTCATAGTATTTACGTTGCCTTCAAGTACCTAAGCCTACCTATATAGGCATCACTAAAAACATGGGCAGCGAGACTTAGTATGTAAAAAGTGTGTAGTTTATCTCTTAAATCGGTTCAATATTGGAGGAAAAAACAGTCGAGAGCTAAACCTAGAATTATTACTTTTTACATAGATCCATAGTCTCGCCGCTCATGTTTCCTTTAAAGTAAGTATTAAATTCAGTATTCCTTTAAAGGATAACGTGACAAAACAGACTCAAACAAAATAAGCAGCTTTTCAAAGCGTCGAAGCCCAACAATTCCAACGACGAAAAATTTAGAAGGAACAGTCCTTGACAGCTACAAAAGGACAACAAACTTGAACGTTAGTGTGACCTCTATCGTGATTACCGGTTTCGGACGAGCAAAGCGGCAGGAGTTCGAAAACCTCATGGCTGTCGTATTTCTTCGTTCGCCTTGCCTTCGAGTGTTACCCGGATAAAGTAAAAAATCTATACCTAGTTTTCTCTCTCACCCCAAAGGCCTACTGTCCAAGGAGGCGTAGCTTGATCGATGCAACGTGCTTTACACTTGTTGTTAGGACAGCTGCTTACATAACATCGCGCCTGTTTACCCTAAAGGGTTAGGCAGAATTGTAAGTAGGTACCTACCTATAGGGCACCTACATTTCGCTAGTAAGTTAGTCGCTGCTTACCTAGGTAACTACATTATATGCAGCATATTATACCTGTCTAGTATGTGTATAGGACAGTATGGACGGTGGCAGCTACCAACCATTAATTAATAAACTTATTTCGATTTGATACAGAATAAACACTTAAATAAAAAATTACTTTTACATAATTATTGAGATCCGTGCTACATTGTCTGGCCTAAGATTCGAAAGGATGTTTATGTTTTTTAATACCTAGATAGGAACCTAATGAATGAGGTCGACTCTCTCGGTAACTACCTACTTATTTTAAATGCACATAATTATAATAAATATTAAAAACTCTCAAGGTTTTATACACTCTAGTTCATCTATGTTTGCGTGCATAGTTTGCGTAACACCGACCTGTAGGAGGTACCTGTTCAAAACACATGACGGATTTCTTTTAAAGCAATTTGTGCATTGTGTAACATAGGGCGAAGTTAATTGCGATATAATTTGTACGCGGAGAAATCTTGATTTACCTAACAACCTTAAAAGGTAACGTATTCGTAAGTGTTACGGAATACTCTTCTGCAATTCGTTTTTAAATTATTTTGTTTTAATGCAGTACCTAGGTCGGTAAGTGGGCCAGTTGGTATAGTTATTAATTAAAACCATGGCGGATCGAGGACTGTCGTTTGGGGGGCTTGCTTTATTTTGCTTTTTTTTTTATTTGTAATGGAGTAGCTCTTGACTCTAGTCTATGTCAGAGATGACAGAGACAAAGTCTACGATGGAGCGAGCCTATCCAGAAGGAGCCTGTTCACTCTAAATTTGAAGAGATTAGGGTTGTAAGCTTAAAGTATAACAAGCCTCCTTGGAGTATTTTTCGTAAATTCCTCAATAACTTCATTAGGTTGTAGACTACCAAAGATAACTCAGTCTTAAGGGGGAGCTTGAGCCCCTAGCCCCGTTCCGCGCTGGATCCGCCCCTGATTAAAACTACATACCTAATATGCGTGAAAATACGTGTTTCTTTTGTGGAAATAATGCCCGAGTTGTTTTCTATCAGTCTACCTTAGGGTGCTGCGGACAGAACATGGCAGGTGCTGCTAACCAGACTTGAAAAAGTTTTATCAAAACGATAAGTACCATACCCTCTACTAGTATTACAAGCCATGTAAGTGCTAGACTAGGAGCTGACCCAGTCTGTTTTTTCTTCCATGTAAAATACTATTTCATACCGCACTAGCTTTTGCTCGCGACTTCGTACGCGCACTATCCCGTTGCCGTAGGAATGCCGGAAAATCGTGAATTTGGACAATGATGCAGTTTTGGTTTTCATCAAAAACAAACCTGTGACTCCTTTCAGTGTTTTTTACTGATTCTCATAGTTCTGGTTGTACCCATCCATGGACATGTTAAAAATTCACCCTTTAGGTATAGGTATCTTGTAGGCGCGGGCCTGCGGACGGCGAGCATTGGGCGGCTCGCCGTCCGATCAAAACCAGGCCCGTGTCGGCGGCGCGCTGCGGAAGGAGTCATTTGAGACTCCTCCCGCTCTGGGTGAAGCAGGAGGGAGAGTCAGACTCTTACTGAATAAAACCCATCAGTGTTCCTCCTAGTGCCCTTTGCGTTCCAGGGCTAAGGTGCGTCTTTCGAACAGATTCCGCACCCCGGCAGGCACTGCCCTAGCGGGCCCCGTCTTCTAAAGCGCGCGTCTTCAAAAGCTGTCAGCATGACAGCTTTTGAAGACGCGCGTGGAACGCAGCGCGCCGTCGACCTGGGGCTGGTTCTGATCAGACGGCGAGCCACCCAATGCTCGCCGTCCGCTAGCCCGCGCCTACGGTGGATGGTATAGGTACCTACTGAATTTAAAAGCCTGCTTACTTATTAAAACAAACTTACTGGCTCTATGATTAAACAATACATACAAAATAATTAATCAATAAATAATTTATTCATCATTTACTTAAATACTAACAAAAAAATATTTTAAGAATTCAATTGAAGTTTCAATAATTTAAGTTTCCCTACATACTTTTTGACTTCTTCTTTTGGATATGGCTTGAGGGCTAAACAAGTTGGAATATTTTCTGGTTGTTCTATCCATAATTTGTGTGATATGAAGTTTTCTTTTAATTTTTCTGCAATTTTTTTCAGTGTTGCCTCATCTGGCACCTGTAATCAATTGTAAAAATACATAAATGATCTGTACACAATATGAAATTCCAAATGGAAGGTCAAAATTAATAATATTTTCACAATACACAAGTAGGATTATGCCTTTTGTTAGAAGTTGATTTATGATAGTAAATCAATCTAGGTTATTTACCTATTATTTAGTTATCTCTACATATTATAAAACAAAGTCCTCTGCCAATAAACTGCTGATAAACTTAAAAACTCCAGCACCGATTTTCATGCTGTTTTCACCAATGGATAGAGGAACGTATAGAGGAGGGATTCTAGAGGAACGTTTTAATGCGTAATTTGTCAAGAAAAAAGTGAGTGATCCTTAAAAAAATTGCTGCACGATGAAGTCGTGGGCGAACTGCTAGTTAATTATCTATACTAATATATAAAGCTGAAGAGTTTGTTTGTTTGCGCTAATCTCAGGAACTACTGTCCGATTTGAAAAATACTTTCAGTGTTAGATTGACCATTTATCGAGGAATTTATATATATCATTTATATATCATCACGCTAAGACCAATAGGAGTGGAGCAGTGATGAAAATTGTGAAGCAAACGAAGTTCAACTAGTATAAGATATTTTTTTTAATATCTATCAGGTAAGTATGCCCCACTGCTGGGCAAAGGCTTCCCCTCTCCCTTTTCCACACACAATAATAGTTAACTCCACCTGATTATTCCTATATTCCACTAATATTAAAACAGTAAGACTGGCTCTTTCTGAATTAGAATGTGAACAGTAAATACAAACACACCTCAATTATATAATGGATTTGTGTAAATTAAGGAACCTTTAGGTCATGGCCTCCATATTGAGTGTAACAGAGCAGAGTGATAATTTTAGGCTTATACTACAGGCAAATGAGGTAACAATTTAGCAATTGTTCCAAATGTGCTAAGAATTGATCAAAATTTTAGATTTGCCTGCAGTAAGCGGTTATTAACATACTGCCATGAAACTCTTGGTGAACTCCACCCTTAAAACGACGCACTGACATAACAGATGACTACAATATGACTACAACTGTAATATGACTTACAGATGGGTTTTAGGAATTACATAATTATTAAAACAATGTTCACACTCAAAATACTCAAATAGATCATACATAACACATACCTCTAACACAACTTTGTGCATATTGTCCATATCATCTAAGTACTTTATAGTGATCTCATCATCTTTGTACAAGTGAAGCACAGCTGTAGATGCGTGACATGCCTGAGCCACCACGGATCCTATCGACCATCCTAGCTCCTTGAGTAAATCAGTTCGCAGCAGAATATATTGAACAATGGGATTAGACATAATTATTTTACAAAAGCTAGGCTATTCAAACAAATAGGTTATTTACATAGATGGCAAAAAAGTGTGTGTAATTTAGGCAGTAACGTTACTTGGAAGTTAATTTTTGATTATTACATACAGTAAGCCTTAACAATAATAGCATTGTTTCATACATGCATAGATTTTAAGGAAGACTAAGAATACAAAACATTTATTATTGTCTTATTTGTCAGTTTCCTGTGCAGCAGTGTCAAAGAGTATAGCAGTGTTATGTCCATGTCATCATGTCATGTCATCGGATCGCATTGTTGCCAACACGAATTTTGTAAAAGAAATGAGAAAATGTAATAATACGAGAAATAAACCTTTAAAAACATAAAGCTAGGCTTTATTCAATTAAAAATTATACATGACACAGCTTGACAGTTTGAGACAATACATAGAGATAATGTAAAGTACAAAGATTTCAGCGATGTGCATAAACACTCTTTGAATTAGCAAAGAGTTAATATCATATCATTCATCGCGGCTCTGAGGAGATTCCTCCACAGTTACCACAACAACACACGCTCATGCTGTAATCCTTGAGGTAGTGCGGCGGTTTTCGAGCCCTGGTAGATCTCCTTAACGCTTCTGGCTCTGGCACTGGAGCTACATCAGGCTGTGCAACATCTCGAAGAGGTGTAAAACTGTCTCTTCCTGACACAGATTGGTGCTCGGAGCTATCTTGAGTTATTATTGGAGATTCTCGCGTATTAGAATCAGGTTCTGTTTCTTGAGCAATGATTTCTCCCTGACCTCCAATCGGGGCTAGGTGCCTATTTGACACAGTTGTTTCACGGCCATCAGGGAGCCGAATATATGAATAATCTGGGTTTGCTTCTAGCAGATCCACTTCTTCCACTAGAGGCTGATATTTGCTGGTTCGGTCACAGTGGCGTAGAAGAACCTGCCCTGTTCCAGTCAACCATGTAGGCATCGAGGTTCCGTTAGGAGAGCGCTTGCTGTGTCGGAACATTCTCTCGTGTGGTGTACAATTAATTGCCGTACTCAACAATGAGCGTATAGAATGTAGAGCGAATGGAAGGGCTTTCTCCCACTCTTCCTTCGGCAAATTATGAGTTCGTAGAGCCAATTGAACTGTTTTCCATAATGTTGAATTTAATCTTTCGACCTGGCCATTCCCTTGGGGGTTGTAGGCAGTAGTGCGACTCGTAGCGACACCTCGTGAGTGAAGAAATTCTTTAACTTCTGCGGACATGAACGACGAACCTCGGTCAGAGTGTATGTACGCCGGCATACCAAACAACATGAAAAGCGAATTCAGGTGCATAATTACAGTCTTTGCACTGACATCTGTGCACGGAAAGGCAAATGGAAAACGTGAATATTCGTCGATAACAGTGAGTATAAACCGATTCTTGGTATTTGTTGGGACCGGGCCCTTGAAAACAATACTAAGACGCTCAAAAGGTGAAGTGGCCTTTATGAGCTCAGGAAGCGGGTCCTGATTTTTGAAAAACTTTGGCTTTATCTTTGCGCAAGTTCTGCAATTGCTTGTCATAGTCCTTATCTTTTCGATAGTATACCTAAGCCAGTTTTTTTGTTTTGAGCCAATGATGCATTATTGTCACACCGGGGTGACAGAGATGATCGTGCAATTCCTTTAGTTTAAGACTTCGTGATTGTAAACTCAGGCTAGCAGAGACTCTGGATAGTGCGTCAGCGACGTGGTTTTCTCGCCCATGGTCTGTAAATTATGTCGTAATTGAACGGAGCCAGTTCAAGTCGCCATCTCTGAATTTTTTCATTCTTTATCTTGCTTGGCAGCTTAGCATTGAACATGAAACTGACAGACCTTTGATCGGTTATAAGATTAAAAGGTTTTCCGATCAGGAAATGTCGCCATTTCTTTAAAGACTCAACGATGGCGTAGGCCTCCTTTTCTATGGCGGAATGTTTATGTTCGCAGTGATTTAAAGTTCTTGAATAGAAAGCAACTGGCCTAGAGTTTTGAGATAGAGTAGCTGCGATCGAATGTTCAGAGGCGTCCGATTCAACTGTGAAAACCACGTTGTTATCAATAGCATTTACGGAAGACTTGGCAATTATCGATTTCAAGATTTCAAAAGATTTCAGTGCTTCTTCGCTTAAAGGAAACTGCGAGGTGTGAGCTAGAGCATGAATTCTCTCAGAAAAATTGGGAATCCATTTGGAGTAATGTGCAAACATTCCCATAGTTCTGCGGAGTGAAGCAATATCATTGGGCGGAGGTAAGTCGAGCAGAGGTTGCAATCTATTGTTATCAGGCTTGATTATGTGGTTGTCAATAGAGTAACCCAATATGTTGATCGATTTCAGGCTGAACTTACTTTTCTCCTTGTTTATTGTAAGCCCGTACTTATTGAGTGCATTGAGAGATTTTTCGAGATTCGCATCATGGTCTTCTTGTGTTTTACCACAAACGGTAATATCGTCGAGATATGCGAACGTCCCTGTTAATCCTTCCTTCCGGATCACCCAGTCGATGTTCTTTGGAACGCAGATACGCCGTTTGTGACGCCGAAAGGAATTCTAGTGAATTGGTAAAGATTTCCTGCAGCTTCAAACGCAGTGTAGATTTTCTCATGAGGAAGTATCGGCACTTGGTGATAAGCACTCTGAAGATCGATAGCACTGAATATATTGTAATTAGAGATCTTAGTAACAGTTTCTTCTATATTTGGCAGAGGATAAGCATCTAACTGTGTGTATCGATTAATAGTTTGCGAGTAATCAATCACCATCCTTTTCTTGTGATTAGAGTTCCTAGTTATTAAGACCTGCGCTCTCCACGGCGATTGGGTCTCTTCAATTATACCGTCTCGTAACAATTTTTCTACTTCGGACGTGATAAACTGTTGATCTTCAGATGACTACTTGCGAGATCTTATAGCGATCGGCTTGCAGTCTTAGAGCACGGTTCGAAAACAACGGCACTGCAGGTACAGTTGCTTCAGCTACAGAGCAAACTTTGAGCACTTGCTTCGTTCCACCAAATTCAAACTCCAGAGTCGAGTGCAGTTTTAATATGTCATGACCAATAATCATGTCAGCACACAAATCCTTTACGATTAGGAGTTCAATGTTTTCGTAAGAGTACTTTCCTATGCGAATAGTTTGATGAGTGAGGCCATTTACTTTTGATGTCAGTGACAGTGAAGCCATCGTCACTGTTTGTTGACAGTTAAGCTTTCTTAGCTTTAGCAGATTTGCGAATTCTTCGTTTATGAAACTTATGCTGCTTCCCGTGTCAATTAAAGCGTCAGCACGAACACCTTTGATATAAGCTATAACCATAGCTTTTTGAAGTAAAGTAGGTGAAGCAGCTGTTATACAAGCGGTGCAGTGCTTACAACCATCATCAGTACTGGAGGTGACGGCACTGTTTTGACCTTTACTACGACAAACTGTCGAAAAATGTCCCCTCTTACCACAAGCATGACATTCAACATCAGCTGCCGGGCAGATTTTGCGAGCATGAAGGGGGCCGCCACAGAAAAAGGTGCAGCAGCTACTGTTTCAAGAGATCTGGAAGTAGATGAAGCGGTAGTTTCATTGTTTTCTGAAGAATGAGACAGAGTTGACAATTGGAGTTTGGCTATTAAATAGCACCGAGTTAGTTACAGCCGTTTCCATAGATAGCGCTAGATTGTAGGCTTGCTCCAGGGTCAGCGTCAAATTTTCTAACAGTCTCTGACGAATGTTAGATGAATTTATCCCGGCTATAAAAGCTCCACGTATGCTATCATTTTTATTCGTTTCAGCGTCCACGGCATTGAATTGGCATTCTTTAGATAGTTGTCTGAGTGCCTGAAGATATGTGTCAATAGATTCTCCTGACTGCTGGCGCCTCGTCGCGAGTACATGTCTGGCGTATAAAATATTCTTAGGTTTTACATACAAAGCATCCAGGATAGCGATAGCATCAGCGTACGTTGTACAATCACTGATGTATGCAAAAACTCGCGGTGAAACATAGTTCACTAGCAGCTGCAGCTTGACGGCGTCGAGAAGAGGAGCAGGAGCAGCAGGTATGCCAGCATCCATTGCAACGGGGGCGGACGCGGCTTCACGTGCGATTAAGAAGTTTACGAAGGTCCGCTTCCAGTGTTCCCACTCAGGCGCGGTAGTATTTACTGATGGATCACCGTCAAAACGTTCGGGTCGTAAGAATCTATCCATTTTCCTAATTGAATAAATTGTAATAATACGAGAAATAAACCTTTAAACATAAAGCTAGGCTTTATTCAATTAGAAATTATACATGACACAGCTTGACAGTTTGACACAATACATAAAGATAATGTAAAGTACAAAGAGTTCAGCGATGTGCATAAACACTCTTTGAATTAGCAAAGAGTTAATATCATATCAGAAAATAACGTAGTTTTTGTGCTTACCAGTTAGCGCCACTGGTGAGTAAGGTCCTTATTCATAGTAATCTAAGATTTTATTACGCGCACGAGAGCAAAGTTAGAAGTAATACCGTAAACGCGCGATTAAATACAACGTAATTAATGCCGCAGTATTACGCACATTCATATTGTTCGAAAAAAATAAGAACATTGTACATATTTCCGACAGAAAAAGAAAATTAAGAGCAATAGCCAGTAGAATCATAACTTAAGGTGGATGCTCCAGGGTAGCCCGCGAAATTCTTTGCAATTTGCCGGTCAGTGTGAAGCTGTATGTGGACCAAATGCGATCACATGACATGTAGTTCGAAAGAATGATTATTTCTGAAATATTCATTCTTTCGAACTACATGAACTTAGAGGGCTATATTGATGATTAAAATGGTTATAATTCTTTAGATAAATACGCGTTACGGTCGCAGATCGCATTTGGTCCACATACAGCTTCACACTGACAAGCAAATTGCAAAAAACATAAAAATATTTGAATTTCGCGGGCTACCCTGGAGCATTAACCTTAAATATTTAACGTTAAATCACAGGATTTACCGGTATATAAATAGCTATACTAGTAGCGTTATTTCGCTAAAATCTATCAGCGTCGGGTGCAACGTTGCTAAACCGTGCGTTCAGCGGGTCTTGCGGGACCGAATTACCGTTATTTTTTTTAAACGTGTCCAATTACCGTTACGTAAACGATAAAAAAGTAATGATAACGAAACCCATGAGTTAGTAAACGTTATCTAAGTTTTTTTTTTAATCGCTACTAATACTGGTATTAGCATAGATTTGGTATTAGTATCTCTAATTAGTATCTGGTTTTCTAAGATAGGAGTGATACTTTTCAGTATTGTCAAAAATAAACTTCACAGCACAAGTGTTGTGCTGTGAACTCATCATCACGTCATTGACACGAATCTCCATGCAGGCAAACGTGAGTTACATCCCACGCCTGATAACGGAATATCAGGAAAGGCAGTTGAGCGGTCTTGATAATAGTCATCCATCATGGGCGTGTTTTTTCAGGATCGTTGAAATAGTACCACGTTGAAAACGGCAGTAGATGAAGAAAGTTCTTCCAGTCAAGGAGTGCAACCCTTTGTTTTTTTTTTACGTCAATCAAACACCCTCAAGAAGCTAGAGATGCGCGCGCATTCAGTACTTATTCCGTCGTTAACCGCTAGATGTGTTCTATGGTCGTTAAACTTTGTGGAGCGAACTTGGAGCGAAGGATTAACTTTTATTCCGAGAGTCGTGTCGGATTAGTTTACTCCCTCCTTAGTCTATGTTTATTTGATTAAAACTTAGAGGAAACTTAATCTTACTCTATTCTGTATTTATTTTAATTAAATGAGTGTAAGAGAGAGTAATAGATTGATTTGTGTCCTGTGTCACTCATTATGTCTTGCAAGTTGCAAGAAGCTTTTCTTGCACTTGCAAGACAAAATGAGTTCAAAAGAATTATTGCAGAAGTTGCCATTGCATAAAAACTTGGCGTCAGTTACTTCTTATTTGTCTTTTTTGAACTGCAGCTGTCAGTCATAGATATATCTATCATATCTATACCTACTGTCACTAATGTCATGCTGCATGTTGTTTTGACTGCCTGTTTGTGATTCTCAAACGACTTTCATTTCATTTTATGAAACAATAACAACTGCCTCAAGCAAAAATCCTATTTATCTGCAATAAGTTGTTTATAAAACAAATTAAAAGTGCGTGGCAATGGCTTCAGGACTCGAAAATTATGTAAATCAAACAGTGTCAGTGATAACTTCGGACGGTCGAAATTTCATTGGAACTTTAAAAGGATTTGATCAAACAATTAATATAATACTAGATGAATCCCATGAACGAGTGTTCTCTTCTTCAACTGGTGTGGCGCAGGTGGTGCTGGGACTTCACATAATACGCGGTGACAATGTTGCGATCGTCGGCCAAATAGATGAATCTATTGATAGCAGATTAGACCTTGGAAATATAAAAGCAGAACCGTTGGGCTCTATCGTTCATTAATTACTTGTAAGGATATATAATAAAATAAGTTTTGCGTACTGTTTGTGTAAATTATTTTTATCACTGCTGATACCAAATATGTTGGCCAGGCTGCAATTGCAGGTTATGTTATGATTGTGTTTACAGAGAGTGACCTTATTTTTACATAAGTACTAGATGACCCAGCAAACGTTGTTTTGCCATATAAATAAAAATAAAACATAAAAAACAGTCAAGCCATTTCGGAGGCGTTCGATAACAAACACTGTGATCCGAGATCTCAGTCGCGTGCTTTAGAAAATTTGCATGCGATTTCGTTTGCGTGTATGTAGTATAGCATGATGCGGTAAGATCGCTAAGATAAAATATCATCATAGTAGCCGAAAGACCTCCACTGCTGGACATAGGCCTCCCCCAAGCGTCGCCACAACAACCGATTCTGCGCGTCTCGCATCCATCGGCTACCCGTGACCTTGTTTGAGGACCTGGTCCACCTTGTTTGAGGCTTTTCAACGTTGCGTCTTCTGGTACGCGGTCGTCTCTCCAGAACTTTTGGCCCCATCGACCATCTGCTCTGCGAGCAATATGCCCTGCCCACTGCCACTTTAGTTTGGAGATCCTTCGGGCAATATCGGTAACCTTGGTTCTCTACGAATATCATAATTTCTCTCACTCTTTGTATTTTATTTTTTGATAGCGTAAACTAATTAATTAACTCATATCTACGCTGTCTAAGTTATATTTTTAACCGACTTCAAAAACGGAGGAGGTTCTCAATACGGTTGTATTTTTGTTTTACTTAAGTTATGGTTTTTACTTAGAACACTGTCTACCTTCTCACAGATTTTGTCTGCAAACTCTCTTCTATCTGTGAAAACTTTTAATTGGCCTTTTTTGTTACTCTCTTATGTGTGAAAATAATTAGCTGCAAGTTTTACTAAAACTGTAAAATAAAATTAAATATAATAAATTTCTGATTCGACCACGCAAGGAAAGTCCAAGCATTGCCTTCTCTATTACCCTTTGAGTGGCTTTAAGCCTTCTGATGAGGCCCATTGTGAGCGACCAGCAACCATTGTAATATAAGATATACGAACAGTAAACTTCTAGCATTGCTTGACCCCCTTAGAATGCAAGGCATTGGCTGTATCACTTTTTCTATTCAAAACGCTGACCCACCTTGGTAATTTTTCGTAATGAGAACCGTTTTAATGATAACGCTTTACTATACACGGTGTTGAAGAAAGTTGCTAGGGTTGTTAACACGCGATAGATTTACATAAAGTTGAAATGGAAACTCTATCCAGAAGGAAAGACTACCCTCGCAACGGAGAGTACAGTTGAGATTCCGTTATCTGCACTTAGACTCCTATTCGCTCCGTTGTGCTTAGGAGTCCTGGCAAGGTTAGCCAGCGAAGCTACGCATATAGGTTTCGCTGAGCGTCCTCATCGTCCCGAGGATTTTGCACGTCCGGTAGCAAAGGCCCAATTTCCAGAATGAAGTCGGCGACTGATTTCTCGGTATCGAGGCAACCTCTGTACATTGAGCTGTCTATGGCGACTGTCATCATCATCATCATTTTAGCCAATTGCCGTCCACTGTTAATGTAAGCCTCCGAAAAAGCGCCAACCATCCCGGTCTTGTGCAGTCCGCGTCCATCCACTGCCAGCCTCCTTTTTTAAATCTTTTGGATCGAAAAGTAATTTTGTCAGGAGGGGATTGACCTGCCATTATACCTATTATTATTCGGAGGATATTTCTACTTGGGTTGAGAAGTCACATGATTGTATAGGTTTAACATTGCCATTTTTGACTGCCTGAAATTTGTAGCCCGTGATCATTTTTGTTGTCTTGAAGTTCAGTTGATCTCTGGCAAATTCATGTACGAATCAGTGAGAAAGGTAAGAGAAGTGGGTACAGGTCCAGCAGTACCGTTTCGAAAACTCTCTTCCTCGCGAAGAGAGTTTTCGAAACTTTAACTTTTAACTTTCGTCTCTGGCGTCATTATATTGATGGTCTGCTTGGTCGGTGGGCTCCCCGTTCACAGAAGTAATGAGTTAATGCTGAAGCTCAAGCAACAGAACAACACAGGCTATCTTTTAAAATAACCTAACCATCTCTTGATTGTGGTGTATACCATCGTCAATTTTTACTATAATTGTAAAATAATGCGCATTTGAGTGGACGACTGAGAAGAAGAAAAATGCAAACAAGATATAGGTACTTGTTTGCATTTTTCTTCTTCTCAGTTGTTTCTTTAGGGTCTACCTTTTATAGCAAAACTTTTTACGTCATACTATGTATTGTTTTGCATAACAACGGATAGCATAAACTTCATTTCGCAGAAAACCATTTCGCATACACTCAGTTGTCATACATTCAAAACTCATAATTTTGTTAGTCAGAATCATCTTTAGGCATAATGTTTATAGGTATCCATAATAATTAAAAAGCAGAACCATCATATCGCAGAAAATTCACAGTCAGAATCGTCTTTTGGCATACATTTTATATCGATAGTCATTAAAAGGCAGAACTGTTTTTTTTCGCCACACACATAACCACCACCTAACCTAAATGCTAATTACAAAAATATTGTCGGCTTGGATGCATGTAGCATGCAAACAGGCATACAACATGCAAGCAGGCATGCAACATGCAGCATGCATGTAGCATGCAAGCAGGCATGCAACATGCAGCATGCAAGCAGGCATGCAACATGCAGCAGGCATGCAGCATGCAAGCAGGCATGCAACATGCAGCAAGCATTGTTTCTGTCACGAATGATTATTTCTGAAATATTTATTCTTTCGAACTACATGAACTTAGAGGGCTATATTGATGATTAAAATGGTTATAATTCTTTAGATAAATACGCGTTACGGTCGCGGAACGCATTTGGTCCACATACAGCTTCACACTGACCGGCAAATTGCAAAAAACAAAAAAATATTTGAATTTCGCGGGCTACCCTGGAGCATTCACCTTAAGATTCATTTTTGAGCAACTCAAGTTAAGCTTAGCAAATGTAAGCGCACGCCTGTTGACGATTCAAAAAATTAGATCAAACGCATAACGCCATTTATAGAATCTAAAGTTGAACTGTCTTCATATTATTTCGGAGTTTGTTTTATTTTTTGTTTAGAACGATATTTTAAAGGTATTAAAAGAATCACTCTAAGACGTTTTAAAAGTACCACTAATAACTAAACAATATGTTTTGATGTAATTCTCATGCTGCGTTGAGTATTATTTGGGTCAATAGATGGCATTACGGGTACCTATGAAATTGCCGTTTTGTATGAAAAAATTTAAACGAATTTTTTTCATGTATTTTTTATTTGTATTAATCAAAGTAATCACCCATGCAATCAATGCATCTTTGCCAACGCAGTGGCAGTTTATTGATGCCCTTCTTAAAGAAATCAGCTGGACGGGAGGCAACAAATTCTTCAAAGGCATTTTGTACTGCCTCTCGGGTATTGAATTTTTTTCCTGTCAAGAAGTTATCCAAATTCTGGAAAAAGTAGTAGTCTGTAAGCGCAAGGTCTGGTGAGTAGGGCGGATGACGGAGAGCTTCCAACCCCAGTTCTTGCAACTTGGAGACCGTCTGCTGTGCAGTATAAGGTCGCGCGTTGTCGTGCAGGAGCAGCGGAGACGAGCGATTGACCAATGCTGGTTGGAGATGTGCCAGCTTCTCCATCATTGTGTTCAGTTCTTCACAGTACACATCTGCAGTAATGCTCACCCCGTTTGGTAAGAAGCTGTGATGAATCACACCGGCGCTAGACCACCAAACAGTGACCATCACTTTTCTAGGGGTAAGTTTTCGTTTAGGGCATTGTTTAGGTGCTGAACCAGGATCCAACCAACTTGCTGAGCGCTTGCGGTTATCAAACAGAATCCATTTTTCATCGCAGGTAACAATGCGGTTCAAAATTCCTTCATTTGTGTGTCTGTTGAGCAGTGCAAGGCACGTCTCGAAGCGTACTTCGCGCTGGCGATCATTGAGTTCGTGGGGCACCCATTTGTCAAGCTTTTTTACCTTGCCAATTTGACGCAAATGGACCGATATTGTTTTGACGCTAACGTCGAAAGCTGCTGCTAATTCAGCCGTAGATTGTGTATCATCAGCTTCCACAATCGCCTTTAATTCGTCATTGTCGACCAAAGTCTTCGGACGACCGCGAGGTTCATTTTTCAGGTCGAAATTTCCAGAACGGAAGCGAGCAAACCAATAACAGGTGATGCGTTGGTTTGTAGTGTTAGCTCCGTACGTCGTTGATGCTGCGTGCCGCTTGTGCTTCTGCCACGACAGTATTCATATTCCATAATTACTCGAATTTTTAACGTATCCATGATGACGAAAAAGATTGAAATGCAATGAAAATGTAACACTAATCAATAAACAAATGACTACTTTTGGAAAAAAAAACATGTTTTTAAAATAAAATTAATTTGAAATTAGAATTCTTAGCCAAACAAAAATTATTTTGATTTGAAATGGCCAGTACTGCAGAACGGCAATTTCATAGGTAAAGACCTAATATTTTCATGTACGTTGCCACGTTGCTATCTGGTTAATGTGTAAAAGTTATCTACATTTGTTTTGTGGTTTTGTACATTTGTTTTGATGCGTTCTATCAATTATCCTTTAACACCGTGGCTAAATACCATAATAACATGTTATCAATGTATAGAAATATTAGTAGAAATAAAAAAAAGGAAGGAAATTAACAATTTAAAAATATATACAAAATTCAAAAATAATCATTACTGTTTGGACCCGACCCACATCAAATCTTTTGAAAGGCAGTCTTTAAACCTATGGTCTATGAGTACTGTTGACATAAGATTGAAATACCCGATCTTATTTATGTCATGGTTTTTCGCTGCTCAGCTCCTTGAAAGTATAGCGTGATCATTAACATTGCTAAAGTTAGACGCGTAAGTATCTGCAATATTGTAATATGTTGTGGCTTCTTATAACAATTCCTCACTAAACTGTTTGGAAAAAACGTGGATTATAAACTTAAATGTTATTTTAAGTGCGCAAAAACCCATTTCATTATGTTTTTTATAAAATTATGGTGTAAAAGTGTACAGTTCAAGAGATAAAATAAATACAAAAATAAGCTGTTGCTGGCCGGGGACCTAACCATAATTATGCCATTCGTTTAAAATGTCATATTTTAATATTGCTCATCCTCCAAAGCACATAGCACATAGCGTAATAATATATAGCCTAAAACCTTCTCCTGACCATAACGAACACAACAAAAAAAGAATTATCGAAATCGGTCCAGCCGTTCAAGCGTGATGCGATGACCAAGGGAAATAGGGATTCATTTATATATATATATATATATATACACGGTTATTTGTAAAACACCAGCAACCTCTTAGGCAGTGAAAGAACACATGATTACAACCAACTTTTACTTTGGAAAAACTCCGAAATCTCTAAAAAAATATCTGCTGTTTCATACAAAATTTAGCCAATGAAAATGTATGAAACAGCTGATATTTTTTCAGAGATTTCGGAGTTTTTCCAAAGTAAAAGTTGGTTGTAATCATGTGTATTTTCACTGCCTAAGAGGTTGCTGTTGTTTTACAAATAACCCTCTATATATGAATCAAATCTATCCTCTGTAAATCATTTGTTTCCACAAGTGTTGGAACTTTTTGTTGACAAGAATTAAAAAATAACTGGCCAAGTGCGAGTCGGACTCTCACACGCAGGGTTTCGTACCGTAAACCTATATTTTCATTATTTGTTGTTATAGAAATACACAATCTGTGAAATACAGCCCGCTGACAGACAGACAGCGGAGACTTAGTATTAGGGTTCTGTTGGGAACCCTCATAACTAGCAGCTTTGCCCACATGAAAGTTGAAATTTTTCTCACCATGGGAACATACTAGAGTAAGTGTCCTAATCATGAAAATGGTTTACCAGTGTGCCAAATTTCAAATAAAATCTATCAACCTTTTAACTGTCCAACATCATATCAGTCTGTTGTCAGTGCTCCCAGTGCCTGGCACCAAAAAGCTACAAAGCTAACAAAGAGGGATGTGCAATATTTAAGACCGACAGACAAAATACTTTTGTATTTGAATTAGTAGATGAATTTTTGCTGAATGCATTTTATAGCTGAGCTGTATCAGTATATTGTAGGGAAGGCATAAATCTATAAATGGGTACTTAATATAAGCTTAAATTTTCAATGACAAAATGAAACAATCAAATAAATAACATAAAACTTTTTTCCATACTATTTACAAATCCAATAGGTAAATTATTTACAAACTTTGCTGTGTTATTTACACATACCCAAATCACAAAAAATAAAGTAAATAAAAAAAAATAAAACCAAAATACAAATTCAAAAACATTAGGTACAGAAATATTCGATTTGAAGGATCGTCAGAATGATTTTTAATTCCTACAATTTAATTTGTCAATAATACTTTATTGCACTTGTGATACTATTCTTTAATGCTAATTATTCTATATTAATTGGTATGGAAAGTTGTCAAGCACATCAAAATTACGACTAAATAATTGCAATTTTGTGATGGTCAATTTTATTCCAACTCTGCTGTGTCATTTGGTGCAATTCATCTAACTGCTAAATGTAGTTATTTAAGACACATAAATAACTTTCAAGGCGAGCTCATCTGTAGTGATTCAATTCATACACTTCTGGACACATCTATTGGCCCACCTTATATTTTCAGTTTCGTTTGGTCCTAGCTAAAATTTTATATTAGGTCGAGCAAAAAGTTTTTATGCAGTTTTGAACCTGGCACATTCACAATTTCATTCAATAGTCTTTTTTTGAATTTCGAACACAGAATTTAATGAAACAAAAGACAATTTGGAGCCTGTTTGTTGATATCAAACAATTGAATACTAAGAAAACTTGGTTTTATTGGTTTACTTGGATTTAATTCTTGAAAAAGTGATTGATATCTTTGGTTTTGCAACAAACATTACTTATTCTTAACATTAAGGTGAGGTTCTATCAATAATCTATGGATACTTCACCTGAAGTCGCCGCCCAAGCTGTGGCACTTATTCAGGCCGGACACAGCCAAAGAAACGTGAGTGCTCAACTTAATTTAAGTCGATCTGCGGTCCGAAATGTTTATCGGAGGTACCTAGAGACTGGCGGCTTTGTTCGTCGCCAAGGAAGGCCACGATCTCGGGTCACAACTGAAAGGCAGGATCGATTCATCGTGACGACCAGCTTGAGAAATCGTCACCTTACCTCCATTGAGATACAAAACCAACTTCGCGACTTCCACGGAGTATCTGTGAGCGCTCGAACTGTTCGGAGAAGGTTAAAAGAACGCGATATGGTACCACACAAGCCAGCTAATGGTCCCAAACTAACGCGAGCCCACCGAACAGCGCGCCTTCATTTCGCACGCAGTCATTTAAATTGGACACAGCAAGATTGGAGCCGTGTACTCTTTTCTGATGAGTCTAAAATTGTGTTACATGGCAATGATGGAAGGAAGAAGGTCTACAGACGTAAGGGAGAGCGTTTCGCACAATGCTTCTTTGAAGAGAGGGTTGCTTATGGCGGTGGCTCATGGACTGTCTGGGGCGGTATATCCGCGAGCGGCAAAACTCAACTTGAGGTTGTTACAGGACCACGGCTGCCAACATTAAATGCTGAAAGGTACATTCGTGAGTGCTTAGAACCTCACGTGATACCATACGCGGACTATGTGGGCCCAAATTTCCTTTTTATGCATGATAATGCAAGAGCCCATGCGGCCGGCATCGTCAGGGAATATCTTCGGGAACGAACATCACAGTTATGGACTGGCCAGCCAGAAGCCCAGACATGAACTCCATTGAGCACATGTGGGACGAGCTAAAAAGACGTGTTAGGGCTCGTCAGCCAGTTGCCCAGACGATGCAGGAGTTGAAAACTGCCATAGAAGAGGAATGGGAGATGATCCCTCAAAATTTCATAGAGCGGTTGATAAACTCTATGCCTAATCGTATGAGAGCTGTGGTAGATGCCCATGGAGGCAACACGCGTTATTAAATTAAACCTTTATTTGATAAAACATGTTTTTTATTCAAAAATCAATTGCCTTTAACAAGGCGCATATCCGACTTGTTAGGCGTAGCTCCATGTCGTATGGTATTCTGAATTCAAATTTAAAACAATACGATCGAAAAAGATGGTAAAGGTTTAAAACTGCATCAACAGTTTTTGTTCAATCTAGCAATCATATTTCGGTAGGGGCCATCGAAACCTAAACTCTAAGGTGGGCCAATAGATGTGTCCAGAAGTGTAGATTCAAGTAAAATTTACGTAAGTGACATGGGATGATTTTAGCAATGTTGTATGGTCCACCCAAATGTGCGCTAGCCTTTACTAACAGCTTACAATATGTGCTTCTAACTGAAAATGTTTCATTCTCAGGGGAAATTCCCCTTGTGAATAATTTGTCAACGTATGTACAATGCTAATAAAACTATAACAATTACGTTTCTTATTGCCAACTTTGCAATTGGGTGGAAGTTGCCTAACTCCTAAAATCTGCGCTTTATTCACTACACTTATAAAATTCAACAAAAACAATTTTTCATTTACAATAATAGCTACCTACCATTTGGATATGGTAAACTTTTTTAGACTGTTGCTACATAATTGGTAACTATTAACAACAGGTATGAACAGCCATAAAATACTTAAACTGTACTACAGTTCTATCACATTTATCGTCATATTATCAGTTTAGTCAGGAAACTAAGTCCGTTCCATTTTTCATTATGAGTAGTCATTATTGCTGGAAGGTTGGCCCATCAGCACTATTTCTTGATGCCTGTAATTGAAACAATGCGATTGTAAAAATGTAGTAAAATCGAAAGTCATCTATTCAAATTAGGCTGAGAGGTCAGCACTTATCGAATGTCAGTTTTACTTAAAGACAGCCCCTGAAACGCCCCCCTGTCACAATTTTGGCTGGGAAGAAGTAATGTAACAAACTCCCCAGCAACACATATTATTATTATGTCTGTTAAGTTGGAAGAACTTGGATTTTTTTCATTAGGTAGTAGGCAAATGTATACAGGGTGGCCAGAACATTGACGTCCAAAAATAGTGTACTGGGGTATCCGAATAACCCCCATGCATGTTCCGTGATTTTTCATAGTTTTCAAATCGCGGAACATACGAGGGGGTGAATCAAAAAATTCTTGGAATCAATATAAAAACATGCAAAGATTTAAACAAAAATATATTATTTTCTACATAATCTCCATCCAATGCAATGCATTTAGAATAACGAGTTTCTAACTTCCTTATTCCTTGAGAAGCGCGTCATTATCGTGAAAATTTGTTCCACGAATTTCCTGTTTTAAATTTGGGAATAAGTGTAAATCACTTAGGCCTAAGTCCGGAGAATATGGTGCGTGGTCAAGATTTAAGCCAGCACCGCGGATTGCGTTGAGCGCAACTACCGATCGATGAGCAGGAGCGTTATCTTGAAGAAACAACACGCCCAACGAGTTTTCTACGTTTTTCTTTAATCGCTTCCCGCACTTTCGAGATTAAATTTGCATAATAGGGTCCAGTAATCGTCTGTCTGGCCTTTTGGCATGTAATCAATAAAAAGAATTCCTTCACTATCCCAGAACACAGAGGCCATAACTTTGTCAGCGGTAGGAGCAACTCCAAATTTCTTAATGGATGGAGAGGATGGTCGTTTCCATGGCATACTTTGTCTTATAGTTACAGGATCGAAATGGTGGACCCACGTATCATCCATGGTGACAAGGCGACGGCAAAAAATATCCGAAACACGCTGGAACATTTCGAGATTACGCTTGGATATTTCCAAACGTCGTTTTCTGTTTTTGTCGGATAACATTCGTGGCACCCATCTTGCCGACACTTTTTTGAACCTGAGTGAATCAATTAAAATGGATTGAACGCTACCAAATGATATCTTTAGCATCTCAGCTATATGTTTTATAGTCATTCTTCTGTCTTCCAAAACCAGATTCTCAACCTTTTTGACATTTTCTTCCATAACGGAGGTTGAAGGAGGTCGCCCAGAACGCGAGTCTGGAGTCGATCTTTACAGCTTGATCTACCTCTTTTAAATTCAGCCACCCAGTACGCAACCGTAGAATAGGGTACAGCATCATCCCCTAATGTCTGCTGAATGTCCAAAAAAATTCTTTCGTAGACTTTTTTTTGAAACTGAGATATTTTATAACCGCACGTAACTCACTTTTATCCATAATTTTGGATTTTTAGCAACTCGTTGCACAAAACAATTTTTTTATTTTCTTTGCCAACTGAGCCGTAACGACAAAACAATTAATTACGTGCGAACGAACTGACAATAACAAGTGACAGTTTGCATAAATATTGTATGCACTTTAATTTGCATATCGAACTTCTCCCAAAAAGTTTTGTAAATTTGCACTTCCAGGAACTTTTTTTTTCGGATTCGGATACCCCAGGACACGAGGGACTTAAATTTTATTTTTGGACGTCAATGTTCTGGCCACCTGTATTTCAAGATACTTATGGCAGATATGTAAAAAATACTAAATTACAAGTGTTTGAGTAATTTTATATACTCCACTGTAAAATAACTACAGAACAAACTAAAGACAACTTTTGTTTTACAACTATGTACCTATCTATAAACATAGATAGAGTATTATTTATTTTACAGTGACATTATAATAAAACTAATTTACTAAACTAATTATTAAACTTTTGAACGTCGGAGCACAAACGCATCGTCGTACTCCTCTCGCCAAGCCATAAATTTACTGCACTTTAGGTCACATATTTGAGTACAGGGAGTATTATGACATGATAATGTCATCACGATTAAACTGTGAAAAAGAGACAGTGTTTTACGTTTTGTATAACTCTGTCTCCCCCCCACACCGTTATCATGATGGTTTTAAGATGTTATAATAGGTACCTAAGGCTGTTGGCGACCAGGGTAAACTTTCGTCTGTCATAATCATAATTATATACTTGTGACAAAATAGCGTTCAAAAGGTTAATAATGGAACAACAGCAGTCTATAATAAAATCCCTATTACAATATCTCTCCAATACCTTAAACAAAAAGGTCCATCTATCAATCTTCATTTGTAATTATTTCAATTTCTATTCCTTGGCTGAAATTAGTATGATTTTACTGGAATAAGTTTTAATCAAAATTCTGGTCTTGTAATACATCAGTATATATTAACAGATAATTCAGAAGTATTACAGAGCATCGAATATAATACGTCTAATGAATAAACAAAAATGAAAAAAAAAAAAACGGACTACCTCTGCATTTTTTCCTTATACTTCTGTGTGTTATATTTTTGGAAGAATTGCTTTCCATATTCAAATGTTGCGATCATTATCGCGCATGCTGGAGCTACTTTGAATATCCGAGGTAGGAGTCCCGTAAACAAGCCCTTATATCCGTGATTAACGTATATCGTCCGCGCTATCTCCTTCATGTTTGAAGCTCGTTGATGGACTTTACCATCTGAAACAGTAACCACATCAACAAAAACATACCTAAATACCGTCTGCCAGGAACAAGTGATTTTACCGTTATTTTATCTAATTATTTAGATGGATAAAATTAGGGTATTTGACTAACTATCAAACATCTACATGAATGAAAACCTATTTGAAAGATGTTACTAAAATAGTACGATTTGTGAAGAATAAATAACATCAATTAACAAAAAAAAAATACAAAAAGTTACACTCTTTTGAAGTTCTTGCTTCCATTTCACGCAAAACATCGTCTGTACTGGATGTCGCAAATTCACTTTGACGTGACTTGCGAATGACGTCAGACGCAATTGATTCTGTCTCTGAATCATAGGATTAAAAAAATACTTGTCATTTCTTTAGGTTTTGAGAAATGTAATAAAAAAAATCGAGTCAAATACCCTATCAAGGATTTTTGGGGCGTGGCAAAAATGCACCGTAATTACCGCCATCTTTTTAGGGTTTCACACCAAAATGGTAAAAAACTGGCCAAGTGCGAGTCGGACTCGCGTGCAAAGGGTTCCGAATGAATTTCTTTTTTTTAACATGTTATTTTAACACTATAGAATTCTTATAGATTTTCCTGTAATTTACAGGTAAAGAGCTATTATCTCCATTTTTTTTTAAACTTTATGCGCAGTAGTTTCGGAGATAAGGGGGGGAATGGTCATTTTTCGTCTATTTTCTTGAATAACTTCAAAACCATTTGTTTTAATATTATGAAAACAAATATAATTAACACCCTCACAGGAAGCCCTTTTATTTGATATGTCACGCGATATTGTTCAAATAACTTTTTTTATTAACTTTCTAGTTTGACCCCAAAAAGTGACACGCATCATCATCTTCCTGCCCTTATCCCATGTTACTTGGGGTCGGCGCAACACGTTTTATTCTTCCATTCTGTTCTATCAGTCGTCACTCTATCACTAACTCCATTAACTTTCATATCGCTCCTCACACAGTCCATCCACATTTATGTTCATAACTCTTCTAGTTATATGCGTTTTATTCCTCCTCTTCACATGACCATACCAAGACAAGCGATTCCCTTTTAACTTTTCCGTCACTGGCGCCACTTTTAAAGAGCCTCTAATGTACTCATTTTTCACTTTATCCACTCTCGTTACTCCACACATCCATCTCAACATTCTCATCTCCGCTACATGCAATCTATTTTCATCCGTCTTTTTCGCAGCCCAACATTCTGATCCATACATTACGACAGGTCTTATCACGGACTTATATAATTATGTTCCCTTTTAATTTGAGGGGCATCCGAGGGTCACAAGTTGTTCCAGTGACCTGTCGCCATTTCATCCATCCTGAGTTGATCAGTTGCGTTACGTCTCGGTCTATATCGCCATATCCCTGGATAAGCGACCCGAGATACCGAAAGTCGGAGCAAATCGGTATAGGCGTTCCGGTGAGAGCTATAGGTATCGGACTGGAGAGACCGCCGAAATCGCAGAACAGGTACTCTGTTTTGTTTCTGCTCAATTTCAGGCCAACACTCTCCAGTCTTTGCCACCACGTCTCCAATTTGCTCTGGACCTCTAGGTCGCTTTCTGCAACCAGCACAACGTCATCAGCAAACAGCATGCACCAGGGAGCCTCTTCCTGGATGTCCGACATGAGAGCGTCCATTATCATCAGGAAGAGATAAGGGCTGAGGGCCGAGCCCTGGTGTAAACCGACTGCTACACTGAAGCTGTCAGTGATGCCCACTGTAGACCGGACTTGAGTACTGTTTCGACTGTACATCGCTCGGATCAACTGCACATACTTCCCAGGCACACCTTTCTCCTTAAGGGCCCACCACAAAACCTCACGAGGCACCCGGTCATATGCCTTTTCGAGGTCAACAAATACCATATGCAGGTTTTTATGCACAGCTCTATATTTCTCGCACAGCTGGCGGATAGCGAAAATGGCATCCGTTGTACCCCGACAAGGCATAAAACCGAACTGATTCTGTGAGATTTCACTCTCTTCTCTCAACCGCCTTTCAATAACTTTTTCCCAGGCTTTCATACTATGTGAGATAAGCTTTATTTCTCTATAGTTGTTGCACTCCAGCACATCACCTTTGTTCTTGAAGATGGGCACCAACAAAAAGTGACACGCATACTAAAAAAAAAAATTACGTAACGCTTCCGTGTTTAGGTCACAGAAGTCCATATGTGTACCAAATTTCAACAGAATCAGTCAACTGGATCCGGAGAAAACTTGCTGTGATAGACGGACAGACAGACACCCGCCCGAGTGATCCTATAAGGGTTCCGTGATTTGTTCGGAACCCTAAAAAGGAACCCTTATGGTGTGACTAAGTCTGTCTGTCTGTCTGTCACAGCTGGATATTTCAATTATGATTGCAAACTGGCGATATTGGTTCCTAATTAGGCCACAATCAAGAGATCCTTTTGCAGCTAAAGCCATTATTCTTTATAGTTCTTGTTGCCTATGACTTATGTCCCTGATAGCTCGCTACTAGCAAATACATCGATGTTATGTAAATACTACGCGAAACAAAGAGCAGCTCAGAGCATCTTTAAATAATAAACCTTATGTGCAAAAACTTAAGGCATAAACCGAATCCGCAACAAAAGTATGCCCAATAAGCCACCTTATGATTCTGATACTAAAATGTAGTATCGGAATCAAATTTCTGACAGCATTCACTGTCAGAAAATTGTATGCTCTGTGCTCCTCTTTGGTATGCTTTCGACGAAATAAAACGTTTCCCACCTGTGTATATTTCTTTTTCTCCTAATTCTATTTGCTGATGTGTTTTTACAACATCAAATGGAAGTGTTACGAATGCCGCAAGCTGAAACCAAAGATTACAGAGTTTAGTACTCACAAACTATAATTAGGTAAGTATTACTACTTGTGTGTTATCTTATCTACTCACCCCACGTATGAGAGATAGCAACTACACAATCTAGAAAAGTTTTTCTTTATCTTAAACGGCTATCAATGAATTTGTCTTTGTCACTAGGAGGCATAATCTACTGGGAGATATCATACGAGCACTAAAATGATGCGAGTCTAGTGAACTAAGTCAAACAAATATCAACCTTGCACTACTCGAAATTAAGTTGAAAATAAATAATCATATATTAGTCATATGGCCAATGTGTCTCAGGTATTTATTTTCGACTATATTGTAGGAACTGCGCTAAGTTGCTAATTGTTTGGCACAAATCCTAGCTGGTTTGTGCCTGTTCCTGTACCAGAAAGGGAAGAGATGTGTTTCTTCTTTTTTTTCAATGGTAATGTTGATACCACAAGTAATGTCTTTCATATTTGCTCATCGTGAGTAAGTTATTTTAACTTTATGTAAAGTCATTGTTACTGTTTTATGCATAGGTACCGACAAAAATCCAAAACACAGGTATGAGTAGCATAAAATATTCACTGTATAAAACTTACGCTGCCAGCGACTGATCCACAGAAGAAATTAAACAAAAATGTATTCTTTTCCGAGTCTGGTTTGTTAAAGGCTCTCTTTGTTGTTTCAAATGTTGTCCAATATATTCCTGGAAATAGATAGCAATAATACTTTGATAACTGTGAGAAAAAAATCAATGAGTTTATTTTGGGGACAACGGTTTTGAGCTCCAAAGAGTAAGGATTTGACTTTGAAGATTTTATTCATATAGTTCATCCTATCATTCAACCCAAAAAGATTAAAACCTTAGACACCAATAAAATATATTTTATGAGTATTTTAATGAAATAATCACATTATGGAACACTAAAAAAACATGTGTTTCAATAATTATAATAAGTACTAATATCAGACAAAAAGTAGAACAGTTTGCAGAAGTTAGTGTTTATTTATTTTATTTTATAACAACGGTGTAAAACCTATTAACTGTGTTACAAATTTAGTGCCAAAAACTTGTGACCAAACGTTTTTAATGATAAGCAGTAATGTAATAGGTACCTGAAAATGGTACATCTCGTAATAAAGTCGAACCCAATCCTCGGAACAGTCCTCTTAATCCTTCATATTTTACTACCTGACGCAAAGCATCCGATATTTCTGAAAAACAATGGATCATTCGGTAAATTTGGTGTACAATAAAGTATATATATATATATATATATAAATAAATAAATAAACTAATTCGCACTAAGTGTTTCGAAACGTCTTTTATAATGCACGAAACCAAGGAGTGGAACCCTCTGGCTGCGTCTGTGTTTCCAAACGCATACAAGTCTAATCTCTTCAAAGTTAGAGTGAACAAGCTTCTTCTGGGTAAGCTCACTTCATCGTCGACTCTGTCTCTGTCACCTCTGACCTAGACTAGAGTCAAGAGCATTTCAAATAAAATAAAACATTTTCTGTATTGATATCTTTAAAACAATTTAATGTTACCACTAGTCATTTGACTAATGCATGGTTACACTAAATAGCCTTTGCAATAAAGATATAAAAATCAATAACAACTGTACCTAAATAGATTTATTTTAAGTACCTCTATTATTAGCTTATTTACTTTTATATGGTTTAAAGGTTCTGATAAACAATCAAATAATGATTACTTATCTGCTACCTTTGAACTTACTAAATAATCAACCAAAACATAAATGTTTTGTTAACTTTCCAGGAAAGCATGTGGAATTCTGAGACTGTAGGTACCTATCTTCCATTATCACAAAGAGTTGTATGATTATCATGTCATGAGATTTTTTACGATAAATATTAGAGGTATAATCTGAAGACAGATGGCGCCGCAGAGGTCGGCCTTGAAAGAGGTGCAGAGACGACCTGGGCGAGAAGTCACGACATAAATAGTTACCGATCGCCTACCTACTGAATTCAGTCGTTACGTCCTAAGGCCGCCCGTACCAAATTATAACGAGAGTAACTATGTCGAGATTTCCCGTCCTGGACACGTGCCGTGTGGGATAGTGACGAGGTGGCACAGGAAGATAACTTCTCTAAGGATTTGGGGAGACCTTTACCTAGCAGTAGGACAGTATGGGCTATTATAAAAAGTTATAGCTCACTGCTTCTTAGTGAGGACCTAATCAACATAGTAACATGGTCATTAAACACAACTAGTGTTGATGCATTTATAATAAGACCTTATTATTAAACTATACATAGTATAGGATAAAACAACTGAAGGAAGTGGTTAATTACTTCAATCCTATTAAGCTAATTACAGCATATTAATAGAAAAATGTTGTAAATAATGTTTTAAGAACTATAGAATAATATGGCATATTACTGTCATGATTTAAACTGGATTCCTGTAAAACAACAGCATGGGGACAACTAGCAAATTGGAGAACATACATACAAACGTTTTTTGTTATTCAGCCTAAAATATGAGTGACTAATTTAAGAGACTATACCTGCATAAGTCAGCTTTTTAGACTGCATCTTTGTTCTTATGAGTTCTAGAGGACTGACAATAGATACTGCTAACATTCTTGCTGTGGCTCCCGATATCATTGGTATCCATAGTGGTTGTGAATCTGAAAAGTATATTCATATGTTATTTTTAATAGAATAATAATGAATGGTTTGTCAAGTATTAATTATTAAAATGAACTGGAAGCATTTATGAAGTTGGAAAAAGGCTAGGCAGATTTATATCAGATAGTATTGAAAAAGAGGCCCTAAGAAAACCTCTATCAGACATTGGCACAGAGTTATCCAGACTCTAGATAACTCTGATCTGATACTCTAGATTCTAGAATATTAGATCTTTTTGACCTACTGAGGCACAAGTTCATAATAATATTATTGTAAAAGATAAGAAACAAGTGATTTGTTTATGATAAACTTTTGTGTGTCAATATAATAATAACTGTTTTTATCAGCTGTTTACCAGTGTCTGATAGTTTACAGGCTAACACCAAAAATGAGATAAAAACCAAAAAAATATTTTTGAAAAATTGTTTATGTAGGTACTTGACTGTAGATTCAAGTTTTTGGAGAATTGTGGGGAACATTTTTCGAGATCTTTCTCCCTTCACCTTCACAATGACAAAAAAGGTTTATCTAAAGGGAAAATTTGCATAGTTTTGTCCCTAATAAATAAATAAATAAATAAATAGTTACAGACTCACAGCATTTAGGAAAACTGAAATATAAGTTGATACACTATTCAAAACCATAATTTAGATATTGTAAAATGCCAAATCATAGTTATGTAAAAAACAGTGCGTTGTTTGTTTGCTTCACCTATAACCTTGAAGTCAAGGTGAGGAAACTCGACAAGTTGAGTGTGTGTATTATATAGGTGGCAATACATAATATATATATGTATTCACTATCTCATATCATTTGTCATCCATCACTATCCAAACAATAGAAAACAGAAAAAAAATGTTTTGTGCTTACTGCACTTTTGTGACAGAGACATAATATAAATGACTTATCTCACTATAATAGTGAGATAAGTCATTTATATTATTAAAACAAGATTAATTTGTTTGTTAGTATGATTTGTAAGGTAGGTCCATGGTAGAGTAGGTAGGTAATCTATGGAAGTACTAATCTGATTATGTTTTTTTAGTTATTTCTGAGCACTACAGCCTTTGTCACAGTAAAACTAATAGTTTATGAGGGAGTCATGGGAATGGAACTGTAGGAAATCTAATTAACTGTAGTTAGTAGGTAGTCTAGGCAGTGGTTAGTACTAGTTTATAATACTTACTGTTTAGCATCAAATTATTATATTTTGTTTTTATCCTATATCTCAGTTGCTCATAAGAGACAAAATAAATGACTGTACATGGAAGAGCTAGGACTAGAGTGGGACTTAAGCCTGACCACAGAGCAGGAACTCCTTCTATTTTGGCTATTTTATAAAACGCATCCTGAAAGTAAACAGAAATGGTAATTAAAATATAAATGCACTCTGAGAAGGAGTTGCAAAACCTTAGTTTGAAATTGGATGTATAACGAGATTTCGAAATACAAAAGATTTTATAACATTGATGTAAAATAATGTGTGTGATATGTTGAGGTTCCCATCGCCCTTTCCTATTTTTTTATATAATAATTAATTAATTAATAGAATCTCCTATGATACACTCGACTTGTTAAAAAAGTTAAAAAAAAAAACAATGTTACACTACCATCGTTCCGCTGAAATGAACTCGTCTGGGCAACCATGGCGAGTCTCCGCAAGGACATATGTGCTCCATAAGACCATTGCAATATAGGTAACATTTATTCGAAAGCAAAGCCTTCTGTTGCGCTTGTAGCCTTATTTTAACCACATCAAGAGGAGTCACTAAAACAAGAAAACGAAAAGTTATACCATATGAAACTTTATAAACGATTTCTGGGCAAAAACAGAAAGCAGACTTACTGAATAGCGAGGTTATAAGGGCACCGGAACATGCCGATGCCATTTGCTGGAATGGAGTGATGCGGAACTGAGGATCATCTTCTCGAATCATGGCATCGGTTTTTATCACAATCAATTATAAAACTGTTCTTTAGCGAAACTCATTCGGATCTTACCCGTCTATTTACCGTGTTTTTCGATTCTTCAATCTGATCAGCCTGTCACTGTCAGTGTCATCACGCCTATGTAACAAAAAATATTGTGCAATTGTTCATAGATTAAAGAGGGACATGACCACAGACATGACGGGATTCTATATCTATGCATGACACGGCCTGAGAATGTGTTACCAGTATTAAAAAACATAACCTGTCATAACCCTTGTCAATCGGGTAAAAAGAGGAATGAAAAATTGTCTATTAAAAATGAATATTTTGAAATGCCGATTATTATATGATATATATAAATGATAACGATAAATGATTTTTATTTTGCAAATAGGTTACAAGTGGCTCTTGCACACGTCATTATTTTTTTTTACATATTACTCCGGATGAGGCCGGTACTTCCTAGCTGACTACCCTGAAAAGAAACACCGAAACAAACTCAGAGGTCATAGTCTCTTTTGAAGTCCATACAATCGCCAATAACATATGAAACCCATGTAAGTTAACGTCTGAGGTGACCTCTGTCTTTTGAGGAAGCCACTCTATACAATTGAGCATTATACAAATAAATAAACAATTATATAAAACAAAAAATGTGTAAGTACTGGTATATTTTATTGGAGCAGCTTAGTCCTTGGCATTTTTGTCTTCAAGGTAATCTTTTATGGTGTAAAAAGCCTTCTGACAAAGTTGACGCTTTACAAATGCTTTGAATTTATTGACGCTTAGGTCTTGAATGTGACTTTGAAATTTATTATAAAAGCGTATACATTGAAATCTAAATGAGCCTCTTATTTTTTTAAGTCTAATTACAGGAACAACAAATTTGTGTTTATTCCTAGTATTAAATTATGTATATCACTATATTTTTTAAACATTTTTACATTTATATGGGCATACAAAATATTTTCATAAACTGAGAAGGGACAGTCATTATATTTCGATCTTTAAATTTTTCTGAGGGAGTATCTGGGACCTAATTTATAAATTGAACAAATAGCTCCTTTGTTCAAAATGAAAATGGTCTGGATATTGGCAGCATTCCCCCATAATAGAATACCATACGACCTAGCACTGTGGAAATAACTAAAGTAAAATTAACGAGCTGTTTCTAAATCAGTTAAATTTCAATTTTTTTCGATAATTTGTCTATATGTGGTCCCCACTGAAGCGTAGTATCTAAATTCATGCCTAAAAACACAATAGTATCTTCAGGACTCAACTCTTCTCAGCACACTAGTATCCACTCGCCTAACCTGCCTGAGGCATCGTAAACCTGATAAGTACATTTTGTTTTTTTTTTTTCATTAAGATTTAAGTTATTCACATTAAACCAGTGTACTATTTTTTAAAGAACGTTATTTATATCGTCAGTAACCGGTTACTGACGTTTAAGTTTAAATAAAAGTGAAGTGTTATCTGCAAATAACAATTTTTCTTAACTATCCTTTATGAGGTAAGGCAAGTCATTAATATAAACAAGAAACAAAAATGGGCCATGAATTAAACCCTGGGGGACACCCATTGTTACGGTCGATCCAGGAGATTTTTTTCCGTTCACGTCAACTCTCTGGATCCTATCACTGATTATTGATTACAACTTCATTAATTACAAGAAGCTTATGACCACTGTTCGATTTTAAACATTAAACCATCAGCTTATCTACAGTCACTATCAGTCAGTATCTTGCGGGCTTTCATAATTTTACATACTGTACTTGAAATAATTTTCGTATTTAGTGCAAAATTATCTCAGAGAAAATTATAGACCACATGTCATATGTCATGCTGCTTGCATGATCCTTGTTAGCATAACTTGTTAGCGTCTCGTCTGTCAATTCTGTTTAGTACGTAGACAGAGAATGCTTCTCTGTCTACGGTTTAGTATTATTAGTTGACATTGACAGTTCTTTGATTAGAGTTGGCGTATAATGTACATCCCTAGTTACTTCAGTCAATTTCACTGCCACATGGATGGAGGGCGTTACTGAAATTATTTAGTACATTTTATTAATCGGTAATAAAAACTCTACACACGAAAGCAGTGCTCTGTTCTGAGGGTTTCAGTTGTGTAGATGAAAAATATTTTTTGAAATGTTTACCACAGCGTCTAAATCTTTATTGTGAGTACATTTTCATTTATTTTTGGAGTTTTCGGAGTTTACATAACGTGACAGCTGTTTTTTATACCGATCTATAAACAAATTGTTAGCTACATAGTAATAAGACGGTCACAGACGTTTCGTTCGTGAAATAGTAATAATATAAAATAATAATCGCGTCACAGGCTACGGGGAACAATGAAATGCCGAGTGTTGATCTTGTGCAATTGATTTTCGCTTTCGTTCTCCGGCTCCCGTGTTCGATTTATTTTGCCGAGTAGGTAAAGGAAGCAAGTTTCGGCGCCGTGGTTTTTTCAAGGTCCCGTTTATATCGTGGCATATCTTTTCTACAAACTAAATATTTATTCAATTCATTGTCACTGGATTTTTAAGAAGTTAGGGTTAAAAGGAAATGAAATGGAAATGGGTGGAGCTCATCCTCATCCTTCTAACATTATGCTCTAAATGCCTGGATCCGAATTCTTTTTAAAACTGCCTGGCTAATTTTCTTTCATCTAATACTTATCTACCTAGATCCAAATTATTTTTTCGTATGTATTATTTAATTATGACCATAAAACATACATTTTTGTAATTTTAAAATAATAAATAAAGTGGTTATGATGGTCATAACTTGTGTTGATTTTGACACTAGCTTCAATTTAACAGTTCCGTTCTTAATATTTTTTTCTTGCAGTGATTTCCTGTATCAGATTTTAGTATTTTTGTCATTGACATTGTAAAATATATCAGTGCCACCTTATCTGAAGTTTTTGCGTTGTTTTATATCTGATTCTCTTGTTAACATTTTGATTAGGACTCATTTATTAATTGTTATCAGTTTAAACATCCGACTTATTATTAGTTCATAAAATTATATTTTCGAATGCTATTATACAATTAATTATTAGCTTGGTGAATCATGGTGGAAAATCTGTAATTCTTCACATGTAAATGTGACATTAAAATGAGGATTTTTTTGAAGATACATAAATTATTCTATGATTAATTTGACATTTAAAAATATTATAAATTACCTATAAAGAAGAATTTTCAGCTTTGAATTAAGTAAGATTACCAAAGGGAAAGGCTCATACATGTTTAGTAATTCTAATGCCAAATAATGACAAAAACAAGTTATTAAATACATGTTAAGCTAACAGGAATTTGCTGACTCAATCACTGCTTCCCTATAAAATGATTTATTTTGTACAAAACTTACACATACAGGAAATATTTGTTTGCAAACAATAAACAAAACAGTTTTAAAGGCCACCTTTATATTGGTTGTTATAGGAACTTAGAGTCCACAAAATTGAAAAAAATTTTGTACAATATTCTTAAACTGAGTTTGTTCTAGATTACTTGAGAGGCCTATTCTTAACAAAGACTAATCTCTGTTAAGAATAAGTCTTTTAAAGAATTTAATAAGGAATCTCAAGGAATTTATTTTTCTTAACAACTACTAACATCTGTTAAGAATAGGCCTCTCTTTACTATGGTGGCGTTTTGCATGATGATGTTCCATAAAGAACCATAAATATATTCTGTCTGACATATTTAACCCTAATGGTCACCCTAAATTCCTTCTGTCAATTGAATTGTTTAATTTTAAACACTAATTGTTTGCATCAATTATACAAAATTCTCTAACAAAAAGTACAAGAGCTTTTCTATTATTAGTCTGTCCCATTATATTGTGAGTTGGCAAACACGATGTGCCTTAAAATACTGTGAGTTGATTGCCAGAAAAATAAAATATTTCCCACTAACACTCTCCATGTTGATATTTACCAACAAAACTTAATTCTTTATCAGTGTTATGCCTTGATTGATTATGAGTATGTAAACTCCCAGTCATAATCATACCATGGTTTCTAGATAATAGATTTTATCAGTAGTTTTATCTATGAGTCTACAACCAGAATAGGTAGTAGTTTAATTTTATGTTTCTTAGTCTGACTCTAACCAATTGTACCTACTACTAAAGGCTTAATTTTCATAGTCAGCAAGAAAAACAAAAGAAAACATTATCTTTTTATCATCTCACTAGTTGACCCTTCGTTTGAGTCACAATTTTCATTACTGCTTCGCTCCTATTGGCCTTAGCATGATGATTTATAGCCTATAGCCTTCCTCGATAAATGGGCTATCTAAAACTGAAAAAAAAAAACAAATTGGACCAGTAGTTCCAGAGTTTAGCGCGTTCAAGCAAACAAACAAACTCTTCAGCTTTATATATTAATACATGTTACGTCGCTGTGGGCGTGGTTATTACGTAAATTACCTCACACTCAGATAAATTTAACTGAATAGATCTATGCTCTTTGCCAACAGTCAGACAGGTGTTCTATAGAATCATTGTATGTATTATTTTTCATTTGTAGTGCGGGGGCATTTGATAGAGGATGCGTTTTTCGCATCCTTGCACACTCGTAATTCGCCATCAATCTCTCGGTGCGGCTTTATGTGCGTAGTCCCGTTGCTCACGCAGTTATTGATAGTTGTGTTCATGATCTCATTTCAGGTGTTCCCCCGGGCCTAACAGGTTGTTACTCCCGTCTGAGTATTTAAAAGCTTTCGCTTAGCTGTAGTTGATCAAATGTTTTACCAAGATTAGTTAGTTTTATTTTAAGAATATTTAAAAAACAATATTCTTAAAATAAAACTAACTAGCTGACCCGTACCCACTTTGTTGGGCGGTATTTTTGTATATATAGTCTATGACACTCACAAATAACGTGGCTTTCTATTGGTAAAAGAATTTTCGAAATCGGTTCAGTAGATCCAGAGATTACCCCCTACAACCTCACCAACTATACCTCTTTATAATATTAGTATAGATAATCATTTTACCAATAAACATTTTTAGTACATTACCTAATTAGAATTCGTTCGAATAGTTTAAATACGTTAAATACTCAAATAAAACTCAAGTCAGTCAAGGATTCCGTAAAATAAACCTATTTTTTATTATTTGTTATAGCAGCAATGGAAAAACACATTCTGTGAAAATTTCAACTGTCTTCCTATTACGGTTCTTGAGATATAGCCCGCTGACAGACAGACGAACGGACGGACGGACGGACAGCAGAGGTTTAGTAATAAGAGTCTGTTGGTACCCTTTGGGTACGGAACTTTAAAAAATGAGGACCTTTCAACTCTTCCTACCTGAAAAACCGTTTCACACTATTAGGTACTTAGTTATTTCATTAATTGTAGGTAAGTCACCTGTGACCTAGACTAGAGTCAAGAGCAAACCCACCTCAAATAATATAAAAATGACTTTGTCAAAAAACCCGACCGCTAAAAACAACTAAAAAGCAGTTGATGGCATCAGATCAGTGATTGGACTGCATCAGACTGCTTGAAAAGCGACTTGTTTCGAACTTCTTAGTTAGTTTTAGCGGTCGGGTTTTATTTCCTACTCTTTCATCAGTTACATTTTTGATACCCCACTCGATACGTTTAGAGATTAAAA
The DNA here is from genome assembly GCA_950371165.1 of Lacanobia oleracea. Classification (NCBI taxonomy): domain Eukaryota; kingdom Metazoa; phylum Arthropoda; class Insecta; order Lepidoptera; family Noctuidae; genus Lacanobia; species Lacanobia oleracea. The sequence goes on from OX493397.1 coordinate 16,752,567, forward strand.
ATTTATTGAAAGCATAAAATGGCGCCAAGAATCGGCCATTTTAATTTTTATATACCCAGTGTCACTCTCACAATTAATACAAATCTAACGACACCTTTGAAGCTAAAATCTGTCAAGCCGTTTAGGCTACAGAGCGAGTCAAACATTTGAATTTGGCGCCAAAAATCCGCCATTTTGTTTTTTATTTTATTTTGCTAAGCTAAAGCTAAGCAAATTTAAGCTTAAGTGTCACTCTCATAGTAAATACGAATCTAACGATATCTTTCAAGCTAAATTCCATTGAGCCGTTTAGGCTCTAGGGCGTGCCAAAGAAATATGCATACACACATACTACTCTGTCAAGAAAGTACCGGGAAAAGATCAATAATACACAAAATGTCTGTTATTCATCCAAATTTATTTTATCACCTTCTAAGTATGCTCCTTTAGAAACGATACACTTGCGCCAACGAATAATCCATTCATCAAAACATTTTTTAAACGCTGCTTCCGGAATTGAGTTCAGTTCTCGCCGCGAATTCTCCTTTATGTCTTCTATCGATTGAAAACGGGTGCCACGAAGTGGTAATTTGAGTTTAGGAAAAAGAAAAAAGTCAGCAGGAGCCATATCTGGAGAATATGGTGGTTGCTGGATGGTATTTGTTGAGTGTTTGGATAAAAAATTCGTTCACAATGATAGCCTTGTGCGAAGGCGCATTGTCGTGGTGCAAAATCCAAGAATTTTCTTTCCACAAATCTGGCCTTTTACGTCGAATTTGCTCTCTTAAACGCCGCATAACGCTCAAATAACATTCTTTATTTACCGTTAGACCTTCCGGTAAGAATTCAGAGTGCACAACACCGCGATAGTCAAAGAAAACAGTCAACATGACTTTGACTTTTGATCGACTTTGGCGTGGTTTTTTCGGTTTCGGTTCAGTTGGAAGGCGCCACTCCGAAGCTTATTGACTAGTTTTCATGTCAAACTCGTAAACCCACGTCTCGTCATCAGTAACAATGCGTTTCATGAATGTTGGGTCCGAACTGACTCGTTCTAGCATGTCCTCAGCGACTTTCATGCGATTGAGTTTTTGGAGAAAATTCAGATCTTTTGGGACTAGCCGAGCAGCAACATGTTCCATACCCAAATGATTAGTTAAAATGGTACGGATCGACTCGTGAGATACAGAAAGTTCGGCGGCTATCTCTCTCAGAGTTGAATGGGGATTTTCAGTCACTATTTCCTTCACTTTTGCGATGTTAACTTCAGTTGCAGACGTTGACGACCTACCAGAGCGAGGCAAATCTTCCATCACATCTCGACCGCTTTTGAACGCTTTGAACCACTCATAAGCACGAGTTTTTGATAAAGTCGATTCACCGTAAGCCTTCTGTAACATTTTCAGTGACTCCGAACACGAAATTCCATTGGCGATGCAAAATTTAAGACAAACTCTTTGTTCGATATTTTTGTCCATTATGAAATTCGCAATACACACTATATATGATATTACTAAAACCAGCACTGTATTTAATATAAATAACAGATGCAACTCAAACTCCGCGCCAAAATGGAAAACAGTTGTGCCAATCTAACAACTACAAAAAAACAAAAGTTTGAATTTGGAACCATAAACCAATCATCCATTCCCGATACTTTTTTGACTGAATGTACATACACTTTAATAAAAACATTACCCTCCTTCTTTAGTAGTCGGGTAAAAATAAAGTAAAACATCTGATACACATTTTGTTTTGAAATTGCAGCGAACTTGAACTAGTGTTTGGGTTGTTATTTCTAAGTCTTTATTAATAAAATTGTCCATGGCGACTAATAATGAAAACAAAGCGTGACAAAGTTTATGAGGGTAACAATAACCCAAACATTCCTATACCGTCGAGAGTCTGGCATTTCCTTTTTCTTAAGAAATCACCTATCAAGTCTTAATAGCGATTTATATTTGTGTCGTATTTTGCATATTTCGGCTTGATTTTTGCGACTCAAGGGCCCAGATTTCCTCATGAAGATTTCTTTCTTGATGCCCAATCAGAAATGTGATGTAAAAATTCATAACTATGCTTCTGCCAGCGGCTTCGCCCGCGTGGTCCCTAGGGAACATACTCCCGGGATAAAAAGTAGCCTATGTCCTTTCTCAAGCTCTAGATTACCTCTGTAAGTACCAAATTTCATTTAAATCGGTTTAGTAGTTTTGTCGTGAAAGCGCGATAGACAGACAGACAGAGTTACTTTCGCATTTATAATATTAAGTAGGGATTGGCCGTTTTCATCCATTCAGTCATCTGACTGAACTTGAAAGCCTCATTTGTATTCTTCACATTCGAACACTCAATATTGTTCCTGAACGAAGGGACATGTACCTTCCAGCCATCGGAACAATCTATAGTTGTACGACCTGCAATCAATCAAGCTTCTTTTCGGTTTCTAGTTTCACCTGCAATGGATGAATCTGCAATATCCTCGTATTATATTTTTCCTCCGGTAATGTCAAGGCTGGATCAGCATCGCGGCCAACGCCCCTCTCAAACCCGTTATTATCAACCAGCTAATTATATAACGCGATCATCATAAAAACTAGTTACGGAAAGAGTTAATTAATGTTACAATTTGCAATGAGCGCTACTTTTGCACAAGGCTCGTCCAATGTAATTAATAGTAAACTTGAACACCGAAGTTGACATTGAATAGGTTCCTTCCTCAAGTATCGATTACCATTGTTGCATGTTGATATCTAAAGTGTTTCGATGTATTATCGATGTTACGGTTTTATAAAGCCGTTATCGTTTCGCAGCGAGATTTGAGCGTCCCGACGCGTGTACATGTTTTATACGCTTATAACCTTGATATTATGATGACTAACACTTGTAATCCGTCTGTGTGTTCCGATGGTGTCTAATCTTGTAATACTGGAAAATCCGGGTTCCTTAAAGAGTATTGACTCTATTTCAAAAGAGTTTCGTGAATATTTCAGCTCTACACGACGATAAAGCGTCTACTAACTCAAACGTTGCAATGAATGGTTGCCAAAAAATGTTGAATTATTGATCTGGCGACATGTTTAAGAAGTCTAGGATCGTCCAGAAAATTTTCTAGGTGCTCATTGCATTACCGAAATACTTGGTTCAAGTCGTCTAAATCTGAGGTCATGAACCTTAAATCTTGTTCGCGGGTTCAGTTTTTTGTTGGCACGGTAACACTGCGTAGAATATTATGAAATCTAGCACGAGTATATTTTAAATATATGCTTACACAACAATTGAATCGAAAAAATACAACATTGATCTTGATACAAGAGGTATTAAACTAGCAAAGGTTTATTCAAAAGAAGTTCGTAATGGCTTTTAACGCTTTTTATGGTGTGATGATTTTCATATGATATGATAGAACGACACCGGCTATTTCATGGCTTTCAAACATGTGAATGTAGATAGATAAGCGTAATCCACATTTCCGACAAAGCTGAAACTGTCGACGAGAATTTTTATCTTTTGTGAGCGTTAGCCGAGGCGCAAATGACGTACGAGTAGCTGAGCGACAAGTAATCAAATAATTGTCACTATTATCGTCGATCTTTAGATTTAAATGTCTATTGTGCCATATGACGGTAGCACGAGCCTTGAACGTGAACCGTGTATTTACACTGTGAAGGTGAAAAGTAGCATCAGTCAGTACAGTACAACTTTCTGGCGTCCGTCCTCCGTTGGTGCTTTTTGCTCCGTTCCTTTATCGATTATGTTTCAAGTAACTAATTTAAAACGTCGCGTCTGCGCTTCGGATTTAGCGACCCATAGCCAAACCAGGTTCTCGTAGTTCTATCATAAATCACTTTGCATTCCTTTTATGCATCACGAATTCACGAATAAACTCTTTGGTATCTGCGCAACATATCTTTTTCTATCTGATAATATACCTATATATCTATCATTTGTCATAACAGTATTCATCTCTTTGCTAGCCTTACCGTCTTTAAATCTATCCTTATTTTCGTTCCTTTATCGATTATGTTTCAAGTAACTAATTTAAAACGTCGCGTCTGCGCTTCGGATTTAGCGACCCATAGCCAAACCAGGTTCTCGTAGTTCTATCATAAATCACTTTGCATTCCTTTTATGCATCACGAATTCACGAATAAACTCTTTGGTATCTGCGCAACATATCTTTTTCTATCTGATAATATACCTATATATCTATCATTTGTCATAACAGTATTCATCTCTTTGCTAGCCTTACCGTCTTTAAATCCATCCTTATTTTCTATAGTGTTCCTTCTGTCATTCGGTTCACACTCAACACTTTCCAGGGCATGGGTCATGTTCCTGATTCCCGCATCAAGCACATTTTGTATTTTTATGCTGTTACTGCGTGACTTTCATGCAGCCATTATGTAAAGACGTGGTGCCTTCCATGGAAGGCAACATTCGATAAGTGCCGATACAATTTGTGTGTTAGCTGTCGTCTATTTATTCTTCAAAAGTTTTCTTTTCATTGTACTCTGGATGACTTCAAAACGCATCGTATCGTAAATCCTAATCCTTCTATTTAAGTGCAATAGAACGTAATTGTGTCTTTATTGCGGTGTCTCTAGTCTTTACTTTCAATTTACTAAATTGGCAAATATTGGTTTAGGCTACTGGCTTTTGGACTAGTTAACACAAGGTCGATTGGGGTGGATCTCAAAGTTTGTGCTTTTCATTAGTAAAGAGACGCGAAAGTCATATGACAAACGTGACGATTTGACGATGATCAATACAGATATTTGATAGCCTTGCACATTCTCGGAAATGGGTGCTTAGTTGGTCAAAGAATGTCACATGTACATGATAATGATGCAATAATTTTGCACTTAACCAAATTCAACTCCGAAGAAAAAATTAAGAAAAAAAAATTACATGAGAAAAGATTAATTATGAATGTAGTTTGTTGTCTATGAGAGTAGGAGATCACTAAAGAACAGATGGACTGTGTGAAAGATGATATGGCTAGGAAGGGAGTGAATACTTTGATTACAGTTGAAAACGTCGATTTAGCTTTTTAATAATAACGGCCTTGTGACATCTGTAATGAATGTCATCCGATATAACTGCTAAATTCCTCTCCAGGTCCACGTCACGGAAATCTCCGTCACTGCCCGAGTTTAATGTTCTTATATCCAATGCTCATAGTTTAGCGGAGCCAGTGAGTCATAGTTTTCATCGGAAGTTTGATGTAATACTAAATCGCTCAGTGCTCGGACGCTATACCGCTACACATCGTGAGAAACGAGATTTCCTACAAGTATTTGGAAAACAGTTGTTAGGAATTTCCTAAAACTAACACAGAAACTCTAATTTCCATTATCTCTGTTTGTGTGGGTTTCTTTGTAGATTCCCTCAAGCATCAGCTAAACTAGAGCGCCACTTAAGTGTTGATATCGACTCAACTTAAATATGGGAATCCAACGATTGGAGCTTGAGTACATTCTCAAGTGCTTCAATATTGCCAAACACTTTTATTTATGTTTTTTTCGATGACGACTGTTAGAGATGATTGGAAGAAGCCAACAAGAGGTCTGTCGATCGCGAATATATTCGGGATAAGGGCAAGGAGAGAATGACTCCTATTTTGGTTTTATTGTCATATCAGCAAGTTCAAATAGTTTTGACAACGTTCCTTGATAATGGCATACTTCTCGTCGATCGTGATTTGTGTAAATCATGTGTTATGTTTGGCAATAAAATCTGAATCATGTGACATCGGAACAGTTATTGTTTGCACAGCTTTGATGTATTAGCTTTGACAATACATAATCCGTATCCATGATTGATTTGTCTATTAGAAAACTAATGAAGTAAAAACGGTTGTTGTTGTGATTTTTGTTTCGTGCAATCTCATTTGAATGCACCTTGCCAGTGATTTAGTGAGGGGTTTGTACTTGGTGCGTGATTTCTTTATCTCATATAGTTTTCCCGCAACTTTGTTCTGGTTAAAGTAGCCTGTAACCGCCTTAGGGTCAGGGTCAGGATTAGGTCTGGGTCATCTATTTCTGCACCAGAATTCATCAAAATCGATTCAGCGATTTAGGCGTGAAAGCGTAACAATCAAGTCATTCGATTTTATAATATTCGTTAGGATCAGAATGAGTCACGAGTTCAACAAATTCCTTATTTTAGATTAGATAGATAGATTCGATTTTTAGATTATAATACAATATACGTAGGTAAAATGTATGCACACAAATAGATCCTACAGTGAAACGGGAATAAAAGCTTAGTTATTTTATTTAACCTGAGCAATTTATGCAATCAAAAAAGGAGATTGAATAAATTGCATTATAATGGCTACGACATAATATCCCATTTATAGGGATGAATGGGATATTATGGGATATGAATGGGATATTTCTAAACATAGGTGAGAGGAGGGCCACTCACCTATGTTTAGAAAAATCGCATTAGTGAAGTTCAATATTATAAAGTAGGTGATGCGTATACTAGGTATATGACGTATGATATTTGTGTAACGATACGTTACGTAACCTCGAACTGCGGTTATATGTATGACGCATTCGTGAATATGTGCAAACGCTGGGAACTCTGGCATGCTGCAGGAAAATGAGCAAATTCAAACGTATTTCATACGAGTTTCGTAGCCGTTGTAAATAAACATGGACTTTAGGAAAATTGCTTGTTATACCAGCCCTGTACAATACAATGAATCTTGTAAATAGGTCGTTAACGGGCCAGCTCAAGCAGTAACGAATAAATGGGACAGAATCTGTAGAATTATTTGGTACTTTTTTGTAAATTTATTATTCAGGGATGTTGAAACAGAATTCGATTTAAATCTTCCTTGACAAATGGTGAACTACGGAATCAATGCACTGCGTGTGGTTTTCTATCAGTGAATCGAATCAGTTGTACTATTCTATAAAAACTCTTAGCTTGAAAGGTGAATGACCAAATTAGTATGGGCACTGGACCAAAAAAAAAATTGCTGCCCCCAGGGTTGACTCTTTGTTGGTGGGTTAATACTGTTGGACTAACTATGTGTGCAAATGCGAATCAAATTCAAACCCACAATTACAAAGTAATTCGACGTTATATAATACTGCAACAATACACTTTCGCTTGCACCAATTTTTTTTTTGTATATTATTTCTGCTTGTTAAAATGTTGTTAGAAGGATTCACTAAATAAAAATAGATGAATAATGAATTAAAAAAACGACATAGTTATTTAATAATTGTTTATTTTCGAACAATTTATTTTAAATGTTATTCATGACTCACTATTCTGCACAGATGGTAATATAGAATGCGTATTATAAATCATTTTCATCTATTACAATACTGTCTAAAAACTGTGCTGGATGGTCAATATTTTCGTACCGCGCATATGCCAAAAACCATACTATAGACATTACATGAGCACATGTGCCCAAAGTACGTCTGCCACTCTTACACGAACAATAATAATGATTTAAAGCCTCCAACCCAAGGTGGTCTGAGTTTACAAGTATATATGTATGATAAATTCGGCTTCGGGTATGCCTAGATTGGACTTTACCTCTTAATAGCCAGAAGTTATTACCAGTTATATTATAATTATTTAAAAGATTATTCAAATCATCATTTTCTCTGTACACTTCTATTGTATATACGCCATTACGAGCGTGTTCACTATAATAACTCCTGGCTAGTTTTATTTGGTACGTTCCTAACGCAAACATAACAAGTTCTTCCTCAGACAACCTTGGAAATCCTCTTACATCAGGTAACTCGGCAGACATACTTTGAAACGGAATTCGCCGGCTATTAAGATTATAGTCAATGACATACTGTGCGAGACAGTTTTCCATATTGACCCTATTATTAATTCTCTCCATAAAACCAGAAGCATTAACATTATCAGTGATTGGGTCGTGGAAAGCATTTGTGATGGCCGCGGCATTCCTAAAATCGTCCTGCATGTGAGGCAGAGCCCTGTTAAAATAATCTTGCCTGAAAATCTTAAAATCTCTCTTGAAGCGGCCATTTACTACTTCCACGACCCATCGACAAATCGTCACTAATCGAGACTTATTGGCGTCAGCCGTTGTTAATTGAGTTTCGCCCCTTGAAACAGATTTAGGCATATGGGCATCATAGCCACAAGACTCTACGTTTGGTACGACATCTCGGAAACCTCTATCCAAAATGAGAACATCTCCTTCTTGGAAAAACCAATTAAAAACACTGTCCGCACCATCAATTAATTTATTTAAAATGCTTGCATCGGATGTAGTCGCTGAATAGGGATCTGCTACTTCAATTATATAGCCATCACAACAGACTATTAGGAATGGTTTTAGTAGATTTAAGAACTTGTGATGGCTATACGTCAATCTTTGGAAGAGGAAGTTGCTACTTTTTTGTATGTATACATAGGTACCATCAAGTATAATTATACACTTGTTTTGTTCTTGGTTTCCGAACAGAGTTTGAGGTATAAAAAGGTTTCGCCTAAGCACTTGCTCCCTTGTGATGTGATCCCAACCCAAATGTAGAGGTGTAAATTCTTCTTTTATACAGTCTCTTGCGGTTTTCATTTCTCTTTCTAAAGTTGTTCGGCTTATGTGAAACATATCTGCCAGTCTTGTATTGGGTTCACCAGTTCTTAACTTAATCAAATATGCTGCTAAAGCGGTTTTGGGTCTTTTGCTCCTTCTAGACAAAGATGGCGTTTCTACAAACATTCTGTTGAACTGTTCGAAACTTCGACCAGTCAGAAAGTAAACTTCATTTGGATCCATGGTTTCTATATTTTCAAAATCCACCCTTCCCTCTTGCGGCATAGTTTTCAAAATCTGCATCATGTCCATGATGTGAGCTTCGTTAAAGTCATGACTTACATTTCTGGCTGACAATAAAATCTCAAAATCATTTAAAAGCAAATGTTCTTCACAAACGCGTGCAAAAGGTGGGGCGTAGTAGTTAAAATCTTTCAACAAACGGATTTTCATGTGCTTTGGTATTCGATGCCTTGTCTCGCCTGTACATCCGAATATAATGCAAGAGTTTGAAGTGTTCGGTGCCCGACTAATATGTGGTAAATGTATAATAGAATGTTGAATGTCTTGTTCGTCAACTACTGCTCCACGTTGATCACCAGCATGCGGTACCACAGCTAGATCTGGTTGTACCTCGGCTTGATCTGGTTCTATCACAGGTTGATCTGCTGGCTGCTCAGAAGCGCGTACTGGTGGTTCTTGTTCTCGTTCACTGGACGTACGACGTCTTGGTGGGTACGCCTCGCGTCGCCAGCAACGCTGACAGATAAACTCGGCGTTGTTAAATTGTATCTGAAAGAAATAGTTTCAGATACAATTACACATCACAAATACACATCTTTTTAACAAATGTTATTCAGTACATGAATATACCAATGAATGAATAGCGCCGCTACTGAAGTCCCTTTGACGCGGCGCTAGTGTCTATGTCATTACATTACATTGCATAAAAAAATGTAGTTCCATTTCCGCGGGCTTTCATTCGTGATATGCACTCTATGCATTGTTACATGGTTAAATAAGTCATTATTGCAATCATTTATGTAAGTACTCACATGATAAGGAAGAACTCGTTCAGTTATATTATTTGCAGCGATTGGATATTCTTCAAAAAGCTGCGTAGTTAGTGTTCTTCTTCTGATCGACCGCACTGATCTACCACACACTAGACACACTTGTCCAGCAGATGCACGAAACATCTTTAAAACTGTATCCAAATCACAGGGCTTAAAATCAGGTCCAGGTAACGTAATGCAAGGGTCAAACACGTAATCACAGGATATCCACAGAAAATATTCGCACAGTACACAACTATAAGCGAAGAGAGTTACAGAAGGACTGCACAGTTGCAATGCAAAGCGCATACATGTGTGAGCGAGAACGTAGCTCTATCGCCTTCTCGCTCACACTACTATTGAACAATGTTCAAAGAAAGCAAACTCTCGTGTAAGCTCATTATCTGCGATAAGAAAAGGTCACCTACCTGTGTAAAGAAGTAAAATATGCAACTTTTTCATAAAATCACATTTTAGGTTATATTTATGTTTCTGTGGGACAGATTTTTTCGGTTCCATAGAATAAAATGTTGCATTTGAACTCTTCTTTCAAATGAGCTATGTGGCAAATCTGGGGGCAGACTTTGACTTTTTTTACCAATTTTTGGTCCAATTTGGTCATTCTCCTTACCAAAGTGAGGAATGAACAATCCATCCATTTTGCCAGAATCATAATGAGATTTCAGATTTCACGGTGAGATGTTTACGTATAAAAGCAATTCAAGGAATTTATCTTTCATAAAAATAAACTAATTACAATATAAGTAGGTTAAAATGCTCAATTTTTAAGATCCATTCTTGTTGCAGATGTTGCTCCCATGCTATAGGCCCACACAGGGCGTTGGCGGCAATCCTTACGAGGAACCCATCCGTAGTTACAGTGCCGACACAAAGCCGGGACTACCACGAGGTCACCGGCAACATCATCTGCCCCAATGTTGTCAGAGGCATCGACCACTTGAGGGATCCTCGTCTCAATAAGGTGAGAAATGAAGAATTGACAAGTTGTAGTGTAATAATATGTATAATCCAAGTCAAAAAGATGGTCGCTGTTTTGTAAATTTTTAGAGTTCCGTACCCAAAGGGTAACCAACGGAACCCTATTACTAAGCCTCCGCTGTCCGTCCGTCCGTCCGTCCATATACCTGCTGTGCTGTACCTATATCTATCTATATATATAATAAAAACTAAGGTTTATGGTACGGAATCCTAAGTGTGCTAGTCCGACTTGCACTTGACCAGTTTTAAGGTGACTTAGTTATTAAAATATTTCAGGGTTGGAAATACTCATTTGCAACTTGCAATATTTGAGACCACCGCTGGAACATAAAACTGCTGTTCAGTTTCCTTTTACATCATTTTACAAAATTTAGGGGACGGCTGTTTTTTTATGAATACAGCCAGCAACCCTTTGTAATGCCAAATGCGCAACGGAAATTCAGGAACGCGAAATCGTAATTTTACAGGCGACCTACTTTCTTGCTTAAGCAATAAGTTCGTATTTCGGGTTGAATGTAACTGGCCGAATTCAAACTTTCAAGTCGGTCACTATTGGTTTTTAAAACGAGTGTTACTTTTTTTTTTTACTAAAGATAGGCACGCGTTGACCACTATCTCACCTGATGGTAAGCGATGATGTAGTCGAAGATGGAGCACGCTTGCCTAGAAATAACCTATTCACTCTTGACTTAAAGATTCCCAGGTTGTAGCTATCAGGAAACACAGACTCCGGCAGGGAATTCCACTCCTTAGCTGTACGCATTATGAATGTGTTACCAAAACGTTTTGTGCGTATGGGTGGGATATCCACCGTGTACCGGTGGCGCATCGCCGTTCGTTTTGTGGTCCGATGATGGAACGGGCTTGGCGGAATTAAATTATGCATTTCCGTCGTTCATTCCCCAAAATGCAACCGGTAAAAAACCGACAGGCTAGCAACTCGTCGTCGATGTTCAAGACTTTGGAGCTTCGTCGCGACGAGCCTCTCAATGCCGATGATCCTCTTAGCTCTTGACTTGGTCGCTAGTCACGTAGTTTATATGGTTCACTTATTTCTAGTTGCCTACCAAAGGGGTCTAGAAGTTACTAAGGGCTAAGAGCGAGTTTTTTACGCAATCGATCGCTTTAACGTAAACTTTCGCTAATGTCATATTATATAGAAATATGTAGAAATAAAATATAATATTAAAGAGAAAAAAAATATTTAAGTATAGAAACAAAAAATGGTTGTCTGTAAAGTCGGTTTACGGACGATAATTTTACGTGATAACATCATGAGAAAACAATTGAATTCTTAAAAAACAAGCTGAACGCTTAGGCCGATCGTACCTCTTTATAGCTTGTATCGCGCTCTAGCTTGCGGAACGTGACACTTTTTCATGCATGCAGCTGGCATTCATCGATTTATAAGACGTTATCACGTCTAAAAGTTTTTCCGTTATTGGCACCAGATAGCGCTTATTCAGTTTCAATGCAAATTGCCGTTTACGCCAACGTGATCGAGAACGTTCAAAAACTCACACTATAAGGTACACTGAAACCAATCGTCCGACCTCTTTTTGTATGGGACGATAAATAAGGTACCATTACAATTTTATGTTTGTATTATGACTAGATCAAACTGTAATATTTGTCAGCAATAATTTTGCTTTTATTTATTTTCCCTCGCTTTTCCTTAATACGTTATTGAACCATTGAGCTAAATGTAAGGAAAACGAGTGACATTGACTATTCGATTACAATAGCTCATTAGCATTGAAATTCGCTTTGTTTAGAAACTATTTTAAATACTAATACATTAAGAATCCAGTTGTTGGTTTAGACCTTTTTGTCGGAGCAGTTTGTTTTCGTGTAAACAAAATGATCGATGGAGAAACAAACAGACACGAAGAGATAGCTTTCTAGGACATAAGGCTGCGTTTACACCAGAGATGTGCGAGAATGCGTACTTTACGCGATTCTATTAGTTCATAACAAAGACATCTTTTTAAGAACCAATAGAGTCGATTGAACTATTACAGAAATATGTTCATACCTAATGAATTTCCGTAGATATAACTCTCCTGGGTAATAAAATTACGCTATTGGCATGCATAGAATTGCACATGTACAGATAAGATAAGAAGACCCTTTTATTGCTGAAAGCTCTCAGTTACAAGTTATACAAATAATAGGTAGATTACATACTTACATTTAATTTGATCTTTTTAAAGCATTGTTTTACAGAGTACTGAATGTGTAATATTAATACACTTCTGGACACATCTATTGGCCCACCTTGTATTTTCAGTTTCGTTTGGACCTAGCTAAAATTTTATATTAGGTCGAGCAAAAAGTTTTTAGTCAGTTTTGAACCTGGCACATTCACAATTTCATTCAATAGTCTTTTTTTGAATTTCGAACACAGAATTTAAAGAAACAAAAGACAATTTGGAGCCTGTTTGTTGATATCAAACAATCGAATACTAAGAAAACTTGGTTTTATTGGTTTACTTGGATTTAATTCTTGAAAAAGTGATTGATATCTTTGGTTTTGTAACAAACATTACTTATTCTTAACATTAAGGTGAGGTTCTATCAATAATCTATGGATACTTCACCTGAAGTAGCCGCCCAAGCTGTGGCACTTATTCAGGCCGGACACAGCCAAAGAACGTGAGTGCTCAACTTAATTTAAGTCGATCTGCGGTCCGAAATGTTTATCGGAGGTACCTAGAGACTGGCGGCTTTGTTCGTCGCCAAGGAAGGCCACGATCTCGGGTCACAACTGAAAGGCAGGATCGATTCATCGTGACGACCAGCTTGAGAAATCGTCACCTTACCTCCATTGAGATACAAAACCAACTTCGCGACTTCCACGGAGTATCTGTGAGCGCTCGAACTGTTAGGAGAAGGTTAAAAGAACGCGATATGGTACCACACAAGCCAGCTAATGGGCCCAAACTAACGCAAGCCCACCGAACAGCGCGCCTTCATTTCGCACGCAGTCATTTAAATTGGATACAGCAAGATTGGAGCCGTGTACTCTTTTCTGATGAGTCTAAAGTTGTGTTACATGGCAATGATGGAAGGAAGAAGATCTACCGACGTAAGGAAGAGCGTTTCGCACAATGCTGCTTTGAAGAGAGGGTTGCTTATGGCGGTGGCTCATGGACTGTCTGGGGCGGTATATTCGCGAGCGGCAAAACTCAACTTGAGGTTGTTACAGGACCACGGCTGCCAACATTAAATGCTGAAAGGTACATTCGTGAGTGCTTAGAACCTCACGTGATACCATACGCGGACTATGTGGGCCCAAATTTCCTTTTTATGCATGATAATGCAAGAGCCCATACGGCCGGCATCGTCAGGGAATATCTTCGGGATGTGAACATCACAGTTATGGACTGGCCAGCCAGAAGCCCAGACATGAACCCCATTGAGCACATGTGGGACGAGCTAAAAAGACGTGTTAGGGCTCGTCAGCCAGTTGCCCAGACGACGCAGGAGTTGAAAACTGCCATAGAAGAGGAATGGGAGATGATCCCTCAAAATTTCATAGAGCGGTTGATAAACTCTATGCCTAATCGTATGAGAGCTGTGGTAGATGCCCATGGAGGCAACACGCGTTATTAAATTAAACCTTTATTTGATAAAACATGTTTTTTATTAAAAAATCAATTGCCTTTAACAAGGCGCATATCCGACTTGTTAGGCGTAGCTCCATGTCGTATGGTATTCTGAATTCAAATTTAAAACAATACGATCGAAAAAGATGGTAAAATGTATCAGGTTTAAAACTGCATCAACAGTTTTTGTTCAATCTAGCAATCATATTTCGGTAGGGGCCATCGAAACCTAAACTCTAAGGTGGGCCAATAGATGTGTCCAGAAGTGTATATTCATCATTCAAATTTCTTGTTTCTAATTCTCTGTGACCCTAAGCGAAGCTTTTCCCAAACCATTTCCAAGTTTGTCTTTTTCTTCCCTTCCAAGATTATTACTAGTAGGTATGTCATCTTTCCATCTTTTAATTTCATTACTCGGTCGATTCAAAGATTGAAACTTTTTGACGTTTACGAAGTTTGCCTTTCGCTGTGAAGTAGGTACCCCACCGCTCGCCTCTGAATTTGCTCAGAATACAATAATTATAAAAACAACATCTTTAATCGACTTCATTTTAATTGACTTTCATTTTTAATCGACTTCAATAAAAGGAGGTTCTCAATTCGTTCGAATGTTAGTTTTTGTATGTTTGTTCAGCGATATTTTCATGAATTAACCGATTAAGTATATATTTTTTTTTGTTTTTAGGGTCTAGCATTCACACTGCAAGAACGTCAGGCGCTCGGCATCCATGGTCTTTTGGCAGCCAAGTTCAAATCTCAAGAGGAACAGCTAGAGATATGTACCATATCCATTGACAGATATGAGGACAACCTGAACAAATATCTCTACCTCGTCGAGTTACAGGTGACTAAACATGATAAAGGTACCGTTGATTCTATGAGGCTATTTATAGAAAATGGGTTTCGGATACCGGGTCTGGTATAGGATGTTTATAGAACAGAGGGCCAACTCTCTAAGCAACCTTTTGCTTTCGTATGTCGATCGCAAACTGTCATAAAAGGCTTGGTTTTTTACAGATTGCGACTGAGAAGCGAATGTGAAAGTTGCTTGAAAATTAGTAGAATTGGCACTCAGATTCTAGTATAAAATTGGAATGCTGGGTATGAAGTGTGATGATAATTTTGTTGAATTAAAACACTAATTTTCCAACGTCAGATAAATTTTACTTTTAAAGAATAAATATGGCGATTTCGCAGCTTTCGTATGGAAAATATGACAAACAGCCATATTATTCTTAAAAAAAGTAAAAGTTATCTGACTATTGAAACATCGTTCCTAAGAAGGGGTTGGATTTTTATCAAGTGAGTATTATTTTAAAATGACTCTGGTGGAATGACTGACATAGGGAATTCGCTGGGAAAGGAATTGCTTTATTTTATTAACTGGCGGTGAAAGGAATATGTACAAAAGGAGTGAAGAATAATTTTGTGTTTTTTATCACAATAATGAATCTTTTCACTAAAAGCAAGGTAAATATATTTTAATGAAAACTGCCATTGCTTAAATCCCAGCAATAAACAATCAGGGTAATCTTATTGACCTTGACCTAAATTCGTCATCGACCCAGCCAAGCGTCGGTGTGTATCGGGGTTACATTGAAGGACTTGAATGCAGGGCTTTTATGAACGAAACATTAAATCTGTATAGGAAAATATTGGTGCAGGTACCTGTTTAATTTTTTTAATATGTTATGCAAAACAGCACATGACCTCTGTCCAATTCCAAATTGAAAAACACATTTTTTAATTAATAAAATATACCCATAAATACAATGACGAAGAAATCTTCGTTCGTGTGTTATTAACAGTGACAGTAAATTGTCGTTCAAATGGTTTAATTGTAAGAAATGTACACATTTTTGCCTTGGCCGCAGAAACAGTGTACTTGTTAAGGATGTAATTCATCAAATATCTGGTGATTCATGATAAAAACATTGTGTAATAATTTTAAACGTAGCATAATACATATACTGTGTTTTAACCCATCTCTGTTGATGGGCAATCAACTGGGCTTAAACCCGTTTATTAGGTTTAAACCTTTATTCATAAGCCGGATGTAAAGAACGGATTCCACAGGGCATTACTGCAAATAAGGCATTTAGCTACAATTAAGCATGTTTGAAAGTAAACATTAAATACATGTACCGTTAAAGCCGTTTATCGGATGATTAGTTCAATTACTTACAAAGTGCTGTTGTGAAGTTTGCTGTGCGCTGTAGTATAATTTTCTTAATGGCAACTATTACGCCTTTTATTATTCAAAGTTTGCTTTTGTGTTTACCTGATTCTCTCTACAAGACGACGTAGGTACTATTTAAGTCGATACTTTTAGTTTCTTTTAGGCAAACGTGTCGTAAGGTTTGAAAATTTCGCTTTTAAGTTGGTTTGAACATAATAGTTTTTTTTCTCAAACATTAACTGGCAAAACGTGCGATGTCATGCCAGACGCTACATCCTATGTCCATCAGTGGATTACAATTTGTTTAAACTTTTTGAATTATTTGACTGGCATAACCACCACTATATTTTTGGAAATAAACATGGCCATGTTTTTAATAAATTTTATTGAATTATTGCAGGACAGAAATGAGAAGTTGTTCTTCAGGCTTCTAGCGGAGAACATCGAGAAGTATTTGCCGATCGTATACACTCCGACTGTGGGGCTGGCCTGTCAGAAGTTCGGTCTCATTTACAGAAGACCTAGGGGTCTCTTCATCACCATCAACGACAAGGGACATATATTCAACATTATTAAAAATTGGTGAGTTTATTTTAGTAATTTTATTATCGGTTCTAGGGTTCTGTTCCCGAAAGGTAACTGCTCAAGACAGCCGCTCATATAAGCCTTATATTAAATAGTTAGGCACATGTTATTTTTGAGAAATGAGTACCGTTTAGTTCGGATCATTTTTTTTAGAAAGAAGAATATAATAGAATAGAATACTCTTATTATGTACACCATATAAGTTACAGAAAAGGTAGATGAAGAAAACATTACATAGGGTGACACAATGGGCGGCCATATCGCTAAAAGCGATCTTTTCAAGACGACCTTTGGATGGATTGCAAAGATAATGGAAAGACAGTACTGCAAGTTGTCTTACCTAGATGTTAGGGACTTTTTTAGAAAGTACCTAGATGTTAGGGACTTTTCCTCGCTCGGGAACTTTCGGATCGCATTGTCAATATTGTTATTACCTAAGTAGGTAATTGCCGAGTGTTGCAGTTAACATCCCTTCTTTTGTATAATTTTTGTGGAAGTTGTATGTCTGTGCCCATTAACAGATTTCTGTATTTTCTTTATTTCTTCACCTCCGGCCTTTAATAAGCCCTTTGCGATCCGTGCGGAAAATTATATTTTCAAATTTTATTAATAAACAACCGTAGTAAGTACCGTTCTACCCCGTCTAAGCGGGTGAAACTGACGCCAAAGGTCGATATAAAAGAGACTTGCGGACCTTATACCCTGCGGTGGTTGCTGCTGGGGCTGGCTGGGGGCCTTAAGTTCGTTTGAGGTCACCACAGTAGTGTCCAGTTAAGCCATAACTAACCTTAGCGTCTTGAAAAGCGAGTGACCCCGTTCGAAAAAAAAAAACATACAAAAACCAAACAAATCAGTCCCGATCCGTTCCGACCACAGTTCCGACCAGAGTTCCGACTTACAGATGAGACTTAGATCTACTACGAGACAGAAGACTTGGCTTAGTCTGCAGGGACAGTAGGTACTCGCTGCCATCGATAGTGGAAATACAATTTTCCTTAGAATAATAAATATTTTCATTTAACTTCCTACGTGGCAGCATCTTGTTCATAGAGCCAATACTTGACGCCGTTCAACCCTTCGATTTAGCATACTTGTACGACCCATCGTGCAAAGTCAGCCTCTGCTGTCCGTTCGTGTGTGTGCGGGGGGGGGGGGGTGTCATGAACAGTGATTTGTGGAACGTTGAAGTTGTCAGCGTGTTCCTATACTTTGGTATACTCTCCGTCCGATTTCTCGGTTTATGAGACCTTCCGTGAGCGACTCCGACTCGATTTACCCGGTTTTCTACCTGTGTTTTAGTTGAGAATGATCCGGTTGGTAGTTATTTTTGTTGTCTTCAACTTATGAATCAAAACAGCTAAAAGAAGAGTTCGACTAGTCGAATAGTTTCAGAATCCGGAGTAGCGTAATATTTTAGTATTATTCATTACATTCGTGTTCCTATTAAAATCAGAAGCATATTATTTAATTTATGGCTGTGAATACTAATGTTTACATTTGCTTTACATCTATGGTTACATTCCTTGTACTTACCCATATTATTAAAACAAACTTGTTCTTGAAATCGAGACTTATTCAACTATGTACTTATATCTGTGATCAACTACTTATATCGATGCAATTTCAAACAATGGTAACTTTTTTACATACATACCTTGCCACTTTAGTCTCCTTTGGGTCCTTGGTTAATTCTAGGCAAGCGTGCTCCATAGGTACTCGAGCACATCATCGCTTACCGTGGAGTGAGATTGTGGTCAAATGCTAACATTAATAAAACAACCCTTGTAAGTACCATATCTTTAAAAAATTTAGTACTTCAAGACATTAAGCCATTCTAGGTCGCCCCGGGTTGACCTAGACTGGTTAAGGCTAGATAAAATCGATAGATAGCGAGAGCGCATACCTAATAACATGCGATTGTTTAATAAACTTTAAAGTTTACGAAGTATTGTGATCGCTGTTTGATCAGCGACGCGACTTAAAGAACATAAAATACCTTCAATAGTAACCATAACTTTAAAACAGGTTACAATTTTATTTATAACCTACTTTAAATGAAAAACATCTCTATTGTGAAGACTCAAATAAATCAAATACTTAATTCATATTGTAAGTGGTACCTTGAAATCTTCGTTAACTGACCTTTTTGTTCGAATTTTTGTTGAATTGTACTGAAATAGAATATTATTATACGTACTAGTTTTAGATATACAACAACTCCGGTTTTCAAAAAGTCCTTGAAAATTTATGGGTGACCGTTTTTTTGTGAACCATTTGAACTAAGTACTGAAATTGACTCAAGACACCGTGGGTGTGGGTTAAGAAAGGTCAAAATTAATGTTTTGATTTAAAAACTTAGAGTCAGCTTAGACTATATGTAAAAAAAAACCGGCCAAGTGCGAGTCGGACTCGCACACGAAGGGTTCCGTACCATAAACCTCAATTTTTATTATTTGTTGTTATCACTATCTGTGAATATTTCAACTGTACCTATTACGGTTCTTGAGATACAGCCCGCTGACAGACAGACAGACGGAGGGGTCAACGGAAGCTTAGCAATAGGGTACCGTTGGCTACCCGTTGGGTATCCAAACGGGAACCTTAAAAATTGTGTGAGTGGCACTCTAGCAAGTGCCACTCACACACTACACACAATTTTTCTATACTTCTATAGAAAATAATTTTGTGTCTGCCTGTTTTTAACGTCTTCACGTCATACCGACTCAACAGATTAGGATGAAACTTGCAGAAGCAAGCTAGCAATTTTTTGGCCGACTTCCTAAAAGATGTGTAATGTTTTTATGAAAAAGTACAGAGCATTCTTTCGTTGCTCTATCCATACTAAAATGCCATTCATTTCAAGTCAAAAAGAATGCTCACATTCTGATAGTGTGTTCGCTTGGTTTATACCCACCTAAGAACGAACAATAGCAAAACATCTAAAACAAAAAACAACGTTATTATAAATCACAGTAACCACATTCGATATCGTTATTCATTCCTTATCCTCAACCTATAAAACAAAAAAGCAACAATTTCTTTTCATTGTATTAAAATAGCTCGAATCGAAGCAATGCTTTAACGTTAGGTACTCGGATGACGGATCGTATAATAACAACGGTTACCGATGAATGAACGTAGTAGGTTGAATCATAATTCAATTGTTTTTACGATCTGCTACGCTTTTGGGAGCTCCTATACTAGTACACATTATGACACATTTATATTGCGATTATATTGGTTCTTAACAAACACATCCCCCCACATCGCTATGCATCCTCGGACATCTTTGGTGGAAACGCATCCTTAACCACCAATTGTATGGAAATAAAATGTGGATTTATTCCTATGCGCACCTAGGCACCTATAATTTAAGATCTTTAAATAACCATCACAGTTTTAGCGGAGACACGTATTAAAAATCCGATTAGCCTATTCCTGTACCTTTTTTCTCGCCTGCGCTTTAGTAAAGACGCGTGGTCTTATAAATAGTTTATGCTAACTTGATTATGAATGTTGGAAAAAATACTAAGAAATTATCAAGGTGATCTATATCAAGTCTTTATTAAAACTAGGCTGAAAATCAGCAATTTTTGGTCGGCAATAATTAACATGATAGTCCTCATCCTTCCGTCATCATATCCTAGTTTTTTACTTGGACCCAATTAATAACAAAATACTGTAGACCGACTCAGCCAAAATGCGCAGTTGATGTGTAATGAATGTACTATGAAGCCCACTTTGAGCTCAAGGCAATCTGAGATGACTTTTTATGAATGTTCTCAAGCACTTCTCGATCTTATTGCTACTGGTCATAAGAACTAAAACTGGTCGATTGGAAACTTAAGAATTGATTAGTTGGTACTAATTTATGACATCACACCATTTACAAAAAATAAATGTTCGTTAAGAGGATATTTGTCGCATTTTTTTACAAAACCGGTTTTTGCGCCTTATGTAACACAATCTATGCTAATATTAAAAAGGTGAAGAGTTTGTTTTGTTTGGTTGAACGCGATAATCTCAGGAACTATTGTTTCAAATTTATAAATTAGTTTAGTGTTGGATAGCCTATTTATCGAGGAAGGTTATAGGCTATATGTATAACATCACGCTACGACCAATTGGAGCGGAGCATTAATAAAAAATATTTTTTAGGCCCGAACCTGATGTTCGTGCGGTAGTCTTCACTGATGGAGAAAGGATTTTGGGTCTCGGGGATCTCGGTGCCTATGGCATGGGTATTCCTGTAGGAAAGCTGTCCCTGTACACAGCCCTGGCCGGTATTAAGCCCCACCAGTGCCTCCCCATCACTTTGGACGTCGGCACAGATAATGAGGTAGCGTAACGTATTATTTATGCACGTTTTTATAATGTCAAGGCCAGACCCTTTGTCTATTTTTGATAATTGGTAGTAGTTTTTCCTTATGTTTCGTTACTTTTTATTTGGTTTTGTTAATGTGTTATATTATAATAGATTGGAATTTTACAAAAGGTGAATGAATGATTCTTCTTCCGTATTGCGCGTAACAAAATAATGGTTGTATGAAAAATATTATTTATTTTAGATAGATGGATAGATTTTAATTTTGGACTGGCATTTAAATTATCAACATAGTGTATCTTTGTTTACGAGCAAATACTGCTGAAAAGTGATACGTACCAGCCAAACCATCTGAATGACATGGTAGTGCAATTCATGAACGGTAAAATATTAAGGTGCAAGTAAAAAGAAATAAAATACGATCATCGTACGTCTTTGCTTACATTTACTCAGTATCTAAATAAACAAATTAGTCAGAATTAGTCCTCTGCGTGTAGCAAAAGCTATATCTTAGGAATTTGTACTCTACTTGTATTGACAAACGGTTTACTTTTCAGGATCTCCTTAGGGACCCGCTGTATATTGGTCTTCGTCAGAAGCGAGTACGAGGAAAGGAATACGATGAGTTTATCGATGAATTTATGGAGGCTGTCATCGCGAGATACGGACAGAACACATTATTACAGGTGAGCTATTAGTTCCTTCTCTTATCGTGGTAATTAGATATAGGTTTTGTGTAAGTACGTAAGACTGGGTTAAGCAAGCGGCTTCGTTCGGCTCATGTTTAAGTCGAAACATATTTCGATATTTTTTGGGTGTGAAAAATACGAGATATTTTCGCCGATTGGATATGAACTTAGCTGTAAAATTATATTTTCAATCTACAAGCTATGTTGGTATTAACAGGCTTAGAATTCAGTACCTTATTTTTTACTTGAGATGGGTTTGCTCATGGCTAGTCTAAATCAGAGGTGACAGAGACCAAGTCGAAGATGCAGTGAGCTTACCCAGAAGTAGCCTGTTCACTCTTACTTTAAAGAGATTAGGGTTGAAAGCTTTCCGGGCCTGGTTCAATCCATGTTCCGGAGCGAGGAGGCATGGGAAGCGGTCACCTCTTTCTGCGAAGCAGTAATACTAGCGAAGGAGGAGGCCGAACGCGTGAGAGAGAGGGAAACCTCACGCCCCAAGCGCCGCTACAGGAGAAGACGCCCCGGGCGTCGGGAGTCGCAGGGCGATTCCCGGCCACCGTAGGCGTGGGCTTGCGGACGACGAGCATTGGGTGGCTCGCTGTCCGATCAGAACCAAGCCCGGGTCGACGACGCGCTGTGTTCCACGCGCGCCTCAAAGAGCTCTCAGCATGGAAAACGGGGCCCGCTAGGGCCAGTGCCTGCCGGGGTTGCGGAATCTGTTCGAAAAAGTCGCCGCAGCTCTGGAACGCAAAGTGCGTTAGGAGGTACACGGATGGGTTTTAGTCAGTAAGAGCCTGACACTCTTTTCTGCTTCACCCAGAGCGGGAGGAGTCATTTGATGATTTCCCATCCTTAAAAAAAGGGTTAAAAGCTTCGGAAATATAATAGAATAGTGTTTATTACGTACACCATATAAATTACAGAAAACATTACATAGGGTGGCACAATGGGCGGCCTTATCGGTAAAAGCGATCTTTCGGAAGGGAAACACAGACACAGTTAGAAAGTTCCACTCCTTTGCTGTGCGCATTATAAAAGAAGTTTATAAGAATTACTATTATAAATTCGATTTTCGCATACAATAGGTAGATGAAACTTATATGTTCGTCGTGAAAACATACTGTGTTTCGGAAAACGGCCAGTTGAAACATTTGAAACGTATTTTATTTTTAGACCTACTACAGCCAGGTATTACTATCGTTACTGATATCGTTATTATCTTGCAATTAAGTTATCTTTGCCAGTATTTATAATAATTATCCTTGATTTAAATCAATTTCTGAATCAATATTGTTATTGAGACGCACTGCGTTATTTATGTAGAGATAAGATTAAATAAGGAGTGGAATTCCCTGTCAGAGTCTGTGTTTCCTGATAGCTACAACGTGGGAGTCTTCAAATCAACAGCGAATAGGGTACTTTTAACATAACAGGCTTTTATCATAAACGTTTATATGTCATCATCATCATCTTCATCCACAGCCTGACTTCGCCCACTACTGAGCATAGGCCTCTCTTTTCTTGTGCCAATCCCCACGCTCCTGTGCCAGCCTCATCCAGGTTCTTCCTGCGATGGCAACAATGTCATCCGGCCATCTCGCCGCTGGTCGACCAACACTTCCTTCTTCCAGTCCTTGGACACCACTCGGTCACTGCCTTACTCCACCTATCATCACTGCGCCACTATACATATGTACTTTAAATTTGTTATTATTTTTAACCAGCCTTTTCCTTATACAGCAAAAGACTATCTCCCTCTTGCTTTTTTCTAGACCAATGTCTAGGTACATTTAGGCCTGCCGATTGATACAATAAAGAATTTATAATTAAAAAAATATGTATAATTTTGAGAGACCCATTGGGATTGAGACCATCAATATAAATATTATAAATGCGAAAGGAACTCTGTCTGTCTGTCCGTCTGTTTGTTACCTTTTCACCACTTAATGGCTGAACGGATTTGGATGAAAGAAACATGGATACACCATGTGATGGAAAGGACATAGGATAGGTACTTTTTAACCAAGGAGTATGATCACTTGGATTGAGTTCTGAATCTTACACAGGCTAAGACGCAGCACAGAAGCTAGCACTTGATATTTTTTATTTAACAATTCATTTTATTTTTAACAATTTAACAATCCCAATTTAATACAGTATATCTAAATCAGTTTTGTGTAACGTTAAATAGTTTAGAGAATCTACAAATATAAAACTAACACACCATTTATAACTCAAGAACGGCTGGCTGGCCGATGGACCGATTTTGAAAAATTTGGTTTGTTAGATTTGTCTTTGCCCCGAATATAATAATTATTAAAACATTTGGAAAAAATATACTTCGACAGCAAAAATTTACAAAAGTAATTTTTACATAAATGAATTCGAAAACGACACCATTTTTCTGATACATAGACAAAAACAAAACACGGCAAAAAATTATTCTGTGGCGATACGAAGTTCACCGGGGCCACTAGTTTTTAATTGTTTTAGCATGGAGCAACAAGCATAATACGGAAATTGTGCAAACCGCGCACGATATTAGACCCTGTGTAGTTTCACACAAACGGACTAAGTATATAGAGTGCGTTACATAACGTAATCTAATCCGATACATCGTTTAATAGATTAAGAATTGAATTAAATTTGACAGCATCAATAAAGCCGATAAGGCACCGATAAATTTGTAGTTGTTGACTTAGATTTATCGCTATCACACCTTGTATAATGGTCCAGATAAGACGTTTTAAACCTAAAATAGAAATATCAATACGTAATTGTTTGATAGTATCATTCGTTGCAGGTGCATTATTGTTAAGGATGTTTAAATAAGCTTTAATCAGGGAAATTTTCGTCGTAAAAAGCCTGCATTATGTTAAATATTAAGCGAAATAGATTAGAACGGGTGTCAACCAGATTATCGACAAAGTGACGTAGGTATGTTAAATTAATAACGTCATGTGATTTTAATCTTAATACTAAATACGGACTTTATCGAAAATGATATGAGTTAGATATTTAAATGCGTAGGAACATGTGATGCGGAGGAATGGGGAAAATATCGTGAGGAAAGTGTTTGAATATGGAATGACTGTAATGCCGTACACGTTCATTTTTCCATACACATTCATGCTAATATGATAAAACTGTTCGAACCAGCTTGTTTGATCAAATTTTTACTTGACCGTGTATGGCCCGCAATAAATCTTAATTCTAAATAAAGACTTTATCGAAAATTTAATGAAATAGATATATAAATGCGTAGGAAAGTGTGATGCGGAGGAATGAGGAAAATGTCGTGAAAAAAAGTATTTGAATATGGAATGACTGTAATGCGGGCCATACACGTTCATTTTCCCATTCACATTCATGCTAATTTAATAAAACTGTTCGAACCAGTCTGTTTGATCAAATAACTTAAACGTGTATGGCCCGCAAAAGAGTAGAGGAAGATCAATGAAACAATAGAAGGATTGCGTAAAGGATGGCATGTCTAGAAAGAGGATGACCGAGCCTAGCAAATACCCAGAGTCATAATATGACTGGCGGCAAAATCAAGGGCAGTTGGAACCTTACTTCTTAAAATAAATTTTGTCATTAAGGCGTGCATTAATAACAAAATTCTGGTGCCTGCCTTAGTCAGGGACGGACATTATAAGTATTTAAGACGTTACCGTCGTGGTTACGTGATAGACAACACAACATTCATTCTGTGACACTGACATTGAGACATAATGATGACGTTCTATTTTGACGAGTAACGTGATGATGATAATCTTTAAAAAGCGTATTCTAAATAATCCACGAAGTAATAAATACTAATATAGGTAAGTTACACTTAGCACCTAATAATAAATGACATGATCACGATTATGTTATAAGTCTTTGCAATACTAAAGTCTCGAATGAGGTTATAACACGCCTTGCTGATGTCATTGTTACTGGCTGACACATCTACGGCTTCGGACCTTCCTAACCAGCTGATTCTTACATCAATGTCACGAAAAGTAAACAATACCTTGTCTCACACATCCATTCTTTCCATTCATATTTCTCGGTACAAAACCTCGTGAATTTACGAAGTCCTTTTCGACCGTACATTGGTATTTTATGGCTCGATCCAAGCCACTTTGATGGCTACTGTTGAGTTAAGTACCTACACAGCTATGTACAAGTACATACATATATCTCAATGACCATACAAAGCGTAGTGACGTATAACTTAGATAACATCAGGATGATTCAGTTTTATTTGAGTTACGGTATTTCCCGGTAGTAGTTAGTACGTACGCGGTTATACCACTATGATGCACACCATAGTCGGCCTCTTTGAGGAAATAATATTATGATCTACTCCTATTTTTTAGGATTCCGTGCCAAAATAGTAAAAAAGGAACCCTTAGTTGTGACTAAGTCTATCCGTCTGTTACAGCTAGATATCGGAAGAACTACTAATGCTATCAACTTAAGGTGGATGCTCCAGGGTAGCCCGCGAAATTCAAATATTTTTATGTTTTTTGCAATTTGCCGGTCAGTGTGAAGCTGTATGTGGAAATAATCATTCTTTCGAACTACATAAACTTAGAGGGCTATATTGATGATTAAAATGATTATAATTCTTTAGATAAATACGCGTTACGGTCGCGGATCGCATTTGGTCCACATACAGCTTCACACTGACCGGCAAATTGCAAAAAACATAAAAATATTTGAATTTCGCGGGCTACCCTGGAGCATTCACCTTAAATTTGGAATAGTTTTAAATTACATTTGTTCAACTATTTTGCAAATAAGAAGGAAATATTTTTTTTCTTTTTTTTTGCGACAGCTACTGAAATGGGTCCTTAAAAAACCGAATTACTAGGCTACTAGGACTTGTGGGGTATCATATATTATGAAAGAACACTATTTGCACATTCACAAACATTTTTTTTAGGCCGTGTTTTTTTCGACTTTTAACGAAAAATGAAAAAAATTTGACCATTCCTCCCCCTTTGAGAGAAAAATCTGAAATATTTTAAGTTACGTCTGATATTGCACTTATGACTGAATGCAAAAAGAAAGCAACTGATTCGTTATCAATTTAATAAAGTCGGCGCGTCCTTGAGACACATTGACATTGAACAAATTAAATTATTTAAAGCAATTCATTGAAACAGTTGAAGGTCAAGGTCTGTTTACACGTGTCGAGATTGGGGGTCAATGTGCCGTCAGTGACGGGAATGAAAAAAATGGATAGCATTCAATTGGTTGCGTGGTCTTCATATTTGGGCTATTTCAGAGTATACTCTGGTATATACGGACACTGGACGGCCAGAAAATTGTTTTCAGTATTGACTGTTCGCAAAGCTAGCCGTAATAAGAAGGGGACGAATCAACTGAACTCTCTTGATACATCACGTTAGTATAATAACCCGTACGAATTTTCAGCACACTCCATTGCTCGGTTTGATGACGACGGTTCTGACGCTTCACGTTATTGGTTCGTCAGTCAATGCTCATCGACTAATGCGCTTGCATGACGAGGGATCGGCGACTGATCGGCTGCATTCATCTGTGCTCATGAATCGGGCCGGCTATTATACATCCCTCCCGTACGTAACAACTTAACCAGCGGCACAGTCTCAGTTAAGCGGTCAACCTAGTTGGTGACGTCAACAAAAGAGTTACTTCGGCAAATTCACAAACTTTTGACGGTGCGCTTCTGTGCTTGACAATTAATATTACAGCTTGCAGAATAGATTCGCTCTCCGCGCCAATATTCGATGTACCGTGATATTAATGATCATGATTTCATACCACAGGTTATTGCTTTGAGCTCTAGTTATTACGTAAATGGCTAAGCGTGACTAAACGCTCATTGTTCAGTAGTTAACTACGCGAGTTGAGTGAATTAAGGTTGTAATTTAAGCGGTACATTTTCTGTAATTATAATGTTCAGCGCAGACATTAGTACGTTCAATAATGATCTTTATTACTACTGCGTTTAAGAGGAAATGCTGGCGGCGAGACTTTGTATGTAATAAGTCATAATTCGAGGTTTGGCTCTCGTCTGTAAGAGATATTTCACAAACTGAATTCATCTGCCTAGCCTTCTCCCAACTATATTGGGGTCGGCTTCCAGTCAAACCGGATTCAGCTGAATAACAGTGTTTTACGTGGAGCGGATGCCTACCAGTCCTCCACAACCCATTAACTGGGTAACATGGTAGGTACTTCTCGGCAAGACTGGAATCAGATTTACTGGCTTCTGACAATCCGTAACGACTGCCAAAGGTCTACCAATGACAGCCGGGAGCAACCTTGGCAAGCGTTGCAGAAAAGATCGACCCGTGCGGCTGTTTTTATTTAGCCACGAGCTCCTCCTCCATCTTATTCAGTTTGTGAAATATCTCTAAATCTATCTAAATCGGTCCAATATTGGAGGAGAAAACAGTCGAGAGCCAAACCTCGAATTATAAATTTTTACATACAAAGTCTCGCCGCCAGCATTTCCTCTTAACAGCAAACATGAGTCTTTCGAAGTCTTTGTTAATGTATGACGGAAAAAAATATACAAAGGTACTTTTGGGTTTTCCTAACGACGTATTTTTATTTTGTGCCAGTTGTAACGTACGAGTAGAACGGCATAGTTTGCAAACATGCTATTTTGCATTATCTTTAAAGTTAGAAGTATAAATTATTTCAAGTTTTATCGCATTATAATTTTGTTAAGTACCTACTTTAGCGTAGTTAAATGTTTCTCACATATTATTAATATGTCTATCTAAATTGTAGATTTCTACAACCTGGGGGGGGGGGGGGTCTTTAAGATAAGAATGAATAGGTTACTTTTAGGCAAGCGTGCTCCATTTTCGGCCACATCTTCGCTTACCATCAGGTGAGATAGTGATTAAACGCGTGCCTATCAATAGTACATAAAACTGGTTTTATGTACAGACTGAAAAGAACATTCATGAAAATTGCCGTAACAACGAAAACAGCCAAAAAAGATGAAAAAATTAATTGTGTCGCTAATTACTAAAAAGTTTTTTTTCTTTCCCCCAGTTCGAAGATTTCGCCCTAGCAAACGCTGGTCGTCTGCTAAAGAAGTACCGTAACAAGTACTGCACGTTCAACGACGACATCCAAGGCACTGCCAGTGTGGCCGTCGCTGGCCTAATGGCCGCCGTCAGAATCACCAAGAGGAAGCTCAGTGAAAACATCTATTTGTTCCTTGGAGCTGGTTCTGTGAGTATTCAGTCTTTTGTCTTTTTTTCTTCTTAAACAAATGAAAAGCGATTTATTCAAACGATTTAGTCTCGTTAACAAGAGTATACGTGTGGCGACATCTATGCAGCTACATGAGAAATTCATCTGACGTCACACAAATCTTATTTTTTATCAACTTTTAGTGTCCCACTGCTGGGCAAAGGTCTCCCCCATAGCCTTCCACTTTCCCGGCACCTATTTACCTATAAAAAAAGTAATGGTACAAAGGCAGACTCAATGCCTTACACCTGCATGACCTGCATCCTCAACTGTTTCATCCATTATTTTTATCTTAATTTTTTATTGTGGTCTAAAATAACTCATTATACAGTGATAATTAAAGTTGATGTACCTACAGTATGTAGGTATTCAAAGTTGAGGCTTTTCCCAGCAAACCTTTGAGTTGACAGCGAGAGATCCAATAATGTTATGATGTCTGTATTTGTACGATTATTTTTTCAGGCTTCCAACGGCATCGCTTCCTTGACGGTAGCCGCCATGGTAACCGAAGGTCTGACTGAGAAGCAGGCACGAGAGCGTGTCTTCATGTTCGATATCGATGGCTTACTGTCTACCAGACGCGAAGGCGGAGTGCCCGAACACGCGAAAGCGTTCGGGAAGGATATCGAGCCAGAAAAGGACTTTGAAGCTTGCGTTGCGAAAATTAAGCCCAGCTGTCTGATTGGTGAGTTATAACAGCCGGCCGTAACTTCGACACCAACAATATCTTTGAACTAGCTGACCCGCGCAACTTCGGCTGCGTCACATTTTTGAGCAATGATCCGCTCCTATTGGTCGTAACGTGATGTTATAAGAGCCGCCTTCCTCGATAAATGGGCTACACAACACTGAAAAAAAAAAATCAATTCGAACCAGTACTTGAACCAAATAAAATCTTCAGCATTATAATATTAGTATAGATGAGTAACGCATGATAACTTATGAGCTGTTCGCTCATGTTACTCCTCTATGATTATCAATATCATCATCAAATACATATGATTGATAATCATCTGATCATTAAAAATACTGCAAAAGGTGCGAGAAATTCGTTCCATAAAAAAAAAAAAACTAAAAACAAATCTGCCACATGTCAGACCAACTAAGACCCAAACTGGCGACCAATATTTGGCAGGCTACATTACGGAAGGCCCAAACGGAGATGGCGGGATGAGCTTGCATTCTCCAATAAGGACTTATCCATAATAGCTCTAGACAGACATCTAGAAGGAAAATAGGAACGCGAAAGTTTATTTGTTTGTTAGGTCTAAATCGCTGAACTGATTTTAATGAATTTTGGTACAGAATGGAGAGGTAGATGGACCCTCGAGACGGAAATAGGCTACAATATTTTTTTTGCAAATTTTATTTAGACGCAAGCAAAGCCGCGGCCAAATGCTAGTTATGTTATAAAGCTCGGCGAACGCTTACAAAGCGCGCAAAAAAGTGAATAAATGTCATAGTTTGTTTTAAATTGGCCGTTAAAACCACTCATTTCGTTTCACAGGATGCTCGACGGTCGGCGGAGCGTTCACACCGAAAGTCCTACAGCAGATGGCCAAGAACACTGACCGGCCTGTTATCTTCGCACTCTCCAACCCCACCAGTAAAGCTGAGTGCACCGCTCAAGCTGCCTATGACAATACCGAGGTATGTATTAAGACGTCTCGTCAAAAAAAAAAAGAAAATCATTATTTCAAAAAGACCATTTACAGGCACTTTTAATTGTCAAGGTCTATCTGTCAAATAAATGAAGCTAGTCCTGCTGCGCTAGCGACAAGAGTAGCAGGAATGTTCCTCAGCAAAAACAAAGAGTAGATCCTAGGGAGAGGAACATGCAAGAAACTCCATCGACACTATTTTAAATCAGTGTATAGTAACAATATCATGGTTACAATCGTCTTGAAATAATTATTGCCTAAAATTATACAATGTTGAAAAGATTGAATCTATACAAAGATGCACAATCTTCTGCAAATCCAACAATTTTATCCTTTTGCGCCTTGTCACTGTAGCAGACTGGCGTTGAGTCAAACATTTTTATCACCAATGTTTTCCCCCAGTTTATAATAACGCTTGTTTGCATAATGTGCATTTTATACAATTTTTAAATTTGGTCTCATTTAGTTCTAATATTTATGTGGCAGCATTTTATTATAACATTTTAACAGTATCCCATGGGAGATGTGGCTACTGCAGTAAGTCTCAACCCTGTGTGAAATAATGTTATGAGTATGCTCTAACTACTAACTTCTAACTCTACACGCCGCAACTCTACAAGCCCTAACTTCACAAACTCTACATCTTAGTCAAAATATATGGCTTGGGCATTTCACTACATTCACATGAGCATAAGGTGCAAAATGCAATACTGTTTCTTATTACTTTTCTGTTATAAAATAGTTCTTATAATAACAAAACGGCCAAGCCACATATTTTGACTAAGAAGTAGAGTTTGTGAAGCACGAGCTTGTAGAGTTAGGGCGTGTAAAGTTAGAAGCTTGGCTCTACATATGCGAGCCATATGTCTTGGCACCATTTTATATGAAAATGTTTTAAAAGCAAGCAGTTCATACCAATTGAGAAGTAAACTGCATATACCTATGTAACCGATTTGGTGACTTAGCAATAAGGTTCATATTTGTATGAAATGCTTATTAAGAAATGTCAAAGCGTAATCTGTAAATCCCGTGCTAACTTAACTCCAAAAATAACAACGAATTTTAGTATCAACTTTACAGAATTATAAAATAGTTCCCGTTGTATTCCAGGGTCGCTGTATCTTCGCTTCTGGCTCGCCCTTCCCACCCGTGCAGTACAACGGCAAGGAGTACCACACGGGGCAGGGCAACAACTCCTACATCTTCCCCGGAGTGGCTCTCGGCGTCATCGCCACCGCCACCCACCACATACCCGAGGGCATGTTCCTGACGGCCGCTAGGGTATGTAAAGCATATTTGTAGACTTTTCCGGTTATTGATATTATTCACTTGGGCAGAGATCGCAGAAGACGAGTATTTAGATTACTTTGGGACACTTTTTTTTCTTAGCCTTCTTATTTATTTATTTACCTTTTATTGCCCAATGTTGGGCAAAGGCCTCCCCATATTCTTTCCAAACTTCTCTGTCTTGGGCAATCTCTAGCCAAGTTTCCCTTGCGAACATGATCAGACTGTCACACTGTATTCGCCGTGACTGACCTCGGCGGTGTCGGTCCGCCCACTCACAGTTCTCCCTGGCTGCTTTTTTCCATTTTAGACGAGTAAAAACAGTAGTTTTTTATTTTAACATTTTATTAATATTGTTGCAGACTTTAGCCGAGAATGTCAGTGAAAAGGACTTCGAAATCGGTCGCATTTACCCGTCGCTTGCAGAAATCAGAGATATTTCTGTCAATATCGCATTCGAAGTCGCTAAGATGGCCTACGACGAAGGTACGTAATATACATTATTTTAGATGAATGCATGCATGGAGCTGTGGCGCATAGCATTTCAATACAAAAAGCGTGGTGGGCATCTATAGAGGCCGTTAAACTAAGACCCTGCGTGTTACGCAGTTCAGAAAGACAATTTGATGCCTGCGATTATAGGCTAAGTAGATTGTTGCCACATAGGAAGTTGCTCCCCAGTAACTATGTAACAGTATAGGTAACGTGCAAGGCGAAGACTGCCTTCTAGTGTTAAGAATTCGGAACTTTGTCCTTATAGAAACTAGAATTTGATGCATCTGTGCTGCCACCTGAACGGTCCTGCTCCTACACAGTCCCTTTAGGGAAATATTCACATAGAAGATTCTGCCATCTAGTGTTGTGAATTCGAAACTTTTCCCATATAAATACTTGACATTGACACTTCTGTGCTGCCACCTATACTTTCTGCACGCTCCCTATTACCCAGTAACTGAGCCTGATACTACCTTTGTTTTATTTTCGCTATTTCCTTAGGTTTCGGATCAGTATTCCCAATTCCGAAAGATTTAAGAAAGCACATCCAAAGGTGTCGGTATAATTTTCGATACGTTCCTCATTTACCGAAATTTTACGAATGGCCGAACGTCGTAAGTTGATTATAAAAGGTGCAGAGCCTTCAATCGATTGTAAACTTTAAAACAATGTAGTTAGGGTAGTTTTGTGTATTTAGTACAGTCGATTTGTTCGTTCAGTATATTGTAAGGCCAGAGTTGACTTAGTAAGAAATACTGAAAAATGTTAAATAAGAAAATTATGCACTGTCACGTATTTGCTTCGTGTGAGGGATTATATTGCACTCGAGGAAAATTTATTATTTTATTAAAGCAACATTTTTCAGTTGAATTATTTTAGTTTTTCATTTAAATTGTTTAAAAACATGTTTTTTATATATTATATATATTTATGGTATTATGTGGGTGGAGTGATCATAGACTATAATCATGGTTATTTTATTGTCGTATGGCCTTGAAAATAAAATAACCATGATCATAGTCTATGGTAGGTGCCAGATAAATGTGCAATAACGGTCATTGAGCAACATTGAGATTGAGCATTTATTGACTTTCTTAAATATCAAAAACAGAAATAAAGACATAATTTTGTCCAGAATCTACTTCAATCGTGAATCATTACGTTTTCTGGAAATGAAAAACGGTTCATAACTTACTGCTCGGGACATCGGGCATCTACGAAGGGAAATAAGCGAAAGCTTAATTAACGAAGGCTTTATTGCAAGTTTATCTGGCTACCATATCAATCATAATAATTGTATCAGCATACGTTGTTGCAAACGAATTACATTCTTATTACCTTTACTTTAAATTTTCTTCCACAGGTTTAGCTTCAGTCTACCCCCAGCCGAAAGACCTCATGAGTCATATTATTAACCAGATGTATTGCTACAACTACGAATGCTCTATGCCCATCGTGTGGGACTGGAAACCCGAAGAGAAGTTCGATGTAAGGCCCATACAGCCTGTTCCGAAAAACATCTAAATCAGTTCTATTGTTTCGGTTATGTGTCAATAGGAAAGTTCGCCAGTTTCAAACGTAAAAAATCTATGTATTTAATGTATGAAAATTTAAACACTTCTGTGTAGTTATATGGGAAATTCTTGTATTTAATTGAAACTATTTATAAAACCCCGCCTGTATTATTCGCAAGCTTTGGTAATGGCATACTGTTGTACACTAGTTTGGCAACGACAGAATCGACTTTTAAATTTAATACGCGGGGAGCAAAGACAAGAATGTTGCTTTGAATAATTTACTTGAATTTTAGTAAATTTTACTTGTTCAATTTAAATGAGACGGTTTATTCATAAAACTTATCTTATACACATCCGACTTTAATTCTAATAAACTAGGCAGTATAAAGATTTATAACAGATGACAGTTTTTTTTTAACAGGCGAGTAAGTTTTTGAATATGGAACTTTCGTTATAGAATGTTGGTATTTAAATGCAATAAAGACGCGTTCAGTGCACAACGCCTTTTAATGGGAGTGTTCATGTTGTCCATGTATTATTGTTACAATAATTAATTTACACAAAGTATTTTATACCTCCGTAAAATAAATAAATATTTAATGTTCAAATTAGAAATCTTATATATTACGACAGTTGGTTTTAACGTCCAGTTACTCGAATCTCTTGTTGGGTTTATTCCCTAATGTTAGGTTAGGTATTCTTTTAAAAGTATTATTTGTAAGTTTTTTTAAATTTCTTCGAGAATCGTTGGTATTAAAGCAGTATTCAATAATGTATAATTAGACCATTGTAAAATCAGTTCTAACTGTAAAACATTTAGAGTGACTGGACTTAATCCATATTTAATGTAGTGGTTCGACTGTATCCATCGTGTGCAAGTAGCGAGTAGTAGAGCATTTTAACATAATAATATAGTAACATGTTATTTATAGTCTTCAGTGTGAAAATAATAATCACGGTGGCCTTTTAACGTTGTTTTTTTAGCTTTGCTCACTAAATGTTATTTGCATTTCGGATCGTTAGATTTTCGACTTTTAAAGTAGAGTAGTGTTGTACCTGTTGACTCATATTTTCTCATTGACGTTTTTCCCATTTAGTTAACTGCGACATGGTTCTTACAATCGTTATTTATTGCATCGTAGTTTTCATTTAATTTTGCGATGTGGCGAGCTGTTTATTTAGTAACATATAATTCTAGCAATATTTTTAAGTTGTAAATGAATTGTAGCAAAATGGGATGTACCTACTTAAATGTTGTGAATATTTGAAATAATTAAACATAAACAATATACGGGATGAAAGTTAAGAAAAGTCTAGTCACCGCGGCATCAAAATGCAGGTCATCTATTTAATATGCATTTCACGTCATTTTAATTATAATAAGCATTAGAAAAAGAAATACAAACGAGAATAAAATAAAGACATTTAGAGAGTAATCGAATAGAAGTCTAGGATTGACTGTGGAAATATATTAGTGGAGTGGCACCATTTATACAAAAATGTTTTTATAAAGTTTATAATTCTGTTATCGTAAATACACAAATGGCCACACATAATTTTATACGCATTTATTTTACATTTAACTCTATAATCATGCTTTTTGGACGGTTTGGTATCCACTTTTAATTATAATTTATACATATGTGAATAAAATGGTCGAGAATTACAGAAACAATACTCGCACTTATAAAACGAGTTGCAAGTCTCTGCAATAACTTCTTCCTGTCCTAGTTTAAATCTCTGGGGTCGGCACGAAATGTTCTCCTCTTGCATTTTCCCCTGTTATTATTTGCGACTGTATTATTATAAGGCTACATGTCTTAGAGAAACGGCCTGATTATGAATTGTGTGTTTATATCAGAAAATTTATAAGTTGCTGCTTGAAACCTATAATCCAACTAAACATTCAGTCACGTTTTCGTTCGCTTTCCATCAAGAGATGTCATCTGTAGTGTGAGAATACTATCTATCCATCTTTTCTTTGGTCTCTAACCCTCCATCCATTTTTTTTTACTTTTGATAGGCACGCGTTTGACCACTATCTCAACTGATGTTAAGTGATGATGTGGTCGAAGATGGAGCACGCTTGCCTAGAAGTAATCTATTCACTCTTGACTTAAAGACTCCCAGGTTGTAGCTATCAGGAAACACAGACTCAGGGAATTCCTCTCCTTAGCTGTACGCATTATGAATGTGTTACCAAAACGTTTTGTGCGTGTGGGTGGGATGTTCACCATGTACCGGTGGCGCATAGCCGTTCGTCTTGTGGTCCGATGATGGAACGGGCTTGGCGGAATTAAATTATGCAATTCCGTCGCACATATCACCCATACGCACAAAACGTTTTGGGAACACATTCATAATGCGTCACCTGGACCACCTGCTGGTCAACCTGGGAGTCTTTAAGTCAAGAGTGAATAGGTTATTTCTAGGCAAGCTTGCTCCATCTTCGACCACATCATCGCTTACCATCAGGTGATATAGTGGTCAAACGCGTGCCTATTCAAAGTAAAAAAATAAAAAAAACATAAAAAAAAACAATTCAGTAGTCTTGTCATTGTAAATTTGCCCAAGTATTATCCTTGAATTGCGTTCAGTATTGTTACGATAGTGAGACGAATTTTTCGCAGAGCGAAATAAATGCAATGTTTTTATTTTAAGTAGTCTGTTATTTATGTTATATACTGTATCAGGTGATATTATGTGATTTACCTTGCTGTGACGATGTATAATAAAATTTATCCCACTGTACATGTTTGTTAAATATTTGACTAAATGTTGCATGAAACGGAACATAGGTCACGTTGAAAACATCTTTTGTAAGTTGGTCAATTATCTGGAAATACTATTAATATCAGGGTTTTATTTTATTTTTACACTGATGCAGCTTTCGGTTTTTTATAGTAATCATTAGTTTTACTGACAAATAAAAATAACATTATTGTGTATTAGTTAATGCGATTGTTAAAATTAAAATTATAGATGTTACTCATTAAACATGTTCCAAAGATATTTATTTTTGTTTTATTTATCAAGGAATTTTCTAGACAGTATTGTCTAGAAAATTCCTTGTATAAGGTTTAGTGTTATAGGTGAGATAGAGGAAAGCTCTTCTATCTTCCAACACGATAAGGAGGAAAAAACCAAGTCGCGAGTTTTCCGAGTCAGACAAAAAAATTCTCAACCGCACGGATAGATAACGCTTACCAAGGTTGGTCTGTGGATGGGTGACCATCTTAACATACTGAATTTCCTCCGTGTCTCGGAAAGCACGTTAAGCCGTTGGTCCCGGCTGTCATTGGTAGATATTTGGCATTCGTTACGGATTGTCAGAAGCTAGTAAATCTGACTTCAGTCTTCCCAAGAATTAACAAGTTACCCAGTTGACGGGTTGTGGATGTAAAATACTGGTATTCAGCTGAATCCGATTTGACTGGAAGCCGACCCCAATTAAGTTGGGAAAAGGCTAGGTAATGTACCTTAGGCGAGAAGGTAATAAACGATAGATAAGATAGATAAATCATTTAGTTACTGCAATATATAAGAGATAATACAACTCTTTTTTTAAACTGACTTCAAAAAAAGGAGGAGGTTCTCAATTCGGTTGTATGTTTTTTTTTTATGTTTGTTACCTCATAACTCCGTCATTTATGAACCGATTTGAAAGTTTTTTGTTTCATCTGAAAGGATATACTTCTCGATTGGTTCCATTGTCACCATGTCAGAATCTGATGATGGGATCCCACGAAAATCGAGGGCAACCCTCAAATTTTATAGGCAACATACAATGTTTTTCATGAACTTTCTAACGCAATTCAGATATTTGTGCCTGGTAATCATCATCTCATGTTGCTGAGCTGATGATGAAAGGTATAAATTAGGATCTGATGATAATATCCCATGAAAAATGTTTGTTCAGCGATACTTTCGCCAATTGTCAGCCGATTTGGATGATGCTTTTTTTGTTTGAAAGAGTATTTTACTGGACCAATCCTGTTTCAATTTGGTGAAGATCTGACGAAGAACTTCGGAGGCAGGCAACGGAACTCTTCAATAAATGATAGCAAAGGGATCGGGATTGCTGAAATCGCATGTATTTTTAGTGTTTACACCAGTTCTTAACATAACATTGCGCTGGTACGCTGTTAATGGGTACGCAGGTACCTAGGTACCACTAAAAAGTGAAAAATAAAAACTTTTTACAAAAAATACAACCGACTTCCAAAAACAAAACACTACAAGGTACAAAATAACTTCAGTAGAAAGAAAAGTACTTTAATTTCGGAAGTCGGTGTCAAAAAACGAAAAAATTAACCAAAAACACCGACTTCAGAAATTAAAGTTCTTTTCTTTCTTCCGAAGTTATTTTGTACCTTGCAGTGTTTTGTTTTTGGAAGTCGGTTGTATTTTTTGTAAAAAGTTTTTATTTATTTTTATTTGTAATGGGTTTGCTCTTGACTAGTCTATGTCAGAGATGATTTATTATTATTATTATAATCAGTTATACTGCGTGGGGCGTCAGGCGGTATTCCGGTGATCAAGTCTGCAGGCAGCCGTAATTCTCTACCAAAGTTTGCGAAAGCTGGTGTCACTGATGTGCTTTCGTGAACAGCACATCGGTATGACAACAATAATGGTTGTATATGCTTGTCCCAATCGCGTTGCCGATTATCCACAACTTTTGCCAGGTACCTCTCCAATGTCTGGTTAAATCGTTCCACTATTCCATCCGATTGTGGGTGGTATGAAGTTTTCTCGTTTTATGAGTGCCCATAACTCCTGTTTTTTGTAATAAAGTTCAAGTTTCCTGGAATATTTGTGCCTCAAAATTCCTTCCTTGATCGCTGTGAATCTCCAAGGGTAGGGTCAGGTGGGCTACAGTGAGCCAGTGGTACACAGAGAATCGGTATTATTATATTCAAAACTAGTAGTTACCGGATCATGGAACCGACACGTAGCAACGTGTTTCGTTACGTCTCCCTCACTCCCCAGTTGAGGGCGAGCGCCCGTTGTAAGCGGTCGTGTGGTGCGACGATTTGTGTTTTCCCGCGCGAAGAGTAAAAAATAGGTAAGTTTTGCTTTTCTTCTTCAAAGTCGTGTTTTCTGAGCTTTTCGTACCGAATTTTATATACATGTAAAGTCACTATCTAGCAATAATATGGTTATTATGTTTTAAACATATTCCTTGATCAATTGCCTTTTTTCAACATCAAATGTCAAATAACGTAGGTGGTACACAGTGACTCAGTATTGCAGGGTACACAGTGAACCGTGGTTCAGTGTGTACCGCTTGATGGTTCATTGTGTACCAAAGTTCAACATCAAATTAGTTAAACAGATACAACTTTTTTTGCTTCAGGATGGGTCGAACTAAGGCAGTGAAAAGAAAGATTGGGGGGCATAGCAAGGATGATATGGTGCAAGCACTTCAGCTTATAAAAGATGGTGCAAGCATACGCAGGGCCGCTAAAGAGTGTCACTTGGCATATCCTACGCTACGGAGGTACGCTAAAAAAATCCAGTCGGATGAAAACACTAACTTAGTTCCTAATTACGAAGTCAATGCAATATTTTCCCAGGACCAGGAACTAGTGTTAAAAGATTACATTAAACAATGCGCCTTAATGTTTTATGGGCTCGGGGCAAAAGAAGTTCGTCAAGTGGCATACCAAATGGCAAAAACCAACAAAATTAAAACACCAATATCTTGGGAAGCAAATGGAATAGCTGGAAAAGACTGGTTGCGATCGTTTAGAACACGCCATCAAGATCTTAGCCTTAAAAAACCTGAGCCATGTAGCTTAGCTCGAGCCACAGCCTTTAATAGGGACAATGTTGAAAAATTCTTTTCAAATTTAAAAGAAGTTATGCAGCGACATCATAGCTTCGGTGATGGCATGCGAGTATATAACTTGGATGAGACATCGACAACCACTGTTCAGAAGCCACAAAAAGTGCTAGCACCAAAAGGGTTTAACGTGTGTAAAATTACCAGTGGTGAACGAGGCGTTTTGATTACGACTTGTGCCATTATATCCGCATCTGGACAAGCTTTGCCTCCTGCAATGGTGTTTCCTCGTAAAAATTTCAAAACCCATATGCTGCATGGTGCTCCGCCGGGTACTCTGGGCTTAGCCGCACCTTCGGGATGGATGAATGCAGACCTCTTCGTTGATGTGATGAAACATTTTGTGAAGCGCACTTAATAAGTTGATAACAAAGATCTCAATTAATAAAAACCGCATTGATTGTATTTTTTTAGAATATTATATTTTATGTGACTGTTCTACAGAAATTCAAAGGTTTTGTATACCAACTTAACAATTATTTCTAAATACATGTGCTGTGTATGTTATCCTGATTAAGTTATAATTCTATTTTTTGTTTTTTCTTGACATTCTAAGCAATAAACCTTCTTGAATGAATGAAAAAACTTTGTTTTAATGACGCATTTTTGATTGATGACCGATTTACCCGAATTAGTCCAATTAAAATATAACTTATCTTCGTTTTATTCTGATATGGTTCACTGTGTCCAACGGTGGTTCACTGTGAACTTCATCATGGATCAGTGTGTACCAAAGAGTGTACACAATGAACCAATTCCCATTTTTTTAAAAACACTTGGTAATGTCTAACCTATCAGTTTTTGAGCTTAATTTTGTAAAGAAACCTTAAGTCTATTAGACACTAAATGGTATGTATGAAAAAAGAAAACGAAAACTTTTAATTTGAGTACATGACACAACTTTGAATTTTTTGTGGTTCACTGTTGCCCACCTGACCCTACTCCAAAACGTCAGAAGACTTCATGAACCAGTTTATCTGCAACTGTTGAAGCTTCTTGATTCGGAATGACAAAGACTTCCGGCCAATTTGTGAACTAATCCATTACAACCATGAAATACTTGTTACCACTTTCACTTTCCGGAAACGGTCCCGCAACATCCAGGGCTATCCTTTCCCATGGTGCACCAACATTGTACAATTTTATTGCACCTCTGTTACGAGTCTGAGGTCCTTTTACAACCGCATAACTAGTACATTTGCGACACCAGTCTTCAACATCATCACGACAATGAACCCAGTAAAACCGTTCCCGTATCTTCAGTAGAGTCCGTTTAACTCCCATATGGCCTTCTGAACAACCATCGTGGTACAGCTGTAGAACATCCGGTACTTTAGCCCTAGGGACGACCATTTGCAAATGACAGCTGTCTCCCCGAGCGTTTTCCCATTTACGGCACAGGACTCCATTCTGAAACACAAAGCTGTCCCATTGGACCCAATAGCTCTTCGTTATCGAACTCATCGCTGAGACGTCGCTCCACATGGACTTAGGAGCACTGGCCTTTATCCACAAGCGTTACACAATCCAAACGGCATAACTTTAAATTGCCACAGACCCTTTCCTGTTGAGAATGCAGTTTTCTCCTTGTCCTTTGGGTCAATTTCTACTTGCCAGTAGTCAGTTTTTAGATCAAACGTGCTAAATGACTTTACTCCAGTAAGCATGTCCAACGTGTCATCAATTCTTGGCAAAGGATAGCTGTCTTTCCTCGTAACGTCGTTCAGACGACGATAGTCTACACAAAATCGCATGCTGCCGACCTTCTTCCTTACTAGCACTACAGGTGAACACCATGGACTAGATGAAGGTTCTATAACACCATCTTTCACCCTCAATCTGAAGCTGAAGGGTGCCGATACACGCGTCATGTTCGTGAACAGGCGCCGTCGGTTGAGACTGGTCATCTCTTAACTGCCATTGGCTTATTTTAATCTTTATATTTAAAATTCTTATAATAAGCCCTTTTTTTTTCCTTTGCATTGTCCTCACATGCAGAAGCAACAAGTATATGTAACTTGAAATTTTGTAAAACCAGAACATGATTTAAAAGAGTGTCCGTGGAGTTTCTTGCACGTTCTTCTCCATAGAGATCTACGCTTTGGAACGTGCAAATAGCTTCCATGTTTTTGACTGACCGACCTTGACGTTTCAAAAGTGCCTGTGAATGGTTTATTTGAAATAAAATGCTTTGAATTTGAATTTGAATTTGAATCATGGTTTCCACCTCCTTTTCACGTGCTACTGGTAATCTCCTTGGTCGCCGACGGATAGGCAATTCTTCTCCTGTATTTATTTTGTGTTGAACTAAGCCAGTCTTGCCCGATGTCAGCATCGTTCGAAGAGAAAACATCGGCGTACTTGAGTAACATCCTCTTCGCCTTGACCATTTTATTTTGAGACAGAGCGCTGCGACATTTTCTAAAAGTGTGGTCACTCTCGTTTGTGTATCCTTGCTGAGGGTCCCAGTTGATAGATATTGGCATCGACGCAACTAATCCACTTCCTCGCAGGTACCCATCAGTGTGCCCTTTTCTATCACTTGTTCCTTGTCGCAAAGGTTCAGCACACGTACTCCTGAGATGTCAGTGGCTCTAACCAATGTTCGTGCCACTTTCCATGGAAGGTCATTGTCTACCCTTTTCACGAGTACGCAACTGGGGTTGACGTATCCGTGTGGATAAAAACCCTTTATAAATAAAGAATAAAAAAAAAACGAGTACGCAACGATGAGTCTGCCCAGGATTCCGAGGAAACGGTTGTGCCGACTAGGCACAACCGTTTCCGATCTCGGAGGAAGAACAATTTCCTTTAGGCTGCACACATTTCCAGGTAAAGCTATTTCCATGAAAAGTTCCTCTTGTCCACATTTCATAACTCCTTGATTCACGTCGAGATCACAACGATTCTTCCTCATAAAGTCTAAGCCCAGGATGCAATCGTCCATTATATCGGCCAAGACAACATTATGCAGGTAGATTTTGCTGCCTAGCTTTAACTCCATCTCTCTCTCTCCTCGGACGGGTATACGATGACCTGTGGCTGTTACCAAATTTATGCGCCCTCGGTTGTATGCAGAGTCCCCAAAGATAGGATAAGTTGGGAACTGACAACCGTGCGAGAAGCCCCAGTGCCTATCGTCAGCTTACATGGTGTTCCGTTGACCTCGCCCTTGATGATAAGGCTGTTCCCGTCATGGGTTTGTGACATCGAAATTCTTGGGGCTCCTTGAAAATCAGCCAGCACCCGTCCCGCAGTCCTGGCTTTTACTCGTTTCCCTGCTGTTGCTGGGCGTTGCTGTTAGCCGCCCTATCCTCTGAAGATCTGCCATCTTCCCTCTGTGTAGTGCGCTTAGGGCAACTGGATCGAAGGTGGTCCCTTTCACCACAGCCGTAGCACCTAGGGCTGTACCCTTTAAATTGGTCGCAAACCGTAGCTGCTGCGACCTCCCTAACGCGGTGGGAACGATGATCCTGCCGCATAGCTTCCACCTCTAGTGCATGGGCCAAAGCGTCCTTAAGCGTCCCGTGGTGACAGAGTCTCACAGCAGCTCTAACATCAAGGTCGCGGATGCCGTCGATGAATGCCTTCACCAGGTTCCCTTTAATGAGCGCAGGTATAGACTGGTACGCTTTTCGTACCAGCTTCCCCACTTCAAGGGCCCACTGCTGCAGGTTCTCACTGCTCCGTTGCACGCGATCTCTGAGCTGCGCACGAAAAACGTGTTCCAGGTGAGCGTCACCATACCTGGCTCCCAACGCCTCAAGCTGCTCGTAAGTCACCTCCTTACCGAGAGCGTTATCAAACTTGCTGATCCTGGTTTCAGCATCTGACAAGCGGTTGTCACGCTGAGCAACCTTATCCTTCACCTTCTTCATGTCTTTCCCGAAGGACGCGTGAAGTTCCTTCATGAGGAGCATCTGTTCTTACTGTCGGCGGGCCTGCTCCTCCTTGCCGCGCTGCAGCTGTTCTTCCAAGCGTCGAGCCTGATCCTGCAGCATCATCATCAGAGCATCAAAGTCTGGTGCTGATGATGCCGGAGCTGCTGTGGACGGGCCGGCCTCCATAGTCGGTACCTGGTCTTCCGACGGCTGCGACGTTGCTCCACCAAAACGCCTCTGGTCCGTCTCCTGCTGGCGTTGACCACGGGTACGGATACCCTCCGTGTCGTCCTTTGGCAGAATCGTCATGATTATCCACTCTTCTGACACCAATTGTTACGAGCTTGGGGTTAGTTACAATAAAAACAGCCGATTAAACCACCAAAAATAACAGTTTACTGTTTAATTTATAACAGTAATTCACACTTTAAACACACTAATTAAAACACACAATCGCACTAATGAACACTTCACTTCACTTAATACGCAGTTGAA
This sequence comes from Lacanobia oleracea, assembly GCA_950371165.1. Lineage (NCBI taxonomy): Eukaryota > Metazoa > Arthropoda > Insecta > Lepidoptera > Noctuidae > Lacanobia > Lacanobia oleracea. The sequence goes on from OX493397.1 coordinate 16,796,965, forward strand.
GATCGCTTCCGAAGTTATCGCTTGTATCGCCAATTCAATACTGACCCGACCCAGTCGCCGGATGTCCGCCCTTTATATAACCGGCGACAGTTATTTCTAGAACCTTCTAGTATGGAAACTTCTGGAAAGTTCGGGTACATACCGGTCCCGACTGACCAGGTGTCGAAACATCGAGAATATTCTAGCATAGAAAATTCTAGAAACATTTTGACCTCAGTAATTCCGCTACTGAATATTAGATGGAGCCACTAACACGTAAATGTCGTTACGTAATATGTACGTAACAATAATATGGTAGGCGCCAGATTAACTTGCAATAATATTTTCGTAGATACCTGAACTAAAATAATAAACCGTTTTTTTCGATTATCAGTCTACTAAACCCTAAACCAGCCAAATCCATAGCGTTACACCTTTTGTTTCCATATTGCTCCAACCGGGTATTGTCCTTGGCACAGAGTACATTGTCCTTGGGTATACTGTCACTGTGCATACAGGGATAATCGTCGGTTGGTGTCGCATTCCATTTCAAATGTCTAAAGGGGCCTCTGCGAGTTGGCTTCGGCCCCTCGTACGCCTACCAAAGGACCGGGTCTCTAGGGACCCGAGAAAGTGAAAACCGTTTTTCATTACTAGAGAACGTAAAGGATCACGTAGAATTTGAACAGGAAAGCTTTCGTCTTTATTTTGGTTTTTGATGTTTTGATGTTAAGAAAGTCAATAAATGTATGTGGGTCAATGACCGTTATTGCACATTTTATCAGGCTACTTTAATAAAATTTAGTCCGATGTCATGTTCCATAAAATATATGAGAAATGCTCAGCTCTGCTCTTTCCTAAGTGCCCTTCTAAATCTAAACTTTTGCAAACTGAAAAGGAAAATATGAAATTAAAAACTTCTTAGGCTAGGGGAGTTGCCTGTTTTTTGAGCAACCATATCCAGGGCAGAAAGTTGGTAGCTGAGAAGGTAAGGCTTACGAGACCATTCCGAAAAAAATCTGAATACCTAGTAAGTAGGTCTCCATCCTTTAAAAAACTATCCAAATCACAGTCTTCTATTTATGAAAGCCCTAAATTTCTTCCTTAGATTTGCCTATATAAGTGATTTTTTTAGTTTTGGGGCAAGCCAGCCACACTATTGCCTAGCACTGCAACTCCAGAAAGCTAGAATCAACAGTGGCTACCACCAGAAAAAATGCCAACTCAATGAAGCTGGACAAGTCCCAGAGAAACGTTTCAACTGTTTTGAATCCTGCAGCGAATTAAATCGAAACGACGGAAAAGAAGTACGGAGGAGTAGGAAAAATATGATTTCTTTCTTTCTTCTATTTAAGTCATTAGTCGCGCCCGAACATGGCAAATCAAAATGAACGGTTCTGAAGATCACTCCAAAGTGTCCTTTTTTGGAAATCTGACCTACGAAATTAAATCTGAGATAGGAGCCGTTTTTTTACGGGCGAAATACTCATGGTTCCTCCCGCTCTGGATGAAGCAGAAGGGAGTGTCAGACTCTTACTGACTAAAACACATCCGTGTTGCTCCTAATGCCCTTTGCGTTCCAGGGCCACGGTGACTCTTTCGAACGGATTCCACAACCCCGGCAGGCGAGGTCACTGCCTACCACAGAGATAAGAACACGGCGCGGCTCCTACCAAACAGCACACTCTGCCAGCATATGCCGCACCGTGACCTCCCGACATTCGACGCAGTGGTGACACCGAGCGTCCGGTTCCCTGCCTATGCGACACAAGAACCTCCCGAAGCAGCCATGCCCCGAGAGAACCTGCGTCATACGAAATGACAAAGAGCCGTGCCTTCTCCCGAGCCACAAGTGGAGCACTGGCCGGAGATACGGGCCCTGGGCCAACCCAGGGCTCGTTTCTGAAACACACGCAACAGGAAGCCACTACCTATTGAACTTTTTGTCCTGAATATGTTTGCACAAACTCCGGCAAGGTTTTAGAAGAATAAGGTCAAAAGCGTAATATAAATCCTCATAATACTGGCCAATATGGCAAGCAGCACCGTCTCCTGTCACTATACTTGACTGTCATTTTTATAAGTTAGTTCACGGGCAGGATTGGTTTTTTGAACACCTATTTTTAGGTTTTTTATTGCCAATATTTTTATACATTTATGAAAAATGTCCGCTGTTGAAAGTGTGATGTTTCATTTGTAAGTTACTGTCTTCTTTTTTGTCATTAATTTTTGTTTATGAGTCACACGATATAAACTTGTACTTGCCGAATATCTAGCTCTTATGTATTTGGAGCTCAGACTAACAAAAAAAGGTAGACAGCGCGCTGCTAACATCAAAAGTGGAGCCATAAAACTGTGTTTCTGCAAGTAAACATAGGTACACGCTCACGCACACACCTACACTAAAACCATGCAAATCTCTCTTAGTCTGTCACAAGTCGTCAAGATAATTTAAATTAAAAAAATAGAATTATGCCTTCCTGTGTAGTGAAAAGAATAGAATAGAATAGAATACTCTTTATTATGTACACCATATAAGTTACAGAAAAGATAGATGAAGAAAACATTACATAGGGTGACACAATGGGCGGCCTTATCGCTAAAACAACAGAAAATCACATAAAAGTCTCACGGAATCACTTTCCAGTTGGTAAGTACTTGAAATAACATCGTTTCTTTTTTATTTATCTGTGAATTTTAGGTTACTTGAAACAAAAAACCTCAACGAACGAAAGCGGGGGAAACGAAACGAAACACGAAGTGCGGGGGCTGCTATAAGGCGATTTAAAATTTCCCTATTCGATTATTCAAATATATAAATATGATTTCTTACTTCGAGTTATATTCTCATTTTCTTTTTATATGTATTTAATATTTTTGGTCTTCAATTAATAATGAAATTAAAAATAAATAGATAGTAGCTATAAGAAATAGTCGAAATGATCCAGAATGGCTACCATCTAAAACCAGAGTGGTTCGTTATTGGGAGTTCCGATCATTTTGATAATAACGACCTCTTTTTTTTTTTTTTTTTTTTTTAAGGATGTGAAATCATCAAATGACTCCTCCCGCTCTGGGTGAAGCAAGAGGGAGTGTCAGACTCTTACTGACTAAAACCCATCCGTGTTCCTCCTGGTGATAATAACGACCTCTACACGACTAATTGTGAACTGCGCCGTGGGACCAAAAGCGGATATCCTAAAAATGTATGTAAAATTAAGATTTCATCAACACATAACATTTAAACACGGGCAGTATTTTTCTGATTTGAGTAAGTTTTTCAGCTTAGACTAGCTAATTATAATACTTCTGTCCCAATTTTTATATTTATTACTAGTTGACCCACGCAACTTCGTCTGCGTCACAATTTTCGTTACTGCTCCGCCCTTATTGGTCTTAGCGTGATGATATATAGCCTATGGCCTTCCTCTATAAATGAATTATCTAACACCGAAAGAATTTTTCAAATCGGGCCAGTAGTTCCTGAGATTAGCGCGTTCAACTAAACAAACAAACAAACAAACGAACAAACTCTTCAGCTTTATATATTAGTATAGACTAGCTGACCCGGCAAACGTTGTTAACCATATAAATAAACACAAAAATTTCATAAAAGTCGGTCAAGCCATTTCGGAGGAGTTTGATAACAAACACTGTGATCCGAGATTTGCATGCATATTAGTAAAAGATAGATAGCTGTTGCACGTGACTTCGTTTGTGTGTACGTACAGTATGATGTCGCTAGGTAAGATCGCAACGATAAGATATCATCATATCAGCCGAAAGACCTCGACTGCTGGCCCAAGCGTCGCCACAACGACCGGTTCTGCGCGTCTCGCATCTACCGGCTACCCGCGGTTTTTCAACGTTGCGTCTTCCGATACGCGGTTGTCACTCCCGAACTTTTCGGCCCCATCGTCCATCTGTTCTGCGAGCAATATGCCTTGCCCACTGCCACTTTAGTTTGGCGATACTTCGGGCTATGTCTGTAACCTTGGTTGGTTCGTCCGGCAACTTTGGTTCTCTACGAATATTATTATTCCTGATTCGATCACGCAAGGAAACTCCAAGCATTGCCCTCTCTATTGCCCTTTGAGTGACTTTAAGCCTTCTGATGAGGCCCATTGTGAGCGATCAGCAACCATTGTAAGATAAGATATACGAACAATAAACTTTTAGCATTGCTTGACCCCTTAGAATGCAAGGTATTAGCTGTATCACCCTTCTGTTCAAAACGCTGGACAAAATTAGTAAGTTTTCGTAATGAGAATCGTTTTAATGATAACGCTTTTCTATACACGATGTTGAAGAAAGTTTCCGGAGTTGTTAACATGCGGTTGAGCTACATAAAGTTGAAATGGGAAACTCTATCCAGAAGGAAAGAGTACCTTCGCAACGGAGAGAGTACAGTAATTGAGATTCCGTTATCCACACTTAGACTCCCATTCGCTCCGTTGTGCTTAGGCAAGGTTAGCCAGCGAAGCTACGCATATTGGTTACGCTGAGCGCCCTCATAGTTCCGAGGATATTTGCACGTCGGGTAGCAAAGGCCTCATTCCCAGAATGAAGTCGGCGATTGATTTCTTGGTATCGAAGAATCTCTGTACATTTGTCTATGGCAACTATCATCATCATCATTTCAGAATGTAAGCGTCCCAAAAAGCGCCAACCATCTCGGTCTTGTGCAGTCCGCGTCCATCCAACCACCTTTTTCAAATCATCGATCCATCGTGCAGCAGTACCTATGTTGAAAATATGTTTTTTTTTGGGGGCAATGACCCGGAATTATACCAATTCGGGGGGTATTTCGACTTGGGTTGAGAAGTCGCTTGGTTAGTCGCATGTATAGGCTTAACATTGCCATTTTTGACTGCCTAGAATTGGTAGCCTGTGATTGTTTTCTTGAAGTTCAGTTGATCTCTAACAAAGTCATGTATGAATCAGTGAGAAAGGTAAAAGGAGAAGTGGGTACAGGTCCAGCAGTATCATTTCGGAAAATCTCTTCGCGAGTTTGTCTCTGGCGTCATTGCTTGGGGATCTACAGTTTTCCATGATCCACTGAAGGGCAACCCGCAACGGATAATTTTTGGCCCTTAGCTCTTGCTTCACTGGAAATTGAACAATTTTTAGCCACGCCAGAACAATCAGCCGAGAACTTATTTGAGCTACTATGATGATTTATTGGATACGTGTGACTTTCAACCCAGAGCCTATGTAAAGGTTTTTAGAAATGACATATTTAATCAGAAATGATCATAAAATTTAATCGGATGGTATCTATCATTTTCTTCCTTTGCGTTTTCATGGAAATAATTTCCGTTTTTTTCCAAAAAACATTTGTCAATATCATACATATTGATGGTCTGCTTGGTCGGTGGGCTCCCTGTTCACAGAAGTAATTAATTAATGCTGAAACAACGGAATAACACAGGCTATCTTCTAAAATAACCTAACCATCTCCTGATTGTGGTGTATGCCATCGTCAATTTTGAACAATATTCGTAAAATAATTCGCATTTGAGTGGCCTCTCTGTGCATGCTGCCTTTAACAGTCTTCTTTATGGCGTCAGGCCATAAAAAGGTCATATGTTTGCATTTGATCTTTATTATGCTGATATTATTTTGCGCTATATAAACATGCTTCAAAATACAAAGTTCAGAAACTACTTGATAAATCAAGTAAATTCTAAATTTATTTCGAATCAGGAACGCAAATCGAAACGATTTAAGTTTTTAGAACACAGTTAGACATCTGATTAACCAATCTAATTCAACCCTTTACGCGACTCCTCTCGTGAAAAGAGCTGCTCGCGGGTATGAAGTGACCTCTGGCCCGTAAAGATTCTTTGTTGAGCAACTCAAGTTAAGCTTATCAAATGTAAGAGTACGCCTGTTGACGATACAAAAAATTACATCAAATGCATAACGCTATCTATGGAATCTGAAGTTGAACTGTCTTTGTATTATTTCAGAGTTATTTTTATCAATAGGAATTCATTCAGAACGATATTAAAAGATTCACTTTTTAAAGAAGTTTTAAAAGTACCACTAATTATTAAAAGATATGTTTTGATGTAATTCTCACGCTGTGTTGTGTGTGTGTATTTGGATCAATAGATGGCATTACGGGTATCTGCATTACATTATGTTGTTTTCATGTACATTGCCACAATTTCTATTCATTTATATTATGTAAAATTTATCTACATTAGTTTTGTACTTTTGAACGCGATACGTTCTGTTCATTATCCTTTAACATCCTGATCATTATATGTTGGCATAGATGAATGCTAAAAAAAACAAAATACAAAAAATATTAGTAAAAGTAAAAAAGAGAGGATTTGAATAATTTAAAAATATGTACAAATAAATTAAAAAATAAATCATGGCTGTTAGTATTCGAACCCACATCAATTACTTTGATAGGCAGTGTTTTTTAGCCGACAGTCTAAGAGTACTGTTGACAAGTGATTAAAATAGCCAAGGTTTTTCGCTGCTCAGCTCCTTGAAAGTATAACGTGATTAACATTGCTATGGTTAGACGCATAAGTATCTGCAATATTGTAATATGTCGTGGCTTCTTTAATCAATTCCTCACTAAACTGTTTGGAAAAAATGTGGGTTATGAACTTAAATGTTATTTTAAGTACGCAAAAACCCATTTTATTATATTTTTACAAAATTATGGTGTTAAAATACAAAAATAATAGCTGTTGCTGGCTGGGGATCGAACCATGAAGTCGTTAAAACAGACATTTTTGAATATTGCTCATTCTCCAAGCGTGATAATATATAGCCTAAAACCTTCTCCTGACCATAACAAACACAATAAACACAACAAAAAAGGAATTATCGAAATCGGTACAGCCTTTCACGCGTGATGCGATGACGTGGGAAATAGGGATTCATTTTTATATATATGTAGATTTGTTTGTAATGGGTTTGCTCTTGACTCTAGTATGTCAGAGATGACAGAGACAAAGTCTACGATGGAGCGAGCCTACCCAGAAGGAGCTTGTTCACTCTAACTTTGAAGAGATTAGGATTGTAAGCTTTTGGAAACACAGACGCAGGCAGAGAGTTCCACTCCTTTGCTGTGCGCATTATAAAAGACGTTTGAAAACGTTTAGTGCGAATTGGTGGAATAGCCACAAGGCAGGGATGGTAAGATGCAGTGCGTCTGGATGTCCGATGGTAGAAGGGGGCCGGCGGGATGAGGTCGTGGATTTCTTGGGCACACTCACCAAAGTACAATCTGTTTTTTATTTTAGATTTTCTGTCGTTCAATGTAACTGCTGGAAACTCAAACTCGGTGTCACAAAGTTCAGCCTCTACGTTTGTTCAAGTATGTACTAATTCTTTACTCTAATCTTATAAAAGGTTTTAATCATAAGCTGCTATTACTCGTATGATTTTTTTGAAAGACTTACCGGACTTGCCTGATGTAACCATTGACGATACCAAGTGCATTTTCTGTGTCTGTTCTCGTACGCATTTTCATGCCAGCCATTACTTTTTTTAAAGATTCGAGATTTTATCACAAGTATGCATTTATTTTGAGATATGTATATTTGTTATAGGACTTACCTGATTTACCAAATTCGGCTGTTGATTGCACGGTATAACCAAGTACATCCTCTCCATTTGTATCCGTATATATTTTTCTGTCTCTTAGCTAGATTTAATTACAAATATATAATTAATGTTGTTATAGGACATATATTATGTATCCGTATGTATTTTCCTGTCACCTATTACTAGTTTTTATTACAAATATGCAATTAATTTTGTAATAATGTTGTTAGAGGACTTACCCGTTTTACCCGATGCGGTTGTTGGCATTACCAAGTGCATCCTTGTAAAATTATGAAAAAGTTGCATGTTTTAAATTGAAAAATGAATTAAGTTCAAGTTCAGCCTTTTAAATATTTCTAATGTTTTTTAAGGTCTTACCTGTCTCACCTGTCATGTTGAAGATAACAGATGAAGAGGAAATAACCTTCGATACACCTAGGAAGTATAAAATGAGATAAAAATTGTATTTGAAGGACAAAATTCACACATACTTTCTCTGCTTTATAATGTGCTCTTTGATCCTTCTACTCCTTTTTAACCGACTTCAAAAAAAGGAGGAGGTTCTCAATTCGGTTGTTTTTCTTTTTTTATGTTTGTTACCTCATAACTCAGTCATTTATGAATCGATTTGAAAAATTTTTGTTTCATCTGAAAGGATATACTTCTCGATTGGTCCCATTGTCACCATGTCAGAATCTGATGTTGGGATCCCACGAAAATCGAGGGCAACCCTCAAATTTTATAAGCACATACAATGTTTTTCATGAACTTTCTAACGCAATTCAGATATTTGTGCCTGGTAATCATCATCTCATGTCGCTGAGCTGATGATGAAAGGTATAAATTAGGATCTGATGATAAGATCCCATGAAAAATGTTTGTTCAGCGATACTTTCGCCAATTGTCAGCCGATTTGGATGATTCTTTTTTTGTTTGAAAGAGTATTTTCCTGGACTGGTTCCGTTTCAATTTGGTGAAGATCTGACGAAGAACTTCGGAGGCAGGCAACGGAACTCTTCAATAAATGATAGCAAAGGGATCGGGATTGCTGAAATCGCATATTTTTTTAGTGTTTACACCAGTCCTTAACATAACATTGCGCTGGTACGCTGTTAATGGGTACGCAAGTGCCTAGGTACCACTAAAAAGTGAAAAATAAAAATACTTTTTACAAAAAATACAACCGACTTCCAAAAACAAAACACTACAAGGTACAAAATAACTTCAGTAGAAAGAAAAGAACTTTAATTTCGGAAGTCGGTGTCAAAAAACGAAAAAGTTAACCAAAAACACCGACTTCAGAAATTAAAGTTCTTTTAATAACTAACCCACATCATGGTGTGGTGTGTATCACTCATGGTGTGTAGTTTTTTTATGTTTGTTATGTTGTTTGTACAGTCTTTTGGCAACATTATCTTACCCACCCTAAAAACAAACGAATTTGGACCCTCTGACAGTAACATTAAGGTTTATTTAATTTATACGAGCTTATCAGACAAGTGCTCGAGGACTTGATGAACAAATACAATAATAATACAGACACGAAAATTTGATCTTTAAAACGTTAGCATTAGGTTTTAAGTTATAACTACTTGTTATAATATAATTAGTGTAATAGCTTGTTTTAATAATTGCGTTCAAGTAATTCTGGTCTCGTGGTCTGTGTATAAGACTGAGAAAAACTAGTTGCGAGATCAAATCCTGCGACGAAGATTTTGTTTTGCTTTCAATTAAGAATTTATTCCAAAACTATTTCTTGTATTATTGTAAAGAACTATAGACGGATAACCTTCAAATATAAACTTTCTAAAATGATAATATTTTCGCATAACTTGTAATAAGTGGGTAGTTGAAAAATAAATATTTGTATTCATTATAAAACTGGTATTCAAACGCTACTAAGGGTATGCAGTGACTACGCGTAAACATACATGTATTTTACCTTGCCTTACTAAATTGCAAAAACAACGTCTCCTTACAATTTTTTATTTTCTATTTTATAGGTTGTTTTTTTATTATCATGTCTCAATGGAGTGATTTTTTAAAATACAAAATAATCTATTTGCACGAGGAGAAGGTTGGCTGCTTGTGCTGTGCAAGAATAAATTTTATGAAAGTATACTATATGATTCAAATTGTTTAGAATATTGCGTCTAGAAATTACAACTAAGATCAAATTTTAATGCGCCTTATAAGAGTTGAGTTGGTCTTGCGGTCACTAAGGTAGTGCGATGTTCATCGTTATCTACGTTCGAACCAAGTTTAACCTAAATATAGCTTTTTGCACAGCTGTTTTTTTTTAATTATTTCATAACATTTATTTTACATTTCTTTAATGGACGACGTAGGGTCTTGTCTTTTTAAAAGGGCAGTTTGTATAGAAATAAAACTAAACAATTGCAAGTTTAAAATGTTTATTATTTCATTAAAACACTTAGTTGGGATAAAGTAAATGCTCATATATTTCCAAATTAATATACATTTTATGTTAGTATGCCATAAACAAATCTAACCATTTATAAACATTAAAAAAGGTGTGCTTATGCTTAAATTTTTGTTATCGAGAAAATGAATTCTTCTGTGAAATGCTTTACAGATTTATAGCTGCCTATATGTAGTGAATAAACATGTTATTTAAATAGAAAAATCTATTTATAACAATAACATCACCACATAATCAGCAACATTTTAATGGTTTAACAGTCAATCCATTGAGCATTTACTTACATGGTGTGTTAAAAATGCCTAGATAGATTAATTAGTAGGGGATCGGCGCACCGTCCCCTGTTATTATATTATAACTAGATTAACGCGTAGTTTACTCCTTACAAATTACATACACAGTTCCAAAAATGATTTTTTTTTTGTTTTAGAGAAATACCTACGTGTTGGGAAGAAAATGTTGTGATCTTCACTGATGAAAAATCATTTTAATCATTTAAAGATGGACGTAAAATCTTATGGCGAAGGAAAGGAGAACGCTACAATGAGAAGTGCTTGCTACCTTGTAGAACCAGCGGTAGAATAACCCTGGGCTACTGGGGCTGGATGTCGTCTATGGGACCTGGTGAATTGGTGGAAGTTGGTGGTAGGTTTAATAGTAGTTTGTATTTGGAGATTCTGCGTGACGTCATGCTGCCGACTGTGCGAATTGCCTATCCAACATCACATATTTATTTCATGTACGATAACTGCTCCATCCACCGTGCAGGCATTGTGCAGGATTTGATTGTGAAAAATTTGTGCTATAACTTGCTGTAAGCGGCTACGCATACCGCGCACCATATTCCAACACAAATTTTTGCATCTTATGTGCTCCCAAGTCGATGTCACGATCTCAGCCAAGTTGTGTTTGTTTCGCACTTCCGTTGTGTCCCAATTTAAAACCATTTGACCCCATAGATTTTCTATAGGGTTCAAATCAGGACTTTTAAATGGCCAATTAATAACTGTCACACCTTCTTGAGCAGCTAACCAATCCTGCACAATGCCTGCACGGTGGATGGAGCAGTTATCGTACATGAAATAAATATGTGATGTTGGATAGGCAATTCGCACAGTCGGCAGCATGACGTCACACAGAATCTCCAAATACAAACTACTATTAAACCTACCACCAACTTCCACCAATTCACCAGGTCCCATAGACGACATCCAGCCCCAGTAGCCCAGGGTTATTCTACCGCTGGTTCTACAAGGTAGCAAGCACTTCTCATTGTAGCGTTCTCCTTTCCTTCGCCATAAGATTTTACGTCCATCTTTAAATGATTAAAATGATTTTTCATCAGTGAAGATCACAACATTTTCTTCCCAACACGTATTTCTCTAAAACAAAAAAAAAAAACATTTTTGGAACTGTGTATGTAACTTGTAAGGAGTAAACTACGCGGTAATCACAATCAATAAAATAAAATAGGTATAAAAAAAACACTTACTGCTATATTAAGTCGACGACCAATCTATCTAATTCCAACATTCTGACACGTAAAAATATGATTTTATGTTTGGTATAGTCATCAAGTTGAGACATGATGCTTTTTTACACCAAATTGCTAACGAGTTATGTGGGACGATTTACAAATATGTGTGCGCAGTCACTGCTATTAATCGTAGTGTTACTTTTGTCACTTATATGAATTTATTATCTACCTCACAAAGCAAATGTATGCTTTACTTCGTATCCAACCATTCTTGGTAAATTTAAATTCTCTAAACTTAAAGTTTTTTTAATTTACCCACCTGTTTACAAGATAAGTTTAGGCGTAAATCATATTGGTCGTTCTTTAATAATGCAAGCAATATTGTAGTTCCTTTTTTAATTAATTGTCATTACAAATAATTCAAAAAGGAAGTAATACTATGTGGACTGTGTTTTCGAACCCACATGTTGTTCGTCGCCAATCCAGCATCAAACCGCTAAGCCACAAGAACTTGTCGAGAATACGCGAAAAATAAATATTGGGTTGTAATTATATAGAGTTACTTAAAAGCTTTTTAACTTTAAAGTCGACGAGATAATGATTAAAATAGCTTAACAAAATGATACATAATGCCGGTGGCTCCGACAATGTTGGGTGGGTTTACTTTAACGTTACGTGTTAAAGATCAAATTTGCGTGTCTGTATTATTATTGTATTTGTTCATCAAGTCCTCGCGCACTTGTCTGATAAGCTCGTATAAATTGAATAAACCTTAATGTTACTGTCAAAGTGTCCAAATTCGTTTGTTTTTAGGGTGGGTAAGATAAGGTTGCCAAAAGACTGTACACTGACCGCCCTAAAGCTAACTTCTTTAGTTCAGTCCATCCAAAGGTTGTCTGTAAGAGATTGCCCTGTGCGATAAGACCGCCCATTGTACACTAGTTTTATAAGCGTTTTTACTGTGCTTGTTATGAGGTGTACAATAAAGTATATAATATAGTAATATAGTATAGTGGTCAAACGCGTGCCTATCAATAGTAAAAAAAAAAAAAGCTAATTTGATAACTGTGATAACCTCACTGATACACATTCGATCATGTACTGCGCGGCTGTGGCGGCTTGTCGTGTAGCTCACGTCAAATTTACTGATCACAGGGCTACACGACCAAAACAAGCCGTGCCGGCTTGGCAGTGCAGGATCGAATGTCGTATTGGTGGGGCCAGAGCACTCATCGGAAAACTAGTTTGCTTCAGGGAGGGCAACACTCGCCCAAAGAGTGATGCGCTTTGTGAGACGGGCGTTTTCGGGGACTGATATTAGTCCCCGAGAGTATTTGTCCCGGGTCACAGAGCGCATCGACTTCCTGAAGCAGAAGGTGTATACATGGGCAAACCGTATTCGGAGGTACAAGCGGCGCGTGGAGCGATACACCCAGAATCGCACATTCCAGAGTAATGAAAGGTGGGTGGGTATACAGAGCTTGGGAGCGACCGGACCAAGGTGTGACTGACACGCGCTTGCCGGTTGATGATGCCATGTGTTCGTTCAGGCGCAGCATCTGGTCGGTGCCTGTCAGTCACACCGAAGGTGGTTGGACTAGAGAGGTCGAACGAGCGTGCGATTCAATACCAGAAATGGGGGCAATCACAATCAGCCCCCAAGATGTAGCTCGTGCAGTCCGTCTGTCCGTCCGTTGCCTAATTGGAAATCTCCAGGACCGGACGGACTGCACAATTTTTGGATTAAGTGGCTACAACAGTCGCACGTTCGGTTGGCATTTTAGTACCAGACTGCCTTGGATACCGGCTCACTAAACTTGGATACTGCTTCATAAATCTGGTAGCAACGCGGAACCCAAAAATTATAGACCGATCACGTGCCTACCGACGTTCTATAAGGTTCTTACATCCATTTTAAGACTCATATAGACAGAAACTCGATTATGTCTGCCTCTCAGAATGGATGTAGGAATGGGTCCCGCGGTACTAAGGAGCTGCTCCTCATAGATCCGCGTCCGTAGCCATTAGTCAATAGGTTCAGCGTTCCCGAAAGGATCTGTCGACATGCTGGATAGACTATAAGAAGGCCTATGACTGTATCTCATACATGGCTCATGAGGGTGCTAGAATTGTATACAATTGATACAACGCTACGCACCTTCCTGATGTCGTGTATGAGGCAATGGAGGACAGTACTTCGCTATCCAGGATGTCAAAATATCCAGAGAACTAGCGAACCGTAAGTATCGAGCGGGGTATATTTCAGGGCGATAGTTTGAGTCCGCTTTGGTTTTGTCTAGCCTTGAATCCTCTAAGCACACTGCTAGAGAATTCAGGGCTAGGATATCGGTTGAAGAGAGGTGGTCAGGTTATATCTCACCTCTTTTACATGGATGATTTGAAACTCTTTGCCCCCACTAATCTGCAACTGATGGAGCTACTGAAGGTAACTGAAACATTCAGTAACGCCATCAGGATGGAGTTTGGTGTGGACAAATGTGCGGTCATGCATGTAAAGCGTGGAGAGATTATGGAATCCGTGGGAACTCAACTCTCGGATTCTATAAACCTGAGATCCCTCTCTCCAACTGAAACTTACAAGTATTTGGGTATGTCGTAAGCGTTAGGTATCAATATTACTGACATGAAACAATCGTTGAAAGAGCGCTTCTTTGGCCGCCTGAAGAAGGTATTCAATAGCTTAAGCAATAGGCGAAAACAAGGTGCGCGCCTTCAACGGTTGGGTCATGCCGGTATTGGTGTACTCTTTCGGCGTACTCAAATGGACTCAAACGGAACTTGACGCCCTGGATAGGCGGGTCCGTACACTGCATACTGCGTATCGAATGCATCACCCACGGGCGTTGGTAATAAGACTGTATATCTCGTGAAAGTGTGGAGGTCGAGGCTTTTTAAATGCTAAGACTCTCTATAATCGCGAGATATGCAGTCTCAGGGAATACTTTCTAGCTGTCGACGTGAGTATGCATCGAGATGTAATGGCGGTGGACAAGGGACTCACCCTGCTCTCCTTGGCAAATGAGAACTGGCGCAAACCTGCAGTACTTGACACCAACGATCGCAAGGCGGTATGGCAGAGCAAGGAGCTTCACGGACGCTTTTTCTGGGCCCTACATGGGCCTGACGTAGATCAACTAGCGTCCGTAGCCTGGCTGCGTTTCGGTGATCTTTTTGGAGAAACCGAAGGTTTTGTCTGTGCAATTATGGACGAAGTTATCATGACAAGGAACTACCGGAAATTTATTGTGAAGGACGGCACGGTTGGCATATGCCGGGCATGTCACTGTCCGGGAGAATCAATTCGCCACATTATCTCTGGTTGTTCTCGTCTAGCTAACGGAGAATACTTGCATAGGCACAACCTTGTAGCCAGGATTATCCATCAGCAACTTGCTCTGAAATACGCTCTTGTGGAGTCGGAGGTGCCGTACTACAGGTATGCGCCCGACCCAGTTCTCGATAATGGCAATATCACATTGTACTGGGATCGGTCCATCATCACTGACAGAACTATTGTTACTAATAAGCCTGATATAGTGGTGTTGGAACAAATCAAGAGGCGTGCAATGATTGTAGACATAACCGTCCCCCAAAGCCGAGAAAGATAAACAAATCAAGTATATTAACTTGGCTCGCGAGGTTGTCGACATGTGGGATGTGGATTCCGCAATCATTGTACCCGACAGTCGTATCAGCCAATGGCTTAATAGCCACGAGCCTCGACCAACACCTCAAGAGGCTTTCGTTAGGCTGCTGGATCAAGGGCTTGATTCAGAAAGCGGTACTTCTGGACACGGCTCGTATTGTTAGGAGGTTCCTCTCTCTGGAGCCCTGACCAGCGGTAGCTTGGACCCTGTTACTGATACCGGTGGGCTACTATTTATTATATTTTTAAATGTTTTTATAATTTTTTTTTTCAAATATTTAAAAATGTAATTTGTAGGTTAATTTATCGTTTCGCGGGCCTGCAGACGGCGAGCATTGGGTGGCTCGCCGTCTGATCAGAACCAGGCCCGGGTCGGCGGCGGGCTGTGTTCCACGCGCGCCTCAAGGAGATGACAGCATGGGAGACGGGGCCCGCTAGGGCCAGTGCCTGCCGGGGTGCGGAATCCGTTCGAAAGAGACGCCGCATCCCTGGAACGCAAAGGGCATTGGGAGGAGCACGGATGGGTTTTAGTCAGTAAGAGTCTGACACTCCCTTCCGCCTCGCCCAGAGCGGAAGGAGTCATTTGATGTTTTCCCATCCTTAAAAAAAAAAACAAAAAAGGTTAATTTATCGAATAAAAGAGATAATAATAATAATATAATCTGTGGCTCGGCTGTTAACTGGAATGTCATATTTTTTACTCAATCCGCAATTTTCAATACAATTTAATTCAATTTCTTTCATCGAAATGGCAAAAACAACCAGTAAAACAAGAAAAAAAAACAGTGACGATGCAATAAAACTAAACACGAAACCAATTACCCCTTTTTGGACCGACAACATGATAATTATAAAATGCTGACAAGAAGCCGAGCTCGAAAACAAAACGCATCAACTCCATCTTCGGGTTCGTCGCTCAGTTCCGCCTCGCAGCCGCCGGTACCAGCGCCAGCCGTGAGTCCTGAGATTCCGGTAACTACAGTTGTGTCGAGCTCGAGTGACGAATACTTCTCGCCGCCGCCGACGACACCACCACCTGCGCGTCGGCGCAGACGAGGCCGACCACTGGCCAGCTTGGGACCTCGAGGCCCACCGGTCTCTGTCAGGGTCCCCGCTATCGGTGGAAGTGTGCAGCGTATAAAGTGGACTCAAGCCATGAACGAGAATATCATACGCTGATACTTTGGGGCTACAGAGGGAGGAACTAACCTGACTGCGTACTGTGGTCGGATTCTCTCTCTGTTTCAGGTACTTGAGCCAGCTGTCAACGTTTCGGCCCAACGATTATCGGATCAGGTGCGGGTTATCCAGCGTAACCGTATGTTGGATGACGCTGTACTTGATAGACTGCGTCTGGAATCACGGAGCAGCCGCATCTCATCTACTTCGCCACCGGCCGCGGTGCAAATACAACTCAGTGCAAGTGTTTCACCGCGACCCAACTACATCGGTGAAGATGATGATGACGGGGCCACATCGGTGAGTACCCAATGCAATGAGCGATTGAGGAGCGCTTTGGAGGATGCCTTCCGAGAGTATCGCTCCACACCGCCTGGGCTTAGACGTCGTGTTTCCTCGTTTGCCCATGCATAATAAAAATAGGGCGCTGGTGTGTGCTTTAGATTCGCAGCTAACAAGTTATTTTGATAGCAGCGAAGACCTTGCCGATACCCACTCGATCTTGTACTGTGCGGCTGCAGCGGCATGTCGTGTAGCTCATGTCAAATTTCTTAGTAGTGACATAGTTACACGACCAGCTGTACCAGCTTGGCAGTGCAGGATCGAGCGTCGTATCGGTGAGGCTAGAGCACTCACCGGCTAACTAATCTGCTTCAGGGAGGGTAACACTCGCCGCAGAGTGATGCGCTTTGTGAGGCGGGCGTTTTCGGGGACTGATATTAGTCCTCGGGATTATCTGACCCGCGTCACAGAGCGTATCGACTTCCTGAAGCAGAAAGTCTATGCATGGGCAAACCGTATACGTCGGTACAAGCGGCGAGTGGAGCGATACACTCAATCGCACATTCCAAAGCAATGAGAGGTGGGTTTATAGGGCTTGGGAGCGACCAGACCAAGGTGTGACTAATACGCGCCTACCGGATGATGATGCCATGTGTTCATTCTGGCGCAGCATCTGGTCGGTGCCTGTCAGTCATACCGAGGGCGATTGGACTCAAGAGGTCGAGCGCGCGTGTGATCCGATACGAGAAATGGGGGCAATTAACACCAGCCCTCAAGACGTAGCTCGTGCAGTCCGTCCGTTGCCTAACTGGAAATCTCCGGGACCGGACGGGCCGCACAACTTTTGGATTAAATGGTTCAAAAGATCGTACGCTCGCTTGGCATCTCAATTCCAGTCTGCGTTAGAGTCAGGGTCGCTGCCCAAGTTCCTAACTATAGGAATAACCCACCTGCTCTATAAATCAAGTAGTACCGCGGAGCCTAAAAATTATAGACCGATCACGTGTTTACCGACGGTCTATAAAGTTCTTACATCCTTCCTTACACGCTCGCTTCGCTCGCTCGCCTTCGCGCGTTTATTTACACTGTTCTAACCTAACCTAACCTAGGACATTCGATACTCTGATTCAGGATTTCATCCATCGGTATTTCGTTCATTTGGGATTTCGTCCATTCGGGATTTCGGCCATTCGGGATTTCGTCCTTTCGGGCATTTGAACATCGGTATTTTGTGTTTCGATATAACGACATTCGACATTTAAAACTTTCGGTATTTTGAATTTCGGTGTTTTGGACGTCGGTATTTCAACCATAGGTATTATGAACTTTCGGGATTTTGATACGTACCCGTCCCGCGGTACTAAGGAGCTGCTCCTCATCGACATAGCCATTAGCCAACAGGTTCGACGTTCCCGAGGAGATCTGTCGACATGCTGGATAGATTATAAGAGGGTACGTATCAAAATCCCGAAAGTTCATAATACCTATGGTTGAAATACCGACGTCCAAAACACCGAAATTCAAAATACCGAAAGTTTTAAATGTCGATAGTCGTTATATCGAAACACAAAATACCGATGTTCAAATGCCCGAAAGGACGAAATCCCGAATGGACGAAATCCCGAATGAACGAAATACCGATGGATGAAATCCTGAATCAGAGTATCGAATGTCCTAGGTTAGGTTAGGTTAGAACAGTGTAAATAAACGCGCGAAGGCGAGCGAGCGAAGCGAGCGTGCCGCGGCAGCGGCCGCCGAGCGCCACATTCCCTCTATTGTTACAAGTTATTATTGTTATAATACGGTGGCAATTTCGGGATTTTGTACCTCGGGATTTTAAATTTTCGGGCAAATGAACTTTCGAGATTTTAAACTTTCGACCAAATAACCATTCGGCGTTTCAATCATCGGGATTTCGTCAATCGGTATTTTAAAATTCGGTCTTTTAAAATTCGGGATTTTGATACGTACCCTTATAAGAAGGCCTATGACTCGGTGCCACATACATGGCTCATGAGGGTGCTGAAGTTGTACAAAGTTGATGCAGTTTTACGCACTTTCCTGATGTCGTGTATGGGGGCAGTGGAGGACGATTCTTCATTATCCAGGGTGTCGACAGACCCAGGCGAACAGCGAACCGATAAGGATCGAGCGTGGAATATTTCAGGGTGACAGTCTGAGTCCACTGTGGTTTTGTCTGGCCCTCAACCCTCTCAGTACATTGTTGGAGGGTTCGGGCCAAGGCTACCGGTCATATCGCACCACCTTTACATGGATGACTTGAAACTCTTTGCTCCTAACAACTTGCAACTGATGAAGCTACTGAAGGTAACAGAAACCTTCAGTGGCGCCTTCAGGATGGAATTTGGTTTGGACAAATGTGCGGTCATGCATGTAAAGCGAGGGGAGATTATGGAATCCGTGGGAACGCAACTCTCGGATTTCATAGACCTTAGGTCCCTCTCCTCAACCGAAACTTACAAGTATTTGGGTATGTCGGAAGCGTTAGGCATCAATTCTGTTGATATGAAACAATCGTTGAGGGAGCGCTTCTTTGGCCGCCTGAACAAAGTACTTAAAGTCATTTATCAGGCGGAAACAAGGGGCGCGCCTTCAACGGTTGGGTCATGCCGGTTTTGATGTATTCTTTCGGTATACTCAAATGGATTCAGACGGAACTTGACGCCCTGGATAGGAGGGTACGTTCACTGCTTACCGCAAATCGGATGCATCACCCACGGTCATCGGTGATGAAGCTGTATATCCCGCGGAAGTGCGGGGGTCGTGGCTTCTTAAATGCTAAGACCCTGCACAATCGCGAGGTATGCGGCCTTAGGGAATACTTCCTAGAGGCCGACGTGGGTATGCATCGAGATGTGGTAGCGGTGGACAAAGGCCTTACCGTGCTCTCCTTGGCTAACGAGAACTGGCGCAAACCTGTGGTATTAAATACTAACGACCGCAGGGAGGTATGGCAGAGCAAGGAGCTTCACGGACGCTTTTATCGGGTCCTACATGGGCCCGATGTAGACTTCTTAGCGTCCGTAGCCTGGCTGCGTTTTGGTGATCTATTCAGGAAAACCGAAGGTTTTGTCTGTGCAATTATGGACGAAGTTATGATGACTAATAACTACCGGAAATACATTGTGAAGGACGGTACGGTTGACATATATCGGGCATGTCATCGGCCCGGGGAATCTATCCGCCACATTATTTCCGGTTGTTCTAGTCTGGCTAACGGAGACTATTTGCACAGGCACAACCTTGTAGCCAGGATTATCCACCAGCAACTTGCTCTTAAATACAATCTTGTGGAATCGGAAGCACTGTACTATAGGTATGTGCCCGACCCAGTTCTCGAAAGTGGTAGTTGCACATTGTATTGGGATCGGTCTATCATCACTGACAGGACTATTGTTGCCAATAAGCCTGATATAGTGGTGATAGACCGACTAGAGCGTCGCGCAATGATTGTTGATATAGCAGTCCCTCATGACGAGAACCTCGTGAAGTCAGAGAAAGATAAACAAAGAAAGTATCTTGACATGGCTCGCGAGGTTGTCGACATGTGGGATGTGAACACAGCAGTCATTGTGCCGATAGTCGTGACGGCCAATGGCATTATTGCCATTGGCCGTCCACCGTCGACCAACATCTCAAGAGGCTCTCGTTGAGCAGCTGGATCAAGGGCTTGATCCAGAAAGTAGTACTCCTGGACACGGCGCATCGTTAGGAGGTTACTTCCTCAGGAGCCCTGACACCGGTAGCTTGGACTCTGTTCCCGATACCGGTGGGCGACTATTTTTTATATTTTTAAATGTTTTTTTTTTGTATTTTTATAGAAATATTTAAAAATGTAAATAATATGTATAATATATGAATAAATGGTATAATAATAATAAAATTCAAACCCGTTATCCATGGCTAAGGAGAACTGGCGCAAACCTGTGATACTTACAACAGATGACCGCAAGGAAGTATGGAAAGGCAAGGGGCTTCACGGGCGCTTCTATCGGGTCTGATGTAGATTTTTCAGCATCCGTGGCCTGGCTACGATTCAGTGTTCTCTTCGGGAAAACTGAAGGTTTTGTCTGTGCGATTATGGACGAAGTTATCTTGACGAATAACTACCGGAGGCATATTATGAAGGATGGGACTTGCATGCTGCATGTTGCATGCCGCATGCTTGTTGCATGTTGCATGCCGCATGCTTGTGGCACGATTGCTGCATGCTTGCTGCATTCATATTGCATGCTCGCCTGCATACTCCATGCTTGCTTGCATTATGCATGTTGCATGCTCGTTTATGTGCTGTATGCTTGCTTACTTACATGCTACATGTCGTTTGCTTGCTGTATGCTTCCGGCATGCGCTTGTTGCATTAATGGTTATGCTTGTTTGCATAGTTTTGTCTTTTATTCCCATCGCCATTTGCCACCATTGCCGCTTCGCGGGGTTCCGTCGAGCGGGCCCGAATGAAAAGTTTTACTTTAGTAGAATTTACCCGCATTTTTTTGTGACTGCGATGTTGTAATTTTGTAGGAGGGTATGAATTTTGTCAAACGTTTAGAAACTGTCAATTGATGAAATGTTAGTCTTGGTAACAAGTTTTATGTTAACTACTGACTATGCGGTTAAAGAATATTTGATTTGTAATTCTATGACATCATAAATATCGAAACAAAGTTTATGTGTAACAAAAAATTATGATTTAAATTTATTCATAGTCATTACGGCCAATGGCCTGATGGCCAAAAGCTTCGACGAACATCTGTCGAAGCTGGCGTTACGCGGTTGGGTAAAGGGCCTGATACAGAAGGTTGTACTCCTTGATACGGCCCGTATTGTGAAGAGGTTCCTTTCTCTGGAACCCTAACCACCGGTAGCTTGGACCCTGCTCCCGACACCGGTGGACTACTACTTTTTTATATTTTTAAATGTTTTTTTTTTTGTATTTTTATAGAAATATTTAAAAATGTAAATAATATGTATAATATATGAATAAATGGTATAATAATAATAAAATTCAAACCCGTTATCCATGGCTTAGGAGAACTGGCGCAAACCTGTGATACTTACAACAGATGACCGCAAGGAAGTATGGAAAGGCAAGGGGCTTCACGGGCGCTTCTATCGGGTCTGATGTAGATTTTTCAGCATCCGTGGCCTGGCTACGATTCAGTGTTCTCTTCGGGGAAACTGAAGGTTTTGTCTGTGCGATTATGGACGAAGTTATCTTGACGAATAACTACCGGAGGCATATTATGAAGGATGGGACGGTGGACGTGTGTCGGGCATGCCACCGTCCGGTTGAGTCCATCAGACATATTATCTCTGGTTGTTCTCGTCTGGCTAACGGCGAATACTTGCACAGGCACAACCAAGTGGCCAGGATTATCCATCAGCAACTAGCTTTGAAATACGAACTTGTGGATTCTGAGGTACCGTATTATAAGTATGTGCCCGACCCAGTTCTCGAAAATGACCATGTCACGTTGTACTGGGTTCGATCTATCATCACTTATAGGACTATTGTTGCCAATAAGCCTGATATAGTGGTGATAGACCGATTAGCGCGCCGCACAATGATAATTGATGTTACCATCCCGCATGACGAGAACCTCGTGAAAGATGAGAAAGAGAAACAAATCTAGTATCTCGACTTAGCGCACGAGGTTGTCGACATGTGGAATGTGGACTCAGCTGTCATTGTGCCGATAGTCATTACGGCCAATGGCCTGATGGCCAAAAGCTTCGACGAACATCTGTCGAAGCTGGCGTTACGCGGTTGGGTAAAGGGCCTGATACAGAAGGTTGTACTCCTTGATACGGCCCGTATTGTGAAGAGGTTCCTTTCTCTGGAACCCTAACCACCGGTAGCTTGGACCCTGCTCCCGACACCGGTGGACTACTACTTTTTTATATTTTTAAATGTATTTTTTTAATGTTTTTTAGAGATATATTTAAAAATATAATTTGTATGTAAATAAGAATAAATAAACGAAATAAAACCAGAAAAAAATACAACAAAGGTTCAGGCGTCTCAAAAACAGGAACAAGTCTCTTAAAGTTAAAATATGTGCTTTAAAAAAAGATACTCTCACTACATGTTTGGTGTGCGAAGTTATCATAAGAAAAATTATAAGAGAGAAAATCAATTTGGTTAAACAAAATCAGTACAAGTGTATAGTAACAAAAATTTTAGAATAATTTTCAGGAAACGATAAAATTTTTGAAAACTTGGATGTTGATCATAGTTTTGCAGGTTATGAGAATAAAGTCAATTTAATTAAATGTGTTACTGAAAAATATTAGAACATACGGTTTCACCACGTTTCCGAACTAGAAATAATTTCACAAACTATTAAATCTAAATTAGACAGCAATTTAAAAAGTTTACTCAACAACAAGGTTTTTAAAAGGGAATAACTTTTTTCGTTACCATTTATCTTTGTATTACTTTTTCTTTGGAGTCAGTAATTTTGTTATGGTGATCTTTTTGAATTTAATAAAGTTAATTAACAATAGAAATTTATTTAATCTCAAAAACTTACAATCTGGTTACAAATAACACTGGACACCACACTAGGATACCCTGTGTTTACCTCAGCGTCTCAGAGGGTCATGGCCATCCGGCTGGCCTGGGGATACCGCACGGTCTCTGGCGAGGCAGCGAGCCTCCTTGCCGGACTGCCGCCTTGGGATCTAGAGGCGAGAGCCCTCGCGCACATTTACGAGTGGCGCGTGGAGGCGCAACGCGAGGGCGAGACACCTCTGCCGCGGCAAATCACAGCAAGGCAGACGGAGCTCCGGCAGGATCTCATGGCGGTATGGAGACAGCGACTGTCGCAACCCAGCGCTGGGCACGCAACAATCCAGGCGATAAGTCCCCTCTTTGAGGAGTGGCTGGAGCGGCGCCACGGCGTCCTCACCTTCCGCCTGACACAGGTACTCACCGAACACGGTTATTTTGGGAGATACCTGTTTCATTCGATTTCGATTTCTGTTAGATTCGGCGGGAGGACGCGCCCGGGTGTCAACACTGTGAGGGTCGCCCGGAGGACACGGTGGAGGATACGGTGGAGGTCTGTCCTGCTTGGGCGGAGCACCGCCATGTCCTCGTCGAGGCGATCGGCGGCGGCGACCTCTCGCGACCAGCCTTGATTCAATCTTTGGTCCGGAGCGAGGAGGCATGGGAAGCGATCACCTCCTTCTGCGAAGCAGTAATGCTAGCAAAGGAGGAGGCTGAACGTGTGAGAGAGAGGGAAACCTCACGTCCCAGTCGCCGCAACAGAAGAAGACGCCCCAGGCGTCGGGAGTCGCAGGACGATTCCCGGCCGCCGTAGGCACGGGCCTGCAGACGGCGAGCAGTGGGTGGCTCGCCGTGTGATCAGAACTAGGCCTGGGTCGGCGGCGCGCTGCGATCCCAGCGCGCCTCAAAGAGATGTCAGCGTGGAAGACGGGGCCCGCTAGGGCAGGTGCCTGCTGGGGCTGCGGAATCTGTTCGAAAGAGGTGCCGTAGCCTTGGAACGCAAAGGGCACCAGGAGGAACACGGATGGGTTTTAGTCAGTAAGAGTCTGACACTCCTTCTTGCTTCATCCAGAGCGGGAGGAGTCATTTGATGATTTCCCATCCTTAAAAACAAAGAAAGGATACCCTGTGTCGTGAGATCCAGCCTCTTTAATCACAAAGTTTGTATTAAGATAAACTGATAGGTACATAGGTAAATTAAACTCACGTTAATAGTTGACTGCGTGTTGTAGAAAAAAAAAGAAAGGGTGTGTGTAGTGTAAGTGTGTTTTGTACCAAAGTGTAATGAGAGTGTGGTGAGAAAGTGAGTGTTATGGTGTGAGTGTTTTAATTCAGCCAATAGTTATACTTTCAGTGTTCAGAAAATCCAAATCTAGAAGGCCAATTCGTAACAATTTTCTTACAGATGTGTCTAGGCAACTTTAAGATATTCACTTCGCTATTAATTTTTGAATATAGGAGAGGGCCCATTAAAGCAAAAGCTTTTTTGCCAAAACTCAGCTTGCAGGTTGGTCTTTTCCTTTTGCATGTTCTTTGTGAACGCTTATCGTCGAGTATATTATTACATATTACATTATATATGGTTAATTCCATACCAACATGTATCAGTAAGCAGTTAGCTTCCTGGAATGGTGGTTCCTCAATTGTAACTCTCAGGTCGGTTTTGAAGAGTATTGCTAGTCCATCATTTTGATTTAAGTAGCACCTGGAGTAGTGACATTCATACCCATTAAGTTGTACCTTAGGGGTTGACTTATTAAGTCTATGTTCAGTCATTTCTGGCAGAAAAATTAACCTGGTTAAGAAAACTGTGAAGTCATCATCTGGATGCTTCGTATGTTTTGATTTAAACATTGCTCTGGGCAGCTTGGGTGGCTTAGCGTTTAAGCGTTTTACTGTGTAGCAATGAATAACACGAGAACAGTGTTATTCATTGCTACTAAACAACAAACTAACTACTAAATATGAGTTGTTTTTTTTAGTTTTCTAAACAATTGAGGTACTATACTATACTCAACAATACTCGTACAATATTATACTAGTTCCTACCCACACAAATGTCCCCAAATAATAGGGAAAATAAATAACAAATGGCAACCCTTCAATACACACATAGATAAAAAGGTGGCTTCAGTTTTAATGTTCGCAGCGCGCTGTCTACCTTTTTTGTTGGTCTGAGATTTGGAGTCTTACGCGAGCCTTCAAGAAATTTAATCAATCAGGTTGGTTCAAACTGTATGATCGAATATAAATAGGTACGTAATTTCGTATTTCTTCATGCTATTTGACGACTCATTTTAGATCTTTCCACAAACATGCATGCCAATTTGATAAAACTATATGAACCAGCCAGTTAGATCAAATTACTTGATCGGGTCCACATAAAAGGAGATTGAGAGTCTAAGGTGCTGGGATGAAATGTTTTTTTTAATCAAGTGTTTTTTTTTGCCACAGAAACAACATAAAGTTTATAGCTTTTAATCGTCTAACAAAAACAGTCCTCAACCGTATTACTGAGCCTATTACGATAAATATTCGCAAATACTCCGAAGACGGTGTCTGCCCAAATTTATTAAGAGGCATGGACTATTTAAGGGATCCGCAACTTAACAAGGTACAAGTATGACTAGAAGAATAAAAAATAACCTTATTTGTAGGAATAAAATTAGGTACCTATATACTTACTCCATTATCGAGGCTCACTCTAAGACAAAAAATTAGAGACAATATTTGGTATCCATTCTACGTACCTGATTGGATTTAGGACCTAATGAACGCGACTGACGCTGCAAATAACGTGGCCGAACAAACTATCTTGAATTTTTTTATGATTGTCTAATTTGTTGTTTACAGATTGTCTCTCAAATTAAATATGTCACGGGTTATTGCAAACGCCTTCAGTTTATAATAAATCGCGGGAAATTGTAAACCATTTTCTTTTTACAAAAATCGATTTATCGTAAACTATCGATTCGGAAAGGGGTTTATTGCATTTGAAATGATCTATTGCCTTAGTGCGAGTTTTGTAACGTTCTCGATCGCGTTAGCGTAAACGCCAATTTGTATAGAGACTGAATAAGCGCCGTCTGGTTACAATAACGGAAAACTTGTTTTTACATACAATTTGGCATAAGCCAACGTTTATTTTAACGCAATCGAGTACAAAATATCGCGAGCTTATATTCTCGCAAGATTATAACAAACTTACGGCGTTTGTAAAAATCCGGTGATATAATATATACTGAACTAGCTAAAAACTCTATTTCTAGGGCCTCGCATTCACGTTGGATGAGCGACAAGCGCTTGGCATACAAGGACTTTTAGCAGCCTCTGTTAGAACGCTACAAGACCAACTGGAAATATGCACTTACGCAATAAACAGATTCAAAAACAATTTGAATAAACATCTTTATTTGCAAGAGTTACTGGTAATTATTTCAGTCACTATTTATCTGTATTCAACGTTAAAACATAAACACAAAATGTTTTTAGAAGATCCGCTTGAAGCTGTGGTGAGAAATGTTTATAGAAAGTCCGCTATGATTGAAAGTGTGGTGAAAGAGATCTCTTTGTACTTGGCTCGCTGTCTAATAGGACAACGCCTCGTGTATTCTTTCATATAATGCCTTACATAATTCATCCATCTTTTCTTCGGCCTTCCTCTTCCTCACCATTTGTCCACATTTACTCTTATTCGTCCACAGTTACTGTTTTTCTTGCATGCGTGTCAGATATGCAGTCGCTCCAGGTAAAATGCGTGTATTTCAGCGGTATGCTTTTAGACCGGAAGTCAATGCCAACGCATTTTGGAAAAGGCTAGACAAATGGTAATGAAAATTATATTTACTGCTCCTGAATCTTCTATCATTCAGAGCAAAGCTCGAAACAGCAATTTGCTACTTGCCGGAGCTACGGCGTAGGCGGCGTAGCGGGCATTGGCCTACGGCGTAGCAGGCATTCGGCTGGATTTGCATGGATTCCTATCTCGGAAACATTGAAGGGTATTTTAGATTCATTCGGGATATTTAGTAGTTCAGTTTCTGTTATAAGAATACAGAAGCGTCCGTATTTTGCAAAATATTTTAAAACTAATTTGTACGGATCACGCAAGTTAAGCACAAGTAGTGTCGATTTATTTTTATACAAAAAAACAACGAGTGTAACAACTAGAGATGTTTGAAGAGGTCATTTTCGTATTCGAGTTCACTCTCTATAATGTGAATATTTAAGTGTAGCACATAAAGTCCTACTCGTTAATAAAATCACATCCTTGTTTGACCTAACCCTAATATTTTTGTAACGTGTTTTTCTTCTTTGCAGGAAACAAACGAAAAATTATTTTATGAATTACTTGGTTCTGATATTGAGAAATATTTACCGCTCGTGTATACCCCAACTGTAGGGTTAGCGTGTCAAAGATTCGGGCTAGTTTACCAAAGACCTAAAGGCATCTTCATATCGAAACACGATAAAGGACGCATTTACAAAATTCTTAGGAATTGGTAAGTTTTTATAAGAATGCAAATTATTGCTTGAAAATATCAATTGGACTGGATTTCATGAATGCTCTCTTACAAGTACTGACTTAAGAGAGCATTTATTAAATGTACTACTCTGTCAAGAAAGTACCGGGAAAAGATCAATAATACACAAAATGTCTGTTATTCATCCAAATTTATTTTATCACCTTCAAAGTATGCTCCTTTAGAAACGATACACTTGCGCCAACGAATAATCCATTCATCAAAACATTTTTTAAACGCTGCTTCCGGAATTGAGTTCAGTTCTCGCCGCGAATTCTCCATTATGTCTTCTATCGATTGAAAACGGGTGCCACGAAGTGGTAATTTGAGTTTAGGAAAAAGAAAAAAGTCAGCAGGAGCCATATCTGGTGAATATGGTGGTTGCTGGATGGTATTTGTTGAGTGTTTGGTTAAAAATTCGTTCACAATGATAGCCTTGTGCGAAGGCGCATTGTCGTGGTGCAAAATCCAAGAATTTTCTTTCCACAAATCTGGCCTTTTTCGTCGAATTTGCTCTCTTAAACGCCGCATAACGCTCAAATAATATTCTTTATTTACCGTTAGACCTTCCGGTAAGAATTCAGAGTGCACAACACCGCGATAGTCAAATAAAACAGTCAACATGACTTTGACTTTTGATCGACTTTGGCGTGGTTTTTGCGGTTTCGGTTCAGTTGGAAGGCGCCACTCCGAAGCTTGTTGACTAGTTTGCATGTCAAACTCGTAAACACACGTCTCGTCACCAGTAACAATGCGTTTCATGAATGTTGGGTCCGAACTGACTCGTTCTAGCATGTCCTCAGCGACTTTCATGCGATTGAGTTTTTGGAGAAAATTCACATCTTTTGGGACTAGCCGAGCAGCAACATGTTTCATACCCAAATGATTAGTTAAAATGGTACGGATCGACTCGTGAGATACAGAAAGTTCGGCGGCTATCTCTCTCTGAGTTGAATGGGGATTTTCAGTCACTATTTCCTTCACTTTTGCGATGTTAACTTCAGTTGCAGACGTTGACGGCCTACCAGAGCGAGGCAAATCTTCCATCACATCTCGACCGCTTTTGAACGCTTTGAATCACTCATAAGCACAAGTTTTTGATAAAGTCGATTCACCGTAAGCCTTCTGTAACATTTTCAGTGACTCCGAA
The DNA here is from genome assembly GCA_950371165.1 of Lacanobia oleracea. Lineage (NCBI taxonomy): Eukaryota > Metazoa > Arthropoda > Insecta > Lepidoptera > Noctuidae > Lacanobia > Lacanobia oleracea. The sequence continues at coordinate 16,825,772 of OX493397.1, forward strand.
CACGAAATTCCATTGGCGATGCAAAATTTAAGACAAACTCTTTGTTCGATATTTTTGTCCATTATGAAATTCGCAATACACACTATATATGATATTACTAAAACCAGCACTGTTTTTAATATAAATAACAGATGCAACTCAAACTCCGCGCCAAAATGGAAAACAGTTGTGCCAATCTAACAACTACAAAAAAACAAAAATTTGTATTTGGAACCATAAACAAATCATCCATTCCCGATACTTTTTTGACTGAATGTATAGTTAAGTTTGCAGTTGCATCTATTAATTTTATTGTTATCGAAGTAAAGGAAAATATGCATTGTCCCATATACTGTGGGTATAGTTTTGTGGTATTATTAACCTACCTTTTTTTGGAGCGAAACCTTTCAAAGGCGAGAGGACGTTTAGGGATAAGAGCAGAGAGTGAAAAGTGCAGTAATTAGTTTGAAATATAATTAGTTTATTTTGTTTCTTTTAAGGCCTGTTCCGAACGTGCGTGCAATATGTGTAACAGACGGCGAAAGAATTTTGGGCTTGGGGGACCTCGGTGCCTACGGCATGGGGATACCAATAGGAAAGCTGTGTCTGTATACGGCGTTAGCAGGCATCCCTCCACGCATGTGCTTACCGATCACCTTGGATGTGGGAACCAACAACGAGGTTTTTATAAAAAAAAAAAATAACCTGTGTAATAGCCTCACGGATTGATTTTTGAGATTATAAGCAACGCTTGCCTAGGTTTATATATAGATGGTTGACCATCCGTTACATAAAGAGTCTCCACTATGTCTCAATTTCCTTAGTGCCTCCTTGAAAGCACGTTGACTATGAAAAATGCCTGTGAAAAATCATTCCCCAAAAATCTTAAACTCGATAATTTTTCAGATGCTTCTAGAAGATCCATTGTACATAGGCCTAAGGGAAAAGCGTGCTCAAGGCAAAGAATACGATGAGTTTATCCAAGAATTCATGGATGCGTGTTGCCAGAGATACACTCACAACGTGCTCATACAAGTAACTTTCAGTTTCGATGACTATTTTTACCAGTTTTGTAGGAAATCAAAAGATCTTTTGCAGAACACGTAATTTATCATTTTTTTGGTATGAATAACGAGAGTCTGGCAGATTCGTACTGACTCAAACCACTATGTGTTCCACAAATAATTTTGGGCGGTTTTCCGAAGAGCGCACGTACCTACCTATGTACTTACTTACCGTACTGGGACTATCACACACACATACACATATCAACCGAAAGAACCGTTTTACAGAGAACGCTACCCATTCTTGGTGAGTCCCTTAGTCGCCTCTTAACGGCTCTTAACCCACGGCAAGTGATCGGATGGTATTATTCTTTTACGGCACCATACGGCACCGGCCGACACCATACGGCCGGTGACTGAATACTTTCAAAGGTTTTTCAGACACTACCAGTTTTTTTTATAGGACAAGATTAAGGAAGATGTTGATTATCATCGCTTATGTTTAAATTAAACCATGCATATTTTTGGCCTGTACAGTTTGAAGATTTCGCCTTGCCTAACGCTATCCGCCTTCTAGAAAAATACAAGAATATGTATTGTACATTCAATGATGATATTCAAGGAACTGCGGGTGTGATCGTCGCTGGCATGCTGACTGCTTGTAGAATCACCAAAAAGAAACTCAAGGAAAATACAATTGTGTTCCTTGGAGCCGGTTCGGTTAGTTTTTATAAATTACGAAGCTGCAATGAACAGGTTACTTCTAGGCAGGAATGAACAGGTTATATCATCGCTTTCCATCAGGTAAAATTGTGGTCAAAAGCAAGCCGTCAATTATAAAAATTAAAAAAACAAAGCTCAAGTGGCTTCCCATACGTCTTCGCCGGGATCCTTATATTTTATTTCTGCTCTACAGTATTTTGTTCAATCCTACAACCCCCTCTTATCTTAGAGAACGTTTCTAGCTCCTTCAAGACACACAATAGATATCTGAGGTCATCGGGAAACTTGAGATTAGTGATGCCGATGCATTCCACCAGCTTCTACGACAAATCTTTTACCGTTCAAGCGGTACGGCACGGGCAAGGCATTCTATAACAGAATGCCTTGCCCATGTCAGTAAGATGTATTCAATCTTTGTCCATTTTTAAAACAATGGTCAAAGTCATCAATCAAGTAATTTTCATGGATAATAGTCATTTATATACTTTAGGCAGGCGTTGGAATTGCAAATTTGATATGCGATGCGATGGCGCAAGAGGGTGTTAGCAAAGAAGACGCTGTAAAGAGAATCTACCTATTTGATCTCGATGGTTTACTGTCGACACAACGCGAGGGTGGAGTACCACCGCACGCGACTAAGTTTGGAAAAGATCTGAAACCAACGAAGGATTTCGGTGCTTTTATAAAGGAAATCAAAGCAACCGCCCTTGTGGGTAAGATTCTGTAGCTGATTCTGCCTTTTCATAAAGTGATCGAATCCGGTAAGCAATTAAGTAGGTAATTACTTTCCTAAACAGAAGAATAATAGGTAATTCTATTGAGTCCATCCGTTAGATTGAAAAAAATATTGGACACTTGTTTTATAGGTATGAAGTAAAGCATTTTACAAATATACCAACAAGGTCCAACAAGACATTGAAAAAAGACGTCACAAGAGACACTTACTACACTACTAATTACATAACATTCACACTAAAAATAATTATAACACTCTCACAACAGTAACACCTTATGCAATCACAGCACTGTATACCTGTCCTTCACCACATGAAAAGAATGCATGTAATTGTACACACCTTCGTAGAACCCAAGTTGTTAAATATTTGGGTGTATTAATAGATCCCTTAGATTTCGGGAACATATAGACGCGCTTAATACTAGTTTACGAAGCTTATATACATCTTTAAAACTCTGAGGAAAGTGGCAGATGCGAAGTTGAAAAGATCAGTATACTTTGCCCTCGCTCAGTCATTGTTAAATTACTGTATCAATATATGGGGCGGAGCTCCGAAGTCTACACTCCTAGTCTTAGAGAGAGCGCAAAGAGCCATATTGAAGGTGTCCTTGGGTCTACCTTACCGTTACCCCACTGAGCTCCTATATAGAGACGCGAAAGTTTTGACAGTCCGCCAATTATTCATTAAAAGCATAATATTAAAACAGCACTCCTTGCTAACATACCACTCCTCAGCTTCACAAGGTAAGAGACGATATTATAGCCCTGTAGATCGCCCGGACATCCGCCTTTCAACCCAATTCTCCAAGCGTTTCTTCTGTCATCTAGGTGGTTATCTTTATAATGAAATTAACGGGATGCTACCGATATTCAATCTTACACAAGACCACGTGTAAAATGAAAATAACCTTACAAGAAATAAGTTATGACGACACTGAAAAACTACTTGCGACCTTAGTGTAATGTTACTAATGTAACAAACATAGTCGAACACATATGCACACATATTAATACACACACACAAACACACACCCACACTACCATGCACATCACACACACACACACACACACACACTACCATGCACAACACACACACACACTACCATGCACAACACACACACACACTTTTAACGCTCACAAACACACATAAACACAATCATACTAACTATTACTTTTGTATAATAATTATGTTCGGGTTCACCCATCAATGTACAATCCCAAATGTTATTTACGTAATGCTGATTTATATGTAAAAGGCGGAGTCCTGGTGTCCTGAAACACAGGCTTGCAGCTTAGCTCAGGCACCAGTCTCTCACAATGATAAATTGTAATCATAACATTTAATTGATGTACCTATTGTATTATATTGTGGTGAGAAATAAACATAATAGTATTTTATAAAAAAAATGTTGTCGCGAAATGCTCAAAATTTTGAGTGGTAACTACCATCTTTTTGTAACTATTCGATAGGAAATTTAATGAACTAAAGCATTTTACCATTAAAATTTAACATTTCAATGTAATTTTGGTTTTATAAGGATTTTTTATCCGAAATCTCTCGATTTTTGCAATCTGTCATTTCAAAGTCCTGCGGGACTTGATTGGGAGCAGACCTATGTCAAAATTTTTCAAAATTCGTTCCGAACGCCGTTGTTCAAAATAATTCAAATAAAATACAAAAATGAGAAGAACATAATTATTTATATTTGCTTTATTGTATACTAAAACATAAAATACAATAATAATAATATACAATTGGCGGCCTTATCGCATTCCGCGATCTCTTCCAGGCAACCCGGAATGGAAAGAGATAGCCTGGACATGAAATGGGGCTACAATGGGATTTTTTTAGTAAAATACTTACTAAAAAAAATCGAGTTAGTCCCTCTGATAGATTTTCAAAAAATATTGGACACGTATTTTTTTCTTTTTTCACGAAAACAATTGATAAAGCGCGAGTTGAAGACACGCGTGACGTCATCTGGCTTGGTAAAAATGAAAATCTATCAGACGGACTAATTAGATTTTTTTTAGTAAAATACCCTGGTGTAAACATAATAAACAATTTTAACAGAGAAATATACGTAGGTAGTAGGAACTGAAACGTTATACAAAACATATTAAATAACTACAGCCTAGATAAATTATCTCTGAATAATATTATAGTTTTAATTCATATGATTGATTTCGAAAATAAAAATTTTCCTGCGGCATGTGGACGTCTTATTGTCATCTGACAAAAGAGTTAGACAAAATTTCAAATTTATCGATAAAAAAGTGTGAGTCACAAATAAATTGATCCCCACCAAACTTAAAATATGCAAAACTTGAGAGAACTAAACTTTTAAAGGAATACAAGTCCTTTAGCTGTTAGCAAAAAAGTAGATATAAAAGGTAGGGAAGTTTACAATAATTCTTATAAGTAGTGCTGAAAATTCGTAGAGGTCTTAAGTACACTGTTATAAATGAAATGTGAAAAGTTTTCATCCCGTGCAATAAAAGGCCAGGTCATTATTATCATTATTTTGTATTTTTTTCGTAAATGTACTGTTATCGTCAAATTAAGTCGGAAAAAAATTGTAGACAAAAACGAAACTGGTTAATACCACAAAAGGAAAAAGCGGAACTTTTATAGGATCACTTTGTTGTCTTCAAGCCCCTTTTTAAAAAATCAAACTTCTAAGTAAACGTTAAGAAAAGATACGACCGTTTATCAAATTTTATAGAGTATTAGCTTCTGTCCGCAACTTCGTCTGCGTAGACTTAGGAACTGGCGTGCAACTTCTTTGTAATCCTGATAGTTTGTGAGCCTTTTGCTGCTCGTACTTTTATCCCCATAATTACTTCGACATGTTTCGTGGTCTCCTAGTACTTCTGAATCTTTAACGCCCATAGTTCCAGCCCGGAAAAAAAATGACATATTTCTGTTCTCCTGGTACTTTTGAATCCTAACAGCTGACAATTCCAGCACCGGAAACATTTCAAATTGTTTCTGTTCACCCGGTACTTTGGAATCTTTAGCGCTTATAATTCCTTCCGAAAAAATACTTTGACATGTTACTGGTTTCCTGTTACTTGTGAATCCTACTAATATTATAAATGTGAAAGTTAGCTTGGGCACGCCACAATTGCGGCGATAAGTCCCCTCTTTGAGGAGTGACTAGAGCGGCGCCACGGCGTCCTTACCTTCCGCTTGACGCAGGTACTCGCCGGATATGGTTGTTTCGGGAGGTACCTGTCTCGAATACGGCGGGAGGATACACCTGGGTGTCAACACTGCGAGGATCACCTGGAGTGGAGCATACGGTGTAGGTCTGCTCTGCTTGGGCGGAGCACCGCCGTGTCCTCGTCGAGACGATCGGCGGCGGGGATCTTTCGCGTCCGGCTCTGGTTCAAGCCATGGTTCGGAGTGACGAGACATGGGAAGCGGTCACCTCCTTCTGCCAAGCAGTAATGCTAACAAAGGAGGAAGCCGAACGCGTGAGAGAGAGGGAACCTCACGCCCCAGCCGACGAAACAGAAGAAGACGCCCGAGTCGCAGGACGATTCTCGGCCCCGTAGTCGCGGGACTGCGGACGGCGAGCATTGGGTGGCTCGCCGTCTGATCAGAACCAGGCCCGGGTCGGCGGCGCGCTGCGATCCCAACGCGCCTCAAGGGCATGCCAGCACGAAAGACGGGGCCCACTAGGGCCAGTGGCTGCTGGGGCTGCGGACTTCGTTCGAAAGAGGCACCGTACCCTGGAACGCAAAGGGCACTAGGAGGAACACGGATGGGTTTTAGTCAGTAAGAGTCTAACGCTCCATCCTGCTGTACCCAGAGTGGGAGGAGTCATTTGATGATTTCCCGTCCTAAAAAAAAAACAAAAAGGTACAGATAGCTGCTTTCCTACAATAGGTGGGTACCTACATTAGTTAATTCTATAAATACTGGTAGTTGTATTAAATACAAACTGAAGGAAAACTTACTTTTCTGTGGTTGGCGTCAGTTTATCTTGACATTAACATTATGCTGAGGTATGTAACTGTTTCCTTTGGAATTCTGTATCGGAACAGAAAATCAGCGTCGTCCCATAAGAAATGATCGTTGCGAATATACTTTTTACGCATACGCGTTAAATAACTAACGATAAGGTCATCGTCTGATGAACTTGAACTGGAAGAAGTTTGTGATAACATTTTAAACTAAAATAAAATGAAGGAATAAATGCAGTGAAACCTAAACAATTTTGTCAAAATGACAGTGACAGCTTTAACAGCTCCTTTATGAGCAGTAAAAGTTAGAGGTAAAAGTAACAGTTAAAGCAACAGTTAAAGCAACAGTTAAAATTGTGAAGAAACGAATTTAACTGTTATTTTTACTTAAAAAATAAATAAAATAAATAAAACTTTATTTCAGACTATACAGTTCATACATTTAGTTAGTATTGGTGTTAGTAACAATGGGGCTTACTTAAGTAGGTTAGTATTGTTAGTTTATAACATTTATTTATTTAAGTAAACGTATGACTGTCCCCACCCAGTGACCCTGAAAGGGACAGTCCGGTCTGGCAGCTATCATTTTCAGGATGCTGTTGTCACTACCATGCAAGCGTTGTAGTAAGGAGGCCGCTTTCTTTCGCATGATGGCATGAAAACCATCTGTGCGAGACTCCGCGAACATTCCTGAAGCACTACAACGCTATGGCAGTCCCAACAGCATTCTAAAAGCATGCCAAGCTCCTCCGCATAGGCCTCGCAGGTCGATAGCAACCTCCTCAACCCACTCATCGAGGGACTGAGAAGTACGATGTCATCTGCATAACTTATATTGTTGACACTCGTTCCGTCAATGTGGCATCCGACATGTGTACCACTCAGTCGCTCGATGAGCCGGTTGATATACAGGTTAAATAGCAGAGGCGAGCTTAACCCCCCTTGTCTGACTCCGCATTCCAGCCTGTACTCGTCCGACATAGTACACCCCCACCTCACCGGTTCTTTTGGTTGGAGTACCAATACCTGAGAAGGGAGGAGTTTTCCGCAGACACACCCACGTCCCTCAACTTGTCCCACAGTAAGTCATAAGAGACTAGATTAAATGCTTTCGACAAGTCGAGGAAACACGCAAGCACCGGAGTCCTCCTCGCTGTGTAGTACATGACAGTTCACTTCAAACTCAAAATAGCACTCTCTGTTGACACTCTTGCATTGAACCCAAACTGCGCATCGTGCAAGTCAACCTGTGCCGTGAGGCGACTATTCAGCAAACTGTCAAGTACCTTGGCGGCTATGTAGTCCGGTCATTATAGACATTCGAAGTTAAATAAAGTCCCAACAAGCTAAAAATCAGTAAAATTGTTCAAAACATAATTATAAATAATATGTAAAAGTTCCCCATCATTCCCGTGTATGGAAAAAAAATTATTCAAGGTCAAAGGTCAAGAAAATGAGTTTTTCGCGATTTTCAGCAAAACGGTAAGTTTTATCATAAAAGTACCTTAGACAAAAATTGTAGATCACAAAATTATCTATAAAAAATTATCAACACTCTTTTTCTACAAGCCACCGTTTCTGAGATATAACGATTCAAAAAGTTATAAAAGTTGTTATCGCCATATTAATATGCACACGTGTCCACTCACATGTAACTTCACTCTCATTTTTTGGTCTAAATTGACCGGACTAATGGTAGCGAGTGAAATGGGTCGATAAATACTAATGTCAGACGTATCACCCGTCTTATTTTTAACTATAGGAACGACAATGGTCCGCATTAACGGTTCCGGCAAATACGAGTGACCTATGCACAGACTGAAAAACATTGACAATACTCGTGGTAAGTGAACTCCCGCAAATTTATAATGCTCGATACTGAGCCCATCGTGACCAGGCGATTTTCCACGCTGCATTTTTTTTATAACGTTCGCCACCGTCTTCGTAGGTATCTGAACATTCTGCCCCGTCACGACAGGCTCACCACCGCTCACGGCTCTGGACGAGGGACCTAAGGGTGACCGCACTTTATGTCGATATTTTGGCTGTTACTTTTGATGAAGAAACTGGCTGTGAATATTACAATTGATATATTATATTTAACAGTTTAGCGGTGAATTTGTCACTTATAGGTGTGCACAGCACTTGTAGATATAATCAATAACGAAAACTAAAATTAAATTAAATGATAATAACAAATTTAAATTTATAAAACACATTGAATTTAAAATGTCAAGCAGTTAAATTAAAATAAAGTAACTACATACTACTATGAATGTGTTCCCAAAACGTTTTTTGCATAGTGGGATGTCCACTATGTACCAGTGGCGCATCGCCGTTCGTCTTGTGGTCCGATGATGGCACGGGCTTGGTGGAATTAAATTATGCAATTCCGTCGCACATTCCCCAAAATGCAACCGGTAGGAAACCGACAGGCTGGCAACTTGTCGTCGATGCTAAAGACTTTGGAGCTTCGTCGCGACGAGCTTCTCATTGCCGATGATCCTCTTGGCTCGTTTCTCAATTGACTCAAGGGCATCAAGCTGATATCTGGCAGAAGCTTCCCAAAGTTGAGAGCAGTATTCTATACACGATCGAAACTGCGCTTGATTGAGTTTGAGCAGCTGGGTAAGATTTAACGGTAGAGCTAGCTTTTGCGTCTCTCGTCTAGCATGGTCTGTACACTGGTATGGGAAGAGCCACTCCTGATGGTGGTAGGCGTTGAAATCCCCCAGTAACACTAATTGGGCAGAAGGGTACCGCTGCTGCGCCACATCCGCCGCCTCACTCAGGTGCTGTGTGAGCTCAATTGTCTCCAAATCACCGCGTGCGAACGGTAGACACAGGCGTAGACAATTTTATCCAGACCTATGTCCGCTAAAACCCATAGCGTTCGTTGAGAACCTGGAGTCCTCAAGATTGCGGAGACGCCGATAGCAGATGTCGTAATGGGCGTACATACATCCGCCTGCGCGTGGTTTGAACTGGTACTCCAGGGTAAACCTTGGGTATGAACGTTACGACACATTTGACGGACATCCGATCTGCGTCTCGGAAAGGAACAAGAGCGCTGGTTTCTCAGTCTCCAGGTGGTGATGAACTGCGGCGAGATTTGAGTGCAGACCTCGAATATTGCTGAGGTGCACTTTACACACTCACGCTGTACAGCTTTTCTTCTTTTGTTCCCTTTGGTCATGAGTTTGAGTGAAGGAAGGAGAGGAGAAGAAAGTGAAATGAGGTTCCATGCTGCTAACCCTCAGGAACGTCTGACAATACGACATCATTGGGGGACTAGTCTGGAGACTGCGGGGACGCCCGAGCCCCCGTCTGGTCGCCAACCAGCACGATGGCGCGCATTCCGGGATTTTTCGACAGTTGGCGGGGCAGCCCTTCATGTGTGGCTAGCACACTACTTGGGCCCCAATTACCTGTACCGTGCCTCGGATCCCGCTACCCTCCGTGACTAGTCTCCTGATACGCCCATATCAACGCGAGCCTGGTCGGTCTACCTGCACTGGAACAACTATTTCGACCCAACTCCTCTGAATTGGCTACGCTGAGCATCGTACCGGAACGCGGCTAGGCTGCTTGGCGGTACGGCTTTGCCCATGGGTGGTCACAAACCATCGGCCGAAACCTACCACCAGTTAGTGTCACCTGATTAGCACCACCTGATTACCACCACCATTTAACAGTCGGAACAAAAATTTATATACTTTTTTTTTTCCGGGCTGGAAAACGAATGCTATAGATTCACAAGTAAAAGGAAATCAGAAACATGTCGAAGTATTTCTTTGACTGAAATTATGAGCGCTAAATATTCACAAGTACCAACCAGGAAACCAGAGACATGTCGAAATACTTCCGGCGCTCGAATTGTGAGCGGTTAAGATTCAAAAGTACCAGGAGAACAGCAAAATGTCGAAGTATTTTTGGGGCTGTAATTATGAGCGCTAAAGATTCATCATGTATCAGGAGACCAAAAACATGTCGAAGTATTTCCGGGCTGGAATTGTGGATGGTTAACATTCAAAAGTATCAGGAGACCAGAAACATGTCAAAGTATATTATCGGTAGTAATTGAGAGTGCTAAAGATTCACAAGTACCAAGAGACCAGAAACATGTCGAAATACTTCCGGCGCTCGAATTGTGAGTAGTTAGGATTCAAAAGTACCAGGAGATCAAAAACATGTCGACATATTTTCGGCAGGATTATGAGCGCTAAAGATTCAAAAGTACCAGTATACCAGAAACATGTAGAAATATTCCTAGCGCTTAACAGCTAAGACTCAACGATCAGGATAGCAGAATCATGAAGATGTAATATGAGGAAAAGTAGTTATGCGCCAGCTCTAGTCCACGCAGACGAAGTCACGGAAAAAAGTTAGTGTACATATATACAGCGATCACAATTCCAACCCGAAAAAAACTTGGTCATGCTTATTTTGCCCTGGTAAAAAAAATCTAGGCCAAAAGTATTTTGACATGTTTCCTAAAGACATGTTTACATAAGAGTCTTTATCGCTCATAATTCCAGCCCGGAAAAAACTCTTGAGATGTTTTTGTACTCATGGTGCTTTTAAATCCTAACCTCTCACAATTCCAGAGCCGGAAATATTTCGACATGTTTCTGATCTCTTGGTTCTTGTGATTCTTTGGTGCTCTCAATTGCTACCGATAATATACTTTGACATGTTTCTAGCTAGTACCTAATAAATAGGGTTATTTTACAAAAAAATCTAATAAGGACTAATAAAGATTTTTTTTAGTAAAATACCCCATTGTGAATCTTTAGTGCTCATAATTCCAGACCCGAAAATGCTTCGACATGTTTCTGGTCTCCTGGTAGTTTATAATATTAGTAGGATAATACAATAATATTGGTAACAACTGCAGAGGCCTACTTATCACCCTTAAAACGAAGCTTATAGATATGTGAATTCTCTCCATCTTAATTTATAGCACCATAAGTTTAGATCATACGACAGCTGGATGCGACAAAATTCGCATTCTAGAGCAAGTTTCAGTATACTTGTCATACATTTACTGCTTAATGTCCAAACGAGGAGATTTGGCTGTATCCGAAATACAAAAATGCAACAGCAGTTTTGTATGCGACTTCTGATTTCCAAAATCACCGTTCAGATCATTGTGGAAAATGAAGGGTCACGTGCAATTTTGATTGAGCGATGTGACTTCATAGGCAAATTAAATCTTTCTTGAAAATTGGTAGAAGTATTATATCAAAGAGGAAGTCTCGGGAATTATACAGAATAGGGACATGCAATATTTCCATTTTTGCTTTAATTTAAAAAAAACCATGTAAATAGACCACCACGTTAATAAAAATGAAAACGCTAATTTATCGACAAAATTGCGTTTTTAAACCGATAGAACAGTTAAAATTTTCGCGCGAAACCGGACGATGACGTCACTCCTGTCTGCCACTAGTCAAGAACTGTTCTAACTCAAAGACATAAAGTTGCATTTTCGTTGTTATAGCAGCAGTGACGTCACTAAACGCTGATTCTTCTTCTTCCACCTGGCGTTAATCCCGGCTATTGCCAGGGTCCGCCTTCCTACTTAGCTTCCTCCACTTTGCCCGATCTTCAACATCCTTCTCAGTCAGGCCATTGGCTCTCATGTCAGACTTGACGACGTCCAGCCAGCGCTTGCGAGGGCGACCACGGGGCCTAGCCCCAAGAACAGCCATATTCATGCATCTCCGACCAACGTACTCCATAGGGCGGCGCATGATGTGGCCATACCATCGCAGACGACACTCTTGCAGTTTTTCCCCCACGTCACGGACACCAAGACTACCTCGGATGTAAGAGTTGCGCATGCATTTGCGGTCGCATACAACGCCCGTCACCTCGCGCCACTTCGCCCAAGCCGCGCCAATACGTGCTTGGACATCGTCGTCCACGATGCCAGACTCGTGCAGCACGGATCCAAGGTACCTGAACGTATCGGACTTTCTGATCAGGTCCGAACCTATTCGGATGGTGTTTGTATCCGTGCTGCCACAGGACATGTACTCAGTCTTCGCCACATTTAGTCTCAGACCACCGTTTTCAAGCGTGTCCTTCCAAATGTTGACTTTGCGCTCAAGATGGGCTTTGTTCTGATTAACGAGGGCGATGTCATCGGCATACATCATTAGCCATGGAGGCTGATCTTGGATGTTTGCCGTAATTACATCGAGCACTACGTTAAACAAGAACGGGCTAAGAGCCGAGCCTTGGTGAACGCCAACAGATATTGGGAAGCCATTCGATTCGCCAACAGCGGTCTGGACAGAGGACACGGAATCGCGGTACATGTCTCTGATAATGTCAATATAGGCCTCGGGAACGCCCCTGAAGCGCAGTGCCCACCATATGGACTGCCGAGGTATACAGTCGAAGGCCTTCTGCAGGTCTAAAAAGGCCATATGCAAAGCTCTCCTTCTCTCTCTGTAAGCCTCAGCCAGATTCCGTAAGGCGAACACTGCGTCCATGGTGCTGTTACCCGCCCGGAAGCCATATTGACACTCAGAGACAGTACACTCGCTACGGAGCCGTGTGTCAATGATGCGCTCGAAGAGCTTCATGGTGTGGCACATGATCTTGATACCGCGGTAGCTACCACAATCCTGTACGCTACCTTTGCCTTTGTAAACAGGGATAATCAGGCTAAATCGCCACTGGTTCGGCATTTCCTTGGTGATCAGGATGCGGTTAAAAAGATCCGTCAGAAGGTCCACACCATGTGGGCCCATCGCCTTCCACACTTCAATTGGCACATTGTCAGGCCCGACCGCTTTCCGGTTCTTCATGTGGCGAAGAGCAATGCGGGTTTCGTCGGGGGAAATAGGGGAAATAAGCCCAAGGTTAGGAGGCGGTTCCGGAGGAAGGTTATGGGGATGCTGTTTGTTAGACAGCTCCGCGAAGTATGTACACCATCTCTCCTTAACAGAGGGGGCATCGTAGAGCAGCTTACCCTGGGCGTCCCTTACACAAAGACATTTGCTAATGTCCCGTGTAGTTTTCTCCCGGGCACGCGCCAGCTTAAAAATAAGCTTTTGCCCCTCCGTAGTTTCCAGCTTGTCGTATAAGGGCGCCAGACTTTTGCTGCGGGCTCTGGCTACAGCTTTTTTGCAAGCGCGCTTAGCCGCTCCATATGCCTCCCTGTCATCCGGAGAGTTGGACCCTTGCCACTGTTTAAATAAAACCTTCTTCTTCCGAGTCGCCTCCTGCACCCCGTCATCCCACCACCACGTCTCCTTTCCTATGGTGCGGCCACCACGAGAAGTGCCAAGGACGCGCTTACCCGCACCGGTGATTGCTGAATGGATCCTACTCCAGATCTCTTGAGCGGCGGACTCATGCGGAGCACTGATCTTGAGATGCTCGACCTCCGCGATGAAGTCCGACTGCCTAGGACCATCAAGCAACCACCACTTAGTGCGGGGTTTGCGTTTCTCGGTCACTCTCTTCTTCGGTACAACCGCAAAGTCCAGGACAAGGAGGCGGTGTTGAGCCGTTAGGCTTTCGCCTGGGATGACTTTGCAGTTGGTAACCTTGCCAATGTGGCACCGTCGCACCAGCAGGTAATCTATTTGGGTTGAGTAGGCACCACTACGGTACGTAATAAGATGCTGGGGCTTCTTCTGAAAGAATGTGTTCGCGATGGCTAGGTCAGACACAGCGCAGGTGCTAAGTATATTGACTCCCTCTGCGTTTAGCTGGCCATAACCAAAACCACCGTGAACACGTCCATACTCTCCAGCAAACTGACCTACGTGACCGTTGAGATCCCCCCCAACCAAAACACCTTCGGAATTCGGGATAGCACGTAATACGTCCTCGAACTCATCCCAGAAGGCCTCCTTTTCAGACTCACAGCAACCAGTCTGAGGAGCATAGGCGCTGATTAGGTTCGTTACCGACCCTTCGACCAGCACCCTAACTCGCATCAACCGGTCGCTGCATCGGTCTACTTCAAGGAGTCCATCCTGAAGGTCCTTAGACAGCACCACGGCCACTCCGCCCCTGCCCGTTGGTGATCCGGTGTACACTAGCCGGTACCCCTGCCCGATGTCACGTGACTTATTTCCCTTCCAGCGCGTCTCCTGAAGGAAGGCGCACTGGACCCGACGCTTCGCAAGTACGTCCGCGAGTTCTCGGCAACGTCCGGTTAGGGAGCCAATGTTCCAGGTGGCAAAGCGGAACTTCTTCTTGGGTACTATCCTCTTTAGCCGTGCCCGTACTTGACACGGTAGCCCTAGCCCACTTATCGCGGGTTTAGGGCGATGTGCCTGCGCGTCGTTATGCGGCGACGCCCTAGACCGAGTACTCTTACCTAACTTGTTTCTCTCCATACATATATGACTGAAGTTGGTTTTATGTGGGGCGACCAGCCGTCTGACCCCCACAACCCTACAAGAGGGAAACCAGGTTCGCCAGAGCCTCGTCCGTTGGACAGCAGGGTGCACCGCTAGCAGGTGAGGTTGGCTTGGGTCTTTAAGATGGCAACGGACCCCATACACCCCACGGACCCCATACACCCCACGTGTACTAAACGCTGATTGTTGTTTTTAAATACGTTCCGTTTCACGTTACTTTAGTTCATCATTTTAGCTAAAAAAATCAATATTAACTAAAATAAATAAAATCATTGCAATGGCCTTTATTTTATACTTTTTGGTCATCTTATTAATAACATTTTCATAAATTCTGTATTTGCATCTTTCCTATTAATTTTTGATTCCTATTATATCTGGACTACCGCCATAAATTACTATTAACATTAGTCTTAAGATAATAATCATTGTGTTACTAACAAAATATGGACGTCAACTAGTCTGAATTAAACAAATTTTATTAAATTGTTATTAAGTTGAAGAAATTAACTTTTTTTTGTTTAGTTCTTTTTTATTATTGTTTGGACTGAAATTAAACTTAGGTACCACGCGTGTTGCCGAGATAGTTGAAGACATCATTAGAGATTTTTTTTTCTGGATATATATATATTTAAGTGTCCTCGATTTATATATGTATGTTTCATCGTGCATCACAACATAGTAGAAAAAATAAAATGACTGGGTCTACTTCCATTAAAAAGTTCAAACCCAAGTAAGTCTAAAGTAATAAAATCGATAAATTATAGCTACAGTAGTACTACACTATTGATAATAAAATACGGCAATTGTTTCTACATATACGGCCGTCAATATTTACAAATTTTCATGAGCTGGCAAGCATTGAAAACAAAAGATTGGCAGCTTCTTTGGTGAATCGTATATCCGTCAACGTACTAAATATAAGGGGACACGGGTGGAGGAGAGCTTCAAAAGACCTGCTGGCTCCCATTGCAGCCTCTTAAGTTTATTTGTTTAAGATTGTCACATTCTTGCTTGCTAAACGCTATAGTACAATTCAATTGTTAAATAAATAAATAATAATATCCTAATGGAAGGATGCATTTGTGCAAATCAACATTTCTATAAATAATATTAAGCGTGTATCTGGATCTCTACTTGCACATGTAAAACTATAAAACACCCTGTAATTTATTTATGTTTTTAGGTGTGTCAACAGCGCGTGGTGCCTTCACGCCCAAGATTTTGCAACAGATGGCCAAAAACTGTAAACGACCGCAAATCTATGCGCTTTCAAATCCCACGATCAAAGCAGAATGTACAGCTCAGGAGGCCTATGACCACACTGAGGTGTTTTAATTTTGTCAGTCTGAACTGTCCCAATAATTTGGTTTGATTTTTTTAAGAATCAGTCTGAAAATATTTAGTTCAATCAAAGCCCTAGTTTTTCCCCCTCTGTTTGGGCTCAATTTTACTTCATCTCCGACACTTGTCATTCTTTAACATATAATTAATTTTATCATTTTGCATTGTTATAAGAAATTAAATAAATACCTATTCAAATACCTAAATCGTGAATAGTCTCCTAAGATCGTTTCCTTCTAGATGCAATGGTAAGCTTACCTTAAAGGATAAAATCAGTTATATAGTATGTGTTTGATGGGCCTTACGCTAAAAATGTGAAAAACACATTATTTAAGCATTGTAGGTATTTAATTCATTAAATTGTTTTAGGGTCGATGCGTATTTGCATCCGGTTCTCCTTTCCCTCCAGTGAAATATAAAGGGAAGGTATACCACACAGGCCAAGGTAACAACTCCTACATATTCCCGGGAGTTGCGTTGGGGGTTCTCGCTTGCTTTGCCCACCATGTAACCGACACCATGTTCCTAGCCGCAGCCAGGGTAATGCACTTGTAAATTTTAGTTTTACGAAAATTATTTACATGAGTAAACAGGTATCTTCTGGGCTCGCTTGCTCCATCGATTGCTTGCTCCGTTGATTTCCATCAGGCGAGATTGAGTTCTATCCAAGTATGTATGATATATGTGTAAGTATTCCTGTCTGTCTGCTTGTTACTTTTTGTTGTCCTAATTGATTTGGATGGAACTGGTAGATAGAAGACTTGTTCTGGATTAAGAAATAGTAAATTTTGAGAGTCATGCTCCCTTTCCGACGAAGCCTCTAGCAGAAACTGGTCAGCAATAACACTTGCTATATTTCTCGCTTGCCCTCAGGGAAAGATACGTTTTCGTATCTCTATCTATTAGTAGTGATACGACTAATTTAGTAGTAATAATAGTAGAGCTTATGCAATACCTCTGTAACTTAAAAAAAAAACTGTAAATATTTTTCCAGTGTTTAGCGAAGAACGTCACTCAGAAAGATTTAGACATTGGTCGAATCTATCCATCTCTCAACGACATCCCGTGTTTATCTTATAAAATAGCTGTGGATGTGATTGAGGAAGCCTACAAACTCAGTATGTATGAACTAAGTTCACTGTAACTCCGTTTATCCTATTAGTACTAATATTATAAATTGAATGTGTGTGGATGTTTGTAAATCAATCACAGCTCAACTACTAGGTATATGCATTTGGATGTTTGGTACGCGGGTAGACCACGCGGGTCGGGTTCGGCGTGTGAGACGGTGAGGCCTAAGGCTGCACTACGGTTTTTTCCCGCGAGCGGTTACCGCGAAACCGCTCAAGAAGCACGGGAATCCGTCGCGGGAAAAAAACCGCATGTGATGCCGCATGTTTTAGTTTCCTTGACTCACAAAGTCACAAGATTAAAAACAGCGGCGGTTTAGCCGTAGTTTGGCCTAGCCCTTTCGGTTGCATGTAGCTTGCATACGATAAAGCGATAAGGACTATTTGTCTTTGTGGCCATTAGAAAGAAAGAAGTCAAGAGCAGGCTCAGCAAATGTAGAGTATTGTGCAGCATTGCCACAACGCTGGTTAACATTAATTAATGGCTCTTTACTGGATATTGTTGTAATGTCCCTAACTTAACTTGACTTTTAATATTTAACAGATTTTGCGAGTGTTTATCCCAAACCAAAGGACTTAACCAAGTATGTAAAAGATTTTACGTACAAAACTGATTATCGGAATGTCACACCAGATTTTTACAAATATCCGGAAACTAGAGGAGTTAGAGTGAAATCGGTAGATGAAATGGTTAAAATATTGTAAGTAGGCAGTTATTTGATGGTACTTCTTAAACTTAGAAATAGTGTTCAAGACATCAATGATTTTATAATTTTGGTAGTTTATAATCATTCGATTTTAATTTCCCTCTCAGTAAAAGTCGAAAAAACTAAGATAATAAGCGAAGAAATAATTTCAAATTGAAATGATCAAATTTATTGATTGTATCGATCGACAAAGTGAATGAGGTGAGCTTTTGATCTATTATAAATTCTTATTATTATTCGTGACATGGGGTACCTTGTCATTATCACCATTATCATCATCATCGTCATTTCAACAAAGAGACATCCACTGCTGAATATAGACCTCACATTAGTGTCCATTTCGAGAAATCTGTATGCCGATCATCTTTGACTAGTCAACATCGATGGATTGACTGATTCCCATGCACTCTCACTCTGGATCATGGATTGAACCAAGACCGGGCGCCAGAGGACGCTGCAGCCGATAACCGCTACAAGGACACAGCGGTGCTCCACTCAAGCGGAGTAGGCCTAGTTCGTATGCTCCGCCGTATCCTCCAAGCGATCCACACAATGATTTGGTGACATGGAAGCTCGCCAAACCAGCAATCACTGTGAAATTAACAAAAAGGCATTTTATGTTTCAGGATTATTACAAAAACCCCATTTGATGCAAGACGACTGCCTATATCCCTGAAGAAATGAAATTGCCGAGTGATAGTACTCGTACTTTGGTCATTCGTACGGACGTGTGCAGTTTTCGTATCTAATTATTTAAAGCCAAGCTTACAAAAGAGATACTGAAAGTTTTATTGTTAATCGTCTATACATTTAGAGGTCTAGAAAATGTATTTGTTTTTCCTCTAATGCAAACGTATTTAAGTTTTTCCTATAAAAAACGTTTGTATAATTTACTTTTGTACATCGACATAAAAGAATGGACGGAGCAATCCCGGGTTTGAGGTGAAATGAAAAGTGAAGATACTTAAACTGTATCGCAATAATTGTACGTACGGTTTGTAAAAATTAAAGTTCTTGGTAAATTATTGTGTTTATTGTAATAATAAACTCATGATTGTACCATTTTCAAGTATTTCATTTTTTAGTGCGCCCGCGTCTCGGCGCTGTTTCGATTCTATGATTGGGAGTGACACCCGAAAGGAAAACAAAGTTGAAGACACTGTATGAAGATCATAGTGTGTAGATATTGCGTAGATAGAAGAACCTTAACCTTAGCACTGATTAGCCAGCTCTAGCAACTCACAGCACTTCAGAAAATAGGAGATATTACACTACCACATTCATCGAAAAGTTTGAAGATCTTTGACATGAGTTATGCCAGAGTCGTTATGTTATCCAGTATCTGGCTGAGGCAGTCACTTCATGAAGTAAAATCTGTCTGGTAAGGTCTAGGTTTGCGAGTTTAATTTACATTTTTGGGCCGGCCGCATACGTACGGTTTTCTGATTCGGAATTCCGTGAGACTAATGTCTGATTTTCCGTTCTTCTGACCTAAAAACACGACTTGTTTTCACTAACGTCAAGTTTTTTCCTATTTTGAAAATAAACGAACGTGTGCACCTTGTTGAATATTGTTAGAACGTAAAGTGAGGAGGTGGGTAGGGCACATTACTCGCACAGCGTTAGAACACCTCACACAAGGTGCGAGACGCACAGGAACGGTTGTTGTGGCGATACTTGGGTAGGCCCATGTCCAGCAGTGGTCGTTTTTCGGCTGATATGATAATGATGATGAAGGTAAGCATGCAGGTTTCAAAATATAAATTGTTTATCAGGAAACCATACGTATGCGGTTGGCCTCCTCGCTTCGTGAGATAGGAACGAACGGAAGAAAAACTTGCTGCCGAAAAAAGTAGGGTAAAAGTCTCGCCTAGCTGGTAGAGCGCAAGCCGTCAAGTCACATTCCCTCTAAGCAATTTTCCTCATGTAAACAACTGGTGCCCAGCTGCATCTGTCAAGGTCTTTTTCCACCAGCGATGTGCGAGGATGCGCAGCGAGGGCCGAGCCAATGAAGCTCGACGAGTACCGGAGAAACGATTCAACTGTCTTGGATCCCGTAACGAAATTAATCAGAAAAGTACAGCGGAGGAGTAGGAAAAAAATGAGTCGCTTCATTTATATAGCCTCATTCAACCTCACGATTCTATTGATTCTTAACAAACGCATCCCTCACGAAACAAGCTCAGATGATGAATATCAGAACGTTCGGCCAGTCGAGATAGGGAGCTGGCTGCTACTCCAGTTTAGAGAAACTGTTACTGAATAAAGATTGTGACAAACAACCAATGCTTTACTTTTACTCGTAATGCCACCGGTTAAAATTAAAATGAATTTTGGTTCCTGTAACATCAGGACGTTCGGCCAACGTAATCTCCATAACCTGAATACATGGTCACCCTATTTCAGTCGCCATTCGCCATAGTGCATTTTTATTGATAAATCTTAAATCAACAACAATACTGACACCATTGCACTGAAAACCTATAACTCATCAGGGGTTTTACGAGTCTTCTAGGCTTCTTCGTTGTGGAGGAATCGATAATCCCAATGTTTTGAGGTTATATGTTAAATTTCCATTTTACTATTAAAAGGGGCCGTCACAAAAAAAAAAACAATAAAAGTTCGTTTCAGTGTCGTCACTAAATCTTTATTCATTAACGGTTTCTCTGGGCTTCTTCCTTGTGAACGAATCGATAATCCCAATATTTTGAGGTTATATGTTAAATTTTCATTTTACTATTTAAAGGGGCCGTCACAAAAAAAATAAAACAATAAAAATTCGTTTCAGTGTCGTCACTAAATCTTTATTCATTAACGGTTTCTCTGGGCCTCTTCCTTGTGAAGGAATCGATAATCCCAATATTTTGAGGTTATATGTTAAATTTTGATTTTACTATTTAAAGGGGCCGTCACAAAAAAAATAAAACAATAAAAATTCGTTTCAGTGTCGTCACTAAATCTCTATTCATTAACGGTTTCTCTCAGGTTCTCAGTTATGGAGATTACGTTGGCCGAACGTCCTGATGTTACAGTAACCAAAATTCATTTTACTTTTAACCGGTGGCATTACGAGTAAAAGTAAAGCATTGGTTGTTTGTCACCAAATCGTCACTAAATGTTTATTCAGTAACAGTTTCTCTAAGGTCCTCAGTTATGGAGATTCAGGTTGGCCGAACGTTCTGATATCAGGTAGTTCGGCCATAAATAAATGCTTCTAACCTTCAGAACTGTTCTGTCACAAATTCTTTGGCTGGTGGCATCTTTATGCGTCACATAATCGTCACTAAAAACTGGAGTATCAGCCAGCTCCCTATCTCGACTGGCCGAACGTTCTGATATACATCGTAATGCCACCGGTTAAAAGTAAAATGAATTTTGGTTCCTGGAACATCAGGACGTTCGGCCAACGTAATCTCCATAACTAAGAACCTGAGAGAAACCGTTAATAAATAAAGATTTAGTGACGAGACTGAAACGCATTTTTATTGTTTTATTTTTTTTTGTGACGGCCCCTTTAAATAGTAAAATGAAAATTTAACATATAAAAATAAAAAAAAATAAAAATAAAAATTGATTTATTATGCCAAAACACAGTACAGACAACATTTTAAGCCCTAGACCCCACACTAGGATTCCCTGTGTTGTGGAGTCTAGTCTCTTTCAGTCCAGAAGATACATTCGACACAATAAAAGCAGAATTTAAACAACGAGAAAAAAAGTAATAAATTAAAATTAAACTTATAGATACCTAATAGCTAGATTATACGTAGCCAAAAATAATTTCAAAATTGTGTGTGAGAATGTGAATTGTGAGTGTTTTTAACAGATGTGTGACAGTGATTGAGTGTACGTATCCATGTGTAGGGTTTGTTTAAATCAATGTGTTTGAGGTTAGTGTAGGTGTGTAAATGTATGTGTGGGGTGAGTGAAAGTGTATGTGTGTATGCGTGTAGTGAGTGTGTGTGTGTCTGTGATGTGTGTTTTGTGAGTGTGTCTTTTTATATAAGTTGAGTTTATATGGCAAGTCCTATTTGGGTGTTTGTAAAATTGCCTCAGTCTGCGTATAGTCAAGGCTCAGTAACCACTTATTAACAGTCCTCCTACAGGCCTTTTTTAATAGGGTGACAATTTTCAGCTTGCAGTTAATTTTCTTATAAATAAATGGTCCCATGAATTGAGTAGACTTTTGGCCTATCTTTTTGCAGCATTGGATGGGATTCCATTTCAGGAATCTTTGAGATCGTATTGTTTGGACTGTTTTCATGAGACTGCATCTATGAAAGCGCAAAGTTAGTGATAGTATGTACAATTGCCTTACCCTAAGCACTTGTGTCTCCTGGTACAGAAGGTCAGTAGGGTACTTGTATGGTCGACTGAAAGCACATTTCAAGAGCGCACGCCGGGCCAACTCAACTCTGAGTAGGTGGGTCTTTGCAGCCGCTCCCCAAGACACAATGCAGTACTCTAAGATGGATCGGCACAGTGCGAAATAAATAGTCTTCTTTAATTTGTCATTAGCAATTTTAGCCAGACGTTTAAATATATATTTAAGTTTCCTAACCCTTATACGCAGTGCATCAATATGTTTGGACCATGTCAGACAGCTATCAAGGATGACCCCCAAATATCTGATACTATTCGTGTTTTCAATAGTAGGGCAGCCACAGGAATTACGATCCGAGCATTTATGTATCTTTATGGTAACAGGTGCTTTAGGAGCGGTTCGAGAGGAGACACTAAAGCATAGGGCCTTAGTTTTAGTGACGTTAAGGGTAAGGAGATTCACATCCAGCCATTTGGCAACAGTTATAAGACCAGATTCTGCTTTGTCGCAAGCTTCTGTCCAGGATTCGCCGTGGAAAACAATTGCAGTGTCATCAGCGTATGTGTATACTTTAGCTGCGGGCAGTGTTAGCGAGCACAGATCATTAATGTATATAATAAAGAGGGTAGGCCCGATAACGCTGCCCTGTGGTACACCAAAATCAACTGAGGAAACGTCACTGCAATGCCCCTCCACGACAACTTTTTGACTTCTGTCACTGAGGTAAGACCTAAACCAATCTAGTGGTGCACCACGGATGCCAAGTGCTTTCATTTTTTCCAGGAGTATTTTCCGTGACACGGTGTCAAATGCTTTTGCGAGATCAAGGAAGATGCCGATACATGCTTTACCACTGTCTAATTTTTGTGTGATGTAGTCGACAGCGTTTGCCACAGCATCCTCCGTTGATCTCGCTGCCCTGAACCCATACTGACTATCTGACAGTAGATTGTTCTGTTCAAGGTAAGTCAGGAGCCTTTTATTGACGACTTTCTCCAGAATTTTGGACAGAGTCGTCAGTAAAGAGATCGGTCTGTAGTTGGCTGGATCTAGTACGTCACCACCCTTATGGATAGGACACACATTAGCGACTTTCATACTTGTAGGTACGCAACTTGTTGCAAGGCTGAGATTTCATAAGAAGGCGATAGGCCTAGCTAGGAAGTTAATACCCTTCTTGGCAATGGAGTTGCTGATACCATCAATACCAGCGGCAGATGTTGTTTTTAATTTTTTAATTATTATTGAGATTTCTTCTTCGTCTGTAGGAGAGAGAAAGAAAGAATTTGGATTATTTTGGTGGTGTATGGCCGAATCACTATATTTGGCAGCTAAGCTGTCCTCTGTGACATCCAATCTAGAGAGAGTGTCAGATGCAAGTTTATTTCCAACTGTAGAAAAGTAGGAGTTCACCGTGTTTAACTTTTGCTCTACGTCTTCATTAGTTGATGTTAAAATACCAAGTTCCGTTTTAGGGCCTGCAAAATTACAAATACTTTTAATTTCAGACCACATTTTTTTAGGATTGCCCTCAGCACTGTTTAAACGCTTACCGTCATATTCCAGTTTGATGTTTGTTAGTATATTGTTACAATAGTTCCTATATTTTTTATATTCTAATTGAATCGCAGGATTATCGCGGTTTTCTCGTTTTTTGGCTTTTATATGCAATGCATCTCTGCGTCTTATGCATTTCAGGAGGTTTTTTGTGATCCACGGTTTTTTGATTATGTCTGAGTTGTGCACGGTGGAAGTTGTAGTGTTCTGGGTAATTGTTTTTTGAAGAGTGTCAGTAAAATTATCAACTGCCTGAGTGACGTCAGTATGTGCATAGAGGGAGTTCCAATCGATATTCTTCAGGTCGTCTAGTAAAGCATTGTAGTCAATTTTAGCAATCTTCCTAGTAACACGGGTCTTAATGGGTTCCTTGTAAGAGCTAAAAATCACCGTATCGTGATCCGTAATACCAGACTCACACACCACGACAGTTGTTTTAAACTGTGACTTGACTAAAACATGATCCAGGCAGTTAGCTCCCCGAGTAGGGAAATTGTGACCAGGATAATATCCAAAGTGACTAGTCACTTCCAGATATTCTGTTGACCGTGGATCATTATAGTCGACTTTGATATCTAGGTTTATATCACCTACAATCGCACAGGTCTGACCTTTGCACAATCCCATGACATTACTGAGTGAATCACAAAAATTACTAATATTTGAAAAGGAAGGAGACCTATATAGAGCTATGAGTGATACTTCATCTCCAATATTAACAAGTAAACAGTTCGAGTCTCTGAAAGGAGGCTCCGAGATGTTAACATGTAAGTTTGATCTAGCGTATACAACAATACCATCGTTTTGGTTATGGAAAGTTTTAGAGCAGTGATACGAGTAGTTGTCTATATTATAGCAAGGCGATGAATCATCTAACCAGCACTCGGTTAATATAATGATGTCTGGGCAAAAGCGAAGGCGGCTGAGAAGTACAGTAAAATCATCAATGTTTTTGTTTATACTGCGGATGTTCTGTATAATAACCGTGTACTGTTGCTTAGTTTTTCCAAGATAGTGTATACAATTATCA
Source organism: Lacanobia oleracea (assembly GCA_950371165.1). NCBI lineage: Eukaryota > Metazoa > Arthropoda > Insecta > Lepidoptera > Noctuidae > Lacanobia > Lacanobia oleracea. The sequence goes on from OX493397.1 coordinate 16,850,665, forward strand.
ATTGACTCAGTTTTATAGGAATTAACGATGTCAGTGTTATCAATGTCGTCTGTTAGTTGAGCTAAATTAGCCATTTATATGCAATGGAAAATATACTTCGTGCCTAAAAGTGTGCTTGAGCTGACTAATCAGCCAATTTCGGCTAAAGTGAGCATGGTATACTGCTATTACAGACTGTAGTATTGCAAAAAATTGATGGCGATGGCACTCAACGTTATAGGAGAAAACTGATCGATCTAAGATATAGTGTAGTTCGTGGTTATTAAGAGAAGTGTATGTGTGAGAGTGAAGTGTGTCAGTGTAGTTTGTGTTATTAAAAATTATGAGTATTCCGTACAAGTTATTATTATAATTTAAAGCAGTAAACAATACAATTAGTTGTAGTTTTAGGTTGCAGGTGAGAAGGATAATATAAACAAAATTACCCAACAGAGTAAACCCAGAATAATGTAAAATTAAACAAAAAGGGCAAAATTGAAAACATGCAAGGATATGCCCAAGTAGCATGCTTGGATAGAGACTATGCAAAGGTGTTAGTGGCCATAGTAATAGTCACTTTGTGTTGAATTTTAGTGCTTGCAGTGAACTTTCATTTTTAATGAGACAAGCAGGTTCCCCTTGCTTTTTACGAAGAAATACCCTGCCGTTTTTTATCCAGCAGTATTGATATTGTTCTATCCTTGCAAAATCACGTGCTAAGAAGTGGAGTCTTCTTGTTGTAGCGGTCAGGTTCTCTGAGATGTACAAAACGCTCGGGGCCCCAGGTAGACCTAGATGGGTGGAATTCAGGTGACTACCTTTGTTATCTTGATTAAAGTTCTTCGCAGCAATGAGCACCTTTTCCTTAATTAGTGTGTTGCATAACTCAATCACAATTGTGCTCGAAGCGTTTTCCACTTTAGAAGGCAATCTAAAGACATCTTTTACTGAAGAGTGAATGGAGGGTGTTTCAATATTTAATTTTTTCATGACATTAGTAGTCAGCTGGAAAAGCGTTTCCTTTGTTTCTTTCTGCGCTTTCGGGACTCCTCTAATTTCTATGTTCATCTTTTTGCTGTTTCGTTCTAAGGTTTCAATTTTTTCTTCAAGTATAAAGAGTGAAGCAGAGTAGTTTTTACGTTCACTTTCCAACTTATCAATCTTTTTCTGAATGTCGCACATTTGGTTACCCAAGAATTCCACGCTCGCACCAATCTCTGTGTTTTGTGCTTGAATATCCCTATTTTGCGTTTTTATGTCACAGATGTACCTCTCAATACTAGAGTAATGTTTCTGTATTTCTTCAAATCTGTTCTCCAAAGCGTCAACCCGCGTATTTTGCTGAGAAATCAATTCTTTTATCAGATCTCTGAGTTCCGCGTTATCGTCCACACGGCAAGTAGGAGCGTCGATGTCGTCGTCGTCTAGCCGCAGTCGCTTTATATTCCTAGTGGTTACATTTCCAGTTGGTTCCATACTGCGCGCTAACAGATCAGTTTCTGATACCGATAATCCCTTAGGGGGAGTGCGCATTGTGCTCATGACAGGAGGAATTGCTTGCAAAAGTACGGCGTGCGCGTCCAATAATAACGATTACTTTTAAAAACGTAATTGGCTAATGTTTACAAGTAAACGTTAGCGTCGTAATCAGTGGTTTCTTATGCGCCTGTCTATGTATATGTATCCATAAAATCACTGTGGAAGCACGAGGATCGCTTGATGTTTAACACAGCGAGTGTGTTGACACAGCGGTCAGTTATTAGACAAGGATGAATTATGTATACCTGTCTCGTCGGTGCTGCGGGTGTGGAGGGCGCCCCGTTGAGACCTTCTCAGATATTGGTGGTAATTAATTTCACTGTACAACTTGTTAGGTCGAATTTTGCTTATTAATCTGTTACTTTTGTATGTTTACAGTTGACTGGTAAGACTTTAATGGTTCGAAAAATATTTTAACTGTGTGAATATATAACCTCAAAACATTGGGTTATCGATTTCTCCTCAAAGAAGAAGCCCAGAGAAACTGTTAATCAATAAAGATTTAGTGACGACACAGAAACGCAACGTTTATTGTAATATTTTATTTTGTGACAGCTCCATTAAATAGTAAATTGAATATTTAACATATAACCTCAAAACATTGGGATTATCGATTCCTCCACAACGAAGAAGCCTAGAAGACTAGTAAAACCCCTGATGTGTTATAGGTTTTCAGTGCATTGGTGTCAGTATTTTTATTAATTCAAAAATAATCTATAAAATGCACTATGGCGGATGACGACTGAAATAGGGTGACCATGTATTCCAACGAAACAAGTATTTATCGAGTACTTAATTACCTTAACAGTGAAGCAAAACACGTCGTAATATTAAATTATATAGGTACAAGCAATGTTGAGCTGATGCTTGCATAACAGTGTCCACTTGTGAAGTTTTTGTTATATTAGTCATGTCTATTTTGGCTAAAAGCAAACGAAAGTGGAAAGGTGGCTGACATTGGAGATTGAGAAGTTTAACTAAGTACAAGAATACTTAAATAAATAGGTAAACAAATAAAAAAATGCTATATTTGTAATCAATCATCCAAAAAAAAACGGCAGGTAGTTAGGTACATAATAATTTGTACTTTTTAGAATTACAGTTAAACTGGTTTACCTCGAGAGAAGATAGATCAATTTGACAGCTTCTTGTGTTTATTGCTAGGTAATTGACTTAAAACTTGTCAAATCGGATTTCTTTCGGTTGTGGCCCGACAATATTATTATTAGTTAATAAACTAGATTACACATATAACAATTAAATAACAGTTCTATTAATAAATCACAGTAAGATTATACAATCACTACACCAAATAAACTCTTAAAAATACTAGTCGACAACATTACGGTTTTCATTCTAGTAAGGTCAGCCAGAACTTAAGCTATCCATTTCCGTTAGTCCTGTCTGGTTTTATTGTAGTACCAAAGGATCTCTGCACCTGACCTCAATGACGTCACACCAGTGACGTGACTGGCGAGCGAGAGACAGCAAGGCACTGCGAGGAAGTTGCGGGAGAAGGAATGCATTCCACACGGGTGCAAAGATCCCTTGGTACTATAGTAGAAATTGATAAGAAATGACATTTGACTAGCACGAGAGGAGAACCCAGAGACGCTATAAAAATAAATTTAAATGTACATATCACATTTTTGCATAACCATTAACCTTTTAAATAGCGCTGAAAAATACTTAAAAAAATCAATCAGAGAATATTTTTTTAATACTTTAAAAGCGCTTGATTCTTATCATCAAAAACTGCCTAAAAATTTTAATTGACTTATGATAAGTAAGGTAGTAGTTTAAAATTGGTCGTGTTAACAAGTAGGTAGGTACTATCATCCTTTTAAACTGTAACTGTAACTTTTAACTGTATAAAACTTAACAATAGTATGTAAGAACTTACCTTTATACAAATCAGTCTCTTGTCATCAGTAGATTAAGTACCTAAATTATTTTAGTAATTGCTGTCATTTTTTACATATGTTAAAATACTTGTTTCGTTGGAATACATGGTCACCCACCCTATTTCAATCGTCATCCACCATAGTGCATTTTTATAGATTATTTTTGAATTAATAAAAAACTGACACCATTGCACTGAAAACCTATAACTCATCAGGGGTTTTACGAGTCTTCTAGGCTTCTTCGTTGTGGAGGAATCGATAATCCTAATGTTTTGAGGTTATATGTTAAATTTCCAGTTTACTATTTAAAGGGGCCGTCACAAAAAAAAATAGTACAATAAAAGTTCGTTTCAGTGTCGTCACTAAATCTTTATTCATTAACGGTTTCTCTGGGCTTCTTCCTTGTGGAGGAATCGATAATCCCAATATTTTGAGGTTATATGTTAAATTTTCATTTTAATATTTAAAGGGGCCGTCACAAAAAAAATAAAACAATAAAAATGCGTTTCAGTCTCGTCACTAAATCTTTATTCATTAACGGTTTCTCTCAGGTTCTTAGTTATGGAGATTACGTTGGCCGAACGTCCTGATGTTCCAGGAACCAAAATTCATTTTACTTTTAACCGGTGGCATTAAGAGTAAAAGTAAAGCATTGGTTGTTTGTCACCAAATCGTCACTAAATCTTTATTCAGTAACAGTTTCTCTAAGGTCCTCAGTTATGGAGATTCAGGTTGGCCGAACGTTCTGATATCAGGTCGTTCGGCCATAAATAAATGCTTCTAAATTTCGAAATTTTCTGTCACAAATTCTTTGGCTGGCATCTTCATGCGTCACATAATCGTCACTAAAAACTAGAGTAGCAGCCAGCTCGCTATCTCGACTGGCCGAACGTTCTGATATACATTTTTAAATAGTAACACACACACACACACACACACACACACACACACACACACAGTTACACAGTTACAGTTACAGTTTAAAGGGATGATAGTACCTACCTACTTGTTAACACGACCAATTTTAAACTACTACCTTACTTATTATAAGTCAATTTAATTTTTAGGCAGCTCTTGATGATAAAAATCAAGCGCTTTTAGTGTTAAAAAAATATTCTCTGATTGATTTTTTTAAGTATTTTTCAGCGCTATTTAAAAGGTTAATGGTTATGCAAAAATGTGATATGTACATTTAAATTTATTTTTATAGCGTCTCTGGGTTTTCCTCTCGTGCTAGTCAAATGTCATTTCTTATCAATTTCTACTATAGTACCAAGGGATCTCTGCACCCGCGTGGAATGCGTTCCTTCTCCCGCAACTTCCTCGCGGTGCCTTGCTGTCTCTCGCTCGCCAGTCATGTCACTGGTGTGACGTCATTGAGGTCAGGTGCAGAGATCCTTTGGTACTACAATAAAACCAGACAGGACTAACGGAAATGGATAGCTTAAGTTCTGGCTGACCTTACTAGAAAGAAAGCCGTAATGTTGTCGACTAGTATTTTTAAGAGTTCATTTGGTGTAGTTATTGTATAATCTTACTGTGATTTATTAATAGAACTGTTATTTAATTGTAAAATGTGTAATCTAGTTTATTAAACTAATAAAAATATTGTCGGGCCACAACCGAAAGAAATCCGATTTGACAAGTTTTAAGTCAATTACCTAGCAATAAACACAAGAAGCTGTCAAATTGATCTATCTTCTCTCGAGGTAAACCAGTTTAACTGTAATTCTATATTGAGAGTACTGATTTCTCCCCAATCCTTTTTTCAAACGATGCTAATGAAGCAGCGGACACCTTAACCACGTTATTGACTCTAATCATTGACAAACACACTCGTTTTACCAAAGTCTCACGAAAGTACCGTAACATCAAGCCCTGGATCACACCTGGCTTACTTCGTTGTATTAAAAATAGAGACAAAATGCATCTAACTTTAAAATCACAACCAGACAACCCAATCCTCAAAGTAACGTATTCTCGCTATCGCAACTTTTGTAATTCGTTACTACGAAAATTGAAAATAAATTATGAGAAGACAGAATTTATGAAAAGGAAAAACAATTCCAAAGCAACATGGGATCTCATAAAACTCATAACACATTCTAAATCTACACCCTCACCATCTACAGAACTGTTACAGCTCGAACCTTACGCACTAGCATCAGCAAACAAAGTTAATAAGCACTTTGTTAGCCTTGGCAAAGACCTAGCTACAAGTATACAGCAATGTCGGACTGTGCCAGCTCACTCTTCAAGTTTAAAATCAAATTGTAACTCAATGTGTGTCCTAGAAACCGACAATTCGGAAGTAGAGCGACTTATAATAAATTTGAAATCAAGTTCTGTAGCTGGAATTGACGGTATTTCTGGACACATATTGAAGTTAACGCACAAAATTTTAGTCCCCCATATCACCCATATCTGCAATCTCGCGATATCCACCGGTGTTTTCCCTGATTCTTTCAAAACAGCTCTAGTCCACCCTATTCATAAGGGAGGGGACAGAGGCAGTGTCAAAAATTATAGACCCATATCGATTCTACCAACTATCTCGAAGATTCTGGAGAAGATACTGAACAACCGTTTGCTTAAATACCTTAATGCTTATAATCTTCTCTCGGAAAACCAATATGGTTTCAGAGCCGGAATCGCAACAGAGGATGCGGTTATTGCGCTCTCTGAAAAAGTGACTCAGCTCATGGACAAGAAGCAGCGGTGTCTTGGTATTTTTCTTGATATTTCGAAAGCTTTTGACACTGTCTCTGCACCCATCCTTCTGTCAAAACTGGAACGCATGGGAATTCGGGGTCCCGCACTTGATATTTTTTCAAGTTATCTGGATAATCGTTTCCAACATGTTCAATTGAATAAGGTAATAAGCGATAAAGCTAGAATAGAATACGGCGTCCCACAAGGAAGCATTCTAGGCCCAACCTTATTCCTCATCTACATAAACGATTTGTGTTCACTTTCTCTAACAAACTGCTCCATATATACCTACGCTGATGATACAGCCCTAATTTGTCATGGAAATGATTGGAGTGAAACAGAAAAATATGCACAGATGGCACTGGACACTGTCATGAATTGGTTTGACAATAATTTGTTGACCTTGAATGCGGAAAAATCTAAATTTGTAACATTTTCTTTAAGTAACAAGACTCAGCCAAATATAACACCTACTATTAAAGCTCATACCTGTCCAAGAAACAACTGCTGTACCTGTCCCTCTCTGACACCCACATCGTGTATAAAATACTTGGGCGTGCAAATTGACAACCATCTGAACTGGTATAGTCATCTAGATAATCTTGTCACCCGAACGCGCAAACTCATTTCCATCTTTAAGAAACTCCGTGGTTCGGCTGACTCAGATATACTTATGATGGTCTATTATTCACTCTGTCAGTCTCTTCTTCTTTATTGTTTGCCAGCTTGGGGTGGCGCCTGCAAAACACACTTTCTGAAATTAGAGAGAACTCAGAGAGCAGTTCTGAAAGTTATGTTCTGCAAGCCCTATAGATACCCTACATTGGAACTTTTTAGGGAATGTGGGGTTCTGTCGGTGAGAGGGTTGTATGTGTTACAATGTGTATTAAGGAAACATCAACTGCCTTTCAAAGTTTGTACTAAACGTCGCGCAGACATTGTCCTTCCACCAGTTAGACACAATACCACCTTCGCACGACACCAATTCACCTACCTCAGCTATATTTTATATAATAAAATTAATAAGCTTCTCCATATCCACAGTTTAAATTATCACCAATGCAAAAACACAGTGATAGAATGGCTGATTAACAAATCGTATGGTGAAACCGAAAACCTGCTCCTCTCACATTTCTAAGACAGATCTCTCCTCATTCAAGTATATCACACCCATACACTCATACACACTCCCCACCTTCACAATTACTCACACATACCACGATACACTCACTCCCACTCCTAAACCTACAATTTTTAGTATTATTTTTTCTTCTTTTTACAAATTACTTATATAATAATTTTATAGTTATATTAGCCATGTTATTGGAGTAAACAGATTTTATGTTCTTCTATGGAATCACTGGTCCCCAAGTCACAGGCTATAAACCTAGTTTGGGAGCCAGGAGATAATACCTTTTGCACTTTTAATTGTATCGTATTACTGTACCTGTAACCTTAGCAAATTATTTGGGAATAAACTTTATTATTATTATATTATTATTATTATTCTAAAAAGTACAAATTATTATGTACCTAACTACCTATCGTTTCTTTTTTTGGATGATTGATTACAAATATAGCATTTTTTTATTTCTTTACCTATTTATTTAAGTTTTCTTGTACTTAGTTAAACTTCCCAATCTCCAATGTCAGTCACCTTTCCACTTTCGTTTGCTTTTAGCCAAAATAGACATGACTAATATAACAAAAACTTCACAAGTGGACACTGTTATTCAAGCATCAGCTCAACATTGCTTGTAGCTATATAATTTAATATTACGACGTGTTTTGCTTCATTGTTAAGGTAATTAAGTACTCGATAAATACTTGTTTCGTTGGAATACATGGTCACCCTATTTCAGTCGCCATCCGCCATATTGCATTTTTATAGATTATTTTTGAATTAATAAAAATACTGACACCATTGCACTGAAAATCTAAAACACATCATTGGTTTTACTATTCTTCTAGGCTTAGTCGTTGTGGAGGAATCGATAATACCAATGTTTTGAGGTTATATGTTAAATTTCCATTTTACTATTTAAAGGGGCCGTCACAAAAAAAAAGAAAACCATAAAAGTTCGTTTCAGTGTCGTCACTAAATCTTTATTCATTAACGGTTTCTCTGGGCTTCTTCTTGTGGAGGAATCGATAATCCCAATATTTTGAGGTTATATGTTAAATTTTCATTTTACTATTTAAAGGGGCCGTCACAAAAAAAAATAAAACAATAAAAATGCGTTTCAGTCTCGTCACTAAATCTTTATCCATTAACGGTTTTTCTCAGGTTCTTAATTATGTAGATTACGTTGGCCGAACGTCCTGATGTTCCAGGAACCAAAAATCATTTTACTTTTAACCGGTGACATTACGAGTAAAAGTAAAGCATTGGTTGTTTGTCACCAAATCGTCACTAAATCTTTATTTAGTAACAGTTTCTCTAAGGTCCTCAGTTATGGAGATTCAGGTTGGCCGAACGTTCTGATATCAGGTCGTTCGGTCATAAATAAATGCTTCTAACTTTCGAACTGTTCTGTCACAAATTCTTTGGCTGGCATCTTTATGCGTCACATAATCGTCACTAAAAACTGGAGTAGCAGCCAGCTCCCTATTTCGACTGGCCGAACGTTCTGATATACATCATTTCTCACTGCGTTGCATATGGCAAGCCTTTCAATTCATAAACAATATTCAAACGACCCTTGACTAAGCAAACGCACAGCGTTGAATAGAGCTCTGTGATTGGTTCGTTTGTGTTGCGTAGTTCGCTTCGCTACTTGACGTTTCTTTCTAGGTCTTCATTTATCAGTGGCAATATTATAAAAAGAACCTTTTGAAAATTTTGAAAATCCCGTATAATTTTTCTGGTATTTATTGAGCTTCTCTAATTGATATAATTACTAAATTCTTCTTCACTACTATAATCATTGTAAAAGGACGCTATTAAAATGGAAAATTATCACAAACAGTAAAATCCAATTCCGAGGAGCTCGTGGCTAAATAATAACAGCCGCACGGGTCGATCTTGAAGGTTAAGCATCTCTTGCCAAGGTTGGCCTGTGGATGGGTGACCGTCTTAACATAACGAGTTTCCTCCGTGTCTCAGAAAGCACGTTAAACCGTTGGTCCCAGCTGTCATTTGTAGATCTTTGGCAGTCGTTACGGATTGTCAGAAGCCAGTAAATCTGACTCCAGTCTTGCCGTGTTACCCAGTTAATGGGTTGTGGAGGTCTGGTAGGCAGCCGCTCCACGTAAAACACTGGTATTCAGCAGAATCCAGTTTGTCTGGAAGCCGACACCAATGTAGTTGGGAAAAGGCTAGGCAGATGATGATGATGAGTAAAATCCAACCCCGAAAAATATTTCTCGTAACACATAATAGACCACAGAGAATCGAGAGACATTTTTTTATTTTTTAAGGTTTGGAAATCATCAAATGATTCCTCTCGCTTTGGGTGAAGCAGAAGGGAGTGTCAGACTCTTACTGACTAAAACCCATCCGCGTTTCTCCCAGTGCCCTTTGCGTTCCAGGGTACGGTGCCTCTTTTGAACGAAGTCCGCAGCCCCAGCAGGCACTGGCCCTAGGAGGCCCCGTCTTTTACGCTGACAGCTCTTTGAGGTACGCGTGAAACACAGCGCGCCGACCACCCGGGCCTGGTTCTGATCAGACGGCGAGCCACCCAATGCTCGCCGTCCGCAGGCTCGCGCTTACGGTGGCCGAAAATCGCCCTGCGACTCCCGACGCCCGGGGCGTCTTCTTATGTTGCGGCGGCTGGGGCGTGAGGTTTCCCTTTCTCTCACACGTTCGGCTTCCTCCTTTGATAGCATTACTGCTTCGCAGAAGGAGGTGACCACTTGCCATGTCTCCTCGCTTCGGACTATAGCTTGAACCAGGGCCGGACGCGAGAGATCGCCGCCGCCGATCGCCTCGGCGAGGACACGGCGGTGCTCCGCCCAAGGAGGGCAGACCTCAACCAGAGAGACATTAGCTATGCGTTGCTTAAAACAGCTAGCAGGCTACCTTAGCTGTGCGTTCATTCTAAGGGATGCATAGTACTAGCCGCCACTCAAGTATTGTCTATGAATAAGTTTTGCGCGCGTTGTGAGACACGTGATAGTAACGTTTGTGAATACGGGTGTTAGTGACGAGACTGAAACGAATTATTATTGCTTTATTTTTTATTTTTCTGTGACGTGGGGACGTCATAGTAAAATGAAAATTTGACATATGGCCTCAAAACAGGGATAATCGATATCTCAACGAGGAAGAAGCCCAGAGACACCGTTAATCAATAAAGATTTAGTGACGACACTGAAACGCAACGTTTATTGTAGGTAATATTTTTTTTTGTGACAGCTCCTTTAAACAGTAAATTGAATATTTAACATATAACCTCAAAACATTGGGTTATCCATTCCTTCACAACGAAAAAGCCTGGAAGGCTCGTAAAACCCCTGATTTTTAATAGGTTTTCAGTGCAATGGTGTCAGTATTTTTGTTAATTCAAAATTAATCTATAAAAATGCACTATGGCGGATGGCGACTGAAATGGGCGACCATGTGTTCCAACGAAACAAGTAGGTATTTATCGAGTACTGAATTACCTAAAAAATGAAGCAAAACACGTCGTTATATTAAATTGTATAAGTACAAGCAATGTTGAGCTCCCTATTTCGACTGGCCGAACGTTATGATATATATGATCAAAGTGAACGCATATTATGTCGCACGCAGTTCCATATTTTTAACAGACTTCTTCAAAAAGGAGGAGGTTCTATGTTCGGCTGTATGTATCTTTTTTTTAAGTATGTTCACCTATTTCTCCGCCAATTCTGGATCGATTTTAAAAATTCTTTTTTAATTAAAAATTTTATTCGAAAGTTTACACTCCTGAAGTGGTCCCATTGTCACCAAGTCAGAATCTGATGCCTCTTATAAGCACATACACTGTTTTTTATAAACTATCTGACGCAATTCAGATATTTGTGGCTGGTAATCATCATCTCATGTTGCTGGGCTGATGATGGAAGGTATAAGTCAGGATCTGATGATGGGATCCCATGAAAAATGTTTGTTTAGCGATATTTTCGCCAATTGTAAACCGATTTGGATGATTCTTTTTTGTTTGGAAGAGTATTTTTTCAGATTGGTTCCATTTAAATTTGGTGAAGATCTGATGAAGAACTTCGGAGGTAGGCAACGGAACTCTTCAATAAATGATAGCAAATGGATCGGGACTTCTGTAATCGCATGTCTGTTGATTGTTTACACCAGTTCATAACATAACATCACACCGGCACGCTGTGCTTGTGGTTTGGTACAAAGTAAAAAATAAATTTAATTTCGGAAGTTGGTGTTCAAAAACGAAATAACCAAAAATACCGACTTCCGATATTTAAGTTATTTTTTACTTTGTAGTGTTTTGTTTTTGGAAGTCGGTTTTATTTTTTTGTTAATTGCAAAAGCTTATTCAATTCCTAGTTTATTGAGTTAGTGAGAGACAAACGTTTTCTTTATGATTTGCGAAACATTTGGTTGAGAGTGAAATTTGGTGGTCAGTAAAAAGATCGTGTGACGTGTTATTGTAAGGTTATTGTTATTATCTGTCGGCGTGAGCAAATTATTACAACGTAAAACGAAACGCAACGCTCATCGCATATCGTCACGTGACATCATCGTGCCACTCAATGAATCAGGCGAGTCGTGAAAGGGGACGGCCTTTATAAGACGGAGCGCCGAGCGGAGCGGTCATTCCGATTCTAGCGAGCGCCCCGTCCACAACTCTAATTGTGATACGGATCACGCCTGAATCAAATTATTATTTCCTTTATTTATTTTCAGACGTGAGCGCCTGAGCTGTCTCCGATCTTGACACGCCTATTTCGCCTTTCGTTTGAGACTGGAAAAGTGCCGAAGGCTTGGAAGCAAGCTAACGTGCAGCCCGTGCCCAAGAAGGGTAGTCGAGCAGACCCGTCGAATTATAGACCCATCTCGGTAACGTCCATACTCTGTAAGACTATGGAACGCGTGCTGAATCATAAGCTCCTGGCGTACCTAGAAGCGAATGATATCCTTAGTGACCGGCAATACGGGTTTCGCCGAAATCGGTCAACTGGGGATCTTCTAGCGTATGCCATTCACATCTGGAGTGAGGCCATAGAGAAGCACGAGGAGGCACTGGCGGTCTCCCTTGACATCTCGAAGGCCTTCGACAGGGTCTGGCACGATGGCCTTATTAGTAAGCTTCCTTCCTTCGGTCTGCCCGCCGGTTTGTGTGATTGGATCGCAGATTTCCTGAGGGATCGGTCTATCCGAGTGGTCATAGATGGCTGCTCGTCTGGACTGCTGGATATTAATGCCGGGGTTCCTCAGGGGTCGGTGCTTTCGGCAACACTATTCTTGCTGCATATTAATGATCTGCTTAAACCCGGTACCTTTGGGTATGCAGACGACAGCACTGTTGCTGAAAGATACGTGTCCGACGCACGAGCTGGTGGGTCGCAGATCCGGTCTCTCCGGGAGGCAATGGTTGAGCGCTTGAACGTATCCCTACAGGCGGTCTCTGATTGGGGAGATGCCAATCTGGTCAAGTTCAATGCTGCTAAGACCCAAGCGTGTCTATTTTCCGCCAAAAGGAGCCAATTCCGCCCAGCTCCATCTTTCCGCGGTGAAACCGTGCCGATAACCGACCATCTTGAGCTTCTTGGGGTTACATTAACATCTACTCTCAATTTTGGCCCTTACATAGAGGCAAAAGCTCAAGTGGCTGCAAAGAAGTTGGGGATTCTGGCAAAGGTGAGACGGTACTTCACGCCGGAACAGCTGCTCAAACTCTATCAAGCGCAAGTTCGATCGTGTATGGAATACTGCTCTCATCTTTGGGATGGATCTGCCAGATACCAGCTTGATGCCCTTGAGTCAATTGAGAGACGAGCCAAGAGGATCATCGGCAATGAGAGGCTCGTCGCGTCGAAGCTCCAAAGTCTTGAACATCGACGACGAGTTGCTAGCCTGTCGGTTTTTTACCGGTTGCATTTTGGGGAATGTGCGACGGAATTGCATAATTTAATTCCGCCAAGCCCGTTCCATCATCGGACCACAAGACGAACGGCGATACGCCACCGGTACATGGTGGACATCCCACCCATACGCACAAAACGTTTTTTTGGAACACATTCATAGTGCGTACAGCTAAGGAGTGGAATTCCCTGCCGGAGTCTGTGTTTCCTGATAGCTACAACCTGGGAGTCTTTAAATCAAGAGTGAATAGGTTATTTCTAGGCAAGCGTGCTCCATCTTCGACCACATCCTCGCTTACCATCTGGTGAGATAGTGGTCAAACGCGTGCCTATCAACAGTAAAAAAAAAAAAAAATTTTCTTAACTTATTTATATATTTTTAATCATTTTTATACAATATATACATTAGAAAAAAAAACATTTAAAAATATAAAAATAGTAGCCCACCGATATCGGGAACAGGGTCCAAGCTACCGGTGGTCAGGGCTCCAGAGATAGGAACCTCCTGACAATGCGAGCCGTGTCCAGAAGTACCGCTTTCTGAATCAAGCCCTTGATCCAGCTGCCCAACGAGAGCCTCCTAAGGTGTTGGTCGAGGCTCGTGGCTATTAAGCCATTGGCCGATACGACTATCGGTACAATGATTGCGGAGTCCACTTCCCACATGTCGCCAACCTCGCGAGCCAAGTCAATATACTTGATTTGTTTGTCTTTCTCGGCTTTCACGAGGTTCTCGTCATGCGGGACGGTTATGTCTACAATCATTGCACGCCTCACAATTCGGTCCACCACCACTATATCAGGCTTATTGGCAACAATAGTCCTGTCAGTGATGATGGACCGATCCCAGTACAATGTGATATTGCCATTATCGAGAACTGGGTCGGGCGCATACCTATAGTATGGCACCTCCGACTCCACAAGAGAGTATTTCAGAGCAAGTTGCTGATGGATAATCCTGGCTACTAGGTTGTGCCTATGCAAGTATTCTCCGTTAGCTAGACGAGAACAACCAGAGACAATGTGGCGAATTGATTCTCCCGGACGGTGACATGCCCGACATATGTCGACCGTGCCGTCTTTCACAATAAATCTCCGGTAGTTATTCGTCATGATAACTTCGTCCATAATTGCACAAACAAAACCTTCGGTTTCTCCAAAAAGATCACCGAAACGCAGCCAGGCTACGGACGCTAGTTGGTCTACGTCAGGCCCATGTAGGGCCCGGAAAAAGCGTCCGTGAAGCTCCTTACTCTGCCATACCGCGATCGTTAGTGTCAAGCACTGCAGGTTTGCGCCAGTTCTCATTTGCCAAGGAGAGCGGGGTGAGTCCCTAGTCCACCGCCACTACATTTCAATATCGATGCATACCCACGTCGACAGCTAGGAAATATTCCCTAAGACTGCATATCTCGCGATTGTGGAGAGTCTTAGCATTTAAAAAGCCTCGACCTCCACACTTTCGCGGGATATACAGTCTCATTACCGACGACCGTGGGTGATGCATTCGATACGCAGTAAGCAGTGTACGGACCCGCCTATCCAGGGCGTCAAGTTCCGTTTGAGTCCATTTGAGTACGCCGAAAGAGTACATCAATACTGGCATGACCCAACCGTTGAAGGCGCGCACCTTGTTTCCGCCCGATAGAAAGCTATTGAATACCTTCTTCAGGCGGCCAAAGAAGCGCTCCTTCAACGATTGCTTCATGTAAGTAACATTGATACCTAACGCTTCCGACATACCCAAATACTTGTAAGTTTCAGTTGGAGAGAGGGATCTCAGGTTTATGGAATCCGAGAGTTGAGTTCCCACGGATTCCATAATCTCTCCACGCTTTACATGCATGACCGCACATTTGTCCACACCAAACTCCATCCTGATGGCGTTACTGAATGTTTCAGTTACCTTCAGTAGCTCCATCAGTTGCAGATTAGTGGTGGCAAAGAGTTTCAGATCATCCATGTAAAGGGGGTGAGATATAACCTGACCACCTCTCTTCAACCGATAGCCTAGCCTTGAATTCTCCAGCAGTGTGCTAAGAGGATTCAAGGCTAGACAAAACCAAAGTGGACTCAAACTATCGCCCTGAAATATACCCCGCTCGATCCTTACCGGTTCGCTATTCCTCTGGATATTTCGACATCCTGGATAGCGAAGGACTGTCCTCCATTGCCCCATACACGACATCAGGAAGGTGCGTAGCGTTGCATCAACTCTAGCACCCTCATGAGCCATGTATGAGGCACTGAGTCATAGGCCTTCTTATAGTCTATCCAGCATGTTGACAGATCCTTTCGGGAACGCCGAACCTGTTGGCTAATGGCCATATCAATAAGGAGTAGCTCCTTAGTACCGCGGGACCCATTCCTACATCCATTTTGAGAGGCAGACATGATGTTGTTGTTGTTAATATGACTATTAATCTTTGCCCTCAAAATGGATGTAAGAACTTTATAGACCGTAAACACGTGATCGGTCTATAATTTTTAGGTTCCGCAGTACTACCTGATTTATAGAGCAGGTGGGTTATTCCTGTAGTTAAGAACTGGGGTAGCGACCCAGACTCTAAGGCAGACTGGAATTGAGACGCCAAGCAAGCGTGCGATCTCGTAAACCATTTAATCCAGAAATTGTGCAGCCCGTCCGGCCCTGGAGATTTCCAGTTAGGCAACGGGCGGACTGCACAAGCTACATCTTGGGGGCTGATGGAAATTGCCCCCATTTCTGGTATCGGATCGCACACACGCTCGACCTCCCGAGTCCAGTCACCCTCAGTATGACTGACAGGAACCGACCAGATGCTGCGCCAGAATGAACACATAGCATCATCATCCGGCAAGCGCGTGTCAGTCACACCTTGGTCCGGTCGCTCCCAATCCCTATATACCCACCTTTTGTTACTTCGGAATGTGCGATTCTGGGTGTATCGCTCCACTCGCCGCCTGTACCTACGAATACGGCTTGCCCACCTTCTGCTTCAGGAAGTCGATGCGCTCTGTGACACGAGATATATAATCTCGGGGATTGACATCAGTCCCCGAAAACGCCCGTCTCACAAAGCGCATCACTCTAGGGCGTGTGCTGCCCTCCCTGAAGCAGATCAGTTTGCCGATTAGCGCTCTGGCCTCACCAATACGACGCTCGATCCTGCACTGCCAAGCTGGTACGGCTGGTTTTGGTCGTGTAACTCTGTCATTGGTTATTTTTATTTTGACATGAGCTACACGACATGCCGCTACAGCCGCGCAGTACATGATCGAATGTGCATCGGTGAGGTTATCACAGTTATCAAAATGCCTTGACAACTGCGAATCCAGAGCAGCCACCAGCGCCCTGTTCTTGTTATGCATGGGCAAACGAGGTAAGCGTGGTCTAAGTTCAGGCGGCATGTAGCGGTATTCCCGAATAGCACACTCCAAAGCACTCCTCAATTCGTCATTGCACTGGGTACTTACGTTTGTAACCCTGTCATTACTCTCCTCGTCAGCGTGGCTGGGCAATTGGGTTGACTGTGCTGGTGCCACAGTCTGCGACGGAGGAGCAATGACATGGCTACACATTTCAGTGCGGAGGCGATCAAGCACACTATCATCCAACATACGATTACGCTGGATGACGCGCACCTGATCCGACAGTCGTTGGGCCGATACGCTGACAGCTGGTTCAAGTACCTGAAACAGAGAGAGCATCCGACCACGGTACGCAGTCAGGTTAGTTCCCCCCTCTGTAGCCCCAAAGTATGAGCGTATAACATTCTCATTTATGGCTTGAGTCCATTTTATATGCTGCACACTTCCACCGATAGCGGGGACCCTGTCAGAGACCGGTGGGCCTCGAGGTCCTAAGCTGGCCGGTGGTCGGCCTCGCCCGCGCCGACGCGCAGGTGGTGGTGTCGTCGGCGGCGAGAAGTATTCGTCGCTCGAGCTCGACGCAACTGCAGCTACCGGAATCTCAGGACTCACGGCTGGCGCTGGTCCCGGCGGCTGCGAGGCGGAACTGAGCGACGAACCCGAAGATGGAGTTGGTGCGTTTTGTTTTCGAGCTCGGCTTCTTGTCAGCATTTTATAATGGTCATGTTATCGGTCCAAAAAGAGGTAATTGGTTTCGTGTTTGGTTTTATTATATCGTCACTGTTTTTTTTCTTGTTTTACTGTTAGTTTTTGCCATTTTGATGAAAGAAATTGAATTAAATTGTATAGAAAATTGCGGATTGAGCAAAAAATATGACGTTTCAGTTGACAGCCGAGCCACAGATTTAAAATTAAATTATTATTATCATTATTATTTTGTAATTATTTATTTCAAATTCATAATTAATGTAAGTAAATGTTCTTTTTAAAATTAAACATTGATAAAAATAATTCAATTAATTTTGATTAATTGATTCGATTTTCGTTTGGTTTTGAATTAATCTGATTAATTTAGAAATAAATTAGATTTTTGTTATTTAGTTATTTTTAGTTATTCGTTTTAAAAGTTTAAGTACGTTTGTTATTAAATAATTTGAATTTACAATTGATTTTCTTTGAACAATGGCGAATGACAACCCTCAAGACTACATGGACCCCGAAAGAAGTCGGTCTCCTTCACCAATTATCCAGTCAGGCTTCACTCGAGCCGAAACTAGAAGCGGGATCGATCGAGGCATATCTTCGGTCCCATCCGCCCTCAACGATGGAGGAACAGATGGCTGTACTCAAATCAGATACTGTTTACGTTAGCCAATATTCTGGAAAGCCTGTCACGACAGCAGCAAGCCAGTATGCAGACTAATCACGAGTTTCTTGCAGGATTGATAAATAAGACTGTAACTCCGACGCGAAGACCAAGATTAAGCGACATATATATTGCACCCTACAATCCAGATGGTGATGTTCCTATTCGAGACTGGTGCGAGCATGTTGATCAAGCTAAGCCAAATTCCTCCGCGATCATCAGCTAGATATCCTCCTCATACAGGAAACATTCCTAAATCCCCACCGCAACGACCCTAAAATTGCCAAGTACTGCATAGTTCGCAACGATAGGACGCGTTGTCACGGCGGTGGCACTCATATATTATAAAAAGGAGCTGTACTGCATCCCCTTGATCCCTCCCACACCTCGCTCACTGCTCGAATACTCAGCCTGTCGGCTAGGCATGACTGGTCATCAACCGATCACCATCATCTCCGCCTACTACCCACCGCCCTCGACCTCGTCTCCCACGCCTGACGACCCCATCGCGTTCGCTAGCGACTTCACCACCCTCTTTGGCTTGAGTGACTCGGTTATTGAAGCGGGTAACCTCAATGCCAAACATCCCGCGTGGAATTGCAACACTGCAAATGCCAGAGGCAGGGTAGTGTACAACCTAGGGGAAACCCTAAACTATGACGTCATCGCTCCGATATCTCCCACTCACTTTCCTCACGATCCCAACCAGAATCCCGATGTCCTCGATGTGGCGTTGCTGAAGAATATAAACCTCCGTTTGCAATCTATAGAAACGCTACACGAACTCAATTCCGACCACCGTCCAGTCATCATGCACCTAGGCTCCCGCTCGGGTCAGCTCGATCCCGACCAGCCTCCCCCGTCTCAAGTGATCACCGACTGGAGGAAAGTAAGCGAAAGGCTGAAATCCACCACGTTGCCTCACCTAAACGCTATCCCCGATCATATTGTCTCAGTCGCTGACACGACAGCGGCGATCGACTTGCTTACGGATCACGTACAATCCGTCCTGAACGAATGTTCAAGGGAAATTCCAGTGGTGGAAGACCACCGCTGGAAGCTCCCGGACGATGTACGGAGTCTGATAACCGAGAAGAACGCAGCCATCCGTGCGTACAGTTCTTTTCCTTGCAACGCGAACAAAGCTCACATGCGTATCTTGCAGCGTGCTGTGAGGAAACGCACTTCTGAGCTGCGTTCCGCGCGCTGGGACAAGACGCTAAGCGAACTCGAGCCCACCCACCTCGCCTTTTGGCAACTTCAGAGGAAGTTACGATCCAAAGAAGAGGCCACAATGCCCCCTCTCATCCGCCCCGACAAGAGTGTCGCATTCGACAACTCTGATAAAGCGGAATGTCTGGCCGACAGCCTAGAATCCCAATGCTCTCCCAGCTCTGAACCAGTAGACAAAGCTCACCTCGATATGGTGGATGCTGAAGTCGAACGTAGAGCTTCCCTCCCGCCAGTTGAAGATCCTGATGATCCTCTACACCCTGTCACTCCCGAAGAGGTGGAGGATATCATCAAAAGGCTTCAGCCTAGGAAAGCCCCTGGTTCCGACGGCATCACCAACAAGGTGTTCAAACTCTTCCCCGCTCAACTCATAGTGCTAATGACTGCTATCTTCAATGGCGCATTAAGCAATAACATGTTCCCCCAAGCATGGAAACAGGCCACTGTTATCGGTATCCCCAAACCAGGCAAGCCCAAGTCTGATCCCGCCAGTTACCGTCCCATCAGTCTACTCAATGTTCTCGGTAAGATTTACGAGAGGCTTATTTACAAGCGGCTCAAAGATTTTGCCGAAGCAAAGAGTCTTATTCCTGACGAGCAGTTTGGTTTTCGAACCGAACACTCGTGAATCCAACAAGTCCACCGCATCGTCGAACACCTAAGCACTGGCTTCCAGCGCGGTTCGATGACAGGTGCCTTGTTTTTTGACATAGCGAAAGCATTTGACAAAGTCTGGCACAATGGCTTAATTTACAAGCTATACCAACTCGGCGTGCCTGACCGCCTCGTGCTTATCTTGCGAGACTTTTTGTCAAACTGCACCTTTCGCTATCGAATCGAGGGTACACTCTCGTCCCCTCACCCCATCCGAGCAGGAGTCCCCCAGGCCTCAGTGCTATCCCCCCTAATCTTTACGCTGTTTACCAGCGATATCCCCAAGAGTAACAAGGCCCAGTTGGCCCTTTTCGCTGACGACACGGCCATGTACTATACCGGTCGCGACCCTGACTCGATCGCTCGCACTCTCCAAACTTACGCAAACATCTTGGGTAGATGGTTCAGAAAGTGGAGAATAGAGGTAAACGCCGATAAGAGTCAAGCGGTTTTGTTTTCGAAACCGCGGCATAAGCCCCCTCCACCCCCGTCCAATCACCATGTATGGCAAGCCGATCCCTTGGGAAAAGCAAGCCAAATACTTGGGGGTCATCCTAGACAGACACCTCACCTTCGCTGAGCACATAAGGCAGGCCCGATCACGCGCCGCCTTCGCCCAGGGTAGGCTTCACTTTATCTCGACTGCCCGCAGCAAATTGTCACTCAAGTGCAATTTGCGACTGTACACCGCGGTCATCCGTCCCATCATGACGAACGCTTGCGCTGTCTTCGCACACGCAAAGCCTCGTCACCTCCATAGGATGCAGACGCTCCAAAACCGTTTCCTCCGCAAGATCACGGGAGCTCCCTACTATGTCCGCAATGAGACTCTCCACGTAGATCTCAAACTGCCCACCACACAGCAGTTCATGAAACGCATTACAAAGCGTCTCTTCAATACTGCTGCCAAACACCGCAACCCTCTTATCGCATCGGCCGCCCGATACAAACCCTCCCGCATCTCAAAGATCCGCCGTCCGAGGCATACCTTAACCACCCCAGATGACTCTACCACTCTCTTACAGGAAAGACGTAAAGCAACAAGTACCATTAAAACACAACAACCGCCGTCCTTCCGCCCTCGCCGCCGAGGCCCGTCGCGATTTTCTCTTCATTGTCCACCCCGACCCTTGCTCGAGCCAGCTCGCGCCGCTGAGCCTGTAGTTTTAAATTTGCCCCTAAATAATCAATGTTCGATCCAGCCCGTCCCTAGCTGTCCTCCCCCAGCGACGCCCTAAGCCGAGGTCCGTACCCCACAGAGGGTGCCCTTACCGTGTAGTCGCTTAGTTTGTAAGTTTTTTAAAATAAGCCCTGACTGGAGGCTTTAATATTAGGTCTTTACCTATGAAATTGCCGTTCTGCAGTACTGGCCATTTCAAATCAAAATAATTTTTGTTTGGCTAAGAATTCTAATTTCAAATTAATTTTATTTTAAAAACATGGTTTTTTTTTCCAAAAGTAGTCATTTGTTTATTGATAAGTGTTACATTTTCATCGCATTTCAATCTTTTTCGTCATCATGGATACGTTAAAAATTCGAGTAATTATGGAATATGAATACCGTCGTGGCAGCAACGCGGCACAAGCGGCACGCAACATCAACGACGTTTACCGAGCTAACACTACAAACCAACGCACCACCTGTTATTGGTTTGCTCGCTTCCGTTCTGGAAATTTCGACCTGAAAAATGAACCTCGCGGTCGTCCGAAGACTTTGGTCGACAATGACGAATTAAAGGCGATTGTGGAAGCTGATGATACACAATCTACGGCTGAATTAGCAGCAGCTTTCGACGTTAGCGTCAAAACAATATTGGTCCATTTGCGTCAAATTGGCAAAGTAAAAAAGCTTGACAAATGGGTGCCCCACGAACTCAATGATCGCCAGCGCGAAGTACGCGTCGAAACGTGCCTTGCACTGCTCAACAGACACACAAATGAAGGAATTTTGAACCGCATTGTTACCTGCGATGAAAAATGGATTCTGTTTGATAACCGCAAGCGCTCAGCAAGTTGGTTGGATCCTGGTTCAGCACCTAAACAATGCCCTAAACGAAAACTTACCCCTAGAAAAGTGATGGTCACTGTTTGGTGGTCTAGCGCCGGTGTGATTCATCACAGCTTCTTACCAAACGGGGTGAGCATTACTGCAGATGTGTACTGTGAAGAACTGAACACAATGATGGAGAAGCTGGCACATCTCCAACCAGGATTGGTCAATCGCTCGTCTCCGCTGCTCCTGCACGACAACGCGCGACCTCATACTGCACAGCAGACGGTCTCCAAGTTGCAAGAACTGGGGTTGGAAGCTCTCCGTCATCCGCCCTACTCACCAGACCTTGCGCCTACAGACTACTACTTTTTCCAGAATTTGGATAACTTCTTGGCGGGAAAAAAATTTAATACCCGAGAGGCAGTACAAAATGCGTTTGAAGATGTTGCCTCCTGTCCAGCTGATTTCTTTAAGAAATCATAATGCCCATCAATAAACTGCCACTGCGTTGGCAAAGATGCATTGATTGCATGGGTGATTACTTCGATTAATACAAATAAAAAATACATGAAAAAAATTCACAAAACGGCAATTTCATAGGTAAAGACCTATTATTTATATTAAGGCCACCACAGGAAAGTCCGGTTAAGCAGTCGACAACCTCCTAGGTTGACCTGCGAGAGGCCACACATTAAAAAAAAAAAAAAAAAACACGGAGCGGTCATTTCGATTCTAACGAGCGCCCCGTCCACAACTCTAATTGTGATTTGTGATACGGATCACGCCTGAATCAAATTATTACTATCATTATTATTTTGTAATTATTTATTTCAAATTCATAATTAATTTAAGTAAATGTTCTTTTTAAAATTAAACATTGATAAAAATAATTCAATTAATTTTGATTAATTGATTCGATTTTCGTTTGGTTTTGAATTAATCTGATTAATTTAGAAATAAATTAGATTTTTGTTATTTAGTTATTTTTAGTTATTCGTTTTAAAAGTTTAAGTACGTTTGTTATTAAATAATTTGAATTTATAATTGATTTTCTTTGAACAATGGCGAATGACAACCCCTCAAGACTACATGGACCCCGAAAGAAGTCTGTCTCCTTCACCAATTATCCAGTCAGGCTTCACTCGAGCCGAAATATCATTGCTAAAGATTTATCATTTTTTTTTGGGACAAGCCCGCCACACATTCCCAACCATTGCAACTCCTGAAGCCAGATTCACAGTGGCGACCACTAGTAAAACGCCGATCCAATGAAGCTCGACGAGTCCCGGAGGAACGATTAAACTGTCTTGGATCCTGCAACGAAATTAATCAGAAAAGTACTGCCGAGGAGTAGAAAAAAAAATATAATTTCCACTTCCCTCCGTATCAATCAGGAGACAGAATAGAACTAGGCCAATAGGCACAAAGGGACTGGGTTAAGCCCAGTTGCCAACTCCTAAAGATTACTGAACTTCAGATTCTAGACCGTTTGCTATGTGCGCATTTGTGAACGCCTGTGAACGCAGAACACAAAATTCAACCGCAAACGCCTTATCTCCATAGGCTAAATGCTCTAAGCAGAACGCAGACCGCCTCGGCGGTGTGTTCGGCCCCTTAGAGTTTGGGACTGCTAGAGGTTCGGACTACTCTATGGTCTATGCACCATGTTTCCATGACGCTGACGTCAATATTGAAACTTCACTTTAAGACAAGTTTGCTTATTTTATTATTATTTTATTTTGGAAATGCTTCCTAGTATTTTAAGATGCATTTTGTAAGTACGTTATGAAATATATAACAACACGCTGGTATCTGCCAATGGGAGCGGTGAAAAATAAATGGTTTAATAAGGACGGCGATTTTTTAACAAAAATCGTTGAAATCAAACTTGTTTATAGTCTTACCTATAAGCGGAGTCACCTAATTGAATCGAATACACCTTCTAAGGAACTTTACTTATTTATTTATTCACAAAATCCACAGCCAAATTTATTGTTATTTATTCCAAACTTTGATCTTGAAAAGTTGCTATCGTAGGCGTTAGATAAAATTGCAATAAAGTACTTTAAACTTTTCATCATATCTCTTCATAGGTAACTATTATAAATCGTTTTTCGTTACTAGAAACACTAAGGATCTCGATCGATAGATATCGATTTAGGACAGCTTTATATCCTTTTCTAAGCGTATCGATGGCAAAAACAGTTATTTTACTAAGTTGAATGTTTGGCCTTACCACTGCCCCAGGTCGCAGCCATAAGATCCTCACGGGTGACAGGGCAAGACAAAAGGTAGCCCAGGGACTGAAGAGACTACATAGACACTTAAGATCGAAGCCATCTGTTACGTTTATAAATTAAGAATTTCAGTAGACGTAGCTGGGTCAATGACCGCTGCAGCAAATTTAAATGGGCCCTACTATAACTTCCTAACTGATGAATATTGTATTGTTAGATTTAAAAACAGTACCAGCTCGTTATGTATCAATTGCTTGGCATCTGTGAAGAGGCCGAAACAACAACAAGAAGCAAATTTTTCCCAAACTGCTACAAAATTTTCTGTAGCTGGCGATGTTGTTACTGCAAATTTAACAAAAGGCATCGATCGTTTAAGAAACCCACGTCTTAACAAGGTACGTATTAAAACATATTCGGGCAGGGACATATAGTTAAATTAGCTCTAGACACGGACAGTTAAGAACCAGTAATCTTCTGACCATGATTGAGACCTCAGGTGAGGAAGAAGAAACAGTGGAACATGCATCCCAGCAACACATTTGGGACTGCCACTCTTTTAGTGCCTATTGGGCACGTCTTTGAGACCGTATATCAGAAAGCCTAACGTTAGAAGGCGTCCCATAAGGCGCACCAATTGGTTATTAAAGGAAATCCAGGAAACCCACTGGATGCGAAGACCGCATGGCAGGTCGATGTGAATTTGGTGGCACTTGGGAGAGACATATATCCAGTAGAGGATCGTTTGAAATAATGTGATGATGATTACGTCTACAGTAGTTAAGTTACTTTTGGAATATTTCTCTATCACTCAAAGTTTTTTTACATGTAATGTTTCTTCTAGGGTCTCGCGTTCACTTTAGCAGAGCGCAAGACATTTGGGATCCATGGTCTTTTATCAAGCGAATTCAGAACGCTTGAACAGCAAGTGGCTATCTGCAAATTATCAACTAAGAGATACAGAAACCAGTTGAACAAATACATTTATCTGTCGGAGTTACAGGTAAATGAGGAAAATCATGTTCGTGAATAGTATAATTTTATAATCAAGTCGTAGGCAGGAAGAAAGTTATACATTGCTTCATATATTTAAAATTCGCCTCCTCGGCAACATAAAACACGGCGTTGCACTGGCAAAATGAAAACATGTGAGATTTTTCGCTTTCCTTTTTAGTACAAAATATTAAAAATGCTGTTAAATAGCATAATTACCGTTTTAGTTAAATATATCTACATTATTTCTTAAGTATGGTATACCTGAGAGTAATGAGGCGCAGTATTCCTGAGAACTAAATACCATGCTGGGCTCCAAAACAGCACACAACGGGAATGCTGCCAGGGCCCGATTGGGTGGATCACGTCGGCCCCATGCATGATGATAGCTGGGCAAATGTCTTCACTCAATGGGAGCTACAATATGGGCAGCGTCGCCGAGGCCAACCCAGAAAGCAGTCATGATGACCTGGATTGCACCTCATACTTTCTTACGTGGTGCGTATCCAGGTCATCGTGAAAAAAGAGCGTCTAGTATAACGGTATATGATCATCTTCATCTTCCTGCCCTAATCCCATGTTACCTACTTGGGGTTGGCGCAACACGTTTTTTTCATTCTGTCCTATCAGCCGTCACGATATCACTAACTCACATTTCCTTCATATCGCTCCTCACACAATCTTTTCTTCGGCCTTCCTCTCCCTCTCCCTCTCCATCCATCCACATTTATATTCTTAACTGAGATGGTAGGTTCAGGATAATAAAAAAAAATTGTGTGTTTAGCAGCTTGATGAACAGATCACTGATTTTGCGCGGTCTATATTTAAAATGTGTTCTCTATTTCCGCCATTTCAGGACACCAATGAAACTTTATTCTTTGCCTTATTAAATCAAGATTTACATAAATACATGCCTCTGATAAATTCTCCAACTGTGGGGAAGGCTTGTCAGAGGTTTGGTCTCGTGTGTAAAAGACTTAAAGGACTGTTTGTAACAATACATGATAGAGGACATGTCGTGGATGTTTTGAAGAATTGGTGAGTTTTGAAGTGTAAACAAAGATGTTTTTCTTTTCATTTAATAGAAAAAAATGCAATCGGAACAACTTTATGCCTGATGCCGTGAGCAATATAATAAAAGTAAAAGTTTGTGTGGATGTTCGCTTACCATCAGGTGAGATGGTGTGCAAGCGCGTGCCTATAAATAGTAAAAAAAAAAAATGGATGAATGTTTTTTAATCTTGTACGCATAAATTACTTAACAGATTTGGATGAATATTTGGAATACATATAGTTTGTAACGTTGGTTAACATACAGAATTCTTCTTATACCGATTTGAAGTCCACGCAGACGATGTAAGAAACACTCTGCTCAACTCAATTGAAGCGTTACTAATAATTATTACAAATGCAAAAGGAAGTTTGTTTGTTACTTTCATGCCAAAATCGCTGTATCGATTTTGATGAATTATGGTACACATAGATGGGACTTTGGAGACGATTATGGACTACTTTTTTTTGCGAAAACTTACCCTAACGCGAGCGAAGACGCGGGCAAAAGTCAGTACTTATAATATAAATCTAACTCGAAATTGTAAATATGCTTATGGACCGGGCTGATAGAGCAGCACAGTTTTATAATGAGAATATGTCAATATGCGCCAAGGCATCTGAAATAAATTATTATTATGAAAACCATTTCAGGCCAGAACGCGACATACGGGTGATCGTAGTGACTGATGGCGAAAGAGTATTGGGTCTTGGCGACCTCGGTGCTCATGGTATGGGGGTATCCCACGGCAAGACAATACTTCTCACGGCACTAGCTGGCATCAAGCCGCATCACTGTTTGCCTGTCTGCCTTGATACCGGGACTAATAACCTGGTGAGTGACCTTTGACTTTAATTATGTATAACCTTTTCCCAGGGGCGATGATTTTTTATTTTGATTGGTTTTGTTTAATTTTCTTGTTAGAGAAAAGACAGTTGAATCGTTTCAGCGAGTTTCATTGCCTGGTCTTGGTGGTCGTCACTGTTGACCTAGCTTTCAGGGTTTGCAGAGGTTAAGTTTTGAACGATGCAAACATTTTTCTCTTAAAATGAATATTTTTATGAACAAACTTCCAAGACCTCTTGTGAGTGTACTAAATTGCCTATGTTGACCACTGCCTGCTCATTAAGAGATCGCGGGCGTGATTTAATTTGAAAACGTTATATTTCAGTCGCTAATAGAAGATCCTTTTTACATTGGCATCCGAGAAAAGAGGTACCCACGCCTAGATTATGACGAACTAATGTCAGAGTTTTTGGGTGCAGTTAAGTCATTATATGGACCGCAAACTTTAATCATGGTATTTACATTTTTTTTTAATTCTCGCAATTATTGTCCATAAGAACAAGTGCGAGTCTTAGGTATAGCTCCTGTTATGTGTCGAGAGCCAATAAACACACTTTAAACGCTCCGGTGAATATACGGTATGCGAGATACTGAACACGTGCGTCTCCGGCTACGGCTTGTGAGAGACTTTCCTAGAACATGCTATGTACCGTATATTATTGTAGTCTGTGAGACCGACTTGTCACTGGCTACCTGCAGTCACTATAGTCCGACTGGGAGCACCGTTCTGCTCCTTCCTAAGGCGGTAAATAGAGCGATTCTATTGTTTATTAACAAACACTTCCCGCGTCACGTATCCTCGTACATCTCTGGGGGAAACGCAGTCTTAGACTACCAGATGAAGGCAACTTGGACAACATGTCTGTTTACGGAAACGTACCTTAGACTAGAATAAAGAGCAAACCCAATACAAATAAAAAAAAAACATCAGAGGCAATTTTCAGTCATCTTTTGTAATTATTAAAATATGGAATTGATACTTTCCTAGATGGAGGACTTTGGCTCTCAAAATGCTCACCGTGTTCTGAACATGTTTCGCGACGAATATTGTCTATTTAATGACGATATCCAAGCTACTGCCGCCACAATAGTCGGTGGTCTAATGGTTGCTTGCCAGAAGATGACCAATCAGAAACTGATGGACAACACCTACATATTCGTTGGGGCAGGCTCTGTAAGTTTCATTTTATTTTGTCTGAATGATGAACGAGGTTTTACCCACGGCTTTGCTTCCGTGCGTGGCAGTAAGTAGGTCAAGATGAACGAAACGGTTCTTATTAGGATTCCGTACCCAAAGAATAGCCAACGGAACACTATTACTAAGCCTCCGCTAGCCGTCCGTCCGTACGTCCGTCCATCTGTCTATCAGCAGCGGGCTGTATCTCAAAAATCGTAATAGGTGGACAGTTGAAATTTTCACATATTGTATATTTATATTGCCGCTAGAACAACAATAACAGTAAAAATTAAGGTTCATGGTACGGAACCCTTCGGGTGCGAGTTTGACTCGTACTTGACCGGTTGTATGCTATTTGTTTATGAATGTGTAAAATGTCGGCAGAGGTCCTTTGAAAAAATATTCTCGGATAATGATTTCGAACCAGATTGATCTATGTTATAACCCACCACGAATACAAAAATAGCACTGTTTTTTTCGGACTTTTGTCACGTGCTTCTGTATTCCCTTTCCCAACATAACCCGCTGCAACAGGCATCTTATGAGCATGCTCGCTCCATCAAGCGATACGAAAGCGATGAATAATTGAAAGCAATGCTCTTAAGAGCAAACCCATTCCTCAATAAAAAAACAACGGGTTGCACTCCGGAAGTGCCGGCTGAAGTGAAAACTTGAATACGTGCTTCTCTCTCTCTCCGTCTTACGAATTTTCGATCAGGTCACATGTCCTGACGCGAGTTTAACATCAAAATATTCCATCATGCATGACACGTGACCGTCTTACGAATTTTCGATCAGGTCACGTGTCTTGACGCGAGTTTAACATCTTTTACCCATAACAAAAAGTGCACAACGCCGTTAAAGAAGTTTTCACTTCAAAAAAGACGCATAAATAAGGCATACAATCAAACTACCTAACCTTTTCTAGTCTAGACTATGTTGGGATCGGAATGAATAACTGTGCCTCATCCTAATGAGGATGAGGAATTTTCAGGACTTTAAATAAATGGAATTTTATTTATGTGCTTATCAATATTTTCTTTTAAATACAGACGGCCATTGGTATCGCAAATTTGCTATGCGAGGCGCTAGTGGAAGAGGGCCTTTCAAGCCAGGAAGCCAGAAACAGATGCTACATGTATGATATCAACGGACTACTATCCTTAAAGCCCCGCAAAGAGATCCCTCCTCAAGCTAAGAGATATTTCCGCGACTTGGACCCAGATATAAGTTTACTGAAATGCATTGAAAAGTTTAAAGCGACATGTTTAATCGGTAAGATTTTGAATATTTCGAATACGATGGCTTTGGATCGTGAAGAAGAAGGTATGTCGTTTCCTTACGGGAATGAAGGACTCCTCAAATTTCGAGGATTATACCTATTGTGTGGATGGCCAATCAGCTAATGTCGTTCTAACATTTATAGTTCACTAGTTTTTCCCCGTTCCTGTAGGGATTTCGGGAAATCCTTTCTTGGTGCTCCCTATACTCCCCAAGAAACCTTTATGCTAAATTTCAGCTTTCTACGAATAGTAGTTTCGGCTGTGCGTTGTCTGTCAGTCACTCAATCATGAGTTGGATGAATTTTTATATATATTGATTGATTGATGATTAAGTGTGCTGTTAATACTACGGTGAGACTTGTAGTGTATAATAATATTATACTACGATTATATTATATTATTGAGATTATATTATTTCGATTTGATTTTTGATTATTTTAATTTGAGGAGCTCGTGGCTAAATAATAACAGCCGCACGGGTCGATCTTGAAGGTTAAGCAACGCTTGCCAAGGTTGGTCTGTGTATGGGTGACCGTCTTAAAATAACGAGTTTTCTCCATGCCTATGGAAAGCACGTTAAGCCGTTGGACCCGGCTGTCGTTTGTATATTTTTAGCAGTCGTTACGGATAGTCAGAAGCCAGTAAATCTGACTCCAGTCTTGCCAAGATGTACCGTGTTAACCAGTTAATGGGTCGTGGAGGTCTGGTAGGCAGCCGCTCCACGTAAAACACTGGTATTCAGCTGAATCCGGTTTGACTGGATGCCGACCCCAATGTAGTTGGGAAAAGGCTAGGCAGATGATGATGATTGAGATTATATTATTTTACTACAGTAGCAATGCAATGCAATTCCTATTCGACCAGCTTGAAACGTTTCTTAAGTGTGGATGAAAAGTTCCTTGTGCAAATGAACTTTTCCCCATTACAAATGAATAAATAAAATTTCACAAATACTAATGAGTGTGTTTCGAACGTAAAAAATGTCTTTAAGAACTTGTTTGTTTAAATAGCTTGCTATTTTTAAGGTACGACATCTAGCCGTGGTGTCTTTACGCCGGCCGTGTTGGAGGAAGTGACTAAAAATACTGAGAGGCCACTAATCTTCGCGCTGTCAAACCCAACTGAATTGTCCGAATGTACCGCTCAAGAGGCTTATTATAATACGAAAGTAGGTATCTTAAGGATACGAATGACAAACATGGCTTGTGTCAACCTAGCCTGCTTGGAGCCGCACTGGAGCCACCCTGTTTTGTAATTGATTGGGCGTCTCGTCCTTGTAAATCATTGCCTGAATACATGATTGTTCTTTGTATGGCCGCTATATAAATAAATAGAATTTAAGTGTCTCTTTGTAATATCAAAATAACAGCTTTTTACTAAATGTATGTGAAAGTACCTACACACATACATGGCAAGTGCAATTGCACATATAGGAAATGATTTGTTTTTTGTCTGTCTGAAACGGCTGGACCTATTTTGACGGGACTTTCACTGACAGATAGCTGATTTTATTAGGAGTTACATAGGATACTTTATTTTAGAAAAATATTAAGGGTTCCTCGCTAAAATTATGAAACACATACTGTTGTGAACAGTTACAAATAAAGATTTGAGTGGGTCCCCATACAAGAGACGTGATTTCTTAGATTTGTGGTACGGGACCCTTCGTGTGCGAGTACCGACTCGCACTTGTTTGGTTAATACATAAAATCTTTTTTAAATTTTGCACAATATTAACCACTAGAATTTATTCATGTGTTTTCAGGGTCGTTGCATTTTCGCTTCGGGTTCCCCATTCCCTCCAGTCATGTACAAAGGGCGGCAGTATTTCACTGGGCAAGCCAACAACTACTACACCTTTCCCGGAATATCACTAGGAGTGGTTGCCGCAAACGCTTCCCGTGTTACTGACGCTATGTTTCTTAGCGCTGCCAAGGTGGGTCTTTTTTTTTAGTATGGATAGGCACGCGTTTGACCACTATCTCACCTGATGCTAAGCGATGATGTGGTCGAAGATAAACCACACTTGCCTAGAAGTAACCTATTCAATCTTGAATTAAAGCCTTATTCTCTTATGATCGCACCGGGTCAAACGTTGTCGCTGAAGAGGGCCTAGTAAACAAAGACACGTTTTTATGGAGGATCTGTTGGAGAGTTGAGGAACGTTCGATGAAGGAGATCATTGCCCAGCGATGAAGCTGTACAAATTCCATGAAAAAAATCATCATAGCAGTTTGAATGGCTAATTCGAGGTAAAAATAGACAGCTGAGCGTTGTCTTCGATCACTAGACCGTAAGGTTTTATTGGCTCTACTATTGGGAAATTTTCAATAGGAGCTTCTGAGTTTTTTTTTCACCTGGGTGATGGTAGCGGGGTTGCAGTATATTAAATGGAACTATATATTTATTTATTATATACTTTATTGTACACCTCATAACAAGCACAGTAAAAAAGCTTACTAATGGCTAAACTGGATGACGGTGCACATTTCCTTATTGCTGATCTCACCTTTCACGACTTAAATTCAAGATACAGGCTAACGTTTTGTTATGAAGGAACGCGGCTTCCAGACAAACAGCCAAATGATAATGTTTAGTGCGATACTGTCTGACATCTAGCATCTTCAGTATAAACAACTTTCCTGAAAAATTGTAGTTTGTGCGATTCAGAACAGCACCGTCTGTGTTTTGTAGCGCCATCTATCTTGGAGATTCCTGTCAGACAATATACGTAGTTCTTTTACAGGCATATAGGGGTCAGTAAATATGGTTTCAGCTATAGCTTTCTCTAACTGTTAAAAATACTTTTTCAACTCTTTAGCTTGAAGCAATTACTACAACATTAATGAAGGTAATGAAAAACACATTATTTTTTTGACAGACTTTGGCAAGTAGCATCGGTAAAGAAGACACCAAGGTTGGTCGCATCTACCCACACGTCAACCGTATGTTTTCTATATCTCAGGATATAGCTGCTAACATCGTTTCTTTAGCATGTGACCAAAGTAGGTGTTTTGTACAATTTTATATATTTTAATCTTGGGTGTTTCATCAGGTCAGAAAATAATTTGAATGACGAATTTCATATTGAAAAATATTTTCACAGATCTAACAAACATATGCCCAAAACCCAATGATTTCAAATCGTTTGTACAAAAACAAACGTACGAGTTTAAATATCCATCCAATGTTCCAAGTTTATATAATTACCCTGAAAGTTAAGCTATTATTAAACTCAAGAATATCGAAGTTCTGCATAAAACTCTGCTGTAAGTATTTATAATCAAGCATGGTAATTACAAACATGACCTTGAATTATTAAAAAAATCTCATTTTAACCATGAAGTGGCGTAGGATAATAACGACTTCATAATGACGTTTCTATGCTTTATGGTTTTTGTCACCTAAAGATGATTAATGAAAGGATAATAATATTTTTCTCTTACAGTCCACATAGGAGGGGGGGACCGAAAACTGACCCACCAATTTTATTATAAACTCAAGGTCCACTGACAAATATGACTTGGGGCTGAACTTTGTTCTTTCGAATTTGAAATCTGGCTTTCGGTAAGTATCGCTTACTCTATGACGAGTATTTAAATAGAGAAATAATGAACTACATGATGAAGCTTATCTTTACAGATTATCCTGGGAGATGAGGTTCGGAAATACTAACGAAACGAAACGTTTGCGTTCTCTTTAAAAAGGGAAGAGAGTTTCTGAACAAATGGCAAAACGCGTATGTCCGATTTTCAAACAGTAGATTGATATTCATGAAAAATAACTACGTCGTAATCTTTTGCAGTCATTAGGAATTATTCAAATTTGCTCAAGATCTCTTGGTGAATGATAGAGTGATAGTTGGTTTACTCATAATTTTATAAAAACGGCATAACGCAGTCATGACAAAAGAGTTTAAAAAGCTCGTTTCACACTGAGGCAAAACCCTGGCCTCACTCTGAGATGGATGTGGGAAGAAATTCGCTCGCAACGATTGTTTCAACTGACTTGTATTGAAGTGTTCATATTCATATTGGCGGAAATAGTGACGTGACTTCCTAATCGTTAAATAAAACAGACGATTCCTCCACGTTCCGCACGGGATTTGCCTTGTTGAGCCTAGGGCATAAGACAGAAAATACATTTATGTGAGTGGAAGTATAGTAGCTAAGCACGCATTCTCGTTTTTAAAATATCTAGTAAATTAATAACAACCTTGAAACCTGAATAAAAGGACATTGTCACGCTGTCCCAAAATGGCCAAGATCGTTCCAAAATAGGCCGACAATTTCTTTTTGTTTACTAAAAATATAAAAACGCCATGCGGTTGTGAAAGCAATCCTTCACCGTCGTCAGTATGTAATTTTACATTATCTTACAAAATGAAATATTAATTATGTTTCAAGTAATTACATTTTTATAATTATATGACTTACTATGACAACTTAGATACAATTTTTTAATGTTCTATTGTAAAAATAAAATAGCTTTTTGTTATGTTTTTGTTTTGAATAACTAGTTAAGGTCGGAATAAATTAATGACGGAATGCGTTTTCAGTCGTCATGTGATTTTCATAGCTGCTCTACATGAATAACAAAATATATTTTATTACGATAAGTTTAAAAGCACAAAAAAGGCATTGTAGTGGTAGTAGTAGATTATATGCCACTCACTCCTATAAAGAGGAGGCCTATATCATAGCAGACTATTTATCACTGATTATGCGACTGAAAGCGAACGCTTGTCATAATGAAGTATTTCTAGATATCAAGTTTTAGGATGCGTCTCCACCGGAGATGTCCGAGGATGCATAGTGAGGGATTTGTTTGTGAGAATCAATAGAATCGCTTCACTTACCTAGCCTGTAGCTAGGCTAGGTAAATGACAATGCCTGCTAGTGCTGCGGACTTTGTTCGAAAGAGGTACCGTAGCCCTGGAACGCAAAGGGCTCTAGGAGGAACACGGATGGGTTTTAGTCAGTAAGAGTCTGACACTCCCTCCTGCTTCACCCAGAGCGGGAGGAGTCATTTGATGAATTCCCATCCTTAATTAAAAAAAAAACAGCTAGGTAAATGGAGCTTTTCTGGTAGAAACGCATCCTTATCCCGATAGTTGAAAAATGATGCGTCTGTGATATGCCTTCGGGACATCTAAGTCAGCTAGATAGTACGAATAGACGTTTTCTCCTATTAGAAACTTTGCATCAACAAAGTAAACAATATCGATTAGTTCTAAACTAAAATGAGAATTATCTGACTTGAACGTCATGTATCGGAGGGGCTCGAAGTCGGTCGTCTAACTGGCACAATATAATCCGGGGTTATCACACGCCAGCTGCTACAGTGGCGATTACACTGGACCGTTGCCACCGAAAACGTTTGCTATACTCACATAGCATGTTATAATCGTGTAATCGTGTCATATGTAGGTGAGCGTGTTCAGTTGTTCATACAAATTGGTCCGCCAAAAGTTTTGGGTCGCGTTCGATTATGGGGCGACTGTTGGAATTGCGAAGTTTTTTAATTGTCAATTTTCAGAGGTTTGTGTTTGATATTTGGTGCGGGATTGTGTTCGTTTATTAGATGGTACACACATTGTTTTAATTTTGAACAAGATTCAGTTTTCGAATACAGCAGTCATACGCAACGTATCCGCCAGTTACCCACTCATTGACGTGTTTCTTCCTCGACTTCGATTCTTTTTTAACCGACTTCGAAAAAAGGAGGTTGTTCTCAATTCGGTCGGTATTTTTTTATAGATCAAAATTAGAATGATATCTAAAAATATCATAATCAACCTGATGTTGCAAGTGCTAATTAACTTACTTGTTTCGAAAACAGTCTATTGATAGTTCCTAAACTTTTCCTTGAAAAAGAAAGCTGCAATTTTCAAAAACTCAATATCTCACCAACAAAACATGTAGTAATACTCTCCATGACAAGCGCCTTTAGACCACAAGCATTTATTTGCAAAAATTGAATTTACGAATGTAGAACAAAGAACATTTAATAGCTATACATCACTTCCCACCTGTCTCGGCTCGCTACACGGTACCAACGTTTATTTTACTGCATGAATACAAAGCCCATTTTTGGCGGATATGCTGAAAGGAAGAAGTTGCATTGTTACACAAATTTGTTAACTTTAAGTTTTTGGGTTTACGGGTGTTAAATATTTTGGTACGTAGTGCCTGTCTCTGCTTTGGCAATAAATCGTGGAGAGCGAGACAACATGAGATGTATTCTTCTTCTAAGTAAGGGTGAGGCCAAGCTAACGTAATTTTGTGAGGGGCGATGTTTGAGGTGCGTAATTTACCTTGAATATCTTTTTATAGTAAAGTCTTCTTTGTGCTACACGGCGACGCAAAATGAGTTAAATGTTTCAGTTGAAACTGTTTCAGGTAAATAACGCGAATCAAATATTTTACACCCCACTTCTGGAAATAGATACGTAGGTTTATCCACCCGTGGCCACAATTAAAGTTACATAATTGCAGCTAATAAGGAAGGTACCAATTAAATGATACAAAAATTATCAATCAGGTACCCCAGGTTTAGTATAGCGTGAGCTAAAATGTAGTTAATTAATCAACTCAATTTTAGCGCACATGCGGTCTAATCATTCAGTAATTTACGTAGATATTGATTAATGACTAGCTTATTTTGTGAATCAAATAATGCGACTAATAGGGCCATGAAAATGCAATCGTATTATTTGTTGGCGATCAATGCTGATTGATATCATTCCAACGCCATGTTTTATCTAGTGTAGCTCTCTAAATAAATGCAAATGCTACAATAAAATCATCATATCAGCTGGAAGATGTCCACTGCTAGACATAGGCTTCCTCCAAGCGTTGCCACAACGACCGGTCTTGTGCGTCTCGCATCCATCGGCTACCCGCGACCTTCACCAGGTCATCGGTCCACCTTGTGGGACGCCTTCCAACGTTGCGTCTTCCGGCACACGGTCTTCACTCTAGAACTTTTCGGCTCCATTGACCATCTGTTCTACGAGCAATGTGCCCTGCCCACTGCCACTTTATTTGGTAATCCTTCGGGCTATGTCGGTAACCTTGGTTCAAATAAAATAATGTAAATCAATCACGCCTTAACGGCTTAACTGATTAGGATGAAACTTGGCACACATGGAAATCACGACAGGGATTAGGATAATTGTTAAAAAAAATATTAATCACCCGACATGAGTGTATTGCAATAAAGTGGTCTACATTACGGATTGCATTTTTTTTTACTATTTATAGGCACGCGTTTGACCACTATCTCAGCTAAATATTTGAGATTAGGGCATACCTATGATACTATTTCATCAGGGTAGTTTTATGGTATAATTTAAGACATTTACGCGGGCAACGCTGCTGGCAGCATCTAGTTTTACAATGATTTAACACAATTTAAGGGTCCAATACTAGCTAGCTCTGGACTAGCTTCCTTTACTTATCCATTTTAAGTGTTGCTAACTTAAAAATACTTCCCTTCCTATTCATTTCTATATTGAGTTCTGTTGATAGTTTCAAAGAAGTTGTTTCATTTATAAGTAGGCGTAGAGCAACCAGTGGCGTGCATAAAGTTTTTAGACAGGGTAGGCAGAAAATTTTGAAAGCCAAAAATACTTACTGCATGTTGGTTTTGGTTCGTCGACTTGTCGGTTAAATAATTATGTAGGTAATAGCCACCTCAAATATACATAGATTGACTGATTTTATAGACATATTAATTTACGGATATTCGAAGTGGCTTTTCTGCGCGTTTGTTTGATGTTCAGGATTTGTAAAATTATTAATTATTAGCAGTGAAATGATGGTGGTGTGAGTATAGGCATGGACAGATCTATAAAGGCTCCTTCAAACAGGCGCGATTTGCATCGCGTGTCACGTCTGTTTACAGGAAGTCTTAAAGTTTTTTATTTTTTTTTTATTTGTATTTTTGAAGGACAAACTTGACCAGAGTTCGCCTAAGACAGAGAGATTTGGAAGGAGAAAGGGGAGGCCTTTGCCCAGCAGTGGGACATAAGCAGCTAACAGAACAGCGAAAAGAACAGCAGGCTAACAAAAAAAAATGAAGTCTACACGTCTATCTTTCTGTAAGAATATTTGCAATATGGAATCGTAAAAGTTGGGAAGGAGTTTTATTTCTGTAAGGTTTTTTTTTCTATTGAAATCATGGAAAGATCTGTAAGACGTTTTTGGGCTTGTGTATTTCTTAAGTAGGTGTGTATACGTTTTAGTGACGAGAATCACCTTTCAGTAGAAGCACTGCTCGCGGGAACTGTAACAATTAATTTTGCCAACCGCAGTACTTCGGGGAAAACTGTAGGTATTTATGTTATTTTTGTAAAAATGTTCTATGACTTTGTAAATACTAAGGTTTTTGAATTCCACAGATTTATAAACACATTTGAGCTCATTGATAAGGCGGTCTATGCTAAAGTTGTATGATTTATAAACATTTACGAATTGCGTTACTAACTCAACCGGAAAATTTTCATTATAATTATTGAAATTTTCGCGTGATAGTAGTCCAAAAAGTTTTAACTCTTTCAGATTTTTATAACGGTCGTGACATTCGTTATAAATATTGTCTATACTTTCAATAAAAATTCGCTTATAATTTATTTTGGCGTCCACAACATTACGTTTCCGTTTTGGCGGTCCGGTTATTTTTTTACGCCTTTAAAAATGACATCCGACGTCTTTTTTGCATAATTTCGTAAAAAACATCAGTTTTTGCGAATATTTCGCTAAATACATGGAGTAAAATCTGGAATTCAAAGTCATTTTAATTGTCTAACAAAGAGGAAACTTGATCTAACGTCTCACCATCCCAGGACTCTATGTGTTCAGCCATATCCTCAAATAAATCAATTAAATGTGAAGAAGAATTGAAAATTACATTTACAGCACGCGAATTGTAAGTCCATCGAGTGTCAGCAACGCGAGGCAATTTTTTCATATCAGCCATTTATTGTAGTGGTTTTGCCTTTTGGTACTATTTAAAAAAAAATTACTTATGTTTTATGCAACTGAAAAAATGTTAGTTTCATGAATACGTTCGCACGACTTGCAAAGTATCAAATTAACATGGGCGGAACACCAAACGTATTCAGCAAGAGGACATTGCTGGCGAATCATCGACTGAACGCAGTTCCGTTCAGATGATAACACAGCAGCACCGTCGTATGTCTGAGCTATTAATTTCGCCAAACAGTTAAATTCTGATAAAATCTGCAGTATGATGGCACTTAGTTTTCGCGGTTCGTTCGGAACTTACGTTAATATATTTTAAAAATCGATCAATCACTTCTGACTCACGAAAATACCTCATAGCCAGTACTAGTTGCTCTTTTCCACTTACGTCTGGTGTTTCATCGACCATCACAGCAACAAAATCAGTGGAAGCAATTTCTTGTTTTATTGTTTGAATCATTACAGACGCTACACTAGAGAGTAGGTCATTTTGAATTAGATTTGATAAACCCATAAATGAGCTAGTGCAATTTTGTAAATGGTTTTCCAAAACTCCGTCGTATTTCGCGAGCACGTCGACCAGCTCTAAATCATTTCCCCTATTCTCTGACGAAGCAGATTCGTCATGTCTACGAAAAGCGAGCTCTTGTTTCCCCAAAAAGCCAACAATGTCAATAAGTCGCTGAAAAATATTTCGGTTCCGATCGACTTTCGCGTTATGTCTATCAATGTCGATTTGTATCTGAGAATTTAAACGCGTCTCTATACGATTTTTTCCAAAGGTGTGATATTTAAGAGAAACTTTTAGGTGTTTTTCAAATTGGTCATGTTTTTTAGCTGCAGTCGGAAAGTTATGAATATAGCTGTAACCGGTATCGTTCCAGACCGTTTTATTGTGTGAAAAAAAAAACTT
Source organism: Lacanobia oleracea (assembly GCA_950371165.1). NCBI lineage: Eukaryota > Metazoa > Arthropoda > Insecta > Lepidoptera > Noctuidae > Lacanobia > Lacanobia oleracea. The sequence continues at coordinate 16,889,900 of OX493397.1, forward strand.
TTTACAAAAAAAAAACTCAAATTTCGGAAGTCGGTGTCAATAAAACAAAAAATACCAAATACACCGACTTCCGAAATTAAAGTTATTTTTTACTTTGTAGTGTTTTGTTTTTGGAAGTCGGTTTTTTTTTTTTACCTGCGTACCACTAAAAAGTGAAACCACAAACAGCGTACTGGCGTGATGTTATGTTAAGAACTGCTGTAAACAATCAACAGACATGCGATTTCAGAAATCCCGATCCATTTGCTATCATTGATTGAAGAGTTCCGTTGCCTACCTTAGAAGATCTTCATCATATCTTCACCAAATTAAAATGGGACCAGTCCGGGAAAATATTCATAATATAATAGTGTATGCCTATAAAATTTGAGGGCTTCCCTCGATTTTTATGGGATCCCATCATCAGATTCTGACTTGGTGACAATGGGACCACCTCAGGAGTATAGGCTTTCGAAAAAAGAAAGAATTTTTTAAATCGGTCCAGAATTGGCGGAGAAATCGGTGAACATACATAAAAAAAAGATACATACAGCCGAACATAGATCCTTTTTGAAGAAGTCGGTTAAAAATAGTAGACAAGGGAAACAGAACAACCTATTTTTGTGTTTGCAATGATGGTTTTGAAAACGCTAAATTTTTTATTTTCTGAAAAATAAAAAATAAAAATATACTGACTATTCTGTACGGTTGTGTGCGTTATTGTGACATTGTGTGCCACGTATGTATAGGAACGCACACTCATTCAATCCGCGTGACCACGAGAGCACACATATAACATTTAGACCCGAATACTTTGTGTCTTTCCCGAGGCACTCAGAGTAGCGGCGCTAGTGCTACGCAATGCCACAATACTAAACAAGCTTGCTTGGAGCGACTGTTAATTATTTTTTTGTTTATTGTTAGTAAGTAAGTACTCGTCGTACTCGTAGATAAAATAATAATAGATATCAGAACAAGATTATACTGAGTTAGGTAGGGTAGGCTGTGTCTTTCTGTTTTTATGAAATGCCCGCGACTGAGTGTACCACCTCAGTGCGATTGAATTCATGCTACAAGTAAGTTGATATTACTAGGTCCGTGTACACCGGGCCTGCGGACGGCGAGCACTGGGTGGCTCGCCGTCCGATCAGAACCAGGCCCGGGTCGGCGGCGCGCTGTGTTCCAAGCGCGCCTCAAGGAGCTGTCAGCATGGGAGACGGGGCCCGCTAGGGCCAGTGCCTGCCGGGGTGCGGAATCCGTTCGAAAGAGACGCCGCAGCCCTGGCACGCAAAGGGCATTAGGAGGAGCACGGATGGGTTTTAGTCAGTAAGAGTGACACTCCCTTTCGCCTCGCCCAGAGCGGAAGGAGTCATATGATGATTACCATCATTAAAAAAAAAAAAGGTCCGTGTACACGTTTTTAAAGCCAAATATTCAAATTCCAGCGTTGAGAAATTCCGATGTGGTTTGGTTTTGGTACGTGTTAATTCTCCTTAAAAGAGGTCATAGCTCCGTACATTTTTCTGTAATTCCCCAGCTCAAAAAGTTTGGACGTAATACTAAAATATGTATCTACAGACTAGACAGCAAGCGTATTTTTTACAACTTTCTCTGTCACGCACATACCCTGCGGAATAATTAAAAGGTGCCTATGCCCTCGCACAGTCGTTGCGGTGCGCCCATATTAAACTTTAAAATTAATGTTGTGCTCTCCCTGGTAAAGTGTATCAACATAGAATCCCACTTAAACGGGCGAAATCCTTTCGTATCCTGTTGTTTTTCCCGTTCTGGAGGGAACCACAAAAGGACCTTGATAGTAAATAAATCAGTGATCTCTTCAGACTAAGATAATCGGTGGTCCCAGGAAAGGTCTTTATAGGGTTACGTACCGAAAGGGTAACCAACGGCGGTTCCGTTTACCCATTACTAAGTCTGCGCTGTCCATCCATCCATCCGTCCGTCTGTCTGTCAGCGGGCTATATTTCAAGAACCGTAATAGGTAGACAGTTGAAATTTTCACTGATTGTGTATTTCTGTTGGCGCTATAGTAAAAAAAAAAAAAATTGGTTTATGGTACATAACCCTTCGTATGCGTGTCCGACTCGCACTTGGCTGATTTTTTGAAAACCCCAAAGTAGTGAACAAGAATGTTTGATAATAATGCAGTAGGTAGATTATATCGAGGCCACGTTATAAGTATGAAAAAATGAAGGCGCAATTTCCAATTTAAAAAAATAAATGCATCATGATGCATTTGAGCTCGTAAAACAACCAAGACCACATTTTCCTTATTACCAATATTTCCATTAAACATTTGCGATATTTTAGAATCCCTCCCGATCATTTTTCTCGTCTGCATAGTGTCCTATTTATTCAACAACATTTTTTCCGAGATAGCCGCGTTGCACAGCAAGAAGCATGATATTTTAAAATAGAGACACAACAGATGGGACAATTTTCTAAAACAAGAATGTACTGAACGACTACATTAGATGCGCACAGCGTAAAATGGAACGTGCTCTTTAAATATTCCCTTTAACGAAAATATAGTAACGTAATTATTTTATAGAAAAGCTGCAGAGTTCACAGTGGAAATTCTGTTTAAGGCTGGACTTACCTCAATGTTACGTAAATTAGGAAATCCAATAAGCACACCTACTGCCGTATTACCCAGCTAATGGGTTGTGGAGGTCTGGTAGGCAGCCGCTCCACGTAAAATACTGGTATTCAGCTGAATACGGTTTGACTGGGAGAGCCGACCCCAATGGGAAAAGCCTAGGCAGATGATGAATAAGCACACCTACTTTTGTATATCTTAATTGATAAGACAGTTGTTTAATAACAGACTTCAGGATTGTTAATACGTAATAGACGGTTATGATTATTAAGGAAAATGTGTCGTGTTATGCAGTAATGCTTATGTTTGAAATACTTAGTTACTTTTTAATTTGAATCCATCATGTTTTTATGAATTGACAATAGGTTTGAGTGTTGGATTTTCAAATCCTGAAAAGCTTTAATTAGAGCTCTAATTCAACTTATTTGTCCCACAACACAAAACAGACTTCCTATTACGTATGATTCGTTAAGGAATAGCTTCAAAACAAAGTAAGGGGTAAAATAATAAACGTTGTAAAACCATTTTCTATCTAGATTGAAAACTACATTTTCAGCCCTTTCACGTCAGTTCGGGCGTCCAGGTTGTAATAATGGCAAATGCAAAATAACCTAAAAGGTAAAAGCTTATGACTACGAACACTATTTCCCACTAACTTCAGCTCATAAGCCGTACTAGGTACAAGTTGTTTTCGTATTTCTTTACATTTTGTTCGTAGATAGCAATTTTATTAAAATATAAAGAAAATAGTAGCCCACTGGTTTCGGGAACAGAGTCCAAGCTGCCGGCAAGGCACAAGAGAGAGTAACCTCCTAAAAATGCGAGCTGTGTCAAGAAGAAACGCTTTCTGAATCAATGTCTTGATTCAGCTGCCTAACGAGAGCCTCCTGAGCTGTTGGTCGAAGCTCGTTATTTTTTATTTTAAGTTTGCATAAATACCTTTGTTTTTCTCTAAACGAAACTGTTCCACTGCTGGGCAAAAGCCTTGTCCTTCTGGGCACCTATTACCGCGCTACCTTGCTATCTTTTTCTGGAATACTCTCAACATTATTCATGAAAATGTTTAAAAACATAGGTAACCACATACTGTCGAAACTATGTTCGGTACAAAATATACTAAAGATTAATTAAAAATACCTCTGGAAACACGTTTTATGAAATAATTGAGAATTTCAGTTCACTATTTCAAACTTTAAATCGTTTTAAACACTATGTTAGTCCTTTGTCGAGTAGTGAGAGGTATTTTTTAAGTTTTGATAATACTGAAAGGGTTCAATAGCGTTTTGACATTTGAGTATTATAACAATGTTCATCACGTTATAAAAGTTACACCTAGTTGGCCTTATTAGAGACCTTATTAGGGACTTCTTGTTCTCGTTCTCGTTCCAGCTCTTGTTTTAGTTTCTTTAATCTCACACTATCTTCATTCAAATGGAAAGGACTAAAAAAATTGGGTGGGTTGCCACCCACCGTATCGCAGCTGACTTTCACAGAACTACATATAGGCCAGTCACCGTAGACAGATTAAACGCGTTAGGTCGCAGAAAATTGGATTATCCTGATTTTTTGGGTGGTCGTTAGGATAGATGCAAGTAGTGACCTCCCAATTTTTCAAGCTTACTGCGTGGTGCTAAAAAACTTCTTCATTTTCGTTCATTTTTAAAAGTTAAGCGTAATTCCCCTAAACGGTGCGTTCTACGGAGAAAGTCAATCTTGATACTTTTAAAGTAGACAAAATTGGCTAGTTTAATTGTAACGGTTACTCTGTAGATTTAATAAGTGAGCAGGGAGGGAATTCAAAAACGAAAACGAATAACAAGACCGAGAACGAGGACGAGAACGAGAACGAGATCGAGATCGATAACGAGAACGAGAATGAAGACGACCACGAACACGAACACGAACATGAACACGAAGACAAAGATGAAAACGAGAACGAGAACTAGAACTTGACCGAGAATGAGAACGAGACAAAGGCGAAGACGAAGATAAAGAAGAAGAGGAAAGCGAAGGCGAAGGCGAAGACGAAGACTAAGACTGGCCTAAATGTAGCTCTGTGAAAGTCAGCTGCGATAAAGTGGGTGGATTGAGCAGTAGTTTTCCATACACGTAACGTCCCACACGAAAACGAGAGCGATAACGAGAACGAAGACGAACACGAACACGAAGACGAGAACGAGAACAAGATTAAGAACTAGAGTATTCGGAGATAATGACTTAGTTAAATTTTACTAATTTTGGGTACCGAAGTTAAAAATTTTTAGACTTACAGCTATAATCCCGTAACTAAATCTACTAATATCAAATTTTTTAGAATAGAGAAAGTGAATTAGGTCTACGAAATTGATTTTTGCTGTAGTTAACGTTGTCAAAAAAAGTGAACTTTTGCCGAAGACGAAGACGAACCAGGAGATCCAGTATTGACTTTCGCCGTAGTACGCAACGTTTAGGAAAATTACGCTAAAATTAAAAAAAAAAAGAACGAAAATTAAGAAGTTTTCTGAACATCACGCTGTTAGCACAGGCGAGAACGAGGAAGGAGAACGAGAAAGAAGATAAAGACAACGACGAGAACGAACAAGAACACGAACACGAAAACGAAGAAAAGAACGAGAACGAGTACGAGAACGAGAACAAGAACTACAGTATTCGGAGATAATGACTTAGTTAAATTTGACTATTTTTATAATACTGAAGCAAAAGATTTTAAGCGTTCTATCAGCTATAATCCCCTAACAATTTCTACTAAAAACCACATTTTTAAAGATAAATTCAAAAAGGACTACAAAATCGATTTTAGCTGTACTTAACTTTTTGGCAAAAAAAAGAAAACCGCCTAAATCAACTGGTGCACGACTTCGTCTCTTACAACTCTACTTGTAGAGTGAGGTTTTTACTGAAGTGATTTCTGTCAGCGTTTATTATTTAAATGTTTTAATCGATCCATTATTTTGTTTACTGAATAGCATTTTATTATTCTAAGGTAATTGTTGCATGTCGTTTTTTGGTAGGTGCTTTTTGTTTTTAATTATTTTTAAGATAAATTGTACAATACAATATTCATGTCTCTGTCAGCGTTATTCTTTTGGTATCTATAGTTTTTTAAGTTTTCGACCTCTACAGTCTCTACTTACAATTTACATTGCCCACGGTGCTATTCTAAGTACATATGTTTTTTCAATGCCACTCTTAATTATTTGTTTACATTGCACTCTGTTTATGTCCCAAAACAACTATGTTTCAGTTTCTATACTTAATATTTATTTTCTGCGATATTTTATTTATTGTTATTAAATTACTGTATCCGGGTTCAAACGTAGATATTATGGCCATTAAAGATACGTGGTTGCGAACAGACGAGGAAGGCCTCGCGGCCTCCGTACCAGAATATAGGCTGCTGTATATACCGCGCTGTCTGTTAAGAAGGGACGCGATGGTGGGGTTGTTTTTTATTATAAACATGGTATAAATGTTCGGAGTCACTCGCACTCTGCTAGTATATCCCACACTACGGTTGAACAGATGTGGGTCACAATTAGTATTCGCGGAATTAAGCTAGCAATAGGCACTGGCTACCGCTCCCCCTGGCAAGACGTTGATCTGTTCCTAGACGCTATATCTAGCTCAGTAAACTCCCTATCGCAATGTAAGTTCGCGATATTGTTGGGTCCCAACTAGCACCAAAGCGTTAAAAAAACCTATATAAGACTCGTATATCAGTTCCATTTGAGTATAAAAGTGTTAACGCATACCTGTGCAACAGAGTTAGAGCATGCTCTAACTCACTTATAACCACGAAAGAGGCCCACAGTTTTACAGGTAAAAGTTATAGAAAGCCTATAGTACGGTGTCACAAAGATATTAAAGCTGCACAAGAGCGCTTATTCATCGTCAGCTACTACTTTGATCTGTATTACCGTTGTATAATAGAGTTGGTAAACGCTATAGGTGCTATAAATCCTATAGTAAGGTGTTAAAAAGATCTTAAAGCTTCACAAGAGCGTTTATTCATCGTCAGCTACTACTTTAACCGGTATTACTGTTGTAATACCGCGTTAGTGAGCACTACAGGTAATAAAAAGCACACGTCGAGATAAAAAAGCCTGTAACCTTACTAAAATTAAATCTGTTCGTAATGGAAGTGTTATGTCATCCATTATTCAACACAGCAGAATAATATTATGGAATATTATGTTATTTAAGTATGTGAAGTGAAAAATGACTGCCCTTATGATTTCACAGTAAATGTATACCATGTTTCTCATCTCAATTTTAACGCGCCTAGGATTTATTAAAGATTTAAAAGAAAAATTATGATGATAAAATAGGTACCTCAAGCTAAACATTACTATTCATTCCTGCTTCTTGAGCAGTGGTATGTAAAATTAAGTGGCATTCATGGAATGCTTCAAATAATGTAAGAAATTTTGTTTATTGTAGTCAAATGTTGAATAACTCGAAATAATATTAATTGTTAGGTTACCAAAACAATGGCGATCTTTACAAAAGTGAGGTTAGTGTTAATAACCACCCATACTTGCGTTGTTTGACACCAATACCTTTAGAACGTCTGTAAAAGAGGACTGCCTAACACAATAAGCTTTAGTTAAACCCTTTATTACAGGTTAAACCTAGATAGAGGAGTTGTTTGACACCTTTAGTTTCTCGTGTTACTAAACTCTCGATAAACTCTATTTTATAGCTTATGACTGCAATAATAGTCGATATAGCACCATAAGTGGTATAAAAGAGTTCATTGCAATAACTATACAACAATAAGTGTTAAGAGGTGTCGGCGAACACTTTTATAAAGACTTGGGTGTCACAAAAAGGTTAAAGCTATAACGTATTAAGTATACTTGCTGCTACTAGCGCTATTATAACTCTCAAAGCTATATTACATCGTCCATTAACGCTATAGTGCTGCGATTGGGGCTAAAACTTGTTTGTTAACTCCTCTATATCGTCTTTAGTAATAATTGAGATAATTATAACCCTGTTATATTACTTAAAGTCATAAAAAAGCCTGTAACTGACACCAAAATGTTAGTTGGGGTGATTTTAACATAAATATGCTCAATGACTCGGACTCGTTAGTCTCATTTTTGAACTTTGTCTTTCCATATTTAATCTTTTTTATGATTGGGCACATAAATAAATCGTTTGTTTTAGTTGTTTTAAAATCAGGAGTCACAATATTTTATTTCAGTTGGTTTTGTTCAAAATATTCTTACTTTTATAATATGTGTGTTTGTTATAAGCGTATGGCAATCGTGGGCTGCAGCTGAAAATCAGCGTCAGGTGGTATACCTTGTGTTGTCAGCGGGCATTATACTGAGATGAGACCTTTTTGGCATTAATGGTTTTAATTATTTATTTTGTTAAATTTTAAGTTTTTTTTGTTTGTATAATGCCAATAAACACAATTTTCTTTCTTTTTTCTTTCTTGGAGGAGGCCTATGTCAAGGGAAACACCGAGTTTAGAGACATTTTATAAAACATAAGACCAAACAAAGAGGAACAAAAGGCGATATTATCATCATCATCAGCTTTTAATCAGAGAAAGAATTTTGCAGGTTGAGTTTACTTCCAAAGATTGCCTTTTACAAACATATAAACAACTGTTAGTTTAGATTTCTTACAATAGAACAAGTTAATACGCGTTTATACCAACTGGCATGGCTATACCACCTACGATACGAGGATTTCTTTCAAACGAATTCAACCAACTCATAGCTTGGTTATTAGGCCCCATACACCAATGAAACCATCCAATTAGGCTTTTTGTAAGTGCTCAGTTATTTGTCACGAATAGTCGGAAAGAACATGACTTCTATGGCGGTATTAATGGTAAAATATTCGTGACTATTTTACATAATAGGAAACAGAGGGTAGATTATTTTTTTTTTTCATTGAGAGCTTGAAGTTTTTAAAAGTGATTGTTCTGATTTCAAGTTATATGTGGCTTAAGGGAGTATCCCATCTGTTCCCAACTGTTTCTTACCAAATGGGGACAAATGGGAATTTTCCGTGTCATCTGTCCCTGAATAAAAAAAATGGGGACAGATGGTAGGTACTTTTGAATCCAAACTACTCACAACAAAAGTCCTGAAAATACTTCTATATAATCCACTCAGGTTTACCTTCAAGTTTAGCAACGCTTGACGAGGTCGGTCCGTGGATGGGTGACCATCTTAACATACCGTGAAAACTACGTACAGTATGTGACCAACATTAGCTAACCCACTTGACTATTAGCGTATAATAGTCAAGTGGGTCAGATAATGTTGGTCACATACTGTACTATGGTAGTCGCCAGGCAAACTTGCAATAAAGTACCTACATTGATTTTTCTCTAATATCCCTTCGTAGACCCGAACAATAAATTATGAACCGTTTTTCATTACTAGACAACGTAAAGGAATGCGACAGAAGTCGGAAATCAGGACAACTGAATTTCTACTTTTGATATTAAGGAAATTTCTGTGGCGCCTATCATAGTCCGTTTTCGAAGCTGTTCTTCCCAGCTGTATTTTTTTTATATTTGACAGGCGTCTCAGGTAGTCAGAAGTTAAGAAATCTGACAATAGTGGAAATAGGGAAAAATGCAACAATCATACATTCTTAATTTGCCAACCCTGTAAATTACCAAGTACTACAATGCTATTGTAGTAGTGTTATTAGTATGCTAATTTGTAAAATGTATCAGAGCCATGAGTGGAGCGCAATATCTTGACCATTGCAGGCCATTATTTAAGGAATTAAAAATTCTTCCGCTCCCATGTCTGTATATTTTTGAAGTTTGTTTATTTGTAAAAAAACACCCTCATCTATTTTTATTGAATGAGCAAGTCTCCGAAAGACTTAACAAAAAAAATGCCGGAAAATTATTTTATTATTAGGCCTTAAAAGTACTCACTAATTAAATGCTAATTCGTGTAAAAGGTTCAGAACTAGTAAAAAAGATTAACAGTTTAATTATTTATTTTTTAAGAACCATTTTCTAGTATAGTTTGTTTTACTGAAAATTATCTCGACAAATCCTAAAAGATGTAAATGCTCACTAAGGGCTTGATCCGTAGTTGGTTAAAAATGATGGGCACCTAATTTCATGAATGGGCGTGTTTCGATCAATATTTTACTTGGCTAAATAAATACTACAAGTTATCAACTATTAGTTAATGTCTTAATTACTACGAAAAGCGTATTTAAATGAAACTTTGATCACAATTTTAACCATTGGTTGGGTTAACTACGGGTCAAAAACTCGCCCTTAATTACTAAAACAAATCAATATTTGTGGCAGTGGATAACTGACACGAGAGGACAATTATAATACCATTATCACAAGTAGTAACAGCATGAAATCATTATACTTTCCTAATTTATTACACTCCAAGGCCATTCACTTTTAAATCCACTAAAAAAAGTTGCTCATCATACATTTACCCGAAGTTCATTTCACACTTACGACTAGTATGTTCCGTGGCTCCACCTGTACACGGACAGTAATAAATGAACTTAAGCTACGTAACTCATGTTTACCCTAAGTATAGTACCTAAAACGTTATCTTTGAAAGCACTTTATTTACGTAGTGTTAAGGGTATACATTCAGTCAAAAAAGTATCGGGAATGGATGATTTGTTTATGGTTCCAAATTCAAATTTTTGTTTTTTTGTAGTTGTTAGATTGGCACAACTGTTTTCCATTTTGGCGCGGAGTTTGAGTTGCATCTGTTATTTATATTAAATACAGTGCTGGTTTTAGTAATATCATATATAGTGTGTATTGCGAATTTCATAATGGACAAAAATATCGAACAAAGAGTTTGTCTTAAATTTTGCATCGCCAATGGAATTTCGTGTTCGGAGTCACTGAAAATGTTACAGAAGGCTTACGGTGAATCGACTTTATCAAAAACTCGTGCTTATGAGTGGTTCAAAGCGTTCAAAAGCGGTCGAGATGTGATGGAAGATTTGCCTCGCTCTGGTAGGCCGTCAACGTCTGCAACTGAAGTTAACATCGCAAAAGTGAAGGAAATAGTGACTGAAAATCCCCATTCAACTCTGAGAGAGATAGCCGCCGTACTTTCTGTATCTCACGAGTCGATCCGTACCATTTTAACTAATCATTTGGGTATGAAACATGTTGCTGCTCGGCTAGTCCCAAAAGATCTGAATTTTCTCCAAAAACTCAATCGCATGAAAGTCGCTGAGGACATGCTAGAACGAGTCAGTTCGGACCCAACATTCATGAAACGCATTGTTACTGGTGACGAGACGTGGGTTTACGAGTTTGACATGCAAACTAGTCAACAAGCTTCGGAGTGGCGCCTTCCAACTGAACCGTTTTCAATCGATAAAAGACATAAAGGAGAATTCGCGGCGAGAACTCAACTCAATTCCGGAAGCAGCGTTTAAAAAATGTTTTGATGAATGGATTATTCGTTGGCACAAGTGTATCGTTTCTAAAGGAGCATACTTTGAAGGTGATAAAATAAATTTGGATGAATAACAGACATTTTGTGTATTATTGATCTTTTCCCGGTACTTTCTTGACAGAGTAGTATATAGGTTTGAGTAGTATAATAAATAGTAAGATACTATGTAGGTAAATAGTATGTAGGTTTGATATTTTGTGTGCAATGGTATATTTTGTAGACCCGTCGGTTACCCAATGCGAATGCGGTGCCCCTCAGAACATGAGCCACATGTTACAGTGCCATAAGTGATACACACAGGTGTATCAAAGTACAGACTTTAGGAGATTTAATTAATGTCACCGATGTTGCTATTAACATATCCACCTTTTCAGCTCAAATAATCTAAAGAGTTAACTCACGACTCAAAAAGAAAAATATATGAATCTAAAAGAATTTCAGATTATCTTAGATTTCCGAAATTGAGATAATACAGCTATCAAACAAAATTTTAGAACTAATTAAAAAACCTTTTACTTTCTAATCCTAAGTTATTTTTTTTCTATTGATAGGCACGCGTTTGACCACTATCTCACCTGACGGTAAGCGATGATGTGATCGAAGATGGAAAATTCAATTCTTGAACAGTTCAGCTCAAACATAAAAATGTCTATAATATATTATTAGATATACCTACAGTAGTAGCAGGATTGCGTGTCCGCCATATATTTTAAACAACGGCTTGTTTACGTGTAGCAGCGTGAGCCATGTCACGCACTGGGCATGCATGGCCAGTGACCGCGAACTCTAATTAATGTTGTATTAGTTCACCATACTTGAATTTAATTAAAGTACTTAGCATAATCATAGTACTATACATCCTATGATATTTCCCACCGCTGAGACATTGGCCTGGCCACCTCTCTGTAAGAAAAGTGTATTCTGTAATCACAGAACCGCACAAACACAGAACAGATAAAGAGGTCATAAGATTGCTACAACAGCTAAAACAGATAAAGAGGTCGTTGCTTGATGTCAACCACCATGTCTTTGATTTCAGATTTACCGTATTGAGAGCTATACTAATGAAATGAACCGAAATGAATGCACCCTGAGGTGCTGCGCTACGAGGCAACAATCACTCAAATCACTGTTTTACAACCCTTTGGTTTGCGTACGGAAATTCTCATGTCCTACGCTGTTAGGCGAAAGAAATCCATGCGGAAATATCTCACTGACTACCTAAAACTGCACGATTTCTTCTTCGTTAATACCACTGGTAATGCGTCACCGACACCACCAATGACCGAGTATGCGCAATGAAATTGGTAACTACAAAACCATTAGACTCTAAACTGCAGAGCTATTCTGTTTGTAAACATCTCACCGTCAAAACTTTGGTGAAGTGACCACCAAGTGAGTTGTCAACCCGTGCATCATCACTCGTGAATGATAGCTCACTTCACCAGAGGGTTCAACACGAATATTTTGTATAATATTGTAAGCGTAAGTGAATTTTGAGTGGGAAATACTACCCCATAGTATTTTGGTTAATAAATTTTATGGGACAGTAGTGGACCCGCGCAAGTTCATCTGCCCAGCTCCTATTGGTCAAATTTCAAATCGGACCAGTATTTCCTAAGGTTCAAGAAAACCAACAAACAAACAAACTCTTCAGCTTTAAATATGAGTATAGATTTATATCATTCAAAAGTATGAATATAGTTTCTAATTGAAGTAAATATTATTTGCGAAACGAGTATTGTAGCTACGGTAAAATTTAACGTTACATTACTATACGTCAAAAATATTTGTGCTAGGCCCCCTGGTCTATGTTTTCACCGTGAAATATTAATAAATTAGATCGGCTGGATGGTGGTCGAACACGTAGGAAACACAAAGAGATGCGCGATCCTCGGAGAAAAGCATAAGAACCCACACCTAGTTTATTACATATTCCTAGCGTATAACAAAAAGCATAAGTCATATTTCTCCGTTATTCACAATCGAGCATCGTAACTAGTAAATACGTGGCACTCAATGCATCTCTTTGCATGATGTATGAACTGACGCAGATGATTCACGAGCAAAATGGTAGACTATAACAATCTCTTAACGTAGCAAGCGTAAATTCGGACGTAAACCTTCACGTTACGATGTCGAACGGTTTTATAATGTTAGTTAAAAATGCTCTTAGCAGACATTACCTACTGACGATGTTGAGATGTGTGGTAGTCATCTCGTACGATTAGCCATTTCGTGATGTGGTCGACGAGTTTAGGTAAGGTCTAAGGTAACGTAAGGATCCCGACTCGGAAAGGTTAGTTAGCAAAGCATATATTATTGTGTGGAATAGCACATAGGTAATTTATCCCGGGCCGAGTAAAAAAAAACAATATTATTTGTATCCTGTCCTGGAAGTTCAAACGCAACATACGCGTAGAAACGCTTCATGAACTCGTGGTCAACATTTATTTTCCATTAAAATATAAAATATAGGTAGACTTAGAAAAAATATTGTGTCAGTATTTATTACATACGAAAAAGGAGGAGCACGTGGCTAAATCATAACAGCCACACGGGTTGATTTTAAGGATAAGTAACGCTTGCCAAGGTTGGCCTCAACCTCTGAGCGGGTGCTCAGAGGTTGCAGTTATACAGTAGAAATGCCAGTTGTATGACTATTAAAATTTATAATAAATTACCACCTGGCCTGAGAATGTTACCAATTAGTAAGTTTAAGTGTAAAATGTTTGCTTGGCTCTTGGACATGTGTTTTTATTCCGTAAATGAATTTTTAAATCATAATTTTTGATAAGATTTTTATTAATGACATTAGCACTTTGAAATTATTATGAATTCGTTGACAATGTAATTTTTTTTTTTTTTTACACTTTGATTTGACATTTTAATTGTGACACTGTAATTTTTATACTGACATTGTAATCTTTATTTTGACATTATGATTTTCTATTTTATAATGTTGTTTAGTTTTGTTTTAGATTTGCATGGAATATTTCTCATACATTTAATATTTCTACACCAGCAATGGTAGTGTGTGTGAAACAATGTTAATGTGTATGTAAGATCTCAATGTACCACATACTGAGAAATAAATAAATACTTTACTTTACTTTACTTTACTTTACTTTATCACTAAATATTATAAAACAAAGTCCTCCGCCGTGTCTATCTGTCTGTCTGTCTGTTCGCGAAACTCAAAAACTACTTCACTGATTTTCATGCTGTTTCACCAATGGATAAAGAGTGTTTAATTTATCAAGTTATTGTATACATTGGCTAAAATATAACGATACTTGTTGGAGGTATTGGAAACAAAATAAGCCGTCTGGGAGCTGATTACACTACTGCTTTTTAACCGACGAAAAAGGAGAAGGATGAGGTGGATCTCAATTCAACGTGCATCTTTTAGATTTCGCTGACGCTGTTAATATTAAACGATTCTTCTTTTCTTTTGTGATATTTCATTAATTGTAATTTTCGTGAATTTGAAACAATCAAATATATTCTCAAACCATGGACAGAGTTTTGTGACTTATAAATGCATACAATAATTTTGTTTTTTAACTTGATTAAATTTACAGTTACAAATTATTATGATATTCTGAGATGGTTATCAAGTAAATATCAAGTAGTTCATGCTAACGTGAGAAATTGTAGTATAAATCTAAGAATGAAAATTTATATTTTATTCCCATTTAAAAAAGGTTTCCATTGTTTGTAATTGGGCTGCTTATTTAGTATAAAAAAAGTATGAACTTCAATCCATATAATGAAAATTTATCAAAAAAGTAAATAATAAATCATCATCATCTGCCTAGCCTCTTCTCAACTATATTGGGGTCGGTTTCCAGACAAACCAGATTCAACTGAACACCAGTGTTTTACGTAGAGCGGCTGTCTACCAGACCTCCACATCCCATTAACTAGGTAACACGGTATTTCTTGGCAAGACTGGAGTCAGATTTACTGGCTTCTGACAATCCGTAACGACTGCCAAAGATCTACAAATGACAGCTAGGACCAACAGCTTAACGTGCTTTCCGAGGCACGGAGGAAACTCGGTATGTTAAGATGGTCACTTATCCACAGGCCAACCTTGGCAAGCGTTACTTATCCTTAAAATCAACCCGTGTGGCTGTTATGATTTAGCCACGTGCTCCTCCTTTTTTGTATGTAATAAATACTGACACAATATTTTTTCTAAGTCTACCTATATTTTATATTTTAATGGAAAATAAATGTTGACCACGAGTTCATGAAGCGTTTCTACGCGTATGTTGCGTTTGAACTTCCAGGACAGGATACAAATAATATTGTTTTTTTTTACTCGGCCCGGGATAAATTACCTATGTGCTATTCCACACAATAATATATGCTTTGCTAACTAACCTTTCCGAGTCGGGATCCTTACGTTACCTTAGACCTTACCTAAACTCGTCGACCACATCACGAAATGGCTAATCGTACGAGATGACTACCACACATCTCAACATCGTCAGTAGGTAATGTCTGCTAAGAGCATTTTTAACTAACATTATAAAACCGTTCGACATCGTAACGTGAAGGTTTACGTCCGAATTTACGCTTGCTACGTTAAGAGATTGTTATAGTCTACCATTTTGCTCGTGAATCATCTGCGTCAGTTCATACATCATGCAAAGAGATGCATTGAGTGCCACGTATTTACTAGTTACGATGCTCGATTGTGAATAACGGAGAAATATGACTTATGCTTTTTGTTATACGCTAGGAATATGTAATAAACTAGGTGTGGGTTCTTATGCTTTTCTCCGAGGATCGCGCATCTCTTTGTGTTTCCTACGTGTTCGACCACCATCCAGCCGATCTAATTTATTAATATTTCACGGTGAAAACATAGACCAGGGGGCCTAGCACAAATATTTTTGACGTATAGTAATGTAACGTTAAATTTTACCGTAGCTACAATACTCGTTTCGCAAATAATATTTACTTCAATTAGAAACTATATTCATACTTTTGAATGATATAAATCTATACTCATATTTAAAGCTGAAGAGTTTGTTTGTTTGTTGGTTTTCTTGAACCTTAGGAAATACTGGTCCGATTTGAAATTTGACCAATAGGAGCTGGGCAGATGAACTTGCGCGGGTCCACTACTGTCCAATAAAATTTATTAACCAAAATACTATGGGGTAGTATTTCCCACTCAAAATTCACTTACGCTTACAATATTATACAAAATATTCGTGTTGAACCCTCTGGTGAAGTGAGCTATCATTCACGAGTGATGATGCACGGGTTGACAACTCACTTGGTGGTCACTTCACCAAAGTTTTGACGGTGAGATGTTTACAAACAGAATAGCTCTGCAGTTTAGAGTCTAATGGTTTTGTAGTTACCAATTTCATTGCGCATACTCGGTCATTGGTGGTGTCGGTGACGCATTACCAGTGGTATTAACGAAGAAGAAATCGTGCAGTTTTAGGTAGTCAGTGAGATATTTCCGCATGGATTTCTTTCGCCTAACAGCGTAGGACATGAGAATTTCCGTACGCAAACCAAAGGGTTGTAAAACAGTGATTTGAGTGATTGTTGCCTCGTAGCGCAGCACCTCAGGGTGCATTCATTTCGGTTCATTTCATTAGTATAGCTCTCAATACGGTAAATCTGAAATCAAAGACATGGTGGTTGACATCAAGCAACGACCTCTTTATCTGTTTTAGCTGTTGTAGCAATCTTATGACCTCTTTATCTGTTCTGTGTTTGTGCGGTTCTGTGATTACAGAATACACTTTTCTCACAGAGAGGTGGCCAGGCCAATGTCTCAGCGGTGGGAAATATCATAGGATGTATAGTACTATGATTATGCTAAGTACTTTAATTAAATTCAAGTATGGTGAACTAATACAACATTAATTAGAGTTCGCGGTCACTGGCCATGCATGCCCAGTGCGTGACATGGCTCACGCTGCTACACGTAAACAAGCCGTTGTTTAAAATATATGGCGGACACGCAATCCTGCTACTACTGTATATCTAATAATATATTATAGACATTTTTATGTTTGAGCTGAACTGTTCAAGAATTGAATTTTCCATCTTCGATCACATCATCGCTTACCGTCAGGTGAGATAGTGGTCAAACGCGTGCCTATCAATAGAAAAAAAATAACTTAGGATTAGAAAGTAAAAGGTTTTTTAATTAGTTCTAAAATTTTGTTTGATAGCTGTATTATCTCAATTTCGGAAATCTAAGATAATCTGAAATTCTTTTAGATTCATATCTTTTTCTTTTTGAGTCGTGATTTAATTCTTTAGATTATTTGAGCTGAAAACGTGGATATGTTAATAGCAACATCGGTGACATTAATTAAATCTCCTAAAGTACAGGTACTTATGGTACTGTAACATGTGGCTCATGTTCTGAGGGGCACCGCATTCGCATTGGGTAACCGACGGGTCTACAAAATATACCATTGCACACAAAATATCAAACCTACATACTATTTACCTACATAGTATCTTACTATTTATTATACTACTCAAACCTATATATACCCTTAACACTACGTAAATAAAGTGCTTTCAAAGATAACGTTTTAGGTACTATACTTAGGGTAAACATGAGTTACGTAGCTTAAGTTCATTTATTACTGTCCGTGTACAGGTGGAGCCACGGAATATACTAGTCGTAAGTGTGAAATGAACTTCGGGTAAATGTATGATGAGCAACTTTTTTTAGTGGATTTTAAAGTGAATGGCCTTGGAGTGTAATAAATTAGGAAAGTATAATGATTTCATGCTGTTACTACTTGTGATAATGGTATTATAATTGTCCTCTCGTGTCAGTTATCCACTGCCACAAATATTGATTTGTTTTAGTAATTAAGGGCGAGTTTTTGACCCGTAGTTAACGCAACCAATGGTTAAAATTGTGATCAAAGTTTCATTTAAATACGCTTTTCGTAGTAATTAAGACATTAACTAATAGTTAATAACTTGTAGTATTTATTTAGCCAAGTCAAATATTGATCGAAACACGCCCATTCATGAAATTAGGTGCCCATCATTTTTAACCAACTACGGATCAAAAAATTTGCCCTTAGTGAGCATTTACATCTTTTAGGATTTGTCGAGATAATTTTCAGTAAAACAAACTATACTAGAAAATGGTTCTTAAAAAAAAAAAAAAAACTTAATCTTTTTTACTAGTTCTGAACCTTTTACACGAATTAGCATTTAATTAGTGAGTACTTTTAAGGCCTTATCTACAAACTTTACAGACACGCAAATTTAGCCTACATTTTAGTTTTTCCATTGCTTCATAAACTAAATTATAGATGATTACAGTTTTAGCGCTAAACCGCATGTGAGCCTTAGGGCATAGACTTTGGGTTTAGTCTATAATTTTATGTTAATTTTTCAAATACCTGACTTGCTTTTACGTTAAAAAACGTAATAAAATTAACTATTGCTGTTAAACATGTTATGTGTTGTACACTTACAATATTCTGTTGAAATTTGGGATATTATTCAAGTGAATTAAAATATTAGGATCCAGGTTGTTTTGTTTCATTACAACGCATAGCTTTTGTCCATTCTTCACTTTTGAAGAGTTTATAATATTATGACCCTCTTTAGAAAATGTAACTTCTAATCTGTATTCTGAGCCAGCAACAAACAAGGTACAAAATTCCTTGCAAACTGCTTTTGAACCTGTTCAAAAATTAATCACGATTTTTCACGGTTAACAAAAGTCCTGTGCGACAAATCTCAGTTTTATATTCAAGAGAACACCTCAAACATTTCTAGACTGAAAATCGTCAGTTGAAAAAGTTCCAAAAATAAATATCGAAAGATTCTAACTTTCAACCTTATCCAGTTTCTAACTTTCAACCTTATCCATTGAAGCCATAAAGTTATCAAATTTAGGGTTTGTAACCTCGATCTGTCAAACGCAGATTAGTCATTTACGAATTTCCCATTAGTAACCTTCATTACTTGAGTCAAATAGAAAATAAGTACTTAAAAGCCTACTAAAAGGAATACTGGTGGAAACTCATTCAGTTCGACTCGGTCGTTGTAAGCGTACGGTCGCCTACGCCGTAGCCGTGCTACGCCGTAGCTCGCTCTACGAGTCGCGTGATAACTTCGTTCGATAGTTAAAATTAGTATACTTTATGGGTGTAGTTTAGAGTAGGGCTGTAGTGTTATGTTCATGAAAATGTAGAATAATATTTTTAAGTGGCTTTTTAATGAAACAATGTTCAGTGACATTAGAGGAGGCCAGTGACTGAATAGTGCACACGGTAACCTACTTAAATGCTTCGTCATAAAGGGGAGGTAAGTAATGACTTCTATATTTAGTTGCAAAGTTATAATGAATGTTTGAAAATGTGTGAAGTTGGACGGACTAGAGTTTAATTAGGGGAGGCTAACTTTATAGGCACAGCCTAGACATGTGGCTGTTTCAACATGCATTTATATTTTAAAGCGAACATTTTACCGTACTACTACTCGTACTTAATATACGAATAGTTTCTGTATGATGATGTAAAGATAGAAACATAGAATATGATATTAAAATAATGTAGATAAAAACACAGGCTACAAAACAATACGATGTTTTAATGAAAGCATAATATAAGAGATTTATATTTTTTCTATCGTGATGTAGCCAGTGATTATTACTTACGGTTTTAGACGAAAGAACTAGAAAGCATTTAAAAAAACATGGTTACACACAACATAGATTAGTATTAAGATAAATTTTCCGTTTTTATTTTAGTATCTTAACATGGTATCGATTTCAGTAGACGTATACTTTGCAACAATTAGCTAAATTATAACTGTTCTTGGTAATGTCGTATGTAGAAAGGTGTTAGTCTGCATTTCAGATTAGTTTTTTAAGCGTGGAATTTTTTTTTTTAATATCGAAGTTTAAAGCAACGCCAAAGGCTTATAATAATAATAATAAATATTTTATTTCACTCTTCACAAAGTTCACATCGGTATACATTTACAGTTTTACAAAATTAGTAAAAACCACAATTAAATATAAATAATCCAGAATGAATCAATTTTATTGTAATTATGTCAACACTATCTCCTGCGTGAATGTAGGAATTTATTCCAAGAGAACAAACTCTCAGGATGAAAGCAGCCTATGTTCTCCTACTCGAGACTATCATCTATCTTTGTACCAAATCATCCAGATCTGTTTAGCCAGACTAGGGTGATTGAGTATCAAACATCCATCCATTCATATATATAAACTTTTGCGTTTTTTTAGTAGTAAGAAGAAAGATAGTTTCGATTTCAGTAGCATAAAAGAGTACTTCACAAAGATTTACGAAATGCTAATTATTAGGGTTCCGTAACCAAAGGGTATCCAACGAAGCCCTATTACTAAGCCTCCGCAGTCCGTCCGTCCGTCCGTCCGTCTGTCTGTCAGCGGGCTGTATCTCGTGAACCGTAATAGGTAGACAGTTGAAATTTTCACAGATTATTTATATCAATTGCCGCTATAACAAAAATAATAAAAATAAGGTTGGTACGGAACCCTTTGTGTGCGAGTCCGACTCGAACTTGGCCGGTTTTTTCTATGTCAGGTCGTACGTAGAACGGAGTTGGGTAAGTCTGCATTTCAGATTAGTCTTTCAAGCATCGCACGCCAGTATCGCGTTAACACGGGGCGACTTATATGTCAGCGTTGTATAAATTAAAGGCCGTTAACTTCCGTAGATTTATATATTTTACGAACATATATATGTACGTACCATCCAGACATGGTATGAGCCCTGTGCATAGGAGAATCGACTCAAGATAATGTAAGGACAAACATATAAAATAACTAAGTCTCCATCATATTCTGTTACTCTTGCCTACACTCGTAAGATGTCTGCCTAAAATCCCCGTTTAAAATCAATTTGGTCGAATAAAATTGTTCATACTTTTCTACATCGTGTCATCTGCCTGCCTAGCCTTTTCCCAACTATATTGGGGTCAGCTTCCAGTCACGCCGGATTTAGCTGAATACCAGTATTTTACGAGGAGCGGCTGCCTACCAGACCTCCACAACCCATTACCTGGGTAACACGGTACTTCATGGCAAGACTGGAGTCAGATTTACTGGCTTCTGACTATCCGTAACGACTGCCAAAGATTTACAAATGACAGCCGGAACCAACGGCTTAACGTGCTTTCCGAGGCACGGAGGAAATTCGGTATGTTAAGATGGTCACCCATCCACAGACCAACCTTGGCAAGCGTTGCTTAACCTTGAAGATCGACCCGTGCGGCTGTTATTATCTAGCCTCGAGCTCCTCTACATCGTGTATGTAAGTGAAATAACTTTCATTAAACCATTGAAAGGCTCTTTTTAGTAGAAGCAATTCAGTGCCCCCAATATTTAATTGTACTCGTATAGAATAGAATAGAATGCACTTATTTGTCAGAATATTGTACAAAGCTGTTATGTGCGTTATTACGTATTACGTCCAAAATATTCTGCCGTTTCCGGCGTACAAATATAGTTGATAAAAATTATGGGTCATCATTACGTTAAGAGGTACATAAAGTTATTAATAATAGGAATTACAACAAAAATTGAATAATAGTTTGGAAAGAGAATATAAGTCAAAATTCAATGAAGTCAAGGAGATAAAACATTAATGTCAATTATTATTTAGGTAATTTTTCGTTTATAAAATCTTCAGTAGAATAATAACATTTGCTTAAAAGGAAATCAAATAATCTACGTTTAAATATTCTGAGGCTGAGAGTTTTGAAGCCATCAGGTAATTTGTTGTTGTTGTAGACAGTAATGGACATGCAGTATACATTACTAGAAAACAATTTAATTCTACGCCTAGGAACATTAAGCATATGCACTTTTCGGCTGGGTCTGGATACAACATCATTATACAATTCAAATTCATGTCTGTTTTGGTGAACAAAGATACAAATTTCAAAAATGTATAGTGCTGGAAGTGGTAATATTTTAAGTTTTTTAAACAATGGAACACAACTGTCCAGTGGGTGCGCTCCACAAATTGAGCGTACACATTTTTTCTGAGCTCGAAACACTCTTTGAAGTTCAAGTATAAAAGGTGTTTTGAGACCCTCTTCTGTCTGTAGGTCTATATTTAAAATTTATAATAGGTATCCATCTTCTGTCTATATAAATAAAATTATTCGCCGAAATGCACAACTTCGTAACGACTGACCAAGGATATTGGATAATTCTATTTTTGTCGTGTTCGTAACTGTCAGGGCGAGGTTAGTGTGAAAGAATATTTAAAAAAAAAAACATCCGGGCGAAGCCGGGGCCTGCCATTTGTTTAAAATAACAGATTGAGTCTAGGGGAAGCAGAAGTTACTCCTTTTTTTCTTAGCCTCTCTCCGTTATGTATTGCTAGTATCTAATATTTGCTAATGTTTTCTATTAGCTCCTCAAACTAAGCTATAGGTTATGTTTGTGAGCAAGCATATTAATCAATCTGTGGAGTTCTTTTTCAACGAGGTATCGCTTGGCAAGACTAATGTCAGATTTTTCTGACCTTTGACTTCTTTTTATTTCATCATCTTCCTGCCCATGTTACTTGGGGTCGGCACAATACGTTTTTTTCTTCCACTCTGCCCTATCTACCGTCAAACTATTACTGATTGTCTTTTCTTTCATATCGCTCCTCACACAATCCATCCATATTTATTTTCACTACTCTTTTCGTTACATGTGTTTCATCCCTCCTTTTACGTGACCATACCAAGACCTATTTTTTAGTTATTTCATTTCATTTAGGGGACAATAAACAGCTGAAATTTAATTTTTTTACATAAAAAAATATCAAGAATGTTAGATAAGAACATTGCAGGCCACTACATTATCGACATATTAATAAACAAGTAAATTATGCACACATAATTTACTTGTTTACCTATTATTAGAATAATAGCACATATTGAATTTATTACATCACTCACAATAAATAACTATTAAATAAATAACTTAGTAACTAAACAAAAAACATTATCATTAAAATTTACCCGTAAAACCCGTAAAAACTGTCAAAGAACGTAAGAGGAACGGTCTCGGTATGTAATAAAGCGTCACCCATCCAGGGACCGCCCTCAGCAAGCTTTGCTTCACCTTTAAGATCAAACCGTGCGGCTGTTATTATTTGGCGACGGGCCCCCTCAAGCATAATACTAAGCTCATCATACACAGATTTTTGCTTATCCGTAATGCTCCATCTTCGACCGCATCATCGCTTATCATCAGGTGAGATAGTGGTCAAACGCGTGCCTATCAATATGAAAAAAAAAAAAATGTCTGACAAATATATTCAAATGACATCAGGTGACTAAACAGCTTTACGTGCTTTAGATACTTATTATATGTTACGGTATGGAAAAGTCTCGGTATGACATAGATTCCACGACATAGATGACCCATTCACGGCCTCACCTTGGTAAGCGTTGCTTAACCATGCGGCTGTTATTACTTAGTCAAGAGATCTTCCCCGTATTTATGTGTGAGCAAGCATCTTTGTGTTAATAGTGCAAACTATCGCTCGCCCCTTGACCACTTTACGGGTTAGGCTATTGCCCCTTAAACACTGCCAAGGGCCACTTTGAAACGTCCAGTAATTTACTTGGTTTCCTTATTGCTGTCCTTTCCTTTCCTTATGCGGGCCATACACGTTCAAATAATTTAATCTTACAAGCTGATTCAAACTGTTTGATCAAATTGGCATGAATGTCTGTGGTAAATTTGATCAAAAATGAGTCTCAAATGGCGTAAAGAAAAAGAAAATTTGTATTTCCATTTGATCAAAAAGTGGGAACCACAGGCTGGTTCACACTTTTTGATCAAATGGAAATACAAATTACCTACTTGAACGTGTATTTCCCGCAAAAGTCATCTTTTACGGTTTGATTTTAGCATCTTAAAAACCCATCATTGAAAGCAATCGAGGAGCTCGTGGCTAAATAATAACAGCCGCACAGATCGATCTACAAGGTTAAGCAACGCTTGCCAAGGTTGGTCTGTGAATGGGTGACCATCTTAACTTACCGAATTTCCTCCGTGCCACGGAAAGCACGTTAAGCCGTTGGTCCCGGCTGTCATTTTTAGAACTTTGGTAGTCGTTATGGATTGTCAGAAGCCAGTAAATCTGACTCCAGTCCTACCAAGAAGTACAGTGTTACCTAGGTAATGGGATGTGGAGGTCTGGTAGGCAGCTAAATCCGGTTTGTCTGGAAGCCAACCCCAATATAGTTGGGAAAAGGCTAGGCAGATGATGATGATGATGTAAAGCAATCCCTGGAAGGAAGTTGTAAGTTAAAATACTCCAAAATTAAATAAAATTCCAAAAATTTTTCGGAGTTGAGATGGGCTTATTAATTAACGATTTCTTATCAAAGTGAAAGTTTATAATTATGTCGGAAGCTTTGGACGAGTCTTAGATATTTCCAGCTATATTGATTTTAAAGGGTGATTTGTTGACTGACGTCTTTTATCAATATTTATAAAAAAAATCCGTTACTGACTGATCGAGTGACTGAGTGAGTGATTGACAGCCATTGCACAGCAGAAACTACTGATCGTAGAGAGCTGAAATAAGGCATGTAGATTCCATGGGGAGTGTAGGGAAGCACTAAGAGAGGATTTCTCGAAATTCCTGAGGGAACGGGAAAAAAACGGGAAGTGCGCGTACGAAGTCGCGGTCAAAAGCTCGTCTATAATATTTGCTGGCTTTAGCAAACAGATGAGAATGCAAATATAGAAGGGGTTGTTTTATTAATAATATGTATTTCACAGAATCTAATCGTAATATTATACATATTATTGCACGTTACAAATAGCTGCTCTTGTCAACAATCGTGATCAAATATACGATTTACGCTATTTCCCTCGGTTCCTCGAATTCAACTGTAATTACTATTTATCTTTTTAGTATAAGCGAATAACAAAAAATATATATATCCTAACTTATCTAAATACGAGTTACATTTATCTATACTAATATATAAAGCTGAAGAGTTAGTTAGTTTGTTTGTTGCGCTAATCTCAGGAGCTACCTGGTCCGATTTGATGATTATTTCAGTGTTAGATAGCCCATTTATCGAGGAAGGCTATAGGCTATATATCATTACGCTAAGACCAATAGGAGCGGAGCAGTAATGAAAATTGTGACGCATACAAAGTTGCGCGCGTCAACTAGTATTAAATAAAATGTACATTTAATTCCTGCAGGTAATAAATTCCTTTACATTTATAGATTTTAGAGATACATAATTAGGTATAATTTAGTTCTCGTATTTATCCGTTCCCCATAACATACTTTTATGATATAACGAGTTTTTCCATTATGTATGTATTAAAATCACGCCAATGAACACTTCTAACGACCATTAACAATAGTTTATTACTGTCAGGTGCGTTCCAAGGCCTATTTCATGTGTTATAATGCTTTTTTAGGGTTCCATACCATAAAGGGTAACCAGCGGAACTCTATTATTAATTATCCCCTGTCTGTAAATTTTAAACAGTTTGTATTTCTTTTGCCGCTGTAACAACAAATAATAAAAATTAAATTAAATATTAAAGGGAGCTCCCATACAAAAAACGTGTTTTGTTCGGTTTTTTTTTTCACCACAATTTTACTTAAATTATATAAAAAAAATAAACATTTAAAGAAATCGCACATTAAAAAAAACACATTCACGTTGTCCCAACCCTTTCCCAATCGCTACCCTGTCAGCCCCTGTACCACGTTTGCACTACCAACGTACCACTGAACTTTTCTATCATTCCGGTATTGACGATTATTTTTATTCTAATTAAATAAAACTATGTTGAAATATCATTTGTACTTAAATGCGGTAGGAAACACCATGGTTTCGCAAATTTGAAGTAGTAGATTTGGTTTTGCAATAGGAAACTGCACAATTAACTATTTTTTGGGAGCACTTAGTTGCCACACAGTACGATACACAATGACGGTGGTCAGCGAATGAACTAGTTTTATATGACGTGCATGGTCATATGGCCAGTTGATTTTGGCAGAGGGGTAAGCTCAGTTATGACGTCTCCATAAGCTAAATGCTCTATGACCTAGATACTCAAAATATATTTAAAAAAGGAACAACCAACTAATGGTGTGCTTTATAGTGCCATAACAAATTATCGTATACCTATATCATATTTCCATGCATTCCATGCACGGTTTGATGTCACAAGGCATTATCTATGTCATTATATCAACGGAGAGTTAACGTGCACCCCTCCAACATGGGCCTTATTAACACGAGACCGCTTCAATTAATTGTTGCGGTAAGGGAACAACGCTTGGCTTGCCAATTTTGGATTGGCGATTGCGACATATTGTTGGAACCAAGACTTGGTTGACTAACATGATACGCAAAATAATTTTTAAAGTGGAAGAGAGGAAAAACGCAGGCTCTAAAATGATTACTGAGATATAACTTACCAGGAGAGGTTTGTTACTGTGCCTTATGAATAACTAGCCACGGTTTTGCAAGAGTAGCAGAACTCTACTGGCCCTATGAAGATGTTAATCCTACGTTGACGAGTAGTATTAAGCATTTATTTGTTCCAAATATTACCGTCAAAGTTCTGCCCCACAATTTATGAGCAGATTTTTCAATAGTCAGGTATTTTTTAGCTGTAATATGAATAAAGCTGTTTGATATGTTTCCGTAACCAACGGAACCATATTACTAAGCATCCGCTTTCCGTCTGTCAGCGGGCTGTATCTCAAGAACCGTAATAAGTAGATAGTTGAAATTTTGTCATATTGTGAATTAATATTGCAGCTATAACAACATATAGTAAAAAAACAGTTTTATATTAAGAAACAGTTCGTGTGCAAGTCCGACTCGCACTAGGCCCGTTTTTTGTACAAAAGCTGTCAAAACGCCATTTTAATTCCTCAGTGGAAAGTTACCTTACTATTAAAAAATCAGCCCTCAATTAGCAACGAAAGTGCATAAAAATATTCGCAGCACAACACTACAACATCGATAAGTGTTCGAACAAGCGTGCCACATTCACCGTTCATTCACAGTAAGTGCATGCAGCGACACACTTTTATCACAAATCAAGTGAGACGTCGCGACAATGTTGTATACTGTGGCACATAACCGGTGTACACAATGGACTTATGAACAACGCGTGTCTGTTACACCGAGGTGATACTTGAATCCGGAAGGTGATGCTATTGTGTTACTGGCTTTATTAAGTTGTGGTGTGTTGAAGTGATATTTTAATCTGATTATGGTTAAGGATTTGGGGTGGCCTTGCCCAGCAGTGGGACAGTATACGCTAAATAAAAAAGGTAAGGTCGGTTAGGTGGGGTCCACGGTGGCTCAGAAAAGGATTTGGGGGAGGCCTTTAATCAGCAGTTGAACAGTATAGGCTAAAAAAGGCTATTTGGGTATTGAATGATTTAAATTTTGAATTGCATAAAGTCGGTTTTTAAAAGCTTTTATTTAACTTTCAATGTATGTATGTTTGTTCGGGTGGAATCTTGCTACTCAATTTTGAAGCAGATATCTTCAACCGATTGAGCTGAAAGTTTGTATACACGTTTAGTTTGGATGAAAATACACGATAAGCTTTGTGACGTCATTTTAAATCCAATATGGCGGACCATCTAAGATGGCGGAATAGTTATTCATTAGGAGATCGTTGGACAAAAAGGAAAAAGCTCGAGACAGCGAACATATTCTAGCAAGAGTTATTGCAAAAAAATTTGCCTGTGACCCATTTATCTGTGTTAAGCGTGAAAGCGTAATGATCATTCACTTTTGTATGAAATTTATGAGGATATAAAGCAGGGTCACATCATATTCTCTTTTCGATATTATTACATTTTAATTTTGACCAATAAATCTATAACTAGCTTTTCTCGCGACTTCGTTCGCGCATATACCACTTTTCCTCATTCCCGTATAGCCTATAGACTTCCTGAATCTGGTTATCGTTTACAAAACTTCAAAAGATTAGCGCGTTCACGCAAACAAACTTTTCAGCTTTATAATATCAGTAAATTGTAGATAAAATAGAATAGAATATACTCTTTATTAAATACACCTTATAAGTTACAGGAAAGATAGTAAATAATTCATAGAGTGACACAATGGTCAGCCTTATCGCTAAAAGCGATCTTTTCAAGACAACCTTTGGATGGATTTTAAGAGAAAAGAAAGACAGTGCTGTTGGTAGTCTTAGGTGTACGATTCATATAAATAAATACATATTAGTTAGATATATACAATTATAATTATGAAACAAAAAAACATAGAACCGCGCGGGCAAGGCATTCTATAACCGCACCGCTTGAACCATAAAAGATTTGTCGTAGAAGCTTGTGGAAGTTTTCCGAAGACCTCAGATATCTAATATGTGTGATAGATAGTATTATCTGAGGTCTGAAAAGTTAAAATGTGATATCACATTTTAACTTTTTTGACGTTTTAATCTCAGGACGGTACACAACTGTGTATTGCATCCATCACTCTGCAATTCATATTCTCTTGGTTCATTTCATCTCATTAAACTGTAATTCTTACCAAAGTAATACGCCTTGTTGAATAACATCAATTTTGAGCCAATTAACAATGTTTATACACATTAACAATACAATGTTAAGACAAATTAATTCTGTGTGTACG
Organism: Lacanobia oleracea; assembly: GCA_950371165.1. Lineage (NCBI taxonomy): Eukaryota > Metazoa > Arthropoda > Insecta > Lepidoptera > Noctuidae > Lacanobia > Lacanobia oleracea. The sequence goes on from OX493397.1 coordinate 16,918,625, forward strand.
TTATGGTTTACGAGACTGCCCCGGGGTGTTTCATTTTGATCAGTGAAATATTCTCCGATTGTAAAGTTGGGTTCGTAATAATAAATCACGAAGGTTTGATTTATTTTTATATGTAAGTAGTAATTGTTTTTGCGTAATTAATTTGGTTGTAGTTAATAATAAAATATTTTAAGGCTGACGTCCATTTAAGGAAATATTTTTCATAAAAATATTGTTGTGAAAATGTAAATACCTTCTACAAGGAATGTGTTGGGTTTTTAGTATTTGCATAAGACGATAGCCGTATGAGTTGGTTCAATATTAAAAGTTAACTGTCCAATCCAGCCCTGCTGGGAAGAGACAGACTGACAGTAACCAATAGTAATATAGAAATATTTATTCAAGTTTCTAATCACACAAGTACTCGTATCTTCTCATAGATTCTCGTAGTTAATTTAAGAACTCCTTGATACAGTTAATTGCATTACTTGCTGTTTTACTGTGATTGTTATTGTATTTTAATTGAAATTTTAATTTTAGTAAAAAAAATATTATTTTTCATTTTTCTTTATTTAATTTTAGGTTTTTATTTAATTTTAAGATTGTTTTTGATTTGACTCTTCATTTTAATTTTTGCTTTGAGTGCTGATATTAATTTTGATATTTTTTTATGATTCTTCCTTTTTTAATTTAATTTTAATTTTGGTTTTGATTTATTGCTAATTTTAATTTTTATCCTTCATAATTCGTTATTTACATATAATTTTATGTTTTTATTTTACTTTTTAAATTTTTGATTTGACTTTGTTTTAAAATTTTAATTCTGGCTTTACGTTTTAATTCTTGTTTTCGATTTAAATTGACGTTTGTTTCTTTATTCAGTCACTTGAAAATAAATTTTGTATATCTCATTTTGATTCAAATTTAATTTATCCCTTCCAATTTTACTCGTGTGCAATTAGTCCCATGAATATTCTGTTATGTTTAAAATGTGGACAACGTCGTGGGTTATACATATGTTACTTTTTCTTTTTGTTAACACTTTTAATGTACCATCTTTGTGTAACTGTTTGTTTTCCCGAAATAAATAGAAACCTCATAGAAACAAGTTGTACCTAAATTGAAGTTCATTCATCGAAATTCTTCAGGCTATCTTTCCCATATGGGCTGAAGCAGTTTTTAAAATAAGCGGCTACCTTTACGTTTCGCTCTGTATGAGGCCGTGACTGTTATAAAATCTCCATCCTCTTTGAGAGAATCTAAGTGCAATGCTTATGTTTGTTTATAAACAGCTTTACTTACGTTCGAAAATTCAAACGTGAAAAACGTTTGAGTAACTATCTCGTTAAGGAAAACCCTTGAGTAAGTTATTAGTTTCTAGTTACAATTGTAGGTACTATGCCATACTAATTTTGATCAGCTGAAGATAATATTGTATGGAAAATTCAATTTTATTTTTTAGGAAATTAACTGTCAGTTCTTTTTTTTTTTTAAGAAAGTGGTTCATCCATAGGAGCAGAAGTACAATTAAAACTCCATTCAAAACGGATCAGTAGTTTTTGAGAAAATCGCGGACAACGGGCCAAATACAATCCTCCTTGTTTTTGAGAAGCTTGCGTTTATGACTGCATCTTTCCGTTATGCCCTGTATAAGCCCATGAGTGTTATAAAATATCTATCCCCTTTGAAAGAATTCAAGTGCAATGTTTATGTTTGTTTATAAACAGCTTTACTTACGGTCGAATACTCAAACGTTTTGCGTAATTATCTCGTTAAGGAAAACTCTTAAGTAAGCTATTAGTTTCTTTCAAGTAGTTGATGTTGACACGTTCTAACGTACTCGCGCGAAAATATGTTTCAAGAAAAATGTTTGAAATTCCCTGGCATATTATGTAACTTGTTATAAGTCATCGTGTTAGTTAGCAATTATTTGGATCTTGGTAAGTTGGTGCGTAGATTTTAAGTTCAAGGGAAAGTTGAAAACTCATATTAATGTTTATCTAGTAAAAGGTTTTTTTTTTGGGAAAAGAGACCCGATTGTGAAAAATCTATTACGGTTTCAAAGAAACATACAAAAAAAAATTCTCAAATGAATAGAGAACCTCCTCCTTTTTTAAAAGTCGGTTAAAAATTGCCGATTGTTACAGGCTATATACTTTTTGTCTCAATAAAAACATATTTCCCATGGACGAAGCTGCTGGAAACTAGATATTAAGTAAAGATTATCTTAATTTAAACCTGATCCCGCGTAAACTACAAAGTAATTTCTTGTTACTTTACAAGTAATTTAACATAATATATACCTAAGGATAAAAGGATGAAAAATGTTCAGCCCAATTAATTGCAATCGGTGCCCTGGGCTAGGTTCTACAAATCATAAGATTGATATTGCACCTAGCAACTCTAGCAAACAAAATCGAGTCAAAGTAAAAATTAAATTTGAACACTAATAAAACAATATCTGCAATGGAAATTCTACCTTACTTGACAGATTTAAGACACAGAATACATTCATTGCAGTAGTTTAAAGTGGTGCATAGTTTCTTTCAAAAGAGTTGAGCATATTGGCGTAGAATACACGACGCGCGAAGTAAATGTGTTTCGTGTATACTTTAAAACTCACTAGCTTATTATGTAACTTTGAAAACTTCGTAAAAGGCGCTTCGTAAAAGGCGTACCTACTGCGTCCATTACCTGCCAATTATTGCAGCACGTTGCAGCATAATGGCAGAAGCAATGCAGCGTTCGGTAATGCTTCCTAAGAAGTGATAGTGTATTGGGGTAGGTAACTTTTGCCTATATTTAAGAATACTGAACTTCGGTGTAATGTTCCCGCACGGGTCGATTTTCAAGGTTAAGCAACGCTTGCCAAGGTTGGTCTGTGGATGGGTGACCATCTTAACATAGCGAGTTTCCTCCGTGCCTCGGAAAGCACGTTAAGCCGTTGGTCCCGGCTGTCATTTGTAGATCTTTGGCAGTCGTTACGGATAGTCAGAAGCCGGTAAATCTGACTCCAGTCTTGCCATGAAGTACCGTGTCACCCAGTTACTGGGTTGTGGAGGTCTGGTAGGCAGCCGCTCCGCGTAAAATACTGGTATTCAGCTAAATCCGGTTTGACTTGAAGCCGACCCCAATATAGTTGGGAAAAGGTTAGGCAGATGATGACTGAACTTCGGTGTTGTGCAGACGGTTTCGATGATATTTTGTTTAAAAAAAAGTATCAATACATATTATGCAGGCATAATCATAAAAAAGATTAATCTTATGCTTAGTTTTTATAGAGATATAGGTATATATATAAACTATATCTGTATTTAAATTAAGCATAAGGTCAGCTTATGATAATATTGATTATCAGACTCTATTCTATAGAAAATAGAGTCTAATAATCAATATTTAAACTAATCACATGGTTAAGAGTTTTTCTTTGCCTGTAAAACAATTGTATGTATGAAAGAATAACTAAATGATTCGGTATTGTGGAGGAGATCTATTATTTACGAGCTCGTGCCAGACCAAAATCAATGATATAAAACTGTCTAAGTGACTGACAGACAATACACAGCCAAAACTACTGTTCGTGGAAAGCTGAAATTCGGTGTGTTGAGAGAGGATTTCTCGAAATTCTTAAGGTGGATAGGATACAGACATTGCGAGGCATGCGCAGCGCACGAGCGCTCATTGCTTGGCAATGTGTGGACGTTCATGTTCGTGGTGAGGCATGGCTACCCAGGCAAATTTACATCGAAACGTGTGCGTTGCGAGAATGTCTGTATCCACCTTTACGGGAACTGGAAAAAACGGTATACGCGCTAACAAAGCCGCGGGCGAAAGCTAGTACATTATTATTAACCAGCATTAAATTCTTAAACAAATAACTTTCGCGTCCATTAGATAATTATAAAAACTCGTCCCCACATTCGTTTATTCAAAAGAAAGTCAGCGGTGGCAGCTTAATTGCGTGTTTCCGACAGTAAAAATTATGTTCTTGCCTACGCAGTCCGGAACGAAACCTGCGGACACAGCGCACAATGAAAAGTTTTAATATCATCGGAGAAAGCAATGATAATAAAAGTTTTTATTGGTTTGTAGGCTGGAATAATGTAGTCGGTCTATTTATAGCCTATCTATTTTCGAACAGCTGAGCTGAATGATAAACTTAAGATACTCTCGAGATTAGTTTGAGTTTTACTGTTGATGTTTATTTAAAATTGATATTAATTATTTTTTCAGGTTTACAGCGTTGAAGACGTATGTATTGCTTTTTAACCTGAAGAGACTTATCAATGACCAGCCAGTCTATTCTGTTAACGTCTCACCGAGTAAACCTAGGTGGAGTGAGCGTGAAGTGAACTTTCATTCCATCTTGTTTTATGGATTTACAGCCGGTCGATTCTGTAAACATGTCGAAGTGAAGGCATGGGTGATGTGATCACGAAGTGAGCTGTCATTCCACCTTGATTATTTGGATAGACAGCTCACTTCGTGATCACTTCACCATGTTTACAGAATCGACATTTTTACAGAATCGACCGGCTGTTCACTTCACCTAAAGTGTATAACCTTGATATTTACAGAATCGCACTGGAATATCTGTTTTATAATCTCGGAGATTAAATTGACAACTTCAAATGTCAAAATTGACTTAAGTACTATTGAAAACTTTGTCAGTTTGCCATTTTCACTTGTCAAATTTGTCTGCGATTAAAAAAACAGACTATAGATTGTTTATCCCCGGCCTGCTAAATTCTTAATCATTATCGGATCAGGGCAACTTTTTATCTTCAATTCTCTCCTGCCGTCATGCTATCATTCACTATCTTTTCTTTCAATAATCGAACTCTTTTATCTACTTCTACAAAATTCTCGTTACATGACAATACACCTTCATGTATTCCAACTATCATAAATTGCTTAAAATGATTAAAGCATTCTCAGTATCACCAACATAAATCCAACCAAGGGTATTCCCATAAGGGAATAAGACCATTAAAATAAGTACACTGGGTTTTTTAAAGTTATAGTTATTTCACTTGTCTAGTGTTTATTTAGCTTTCGTTCTAGTGAGTCACTTGAGACCAGCATAGTTCTTTTATTTATCTTACCTACTCTATCAATATTCCGAGTTGTTTAATATTCATAAATTGTTGGAAACCTGGAAATTATTGTTTCATTGTTAGTTTGTGGTTTTGGTTTAGTTTGAAAAATATTTTGTTGCATATATTTGGGATAGATTTTTTATTAAAAGCTTCATAAATCAAATAATCGAGATTTAGCATCGTTATTGAAGTCACAGGACCGTCAAAAGTATTTTAGTGAAAACTTAAACAGCTGTTCCCTATTATTTACCAAAACTTAACTTTCCTTTTTAACCCAAAGGTTGACTGGTAAGTCAACCTTTGGGTTAAAAAGGAAAGTTAAGTTTAGTTAGTAATGCAAAGTAAGTTAAGTTAAGTTAGTAATGCAGTAAAGTTAAGTTAGTAATGCCTTGTTGCATTAAGTCCGCCTCTATGTACCACTATTGTACATGAAGTTTAAAAAAATAAATAGTATTCTCGTTCTTCTTAAAATCCAACATACTCGTAGATTCATTCGAATTTTCCTATTTATTATTTATACACCTCATAATAAGCGTAGTAAAAACATTAATAAAAACAAGTGCGTGCACAATGAGCGGGATTATCGCAAAGGGCAATCTCTTACAGACAACCTTTAGATGGACTGAACGTTCTTACCTATTTCGCACTATCCGACAAACACGTGTATTTACTAACCTTGTCGTGTTCGACCGTAATCTGAAGCCGTTGGACCAACTTCACAGTCACTTCGCGCGTTATCAGTACTAGGGTAGCAGGGGACAGTTTGCGTCCCGGATTGGGGACAAACAGCCAGTTTGTGAGGACTTCAGGTGTACCGTATGTTGTCGGAGATTGTTGCTGTGTTTGTTTAAATAGGCTGTGTATTGTATATGTAGCGAGGAATATTAATATTTGTGTTGTGTAGATCGAAAAGGTTCTCGCAACCCTAGTGTAGAGATGACCATCATAACTTGACATGGATCATCATGTTTGTATTTGTGTGATTAATAATCTGACTTCTTACTACTATTATGAATGCGAAAGTTTAGATGGATTGATTAATGGATGTATGTTTGTTACTCAATCACAGTCGAACGGATCTGGATGATTGGCAATAGCACACATACTTTTTTTTAGGGTTCCGTACCCAAAGGGTAACCAACGGAACCCTAATACTAAGCCTCCGCTGTCCGTCCGTCCGTCAGTCCATCTGTCCGTCAGCGGGCTGTATCTCAAGAACCGTAACAGGTAGACACTTGAAATTTTCACAGATTGTGTATTTCTATTGCCACTGTAACAACAAATCATAAAAATTAGGTTTTATGGTACGGAACCCTGCGTGTGCGAGTCTGACTCGCACTTGGCCGGTTTTTTTTTATTCCGGGGAGTATGTTCCATCATTAACTTGGACGAAGCCGCTGGCAGCAGTTAGTATATTATAAAATTATAATTTATTTTGATAGTGTCACACCATTGACAGCCCCATTCCATGTCCAGCCAGGAACCCACTGTTCATTCCAGGTTACCTGGAAGAGATCGCGGAATGCCATAAAGCCAACCATTGTATGAGTTTTAGTTTCCTTTTTTGTTATGTTGTGGTGTACAATTAATTCGAAATAAATAAAATCAGCTTTCAAGCTACTTGACTTATGGACTATGTCAATTATTTCATTTTATGTCTCCACTTTCGTCAAACTGCCTGCCTTAGAAATTTTCCACACAGGTGCACTGTGGAAAATTTCAATAATGTCACGTTGATATTTCTGATTGGGAATCTAAAACTGAATTTGAAATTATACGCGACAGATTTTTAATTAGTGCAGCGTATTAAAAACATCCTCTTGCTAATTTTTCCACGATTGCGTTCCACCACTCGCAATCGTCGAGCATACCCAGTGGTTGCAAAAACTGAAATGACTTCATGAATATCGGGATCCCGGGAGTGCTCGTAACGAAATACTTTAAAAAAATTAATGTGATCACCGGGGATGGTATCGATCCTGCACCCTTGTGGTGTAGCGTGTCTGCGAATATTATTAATGGATTCTAAATTGCCTTTAAAGCATACTTCCGCGACGAAACGTACGTGTCAACGAGGTTACTTTCGTAAATGGATTAAATTAATATTTGTGTACAAGCGCTCGTCTGCGACGCTACTTGCTTTTGTGAGATAGGGACGATGGGGCTTCAAATTTTAATATGACTTTATGGAATTAATACCAATTAATTGTTGTGTTCTATTTCGCATAAAAAGAGACAAAAAAAAAATAAAAAAAATTGTTGTGATGGCTAAAAATCATTTTCACTGTCATAAACTCTTGTTTATAAAACTTGTACCGTCTGTAGAAAAAAAAAGGGTTTAGTTGCGCCAAGCATGACGCATACCAAAAAATCAACTGATGACTGACTGTAGTACTGATTTAATTACTACTGACATCTACAAGATACATATTGTATGGCCAAGCCATCTGTCTTCAACAGTCAGTCAGTCACTTCCAGTCAAAGCAATTACTAACCAAATGTGTACATTACGCGGACGGTAATTGACGCAATCACATATCCGTATATCATGCACATAACACAATAATGGCGGGTCGTGTAAAGTAATTATACATTGTTTGATTTAGCTGATGAGGAAGGCTATAAACCAGTGGTACCCAAACTGTGCCCCATGAACCATTGGTGGTCCACAAGCACCAAAATATGGTTGTTGGAAGGATTAAATTTCAATCTTTTCACCTCAAAAATATGACACTGATGCAAACTGATTTTAAGTTTCTGTTATAATTGTTGTGTTTTCTATGACAATGTTCTTTACTTTTGATTAAAATAAATTATTTTGCAAGTTTTGAATACGTATATAATACCCATTAGTTTATTTTAGATTAACATATTTTCTTTTTCTTCGTGATTACTGGTCCCTGCTGACAACAAATAAACCAAAGTGATCCCGGGGCAAATAAAGGTTGGGAGCCACTGCGATAAACAGCCGCGGTACAAACACAAACAAATCTCAAAATTCATGTGGGCCACACGTTTGTTCATAATCCTAATGTGTTAGAGGCTTTATAATTTACAGTGGCGTATTGCATGAATGGTGTTGTGGGTCTGACTAACGATAAGGTTTTGGTGAAATGTGTTATGGCTTATTCGGTTATTAGCTACAGTTTGTATGGTGGGATCGGATCATAATCCACAAGTTATGGTTTACGGTGAATTTCGTCGCCGATCTCAAAACCATTTGTTGTTCTTAGAAACGGTTCAAATTGAAGTCCCAATATCATCTCAGTAATAAACAATAGAAATCAGAGGTGTATTGACAGATTGCGATGTGAATGATGTGATATTCCTTAATATATCGAAGTTGCCCCTCGGGTATTGATTGCGAAGTGCCTGTGAGTTTTAAGGCACCAACTCCGCATGCGAATGTCGTGCGAAGATATTATCTTCCTACCACTTCATTTTATAAAACTCTATGAACGATTTAACGTCTGGCATTGACGAACAAAACGTCAACTGACGGCGATTTGCTCGTGGAGGTGAAGCCTTACTAAATTATATTTCTTGACGCGATTAAGGTGTGAGCGAATCTTTATTTAGGCTTTATAGGATCAGAATAATCACAATATAATCTAAACAAACACATCGGTACTTATATCTTCAATTTTATACGAGACAAATAGTCGACACATTGATACGATCCATAATTTGCCGAAAGAAAGCTAAGCCGACCGCTCTATGATTGATATTATGTTTACTCATAATAGACAGCCGATAATCCGCAGACATCTATTTATAAAGATGATAATTTGCTTATATATGCAGAAGACAATTAATGCAAACAGTCGGAAAAATAATTTCAGAATTTAATCTAAATGTTTCCACAAATAATAACAAACAGTAAAATGTGAAATTTAATTGAAATCGGACCTCAAACTCTACTTAGTTTCAAGCATTGACGACAATACATTTGAAAGTTTCGCATAAGCAATTAAAATCAAAATCCGGGTTGGTTTTGATTGATAAACTTCTAAACAAATTTTCATTTACTCAACCAACTAAACTTGGATTATAAATTATTGGATATTTAAATGTTTGAATATATTAAGGAAGTTTCAAACTAGATAATCTAAATATTTATCTACTGATGGAATGTTAAGTGCTATTATGAATTTAATCTTCATTGTTCAGTCTGATTTATAATCGACTCAGAAATAAACGAAGTTTAGAAACTATTTTTTTCAGTTATAATACAAAAAATTGATAGTTGATAGACGGATTTTCTGCTTGTTAAATTGGGTAGACTCTAGGGTGTTCTACCTTATTTAAAGTCTCTTCATTGATAACTTCATCATCATCATATCAGATGAAAGACTTCCACTGCTGGACATAGGCCTCCCCCAAATGTCGCTACAACAACCGCTCCTGTGCGTCTCGTATCCCTCTGCTATCCGCGACCCTCACCGAGTAATCGGTCTACCTTATAGAAGGCCTGGGGTGTGGGTGGTCTTGTGGGAGTTGAAAATTTGCTTTTTTTATTTAGGAATGGGCTCGCTCTTGACCACAATCACGCCTGATGGAAAGCGATAGATGAGGTCTATGATGGAGCGAGCGTGCCCAGAAGATGCCTGTTCAGTCTTGATTTGAAGGCAGACGGGTTATATGTAGACGGGAACACAGATGCTGGCAGAGAGTTCCACACCTTACCTGTGCGTGTAATAAATGTGGAAGAGAAGTGCTGGGTACGACTAGTCGGGATATCGACCAAGTATGGATGGTACCCTGCAGTACGTCTGGTATTCCGGTGGTAAAAGAGCGATGGTGGGACCAGGTCGTGGAGTTCCTGCGCACATTCCCCAAAAAACAGTCTGTAGAAGACCGACAGGCAGGCAACATTTCGCCGATGACCTAGGCTATGAAGCTGTTTGCTGAGCCATATCCCATAAGTGGCTGCAATACTCCATACAGGATCGGATTTGTGCTTTGTACAGACTCAGAAGCTTTTGACATATAATTGGGAAAAACTATACAGCAACCAGATCAATGTTCTATTTTGGTGGTTGATGTAAAGATATTATTATAATGAGGATACGACCATCTTGGACTCATCATCAAACTCATAAGTTTGGCAAGTATAATTGTAAGTAAAATCAAAAGGTGCATCTACCTATGTTTAACAATAATAAAAAAAAATCTTTGCGCCATCAATCATTATACAGCTATGTATACCTTTTCTATGGATGGGAAATCATCAAATGACTTCTCCCACCCTGGGCGGGAGGGGTTGTTTCTCTTACTGACTAAAACCCATCTGAATTCTTTAAAATGCTCTAAGCGTTCTAGGGTCGAGGTAACTCTTTTAAACATTGTTACACCTCCCAGGAGTGTTGCACCTACAATAACATGTTTTCATTAAAATCTTTTATTGCGTTGGGTAAATTGCAATCGTCAGTTTTGTTTAAATCCTTGTAGCGGCATCAATGCCACCACAAGAAAAACTATCATAGCAAAATCTGCATCGCAACAAAAATAACCGCAACGCCATCTATCCAACAAGCAGCGAACTACTACTGCAAAATTCTGCGTCTCGGTATCAGAGTTCACCGTGAGATTTAAACATATACAACAGTCCGAATATCAACTATCGGGAATTTGCCTACTGGACACAACAACCATCCGGTCAGAGATCCTCTCTTTCCAATGGAGGTTTGCGGGACTATGGCCTCTATCTTTACCCTTTTCACGGTGTGACACCATACATTAGTATTCGACAGGTGGAACCATGTCGAACCCTGTAGCAAGTCAATTTTATTCATAGGTATAATCCGACTCATAATTACGACACTCCTAATTGACGGCGACCTGAATGCCGAAGCGGAATAAGGCTTTATTCGTTCCACCGGTTCCGCGTCACTGCTTTCATTTTCCGGATACGGACAAAATTCCGCTTCGTGTTCAAATTGTTTAGCTGGGTACGACACGATTGACTTCGGGCCCAGTGGCGTTGTTGGGTTTTGTCAGATAGTCAATGATCTTTGATAACTTGATTTTTGAAGAAGAAGGTAACTGCAGTGCGATTCTGTAAACTTTTCGCCGTGTAAACTTAGGTGAAGTGAGCTGTCAATCTATGCAAACTAGATCCAATGACAGTTCACTTCACGCTCACTACATCTACATAAATTTACACGGTGACTTGTCGCAGAACAGACCGGCAGGAATCTTAAGGCTCTTATCTTAAGGATTCTTAAGGCTTGTATTCATGCCAATGACCTTGTGCATACAAACGGAGCTAACTATGCCTCTACGCGCCACTCCACTACCCCCATTTTTATTTTTTTTATATAAAAATAATACATGTTTTTAAAAGTAACAAAACCAAAGTATTTTTGTTTGTATTAAAAATTAGTAAACCGTTTTAATACTATTTTGATAAAAAAATAAGGAGTTAAATGGTTTCATCTCAACGATTTGGAGGTGATTTGGTGTTTTTTTTTTCTTATTATGTGATACCGATAGACAAATTTTAGCTTAACCAAATAACGAATTATATCATGTAGATTACTAAATATTTTTTTTTATGTAATTACTTTTTTAGTGCCGACGAAAAACTACTTAATCTGCACGCTATTTAAGCTTTTTTTGAGAGAGCCTTAAGTGAGTTGTATATGTGAGATTTTTCTAGGTAAAGAAGCTCAGTTTAAAGCAATAACCACGATTCATTAGAAATAGACCAGTAACATGGTTATATAGTAGAATTTTTAAGCGAACTATGAGGAAGATCGAATGCCACACACATGCATGCGTAACATCAACAACCAGGAGGCCAAAACATGTTGCTAATCTACGTAAACTCTTTAATGATTTTTCGACTTTAAGGGAGCGTTTACACTAGAGATGTGCAAGGGTGCGTAGCGAGGGATGTTGTCTATCTTAATAAAGACATACCTCGCCACGCACACGCTACCAATAGAATCGCTTTATAAAAAAAAAAAAAACTTCGCACATCTCTGGTGAAAACGCAGTCTAAGCCAGCAAAAGTAAGCAATGTTAGTTTCCGGCTTCATAAGGAACAATAACAAGTGTGCAAACAGTTACCTAATATACTGTTCTCTAAAACAGTGGTTCTTAACCGGTGGTCCGCTGATCATTGCTAGTCCCTGGTTGCTCCCAAAGTGGTCACAATGACCCTTTAATACGCAATTTATGGATAGCTGAATAATATTAAACTTTCAAATGCAAAGTTCAGAAAAGGAGAGAATAAAATGCAATACCTGACAGATATTTTTTTGAAATATTCGTAAAATTGCTAAAAGTTAGCTAGCTTTGGGTTGGGTTAGGTGGCTTTATTTTTATACTACGCGAGTAGGGGTTTTCGGCTTTCGGTAATTTTAAAAACAAGCACCAAAATCGGTTTGATATCAGCGCCTACATGCATTTGACTTTGAGCAGCGCTGAACTGGATTCAGAATTTAGTACCTAATGAATATAAAGTCACAAAAAAGTCTGTACTCCTAATACCTCCAAAAAGTTGGTGGTCCATGCTAAGACAGAAATTTTGTCAAATGGTCATAAGAAAAAGGTTAAGACCTACTGCTCTAAAAGAAACAGAAAAGATTAAATTATGCCTACAGCGGTTTCCACACTATATCAAACACTTCTACAGGCCAGTGGCAATGTCCCAGTAACAGTCAAGATAAGACCTCATAACGTGAGAATATGAAACATTTAAAGTTAAAATATAGGTTGAAACAAAGGTACTAAGACCGTTAAAGCACTTGAGAGACTGCAGCGAAATATTTCACATCTTTCATCTGCCATTGTCCGAGGAGAGTGGAGACATGACCCTATGCCCTGGCAGGCAGACTGCCAAATGCACTAAAGACTGTGCCGGCGATTCTGCCTTGTCTAAATAAATTATTGTTATGTTTTATGGTAGGGTTGTCACTGATTTCGTTTCATTGAAGAAATTTAAGGGCTCATAAATCCGTTGAGAAAAAGGTATAGTCCTATTCTTTATTACAGTTCCATCTCTCTGACAACGGAATTATGATGGAATCGCCAAGTTATGGTATTGGTGTCTTAAGGATAAGCCTGAAGATTTTAAGAACATGGCTATCTCTATCACCGTCTGATAGCATAAGTAAAAGCACAATTGGCAATTTTTGCATGATCTGATCGACCAGAATCCGTCGCAGTGGTTAAGTTAAACAGCTACAACACTGTTTGATTTAAGAATTCAATGCTCCGGTAACTGAAGTCGAATACCTATATGGTGATATTCCGGTCTTATTATCCGACCCTGCACTATACCTCAGACCAAAGGTTTATCAAAACAAAATAAACAAGTATAAACACTAACAGGGTTATCTTGTTTGGTTGAGTAGTTCTAGTCTATCTGTCAGCTTTATCATCAGAACCTGGGAGCCATGTTCTATAATATCGATTTTCAATACATATCCAATGAGGTCAAAACTAAATGTGGTGCTTTGTTAGGTTGAGGAGTTGCTACGGTCAACTTCCGGATATTCATGGTCTGGTTAATTCTTCAGTAGCATCAAATATGTAGTACTGCTGAAATCAAACAAGGATTGGATTCAAAGGATAATTATATTGAGCACTTGCTCAGATGAAAGCCTTTACAGTTCTGCCATCCTACAACAAAATATATTCTACGTTGTTCTATCCTGTTTAAATTACATAATATTTTTTTTATTAAGTCCTGCAAAGCTTCATCGACTAGTCAATGCAACCAAGAAGGTGCATCATAATATCATGCTGGATTACTAATTTATGAACTGCATGCTTACGATCGGATCAAGTTAATAAAAAGCTTGTAAAAACGTTATAAACCATTGATTTTATTTTTCTTGGAACAAAGGAAATGATTCACCAAGTATTGAGCACCTGTTTCTACACACGCTGTTGTTCAAGTAAGTGTGGTCAATTGCCTCGATGATGAAGCAGAGTCATTATGCACTTCGGTAATTTCGAAATTACGCATGATTATCTAAAGTGGCTTTTGTTATAAAGATCCTAAGGTAGGTTTTTCTTCAAACGATAACATAATAAGCCAGTCAACAGGACACATAATGTGATTATGGGAATAATTTAGTGACCCGTTCTTGCTTCGCACAAACGCAATCTATCATGGTGGTGATATTTCTAAACACCGAGGTTGCGATGATATTATTTCTAAGGTATATAAGTAAAGTGTGATGCACACTGAATACGTGAATATATTCTCTAAATAATGGCAACAGAGCCGCGTACAAAACAATCTACAATTACCCGTAGATCTAACACAACCCTTCCCTATGTTATTTTAAACCTCACGTTTTTAACAAAACAACTCTTTGAAAAAATTCAGTTAATGTGTATTTAGTAGAAAAAGGCCAGAGAAAAAACCAGTAACAGTGCAGCTTCCTGGCTTCCGGCACGCAAACGCAAACGGAAAATGCAGTCCACCAAATCTAAATCCGAGCCCGGCCAGAGGTAATATTACTCACACATTAATGAACACGAACATCTTTCTATCCTTTGTGTAATGCAATAATATCCTTTGTTTACACAATATGCAAAATTATTTTTAACACAAAGGAGCCATCAAACCTTCGGTCCTGTGTTCCATTAATCAAAGACAAAATTTGATGGAATTGAATTTCCGAACGCGTATTTTCTTTTACTTTACTTTTCTTCCCTTTCATGGTACGTACTTGTAATTACGGGAATCGCGTACCAAAATAATAGACTCCGTGTTGTGTTACGAGTTCTTTGAAGACGAATATGTTTTAAAAGAAACTCTAATATGTATATGAAGGTTTTATTTGGCGTCGATATGATGGATATGAAAACACTCCGACTTGATTTGATTGTCAGTTTATTTTGTTCATCCTTTGAGTTTTTGAGTAATTTGGTATCGATTACTTCTGTACTTTTGGATACCTTTACAAAACCCTCCAATTCGCATCACGTACAAATTCCTTTTTACTAGAGTATGTTTGATGTAGAGATTGCAATTAATTCAGATGCTTCCTGGATAGACGAATTGGAACGTTAATGTACATACTGTATAAGGTACCCCCTACTATTCATACATCTGGCCTTCGAGCCGGATATTTTATTTACAAATATTTTGTAAGTTTTTTCATAATACGCAATTGAAAAAAAAACTTCTCTATATCAAGACGCCCGCACACTAGCAGTACAGACATACATAACATTTCGACTACATCTACGTTCAATATTGATTCCTCTTTGTCTACCATTGAAAACTTTTTTCTACAACAGTTGTATGAATTGAACGGCGGAACCACAAAGCAAATGAATGCGGCGCTCGTGAAACAAATTGAAAGAAAAAAATACGATTCGATATTTGAAACAGGGAACGAAAATATGCACGATCGCCGGTTAGGAAAGATGAGACTATAGAAACGTATTTTTGACAGTTTCGCGCGTAGGACTTTCAATGAGGCTGTCTTTATTCTTGTTCTTTTTTGGGATGTCTGAAAAAGGAATGAATGTCGAAACAATTTTAAAGTAAAGTTTTCTTTTAAATACTCAGCGCCGAGCAAAGTGTTTCAGGGTTTATTTATTTTGTTAGCTTGAATGTTAGAGTTGGTTTATTCCCTGTATTGGTCTAATGACAGCTTGGTAGCTATAGATTTTTACTGGGTTCTTCTAATGTACAGTCAGACCCTAGGTATAATGTTCATCGTCATCATCTGCCTAGCCTATTCCCAACTATATTGGGGTCGGCTTCCAGTCAAGCCGGATTTAGCTGAATACCAGTATTTTACGAGGAGCCAGACCTCCACAACCCATTAACTGGGTAACACGTTACATCATGGCAAGACTGGAGCCAGATTAACTGGCTTCTGACCACCCGTAACGACTGTCAAAGACCTACAAATGACAGCCGGGACCAACGGCTTTACGTGCTTTCCGAGGCACGGAGGAAACTCGCTATGATAAGATGGTCATCCATCCACAGACCAACCTTGGCAAGCGTTGCTTACGTACCATGTTACCCAGTTACTGGGTTGTGGAGGTCTGGTAGGCAGCCGCTCCGCGTAAAATACTGGTATTCAGATAAATCCGGTTTGATTGGAAGTCGACCCCAATATAGGTGGGAAATGGCTTGGCAGATGATGATGATTCGAAAAACAGCACTGGCATATTTAGCAAACTATATAATTTCACAGGATGGAGACGCATTATCATTAGTTAATAGCTCAAAGTCTAGCCATTTTACTATTTAAATAGCTTACGCATTCAGAAATATTACCATAACAACATGAAAGTCGTTGCATTTGCCAAACGCAATGAACGCTTGTCCTTTGATACTTTTTTGAACACTACGATAACAGTGGTACAGAGTGCATTTTGCCTTTCAAGTCGACGCAAATAAATTTTCAAAGCGGCACACTTGACATTGGAAGAGGTATGCGGAGTGTTGCCAGCACTTTAATCTATCTATTTATATAAAAATGAATCCCTATTTCTCTTAGTCCCGGCATCACGCGTGAATGGCTGGGCCAATTTCGTTAATTCATTTTTGTTCATTTGTTATTGTCAGGAAAAGGTTCTTATGAAAGAAAAAAATAAGAAAGTTGCCAGATGACGGAAGCGAAGCCGCGGGAGACAGCTAGCTTTACATAAAAAAAATAATCCTTATTTCTCTTGGTCACGGCATCACGCGAGAACGGCTGGACCGATTTCGTTAGTTGTTTTTTTTTGTGTTTGTTATTGTCAGAACAAAGTTCTTACAAAAGAAAAAAAAAAGGAAGTTGCCAGTTGCCGGGACCGAAGCCGCGGGGGACCGCTTGTTAAATAAATAATTATGGATTAACTGAGAAAAATGCTGAGCGATGAGTATAAAGTATACAATATACATATTTTTTTGCTTTTGTATGGGTTGCGGAATTTTAAAAATAAATCCGGCTCAAAGGACCAGAATATATGTAGTGGATTCCTACATTTACTATTAGCGTAATGAAATAAAACCGATGGTTTCAAATCTATATTGAATACGTATTTGGTCAAAAATACTTTCACATATTGTGTATTTGCAATATTAGGGACAAATGTTGCATGTGTAGAATGCAAGACGTGAACTTATCAGAGTAATGCAAAATGTTGTATTTTCATAAAATGATTTTCTTTTAAGATGATGCAATATTAACTTAGCTATGTCAACATTAATTTCATAATTGTGTTTGTACTGTCATCAGTTGGCATTGGTAAAGTTCATCAATTTAACTGTATTGAATATAGCAAAACTGGAACATTATCAGTGCGTTTACAGTGTTAATTAAACTCGGTTTTTGACATTTATGCGGTCGAATATTTGTAAGCTAAAATTTTATTTTACTAATTATTTTGTTTTATATATTGACTAAAATGTTGAAATAGATTGACACTGCAATATTCATGCTAAAAACTTTGATTAATTTATTATTTTATTAAATTTTATCAATTTATTATTTGTTATTTTTTTTTACAATAAATAAACAAATTAATATTGAAAGCTAATGCGCTCTTTTCTTCAGCCTTTTAACATTTAAATTGCCTTGTAAATATTTCTTAATTTATTTTCTTGATTCACTCTCGAATAAAAGTCGGTGTCCCGTTTACGTCGCCTTTGCAGCCAGTCACAATAAAGTGCTTTGCAAGGAGCTAACGTAGGTATTTAAGTTGCTGACACCTCTTTGACGGATTTTTCTAACGTAAAAGAAGAGTTGATAAGATTATCCCTGCTAAGCTTTTCAATTGAGAATAAAACGCATCAAAATAAAAATATAAGTAACAAACGATTCACTTGGTTGCTTTCAAATCCACAGCATAAATAAAACGCTTTTTCAATTGTTTTTCAATCGAGTGAAGTGATTCTAAAATCAAAACGAACGTTGGCTCAGTTCGATCCTCTACTCGAAAACAATACAACATTTTTGTTGCGGGTTGTATCGAGCGGTATTCTCGTGGAAATTGATATGTAATATTGTTGTGAGGGCCTCACAAACAAGATTAGACTCGGGAACGTGCCTTAGGCCGTCGGTAAATCTAATTGTGACTCGTGCCAGGCGATCGACGACGGATGAATCCACCAATGGACGCCTGTTGTTATTTACATTTTATTTTTGATTGGAGCCCTTTCGACGCTTCGATTTGGGATTGGACAAGGTCATAGTAACGACATTGTTATGACATTTGAATGTCATCGAAGTGTTCGCATTTAGGGTTATTTATGTGGCTCTCTTTATGCTGCAAATGTAAGATTCTTGATAGATATGTTTTATGTAGTATTGGAAAATGTTGAAGATTCTATTAAATTGTTGTGTTAAAATTGATTTGGTATCTATGGATTATTACTTAGAAACGAGTGTGCAATGTAAAGTATAACTATTTTAATACAACAATGAACGATGCTCTTTCAGTTATTATCATTTTGAACCTTTTTAATGTATAAACGATATGGCTAAGTTTAAAAAATCTGTCAATTGTTTCGAGCTCAATTCAAACATAAGACAACTCCAAAATATTCACTTCTCTTGACCCCCTTACTCTCAGCAACACTAATAAAATATAATATTCAAATCTTACAAAGAAATAAACGATTACGTTGGCTCTAAAGAGTCTTAAGAGACAAAAATCCTAAACAAACATACTTGGGATCCTATGACATATGGGTTTACTTGCCACAGAACATCGGAGCAAGTTCCGCGGACAAACCGGCTGAAGTTGAACGTGACGGGGGTCTGAACGAATGAGCCGATACTTCCTCGCTCCGTGCCAAAATGGTGGAATAAGCCCTTAGGTACGTTCTGAAGCTAAGACGGGGACTAAATGGATTAGAACTTGGACAGAATAAGGGCAAATGTGTACTGTGCTCTTGATTGAGTGTGTTCTAGTGTTGATACAAGGTTCTGAGCTTTTAACTTGATAAGCTTATTTCTGAATGTAGCTACATAGTTTTGTGCAAGTGGCAAAATTAGGGCAGTAGTACATCGTACGAAAATACATGCAAAAGTACCTCTGTCAGTCTTTCTGTTTGTCTGCCTGTGTGCTTGTTACCTTTTCACATCTTAACAGATTTTTATGAAACTTGGCACAGGCAAGAGGACATAGAAGGACATGTGTAGGAAGAGGGCATTGAAGTCTTATTGTCCTGGGAGTAAGTAACCTTGGGATAATTTGCGTCAATCATGCGAGGAGGCTTCTGACAGAAGTTTGTTGTAAATATACATACGTCAAAAATACGCGCATATTAAATGATTTCTATTTATAATATTTTCGGGTGAACCAGTAATAGTCAATCGCAGTAAACTGAAAAGTTTTAAAGTAAACACAAAACGTACAAATATAGACGGTTTTGGCTCCCAAAGCTTAATAATAGAACAGAAACAAAAGACTGACTTATTTTTTTAGTCTGACATAACATGTTGAAGAACTTGTTTAATATCTGAGAGAAAAATCTGAAAACTTCGAAGCCTAATTTCTGGATGATAACAAGAAAAATATCCCTTTATGGTCAGCCTGCGGGCAACGGCTTACGGGGTCGGTCCTTTCGAAGAAAAGAAAAAGTCCCAAGAGGAAAGTTCAAATGAGCGATTTTAGTACTTCCCAAGGGAATTAGGAGGGGAGGAATATTTAAAATATAATAAAAATAACCCGTGAAACTAACAAGGTCGGGAAGGGATAAATTTATGACTTCCAATTGGCTGCTCCGCCGCTTACCCCAGTTTTTCACTTGTTTAATCTTTTGTGGGTCACTTAGGGCGCACACGGCTTTGTTTCATGATCCGGGGTACTTTAGAATAGAAACGGTTTGGACATGGAGATCATTTTCTGAACAGTATCATCTATCTTTTAAAAATGTAGATGTTATTTTTTTTTTTAAACGTTGCTCCTACAAGCAATTTCTCCTGTATCGTGGGTGCGCTTACAAACAGAAAACTCACATACATAAACAGCCAGACCCGGAACAACTATCTGTAGGCCATACAAATATTTGTTCCGTGCGGAAATCGAACCCGCGACACGCAACACAGCAGTCAATCGCT
Organism: Lacanobia oleracea; assembly: GCA_950371165.1. Classification (NCBI taxonomy): domain Eukaryota; kingdom Metazoa; phylum Arthropoda; class Insecta; order Lepidoptera; family Noctuidae; genus Lacanobia; species Lacanobia oleracea. Next base: position 16,938,741 of record OX493397.1, read on the forward strand.
CAACCACTACGCCAATCATGTCGTCAAATATATAGTTATATAGTATTAGTGAAGAAATGAAGTTTTTTTTTAATTAAAAAAATATTTAACTAATCCTAGAGTTGTCAAGATGAAAATGATAGTTTGATAAGTAGTTAAACTCAACTGTAATGCTTTTAACAAGTTCACTTGATAAATTAGAAATTGACAAGTTCTCATATTTATGCAAAAGACTAAAATGATCTCGTTCCATGTTGCCACTTAATTCTATGTTATAGTAGGTGCGTAGTTTGTTCGTGCCATAAGATCCTACCTACTTATATAAAAGTATGTATTCTTTTGTTCCCTTTCTTTTGTTTTTCTACTTCTTTTGAACCATCGAGCCCTCATTAGTGATTCTTTATGATAGTTCAGTTCCAGTGAAGACATTACCAGTGTGGGCGATACGGATTGACGTCAGCCTTCAGTTCATAATGACATACATTATCATCTATTTATGGCAATCTATCGGCGTATTACGTTCAAAAGGCTTATTATGTAACAGAGACAGATCTTATAGGTAGAGTATTAGATCTATGTACCTATGTTAACCTAAAATGAAATATGTAAAAGGTCATATTTGAGCCTTGGAATTAAGTTCGGCTTAAGTCATGGACGGGTTCTGATACGAGTGAGCAAGTACAAATAATTTTAGAACATTATTTAGTTTAGTTTATTATGTAACAGAGTAGATCTTAAGTAAGTAAGTAAATCGGGCTGGTTTCCGCAACTCCACGACTAAGCGCGTATTTTGCGTGCAGGTGGGACAAATGTGTCATTCGATCAACCCCAGCTCCCCAAGGAAGGCCAGCAACGCTTTGGTGTTACCAGAGTAGATCTTATATGGAAAATGTTAAATCTAGGTATATTTACCGAAGATGTATTATATAAAATCAGGCCAAGTGCGAGTCAGACTCGCGTGCAAAGGGTTCCGAACCATTTTTTTTTTAACATGTTATTTTAACTCTACAGACTTCTTATGTTTTCCTTTAATCTTTAGGTATAGAACTATTAATTGCACATTAAAAAAAAACAGGCTCAGTAGTTTTGGAGATAAGGAGGGAATGGTCATTTTCTTATTTCTTGAATAACTTCAAGACTGTTTATTTAAAATTATGAAAAAACTATAAGTAAAACTCTCACAGTAAGTCCTTTCATTTGATATGTCACACAGTTTGAAAAACTTTTATTTTTATTTTTTTTAGTTTGACCCCCAAAAGCCCCTCATAACAAAAACAATAACAACAATACGTTATATAATATAATAAAAAACAATAGGTTACGCGTCCGTGTTTCGGTCACAGAAGTTCATATGTGTACCAAATTTCAACAGAATCGGCCTTGTAGATCCGGAGAAAACTGGCTGTGACCATGTGACAGACGGACAGACAGACACCCGAATCCTATAAGGGTTCCGTTTTTTGTTCTGAACCCTAAAAAGGCATATTTGATACATGAAGTAAAGTTCGGCTTAGCTCCGAGACGGGTTTTGATCCCAGTGTGCTAGTACATAAGAGACGATACTTTTAGAAAATTATTAAGTCCGAGTTTTCTGTCATTGTTTCTACATTTATTAGAAAACTAGCCTTTAGACTCGTGTCGCCATGTTTTATCTTTGAACGACTGAAAAGAAAAAGGATACATGTTTATTTGGCACAAATAGATTCACATGATATTTAAGAAACAAATAGAGGGAAACTATGGGAACTAACGGAACCCTATTACTAAGCCTCCACTGTCCTTCCGTTCGTCCGTGTGTAGACAGTTGAAATTTTCATAGATTGTGCACTAAGCCCAGGGATCAGTACTTCCAGAGGATACCTCTTACAAACAAGCAATTTTTAGTCCTTAAAATATTGATTTTGATTATTAAACAATCAGACCAACTGCAACGTAACTGAAAGTTTTCTGAAATGTCGAGCACCACCTGGTGCGTCGAACACTGAGGACTGAGGCGTCAGTCGCATACACACATCCAACCGCTGCCGATGCCGTTTTCTGACATTTGTTAAGTTTACGTCGACGTCATGTTGCACCAACTTGTGGAGTAAATTTTTCTGAAAACCCTCATTGTATTATGTTTGATCTAAAGTTCGTTTTTTAATCCCGGAGACTAATTTGACATCTCAAGTGAATGTTGCTTGTTTTTTTTTTTCAATTTGGAGTTTGACATCTGCACCTGTCAAATTAGTTTAGGGGATTCAAAAAAATAACAAGTCGAACGAGTCAGACTCGCACACGGAGGGTTTTGTACCATAAACCTTAGTTTTTATTATTTGTTGTTATAGCGGCAATATACTCGTATGTATACACAAACTATGAAAATTTCAACTGTCCGCCTATTACGGTTCTTCAGATACAGCCCGCTGACAGACAGAGAGGACGGACGGACGGACGGACAGCGGAGGCTTAGTAATAGGGTTCCGCTGGATACCCTTTGGGTACGGAAACTTAAAAACGAACCATAGTTAAACAATTAAAGTCAAGTCCTAGGTTCGTAACGAAGAGACAATGCCTGCAGGCATAAAGTGGGAACGTGGTAAGAGATACGGGAAAACGTTCTCTTATAAACATGATTAATATTAGGATTTAGCGCCAAAACTGACTTACTAAGAGCTGTAGTAAGAATAACTAGAGCTAGAATATTTTTACAATACGAGTAAGATTTTTAATTAACATTATAATAAACTTATACTATAATATTAATTAAAAATCTTACTCGTCGTCTGCCTGTGCCACTGGTTAGTGGTTACCTATAAAATTGAAAGCCCAAATTATAATATGTTTGTTGGTTATCAATAATTCTCCTCAACTACTGGACAATCTTAAGATAAAACGATACATTTTTTTTTCTCGGTACTGCCTACTTTCGCTTTTAGTGGTCCCGCGGTCGAAGTTTCTAGCAAAAGCTAGTTCTTGTTTCGTGGTATAAGCGGTTACCTACCGTTACTACTGGGCCTTTGATTTATACGGATTCCCTCATGATCGTTAATTTATTTTATCTGCTTCTAATACATAAGTATAATACATACAAATATACATAATTACATATAAATAAGGAGTATAGTAAGGAAGTTACCACTCAGTCAACCAATTATAATTAGTTACAGTTTCAGTACTCACATCAAATAATCATAATCCTCAAGATCTATGAGAAAAGTAAATAACACACAGTTGATTATGTTATTATATATTTGTAAATAATTCATTTATTTTACTATCATGCTGATATTACATCAGACGGTAGATATCTAGTCTTACATGCTGAATACAATATGGCTGAAAAGGCGTAGGCGACTCAAGCCCTTATGACTCTTACGCCCATTTACGCCTGAGGTATCGATATGTCAATGTGCCACGAAGCCTCACGAAAGAAGGATAATCTTATCATTTTGTTCGTGATGCCTGTTCGGACAGGTACTGTTATATTTACTTATGTTTCAAGCCAGTCTTACTTAGTTGATGATTTGACCGTAAAGCTACGGTCAAACGTGCACGAAGTATTTTTCCAGGTATGTGACACAATATGTAATTTATCCCTGTTTTTTTGGAATAACAGGCCAAAATACATTGACTTACATAGTGAGAATAGAACGGACCGCGGCTTTTTTTGAGATCAAATATTGGCCAGTCTAGAACGAAGCGAACACGCCACGCGGTCGGAAATTTTCGGGAGCAGTCGTTTGTTCGAGGCATTAAAAATACCGTGTTTTCTTGTATGATGTGTGCGTAAAAAAAACAGCCGTCCTATTTAAATGTATGCTTAAATATATATTTGTAGTATGTTTATTTATGTGAGTCAACAAAAAAGTATTTGTTTTAGCTTTAAAAATGAATTTTTAAGTTAAAAAACAATGCTAAAATTATCAAAAAACAACCCTATTTTGTCTTCCAGTAAATCTGTTTTCATATAATTTATTTTTGAATAGCTTTCTTTTTTAAATCCTTTGTATATTTTTCCTGTTTCGTGTGACGCTGGCGGGTTCGATGTTTTCTTCTCATTGACTGCTCACGGAGGCAGGTGACATAGAATGCGAGTTACGCCTTTTCCTCTTCTTGATAATGTTTGAATGTCCTTCTTTATACTTAACTTTTAAACTTCCTGACTTATTGATAACAAAATTTAATCATCGCTTAGTTTAAGAGATTCTTAATTCAAATTCTCCATAGAAAACTTTGAATAAGGAACGCAAAGGGCATTTGGACCATTTTTATTAAAACGATGTTCAGAATATAAAAAAAAATATTTAAAATAGAAGTAAATTTCGTAAATCTCCTTCTTTGTTTTATTAAATCAACTTTAATCGTTCAATGTAAATTCTTGGCAATTGCAAGCCAAATCTAATTGGATTCGAATGTAAATTGGGGTTCTGTTTAAACTGTTTGGCAGAGATTTTACTGCGTGACTTTTCCTTCCCATGTTATGAGAGGAAAAACGGTTATGAGGTAAATGGGTATATCTCATGGTTTCTTTTATATTTGAGATGGGTTTGCTTTTGACTCTAGTCTAGGCCAGGTTTTTGCGTAAGGTGCTAAAGGAATTATGTCAAAAGCAGTTTCCGTTCTTAAAGGTTCGAAAGTGGCAACCGCGTACCGGAAGGCGTACCGTTGGAAGGTTTCCCACAAGGTGGACAGATGACCTGGTGAGGTTGCAGGCCGCGTGATGCGAGACGCATAGGACTAGTCGATGTAGAGATACTTGGGAAAGACCTATGTCCTGCAGTGGACGTCCTTCGTCTGAAATAATGATGATGAGCTTGTGTTAGCAGTCAAAATAATGGCTTTACAATCATAACATAGGGATTCTATAAACTCCCAGCTTAGCTATCTCACCATCAAAACATACATTGGAGACCAAGCTGTAAGCTAACGCTAAGAGAAAGTTTCTGTTGACTACGACCTGTATGATAAACTAGTAAGGATAAACTAAACTACAGGCGTCATTTCCCTTGAGGGTCGTGCGGAGCGCAATTGCTGTACATATCAGTAGAACGTTAAGTTAGACATCTGTGAACTAACTCTAATATAGTTGTGTGCATGTAGGTACTACTGAGCTGCAATACAGTATTGAGTTTCACTACTATAAAAACAAGTACCAGATGGAAATTTGCTGTGGCATAACATGCGAGTGACGTGATACATAATCAGTGCTCTATGTTTATCACAGTCCTTAGAACGCTCTTATGCAGCAAAATATTTTGTTTTGTCTTTTCTCAAAGCTTTGGAGTATTAGAGGGTATGCAGTACAGAGTGTAAAATCCCTAAACCTCTATTGGATGAAGGAGAGGATCTTCCGACCAGACGGTTGTTGTATCTGGCGGGCAACTGCCCTATAGTTGATATTCGGGCTGATGTATATGTTCAAATGGCACGGTAAACTCTGCTTGCGCTATGCAGGATTTGGACGTAGTAGTTCGCTGCTAGTATTTTTATTTAAATACTCTAAAATACAGAGTATTTAAATAAAAATGAAACATTTAAATGCCTACTCGTACAACGTGTTACAATAAACGCAATACCATGAAAGGGGTCATTGAACTCATCATTATGTGCGCTTAACTCGACAAAATGTTCAGCTGGTTTTTTTTCGCGATTTGGTTGTTGGTCCCATCCCAACTAACACTAAAGCGTTAAAAAAACCTATATAATAATAAATAATAATAAATATTTATTTTCTCACCACAATATTACAATATACATAATATAGGTATCAGAGTCAGACAACTTAAATATTGTGGGAGACTGGTGCCTAAACTAAGCTCTAGGCCTGTATTTCAGGTCACCAGGTCTCCGCTCTTTTACAAAATTATATATCACATATAAGACTCGTATATCAGTTCCATTTGAATATAAAAGTGTTAACGCATACCTGTGCAACTGAGTTAGAGCATGCTCTAACTCACTAATAACCACGAAAGAGGCCCACAGCTTTACAGGTAAAAGTTATAGAAAAGTACGGTGTCACAAAGATATTAAAGCTGCACAAGAGCGCTTATTCATCGTCAGCTACGACTGTAATCGGTATTACCGTTGCAAAATAGAGTTGGTAAACGCTACAGGTGGTATAAAACCTATAGTAAGGTGTTAAAAATATATTAAAGCTGCACAAGAGCATTTATATATCGTCAGCTATTACTTTAACCGGTATTACCGTTGCAATAACGCATTAGTGAGCACTACAGGTGGTAAAAAGCGCCCGTCAAGACTGAAAAAGCCTGTACCCTTACTAAAATTGAATCTGTTCGTAGTGGAAGAGTTATGTCATCCATAATTCAACACAACAGAATAATATTAGGTTTTTACCTATGAAATTGCCGTTCTGCAGTACTGGCCATTTCAAATCAAAATAATTTTTGTTTGGCTAAGAATTCTAATTTCAAATTAATTTTATTTTAAAAACATGTTTTTTTTTCCCAAATTAGTCATTTGTTTATTGATTAGTGTTACATTTTCATCGCATTTCAATCTTTTTCGTCAATGGATACGTTAAAAATTCGAGTAACTATGGAATATGAATACCGTCGTGGCAGCAACGCGGCACAAGCGGCACGCCACATCAACGACGTTTACGGAGCTAACGCTACAAACCAACGCACCACCTGTTATTGGTTTGCTCGCTTCCGTTCTGGAAATTTCGACCTGAAAAATGAACTTCGCGGTCGTCTGAAGACTTTGGTCGACAATGACGAATTAAAGGCGACTGTGGAAGCTAATGATACACAATCTACGGCTGAATTTGCAGCAGCTTTCGACGTTAGCTTCAAAACAATATTGGTCCATTTGCGTCAAATTGGCAAGGTAAAAAAGCTTGACAAATGGGTGCCCCACAAACTCAATGATCGCCAGCGCTAAGTACGCGTCGAGACGTGCCTTGCACTGCTCAACAGACACACAAATGAAGGAATTTTGAACCGCATTGTTACCTGCGATGAAAAATGGATTCTGTTTGATAACCGCAAGCGCTCAGCAAGTTGGTTGGATCCTGGTTCAGCACCTAAACAATGCCTTAAACGAAATCTTACCCCTAGAAAAGTGGTGGTCACTGTTTGGTGGTCTAGCGCCGGTGTGATTTATCACAGCTTCTTACCAAACGGGGTGAGCATTACTGCAGATTTGTACTGTGAAGAACTGAACACAATGATGGAGAAGCTGGCACATCTCCAACCAACATCGCTCGTCTCCGCTACTCCTGCACGACAACGCGCGACCTCATACTGCACAGCAGACGGTCTCCAAGTTGCAAGAACTGGGGTTGGAAACTCTCCGTCATCCGCCCTACTCACCAGACCTTGCGCCTACAGACTACTACTTTTTCCAGAATTTGGATAACTTCTTGGCGGGAAAAAAATTCAATACCCGAGAGGCAGTACAAAATGCCTTTGAAGTATTTGTTGCCTCCCGTCCAGCTGATTTCTTTAAGAAGGGCATCAATAATCTGCCACTGCGTTGGCAAAGATGCATTGATTGCATGGGTGATTACTTCGATTAATACAAATAAAAAATACATGAAAAAAATTCGTTTAAATTTTTTCATACAAAACGGCAATTTCATAGGTAAAGACCTATTATTATGGAATATTAAGTTATTTAAGTATGTGAAGTGAAAACTGACTGCCCTTATGATTTCACAGTAAATATATACCATGTTTCTCATCTCAATATTAACGCGCCTAGGATTTATTAAAGATTTAACAGAAAAGTTATGATAATAAAATAGGTACCTCAAGCTAAACATTATTATTCTTTCCTGCTTCCTGAGAAGTGCTGTGTAAAATTAAGTGGCATTCATGGAAAGCTTCAAATAATGTAAGAAATTTTGTATATTGTAGTAAAATGTTGAATAACTAGAAATAATATTAATTTTTAGGTTACCAAACAATGGCGAACTTTACAAAAGTGAGGTTAGTGTTAAAAACGACCCATACTTGCGTTGTTTGACACCAATACCTTTAGAACGTCTTTAAAAGAGTACTGCCTAACACAATAAGCTTTAGTTAAACCCTTTATTACAGGTTAAACCTAGATAGAGGAGTTGTTTGACACTTATAGTTTCTCGTGTTACAAAACTCTCGACAAACTCTATTTTATAGCCTGCGTCTGTAATAATAGTCAATATAGCATCTTAAGTGGTATAAAAAAGTTCATTGCAATAACTATACAACAATGAGTGATAAAAGGAGTTGGCGAATACTTTTATAAAGATTTGGGTGTCACAGAACGGTTCAAGCTATAACGTATTAAGTATACTTGCTGCTACTAGCACCATTATAACTCTCAAAGCTATATTACGTCGTCCATTAAAGCTTTAGTGCTGCGATGGGTGCTAAAACTTGTTTGTTAACTCCTCTATATCGTCTTTAGTTATAACTGAGATAATTCTAAACCTGTTATATTACATAAGTCATAAAAAAGCCTGTAACTGACACCAAAATGGTATTTGGGATATAAATACATATTTTAATACTAAATTAATCGGATACGTAACCACACTCAATTCAACATAATTTCCCTTGATCTCAATATTAATCCTCTCTTTATGTACGAACACGCAACCACGTGAAATGCCCGACATATTTATATAGCAATACACGTCAGGCTTGTCCGAATGCCCGATAACCTACTGTCAGCGCTGTAGTTAATCTTCTTAATGAATTTTCATAGACAATTCCAGTTCGTGCACAATCCATTCGTGACTGCCGTTCAGTGTCACTGAACAATGGGGACGCGTATTTCAACGATGTGGAGTGGAACCCTATTCTGGATACAGGGATTCACGAGATATAACTCGTTGCTTTTAGTAAAGGCTAGCTGACCCGTGCCCACTTCGTTAGGCGGTATTTTCGGGTTAATTATGACACTCACAAATAACGCAGCTTTCTATTGGTAAAAGAATTTTCAAAATCGGTTCACTAGATCCAGAGATTACCCCCTGGGGCCCGCTAGGGCCATTGCCTGCCGGGGTGCGGAATCCGTTCGAAAGAGACGCCGCAGCCCTGGAACGCATAGGGCATTAGGAGGAGCACGGATGGGTTTTAGTCAATAAGAGTCTGACACTCCCTTCCGCCTCGCCCAGAGCGGAAGGGGGTCATTTGATGATTTCCCATCCTTAAAAAAAAAAGAAAGAGACTACCCCCTACTACCTCAAAAACTCACAAACTTTACCTCTTTATAATATTAATATTGTCATCTGCCTAGCCTTTCCCTATATTGCTATCGGCTTTTTTAATATTAATATAATAAAAAAAGGAAAGATGATTTGAAATTGATTTTTAGGGTTCCGTACCCAAAGGGTAACCAACGGAACCCTATTACTAAGCCTTCGCTGTACGTCCGTCCGTCCGTCTGTCTGTCAGCGGGCTGTATCTCAAGAATCATAATAGATAGAGAGTTGAAATTTTCACAGATTGTGTATTTCTATTGCCGCTAAAACAACAAATAATAAAAGTTAAGGTTTATGGTACGGAACCCTTCGTGTGCGAGTCCGACTCGCATTTGGCCGGTTTTTAGGGTTCCGTACCCAAAAGGTATCCAATGGAACCAAATTACTAAGCCTCTGCTGTCCGTCCGTCCATCCGTCCATCCGTCCATCCGTCCGCCCGTCTGTCTGTCAGCGGGCTGTATCTCAAGAATCGTAATAGGTAGACAGTTGATATTTTCACAGATTGTGAACATCTATTGCCGCTATACCAACAAATAATAAAAACTAAGGTCGATGGTACGGAACCCTTCGTGAGCAAGTCCGGCTCGCACTTGGCCGGTTTTTGATAAACTTTGACAGCAATCTCACTTGATGGAAAGTGATTTGGTCGACAATGGAACACGCTTGCCAATAAGTAAACAATTCACTCTTGTCTTGAATCCCTCAAGGTTGTAGCTATCAGGAAACACATACTCCGGCAGGGAATTCCAGTTCTTAGCTGAACGCTCAATAAAAGATCTATGCACAGGGCCGGTCGATGTGGCTTTGCTTGGGGACGGCTATAAAATTAAAAAAATAAAAAAGTTTATTTCAGACTAAACAGTCCATACATTTAGTTAGTATTGGTGTTAGTTACAATGGGGCTTACTTAAGTGGGTTAGTATTGTTAGTTTATAACATTTATTTATTTAAGTAAACCTATGACTGTCCCCACCCAGTGGCCCTGAAAGGGACAGTCCGGTCTGGCTATGCTCAGCGGTTGTCGACTTCCGGCTGAAACGATTATTATGATTACTATCCATACTTTCTGTGAAAACTTTTAAGTGTACCTTATTTATGTTACTCTCTCTTGTGTAAAAAAGTTTAGCTGTTAGTTTTCCTAAAACTTTTAAATAAAATAAAATTAAATGCTATGTTAGTGAAAAGGAGGTCAATTTTATGACCTCCTAAGAAAACAACAAGAATAGCGCAGTTCAGTACTGATTTAAATAGATTTTCATTGTTTTGGCAAAGGAAGCGAAGCATTATTTCAGTTGGCTATCTTCAATCTTGGTAAGAAGCAATGATAATGTAATCCAAGTAGAGAGGATTAAATATAAGCTTGTTTTGCTTATATGAAACTGTTGCTTACAATTTTTGTTACTAACTTTGACCCGTTACATTGCTTGTGTTATTAAGATTTTGTAGATAAAAGTAGCCTTTAATTGTTTCCAGGGTAAAAACTATTTTTGAACCAAAATTCATTAAAATCGCTTAAGTAGATTTTGATAAATTTAAAAGCGTAACAAATAAACTTACTTTTATATTTATAATTTAAAAGTATGGATTAGTTAGGACACTTTGGGTGAATTTTTAGCTTACCAATATTTTCCGTTAAAAGACTCTCCTTTTGCAAGAATCAAAGAAATTCGCATGTGATGTTTTGATATAGTACTTTAAGAATTTACTTAAAGGGTCCGCATTGAAAAACTCCGCAAGAGTTTCCTCGCCGGAACCCTAATCTTTTATAAGACGGACACGATTTATCGTAGAGAATTCCCTCTATATATTCCCTTTTCAACATTCCACTACCGACGAAGGTCTACTGCAAATACTGGATTCACATACAATTTACTTTCATTTATAATTTCAGTGACATTTACACGAACGATTGCTACAAAAACGAAATTGAATTTGAAGCAATGTGAAATAATCGTTTATTTTTATTTTTGTTGAGCTCAGAATAATCCGCCACGTTGATGTTTACGTTTCTAGATACAACTTGACGTTTGCCGCAAAAGGTGTTGCTTTACGAGATTGAATCTTATGACGAGAGCAAATGACTGTTTTAGAGTTAAAGTATATTAATATGAGAGACATGATATGTCAACTTTTAACCTTTTCTTTGTTATGGCCACCTCGCCAAGTTACCTCCTAGGTAGGTACGAGTACATGACATACATAATTTATATTTCTCGGCTCACCGGCCGTAAGTAGCTCAGATCTACATAGCATAGCAGTCGAGACCACTGGCTTAACGTACTTTCCGAGATAGAGGATCTCTGTATTTATGGACGGTCACCCATCCAAGGATCGATACTTTCAAGGGTTGCTTATTCTATAAGATAGAGCCGTAGGGCTACTAACTTTTGCGGGATTTGTTCGAAAGTGTCACCGCGGCCCTGAAACGCTAAGAGCATTAGAAGGAACACGGATGGGTTTTAGTCAGTTTGAGTCTGATACTTCCTTGCACTCCGCCCAGAGCGGAAGGACTCATTTGATGATATACCATCCTTAAAAACAATAAGAGCTATTTACTTAGTATCTCAAAATACGTTGGTACGTATATTTTCTATCCCCTTTCAATTCTATCCATGTTTGTGAACGGAAAACATGCGCCGACAGCGAACTGTGAACTGACCGCTATGTTTGTGACAAGAGAATGTATGCGATGCTGATAAATGAGTGATGTATGGAGTACATTGTTTGTGTTGTCGTATCTGCGGTGGTCAATGTATCTTCTATTGTTTGAACTGTATTTTGTTTTAGCTATTTATGATAGCAACGTAAATGTTCGACAACGTTGCTCTTGAAGTTAGTTTCATCCGGATAGGCGCTATGGTATACCAACACCAAACCCTAACATAATAGGGAAAAGCTAGGCAAGTGTTGATGATGAAAACAACGTATTTAAAACTTTGGAATGATACCAAAATTAACAATGGTGGTCCAGGTTGCCGCCAAATGGGGCATACTCCACCCATTCAACGTACAGTACCAGTATGGAGTTTCACGGACATGCGTCACCTCCTTTGCTGTCCGTTGTACACGCAGGTGGTGTGCACACTGGAAATTGCAGACCTTCCAGTGTTAAAACGAGGTCAATGATAGATCTGTTAGTACAGGTTACTCCCTCCTGCTTCACCCTGTGTGGGAGGAGTCATTTGATGATTTCCCATCCTTAAAAAAAAACAAGTACATGTTTATCAATTCTGATGAGAATTTTTTATTGGAGTCAATCGACATGAACAGAAGATAATGGATAATTATTAGCTCAATATCTGTGTTAGTGAGTTATCATATAAACTGATTTAGTTACACGCGATTAAAAATAAAAATACAATAAATAAAAATTAATATTTCATTGAAGCAAATTGATAAGTAATATCACCAGCCGAAAGCAGAAAAATATCTTATAGGATCGTATTACTAGGATACAGTTCCCTACTCGTAGATATATTCTAATCTAAAGCATGGTATACCCGTGTGCCCATTTCGTCTAAACTCGCTCAACCATCGAGGTACAGTTGTGGCAGCTATCACGATAACTTATTCTATTCCTATTTAAAAAAATATGAACGTAGTTACTCTCTTTTTTTTTTTGGTCGTGAGCGAAACCTCACGATCTAGCCGCCGCAACAGAAGAAGACGCCCCCCGGGCGTCGGGAGTCGCAGGGCGATTTCCGGCCACCGTAGGCGCGGGCCTGCGGACGGCGAGCATTGGGTGGCTCGCCATCCGATCAGAACCAGGCCCAGGTCGACGGCGCGCTGTGTTCTACGCGCGCCTCAAAGAGCTGTCAGCATGGGGGACGAGGCCCGCTAGGGCCAGTGCCTGTCGGGGTACGGAATCCGTTCGAAAGAGGCACTGTACCCTGGAACCCAAAGGGCATTAGGAGGAACACGGATGGGTTTTAGTCAGTAAGAGTCTGACACTCCCTTCTGCTCCGCCCAGAGCGGAAGGAGTCATTTTTGATGATTTCCCATCCTTAAAAAAGGTACTTTCTTTTTTAAATGGAGAGGCTTCAGCAAATATCACCATAAACCCACCAATATGTACTCGTAGATTCAATGACGTGTGAACTAAAAATAGAAATCAATTAAGTTTTAAATTGAAACAGTGACTATATTTTGGCAGCAAACCATTTCTGCGGTCGAGCTATTCATGACTTTTGGTTTGTTTAGAATAGAAATATTGGATTTATTGTATTTACTGTATCTACAAACACAATTGGTTACACGTAGTCTAGCACAGTCCGGTATATTGTACAGTCAGTCAATGCATATAAAATTATTTCGATACTGATTGAGTGACTGACAAACAATGCACAGCCGAAACTACTAGTTGTAGAAAGCCGAAATGATTTACAAGTAGGTTCCTTGGGAGTACAGGGAAGGACTTCCCGAAATTCCTACGGGAACGGAAAAAACAAAATGTGCGCGTAGGAAGTAACGGGCAAAATATAAATTCATCAAATCATTGTCATCGGAATCGATCCAACTTGTAAAATAACATCTCTGTAAGATAAGATGAAGTGGTTATAATTCAGCTTTCACAATTTTTCATATCTATACTTCTATACTAATACTAGTTGACCCGCGCAACTTCGTCTGCGTCAATTTTTTTTATTATTGCTCCGCTCCTATTGGTCTGAAGAGTTTGTTTGTTTACTTGAATGCGCTAATCTCAGGAACTACTGGTCCGATTTGAAAAATTCTTTCAGTGTTAGATAGCCCATTTATCGAGGAAGGCTATATATTATCACGCTAAAACCACTAGGAGCGGAGCAGTAATAAAAATTGTGACACAAACGAAGTTGCGCGAGTCAACTAGTAATCAAATAAAGGCTTGTAAAAAGCGAATAGGTAATCCGGTTTGTCTTCATCTAAACGTCATTACTTTCATAAACGCAACGCGATGACGTTACTAACAAAATAGACTTCTACCAAGATTCCTAATTTAAACAATTTAATTCGTATGATCTCCAGAATACAATGCAACATGGCTACTCTGCACTACTTAACTCCCAACATCTAGCATACAAGACTATGTACTAAAACCCGTCTGCATTCAAACTTTCTTAGCATATACAGCAAGAGCATTTTCTTCTTAATTAGCGGGCGAGTCCATTGTTTTAACGTTCGAGCCACTTTCCATTCCCATTCGCTTCTGTTCCCTGCCAAATGGTTTAATTTTTTTGTTTTTATTGCTGTTCAGCTAATTTCTCGTTCTCAAGTTTTATGATATAATATTTTAAGTTTTTGTTGGTCTATTAAAATTATGGGGAATTACTGTTCGGAGTGTTTACACTAATTTTCTTTTATGAGCTTTAAATTTAAACGTTGGTGCAGCGATAAAACGATGGTTATCCAATTTGTACTCGGTATTCATTATTGTTCCATTAACACATTTACCCCTATGGAACTTTATGTGCCATAGTATGTTTTTATTCAGCCTGTACCGTCACACAGCTGGGCAAACCTGGTCGATTCAGCCCTTACAGTAGGTAAGTTAGTGAATAAAAACTAAACAAAAAGTGTATCTTTAGCAACCAAACAATGACATAACCTACTCTTAAGCACATTTTTCGAATCCTCGTTACAATTACTCCAGAAAAACTTGGCCATACAAATACTACACTCGCAGTTCGTTTCTGGGTCGCAAGCATAGTATGTCAACAATAGGGAATGGCTGGAGATTAAGAACGGAGGCAAGTGTAGCAAGAAATGCACGGAGTGGGCCATGTACATGCACACAGTGGGCTATGCACGACAAGTACTCGGCATTAAGGCGACAAGATACGCCAGCGACCTTGAGGAAACAAAACGCGCATTCGTTTTACACCCGCGCGACCCAAAATTCAGTAGTTTTTTTGTTCTTACTTTATTATTCTCAGACTTAAAAAAATAGCCATATTTCAAAATTAAATTAAATTGTTTTTGAGATAGTTTAAATTTCATTAAAATACGCCCGGCGGTTTTGGTCCAAATGTCGTTTTTATGTCCGTGTTAGACATAACTTAACAAATTAACTACACTATGTTGAACGAATAAAATTCAACATTTTCAGATATCAAATTATTAAAAAAATTGTCTAATGTAACATATATTTTTTCCAAAAAATTACAACTAGCCGTTTATACGTTATTCTCATTTTGAAATCAGCTTTTCTTAAGTATCTTCGCCTTAAACTTGTGTGATATCCGCAGCCGTGCCGTCAGCCTTAATGAAAGGAGCTTTTTATGCTTTCTTCGAAGCGCTACGGGAAAATCTTTTGGAACATTACAGTTAATCGTGGGAGACTATAAGTTTTGTGTAGGTGCGTTTTTGTGTTCAAGTTTTTATGAAGTTGTTACTCAGGTATCGTGGTTCTTATGTTGAGTACAGCTGTTTGTGGTGTGAGTATCAGAAGGTATATTACTCGCCAAGATGTTGAATATCCATTGTTTAAATTTTATTTTTGTATAGTGCCTGTTCATGAAATGCTTATTTTTCAAGCTCTTATTTAACTTATTTTGCTTAGGTCAAATCTTGCAAGCTGAATTTTAACCACTACCTTCTAACAAGGTCATAGAGAATTGATA
Source organism: Lacanobia oleracea (assembly GCA_950371165.1). Taxonomy (NCBI): domain Eukaryota; kingdom Metazoa; phylum Arthropoda; class Insecta; order Lepidoptera; family Noctuidae; genus Lacanobia; species Lacanobia oleracea. Next base: position 16,954,518 of record OX493397.1, read on the forward strand.
GAATCCTAGGAAGGCTCCAGACGAAGCATCTCTTTAACGATCAACTTTTCAGTCTTATTTTTTGCGTTAGAATAGAAACTGGTGTTAATTTCTTATTTACTGCCAATTTTTTGCTTACTTAGCAAAAAATTGGCAGTTGCTGTACATACGTACATTGGTAACGTATATTTCCCTCTCGCACGTTAATTCTTGCTGTATAATGGTAGAAAGCCATAGTTCAGCACTGGTTGTTTACATCCTAATATAATGATGATGACGTAGGCAAAGCGGGTTTTTATGTTATAGCCTACAGGTAGTACAATATCGTGTGTCGTGTCCCAGGTCAACCGTGTGCAATTATTTTTCTTTTTGTGCCACAAATTGTGTAGGTGCGTGCACGGTACTGTGTTCATCATCTGCCTAGCCTTTTCGCAACTATATTGGGGTCGGCTTCCAGTCAAGCCGGGTTTAGCTGAATATCAGTATTTTACGAGTAGCGGCTGTCTACCAGACCTCCACAACCCATTAACTGGGTAACACGGTACTTCATGGCAAGACTGGAGCAGATTAACTGGCTTCTGACTATCCGTAACGACTGCCAAAGATCTACAAATGACAGCCGGGACCAACAGCTTAACGTGCTTTCCGAGGCACGGAGGAAACTCGGTATGTTAAGATGGTCACTCATCCACAGACAAACCTAGGCAAGCGTTGCTTAACCTTGAAGATGGACCCGTGCGGCTGTTATTATTTAGCTACGAGCTCCTCAGCTCCTCTTGTATTGTTCTCTTTAATTAGTTAATTTGGTAATTAATGAGTTAGGTTGTAAGGAAAGGCCATAATAGGAATCTTTTTGAAAAGGTCAGCATTAGATACCTATTCAAAGATTGTTACAGGAATTATTTGCCAACGGCTGCATTTTTCCTATCTTTGTAAAAAACCAGCCAAGTGCGAATCGGACTCGCACACGAAGGGTTCCGTACCATAAACCTTAGATTTTATTATTTGTTGTTATAGTGGCAAAAGATATACACAATCTGTAAAAAATTCAACTGTCTACCTATTACGGTTCTTGAGATACAGCCCGCTGACAGACAGACGGACGGACGGACGGACAGCGGAGGATTAGTAATAGGGTTCCGTTGGATACCCTTTGGGTACGGAACCATACAAACGACCAAATGAGCAGGCGTAACTGAAAATACTAAGTATAATTATAGTACTGTTGTAATATGGTAGCTTTCACCCCATCAAAAGTAAAGAATGTGAAGTAGCCTATACTCCAAAGACGAGCAAAGATTTTCTGGCTTCAACTGGTTATAAAGACTAAAAAAGATGTTCAAATGACAGCCGGGGCCACCGGATTAACGTACTTGCTGAGGGTCGGAGGACTTTAATCGGTATGCAATGGATGTTCACTCATCCACGGACTATCTTCGGCAAGCGTTGCTTATCCTGGAACATCGAACCATGCGGCAGTTGTAATTCAGCGTATTTAGGAGGTACGAGACCTCCTGATACCATTGCCATGCAGTTAAATTTGCACCCAGTTCAAACTCCGTCCCATCAGCATTAACACGGGAAGGAATATCAAACTTGTTTACTTAATTCGAAACACAAACGACACAAAATAAATAAAGGAAACAAATAAAGTGGTTTGGCAACTCTGGTAAGCTCACAGTAGATGGAGTAATAAAATGTAAATAGCTACAGAAGTGTTAAAAGGAGTCGCGGTAAAAGTTTAGCTCACGCGAACTTAGCACTTGATGGCGTCCCTCGGAGTTAGGGGGTAGTCTAAGTTACAAGAGGCTGCGGACTAAAGTCACTGTCCGTCCTTCCTAGTCCATAGCCAAACTAATCTCTGTCTGTCCGTCTCTTTATTTTTTGTTACCTCTTAATTGCTGACCAGATTTGAATGAAACTACGTGCCACGCTAATTTTGCAGAGAAACTGTTTTCATATGAATTTTAATTTCATGGCTAAAAAACTGTTTTAGGAAAAAGTGCATGTACCGCTGTATTGCATAAAATAAAATATGCGAAGAATATGTAGTGAAGAGATAGTAAACGCTCTTAATTATAACTTGGACCAAGACGTAAACGGTTCCCCCACGCTGGTGAAATCCGCCACAAATGGTTTCAGAGAGAAATATAAGTATTGGACTTATATTGAGTCAGAAATTATGACGATTGTATTAATAAAATCTCATTACGGTTTCGTGTTTATGGTGTGATGGTATAAAGTTTTATTGTTTAGACTAGAAGGGAGGATTTCACTTCTTCTTCTTCGTATCGCTGGTACAACAGAAGTTTAAATTTGGGTGGCCCAAAACAAAGCCACTTCCACAGTATCGTCGGTAGCACAAAGGTCACTTTCGGTTGCATATGAAGTGGGTAAGCGTGTGTAGTTTTATGTTTTGGGGCACAAAGAGCTAGAAAAAAGATGGAGCATGTTTTGTGACTCGGCTCCACATCCACATCCTGCTGGTGATACGTCACGGTAGCAACTTTGCGAGGTTCGAATTACACCTTCCTACTTGCGTTCTGAGGCGGTTCAGGGATTTCCGAGTGAACCACGGAAGGTTGGACGCTGCGGGAGATGTTCGCTTGGTGATAAAAGGCTTTCACTAATGAAATTGAATGCAACTAGGTTATCCAAAGCTCCAAGAGCTGTCAGTGTTTATATTCCGTTGGGCAACATTTTCACTTGCAGAGTCTAGACAACGTGCCGTCCAATGCGATGTGCGATGGCGATAGTCGACATGCCAACATGTAAGGGACTAGTTTTTGCCCGCGATTTCGTACGCGCATACCCCGTTTTGTTTCCATTCCCGTTGGGATTTCGGGACAACCTCTCTTAGTGCTCACCTAGACACTCCAAGGAACGTAAATATCAAATTTTAGCTTGCCAGTTAATTACGCACTCAGTAATGGAAGAATTTTATATATAATATTAGGATTGATCACGTGACTTGTTGACAGCGTTTGTCAATCCCATATATTTTTAACAGTTTTGACGATCGCCTTTGCTACGTTACTGCTGACAGTATAACACTTGTCTAGAGCCTTAGCTTGCAAGCAAGTTGCATCACATTGCGGGATACCCAGGCACCATGCAATCAGTGGCTCGATTGTGCCCCGCAATGTAATTTAACTTGCTTGCGAGTTGCTTGCATGCTGACCGCTCTTGAACGCAGTTAGGTTTATAGTAATTTGGAAACGTGGAAAATAACATAAAAATCTGCAAAGTGTGAGTCGGACTCTTACACGAAGGGTTCTGACCCATAAACCGATTATAACACGTTTCTTATATGGGAGCCCCCTTTATTTTTTTTGTTGTTATAGCGGCAATAGAAATTCACACTCTGTGAAAATTTCAACTGGCTACCTATTACAGTTTTGAGATACAGCCCGCTTACAGACAGACGGTTGGACGGACAGCAGAGACATGGTAATAGGGTTCCGTTGGTGACTCTTCGAGTACGGAACCATAAAATAGACACAAATGTTGAAGTTTTTGACTAACGTTCTTGTAAGGGGTATCCTCTTTATTATTTGTTTACGTGAAAAAAGAAAAAATACGTGTCCAATATTTTTTGAAAATCTATCAGACGGAATAATTAGATTTTTTTAGTGTGATACCCTATTTAATCTCAGCACGTATAAAAAAAATAAAAAAGTATTCTATGTTATCAAATCAATTATGAATCTGTAATGGAATAGATTGAAATAAATGGCGTTCATTCGCTAAAACAATGCGCTCAATTATTTTTCTGACGGAGAATAATCTCTTCAATTATGGCAGATTAAAAATACATTTGGCAAATGGAGAGTAATTTTGATGTTGTAATAAAAATATTTTCAGATATATTGTTTCTTTTTGGCTTTGTAATTGTAATAACAACTAGATAGTGCTAATGATATTAGAAATCTATCTCAATATTGATTATTGTGCTTAGCCGTTGGAGTAAATATTCCAGCAGCTGATTCTAACACAGCGATACAATGTAAAGAGTAATGGTAAAGATCATTGCAAAAAATAATTGATAATATATTTAAGTATATTTTTACGTCATTGGTTAGAACTTCGGACTTTGTTGCTGCGGACTTCGTTGCTGCGGACTTCGTTCGAAAGAGGCACCGTTCCCTGGAACGCAAAGGGCACTAGGAGGAACACGGATGGGTTTTAGTCAGTAAGAGTCTGACACTCCCTCCTGCTGTACCTAGAGCGGGAGGAGTCATTTGATGATTTCCCACCCTAAAAAAAATTGGTTGGAATAATTTATTTTAAGAAATTGAAAATAAACAAAATGATGACTGTTATTAATTTTAAAACGCTCCATATAATTTTATACGTCATATCAATAATTGGTTCGACCAGTGCAAAATATCCACTAACTAATGCATTGAAAGCTGACATTTATGCTAAATGCAGTCCCACATTAATACTAACAACAGATTGTAATTTACTTGACATAATGACGTCATTGAATAAATATCACGTAGTAAATTATGCCGAGGTTCACTGCGAACCACGGAAATAGAAATAGGGGTACGCTCACACTAACACAATGCGAATGCTGTGCGCACTTTTTAATACAGCGATTCAATCTACTTCTTCGTCTACCTTGCCTGCTCCCTTTACTTGAAATCGGCCCTCCTCATTCGTAGGCTCTAGAACGCTTTTTCCTGGGATATCTGTATGATCAGGCTTGCCCATTCCATATCTTTGGTGACGGTTGCCCAACATGTGACCAGCGGTCTTCGTCTACCCTTTTTCTTCTCTGCGCTTTAGCAGTGGCAATTTGGCAGTGCTTTTCTCATAGCGTTTTCTACGTTTCACCTGATAACATATCTCAACCTTCTCATCGTAGATAGACACACAATATCGAAAATTATTTACTACACTAAAACGTACTGAGTTTAGTAGGAAGATTAAAATAAAAGAAAACACAGCCCGCGGCGTCGCGTGATGCTGCGATGCGTCGCTCGTGAGTGTCACACCTCGCGAATTCCAATATGATTCGCAGTGTCTGCAATGCGCTTCGCAGCATCACCATACGTTTCGTGGTGCCGAGTTGTGCAGCGCGAAATAAGACCTCCTCATGTGTCTTCGCGTCTCAGTGTGAGTTGACCTTAATAGTATATTTCCAGACAAGCTTCGTAGTTTTACTCCACGAATGAGATTCCCTTTGGGAATTGTAAGAACTACAACTTATAAGAGTTTAGAATCTGGAGTCTTAAGGGGAAGAAAGTTTTGTACGTATGGATTTCTTGGTCTATTTTCTTGAACTGAGTAGGCACTACTGTTTGGGTAAAGTTGTAGGTACCTACTGATTTATTTTCTAAGAATAGACAAACTTCAGTTTACATGCTTATGTTTTGAGAAGCTTGAAATCTTATGTCTGTCCTACTCTGTGTACTGTCTACTAGAGATACAAGGGGTAAGTGACATTTTAGTAAATTGTTATAATAGCCAGGCAATCAATATTTAGCCGGTTCAAAACGGCGGTTCTTGAGAGCGATTGGCAGCTAAAATAATGTTCAGCTACAATAATTGTGTAGCAAACAGGCAAGCTAAATAAAAAATGGCAAAATGCTAGTCGGACTCGCCCACCGAGGGTTCCGTACAAATTTGTAGCTACAAGTTACTTTAAATAAAGACTATTTATTTATTTTATTATTTATGTACACACAGAAAAATAGTGACTATGTTTTTGTATGATTTAATAAGAAATATAAAGTTTTCAGACTTTTCCCGACAAATACATTTTGATTCCCTTGAGAGTGTCGAAATATACGTTTTTTTGCGGCATAAACGGTCGTATATTTTTTTTACGTTAACTTAAAAAATTGAATTTTTCACAGCTGCAAGGGACCATAGACCAGATTATATGAGTTCAATTTAAAGTCGATACCTCCGCGTGTTTCCGACATAAATGGTCATGACAGACAGACGTACGGACAACAAAGTGATCTTATAAGGTTTCCTTTTTTTTTCTTTTGAGGTACGGAACCACTTAGAGCACTTTTTTAAAGCAACTTACCTCATATAGACGAACATCTGCCAATAATCAAGGCAACAAAACGCCACCATCACTCCTTGCACCTTCCAGTCAATTAACTCCGTTGACATACTCTTGTAATGAAAATGCTAACTAAGTGGAATGTCAAGCACATGATATATTGACGTTCAGTCGCTGTCCATCCGAGCCCACTATTGTCCCCAATTTACAACCTTGCCGCTTTAAAATTCAGAATAAAATGCGCCCACAATATTTTCCTCATTCAATTTCTAGCGGATAAAAATCGTTGTTATTGATTTCGGTTCATAAAATGAACCGTATTTACGGTTATATGAAAATTCTATTGGACTATCGCAATATCAACACGAGGATATTCTGTTAATCTCCTATAAACCGAACAGCTAATTGCCACATTTATGGTGAGTATTTATTGCGTGTACGAAATAGATTAAATTCATTACCCAGTTTTAGTCGTAATGGGCTTAGGCATGTTGTCATTCATTAGTAGGCATATTACACGATTATTAAGTAGAAAAGAGGATGATTAAGCGTGAAATGAAAAAAAATATAGAAAATAAAAGCCATTTCTGCATCATCACTTCAGCCCGATGACGTCGGAGGAAATGGGACTTCCCCAAGAATATGGGGATGTAGCGGCATTAAGGCCGCCGCAAGAAAAACCTACGGAGCAAATCTACATCGCAACAAAAAGAACCGCGACGCCATCTATCTGACTAGCAGCGAACTACAACGTTGAAATCCTGCATCGCGCAAGCAAAGTTTACCGTGCGATTTGAACATATACATCAGCCCGAATATCAACTAACGGGCAGTAGCCCGCCAGGTACAACAGCCGCCTGGTCGGAGGATCTTCCTTTTCAAATGAGGTATGCGGGACTTTACTCTCTGTACCGCTACCTCTAAAGGGAGTTGTTTTACTGATTCACTTAATCTTTGGTCCATAATCCTAATAAATAAAATTATTCCGTTACTGACAGACAACGCACAGACGAAACTACAGGAATTGGAAAAAAACAGGATAAGCGCGTACAAATTCGCTAGTATATAGTAATATAAGTCATTATCATCTGCCTAGCCTTTTCCCAATTATATTGGGTTCGGCTTCCAGTCAAACCGGATTCAGCTGAATACCAGTATTTTACGTGAAGCACCTGCCTACCAGACCTCCACAACCCATTAAAAGGGTAACAACACGGTATTTCTTGGCAAGACTGGAGTCAGATTTACTGGTTTCTGACAATCCGTAACGACTGCCAAAGTTCTACAAACGACAGCCCAACAGCTTGACGTGCTTTCCGAGGCACGGAGGAAACTCGGTATGTTAAGATGGTCACCCATCCACGAAACAACCTTGGCAAGCGTTGCTTAACCTTGAAGATCGACCTGTGCGGCTATTATTCTTCAGCCACGAGCTCCTCCGCTAGTATAATACCTATAAGCATAGTTTTTTAACTTCAATGGTCTTCTTATCGCGAGTCAACGTCCCCGATAAAATTTATTAAGTCTGGTCTCAATCATAACTGCAAGCAAAATCGAGCATGAAGATAGATTTTACGATATCAAATATAAATTCTTAAAAGCACCACCTTCATTTTTATCAAATAACTATGCAAAAATACTGAGCATTTGTTAAGCTATCTAGATTGTACAGTTGAATAGAGCGAAATGCCTAGATTCAGAAATTACCTACTGAATTCATAAACGGAGAGTTTTTTCATTTCCCCTGGATAACTAAATTATACGTCGAAAATTGCGTTGGCTCTGTTCTCAATAATGATAATCAGATAAAACTGAATTCGTTTGTTTGTAAAATTTTCAGCTGATTATACACGTGCCTACCCCACGTATTACCCACGTTCATTTTGATTTCACCCTTCCTTATCTTATCAAAATTATCTGTGGAATTATCCGAACGTGTATTTTTGTAATTAGGGAAGAAAGTTCCGAACTCAACTTTGAGACTTAATCAAAATACTTTGAGGTTCAATTTTGTGTTCGAACTTTGTATTAACACTGAACAGAGAGATAAATAAAACATTTCCATGTCAGAATGTATGAGTTTTTACACTATCGATGCCGCTTCTGTATTACTTCGGGAACATGTGAATTAAAGTGAAAACGTATTTAGAGTCTGAGAGCTATCTACAGTGAGTTTTAACACTAAAAAGGCTTTCCCACCTAGGAATTTGTGATTGCTGCTGTTGAAGGACATTTGCTCTACAAAGTTAGTAAATATTCTAACCGTATACTAAAAATCGGCCAAGTGCGAGTCTGGCTCGCGCACGAAGGGTTTCGTAATATTAACCTTAATTTTTATTATTTTTTGTAATAGTGGCAATAGGAATACAACACACAATCTGTGAAAATTTCAATTGTCTAATTATTACGGTCCTTGAGGTACAGCCCGCTGAACGACACACGGACGGACGGACGGACAGCGGAGGCTTAGTAATAGAGATCCATTGTATATTCTTTGGGTACGAAACCCTAATACACTAACGAAAAACAGAATAATTCATTCCTATTTACATTAGTCTATCTCAAGCCACATTAAGCATACTCACAGCTAAAACAAATGAAAGCTTGATAAATATTTCAAAACAACTTTCATCTGATAATGAAATATTAACGCCCCAACATTTGTCTTAGATACTTACCCTCGCTTAAGCCCACAAAGGTGTGCTATTTGAATTTACAACTGGAATGTAGGTCGCTTTAGTTTGAGAGCTATGCGCTACTGTGGGCGTTATTAATACAGGTATAAGCGCACACCTGAGTTGTTTGAGAACTATAAATAAGTCGTTAAGTTGATCCGTTTATAGCAAGCTGACGATCGACTGAACTTTGGTTGTGTTGATAGCGTCTTTTATCGACTAAAGTTTAGTGGTCGATCCTGGGTTTGGTTCAACAAAGGCCTATATTTTTAGCCTTTGGAGAGTGTTTTTTTTTCTTTTTTTTGTTTTCACTTAGGGACAATTTCGTAATAGGCGTTTAACTTTGGTACCTATCCTTTATTGCTGGTTTGGAATCTTTTAATTGGTTACCTTTGGAGATATCCACTTGAATTTGACAATGCACCAAAAATTTATGTAATAATGTATGTGTTTGTTAAAATTCAAATATATGTAATTTTTTAATTAAATTTTTATTATGTTTGAATTGCTGTAAGTTTTTTTTTACTTTTGCATGTCGGTAGGTATAATGTGTTGGAACTGTTATTTATTATAGTATCGACATCTCATTTTGTACCCACATTCATCGCAAAATAAATGGTTTCTGTTTTTTGAATGCCAAAACCATGAACCCCTGATGTTATGCACGAAAATTTGGAAAAACCACATCCAAACTTTCATAGAAGGACCAGTAGAGCTTTATCGCCTTAAATTGTTCGAAAGGTTCATCGCCTGTCTTGCATTAATGTTGACGCTTGGCCAAAAAAACAAAAGCAAGGTTATCGACCCGAAATAATTAAGTAAAAACTATTCCCTATATTCTATTTTTACTCGACCAATACCCCATTAATTGGCTACGTAGAAAACAAACCCGCTTCAGAATCTATGTGGGCGTTAATTGCTGGTGGTGAGTGCGAACACCTGAGGTGTTCCAGAACTATAAATAAGTCTACTATGTCCATTTCTGTGGAAGCGTGGCGGTGAAACGGCTAGGCCGCAATCGGAAGGTCGCAATTATATCCACTCGTTGACTATAATACTCTGGGACGCTACTATGAGTTCGTCAGTACATTTTTTCATAATATTAATATACTTTACAACAGTACTGGATAATAAATTGATTTTTTACCTTTAGAGGTATGCGGAGCAGAGAGTATCGTCCCGTATACCCCCATTGAAACCAACCAGGCGGCTTTTGTACCTGGCGGGCTACTGCCCGATAGTTGATACTCGGGCTGATGTATATGTTCAAATCGCACGGTAAACTCTGCTTGCGCGATGCAGGATTTCGACGAAGTAGTTCGCTTCTAGTTGGATAGATGGCGTTGCGGTTATTTTTGTTGCGATGTAGATTTGCTCCATTGGTTTTTCTTGTGGCTGCTACAAGTTATAATAATTATGTTGGTCTTCTCATTATTCTGCGTAACAGACAAAAAAGACGAAAATTTGTTGTTATGTTCTCCTGCAGCGTTTTAGTTGTATTTCCTGGCAGCAATTTACAATGGTTTACGATGATCTGTGGTTACTCTTAAGGAAATGGATGCTCGTAGTCTAATCTATACTAATATAATAAAGCTGAAGAGTTTGTTTGTTTGTTAACTTGAACGCGCTAATCTCAGGAATTACTGGTCCGATTTGAAAAAATCTTTCAGTGTTAGTAGCCCATTTATCGAGGAAGGCTATATATAGGCTATATATCATCATCGCTAAAACCAATAGGAGCGGAACAGTAACGAAAATTGCGACGCAGACGAAGTTGCGCGGGTCAACTAGTAAAACTGTAACGAATTTTACAAAATATTGTTGTAAAAGTCTTCACTAAATTGAAATGCCAAGGCAACTTTAAACGAGTTAATTTACCTCAAACATGCACCTAAAAGCCTCGAGTGCTCATTTCGAAGAAATATTTTCGTATTGCCAAACGAAACCGAAAACTTTATTCGGAGTTTCAAAAGTTCCAGATTTCCGAGAGTTTCGTGTTGACTTTACAGGATGCTTAAAAATTCAAGATACACCTGTATTATTCTATTGAACTTTATACAAACCTCGTCTGAGTTTTACGGCAAAGTAAGCAATTCAAATATTGGAATAGGAGTGTTCCTTATGCAATTCTCGCTTCCTTTTCACGCGAACAAATTCGCATCGAAAAGTTTAAATGGCTTCTATAGTAGGGGCATTGTTATGCCTGAATGAACTTTCGCACCCTCAGTATAGACCGACCGACATAACTATGCACATGAAAAATAGGCTGTAGGATTTTGTTCTTTACACCTTTGACTTAGAATTCTATTTCATTTTGCGAAGGAAGAGTATACTGGTATCTATGTGTAAAACCGACTGGCTGACCGTAATGGTTTCACATTATAGCGGTAGTTCTTCTGATTCGGAATTATTCTGTTTTGTTTGTGTTAATTATTTTTCTATTTCGTTTGTGTTGATGTTTTTCGGGCGTATTTTTTCAATTTAATGAAAAACGACCTCGAAGAAATTATCATAATTTATGGAAATATCAATTTTTATATTTCTCACAAAATGAACAGAGGTTCGTTCAGTAATTACGAATTCGAAGTGCCATTTAAATGAGAAGGAATAGAAAATTTAATGAAAAAAAATACGAGATTTTCATTAAGGGAATACCATTTTTCAGACACGTTGTTTTTGATAATGATTACTTCAAACAGTAAACACATCTAAAGTAAAATGAGTAAGAGCGTATTTCAGGAACCTTAAATGATTTGAGTAGCAGCTGAACATTTTATATGCTAATTGAAATCACTTTCAGACGGCGAAGGCCCATAAAAATGGCTGTAAAGCTTGTCTGAAATTCTTTGTGAGTATACGATAGATGCCATAGGCAATTAGACATATAAGTACGTACATTTAGCCATTAGCCGTTTGCCTTTATAGCCAGATCTAACGACGTGAAGTAATTTAATGTTTTGTCTAATGGGAGTTTTTTATTTCGTTTGTTGTAATTAGGTTACCCCACGAGCTACTTCGTAGGTTAATGTTCTAAAGACATTATAAGGTTCTTGGATTAATTATCATCATCATCATATTAGCCGTAATACGTCTACTGTTGGACATAGGCCTCCCCCAAGTGTCGCCACAACAAACGGTAATGTGCATCTCGCACCTATCGTCTACCCGCGAACTTCCAACGCTGCGTCTTCCGATAAGCTGTCGACCCATTGACTATCTATTCTAGGAGCAATGTTTCCTGCCCAATGCCACTACAGTTTGGCGATCATTCGGGCTATGTCGGTAACCTTGATTCTCTTACGGTTATCTTGCTTATTTTCGAGGTTTAATTTTCAGGATGGGCATAAGTTTCATTGGGGTTTTCTATCACGATTTTGAAGTTGATGGTGTAACACCCTCGTGCTTCAGAAAGCACGTAAAAGCCGTTCCCTTTGATCCTGGCCTTTCCCCGGTCGTGTCGGATGGCCGTCCCTTCTGGATATGAGAGTGAAATGTGTGAAAAAAAGCACAAACACAGCGAGTGTACCCGTGTTTGTGCACACAATTGTGCTCTTTAATATTTCCTGCATACTTGGCTAATCTCCGTCCAGTGCCCATTAGGGCATTATTGATTTTAGTGTAATGATCAGCTTGAAGTTCCGCACGATCACATCTATTTAGACTTCTGCTTATCCCATTAGGAAGAAGCGAAATTCTTACTCACTTAAAGTAAATACAGTTCGCATAAAGATAATCTTATCTGCTTTTAAAGCTCTCTTGAAAAGTTCAATAAAATCTTCACTATCCAAAAAGGTTTTATTCACAATGGATCTAAAAACCTGATTCTTTTTTACAGATTAATTATAATATCACAAGTATTACTTTTTTGAACAGACCTGTATCAGCACCAGTTTTTTTGTATTTTTATTATAATTTACGAAGTTCGATCACTGGTAGCAGCTTTTATCAATATTTTTTTCCATACTTATTTATCTAAAGCTTTTTCCTTTTGGGTAAGCTCGCTCCATCGTAGATTTGTCATCTCTGACCTAGACCAGAATCAAAAGTAAGACCATAACAAAAAAAAAAAAAAACTATAAACAGTTTAAACCATTTGATTTTACGATATTATTGTTTCAAATAGTATACCTACTCAATACTCACCCACTGTAATATCCTAGATAGTATGCAAGAATAAAGAAAGAATAAAATTGATTTAGCACATACATGCATTCATAACAGGAACACTTCCTAATGAGACTTCTTCCATACAATTAACAAGAACCTGCTAAAACAATGCAATAATTATGCAATCAGTTAACTGAAGCAGAATGCACTACTCGGCCAGCAATAACGATTTCATGTTACTACACGAACTCAAACCCGTTTATTCCTTTCTTAATGAACAAGCCCTAGTTAATTAGCTTCAAGATATAAAAAAGAGTATTATTAAAGGTTTATGTAATAACATAGTTTCATTTACCGGGGCCAGCACGCGATGACGCCCAACACTTTGCCAAAGTGCGTGCTTATTATACCGAAATGGGTGTGGACGACCAAGTGAATTTCCACGTATACCGTTATAATGAAAGTTCTCACGCAACGATTCATCGACATTAGTGAACCTAGCCTTTGGAACATGGTGCACATTATGCTTTAAATTGCTCTATTCTGAACCTAATGTAAGGAATCATAAAGGTCGACTTTGATTGATAAGCGTTCTTCAAGCATTATTCGAACGAACAGTTTCCAGAATCTTTTTCTATACTAATATATAAAGCTGAAGAGTTTGTTTGTTTGTTTACTTGAACTAATCTCAGGAACTACAGGTCCAATTTGAAAAATTATTTCAGTGTTACATAGCCCATTTATCGAGAAAGGCTGTATATCATCACGCTAAGTCCAATAGGAGCGTAGCAGTAATGAAAATTGTGACGCAGACGAAGTTGCGTGGGTCAACTAGTATTATATAAAGCTGAAGGGTTTGTTTGTTTTCTTGAACGTGCTCATCTCAGGAACTGCTAGTCCGATTTGAAAAAAATCTTTCAGTGTTTAATAGCCCATTTATCGAGCAAGGCTTTAGGCTGTTTATCATTACGGTAAACCAATAAGAGCGGAGCAGACGAAGTTGCGCGTGTCAACTAGTATAGAATACTGTCGGCTCGTGTTATTCTTAATAAAACTTTCTTTTAATTATATTCATTTTCTCTTACCTGCCAAAACGTTTGTTGTGTACTCTTTCGTAAGTAATTTAATTTGTTTCTCCTCTCATCTTCCAAGTATTTCAGTACTCAAGCGGACCTCAGGTAACTCAACGGTCACGTCTAAACGAAATAATAAATAAGAATATTCAAACCTTAATTTGCAGGTAAAGTGAAAAATAAACGAAATTAGCTTTACCGTTAACTTAGCGCAAAGTCGACCCTGTTAGAGCGCGCGAAAGGACGGGGTTTTTAAAGGCTTTTGTACACAAGTATCGCAATATGACGACGAATGACGACGGAACGGCAAGGATTTAGAATGGCATACGCCGCATACGACATGCGCGACTCGTTTTGCATAGGTTTAAACCGGCATACGAGAAAAGCATGTAAATTACATCTACCGCGTCATACGTGAATATTTTTGCTTTTTGACGCCATTATCGGCGTTACTTCGACATTTGCATGCCCGTTTTGCTTCCTAAGGCGTCTTTCGCTCTGTGTATTCACATAAATTTTAGAAACAAGCTGGAATATCGTTCCGGCATTGATATGAATTCGGATTTTGAACGGTTATACGTTCTTTTGTTGAAATAATTTACAGTCTACCAAAAGTTCGTCAACGTCATTGCCGCGTAAGTTCAGTGTGCAACACGCCTAAGTTGTAAAGGAAAATCTACTAGCGACACACTAATTGGGTGCTAAAGTAAATATTTAAAAAGGTGAGCGGGAAAACGTGAGGTTTTAACTTTTCAATTACGTCAATTAAGAGTGCCGTGCACAGCTGCGAACAGAATTATTAGGTGTAGCCATTTTTGTGAAAACACAATTCATTCGATATAACGAACGACGGGTCGCGAACATTTAATTAAGTGACTGTTCTTAAACGAACTAATAATTCCGGAAAAATGGCTACGTTTTTATTGCTTTATTAAAATTTATTGTATTTTTATTGGAGACGTGACTTTGCAACTTTGGAATAACAATCTTACAGTTACTTATTTTTCTTAACATGACTTCTGTGATGTCAATTTTAAAGACTGAAAATAATTACATGATTATTTTACCTCGAAGTAAAATTGATTACAACAAAATTATTTTTTTGTAGAATAAACGCTGTACGAGTTCGACTTCTCGAAGTTTGGTAAGCTTGTTGAAAATGTATGCTATTGTTTTGAGTGTATTTCTAAAACTTGTATTCCCCGAAAAGAACACGAAAAACATACCACCCAATTTTAAATAACTGCAAGTCTATTAATAGAACTGTGATTTATAAAATTTCTTATATAAAAAATCCTGATACGTTAGTAACGGACGCGACACGCGATAATGGTCCTTAACACCAAACAATACATTAAACTTATCACTCATTGTCGGTCACGTGAACCACCCAATTGATTTCCATTTACATACAAAACGTTTTACCGCGATTACTTTGTATACCCTTTTATTACTTTCCGAATGAACTGTGAAAAGAACGCTTTTGAAAATTACCAACTTTTTATTTTTATTCGATTTTTTTTTGTGGGCGATTGAGTTTGTTTTCATAAAGGTGATTGGAGTGTTAGCTTTGATTGTTGTCATTGGTTTGGAAGCATTTTAAAAAGATGGTTACCCGAATGGTTAATGCGACCGCATACTGATTGGATTTTTTTCATTTAAAAACTCTTTTTTTTTTCTAATTTGTACCCCACAAATGGGTGTAGCGCAATTAAATTCTTAGTTTAGGTCTCAAAAGTTAATATATAAACCTAAAAAAATACGTTTCTTGTAAGGGAACCCCCTTTTGCCCTTCATTATTTTGTATTTAAATTATTTTTTTATTATTTGTTGTAATAGCGGCAATATAATACACATTCTGTGAAAATTTCAATTGTGATACTATTATGGTTCTTGAGATACGGCCCACTGCCTGACAGACGAACGGACGGACAAACGGACGGATAGACGGGTTCCGTTGGTTACCCATCGGGTACGAAACCCTACCGTAATTTTCCCCATTATGCAACTGTTAAAGACAAATCCAATACTGCATTGCTTTTTCTCCTAACGCGTCGGGTATCGATACCTGATAGAATTGCTGTGCGCTCATCGAGCTGTCAACATTGCTTACGCAAGCAATTTGTCAGATTTATAGACACGCGGGGATATGTGCTTACTAACACAGTTTTTCTTTTATGTACGAATGGCAGTGCTATTCTGAAAGAAAACACTATCGAGCTCAAGTTAACTCTGAGTGACAATGACATGCAGACTGTTTGTATCTGCAGCGACGGATTGGTAATTCTGTTTCCCTTGAGAATACAAGAAGTGATCTATTAATAATTATTTTTAAAAGAGTTTTTTTTTTCGTTTTAGCGTAATAAGTTGTGGAGGAGGAGCTTGTGGCTAAATAAAAACAGCCGCATGGGTCGATTTCAAGGTTAAGCACCGTTTGCCGAAGTTGGTCTGTGGATGGGTGGCCATCTTAACATAGGTACCGAGACTCCTCCGTGCCTCGGAAAGCGCGTTAAGCCGTTGGTCCCGGCTGTCCTTTGTAGATCTTTGGCAGTCGTTACGGATTGTCAGAAGCCAGAAAAACTAACGCCAGTGTGCGTGTTACCCAGTTAATGGGGTGTGGAGGTCTGGTAGGCAGCCGCTCTACGTAAAATACTGGTAGACTTACTGAATCCGGTTTGACTGCAAGCCGACCCTATTATAGTTGCAAAAAGCTAAGCAGATAATGATGTGATGAGGTTGTGGAGGTCAAATAGGCAGTCGCTCCATGAATAATCCTGGAATTTAGCTGGAACCAGTTAGACTGGAAACCGAACCCAACGTGAGAAAGATTGTTTAGGTATCAGTTTCGTAATCAATTCAATATCAATGCAATCCCGTATTTTTATTTTAAGCTTTTTAGTTTTTTTTTTTTTGTGTTATTGAACACATGCATCACCAGTTCGTGGAAAGTGTCCGTTACAATACCGATCGAGAGCTCTTAATAAAAACTTACTACTTCAGCAGAATTACCAATGTGGGTATGTTCCAGAAGATGTTGTCCTCTCCTTTGTCTGAAGCCGCTAAAGCGCTGTTTATGTTATTTAGTCGTAAGCCATAACTAGTAAGTAGATGCTGTTTAGTTTAAGATAGATGTCAATGTACTTTACGTATCAAAATTCCTTAAATAAATAGAAAAAAAAATCAGTTAAAAAGCTATTTCTAGACTACGAACAACTTTAATTTACTTAATTTTTTTGACGTTGTTTTTTAAAATCCATCGATGAGTGCCGATGAAATGACCGGTTCCTTAGGCAAACCACGGGCTTTGCGAGTGTTGCTGTAGAATTTTTGAAACAACGAGTTTGCCCAGTTATTTTAGATTAAGACGTTTATCAAAGTACGCAATGTTTCTGGACTTTTCTCACCCATCTATGTCCTAAATCCTCTTGTTTGCCATAACCCAGAGCCTTGGAAGAAAGGATTGATGCAATCATCATGAAGGGATTAAACCATGGTCGTAAACTTTGACAAAGGAGGTTTGCTTTTACGACAAACCATGAAAAGCGCGCGTCCCTAACCGTAACCACAGGCGTTGTTGACGGTAATCTTAGATTAAACTAAACATGCAACTTTGTTTTTGTTTCAAACAACCTATATTGAAACCTGTATTTTTTGGGGGAGGTCTGTGTTTAGTAGTGAACGTCTTTCGGCTGATATAATGAAGAAGAACCTTTTGTCCTACTAGAAAGGTCGCCCCATAACCACTCTACCCGGTGTATCATCTTCCTAGACCTATCTGTTTTGAATACTTCAAAGTCGTCACGCTAGTGTTTCCTATGCCTACCTCGGCGATGATACCCGTCCATTGGCTCCCACTGCTTATCGTCTCTCTGACCCATTTTCTTTCCACTTTTGGCGGTTTACTGCGATTGCGGAGGATTTATTTAAAAAGGAGAGTCCAGCTCATCCTTTCTCTTCGTTCGGGCCTGCGTCGTGGCGTTGGTGTCTGGGAAGCCTATTGATTGTTAAAAAAAAACTTTTAGAGCTTTAGGGCAGCTGGATCTAAGGTATGTAGTGAAATTTAGGAATTTCAGCTTTTTTAGTGAGGACAAAATTGTGAATTCAAACGTACAGCCAAACTTTAAGATGATTAATTTTGTTTTGGTAAGTGGGAAATCTTGTAAAGCCGTTTGTCGTGCACCTTATGTCTACCCGGTCATCTCGAATAGCAGTCCCATTCCCATCGGACTTTGAGAGTAAGGAGTGGAGCTGTGTTTGTTTTTGGGACGATGATATATTTTATTTTTATTGGAATTGTTTTCGCTGCTGACCTACAAAGTACATCTATTATCGATATTTTCTTATTACAAGAGAAATGCCATCCAACACTTTCATAATTAAATTACAATAAGAAAAGAACAACGCAGCACTTTTTAATCTACGTATTTATTTTCGAATTACAGTGCTGCCACATTGTGTTTTCGATTAAATAATAACGTAATTAGTAAAGTAAATACAAATTAACTTAGCATAACATTATTATTCTAAACGTACCCTCCTGGGTTAGCGAAACGAACAAGAAACAACCACTATTGTAAGGTCGTTTGAATGCATTCCACGATTACTGGTCTAAATAAAAGATGAACCGAAGTTCAAATATCTATTTTTGAAATAGATTTTGCAACGAGACAGCTTGGTGGCAATAAAACGAATGACCTTTTAGTCGAGTTTGAACTGAATTTGGCGCGAATTCTAGTTTCACGTTTATGCAAACCTGTGAACGAGTATGGCGACCTGAATGACACCTATTTGGGAACTTTAACATGCAGAACATTAACCTACACACTACCTGTACCTACATACGAGTGTAGAGTTTGCATTTGCGTGTTTATTTATTTTCTTCGGTTACATCCTTTCTTGTCAATTGCCAAGAGCATGTTTTAAATTCATTTTTTTAGTAGGTTATTTTAACAAGAATGTTTTGTCGATGCTCAGTAGTAGGTTAATTTTTTTCTTGAATAAAATATAACATTAGCAATGTTTTTCTGCGGATTTTATTTTGAATCAATAGGAAATTATTAAATCTTTGTTGAGGAAGTCGTGACAATCTGAACAATTGGAATACTTTTCCGACAAATTAAAACGAATGACTTGATAATTTGTCTTGTCCGTTGTCGCTCAAAAACAAGCGATTAACGTAAGAAAGGGCGTAACGACCTTTTGACATTTTTCCTTATTCCCTTCTGATTAAACAGTTTCATTGTGAAACCGCAACATTGTTCGTTTGATATGAAGTGATTTACCAGATTTCCTCAATCGTTAGGGCTTTCATGTCGATCGCAATTTGTGTATTGTTGGAGCCGGCACGCGATACATAACTGAGTTTTATTACTTTTTAAGCATTTCTTTTATTGTGAATCATAGTGAACTAGTTTTTGTACAAGTTCAAGTGTGCCATGTTTTAGGTTTGTGGGATAATAGTAGGTAATGGATTTGTTAAGGCCATTGTGGGTTAAGAAAATGATTTATTGTGAATAGTGACGCAACAGTTTTGTTAATGTACAATGTTACGTTTGATACTAACGTCTGCGTTGCTATAATATCTAGTTTGTATAGCCGCACTCTCGATTTACATTTTAGCAGTTATGATAAAATAAGTTCATATAAATTATAAAACTCTAAATTTAGGATCGCACTACTGGGATAAAAATACTAGATTATAATCCAGGCTACGGCTTGGAATACTACCTGAGTTCCCGATTTCATAAAAAAACGTCAACAAATCGTTACTTTCATTACATAGGTACCGGTAGTTTCTTTAAAATACCTTGACGTGTAAACTCTCTTAAAATGCCATTCTCAAACAGTGTCACATGCTGAAAATAATTATTTCCATTTTTTTCTAATACTTTTGTGTGCCACGATAATTACATGTAACCTTTTATGATCGTCTATGCATAAAAAGAATATTGCTTGCATTCTACGAAAACAACGCTGGAAAATAATCCCGCTAATGGAAAAGTTGACTGCAAACGAAGTAAATTAGATATTAGAACAGAAGCAAAGAGAAAAGCATTTGCTTTTTTCGATTATATTAACCGTGAATAAAAAAAATACAAATATTCTCAGTTTTACATTTTCACTCATATTTTCTTTTTTTTTACTATTTATAGGCACGCGCTTGACCACCATATTCTTTAAAAATATATAAAACTTAACGTTGCCATTCCAGACACTTTCTGAAATAAATAAATAATTTTCAAACCAAGCTAATATTGTCTTGTGTTTTCTTAAAAAGCAAAACCAGAAAAGATGGAGTATACTTAGAACTGCCAAACTTGTTTGATAGCTCAAACTTCGTTGTCGTCGGAGGATATCTGGAATTTAATAGAATCTATTCTACGAGTAACTTTATACCTACTCTAAGAGAATTAATTTTTTTAACTTACGAAATAAAAATAAAACAGAAAACCACCAAAAAAGTTCAAGTTTTGAAGTAAACCGTGTTAACTGCCAACGATAAAACAAAGCCAGATACTCACTCCATGTAGTTCTTTTAGGACGACAATTATTATTAATACTTGTAATTTTAATGATTGAAAGGAAAAATTGTACTAGCATAAAATTAATAACACAAGCGTATCGGTTAAATTGTGAAGTCCGAACGAAAACCATCGATACATCGGAACATATGGTAAAGAATACAAAGTAATTGTTCCATATCTGTTCGGATGATCGCAAATAATGTCGCTCGTTTGTCATTTTTCCATTAAAATAAACGCTTTACGGTTATAAACTCCGAAGTAGAGATGGGAATCGCTTTATTCGATGTCGAGAAGCCGATTATTCGAAGATAGAGACAATTTTTTAGAATAATTTGATTGACGTATAATCGTTTCTGTTACCACAAATCGTTCATGATTTCTCGAGTCTAAACTCTAAAGGGGTTTAAATTACCGATTTAAAGTAAATTTTGGGTAATCTAAACACTAATAAACGAACAATATAAAGAGGTAAAATTGTTAACTGTTTGTTGAAGTGATAAATGCTGATCGATTACGAAAATTATTTCACTGATGAAATGATTTTACCAACATTGGCTTTCGCTGAGTGCTGGAAAATAGACAGTTTAGCTGTTTTATAGGCCACAATAAATCGATTGATTTGGAAATCATTCGATAATTCTAATAAACAAAATCTATTATTATAGTATCGCTACGTCGCGTCGTAACCAGCGTAGCGATTCGTACCGCTACGCCGTAGAAAGATACCGATCTGCTACGAAAGTATTCATTAAACAATCGAATAACTTGACTAATGTCTATTCATTCTAATTCCCGTCACTATTTTGATGATATATCACCAATACTTAATTTATGGCCATTTGTGTTATTGATAAATATGCTACCGGTGTTTACCTTACTGATATTATGTCGAATTCCTGATGATAACTCATTTGCAGTATCGCAGTTACCAGTCATTGAGTACACGCGTTGATGATCCGATTATCGACTAAGAATTTAGCAGGCTGACTGACTCTGATAGTGGACTGTTTATTTGTTTGTGTTTAGTTGGAAATGTACTGTAGGTTTAGGTGACATTTTCGCTACGCAAGGAAAGGTTAGGTTGGTTTGGAGTATCGTTTACTCATTAATTTGAACTATTCTGGCTCGTTTTGAAATATGTGCCATGTATCCCTTACTAAAACCTGTCTTTTTAAACCTGGAGGCTAAATTGACAAGTGCAACTGGCAAACTGACATAAATTACAATTTCACTTGTCAATTTAGTCACCGGGATTAAAAAAAGAAAAGCACTGTTACTTTTATTCTTTGGTTTAGAATACAGAATAGTGAACTCTACTCTGCGCTTCTACCTAAACTGAAATACCTTTTTTTTTAAGTATGGGAAATCATCAAATGACTCCTCCCGCTCTGGGTGAAGCAGGAGGGAGTGTCGGCGGTCGGGAATCGTCCTGCGACTTCTGACGCCTGGGGCATCTTCTTCTGTTGCGGTGGCTTGGGCGTGAGGTATCCCTCTCTCTCACACTTTTGGCCTCCTCCTTTGCTAGCATTAATGCTTCGCAGAAGGAGGTGACCGCTTCCCATGCCTTCTCGCTCCGGACCATAGATTGGACCAGGGCCGGTCGCGAGAGGTCGCCGCCGCCGATCGCCTCGATGAGGACCCGGTGGTCCAAGCAGGGCAGACCTCCACCGTATGCTCCATCGTGTCCTCCGGGCGACCCTCACAGTGTTGACATCCGGGCGTGTCCTTCCGCCGAATCCAAAACAGGTATCTCCCGAAACAACCATGTCCGGTGAGTACCTGTGTCAGGTGGAAGTTGAGGGTGTCGCTCCAGCCAATCCTCAAAGAGGCGACTTATCGCCTAGATTGTAGCGTGCCCAGCGCTGGATTCTTACGGAGCTCCGTCCGCCTTGCTCCGTTTTGCCGCGGCAGAGGAGTCTCGCCCCGGCGTTGCGCTTCCACGCGCCACTCGTAAATGAGTGCGATCCCTTGACGGTAGTCTGGCAAGGAGGCTCGCTGCCTCGCCAGAGACCGTGCGGTATCCCCGGGCCAGCCGGGTGGCCATGACCCTCTGGGACACGTAGAGGTAACGGGCAGGTTGCTTCCTCAAAGTAGGCGCCCACACCGGTGCCCCATAAAAGGCCATGGACCGCACGACACCCGCGTAAATCCTCCGGCAGGAGTGGAAGA
This sequence comes from Lacanobia oleracea, assembly GCA_950371165.1. Lineage (NCBI taxonomy): Eukaryota > Metazoa > Arthropoda > Insecta > Lepidoptera > Noctuidae > Lacanobia > Lacanobia oleracea. Next base: position 16,977,070 of record OX493397.1, read on the forward strand.
GAGTGTAAGGCCACTTCGAGACACAACTGCCGGATCCTCTCAACGACTATCCCTGCGTGTCATAGCGTCGGCCGTCGCTTGGTGCGACCCCCCTTGGTGCGCCAGGACCAACGTATCGACAGCATAGCAGACAACGCTGACGCCGCTAGGGAGGTCGGCGCTAGGTAGTTCAGTTTAGGAAATCGGCTACGACTGGGTGCTCCCAGTCGTAGCCTATGTTCTGAACTGAACTACGAGTACCTAGAGGTATCATAAAATAAAACAGTAAAACCTCCTACTAAGGGCTAGGTCACACAATGCTTAAACCGCCGCGGTTTTTAATCGTGTGATTAAAAACCGCATGTTTGTGAGTCAAGAAAACTGATACAAGCGGCCTCACTTGCGGTTTTTATCCCGCGACTGATTACCGTGCTTCTAGAGCGGTTTTGCGGTATAGCAATTAACCGCGACGGGAAAAAAGCTAGTAGTGCGACCGTAGGCTAAATATTGGATTCCATATTCTGTGTAGTAACTATCTATGTAGTATTTTCTCCTTGCCACCAAACACCAAAAAAATGCATTAACTTTTAAATGAACTCGCCATAATTTCGATTTTTACCATATCTAGTTTCATATCTAACTTAGATCTATACGAAATCGTATCGCGTGCAGCGGGCGTAACTGCGAACTCGCACCGCACTCGCTGTGGCGAGTTCCTAAACATTTTTAATTGTTAGGTCGTTAACTTGTGGCATGTACAGGGTGTTTTAGAAATGCGTGGTTTTTTTTTCAGATATATATCCGAGGGCTACTTACTTAATTTTAAGCAACGTTCGCATTAACATCACAGCTGCAATCTGTCAAAAAACACCCAATTTCCATATATTTTTGACAGATTGCAACTGAGATGCGAATGTGAAAGTTGCTTCATTATCTGCCTAGCCTTTCCCCAATTATATTGGGTTCGGCTTCCAGTCAAGCCGGATTTAACTGAATACCAGTATTTTACATGGAGCGGCTGCCTACCAGACCTCCACAATCCATTAACTGGGTAACACGGTACTTCATGGTAAGACTGCAGTCAGATTTACTGGCGTCTGACTAGCCGGGACCAACGACTTAACGTGCTTTCCGAAGCACGGAGGAAACTCGGTATGTTAAGATGGTCACCCATCCACATACCAACCTTGGCAAGCGTAGCTTAACCTTGAAGATCGGCCCTTGCTTCTGTTATTATCGAGCCACGAACTCGAATGTGAAAATTGCTTAAAGATAGTAAAATTAGCACTCCAATATACAGTAAAATTAAATAGCCAAACATAAAAGACTAAAAATTACAACAGAAATCAATTTTCAAGCAGTCTGATGCAGATGGTATCAAATCTGTGATTGAACTAAAATAAATGCCATGAAATGCATGAGATTGCTTGAATGTTAAAAAAATCATTTTCTTACCCACGCTGTTCCGAAACACTCTGTATATCCTTTTTATTTAAGTAAAATAAAAGGTTAGTGACCCTTGATTTGAATGGCTTTGTAGCCTGAATAATATTTAGTTTCGAAATAATTTTGTGCTAAAATGGGTTTTTTATTTTGTTTTAGGATTGTCAAGTTTGAGGCGATGTCGGGTCGCCATGGGGCGAAGTGGTAGTGCGATGGAGGTATGTACTGGATTATTTTTACTACACAAATAGAATATATGTGAACGGTGGACTTTTTGTGTCTGTTTAAAGAGTCTACTTACGTAGGAACGTGAGTACCTAGAGGCTGATTTAATAACATATTGGCAGCAGTAAAACAAGAAAAAGCAATGAAATAATAAAAACTAACAACAACACGTAAGAAACAAAAGTAGCGTCAATAACACCAAAAAGTTGCTTTTCCTTTATATTTTGTTTTCAATATTACGAGTATCATCACACACTTAAAAATATTTAGAATGTATAAAACATACAGAAAAATCGATAAGTTGCAAAGCTCTAAATATACAATTTTAATTAGTAGCTAAAATAATATTAATTTAAATGAATTATTATTATTTTTATCTACTAATATTTTTTTTTTATCAGGTTGGCCCATACACAATACAATCAAAATTAAAGTACAATTAAATTAAATAATACGCAATAACTAAAATGTCAACAGCACCCTATAACAGTTTGAAACTTTAAAGGAAAATATTAGTAGGTACGAGTCACTTCGGAATCGAGAATCGATTCTTTGTCAAAGCTCCTCGCCTCCGTAATTGGTTGCATCGAACTCCATTCCATATCCGATATTCAATTACGAGTACTTGCAGAAGTACACATAGACGCGAACTTTGCCAACTGTCACACGATTACATGCTAATTAGGCATTGTAAAGTACTATTCGTTTGAGTTGTAACAAGGAATCAACTCGATATAATCGATGTTGTGTATGCAGTATCGATTAATCGTTCGTGACGGCAATAGTTTGGTGATTGGAACTTGGAATTCGAAATGCTTCGGTGTTTTAATGAGAGTTTACTGGTGGTAGGCTTCGGCCGATGGCTTGTGACCACCCACTGGGCAAAGACGTACCGCCAAGCGGCCTAGCCGTGTTCCGGTATGATGCCCAGTGTAGCCAGTACAGAGGAGTTGGCTCGAAATAGTTGTTCCAATGCAGTCAGACCGACAAGGCTCGCGTTGATATGGGCGTATCGGGAGACTGGTCACGGAGGGTAGCGGGATCCGAGGCACGGTGCGCTGCTGGCCGACCGTACTTAGTTGGGGGCCCAAGTAGTGTGCTAGCCACACATGAAAGGCTGCCCCGCCAACTGTCGAAAAATCCAGACCACTCTTCGGTGTCGATTTCATCACCACTCCGGTTCAGTTCCGACCACTGTCTGGTGAAGTCTGTATCCGTATACTCCCCGCCCGATCCTAGACCAAGAGGCACACGGCGGGTATGGCGGTACAGGTCAGCTGATTGGTATGGCATGCGATCTTTCTTCGCATGTTAGCCTACTTGCTTTTCTTCGACTGATGCTTCGTCGTGCGCGGACGCCGTGACGGATGTGTTGCGGAGGGGAATGGAGTACTACATTCCGTTCTCTGACATAACTATGTCTGGCGAAGCTCATCCATGGTTTGGTGCCGAGTGCAATCGCGCTGATGCGCTTAAGCACGCGGCTTACCTGGCATGGGTCGACGCTCGCACGCGCAAAGCAAATGACGTGACTCGGAAGAAGAGAGCCTTCAACAGGGCTGCCAAGTCCTGCAAAAAGGTGTTGCGGCGGGCACGGTTTGACCACATCAGCCGAATAAGGAACAAACTTGCTTCATACCCATCAGGTAGTAAGGCTTTTTGGTCCCTGGCTAAGTCGGTCGAATCGAACTTCTGCCGCCCCTCACTACCACCACTGCTGAGACCTGACGGGACGCTTGCCCACTCCGCTGAGGAGAAAGCGAACTTGTTTGCGGAATCTTCGCGTCTGGACCCTGGTGGCGCGAGGCCCTCTGCTTCTCCTGGTGGATGCGAGTCGAGAATGTCGAACATTCGCATTCATCAGAAGAACGTCCGTAGGGTACTGCGTAACCTAGACGTGAACAAGGCTAGTGGCCCCGACCGGATACCAGCAATTGTTCTGAAAACTTGTGCGCCTGAGTTGTCTCCGATCTTGACACGCCTATTTCGCCTTTTGTTTGAGACTGGAAAAGTGCCGAAGGCTTGGAAGCAAGCTAACGTGCAACCCGTGCCCAAGAAGGGTAGTCGTGCTGATCCGTCGAATTACAGACCCATCTCGGTAACGTCTATACTCTGTAAGACTTCGGAACGCGTGCTGAATCATAAGCTCCTGGCGCACCTAGAAGCGAATGATATCCTTAGTGACCGACAATACGGGTACTGAAATCAGTCAACTGGGGATCTTCTAGCGTATGCCATTCACATCTGGAGTGAAGCCATAGAGAAGCACGGGGAGGCACTAGCGGTCTCCCTTGACATCTCGAAGGCCTTCGACAGGGTCTGGCACGATAGCCTTATAAGTAAGCTTCCTTCCTTCGGTCTGCCCGCCGGTTTGTGTGATTGGATCGCAGATTTCCTGAGGGATCGGTCTATCCGAGTGGTCATAGATGGCTGCTCGTCTGGACTGCTGGATGTTAATGCCGGGGTTCCTCAGGGGTCGGTGCTTTCGGTAACACTGTTCTTGCTGCATATTAGTTATCTGCTTAATCCCGGTACCTTTGGGTATGCAGACGACAGCACTGTAGCTGAGAGATACGTGTCCGACGCACGAGCTGGTGGGTCGCAGATCCGGTCTCTCCGAGAGGCTATGGTTGAGCGCTTGAATGTGTCCTTACAGGCTGTCTCTGAATGGGGTGATGCCAACCTGGTCAAGTTCAATGCTGCTAAGACCCAAGCGTGTCTATTTTCCGCCAAAAGGAGCCAATTCCACCCAGCTCCATCTTTCCGAGATGCAACAGTGCCGATAACCGACCAACTTGAACTTCTTGGGGTTACATTAACATCTACTCTCAATTATGGCCCTTTCATAGAGGCAAAAGCTCAAGTGGTTGCAAGGAAGTTGGGGATCCTAACAAAGGTGAGACGGTACTTCACGCCGGAACAGCTGCTCAAACTCTATCAAGCGCAAGTTCGATCGTGTATGGAATACTGCTCTCATCTTTGGGACGGATCTGCCAGATACCAGCTTGATGCCTTTGAGTCAGTTGAGTAACGAGCCAAGAGGATCATTGGCAATGAGAGGCTCGTCGCAACGAAGCTCCAAAGTTTTGAGCATCGAAGACGAGTTGCTAGCTTGTCGGTTTTCTACCGGTTGTATTTTGGGGAATGTGCGACGGAATTGCATAATTTAATTCCGCCAAGCCCGTTTTATCATCGGACCACAAGACGAACGGCGATGCGCCACCGGTACATGGTGGACATCCCACCCACACGCACAAAACGTTTTGGGAACACATTCATAATGCGTACAGCTAAGGAGTGGAATTCCCTGCCGGAGTCTGTGTTTCCTGATAGCTACAACCTGGGAGTCTTTAAGTCAAGAGTGAATAGGTTACTTCTAGGCAAGCGTGCCCCATCTTCGACCACATCATCGCTTACCATCAGGTGAGATGGTGGTCAAGCGCGTGCCTATTAATAGTAAAAAAAAAGAGTCGTTACAAGAAGTTTTGTATGGATTATTAAACTGTGTGGTTATTTTGTCTAAATACCATCTACAGTACAGTTCCCGTCACGCAAGTTTGCCTCCGCTAAGTACGCCGCAATCGGCTGCGCAGGATGTCAATTTCACAACAAACATACAACCGCGCATGCGCGGGTAGCTCGCGCATGCGCGGATCAGCGCAATCGCTCGTATACGTTCGATGCATAAACGTGTCCCGCTTGCTCAATGCAATACGACTGTGAATGCGAAAAGTGTTACACGTTGTTATTGTATTTAATGATTTATTTTGGTTATTTCTTACAGTTTGATTTGTGTTCATGTGGTGTATGTGTTTGCTGTGTTACTTTTTGATATTTTATTGTTACTGGTAGTCTTTGTTACTTGTTTATAGTATAATATGTATGAACAAAAAAAAATTTAGGAACGTAACACATTTTTATGCGATTGCACCTGCGCGGACTTCACTCAAACCTAACTTCCGAGGGGCAAACCACGCTGACGCGAACTGTAGTCTGCATGATTATTATATGAAGGATTGTGTATGTGAGGACTATGGGGGTCGTTATATTACGGTTGGATTACAATATGATTGTATATTTTTAGGCCTACTCCAATATTCTTACTTTGGTATTGTTCGTCACATTTTTGAGCTCTCTTAGTTCTTTCCGAACGTAAGTTTTACATAAAGAAAGAACTCCAAAACGCACTTCCGTCACTGCTACGATGTCTTCTAGCTGGTAAAAAGAAGTAGCCTAACAAACCTTTAGCAAGAGATACACTTTTATCTTCAGAAGTAGGTGTACAACTGCCACGTTTCTATTATATTGGGCGTTATTCCTCATGATTTTTGTCACAAGTACTACCACTTTAGTCTATCTATACACACAACACAGTATTTTATCACTAAAATGACCCATTAACGCACAGCAGTTTAATATTATAGCCGTCTCTATTGTTAATTTCTTCCCATCCTCATTTTCCCTATATCACTATTATTTTGCGAGGAATATGGCTGACATAAAACTGGTCGTTACAAGACCATTAAATGGTAACATTGTCCAGCGTAGGATTTTCAAAGATGCGACAGTAACATTTCGTTTTATGAAGTAAACACTGATACAGAAAACTGGATAGATAAAAATAAAAACGTTTAATAGTTGATTTCAAAGTTTTTATGCGGTCAAACACATTTGTGTCGCGTACACCAACCGCAAGTTTGTATGAAAACGAGAGCTAGGAAATATTCTTAAATTAGCTTTTTATAATTTCCACGTCTGGGACACAGGAATCCTCTCTGTGAGATTTGTGAGAGGGAAGATTCCGTAGTCCATGCACACATGCGAGTCCAATGGTGGATGTGTTACATATCTGTAATTTTTTGAGAAAGGAACATGACAGAAACCGTCACATCCTCGTTTACTTTTATCGTTCGTTAAGTTGAATGTTTATAATGTATCGAACATAATATTTATTGGTTCAGAATATAATTTAAAACCATTTTAACGTGACTTGAAATGCGTCTTACTGCTTGTTCTTATAACAACAACCATCCACTGCATATCAAATCACAAACTTCCACAAAGTAAAACACACACACTCAAAATAAACGAACCGTTCCAAGTCCAAGTCCCAACGTTTCACAGGGAAATATGGTTGAAAATAATGTATCATTATTAAAATGTCTCCGCATATTGAAATGAAAAAATAACACATAACTGAACGTATTCCAACTGCATGTATGTTGGAATGTCGCCAGTTACTTCTAACCAGTTTATATGCAGTCCTTATGGGTTGCCGACGCGGGTCGCGCACTTGGCCGCCCCTCGATCTTTTTCCTTGCAAGCGAGTGGAATTCCAAACGGAATCTGAATTAACTTGGTACTTTAAAGTCGGTCAAAAACCAGTAAGGTGGTGTTTTGTAAAAAGCTATTAAGTTCTTTTTTTAAAGTAATAATAATAAAAACACAATGATAATAGCCGATCGATATACTCGTAATTGTAGCTTGGACCCTGTTCCCGATACCGGTGGGCCACTTTTCTTATATTTTTTAATTTAAATATTTAAAAATTTAGAAATAAGTTAAGATATTGAATAAACGATATATATAATAATCTCTTTATTTCAGACTACTTATGCCCATGGATATAAATGAAATAAGTCTCATCTGCCTAGCCTTTTCCCAACTATATTGGGGTCGGCTTCCAGTCAAACCGGATTCAGCTGAATACCAGTGTTTTACGTGAAGCGGCTGCCTACCAGACCTCCACAATCCATTTAATGGGTAACATGGTATTTCTTGGCAATACTGGAGTCAGATTTACTGGCTTCTGACAATCCGTAACGACTGCCAAAGTTCTTCAAATGACAGCTGAAACCAACAGCTTAACGTGCTTCCGAGGCACGGAGGAAACTCGCTATGTTAAGATGGTCACCCATCCACAGACCAACCCTGGCAAGCGTTGCTTAACCTTGAAGTTCGACCTGTGCGAATGGTCACCAACGGACTTCGGGTGGGGAAACTGAGATGAAAATAAGGAAATGTTTTAGACATAACCAAAATATAAGTCGAATCTATCCCACGAATAATTGTAATTTGTTTCCTGCGTTCTTTCAAAATAAGATATTATTGGAAACCATTAAAACCCATTACATTTTTGAAATACGTCCAAAATTCATCAAAAGAACTTAAATATTTACAAAGCACAAGTGTGCTGACCACCCGCATCAAAAAGAAAAAGATAAACATTGGAAGTAAAATAAAGTTCACTGAATAAAAAATGTTCAGGGAACATTCCACAGATAAAATTACTCCTTGAGAACTTTCGATTGGGCCAAAAACTTTTTTAATATCAACTTTAATGATCTCGATTTTCGTACAGTTTTAATGAGAATTTATTTCAGTTTATTTCAGCTTATTCAACATCGATTGGTGAGTTATATGAAAAGTATTTGCTCATTAAATTGGAAAATTATTTTTGGCGGATGTGGGTTGGTATGGTAAATCGGTTGGTCTGTTAATTAGTGATTTCAAAAGGAATGTAATGCTCTCCCATGAGCGATTATAAATATATTAAACGTGCTGTTTATTCAGGCTGACCATTCAATATTTTTTCCGTCGAGTTTAATGAAAAAATTAAAACAGGATATAAAAAAGCATACATCCAGCATACATCCGGACAATAAGGGTTACAAAGGTAACGGATATTGGAATTCATTCAAATACCAACACACTCTAATCTGAGTCTTTCCACATTTTGCGTGGGCAAACGGGTCATATCGTCCCCCTTCCTACGGACAGCTTTAATTTAGAAACGAGCAGTGGGCAAAAATACCACTTTCCCCTTCTTTTCGATACCACATCAGAACTCAGTCCCTCAACCATTCGTTTGATTTTCCGCATCACAGCCATCTAATTCGGGACTCCCATACCTCGGCCATGCAAACACAGACACCAATAAACTCTAAAATCTCAATTTCACGTGTAGCTTAATTGTGAGATTAATTGAGAAAGGGGTTCGGTTGCAAATAAACGTGCAAATTTGGTTCGTAGTCGTAATTTAAGGCATAACAGCGAGGACACAGAATAGATACGCACAGAAGGTTAATTTTGTAAAATAAACACATCGCAAGCTTAAGCGCGCTTCGATGTATAGTGAGTATAGTACACTCGCGAATGCGCGTCAAACCTACACATCATAGACCACCGCGACGCCTAATGTGACTGTTTAACATAGCATTGTCAATTTTTTACGTTTGACCATGGAAATTTACGGTCCGTGACTATGGCTTATGACAGCCAATACTAGTTATCAGCGCACACTTGTGTTTAATCTCTGCAGCACCCGGTCGTCTCTCATTGCCGTCCCATCGGACTATGATAGTAAAAGAAGAGAGTGTTCCTGTGTTCGCGCGCGCTTTATAATATCTCCGCCTATTCTCCGTTGAGCAGGGCCACATTGATTGAAATTTGGAAGGATTTTTCATTTGTAAATCCAGCCTTCTGTCCCTATCTATTCTGTGGTAACGAACCGTGTAAATTACATTGTTTGTCAAAAGACGTATTCGGGTCACGGCAGTTTTGTTTGGTTTCGCATCAGTTTGATGTGTTGTGTTGAAACCACGTAAATAAAGGTGTATCTCTGCGTGTTTTCAGGTTGGTCAGGGCTTTTGATACTTGGGTTAGGCTTGGCTCCTGCCTAAATTAATGGATTTGATTTTGACATGAATTTGTGGGGTATAATTTAAATAATGTTTCATCATATTACAAAATAATTTGATGTCTGCTTCACGCCGATTGAATCCGCAAATTAGTACCCGTCTGCCCTACTTATGATTGAAGTACTAATGTCATTCGCTAATTAAGTTGCATTGATTGACATTTGATTGGTGTAAAATCATGAAGGTACCTGTACAAACGTATTTAGTAGTAGTAGGTATTAGTAACTGCATTTTTAAACTGTGTAGTAAAAACAAAATAATAAACCACCAGACTTTGCAAAATTAAGGTACTTGTATCACTGCCGACGAGGAGGTGATCAGTTATCGACTATTTTCTCTCTGAGGAAACGGACTAAAGATATAGAGATCCCGGTGTGAGTAAAGCAAGAGACAAATACATTTTAGTCGATAGCTGGCTGTTCACACTGCTGGCGAGAACTCTTTGACTATTAGTTCGTCGCAGCGACAAGAGCTATCATAGATAGTACTCGCTCAGCGACACTCGCTTAGTGATACTTGTTTGACGGGCGGTCAGAACTCACGCCGAGAGACCAACCAGTGGTCATTTCTGCCTATAGGGCGGAGCGAGTGGTGCGAGTAATTGCTCGTCGTACTAGAGCGCTCACTTATAGCCGAGCGACGAAACTATCGAAATTACACACTCGCTACGCGCTGCTCACAAACTCGTTTCGAATTCAAACTTTACTCGCTTCTCGCTGATCGTTAGCGGTGAGACAAGTGTCTATACACGGAACTAGATACAATCTACCTATAAAGAGAAGCGCGACAGAGTTCATAATTGAATTGTCCATTATTTGGTAAAAACAAAGCGTCCACCGACGTTGTAAGCGTGGACATGGCGCTTGGGCATTCAGAAGTTTTGCGAAAAAGTGCTATAAAATAATGGCGAAGAGCAGCGCTTGTCAGACGAACATCCTCCGGTTCCAGTTATGAAACTGTACCGAGGCCAGGGACATAGATACTGAAAGTTTTGTGGGACAAACTCATAGCAGATAGCGGACTAAGAAAGCTTCTGATACTATCGCTTGACGAAAGAAGATGAGATACGATAGAGCTCTATTTGTCATATCATATCTTCTTTACGAATCAGATAAAAGTACAATTTATTAGCACAGTAGCGAATATTATGCTAAGAAAAGTTTAGTAATATTTGGCCGTTCAACTCATAAAATATGAATAAACTCAAGATTCGAACTTGTACGAAAGCTGATAGACTGTGGATGCAGCTTGCGCTATAATTTAATAAACCTAATTCTAGCACGTTTTGGCAAAATAAACTAAATCGACTTGTTTTGAAATTGTTGAGAATCGCGTCGTCATAGAAATAGGTAAGGTTTTTCTACTAAAATGGTTTGCTTGCTTGCAAGAGACTAACAACCGCTACATCCCCTGCCTTGACCCCCACACTAGAAGCACGGCAGCGCAGTTCAACGTTCGACAAATGATACTCCGAGTTCCAAACTCAGTCCGTTTGCTTGTCGTTAAAAACATTGGACCAGATGAAATTGTTGCAAAAAATACTTAAGTATTTTAATATTTTTGTTCTTTTTTTTCACTACTAACAGTCAGACTTTGCTTGTTAATGTTTATTTTTATATTTTTCTTTTCTGCTTAGCTTCGAGCAGAAAGGAACTAGGTTAATGGTATAATTATTGTACTTATATTAAACCCATAGTCATATTCAGTGGTTTGACAATTGGAGGAATACCAGTTTTTGACAAATAAAAACTAGTGAGGTGAAAAATTTAATGAACTTACACATTGAATAATTTGGTTTTCAAAATTCAATCATCTGCCTAGCCTTTTCCCAACTATATTGGGGTCGGCTTCCAGTCAAACCGGATTCAGTTGAATACCAGTGTTTTACGTGGAGCGGCTGCCTACCAGACCTCCACAACCCATTAACTGGGTAACACGGTACTTCTTGGCAAAACTGGAGTCAGATTTACTGGCTTCTGACAATGCGTAACGACTGCCTAAGATCTACAAATGACAACCGGGACCAACGGCTTAACGTGCTTTCCGAGGCACGGAGGAAACTCGGTATATTAAGATGTTCACCCATCCACAGACCAAACTTGGCAAGCGTTGCTTAACCATAAAGATCGACCCGTGCGGCTGTTATTATTTAGCCACGAGCCCCTTTTTTCCGGTTATCAAAATTCAATATGAATAAATATTAAGAGTGATATAAACCACTTTAACTACTGATTTGACGTTTTCGTAACGCACTTTGACTTTGTTTAAAATTAAATTAAATAAAACTTTAGTAGGTATCAGACTACACTCCACAATTTAGTTAGTAACATTGGTCCTACAGCACGCTTTGAACTAAATAGTGCCTCAAATAGTTTAAATTGTTTTTATTTTCAATTCCATTGTTATCTGCAATGATTGATCAAAGCGAATTCCGTGTCGTGCCTAATTGATTTCGTTGTTTGTTGTTCAACGAGTTAGGATTTAACCCAACATGTTTATATTAACTGTGAATCGGTGATGATAAAATAAAGTGTTGATTGTTTACGGGTTTTTACTCGTAGCTAACAATAAAATAAATGGTCCTGTTGAAGTGATTACATTCAAATCTTGACATCAAATAGGCCTCCCCCAAGCGTCGCCACAACGACCGGTCCTTCGCGTCTTGCATCCATCAGCTACCCGCAACCTTCAGCAGGTCATCGGTAAACCTTGTGGGAGGCCTTCTATCGTTGCGTCTTCCGGTACGCGGTCGCCACTTCAGAACTTTTCGTCCCCATCGACCATCTGTTCTGCGCACAATGTGCCCTGCCCACTGCCTTTTTAGTTCGGTGATCCTTCGGGCTATGTCGGTAACCTTGGTTCTCTTTTTTTTTTTTTTTTGAAGGCTGGGAAATCATCAAACGACTCCTTTCAATCTGGGTGGAGCGAAAGGGAGTGTCAGACTCTTACTGACTAAAACCAATCCGTGTTCCTCCTAATGCCCTTTGCGTTCCAGGGTACGGTGCCTCTTTCGAACGGTTTCCACACCCCGGCAGGCACTGGCCCTGGCAGGCCCCGTCTCTCTTGCTGAGAGCTCCTTGAGGTGCGCGTGGAACACAGCGCGTCATCGACACGGGAACCTTGGTTCTCTTGCGGATATCATCGTTTCTGATTCAGTCACGCAAGGAAACTACAAGCATTGCCTTCTTCATTGCCCTTTGAATGACTTTAAGCCTTCTGATGAGGTCCATTGTGAGCGTTCACGTTTCAGTTAGTATTATCATCAACAAGGCACAAATCTGCTAGTAGGATTCTTTTGAAAAATAAAACTCGGTAGTACTTTGTCAAATAAGACCCAACAATCAAATCGGCAGCAGCGCTTGCGATTACTAGACCAATGAGCACAATTTATTCTATGATTACACTTCTCGGAATGCGTTTAAATGCCACATTCCTGTACATAAAGTAGACTACATGCAGTGTTAGTTTTGACGTTTAAAGCTCGAGAATTGCTTGGAAGATTCACATTTCAAAGGAGCTTTTAACTTGTTTTCTTAAGCAATCAAAGTAAAGTTAGCAGCTACGGATGAACATGGAATTAGCTATTTTTTTGGTGAGCTGTCGACTTCGATTTCGCTTCATCGTCATAATCAGTATGCCTTTGCCAAGTGTCGCCACATTGACCGTTCCTGTGCGTCTTGCCCAGCTAAATCCCGCGGTCTTAGTCAGGTTATCTGTCCACCTTGTGGGAGGCCTTTCAACTCCATCGACAACCTGTCCTGTGAGCCCTCCCCAGTGTCACTTAGGTTTGGCGATTCTTCGGGCTATGTCGGAAACCATCGTTTACCTGCGTTCACCTTCACTTCGATCACGATTGCGACGCTTGATAATAAGCAGTCGATGAGATCTATAATAGAACAAGTGAGCCTAAAAGATGCGTAGTTCACTCTATATTAGAATGATAATGAGATCTCCGATTCTAGTAGATGTTGGATGTAAAAAAAAACAGTCAATACTAAAACTTTCTGGAAGAAACCACCTACAATAATTTTTTTATTCTATAAAAATTTCTTTGCCTTTGGGAGTATCCCACGCAGTTTAACAAAAGGTATTTTTACTTAACAGTCAAGGGTTGTCTGTGAACGTTGAAAGTGACAGGGTTGTAAGCCCTTTGTCAGCCTAAACTGAAACAGATATAATTAATTTAGTTAATTATAAGGGAAATGTTTTTGTTCGTTAGTATTATTTGGAATTTTGGAGTCAGAAAAGTGGCTATTAAAGGGGCGTCAAAAGGATTCGTAATATCTGTACACTTCAGGCAATTTTCTTATGAATTTAAATACCTGCGTCGGAGGTATTGCTAGGAAATTCTGTTTTTTTTTTAATCCAATTAAAATTATTATAAATTCCAAAAAAACCCTTGTTGTTTAGCAAGTACTATTATACTTCAATTCAATTATTTTTCTAGTGTTTATGTCGCATGACTACTCTTAAAATTTTGTCAGACAAACAAAACACTTCTTATTCAATAAATATTCTAGAATCTTCGAACACAGTACAATTAAAACGCACTTGAGGACGGCTCATTAACAAGCACTTCAATAGTTTTTTATAAAAAGTTAAAAAAAAATAAAACCAACAAAATTACTGAAATCCAAGTCAAAATTAACATAAGTGGATTCTCACTCAAACCGCAACTTCCACAATTGTACCGACAGAGGAAAAAGTTGTCCCACTGAGAGATTTCCAGTCGAGACAATTCGTCCCAATTTAGAATTCAACAGAATTACCACACTTATAGAGTTTATCACGAAGTTCTGTGTGTAGACGCCTTAAGTGTTCAGATTTTACGATGAACGCGGAACTGTCAAAACTTCATGTAGGTAGTAAGTAACTTAGTCAATTTTCATATTGCGATGTTTCAGAATTAAAGTACTTGATAATTGGATGAGCTTTTTGTTGTTTTCGAGCCGGTTCGGCTGTTATTGAGAATACTGGCTCACTTATAAGTTTGGAGAGAAGCGGGAAACTTTTGCGTGTGTCGATTCATTTTCTTTTGCGAAATATTTCCTTGAGTTTGCCAGTGGATTGGTGTCAGTAAATACATACATTTTCAGGGTTGCGTACCTTTTTTATGGATTGGAAATCATCAAATGACTCCTCCCACTCTGGGTCAAGCAGAAGGGAGTGTCAGACTCTTACTGACTAAAACCCATTCGTGTTCCTCTTAATGCCCTTTGCGTTCCTGGGCCGCGGTGGCTCTTTCAAACAAATTCCGCAACCCCGGCAGCCCCAGGCACTGGCCCTAGCGGGCCCCGTCTTCAATGCTGACAGGTCTTTGAGGCGCGTGTGGAACACAACGCGCCGTCGACCTGGGCCTGGTTCTGATCGGTAGGTGAGTCACCCAATGCTCGCCGTCCGCAGGCCCGCGTCTCCGGTGGCCGGGAATCGCCCCGCGACGCCCGCGTCTTCTCCTGTTGCGGCAGCTGGGACGTAAGGTTTCCCTCTCTCTCACGCATTCGGCCTCCTCATTCGCTAGCGTTACTGCTTCACAAAAAGAGGTGACCACTTCCCATACCTCCTCGCTCTGGACCATGGATTGAACCAGGGCCGGACGCGATAGGCCGCCGCCGATCGCTTCGACGACACGGCGGTGCTCCGCCCAAGCAGGGCGAACTCCACCGTATGCTCCACTGTGTCCTCCGGAAGATCCTCGCAGTGTTGACACCCGGGCGTTTCTTCCCGCCGAATCCGAAACAGGTACCTGCCGAGGCAAACGTGTCCGGTAAGTACCTGCGTAAAACGGAATGTGAGGACGCCGAGGCGCCGCTCTCCTCAAAGAGGGGACTTATCGCCTGGGTTGTGGCGTGCCCAGCGCTGGGTTGCTATAGTCGCTGTCTCCATACTGCTATGAGATCCTTCCGGAGTTCCGTCCGCCGTGCTGCAATTTGACGCGGCAGTTTGGCGTTTGGCCTCCTCGCGCCATTCGTGAATGAGCGCGAGGGCTCTCGCCTCCAGATTCCATTGCGGCAGTCCGGCAAGGAGGCTCGCTGCCTCGCTAGAGACCGCGCGGTATCCTTGGGCCAGCCGGATAGTCATGGACTTTGGGTCGCCTTGAGGTAGCTGGCAGGTCGCTTCTTTCGTTTCAAAGTAGGCGGCTCACACCGGCGCCCGCTTATAGGGCCGTGGACCGCACGATTCCCGCGTAGAACCTCCGGCAGGAGGCGTTTGGACCCCAGGATTCCGTACCTGAGTCGATAAAAACGAAACCCTTATATGATCACTTTGTTGTCCGTCTGTCCGTCTGTCAAGACTTTTTTTTATACATATATGGCATTAAACAACGCCACGCACGCACGCTAGGGATTCAGTATATGATAACGGATAAAGAAAGAACTCATCATCTGCCTAGCCTTTTCCCAACTATATTGGGGTCGGCTTCCAGTCAAAGAACTGCAGATTTTTAACTTAATACTTTATTCAATCCATAGTAACCTTTTGTATATCGATGTGCCTTACACACTGTATGATATAGGTACTCAGCAGTGGGTAGAATAAGGCTGCCAATGATGATGACAAGTATTACAGCCTACAGTTACATTTCAGTTAGGTTCAAGACCCTGTAGTTCTACGAAGTTACACCCATTTGACCCATTTCAAAGCTAGATCGTATCTTAATGGTCAATAGTACCTACATGCCCAGTTACTAGTCGCGTTACAAGGCTCCTTAACGTAAGAGCGGATTAGGCATCTCGTCGTATCGGAGGCCGGACCATCTACAGTCAGTAATGCCATAGATTAACAACGAATAGAAGCGATACCTAGGTAGACACCATAACGGTGCAGTAACGGTCATTGATACATTTATTGGCTTCCTTAATATAAAAAACAGAAATATAGACATAAGACTGTCCCAAATCGACATCTATCGTGATCGTTTAAGTACTCTAGTAATGAAAAAGGGTTCATAATTTATTGTTCGGCTATTCACGAACAATAAATAAACGAACACATTCATAATGCGTATAGCTAAGGAGTGGAATTCCCTGCCGGAGTCTGTATTTTCTGATAGCTACAACCTGGGAGTCTTTAACTCAAGATTGAATAGGTTACTTCTAGGCAACACCGCACGCTTGCCTAGAAGTAACCTATTCAATAAGAGTTGAGTTAGTTGAGTTGTTCTTCGACCACATCATCGCTTACAACCAGGTGAGATGGTGGTCAAGCGCGTGCCTATTAATAGTAAAAATAAACCTAGCCTACTAGGCCTGCCTGCCTTGCTTATTAGGGAAAGGTAAATAAACTTTATTGCAAGTTTATCTGGTAATGTTAGCGTCGTAGTCAATACTATCTATACTGTCTGTCACTTGTACGTCTCATGAAACTTAAGTTTTGTAACCCAGAAGTGTCATTTCTATTTATTTATATTCTATCAATACTAAGCTTGAACTTAGTTGTTAATGGGACAAGCTGTACCCAGATGTAATGTTTCTTTGAATACAAATTAACAAAACTAAATATACCTAACGTTATGAATTTTTGTGGAGAGAGTTCGTGTTTTGATATCATGTTCTAAAGTTATGAGATTTTCGTTTTTTGTGACTCTTAGCAATCGCTATTACCTAATAAGTAAACGTTCAAGTTTGCTTGTCTGCACGCCGTATACTCTAAAATTACCGAACCCCCGCTATGCCTGTCTATCTGTCTACACGCGATATACCTACTCTAAAACTGTCGAACACATTTTCATGCGGTTCAAACCAATGGACAGAGTGCTCCATGAAAAAGGTGTATAATTCACTAAGTTTTTGTTTAATGGACTGAAGTATGTCGATGATGGTTGAAAATGTCGAAAGAAATCATGTCGATTGGAAGCTAATAATATATGTTCTGCTTCTCGTGCTAAGCCGGGTACGTTGCTGGTTTAAATTAAGTGTACATCGCGTAAACTTTTTACTCTCAATAAAGTTCAGTTGAATAAATTAGGTGCTTTATTTATTTAACTGAATTTTATTGATAGTGTAACAGCAAAATCAAAACTCCAAACGAGACTTAACGAGAAATGTTCCTTATCAAAGTAATAAACAGATTCCCATAAAGTTCTGCAGCAGAAATATGGACTAAGTTTAATCGTGGCGCATGCAATACTGCATTCAACTAATTAAGGCTTGTATACATGCCAATGACTTTTTGCATACAAACGGAGCTAACTACACCTCAGCGCGCCACTCCACTACCCTTTTTTTAATTTTTATAGTAAAAACAGTACCTACATATTTTTAAAAAGAAACAAAACTAAATTATTTTCGTTTGTATTGCAAAGCAGTAGATTGTTTTTATGTCTTTTGTTAAAAAATTAAGGAGTAAAATGGTTTCATCTCAACGATTTGGAGGTGATTTGGTATTTTTTTTTGTTATGTGATACCAATACATAAATTCTGGCTAAACCAAGTTACGCACCATATCATGTTAATTACAACCTATTTTTTTTTTATGTAATTTCTCAGTAAATGCCAACAAAAACTGCTTTATCTGCACACTATTTTAAAGCTTTTTCGAGAGAGCGGCCTTAATTGCCGTTGCATTTGCTGCGCTCGGACGTTTTCGCCATCTTAAATCTCGCAACTTGCTCTTAGTGATTTGAAGATCAATTGCAATATTTCGTTGAATCAATGGCGTAAATAACATTTATTTGCAAAGGTAGTTGGGTGGCGAGTGAGTAGAAGTCGAATGGTACAGTGTTGTCGCACCTTTTGCAGTCCACACTGCGAAAGGTTGATTTGAACTGACTGTAGTCGTAGCTGACTGTGTGTGTACAGCTTATGAGAGACTATGCCCGACAGTGATGTTGGACATAGTCTGTCCTAAGCTGCACCCGGTCTCCAACTTATAAATATATCGCCGTGACTGGACGAAAATAAGATATATTGAGCTTTAAAATCAAACAATAATTAGTCTATTTCCGATTCAATCAGGCAAGTACGAGTGAGTTATTGTGGGAAACGTTTTTGGGTTCTTGTATTTTTGTTATCGTTAAAATTAAATTTCAAAATTCAGGATTTATCAAGTCTATGTGTAGTTTTTCAGAAATAGCGTGTCAATTGCACAGATTGGAGTTTCCAGTAGTATTTTGTAAAATTGATTTCTTTCTTACTTAAGAATCAAAGTAGCCACTACGTAGAAAATACTTTGGACTACTGGTAGATTGATCATCAATAAACCAAACCATTCATTCAACCTCGCATATGCCTTCAATCTTGTCCTCCACGAACTTTGTCGTACTAAACAAGATTAAGTAGTTGGTGAATTAGTACGAGAATCGGATCCGACCAAACAACCCATGGATTTTCTCCCTCATTTAACTTTCTCCGTTTCGTCACGATGTCCAAGATAAGTGGGTGGAAGGCCAACTTTCGTACTTGCTTATGATTTATATAGTTTTTGCAGACTTTTGGGATCTTATGTATATTCAGCCTTATTAAAAATAAAATCAAACCAAATCATTAGTTCAGATACCGAATAGCAGATTCATAATTAGAATTAATATTTTCTATCTCTATAGAAAATAAGGATGGTCACGGTCCTTACAGAAACGTGACCCCGACAGAAATCAGACTTATCCTAATTTCTTTGTCGTCTGAAATATAAGATAAGCATACGATTTTATGCTTTGTATGTGGTTTTGAAGCCTTCAAGCGAAGTATACAAAAACTATTTCTGAAACACTCTCTTTAGCATAACTCATGTTCTGTTCGGAGTACCGAGTAGAATCGTTGTAATGGACACTATTCATTGTTGTCGGTAACATTGTCTGATGGCGGAGACCAGAAAAGAAACATAATTAATACATCCATGAATTTTACATTTGTCGTTTTTGTGCGAGTCCCAAATTAACATCTTTCTTTCAGAAAGGTGGATCTTTAAGTTGTCTAGTAGAACCGAACATGACTCTGTCATCTTCAAGTATTAAATCCCTTCATCGGTGTCTGGTACTTCTTTTCCACTGTCTTTTTTTTGTAAATTTTTGGAAAATAAGTTTACCATTTGCGTATTTTGTTTAATGTAATTCCTACTCCATTCTGTCCCAGGGCAGAGCAAACATTACTACGTAAAACAAAAATTGGCCAGCGGAAAACAACAGCGAATATTGCAAAAACCCCTAAACAAAAGCTGAGCAGTCAATTCGCTGTCTATTTACTATTTATTATTCATGCACACGAGGGAAACATAAAACGTGTGGCTATTAACTTGTTTCTGCTCTACTAACATACAAACAACGAGCTTGCACAGTTCATTTTCATTATTTTCGAAACAATTATTTACTTTATTTTCCACCATTGAACACTTTCTAACATTTTTCGACTTGGATAGTTTGCAAAAAAGGACAACTTTACAAACCGAAAAGTAGAGGGCGTATTAACTTTGTTAAAGATAGCCCTCAAACAAGTAGAGTTCTTTACAAATCTACTTATCTTATTTATCAAGCTACATCCTTATAATACGCGATGAAAACCGTCTCCAGATTTTCATAACATATAGGTGTAAGTCTCTTTTGTTTAATATTATATTACGCTGTTGTGAATTGCGACGGGAAGCACATAAGTATCAATGACAACACGATTTGATAGTTACTGTGAAATCGTTTGTCATTCTTAGTTCGGGTTCGGGACTAATCGTAAGTCCATAGGTGATATGGAGTAGAAAACGCCCGCAACTAAGGTCGAAACTACGGATTTAGAGAGTAGCCCCTAGCTGTCATGGCACGCGGTCAAGTTATCGTCTTGTCTTGTACATGAAATCAATTCAATAACACAATATAAATACTTTCTTCATCTTCGAAATTAATGCATTTATTTAAGAGCGTGTATTCGATTCGCAACGATCATGTCAATAAAAATTATATTTTTACAGAGTAGTGTAGTGAATTGAGACTTAATCTTTCTAAAACCGCAATAGTCTGAGAAATAACCTGCTCACATCATTATGATTTTCATCTCGAAAAATTCAAAAACATGAAGTTTTCGTCGCGAATCTAAAACACGCCAAATAACGCTTAAGGCCAAATAGAAAGACTAATTTAAATAGGTACACAAACAAAAACTTTATTCTTTTTCAGATCTTCACTGCAAAACACCAAAACTAGCGTGTGAAACCTTTCCATAATAGTTTTCCTTTTTGAGTGTAAAATCAAATTCCCTTTGCGAAATCCTTTGGGCCCAAAACAGCCAGTATCGAATGCACAAAGCAAGTTATTTACGTACAAACTGAATGTTTTAACGGCTCGAGGCGTCCCCAACTTTGCCACGATAGTGTTGCTATTCGAGACTTATGTCTCGTTTTCTGAATACGGACGAGTACAGTGCAGATTGCAAATGTTTGTTTTTTCTTTTTTACGTTAGATTCTATGACGACGAGTATTATTTCTTTTCTTTTTTTATTAAAGTTTTGTTGATATTGGTCCCTGTAGTATAGGTGTGAGTTTTTTTCCTGAAAAGATTATTTTAACAGGTGGCTGTGTTAAATGGGACATTTAGCACACTGTAGCTTCAGATAAAATCGGTACTGGGTGAACCTCTCCATGAATGTTCCAGAAAGGCAGTGATGCGCGACGAGTGACGAAGGATTGTGAAGCGAGCTACTTACTACTCCTGGAGATACGACCACGACCACTCCGTCAAGAGTATAACACAAAATAAGAAGAGCTTCAGCAAAACACTTTATGAGACCATTCATAAATTATGGAGATATGTTTGCTAATCTATTTTTATCAGGCAAACTAGAATGAGCCAACACTGGACTGACTGACCAATGACCATTTTGACCTGCCGTTTTTGTTACATTTTCCTGTGTTAGCAAACACGTTATCAGTGCTATTAAATTCCAAAAACTAAATTAAATGGCCGTTCTAATGTGACCACCACATCCTTTGCTAATAACGATTGTCAATTTGGGGACTTAATGTCCAATATTTGCGTTACCATCCGGTTGGGTTTGCAGGAAGTTGGGTAGCCTTTGTTTGTGGTATCACGGTCCTTGTTCAATCAAATTTAGATTGATATGACGTGTTATGTTGTTCGATAACTTGTTTTATTCATGGAATTGGATTTTAAGACGTATGGTGTACGCAAAAATAATAATTCCATCCCATCACTTACCGTGGGTGTCGTAAGTGACGACTAAGGGACTTGCCAGAGAATAGGCAGCAGCGTTAATTCTCTGTAAAACTTAATAAAGTCGCCAACCCGCCCGCCAAGCGTGACGATTATAGCAAACCCCCCTTTTTGGGGGAGGCCTATGTCCAGCAGTGGACGTCCTTCGGCTGATATAATGATGGGGTTTAGTAGTCCAGGTTTAGTAGTCTATGTTTAGAAGTCTAGGTGTAGTAGTAGATGTTAGTAGTCTAGGCCTAGTAATCACCGTCAGACCGCCATTCGTCTCCGTTTAGTAATTTAGATTTAGTAGCCTACTATGATATTGTTTTTTTTTATTTGTTGAGCGAAGCTACATTACTATTTGGCCAGCCACTTCGTCTGCGTGCTGGACGGAAGAAATATATCATATTTCCAGGTTCATCTAAATCCGCAGAACCGGTGACGCGTCATTGAATAAACGTGCTGATATTCGTGAGTGGGATTATAGTGTCATTGCAGTCAATTTTAATGCATTTCCACCCCATTTGATATTCAACAGCAACCACAAAAATATAATTATTTACCATAATACATTTTTAGATATCAGTCATATTTTCTTTTTCAAAGTACTTATTTTCCAATAAGTATATATTATACAATAAGTAATCCTAGTTACCATGCAGAAACACAAAACAGTTTAATTCCTTCCTTTATTTCTTTCAACAGAATACGACAGAACAAATAAAAGAAAAACGAGTATTTAATGACCCAAATAAAAGTCAGCAGGAAAAAGTTTAAGTTAATTATACGTCCGTACCAATTATTCTCTTTTGTGACAGCCGATCACTCTTCAAATTAGAGCCAGCGTTGAGTTACGACGCTACTTAAGTAAATGGTTTTAAGATCCATTTAATTGTTACAAAATGCTATGGAGTTGATTAGGAAAATTCCTTCATACACGTCACGAGGAGTGTTCTTCTCATTCCTCATGAATTTATTAATTTATCAATATAATCATAAGGTTAGTATGTAGGTTTCCTACATAGATCTCGGTATGCATGGACGGTCACCCATCCAAGGATCGTGGTTTTCAAACGTTGCTTTGCCTTTAAGAGAACCGTTAGGCATCTAATTTTTCGGAATTTGATTTGATCGAAAGAGGGAGTTAGGAGGAACATGGTTGTGTTTTTAGTCAGTAAGAGTCTGATATTCCCTTCTGCTCCGCCCAGAGTGGGAGGACTCATTTGATGATTTAACATCTGTAAAAAAGGTTATTGAAAATACTGATAATCGTTCGGCATTTTATCCCCGATTACTCAATTAAGAATGTGAAGTAGTGGCCAGGAAAACCTTACAAACATTGGTTTCATGTAAGGTTTGCGCACTTTTTAAACTCCAAATTCTTATTCAGAAAACAACCTTTACTCTAAAGTTAGGGATTTAAATGACACGGATTGAGGTAGGTAATTTTTCATTTAGATTTTCAGTTTTAAAAGTTAGCACATTAATTTTGCATTGTGAACATATAAGTATACGTAGCGTAACGTATCTCACTAAAGAGTCCCAAAAAGTCATATTCAGAAAATAAATTGCCTATTATGCCGAGATGCCGTTTTTATTACCATATCTATTCTCCCTACTTCAGAAAATTTCAATCTCAAACATAACGCACCCAGTCAAAAGTTATTTGAATAAAAACTTCAACAAAATTGCAGATGGCTCACAATTTTAATTTGCACTGAAAAAATCTAATCGACTTCGTAAAACTGCATTTGAACTTTGAAGTCGCTTGAAATGATCGTTAAATCCACTGGGAAAATTGATATCGTCACTAACTCACATTTTTGTTCGTGAAAATCCCATATTTTATAGGTAACACTGATTCAGCTGGTAGTGAATCAGTCGACATGAATATTCATCGGAATAAATTCCAGGTAGTTATATGTCAGACGGTAAATTACATAGAATTTATTTTTGTGAGAAAACTTTAAGCGGTAAAAGTTTCCTTTGCTGATTTTTTTAAATATGTGATCCTGAAAGATTCGATTTTAAATGTCAATGAGTTGCTAGAAGCTCAATTTCAACATAAAAATTTCTGCCGGAAAAACTAGTAAAATTCTTAATTATTCTAGAACGCTCTTGCTTACGCGTTTACTGCCACAGTTAGTCAAATGAGACAGCAATAATATTAAGTATTTACTAAGTTAACTATTACTTGTAGTGTAGTGGTGCTAAAATCTGTCATAAGCAATCAAGAAGTCCGCATCATCATCATCAGCTCTAAAAATTGGTGGCTGGCTGCTGATGGATGCGGACTGCTCAATACCGGGATGGTTGGCGCTCTTTGGGGGGGATGGCTTACGTTCAGCAGTGGACGGCAATGGGCTGAACGATGATGAAACATTTCTGGATAGTGGAATAAATGTTTTTCATGACTATGTTCTGCTATTTTCTGGTACAATGTATGTTATTATGACACATCTAGTTTTGAGAACATAATAGACGAGTTTGTTATAACGTGTCATTTAAATATTTCGTCTACTTTTTGTGGATCTTCAGTTTACTTTGAACTATTTTATGTAAAGCTCCAAGTAGCTTTTAACTCATAGCAATGACAATGCATTTAATTTACTTTTACGTACTTAATACCGCAATTAACTGTAATTATTCCTGAAAACTAATAATGTATCGAAAATTATCTTTGTATGTTTGACGTGAAAGCAACATTTCATTATCCACGACAACTGATTAGATAATGATAGGAGCCTAGTATTAATAATTAAGTTAGTAATTCTAGGTTTGTACCCTAACTATATAGGACGATTTTTTTCTATTGGTAATATTTCGGGGGCTGAAAGAGTCACGATATAATTATTTTTACTATGCGACGAACTTTGACATTATTATTTATTTGTTAAACTTATTCTTCTTTTTCTTATCGTGTGAGTAAGGTCTAACGACCCCACACACCCTAGTGCCAGAGTTTCTAAACCGCCTTAAGGGCCTCTCACATGGTTTATTTGACGACCGCCATTTGGCGACCTGGACCACCGGCTTATACGAGCCTTCCGAAGCACGGAATCATCTTTTTATCAGACAATCAGGTTCCTTCAATCAATTTTTTCAATCCTGCGATGTCTTAGCCAAACTGAAAACAACTTTACAAAGTATGCTTCCCGTGGGAATCGAACCCACGAACACCGGGTTACAAGGCAAATGCCTAAACTACTCGACCACCGGGGCAGTTAAACTTATTGAACAGGAATGAATAAATAAAGCTATTATTAAACAGTCGTTTTGAAACTAGCTTTTAAAAAAGAGAAAGCGGTTCTCATTTCGCCTGAATGATTGATGACCCGAAGGGTAACCAACGGAGCCCTATTACTCAACCTACGGTACTACTGTCTGTCAGCGGGCTGTATCTCAAGAATAGCAAACAGGTATTTTTCTGCCGCTGTAACTGTACGAATCTAATTCGCTTCTTAAAGTGGAGAACAGAAAATAATGAAGAAAAATGGCACTTAAGAGTGCTCAATCCGAAAGGGTTACCAACTTTGCAACGAATCAAAAGCCACGCTGTATAGTTTAGGTACAGGTTCTGACACGAGGCAGCACTAGTCGTTCTTATGTTGCTATTTATTGTTAACATGTCGGTTATGTCATGCTGAATTTTTAAACTGTTCTGTGTTCAGGTTGTTTTATGTTTTGGGTCTGAAAAGTTTGTCAGTTAACACTGTTATCAGCTTTTGATGTTTTTGAAGTACAAATTATCTTTTACTAGCCCACCCACTTAACCACGTCTGCGTCACATTTTTCATGAATGCTCTTGAATCATTTTTCAATTCGGTCTGGGTGTTCCTGAGATTAGCGCGTTCAACCAAACAAACAAAGAAAACTCTTTAGCTTTATAAATTATACTAGCTTCTGCCCGTGACTTCGTACGCACATATCAAGTTTTTCCCGTTCCGGAAGGAATTTCGGGAAATCCTCTCTTAGTGCTCCTATACACTCCCCAAGGAACATACATGGCAAATTTCAGCTTTAGGATGACCTGTAGTTTTGGCTATGCGTTGTCTGTCAAACACTCAGTCACTTATACATTCAGTCAAAAAAGTATCGGGAATGGATGATTTGTTTATGGTTCCAAATTCAAATTTTTGTTTTTTGTAGTTTTTAGATTGGCACAACTGTTTTCCATTTTGGTGCGGAGTTTGAGTTGCATCTGTTATTTATATTAAATACAGTGCTGGTTTTAGTAATATCATATATAGTGTGTATTGCGAATTTCATAATGGACAAAAATATCGAACAAAGAGTTTGACTTAAATTTTGCATCGCCAATGGAATTTCGTGTTCGGAGTCACTGAAAATGTTACAGAAGGCTTACGGTGAATCGACTTTATCAAAAACTCGTGCTTATGAGTGGTTCAAAGCGGTCGAGATGTGATGGAAGATTTGCCTCGCTCTGGTAGGCCGTCAACGTCTGCAACTGAAGTTAACATCGCAAAAGTGAAGGAAATAGTGACTGAAAATCCCCATTCAACTCTGAGAGAGATAGCCACCGAACTTTCTGTATCTCACGAGTCGATCCGTACCATTTTAACTAATCATTTGGGTATGAAACATGTTGCTGCTCGGCTAGTCCCAAAAGATCTGAATTTTCTCCAAAAACTCAATCGCATGAAAGTCGCTGAGGACATGCTAGAACGAGTCAGTTCGGACCCAACATTCATGAAACGCATTGTTACTGGTGACGAGACGTGGGTTTACGAGTTTGACATGCAAACTAGTCAACAAGCTTCGGAGTGGCGCCTTCCAACTGAACCGTTTTCAATCGATAGAAGACATAAAGGAGAATTCGCGGCGAGAACTCAACTCAATTCCGGAAGCAGCGTTTAAAAAATGTTTTGATGAATGGATTATTCGTTGGCGCAAGTGTATCGTTTCTAAAGGAGCATACTTTGAAGGTGATAAAATAAATTTGGATGAATAACTGACATTTTGTGTATTATTGATCTTTCCCCGGTATTTTCTTGACAGAGTATATTAAGGATTTATGGAAGAATCTTATGTATTAAGGATAATATTAGTGAAGATTCAGGGTGTATGGGGTCCGTTGCCATCTTAAAGACCCAAAACAACACCTGCTAGCGGTGCACCTTGCTGTCCAACGGACGAGGCTTTGGCGAACCTGGTTTCCCACTCGTAGGGTTGTGGGGTTCAGACGGCTGGTCGCCCCACGTAAAACCAACTTCAGTCATATATGTATATGGACAGGAACAACTTATGTAAGGGTACTCGGTCTAGGGCGTCGCCGCACAACGACGCGCAGGCACATCGCCCTAAACCTGCGATAAGTGGGCTAGGGACCGTGTCAAGTACGGGCACGGCTAAAGAGGATAGTACCCAAGAAGAAGTTCCGCTTTGCTACCTGGAACATTGGCTCCCTAACCGGACGTTGCCAAGAACTCGCGGACGTACTTGCGAAGTATCGGGTACAGTGCGCCTTCCTTCAGGAGACGCGTTGGAAGGGAAATAAGTCACGTGACATCGGGCAGGGGTACCGGCTAGGGGCTGCCTTCAAGCGGCTTCTACCCAATCTCCCCTAGATTGGGTAGAAGCCGCCACGTCCAAGAAGTCCAAACGCCTCCTGCCGAAGGCTTTACGCGGGGGTCGTGCGGTCCATGGCCCTTTATGGGGCGCCGGTGTGGGCGCCTACTTTGAGGAAGCGACCTGCCCGTTACCCGTCCCAGTCAACGCGTCCCAGAGGGTCATGGCCATCCGGCTGGCCCGGGGATACCGCACGGACTCTGGCGAAGCTGCGAGCCTCCTTGCCGAACTGCCGCCATGGGATCTAGAGGCGAGAGCCCTCGCGCTCATTTACGAATGGCGCGTGAAGGCGCTACGCCGGGGCGAGAATCCTCTGCCGCGGCAAATTGCAGCACGGCGGACGGAGCTCCGGCAGGATCTCACGGCAGTATGGAGACAACGACTGTCGCAACCTAGCGCTGGACACGCCACAATTGCGGCGATAAGTCCCCTCTTTGAGGAGTGGCTAGAGCGGCGCCACGGCGTCCTTACCTTCCGCTTGACGCAGGTACTCACCGGACACGGTTGTTTCGGGAGGTACCTGTTTCGAATACGGCGGGAGGATACACCCGGGTGTCAACACTGCGAGGATCGCCCGGAGGACACGGTGAAGCATACGGTGGAGGTCTGCCCTGCTTGGGCGGAGCACCGCCGTGTCCTGTCCTCGTCGAGGCGATCGGCGGCGGGGATCTCTCGCGTCCGGCCCTGGTTCAAGCTATGGTTCGGAGCGACGAGACATGGGAAGCGGTCACCTCCTTCTGCGAAGCAGTAATGCTAACAAAGGAGGAAGCCGAACGCGTGAGAGAGAGGGAAACATCACGCCCCAGCCGCAGAAACAGAAGAAGACGCCCCGGGCGTCGGGAGTCGCAGGACGATCGTCGGCCGTTCGGCCACCGTAGGCATGGGACTGCGGACGGCGAGCATTGGGTGGCTCGCCGTCTGATCAGAACCAGGCCCGGGTCAGCGGCGCGCTGCGATCCCAATGCGCCTCAAGGACATGTCAGCACGGAAGACGGGGCCCACTAAGGCCAGTGCCTGCTGGGGCTGCGGACTTCGTTCGAAAGAGGCACCGTACCCTGGAACGCAAAGGGCACTAAGAGAAACACGGATAGGTTTTAGTCAGTAAGAGTCTGACACTCCCTCCTGCTGTACCCAGAGCGGGAGAAGTCATTTGATGATTTCCCATCCTTAAAAAAAAAGAAGGGGTACCGGCTAGTGTACACCGGATCACCAACGGATAGGGGCGGTGTGGCCGTGGTACTGTCTAAGGACCTTCAGGATGGACTCCTTGAAGTAGACCGATGCAGCAACCGGTTGATGCGAGTTAGGGTACTGATCGAGGGGTCGGTAACGAACCTAATCAGCGCCTATGCTCCTCAAGCTGGTTGCTGTGAGTCTGAAAAAGAGGCCTTCTGGGATGAGTTCGAGGACGTATTACGCGATATTCGCCATCGCGAACACATTCTTTTAGAAGAAGCCCCAGCATCTTATTACGTACCGTAGTGGTTCCTACTCCACCCAAATAGATTACCTGCTGGTGCAACGGTGCCACATGGGCAAGGTGAAATCCCAATCCCAAGTGAAAGCCTAACGACTCAACACCGCCTCCTTGTCCTGGACTTTGCGGTTGTACCGAAGAAGAGAGTGATCGAGGAACGCAAACCCCGCACTAAGTGGTGGTTGCTTGATGGTCCTAGGCAGTCGGTGTTCATCGCGGAGGTCGAGCATCACGAGATCAGTGCTCCGCATGAGTCCGCTCAAGAGATCTGGAGTAGGATCCATTCAGCCATCACCGTTGCGGGTAAGCGCGTCATTGGCACTTCTCGTGGTGGCCGCACCATAGAAAAGGAGACGTGGTGGTGGGATGACGGGGTGCAGGAGGCGACTCGGAAGAAGAAGGTTTTATTTAAACAGTGGCAAGGGTCCAACTCTCCGGATGACAGGGAGGCATATGGACCGGCTAAACGCGCTTGCAAAAAAGCTGGCGCTATTTTTAAGCTGGCGCGTGCCCGGGAGAAAGCTACACGGGACATTAGCAAATGTCTCTGTGTAAGGGACGCCCAGGGTAAGCTGCTCTACGATGCCCCCTCTGTTAAGAAGAGATGGTGTACATACTTCGCGGAGCTGTCCAACAAACAGCATCCCCATAACCTTCCTCCCGAACCGTCTCCTAACCTTGGACTTATTTCCCCTATTTCCCCCGACGAAACCCGCATTGCTCTTCGCCACATGAAGAACCGGAAAGCGGTCGGGCCTAACAATGTGCCAATTGAAGTGTGGAAGGCGATGGGCCCACATGGAGTGAACCTTCTGACGGATCTTTTTAACCGCATCCTGATCACCAAGGAAATGCCGAACCAGTGGCGATTTAGCCTGATTATGTTTACAAAGGCAAAGGTAGCGTACAGGATTGTAGTAGCTACCGCGGTATCAAGATCATTTGCCACACCATGAAGCTCTTCGAGCGCATCTTTGACACACGGCTCCGTAGCGAGTGTACTGTCTCTGAGTGTCAATATGGCTTCCGGGCGGGTAACAGCACCATGGACGCAGTGTTCGCCTTACGGAATCTGGCGGAGGCTTACAGAGAGAGAAGGAGAGCTTTGCATATGACCTTTTTAGACCTGCAGAAGGCCTTCGACTGTATACCTCGGCAGTCCATCTGGTGGGCACTGCGCTTCAAGGGCGTTCCCGAGGCCTATATTGACATTATCAGAGACATGTACCGCGATTCCGTGTCCTCTGTCCAGACCGCTGTTGGCGAATCGAATGGCTTCCCAATATCTGTTGGCGTTCACCAAGGCTCGGCTCTTAGCCCGTTCTTGTTTAACGTAGTGCTCGATGTAGTTACGGCAAACATCCAAGATCAGCCTCCATGGCTAATGATGTATGCCGATGACATCGCCCTCGTTAATCAGAACAAAGCCCATCTTGAGCGCAAAGTCAACATTTGGAAAGACACGCTTGAAAACGGTGGTCTGAGACTAAATGTGGCGAAGACTGAGTACATGTCCTGTGGCAGCACGGATTCAAACACCATCCGAATAGGTTCGGACCTGATCAGAAAGTCCGATACGTTCAGGTACCTTGGATCCGTGCTGCACGAGTCTGGCAGCGTGGACGACGATGTCCAAGCACGTATTAGCGCGGCTTGGGCGAAGTGGCGCGAGGTAACGGGCGTTGTATGCGACCGCAAAATGCCTCCGAAGCTCAAGGGGCAGATATATAAATGCATCATTCGGCCTGTCCTACTGTACGGGGGCGAGAGTTGGCCAGCACTAAGCAGACACACCCAGGAGCTTCGCGTCACGGAGATGAAGATGCTGAGGTGGATGAGTGACGTAACGCGATCCGATCGCATACGCAACTCTTACATCCGAGGTAGTCTTGGTGTCCGTGACGGGGGGAAATACTGCAAGAGTGTCGTCTGCGATGGTATGGCCACATCATGCGCCGCCCTATGGAGTACGTTGGTCGGAGATGCATGAATATGGCTGTTATTCGGGCTAGGTCCCGTGGTCGCCCTCGCAAGCGCTGGCTGGACGTCGTCAAGTCCGACATGAGAGCCAATGGCCTGACTGAGAAGGATGTTCAAGATCGGGCAAAGTGGAGGAAGCTAAGAAGGAAGGCGGACCCTGGCAATAGCCGGGATTAACGCCAGGTGGAAGAAGAAGAAGATTAGTGAAGATTCAGAAAAGGAGAATTTTACTTAAATTCGCTGTCATCGAGTGATGTTCTCATATTCTACGTTCTATTTATAGGACTATCTGATCGGAATTTCCAAGAATATTATAGAACTTCTGGAAATAATGTGGGTTGTAAGTTATTGTTCTGTGAATAATCTGTTGTATGTCTTCATAGATATACCCTTACTCTCTACAAGTTTGTTGAACAATATCTGTTGATCTTATCTCTATTGGGTCTGTAATTTTAACTTAACTGATTTTTTAATAACTATAATTTACATGAAATATAAACGCTTTCTTGCCACCAAAATATCACGTAAGTACACCAAACCTTCGAGCATCTAGGTATTTCACAACGACTCAACCACCCAAAACATATTCTCCACACAGTTCAATACCCCACAAATTCAAAACGATCTCTAAACAACTCAGCCAGCTAGAACTGGAGCCAAAACAAACAAACTCTACTAAAATCAGGCTCGGTATATTCTTGACGCGTCCGTAGCAAGTTTAAAGCCGACATGATGGCCAACATTAGCCGCGAGGAGACATTATCGTGTTGTAAACCGGAGATTTAACGGCGTCAGGTAACATACTGGTACTATTGTAGACACCACTGGGGATTCCACCGCGCTGGTTAGCTGTAGCAACTTGTACGATGCAGGTTTTAAGCACAGAAGTGTGCGTGAAAGCGGTGGGATTATATTTTCTATAGTTTTTGGTTTCAGTTGCTAGAAAAAAAAGTTCAGTATTCAAAGAGATTCAAGTGGTCTTAAAAAATATTTAAAGGCGTCAGGTATCATACAGGTACTATTGTAGAAACCACCGGGGGTTCCACCGAGGAGGTTAGCTGTAGCTAATTGTACGATTCAGTTTTTAGGGTGCCTGTCCATTTCAAAGCAGCAAGACAGCGGAGCGGAGAAACGGAGAAATTTTAACCAATGAAATAGCATAAAATCTCCGCACCACGTCACTGATATTTTGTACAATTAATATTTGTTGATATTTTTTTTCTGTTAGTATAAAATTTAAATATTCTGGTTCTACACCAAAATGGCAAAGAAAGGAATCCTCATGGTACAACTTCAACTGTTCATCACAGTTGCTTATATCAGGAACTGCTGATGATTTGAGTCTGAAACCTAGAAAGGTTATAGGTTAACAGCGCTTGTCAAATGTTCGCATCTAAATCAAGTAATAGTTATTTCCGTAGTAGGGGTTGAAATATTAAAATGAGGTAACTAAGTCAAGTGGGTTAAACGGTATAGGTAACATAGGTACTGGAAGTATTGTAGGAATCTCTGGGGATTCCTTCACGGAGGTTAACTACAGCAAATATAGGATGTAGGTTTTAACCTATTTGTTTTTAATTCGAAAAGAAGAAATCATTCAATATTCAAAGAGTTGGTTACAACTTTGTCTTTTGTTTCTGGTAGATTTTAAAAAAGCATCAACTGTCAACAGAACAACAAAACAAATGCGTTCCTTTATATTGTCATTGCAGTTTTATATCGAACATGTACTAGTGGGGTGTAGTTCAAATCTAGCAAGTACAGATTGTAAAAGCAACTGTGGAAAATATCGTGTAGTGAGGAAACCTCAACTACTAATGGTCGGAAATGGCCAACAGTACGTGAGCAAGCTTGGCGATCATTGATTATTCCTTCTCTGCATGACAAAAGAGCTTTGCTCTGCATTTGCACTGGAACAGCTTCAGGCCGGAAATATTATTAGGACCCAGGTTGTCGAGTAATGCGTTGAAGGTGGAATATGAACGTATGCGTCTGTCTACCATACTGGTGAATTTTGACTCGTTTTGATTTAATTGTGAACATAAATAATCTGCTAGGTACTCGTAGAAGAGATAAAAACCGGCCAAGGCACTAGCGTGCAAAGAGTTCCTTACTAATCTTATTATTAAAATTGAAACTCATTTCATCACTCAGAAAATATATTTGAGATGGAAGGACAAACAGACAATCAAACAGACATGCACACGAGTGATCCTATAAGAGATTCGCTTTTTCATTTGGACGTACGGACCCAAAAAACGTAAAAAACGTCGCCCTAAGAAGTTTCGTTCAAACTCAAAATCTTTTTCGCCGAGTGTAAAAAAGATTTCAGTAAAAATACCTCAATCAAATAAATCGCATCGTCCATTTCGAGGGCCTCTCTACGATTTCCTGTTATGAAAAACGTAATAAATTTTGGTCCACTTTATGCTTTGTTGTTGCTAAAGATGATTCTTCAGAAAGATGGAAGGTTACACAAGGAAAACCTAAGAGAATATAATTTCAAGTACGATGTTGAAATTATTTGGAACAGGGCTCAGGAAGACCCTATTTTCCTTACAAGAATGAGGAATTAAACAATAATGCTATAGTAAAAGATTAGTCTATCACGAAGATTGGATACAAAGCTAGAAGCCAGAATGAATTTAATTAATTGCAGGTGTGCTAACGACATTCACTCCTCACGTAACACTAACACACATTACACATAAAACTATTATTTATTCTTCTCTCACAAATTTAGCTCGACGACCGTATGCTACTACAGGTCCAGCAGAATATCAGCGTCAGATATATTTTCCTGACCCATGCTAAGCTGGAGTCCCCCTTGGAGAGTGTTTTTTATATTTTATTCTTAACAAACACGCTCCAAAGGGGAGTTCAGCCTACCAGTCATATATCTAGTGTCATTTCGTTATATATTATTTGATTATTTTTAGAGTTCCGTACCCAAAGTATGACCAACGGAACCCTAATACTAAGCCTCCACTGTCCGCCCGTCCGTCATTCCGTTCGTCCGTCTGTCTGTCAGCGGGCTGTATCCCAAAAACCGTAATAGGTAGACCGTTGAAATTTTCGCAGTCTGTATTCATATTGCCGCTATAACAACAAATTATACAAATTCAATTAAAATCAAAATTAAAGGGGCTTCCCATACAAGAAACGTGTTTTATTTCGGTTAATGCTATAGAACCTTCGTGTGAGAGTCCGACTCGTACATGGCCATTTTTTTAAAATTTCATTTCATTCATTGCATCAAATAAATTAATGTTTAATCTACCTATGTATAAAAAATCATCATCTGCCTAGCCTTTTCCCACCCACATTGGGGTCGGCTCCCAGTCAAACCAGAATCAGCTGAATACCAGTATTTTACGTGGAGCGGCTGCCTACCAGACCTCCACCATCATGGCAAGACAGGAGTCAGAGTTACTGGCTTCTGACTATCCGTAACGACTTCCAAAGATTTACAAATGACAGCCGGGACCAACGGCTTAGCGTGCTTTCCGAGGCACGGAAGAAACTCGGTATGTTAAGATGGTGACCCATCCACAGACCAACCTTGGCAAGCGATGCTTAACCTTGAAGTTCGACCCGTGCGGCTGTTATTATCTAGCCACGAGCTCCTCAACTATCTATAAAACAAGTAATATTTAATAAGTAGCAAAAAATACACAAGGAATGTTAAAGTAAAAGGCGAGAGAGGTGTATATTTTTCTATAGGCACTTAGGTATCTAGGTCATTCATTAAGTTTCCTCATTTAAAGGCGTTATTGCGGCAGGTAGGTGTTGAGACTGTAAGAAGCCTCGACACACTTTGTTGATGCCACTCTCAGATGTCTTCACCTTCTGAGGGAAAATTAGTGGGGAAAGTAAAACTTGTATATAATTTTAGTAACAGGTACTGATGAGTCCAAAACAAAGATACTGGATGGGAGGTTGTTGTTCGTTGAGTTGGTCTCTTGAATACGGTAATCATTTTTAACCGACTTCTTCAAAAAGGAGGAGGTTCTATGTTCAACTGTATGTATTTTTTTTTATGTATGTTCACCGATTTCTTCGCCAATTGTAGACCGATTTTAAAAATTCTTTTTTTTATTCAAAAGCCTGTACTCTTGAGGTAGGTCCATTGTCACCAAGTCTGAATCTGATAATGGGATCCCAAGAAAATCGATGGAAACCCTCAAATTTGATAGGCACATACAATGTTTTTCATGAAATTTCTAACGCAATTGAGATATTTGTGCCTGATAATCATCATCTCATGTTGCTGAACTGATGATGGAAGGTGATGATGGGATCCCATGAAAAATGTTTGATAAGCGATATTTTGATTTGGATGAGTCTTTTTTTGGTTGGAAAAGTATTTTTATTACATACTCGCTTTATCCCGCGACTTCGTACGCGTATATCCCGTGTTTTCCCGTTCCCGTAGGAATTTTAGGGAATCCTATCTTTGTGCTCGCCTAAACTTCCCAAGGAACCTATATACAAAATTTCAGCTTTTTAAGTTTCGGCTGTGCGTTGTGTGTCAGTCATTCAGTAACGCAATAATTTAATATCTATACTAATATATAAAGCTGAAGAGTTTGTTTGTTTCAGTGTTAGATAGCCCATTTATCGAGGAAGGCTATAGGCTATATATCATCACGCTAAGACCAATAGGAGTGGAACAGTAATGAGAATTGTGACGCAGACGAAGTTGCGCGGATCAACTAGTTATTGAATATTTGGCGTTGGTCCTATAGAAAATCTACCTTTGTCTATCATAAATTATCGGAAGCTAAGTTAATCATTTATTTTAGCCTGAAGTGTATTCAACTTATTTCAGTAATCGGTACTATCGATTGTGCGGTGTGGAACTTAAGCAACATACCGATACCCGAAAAATTTTTTAATAAAAAAATAAAACCGACTTCCAAAAACAAAAAAATACAAAGTAAAAAATAACTTTAATTTCGGAAGTCGGTGTTCAAAGACGAAATAACCAAAAACACCGACTTCCGGTTTTATTTTGTTATTTTACACTTTTTAGTGATACGCAGGTACCACTAAAAAGTGAAACCACAAACACAGCGTGCCGGCGTGATATTATATTATGAACTGGTGTAAACAATCAACAGAGATGCGATTACAGAAATCCCGATCCATTTGCTATCATTTATTGAAGAGTTGCCGTTGCCTACCTCCGAAGTTCTTCATCAGATCTTCACCAAATTTAAATGGGACTAGTCCGAGAAAATACTCTTCCAAACAAAAAAAAAGAATCCTTTTTGAAGAAGTCGGTTAATAAAAATAACAATTTTGCTGAAAGACGTGCCAAATAATGTGTTCCTTTTTTCAGAGTCAAGTAAATTAAGTAATCGTTTTCTTTTGTATTTCTATAAAAATAATTAAATCTGAAGGTAAATATTTTTCTGCCCGACCCATAATAAAATAAAACTGAGATTAAAATGGATTATTCGTAGTTTCATTATTGAATCACAATTTGGCTTGCTAAGCCTATTACTTAGCGAAAATGAAATCTTTTTCTCGATAAATTCTTATAAGAATACTCTTCTAAATTACTTTTTAATCTAGCTTATAGAAGACTAGAGCGTCAGTTCGAATGTATTATCAGAAAATCTTCACCCAAGTATATATTAATGATTGCATTACAATAATTATGTTCGCAGTCGTGCTATCAAAGTAACACACAAACTTTATGAAATCTAAAGGGTTTCAATATAGAAATAAAATAAATCAGGCACGTAATTATTGTAACTCACAAGTAATTGTAATACAAATAACGTTAAACCTTAAAAAGGTGTCACTGTACCATCATTATTTTGGTATGTCATAGTTGTTAGTAATGAACAACCACCAAGAGTACAGTGACCCCTTTTTGGCTTTTGCGTTATTTCTGTTACACCCCGTGTAACGCAATCACGACTAGGAGTAAAATATCTACAACTATTTTGACAGACAATTTCTATGAATTGGGATTAGCTATTGAAGTGGATGTTATATATGAAATATCCGATAAATATATTCTTGGGAAAATACTAGGTTAATTCCTTTGTTCGTATAAATAGCTTTCCAAACAATGTAATTTATAAGGATGGGAAATGCGGAGCGGCAGGGAGTGTCAGACTCTTACGGACTAAAACCCATCCGTGTTCCTTCAAATGCCTTTTGAGTTTCTGGGACGAGGTGTCTTTCGAACCAATTTCTTAACCCTGGTAGAATTCCTCAACCCAGGCCGATACACAGTGTCTGGAATAGTACACAAAAAAAAAATCATCGATAGTTTTAAGATAACATTTGTTGATAGATATCAGACATCAAAGTCTTTGGATAGATTTAGACTCGTACGTTAGAATCATACGTTTCATAGTGTTTTTTTTATGTTTTAACTAGCACTGTACCTAGCATGTAAACCAAATGTTAAATGTAGGAAGGGAACTGTCTCCTGAGATACAGGTTAACTACCTAGTTCAGGAGGCAGGGCTTTTATGTAACAGTGACACATAATGTTTGCAAATAAATAAATTTTATTAATTTATTATTGTTTGGTGACTAGCTTTGTATGTATGTATGTATGTAAATCGGGCTGGTTTCCGCAACTCCACGACTAAGCGCGTATTTTGCGTGCAGGTGGGACAAATGCGTCATTCGATCCACCCCAGCTCCCCAAGGAAGGCCAGCAACGCCTTGGTGTTACTAACTATCTCGCAGAGGGTACCTGGGTTTCCGAAGTACTTTGCCCTGTAATCCGCAACTACCGGGCAGCTTAAAAGCAGGTGTGCTGCTGTCTCATTCTCCTCCATGCAGGCTCTGCATAGCGGGCTGTCAGTGACTCCTATAGCATAGAGGTGTTTATTAAAAGACCCGTGGCCGGTTGTTACGGCTGTGACTGAACGCAACTGTTGTTTAGTCAGTCTTAGGGATTGTTTTGTGAAACGGCCATTTATAGAGGGAAGTGCCTCTTTGGCCTGCCTACACTCACTATGGTCGACCCATAGCTTGTGATGTTTATCTCCGGTGCGTTTCCTTACCAGATTGCGTAAGTACCCGAAAGGCAGCGGCACGATAGTCTCAGGTCCCATTGCTGACAAACTCGCCCCCCTTCGGGCGAGTTCATCCGCAGCGTCGTTGCCTCGAGATTCACTGTGTCCCTGTGACTAGCTTTTTACTGCTGTTTGCATTTGTGGCTTTACCCACTAGAACCGAGGTTACTGGCCTAACCCACTGGAAACGCATATTGACTTTGAACTATGAGTATGTTTTGGTGTTTCTCCTCAGGATAATACGAAAACACTGGCTTCACCTAAGTAAAATTGAAAAAAAAGAGAGTGCCAAAGTGTTATTTTTAAACAGCATCATCTGCCTAGATTTTTCCCATCTGTATTGGGGTCTGTGTCCTGTCAAATCGGATTCAGCTGAATACCATTATTTTATGAGCCTACGAGACGAGAGTGTTGTTTTACTAACTTCCAAAATAAATATATCTGCATTAATCATAGAAACAAGCATGCCTATCAACGCTCCATCCTCCCTATTTGAAAAGAGGTCTTTGACTTGCAGTGGGCCAATTACAGGCCTCCGTTATTAAGCCTTTGTTATAAAGCGCTCGCTCCCTCCCATTCCGCAATGCGTGTATAAAAAATTCATACTCCTGGTACCTAATCCATCATAGCGGATTACTTTATGAAAGAACACCGAATGATTGAAACTGGAAACAAAATGTTCTATTAATCTTACATATTAGATACATTTTTTGTATGAATATAAAGGATTATGAGAACACAACGGGATCAAAATGAAAGGCATGTTTTGGTTAAATATTTTTAATATTAATATTTGGTACAAGGAGATTTTTGTGTTGAATATTTTTTGTTCAATATAGAAATATTAAGATTAAATATTTGTAGCAATCACCGTTTTAGGGATCTGTACCCTTAGGGTAACCAACGAAACCCTAACAACTAAGCCACAACAAATAAGCCTCCTCTGACCGTCTGTCTGTCAGCGGGCTGTATCTCGAGAACCATAACAGGAAGACAGTTGACATTTTCAGTGTGTATTTTACTGCCGCTACAAAAAAAAAACAATTGAACACAGCCGAAACTGGTCGTAGAAAGCTGAAATTTGGCATGTAAGTTCCCGAAATTCCTAAGCGAACGGGACAAAACGCTATATGCGCGTAATAAAGTAATCGTGGAGTTTCTTGCTGGTTCTTCTCCGTGGGAAGCGAATTATTCGAACAATCCACTGGCTTCTGACGTTTCATAAGTGCCTATGTGATGTACGTAATTTTGAATGGGTAAATATATGTGAGTAACTTTTCTAGAAGAAAATTTGATTTTCATTTTTTTTTCAAACTTCGGTAGAATGTAACTGATAGAGTTAATATTTTTTTTTTGAAATCTATCCTATTTACCATAGCTGGTGAAATGTTAGTGTAATATAAGTACCGCTGCCTAAACCTTCAGGAAATTCAGGCGTGATCTTATCACTATTTATCAGCAAAATATGTATGTGTTCAGTGAATATCAACCATCTAACGCGTACCTGTTTGTTTGCCTACCCGGCTAGGCGTGCCGTTTCAGGCCTCCCTACATATTACGTTTAGGAAACGACGGTACATTATTTAGTACTAAGCCAAGCCCGTAAGCCAAGAATGAGTTATGTGTATTCGTTTCAGTTATATATGTAGTACATTATTGTAGAACATCTTGACCTGAAATATCTCAAAACTCCGTGAAACGACGAACTTTTCTATACAACGTAACAGAATAAACGCAATACATCTTAAGGGGTTATTGTACTAATCATTGTGAACAACTTTGACTATAGGAGCAACCTCGAAACTGTGGAAAAAAAAAAACAGCATTTTGTTGAGTTATGCGCACAGAAACGTATGGAGCAGCCACTTTTTTTTCTCGATTTTGGCGTTGTTCATAATTTCGAGTACAATGACCCGTTAACTCTTATTCTGTTACATGTTGTACGTTATTTAACTAACACTGCGATATATTTTTCAAATAATGACAGAAGTAGGTATCTACTTTTTGCGTCAGGTGTCCGGTGTTTCTAATCTTCTTCTTATTGTGTGGGCAGTAAGGTCTAACGACGCCACACACCCTAGTGTCAGAGTTTTTAAACCGCCTCACGGGCCTCGAAAGTTAAAAATGTACCAAAAATATATGGACAATGAAACCTTCGGGGTTAGTTCGCCTTAAGTAAAATATATTAATTTTACTCATAGCATTTGGAATGTAACTATTAAACAAGGAAAAGCAACATAATCAATTATTATATTGAGTAACTTTGAGGTATCAGACAGACAAAAGGTTTGAAACTTATAAAACCCCTCTTTAGTACCTCCTGGATTAAAACGGTTATTGTTTGTTTGCCTTTTCCATATACGAAGTTTGCTCCGCCATCTAACGCAAATCTGTAACCGTCGAAACAAAGCCAAAACCTTTCCTCAACGTTAGCTGAAAAACTGATTTAAATAATTTTAAAAGCTCCCAGCACCCAATCTACGTGAACAAAACCCAGCCAATTTAAATACGTCACTGTATGAATGCGGGGCTCAAGGAACTGAGCGACTCCTTAACTCTGCATGCTAACAAAGAGTACAATAAAGACTAAAATCAGATTATCTACATAAAACAAAAGCTGGGGTAATGAACTGGCTCAGATTCAGTGTTGCGTCATCGATTTTCTTTTGTTTTTGCTTATACGATCTTGAAACAATGTAACAATGTTTATTCTGATGCAGTTTAAGGCTGCGTTTCCACCAGAGATGTTGGAAGATGTTTTTTAAGAACCAATAGAATCACTTCATTTTCCTTGTCATTCTATAGGTTTTTAACAAACACATCTCTCGCTACGCATCCTCGCACCTCTTTGGTGGAAAAGCATCGAAAAACATGGGTAGCTTTGACCAGCAGCTTCGCCTTCGTGCCTGACAAAAATTATACTACTAGTAACACTATATAATATATTACGATAAATGTAACCTTTTTTCCTTATCCATGTCATTTTCTTAACGTGGAGGAGCTCGTGGTTAAAGTATAACAGGAGTTTATTTTCAAGTTAACTTTGAAGATAAACCCGTATCCATCCACAAACCAACCTCGGCAACGCTTGCCGAGGTTGGTTTGTGGATGGATGACCATCTTAACATACCGAGATTCTTACGTGCCTCGTAAAGTACGTAAAACCGTTGGTCCCGGCTTCTTTGTCATTGGTAGATCTTTCAAATTCGTTACGGATTGTCAGAAGCCATAGTAAAGTACTGGTATTCAACGGATTTCTGTTTCATTGAAAGCTAACCCAATGTCGTTGGGAAAAGGCTAGGCAGATGATGATGGTCTCGACGAGTGTCCTTTTTCGTTTCAAATCGTTCAGTCGTTGAGGTGTGATTGAATAATAAACATGCAATCAAACAGTTTATCGTTATATCATCATCAATAATTGAGCC
Source organism: Lacanobia oleracea (assembly GCA_950371165.1). Lineage (NCBI taxonomy): Eukaryota > Metazoa > Arthropoda > Insecta > Lepidoptera > Noctuidae > Lacanobia > Lacanobia oleracea. The sequence goes on from OX493397.1 coordinate 17,018,068, forward strand.
AATAAACACCTATTGCTGGACATAGGCCTCCCCCAACTGTAGCCATATCGACCGGTTCCATGCGTTTCCCATCCAGAAGGCCTCCTACAAGATGGTCCTATGACCTGGTGATGCTTGCGACAATCCGTTTGATGTGAGACGACCAAACGCTGAACGAGGACTGGGGGACACTTTGGGGCCTATGTCTGGCAGTCCAGGAGTGAACGTCTTTCGGCTGAAATCTTCTTCTCCTCACTTTTTCCCACTTTATGTGGGGTCGGCCGCTCTATTGATTTTAAGGCGCCAGGACAACCTGTCCTGGGTTTTCGGGTCGGGCAGTTCTTCCTCTGATAAGAGTTTCGTCATGTTGGTCCACCAGCAGCAGGCCGCAGCAACGTAGCAGGAGGTCGTCTTCTATGTCTTTTGAATTCAGGAAATTGCGACGCTTTTTTTTAACCACATGTTCCTAGTCTCTTCGCGACCATACCATCTCAGACGACTCTCGGTCAATTTCTCTGATATTCTCCGACAGTCTTTCGGCTAAAATAGTGATGGTAATGGTAACATGAAACTTTCTTGGATTAGGATTGTTTTTTTGATAAAACTAAGCTACGTTGTGGAAAAGTGGTGGTGGGATTTCCCTTTCAGTGCACAAAACAATTTCCTTTTATCGCTGTTCATTTCGATTGTCGGTTTTATGGAAAATTGAACGAATGTTTTTGTTTGTTATTCAAACAAGTTTTTTGGGTGCGGATTTTACTATCTAACCCAAATGGAAATACGTTTAAAATGTTGCAAAGTACATCAGGTTACATGTAAAAAAAATTGCTGAATGATTTTTTTTTTGTTAATCGTAACCATCCCAGCTGTCGTTTGAAGATCTTCGACAGTCGTTGCGGATAGTCAAAATAGCTGATAATAAACTTGCTAAAGGTATTGCGTTACCCGGTGAATGGGCTGTGGAAGTCCAATAGGCAGTTCTTCCATTTAGGCTGGAAGCTGACCACAGTTAGAAAAAGGCTAGGCAGATTGTTAATTGTATCATCCAATTATCTAGAAGAGAACATTTAATCTATACTAACGTCAGCTATTATTTTAAGCAACCTGTAACGCTAGACGTCGCTAGTCAGCCGTTCAGCCGGCTGTCAAGCCCGCCATGCCTAGCCGCTACGTCACTCCCCACTACGTGAGCCTTGCCCTTCCAAACTCCGAACCAGCCGGTGATATAAAAGCCCTGAGCGATGGTTTTGTGGTGTTCACTTGATAATAAGTATTGTTAAGGAAAACTCTGCCCGAATAAAAGTGAAAATCAATTTCTGTATATTATTGCATAGTAATTTATGAAAATTTTGTAAATAAAACCATTATCAGCTAGTAAGTCAGGCTTCCCTTCTGCAAAATGTAGAGAGCTATAGTTCACTACATAGGTCCATTGCCATAACCCAAATATTCTCCCTTCAAAAGGGTCAGAGGTGATATCTGTCACATTAAGCATGAGCCATCGAATCGTTATGCTCAATTACATTTGCTCATTTCCTCTTCGATAAAGTGCGATCATAATAAATGTTTCCTTATGTCTCCTCTCTGGTGCTTCCAATGTTTTGCTGCTGGTGGTATAAAAATATCACTCTCATGATTATATCTGGGTTGTAGAAAAATGTGGGTAGTTGTACCAGGTAGTCAATCTATACTAATGCTTCATCATCTGCCTAGCCTTTTCCCAGCTATATTGGGGTCGGCTTCCAGTCAAACCGGATTCAGCTGAATACTAGTGTTTTACGTGGAGCGGCTGCCTACCAGACCTCCCCAGCCCATTGACTGGGTAACACGGTACTTCTTGGCAAGACTGGAGTCAGATTTAATGGCTTCTGACAATCCGTAACGACTGCCAAAGATCTACAAATGACAGCCGGGACCAATTAACGTGCTTTCCGAGGCACGGAAGGAACTTGGTATGTTAAGATGGTGACCCATCCACAGACCAACCTTGGCAAGCGTTGCTTAACCTTAAAGGTCAACCCGTGCGGCTGTTATTATTTAGCCACGAGCTCCTCACGTCTATACTAAAGCTTATCTATGTTATTATCCTAAAGCTGAAGAGTTACTGGTTCGAAATAAAAAAACATTTAAGTGTTGGATAGCCATTTATCGGGGAAGGTTATAGGCTATATTACATCACGCTACGACCAATAGGAGTGGACCATTAATGAAAAATGAGACGCAGACGAAATTGCACGGGTCAGCTGGTACTTTATAATTTTATCTAATGCAGTTTGACTTTCAAAACAGCTGTTTGGTTCAGTACGACCAACTTTTTTACTTTAACTGTATGGCTCCTTATTTCAATATGCCTGTACTCGTATAGCGCAGACCAGCATTTTAGCATTAAATTAATTATACAAACATACAAAGGAGAGACCGAATGAATCTAAAAATGAAACCTGTAAAAATTATGTTATTCGTAGCAAATACGTAGATATAGTCAACAGATAAATTAGGTAAGCGATAACTTTTGTATTTAAAATTAAAATAATAATAAAAAGCAAACCCATTCATTATTTTTCTCAAAACACAACTTCTCATAAAAGTATCCAATAACAAAGCACAGATTTAAATAACAGCGTTGCCAACTTTACGCACTAAACCTGACACATTCTCACGTAACATAATCTTCCCTGTTCTCCGTATAAATCAGCAAGTCGTCATTATTAAGTGAGACGCACGCAGTATATAATGGTGGGTCTACACGATACAGAGTTCCATACGGACTTCCACAAAGTTCTATAGAGTTTTGTCTGTGCAACAAAGCAATGCAGACAAATGTCGGTGTGATCGATTTTTTTATTCAGAGTTCGAAGTCTGTACAGACAAAACTCTAAAACCAGCATTCCACGGTGCGTGATTGTATGGACAAACGTGGATCAGCCCGCACCGACGCACCGTGGAAAGAGTGTCGTCTGTGGATGCGCAGACAAGTCAGTAGCGGTGCGTCGGATCCGCCGCGAGTCGGTGCGGGGGTTCTTCGGTGGGGGAACTTCAAAGGTGTGTGTTCTCTTTCACTTTGCATTTAGACCCACACAGACCTTCGTGAACCGTGGAAAGCAATAAGGAATATGCATGCGATTTTTTATTTGCAAAATGAAATACTTATTGGCTTAAGTAAACAACCATGAAATAATTTTTTAAATTCTTTCAAATCAGCAATGAAGTAATAAAGCTTCAAAGATTACTATTAGACTGAGAAGTCCGATATGAACTTTGACGTCAAAGCCCATGACGTCTATAAAGCTGCCATAAAAAACAGCGTTTTCGCGAGAAGAACAGATAATCAGATATATTTGTTTAAAATAATTATATCTCGTTTGTTTTTCGAGCCATTTTGATTATATTTTCATTGTTAGTATTATATTTTTATGTAGTTTTAGGTATTTTAGTTTTAATATTTTTTTCATGAACAATCCCTATTGTTGCGCCGTATGTGGCTGTCCGTGGTCGTCGGCTCAGCTTGGTAAAATCCAAAGCAATGCAGATAAATGTCGGAGTGATAGATTTTTTTATTCAGAGTTCAAAGTCTGTATAGACAAGTCTGTATCGTGTGGACCCACTACTCTGAAGGTACTCAGAGGGCCTGTAACTGGGGTAAGTGTGGACTCATTAACTCATGCCTAATGATGTGTCGCTGTCTTAACTTACCCTCTCCCTTTAGTATTCTATTAAATCACATCTGCGCGAGTTTCGAGTGAAAAATGTGACCCGTTTTTGTTTATTATTTTAATGGAAGCGTAATAATGATTATTTTATTAATTTTTTGGGGTGTTCTTGAATTTGTGAAAATGTGATTGTGAATTTAAAGTTTATTTATTTATCACATCAAATTAAACAATTTTCTCTTAATCTATCTCAGTTAAACTAGGGCAATTTCCAACAACTAATGCTAAAGAGATTTCGTTGACGACTGTACTAGTATAAACTGTTCACAATCGACAGCGACTTCCTCCCTGTATATTTAGATAGCATGATTCATGGTTTTAATACAAAAAATAAAAGTAATAATTTTTTGAACTATTTTTAGGCTTTGTGGACTTTTAGAGCGTCCGAAAATAATGATTTACTCCATGATCAATATTCTGTCGAAGCTTCAGGTACTTGCACTTGATCGTTACCCTTTTTTATTTTTTAGGATGGGAAATCATCAAATGACTCCTCCCGCTCTGGGTACAGCAGGAGGGAGTGTCAGACTCTTACTGACTAAAACCCATCCGTGTTCCTCCTAGTGCCCTTTGCGTTCCAGGGTACAGTGCCTCTTTCAAACGAAGTCCGCAGCCCCAGCAGGCACTGATTGTTACCCCTACTAATTAATCGACTTCAATGTAAGTGACAGTGCTTCTGGAACGTATTGTTAAAATTTATATGATACATTTCAAGCCTGATAAACTATAGGTGCTATGAAAATGGGACTTAAAACAATGCCATTCTTAAAAGTGTCACCACATAATTCAATACCGTATAAAAACTCAAAACATTAAAAATGTTATTGCTGTAACAGAAAATACAGCTATATTTATTTCCTACATTTCTGTGTGTCAACCGTCAAGGGACCGAGATACACGGAGACTGGATGAGCGAGGAAGTTGCCGCGTAATGTAACGATGCCGTACGTGAGTTGTGTCATTAAAGTTAGAAATATCTGTATAGGAAATGGAATGAGCGAAAGAGTTTGAGCGTGCTTTGTTGGAAACGGGCGTATCTAGTATGATTGTTAGAGATGTTGTTCGTGGAAAATAAAATAGAAAAAAAATGTGTCTGAAGTTTGAATGGGAAAGATATCATTAAAGGGAATTACATGTCTTTTCTTGACAAAAAGGCGGTCTAAAAACAGGAAATTGTTTAACAACGTGAGTGGTATTTTTTGTAAATAATAGTCAAAATAATCAGTAGCCATGATCTTGAAACATTAGCAAGGATAACAGTGATATAACTAGAGATAACACGTTTATTGCTATATATGACAACCTATATGTTTGAATACGGTCATAAAACAGACTTAACAAAACTAGTACTTTGAAGCACTAACAATCACTTTACGACGATACAAGCGAATAAAACAGGTACAATACAATCAAAACTAACTAAAACGTCTTCATTACAACTGCAAACAAAATGATCAGTCGTAACACTGAACTTAACATAACAATACCCGATAATACCCGGATCACACTTTACGTTCACTACCCGAAATGATCAGTTTATTATCGCCATTAACAACCGTATCTCAGAATGGAAATGACGGTAGTTGCCATCACATGTATTTATGGAGCCGACTGTACCGTGGAGGCCAGTCAATGAAAGATTTAATTTTCGAATTCCCTTTGTATTGAAAGTCCGTTTCGGTTATCAGGGAATTGAATAAAAAAGGCGGTGGATTTTTGACTTTTATGACTGCTGCATTCAAACTGTTAATATTACTGAACCGATTCTGTTGAAATTTGGTGCACTTACGAACAAAAACACGGACTCCTTGCGTAATTTTTTTATGACTACGGGGTAACTTTTGGGAATCATATTAAAGAATTAAAAAAAGTTTTCAAACTTTACCGTGTGACATCTATATCTATAGTAATATATAAAGCTGAAGAGTTTGTTTGTATGCCTGAACGCGCTAACTACTGGTCCGTTTATCGAGGAAGGCTATAGGCTATATATCATCTGCTAAGACCAGGAGAGAGCAGTAATGAAAATTGTGACGCAGACGAAGTTGCGCGGGTCAACTAGTATCAAATAAAAATTCTCAATGTAAATCTATCTGGTCACAATAGTATTTTTTTCATATTTTTTAAATAAATGGTTCTGAAGTTATTCAAGAAATTAAACGTAAAATGAGCCCCATATCCCCTAAAATTTTGAAAAAAAAACAGATGTTAGTTCTTTGTCAATGTTACAATAAAAACCGGCCAAGTGCGAGTCGGACCATAACTCTTAATTTTTATTATTTGTTGTTATAGCGGCAATAGAAATACACCATCTGTGAAAATTTCAAGTTCTACTTATTACGGTTCAAGAGATACAGCCCGCTGACAGACAGACGGACGGACGGACGGAGAGCGGAGGCTTAGTAATAGGGTTCCGTTGGTTACCCTTTGGGTACGGAACCCTAAAAATAAGATTCGTTCGGAAACCCTTTGCAGGCGAATTCGACTCGCACTTGGGCGGTTTATTTTTAAGAAATTGCTTGTGATTATATCATTGTAAACAATGTAAACAAAAGAAATGACGCAGAATTTATTATGGGATTTTTAAATTGTTTATTTGCTTGTCTACAACAACTGTTGAAACAAGCAATTGTTTGTTGCAATACTACTTCTGCAGAACTTAATAAAAATTTAAACTGATTTAAATGGTGGTGGTGAAACAGGAATATTCAGATTTTTTTACTACTTTATTAGTTTTCAATGTTTTAATTATTTGTGATTTAATTGGTTTGGAATAAGTTGCCGCTCTATAGCTCCAGCCACAAAAATCATCACGTGCGTCGCCATTGCAAAGCAAAAACTTTGGTCATATAGCCTGATGAACATTGACATAATTTTTTTCATCCTCATTTATTCTTTAAACGGCTGGAAAAAACTATATGTAATTTGGTAGAAAGGTAGATCATAGTCTGGAATAATACATAAGATACTTTTTATCCCGGGAGTATGTTACTTGGGATAACTTTCGACATTCACACGGGTGGGGGGTGGGGCAGCTAGTGTTTACATAAAGGTTAGATTAAAGCGTTTGGCATGCTCATGAAATAAGAACAACTACACCTACAAGAATTCGATAATGGAGTGAATACCAACACTGACCACGATAAGACCTAGTACGAACAGCAGTCCAGATTTATCACATAATATTTGTTTTAAATAACTTTTTGTACATGGCAGATTTTATTTTTTTAATAAACTAGAGTTTCTTTGCTGAATACCCTGTAAAAACGCCGAAACAAACTCAAACTCATAATGCCGTTGGTGGTCTTTTGAGGAAAGCTCCGCACAGATTCCATGTCAACCCCTTACAAGTCGCTAATCTCAAAGAATAATGAACGACGGATTCCTCAAAGAACAAAGAACATGAAACAAAAAACGATACAGAAAATAAAATACACTCGTACGATTCAAAGGGTAAAAACTTTTGGTATAACGAGGCACAGTATTTGTATCGAGTCAATCATGTTTATGGTCTATGTAACTTCTCACCGTTACTGGCTAGGTGCCTCTGACGTCATCATGGCTTAGTAGAACGTAATAAAATAAAGAAAATTGTGTTAGCTGCTGAGTGTTATTAAATTTAGTTGAAGAACTATGAGATAAATGGAATTTTGAAGTTATTATTTTTATTTTGTATTAAATTGTTATTAGATAAAGCGTTTGCCGTGAAGGCGACAAACGTTGGCGACGATGTGACAGTGAAACAACTCTGCATACCTACATGCATTTTTGTAGAAATTGTTTCACGGGTCTACAGTTTTTTTTTAATCATTACAGCATTCGCGAGTCACTGATGTCTGCGGGAGTCTTTAAAACTTGATCTGAAAGATGTAATGACGTATCATTATGTATCATTCAAAAGAAGAGATTGCTACCCCGTGGTGAGGTAATTACGAATTGAATAGATTAATTTGTTCTATTTTAGCAGGATGCCATCGTAACTACCCAGATAATTTGTTTATTTGTCCAAATTATTTGTCCTTACGAGTGTTTTATAATATAATTGGGAATATTTGGAAAAACATGATGATCAAAGAACTTTTATTTTCTTTGACTAGACGACAAAGTTGTTTCAATGTTTAACTTTATTAGGCGCGAGAGTAACTTCGTAAATATAAAATGTGAAAGTTTATCTGTTTGGCTGTTATTTAACCGATTATGCTTAAATGGTACATCGGATTTGGAAGAAGGCTGGAAAAGCTCGAAGCAGCTTGTATTACAATAATCATTATATCCCACTTGTTCATCTTGCCGTATGGTGTCGGCCGGTGCCGTATGGTGCCGTAAAAAATCCCAGCACTTCTCGTGGGTTTCGTAAGAGACGACTAAGGGGCTTGCCAGAGAATGGGCAGCAGCGTTCTCTGTAGAACTCAACTGTCAAACCTGGCGATTATGGCAACCCCCCCCCCCCTTTTGGGGGAGGTATGTGTCCAGCAGTGGACGACTTTCGGCTGATATGATGATGTTGATCTCCCGACGTTATGACGTTGATCGTGCGTCATACCTATCTCTCACCGGTCGCGTCGGATTACCGTCTCATCATGTAAGAGTGATGGGAGGAAGGGCGCAACTGTGAGCAGGCACTTGTGCACTATAATATCTCCCGCGCCGATGGCTAGTCTCCGTTGAGATGGTAGTAATGGGTCAGATGAACTAAACTAATAAACTAAAACTGGCTGAAATAAAATAGGTACCAAACAATTTAATATTTAAGATCAAATAAAGTAAATGAAATTCACATGAGGAGCTCGTGGTTAGATGATCACAGCCACACGGGTCGATCTTAAAGGTTAGGCTACGCTTGCCAAGGTTGGTCTGTGGATAGGTGACCATCTTAACATACCGAGTTTCCTCCGTGGCTCGGAAAGCACGTTGAGCCGTTGGTCCCGGCTGTCATTTGTAGATCTTTGGCAGTCGTTACGGATAGTCAGAAAAGCCAGTAAATCTGACTCCAGTCTCGCCATGAAGTACCGTGTTACCCAGTTAATGGGTTGTGGAGGTCTGGTAGGCAGTCGCTCCTCGTAAAATACTGGTATTCAGCTAAACCCGGCTTGCCTATCTCAATATAGTTGGGAAAAGGCTAGGGAGATGATGAATTGTATGATTCACATACCTATTAGACTCCATTTCTTGACGTGGGTAGGTAGCATCAAATTAGTGTTCGGAAATAAATCCATTAGGATCGACAGACTAGACTCGCTGCTCAAAGGCACTTCATAGCTCGATTATATAAATTCGTTACATTTATTTTTTATGACTACATACAACGTTTATATTTGGCGATATTTGTGTATTATATTTTTCTGCTATCACATTATTTTCCAGAAGTTTGGGTGAAGACATGCTTAGATGAGTTATTGATTTAATTGAACTTACAATAATCGTCAAATTAATGTTTGTTAGGTTTGATTGCATGAACAGCCTGTTGGGAGCCTACTCTCCTAATAAAAGTACAAACATTATGTTTAATCAATAATTAGCTAAAACTATTGTACACTTTTATGACGTTTTAAAAACTGAGTTATTTTATTGCATTTTTCTCCATCTGTTCTTGTTTTTCCTGAAGACGTGTCGTGTAAGTTTGTGCTAAAAATGCATTGCATTTTCTTTCCTTTCTTACCTCGTAAAAGTACATGGAGGTTAACAGAATACTTTCAGTATAGCTATAAAGTCCCAACAACCTCCATTTAATAAGAGTGACCCACATACATTACTCAACTTGACGACTGTACTGTACCTAATAGGGAACATGCAATATTTCCATTTTTTCTTTATTTTTAAAGAACTCCATCTAGAATAGAAAACCAAAAAAGAAAAGAAGACGCATTAATTTTTTGCCGAAATTGCGTTTTTAAACCGACTGTTAAAATTTTCGCGTTAAAACGGACGATGACGTCACTCATAACTCCCACTGGTCAAAAACTGTCCTAACTCAAAGACATAAGGTTGCCTTTTCGTTGTCATAACAGCAGTGACGTGACTAAAATACGTTCCATTTCACGTTAGTTAGTTATTCTGTTTTTGCATCTTCACTTTTCAAGCGATTTCTGCACAGAGGAGAATGATTTATAGGTGATGCGCCATGGTAAGTCGCATAATTCAAATTTAAACGTGTACAACATATAACAGAATAATCGCAATACCTGAAAATCAGTCATTCTGGAAAGTATCCGAAAACGCGTATGTCTTTAACTAAATAATTTTGAACTCAGTATTCGGTTGTAGTTATTAGGTACAGAAATTATTGCAGCTGAGAGAAATATCTATTTACAGAAGTATAATAGGCCTAACTTTGTTTCTTTGGGTTGTGGAGGTTTGGTAGGCAGCCGCTCCACGTAAATACTGGTATTCAGCTAAATCCGTTCTGATTGGAAGCCTACTCCAATATAGATGATGAAAAAGGCTAACCTTATCCCTTCTACATAATATTTTGGGTTCAGTTTCCACTGATTTACAAGTAACGACTGCCTACCTGACCTCCTCAACCCAATAACTGCATAACACGGTACCCTTTTCAAGACTATATGATGTCAGAATAACTGACTTACAACTATCTGGAACAACTGACAAAGATCTAAATTAACAGCAAAACCGGACAAGTGCGAGTCGGAGTCTCATACGAAGGGTTTCGTACAATAAACCTTAAATTTTATTATTTTTCGTTATAGCGGCAAATGGAATACAAAATCTGTGAAAATTTCAATTGTCTACCTATTGCGGTTCTTGAGATACAGCCCGCTGACAGAAAGACGGATGGATGGACGAACGGACGGATGGACAGCGGAGGCTTAGTAATAGAGTTCTGTTGGTTACCCTTTGCGTATGGCTAACTTTAAAAAAGCCAAAATTTCCATCCATTTTTATAGTTTGCGACTGACATGCGCATGCGACCGGTGCTTAAAAGTTAGTAGAATTATCCCTCTGATCAAAATAAGGCGAAATTGTATCTTTTATCCAAACTACTTATATCCAAATACCTACTAAGTACCCCTTGGCAAGGCTAGTGTCAGATTTTCTGGCAACGCGAAATACAAAATCGCTAATTGCAAAAAAATATATAAGAACGAATAACGCGGGCTACCATAGAGCTTTCGGCTTAAGCCGCGATCCTACGTCTAATAGACGAACATTACGGCGCTTAATACTCCCGAAGTATTTGCTACTGTTTGGGCCAGTATACCCACTGCAAGTTGTCTCATTAACTCGGATTTAGTTACTTGAAACACAATTAACTTCACTAAGAACACTGTGCAGTTCTTGGTACTCGTTTTGTGTGAATGGTTGAGTTTATTATTAGTTGTAAGGGTTGTTATTGTTTTGGGTGGTGTTTTAATAAGGTTTTTTGTTTGATATTTAAACTTGATTAAAATCAAATCAATCTGTCTAGCCTTCCTGAACAAATATGCGACACCCATAAACCAAATACTGGGTAACGAATGTCTCACCATTGGGTATAATACCCAATGGTGAGATATTCGGGAATCTGATTTTTGGCCCGTAACCACTGTCAAAGTTCTACAAGTGTCAGCCAGGACTACATTCTTTACGTCTAATGTAGTGAATTTTATATGACATATCGAGATTTAAAGTTTTATCCACGGACCGACCTCAACAAGTGTTGCTTAACCTGAAAGATCACCTAATGCGGGAGTTATTACTAGGCCACAAACCTCAAAATAATTAAAATGATACTGAATTGTATCTCTACAAAAATTTAACATTTTCCATGTTCGCCAAAAGTCCTTTCCGTTATTTTTTTCATAAAACAAGAAGTTCTTTTCCAGAAAATCCGAGAATTCTCAATTTCCACGCAACACAAACACCAAGGCTACTTTGCAGGAAAATCTTGAATATAATTTTGTAGAAGATAGTGCCGGCCGCAATGAGCTAGGTGGGCGAACGAGTTATGGCAACCCAACAACCGTAGCACAGTCAGTAAGCAAGCAACTATGGCCGCCGTCTGTAGACATTGCCTGAATGTAACCGCTAACGAGAGATTCACTGGCGCCTTCATAAAGGAGCCGTTCCACAATCGTCGAAGCTAAGCACGCGTCCTTAGCTTCGCTTTGTCTGAATATGTACACAGGATCGTCCAGTCGCTGCGAGTCTGCGTCTCAACGCCACGCTACGCCCGTATGCACTGTTGGTAAATAAGTTACAGCAAAGCTAACGTGGGGAATCTCTCCGTGCATATCCTTCATCGCGGTGGACGGTCGACTTTATACTCTCCCTACAAACCTAACAATGTATTCTGCACTAATTCTGCCTTCTACACCTGTAGTAATAAAACACCAGACATGGGGGAAATCCATAAAATATCTATTTATTCCCTTTTTGAATAAAACCATGACTCGTAGCTTTATAATGGTTTTCCCGTAACCGCTGTCAAAGATCAAATAATCATTTTGTCGTACATCAAATTCGTGGCTTTGTAGAGTATTGGACTTGGAAAATTCTTCACAATGAGTTGGATTTTCCTGAATAAAAAGTTTTTCTTTTGTGTATTGTAAAGTTTGAGAAGTGTGATTTATTGCTTTATTATCCATATTTTACAAGGACTTTTCATTGGAACAAATTTATAAGTAAGCTGTACAATTACAAGCCAGTAGTCACCATTTTCATTCGTCTGAAACTAAATATATTAGTCCGAGTCTTTAGAAATGTTTCTAGAACTTAAACATGACTTACTAAATATTTTTTACAAAAACCACAAAAATTTAAACATGTAACCTATATTCTTCAAAATATCACCTACTTATGAATTTCATTGCTCCACGTTAGCACCTTAACCTCGTTTAAAAATTCGTTTTAAAAAGAACGCAAAATCACAAATGATGCCGCCCATTTCCGTGCTCTTAGGTACACCGGCCGCATTAAGAAGCATTAGTTCAGTAACAAAGGGTGGTATGACAAAGTGCCTTCCTTTCTTGGTGGGGTAACAATAGAGGTGTCGCTCGTTGTACCCCGGAGTTGTCGCACGCGACCGAGGACGACATTGAACAACTCTAACGACTTAATGCATCGTCTCGTTATTTCTGGTAATGAAAGTATTTCTGATTGTGGCTGCTTTTTCTTGGCTCGTATCTACGTAGTCACAATGTGGTTTTATGGTTGTCGGTTGTAGTATCTTTCGCGGTAAAGGTGGGGACTGAAACTGTTTGATAACATTGCTTGTCTACATCGGGTGTAAAATGTTCGTTTATTTCGACGTCATGGTCCTCAAGTATCTACCTATTATTTGTACCCTACATCTATTTAATATTTCTATAGAGGTAAAACTAATTTGAACGATAGAAGATCTCTAGAAGTATATATCTACTGATCCGCTTACATTGATTATTTTAATGATAACGGGAATTTGGCGACTTATATGGTGTACTTAATAAAGAGTATTCTATTCTATCTATACCTAGATACTGACTTTTATCCTGTAATATGCACGGACTGTCCACGGAAGTAGAACCTCGTTAAAATACTAAATAGAAACATATAAAAAATGTAGGTACTATTTCCAAAGTGCTGAAAAACAAATCAGCTTACAAAAAGTACTCGCTCAAAATTATTCAAATCGCTACAAAACCAACTTAACAAACCCTACTTACCTAGAGAACACGATTTTTTACGTTTGGATAACATTGGTTTGGCAAACGCGTTTACATTCCGGAATACAGGATGGACAGGAATACTAATCTGTTCTGTGAGGAATTCGGATAGGGAGGGGCGACCCACGGTAACCAGCTCTTGGTACGGTCAACTTCATTCACAAGTAACACTTTGAAGTACTAAGATACTTCGTTGTAGGTATGAAATAAAAACGCTGTCACTGTCAAATTGCAACCATGTATTGGTGGTTGATTATACCATGGCCCATGATTAGGTATCCGGTTTGCGTTCTACGTTATTTGAATATTCTGGATGTTGCGTGTCGTATTCTGCCTTTAGTATTTTGCGTGGATAAATATTTTATTTGTGTTAGAAAAGGCGGTGAGTATTGAATATTCCATTAATAAGGTTGCTGATCAATCGGCTTGTCTATTTTAATGTACTCGTATTAACCATATTTTCAGGAAACTGTGTGTTATAAACAAGCAATTGGTAAAATACTGAGCTTGATTGTTTTTTTTTTACCAAAATACTGACCAGTCGTCTGGTCTCGTAAATCAATATACAAAAATGTCTTCCGCTACTGCTGAGTGACTGACAGACAATACAGCTGAACCTACTGGTGGCAGGAAGCTGATATTTGGCATTTTGGTTCCATGGAATTGCCAAATTGAATTGAAATTGAACAATTGAATTGGAATTGAATTTAAACAATTCCGTTTCGGGAGGTACTTGTTTCAAATACGGCGGGAGGATACGCTCGGGTGTCAACACTGCGAGGATGGCCCCGAGGAAGCGGTGAAGCATACGGTGGAGATCGACCCTGCTTGGGCGCAGCCGTGTCCTCGTCGAGGCAAACGGCCTTGGTTCAAGCCATGGTCCGGAGCGATGAGACATGGGAAGCAGTCACCTCCTTCTGCTTCACCCAGAGCGGGAGGATTTAATGATTTTTCATTCTTATAAAAAAGGGTAGCACTAAGAGAGGATTTCCCGAAATTCCCACAGGAACGGGTGATTCTCCTAAAGTGGCCTTTTTAGCCCTCCTGTATATTACCTACATTAAATAGCAAAGGCATTTCAAAGGGGCACAATTTGTATGAAAATGTTAAAATTCATATGAATGGAAAAACTGTTTACTGTCAGCAAAAAATTTTCAACGCTAGCTTTCACTTTGAAAACTTTGTTAGTTATGCGTCAACGGTGAAATTGTATTTCATAAGTTTGCATAAAAACAGAGCGTTTTGCATTCTACGTTTGTACAGTTTACCGTGGCTTTATATTTTCAACTAGCAATTGCCGGCGACTTCGTACGCGCATATCCCTTGACCTATCTTTTTCACTATTTCAGATTTGGTCTTACAGTAGACGTTGTCCAAAAACAGTCCTCTAAACCCATGAAAGTTTGCCAATAAATTAAAAGTCACCCTGTAATTTACCCTGTACGTGTCGTATAAGAGAAATAAACTCCTACTGTTTTTGTTTTTAATAACACGAGCGAAACAGACGGGTTCAAAACAAAGATACTCCGGCCTGTGCCTACATCGCCGACATACACCCGAAGTTTTTGAATTCACCCAGTTTAGGACGGCTCTGTGTCAAAAGTTCTTTCCCGTATTTTACAATTGGGTATTTCTGGAGCTGGATATATATTCTTTTGTTTTCATATTTCATTATAATAATAATAATAAACAGGTTGTCGTTTCTGGATATTTCTCTGAATGATTTATAAATTAATTTAGAGAGGTGGAAGTTTGTGAAAAGGTGACCCGTTTTTGTGTATTTACGTAGATTTTGAAATTTCAGATCACACAAAACAACAAACATTTTATAGAAATACTATCTTGCTCAAAGTTAAGTTACAAAAGTTCTTGTAACAGTAGTATGGTAGCTTAACATATTCAATCATAACATAATGACATGCAAATTTTGGTATACCTAGGTACAATTAAATCATGAATATTTAAACTGAAGGAATTCTTTTATGTTATAGAATGGATTCTCAATTAACCACCTATGTAAAGCCCTTTTGAAGCGGACCATTGGAAGTTCTTTAATTTGGGTAGGAATCTTGTTATATATTTGAATAATCATTGGATAGCAACTTCGCCTGTATAGTTCCGTTTTAGTTCTAGGATTAATTAGTCTATTAGGATACCTAGTTTTGAACTCTATTTATCTTCCAGTTTTTCAAACAAAGGGTGAGATTTGGTATTCTACATATCGGGAGTTAGTGTATTTTAAGTTTCCTAAACAGTGGTTTACAAGATGTAAGTGGGTCCACATTACAAATCGCACGTATACATATCTTTAGTGCGATAAAAAATCTTCCGAGATGCACCGAGTTTCCCCATACCAGTATACCATAACGTAGTATTGAAACAACATATCTATACTAATATATAATGCTGAAGAGTTTGTTTGTTTGCTTGCGCTAATCTTAAGAATTACTGATCCGATTTGCAAAATTCTTTCAGTGTTAGATAGCTCACTTATCGAGGAAGGCTTTAGGCTATATATCATCACGCTAAGACCAATAGGAGCGGAGCCATAATGAAAATTGTGACGAAGACGAAGTTGCGCGGGTCAACTAGTGCATGATAAGCCTGTAATGTGGCTTGTCTACTTGTTAGCCTAGATAAACGCAATGCAAAGGGCACTAGGAGGAATACGGGTTTTAGTCAGTAAGAGTCTGACACTCCCTCCTGCTTCACCCGGAGCGGGAGGAGTCATTTGATGATTTCCCATCCTTAAAAAAAAGGTTAGATAAACGCCATAGAGCATAATCAAACTTACTGATTTTTCCACATATCATATCAATATGATTACTCCAGGAACACCTCTCATCTATAACGATCCCAAGAAAAGTCATACTATCTGATTGTTGTATTTGTTCATCTTTATAAGTGATGTTTAAACTCACCTACTGTATCCTGTTGTGCGCAGTTATATAAAGAGCTTTGGTTGTATGTTTCTTCTTCGATCCGATTACGAAAATGCTTTTACTGATAGAAAGGCTTGTATCACCCAATGGCGATGGTGGAAGGGAGGATCCTCCGACCTGATGATTGTTGTGTCCGGTGGGCAACTTCCCGATAGTTGATATTCGGACTGTTGTATATGTTCACATCGCACGGAAAACTCTGATACCGGGATGCGGGATTGTGTTTGTTTCGTCGCTGGCGGTATAGATAGCGCTGCGTTTCTTTTTTTTGCTGTACAAATTTCGCTTCGTGAGGTTTTCTTTTAGCGGCATTAATGCCACTACAGCCTCACTTGACCGAAAGCGATGATGTGCTTGCCTAGAAGTAACCTGTGAGATAAGTTATACGAGAGAAGTCGCGGGAAACAGCTATACTTTCTTTTAATGACAGTTTGAATGTTTGCACTCGTATTTAAGTGGTAGCCATTAACATAAAAGTAATTTGTAGGACCTCAGCTAATATGTTAGCCTCAATAAATAGTTATTCAAGTCACACTATTCCTTTCAGCTGAACTCTTGGGGAGGCAAGTAGAATTATTCAGAAAGTTAGCTCGTTAAACCTCGTGAGACACGGCTAACTTTCTAAAAGTGAAACACGAGGAAACGACGACGAATATATACTTGTACGTACTTATATTGTTCGCGACTTTAAATAGATTTCGTTGTTTAATAGTTTTTGAATATGTTGTTACACTTTCCATGGCAAGTGTTGCGGTACGTGTTGCAGTTTCTGCAAGTTTTGCAAGATTATGCTGTAGTAGGTAGGTACAGGCGTATAACTGTAATATTCATTTGAGAAAGTATTATTTTATGTTTTGTTTTGTAGTAAGACGTTCTGAAAAACCGGTCAAGTGAGAGTCGGACTCCCACACAAAGGGTTCCGTACTTCCATAAACCAAAATTAACACGCTTCTTATACAAGAAGCGTGAAATTAAATGGAATCCCATGCGGGAGTCCCTTTAATTTTCAATTTAGTTTTTATTATTTGTAGTTTGCTGTGTAATTTTTCTTATAGCGGCAACAAAAATACACACTGAAATTTTCAAATCTCTACCTGTTACGATTCTTGAGGTACCCTCTCAGTTTTTATTGGAGTACTTTTTAGGGTAGTCAGCCAGGTAACAGTGTCGTCATTTAGTTTAATTAAACTAACGGAAAAAAGTTTTATTTTTAACTATTTATAAAATAACTTTAATTTATCATTTAGGTACAATGAAACCTTAAGGACGTACAATACGATACTAACACTCACTGCCGAGTTTACTTCTAAAAGATTTCAAACAATTCTTATACACATTCAAATACGCAAACAAAATGGATTACGAAGGCAATAACGAAATTGATTTTTGTATTATGACAGGCCATAATGAAAGTTAAGTCGAGTGGAAAAGCGAGCTCCTTTTATTTACGAAAAAGAACTTTCAGGCGATTTAACAGGCCTTTCAGATATTATTTCATTTGCAAAAGATGTATAATAATATAAACAGTGACTTCAGAACACTGGCCTGTTACAAAATACAGCAATTAATCTAGTCAAAGTTGGCGACAATATAACATAATTATTATCCTTTTTAAAGCCCGTGAAAAATTGTCCGTAATATTGTTTCGTCTAAAGTGAAAAAGTTACGTTTGTTCATTGTAAAGATATGATATAGAGGCCTATTGTTGCGATGGACAATATAAAAAGAATGGTGTCAGTGGGACGTGAAATAAATTAAACTGTCACCATAAAAATCCTATGTCTATATAAACCCCTTAATTATTTCATGCGAGACTGCACGCTGCTTTGTTGTTCGCAATTTTACTGTAGACAAAATGTGTGCAGGGACGGCTGTACTTTCATAATTACTCATATGAAGAGGATGAGAGCCTGGTTGAAGTTCCGTATATTTTCCACTTATTTTGTGGACAGACGGACGGCTAAATTGCGATTACGACACCTGGGTCCAACCTTAGGTTTTAGAAAAAGCCATTTGTTTAGCGTTGGCGATTGACTAAATGCCAAATGACAGCGTTTGTCATTCCTATACATTTTTGACGTTTTGATAATCGATTTCGCCACGCTACCGCTGGCAGAATATCACTTGTTTAGAACTTCTTGTTGACTCTACGTTCAATCCCTTTTCACCCTCTTACGAGTTCGATTTTGATCTCTTATAGACACAAAAGAAAGATCAAATGAAGATTATCTACACATATTTTATTTATTTTTAGAAGCAAAACCTTTATCAAGCACAAACGTACAGGACAAAGGTCTTTCAGTTCTTTTTTAGATAAAATCAACAACGTATAGAAAGATATATCTAAATTAAAATCTTGTGTAGACTTTCAACCCATTCGAACCTAACCTATTCGTGTTGGGGTACCCCTTTTTCACATCCAAACTAACCACCTCGACCACATCATGAAATGGCTAATTCTTCGAAAGGGAAACGACAAACAGGTTTTTAGATCAGGGTTTTAGAAAGTCGAGATAAGTTTATAATCTAATCGCACCAAATGTAGACCTCGACGAAAAATTGCTTGATGAATAGTTTAAAAGACTTGTTATGACGTGAGGATCATCAGACTCCACATGCAACTACCTAAAAAGCTACTATAATAGACTATTGTCATCATCATCTGCCTAGCCTTTTCCCAACTATATTGGGGTCGGCTTCCAGTCAAACCGGATTCAGCTGAATACCAGTGTTTTACGTGGAGCGGCTGCCTACCAGACCTCCGCAACCCATTAACTGGGTAACACGGTCCTTCATGGCAAGACTGCCTGGCTTCTGAAAATCCGTAACGACTGCCAAAGATCTACAAATGACAGCCGGGACCAACGGCTTAACGTGCTTTCCGAGGCACGAAGGAAACTCGTTATGTTAAGATGGTCACCCATCGGTTTTTATGTTATAGCCTACAGGTAGTACAATATCGTGTGTCGTGTCCCAGGTCAACCGTGTGCTATTATTTTCCTTTTTGTGCCTCAAATTGTGTAGGTGCGTGCACGGTACTGTGTTCATCATCTGCCTAGCCTTTTGCCAACTATATTGGGGTCGGCTTCCAGTCAATCCGGATTTAGCTGAATACCAGTATTTTACGATAAGCGGCTCCACAACCCATTAACTACAGTAACACGATACTTCATCGCAAGACTGGAGTCAGATTTACTTGCTTCTGAAAATCCGTAACGACTGCCAAAGATCTACAAATGACAGCCGGGACCAACGGCTTAACGTGCTTTCCGAGGCACGGAGGAAACTCGGTATGTTAAGATGGTCACCCATCCACAGACCAACTTTGGCAAGCGTTGCTTAACCTTTAAGATCGACCCGTGCGGCTGTTATTATTTTGCCACGATCTCATCAGATAAGTTTATAATATAATCGCACCAAATGTAGACCTCGACAAAGAATTGCTTGATGAATAGTTTAAAAGACTTGTTATGACGTGATGAGCATTACATGCAACTACCTAAAAAACTACTATAATAGACTATTGCAAGGACATGATGCTGTAAGGATAAGGAGGAGCTCGTGGTTAAATAATTGCAGCCGCACGGGTCGATCTTGAAATTTAAGCAACGCTTGCCAAGGTTGGTCTGTGCATGGGTGACCGTCTTAACATAACGAGTTTCCTTCGTGCCTCGGAAAGCACGTTAAGCCGTTGGTCCCGGCTGTCATTTGTAGATCTTTGGCAGTCGTTACGGATTGTCAGAAGTCAGTAAATCTGACTCCAGTCTTGCCAAGATGTACCGTGTTACCCAGTTAATGGGTTGCGGAGGTCTGGTAGGCAGCCGCTCCACGTAAAACACTGGTATTCAGCTGAATCCGGTTTGACTGGAAGCCGACCCCAATGTAGTAGGGAAAAGGCTAGGCAGATGATGATGCTGTAAGGATAAGGCGAACCGCGCGTTTGTATGACGACACAAATTGGTTCGTTAGACCGAAGGGAATTCACCACGCAGTCCGCTTTCTTCAAGAACAGTCGTGTGCGCACGAGTTTAAAAATGGCGTGTTTCTTGTATGGCTAAGCAGACGTTCAGACGACTTTATCTATACTTAATATTATAAAGCTGAAGAGTTTGTTTGATTGATCGCACAAACCTCAGGAACTACTGGTCCGTATTGATTATTTATTTTAGTGTTGGATAGCCAACTTATCGAGGAAGGCTTTATGTTATATAACATTACGCTACGAGCAATAGACGCAGACAAAGTTGAGTGGGTCAGCAAGTCTTTATATTTAGACCTAAGATAGCAATCCATAAACATCTCACCAATCCACCAACAAAACAAAACCAGTTAAGTAAAAAAAGAAGCTACTTTATTTAGAGGACACAGACTGAATTCACGTCGACCAAGATAAAAGCGAAAGACTAGTATTGTCCAAAGAGCTTTTAGCGAAGAAAGTTTCTCCCGAAAAAGATTTCCGAGTTAGAGATTAGATTAGAAGTGGGACGTGGACACATCGGAGACGAGTGAAGTTTGAATAAATATGTACGATACTTGGGAAACTCTCTTCCGTTATTACTCATAAATTATGTTCTTTGTCACGAAAACAATGCTACCAAAAATATTTCATTAACTTGATGAAACAGACACCAGAATTTTTCTTGCCAGTTCTTTCCGACAGAAATCTTACATACATTCATTCAGTCAAAAAGTGTCGGGAATGGATGATTTGTTTATGGTTCCAAATTCAAATTTTTGTTTTTTTGTAGTTGTTAGATTGGCACAACTGTTTTCCATTTTGGCGCGGAGTTTGAGTTGCATCTGTTATTTACATTAAATACAGTGCTGGTTTTAATAATATCATATATAGTGTGTATTGCGAATTTCATAATGGACGAAAATATCGAACAAAGAGTTTGTCTTAAATTTTGCATCGCCAATGGAATTTCGTATTCGGAGTCACTGAAAATGTTACAGAAGGCTTACGGTGAATCGACTTTATCAAAAACTCGTGCTTATGAGTGGTTCAAAGCGTTCAAAAGCGGTCGAGATGTGATGGAAGATTTGCCTCGCTCTGGTAGGCCGTCAACGTCTGCAACTGAAGTTAACATCGCAAAAGTGAAGGAAATAGTGACTGAAAATCCCCATTTAACTCTGAGAGAGATAGCCGCCGAACTTTCTGTATCTCACGAGTCGATCCGTACCATTTTAACTAATCATTTGGGTATGAAACATGTTGCTGCTCGGCTAGTCCCAAAAGATCTGAATTTTCTCCAAAAACTCAATCGCATGAAAGTCGCTGAGGACATGCTAGAACGAGTCAGTTCGGACCCAACATTCATGAAACGCATTGTTACTGGTGACGAGACGTGGGTTTACGAGTTTGACATGCAAACTAGTCAACAAGCTTCGGAGTGGCGCTTTCCAACTGAACCGAAACCGAAAAAACCACGCCAAAGTCGATCAAAAGTCAAAGTCATGTTGACTGTTTTCTTTGACTATCGCGGTGTTGTGCACTCTGAATTCTTACCGGAAGGTCTAACGGTAAATAAAGAATATTATTTGAGCGTTATGCGGCGTTTAAGAGAGCAAATTCGACGAAAAAGGCCAGATTTGTGGAAAGAAAATTCTTGGCTTTTGCACCACGACAATGCGCCTTCGCACAAGGCTATCATTGTGAACGAATTTTTAACCAAACACTCAACAAATACCATCCAGCAACCACCATATTCACCAGATATGGCTCCTGCTGACTTTTTTCTTTTTCCTAAACTCAAATTACCACTTCGTGGCACCCGTTTTCAATCGATAGAAGACATAAAGGAGAATTCGCGGCGAGAACTGAACTCGATTCCGGAAGCAGCGTTTAAAAAATGTTTTAATGAATGGATTATTCGTTGGCGCAAGTGTATCGTTTCTAAAGGAGCATACTTTGAAGGTGATAAAATAAATTTGGATGAATAACAGACATTTTGTGTATTATTGATCTTTTCCCGGTACTTTCTTGACAGAGTAGTATTACGATTTGTAATAATTGAAATATGTCATATTGAAGTTGAACTGGAATTAAACTGAATAGAACAAAAAAAAAAAAAACAATAATACAGAATGTCTAAAGGAGGGAGTGGAGGGGTGTGAGAGTGAGTAGTGTTACGGTGTGTGTGTATGTGGCTGTAGACCAAGGAAGGTTGTGTCTCCCCAGTTTTTGATCGTCATATTGTCAAAAATATGTTTTGATGATTTAAGTTACAATATTCAACGACCTATGTGGCATACCTAGCTATTCAATTTAATAGCTTAGTTAATAATCAAAGCTGCGTTTATAACTGCGAGTAAGACTACCTGCAACCTTGTCTGTCCATCTTTTAAATCCAAGAGATTTTGGCATTATGTCACCCTACACAATATTTTCTTCTTTTACCTATTCTCCCGTAACTCAAAAATGAATAATTTTTTTTATATTCAAAGGGTTATACCAGTAATATTATTGTTGGCTATCCAATTGTTACTCTTTCTACATCTTACGATCACCAATCTTTTTAGAAAGAAAGAAAAAGAAAAGAAGAAAGAAAAAGACGTTTATTTCCTCAAAAGCGACGCACGAAAAAGAAAATCATTAGGGAATAAATAAAAAGGGTGACCAACGGAACCCTATTACTAAGCCTTCGCTGTCCGCCCGTCCGTCCCTTCGTCTGTCTGTTAGCGGGCTGTATCTCAAGAACCATAATAGGTAGTCAGGAAATTTTCACAGATTTTGTATTTCTATTGCCGCTATAACAAGAAGTAATAAAAATTAAACCCTTCTTCGGACTCGCACTTGACCGATTTTATTTAAATGTAGAGACAAATATGATAATACCAGCCTACACTGTAACCGTCTCCCTGCGGCAAATATATTTCTCGTACAGACACCAACCCTGTCTATAAGCGTAAATATATTTTACATTATTCCCTCTCCGTATTCGATCAAGGTTAGAGCTCACCACAATCACGCCAAGCGTGGTTTCAATTAGTGCTTTGATACCAGTTCGAAGTTTCTAACATCGTTTTATTCGTCGAAGATCAAACAAATGAGATTTACATCTACTTTGTGCAGAAATTCTAGCATTAATATTATTTTCATATAAGCCTGTCTAGACTAACTGTATTAAGGAGCAGATTAACATAATAATATCAATGTTTATCAATATATAAATTAATTTTGGAGCTACTCAAGAAATATTGGAGTTCCTAACCTAGCCATACGAGCCAGCAATATTGTAAGCTATAGTCTTACTGGTAACCTGAACCAATTAACCCTGAGAGCCTGCACAATGTGACTTTCTAAAAGAGAAACGATTATCGAAATGTAAAAAACTTATGAGATTGATATGAACTACTGAAATGTCATGTAGTCAAGACTGTTTATTTTGGACACTTGATTATTATTATTAGTGCTGATATATGTAACGCAACGTTCACAAACATATACCAAAAATATCGTCATGTAGAGAGTAAGAGGAGGAGAGGGAGGGACAACTCTCGTATTTTAAGAAGCATTCACACTCGCGTCCCTATCGCGAACCGTTAAAACACCTCTAAGTTCCCTGTAAATTGACAATGCTTTGACTTTGATTGTCGCTGAGGTGTTACTTCTGCTTAAAGAAAGCTTTTTACGTACTAGAATTGAACTTCAGATTTGATATGACATTCGTATGTTAGACGTTAAAACTTCACGTTTTGTAATCACACCAGATGACCCACGCAACTTCGTCTGCGTCACAATTTTCATTGCTGCTCCGCTCCTATTAGTCTTAGCGTGATGATATATCGCCTATAGCCTTCCTTGATAAATGGGCTATCTAATACTGAAATATTTTTTTAAATCAGACCAGTTGTTCCTGAGATTAGCGCGTTGAAGCAAACAAACAAACAAACTGTTCAGCTTTATATATTAAGTATAGATATAATTTGACTAAGCCACCTCACTGGCATTGCAAGTTGAGTCTGAGCAAGTAGTGTCATGTCATAGTTTGTAAAGGCAATTCAGATATCAAATACATAAAAAACTCGTCACCACCAGTTCATCGAACTTACCACTTTAACAGTCAGTTCACTGCCCCAACCTTGAAAGAAATATACTAGATACAAGTTGAAGTTTTACTAAAACTGTCACGTACTTTAATTCAATATAAGCGTCGTCCACATATATAATATTAGTGTGCGGTTTACTCGGGGTTCGCGCCATCTGTCGTCCCTCGCTTAACGAAGATTTAGTGATCTAACACGCGGTACAGATCTGCGGTGGGTTTTTACAAGAGAAGCAGTAAGTCAAAAGGTTACGGTATTATTAGAACGTTCTTTGGGTAGATTAACGGTCTATATTAGATATTGTGAGGAGCTCGTGGCTAGATAATAACAGCCGCACTGGTCGATCTTCAAGGTTAAGCAACGCTTGCCAAGGTTGGTCTCGAAAAACACGTTAAGCCGTTGGTCCCGGCTGTCATTTTTAGATCTTTGGCAGTCGTTACGGATAGTCAGAAGCCAGTAAATCTGACTCCAGTCTTGCCATGAAGTACCGTGTTACCCAGTTACTGGGTTGTGGAGGTCTGGTAGGCAGCCGCTCCGCGTAAAATACTGGTATTCAGCTAAATCCGGTTTGACTGGAAGCCGACCTCAATATAGTTGGGAAAATGCTAGGTAGATGATGAGATGATGATTAGATATTGTGGGAAATAAGAATAAATACGTTTGCATTCTGTCGTTTCGCTCGTGGTAGATCTGTCGTGGTCACGGCGTCACCGTAGGCGGTAGAGGCCCTCTGGGACGAATACTTCGTTTCTATAAAGCGGAGTGGGCTGAAATCCCTTATGCTGCACGTCTGGGTTGGAGGATGTCACGTCTGATGTTTGGTTTCCAATACATGACAGTTTTCGGATGGAAATCATTGTCTTTAACATTTTAAAGTTAAATGTTGATGACGATGACAAAATAATGCAGTTGGCGTTATGGTGTGCTGCACAAGACGACTCGAAACATTTGCCTCGTTGGGTACTTTACTTTATTACAGTTTTGGAATATATATTTTTTATTATTTGTTCCTAAAATATGTATACAACATATTTTTATCGTCAACAATAACAATGTAAAAACAAATTAGTAACAATTTATTAGTTTTAAAGAGTGTCCATGGAGTTTCTTGCACGTTCTTCTCTACAGAGATCTACGCTGGAACTATCTTTGGAACGTGCAAATAGCTTTACCTCTTTGAATGACTGACCTTGACAACTCAATAGGCACTATTGAATTGTGAAGGTCAGTATGTATGTTATAATGGAAATAAATGCATAACTTTGATTAATTACCTGTTTTTTGAATATTTTGTAAACCTACTAGTATTTGACTTTTACTAAAAAGACTCAAAAAGCGGGAATTTAAATTAATTGCTTTTATTTTATTTTTGCAATACATATTAAATATATTTTTTTTACAAATAACAATATCAGTGAAGAGAATATCGTAAAAACACGTGTATCTGTTCAAAGCTTTCCGTTTTATACTCAAATCGTAACACAAATGTTTATATTCATTCGAAACCAATTAAATGCACACATATCTCATGATCACTGTTTATATTCAATTATTTCATACAGTACAATTCATTCATAGCTAAGTGGGGCTGGCTACAGACTAGTGATATGGGTAGGGTTGCCAAAAAACAAGAGTTAAGTGAAAGAGTCGGTCTTTCGGACTTGAGACCTGCAATTTCCGTTCCTTCATTGTGTACAAGATTTTTTCCAACTCCTCCGCTAAACTTTTCTGTTAAAGTTCGTTGCAGGATTCAAGACAGTTAATGTATCGTTTCTCCGGGAATCGTCGAGCTTCATTTCTCGGTGTTATTCTGGTGGTCGCCACTATTGATTCTGGCTTTCAGGAGTTGCAGTGGTTGGAAATGTGTTGCCGGCTTGTCCCAAAATAAAAGAGTTGGTCTCGTGCTGGAAAACTAACTGCCGAACGTAGGGTATAAAGTATTACTAGATACTTCATAAAGAGTTTCTCAGGAGTTTGACAGTTTGTGGTGGGACACTTCCGCGCCTTGGAAAGCACGTAAAGCCGTAAGCCGTTGGTCCTGCATCTCATCTCTTCCGGTCGTTTCGGATTGCCGTTCCATCATACTATGATAGTAAAGATATATATGCACCTGTGTTTTTGATTTAGGCTCTGTTACCCGTGCGAAACTGGGGCGAGTTGCGATGTAGTGGAGAATATTATTAAGCACACTATGCCAGCATGAACCGAAAAATTGATTATACTTCAGTAATTTCACTTTAACCAAGCTATGAACCTATGAATTTTACTGAAACCAAAACTAAATCATAAAAAAAGGAAATTTCTAACGAGCCGGAAACATAAATTTTCAGTCGGATGAAACCGAAAATCGAACATATCCGGCTAAACAGCAACAACCCCATTATATGGATATCACAGTTAAATGCGGATATAAATCGCGTATAATGTAAATTGAACTCTGTAACCATTAATCAAAGAAGTTTCAGATAATTTGTAGGTTTTATGATATTGTAATTAAGAGTTTTTGGTAATGATATATCAGTATTTTGGTTATTGTAGATATTGACGGTTCGTTCGTTACCTAATAGTATTAATATTGTCATTCCGATTGGTCTCATAAAGTAAAATGAACATGGACGGAAGGAAATTCAAATTACGGTTGTCATTTGGTTCTGTAATAATCATCAATCATTATGCCTAGTTTTAATGAACCCCTAGTCCTTCCTTAATGACCCTTAATTGAAAGGAAATTATGTTCATCAAAACCTGCGTAGCACGCTACATCGTAGCAGGCTACGCCGTAGTAAGCTAAGGCCGCGCCCGATATGGCTCTTGACATAGTGTCAAGTACGACAGCGATTGTGGAAAGGTTCAAAATAAATGGGATTGACGAACACACAAAAAGCCAAGTGGACAATCCCTTACGTGACAAGCGCTTTTGCTGATAAAATGACACTTTGTGTAGAGCTTTGAGGCTCCTTTTGCAATAGAATACCAATCATCGATCAAAACAGTAGTACTTTAGAAGGCAATACATTCAAGCCGATCGCATAAATTGTTGTTTGACCTAGTTGCACGTCTGAATTTAAGCTGAGCCTTTCGCTACATTGTTACTAGATGCTTGGGTACGCAAATCTTCACTTTGAAGACGGTATAGCGGTGCGCTTATCAAAAAGCTGCGGATAGCGGTACGGCACCAGGCGAGGCGAGGCGAGGCAAGCCAGCCAAGGCAAGACTCGTGTTTGGCGCAGCGTTCTCTTTGTCGCTAGCTAAAGATAAGCTACAAAGTTGATACAATTTCTATACAAACGTTGTCAGTGTAGTTTGTAGTTCTGCGTTGTTAATATATTTTGTGTTCGAGATCTGAGTTCGGAGTTTGTGAACGTATTGTTAGTGTGAATTGAAAGTTGTACCAATGCAAATTAGCTTCCCGGGCTGTTCAATAACTACTACAGGACCATTCAATCGATAGTTTGCAGTTTCTTGTTAAAGCTTTTTACAGTACATTTGTCCAACAAAACATCAATTTGAAAGCTCGCGCCAAATTGTATATAATGGCTCGTAAATTCATCGTAAACCCGCACTTTATTTCAAAGAAAAGTAACGCTAATGCTTCTAAAAAATCTTACAGCTTAACATCTTCACGGGGTCCATAAATTCCATTTTGTGTGTAAGTACACTCTTCATTTATGACCGCCTGGTCACTGACTTTTAGGATTTTCGATAAATCTTGGTTTTGGGACTGATTTTATAAGACCAGGTTTAGTAGGTGCGAATGGTTTGATAATCTGAATAACAATATATTAAAAAAAACACTGGCCAAGTGCGAGCCAGACTCGCGTGTTCGTTCCGAAAGAATTTTATTTTTTTATATATTATTTTAATTAGGTTGGTTTTAGGTTTTTTTTTTTTTCAAAGTTTTGGGCTCAGTAGTTTCGGGGGCTTGAATGACTTCAAAACCGTTATTTTTAAAATTATGAAAATAATATAAGTTAAAACCTTCATAGTAAGCCGTCATTTGATGTCACTCCATATTGTTCCAAAAACTTTTTTTAATTTTCTAGTTTGACCCCCAAAAGTAAAAAGTACAGTTTTTATAATATATGTAACGTCCGTGTTTGGGTCACAGAAGTCCATATGTGTACCAAATTTCAACAGAATTGGTCCAGTGGATCCGGAGAAAACTGGCTGTGACAGACAGACAGACACCTGAGTGATCCTAAAAGGATTCTGTTTTGTGTTCGGAACCCTGAAAACGTACTAACCTACTAATAGTTTTTTTTTAATATTTTAATTTAGTTTAGTTATATTATAAATGTAAAAAAAATATCATCAAGGCTGATTACACTGAGGGTGCTTGCGAACTGTCAAATAAATGAAAAAAAAAAAAATTCTCAAGATCTTGTTTAAAACTTGCTATCATAAACAGTTTATGCTAACACTTGTGGTTTCACTTTCACTAACTTAATATTATTTTTCTAAACTTGTTTCTCTTGTGTCTAATGCAAACAGTTTTCAAGTGTTTGTAGTGTTTATTCTACGAGAAAATAAAAAATATTTTAAAAGATAAAAACTTTGATAGTTTTACAAACTTGAATCTTTGTATATATGCTTTGGAAAAGATTTTTCATCATAAGTTAAAAACTTTTTAGTTTTAGTTATAATAAATCTATTCAGTAATCAGTTTAATGCACTTGTTGGTATATTAATCTTCCTAGGTTATCTATTTTTCACTGTCTCCAGATGATATTTAGTTTGAATGTTAATATGAGAGTTATTAATGATCTCGTAAATATTTTTTTTTTTTAATATAAAAGAACAATGCATATGCATTGTTCTTTTGTTTTTTTCTTTTGTGACTGATATTAAGTGAGGCTTTATGAAATAAACTGAACTCATACTAGAGATGTGCGATATTACTAATTTCAGTGTAGATTCAATCTATTGGCATAGGATTTAAAACTGTTTCTTTTACTGACCGGCTTATATTAAAATAGATAGTCATGAGAAATACAGTCAAATTTATGTACATGCCTAATCTCATTTGAATATTAAAAGTTAGAGTGCAATTAAAACATCAATACCATTTAATAAGTGAGATTAAGATGAAAAACCGGCCAAGTGTGAGTCTGACTCGCACACGAAAGGTTCCGTACAATAAACCTTAATATTTATTTGTTGTTATAGCGGCAACAGAAAAGCACAATCTGTGAAAATTTCAACTGTCTACCTATTACGGTTCTTGAGATACAGCCCGCTGACAGACAGACGAACGGACGGACGGATGGACGGATGGACGGACAGCGGAGGCTCAGTAATAGGGTTCCGTTGGTTACCGTTTGGGTAAGGAACCCTAAAAAGTATTTGTACCGAATATTGACTTCTTTTTTTTTTTGAAAAATGATCAATTTTTAACCATGTTATATAAATTTATCTGCCTAGCCTTTTTCTAAACTACATTGGGGTCGGCTTCCAGTCAAGCCGGATTTAGCTGAATACCAGTATTTTAGGAGGAGTGGCTACCTACCAGGCAAGACTGGTGTCAGATTTACTGGCTTCTGACTATCCGTAACGACTGCAAATCGATTGATCTACAAATGACAGCCGGGACCAACGGCTTAACGTGCTTTCCGAGGCACGGAGGAAACTCGGTATGTTAAGATGGTCACCCATCCACAGACCAACCTTGGCAAGCCTTGCTTAACCTTGAAGATCGACCCGTGCGGCTGTTATTATCGCTCGATGACACCAACTGACTTAATTGTTTATTTATGTTAAACATCATTGTAACCTTTGAGTTAGTTTAGATTATGTTGCATGTTCATTAAATTTTACATCCCTTTAATTTCAATTGATGTTGCACGTTTGTCTGGAATTGCTGAAGCAATTAAAAATAAATAGAATAGAATATAATATAATAGAATACTTTTTATTTTGTACACCATAAAATTATAAGTTACAGAAAAAATTGATGAAGAATACATTAGATAGGGTGAGACAATGGGCGGCCTTATCGCTAAAAGCGATATTTTCAAGACAACCTTTGGATGGATTGCAAAGATAATGGAAAGACAGTACTGTAGGTAGTGTATGATAGGTGAGGTGTACGATTTACATAAATAAATACATAATAGATCAATATATACAATTATAATAATGTAACAAATAAAAATAAATAAAAAGCATAAGAACCAAACGAAAACGATCAAATAGAAAGGTGACTTTTGACCATTGGTTTAAAAATGGCCAAAGATTGAGCACTTACTGATACGGGCAAGGCATTCCATAACCGCACCGCTTGAACCGTAAAAGATTTGTCGTAGAAGCTGGAGGAACGCATCGGCATCTCTAATCTCAAGTTTTCCGATGACCTCAGACATCTGTTATGTGTGTCATGAAGGAACTTGAAACGTTATTTAAGATAAGAGGTCTTTTAAAAAAATTCATCATCTGCCTACCCTTTTCCCAAATATATTGGGGTCGGCTTCCAGTCAAGCCGGATTTAGCTAAATACCAGTATTTTATGAGGAGCGGCTACCTACCAGACCTCCACAACCCATTAAACGGGTAACATGGTACTTTATGGCAAGACTGGAGTCAGATTTACTGGCTTCTGACTATCCGTAACGACTGCCAAAGATCTACAAATGACAGCCGGGAGGGACCAAAGGCTTAACGTGCTTTCCGAGGCACGGAGGAAACTCGGTATGTTAAGATGGTCACCCACAGACCAATCTTGGCAAGCGTTGCTTAACCTTGAAGATCGACCCGTGCCGCTGTTATTATCTAGCCACGAGCTCCTCCACGAGGTCTTTTAAAAAAATTATTCACTTATAATCATTATGAAACTACACTAACGTCAAAAATCCTATACTTTTCATAATCCCGGAAAAATGTTGGACTATACAACCAGAGAAAACCTGCGTAAAAAACTAGTCAATTTATAAAAACAATTTCGTAATTCCTCTTACCTCCTAACTCCCACGTTACGTATTCTATAAATGGGCTCATTTGTACCGGTCTACCGGATCCTACCCTTATTTAATCACCATTACGACTTCCCGTGTTGACGGGTATTAGTCCTCGCCGCGGTAGCCACTCCTGGATTCAGTGTGTGGGCACAGGAATAACGAAGACAAACAGCTATCGTACGCGACCTATTATTTTGTGGGAGCTGATAATAAAGGGTAATGGGAAGAAATATGAAGATCGTGTTTTTTTTTTCAAAGTAGAATGATCAGTGATCGTTTTAACGAAGTTACTTATACTATATGCGAACTTTATTAAGCACTAACTTGTGCCAGCGCTTCATACATGTAAAATTTAAAAAAAATCCTATTATATATCTCATACTATCCGGTATGGCCGGGGCCCGCTAGGGCCAGTGCCTGCTGGGGCTGCGGACTTCGTTCGAAAGAGCCACCGTACCCTGGAACGCAAAGGGCACTAAGAGGAACACGGATGGGTTTTGGTTAGTAAGAGTCTGACACTCCCTTCTGCTTCACCCAAAACGGGAGGAGTCATTTGATGATTCCCCATCTTTAAAAAAAATGGCTTCGGGTATGGTCAAGATGTAAAAAGGCTTATCTCACAAACAATGAAATCCTGACTTCTAAACTAAGGCAGTTGCCTGTATCTTGAGATATCAGTGTCCCTCAAAGAATAAAACACAAATTACGTGCTTGCATGCTTAACTCTCCACTTTATTATAAAAATAATATCTATAAAATTAATTATATCAAATTGATTCTATTTCACATAGAAAGGGTGAATAAATTGCATGCAAAGATATTTATATATTGCGAACATTAATTTACTATTTCAAAGAATCTCCAACCAACATTCCAAACAACTTAGTAGCATGTGGGTGCACTGCATAACAAAACTTAACTATGACATAGGCTTTATAGTAAGCGAAACACGCGCCTAAGTTAATTTAACTTAGTTATTAAGTTATGTTGCCAGTTACTTGGCGGCTGAGTGTTATTTCTCTAGCGAGTATAATGGATAGATGTTATTGAGTATTTGATTTCTATAAATCTACAAATGAATATAAGTGTCAATAGTGAGACCGTTTATTTATTTATCAAAAACTAGCACTTTGCCTTGCGACTTCGTTCGCGCGGGTTTAATATCTTTCCTCTTTATAATATTATTATAAATTAGTGAAAAAATAAAGAATACGAGGTAGTATTAACTGCCTCCGTGGTCGAGTGGTTTAGGCGTTTGCCTAGTGACCCGGTGGTCGCGGGTTAGATTCGCACGTGAAGCATACTTTGTAAAGTTGTTTCCAGTTTGGCTAGGAAACTGGAAGCAACTTTAAAAAGTTGATTGCAGGCTTGAATCACCTGATTTTCTGATAAAAAGATGATTCCGTGCTTCGGAAGGCTGTTGGTCCCGGCCGCCAAATGGCGGTTATCAAATAAACCATGTCAGAGGCCCTTGAGGCGGTTTAGAAACTCTGACACTAAGGTGTGTGGGGTCGTTAGACCTTACTGCTCTCACGATAAAAAGAAGAGTATTAATTGAAACATTTTATAGCTTTCTCATGAAAATTCATAATCGAGTTTAATTACATTTGCAACAAGCGTTTTTTTTTAAACGTTACCCCAAACTAGGAATTTAACATGTATAGTGGGTGCGTTTACAAACATACTCGTATATACTCACAAACACAAAAAGCCAGGTTTAGAAATAAATAACAAAGAATATATGTATTGAAAATTCGAACACATACATATTAGTGTCAACATGAATATCTAGATTCCCCAAAAACAGAAAGATTGAAATCGATCCGTATATTACGAAACAAATGCTCGATCTTAGCTCAACACAAAAGTACGAAACTATGTAACCACAGAGACATCACTTATGAAAGCTGTTATCACCCCAGACGAGTACGTCTCAGTGACAGTCACTACAATATTAGATTTGTCTCCGATTCAAACACGTTACATTGGCAGGCAGACAAAGCAATAATAAATCGTTATACCTATATGAAGGAATGACGCCGCGGAATTCTTGTACAACCGGCCTTGAATGTCTGAATGTCAAATAAGTAATAAAGCCACTGAATCAGCATATTTTTTCATTTTTTTTTTTTGTTTGAAATATTTTCATCAGAGTTAATATTAAGCTCACAATTTTTAAAAGTGAGTAGCTAATTTTGGCTCTGCCTTAATCAAGTTTTCAGGTCGCAGTTGCAGAGACAAATTAGGCTGTAATGTAATTGTGACTGCCGGTTTTTATTTGTAAAATTAAGTAATTCTAGAATTGTTTGTACGAAGCATGGATGTCTTTCATTCGATCTTTAGCTTTCTATCTTTATCAAACGAAAAACTTTTGACAATCAAGTATTAAATTATGTAATCACTCGTAGTAGTAGGTGAGCTTTATATTTCAGCTTTATCTATACTACTCGTAATATATAAAGCTGAAATATAAAGTTGAAGAGTTTGAACGCGCTACTCTCAGAAAGACCTGGTCCGATTTATCGAGGAAGGCTATAGGCTATATATCATCACGCTGAGACCAATAGGAGCGGAGCAGTAATAAAAATAGTGATGCAGATGAAGTGGCGTGGGTCAACTAGTGTATTAATATCTCGCTAAACTTCTGGAGGTCACCGAACTAATCTGTTCATACGAATCATCATTCGGCCATTTGCTGTGCGCCATATTGTGCCCCTGTTATTGCCTAAGTTAGCTCCTTTACCGCGCACATGATTTGTGTGAGTTTACCATATAATACCATAATTTGTTTATACCGTGGCCTGTTTAGTTCGAAGCGTATTCGGCGTGTTTTCGTCTAGACCATAAATATACCGCAGAACTGAATTTATTGAGGAAGTAGAATTATATATGTGATTTATTAAAGCGATCTTTATTTTCGAGGTGGTTTGGTCAGGAGCTTTTAAGGAATTAAAATTGAGTGGGTTTGTTTGTTAGTTGAGGGTAACTAACGAACAAATATACAGGCAGCGGGTATATCTATATAATTTTATATAATTTATAGCAACATAGTTTAAAAATTTGTGAACGTAAGTGATATTTTTTTTTAAATCCAATGATGCAGTTGTAGATTTTCGGGCCTAGTGTTGATGAAAACTATAACAGCATTATGGATTTAAAAAAAAACCTAGTCGATATTTTTTCTTTGACAGTTAAAAAGGATTTTTTTTTTAATTAGCTCATTATTTTACCTTGCCGTGTATTATTACTTCCCAGAATTTGATTCTTATTATCTATACCTTACACCAGGGTGTATTTTTTTTTTTCAAATCTACTGGTTCGGTTCCTGGGTAGGAAAAACGATTTTTTAAAAACCCAATGATGCAGTTTTAGTTTTCATCAAAATTAAGCTCGAGACACCTGTTTTTCGATATTCATGAGGAATAAAGGTATAAAAATAGAAATATAGGTTTCGGATTTGGCCCTGAAGGCACACTCGGAAAAATCACTCCGTATGCTATAATTTCATTACTTATTGTAGTTATCATTATTTCTAATATAGTTCAAAATACAATTTATTCAGCATTATTTTATCTTTTTACTCTTGCTAAGGCTGTTTTCTGTCTTGAATAGATCATCATCATCTGCCTAGCCTTTTCCCAACTATATTGGGGTCGGCTTCCAGTCAAACCGGATTTAGCTGAATACCAGTATTTTGCGTGGAGCGGCTGCCTACCAGACCTCCAAAACCCATTAACTGGGTAACACAGTACTTCATGGCAAGAATGGTGTCATATTAACTGGCTTCTGACTATCCGTAACGACTGCCAAAGATCTACAAATGACAACCGAGACCAACGGCTTAACGTGCCTTCCGAGGCATGGAGGAAACTCGGTATGTTAAGATGGTCAGCAATCCACAGGCCAACCTTGACAAGCTTTGCTTGACCTTGAAGATCGCCACGAGCTCCTCAACTTGGATGGCAACGCTGTGTTTTCTTTTTGTTGAAGATAAAGATATCCTAGCTGACTAGAACTACTTTCTTAAATAGATTCGCCTACTTTAACAACCTCCTCAAAACTATTCAGCCAATTACCATGAACCAGAATCTACAAAATTCATTTCTGAATTCTCTAAGAAACCTCAAATCCATTGACCTGATTTAGGCTTACAGCCACTTACCATATTGAAGCAGATGGACCGTATAAACGTATGAGCCCCAAGTAAGGCGCTGATCTGTTGAATTTAACAAATGGCGGCCATCTTTCTACGCTGCCGCCAATTTACGAAGATGGTGCCCTGTACAGCTGTTTGGATAAAGGAGTAGCTACTGATGCGTTCACATCGCGAGGGTTTGTCTCGTTACTTACTCATGAGCTGGTTTGGCTTGACTTTTTAACGTGGGTTCTTGAAAAATTCATGGTGTTTACATAGGTAGAGTGTTGACGTTTTCGGTTTTTTTTCCTTTGGCTTAATTTTACGTGAAGTTGCGTTGCCTCTGTGAGGTATAAAATAGATTTATCATTTTTGTTTTAAGTTCAAATGTCTGTATTATAAATTTGAAAGTCTTGTTAATGTAATCAATCTGATAGGGCCATATAAAGCTCTGTAGCATTTTTATCTTCAAAAATAACAATTTACATATCTTTATTATCATACAATACGAAAATTATTTGCAGAACTTAAAACAAGTAGGTCGTCAGGGTTTGATAAAATTGCTCCCTTGAACGACATCTTTCAAAAAACTACCTTCGTAGTGTCCTTCACGAATGCCCCGGAGACGTCCTACATTCGCGTCAATTGTTGGGATAAAACCTCTTTTTAGAAGTTGTCTGGAAAAAAAGAACTAAGTTTTATTTTACTTCTTTTAGTCACAGAACTAGGTAAAGTCAATGCATGTGACGAACGTGTAACTTACATGTAACTTTCATAATTGTCATAAGAAGGCCAATTGTCGTACGTTAAGACAGATTCGACTCCAAGTGAATTTCATACAAATAATGTTTTATATAATCCATGATGTGTTCAACGATGGAGCAACCATACCATTAAGTGACCATTGTCAAAGACATGTCAAAAATAGAAAATATAATGATTATAAGCAGATTAAGGGAGCCTGTCCATTACCAATGGAATTACATGAAATCTCCACACCACAAGAGTCACTGACATTTTGACTGACATGATCGGTTAATATTTCTCCATTTCTCCGCTCCGTTGCCTCCTCCGTTTCTCCGCTCTGCTGCCTCGCTCAGCGCAAATAGACAGGCACCCTTAGACTGAGATTAAAATGCGTATTTTCCTGGAAAAACGGCCAAGTGCAAGTCAGACTCTCACTCGAAGGCTTCCGTACCATAAACCGAAGAAAAAAACGTTTCTTGTATCTAATAATATTTTGTTTTAGCTGCAATAGAAATACACACTCAGTGAAAATTTCAACTATTTACTTTGTACGGTTCTTCAGATACAGCTCGCTGACAAACAGATGGACGGACGGACGGACAGCAAAGGCTTAGTAATAGGGTTCTGTTGGGTACCCTTCGGATACGGAACCCAGAAATTTCTAAGGTTTAAATTGCAATGTTCGAAGCGCGCTTGTGAAATGCAACAACTACGAGTATAGCTAGTATAACAAGAATGATTACTGATATCTGATCTTATTTCCTTCCACGTCAGAGTCAGCTGGTCAGATCAGATCTTGGCGTTTAATTAAAATCTTCTTTTGTAACAGACTTATTACAGATATATCTTGGAAGAGAATTCCGATTATTTTCAGAGATTGTATTAGTTGGAATTTGTTGGAATATCGAGTAGATAAGAAATTGATTTGGAAGAGGGTGGGACCTTAGACAGATTGAACTTATCTGATTTAAATAGAATTTGAGTAAATTAAGTCCAATAATAACTATCGAATACTGAAAAGGTTAAGTCTCACTTGTTTAAGTATCACTTTTTGAAAATATTAAACTTATAGTAAGTAACTTAAATTATTTTGTTATTTTTATTGTGTCTTGTTAGTCCGTTCGTATATAGAATCCCAGTTACAAATGGAAACCTATTTTAAGCCAAACAATACTGTTATACGAATAATTTGTAATACATTCAGTCAAAAAAGTATCGGGAATGGATGATTTGTTTATGGTTCCAAATTCAAATTTTTGTTTTTTTGTAGTTGTTAGATTGGCACAACTGTTTTCCATTTTGGCGCGGAGTTTGAGTTGCATCTGTTATTTATATTAAATACAGTGCTGGTTTTAGTAATATCATATATAGTGTGTATTGCGAATTTCATAATGGACAAAAATATCGAACAAAGAGTTTGTCTTAAATTTTGCATCGCCAATGGAATTTCGTGTTCGGAGTCACTGAAAATGTTACAGAAGGCTTACGGTGAATCGACTTTATCAAAAACTCGTGCTTATGAGTGGTTCAAAGCGTTCTAAAGCGGTCGAGATGTGATGGAAGATTTGCCTCGCTCTGGTAGGCCGTCAACGTCTGCAACTGAAGTTAACATCGCAAAAGTGAAGGAAATAGTGACTGAAAATCCCCATTCAACTCTGAGAGAGATAGCCGCCGAACTTTCTGTATCTCACAAGTCGATCCGTACCATTTTAACTAATCATTTGGGTATGAAACATGTTGCTGCTCGGCTAGTCCCAAAAGATCTGAATTTTCTCCAAAAACTCAATCGCATGAAAGTCGCTGAGGACATGCTAGAACGAGTCAGTTCGGACCCAACATTCATGAAACGCATTGTTACTGGTGACGAGACGTGGGTTTACGAGTTTGACATGCAAACTAGTCAACAAGCTTCGGAGTGGCGCCTTCCAACTGAACCGAAACCGAAAAAACCACGCCAAAGTCGATCAAAAGTCAAATTCATGTTGACTGTTTTCTTTGACTATCGCGGTGTTGTGCACTCTGAATTCTTACCGGAAGATCTAACGGTAAATAAAGAATATTATTTGAGCGTTATGCGGCGTTTAAGAGAGCAAATTCGACGAAAAAGGCCAGATTTGTGGAATGAAAATTCTTGGATTTTGCACCACGACAATGCGCCTTCGCACAAGGCTATCATTGTGAACGAATTTTTAACCAAACACTCAACAAATACCATCCAGCAACCACCATATTCACCAGATATGGCTCCTGCTGACTTTTTTCTTTTTCCTAAACTCAAATTACCACTTCGTGGCACCCGTTTTCAATCGATAGAAGACATAAAGGAGAATTCGCGGCGAGAACTGAACTCAATTCCGGAAGCAGCGTTTAAAAAATGTTTTGATGAATGGTCGATTATTCGTTGGCGCAAGTGTATCGTTTCTAAAGGAGCATACTTTGAAGGTGACAAAATAAATTTGGATGAATAACAGACATTTTGTGTATTATTGATCTTTTCCCGGTACTTTCTTGACAGATTAGTATATTTTAAGTATCGCCGTTGGTTAGCTAAATAATGACAAACAAACAAAAAATAAAGGCAGTAGCTAAAATTGTAAAGAATACCTAGTGGCGTTAAGTCCGTCTTTATACACGTTCCTTAGCCTTGTGAAGTTCAAAAAAATAATAATCTATACTAATATATAAAGCTGAAGAGTTTGTTTGTTTGTTAGCTTGAACACGCTAATCTCAGGAACTACTGGTCCGATTTGAATAATTATTTCAGTGTTAGATAGCCCATTTATCAAGAATCATCATGCTAAGACTCATAGGAGCGGAGCAAACGAAGTTGCGTGGGTCAACTAGTTTAATTTAAATAACTTACAATAGTTACATTTTTACTTTTAGAAATACAATGATATAATGATAATGATACAATGTGGTCATTCTTTATTTCAAACACAACTTGCTCATAAATCCCATTTGTCTCTGCTCCATGTCTATGCCAAGGCAATTTAGCTCTACAACAAAAACTTGAAAATATATTCAGTCAAATTGCGTTAAAAACTTCGCCAGCTGTACTCTTCGCGAGTAGGTGTAGTACAAAGCTTTTGATGCAATTTTAACATGAACACGCTTTAACAAATTATTTATACTGGCGTAACCCAGTTTGCGTCTAGTTTGTTTAAAAAACTTTAGCCTACTCGCACTGTGATGAAAATAAGCAAGTTGCTTTTGTGGATGTTTTGCTGTTTTTTTTTAAGTAGGAACTCGTGTACACTATGCCTAGACACTTGAATTAATGGCTTTTGAAATCGGTTACTTACTTTTATAGGCTGTGCGCCATATATGAGATGCCAATTTCCGTGTTTCTGATACAAGTTAAGATGCCAAAAGTTTTTAAAGAGAGTGTGTCTTTTAACAACTTGAAACTAGTGTCTGGTAGGCAACTGGTCGATGGTTAAAAAATGTTGACAGGTTGTTGTTTATGTTCAAACAGCGCGAAGAGCGTTGTAGCGTGACGAAGGATTTTTTTAGGGTCCCGTACCCATCGGTAACCATCGGACCCCTATTATTAAGCCTCCGCTGTCCGTCCGTCCACAAATTTGCACTGCCTACCTATTACGGTTCTTGAGATACAGATCTCAAGAAATGTAATAGGTAGACAGTGCAAATTTTCATAGATTGTGTATTTCTATTGCCGCTATAACAACAAACAATAAAAATTATGGTTTATGGTACGGATCCATTCGTTTGCGAGTCCGACTCGCACTTGGCTGGTTTTTTATTTGTACTTCGTTTGAGGCAGTATGAATAAAACAGATTGATCACTTTATCTAAAGACCCAGATCATCACAAGATATAATTCTTAGTGCCAAATAGCAACAATGACGTCTCTGCATCCGCATCAAGTTCCACCTCAATCAAGTCTTAGATTGACACGTTCGTCTCCAGTGTGTCGTGACCGTTATTCATCACGTTGGATATATTCATTTCCCCAGGGTCGTATGCTAATATTGTCATGGTGAATTAATCTTGTTAACCTTGCACTGGATTGAATATTTATTATTTGGTAACCGTGAAGTCCTCTCGGATATCTTTTAAGAAGGAATCTACTATTGTTTTTTGCAACATCGTTGCAAGCACGCATAAATTGCAAGAGTAAAGATAGGGCTGCTGGTTCCGTTTTTTACGGATCGGAACCCTACAAATTCACTTACAAAAAATGTTAGAATTTTACATGTTTCCATGTTACAATATTAATAGGTATAAAAGGAATCATCTGAGAAAT
Source organism: Lacanobia oleracea (assembly GCA_950371165.1). NCBI lineage: Eukaryota > Metazoa > Arthropoda > Insecta > Lepidoptera > Noctuidae > Lacanobia > Lacanobia oleracea. The sequence goes on from OX493397.1 coordinate 17,058,491, forward strand.
AGATCTTTAAAATTAATGATTTAACTAGGTACTGTAAGGTGCAAGGATCGGGGCGTAGTGGTAGCAAATTATAAAAATGAAAATCTGATGGAACTTTTAAGGATAATTATATTTTACGTGTGCTCTCAAGGAATCTCTTACAGAATCATATATAGAAAAACAAACACATTCTTATGTCATTATTTGACTTGAAACCTAATCTAAATCTTCTTAAATCTTCTAAGGCTTATATCATTGAGGTTCCACTTTCCAAGGAAGATGTTCTACAGTACATAATTATGTATTTCGATAATATACTCCCTTAATAAACACAACACAAAATACGGTCCAGATTCTAATGTTACATTCAGAGCCGAAGTTTCACTAATAATATACCAACTAAAAGGGTTTCTAAGCTTTGGCTCGTATATAATTACAAGTTAGTGTTAGGTAAATTCTTAAGCCAGGCTTTGCCGCAGCCAATACGCACTGGAATTCGCCTTGGCCTGATCTTAATTAAATATTAGCTGGAGTTCGACGTCTTGGGAGCGCCCAATGTTAAAGGCATGTCTTGCTATCTTAAGATAATTATTTGGCAATTAAGGCTAATTTCACGTTTGTGACAGGATTATATATACCTCTAAGTGAATTTGGTGGTATATGTATTCATATTTTGGTAGGTAGTATATTGTAATAATACACAATAAAAGTTCAGTTTAGTTTGTTTCTACAAATCTAGGGAGGGCAGTAGAGTAGATATTGGACATGGCCTAGAGAATTTAAAGTCTGCTGTGCATTTCTTGTATTTACCATAAAAAAATACTTTTTGCTATAACATCAAAAAAAGTTAGTAAGTCCTTATTTAACACCGTTGTCAACTTTTTACTGAAGAAGTAACGGGCGACAGACACCCAAATAATAAAACAAAGCCAACCAGAACAGTGGCAGTGCTATACAAGTAAACCGTTTTATCATTCCTATCACATAGTAATTACAATGAAAAGTACCCTCAAGATACCAGCGGGTACCGTCTCAAAACTTTAATAAAGCTTCTTTGTATTTAAATCTCCCATTTAACTTTGTCTCGACATAAGTCCTAGGATTAATGGCAAGACATTGTCAGTACTATTCTTGGCGTTTTTAATCGTCCTTGGAGGGGTGCCACACGATGCGTTGCGTCGGCGCTGCGACGATGGCGACGGAGCGATGAAACCGAGCAGGGCCTCAAGTCTGCTATTACAATAGTGTCAGAATGGTCTATCATTGATTTCATAATTCTTGATTTTGACAAGTTTGGTAATCTACTAATGTAAAAGCGTCATTATGACTTTCCAATGGTCAACCACTGACACTCCACTGAAAGAAATGGCATAGAATCGTAATCTCGTGCATAATAGAAAATGAATAAATAATATGTAAAAATATATAAAAAGAAATCGGGTATAACTTAATGTTCAAATTTAGTAGTTGTTTTTCGAAAATCATGTCTACTAACGGGTTTTATAATAATGGCAATACGAAAATGTCTTTTTACCACGATTTTATTACGAGACCATTGATTATGAGGCAACAGAAGCACTATTGAAACCTTAATGCAAATAATTAAATATCACATCACACCGCCCCCTTTTTTTTTTATGGATGGAAATCATCAAATGACTCCTCCTGCTTTGGGTGAAGCAGAAGGGAGTGTCAGACTCTTACTGACTAAAACCCATCCGTGTTCCTTCTAGTGCCCTTTGAGTTCCAGGGTACGGTGCCTCTTCCGAACGAAGTCCGCAACCCAAGCAGGCACTGGCCCTAGCGGGTCCCGTCTTTTGTGCTGACAGCTCTTTGAGGCGCGCGTGGAACACAGCGCGCCGTCGACCCGGGCCTCGTTCTGATCAGACGGCCAGCCACCCAAAGCTCGCCGTCCGCAGGCCCGCGCCTACGGTGGCCGAGAATTGCCCTGCGACTCGCGACGCCCGGGGCGTCTTCTTCTGTTGCGGCGGCTGGGGCGTGAGGTTTCCCTCTCTCTCACACGTTCGGCTTCCTCCTTTGCTAGCATTACTGCTTCGCAGAAGGAGGTGACCGCTTCCCATGTCTCCTCGCTCCAGACCATGGCCTGAACAAGGGCCAGACGTGAGAGATCGCCGCCGCCGATCGCCTCGACGAGGACACGGCGGTGCTCCGCCCAAGCAGGGCAAACCATCACCCCGCCCCTACACCCACACTCTTACATCACACTTCTCCCATTACATTTCATCACACTTAACCCATAACATTATAACACCAGACATTACATTACATCTCATTACATTACATCACACTTCACCCATTACATTACATCATACATCACATTACATTACATTACATCACATACGCTTACTCACAACCTATTGCTGCTGTTACACGTTCGACTTTCTTAAACTCTAAACATCAACCCTAACGGACGAATGGATGGCTCCTATAACACAGGATTTTCCTAGCATAGAGGTCATTGTTCATAAATCGAGCACCTAAAAGAAATTGTATATTATAATAATGTAACATGCTCTGTATCTCTTCTTTTTGGATTACCTACGTAAATTATTATTATTGACCGACACCTGTGATCGACCATTATGAATTAGCAGATTACAAACTTTTAGCAAAATGACAATGGGATCGTGTTGGAATGACGAATTTATAAAGAATAGCAGACTTGGGGCCCTGTTTCGGAGGGTCAAAACGTGCGCTGACGGAAAGCGCGCGCAATGGGCAAGGGGTCAGAGAAACAATGCGTTGTCGAAGTGAGGTGCGTTTCGTTACGTCACCGCATTTGCTCATGCATCGAAATCATTAGCGTTGCGACGACCGCGACGCAACGGACCGGCTACGCCCGTGTGGCATCGCTCTTAGTTTGCATTGTCGTTAATTAAAATAATACGAGCTATCTTTCTTATCTGAGACTATGCCCTATTGTCTGGCTTACTGATCTTATTCAGAGATAATGAGCACATTAAAATTATTGTTCTTCATTATGTAAATGGAGCTAATTAATAATACCTGTAGAAAAATACGTCCATTTATTATACCTTGGTATCAACGCGAACTAGTATAACATGTAAATATGGATGATTCATTCTTTCAGAAGAGTAACTCATGTACGTGATGTGGTTGTACTTTCTATCAAAAGAATAAAATTTTACGCCGTAAATTACTTATGCTTTAAGAACCCTGTAGCTATAGGTTCAGAACAGAAAGCGCCCTAAAATGACTAATCGAGTATTTTAAATGGGCAGTAGCATTCAACTGTAAATTGATAAGGGTTGCCCAGATCAGACGGCAGTCGTCTCCAGAAATTAGTTGTGTCAGCAATTTCATGTTCTAGTCAGCTGGGATATCTTTATCTTCATCAAAAAAGCTTTAGAATTTTGGAATGATTTTATGGAAAACACAGCGTTGCCATCCAAGTTGAGGAGCTCGTGGCTAGATAATAACAGCCGCACGGGTCGATCTTCAAGGTTAAGCAACGCTTGCCAAGGTTAGTCTGTGAATGGGTGACCATATTAACATACCGAGTTCCCTCCGTGCCTCGGAAAACACGTTAAGCCGTTGGTCCCGGCTGTCATTAGTAGATCTTTGGCAGTCATTACTGATAGTCAGAAGCCAGTTAATCTGACTACAGTCTTGCCATGAAGTACCGTGTTACCCAGTTAATGGGTTGTGGATGTCTGGTAGGCAGCCGTTCCGCGTATTCGCTAAATTCAGTTTGATTGGAAGCCGACCCCAATATAGTTGGGAAAAGGCTAGGCAAATGATGACAGCGTTGCCAGCCAACTGAATAATAAATAAACACATAAAGAAAATAAACGAATCGCAGAGGAAATTCTCCGTAGGCTAATATTAGAAGCTAAATGGCGAAAGTTTCATCTTTGCTAATAATTCATTATTAATTAAAAACTTAAAACAATACGAGAAGTTTCTTTAAACTTTTGCAGCACAAATTAAAAATTTACACAAGAAATTAATGAATAGGCATCTTAACTAATTTGATTATGTTCGAAACTCGGTATCTTTAAGGGTGTGTAAACACATTCCGACATGTTCATTTATGTTTTTGTTGTATTAAGTTTAACCTTAATCTAAACATATTTGGCTCGAGGCATTTAATTTCATCTACACAAAACTTTTTGCTTAAACAGACTTATTATTTCTTGGTATTCTTGTATAATATTTGATAAACGAAACTTGATTCTTTGAGAATGTTTTCCCTATACTTTTATTTTGGTATTTTTTAGCAATAATAGGGTAATTTCCAGAAAATTATATTTTGTCTTTCAGTTAAATTATCAAAAATATTTGGCACGATTTTTTTTTGTCACGTAAGTACATTAAAAACCGGCCAAGTACGAGTCGGACTCGCACGCGAAGGATTCCGTAACAAAATTCTTAATTTTTATTAAATGTTGTTATAGCGGCAATAGAAACACAAAATCTATACCTACATATATTTAAATATTTTATTATCTGTGAAATCTGTGAAAATTTCAACCCTCTATCTATTACGGTTCTTGAGATACAGCCCGCTGACAGACAGACGGACGGACGGACGGACAGACTGCGGAGGCTTAGTAATAGTTACCCTTCGGGTACGGAACCCTAACCATGAAGACGATACAGTGAGTTGAATCTTCAATTGACGTCACGTCTTAGTATACTTTTATTAACCAATTACGTCACCAGCTTCCACTCCACTAAATTTTTGTGCACTTTTTCTTGGTCATTTTTTTTTTGAACGAAAGTCCATTAACATGTTTCCAATATTTTTTGGAAACCTAACTGGCCTAGCTAATAGAATTATTATTTTTATATCAAGAAAACATTCTTATTGTAGACAAATGTAAAAGTCCTATGATACTCTACTTTTTTTTGTAAACTATCTTGTATCATGTTATTAAATTATTATCTACTATTATTTTAAATTAATTGTATAATTGTAATTACTTTCTTTTTCTTTTACACCATATATGAATTGTGAAACCTTAAACTGAAAGCTTATTATGTTTTAAGGCTTTGTTGCCACAGAGGATCACTGACTCCTAAGTCACAGGCACATACACCTAGTTTAGGAGTCAGGGTATTTAAAATTATCTACAATGTTTAAAAAGCCTTTAACGATTTATGTGAATTTTGAAAATTTATGTAAATGATTGGTGAATAAATTATTATTATTTCATTTATTCATTTATATATACTTACTTATTACATTTTTAAATATTTCTATAAAATACAAAAAACATTTAAAAATATAAAAAATAGTAGCCCACCGGTATCGGGAACAGGGTCCAAGCTACCGGTGGTCAGGGCTTCTGAGAGAGGAACCTCCTAATGATGCGCGCCGTGTCCAGGAGTACTGCTTTCTGGATCAAGCCCTTGATCCAGCTGCCCAACGACAGCCTCTTGAGATGTTGGTCGAGGCTCTTGGCAATAATGCCATTGGCCGTCACGATTATCGGCACAATAACTGCTGTGTTCACATCCCACATGTCGACAACCTCGCGAGCCAAGTCAAGATACTTCATTTGTTTATCTTTCTCTGACTTCACGAGGTTCTCGTCATGAGGGACTGCTATATCAACAATCATTGCGCGACGCTCTAGTCGGTCTATCACCACTATATCAGGCTTATTGGCAACAATAGTCCTGTCAGTGATGATAGACCGATCCCAGTACAATGTGCAACTACCATTTTCGAGAACTGGGTCGGGCACATACCTATAGTACGGTACTTTCGATTCCACAAGATTGTATTTAAGAGCAAGTTGCTGGTGGATAATCCTGGCAACAAGGTTGTGCCTGTGCAAATAGTCTCCGTTAGCCAGACTAGAACAACCGGAAATAATGTGGCGGATGGATTCCCCGGGCCGGTGACATGCCCGACATATGTCAACCGTACCGTCCTTCACAATGTATTTTCGGTAGTTATTAGTCATCATAACTTCGTCCATAATTGCACAAACAAAACCTTCGGTTTCCCCGAAGAGGTCACCAAAACGAAGCCAGGCTACGGACGCTAAGAAGTCTACATCGGGCCCATGTAGGACCCGATAAAAGCGTCCGTGAAGCTCCTTGCTCTGCCATACCTCCCTGCGGTCGTTAGTATCTAATACCACAGGTTTGCGCCAGTTCTCGTTAGCCAAGGAGAGCGCGGTAAGGCCTTTGTCCACCGCTACCACATCTCGATGCATACCCACGTCGGCCTCTAGGAAGTATTCCCTAAGGCTGCATACCTCGCGGTTGTGCAGGGTCTTAGCATTTAAGAAGCCACGACCCCCGCACTTCCGCGGGATATACAGCCTCATCACCGATGACCGTGGGTGATGCAACCGATTTGCGGTAAGCAGTGAACGTACCCTCCTATCCAGGGCGTCAAGTTCCGTCTGAGTCCATTTGAGTATGCCGAAAGAATACATCAAAACCGGCATGACCCAACCGTTGAAGGCGCGCACCTTGTTTCCGCCTGATAAAAGACAGTTAAGTACTTTGTTCAGGCGGCCAAAGAAGCGCTCCTTCAACGATTGTTTCATGTCAGCAGCACTGATGCCTAACGCTTCCGACATACCCAAATACTTATAAGTTTCGGTTGAGGAGAGGGACCTAAGGTGTATGGAATCCGAGAGTTGGGTTCCCACGGATTCCATAATCTCCCCTCGTTTTACATGCATGACCGCACATTTGTCCAATCCAAATTCCATCCTGATGGCGCTACTGAAGGTTTCTGTTACCTTTAGTAGCTTCATCAGTTGCAAGTTGTTAGGAGCTAAGAGTTTCAAGTCATCCATGTAAAGGAGGTGCGATATGACCTGACCACCTCTTCTCAACCGGTAGCCTTGGCCCGAACCCTCCAGAAATGTACTGAGAGGGTTGAGAGCCAGACAAAACCACAGTGGACTCAGACTGTCACCCTGAAATATGCCACGCTCGATCCTTATCGGTTCGCTGTTCGCCTGGATCTGTTGACATCCTGGATAGTAAAGAACCGTCCTCCACTGCCCCATACACGACTTCAAGAAGGTGCGTAGGACTGCATCAACTTTGTACAGCTCCAGCACTCTCATGAGCCATGAATGTGGCACTGAGTCATAGGCCTTCTTATAATCTATCCAGCATGTCGACAGATCCCTTTGGGAACGACGAACCTGTTGACTAATGGCAATGTCGATGAGGAGCAGCTCCTTAGTACCGCGGGACCCGTTCCTACATCCATTCTGAGAGGCAGACATAATTGAATTACTATCAACATGATGGTTAATCTTTCCTCTCAAAATGGATGTAAAAACTTTATAGACCGTCGGTGAACACGTGATCGGCCTATAATTTTTAGGTTCCGCAGTACTTCCTGATTTATGGAGCAGGTGGGTTAATCCAGTAGTTAGGAACTGGGGCAGCGACCCTGACTCTAAGGCAGACTGGAATTGAGATGCCAAGCGAGCATGCGATCTTTGAAACCATTTAATCCAAAAGTTGTGCAGCCCGTCCCGAGATTTCCAATTAGGCAACGGGCGAACTGCATGAGCTACATCTTGGGGGCTGATGATAATTGCCCCCATTTCTGGTATCGGATCGCACGCACGTTCGACTTCCCGAGTCCAATCACCCTCGGTGTGACTGACAGGCACCGACCAGATGCTGCGCCAGAATGAACTCATGGCTTCATCATCCGGTAGGCACGTATCAGTCACGCCTTGGTCCGGTCGCTCCCAAGTCCTATACACCCACCTTTCATTCCTTTGGAATGTGCGATTCTGAGTATATCGCTCCACTCGCCGCTTGTACCGACGTATACGGTTTGCCCATGCATAGATTTTCTGCTTCAGGAAGTCAATACGCTCTGTGACGCGGGTGAGATAATCCCGAGGATGGATGTCAGTCCCCGAGAATGCCCGCCTCACAAAGCGCATCACTCTGCGGCGAGTGTTGCCCTCCCTGAAACAGATAAGTTTGCCGATGAGTGCTCTAGCCTCACCGATACGACGCTCGATCCTGCTCTGCCAAGCTGGTACAGCTGGTCGTGTAACTCTGTCACTGCTAGGAAATTTGACATGAGCTACACGACATGCCGCTGCAGCCGCACAGTACAAGATCGAGTGGGTATCGGCAAGGTCTTCGCTGTTATCAAAATAACTTGCTAGTTGCGAATCTAGAGCACACACCAGCGCCCTATTTTTATTATGCATGGGCAAACGAGGTAGCCGAGGCCTAAGCTCTGGCGGTGTGGAGCGATACTCTCGGAAAGCATCCTCCAAAGCGCTCCTCAATCGCTCATTGCATTGGGTACTCACGGATATAGCCCCGTCGTCATCATCCTCACCAACAAGGTCGGGTCGCGGTGAAACACTGAGTTGTATTTGCACCGCGGCCGGTGGTGACGCAGGTGAGACGCGGCCGCTCCGTGATTCCAGACGCAGTCTATCAAGTACGGCGTCATCCAACATACGGTTACGCTGGATGACCCGCACCTGATCCGACAATCGTTGGGCTGAAACGTTGACAGCTGGCTCAAGTACCTGAAACAGAAAGAGCATCCGACCACGGTACGCAGTCAGGTTAGTTCCCCCCTCTGTAGCCCCAAAGTATGAGCGTATCACATTCTCGTTTATCGATTGCGACCATTTCATACGCTGCACACTTCCACCGGTAGCGGGGACCCTGTCAGAGGCCGGTGGGCCTCGAAGTCCTAAGCTGGCCGGTGGTCGGCCTCGTCCGCGCCGACGCGCAGGTGGCGGTGTCGTCGGCGGCGAGAAGTATTCGTCGCTCGAACTCGACGCAACTGCAGCTACCGGAATCTCAGTATTCACGGCTGGCGCTGGTCCCGGCGGCTGCGAGGCGGAGCTGAGCGACGAACCCGAAGAAGATGTTGGTGCGGCTTGTGTTCTTGTCCGGCTTCTTGTCAGCATTGATTGTTGTGATATTTGTTACTGTTTTCGTACAAATTTAACTAGTTTACATGTAAATTGTTTTTTTTTTCTTGAAGTTTCTAGGATTTTGTTAATTTTGAGAATCAGTTTTTATTTATACAATATAAAAAATCGGGATACAAATTTTTCTTGTCAGTCAAGTTGACAGCCGGACCACAGATTATTATTATTTCCTTTATTTATTTTCTTTACTTATTTAGATATTTTTAAACATTTTTATACAATATATACATTAGAAAAATAAAAACATTTAAAAATATAAAAATAGTAGCCCACCGATATCGGGAACAGGGTCCAAGCTACCGGTGGTCAGGGCTCCAGAGATAGGAACCTCCTGACAATGCGAGCCGTGTCCAGAAGTACCGCTTTCTGAATCAAGCCCTTGATCCAGCTGCCCAACGAGAGCCTCCTAAGGTGTTGGTCGAGGCTCGTGGCTATTAAGCCATTGGCCGATACGACTATCGGTACAATGATTGCGGAGTCCACTTCCCACATGTCGACAACCTCGCGAGCCAAGTCAATATACTTGATTTGTTTGTCTTTCTCGGCTTTCACGAGGTTCTCGTCATGCGGGACGGTTATGTCTACAATCATTGCACGCCTCACAATTCGGTCCACCACCACTATATCAGGCTTATTGGCAACAATAGTCCTGTCAGTGATGATGGACCGATCCCAGTACAATGTGATATTGCCATTATCGAGAACTGGGTCGGGCGCATACCTATAGTATGGCACCTCCGACTCCACAAGAGAGTATTTCAGAGCAAGTTGCTGATGGATAATCCTGGCTACAAGGTTGTGCCTATGCAAGTATTCTCCGTTAGCTAGACGAGAACAACCAGAGACAATGTGGCGAATTGATTCTCCCGGACGGTGACATGCCCGACATATGTCGAACGTGCCGTCTTTCACAATAAATCTCCGGTAGTTATTCGTCATGATAACTTCGTCTATAATTGCACAAACAAAACCTTCGGTTTCTCCAAAAAGATCACCGAAACGCAGCCAGGCTACGGACGCTAGTTGGTCTACGTCAGGCCCATGTAGGGCCCGGAAAAAGCGTCCGTGAAGCTCCTTACTCTGCCATACCGCCCTGCGATCGTTAGTGTCAAGCACTGCAGGTTTGCGCCAGTTCTCATTTGCCAAGGAGAGCGGGGTGAGTCCCTTGTCCACCGCCACTACATTTCGATGCATACCCACGTCGACAGCTAGGAAATATTCCCTAAGACTGCATATCTCGCGATTGTGGAGAGTCTTAGCATTTAAAAATCCTCGACCTCCACACTTTCGCGGGATATACAGTCTCATTACCGACGACCGTGGGTGATGCATTCGATACGCAGTAAGCAGTGTACGGACCCGCCTATCCAGGGCGTCAAGTTCCGTTTGAGTCCATTTGAGTACGCCGAAAGAGTACATCAATACTGGCATGACCCAACCGTTGAAGGCGCGCACCTTGTTTCCGCCCGATAGAAGACTATTAAATACCTTCTTCAGGCGGCCAAAGAAGCGCTCCTTCAACGATTGCTTCATGTCAGTAACATTGATACCTAACGCTTCCGACATACCCAAATACTTGTAAGTTTCAGTTGGAGAGAGGGATCTCAGGTTATTATTATTATTATTATGTGTTTTGTTGAAAATGATTAGTATGGTTGGAGTTACGGTACAAGGGCAGTTATTTCTAACAAACCTCTTTAGATCCATAATGTCTGAGATGATTAACGTCTGTAAATAGAATAAACCGTTTAAATTATTTTCGTGATTCCAAGACGCTATCATCTTCTCATTGATCGAGTTTTATAAATACAAAACGGTTTAATTAAAGTTCCCGTTTTAATGAAAATAGTATTAAGGGCACTACTCCATGTAATTTTGATCTTTATTACGATCGTACTACGAAGCCCTTACAACTTTAGGTGAATTTAATAAAGCACCATTGTTTTACGATATGATAAACGTATTTGGGAAGACCACGGAGTAAACAGGAATGGATAGATGAATTTTGCACAAAACTGCTGTTCCATTTGCAGCACCAATATCATGATGGATATAATTGATGCCACCGATAGAATTACAAAGATGATGATTCTTAGATTTGGGTAACTGTATGTTCAAACTCCAGTGAGCAAATATATAAACAAAGCAATTTTGCTTGCGATTCAATGTAATTATTGTCAATATGGGAAAAAAGTCTGCAGGGAGTCTAATAAGGAGGCATGTACAAAGGATTCAATAATATTTAAACCATAGAGTGAAAGCATTTTATACGCAAAGGATTCAAATAATATGCCTAGCTTTTTCCCATCCATTTGCGTCGGCTTCCAGTCTTACCGAATGCAGCTGAGAACCAGATTTGTATTAAGGACTCAATTAATAATTTTTCAAATCAAGTACATAGTTATTTTAGGTGTGTTGGTTGGCACTCCATTCTTATAGCCTACTCCATGGTTTGTGTCAGATGTTTGTATACTTTATCTTCTTCGTCGGAAATGGTACTACGAAAATACAGACACGCTGTTTTGGGCACGTTGCAGGATTACGTTTTTGCGCCAACGTAGTTTATGAATTAGTGGTGGAACAAAGGATTTACCTTTTTAGTTGGGATATCTTTCGTGTTTATGTACAGATTGACGTACAGCGTATCGAATTTCTAGCCTCTCAGAGACCTGAAAACATGCGTTGACACTGAGACAACGGGGCTAAGAAACGCTGGCTTGGAAATGTGAATCCCTTTCTGATTCTGTTTTGTTACTGACGGGCCAAGGACGACAAATTTGCTGTCGACAATGTTGGTTTAAAAAAACACAAATCAATCTATTTTTATCTCGGCATGGAAATATTTCCGGCAGCAAAACACCTTTGCAAATATCAAAACCAACAAGAGTCAAATCAAAGAGATCTAAATCGGTAACAATAACCCCAAATCTTGTCACACCACAAAACAAGCGGAAAACAACAAAAAAGCGCTACGTATCAAGTTACGATGTAAGGAAAACTCCTTCAGAGTTTTCGTATTAATACGAGAAGTGTCCTTATCCAACTGTTCCCGAAACATCGTATTTTGCTTGCGAATTTTCGTATTTTGTTCTCCGATTTCCGAAATTGAAATCCGTTTAAGTCATGGACATTCGTTTTTCAAATGCCAGTTGGTTGGATCATTTAGACTTTTTCTTTTAGGTAACATGGGAGTGGACGATTTGGCAATACCCATACGTTTTATGGGAGTGGTATAACCCAATATTGTTAGTGTCGAAGACAAATGTGTCCGTCTTTTTAATTGGTGTGGAATATGGATGTTTGTTACTCAATCAATAGAGACTGACCGGAGTAATGAGATGTACTTTGATTGACTAGACCTTTGTTGACATAGTACAGGTGTTTCTGTGGTATAGCTTAATTTAAAGATATAGTCGTATGTAAATTGGGCTGGCTACCGCAACTCCACTAAGCGCGTATTTTGCGTGCAGGTGGAACAAATGTGTCATTCGATGGATCGTCGTCTTTTTCACATAGAGCCCAGAGGGTATCTGTATTTCCGAAGTACTTAGCCCTGTAATCATCGACTACCGGGCAGCTTAGAAACAGATGTGCTGCTGTCTCATCCTCTTCTATGCAGGCTAAACACTTCTATGTTTAATAAAGATCGATGAGGAGCTTGTGGCTAGATAATAACAGCCGCACGGGTCGATTTTCAAGGTTAAGCAACGCTTGCCAAGGTTGGTTTGTGGATGGGTGACCATCTTAACATACCGAGTTTCCTCCGTGCCTCGGAAAGCACGTTAAGCCGTTGGTCCCGGCTGTCATTTGTAGATCTTTGGCAGTCGTTACGGATAGTCAGAAGCCAGTAAAATCTGACTCCAGTCTTGCCATGAAGTATCGTGTTACACAGTTAATTGGTTATGGAGGTCTGGTAGGCAGCCGCTCCTCGTAAAATACTGGTATTCAGCTAAATCCGGCTTGAATGGAAGCCGACCCCAATATAGTTGGGAAAAGGCTAGGCAGATGATGATGATGATGATGATGTTTAATAAAGATTCGTGGCCAGTTATTACAGCTGTGAACTGTACGCAACTGTTGTTTAGTAAGTCAAAGGATTTTTTTCGTGAATCGGCCATCTGTAGAAGGAAGTGCCTCTTTGACCTGCCTACACTCACCATGATCAACCCATAGTTTGTGATGTTTGTCTCCGGTGCGTTTCCTTACCAGATTACGTACAAAGGTACCGTGTCAGTCTATTTGGCAGGCCCCAACGAGATTTATCAACAGACATAAATATATACATAATATTCATAAAGACATTATTTTGTACCTATAGAAAATAAATAAGATATATTTTGAATCTCGAAAGTTTTTGATAGAATGACGTTTTTATGAAGCATCTAGCCAGCAGGCCCCTTTTTAAATATTACTCTTTTACATCAAATAATAGTGTTAGGAGCTTGATACTATTATGTACCTTACAAATACAAAATTTCGACTTTCTGTGATCTATACTAACAGAAGATATTCGTTAATTAAATAAACACATATTCAACCAACAGACTTTGTTAAAGGAGGATGGGCAAAATTTATAAAGCAATTTTAAGCAATACATCATTAAACCTTATCCAATTAAGAGTGTTATTTTTTCGACAATTTATTATAGATTAATCGTGTTCAGGTCTCGTTGCCATACTCAAACCCCTTCCGGCGAGTTCGTCCGCTGAATCGCTGCCTCGTGTTTCGCTGTGTTCGAAAGGCATAGTCTCTCGGTTTGTAAATGATGATTTAAGATTTATCCACATATTTCAAGGCCGTGTCCGAGACGTGGTCGCTTAAAGTTATATTATCAAAATAAGAAATGTAAATGATATCAAACAAAAAAAAATGAATCATCCAGTCAGGCATATGCATAAGCAAAATCAGCCTATAATGTTCTCACTTCTGGGACACAGGCCTCCTCTCGGTGAGAGGGAGTGGGCCGCAATCCACCAACCCGCACTGGGCCCAGTGCGGGTTGGTAGATGTCACGTGTCTTCAAATTTTTGGTTCTAGGACATGCTGTATTCCTCACGATGTTTTCCTTTACCGTTTTGAGAGCAGTGGTGATGAAATAATTTACACAAAGTCAAGCGCCTGCCTGGGTTCGAACCTACGACCTACAACTCATAAATCGCAGCCATTACCACCGGGACACCACTGCTCTTCCAGGCCAGTCAGGAAACTACATACTACTCCGTCTCGTATTCCACAAGAAATATGCATCGCTCTCATGAGAGAACGATGCATTTTAAATCTACACCATTGTCATGTGGAATACGAATTCCACATGATGATGGTGTAGATTGTATCGGTAAAATAATTTTTGTAACCGGTTCCCTACAAACAATAAAAAAAATCCTCTCTATTACTTAGTTTAGATTCGATAGCTAAGAACTAGACTGGAAGTGTAGACCTTTTGAACTATCTTCAACCAACAGGGAACGCATCAAATGACTCTTTCCGCTCTAGGTGGTATAGAAGGGAGTGTCAGATTCTTACTGACTGAAACCCATTCGTGTTCTTCCAAATGACCTTTGCATTGCAGGACCGCGGTACTCTTTAAAAAAAATCCGCAACCATCTTTTATTAACATACAATTACCAAAAGCAAGCAAAAAGTATCGGAAACGTATTTTCAGATTTTCCCTCCGTACATACCAAATTCATCCTGAATCGGATTCCGATTGAATTTATCCTAGATAATTCTTATTCCCACATCTCTTCGCACTTACCAGCAATTGTTTGTTGTAGAAAAACTACGAGCTAGATGTTACCTGAGGGAAAAGAACTTGATTATGTTGGATATTACCTTCTACTTGCTTTTAGGAAAAATACGTGCGGAAAATATATGAATACCTTAACTTGTAATGATTTTACTGTTATTTATCTCCACTTATAATATTAAAATGTGAGAATTTGTGGGTATTTGTTTTTTCGTCATGACTGCTGAACGTAAGTTTCCCCCAAAGAGTGCCAACCATTCCGGTCTTGAGCAGTCTGCATCCATCCGCTGCCAGCCATCTTCTTCAACTCATCGGTCCAACGAGCCGCAGGGCATCCCACACTACTTTTTGCCCATACACGGCATCCACTCTAACACAATCATGCTTGCTCCATCGACCCTCTGTCCGTCTACAGACATGGCCGGCCCACTTCCACTTCAGCATGGCGACTCGACGTGCAATGTCAGTGACTTTAGTTCTGAAGCGAATGACTTCGTTTTGAATTCTATCCACCGGAGACCTTACCCGCTGATTTCATGTCCGCGGTCTTAGTATTCCTTAGAAGTAGTATATTTTTACAGGACAGAAAGAAAAATAATTTAACTTTCTAAAAATTAAAGACTATCGACTCAATATTAGACATTAACATTTTTACCTCTTTACTATATTAAATTCAAGTTTATGACTACTAAACACGCCAATGGTCGTTGGATGCTTCCAAGTTACGGTGCAGATCCCAATTTTCTACCTGATTGAGTCCTTCTTCAGGTCTTCGTCTCTGTGAACCGGACATACATAATTAATCAATTTCACTTCGCCGGCCAAAGGTTCTTTAGCAAGCATTTACATTTTAATAGAAGGTAAAGGCTGTAGACAAAATGACATTATAATTGTCAACGATAGCCACTGTCAAAATATCGGTATAAATAAAATGAATCGCCGAAATGTATGTACGCACATAATTTTGTAACGACTGACCCAAATTGGATAGTTCTTTGTTTGTTGTGTTTGTAATTGTCAGGGCGAGGATGGTATAAAATAAAATTTTGAAAAGAAAAAATAATATTATATGTCCGGCCGAAGTCGGGGTTGGCCACTACTAGCTACCATTTTTTTTCTAGACAAGTGACATTCTGACGACGGTAGCGTGGCAAAGGCGATTGTGAAAATGACAAAAAAGTATGGGTTCGATAAACGTTGGCATTTCGAATTTGTAACGTAACTTAAGTACTATTATATTAGCATTCGTATTTGCTAATATAATGGTACTTACGTTTTCTAGAGACTAAGGTATTGACCACGTAACATTTCAAATGCGCATACCAATCTCTGAAGCTCTAGACAAGTGACATTCTGCCAGCCGTAGCGTGGCCAAGGCGATTGAAAATGTCATGTGATCAATGCCTTATATTTGAGATTAGAGATCGGATGCACTCCACCAGCTTCTACGACAAATCTTTTACGGTTCAAACGGTGCGGTTGTGGAATGCCTTGCCCGTATTAGTACGACGTGCTCAGTCTTTGTCAATTTTTAAAACAATGGTCAAAAATCACTACCTTTCTGTTTGCTCGTTTTCACTTGGTTCTTATGCTTTTTTTGTTACATAATTATAATTGTATATATTTATCTATTACGTATTTATTTATATAAATTGTACACCTAAGATTACCTGCAGTACTGTCTTTCCATTATCTTTGAAATCCATCCAAAGATTGTCTTGAAAAGATTGCTATATAAGGCCGCCCATTGTGTCACCCTATGTAATGTTTTCTTCATCTATCTTTTCTGTGACTTACATGGTGTACATAATAAAGAGTATTCTATTCTATTCTATTTTGGCATTTCGACAAGCGCTAATATACCTACGTTTTAGGAGCCTAAGGTACTGTACACTTGACATTTCGAAAGCGCATACCAATCCCAGAAGCTCTAGACAAGTGACATGCTGCCAGAGGTAGCGCGTCGAAGGCGAATACCAAACACTGTCGAAATGTCACGTGAACAGTTCCTTATATTTTGGCATTTTGAAAGTCGCATTTCGTTAATATACCTACGTTTTTTGGAGCCTAAAGTACGGTCCACGTGACATTTCGAAAGCGCACCTACGCTTTCTAGAGCCTAAAGTATTAATAATAATATTCTTTATTTTCGGACAAGAATGATCCAGCGTATTAAAACAATATTGAAACGTATTGACCACGTGATATTTCGAAAGCGTATACCAATTCCAGAATCTCTAGACAAGTGACATTCAGCCAGCGGTAGTGTGGTGAAGGCGATTGACAATCGCTGTCAAAATGTCACGTGATCAATCCCTTATTTTGAAATTTCTTCAACCGCCTTCGCTAATAAAATGGAATTTTGGAGCCTCTTGGAGTTTTTTGCCAATATTTATCGCTGATGGACTGTGACACTTTGGCTAACTGTAACGTTAAGTTTTAAATGGAATCAAAGTTTTTAACCAACCACGCTTCTCCATAATTCCATTTTTAAAATTTTTCTTCCTGACCCACATAAACTGAACGTAGGTACATTTAATAACTCCGAGAAGTTAAATGAGTATGTAAAAGTGCGGAAATGATAAGTTAGATTGAAAAAGTACTACAGAAGCCCGCAGCTACCCTCGCTTCCGCATTATGTTAAATGACATTCCAAAATAAATTAATAATTTTATCAAAAATGTTTGGAATATGACCAGAAGTTGAATTCGAAAAATTTCAACCTTTAAAATAAACATGTTTGCAACAAGAAATGAGATTTATAAGTTCTTTTACAAAATTCCAAAGTAAAACACGAACTTCCTTCCTATTCCAGAAACAAATTTCAACCTAAAATACAGCGCTTCTAAAAAGCATAAACTTTAACCGAATTTTAGTTTTAAAATAAAACTAAAATTTTAGTCGGCATCTGTTCCGTGCTGAATTTTAAGCACACGACCACACATCCTGGAAGTTTGTTTAGAACTAACTCGCGGCTGTAAAAAGGGAGGAGATAAAATATTACCACATTGGAATGTTTTATGCGTTTTACGGAAGTGCATGTTTTGTTTGTTCCTTTCATTTCAATATTTACTCAGCTGACCAGTGTGCAGTGTGTTCGACGCGAACCTCGTAACGTGTTACGTACGGACGTTTTTGTTGCATGGTATTGGATTAGCCTTATTTGTTGCTGTTCGCAGGTTTAATGCTGTGCTTTGTGGCTGCATTCTACTTTGTTTGTATTGGAGACTTGGTGTTACTGACTAAACCCGTGAAAAGTTGAAACAAAAAATTTACAAAGAAAGAAAAATAAAGAAAGAAAAATGTTTATTTGGGACTCGCACAAAACAGCCAGATTTAAAATTAATTAAAACTAACAGTAGTCTATTAGTTAGTCCTATCTCAGTATATGCTGCGAAATTTAAAAATAAATAACACAGCGCTGGTTTTATGATAGGACCTGTGATACCACAGACGCAGTTACGTAACACGTACTAAATATAATAGAAACAGATAAAATATATAAATGATAGAAAAAATATAGCATGCTGGTATTTTAAACTTAACCTCAGTGATGGCACTTTACCTCGAGACATTCTCTCAGCGAAAATGATAGGCAAAAAATTTAAAATAATATGTTGGTCTGACGTGCTCCACCGTAATTTCTTGTGGTTAACTCAAACATTATGGACTTCAGAAAATCATCATCGTTGATAGCATGTTACTATGTCTAGAGTCCGAGAACATTTTTTAACAGCACCTAGGCGTTCATGTGCCATTTGTTAATACAATAGGTACGTTTGGCCATTGACGTTCGAATTATCGGAAAATGAATGCAGCAATTTGTGGTGTCCGGTTATTTTGATAATAAATTATTAATTTAGGTATTATAAATTGATAAATATAATAATGTGGTTTTGTGGCTCCGATAGTTTATTGGCTTACCATAATTTTAAAAGCGGTTAATTTTCACATTCAATTGTTATAAATGATAATCAATTATAAAGGTTAAACATTACAAATTAATTACTACAGGATGATTCTATTATTTTGTTCACATTCTGTCAAAAACATTTCTGTTTTCTATGCATTTTTACATATTACGACTGAGATGCAAATCCAAACGTTGCTTGTAATTGAGTAGAATTGCCCCTCAGAATTCCCCTCTTTCGGTGGAAATTTTGCCTTCACTCATATTTACTGTTAGCTAAAACCAGCTATGAAACATTAAACGACAGCTGATGGTGATCGCCAATTTACTTTCCAGGCATTGTTTTGTCATTTCCCCACGGAATTTTATTGTATGTAGCGAGCCTACAGTCAATTGTGAGCTATTGTTGCTAGGCTTCGGATGACACTGATGATGCATGCAATCTGAGGTACCACTGGATAGTAGGTACGAGGATCTATTCAAGCGAATCTGAACTCTATTAACATTAGAACAAAAATGACACATACCGACGATTTGACAGTTGGTATTGTGTCCTGCACGTCTTGTTGCCCGCTCGTTACAGGAACTATACACGCTACTGATTGCGAACTCATAGCTGAAATTCAGGCCAAATTCAGTAAGATCGATACGTTAAGAAGCAGACTAAAAATAATAGCTAAATTACTAGCCCAAAACAACAAATTCCAGTACATTAAACAAATACTAAACTCACAGCTGTTTCATCTCAATTTACTATAACAACGGACATTAAGACTTGACGGTACGACGACAAGCGTCCATCAATAATACCCCACCTATCCCCCTTTACCCCACCCACCTGGCAATATAAATGAGAAAAAGATTAATGTGAACTGTTGGTACCAATAAATCATGAGATCTTATACCTTACCTTATAAACGGTGCTTAGTAAAAGCTCAGTGTACAGGGTGTTTTTCTAACGAGGGATTTATTGGAAGGGAGCAGTAGGATTGAGATAAATAATCTGGTAGATAGCCGTCCCTCGATAGGTAGGTAAAACAAGCCTGCGATTTTTAGGTAAATGTTTCACTAAAACGCTTTTAGGGTTCCGTATTGAAGCCTATTACGAGCCTCCGCTGCCCGTCCGTGTTTCTTCAGCAGGCTGTATCTCATGAGCAAGTGCATGTAATAGGTGGACAATTGAAATGTTCCCTGAGTACCACTGTACAAATGATAAAATGTAATTAAAAATTAAAGAGACCGCACAAGAAACTTGATTTTTTCGGTTTATGGCCGTTCGTGTGAGGGTCCGACTCGACCGCAAAGTGCTTTAAAATCTTAGTCTTCTTAAAAAAAAATCTGTAGACTACTTGGTTAGTCCTTTTCGCTAGAAGCATCTGTTTAGTTTTTATACCAATTATGTCTTATATTTTCTCCCATTAAAACATGAAAAAGAATCTAACCGGGTTAGCTTAGATTCTTTTTGACCTTGTTCTGAAATATCAGCTTCACCCAAAATCTCCCCCGTATAGTATACCTATATAATAAATCTTGATTTTGCGAGAG
This sequence comes from Lacanobia oleracea, assembly GCA_950371165.1. NCBI lineage: Eukaryota > Metazoa > Arthropoda > Insecta > Lepidoptera > Noctuidae > Lacanobia > Lacanobia oleracea. The sequence continues at coordinate 17,078,616 of OX493397.1, forward strand.
TCCATAACTCTGGACCTGGACAATATTTTTTGTCCTACGTAGGAACAATCTATTCAAGGTCCTGAAAGGCGATAAAGTGGATAAGGGGTCCTAGTATTGCTTAAGAGAGGATTTAGTATTAGATTTAGGGATAGACATAAGTTCAGTTTAGGGTTTTCTAAAGTACGACTTCAAGGATAGAATGCCTGAATGAAAACTCTTTACACGCTAAAGAATTTTATCTGAAGACTAGTTGCTCCGCGCAACTTCGTCTGCGTCACAATTTTCATAACTGCTCCGCTCCTATTGGTCTTAGCGTGATGTTATATAGCCTATAGCCTTACTCGATAAATGGGCTATCCAACACTTTCCAAGAATTTTTCAAATCGGACCAGTAGTTCCTGAGATTAGCGCGTTCAAGCAAACAAACAAACTCTTCAGCTTTATACTACTCTGTCAAGAAAGTACCGGGAAAAGATCAATAATACACAAAATGTCTGTTATTCATCCAAATTTATTTTATCACCTTCAAAGTATGCTCCTTTAGAAACGATACACTTGCGCCAACGAATAATCCATTCATCAAAACATTTTTTAAACGCTGCTTCCGGAATTGAGTTCAGTTCTCGCCGCGAATTCTCCTTTATGTCTTCTATCGATTGAAAACGGGTGCCACACACACAGCCTGTTGACTAGTTTGCATGTCAAACTCGTAAACCCACGTCTTGTCACCAGTAACAATGCGTTTCATGAATGTTGGGTCCGAACTGACTCGTTCTAGCATGTCCTCAGCGACTTTCATGCGATTGAGTTTTTGGAGAAAATTCAGATCTTTTGGGACTAGCCGAGCAGCAACATGTTTCATACCCAAATGATTAGTTAAAATGGTACGGATCGACTCGTGAGATACAGAAAGTTCGGCGGCTATCTCTCTCAGAGTTGAATGGGGATTTTCAGTCACTATTTCCTTCACTTTTGCGATGTTAACTTCAGTTGCAGACGTTGACGGCCTACCAGAGCGAGGCAAATCTTCCATCACATCTCGACCGCTTTTGAACGCTTTGAACCACTCATAAGCACGAGTTTTTGATAAAGTCGATTCACCGTAAGCCTTCTGTAACATTTTCAGTGACTCCGAACACGAAATTCCATTGGCGATGCAAAATTTAAGACAAACTCTTTGTTCGATATTTTTGTCCATTATGAAATTCGCAATACACACTATATATGATATTACTAAAACCAGCACTATATTTAATGTAAATAACAGATGCAACTCAAACTCCGCGCCAAAATGGAAAACAGTTGTGCCAATCTAACAACTACAAAAAAACAAAAATTTGAATTTGGAACCATAAACAAATCATCCATTCCCGATACTTTTTTGACTGAATGTATATTAATACAAGATATATAAGATACTATTAAAAATGACTGTAAGTTACGTGGCTACATAATATTACTATTCTATACTTTTTCCTACTGTACTATACTTATTTCAGCATAAAGTGTAGGTTGAGGAAACATGTGATTAGGGATCCGGGGATAAAAAACTATCTACCTAATTTTCCAGTGGCCTGAAATGTAGATATTTTAGTTTAGTTTTAGTTAGTTAAGAGTTTTTGTTATTTAAGTGATTATATTCTAATAGTTAATCGAAAATAAAACTTCTTTTCATCGTGATACTAAAAGCAAGTCATGAAAATACAAAAGGAAACGTTTTACCCAAATTCAAAAACAAGTGTCAAAGCAAGCCCGAAAACCACGTTCAGCTTTAATGTGGCTAAAGCTACAAACGCGTAAATGAAGATGCTTCTAACTAGGGATGTACGAGTGTGTAGATGTACACTCTTAACGGAGGCGGAGGTTAGCAATACTAGGATCTCGTAAAAAGCTGCTCCTTATTTATTTATTTTATAGTTGACCCGCGCAACATCGTCTGCTCCGCTCCTATTGGTCTTAGCGTGATGATATATAGCCTATAGCCTTTCTCGATTAATAGACTATCTAACACTGAAATAATTTTTCAAATCGGTTCAGTAGTTCCTGAGATTAGCGTGTTCAAGCAAACAAACTCTTCAGCTTTATGTATTAGTAAGTATGGATATAAATGCTTTATTGTACACCAAAATACAAAAAAAAATACAAACGAAAACCTTAAACTAAAAACAAGCAACGCACAGCCGCAACTACAGAAAGCAGAAATTTGGCATATCGGTTTTTTGAGGAGTGTAGTGCATTTCCCGAAATTCCTAAGAGAACGGGAAAAAACGGGATTTGCACTTACAAAGTCGCTAGCAAAAGCAAGTAATAGTATAAATGCGAAAGTGTTTGTTACGGTTTCACGCCAATATCCTCGAACCGATTTGATGATTTTTTCTATAGACGTAAATGGGACTCCTGAGACAGTTATAGACTATTGAAAACCGCGGGCAAAATCTGGTGACAAGAGAGGAAAAACAGGATGTTCAAAGTTAAATCTCTCAGCCCTTTTTGGGTATTCGCTTAGTTGGAACTTAATAATAGTTTTAATACATACATGGATGTATGGACGATCATACGTACCATCCATCCACGTATTTTTTACGTGCGAAAGTTCATCATTTCCAAAGGGGTACAATTCCTGACGAAAGTTAAGGTATTGCGGAATCGGAGTCGGGGTTCCGTTCCAACCTTGGTCTCAACCATTTCCTTGTAACGTTCAAAACATTAACTTAAACAGTTCAGTAACTGAAAGCGTGTTATGAAATGCCGGATAGTAATTAGAGCAAATAATTTCTACGTGAGCCAACTCAAAGACTGGTGTTGCCAATTACAGCAATTTGCGTTTGTTCGCCACTCGTTCTGAAATTGATAAGCGACTCTAATATTGTGACTATCTGAAGCGTGGAGAACTTCCGTCTATCCACTTTTAAATGAATAGTTTTGCTCTTCGTTACTATATTTACAGGAATACCTAAATTTTGTTAGTGTGTTTCATAAACATTTTGGTCGTATTTAGCAAAGTTTTTAGCATTAAGCCATGTATTCGTTTAGTTTTACATAAAGATGTGGGAATAAATGAGTAATGAAGTGGGCGCACAAAATATGAGGGAACTTAGAAAAATGGTATGACAACACTGTGGGAGTGACAGACGATAAAAATACGGTTAATGAGAGTGACAATTCAATTCAATTCATTTATTTATGCATCAAATATGGTAGGTATAAGTTCTTATCAATATTAAGTAACACACATTAATAAGAAGGAAGGAAGGAATAAAATATAGATATAAGAATTTTAAAGTATTTCTTTCGCTCTTAATTTACAACGATCTCCTTATTGATTTCAGTAAACTCTATACCTTAAAAGACTGGTTTAAAACGAAAACATGTTAAAAAATATATTCTCTCTCAACTTGTTCTTGACCGGCTTTTATTTTACAGGTTCAGTTTGATATTATGCTAATGTTTTACTTTCTTTAAAATACGGGAATTAGTGCTTTGGTATCTATAATAATTACAAGTTACATAGTCTGCTTTTAAAACGCCGAAGGTGATAAAATTGAATTACGAATGCCGAAAACAATGGCGCCGGACGGACGGGAAAAGCTACACCTCAGAATAATGTATGCTACTGCACCGCATAAATCCCGGTACACACTACTGTGATACCACACCGGGCACCGTAGGCCAGAGCAAGGATGTTTATTTTGTCGAACCAAGAACAACGTGGATTTGTGTACCCATGTTGTGGTTCTGTACTGCTATTAAAGCAGTAAGTTGTCGGTTTAGTTCGCTAAAAATAAGCAAAGTCAAAGTCAAAAACGTTTATTTTAATTAGGCCATTAAACGGCACTTTTGAACGACATTAACAACACATTTAAAATAACAGTGACTCTACTGTCCATTCGGAAGTGTAGATTCTTATGGAGAAGAACGGACAAGAAACTCCATAGTTACTCTTTTCAAATCAATGTTTTACATGTCCTGTGGTATACAAAACTTTTGTGAATATATGTGAGGACCATGATCCTATAGTATATAGAGGTAGACTTATTAATTTTCTAAGTAAGTAGATGGTACTCACGTATTTACAAATACTGGAACTATCAATTAAAAGAGTGTGAGTGAACAGAAAAATAAAAACCCAAAAATGAAACAGTAGGTCATCGCTTGCCATCAGGTAAGATAGTGGTCAAACGCGTGCCTATCTATAATAAAAAAAAAAAGTGTTGGCCGTTAAGTCTGTTAGGAACGATGGTTCCGCAGCATATAATAAGACGTACGGTGACATTCTGGTGCTAGACTGTTTACTGGTATTATATGCGAAACATACTAGGGGGATATAACTACAACTATAAAGTAAGTACATAAACCAACCAGTTTGATCTGGTCCCCACCATTGATTGTCCTATGGAGCAGGACCAGCATGTTACCAAGCATTCTTATCCTGAATGTAATCTTCTAAGCCGCATTGTTAAGGTGGTGTTTTAAATCGTCCGATACTTCTGCAAATATCCATACTTGCATGCATATAAATGCGAAAGTAAGACAAAACGGATGTGGATGAATCTTGGCACACAAGCAGACCATGTCTTGGAATAAGACATGGGATACTTTATATCCTGGGAGCAAGTTTCTTTTAATTTGAGGACTAACTGAATCGCGCAACTTCGTCTGCGTCACATTTTTAATTAATGCTCTGCTCCTATTGGTCGTAGTGTGATGTTATATAGTCTTAAGCCTTCCTCGATGAATGGGCTATTTAACACTATTTTTTTAATTCAAACCAGTAGTTCCTGAGATTAGCGCGTTCAACCAAACTTACAAACAAAGTCTTTAGTATAGATTTTTAGTCCATGGTCCGTTTAGGAATGTGATCGGAATATTGATCGCTTGATCTGGCGGTCGATATGGCCATCATACAGTATAATTATATAGTTCTTATTAAAGTTTTATAATTGTATGTATAGTTAGGGTGTACTTGCAGTCAAAATTATCGTGATAACATAGCACAGGGTTTAGTGAAGTGAAAAAAACAGGAATAGCTACTAATCCACCATCACGCGATCATTGATATTATAATAAGCCTGTCGTGTCCCGTTTTAATTACCCATAAGTGAAAAAGTTTACAAAGCGATGTGACGTTGATACAGCACCTTACGTTTATAAAAGGTTTACAAAATAATTTTAATAATTAATTAAATAATAATTATTTAATTAATTATTAAAATTATTTTGTACATAATGAATAATGCAATGCATTTTTATAAATTGTATAATATGCATAATAAGAAATATTAACGACTTTTAAAAATTTATAGAATAGGTTTTATTATTTTCTCAGTAACATAAAAAATATCTACAAGGATTTTTATATACAAATTCATCATTCGCAAATTAAATACACTGTTACTCACTGAAATTAAATATTAAATAGCTGAGGCAGCTCATAAAATACTTGCAGCATTATTTACAAAAAGCCCAGAGGTGTATCCAAGACTGGGTCTGCGGGTACAAACACAATTTTTCATTTTGCTCCAGCGTCAGGACAAAGAGGAATTTTAATGCAATTTAGTAGTCGTATTGTACCCTAGAGTTGTTGGCATTTTTACAGCACGCGGCTTACGAAAGGTGTCACGAGGAGAATGGACCTAAAAAAATAATTACTCTCCCGTGTCAGTGATATTATAAGTAAGGCTTGCATTTTTAAAAGGGTAAAGCTCGCGTATGAGGGCAAAATTTTTTTTGCACACATGAAATATTTCTATTGGAATGTTGAGTGAAGCTTGGTGGTTTAAATTTAGAATAGTAGCAGTACTCTGGAAGATGTACGAATAGGTATGCAGCACGAATAATTTTAACCCATGTCAGTCAAAAATTGTTTGACTGAAATGACAGCTGTCAATTGACGGTTGGCGGGAAATACAAAAATAAAAGTGTCATGGTGTCCGGCTCTCATCTAATTTTTGCAGACTTAATATTTATATGTTGATAATATCTATGTTTTCTTTTATTTCAGTTGTCAGCAACGTTGCTGGTGCTCCTCCACCTATCGATGCACGTCGTCGACGAAGGACATGCCGTCAATCCCAGTGAGTATTAACATATAAGTTCATTGGTTTCTCTAGTGCTGTGCCCTTATGTACACAAACGTATGTAAGTAAGCAGTATTGGGTTTCTCTATTAGAAATTTCTAGCAGTCCGGAGTCTGGATGGTTTTGAGCCCCGGCATAACTACGAGTACTATGGGTACATACCTGTTGTATATTTTTCTATATTCTCGTGTTACTTATGTATACGCATACTTTAAAAACTATCCTCATTATTCACTCTTGAGATTTAGGTATTAACACATAGTGCTAACATTGTGAAACAGTGAAGTGTTTAGATGATGATCTAAATGTAGGTACTCTCAGTAATAATCTAGTAACTAACGAATTTCATAAAATCTATTTCTCATCTTAAAGATTTAAAATGCCTTTCTTACTTACGTTAAAGTAAATTAAAATCTACATTAATATTATAAAGAGGATATCTTTTTTTTTGTGTGTGTGTATGTTTGTAATGAACAAACTCAAAAACTACTAGAACGATTTGAAAAATTCTTTCAGCAATGGATAGCTACATTATCAGGAAATAACATAGGCTATATTTTATTCCCGAACTCCCACGAGGACGGGAACAACGCGAGTGAAACCGCGTGACGTCGCTAGTAAATAATAAGCTCCTTTAAACTATCACCCACCACATAGCTCAAATAAAAACAACCACAGCATTGGCCTCACAGAACACAGCGAAAATAGCTGAATTACCTTCCGTTTAATCCAATTATCCGGTCTTTGTAAGCCATTAAAGAGGAAAGTTAGGAAACTCTTTCCCTCCTCTGCATTTTATCGTCTGATTAATTTCATTGCGGTTAGTGCGAACAGTAACTTTGCGAGAAAACTTGACAACGGACACTTGTTTTTAATGATCTTCCCGTGCTTGGACATGCTTCATTAACTTTTTATAGCGGGATTCTGCATACAAATGTCTGGAGGACTGTAGCTCTTTAGAATAGCTGTGTGTGTCTTGTAAATACTTCAGACTGTATATGCAGCAAGGTTTTTTAAAACATACCTAAGTTCACCATTTCATTTGTGAATTTAAAGCCGTATTAAATAAGGAATATGGCGTACGGTACTTCTTGGTAAGACTGGAGTCAGATTTACTGGCTTCTAACAATCCGTAACGACTGCCAAAGATCTACATAATAATATGACAGCCGGGACCAACGGCTTAACGTGCTTTCCGAGGCACGGAGGAAACTCGGTATGTTAAGATGGTCACCTATCCACAGACCAACCTTGGCAAGCGTTCACGTTCGCACGAGCTCCTCCCGGTGGTAAGTCCATAATCTACATAAATCATTACAATTGTAACTAAATCTTCAGACAGTGTCAAAAGAAAAATAATGAAAGTGGGAAACGAATGACGTGTTCCTTTTAAAAGAGCAAAAAGTTAATGGCAAAATACAGAGACTAGAAAATCCAAATATTATCGAAATCAGGTGAAAATTTAGTTTAACGCAAACTTACTTTTCTTACTTATTCCCATTACAGCCATTCAACCTTTTAATTGCTACAAACCCATCTTGGTACCGTATTATATAGTTTCCCTTCACATTGTAATACCGTGGTCTCTAAATCGGGTTGCTTTTGTTGTTTGATACTTAAATCCCGGCTGAACCGTGCATTTGACACAGAAACCCGGACTCACCGCGGGCGAACGCAATCATCCAGCTTAACTTCACCGGGTAATTCCACCAGCACAAGTTTAAGCGTAAATAACGAGTAGAGGAACTAGTAAAGAGTATTTAACAGTTATTTGAGATACGCTTGCGGGTAACTGGTCGTGTCTTGGCCATTAATTTATTAATAGCTTGATGAAGTCATCCTTTGATAAACTGTGCAAGGAAATTGTCAAAAGCGATAGAAGTTGTATGAATCGTTGTATAAAATAAGGTTCCGCACATAATAAATTCTTGCTTCTAATTTCTGCCTACGTTCTTGGCCTTTGTTCCCGATCCAGACCTCGGGTTACAACATAATGACACTTATTTCCATCGTACCTACTCAGAGGGGTTTAATTTTGGCTGAAGGCAGTAATTAAATCGAGTTTTTCAGTTGATATGCTATATTATGTACCACTACCTGATCCCTGGGGAACATACTCCCGGGATAAAAGTAGCCTATGTCCTTTCTCAGGCTCTAGACCATCTGTGTACTAAGTATTTTTTTTTTAAATCGATTCAGTAGTTAAATAAATAATAATAAATAAATATACAGACAGACAGACCTGTCTGTCGGTCTGTTTTACTTTCGCATTTATAACATTAATTAAGGATTACTTACCTAGAGAAAAACTGACGCTGGCAAGGTGCTTCAACAGAGATTGATTCTGTAGTATATGATTAGTTAAGTTTCAGTAGTAGACATTTACAAGCTTAAACTCGACTAACATACTATACAACACTACAAGGAAAACCCGTCATGTCTCAAAACCTTGTATCATTTTCATATGGGCTATAATTTTTGATCGGATTTATTAGTTTATTTATGGTGATTTCAGGACAAAAAAGTGCTTCAATGAATTAAATGGCGCCAAAAAGTGATATTTGGAAAAATTGTGATTTATGGCCTTTTCGAAATAACGGGTTCAATTGGCCACCAGAGCTCTGTCGAATATTTATGTTTCACAGTACACATGTGAGAGGCAACCACGAAGTACATAAATAACCTAAGTTATGTACAACCTTGCGAATTTTACACAAACACTTAGGACAACGATGGTTAATTCAGCTAAAATCCCAGAATAGCCTAACTTAAGTACTTGAGATTATAATAATAGATGCCAGTATAAGCCTATCCTGTACCCGTTTAGAGTTTGTCCCAGAGGCGTTTCAACGATGTTCTTTTGTTTGTAGTAATTATGGTTTTTTAAAGCAGGAAATAATTGGAATCATATGACCCGTCGGTCCGTAGTTATTGTGAGGGTGTATATGCATATTAGTTGTCTTCACAATGCCTAGGTACGGGTCGATGTACGGGAAGATGCATAAATCTGGGAAAGTCTATTGATATGATTAGGATTGGAGGTCTGATGAATAAACGACAGCGCTGGAGATAGGGTCGGTGTGTGTTTTTAGCTGTAATCCATACATCGGCTACCACCCGCGACCTTCACCAGGTCATCAGTTCACCTTGTGGAAGGCCTTCCAACGTTGCGTCTTCCAGTACGCGGTCGCCACTCCTGAAATTTTCGGCCCCATCGACCATCTGTTCTGCGAGCAATGTGCCCTGCCCACTACTAGTTTAGTTTGACCGTAACCTTAGTTCTCTTGCGGATATCATCATTCCTGATTCGATCACGCAAGAAAACTCCAAGCATTGCCCTCTACATTGCCCTTTGAGCCTTCTGATTAGGCCCATTATGAGCGACCACGTTTTATTTCCAAATGTCATCACTGGCAACACGCACTGATCATAGACTTTCGTTTTGAGTACTTGAGTCACTGTGGTATATGGGACGAAAAGATACCACTCCAGTTCCCGAACGCTGCCCAGCCGATTCGGATTCGACGGTTGACCTCTTCCTCGAAGTTCGCCCTACCTAACTGGACCGTTTGTCCTAGGTAGACGTACTCGTCTACAACTTCGAGTGTAGAGTTTGCGATCTTGATGGGTGTGGGTGCCACATGGGTATTTACCATGATCATGGTTTTGTCTATGTTCATTTTGAGACTCACTCTTTTTTTGTCATATATTCTGTAATAGCGGAACACTCTGAATAGTCTTCCTACTACAGTTCATGCGATACCGTCCACTCACATACAGAGGAACAGCGGAGGCGTAGTAGTAGGGTTAAAGTAAAACTGATAAATATTGGCGCTTACTCCAATTCAGTAACTTAACCCTAGTTAACACTGGGAAAGCCAGTTACTACTTTCAGTCAGAGTAATACAATCATGTCGGATCCACGATGCAATCTCATAATATCCTTATTTTTTTTTCCCTATTCACCTTGTTCTGTCCGGATTCATAATAACATGAGTGTACGCTGTGTAGTTGACCTGATGACAATAGCGAACGCCAACGATTAGTGCGCTCACCCTACGTGCGTGCCATGGCAATGCGGAAAAATGCTCAATATACACGAGTGGACGATGAAGTGTGCAGCTACCCTAATAGCTTCGTGTTGTTACTATATTTTTTATTGTTAGAGAACATTCTGGTTTGAATTTAGAATTCATCCAGTTTCATGTAGAGGGCTTCATTTTTATTGCAGTGTTTGTTTTAAAAATGGAATTCATATTGAAATTGACAGTAACTATATTTATTTTCATTTTTTTTTAATAAATTGTTAAGACACAGGAAATAATTTCTCATGAAATTATTTCATGAGAAATTATTTTATTTTATTACTATGACTTTCATCAGGAAAAGTTTATACCTACCTGTTAATTATTTAGTCTAAATATTATACTTATTATATATAAAAGGGTGCCTAGTAATAGGTACCACTTCAAAACTTACTAGCTGGAAGCTTTAAAACTTAGTGTCAAAATCTCAAAACAAATCACGTAGCTTCGCAATCCGCTTCACAACTTTTAGTCCACTTTATCTTCTTCTTCTTCTTCTTCTACCTGGCGTTAATACCGGCTATTGCCAGGGTCCGCCTTCCTACTTAGCTTCCTCCACTTTGCCCGATCTTGAACATCCTTCTCAGTTAGGCCATTGGCTCTCATGTCGGACTTAACGACGTCCAACCAGCGCTTGCGAGGGCGACCACGGGACCTTGCCCCAAGAACAGCCATATTCATGCATCCCCGACCAACGTACTCCATAGGGCGGCGCATGATGTGGCCATACCATCGCAGACGACACTCTTGCAGTTTTTCCCCCACGTCACGGACACCAAGACCTCAGAGTTGCGTATGCGATCGGATCGCGTTACGCCACTCATCCACCTCAGCATCTTCATCTCCGTGACGCGAAGCTCCTGGGTGTGTCTGCTTAGTGCTGGCCAACATTCACCGCCGTACAGTAGGACAGGCCGTATGCATTTATATATCTGCCCCTTGAGCTTCGGAGGCATTTTGCGGTCGCATACAACGCCCGTTACCTCACGCCACTTCGCCCAAGCCGCGCCTATACGTGCTTGGACATCGTCGTCCACGTTGCCAGACTCGTGCAGCATGGATCCAAGGTACCTGAACGTATCGGACTTTCTGATCAGGTCCGAACCTATTCGGATGAACCTATTTGAATCCGTGCCGCCACAGGACATGTACTCAGTCTTCGCCACATTTAGTCTCAGACCACCGTTTTCAAGCGTGTCCTTCCAAATGTTGACTTTGCGCTCAAGATGGGTTTTGTTCTGATTAACGAGGGCGATGTCATCGGCATACATCATTAGCCATGGGGGCTTATCTTGGATGTTTGCCGTAACTACATCGAGCACTACGTTAAACAAGAACGGGCTAAGAGCCGAGCCTTGGTGAACGCCAACAGATATTGGGAAGCCATTCGATTCGCCAACAGCGGTCTGGACAGAGGACACGGAATCGCGGTACATGTCTCTGATAATGTCAATATAGGCCTCGGGAACGCCTTTGAAGCGCAGTGCCCACCAGATGGACTGCCGAGGTATACAGTCGAAGGCCTTCTGCAGGTCTAAAAAGGCCATATGCAAAGCTCTCCTTCTCTCTCTGTAAGCCTCAGCCAGATTCCGTAAGGCGAATACTGCGTCCATGGTGCTGTTACCCGCCCGGAAGCCATATTGACACTCAGAGACAGTACACTCGCTACGGAGCCGTGTGTCAATGATGCGCTGCTCGAAGAGCTTCATGGTGTGGCACATGATCTTGATACCGCGGTAGCTACTACAATCCTGTACGCTACCTTTGCCTTTGTATACAGGGATAATCAGGCTAAATCGCCACTGGTTCGGCATTTCCTTGGTGATCAGGATGCGGTTAAAAAGATCCGTCAGAAGGTCCACGCCATGTAGGCCCATCGCCTTCCACACTTCAATTGGCACATTGTCAGGCCCGACCGCTTTCCGGTTCTTCATGTGGCGAAGAGCAATGCGGGTTTCGTCGGGGGAAATAGGGGAAATAAGTCCAAGGTTAGGAGGCGGTTCGGGAGGAAGGTTAATATGTTTGTAAACTAACAATTTGATTAATATTTTTGCGAATTTATAAGCGTCAAGTCTTTAACATATTACAAGGCAATGTCTTATAAAATGTTGTGAAAAAACTCATTAGTCATTCTTGTTTGGCTGCAATCAAGTAATGAATTAGCTTCCATTCAGCAGGGCTAATTAATTAATTATAGGTATATTGCTGGATAGCAATTTTCTGTTTGTTTTGACTAAAGCGCATTTACAACATGGCAGTATTAGTAAGAGGGCGGATCCCTGTTAAATTATAGTTTATGTACTACTAGCGACCCGCCTTGGCTTCGCACGGGTGCAAATTATATACTGAAACCTTCCTCGAGAACCACTCTATCTATTAAAAAAACCCGCATTAAAATCCGTTGCGCAGTTTTAAAGATCTAAAGGTGGGTCTAGGACGAGCCGAGCACGAGCTGAGCGCAAGCCGAGCCACTCTACTCGCGGTGTCAAGTGTGGACGTACAACGAGCCTACAACAAACACTCTCCTCGAACGCATACAAATCCCTTTGTGTTCGTTAAAAAACCGACAATAGGCGGAGCACAGCCGAGCACGAGCCAAACGCTCGCAGCGCGCTCGTTCGAGGCTCGTAAGTCGGTCCACACTACGCGAATTTTGGCTCGGCTCGAGCTCCGCTCGTGCTCGGCTCGTCTAGCGTAGACCCACCTTAAGCATACATAGGGACAGACAGACAGTGGCAGCGATTTTGTTTTATACTATGTCATCATCATCTGCCTAGCCTTTTCCCAACTATATTGGGGTCGGCTTCCAGTCAAACCAGATTCAGCTGAATACCAGTATTTTACGTGGAGCGGCTGCCTACCAGACCTCTACAACCCATTAACTGGGTAACACGGTACTTCTTGGCAAGACTGGAGTCAGATTTACTGGCTTCTGACAACCTGTAACGACTGCCAAAGATCTACAAATGACAGCCGGGACCAACGGCTTAACGTGCTTTCCGAGGCACGGAGGAAACTCGTTATGTTAAGATGGTCACCCATCCACAGACCAACCTTGGCAAGCGTTGCTTAACCTTAAAGATCGACCCGTGCGGCTGTTATTATTTAGCCACGAGCTCCTCAATGTTTTATACTATGTATTGATTATGATTTATAAATAATCTTGCTGTGAAGTTTCATCAAAATCTGTTCAGTGGTTCTTGCGTGAAAGGGTAACAAAATTCATTCATCTTCAAAAACGCCCATTTTTATAACTAGTTTTTGCCCGCGACTTCGTGCGCGCATGTCCCTGTTTTTCCCGTTCCCGTATGAATTTCGACAAATCCTCTCTTAGTGCTCCTCTACACTCCCCAAGGAAACTACATGCCAAATTTTAGTTTTTTACGACTAGTTTCGGCTGTACGTTGTCTGTTTGTAACTCACTCACTTAGTAACGGAAGAATTTTATATATTAGGATGTTTAGGTAGTAGTAGGGTTGTCAGCAAAGAAGACGGGGCGCGCTAGGGCCAGTGCCTGCCGGGGTTGCGGAATATGTTCGAAAGAGGTACCGCGGCCCTGGAACGCAAAGGGCATTAGGAGGAATACGGATGGGTTTTAGTCAGAATGAGTCTGTTTTTTTTTTTTTTTACTAATAATAGGCATGCGCTTGACCACCATCTCACCTGATGGTAAGCGATGATGTGGTCGAAGATGGAGCACGCTTGCCTAGAAGTAACCTATTCACTGTCTGATACTCCCTCCTGCTTCACCCAGAGCGGGAGGAGTCATTTGATGATTTCCCTTCCTTAAAAAAAAGGTATCTCTATACTCTTAGGCGTCAATGGAATCATAGTCACTGCACCGTACCCGACTAGAGAGAGTAGAGCACGGGTAGATTTAGATAGAAAATCGTCATTTTGATAACCCCCATTTCCTTTTTGAAGACAAAAACAATAAGGCTGAAATTGGATCGACACAATTACGTGGCAGCCAAGCTTATTAATAATGTAAGTAAATAAAGAGTGAATCCACTCCTCCCGCTCTGGGTGAACCAGAGCGGGAGGAGTCATTTGATGATTTCCCTTCCTTAAAAAAAAGGTATCTCTATACTCTTAGGCGTCAATGGAATCATAGTCACTGCACCGTACCCGACTAGGAGAGAGTAGAGCACGGGTAGATTTAGATAGACAATCGTCATTTTGATAACCCCCATTTCCTTTTTGAAGACAAAAACAATAAGGCTGAAATTGGATCGACACAATTACGTGGCAGCCAAGCTTATTAATAATGTAAGTAAATAAAGAGTGAATCCAGCAGAAGATAACACGCTAAGTGCTTTTGTCTGTCGGCTCTCTGACATGTGAACAAATATTATTATACCGACTTTCCTTATGGACCGGGAAAATTCGCATTTGTGACAACCACCGCCACTTTTAGCAAGTGGATTCGTTTTGATAATAGTAATTTGTTTTAGTCTTATTAGTCTTGCGACATTTTAATCTTAGTGAATTTTTACCATGGAATGCAAAGGGCATTAGGAGGAACATGGATGGATTTTAGACAGTAAGTGTGACACTGCCTTCTGCTCCAACGAGAGCGGGAGTAGTAATTTGATGATTTCCAACCCTTAAAAAGTGTTTTTACTAGAACAAAAAATTATTTACGTCATCATTTGCCTAGCCTTTTCCCAACTATATTGGGGTCGGCTTCCAGTCAAGCCGGATTTAGCTGAATACCAGTATTTTACGAGGAGCGGCTGCCTACCAGACCTCCACAACCCATTAACTGGGTAACACGGTACTTCATTGGCAAGACTGGAGTCAGATTCACTGGCTTCCCGTAACGACTGCCAAAGATCTACAAATGACAGCCAAGACCAACGGCTTAATGTGCTATCCAAGGCATGGAGTAAACTCGGTCTGTTAAGATGGTCACCCATCCACAGACCAACCTTGGCAAGCGTTGTTTAACCTTGAAAATCGACCCGTGCGGCTGTTATTATCTAGCCACGAGCTCCTCACAAAATTATTTATGCGTTTTAGTAAAAATACCATATACCAATAATGCACGTGGTAAAGTGTATACTGTCATATCAGATAATAGAGAATAAATTAAAAATCTCTTATTGCATTTAAAAACTTAAAACAAACTAGCATTTATATAGCATTTTTAATAGCATTATTTAGTGTGAATGACACACATGTCTTGCTACTGAGTATGTTGCGCCACTTTTTCCAGCTAAAATACTAGGAAGTGGTGACGGGCGGGCATTTTGACGGACCGTTTAAAGTAAATTTCGATGTCCAAAGTGTTGATTCTCAATTTTATTTTGACACTATGGCATTTTCCTAACAATTTAAGTCTGTAACAGTAAATCCACAGTATACCAGCAATTTTAAAAACCTAACAGCATAATATACATAGAACATGTAGTATTTTTAGGCAATACGATGTTGTACTATAAAATTAAACGCTTGAAACTATAACAATATCTCTATGGTATGTCACAAAGTTTTATGCCTGTAACACACAGACAGCGTAACACACAATACAGTTAAATGAAAATATTAACAATTGGCACTCGATAAATTTGTTTTAACATTTTGACAAAATGTTCTGCAACACTTGTGAATACCACTTAAAGCAATGGTTTAGTGTGCACGTTATTTAGGTCCTGTCAACTTGAGTTTGGTACGGTTATAAAACATTACCTTGTATTCAAGTACTTTTCACTATAAGAAAAGCGTAAACAATACTTTTGATGTTTTTTTTTAAATATTTTAGGCACGCGTTTGACCACTATCTCACCTGATGGTTATTTCGGAGAGTTTGCGTCGAAATCATACAATTTAATTTCAACAAGCTTGTTCCGCCATCGAATTCCAAGACGTGGCACCAGCTCATGGTGGACATTGCACCCATTCACATAAAACGCTTTGAGAATACTTTCATTGTGCGAACCGCTAATGAGCGGAAATCCCTACCGGTGTTTGTGTTGCCTGATAACTCCAACCTGAGACGCTTTACGTCAAGAGTGAATAGGTTATTTCTATGCAAGCATGCACCATCATCGACCACCTCATCACTTACCTTCAGGTAAGATTGTGGTAAAAAAAGGTATTGCATTGTACATCTATAACGTAAATAAAGTACCTAAAGGTATTTCGTGAACATTAAACTTGCCGTTAAAGTAATCTTACGGAATATCTTCGCACAATACCACGACACCGTTTTCACTTCCTCATCAAGTAACAAATACAATAGATGGGATTACGATAAATGGCTATACAGTAGCCAACACGAAATTTGACACTATCCCAGCTATATCAACTGTTATTGTGAATTAATCAGCACTTAGACACTGGCGCAATCAATTCCTATTATATCTCGGTAAGCATTGAGACTGGCCTGGAGTATTAATAAGGCAAGCTGTATTGTGTACAAACATCAGGAAATAGCTTCGGCAATGTCGGAAATAGTTCCAAGAGAATATGACGTTACCGTGATAAAATAATGAGTAGTAGGTATGCTGTAATTCAAAGAAGATTGAAAAAGGGATGCGTAACAAAAATGTAGAATAAAGGCATTAGGTACAATATTGATACGTACCATAGAAAATAAAATGGGAAAACGTAGAAGGCTTTTGGGAATTAGTATTTTAATTCAGATTTTTGACAAGTTCGTAGTAAAAATAATACGAGAAGCTATAATATTGAGATTAAGCATAGATTCCATTTCAGTTTTCCAACAAAAGTATGTAGTAAAAATAACTATAACTTTTGTCACAAATTTTATTTCTCAAAAATGTCGTTTTTAATAAACATGTCTTATAAGTATTCAAGCTATGACTGCTTTGAAGCTTGTATTATTCTTACTTTTACATTAAACCCAACATTTCCCTAAGATTAATCTTAAACACATTTCTGTTTGACTACCATACACTTGAGCGATTTTAGCGCCAAAACATACAAGTTAATGGATAAATTCGATAAACCTTTATCGATACGCACCGCCACCACTCTATGTTTGCTTTCTCGATGGCAGTGTTGGCCCGTAAACATAGTGCGGGGCGACCCTTGTTCTCGATATCTGCTCACACAAGATTCAACGTTACTATTTCGTGACTAAGGTTCATTATTGTAGATTGTAAAGAGATTATCAAACGACTATTGGTTGTGAAGCCACGTATAGAGTAAAGAAACCCTTAGTAACGTCGCATTTGGTCTGCGGTGCGAGAACTACGTTTTATGGATTGTCATGTCGGCATGACTGTATGAGTTATGAGCTAGGAAATTAGATGCTGTAGTAGTAAGGTCTGCATGCAAATTAGCGTCCGATATTATGGCTTCGTGTCGTATTGTGCGGAGCGGTGCTCGATGGTGAAATTATAGTGTTGGTAAGCGATTGAGAGTTGAATTTTCACCGTTTACATAACATTATAAGGGGGAAAATAATGTCTGACTGTCTGTTACCTTTACACGTCTTAACAGCTAAACGGATTTGAATTAAACCATAGACATTTTTAAGCGAGCAAAGCTGAAGGCAGAAGCTAGTTTGGGTTTTCTTTAAGAAATGTCTGATCTTTATGATTGTTTTATCTTTATGTTGCTTCTCTAAGACAGGTAGAATTACTTTTGCTGAAGTATTTTCGTCAGTAGAAATAGTGTTTGGTTGCAGAATGTTGCAGTTTCGTTAGAAAGACTTTTTCTCAAAGAATCAGGTACCTATCTACTTACTATGCTTGTATCTATTAAGGAATATCTAGCTTATATTTCAAATCAAGCATAATTTCCAATAGAATAGCTTTAAAATTTCATAGAAAACTATGACATTTTAAAAGCAATGTTTTTGACACCATGAAATGTCATGTCCAATACACTACAAAAATCACATTGTTACTGTAGTTAAGTATCTTTACACATTACTAAAAATAATTTCCACCATTTAATTTTATATCAAAGCTGCCAAATATCCAACCCCAAATTAAATAGGAACCAACATAATTGCACTGGCTGCGTCGAAATGGGTCGTGCGCATTTTTAGTGGGCGAAAAACAAAAGTTTTATTGGAGTGGAGCATTCAACACAGGAGAGCCGTTTCAGCTTTTGAGCAGGTTAATGTTCATCCCAGGAAACAAGGGTACTGGTGAAAATTCACTGCACTTTGTACGTACAGCCTGGCATTTCGTGCTACTCGGCCGCAGTTTAGGACGTTTTTTGTGAAGCCGTTCTGCGAATCTGCAAACTGGCCAGTAATTATTGGCTTTGTTTAATCAACTTGCTTTCCTAGTTATTTTTGAAAAAGGAACGTGACCGTGAAAGATGAAATCTTTTTGTTCAAATTAGCTGTTGCCCGTGGATTCTTATGCGTAAAACAGGACAAATGAAAATTTCAAGGACTTTTCTTTTCTGCGCTGAACCCTAATTCTTTTCCTTTTTTGGAATCAAAAATTCTGGGTTACTCCTAGAAGACAACATCAGCTATCTGCCTGAGAAAATCCTGTACAGCCGTTTCGGAGATTAACCGGAGCAAACAGACCGACAGACAACAAAATAAAAAGATTTTTGTTATAAATATCGTATCGTAATACACTATCATAATACTATTAATCAAAGCTCTTGTAACTAACAAATAGAATTGATGTTACAAACATACACTTCGATTTTACTAGGTAATTTGTATAGAAGTTATAGATACAGGCAGGTCCTCTTTATGCCCTACTTCTGTCATTTCAGAACTAGTAGTTTCGTATTCGAGTCGTAACTAATACTACCAGTTTTGCACGACTGGCTGGCGGTTTTTGTGAATCCATTGTGAACTTTCGAGTCTGCGAACTGACCGGTATTGCTATGGCAATGGTATAGTTATGGCTTTTATTGGTAGCGTTCTAAGCGAGGCAAATTGATTGTCTGCAGCGTAGTGGTCGCAATTTTTTTGAAATGGAAATGTGAACTATTACAACGTGAATACCCGTGATAAATTCTTCTTGGAATCCCTGTTATTGGTAAGGTGCGAATGGTATTGTGGTTTGTGTTTCTAGTATTCACAGTTTTGATTAATTATAAATAGATTTTTCCTGGATGCGAATGGTATTGCGTTTCTGGTGTTTGCAGTTTTGATTTACTGAAAATTGTTTTTTTCATAGACTGCTCGTTGTGGTGATACTGGAGAAAACCCGATCTCCAGCAGTGGACGTCTTTCAGCTTAATTGGGGAAGAAGATGAGACCTTTTATAACAACTGAAAAGGTGTTCTCTTTAAGCTCAGAAGGTCGTCTATATTTGGAATATTCTAGGAATTAAAGTGGTAGCAGGCAGTATCCAAAAAAATCTTATATCAACAAAAATATTCTTATGTGTTTTCCCCAACAAACAAATAAGAAATCAAACAAACGGTCTTCACAAAATCAAGCAGCTGAAGAAACCATCATTATATAATATTTAGAGCAGAAAAATAAGCAATAAAGTATGGGGTACATTTGACCCGATATGGGCGTATGATGAGCGGTCATTCCTGAATAATGTATGAAGGGCCGGAACCTCGGAACCACGACGGCAGATAGCCGCGTGGCCAATAAACAGGGCCTTAGTAAAAGTTAGACGAGAATAATGGATATTTATTTATCATAACTGTTTTATTTTTTGCGGTACGAGGAAAAGATGTTGATTGACAATTAGTGAAATGAATTATTCTGTGTGTGATCTTGAGTCTTTGAATAGATTGGTTTCATTCAATGATTCTATTGAGCCAAATAATATCTTTGCAATGTGGATAACCAATTACTGCAGTTGTCTGTAACACAAACGTTATCATTTAGCAGCAAGATATCCAATCCATCCAAAGGTTGTCTTGAAAAGATCGCTTTTAGCGATAAGGCCGCCCATTGTGTCACCCTATGTAATGTTTTTTTTCATCTATCATTTCTGTAACTCATATGGTGTACATAATAAAGAGTATTCTATTCTATTGTATTCAGTTTCGGCCTGCGGGATCCTTCAAGAATCTTACCATTTACTGCCGTCTTGGCTTTCTGGATTCACCAAGTAATCAAGCATAAACTAATATATAATGCATTTGAAAATATTGTAAAGTTAAGCGATATTCCACTACAAAATTGTTCAATATATTTTCTCTAATATGGGAGCGACTACCGTGTGTAGTGGCAATAATGTTCAACGCAGCAATATTACTCATAACACTTAGTGGTATGGAAAAGCAAGTTTAAAAGTGTTTCAAAGTAGGTACTTACCTACTTTATATCAAAAGTTAGCCAAATATTATTTATTTATTTACGTTACGCGTCCAAGCACAGAATTTTATATTAATTGTACATCATTTTAACTGAATCGGTTCGGTAGATTTAGATGAGCAGACAAACATAACCACGAGTGATCCAAAAGAGTTTCGATTTCTAGGGTTCCGTACCCGAAGGGTAACCAACGGAATCTTCTTACTAAGCCTCCGCTGTCCGTCCGATCGTTTGTCCGTCCGTCTGTCTGTCAGCGGGCTGTATCTCAAGAACCGTAATAGATCGGGAGTTGAAATTTTCACAGATTGTGTATTTCTATTGCTGCTATAACAATAAATAAAGTAAAAATTAAGGTTTATGGAACGGAACCTTTCGTGTGCGAGTCCGACTCACAGTTGGCCAGTTTTCTAAAAACCTTTTTTCACAAAGTCAACTAAACCTGGTAGTCTTTAAATCAAGAGTGAATAGGTTGCTTCTAGGTAAGCGTGCTCCATCTTCAAACACATCATCGCTTACCATCAGGCGAGACAGTGGTTAAACAAGTGCCTATCAATAGTAAAAATGAAAAGAAAATGCATCACTATTGGGTCTTCACTTCACTGGTTTACGAGTAGAAAGTTTATAGCACACTAAAGATAATAATTAGTCCTCGGAGTACTGTTTCAGAGAGCTGACCCATTTCAAGGAGAAAACGACAAAAAACTTTCCAGACTTGAGTGTTCTCATGAAAAATTATGTTCGCAAATATAGTGTTGTTTAGTTTATTTTAGACTTATGAAAGTGACACTGCATGTCACACCGTACTATTAATTTTGTGCACATGACTCAAGTAAAAAGGCTGTGACAAATTAGTTTATTTTAGGATTTTAGGGCGGTTTTTAATGGACTACGCCGTCATAGTGACTGGTAGAGAAAGATACGTATGTAGAAGAAATTAGAATATCTAACTAGATTTCCAACAGAATAACAGTCACAAAATGAAATAGTAACGACTCGGCTTGAGAAAACTAAACGCGATTAGTATATAATTATAAACTGCGGATAGCTGTTAGTGTCACAACTCTTATCTTGATCGCGGTTTTTATTTTGTGTATGTTCCTCTAGTTTTATTTTTCATAAAATTCAGTCACATTTACATGATGGAATTGCATAATTTAATTCCGCCAAGCCCGTTCCATCATCGGACCACAAGACGAACGGCGATGCGCCACCGGTACATGATGGACATCCCACCCATACGCACAAAACGTTTTGGGAACACATTCATAGTGCGTACAGCTAAGGAGTGGAATTCCCTGCCGGAGTCTGTGTTTCCTGATAGCTACAACCTGGGAGTCTTTAAATCAAGAGTGAATAGGTTATTTCTAGGCAAGCGTGCTCCATCTTCGACCACATCCTCGCTTACCATCAGGTGAGATAGTGGTCAAACGCGTGCCTATTAATAGTAAAAAAAAAAAAAAAAAAAATCCTTGTAAATTTTGGAATAAAAAGTATGGCAACAATTTTAAGGTTATTTTACCTTGTTCAAAACGTCGTCATGCATTTTTGAATGCCGAATTATAATGAATGTACAACTAAAACGCAATAGTCATGCATTAGAGCGGTTGAGTGAATTTCCAGTATATGCTTTATGTAGCACTATTATTCTTCGAACCATAATTATCATTTAAGAATTTTAAAAGGATTATTAGTTATCTGTATGAGCTTTTGCACCAGAATAGGAACAATCTGTATTTAGGTACGTTATTTGAATTCAATGTGTTTAGAAACAAAAGCGTTTTGTAACATTATCATCATTTTCAAATGTCGTCACACCAACCGGTCTTCATCCAGTGGACATCCGAGTCAATACACAATTTGTCAACTTGTTTATGAAAGTAAATTCCTACGTTATATCCTTCCTCGTTTAATATCTTTAGTCAGTATATCATTCGTCTGACCTACATATATACCTCCACATCGTAAGCCAACCTTCCAGGGTTGCAAAATTGTTTGAAAAAGTCACCGCAGCTTTCGAACGCAAAGGGCACTAGCAGGAACACGGATGGGGTTTCACGGATGTCAGTAAGAGTCTGACACTCCCTCCCACTCCGACCAGAGTGGAAGTGGAATCATTTGATGAATTCAGATCCTTAAAAAAAATAAAGTCCTGCACCTCCCGAATGTCAATCTCATTGCTTCACTTCAAAATGCTCGTCTCAGAGTTATCGTTTCTGTAGCCTTTGGCCACACACTACAGCCATAGGTTCATCGAATAATTCAACCTCCAACTGACCTCAAAACTCAGATAACGGTAAAGATACAAGTTTGTCAATAAATTATCACGCTCATTTCCCTTGCAGGATAAACAGGGACACTCAATCAAGTGCTAGTGATCGCGGTAAGCGCTTAGACCTCGATGTATCAGCGTCGGCGAAGTCTTTAGCTAACGAGAAGGGGCTGCGTCTTCCCCTCTTAGGGAATTACATGCGCTTAATTCAGTGGGACAGTGCGTTGGATTTTGTTGATATTTTTGGATTTAATGGCACGTTTTCTTCAATTTGACTCCCTTTTCTTAGCCCTGTTTGTAATGCATCTACGAAGTAGAATCTGTGCACAACATCATCATCATCTGCCTAGCCTTTTCCGAACTATATTGGGGTCGGCTTCCAGTCAAACTGGATTTAGCTGAATACCAGGATTTTTCATGAAGCGGCTGCCTACCAGACCTCCACAACCCATTTAATATGCACAACAACATACTCGATAAAATTAAATTGTACTGAAATTTCCATATGCAACAGTTGTTTGTTTTTATAAAAAAATATAAATAGAATTAAAGTTAATGGCATTGCTACTCCAGAACTAAATTCACTGCAATTAATTTGTTCAAATATTGAAAAAAATAACCTTACAGACAAATCAAATACTGTAAACGAATTTATATTATGTCTTTATAAACGAACCAACAATATAAAACATATTAACCTAATTGCAAAAAAGAAACCATCGTGGACAAAATTCTTTTCTCTGCTCTAACGGGCTTAACAATTCCATAAAGGGCTTATCTGCATCAAGATTATAATTACTTGGTCCCTTAAACCGCCAGCCTAGATATTTTAAGGCGACACGGTTTTGTGAGCTCAATGGTTTTGTACGCTCAACGGTTTTGTGAGCTCAACAATTAATCAGGCCACAAGGAAGCAATGGTATTGTTAAGCGCTCAATTTATTATCGCTTTAAAGTATCTCCAGAGTAATTCAACTTCCTTTTGTTAGAAAATTACAAAAGGGTTATAAAATTTTTCCTCTTGGTTTAACCCTTTTTATTTTATCATTTTATTTTTTCATAATTTTTTGTTTCATTGACAATGTGCCTAATTCCGCTGTTAGAAACAGCACTGAAAGTGCTTCCTGAATGATTTTTTTGCAAATGTTATGTACATAAGCTATTATCTTGGAAATGAACTTACATTACGAGTACAATGGATTAACTAGAAGTCATTCTGATTTAATCCGGGTAAAGGTGAAATTTGATAAGTTAATTTTATTCACAACAAACAGAACACCACACACGACCTACCCATATTCAAAAATCCAAATTTGATTCACAAATGAGAATATTACGATAAACTCCAATCTTTAAATAAAAACCCCATGAAAATCACAATCAAAGGCAACAACCGAACCCTAAAGAAACATCAAACAAAATAAAATTATCTAAATCCGTTTTTAAACGGCACTAAAATCAAGCAAGGGGTGTGAATAGCCAGTATAATTAGAAATCTGGGCTATATTCCTGGTATTAATAACTTGCTAACGGTACTGAGCCGAAGGCATAGCGATAACCATTAAGCTAAAAGCCTGCGGTACTTCGCCTAATGTGTCTTCAATTTAGAATAAAGTAATCTTTATCACGTCGTTTAGAATGTATTTTATGCTTATTTTATGTATTTTGTGCGTTCTTTTATGAGCTCTCACTAGTCATGTTGGTGTCTACTGTTCTCTTGTGACCGTTGTGAATAGAAACTAGGTTAATACTTGGAGTATTTACCTATTTAAATACCTACTGGGTATTTTCAATATGCTTGCGAAAAATTTCCTTCTCTTCTGACCAAAAATGATTTTTAGATTTTCAGGACGAAATATATTGTAAAATAAAACATTGAAATTTGAAAATCATTGTGTAGCATTCAGCATATTTGATTTTTATTGGTTCTGTGAATTGTGATATCGTTCTGGGATAATCTGAGTCTGTTACTGTTCTTTTTAACCAATGAATATAAAACAAAATAGCAGTATTGGATGCTATGAAATTTTCAACAGCAATTGAACAAAATTCATAGCGACACAGCGAGCCCGCTCTGTCAAATATGAAGTGGAGAAGAAAGTGAAGCCTTCGATATAAGCAAAAAGTAATCCCGGAACCCATATAAACAGTCAATTTCCTATTCGCATAACGTTTTTACGCATCATCTCCGAAAATCTCAGTTAAGATCTCGATTGCTCTCAAACTGCCGTCTACACAGGAGCCCAGTTACGCACAGTTTGGCACAAACGTGATCAAAATATTTGTGCAACACTCGGAACAATGTTAACTGACTCCAATTTCCTCGATCTGAATCGAACTGTTAATTGGATTACCAGTTTCAAGGCGAAACCTGATGAATACTGTTATTGGTGAATTGTGCCATGGCCAGTAAGAGTTTAATCAAAATTATAATTTGTTTGCGTTTCTGTATTTAGTTATGTAATTCTCATTGTCAATACGGTTGGTTGTGTTTCATTTCAACGGATACTATTTTCTTTTCATAATTCTGTTTTGGCTGAATGCGAGGAGGTAGATGATTATTGAGAGGGCAAATAAAAAGTGTGATTACTTTCACTTATTTCAAAAACTGTAAAGTTTTCATGTAACTTACAACGTGTAACAAAATAAAGGCAATACCTTTTAAGGGGTCAATGTACACATAATTATGAACAACCTCTATTATAATAATAGACCGACTACAGCGTCGCGCAATGATTGTTAATATAGCAGTCCCTCATGACGAGAACCTCGTGAAATCAGAGAAAGATAAACAAACGAAGTATCTTGACTTGGCTCGCGAGGTTGTCGATATGTGGGATGTGAACACAGCAGTCATTGTGCCGATAGTCGTGACGGCTCAGTCAGTCAGGCGACTAAGGCCCATAGAAAAGAATACACAGAATAATATTATAGAAAAATACACTAATACATATTAAAATCATAAAAACTAAATCGCTATTTTATATTTGCTACGGTCGGCGACGTATTGCGCTGAATGGTGGTGTCAGGTAGCCTTCCACGAAAACGCCGATAGACGACACCCGTCGGCCAAAATTCTTCCTTCAAGTTCTCTAGGTGATGATTCGGAACCCACACCACAAAAGAGGGTCACTATGGGTCCAACTCTGAAATTGCGAAAAAAAATCGACTGCCCCATACATTTGTGTATACATTTATGTGTTTTGTGTTTTTGTGTGTGTGTGTTGTGTTTGTGTTTGTGTGTATTATAACCTTTGATTGTATAATAATCTAATAATCTAAGATTATCATAAATAAATAAATAACTTGACAAAATGTACTGAACAGCTGAATTTTGTTTTTTGTTGATTGTTGTGTTTGTGTTTGTGTGTTGTTCATAACAATGAGTACAATGACCTCTTTAGAGGTATTCTGTTACATGTTGAATATTAGAATTCACGGGATTCTGTGACCACACGCAAAGCCCCTTTAGTCGCTATTTATTTTTTATTTTTATTTATTTTATTTTATTTGTTCGGGAAAATAAACAGTTATACATTAAAAATTTTATGCTAAGTTGTAAATATATCAGAATAACAAATGTATAACCTACGACATTTTCCACAATATATATGATAGGAGTAAAGCTTTTCAGCTTTGCGTCGTTTAATTTGAGATAATTTCTTGGTAGTTAAGACAATGGGCATTTTTGGAATGACATTGCCATCCAAATCCAATTTGAGGTACTTATCACACTTCGATTCAATTGTTATTTTTATTGTGATAATTTCATTTGCATTAGGTACTCAATTCATTTTGAATATTACGCAAATCACATCGAAATAAAAGCGTAAAACATGGGCTTTTGTGTTGATGGAACATAAATGAAAAAGGAAAACTCTATTTGCTGCTGACTAGAGATACTATCAATTACCTTATAGGTTATCGGCCAATTCAAAAGATACAATTCCCATTTTCAGATGTATATGCGGATCTATTGAAGAGATATATTTATTAAGCGTTTGTCACTTCCTATCTTCGTGAGGTTTACTATTCATATTAGTTTACCATATTCACACTAGTACAGTAGTACTAGTGTGAGCACACTGATGATCGGGATATAGCCGTGTGCGTGATAGACGTGTGCCGACAAAACCCCACAGGTTAAATAAGATTATAGACAAACCTAATAAGTAATTACGCGGTTCAGTACCTTCATAATAGGTATAGTTAAGTTCTATCATCATTATCATATCAGTCGAAAGACGTCCACTGCTGGACATAGGCCTCCTCCGAATTTTGGGGAGGGGTTTGGCATAATCGCCACGCTTGGCTGGCGGGTTGGAGATCGCAGTGTACGGTGTTGCGTTTTACAGAGAACGCGGCTCCCAACTCTCTGGCGAGTTCTTTAGTTGTCTCTTACGACATCCATGGGAAGTGATGGGATGGTATCATTCTTTTACGGCAATTAAGTCCTATGGATGCATCTATTATCTGATGTTCAAAATCAGCCATAGTCTGGTCAACCTGATGCGTCGAGCTTTTATGTGCAGCTCCGTAGCCTAACACATTATTGCACAAATTGGTAGCAAAGTCAAAAGTCCCATTCATGTTATTACCTAATAGTATCCTATTTGGTAAATGTATAGTTTTATTTTATAGCTGGTTATTGAGTCCAATCATGTTAATAGTAGAAGCGTTATGTGGCTAAGAAGAATAAAGATATTATATAAGCGAGGAGTTAGATTAGCGAATATTTTTATTCCGGAAAAATACATACAAATATAGCGAGTTGAAGACACGCGTGACATCATCTGGCTTGGTAAATTTGGTACATTTTAACTCGCTGTATCCTCTTCATTTTTTGTTTACGTGAAAAAAGAAAAAATACGTGTCCAATATTTTTTTTAAATCTATCAGACGGACTAATTACATTTTTTTAGTAAAATACCCTATTAACAATAGGAAAGTAATGACCACGGACTAAAACCTATAATAGCACGCTAGCTCCATTGTCATCTATTATTCTTTTCAACAATGCGTCATCACTGTCATCATTTCAGTCGATCAGTCCTGTTCATCTCGCATCCAGCGGATTCTTGCGGCCTTCACCAGGTCATTCGTCCATCAATAACAGCAGCAATAAAACAGCAAGTACATTCGGTGTTATTGCCCGGCACAACATGTTGCCATCATTATGCTGTCAAAAACTGGTGGAGGGTAATTCGAAAACTTGAAGTCTGACACGCGTCGAGGACAACAGGTCATTTATCATTGAAGCCCCTCACTGTCCAGTCGTGTTTATCGCTAAATGACGTGTATGTCGTACAGCGAAAAGAATTATGTATTTTTCTGTAGTGACATAGTCGAGTCTTTATTTGATTGCACATGTTTTTTCACACGTAATTTATTCCCTAAGTTATTTTTATTTGGGAAGTTAACTGTTGCTTCTTTGGTGTTCATTATGATAGGGTGTAACTGGAGATAATGGATTATCTATCTATACCAATATATATAGCTGAAGAGTTTGTTTGTTTGCTAAAACGCGCCAATCTCAGGAACAAAAAAAAATATTTCAGTGTTAGATAGCCTATAGCTCACGCTAAGACCAATAGGAGCGGAGTAGACGAAGTTGTGCGGGTCAACTATTAATGCAAATAAAGCACTCCTTTAAAACCTTATTAGGGACATGTAACATGACAATAAATAGGTACATCACAAACGCATGAATTTACGAAGACCACAACTTGTGTAAGAAATCTTGCCATCGATAAATAGATCAATAAATAATCGCGGTATTGTATTGAGCAGAAGACAACCTCAAAAAAATGCTGGCAAGAGTAAAAGATATTTCTAGGCCAGCTTTTTCATTGAAAGGTCCGTACGTAGCCGTTTTTCAAAGGACCGGAAACCGAGTTAATTTAAGTCCTTTAGCAAACAGTAATATAGCTAATCAATACCCTGATCTTTGACCTGCTGATAAAGTAATTTTGAAGTAACCTTTCCAAGGGTCGTGTTACGAGCTCATGATTAAGCGAATATGCGACTAAGTTCGGAACTTGTGGGGCAAATCCGAATTACGTTAGAATTACACATTTTTTTAAACGTTTACACGGAACAGAAGCCAATGAATATAAAAACCGGTTAAGTGCGAGTCGGACTCTCACATGAAGGGTTCTGTTCCATAAACTGAAATAAACAGCACTATTACTAATATTCTATGAAACCCCTTTTAATTTCCAATTGAATTTCATTTTTATAATTTGTCATTGTCATTATAGCGGCAATAGAAATAAACACTTAGTGAACATTTCGACTCTCTACCTATTACACTCTTGAGATGCAGCCCGCTGATAGACAGACAAACGGACGAACGGACAGCAAAGGCTTAATAATAGGTTTCCGTTGGTTACCCTTTGGGTACGGAACCCTAAAAAAGCCAGTTATGATCCTCCAAAATGCTATCAATTTTTATATTCTTCCTGTTATTTATAAGCGAGGTATCTATGCAGGAAATTATTTAATGTTACAAGTTTTTTCTGGAGTTATGTTCCCAACTTTTATACTTGGCTTGTTGGAAAGTTATGATACTCACTCAACAAGAAAAAGTTTGTTTAAGGTGTTCCGAATACTGACAAAGAATGTCTTTGAAAATAAATGACTAGCAAGAAAGTTCAAGAATGACGTTTTACGACCAAGTGACTGATGGACGGCACTTAAACTCATTATTTCTTTTAATTAAGCACCAACTGTCGACTTTTTGGTCAAACAGTAAGGGTGACAAATGGTTGAAAGTCCCAACACAACTGTCCAAACAATTGCTTAATTCATTTATTGGTTTGTCTTTAAGTTACAGCCACACTAGTCATCATCATCTGCCTAGCCTTTTCCCAACTATATTGGGGTCGGCTTCCAGTCAAACCGGAATACCAGTATTTTATGGTAAGATGCAGTGCGTCTGGATGTTCGATGGTAAAAGGGGACCGGTGGGATGAGGTCGTGGAGTTCCTGGGCACACTCACCGAAGTATAATCTGTAGAAGACCGACAAGCAGGCAACCTTACGGATTAATAAGTAGATGTAAATAAGTCTCGACCTTTGCAAAATCTCGACATAGTTACCGATCGCTTACCGACCGAATTCGGTAAGGCCACATGTACACAGTCGATCTAGAACGCAATCAACGATCAAAGTCTGTGGCTCTAAGCACTGCCATTCTATCAACAAATGTGACTTTGGAAATGCCATAATACAAGAGATTGATCACGAGAAATTAAGGCAGCGTTTGTCAATCACATATATTTTTAGAGTTCCGTACCTAAACGGTAACCAATGGATCCCTATTACTAAGCTTCCACTGTCCGTCCGTCTGTCTGTCAGCGGGCTGTTTCTCAAGAATCGCAGTCGGTAGACAGTTGAAAATTTCATGTGTGTATTTCTATTGCTACCGCCAATGTCACAATAAATGTAAAGGTGGCTTAGGACTTATTGGACTAAACGACCGATTTCGGTCGGTAGACAATTGGTTGTTATGTCGAGACTTCCGCCTTCGAACGATCTACCTATTTTCAAGCTATAAAGCGAAATTTGGTCGTCGAATTGTCGAATCTCCCAAAATACAGCTATGTCCCATCCTGTAGGCTATCACATTCTCATCCTTATATGATCTGTAATTATTATCATATTCTACTCAACTTAAGTAATATAGAACGACCTCCTGGAACTCGCGACCCCTACATTTTACGCCCCACTGACTCAAGGGATGTAATACAGACCCCTTAAGTTTCTAATTGGGTTCATTGCCTTTAAACGTCACAAGTTTTTACAGTAACCCTGAAAATATTATTAGTAAAATACTTGATGTTGGTAGCGTCTGTCGTTTTATTATTTTTAGTTCTAGAAGTTTTGAAGTTTTTTGTAGGCATTTAGATGGGAGATTGGAAAGTTTGGTTATTTCCATTACGTAATTTTTAGAGTTCCCTTCCCAAAGGTCGAAGGTTACCAACGGATCGCAATTACTAAACTCACGTTATCCGTCCGTATTTCTGTCTGGCTGTTAGCAGGCTTGTATGCTATGATCCGTAATAGGTATACAGTTAAAAATTAATGGATGCTTCAATAAACAAAACAGTTTGTGTTCCGTCTCACACACAGTTTTTTTTTATTTATTTAGAACTGTTTCACTGAAAACTTTTTTTAATTTCATTCGTGGATGTTTGCGTTTATATTCACTATGGACTGAGCAGAGCTATCTGCACTTTGCAAGAGTGTTTTTTCCAGAGATTTTTCCGAGAAGAGATATTACATCATGCAATAAGGATTTCAGATGTGTAGAAGCTTTTTATAGTTCTGTATTATCTACTGCTAGAAATGTAATCAAACAGAGACACATTTTTAAGAAGATATCTAATCACTACATAGAAATCACAACTGTCAACAATCTGCAATAACAAGGAATAAATGTCAACAACCTTTTACAGAAAGTTCTTCTTGTTAAAAGTTAGAGACATTTTCATATCTACGATTGTAGCACAAACAAAAGTTTGCCCGCAATTTTGGCACTAAACAAGATCAGATATTAAGAAAATTATCATCTTATTTTGACCAACGTTTCAGGAACCTCAGTTACAATCAGTGGGGACCTAAATCCATTC
Organism: Lacanobia oleracea; assembly: GCA_950371165.1. NCBI lineage: Eukaryota > Metazoa > Arthropoda > Insecta > Lepidoptera > Noctuidae > Lacanobia > Lacanobia oleracea. Next base: position 17,109,889 of record OX493397.1, read on the forward strand.
GTGCCTGCAACAACACAGCCAGTACTTACTTTTATCTGAGTTTTATTGCTCTTAAAGACGTGAAGTACCTAATTAAAAAAAGTTGAGCCCATAATCCAACTCTTCACGTTTTGAAATTGTTACAAGCGGTTTTTTTCAGCGGTTTTCTGCCATCCCGAGGGAAATCGGCGTATTCAATTGCCACGGTAATTCGTTACTGGAAAACGTAATTAGGTTTAACGATTTCACAAGGATTGCTGCTGTAATCAACAATAAAATAAAGGGAGGTGTAATTAAAATCATTGCTAAAGATCTAAAGTGTGTCAGCCGTTTTCGGATTTTCTTGGTCCGTAAAACGTTTTATTTTTCTACTTTCTAGTCTTCTAACAATTAATCTTCGTTTCTTTTGTATTATCTTTGGAACCAGAGAAAAAACAACGACTGTTTTCTTTGGGATAGAGCTAAAGTTTAAGCTGTGCTGGCAGGTATAACACTAAAGTGCTTTTAGGGTACTGATTCTTTATTTTCACTTTAAGAAACCTAAGATACAGAAGTCGACGGGATCACTTACGTTCTGGCAACTGTAAAATACGTAGTACAAATGTAGGATTTTCTCTTCAACGATCTAAAAGGAAAACGTTTCAGTACGAGAATAGCTGTAAATGTAATATTGTTGTACCTATTCTAACTTATAGGTACAGATCAAAAGTTTTATTCGTTGTTGGCGATATCTCAAAGATTTGTTGGGTGCTACAATCCATCTTTTCGGGCCAAATCACCTACTTCCGAGTATAGGCATCCTGCTTCACGCTATATTACTCGTACGTTGTTTATCTAGATAATTCGATCTTGATCCAGTCTCATCCGCTTGTGTCTAACGATCCTCACAATGATGTCAGAATTCTGAATTGGAAGGAGTAGGTACTGTTATATGTCTACATATCAATTTAACATTCAAGCGGTTATGCGCCGTCGATTCGCTCGCAGTCGATTAATTATAATTCACGACATTGAGTGATTTCCAGTCACAAGTATTTATAATTTTTAATTGCCTGTTATTAGTTCACTTCGCAGAAAACATGCTGCATATTTTCTTCCTTCGCTGCACCTCTAGAAGGGTGCAGAATGCATTTGTTTAAATCTCGCCACAGGCGTCGAGGCTACTTCCTATTTAGAAGGAAAGAAAATCAAAATACAGATTATAATTTATCAGTAGTCTATTCAAAGTAGTTACCACTTAGGTCGGTATGAACCTTAAAATAGCTCATACAAAACCAAATTCAGAAACAAAAAAAGTTTTAAACAAACACGAACTCATGAATACTTTATCTAAAACAAAGCGTACAAAATCCTAAACCAAACAATTCGTAATACTTGGCCGCAAAATTAACCGTGTGGCCGCCGCATTCTTTTAATTCCGGCCGCAAAACATTCTCAACAAAAATAAAAATGGCCGAAATACTTCGTGAAAACAACGACACAGAAATCCTGGGTCTACAGGTAATAAGTGAAAGTGCCTCGGCACCGCCAAATTAAATATGAATGCCGTTGTAACAACACTTTTTCGTAGTTGAAATATAATCCTGTAGGTACGTTTTCAGTTCATGTTGGTTTTATTGTAGTTTTTACGATCAATGGTGACGCTGTCGCAGAGTTAAGTATAAATATTACATTAGAATGTATTGGTTTGTCGGTATTTTGTCATATATGGTGACAGATTTCCTGTATTGATTGATGTGTTAGGTCGGAATACTAACATGTCTTCGTGAGAAAATTCTATCAGAGAAGCAGCTTGAAATATTTTTTTGGGAGTAGGGTATTTTCATCAACATAATATTGTCTGTTTGTCCCACTGCTGGGAAAAGGCCTTATACTTTTCCCAGTGTGTTACTAACGACCAATCCATCAAGAACGTCGCGTCATCACGCCATCGTTTCCCAGGTGACGACGCCTGTCCTACGGCTCCCACTGCATTACGACTCTAGCCCATCTGTTTTGATGCATTTTTTTATCGAATCGTACTATGTATTCGGTCAGAATAGGGTATGTGCCTGAATATTTTTACTAGTTCTCCCAAAACCTTAAAAAAGGCAACACGCAGAAGTTCAAGTTATTGAAGTGCGGTTTCGGTAACTTTAGACACAACATATTTTTCAAAGAACCATTCAAGTGCTTTCCTACGAATAACGTTAACTCTGCAGCGACTATTAATACGAAGAAGAATTCCATACAATTTGTAACTGTTACAAAATGAGTAGAGAGAATCGATCTTCATCGCCTCGATCTGTAATCTCTCCAGCTTCCTTCACTTCCATATTTCATTCACATAACTTTCATTCACTTGAACTCGATCCGAAGCGCTCATTTTTCATAGCTGTGACTGGTACTTGCAATTCATGCTCTGAACGTGCAATAAGTACTGAAACCTCTACTTATAGAACCAGCACTCAAGTAGATTATCGTGTTTTGCGCTATTTTGCTGATCTTGCAAAACTTCATTTTAACATGAAATTGGAAAAACGCTCAGGTAATGAACAATTTGTATGTTTAACCGATGATTTGGCGAAGTTTGGAGCAGGAGATCTTTAATGGACGTTTGTCGACTTAAACGATAATAGTATTTTCGTGGCTTTTGGGAATCAAACACTGGGGTCATAACGTTCGAGTGCTCATTCTCACTCGTCAAGCAGAAAGTTGGCTCTAAACGTGACTAGAAAGCTGGCCTAGTTTTTGGTCAAATGTTCAGGACAACTGATCTGGAATCTGGATAGATGGAAAGGGAGAGGGAAGCCAAAGAAAAGATGCATGGATTTGAAACAAAAGACAGTTAGTAGAAAAGTAGAAAGAACACTAAGAGCTCTTGGGGTACTTTTCACATTGACAGAGATGAGGAAGAATAGGTAAGAATGTTTTTTATTTGATTTCAATATTTTTTTTGCAATTGTTGAAACAGAAGAAATAAAACAAAGAGGAGGTTTTATTAAATAGGCAGACACAGTCATTTACCTATTTACAATCTTCATCCCATTCATATAAGAAGAGACAGGAAGACAATCATAGATGTACTGTTAAATAACCTCTGGATATACAGTTCTAGGCCATTACATAACACAATTATCCGGCTTGCCGTAATGGTGTGTGGAGCCGTTCTAACCGCGTTTTGTGTTCCATTTGATATGCCTACACTCTAGGTATCTACCTATATGTACCCGCATTCTAGCTTACTACCTGTCTGTTGTAGGTATAAATGTGTTTTGGTAAGCAATGCTTTAGTTCATCGTTTATAATTTTCAAGCTCTATCTCTGAAAATGAAAGTTTGTATGGGATTTTCAAATTGTTTTGCCTTTTTTACTTTTAACAGGCATACGTTTGACCACTATCTCACCTGATGGTAAGCGATGATAAGGTCGAAGATGGAGCACGTTTGCCTATTCACTCTTGTCAAAAAAGAAAGTGTAAGTTTGTAATTCGATTTTTGTATATTAAAAGTAGGTTAAAGTTGAACTTTTATCATCTGTTTTTGGAAAATCTCCTCAATACATGCATAGTTTTGGTTTTACATGGTTCAAGTTTCATGTCATTCAAAACAACAAATATTTATCCTCACAAATTCTTGGTGTGAATTCGAATCAAGCTCGCAGATATTGTACATATCTCTTGGTTCTCGTCTCTTCAACAGTCATGGGGAAAAGCAATAATCTTGTTATTTATAACAGATACCTATTTACTGCAAAATTCTAATTTCCCAAGGGCTGCCCGAATGTCCGACAGCAATCGCTCAGGATGAACCAGTAACGGATTCTGACAGTATTTCGACGAAAATACGTAAGTTCGAAACGTCAAACGTCAGAAGATCGTAACAGTGAGTTATTCATGTCCTAAAGAATTACTAAAAGGGGTTCCAACTTTTTTTGAAAGTTTAAAGGACACAAACAAATAAAAATGTGAGCAACATGCTGCCCTAAAGTGTCACGATGCTGAGGTATTTGATGGTAAAGTACTCATGTGACAGTCGTGACTATAATTAAAAATGAATTAATTATGTGCTTATATGCCTTAATTGTGCTTACAAAAATTACTTAATTATGTGCTTCTTAGACCGCGCGCCACAACTTTGAAATAAATAATCAAAATGGTAGCAGGCGGGGCTACGCCACAATACACGCTTTAATACAAAAAAAAAACTCAATTTTAGTCACTTATGAAGATTTTTCAGTGGGCACTCTCAGCTTAATAGTATTGTATTATTCTGAAACTCTTGTCTTTTCATCAGTGTATATTGCTCTCGTGTTGTGTTAGTATCGAATAAATGTTTTCTGTTTTACACAATTTGCATTTTTTGTATTAATTACTCCTAAAACAAGACACCTTAATTTCTTTTCATTCAATATAGCTGGTCATCGGTTTACCTACGCATAGCTCAATTCCGGCCCTTAAAACAAATGAACTCGAAATGTTGTACCCCTCTCACAAACAAAATAAATTAGGCAGATCGTGTCCATTACATACTTTATCTCTGAGACATGTACACGTATGTTTTTATAGACGAGATTGTGTAAGATGTGACCTGAAAGCTATCGAATTAAGGACACAAGGGACTGGACTGGAAGGGCAGGCAAATAGCTGCTTAGCATCGCAAGCTAGCTAAGGGGTTATAAAGCGCTTGTGGGCAATATCGTTGGTAGTGTTTTAGATGGATAAATAAAGTATTTTAGTAGCTTTTGCCCGCGACTTTGCTTACGTACAACTTTTATTTTGCCAAAACGTCGACCAGAACCGTACCAAAATTTATCAAATTTAGATCAGCGATTTATGCATGAAAGCGTAGCAAAAAAGCTGTTTTTTACATTTTAAAAACATGTTAAGATTACCTACTGGTTTTTTAATGCATTATTTACTACAGCATTCACTCTACCAACAATCTACATAACTCTAGCAAATTTTAGTTACACGAGAGCCAAAATTAACTCCACTGCGCTCAAAGGCTCATCTAGCAAAATATATTTGGCTGTCCGTCCAACCTGATGAATGGGCAAATGGTCCCTAATTGAATATTAAATGCGGCTGGCTACGGGTCGCATGACAGCCGAGCTTAGGTCGCAAATAAGGTCACCGGCGCCCTACGCTCGGATTACTACAGGCCTACCCGAAAATCATCGGTAATCTCGGGATAGGTAGCAAATGCTTCAGCTTAGGCGTCCATAAGCCTTAAATTCCCTGATCAGCCAACAATGTGCGGCATGTGTTTTATGTAAAACTTTTTACTACGGTTAAGCACGTGTATAGTGTTCTTCGTTCTTAAGTTTTCAAGGATTTTTAAATATTTTGAAGTGAAGTGACGTAGATTCTCAGCAGATTTTTAAGGAAAATAGACTACTCTCTAACTTCCCGAGAGTATCTACGCAAGTAATTATAACGTCATTCTATAAACACCAATTTGCTGATAAATCATAGTCAGCAATTTTTACTCTCAAGCTTTTCTGTACTTCTTCGAACACCTTCAATATATATCTTTATTTTTAAATACGCGCCACAGGGACATATAGCAAAACCGGGCAAAACCAATATTGACGTTACCGAATACTTGATATACGGAACTACTTTTGTTTACCTTGTCTCTGCCACAGGTGCTCTATATTTATGTCTTATGAAAACCTTCTTGTGTACAGGTGTCGGTCGTCTTTATGAAAAATAATATGAGGTCGTATATTTTCAGTATTAAATGATAATAAGGATAGTAGTCCGTTTATTTTATGAGTTCGTTGTTTTGATGACTGTTTGTTTCAGACTGCTATGATAAAAAATGGGATTTTCAGGTCGCCTTGTTTCATTCTAAGAAGGCTTTTGGAACTGTAATTATAATTCTAATAAAATATGTAAAGGTCTGTGGATGGGTGTCAATCTTTACATATCGAGAGTCCTCCGTGCCCCGTTAAGCAGTGGGTCCCGGCTGACATTTGTAGATCTTTGGCAGTCGTTTCAGATTGTCAGCAGTCAGAAAATCTAACACCAGTCTTGCCAAGGAGTATCGTGTTACCCTGTTACTGGGTTGTGTAGGTCTGGCAGGGAGCCACTCCACGTAAAGTACTGGTATTCAGCTGAATCCGGTTTGAATGGGAGCCGGCCTCAATATAGTAGCGAAAAGGCTAGGCCAATAAGATGATGATGAAAATATGTAGGAATAATTTGACCATCATTTCATGGATGCCTAATATCTATGTATATAAAAATAAATTATTTTATAAAATCTAATCCAGCTTCACTTTATTTATCATCAAATGGCAAATAGCTAGCTCGTTGGAAATGTTGATGTTACGCACCCACTACCCATTAACTACTTAAATCTGACATTTCGCTTTTTAAAGACAGAGTGGGTTTTGAAATAATACTTCTTAAAAATAATATCGCTTGAGATTTTCGCAACTAAAGGAATAATATTTAAACCAACAGAATAATCGCGATGACAAAAATAGAGTCGTTTTTCTTCTTCTTTTCTTTCTTTCTTTCTACGACCTTATATTTATGTGCATAATGCTTTGATGAAATTAACTGTACTCCTTAAATTTTTTAGGGTTCCGTACCTAAAGGGTAACCAACGAAACCCTATTACTAAGCCTCCGCTGTCCGTTCGTCTGTCTGTCTGTCAGCGGGCTGTATCTCAAGAACCGTAATAGGCAGAAAGCTGAAATTTTCACAGATTGTGTATTTCTAATGCCGCTATAAAACAATTTATAAAAATTAAGGTTTATAATAATAATAATAAATTTATTTCAGACTTAGTCCATAACGTTTGTTAGTAACAATATTCTTAGCCTAGTGTTAGTAAGTATAAATAGTTAGGCGCTTGCTCTCGCGTGTAGGCCTATCCAGTGCGCCATCAGTACCGAGTCCCACCGGCCGGCGCACGCGGCCAGGATGGCGCTGGGGCTGCCGCGCACTCGCGCCATCGTCGACGTCACGGAACAGAAAAACTGTTTTTTATGTTCTGTGGTCGACGCACATCGCTTTCGCATAATCGCATGGAAGCCGTCCACGCGCGCCTTCGCGAACATGGTACTCGAACTCGCGCTACAGTACCGCGGCAGCCCCATCAACATCCTGAACGCATTATTATATTGGACACGCAGGGCGTCGTATGTCCTCTGCGTGTTATTTAGTCCACAAACTGCACGAGGTCTGGCAGAATGTCTATATGACATCCGATTCCAGTGCTGCTCAGCTCCTCTATCAGGTTCATATACAAATTAAACAGCTTCGGTGAGGTTAACCCGCCCTGTCTTACCCCACACTCCAACCTGTACTCGTCCGATTTACTATCCGCCCACCTTACAGTATTTTGCTGATTATTTATACCAGTACGGTTAACGTAACGATTTATGGTACGGAACCCTTCGTGTGCGAGTCCAACTCGCACTTGGCCGGTTTTTTATTGTTGAATTTATTTATTCCTTTGAAGCGTAATGTTTCACAGATTTTTCGTTGTTTAAGCCTCGATCTTTTTTAAAAACTCATTGTCACAGCTCGTTTTTTTAAATAATGAGATATTTTTTTTTATTTACTTACTTAATTTTTATCCAGTTTTCTTGTTGTGTTATGAACTGATGAATAAGGACCCTTTTAAACATAGATATAAATAATAACCTTAAAATATGCTATTAGAGCTGCCAAGCACTTTCGGTTGTGTTGTCCGTGTTATTGAACCTGCCTCTTAAACTGTCTGTCAAATCATTTTAAGTAAATTAATAAAATTTCATAAAAACGCGTGAAAAGATGGATGATCTCTTTCTGAATTATTTAAACCATCTACTTCAGTGAACCTAAAATGCATTTTATTGCGAGCAAACGGCTTGCATCAAAACTGAGCGTACGCTCAAAACTTTCAAATTGTTATTGGACAGTAATATGCTATTTCAGAATCGCAAACTTCTAAATCGACCTCCGAACATTTTCTCTTACAACTCAAGTTGGCAAATTCATCATGTTCTAAGTTCTAATCTCAAAATCCAAGATCAGAATCACGGGCTACGTTTATGGCCAAAGTTCTGGTGTTTGTGCCATAGACAATGCGACCTTAAGGCCACAATAACTATGCCCTCGACGATTAAAACAAGGGTCCCGTGCTATGTTAATTGTTTACGTGGCAGCTAAGAATGTACTTAATACTAAACGTTTAGTTGACGTAGTAATTACTGAGTGATTTGTGATGATGTATTTGTTTTAATGTTTAATGAATGTGTATTTATTTATTTATGCACACACAGAGAAACAGTAATAGTTACTTATTAGTATTAGTCCATGTTATCTATTCCTGCTATTATTATTCATAGAGCTGAGTTTGTTTTTTTGGGTGAGCGCGCTAATCTCAGGATCTACTGATTCGAATTGAAAAATTATTTAAGTGTTTGATAGTGCATTTCATGATATATCATCATGCTTCGACTTTCAGGAGCTAGTTATAAATAAGTACAAAGGAACTGCTTGTTTCTAAAAAAAAACTATCTGCAAACCTGCGAAAGGAGAGTTGGAAAAGAAATTTCGACTGTAGTGTATAAGAGAAAGAGGAGAAAGAAACTGTCTGTAAGAGTCAATTTGATATTTACTAAAAGTCTAACCGTGCTTCCGAATGGTCCCGCACCACACATTCAAAAATTAGAATTTTTGAACGGCTTTGCTCCCGTGGTTAATCCCACAGAAACCGTGCATTTTTCAGTGAAATAAGGACTAGACTCAAGAGCAAACCCATTAAAATAAAATAAAAGGAAACTTTGATACTGGGAACCAACTTCCATTGATTACCTTTTACGACAGTACAATTATATATTTTTAATAACTCGTTAAAACAAAAGTGTTGAGGTACGTGGAACTATTTGGATAAGGTTTTTTTACATTATAAAACCTACTTCTGTTATTCTAAAATATTCGTCTACAGTCTGATATTGTAATGATGTCACGTATAGCCCATTGGCTTCCGCGCTACGGATCAGGTCCGATGTCCGCACGGAGCAAATATTTGTATGCCCTCGTGTAGTAGTTAGGTAGGTATGCGAGTCTGGCTTGTTTGTATTGTATTATTTGCATAGAGAAAATAACTGGAAGTTTTATAGAATATTTTGATTTTACTTGTATTGACAAATTGTGGAAGATGGGCAAAACTATCTACTGGGTAAATGGCAAGCCATGTCTTAGCATAATACCTCTACAAATCGCCCAAACAAATATTACGGAAAGACCTTGACTTGCTAAGAAAGACAAAGAAAGTAGGTATTTATTTGTCACAGAACCAGAGATGGGATATTTCAGCTTAAGCCAAAAAGAAGAGATATCTTACCCATCATAAATATACCTATATTTATGAATATAAATATTATTTACATCGAAACTGTTATTTATTGTAGACAGTGCAAATACTCAGTTCAGTGATCGAAGCTTTAAAATTCGTGTCAATTAAAATTCATATAACCTTTATTGATGCACAGTTGAATAAATATTTAAGGATACAGTAGTAATTCGTTGGCCAACTCTGAAAATTGAGTTTACTAAAAGAATATATTTGCCTATGTTTTAATCCATAATTTTGTAAGAGTTTTCGTAAAAGTTTATTTGTATAGCATAAGCAGCCTATAATGTTCCCACTGCTGGGACACAGGCTTCCTCTCGGTGAGAGGGAGTGAGCCGTAATCCACCACGCGGACCCAGTGCGGGTTGGTAGATGTCACATGTCTTTGAATTTTTGGTTCTAGGACATGCCGGTTTCCTCACGATGTTTTTCTTCACCGTTTTGAGAGCAGTGGTGATGAAATAATTTACACAAAGTAAAGCGCTTGCCTGGGTTCGAACCTACGACCTACAACTCGTAAGTCGCAGCCATTACCACCGGGCCACCATTGCTTTTTTATTAACGGGGGAAATCCTCACGGATGTCTTCCGCCCTGGCGGAGGGGTCTGTCAGACTCTGACTAACTAAAACCACCCCTGTGCTCTATCTCTCACCAACCGGGGATCGCGAGAACTAATGCGACTTCCGTAATCCCCGGCCGGCCCGCGTCTGCGATCCACCTCGGGTCAGCGGGGGGAATGAGGTGTTTGACTGCCCTGGCGACGTAAAAGAGGGGCGTACGGGAACACCACGCGCCGCCACCTTGGGTCCGAATGAATGGAGGCGACGGACATGCCCAAGTCCACCGCCCCTGGACTCGTTAGGGGGGCCGAAAGAGGGCAGTGTATGCCCCACCACCGCCGCCCAGTGTGCCTGCTGCGGGCCGGGAGAGAGGTCGAGATCTCCCTCTCCCTTTCCGCAGCCTCCTTCTGCATGATAACTGTTTCGCAGAAGGAAACCATCGCGTCCCAAGACTCCTCGCCGTCGACCATAGCACGAACTACGGCCGGTAGCGAGAGATCACTGTCTACCACAGAGATAAGGGCACGGCGTGGCTCCTCCTAAGCGGCACGCTCCGCTAGCGCATGCCGCGCCGTGTCCTCCCGACAGTCGACGCAGTGGTGACACCGAGCGTCTGGCTCTCTGCCTATGTGACACAGGAACCTCCCGAAGCAGCCATGCCCCGAGAGGACCTGCGTCATACGAAATGTCAAGGAGCCGTGCCTTCTCCCGAGCCACAAGTCAAGCACTGGCCGGATGGCTTCGATAGTGACGAGGCCAACAGAAGGGCGTGAGAGCCTGTTCCACCATTCCGCCACCAGAACCTCGCGCAGCTGCAACTGACGCAGCTCAATAGGACGTTGTGTCAGTCGCTCGCCGCGCACCTGCGCGTCATCACGCCACCGATGCAGTGAAGCGAGGAATTTTGGCTCTTCGTCCCAGGGCGGAGATCCGGCCAGTACGCAAGCCGCCTCGTAGGAGATCGTGCTATAACCTTTAATGACTCTGACGGCCATCACCCTCTGCGGCTTCCGCAGAACAGTGATGGTGCCGGCCGTCAGGTCAGCCGCCATCTTGGGCCACCCTCATTCAACCCTTGGCTGCTACTTTGACCAGGGGCTCTAGATAAAGTGACATTTTATCAGCGCTAAGAACTTTAAAAAGATTAATGCGTTGAAAAAAATTCCATTAGAAAGGCTGAAGAAAAAAAAGAGTTTATTTTGTTTTAGTTTATACATAACATAAAAAAAACGCATAAATAAATCGAACCGATCCGACTTTTCCGACTGATCCAACCGATCAGCCCTATCCGACTGATCCGACCGATCCGACCGATCCGACTAGACCGATCGTCCTATCGTTACCTCTGATAGAATGACGTTTTGTTCAGAGCCCCAGGTCGTCATTACACTAGATGCGTCTATATATGTGCGTGTGTTTCTTCTAACCCCATCTACCATCAGATCCGCTGCATGGATTACTTACCTGCCTATATATTTGTTTATTTTTTGGGTAGATATGATAACGCTATTGCGTTACCAAAAATATAAATCGATTTGATTCAGAATTATTAAGGCAGGTATGTAGGTACCTGGATTTCAGTTCCCACTAAAACATAATTTCCATTTTCGTAAGTAATTTGACTTGCCTAAAATTCAAAGCACGTAACGTTTTAACAATCTGAAAAGCCTTATGTAATTATTTCGATTCGCACATTTTCTTCAAATATCGTTCTTGTGATTAATGTACCACTATGTGTTGGCGATTAATAACCCGACGAAGTTAACTCCAAAGTGAATTTGTGTTTGGAAACTAACTAAAATATAGAGATTTGGGGCAGCTTAATCCCATTCCCGAAGTGATTGTATAGGAAGATTAGTGTGATAACTTAGTTTTAAGCAGTCCACCTTTTGTATTGAATAAAGGTCGCTTTAATTCTGTTATTGTTTGTTAAAAGTTCTGTTCCCGAAATGCCCTAGGTACTGTTTTATGATGTAAGTTGTTGGCTGTGTTATTTTTGTTTTCGAATAAATGGTTTTATCTATCTATCTAACAGGCAACAAAACTATTCGATATGCTGGCTGCTAACTGTAGCGAGTTTGCTGATTAGACAGTTTTTGTAAACTACACTCGTAAGCATGTTATAAGTTTTGGTAGATAAATCAAAACAACTCTACCCTAATTCTCAAGATAACGGGGTAGACAAAATAAAACAAATCGGCAAGATAAAACACTGTGATAACATTTATCAAACTCGTATCACAAGATTTCAATAAGGTCGCACACAATTAAGTTTGAACGAATCCACAATATCTTGAAACCCGTATTCTTCTGGAATTACCGGCGCATCGAAGAAGGGATCCTTTGGTGCAGACACGGAACCACCCGAAAGCCCGCCCGAAGACGGGTAAGAATGGGAGGGCGCAACCGGGTGTACATAGTTCTGTTCTGACGTCACTTCTCCGGCGGAGTTCCACGTCATCCTCTGGATTTGTCCGTTCCACCTTACAACCACGGATGGATACGCATCCCCAACTTGCAGAGTACGGAACTTGCACTCGAACTTCAAAGGCGCCTTTTCCTTCACATCATTTCGCTCCGGTACAACAATGGTCTCGGTCTCTCCCGGCGCCACCCTCCCCGCACACTCCAACGCGAATAATAAAAACAGAGGAAATAAATATTTCATCTTGCCAGTCCAAAACGACACCGGAGAATGAAGCAAATTTAATGTAGATCATTCCATTTCACCAAGCGTAAACATCATTAGATAAGGAGGGTAAGAGTCAAGTTAATGTGTTTGTGTAAGATAAAACTATCGCTTTATATCTCTGCCAAATGTCGAGTTTAATGTTTTTTCTTTGCGATAGTAAAACTGGTGACATCTAAACTTGCAATGTTTTAGTGTAAGTAAACGGGAAAAGGGCAATGCTCTTTTTATGAGTGACCTCTACGCAGTTAAGTTACTCTAACAGTTCTCTTTTATTCGTAAAGAAAGAAAAGATAATAAATATTTGCGCCATACTAAAAAAAAGAAACAACATTATTGAATTAACAGGTGGAGAAAATACGAGTCACATCCTCGTAAAACACGTGGGAGGTAGATTTTACACAAATCATGAATGAGAAAAGATTAATTTAAAGTCATGTTTGCTTAAGTCTTGAGACATATTACTAAAAAAAATCTAATTAGTCCGTCTGATAGACTTTCCAAAAATATTGGACATGTATTTTTTATTTTTTCACGTAAACAAAAAATAAAGAGTATACAACGAGTTGAAGACACTCGTGACGTCATCTGGCTTGGTAAAAATGTAGCAAATTTACCAAGCCAGATGACGTTGACTGGATGGCACAATAAACAGAGAACTGCTAAAGAGAGCGTACAGTAAACACAGAAGTGTTAATGTCAATAGGGAATATGCATGAAAAAAATATTTATTATCTTAACAATTTATCTAAAAATATACAAAAATTTAATACTAACAGTGAAAATAGAATAAAAATAGCTCGAAAAACAACCGAGATATAATTATTTAAACAAGTAAATCTTACCCTCTCGAGAAATCGCTGTTTTCCATGCCAGATGTATGGCGTCATGGACTTTGACGTCGAAGTTCATAACGGATTTCTATTTTTAATTATAACCTTTGAAGCTCTAGAACTTTATCGCTGATGAAGGTATTTAAAAAATAATTTCATTATATTTCATTATTGTTTACTAAAGCCAATATGTATTTCATATTGCAAATAAAAAAGTCGCATGCATATTCCCTCCGAATTTGCAACACTAGATGGCGCAGTCTATGCCTTGTATGTTCCCTATTATATTCGGATATAGTTATTTAACGTTACATTTTATAGCGCTTTAATTAAAAGCTAAACTTCAATCCCATTTCGAATTTATACAATTAAAGTTTAATGAACCAGCGAACAGAATCTTCATCTACACTCGTGAGATTAACGCAGTGAGCCTGCCCCAATACCGGGCGATATCCACGGAAAGTTTCGGTCGTGACTTACTGTAGTTCGGTCCATAAAGCACCGTGGTTCCGCGGGCAAGTTCAACGAGAGATCAAAAGGAAGCCCTGAATGCTCGAGAAATAGTTTCAATTACCGAGGTCGTGGTCGGGGTAAAACGTAAGATGCGACTCTTATGCGTGTTCTTGACGTTTGTTAAACGTTGCGTCACAGTCACGGTAATTTTTAGGGTTCCGTACCCAAAGGGTAACCAACGGAACCTTATTACTAAGCCTCTGCTGTCCATCCATCTGTCTGTCAGCGGGCTGTATCTCAAAAATTGATATCGATATCGTTATACTTAAAATGATTGTGTATTTCTATTGCCGCTATAAAAACAAATAATAAAAATTAAATTAATTTTCGTATGGGGGCCACGAAAACTTTCTTTTTCGGTTTATGGTACGGAACCCTTCGTGTGAGAGTCCGATTCGCACTTGGCCGGTTTTTGTAATTTTCTTCCCCTAGACCATTAGGCCATTTTGACTGCCACCGCACTTAATAGGTAGAGCGATTTTCACAACATAGTATAAAAAAAGTCGCTTCCGTTGTCTGTCTGTCTCTATGTATGCTTAGATCTTTAAAACTCCGCAAATGATTTTGATGCGGGGTTTTTTAATAAATAGCACGGTTCTCGAGGAAGGTTTTAGTACATAATTTTCACCCGTGCAAAGCCGGAGCGGGTCGCAAGTAAATTATATGAGGTTACTGTTTGATCGTCAGAAGATCACCACCATCCTATAATGCCATGTTGTGTCTCCACCTTCGGTCTCCACCATCCTTGGTTGACCAGTAGAGAATGTCTTAGGCATAAAGTCCTCCTATTTACCTTTTGTTGTACATGAAGTTTTAATACCTATATAAAAAAAGTTGGAATTACCCATAACGAAATTCCCAATTCTCTTGCCTACAGCGGTGACGATATCGCGAATTATTTTCTCTGAATCGTGAACGAGGTCAATAAAGTGCAAAATATTATCGCGATTTTTTATCTGAGAACTGCAAAATACGTGGATCAATACCAAGCGTCCATTATATAGAAGCGTACCAAATAATATGTAGGATGTTATTGGACTGCAATAAAAAAATCATACTCAATACGAAATTATGAGTGCTTCAATAATTAGGTACATGTGACAGTAAGGCTGCCTGTCCATTTCAGCAGAGCGAGGCAGCGGAGCGGAGAAACGGAAAAATATTAACCAATGGAATTGCACAAAATGTGAGTGACTCACGTGTGAGGGACTAGCTTCTGCCAGATGTTTCCCGCGGTTTTTTGAGTGTCGATAATTATCCCAAGGGAATATTCTCCCGGTATAATATTTCTTGCTCTGTTTCCAAATCCAGGACATGGTCTACCCACGTGCCAAGCAAGTTTTATTCTATTCCGTACAGCCGTTAAGCTGTAAAGAGGTAACAAACAGACAAACAAGCAGATAGAGTTAGGGTGCCTGTCTATTTCAGCGGAGCAAGGTAGCGGAACATTATTTACCAATGGCTTACAACCCTTATCTCTTCAAAGTTAGAGTGAACAGGCTCCTTCTGGGTAGGCTCGCTCCATCGTAGACTTTGTCTCTGTCATCTCTGACATAGACTAGAGTCAAGAGCAAACCCATTACAAATAAAAAAAAATGGAATTGCACAAAATCTTCGTATCACGTGAGTCACTCACATTTTGTGCAATTCCATTGGTTAATATTTTTCCGTTTCTTCGCTCTGCTGCCTCGCTTTGCTAAAATGGACATTCCCCTAAGGCGCAGATACGGCTTAGTAGCTGATTTTAAAATGAGCATCACGTCTAAACGGCTAGTCGTAGTTTAAAAAAATATATATTTTACATAAAACTATTCTCTTAATAAATTGACATATGAAAATTTTGAGTTTTTTTCGTTCAACAGAATGTATTTAATTTGTAAAGTAATATCTAACACGGACATAATAACGACCGTCGGACCAAAACCACCGAGCTTTTTAATGAATTTGCACTATCTCAAAGACAATTTAACTATTTACATTTTGTTATACGGTTTTTTTTTATCATAGAAAAAAAGGAAAGTACAAAAAACTAATGCGCGTTTTGTTTCTCCAAGATCGCTGGCGTATGTCGTCGTCTTAAATCCTTGTGTCTTCTTTTCTTTTCTTTCCTGTTTTCTCTCGTCGTATTAGAGTCAACCTTCTTAATGTATCTATTTTGTAACGATACCCTCGCGTGTCACATAGTTACGTGAACGTGATATAATTGTAGACAACTGAGAAATGTCGCCAGAAGGGTCTAATGCTGTCAACTTAATTTTGTCTCTTACGTTGAAAATGTTACGTTGTTTAAGTTTGGAGAAAGGTGCCGCTGTACATATGTTACCAACTGTGTGATTTTAACTCGCGTAGTTAGGTACATAATCTCTGGTAGGTTAGGTACTGATGATAAATAAAGATTTTGCGGTACAAAGGCAAATTGGTAATAAACAACGGACCGTTGACCTACCTAAGGGTACCTAGGCCGTAAAAAAATTCGTTGACCAAGCTAATCAGCCTTCATAATGAAGTCTATAAAATATTTTATTTCAAATAAACCTTACCTCAATAAACGTAAACTGGATTAGTCTACACGTACGGATTTGTTATTATAAAAACAGTAATAAAACCGTGTTTGTGGAGTTCATAAAAGCCGTCAACCAACTGGTCTGGTCAAGAGACAATAAACATAAAGGAACCATCACGTCTCCAATTCGAATACGATAGGGCAATATATCCGAACGAAATCCCTGCGGACTAAGATTCCAGAAAGCAAATAATATTTTATCTTATTTTCTCAACATTTGCTCTCTTTATATGTCATTCATTTATCGGAAAACTTTTCTAGAAAACGGTTTAGGTTGTACGGATGAGATTTGCTCTTGTTTGTCTTGATGTCCTTGGTATTTAATTGGTTCAGCGTTCGATCTTGATTAAACACTCGAGCTTGTTTGTAGTTGGAACCCTCAGCAGAATAATTGAAGGCAATGTAGCTAAATAGTACTTCAAATTAGTCACTAGGCACTTCGTCGAAATTGTTTTATACTTCGCAGACTGAAATGTTTCAGTTTTATCAAAGTTAGCCGAAATTAGCTTTTAATTAATTTTCTTATATTAATGCTGATGGTTATTGGATTTTATTAGCATTTGTTTGAATTGAATTTTAATTAACCTATTTAGCAAATACTAATGTTTTTCCCGTAAATTTATAACCAATATTTAAACGATTAAAACATCAAACTAAAACTATTTTTATAGTTTAATTTGCAAATTGAAATGCCGGGGCAAACAAATAAATTATTTTAATAGTACGTAATGGGATTAATTATTCTAACCAAGCGTGTTATTTAATTTCGCATTCATAAATAGGTATCAGTTTTAGTGAAACGAAATAATAAACCTAATATTCTGTTAATGCGTGAATAGCCAATTATTAGCAAAACTATGAAGGGTGTAATAGTTAGTAGAAATCAATTTAGTTGTTGAGTCGCAAATTAGTTATAGACTTTGGACAGATTAAAATAAATAGAAAAAAAAACGCAAAGATTTTTTAAATATTTTTATAGTGAATAAAAATATTTAAAAAATCTTTGCGTTTGTAACCCAACTAGCTTATCATTAATAATAAATTAAAAAACAAATATTTTAGGTATCCGATTAGATAATTGGAAGGAAGCGTACGTTGTACTTGGGTCTATCATTTTGAAAGACATACACCAGACAGGATTGTAAGAACATTCTGCTTTAAGGCTCCTTCAGACCAGTCAGACACAATAATGCTCAACAATATCAATAATATCCCACACGATTCTTGTGTCGTATTATCGCTTGAAGTCGGGTCACGCCTATCTTTGGGATACTTCCCACAACAGCAGCTGCATAGCCAATAAAACTCTCCATTTGCAGCCAAATACTAGTCACAACTTTATCAATACCGATCTAGCAAACTGTTTATAATCAAGCTGCACAACAGACAAAACATATTAACTACATTCCCAATTCCATAGCAACTTGGGGTATCTCACTGTTCTGCACTTTGTGCTCTAAAGGTGTGGTTACACGGAGAACTTCTATTGCTCAGTTCTAGACATTGCTTGCTAAACATACCGCAATTGTTTGTGAACTGTTGAAGCATATTGAGCGATATGTGTAGCTAGAAAATGTTTTGTGACAATACAGGAATAATAAGTTAATTCTGTTATTTGGAGGTCTGGTAGGCAGCCGCTCCGCGTAAAATACTGGTATTCAGCTAAATCCGGTTTCATTGGGAGCCGACCCCAATATATTTGGGAAAAGGCTAGGCAGATGATGATGTTGAATGTTATATGAAGGCTAAAAAACAGCCTGCATTATGCTGAGCGATAGCCTTTTTGCTCGATGTGACGCATGTCTTCCCAAATTTCATGACTCATTGATTTTGTTTTTATACGTTTTTCATTTTTGTGGTATGCGTCATGCTTAGCGAAAATTAACTCTTTTTCTTTCTTTTAGCTTTTAAAAAATGAAAATTGTTGCTCCACTACCGCTGCAGCACAAAGTATGTGTCATAGGTTGTAGGATAAAACCGATTTAACTTAATGATTTCGGTGAAGGGAAACATGGTGAGAAAATCGACAGGTAGGTAAAAAAAAAACAGTTTAGGCCAGTATGGAGGATTATGGCTCTAGCAGTTAAAACATGATGGGTAATAGAAAACATGTAATATTTCCATTTTTGCTTTAATTTTAAAGAACTCCATCTAGAATAGACCACCACATAAATAAGAAATGAGAACGCTTTATTTATTTATTATTTATTTATATATGCTTTATTGTACACCAAAAAAGAAAAAACAAAGAATACCTTAAACTAAAACAATATACAGTCGGCGGCCTTATCGCGTTCCGCGATCTCTTTCAGGCAACCTGGAATGGAAAGAGACAGCCTGGACATGACATGGGGCTGCAATTGGTGTAAACATAATAAACAATTTTAACAGAGAAATATACGTAGGTAATAAATATGAACTGAAACATTATAAAACACATACAATATACAAAAATATATACACAAATACATACATACTTAATATATTGGAAGGGGATATACTAATAATTCAAATATCATAGTGACAAGTAGTATTCCTTAACTAGTCTTTTAAAAACAGGCAGTGATTGATGCTTTAATTTATTGCCAAAATTGCGTTTTGAAACCGACAGTTTAAAGGTTCGCGCGAAAACGGACGATGACGTCACTCGTGTCTATCACTGGTCAAGAACTGTCCTAACTCAAATACATAAGGTTGCCTTTTCGTTGGCATAACAGCAGATACGTCACTAAACGGTGAAAAACTTTTAAGTACGTATCGTTTCACGTTACTTTAATTCAATATTTTTGTTAAAAATCGATATTAACCAAAATAAAAACGTTGCAATGGCCTTTATTTTATACTTTTTTATCATTTTACTGACAAAATACTCATAAATTCTGTATTTGCATCTTCCCTATTGAAAACAGTTTTTATGTACCATTTTAAATTGTCTTTTCTATTTTTTCTTTTTTCAATCCTGTTTTCTCCACGACCGCAGTCAGGCAACCGAATGAAATGTCCGTATAAGCAAACCTTAAGGCAGGTAAAGTACGAGTAAGTGCTCGCAAGCGCACCGCAATCGGGCTGAGATAGGGTTATTGTTCGAGACAACCAAAACACTGGCTGTAGAGACCTAAGAACGCTTAGGTGTAATTAAGGTACGGGATATCTGCATACATGTTTCGTACAATGTACAAAGACTTTGGGTTAAGCTAGTGTGCTTTTAGTCTTACAAAATCTGGAAAATCTTGGTAGAATTTCGACTGTTTGTATCTTGCTTGTTCTTATGACCATCTTAATATAACGATTTTCTCCGTGTCTCGGAAAGCACATTAAGCCGTTGGTCTCGGCTATCATTTGTAGATCTTCGACAGTCGTTACGTATGGTCAGAAGCCAGTTAATCTGACTCCAGTCTAGACAAGAAGTAGTGTGTTACCCTATTAATGGGTTGTGAAGGTCTGGTAGGCAGCCGCTCTATGTAAAATACTGGTATTCAGCTGAATTCGGTTTGACTGGAATCTGACCACAATATAGTTGGGAAAAGGCAAGGCAGACAATGAAATATCTTGCTTATTCTTTTTCCTGTTTACTCTTCCTTTCTGTATTGGCACAAACGATTATATACACTTGTTTTTCTCAACAACCAGCGCTGTCCCAAACCACGGCAATGAATACCTCTGTACGGATTACTCGTCCATGTGTTTCTCCTATTAAATTAAATAATATTTCGCACTGATATCCTTAGATAGGATTGTCGAAGGGAAATATTCCATGATCAAACCTAACATAATATCCTAGCCGTTGTCAACCACATGCCCGACCGGCCCTTCATAATTTTGCTGCAATTTAGGACAGATAACACTGTCTTGTCGATACACCCTTATTGCACTTGATAAAGCACTCGCAATAATTCATTACTTGCTTATAACGTCATCCACGGCTGCTGCGCAGTGACCTATTAACCACCAGGGACCAGCAATAAATCAAGATGACATTATAGCGTAACAAAATAGGAAAACGGTAACTCCATACATTTATCTCACTAAAACCAGCCAGCAAGAAATTGCCGCAATTCGGTAGATGGATGGAAATTCTTAATTGAACCAGTTAACTAATTGAACTAATTATGACGAGACATTTGGATAAATAATGGATAAGGCTACTTCAATCTTCTGGAGGCCAGATCCCGCTTCTGTTATAGAATTATAGTGGATTGTTTTAGGAGATTAGTCTTTATAGTAATTAGGAAATTGGCGGCTCTGTTTGGTAGTATTTAAGTAAATAATAATAGTGTTGAAGGTCGCGATGGTCCGCTAGATGCGAAAAGTGCAGTGACTCGTGGTAGCGTGGCGAAAGCGATTATCAAAACGTCAAATGTGAAAAATCTAAATCAAAATAATTTAAGTATTGTTTGTCACAGGTTTAAAAGCAGTTATCAAAATAATATGAAGAACACTGTAACATACCCGTAGAGCGTACAATATGCATATTTATATTTTTTCACTAATTAATATAATTCTAATATATTTCATCATGCAAAAATACATTATAAATTAATAATTACTATCTCTCATATCAAAATATTATTATTAAATAATTAAATTATAAATAGTCTAAATTAATTCAAATACATAATAACAGTCAATCCAAAAATAATTAAAACCATAAAAAGAATAAAACTGTCACATATTAAATTATCAAAATTTGTCATTTCAAAACTCCGTGATCTTATAGTACCCCTTACTAATTAGCATTTTTTTTAGATCTCTCTTGAATGAATTAATGTTCATTACCTTAAGATAATTAGGTGGTTTATTGTATACTACAAAAAGTGTAATATGCATGGCCCATATTACACTTTTTCTCAGAAATGCTGTTTATGCAGAGAGTGATTGCACCCAAAGTCTGTATGTACTTCTTACATCTATGTCTATTATTAATCAGAGGGGGAAACAAATGAGGATTGGTTTTTACAAAAACCGATATTTCCAATATGTAAACCAACGGAAGTTTTAGAATTCTGTTCGGTATAAACATTGGTTTGCAACTGTCACTAGTTAGTAACCCAAAAATAGCACGTATATAACGTTTTTGTGGTGTCCTTCTGAGTTGAATTGCCCCAAAAAATTATTCCGTTTCTTAAAACTGACTCAGCAAGCCTATGCAAAGCAAATTATTACAGTAAAGTATCTTTATTTTCACTCGATGTCAACTTATAAAGAGCATATGACGAAGTACTAATTTTTTTGAAAAGTTTAATTATGTGTGTTTTACAATTTGATTTGGGATGGTTCTGCCAGATACCAGCTTGATGCCCTTGAGTCAATTGAGAAACGAGCCAAGACGATCATCGACAATGAGAAGCTCGTCGCGACGAAGCTCCAAAGTCTTGAACATCGACGACGAGTTGCTAGCCTGCCGGTTTTTTACCGGTTGCATTTTGGGGAATGTGCGACGGAATTGCATAATTTATTTCCGCCAAGCCCGTTCCATCATCGGACCACAAGACGAACGGCGATGCGCCACCGGTACATGGTGGACATCCCACCCATACGCACAAAACGTTTTAGGAACACATTCATAATGCGTACAGCTAAGGAGTGGAATTCCCTGCCGGAGTCTGTGTTTCCTGATAGCTACAGCCTGGGAGTCTTTAAATCAAGAGTGAATAGGTTGTTTCTAAGCAAGCGTGCCCCATCTTAGACCACATCATCGCTTACCATCAGGTGAGATAGTGGTCAAACGCGTGCCTATCAATAATAAAAAAAAAGATTGCTTGTCAATGATGAATTCCAAAAATCATTCTTTTATTATATTATATTTTTATACTAAATTTGATTTTGATGTGTTGCGAAAAATTTATCTTTGTCTAAAATGCTTTATGTTTGTTTTGCTAAGGTTAATTTAGAAAATTATTATCATTTAGCTAGGTAATTATAGAATTCAATGAATCACTAGAATCAGTATGGTAGTTGATCATATTTTTAAGTGCTATGGTTACAGTACTGTCGTCAGCGAAAAGTGTCATGGGTTCTTTAGTTGATTTTGGCAGATCATTAATGTATAGCAGGAACAAAGGAGGACCTAATACACTTCCCTGGGGAACATCATATGAGATGCAACGCTTGTCAGAGAAAACCTGTTCCCTTCTAGTTTTAACATTCAATTTTGATATTGGGTTATTTGTTCGCGGTCTGAGAAATATGATTTTATCAATTCTAGGACATTATCTCTTATACCATAAGCCTCAAGTTTAGCAAGCAGGATATTGTTGTCTACATAATCGAATGCTTGAGACATATCACAATTAATCGACCTAACAGGTAAAGATTTGTTAACTTGTGAAGAAACCACGTGTAAAAAGTCGTAAACCGCCATATGAATGTTTTTATTTTTCCTAAAGCCTTGTTGCTCATCACATAGGTTTTCATTTTGGTCTAAATAGTTATTGATTTCATTGTATATATATTTTTCAAAGATTTTTGAGAATGTAGATATTAGTGCTATTAGGTCTGTAGTTCTCCATTAGGTATTTATTATCTTTTTTAAATATAGGTTTAATAATTGTCTACTTCTCCTTCCTTTGAAAATGTCCCACTTTGTAAACAGAGCTTCAGAATATGGCTTAGGTGATCAGAGATATCTTCATTTACTGCTTTGATTACTCTAATAAAAATACTGTATATGACATTGACTAACGCTGTCGAAATGTCACGTAGTGATCAATTTCGTTTATTATGGCATTTTGACGATCGACATCGCTAAAAGAGCTGTGCTTTGTCACTCTCACTGCCTGGGTATCTTTTGCTCCGTGAAGCTAAAGCCAGAATTCAACTATGGGTGACTACAACCAGCGTTTGCTGAGTTGTAAAGCCTTTGGACACGCTCAGCGTATCTATTTCTTAATTATATATTTTAGGTTTTCTTCTGTTTTTTTTTTATTTTGTCATTGCTGTTCTGTTGTGTAGGTTTAGATTTTTTTTCTATCCAATGAATACTAATGAAGACCGAGGTTGCCATGACAATAAACTATCTCTTAATTTCTTATATCTACAATACTTTTCCGACTACACTAGACCGTATACAATATAAGAGTGCGTGCGAGTGAGAAGTGCGATAAAGATGATTAATATCCAGTGTCATTAGTCCGCCACGCCTCGAGTAGATTACTCACTCATCGACTGAAATCCGGAACAAATCATTTCTCTTAGTTGACATATGATATTAATTAATTGATTTTCGTAGTCTATATTTGGGTCAATGTTGTACAAAGGCTTTCGTAAAACAAATTACGCTCAGATGAACTGATAACCTCTTAGATGGGGAATTTGGAGGACTCCACAGCTAAATGCATATCTAGCCCAACCTCCTAGTAGGTTTTTGAATGATAATTCGAATTAAGATCTTGTCAAACAGTTTAACATAATCTCAAAGTTATACACACATATTTTCATCTCAAATTCTAATTCTCAATGCAAAATCCAGGTGTAAATCAATTTTGTTGAAAGAGTCACCGCGGCCCTGGAAAGCAAAGGGCATTAGGAGGAACAGGGATGGATTTAGTCAGTAAGAGACTAACACTACCTTCCGCTTCATCCAGAGCGCAAGGAGTCATTTGATGATTTCCCATTCTTAAAAAGTAAAATAAACAAAATGTGTGAATTAGTTCTCAGACTACCTTAAAACATATAAAACCAAAATACTGTGCGCATCTAAAAATAACATAAAAATAAACTATTAATACTTGTCTAAAATATTCATTGAAATATTCATCTGCTTGTTGAGTTATAGGTAACTAAAGTCAACAGCGGGATAGTACTCGTAGGACCTTCGCATAATATGTGGTCAATTTGATTCTCGTATCTACACAAAATCAGTCGACCGATTATTGAGGTTAGTTTATTTGTTCCAACTAGTCAATCATTCACATGATTACCTTCAATTATTCCGCCAAGCATTGTAATTGTTTCAAATGGGTAACTTTTAGCAATAACATTGGAAAGGTCAATTATTAAAAATTCCAAGTTAGCAAAAGGTCAAAGCGTTAACAAGAAGTCGCCTGTATTTTGTTCAGTGTAATGTAATATTGCTCCAAACGTGCGGCAGAAAGGAAATTGTTTCACCTTTTGACGTAGAAGTGAAGCTTTGCAGAGATACGGACTTAGGGGTCAAGGTCGCGTTATATTATTTAGAGGTTAATGCTGGGGTAAAGTTTTGAGGCGTCACGAGTATTGATTGAGCGTTGTCGGCACGAAATGTACCTAGTACTTAACCTAATGGGGTAATCATAAGATATTGTAGCTGAATAATAAAGTATTTTCAATAAGTACTGTGTGATTTTCAATAACTCGTGTAGAAAAGATGCTTGGTTTAGCTAGAACTATGTTTAATAGAGTGGATATTTCAAAATTGTGATAATGACCTATCATCACATTTTCAGCCGTAAAACCTCCACTGTTCCCCTCCAAGCGTTGGCACATCTTGTCCTCTGCTTCCCTCATCTAGTGAAGTCTCGCCGTCTTCACCAGCTTTTTTTTTTAGGATGGGAAATCATCAAGTGACTCCTCCCGCTCAGGGTCAAGCAGGTGTCAGACTCTTACTGACTAAAACCCATCCGTGTTCCTCCTAGTGCCCTTTGCGTTCCAGGGTACGGTGCCTCTTTCGAACGAAGTCCGCAGCCCCAGCAGGAACTGGCCCTAGCGGGTCCCGTCTTCTTTGCTGACAGCTCTTTGAGGCGCGCGTGGAACACAGCGCGCCGTCGATCCGGGCCTGGTTCTGATCAGACGGTGAGCCACTCAATGCTCGCCGTCCGCAGACCCGCGCCTACCGTGACCGAGAATCGTCCTGCGACTCCCGACGCACCGGGGCGTCGTCTTCTGTTGCGGTGGCTGGGGCGTGAGGTTTCCCTCTCCCTCACGCGTTCGGCTTCCTCCTTTGCTATCATTACTGCTTCGCAGAAGGAGGTGGTCTTCACCAGCTGTAATCGGCACTTCGTGTAGGGTATGACAAATAATTTATTTTCCAAATTACACGGCTCTACACCCATACCTACAGCCCACGTTGCCGAACCACGTTAAACATGATCAAAACTAGATCTACTATTAATTTCTAACCAAATTATTACGACCGCTATCTCCAGCATGAGCAACTTAGTCCGAGCGGACAGTCGGCCGTCCGGCCAAGCGGTGCCAATTTCCGGACACTCACACTCCAATGATTGCGGACACTCCGATCCGAATCACATAGAAATATATCACTAGCAGTAATAGCTAAGCATGAAATGCAGAAAGCATTTTTTATGTCTTGAGAATTTTGTTGGGTTGAAATTTTTATTTGAAATTGTTTGTTAATACTGTGTTGAGGTAGCTTATGAAATCGCTTGTTACGGTTATGGTTTTAGTCGGCTATTAAAACTTTCTACATATTGTGTGTGTTGAATACCAGTATTTTCAGAAAACAGTGATGCCCCCTTTTAATTATCACTAGCTTTTTCGTACACGCATATCCCGTTTCCGTAAGAATTTCGGGTAATTTTCTCTTAGTGCTCCCCTTCACTCCCCAAGGAATCTACGAGTATATGCCAAATTTCAGCTTTCTGCGACTAGGAGTTTCTGCTGTGCTTTGTCTGTCAGTCACACAATCACTCAATCGGTCAGTAACGGAAGAATTTTACGAATATTGTCATTATTTCTTCAACGTCATAATTAAACACACCCATAGTATGGTTCCGTGCTTTTTCCTGGGTGGGGAAAATTATATGGTTTTTTTTTTCATTTGCCAACGTAACAAAATACGTGCCTTTGGAATAACAATCTATACCAAATACATAATTTAAGTAAACCTTACTTCCCTTTTGTTAGTACAGAGCCTTAAGTAAAGAAAGTCACAAGTCCTTCGAAATTCCAAACAATGGATAAAATCAAAAAACTTTACCAATAGGTCCCGATTGAAAAAAGTTTCATGTACTTTAATGAATAAGATATTAGTTGAGAAAGAAGTAGTTTTACGTTAGTTATAGTTTCTTCGTGCTCTGTCTTTTGGTCCCTTGGGTATAAGGTTACTAAGGTCAGTATTCCTTGTATTCCACTTTAACTTCTTTTTAAGTTCATAAATGTAAAGGTCATAATGTGGTGGGATTTTTGGCTTGCTTGGTATAGCCTGTTGATAGAAATGCCGTTTGTGCGCTTTTCGGAAACCAATATTTTTGATGTCCTTTTTCAGTATTGTGAAACACAGTGCTTACTGTTTCAAGATAAATCTTCTATTATCCATAGAAAGTGTAACTACTTAAGAACTTAATCAAACATTTCCATACACCGATGTTGTTCTCGGCCAAGGTGACTATGGGTTATGACCATAATATCTCATGTGGCTTATGTATGAACCTATCAGGTCTATGTAGGTACGAGTACACTGCATAGTGCGGACATATGAAGATACCACTATGGTACAGATATTATGCGTTACAGCGCAGTTTACCTACTTAATCACTACATAATTTCAAAAGAACAAACGAATCGTTACATCACTTCTTATAACTGACAGCCGCAGCTCATTAAATGAATACTCTTTGTGCAGAACCCCATCAATCATCCGAAGTAAAGTCAAATGCGGCTTCGTTCATTGAATTTCAAACAACATCACTATTACAAATAACGACTGAAGTTCGTCTGGTCTACGCACAATAATTCCCCATCAATTCTAAACCACTCCGTAATCAAGAAAGGAAACATTCAAACTAAATTGGAATAGTTGACTGAAGCTGTTCAAGAGGATAGTAATTTACCAACTGAAGGAGTTATCCATGTTAATGAAAATTGCTTTCGATAAGATCTGATGACTGAGTTATTGAAAATGAGGGCTGTGATGAGAATGGAAGATAGGAAGTCGAAGGGATAACTTATGGGAACCTTTTATGAGAGGTATTAAATTTTATAGGCACTTGTGTGTAGATCGAGGTATTGTATACTATTTCATGCCTTTGGTAGTCAATGAGTTTACATGTTTTGGTTTTTAAACAATTCATGAATACGTGATAGTGAAGCCGTAAAATTTAGACCCTGTTTTATAAAAACTCTTGTCTCTATGTGAGAGAGAAAATGTTTAAAAAATTAAACAGGTCTAATTTAGTACAAAGTAGGAAAGTAATATGGTCTGGCTTTGTAATATAAAATGGTAAAAAATTCAACAAAACTCACAAGAATCTACTACTCTTTTTTGTTGCTAGGTTGTTCATAAAACGTGAACAGGTGCTTTAAATTCATTCGTTGTTTTTCGATAATTGATATGGCTAGGAAGGGGGTTGCTGTCGAGAGGATATTATATGTAGTATTAACATGGAAGAAGAAAGCATATTGCGTCAACCCATAATATATTTGGAATAGTGACAGATTGTATCATCATCCACTTCTCATTATCCCAATACATCTTTATACTCCAAAAGTCGTCCACTGCCGGACACTTCGACGGGACCTGCGACTCGCATCCATTGTATTTCCATGGCCTTGACTAGGGTGCAATTCTTTCATTCACATCTCAGTTGCAGTCAGTTTTTTTAATTTCTGTTGTTTTGTTTTGATTTGTGTGTATGTGTCTGTAACTTTTAATGTGGTTATGGACTCTGGTCTGAATTAAAGTTTATTATTATTATTAAAAAGGCCTCAATTTTTATACATTTTTGACAGATTGCAACTGACGACTGAGGTTGCTTAAAAATGGGTAAAATTGGTACTCAGATCATTAGTCGATTTTGTGGAAGGCCTCCCATTGACTATCTGTTTTGAGAATGTGCGCTTATGTTTTACAACTAAGTCAAACTTGCTAGATCGTTTTTCCTTTTTTCATGAATGTCCTCCGCCCTGGGGCAGGCGGAGGGGTTTGTCAAACTCTTACTGACTAAAACCACCCCGGTGCTCCATCTCTCACCAACCGGAGATCGTGAGAACTAATGCGACTTCCGTAATCCCCGGCTGGTGCCGGCTCGCCTCTGCGAGCCACCTCTTGTCAGCGGGGGGAGTGAGGTGTTTGACTCCCCCGCGCCGCCACCTCGGGTCCGAATGACGGACGTCCCCAAGTCCGCCGCCGTTGTAACACAACCCAACTCATTTAATCAATTATAAATCTACCAACAAAAACTGAAATAGGTAATAATACCTATATACCTTTGCGCTACAAAATGTTTTCTCAAGTATAGGCTATATAAATAGCCTATATAAACTACAAGGATTTAACGAAATCCACTTACATCGCACGGTATTATCGGTATCGCACGTACTATTAAGCTAATAAAACCAACCAACGGCTCGTTTCAAGAAGAACGGACCATCTCGGGTGTTGGACCATCGATCGATACTTTTATAGGTAAGAATTACTTAGAACTTCCAAACGACGCAATGACAGGCAAGTCTCTTTCATGACTTTAACCACTGAGGTCTCAGCTCGTTTGTTTGTTTAACTCGACGTTTGAACGATGCACGTAGTCATGTCATGAGAGAACAAAACAATTTTGATCATCTCCCATCATCCGCCTAGTTTTCTCCTAACTTTACTTAATCGGCTTTTAGTATTTTACCGCTTGCAGCTAAATAGCATTATGTTTTATGGACGACTGCGTATCGGACACAGTTATTTGGTAAAACGTAGTCTTGGTAAGGTTAGTTGAGAGTTTTTTGCCTTCTTACTAACCAAAAAAAAAGAAGAAAGAAAAAAAGGAAAAGCGTTTATTTGCGCCAAGCATGACGCATACCAAAAAAATAAAAATAAAACTAAATTAAAAAAATTGGGAAGATGGGATTAGGGATAATTGCAAATGATACCAAAAACCAGTCAACTGTTTTCTGAAGTACGTAAGGGTCTTGGTTGGATGGTTAGGCTGAATGTCCACTGGAGCGATGAAGGGAGGGGCAGAGAAATATTAACCAATTCAATTGCATAAAATCTTCGCTCCGCTTAAGTCACTGAGATTTTATGCAATTCCATTGGTTAAAATTTCTCCGCTCCTTTCCTCTCCGCTCCAGTGGACAGTCAGCCATAACCTTCTAGATATAAACCAACCACGTCAAGCGTAACTTTACGATATAATCGAACCCTAAGTAAGCTTAAACTATGAGGCATTTTATTGCAAGTGTTTGTACCATTATCGCTTCCATAGAGTGAGACTGAAGTATCTTGACTCAGGTCTGAGTACTACCTGAGGAAGCTATCACGCAGACAAACAGTGGACTAAGTTTCTTACATTATTGCCTTGGCAGTCTCAGGACTTCAGGAGTAATCGAATGTGGGAGAATAATTTATTACTAACCTTTGTGAATTAGTGCTACAATATACTACGGACAATTAGCGGTTCAGGACCTATTTGGTACCTGGGGTAGTTTCAGAGGAACAAAACATCTTAATTAATTATCAGGCACCTGCTACCGGTGCTACAAGTATCTAATCAGGGTCTAAGGATTTTATTAGGTTCAAACATTTTTGCCAAGCTTGAACACTGGCTACGAAAGTTTAACAAGTGGTGATGAAGCTAAAGAAAAAATTGTTGGCAGTTATCGTGTAGCTCAACGAAAAACTTTAAGGCGTTCAACAATTTCACAAACAGTAATAACATATTATAATGTTCAAACATCATAATGGCGAATTTTATTTTGAGGAAATACTGCATCAGTCTGCATTTATAACTTGTAAAATACGGAAGTACTTAACATACCAAATGTCCATTCCGTTGTAAAAACGTTACATCAGCAAAGTTTTAACTAAAAACACATTTTATTTTAACCACTCTCGCTTGGACGACATGGTGGCGAGCGGGATATCCAATTTATTCACAACTAAAACTCCCCACGGACCGTTTACAATGTTATTCGTTAAAATAATCCTATTCAGCTTTCAGAGTTACATTTAGTTACATTTAACGCTGTGGTGATTATTTGTGAGTAAAGTGAATATTTAGTAGGAAATATTAAGCAGTCTTAAATATTTGATTTGCTTTTGAAGCTGCGGAGATCTTTGAAAACATACAGTCACACAGTCTTGAAAGAAATTCGTCAACGGGTGTTGAAGGTATTATGCCAAAAATTCATAATAAAGTAAATAAATTGTTAGTACAGACAGTTTATCCAAATATAAGAAATATTTAGATATATTAAAAAAATAAACCTGAAAGGACATAAATATGTCCAGGATACCCCACCGTACAAAAAAGATATACTCATTTAAGAGAAGCGTTATGCAAATGCGTATTAGTCATCATATTCAATTCGGTGATTTTGGTTTTCTGTCCATGTTTTTCTACGTTTCCTAAATGGATATGACCACTAGTGTTTCAAGAACACTTGTACCTTCTAAGCACACTCTGGTATTAGCCAGGGTCGAGCTCTCAATTTCATCCAAAACATTCTGTCCCCCAAAATAATCAAATATCGTAATACCATTCAATACTAATTCATCATTATTTTTTACAGGTTGCACGTGTCTCCGCTACACATCGACATACGGCAAGGAGCGTGGCACGTTCAGCAGCCCCGACTACCCACGTCCTTACCCGCCGCGGATCGACTGCCTCCTCTATACCTTCATCGCAGCACCTCACGAGATTGTCGAGCTCGTCTTCACTGATTTCGACATTTATAAGGAGCATCTTGAGTGAGTTGACAGCTTTTTGAATTTAGAATACTTTTTTTTCGGGAGGATGCTTCAAAAGGCGCTTTTGGGAAAGGAGTTTGGGATACACCTACTAACATTTGACAGTTGTTTTAAATTTAGAATATCTACAGGTTTTCTTTATTGTGTGGGTAAAGGAATTGTTTAAAGTTTCCACCATCTTTTTTTTTCATTTCGATTTCCTGCGAACAGTTAAATTCTTTGCCAGATCTTATAGTGGCTTATAAAGCTAGGGAGACTGAAAGCTATTAAATGCATTTTTAGTTTAAAATTGAATTGGAGTTTTACTGAGAAGTATCTTTAACTGAAACTTACCGAATAATTTCTTTACTAACAGTAATTCAGTACTTTCAATCAATTACACTTAATAATCAAATAATTGATAGATGAGTTTCAAAACTATGTTTGAGAACGATAAACTTCAACACTAAAGACATCTTTCATTAAGACCAATTAAGACTTATTCCAAACCTTTAGCATAATTTTAATACCAGATAATATTAATAAAAATAATTACTTTTTCTTCATGAAATAGTTTAAGTGAATTTATCGATGAAAATAAATTCTTGCCATTAATGAAATTTAAGTATAGTTTTCTCCTAAGCCCCAATATTGATGTATGGCAAATTGTAATAAAATAGTTGAGCTTTACTTAGTCCCTAAAGTCTACAAAGTTTAATTCTGCAATTGAAACTTCTCTCTTTATCGAAATCCTGTTGGCAATTGGTCCACAATCAAGGAACTCCAATTTGCTTGTAGAGTCGTCGGTTTAATGCAATTATTTAAAGTGTATCATTATTTTTTTTTATTTAAGAGAATCAATTTATCTCCAGTAGGTTTTAATTTTGGAGGAAGTTCTATGTTCGTCTGTATGTATGTTTTTTATGTATCTATTTCTCCACCAGTTATGGACCAATTTTCAAAATACTTTTTATAATCAAAAGCCTATACTCCAGACGTGGTCCCATTATCACCAAGTCAGAATCTGATGCTGGAATCCCAGGAAAATCGAGGGCAACTTAAAAATTTTGTAGGCACGTGCAATTGTTTTCATACATACGTTCAGTCAAAAAAGTATCGGGAATGGATGATTTGTTTATGGTTCCAAATTCAAATTTTTGTTTTTTTGTAGTTGTTAGTTTGGCACAACTGTTTTCCATTTTGGCGCGGAGTTTGAGTTGCATCTGTTATTTATATTAAATACAGTGCTGGTTTTAGTAATATCATATATAGTGTGTATTGCGAATTTCATAATGGACAAAAATATCGAACAAAGAGTTTGTCTTAAATTTTGCATCGCCAATGGAATTTCGTGTTCGGAGTCACTGAAAATGTTACAGAAGGCTTACGGTGAATCGACTTTATCAAAAACTCGTGCTTATGAGTGGTTCAAAGCGTTCAAAAGCGGTCGAGATGTGATGGAAGATTTGCCTCGATCTGGTAGGCCGTCAACGTCTGCAACTGAAGTTAACATCGCAAAAGTGAAGGAAATAGTGACTGAAAATCCCCATTCAACTCTGAGAGAGATAGCCGCCGAACTTTCTGTATCTCACGAGTCGATCCGTACCATTTTAACTAATCATTTGGGTATGAAACATGTTGCTGCTCGGCTAGTCCCAAAAGATCTGAATTTTCTCCAAAAACTCAATCGCATGAAAGTCGCTGAGAACATGCTAGAACGAGTCAGTTTGGACCGAACATTCATTAAACGCATTGTTACTGGTGACGAGACGTGGGTTTACGAGTTTGACATGCAAACTAGTCAACAAGCTTCGGAGTGGCGCCTTCCAACTGAACCGAAACCGAAAAAACCAAGCCAAAGTCGATCAAAAGTCAAAGTCATGTTGACTGTTTTCTTTGACTATCGCGGTGTTGTGCACTCTGAATTCTTACCGGAAGGTCTAACGGTAAATAAAGAATATTATTTGAGCGTTATGCGGCGTTTAAGAGAGCAAATTCGACGAAAAAGGCCAGATTTGTGGAAAGAAAATTCTTGGATTTTGCACCACGACAATGCGCCTTCGCACAAGGCTATCATTGTGAACGAATTTTTAACCAAACACTCAACAAATACCATCCAGCAACCACCATATTCACCAGATATGGCTCCTGCTGACTTTTTCTTTTTCCTAAACTCAAATTACCACTTCGTGAAAAAAAGGAAAAAAAAAAAGGAGAATTCGCGGCGAGAACTGAACTCAATTCCGGAAGCAGCGTTTAAGAAATGTTTTGATGAATGGATTATTCGTTGGCGCAAGTGTATCGTTTCTAAAGGAGCATACTTTGAAGGTGATAAAATAAATTTGGATGAATAACAGTCATTTTGTGTATTGATCTTTTCCCGGTACTTTCTTGACAGAGTAGTATACTTTCAAACGCAATTCAGATATTTGAGCCTGGTAATCATTATCTCATGTTGCTGAGCTGATGCTGGAAGGTATAATTCAGGATCTGATGATGGGATCCCACAAAAAATGTTTATAGATATTTTGGCCAGTTGTCAACCGATTTGGATGATTCTTTTTTTGTTTGGAAGAAGATTTCCCGGATTAGTCTCATTTAGATTTGGTGAAGATTTGATGAAGAACTTCGGAGTTAGGCAACGGAACTCTTTAATAAATGATAGCAAATCTCCCGGGAATGCTGAAATCGCATGTCTGTGTATAGTTTACACCAGCTCATAACATAACATCACGCCGGTAAGCTGTGAATGGGTACGCAGGTGCCACTAATAAGTGAAAAATAAAATATTTGTTAAAAAAAATAGTACCGACTTCCAAAAACAAAACACTACAAAGTTTAAAAGAACTTTAATTTCGAAAATCGGTGTCGAAAAAACCAACAAAAAAAAAAGTACCAAAAACACCGACATCCGAAATACCTGTAGTGTTAAAAAAGTTTTTTTTGCTCTTGAATAATCATGAAGAAGATGAAGACAGAAATAACTACACTTCTTTTTTAATCCAGCGATAATACTTTCTGAATACAAAACAATGTCATTTCAGCATTTGTTTTTTGCCCATGGCTTATCACGTAATATAGGTTGACATTAAGAAACTACAAATTTAATAACAAAACCTTTATTTCTCACATCGTGCTAAATGCTGACATGAATAATTTAATTCACATTAAATTTCTTCCCTTCACTTCACCTCAATTTTGGTTGGTTTTCTCAATCCTGCAAGTTTTCTGCAAAACTTCACGTAGTCGATCATAGTTGACCCATCATCTTGCACAATCAACGGTGCTTCGTCTAATGCATAATCAGCTTCTTTTGCAGTAAACTTGTCTCCGAAGGTCATAAGGTCATGTCTGATCCTGGAAACAAAGATATATCATTTTATTCATCATCTGCCTAGCCTTTTCCCAACTACATTGGGGTCGGCTTCCAGTCAAACCGGATTCAGCTGAATACTACTGTTTTACGTGGAGCGGCTGCCTACCAGACCTCCACAACCCATTAACTGGGTAACACGGTACATCTTGGCAAGACTGAAGTCAGATTTACTGGCACTTGACAATCCGTAACGACAGCCAAAGATCTATAAATGACGGCCGGGACCAACGGCTTAACATGCTTTCCGAGGCACGGAGGAAACTCGGTTTTTGAAGATGGTCACACAGACCAACCTTGGCAAGCGTTGCTTAACCTTCAAGATCGACTCGTGCGGCTGTTATTATTTAGCCACGAGCTCCTCACACGATATAGATATATCATTTTATTATAATGCAATAATGTTCCACTACAGGGCACAATAATGGACCTCATCAGAAGACTTAAAGTCACCCAAAGGGCAATGGAGAGGGCAATACTAAGAGTTTCCTTGCGTGATCGAATCAGGAACAATGATATCCGCAAGAGAACCAAGGTTACCGACACAGACCAAAGAATCGCCAAACCGAAGTGGCAGTGAGAAGAGCCATTGCTCGCAGAACAGATGTTCGATGGGTCAAAAAGTTTTGGAGTGGCAACCGCGTACCGGAAGACGCAACGTTGGAAAGGCCTCCGACAAGGTGGTCCGACGACCTGGTAAGGGCCGCGGGTAGTCCATGGATGCAAGGTGCACAGGATCCGCGGTTGTTGTGGCGTCACTTGGGGGAGGCCTATGCCCAACACTGGACGTCTTTCGGATGAAATGATGATGATGACAGGGCAAGATGTCAGTATTCTTTTTGGCTTGTGTTTAAACACCGCCCAAAAAAGTACCTATTTTACTACCAAAAAAGTTCTAAACGGTTACCAAAACAGATAAATGGTCACCAAATAATATTCGAGAAGTAGCGCGGTTGGTCACAATTCTAACCTAACCTAACCTATTTTATCCAGTTTGTAACCCCAAGCCTACATTTTATGGCAATCACAGTTGAGTTGGATAGAATTTGGTGACCGTTAATCCATTTTGGTGCCTAGGCTTAGAGTCCTAAAAATATTATTTTTGGTGACCGTCTAAATTATACCCATTCTTTTTCCACTTTCTTTTTCTTTTTTCTACCCAAAACCTGACTTTATATTTATTTATTTATACGCTTTATTGTAAATATACCAAATATAAAACAAAAGGAAACTTAAAACTAAAACACATACAATGGGCGGTCTTATCGCATTCCGCGATCTCTTCCAGACAACCTAGGATGGAAAGTATTTGTCCGGACATGAAATGGGGCTGTCATTGGTGTAACAAAAGAGATACAAACTAAATTAAAACGAACAATAATTTATAATATAACATAATAGATACACACATACATGGAATTTAAAATAGATACATAAATACATACATACCAAGTATACAGACAGTAAAAATAAATGACGACTATCGATTATCACAGTGACTGGTAATGTGCCTTATAATGATATGACAAATCTTATACTATGTGTAGCAGAATGAAAGCAAAACCAGAAAGAGGGTTCCAATACATGCTCATCATTATGAAAACAGCTGATATATTTTTGCCATTACAAGCTTGAGTCCATTGTGAAAGTTGTTCGTAATTAAGGGAACTTACGGAAACAATACCCCCTCCCTTAACCCCCCTGTTACACGTTGTATTTTTTTGCTTGAGATGGGTTTGAAGTCAGTGGTGACTAAGACAACGTCGACGATAGAGTGAGCTTACCCAAAAGCAGCCTATAAGTAGATCTTGTGTTCTTTTAAAATTACTTCCTTTTATTTTAAAATAAAATAAAACTATCACCTTTTTAACGTGCTTTGTTTGGTCTCTTTTGAGATATCAATGTATTTTTTATCATTGTTGTGTTGAAAATTCTAGTTTTGTCAGAAAAATATGACAATACAGGTAAGATACAAAATAAAATCAATTGAACGTGATATCCTATTGTTTATAAAACTGACAAAGACGACACAACAAAGAGAGACTTGAATAAAAAAGCCGAAAATAAAATATTTTAGCTGGAGATAAACAATTCTGCGAAGACGGGAGAAGTATTACCAACAGTATATAAATTAGATGAAACAATGTATGTTTTCTTCATAAACAGTCATGTTTATCATCCTAAATTGATAAAAGGGAAAGTTTTACTCGTTTGTTTTTCTCGCGAACAGCTTATCCAATTGGCACTGCCATTTGTTTTCATCTGTAATATTGATAAAATCTGGGTGGACTTTCGATAAAAACATTTTATTTTTCTAGTGACAGATGATAAATTGTTTGTTTGTGAAATGACATATTGGATTAAGGACTGATTAGATAATTGTTATATATATCCTGGATGACGATATCATTTAATAATCAGTATTAAATGATATCGTTAGTACTACAATTAGTACTAAGGTATTGGTAAACGCCGTGACGTCACTTGTTAGTTGTAATGGCGGCACGTAGACAGAGTCGTATTGGAGAGTGAGGACTTTGCGGAGCGCACTTTGGCTCAAGACACCAACCAGGACACTTCTCCAGAACGAAACTGTCGATTTACCTATTTCAATTGTATTTAACCGACTTCTTTTAGATCTTACAAATGCGAGTTCTTCTAACTCAACAGACAGATGCGTCTGTTGCGTCACTTCTTCTTCACAGCTAAAACACTAGGAAGTGGTGACGGGCGGGCGCGACTGTCTATTTGTTAGCTTTGACGTTCAAAAAGTACTGGCACTCAGCCACAATTAATAAAGTTAGTACTATAATGAGTGTTATTATTCTACAATGAACACGATACCACCGAACCCAACTGACGACGGCCCTATCGCTCAGCCGTTGCTGACGCCGTCATTTATATATTTTTTTAGGACGGGTAGTTATCGAATTATTCTTATACTCGGAAAGGAGTGTCAGATTTTATTGAGTAAAACCCATCCGTGTTCTTCCAAACGCCCTTTGCGTTTCAGGGCCGCGGTGACTCTTTCGAACAAATTCCACTTCAGATATTTTTTATCTGGCGAATGAATATGGCTGTTTAACTTATTATCTATTAAAACGGTCAAACTGCCACTTTTATCGCTATTTAAAGTTACTTATTTATTTTTTTGAGGAGTTTGTGGCTAGATAATAACAGCCGCACGGGTTGATCTTCAAAGTTAAGCAACGCTTGCCAAGGTTGGTCTGTGGATGGGTGACCATCTTAACATAGCGAGTTTCCATCCTGGCTGTCATTTGTAGATCTTTGGCAGTAGTAACGGATTGTCAGAAGCCAATTAATCTGATTCCAGTCTTGCCACGAAGTACCGTGCTACCCAGTTACTGGGTTGTGGAGGTCTGGTAGGCAGCCGCTCCACGTAAAATACTGGTATTCAGCTAAATCCGGTTTGACTGGAAACCGACCCCAATATAGTTGGGAAAAGGCTAGACAGATGATGATGATGATTTTTATTTTTTAATTTCACTTACAGTAGTGATAATAGGCGGAATAACTATCGAGTATTGCAAAATCAGTAAATAATTTTAAAGTAAGTTGAACCAATTAAAACACAGACCAGATTTAATATTAATATGAAAAAATCTACAAAAAGCTCTTCTATTACCTGAAGATGTATGTGGCCTTCAATAGTAAAGCGAACTTAACATTACAGGATCTTTACGTGCACAGCTTAGAAACATGGGTTGAGTTTAGTGGAACTTTTAACGTAAGAATGTGTAAGACCATAGCAACCGAATAAAATATTACTCCCCGCTTAGACGTGACTGAGCAATAAACCTTTTTCCAAGTCTCGAAGGTCGCAAGAACGAAGCCGTGGGAAACAGCTAGTATGTAATAAATTTTATTTTAGCGTTTCGCATTATCTCCTACAGCGAGAATAAAAGAAAAGCGTAGTGTATCGGAAACTTAATACAGCGTTATAGAAAAAGCTGTTTTTGAGGCTACGCTACCTGTCTTTTAAACATAATGCTTTGTCATAATAACATGACTCCTACTGTCGTTACATTTATTACGACTTTCATGTTTATCATCCAACTGAGTTTAACTATTGCTTTTATAAGCAATAGTAGCTCTGACTATAAAATTAAATTTGACAAATTGGTGCAGCAGTTTCAAAGCCTAGTCATATCAAACAAACAAACAAATCTTTCCTCCTTATAATATTAGTGTAGACTACGCAGAGGAGCTCGTGGCTAGATAATAACAGCCGCACGGATCGATCTTCAAAGTTAAGCAACGCTTGCCAGGGTTGGTCTGTGGATGGGTGACCATCTTAACATACCGATTTTCCTCCGTGCCTCGGAAAGCACGTTAAGCTGTTGGTCCCGGCCGTCATTTGTAGATCTTTGGCAGTCATTACGTATAGTCAGAAGCCAGTTAATCTGACTCCAGTATTGCCATGAAGTACAGTGTTACCCAGTTAATGGGTTGAGGAGGTCTGGTAGGCAGCCGCTCCGCGTAAAATACTGGTATTCAGCTAAATCCGGTTTGACTGGAAGCCGACCCCTATATAGTTGGGAAAAGGCTAGGCAGATGATAATGTAGACTACGCATAAACATAAGTTATGGCTTTATCTTTCTACGTTTTATAAATATAATTGTTACCATGAAAATAACGTAGGTACATAGTTAATTTAAAAAGTTCTTGTAAACTTTTTATGCGATGCTTCAAGTTTTTCAGTTGATCAATTGAACAAAGTTTGAAGTTTTGAACATCCATTTTTAGCTCAATTATGCCTAAAACATTTGTAATAAAATTAAACTTTCTACAATTTTATTTGAATTAACAATTAATTTATTTCGTGTTTAACAAACTATGTATTTATTACAAAACTTTACTGAGCTCTCAAAGAAAAACGTTATAACCTAATTTTAGCAATGTATTCATAGATGAAAAAAAAAGTTTGTAAGTTTGAATATTTTTCAAATTTACTGCTACTTAATGTATAAATAAAAATAAATTATTTCTAGTAATATTCAAATTTCATGATAGCTACATTCATTTTGTATTTTGAGGGCAGCTTCTCGCGTATAGACGAATAAAAAATGTAAGAACACATAATTTTACTTTACGACGTAGAAATGTTTTCTTATACGTTTTCTCGTCAAAATTCGTCCTTAGAATTATACAAAAGCATATCCTAAGGGTTGTCGTAAAACACAGATTGCACTGAGAATTTTAATAAACCTCTATGGTGTTCCTACTTAAGTACGTACACTTTTGAATAATTTTACGCATAAAATTATTCATCTTTTATATTTTGAATCTTAAGGAAAGAATGACGCTATGAAAACCAATAAAAAATTTAACCAAGTAACGTGTGGTTGCCATGGTTACGTCTTCAATTTTTAAATATCAATTCTGCGAAGAACTGTCGAAAAGCTTTTGTGAGCTAGCAATCAGCCTCTTCCAGCAATAAAAATAATTTAACAGGATAAAATTACCATTTCGAAAGACAATTCCTCGAAGAACCCAATTCAGAATAATTACGCACAACTCTGAAATACAATTAAAATATTACCAAAGCTCTTCTTATCTGAAACAAACGTCATTCGGTTTCGGATACAACCCGAAGACCGCTTTAAATCATACCCGGACGGGATAGGTAAGGGTACCCGAGAAATACATCATGCGAATATCTGAAAACGTAATTTAAATCTTGATTCGCAATATTTACCGGTCCCCTGAGCAATGTAAAATTTAAACGATGCCTTTTTATGGCTATTAAGATATAATAATGTAATTCACTCGGGTTTAATTATAATTATTTTGAAGCTGATTGTATATGCTTCTGGGATTAATTTTAAAATGATCAGTATCAGTTTTACACTAACAAGAATTTAAATCGTTTATGTGTTTTCACTCGATTGGTTTCAGTCGCTGGTTAAGAAAATTTCAGAAGTTATTATTTACCCAAAAATTATGATTTTTAATGGTTTGTGTTTTGATTGAGAAAAACACTGTTTAACGCGGTTTTTTTTTTAATAAGTTAAATTCATTGAGTCACTCAGCCATTGCATTATTTCAAAGATTTCTCAGAGTCAAAAATCAAATACACGAAATTTTATTCATTTGATATTTTTGTGCGTGTGTGTTGCCATACTTACTGTTTTCTATGTCATTATCCATGTTTTATGGGACCTACTCTTCTTTATTCACACAAAATATCCTTCTGCAAAACTTTGGTGGTCGATGAACTCACGCAAGCAATTGTTTTGCACGTATTTCTATTAGTTTTCGAAGGTCGATACTATCGCACACAAAGTTGTTTCAACAAGATGGAGCTCCCTTCGTAAGTGATCGGTCAGTCAGTCTTGTTTTTCCTCAAAGCAACTAAACTCTAGATATAACTTTGCCTTATTTACGTAATCCTCTATTCACAGAATGAAAACCCAATGTTTTTGCGTAAACAAACATTCGAATATGTTCTGATAAAAACATGGAAGTATCGTATTTTACAAAAGCCCTCCAGTTAGATCAAATACAATCAAATGGAAAAGCAATACGTTCATAGTTAGGAAACCTACCAATAACTACATATTTTTATTGTGATTGATATCTAGTTCTATTGTTTTGATAACAAAGAAAAAAAACGTAGGTATGACGTGAGTGCCGGAGGCTTTACGCGGGGGTCGTGGTCATTTATGGGACGCCGGTGTGGGCGCCTACTTTGAGAAAGCGACCTGCCCGTTACCTCAACACGTCCCAGAGGGTCATGGCCATCCGGCTGGCCCGGGGATACCGCACGGTCTCTGGCGAAGCGGCGAGCCTCCTTGCCGGACTCCCGCCATGGGATCTAGAGGCGGGAGCCCTCGCGCTCATTTACGAATGGCGCGTGGAGGCGGTACGCCGGGGCGAGACTCCTCTGCCGCAGCAAATTGCAGCACAGCGGACGGAGCTCTGGCAGGATCTCGTGGCAGTATGGAGACAACGACTGTCGCAACCCAGCGCTGGGCACGCCACAATCCAGGCGAAAAGTCCCCTCTTTGAGGAGTGGTTAGAGCGGCGCCACGGCGTCCTTACCTTCCGCTTGACGCAGGTACTCACTGGACACGGTTGTTTCGGGAGGTACCTGTTTCGAATACGGCGGGAGGATACACCCGGATGTCAACACTGCGAGGATCACCCGGAGGACACGGTGGAGCTTACGGTGGAGGTCTGCCCTGCTTAGGCGGAGCACCGCCGTGTCCTGGTCGAGGCGATCGGCGGCGGGGATCTCTCGCGTCCGGGCCTGGTTCAAGCCATGGTTCGGAGCGAGGAGACATGGGAAGCAGTCACCTCCATCTGCGAAGCAGTAATGCTAGCAAAGGAGGAAGCTGAACGCGTGAGAGAGGGAAACCTTACGCCCCAGCCGCCGCAATAGAAGAAAACGCCTCGGGCGTCGGGAGTCGCAGGACGATTCTCGGCCACCGTAGGCGCGGGTCTGCGGACGGCGAGCATTGGGTGGCTCGCCGTCTGATCAGAACCAGGCCTGGGTCGGCGGTGCGCTGCGATCCCAACGCGTCTCA
This sequence comes from Lacanobia oleracea, assembly GCA_950371165.1. Lineage (NCBI taxonomy): Eukaryota > Metazoa > Arthropoda > Insecta > Lepidoptera > Noctuidae > Lacanobia > Lacanobia oleracea. The sequence goes on from OX493397.1 coordinate 17,151,888, forward strand.
AGGAGATGTCAGCACGGAAGACGGGGCCCACTGGGGCGAGTGCCTGCTAGGGCTGCGGACTTCGTTCGAAAGAGGTACCGTACCCTGGAACGCAAAGGGCACTAGGAGGAACACGGATGGGTTTTAGTCAGTAAGAGTCTGACACTCCCTCCAAGGTATGACGTGAGTGATGGTCATTCCATCGGTTCAAAAAACATCCAAAAAGATATTTTGAAATATCATTCTGAAACAAAACACAAACGCCGCAATTTATGTAGACTGGATAGAATATAACTACAAGGCTTTATATGTGTTTACAACCCCCTTTTACAACTTGCAATGTTCGTTAGTTTAGATGAACCATTTCCTTTTATCCTACAGAGTTGTTAAATTTGATATGTTGGTTGGCGCCGTGTATAATATAATATGTTAAATCCCTTGTTGAACATCTATACATGTTAAAAACTAGTAATTAAATAAATGTACCTAAGGTTTCTCGTTTTACCAGTCGCTGCATGAATTCCAATAAATTATTCCTTACCTTGTTTGATCTGGCTTAGTAAAATATTACAGAATCCACATAAATAAAATACTCATTTTCTTACAAGATTCCTAGAACTGTAACCGGTCTCTTAATATCTATCTACCTACATAATAATAATTATATCTCTAATTCCGTGAACCTCACCAGTTTGATGGCTATATTAGATCTACGAGTACACATAAGTTCATATATACACTTGGAGTTTGAAGACGGAGTTTATTAGCGTCCTCAATACACTGCGGATTACACAAGTTAGCCCATTCTCATAGTTAGCTAACTTTAGTTATGAGACGATGTAAATTCATTATCGATTGGCCCATATAAATATTCTGGATTGTCAATAATTTTAAGATTTATGGGTGTCATAATTTTTTATGTTTCCTGTAAGTCATTATAGATTGACGTTGAAGCAATAAACTAATTATTGGAATTAATTGAGAACTAAATTTATATTTCAGCCCAGATTCATTTTCATCGACACGCTAGCCACACTCTACAAGCTCTTCTAACACAAATGCTGACTATTTTCATTCAGCGTGCACCATAGCCATCCTTTTTTACCTGACCGGGGATCCAAAAAGTGCCTGGCTTTTTAGGAAATAGACCGGGAATATTATCTCGCTAAAACCACCCCAGCGATCAACATCAGCACATAAAAGAAGCCTCCGTAACCTTTAAAACCTCTCTGAAACTTATTTACCACAGCTACCTTGCATAGACCTTCTCTCCCTCAACCCAGAATTATGCTTTCAATTCTCGGTTCTGCCCGATAAAATTTCTACTACAATGCTGGAACGACTAATGTAGTCCTCGGTTTTCTGGTTCTCAGTCGAAACCCAACCGAATCCAGTTTTACCATATTTCAATATAAGTTAAATTGTGTAGATGTGTATCAAACATACCTGTCTTCAGAGATTAATCCGCTATTGTTCTTGTCCCAACGTGACAATGCTGACAAAAGAGTTTCTTCAGAATCTAGCTCCAGGGTTCGGTAACCAAGGAGGTTGACGAAACCATCGAAATCTAATGGGTTCGGTGCCTGAAAAGTAAAATGATGATGATAAATAGTCTGATTAATATTAGTCGAATGTCGAATTGTGTGTTTGTGCCTCGAGTATGTGACAGCAATTGGCTACCCGTCGAACCAAAAACATACTCGTACATAGCCAAATTACAAAAAAAAAACTCTGAGTTTATTTTTTTGTACACTAGGTGTTTGTTTATTTTTAAGTTTTCCTGTTTTCGGATCTTTGATAAAATAGTATGCAGATAGGTCCTTTTTTAGTGCTCCCCTCCTCTCCCAGAAACCTACATGCCAAATTTCAGCTTTCTACGACCAGCAGTTTCGGCTGTGCGTTGTCTGTCAGTCACTCAGTAACGGAAGAATTTTATATATTACTAGTTGACCCGCGCAACTTCGTTTGCGTCACAATTTTCATTACTGCTCCGCTCCTATTGGTCTTAGCGTGATGATATATAGCTTATAGCCTTCCTCGATAAATGGGCTATCTAAAACTTAAAGAAATTTTAAAATAAGACCAGCAGTTCCTGAGATTAGCTCACTCACACACTTACTTGATCACTCTCATATCCGCTCATGAATGGTCATAAAACTTCGTATAAAATAATTTACTTAAATGCCAGCTCTCGCTTTGATCTCGTCTGTAAAAGCGGAATCATTGGTAAAGGCACTAATTAGTGCATCGATAGCTCCTGATTGAATGCGGTTTATGTTCAACAGATTGGTTCGAGTACGTGTCCAGATTAAAGATTGTAATACTACTAATTATTGCTAAACCATATTAACATTATTCCGTAAGCAATTGGTTTTTCATCCAGCGTCTGTAAAACATTTTAATACTTTGATCATTTGATCTCTCATCTTAAAAATATTAACACGCCTTTATTTCTTGAAAAGTTAATTATGTACCTAACTAGCATATACAATTATACATACATGTGTATATGCTAGTTATGTTTAAGCTTATTAAGAGTTATATTATGGTGCATGCTGGGGCTGCAGACTTTGTTCGAAAGAAGCACCGTACCCTGGAACGCAAAGGGCACTAGGAGGAACACGGATAGGTTTTATTCAACAAGAGTCTGACACTCCCTTCTACTTCACCCAAAGCGGGAGGAGACATTTGATGATTTCCCATCTTTAAAAAACAAAAATACTCATATTATAGTGGTCAAACCATCAAGTGGACACAAATCAAGACTCCGGGCTGCTTATCAGATTCTCTATTTTCTCTTACGTTTACGTTAACCTAAAAAACTGAAGCGTTTTTTTCCTAAAACTGCAGACCGTTAAGTATCGTATCGTTTGGTTCAATCACCATTTTAGTAGTTGGAACAAATAAAAGGAAGCAACGAAATTATAATTTTTAAGGTCTTTTACGTCCTGTTATTTGGATAATACTTTTGTAGTATAAACGTATCAACATTATTGAGAAAATCAGGAAATTAAAATGCCTATCTTTGTCTAGATCCTTAACCAAATTATAGGCTTACATTTGTAAAACGGACGAAAACTGTACAACCAAATGTTAATAAGCCTTTATCACACCAAACCCCAGTTAAAATAAATTGGAACACCTTATCTGATGAGCAAAAACAGAAGAGTATTTTAATATAAAAAATTAACACCCCCAAACAGATTTTAACTGAAAAGAAAAATATTAATTTGAACAGGAAACATTGGATTAGGACCCCTTGCTTAGTCGGTGGAATGAAATAATTAACACGACGAGGTATCATTTAAATAATGTTATTGTGTAAATTATAATGAGTTTTGGTGATTTCTGATATACTAAAGGTTCAAAATACAGTAGAACAAATTTTATAATTGATACTGCATAAATGTACCCTGTTGTTCCCTGGAAATGGAATTCCAGTCTGATATTAATATTATTCGTCACAAAAATTTAAATTCACAACTCCGGAATTCTATCGTCTCCTCACACATTTAAGTGGATTACGATGTTATTTCCAGATTATAATTTAATTTCAATCTTACCAAAAAAAAATGGCGACAAGAATAAGTCCCCTTAATCTTAGGGATACAGGGAAAATATACGGTAATGCCGAAAAATCTGCAGACTTCGTCCTAGACAAGGGAATTTAAATTTGATCCTCTGAAGCAGTAGGGGCAAATCCCTGTGACCTCGTCAGAATTGCGGATTGACACGAGCTTAAGGGTCTCTTTCGTCAGGAACTCAAGACTCAGAAACTTCCCTAACTATACTTAAGCGGAAATAAAAGAAAAGCAAAGTTTTAAGACTGCCTTTAGCGAGTAGAGTCTGTTGTTTTATTCTCATTGGATGAATCGTATTTTGATGTTGTTTGTGCTTAGAGGTTGTTGTTTTCGTAAATTGTGTTATTGTTGTTTAAATGTGATTAGTTAGTATTTTCTGTTTGCTAACAGCAAAGACCAGACTACCAATAAAACAAGTCCAAAGACCAGACCAAAATATTTGTGTACGCTCAAGAACACAAGAGTCGAATTAAAAGCTTGTATACATGCCAATGACCTTGCGCATACAAACGAAGCTAACTACACCTCTACGCGCCACTGTGCTACCCATGTTTTTAATTTGTTATAATAAAAATATTTTTAGAACGTAACAAATCCAAATTATTTTCGTTTCTATTGGAAAGCAGTAAATATATATTTTATAAACTTTTCAAAAAAAATGAAGGAGTAAAATGGTTTCATCTCAACGGTTTGGAGGTAATTTGGTGATTTTTTTTTTCTTATTATATGATACTGATACATAAATCCTGGCTAAACCAAATTACGTATTATATATTGTAAATTACTACCTATTTTACCTAAATGTAATTTCTCAATAAATGCTGACGAAAAACTGCTTTATCTGCACGCTATTTTTAAGCTTTTTTCGAGAGAGCAGCCGTAAATGAAGAGATCAAAATCTTTGTAAATCGAAATTCCACAAAGTTACACATGAGTGCATTACAAACTTTAATCTTACTGTACTTCGGTCGATCTGGCTACGCTCAACTTTCAGCCAGAGTTTGGTCACCTGGCTGTATACCCTACACACAAGTATGGCCAACAATTGTCTACTGACCCAGATGCCAGCTGGCTAAATGGCTATGCGCTTACAATTTATGGTTGGTTTGTGCATATCCAAACTACTGGTAGCTACTTATGAGGCCAGATGTTGATATTACTTACTACTCTACCTTGTATATTATAGTCTCTTCCAGCTTTAGTACGATGGCTTAATTTCGTTGCACTGAAATTACTGCAGGTTATTGCAGCATGTGGTTTTTGAAAAGGGTAGTGAAACTCGTGTAATATTGCTTTGAGTCTTTGGTAAAACAATATCAAAACTAAGGTTGAAATTATCTACAGGATATTACGCAACCGGAGACATACATTATTTTTTAGATGAAATGCAGATAACCCCTCTGCATACGTCACGAAAAATTCTTCAAGAATATTTAGATTTTTATCTTTCCAGATTTGTGATCTCCTTGACATTTTTTAATATTCATAAACAACTATATTTACCTCAGAAAGCATGTTAAGGATAGCATTCTCGTCAATCTTGTCACCAAGGCTGACCAAGGTAGCGCGAAGGTCACTGAAGTCGATACAACCATCCCCGTCCATATCAAATAGTAAGAATGCCTGGAAATAAATGAAATAAGTACGAGTATTATAAAACTGAATAGTGGAAGAGAATTGTAATATGTGTGAGTTAGAATGAAATTGAAGAAAATCACTATGTTTCAGAAGACTACGATTTTGAAAATTGTACCAATGAGGTAGGTTATTGTATCAGTCTTGATAAATAAGGATTATTAAATAGTTAAAATTATCCAAAAATGATAATCAGTATACATAAAATTCATCCGTTACTGACTGATTGAGTGACTGACAGACAACGCTTAGCCAAAACTACTGGTCGAAGAAAGCTGACATGCAGCATCTTCACATCTTGGCATGTAGCTTCCCTACACTACGTAGGGGTGCACGAAGAGAGGATTTCCCGAAATTCCTACGGGAACTTGAAAAAAAGGAGTATGCGCGTACGAAATCGCGAGCAAAAGCTATTATGATCTATGTCACAAAACAGTGGTGGTCTTGGTCAGTTTTACCAATGCAGCTGCAGATATTCTTGACAATATCAGCAGCACACAGTAAAAAGATATCATGCAGTAGTCTAAAATTCTCGGGATTGCATGCAATAAACGAGATTCCTACCTCTTTCAGTTCAAAAATTTTATTGTCGTCGAGTTCGGACGCGACATTCGCTGGTATACAAAGAGCTTCCCTGGCTCTAGACGCTGAACGAGATCTCGGCTGCGGTGGGACACTTAAGTCGTTTCCACTCTCCGATATAATAGAGCTGTAAGGAAACAAAATGTTATCTCAAATAAACTTTGTTGTTTTCTTGCGACCAGTTCAATTTTGAACAATAAAATTGGAGTTTGATCAGAAATTGGTTTCAAAGAATCATTTTTAATAGAATTTGCTTTGGAATGATATTTGATTCGATTTTTTGTTACACAAATCTGCAAGTTTCTTTGTCTGTAGGCTCGGCTTCCTGTGTATCAGGATACAGCCAAAGACTAGTATTTTACAGGGAATGACTGGGTAGCATGAAAGTCATTGGTTAGATTAACTTTTGGGCATCTGACAGTAGTCATTGGACTACCAAAGATTTACAAATCTGAAATGAAATTAGCATGTAACGTGCATTCTAGGTTACTTCATTGTGAGCCTGCGGACGGCGAGCATTGGGTGGCTCGCCGTCTGATCAGTACCAGGCCCGGGTGGACGGCGCGCTGTGTTTCATGCGTGCCTCAAAGAGCTGTCAGCGTAAAAGACGGGGCCCGCTAGGGCCAGTGCCTGCTGGGGCTGCGGACTTCGTTCGAAAGAGACACCGTACCCTGGAACGCAAAGGGCACTGGGAGAAACGCGGATGGGTTTTAGTCAGTAAGAGTCTGACCTCCCTTCTGCTTCACCCGAAGCGGGAGGAGTCATCTGATGATTTCCCACCATTAAAAAAATAAAAGGTTACTTCATGGTCGGGGCCCGCTAGGGCCAGTGCCTACTGGGGCTGCGGACTTCGTTCGAAAGAGGCACCGTACCCTGGAACGCAAAGGGCACTAGGAGAAACGCGGATGGGTTTTAGTCAGTAAGAGTCTGACACTCCTTTCTGCTTTACCCAAAGCAGGAGGAGTCATTTGATGATTTCCATACTAAAACAAAAATAAAACGTTACTTCTTGGTAAGCGGCATCTGCCTAGCAATTTACCAACTATATTGAGGTCGGCTTCCAGTCAAACCGGATTCAGCTGAACACCAGTATTTTACGTGGAGCGGCTGCCTACCGGACCTCCACAACCCATTACCTGGGTGACACGGTACTTCATGGCAAGACTGGAGTCAGATTACCTGGCTTCTGACTATCCGTAAAGACTGCCAAAGATCTACAAATGACAGGCTGGACTAACAGTTTAACGTACTTTCCGAGGCACGGAGGAAACTCGATATGTTAAGATGGTCACCCATCCACAGATCAACCTTGTCGTTGCTTAACCTTGAAAATCGATCCACGCGGCTGTTATTCTTTTAGCCACGAGCTTTTCACTTCATGGTAGGTGTAATTTTTTTTTACCTCAACAATCAAATGGTTTTAAATTATTATTTTTTCGCTGATGGGCTCACGATTGACACACATACCTAGAAGTAACCTATTCATTCTTGACCTAAAGAACCCTGGCTAGCTCAACAGGAAACACTCATAAAACACGAGAAAATTCTTTATTTATTTTCAGGTACTATTACTCCGTCTCGCAAAATCTAACAGTAAAGTTAACGAAAAACTCAATATTTTAGGGGTTTAATATTCAACATAGCGCCTTTCAATCACTTCTCAATAAAGACATTTTACAGCGCTGGAATAGCTTTTTGTTAAACCCGACGAACGAAGCGGAAATTAAAAATTACAAATAATGAGATTTTTATGGAGGCAGTGTTCCAAAAACGTTAGCAATATGATAAATTCTCGTACCTAAAAGTCTTAAACTAAATTATTTTTTATAGGTATTTCTTACAATATATTAATTTATGTAATAATATGTAAAGCACTGCCACCCTGTAAAAATAATATTGCAATAAATTGGAAACATCGGAACTGTTTGCAAAATTAATATATTTCGCACTCTTTTTAACAATTATTGTTGAAAATATACTTTTTGTACAACGCAAGAGCAACGTGAAATTTTAAAAAAACCTTAATTAGGCTTCAATAGTGTGTATAACTGTTTGCTACATCTATATTTTAATTAGGGCTGATTTAGTATCAAAATATTATTTTTCCAGCATTATCTATGTATATTCAAAAAAATGAATCGCCAAAATGCATATGTATGTATGCGCATAACTTGAGAACGACTTTACCGATTTGAATAATTATTTTTTGTTGTGTTTGTGACTGTCAGGGCAAAGTTTACATGATAGAAAATAAAAAACAAAACAGGGCAAAGCCGGGGCAGAGTACTAGTCAACAATAAAATTTACTTCAAGATATCTTGCATTAAAAACATTATTTCACAAAATAAAGACTTTAAAAATAAAATATTCAGTTTTGAGTATAACTGAATAAAATTGACGACGCTATTAAAGTTTAACTGCAGAAAAGAAATAACTTAGCATATTCAACACTTACTCTCCAGTAGAAAGCGATTGTAGAAGATTTTCTTTAAATTTCTTTATTTCGTCCTTAGCCTCGTCAGGCTTGCTTCGGCGGCGTTCTCCTTTTGATCCCCTCTGCGAAAATACAATACACTTTGTAAAGCCGCAATTTTAATAGGAAAACACTTTCATCCTATTATAGCATATTAAAACTTCTTCCTTTTATAAACGAAGCAGCATTGAATTGAACCCGCTGCGAACGATTCCAGCTTTGCGAAGTAAATTGTTGAAATAAATAAAACAATGGTTGATTCAAATCAGCTGTTGCCAATCGACAGTAAAATATTAGTTCGTTGTTTGAAGTGACCGGAAAAGATAACACTGGTGACTTCCTAAATTCAAAAGTCAAGTTACTTTGAGAAGAGAAATTACTTGTCAGAACTTTGTTCACGGTTTAATTTACAAAGGGCTCAAACCTTGTGTTCGCTTTATTTATTTTACATTTAAAACGTATTATATTTTAGCGGCTTAGAGTGAGATTACTTTGATTACTTACTCTTTTCGTGGCTCCATTTGTATCTTGTTCCGCCATGTTATTCAAAGTTTCCTAAACTACGATTTTTCTGTCGCCGGTGTGCTATGCGTGTTTCCACGACCGAACTGACTAAAGCAAGAATTGTAACTACACGTCAAGAATATTAAATCTACATTGCATTTTCCGCCAGCCGAGATAATTATTTATTTCGGACGGATGCACGCAGATTTCGAGATTAGTCGTCATGTTTGCCTCAACTAATTAATCTTTGGGGCAAAACTGCTTTAAGATTTCCAGGTCAACGAATTGTTTGTGCAACGTTTACATGTTTCCGCTTGTTCGGAACTCAGAAGGGTTGAACGCTTAGTTGTTTGTGTTTATTTTGGCAAATATGGCGGCTGAATGTTCCGAATTTAACGCTATTAGCGCGAAGGTTGCAATTCAACGGATAATTTTCATTTACCCGATTTACCTCTGTAATATGCTATTTGATTTCTCTACGGATTATTACCTCGCCTCAATTTACATTATTAACAGCAATATTGTTATTAGCAAATACCGTATTCCACTCTGCATTAATATTAAATTTTGTGGTGTGTCCTAATCTAATCTCATCTAATCTGGTATGGGTACACATGTTGGCAGGAGATCAAAAATGAATAACGACCATTCATCTCTGCGATATGACCAGGATAGTCAGCTAAATCATATTTTACGAACCAGAAGGAGCCGTAATGATGTCAAAAATAAATAAAATATGTGTCAACATATAAACCTTCAGAGAAGTAATAAACTTGGAGATTTAAACTTCACGGTAAATAACTTGTTGGAATGTCAAGATTAAAAAAAATGTGACATTTTCTGACATAAATGCTATGCATGAAATTTTTTATTGCAATGATCCGTAAATAAGGTACTTAACGAAAGTAAGCTAAAAATATATATTTAAATAAAATAACATTTTAATAAGCTCACTGAAATTGGCGGTCTGACGTCGTGGGAGAATAATTACTTATGACGTATGTAGCTTTATTTGAGTACGTAAATAAAATACATCGAGATATACTTGCTTGTCTATGTATTTTATTATCAAATTTGCCCTAACACACACGTAGTAAAGTACAGGTAATGTCCTTACACTTACAATGAACAGGCAAAAAGAGAACAGAAGATTACGCATCATGATGTTTATAGTATCAATCAATCAATCTGGAGTTTTCACGCGTGATTGAATCAGGAATGATGATATCCGCAAGAGAACCAAGGTTACCGACATAGCCCGAAGGTTCGCCAAACTGAAGTGGCAGTGGGCAGAGCACCGTTCTCGCAGAACAGATGGTAGATGGAACCGAAATGTTCAAAGCACATGGTCGACCGATGACCTGGTGAGGGCCGCAGGAAGCCGATGGATGCGAGACGCACAAGATCGGTTGTGGTGACACTTGGGGAAGGCCTATGTCCAGCAGTGAACGTCTTTCGGCTGATATGACGACGATGAGAAATCTTAATCTATTTCACTAAATCCAGGATTAATATCATAACAGGCTCTGAAATGCTTTGTTTCAGAGTAAAAGAAACGTTCCAGTTTATAAAAATCTACTCTATACAAAGTCCTCTGCCACGTCTGTCTATGTGTTCGCAATAAACTCAAAAGCTACTGCACCGATTTTCATGCTGTTTTCTCTAATGGATAGAGTGGTTCTCGAGGAAGGATAAGTAGTGATAATTTTTCTAGAAAAAAGCACCCCCCGACCCATCCGCGCTGGCGTACCGCAAGGCGGTGTGCTCTCGCCACTCATTTTCACGCTGTTCGCTAGCGATATCCCCTCCGACCCCAAGTCGCAGTTAGCGCTTTTTGCCGACGACACGGCCATCTACTACTCTGGCAAGAGTAGCAATGCCATTGCTCAAAACCTCCAAAAGTCCGCCAAACGCCTAGGCGATTGGTTCCGGAAATGGAGGATTGAGGTCAACCCCGAAAAGAGTCAGGCAGTTTTGTTCCACAAACCGCGTCGAAACCCCCCCCCCCCCCCCCCCGACTCCAAAACAGATCACCATGTTTGGTAAGCCGATCCCTTGGGAGAAGCAAGCCAAATATCTTGGTGTTATCCTCGACCAATGCCTCACCTTCGGAGAGCACATAAAGGCGGTGCGTTCGCGTGCCGCCTTCGCTCTCAGTAGGCTCCACTCCATGCTGAATGCACGCAGCAACCTCTCCCTAAAATGCAAACTGCGCATTTATACCACGTGGATCCATAGGATGCAGACCCTCCAGAACCGGTTTCTCCGAAAGGCCACGGGCGCCCCGTGGTTCGTTAGGAATGAGCGACTCCATGTTGACCTCAAAGTCCCTACCACCAAACAATTCATGAAACGCCTTACAAAAAAAAAAAAAAACAAAAAAAGTCGCGGGAAGAACTATCGCTACAAACTAAGCAAGAAAATATTGTTTAAAAAAAGTAGGTGTCGAAAATACGAGAAGTTTCCATAAAAGCAAATGGTTTGAGCAAAATGTAACAACCTATAATCCCGTGACATTTTCCGCCTTGAATGCTGAGAGATGGGATTCTTCAACTTTTACGATTCGGTTATTGTTTACGTTGTTACAACCTGATATTAAGTTTTATGAGAATGCTGCTCTCATAAAAGTTAATCGGAAAAATATTGCATGTGCTCAACTTTATTAAATCAAAAGCTCATATTTTTCCGTATCGCATGAACCAACCTATGCATCTATGAGCCTGTGGTATTGTCAGTACCTTCGTATTCTTTTTAAAAATTTACTCTTCTCATTAAAAAAAATGAGCATTAATGACTTTATGTTAGCGTTTTCTTACTGTTTCGGGCTCACTTTCTGAATCGCAAATTGTCACACACTGCTAAAATAACCTGCTGTGATATGTTGAATTAATTTTTATTCAAAGGGTTGGTTAATTACAGACTCATAACTCTAGGTTGCGTTGCAAAATTTTGTTTCCCAAAAGGCCATATTTATACTTTAAAAGCGTTCAAATTCTTGTCGCTATATTATCTCATCCACAATCAATGTCAAGATGTAGAGATGTGACTGCGATGCGAATGCGAACGCTCCTTAAAAGTACGAGAATTGCCCTTCAGTTATATCAACACATTTGGGGCCTTATTTTATGAAAAAACTTTTTATTAAAAAAATAAAACCGACTTCCAAAAACAAAACACTACAAAGTATAAAATAAAACTTTAATTTCGGAAGTCGGTGTCTTTGGTTATTTTGTTTTTGAACACAAATATTGAATTCCGTTAGAAAGTTTATGAAAAACAGTGTACGTGCTTATAAAATTTGAGGGTTTCCCTTGATTTTCATGGGAACCCATCATCAGATTCTGATTTGGTGACAATGGGACCACCTCAGGAGTATAGGCAAAAATAATTTTTCAAATCGGACTAGAATTGGCGGAGAAATCGGTGAACATACATAAAAAAAGATACATATAGCCGAACATAGAACCTCCTCCTTTTTGAAGAAGTCGGTTAAAAAGAAATAGAAACAATAATAAATACATCAGTTAACCAGTACTTAAAAAGCGTCGAGATATAAGAGTAAAGGGTAGAGCTAGGTATTGATGAGCAAAACATTCAATAAAGATGTTCAAAGAAGTTCTTAGCTTACAATTACCACCTCCTTCCTTCGTCTGATCAGCTAAATAAACTCGATCATGCAAATACGACAGTCTTAAGTAAATCAACAGTGGCGAGGTAATCTGCACCACGAACAGGTGTAAGTGGGTTTTTAATCAACTACAAATGCAACGGTTTAGGTGAGTCCAAATGAGATTCGTGTAGGGTTGTCGCGTCGTTCTGACATACTCGTAGTTGCCGCGGAATTTGTTTAAGTAAATGAAATAAAGCCATTTAACATACATTAAACTTAAAAACCGTCGCTTTTTATAAAGGTTTCTATAAATCAGACTTGTTCAAGTCTATGAAGTTTCATCAAAAATATAATTATGCTGGTTTTTTACATAAATATAATTATTTGCACATGTCGTGATTTTGGAATCATTATATTTTTTTTAATTTTTTAAAATTACTCACCATTATTAAACTAAGCCGACATAAACCACCTCTTACGAACACTTAGTCTTTTAAGCCACATCACATGAAACATCCGTTTTAGGGTATACCAATAACATGACAAACAATTTCAAATTCTGTTTATATTCAAAATACTGATAACTCACACTGTATATCTACAATACATTTCGTATTATGTTCCTTTAAGCCAAGTTTTAATTAATAACGCACATTCGAACAAAGCAGAAAATGTCAGCTATGACTGATGAATCGGTTTTAATATACAAAGGAGCTTTAAAAAAATCCGTACTTTATTAAATGTACAAAGAACGCACAGTAATTAATTAACAATTTTAACAATATAGATGTACTAAAAGATTTTTGTCATTGTGATTTCGTAAATGAAGTGAAATCACAGAAACAGGAGAATATTTTTCAATACAGTGCTGCTGTTACTTTAAGAACAGGCACTTTAATAATTTTATTTTCACAAAACGACACACTTACCACACTTAACACTAACACTTTAACACTTTTTTTTTGTTTAACACTTTTTTGTAAGGTTACACAAAAAGCCACAAAGACTAAACCAAATAGAACAGAATACTCTTTATTAGGTACCATATAAGTTACAGAAAAAATAGATGAAAAAAACATTACATAGGGTGACACAATGGGCGGCCTTATCGCTAAACAAAACTGTCGCACTAGTGCATATTAAATGGGTCGAAATACAAACTAAACCTATTAAAATGCAAAAAACCTGTCTTCAGGCCTTCACTGCTGAAAAATTTTATACCTGTTGAGATATTGAACCTTGGAAAAAGGTAAGACTACGTTCTCATGGGATAATTTCAACTTTCACTGTGAAGCCGCTGGCAGAAGTTTGTTATTCTCATCATCATCATCATCATATCAGCCGAAAGACGTCCACTACTGGACATAGGCTTCCCCTTAGTGTCGCCACTACAACCGGTCCTGTGCGTCTCGCATCTATCAGCTACCCGCGACCCTAACCAGATCATCGGCCCACCTTGAGGGAGACCTTCCAACGCTGCATCTTTCGGTATGCGGTCGCCACTCCAGGACTTTTCGGCTCCATCGATCATCTGTTCTGCGAGCAATTTGCCCTGCCCACTGCCACTTCAGTTTGGCGATCTTTCGGGCGGTACCCTTGCTTGTAAAATAAATTTTGAATTTTAAATAACACTTTCTTCCGTGAAGTGCTAGCCCTGAACTTGAAGGTGATCCGGAACGGAGGCAAGGAATTGGTATTGCACTTAAGTTTCTTTGGCAGTCGAACACCGCAATTTATTTTTGTGCGACGATTGAGGGTTCTCGATGTTTGCTTTCATTAGTATCTAGATGGATGATAATTATACTTTGAACATTTAATTTATCTTCACTCTCCATTTATTTTAGCTATTAAGTGGGTATTTTGATACCAGTAGTCGTTTTTAGGGTTCCGTACCCAAAGGGTATCCAAGGAAACCCTATTACTAAGCCTCCGCTGTCCGTCCGTCCGTCCGTCTGTCTATCAGTGGGCTGTATCTCAAGAACCATAGTAGGTAGACGATTAAAATTTTCACAGATTGTGTATATATATTGCCGCTATAACATCAAATAACAAAAAATAAGGTTTATGGTACGGAACCCTTCGTGTGCGAGTCCAAGTCTCACTTGGCCGGTTTTTTTGTGCATAATCGAAAATCGGAAACGGAGATAATGACATTTTTTCGTGTCCAAACGAAAATTGAAAGCGCTGTAGGCAAAGTAGTTAGCTGTAGTGTATTTTTTAAGATGGGGCACTTTAAAATTGACCTGGATGTGTGGAGACACCAGCTTTAATCGTATTCTGGCGTTATAGCTGTAAACTGGTTGTTGTATTGTAGACTACTCCCAGCGGGTCTAAAAAGGCCACTTTAGCAGAATCATATTTGAATCGCAATATTAACCACACAACAATCTGTCAAATTTCATTTTCATCTTTATCGCTAACGCATTAGGTTCAAGGTTGATTGGGAATATTTGACAGTGACGGGTAGCGTGATGTGTTTTCTGATTTTGCTAAAGTGGCCTTTTTAGACCCGCAGTTTTCAAAGACATTGTTCTGTAGTTTTTATGTCTGTCTGTGGGCGATTTAACGATGTTGGTTATCATATCAGCCAAAAGTCGTCCACTGCTGGACATAGGCCTCGATTGTAGGTACCTAAAGATTTAAACATACGTTTTTCTTAATATTTTCTATTTATGATAAAAATAATAGGTATAAGAAGAGAAAGTAAGTGCTTAAGTACACAGAAAGGGTTGAAATACTACTTATATATTCTACTTGAACTGCAAAGACGTCTGATAGGTAATAATATATTGTATGTTTTAAATCTAAAACACTACTTCACAGAAATAGAATCCATCATTCTGACATAATTGCTAAATGATATCTGAAATAGAACTGATTCTCTTTGGGTGATTAGTGCTGACGACTAATGATCATCGTATTTTCGCAGGTTTTTGTGTCCGAAACTAAATAAATATTGGTTGATACAATAAAATATACACGTGATATACTTTACTCATATCACGTGAACATGACCTGTGTGCAAAGTTCTTATCTTAAAGTTACTAATAAAAAGTACCTATTGAATTGTTTGGTAGATACTTAACAGCGTTGAAGTAACACTGATGTTACCTAGGCTCACCTAACACCCCATCATCTGCCTAGCCTTTTCCCAACTATATTGGGGTCGGCTTCCAATCAAACCGGATTCAGCTGAATACCAGTATTTTACGTGAAGCGGCTGCCTACCAGACCTCCGCAACCCATTAACTGGGTAACACTGTATTTCTTGGTCAAGACTGGAGTCAGATTTACTGGCTTCTGACAATCCGTAACGACTGCCAAAGTTCTACAAATGACAGCCGGGACCAACAGCTTAACGTGCTTTCCGAGGCACGGAGGAAACCCGGTATGTTAAGATGGTCACCCATCCTCAGACCAACCTCGGCTACCGCTGCTTAACCTTAAAGATTGACCTGTGCGGCTGTTATTCTTTAGCCACGTTCCTTGGCTCACCTAACACCATTTTCACTGCAATAAAAATGGTTATGGCCATAAGACCCTAACCACGGAGACGGACCATGGATCTTGTATGATCCGCAATAACGATTTATTATTATTATAAGTTCGTAACTATTTTTTAATTTCCTTTTCATTTTTTGTTCATCGTTGTTGAATAATCGAAATCAAGAAGATTGGTCTCTAAGTACTATATCGTTTCTATTACTTATCACTTACTGCTGCATAATAAGAAAAGCCCATTGTATTTATTACAGAATATTCTAGTCTAGAGGTATCGGTTTTCCTTTCGAATGAGGTTAGCATTACGAACTACATAATAAATTGATTAATTAAGGTGTACTGTACAAATACAACGTTTTGGTATCGTAGCTTGGATAGCTCCAAGCTACGATATATTATTCCATATATTCCAATAATTATTCATGCCCCCAATAATTAATCTCACATTAGTGTGTTACCATTTTGTGCAGTTACTGTTGCCGAAGAATTTCATTATCAAATTTTTACATCATTTATAAAATTTTCCGTAATTTGAAAAAGAAGGCCCTAGGCATTATATATTCGGCGCGCTGTGATCCCCGCGTGCCTCATAGAGCTGTCAGGACAGAAGACGGGGCCCGCTAGGGCAAGTGCCTGCTGGGGCTGCGGAATCTGTTCGAAAGAGGTACCGTAGCCCTGGAACGCAAAGGGCACTAGGAGGAACGTGGATGGGTTTTAGTCAGTAAGAGTCTGACACTCCCTCCTGCTTCGCCCAGAGCAGGTGGAGTCATTTGATGATTTCCCATACTAAAACAAAAATAAAACGTTACTTCATGGTAAGCGGCATCTGCCTAGCAATTTACCAACTATATTGGGATCGGCTTCCAGTCAAATCGGATTCAGCTGAACACCAGTATTTTACGTGGAGCAGCTGCCTACCAGGCCTCCATAACCCATTAACTGGGTAACACGCACACTGGCGTTAGATTTTCTGGCTTCTGACTATCCGTAAAGATCTACAAATGACAGGCTGGACTAACAGTTTAACGTACTTTCCGAGGCACGGAGGAAACTCGATATGTTAAGATGGTCACCCATCTACAGATCAACCTTGTCGTTGCTTAACCTTGAAAATCGGGAGGAGTCATTTGATGATTTCCTATAGTTAAAAAGGCATTGTATATTATCAGCAACCTTCTATTTAAAATTACTTCTTCATACCGTACGTTGTGTTGGCACATTTTCTTTTCTTCAATCAAATTCTCCCGTCACTTCAAACAAGGTAATCGCTTAATCATCCTGAAAACATTTTCAGTAACGTAAATGCTTTTAGTTAGAGTTAAGCCTTACATTTTAGAAGCAATCTGTAAAACTAAGTGGTATTGATGCCTTGTAAGCTCTTGTGTACTTTGCGGATTATTTTGTACTACATACAAACACTGGTTGTAGGGTCTCACATAAGTGGATGGTAAACAAAGACCGCTGTGTAAATAAATCCACGTATTGCTGTAATTAGATCACATTGAGTAATGTGAGTGCTGGACTTAACCACTCAGGTTTCGTAAGTCCCATTCGAGACAAAATCGCGGGCGCAACCGCGCGATCGTCGGTTTGTCCCGAAAGGGACTTACGAATTCGGACGATTGGGGCGTTTTGTCCCGCAAGAGACACGGATCCTGAGTGGTTGTGTGGTGTTGGTCCTTATAATTTAGTGTGGTGATGAACCGTTTTTAATTATCATACTATATTTCCATATGAAAAACGCTTAGCATCATGTCGTTCATGATTTTGATCGTCGCACCAATAAACAATCGTCGCAAGAATACACGATCGTCGTATTCATTTGAACGACAAACTCGGTAGCGTGTCGTCGCACCGACAAATCCGATAGACCCTTTCGGAAATAATCGCGACAATTTTGTCTTTGCGCGATGTTTGGATAATCGCCTAGTGTTAGGACGACGCCTGACGTTACCCAATGCAGGTGCTATTTCAATCAGATATTCTGTCAGGCTTGAAAATAAGTCACCAATTATCATCTATCTAACTTTCTGGTAACACTCGTAGTTTTGAACTTACTATAAATCACCGTCACTTTGCACCAAAATCATGAACAAATATCCCATTTTTTTTAAGGATAGGTAATCATCAAATGACTCCTCCCGCTCTGGGCGGAGTAGAAGGGAGTGTCAGACTCTTACTGACTAAAACCCATCCGTATTCCTAGTGCCCTTTGCGTTTCAGGGACGCGGTGACTCTTTCGAATTAATTCCGTAACCCTGGCAGGCACTGACCTTAGCGGGCCCCGTCTACTATGCTGATAACCAAATAAACTCAAACCTCATATAAAACACAAGAACATCTGTTGAGCAAACAGCAACTGAGCCTCTAGATAAAGCGCCATTCTATTAAGGAACGCGCTTTTCGAAATTCAAAAATGTAGGGTATTCGCGTAACATTTCGACGGCGATTGACAATCCCATACATTTTTGACGTTGCGACAATCGCCTTCACTTCGCTATCGCTGACATTACGCCACTTGTCTAGAACATCTGGACGTCTATTTGGCTTAGTAACTAAGTCGTCACAAACAATTTGTGAGGTGGCTCTGAGCTGCTTATCTGACCTAAGCATTACCATATGTAACAGTTCCAACTTGTTGTTTCCCAAACGCTGAGAAACACTTGGTGTTATGTGGAGCTAACATGCGGAGAGGAATAATTTTTTGGCTAGTTTGTCTCTGGGCAGTTTAGGAACTGTTTCGTGGACCAAAAACAATTTGCAACGTGGTATATCTTTTGTCTTAATTTTCTGTGAAGCATCATTAGCATTACCGTCATATTTTTTTCACGGGTTATATGAAGTTTGGTACACTTGCAGACCTCGTAAGACACTCAATTTCTCGTTTAAATTCTATAGCTGAACCTACCAATGTATTTGTTTTCTCCCTTGTTTTCGGATGTGTTACCCTTAAACGAGGGCTCTAGCTTAATACAATATTCTCCCAATTCCTCTTGTCCTTGAACTAGGACAAGGTGTGGGTATCGGTTACAAAGGTGATCATTTACTCTACCTGTTCGTTGGAGGAACATCGTTCCACCCCATTGGGCAGACAATTTTGCATCAAATATTCAACACATCCGTAAAAGGACCGCACAAAGTATCTCATGTAAAAGGCACCAAAGCGGTTTTGTAAATAAATGAAAAACGTTTACGAAAACAAAATCTGCTTTTGGGATAGCTCCGTATGTTTGTTTTCATAAAACGTTACTGTGACGTCACATATTCCAGATGGCTTATGGAAGAAAGTGTTGACGTAACCTTTCCGAGGGATTTTTGCAAAAGATTCAACAATGTAACCTAATTGGTTTTGTTGTTTGGAATATAACAGCAAGACCGAAGCTAACAAAAGTAACTTTTATTAAAATTGCTGTTCCAATAAACGAATTGAAACCCTTGCACAAAAAGGCTGCAAAATAAAATAAAAGAGCAGCGTCAATTGGTGGTTTGATTACACAGCCAGCGCCGACTGGAATCACTAACTGTTAAATACATTTACAAACACTAACAGACGCCGTAAACTGCAGAGATGTATGACACAGACGAAATTGTCCCATTTGCACTTTAGTACCGCTTAAACTTTTGTTAAAGTACACGCTCGCTCCAAACTAAATGTGTTTTCCAATATTCGTTCGTGGTGTTCGGAAAGGCGCTGCCGTGTCATTTGCCGTAATTGTACTAGTAACAGGCGCTTGGAGGCCTAACATTTCGCTTGCAACTGCTACCCATTTATGTTAGACCCACAACATTGGTACAAATATTTTCCTACGCAAACTCATTTGCTTTAGCACCGGCAATAGTATGGAGGTCTTTTAACACTGGTGCAATGACATTCCGTTTCAGGACGAAGCCGTTTCCCTACTCATTATCGTTAACAAAAGGATTGTACCCAATTTACATTTCATCACAGTATTTTCCTGAGTATTATATCGTTTGACGTTTGTTTCCGGGATAACGAAACAGCTAAATCATATTCTTAGCAATTTGATTATTGTTTTACTATATGCATTTCCAAAATTTCATTTTAATGCTTGCATGCGTGTATATTGGATATATGAATTTAATTAGAATCGGGAACCAGTACTGCTACTAGAAAAAGAAACATCCATCCGTATGAGAATCAATGTTTTATCCTGCCTCATGCAATATCTGAGGGTAAACACATACTGACAGCGAAGATGTATTACATTTCTCCAATTATGCGGAAGGTCGTTCAGCGACAAGAAAGGAAACAATTGCACGATGATATTTTGACGTCTCCGTGATCTTGAATAAGGAATACTATTTTTCATTCACATCTGACCGGAGTACGGCAACCCGTCTTCGCTATTTTTATAAGCACTTCATACTTGACAAGACTACTATATTTGAATGTGGAGTAAAAACGTTTATTTTGCTTTGGTCCTCATTGATTTATTTCGTCGTAACATTCAGATTGTCACATGAATCATTCAGAGAGTTGTTATTGTGAGCATCCGTCTCTATTATGGGTAATATCTATGTACCTTTTGTACTTTTTTAAAACCTCTTGGTTTCTGCAGTTTATTTTTTTTGCGATTTATTTAATCGACAAAAGCCTTCCTCTCTTGTATTTCACCTGCCCTATCTACTGCAGTTCCGGGAGATATATCACGGCATTTAACGCCAACGTTCCCCCGTGTGTCCTCCATAAACGCGCACACAGCTATATGCGGTACTACACCAGGCTGCATAAAGCTTACCTGCGCCTTTGCACCCGGTGTAAAATATTTGACGCAGCGAGCTCCAAATTTCATAAAATAAAATAGAAAAATGTTCTGGTGCTTGAGAGTCAAATTGTTTTGCTAACAAATGTGAAAACGATTTCAATGTGTTCAGAAAATGAGGTTGATAGAAAAGTATCAATTTGCATTGTGTTGGTGATATTTTGTATGGTACTATCAGAAATAAAACGTGCAAAATGTTGGATGACCCAATACTAATTCACAAATTTGTCAGCAATAAAAATGTCTACTAAAATAGCCACAAAAATTAAATACCATATATCTCGCTGACCCTGTCTTCCATTGTTTAGATGTAGCGATGTACATTATTTTAACACCGTCGGACATAATTGTAACGTCCCTCCTATTCAGCTGCACAGTTTACAACAAACAAAAGGCTTTAATGTTAACTGTCCGTAGTCAGCCTCTTGGGCGCCATTTTTCCTGACCCGCCAACACGAGCCTGCGATTACTTGACTTTAGTAATCCCTATACACGAATTTAATCTTTGTTCTTTCCACTCTAACCCTGTTCACAGTTCATTAATTTAATCTACTACTACAACACACCATTGCGTTCTACTTAACTACACACTTACTTTAATTAGTTACTTTGATCCGTAAATTCTCTGTAGAAAAATTTACTGTGATAGCTTAAATATAAATTCCCTCCGCTCCATGGTCCATTGTAGCTGAGTTAAGAGAAATAATATAAAAAATCCACCCAGGCAGCGCCATTTTTCTTTAGCCTGGCGCTTATTTAGCTTTAATATGTTCCTTTCTTGCTGAACCAAAAAGTTTATGAGGCTTCGTGTTTGATTCTTAAGCGTCATCGTGATGAATACTTTTGGGATTGCGTTGCAGTGTATATTTTGGTGATGTTTTTGGGTATATTTTGTCCCTGCTTTGAGACACTTGCATGTCAGTCATCATTTCTACTTTTTGAGTTGAAACACCTGTGTCACACATTAGCTTATGAAAGCTAATGTAATATTTTAATTAAGTTTCATGTTGCTCTCCATTTGCATGTATTCTTTTTAGTCACGTTCGCAGAGTCTAGTTTTTCTTTGCACTACAAATATTTACTAAAGCTATCCAACTAAGCTGAATGTGCTTGTCCTAGCCATTCTTTCAAGATAATAGCTCAACTGGGTAACGTTATGTGCACTTCTTATCTCCGAACAAACGACCCGATCCCAAATGGCGTCAATAAAGTGTGTCTGTAAGTCAAAAAATTAATCCTACTTTACGTAGTCAATATGACGCACAAATTCCTCACATTGGACAACAATGGAGGACTCATTAATATTGTGACGATGCCCGTCCGCCTCATCTGACCTCGTTAATCAAAAATAATGACAGAGATAAAAATATTTCCAACGTTTGCTGGAGCTGGGAAATCATTCGTTATAGTTTTTCTGTGATTTGATGGCTGAATTAGGTACTTGTATTGATATATGTGCTATTCGCTTGATTGGATTTACAAAGGTAATTAGGACTGCGCGAATACGTAAAGTGAGATCGTTCTTCGTAATTGTTTTACTTAGCATGTCGATGGTAAATCAAATTTTGTAAGTGATTATAATAAGGACACGGGGTATCTAATTTTGGTTACAGACAAGATTTGGCCGTTTGGTCCGTTTCTTTCTATTTTTTTAGTTTATCTAGAATTCAGCGGTAACATCATTTGATAACTGTCGTAAAGATGCAGTTCTATCTGACTGCCTGAAAGATACAAAGTTGCCTTAAGTTTGACAATACACCACTATTCGTAATCCACAAGATTGTATCAATTATTTATCTACGCAGCTCGTTATAAAAAACTAGAATAGATATTATGTAGGTTTACAACTAAAGGACATTCCTACTTCGTATCAAAACGTCCTTCTTCAGTACACATAAGCAGTGTACTCTGTGTGTGGTTTTTTCTTATCTATTTCAGTAGTAAGCTAGAGCCAACTAATTAGAGACTGAAGCTAACGAGCCAGCGATCTTAGCTACTTTTTTATCGTTGAAAATAGTATCCCCTCTTTGACATTTTACTTTGTGGTGTTTTAAAAGCAGTACAAGGCGGGGCGCAGACTTGAGTCAAGAAAAATTGAGCGCAGACTTTGAACTATTAAACAATAAGGTTTTGAACAACTTTGAAAGTTACTGCAACATTTGCTATTTTGGACCTGTAGTGGTTTTTATGTTAACCTGGGTTTCTTTACTTTTTTACAAGCCGTGCGATGCAGGGTCGATCCTCAAATTTCGCATTTGTTTGATTATTTCATGGAAAAAACTTTGAGAGTAATTCAATGAGAACGAAAAGTTCTCATTGAATTACTCTCAAAGTTTTTTTTCTTCAAATATATTACGCATTTATTTTCTACAAAATTTAGTTTTGTCTTTTATTTAACATACACACCTAGCGAAAAGAATTTCGTTCCAACCCACTATACTCTTCGTTTTTTTTTTCTTTTTACTTAAGATCTCTCTTTGACGGATTTATATAAAGTGTTAGGCCATAAATCTAGCTGTACAGCGAGATTATTACAATATTTAGCTTCAATCTACCCTCGAGAACCCTTGCGCCCAGAGGAAGGACGTGATAAAGGTTTGACACCCTTCCTCTCGCTTTTTTTGGGCAAGAATTTCGCGGAAAAGCTTTCATTTTTTTTTTAAAGTCTCGTCGTCGTTTTTTTCTCATAGGTAGCAATAAAGCGATTTATCATGACTACGGAGAAGAAGCACACAAATCCAGCAAGTTTTAATAAAATAGTATTATTATAAATAATTAAAGAAGAAATTGAAAAAACCTAGAGAAGTAAAATTGTTTATTTGGAGGTAACATCTAGAAGTACCGATTACAATAATTTGATAGAGAGCTACGTCATTGTATCCTGAATAAATTAATGTACGGTTCCTGTGTGGGTGTCCAGGGAGCAAATCCGCTTGACAGATAGTAATTATTACTATATCGTAGAACTGTGCATGTCACAGAATTATTGCGAATGCCGAAAGATTGTAAAGTATTGCATGAAACGATATAAACTATTTTTTCTCAAAAGACACGGATTTATTGAAAACTATTAAACTTGAATAGGATTAATTGTATTCAAAACGATATGTTCACAATTTATCAAGAAATTATAATAATCTAACAAATATCTTTTACAATCTTACGGAGTCTGCCTCCGGTGACATGCGCACTTCCATCTTCAATTTCATTCGATTTTGAATTTCTTTTATTTTATAAGTTAAGTTTTTATAAAATTGTGTGAACAATGCTCATACTTAGTGTAGGTATTTTATTAAATAAAATGTTGAAAGTGTATTTAATTCGCAACCGATGATTGGATGAAAATCGAACAAAAATATATATTATCCTTTATTAATAGAAGAAGTCTTCAAGACAATAATCATGACCCAATCCCAACATTAATAATGACAATATCTAAAATAAAAGTAGCTACTTAGATAAAGATATTACCTTTCCAATCTGCCATAAATTATTTCTAGTCTGTTACATATCGAAGAGAATATATGTTATTGTAATTTGACTTGTTTTCTTAATAACGTTCATGTTTCATGTCTATTTTTTTATTTATTAAACCCCAAATAAAAGCAAGTACCTAAAGTAAAAACAAACGAGCCAGGGGGCTATTCTCTAAGCCCGAAGCCCGTAGTTTAGGGCTTAGTTGCGCATTCTACTCCGCATCAACTAAACCACTAAGAATGAATGACAATAGGATTTGTCAGTTACTGTCAAGTCGTGTTTTCATTCATTGTTAGTTCAGGTTCGGGAAAAATCGTAAGTCTTTAAGTGATACGGAGTAGAATATGCCCGCAACTAAGCCCGAAAATACGGACTTCAGCTTAGAGAGTAGCCCCCCAGGCTCGGCGCATGATTCAGTGCGCCACGTGCCGTTTAAACCACCTACGCTCGGCGCGGTTCGGCGCGGCTCGGCATGACTCGGCATGGCTTGACAAAGTTGAGCGGCTTGGATAGCCGGCTTTAAAATAATGTTTCAACTCTAATCAGTAGTTCCAGAGACCATGCTGTTAAACCTAACAAACAAACAAACTCTTCGGCTTTATAATATTATAACTATAGATTTGGGTTTAGGTACCTACTATACAGCCAATTTAAGCTTTATTGATACTAAACCTGACAATATCCACATTTATATAAGACTCAGAGCATTCTAGAGCAGTCTAAAATTTAATTCACTACAGTAACTTGCTTTTACAATCAAGAAATCGAATGCAATTTCCACAGATACATCTACCAGCATACCCGTATCTTTAAAACTACAAAGCAAAAGAAACCTTAACGTAATTTACGTAAACAGATGTTACGTACTTACGGATATTAAATCCGTTCGGATCCGTATCTCGGCCCAGTTGAACGCATTCCAACTAATATTACCCTTTTATATCTGTTTTGACTTTACTGTGCGTTGAATTATTGAGATTATTGATTAAAATTCTTTGTTAAATAATAATATTATTAAGGAGCTCGTGGCTAAATAATAAAACGGGGCAATCCTAGCTGCCCGAAGGATGACCAAACTAAAGTGGCAGTGGGCAGGGCACGTTGCTCGCAGATCAGATGGTCGATGGGGCCAAAAAGTTCTGGAGTGGCGACCGCGTGTCGGAAGACGCAATGTTGGAAGGCCTCCTACAAGGTGGACAGATGACCTGGTGAAGGTCGCGGGTAGACGATGGATGCGAGATGCGCAGGACCGGTAGTTGTGGCGACGCTTGGGGGAGGCTTATGTCCAGCAGTACACGTCTTTTGGCTGATATAATGATGATGATGAATGCTAGCTGAAGTCGGTCCGTAATTGAATGAACATCCCTACCATTCTGAATTACCTCCGTGCCTCGGAAATCACAATAAGTCGTTGATCCTAGTTGCACTTTGAACATCTTTGACAATCTGACATCAGTCTTGCCATAGTGTACCGTGCTACCCAGTAACTGGGTGGTCGAGGTCGAATGGGCAGTTCGACTATCTGGAATACTGGTAGTCAGCTGGATCCAGTTAGGCTGGAAGCCGACCGTATAGTTGTGACAACACATTAATGATTGAAATAGTGAGATTTATTGATGCTCGGAATTTAACAGTGTCTGTTTAATATTATTAAACAGACACTGTTAAATTCTGATGAATTATTAATTGTTGATGTTTGTTTGTTATTGTTGTTGTAATTTTTGGGTGTCGTTGTTATTGTTTTTGTTTGTTAATTGTTTATTATTATAATTATATTGTTTGACTATTTTATTACGTTGCGATTTAACTAAAGTATAAAGTTACCTACATGTTATGGAGAATCCAAAAAAAATACGGCCCACATTTTATTTGTACAACCTACGCTCTCTGTTTCTGTTTTCGACTGAAACGAATCATCTAAAAACACCAAATACAAATATCATATTACAAAAGCTACCCTTAGGACTCATACATACTCGTCATTCCCAAATATCGTAGGTATGTAGACTCTCAGTAGACATATCACTTCTCTCACGACATGAAAAATTGCTTTTACATTTTTCTACTAATAGCGTAAAGATTATCTAGAGACTACGGGAGTGTGGCAGTCAAGTTTTAACGAAACACTGAATATTTTAATGTTATTTGCTATCCAATAGTGCTTTTGGCCAAGTTGAGGACATACTCCAATGCTCGTAAACTGTACTGAAGCTCATACATTAAAAAAGCTTGCCGAGTCTTAATAAATAATGGCAAAGAACATAACAATGTTTCTATTTAAGCAAAAGAACGTCGTGCATGACATGAGCTATGATTTAAGGAACTTCGAGTGAATTTGGTTTACAGATAAATCTCACTTATTTTTATCAGCGAAGCCAGCGGCTTTTATTAACATTTATGTTTTTAGTGGGAAAAGTCTGAGGAGTTTGTGGCTAAAGAATAACAACCGCACATATCGATCTTCAAGGTTAAGCAAGGCTTGCCAAGGTTGGTCTGTGGATGGGTGACCATCTTAACATACCGAGTTTCCTCCGTGCCTCGGAAAGCGCGTTAAGCTGTTGGTCCCGGCTGTCATTTGTAGAACTTTGGCAGTCGTTACGGATTGTCAGAAGCCAGTAAATCTGACTCCAGTCTTGCCAAGAAATACCGTGTTACCCATTTAATGGGTTGTGGAGGTCTGGTAGGCAGCCGCTTCACTTAAAATACTGGTATTCAGCTGAATCCGGTTTGACGCCGACCCCAATATAGTTGGGAAAAGGCTAGGCAGATGATGAGTGGGAAAAGTCTGATTTTGTTCAAAATCATCTGCGTATTCCGTTTTAATATAACCTGCCCGCGTAACGAGGCGACAAAATACACTGCCGGCCAAATAAATGTGGTACCATCTTACAAGGTAAATGTAGGGTTAAATCGAGGAACCTTTTCTTATGTCGATACTTTTCTAGGTAAACTGTAGTAAAGAAGGTAAAATGGCTATTGTCTTTCGGGTCGGAAGGTTCCGAAGGATGATACGATCTGTCGATTCATTTGTGGTATTGTAATTTTTTTGACCCAAATTCTTAACAGTTACTTTTTTATTTATGTATTTTTATTATCTACTAGTCGACCCGCGCAACTACGTCTGCTCTGCTCCTATTGGTTTTAGCGTGATAATAGCCTTCCTCGATAAATGGGCTATCTATCACTGAAATAATTTTTCAAATCAGACCAGTAGTTCCTGAGATTAACGCGTTCAAGCAAACAAACAATCTCTTCAGTTTTATATATTAGTATAGATACTTAATATTATTAAGCTGAAGAGTTTGTTTGTTAGGTTGAACACGCTAATCTCAGGAACTGCTGTTCGAATTGAAAAATATTTTAGTGTTGGATAGCCCATTTATTGATGAGGAGGCTATAGGTTATATACTCGTAGCAGCACGCTACGACCAATAGGAGCAGAGCATATGTCGCAGACGAAGTTACGTCGGTAACTTCTAGTTTAATTATAGTTTTTATATTTCAGTGTAATTGAAACTCAAACTTGAAACTCTTTGTCGCGGATCGAACAGACAGTATTACTTAGCTGATCAACCGCCAAATTGTTCTCGATCTGAACGACCCAGTACATACATTGGCTACAATAAATTATTTACTTATTCAATCCATGACTTAAGCAGTGTTGTTTGCCACGTCTTTCATTCGAATATTACCATATTTTTCATTTATTTCGCTTCTGAAATAACCACGCAGTAAACATAAACACAAAACTCGACTCACCCAGGATCGATGTGAAAAACAAACAATGCACACAGGAGGAAAGTAATTGCTACCTACTTGACTTACGTTGCGAGAAATATCAAGTGAAAATTGAGTTCATTTTTACCGTCAGAGTTTATGAGTCCCGTGAGATAGACATCGCAAAATGTTACCTGTTTTAATACATACATACCTGGATATACATAAACTACGCAGATGTTTTCCTATGGTGTAAATATAGAATAGCGGTTCATAACTGGCAGGTTAAGCTACGGTTGTCAAGGTAACGTCTGGGATGGAGCCTGTCCGAGCCTCCGATCATGACGCTAAGCCGTTTGGTCTCAAATGTCACAGAATTATTTACTGTGTTGAAATTATTGAGGTTTTAAGTACTTATCCAGCTAGATTGGAAGTTTCGCAGGACGTGGACGATTCATATCAAATGATGCTTTTTTTTGGATGGAAAATCATCACATTACTACTTTTGCTCTGAGCTCTTAGCTGTTTTATTCAGAAAGAGTCTGTCTTACTGAATAAAATCCATCCGTGTTTCTAATGCCCTTTGTGTTCCAGGGCCGCGGTGACTCTTTCAAACAATTCCTGGCGCAAGTCAGACAACACACGCTTATCAATTTGGCACTATGATTTTGGTGTTTATTTTCTCTACAGCATGAATGTTATACCTTTTTTTAAGGATAGGAGATCATCAAATGACTCCTTCCGCTCTGGGTGAAGCAGGAGGGGGTGTCAGACTCTTACTGACTAAAACCCATCCGTGTTCCTCCTAGTGCCCTTTGCGTTCCCGGGCTACGGTGCCTCTTTCGAGCAAAGTCCGCAGCTCCAGCAGGCCCCGTCTTCTATGTTGACAGCTCTTTGAGGCGCGCGTGGAACACAGCGCGCCGTCGACCCGGGCCTGGTTCTGATCAGACGTCGAGCCACCCAATGCTCGCGTCTGCAGGCCCGCGCCTTAGGTGCTATACTTACCTTGGTTAGGAAATATGATGTCAAAAATATCTTGTTCAAGTTACACTTTGCCACCACTTTTTATATTTCGAAACAAGAAGTTATTGGAGATGGAGGCTTTCACGAATGTTGGTATGGCTGTAGACATAATATATTCCAGATACTGCTTATTCAAGGCATACATTAACATTGTGGTTCTTAGAACGAAATTAAACCTAGTCCAAGACTCCTAGTACTTTCATACTTATATTTCGAAGAACTAAATTATCAGAAACTACTTGTTTAGAATTATTTAGATGGCACTGATGTCGAAATTTGAGGTTAAACTTCGCTTGCCGAGATCGGTCTATGGATGGGTGATCACACATTACATTATGAGTTTTCTCTGTGCCTCGAAAAATACGTTAAGTCGTTAGGCGCGTCTGTTATTTGTAAATCTTTTACAGTCTTACAGGACAGAAGCCAGAAAATCTGACACCAGTTGGGCTTCTGGTCGTACGTCGACGGATCGTATGACTCAGTTTCTGGGTTGTATTTTAGAAGTCAGATATGCAGTTGCACTATGTAAAGGTACTCTTCTGCATCCGGTCAGACTAGAAGCCAACACCAACATATTTAGAGAAAGGGTAAGCAAATTGATTCCTTGTTTAGAGTCACTTTGAAGACTATAAACACACATTTGTTGCGGCTTAGAGCACCATTTAGAATGGTTTACTAAGAAAGTTTTCGTGTATTAATTTTATGTACTCGTATAAAGCCATCAGCAGGCCATCATCAGGTCGCTAGTGTACCATAAAATGTATCATATCTTCACTCAGTAAAAGCATTTTCATTTTTCGTGTACAAGGAAGAATAATGTTGGCGAGATCATAATATATCATTTATTTCCACTCACTTGAAGAATGGTGTCTGATATTATAACGTTTATAAAATATGAATAACATTTACCAAACAGATTTACTGTTATAAGCAAAATATGGACTTTTCTCACAGTAACTCTAATATGTCAAACTCATTACAACCTCGATTGAAACTGACTTCATCTTTTGAATTAATTTTGGTGAATTGTTAAAACTGCTTTAGTCAAAGTGTGGCGGGAAATCCCACAAGATTCTATCAGGAAACTCATTCGGTCAATGAAAAACCGTTTACAGGCAAAATATTTATTTATTTATTTATTAAAACTTTATGCACAAGTGAAACACTGTACAAAGGCGGACTTAATGCCGTAGGCATTTTAAATATTAATCACATCGCATCACAAAATATTAATAAAAATATATTAATAATAATAATAGCCTTTATTCAGATCAACTTAGACTAATAACAATATTCTAAAAACAAACATAAAACTTATTCTATTATTTGCTGCTTTTTTATATTCTGTAGATCTGTTTGCCAATCGCCAAAGGCCTCCTCCAACCTTTTCCATTCAGATCTTTCTAGAGCCACTCTGTGCCACATTACTCCTGCCACTTCTCTGATATCATCATCCCACCTTTTATGTGGTCTTCCTCTTTTCCTTTTAACTTCCCTTGGATACCACCCTGTCATCTTCTTACTCCATTTGTCATGACCTCTTAGTGTGTGCCCTGCCCATCTCCATTTTAGTCTTTTAATTTTCAGAGTTACATCTATAATTCTTGTTTTGTTCCTGATCACACTGTTTTTCAGTCTGTCCGACCTCTTAACATTCAGCATGCTCCTCTTCATAGCGTTTTGGCATGTTGCGAGTTTTTTCGTAGTTTCTCGAGTTAAAGTCCATGATTGACAGCCGTACATAAGGACGGGTAGTATACAGGTGTTAAATAGTTTACTTTTGATGTTTATATGAAGTTGTTTGTTTTTCATAACCTCTTTCAAGCTCCAGTATCTTCTCCAGCCGTTCGTAATTCTTCTCTTTACTTCCTCGCGCATTGGTTCTTTTTGGGTTATAAGCTGTCCCAGATAGACGTATTCATCAGCGTAGTTGATTTCGGTATTTCTTACCTGTATCGCAGTTTTCTTTCCATTTGTCATCACTCAAGTTTTTTCTGGGTTAAGTTTTGACCCTACTTTCTCACTTTCTATTGCAAGGTCTTCTATCATTTTATTGATGGCTTCAGATGTTATGGCGAATAGAACTATGTCGTCAGCGAATCTTAAATGTGTCAGTGATGTGCCGTCTATATTGATCCCGAGATTTTCCCAGTCGAGTTGTCTGAAAATTGACTCCAGCACAGCCGAGAATAATTTTGGGGATAGGGGGTCTCCTTGTCTAACGCCTTTTTCTACTTTGAATGGCTGGCTTTCTTTTTCTAATTGGATTCTGGCTGTGCTATGACTATAAACGCTCTTTATCAAAGAATGATTATTTCTGAAATATTCATTCTTTCGAACTACATGAACTTAGAGGGCTATATTGATGATTAAAATGGTTATAATTCTTTAGATAAATACGCGTTACGGTCGCAGATCGCATTTGGTCCACATACAGCTTCACCCTGACCGGCAAATTGCAAAAAACATAAAAATATTTGGATTTCGCGGGCTACCCTGGAGCATTCACCTTAATCGAATGTATTTAAGTTCCACTCCTTGTTCCAGTAAAGCTTCCCATATGTTTTTGTGTAGAAGAGAGTCAAATGCTTTGCTGCAGTCGATAAATGCAACGTAGTATGTAAGCTGGTATTCGTTGTACTTCTCTAACACTTGACGAACTACATGGATGTGGTCAATCACCGAGTAGTCCTTACGAAATCCCGCTTGCTCGATGGGTTGGTGTTCGTTTTAAAATGATCTTAGTGAAGATTTTGTAGATGTTGGACATAAGACTAATGGGGCGGTAATTTCCGATTTCATGTTTATCGCCCTTCTTATACAGCAGGATAATATTAGACTCTGTCCATTGATCGGGAATAATTTCAGTGTTTAAGATGTTGTTAAACATGTCTGTAAGGACAGGTACTAAGACTTCCTTTGCTTGCTTTAAGATTTCGTTGCTAATGCCATCGGGACCTGGTGTTTTATCTACCCCTTGGGTATCTAAAGCTTTCTCGACCTAAGCTTGAAGAATGTCAGGAATGTTTGAGGTATCCGCCAAATCAATTTCAGTTTCTATTGTGTTACTTTCGTACAGTTTCTTGTAATAAGACGTTGCTGTTCCCAATATGTCTGTTCTACGATGATTCCATTTTCCTCTGTCATTTTTCATTTTAACGATCCAATCTTTTGAATTCTTCAATTCTTTATATGCTTTTTTGACTCCACCCGTTTGACTAATAAACTTTTCTATAATTTCCATTCTGTTTTGTTTTCTATCCTTTCTTATGCTATCTTTGATTTGTTTGCTAATTTTCGTTAAATGATTTCTTCTTTCCTGTGTATCTTTTGCACTGATTAAGTGGCTTCTCATTTCTAATAATTTTGTGGTATTTGTTGTTAACCATTTTTTGGGTTTAATTTTGGTATTTACAATTACTTGTATTTGGGTTTTTATGGTATTTTCTATCCAATTATATCTTTCCTGAGTTCCTAATTCTTTTGTGTTAAGTTTGTAGTCTGTGAATTTGTCTCTTAGAGCGATTGTTATTTGTTTTAACTGATGTTTCCCGAGCTTTACATTTCCGAGGTCTTGTCTTGGTCTGGGCTTTTTTGGTTGAATTGATAATAGTTCTGTTCTTATTAGTTTATGATTAGTATTAAAGTTCAATTTCTTGATTATGGTGAAGTTAGTAAAGTATCTTTTTCTGTTGGTCATTATAAAATCAATTTGATTTTTGTTTTGCTGTCTGGCGAGATCCAGGTCCACATGTTTTTCTTATTTTTCATAAACAAAGTATTTAAGATGGTTAGATTATTTTCTAGTGCAAAGTTCATGATATGTTCTCCATTTCTACTCCTGGGTTTATTGTTGTACGTGAAAGGTCCTTTTTTTCTTCTGGGCGCCTATCCCCGAGTTGGCCATTACAGTCTCCCATTATTATTATGTTTTTATGACCATGCTCGTGGATCTCTTTGTTCAGATCAAGGTAGAATGCATTTATTGTATCTAGACTCGATTGTTAAGTAGGCGAATATATTTGTATTATCGACCAAGGATCTTTATATCCAGGTAATTTCAGATTCATCATCGCAATACGCTCCGATATACCTACAAATTCTTCCACATGTTTTGTTATATGTTTTTTAACGATAAATCCAACCCCATGGAGGCCCAGGGTCTCACCTATATGGTAAAATAGGTAATCTGGATAAGATATGATATTTTCACCCATTCTTCTCACTTCACTGAAACCAACAATATCCCATTTGATGTGTTTTAATGCAAAAATTAGTTCTGTAAGATTTTCTTCATTTTTCAGGGTAAGTACATTGAAGGCTGCGATGTAGATTTTAAATTCTTGATGTTTATGATTTTTGTTGTTGTTATTATTTTTGTCGTTATCGCTTATTGTTGGAGGGTTGTGGTCTCTTTCCCCCACGAGAAACAGTCGGCTTGGGGGAGGTTGGTATTTTCTTGTTTTGCTGTTGTCAGTTTCTTTGGCTGGTTTCGGTTTCCGTTTGCCGATTCTTAATTGTTATTGTTTTCCTGTAGGAGATATATTAGAAAGAGAGTTGGATCTAGACCTCATCATATCAAAAGCATTCGTTCTGTTTGCCTTGACTGAAGATACAGTCTGTTGTTTTTTCGGTTGGTTGTTATAAGCAGAGGGTGAAGCAGATGGCTGTCTTTTTCGTTTCGCATGGCTATTTTTATTCTCTTTAACTACTAGCTGGTCATATTTCAAATATGCTATATTGCCTTTTTCCCTCTCTTCGGCTAGCTTTACTTGTAACTTTTTCCTCTTTTCCAACACTTCCTTTGAGTAATATTCACTAATATTAATTTTTTCCAGGTTCTTTTTATTTTTAATAATAAAAATATATTAATAATAATTATTATTGTTTATTTTCATTGTAAATCATTTTTTTTATATTTTCATATTATTTCATATTCATTTAGACGTCCACAACTTCGACTTATTGCTATAATTCCTTAAAAGTAGAAAACTAAATTAATTTAAAATCTGATATACCACAATCCATAGATCATTGCATAGTAATTGTAAAAAAATGTTTTGAGCAACGCGCGATGAAGTGATTCCAGTTTATTGCTTGCGAGTGTATTTTGTGATCCCGGAGACACATAAGCACTTTTGTAGCCAGCCTAGATTATAAAATTAGTTTCCTAGCGTTGAGTTTGGAGGAGTTATGACACATTTTAATTTACTACCCGGATACAGAAATGTTTAAAGGAAACAGGAATTGTCTTCATACATTGCGTTTCTCGTAAGAAATTCATCTTTCAAAATAATGCAGTTTTGCTTGCAGTATGAACTCTTAATTTACACCACTTTTATAATGAACTCCAGATCATGTTTTAAATCCTGACCACATCCACGCACGTTTTAACTAACTAAAAATAAAAACAGAAATTGCTTCTTTGAAGTTACGTTCAAGCCTCACTTTTCCAGTAATTACAACTCCAAGTCTTATATTTAGCTGTACTATATATCCTTTAATTAACTCTCTTTTGCGCCACAAATATTTCCTAGCGAACACTCAAGGGATATTTTTATATTTTAGTTTATGCTCTATGACGAGGCGCCATTACTCTATATTGCCTCCTGCTGCGTTAAACCGAGTAATTACTGAGAGACTGTTTGCCTTTTTCATGTATACGGAATTTATCGTGCTAAGGCATGCCGCTCATAACTTATGGTATAACTACGAAAGTAGGTTCGGCCATAGTTTTATAGACTACATATTTAATATTTGTCGGGAAAGCTGAAGTGTAAACTTTGATGCGGTTCTTAAAATTTACAGAAAGCTTGACAGATACTAAATAGGGAATATGCATGAAGAACATATCTATCATCTATACGGTTTATCTAAAAATATACAAAAATATAATACGAGTACTAACAGTGAAAATAGAATAAAAATTACTCGAAAAACGAAGGAGATATAATTATTTTAAACAAATATATCTGTCCCTCTCGCGAAAACGCTGTTTTCTATGGCAGCTGTATAGGCGTCATAGACGACGACGTCAAAGTTTTCATTGGACTTCTCTTTCTAATTGTAATCTTTGAAGCTTTATAATTTCATTGCTGATGAAGGTATTTAAAAAATAATGTTACGATTGTTTACTAGAGCTAAGAAGTATTTCATTATGCAAATAAAAAAATCGCATGCATATTCCCTATTCACGCTTTTTTCCCATGGACAACGCAAAAAATACAGAACGCCTCTTGCATATTTTTTTTCTGGATGGACTACCGCCCGTGTTCAATAAAATGCCCTTTGCTTTGCTTGCCGCGGCAATTCTTTCGAACAATTCTGCACACCCTGGCAGAGTATACCTTCTACTGCGATCCATATTTATTTTCCGTTGTTAAAGTTAATACAGTGTGATCATACACCCAGTCTGGTGGTGAGTATCTGACCTTAATGAAAAACATCACCATAAAGGTCTCCATATATCCTTTTGTGGCATACCCTGTGGCGTTTTCACTCGCACTTCCCTTTTAAAACAGTATTAAAATAGTAAAATACTAAAAATCCACCCGACAAACTGGTATAAAAAGTGTTAATATATGGATCTTTTATGCCAGCAAGGCAAAAATAGGTATGTACCACACTGGCCTATTTCTAGAATGATGCTGGCCTCAATTTTTTTTGGCTCAAAGCTCCCAAATAAAAAAAAAAAAACTTGGAATTTCACACTCCTAAAGCGATCCGTCAACGTTAATACTTTCGAGCTATACTCATTCCTCGTTGCTGTCACTAGTGTCCCAACTTTCCAAGGCTCACACGGGACGCGCGACGGCTGACTGATTCTTGTTGAGATCTGCGACATTCCCGGCTTGTATACGGGAATATGAATTTGAACAAATATTTCGTGTATTTACTCCCGAGGTAGCTCCTTTGGGACAAAGTAAATGTAGTAAAGAGGTACATGAAAATATTCGTTGTAGTCCTTATGAAAATGTTTGTGTGATTTAGGACGCTTTCGTATGGAACGTTATTGGATGTTTTGCTTTGTGGTAGAATATGAGAATAACAATGAGAGTATTGCAAAAAAGTTCTAGATTTTTTTTTTATCAGATGGACAATACAATTGTTGTACTTAAAAAACGTTTAGGTTCAAGTCACAAAATCATCTTAGCGACAATCCTTGTCAAAAACTATGATAGTCAAAATTTATGAAATTTTGAGGTGTTTTTTACCGTTTATAATTGCAATGCTAATCTAAAATCTCCTTAAAAACATGGAAATTGCCCTCTTAGTTAAACTTTAAAATCATCATCTGCCTAGCCTTTTCCCAACTACATTGGGGTCGGCTTCCAGTCAAACCGGATTCAGCTGAATACCAGTGTTTTGCGAGGAGCGGCTGCCTACCAGACCTCCACAACCCATTACCTGGGTAACACAGTACATCTTGGCAAGACTGGAGTCAGATTTACTGGCTTCTGACAATCCGTAACGACTACCAAAGATCTACAAATGACAGCCGGGACCAACGGCTAAACGTGCTTTCCGAGGCACGGAGGAAACTCGTTATGTTAAGACGGTCACCCATCCACAGACCAACCTTGGCAAGCTTTGCTTATCCTTCAAGATCGAGCTGTGCGGCTGTTATTATTTAGCCACGAGCTCCTCAAAATTAAAATACTGAAGACAAAATTGATTGATTAATTGATTGTTTGATTTGGAACATCGTCTGAAATATTCAAGGTCAGAAATTTGAAACAGCTTGTTAAAATTTACATTCAGATCAATCCCAAAACATTTTATCATGAAACAATCTATCTTTTCCACTATTCATCAGCGACCGCAGCCTAAGGTTCAAGTCACTCCGAGATGGCAGCGAAGCGGCGAGCAGTTTCAGTGTCATATAATTTTAAACTTTATCTTTATTAATATAAAACACATAATCGCGGGAGTCGTCGGGGTGCTCGCGGCGTTTTCAAGTTTCTCAAGCGATACTATGTGTTATACTAATGAAGATAAAGTTTAAAATTCAATGACACTTTAACTGCTCGCCGCTTCGCTGCCATCTCGGTGTGAGTTGAGCCTAACATCAAATCCGTGGAACAATTTCCTCTAAAACAAAAACAGGACTAGTACTTTCATGGCCACAATAACATTCAGTTTATGTAAATCATGGAGCGAGTGACTGCTAATATCCGGGGAATAAATAATGTTCCAGCGGTTTCCACAAATCCTTTTCTCCTAACGGAATGGCGTAATTTTAGGAGATTGGGCGAAAGAGTCTGTGAAATATTGATTCGACGTATTCGTACATTGTTTATTGGTTAGGAGGACTTGATTGAAATTTATTATGCTTCCCGTTTAATGTTTGTTTATCGAAGAATCTGTGCCTTAAATAAAAATTACGGTCGCTATTTTTGGCCGGAATTGTAATCTGTTTTTGTGTGACGAGTTTTTATTTCGTATTATACTTTGTATCAGTTTTAACTAGGATTATTTCCGTTGTTATTTATATTAGGATATTGTTTTTTGATATCAGTGGAGCTGAAAATGTGTGGATGTTATGTTTTACTAACTTCTGCCAGCGGTTTCGCCCGCGTGATCCCTTGGGAACATATTCTCGGGATAAAACGCAGCCTTTGTGTTATTTTAGACTATAGTATAATCTATTTCTGTTCCAAATTTCATTAAGATTCTTTCAGGCGTTCTGACTTGACAGAGTAATAAACATCGATCCGTCCTCACAAACTTTCGCATTTACATAAAATATTATAGTAGAAGTAGGAAATAGGATAGAAGGAAAGGTAGGACAGGAAGTAGGATTATTTTGGTGAGTTTAAGACACGTGATAACGCTTAAGTTGCGAAGTACACTTCGCAACTTAAGCGTTATCACGTGTCTCCATCAGAGTGTAAGAAACAAATTACTAACATTCTTGCAACTTAATGCATCCAATAAAATTGTAAATGAAGTATCTAATTTTAAATTCATAATTAATGTGAAATAGTTGCTATTTTCATTTGATTTAAATTATTGTAATTGTTTTATATGAGTTTGATAGTCTGAAATAAATGAATTTTTATTTTTATTTTTTTTAAACTGACGCTTTTCTCATACTTAGAATATATACTAGATACTTTGCATTACTTGCATACCTTTTTACGCGAGTTTTTTTTTTACTGTTAATAGGCACGCGTTTGACCATTATCTCACCTGATGGTAAGCGATGATGTGATTGAAGATGGAGCACGCTTGCCTAGAAATAACCTATTCACTCTTGACTTAAAGACTCCCAGGTTGTAGCTATCAGGAAACACAAACTCCGACAGGGAATTCCACTCCTTAGTTGTACGTATTACGAATGTGTTCCCAAAACGTTTTGTGCGTATGGGTGGGATGTCCACTATGTACCGGTGGTGCATCGCTGTTTGTCTTGTAATCCGATGATGGAACGGGCTTGGCGGAATTAAATAAAATTATGCAATTTCGTCGCACATTTCCCAAAATGCAACCGATATAAAACCGACAGGCTAGCAAGTAATCCTAAGTAATCTTCTTAGTGGAATCCAAGCATTATTGCTATGAGTACACAAACATAGACTTAAGCGAGGCATACCTATGTTGTGTGTACAACATTACGCATTTTCGAACATCTCTGGTGGAAACGCATCCTAAATTACATTTCATAACTTGGATATTCCATTCCATGGTTTCTTTAGTTTTCCATACCATAATAGCCATCTACATTCATATTTAGAACTGTTCACAAAACTGGTACTTGAATAACCAATAGTGTCAGTTTTGTTTCAATAAATTACAAATTCGACCTATTTCAAATATAACCGTTAACTGGAATCCGACCACTTCAATCAAAACCAAAGCATACGATTCAGTTCATTATGATTAGCGCTCGATACTCATTCATTAATATCTGGTCGTTATTTGTCAGTGATCATTGAGTGAACTACTAAATGTAGGTACTCTAAATCTATATCAAAATCTAATTAAATTTAGAACAGGACTTTTTCAAAATGTAATTCAATTTCGCGCTGTTATTTTTAGATTTAAATTTCGAATAACAATTTGAATTTAGTAATATTTGAGTTGAGTGGTAAAATGACTCGTCTAATAATGTTGTTTTACTTTTTAATTTTCTTTGAAGGTGTCTTGAAAGGTTGGCGTAGATAATTATGATTGTTTTTGTTTGACATTAAAGGTCAAAAGGTTTTCATTGTACGATAATGTGATTAAAAGGTCGTTGTTATTAAAAGTAAAGTACCTTTGAACTATTATTACAATAGACGGCGCATTTTCAACTGAGAGGAAATTACTCATAGAACTAAATACCTTATTATTTTGAAACCTGTCACGTTTTATTTATTTATTTATTTATTTATTTATTTCGGGAAAACAAACAGTTACACAAAGATGGTACAGTAAAAGTTTTAACAAAAAGAAAAAGTAACATATGTATAACCTACGACGTTGTCCACATTTTAAAATTTTTCTAATGTTATGAATCAATATCCATACTAAACATCAATAAAACAATGCTTATAAATAAAGTCTACATAGTTATGGACTCCTATTATCTCCTAATTTACACTAGCTACGTAAAACAAATCTTACCATGACATTAGGCCAGATACACGTTAAAAAAAAAAACTCATATCATAAAGCTTGTCACACACAAGCTTACATTTCACCCTAATTGTCACACGTCGTCACATTGAACCCATCATTGCTGTCAGGGCCGAATCCCTTCACCGCAGGTAAGACCCTTCCCCATGTATTATGCATGGGTGTAATTTCACTTACAATCCCTAGTCGGCTGCACTTGATTAATGTTTCATTAGTGTTTGCGTTAACACTGGCTCTATAAACGGCTGCAAGTAAGGCAGTTTACACATGGGCAGTTTTTGCTGCAAAGCTGTACCGCGTTTGCATCGTTTAGCAAAATTATGCATGCGAAAATGTTTTATAAAGTTTTCGTGTCAGGATTTTTGCTATAATTAAATAAACATACCTATTTTGCGGGATTTTATATACTCTTTGTTTTCTAAATGCTCTTATAACTACTTTACCAAATTGCCTCGAGAAAACGAACATGGCCAAGTTCAGTAGATCGTGGCTTTTTTTAAACCGCAAAATCATAATAGTACCGCAGTATTTTAATCCAAAGCACCCAAAGTTTAACTAGTAAAGAATGCCTTGTGGCATTATGTCTGCCTATAAACCATTACTACTTATGAAGACAAATTAACTAAATAATTCATTTTATTAGTTAAAAAAAAACGCGCAACTTAGACGTCCAATCAATTGCATAAAATTGGTCTTGCAATTGTAAGCCATTGTTTAGTCCTTATTCTCTGTGTGTGGAACAGCCTTATTTGAATTTTGCATGCGACCCGATATTTTGTGTTGAATTGTGTTCAGTTCGGTTGCACACTAAATTAAGTACGTCTATCGCGAAACTTTGTGTTTCTGTGTGTGATAGTGTGTGTGTGTGTGACTATTTGTGTTTGATTATGGAGTGAAACGTTTTAAAGCAGGCGTTTCGCCTACTGTATGTTATATCGCACGATTGCGTTTAAGTTCGAATGAAATAGGTTTATTGCGTTTGAAGCGATATGAATTAAACAAAGGGGTGAGGTGTAGGCAGTGTGTTGTGTACCTAGAAGTTTATTTAGTGGAACCTGTTCAATCTACACTAATATTACAAAGTTGAAGAGTTTGTTTGTTTTGTTTAACGCGATAATCTCAGGAACTGGTTGTATTAAGAAATATTTTAGTTTTTAATAGCCCATTTATCGAGGAAGTCTAGGCTATACAATGTCATGCTGCAAACGGAGCATTAAGGCCGCTCTCTCGATAAAAGCTTAAGTAACGTGCATATGAAGCAGGTTTTCGGCCGCAATAACAGAGAAATTAAATCTGAAAAAATACTTAATAATCTACATGAAATGAGTCGTAATTTGGTTTAGCCAGAATTTGTCTATCGGTATCTCAAAATAAGAAAAAAAAACCACCAAATCACTTCCAAATCGTTGACATGAAACCATTTTACTTCTTCATATTTTATGAAAAGTGTATAAAAAAATCACTGCTTTTCAATACAAAAGAAAATTATTTGGTTTGGCTACTTTTTAAAAACATGTGTTGCAGAGTGGCGCGCAGAGGCGTAGTTAGCTCCGTTAATATGTATATACCTTAGTCGTTACATATCTCTGAATTCGTAAACCAGAAGCAGCTTTGCTCCGATCTTTAGAAATGAGTTTGTTTTATTTTTTAAATATTGAGAGGTTTGCGTTTTAAATAATTTCACCTAATGAAAAGCCATGATGTGTTGAAAGATGCAGCATTCTCACCTAGAGTACCTATTCACTCTTGCATTAAAGACTCCTCCATTGTAGCTGTCAGGGAACAATCTCTGGAAAGGAATTGCGCAACAAATTTGTTGCTGGCAACCGAATCACCCACTGTTTGTTCTGGTGTTTCTCACTGGATAGCTCAAGACACCATGATAGCTAGTGAGAAAGAGGCCCTAACCGTACGCACACTGAAAATATACCCAAAATGTTTTGTGCGTATGGATATGTCCAGTTGTCCATTATGTATCTTTTGATATTGTTCGAATTTTTTCCGCGTAATATTCATTCGCAATACATGAAAGCCATTCAGTTCTAAAACGAGACGACGATGTTAATAATACAGTAATGGCACGTACAATTCAGACGTTGAGGCACAGTAGCGCCATCTAACAGATTTATTATGCAGTAGCTCGGACAAGAAATATTAAAATATGAATGTCTCGTTTTATGTGCCAATTGTATTGAATTGAAATACTGTGATGTGAAAGACGTGTTTCGTGGTGTTTTATACTTTGTTTCGCTTACAAGGTATCTACTTTTCTGATGGTGTTTGTCAATATTTTTTCGAGAGACGTTTTGCTTACAGCTAAATACTTCGAATAACCGATATATTTCGGTAAATCAAGTGTCAGTTTTTCAGATTAGCGGGCATTGAAGGGCCATTAATACAAATTTTTAAGCATTCGTAATCTCGTTTCTGTCGCAGTCTGTCGAAAAAGCCTCAAACATACATTTTTGTCAGATTTCGAGTGACATACAAATGCGATCGTTGCCTAAAAATTAGTAGCATTCTCTTGTTTCATAAAACTATCGTATGTATTTTTTGGAAGAGTCGCAAACTGTCAAAATGCCTCTAATTTCCCAGTTTTTGAAAAATCTCTGAAATCGATTCGATCGATTTTTATTATTTCGACTTGAATATGAACATTTTTAAAATAGGTACGAGAATTGATCTTCTAAAATATAAACGTTTTATCCCTGAGAGAGAAGGATAAAACGGAGAGACGGGGTTTCGGATTGTCACCGGTGAGCTCTAGTATGACCACAACAGCCGCAGCTTACGGCACTTATCGATCTACTAGCAAGATAGGCTGCTTTTCTACCAAAGATGTGCGAGATACGTAGCGTGGTAAGTGTTTATGAAGAACCAATAGAATCGCTTCATTTACTTATACCTATCTATTAGTTCTTATCAAACACTTCCCTCGTTATACATCCTCACACACATATCTGGTGGAATCGCAGCCTCTTTTTTTAATATTATCAATTGACTCCTCCCGCTCCGGGTGAAGCAGAAGGGAGTGTCAAACTCTTACTGACTAAAACCCATCCGTGTTCCTCCTAATGCCTTTTACGTTCCAGGGTCGCGGTGATTCTTTCGAACGAATTCCGCAACCCTGGCAGGTACTGGGCCTAGCGGGCCCCGTCTTCTATGCTGACAGCTTTTTGAAGCGCGCGTGAAACACAACGCGCCGTCGACCCGGGCCTGGTTCTGATCGGATGGCGAGCCGCTCAATGCTCGCCGTCCGCAGGCCCGCGCCTTCGGTGGCCGGGAATCGCCTTGCGACTGACCCGACGCCCGAGGCGTCTTCTTCTGTTGCGGCGATCGGGGCGTGAGGTTTCCCTCTCTCTCACGTGTTCGGCCTCCTCCTTCGCTAGCATTACTGCTTCGAAGGAGGTGACCGCTTCCCATGCCTCCTCGGGAGGAAATAGCCAAACTCGCTAGTAGACCGATGAGTGCCGTATCTAGTATCTTGATAGAAGCACCTCTTTGTTCAAAATATTCTCTAATATTCTAGGTATGTTCATCATATCATTTTACCACACCTCGTATGGCCACGACATTGTTTTAAAATAAAGTGACCTCGCAATAATCGTAAAATACCTACCTTGTGTATATAAATAGTACCAATTTTCTCTATCTTTTATTAAGCAATTAAAATGGCCTATCTCTGTACTGTAACAACCTACCCCTGGGTCTATTGTCATAATAGTAATAGAGGTTAACCAAAATAGGTAGCTGTTATGAGCTAACCTACCCAAAATTAAATTAAATTCGAGCCTTATCTATACATTTTCCGTTGAATACTGAAAAAAATTTTATACTATAATAATACTCCCTCGCTTGAAAGGTAGGTGTGATAATCCGCTAGAAGCCGTACAAAGGTAACATGTTCGATCCGAAACCAAGTGGGCTACGGGCTTTATAGTAACAGTCTATACTGTACAATATCGATTACATTTAGGTCATGGGTTATACCTAGAGGAGAATTAGTGGGTATTACAAGTTATAGTTTGATGTGGCTCTTAATACCGTGTATAGAGATTAGGTTGCATTCGCTTGTTATACTGCCATTATCTAAGATCGACTAATATTACAATAAGAACAGCCAAAACCGGTCAAGTGAAGCAACCTTAATTTTT
This sequence comes from Lacanobia oleracea, assembly GCA_950371165.1. Classification (NCBI taxonomy): domain Eukaryota; kingdom Metazoa; phylum Arthropoda; class Insecta; order Lepidoptera; family Noctuidae; genus Lacanobia; species Lacanobia oleracea. The sequence goes on from OX493397.1 coordinate 17,195,528, forward strand.
ATTATTTGTTGTAATAGAAATACACAATCCGAGAAAATTTCAACTGTCTACCTAATACGGTTTTTGAGATACAGCCCGCTGAGAGACGGACGGACGGACGGACAGCGGAGGCTTAGTAATAAAAGGTAACTTTTATGAGCCCATGATAGATACAGTTAGACATGGATGCACTTATAAATTTATCCTTATATCGCCAGTTCAGGTGGCGAGCCGGTTATCACTATGGAAGTACAAATCTAGACTCTGGGCTTGAGACTTTCAGTTCTAAATTCTGAAAGTTCAAATGCTGAAATTTCAGGAAGGAAAGCCCTGAAATACACTACGAAAAGTTTACCAATATTTGCATCAAAGAAAACCCTAGCAGCCAATTTACACATTTATTACTTTCTTTAGAAAGACTGCGACCTTCGGATCCATTTTCTTTTACCAAACATTTCATTTCATGATTAAGCTTAGTCATAATAACATTGCACATTTCCCAAGAGGTTGCCTCGGTTTCCTTCAAAAGCCGAGGTTGTTCATGCATTGAATTTCAGATGCAGCACTGAAGAAAAGTAGTACGTCATGAATTTTGTAAAATCAATCAGAGAATACTTTCTTTGTTGAAATAGTTTCAGAAAAGAATTCTGGTTTAAAAAGAATTCGAAATTGAATTAAAAAGTTGGAGGGGTGGTCGCAAGGGTCTTTCACGCTCAGTATTTTGTTATTTTACCGTTGAATTTAATAGTAAACACTGAATTTATATAGATATCGTTTTCTTAATCGATTTTTCTATTTTTCGTTAGTATTATGTAAGTTGACATCTATCAGATTCGTTTTAAATTAAACTAGGTAATTATCGTTCACGCTTCTGAGCCAATCTCTGCTTCCAAGCCAATCTGTGCTTCTGAGCAACTCTCTGGCCGTTATGTCAACAATGTCAGCTGTAGATCACGTTGCCAAAAAGCCGGGGCCCGCTAGGGCCAGTGCCTACTGGGGCTGCAGACTTTGTTCGAAAGAGGCACCGTACCCTGGAACGCAAAGGGCACTAGGAGGAACACGGATGGGTTTTAGTCAGTAAGAGTGACACTCCCTTCTGCTTTTCCCAAAGCAGGCGGAGTCATTTGATGATTTCCCATACATAAAAAAAAGATCACGTTGCCAGATGAGCAACATTTTATTAGTTATGTGAGTTGCCTGCAGTCATATAATAGAATCGTTGCTATAACGTCAGGACCAACGCTCGATAATCTTTCGGCCTTCCTCCCTATAATTTTTGATTATGAGTTCCAACGATCCGTGGAATTATTTTGAAAATAGAATAAAATTCTTTAGGTAAGTACATTTAAAGTTTCTTTGAATCCAAGGCAAACCGAAGTTACCGTAGTCCAAAGTGGCCCGTTACATAAAATGTCAATTTCATAGGTAAAGACACCTAAACAAAACCTTGCTTATGTAGAACATTGTGTTCGTTTATCCAACACTATTACAGAATCATGAGGTCGTGATAACACTGCTACCTTTGTTCAGGGCGAGAGTAGATTTACGAAATTGGCCCCAAATTATTCTGCTGACTATGCAATAGGCCAGCCTTGTCTTTTGGAACAGAATATTGTCATACTGAAAATGTCATATTGTAAACTAACAGTATTAGGTCTATCTTTGTAGGTTTAGGTGATTACTGTAGCAATGTCAATGCAGAGATAAAGGTAAATTATGTGATATTAGTTACATTGAGACACTAAACTGGTCATCATCATCTGCCTAGCCTTTTCCCAACTATATTGGGGTCGGCTTCCAGTCAAGCCGGATTTAGCTGAATACCAGTATTTTACGCGGAGCGGCTGCCTACCAGACCTCCACAACCCATTAACTGGGTTACACGGTACTTCATGGCAAGACTGGAGTCAGATTAACTGGCTTCTGACTATCCGTAACGACTGCCAAAGATCTACAAATGACAGCCGGGACCAACGGCTTAACGTGCTTTCCGAAACACGGAGGAAACTCGCTATGTTAATATGGTAACGCATCCACAGACCAACCTTGGCAAGCGTTGCTTAACCTTGAAGATCGACCCGTGCGGCTGTTATTATCTAGCCACGAGCTCCTAAACACACACTAAACTGGTACTGAAATAATACTACCATCTATTTACCGACGAAAGTTCCAATCCTATTGACACATCAATAAAATAGTGAGGTTGAAGAAGTGGGAAGTAGGTATTGGGTCAACAACATTTTATTGTATCGTCGACATGAAGAAGAAGTTCGAAAATTCATTATTAAAGCCAATTCCAAGGTACCAACTCCGATAATCAAAGAATATTTTTCACATTGTAATCTGTTATCCAGGATTTTTCTAAAATACTAAGTCTTTATGAAATTGCCGCTCTGCAGTACTGGCCATTTAATATCCAATTTTTTTTAGCTCTGAAGATAATTTCAAATTAATTTTATTTAAAAAACAAGGATTTTTTTTTTTTCAAAATTAGTCATTTGTTTATTGATTAGCGTTATTTTTTATCGCATTTGAATATTTGTCGTCATCATAGATATGTTACGAATACGGGTAACCTATTACCTATACAGAAAAAAACAATCGTAAGACTAATATCCATTACCATTACCAATACCGCTAATATTATCTATTAGAAATCCAATTGCATTGAAACGATAAATCTCTTTCCAATAACGAATTTTCCTAAATTCATTCTGTATTATTTGCTTCGCTAAACTTTTATTTATTCGGTGTGCCATAGCGTCGCATACTAACAAATGTATCATCTAATCTTACTGGTTTTAGGTTCATAATGCAGTGAATTTCACACACCTTTAATTAATAAAACGAGATGCATGCTTTTGCAGTGGTGGCCCGGTGGTAATGGCTGCGATTTACGAGTTGTCGATTGCGATTTTCGATGCGATTTTCGAGATAGGTCGTAGGTTCGAACTCAGGCAGGCGCTTTACTTTCTGTAAATTAGTTCATCACCACTGCTCTCAAAACGGTGAAGGAAAACATCGTGAGTCCTAGAACCAAAAATTTGAAGACATGTGACATCTACCAACCCGCACTAGGCCCGAGTGGTGGAATACGGCCCACTCCCTCTCACCGAGAGGAAGCTTGTGTCCCAGCAGTGGGAACATTATAGGCTGATTATGATGCATCCTTTGTCATATTTGATTTATTTTACTAGGCTGTCTAACATTGCCTTGGTGGTATCTGGTCCCTCCCACAAAAATCGCTGCGGCATTTTTTTTTATTTAATGGAAAGTACTAGTACATTTGGACCCTGTTATGCAGAAAAGATCCAACCAACGTTTCATTACTTTTGAGTAAATGCAATTTAGCGTTAGACAGAGAATAAAAAACCGTATGATAAAGTATCTATTTGAAAGTTAGTAGTGTAATAGGCCATAACATATAAATTATTAACGTAGATAACTCGATTTTACAAAAAAATGTTGGTTGGATCTTTTCCGCTTAACAGGGTCCATTTATGAAATTGTATTTAAGTGTTATGTGGTTCGAAAAAACTTATTTTCGAAGGCGAGAGCATTTATTATTGCACGGCTCTATAATGCTTAGACTACATTCAAATCCACCTCGAAAGCAATGGTAAACTTCGCCCACTAGTATCAAAATACTATTCCGTTTAGCATTTATACAGTTTTATTCAATTTATATTACGTTACTGGCCATTTATCCCGTTTTTATCACAATCGCTGTTTGATTTCGCTACCTTTTTTATTTCACTGTGTACGTTATTTCCGTTTCTCTTATTGCTTTCTGTGAAAGGTTCGCCGGAATGCATTTCTTTCCATTCATTTGCAAATCTACTGTTAGGACTATCGGTGGCATAACTAGCTTTTAGATTGTTTTTACGATTGATATTTTAACTGTGCAATAAAACTGCTGGTGTATTAAAAGCGAACAGTTTTTAATGTACCTTTTTTATTTGAGATGGTTTTGCTCTTGAATCTAGTCTACGTCAGAGGAGACACAAAAAAAGTCGACGATGGAACGAGCTTACCCATTAGAAGCCTGTTCATTCTAGAAAGGATTGTATTACTGTTGCTAAAACCTAGTCTTTCTATACTGCTGAAAACATTTATTTTATTCAAAACACATTACATTATGTAAAACATTTTATTTTTAGTTACACTTTAATACAGGTGAAAATCAATAGAATACGATAAAATAGAAGACCCTTTATTATGTACACCATATAAATCGATCCCATCGAAAAGGTATACCTGAAAACGAATACCATGCCTAATTAATGGTTAGTTAAACAAGAACTTTGTAAGTAGGTTAACCTCATTACATTACTATTACTGATTCATGGCAAAAGGAATAAATTATTCCTACAAACGAAGGAATTATTAAGGCCTGTTCTTGACCACATAACTTCTGTAACTACCTGTAATTTCCCGGTAAGGGGAACATAGTGGCAACCACATTATTAGACCGAAACGGCAAGTCAGAGAATTTAATAGTTCGCCGCTTTTGTCAACGATTCCAAATAAATAATTTAATAAAGAATCCAATCCGAGCATTCGCTTCGCTTCACTGTAAAAAGCATCGCCTATTTGTACATTTCGAAATATTTTCTTTTTTTAATTTATTCATCATCATCATTATATCAGCCGAAAGATGTCCACTGCTGGTCATAGGCTTCCCCCAAGTGTCGCCACAACAACATGTCCTGTGCCTCTCGCATTCATCGGCTATCGGCGATTCTGACCAGGTCATCGGTCCAACTTTTGGGAGACCTTCCAATGCTACGTCTTCCAATACGCGGTCGCCAATTCAGAATTTTTCGGCCCCATCGACCATCTGTTCAATGAGCAATGCACCCTGCCCACCCAACTAACACTAAAGTGTTAAAAAAACCTATATAAGACTCGTATATCAGTTCCATGTATAAAAGTGTTAACGCATACCTGTGCAACGGAGTTAGAGCATGCTCTAACGAAAGAGGCCCACAGTTTTACGTTGTACGGTGTCACAAAGATATTAAAGCTGCACAAGAGCGCTTATTCATCGTCAGCTACTACTTTAATCTGTATTACCGTTGCAAAATAGAGTTGGTAAACGCTACAGGTGGTATTAATCCTATAGTAAGGTATTAAAAAGATATTAAAGCTGCACAAGAGTGTTTATTCATCGTCAGCTACTACTTTAACCGGTATTACCTTTGTAATACCGAGGAGCTCGTGGCTAAATAATAACAGCCGCACGGATCGATCTTTAAGGTTAAGCAACGCTTGCCAAGGTTGGTCTGTGGATGGGTGACCATCTTAGCATAACGAGTTTCCTCCGTGCCTCGGAAAGCACGTTAAGCCGTTGGTCCCGGCTGTCATTTGTAGATCTTTGGCAGTCGTTACGGGTTGTCAGAAGCCAGTAAATCTGACTCCAGTCTTGCCAAGAAGTACCGTGTTACCCAGTTAATGGGTTGTGGAGGTCTGGTAGGCAGCCGCTCCACGTAAAACATTGGTATTCAGCTGAATCTGGTTTGACTGGAAGCCGACCCCAATATAGTTGGGAAAAGGCTAGGCAGATGATGACCTTTGTAATACCGCGTTAATGAGCACTACAGGTGGTAAAAAGCGCACGTCAAGATTGAAAAAGCCTGTAACCTTACTAAAAATAATCTGTTCGTAGTGGAAGAGTTATGTCATCCATTATTCAACACAACAGAATAATATTATGGAATATTAAGTTATTTAAGTATGTGAAGTGAAAAATGACTGTCCTTATGATTTCACGGTAAATGTATACCATGTTTCTCATCTCAATTTTAACGCGCCTAGGATTTATTAAAGATTTAAAAGAAAAGTTATGATAATAAAATAGGTAATAAAAAACATTATTATTCTTTCCTGCTTCCTGAGCAGTGGTGTGTAAAATTAAGTGGCATTCATGGAACGCTTAAAATAATGTAAGAAATTTTGTATACTATAGTCAAATGTGGAATAACTCGAAATAATATTAATTGTTAGGTTACCAAAACAATGGCGAACTTTACAAAAGTGAGGTTAGTGTTAAAAACGACCCATACTTGCGTTTTTTGACACCAATACCTTTAGAACGTCTTTAAAAGAGTACTGCCTAACACAATAAGCTTCAGTTAAAACCTTTATTACAGGTTAAACCTAGATAGAGGAGTTGTTTGACACCTTTAGATTCTCGGGTTACTAAACTCTCGACAAACTCTATTTTCTAGCCTATGTCTGCTATAATAGTCAATATAGCACCTTAAGTTGTATAAGAAAGTTCACTGCAATAAGTATACAACAATAAGTGATAAAAGGAGTCGGCGAACACTTTTATAAAGACTTGGGTGTCACAGAAAGGTATCAAGTATACTTGCTGCTACTAGCACCATTATAACTCTCACAGCTATATTACGTCGTCCATTAAAGCTTTAGTGCTGCGTGGGGGTATAAAATTTGTTTGTTAACTCCTCTATATCATCTTTAGTTATAACTGAGATAATTATATAACCCTGTTATATTACTTAAAGTCATAAAAAAGCCTGTTACTGACACCAAAATGTTATTTGGGCACTGCCACTTCAGTTTGGCGTTACTTCACGCTATACCGCTCGCTACGCTATAGTGGTAAAGTATGAGTTGTTTTGTTACCTACTGCAAAACCATAGTTTATTTTGCTACGAACTATACAATTTTCTTGTCATTTTAAAAATAGTTACACGAATTCAATTTGTTCCACACAGACATGAAACAAGCAAGATCTAACATGAAATACTAACATTCCCTTAGGAAACCACCCGCGATGTTTTCATTCCACCCGCATCACAATTTGAGATCAGCAAATTAATCCTCAAGGATTTTCTGAATTTCATATTTATTGCTACATCGTCTTCCCGTCCGAAGGTTTGAGGCGGCAATATTTTTCGGATCTTAGAAAAAAAATGGCCAACATTCGTCCGTGTTTTCTTGGATATTAGTTTTATTTATCTCACGTATTATTAAATCAAGTAACGCTTCAATTTATTTCTTAGAAACAGTGCTATTAATAAAATTTTATTTGATTTGAAAGACAGGAGTTAATCGATCAACATTTATTTACTCCACTCGGATATCAAACGTCTAAGGTTTCTACGGAAATCTAATTTAAGACAGCGAGTTTGTGAATTCCGAATTTTCTTGTAGCGAAATAATGGTTTATTTGAAACTGTTTCTGTTTTCTCTGTAGGTACTGACGTGCTTGTTACCGATAATGATATATTTAAAAAAATCGTTTGTTAAGTGGAATCACTGCAACCAGATATTGCTTGTTTCTTTCACACATAGTAGGTCTAAGGAAAGTCGATAAATGTCAAAAATAAATTATCATAGACATAATCTAATACCTTTAAACGAGCAATTCTTGTATAAATTATATCAAATATTCGATGCTACCAGACGCTGAAGCTAGTTATAGAGGTCAGATTATGTAGTCTGAATGGTGCCCAACCAAAAAGTTGCCTATATTATGAATCTGTATATAATCTGAATCTCGGAAACAGCTCCAACGATTTTCATGAAATTTATCGATCTAGCTAGGTTTCATTTTTAAAAACGTCGTAAAAAAGCCGAGCAAAGCTTAGTCGTCCAGGTACTAACTGTTAAAAGAGAACCGAGTAACTCTGACTGAATTAATATTCCTAATTGCCTAAAGCTACTCCTACATATCGGTGAGTTCCTTGTGAAGTTGTGTCATGATCATTCCATGTAGGGACTGTCCTACCAAACCTCATGAACAGCAAGAACAGCAGCGTCTATGTTCAGAAGTATGTTTTGAAGTACAAAGATGACATTTAGTTTTAAGGTTACTCGGTCGCCATTACATTGTGACATTGACTTTTCAACTATGTTCTACCATAAAATTTTCCCAATAAACGTTGAACCTAATGATTTTGCGTTAAAGTTGAAAATCTAATAAAGAAATTTGACAAATTGTTATAGTTTGACGCGTCGTGCATAATATTAAAATTCACCAATATTTATTCGTCATTTAAGAGTTCTTTTGCACATAATTACATCATAAACTATATCTTTTACAGCTATCTATCATTGTATGATCTCCACTGAGGCCCAAAAAGGTCAATTTAGCGAACTCTCAATAAAGATCTCATTGATTTCAATATACACCATAGTACCCATCCACATTATCTATGACTTTATCGTGGGATTCTCTCATATTTTCCCCAATTTATACGGGTTCGCCTTTTGCGGTTTCCTGACAGTTCTTTCGCATATTCGGATTAGATTGAATTTATTGAACTCAACCTACACCGATATTGGATCGTTCTACCTTTAATATTTCACAAACTCAATTTTAAATGTACAGAATTTTTGTTCGTTGGATATTAATGTAAAGTGGTTCAATTTAGAGCCGGATTTCAAAAATTAATCAAAACACGACCATCGGTTTGGCCGGCTTTAAATTCAAATTAATGTCTTAAATTATATAAACGCAAATAAGTAGGTAAAATTAATATTAAAAAACAAAAGTGGTCAGGTATTATAGATAATTGTTTCGTTTATTTGAGAACTTACTCACAGAAGCCACTTGGCAAAATAAGGTTGCATGGCAAAAATATATGGCAAAAACAAATATTGTAATCTAGATTAAGTATTTTGAAATAAAAAACAATTAATAATAAAAAAATAAAAACTCTTCTGATGTAAGTACGGTCTCCTTGTCCAGAACATGACACATAATGAAGTGCCCCAAGTGGCCATACACTTACGCTTTAGAGGAATAATGAACGCCAGTGACGCTTCAGTTAACGTAGCCACGTACTGGGCCCAAAGTATTTTATTTATAAGTTAACTGTCGATTCAAAATCAGAAGAAGACGAACAAACCAGATTAAATATAATTTCATTACTTAATTACATCACCTAAATATTTTCTTAACACAATAATAAAACCCAACCACGTCTAATATTTCATTCTACACGTTCTACACCAGAACATTAAAGTACATACACAATCTGCCTTTTTTATTGGGACAAGCCCGCCACACATTCCCAACCAATGCAACTCGGAGATCACACACACCCCCTTCGGCCTCGTCTTAGTTTAGAAAAACAAATCCCACAAAATACAAATTTCTTGTCAATCATTCTTGTCGACTTTATATAGATAGAGATGAAATAAACAGTTTATTATTATTATTCCATTTATTTTTCATATTTACATATAATTTACATTTTTAAATATTTCTATAAAAAATAAAAAACATTTAAAAATATAAAAAATAGTAGTCCACCGTGAATAGGTTATTATTATTAACTCCTGAAAGCCAGAATCAACAGTAGCGACCACCAGAAAAACGCCGAGCCAATGAAGCCCGACGAGTCCCGGAGAAACGATTCAACTATCTTGGATCCCGCAACGAAATTATTTAGAAAAGTACAGCGGAGAAGTAGGAAAAAATAATAATTTCCACTTCCCTCAGAATAGAACTAGGTCAATAGACACAAAGGGACATATACAACTGGGTTAAGCCCAGTTGCCAAGCACCACGGATTATGTCTTAGGTACCACTAAAATGAATGAGTCCTAAATTGAGAGCTACTTTTGATTCCAGTAATAGGTATGGCAAAATCGCTTGAAACACAATCTGCTTGCCAAATCCTAAGCTACATACCCAGGTATAGCATACCGTACCGCAGAAACCATGTTCCGTGGAATGCCACAGGAGCAAGGGAATGCCCGCCTCGCGTCAATGGGTGCAGACAATTGGAATGTTTGAGCTAACAAGCTGAATCTGGGAACGAAATACTACAGGATTTTTAGTGTTCCGAACCAGTAAGTAGGAAACAATTGGAATCTGAAACTATTGCAGATTGTTTTTGGGAAATATGTTGCTTTTAGGCATCGTCCACACCAAACGTATTGTCGGCCGCTGACTATGAGCACGCGTTACGCAGTTTATTGTTTTCCCATATATATTATACTTTTCGTTCACACCGAACCGAATATACGATATTACGTATAGTCGAATTAATTCACAGTCGGCGGCGGACAATACGTTTGGTGTGGACGATGCCTTAGGAAATGTTTGTGTTTAAACTGGTACAGTTAATTAAAGTAATAAGAGCCGCTTAAATATTGGGATCCACTTTACAAGAGTTTATTTACATTGAAAAGCGGTATACGGTCACTGTATATCGCATGGATTTGGATCGATTTACCGAGATTTAGAATGCCATTTGCGCGGAGCGAGGCAGCGGAGCGGAGAAACGGAGAAATATTAATTAACCAATCATGTCAGTGACTTAAGTAGTACGAAGATTTTATGCAATTCTATTGGTTAAAATTTCCCCGATTCTCCGCTCCGCTGCCTCGCTCCGCTGTAATAGACAGGCACCCTTAGGAACCCTTGAGAGACTCTTTTGCACTTTGTTAAATCAGTTTTACAATTTTTTCTACAACTTCTACTAAAACTTGATAAAATACTTATTAATTTGATTTAACCACATAAAAATTAATATTATTAATTTTAACTTTCAACTCTTATTCACCATTTTGTACTGTTGCCGATCTTCTACTTCATTTGTCATGTTACTTTGCTCCCGATTTTATGCTACCTGCTTGGAATGTGATGAGATGGATGCGCCTCGACGGAAAATCGTTGTACTGATATCTTTCCTTATCAGGAAATATAGTTTTCTTCATCCCTGTTCATAACAAAAGATCTGTAGCCGAATCTTTTCTGGGTCAAGTACTCGAACAGTACTTTTTGTTTTCGGGACGCATTTTGAAATCTTCTCAAAAATAAACAATGATCTTTCCTGTTAATGGTTGAGGCACAAAAGAATTCAGAGTTGCGTTCAAATCTTTATTTGTTTCCTGTAATTTGCATAAAACTTTTGTGAAAGTACCCCAATTTGTACCAGAAACCGCCAACGCAAAATTTTACCCACCCACCCGCATACCCAAATTAATCGTCACTGATTCAGCTCCGAACATTTAACGCGGTGTTCTGCAAACGTAAATTGAATTACAAGTGTTACGAATCGTGTAGCACTTGTTCACGAAATGTTTAGAGCACGTCGTGTGCTGAATCCTCCCTGTTATTTGACGAATGTCTTGGAGCGCAACCAAATGGATGCGGCACGGCGAATGCACTGTCTACAACAGCTATTTGATAGCAATTCGATCGTGCATCGAACATCAAGTGTCTGTCTGAGACGACGAGTTTTGTCTTTTGTTGAACTCGCTTGTAGCCAAGTGAGGCGGATTGTTGAGTGCGGATGTCATCGTCTAAACGGAATTCTGGAGTGCGTCTTTGATACCAAGTTGGACTTTATCTGAGAATTGTCTTCCGTTTCTCAAGATGTGAATAACTTTTAGATTGAACATTTATTATGATGGAAGCTGACACAGATAACTATCACAACTTTCTTCCGTCTATCGTAAGCATTATTTACATAAATTCATAACCCTTCTTATCCCTCTTACCTGCGTGAGCGTATTTCTTACGCTCGGCCTAGTGACGCTCCGTGCAGATCACACCTCAGATCTATCCTTAACACCCATCCTCATAAATCCAGCTACTATTCTTACTCTTTCTGTCCATGCAGTTAGGTTGTGGAACTCACTTCCGCCTAGCATTAGAGATTTAAAGTCTATTTCTCTTTTTAAGAAGCGTCTTAAAGAGCACTATCTTTCCTCTCAACTATGATAGTTATATATGTATATATATATATTTGTATATATTTATTTTATAATATTGTGTTCGGTATAGGTATATATTTTATGTATATTTTATTTTTATCTGTTAATTTAATTTTAAGGCTTTACATACTCTTCTTGTCTTGTTTTTACACACTTTTGTCTACATTTCTTTTTCATTTCTCCTGTCGCAGGTCTGCTGGAAGAAATTTCATTAGAAATAAGCAGTACCTTTGTACTAATATTATAATGTTAAATTTCACTATTTTTCTGTGTGTACATAAATAATAAAATAAATAAATAAATAAATGGCTTTAAGAGAACCGCATGTAGTTTGAGTAACACGACCTAAAACAAAAACAAAATTGTTGATATCAAGGAAAATATGTTCGCTATTTCAAGATATCATCCTCATATCTCTGATAACTTCATCCCACTCCTATTCAGTTACAATTTGTCTTTCTTGGCCAAATTAATATTGTATTAGCGTTGCGCCCGATCCCATTTCTTCGTAAGGACCCCAATCAACTAAAATTGTTCGGCATTAATGAAAGTGACGTCTCTTCCATTATATTTCCGATACATCCCTTGTCTTTGTTATGAAACTGGATTTGTATTAACGCGGACTTTGAATCGAAGCTTTCCTTCACTGTCAACATGAATAAGTTCAGAAGGTTAATTTCTTAAATCTGCTCTCTCGAAAAAAAGCTTAAAATAGCGTGCAGATGAAACAGCTTTTTGTCGGCACTAACAGAGAAATTACATCTGAAAAACATAGTTAGTAATCTACATGATACGATTCGTTAGTTAGTTTAGCCAGAATTTTTCTATCGTAATATATAATAATACAAAAAAAAACACCAAATCACCTCCAAATCGGTGTGATGAAACCATTTTACTCTTTCATTTTTTATCAAAAAAGTAAAAAAAAAAATTGTACTACTTTGCAATGCAAACAAAAATGATTTGGTTTTGTTAAATTGTAAAAATATGTATTATTTTTATTATAAAAGAATAAAAATATATTAGTATTGGCATCAATACAAGCCTTGAAACGAGCGAAACTGACGCACAAACACCCTTAGAACTCAAACAAATGAATGTAGTGCGCTTGCAGCCTTAGTATGTGAAGCGTGTCTATGTGTGCGTGACTTGTATGCACCTGACATTCTGTATCTAACTATTCTGTGGTCCCTTCTTCTTATTTCCGGAGATCCATGATTGTAAATTATATTATTAATACTCGGATGAAATCGTGAATTCCATCGTTGCGTTATGATTGATACGCGACGAAATTAGGTATTAAATTTCCATTTCGAGTTGTAATTGGAATACCAGGTATTTATTAATATTTAAATGGTTTTGTGACAGACGTTAACATTGAGTGCTTTTGATTTTTATTTCACAACGTTATTTGATTTTCATTTTATAACAAAATAGTAATCACAGTGTAACAATTGAATTTCTTTTGTGTTAATGCTTCTAGCTTTTACATTTTATATTTCGTTCTACTACATGAAAAATATAAAAATAAATTGGAGTGACTTGTTAGCAACATCAATGTTTTATAAAAAATTGCCATATTAAAGAGTAACAAATGGTAAACGATCGAATAGTACTTTTCTAGACTTAAATTCTACTTATACAAGAGTTTATTGCTAAAGAGACTAAATCAAAACGATTGAATCTATTTTGTTTTTAGGTAGGTATGCTTCTAGCTTTATAAAAATGTTCACACATATTCACCTATCGAGCCCATTATCTAAAACTAGATCGTCCATTTAATTTTAATTACCACTAAAACTTTTAGAATCTAACGACCAGAAGTCCGGGCACTTTATCAGCTTGGGGATAAACTTGGGAGCAGGGTTCCGTCGGCAAACACGGCACTGCGGAACCGTGATAGCAGTGCGGATGACGTATGACCGCGTTAGCGAGCTCTCACCATCTAGTTATTACCTACCTACATTTCTCTAGAATGATTTGAATTTCTGGCGCATGGTAATCCAAATTGTCGTAGTTATACTCTCGTGCATTGCTCCTCAATTTATGTCCTCCTTTGTACACTTATTGTGTATGATACAGTAAAGAAGTTCTGATTATTCAACAACAACGGTAACTTGAAGACAGTTCGTATTATTCTGAATTTTGATAAGTTTCTTCATTGAAGTAGATTTGTTAGATAGTATGAACTTAGTTCCACGTCGTTAAGTTCTGTTGTAAGATTTATGTGTTACTATGTTACTTGTTTCAAGTTAAAAACAACACTCGCATACAGTAGACACATATAATTTCAACTTTTCAATCATAAAGCAAAAACTATTTTCACTTAAGTATGAAACATAGATCTTAAATCTTACTTCAAAAACTTCCAAATTGAAAACATCTGGAAGTGTTCCAAGTGGGGAAAAAAAAGAAAAGTGGCCGTTTCTCTAGATTGCAATCTAATAATTTTGCCAAGAACCCTTCATGCGTAACAAGATGGCCGACATATGTGAAATTAATTCAGTTACCATTATTAATACTTACCTGCGCTTGCGTTGGGAATTTATTACTCATAAATTCCTTAGGAACTGATTTATAGCGGGAAGATCCATTTGTGGGATGCTACTAATGTTAACTGGATATACTACTCGCTACTTACTATCTATCTTGGTTTATCTTCTATCATCATCTGCGTAGCCTTTTCCCAACTATATTGGGGTCGGCTTCCAGTCAAACCGGATTCAGCTGAATACCAGTGTTTTACGTGGAGTGGCTGCCTACCAGACCTCCACAACCCATTAACTGGGTAACACAGTACTTCATGGCAAGACTGGCGTCAGATTTACTGGCTTCTGACAATCCGTAACGACTGCCAAAGATCTACAAATGACAGCCAGGACCAACGGCTTAACGTGCTTTCCGAGGCACGGAGAAAACTCGTTATGTTAAGACGGTCACCCATCCACAGACCAACCTTGGCAAGTGTTGCTTAACCTTCAAGATCAACCCGTGCGGCTGTTATTATTTAGCCACGAGCTCCTCATTGGTTTATCTTCTATCTGGAGTTAAAACCAGAGGGCCTAGCACGAATATCTTGACATATACCTAGTATGTGAATGTAGTAGTGTAAAAAAAAACTACAATCCCATAGTATTTAGGTTTAATTTTATGGAACTTACACAATTAATATCATTTAGAAATATGAATAAAGTATCTAATTCAAATAAATATTATGTGCGAAACGAGTATTGTAGCTCTGGTAAAATTTTATTTTACATTACTATACGTTAAAAATATTCGTGCTAGGCCCTCAGGTGTGTCGGGACAATAAGACAGCGCGTTTACCTACATATGAGTAGAAATTGTTCTAAAATTGCTCGTCCGAAAGAACAATTTCAATTGAAAGCTATTGTCACATCGATATTGCTATGTCGCGTCGAGTTTATCTGTCAGAGCCTTAAAGATTCTTTTCTTAACAGACCTTACACCGTGTTCCGGACTATATACATAAACTTTGACCGGATGTTCAGAATATGGAAATAAGCATTTTTCTTTATGGACACATTAATCAATTCTTATTTTTGGGTTCCGTACCCAAAGAGAAACGTTGGTACCCTATTATTATCCTCCACTGTCCGTCTGTCCGTCTGTCTGTCAGTGGGCTGTATCTCAAGAATAGGTTATAGGTCTCGTAATATAAAGGTACACAACAAATAATAAAAAATAAGGTTATGATACGCTATAACAACAAATAATAAAAAATAAGGTTTATGGTACGGAACTTTTTAAGTGGTTTTTTTTTATTTTTTGTTAATTTTCATACAAAATATGCATGCCCCTTTATCCGAATTGGCAACAAAAAACAAATGAAATTCAAATATCTTTGTAACGAAGCCTTTTTAAGTACTACTACTTACTTTGCTGGATTTGATTTGCTAAAGTTTATGGATAACATGAAGAACACGGTGTATAAATCGCGCATTGCTACGACAGTATATGTTTGCAAGTACAAGTGTTTCTTCAAGTCCAATCCCGAGCTGGTGAGTTATTGGGTTTATCCATGTGAAGGTGTCAGTAGCAGGCAGGAGTCTGGGATTGTGGCCGGTGCATAAAAATTCTCACCCTTATTATCTGGGACATCACATTACCTGCGATTCACAGGAGTAGGATTAAAGAAATTATCAGAGCATCTTTGGTTAACCCTTCGAGGATTACAGGCGTGATAATAATTATGTAGGTATTGTAACATTGTCACGGCGGGCCTGGAACGCAAAGGGCATTAGAAAGAACATGGATTGATTTAAGTCAGTAAGAGTCTGACACTCCCTTCTGCTCCGCTCAGAGCGAGACTGTCATTTTGATTTCCCATCCTTAAAAAAATGGTATTATAAAATTACAGCACCAAAATCGCACATAGTTAATTACTCGCGAGAGAATGTCCGCGACTACTGAGTCATATCGTCTATTTTCGTTTCGAAATTAATATGAAAATTTTCCTGGTGTATTAATATCTAGCACAGAAATAACTTTCGCGTCATGAGCCGTTTGGGACTAAGGTAATGTAGTGTTGGATTTTAATTACCGATGTATTTTCAGCGAAAATTACGTAATCGGTCAATGCTCCTCGGTCAGTTCTAACCTGTATTGGTTTGCAGAAACTATTTACTTTCGAGTCGTTGGTGACTGGTGGAACCGAGCATTAATGAATAACATGACGCAGACGAAGTTGCGGGGTGACCCCCGCAACTTCGTCTAGCCGCTAGCTAGCCAATAATAAAATAATCGCAAAGTGTGATCAACCATTTTATAGATTAGCTAACGTACACACATCTGTCATGGGGTACTGTGTTAAATATTACAATAAAATACCTTGTGAATTAAACGGCTCGCCGATTGCCTCTCTGCCCCGCGCTTCTTCCACCCCACAAACATAACCGTATAAAAATTAACTATAAAAATAACGTTATTAAACAATTAACGGTAATAAAGATTAACCATAAAATGTTGCGTAAAATGTTGCGAAAATAACGTTAAATCTGTTAACGTTATTTTAATATTAACGGTAACTCTATCAAATGAAGGTAACGTTACGAAAACTTTACCGGTAAATAAAGCCCTGTGTGACATATTAGAACTAAATGAAAGAAAATTTAAAGCGTATATCAAATGCACACTTTGTAAACCAGCTTATTACAAATTAGAAGATTACATTCAGGATAAGAATGCTTGGAAGCGTACTGGTCCTACTCCATAGGACAGTCAATGTTGTGGACAAAATCAAACTGGTTGCTTTATGTATTAACTTTATAGATGTTCTGTTTCTTTTGTGTTTGTATTTTTCTGTTAACTCACAAACTGTTAATTAGTGATTCCAATATTTGTAAATGTGTGAGTATCATGTACCTATTTATTAAGAAAATTGATAAGTCTACCTCTGCATACCCTAGATGCATGGTCCTCATATATTACAAAATTTTTGTATACTTACCAAATATTGTAAAAGATTTATTACAAAAGAGTAACTATGGAGTTTCTTGTCTATTCTTCTCCATAAGAATCTACCTTTCCGAATTCCGGATTCCGAATGGACAGTAGAGTCACTTCAGTATTTTTTGTATAATATATTTGAAATGTGAATGACGTTCAAAAGTGCCGTTTAATGGCCTAATTGGAATAAACGTTTTCACTTTGACTTTGTTCGATGCAAATTTATTACCTACTACCACAAACTCCTACAAGTGATTGTCATAATTAAACAGATTTTTTCATACAGATAAAAACAAAATAATAGACTTAAAACTTACATTTTCAATATAGCTTTCATCGTTTCTGATTTTTCAATTAGCGCGCTGTTATCAGGAAATTAAGTCTTTCACGCTTGAACTGGCTTCGAAGATATTACGTTATACTATTAGCTTGTACATTTTTGTACCAATACTTCTACGTATATAAAGAATAACAAGAAGATCAACAACGCCTGCGCACATTATGGCAGACATCTGCGAAGTTTTCAAATTTCTACCCGAGAATGCGCGAGTACCCGCGATCCTGCGCGCGAATGTGCGAGACTGCGTATACTCGACACACCGTCGTCATCCGTCTAGTAATTTTTCGAGAGACCCGACTTGACGACCTTGTGCATGCAGTCGCTTCGATACTCTTCGGGAATATTTGTTGTGTTAATTGATATTAGATGTTATTTCAATGAGGACATCGTCGATAACAGTTTGACAATGAAAAGTACTCTGCGCTGCGCCCCGCCATGTGTGCGCCAAGAAATAAATAAAGTGGAGTAATTGACTGACTTAAATCCTTTGGAAAGGCTGTAGTAGTAAGAAGCACTTATATTGAGTTCGTAGTTCAAAGAAACGTCAAAGCGCCTTTAACCGCCCCTGTTATAACAAAAAGAAGCAACTCCCCAGCTAAAATATTAATTTATTATCGACACTCCATCGTGAACCGTTTCGATCCGATATTTTACGCGTACAAACCGAAGCCTTTGAAACATTGATTAATATTAATGATTTCCTTTGGGAACTAATTTGAGTGGATAATGGATCTTTTGTATTTTATGAAAAAGTAATTTGTTAGACTCGCCGACCGACCAATTAGAATAGAGAAAGCACGCGGCGTTGCTCGATTAATCATCACATTCAGGAACGCAGAGTATTGAGATATCGCGTGTTCCAGCGCCATTTGTATACAATACATACTTGTGGAAATATAGTGGCTGCTCTGCTCAATATACTTTTTGTGTGGAATTAGTGTTTATTAATAAGAAACGCAATAAATAGGCAGTTTTTTTGGATTAAAGCACCAATTAGCCATTGGTATCTACGGTGTTATTATTCAGTATCTGGTACGATATTTTCACTTTAATTCACATCGTTCTTACTGTATTTTTTGTTGTCACTCACTTTTTGTTTGATACAATTTATCAGTGCCATTACTCAATAAAAGTCAAAACATGCACTTCTGAATAATTTCAAAGCGCCAATCACAATTATTAGAAATACAAATCACAAAAGTTATTTGAAAAGCAGAAAGGTTGACAACTCCGATTTATTGTCAGCCCTTGTTAGACAAAAAGAATAAACGTTGAAAGAGCTCCAAATTTAATAACTTTTTCGACTTATAAATCGACTTTTGATTAATGAAGCTCGACATCGGGGGGAATGGACAACAAATAAAATATAAAAAAAATATTTTTCGAATAAAATACTTCCCGTTATTGGTGAAGTATATCAATAATACTTTGAGTTTTACATTTGTATCAATCATGAAAAGCAAGTTAAATTGATTTTGGGGTTTCCATTTCCTTTGTAAATATTTGACTATATTAAATTTCAAGCGAATGGGGATAAAACGAATCATTACGTTTAAAGTGAAGAAAATATTAAATATGATATTATGCGCAAAAACGTGAAGTAAGCAATTTCTAAAATTCCTGACTGGAAATAAATTCCTCAGAATGGTACATTTACACAAACCCGATATATCTAGATTAGAAGAAGGTAGAAACCAAACCGACATACGTTAGTAAATCAAAGTAAATCCACTTTCGGTCGCGAAGGATAAAGTCGGAATCTTCAGACCGTTCTATAAGACTTCAAAGGATTTACTCTGAAATAAATAGAAATTATTTTCGTGGAACACATTTTTGTCCTTGTTAGAAGATGTATTGTGATGAAAGGATGTATTTTATATCATTCTTAAAATGTGAAAGAAATTATCGGTATCCAGAATAACTTCGTTCCTTATATTTAACCGTATCTGCTTACCGATGTTGGTATATTTTTGCATTTCTCACTCAAACCAGTTCACCTGCCATGGTTTCTCTTCACTACCCTTGGTTAACTGCTCAACTAACCGCTTGCAAAAACAAATGAAGGCGTCTCCACAAAATAAATTTAATACAACATTCCGTAACAAATTGCTGTCGGATGTTTAGCATGTGATGTTATATGCCTTTCCTATTCTTTTTCCAACACTTTTTATAAGTCAGAATACGAAAGGTATACTAAGACATGCAATATTTGACATTAAATCCGACCCGAACTAAGAAATCTCCAGGAGCGAACTACCGGACGTGCGTTATTTTAATATTATCTCCAAGAGATGAAGTAACGGCTGAGGGGTTAACTCGTAGAGAATTCTTAAAGCTTTGAGTTCAATATTATAACTTTGTACATGAACCGTTAAATAAATAAACGAAGTTGACGATAAGAAATGCATTTCCAATGTAATTACTAAGGTATCAGGCTATCACATCAGACAGATAATTACTTTCAACTTTGTAGTGTTTTGTTTGAAAGTTGGTAATATTTTTTTGTATTTTTTTTTTTTTATTATTCGCTTTTAAGTGGTGATACTTGGACAGCATCTTCGCCTACACAGAAATTGAAATAAGCAAAAATGTTCATAAAATAAAAAGAACTGAGCCAAACTAAATTAAATTTTACGGGACCAAATGGCAAGTTGCTGCATTGAACTTAAAGAGAATCGGAATCACAGAAATCGGATTAGAAATCTCGGGGAAATCGGTGTACATACATAAAAAAAATACCAACCGAATTGAAAACCTCCTCCTTTTTTGGAAGTCGGTTAAAAAAAATATGGAAATAGGATAAATTTCATTCCGTAAGTTAATTCCTTATGTCTAGTTTACACAGTTCGAGCTGCTGACTAGACAGTAGACAGTTATTCGGATCGTCTACTCGACTGTCAGTTACACGACGATAGTAGCTGCCCAGTCTCTGGCGAGTTGTAGCATCCAAAAAATACTGGTTCCGATCGCAACAGCCTGGCGAACACTGGCGAGCTACTACCGAACGCGTCTGATCGGTGCGAGTGATGGCCGAACTGCTGCCATGTGCGAGTTACTGTAAGGCGAGCAAGCAAGGAAAACAAAAAATGTTGAAGTAACTCGATTGCGAGCTACTATCCAACTCGCACGTGGCGGTAATTCGCGATGCGAGTGCGTCAGGCTGACTCGCACGCTTGCCCGCTCTATGTAAACTAGCCATTAGAGATAACTTTTGATTTTCACGCGGGCGATGCCACTGGCTGAACTTGTAAATACAATTTTTCGTGGTAAGCTCGCTCCATCACCATCCATAGACCTTGTCTCTGTCATCTCTGACATAGACTAGAGTCAAGAGCAAACCTATCAATAATAAAAAATAAAAAGTTTCGTGCTTATCATGCATTAATCTCCCCATCTTCTTTGATCATTCCATTCTTCGGAACACAAAAAGCCCACATCTACAACATTCAATTACCCACCGTTTAAATAATACGTGGTCAAGAATCCGTAAAGTGAAGCAACTCTGGCTAACAATTAAACTTTAGGGCACTTCTTTGAAAGTGATTTAAGTTAGAAGAATCCTTAAGAAAGCCGGTATCCCGTCCACGGTTTAAGGATCCCTCTTGGCGTTAATGAAGGAATTCCGTTTTTATTATACCGGAGTGCTCCCTGTCACATCCATCTTGCCTTTTAAAGGTTTCTTCCCGAAATGGAAAAGACAAAAAGGTAAATCGACAATAGATCCCTATAAATATCAGCTCACTTAGAGTTTTAAGCTGAGGAGCTCGTGGCTAAATAATAACAGCCGCACGGGTCGATCTTTAAGGTTAAGCAACGCTTGCCAAGGTTGGTCTGTGGATGGGTGACCGTCTTAATATACCGAGTTTCCTCCGTGCCTCGGAAAGCACGTTAAGCCGTTGGTCCCGGCTGTCATTTGTAGATCTTTGGCAGTCGTTACGGATTATCAGAAGCCAGTAAATCTGACTGCAGTCTTGCCAAGAAGTACCGTGTTACCCAGTTAATGGGTTGTGGAGGTCTGGTAGGCAGCCGCTCCACGTAAAACACTGGTATTCAGCTGAATCCGGTTTGACTGGAAGCCGACCCCAATATAGTTGGGAAAAGGCTAGGCAGATGATGACTTAGAGTTTTATGGAAAAGCCTATTGTAATCCTTCTTGTGTAAGTTTTGACGGTAAAGTTTTTGTAATTTCATGAGTAACAAAGATGAAATTACATTACACGTTCACAAATTAAATAATTGAGTTAAATTACAAAGCTCGTTACTGCGTGCGTTCGTACCTGTAGATGAAACACGTGTAAGCCAACACTAGGCTCTGAATAAGGTTTCTGTATTTTAAATGTTTTACATTCTTAGTTACACGTATAACAAAAAAATATTATAGAAGAACATTGAACCTACTCCTTTTTAAAGGTGGTTAAATACATTGCAATCACAGTTTCACTTTTGAAATTAGAAATCTGACAATTTCAAGTCATGGAATTATTAAGTACTGTTTTAAAGTCCTCAGAAAGAAGGTTCGCATACTCCCCAGTCACATTTCAACAGCATAAACAAGACAAATGTCAATGACCCGTCGTCCCTTTAACCTCAGAGCGAAAATCTATCTCCGCCCCTCCTCACCGATGCACTGGGACTATACCGAACTAAATTCATAATAAAGTTTCATAACTCTTAGAAAAGACGGACGGGGCTAGAGGGAAATATCTCTCGAGTAACCTCAACTTCAGCGGATTATAAAATACCTGACAGAATTGAAAATTGTGTTTCATTTTCCACTAAAACTCGGGAACTGAAAATCTGTAAGAAACTGAAATACTTCTCCGGAACTTTTATTCGGAATTGAAGGATTGTAATTGATTAAAACTCACACGCTAGTGTTGACGTGAGTCGATATCGATTCCAGAACGAGAATTAGCTTTCATTTTGTCACAACCGACGCCTACATATTTCAAACTCATAATCGAAGCATATATATATATTTCAAATAAACCAGTTACAGGCACTTTTGAATTGTCAAGGTCGGTCAGTCGATTTCATGAAGCTATTTGCACGTTCCAAAGCGAGTCTCTATGGAGAAGAACGTGCGAGGAACTCCGCGGGCACCCTTTTCTCTCAAAACTACACCTTTAGTATATTGAAGCTTGTCTTAACACTTCCAACTAATTGATCGCAAACCCAGCCAATACTACACCTCCAAATTCATAGCGAACCAATAGCAACGGAGTGCTGATTAGAAATCCGTACGGTTAACCAAGCTCTTATTAGTACGGACCACAAATTTCGAAGCTCTGCCGAGTCACGGCTGCTGCGAGCGTCTGCAAATAACTGTGAGTTACTATCCGCGTGTGTTGGGCTTATTTGGGAAAGCTCAATACCGGTATTTACGTCGGTCGGTATGTAGATGTCATAAGTTTTGCGGTTTCGTGCAATCATTCTGATTTGTTTCTCCATGCTCTTTGGTGAAGAGGATAATAACAACGTGTAACAGAATAAGGCAATACCTCTTAAGGGGTTGTACTCATCATTGGCTGCGTTTGAACAGCTCACCAACTGAAAAATTGCAGTTTTTAAGCAGTTCACATAACTGCCAACCCACTACGTATTCAGCATGCAGCTTGGTTTAGATCTTTAAAAAATTGCCGAAAATATCGCTGAACAAACATTTTTCATTGGATCCCGTCATCAAATCCTGACTTATACCTTCCATCACTAGCTCAGTAACATGAGATGATGATTATCAGGCACAAATATCTGAATTGCGATAGATATTTCATGAAAAACATTGTATGTGCTTATAAAATTTGAGGGCTTCCCTAAAGAAAGAGTTTTTAAAATCGGTCCACAAGTGGCGGAGAAATCGGTGAAAATACAAAAAAAAAAATACATACAGCCAAACATAGAACCTCCTCCTTTATGAAGAAGTCAGTTAAAAAATACAAACTTCTTCTCGGTTACCTGAAAAACGTTAAAGAATATTATGAACGTACAAAGCCGAAACTATATTATTTTATGGTTTAAAAAACAAAAAAGCAGATACACGAACTGCAGACGGAACCTCTATTTAGTAGAGATCCTTGAAAGCCAGTACATTGTTTCACGATGGTAACTCGGTTTCAACTTTATTTCTTGTTATAAAGTTGCTCCTTTGCAGTGCATTATCAAGGATGGGCGTCGTTTGAAGTCAAACGATTTAAAAACAAAATACGTGGCGATCTTGATGCAACGATGTCGCAACTTTTGAGAACAAGATCAAATGTAAAATAATTTAACCGACCGACTTTTTGTCAAACGGTTTTGTTGGTAACTAAAGAAAGGAAGAAAGAAAACTAGTTTATTTGGCTAGTTTGTTTTGCAGTCTGTATTTTCTCCGACTATTAAGATGGCTGTCACGAAAGCATTCATTATTATAATTCCATTAAAAAAATCTGTTTACAATCCCTCATTGTGTATTGTTGTGTTATTTAACTTTAGTAAGTGACAAGTTGTACATCCAGTACCTATAAAAATCCAGCCAAGAGCGAGTCGATCTCTCACACGAAAAAGTAACACGTTTTTTGTATGAAAGCTACCTTAGATTTTTAATAACAATAATTTTATTCAAGTAGGTAATTATAACCAATTGCACAAAAATCACAAAAAAAAAAATAAGTAAACATGAAATAGCACAAAACAAACAATTAAATTTCACAAATAAAATTATAACTAATAAATTAAATTCCTAACAATTAATTAAACTTGAAAATGTCAATTAATTAAATTTACAATGTCAATTTTAAAATGTCAATGTCACATTAAATAATTTTTAATTTAATTTAATTTGTTACAGCGGCAATATAAATAACACTCCACGAAATTTTCAACTGTCTAGCTACTATGAGTTTTGTAGCCAATCAACTACGTCAGAAGGCACACGACTCAACCCAGGAATGTAGACCCGACTTTACTAAAGATTATAACAGACGACAACGTTTTGAGCCGGTCAAACCCCTGGTTCTACCCTTTTTTCACGCAAACACATAAGAACATTTTAACAAAATAAAAACTAAAGTACGAAAGTCCCACCCACGCTCCATCTTCTGCGTGATAAACGCAGCATTCTGACAACTTGTGTGGGTAGACAAACATCTAAAACATCATAAATATTATTCTTACCTCAAATTCACTTCGCAAATACGAAATATTTATCTTCTTTTGAATATATTATAATAACAAGAGATATTTCAAACATGCGTCAGTCGTGGTGAAAGCGTGGCACTTCATATATCCATGCTGTTCAGGTATTTTATTCGTAACATGACAGTTTGCTACCTCACCTAGAGCATAAACATTTAAAATACACTCGAAGCTTGTGATAAATTGTTGAGGTTATTTGAGAAGCTTATTGTTGCGCTTTGAAAAGGACAGAAACGAAGCGAAAATACAATATAATACTGTTATAATGATATTACTGTTACAGTTAAAATAATACATTTCAAACTGATGCTTTTATTAGGTATAGACTACAAAAGAAAGGCAGTCGTTACGGATAGTCAGAAGCCAGTAAATCTGACTCCAGTCTTGCCAAGAAATACTGTGTTACCCAGTTAATGGGTTGCGGAGGTCTGGTAGGCAGCCGCTCCACGTAAAACACTGGTATTCAGCTGAATTCGGTTTGACTGGAAGCCGGCCCCAATATAGTTGGGAAAAGGCTAGGCAGATGATGATGATGACTGTTATTATGATATTACTGTTACAGTTAAAATAATACATTTCAAACTGATGCTTTTATTAGGTATAGACTACAAAAGAAACCCCAAATCATAATACAGGGTGAAATTTTAAAGTGTGCCTCGATAGTCAAAAATCCGAAAGTATGAGGAATATCGAAAAACAGTGAAAGGAGTCTCGAACTCGATTTTGATGAAAAATAAAACTGCATAATTTTTGTTATATTTTTTATAAATTAGTGCTACTTTCTAGAATTTGATCCTTAGTAGCGACACTTTCAGATGATGTAATAACACAGTATGCTTATTTTTTTTTTTTTCAAAATCAATCGAATCGATTTCTGGCTAGGAATGCCGATGCCTTTTAGTGTTTATCGACATTCTTCATAGTTTCGGATTTGGTCATCCAAGCACACTTTAAAAATTCATCCTGGATGCATTGGCCGTTGCCTTTCAGTAGATAGAGAAAAAGAAGAAAAGACAAATGAGAATATATATCTGGGCCCAAATGCGTGCTTATTTAAATGAAAATGGGACACCTAAAATATTGTCCTGGGAGTGAAAACTGAGAAATTTCTGACGGAAAACCCAAAAAACATCGAAATTGTCAACTTTCAGCAGTCGCACTTGCCATCTTTAGGTACTTATTTTTAAAGTTACGTGCGTATTTTCGCATTTCATGTTTAAATTTTATGCATTATATTATCGACTAAATTGAGTTTAACTAACCAAAATCAGGAGAGAGTGGAATATTTCCTTACGAATATACTTTGACTAAACATTCTTGTTGACTTATGTTATGTTGTACAGCTATTCTATTTTGTCAACATCTCACCGTGTATACTTAGGTAGAGAGCATGAAGTGAACTGCAGTGCGATTCTTTAAACATGTCAAAGTGAAAACGTAAGCGAAGTGAATGACAAGTGAGCTGTCAAACCATACAAATAAGATAAAATGACAGTAATGGGTGACCATTTTAACATATCGAGTTTCCTCCATGCCTCGGAAAGCAAGTTAAGCCGTTGGTCCCGGCTGTCATTTGTAGATCTTTGGCAGTCGTTACGGATTGTCAGAAGTCAGTAAATCTGACTCCAGTCTTGCCATGAAGTACCATATTACCTAGTTAATGGGTTGTGGAGGTCATGTAGGCAGCCCAAAATACTGGTATTTAGCTAAATCCGGCTGGACTGGAAGCCGACCCCAATATAATTGGGAAAAAGGCTAGGCAGATGATGATGACAGTAACGACGGCTCACTTGTTGTTTACTCCACCTAAGTGTACACGCTGAGATGTCGACAGAATAGACCGGCTGTGAACATGTCGAAGTAACTCAGCTCACTTCGTGATCGCTTCACGCGAGCTTTCACTTCGACATGTTTTCAGAATCGACAGGCTGACATTCACCTAACCTTGATCACTTTACCTAAGATTACACGAAGAGCTAGTTAGAGAATCGTATTGCTGAATACAAAGATCACGTGAGCGAAGTCGTTGGCACATCTAGTTGCAAAAACCTCAACTGACTGATGATTTAAATTAATCAACGTGCTGAAGTGTAATTAATTGGAAATTAAAACTTAATATCTATTTTCATTTGGTTTTTCAATTTCAATGGACATGATAATTAATTTAAATTTGTTATTTACTATTAATTTCAGCCACGAAGTACTGACGTACAACAAAACCTGGTTAATAATGGATTGTAGCATCGATTCTCGAAACTATAGGCTTTAATATGCGGCATTCGGCGCAATGCAACGTTGTGCAAATATACTGTGGATTGTATTAGTGTTTACTATTGTCGCAGAATAGTAATGTTAAGAAGGTTGACTCAATAGAACAAGCGATAACAGGCATACGCACACGTAGGCCCCGGACAAGGTGCGGACCTTACGCGATCGCTAAGGCTGGAGCAAAATATCAAATATCTGAAACCGCCATTTGCGTTCATTTAGCGCGAGACGTGACGAAACCTCCTTGTAACTAAGCGATTGGTTACTATTAGGGTTCTGAACATCCGTAAAAAACGGAACCTTTATTGGATCATTCTTTTTTACTTAAAGTTTTTACTCTAGCCTCTACGGCCCGCTTCAGATAATCGCGATGCAAGGATGCCAGCTAATCGCATTTACCTCCGCACCCGCACCGGTCCTCGTTTCTGTTTGTTCACTCTGGACAAGGCCATAGACGTATATGTACGACAATCTCAAACTACCACAAACAAAATCCCAGTTGCAAGTGCACTTGCTGTACCCGAAGCTTTTCCATGTGTGCGTGTTCTCGCATGTTGTATAGACCTAATATTCTGTTCCGATCTATTATGTGGTGTTAAAGTTTACTATTGCCCCTCTATAGGTACCTGTATTGGTACATTTACACCATTTCGGTGTACTTGTGTAATGATTCGGTGAATTAGATTATTGTGCCATGTGATTCGGGTTTAGTAAGCGACAATTCACAATTCCAATTCAAATAGCTGTATTGGCAATTCGGAGAATTATTTTCGGTCATGCAAAAATTTATTGATGGTGGAAACTAGCCTATTGGCACTATAATGTTGGTGTTCAATCAAAATGCTTTTCTCAACCATGTTTGGGTCGACTTTCAGTATAACCAGATGCAGCTGAACACCAGTCTTGTCAATTGGGCAACTGCCTATCTGACATTCACAACCAAGAAACTGGGTTACACGATGCCTCTTGTCAAGACTAGTGTTAGATGTCCTGGCTTCTGAATACCCGTTAGTCTGTCAAAGATTTACAAATGACATCCGGGACTAACTCCTTAACGCTATTCGAGGCACAGAGGAACCCAATCATGTTATTAGAAGAAAATATAGGCTAGTTGTTTAACTGATGGAACATGACTACTACGTGCTTATTGGGCATTTTTGAAGTCGTTTACAATGGTCTCGAACTCGGCTCAAGAAGACTGAGGTTATCAGCTTTTATAGATAAACTAGCTTTTGCCTGCGACTTCGTCCTCGTATATCCCGTTTTATTCCCGTTCCCATAGGAATTTCGGGAAATCCTCTCTTATGCTCCCTTACACTCCCTACAAAACCAACGTGCCAAATTTCAGTTTTTTACGACCCTTCGGCTGTGCGTTGTCTGTCAGTCGAGTGACTAACTCAGTAACGGAAGAATCTATACTTAATATATAAAGCTAAGGAGTTTGTTTGTTTGTTTGCTTGAACGCGCCAATCTCAGGAACAACTGGTCCGATTTGAAAAATTATTTCAGTGTTAGATAGCCCATTTATTGAGGAAGGCTAGAAGCTATATATCATCTCGCTAAGACCAATAGGAGCGGAGCAGTAATGAAAATTATGACGCAGACGAAGATGCGCGGGTCAACTAGTTTTACATATTAGGACAACAATCAAACCACGATCACATCAAACTCGCATCACCATCACAAAACCGCACAAAACTAACCCTCGCACACAACGAGATGTGTACCGCAGCATGTTTCCGCGTCAATCGAGTGCTCATTAGAGACGCACGCATTAATATTCACTTGTTCCGGCACGTTGTCAATGCAGGTTGAACGGAACTGAGCCTTGATTTAGTGTCTTGATTACCGGTTGTGTGTTGTGCTGTGTCAACCCTTTTCAACGGGAAACTGCGTTATATTGTATGTTCATGTCGCGGTGGTTATCTAAAGGGTTTGTGTTTTATACATGAGCTTGTGGTTTTATACTAAGCTAATATAGGCGCCAGAAAATAACGACTCGTTGTCTCGAGGAAAATACAGAACTGAAGTAAGTTGCACTTTGAGGGTATGTGGAACAATGGACGAATGATCATCTAAACTTTAGTTATATTCAACCAATTAAAATAATCCGTTATTTGTACGTGTAGGACATTTTGATGCAGTTGACAGAAACTTAGAAGATTGTTGTAAGCTTTTATAGATAAATTACAATCAAACCACAGTCAAGCCACAATCACATCAAACTCGCATCACCATCACAAAACCGCACAAAACTAACCCTCGCATACACATCTCCAGCATGTTTCCGCGTCAATCGAGCGCTCATTAGAGACGCACGCATTAATATTCACTTGTTCCGGCACGTTGTCAATGCAGGTTGAACGGAACTGAGCCTTGATTTAGTGTCTTGATTACCGGTTGTGTGTTGTGCTGTGTCAACCCTTTTCAACGGGAAACTGCGTTATATTGTATGTTCATGTCGCGGTGGTTATCTAAAGGGTTTGTGTTTTATACATGAGCTTGTGGTTTTATACTAAGCTAATATAGGCGCCAGAAAATAACGACTCGTTGTCTCGAGGAAAATACAGAACTGAAGTAAGTTGAACTTTGAGGGTATGTGGAACAATGGACGAATGACCATCTAAACTTTAGTTATATTCAACCAATTAAAATAATCCGTAATTTGTACGTGTAGGACATTTTGATGCCGTTGACAGAAACTTAGAAGATTGTTGTAAGCTTTTATAGATAAATTACAATCAAACCACAGTCAAACCACAATCACATCAAACTCACATCACCATCACAAAACCGCACAAAACTATTCCTCGCACACAACGCGATGTGTACCGCAGCATGTTTCCGCGTCAATCGAGCGCTCATTAGAGACGCACGCATTAATATTCACTTGTTCCGGCACGTTGTCAATGCAGGTTGAACGGAACTGAGCCTTGATTTAGTGTCTTGATTACCGGTTGTGTGTTGTGCTGTGTCAACCCTTTTCAACGGGAAACTGCGTTATATTGTATGTTCATGTCGCGGTGGTTACCTAAAGGGTTTGTGTTTTATACATGAGCTTGTGGTTTTATACTAAGCTAATATAGGCGCCAGAAAATAACGACTCGTTGTCTCGAGGAAAATACAGAACTGAAGTAAGTTGCACTTTGAGGGTATGTGGAACAATGGACGAATGATCATCTAAACTTTAGTTATATTCAACCAATTAAAATAATCCGTTATTTGTACGTGTAGGACATTTTGATGCAGTTGACAGAAACTTAGAAGATTGTTGTAAGCTTTTATAGATAAATTACAATCAAACCACAGTCAAGCCACAATCACATCAAACTCGCATCACCATCACAAAACCGCACAAAACTAACCCTCGCATACACATCTCCAGCATGTTTCCGCGTCAATCGAGCGCTCATTAGAGACGCACGCATTAATATTCACTTGTTCCGGCACGTTGTCAATGCAGGTTGAACGGAACTGAGCCTTGATTTAGTGTCTTGATTACCGGTTGTGTGTTGTGCTGTGTCAACCCTTTTCAACGGGATACTGCGTTATATTGTATGCTCATGTCGTGGTGGTTGCCTAAGGGATTTAAGGTTCATGAATTCATCAGATATACGTATACTAATAAGTGAATATTAGTAAAAAAGTGAAGGAAACCACCATTTAGGATTTAAAAGTTCAGAGTGATTTGAAATCAAGGTAACATGCTTTTATAATACGTAATTAAAAGCCTGAGCCTTGATTTAGTGTCTTGATTATCGTTTGTTTGTTGTGCTGTGTCAACTCTTTCCAACGGGAATCTGCGTTATAGGTTCGTGTCGAGATGGTTGCCTAAGGGATCTAAGTAAATATTAGTAGAAAAGTGAAGGAAACAACCATTTAGGATTTCAAATCCTAAAGGGGGGTTATTTAGGATTTAAAAGTTCAAAGTGATTTGAAATGAAGGTAACGTGCTTTTATAATAAGTACGTAATTAAAAGCTACGTACTGTGTAAAAATTTTTGAATGCAACAAATCATATATTGGAAGAAGAATTAGTGGTCGCAGAACGTGGTTGAAGAAGTAAAAAAGACTAAGCAACTAATTGATTCCGTTTTTACAGTACTTCTTGACTCTGTTAATTAATTTAAAGTGTTAATCGAGGCCTACTTTTCTATATAATTTGTACGCCTAAAAGAACAGGTTATAAAAAGCCCACAATAAGGGCTTTCTCTACCCTGTTTTATTGTTTTAAAATATGCCAGATTATTATCCAGAAACACAAAACTGTTAACTAAGTACCAGGCAACAATGAAACCGCGCAGGTTTGATGTTCAACTAACTCTAAACGCATCCGACTTAAAGCCACTTGAGTTTTGGCTCAGTTTCCAGTCGACTGCTCTCAGTGTTGATTCTGTTTGGTGCCTTTCGCAGAGGTTTGCTTTCTGTGTTGTGGATATAGCTGGTAATAGTACCTACAATATGAGGTGCTCGTGGCTAAAGAATAACAGCCGCATGGGTCGATCTTCAAAGTTAAGCAACGCTTGCCAAGGTTGGTCTGTGGATGGGTGACCATCTTAACATACCGAGTTTCCTCCATACCTCGGAAAGCACGTTAAGCTGTTGTTCCCGGCTGTCATTTGTAGAACTTTGGCAGTCGTTACGGATTGTCAGAAGCCAGTAAATCTGAATCCAGTCTTGCCAAGAAATACCGTGTTACCCATTTAATGGGTTGTGGAGGTCTGGTAGGTGGCCGCTTCATGGTACTGGTATTCAGCTGAATCCGGTTTGACTGGAAGCCAACCCCAATATAGTTGGAAAAAGGCTAGGCAGATGATGATGATGATGAGTACCTACAATATGTACCTAATGCTTATATTAGGGTGTGTTGTATTGAATCAGAAATGAAGACATCTTCAGGAGGTTACCGACACAGCCCAAAAAATCGTTACTTGCATTGTACCTACATTATCAAAAAGTTTGAATGTTATTTTTAAATATAGATAATCAATGTTTTTGATTTTATATGACGTATATTTGAGATGACTTAGCATTTAATTCAATCGTTATTAGCTCCATTTACTTCAACGTTGTGCAGTATAAGCCGTTGTAATTCAACCATTTCCAATGCATCATCAATCTATGCAATTATAAATTTAATCGAGAGTTCTATTCCCGAAGCAAATTCCAAGTAAGTTCCTATCAATATCTTAGTACGCGTATAGGACTGAATATTTAGTCAGAAACATTTCATACATAAACCGACTTAAATCTGTTCCTCGTATTCAACGGTTCACAGAAACTCGTAATTGGAAGACAGCTTGTCTATCATAAACATTGGATACTATACTTGGAAGTTCTTGAATTGTAATTATGGTTAAATTGAGCTTAATATTACCTTTATGTAAGCTATTCCACACTACTTTGAAACAGCACAAATGACAATTTCATATGATTTTTGCGCGATACCCAAATGCTTCATCTACAATAAAAGCATCTTAGGATACTCCCTATATCATCAGCTACCCGGCAGTAAATTGCTTCAAAATCGTTCTAGACGTTTCAGGAATTAGATGAAATAGACAGACGAATAAAACGTTAAGAAGTGTGGTTTTGGTGTAAGTATGTAATCGTGTAAATATATGCAATAATGTATGCAGTAATGTAATATGTAATACGCTGTTTTTTGGCATTACAAACATACACTTCATCATCTGTCTAGTCTTTTCCCAACTATATTGGGTTCGACTTTCAGTAAAATGGGATTTTTTTTTTAACTATTGATAGGCACGCGTTTGACGACCATCTCACCTGATGGTAACCGATGAAGTGGTCGAAGATGGAGCACGCTTGCCTAGAAGTAACCTATCTATGGATCTAGCCGAATACCAGTATTTACACACAGGCACTTTAGTTTTGGCACAAACGTCGGTGCCAACTTTCAGACAAGACAGTTTAGCATTTAAGCGTGATAGAGCATCAAACATCATTCCAACCTATCACTGACTTCACATACAAATATTTTTAGAGGCATAATAGTATGAAACGGAGTCATTGTAGTTAAAAGCCTGTCCAATCCGCTAGGTTAAGCTGCCATAGCCCCGGATAACAAGCTAAGCCACCAGTCGTACGACCTTTGATAGACGTACTCGTAACGTTACGGACAGGTAGATGGCAAAAAAACTGACAGCTGGCTTCACCTACGGATATCAGTAACCCGCAGTAATCCAATCAACTGTTTGGCGTATGATATTCGTGGTATTGTCTATGTCAAGCATTGTTAGGTTACATTGTGTAACATTTTTCAAGAACATAAGAACAAATAAAATATTCTAATACAATGCCGTCTTTTATGTTAATATTCGTGATCTTCTTGATCAATTATGTTATTATTTTATGCAATTTCGTTCTATGAGTTACAATTTGATAGCAATTTATTTGCCCAAAATTTTGCAAGTCAAGCTATAGATTTGGTCTTATTTCAGTAAGAACGAAAACTTCATACTAATGAAGGCTCATTAGTTTTTGAACTTAAAAACTAATGAGCAATTAAAGTGTAACTTATTATTTTCCGTAAAGCATATAATAGAGTCGATTTGCTTTTTTACACACAGTCTGTAGCACTTTTTTCGTGTCTTATAATAATATAGTAGATTCAGTCCATTTTTCCAGTAATTTTCTTAAAAATTGTAGGTTCAGTTGTTTCGAAAATAAAGGTAATAATATGTTCTCAAATAACTTAAAATTTATTTATATTAAAACTATGCAAAATATTTTGATACTCTCACAATTTCATTTGATTATGGCACAATTTTAAAAACTTCTGATTGGTCTCCGAAAAGTGCCAGTAGATTTTACTGTGAGAGACACAAATAATTGATCTTATAAGGGTTTCATTCGTTTCTAAGGACATTCGGAACCCTAAAAATAAATACAGTTACCGTATACCAAGCAATCTTTCACACATATGAAAAAACTGCCGAACTGTCATTCGAAGACCGGTCACTGGATTGGTGACACATGATTGATGAAACTTATCCCTCGCTCTGGACCGACTCAATTCGATTGATCAATCACAAACGAATATATCCAGTTATTCTTACGGCTCTGTGTGTGAGTGATGCATCAATCTTGTGATATGAAAGTTGAGATAGTTAGAGAAAAAGTTTTAAGCTGATTGTCTACAAAAACGTTGTCGATCATCTTTTGAATTTCTTTTTTAGAGTTTCGTCGCTTGAGTTCAAGCTGAGTTTACGTTTTTGTTATTTGTCGGTATCAACTTTCAAGCTCGTAAGACAAGAATAACATGAACCAAGTTATAGAATCAACTGTCTGTTTAATTTGGGTGGGTTTCTGAATTAAGTATTGTGATTTAAGTACACTTAGTCTTCATCCTAATATATTACCTTTTGACAGGTTTTCAGCATAATGCAAAGTTTGACAAATTTCATATGAACAAGCATTTAAAATTGAATAACTCAGAAATTTGAGATTCTGTGCCTAAAGGTCTAAACCTTTTTTCTGCAGTGCAATATTTTATAACTTTTTAATCAAAGATGCATTAGGTGCTAAAGTGGTAGAATCTTTTATGTAAGCATGGCTTTAGCGGACATTGCCTTTTCCTTAAGGAATGAGAACTTCTGTAGTCTCCGACTAACGATAGCTTTGATTACACGTTCAAAATATCATCAGCACTGATAACACGCAGGGCTAAAACTCACCAGATCCTGTAACCGTGCATAGCGTACTAGGAATAATCTGTGAAAGAAATTCAAGCCCTAGGAAGGCCATTAGTCGGGCGATCAGTAGCTCTTGCACTATTATAAATATCTCTTTATAGAACGTTATCATCATCTGCCTAGTCTTTTCCCAACTACGTATATTGGGGTCGGCTTCCAGTCAAACCAGATTCATCTGAATACCAGTGTTTTATGCAGAGCGGCTGCCTACCAAACCTCCACAACCCACTAACTGGGTACTTCTTGGCAAGACTGGAGTCAGATTTAATGGCTTCTGACAACCCGTAACGACTGCCAAATTCTACAAATGACAGCCGGGACCAACGGCTTAACGTGCTTTCTGGCTGCTTAACGTGGAAACTCGTTATGTTAAGATGGTCACCCATCCACAGACCAACCTTGTCAAGCGTTGTTTAACCTTAAAGATCGACCCGTGCGGCTGTTATTATTTAGCCACGAGCTCCTCTCTTTATAGAACGTATACAATAAATTAATTTCAAACATTAAAATGAAGCCTTAATAACACTCGAGTTTTCACACATAACACAGCAAGTTATATGACGTGACTTTCATTAAATTAAAGCCGTTAACCCGAGACGACAAGTGAAAAAGCGAAAATATTGTCACAGTAAAAAGTATCGCAACTGGCGGCGCGAAAATTGAAAACAGAACTAGTGGAAACCGTTTCGTTACGTCACGACATGTAAAACATTTTAACGATGTTAGTTTTTTTGGGATATAGGTGTAACTAGCTGCTGCCCGCGACTTCGTTCGCGACATACATGCGAAAGCCAAAAAAAAGGGCTAAAGATAAATTATGTCGCTTTGTTAGATTGCTAGGAGAAGATATGCAAAATCTTAATGAGAAACTTCTGTTTACGATGTTTAAGAAAGTTGCTAGAATTGTTAACACGTGATAGAGCTACATAAAGTTGGCCATCGGTATACTAACCAGAGAAGAAGTCTACCCCCGCAATGGATAGAGTAGAGTGGAGTAGATACTCCGTTATCCGCACTTAGACTCCCATTCGGTCCATTGCGCGTAAGTGTTCTAGCTAATTTAGCCAGCCTAGCTCCGCCCAAATGCACAGAAGCTTCCTGGGTGTTCCACAGGTTTCGTGGAGCGACCTCAACGTTTCGAAGATTTATTCACGTTGGGAGTGGAAGTGGGCGACTGATTTCTCGGCGTCGAAGCAACCTCTGTAAATTTAACTGTCTATCGCTATTCTTTGTTGTAGAAATGTTTTTAGGGAGCATTGACCCGTGATTATACCAATTTTTATTCAGAAGGTATTTTTACTTAGGCTGATAAGTAGTTTAGTTAGTCGCGTCGATAGGCTTGACTGCTTGCAATTTATATCTCGTGACCATTGGTTCTCATAAAGTTTACTTGATATCTGTCAAATTCATGTAAATAATCACAAAATCGCCGGAGAAACAAGCCGGAGAAACACGCCGGAAAATCAGCCGAAATCTTATTTCAGATACTACAACAGTTTGTTGGATATGCGTGACTTTCAGCCGAGTGCCTAACGGGATGACATAGGCTATCTTCTAAGACAACCTAACCACCTTCTTGATTGTGGTGTGTGTCGTCAGCAATTTTTAACAGTATTCGTATAATTATGCGCATTTGAGTGGCATTCTTTTTTTTTTCTTCGTTTCCTCAGTACTGAAGATCGCGATCACATTCGTCGCGTCTCCAAGCCATTCAGTCTTCAGCAGTGTGTATTGCTCTGTAATGCTACTTCCAACAGCTTTTTTTATGGTGTCGGACCATAAAGAAGTACATATGATTGCTTGCCATAACGTATGGACATTATACTACTCTGTCAAGAAAGTACCGGGAAAAGATCAATAATAATAATAATAATAAGCAAGGCAGTTTTGTGGCGAACTGTTGGGCACTGGCGACCCCACGGACCTGATCTCCAGGGAGAATTCTTGTTCCTCATTTCCGGCTTGCCTTTATTGGCTGGCTGGGGTGAAAACTGACGAGGAACAGAGCTCCCACCTCTTTCTTGCCTTAATCGGCCGGTCTGAGTGGAGATTCGCAATAGCAAACGTGCTCGGGAGAAGGATGTATAATCCAGTAAGGTGCTGGTAGGGATCTTGACCGTACTTCCGGGATTGTCCTGATAGCCGTGGTATACCTCTCCACTCCTCTAGCACCTCAGGATATGTTGCCCCCTTGGCGCTACGTTACTTTGTGCTAGCGACCCTTTTCGGGGGGCCCATTTATTGAGTGTGCAAGTCACCCCCTGCCATTTTAAAGCCGTTTTAATTGTCAATAGTCAGGCAGGGGCCAATAGTTCTTCCATAGTAAACGATTATTAGTCCACTAAACCAGCCAAACCCATAGCGTTTCATCTTTTGTTTCCATATTCTGCAATAGTCCTGCTCCAACCGGGGATTGTCCTTGGGTATACCTTCACAGTGCATACAGGGATAATCGTCGGTTGGTGTCCCATTCCATTTGAAATGTCTAAACAGGCCTCTGCGAGTAAGAGAATTTGAGTTTAGGAAAAAGAAAAAAGTCAGCAGGAGCCATATCTGGTGAATATGGTGGTTGCTGGATGGTATTTGTTGAGTGTTTGGTTAAAAATTCGTTCACAATGATAGCCTTGTGCGAAGGCGCATTGTCGTGGTGCAAAATCCAAGAATTTTCTTTCCACAAATCTGGCCTTTTTCGTCGAATTTGCTCTCTTAAACGCCGCATAACACTCAAATAATATTCTTTATTTACCGTTAAACCTTCCGGTAAGAATTCAGAGTGCACAACACCGCGATAGTCAAAGAAAACAGTCAACATGACTTTGACTTTTCATCGACTTTGGCGTGGTTTTTTCGGTTTGGGTTCAGTTGGAAGGCGCCACTCCGAAGCTTGTTGACTAGTTTGCATGTCAAACTCGTAAACCCACGTCTCGTCACCAGTAACAATGCGTTTCATGAATGTTGGGTCCGAACTGACTCGTTCTAGCATGTCCTCAGCGACTTTCATGCGATTGAGTTTTTGGAGAAAATTCAGATCTTTTGGGACTAGCCGAGCAGCAACATGTTTCATACCCAAATGATTAGTTAAAATGGTACGGATCGACTCGTGAGATACAGAAAGTTCGGCGGCTATCTCTCTCAGAGTTGAATGGGGATTTTCAGTTACTATTTCCTTCACTTTTGCGATGTTAACTTCAGTTGCAGACGTTGACGGCCTACCAGAGCGAGGCAAATCTTCCATCACATCTCGACCGCTTTTGAACGCTTTGAACCACTCATAAGCACGAGTTTTTGATAAAGTCGATTCACCGTAAGCCTTCTGTAACATTTTCAGTGACTCCGAACACGAAATTCCATTGGCGATGCAAAATTTAAGACAAACTCTTTGTTCGATATTTTTGTCCATTATGAAATTCGCAATACACACTATATATATGATATTACTAAAACCAGCACTGTATTTAATATAAATAACAGATGCAACTCAAACTCCGCGCCAAAATGGAAAACAGTTGTGCCAATCTAACAACTACAAAAAAACAAAAATTTGAATTTGGAACCATGAACAAATCATCCATTCCCGATACTTTTTTGACTGAATGTATTGCGCTATATGAATGGTGCTTTCCTACCGCGAAAATGAGATCAAATGCATCTATGGAATATGAAGTTGAACTGCCAGAATATAAGCTCATGCTGTCAAAAGTACTTTTTGGGTCAATAGATGGCTTTGCAAGTATCTGTATTACACACTAAGTTGATTTCATAGTACATTGCCACAAATTCCTACCAGGTTTATGTGTAAAAGTTTTCTACTTCGGTTTTGTAATTTTTATCGTGACGTGAAAAAAATATAATACAGAAAAATAGAAAATAGGTTTAATAAGTTATCCTACTGATCCGGAATTTCAATACTTCGGCACATCCTGTTCAAACAGTACAAACGTAGCTGCGGCCAGCAAAAATATTATAGAGCAGGTATATAAAAGAGTAAAAAATAATTCAACAATCATTTATTTACACCGAATGGTTCTGAAAGCAGTCGTTGTTTTTGACGTGACAACGTCTTATAAATTGGTTTGCCGGGTGACACTTCAAGAAACTGCGTTACGCTCCGCTCACGTTATGCGCTCACAATGAGAGCGAGTGAGAGGCACGCGTCCCTTCCACTCGGGCATGGTTAGCCCGCCTAAGAGCGAGAGAGACAGACATAAAAAGTCGTTGTCACGTAAAACTTTCGCCCGTATACCGACTTTACAGGCAACCAATTTTTTTTTTTATGTTATGTGTTTGTTCTTGACTCTAGTCTAGGTCAGAGATGACAGAGACAAAGTCTACGTTGGAGCGAGCTTACCGCTTAGCTTTTGTACCGCCGGGTCTACTACTTAGCTCCCCAAAGAGGCTTTAAATCTACATAGTTACCGTTACAGTCAAATTGTAGCAAATTTTGTCTACTTTAAAAGTATCGACGCACCGTTTAGGAGAATTAAGCTTAACTCTTGAAAATTACCGAATATTAAGAAGTATTCTGAGCACGATGCAGTTAGCACAGGTCTTTCGAGGTTGAACAATTGGGAGGACACTACTGGCATCAATCCTAACGACCACCCAAAAAACCAGGCTGGTACAAAAAACGGTGGCTGGCCTACTACCTATTTTTTGCAAATAAACAATTCGAATTTGGCTTTGAAAAGTAATCCTCGGTCTCCGAGGTCTTTTAAAATAAGCTTATTAATATATATATATATATATACATTTTATTTTAAATCGCATGATCACATGAAACGTGAGCACTATGAAACTATACCCAAGGACAATCCCCAGTTGGTACAGGACTGTTGTAGTTTCTTTATTCTAGTTTATTTCTAAATAACAAGTATCGTATATGAATCCCCTTAAACCCAACGAAAATGGAGAGAGTTTAGATCTCACGCTACATTGATGAGGACAAAAGTGTTGTTTCAAATATCACCAAATTAATGAAGCGAGAAACTTCGCTTCTCTTCGACTTCGCTTCCAAACAGAACAGTTGTTCCAATTGTTCTACTGAAAACTTGCAACAGGATTCCTAAATCCAGTTCGCAAAGCAAACAGCGTTTATCAAGCGTTGATGGCAAGCTTGCTTTACAAATCTCTTGCGTTTACGATACCAAAGTCAGCTTCTATTTCGTTCTCAACACTACAGATTTCCCAGTTGCATCGTTTGTCCTCAGTTTAAGAGGCAAATACGTATCCCCGTAACGCATAGACGACGCGAAGTGTATTCTTTTGTAAGACTCTCTGTTCTG
The DNA here is from genome assembly GCA_950371165.1 of Lacanobia oleracea. Taxonomy (NCBI): domain Eukaryota; kingdom Metazoa; phylum Arthropoda; class Insecta; order Lepidoptera; family Noctuidae; genus Lacanobia; species Lacanobia oleracea. Next base: position 17,235,460 of record OX493397.1, read on the forward strand.
TTCTGTTACGTTGGAAATTTTTGCTTTCAGTTTATTGTTGAAAGGATTTCTTTTTGTTTTGGATTATTTAGGTTCGATTTAAAATACGGAAATGAGAATATTAGGTTCATTGGGAAACATTTTTTTTTTCTATGGGTTCATAAGGTTCGAAATATTACATTGTAAAGATTGTTATTATTTGCGTAAGGACTTTCAAGAAAGGGGATCGCAATTTTCTCTCCCTATAAGAGCTGTCCGCTATTTTGTTTTTTTAAGTTGCGGCACACGGTCTAATATGCATTGCGGTCCAATATGCATATCCGGGTAGAGGACACTTAAACAAATAAAAAACGTTACGAAACGTACGTCTAGCAACATGGTCCTAAGTGTCACGTTGCTGAGGTATTTGAAGGTAAAGTCGGTTAGTGAAAATTGTGTTAAGAAGTGAAATGCTTATCTAGATCGTCTTTTGATTACTTTGTAGTTGAAACATCATATGGTGTTATAAATTCATAACCATTCATTGTTCAAGATACCTAGTGATATTAGAAGCTTATCCTGAACAACAGTTCAATTCTACGTCCAAGTCAATGGAACATAGACGTGTCTGAAGATCAGTTAGTTCATGAAACAGTAAACTAGTTCTGTTCTGCATAATTTATGCCGTGATTATACTGTTTCGGAATAACATGAAAGCGTATTCCCGATTGGTATGTTTGTCATGTCATGATTTAGAAGCGGCTATTTTGGCATATTATTATGACAATTGTGAATGCTTAATACAAGGACAGCTTGAGTTTATTGCTATAAATTAAAGGAGAGCATTGGAATCAGAGGACTTAGTGATGTATGAAAAAATAAGTTTTCAGTCATTGTCGCCAGACGGCGCTTATTCAGTTTCAATACAAATTGACGTTGACGCCAACGCAGTCGAAAACGTTAAAACATTCGCACTAGCAAGGACTCTGAAGCGCGAAACGAAGCCTATAGCTGTTTTTGCTGGTCGATAATTATCACTATTGATAAAAAGACACAAAAAATAAATCAATACTAGCTATTGCCCGCGTCTGCGGTTCCGTTAATATATTTTTTCGCGAAGTAGCATATAACCATTTCCAGGTTCCAATAATCAGAGGACTTAGTGATGTATGAAAAAAAAAGTTTTCAGTCATTGTCGCCAGACGGCGCTTATTCAGTTTCAATACAAATTGACGTTGACGCCAACGCAGTCGAAAACGTTAAAACATTCGCACTAGCAAGGACTCTGAAGCGCGAAACGAAGCCAATAGCTGTTTTTGCTGGTCGATAGTGATCACCATTGATAAAAAGACACAAAAAATAAACCAATACTAGCTATTGCCCGCGTCTGCGGTTCCGTTATTATATTTTTTTGCGAAGTAGCATATAACCATTTCCAGGTTCCCATCTGACTCGGACCCAAAACTCGGCACGCACGCTACGTAAAAAGCAAACTCACTTTCGAAATCAGTCAAAATTAGGATGCGTTTTTTAGGGTACCGAACTCAAAGGGTAACCAACGGAACCCTATTACTAAGCCTCCGCTGTCCGTCCGCCCGTCCGTTTATCAGTCAGAGGGCTGTGTCTCAAGAACCGCAATAAGTAGACAGTTAAAATTTTCACAGATTATGTATTTCTATTGTCGCTATAAGAACAAATAATCAAAATTAAGGTTTATGGTACGGAACCCTGCGTTTGCAAGTCCGAGTCACACTAGGCCGGTTTTTTTATACCATTCATATTAAATTCTTCTAACATTATTTAGGTTTATTTTAAAGCATATGCTAAAAGCCAATATGGAGCGTAGTTTAGAGAGTAGTTTAATTTTATTCCTCAAACAATAACTTAGTTTCGTATTACCAAACTTAGATAAGTTTGTTCACCAGACTGTGCTTACTTATTGGAAGACAATCAAATTCACAATTCCAATTGAGGAGCTCGTGGCTAAATAATAACAGCCGCACGGGTTGATCTTCAAGTTACGCTTGGCAAGGTTGGTCTGTGGATGGGTGACCATCTTAATATACCGAGTTTCCTCCGTGCCTCGGAAAGCACGTTAAGCCGTTGGTCCCGGCTGTCATTTGTAGATCCTTGGCAGTTGTTACGGATTGTCAGAAGCCAGTTAATCTGACTCCAGTCTTGCCATGAAGTACCGTGTTACCCAGTTACTGGGTGGTGGAGGTCTGGTAGGCAGCCGCTCCGCGTAAAATACTGGTATTAAGCTAAATCCGGTTTGACTGGAAGCCGACCCCAACCTAGTTGGGAAAAAGCTAGGCAGATGAATCAAATTCACAATTCCCAAGCTATTTGCTTCAGACTTTTTGGAAAGTTTTTAAATGACGTAATTTGGCAGTATGAGAAACATATGATATTGAAATGGAATAAGAATTTGAAAAATCGGACCTTCCATGGTTTCAGGCATCAACGCTTGTTTTCCTGACAAATGGGTGGATTATGAGTTTGGTAGTCTATGTGTGCATGAATGCAGATGAAGCAGTTTATACTCCCCACTGTATATTTTTTTTGTTTTTTTTTAGGGTTCCGTACCTAAAAAGTCATCACTCACCGTACCTCACATCACTCTCTTGTGTTTTCTTGAATTTTCCCTTTACTTGTGCTGTAAGACCTTGTTTTTAAACAAAATTGACAATTCTTGGTCAACCGGATGTACCCTATAGGATTTGGGTCGAAAACCTATATAGTAGTTCCCGTTGATCTAGAATCACGAAATTTGGCAAGTAATACCATCTTATACTACAAGTATAGGGAAAAGTCTGAAAACTATACATTTGTAATGTAATCATAAAAAATATAGTCTTTATTTAAAGTTATTTGTAGCTACAAATTTGTACGGAACCCTCGGTGGGCTAGTCTGACTCGCAATTGGCCGGTTTTTTTAAACGTTGCTCCACACTAGGATTTTTTCCTGTATCGTGGATGCGTTCACAAACGTACAAACTCACATACACAACTCCTCGGTGTTCATTGGAAATTAGCGCCTTGCTGTGAATCCAGCCAAAGGAGAGCTTCATGCTGAGTTCATACCTTGTTTCCAGAAGCACGACGTACGTCTGCATTGTTTCTGGTTTTCTGAGTTTACAGTACACGTTTAAAAAATATATCGGCCAAGTGCGAGTCGGACTCGCACACGAAGGGTTCCGTACCATAAATCCTATTTTTTATTATTTGTTGTTATAGCGGCAATTGAAATACAGAATCTGTGAAAATTTCAACTGTCTACCTATTACGGTTCTTGAGATACAGCCCGCTGACAGACAGACGGACAAGCAGATGATCGGACGGACAGCAGAGGCTTAGTAATAGGGTACCGTTGGTTACCCTTTGGGTACGGAACCCTAAAAACAAACAAAATTATTCAACTCAATTCCGTTGTCAGGTTTTATATAATTAAATCATGTTGGGCCATAACTTTCCCCGATGCTTTAGACCTACAGTTAGATTGACGAATCTACATTTTTTATATTATTTATTAATAGTTGACCCGCGAAACTTCGTCTGCTCCTGCTCCGCTCCTATTGGTCTTAGCGTGATGATATACAACCTTTAGCCTTTCTCGATAAATGGGCTATGTAACACTGAAGATACAACAGACAGATTTTTTTAGATCGGACCAGCATTTCTTGAGATAAGCGCGTTAAACCAAACAAAACTAGTGGTCGTTATTTTTGAGCTCTTTTTTTTGATGTTTTAGTTAAAAAAGTAGACCTCCCAAATAAGGAGAGTAGATATTCAAGGATTGTAGGTAGTCAAGGATTGTACGTGATAATACACAGTTTTTTCTTTGAAAATTATTTTATTGTAAATGGTATTGTTTTTGATGGCATCGACCGGGGTTTGTATACAATTGATATGATAATAAAAACAGTTTGAATAAAACACACAAAACTGCAAACCATATTTAAACTATAGACGACGATGTGCTGAATCTAAAACCTTAAGTACATTTAAAATTTAAACGTTGAATAGTCAACACCTCTAACCGTTGACTATTGAAATTCAATCAATATAATATTATGCGATATCATCGAAACAAAGCCGATCCTATTCACGATATAATACAAACTGTTTGAAGAGTACTGTGGGACGATACATTAATATGCATCAAGTGCAAACTATCGCCGACCGCGATCGCAGTGTAGACTACAAACACGAACACAGCTGCCACTGTTCGCTTTCCATTTATGGACACAGAAACACTGTGTTCCCGTACCCTGCTTGAGTACTGAATTATTTTGTAGCGGGTTTGGGATTGAGGAAACAGCGTGTCGGCCACTTATCTTGTGCCGAGACAAGTGACGGAAATGAGTGACTTACTGGCGTAGCCAGCGATAGCTGGGTTTTTAGCACTTGTACGACGACTGGAATTCAAACGATTCGTTATTTGTAGCAAGTACGAAAAGTATCAGAACGACCTCACCAAAATTTGTTTCGCAAAAAGTTTGTAGACGTGCTATAGACCAACGTTCGTTGTTAGACACATCACAAAAGATCATTAAATATTTTTAGAGAGTTCTGATGATCCTCTTGCAATTTATAACTTCTAGGTACCTTCTTCAGAATCAAAGTCAAAATCAGTTTTTCCCTAGCTTTTCCCCAACTAAGAGTATGTTGGAGTCGGTCGGACTTCCAGTCAAACCGCATGCAGCTGAATACCAGTGCTTTACATAGTGCGAGTGACCTCCACAAACGTAAGCTGGGTTTTACGATAATCCTTGGCAAGACCTTTTTTTAAGGATGGGGAATCATTAAATTACCTGCCCCGCTCTGGGCGGAGCAGAAGGTAGTGTCAGACTATTACTGACTAAAAGCCACCCGTGTTCCTCATAATGCCCTTTGCGTTCCAGGGCCCCGGTGACACTTTTGAACGAATTCCGCAACGACCCTTTGGCAAAACCTACGCAGTGATTGTGTCTCAATGCCTATGCGATATTTAGATACTAAACGGAACTCGTAAGTTCCGTTTAGTATCTAAATGTACTTAAATGTACTTTTGTCTTTTCAACCGACTTGCAAAAAAGGAGGAGGTTCTCTAATTCGGCGGGTATTTTTTTGTTTTATATATTACTACTATTACGATTACTCCGAGGTTTCTCATCCGATTTGTATGATTCTTTTTTAGTTCGATGCTTAATTTGGTCCCGTAATTTTTTTTCACAATCGGAATTTCAAAAAATACTATCTGAAGCCTTGAGAATTTAAAAGTTCAGCTATATTTTTCAACAGGAGTTAAATTTCACTTTTGGTGCGGTGGCTACGGTCAAATTGAATAAAACTCATATATGAATGCTCTGATTCAATTCTATTTCGCGTTTCGGGAAAAATTTAAAAATCAAATGCACCACGCTTGTATTCAGCCTATTTTGATTCCTTCGACCGTACCGAGTTTTTGCTTTCAAAAATATAATGGACGAAAAATTTTTTTGGTATTTTCTTTTGTATGTCATTTGGGGTTGTTAAAAGTTCATTGGAAATTTTAAAATAGAGTTCTATTTTTGTTTTTAATTTATAAGTGTGTCAGTCAGCAGGCTGTATCTCAAGAACCTTAATAGAGAGACTGTTGAAATTTTCATAAAAATTAAATTAATTGAAAAATTAAAGGGGTCTCCCTACAATAAATGTGTTTTTGTCGATTTATGATACGGAACCGTTTATGTGAGAATCCGCATCGCACTTGGCTGGTTTTTCGGTCTTTTTAAGACTTTGTGTTGCTGCCGTTGGTCCCGGCTGTCATTTATAGATCTTTGGCAGTCGTTACGGATAGTCAGAAGCCAGTACATCAGACTCCAGTCTCGCCATGAAGTACCGTGTTACCTAGTAAATGGGTTGTGGAGCCGCTCCACGTAATATACTGGTATTCAGCTAAATCCAGCTTGACTGGAAGCCGACCCCATAAAGTTAGGAAAAGGCTAGGCTGATGATGATGTGTTGAATGCTTCACCCGACACTTGACGACAACGCTTAGGATTCAAAGGAGAAGACTGTTTTACCCTAGGTTTAGCAAGCAGGCTAACTTTATAGCTTCTTATTAATATGCAACAGCTGACAACACCAAACTATAGATTCAATAACAATAAGAAACTGATGGACGAAGCTTCTGGCTAAGGAGCGAGTTTCAATTATGGAGTCAGTTTCAATTCAAATTGAAAAGAAGTGTTGATATTTCGTACATAACAGTCCCGACTGGCTGTATTAGGTGCTATGGTGCGTTTACGCAGACTGTTTTTGAGAAATGATTACTCGGGAACACGTATGGATCAATCTGAAGAAAGGATATAGCTATGCGTACATACATTGTTCGCCTAAGAACCAGCAGAGATGTGACTTTACTTTTTGTGTTCTAAATAATGCATATGTTTGACAGATAATTAATTAAAATCACGGACACTTCTGAGAATTGCAAAAAATACAAAATGCTTTCGGATTTTGAGGTTATAATTAGGCCAATAGAAACACACCAAATGGACTAAGATCCCAGAGCTGTCAGACCTCTCTTCTTTTCTCACTAACAAAATGTATGGTATAAATTAGTGTTAAGAGTGAATAGGTTACTTCTAGGCAGGCGTGCTACGTCTTCGACCACATCATCGCTTACCAACAGGTGAGATAGTGGTCGTGTCTATCAATAGTAAAACAAGAGGAAAAGACCGAAGTTAATTACTTTTTAAAAGTTTTCGATATTATGAAGTGCCCATTCTATTGTAGTAAATAATTGTTGTTTCATAAGTGTTGATTCATAGGCCACTTTTAACGATGTCCGTGGAGCAATATGCAGCAACTTCAATAAAATCTGGCTTGACTAGAAACCGACCTTAATATAGTTGGGAAAAGGCTAGGCAGATGATGATGAATCCTTTCGGCAATATTGCTTCTATGTAATTGCTGCATATATTCCATTTTGCTCTCTCTGCGTTTTTCTACTAGATAACTCGCGTTTTGCCTAGTTTCTTGGAGTTTCTCCATATCGCTCAATGTTGTCATTGCTAAACATTTCGCCAAATTGACGCTTGTTGCCGTTCAATATATCTATTCGCTGTGATTATAAATACGTACTTGAAATATTCCAGCAACAAACAATTTTCTGGAAATCGTTTGATCCGCTAACGGTCGGTAGGTCGCAAATAGATGTGACATTTTATCCGGCCAATCATAATCGCGTAGGAAGTGGTTTTTGTGTGGGTAGCTGTTCAAAGAAATCTGTTCTGAAACCGCATTAGGTCACCAAGCTTTATTTATAGGTATTTCATTCATGTCAAACAAAATACACATTACTGGTTTTATGATGAAGTCTGTTTTTGAACGACGAAAATTATCAATTTGTTCCTGAAATAACAAAATTAACCTAAATCATCAAACAAACCATTAAATAGAATCAATAACATCCTCGTTTCGTCTTTGATTGAACATTTATTAGGTACTTCCACAGAAAAGAAACATTAGCTAGTATAGTAAATTAGGCCTGAAAATCAAAGCGGTGCTCCGCTCAAGCAGAGCAGACCTTGTCTTCCGGGCAATCCACATAGTGATGATACCCGGGCGTGTCTTTCCGCCGAATCTGAAACAGGTAGCTCCCGAAACAACTATGTCCGGTGAGTACTTGCGTCTGGTGGAAGGTGACGACGCCGTGGGGCCTGTCTAAAGTGGGTGATAGACGTACGAGCAAGTACGCGTACTTATGGCTGGACGACCTTTTTCGCTCGTGTGTCACCCTAAGTACGCGTACTTAAAAACAAGACGCGCAGACAAGTAATCCTCAAAGAGTGACTTATTGCCACAATAGTGGCGTGTCCATGCCCACGTATCGTGTTACTTAGTTATTGGGTTGAATTAGTGGCCTATTCAGTCGCATAGGTTTAGACTGCAAGCTGGCAGATTGATTGAATTTAAAATGAAGGAACAAGCATGAACAGCATAACTATGAAATACGACGGACTATTTTATTCCATATTGCAATCAATATCGTTTTAGCATGCCGTTTGAAATTTCACATCGGTCTGTACTGAAGAGGAATTGTAAATTTAGTATTATGGTAATTCGTATGTTCTAGCATTAAATTAGACCGGGCCAGAGTTACATGGAGTAAAAAAAGAGCCTTGTTTTAACCCCGTATGTTAAAACAGTTCTGTATGTCGTCAAAATGTTTTTAGACTGTCTGGGTTTCAAACAATATTCGTATCTTCATGTCTGGATAAATTATGATTTTGTTTAAATTTTGTTTGTTTCTGTTTCCCTGTTATTTGTGTTACCTTCATGATAATATGTTTAAATAAAACCCACCTGACCTTTACTGAAAATACTTAACAGTAATTTGAAATGGTTTTCGCAAAATTAATTTTCAACAGCCAGTCGCATCACTTGTATTTTATTATATTTGTGATGCACCAATAAATTATTTTATTTTATATCTATACTAATATATAAAGCTAAAGAGTTTGTTTGTTTGTTTACTTGAACGCGCTAATCTCAGGAACTACTGGTCCGATTTGGAAAATTCTTTCAGTGTTAGATAGCCCATTTATCGAGAAAGGCATATATCATCAAGAAAAGACCAATAGGAGCGAAGCAGTAATGAAAATTGTTAGGCAGACGAAGTTGCGCGGGTCAACTAGTTAGTAATATTGCCTTAAAATAAGGCTAAACATTGCGTATTCGTAAAACAAGCTGTTCTTGATTTCAAGATATTTTTTTTACTTTTTCGCTGTACTGACATCTAAAAGTCACTTACAAACCTACACAAAAGTATTAATCTCGATACACGTACAAAACCTTGCAACTCCACACACTCCTAACAGAAATAGAAAATAAGAAAAACTTCTCCAGTACATACATACGTACTTCCACGATTATTTCTCACACTGTCAACTCCAGTTAGATCGATCACAATGCGGGAATCCCACTCCAGGGAAACAGCGGTAAGACAAATCTTTCCCTGAGCTGTAGGAAACTTTGCCGACTTTACCGGACCGCATTTGTTACTTACACCCATTGTAGTGTGTTAGTACCTTTATTTTGTTGAAGAAAGGTGTTTTTATTTAATATTGTGGATTCAATTATTTTCTAGTGACTTGATTTAAAACTGTGCTATGGGCTTCATCTATCAGGCAGCGCTGCGTTTTTATTATTTTGAATACCGCAGCACATACTGAGGAGTCTTTTTGGCCTCGCACAGGTGCATATTTTATGTTGTTAGTTTTTAACCACTTAATATTAATTGCCACTATTTTTTTTGTGATTCTTGATGAGCTGTACGATAGAGCGAGTGAGTCCAGATGATTTACAAATTTCTACTGAAAATTTCAGTTTTTTTTTTTTTTCGACTTGTTGTGTGGAGCTACTGTATTACTAATAAAATATTGAATGCAGCTGCTTTAAATAAAATTCGGATCAATATCCTACCAATTCTTTTTAAGTTTCCATCAAACTCGATAAAAATATGATCGCGTGATAAGAGCCAACTTTATCGCTCGTATTTATAAGTGAGCTGAAACACTTTGTTTTTAGAAATATTTAAGATTACTAGTTTGAGTTACATATGAGAAAGAATAAGTAATTCGTTAGTCATAGTATTTTCTATTCAAATTTTAAAATCAGTAGTCGCTTTTTCCCAATGTACCCAGTTTCGTTACGTCATGTTTATATTCATTTTCCCGGCACTTTCCGCATTTAATTTTTAAAAACACACATTTTAACAGCCGTGCGTGACGTCATTAAAATGCTGGAAACGCCACAAAAACAAGGCTAACACATGTATTGTGATGAAAATCGAGGTGGTGAAGCAAACTTGCGCAACCGACAGATTTGCAATTCACAGTGCGTCGTGCTGGCAAATAGCCGAACGTTTGACGACTAGTGTTTGTAATCGAAAGCTTAACATGTTGTTCGGGACAACGATTAGTGTTGACGATGGTTTCCGATACAATCGGTTGGAAATGGGCGGAATTGTCGAAATTGTGCGCAAAATTTGTCACTTTTCGGTTCCCTACGTGATTTGACGGATTCATTCGTATTGCGCGGATGTTTGTATTGTTGTTAGGGTTCCGTACCCGAGGGGTAACCAACGGAATCCTTTTACTAAACCGCTGCTGTCCGCCTATTTGTCACTCTTTGAACGAGCTGTATCCCAGAAACCATAACAGTTGAAACATTAAAATTTTCAGTGTGTATTTTGACTGTCGCTATAAAACTCAAATTAAAATTAGAATTAATGTTTAAATTCCACAAATCAAATTGATCTGACTCGCGCTTGGCCGGTTTTATTACGACTTACGAGTACCTCAGTTGGATTGATTTTGAACAAAGTATGGTTTTTAGGGTTCCGTACCCGTTGAGTAACCAACGGAACCCTATTACTAAGCCTTCGTGTCTGTCTGTCAGCGGGCTATATCTCAAGAACCGTAATAGGTAGACAGTTCAAATTTTCACAGATTGTGAATATCTATTAGCGGTATAATAACAAATAATAAAAACTAAGGTTTATGGTACGGAACCCTTCGTGTGCGAATTCGAATCGTACTTGGCCGGTTTTTAGGTCCAAATCAAGCAGCGTAGCAATCATATAGCGGTACATTGTTTTAACAAAGTTTTTTTAACAGAAATTTGGCCAAACTAATAACAGTAGTCATAACCGTGCGTTGGAAACCCTTTCGGTCGATATATATAGCACTTAGCATTCCTTGATATCTACCTACATATCAAGGCAAAGTAATACCTGTAATAACATCGTGTTCTACTAAACTTTAAAAAAATATCATTACATAACATCACTCCTGTATGTTCAGAAGGGTTAGGTAGACCTGTAGATACCTATTTACATTACCCTACGTTTCATCATTCGGCAATAGGCTCGGCCCTTATATATTTTTTTTTCGTAGGTGAAATCATCAAATACCAGTCATTTGATGATTTCACCTACGAAAAAAAAATAACGTCTGACGTTCCCCTCCCGCTCTGCACAGAGCGGGAGGGGAACGTCAGACTCTTACTGACTAAAACCCACCCGTGTTCCATCAAAATGCCCATGGCGTTGCAGAGCCGAGAGAGATTTACTCTTCCGACCATCTGCCTAGCCTGTTCCCAACTATATTGGGATCGGTTTCAGTCAAACCGGATTTAGCTGAATACCAGTATTTTACGCGGAGCGGCTGCCTACCAGTCCTCCACAACCCATTAACTGGGTAACAATTACTGTACTTCATGGCAAGACTGGAGTCAGATTACCTGGCTTCTGACAATCCGTAACGACTGCCAAAGATCTACAAATGACAGCCGGACCAACGGCTTAACGTGCTTTCCGAGGCACGGAGGAAACTCGGTATGTTAAGATGGTCACCCATCCACAGACCAACCTTGGCAAGCGTTGCTTAACCTTCAAGATCGACACATGCGGCTGTTATTATTTAGCCACGAGCTCCTCCACGTGAGACGATGAATTACTCTTCCGACCAATTCTGCAATTCCCCATATTACACAAGACTTAAACGTGGTAGAAAAAATATTCTCATAGATTAAACAATTTGATTTAAATATTTCGAGCAGAAAACACGTATCCGATTAAGTGGCATCAAGTAAACATCTGTACTGCTTAACTTTACAGACAGAAAACAGACCGACTTAAAAAGTTTATACTTCAGAAATAATTTAATTTCCTCAGATGTAAGTTACGTAGTTAATTATACCTAATATTTTATGTCCTAGATCTAATTCGGTACTAAGTACCTACGAAGTAAGTAAGAACCTTAAGTAGGGACCTTAGCAGAGCTTTTCTGACTAAAATCATTCCAGAGTCCTCTGATTAAGCCAACCAGGCATTTGAACAGATTAACTTGCGGATAGAATGAGCATGCTGAAGTGGGCCGGCCATGTCTGTAGACGGACAGACGGTTGTTGGAGCAGTTACGTGTTGGAGTGAAGACCGCGTATGGGCAAACGTAGTGTGGGACGCCCTGCGGGATGATGGATTGATGATTTGAAGAAGGTGGCTGGCAGCAGATGGATGCGGACTGCTCAAGACCGGGGTGATTGGCGCTCTTTGGGTGAGGTTTACGTTCATGCTGTCTGATATGTTTACATGAGGAGCCCGTAACTAAATAAATAAATAACAGGTGCATGGGTTGATATTCAAGGGTAAATATCGTTTGCCAAGGTCGGTCTGTGAATGGGTCTCCATTTTATACCGAAACTTCTCCTCGCTCGGAAATTGCGTTAAGCCGTTGATTGTCATTTGTAGATTTTTGACAGGCGTTACAGTGGCTAGAACTCAGTAAACCTGACACCAGTTATTTCTAAGGGTACGTAACGTTTTAACCAGTCATCGATTCGAAATGAAAATAAAGAAAAAGAGTGATAAAAGAATTCGTTTCAAAATGCAGCGAAACTCCTGTTAGCCAGTCCATTGTTTGTTTGGTTCTCGATGCCAAGTTTATATACTTCAGTCGAAAGGATACGTTTCTTCTGAAACTAAAATGTTTCAACGAAAATGTATCTATCGCGACGACCAATTTTCATGTCGCATTGTGCATGTATGCGGAGGAGCTCTTGGCTAAATAATAACAGCCGCATGGGTCGATATTTAAGGTTAAGCAACGCTTGCCAAGGTTGGTCTTTGGATGGGTGACCATCTTAATATACCGAGTTTCCTCCGTGTCTCAGAAAGCACGTTAAGCCGTTGGTCCCGGCTGTCATTTGTAGACCTTTGGCAGTCGTTACGGATAGTCAGAAGCCAGTAACTCTGACTCAAGTCTTGCCATGAAGTACCGTGTTACCCAGTTAATGGGTTGTGGAGGTCTGGCAGGCAGCCGCTCCACGTAAAACACTGGTATTCAGCTGAATACGGTTTGACTGGAAACCGACCTCAATATAGTTGGGAAAAGGCTAGGCAGATGATGATTGTGCATGTATGCGAAAGCCCTTTAGTTTACCCTTTTGTCTTGCATTCGAATGAAATCGACATGCAGATGATTTATTGTATCGAGTTCGGATGGCAAGTGAATGATGAAGGAGCGTTTGCAATACACTTAATAGAAATATGTGTTTTGCTCAAACGGATTGCGAAATAAAGGGAACGGGAATTCTGGCCAGGTGTGCAACAACGGTCACTGACCCACATACATTTATTGACCTTCTTATAAGTAAATACAGAAATAAAGACATACAGCAAATTAAATTCTATCGTGATATTTTTGTTGTGATGTTCTCTACTGATGGAAAATGGGTCATTATTTTATTGTTCGGGTATCTACGCAGAGATCTTAGGGTAACGTCAATCCAATTTATTGCAACTTTATCTGCGACTATAGAGAACATACTCCCGGTATAAAAGTATAGTAGAATAGTTTCATCGAACCGTACAACCGTTACGAAGTAAAGGTGTAACAAACAGCGTAGAGACAGACAGAGTTACTTTCGCATTTACAATATTCTTCTTCTTCTTCTCGTGTGGGCATTAAGGTCTAGCGATCCCACACACCCAAGTGTCAGAGTTCCTAAATTGCCCAAAGGGAATCTGACATGGTTTATTTGATGACCGCCATTTGGCGGCCGGAGCCACCGGCTTATACGTGCCTTCCGAAGCACGAAATCATCTTTTATATCAGACAATCAGGTGATTCAAGACTGCAATGGCCTTGCAAAACTTGAAAACAACTTTACAAAGTATGTTTTACCGTGGGAATCGAACTCTATGACCACCGGATCACAAGACAAACGCCTAAACCACTCGACCACGGAGGCAGTTATCTATACTAATCTATCTATCTTAATCTTAATATATATAAATCTCGTGTCACAATGTTTGTCCTCAATGGACTCCTAAACCACTTAACCGATTATAATAAAATTCGCACACCATGTGCAGTTCGATCCAACTTGAGAGATAGGATAGTTTAAATCTCAAATTATAGTCGCAATTTTAATTTATTGCTAATTATTTGTCTGTTATTATTTGACAGCGGGTAGGGTAGGTAGGGTAGGTAGGGTAGGTAGGGTAGGTAGGGTAGGTAGGGTAGGTAGGGTAGGTAGGGTAGGTAGGGTAGGTAGGGTAGGTAGGGTAGGTAGGGTAGGTAGGGTAGGTAGGGTAGGTAGGGTAGGTAGGGTAGGTAGGGTAGGTAGGGTAGGTAGGGTAGGTAGGGTAGGTAGGGTAGGTAGGGTAGGTAGGGTAGGTAGGGTAGGTAGGGTAGGTAGGGTAGGTAGGGTAGGTAGGGTAGGTAGGGTAGGTGGGGTAGGTGGGGTAGGTAGGGTAGGTAGGGTAGGTAGGGTAGGTAGGGTAGGTAGGGTAGGTAGGGTAGGTAGGGTAGGTAGGGTAGGTAGGGTAGGTAGGGTAGGTAGGGTAGGTAGGGTAGGTAGGGTAGGTGGGGTAGGTGGGGTAGGTAGGGTAGGTAGGGTAGGTAGGGTAGGTAGGGTAGGTAGGGTAGGTAGGGTAGCCAGTTGACGGGAGCGAAGCCGCGCGGGTCAGCTAGTACTAATATATAAAGCTGATGAGTTTGTTTGTTGGCTTGTACGCCCTAATCTCAGGAACTACTGGTCCGATTTGAAAAATTATTTCAGTATTAGATAGTTCATTTATCGAGGAAGGCTATAGACTATATATTATCACGCTAAGACTAATAGGAGCGAAGCAGTAATGAAAATTTTGACGCAGACGAAGTTGCGCGGGTAAACTAGTACTAATATATTAAGTTGAAGAAATTGTTTGCTTGAAAGCGCTATTCTCAGGTACTACTGGTCCGATTTGAAAAATTATTTCAATGTTAGACAATTTATCAGAAGGCTATAGGCTATTTATCATCATGTTTAAACCAATAGGAGCGGAGTCAACTAGTATAGGTATACCATTAGTATGGACGTATGGATAATTTCATTGAACACACATATTTTTTATCTTTAAACTTTGTCAATCGATCAATATTCTTTATTTGTAAACATAGGTTACAGTAGTTTGTGACGAAGAACGTCGAACAAAAATGATTGGATTAGTCGAACAAAACCAGAATTGATTAGTAAGTTTTCATTTGTATTTATATGTAGGATTTACGTAACAATGAACTGTCTTTATATAATAATCCAACCAAATAAGTAAAATCTGTTTTGTAACTGCATTTCCTACTCCTATGTTTCATACATACCGTGGCAGCCTTTGTCCCCATGCCGGGATTGACTGAAACTGATTAAAACTTTATTTCTTGCGGTTTTTTTTTCGTTTCTGAACGATTGAACTCTATGGTAGATATATTTTTCAACTGTGGACACTGACAGAAAAAAAATACTTGTCAAAATTACGACAAACGAAAGCGAAACTCCAGAGAAAATCACCCCAAAAAATCTAAATAGGGGCCGAAGAGGTTAAGGCTACACTATAAAAACAAAACACTACAAGGTACAAAATAACTTCGGAAGAAAGAAAAGAACTTTAATTTCGGAAGTCAGTGTTTTTGGTTATTTTTTAGTTTTTGACACCGACTTCCGAAATTAAAGTTCTTTTTCTTCTTTCGAAGTTATTATGTACCTTGTAGTGTTTTGTTTTTGGAAGTCGGTTGTATTTTTTTTGTAAAAACGTTTTTATTTTTCACTTTTTAATGGTACTTACCTGCGTACCCGTTAACAGCGTACCGGCGCAATGTTATGTTAAGAACTAGTGTAAACACTAATAAAACATGCTATTTCAGCAATCCCGATCCATTTGCTATCATTTATTAAAGAGTTCCGTTACCTACCTCCGAAGTTCTTCATAAGATCTCCACCAAATTGAAATGGGACCAGTCCAGAAAAATACTCTTTCAAACAAAAAAGAATCATCCAAATCGGCTGACAATTGGCGAAAATATCGCTGAACAAACATTTTTCATGGGATCTTATCTTCAGAACCTTATTTATACCTCTAATATCTTAATTCAGATATTAGAGGTATAAATTAGGTTAGAAAGTTAATGAAAAACATTGTATGTGCCTATAAAATTTAAGGGTTGCCCTCGATTTTCATAAGATTTCATCATCAGATTCTGACTTCCCGATTAGTCCTATTGTCACCACAATGGGACCAATCGGAAAGTATACCCTTTCAGATAAAACAAGAATTTTTCAAATCGGTTCACAAAATACGGAGTTATGAGTTAACAAATATTTGAGAACATAATTAAGAACCTCCTCCTTTTTTTGAAGTCGTTTAAAAACTAAAAAATATGAGACGTCAACATGAATTATTTTGGTGTATGCTTTGTTGGTTGCCTTTAATAAATAAGAAAGAGGTTGTGTGTTGACTGAATTATTTTTTAAGGCATGCCTATATATGTATACTCACATAATAATCATACAAAGAATATCATCTGCTTAACTTGAAAGCCCGATCGTCTTATTCCACAAACTGCTGATGCATAAGTAGAATTTTATCCACCTTACAAAAGCTGCTATCTATTTTCCTGTTCCATTACGAAGAGAAAAGTTTTTACCTCTTTTCCTGAAAATATAGAACTTTCAACCATATTACGTTCACCGCCACAAGTGAAAGCATTACGGACAGTTGTCTTTGACAAAACTACGAAACAAAAATATCTCACCGCAAAAAACGGTAAGAAAACTTGTCATTTCAGTCCAATTGAGTTAGGTAGGGGTGCCTGAAAATGTCAACTACAATAAAAGTGAAGATAATCTATACTTCTATACTAATATATAAAGCTGAAGAGTTTGTTTGTTTGTTTGTTTACTTGAACGCGCTAATCTCAGGAACTACTGGTCCGATTTGAAAAATTATTTCAGTGTTAGATAGCCCATTTATGGAGAAAGGCTATATCTTAATATATATAAATCTCGTGTCACAATGTTTGTCCTCAATGGACTCCTAAACCACTTAACCGATTATAATAAAATTCGCACACCATGTGCAGTTCGATCCAACTTGAGAGATAGGATAGTTTAAATCTCAAATTATAGTCGCAATTTTAATTTATTGCTAATTATTTGTCTGTTATTATTTGACAGCGGGTAGGGTAGGTAGGGTAGGTAGGGTAGGTAGGGTAGGTAGGGTAGGTAGGGTAGGTAGGGTAGGTAGGGTAGGTAGGGTAGGTAGGGTAGGTAGGGTAGGTAGGGTAGGTAGGGTAGGTAGGGTAGGTAGGGTAGGTAGGGTAGGTAGGGTAGGTAGGGTAGGTAGGGTAGGTAGGGTAGGTAGGGTAGGTAGGGTAGGTAGGGTAGGTAGGGTAGGTAGGGTAGGTAGGGTAGGTAGGGTAGGTAGGGTAGGTGGGGTAGGTGGGGTAGGTAGGGTAGGTAGGGTAGGTAGGGTAGGTAGGGTAGGTAGGGTAGGTAGGGTAGGTAGGGTAGGTAGGGTAGGTAGGGTAGGTAGGGTAGGTAGGGTAGGTAGGGTAGGTAGGGTAGGTGGGGTAGGTGGGGTAGGTAGGGTAGGTAGGGTAGGTAGGGTAGGTAGGGTAGGTAGGGTAGGTAGGGTAGCCAGTTGACGGGAGCGAAGCCGCGCGGGTCAGCTAGTACTAATATATAAAGCTGATGAGTTTGTTTGTTGGCTTGTACGCCCTAATCTCAGGAACTACTGGTCCGATTTGAAAAATTATTTCAGTATTAGATAGTTCATTTATCGAGGAAGGCTATAGACTATATATTATCACGCTAAGACTAATAGGAGCGAAGCAGTAATGAAAATTTTGACGCAGACGAAGTTGCGCGGGTAAACTAGTACTAATATATTAAGTTGAAGAAATTGTTTGCTTGAAAGCGCTATTCTCAGGTACTACTGGTCCGATTTGAAAAATTATTTCAATGTTAGACAATTTATCAGAAGGCTATAGGCTATTTATCATCATGTTTAAACCAATAGGAGCGGAGTCAACTAGTATAGGTATACCATTAGTATGGACGTATGGATAATTTCATTGAACACACATATTTTTTATCTTTAAACTTTGTCAATCGATCAATATTCTTTATTTGTAAACATAGGTTACAGTAGTTTGTGACGAAGAACGTCGAACAAAAATGATTGGATTAGTCGAACAAAACCAGAATTGATTAGTAAGTTTTCATTTGTATTTATATGTAGGATTTACGTAACAATGAACTGTCTTTATATAATAATCCAACCAAATAAGTAAAATCTGTTTTGTAACTGCATTTCCTACTCCTATGTTTCATACATACCGTGGCAGCCTTTGTCCCCATGCCGGGATTGACTGAAACTGATTAAAACTTTATTTCTTGCGGTTTTTTTTTCGTTTCTGAACGATTGAACTCTATGGTAGATATATTTTTCAACTGTGGACACTGACAGAAAAAAAATACTTGTCAAAATTACGACAAACGAAAGCGAAACTCCAGAGAAAATCACCCCAAAAAATCTAAATAGGGGCCGAAGAGGTTAAGGCTACACTATAAAAACAAAACACTACAAGGTACAAAATAACTTCGGAAGAAAGAAAAGAACTTTAATTTCGGAAGTCAGTGTTTTTGGTTATTTTTTAGTTTTTGACACCGACTTCCGAAATTAAAGTTCTTTTTCTTCTTTCGAAGTTATTATGTACCTTGTAGTGTTTTGTTTTTGGAAGTCGGTTGTATTTTTTTTGTAAAAACGTTTTTATTTTTCACTTTTTAATGGTACTTACCTGCGTACCCGTTAACAGCGTACCGGCGCAATGTTATGTTAAGAACTAGTGTAAACACTAATAAAACATGCTATTTCAGCAATCCCGATCCATTTGCTATCATTTATTAAAGAGTTCCGTTACCTACCTCCGAAGTTCTTCATAAGATCTCCACCAAATTGAAATGGGACCAGTCCAGAAAAATACTCTTTCAAACAAAAAAGAATCATCCAAATCGGCTGACAATTGGCGAAAATATCGCTGAACAAACATTTTTCATGGGATCTTATCTTCAGAACCTTATTTATACCTCTAATATCTTAATTCAGATATTAGAGGTATAAATTAGGTTAGAAAGTTAATGAAAAACATTGTATGTGCCTATAAAATTTAAGGGTTGCCCTCGATTTTCATAAGATTTCATCATCAGATTCTGACTTCCCGATTAGTCCTATTGTCACCACAATGGGACCAATCGGAAAGTATACCCTTTCAGATAAAACAAGAATTTTTCAAATCGGTTCACAAAATACGGAGTTATGAGTTAACAAATATTTGAGAACATAATTAAGAACCTCCTCCTTTTTTTGAAGTCGTTTAAAAACTAAAAAATATGAGACGTCAACATGAATTATTTTGGTGTATGCTTTGTTGGTTGCCTTTAATAAATAAGAAAGAGGTTGTGTGTTGACTGAATTATTTTTTAAGGCATGCCTATATATGTATACTCACATAATAATCATACAAAGAATATCATCTGCTTAACTTGAAAGCCCGATCGTCTTATTCCACAAACTGCTGATGCATAAGTAGAATTTTATCCACCTTACAAAAGCTGCTATCTATTTTCCTGTTCCATTACGAAGAGAAAAGTTTTTACCTCTTTTCCTGAAAATATAGAACTTTCAACCATATTACGTTCACCGCCACAAGTGAAAGCATTACGGACAGTTGTCTTTGACAAAACTACGAAACAAAAATATCTCACCGCAAAAAACGGTAAGAAAACTTGTCATTTCAGTCCAATTGAGTTAGGTAGGGGTGCCTGAAAATGTCAACTACAATAAAAGTGAAGATAATCTATACTTCTATACTAATATATAAAGCTGAAGAGTTTGTTTGTTTGTTTGTTTACTTGAACGCGCTAATCTCAGGAACTACTGGTCCGATTTGAAAAATTATTTCAGTGTTAGATAGCCCATTTATGGAGAAAGGCTATAGCTTATATATCATCACGCTAAGATCAATAGGAGCGGAGCAGTAATGAAAATTGTGACGCAGACGAAGTTGCGCGGGTCAACTAGTAAAAGATATCGTTCCTACAAACTATTCCAGTATAGGCTTATCTATACTTTTAAGAACAGCCTATAGAATGCGAGGTCAGGTTATTGTGGAATACTCATTTCTCGATATTTTGCTGTCGAGCGTACTTGTAACCTGGTAAAGGCTGCTTTATTTTCAGCTCTCAATCGATTTTACGTTAATAATTTATCTCTTTACGGTGAACCCATAATTGCGTTATTGAAGAAAATCGAACCGGTAATTTGAGAGGCGTACCCAATCGGAATGATGTAAGGTGATTACGGTGACGTTTCTGATGTGTGTATAAATATCTGAAGGAATCAAAACAGTCAAAAGTTTGATTGAAGATTCAAAGCATTTATCTATAATCTATCAATCTATACTCTATATATACTAATATATAAAGCTGAAGAGTTTGTTTGTTGGTTTACTTGAACGCGCTAATCTCAGGAACTACCGGTCCGATTTGAAAAAATTTTTCAGTAATAGATAGCCTATTTATCGAGGCTATAGGCTGTATCATGTCTTAAGACAATTAGGAGCGGAGCGATAATGAAAAATGTGACGCAGACGAAGTTGCGCGTGTCAACTAGTTTTAAATAAATCATTTAAAGGCACTTTGAAATGTCAAGTTCGGTCAGTCAAAAACATGAAGCTATTTGCACGTTCCATAGCGTAGATCTCTGTGGAGAAGAACGTGCAAGAAACTCCACGGACACTCATTTAAATCACGTTATGTTTAAAAAAAGTCTAAGTTACATATCCTTGTTGCTTCTGCATGTGAGGACAATGCAAAGAAAAAAAATCTTATTTCAAGAATTTAAAATATAAAGATTAAAATAAGCCAATGGCAGTTAAGAGATGCCAAGTCAGGAACATGACGCGTGTATCGGCACTATTCAGCTCATTTGAACCATTTTTCAGGGAACCGAATGATCCAACACACGTTACTCTTTCATTCAAAGTTAGAGTGAACAGGCTTTTTCTGGGTAAGCTCGCTTCAATGTAGACCTTGTCTCTGTCACCTCTGACCAAGGCTAGAGTGAAGAGCAAACCCATCTTAAATAAAAAGCTTGGTTGCTAGGCTGATCATGGATTTGGTAGATTATCATTGCATTTGGAAACCCTAGTTATTTTTATTGTGACGCTTCATAGTCATTTTACATGGCTACTATATAACCAACACTTTTATTGTGACACTTCAGTGCTCATCAAATCAAATCAATTATTTTTCTAATGATTCCTTAATGTTCAAATCAACTTATTATTTTGCTACTTAATCTGGACACTCTATCTCTGTGTTATTCGTGTCACTCTACCAGAAGCTACATTAGTAGGTAGAAATAAGCTACCTAGGCTAGCTGTGATTATTTTCACAAGACAGAGGGCAAGTTGAATAATGTCAACCTGCCCTCTACCATGTCGTACAAGACCGTAAAGAAGCAAGATCATGACTCCGCTGTGTGAGAGAGAGACGGAGCTATGCAGGACCAATAGCACTATCCCTTTTTCACAAAGGCATCATGAAGGAATTGACACGTCATAGTAGTGGAATTTCTCACCACATTTCTTCTTTTCCATAAAAAGAGGTCGGTCGATCAAAAAGATGAAGCTATTTGCACGTTCCAAATCGTAGATCTCTATGCAGATTATAGTAGTAGTGCATATTAGAATCTCTTTTAAAAATGATAATTAAATTATTAGTTGGTTACCTACATTTTTAAGACCATCTAGAATACCAATGCATTCTCAATTTAAAATTCAAACTTACAGAGATACCATAAGCGGTGCCGATGGAAAGCGCCAACCTTATTAAGCTGCATGCATAAAATGCATGCGCCATTTTGTATTCAACATTCATCTATGAATTATTTATGGTAATGAGAATTAAATTTCGAAATGATCGTTGCGATCTACGTACTGGTTTGTAGGGATGCGTTTTAAATGAGTGTGCATTTTAATGCACTGTGTTTTGTCTGTCTTTGAATAAAATATTCGCTACAAACTCTTGCTACCGCTGCTGTTTAGGCATAATAACGCAAGAAACGTTAAGACACAAATTACTTTCAGTTTAGAAAATCATATGTTGTTAAAATACAATCTGATCAAGGCAAAAAAATTATATTGCTTAAATACGAGCCAAATAGTGATCAAAATCACATTCAAACAAACTATCAACATACTTTTTTTCATCATTCATAAACTCAAAAGAACAGAAAACATTACAAATATTAGTAAAATGCAATACATATTACAAATTCAACCTTATTCCATCACAAATGGAAGAATGGATCGATGAACGGATGCGATGGTTTTTCAATTCCATTAGAAATGGGACTTTGTACATTTGAAATGAAAAATAACTTCTGGAATAAAACTCTTGCAAAGCACTCATGGTGCTCAATCGTCAAAGACATTGTTGTCAGTGTAATGGGTGCTGTTGATTTTTTTACCCGACTGCGGTCAAGCCCATAAGGAGGTTTAGGTATATGTTTGTGTTTATTTTGAAAGCTCTCTTCGTTTTGAAGCAAATGAATAGCTTTCAGCTAAAAAGTGGTTCCCTGCTGGAGTCTGTGTTTCCTGATAGCTGCAATTTGAGGTTAATTTAAACCAAGATTGAGAGCAAGCCAAAAGAAGATTTCTTCTAGGCAAGCGTGCTCCTTTGTCGCCCACATCATCGCTTGCGTGGGTGAGCTAGTGTTCAAACGAAATCAAATAAAAATGGTATAGATACTAGATACACACAAAACACCAACCTTAGGTTCATCATCATCTGCCTAGCCTTTTCCCAACTATATTAAGGTCCGCATCCAGTCAACGACTGGATTCAGATTTACTGGCTTCTGACTATCCGTAAAGACTGCCAAAGATCTACAAATGACAGCCGGGACCAACGGCTTAACGTACTTTCCGAGGCATGGAAGATACTCGGTATGTTAAGATGGTCACCCATCCACAGACCAACCTTGGCAAGCGTTGCTTATCCTTGAAGATCGACCCGTGTGGCTGTTATTATCTAGCCACGAGCTTTTCACAAAACACTATAGTGTTTTTTCTTTCTTTTTCCTAAGGTTATACCTTACCTTACCTTAGGTTATTATTTCGAAATCCAAAAGAAAAAATAAAAAAATATTTTTGAAACGTTTATAAACAGTGTAGAAAAGCTAGCCTACCATGTTATCTTTTTCTCAGAAATTCCCTTGTACAAACCTGCCACATAACTTTCCCGATAAAACTAGATGACATCTTAATAAAGGCTTGTCTTTATAAAATGGTGTGCTATAAAACAGCTTGGAAACATTTTTATTTCATAAAATTGAGACGCTAAAACTTCGCTGCACTTAACTCTCTAAACGATCGTCAGCCGATAGTATTGGTTGTTCCCTTAAAATATTGCTACCACATAGTGGTTTTCAGTTTTCCTACCTCGTAGGTAGTTTTAAAACTGAGGTTTTATAGCGTATTTTATTTTTATTAGAACGCTGCAGCTTTGGTTCGGTGTAACAATTTTTTGGAAGTGATTTTAAAATATCAATTCCGTTTTTTTCCCGGAAAAGGTATTACGTGTTTTATTTTTTTCAAGTGGCGTGTAGCTTGTAGCAATATATAAAAAAAAACATGATAACAAAACACCTGCAATGTTTTATGTAAAGAATAATCTCAACCTCTATATCTGTTCTAAATACATATTATTTAAATCCCTTTCAAGTTTCCTTTAAAATAATAACCAATAGTACTATCAAGATGAACAAACAAACTAGATCTTATATTAACTAACTTTTCTTTTGAATCATTGTTACAGCTGCACCCGAGGCGACTACCTGAAGGTATACTGGGAAGTCCAAGGCCCCGGTCCTCCTGGCGCCATCAACGAGCGTTCAGCTTGGGCTCGGGAGCTCTGTGGCAGCAGAGCTGATGCTCCTCCAGCCCTGTACTCTCCAGGACCCTCACTCATCCTGGAGTTCCATACTGGATCCAAGCAGAACAACGCCACGGGATTCGTTGGCACATACAACTTTATTGATAGACGTGAGTAATTTCATTTTCTTTGCTTGCGATATGTCATTTTATTCAAAGAAAGATAGAGAGAAGAGAAATGAAGAATTGATTTTGGACTAGTTCAGAAATCGTATTACCTATTTTTTTTTAACTAAATGACCCGATGAACTTGAACCACATGAAGTTTATTTGATTTTAACTTGTCTTTGTTGTTACAGCGAATAAATAAAAAAAAAATATTTAATCAGTCGAGCCATTTTTGAGTTTTACCGAAACTAACGAACAGCAAGCTGACTATATCATATGGCAAAGCCTGTCTATATACTTATGTTTTATACATAAAGAAAAACTTCTACTTTTTCTTTATGTATAAAACATAAGTATACTAGCTGACCCGCGCGGCTTCGCTCCCGTCAACTGGCTACCCTACCTACCCTACCTACCCTACCTACCCTACCTACCCTACCTACCCTACCTACCCCACCTACCCCACCTACCCTACCTACCCTACCTACCCTACCTACCCTACCTACCCTACCTACCCTACCTACCCTACCTACCCTACCTACCCTACCTACCCTACCTACCCTACCTACCCTACCTACCCTACCTACCCTACCTACCCTACCTACCCTACCTACCCTACCTACCCTACCTACCCTACCTACCCTACCTACCCTACCTACCCTACCTACCCTACCTACCCTACCTACCCTACCTACCCTACCTACCCTACCTACCCTACCTACCCTACCCGCTGTCAAATAATAACAGACAAATAATTAGCAATAAATTAAAATTGCGACTATAATTTGAGATTTAAACTATCCTATCTCTCAAGTTGGATCGAACTGCACATGGTGTGCGAATTTTATTATAATCGGTTAAGTGGTTTAGGAGTCCATTGAGGACAAACATTGTGACACGAGATTTATATATATTAAGATAAACAGGCTTTGCCTAAGTTCCAAATATTTTAATGCTCTTTTGTTTCTATGTTTACATACGTGTCGAATTATTAGTTGAAGTCATAAAGGGCTTTATGGTCTGTCCAGGCGCCTAGCTTATCTGACACTACAGATAGTCGTTGTCTGTAAAGCAACTCGAGAATATCTGGTTTATAAGAAATATACAATTGTATCGACGGGTTTTCTACGATTTCTTTTGTGTTTTTTCGATTGAATGAAAGCATTAATCTTTCGACGTAATTTCGCCTGATATAAATATTTGGGTCGACAAAGTAGAGTAGCAATTGACTATTTAAATAAAACAGGGCATTACGCATAACGTTAGTAAGGGGTTAAATGAAAAATAATTTGTTAAAATAATCCATATGAAACGAAAAAAAATGTCAACGTTGGATACTACAGGAAACCACTCATTACTCACGGTGTTATTTTAGTAATATGAGTTCATGCAGATGTGAAATTAATGAAGACTATCATTAATATGCGCTTATTAAAGCGTGTAAATAAAACAGGTTAATGAGCGAAACTGTCTCATATCTCGTAGGTGTATGAAATTAATATCGTTAGTGCTTTGCATAATTTGTATGCGGCAGACGCTAACATTTTGAATACTTCCGCAGTATTTTGTACACTCTAGAGATTTAGCAGACTTGGGCCTAGTTCGTGGAATGAAAATTATCGCAAAATTTAAAACGACAAATTGTCAAACGCGCGTTAACCTGGTTGAATGAGTTTTGGACAGCCAGTCATATCCCTTGATTTACGTTTAGTTTGTTACGAGAATACTACACATAGGTACATTGTTTATATTTTATAACAATTAAATTAACATATTTTTAATACTTATTTGTACTTGCCCTTCCTAAACTGACTATAACGTTAAAACCCTTTGAAACCTATTACAAAAAAAAAATAAAAAATTAAAGACGCTTGGCCCAGGAAATCGTACTTATATTAAACTAAAAGGATCAATAGAAATGATTTTTTTTACTTTTTTAAGTTTTTTTTTGTCGGGTCTTTTAAAATTTTTTAATTTAATTTTTATTTAGTTATTTTTAAACTTAATTTTCATTTCGTTAGTTAATATTCCTTATTCCCTTTCAATATAGTGTACATTATAGTACTAGTCAAGCCATTTCATTTGATAGCAATTTTTGGGAGTTTGAAAAAATATGTAATCCGCCATTTTGTAGCGGCGGCCATCTTGAACCGATTTCCATCAAACATAGCTAAGAACACTCCCGACTAAATCACCTTTCAAAAAAATAAAATAAAATCAAAATCGGTCATCCGTTCGGAAGCTGCGATGCCACAGACATACACACACACAGACACGTCAACCTTATAACACCCCGTTGTTTTTGCGGGGTTAAAAATAGCAACAGCACAACAAAAAACATCGTTACACAACCGGCCAGTTTTAAAGGCCCACTGCCGCTAACTAACCAACTCGCAAATTGGATAATGAAGATTTTCACCAATCACGGCGCACGAAAAGCGTGTGCCAATGCACGCCATTTTACCCTTTGTCTAGTGTTCAAAATGCACTAAGCGGATATATTGATCAAAGCCAGCACAGTCCGGTATTAAAATCCAATATTTATGCAAAGTGCCTGAATAATTTGTGAAGCATTTTTGTTTTGGAAACCGTAAATTTTGATGGAGTGGTATATCCCCCGAGTGTACGTTCTGATGGTGGTTTAAAGACGTGACTGAATTTAAATTTGTTTTTGATGAGATTATAGTTTGTTTTGGTGCTCAGAAAGATAATTATGCATTTTACAGAAGATGAGCTTTTGATATTTAACTCTGTCCTACATATTTATTAGTTAGACATGAGGTGTAGGTATGTACACATGTAGATTTAGCATAATATGCATTCACAATAAGTATGTTTAACTAATTTGATTTATCTGTAGATTAAGTTTGGAAAAATATCAAAACACGTATCACAGCTAAGGAGTAGACTGAAACTGAATAATTTTATAGATTGATAGTTTAAAAAAAATATGGGACACGTATTTTTTCTTTTTTCTCGTAAACAAAAAATTAAGACGCTACAGTGCGTTGGAAATTCGCGTGACGTCACTACCATGGTACAATGATGAATTAATAGAATTATATTTTTTTCTATCTAGTAAAATACCCTATTGTTCAAGAAATCTTATTGAAATGATTCTTACCCTTTTAAAAATAATAATTCAAGTCAAATTAAATCAAGAACAAAACCAAACCACGTGTTTGGTTCGACTAAAAGATTTTCAATTCAAATACTTACGTGCGTGCTTACTCATACACCCAACTTAATTTACATCTGTTCCCCGTGTACTCTCTAATTTGTATTTTCTATAACCTGGTGTGCAAACTTGAGAACAGCTGAACCGATTTTAACGCTATGTTCACAGTTGAAAGCTCACATTTGAATGAGGTACTGATGTATGAAACACCTTTTGTCCTTGGGGTGGCAAGTACTAAGCAAATGTTTGAGCAACACAGGTTAGTGTTGTTCATTTTACGAAATACGAAATGTATTACAAAAGCAAACATGACATGGAAAGGAGAAGTGTGGAGATACCTTTACCTGGGATTGTGAAAGTTTTTTTTTTAATTATACGCTCGCATTTGGCCACAAAGGTAACTTGGTAGTAAGCGTTAAGTTGCTCGATCATAGAGCATGCAAGCCTAGAAGAAGCCTATTTACTGATGATGCACCTGGGGCCTGGGGTGGTAGATATCTGGAAATATGGACTCCGGCAGAGAATTCCACTCCCTTTCCCAAATTAACAGAATTTGGCAGTAATAGAATAAAAAAATATGATTCCCAAGCCCTAATGGCCTGGAAATCTAACAAAAAAAAAAAGGTATTTATTATTTGATACAATAATTTGGAAGTTACTGAAACGAGAGATTCCTAAAACAGTCTCACATTAAAGTCACACAAGGTTTCAAATTAACATAATTATCAAATAAGAGCTGTTTCTATGTAAATTCGTACGAGAATTGGTAACTTCCGACATTTTCACCTCCTGCGGAGCGAAATCTTTGACACAATCGGTGCTTGCTTTTGTCTTTTTGAGTACAAATTAAATCTACTGACGATGTGTGAATTTGTTTCAATTTTATTTCTGTTCTAAACTCATTTAGAATATAAAACACTAGTAAACCCGCGCAACTTCGTCTGCGTCACAATTTTCATTACTGCTCCTATTGGTCTTAACATGATGATATATAGTCTATAGCTTTCCTCGATAAATGGGCTATCTAACACTGAAAGAATTTTTCAAATCGTACCAGTTAAGTAGTTCCTGAGATTAGCGCGTTCAAGTAAACAAACAAACTCTTCAGCTTTATATATTAGTATAAGATTAATTCGACACAGATACAACACAGCAACAATAAACACAAAATGAAATAAATAATGATACAATAGGGAACATGCAAGATTTTCATCTTACTTCCATTTTAAAGAATTCTATGTAAAATAGACCACATGTAAATAAAAAAAAATAATAAAGCGCTTTAATTTATTTTCAAAATTGCGGTGTTAAACTGACAGTTTGTCATTTCGCCCGAAAAACATAAACTTTCCTAACTCAAAGACATAAGGTTGCCTTTTCGTTGTCATAACAGCAGTGACGTCACTAAACGCTGATTTTTGTTTTTAAATACGTTTCGTTTCACGTTTCACGTCACGTTCATTATTTTTGTTAAAAATAATTATTAAGTACAATAAAAACGTTGGAATGACCTTTATTTTACACTTTTTTATAACTTTATTCAGAATTTTGAAAATGAAATTCTGTACTTGCAACGTCCCTATTGCGCTAAGCGTGTTTATAATAAAAGGGTTTTAGCTACCATTTATAAAACAGTGATCTAACTCTGATTGCTCTTCGATTCCTATGTTGAGTTTACGGTGATATGACATTTTATTACAAAAGGAATGTCCGGTATCAAAAATCTAGCTCTATAACCAAACATTTAAACCGGTGAAGTAAATAACGAGACGACAGCCCTAACTATTAATAATAATAATAATAACATTTATTTCGGACCAAACTATCCATATGTTGTTAGTAAAAGTCTTAACCCTAATGTTAGTACAAAATAACAAACACAATTGAAACGACTGACACCTACGTGTGCAGCCGTATCCAGTGAGCCAACATGGGGCTGTCCCACTTAAAAAAACATAAGATATTATCACTTAATTTATGTTTCAAACATTTCAATTTTCTAAAACACCTTGAGAATTTTAACACTGTTAAGATTGAAATAAGGAATTCACAGCAGAATTAATAGAATATCAAAATACCTAGTTATTCATACAAATAACTCTGAACAATTCAAGTGTCTTTATTCAAGTAATTTATACAAAAAGACGTCAACTATTCAAAGTGTAATTTGTTGAAGTATTATAAATTGTATTAAAACAACTGAAGTAAGGAGATTAGAAAGTGATAATGATTGATGAGCATAGTTCTGCGTCTTCAGTAACTAATTGGATAAATTATTTAAGCTGCTTTTAAGTTTTCAAGATAGAACTACTAAACAATAGCACTTTTCAGGCCACCTGCTAGTGATTTAAGTGAGCTATTGAAATAATTATTTTGTCTGTCTGTTGGGTACGTATATGAACAATATGAAGTGATAAGTATGAATATCGAAGATTAAATACCTACGCGTAAAATACCCACGTTCAAAACATCGAAAATTCAAATATCAATTGTATCAAAATATCGAAAACTACTGTACGTACGTACGTATAAAACGTCGAAGATTGAAATGCCGAGTGATTAAAATATGGAATGACATTATACCTAAGTTCAAAATGTCAACATTTGTTACATCTAAGTTCATAATATCTACGTTAAAAATACCTACCTACTAGTTAAAATATCGAACACATTTTTTAAATAGGCATTATTTGGCATACAGCATGCAAGTGAGCATGGTTTCTGTCGCCGGTTCCTCAGCTCGCGGGCTGCCTCGCCCCTCCGCGCCTACGCGATTCTAAATTCACTCAGCTTGCAGTCTGAATATCAATATTTTGCTTGGAGCGACTGTCTATCAAACCCCTTCAACGCAACGCTTGGCAAGACTGGCGTCAGATTTTCTGGCTTCAGACTATCCGGAGCTATTGTCAAAGATGTTCAAATGACAGCCGGAAGCAACAACTTGACGTGCTTTCCGAGGAATGAGAAATCTCGGTGTGTTAAGGGGGTCACCCATCCTAGGATTGACCTCGACAAGCGCTGCTTAACCTCGTTGATCGAACCAAACGGCTGTTATTATTTAGCCACCAGTGCCACTCACGCACTTAATGCACTAAAAACCAAATCGCTAAAGACTAAGTTTGCTATAATCATCATCAAAACCACTCCTATCGTTTACATACAAATCTGGCGAATCGTTAAGACTAAACGGAATTTCTTCAGTGAATTACCCCCAAGTTTTAATTACATCTGACTTTAATGAATGTTCGGATAATTGTGCGGTAACAGATAGAATCAACTGTTCTGGAGAAATTAAGATGAGTGCACTGAGAAGCTTTGAGGACACTGAATTGCCTTTTTTTTTTTAAAGCAAGGCTCTTTGAACCGCACCGCACTCGAACCGTGTGTTTGATGGATCAATCGTACTAAATTAAATTCTTTTATTCGTATTACTGACTGTTTGAGTGACTGACAGACAACGTACAGCCGAAACTACTGGTCGTGAAAAGCTGAAACTTGGCAAGTAAGTTCCTTGGGGAGTGTAAAAGTGTCTTAAGAGAGGATTTCTCGAAATTCAATTCCTACGGGAACGGGAAAAACGTTCTAAGCTAGACTAATGGCAATGACTCCGTGACCCTGGGTTGAAAGATACGATGGGCGCCAGAAAGATTGATAAGAGCGGTCTGTAATACCCTATACCTATTGGCATTCATAAATTCATACACAGAAATAAAGACTAATGAAACTGACCTAAATCGGCATCTATCGTGGTCCTCAATATTTAATAGTAGAGGGAAAACAGTACACAATTTGTTTTTCGCTGCGTCGAAGAGATAAAGGAAAATGTGCCTTATTGCCCATATTTGTGGCACACACTAGAGTGCATCTAATAATACAGCCAGTCATCGATATCTTAATTAGTATAACTCAGGAGTGACTTGAAAGCCACTAGAAAGTAAATAATTCCACTGAAATTCTGAAAGGTATTGCAATATTTGTACCCACTGTAACATTGCATTAAGAATGTAATAGGAGCTGCTACAGAATCTTTAAAAATTAGTTAGAATATTGTAAGCTTACTTCACCATATTTTTCAATTCATATTTCCTTTATTAAAAACCTTATTAAACTTGAAAACTATTATCGATAACAATTGCTGAGGATTTTCAACCTTATTATATTCGCTAAAGAACTCTATCGAACAAAGAAGCCTCATTTTTTCCGCCATTTTGCGACTGCAGAAAACAATAGGCAAAGCGAAACGCCTAAAATCCTTGCATTGTTTGAATAACAAGACCTCTGCAATTATTTGAACGTTTGGGAACAATAAACGTTGTGGTAGGTTTCAGAAATATTTTAGCTCTTATCAAAAGATTATATTATTTCTAACTTTTGCCCACAACTTTGTAAGCGCAGATTTCGTTTTTTTTTCGTGCAATTTTCTCTTAGTGCTCCACTATTAATAAATTTGTTTATTTTTTTTTTTTTTGTATTTTCATTTCCTTTTAATTATTTCTCAACAGTATAAATTATAACACATGGGAAGTTGCGAGGTAACCCCATCACAAGTATCCTTATAACTTACTGGGGTTGCCTCAATTGATTGTGCTGTAGAACAATTGTATGACAAACAATAAAAACTATTTTTTCATATTATACTCCGAGTCGTAGAAAGCTGTGACGACCCGATGATGTTTATGAGCATTTAGAAGTCTCTCGGATCGGATCTTTAACTTATTTAAATGAAACATCAGCTGGCGTTTTTGGGAACACATTCATAATGCGTACAGCTAAGGAGTGGAATTCCCTGCCGGAGTCTGAGTTTCCCGATAGCTACAACCTGGGAGTCTTTAAGTCAAGAGTGAATAGGTTACTTCTAGGCAAGCGTGTTCCATCTTCGACCACATCATCGATTACCATCAGATGAGATGGTGGTCAAGCGCGTGCCTATTAATAGTAAAAACAAAAAAAAAAGAAATGTATCAATTTATTTTCTTTCTAGCGGCCTACCCTTTTCCCAAGTATACTGAAGCCACCAGTCTTAATGGATGCAGCTGAGCACCAGTTTTTTATATGGAGTGACTGCCTATCTGACCTTCGCAACCTAGTAACCGATTCCCCTAGGCAAGACTTGTGCTAGACTTTCAGTTGTCTGATTACCCGTACCCACTCCTTCCCCTTACTTTTCTCTCAGTTGCGTCCATGGATTTGCCAGAGATCAACTGAACTTCATAACAACAAATGGTCACGGGCTGCAGACTGCAATCAAAAATGGCAATGTCAAGTCTAAATTTACGACTACAGCTCAGCTTCAGTAGAAATAACCTCAGAACAATTACGGAACATTTCCTCCTAAACAAACATCTTATTAACATACCCGCTACGGACAGTCCATTCTGCATGGGCTGCTTTGATGCCGAAGAATCAGCCGCCCACTTCATCCTGGATGCGAGGTCGTGGCTAGCCATCGGCAATAAATCCTCGAAACGGAACGCTTCACGAAGCCTGTGAATCACCCAGGAATTTTCTGTGCTTCTGGGTGGATCTAGACTGATTAACTTAGCCAGGACACCTACGCACAACGGACCGAATGGGAGTCTAAGTGCGGAAAATTTAGTCCCTGCTCTTTTCTATTCTACCCGTAACTGATGTTTTGGGGTTGGCTTCCATTATAACCGGATGCAACTGAGTGCCAGTATTTTACCTAATAACAACTAGATTATGTTGATAGGCCGTCATACCATAATCCATAATCGATTTTCGTACGGAGCATTAAAAATACTGCAACCTAAGACATAAGTCAAAGAGCTCCGCCAGTATAATTCATGCCGTCACAATGTTTAAGCCCTCACTAAGCCTTTATGACCGTTCAAAGTTTCAAGTTACATCACACGGAGTTGTAAGTGCCATACGTATCACCACAGTTTAATCACCGGGTTTATATGGATTTCCTATCGGGAGCTCGTCAATGCCACCGAGTTTTGTACTAAAATCTTGATGACATACTACCGTTGAAACATTGTTCTGATGCAGGGATATCAGATATGTTATGAGGAACGAAGCTAAAGAGGTACGTTAACTAAGAAGATTCTGAATAGAGAGAGATGGCGAAGTTTCGCAAAAGACGCAAGTAACCTAGTAGGACAGGGATGGCGAATCTTTAATGGCAAGCGTGCCATTTCTCAAAATAATAATAATGTGTCCATGAGTGCTACCAAAGAATCTTGACTTGGTAATTTAATGGACAAAACCACAAACTAGTTGCTATCAATTTGACTCTTCATTGGGAACCCGAAATTCATACTGAAGTTGATATCGTAGTTCAAAAAAAGGAAAACTTAGTGTGATTTTTTTTCTGTTACAATTACCTAGCTGCTAAGTACTTATCGTACATTGGTATACTCAAATTATTTTGCGGCGTGCCACCACCGACATGCGGGCCAAAGGTTCGCCATGCCTGTAGTAGGAGATCCATCCATCTTCAGCTGCAACTACGACAACTCAAGAACACCATTCCTAGTACTATTCGATTAAGATGAAGAAGATTAGATGAAGATGATGAAATTTGAAGGAATACATTGTTAGTTGAGTCTGAAGAACTTCCTAAACCAATTAGTTTAGTAACCAAGTCTCACCATTGTGTGATTGTAGAGGTCAGAAAGAAAGCTGCTTGATTAAAAGTACTGTTATTAAGCTGTATTTTGTCACACTTAAAGCCGTTCCCCACATATTTACCTAAAAAAGAGTAAGCAGGTAAGAAATTAAATTAGTTCCCATCAAGATACACTGAGCAACACAACAAAAAAAAATCATCAGACAGATTTTATACAAAAAAATGCAATTTATCTTTGCTTTTGTTTTAACACAACACTCCTTCAAAACAACTCCATTGTCCCATTCCGTACTTTCTAAACAATTCATCGTATAACCCGAAAAACTTTGATGAACTCTCGACCCACTTAGAACAACGAACAGATTCTTAGATAACGTTATCATTCTGACAAATCTTCACTTGCCTTTTGCCCGTCATTGCGTAAAATACGCCTTCATTCCTCAAATCCTTTATCTTCAAGGAGCTCAATGTGCCCGCATCTTTACAGTCCTTGAATGCCAGCACTTTTGTTGGCTCTTATTCCACAACTCTGAACTTCTTTACTTTTCAATTCGTGCCCGTTAATGACTTGGCTTCATCAGAAACGTGGTCTGCTTTCAGCTTTATGAAGTTCAGTGCGTCGATAAGATGGGAAATTACGTCTCGGGCTAACTTTGCCAATTGCGGGATAGAATTCTTATTTAAGTTTCGTTTCGTTGATCATTAACAATTATTTGCAGGTTTGTTTTTCTCTGTAACTGCCAGTAATGAAAGACAAAATATACGTTTAAGACAGACCAGATTATTTTAACATAGCTGACCCGCGCTACTTTGCCTGCGTCACATTTTTCATTAATGCTCCGCTCCTGTTGGTCGTAGCGTGATGCTATATAGCCTATAACCGAACCAGCAGTTCCTTAGATTCGCGCGTTAAACTAAACAAACAATCATCATCATCTGCCTAGCCTTTTCCCAACTATATTGGAGTCGGCTTCCAGTCAAACCGGATTTAGCTGTATACCAGTGTTTTACGTGGAGCGGGTGCCTACCAGACCTCCACAACCCATTAACTGGGTAACACGGTACTTCTTGGCAAGACTGGAATCAGATTTACTGGCTTCTGACAATCCGTAACGACTGCCACAGATCTACAAATGACAGCCGGGACCAACGGCTTAACGTGCTTTCCGAGGCACGGAGGAAACTCGGTATGTTAAGACGGTCAACCATCCACAGACCAACCTTGGCAAGCATTGCTTAACCTTTAAGATCGACCCGTGCGGCGAGCTCCGCCCTCCAAACTAAACAAACAATCTCTTTAGCTTATTAGTATGGATGTAGTATAAAAGTATACGGGTAATGATAAGTGCAAACTCGGTGTAACGATATATCTTGGTAGGTATGTATTCTTATGGCCCCCTCGTACCATAATATGTTCAGTAATCGGGAATATGCATGAAAAAAATATTTATTACTAGCTTCTGCCAGCGGCTTCGCCCGCTTGGTCTCTAGGGAACATGCTTCCGAAATAAAAAGTGCCGTATGCCCTTTCTCAGGCTCTAGACTATATCTGTACCAAATTTCATTTAAATCGGTCAGTAGTGTTGTCGTGAAAGCGTGACAGACAAACAGACAGAGTTACTTTGGTATGGTATGGTATGGAAGTAAGGATAAGGATCTATACAGTTCTTCTAAAAAAATACAAAAATATAATATTAACAGTGAAAATTGAATCAAAATTGCTCGAAAAACAAACGAGATATAATTATTTTTAACAAGTATATCTATCCCTCTCGCGAAAACGCGGTTTTCTATGGCAGCTGTATACGCATCATGGACTTTGATGTCAAAGTTCATTTCGGACTTCTCTCTCTAATTGTATTCGTTGATGCTTTATAACTTCATCGCTAATGAAGGCATTTAATAAATAATTTCATAATTGTTTACTAGAGCTAGTAAGAATTTAATTTTGCAAAAAAAAATCGCATGCATATTCCTTATTCCCTCAGAAAGTACGTTAAACCATTGGTCCTAGCTGTCATTTGCAGTTTTTGACTATCGACCTGTTATGACAGTCACATGTCTGACTTCTTATTTAACCAACACGTGTCGTCTTACCCACAGAAATAGAAGTATTCTGCTACATTCTATCCATCCTATATTTAGACTAGTAGCCAGTCCAAATGTAGTAAGGAAAAGGATGCCTGGCAAATGGCAGACAATGATGAGTTTCAGTAGAACACGTTAGAAACCAGTACCTTACGCAAGTGTGGGTTATTTCTCTTAATTAACTAACGAACTACAATGAGCACCTCAGTTGTAATAACGACATTACGCGGTCACAAATTCGCCTGCCAACTGTCGTGATTATGGCAATATTCGCCAGAACCGTTTTGTCGTAACGGCCTATGGACCAATTTGAGCAACGGACGGGTTGATAATTTTGATAATTACGGGCTAGAACCACCTCCGTAGGATCATGTGTTTGGATTTTCAGTCACATACCGCAGAAATGATTTAATTTAAAACAAAAAACAAACAAAGATGTACGCAGAAACAGCAGTTTGAAGATCTGAAGAGATTTGAAGCAACTGCGTCGTAAGAGACTGCTGGAAAAAATATCGTTTACGTTTTGAAATTCAACGATTAGTCGGTTACCCCACTTTTGATGGCTACAATGGATCTTGAAACGTAATTAATTATCATTAGATATTACATTTTCTCTTCAAACAATTCCTAACATATTGTCACATCACCTGCAATCCTAAGCGTAATTTCGAGACTGCGTCATAGTTTCCAAGGTTTACATTAAATCAAGGTGGGATGTGACCTGAAATTGAAATACTTCATGCATGCAGTATCCACGTGTGCCACATTTACTCACAAGAACTATGTCTGAAATGTAATCAAAATTCTCGGTAGACTCGTACCAACAAACACTCGTAGTATGTTGAATATTGTTCAAGAAAATAAGATTTTATGATAAAAACATTTGTTTAGTTCTTCATTGTATTTTTTTTTTTGGGACTAGCTCGCCACACATTCCCAACCACTGCAACCCCCTGAAAGCCAGAATCAACAGTGGCGACCACCAGAAAAACGCCGAGCCAATGAAACCCGACGAGTCCCGGAGAAACGATTTAACTGTCTTGGATCCTGCAACGAAATTAATCAGAAAAGTACAGCGAAGGAGCAGGAAAAAAAAAAACAAAAATATAATTTCCACTTCCCTCCGTATCAAGCAGGAGACAGAATATAACTAGGCCTATAGGTACCAAGGGACAAATACAACTGGGTTAAGCCCAGTTGCCAAGCACCACGGATTATACCTTACCACTAAAAACTAATGGGTCCTAAATTCTTCATTGTATGCACACAATGTGAAATTACGTATCCATCCTACTTACAACTAACTAGCTTTTGCCTGCGACTTCGTACGTACATACCTATCCCGTTTTTCCCTTTCCCGTTGGTGAAATACTATCTTAGTGATCCCTAACACTCCACAAGGAACCTACAAGCCAAATTTCATCTTTCTACGATCGTAGTTTTGGCTGTACGGTGTCTGTCAGTCAGTCATCAGTAATGGAAGAATTGTATGTAAGTACCTACCTATTAGGATACCGTCGTGAAATTGTTGTGAAATGGTAACTAATTTATCTGTATTTATATAAAAGGGCGCTATTGTATTATTTTGTTCGATAATGCGCGATAAAGATGTATACCAACATAAATGAACATCTAATATGTAAAAATCTCGTGACACGGTGTTTGTTTCCGAACTCCTCCGAAACGGCTCGACAGATTTTCATGAAATTTTGTGTGTATATTCGGTAGGTATGAGAATACGAGGTAGGGTACTTTTTTTTGTATGGCAAAATAACGTTTGCCGAGTCAGCTAGTGTTCGTTTCTAATTTTCTGTATTAAAATTAAAATATCATGTTCGTTTCTAATTTTCTGTATTTGAAATGAATATGAACCCCTTTAATATTTACCTTAATTCATATATTATGAATTTTCAAATTAGATTTCTATTCGAGTGTTCACACTTTTTGCACTTTTAGTACGATACAGAAGTGACGTATTTAAATAAATTTATCTTCTAATAAATTTATAAAACGGTCTTACATAACGTCGTAGCATAGTACTTCTACATCTTGAAATACCATCCATCTATATGATAATCTTAGAAACTATTTGTATGAAAATTTCAAAAGAATACAATGTGCATTTGAAAGTTTCCAAGTGCTCATGAAACTGGAATTATGCAAAGCTCTGCTTTTAACAGCTTAGTACAAAAAAATGGCGATGTTTATGGTGAAAAATATCATTCACACTTCATTACCGGTTTTCTGTGTTAAAATTGACGTATCTGTAATATTGCTTTTGTAACAAAAAAAAAACATTTTTTTTTTATTTGAACTGTAATCAAAATAGTGGTACATGCGTGGGCGGATTTAATGCAACAAAGCTTTCTCTACCATTCAACTTTTGGCTTATTTTTTTTCTACGTCATTTTCACTGGCAAATAGCAGAAGTAACGGGCTTGTTTTATGTTAGAAAAAGGTTTAGGGTTCTGTACAAAGAAATTAAAATTCGTAAAATTGTTAACAGGCGCGGACAAAGTCGTGGGCAGCAGCTAGTTAGAGATAAACGCAATCTTGGTATCGCTTGCGTCACGAAAACAAAGTGAGCCGTTATATCAACCAATTAATTCCGTAAATTTATTTTAATCACGTTTTAATTTATACCATTACATCATTAATATTATCATCGAAAAGGTATTCCTGGTCGTATTCATAATGAACAATGCTTCTCTGTTTCATTTTAACAGAGACATATTTTCTTACGAGTTTAATTTCATTGAATTCTATGAAAGACTTTATTTTGATAGTTCAGTAGGTAAACTTGGCTTTTACGACTACGCTAGACTAGAAAGTTTGCCCACTTGTCACCGTAGATGAGGCAGAACAGATCGTTCAAAATAAACATAATTGCGAGCCTAATTCGACTTAATGTTATCATCATCATCATCAGCCGAAAGAAGTCCACTGCTGGACATAGGCCTCCCCCAAGTGTCGCCACAACAACCGGTCCTGTGCGTGTCCATTCATCTATTTATCGACTACCCGCGACCCAGATCACGGACCAGATCATCACTTGTGGGAGGCCTTCCAACGCTACTTCATCCGGTATGAGGTTGTTCCAGAACTTTTCGGCTCCATCGACCATCTGTACCCTTATTCAGTAACAACATTTTTGTATCTCGATAGCGGAATCCGAGGTGAGTATCAAATTACGTCAAACATAAGATCTTTATATTGTGTGTGATAAAGCTCACTTTGTGAGGTTTGTCACTCAGGTGAAGCTCGATATCGAAATAGTTATTTACAGAACAGATTCTGCGAGTAATGTGCCACCCTGCCATGCCAAAATGTGTGTTGAAGAATAATTTTCAAACTCTCATATACATTAAAAACTGGCCAATTATACAATATTAACATGTTATTTTAAAACTATAAACTTCTAATATATTTTCTTGTAATCTATAGGTAGAGGTCTATTATCTCCATTTTATTCAAAATTGTAGGCTCAGTAAATTCGGAGATTAGGGGGGGAATGTTCATTTTTCATCTAATTTCTTGAATAACTTCAAAATTATTTATTTTAAAATTATGTATAAAATATAAATAAAACTCTCACAGTAAGCCTTTTTATTTGATATGTCACACAATACAGTTTGGAGAACTTTTTTTTTTAATTATCCAGTTCGACCCCCAAAAGTGACCCCCATACTCAACAATTATTTATTTACATAAAATGTGCGTGTTTGGGTCACAGAAGTCCATATGTATACTAAATTTCAACAGAATCAACCCAGTTGATCCGGAGAAAACTGGCTGTGACAGACGGACAGACAGACACCCGAGTGATCCTTTAAGGGTTCCATATTTTACTAATGTTCGGAACCCTAAAAAACAAGCCAAACCTACTGAAAGTATGATTTCATTCGCTTTTATTGATAAATACAAAAATAAAATGCACTTAAAAGCTTTTCATACAAATTACTAAGCACTATCACAATTAAATCAAACTAACACAATAAAAACCTAATAACAGAGTAAGTAGATTTGAGAACACTATTAAATTACCATTATACACCATTCCTGTACCATCTGCTCTCAGTATTTGTTCTAATAAGCACTTACAACTTATCTCAGTATGACTTATTTCTCCAAGCACAGAACTATGCGACGAACTTTTCGTCTAACTTATTACTGCGTTCGTAGAACAGACATTAAGTCTTGTTGCGTGGCAATATGGTTTACTATTGTGTTAACTGACGGCAAAGTTATGTGGCCTCGAGTCAACTTAGACAAATGTTTGTTGAGGAGTTTCTGCACCTGTGTTCACGTTATATGTCTCCGTCGGAAGATTTCTGCGAGCTGCTCTGACAATGATCGAAGGTATCATGGATTTGACCTGATGTATCTTTTACTAGGTATGTCGTGGTAAATTCATTTGTATAGCAAGAAGTTTTCTGTCTTACGCGGGATACCTGGGAAAATTTGTTGGATAGCAAGAAAAGTTTTGTCTAACTCAGAATACTAATTTAAAACATATTTCAAAAACCGGCCAAATGCAAGTCGGACTCGCACACGAAGGGTTCCGTACCAAAAACCTTAAATTCTATTATTTGTTGTTATAGCGGTAATAGAAATACACAATCTGTGAAAATTTCAGCTCTCTACCTATTACGGTTCTTGAAATACAGCCCGCTGACAGACAGACGGACGGACGGACGGACAGACAGCGGAGGCTTAGTAATAGGGTTCCGTAGGTTACCCTTCGGATACGGAACTCTAAAATCTAAGGTTTGATACGGAACACGAAAAAGAATCTTATAGAGAGTCAGATAGTGTGCCGGGCATGAAAATATCTATATTAGAGACAAATTTTTCGCAAAATAATATCCTCCGTGTACAGAGTGGTCCGCTATACTTTAACGAAATGATTTTAAAATAATTCACAAGCGTCTAGATCAAACTACTATATATATTTACAGTACAATTGACTTCGTTCCAAGCAATATAAAAGTATGCAGCAGCTATATTTCGTACCATTCACAAAGGGAAAATGTGGTGTAAATCTGAGAAAATCCTTCGGGCAGACGGCCCAAGACGCTCAAATAGGATCAGGTCAGGCTTTGCAAGGACGTCTTATCGGCAGCTGAGCTCCATGCATATTAAAACCACCTGCAGAACCAAGTTGAGCCAGAGAGAATATTCTATTAGTTTGAAAAGAACCAGACTACGGATCGAGCGGACGTCTTTTATTTTCTTCTAACTGATTGAGACGATGTTATTAATAAAATTGGCCAAGTGTGTGTCGGGCCCCGCACAGTGTAGAGTTCTGATTTTCAAAGGAATTTGTTCGAAATTTTCCTTTTCCAAGTACGTTTTTAGGCTGGTCGAATATTACTCGTTAATTTGTAAAACCTTCTTAGTTGCGATAGTTTTCATTTTAATTTCGTTGTAAGTATTTATATGCTACTATCATGAAATTTTTCATATCTCCAAAAACAACCGTTCAGCTGGCGAAACTATAAGGGTTCCTTATTGGCTCTGTAAATAATAACCTTGTTCTTCAAAGCGTTTAGCAGAGGCGTTCCTATAGAACATCAACACTTCGCTACGTGATTTACGTCGATATGTGAACAAGTTCATCATGACCACGGACACATAGACGTCGTGCGTGGGCCCTTTATTCTTTAAAATACAACATT
Organism: Lacanobia oleracea; assembly: GCA_950371165.1. Classification (NCBI taxonomy): domain Eukaryota; kingdom Metazoa; phylum Arthropoda; class Insecta; order Lepidoptera; family Noctuidae; genus Lacanobia; species Lacanobia oleracea. The sequence continues at coordinate 17,276,911 of OX493397.1, forward strand.
ATGACAAAACAATCAAGTATCAAAATTCTTTTCATACTTCTCTCATACAATAAAATTAAAATGATTTTGCACAAAAAGATTTTAAAATATCTCAGCAAATTTAAAATTTTCCTGATCGCTCCCTTAACAAAGAGGAATCTAGAAAGTGCCTCTTCATATGCTAAGTGATGGGACTCAACAGCAATACGACTTCGCTTCTGTATACTTACAAATACATATGACGTAGGTATAGTGGTATTAGTGGTATTTTAAGGCGTCGTCCTACTTGCCTAACGATCGTACGAGTTAACGATGCGATTTCGTCGCGCGATGAATCTGATTCCTGTGCTGATGACTGGCAAGTTCAGTTAGGATACTCTAAAGATATCATTATTTCAGCCGAAAGACGTCCACTACTGGACATAGGCCTCCCCCAAGATGGGGGGGGCCTCTAATCGCCACGCTTGGCAGGTGAGTTGGCTATCGCAGTGTATGGTGTTGAGTTTTGCAGAGAACGCTGCTGCCCATTCTTTGGCGACGTCCCTTAGTCGCCTCTTATCCACTGTGGTGGGGTGGTCTTATCTGTGGTGTGTGGGTGTCCTAACCCATGGGAAGTGATGGGATAGTATTATTCTTTTACGGCACCATATGGCACCGGCCGACACCATACGGCAGTTCTAAAGATATGTGTGTGTTTAATCTCGTCGTTCGACGAAATCGCATCGTTAACTCGTACGATCGTTAGCCAAGTAGGACGACGCCTAAGACTATAACGCTGAAAGGTACACAAAGATTTGTGGTTGGTAAAAATCAGCTCTGATGATTGATACATTCGTGTTAAGTCACAGCATATGCTAAGCAACGACCTATTCTTAACCAGATGCGACGCATTTTTTTAAGGATATGTAATCATCAAATTACTCCTCGTCTCTGGAAAGAGCGGAAGGCAATGTCAGACTCTAACTTACTAAAATTCATCCGTGTTCTGCCTTATGCCGTATGCTTTCCAGGGCCGAATGGGTTTTAGTCAGTAAGAGTCTGACACTCTCTTCCGCTCCGCCCAGAGCGGCCTGGCGGGGATCCTTAAATAATGTAGCGGCATCAATACTGCTACAAGAAAAACCAACGGAGCAAATCTACATCGCAACAAAAAGAACCGCGACGCTATCTATCCAACTAGCAGCGAACTACTTCGTCGAAATCCTGCATCGCGCAAGCAAAGTTTACCGTGCGATTTGAACATATACATCAGCTCGAATATCAACTATCGGGCAGTAGCCCGCCAGGCACTACAGCCGCCTGGTTGGAGGATCCTCCTTTTCAATTGAGGTGTGTGGGACTATACTCTCTGTTCCGCATACCCCTAAAATAAAAAGACCTATGAGAATAAAATACTTCGAATGTTGCCCACTGAATTAAACACCTAGTAAAACTTGAGACCAGTACTAGTGGCATATCACACTCCAAACCCAAGCAGGCGCATTACTTTGTGTGAATTATTTCATTACCATTTTTTTAAAACTGTTGAGGAATCATCTTGAGGAAACTGTCACGTCTTAGGCTATGGCCTCGCTACTTTTTTTTCCAGCGAGCGGTCAGCCGCTATACCACGAAACCGCTCGAGAAGCACGGGAATCAGTCACAGGAAGAAACCGCAAGTTTGGCCGCTTCTATTAGTTTCCTTGACTCACAAAATCGCACTATTAAAAACTGCGACGGTTTAGTCGCAGTGCGGCCAAGCCCTTATAACATGAATCGAAGACATGTGACCACGAGCAGAGCTGCAACCCAACAGTGGAAAGATTCTTGTCTAATATGTTGAAACTTGAAAATATAAGCAAAGAAGGCTTATACAAATGTACCTATTCATATCAGACACGCATGAGACTAGGTAAGTTATTGTAATTATGATAAACAATTTCTATTTATTAGATACAGTATCAAGTTTGACCTTAAACTTGCGAAGACCTTGCTTATCATTTTACGATAAGAGGTCAGCGGGTGGTTATCATATTTCCACATAGTTTCGCATAGGCTCATATCATTTGCTGATAATGAAACTTGCAAATTGTAATAACATAATTATAATTTTCTGAGTAATTATGTACCTTTTTGAGTATACTATAAAGCCGTAATCATGCGAAGCTGAGGGGATTGTGGGTGGTCAAGGTTCATCATCATCATAATCATCCACAGCATGACTTCGCCCATAGGCTTCTGTGAGCATAGGCCTCTCTTTTCTTGTGCCAATCACCACACTCCTGTGCCAGCCTCAAGGTCAAGGTTAGTACTTATAAATTGTGCCTCTGATCGTTAGTGCTGGGGAGTTTATGGCGCCACTTCTTCTTACCAGCTAAAACAATAGGAAGTGGTGACGTGCGGGCGATTTGGGGTACTGTTTTCATGTAAATTTTGACGTCGAAAAGTTAAGCTTTTCAGCCTTGTTTGAATAAATATATTTTGATTTCACCGAACGGTTTCCATGAGCTATATGTATACTGTTTTCACTTTTATTGGTAGTCTCCAAAGACTGCGCCGCATTTTTTTAAAAGGGAAGTAAAATTAAACAATAAATTTTTAAATAAAAATTGTATTACATACTACGAGTATTTTACTAAGAGAATAATGTAATATGCGTTAGGTAGGCTTTAAAGCCGGTGAAAATGTTTTGATATTGTGAAGTTAACTCTAAAGTTTAAACAATAAAGAATAAATTTCATTGTCACACGAATCAGTCTTATTTTTAGGCTGGGTTTAGGCTTTGGGTTGTGTCGCCGCTTTCATTTCGTTCATCTGAAACAACGAAAAACTAGTATTAATTGGATAATTAATTAAATGGCTTCTGTTATATTTATGGTAGGTGTCAAATAAACTTGCAATGAAGTACATTGAGCTTTTCTTAATATCCCTTCGTAGATACCCAAACAATAAATTTTGAATTATGAACCATTGAAATTATGAATTATACTATTACTATGAATTGAAAATATGAACCATTTTTCATAACCAGAAAACGTAAGGGACTTCGATAGAAGTCGATGTAGGACAGATATCTGTGGATATAATTATGTAATTATTTCTGTTTTTGATAAGAAAGTTAATAATTGTATGTTGGTCAATAATCGTTACTACACAATTATCTGGCACCTACCATATGCGTATTGTCGTCCGTTACGGTAGATACTCTCTTAAAAGTTTTTTTTTTTCAATCACAAAACTACCATCAACTATTTTTTTATAGACTTGTACTACTACTTCGTCTCGAATAGGTCAAATTAATAGTGTGATAGAACATAAACAGACATAGAGCAGTTTTCCGAGTTCAATATTTTGTCAGGTTTTTAACTTTTGACAGGTTTTAAGGCAAAAGTAGACTTTGAGTAATAATAAAATTCAAACGCTTAATTCAGAACCCGGGAGACAGCGTTAATTGTAATGGCCACAAACATTTCAATCCAACTTCATAAAAATAACGGTTTATTTCAATGAAATACGAAAATCTTTCAAGATTATTATTATTTTTAAAATAAAAGACCACCCCTTTGTTGAAAAGTCGGCATTTTCTCTATTTTATAACAAGGACGCGAATTTTTCTTTCATTTCGTCTTATTTATATGAATCTAAAACTAACCATCATTTTGTTTTAAATCCTATTAATTTATGGAAAAAGCTTTTTCACGTTCTTTTTATGAGAACTCAGTAATAAAGTAGCTTTCTTTGAAAATAATTATCTCTTAGATAGCACGTTCCATACTGAGTATGTTCACATGGGATGATTTTTGACTATTACTCTGGCAAAAGCCCTGCCATCCAAACAGCCTGGCAGTTTTTTTTGCCCACATCGGCAATTCCAATTTATAGAACTAGCTTTTTTCCGCGATTTCGTACACGCAATCGGCCCTATCTCAATTTTCTGATGATTTCACTTTTAATACCATTTAATACTTTATCATACTCGGGAGCGTTGCCTAAAAAACCTCATCTCAGATACGTTTCAAATTTGGCGCCAGAATCGACTTCATTCAACTTATACTAAATTCGACGCGCAGTGAATACGAGATAATGTCCCATCTCGTTTTTATTTTAGAAGAAAGCATATAATGCTACTTTTGCTTTTAATAATATGTACTATAAAAATATTTAAAAACTACGTATTGTTATTTAATAAACCAAATACCGAAAAAAAAACGCAACAAGATTTTTCTTCATCCTGTAAAGTTGTCAAAATTGAGATAGTACCGGTTGCCAGTTCACAGTCGATATCCCGTTTTTTCCCGTTCCCGAAGGAATTTCGCAAAATCTTCTCTTAGTGCACCCCTACACTCTCCAAGGGACCCACATGCCACATTTCAGCTTTCTATGATCAGTAGTTTCAGCTGTTCTTTGTCTTTCAGTCACTCAATCAGTCAGTAACGGAAATTTTTTATATATATTGATTAATTGATTAAATCATTTCCGTCTTACAATAATTAACACTTACCGTCTTAGTAACGCCGTCAACAAATTCATTGAAGTTCTTCTTCACTTGTTCAGGGTCGAAAGCATTGGCCACTTGGGTGTTCACACTCTTCCCAAAATCTTGAATCTGCTTTTGTAAAGTTTCTAGGTAGTTTTTGTTGTCCGCCGGAGGAGCATCGCGTTTCACAAACGCCTGAGTCTGTAGATAAAATAGAGGTCGACTTTAACTTATCCAGTTCAATTTAGATCTTCTAATTCTGCAAAAACATCGAATGGAAACCGGCTTGTACTGTAAAGCTGTAAGCATCTCATCGTGAAAACTTGTGTAAGGGGAAGAGAACAATTAGTTTATACCAAGTGGGCTCGTTTCCGCTTAGACGGAACGTCGGTTTACTCGGTAAGTCTAAAGAGACGGATATGGCAGTGGCAGCACATTAACATGACACTGTTCACAGGCGGATACGAGAAAAAGAACGGATCCGGGTTTTTAGACAAACGTTTTGCTTCTAACACTCAACACTGGGATTGGATGTAGTTTAAATGATTCTGCCGATCATCGGCCGCCGTCTTCCATTTAAACAGAAAGTTCGCCTAAATGTAAAAGCACACGTCCGGCTACCGTTTTCCGTTTAAACAGACGAACAGACGGTCCGTTTAAGTGTGAACGGGCGCTAAGTTTAATTATTGTTGCCCACGCTTTTCGCACATAAAAGGCCGGTGTCTTAGCAGCGCGAACATTATATGTTGATTATATTCGTTCGTGATTATATTATGACATGTGGCAGGAAAAGAAATCTAAATAATTTAACAAAAAACCCGATTTCCAAGGCAAAGAGAGACCTAGCAGCTAAAATAAATACGCTTTGACTAGAGTGTATGTGGGTGGTCATTCCACCTGCCAGGGTTGCGGAACACAGATGTGTTTCAGTCAGTAAGAGTCTGACACTCTCTTCTGCTTCGCCCAGAGCGGGAGGAGTCATTTGATCATTTCCTATAAAAAAAAAACAAGAAGTCGTAATTCCACCACTCTATCCGTTTGCTCTGCCAAAAAAAAAAAACGGTATGATTTTGAATCGCTTCACTACAATCCGGATAATATATTCAAGAAAATGCAATTACGTAAAATTTAGTTCCGACAAGGGTTGCTTGATTTTTCTGTTTGGATTTTTTTGTTGTTACCGTTAAAAACCGGTGTTTAATTTACTAAACTAGCATCGAAATAGAAGTCTAGGAGTCTGACACTCCCTTCTGCTCCACCCAGAGCGGGAGGAGTCATTTGATGACTTCCTATCAATAAAAAAGAAGTGGTAATTCCACCACTCTATCCGTTTGCTCTGCCAAAAAAAAAAACGGTATGATTTTGAATCGCTTCACTACAATCCAGATAACATATTCAAGAAAATGCAATTAAATAAAATTTAGTTCCGACAAGGGTTGCTTGATTTTTCTGTTTGGATTTTTTTGTTGTTACCGTTAAAAACCGGTGTTTCAGTTTACTAAACTAGCATCGAAATAGAAAAAACAGTGTCAGGTGTCATTCACCCTAGTGTGAAAGCGAATGACCATGACTTCTATTAGAGCAAAACGAATTGGGGATGAAAGAAACCTTGAGTTACACTAGAAATAATTAATAGTGTAGAAATTCCAAGAGTTAAATAAAAAAAAGTAATTTAACTCTTAGAATTTCTCCTATAAGCACAGAGAGTTGAACATCCAATAGTACGTACACGTAGTAACAAACAGGATCCGTTTGTGAAAAGTATTTGAAGTTAAGACCTTGTCAATATTAAAAGTAAGAGCTGAAGTAGAAAAACTTAACTTGTAAATCTTAATAGGGTTAGGCATGAATTTGCGCGCTATCGTATCGCGCCGAAACAGGCCGATTTGCGGGCAAAACAAAACAAAAATTAAAGAAAAATAGTGACCGCTGGGCAATAATCTCCTCGTAATAGGTTCTGAGGGGATGGTCAGCACTCTCGAGGCTGGCCTAGGAACAGGTGGCGAGACGGCGTGGACGCCTACTGCAAGGACGAGGTGGCTCGAGAAAACATTACCTGGAAGGGTTTGGATGAGGCCTTTGCCCAGCAGTGAAACAGTATACAACGTGCAATAGAATAAACGCAACAACAGAAAAGGGGTATTTGTACTCACAATGATGAACAACTTTAACCATGGTTAGTACCCCGAAATTAAAATTGAAAATTGTAATGTTTTTAATTTTTTTTTTCGTCATGTTTGGCGCAAAAAAAAATAATATTTTCTTTCTAAATCGCGAAAAAAAGCTTCCGTTCCGTATATTTTGTCGAGTTATGCGCACATAAAACGCCGCCCATTGTATGTGTTTATTTTTAAGTTTCCTTTTTGTTCATACTTTTGGTGGACAATAAAGTGTACTTATACCTAATAAATTAATATATGTTGTGGCACTCGATTTTTTTTTTCGTTTTTTTCGGAGTTGGTCCAATGGTAAAAGTTGTTCATAATAATTATGAGTTTAATTACCTCTTTTCAGGGTTTGCGTTTATTCTGGTATACTTTGTTTATACTGAATAAAAAAAAAACAAACTTACGCTGACAAGGCACACAGCCAGAAGAACGATCAACAGCTTGTTCATGGTGAATTAGTAAGTCTTTACGTCTTCACAATGCTACTACACAATGCAAACTGCAGTTGAGAATGCAGAAATTCTCTTTATCTTGATGGCAAGTGGGAGGCCATGTTTGTACCTACAAGTTATCTGAATGACCCCGGCGTTTGTTCTAGCTAATTAATAAACGACAAACAGTAATTACTGGAGACTTAAGAGTTTCCAAGTTGAATGCAGTACGGTACGTTTTGCCTTGGTTTTGGTTGAGGGTCTAAAAGGAAACCTCACGCAAAAGTTAACTTTAAAACGCGTAATAAAATAAACATTAAAACTGCCTCGTCATATTTAATTATTAATATATCAGTTTTTAAAAATTAAATAAGATATTTTTATGCATCTCTACATAGATGCTGCTCATTTAATATAAGAACTTTTTGCTCTACTTAATTATATTCAGAAGCTATAACGCAACGCTATAACGCTGAATATTTAAAATAATAAATAAAATCCGTAACTGAGTGAGTGAGTGAGTGAGTGCAGCGGGTCTCCGTCAACTTCACTTGCTCAAGACTTTAGTACATTCCATAAAATAAAAAAATAGTTTAAAAGACACATACCCGCTACTATTCATATTCATATTCATTTATTTGCGCACTACAAGGTATTTACAAAAGATGTCATAAAAAGGCTTACAGCTAAGAACCGTTGTAGACCCTGTTAGGGCACAACAAAAGGTATTGTTCACTTAAAAATAGAAATAAATAATATTAACGAGATAATTTTTTCGTGTATCACAATTAGAGGTAGGTAATTAAGTACACACTCAGCATATAGTATGCTATAGTGTCAAATAATCTTCTTGACATATGGCAAACGTTGTTTTGCCATATAAATAAAAAAAAAACATAAAAAACAGTCAAGCCATTTCGGAGGAGTTCGATAGCAAACACTGTTATCCGAGATTTTTATACATCAGAAGATTAGAAAATTTGCACGCGACTTCGTTTGCGTGTATGTGGTATAGTATGATGTCGCTAGGTAAGATCGCTAAGACAGGATATCATCATATTAGACGAAAGACCTCCACTGCTGGACATAGGCCTCTCTCAAGCGTCGCCACAACGACCGGTTCTGCGCGTCTGGCACCCATCGGCTACCCGTGACCTTATTTGAGGACCCGGTTCACCTTGTTTGAGGCTTTTCAACGTTGCGTCTTCTGGTACGCGGTCGCCACTCCAGAACTTTTTGGCCCCATCGACCATCTTTTCTGCGAGCAATATGCCCTGCCCACTGCCACTTGGGTTTGGCGATCCTTCGGGCAATATCGGTAACCTTGGTTCTCTACGAATATCATCATTTCTGTCACTCTTTTTTATTTATTTTTTGATAACGTAAACTAATTAATTAACTCATGTCTACGCTGTTTGAGTCACATTTTTAACCGACTTCAAAAACGGAGCAGCTTCTCAATTTGATTCTATTTTTGTTATACTTAAGTTACTGTTTTTACTTAGAACACTGTCTATCTTCTCACATATTTTATCTGTAAGCTCTCTTCTATCTGCGAAAACTTTTAATTGGCCTTTTTTTGTTACTCTCTTATGTGTGAAAATAATTAGCTGCAAGTTTTCCTAAAACTGTAAAATAAAAATAAATAAAATAAATTTCTGATTCGATCACGCAAGGAAACTCCAAACATTGCCCTCTCTATTACCCTTTGAGTGGCTTTATGCCTTCTGATGAGGCCCATTGTGAGCGACCAGCAACCATTGTGAGATAAGATATACTAACAGTAAACTTCTAGCATTGCTTAACCCCCTTAGAATGCAAGGCATTGGCTGAATCAGTTCTTCTATTCAAAACGCTGACCAACCTTGGTAATTTTTTGTAATGAAAAGCGTTTTAATGATAACGCTTTTCTATACACGATGTTGAAGAAAGTTGCTAGGGTTGTTAACACGCGATAGAGTTAGGTACATAAAGTTGAAATGGAAACTCTATCCAGAAGTAAAGGCTACCCTCGCACCGGAGAGAGTACAGTTGAGATAACGTTATCCGCACTTAGACTCCTATTCGCTCCGTTGTGCTTAGGAGTCCTGGCAAGTTTAGCCAGCGAAGCTACGCATATAGGTTTCACTGAGCGTCCTCATCGTTCCGAGAATTTTTGCACGTCCGGTAGCAAAGGCCCCATTTCCAGAATGAAGTCGGCGACTGATTTCTGGGTATCGAAGCAACCTCTGTACATTGGGCTGTCTATGGCGACTATCATCATCATCCTCATTTCAGCCAATTGCCGTCCACTGTTAATGTAAGCCTCCCAAAAAGCACCAATCATCCCGGTCTTGTGCAGTCCGCGTCCATCCGCTGCCAGCCACCTTTTTTAAATCTTTTAGATCAAAAAGTAATTTTGTCAGGAGGGGCAATTATACCTATTATGGTAGCAACAATTGTACCTAGTATGGGGTTGAGAAGTCGCTTAATTAGTCGCATGTATAGGCTTAACATTGCCATTTTTGACTGCCTGTAATTTGTAGACCGTGATCATTTGTTGTCTTGAAATTCAGTTGATCTCTGGCAAATTCATGTACGAATCAGTGAGAAAGGTAAGAGAACTGGCTACAGGTCCAGGAGTACTTTTTCGGAAACTCTCTTCGCGAGTTCATCTCTGGCGTCATTGTTTTGATAGTCTGCTTGGTCGGTGGGCTCTTCGTTCACAGAAGTATTGAGTTAATGCCGAAGCTCAAGCAACAGAACAACACAGGCTATCTTCTAAAATAACCTTACCATCTCTTGATTGAGTTAAAAATTGTTGATGGTATATACCAATATACCATCAACAATTTTTAACTCGTCGAGGAGCTCGTGACTAAATAATAACAGCCGCACGGGTCGATCTTGAAGGTTAAGCAACGCTTGCCAAGGTTGGTCTGTGGATGGGTGACCGTCTTAACATAACGAGTTTCCTCCGTGCCTCGGAAAGCACGTTAAGCCGTTGGTCCCGGCTGTCATTTGTAGATCTTTGGCAGTCGTTACGGATTGTCAGAAGCCAGTAAAATCTGACTCCAGTCTTACCAAGATGAACCTTGTTACCCAGTTAATGGGTTGCGGAGGTCTGGTAGGCAGCCGCTCCACGTAAAACACTGGTATTCAGCTGAATCCGGTTTGACTGGAAGCCGACCCCAATGTAGTTGGGAAAAGGCTAGGCAGATGATGATGATGATGATGGTATATACCAATATACCATCAACAATTTTTAACTATGTCTGTAAAATTATGCGCATTTGAGTGGCCTTCTTATGTCATGTTTGCATTTTTCTTCTTCTCCGTCGTTTCTTTAATACTGAGGATCGTTGTCCTCGCAGTAGAAGACCGCATGGATATGCGGTCTTCTACTACGAGGACAACTTTGTGCAAAGGCAGCACCTTTAACATCCTTATTTAAGGCAACGAGCCATAAAAAGGCTATAATTATGTTTGCATATTATTTTGACCTTTAGTATGCTGATATTATTTTGCGCTACGAGTAAATGAATGGTGCTATTCTTCAAACTACAAAGTTAAGAAACTTCCTGATGAATCAAGTTAATTCTCAATTTATTTTGAATCAGGAACGTAAATCGAAACGATTTAAGTTTTTAGAGCACAGTTAGACATCCGATTAACTATTCTAATTCAACTCTTTTCGCGACTTCTCTATCATGGGACTTCTCCAGCTGCTCGCGTGTTGTATGACGTGACCCCTAACCCGTAAATATTCATTTTTGAGCAACTCAAGTTAAGCTTAGCAAATGTAAGCGCACGCCTGTTGACGATTCTAAAAATGAGATCAAACGCATAACGCCATCTATTATGGAATCTAAAGTTGAACTGTCTTCATATTATTTCGGAGTTAGTTTTATTTTTATTAATAGGTATTTGTTTAGAACTATATTTTAAAGTTATTAAAGGAATCACTTTTTTAAGACGTTTTAAAAGTACCACTAATAACTAAACAATATGTTTTGATGTAATTCTCATGCTGTGTTGAGTATTATTGGATCAATAAATGGCATTACGGGTATCTGCATTACGTAATGTTGGTTTCATGAACGTTGCCATAATTCCTATCTGGTTAATGTGTAAAAGTTATCTACAGTGGTTTTGTACTATTGAACGTGATGTGTTCTGTTAATTATCTTTTAACACCCTGGCCATTAAAATAATTAAATACAATAATAACATGTTATCAATGTATAAAAATATTAGTAAAAAATAAAAAAGAAAGGAAATGAATAATTTAAAAATTAACACAAAATTCAAAAATAGTCATAATTGTTTGGACTCGAACCCACACCAAGTCTTTTGAAAGGCAGTCTTTAAACCTATGGTCTATGAGTACTGTTGACATATGATTAAAATAGCCGATTTTATTTATGTATAACGCTTTTCTATACACGATGTTAAAGAAAGTTGCTAGGGTTGTTAAAACGCGATAGAGCAGACACTCTATCCAGAAGAAAAGACTACCCCTGCAACGGATAGAGTACAGTTGAGACTCCGTTATCCGCACTTAGACTCCCATTTGCGCCGTTGTGCTTAGGAGTCCTGGCTAGGTTAGCCAGCGAAGCTACGCACATAGGCTGTGCGTCCTTATCCTTCCGGGGATTTTTGTACGTCGGGTAGCCAAGGCCTCATTTCGAGAATAAAGTCGGCGACTCATTTCTCGGTATCGAAGCAACCTCTGTACATTGGGCTGTCAAAAAGCCAACCATACCGGTCTTGTGCAGTCCACGTCCATCTACTGCCAGCTACCTTTTCTAAATCATCGATCCATCGTGCTGCAGTGCCTATGTTGAAAAGATAATTTTTTAGGGGGCAATGACCCGTAATTATACCTATTATTATTCGGAGGATATTTATACTTGGGTTGAGAAGTTGCTTAGTTAGTCGCATGTATAGGCTGCACTGTAATTTGTTGCCCGTGACCATCTGTTGTCTTGAAGTTCAGTTGATCTCTGGCAAATTCATGGACGAATCAGTGAGAAAAGTAAGAGGAGAAGTGGGTACAGGTCCAGCAGTACCGTCTCAGAAACTCTCTTCGCAAAGTTCGTCTCTGGCATCATTGCCTGGGGATTTACAGTTTCCCATGATCCACTGGAGGGTGAAACCCGCATCGGATAGTTTTTGGCCCTTAGTTGTTGCTTCACTGGGGATTGAACAGTTTAAAGCCATGCTGGAGCCATCAACCAAAATCTTTTTTCAGCTACTGTGACAGTTTGTTAGATACGTGTGACTTTCAACCAAAAGCCTTTGCAAAGTTTTTTAGAAATTAATTATTAAAAATAAAAATAAATAAATTAAATTAAAATTAAATTTTACGATTTCTATCGAAATCGTAAAATTTAATCGGATGGTAATATCATTTTCTTCCTTTGCGTTTTCATGGAAATATTTTCCTTCTTTTTCTCAAAAACGTTTGTCAATATTATCCGAATTAATGGTCTGCCTGGTCGGTGGATTCTCTGTTCACAGAAGTAATAAATTAATGTTGAAGCAACGGACAGCATTGGCTTTTCTTCTAAAATAACCTAACCATCTCTTGATTGTGGTATATGCCATCAGCAATTTTTAACAGTATTCGTAAAATAATTCACATTTGAATGGCCTTCTTATTTATCATGTTAGCATTTTTCTTTTTCTCCGTCGTTGCTTCAATGCTGAAGATCGCGACCACACACGACGCGTATCCATGCGGTCTTCTGCAGCGTGGACCGCTCTGTGCATGCTGCCTTTAACTGCCTTCTTTATGGCGTCGGGCCATAAAAAAGGCCATAAGTTTGCATATTTGATCTTTTGTATGCTAATATTTTTTTGCGCTGTAAATTAATGGTGCTATTCTTCAAACTACTAAGTTAAGAAACTACTTGCTGAATCAAGTTAATTAACAATTTATTTCGAATCGTAAACGCAAATTGAAACGATTTAAGTTTTTAGAACACAGTTAGACATCCGTTTAATCAATCTAATTCAACTCTTTTCGAGACTCTTCTACCATGGGACTCTTCGCCAGGCCCTAGGCCCGTAAAGATTCGTTTTTGAGCAACTCAAGTTAAGCTTAGCAAATATAGCGCACGCCTGTTGACGATACAAAAAATGAGATCAAATACATAACGCCATCTATGGAATCTGAAGTTGAACTGTCTAAATACCTTTTTTTCAGATGTCAAACAGAAAATATGTTTTGATGTAATTCTCATGCTGTCTTGAGGTCAATAGATGGCATTATGGGTATCTGCATTATGTAATGTTGATTTCATGTAATTTTTTTTTTTTATTTGTAGTGGGTTTGCTCTTGACTCTAGTCTATGTCAATGATGACAGAGACAAAGTCTACGATGGAGCGAGCCTACCCAGAAGGAGCCTGTTCACTCTAAATTTAGTACCACAATATTAGGTAGGCGGTTAGGTATTGCCACATTACCTAACCGGTTTATGTGTAAAAGTTTTGAACGTGATGCGTTCTGTTTATTATCATTTAACATGGGGGCTATTATATTTTGGCATACATAAATGCCAATAAATACAATAATAACATGTTATAAATGTATAAAAATATTAGTAAAAATAAAAAAGAAAGGAAATGAATAATTTAAAAATATTTACAACATTAAAAAAAATCTTGACTTTGGATTCGAATCCACAACAAGTCGTTAGAAAGGCAGTCTTTAAACCGATGGTCTATGAGTATTTTGACAAATGACTGAAATAGCCGATCTTATTTATGTTATGGTTTTTCGCTGCTCAGCTCCTTGAAAGTATAGCGTGATGATAAACATTGCTAAGGTTAGACGCATAAGTATCTGCAAAATTTTATTAAGTTGTGGTTTTTAATAACAATTCCCCACGAAACTGTTTGGCAAAATGTAAAATATAAATTTAAATGTTACTTTTAGTGCAAAAAAACCCATTTTAGTATTTTTTTGACAATATTTTGGTGTAAAAATAAAGTTCAAAAGATAAAATAAATACAAACTTCATAACTGTTGCTGGCCGGGGATCGAACCTTGTGCCTGTCGTTAAATCGGACATTTTTTAATATTGCTCATCCTCCAAAGCACATAGCGTGATAATTTATAGCCTAAAACCTGGTCCTGACCAGAACGCACACAGCAAAAAAAGAATTATCGAAATCGGTCCGGCCGTTCACGCGTGATGCGATGACCAAGGGAAATAGGGATTCATTAATATATATATAGATATATATAGATGTATAGAAGATGAATAGGATTGTAATAGAGTGGAAAGAAAAAGAAAATTAAGTTTGTAAAATGTATTTCATTCAAGAAACATTTATTTATATAAAGCTTTAAATGCAACACAGATTCTATTTTGTTGATAATGTTTATTGTTCCTTTAATATGGTAGTATCTTTTGTACTAATTATTTTGTGATATATACAAATAAGTTTTATTGATTAAGCTGCAGCTGGTTTGGCGTCTCCTGGTTTGAGTTTATCCAACTGAAAAGAAAATAAAATGTTAATAAAACGCAAGCAGCTAACTAAATCGTTTTGCGGAACTTGAAACATAACATCTCTTTTGAAAAGGTAGTTTAGAACCGAAGGCTTCTCATAGTTTACTGAACTAAAGACTTATTTATTGCTTGTTTTCAAAAATTAAGGCTCAATGATTTTGGAAATATTCTTAGATAGATGGATATATATTTTTACTTCATTGAACACGAAAAAGAATAACTGCTTTTTTGAAAAGTTGGGTGAAAATAAAATTGACAGATTCACAGTAAGCCCTTCCATTTGATGTATCTGTTACCGGCAATCTGCATAATAATACCTGGGGCGTCTAGGCAATGTATGAAATATAACTCGATTCCTATGCTTTTTATTTATTTGTAACATAATTATAATTGTATATATTTATCTATTATGTATTTATTTATATAAATCGTACACCTAAGACTACCTGCAGTACTGTATTTCCGTTATCTTTGAAATCCATCCAAAGGTTGTCTTGAAAAGATTAAGGCCGCCCATTGTGTCACCCTATGTAATGTTTTCTTCATCTATCTTTTCTCTAACTTATATGGTGTACATAATAAAGAGTATTCTATTCTATTCTATAATTCATATTATTGTATTTTATACTTTACTTTATACTTTACCTAATGTATTCAATTCCTAGGGATAAATAGATTAGTTTAATTTAATTAGTAAAATAAATAGATTTTAGGCCTGTATTATTCGATGAACGAGTATAATTATATCGCAACCAACTAGCTTCATCAGCCGTTTAATTCATGGCCTAAGTGACTTGCTCCACATTTAATTGAACAGCAAGAAAACACAGGGAACTTAGGGGCGCTCCGACATAGATAGGTTAGGTTTTGAATGAGATGGAGGGAGTTAGAGTAATCGCCCTGTCATTATTAATGTAAGGTTACTTTTAAACCTGTAGACAGAAATAGGAGCCCCGCGCAGCGGAGTGCCGCTATTGAGCTTAGATTTGAGGTTGACATTTAATGAAGTGGCTAATTCTACGAAATGGCCACGATAGACATATTTTCGTCACGGTACGCTACGTTCACACGGATACACACTTTGCCGTCTATGATTTTTACCGCACGTATACGACAGAACCGAATGTTCTGTTTACACGGTATTCGGTTTTGCTATTTTTAAAAAAAAACCTAATGGCGTGTCACCGTGTGAATACACAATTCGGTTTTTTGCTGGAAAGCTCTCTGACACTACCAACCCCTTGACTTCGAGTGCAAAATACATTTTTTAATGCTTATCTCGTAAACGGTGTGTTCTATTGCAAAATTTCTTCCCTTAAGAACCGCTCTACCACGTAATTCTCAATTAAATCGAATTCCGCGCCGGCGACCCTACATGTCGTATCTGATTTTGTCCGGCATTCGGTAAAAAAACCCGCTCGTGTGAACGCATGTATTGAAATGCTACTAAACCGACCGAATCTGGGAGGCTACTCTCTAAGCCCGAGTTCGTAGTTTCGGGCTTCTCTAAGCCCGAGTTTGTAGTTTCGGGCTTAGTTGCGGGCGTATTCTACTACGTATCACCTACGGACTTACGATCAGTCCCGAACCGAAAATGAATAATATTTCATAAATTACCTGAATGGTTTTAGGTATACTATACATTGTCTAGTTATTATTAATTATGTAAATGTATGTATGTAAATCGGGCTGGTTTCCACAACTCCACGATAAGCGCGTATTTTGCGTGGCCTAGGTATTCTATAGAACACCGGATTATACAGATTGCCGGTAACATATCCAATGATTAGTGTCCAATCAACGTAACATGCTATATAGCATGAAATTATAAATTATATTTATTTTATAAATTGAGTAAAATATCGCTTTTTATTGGCATATTATTGCCAACTTAAACTAATAACACTGGCGTTTCCTTGCCTACTCAGATAAGAAACATCGAAACAGATTCTGAAGGCAAAGAACACACAATCAGTAATGGTCAAATTGTACGAGAACTATGTCAGTCAGAAACAGTTTTCTGAGAAAAGCACCACACGGACGAAAATACTCACCGCGTCTTTGGCAGCATCAACTGCTTGACCTGCAGTTGCAGCTGCTTGTTCTAATTTCTTCTTTATAGCTTCGGGGTCTAAAACTTCGGCGGCTTTATCGGTGAAAGCCTTGCCGAATTCTTCGAACTTGGCTTGCAAATCTTGAAGTTGCTTCTGCAAGTCAGAAGTATCAACCGCTGGAACATCGCGTTTGACGAAAGCGTGAACCTGTATAAAGAATAAGACATTAATATTATTGTTACTAACCTGTAATTGCTAAAGTTTGAGAGGATTCAGGTCGATGCAGAGTTCAATATATACACTCCAATTTAAAATCATAATCCAGAGATATTTTAACATATTTTGTTAGCCTGTTCAACTGCTGGGCAAGTCCAAAAACAAAAAAAAAAAAAAATCTGGACAAGTACGAGTCGACTTGCGTGCAAGGGAACGGATTTCATCTTTTGCGACATGTTATTTTAACATTATACACTTTGTAGGGTTCCGAACAAAACATGAAACCCTTATAGGATCACTCGGGTGTCTGTCTGTCCGTCTATCACAGCCAGTTTTCTCCGGATCCACTGGACCGATTCTGTTGAAATTTGGTACACGTATGGACTTTTGTGACCCAAATACGGACGTGTTAAATTAATTATGATTTTTTTAGTTTAGGGGTCTTTTGAGGGTCAAACTAGAATAATGTTGTGTGACATATCAAATAAAAGGGCTTACTGTGAGGGATTTACTTATATTTTTACATAATCTGTACTAATATATAAAGCTGAAGAGTTTGTTTGTTTGTTTGCTTGAACGTGCTAATCTCATGAACTGTCCGATTTGAAAAATGATTTCAGTGTTAGATAGACCATTTATCAAGGAAGGCTATAGGCTATATATCATTACGCTAGGACCTAGGAGCGAAGCAGACGAAGTGGCGCGGGTCAACTAGTTTTAAAATAAATAGTTTTGAAGTTGTTCAAGAAATTAGGCGAAAAATTACCATCTCCGAAACTACTGAGCCAAAAGTTAAAAAAGAAAAATAAGATAATAGATCTTTACCTAAAGATTACAGGAAAATCTATAAGTAGTAGTAGTATAGTGTAAAAATTACATGTTAAAAAAAATCGTTCGTAACCTTTTGTACGCGATTCCAACTCGCACTTGGCCAGTTTTTATAATCTATAAATCGTTAATGAACTATCATCTGCATTTTTGTTTAATTTTAGGCTCGGTAGTTTCAGAAATAAGGGAGAAAATGGTTATTTTTCGTCTAATTTCTTGAATAACTTCAAAACTATTTAGGTATTTAAAATAACGAATAAAATATATTAAAACTCTCACAATAAGCCCTTTCATTAAATTTGATATGTAAAACAGAACTTTCTATTTTTAAATTTTCTATTTTGTCCCTACTTAAAATTTATTTATTTACGTAACGCGTCCGAGTTTGGGTTACAAAAGTTTACTCGAAAAAAATCTAGCAGACAGGCGAAAAGTGACGGAACCCTAGGTTAGTTCTTCGATACTGGGTCTATATAATTTTTTAGTACGGTAAACTCAAAGAAGACTAACCATTTTACTCGATAGTCATTGTACCAGTGTATTTTGGTACTTCAATCACTATGCAGAATATTAATAAGTGTCACCCATTAAAGTTGAAAGTAAAATCAATAACATCTTACGACAGACATTAAAAAAACAAAAAAAAAATTAGTAAAATTACGAAAAAAAAACTTACGCTGACAAGGCACACCGCCAGAAGGACGATCAACAGCTTGTTCATGGTGAAATAGGTACGTCTATACAACTCCACAACACAATGGTTACTGAGCCTTCCACGACAGCAATCCTCTTTATCTTAATGCCACCGGGACCCAATGTTTGGACAGCTTATCGTAATGACCTCAATTCTTTTTTTCTTTCAAGCCAATTAAGAAAGAGCGCTCATAAATTAATATGTTGTGATTGGTCGAAGTCTGCGAAATTAACTGGGGGCTACTCTTTAAGCCCGAAGTCTGTAGTTTCGTTTCGGGCTTAGTTGACTTACTATTAGGTTTACCTCTTACGAATACTCTTTATTATGTACACCATATAAGTTACAGAAAAGATAGATGAAGAAAACATTACATAGGGTGACACAATGGGCGGCCTTATCGCTAAAAGCGATCTTTTCAAGACAACCTTTTTTTTAATATGTAATGGGTTTGCTCTTGACTCTAGTCTATGTCAGAGATGACAGAGACAAAGTCTACGATGGAGCGAGCCTACCCAGAAAGAGCCTGTTTACTCTAACTTTGAAGAGATTTTAAACCTAGATTTAAGAGACCTTTGGATGGATTTTAAAGGGAAAAAGGAAAAACAGTACTGTAGGTAGTTTTAGGTGTACTATTTAAACATATATACAAATAAATACATAATAGATAAATATATGCAATAATTATTTTGAAACAAAAGCAGGGAACTCTATTCGTAATAATAATGATTGAAGAGTGAGGTAGTGGTTTCTGACCACAGTTTGAAAAGTAGACAGAGATGGAGCACGCCTTACCGACACGGACAAGGCATTCCATAACCGCACCGCCTGAATAGTAAAAGATATGTCGTAATAACTGGTGGAATGCATTTGATCGGCATCTCTAATCTCATGTTTTCCGATGACCTCAGATATCTATTATGTGTGTCATGAAGGAACTTGAAACGATCTTTAAGGTAAGAGAAGGTTGCAGGATTTAACAGAATACTGTAGAGCAGAAATAAAATATGTTTTTATCGGATAATTTCGGGCAAAGCCGCAGGCAGAAAAGAGGTAGTTTGCTAAGCCACTTGAAAATTTTGTCTATATAAACCTTTCTCTTCGTGGTGATAATGTGTGATAATAATTATAGTAAAATCGATAGAATCACAAGTCCTTTTTATAATTTTAGTGCCGAATTGTATCAAAACACCAAGTTTGATAACATTAATCCAGCTTGCCTTCGCCAAAGTATTAGACAGAGGCGTAGATCCCTAAAAAAACTCTATTGCGTCTGTAATAGAAAGCATACTTTGTAAAGTTGTTTCTAGTTCGACTAGAACATTGCAGGCTTGAATCACCTAATTGTCTGATAAATAGATGGTTCCGTGCTTCGGAAGGCACGTATAAGCCGGTGGACCCGGCCGCCAAAAGGCGGTCGTATATAAACCATGTCGGAGACCCTTGAGGCGGTTTAAAAACTGTGACACTAGGGTGTGTGGGGTCGTTAGACCTTACTGCCCACACGATGAGAAGAAGAAGTTAGTGAACCAAAAAATATTGGACTCTCACTCACGTCTTTTTCTATTATCATGGAGACGATATAGTGCGTTGACGCGTGACGTCATGTCTACATTCAAAGTGTACCACTTTTTTAGGGTTCCGTTCTCTGTATGGAACGGAAAACGGAACCCTTATAGGATCGCTCGGTTGTCTGTCTGTCTGTCTATCTGTCACAGCCTTTTTTCCTAATCTACTGGACCGATTCTATTGAAAGTAGATACCTACACCTGTACCTGTTCACCTAAACACATGTGAAAATAGGGTCACTGTTGGGAGGAAATTAACAAATTAAAAAAAAAAGATTTTATATCGTGTGACATATGAAATCAAAGGACTCATTGTCAGGGTCACAAATATGTTTATTTTTATTTTTAACATATTCCATATCGAATTTAAAGAAAATAGATGCAAAATTGACCAACCGGGACCTTTTGCACGCGACTCCGACTCACACTTAGCCGGTTTTTATTCAGAAAACATCCCTGTTTTGTGCATATAAAAGAGGGCGACTCCAGACTTCAGGATGCTAATGAGCTGAGGCCCTTTTGGTACAGTATTGTTGTAACTAAATTATTGTTAGGTGTTTTTGTTATGTCAATAAATGCGATATTCTTTCTTTCTTTCTTTCAATTCTGGAATGATTATAATTATTTTAATGTTATTAATTATTTTCCCTCGTCTTTTGTTCATCATCTGCCTAGCCTTTTCCCAACTATATAGGGGTCGGCTTCCAGTCAAACTGGATTTAGCTGAATACCAGTGTTTTACGTGGAACGGCTGCCTACCAGACCTCCACAACCCATTTACTAGGTAACACGGTACTTTTTGGCAAGACTGGAGTCAGATTTACTGGCTTCTGACAACTCGTAATGACTGCCAAATATCTACAAATGACAGCCGGGACAAACGGCTTAACGTGCTTTCCGAGGCACGGAGGAAACTCGTTATGTTAAGATGGTCACCCATCCACAGACCAACCTTGGTAAGCGTTGCTTAACCTTAAAGATCGACCCGTGCGGCTGTTATTATTTAGCCACGAGCTCCTCACGCTTTCCCTCGTCTTTTGTTAAGGTGGATGCTTCAGGGTAGCCCGCGAAATTCAAATATTTTTATGTTTTTTGCAATTTGCCGGTCAGTGTGAAGCTGTATGTGGACCAAATGCGATCCGCGACCGTAACGCGTATTTATCTAAAGAATTATAACCATTTTAATCATCAATATAGCCCTCTAAGTTCATGTAGATCGA
Organism: Lacanobia oleracea; assembly: GCA_950371165.1. Taxonomy (NCBI): domain Eukaryota; kingdom Metazoa; phylum Arthropoda; class Insecta; order Lepidoptera; family Noctuidae; genus Lacanobia; species Lacanobia oleracea. The sequence continues at coordinate 17,298,025 of OX493397.1, forward strand.
AAGAATGAATTTTTCAGAAATAATCATTCTTTCGAACTACATGAACAAAAAATATGAAATATACTACCCTGGAGCATTCACCTTAAGAGAGTAAAATACCTAGAATGCTTGAAGAGTGACTTGTTAGAACTTTTAAGTGTTTGTTGCAGAGACGTTTTTCGAGATTTTTTTTCACTCAGGGCAAAGCACAGAGTCAAACTCTGAAACTCCGACTTCAAGGTCCCGGGATGTTTTGATTAAAAAGTTGATCGAAATTATAATTTGTAAATTATAAATTGCAGTCATTGCATCTAGCGGTTCATAGATTACGCTTGTTTTTCGCAATAGTGGCAAGTTTCCGAGTTACCCCTAAAGAGGTATTTCTCTTAAGGGGTCAATGTACTCACTGGGTGCCATTGTAAAAGTTGTTCATTATGGTGAGTATAATGACCCCTTAAGAGGTATTGCGTTTCTTTCTGTTAAACGTTGTATGTAGGGCCGGACAGGGGGACAAAATTATATGTGATCCGTTTTTGGCATTTGGTTACGGAATCTTGAGATGATTGCGTTTTCCAAGACTGCTGATTGCAATTTTTTTTTTTTTTGTTAAATTGTCAAAGAGCTGTGGATTATACGAATAAAAAAAATAAAAGGGTTGTGACACAAAGAACAGGGAAAGAAAAATAAAATAAAGGTTTAAAAAATCTATTTCATAGAAGGGACGCACGTTACAAAATAAATGCAATACAGATTTGGTTGATGTAATTATGGTTTTGTTTTATGATGTGGTACTGTGAATTTTATTATTTTGTAAGAATCAGTCTTCTTTAGGCCACGATCGCTGGTTTAGCTTCAGTTGCAGGTTTGTTTTCGCTTGATGCGGTGAATTTACCCATCTGTAAAGAAAACAAGTCAGTACTTATTAGTATTTTCCTTTCTCTGGATAATATATTTTTTTGAGATTAAACCCAAATGAATGAGCAAGCTACTAAACCGTAACAGGTAGACAGTTTTTCACAGAGTGTGTATTTCTATTGCCGCTATAACAACAAATAATAAAAATTAAATTAAATGGAAAATGTTAGGGAGCTCGCATACCAAAAACGTGTTTATTCGGTTTATGGTACGGAACCCTTCGTGTGAGAGTTCGACTCGCGCTTGGCCAATTATAGATTAAACCCAAAATGAATGAGCAAGTTACTAAATTGCTAGCCTAACTTGGTTGACCACTATTAAAGATTCTTAGCATTGCACGGACTGAACTTGTACTACCCATAGAACCAAAATAAAACAATATATTTTCAGTAATTAGTAGCATAGCCCATATCTTGAATATGAGCTACCAGTTCACTATGGTAGCACACCGGTACAATATGGCGTCGGATACATGACGTCATGAGCACTGGCCAGTATACTGTAGGCAAAGTGAGATTCTGCAAAAATTATCGTCAAAAAGTCCGAAATGTATGGAACTGTCATTCGCTACCTAAATGTCACGTAGTAATCTGGATTTTGTCAAACTGAAAAATAATAATCAAGTCAGTGGATGTATTTATCCGACTAGGCAAAACGTTTCCTACACACAACTCACAAGAACTTATTATTTGACATTCCTTTTTAATTAAACTTTAACAATCAACGAAATAATGCACTTAGTGTCTTTAAACCTTCTATTAAAAATGCTAAAATTTGCTCTCACTTAATAAACTTTTTCGAAAAAAATCTGAATTAGCTAGGTCTTAATTCCCATGAATGTGAGCTTGTATGAAATGCCGTAACCGGAGGGCCACGAAATGCGACGCTCCAAGCGAATTCGCCTTGCGTTGCAAGAGTCAGCGTCGAGCGTCAAACACAAATGTATGTATATTATCTACAAGGCCAGAAAGTAGCGCTGCAAGCAGCAGCGAAGTTCCCTACGAGACAACGATGACGCTTGTAGCGAATTGACGCCTCAAGCGTGACGTTACTTTCGAGGCCGATGCATAAAGAGTAAACGCTGCTAACACAATAAAAAATGGTAGAATGGAAGATAGAATGAGCATTCGCTCGTTAAGTCTAAAATACACCAATCATCACGTTATTATTACCATTGCGTCGCATTGCGGTTTTGAATACCTTTCGTCCTTGATCGTTACCGCTATTTGGTATTGTAACAGTGGATCACGAGGCTGGGAAATATCATGAATCTAGTAGCTCGTGGCTATCTATCTAATCTAGTAGCTAAATAATAACAGCCGCACAAGTTAAGCAACATTCTTTCCGTAGATGGGTGACCATAATATGCCTAAATTCTTCTGTGGTTCGGAAAGCACGTTAAGTTGTTGGTACAGCTCTCATTTGAACATCTTTGACAGTTGTTACGGGTAGCCAGATCGGGAGTCAAGAAATCTGCTACCAGTCTTAGCAAGGGTATCGTAACCACAATTACTGGGTGGTTGGAGGTCAGAGGGCCTAAAACGAATATTTTTAACGTATTGTAACATAACGTAAAATTTTACCATAGCTACAATATTCGTTACCCACATAATAGTTATCTGAATTAGAGACTATTTTCATATTTTTGAATGATATAAATTGTGTTTGTCCCATAAACTTAAACCAAAATATTATGTGGTTGTGGTTGTTCACATTCAAAATTCACTTACGTTAACGTTACTATACGTCAAAATATTTGTGCTAGGCCCTCAGATACGCGGTGCGGAATTTGTTCGAAACAGTCACCGCGACCCTGAAACGCAAAGGGCATTAGGAGGAACATGGATGGATTTTAGTCAGTAAGAGTCTGACACTCCCTTCTCTTCTCCATCTCCGACCAGAGCGATTAGACTGAAAGACAACACTAAGATAGTTGTGAAAAGCCTAGGCAGATTGATAAATTAGTCTTACCGCTTCTTTTGCAGAACCAATAAATTCACTGAATTTCTTCTTAAGATCATCGGGGTTAAAGAGTTTGCTGGCTTGTGCGCCGATATTCTTGCCAAATTCTCCGAGCTGTTGCCCCAGTTCTGTAGCTTTCGTCTGCAGGTCTGACGCTGGCGGGGCATCTCTTTTCACGAAAGCGTGTGTCTGTGTGAAGAACGACGATTAATTTTCATATAACTAGCCTGAACTGTCCCTCTGCTAAGCAAGGCTTCCCTCCATAAATTCCGTGACTCGTGACTGACAGATAAGGCACAGTCGAAACTACTAATCATGGAAAGCCGAAATTTAGCATGTAGCTTCCTTTGGCAGCACTAAGACGATTTCCCAAAATTCCTACGGAAACACCTAGTACTTTATAAGTACTAGTTGACCCGCGCAACTCCGTCTACTCCGTTCCTATTGGTCTTAGCGTGATGATATATAGCCTATAGCCTTCCTCGATAAATGGGCTATCTAACACTGAAAGAATTTTTCAAATCGGACCAGTAGTTCCTGAGATTAGCGCGTTCAAGTAAACAAACAAACAAACTCTTCAGCTTTATATATTAGTATAGAAGTATAGACAAGGTAGCCATTACACTTTGCAAAAGTTACATTAAATCAGCTACAATGATTGGCGAAAGTTAAAATACTACGGTAGGGCTTGTATGTCTCATGGATTTCAGAATTTTTCATACTTAGTTGTTATGGTTGGTCTGAATTTCAATTTCTCTAGAACCCTTTGTTAGCTCAATTAATTAGTTGGAAGCTAATCTACGTTCAGTTCAAAATGGCAAACATGCGACAGTAATAAATAAGTTCTTGCAGTTTTATTTTTCTGCAGACATATACATAAGAAATAAAGGTCTGTCGCAAGCAGTCGAACTTTTACTACGAATAAAAACGTCATCACATCACAGAAAAATAAGTGTATCCATTTTACTCGATTATCAAATAACACCACTAATCGGTCACCCAAAATTGTCAAATTTCCTACATGTTTCTACAACTGCAAACACTATGTATGTACATTATCAATAAACACCACTAGTCGGTCAACAAAAATTGCCAAATTACCTATACTATTTTTTGCTATATCCTATAGCAAAAAATTCAGTCCTTAAACCACACAGCAGTAAGAAAAAAAAATTAAATAAAAACTTACGCTGACAAGGCACACCGCCAGAAGGACGATCAACAGCTTGTTCATGGTGAAATAGGTACGTCTATACAACTCCACAACACAATGGTTACTGAGCCTTCCACGACAGCAATTCCCTTTATCTCGATGCCACCGGGACCCAATGTTTGTATAGTGTACCCTAATGCCTTGTTGTTGTGTATCAAGGCAATTACCAAAGAGTTGCTGGTCATTGGTCGAAGTCGGGATAATTATCTGTTTACTGACTTCTATCAATAATTCTTAATGATCTAAGTATAAATTCTACTAATTTTAGGGTTCCGAACAAGAAACGAAACCCTTACCTATAGGATCACTCGAGTGTCTGTCCGTCTGTCACAGCAAGTTTTCTCAGGATCGACTGGACCGATTCTGTTGAAATTTGGTACATATATGGCCTTCTGTGACCCAAATAAAATCGGTCAAGAGCGAGTCGGAGTCGCGCACCGAGGGTTCTGTTCAGAGAAATCGTTTTATTTTTCCTGTAATCTTCTATCACATAGAATAATTTAAAAATTTTCACTACGCAAACTTCAAAGATGAGGAACGTTTTTTTTTTATGTTTTCGTTAAAAGTCAAAAACCAGAACATCCAACAATATGAGAATGAAAAAAATGTTTGAGAATGTGCAAATAGCGCTCTTCCATTTTATACTCCACATGTCCTAGTAGCCCCACTTCGATTTTTTAAGAACCTCTTTCAGTAGCTGATGCAAAAAAAAAAAAAAAATTGTACGTCTTTCTTATTTGCAAAATAGTTGAACAAACGTCCTCTAAAGCTGTTCCAAATTTCAAGTAGTTCTTGAGGTATCCAGTTGTGATAGACAAACAGGCTTAGTCACACCATAAAATCCATTTTGATACAGAACCCTAAAAAGCCTCAATTTCGTACATTTTTGTCAGATGGCGATGCGAATGCGAACTGATTCGCTAAAGTTCAAACAGACAGTCCTTGTTGTTTTATGACGTGTAAGCGAAATTGAACCTTAAGGTGTAAGGTTCCTTTTTACCTCCCTTTTGTCCCTCCCACCTTTTTTTGAGAAAGGGAAATATGGGCTGAGGGATGAGGGCTGTCAGATGAATGAAAATAAAAGTTATATTTTTGTTTAAGAATTTTCTATTTCACACTAAATAAATTAAATTTAGTACTTTGTTTAGGCTCAAGGGCTTTACATCGCTCCATCGTAAGATTTGTTAAGACTAAGCGCCGTTATTATACACGAATCCAGTCTTGTTTACTACGCAGCTGGTTTGGATTTCATTTCGCTCATCTGTAAAAAAGAAACATCAATATTAATCAAGTGAAAACTTACTTTTAGTACTATAATATTTTGTCGTTGAGAAAAAAGATCTTCTTTACAATGTTACGATTATTCTCTTTTAATAAAATTATTCTAAAATAGACAGCACGGGAACGATTCAAAATAGACATATCATCACGCCTGTATAAGCCCGAAAGGTTAGGTAGAGTTCAGACAGTGCAGCCTAATTTCCCCAAAATTCCATTGTCGTAGGGGGCAGTCATATCCCATCACCTGATCACAAACCCTGACTCTGCTACTGAGACAGTCTAGAAAAAAATGTCGATAACAATTTGCCCGGCCTAGGAATCGAACCCATGATCTGCAGCAGTGCTTGCAAGTGCAAGGATAAAGAGCAACCAGATCCAGCTTTTGATACTTGGTAACACGTCACTTGGGCAAAAAAAATAGTCTACATTCTGAATCCTGCAACATTCCGAGGAGCTCGTGGCTAAATAATAACAGCCGCACGGGTCGATCTTGAAGGTTAAGCAACGCTTGCCAAGGTTGGTCTGTGGATGGGTGACCATCTTAACATAACGAGTTTCCTCCGTGATTCGGAAAGCACGTTAAGCCGTTGGTCCCGGCTGTCATTTGGAGATCTTTGGCAGTCGTTACAGATTGTCAGAAGCCAGTAAATCTGACTCCAGTGTTGCCAAGATGTACCGTGCGTGTTACCCAGTTAATGGGTTGTGGAGGTCTGGTAGGCAGCCGCTCCACGTAAAACGCTAGTATTCAGCTGAATCCGGTTTGACTGGAAGCCGACCCCAATGTAGTTGGGAAAAGGCTAGGCAGATGAATTCTGAATCCTGCAACACACGGTATACTTGTGCGAGATCCAGTGTCACACCTAAATATTGCAATACTTATTTATGAGCCAATAAACTGTTATCATTAACTACTAAATAAAAGTTTGTTGGAAGGCCTCCCACAAGGTGGACCGATGACTTGTTGAATGTCGCGGGTAGCCGATGGATGCGAGACGCATAGGACCGGTTGTTGTGGCGACGATTGGGGGAGGCCTATGTCCAGCAGTGGACGTCTTTCGGCTGATAGATGATGATGATGATTAACTATTAAAGGGCTGTCCCAAGATTTTCATACCAATTGTTAGGAAACTGTTTGATCTTTTCGTTATCAGATAAGTGCTCTTGTAAAAATAAGTCTAATTATTAAACATAATGAATGGATAACTAACTGAAAGCAACCAACCATGATATGATTGCACGTGCAACAGGAAATAATCATTAACACATCATAATAATTTCGAAAACTACACACGAATACAGTCCTACAGAACAATTGGTATCCAATTATATCCATGAGTGTTGATTGGTATCTCAGCTAGAAACTTTGCAAACAGGCTCATTTTAACCACGGTATGATTTATTTAGATCAAGTAAAAACAATAAAGAAGAAACGAGAGCCAATTCTACTATTTTAACCGACTTCTTCAAAAAGGAGGAGGTTCTATGTTCGGGTGTATGTATCTTTTTTTTATGTATGTTCACCGATTTCTCCGCCAATTCTGGACCGATTTTAATAAAAAATATTTTTTTATTCGAATGCCTATACTCTTGAGGTGGTCCCATTGTCACCAAGTCAGAATCTGATGATGGGATCCCATGAAAAACGAGGGAAACCCTCAAATTTTATAAGCATACTTAATCATCATCTGCCTAGCCTTTTCCCAACTATATTGGGGTCGGCTTCCAGTCAAACCGGATTTAGCTGAATACCAGTATTTTACGTGGAGCGGCTGCCTACCAGACCTCCACAACCCAGAAACTGGGTAACACGGTACTTCATGGCGAGACTAGAGTCAGATTAACTGGTTTCTGACAATCCGTAACGACTGCCAAAGATCTACAAATGACAGCCGGGACCAACGGCTTAACGTGCTTTCCGAGACACGGAGGAAACTCGCTATGTTAAGATGGTCACCCATCCACAGACCAACCTTGGCAAGCGTTGCTTAACCTTGAAGATCGACCCGTGCGGCTGTTATTATCTAGCCACGAGCTCCTCACGCTTTCCCTCGTCTTTTGTTAAGAGAGTAAAATACCTAGAATATAAGCATACTTAATGTTTTTCATAAACTTTCTAACGCAATTGAGATATTTGTGCCTGGTAATCATCATCTCATGTTGCTAAGCTGATGATGGAAGGTATAAGTAAGGATCTGATGAAAAATGTTTGTTCCGCGATATTTTCGCCAATTGTTAAACGATTTGGATGATTCTTTTTTTGTTTGGAAGAGTATTTTCTCGGGCTGGTCCCATTTAAATTTGGAAGTCGGTGTTTAAAACCGAAAAAACCAAAAACACTGACTTCCGAAATTAAAGTTATTTTTTACTTTGTAGTGTTTTGTTTTGGAAGTCGGTTTAATTTTTTTTGTAAAAAAGTTGTTTTTAGGCAACGTTTGTACTCGCAACTCTGTCAATCAAAGGTATTTGAAAAAAAAAATTGCCCCACTCTAGGAATTTCTCCTGCATCGTGGGTGCGTTTACAAATATACAACTCACATACACAAACAGCCAGACCCGGTACCACTATCTGTAAGCCATACAAATATTTGTTAAGTGCGAGAATCGAACCCGCGATACGCAACGCAGCAGTCAATCGCTCAATCACTGCGCCGACCGTGTTGTCCAAATTAAAGATGTTTTTGTCAAATTGACATAAACATCTTTAATTTGACTGCAATACGAATGCGAACGTTGCTAAAATATTAGTTTAATTGCCCCTCTTAACTTCCGTTACTGTAACATCAGAAAAGTATCATCATCATACGCCTCTCCTAGGGAAAATCATTCAACTCGATTTTCGGCAACCCTCATCCTCGCTGCTACTCGTACCAGCTAGAAAAGTATGCGCTTCGGTAATCTTCGTGGTTCCGAATCATCGCGAACATTGCATCACCGAATAACTTTCCACAGAGGGAAAGCTTATCTAAGTTTTGAACTGCAGCCCAGCCTCTAATGCTACCTACCTTTACAAGCGTTTTTGTGAAGTTTTACCGGGCGTATTACCTAATCCGGTCGCAGAATTAGTTTTAAAAAGTTTTTGGGAAATACATAGAGTCGTTAATTTACACAATTACTTTGTAGTCATGGCAACACATAACTGAAAACTAAGTAAGTACATATTTTTATGGTTATAATAACCTTATATTATATCTCATAAATGCACGTTCATCTTTCCGAAGATAGACGATGATTTTCGAAGCGCATGTTTTTACCGAAATATTTTTGTTAAACTATTTACTCACCGCTTTGTTCACGCTCTCGGCAAGTGCATCTAAGTTCTTCTTCATCTTTTCGGGGTCGAATGTGCTGGTAAGCTGGCTGTTGAAGTCCTTAGAGAAGTCTTGTAACTTCTTCTGCATGTTCTCCAAGAAGTTGTTGTCAACAGCCGCAGGCGCATCGCGCTTCACGAAAGCTTGAGTCTGTGAGAATGAGAAGGAAAAGCTTGGAGATGGCCCACAAAAAGAGAAGTAACAATAGTACCTAAAAGTCATCAAGCATCGCTAAAATTAGTGTCTTTACCTACAATCATTATATTCTTGATGACCAATACCAATTTATAAAAAAAAAAAAGTGCGATTATTACTGAATAGTGACCCGAACTAGCAAAAAAGCGTTGTGTGAAAAAGGGCTGAAGGCAAATGCCCAGCAGTGGGATAAAACGGGGCTTAATAGATAGAAATCTTTGGCTAGAGAGTTGCAAATTTTTTCAATGATAAGGAAAACTATAAGTGCTGTTGTTATTGTCTGGACAAGCGACTAAACAAAATCTTTAATCGAACTATGTATGATAAAATTTGATCCAAAATATGCTATTGACATTAAAAAAAAACTGTCAGGTACTTACGCTGACAAGGCACACAGCCAGAAGAACAATCAACATCTTATTCATGTTTAAAGAGTTAGTTATACAACTTCACAACGCAACTGTAGACTGCACACTGCGATCTTGACTGAAATAATCTCCTATATCTTGATGCCGTTCTAGACATTTTATGGTCAACTCACTGCAGTGACCCCAGGTCATCCATCTTGCACGCTAATCTGTTAAATAAACTTTGCCTGCAATTTTGAACCTAAACACCTAATCATAATACCTACATGGTAGGTGCATGATATTTTCCCTAAATGATTTTCAAAGTGGCAATTTTAAATAACACTAATTAATTTATGTTTATTCGATGGCTTTACTTGCAGGGTTTTTATTCCTACTACGAACAAGCCTGGACCGCAGAGATTTTACATTTATAAACATGAAACATTTGATTGAGATTATAATGAAATACCTAACGTTACGATGACCTGCAATATCAAAACAGGTGACATTGCTTTTATTTTCCAACAAAAGCCTCTCAACGGGGCAATCTGTTTGACCTTGCAGGCAATTATTGAACAATACCTGAAAAATTGTTATCACGTAAATAACGCGCGGCGCGCAAAGAGCTGCGATCGAATATTTTTTTTTAATATCTTACTTCTAAATCATACGACTTCTTATAGGTTTTCCTGTAATCTATAGTTTAAAACCTACTAACCACTTTTTTTTTTTCAAAATTGTGGTCAGGGTAGTACCAGAGATTGGAGAATTCCGTTTTTCTATATGGATGTTCGGAACGCTAAAAAAAGTTTTCCCTATCCCTGAGGTGAACTTCGAGCATTAAAAATACCCCCGGGCCATAGGTGACTCACGAACAGCACATTTAAACCTAACCCCTCGTGTTAAGCAATCCCACTCTTCGATTTTTTCTTGCAAACTGCACATCAAAGTCGCTTCAAACATTGCCAAACGGGATATTGCATATTGTCGACCCCTCGGCCCGTTTGACTCATGTTAATGCCCGAGTTCCGGCCAGATGAATGAGATAATTGAACAGCAATAATCATGTCATTAGTCTTGTTATTTCTATAGAAACAGCTGTAATATTTTGGCTATCATCTATGTTAATATTATAACACTGAAAAGTTTATTTGTTTGGTTGAACGCGCTAATCACACGAACTATTGGTTTGAATTGAAAAAATATTTTAGTGTTGTATAGCCCATTTATCGAGCAAGGTATCATCATCACGCAATGACCAATAAGAGCGGAGCATTAATGAAACATGAGACGCAGATGAAGTTGTGCGGGTTAGCTACTTCAGCAAACATGTCATAATGGCTGCTTCAATCGGAGCGGTGAGCAGAGACATACACAAGTACATCTATATATTGCCAGTTATGTCTAAGGCTCAAGGAGCGATCCTATTACCCCAAATCAAGGCTCTTGGCTACTGCAATTCCTAATAGGGTAACCTGATATTATGTTGCCGATCCGTAATTCAGATTAGATTAGATTCAAAGTTGAGTTTGCTACCACCAGTCTGTCAGTCGAAATTACCAAACAATCAAAATCATTATGAACCTTGTAAAGCCACAAGCGGGACTACCAATTTCCAAACCTTGCTACTGCTACAAAGAAATTACAATAGAAAAATCTAAATAAAAGTGAAAACTTGAATACGTGCTTCTCGCCCTCCGTCTTACGAATTTTCGATCAGGTCACGTGTCCTGGCGTCTTTCAAATTTTCGATCAGGTCACGTGTTCTGTCGCGAGTTTAACATTTTTTACCCAACATAAAAAGTGTACAACGCCGCTAAAGAAGTTTTCACTTCAAAAATCTAGACCCTCGAACTAGGGCTGAGAATTGAACTCATGCTTAGTTTTTGCTCTTGAGATCACCAGACCAAGAAATCAAATAAACCACAGGCTAGACAAAGTTCCCCTACTTCCAATACTTAAAACACTTCTACCATAATCCGTGGAATTTTGAAGGTAATCCTTAATTCTTGGAGTCAGAAAATTTGGAAGAGTTCGTCTCAAGATTCATTGCATTATTTATGTTGTTGAAATTACGTAAATCTATCTGACGGACTAATTTAGATTGTCAAAATGAAAACCTTTAAACGCTCTGTGTGTTTCACGCATTACTACATTTTGTTACACGATATTTTTGCAATGTCTGGACTTGAGATACCTGACCCCTGGGTTTCTTCGAAACTTCTTCTCAGTTTCGGCCTTTTAATGTTGACAATAACGCTTTTTATCACCTTGGTTTTGATCTTCGAATAAACTAATGTTATTCCAATGCACCTGATTAATGTGTATGCATGGACAACCAACTAAACCAAAACCCGGATACCGGGTGTTAAAAAGGTCACTTTAGGAGAATCATCACAACAATTTGTCAAATTGGTTCAAGATTTATTGGGAAAATTTGGCAGTGACGTGTAGCGCGATTTGCTTTTGATTCTGCTAAAGTGGCCTTTTTAGCCCCCCAGGCAACCATATTCTGTTGGTAGGAACTTAATAATTATTATTTTGACCCTGCACGCATATCACACTCATTCAATCAAGTATGTCTAAGGTTCGAGGTGCATTAGATAGAGCACATCCGTCAGCTGTTTATCGAAGCCTCAAAGTCCAACCTGCCCTGTGGAAAATAATTACTGAAGATAAGATTCTATACACTTTTATAAATAAATCACTATGATGTTGAAAACTTGAATATTTGTGTACCATTTCTATTTTTTCGATCTATCTCTCTTAAGAGTATTTCTACTCTTCTAATATAGAGAGAGGAGAGGCAAAATATTCGTAGAGAAGAGCAACAGTTACAGGAAGGTCATTTTTATCAAGAGCAATATGTTTGGCGTCAGATAAATGTGCAATAAAGTATATTCACCTTTCCCTAATACCGAGTGTCCCTTCGTAGATACTCGAACAATAAATTATGAACCGTTTCTCATTACTTGAGAACGTAAGGATCACGATGGAAATCAAATCAGGACAGCTTTATGTCATAATTTCTGTTATCGAAATGTATGTAGGTCAATGACCGTTATTGCACGGGTATCTGAAGTCGTCTACCACAGAAGTACTTAAGTAGTGAACGTAGGTTCAAACTGGCAGGTCATCACCATTGCACTTAAAACGGTGAGGAACCGTTATCTCGTTCCAAAGGATATCAACCAACAAGCTCTTCAACTTCCTCATAAAGGGAAGACGCCTGTCGCTCTTGAGTAGAAACATACTAGGCTGATTATTTTCCATAATAATTGTTTGGGTAATCAGAAGCCCAAAAGCTTAGAATAACGCATGTTATCTTCTCACCCCGTTACTGGGTTAAAGAGGTAAGACAGGCAATCTGACAGGTCTGTGTTTCCTGATAGCTACAACCTGGGAGTCAAGAGTAAACAAGTTACTTTTAAGCGAGCGTGCCGCATCTTCGACCACATAATCGCTTACCATCAGTTGATATAGTGGTCAAACGCATGCCTATCAAAAGTAAAAAAAAATACGATCCTTATAAGGAACGTGCACGCGTATACCATGCCATTTAGAGTTGCAAATTCGAAACTTTCAACTCATAATTTGCTTAACACTTCTGTGCTGCCACCTATAGTTTCTACCATTTCTAGAGAGAGTTCTTACACATAAAAGCCAAGACATATTCCTTAGGTCCGATTTTTGTCCAAGTTGGACATATTGTCATGAGTTTGAATTGCTCAGCAATAGTCCAGAATGAAGTTATTGTTTTTGTTTTCGTATGTTAAATAACTTCAATGAATATAGTAATTAGAACCCTATTTAATTGTTACTCACACATCCTACTAGATATGTTATCAGCAGTGACAACACTATGTCATTAGAATGTAAACAACGTTCCCGACAAAAACACATCATTTATAACTAGATGCTTCATTATGATATGAAATGACAAATGCATTCTTGGAATAATTATATACCTAAACTTGTGTGGTGTTAATTGCCATCATAATAACATAGTTTTATTTACTTAGATAATACACGAAATAAGAAAGGTTAAATAACATTTTCACACTACCTGCACGAAAACATCACATAATATGTCTTGCAAACGTAACCTTTAGTAAGTCATTATAGCCCGGCGGGGTATAATAAAATTCAGTAAAATTTTATTGCCCGGAGGTCAATAATTTGATTTGAATTTGGAACTCAACTTGGAGATCGCCGGGAACCGCTCACGGCCAGTCACCTCTCTTCATGACTTGCGAACAACTTAATCGCAATATTTGTGAAAAGTAGAGATGCTCCTCAGGGATAAAGGTGTCTTTGCCTTGGACTAGCTTGAATCCCTCGCTGCATTCAGGATTCTTTATTAAACCGGGATAAATAGTCCGAGGATTTAGTGTAGGCACAAATATTATAAATACATACAAAAATATGTATGTATTTATAATATTATCTATTAGAATATGGTATTGCAAATCAGTCTTAAATAAACAAACCACATACCGTGACAATAAAACACATTTTAATTGCTTGCTTACATTCAATTATCCAAAAAATCATCGTACGGTCACTAATTTATCCATAACGCAGCCGCATTCTCCACACTATCAGAAACCACGTCAAAGTGTGTCCTCATAGTTTCAGGCTCGTATGTCCGTGCCACGTACTTTTGGAAATCATTGAATGATAAGCCTAAGAGACTCTTTTGTATGACTTCCAATTCATTGAGTTGGTGAATCGTAGGAGCAGTGGGCTCTTCATTTGTGGGCGGATGGCGTCCGACGGCCTGTGTGAATGAAAATAAATAGTTCATCATCATTATCATGTCCTTGTCCATGTCGGCTCTCGACTCGTCTCAATCTTTTAGTTTCATTTCTCATACACAAAGTGGGATGGGTTCATCCGACTTTTCTTTTGCTCCAACCCTGTCTACCTATCTGCACTTATAATCATGAAATTACTTTTGCCCGCGACTTTGTACGTGCATAATGCATATCCAGTCTTTTTCGTTCCCGTAGGAATTTCGGGAAACCGTGGAAGGTTTCCCCAAAGAACCTACTGTTGTCAATCAGTCACCAGTAACGGAAGCATTTTATACCTCTATGTTAGGATTGATTGTTGAATAACTTTATATTTTTAATGTTTTGTACGCCAACACAAACGAAGAAAAGATTGCTTTCTATTGAAATCTAACTAGCATTATATTTTTCACTGCTGGGCAATGGCACTCATTTAAACAATTCTGTAGCAGAAAGTCTACTTTTACTACAGGAAATTATTTTATTTAAGTAACTAATACCTTGGCACTTATATTGACGACACATACAGTCAAAAGAACGATCATCAGCTTATTCATGTTTGAGAAATTTGTTTGTACAGCTTCGGAACGAAAAAGATATCTGAATAATGCTGGAAGGGAAAAATTATGTAGTATAGTAATATTTTTATATTTTTAGATTTTATCAAAAAAAAAATTCAATCCAACGAAAATTTTGACAATTAATGTTTATAATAAGTTTTTTTTCACTGTCAGTAAATGGTAATTTTCTATTTTTCTCTAGTTTATGTCTTGGACAAACCAAGAAGTATTATTGACGAAGGTGATTTTTAACGCGTTATTAAAAATCATGGGAAAGCTTTATAATCACACCACCTTTATCCTAAGCCTTTATCTAAGGATGAGGTGTGCTTACACTGCTGGATACTAACCTGTCCTATATTATGGCACAACACACCATCCCACACGTTTATTAAGAACGTCCACAACTCCTGAAAGTTCCAAAACAGGAAAACCTAATTATGCTGTGTTCAACCCGGGAATAAACTTGGTCTATACGCACTGCAATCTGACACCATCTGTAGCCTGCTAGATTAATAAAAGGATTTCCGGCAATAATGTGCTAAATAAATGCAGCTGTAAGCTCTTAATAATCTACTAAAAAGGTCACTTAGTTTGGTTTGTTACCTAAAGAAGAGTATTCTATACTTTCATGACTTTCTAATTACGTACGTCGATTTCTTACAGCTTAGGTACTTTTGAGTAGCTTGTATACAACAAAATTTCGAAAGGAAACACCAAAACATTTTATAAATATTTAATCAGCTAGGCGAGTTTTATCCAAACATTCTCCATTTTATCGTTTTGACTGGAACTGAAAAATCATTTAATCATCTTCATCCGGAGAAGGTTTTGGCTTCGTCAATTCATCAAACTGGAAACAAATTTTTTTTTGTATTACCTATTAAAATTATTAACATTGCAGGTATAGTACAATAATCATTAAACACAGCCCGAATTGGGCCACAGCAGATAGGCTTCCCTTTACTTGTGCTAACCACCACGCCATTAAGTGAATTCGATCTCTCATAAGCTATATCAAAATCGGGTCACTGATGAGTCATTTCTAAAGGAGGAATCCGATAACACTATGTATGACCTGGACCTGGCCTTTTCTTCTTCTTCATGTCGCTGACACCACCTTAGATGTAGATGTTAAGCTGTTAGTGTCATCGTGGTGAAAGGGTTAGTCACTAAGACTCTGTATTACCATACCAAGTGCTTGAAGTAACAGTACGGTATGTAAACGCCGTTCGAGGAGACTACTTGTTTGGATGTCACCCCTTTGATCTAGTGGATCAACATAGCAGTCAGAATGACTAAATAAATCTGGAGATAGACTTCCCAACTACAACTTATACTACACCCCATTACAAGCTTTGACCAAGAAGTAAGTTTGACCATGTGATCAGTAATAAGAACAGTTTTGTCATGATAAATGCTGGTAATGTAATATGCCCCGTTTTGCCCATTTGGGAAGTTCTCAAATGACTTCTTCCGCTCTGGATATAGCGCAAAGAAGTGTCAGATTCTTACTGACTAAATCCCACCCATGCTCGTCCTAGAGCCCGTTGCGTTCCAGGACCGCGGTGACTCTTTTCGAAATTCCATGCAACAGGATATGGAGGTGCTTAAGATAGACTTACAGCTTTGGAGAACCTGTTCAACTGGTCACCAATGACACTGAACAGGGGTTTCAGATGGTCCTCATTGACTTCACCTACGACATTTGCCAAGCTTTTGTCGATACAATTCCTGAACTCATCCATGTTCTTCTTCAACGCGTCAATAGCAGTAGTGTTTACATCTCTTTTGACAAAGGCTTCGGTCTGTGGAAGTATATCGGGTTTTAATTTAGGATTGTAGAGATTAAAAGCCTATGCACACCAGGACGGAATGGATGAGGATTTTGCCACCGGTCAGCGCACTCTAGCCGCTAAATCCCGCGACATGTCCCTTAGCTCATTCTCCAGCGCAGTGTCAAGAAATCCCTTATGTTGCCACTGAATCAATTTGTAACATTGGCATTTATGTCGTATTGCTACTTGATAAGTTTGAATGTCCTTTGGTAAAAATTTAAATCATCTGCTATTTCGTTCCGTTATGCTTAGGCCCTTACTTATCTAGTTTTGACTGATGAGGGTTCGTTAACATTTTTTGTGTAACAACCAGTTACGGTTGACGGTTAAAAGGGTGCCTGTCCATTACAGCGGAGCGAGGCATCGGAGCGGAGAAATTTTAATCGATGGAATTGCATAAAACCTCCGTATCCCGTGAGTCACTGACTTTTTGACTGAAATGATTGGTTAAAATTTCTCCGTTGCTCCGCTCCACCGTAATAGATAGGCACCCAAAAAGGCAATGTTTTTAACACGTCACATTTTGGATACAGTGGAGAGACACTGATTTGGTTTCAGAGCTCTATAATGATCTTCGGTCTAGTTTGAAAGGCAATTTCTGTGCCTATAAATGTGTGTGTGATTTAGAAAAGCCTGTTCTTGACTATCTGTACTGTAAACATTTCATCTTCTGGGCACGCTCGCTCGATCATAGACCTCATCTATCGCTTTCCATCAGGTGTGATTATGGTCAAGAGCAAGCCCATTCCTAAATAAAAAAAAAATTCAGCGTGTAAACTTTGGTGAAGTGAACATGCAGTGAACTGTCATTCTATATTGTTTGTATGGATTGACAGCTCTCTTCATTCGCTTACAGAACAGCGCTGCAGTATTTCTTTCTAATAGGGAAGATGCAAATAAAAAAAAAATGAGAATGTTGTTAATAAAATTATAAAAAAGAATAAAATAAAGGCTGTCGCAACGTTTTTATTTTAGTTAATATCGATTTTTAACAAAAGTAATTAATTAAATTAACGTGAAACGGAACATATTTAAAAAACAACAATCAGCGTTTAGTGACGTCACTGCTGTTATGACAACAAAAAGTCTCTTCAGCTAAGTTTACTTGGTAAGATGTTCACAAAATAGACCGGCTGGTTGTGGCCATTTTTTATAGCATTCAACCCTAATCTATTTAAAGTGAGAGTGTACAGGCTTCTTCTAGGTAAGGTCACTTCATCATCGACACTGTCTCTGTTGCCTCGGCCCTAGACTAGAGTTTAGCGCAAATCTATCTCAAGTAAAATAAAAAACCCTTCATAAATAGCCTATAAGTAAGAACAAACCAAAAAAGAAAACAACACAAAAACAACTACAACTTGGAAAGGCCGAAGAAATTGTCATTTAGTAACCCAGTATAACACGTAGCAGCCACACAGTAATGTTGTTATCCGCTGAAAACCGCAGTTAACTTAACCCCGTACTACATTGGTTGTGTCGGCCATTCGCGCGGTAAACAAAGTGCTAAAATACCATTTTCTGTGCTCATAGGATGATGAAACTTTGTCGGTAGTTGCGTGCAAAATTTTGATGAATATAGAGCGAATCTAAATATCTTAACAATGTGTTTTCCAACAATACGAAATGACGAATTTTGGGTACTGACTCAGCGATGTGTAACTAATAACAATAACGTGACGAGAGTTTTTTTTTACCTTGTAATTGGTCATCATCGTCTGCCTAGCCTTTTCCCAACTACTCGTATATTGGGGAACTGTATTGGGTTCGGCTTCCAGCCAAACCTGATTCAGCTGAATACCAGTATTTTACGTAGAGCGACCAAACCTCTTAAACCTATTAACTGGGTAAAAAATAATAATAAGTAATTAATAAATAAAATAATTAGTCATTGTTATCAAAGTAATCAAGTAAGTATCTCATTTTGTTTCTATACTAGTTTTAACACACTTCGGATAATAAAATTATTAAAAAGTCTGGAACCAGTCTCGTCAAGACCCCTTGACGGTGAGTATCATATTACCCAGTTTCTGGGTTGTAGATGACCGGTAGGCATTTGTTCCATTTAAAATACTCGTATTCAGTAACATGCGGTTAGACCGATCCCAACATAGTTGGCAAAAGGCTAGGTAGATTAGCTGACAAATCACAAACAACGGTGTTCTAATATAATTTGTAGTTCAATCAGACTTTCGACTAGGTCTTTTAAACGCCCAATATCATTGCAAATACCTTCAAATTACCTCACATAATAATTAACTCAGGGGACTTTTACTAAGGTCCATGAAACAGTTTTCAATAGATTTTGCAATGATTTCCATATTGCTTGGTCCCTAGCGAATTTTATCCCGAGTCAAAGCAGGTACTTCCTTAATATCTTCATCCTATCTCCTAAATAGCTATCATATACAGGATGTTAGTGTTATGACACCGTTCGTGGCGATTATTGTATGTGTAATCAACATAAAATTCTATCTGTTTTGTTGGATAGAAAAGGTAAATGGGGAAAACAAAAGTTTAGTAGGAAAATATAGGTATGAACATAGGTAACTTAATATTTTGTTTAGTTTAAATTTTTAACAAAAAAAAAATATTTTGTATAAAAAATTCTGACTAATACGTTACATTATACGTTATCTAAATTATCACTCCTCATTAACTAATTCCCAGTAATACTTACATCAACAAACAACAAGAATACACAAAACAAAATGGCGTATTTAAGAAACATGTTCTCGTAAAAACCAACTTGTACGTAAAGATGAAAACTACTGACCTTAGTCATAGTAAACGGTAAGTATAAGTACAAACGCAAAATGGCTGTTTACATTGGTACAGTCGTTCACATATTGTCTAGGTAAATGAGTCAATAATGTGCCAGAACCAGTGTTGGACACTGCAAACAGTAGTACAAAATCATATATCCTTCTACGAATGTGTTAGGCACACCTTTAAACAGTAACATTCGTGAGAAATGTGAAAGAAATAAGAAGTCCCAAAAAAATTATAGATACAATTATTATCGTATCCGTCCATTAAGATGGAGACGGTAATATTAAGTGGGTCCACAATACAGACTTTTGTCATCACAGACCATGAACTGACTTATGTCGCACGCAACAGAAGAAGACGCCCCGGGCGCCGAGTTGCAGGGCGATTCCCGGCCTCCAAAGGTGCGGGCCTGCGGACGGCAAGCGTCGGGTCGCTCGCCATCCGTTCAGGACTAGTCTCGGGTCGACGGCGCATAAATTAGATGTCAGCACAGTAGACGCAATGCCTGACAGGGTTGCGGAATTTGTTTGAAAGATTCACCGCGGCTCTGGAACACAGTATTCAGTATTAGAGGAAAACGGATGGGTTTTTATCGGAAAATCAGAATTTGACACCCAGAGCGCCCCTGTATTACTGCGATATGTAGTTAAAATGTAGCTAGCTATCTTAAAACAAAATAGTATATTTATAACGACAAGGCATCCCGACTTATGTTGACAGTTTTAAAAACTATTGACCTCAAACGTGCGTTTATTATCAAAACCAGCGGTGTTTCGACTCGAACAGACTGATGGCCATACCGACGTAATTGCGTTATCTTTATTTTAGTAGTACCTATTTGATATTTCTTTCGTATCTGAGAATTACCAAAAATGGAGAGGTTATCAACTCCTCTGTTCAGATACTGCTTTTTTCCACAATTTCGACATGAAATACTAATAATATTATCCATACATAATATTATAGATGGTAAAGTCCGATTGTTACCTCTCGCCGTCTTAACTTTGCCCGACTCTTCAGGGATTACAGTCATGAGCTTATGTGTATTTTATAGACTTTCAGCCTTCGATCAATAATTATTGATCAAAAGTCGAGCTGTGGATGATGATGATGATGATGAAAGTGCACAAGAAGTTAAACTACTAACCTGTACATCCATTTATCAAAAAAAAAAACTCATTCTGTACACAAATAACAAACTGGTTAGCTGAAAATCGGTTAACTTCTGCACATAGACCTAGGTATTATGTAGCCGACTGTGCGCGCTAATTGTGCTAATAGTCAAAGTGCTCCGCCCTAATTATTTGAAGAGATCAAAACGTTGAGTTGGTATGATACCTAGGATAAGATCCAATAATGGACTTCGAGGAGTTCTGTCGATTAAGAAACTATGTCGATGAATGAGTAGGGTATCTAGGTACCAAGTTTGTAACGAGTTCCTACCCTGTGTTTGATAGACCTCCAAAATAAGGATATTTTTATTAAGGACAGAGAGAGAAACAGACAGACGGATATCCGTCTGTCTGTTTCTCTCAACAAGGAAGCCGTACAGTTTCACCATATGGTGAAACTGTACGGCTTCCTTGTTGAATACGGAACCCTAAAAACTTGGTAACTAGAATGGGTTTTATTGAAAAACTTCCTTATTTTGGGTCCTAGAAAAATAATACCGACTAGACTTGTATATTTGAGAGAGATTAATGAGATTTTTTTATTAGATTTTGAAGAGGACGAATGAGGAACTTGTCATAAAAAAAGCTTTGAGAATGCTGTGGTGTGTAGATTTCATCAATTTTTTCCTTGGTCTCTCTAGTCTATAGAGGGAGACCAAGAAAACAATGGATGAAATCTGTGAAAGATGATTTGGCTTTAAGCGAAGTGATTATTGAATTGATCGCGAATAAAGATAAGTAGAGGGGAACGTGCACGGCCTTGACTATGCCATCTATTGTTGTATATTCGAATCTTTAACGTTAAAAATACTTGACAAACGCTTCTGTGCTGCCACCTCCTACCTGCACGCTCCGTTTAGGGGAACATGCACGAAGTAGATTGTGCCATCTAGCGTTGCATTTTCGAAACTTATAAGTAAAATTTAGTTGGCAATGATACTTTTGTGCTGCCACCAATACTTCCTGCACATTGCCTATATGGAAGAATAAGATATGCCAAAACAATTTCAGAATAGGGAATATGCATGCGATTTTTTTATTTGCAAAATGAAATACTTATTAGCTCTAGTAAACAACCATAAAATTATTTTTTAAATACCTTCATCAGCGATGAAGTTATAAAGCTTCAAAGATTACAATTAGAAAGAAAAGTCCGATGTAAAATTTGACGTCATCGTCTATGACGCCTATACAGCTGCCATAAAAAACAGCGTTTTCGCGAGAGGGACAGATATATTTGTTTAAAATAATTATATCCCCTTCGTTTTTCGAGTAATTTTGATTCTATTTTCACTGTTAGTATTATATTTTGTATATTTTTAGATAAACTGAATAGATGATTAATATGTTTTTCATGCATATTCCCTATTGAGAATGACCTATAGGTACTTTTGATCACTTTTCGGAAGGGGTATTTTTAATTAAACAAATTATTGACACTAGTAAAGATAAAAGTTTATTAGGTTATCAGCTACTCTAACGTAAACTATGTAACAATAACAACTGATAAAACCATTGTCATAACCTATTGTTCTAACTGATTGACAAATGTTTGAGCATTTACTAACAAGAAAATAAATTATTTAATTAAATATATCGGTGAAATAAATACATCAAGTGAGACACTACAAACTAATTTAACATTTTACTATCATTTCCACGGTGTATATATTTTAACGGCATCCCTTATTTTAAATCGCTCCTTATTTTTGACCAAACTGAAACAAAATACACCTTCGTTAATTATGCTAAACTTAAATTACAAGAAACCCCTCTTGTTGTTTTTCCCTCTTCTTTACTCCGTTAGAGGACCAACACATCTTTCGAAATTTTACAGTGGCAAATATTGTATCAAAACCAGCTGTGAGAGACAGACAGACTTAGTACACCATAAGGGTTCCTTTTACCATTTTGGTACGGAACTCTAATTATTATTCGGGAGAAAAGATTTTGGTACCTCCTAAAATTTTAGAACAAAAACTCAACAAGGCGGTATCTTGACGTATCGTCAAATCAACTTAAACCCAAAATACCGGCGAAGTGCGAGATGGAGTCGCATGCAAAGTGTTCCAAAGGATGTTCATTTTTAGGGTTCCGAACATTCATAAGAAACTTCCGTTTCTAAAATTTATTTTTTCCCTAAAGTGACCCCCATACTCAAAATTTATTTATTTACGTAACGCGTCCGTGTTTCGGTCACAGAACACCTATGTTTACCAAATTTCAACAAAATCGGTCCAGAAGATACGGAGAAAATTAACTGTGACAGACAGATAGACAGACAACCGAGTGATTCTATAAGGGTTCCGTTTTTCCTTATCTTTAAAGAGGTTCGAAATCCTAAAAAAATACTAAATAGTTAAATGATGTACCTATAGAGTTGATACTGGACCTGAACTGTAATGGATGGATGAAAACAGAGAGAGGCTAAAAAAATTGGGTATAATTTAGACGGTCACCAAAAATAATATTTTTAAGACTCTAAGCCTAGGCACCAAAATGGATCAACGGTCACCAAATTCTATCCAACTCAACTGTGATTGCCATAAAATGTAGGCTTGGGGTTACAAACTGGATAAAACAGGTTAGGTTAAGTTAGAATTGTGACCAACCGCGCGCGAGCCGAGCGAGCGAAGCGAGCGGTGCCGCGGCAGCGGCCGGCGAGCGCTACTTCTCGAATATTATTTGGTGACCATTTATCTGTTTTGGTAACCGTTTAGAACTTTTTTGGTAGTAAAATAGGTACTTTTTGGGCGGTGTTTAAACACAAGCCAAAAAAATTGATTGTTTATGATAATCGACTTTTCTTTTATTACAATAAAAGAAAGCTAAATAAAATAAAATAATCTCTTTATTACAATAATGACATAGGTATTTACGTATACATTTTGTTTTCATTTACATGTGTAATTAATTTTTTTTTTTTATTATTCTTCCTCGTCTTCTATTTCTTCGCTTTCAGTTTCAGCCATGTATGGTGTATGAGGGTCCAATGGGTACAAGGAATCAAATTGTAGTATCATTTCGTGCCTTGGAAATGAATCTTCGTGAGCTTGAGTCTGAGCATCGCCTTTTTCGTGTTTTAATTCTTCGACTAGAAGAAGCTAGAAATCAATTGATTACGTATTAATTTTGGCTAGAAAATTTACTGTTTTCTCTCCCAATCCCAGCAGTAGAAACATTATGTCCTGGTACTTTAAGTATTTTTTTGTTTTACTTATTTCTAAGCTTTTGCCGTATGGTGTCGGCCGGTGCCGTAGGGAGCCGTAAAAGAATAATACCATCCCATCACTTCCCGTGGGTGTGGTAAGAGGCGACTAAGGGACTCGCCACAGAATGGACGTTCTCTGCAAAACTCAACACCATATACTGCGATCGCCAACCTGCCTGCCAAGCGTGGCGATTATGGCAAACCCCCGAGGATCTTGTGGTAGGCCTATGTTCAGTAGTGGACGTCTTTCGGCTAAATTGATGATTTCTAAGCTTGTTTGAAATATAAGCTTAACTACTTCACATTATATTTTGATATAAATTGTATTAAGAAGCACAATATTTTGAAACGATTAATAAATCACTTTGTAAATACTCGATGACCGTTAATGATCAGAAAGATAAAATAATTTATTTATTTAACATGGTATAAGTATTATGGGTTCATAGTACCTACGTACAATGAGAGTAACACTTGTCCTAAACAAAATAATACAGATAATTGGAACATTTAAATCAGACACGTCATTACTCTGAGTGAGAATTCGTTGATGAAATATTTTCCAATATTAGTTAAGAGCTATTTGGAGGAGCTCGTGGCTAAATAATAACAGCCGCATGGGTCGATCTTTAAGGTTAAGCAATGCTTGCCAAGGTTGGTCTGTGGATAGGTGACCATCTTTATATACCGAGTTTCCTCCGTGCCTCGGAAAGCACGTTAAGCCGTTGGTCCCGGCTGTCATTTGTAGATCTTTGGCAGTCGTTACGGATTGTCAGAAGTCAGTAAATCTGACTCCAGTCTTGCCAAGAAGTACCGTGTTACCCAGTTAATGGGTTGTGGAGGTCTGGCAGGCAACCGCTCCACGTAAAACACTAGGTTGCAGCTGAATCCGGTTTGTTTGGAAGCCGACCCCAATATAGTTGGTAAAAGGCTAGGCAGATGATGATTAGTTAAGAGCTATTTATATAAATCAAAATATTTGTGCTCGTTTTAATAACATAATTCTATGATACCATATTTATTTTGAAATCAAAATCATTCAGTACATTTCTCCAAATTCCAAAACATATTTTATCTGATTTTAATGATGTGTGAGTAAATGTTTACTGACGCTTCGTAGAAGTTTATTCGCTTGTTATACCAAAGTAATGTGACTGGGTAGAAACCCTACCTTCCTACCCAGTCAAATTAGGTACTATTACCTAACCTCAATTTCTCTTTTGGACTCTTCATTAAATTATTACCATATTCACTTAAAAATAATAATCATATTCACGGTAAATAAATATTTGTACCCTAATTATCATGTCCTGATTTTGATAAATATGCTATGTCTCTATCTCAAAAATATTAAAAGTAAGCACATACTTAATATTCCACGGAGTAAAATAATCAAAACTTTTTTTTATTTTGGTTAATAAGTTTTTTAATCAAAAACTAACCAATGTCTTGTAGATGAAAAGCCCATAACAAGAACGTTCACCCACCACTAAAACCGATACACCTGTTCAATATATCAAAGAGACGTTCGAAGCACATGTACTAAATTCCATTCGCAATATTACTAAGTTACTAGTTGGCATTTATAAGCCTTTGTCACCAAACGTGTGTTCAATTATTCGTCTGTTCCCGGCCAGGCGGCTGTAAAGCCTTGGCTTCAAAATGTGCTGTATAAATTGAGTCTAAAGCTATGGGTTGCGGAATTTCTACGAAGGAGTCACCGCGGCCCCGAAACGCAAAGGGCATTAGAAGGAACACGGATGGGTTTTAGTCAATAAGAGTCCGATACTCCCTTCCGCTCCACCCAGTGTTGAAGGAGTAATTTGATGATTTCCCATCCTTAAAAGAATAACTATTTAGTGTGCAGTTACAGTTAAGGAAGGAAGTTAATAAGAACCTTCAAGACAGGACACGAGGAGAAATTATTCTTAGCGCAAGATACCGGCAACCAGAATACCTCTAATTGTATGATCATCTTATGATTTCCAAATGACAATTGGAGGAATTTGAATAGATTGAATGGAAAGAAAATGAAAAGTCTGAGTCCGTCCGGCCACTTTAGCAGAATCATAATATTAATTATATAACAATCTGTCAAATCTCATTTTCATCTTTATCGCTTACGCATTAGGTTCAAGGTTGATTGGGGAAATTTGACAGTAACGGGTAGCGTGATGTGTTTTCTGATTTTGCTAAAGTGATCTTTATAGACCCTCCTGCTCTATGTGAGTTGACTGAGGAAGTACCTTGGGGTTAAAACCGAGAGCTTAAGTTAGAGACATCTGATCTTAAAAACGGCGGCGTTCATTCTAGCTAGAATTTATAGGTATTTAATCGAAAATAAAATAAAAAATAAATACACTTTAAAGTAAAGATGCGTATCTTCAAAATTACAATACTAGTATCATCATCATCTGCCTAGCCTTTTCCCAACTATACTGGGGTCGGCTTCCAGTCAAACCGGATTTAGCTGAATATCAGTATTTTACGAGGAGCGGCTGCCTACCAGACCTCCACAACCCATTAACTGGGAAACACGGTACTTCATGACAAGACTGGAGTCAGATTAACTGGATTCTGACTATCCATAACGACTGCCAAAGATCTACAAATGACAGCCGGGACCAACGGATTAACGTGCTTTCCGAGGCACGGAGGAAACGGTATTTTAAGATGGGCAACCATCCACAGACCAACCTTGGCAACCGTTGCTTAACCTTAAAGATGCGCGTTCTTATCTAGCCACGAGCTCCTCAACAATACTAGTATCAAAATTGGTGTTAATCCGTCAACTACGCGTTGACCAGAAGTTCGATTCACACTTTAAAACAAACAGAAAGACAAAGCTAGCAATCGTAAGACTAATATAATTCTAAAAGGATAAACATAAATCGCTTTGAGTACATTTAGAGAGCAAACAGACCTTCGGTTGGTAAGTACTCGTAACTGATCAAACAGCGAAGTTTGTGCTAGGTTATGCTTTGTCTACATTAGAATAGTGGCGTTTACTTAAAGCCTTATACTAGGGATGTACGTGGACCGCGATTCCGCTTCTGCAAATGCGGAAATTCCGCTAGAAATTATAACTTCACATCTGTCTCCGCAAGAGAGATTTCGTAGCTAAAAACTTACAGCCACACAGGTCGATCTTCAAGATTATGTATCGCCTGCCGATGTTGGTCCACGGATGGGTGTCCAAAACCATTTTAATATACTGAAATGCCTTGGAAAGCATGTTAAGCTGTAGGACCCGCGGCTGTCATTTGTACATCTTTGACAGTCGTTACAGTTGATTAACCGTAAAGGTGCGAACCTACCGTGGTGCACACTATCCACGGCCACGCGGCGCATTTTAGATGCGTGGGTTCATTTATTTGACAACGTCGGTCCGTCTCTGTGGGTTGCAGTGGAAACATAGTCTCATACATTTTCATGCAAGGATACATCTTCATGCAAGGCGCTCTCCGTGCGTTGCGATGAGTTTCCGCGACTTCTTCCTATTTCTTGACTTCCCAGAAGCCAAAAAATCTGAAACCGGTTTTGCCAAAGGGTATCATTTTACCCAGTTACTGGGTTGTGGAAATCAAATCGTCAGCCACTCCATATAAAATACTGGTAATCAGCTACATAAATAGCAATGAGAAGTGGAGAGATGAAACGCATGTAACTAAAAGGATTATGACTATTATGTGTGGATGGATGGAGAGGGAGAGGGAGGCCAAAGTAAAGATGGATATGAGGAGCGTTATGAAAGAAAAGGGAGTTAGCGATAGCGTGACGGCTGACAGGGCAGAAAAATCATGGAATAAGAGCAGGAAGATGATGACTCAGCTGCATCTGGTTATACCGGAAGCCAAACCCAACACAGTTGGGCAAAGGTTAAGCAGAATGATTGCTGCAATATTTTTTTTAATTATTTTAGAAAACTGACTTCAACTAACCGCAACTACATTTAATGTAGTGAAGATCGAAACTTGAAGTTTCAGGTTTTTACTCCAATTTTGCTACCGTTTACTTAGTTCAGTTAGGAGCTCGTGGCTAGATAATAATAGCCGCACGGGTCGATCTTCAAGGTTAAGCAACGCTTGCCAAGGTTGGTCTGTGCATGGGTGACCATCTTAACATACCGAGTTTCCTCCGTGCCTCGGAAAGCACTTTAAGCCGTTGGTCCCGGCTGTCATTTGTAGATCTTTGGCAGTCGTTACGGATTTTCAGAAGCCAGTTAGTCTGACTCCAGTCTTGCCATGAAGTACCGTGTTACCCAGTTAATGGGTTGTGGAGGTCTGGTAGGCAGCCGCTCTGCGTAAAATACTGGTATTCAGCTAAATCCGGTTTGACTGGAAGCCGACCCCAATATAGTTGGGAAAAGGCTAGGCAGATGATGATGACTTAGTTCAGTACGAAGTGAGCAAATATTTAGGGGCTCGATTTATTTTAAGAGCAGCTAAGAAATGACCTGTTACACAGTTCGATATTTTCTTTGAAAATCATGTTAATTCATATTTTTCCGCCACCACTAAGAAGGCTATCGTTATATCCCTACTTTATAGCTACCTGTAGGCTTAGTTAGAAGGTGTTCGATAGTCAATATAAAGTTCAGTGTTTACATGTCCCTAGGGAGCTATTAGAACAGTTAGCTCGCTCCAGCTTTGCAAACTTGGATGAAACTTGTTCTGATTTTTTGTGTATGTATGTATTGTATATGAATACAGTTTAGTTCTTCATATCTATGGTCACATACCATAATTATGAATAACTAAACTCTAACAAATTTTAAATTTAAAAAGCTATTTACATTGAAATATGAAAGTACATTTGTGCTATTTTCAAAACCAAATAATACTTGAGCCGAAAACTTGCTGGATATTGATTTACGAATCAGTATCATGCAGCTTCATTTTCAATATTCCCAAATTAAATTCAAACGTTACGTCACTCGTATCCACAAGGGGATTATGTAGAATTTGTCCGAATTATTTTGCGATACCAAATTTAAACTTTTTATCAAACACGACTTTTAGTGTGATGTTATAAAAAAATTTACACATAATATACACATTTTTTTCACTCACAAACAACCCTTAATTCTTTTTCTAGCAGAAAAAGTATAATTGTTAGTTTGTAAAAGATAATCACTGGAAATCCTGATCTGATTACAAAACATCTATATATATATATAGAAAGTTGCACCATCGCTAAGTGTCATAACATAGTTTTTATTAAAGAAAAAAAAGCAGCCAAGTGTGAGTTCTACTATCACACGAAGGGTTCCGTACCATAAACCGAAATAAACACGTTTCTTGTATGGGAGCCCCTTTAATTTTTAATTTAATTTAATAATTTGTTACTATAGCGGCAACGGAAATATACATTTTGGAAAATTTCAACTACCTACCTATTACGGTTCTCGGAGATACAGCCTGCTGACAAACAGAGGAATAGGGTAATAGGGTTCCTTTGGTTACTCTTTGGGTACGAAAGCCTAAAAAAGCGTTTCATATATCTGATAGGACACAACCCGCAGGAAAGTGTATTTACAAATATCTATTTAACACTTACCAAATAGTTGACATAACTCGCAAATCCGTTCAAGCCCATATTCTTCAATTCATCCTGCTTCCTCACGTCTAGTTTGGACATCAGAGGCGTCATATACTTGTCTACGGTTTCACTAAGTTCATTCATAAACCCATAGAGTTGGTGTTGGTAGTCCTTTGGATCAGTAACTGGCGCTGAAGAATCTGCAGGAACGGTTGGTTTTGCACCTGGTTGGTCACCGGATTGAGCAGCAGCAACTGATTCAGACCATGGCTGAGAGTCTGGTCTTGCGTGAGCCTGGAAAGGGTGATCGTGTGTTCAACTTTGAAGTTTTCTGGAAGATGATACTTGGAGCAAGATTTTTAAATTTGGAATCGAGAGGTTATTTGTTACTTTTTATGGTATTTGACGTGTTTGAAACGTTTGGTAACAAACAACTTCTCCTTTTTTTTTTAAGTCTGTTAAAAAGGAGGTTATGTTTCTCGTTGTTTTTTTTTATAGAATAGTGCTGAGAATAATCTTGTGATAAAAACAATGTTAAACACTAAAAGTTAGCTCACGCGATTATTACTTATTTATTTAATACTTCATGCACACAAATGTACAGAGGCGGACTTAAGGCCTTAGGCATTTTCTACCGGTAAGCCCTTGGGTGATGCAGAGACAAGTAGTGGTAGGCGCACTTTTGAGCAAGAAACGCGATTAAAAGATATTTAATAAATACAGAGATATATATAGGTATACATACCTACAATAGATACTATAATAGGTATACTCAATGAACAAACAAATACAAAACAATAAAATACAATTATTCTGAGACAATATCTATCAAGTGTATCTCAAACAATTTAAAAATCTTGCTCCTTAACTATTTTTAGGAACGTACCTCTTGACGCCAAGAAGTATGTAATAAGTAGGTACCTATTTCAGATTTATGGCCTACAGCTACTAAGTCCTACTGTTTTGTAACAATAATGCTAATGATACGCCAAATTATACATTCATTCGGATGCCGTTATTCTATTTAATGGACCATGATTATCATATAAATGGAACGTTGTATTAATCTATGCTATTCCTAAATTTAGGAGGGATGTATTCTATTAAATGAATATAGAATTACCTTGCAGGTATATATTTTTTATAGATAGTAGCAAGAATTATCTGTAGCGTATCATAAATGTGTCAACCACGTCATAGGGCGACACAATGGAGGGTTTTATCGCCAAAAACGATATTTTAAAGACAGTCTGTGGATGGATTTAAAAAGGAAAGCGGATGAAATATGTTTTTTTTTATTTTTTTATTTGTAATGGGTTTGGTCTCTAGTCTTGACTCTAGATTAGGGTTGTTGTGTCTTGGCTTTATTTTTTTTCTTGTAATTACTATTAATTATGTATTTGGGCCGATGTACTTATATTAAGATGAGCGCTAATCCTGCCGACAAACTGCCACGCAGTTTGGTGGGTGTACATGATATGTTTAAAGTTTGGTCCAAAATACATAATATATATTTTTTTATTAAAAGGTTGAAAATAAAGATATTAATAAAACACAAAACTAAACTCCCGATCAATATATCCGAACCGAAGAAAACGGATCAACCGTATCCGAAATCAAAACCGAATACGAGACCACACTCAAAATACTCACAAAGTAAAATGCGGACGCGACTAACAATATTGAAAGGAACGACATCTTGACTTACAAAGACTAAAATAATACGCGAAGAAAAACCTTGTAATCCTTTTTATAAATATAGTAGATCCTTTATTACCTTTGAGTGAATAAGAAATGTCACGTTCGAATGATAAGGCTAATCTTTGAAGTGTGGTCAGCCATTGTTTGAGGAAACTGGTGCCCGTGTTATCAGAAAACGTTGAGAAAATTACAGCTATTGACGTAAGAATCCATAGTTAATAGGAATCTTTTGTTTTATTTTTTGAGACACTGTAAGAATATAGCTGGTGCTGTTCTAAATTGAACCATTGAATCTTTCATTCCTTGAAAATATGCATGTTTATATTTTAATATTTTTATGCTCCATGTATTTTCTCAAGTTTATGTAACCTGCATTGCTTTTCTAAAAACATCAACACAACGAAACGAAGCAAAGAAGATTTTTTTTTTATAATTAAGTATTAGTTAATTTCTATTTTATTTTTTTTGGTATGCGTCATGCTTGGCGCAAATAAACGCTTTTTCTTTCTTCTTTCTTCTTTCAAAGCTTCGTTGCGACGATTATTTACGTAATCGGACTTCCAGAGTCAACAATAATAATAAATATCATTTATAAAAATTCATCGAAAGAAAGACGCATTTTTACCGCTTTATTATATGACTTTAGATAAAAGTATTCAAAATTAATAATGAAACTAAAGAAACAATTCAATAATCTTTGATCATCTACTGCAACCAGAACAAATTGCAATATTCAATATTCACTCATATCTTCCCAACGTTGGTATTTCCCTCGCAAAATATGAAGTATCAAAAATATCCCGACCATAATACCGCGGGCTCAGAGTTAGTAAAAACAATAACTCATCATGCAAAACACAGATTGTTTCACAACACAAATGGAAAAATATTTGTCACACTCCATATTATTACGAAAGTTGTTTTGAATTCGTTAAAACTGTGGGGCATTTGAGTCCATCGCTGCGGGAAAATAAATGCAAAACTCGACATGGTGGATATTATGTCAAGCTTTGCGAAGTGTATGGGAGCTTCATAGGTTATTTTTGTCATTACTTTTTCAAGTTATAAACTGGTTTTATTCATTTTTACAGCTGCTATAATAAATCCTTAACTAACTATATACGTACACTAACTAACACGAAATTTTATACAAACGCGTATAAAAACAAAATTAATCATTGGGCATCAAAAAAATAATCCACATCGCTGTCAATGGCAAAAGTGCCCAGAACACTGGCAGCATTGCCGCGTTGAATGGCAATGCTGATTCTTTGGCCGAAAAAAAGGCCAGCCCTCTGGTCACGTGAACAGTCGACAAGTTGTTTGCTAATGTCCCGAAAGACTCGATGCGCACTCGGACCCCATGGGCCTAGTGTTTCAACGCCAAACGGCTCAAATATGTAACTTCCAATTAAGTTGAAATTGTCATTACTTGAATTGTGTAATTAATATTGTGCTTGGCTCGACATTCTCTTGGACTTGGCCGTGACTAGTCCAGGAAATACTACCCTTTATAACCCTCGATTAAAAAAGGAAGTTATATATTGTAATTTAAATAATTGGTTTGGGATAATAAACTGGTAATACATCCGCAAAACATATAAAACACAAAGAATAATTAATATGAAAACTGGCCATCGCAACTTTGTCGCATTTTCGCCTGTCTGCGGGATAGCCTTTGCAGAGACACTATCACTCCCCAAATAGCTCATATGCTAACCTTTGTCCCATCGACCTTCGTCTCGAAACCAGTACCATTATTGTGATCAATCTCCCCATTAATCGGCTTTCCTTCAAACTACGAAGGTACTTTGACCGCACTGCCCAGACTACCTTTCTCAACCCTTATTGTCATACATCTTCTCTAAGACCACAAAGATCGTGCGACATTGTTTCTCACGGCCCTAGTTGGCAATTTCGCACCGTCTACCGCTACCCTTTTAGGGTCGTCGTTTATCTAGGTACTTACTTAATGCCTGGAGGGTAAAGCGTCAAGTGTTTAGTTAGTATTTGAGACTAGAAAAATGTCTTTGTAGTTGAAATAAATGGCGAAATTCAAATGTCCTTATTTTAATTAGTAAACAAATCGTTTTGGGGTTAAGAGCAAGGAATGCTAACAACTCACTGACAGCATTGCTTTAGTGGTACATATTATTTTTTTATGGTTGGGAAATCATCAAATGACTCCTTCCGCTCTGGAATGCGCGGAACGGAACGGAGTATCAGACTCTTACTGACTAAAACCCATTCGAGTTCCTTTAAATGTCCTTTGTCACTGGGCCGCGTTGAATCTTTCAAACAAATTCCGCAACCCTGGTAATGGTACATAGTCGGTTTGATTCCTAAGTCTGGCGAAATACCAGATACTTTAAAGATAAAGCTTATCCGAGTTTAAAATTTCAAGTTCAATAGATGTTATCATAGTTCAAAGATCCCGACAAAAAAACCGGCAATTTTATTGGTATCTAAAGATAAATAACTGACGAAGTGGGAATACGCTACGTGCACTTCTGCCTATACTTTTGAGTTATATAATGCGTGTTCCGCAGTGTTGCTCCGTATGGTGTCGGACGTAAAATAATAACACCATCCCATCACTTCTCGTGGGTGTCGTAAGAGGCGACTAAGGGACTCACCAGAGAATATGCAACAGCATTCTTTGTAAAATACAACAGTATACACTGCGATCGCCAACCCACCTGTGATTATGGCAAACCCCCAAAATGACAACCACAACTAAAAAAATGGCCCCTAATGGGGCCGAGGAGTCCTGGAGTGGCGTCCGCGTACTGGAACACGCAACGTTGGAAGGCCTCCTACAAGGTGTACCAGTGACCTGGTAAGGGTTGCGGGTAGCTGGTGGATACGAAACGCACATGTCCGGTTGTTGTGGCGACACTTGGGGGAGGCCTATATCCAGCAGGGGATGTCTTTCGGATGATAATTATGATGATGATGACGATGATATACTGCGTGATGTTATACATCATTTCGAACTAGATTGAAAGAATGCATGCTTTAATATGGGTGAATCCCATATTAAAGCATGGAACACTTCATACATCTAATGAGTGCATAACTCAAACGAAATAAACAGAACAGCAGATTTTTTTTCGAGATTTCAATTAAATGTTGTTCATAATCATAACTAGATGATGCTTATCAGGTATTGAATTTATTCTGTAACACGTTGTCTATGTCCTCGGACAAAGTCAACGTGTAAAATAAGTTAGTTTTTCTATTACAAAGAATGTTAGTTTTTCATCCATCGTTGGCGTGTTATGAACGTGACTGTTGACATTTTCTAAACGGCGCGCGGCGGCCATGACAGTTGGACACGTGATACAGATAAACTCTTCATTATTCGTTATTACTTTACTTATCTGTACAACTATGAGGACGGGTATTTTGTTTGTTGTCTTTATTAAACAATATTACTTTTAGGGTTCCGTACCTCAAAGGGAAATACGGATCCCTTATAGGTTCACTTTGTTGTCCGTCCGTCCGTCTGTCAAGGCCCTTTATCGACTTGAAATTAAAACCATATAGGTACTCAGATTTACAGTCCCTTGAAGCTGTGAAAAAAAAACTTTTAAGGCAACGTAAAGAAAATATACGGCCGTTTATGCCGCAACAAACGTATATTTCGAGACTCACAAGGAAATAAAAAATTAAAGAGTGTGTATTACTTGCCAAACTTAATAGTTCTAGGTGTTGACCTAGAACTATTACAAGTATAGGGAAAAACCAGATGATTCCGTGCTTCGAAAGGCACGTATAAGCCAAATGGCGGTCATCAAATAAACCATGCCAGAGGCCCTTGAGGCGGTTTAGAAACTCTGACACTAAGATGTTGACGTTAGACCTTACTGCCCATACGATAAGAAAGATTTAAAGTAATGTAATCCTATAAATTTGTACGGAACCCTCGGTAAGCTAGTCCGACTCTCTCTTGTTCGGTTTTTATTATTTTTAAGAATATTTAGGAAGACTTATTGACAATATCCTTTTCAGAAATGAAATTGTCTTTAAGATTTTCATCAATTAAACTAGTTGAAATTAGTTTTCTATCTTTCTTTCAATTATTTTTTTAGTGCCAAAAAGTAATTACTTTGCGTAATTTTTTATTATTTCCATTCTGTTTTTTTTTGTAATTTGAAATTGAATTGATAGACAATTTGCCGCGTCTTAAGTATATAAAAATACATATTTTGAAGCTAGATGAGGTCAGACTTTTCTATCTAGTTTAAAGAAAACTCACAGGTCCCTTTAAACTGACAAAAAGAGCATTAAAAGTATCATCACGTTTAATAACAAGTATACTTATATACCTTAAGTATACTTGAGGTATCAACTTAAGTTCCTTAAGATTATCTACATACCACTCTGTTTAACCCTGCGGGAAACACCGCCTGAATATTATACTATCATCATATTACTTTCTAATAAGAAAAAACCTGAGAGAAACAGGCTGTTGTATTTGTAAAGCACTTCAATTCCGTAGGGACGCTGTTTATTTAATAAAAAAAGAAAAAACAACCTGAACAAGATCCAATATTAAACTGCAGATTAAAAAGCTAATTTTAAACAATAGCCAAGTTAATTGAAACAAGCAAATAAAAGAAAAAAAATACAATTAAGTCTGAACGGGACTCGTCCAAAAACTGTCCAGTGCTATAAAATTACTTGTCCTTTTTGGAAATGACTTTAAACCGCAGTGGAAAAATAAAAAAGATTTAGGCTTTTTATTAACTCACGAGTTTTATTTTTTACTAGTTGACCCGCGCAACTTCGTCTGCGTCACAATTTTCATTACTGCTCCGCTCCTATTAGTCTTAGCGTAATGATATATAGCCTATAGCCTTCCTCGATAAATGGGCTATCTATCACTGAAAGAATTTTTCAAAGCCACCAGTAGTTCCTGAGATTAGCGCGTTCAAACAAACAAACAAACTCTTCAGCTTTATATATTAGTATAAGATTACTTTTGGTATAATTGAAAAGGATGAAATTAATTTCTAGAACACTATGTTTATAAAATCAGCTGAGGCAGCTAACGAACTTAGTTCTTTAGAAAAACTGTTTGAAGTCACATTGAAACAAACCTATACCTAGCTAATACATACAATTGCACGTTTATTTAACAGCTATGTACTCAATACAAATATAACCCGGAGCATACTTTTGGTATAATTGAAAAGGATGAAATTAATTTCTAGAACACCATGTTTATTAAATCAGCTGAGGCAGTTAACGAACTTAGTTCTTTAGAAAAACTGTTTGAAGTCACATTGAAAGAAACCTATACCTAGCTAATACATACAATTGCACGTTCATTTAACAGCTGTGTACTCAATACAAATATAACCCGGAGCACACCCATACTTATCTTAAGTTCTGAGTTAGACACTAATAACTAGTAACTTTAATTTTAGGTGCTATCCTATGCCAAGACTGCTTTTTTTATTCAAATGTCTTCTTAAAATACGAACAATTTTAAAGTGTGAACAAAGTTATACTGGACTGTCGGAGTCAGTGTTTCCTGACAGCTACAACCTGAGACTCTTTAAGCCAAGAGTGAATAAGTTACTTCTAGACAAGCGTGCTACATATTCGACCACATCATCGCTTACCATCAGGTGAGGTAGTGGTCAAACGCGTGTCTATCAATAGTAAAAAAATAGCATTTATATTTTTTTTTTAAATACGTTTGTATATAATCTTATCGTGTTTTTGGTTGGTCCCTAATTCCTAGAAAAAAATCACGTCATATTAAGCACTCGTACATATAAAGAATCATCATCTGCCTAGCCTTTTCCCAACTATATTGGGGTCGGCTTCCAGTCAAAACGTATTTAGCTGAATACCAGTATTTTACGTGGAGTGGCTGCCTACCAGACCTCTACAACCCATTAATTGGGTAACACGGTACTTCATGGCAAGACTAAGATACTCGTACAATAAAGAATAAGACACATTATTTAACGTCCCAGACACTCACAAGTCTCCTAGACAGACATTTATCAAGCACAATCACACCTGCGCAGCAAAACTGAATTAACTCACGAACAAACCACATCTAAACGGTGTTTCCCAAAACTGTCTAGGCCCGACTATTAGCACGATATTTGACACTCTACAACCACAAAGCAAAGCCCAAAATACTCAGTAAATAGGTCCCAACATAGATTCACATTAACTTGTAACGTCAACACCGATAGCCCATGTCTCTTATTAAATTAAACCCTCTTAATATTTCAGCAGGGTTTCTATTTACTTAGGATGCCAAGTTATGCTCTTATCTTCCAGTATATAATGCGGCACTGAGATTATATGGAAGTACTTTCCGAGGGTTTTCCGAGAAAATCTCGCGTTACACGGATTTTTTTGCTGACCGTGTTGATTAAAGGAGTATAGGCTACTAACAGCTCATTTAGTGTTGGTACTTTTCTTAGTTTATTACCTGTTCTAGTGAAGATTTTGAATTTTCTATTTTTAATGCTGGCGTTTTAGAATTTTCCTTTTCCACGAAAGCTTTACTAGAGCTTTTTAAAATAGGAACCAAGTGGTTGCACCTTGATGTCAAACTATCGCAACTAATGATGACGTTCAAAAGTGTCGTTTAATGGCCTAATTGAAATAAACGTTTTTGACTTTGACTTTGACTTTGATAATAGCCTTTTAGGCATCTGGAAAGTCCGAGTTTATTTCGGCTGAATACCGTCATACTTTCTTACAAATATTTTAATTTGAAAACGCAATATATACATCCGCTATTCTTAAGTACATTGAACTCAGTGACTTTTGGAAGAAAAAAACGTATTGCGCCGACCCAAAGTAACATGGGATAAGGGCAGCAAAGATGATGATGACACAGTAACATTTCCATAGTAATAACAATCCATTATCCTGAAATTCGCACAAAAATCTATAAACAAAACGTCAGAGAGATCTGCGCACAAAACACTTTGTACGCAACCAAAATCCCAGGGTTGTCGCGATCGAATCTAATGTGGATGTTAGGCAACAAGCCACGTATTCAATATGGAGGGCGCGACGGTAGCATCATGAAACACTCATTAGTTGTCATCACCAACCCTGAAATATTGGATACGTGTTATTTACACTTTAAATGTGGTGTGGTGGAGTTTGGGATACAGGGAGTGTGTTGCTTTGTATAGGGAAGTGAATAAATGGCCGATTACAAACCCGATAGCTACAACCTGGGAGTCTTAAAGTCAAGAGTGAATAGGTTACTTCTAGGCAAGCGTGCTCCATCTTCGACCACATCATCGCTTACCATCAGGTGAGATGGTGGTCAAGCGCATGCCTATTAATGGTAAAAAAAAAACTTAATATATAAAACTAGTTGACCAGCGCAACTACGTCTGCTCCGCAACCCGGTCTTAGCGTGATGATATGTAAGGCTACATAACACTGAAACAATTTTTCAAATCGGACCAGTAGTTCCTGAGATTAGCGCGTTCAAGCAAACAAACAAACTCTTCAGTTTTATATTTTAGTAATAGATTGATTGAGTGTCTGACAGATAACGCACAGCCAAAACTACTGGTTCTAGAAAGCTGAAATTTGGCATGTAGGTTCCTTAAGGACTGTAGAGGAGCACTAAGAGAGGGTTTCGAGAGATTCTTACGGGAACGGGAAGACACTATCCAGTGTCTCGAATGATACATAAGGCAAGTATGTACGTTGCCTTATGTATCATTGCTGTACAAAAAGGCCTACCTCCATTTGAATCTGACCATTCTTTCCATTGCTCCCAGTTTCCAATTCTTAAGGAAGCCATCCAAATCTCTCCCTCCTTCGTAGTCTTTAGAGGCTAAGTCTCAAAAATTCACGACACCAATTTCGTGTTTTATGAACCTACCACTTAGATTAAGATTTCTTACAAATAGTTATATTATTATAAGTACTCGTTGACCCGCGCAACTTCATCTGCGTCACAATTTTCATTACTACTCCGCTTCTATTGCTCTTAGCGATATACGAGTATGATGATGTATAGCCTATAGATAAATGAGCTATCTAACACTGAAATAATTTTTCAAATCGGACGAAGAGTTCCTGAGATTAGCGCGTTCAAGCAAACAAAACAAACAAACAAACTGTTCAGCGTTATATATAGATAAAAAATATGCTTTATTTTAGATTCGCACGGGACAAATGACAAAAAAAATCAAGTGGTTGAAGTTAGTGGAAGTGAAAATTACGAACACAAATTTACCTTTGCTAAGGTTTGCTAAGGTAATTTACCTTAGCTACCGTCTCAGCATGAGCTGCGACTTAAAAAAAATGTGATATATATGCGTGAAAAATATTGTGGTTATTGTTTTGTGAGTCTGACTATTAACAATACAGAATAAGAAAAAAAAATCGAAAATGTTATAGCTTTATATTATTTCAAAAGAAAATGGTTATTTGCTTCAACCAACATAGAATGCCAAGCATAGAATCCCTTGAATACAAATACTAAAGTTACAACGGCCGATTTAAACCGATATTTTTTTTTTTTTTTCATTTCTTTCCATGAGCACCTTTTATTCGCTCTTCAACTAAATACCTACATGGTGTAGCAAAAAATCCACTGGCTTTTACGCTTCAACAGTAAAAGAGACTTACCCATCGCCTTTTATCTCCAAAGAAGAAATTACGGTAACAATGCATATTTATGAAGGAAAACCCTCATTTATTTCAATTTTGCCTCGAACACAATGTTGATGTATGTAAAATATAAAATGGTACAAGTTTCATCGTTAACCGAGGCCATTTTACAACGAAACGAAGTACCCTTTGGCAATTATAATTCATTTCCATTTCAGAGGAGCTTAATTGATTAAGCATTTAAGGCCACCGTTTTTTCATTTATGTAGTTACCTCCTTCGTTGAGGTTATAGATTTTTGCATAGAATAGAATAGAATAGAATAGAATAGAATAGAATAGAATAAAATTTATTTAGCACATTCATGAAACACGCGTACAAAAACAAACAGAAAATAAAAAAGGTAAGCCAAAAAACTAGTGTGTGTCTCACGGCTGCACTAAAAAGTCCATTTCAGCAATATGTTAGACTGACTAATGCTGTCTGACGCTGATTTTCAATGATTGCATGATCCTGCTGATGATTGATTGCTGATTTTGCATGATCCGGTTTTAGTGATAGTCTGAAAATGGTGATAGTGGGTTGGACAGCTTCGATGTCAGAAGCGGCAGTGAAGCGAAGATTTGCATAAAACAGTGGGGATATTCTTTTCAAGATTTGCATTTGCTCTAATACAACACAACACAATTTCGTAAGTCGGTTTTTTGGTTGTTTTTGTTTTTTGACACCGACATCCGAAATTAAAGATATTTTAAACTTTGTAGTGTTTTGTTTTTGGAAGTCGGTTGTATTTTTTTGTAGAAAGTTTTTTATTTTTCGCTTTTTAGTTGATCCTGCGGTACCCATTCACAGCGTACCGGCGTGATGTTATGTTCTGAACTGGTGCAAACAATAAAAAGACATGCGATTTCAGAAATCCCGATCAATTTGTTATCATTTATTGAAGAGTTCCGTTGCCTACCTTAGAAGTTCTTCATCAGATCTTCACCAAATTGAAATGGAACCAGTCCGGACAAATACTCTTCCAAACAAAAAAAAAAATCATCCAAATCGGTTAATAATTGGCGAAAATATCGCTGAAATAACTTTTTTCGTTGGATCCCACCATCAGATCCTGACTTATACCTTCTATCATCAGCTCAGCAACATGAGATGATGAGGCACAAATATCTAAATTGCGTTAGAAATTTGATAAAAAACATTGTAAGTGCCTATAAAATTTGAGGGATTCCCTCGATTTTCATGGGATTCTGATTTGCTGACAGTGGGACTACCTCAGGAGTATAGGCTTTTAAAAAAGAACCTAAAGCCGAACATAGAACCTCTTCCTTCTTGAAGAAGTCGTTTAAAAAAAAATGACTTGTCAAGTCTGATGCAGTTGGTGGTATTGGATCAGTGATTGAATTGCATCAGACTGCTAGAAAAGCGACTTGTTTCGAACTTTTTAGTCGTTTTTAGCGGTCGGGTTTTTTGACAAAGTCAATTTTTTTACAACCAACATTATAATGAGTTACTGTTTTGGAATCGTCTCCTCGAGCCCTTTATCTTGATACCCCGACCTTGATACTCAACAGGTTTTGAAAAAAAAAATTTTTTCAAGGCATAATTTGGCGCCAAAAATCCGCCTTTTTTTTTTCATTTTGATATACCCAGTGTCACTCTCACAGTGTCATAC
Organism: Lacanobia oleracea; assembly: GCA_950371165.1. Lineage (NCBI taxonomy): Eukaryota > Metazoa > Arthropoda > Insecta > Lepidoptera > Noctuidae > Lacanobia > Lacanobia oleracea. The sequence goes on from OX493397.1 coordinate 17,339,109, forward strand.
AAATCTAAAAACACCTCTTAAGCTAAAATCCATCGAGCCGTTTAGGCTCTAGGGCGTGCCAAAGAAATATACATACATACAAACATACATACATATACTCGAAAAACATAACCCTCCTTCTTTCGCAGTCGGGTAAAAAGGAGTGTTATGTGGAATTACGAACGTAATGCATGCAGTTAATTGAAGAAATACAACCAGTCTATGCTGTCAATACCACCGTGTGAACTTTGAGTGGAGTGAGCGTGTAGTGAACTGTCATTGCATCTTGTTTGTGGGTTGACAGCTCTCTTCAGGTTCACTTCACGGTGAGAAGTTTACAGTACGTCAACCATGAGTTTTATCAATCTATACTCGCTAGCGACTGTAGTTAAAAAAAAAATGAAAACTTAAAAAAAAAAAACAAATAAATTAGAAACTTGTTTTTTTAGGGTTCCATACCCAAAGGGTATCCAACGGAACCCTATTACTAAGCCTGCGCTGTCCGTCCGTCTGTCTGTCTGTCAGCGGGCTGTATCTCAAGAACCGTAATAGGTAGAGAGTTGAAATTTTCACAGATTCACACACACAGAGACAGTATTCCTATTGCCGCTATAACAACAAATAATAAAAATTAAGGGTTATGGTACGGAACCCTTTGTATGCGAGTCCGACTCGCACTTGACCGGTTTTATTTTAATTTCAAACTCTTTTATAACTACAGTCGCTAGTGAGTATAGATTGATAAAACTCATGGTAGACCTGTAGAATCGCACTGCAGTTGTACTATTATGTAATAATCTCACCGTGAAAACTTAGGTGAAGTAAAAGTAGCAAATTTAATTAAAATTTATTTCAAGCTCTCTTTTCACAGTGAAATGTTTAAAGAATGGACCGCCTGGACACTTTTAACCTTTTAAACCATTTCCACATGTATGTGACAAACGAAAGCTTACCCTGTAGGACCTGTACCTACGTAGGTACGCCAATATCATAAATCTGCGCCAAAAAATACGGTGAATTTGCAGCTTGGCGTGAGGAGGTACGCAGCACTGATGCATTTATATTTCTGGTACCTATGCAAAAGGCTTGCAGAACAGATTGTCGATAGTTCCGAAAAGTTCAGGATTGGCGACCGCGTACCGAAAGACGCAGCGCTGGAAGGCCTCCCACAAGATGGACCGATGACCTGGTGAGGGTCGCGGGTTGCCAATAGATGCGAGACGAACAGGACCGGTTATTGAACTGACACTGGGAGAGACCTATGTCCAGCAGTGGACATTTTAGTGGCTGATATGATGATGATGATGCTAAAGGTTAAGATTATACCTACAAAATATTTTATTGCTTCATAAGTTTACATAATGTTTTTAGTATTCAAAGCTTCCCTTTAAGCAAGTAATGCCTGTGTTGGGAAGCTCCGCTCTTCCATAGCAGAGAATCACAAAGCAAATTTAGGTAATTACACAAAAAAATATACAGAAGTTAATAATGAAATGTAAAGAAAATCTTGCTTGGTGTGTTTTCACTATTCGTGAACTTCAAATTCCCAGTCGACGCTTTTCTTCACGCAAACATCAAACATTATGTTATGCACACTTGAATCTTGAGTTAAATGTTCGTTAACCTCCAAGGCATCGTGACTTACTTTATTAAAGCTTGTTACACATTAACGTAAGATGTTGCTAACTTCAAAGGCTTGTCCGTCATGTCTACTTAGCCTTGTACGAACATCAAGGTGGACAGCTTACGTCAGTTCGCTGTTTCTTTAGACAAGGGTTTTATACACATTCAAGGTACACACATCATGAAAAGTTTGCGATCACTAGCATAAGCTGTTATATTTTTTTTTAATTTAATGTTGTGTTTTGTTTAAATAGAAAAACCCTGTTTGAAATTTAAAAAATACCAATATTTTTTTTTTTTACTATCAAAAGTTGAGTAATAAATCAGAATGTAATTGTAACAGGAATATGAGAGAAAGAAAAAGACTGTTTAACCGAACTTAAACAACAATTTATTAATAAAAGTTTTATATTTAATATTATATAACTCCTCCCCTAGCTCGAACATATGCGGAGATCCTCCTGGGTATGCTAAGGATCAAGTTATCCAGCATTTCTAGGGGTAACCTGTCCCATTCTTGAATAGCCGCTTAAGCTCTGGCACTGTCTGGGGACGTGGCTGACGGTTCCAAATAGCTCGCTTAAGAGCACCCCACTGTTTGCACTGCTGCCCAAAATCGCTATATTAAATTGCTGGCAGCCCTTGACCCAACAATCAACGCTAATAAAATAAAAGCAGAAGTCCGGGCCGCCTCTGGGCTTGAAGTTAGCACTCAGACCATCGGGCATTGCTTGCACTAGGCTGGATTAAGGGCACAGAGGTCTTGGCGAGCGCCTCTGAATTCCCGGCAACGTCAACGACGGAGACGTGAGACAGTCTTCGAAAAATGGAGAAGATGAAGAAGAAAACATCTAGCAAAACTGTCTCTTCGTTAAAAAAATACTGTTTAATATTTTCTTTCTATCAAATTCCTGTTACTTACATTCTGACTAATTACTCAATTTTTGTTAATAAAAAATAGTTTTATTTTTTAATTTCAATCAGGGTTTTTCTATTTAAAGAAAACACACAACAAAGATTTTTTCTTGATAAAGTTAAATTTAAATAAATATAACAGCTTATGCTGGTTATTACAAACTTCCTGTGATGTGTGTATATCTACATTACAGGTAGGTATTATATTTTGAAGCGAAATTTTAAAGTCACTTATAAATAAATTAGTTTCTTTTAGTTTGTTTTCCCGGAATCTAAATTATCCTATTTATTAGAAATATAATAATTTCCTAATCCTTTTCAAGGACATGGTCAACCCTCATGGCTTGTTTACATAGTGCGAGCTAGCGTGCAAGTCAGCGTGCCGTGTAATTGCAGCGCAGTAACTCGCATCGAATGGACGTTTTATCGATGTTTGTTCAGACGGTATGAGACAAAAAATTCCAAAGGAGTTTCTTTCGATAAAATTGAATATTCATGTCGGGAGTTAAGAACTATCGTTCATGGTACTCGTTTTAAATAAATTAATAAGATTTACAAACAATGCAACAAAATATCCAATAGTTGAAAACAAACATTCCAACCACACATATCATAATTCCTGATCCTCATAACGCTACCAAAACAACGTTGAAGAAACAAAACATGTTAAAAGAAACTAAGCTAAGGTAAAGTTCACACGGTATGAGACATAAAATTCCAAACAGGAGTAGAAAACGAGAGAATTGAATATTCATGTCGGGAGATAACTATTGTTCATACAGGTACTCTTTTTTTAAATTCATGAATAAGATTTACAAACAATACAACAAAGTATCCAATACTTGAAAACAAACATTCCAACCACACATATCATAATGCCTGATCCTCATAACGCTACCAATACAACGTTGAAGAAACAAAACATGTTAAAAGAAACTTTGCTAAGGCACAGTTCAGATGGTATGAGACAAAAAATTACAAAGGAGTTTTCTTTCGAGAAAATTTAATATTTATGTCGACAGATGAAAACTATCGTTCATATAGATACTCGTTTTAAATTAATGAATAAGATTTACAAACAATGCAAAAAAATATCCAATAGTTGAAAACAAACATTCCAACCACACATATGATAATGCCTGACCCTCATATCGCTACCAACACAACGTTGAAGAAACAAAACATGTTAAAAGAAACGTTCAGACGGTATGAGACAAAAAATTCCAACAGAGTTTTCTTTCGAGAAAATTTAATATTCATGTCGAGAGATGAGAACTATCGTTCATATAGATACTCGTTTTAAATTAATGAATAAGATTTACAAACAATGCAACAAAATATCCAATAGTTGAAAACAATCATTCCAACCACACATATCATAATGCCTGATCCTCATAACGCTGCCAACACAACGTTGAAGAAACAAAACATGTTAAAAGAAACTAAGCTAAGGTAAAGTTCACACGGTATGAGACATAAAATTCCAAAGGAGTTTTCTTTCGAGAAAATTGAATATTCATGTCGGGAGATGAGAACTATCGTTCATACAGGCGCTCGTTTGAAATCGTTATACCGTAGCTCAATGTTTTAAATTTTAAACTTTCAGCTCTGCTAAGTCATTCATAAGGCTTTGAATATCTCGGCACATTTATTACGCGTCTGTTTTAATTCCAGAATATTGATAGGACTAGTTAGTTTGAGTTTAAAAAGTGTTTTAGAAACTCCTAAGAATAGTGATTATTTATTTACGAAACACTTAGGCAATTTGAGTTCTCACTGAAAGATAAAGTTTCAAATGAATTTAAATCTATTCTATTTTAATTTAGAACTTAGTGAAATGTTAATAGAAACGAATAAATAGAGGTCTCTAGAAGACTGAATTAGAAATGTTCGTGAAGATTTTAGGAATAATTTAATTTTCTGTTCTATTTTACTGAGAGAAAGGAAAACAAAGATGGAGCTGGTCTGACAAAAAGTAGATGTAAACAAAAAGTAGTTCTTTTGGCTTGTTGCATTATAATCTGTGTTTCAGTTTTTTTAAGCTGTGAATAGGGTAATTAAAGTTTTGTGATTAGTACGAAATTGGCGTTTTGGCTGAAAAGAATTGATAAAACCAAACCAAAATAATACAATGCTCGCGTTGATATTCCCCAAATGGTTAGGCATACCTTTATACCTACAGTGTTGATATGTTTAATTCCCATAAAAAAATGGCGAGCCATTTAATAATTATTTAAAATTCTAATAACATAGGTATAAGTATCTATCATCCTCATCATCTGCCTAGCCTTTTCCAGCTTTATTGGGGTCGGCTTCCAGTCAAACCGGATTCAGCTGAATACCAGTATTTTACGTGAAGCGGCTGCCTACCAGACCTCCACAACCCATTCAATGGGTATCACGGTATTTCTTGGCAATACCGTACACTGGAGTTAGATTTACTGGCTTCTGACAATCCGTAACGAATGCCAAAGTTCTACAAATGACAGCCGGGACCAACAGCTTAACGTGCTTTCCAACTCACGGAGGAAACTCGGTATGTTAAGATGCCTATCCTAACCTATCTACAGACCAACCTTGACAAGCGTTGCTTAACCTTGAAGATCGACCTGTGCGGCTGTTATTCTTTAGCCACGAGTTCCTCTATTGTCAAAAATTATAGAAAACTAGCTTCTTCCTTTGGCTTCACCCAGCCTGCAAAATGTTTGATTGTCCCTAGAGAACGTACGAGTAGTAGGTTCAAAAATAGTTATGTTTTGTCGTGTGCTGTTTCATCGAAATACGCTTACGCGTGATCGATTAAGTTTAAAACATTTAATTTATAACATTTCTAGGTATTTAGAAAAACACATCCTCGTAGTTTTTTTTACAGTTTCAATTTAATGTGGGTGTCAAAAATTAAAACACCACCTACATCCAATAGTCAAATGATAAAAATAAGTTAAGGTATCAAGCGAGCTAAGCCGTGTTGCTTAGACAATATATTCTCTAGTGGTACATAACATGTATAGATACTTCTATAGATACTAACATGTGAAGCTGAAGAGTTTGTTTGTTTGTTTGCTTGCTTGAACGCGCCAATCCCGGAACTACTGGTCCGATTTGAAAAATTATTTGTGTTAGATAGCCCATTTATCGAGGAAGGCTATTTATCATCACGCTAAGACCAATAGGAGCTAGTTTTACAATAAACAAACATCTATTCATTCACAACCTTTTATCAGCACAGCACAAAGATCACGGAACTAGAAATCTCCACGTAACCCTTTACCGAGTAAATGAATCATAAAATCAATACGATACGAGCAGAAAATTTTCCGATGCAATTAGTGTTGCATCGATATGAAAGTGGCTCTACTTGAACAAATTGTCGATACGGTACGAAAGGTGCTCAATTAACTCCAAGTCATACACAGGTGTTTGATTTTAAAACTGAGTTTAATTTTGTATTTTCGAACGAAGTTACATTTGCTCTCGGAAAATGGTGTGTCGGAATCGAAAGTGTTCATTTGGACTGTGTTGTTTTAAGTCGTTGGGACTTGAGAGAGTTTTTTAGTAATGTAACTTCAGAATAGTATGTTTGTGATGTGTAACGTAACTATTCAGGTCGTTGACATGTTACCTATTGTGTTCTTTAAGAATTATCTATCAAGAAAATCTCGGAAAAGTCTGAAACATTATTGATGCATTGAATTTTATAAAAAAAACTGGTTTTAAATTAAACATGCTTTACATTATATCATAAATCTCAGAGCAAGTAAGTTCGTCACGAAGGGGACGAGTCGCGTCATAATCCGGAGAGCATTGTACAAACAAAGTTGAAGTGTCTGCACCTCCACAAACTGCCACAGAGCATGGAAAGCCGCAAAGGGTAGAGAAACCTGCCTTTCTCAACAACGTTGTGGTCGGCTTCTAGTCTAATTAGATGCATGTGAATACCAGTATTGTAAATGGAGTGCCTGCCTATCTGAGATCCATCATATTACGGCTACACTATCACGATAACGCGAACTTTACTTCGCAAGCTCTCTCTCGCTCTCAGCTCAACGTCTTGCTGTGCAACAGAGAGCGCGCGAAGAATAGTTCGCGTTTTCGCAATAGTGTAGCCGTATTACTTGACTTCTGACTAGCAGTATCGACTGTCAAAGATCTGCAAATGACAGCTGAGACCTACGGCTTAACGTGCTTTTCCGAGGCATCCACGGTCCGACCTTTCTTTTATTTTTGATGGGTTTGCTCTTGACTCTAGTCTATATCAGAGATGACAGAGACAAAGTCTAAGATGGAGCGAGCTTTCCCAGAAGGAGCCCGTTCACACTAACTTTGAAGAGATTAGGTTTGTAAGCGTTCGGAAACACAGACGCAGGCAGGGAGTTCCACTCCTTTGCTGTGCGCATTATAAAAGACGTTTTAAAACGCTTAGTGTGACCTCGGCAAACTTTGCTTATCCGTGAAGTTAGACCGTATTTAAACACGAGCTCCTCTAGACATGCCATTGGTAAACTTTAACCGTCATAATCATAGTCGGAATTGTCACTGGCGGTAAAAAAATAAATAATTACATGTATTTAAATAAAATATTATTTAAATACTCTAAGCCATTTCTAAAAATACTTATCTACATATTTAAGTAATTTTGTTAGTATTAAGTTATTCATTTGTTTTATTTGTGGAGGAGAAATAAACGATTATTAATATTATTTCAACGAGTAAACGGTGGCCCCCACTGACCTGCTTTTTTCTATGGAATGATTATTTATTTTATTTAAGGTTAACCAACCGCTTCTGTATATAGCGGTTTTTATGAATAGGTAACAAAAAAATCAGACTTACACAGTCGCCCATTAGGTCAACCAACATTAACAAATTGGGTTTTAGCACATATTTACACTATTAAATGTCTGTGCCACTGTGGCATTTCTTCGCTCTGTGGTCTCGACACAGCTCACAGGTGTGTTTGTGTTCCGTTATGTTACTACTTGTGTCAACTCTGTGTTGCTCGCGAGTGATCCTTTAGTCTATGTATTGAGGAACGAAGATTTTACTTCGTTCCGGAAATTAAAAGAACATAACGTTGCACCAGAACTCTTCGCAGGGTTAGACAGTGCAGTACCCACATTTTGCCAGGTGATTTTGAATTTCATCTTATACTAGATTGTGGAGGATAAATGGGCAGTCGCTGAAAAGTTGCTCAGCTGTATCCGGTTAGACTGGTAATCGATCGCGATAACATTGGGAAAAGGAATGTTAGATGGATAGGCTCCATCTTGCAAACTATAATATACTCATCGTGACTCTCAAGATATTGTCAAAAATCTGAAACAGATTTCTTTAATGTTAAAACTATGCTAACTCAAGCGCAACACATTCCGTGTCAAATCTCCTGTGATCAAAAGCCATCGTGTAGTGATCCTCAAGAGAAGCGATGCAAACATGTTGAAGTGTCTCGACACACGTGTGTTTGTGTTCCATTACGTCACACTACGTGTAGTAAGTCATATTGGTTTTACAGTGTAGCTTGATTTCATCGGTGGCTTGTCTACCGCGATTTCTTTTGCACTCAAAGAGTGAATATTACCACTGTTATTGGTAACTTAGTTACAAACTCTTGTGAACATGCAAACGAATACACATAATTATCAGAAAGTTTGAACATTATTTGCCGATTCTATTCTGTTCAAACCATACGGTGTTACCTACCACCTAAAATTATTTCGACGCTGCAACGGCTGCCAAACTTTTGCATAGCATTTAATTCTGCTCAGTATTTTCGTTTAGTTCACAGATAGTAAAGCCGTCAACGTTTGCTTGCTATATTGAAAAAGTAATGAAAAACTCTCGCAACTCATCTCAAAACTCTAAGCATTATTGAAAAACTATTTTTATTTGAAGCGAGAGAAATTTCTAGAAACTCTCAATGTCTCTTGGGTAACAAAAATTGTTTATTTCATCCTGATTTTATACTGTTACGATAAATATTTTATCATAAAAGCGTTCGCCCGGCGTCGACCAATAGGGACGGAATTATGGAAAAGTCGTGTTTTAAAGTTTCGTCGCAAACTGAAACTTGATAACGTTGATCCTGTCTGGTCTGGACTAAATATAAATATAAGCTATATTTCCAGTCTTTGTTTACACAATTCGGAGGAAAAAATAAACACGAAATTATTTGTTTTGTGTAAATATATTCTGTTTGTTCCCCATGAATCTGATAAATTAAAAATAACATTTCAAGTATTCATGTCGAGAGCACTGTTTGTTGCTTTTGAATCAGTTAAAAAGAAAAATGAATTTGGTCTTTACATCCCGGTTAGAGTGCATGGATTGCATCATGACGCAACTCATAAAGCACACACCACATAGGTAGCCATGTAAAATCAAAGCATTCAAAGTACCACCTAACCTGAAAAACATTTTAAATGTTACACTAACTTATATCAAATGCACATTGGCACACTGCCATGTTGGTTTTCGTAGTTAAATAGAGCCTTTAGTTTCTGGAATATCTTGAAGCAGTAAATCCTTGAGCGAATTTAACCATTCGAACGTATTCGAACCGACATAATACTGCTTCAATAAAGTGCACTATTCCAACATGTAAATATCTACAACATGAATGTCTCTAAGCCTGTGTGTGGAAGTAGTAACTGTCTGGATGGACAGTCCAGACCCCAGCTCTGAGAAGCTTGTATACCAATATTATTATATTGGTACTAATGGAGAACCATTGACTCAATAGTGTAATCCTTCAATCGCTTTCACATTCCAAACACGAAAATTATCATAGTGCGGCCCCATTTAAAGACGCGCTTGCAGAAACGCGTCGCGTTTTAGTTGGATATTGCCAGTACAGTACAGTATTTATCTGAATTAATTTTAGGCTACATTTTTGGCAACAGGAATGAATATCATAAACATTTGATTTAACTTGCATAGTTTATAAGTTTGTCAGGTCAAATCTTGTAAACTGAGAAAAACCACTTCCTCTTATTCTACAGTATTAAAATTGACATGTTGGTTCAGTTCTCATCATCATTATTACCAGGTCACAGTCATCACCAACAGGTCATTGGTCAACTATGTGGTAGGACTCCATGAACAACGCTGCACTTGCCGACACGCGGTCGCCAACCCAGAACCTTTCGACTTCACCGACTATTTGTTCTGTGCAGTTCTGATGAAGCAACTTCTCAACAATCAACAGGATATTGAAAACTAGCGACCCGCCCCAGCTTCGCACGGGTGCAAATTATATACTAAAACCGTCCACGAAAACCACTCTATCTATTAAAAAAACCCGCAGCAAAATCTGTTGCGTAGTTTTAAAGGTCTAAGCATGCATAGGGACAGACAGACAGCGGAAGCGACTTTGTTTTATATTATGTAGTGATAGTGATGTGTGTAATAGAATATTTAAAATAAGTCACTGTGACCTGATTCTACAATATGGAAGCAACACATTAAAGAAATCGTTGCGTAAACTCGCACAGTGGGCATGCTACAGTGAAATGTAGGAAGAGGAAAGAGAGGTCTTGCCCTGCATTGGAATAACTTTTAAGTTTTAAATCAACAACCGCCAAAAGCATTATCTGAATAATAATAATAATAATAATAATAATAATTTTATTCAGTAACTTTACGACTTCTACAATATATCTTACACAGGGGTCTCCTTTTAAGTATAAGAAATACCTGTGCTAGGAGGCCCCGCTCTTCTAAAACTAGTACAATAGTATGTAGGAGTGTGCTTACATGATATTATACAATTTGATAACTATTTAACTAATTGAAAAAAAAAAAAGGGTAAACTAACAAAAAATAATAAACATAAAAATGTGTGTGGGTGTGTGTGTGTGGGAGTGTGTTGTGTAAGGTGTGTGGGTGTGTGTTGCGTAAGTTTGTGTCTGTACGTGAAGAGTGTATCAGTATACATATATAAAAGTATGCTTGTGTGTGCGTCAAATTATCACACGATAGTTTGTAAAAGAGTTTCAATGTCGTCATAGCTTTTTCTTTTTAACCATTCTATCAGAGATTTTTTACATTCCTTAAAGGTCATGGGGAGAATATTTAAAAGTTTATTTAATTTGTTGTAGATGGAAGCGGATTGCCTGGTATACTGTCTTTTTGCGTATGACGTTTTAACCGAGACTTCCGGTGCAACAAGATATTTCCTTCTTTTTTTGTCGAAGCTGGGATTATAAGGGATAGTTTTATGAAGTTTTAAAACAACATTGAGGACATACATAATTTCCATACCGTGAGAAGACCGCCAAATGAATAGAGGTCTTCAGTAGGGAATCTATACGGTTTGAAATACATGACCTTCAAGAGAGATCTTTGCGCTCGCTCCAATTCTAGAAATTTAAATTTAGTAGCCCCGCCCCAAACCGATATACAGTATACTAAAACTGATTGGGCCAGTGAAACATAAATTTGGTTTAAGAGAGTCTTTGAGGTAACATGTCTTAAAGTCTTGAAGATCCAAATGAGTTTTCTAGTTCGAGCCATGACCATATCTATATGCAGATGCCAAGATAATCTTTGGTCAACCATAATACCAAGATATTTGATATCATTCACTTTTGCAATTTTATTACAAGAACAATTTGTACTAAGTAGAGTTCTATCACAACTATGGATTGTAAGGTTAAAATTGGGTCCTGGTTGTGTGCTGTTGTATTTTGTAAACGCAATATACTTAGTTTTAGAGGTGTTTAATGTAAGCAAATAAGAATTTAACCATTTAGCAATCTTCATGAGCCCTCTTTCAGCATTTCCATATACAGATGTCCATGTATCTCCAGTGAAAGCAAGGGCTGTATCATCTGCATAGGAGAAAACACGTCCACTCTCAAGCTTCATTTCGCAAAGATTATTGATATATACAAGGAAAAGCGTCGGACCCAAAACACTGCCTTGCGGAACACCGAAACTAACCTCCAACTCATCACTGACATAATTTCCTATCCTTACACATTGCTTTCTGTTGTGGAGATAATCTGTTAACAAAGCCAAGGGGACTCCTCTTATACCTATGTTATCTAGACTACGCACAAGTATGGGAACAGAGACAGTGTCGAAAGCCTTTTTTAGATCCAGGAAAACAGTAAGACACTTTTTTCCTCTATCCACTTGTTCCACAATATGGGAAGCCAAAGTTGAGATTGCGTCTTCTGTCGATAATCCTTGTCTGAATCCGAATTGAGCACGAGAAATTATGTTAAATTTGTTTAGGTAATTTATTAACCGAATGTTAATTAACTTTTCTAGAATTTTTGAGATTGCAGGCAAAACCGAGATGGGTCTATAATTACTCACATCGTCTCTACTACCACCCTTGTACACAGGTGTAATAATGGCTTTTTTCAGGGCGGGTGGAAAAATACCTTGCGTGAAACAAAGGTTAGCCAGATGTGAAATTAATGGTACCACCACTTCGTGGGAAAATTTAAGGAATTTGGTCGGTATATTGTCCCATCCCGGTGCGCTCTCAGTTTTAAGACTCATCAATATGCTATGCACTTCGCTTGGGTTAGTTTCTAGAAGCACAAAGGATGAGGCATGTGAGCTGGTTAACGAATAAGTACCTGAATTCTGCGATAAATTGGAAGAAATAATTTCTTCAGCCAACGCCTTACCAATGTTAGAAAAGTAGGTATTTACGTGGTTAACTGAATCCTGGGGGGTTGGCTTTATGTCTAATAAATCTATATTTGAAGTATTGCTTTGTTTACGATGCGTGATATTATTTACTGCTTTCCACATTTTTTTAGTATCTTTATTCGCTTTATCAATCTGTTCTCTATCATATTTTTTCTTAAGTTTTTTTATTAAGTTATTACAGTGATTACGATACCTTCTGTATGTCAATTTTAAGATATCATTTTTAGGGTCCGAGCGTAATTTTCTTTGCATATTGTTCCTATTTTGTATACAACGTAAGATTCCCAAACTTATCCATGGCTTAATTATGCGGCTATTTCTGGGGACTAAGGTTGTAATGGTATTTTGTAAAAGGGAATATCTGAGCTTACCAATCAAAAGTTCCGTCAATGCAACAGGATTACTCATTGAAACCAGATCATAGATATTACTTTCTTTAAGGGTAACCATTGCTCTCTCAAAATCAACAATTGTTTTTATTTTAGAACATTTATGCGCTTTGATGATATTAGATAGCTTCAAGAAAATCATGAAGTGATCAGTTATCGTAGTATTTAGAACAGCAATAGAGGCATTTTTTTTGTTTTTGTCTAACTTCAAAATAAAGTGGTCCAGACAGTTTTCACCTCTGGTCGGCAGTGAATGACCTGGTAATAAACCTTGCATTGCCAGCATATTTAGGTAGCTATGTCGGTTTGCGCGCTCAGTTGTTTGTCCGTTTATTTTATGGATAATATTAATATTTATATCGCCGGTTATAACAATGTTATTATACGATTTTAGGGAATTCAGATGCTCATTGAGAGATGTTATAAAGTTATCAGCATTTGTGTTTGATGGTGAGCGATATATACCTAGGACTATAAGATTGGGCATACTTATTTGCAAGCAAGATGCCTGGGCCAATATTATCTCTTTGACACTAACTTTGTGCGAGTTTTTAACATAAGCAACTACGCCGTCGCAGCGGTTTATGTGGTTAGTAGTAGAGAACGATAAATAATTTTTAATTTCGGGAAGAGGTTTGTTAGCGTCTAGCCTGCACTCACTTAAAATTATTAGATCGATATCAAACTTGAAGTTTGTCAAAGTAACTTGTAAGTCATCCAGATTGCTATAGATGCTTCTAATATTTTGTGAGACTATTGTAAAATCTAAGTTTTGTAAATTAAGCTGCTTGGAAAAATCCTCAATTTGAAATTCATTACATTGCGCAATAACTGTATCGTCTATTTCTTGCACAATTGTGTGTGTACTATCCATATATAAGATAATATAACTGACTGTGATTCAAGAGGATACTGGTACGATTTTTATTTTTAGTAATTATATCGTGGATTATGTTTGTAATGTAATTATAATGATAGACTAGTTTAATGTTATATACTATTTTCTTTTTATAAAAAATATTCATTTTAACTATTTCTGTGGCTTTGATTGTGTAAACTATTTGTATGAGTGCATATGTCAGAGTAGATGGTTGCTTGTTGTCTCTAGATCGAACGTAGTGTACATGTGCATGTTTATATGTGTGTAATCTGTGTGGGAAAAGAGTGTGTGAAGGAGTTAAAAACATTACAATTATATTATTTAACAAGTAGATTAGTTCAAGTGCATGCAAAGTAGTTAAAATTATTTCAAAAATAAGCTTTAACATATAAGTTATTAAAAGTAATGGTTGTTTCTTTTGGTATAAATATCTTATATCTAGTCATATCTCTTGCATTAAAGCTTGAATTTGGGATTCAGATTTAATGATGCAAGATATGAATGATGAATGAATACCTTCTACGTCTATGTATTTTATTCACACTCACTTGCTCTTCACATATCTACCTTTGTCATACGAGTGTTCATCTTCAACAAATCACAATGCACCAACCATGTACCGAGTCGATTCTCTAGGTTTTATTTGTTCTTCGCCTGGAAATCACACAGCGATGCATTGAGAGCACTTGCGAGTTGTGAGCCTCCTCCGATTGAGAGCGCAGTGATCTTTAAATTCTACATACAAGCAGTGACGTCAGATAGTGGAAAATGCTTTACTAAAGTGCTGAGACTTTTAAGGTATTTGGACTAAGCGGTTGTTACGAGTATTTGGTCGTTTTCGAGTGAAACGCATTGGTTATTGAATTTATTTCACACCTAAAAACTACTAAAATCTCAAAACAATAACATCTAGTGTTATTGTCACTGGGTGCCTTGTTAATAAACTCACAGTTAAGTAAAACCAGTGTAATTTCACTTATGTTTTGTTGATTGATTTGTGAAGGAAAAAAAGGGTTTCCCTTATTGTCACTAGATGGCGCTTATCCAGTTTTTAAACCAACTTAAAATTACGTTAATGCGATCTAGTGCAATGAAAAACATGCACACAGACAAAGCCACCGATTTAGCATAGGTTTATCAATTGAGAGGATGTCTTATAATTTGGAAGTTAGTACGTATTATGATAGGCTCCAAATAAATGTTCAATTACGGTCATTAATCCGCAAACATTGTACTTGTTTTGGTTTTAAATTTCCTTTTAGTTTTTTTTTGGTGTACAGTAAAGAGTATAATAAATAACTGACTTTTTATTATCAAACACGGAATCAAAGACTTAAAGTTGTCCTGAATGGACTTCTCCAGTAATGAGACACAGTTCATAATTATTTATCGTTCGGGTATCTACGAAGAGACATTAAGGAAAAGTCAATGCAATTTATTACAAGTTCATCTTGGCCAACCATATTTAACATTAATTCGAGTGTTCTGTTGATGACAGATTACTTAATTTAACACCAAGAAGACACAGTTTCCTAAAAAAACATGAATAAAGTACTTAATTTATTCCACCGAGAACTACCGCAACTTACCATACTACTACCGCACTTGAAAATAATATTGAAGAATTTCGTGGATATTTTTTTTCGGTTGGCAACCAAAACTCAATTCGTCTACATCAGTCATTTGTCAGAGTGAGTTATTTCGCGCCTAGGGCTACAAATCCGGCGATATCTAGACATCGGCCTGATGGGGTTCGCTTCGGCCGAGGATAATGTTTTAGATGAAAGTGCTTGATTTCCCATTTTTTTTCTCTTTTTTCTACTGACATAATTCTGTGCCTTAATTAATTGATTCCCAGCTAGTTTGCTTTTTATCAGATCAGACAAAACGTGTTTTTTTCTTGTTATCTTGACTGGTTGTAGCAAAAAAGTGAAGCCAGTATTCTGGGCTCTTTTCCTGATGACAACGATAAGGAGGAGCTCTTCGACACCAAGTGTTTTTGTTATGTATGGTATTTCCGCATGTTCGCAGTTAGGTTTTTTATTAATAAAAAGTAAAGTTTGAAAGGAAAGACACAAAACTAAACAATAATTTTTTAGTAGCGTACTTACCAGACTAGATTATAATCAAAATAAACTATCCTAATATTTAAACTTTTTAACCGACTTCTTCAAAAAGGAGGAGGTTCTATGTTCGGCTGTATGTTTCTTTTATGTATGTTCACCGATTTCTCCGCTAACTGTGGACCAATTTAAGAAATTCTTTTTTTTTTATTTGAAAGCCTATATTTCCGAGTTGGTCCCATTGTCACCAATTCAGAATCTGATCATGGGGTCCTATGAAAATCGAGGGAAACCCTCAAATTTTATAGGCACATACACTGTTTTTCATAAACTTTCTGACGCAATTCAGATATTTGTGCCTAGTAGTCATCATCTCATGTTGCTGAGCTGATGATGGAAGATATAAGTTAGGATCGGATGATGGGATCCTATGAACAAGGTTTGTTCAGCGATATTTTCGCCAATTGTAAACCGATTTGAATGATTCTGTTTTGTTTGGAAGAGTCTTTCCCGGACTGGTCGCATTTCAATTTTGTGAAGATCTGATGAAGAACTTCGGAGGTAGGCAACGGAACTCTTCAATGAATGATAGCAGAAATCGCATGTCTGTTCATTGTTTATACCAGTTGATAACATAATGTCACGCCGGAACGCTGTGAATGGGTACGGAGGCACCACTAAAAAATAAAATTAAAAAAAAACTATTAAAAAAAATAACTTTAATTTCGGAAGTCGGTGTTTTTGGTTATTTTTTACGTTTTTTGACACCGACTTCCGAAATTAATGTTATTTTATACTTTGTAGTGTTTTTTTTTTTTGAAGGACGGTTGTATTTTTTTGTAAAAAAAGTTTTTGTTTGTACCATTTATTGCGAATACTTATTTCAAAACCAGTTGTTGCGACTTCGTTTGTGTGTCCTATGTCGGAAATTAAAATAATGTCGCTAGGTAAGATCGCTAAGATAAGATCAAAATATTTATACTGGTCTGAAGTAACATACATTAAACCAATATGCTGAAATTTGAAAAGATTACTTTTATAAGAAACTTCAATATCAACACGAACCCGCAACCATTTAATTATTGGCTCTTGTGTGATGAAGGTACCCCTAATGTATTCTTTCAATCTTTTCGTACGCCAATTACTCTTTTCGTACACCAAACAGGTTAGTAGAAAAAAAATTCCTTAAAAATATTTTATATTGCACATTGTCTATGTAACACAAAACGTTTATTTAGAGTGCAATAAAAATACTTTTTAGGGTTCCGTTTTGGTACGGAACCCTAAAAAGTATTTTAGGAAATTTTAAATAGCTATTTTTGGGTTCCGTACTCAAAGGGTAACCAACGGAACCCTATTACTAAGCCTCCGCTGTCCGTCCGTCCGTCCGTCCGTCCGTTCGTCCATCCATCCGTCCGTCTGTCTGTCAAAGGGCTGTATCTCAAGAACCGTAATAGGTAGACAGTTTAAATTTTCGCAGATTGTGTATTTCTATTGCCGCTATTACAACAAATAATAAAAATTAAGGTTAAGGTACGGAACCCTTCGCGTGCGAGTCCTATTATTCAATTCTACAATTTCTATTAAAACAATCGGGCATGTTTACATTTCAATTGATCCAGAGAGATATACATAAACAGAAGTGGAATTAACCCCTCTAGGGGGTCATATACTAACTTGGTAACGTATGCTCAGAAAAGGGCTACTGGCAGTTTTTATTAAAATGTTCATGAATTTAGCTCAGACTGTGACAAATAATGCCGGTTTGGGAATGCTGCTGCAAAGGTAAAGTTTTGCTGCGTTACAGTTTCGTGTTTATGTGATTAATTTTTGACATTATTTTACTGATGTGGGTATGGCGGAGACATAGCTAAATAAAGGCATTAGTTACTCTTGTTAATAACATAGTCAGGATTTATATTTTAACTGCCTTGCATTTTACACATCATGAGGGAAATTTCCATAATTATGATGAAACGTACCCATTCGCACATCAATCGCAATTTATCGAAAACAACTTTAGTTTCCATACTTAAAAATTAGAATGGGCCCCTCTGTTTTTGACATCTGTCAAAAATTAGCCTCTGCATGTAGTTATGATACTGTATAGGCGGTTGACAAAGTAACATTCGAACAGATTGCCAATTCAAACAATTTTTTCGCATTCGCATGTCAGCCGCAATCTGACAAAAACGTTTGGAAATTGAGGTTTTATTGACAGTTTAGTATTAGCCCTTAGATACAACGACTTAGCGACTACCGAAACATCAAAATGTGGATGTAACACTGACCTAAGAAAAATTTGACTACCACAATCGATGTTACAGAGATTAGTTATTGTAACCTTCAAAAAAATGGAAACAAATGATACTATGATTTTTTATCAATTGCATACCTATAATTACAAAAAAAAATGTTTATTCCTGTACTAACTAGTTAAAATTAGTTTATGATTGCATATAACTTCATAGAGCTTAAATTTAACACACGAATTTCTTCAACGTTACCACGATCGTAAATTGTAATCCATCTCTCTGTTCAAAGACGCAATAAATAAGGTGGATTCACACATCCGAACTCAATATTCGATAAGGTGTGGCTGCTGAGTGAATAATCAACTGCGTGACATGCCCAATCCGACGCGCGTGTGTATACAGACCTAATATTGAAAGGGACTTTCAAGTATAAAGTGTTTTGCTAAATGCAATTCAAAATGGATGTTAATCCTGAAAAGCCTCTCCTGTTGTGTCTGTGAAAGTTCAGTTTGAAGTGGTCAATGTCTGAAGCTTTTACTTATTTACTTGCTTTAACCCGCGACTCCGTAGGCGCATATCCCGTTTTTTCCCGTCCCCGTAGGAATTTCAGCTTTCTACGACCAGCAGTTTCGGGTTCTTTGTCCGTCAGTCACTCATTCAGTCACTCAATCAGTCAGTAACGGAAGAATTTTATACACGGTGCCATTTTAAACGTCTTACAACTGCAGCCCACATCGTCTCGGCGACCTCTCGCGTCCGGCCCTGGTTCAATCTATGGTCGAAAAAGCGACATGCAAGATTTTGAAAATAATACGTAACATTTTGATACAAATGGGAAAAATGCTCACACGCATCTAACGATGGTTTTCAATATGTTTCCGATATTCTGCAATAGTCCTGCACCAACCAGGGATTGTTCTTAGGTAGTAATACTTTCATAGTGCATACAGAGATATCGTCAGTTGGAGCCCCATTTCACTTGGAATGTCTAAAGGGGCCTCTGTAAGTTGGCTTGTTGTTTGTCTTGTTGTTACGCAAAACGTCGTTAGTAATGAATGACGAAAATATTGCGTGCATAAGCATATTTTGGGCTGTCGATATTGAGGTATCTATCATACATTTTAAAACGCTCACAATTCCGTTCTTTTTTTATTGTTTTGTTCTGTGTCTAGTCGTTTCTTTAAGTTTTTAATATTTAAAATATCCAATCAAATACTCTTTTAGCCTATAATGTCCCATTGCGAGACATTTTTTTCGTCAGGAATCAAATTCCATGCCACTTTCATTTTAATTTAGCTTTCCTAATATCCAAGTCACATTCTTGGAGATTCCTTTCATTATTTTGGTCTAAGTAGCCTCACTCGACATTTTTTCCACACATTTTCGTACATATACGATTATGAAAGCTCAAGCCAAGTGTTATGTTAGCAGTTATACGTGGCTCGGAGTATATTAACAGAGAGAACGACTGGATGGCCATAATTTAATATTACTAAAGGAGATTTTATAGCAGAAGGGACGGTAAAATGTTACAATGAAATGAATAAAGATTACAGAAGTTGAAGAACGTGGATAGAAAACAAACAACGTTGCATTTGTAACTACTTTTTTTGTAGTCTGTTTTCATATCCTGTTTTTATTTCGCGTCTCTTTCTTTGGAATAGCTGCGATGTCTGCCTTGGAGATAAAAAATATTCTGTTACTGAAAACTGCGCGGTCACAATTAAGGCGAGGTTACCCCGATAAACGTCGTCAACAATAGCGTTTTACTCGTACATGGAACGGATTTAAATTTTGAAAAAAATGTATTACATAGTTGACTCTTCGATCATGATATGTCGGGCATGCAATACACGATTACTTACACTTCACTGCATCCAATTAAATCCCAAAGACATGTCCAAATGATGGCTAAATAATCGTTTTACTTGAGTTATATTAGGCTTTGAAAAATAAAACTTATATCATAATAAAGGTCGTAAAAAATGTGTATTATCTCGGGTCACATAATGTGCAATATGAAAATAAATGTATCACAAATTCCAAAACCAAGTGTATTTCACTAGTTTGCGCTCGCTCCGAGTCCTTTAGTCCCGAGCGGTACGTGTTCGAGGTCGGACGTGCGCCAATTTTTTCCGTCATCCCCCGATAAAAAAATGTTTTCGATAAATAGTAATACAAATACATACTTTATCATCACTTTAATTTAGTTTTTTAAATAGTTGTAATATTTTTCGTTTTATTAGGTAGATTATTAGAATAAATTAATATTAGAATGAATAAACAAAAACGGTAAGAATACTTTGACGATATTTTTTATTTAGGTACCTAAATTATATTTTACCATACAACACAACAACTACCACAACATAACAAATAATATTATTATATTTTGTGTCTATGTTTGTGAAGGTCACGTACCACAGCACACTCGTACCACAGTGTAGCAAAGTACAGTATTACATTGCTCATTTCCTACAAGTATGTTTATTATTTTCGGTGACATTTATTTTTCGCTAATACGAAACTACGTTATGCCTGAGTTATATATAATGCCTGCGTTATATATAAACTACGTTATGCCTGCAATTATAATACTTAATTAAAAAAATAGTTTCAGTTAATTTCGTTTTTTTTTTTTTGTAAAAACATATAGCGGTTCCCAAACCACATCCACCTACCAATTTCCAACTGTGTAGTCCTAACAGTTTCTTAATAAAATGGTTGTGACATACGGACAGACAGACAGACAGATATAAAGAATCTATAAGGTTTTAGTTTTTTGCCATTCGGCTTCCCTAAAACTAGAGGCATACATACGAAAAATCACGCGGGCGATGTCACGGGCAGCAACGGGTATGAAACAATAAAAAAAGTAATTGGTATTACCAAGTGCAGGGTCAACTACATGTTACCCAAAGAGCCCAATGCATATTTGGAACATGGTCGGGCGAAAATCACCCACTATTAGTGGAATATATTCCAAGGGATGACGAATTTTGGAAGGTGAAAATAGAGAAAAAAATTGTAGACTTTTATTTGAAATGCGTATTGCCAGAAATTGTAGACCCGCGGCAAATTCGCGGTATGCCCATACGAGACATAACATTGCACAGTAGCAAAGAAAATGTTATTGATGAACATAATACTACTCTGTCAAGAAAGTACCGGGAAAAGATCAATAATACACAAAATGTCTGTTATTCATCCAAATTTATTTTATCACCTTCAAAGTATGCTCCTTTAGAAACGATACACTTGCGCCAACGAATAATCCATTCATCAAAACATTTTTTAAACGCTGCTTCCGGAATTGAGTTCAGTTCTCGCCGCGAATTCTCCTTTATGTCTTCTATCGATTGAAAACGGGTGCCACGAAGTGGTAATTTGAGTTTAGGAAAAAGAAAAAAGTCAGCAGGAGCCATATCTGGTGAATATGGTGGTTGCTGGATGGTATTTGTTGAGTGTTTGGTTAAAAATTTGTTCACAATGATAGCCTTGTGCGAAGGCGCATTGTCGTGGTGCAAAATCCAAGAATTTTCTTTCCACAAATCTGGCCTTTTTCGTCGAATTTGCTCTCTTAAAAGCCGCATAACGCTCAAATAATATTCTTTATTTACCGTTAGACCTTCCGGTAAGAATTCAGAGTGCACAACACCGCGATAGTCAAAGAAAACAGTCAACATGACTTTGACTTTTGATCGACTTTGGCGTGGTTTTTTCGGTTTCGGTTCAGTTGGAAGGCGCCACTCCAAAGCTTGTTGACTAGTTTGCATGTCAAACTCGTAAACCCACGTCTCGTCACCAGTAACAATGCGTTTCATGAATGTTAGGTCCGAACTGACTCGTTCTAGCATGTCCTCAGCGACTTTCATGCGATTGAGTTTTTGGAGAAAATTCAGATATTTTGGGACTAGCCGAGCAGCAACATGTTTCATACCCAAATGATTAGTTAAAATGGTACGGATCGACTCGTGAGATACAGAAAGTTCGGCGGCAATCTCTCTCAGAGTTGAATGGGGATTTTCAGTCACTATTTCCTTCACTTTTGCGATATTAACTTCAGTTGCAGACGTTGACGGCCTACCAGAGCGAGGCAAATCTTCCATCACATCTCGACCGCTTTTGAACGCTTTGAACCACTCATAAGCACGAGTTTTTGATAAAGTCGATTCGCCGTAAGCCTTCTGTAACATTTTCAGTGACTCCGAACACGAAATTCCATTGGCGATGCAAAATTTAAGACAAACTCTTTGTTCGATATTTTGTCCATTATGAAATTCGCAATACACACTATGTAATTATGATATTACTAAAACCAGCACTGTATTTATTATAAATAACAGATGCAACTCAAACTCCGCGCCAAAATGGAAAACAGTTGTGCCAATCTAACAACTACAAAAAAACAAAAATTTGAATTTGGAACCATAAACAAATCATCCATTCCCGATACTTTTTTGACTGAATGTATTATGGCAGGTTCAAGCAAACAAACTAAACAAAACCAAATCCCAAGTCAATCTGTTCTGGTAAGCCCATGCAAACCACGTCAACTACGTTTCGACGAATTGTAGCCAAATGTGCATAATTTACATATTTTTATTTTTATTGCTTTTATTTCTATACTTTTAATTGATTTTTCCTCTATTTTTACTTTTATCTGGCAATATTTTAGCTAATCTTAATTAAACTGTGTTTAACAAATCAAATATTTATTTATTTAACCCACTTTCCCTAAACCCATACTTTCCACGCATACTTATATTCTTATTATGTGGGATACTAAAATTAAATAACCATTCAATGCATCTAAGTATTTTTGAATTACAATATTGATATCGTAGTTCAATAATTCTATCATATCTAAATTAATAAATTGAAGTTGCTCTACGGCATTACTCTATTCTGTGACGCAACTGTGTACCTACTCGAGTTCGTGAAGTCATGAATGAGCGGTATGACGACAGCGCGCGGCGTTTCTCCGATGCATCGCAGTTTATTACGTAGCGCTATTGGTTGCGGGGCCTGAGGTAAGCGTTAAATGCCTACACGGCTGGGGTAACCTCGCCTTAAGGGTTCTGTAGCTGCTATAGTGTAAAGAAACAAACAAAAAATTGTATTTTTCAAAAAACCCGACCTCGAAAAACAATTGAACAGCTCCAAAGAAAATACTTTGTTTTATTTTATAACATAAGCCTTTGCTAATAAATGACGTGGATATCTGAACTTTAAGGGGATTTTGTACGACGATAACCGATATCTACACAGACGAAGTCACAGGCATCAGCTACTTGTGATTTATAAATCAACTATTCGAATCGTTGGCTTGCCTAAATCAGCCACTCATATCTCTTGTCGAGAGGATTGACAACCGGTTAAATTGAATAAGCTTTAAGGGATCGTCTATCTCTATGGTAATGAAGTTTTGTGCGTGATTTCCTTCTATTTTCATGCTTGCCTACCAAATGTTTGGGTGAAAAGTTATTTGCACAAAGATGCACACAAACACACACAATCAATGATCACACACACACACTTCTTCTTTGATCTTTCGCACAGCAATGATCGGCTCGATAGTTTCCTACACAATTTAAGGATCACATGGTAGTTCCATATGTACATATACATCTATCTATTGACTCCACGTCTTATGTCCGACCCGTAAGATTCCACTTGGACCGCTCTGCCGTTAGCCACGTTCAGGACATGGATGGTGCAGATGGTGATATACCCATAAAGGACAGGAAAAAAGGTGGACCATATCTTCGAAGTGGCTCCATTCTGGCACTATGTTTGGAAAGGTTCTATGATTCTCTAATTGGCCAGAATATTTCTCGCTGCCACTCAGGCTAAATTGAAATTATAATTGCCTCATCATCATCATCGTAACAGCCGAAAGACGTCCACTGCTAGACATAAGCCTCCCCCAAAGGAGGGGGGGGGGGGTGCCATAATCGCCACGCTTGGCAGGCGGGTTGGTAATCGTAGTGTATGATGTTGCATTATACAGAGAACGCTGTTGCCAATTCTCTGGTGAGTCACTTAGTCGCCTCTTACGACACCCACGGGAAGTGATGGGATGGTGTTATTCTTTTACAGCACCATTCGGCACCAGCCGACACTATACGGCTATAATTGCATATAACATACGTCCTCATTCCATCATTTGTTTGTCCACAGGTATATTCGACACGGACGGCGTGCACGTGCCCGGAACGGAATGTGACTTCCAGTTCAGCCGGTCCGGCAGCCGTCCCACCCACGGCCGGCTGTACAGTCCCCGGTACCCGTCCATCTACCCCAACAACGTGCGATGTTCCTACCATTTTCATGCCAGGTAAAATTTCAACAAAGTGCAAGTATCAGAGTGCCAATTCTAAAAAAAATAAGCAACGCAGTCGGAATCTGTCAAAGATTTAGAGAAATGAGGTTTATTTGGCAGATTCGAACTGCGAGTCTAAAAAGGCCGCTTCAGCAGAATCAGAAAGCAAATCACGCTATCCGGTTCTGTCAAATTTTCCCAATCAACCTTGAACTTAATTCGTTAGCGATAAAGATGAAAATTAAATTTGTCAAATTTTTGCGTGATTAATATTATGATTCTGCTAGCGGCCTTTTAGCCCTCCTGATATGGGAATGAGTGAGTCAGCTACTTGTGCTGATAAAAATGTCTGAAACGGGTTAACTTAAAAACACTTTATCTACCTGTAAATCAAACGTGGAACCTTATAGTACATGTCTAGAGACCATAATAGTTTGAGACAAAATATTACTTTATATTTTTAAAGCAATCCATAGCTAGAAGATTCGTCTCAGGATGTTTAGGTAAAAACACTACCATTTACGCGGAAACAGGCGATATATCCCAAAATAGACGAAATTTAATAAACTCCGATTGCTTTTCTGAGAAATATGGAGTTCGATTCGGAAGTCCGAAGTGTAATTGCAATCTTGTTATAGCACTGCAATACTTCAAAGGAAATAAAACTATGCAGGGTTACCGACCCGACGGAGACAGCCCGTATCGTTATTAGAACTGAATAATTCTCAAAAAAAAAGAAAAGATTTTTGAAGAATTGGCACCACTTTTTTGTCGAGTATCGAAAAGAGTGACTATGGTTCTTTACGTTTGTATTTTTTTTTTGAAATATGGTAAAACAAAAACATACGTGTATATATTTTAGCTACGAGTATCTTGCCATACGTAAAATTTGCGCATTGTTTGGGAAGTATAACTGTATTTATACACCTAAAGAAGAAAAAAAAGAATGAAAATTGTTTTATTAACATTATAAAAAACAAAAAACATCTACAAAAAATCCGGTCAAGTGCGAGTCGTACTCGACATAAACCAAAAATTTATTATTTGTTGTTATAGCGGCAATAGTAATACACAATCTGTGAAAATTTTAACTCTTTACCTATTACGGTTCTTGATATACAGGCCGCTGACAGACAGACGGACGGACGGACGGATGGACGGACGGACGGACAGCGGAGGCTTAGTAATAGGGTTCCGTTGGTTACCCTTTGAGTACGGAACCCAAAAATAGCTATTTAAAATTTCCTAAAATAACTTAATTGTTTTTTTTTCAGACCCAAGGAACGCGTAAAAGTTGTATTCGAGGAAGTTGCGCTCCAGAAAGGTGACATAAGGTTTGTATACAATTGTATTTTTTTTATTATAAAAACTTTTCAAACGGCAAATACAAAAAATGATAGCAATCACAAAAAGAGCTCCAGGTTTTTATGCGAGGAACTCGGGAACCTCTTCACAATATTTTGTACAATATTATGACGTCATCATCACCAGTGTATCAGCCGGAAATCTTCCACAGTTGAACGTGGGTTCTGTGCTCTACCATAAATTGATATTATTATAGCCAGCCAGACATCTCGTGGCATTTGTGTTTCCAGTACTTTTTTATTGTCTGGTTAAAATTGCAGCTTCTATTTTTTGTATTTTTTTTTCATTGTTCAGAACTTTCACACAAATAAATTGTCCTAGTGAAAAAATATGACGCAACATCCAAAAGAAATATACAGATTATTACATCAATAAAAGTAACTCCTTAAACCAAACATACTTAACAAAATTAAACTGAAATAAAAACACTGACGACAGAATCATAAAACACTTCGGCAGCCATAATTTTCAAGCTAAAAATCCATCTATAAAAATAAAATTGCACGTAAAGTTATTCCATAAAGTCAACGTCGTATGAAGACTGGATGATAAAACTGGGAAGGTACGCCTCATAATCGAATTTCTGATCGAAAATATTGAATGTGATGACGACGGGTGCGCAACGTTGTTCGTGGAGAGGTGACGCCAGATGGCACCGTAGTCTTGGTACGTCTTTGTAAACTATGCTACTTATGCTAGTATCATTATTACCATACTATTGCCCGCGGCTTTGCTAGCGTTAATATGTATGTTTATAGAGGTTCAGGCGGAAAGGCATAAAAAACAAACAAACACACTTGCGTATTAATCATTCAAATTAGTGAGAATATATTAAGGAGATACTAGAAATTTTAACAAAGTAGGGATCGTACACGGACATGTGTAAACAAGTACAAGTATTCGAAACACGCGGCGGTTTTTAGATGTCTGCACTGCGCGATTTAAATAGGGAACATGCAATATTTCCATTTTTGCTTTAATTTTAAAGAACTCCATCTAGAATAGACCACTACATAAATAAAAAATGAAAACGCTTTAATTTATTGCCGAAATTGCGTTTTTAAACCGACAGTTTTAAGGTTCGCGGGAAAACGGACGATGACGTCACTCGTGTCTATCACTGGTCAAGAACTGTCCTAACTCAAAGACTTAAGGTTGCCTTTTCGTTGGCATAACAGCAGATACGTCACTAAACGCTGATTGTTGTTTTTAAATACGTTCCGTTTCACATTACTTTAATTCATTATTTTTTGTTAAAAATCGATATTAACCAAAATAAAAACTTTGCAACGGCCTTTATTTTATACTTTTTTATCATTTTACTGACAACATTCTCATAAATTCTGTATTTGCATCTTCCCTATTGTATTTTTTTTGGGTGCACCACGTTCCATCACTCACGTCTGACTGGCGTGCACGGGCCTGATATGTGTGCATCACCTTTAGTTTTCTGGGGTAATCTTAAAAACACTAATCAAGATGAGCCAACAAATAAGTGTCTGTTCAATGACGGTTGCTTTTATGAGGCGAGAATGGAAAAGCTTTTGCTTTGTTGGTAAAACCAGCTAAAATGTTATATCAGTCGGTTATGCTTCTTACATTCAGCAGATCTCATTGTATTCATAAAA
This sequence comes from Lacanobia oleracea, assembly GCA_950371165.1. Taxonomy (NCBI): domain Eukaryota; kingdom Metazoa; phylum Arthropoda; class Insecta; order Lepidoptera; family Noctuidae; genus Lacanobia; species Lacanobia oleracea. The sequence goes on from OX493397.1 coordinate 17,366,197, forward strand.
ATATAACTTAGCAGAACCGGAAATGCAAATAATAACCGAATATAGTACAATATTGCGTTAATGCACAAAAGAGTAAATTATGCAGCGCTGACCGCCAAGCGATTTCGGGTTTCGGTTGCTGGCTTGCTTCGTTACCCTCTGCTTTATTTTAACAAAAATTTGGACATTAAAATGAAAGTATAAATGAGGTTTCGTAAGGATTTTTTTAAAGTAGATTAAAAATATATATTACTAAAGCGAAGATGTTGGAAGTCTTTGGAGAACCTGCAGTCAAAATCTAATTTTTAAATTCGATATTCCCCTGAATTTTTCGAGAAATAAGAACATAAATGTATTAAACATAATTCTTATTTAATTTTTCAGAGTAGGACTCTCACTAAAACTTGTTCACCTAAATATATTCATTCGTAATTTCACACACAAAGAACATGTCGCTTACACCGATTTTCTTTCCAGCATAAGATCAATAGCCAAGACTTTCCACTACCTATAATATTCAGCTTACCTCAGCAACCCGTTTTATCACTCACGAAAATATCGATAAGCGTTTACCGTAACGCGAACCAACGCCACCATGACAAACAATATTCACCCCTCGAGAATACATCCTACACGCATGATTTCGGTTTTTGCGTAAAATCGGTTAACCGAAACAGCCCAACAGTAACCAATCCCTAAAGCGCGTAGTAGAGTTGGCATAATTAAATTATGGTTTTAACGGTCGACTAGTGCTCACGTAAATGAGCCCAGCTCATAAACTATACGTACTTGTTTAATTAAGCGGATAATGCATGAATGGGCCGCTTTAGGTGGCTACGTCATAATGTAGCTTCGAGGTCTTTTGCATAATGGTTTCGGTCAAGTGGCGCGGAGAAATTAAGTAGTATCCATGGGTGGTTGTTGGAATTGTTAATTTTGTTTCAGTTATTTATTAGCAATAGCGCTTGATATAGTAATTGTAACGAGAGCCACTAGATAAAGTGACTATCAGCGATAATGGTTGCGGAAACGTCAGAATGTTTTTGGATGACATGCGCTGCCGAAATGTCATTGTCATTTTGACAATCGATATAACTGTGAAATGTCACTTTGTCTAGAGCCCGGAGTCTATTGAATAGAACTAACCAGCGACAGGTGACAAGCGACAATCTGACAATTCGTCAATTTTGTAAGTTTATTTCATACATTCTCTGCTTTATGAAAAACACATGTCGCGAAATTGTCTATTGCATTTTTAGTTTTATTAAACAGTGCTCAGAATTCTAATTCTACTCATTCTTAAGCAAGTTTCGGATTCGCATGTCAGACGTAATCTGTCAAAAATGTATGGAAATTAGGGTGATTTGACAGATTACGACTGAGACGCGAATACGAACGTGGCTTAAAAATTAGTAGGATTGGTCCTCTGGTCTTCATTGACCGGTCATTTAGGGGTTTCCGACACATAGGTATATCTAGCAGCTTATATAGAACACCCTTTTTTAAAAATAAACACTTTTCAGTTGAGTGAACCCACTCAAAATGTTTGCTCGCAGAACGCCTGCGTAATCTGAGTATACTGAAACTGAATTATATTTTGCTACATCAGTCCTTATACTAATTATATGTTTGTACCTAGATAACGGAGAGGTCCACAATCTACCTGACCGCTATCCTAAGCATAACCGACTTCAGCCGCTCGACTTTATAACTGGGTCAACCCAAATATCTTCCATTTCATTTACCTTTGCTATAATAACAACAACCTGTAGGCAGTTTGTTTTTCAACAGAATGTATTACACACATAATCTAAAATATAACGAAATTATGGAAAATATTTTGAGGGGTAAATTGATTGTACGAGTAAATCTGACTATAATAATAATGAGCAACATTTTCTATTGTATAATGAAACTTCGCATTCGGAGGAGCTCGTGGCTAAATAATAACAGCCGCACGGGTCGATCTTGAAGGTTAAGCAACGCTTGTGAAGGTTGGTCTGTGGATGGGTGACCATCTTAACATAACGAGTTTCCTCCGTGCCTCGGAAAGCACGTTAAGCCGTTGGTCCCGGCTGTCATTTGTAGATCTTTGGCAGTCGTTACGGATTGTCAGAAGCCAGTAAATCTGACTCCAGTCTTGCCAAGAAGTACCGTGTTACCCAGTTAATGGGTTGTGGAGGTCTGGTAGGCAGCCGCTCCACGTAAAACACTGGTATTCAGCTGAATCCGGTTTGACTGGAAGCCGACCCCAATGTAGTTGGGAAAAAGCTAGGCAGATGATGAATGAAACTTCGCATTCATGAGTCGTCTTACAAAATAATAGATAACTTTGTCTAAAAATAAATAGTTGAATAGGAAAAACATTTTTCAACGGGTATTCAGTAGATATCGTATTTTCACGAGGAGAATAATGTTTTACAATAACTATTGAAAATTGACAACAACCATTAAAAGCTCGCTGCTGATCACGGTCGTCCATCATAGACCGCAGGTACAATATTGCTTGTCTCATGCAAAAAAAAAGCCGCTCAAAATTCTCTCTCATTTCCAGAACCAATTTCAAAACAACTTCTTAAATCGCATGTCATATCCCAGCTTTCCAACAAATCAATACAGTGTTGGCAGTGTCGCTATAAATAAATGAAACAAGCCTGAATATTTTACCACCGTATATGCCTCAGGCGTTGACATTGGCAAGCCGGAACACCTTGTAAAGGTATTTGCTCCAACTAATCCGGTTAAGGGTGGTACCGTAACTAAATTTAGTGGCAATGGCGCGACGTTTAGAGGAAAATTTTAGCGGCTCGTAAACACGTAAGGAGGTAAATATTGTAACAGTTAATATAGGGGTCTAGGTCTTAAGTTAATTTTGGGGTCCTGCCGGGGTTACGGAAGTCGCGTAAGTTCCCGCAATCCCCGTCGTAGGTGAGAGATGGAACACCGGGGTGGTTTTAGTCAGTAAGAGTCTGACAGACCACTCCGCCCGCCCCAGGGCAGAGGACATCCATGAGTATTCGTTATAGAAAAGGGGTCTTGATGGTACTGGAGTTTTCTTCTAAGCATTTTTCAATCCAACACTGAGCAATCATGTCATAAAACAACAACACACTGTGAGTGACACCCAAAATGTCTGATCCTTAAAGAGTCTGTGACCTCTGAATTACCTAATTTATAAAATCCCTGATAGCATTGACAACCATGTTAAGTAGTGGAAAACGTTGGGCTCATCATCATCTCATTTCATTACATTATTACCTCAACTTATTAATAGTTAATGGAAAACTCGCTCAGAAACAATTCCATCATTTTCTGAGGTCGTCAACTACACCAATAATATCAAATGACTCCTCCCGCTCTCAACGGAGCAGAAGGGAGTGTCAGACTCTTACCGACTAAAACCCATCTGTGTTCCTCCTAATACCCTTTGCGTTCCAGGACCGCGGTGACTCTTTCGAACACTCCGTCTCCTTATGGAAAGCAAAATATCCATAAGTATATTGGGACAAAATCAAGCTTGTTTGGAATTCAGGAATGCGGCTCAATGTTTCCTTAACATACTTTTCAATTCACAGAGTAGCTCTGACCTACCGCCGACCTAATTTTGCATGTCTCCAAACATTGAAAACCGTTCTACAATTCCGAGTGTATATTCCACCAGCCGTCCTTAACATAACTTGACTAAACTCAGGACATTCCTGCGAAGGAATTCCGTAAGTCCGGCAGAGGAACTTGAGTAACTAAATTAACCTAACTGAATTATTCGTGCAGTAATATTACGTGGGCTGTGTTAATTGTTTACTGTGTAGTCTTTGGTTTGATTCTTTTTTAATTTCGTCTTGTATTGGTGGTAAAAAGAAGGACCCTTTTTGTTTGCATCCCATAGATATGCATACCGGCCGATACCACACGTGGTGTCGGCTGGTGCCGTATGGTGCCGTAAAAGAATAATACCATCCCATAATTTCCCGTGGGTATCGTAAGAGGCGACTAAAGGACTCACCAGGGAATGGGCAAATGGGAGAATGGACGTTCTCTATAAAACGCAACACCATACACTGCGATCGCCAACCCGCCTACCAAGAGTGGCGATTATGGCAAACCCTCTACTTTGGGGGAGGCCTATGTCCAGCAGTGGACGTCTTTCGGCTGATTTGACTGACTGACTGATATCTATGGAAGATAGGTAGTATAGACATGCGAATAAAAATAATGCTCTTGTCCGAAGCTTCGCCCGTTAAAGTCAGAAATGATCCCAAGGCAAACTACCGAAATAAAAATTCAAGGTTTTAATCCGGGTTAAATTCTACCCGTGTACAGAGTTTCGTTCAAATACGTTCAGCCGCTGCTTGCTCAGTGGGAATTGACTGACAAACATCCAAAATTGTATCATGTTAGTTTTATAACATTCGAATTTAAAAGGATTAAAAGCTTATTAGAAGTAAAACGGACATTTTAAAACAATGTACCGTAAGTGAAAACTAAATTGTCCATGATACGATAATTTTCACCGCACAAAGATTTACACTAGAGCAGCTATATTCACAGAGGTTTTGAGAACTTTAAAGAACAAAGCTCCCTTCATTCTTAACGTGGCGAGTTCTTAGTTCCTTTAAGCTAGCGGCCACTTAATCTTTACAATTCTTTACACCGTCTCCAGCACGGTTTGGCTGCAAAACGTCATCAATCCGAACGATAAAATCTTTTAGTGGCTACTCTAGTGCAGCTATGAAAATATTATATGGTAGCCTTTAGTTTTCTTGTTGAAGAAGGAAATCTTATCTCAGTTTATTTTTAGTTGACGCAACAACGCGTTTTTATATCCTTGTTCTTAGATAACTTCATAGTCGGTTCGATCCCCTTACTATTGGAGATTTAAGTTTCCTTTCTCCGTTTATTAATTTACTCTGAAGCATTAACCTGTATTTTGCTGTGTTTTAACTGTACTTTAATTGATACGCCTGCAATGATTAGAGAAGCCATCACTAATATAATGTTCGTGTCCATGCAATGTGCGTTGAGTACAAAGAACAATGGTGGCTAATTAATACAGCTTGTTACATAAATAAAAAATATTGTAAAATGTTCGTTACTAATTCCTTAACATATTGTAGAAAATATATTTTTATTAAAACTCCGTGGTTAATAAATATTGAGAGTTTCCATTCTTTGGTTTTTTAGCGGTAAATATGAATTTTAAAACAACTATTACGGGTAATCACAACAATGTTGCCAACTGAATGCTTCTCGCCCCAGATCTAGCACATTTTTTGCTGTACAGCGCAGTTATATGTCTGAGAAATACCTACTAGGTGGTGGTGGTGTGTTAAATAAATAAGTTGACATAAACAGTATACCTATTTATTTTTAATACTTTGTTGTTTGAAAGATGTAACATCTTTTTTTTTATTTGTCCGAAAAAATGATAAAAGTGGCGACTCAGACTTTGCGTTGTTAGCAACACTGAGTATAATGACAGGACAATGACAGATGCTGTCACAGAACACATATTACCATCTATATTACTATACCGCATATTACCTAGCAGAATGCTCTCGAGCTGCTGTTGTCGTTGTGTTTGAGTTTCGTGTTTTATTTTGGATTACTTATATTTTATTTGACCCGGATTGTTTTATGGACTCTCGATCGATTCTTCCTCTGTGTGACCCGTGCGTGTTTTTGGCCTGTGATTATCTTCCTTGCGTGGAGACATTATGCTCTTCTTAATTGGACTCTGATTCTGCTTCACAACTTGGTTCTGTATAACTGGTGTTGGATCTTTACTTCACCATCACAATGGGAGACAACGAGAGACGTCGTAGTCCGCGGATTCAATAGTTTTTAGATGACATTATTGTTAAAATAAATAAAAATAAAATTACTTGTTTAATTTCTTTCTTATTCATTAATTCCTTATTTTTCATTCATTTCAACAAACAAAAATTCACACCACAGTCAAAAATCTTAATACTTTCCTAATTACATAAAAATTAATCTAAATTCAAAATTCCCGCCAAAACGACTAAATTCTCAATATTTATTAACTACGGAGTTTTATGTTGAAAATACTATATATAATAACTTATTACGAATATTTTACGGTAGTTTTCATTAATGTAACAAGCTTTTTTAATTCAAATAAAATGTTGTATGGGCATCTGCCATTGTTCTTTCAGCTGTCGTAGCCATAGCGACAAGTGTAAGTAATGCACTGAGAGTGCTGCTGCAGCTGCCGTGGCGAGGTAGTGCGTCAGAGATGTTTGGGGATAATAATATTGATGGTTTTGCCGCCATTATTAGAAAAAGATGTGCATCCCTGATGACTCGTGTTCGTGGCAGTACCAACAGTATTACACACAACACATTCAGTGTATTCGCAGATCGGTGGGATTCTCCGATGTTGCGGAGGTGGATGCGGCTCCACGCTGAATGTTAACTGTTTATTTTTATCTGTCTGTACCCTACAAACACTAGATTTTAAGTAAAATTGTTACTAACCCCATGGACTCCGGTCTGAAATAAATAAAATTCCATTCTATTCATAGTCAAACTTCTCACGGACAATCAATTTCTATGAGTAAATGAGACTCTAGGTTTGTAAGACTGAGACTTCTGAGCTGCCCGACCATTATTATTTTCTCACTGCCTCACGTAATTTTTTTACATTGCCTTCTCTGACGAGCTGTAGGTATCTGTTTAGACTAAAACAAAACACTTCTGTCTATGTGTAACTTACCCTTATTTACTCAAAGCTACTTAAGTGCAATAAACATTCAATTGCGTCGCAGTTTCCCAGTGTATCAACATTACATTACCATAATTACGAGGTTCTGTTACTGCTGTATTCTGGTCTATGCTATATAGTGGGTGAGTTTGTCAAGTGAGCTTAGGTGGTCAAATCCGTTACTATGAAGTATAGCGAAAAATACTAAGAAGTCTCGAGCCCGATTTTGAGGAAAACTAAAACAGCACGATACGATTTCTCAAAAATCATATCAATATGCATAGCTAGGAAAGCAACCCGATAACTTTATGGCGTAAAAAATATTATGGAGGTTTTCACCAACATCTGAAAGTGGCAAGGCAAGACAAGGCTAGGCAAGCGTGCTCCATCTTCGACCACATCATCGCTCACCTTCAGGTGAGATAGTAGTGGTCAAATGTGTGCTATTAATAGTAAAAAAGTGCCGTTAAAAGTGAATCAAATCCTGGGAAGTAATAACACATAGTGAACAGAAAAGACCACATGGTCTGTCCTGCAGAAGAGCTCATTTTCAACTCAAATAAATTCAATGGTGCAGTTTAAGTCTACAGTATTTTTCGAGATTCCTCATAAGTTCCCATTTTGCCATTCACTATCAAGGCAAAAGGCACCGCCATCTTTAGTGTTAGCTCTTCTTCTCGTGTTTTCTCGACTTCTCACATTTTCACTATCCGTGGTCGAGCGGTTTAGGCGTTTGCCTTGTGACCCGTTAGTCGTAGGTTCGATTCCCACGGGAAACATACTTTGTACAATTGCTTCCAGTTTCGGTTAGACAGGACATTGCAGGCTTGAATCACCTGATTGTCTTATAAAAAGATGATTCCGTGCTTCAGAAGGCACGTATAAGGCGGTGGTCCCGACCGCCAAATGAGGTGGCTTAGAAACTCTGACACTAGGTATGTGGGGTCGTTAGACCTTACTGCCCACACGATAAGAAGATGACTATGCTCTAAGGTACGAGTAGTTATTCGATAAGAGTTATATGTAGTTCATCAGCCGCTAAATATTTAGCCGCACCAACATAGAAACTTGCCATACCTATTCTAACATCACAGCTTGCCCAATAAAGCAAACACGACAATTTGCCGTAACGAGAGTGTTGCCATAAAATGTATGAAGCCGCGACGTCATGTACGTCACAAGCAGAAGCCAACGATATATTGCGGGAGGCTTTCGATTTTATACGGAGTGTTGCCCACGGAAAAAATGGGGATTGGGTATTAGGTGAGAGGAAGAAATGTTAGGGGGCTTGATATATTTTGATGGGGAAACTTCGTTTTCAATATTAATAAAATAAACTTTTTTTTTTTTCAGTAAGTTATTAACAATTTTGTTACAACTATGGCTGCTGTAACAATAACATTTTATGACTGTTGAAAAAAAATTGCAATGTATTTCAAAGAATTGCTTTCACACTGTGAATAAATTGTATAGGCCTTCGCAGTATGAAGAAAATTCTTCGAAAACCATTGTAATTTTGTTACTTCTTAAGAAAATGTAATGCTCTAGAAACATCAAAGGCTATCAACAGATACGCAATAATAGTAGATACTCACTAGATACCGAAAATTGTTAAAGAAATCTGTAACATGGGACAGCAAATCATAGAATCAAAAACCATACATATATGCCAGCGTCTAATTTTATAAGTAATGCTTAAAAACCGCAGTAAAATCGCCACACTGTTACCCAGTCACACCCATCCAATGTACACCATAAATGTCGTGTTAATTATGTCGTTTTCGAGGTATATAACCACCAACCACCGACCACCGACCACCACGGTGACCGCAACCCTATAAACTATTTGTGGTCACAAATATACCGGAGGTACGCTATATAAAATTAAACGGCCGATATTAGTAATCTATGTATATTAACCCGTTTGTTACAGCGGTACCGCTGTATGGAAAATCGATTAAATTGTACATTAGATTTCTACGCCTATTCCTGTTTTAAGCGTTGCTTTTCCTTGAAGAACGACCCGTGCAGCTGTTATTATCTAGCCACGAGCTCCTCAATCTAGTTTTGTTATCTCAGAATAACAAAAATCACAAAAATTTAAATTCATTAAGCCTTAGCCCTTTGGTGTTGTCCTTAACGCACATTACAAAGTACACAAATATAAACCAAAAGAGACTACATACACAGAAACCCAAATGTAGGACACTACCCATTACTGCCATTAATTTCATCCTCTGCATCATATTTCAGTCTTACACGCCACAGTTGTACCCTAGTTTATGAAGAGTGTTGTTCTGTTTTACCAGTCTCGTAATTAATACAGAATGTTCTCCCATTAGACTAACCCCTCTTTGATTAAAATACCTTAGAAAAGTGGTTCAGTTGCTGACGCTGCCGCTACAAATTAAAATACAAATAGAGGTACATAAGAAACCAAAAAGATAGGACACTACTGCCACCATAAATTTCATCCTCTGCATTATATTTCAACACGCCACAGTTATACCCTAGTTTGTACAGCGTGCTGTTCTGTTTCATCTGTCCCGTAATTAGGTAATACATGATGTTCTCCCATTTGACTTTCGACTTTTAGATTAAAATACCTTAGAACAATTATATTAACAGTTGCTGACTCTACCTACCTACATGACAAAATGCGAGAAAATATGAAAAATACAATACGAATATAAAACACTACTGCCATCAGTAATTTCAACCTCGTCATCATATTTCATTCTAGTTTAAACTGCGTGCTGTTCTATTTCATCTGTCCCGTAATTAATACAGGATGTTCTCTCATTCCAGCTGCCTACGTCGCGCGGACATCATCAAAGTCTTTGACGGGAGAGACACCAACTCGCCAGCTATAGCCATGCTGTGTAACGAGCTTACAGGTACCTAACGTTGAATATCTTAAACTAATATGTAAAGCTGAAGAGTTTGTTTGTTCGTTTGTTTGTTTGCTTGAACGCGCTAATCTCAGGAACCGCTGGTCCGATTTGAAAAATTCTTTCAGTGTTAGATAGCCCATTTATCGAGGAAGGCTATATATCATCACGCTAAGACCAATAGGAGCGGAGCAGAAATGAAAATTGTGACACAGACGAAGTTGCGTGGGTCAACTAGTATGAAATATCATCTTCCTAGCCTTTTCCCAACTATATTGGTGTCGGCTTCCAGTCAAACCGGATTTAGCTGAATACCAGTATTTTACGCGGAGCGGCTGCCTACCAGACCTCCACAACCCAGTAACTGGGTAACACGGTACTTCATGGCAAGACTGGAGTCAGATTTACTGGCTTCTGACTATCCGTAACGACTACCAAAGATGTACAAATGACAGCCGGGACCAACGGCTTAACGTGCTTTCCGAGGCACGGAGGAAACTCGCTATGTTAAGACGGTCACCCATCCACAGACCAACCTTGGCAAGCGTTGCTTAACCTTGAAGATCGACCCGTGCGGCTGTTATTATTTAGCCACGAGCTCCTCCAACTAGTATGAAATATAATAGTTCTTTATTATGTACACCATATAAGATAAAGAAAAGAAAGATGAAAATATTACATAAAATGATACAATGGTCAAATTACGTTGATAAACCACATACTAAATTTAAAAAGCAAGTAATCATGTGTACTATCAGAGGTCGGCGACCCCGTTAATCAGCGGTAATTGAAATTAGATCAAAATAGGTTTTTTCTTTCTTTTTGTCGAATTTTTTCTAGCTTAATTATTTCGGCATTGTTTAGGCTGCAATTCTGGCTCACGTATATTTTTGAACTGATAGTTGAAGCTAACCGGATTAGATTCGATACCATCATCATCATCATACTTCAAATCATGTCTATGTGTGAGTAAACGGTACTATAAACGAGTTAGATATTATTTTCGTGAAGTATGGCGAATCAGAAGGGTTTTTATGCCGTATTTTGACTAATTTCGATAAAGTGGAAAATCCGATTGTCGCACCATTATTTCTGCGACTTAATATTGTTCCAATTACACTCGAAACTAAATAAAACTGAAAATGTTGACTTTAGCGCCATCTCGCGGGAAAATGGCAATGAACAACCCGTAACATTCACCTTTTGCCTTACTTAATTAATCAGGTTCTACAGCTGGTAGGATTTGGGTACAGAACACGGGTACACCTGTTATTCGTTGGTTAGCGCATCACAAGTATTTAGCAAGTATAATAACATTATTATCACTATAAGAAATTTTCCTTAAACAGGAACTGCCTAGCTTTTATTATTATCTATTAAGAATCAAACGAACTCATCAGGATGAACTGCGATGTACGTTTGACTTCATCATCATCTGCCTAGCCTTTTCCCAACTATATTAGGGTCGGCTTCCAGTCAAACCGGATTCAGCTGAATACCAGTGTTTTACGTGGAGCGGCTGCCTACCAGACCTCCACAACCCATTAACTGGGTAACACGGTACTTCATGGCAAGACTGGAGTCAGATTAACTGGCTTCTGACTATCCGTAACGACTGCCAAAGATCTACAAATGACAGCCGGGACCAACGGCTTAATGTGCTTTCCGAGACACGGAGGAAACTCGGTGTGTTAAGATGGTCACCCATCCATAGACCAACCTTGGCAAGCGTTGTTTAACCTTGAAGATCGACCCATGCGGCTTTATTATCTAGCCACGAGCTCCTCTACTACTGGATTCGACACCATAGGTTCATAATTTAGGATAACTAAAAATACCTATGTATTCTTTCGTCTTCACCGACACACGTAATTTTATTATTTATGAAACGACTTTATATTATTGACTGTCTCGAGTTTGACCCACGATATCACCCAATGATAATAAGTGATGACGTACGTAGTCGACGATGCAGTACGTTCAAGTCTAATTCTCTTCTCTCCATAAAACTACAGACCTCACAACATTCAACTACATCACTTTAAACTAACACTCAACATTTATTCCCGCACATTTCCACAAATATCATAACAAGATTTTATTTCTTGACTTCCCGACACACAATACTAATATAAGTGACGTTGAGAAATCGGTTCGGAGATCTAATTTCACGGGATGCGACGATGCGGGACATTGCATTGCTCTGCCCGGAGTCCCGGCATCACGGGATTCTTTGTCGCTTTACACTACCCTGCACTTATGGGACAAACAGCTCTCCGACATAGATCTGGGACATAAATTGTTGTTTTATGTGAGGATTAAAAATATGAAGAATGTTTTCAACATTCAGATGAAAAAGAAATGATGAACAAATTGATCGATTCAAGTATGATCATGGCAGTCTACTTCACGTAAACATTGAAATTCTAGTCTCAAGTTTGTCTCGGTCGCATTCAATGTCAAAATGCAAGAAAATTAGGAGAATAGAAAGATACAAATTAAAATGCGAATGTCCTCTTTAAATACGTGAATTGCCCCTCTGATATCCGAAATACCTCTGACCCTAGCAGTCATGATATTAATCAAGTAGTTACTTACATCGGCTGTATATAATTCATAATGTTATCTTTAATTATATCCGTGTAAAGATAGTGCATTTAAGGCGCAGATCTATATGGCTCAGTAGCTGATTTTAAAATGAACATCACGTCTAAACGACTAGGTAGCCCTCTCGGCTTGTCGTCGTCTTAACTAATTCTTAGTTACCATCCGGGCATCCGACAGGCACATTGGACGTGCATTTGGCAGAAAACGGATTATAAAACGCTGAGCTAGCCTCACCCTTTCTGGAATGGACAGGTGACTGATAGTTTCAGCTACAGCGGTCTTGTCTACCCATTTATCAGATAAACGGAAATTGTACAATCTTTGGCTCCAACATATACAAAATTTGAGTGCCAATTCTATTTTTTTTAACCAACATTCGCACTCGCATGTCAGTCGCAATCTGACAAAAATGTATGGAAATTAGGGCTATCGCGTTTGAATTCGCCGCTAGAGGCGCTAATGTAGCGTTAAAATGTCAAATTTCACTGTTGTTGGTTGGCTATTGTCGCGAGTTTATTTAGTTATTTGTTTTCATTTTGATTTTTATTTTCCTTCTAACTTTGTTCACATGCGCGTAATAACAACTTTAATGCTATGATTAAGTACATTCAGTCAAAAAAGTATCGGGAATGGATGATTTGTTTATGGTTCCAAATTCAAATTTTTCTTTTTTTGTAGTTGTTAGATTGGCACAACTGTTTTCCATTTTGGCGCGGAGTTTGAGTTGCATCTGTTATTTATATTAAATACAGTGCTGGTTTTAGTAATATCATATATAGTGTGTATTGCGAATTTCATAATGGACAAAAATATCGAACAAAGAGTTTGTCTTAAATTTTGCATCGCCAATGGAATTTCGTGTTCGGAGTCACTGAAAATGTTACAGAAGGCTTACGGTGAATCGACTTTATCAAAAACTCGTGCTTATGAGTGGTTCAAAGCGTTCAAAAGCGGTCGAGATGTGATGGAAGGTAGGCCGTCAACGTCTGCAACTGAAGTTAACATCGCAAAAGTGAAGGAAATAGTGACTGAAAATCCCCATTCAACTCTGAGAGAGATAGCCGCTGAACTTTCTGTATCTCACGAGTCGATCCGTACCATTTTAACTAATCATTTGGGTATGAAACATGTTGCTGCTCGGCTAGTCCTAAAAGATCTGAATTTTCTCCAAAAACGCAGTCGCTGAGGACATGCTAGAACGAGTCAGTTCGGACCCAACATTCATGAAACGCATTGTTACTGGTGACGAGACGTGGGTTTACGAGTTTGACATGCAAACTAGTCAACAAGCTTCGGAGTGGCGCCTTCCAACTGAACCGAAACCGAAAAAACCACGCCAAAGTCGATCAAAAGTCAAAGTCATGTTGACTGTTTTCTTTGACTATCGCAGTGTTGTGCACTCTGAATTCTTACCGGAAGGTCTAACGGTAAATAAAGAATATTATTTGAGCGTTATGCGGCGTTTAAGAGAGCAAATTCGACGAAAAAGGCCAGATTTGTGGAAAGACTATTCTTGGATTTTGCACCACGACAATGCGCCTTTGCACAGGGCTATCATTGTGAACGAATTTTTAACCAAACACTCAACAAATACCATCCAGCAACCACCATATTCACCAGATATGGCTCCTGCTGACTTTTTTCTTTTTCCTAAACTCAAATTACCACTTCGTGGCACCCGTTTTCAATCGATAGAAGACATAAAGGAGAATTCGCGGCGAGAACTGAACTCAATTCCGGAAGCAGCGTTTAAAAAATGTTTTGACGAATGGATTAGTCGTTGGCGCAAGTGTATCGTTTCTAAAGGAGCATACTTTGAAGGTGATAAAATAAATTTGGATGAATAACAGACTTTTTGTATATTATTGATGTTTTCCCGGTACTTTCTTCACAGAGTAGTACCTTACTCGACACTGGCGCCAACTGGCGAGTACAAAAATGCGAAAAAGAGAATGCGAATTAAGTTTAAAAATTAAAAGTATTGGGCCTCTGGGAATCTAGGATTTAACTAGTAATAAGATAGCAAACACAGGTCATAGATGATACCGAGACGATAAATAAGCTTCTCTCCTCAGACAGATCAAAGCATACAGCCTTAAAGCCTTTTTCCGCAGTTTCATTTCCCTGGTATTGCTGATTAAATATGGGTATGGTTCCAATGGACTTCCGAACCATGCCTCATGGCCATTAGAATTCTCAATTCCTATAAGTTAATGAATTTTCGTAATCCAATCAGTTGTGCCCAAGATTACCTATTACAAACATTTGACTAGAGTCCAGACAAATGGGTAGTGTACAGTACAACTATTTTCTTAATGCCCTTGGCAATTATCGCATTTTCGAATACAAACGAATTTCCACCATTTTTACAACATTTTACATTAAGATAAAAGAGTATTAACAACTCTATATGTATACTTCAAGGTTAATTGAGAGCGTCAACTCTATATGTATACTTCAAGGTTAATTGAGAGCGTCCGGTCTGCACCACGTGCAAAGGGCAACTGATAGAAATCCGACGACATTAAGAAAATAGTTGTACTGTAGGCAGTTATTTTAAAACATCGTTATATTATCATTTGTGTATAAAGACTACTCAGACGACTCCAAAATTCCATCTCTTATAATATTGAGCTTAAGTAGAACTTGACTCAATAAGAAAATAAATTTTCCCTGAAGCAATACATTAGGTTTTCCTAGAAAACCATTTTAGATTTGATTCCCTTCGGATTTGTTAAATAATCTTGAGTACCCAAGTAATATATTGTCTGGAACTGATTGTATTTTGGTAGATTTTCTTGGTATTCAAGGCTGACTCACAATCCGAACAAGGGCCCTTTGGAAATGAAATATCGATAACTAATTAAAAAGTAATTGGACAGCCTCGTTGGTTTAGTAGTCACAAACGCGACTAGCATGAGTTCTTGAGTTTGTCTCAAGGGTCAAAAAGTCATTGAATGTCTATCTGGGCCCTGTTTAAATCTGACAATGCGACAAATTGTCAAAAACTGACATAATTGTAACAATTTCGTGACAGGTGAGTGTGCCCAAGAACTCCACGACCTCATCCCACCGGCCCCCTTCTACCATCAGACATCCAGACGCACTGCATCTTACCAACCCTACCTTGTGGCTATTCCACCAATTCGCACTAAGCGTTTTCAAACGTCTTTTATAATGCGCACAGCAAAGGAGTGGAACTCTCTGCCTGCGTCTGTGTTTCCAAAAGCTTACAACCCTAATCTCTTCAAAGTTAGAGTGAACAGGCTCCTTCTGGGTAGGCTCGCTCCATCGTAGACTTTGTCTCTGTCATCCTTCTTTGTCTCGACTAGAGTCAAGAGCAAACCCATTACAAATAAAAAAAAGGTGTGGTTTATTAAAGCAGATAATGTACCTATAATATAAATAAACTTTACAAAATTGTCGCTTGTCATCAGTCGCTTGTCAGTTTTAATAAATAGGCCTCTAGAATTTTCTTAATAGCTCTGGATGTATGCACGGTTGTTGTCTAACCCTTAGGAGAAAATAAACGTGATGCTTTGCCAGTCATTTTATTTGGGGGCCGAGTCACCCGCGTCCGTAGGAGTATACCCAATTTTTAGACCCTACACGTGGTCCCTGGGTGGTGCTAATCAGGTGACACTATCTGGTGGTAGGCTTCGGCCGATGGCTTGTGACCACCCACTGAGCAAAGACGTACCGCCAAGCGGCTTAGCTGCGTTCCGGTACGATGCTCAGTGTAGCCAATTCAGAGGAGCTGGGTCGAAATAGTTGTTCCAATGCAGGCAGACCAACCAGGCTTGCCCTGGCGTGGGCGTATCGGGAGACTAGTCGCGGAGGGTAGCAGGATCCGAGTGAGTGAACCGAGCGGGCACGGTGCGCCGCTGGCCGACCGCCAGGTAGTTGGGGGCCCAAGTAGTGTGCTAGCCACACATGAAAGGCTGGCCCGCCAACTGACGAAAAATCCCGGAATGCACCATCGTGCTGGTTGGCGACCAGATGAAAGGGCCCGATGGTCATTCCCGGGGGGGCTCGGACGTCCCCACAGTCTCCAGACTAGTCCCCCAAAGATGTCGTCCTGTCAGGGCGTGCCTGAGGGTTAGCAGCATGGAACCTCATTTCACTTCCTTCTCCTCAACCTCACTCACTTTTATTATGAACAGGGGAAAAAAGAGAAAAGCTGTACAGGGGCAGCACGCCCTTTCGCATAAAGTGCACCTCTCTAACATACGAGGTCTGCACTCAAATCTCGCTGCAGTCCATCACCACCTTGAGACTGAGAAACCAGCGCTCTTGTTCCTGTCGGAGACGCAGATCGGATGTCCGTCGGACGTGTCATACCTATCTTACCCAGGGTTTACCCTGGAGCACCACTTCAGACCACGCGCGGGCGTATGCATGTACGCCCGGGACGACATCTGCTATCGGCGTCTCCGTTACCTTAAAGACTCCAGGTTCTCGACGCTGTGGGCTATAGTGGACACAGGCCTAGACAAAATTGTCTACGCCTGCGTCTACCGTTCGCACAGCGGTGATTTGGAGACAACTGGGCTTACACAGCACCTGAGTGAGGCGACGGATGCGGCTCAGCAGCGGTACCCTCGTGCCCAATTGGTGTTACTGGGGGACTTTAATGCCCACCATCAGGAGTGGCTCTTCCCATACCAGTGCACAGACCATGCTGGACGAGAGACGCGAAAGCTAGCGCTTGCGTTAAATCTTACCCAGCTGGTCCAGGGAGCAACGAGGGTGCCCGATGTTGATTCGCACACTGCCAATTGCTTGGACCTTTTGCTGACAACAGATCCAAACCGCTATTCGGAGTCGATTTCTTCACCACTGGGTAGTTCCGACCACTGTCTGGTGAAGTCTGTATCCGTCTACTCCCCGCCCGATCTTAGCTCAAGAGGCACCCGGCGGGTATGGTGATACAGGTCAGCAGATTGGGATGGCATGCGATCTTTTTTCGCATGTTACCCTTGGCAGCCTACTTGCTTTTCTTCCACTGATGCTTCGTCGTGCGCGGACGCCGTGTCGGATGTGTTGCGGAGGGGAATGGAGTACTACATTCCGTTCTCTGACATAGCGAAATCTGGCGAAGCTCGTCCTTGGTTTGGTGCCGAGTGCAATCGCGCCGATGCACATCTTAAGCACGCGGCGTACCTGGCATGGGTCGACGCTCGTACGCGCAAAGCAAATGACGTGAGTCGGAAGAAGAGAGCCTTCAGCAGGGCTGCCAAGTCCTGCAAGAAAGTGTTGCGGAGGGCTCGGTTTGACCACAATAGCCGAATAGGGAACAAACTTGCTTCATACCCAGCAGGTAGTAAGGCTTTTTGGTCCCCGGCTAAGTCGGTCGAATCGAACTTCTGCCGCCCCTCACTACCACCACTGCTCAGACCCGACGGGACGCTGGCCCACTCCGCTGAGGAGAAAGCGAACTTGTTTGCTTCTTTGTTTGCGGAATCTTCACGTCTGGATCCTGGTGGCGCGACGCCCTCCGCCTCTCCTGGTGGCTGCGAGTCGAGTATGTCAAACATTCGCATTCATCAGAAGGACGTCCGTAGGCTAGTGGTCCCGACGGGATACCGGCAATTGTTCTGAAGACTTGTGCGCCTGAGTTGTCTCCGATCTTGACACGCCTATTTCGCCTTTCGTTTGAGACTGGAAAAGTGCCGAAGGCTTGGAAGCAAGCTAACGTGCAGCCCGTGCCCAAGAAGGTTAGTCGAGCTGACCCGTCGAATTATAGACCCATCTCGGTAACGTCCATACTCTGTAAGACTATGGAACGCGTGCTGAATCTTATGATTCAGCACGCGAGCTTATGATTCAGGAGCTTATGCTCCTGGCGTACCTAGAAGCGAATGATATTCTTAGTGACCGTCAATACGGGTTCCGCCGAAATCGGGAGAAGGGAGGCACTAGCGGTCTCCCTTGACATCTCGAAGGCCTTCGACAGGGTCTGGCACGATAGCCTTATTAGTAAGCTTCCTTCCTTCGGTCTGCCCGCCGGTATGTGTGATTGGATCGCAGACTTCCTGAGGGATCGGTCTATCCGAGTGGTCATAGATGGCTGCTCGTCTGGACTGCTGGATAATAATGCCGGGGTTCCTCAGGGGTCGGTGCTTTTGGCAACACTGTTCTTGCTGCATATTATTGATTTGCTTAAACCAGGTACCTTTGGGTATGCAGACGACAGCACTGTTGCTGAGAGATACGTGTCCGACGCACGAGCTGGTGGGTCGCAAATCCGGTCTCTCCGGGAGGCAATGGTTGAGCGCTTGAACGTGTCCTTACAGGCTGACTCTGAATGGGGCGATGCCAATCTGGTCAAGTTCAATGCTGCTAAGACCCAAGCGTGTCTATTTTCCGCCAAAAGGAGCCAATTCCACCCAGCTCCATCTTTCCGAGGTTTAACCGTGCCGATTACCGACCAATTTGAGCTTCTTGGGGTTACATTAACATCTACTCTCAATTTTGGCCCTTACATAGAGGCAAAGGCTCAAGTGGCTGCAAAGAAGTTGGGGATTCTGGCAAAGATGAGACGATACTTCACGCCGGAACAGCTGCTTAAACTCTATCAAGCGCAAGTTCGATCGTGTATGGAGTACTGCTCTCATCTTTGGGATGGATCTGCCAGATACCAACTTGATGCCCTTGAGTCAATTGAGAAACGAGCCAAGAGGATCATCGGCAATGAGAGGCTTGTCGCGACGAAGCTCCAAAGTCTTGAACATCAACGACGAGTTGCTAGCCTGTCGGTTTTTTACCGGTTGCATTTTCAACGGACGGAATTGCACAATTTAATTCTGCCAAGCCCGTTCCATTATCGGACCACAAGACGAACAGCGATGCGCCACCGGTACACGGTGGATATCCCACCCATACGCACAAAACGTTTTGGTAACACATTCATAATGCGTACAGCTAAGGAGTGGAATTCCCTGCCGGAGTCTGTGTTTCCTGATAGCTACAACCTGGGAGTCTTTAAGTCAAGAGTGAATAGGTTATTTCAAGGCAAGCGTGCTCCATCTTCGACCACATCATCACTTACCATCAGGTGAGATAGTGGTCAAACGCGTGCCTATATATAGTAAAAAATGACATATTTCAGCTTAGAATTTTTCCAAGTGATACACGTCCTGCCACAACCGAAGCTAGTTTCGTATCCGACTCACATTCGTATCGGTTGTCACCGAGCTCCTGCGACGTCCACCTTCTCGCTTTTTGAATGAATAATGCCGTGTCAAAGCAGCGCCGACTTTCGGGGACAGGGGTGGCACGTGGTACTCTGGGTTTCCTAAAATTATGCTGCATATTTTAAAAGCATATTTCAAGAAGCCTTGAGGAGAGGAGCTCGCGTGGCTAGATAATAACAGCTGCACGGGTCGATCTTCAAGGTTAAGCAACGCTTGCCAAGGTTGGTCTGTGGATGGGTGACCATTTTAACATACCGAGTTTCCTCCGTGCCTCGGAAAGCACGTTAAGCCGTTGGTCCTGGCTGTCATTTGTAGATATTTGGCAGTCGTTACGGATAGTCAGAAGCCAGTAAATCTGACTCCAGTCTTGCCATGAAGTACCGTGTTACCCAGTTAATGGGTTGTGGAGGTCTGTTAGGCAGCCGCTCCTCGTAAAATACTGGTATTCAGCTAAATCCGACTTGACTGGAAGCCGACCCCAATTCAGTTGGGAAAAGGCTAGGCTGATGATGATGATGATTTCAAGAAGCCTTGACATCAATTTCAGTAAATGAAGAAACAAAAACCAAAATGTTATTATTAGTAGTGATATAGGTATACACGTAAATATAAATTAAAAATAATGAAACCAAAACATCAACATTCAAAATAAAATAAAAAAAAAAAAACAGAAAAAAGAATAGAAGTATAATTATATAAAAATAGATTGGATACATTTACCTTATTATAATACAATTGGGAGCTTTGTACACTTCCCTATCTCCAAAAAGAGAAGGGTAGAGGAGTTATTTCAGTGAACATAATTATGATGGGCTCAGATTGCTCTTGATAGATTGAGGTGGAAAGAAACAAAAGGAGGTCTTTACCCTGCAGTTACATTGGCATAATCATTATTATTATACGTCATGTAATAAAAATGATACTGCTGGACATAGGCCTTCCCCAAGTGACGCCAAATGGATGGGTGATTAAAATACTTGGAGTATTAATAACAATAATAATGAATTTTTTTATTCAGGCCCTTTACACACATTTAAAGACAGTTAAAATCACACAAAAAAAAAAAGAAAAAAAAAATTAAAATCTACAAATTAAAATTAAAACATAATATTAAATATTTTTACATTAGAATCAATAAACTACACTACTGCCAAGGAGGTTGCCTTTTGGATTAATCCGTAAGAACCTCCTCAAAAATGCGTAATAAGTTAATTTTAAAGTATTTTTATACCGATACCGACCGATATCTTGCTATTATATTGTAGCTAAACCGCATAACTTCGCATGCATCATATTTTTCATTAATGCTCCGCTCCTTTTGGTCGTAGCGGGATGTTTTTAGCGCGTTCAAGCAAACAAACAAACTCTTCAGCTTTATAATATTATTAGAATTTATTTGTCTCAAAAAAAAATTAAGGACCTCGTGGCTAAATAATAACAGCCACAAGGACAACATGCCGAGGTTAGTCTGTGGATGGGTGACCATCTTAATATACCGCTACACAAGCGCGCGTGTACAGCTAAGAAGTGGAATTCCCTGACGGAGTCTGTGTTTCCCGATAGCTACAATAGCTAATAGCCCGATAGCTAATACTTCCTCCGTGCCTCAGAAAGCCCGTTAAGCCGTTGGCCGCCGCCGGCTGTCATTTGTAGATCTTTGGCAGTTGTTACGGATTGTCAGAAGCCAGTAAATCTGACTTCAGTCTTGCCAAGAAGTACCGTTTTACCCTGTTAATGGGTTGTGGAGGTCTGGTAGGCAGCCGCTCCACGTAAAATACTGGTATTCAGCTAAACCTGGTTTGACTGGAAGCCGACCCCAATGTAGTTGGGAAAAGGCTAGGCAGATGAATTGTTTAAAAAAAAATCGATATAGTAGATAAGCATTTTTATTTCCTTAGAGGCTGTGCCACCCCTATCACGTACCCGCTCGCTCCAGTTCCGCAGTTCCGTGATTGCAGGCGGCACTCTATACCTAATTTCCAGGTTTTACGTATTCAAACAATGGCCCCTGTTTCTCCAGGCTATATTTAAGACGTTCACGATGAAATAATCTCATCCTTTTCATTGAAATTACCAAATATAATTAATCTTGTCAGACTTCCATTCAGAGGATTCAATAGTGAATTGTATTCTAAAATATTCAGCAGTTTTTGAAACAATAAGGTTATAACGCTTTGAAAATATTAATTTTGCTATGGAAGGTCTAAAATTATTTTCGTGCCAGTTTGCATTGATTATTTTCATGAAAGTATACCGTGCTGACTTCAAATAAATTCGTATATCCTAATTCATTTGAAGTCAGGAAGACGATAACGATGATTTTTTAAATTACGTTGTAAGATCTGTTGAAAAGAACGTGAAAACAACAGTAGGTATTTAATAATTGTATCGTTCTTTTTAGGGTTCCGTACCGGAAGGGTAACCAACGGAACCCATTACTATACCTATGCTGTCCGTCCGTCCGACCGTCCGTCTGTCAGCGGGCTGTGTATTACAAGAACTGTAATAGGTAGACATCTGAAATTTACAGCGAGTGAATTCAGAGAAATATTGATACCTAACATTTCATTTCATAGCCATTTTAAATCTACTACAACGAATTAGTTTTACCCTTTCTTCCCAATTCCAAACCAAACCACAAACCAAAGCAAACCTGGGAGTCTTTAAGTCAAGAGTGAATAGGTTACTTCTAGGCAAGCGTGCTCCATCTTCGACCACATCATCGCTTACCATCAGGTGAGATGGTGGTCAAACGCGTGCCTATCAAAAGTAAAAAGAAAAGAAAATCTCTCCCAGGTTTTAATTAATAATCATCGTATTTGCTAAGCATCAAATTTTAAGCAAACTTCACACTTATTACCGAATCAGTAATAAGAAAATCGATAACAAACATCGATCTAGTAACTGTTTGCTTCTAAAAGGATTTGTCACCCACTCGTCCTTAAAACAACGTGCCTAAGCAATTATTTGTTTAGGTAATCATCCAAGAAGCGGTTAATAAACATTCAAGTGGCGATAAGCTATCATCAACGTGTACTCTTGACATTAGCGGATACAAACGGGACTCAAACCTTGAACCTTTATCTGTACGTGTTAGTCATGGTGCAGAATCTTAGCAACGCTTATCTGATATCGCAATTACTTGTAATGAAGAAATATGGCGTGATATTCTTAGTACATACTTTTATAGAACTATGAATATTACCTAGATGGATCAGCTGCAGAGTGTGGGTGTGGAGAGGGTCACAAACTATGCTTCACTTTCTATCCTGCTCTCTAAGCCCCGAAAGATGCAGCCAAAGCGACCCATTTGCTGTCATCAATGATGCCGTGGAACTGGCAATGTTTTTGGTCACTCAAATCTGAGACACTCGTGCCTACGACACGAAGAAAAGAGAATACAAAAATACTATATTGGGGTCGGCTTCCAGTCAAACCTGATTTAGCTGAATACCAGTATTTTACGCGGAGCGGCTGCCTACCAGACTTCCACAACCCATTAACTGGGTAACACGGTACTTCGTGGCAAGACTGGAGTCAGATTAACTGGCTTCTGACTATCAGTAACGACTGCCAAAGATCTACAAATGACAGCCGGGACCAACGGCTTAACGTGCTTTCCGAGGCACAGAGGAAACTCGGTATGTTAAGATGGTCCACCACCTACCTTGTCACCTTGGGAAGCGTTGCTTAACCTTGAAGATCATATTATCTAGCCACGAGTTCCTCGTCGTACATAAGAATATAAAATAAAGATCAATCATTATTCTTTTTATCGTGTGGGCAGTAAGGTCTAACGACCCAACACACCCTAGTGTCAGAGTTTCTAAACCGCCTAAAGGGCCTCTAACATGGTTTATTTGACGATCGCCATTTGGCGGCCGGGACCACCGGCTTATACGTGCCTTCCGAAGCACGGAATCATCTTTTTATCACACAATCAGGTGATTCAAGCCTGCAATGTACTAGCCAAACTGGAAACAACTTCACAAAGAATGCTTCCCGTGGGAATCGAACCAATGACCACCGGTTCACAAGGCAAACGCCTAAACCACTCGATCACGGAGGCAGTTAATCATTAAAAAGATTTATTACTAAGAGTAACAGCAGATAACGTAACATACGTACTTTTTAAGAAAAAATATTCCTTTCATTTACTTCACAACCTGTCTCTCTCAAAAAATTACATTTTAAAAATTATATTGTTGACAAAAATCTACCAAGACACGATTTGAGGAACTTTCTAGATATCTACGAATACATGTTGAAACAAAATACAAGAGGATGTCCTTTGAGCTAGTTTGTTTGCCGAACTTTATCCTATTATTCCACGTATAACAAAATAAATTTGCCACTACATTGACCTTTAATCTTCCATCGCTGTTTCTATCCCAAGAACCCTTGGCCCGAGAACATTAGATATAATCCGACATACAAGTAATAAACTTCTTATCTACTTACTTACTTCTATACATACTAATCCGATCTTCTTATTCCTTTTCATTAAGTTTTTATGTGCAGGATTTACTGAACCCGAAAGTCAGCAACAATGAGGATCATTCAGTCCTCGGTGCGCTCATCTTTTCAATACAAACCCTCTTCTAAAACCCTCTGTAACAATGGAGCCTCCGAGATGTTATTCAGTACATGTTACCTACATCTGTTTCCGTGCTATATAACATAACAAACATATGACGTGTATAACACGGAAGTGACGTGTCGTAAGAGAAATTCGTCTCTCAAATTTCGACTATGCCTCGGAGTTCCTTTGATGCCAAATCCGAAATTTCGTGACGTTTCGAAAATCAGTAATGCCATTCTTTTGTTGAATTTTCCAACGGAATCTTACTGGAATGGAAATTTTATTTTAGCTTCGCGCCAAAGAGTTGTGTTGAATCCCAACGAACGGTATTGGGGATTTGCCGGGTGATAGATTTTCAGTTCAACTTTTCATGGCTCGAGACTGTAAACCGTTAATACATATTAGAGTGCACTATCGGAGATTCGTTAAAGTTTACGTTGGAAGTCGGTCACAGCTATTTGGTCTCCAAAATTGAAACTGGGCTCAGTAACTTGGGAAATGGATTAAAGGGACTGGCCCTTTCAAGTGTCTTCTAAGTTTCTGCTTAGAAGCTTTTAGCCTCTGCGCAGGGCTATATCGGAATCGTCTTTTCATGTGGTTGCGGTTGTGTTGTATTACGGTATTACTGTTGATTAGTTTAATATTCCATGGAAGTTTTTGCTTTGGTAAAAACAACTGCTGTACTAGTGTAAGCACCTACTAACAGACAAGCAGTAGATCTATGAGTTACTCAAAACTGTCCTTAACTATAGATAAGCTTGTTTCGTAATTCTAATATACTTTTCGCCGCAATTGCTGTTTTGACTGCTTCACTGGTTTAGTGGTCGCAAGCCGGGACAGCTGACCGTGGGTTCCTGGATTCAATTCTCAGGTCGGGCAATAGATTTAATTGGATTGTTCCATTAGCAATTTCTCAGTGTTTTCGCATTAATTTGTGCTCTATTATATCTTCTGCATGCTTGACTAGTCACCGTTGAAATTAGCCTTTGTGGCCAACATTTGGTCCGGAGGATATGTTTTACATATTTTTCCACTTTAATCCACGTAATCTTTTCATCTTCCAGGCTACGAAGTGCTGTCGACGGGTCCGGCGCTGGTCATCCAGTTCACCGCCAACTCCGCGACTCCTGGCCAGGGATTCGCCGCCACATTCCTGTTTCAACCACCCCCTGATTCAACTGCTGCTGGTTTGTATTGTAGCTTCGACGTATGGAGGGTTTTTCACCTGAGAATATGGGGTGGAATCAAACCACCAATGGTTCTGAATTAAATCGGAGATCAAGATGACGACTACAGAATATGTGTATAGTTCATTAATGTATTGATGTTAAGTTAAAGATATCGACAACCGATACCTAGATAATATACAATTTATTACTTACTATGCAGATTGCATAAAAAACACGTGACGTGTTAATTTAGATGTTCGAAACATGGGCAAAGATTTTAAACTAAAACTTGAATACTGCTCTATCAAACACAACGTACATTGGCCAAACTATGATGTAAGGCTTACGAAACCAGGCCCATTAATTTGAGGAAAACTTAGAGCATTCTTAAAATGAATTCCAATAACAAGCAACCATATTCAAAACTCTTCGCCCGCAACGTCGTTCACGCGGGTTTAGTATTGTAATTTTCGTAGGGATCTCCATTTTCGTCATGTGTTACTTAATTACCAAAGCAACAATACTAAGCCACTAGTAAACAAATAGAATAGGCATTTACAACAAATTATATTGTCTAATCATAATAATTAATAATCACATCAAGCATCATGAAACTCGAATCAATTCATACCTCTATAATTAGTTACCTATATCAAGTCCAAGATAGATCAATTTGAGATATGGACATAGTCAATGTTGTGGTACAATTCTGAACCGTCATTGTCCCACTAATGAACGGGAACGGTTCAAACTAAACAGTTCCAACTATGTTGGTTAGTCAGCCTCAAGTTACTCTCAACTCAATACGAACTTAGAACCGCAATTTGTCCAATTAATATTGATCTCTATTCAGTATTGTATGGCTGGTAACGTTTGTAGAATTTTGTATGATGGCGCTTTTGTACTAGATTAAGCTATCAATTTAGTCACATTCTGTTTTTTTTTTAATAATGATGGTTTTGCTCTTGACTCTAGTCTATGTCAGAGATGACAGAGACAAAGTCTACGATGGAGCGAGCTTACCCAGAAGGAGCCTGTTCACTCTAACTTTGAAGAGGATGTTTGAGGTTGGATAAAATTAGAAAGAAAGGTAAACCGAGACGAAAAATATTGCTCCATTAAACTAAATCTGAAATGTGAGATAACAATTTATCAAAAAAAATATGTCTTAGGGCTGTAATAGATAGTTATTCATAGTTATTTTAGTACCTGCCAAGATGTAGATCAAAATCCAAGTAGATTTATTTACCCATTTAATATTTGAGAAAATATTTTATTCGACGACAGATCATCAGGAACTACTACTACTCCTCCTAGCCTTGGTTCCATCATTTGGAGTCGGCTCTCCTAGTCAATCTTCGCCAAGACGTTCTGTCCTGGGTCCTCGCAGATGTGACATTTGCGCCCCTCATGTCCTTATTTACAGCGGCTATCACGAACACGACTGCTGCCGGCTGCTGTCGGCTGTACGACAGATCATCAGGTAAATAAAATAAAATAAAAGTGACTATGACTATAAAGTGTGGGTCTCACGGCAGCAGTTGGCAGGTTACCTACTAGCATATTTTTTTTGGAAACCACCTTGTTCAACAAAATTGGAGTGAACTTCGGAACGAGTGACTCGTAAATGCGTCGGCTCCAGTTAAATTTTCAAGTGCCAACACAGGTACCCACCATGTACCTACTATGAATAGGAATTTTGGCGGTTGTCCAGCCGACCTCTTGGTACCGCTTATTTAGATTGGAATCGCAAGTCTCACCTGATACTGTTGCATAAGATGCAAATATCCCATAAAGCTGCCTGCTAGAAAATTCCCCGGTGAACTGGAAGTATATAAAATTCAGTGCAGTAGAAATTTGGCATGTCAAACGAAAACGAATCTTGAAAAACCGCAAGATTAGGAGTGCACATCGTAGCAAAATGGCTGCCTCCAATAATGTAGATACCTTGTTAGAATGATCTCATACATCTTATTTAGTAAGTTATTAAATTGGTACGATTCAATGATGTAATTTACTCATTACAAGAAGAAAAAATCACCCCACTGTGCAGTTTTACAAAACTTGTGTCAGCGCCATCTAGCGAAACCTGTTCACACTTTTCAGCCAGTAAGCTTCCTAACCTGTGAATTTAATTATCCGGTTCAACGTGGGTTCGTTGGACCGGTCCCTTGTTGTGTATCATTTTCGCTTGCTGAACATAGATGGCGCTGCACTAAAAATAAGTTTTTATCTAAACTATTTGTTTCAGATTCCGATCGTCTACTTAAGCTGAGTTTTGGCAAAGCTTTCGAGTCTCTGGGGCCCGAAGTAAGCGCCACAAGTAAGTACAACCTTCTTTCGCGATCATTTATTCAATACTGTTCAATATTACATAGGTAAGTGCGTGCAAACAGCGGTACCTACGTAAAATAGGTTGTTTAATCTCTACCCTTGGGAGTTTTATGTTTAACAGGCGCTACAATTTTATGTGGGTTTTATTAATTGGATCACGATTAAACGGGATTAAAACAATACCGTGTTGTATTTATTGTACCTAGGTACTTAAGCTGACATAATTAAGCAACAATAACCTACCTTTGTAGGTGCGTCAATTATTTACCTGTTTTAATTTCTAATTGATTGGTTTTCGCACAAATTTATATATCTAATAACGTGTGTTTGGTGATTGCTTTGAAAACAACGTTCTTTTTGATCCCTCACTTCAAAAAGACTGATTTCCACTAGCATCTACGTGAATTTCCAGCGATCCTGAATGGGGGAAGCACCAGGACAAGTATTTATCGGCAATCATGGTTCTTTAGATAGAAAAACGCAGGTACGAATCATGAAAAGCGTTTAAATTAAACAAGAGAATAAACTCTTCTTTGAACACAAAAACGTTCCCTGGGAACTGTTTAAAAATATGAACTCTGTGAAACTACCCAAAGAAATACGATACAACATCATTACGTTATGTAAACTGATTTTTGAAAATCCCTTTTAGCTGACCAAGAATTTTTAATGTTTTACACTTTTATTCTGTGGCTAATTAAAAAAAAAACCGAACAAGTGCGAGTCAAACTCGCGTGTAAAGGATTCCAAACGAATATCATTTTTGTGACATATAACTTTAAAATCATAAACTTATTCTTAGTTTTATTTGTAATCTAATGGTACAGACCTATTTCACCTGCATTTTTTTCCAAGTTTTAGTTCAGTAGTTTCGAGGTTTTTTCATGTAATTTCTTGAATAACTTCAGAACTATTTATTTTTAAATTATGATCAATAAATTTGAAACCCTCACAATAAGACCTTTTTTTTAGAAGTATGTAATACTGTGTTTTTAAAACATTTCTTTTTATAATTTTCTATTTTATACCCCAAAAGTAGCCCTGACTCATAATTTATTTATTTAAACATCGCGTCCGTTTTTTGGCAACAGACAATATATATACCAAGTTTCAATAGAATGGCAATGGAATGACAGACGGACAGATAGAACGCCAGACAACCAAGTGATCTTATAAGGAAGGGTTCCGTTTATTACGAAACAATAAAAATATATTTTGTACAATAAAAACAAAAACTGCATTGATTCGTACCAAATTCCTCATTTTTGAACTTCACAAAGCCGGGGACACCAACAAGATGCACTTAATTAATAAATAACTGGTACCTTGTAGATAGCAAATGAATTAATTAATTTGCCCCATAATCTTGATGCGACGGCGAAGAGCAGAGAGTTACAAGACTTTGAAAACTAGAACTTTGACTGAATTTAATTTGAAGTTGGGCTTCAGAAGCTGCTGCTGTTTGTAATGCACTATCACATCAAGTTTCAACATCCCAATAAGGTAAAGTTTTAGCAGGACCGTACCTACCTAGGTTGCTGAATGAGACAGCAGGAACATTTTTAATCGACTTCTTCAAAAAGGAGAAGGTTCTATGTTCGGCTGTATGTATGTTTTTTTTTATGTATATTCACCAATTTCTCCGCCTATTGTGGAACTTTTTTAAAATTCTTCTTACACCAGTTCATAACATAAAATCACTCTGGTACGCTGTGAATGGGTACGCAGGTACCTACCACTAAAATGTGAAGAATAAAACACTAAACAAGAAAATACAACCGACTTTCAAAAATAAAACACTACAAAGTATAAAATAATCTTAATTTTGTAAGTTGGTGTTTTCGGTTATTTCGTTTTTTGACACGGAAGTACGTTGTATTTTTTGTAAAAAGGTTTTTTTTTTCATTTATCGCCTTGTTGGAATATAAGCAAATAGCTACTAACTGAGTTTGTTTCGGAGTTTCTTCTCAGGGCAGTCAGCTAGGAAATACCGGCCTCATCTAGAGTAATATGTCAAAAAAAATGACGTGTAAAAGAGTTACTTGTAACCTATTTACAAAATATTTATCATTTATAACTAGCAATACAACCCCATTCTATAAAATAAGTTCTTAAACTAGATATCTATCTATTTAATAAAAATCTCAAATTCACCGACGAGTTGTTTTATAGGTGAGCTTTTACTATTGCGGATTTTTACGGGTGTGGTTGATTACCTGATCTCTGGATATAGTTAAAAAAACTGACCAAGAGCGAGTCGGACTCGCGAATAATATATTTTTACATAATAATTTAAAATTACAGTTGTTATAAGTATGTTTTCCTGCAATCTACACATACATTACATACTCTACATTTACAGGTATATTTTTGGTTCAGTAGATTCGGAGATAAGGGAATGGTCAATTTTCAGTTATTTTCTTTTATAATTTCTAGAAAGGTTAAAAATTATGAAAAAATAAGTTCTTTTGAAAAAAACCACACAATGAGCCCTTTAATTTGCTATGTCATACGGTTCAGTTGGAAAAATATTTTTTTAATTTTCCAATTTGCCCCTAAAATTGAACCTATTTTCCAAAATATTTAGTTTCTTTAGGCGTCCATGTTTCGGTCACAGAAGATTATAGGTAAGTGTACCAAATTTCAACAGATTTGGCCTAGTTAAGGATGGGAAATCATCGAATGACTCCTTCCGCTCTGGGCGGAGCGGAAGGGAGTGTCAGACTCTTACTGACTAAAACCCATCCGTGTTCCTTCTAGTGCCCTTTGCGTTCCAGGGACGCGGCGTCTCTTTCGAACGGATTCCGCACCCCGGCAGGTCGGCCTAGTACCTATATTAAGAGAAACGCGGCTGTAATAGACGGGAAGACCGAATGATCCTAATAAGGTTTTGTTTTTCCATATACTCGTAGTCCTTCTGACCGATTTCGGCAATGGCGGCCAGTCGCAACGGAGACTAGCCATCGGCGCGGGACATACAGTACAAGTGTGTGCGCAAACGCAGGTGCGGAGTACACCTGTATTCAGTGTTGTTTGCGCTCTTCCATCTCGCATATTCCGATGGCACGGCAACCGACACGACCGGAGAGAGATCTGGCGCAGGACCAACGGCTTAACGTGCTTTCCGAGGCACGGGGGCGTCACACCACCAACTTTCAAACTCCGGGATGTCACAGAGCAATTCCTAATGAAAAACCCGTAACACTTTTCCGTACAGAGAATCAGAACCCTAAGAAGAAAAATAATTTCTTGTATCTGAACACTAAAAGCATGTATTGTTTACACAAGAGTGCCTTGCGTATCTATACTGAAGCAAAGGAGGAAAGTTTCATGAAAAGTCACCCCTAAAGGGATAAAAAAGGGG
This sequence comes from Lacanobia oleracea, assembly GCA_950371165.1. Lineage (NCBI taxonomy): Eukaryota > Metazoa > Arthropoda > Insecta > Lepidoptera > Noctuidae > Lacanobia > Lacanobia oleracea. The sequence continues at coordinate 17,397,043 of OX493397.1, forward strand.
ATGAAAGTTTGTCTGGAAGTTTATTCCCATCGTCGGGCTCACGTTTAGCACTATTTGCATGGCCATGCATAAGAAGTGTAGTAGGGAACTTTGTATATTTTGTATGGAATAAATATTTACCTAAGTACTGAACATGAACCCGGAAGTTTACATAGCCATGCAGTCCTTTGTAATCAGAAAGCTAACCATGCGGATAAACGTTCGTTTAGATCCTTTAACGCGGAGATATCTGTAGTCGTAATGTTTTGTAACATATGTTACATTAAGCTATTTTCTTAATAATTTGATATACAAACATTTAAAGTTTTATTGGAGTCGACTTCCAGTCAAGCCGGATTTAGCTGAATACGTGCATGAACATTCAAGGCTGGCGACGTCCGTTCTAGTATAAAGTGTACTAAAATGTGATGTTACGTGAGATTTTAATGCACTGAGTCGTCTTAATTTTTTGATTACTTGAAAAAATAAAAATACGCGTCCCATGTTTTTAGAAAATCTGTCCGACCTAGACTATCTGAATTAGAAATTACTCAATAGTTAGTAATGAACACAATAGACAAATCTAAGTAGTTGGACACTGATAAAAATATATTATATTTTTGCTAAGAGACTTTTACCCGAAAAATGCATGATCCCTGTGGGACTGACCATGGTAGCGAATCCGCGAGAACAAGCTTGTAAATAATAAAATACTAGCTGATCCAGCAAACTTTGTTTTGCCATATAAATAAAAAATAGCCCACGACCTCTGACTGATTCCCCAACCTTAAAAAAAAAACCTACCAAATATACACAAAAAAAATCATAAATATCGGTCAAGCCGTTTCGGAGGAGTTCAATAATAAACACCATGACACGAGATTTTTATATATTAGAAGATAAAAGATATCGTTTACCAATAATACATTTTGGCTTCTTTGTAATTAAACAGAAACCGTACCAAAGTACACCAAGACACCTTAAAAATTAATTCTCGGCTTCTATGTAATTAAACAGAAACCATACCACTTACTTCCGAGGAGTAAAAGACACCAAATCCTTTCTTACAAGACAAAAGATTTATTCCAAAAGGCTATAAAAATTTGAGCAGCTTCCGACTAAGTACATAATTTGTTTTTTTTTTTTTATGTATTTATAAATCAAATTCACAATCTCTGCCTGCCTAGCCTCTTCTCATCTACATTAGGGTCGGCTTCCAGTCAAGCCGGATTCAGCTGCAAACCAGTATTTTACAAGGAGCAGCTGCCTACCAGGCCTCCACAACTAGTAGACTGATATCGCTGGCTTGTGACAACCCGTTACGACTGCACTGCGACTGGAATAAATAAATAATAAAATAATGTGATAAATTCTAAGCTCGTTCGTGTATTATTACGTCATTACATTGATACCCACACATCTCCTAGCTGCGGTATTTAGTTACGAGTAGGTCCACAGCGCAGGGGAAGCCTCATTAAGAGAATCGATAGTTGCCTTCCTTTGACAAAAGACTCGAAACTCACTAGTTTCGAGTCAGTTATTTCATATTAAATAAGGAACTGTCGTACACAATAACGCTTAGTTCTATTAGGGAACGTGCACAGCGCTAACTATGTGTTGCAATGTCGAATTATATACGTAGATACGTGACCATTATTCACTCCCGTTGATCTCCGATCAGATTGACCAGTTGGCAAATGGTAATTTCTATACAAACTTTGATATGGCGGCTGGTTTCTACCAGATTCCCATTGGTGAGACCTCCATAGAGAAAACCGCGTTCGTCACACCAGATGGCCTTTATGAATACCTCACCATGCCATTTGGTTTGATACATGACAATAATATTTCTGAGCTACGACCTATACTTCCTACACGTTCCTTATACAAAGAGATCATCGCACGAATACGCTCCTCCATATACTATGCATGATGTATTTTTGTGCATAAAAAAACAATATCCTGTGTTTGTTTATGCACAAAAATACATAATACTCATTTAACCGTTAAAGTTCCAAGAAAAAAATCAAGGTCAATAATTTTACCAATAACTAAAAGGTTTTCAACAGGCTTTACGATAAGTAAGTAAACACTATCTCTAAAGTCAAGACCCTAAACTCCATCAAAGTCTTGTAAAAATAACAACTTCCTAATCTTTTAAATTTTGCAGAGACAAGCCGACCACAATTCCAAAACCTTGCCAAGCCTTCGAAAATAAACATCGGACTGAAGTATGACGTCAGAACACACTGCCGTTTACGAATGCATCCCTGTGCAAGTAACTGCGGCGCATAAAGTATACAAGGAAGGCATAAATAAATAATCAAACGAGCTGCAGTGGCCAGTGTTACTCACACCCAGAATGGGGGCCAAGGATTTGTGGCACAACAACTGTTTGAAACTTTTATGAGAGTTCTTTTAGGTTTTTTTAAAAGAGTTTCGCTATGTGATGCTGTACTGTGATTGACTGAATGCTGAATGATGCATCTTATGTAGTATTTGTGCTTTGGTGTTGCAATTTGGTTCTGAGTTACATCTGTTCTGATATACCAAAGAAAACGACTAGTTATTATTCATTTTCCTAGCATGGCGCACCCTTGGTGGAAATCAACTTCCAACCCTGGCGCTGACAAAGCCTTTTGTGACCCTTAAGATACAAGTTCGTAGCCGACTGCAGGCAGCAGCAGCAGGCGACGTGTCGCTGGCTACGAAAGGTATTTCATGGAAATACATAGAAACCAGAAGTGCCGCGGCGATACGTCACCTGCTACTACTACCTGCAGTCGGCTACGAAATTGAATCTTTACTAAATCACCGATGAGGAAATATGCCCTTAAACGCAATGGCATTTCAATCGCAATCGAAATGACAAAAGACACTCAACGCCTGAGGGAGGGCCTGGACAAAGTGACATTCTATCAGAGATGAAAATTGAGAAATAGTTTATAATGTGCGCTATCGAAATTTCACGCTGTCAATCTCAAACATTTCATTTATTTATTTTTATCTTTATTGTATCTACACCTTCACTATGAGCACAGGAAAAACATTTAAACAAGTGTACTTGTAAAATGGGCCGTTTTATCGCACAGGGCACTCTCTTCAGACAACTTTCGAATAAACTGAAGTTTTGATGAACGAATGAAGATAGACTAAAGGAATGTCAGTGCAGTTATCCCGGAATCCAAACAAAGTCTGTAAGCTCTCGAAATTCAGGACAGACTTTATGATAAGCAAACACTACTTCCCATTACTATTTAAAACATCTTAAATATTCTTAAAGTTCAAAAGCTGTTCAACCTTCAAGCTTTTATTTCGGATATTGCATTTGCGTTTAATAAATGAGAACAGTACAAACCGTTCTCTTTTGGGAGCTGAGAACTTTAATCTGGAAGTGGTTTTAAATATTACAATGAGCCGTGGATCAGCAGACAGGTGGAATGGAAACGCCAACGCCTCGGACCGCTAAAACTGGAGTTACTTAGATGATATAGTTTTTGTAAATTTGCTTTGCGTCATGAATTTTAGATTTTACTTGATAATAACAGCCGCACGGGTCGATCTTCAAGGTTAAGCAACGCTTGCCATGGTTAGTCTGTGGATGGGTGACCATCTTAACATAGCGTGTTTCCTCCGTGCCTCGGAAAGCACGTTAAACCGTTGGTCCCGGCTGTCATTTGTAGATCTTTGGCAGTCGTTACGGATTGTCAGAAGCCAGTAAATCTGACTCCAGCCTTGCCATGAAGTACCGTGTTACCCAGTTAATGGGTTGTGGAGGTCTGGTAGGCAGCCGCTCCTCGTAAAATACTGGTATTCAGCTAAAATCCGGCTTGACTGGAAGCCGACCCCAATATAGTCTAGGCAGATGATGTTGACTTTTGATTTTGAAAGAGCTGTGTGGTGACATTGCTATAGGCAGTTTGTCTTGGTCCTTGGAAAAGCTTATTCGGTAGTTTTCCGGAAACTTTTTACGATTTTTTTCCTTTATCGCTGATTGTCTCATCGGACAATGATTTATCAAAGAGGAAAATACTACGCACATCACGTAGCATCCTTGGCTAAACGTAAAGTTAGCTAGTTTAACGTTTTGATGTCAATTAGAAAGCGATTCACAAATATAGTTCGTAATTTGCTCCACTTATAAGTATTAGTACCCGCAACTTCGTACGCACATATACCGTTTTTGACGTTTCCGTAGTTTAGGGAAATCCTCTCTTAGTGCTCCCCTACACTCCCCAAGGAACCTATATGCCAGCTGCCTAAATTTCAGCTTTCTTCTGTCAGTAGTTTCAGCTGTCCGTTGTATGTATGGCACTCAGTAACTGAAGAATCTATACTTCTATACTAATATATAAAGCTGAAGAGTTTGTTTGTTTGCTTGAACGCGCTAATCTCAGGAACTACTGGTCCGATTTGTAAAATTCTTTCAGTGTTAAATAGCCCATTTATCGAGGAAGGCTATAGGCTATATATCATCACGCTAAGACCAATAGGAGCGGAGCAGTAATGAAAATTGTGACGCAAACGAAGTTGCGTGGGTCAACTAGTTTAAATATGTACTAGCTTTCGCACGCGACTTCGTACGCGCATATCCCGTTTTTCTCGTTCCAGTAAGAATTACGGGAAATCCGTTTAAATTTTAGCTTTTTAAGACCAGTAGTTTCGACTGTGCGTTTTCTGTCATTCATTCACTCAGTTACGGAATAATTTTATAAGTATTGATATCTATACAAATAATATTATAAAGCTGAAGAGTTTGTTTGTTCAGTTGAACGCGCTCATCTCAGGAACTGCTGGTTCGAATTGAAAAATCATTTTAGTGTTGGATTGTCCATTTATCGAGGAAGGCTATAGGTTATATAACATCAAGCTACAACCAAAAGGAGCGGAGCATAAATGAAAAACCGGCCAAGTGCGAGACAGACCCTCTCTGTTATAGCAGCAATACAAACACACAATCTGTGAAAATTTCTGGCCGCTGACAGACAGACGGACTGACGGATGAACAGCGAAGGCTTAGTTATAGGGCTCCTTTGGTTACCCTTTGGGTACAGAACCCTAAAAAATGTGACACAGACGAAGTTCCTCGGGTCATCTTGTACTTTTGACTGAACCGGATACCTTTTTTAACCGACTTCTTCAAAAAGGAGGAGGTTCTATGTTCGGCTATCTGTAGTTTTTTTTGTATGTACCTATGTAAATTATTTTTTTATTCGAAAGCTTAGGTATACTCCTGAGGTGGCCCCATTGTCACCAAGTCAGAATCTGATGATGAGATCCCAAGAAAATTGAGGGACACCTTCAAATTTGATAGGCACATACAATGGTTTTTCATAAAATTTCTAACGCAATTCAGATATTTGTGCCTGATAATCATCATCTCATGTTGCTGAGCTGATGATGGAAGGTATAAGACAGTATCTGATCCATTATCAGATCCTGACTCTGATCCCATGAAAAATGTTTTTTCAGCAATATTTTCGCCAATTTTAACCAATTCGGATGATTATTTTTTATTTGGAAGAATATTTTTTCGGACTGGTCCTAATTTAATTTGGTGAAGATCTGATGAAGAACTTCGGAGGTAGGCAACGGAACTCTTCAATCAATGATCGCAAATGAATCGGGATTTCTGAAATCGCATGTCTTTTGATTGTTTACACTAGTTCATAACATAACATCACGTCGGTACGCGAAAAAAAAAAACTATTTTACAAAAAAAAAACCGACTTCCGAAAACAAAACTTTAATTTCGGAAGTCGGTGTCAAAAAACCAAAATCGCCGACTTCCGAAATTAAAGTTATTTTATACTTTTGAATTCGGTTTTATTTTTTTGTAAAAAGTTTTTTTATCAGGCTACAATATCACTGAGGATCAGTATTACTACTTGTTAATCCCGGAAAACCGCATGGTTCCATGAACTGCGGCCATGAACCGCGGGTTTATTTTTTATAAATATATCATAACTATTTTTTTAAGGATGTGTAAACTGGACTCAAAAAGGAATCATAGAATTCAAACAACAGATAAATCAACGCAATAACATATTTATTTGAGTGGGTTCCTCTTACATTACAGATTATTCTCAACAAAGAACATTTAACAAGATGTTATAAAATAGCGGTGTGTTTAATTGTATATTTTATCTAAAGTAACGCCCCAGCTCTCGTGGCGACATTTTAATTTAATTATGACAACACTCATTTAAATGCTGAGGCGAAAGTGTATAGTTATTGTTGTACTAGATTTCGCCTAAAGAGAAAATGTAAAATTATGTGGGTAGTTGATGCAATAGTTATGATATGTTGCGGAATTTGGTCGACAGTCACCGCGGCCCTGGAACGCAAAGGGCACTAGGAGGAACACGGATGGGTTTTAGTCAGTAAGAGTCTGACACTCCCTTCTGCTTCACCCAAAGCAGGAGGAGTCATTTAATGATTTCCCATGCTTAAAAAAAAATATAGGTATTCTAAAGACTCATTAAAGAGTCATTTTATGGTGAATGTCAACCATAAAATGACTGGGTTGCATGAATTATATTGGATATGACCCGCGGCTCCACTCACATGGTATGTATCACAGGAACCATTTTTTCCGGGTTCTAAAATACTCGTACAAGCCACAGCGATAGTGTAGCATTCTCTAAGTAATATTATTCTCTAGAAAGTGCCTCCTACAAACAATGCACTCAAAACAATTGACATCTTAGTTTAGATCGATAACAAATATAGAGTTCGCGCATATCCCGCTTTTTTCCCGTTCCAGTAGGAATTTCGGGAAATCCTCTCTTAGTGCTCCCCTATACTTCCCAAGGAACGTGCAAAATCTCAGCTTTCTGCGACTAGTAATTTCAGCTGTGCGTTGTCTGTCAGGCACTCACTGACTCGTCTCTCATTAACGGAAGAATTTTATAAATTAGGATTAAGCCCGCTATATATCTTCAATCTATCATTAAACATAAGCAAAAGGAATAATACTACAGATGTAGGTAAACAAATAAGTAAGTAATAAGAACAGACGCGGAAGAAAATAGTTATTCATCTTCATTTGCGATATCCGCCTACTGATTAATATGTTTCTTGTGCTCCGTTAGTTAGTGATGTGCCACGACTAGCTTGGATATGAAATATCCGAATAATATATTAAAAAAACCGGCCAAGTGCTAGTCGGACTCGCCCACCGAGGATTCCGTACAAATTTGTAGGTGCAAATGACACTTTAAACAAAGAATATAATTTTTATGATTTATTTACAAATGTATAGTACCCTATACATTTCGATTCCTTTGAGAGTGTCGATATATCCGCTTTTTGCGGCATAAACGGCCGTATCTTTGAGACTTGAGTATATGGTTTAAGTTCAACTTGATACCTCCACGCGTTCCCGAGAAAAAGGGTCTTGACAAACAGACGGACGGACAACAAAGTGATCCTATAAGGGTTCCGTTGAGGTAAGGAACCCTAAAAACGGAAAGATGAAATGTTTAATCTTCTCAAATAGACGCACATTTCAAATTCTTGTTTCTGTAAATAACACGTCATTTTAAGGAATTTTCTAATGAATTTTGTAAATTAATATCACGTTAATTACGCCAGAACATTCTTATCGCTTTTCAGGTGATGTTAGAATTGTCATACGTTGATTTTCAGAAGCCAAGATTTTTAGGAGGCAAGAGTAAATTAAACAAGGACATTCTAAAAATTAATCTTACCTAATGATAAAATGTAAACCCAGCTTTAGTTAAGCTTATTAATTTTCATTAGGTTTTGTTCAAAACTGAGCAATGAGACATATTCTAGTCTAACTCTTGCCAGCGGTATCGCCCGTGTGAATGTCAAAAATTATACCAAAGAAACATTTTCTTGGGACGAAAAGTATCTCACGCCCTATTTCAGGAAATGGTCTATCCGTTCCCAAGTTTCATTCAAATACGTTTAGCCGTTAAGACGTAAAAAGTAACAAACATATAGATAGCGTTACGTTTACATTTATACAATTGGTTTGGATTAGTACTTATGGATGTGGCATGAACAGAGATTGAGGAAAAAATCCCAAAATTTTGAGCGGATATTTTCAGTAATACGACGTTTACAAGCGCCATATCACTACCCCTCTACTATCTACTACGCAACACTACACGTTGCCTTCCACACTTTATTTTTGTTCTATTTACCATTTCGTACATAAAACAAAACATCTGACTGTCCGTCCGTTTACGACTTACGGGTCTTATTTTTATTCCGAATGTTTCACGGGATCAACATTTACGTGTAAAGGTTCCAGTCCTTTTTGAGTCATAAGTTTAAAAAGCTTGCAATTCGACTGAAAAACATTTCGTTTGCTCAGAAAGTGTGAAACTGCTCTTAACTCGAACGACAGTAAATTAAGTTATTTACTGAGTGTAAACAAGTATTTCTTAGTTCGTCTTTGAAAGGAAGTTACTTCGTTTCACAACTGGAAAATTTTAGATAAACAAAATGGGGGAAAAAGTCATGTTTCATGAGATACACCTTTTAATGCCATCTGTCGATTTTTGGTGTACTTTAAGTAGAGGCAATTCCCGTATTGTTAAGGAGCATCCGTATTGCACGGCACTCGTAAACTGTCTAAAACATCTCTAATTTGACTAAATTTTTATAAATTTCCGACATTGATTATGGCTGGGATGAAATTGCAACGTGAATTTTAACGATTAAAATTTAAGGTGGATGCTCCAGGGTAGCCCGCGAAATTCAAATATTTTTATGTTTTTTGCAATTTTCCGGTCAGGGTGAAGCTGTATGTGGACCAAATGCAAATTAATAAGCTTAACTAAAGCTGGGTGCTTTAGTTAAGCTTATTAATTTTCATTAGGTTTTGTTCAAAACTGAGCAATGAGACATATTCTAGTCTAACTCTTGCCAGCGGTATCGCCCGTGTGAATGTCAAAAATTATACCAAAGAAACATTTTCTTGGGACGAAAAGTATCTCACGCCCTATTTCAGGAAATGGTCTATCCGTTCCCAAGTTTCATTCAAATACGTTTAGCCGTTAAGACGTAAAAAGTAACAAACATATAGATAGCGTTACGTTTACATTTATACAATTGGTTTGGATTAGTACTTATGGATGTGGCATGAACAGAGATTGAGGAAAAAATCCCAAAATTTTGAGCGGATATTTTCAGTAATACGACGTTTACAAGCGCCATATCACTACCCCTCTACTATCTACTACGCAACACTACACGTTGCCTTCCACACTTTATTTTTGTTCTATTTACCATTTCGTACATAAAACAAAACATCTGACTGTCCGTCCGTTTACGACTTACGGGTCTTATTTTTATTCCGAATGTTTCACGGGATCAACATTTACGTGTAAAGGTTCCAGTCCTTTTTGAGTCATAAGTTTAAAAAGCTTGCAATTCGACTGAAAAACATTTCGTTTGCTCAGAAAGTGTGAAACTGCTCTTAACTCGAACGACAGTAAATTAAGTTATTTACTGAGTGTAAACAAGTATTTCTTAGTTCGTCTTTGAAAGGAAGTTACTTCGTTTCACAACTGGAAAATTTTAGATAAACAAAATGGGGGAAAAAGTCATGTTTCATGAGATACACCTTTTAATGCCATCTGTCGATTTTTGGTGTACTTTAAGTAGAGGCAATTCCCGTATTGTTAAGGAGCATCCGTATTGCACGGCACTCGTAAACTGTCTAAAACATCTCTAATTTGACTAAATTTTTATAAATTTCCGACATTGATTATGGCTGGGATGAAATTGCAACGTGAATTTTAACGATTAAAATTTAAGGTGGATGCTCCAGGGTAGCCCGCGAAATTCAAATATTTTTATGTTTTTTGCAATTTTCCGGTCAGGGTGAAGCTGTATGTGGACCAAATGCGATCTGCGACCGTAACGCGTATTTATCTAAAGAATTATAACCATTTTAATCATCAATATAGCCCTCTAAGTTCATGTAGTTCGAAAGAATGATTATTTCTGAAATATTCATTTTTTCTGAATTATATTGGTTATAATTCTTTAGATAAATACGCGTTACGGTCGCAGATCGCATTTGGTCCACATACAGCTTCACCCTGACCGGCAAATTGCAAAAAACATAAAAATATTTGAATTTCGCGGGCTACCCTGGAGCATTCACCTTAAGTACGAAAATCGAATTTGGTAAAGCTCAAATAGTTCAATTTGTATCTTTCATCCATCACAGGAAAGAGAAATGTCCATCTATAAATTGCAAACAGCAATCGTTATTAATTTGACATGCCGCAATGGGCAAACTCTATGGTGTCAACAAATTGTATTGTTTTTTACAAATAATAAATGTAAAAAAAATACAATTTGATTTTACCGAGTTTTCAAATACCTCGGTAGCGTCTCCACTGGAACGTTTGTGTTCCACTTGTTGATATTATTATTTTTTTCTTTATTTTAACAAAAGTGTGAGATTATAATTTTATATTCAGTTCTTAATGTAAAGACAAACAAGTAGTACATACCTACTTACCGAATCCCAAAGGTCCTTTGGGAGATTTTACCGGATTATCTGATATATTGTTCACCTAAAATACGAGCAGTCACACAACTTTTTACAGAAATTTAATTCGTTTTAGGTACACAATTTACTTGTGTTATGACAACCATAATGTACATAAATCACATAGAAAGACACGATACAAATTTTGTTTATTTAGGACACATAAATGTGTTCAAATATGTGCAGGTGACGGGTGACTGAAAACGCGGGAAAAATCCAATTTTGTTACGTCCCGCGTCCGGTATCTGTAAAACAAGTAAAGAAAAGCTACGAAAAATAATGATGAAAACTCTTTTAAGGTTTTATTTTCTTCTATTGTGTTGGTTTCTTCTCTAGAAATAAAATATTATTGTAGGGAAAAAATATTTTAGTTTATTCGGTGGTAAACGAAACTAAAAATTATTCTGTCACTTATCGGAATTGTAACACAAATCTATATACTAATATATAAAGCTGAAGAGTTTGTTTGCTTGAACGCGCTAATCTCAGGGACAGCTGGTCCGATTTGAAAAATTCTTTCAGTGTTAGATAGCCCATTTAACGAGGAGGGCTATAAGCTATATATCATCAAGCCAAGACCAATAGGAGCGGAGCAGTAATGAAAATTGTGACGCAAACGAAGTTGCGTGGGTCAACTAGTCTTTCATAAAATGCATACTATGAAGGTCTTCTCGCTGACTGTTTAATTTTTAGCCGACTTCCAAAAAAGGGGGAGGTTCTCAATTCGGCGGGTATATATATATTTTTTTGTTATTTATGTATGTACACCGATTACTACGAGGTTTCTGATCCGATTTGTGTGATTATTTTTTAGTTCTATGCAGCATACTTGCCATTTGGTTCCGTAAAAATTTGATTCTGTTCGGTTTATTAGTTTATATTTTATGAACAGTTTTGCTTATTTCAATTTCTACGTAGATGAAGACGTCGTCCAATTATCACCACTTATAAATACATTTTTACAAAAAACTATGACCGACTTCAAAAAACAAACACTACAAAGTATAATGAATAGGAATGTATGTAGTATAGTGAATAGGTTGCTTCTAGGCAGGCGTGCTCCATCTTCGACCACATCATCGCTTACCATCAGGTGAGATGGTGGTCAAGCGCGTGCCTATTATTAGATAGTAAAAAAAAAAAAATAACCTTAATTTCGGAAGTCGGTGTTTAAAACGAAGACACAAAACCAAAAACACCTATTAAAGTCTACTATGAAGGTCTTGTCGCTGTTTGTTTAATTTTGTAGAACAATTTACAGTGAAAGTTATAAAGATAAGATCCGCATGAATATACATATCTAAACACCGACTGTTATTACAACATACAAACATGAAAAAAACAGTTATTCAGTCCCTTTATGATCGCACAACTTGACAAAAAATTCAGGACTGGTCACAAAGTAGAAGTGTTTCATATTCATGGGTACTTTCACCCCCTCAAACATCGCTATGAATTAAAAATCAGACTGCTGACATCTACTAAAGCATTACAACTGTAAGTGTATTAGAAAACAAACCCAGTTTTGCCCTATACAATTACACTCCCTTAAGGTGGAAGCGCCAGGGTAGCCCGCGAAATTGAAATATTTTTATGTTTTTCATGAAGGCCTATAGAATGACTTTTTCATGAAATAACCATTTCATAGGGCTTTATGAACGTAGAGAACTAGATTGATTAAAATGGTTACAAATTCTTTAGATGAATACGAGTTACGGCCGCTATCGTATTTTGTTCAACATACACCTTCACTCTGACCGGCAAATTGCAAAAAACATAAAAATATTTGAATTTCGCGGGCTACCCTGTCGCTTCCACCTTAACGTACACTGCAGTTACAAAAAACAAGCACACACAATATTGCCCGCATCGCATGCATCAACTTTTTAAAACTCCACAGCCAGTAATTATAACCGGCTAGTTTCAACTGTTAACAACAATCATAACACTGTGTGGGCTTACGTTTGTGTTATTAACTAGCAAAAACTAACCGCAGAGCAATCGTGTAGCCCCGCTGTGGACGAAAGTTGTGTCGGAGCGATGTAAAGGCACGTGCACAACTCATTGTTAGAGTAGACATGGGCTATTGAATTTGGTTGAATTGTCCGACAGTGTACACATCGCGTGATTGTGAATGGACCAATTATGTAGTGTGTGTGTGCTTGCAGAAAATTGGGCAAACCCTTTACGTGGGAGTAATGTAGGTGAACGGAATATTTGTCTTCTTTGGGTACGTTATAACATTCGCAAGGCTAGTTTGCATCTTTCCGAACAAAGTTTGCAATTTGGAACAGTCAGTCAGTTTGGAAATCTGTCCTGTAAAAAAATATAAGTATGTTTGGAACCTTACTAAAAAAATTAAATGTAGTTTCAGGATTCTGTTCTTTTTCAAGCAGAGTTTGTTATTTCAGGTTTACGAGAAAATTCTGACCGTAACTATTTGCGTTCCGAGTTCTGTAGAACTTTGCCGTTATAAATTTCTTGTCTCGATGTATTTCGAGAGCAAAGCGTAATAGTCACTAGATTCAGTAATTATTTTGCTAATATTCTCGTAATTTATTCCTAGCTTCCTCTTCTTAACTTGAATTATTGCTGAACCGTCATGTAATAAATCGGCATTAGGTACGTTTTCAGCGACGACATCTCCAAATTCCATATCAATTATACACGCCAGACTCAAATTGAATTCTAGGAAATGTTTTCTCACATTTAAAGTCTCCAAATAAATTGAAATTGCTTTCTAAACGGGGCGACGAACTAAGAAGTCAACTTTGGCAATATTAGTCGATAAGTTGGCGTTAGATAAAAACAACTTTTACTCTTAATCATAAAGTTTTTGTTTGCAGTGCTCCGGTTGCCAAAATTGCCTAAAGCCAGACCAGCCCCCACACATTTCTCGCCTATTTTTGTAGGACGTGGTTGTGGTAACATAAATCGCGGGGAACGCACGAGAATGTTTTCTGTTCCACAGAATTTTTCGCGTAATTGGTCTAGACCGAGGTCGATGGCACTGCAGCTGTAAGTTTTTGAATAAAGAAGGCCTAAAGTCAAATAATCTTACTGGTATTAATTTGTATAAGAGTGGTGCGTGTGTGTGGTGGTGTGGTGAGTGAGTGTTGTGAGCCTTGAGCATTTTCTTGGCACCCGGCAGCAACGTTCCTCTTCTTTCTTCATATTTAATTTTTTCACCTCTTCAAACAAATTCTTCTCTAATAATTCTGGTTCTGATTCTTCTGTAATTTTAAATGTCTTCTTTGCTTTCTTTCTTCCAATTTTCCGTCTTCACAAACTTCTATCAGTAAAAATCTTCATGATTTCTTCAACTGCAGACATGTTCGCTTTCACGTAAGTTGCAAAATTTCAATTGCTGGCTAAGGGTCGCCATGTATTAGAGTGATGTAGGCAAATAAAAGAAAACTGTTCAATTTAACGATTCGTGTAATAGTGCCAATAATTAGTGTGTGCAGTTACAAATTTAAGGTTAGGCGAGCTGCACACTACAAACTACCAGACTGTTTCAGAATGATGGTAAAATTTTTGGAGAGTATGTAATATATGTTTGTAAGTCTATTTCTTTGGCACGCCCTGTAGCCTAACTTTGTCGATCGTCTGCAGCGCCGCGTGTCGTGGGTTCTATTCCCGCAAACTACTCGTAATATTTGCATGGTCTACAGATAGTTGTTCCGGGTCTGGCTGTTTGAGTATGTTTTTTTTTTTTTTTTTATTTGTAATGGGTTTGCTCTTGACTCTAGTCTATGTCAGAAATGACAGAGACAAAGTCTACGATGGAGCGAGCCTACCCAGAAGGAGCCTGTTCACTCTAACTTTGAAGAGATTAGGGTTGTAAGCTTTCGGAAACACAGACGCTGGCAGAGAGTTCCACTCCTTTGCTGTGCGCATTATAAAAGACGTTTGAAAACGCTTAGTGCGAATTGGTGGAATAGCCACAAGGTAGGGATGGTAAGATGCAGTGCGTCTGGATGTCCGATGGTAGAAGGGGGCCGGTGGGATGAGGTCGTGGAGTTCTTGGGCACACTCACCGAAGTACAATCTGTAGAAGACCGACAAGCAGGCAACCTTACGGCGATGAGCCAAGCTATGTAGCTTGGCATCCACCAGTTTTACGTCGCCGATGAGCCTCTTAGCTCTGCGTTCCACCGAGTCAAGCGCGGCAAGCTGATACTTAGCTGAGCCATCCCAAAGGTGGCTACAATACTCCATGCAGGATCGGACTTGCGCTTTGTATAGTGTTAAAAGCTGTCCAGGCCTGAAGTATCGCTTCACCCTATTTAGGATGCCCAGCTTTTTGGCCGCAGTTTGGGCTTTGTACTCGATGGTGGCGCCGAAGTTGAGACTGGATGTCAACTCCATGCCTAGGAGCTCGAGCCGATCAGTCACAGGAACAGATGCACCCCGAAAAGTAGGAGCTTGGTCAAAACGACTCCTTTTTGCGGTAAAAAGACACGCCTGTGTTTTGGTGGCGTTAAAAGTGACCAAATTGTCATCACCCCATTGGGAGACAACGCTTAAGGTCAAATTTGTCCGCTCTACCATGGCCTCTCTCAAGGAACAAACTTCAGCCCCACTGGTTGTTGCGTTGGACAAGTATCTCTCTGAAACCGTACTGTCATCTGCGTACCCAACAAGACCAGGCTGAAGTAGGTCATTGATGTGCAGCAGGAAAAGAGTTGCAGAGAGAACAGACCCTTGAGGAACTCCGGCATCAATAGCCATGAGGTCAGAGGAGCAGCCGTCAATGACCACTCGGATCGACCGTTCACTCAGGAAGTCTGATATCCAGCTGCAAAAACCAGCTGGGATGCCATAAGCAGGAAGCTTGCTGAGTAGACCTGCGTGCCAGACCCTGTCAAAAGCCTTCGAGATATCAAGCGACACGGCAAGTGCTTCGCCGTGTCTCTCAATGGCTTCGCCCCAGCAGTGCGTGACATACACAAGAAGATCGCCAGTTGACCGTCCCCGGCGAAAGCCATATTGACGGTCACTGAGGAGATTGTTGTCTTCAAGGTAGGTCAGCAGCTTACTGTTCAGAACCCTTTCCATAACCTTGCATAGGATGGAGGTAATGGCGATCGGACGGTAATGCGCAGGGTCAGCACGGTCTCCCTTTTTGGGCACCGGTTGCACATTCGCAAGCTTCCATGATCTTGGCACCGTTCTTTTTTCAAGAGAGAGGCGGTACAGGCGTGTCAACACAGGAGACAACTCAGGTGCACATTGCCTCAACACTCTTGCTGGAATGCCGTCAGGTCCACTGGCCTTATTCACATCTAAACTGCATAATACTCTACAGACCTCTTTATTATGAACTTTGATCTCCGGCATCGAAGAGTCACAACGAGGTAAAGTTGGTGGTTGCTTGGAGCCAGCGTCCAGACGCGAATTGCCCGCAAAGAGAGTTGCAAATAAATTTGCTTTCTCTCTTGCAGAGTGAGCCAGCGAACCATCAGGTTTCAGCATTGGAGGCAAAGTGGGTCGACAGAAATTCGTTTCGACCGCTTTCGACAGGGACCAAAACTGCTTACTACCCGGAGGGTGCGATGCTAGTTTGGCCCCGATACGTCCGACATGGTCAAAACGTGCCCTACGAAAAACCCGCTTGCAGAACCTTGCGGCAGAATTAAAGGCTTTTTTCCTCGCGCGAACCCTACGTACTTTATCCTTTCGGTCGCGGGCCTTGATCCAGGCTTGGTAAGCAGATTCTTTACGTGCCTCAGCGTGGGCGCATTCTGCATTATACCAAGGCCGGGATTTGTGACCGAGCGGGATGTCGGAGAATGGAATAAAATACTCCATCCCCTGCCGAATCACGTCCGCAATCACATCAGCGCAGCACGAAGGGTCACCCGAGGAGAAGCACACTTGCCGCCAAGGATATGACGCAAAAAAGTGTCGCATCTCATCCCAATCAGCTGACTCGTATCGCCATACTCGTCTCGTGCCTCTAGGACTCTTATCAGGAGGAGAGCAGGCCAACACGGATTTCACCAGGCAGTGGTCAGACGTTCCCAGCGGGGCTGAGACTGATACTGATTGACTGCCCGAATCAGTTGTCAGCAGAAGGTCCAAGCAATTGGGTGTATGGGCGTCAACATCCGGTACCCGCGTTGCCACATTCACCAGCTGGGTTAGATCTAGCGTTACTGCAAACTTGCGCGCCTCTAACCCGGCATGGTCAGTTCTCTGGTACGGGAACAACCACTCTTTATGGTGGGCGTTAAAGTCCCCCAGAAAATTGAGCTTCGCTGTTGGGTACCGTTGCTGAGCTACGTCGGTCGACTCCACGAGGAAATTAAACAGCGCTGTTGTCTCCTGGTCACCGCTGTGCGATCGGTATACGCCGATGTAGATAAATTTTTCCACGCCAGTATCCACAAGTAGCCAAATAGCAGAAAAACCCGATTTCTCAAAGCAACGGACCCCAGCCTGCTTCTTGAACTTATGTTCCAGAGAGTAGCCCGGGTAGTTGAGGTACGCCACGTCCGACGGGGTTGTTATCTTCGTCTCCGTTAGGAAAAACAGGTGCGGCTTCTCGGTCTCAAGGTGGTGATGGACCGGATCGAGATTTGAGTGTAACCCTCTGATGTTGGTGAGGTGCACTTTGAGTGGGAGGAAGTGCAGCCGTTGTTTACCTTTTTTCCTTTTTGCTTTTGTCATTCTTTTTTTTTTTTTTTGAGTCGTCGGGGAGAAAAGTCGAATTGTCGAGGCTCTGCTCAGTGAACCAAGTGGAACAAAAAAGCTAAACTAACCTATGGGGAACTCATTTGGAGACTGCGGGGACGCCCGAACCCCCCCGGATATGGCCACCGGGTCCTCCCATCCAGTCGCCGGCTGGCACGGTGGAGCATACCGGGATTTTTCGCTAGTTGGCGGGGCAGCCTTTCACACGTGGCTGGCGTGCTACTTGGGCCCCCTACTAACTGCGGTCGGCCAACGGCTGGCACCGTGCTTCGGATCCCGCTACCCTCCAAAATGAGTTACCCGGAAAGCCCAGCCCAGTGACCAAGACCGGTTCTGAGCAGAGCAACTGACAATCTCCTTCTCTCCCAAAGGCACTGGCACTCCCGCACACCGACGGAACACAGCAAGCTGCTTGGCGCCGGACTTCGGCGGGATGGTGGTCGCGAGCCAGGCGGCTCCTTGCGGAGCCTACCACCGCTTTAAGTGGGATCGTTCTGCCGTACCACAGGCAAGCCTGTGGTGCCGTTGCCCGGGGTGGACCGCGAGGAGGTAGATCCCAAACCACCCCAAAAATGTGTCTTTGTTTATTGTAATAGCACTCACAATACAGAAGAAATTCCTAGTATGGGGCAACGTTAATGCTGGATATTTTTTTACAATGCATTACCCTTGTTTAAAGCGTACTGTCGAGTCCTGTACACAAGAAGTTTGTGTTTAGTTCACGGGGGACGCTAAGTGCCTAACTCCATCGTTTCTGTAGTACCTCGGGGACCTTTGCCCGATAGCGTACATATGGATTTCATACTATCATGAAGAAAAAGGTGGCATCACTGGTGAGGAGGATTACATGACGTAAGTACATGACTCACTAACTAATCTTGAATTATAGAGTGAATAGGTTACTTCTAGGCAAGTGTGCTCCATCTTCGGCCGCATCATCGCTTACCATCAGATCAGATAGTGGTGAAACGTATGCTTATCATTGGTAAAAAAAAAATATTTTGTTACTGTTTAAGTTTTAGTATGTAAGATGTGTACTAACAAAAATGTTTCCTATGTTGTCCCAAATAAAACAATTTGTATTTTGTATAAGTACAGTCTAATGTAATGCAATTAGTGGCATCGAATGTGTGATTGGACCATAATATCCTGCAGTCCAGACGAGCGGCCATCTATGACCACTCGGATAGACCGATCCCTCAGGAAATCCGCGATCCAATGACACAATCCGGCGGGCAGACCGAAGCAAGGAAGCTAACTATTAGGCTATCGTGCCAAACCCTGTCGAAGGCCTTCGAGATGTCAAGGGAGACCGCTAGTGCCTATATAAATGTCACCAACTGCATCAGACTGCTTGAAAAGCACTTTTTAGCCGTTTTACGAGCAGTGTTTATTATCATGTAGTAGCTTCAATTTTATTTGCCAATTACTCTGGTGTACCTATCCGAAGCGTTTACATCTATGGCGTTATATAGAACTCAGCAAATGCTCAATCAGTTAATAAGGTAAACAGAAACCAGGCATGTAAAAAAAACCTGTATTGATATAGCTTTTTAGGGTTCCATAACCGAAGGGTAACCAACGGAACCCTATTACTAAGCCTCTGCTGTCCGTCCGTCCACCTGTCTGAGATAGAGTGTTGAAATTTTCACCGATTGTGTATTTCTATTGCCGCTATAACGATAAATAATAAAAATTAAGGTTTATGGTATGAGTCGGACTCGCATACGAAGGGTTCCTTCGTCTGTGAGTCCGACTCGCACTTGGCCGGTTTTTTACACATGCCTGGTTTCTAAACATACATGTTTCATACTCTTATAAAAACCAGTAATGTTTCCGTTGTTTTTGTGTTGTAATACCGGTAGTGTGGATTCAACCTTATCATCCGATACAGATTCGATAACCGCATAACAAATAGATAGTATTTCTCAATCAAGAATAAAAATAAAGTTAACATGGCTGCCAATAGCATTGATTGCTTTTGTTGCATCTGCATCGTCTATAACGAAGTATTTGTAGCTTAGGTTAATGGGCTGTTATCCGAATTTTAGCTGTTTTCGAATCAATTGAAAATGGTAAAATTGGTGAATTTAAGCCCGGAAAATATGTGTGTGGGATACATCCTTGTTCTAGTGGCAAGTGAAATAATGTCATTTTCTGGATCATCATCATCATCTGGCTAGCCTTTTCCCAACTTTATTGGAGTCAACTTCCAGTCAAGCTGGATTTAGCTGAATACCAGTATTTTACGAGGAGCGGCAGCCTACCAGACCTCCACAACCCATTAACTGGGTAACACGGTACTTAACTGGGTAACATGGCAAGTCTGGAGTCAGATTTACTGACTTCTGATTATCTGTCATTTTCTCGATCAAAAAAAATATAAAAAGGGTCGATTTGGAAAAACTGAATTTATTGTTTCTTTGTCGTGTGATCTTGCATGATCTTTTATTGACTTAATTTTAAGTAAAAATGATAGGTATCAAGTTAAATTAATAATGCAATCGGTATACCTGCTATTCATTACATAAATACATGAAAAAGCAACAATGGCTTTAAAATGAAATTGCATCAGGTGTATGTGCACTACAAGTTGAGCATTTTCTTGAAAAATATCTGTAAGGTTTGTAGTCAAAACAACATCTAAACAAAACATAAAAACCACACAAAAATTCAAGAAGAAATCACTCACCTCTTCGCCACGTAAAGAAAACCCTAGAAAATAGAAAAACAAACATTCTCCAAGACGAAGATGTACGAACCAAACAGTTCACTAACAATACAGTACATCCAGAATATTAGTACACTTTAAAAGCAACTAGTCTACGTCGAACTGACTAAAAAGAATCCACTATTGTTGGTTCAGGAAAAGAAAATTCCTCAAGTAGGTGTACTTTTCTATTCATCGTAATATTTTTACAAGGAAAATTTATTTTACCGTACAATTTTAATTGGATACGCTCACTTACAGGCAATTTTGAATGAAACGAAGTATTTCAAAAGAGATTCCCAGAGTTTCTTTTATTGCTAAATGTGACAGATCTAACTAGAGAAAATGTATTATTTGAACAAGCATGTAGTACTTCTTTTGCTTGTTCTCATGTAAATTCTTACTTCATCATTATTAACCTCCGACGTAAAAACGAAGGAGTGTTATAAGTTTGACGTGACTGTGAGTCTGTCTGTGGCATCGTAGCTCCCAAACGGATGAATCGATTTTGATTTTATTTTATTTTTGTTTGAAAGGTGAATTAGTCGGAATGGCCGCCAACACAAAATGGCGGATTACATATTTTTTCACAACTACCTTAACATAGGTATCAAATGACTTTGGCTAGATTAGTAGAATAATGTACACAATATCAAAAGGGAATAAGGAATTTTAACTAACCAAATGAAAAATAAGTTTAAAACACATCAAATAAAAATTAATTTAAAAATACCCCGACAAAAAAACTATAAAAAGTAAAAAAAAAATATTTCTATTGATCTGTTTAGTTTAATATACCTACTTAGGTAAGATCCATAGATTTTTTTTTTCTTTAAAGTTTTTTTATTTTTAAGTTAATTTTAAAAATAATGGTAGCTAGCTATATATCTGGTAATGCCATATTGTGTCTAATTAATGCACGTAAATTTAATTAAATAATTTGGAAACAAGAAAAAACTGGCCAAGTACTAGTTGAACTCGCAGACGAAGGGTACCTAGTACCAAAAAAAAGGATGAATATACGTTTCTTGTGGCAATGCACACACGCTGAAAAACGGACGAACGCGGCTCTTTTGGTTACCTTTCGGCTGTAAGCCATAAAAACGAAAACCACTATTTCAAAACTACACCGTACTGAAAGCATTGAAAACTCATTTGCAATTTAACTGTTAATTCGTTCTTTTCAATCACAAATAACCCATAATCCTGCTCGAAGAAAAGCTAACATGTGAAAAAATCTAGCGCCTCAATTCATTATACACATGTAGCATGTTCCGTGCAAGAATTCACACGCGGCTACAAATTCCTTCGTACCGATACAGGTGTTCCTTTACAGATAAAGTTTAACACAAGTGCCTTTATAAGGCCACGGATTAATCACCTCTATGTACACGGTACAAGTTCTAAAATTACGTACATAGGTATCGCTAACGAAGTAAATAGAACTTGAAGTGAATCTGACAGGAACATATGAGTATCGCTTGGAGGCAATTAGGTAAGGGAGCATATAGGATTTATACTAACTGTAGCAAATGCACAAAATAGGGAACAGTAGTAAGGACTTAGGATTTAAGGGGCTTTCTCAAGCATGTGCGTGCTTTGATTGAGGCAGTTGTTAAGATTTATAAGTACGGATATTGATATTTTTGGTGAATTGAAGCAGTTGTTAAGATTTATAATTTTATATATTGATATTTTTGGTGTGAGACTTCGGTATTTACATTGAGGAGCTCGTAGTTTAGTAATTATGGCCGCGTGGCTCAACCGTTGAGCTTAAGCAACTATTCTGCCCGTAGATTCACTACATACTGAGACTTCTTCCTTCCCCCGAAAGCACGTTTGTTTGCATGATTTTCTTAACCTAAAAAGCTAATCTGCTCTTTCTTTTTTCTTTCTCTTCTCCTTTGATAATGATATCGTGACGAGTTGACGAAAAAACTGGCCAAGTGCGAGTCGGAATTGTGTGCAAAGGATTCCGAATGATTTTTGTAACATGTTGTATTGTGTTGTTTCTTATAGGTTTTCCTGTAATCTGTAGGTATTTTAGGCTCAGTAGTTTCGGAGATAAGGGAGGAATGGTCATTTTTGGTCTAATTCCTTGAATAACTTCAATATTAATTATTTTAAAATTATATAAAACATAATCATAATCCTCACTCTCATTTGATATGACAGTTGGGTAACAGAAATCCATATGTGTACTAAATTTCAAAAGAATCGGTTCAGAAGTTTAATCACGACACAGGGAATACTAGTGTGAGTTCCAGGAATCAAAACATTCGACTGTAATTTCTTAAGTAATAAACTATTCTTATTCTTATTCTAGAAGATCCGGAGAAAACCGTTTCTTACGGATGTTCGGACGGAACCCTAAAAAAGAATAGAAGAAGATTGCAGACGTATTGCACCGTCCAAGGGTGGCCCCAATGACATAAAGAACCTATATTTTGGTTTGGCAACTTCATACAGACAGACTCTAAAACATATAAACTATAGTTATACATTTTCTCCCTGAACCTAACAAACTATTTACGCCATGATAAATACAGTTCTTATTCTTTCTCAGAAAAGTATGAAAGTAATTAACTGAAATACGAGGTAATGGATTTCACAACGGTACCGAGTGATGTTGGAGCATACTCGTTTCTTACACTCGTATGCAGTGTACTAGCAGGATATTGAAAAAGTAATAGGTAACTGAGTTTTCTTGTAAACATTGAGCAGAGCTACTGTATTGATTACTAGTTGACCTGACTTTTCATTACTGCTCCACTCCTATTGGTCTTAGCATGATGATATATAGCCTATAGCCTTCCTCAATAAATGGGATATCTAACACTGAAAAAATGTTTCAAATCTGACCAGTAGTTCCTGAGATTAGGACGTTCAAGCAAACAAACAAACTTTTCAGCTTAATATATTAATAAAGATGGAGAAGTACTCTTTAAAAATTGAACTTTTGGGTAAATAATAATAGTCACGCGGTTCGATCTTCAAGAGTAAGCTACGCTTGCCGAGGCCGGTCTGTGGATGGGTGACTCCACAGAACAGATAATGGAGGTCTTTTATCTGATCTGTGGGTGCCTCTCCATCCTCGAAAAGTATGTTGAGCCGTTGACAGTCGCTATTGGTGGTCAGAAGTCTAGCTCAGAGGTGTCGTGGTACCCAGTAAATGTGTTGTGTAGATCAGCCAGGCAATCGCCTTATCGAAACTATTGAAATGGTAGGCGCCAGATAAACTCACAATAAAGTACATTGTCCTTTCCCTAATATCCCTTCGTAGTTTTTTTTTTAGCCGAACATTAAATATGAACCGTTTACCATTACTAGAGAACGTCAAGTATCACTATAGAAGTCAATTCGAGACAGATTTGTCTTTATATCTGTTTTTAAAATTAAGAAAGTCAATAAATGTATGTGGATCATCATCTGCCTAGCCTTTTCCCAACTATATTGGTCGGCTTCCAGTCAAGCCGGATTTAGCTGAATACCAGTATTTTACGAGGAGCGGCTGCCAACCAGACCTCCACAACCCATTAACTGGGTAACACGGTACTTCATGGCAAGACTGGAGTCAGATTTAGGTACTGGCTTCTGACTATCCATAACGACTGCCAAAGATCTACAAATGACAGCCGGGCCCAACGGCTTAACGTGCTTTCCGAGGCACGGA
This sequence comes from Lacanobia oleracea, assembly GCA_950371165.1. Classification (NCBI taxonomy): domain Eukaryota; kingdom Metazoa; phylum Arthropoda; class Insecta; order Lepidoptera; family Noctuidae; genus Lacanobia; species Lacanobia oleracea. Next base: position 17,420,644 of record OX493397.1, read on the forward strand.
GGAAACTCGGTATGTTAAGATGGTCACCCATCCACAGACCAACCTTGGCAAGCGTTGCTTAACCTTCAAGATCGACCCGTGCGGCTGTTATTATTTAGCCACGAGCTCCTCAATAAATATATGTGGATCACTGACCGTAATTGCACATTTATCGGGCGCCTACCATAAATAATCAGCTGTATTGGGTTAGATTGAAAGACGACACTGACACTCGTGTGACGTCACTTGACATTTTATTTCAGTACACTTGTTAACCACAAGTGACGTCACACGATTTTTCAACACACTGTTTCGGCTTTTTTTTTTGTTTACGTGAAAAAAAGAAATAATTAAATTAAATTAAAATTAAAATTCATTTATTTCAGGCCAAGAAACCCATAGACAATTAATACAATAATGATTGTCGTATATTTTTTTGCAAATCTATTTCACGGACTTTTTTACGCTCACACTCTCCATATTATTGACGACACGGTTGGGGCAGTGGTTGAGCGACCGAACCCGCGCCACGCAGCGCAGCAGGCTGCGTGGCGCGGGTTCGGTTCTCGCACGGAACAAATATTTGTATGGCCTACAGATTGTTGTTCTGGGTCTGGCTGTTTGAGTATGTGAGTTTGTATGTTTGTGTACGCACTCACGATACAGGAGAAATTCCTAGTGTGAGGCAACGTTTTATAAATAATAATATAATAATAAAAAACAAATATATATATAGGAAATGGCTTGGCAAATTGACTCTTTATAAATGGAACAAGTTTGTACTGTTGATTTGCCGGATATCATCTTGAGCAGCTTCCTAATTTTGTGGCAGTGGGCCAGTAGTGATTGAGTGACAGATATGAATTTCCTTGAGTAACAAATGTATGTACTTGTACGTATAAGAATAATTGAATATTAGGACTAAGGCCTCGTTTACGAAGACGCGTGGCTTCGCGCGTCGCGTGCAGTGTGGCGTCTAGCGTTGCGTTGGACGTTTTTTGCGTTCACAAAGAGACGGCGCGTGCAGCGGTCCGCGTCTTCACACGCACAAAAACAAACATATGATTAAGTACGAATTCGTTCATGGAGCCGAGGGTCATGGCGCGTCGCGTGAAGTGTAGCTGCGGACGCGGCGGTGGACGCGGCATTTACACGTTTACACGTATTTACACGTTTGTTCGTTGTTACTATTCGAACAAGACTGCCCAGGACTCAAGAAAACTGGCGCTGCGCACGACGCTGCGACCGACGCCGCGTATGACGCTGCGACCAACGCCGCGTGCGGCGCTACGTCCGACGCCCCGTGCGACGCGGCGTCGTCATCCGCAAATAATGCTACATTTCAAACAAACGCGTGTAAAAACGCCTCTCCGTAAACGCTCTCATACAACGCCGTAAGTTTGAATTTAGTGCGGGTCGCGCCTCCGCACGCGACGCTCGTAGCCACGCGTCTCCAGAAACGAGGCCTAAGTGCATATCAAGGATAGCTTCTCGTCAGACGCATCTGAATTTTGACTAGATTTTTGAAAAAAATAATTGTGTTTTATCGATATAAAAAAGCATTTTATGTGTCACTTAAACTAACTTGGTACAGATCTGTGGCATTTTCTATTAGGGGCAGAAAGAGATGAAAGACAGTTCGTACAGATTTAGATATATTAATATGTTTTAACCGATACAGAAAATTTATATTAAAACTTAAACACAAAGTAAAACATTTGAGCTGAAACTATATAAATCGTATGTAGCTCCATGTTCCAGCAGACTGAACAATAGTTGGCTAACCTCGTACCTACAAACAACAGCCGAAACCGCAATCTTTAAAATTAAAACCGAACAGTTTTATTAAATAAGCGCAAATCTGAGGCAACCCTAGGCGAGCAAACACGAGGAATCGTTGCGAACTTCTCTGTTCATGCCTAGTTTTGTTTATGAGCACATGCCTAGTTTGTTTAAAAGTATATAACTTTAAAGTTAAAGTACGAACATGTTTGAACAGTTTATTTACAGGCAATGAATATAAATGGTTAATATGAATAATGCTGGGTTCGTGTGAGCCAGGGCTGCCATTGAAGGGGGCACAACTCATGGTAATGTATGGGCGATAAGTGACAGTGTTCTAGTCAAGCTTGAAGGTCGTTGGCGGAAATATATGAGGGCGTATTTATTTTCCGAGGAAGTGGGAAAATGTTTTGTATTTTTGGTGACGAGGAATAGAGACAATACAGACGATACTGTACATTATAGCTGGGATTACGAGGAGTATTTGCGCTCTAGACGTTGTGGAACCAATGAATGCCCAAAAGTTCTCCAACTAAAGGAATTTCATTAATTAAAATGGCATGCCCAACTCGGATTGAACCATGGCATAACGTCTTTGAAGAAGTTCGTAATAATTAAGAATCAACAGAGTACTGCAGTCTGTAGTTGGTAGTCGAATTCTTTGAAAAACTAGCACGTATTCAATTTTAAACAAAACAGTGGCGAGACACTATTCAGCGAGATTCAGCGTGTATGAGGGAAAAGTGCGGAGATTAGCAGGTTTCGTTTGAAAGTCACTGAAAGTAATAGCAAAATAGACCTTAAAAATTCAAATTCAATCGGTTAAAAAAAAATCGGCTTGATAAAGAAATACAAATTAAGTAACTAAAGCTTATATTCCACAAGACAACGCCTCATTCGAAATAGTAAAATTAAGTTAAAGCATTTTCTTCATATGTAAAAACGCTTATTAAATGTATATGCAACAATTTAAACCAATCTTTCATTCATGATGGAATCTGGCTTCCAGCCTAACCAGATGCACCTAAATACCAGTATTTTACGTCCAGCACCAGACCAGCATAATGACCATTATTCAATAAAATAATCTTTACCTATAACTCCGAGCCACCACATTGATTGAAACAACCCAATTTTGCCTATATTCCATCGCCGATCTCTGAATAAAATCGTCAGCAGCAAGAATTGTTTCAACCCTCCCCCGATCAGGTTTACCTAGTGTCGATCCGTCAGCAAATCAACTATCTAGGTCAAACTGCCGCGGACAAGTTTAATAATTGAAATCACTTTAGTCGGATATTGATAGGCTGGTTGTTTTACTCTGTGGCTTGAATTTTGTATAGATAGTCGGATATTTATTAGTATTAAAATTAATTAGTGGGTTGTTCAATTTATGTGGTGGAGGCGGATGTAAAGGTGGGCTCATATTGCTGTACATAGTTTATTTGATTAAATCATTCATTTATTTTTCCAAGTCTCTCGCATTACGTGACCGCTAACCTTTACACTTAAAAAACCCGCCAAGTGCGAGTTGGACACGCCCACCGAGGGTTCCGCACAAATTTCTATGTACATATTAATGTAAATAATGACTATATATTTTTTATGATTTAATTATAAATGTACCTATAGTTTTTAGATTTTTTTTTCTATACTTCTAGTATAAGACAGTATAACTTGCCAAATTTCATAGTTATAGGTCAACGGGAAATATCCAATACATTTTGATTCCCTTGAGAGTGTTTTTTGTGGCATGAACGGCCTTACCTTTTCTTTACGTTAATTTAGAAAATTGATTTTTTCATATCTTCAAGGGACTGTAGAAATGAGTACACGGTTTTAATTTCAACTTGATACCTCCACGCGTTCCTGAGATAAAGGGTCTTGTCAGACAGACGAACGGACAACCAAGTGATCCTGTAAGGGTTCCAGTTTTCCTTTCGAGAAATGGAACCCTAAACATGGACGATCAAGCATCACTAGCGTTAAGTTTTATTCACACACAAAAAAAACTAAAAGAAAAAAGCTAGCGTTTCCCAAAAAAAAATTTTTGAAAATTCATTTCAATTGGCAGAGCGATTTATAATATCCGTTGTTAGTTTAATTACCCAATCTCATAATATATATACTAATAAATAAAGCTGAAGAGTTTGTTTGTTGGCTTGAACGCGCTAATCTCAGGAACGATTCGAAAAATTCTTTCAGTGTTAGATAGCCTATTCATTGAGGAAGGCTATAGCTTAGGCAATATCATCACGCTAAGACCAATATGAACGGAGCAGACGAAGTTGTGCGGGTCAACTAGTTATATCATAAACACAAAAATAACATTGTATTCTAGATTAGAGGAAAATCTTGCTATATTCAAGCATAGCTGACTGCACAATTTTCACACTTCGCGTCCCTGAGTGTGATGAGAAGGCTCGACAATATTATCAAGGGCGTCGCATAGTGAGACCTTGACATCAACTAAAACCATACTGGCGGAAAAGCTAGAAATATTCATATTCGACTAATAATAGAAAAGGGCGTTAGACTGTTCTCATCCATCTGCCTAGCCAGGAATAAAGTTAACATGGCTGCCAATAGCATTGATTGCTTTTTTTGCATCTGCATCGTCTGTAACGAATTTTAGCTGTTTGCGAATCAATTGAAAATAGTAAAATTGGTGAATTTATACCCGGAAAATATATGTGTGGGATACATCCTTGTTCTAGTGGCAAGTGAAAGTGAAAACACGAAATAATGTAATTTTCTCGATCATCATCTGCCTAGCCTTTTCCCAACTATATTGGGGTCGGCTTCCAGCCAAACCGGATTTAGATGAATACCAGTATTTTACGTGGAGCAGCTGCCTACCAAACCTCTACAACCGATTACCTGGGTAACACGGTACTTATAATGGTAAGACTGGAGTCAGATTTACTGGCTCTGACTATCTAATTAGAATTATTAATTCTAGACTGTTCTCAAGAACGTGAAATAAATGAAGCATTACTTTAACGACATTTCTAAAAAAAATTAGAAAAAAAAGTTAATAAATGGAGAACGCATTCGAAGTTGTAATTGTATCACTGTCATGCAATGCCTTGTTATTTCTACAATCAATTGACGTCAGACGACAGTAGAGCGGTTTTCGTCAAAGTTTTTGAACGCAACGCCGCCAATTTTTTTACATTTTTGTTTTTTTACTTTTCTCAAGATTTTAAAAATCTTAACAAAAATTAACAATCAAATACTCTATCTCAGCAACATAACAGGGCCTCAAGTCTGCTACTACAATAGTGTCAGAATGGTCTATCATTGATTTCATAATTGTTCATTTGACAAGTTCAATCTACTAATATAAAAGCGTCAATTTGACTTTCCAATGGTCAACCACTGACACTCCATTGAAAGAAATGGCATAGAAGGGTAATCTCGTACATAATGACAAATGAATAAATAAAACGTGAAAATATATATACAAGAAATCTGGCATAACTTAATGTTCAAATTTAGTAGTAGTTTTTCGAAAATCATGTCTACTAACGGGTTTTATAATAATGGCAATACGAAAACGTCTATCTACCACGATTCTATTACGAGACCATTGACCGACCAGCGATCGACCATTATGAATTAGCAGATTACGAACTTTTTACAAAATGACAATGGGATCGTGTTGGAATGACGAATTTATAAAAAATAGCAGACTTGGGGCCCAGGATTCAAATAAATTTAAGTTCAGCTTTGCAGAATGTCTTCTCTATCACGCATGGATAATATATATGACTCTTTCTACAATGTACCATAATAACACCCGGTAACTGCACAAGTTAAGATTATTCATGCCCACATTTAAACCCACTGTCTCAGCAAGGCATAGTCTAGCACTACGTACCGTAAATGTAACCTCAACCGCATTTCTAGGTGCCTAGGCGAACGAATAAATAACTGTAACTTGGCATGCCGACCCCCTCGCTGCGTTCCACGGAGCATAAGAGCTCTTATATTTTCTGCAGTAAATTCAAACCTGTTGGACTACAGTGGTGAACTCTGGGAAAAAAAATAAACAGGGAGCTTCACTGAAGGTTTTGCATTTTTTCGTATTACGGATTCTCTTTGTCAATGAAATTCGGACAGCGAATGGTAATAATTGGAATTTCTGTGACGAGGCAATTGATTTATTCATGAAGCCTTTTGTTCAATGATCATCATGAGTTTGGTGCAAAAAGTAAAGGTTTCAGCTCACTTCACACTAGGCTACCGAATGGTGATGGCAGCTTGGGCAGTGCAATTCTGTTCACATCTCGAAGTGGAGGCTTGGGTGAATTGATCACAAAGTGAGCTGTCAATCTAAGTGATCAAGATGGAATGACAGTTTATTTCGTGATCACTTCATCCAAGCCTTCACTTCGACATGTTTACCAAATCGACCGGCTCATACTGATCACAGTGATTTTCATTTTTGTTTCTGACATTCGAAACATGAAGATCACAAGCAAAGGCACTTGTTTTTGGCATTTGAATGATCGTATTTGCTGCTTGGTTATCCTGCTATCTAAGTCTTTAAATATTTTCTCGCATACCATGCAGCAAACTCAAGATAATATAACTTAGTATCTGCTCATAGATAACAGACAAAACAAAGTAATTATGCATGTCGATGGAATTCTCTGATCACATTGATATCTGAACGGCAAGTGCGTTTAATATTCATAAGGAATCGATTGATCGTAGCATTCGTCAAGATCATCTGTTTGCCGACTGAACAGAATTCTAAGTTGTTATCATGACAGATAAACAGATTGAATTATTAATCGATGCTCGAACTTGTCTGTAACCTTTCTTTGATGCTGGCCATCTTTTTGACTTCGGAATATGGGATCGCGTTTAAGAAACATTCGTTTCGTGTTTGTTATTTATTTAGGTGGTTAGGGGAAATATTTTGTAGATGTATTTTTGCTGTTGCTTGATATTCGTGGTAGCATAGAGAGTATTAGTTGCTGAGTCTAAGGGTGCTTGTCTGTTACAACGGAACGAAGAAGTGGAGTGGAGCAACGGAGAAATTTTAACCAATCATGTCAGTCAAAATGTCAGTGATTCACATGGTACGGAGATATTATGCAATTCCATTGGTTAAAATTTCTCCACTTCTCCGCTCCGCTGTAATACATATAAGGGCTGAAACAGAAACCAGGCAGACACAGTTTGCGTAAATTATGTCATCGTCACTGCTTTCAAAAACGGTGAGGGTAAACTTTAACATTCGACCTGCTCGTGAGGTAATTACAGCCTACTCGTTCTCAAGGAGGCAAGGGAGATAAGTCTCCCATCAGTGGGAACAATAAAGCTTATAATGCAATGCGCTGACATATAGCTGCTCTATAGCTTAAATCTTTGGAACAATAGGGCATTTTGCAAAAAATCTAATTAGTCCGTTAGATAGATTTTCAAAAAATATTGGAAACTTTTTTTGTTTATCAAGAAAAGAAAATAAAGACGTTACAGTGCGTTGAACCACGCGTGGCGATTGCGCGCGTGGTACAATTTATACCAGCGACGTGAAGTCACGGGCGTTTAGTAGTAGACTCGACAGTGTATAACAGAGAGACAAATACATAAGAGGCTAAACTCGAGAGGGTAAACTCTACACCTCTCTGTATCATTATAGGAACCATTAAGTATGTTCCTTAGCCTGTGTAGAATGCAGCAGTAACAAGTCACGCCCAAATCCACGCCAAAACCAAAAGAAATCCTATCTTGTTGTATCGAAATCGATAGCTCCTAAATATTAAGAAGTTGCTAGCAATTTATCTGCGAACAATCTAGGATTACAGGCCAACTTTTTCCCAAGTAATGGAGGTTAAACATTAATATTATCGCGGAACGTTCCCAGGGGTATAAACAGAAAGTACAGGGTTAATACGTGTTGCTAGCCTAAAGGAGACCAATGAGAACATTCTCAGGTGTTAAGCAAAAACTATATAAAAAGCTTTCATACAGTAGTTATTTCTCTTTGCTCTTTTAATAAATGACCGTTCGTACATTTGTAGAAACTATGTATAATTATGATCCGTTTTAAATATAGAACGCTCAATAGGGTAGATGAATGAAAGGTAAGGATACGTATTTTTTTCTTTTTACACGTAAACAAAAATTAAAACGATACAGAGTGATAAAAACTCGTGTGACGTCTTATTTCAGAAAACTTTTACCGAACAATGACGTCACAAGCCCCCAATATTTGATGCGTTTTGTCTTCGTCAATTTTTCATTGATTTGATTACACAAAGAATAAGCATCCAATAATTTTCAATAAATCTAACTGACAGACTAAATACAATCATTTAATCATCCCTATTACCACTTAAACGCAATAGCTGTGTCAGTTGCCAAAAAAAAATAGTTGTTAGGTATCAACTTGTGTCACGGAATGCTCAGTTTTTTGTAAATACATTATCACTGTTTAGGCATTTGTCACCTGAAAGATCGCCGAACATCACGCTATGTCGCAGGAGCGTGTCAAACTAAAGCATTTATTTCAACTAAACAATTTACAGGCACTTTTGAACTGCTAAGAGTTCTATCAGTTTTCCAGAAAGTTGAATTCAATTTGCACGACTTCAAAGTCGTGTGGTGTTGTCCTCTGAAGGAGCACAATTTCCAAGAAACACTAGTTGATTAAAATTTATTGCCTAGCATAAAGCTAGGATAGAACATAGTATGCCTGCATAATAAACGCTTCACAGATGTAGGCTTTAATCATAGCATGTAACGCATATTACACCAAAACATACATGGTTCAGCTATGGCCACCGACCGTGCATTAAAATATACATATACTGCATAATGTAAATTCGAGAAGCTGCCTAGTTCATGAAACTAATTTAGTGCTTTATGTGCTCAGAACTTAAGTCCTTAGTCATATCAAATATGGAAGTTTCTGGGTAGACTCTAGGTTACCGACTTCATGGAGGTTGGACTCCAAGAGCCCGCTTTTTGACGACAATCAAACGACTGCAAAAAGTACACAGACGGTTCTGGTCCAACTATTTTCGTTGAAGTTAATGAAAGACTGTACCCTGCTACCGGACTGACTAATTCAATGAATATTCAAAACAGAGTGGATGCTGGCCGGCTAACAGAGACCGTTTTTAGTATATTTCAGTTTATGAAAAAACTTAGCGAACTGACGGTACTGTGTAATAATTTTAATGAAAAGTAACAAACACTTGATTAAATATAGAGCAGTACTGCAGTCTCCTAGTTAGTCTTTAACAAATACTACTCCGCTCCTGTTGGTCTCAGCGTGATGATATAGCCTTCCTCGATAAATAGGCTATCTAACACTGAAATAATTTTTCAAATCGGACCAGTAGTTCCTGAGATTAGCGCGTTTAAGTAAACAAACAAACTCTTCAGCTTTATATGTATATTAGAATAGATGAGCCTCGTGAGTGACGTGTAATGTTGAAAACTAAACTAAAAGCAGTTTTCTGAGCTACTAAAATAAATCACAACATGGCTTACGGCCTAACTAACATTGTAACTTCAATTTAGAAAGAAAAATACCATATTAGAAGCTCTGTAAGTTAATTTTAGTCGCAATTAAAATAATTTTTGACAGGCTACGTACTAAATTTGAGTAAGTTAAACATAACTTTGCTTCTCTACAACTATAACAAGTAAGTTCAGTTAAGGGTCAATAGTCCTGTCGCAATCACCCAAAGTATAAAGGCCTGAAATATCGTTTTAAACAAAAGTTTAACGATCCACAACTGATTTAATCTAAAGTATAGGTTCAACTAATCGTGGATCATTGATTTACTTCTATAAAAAATATTCATGCAATTAAGCTTTTGGAGACTGAAACTGCACTTTTATCCGTTGACTGTTTAACAATAACATACCTTAGAAATTTTCATTTCCACAGAATCAGAGCATTGTTTTCTCGGGAAAAAATAGTGTAACAGAAGTCGCTGTGAAGATTAACAAAGCAGCGCGACAGCCGCGCTGCTGTCGCGCGGCACCTAGCGACTAATTTGACCATAATTGTTCTCAGTTTTTCATTAGAAAACTCAGTACTGTTAACCCTTTTCCTGGGTAACCTCGGGTTCTGCTCTAACATAGCTGCATCTAAACAAATAAGTTAGCAATTAATCTTACCTTGGTTTTCTTGTTTGAATAACCTTGTCGTGTCATCATCATCTGCCTAGCATTTTCCCAACTATTTTGTGGTCGGCTTCCAGCAAAACCGGATTTAGCTGAATACCAGTATCGTGAAAACCACTGAAATATAACCACAACTTCACATGAGGCAGGCATACTCGTATCTCAAAAAGGCAAATATATAGACAAACATACAAACATATGTTTGTAGAAGCGAAGCTTATGGTACTCATCCGTTTATGAAAACTCATTCACTGATAGAAAACTACACCATTGCTGAATCTCACATGCTACTTTTGATCAAGAAAAATGCGCAATTACCGTTTTAAAGGCCACGGTTGAAGTCATAGGAAAAACCTAGTTGCCAAATATATCAATTTTATTAACACAGACTCAACTTTCCTTAGTTCAAACCATGCAAAACAGCTCATTCGAAAAAAGAACTTGCCAACGAACTAGCCAATGATAGCCGAGGAAATTAAAATGTATGAGTCAAACGAGGCTTAATTTCGTGTGGAAACTTTTATTTGTTCCAAATTCAAATGTGACATAACACTAGACTGCAAGAGCAACCTTTACGTAACCCTGCACCGTTTTAGAATTAACTAGCTCTAGGCTCTCTTTGGCTTGGAAATAGGTATGTGCCAAAGAGGGGGTTAGAAAGTTGGAATTGAGCGTTCTGGCTGGCTAGGATTTAATTTTGTCGCGATGGCGAGGTTGATAATATCGGTTGTGGTTCAGGGTTAATGGTTTCGGCCTTGAGAGTTGCAAATTATTGCTTGGCATTGGAGAATGTCATGGTTAAGCAAAGCTTTTCAAGGCCCTGCTGGGAAAAGCACGTTATCTGTAGCTGTCATTTGTAGGAAAAAAAAATTGTGATTTTTTTGTAAAGTATAAAGTATTTATGGGTATAACCGCACTGCGAAATAAAATTCGCGCGTTTTGCTCAGTCAGATGATGATTTTAGACATTCGTCTCAGCCGGGAACTGCATCTTATTGAAAAAAATCGTACGAAATTTTTTTCGCAGTGCGTACAATGTGCAATTCCGATCACGGAATTAAGTACGCGATTTAAAAAAACTATTTCAGTGGTAGATAGCTCATTTATCGAGGAAGGCTATAGGATATATATCATCACGCTAAGACCAATAGGAGCGGAGCAGACGAATTTGCGCGGATCGACTAGTTCACGATAAAATCCATCGCGGTTGGTATCCGAGATTGTTACAAAATAATACCTCCATCCCATTTCCAGCTGCTGCAGCAATTCTCTTCCCCTATTAGATCTTGCCGCTCATTAACAAGAATGTTTTCTTTGTCAAAAACACATTGTCATTTTTCTAAAGAACAGCCAAGGCCACGCTCACGTGAAAGGTTAAAAACAATGCGCAAGTAGATATGAAGATAGAACTGTTGTTCACTTTTACTTGGAAAATATGGAGTGGCAAGTTCTTATTTTACTAAACGTGTTAATGTTTTCTCCAATTATTTCAAAGTCAACAACTAACGCCATAGCCAAACTATTATGCAAAAGTGAGTTTGTTCACGTTTTTGCGCTTAAATCGCTGAACTGTTTTCGACGAGTTTTGTTACAGATATAGACCGTCTCCAGGGTCCTGCCCAGGAGATGGTAATAGGCTACTCAAAACGAGTGAAGACGCGGGAAAAATCAAGTAATATATATACTACCTACCAGTAATAGTCCCACTGCTCACGTGCAAAGGGTTCCGAACCAGTTTCATTTTTGTAACATGTTACTATTAAAGTAACTACTACTAGTACTAGAGACTTCTAATATGTTTTTTCTGTAATCTGGGGGTACTATTACCTGCATTTTTTCTAAATTTTAGGCACAGTGGTTTCGGAGATATGGTAGTGGTCATTTCATCATCATCATTCGCAGGGATATGGTAATTTTTGGTCTAATTTCTTGAATAACTTCTAAACCATTTATGAATTTTAAAATTATAAAAAAATATAATTAAAACCCTCACAGGTTCACATATTTTATGTCATGTGATATGTCGCACGTTATTGTCTCAATAACTCTTTTTTTTAATTTTCTAGTTTGAGCAAAAGTGACGCCCATACTCAAAGTTTATTTATTTACGTAACGCGTCCGTGTTTGGGTCACAGAAATCTATATGTGTACCTTTCATCATCATCCGTCCGGTAGATCCGGAGAAAACTGGCTGTAACAGACGAAAAGACAGACACTCAGACAGGCAGACGGACAGACCGAATAACAGACTCCCGAGTGATCCTATAAGGGTTCAGTTCCTTACGGATGTTCAGAACCCCAAAAACAACATTATTTTTACAGTTATCAACTTTTTTTTAACTTTCGTTGGCCATGTCTATGGTGGCGTTACAGGAGTTGTAAAGATCGTCATAGGTGCAGGTGCACGGGTTGTGGGAGACTCCAGCAAATCCTATTTAATAACATAATTTGTTTACGAGCATCATACCCATGCCCATTAGATTTTGGATGAAACCATGGTCCCCCATTTCGCTAAATTATGTTATAGGTAAGTGATGTCTTGAAATCATCATCATCATCACTTTCGCAAAACGAGTTCCACAGCTAGATATAACTCGGTCCTTGAAGTGTCGCCGCATAGAAAGGTCCACTGCTTCTTGCATTTAGCAAACTCCCACGAATAGTCTTTAATAAACAAAATAACCACCACAACAACTACCTACATATAAACAAAACACACAAGTCCAACAAAAGTTTTTATTCACCATTAAAGCTTGTATACATGCCAATGACCTTGTGCATACAAACGGAGCTAACTACACATCTACGCGCCACTCCGTTACTCGTGTTTTTAATTTTTTATAACAAAAATAGTCCATATTTTTAAAAAGTAAAAAAAAACAAATTATTTTCATTTGTATTGCAAAGCAGTAAATATATTTTTTTTCTCTTTTGATAAAAAATTAAGGAGTAAAAGGCTTCTTCTCAACGATATTTTTTTTTCTTGTTATGTGATACCGATACATAAATTCTGGCTAAACCAAATGACGTATCATATCATGTAGATTACTGCCTATTTTTTCCAAATGTAATTTCTCAGTAAATGCGACGAAAAACTGCTTCACCTGCACGCTATTTTTAAGCTTTTTTCGAGAGAGCAGCCTAAAGAAAGGACTTGAGCGAACATTGCTCCCACCACAAACAAGCAAGAAAACAAACAAACAAAAATTTCCCTCAAATGACTTTTGCCCGCGGCAGGGTGTTTCAGTGTAGTTCCCTGAACGGTATACAGCCATAGTGCAGTGTTTTAAGTAATTAATGGTCTGTGAGTATTTTACGCGAATATTCTTTTAAATGAAGGGTTATACTGTTTCAATTTGTTTTATTTCGGCTTGTTATTTTGAGCTGTTTGGAGGATTCGGATGACAATTAATAATAATAATCTTTATTTCAAAGCTTTGTATAGGTACGGGTTATCAGTCAAATACCGTAAGCACCGGTTGGGGTCAAATGGTATTGTCTTTCAATTGTTATGTGTGCTCGGTGCCTGACGGGTTACCTAATATCGATTCATTCTTAGAAGTTCAATGTTATACCCATTAAAAACTACACCATGAGTGACGGATACGTATATTACTTTGTACCTCAAAAGGTACAAAGTATTACCAATTAATTATTTGTGAGTACAACGCACTACACTACCAATGTAGTGTGGTAGTCGCTCTCCGAAAAAGCTTTAAAATAGCGTGCAGATGAAGCAGTTTTTCGTCGGGATTTACTGAGAAATTACATCTGAAAAAGAATCCGGCCAAATGCGAGTCAGACTCGCACACGAAAGGTTCCACACCATAAACCTTAATTTATATTATTTGTTGTTATAGCGGCAATAGAAATATATAATCTGTGAATTTCTACTGTCTACCTATTACGGTTCCTGAGATACAGCTCGCTGACAGACAGACGGACGGACGGACGGACAGAGGAGGCTTAGTAATAGGGTTCCGTTGGATACCTTTTGGGTACTGAACCCTAAAAAATAGGTAGTAATTTAAATAATATGGTACGTAATTTAGTTTAACCAGAATTAATGTTTCGGTATTACATAATAAGAAAAAAAATCACTGAATGTTGAAACCATTTTAATCCTTCATTTTTTAACAAAAGACAAAAAAATATATCTACTGCTTTGCAATACAAACGAAAATAATTTGGTTTTGTTACTTTTTTAAAATATGTATTATTTTTATTATAAAAAAATAAAAACACGGGTGCGGAGTGGCGCGCAGAGCTGTAGTTAGCTCCGTTTGTATGCACTAGGTCTTTGGAATGTATACAAGCCTTAATGCATTCCAAATAATGTGAAGTGAAACTTTTATTGCAAAAGAGAGTAATTATGGTTACTTGTCCGATCTTCTCCGTAGAATCTACAAGTGTGAATGGAAAACTGAAGTCACTAAGAATTATTTTTAATGCAGTATATCTCGACATTCAAAAGTGCCTTTTAATGGACAAATTCAAATAAAAGATTTTAATTTGACTTAACCCATTACACACTAGGTGTGCAGATTTCAATGATTTTAGAATCTATGATATATCTACATAAAATTCAAATTCAACAAAAACAATACACAACAATAATATAGACACATAATTATACATTTCTACATATTATCCATTTTCCAATGAAAATCAAATTCAAATGGCAACTATGCATATCATAAATTCAAATGTTTGCAAAAAAAAATATCTTTTCATTTTGATTCAAAATTATATCATCATCTGCCTAGTCTTTTTCCAACTATATTGGGGTCGGATTCCAGTCAAGCCAGATTTAGCTGAATACCATAATTTTACAAGGAGCGGCTGCCTACCAGACCTCCACAACCCTTTAACTGGGTAACACGGTACTTCATTGCAAGACTGAAGTCAGATTGACTGGCTTCTGACTATCCGTAACGACTGCCATAGATCTGCAAATGACAGCCGGGACCAACGGCTTAACGTGCTTTCAGAGGCACTGAGGAAACTCGTTATGTTCAGATGGTCACCCATCCACAGACCAACCTTGGCAACCGTTGCTTAACCTTGAAGATCGACCCGTGAGGCTGTTATTATCTAGCCATGAGCTCGTCATGATTCAAAATTATATACCTGTCTAATAATATTGCATATTAAAAATGTTGTCTATGAAAGATAGAAAAGCTTTAAGCTTTTTTCGATAAGACCACACATTGCTACACCCAGCGCCTGCTATAATTTGTTATGGCGTATTTCTATAAAGAATCTATAAGCAAAGTATAAAGAGGAATACCCTCATGATACCAGAAAACCTGTCCTTAATTAAACCGTCTTATGGCGACCGCAGAATCAAACTTGACAAAACTTTTAAAAATATTTCACCAACTACTAAACACAAATGTAAAAATCTTTGCAGAGTTTGCAGATCCCAAATTGGAACGTTAGCTAACCTCAATATGAACGAAATCTAAGAATAGGTTGTCAAGAGAAGGCCAGAATGCATTTCATATTCCCAATAGACTGGGAACCTTGTTTGTGTCAATCAAATTGTGAGAAAAAATTCAAGTGAAGATCTGAATTAAATTTAAAATACTTATTATTTTAAATACTTTATGATTCAGGTTTACACATACAGTAGTAGTTCTGTGTAGTTGTCATGGAGTACTCAATTCCAAAGTGCTACATTAAAAACCACTGTGAATATAAATTAATTTACATTTTACAGTCAAAACAAGCTAATATTTTACACGCTCGGCGCAAAAAACTACATAACCGAATTATTCTGCCGAGCTTAAAAGCTTAGGTAGGTTACACAAAAAATCCGATATCAATTTTGTAGATCCTACACTCCATTATTTTTGTCCACACGCTGTAAAATAAATCGGATAGCGAGTGCTTAATCTAAAAGACTCGATACATCAACAATTGTTAGACCAATCGATTCTTCAGATGAACGTTGTACTGTAACAGAAAACCGAATTGAACGTTAATAATAAAGTTCTCGACGAAATAACAGAGCCTAATAATATTTCACCAAGTTCATGGAATTTATTGGTTAGCAATTTTCTGTTTTGTAAGGGTATCTGCCTTGAATATTGATTTTAATTGCATTCGAAGATAATGGATATTGTAAAACAGATAATAAAATGAAAGGTTTCAAACAATTAGCAAGTCAATATAACAATCCCTCTTCTGATTTATTGCTTCGTAGAAAGTTTGTGAATAATGTTCTCAGTTTCTCAAACAAATAAATTTATAAACGGCTTAACTTTAATCAATTTAAACATTTATTGCGTCTAGCGTCTAAGAAAATATTCTCTAAAGTCTGAGCGTATCAAACATAACTGCATACGACTCAATCGGCCTAAAGTGTACATAAGACGTCTGAATCCATCTTCTTCCTCTGAAGCGAACTTGAAGCGAAGTACCTATCGTTATCAATTTATACGATCTTAGACGTGAAACTGCCGCCCAAGTTCTACTTCATGCATCTTCAAAGTGAAGTTACAACCTTACATAAAAATCAAGTATTCAACATTTCATGCAACACATGAAAAAAAAGAGTGACTCGACAAATTGTAAATATTGAGATAAAAAACTTTTTAATTTCAAACCACTCAAAGCATTTTATGCATATAAAAAGCCGCGTGAACCCAACGAAATTCCTGCACTAGGCTTGTTTGAAATAAAAAATACACAGCGGAGAGCTAAGCCGGTGTACTGCGCAGTGGTCCATTTCTCCCGTTCCAGTTAGAGGGACCTTGCTCAGTCGACGCTCACGTGTCGAGGGCTCTCGACCTTTACCGAGCAACCAATCGACACGGATCTGAAAAGCGCCGTTTTAAGCGCATTATTCAAATAAAAACAAAACAACGCGAAATAAAAAAATATAATGTGAAAAGTGAAGTTCAACCAAAAAAAATATTTTTTTCAAAACAAAAATGCAAGAGTTTACAAATTAGTTTCCGAGCGCCAAAAAGTGAGGAGCAATGATCAAGAAAAGTTATCAAGGGGTGTTTTTAAGCTTCGTTTCCATATCCTTCTGCTGTCAAATTACTGAAACTATAGCGAAGAGTGCGAGTAGATTTATTGGTAAGTACTTTAATTAAGTTTTAAACAATTTTTGTCCAGTCGTAAAGGTGTATCGACAGGATTTACGTTACAAAAGTACCATAAATCGTGTTAATACATGAATAATAAATGATAAGGCGTTTTACACTTAGGTCTCAGAAGTGTAAATTATTTATTTACGCACATCGTACGAGACCTAAACCTTGAATCTCGCACTTAACCGAAGATTTAACTACTAATCCCTCGGAGAGTTTGTTTTATACTAGAAGTTTTAGTACCGCTTGAGAACGTTAGTATTGTAAAAAAGTACTGTTAAAGTCTTTCCCAAAATTCCGCACGGCAAATTGAATACATTATTTCTCCACCCATGATAATATTTGCAGGTTGTATTTAATTATTTCTCAACGACGGTATTTTCTTTATATATTTTCAGCGGAAATGTTCAATACGGCGACGTACTTTTATCCTTCTTTGCAACGGCTTACTAGAAAATGTTGAATATTGCAGAGACTACGAAAGTGCTAACGCTTTATCTCCTTAGGGAGTAAGCAGCTCTAGAGGCATTGATGCGACCCGGGCTTATCTGAAATAATTTATCAGTTCTATTGAAACGTGCAAGACTGACAAATACATTAATATAATTTGTTTATAAAGTATACGTATTAAAGCAATAAAGTTTATACATAAATATTAAAGGGTACTTAACACTTTTGTGCCAATTAACTTTTACATTTACAAGTCAATTGTCACAAGTACGTCTTCTTTTAACATAAAGGAGAAAACATTTTCTTCATTCACAAGTAGCCCTCGAAAATCAAGCTCTTGAGCGCGAAATTACCTTGTTCAACGACATGGGCCTTTACAGACGTTAGGAGCTAATGAAAAGATAATTACTCATCAAAATACTACTCCAAAGGCATTAAATGACGCCATGACATCAAAGGCTTTACGTAGGGTTATTATTATTTCAAATACTCGGCGATTTTCATGAAGCTTTAATTAGCAGGCGCGGCAGCATCTCTCTTCATCTAAAATGTATACTTTTGCACAACATGCATGTGCTGTTAGGCTGGCGTCTGTGACGTCATACGTGTGTGATAAACTGGGAATTGTCAAATGGATGAGATGGGAATAATGTGTAGTAGAGTGTGGGTAGAGATTGAGATGATAGTGTCAACAAAAAAAATAAGTACACATTTATGAAATTTACATTCTTTGCAGTTCTTCTTTTTGTGTCGATTGACTACTCTTTGGTCCAACTAGTATGTGGCCACTTTGACCACCTTGTCATTAGCCGTGTTCAGGTTCTGGAAGGTGCAGATGGTTGAGCATAACGGGCAGGAAAGTAGGTGGGGCATATCCTGCGAAGGGTTCCACCCTGGCACTGTTTGGGATGGGTCTATAATAGATACCCCATATGACCAGATTGTTCCTACAACCTTGGCCTTCTTTGTTTGAAGTATGTACACAACGTTCGTAACTGAAAACTTGTAAATCATGAATGAGACATCGCTAACTAGTAATCTCTTTTATTGCCTGTACATTTTCAGTTTCACAGAGGTCTAGATGGAAAAATTAATTACCTTTTGTGCTAAGAGGATTTGTCAATGTCTAGTATTTAACGTATCGATTTATCGATTACCGATACTGGCCCAGTCTCGATACTTACGGTTGCATATAGGTGCGGTTTTTTTTCAGCGTTGAGTGGTTTCGTTCGTCACCGGAATGTTTTCAATAGAGTGCAGAATTTTGTGAAATTGTTGACTTTTTGTTCATTTGTAGCAATATTTCTGCCGGTAGTGAGTATTGTAAAAGTCATAGCAACATATGACCACGTTCGTTCGTTTTCATCCCTATTGTAAAATTGCAGACCACCCCCGGTTTTCAATATTTTTCGTATTATAACTGTGAATAAAAATCTTATCTAGCCTTAAAGATAAGCTCACCATCTGCACCTTTGCCTCTTGAGACGTATTTACGGTCAATAGCATATCCAATAACTGTAACGAAAATCCAATACAAGATTTATGATTTTAAAACCTCAAATAAATCCTTCTTGGAGACTGTCCAGGTCAATTTACCACAAAATATAGCTCCGCCATTACCTGATTTAGTTCGCACAACTTCGCCACTGCAACATGCCTCGGCGACTCGTGGGAAGCCACCCTAAAGGTAAAGCCACACGATGCGTTAAAATTCGAGCTATAGGGTGCAGGGCGGTGGCCAAACGCGAACGCGTCGTTGTGTGGAGTATAAAGTAGCGGCATATGTTCAGCAGGATGTTATGGTTTAGTTGTTGTGTATACCTAGATAAGTTCCAACAAAAACTTGTAGCTATTTGAGATGTATGGCGATTATCGGATTATTATGTTACGGATTGTCAGAAGTCAGTTAATCTGACTCGTCTTGCCACGAAGTACCGTGTTACCCAGTTAATGGGTTGTGGAGGTCTGGTAGGCAGCCGCTCCGCGTAAAATACTGGTATTCAGCTAAATCCCGTTTGACTGGAAGCCGACCCCAATATACGTAGTTGGGAAAAGGCTAGGCAGATGAAAAAAAAATGATGAAAATTGACAACTGCCTCCTCCCGTTCTGGGCGGAGCAGGGGTGAGTGTCAGACTCTTACTGACTAAAACCCACCCGTGCCCTTTCAAATGTCATATGCGTTCCAGGGCCGCGTTAACTCTGTGGAACAATTCCGCAACCCTGGAAGACTGCAACATGCCCGGGCGACTCGTAGGAAGCCACCCTAAAGTTCAACTTAGTGAAACACGTTGCTTAATGGTGCCTGTAATTGTACTTATCACTACACTGCACTAATGTAAGGTTCACTTAGCTTGATTATGATATAAGTTCTTGTTTTCAGGATGTTATGGTTTAGTTTTGTGTTAACAATGTTTTCGTTGTAGTTTATCTATTTAGGATGTGCAGGGATGATGTTCTAGTGAGTACCTGGCACGGACAGTCTATTCTATTTATATCACATCGTGAAAATATAAGTGACCCCAACTTCTTTGGAACCGGATTCAGCTGAATGCCAATATGTTATGTTGAGCCTCCACAACCCATTAACTGGGTAACACGGTACTTCTTGGCAAGACTGGAGTCAGATTTACTGGCTACTGACAATCCGTAACGACTGCCAAAGATCTGCAAACGGCAGCCGGAAGAAACGGTTTAACGTGCTTTCCGAGACACGGAGAAAACTCGGTATGTTAAGATGGTCACCAATCCACAGACCAACCTAGGCAACCATTGCTAACCTTGAATATCGACCAGTACGGCTGTTATTATTTAGCCAAGAGCTCCTCTCAACAGTCAGTGTTAAATGGACTTTAATTGTGGTCGGATGTTAAGACTCAGTCATTAGTCTAGCACTGCTTATGTTCATTGTCCAGCTCTTTATTATTATTATTCCGCACTTCGGAAGGCCGAAGTTATCACATTGAACAAAAGGGGCCGATCTCATGATGATGAATTCAAACAGCAGTAGTAAGCTTTAGTAATCCTTATGGTACTGTTACATGGTTCAACCAGTTTAGTTCTGGGTACATACCTACTGCTTTTCGTGGAAATTGTAACTTTGTCTATAATTTAGGGCGAGTAGACCATTTTAATAGCAGCGCCAGTAATGTTCAAAAGGTTTTTTATTATTCTTGATCGATCTCGCGTTTTCTTATCTCAGCTGATGGAAATCGATGATGTGGTCGACGATGAGCACGCACGCCTAGAAGGAACCTCTTCATCTTGACTTAAAGACTCCACAGTGATCAAAAGTTCATGTAGTTGGGGCGCTTTAGTTGGAAGATGCAAAAATGACATTGCCATCTAGGTATTTTTATACGATTTTCATAAATAGTCATTGCAATAACATTCCACTGCTCGGCACTTAACACGATTCTCAGTTGCGCTTGTCCAACGGCCACCAGCTAATTTCATTTCATTTCGTTATTATATCTGTGCTGTTGCTATACAAAACGACGATTCCTTTAGCTAGTAATTCTTCGACAAAAGAAACAGCTTCTTTTCTAGCTAGTACTTTGTAACAGTGGCACTTGACATAGCAATGCATAGGTAAGTGTTATCCTGCCAGCCGTCGATCATTAGGGCCGAACGGGCGCTGCCTAGGGTGGGTAAAGGCGCAGTGGCGAGCGCAGAGCCGGACGCGGTAGCGGGTGCGGTGGCGGGCGCGATTAGGTGACCATAGTGCCTCGCGAGTTGTTGTAGATGGCAGTAGAAACTAGGCGTGCTTTCTCAGGGTAAAACAATAGACAATCGTTTGCTGTTGTCGCGCCACCAAAACAGTGGGTTCATTATATTTGATTGTTCACGCCCGCTTCAGCACCCGCTCAAGCTCCTCACTCTATTGCGGAATTTGTTCTAAAGAGTCACCGCGGCCCTGGAACGTCTAAGTAAGACACTCCCTTCTGCTTTGCCCAGAGCGGGAGGAGTCACTTGATGGTTTCCCATCCACAAAAAAAAGAATGGACGCAAACAGTGGTACCATTATATTTGGTAGTTCGATTCCTTGAGCACCCGCGCTAGCGCTTCAGCTTGGCCGATGTCTCAGGCTAAAAGAACAGACGATCGCTCGCCCGATGCCTCACCGTCATGTCATGTAGTCTCGCTAGAGTCACTTCAGTGTAGTCAATGGTTTCATATATAATGTACATCGCGCCCGCCGTCACCTCCGCGCTTATTCCTCACCCTGACCGCAGCCTAAGGCTTCGTAGAGTTGGAAGGATGCACCGTCTGCAGGTGAACGTGCCGTCAAGATACGTGCTCTTTCCTCTATTCATTTATCTTCATACATATTCACTTACATGGTGTGGTGGTTCCGATGGTCTTTGGTCGTATTTCTTGAACGTCAAGGTGTAAGTATAAGTTGTTCGCTTAATTGAAGTTATTAATATGTTATTTTTTGGCATTTGAATATAGATACTATCTGAAACAAAATCATCATCTTTTGGCCTTTTCCCCATGTTGCTTTTTTCTTACTTCGGTTTTGATAACCCTCGCGATATCATCTTTTTCTTTTTTTTAAGGATGGGAAATCATCAAATGACTCCTCCCGCTCTGGGTAAAGCAAGAGGGAGTGTCAGACTCTTACTGACTAAAACCCATCCGTGTTCCTCCTGGTGCCCTTTGTGTTCCAAGGCTACGGCACCCCTTTCGAACAGATTCCGCAGCCCCAGCAGGCAACTGCCCTATCGCGATATCATCTTATTTCCTCTACTAGGTATCTTAATATTCTTACATAATTCATCCGTACTTTCTTTGACCTCCCTCTACCTCTCTAACCACAATACCACAGTATAAATATCTACCAGTATTGTGACTCGGCTCTCACCTTGAAATACTTACCTACAGCCGCGCGGTACGTAAAGGCACGATAGGGCTGCCCGACTCCAGTATTTTAATTTCATCTACTTGCCTACTTGACTTTCTTTCTACTTTTGTGATTGTAAATATAACATTTTCATAAAAAAAAAACAAACAAATGAACTGTTGTCGCCGAAGTTTATCAAACTCCAATTCTTACAAACTTCACCTACCTACTCCACCAAAATGCAAGAAACAATTGACATTTAATTATATTTTTTTATCTCAGTTTATTATTTTGTTCCCATTACCTACAGCATAGAGCAACTCGAAATTCTCGAAAAACAGTAGGTACCTAATATCAACCATCGCATCGCGTGTGCACTACTTATAGCAATCAAAACCTCTACCATCTACTACAAAATCTTACTTAAAAAGTAAATTAAACTGCTAATCTTACTTGAAAAATACCTACCATTAATTACTCATTTATTTATTTATTTATTTATAGGAATCTCAACAGCTTTTTTACAACGTTCAAGATATGGTAACAATGTCATATGGGGTTCTGAAGCCTATTATAGAGTTTCACAGCATGCATTATATAAAACTAGAACGTAGAAGAAAATTTAGCTTAAATATTGTAGCTAAAAAATTGGTGGTCATATAATCATTTCATAGTGATATTTCAACTACTTCAATAAGATAAATGTTAGGTAAGTACCTAAGTGAGTCTATAGCCTAGCCTTTCAAATTACCTACAATTTTTTTTTAATGCGAGCGTTATATTTTACTCGTGTGTCACTTTGTTCACCCTATCCACTTATTTATTTATGAATCCAGGTAGGTATTTTTTTTAAAAAAAGGTAGTTATTTCAATCGGTGGAAAAAGCCTAATACCTACCTATTACTATTAATAAAAGAAATAAATTATGTAAGTACCAGGTAAATATCTTTGGGTGCGTTATTGATGAATCCAAGCAACCAAAAACACCACAGTTTATTCTATAATTTTTCTTTACCATTTTAAGTAAGTACTTGCCCTTATTTCAAAACAAATATTCACAAATCACCCGCTTACTGCTTACAAAACAATCACACCGTTCGTTTGTCACTGCGGCGCATTCGCGACTGCTTGCTCGCAGAGAGTTGCCTGAACTCGAGACGCGTAGGTATGATTCGCGTTCCAAACGTTAAGATAGAATACTTTAGATATGTTTACCGTGACAATATGATTCATAACTCTTTATTATTTTGCATTTTAGTCTGAGGAAAACCTTTTACTAAAAAACATAATATATGCACTTTCTTACTGTGACTGGAACATTAGCTTAGGTATGGTGAATGAATAAAAACATCTGAGCAAACTTGTAAATGTATTTGCAATGCTCACTTAAACCAGTGCACCTGCCATCTTGATATAACTTTCACCAGCGTTGGGTAACTTGTCGATAATGCCTTTAAAAGCTTTTAGTCCGCCACTGTACCTTTGTGTATGAAGTTTTGAATGAATAAATAAATAATGAATCAAAATTACGAACTCGATTAGCAAGCGCATAATCTTTGCAATATTTTTTGTATAAAGTAATCCATTTTTCCTGCAAAAGGCCAACGGGTTGACAATGCTGACATTGCTATTAGAGTTTCATATTCGCTGAGTAATGTTTAGTTCTCACCGGTTGTCGAAACGTCAGTTTACTTTGCATTAAACTACCATGAACCGTGTTTGGACTATTAGATTGGTCGTTTCCTTGTGTACGTAGACTGACCGAATTAACCTCTAATGTAAGCTGGCCATTAAAATTGGGCAATAAAGGTCAAACTGGCAGTTACGTTCGTTCAAAATATTGGGCTACATCTGGCTTGTTGAAGGTCAAAACAAATTCGTTGTGAAAGGGTTGAGATGATTTTTACATTAGGTGTAACTTTCGTGAGGCAAATTCATTAATTTTCCAGACGCATCATTTTAGGTTTTTCTCGAGTGGTTAAGATGAATTTGCCAACAAATATGTGTCAGCAAGTATGTATTTTATTTGTCTTTATACCTTCTTTATTTAAATTTGTAGACGACTGTATCAATCATTCAACCTACCTTCTTATATTGTATTAGTTTGAACTATGACAAAGTGAGAAGTTACTTTGCTCTTCCCTAATTGCTCTCCAATCTGTTAAAGGAGGATTCAACATACTTTATGACACAATTGTATAAATAGAATTACTTTTAATAAATTGAGAAACTTTCATAGAATGAAAATACATGTAAAATATGAACCACTTTTAATACAAAACCGCTTTTATATTTAAGCCCTTTGAACGATTGCTACTGTACTAAAAATCATTCTGTATACACAGTTTTCGATACTATTTCATGTCATCCATGAATTTGATTGACATAAATCAATCCAAAAAAAATCTACCAACGACAGAGTAAAGAACTAATTTAAAATTTAGCTGAAACATTCGTGAAAACGTAGGTATGTCGTCTCAAAAAAATGTCCCGTCTATTTACTTACCTTTGTCAAAACTTAGTTAGGTACTTCAGCAACTTTTAAAAGCATAAATAATGGACATGAATTAATCGCTCCGGAGACCAAAGTTGACTTAATTACCACTACAAAGTTACGGGGAATCGATAAAGTTTCCCAAGATAGATATAAAGTAGAAGCTGTACTGGATTAAATTGTCTGTAGAATGTTAAAGGTGGGATGGCTTATTTACGAGGAAGATATAAATATTTAAACATTACATGTATATTTTATAACATTCCAAGTAACCTCTTTTCGATCTAGAACCTTGGCTTGATAGACAAGGGAGCTCGTGGCTAATTTGTAACCAAATCATGATTAGATTTTTTTTATGGATGGGAATCATCAAATGGCTCCTCCCGCTTTGGTTGAAGCAGAAGGAAGTGTCAGACTCTTACTGACTAAAGCCCAGCCGTGTTCCTCTTAGTGCCCTTTGCGTTTCAGGGTACGGTGCCTCTTTCGAACAAAGTACGCAGCCCCAGACTGGCCCTAGCGCGCCCCGTCTTCTATGCTGACAGCTCTTTGAGGCGCACGGGGAAAACAGCGCGCCGTCGACCCGGGCCTGGTTCTGATCAGACGGCGAGCCACCCAATGCCCGCCGTCCGCAGGCCTGCGCCTACGGTGGCCGAGAATTGCCCTGCGACTCCCGACGCCCGGGGAAATCATGAATAGATAGATAGGTTAAGTTGTATTGCACTGCTGTCAGTAAGGCAATTCCTCACAGGGACTTAAATAGCATTTAAATTCAAATCACAATATCATCTCAGCGTGTTTTTATCAGACTTCTTCTTCTCCTTTTCGTGCCGATTGACTCATACAAAATTTTTATTTTTACGCGACTGCCAAAGGAGGGTTATGTTATTTGCGCGTTTCTTGTATATTTTTTTGTAAATTTCTTTATTACCTCGATCTTCCGAACGACTGGATGGATTTCGACAATTATGGTGTCGTTAGATTTGTCACGAAAACCCGGGTTTCCTTAAATAGGTGTTTAACAAAAAACAAAATGTCGGTTTTGGTGCTGTAGTGTAAGTCGTATTTTTTTTTTAAATCAAACCTATCGAGTGGGATATCAAAATGAAGGAAATGAAAAGGAGATTACAATCTTTTTAGTCTTTATGTGTATTGCGTTGACTTTTTTGCAGTCGGGTTTTCTTATTTTTTAACCTTTTCACTCGTTGACAGTTGGCGACTGCGCTGCGATAATATTGCGAATGCTCCTTAAAATACGAGAATTGCGGCACTGTTCATAAATGGGTGACAATTATTTACACATAATATAAGCTCAAGTTAAAAGTACACACTTGCAATTTGCCATACTTTAAAAGTACTAAGTACGCTACATTACGTAAGCGTATGTGACATTTAGTATTCTTTATGGGCCTAAAGTAAAGTCTGGGCTAAAAATGTGCAACCTTGGAATCAGACTTAGAACCTCACGTTCCATAACTGCTGTAAACAATCTCGCAGTTTAATCCTAATTGCTTATTTTACGACACCCAAGGGAAATGGTGGAATAGGCCGTTTTAAAGGTTTCGAACAGAATGATGAAATGATGGGAATTCGGTAGATTATCTTTAGCCGGATCCATATTCAGACTGAGATCGTTAACGTATTTTCAATAGCTTACCTGTGAATCGATTGAACACTAAAACGAGGCTGACTCAGAAATGTAAACAAAGATGTTTGTGATGTTTGGTAATTAAATGTGATTTTCCAGTGGAAGAACGGATTTAAAATAAATTTTGAAACGCGAGTAGAACTGGATTAGTGTTTAGGAATTTAAAAAACTAGTACTAATACAGCTAGATAACGCAACCCTTTTCACACTCATTGGATAATTATATTCGTACGAGAAACTGTGCTTAAGTTATGCATTACCGGTTAGAACTAAATACGCTTACAATGACACACGCTTACAGTGTCACTGTTATAGTAGGCGCCAAATATATATTATATACATAAGTGTTCATTGATACATTTATTGAAATTCGTTATTTAAAAACGTAAATATGTAAAGATAGTAGCTGTTTTGAATCGATATTTATCGCGATCTTTAAATAGAAACGGGAAACGGTACTTTTTGATTAAAATTTCCTTTCCAAAGAAGGTCACATACCTATGAAAAAAGAACGATGACTACTCTATTCTGTTTCTGCTACACTGATATTTCTGGAATGTAAACAGACTTATAGAGACATGCTAACTTCAAACACGTATTGGTAATTTGGTACATTTGGTACAGGTAGGTGTACCGGCTGCATGCCAATAAGTAATTTCACATCTGCGCCATCAATATGTCGAGCCTTTACAGTGACGTCACTCGAATGAAAGTCACATTCGAGTTGATTGATTGAGTTGTGATGACGTTCCCTTATCTCGCACGGGAGTTTCAAGAAAAGTTGCCGTATTAAATGTTTGTTTTCCCCCCAAACAGGAGCTTTGTTAAGTGAATATAATTGCTGTTGGAAAGGTTACTTTTTGATTAAAATTTGAATCGGTTGTAAAGACACTACACAGGTATAAGTACTTACAGGTATACCTACTGACCTACAGGCTGCACGCCAATAAGTAATTTCCCATTTGCGCTGTCAATATGTCGAGCCTTTACAGTAACGTCACTCGAATGAAAGTCACATTCGAGTTGATTGATTGAGTTGTGATGACGTTCCCCTTATCTCGCACGGGAGTTTCGAGAAAAGTTGCCGTTTTAAATGTATGTTTGGGGGAAAGGGGCTGTGTTAAGTATACGTAACATGTGAACTTCGAATGTTTTAAAGCGGTCTGTAGTAAGATATTGTATTTTGTACGATAAGGGGCTCTCAGCAATTACGATGGGCGAAAAGCTCAAAATTCTGGGACTGCTGAAATGTGACTTGGTCCGAACCTTACATTTTTAACTTTTAGGTAGCTATCGCTGTCTAACTCCAGTTTCTTAGTTAACCATTTAATGACGACTATTTTTAACCGACTTCTTCAAAAAGGAGGAGGTTCTATGTTCGGCTGTATGTATCTTTTTTTTATGTAGATATGTTCACCGATTTGTCCGCCAATTCTGGAACGATTTTAAAAATTTATTTTTTTGTTCGAAAGCCTATACTCCTGAGGTGGTCCCATTGTCACCAAGTCAGAATCTTATGATGGGCTCCTATGAAAATCGAGGGAAACCCTCAAATTTTATAAGCACACACAATGTTTTTCATAAACTTTCTAACGAAATTCAGATATTTGGGCCTGGTAATCATCATCTTATGTTGCTGAGCTGATGATGGAAGGTATAAGTCAGGATCTGATGATGGGATCCCATGAAAAATGTTTGTTCAGCGATATTTTCGCCAATTGTCAACCGATTTGGATGATTATTTTTGGTTTGGAAGAATATTTTCTCGGGCTGGTTCCATTTAAATTTGGTGAAGATCTGATGAAGAACTTCGGAGGTAGGCCACGGAACTCTTCAATAAATGATAGCAAATGGATTAGGATTTCTGAAATCGCATGTCTGTTGATTGTTTACACCAGTTCCTAACATAGAATCACGCCGGCACGCTGTTTGTGGTAAATAAAAAAAAAAAAAAAAAGACGGTTTTATTTTTTTGTTAAAAAGTTTTTTTTGCTAAATTGTACGTATTTAGCGCAGCCGTGAGACACACGCTGTTATTGTTTTAAAATAAGTCTCCTTATTTTTGTTTTTATATTGTGTTTTTATATTGTGTGTAACTGTGTTTGTGCCAAATAAACATGTTTTATTTCTTCTTCCTACAAAATCTCGTATTAAAATCCATGCCGACGAATGTCACTTTATCCAGGCCCTAAGATATTTATTTCAATCAAAAACCAAGTTACGATAAGTTGCCAAGCGTATACGATATCTTAACGATAGAAGAACAAATTGAGGTTCTTAATAAAATGGCAGAAATTGTTATTAGTTCTAGGAGTGCTTCAAGTTTACTTAAACTTTTGGATGGCCACTTAGGACTTAGACCACCAAAAGTTTTATTAGGTAGGTATCAGATATATTTTCAGACGTATAGAAATTTATAGATATTTACCTATCTTAGGTTACAGAAGTTATTTTATTTTTATTACCTATAGACTAGCTTCTGCCCGCGTTCACCTGCGTTAAAATGGATTATTTCTAATTCACTCCTTATCTACCAGTCTTGGTATCTGTCAGGGAAATCTCGTCAAAATCGGTCCAGCCTTTTCGGAGACTAGCCGGAACAAACACACACAGACAAAAAAAAATGTGGTTTTGATAAAAGTTTCGCATTGAATTTACTTTCATAACACTAACTTGATTTATTTACATCGTTAAATTTTGATCACTTCATAAGCGGTGATGTGGTCAACGATAAAGCAAGGTCACCTAGAAATAGCTATCTACCTATTCACTTTTCTTTGCAAAGAAACTGTACACAGTATTCCACTCCAAATTTTTTAAAATTCATAACTATGTCGCAACTGACAAAACATCGGGTGCAGCTGTTTTAATATGCTTCAATCATCATAACACTGTACATCTCCCATGAGTTTCATCAAACTATACACGCTAGCGACTGTAGTTATTTTTTTTAGTTTTCATACATTTTTTTAACTACAGGCGCTAGCGAGTATATATTGATAAAACTCATGCCACGTAGGTACTGATTTTAAAATGGCATGTTCTGAAGCGAGCTTATCTCTAAATTGAGATTTTTCAACCTTGAGCAACACTGGGATCTTCTTATCGTGTGGGCATTTTAGACCCTAATGCCCACACGACCCCATACTTCATAGTGTCAGAGTTTCTACACCGCCTCAAGGACCTCTAACATGTTTTATTTGACGACCGCCATTTGGCGGCCGTGACCACCGGTTTATACGTGCCTTCCGAAGCACGGAATCATCTTCTTATCAGACAATCAGGTGATTCAAGCCCGCAATGTCCTGGCCAAACTGGAAACACCTTTATAAAGTATGCTTCCCGTGGGAATCGAACCCACAACCACCGGGTCACAAGGCAAACGCCTAAACCACACAACACTGGGATAAAATTAGACTTGTGAAATGCAGAATACAATTTTGCTTTTTAGAATTCCGTACCTGAAGGGTAAACAACGGAACCCTATTACTAAGCCTCCGCTGTCCGTCCTTCCGTCTGTCCCTCTGTCTGTGGGCGGGCTATATCTCAAGAACCGTAATAGGTAGTAAGTTTCACAGAGTGTGTATTCCTATTGCCGTTATAACAACAAATAATAAGCACCCATAGAACGTGTTTTTTTTTCAGTTCATGGTACGAAACACTTCCAAACACTGACCCCAGTTTTGCCAAGAAGTACCGTGTCACCCAAATAATGTGTTGTAGAGGTCTGGTAAGCAGCCGCTCTACGCAAAATACTGGTATTCAGCTGAATCCGGTTTGACTCGGAAAAGGCTAGGCAGATGATGGTACAAAATACTTCGTGTGAGTGTCCGACTCGCACTTGGCTGGTTTTACGTATACCGCAAATAAATATTAAAGTAGCAACTATTTGTATAGTCGGAATATCGGTTGGCTTACGTTTGTATATCGCCCGGCAACGGAGGTAATCCCAGTGTGAAGCTAAAGCTTAGCTTGCCAATTTATTCGCATTATTTTCACATTTAATAACTATTTGTGCTCATTATTGGAAAACTAAATATAATAAGCCGGACGTTCGACAACTAACGCACAATAATCGAAAATCATGACAGCGACTAATGAGGTTGTACAATAAATTTGATAAATTTCAAATCGGGTAACACTTAATCGAATTTGGACAGATAATTAACAAAAACAGAGTGTCCTTCAAATTAGTGTACAGTTTAAAACTGAACTGCCAAGAAAATGAACCGCTGTCAAAGAAACATTAGGACCATTTTCAAACCCTTTTGGTATCTATTTAAAGAAGACACCAACCTCGCTGTTGTTTTTGCTCAGAGGCTGTAGACAAAAGACATTCTGACAGCAGAAGCGTAGCGAAGGCGATTATCTAAACGTCAAATTAGTTAGGGATTGTAGAAATGTCACGTGATCAACCCCTTCTATTTTGGCATTTCGACAATCGCAGACGTTAATAGAATGGCAGTTTGTCTAGAGCCTCAGGACCTCTTTTAAACTAATTCATTCACGTTTTTAGTTAAAACTATTTCTCACTTATCATTAATTTTAAAATTGAAACAGAAACGACTAACACATTTTTGTAACGCACAATCATGTCGCAAAAAATTTGTTAAATTGCATTGAACTAAGAACTACTAAATACCCTTTCATCGATACCTCTAGATTCATAGCTTAGTTTCATATTAAAAGAGCGTATCGTTAGAATGGATCTGCGGTGCCCGTACGCGATCAGGATGCAATCTGTTACCTGGCACGCACGATTAATCTCTAGCTAGCTTATAAATCGCGTCTACGCCTGGAGCAGTACAATCCCAGTGCACTAATACGCCGCCCGATATTGTGGGCTCGGTTAATAGGAACACCACGAGAGACTATTAAAGAGATGCCATTAAAAGCCATTTAAAGTTGAAAGTTAGAATAAACGTGGCAGGTGTTTTTGGCGTGAAGAACAACAACAAACAAAAACAAAAACAAAACAAAGGGAGAAATGTGACTATTGAAGCTGATAATAAATAACGTATGTAGCAGCCCACTGGGTCCAAACAGCGTAATTAGATGTACACTTTATTGTGGATGAATCAAATGAATTCTCCCGCTCTAGAGCGAGATCCCTTTCGTAACTGTCAAATCGTATTATCATTAATTCTTAGCTGTTAGGTGATACGGATTAGAGGAGCTCGTGGCTAGATAATAACAGCCGCAGCCAATGATCAACCTTGGCAGCGAACGTTGATCATAGGTGACCATCTTAACTTAGCGAGTTTCCTCACGTTAAACCACGTTAATCCGTTGGTCCCGGCTGCCATTTGTAGATCTTCGTCAGTCGTTACGGATAGTCAGAAGCCAGTAAATCTGACTCCAGTCTTGCCATGAAGTACCGTGTTACCCAGTTACTGGGTTGTAGAGGTCTGGTAGGCAGCCGCTCCGCGTAAAATACTGGTATTCAGCTAAATCCGGTTTGACTGGAAGCCGACCCCAACATAGTTGGGAAAAGGCTAGGCAGATGATGAGCTGATACGGATTAGAAAACGCCAGTAACTAAAGCCGAAACTACGGGCTACGGTCTTAGAGAGTGGCCACAGAGTCTTGCTGACTAAAACCCACCCGTGTTCCTTCAAATTCCCTTTACGTTCCAGAGTCGCAATAACTCTTTCGAACAATTCCGCAATCCTGGAATATGATTTACAAAACTTGAAATTATTATTGGGACCATCCTGCCACACATTTCCAAGCAGTGCAACTCTTGAAAGTCAGAATCAACAGTGGCGACCACCAGATAAACGCCGCGCCAATGAAGCCCTCGAGTCCCCTAGAAATGATTCAACTGTTTTGAATCCGTACTAAATTAATCAGAAAAGTACAGCGGAGGAGTAGGAAAAAATATATCGGCACTAGAAAGGCAAAGTACTAAACTGCAAAAAGGGCGTTTTGCAACAGAGCGATTTAAAAGAAAAATGTCACTGCTAAAGCGCCAGTAACTTCTTAAGTATTGCTCAAATTACTAGGAGACCAAGACCAATGTGTAGAGAAAAATAAACCGAATCCAATCATATATAAAACTCATTTTAGCTAAAATGGCGCACTAGTACTTTTGCCTTTTCGGTGACTATAGATATATATAATTTTCACTTTCCTCCTTATCAAGCAGGAGACGTAATAGAGCTAGGCATTGGCCTAGCTCCATTCTGTCTCTTGCTTGCAAGTTGTATAAATATGTCGTATCAAGTTTCACGTTTATCAGTAAGACGCTAAGACGTATCGCGATTGCGGATCAAACTTGGCTAGAGAATGCACAAGATCGCGAGGTTTGGAATGAGAAAGGGGAGACCTTTGCCCAGTAGTGGAACATAAATAAAGCGTTTATAAAATAAAAACATATTGGTTTATAAAATATAGAATTACCTCTGTTAGATCACATTTTTGCGACAGGAATTTTAAAACTGAAATGTTCCAACTAGCATATATATATATTATTTATATATGTCGTAGGATAATTTGATACTTCGAATCTTCGCGGAAATCCTAGGGGTTTTGCGAAAACGCGGATAATTAGACATAGGCGAAAAATTATCAAATCTTACTGGACAAAGTCAGGATTTTTGCGAAAATACTCGTTACTATAGTAAGATTTGATGTGCTCAACACTGATTGGCTACAATTTTGCTGGCTGACTTCTAATTGGTTCCTAGTTTGCCGATGATTAACTTCAAGTATTGTATGATAGAGTTATGAAGGTTTAGAATAGGTGAGAAAGGAAAATCACTAAATTGATTTTTATAAACTTTTTATTGAAAATTTTAGTATGTATGTTGTTTTCACCGCTAAACCAATCTCGAAAGCATTGTTGTTGTTGAGTGGTTGACTAAGACTTTTATGATATATGACACTATGTACATCCGTGTAGCACTTTTATTTACCACTTTATTTAAGTCCAAGTAGGTACACTATTTACGATAAAAAACAAAACACTTCTGCAATTTAACTCAGACACAAACGTAAACAAATAACGTGCGGCAACAAATGATTGACATTTAAGACGTCAACCAATCAGAGACGATCTCTTATTGAACGCGCTGACCGACCAATCAGCGTTCTTATTTCATAACAGCCAGCGTTTCGTTTCGCAATATTGCTATAATAACGAGTATTTTCGCAAAAATCCTGACTTTGTCCAGTAAGATTTGATAATTTTTCGCCTATGTCTAATTATCCGCGTTTTCGCAAAACCCCTAGGATTTCCGCGAAGATTCGAAGTATCAAATTATCCTACGACATATATATTTGTTTTATTTGTGTGACTCGCAACTTGAAAAGTAATGGGACAGAGAAATAGGTACTGCGAATCCAATAGAAACTATCTTGCTACCTTCCTGGAAAATAAATTAATATTGGAACTTGGGAGCCATATACCTATACATTCTGAAAATAATTTATTAATTCTGAAAGATCGTGTATTTATTTGCACCGTGTATTAAAACATAAAAACAGTGATTTATTAAAAACATGGAAAAATAAACTACGTCATCCATCAGAGATGTAGGATAAACATATCTATATTATTCTTTACAGAAAACATAAAATATATAGTAAGGAAATTATTTATTATGAAAGGACAGTAAATAAATACATTCATCTTACGTATCGGAAATCGTTTGTTCCTGTCTCGGATGTTATGCTTTACTCTCTACATACCGTTTAGAGCAGTATCATCGTGAGGTTTATACACATGCGCTATTAGGGTTCCGTACCCAAAGGGTAACCAACGGAACCCTAGCTAAGTCTCCGCTATCCGTCCGTCCGTCTGTCTGTCAGCGGGCTGTATCTCCAGAACCGTAATAGGTTTTGGGGACATAATATATTCATAATGCGTACAGAAAAGGAGTGGAATTCCCTGCCAGAGTGTGTGTTTCCTGATAGCTACAACCTGGGAGTCTTTAAGACAAGACTGAATAGGTTACTTCTAGGCAAGCGTGCTCCATCTTCGACCACATCATCGCTTACCATCAGGTGAGATGGTGTTCAAGCGCGTGCCTATCAATAGTAAAAAAAAAGGTAGACAGTTCAAAGTTTTCACAGATTGTGTATTTCTATTGCCGCTATAACAACAGTCCGACTCGTACTTAGCCGGTTTTTCTTCTTCTTCTGTTATGTTATTATGATAATATCGTAGTCAGTTTTAGTTACTTGAAATTAAGGGTTAAAACGATAAGAGCACTTACACGCGCTTCATATCCGCTGAAAAATAAATACCCATATAATCTTTGACTTTAAAATAGAAAGCCGTTTGCTTAGGGGCCATCTCCACGAGCGAGAGAACCGCGGCGATATTATCGTCGTGCCACTTATTTCTATAACATCTCTATGAATGTGTCTCCACACGGCGATATTATTGCTACCAAAGAGATGTCTTCGATTGCGACGATTCGACGAGAGAAAAAACGTCATCTCGCAGCGATTCTCACGCTCGTGATGACAGGCGCCTTAAATATATAGATAGTCAAATTATCTTTCAGAAAGGATATTTTATTTAAATAACAAGTTTGTTATTTACAGTTATTTGGCAATGCTGCCAGTCTTTTAGGCGCACTTCCAGTCGACAGCGATGCGGACGAATTTTTTGACGCCTAAAAGACTGGCGGCATTGCCACGTTGTATGGCAATGTGGTAAGTATCCGAAGTAAAAGCCAGCCCTTGGGTCACGCGAAGTGTCAACTAAACGTTTAGCTAGTTCTTTAAATAAAACGTGAGCACTCGGACTCCAGATGGTTTAAATGGACGTCTTCCAGATGATTTATATATCATTCAAAAACCATTACTTAACGATTTAACTTTGCTGTAATTGTCGTTTTTATGCCCGCGTAAGACGTAACTTTACAAATTAAGTACACAATGTTACACCATTTGTTATTTATGTCATATTGATACGGAAATGATCTTGCATAACGCTTTTTTCATTCAAATCTCTGCTTGCTGTTTAGACGTGTTAAATAAAGTCGTGTATCTATACGTTAAGACTTTTATTTATCGTCAGAAGATATCGATCGATACCCATCACGTTTTATGAATTTTGCCAGCTTTGCACTATAATAACATACAAAAAACTTTTCATAATCTTCAGAATCTTTTACGGTTCAAGCGGTGCGGTTATGTTATGCCTTGCCCGTGTCGGTAAGACGTGCTCAAACTTAGTCCATTTTTAAAACAATGGTCAAAAATCACTACCTTTCTCTTTGATCGTTTTCACTTGGGTCCTATGCTTTTTATTTCTTTTTATTTGTTACATTATTATTATTGTATATATATTTATCTCATCATCATCATCTGCCTAGCCTTTTCCCAACTATATTGGGGTCGGCTCCCTGTCAAGCCGGATTCAGCTGAATACCAGTATTTTACGAGGAGCGGCTGCCCACCAGACCTCCACAACCCATTAACTGGGTAACACGGTACTTCATGGCAAGACTGGAATCAGATTTACTGGCTTCTAACTATCCGTAACGACTGCCAAAGATCTACAAATGACAGCCGGGACCAACGGCTTAAAGTGCTTTCCGAGCCACGGAGGAAACTCGGTATGTTAAGATGGTCACCCATCCACAGACCCACCTTGGCAAGCGTTGCTTAACCTTGAAGATCGACCCGTGCGGCTGTTATTATCTAGCCACGAGCTCCTCATTGTATATATTTAACTAATATGTATTAATTTATGAAGCATATTAGATATTGAGTGCTGTGTACAGTTATAATTGGACTTCAGATTTATGTAAAATATATTGTCATAGCTGTGCTGAATTGTCTTAGTCTGTAGTCTGTCACTGTACTTTTTTAAAATAAAATAAAAAAATTAAAAAATTCTGTAAATCGTTTACGTAAGACTACCTACGGTATTTTCTTTCCATTATCTTTACAATCCATCCAAAGGTGGCCTTGAAAAGATCGCTTTAAGCGATAAGGCCGCCCAATGTTTCACCCTATGTAATGTTTCCTTCAAATATGTCTCTGTCATCTCTG
Source organism: Lacanobia oleracea (assembly GCA_950371165.1). NCBI lineage: Eukaryota > Metazoa > Arthropoda > Insecta > Lepidoptera > Noctuidae > Lacanobia > Lacanobia oleracea. The sequence goes on from OX493397.1 coordinate 17,457,108, forward strand.
ACATAGACTAGAGTCAAGAGCAAACCCATAACAAACAAAACAAAACTATCTTTTCTGTAACTTATATGGTGTACATAATAAAGAGTATTCTATTCTTAATCAAAACCCGAGTAAACTCATCCATTGATTCAGTGTAAACATAATTGCTTCCGTCGCTTCCAGCCACGTAAATTATATTGTTCCTTTTGTCTGCCATCGATGCAGCAGACAAGGGAAGGATTTGTGGCGTTCGAAGCTATGCCCCAATGCTCTGTAACTCGCAAATAGTTGCTGTAACGACCCTCTATGACGCTTTGTGTTCCTGGTACCTGATGCTGAGAGAATTTCTGTAAACACAGATCCCTTAGGCAAAACTAGTATCGATTTTGCTGTTGAATATTGTGGAAGAAATATCTTCATATGCATATAAGAATATTCTGTATTGTGCACCATAAGAAAATGAAATGGACTGTTACTTAGATCACAGTCTTATACCTAAAACCGATATTTGAAATTATGAAAAATAAAGTTATTTTGGGTCAGGACCCACCCGTGCTTCACCTAGGTTCTCCATCTGGGTGAAGTGCGGGGGACTTAAGGTCCCGTGCTCCAATTAATGACGATATTGTACAGTGATGCAGTAATTCTTTTTCCCTAAATTATTCAAAATATCTGAAAAAATATTTAAAAGGAGTGAATAATTTATATGCATGTACAGTAATATAATTAGTTTAATTCAAATTATTAGCCTAGTAGCACTAAATGTGATTTTTCCTGTGACAAAATGTGGTTTCTAATCTAAAGTAAGAACACGAACTTCTCATTCTAACTTAACCTGCATATAAAATTATACTACCAAAAACCTTCTTTCCCTAAAATATTACAAAGGAAATCCGGTACTCGTCTCGCCTAAAACTGAAAATTATGAAGAGCTCGCGCTAAAGATATTAAAGCGCAAATTCGTTCATACATCCATCTTCATTCTTCCTAGTTTAGCTAACTGGGGCCCTTTCACAATCAGCTAATGGATGATAATAGAAGAAAATGAAGGGAATTACGGATCAGATAAATCTTAGCTACCTCATTGGTCTAGATTTGCCAAGCTCTGCTATCTAGAGTAAGGTTCTTAGTTTTCCGCGTCTGTAAAACTTTAATCGAGTTTTTTAAATATTTCAGTTGCAACCTGAACTTTGGAGTCGTGTTCGATGAATGGCAATTGGTTCGCCACATAATATATTGAAAGAAAACAACCAGAGAGTTGTAGATGATACCTCGAGTTTTAAGTTTATAATTTTTTGGCCGCGACTTCGTACGTGCATATCCCGTTTATTTTCGTTCGGTCCCGTAGAAATTTCAGAAAATCCTCTCCCATAGCTCCCCTGCACTCCCTAAGAAAACTACATGCCTTTCAGCTTTCTATGACCAACAGATTTGGCTGTTTGTTGTCTGTCAGTCACACATCAGTAACGTAAGAATTTCATATATTTTGATGTACCTATGCATTTCAGTTCTGTGACAACAAACACTTTTTCTTTCTTTATTTCATCAACACGGGGCTTTTTAATCGCCTTCTTCAAAAAGGAGGAGGTTCTATGTGGTATAATTGTGGACCGATTTTAAAAATTATTTCTTTATTCCAAAGGATATACTCCTGAGGTGGTTCCATTGTCAGCAAAAAATGTTTGTTCAGCGTTATTTTCGCTAATTGTTAACCGATTTGGATGATTCTTTTCTTGTTGGGAAGAGTATTTTCCCGGACTGGTCCCATTTTAATTTGGTGAAGATCTAATGAAGAACTTCAGAGGTAGTCAACGTAACTCTTCAATCAATACTAGCAAATGGATCGGGATTTCTGAAATCGCATGTCTGTTGATTGTTTACACTAGTTTATCATAACATCACGCCGGTACGCTGTTGTGAAAATAAAAAACTTTTTTCCAAAAAAATAAAACCGACTTCCAAAACCAAAACACTACAAAGTATAAAATAACTTTAATTTCGGAAGTCGGTGTGAAAAAATTTAATCTGACTCCAGTCTTGCCATGAGGTACCGTGTTACCCAGTTGATGGGTTGTGGAGGTCTGGTAGGCAGCCGCTCCGCGTAAAATACTGGTATTCAGCTAAATCCAGTTTGACTGGAAGCCGACCCCAATATAGTTGGGAAAAGGCTAGGTAGATGATGATGGTGTCAAAAAACCAAAAAATACCAAAAACACCGACTTATATATTGGAAGTCGGTTTTATTTTTTTGTTTTCCTTTCATTGGGAAGCCAGCCTCTTGCTCGCTCATAGTAAACTTATCTTTTCCACACGAACACAGCATGAATTCTTGCCGTGTGATTATTATGAGCCAGTACTATTCCATCGCTGGGCAAAGGCTTCTCGCCTTCCTACCAACGGTCACTAATTCGCTTCTCTTCCTTCCAATTATTTAGGAAGACAACCAAGAGGTCCAGCCATCTCCTTCGCGATCTGCCTAGGCACTGTCTCGCTATTTCAAGGTACCAATCCTGTGTTTTACGGGCTCACACCTTGTCGCAGACTATCCTGCCCAGTGCCATTTAATTTGGGCACCATTTAAGCCACATTAACTACAAACTAACTTTAAATAAGTCTAGTTTTTCAAATAGTAAAACGTTATTTTTTCTGTGTTATACTTAATTGTTTTCAGGTCAATTATAAATCTATCTGGAAGCGTCGACGGCGTCTAGTCGAGTTCAGCTCAACTCTCCAAAGCTTTTGCGACATTTTCCTGAGAAATTGAAACAATGTCGTTCGATATAGGAACTATTATTTGTAACACGTCTTGCCTCCTACGTCGATGACATACAAAGGAACACCGAACAAGTTGATTTAAGTGGCAGGAAGCGACGGAACCAATTATTATTGTTCGCTTGGATTTTCTTCAACATTTTTGGTAGAGAGAAAGAATCTTTTGAAAGAAAAATAAATTTAGTACCTAGCAGTGTCTTTCTAATAATTTTTCTTACAGTATATAACAGACTTTATAGTAGCAAAGAATACTTTCAAGGTCATGATATTTTCAGCTTAGTAAAAACCCATTTCTTTTGTAATCTATGAGTTTAAAAAAACCAGCGAAGTGCGATTCAGACCCGCACACGAAGGTTTCCGTACTAAAAACCTTAATTTTTATTATTTGTTGTTATAGCGGCAATAGAAATTCACAATCTGTGAAAATTTCAACTGTCTACCTATTACGGTTCATGAGATACAGCCCGTTGACAGACAAACGGATGGACAGACGGACGGACGGACAACAGCGGAGGCTTAGTAATAGGATTCCATTGGTTACCCTTCGGATACGGAACCCCTAAAAGAAAGAAAAGAAAAAAAAACCTACCTATATCTCTCGTATGAATTTGTCGGCTTTCGACTGTTTTTCTTTTTTTTTAACTAATACGAGCGTTTTGCATAGCTATTAAGCGCCCTATAAACGATCAAATCGTTTGACAAATTTTACGTGTGTGTCAAAAGATTTGATAATAAGCGGCTTTGTTTGAAAAGTATGTCAAATGTTATGTGTTTGACGTGTTTGATAACAACTCGATTGATATCGTGTTTGACAAACATGTTTGAACGTCAACAGTGGTGTTTGTCAAACAAGATCTCAGTCGATATTTGGCACGACGACAAAGACAAAGAGAAAACCGAATCTAGCACATTGTTTGACAAATATGTTTGATACTCGATTTGAACGTTTGAGCAATTTTTTGATGAACTGTAAAGTTTGACAAATAAATATGTCAAAAAAATTTGATTGATTACAAGGCGCTTTAGTTTATTTAGACTAGGCTGACTTTTAATTTACTGACAATATTTCCGGGCTTGAAAGTACTCATGGATATGCAAACTTTTACTGTGAGAGTAAACAAAAAGTACAGTTTTACAAATAAAATAAGTTTGTTACATTCGTCGGTACTGGACAGCTGATTAGGGTTGGTTTGATAGGGTTTGATACCCGACGGGTTACCAAAGGAGCCTCATTGCTAAGCTTCCACTGACCGACTGTCTGTCAACGGGCTGTATCTCGTGATCCATATTACGGAGACAGTTGAAATTTATGCAGAGTATGCATTTATATTGCCACTTTAACAATCTATACTAATATTATAAAGCTAAAAAGTTTTTTTTGGTTTTAGGGTTCAAAAGCTCAAAAGGAAAATACGGAACCCTTATAGGCCCCTTATTCTCCTTATTGCCCTTATAGTCTCTGTCGATCTCTCTAATGTGTTCTGATCAGTCAGAGCGCCATCTATTGAAAAACAATAAAATGCACGAAAGCATGAAAATAACACCATAACAAACTGTTGAGTTATTTGTTATGGTGAAGGTAGGGTGGGTGGTATCTTTTAAAACGTACCAAGATAAAAGTCAGTTTAGGAAATAGTCGATAGATAGCGTTGCAATGATGACGCGTTTTTCTGAATCGCGGTGTTAATATTTTCCATTAGAGAACGACCCTCATACGATTTCCTCATACGATTTTAAAACAGCGTTCCTAAAACGTCTTGAAAAGTATTTGCTAGGGTCCAAATTCGTTAAATCTCTGATTTGTTCTGGTTCGCTAATCGTGCATTATGCATATATCGTAGAACTGTCTTGAACTAATTTGGTGCTTGCGATGTACTGTACGGTTCGACTAGCGGATCAGGCCTGTAGGGTTCCGTACCAAAGGAGTTGTCGAGACCCTACTATATTAAGCCTCCGCGCTAGATTCTCAGCTCGGAAAAAAATGCGAGACTTGATTTCTGAACTATTTATGTACCTACAACGTACGTTTGTACGGAACCCTCTCGGTGCGCGAGTCCGACTCGCTCTTGAACAGTTTTATTATTTGGTTGAACTCGCAAATCTTAGAAGCTACTGATGCGAATTGAAAAATTATTTTAGTGTTGGATAGCTATAGGCTACAAGCCTAGGAGCGGAGCATTAATTAAAAATGTAACGCAGATGAAGTGGCGCGGGTAAATAACAAAACTAAAAATACATGATTTATTCGAATAATCATACTTGGTAAGTAATACACATTTGCAACTTCTTTTACCCAAAACAGAAATAATGAGTTGAGAATTTTTAGATTTAAATGCTAATTACTTTGTAATTACTCCAAACACTTTTTGCTCAAAGCACATTTTATCAAGAATTTTCCTCAAAAAAATGATGAAGTAATTGCTTTGCATCCATATGGAAAATTAGGGACCAAGTTTGGAGAAAAATATTCAGAAGCGTCCTTTTTTTAACCTCTCTCTCTCACTCTTCATTCTTCGTCTCTTTTTACCACAATAATCAAGAGTAGTGAAAATAATATTTAAAAACGTGGTTTAATTATTTACCACAAGGAGAAATAGTCACCAAACGCCACGAGCAATATTTAATCTATATGAATGTTTTTTTTTTTAATATTGTTAAAAATACATGTGTTGTGTCCTAACAGGGTCTGTAATTGTGCTAAGCTTTCGCATTAAATCTAAAATAAAACTATCAATGGAATGCAATACAATGTATGGTTAAAAGATCAAATTTTGACGAAACCGCTTCACGTTTAAGTTCGCATAAATCAACACTATGTAGGGCGCAGTATATTTATCTTTCACAATTCATCATAGTAAATGTTGAAACCGTTTTAAGCTTTAAAAATATCCAATGAATATGAAAATAATCCTATATCTAGAAACCTTAAAAGACAATTTAAATTCAATAGGGTATTTTACTAAAAAAATCTAATTAGTCCGTCTGATAGATTTTCAAAAAATATTCGACACGTATTTTTTCTTTTTTCACGTAAACAAAAAATATAGGAGATACAGCGAATTGAATACACGCGTGACGTCATCTGGCTTGGTAAATTTTTATCAAGCCATATGACGTCACGCTCGTAAAATACCCCATTCAGAAGTAGCCACTGCCATACAAGTTCAAATAATAAAAAAGAACAATGCCTTTTATGCTATTACCTTCGCAATGGAATCAATTTTTGAAGTGCAACACAATGCTGTACCCTGAGTTCAACCGTACCCATTGAAACCAGGTCGTCTAGTTAATGATTTGTTAATTAATCTCTCCTATTGTGAATTGAATCTATGTGTATACGGACCATTGTATCTTTAGGTGATTGTATTGTATTGTTTGTGTCTGTTGTTTGTACGTTGATAGATTTTGTATATGTCTGCAAACTCAGAGCAATTGCTTCATTTAGAATATTAAACCATCATAATCATATTTTGTCGTTACCCCAAGAACCCCTATATTTGCGATAAAAACTACCTTTGGCCCGCGACTTCGTACGCGCATGTCCCGTTTTTTCCCGTTCCCGAAGGAATTTCGGGAAATCCTCTTAGTGCTCCCCTACACTCTCAATGAAACCTACATGCCAACGACCAGAAGTTTCGGCTGTACGTTGTCTGTCAGTCACTCAGTAACGGAAGAATTTTATATATTGGGTACCCCAATAACACCATTTCTTTGGAATAAGAACAAGAGATAGACTTGTCTTCTTGTTCTAATTTGACCAGTTCAAATCGTCGCAAGTTTCTTAAAGTAGTAGAGAAGGAATATCATTAAAGGACTTGAAATCACGTGTTTTCAACCTCTTCTCCTTTTCGAAACTCTGCAAAGAAAAAGAGAGAGATGAAAACGTTAAAATCAGGCAAACTACCTCATAAACCATTTCAGTAATCAGCCCAAACGATCGTCTCATTGAAGCCTGTTGCCTGATGACAATTTAACCCTCGATGTGGTCGAAGATGGAGCACGCTATTCTAGTAGTAGTAACTATCCGGTTTTACTTGCTTTTAAAATAACTAGCAAGCTTTCTGAAAACTTGAACAGGCTTTCTGCATATGCAAATTCCAAAAAGCATGACATGTAAACATTTGTCCAACAGACTGGAATATCTTGGCAGGACATTCAAATGTACTGAAATCACATACTGTTGACAGTCGCCTTGCCAGCAGGACCTGCATAAGCTGCCAAGATAAACTGGCACACGCCCGTTGTATTGTGCTCTCGAATGGATGGATCACTTGTATACGTAATTGGTTTGTTCGGTGTAGTAAGATTCTTTCATTAGGAATTATGCAGTACCAGCGATAGACTCGCGCCAACGTGAAATGGCGCGAGTCCCGACTTATGTATATTTTTAGGTAGATCAATGATATGTGATCTACCTACCAATACCTATCAGACCCGTGGAGTGGATAGCAGCCCACTTCGTCTCACAGGGATGACGCTCGTGTCCCAGCCGTGTGGGAGCATCATAGACTGATAGATGTTTATTTACTCGTCTTATGTAACAGAAGACTAAACTACTTATGTAACTGGTGTTACCGTCGATGTATTGTACACCGCTGCCTACCCTTTTGGGGAAAAGACGCGTGATCTTATGATGTATCTGAATTGGCAAAACTAAGTTCGTATTCGGCCACATCTGCCTTGATAAAACTATTTTTGTTGAAGGCTGAACCCAAAATACTTGGAAAGAGCTAGACTGCTAGAATGATGAGAAAGAAACTTCGATGAGTCCATAAAATACGTGCTTGGATAGTTTTCCTATTTATCTATATTATTTATCAATTCTGCTATACAGATATTGGCAATATTTTTCATGTGACTGTCGACTTTTGATATGCTTTTATCATATCTGGAGGTCGCCCATGGCGTCTTTTTGCGGCGATACAATCGCGATGCTGTTGCTAGTTATATCTTCGCTCATGTTACCATATTCTGTACATCTACTATCGCGATGCAACATGTATCACATATGCAGCATCGATACACTCGTGCGTTGTATCGATGCGCTGTGTGTCTACCTGTGAACGCCTATTGACCCTATTATTTGCATTTGCGCGTTACTAGCGATGCATCAGCAATGGAATCACGCATTAACTTCGAGGCAGTTGCGCGTTGCAAATGCGGCAAACAGTCAAAAGTAGCGATGCAGCGGCGCGTTAACAAAATGCGCTACTAAATTGATGCATAAAGTAGTCGTGGGCGACCTGCTTTAAATTCCCTAAAATATTGAAACGAACTTGCGGGATCTTCGAAATACCACATTTAGTCGACACTTTGCATATTAAAATTCACCTTTCAGCAAGCGAATTGTGAATTGACATGCACACAATACTGGTGCTGACATTTTTATTATATCTTTTGTTGCACTGAAAGAAAGATAAATCTTCTATCCTGTTCCGTTAAATTTATTAGTTTTAAGGTGCGTTGGTAAACACGCTAGAGAAGAAGATAGAGAGAAGCGAAGGAGAAGTCAAAATAGTATCAATAGAGCAGATGCCTAAAAATAAGATTATTTTTCTTTTTTCACGTAAACAATAAATTACGATGAAATAGTGCGTTGAAAACTCTCCTAATCTTTGACGCGTTTTATCATCTTAAATTATTATTGATTTGGTAAAGCAAAAAATACGTGTCCCATATTTTTCGATATTTAGTCTAACTGAAGGAATAAGTAGATCAACAATTTTTACACAGGAATCGTCCCTACTGGAGCTGTATTGGCGTCAGAAATGTTTACGTATGCATTCAAGCTATTTTAGGTAGTCTGCATCGACGTATGTAGATTATGTCATAGAAACATTTTTCATATTACTCTGATATGTAATGTACTTCAACTTCTTTATATAATGTAATAAGTATCGTTCTCAAAACTTTTTTGTTTCGTTACCTTTTCCGGAACTTGGGTGAACTTTCATCTGAGAGTGAAAATAATGAGCGCATCATTATTTCTCCTTCAGAAATATTTCATTACATGAACCGTAAAAGCGAAGTATTGAACATCATTTAGGTATAGATAAGTTAAAGGGCTGAAAGATGAAAGTAGCATTTCAAATTGCAATTACAATAGACGATTCATGTCCCATTTTAGTTGAATGTGTTGTCCAAACAAACTCATAAATATACCTACCTACATAAGTCATATAACTTATTACAGATGTAGCAAGCCCGAAATTGCCTCAAGAAAGCATCCTCTCACATTTTATAAATTTAAAAAATTAGAACTGCGAGCGCCTTCCAGAAATTCTCTGGAGAATTGACCAGAAACTAAAATGTTACTGTCGTTCCATGTCTAGACATTGACATGTTTATGTTTCTAAGGTTTTTCCAGTCTGTGTGGATGTATTGGAACATCTATAGTTTACAAAAGCAGTACTGAGTGCTTCTAACAATATCTTTCAATATCCATGTCCTTCGGTTCGGAAGTTTGCTTTACTGAAGAAACTTTTGGAGTTCCTTTATGAATATTCTTACTAATCTCATCTTCATCAACTTTATCGGATTTTGTATGATTAGATATTTCCGTAATAACCCCAACTATGTGAACTAGCATAACGTCTTCAGGAACTATGGAATTGGTATTAAAAATTTTATATTTCGAGGTTATTTCACTCATGAGGAATCTTTGGAGGATTCGTCATTTACAATGGTATGGCTTAGCGTGTATCTTGTATTTCAATGAGACAATACAGTATGGCTTAGGATTAATTACCTAGGTACCTGTATACTACTGTAGATTCACAATCAATCCATTAGTTGATTAACCTACAATCATGATTCATCAATTCCATTAACATCATTAGTATGTCTATCCAAGTGCACAAATGGTAAATCTGATGGATCCCTTTTTTTACTATGGTTAGTTAAAACGGTTTTCAACTTTATCAATTACTAGTTGACTCGCGCAACTTCGTCTGTGTCACAATTTTCATTACAGCTCCGCTCCTATTGGTCTTAGCGTGATATATCCTTACTCAATAAATGGGCTATCTAACACTGAAAGAATTTTTCAAATCGGACCAGGAGTTTCCGAGATTAGCGCGTTCAAGTAAACAAACATACAAACACACAAACAAACTCTTCAGCTAAATATATTTGTATAGTATATAGAAAATGAAAAGTTACTTTATCAAAATCCATTCCCAGAATCAGTTTCTCTGTACAAAATTCAATCCATTTTAAAATTTAAAACTACGAGAATTGGCCACCTATACGTTATTCCACGGAACGTATCCATCATGGTCGAGTCCAAAGTTAATAATGTAGTGTGTATTGAAATGCACAAGTTGCAAATCTGGGAGAATTAGAAGAAAAAATCGTTATACTCAGATAGTTTTTTAATTGAAGAATAAATATGGCTGATCGACATATTTTCGATACAAAAGCTGTGTCAATCCACCATTTTTATTCCTCAGCTGAAAATCTGACTCCAGTCTTGCCATGAAGTACCGTGTTACCCAGTCAATGGGTTGTGGAGGTCTGGTAGGCAGCCGCTCCGCGTAAAATACTGGTATTCAGCTAAATCCGGTTTGACTGGAAGCCGACCCCAATATAGTTGGGAAAATGCTAGGCAGAGAGAGAACATCAATAATCCCGTTAGTCATCAAGGCACCAACGTTTCCCTACAGAAGTTCGGTCCGTTTTAAAATTTAAAACTTCGGCCATTTCCCGTACGTTAATCCATGAAACGTATATCATTGTAGAGAGCATAGTTTACAGAGGTCTATCGGGTGGACTTTAGTTATGCATGGCCCGGTGTCCCAGCCCTCCGTTAATTATGACGAGGCTCGCACTCCACTTGAAAATTGGATATTTAGGCCTGAATACCAGATTTTCCTGCTATTTTATAGATGCCGTCTATGTTGTGGTGTTTATTTGGAGGAGAAGTGGTTTTGTCGTAACCTTTGCTCTGTTGTTTGACAGGGCTATCGCTTGTAGTCTAAACGAATGGTTTTTAGATCTTCTAGCATATATTCTTTAATAATGACTTCTTTGTAATCATCTTTTTTCTTTTCTTTTATTTCTTAAAAAAATATATATATCTCTTTGTTTTTTTTTTTCCTTTATTTATCAATTAAACAAAACACATTATAGAATTATTTATATCAAATAGCAACCAAAAACCACTAAGGTTTAAACCCGTGCTATTAAGAGTCTATCAGTAAATTACACAAAACGCTAAATAATACTTAAATAATATTCTTTAAGCTTAAATTTTATATTCTTGTCTGTTATACAATTATTAATTTCTGAGGGTAGACTGTACTTATGAATCGTAATAGGTACTCAGTTGAAATTTTCACAAAGTGTGTATTACTGTTGCCGCTATAACATCAAATAATAAAAATAAGATAGTAAGGAAACCCTTCATGCGCAAGTCCGACTCGCACTTAGCTGGTTTTTTTTTTATTTACTTGCTGAAAAATAATTTCCATCAAGTTATTGCCCTGTAATGTTTAATATCACACGCCTGCCCAATGAATTTAAAACGAACTTCAACGAGACCGACTTACTGTATAATTTAATCAGTAAAATATTCAGCTACCTAATTAGCATACAGTGAGTTAGTTACTCAACGAACAATACCACCAATTTGCTAAACCACCGCGCACTATTACCACAACAACTGAAGCCTAAATTTTCTAATCGGCAATCTGTACCTGTCTGATGAAATCATTTTATGCAGTTCGCAATTAGTCGTAACAAAGAGATTTATTAACAACTCTAGCAATGCATTATGTGACTGTCACTGTCACTAGTTTGTCATTTTAATCTTCTGTAACCTTTTACTTCTGTTGTGTGTGTTAAACTGGGGCATTTATGTATTTATTTGATTTAAATTATGGATTAGATGGACTCGTTTGTATGTTTAAAAAACCGAAAGTGCGAGTTGAACTTACGCATGAAGAACCCTTCATGCGCGAGTCCAACTCGCACTTTATCGTACCAGTGATTTTTTAATCGAATATAGCCTGAGAGTCTTTAACTCAAGAGTGAATAGGTTACTTCTAGGCAAGCGATGCGCCACCGGTACATGGTGGACATCACACTAACACGCACAAATTGTTTTGGGAACACATTTATAGTGCGTATAGCTAAGGAGTGGAATTCCCTGCCGGAGTCTGTGTATTATTTCCTGATAGCTACAACCTGGTAGTCTTTAAGTCAAGAGTGAATAGGTTATTTCTAGGCTCCATCTTCGACCACATCATCGCTTACCATCAGGTGAGATGGTGGTCAAGCGCGTGCCTATCAACAGTAAAAAAAAAACTTTCAAAAAGGAGGAGGTTCTCAATTCGGTGGGTATGGTTTTTTTTTTCGTTTATGTATGTACACCGATTACTCTGGGGTGTCTGATCTGATTTCTGTGATTCTTTTTAGTTCGATGCGGTATACAAGACTTGCCATTTGGTCACGTCAAAATTTGATTCAGTTTGGTTCAGTAGTTTTTATTTTATGAGCATTTTTATTATTTATTGTTATAATAGCAAAAAAATACACACGCTGGAAAAATTTTAGCTGTTCACCAATACGGTTTATGAGATATACCCCGCTGAGAGACAGACGGACGGACGGATGGACGGACGAACGGACAGCGGAGGCTTAGTAATAGGGTTCCGTTAGTTACCCTTTGGGTACGGAACCCTAAAATGCAACTCATGGAGACTGGAAATGGAGGCGACAATAAATAGCAGCATTACTTCGATGCTTATAACAGGGCCCCAAGTCTGCTATTACAATAGTGTCAGAATGCTCGATCACTGATCTCATAATTGTTGATTTTGACAAGTTTGGTAATCTACTAACATAATAGTGTCATTATGACTTTCCAATGATCAATCACTGACACTCCACTGAAAGAAATGGCATAAAATGGTAATCTCGTACATAATGACAAATGAATGACAGATGTATGCGTTAATCTGCTAAAATTTTGACAGTTCCATCGATCAGTGACCTACCATTAGAACGTAATTGTGCAGTCATTGTTTTTCCAGCCATTGCGCCATTCTACCGGCGTTTTAAATCACTATCTTTTGGACAAACTTCGCCCTTTATTGGTGCGGCTGCAGAAGCCAAGCGCCAGGTGTCTGTGGTTTTCGAGAAATTCAATGAGAGCCGAAAGGAGAAACCCAAAATCTATAGAAACTTGGGCCTGGCGTTACAGGGCTGAATTTCGACATAAATTAGATCATTTAGGAAGGTTGGTGAGTCAAACTTGAATTTTGGCTCACTGACCAAATCAGACAATATTTGCCCATATTTTAGGTTATTATTTTTAAATAGGTTACCTACTACAAATAGCTTTAGCCCGCGACTCTGTTCGCGCATATCTCGTTTTTTATGGTTCCCGTATAGCCTAACTATATACAATATTTTTTTAAATCTGACTGATTCCCAGAGATTAGCTCGTTCAAACAAAAATAGATAAAGAAAAATGCATATTTTTGTGGTTCTGTTTCCCACATTGGAAATATTACCAAACACTCGTCGTTATAGAGATCTAAGACTATATACTCTGGACTGCACTTGCAGCTATGCTGCAGCACTCACATCCTATAATGATGAGGTTTAAGGTAGCTACGTAAAAGTGCTCAGGCTTTCAGTTCCCTTAAGCTGAACTTTTCAGAAAACTATATTTTTTAGACAAGGGCCATGTGCATCACTCCTGGCTTGCATTTGCGTATATTGTATCTAATAGGGTATTTGATGCAAACATACGAGTATATCAGGTACAGTAATCGTAAGTTGTATAATATTAAAATAAAAATAAAACACATAGCGGTAAATCATTAAATCATCTTCATTAGGATTATCATAATATATGTGTAGGTAGGTTCTTCTAAATTAGGAATGTCTTGACTGTTCCACTCATTGACAGCTGATGAAGATGCCCCAGATGGTGAGCAGCCTGAATGGAAATACCGGGATGCTCTATTTGCTCGCACCCATCAAGAGAAGCACACTTCAAGCACCTACCTGAAAATAATTTATCCACATTACAGGGTGCCATTACACAGAGACATTGTGTGCGCACTTTGAAAATGACTGAACTAAAGATCCTGCAAATGAGAAATCTTGAAGTTAGGAGCTTGACTAATATTAAATATAATGAAAATAACAGTCTCTATGCCCTCGTTAACAAAACTAAACTAAATAATGTTTTTCATGACCAGAATCCATTATATTACATTTTTGTACCAGTTCTGTACTGTACAAGTTGATGAGGACAAACTGATTTCAGAAGACAACATCCACATTGAATAACACTCATTGGTGTCCTAGTATCTGTTCATTTCCATCTGGTCTACTTTCATCAAGAGCAAGCTTGGAAGATAAAGTCATTTTCATTTACCTGAAACAAACATTTATCATTAGACTATTAGGTCTAGCATTTAGAAATAAACATCTGAGTGGCTAATTTTGGTAAACATAAGTGGCCATATTACATTTCCATTGAAGGGACGCTGGCCTCCCCTCTGAGAGAAAGAATAGGTTGTAATTGACCATACAGATTCAGTCTGGATTGGTGATTTGAATATGAATTTGTTGCACATTCTGGTATTATTTTTTAAAATAAAACCATTAACAGACAACTAACCAGAACCTATTACATCATTTAGTTTGTTTACATTAAATATTACGTACAAAAATGTTAAACGTTTACGATATAGAAATATCAGAAACTAACCCACCCATTCCTGTACAATAGAAAGATTGGTTCATTTTCCAATATTCATCTTCCTATTGTATTGCAGCGGTCCGTTGCTATTCCGCAATTGATGCACAGTCTCATGATGTCGTTATTGAGAAGTAAAAAAGAGCAATAAACAAATCTATTAATTATTTGATTTTTTAATGACGCTCACATTAAAATTCAATTAGCTCTGCAAAACACCGGTCGCTACAAAACAAATAAAAACAGACGTCGACGTCAGTAAAGTAAGCAGTACCTAATGTCACTAATGTCACATTTGACTTTGACAGCAAAACGGATAAAATATAAATGAGTTTCATCACGTATTTGCTATTTACGACCTTCTTACTACTTCATATTTCATAGAACACTAATAAATAATATGTAAAAATATATACAAAAGCAATCTGGCATAAATTAATGTTCAAATTAAATAGCAGTTTTTCGAAAATCATTTCTCCAAACGGGTTTTATAATAATGGCAATACGACACTGTCATTCCACTACGATTTCATTACGAGACCACTGACATGCCACTGACCGATCAGATTTAGCAAAATGACAATGGCATCGTGTTGGAATGACGAATTTATAAAAAATAGCAGACTAGGGGCCCAGGACTGCTGATGCTGCAATTAACGGAACCTCCTACTGGGCCCGAACAATCTAAGGAGTTAACTATCGACTGGAATAGAAGAAGACAGTACCTTTAGGCGTAAATGATCCCTTAGAGCAGTGGTTCCGAACCATTTTAATATTGTTACCCCTGTGACCTATTAGGAAAACTGATTTTATCTCGACCTTAAAATGGTATTAATACAAACGATACAAGCAAATACACACACAATCACAAATTACACGTCAGTCTAATATGATTTTTACTTTTTGTGCCTATTTTCAAAGTCGATCTTAACAATCGATGTATCGATGTTTTTTATGAAACATCGATTTTTATTTATCGATAGTTTGATGTTTACAAATTTAAACAATCGATATAACAATGTCACTGTATTTTCTCAACTTGCTCCATCCCTAATGACGAGATGACCGCGACGGCAGCTAGAAAAACGTATCTTATTAGATTAGGTCTTAATTATTTAAGTTCTTTGTTACCCCCACAAAAAAGCATTTTACCCCCGCGCAGGTAATTACCCCCAGGTTTGGAACCACTGCCTTAGAGTCTTAAGGAAAAACACACAAATGCAGAACCTTTGGTATCATGTCCTTTTCTAGTCATTGACCTTACTAAGCACTGTTATTTATTTTAGTTGAGATATGTATTTAAACCAAAAGAGGTTATAAACTTCAAAGAAACATGTTCAGTCCAGTGGAAATAGACGATTATTCGAATCTCTCTCGCATGAATCACGAGTAAGAAGCTCTTATTCATGGCGAGAATCTCATACGTTATTGTAAATTGCAGCGTCTGCTTTACTTGAATGTATTAGACACGCGTGTGCTACCTAGTGACAAAATTGGTCCTACTGCTAAAGTACCATCACCACCATCTGCCTAGCCTTTTCCCAACTATGAATGGTACTTTAGCAGTAGGACCGACCCAGTGTTTTATTTGGTAAAAAAATCCCGAAAGATATACAGTCATTCAGATCGAGCATTGCACAGTAACTGACGATCGAACCTCACGTACATCTCCTCCGGCACCGGCACGACTCGTGAGCACAGATGAATGCAGCAGGGTGAACTCGCCAATGTATAGTGGGCAAACGAAACTTGCAATCCCAATAGGCGATGAGCATTGACTGATGAACCAATAACTGAAGCGTCAGAGCTATCGTTGTCAAACCGACCAATGGAGAGTGTGCTCATGACTCGTGCCGGTTATTATATCAATCCGCTGACACAACATCATTCAAACAACATGGAAAAAGCTACAACACACAAACTGCGATCAAAAAAACAAACTAACAAGCTTGATAAAACACAATTTTCCATGTACATCTTCCGAAGCGAACAAATTCAATTAAGTACTAAATATTTTCTCTAATTGAAAAATGAAATAATCTCGTTCAGTTAAAGATTAACCTCGGTACCACAAGACCTTTACCGTAAACTAAAGCAATAAGCCAAGATTAATCTGCAGGTTCATTTACGTCGGCCATAAGCCTGAGTAATATATTCCAAGCTAGAAAAATGTCTCTAAAACGGCAACGTTTTATATTCTAGGTAGAGGTGCTCTAAAAGTGCTCAATTTACGTATAAATCGCTACCTAGTTTTAGTGAAGGAGTTTCTAAGATCCGACAGTGTATTGAAGATCGAACAGTGTATTGATAGGAAACTGCGAATGGATTTTGTAAAGGCGTACCTAAGAGGGAGTAAGTTTTATCAAACGTGTCATAAATAAGTATTGTGCAAGAATTTTTGTTTCATTGAATCAGAATGTTTGTCTTATGAAAGTTGCCTGTATTTTTCCTCTTCACTATCGTTTGATTCTCTAAAATCTCTGTCTTTACTCCTTTTGATAAGTGCAAGATTTATCAAGCGTTTTATAAATATTATATGGAGTTTTTCTGTTTCATTTAAACAGCATGTTTGTCCACCATCCACGTGTGCTATAAATTAAATCACACGATATCTTTCTTAGAAAATCTGAAAATATGCTGTTTTGTTGTTTTGTTAATGTTAATATTGTACAGAGTTAGCAATTAATGTTTCTGCCTTTCTTTTTTTTCTAGTTCTAAGAACAGCTTTTTATTTTATCACTTACAACTTGCCAACCAAAAAACAAAAACTAATTAAAAACCGAAAAATTACCCGAGTCACCTAAACAAACTTTAGCCCCAGAATAAACTCCTACTTTATGAAACAGTCTTTTAAACTGACAAAAACGGAAAACCTTTAAGTAAACGACGTTTTTAAATAAAACCTTTATTGTTTAGCTACCTATTGAATAGCTTTGGGCAAATTAGGCTCTTTTATAAAGCTGTAAACAGCATAAAGCCGCTGTGACGTCAGGACGCGCGACGTGACTTTGCAACTTCGAGAATTTTATATTAAACTAGCTGCTTCACTTGCGGATTTTTCTCATTTCTTTGCCCTCAACTTTGCCATTGTTTACCCACTGTTTTTCTATTGCCATGGATTATTAAACTTGAGTAGTTGTAAATGAAAACTTGTGGATCAAAGGAGTCTTTACTCGCTTGACTTTGGCGTCGGTGTAAAGTTTGTATTTACATTTTCGTTCAGAATAATTCCGTTTGTATTTTTAATTAGAGTCGGGATTGCGAATGCGTTTTACTGACGTTGCATATGATTTGGGTTTAATTAAATTTTCTTTTGGTGTACGCCGTGTAGGGGAGAAAACACGTATGCTAGCGTTAATGTTACAACTTGCTGAAGTTGATTACTTTGTACGTCGTGTTAGATATTTTACTTTTTATTTCGTTTTGTTTGTCCTCTCCCAGCTACGTTTGTATCAGATTCCCGTTTAACCAGATGTTACTTGTTAGTATTTCACACGAACCACCCTTTGAGATCGGCAACCCTGTAACTAACAGACACGGATATTTCCTAAAGTTAGACTGGCCCGGGCGGTTTCCGTGTTTCTGACTAGCCGTAATGATAAGGCCGTATTCGAGTTTGTTTGACTCATCGATGTATGGTCGAATCGAAATGAAAGAAATCTCAAAGTAAACAGATGTATGACCTATATATATAGCCTGCGTAAGGTGCACTGGAGCCGAGAGGAATGGAGCGGAGAAATATTAATCAATGGACTTGCATAAAATTTCCGCTCCGCGTCACTCACTGAGATTTTATGCAATTCCATTTGTTAATATTTTGCTGCTTTCAGCCTAAACCTCGCAGAATACTCGATTCTTGTAATTATTATGAACTCTTCACTATTACCAAAGACTAGAAGCCTGTTTTTTAGACCAGAGCCTCTACAGTGTAGAGGCTCTGGTCTAAAAAACAGGCTGTAGAGTCTACACAACAGACAAGAGGCTTTCGATCAGAGGTAGCGATTAGATAGTCAAGACGATTGTCAAAACGCAAAAATGTGAAACGTTGTCGAAATATCACGTGACCGATTCCTTATGTTTTGGCATTTCGAAAATCGCTTTCGCTAATAGAATGGTACTTTGTCTAGAGCAAATAGGAATCTTATAAGATCCTTTCAATCTTTCCAGTGTTAATGCTGACCTTTATAATACTAAGAATTATATCAGTATAACATGGCCAATCTCAAATGAGTACCGCCGTCTTCTGTTATAATCTCTTCATGCCTATTTACGATATCTACTCCAGGGAAATGTAGGGTGGCTTATGCGTAGTTAGTGAGCAGCTCGTAGTGGTAAAGTACATTTATACTCGTAAGGAGAATGCTGGCTGACTCTTGCAAATACATAGACCATTAGAAAAGTTTGAGAACCTTGGCAAAAAAGATAGTCTTACATTTTAGACGTTTTGTAGCCGTGTTGATAGCCAGGGGGGCTAAAAACCTGCTGGGGCTGCAGAATCTGTTCGAAAGAGGTACCGTAGCGTAGCTTAGCGTAGCCCTGGAACGCAAAGGGCACTAGGAGGAATACGGATGGGTTTTAGTCAGTAAGAGTCTGACACTCCCTCCTGCTTCACCCAAAGTGGGAGGAGTTATTTGATGATTTCCGATCCTTAAAAAAAGGGGAGCTAAAAAGGCCACTTTAGGAGAAACATTTTAAATCATAATATGAATCACACAACAATCTGACAAATTTCATTTTCATCTTTATCGCTAACGCATTAGGTTCAAGGTTGATTATAGGAATATTTGACAGTGACGGGTAGCGCGATGTGCTTTCTGATTCTGCTAAAGTGGCCTTTTTAGACCCGCTGTTTTGAAGATGGGTTTTTGTTAAATTATTATGCTATACTTATTTTAACATACATTAAGGAGCTCGTGGCTAGATAATAACAGCCGCACGGGTCGATCTTCAAGGTTAAGCAACGCTTGCCAAGGTTGGTCTGTGGATGGGTGACCATCTTAACATAGCGAGTTTCCTCCGTGCCTCGGAAAGCACGTTAAGCCGTTGGTCCCGGCTGTCATTTGTAGATCTTTGGCAGTCGTTACGGATTGTCAGAAGCCAGTAAATCTGACTCCAGTCTTGCCATGAAGTACCGTGTTACCCAGTTAATGGGTTGTGGAGGTCTGGTAGGCAGCCGCTTCGCGTAAAATACTGGTATTCAGCTGAATCCGGCTTGACTGGAAGCCGACCCCAATATAGTTGGGAAAAGGCTAGGCAGATGACTTATTTTAACATACATTCGTTATTAGCAATAGGAACTTTAACAAAGTAGTCATGAACTGCCACACTCGCAAAGGAAGACTGCAGATAAGTGTCTTAAAATTGGATAAAAGACTTTACTCGTAAAAATTTAAATCAGATGTTTATTTAGTGTTTCTTAACTTAGCTTAACCTGGACTAGTTCCTTTTAAAAGAAAAGACAACAAATTGTAAAACCTATTCACATTTCTGCCACCTCTTAAATCCCCTCAAGCGTTGTTACCAACGCCTAGTTTTGTTTGTATCGCCACCGCTTCTCTGTAACCCTTAGTAAATAGCAAACACGCCCTTCGGTTCACAACAGGCCTCAGTTCAAGTAGGGCGGGTTTATAGATTGTAATAACAAAGGTGACAGGTTGCAAGCCCATCGCTTTAGAGCGGGATTACCCGGTTTTACCTTTACTGATAGATACAACTTCCTTAGTGGAGCCGCAGATCTAAAAATTTCGATGAATTGGCACTCTTTGAGCAAACCTCATGTTTGTATTGTAATCATTTATTGAGAAAAATATATAGGTAAGTAAAGATTACATTTGTGTTTTACTGGATATAAGAAAGGCTCGGTATGACTATCACTATTAAGTAAGACCTCTGTCCTTAAAACAAGGATAGTCTTTTACCTGAAAAACAGTTTTTATTAGATAGGTTGACAAAATTTGGTGAAGGGGATGACGGGGGCTTAGCTAAAATACATATTCTGTGTGAGTAAATTCACTATCTGATAGACTAAACGCATGAATAGGTCTGAAGAGGGGTTGAAGTTTATATCCCTGGGAAGTCAAGGGCTAGATATTTAAGACATTAAAGATTTTGCTGGAAAAACGTATAGATATATATGTACTTAGCTCGTTTATGGAACGTTCCCGTTTATTTCTTTCGTACGCTTATTCTAATCCCATCACCTTTTTCCGTGTTACAAACCCTTAACATTAAGTGACTTCATAAAGAAAAACAGAACTTTTTCGCTCCTTCAGTACCTAGCTAGCGGAAAAACAACATGCCATCTCCAAAAATTTTAAAACAAATTATGTAAAGTGCACATTAGCTTTTCCGTACACGTGGAACGCATGAATCTTGCATAAGGGCCGCCATATTGGCATGTTAAGTCCAAATGTGAAATGGAAGAAAGAGAGGGAAAATAAATAATTAACTAACACGATGTAGCGTTAATTCGATATATTTGTAGCGTCCACATGAAAGTGTGTGAGAAAGACTCCATCATGTTTGTAGAAAGCGCCCGAGTGGCGCTATTATTTAATTAGCACTAGGAAAAAGAAACGGCGAAGCGTAACGTTAATGTGTCACAAAATAGTGACTGTGTTCTTTTTTTAAACTTCAATTTATATTTTCTTTTTAAAGCATCGTTTTTTTTTGTTGTGTAAATTAATGTTTTCAACTTGTTTTGACAACGTACCTACTGCTGGCTGTGCAAAGCAGCATTAATTTATTTTTTGCAGAAATAACGTGCAATCCTATTACGCATTTGGAATAGGCACAGTTCCAATTTCGGGGACTAATTGAAGAGTTCCTAATAATCCTAATGTTTGGCAACTGGATGGACATACTTAACCACTATGCAGTTTATTAGAGTCCCTTTATTTTTCACATGAACATTTTTAAAAGGTAAAAAGATCTCTCTATTTTACTTGAATGAATACTGAAAAACTCGTCCTCTTATCCTTAGTCGTAATTTGTAGGAATCAGCAGAAAGGATCAAAGTTAATGGTAATAAAGTTAACCGTAATTGCTGTAGAAAGGAACCGCTATCTATCATTACTGGTTCTCTCCCTAAACTGGGGAAGAAATTGTAATAAACTTGTGTGTTCTCTCTCCTTTTTTTTCTTTGAAACTATTTTTGATGCTGAAATCAATGGAAATAGGGGATTAAGAAAACCGAAGCATGTGATTGTGTATTCTTTGATGTCTTTGGTTAGATTTTTGGGTTTTGGCTTCAAGGTTGACATATAGTAATTACATTTAAGGCTGCACTCTCGAAAAAAGCTTAAAACAGCGTGCAGATGAAGCAGCTTTTCGTCGGCACTAAAAGAGAAATTAATGCATGTTTTTAAAAAGTAACAAAACCAAATCACTTTCGTGTGTATTGCAAAACAGTAAATATTTTATTATATATATATTTTTTTTTTTTATACTCTTTTGATGAAAAATGATGGAGTAAAATAGTTTCATTTATTCTCAACGATTTGGAGGTGATTTGGTGGTTTTGTTTCTTATTATGTGACACCGATAGACAAATTACGTATCATATCATGTAGATTACTAACTAATTTTTTTACAGATGTAATTTCTCTGTTAGTGCCGACAAAAATCTGCTTCATCCGCACGCTATTTTAATTTTTTTTTCGAGAGAACAGCCTTAAACGACTACTGTTTGGGATTGTGCTTCGGAGTTTTAGTATATATAAATTTTGTAGCCTCGGCTGGGGGCCTTAAATTTCTGAGGCCCACACAGGCAAGTCCGGTTCAATAGTTGACAACCCTCTAGGGTTGAACTGCGAGTGGCCATCGACAAAAAAAAAAAGAAATAAGGATTGTGCTTGTATCCACAGTTAGGTAGTGCGGATCGTTAGGTGTCACATGTCTTAACAGCTAGACAACCTAAACCTCATCTTATCATTAATTCTTCTTAACCAACTTTTGTGTAAAATCCAATTGATGCATTGAACAGGAAATCGGGGCAATCAATCTGCAGTCTTTTGCCAACTATATTGAGGTCGACTGTAGGGTTCAGTACCATAAACCGAAAAAAATACGTTTCGTGAATGGGAGCTCCCTTTAATTTTCAATTTAATTCAATTTTTATTATTTGTCGTATAGCGGAAATAGAAGTACACATTCTGTGAAAATTTCATCTGTCCACCTATTACAGTTTTTGAGATACAGTCCGCTAACAAACAGACGGATGGACGGTCGGACAGAGGACGGATGGACAGCGGAGACTTAGTAATAGGGTTTGGTTGGTTAACCCTGTGGGTATAGAACCCTAAAAACCATTGCCTCTCGGAGTCTCGATCACATCCACTTCCTCATTTAATTTTCGTAGTCTGCTGTCAAATACTGCTATCGAAATCGCTTAGCTACTCCGCTAAGTACTTTGCTATATATGGCATTATGAGCTAGTGAATAGTAACGATGATCGTGTCACCACTATCTTAATGACAGGAACGAACGGTATTTTGAAGTAGTTATCTTGTCTTAATTCCATAAAACATATCCAAACGTATATTTAACCAACACCACCGATTCCCCGCTCATCATTTTACTAAAATCTAGCCTAAAATATTTTAATACTGAATGTATTTTATTATTTCCTTTAAACGAACTCAGATAATCTACATGTGAAATTGTTACAGAAGGTAACTTTATAATATTTTAAACTTTTGTACTTCACACTAGGAGCCAAGTGAGCTGTATGCAAAGCTTTTATTTTTATTCACTCCCAAAAAACCTTGCGCTGCCAACTAAAATTATCTCAACATAAGCTTCTTCAATCATCAGCTTCACAAACGGTATGATTATTAAAAAAAAAAATATCCATTCAATTTTCGACTTTAACAAAATATAATATAGAACGCTTTACAGTACAACAGATAGTGTACTCAAACGGATTTTAAAAGCGATTGTGAGCCGAGCGGTTTTATCGCTCACTGCGATCGCGAACTGGCAAAGTTTAGATGGACCGGAATAGTGGGGAAAAGACAAAGGCTGCTGGAGGTATAGCGGTAAATGGTATATTAAATAAACTTTGTAGTGGTCAACGTGGTAACTAGGGCAAATATACCCTAGCAACCAGACCTATCAGCGATAGACATTAGCAAGTTTGAAAAGTCTTAATTTGTTAATAGTACCTACAATATCTACGTTGGAATGGTTCTGCGACTGTCTATTTACGCGATCACTTTTTGGCAATTCAAGGACCTCTTTTCAGAAACCTTTTTACATCTCCAATCACATAAAAAGCTAATATTAATGAGAAAAAAATGAAAAAGATAAAGTTAAAAGGTAAAGATAAAGCTTGAATATCAACGGGTAAAGTTTTAATGAAATCTGGGACTAATTTAAGATTTGGCACAGATATGGGTATTCAAACTTAAGACGTTCATATGATATCAAGAAGTTACAATGCTACCAGCCTAACAACTATTTATTAGAAAAGGAACCAGAAAATCTTACTGACAACTAACATTTAAATAAAGAAAAAATGTTTGTTTGGGACTCGCACAAAACAGACAGATGTAAATTTAATTAAATTAACAGAATTACTTAGTCTATTAACATTTTAGTCTGTGCGAGGCCAAAAAGGTCCCTATCTCAGCATAGGCTGCGAAATTTAAAAATAAATAACACAGTGCTGGTTTTATGATAGGGCCTGTGATGCCACGGACGCAGTTACGTAACACATACTAAATATGAATAAATAAATTTGAAATATGTCAAGAGGTACATAAACCGAACCGCCAATACAGAAGAGAGGTAGATAAGAACAACATAACAAATAACTTAGGTACTATAAAATCTATAAGAAAATATGACAACTAACTAAACTCAAAAGTCAGAACGAACCCCATCCAAAGAAAAGCAACAACGTCTTCAGCAAACCACGTTAAATTCCTTTCAACGCAACGCAAACAACTTCTCCAGACAATTCCCACATGCAGTAATATCACCTCAAAACTATATTAAACGCGCAAGTCTCCCATAAGTTACAATAAGCCCGTAACTAAACACTGCAGATGTAACCCGAAAACCGCATTCACCTAACTTTGGTCTGAAATTGTCACAGTGTTCCAAACGCTCACGAAAAGTCGAAAACTTGTGCCAAAGTTGAGTTTTCTAGCTCGTTTGTGCCAATTGTAGAGCGGTGTGGATGTGGCCGGCAAATTACGTTTTGTTGAGATACGATCCAGACGTGAGCCTATTAGGGTATTGAAGGATTCATTTGGAAGATCTAATTAGGTTATTTAGGAACTTTTTAGGTAGTTTGTTTTTTTTTTTTACTTTAGATAGGCACGCGTTTGACCACTATCTCGCCTGATGGTAAGCGATGATATGGTCGAAGATGGAGCACGCTTGCCTAGAAATAACCTATTCACTCTTGACTTAAAGACTCCCAGGTTGTAGCTATCAGAAAATATAGACTCCGGCAGGGAATTCCACTCCTTAGCTGTTCGCATTATGAATGTGTTACCAAAACGTTTTGTGCGTATGGGTGGGATATCCACCGTGTACCGGTGGCGCATCGCCGTTTGTCTTGTGGTCCGATGATGGAACGGTTTGTGGCAATATCTCTCTTCTTCTCTCAATTAGAGTCTGTCGAATGTATTTTTAACAGAAAGATATCAAGCTTAATCAGGATGTCAATTTACCTAATTGACATCCTGACCAAGTTTACTTCTTTCTGTTAGTGGTTGTTTACTCATCAGAAGAATCAAAATCGATGGAACTATAGCTTAACGGAATGACAAATTTGCATATTATATAGTGCACCATTTTCTGTACCCAATAACAATGACCATGAACACAAAAACATGGTAGACGCCATACCAATAATTATGATATTAACTGCTTTAGGCTATAATAATGAAAACTGCTGTTAATTTTGTAGGTTGTGCAAAAGGATAATTAGTTACGAAACAAAATAATGAGGCAACTTTTTGAAAACCCAAAATTATAACATTTACAAACAAATTAATCTCTTTACCAACACTACAGTGGGTACGGAGTCCGCCTGAATCTGGGCACGTATTTTTAGCCTGAACCTGATCAAGCAAAATGTTTCTCTTAATATGCGGGTAACAACAGTAGAATAATTATCTATAAACAGAGCATAAAAGTTCATTATCATTAATAATAAATAAATATAGGTCGTGAGAACAGCCACAGTCAAAGCCACCTGACATGTTAATAGAAACGGACAGGAAAATGGTGAAGAAATCTGAGCCGACATGATCAGTAATGAGTGCCAAAAGAACCTACATGGTATAAAAGTAGATTCGATTATCTCCCGTCTGTATTAATGTTATACTCCATAAGTTTGATTTTGACAGGTTTTTGTTTCAAGGATAGCTTCATTGTCTGAGTGATTACAGGTTTTCTATAAACGCTTTGTTAGTTTTTGGAAAGTTTTCAAAATTTTGTTCTTGCAATCAGTGGAAAAGTGACATTCCATCAGCGGAGCGAATTTCAAAAGGACCAAACTGCTTGAAATTGATTTGCGCTGCAGGAATGTTACATTTTCAATCCCAAAAACGTTGGACTTATTACCAACATATAGAATGCCACTACTTTGTCTAGGCCCTCTTGTTATTCATTTTGTGTGCCTGAAATCTTTTGAACTGCATTAGTAGGTAATTTCCAAGCAATCCCTTTCGCATCTAAATCTAACACTTTTCTCTTATATCCCTTCTATCCGAAAAATACCGGCTCCGTATAAATTTTACACGAGCGATATAATTCATAATTCCCACTGCGTATATCCCAATTGATATAGGATGATATTTACTTTACCGACAGCAGTTTGTGTTCGAAAAGCCACGCTTTTATTTTCTATTGTTGGAACGCAGAGAGCATGCAAATTTCATTCCGGATTTTTTACGTTTTCGTGCATCTGTTTTGAAATAATTGTAAGCGAAAAATGTATGGTGAAAAGTTTTACTGCAACTTGAATTTGTTAAGAAAATATTTGTGATGCTCGGTGAATTTGTAAAGAATAAATAAGCCAGTGAAATGCCCGTGAATTCCGGGTTGTGCGCGGCGACTGACGACTAGCTTTTGAAACCTGTGGGAATGCAGATTTTCGTAACGATGTTAACAATGTGCAGGTCGATGCTTCAACCCTCCTCATTCATTTGTTGACTGGTGTTCCTTTTTGTGAGAACGTCGAAACAGAACTCTAATTGTAGGAACTAAGAAAAAAGTTCAATAGTAAATTCGCTGTGAATTGAACCAGTCCACTCATTCCATAATGCCTGAATGAAAAGACGTCCACAATTCCCCGCTCCTCAAGTTTCGTTAACTTCGTCATCCATTTCAATTAAAATTTACTCCTGCTTAACAAAAACTACTAGGTGCAAGCAAAAGGGGTGTTGGAACTGAAAACTTTTTAAACCCTGTTTAAAATTTTAAACAACTTAAATATCAGCTTCATCTAGTTGGCAAAAGTTTGGTGCTGAGCTTTAGTTTTCAAAATTATTTAAATTGTAACAAAATTGTTGTACAGGTAATTAATTAATAGACGATCCTGCTAAGGGTTTTGATTTTGATACTATTAAAGGTTTCGGTGAAGTTTCATGATGGAGCCCCTTTATAAGACATGCCTCGTCTTCTGCCCTGCCTATCATATACAATCAGCTGCAAATTCCAGAATTTAAACGAAGCAAATGATAGAGCTATCCAAGTAATTACAAGACCACTTTTGGTAATTTAGTAGTCAGTCGACACAAATAATGAAAGTAATTTTGAAACACAGAATAATTTTGTCAGTACCAGGGCTCTAAAACAGGGCGCTAAACTGATTTAAATCTGCCTCACAAACATATTTCTTACCAAAAATCTAATCAATGACACTGTCTGTTAATAGAAAGAACAAGCATTTCAATAGTTAATTAATGACGAGCTAAGTATAAGACCGCGTGATGCGGGTCGACAGCCAATCTGCGCTGTGACCTAATTTCAAGTTTAGGCTTAAATGATGACACAACTTCTGCCCTTAGGCTAATGTCTCTGGGTGCACCTCAGGGACACTAGGGCTCAGTATAAACTTAATGAGAAGCGGGATGGTGTAGGCATTAAGGCATTCAAAATTCTATGGAAGTATGCTTATCGTAATTAACGCTGCAAAGCTTTTTCCAAAAATGTAACTCACAAAATGGGCAATAATACTTTGTGAGGGCTGCGGGAGATCGTTGGATGCGAGAATCACAGGACTGGTGTACGTGGTTTCGCTTTGAGAAGTAACATACATAGATGATACATAGAGGTAACATAGAAAAATGATGATGAACAACGAAATGACGTTTGTAGTCATGGTATTGGACCAATTATTTATGCTACTTCGAAGGTGTTATATTATCGCAGCCAGATATATTGTGTGTGATCTGTAAAATAACTTGTAACCACTTAACAATTGACCGCACTACCACCCACTCTTCCGCTGAAGCGCTACAAAAGCGCGGAACTTCAAAAAAAAAGCGGCTAACTCACGCTCTATTAGTTGTCAACTAACCAGAGAGAGCGATGGTGCGAGTAATCCAATTTGAAAGTTGTGCCCACCGAACCGGGCTACGTCATAATTAACTACTGGCAGGGGACAATGTCATGAATAACTAAACCTTCAGTCGTGAAACAACTGGCCACGTCGCACGTGTGCTTTGTAATCTGTGGCAGAATGAAAGAAAAATATAGTTTAAATGAGCTTGTTTGCTGCTGATGGAAGGATAACAGCGCGAGTCAAATGAGGAAATAAACCTTCGCTACAGGTTAAGGATAATACAGGTGAAACCACGTGTATGTGTACCTTCGTGCAATCGAAGCAAGAAACAATCTACAATTTAAATGTATAAATTGACTGGCTTAGGACACAGACCCCTCGGTTTTCTTACTATATTGTTTTTCCAGGATAAATAATACCGCAAATGTATGAAGTTATCTATATGCTAAAAATCAACAAAATTTTCAAGTAGCTTGGACGTGAATACACTACTAAAATATTACATGTCATTTTCTCCCGACCCGTCTTATGATAACAATGACACCACATGGAAAACTTTATAAAGCCACAGTGTAACAAACACTCTATACAAAGTGTTTGTTAAACTGCGATAATACTATTTGAAAGTTGAGCTGTGTCGTTGGCACTTCAATGAGCACCTATTCATACTATTACTTGCCTATAAGCCAACCTATTAGTATTTAGCACGCTATTGTTTCAACTGTATTCTCATTTCAACGCTTCGGGCTATGGAACTCCATTTCCAAATCAAGTCAAACTATCAATGATAGATGCATTATTGCTCCTAAACATAGATTTGTATTCCAGAATGGAATGCTCCCAAATGACTATTAGCATAGTAGAGAGTTATTATCTTTGTAGGTTATATGCGAAAATTCTGCTCTTATAAATGTACGAGAGGAGCTCTGTGTTACAGTGTTATAATTTTATAGTGAGTTTACTGCAGTCTAAAATTAATATGGAGTATGAACAAAATGTTAGTTGGAATTGTCTCGCGAGGGATAAAGGATATGAGCTTTGAAATGTTTACATTCTATTTTGTATTTCATGTACTTTAATGTTTTCATTGTGTATCTGGGAATTGAAGAGAAACACACATTGTATTGATAGCCTATTGTCTGGAAAGTCAAAAGAGTTTAATCCTTTCAGAGAAGTATTACGATGACATTAAATAAAATCCAGGAGAGGCTTTAAACAAATAAATTCTAGAGATTACTTGTTGCGTCTGAATGATCCCAGTAATCCATTAACACCATAATTAACAGAAGAAAGAAATAAATAGCACAAGATCGACTACACGATCGCAACATCTGTATACTCGGTTAAGTTGATTCCAGTTTGGCTAGGACATTGGATCTGGCTTGAATCACCTGATTATTTGATAAAAAGATGATTCCGTGCTTCAGTAATAAGCCGGTGGTCCCGGCCACCAAATGTCTTCAAATAAACCATGTCAGAGGCCCTTGAGGCGGCTTAGAAACTATAACACAAGGGTATGTGAGGGCGTTAGACCTTACTGCCCAACCGATAAGACGATCAGAAGAAGAAGAAGTACTAATGGAACTGCATTCCATTTTTAACTTCGTGCACCCGTGAGAGTCACTGCAACAGACTCCAATAAATACAGCCATGTGGGGTTAAAACTCTTTTAACCAAACACTTATGCCAATTTCAAAAGGGAACTCCATACATATTTTTCCTAACAAATCCACTTTAATATCCTTTTGATACAGTAGCCTATTTAGCTGGCTTTCTTTGAAAATAATGTGAGCCCCTACAGGGAAGTAGTTACGTTTATATAAGAAGTTCCATCGTTTGTTACACCTAGTTACTTGAGAGTCATCCTGGGACAATTTTTAGTTTCCCAGTCAAGGAGGAAAAAGTTTTTATCTTCCACTATATGGAAATGTCTGCTTTAAGTAATTTTGCTGTCAGCTTTAACACCTTTGTTTTCTTTGTTAGGTTTCGCTGTGTGTTAAGTTTTATTTTTGAGAATGGTCTTAGAATGTTGCGTGGGACATTTTTTCCATTGCAAAACTTTGAAAACAAACAGAATTTAAACAGCTTACATAGGATTTTTTTTTTTGTAATATTCGGTATCTTGTCTGTTTTCTGCAACTTGGAAATTTTTTGTGTTCATTCATGATACGAATGGCGTTAAAACTTGTCCTGCAATATTTGAACTACTGATTATTATTAGTATCGCATCAATATCGCTCTGCAACTAATCTAACTATTTTATCAGAAGCATTAGCTGCATCACTCTTGTGGGAACCAAAATTCACCTGTCGAATAATCACAATCGCGATTGATCTCGATAAATTGCCGCTAAGCGCGATGATTATCGACCAATCGGTAACTCTACCGGTTCTGCGGAAGCCCACATTCATCAACGGATATTTACATAATGTTTCTATTTACATTTACATTTACGTGCATAGTGGAAGTAGGGCTAGTTTGCTAGTTGCACCACTCTAATCTACGTTAACCAATAGGGCTGGGATTAAAGTTCACGATTTATGGGACACGCAGCTTGGTAGCAATTTAACATGAGAGCTGCGTTCGGAAAATTTACTATTTTAAAATCTAAAAAAGAACAGGTTTGTACAGTTCAGGTTTGATATAAAAAACAATAAAATTATTGCTTTTGACACTATACGTGCAGACTAAACTGATGAACAATATTGATAATGGTGGGTTTCTTTCAACTAATAATAAACAGTTTACCAATAGATCAAAAAGTATTGCATAAAGTGTAATTAGATATCTCGTTGCTATCAATTATAAACTTTTCCTGTTTTCCGAGCATTTGAGAAAGGTGGAAGTTGAAGCATATACGGAGTAGCGTACCTTCTTTTCTTCAAAAGCATATGAGCATCCTTTTAAAAAGTTCCAATCTCGCGAAATCCATAAGAAAATTGCATCGCAGTATGTTAGAATACGTTCGGCAATTTAAAATAATGTTTGTTCACTATACGTATCGCGTATGCAGACGCGAACGGGAATCTCTTATAAATATTTGATACAGCTGAGCCAGATATTTGCCTTTGCCAAGCAACAGTAGCTTTAGGCAATAACGTCGAAATTTCAGAGCCCACCTTCGGGCTAATAGAATTTTCATTTCAATAGCAAATCGTTGAAGAGGGGACGGTCAGGCATAAATGGAAGACAAAAGGAACAATGTCGAAGAAAGGTAAGGCGATAAGATTGTTTGCTCACTTGTTTTACTACTCACGTCTTTGTAAAAGGTAAGGTTTTCGATAGACATATGGCCACTGATATAGTCAGTTACTTTTACGATAATGTAGCGATAAAAAGTTGCGTTACGCCCTTGATTAGAGGAACGTTAATTAACATTTGATTCGAAGGCAACTCATCCGCTTTAAAAAACATTCGGGCTAACTTTATTGCTTAGTTAAGCTTACAGGAACGAAACACGCCGGCAATTATTAAAAATTCAACCTCTCGTATGTATTTTTCAAACGTATGTATGTATGTAATTAATATTTAAACTTGTCACCAAGTTGTACAAACAGGGTACCCCTTGGTTAATAATGAATTCTGGACATGTGTCCCATGCGAATGCTTTAGGCTCTGGCGCCCCTTCGTGGAACAAATATTACATTATGATGGGAACAACGAAATCAAGGACCTTGTTGGTGCATTGGTAATGAGTGTGCTCTTAGTTACATGGATAATGTGATCAAACAGAGAGAGGGGCAAGGGATTTGGAAAGATTAGATGCTAAGTTTAAGCCCAAAAATATCCATTATTTTGACTCGTGGAAACCGCACCTGTTACTCTACTCGTCTTCAGAATTATTCTAAATCACGGGTTAATATTATCACTGTCTCGAACTTTAAACACTGTTTGAAAGCACTCTTCGTATCCTACACACATTTCCACTTAACATTACTTCCCACCACATCATTAATTAAATAGAACCATATAAACCTTTAAATACGCCTCGACCGCGTAATCTGATATTGGCCAAGCAACCCGCAAAAACAAATAAACGAGAACAAAATAATACATTACCAACTGTACCGGAATAGGAAAAGCACCTCCACATAATCACAGCAAAATATAATTCCCCGAAGACTGACTCATTAAATTTTATGGCAAATGTAAATTATTTTGTATGTTCTACTAAAGATAATATTCAAAATATGCAAACATCCCGGTTCAGTTCATTTGAAGGCTGAAACTCCACGTGGGTGTAAATAATTAATTTGCTTTTGCAAAGAGTATACAAGTGTACCAAGTTGAGGGTTTGGTGCCTAGCTGTTGAAAATTTAAAGGGGAATACACGGTCGGCCTAGAGGCCTTTCTCACTGGTTATGGCATGTTTGCAGTTTAAAGAGTGGCCTGTGACACAGAAAGGCAGTACGGTGGGTTTAATCAATTTTTCAAGACTTCTTTAGCCGTGAAATGACTTCCTTACTTATCTCCTGAGTTAAGTTTGTGGCAGACTTCCTGAATTTAGATTGTAGACTCTAGTAGTGTTGCGGAATTTATTCGAAAGAGTAACCGCGGCCCTTTTTTTAGGATGGCAAATCATCAAATGACTCCTCCCGCTCTGGATAAAGCAGGAGCGTGTCAGACGACTCTTACTGACTAAAACCCATCCGAGTTCCTCCTAGTGCCCTTTGCGTTCCAGGGTACGGTGCCTCTTTGAACGAAGTCCGCAGCCCCGGCAGGCACTGGCCGTAGCGGGCCCCGTATTTTATGCTGACAGCTCTTTGTGGCGCGCGTGGAACACAGCGCGCCGTCGCCCCGGGCCTGGTTCTGATCAGACGGCGAGCCACCCAATACTCGCCGTCCGCAGACCCGGTAACCGCGGCCCTGGAACGCAAAAGGAGAGTCACGGATGTGTCTTAGTCAGTAAGAGTCTGACACTCAATTTGATGATTTCCCATCCTTAAAAAGAAAGAAAAAATGTCTAGTAGTAAAGAACGCTGCACCTCTTTTTTATTGCCAACTATAAAGTAGTAGATTGCATTGACGGTTTTTGGCGAAGTGCCTAGTTTACCAATCACGACATAGTAGGTCTCAAGTCTCAAGTTTGGCGTCCATAACAAATGTACGAGTAGTAGGTATCATTGAAAACAAAATACTGCTTGGCCGGGACTGAAAGAAAAGTGGACCTTATAAAAAGAAATGAGAGAGAAAGAGGATAAATACCACTAAACTCTTACCGAAAAAGTTGTTCACTAAATTTTTAGACCTAAATATTTTGCGTATGCGTATCAAGTTGAATTAAAATAGGTTTATCATTCCAATAAGGACTTTCAATTGCAGGTTTATATGAATTACCGTGAGGGGTGAACGCTGTTCAACAATTCTGTTGGTTTGCGGTTACCAAAACATTTGAGGATGTAACTTACTATACCTTTATAATATATTGTATACTTGTTTTCCTCAACAGGAGTGTCACTCCAAACAGATTCTGTACAATGAGCGCAGATAACACTTGACAAGACGCTTGCCCATTGCCATCGTGCAATAAAGTGATAGTCCCTGTACACAATGGTCCACGTTGGCTACATGTCAACGTCATCTCTACAATGTACCAAAGATATATCAAATAGTTACGAGAGGACTTCGGTTAGAGTAAATAGAAGAGAGACATATTAAATACACTGAAATTATTTTGTGATATAAATACTATAAGTACATATTTTCTTTTCTATAAAAACTTTTTAGTGTTACGCAGGTACCACTAAAAAGTTATGAACTGGTGTAAACAATCAACAGACATGCGATTTCAGAAATCCCGACCCATTTGCTATCATTTATTGAAGCGTTCCGTTGCCTACCTCCGAAGTTCTTCATCAGATCTTCACCAAATTTAGATAGGGCCAGTCCGAGAAATTACTCTTCCAAACAAAAAAAGAATCATCCAAATCAGTTAACAATTGGCGAAAATATCGCTGAACAAACATTTTTCATGGGATACCATCATCAGATCCTGACTTATACCTTCCATCATCCGCTCAGCAACATGAGATGCAGGCACAAATATCTGAATTGCGTAAGAAAGTTTATGAAAAACAGTGTATGTGCTTATAAAATTTGAGGGTTTCCCTCGATTTTCATGAGATCCCATCATCAGATTTTAACTTGGTGACAATGGGACCACCTCAGGAGTATAGGCTTTCGAATAAAAAAATAATTTATGAAATCGGTCCAGAATTGGCGGAGAAATCGGTGAACATACAAAAAAACAAAAAAAAAAGATACATACAACCGAACATAGAACCTCCTCCTTGTTGAAGAAGTTGGTTAAAAACCATTGTAAAGCCAACTTCGTGCCTAGCCAGACGCGTGTAAATATTTCTACTTATGCTTTATATTGTGAAGCAGCTGTCACAACAAAACTTAGTATTTCATAATAGTGTAGTAAATAAATAATCCTCAAAACTATTTACGATAATGAAATGAAATTATAAGGTAAAATTGTATTCTGTTAATCTACTAGTAATGAAGCTGAAAATAATAATATTAAAAAGAACCAAAAAGGAACTCCAAAAATCATTGTGATTAAATTATGAATAACATCGCTAGAATATTAGCTTTCTGTTGCAGAAAACAGTTCCGCTTAACTTCTACCGTTTCAAACTTGAATTAAAACAGTCTTAATCAGAACTTAAACTGCGTCTTAACTCGGAATACGTGCGAGATTAATCTTAATTATATTACTTCTATCGATTAAGACGTTTAGATAAAGTCTGCTTACTCGAGACGGCGTGGCTTCCATATTTATAGAAGGCTCTTATGCAGGGAGCGATAAAATACCTAATCGATAATAGAGTATTGATACTTCTGTTACGATACCTACTCGGTATACCTACTCGCACTTGATACTCGTCAAACTACATTAAAACCAGGTTTATATGCGGCCGATGATATCGAATATCGAGATTTTGAAATTTTGGTTTTGTCGTGCAACTTGGTACCAGTTTCTGTGGAAAATTGTCGCAAAATATTTGACACTATGTTCAAATACGCGTTAGCTGCTGAGTGAGAATGAAGTCATTTGCTTCACTTATCCTGCGCTAATTTTTGTCGCGTCTTTCCAGAAACTGGGTGTTATTGTAGATAGGCGTCTCACGTATTAACGGACATGCTAAGCAAATACTCCAATTCAAATTACTTATAGAATATTTTGTTAATCAGTTGCTTATGAGGTGTTAAAATTATCAAAGATTTTGATGAACAAGCTGAAGATTTGCCCTAACAATGTGCAAAGGTGACGTCACTATGTAATATCACAGTTAATTATGTAGGTAAGATACTGCCAAAGAGTAGAGTATCGATATTTTTGATTCGATATCAAATCCCATCTCACTCGACTACGACGCGTTTTCGAACGCACGATTGATCACAATTGCCAACGCTTTGAGACGTTATTTGAAGTGTACATATTTGAACCAGATAAGCGCACGTTTCATATTTTTTCTTGGGACAATCGTTGTGAAGAATCATGAAGCTATCTAGTAACATTTTTGAAGTAAAAATTCTACTGAAATATTTACTGAAGAAATGATGAAATATCTAGGTGTTCTTTTCAGAGTTATGGCATCTTTTCTGCCTTTTTTGACGACGATGCCAGTCTTGATATTACTAACCGTTTAGCTGAAAATAATGGCACCTAAAGAATACAACGCGCGGATGAGCCGAGGTCGTCCAACGCCTCATGTGTGCCCTGCCTTTTATGGGAGGGCAAAATCAGACCGTAACATTTTATACCCCATTCGTTTGACTGACTCCTTTCCTACCATACAGTTTAATTTTTGATTAGATTGTTACATGTTCCAGCTCTTGGAATTGGCAAAGTTTGAACACACCCCCAACTGGTATAAAGGCAAAAAGTTCGTCCTTACTTCTCCTGTCTTAAAACGTAGCTTACCTTAACATTTCTGAGGAAGGTACGCTTTTTTCTACGGCAATCTAGTGTAGACAATTGATTTTTATAGTTATAACTTCGTTGGCAAGACTAGGGGGGTGAATGGGCAACTATGAACTGAAAAAATAAGTGTATTTGCCCACGCTGAAAGGTACACGCTGACAAAATTTACATAATAACGGCTGAGAGCGGCCTTTGATTAACTTCAAATATTCAAGATACTTTGAACTGTTTAAGAAATCTTTAACGACTCTGGATCACCTGGATGCAAACCGTGAAAGCTGTTTCGAGGTGGCGCGGGATAAGAATTCCTGGAAGGACTTGGGAAAAGCCTTTGTCCAACGGTAGGACAGTGCGGGCTACTCACATCGTCACATAACAAAGAAGATATTTCTCTAAACAGATCCATGGAAGAGACGTATTTATTACAAGGAAAAAACCAAAACTACGTCATAAATTCAACCGTGAATAATGTCGTGGAGCAGCGATAAAAAGCTCTCTTGTCACTTTAAGCATGAAATATACACGTCAACGTAAATACAGGAGGGTACTTGGCACTTGACAGTCTAAGTAAATAGGTACGTTTCCAAGTACATACTTTCTAGGGTTCCCTACCTCTGAATGCAAAATGGACCCCTTATAAGATCACTCGTATGTCTGGCTGTCTGACCGTCTGACTGTCTGTCCGTCCGCCCTACCAAACGGATTCATTTCTTATAGGACGGAAGCTTTTTGAGGGTCAATTTTTTTTTTTGTATTTTAAAATAAATATGTACGTTTAAAGTTACTTAAGAAAATTAAGCTCCCCCTTATCTTCAAAAGTTCTGAACCTACTCATAAAGTACAGGGAAATCTATAAGAAGTCTTTGGTTTTAAATGACATTCTAAAAAAATTTGATTCGAACGGAACCCTTTGCGCTTGGCAGCTTTTTCTTCGTCGTAGCGCTTTTCCAAAGCTTGATAAAGTCTGATTTCATTAGTGTTACTCTGGGTCCGACTTGATTATAAAAGGCCTCGCGTTTATTGGGAAGGATATCCTACTATCTAGTTCATTGATTATACGGGCTGATCTTTTGAATTCTGTGTCGGTTCTAGGGAAAAGGACCTTTACGATTTATATTACTTTTGGTGCTGTACATGTACTAATTACCACTGTTAGGTACTCGTACATGACGTATGGGATATTGACGTCAAGTTGTCAGCCTTTCGATTTTCTATCGATTTTATACTGGGGGTGTTTTGAATTGCACTCAACTTAATTCCACCTAGTCCGTTCCATGATCGGACTACATGACATACGGCGATACGCCACCGGCGCATAGTGGACAAACATACGCACAAAAAGGTTTTGGGTCAATACTGTCACAAAGGGAACTCTACAGGGATGTGTAGAGTTCCCTTCCGGAGTCTGTATTTTCTAAAAGCTTACAATCTGGAAGAATTTAAGTCAAGAATGAAAAGGGAACTTCTAAACAAGCGTGCTCCATAGTTAGCCACATCATCGCTTGGTATCAGGCGAGATTGTGATGAAACGCGAGCCTATAATTTTAACAAAAATAAAATAATTTCTGAGGAAAAAAAGAGTACCATTTCCGCTAAGTTGGCGCTCATAAATTATGTAAACTAACTTGGATAGGATGCTTCCAAGGAACACACTGAATAATCCCAGGGGAATAATCAATAACCCATTAATACCGAGATGCATGGTAAACGCATCTGTGGATGTAGTGGTTTATCCCAGTTAACCGTAAAGGAGGCCCCGGTCTCTGTGTTTACCGCCCTGCTTGCTTAGATTAATAGCCATTGGCATTTCCTTCCCTCTTCGGAGAGGCAAACGAAAACCATAAATATTATTGCAGAGATGTCTTGAGCAGTAAAAATGTTCATTTTATTTGACATCTATCTCCATTGCCTTCTTATTGGTTGTCACATCTAATTACTTCTATATTTTTTTGGTGGTAATCGAACCTGATGGAAATGAGTGGACGCCTACGCGTAATCTCATAGCAGACATTTGCACCATTTTAAATTTTATTATATTATAGAAAACGTTAGGTTCTGTCTGTGATCGCTAAGTAAATACCATTTTAAATATGCATATTGTCTCCTTTACTAAAGTAGTTATTCCCCAAAATATTGCCCTGCCTTTTCCAACAGCGTTTTATGTAAAGTAGAGATAATTACATACATACATTCATCAGGCTTGTAATCCCTGAAGAGAAGGGTTTTTTTTTATGGGAAATCATCAAATGACTCCTTTTGCTCAGGGCGGCACAGAAGAGAAAAACCTGTGTTCCTCCAAATTCTCTTTGCGAGCCAGGAGGGCTACTCTCTAAGCCCGAAGTCAGAAGTTACGGGCTTAGTTGCGGGCATATTCTGCTCCGTATCACCTACGGACTTACGATTAGTCCTGAACCCGAACTAAGAATAAATGACAACACGGTAATTATCATATAGTTTTGTCATTAATTCTTAGTGGTTACTCGTAGATGATACGGAGTATAATACGCCCGCAAGTATTTAGGACATTTAAGGACTTTGGGGTAAGAGAGTAGCCCGTCAGGGTCGCGGTTAATCTTTCGAACAAATTCTGCAAATGAAGAAAGGGTAAAGGTGCATCTGTAGTTAACTTAAATTTCGCCAGTTATGTAAATAGGGCAAACCTATTGTCATTTACTGTACATTAATCCAGGCTCCAAGTTGCTACTAAAAAAATCCAGATGGGAAACCCAAATAACACTTTCCGGACCCGAAAACCCAGGAACTCATGCTAAATGGTTGCAGAAGAAACTTGCAACTAAGAGGCAGTCAATGGGTACATAAATAGATGCAAAATCCTTCCATGTCATAACGAGATTAGGCAACATATTTGATCCTACTCAAAAATTAAACAAGACCTTTCCACCCACACTCAAATGAAATACAGGTCAACAAATATACAAAAAACTCGGCATTACAGATAAATAAAGTGTCATAACAATGTTTCTAGTCCACTAGCTGCCTACCTTCCTGTGCGAACAGATAACGAGCTTATACCTACCCTCCATTCGTGTTTATTTTATTTCCGACGTTCAGGAACTATGGTAACCTTTTCTCTGTGAAAAAATTATACGGAATATGTAATTGAAAACGAGATGAGGTGATTCTATGAAGGTCAGTTAGAGTGAACAGGCTCCTTCTGGGTAAGCTCGTTCCATCGTAGACTTTGTCTCTGTCATCTCTGACCTAGACTAGAGTCAAGAGAAAACCTATCAAAATAAAAAAAGGTTAATATTAGGAATACTGAACCCAAAAATTCGGCCATATGCAAGTCGGGCCAAACCATAAACCGGAAACAACACGTTTTTATGGGAGTGTTTTTTATGGTGGTCACCTTTGATTTTATTTTATTCAGCCGACCCCAATATAGTTGAGAAAAGGCTAGGCAGATGATGATGACGTTTGATTTTATTTTATTTTTTGTTATGAAAAGATGTCATCTTTCTACCTATTAATATTCCAGAGGTAGACAGATAGACGGATGGACGGACGGACGGCGGAGGTTTACTAATAGGGTTCCGTTGATTACCCTTCCCGTACGGAAGCCTAAAAAGTATCAATGTTGCGCTGATTGGACGACTGATCCCAGATAGAAAAAGAAAACTTTTCTTTCCTGCTACATGACAATGGTAGCGGTCAAAGAGTTTTTCTGTGTTTTATGGAGAGTTAGAAGATAGTTCTTAATTAAACATACTGTTTTCTGGGGTTACTTTTGGAGAACGGTCATGATTTCAGGAATGACATAAAGGTACCTAGTAGTTATAGCTTAAGGTGGATGCTCCGGGGTGGCCCGCGAAATTCAAATATTTTTATGTTTTTTGCAATTTGCCGGTCAGTGTGAAGCTGTATGTGGACCAAATGCGATCTGCGACCGTAACGCGTATTTATCTAAAGAATTATAACCATTTTAATCATCAATATACCCCTTTAAGTTCATGTAGTTCGAAAGAATGATTCAATATTCATTTGAATTTCGCGGGCTACCCTGGAGCATTCACCTTAAGGTAGTTGCGCCAGGGTAGCGATATATTTTCAGAATTAAAAAAATACATAATTTTTACGCCCGCGAATCATACTATCAACATAAAACCTAATATTGACTTGCAAATTGCAAAAAAACGTAAGAAAATTTACGCGAAATTCAAATATGTTTATGTTTGTTGCAATTTGCCGGTCAGTGTGAAGCTGTATGTTGAACAAAATACGATTCTCGGCCGTAACGCGTATTCATCTAAAGAATTATAACCATTTTAATCATCAATATAGCCCTCTAAGTTCATGAAGCCATACAGAATGACTTGCTGACCGGTACCTATTACAAGTTTCATCTCATTATTAATTCAATCAACAATAATATTTGTATGATTAATTATTAATTTGAAGGTACTTAATAAAATGTTTAACGGGAAATTGTTTCAGTCATTGTTAATTAAAATTACCTACTTACTATCAAAATGTCATGCTCATTGTTCGAAAGCTTTTAAAAATGTTTTGATTACTAAGTAAGAACAAAATAGTCATAATTAATGCAATGTAACACAAGATAGCGATTTTCTTAACCATAAAATAACTACCATCATTAATCACTCTTTATTCTCTAGCAAAAGCGAAGAACGATAAACAGATATTTATATTTCCTGTTTCACGAGCAGATCAGAGTGGGAATAATTTATTGTGACTCAAATCAATACGGAAAACTTCAGGAAAAACGATATCCTAATATAAACTTTTGCATGCACAATTATTGAATGTTTCTTGTTGAGGAGCTCGTGGCTAGATAATAACAGCCGCACGGGTCGATCTTCAAGGTTAAGCAACGCTTGCCAAGGTTGGTCTGTGGATGGGTGACCATCTTAACATACCGAGTTTCCTCCGTGCCTCGGAAAGCACGTTAAGCCGTTGGTCTCGGCTGTCATTTGTAGATCTTTGACAGTCGTTACGGATAGTCAGAAGCCAGTAAAATCTGACTCCAGTCTTACCTATTTAGTAGGTTGTGGAGGTCTGGTAGGCAGCCGCGCCTCGTAAAATACTGGTATTCAGCTAAATCCGACTTGACTGGAAGCCGACCCCAATACAGTTGGAAAAAGGCTAGGCAGATGATGATGATGACTTCTTGAATGTTTCTAGCGTTTCTTAATTAAGAGAGAACTAATAGAGAATTAAATAATTATTTATAATTATTCTCTTAATAATTATTTAATTATTAAGAGAATTATATTATTTTTGCGGGATCCAAAAAATACTAGTTCAAATGGTTAAACTGTTTCTCCGGGACTTGTAAAAAACTACGTTGCCTCGGCAATCGAAAAATTTGGTGGTCACCGCTGTTGATTTGGCTTTGAGGAGTTGCGTCATCATCACCCATACCTATATATCTTCGCACACTGCTGAACATAAGCTTCTATTATCCTGTACTAGTGTCCACGTTTTTGCCAACAAAATGCAAAAGAGGTTCCAAACTCCAAAGTTTGGAACCTCTTTTGCAATTTGCACGAGCAAGGCAAATTTAAAAATATTGATTGCACATATGGGGTGAAAAATGGAAAAACTTACTACTTAGTACCGACTTGCTACCGACAGTTACACAATTACACGTTTATTTGCACTTATTTTAGAGGTCTTTAATGAGTATGGATCATCCTCACAAAGTAGATATTCAATTCGAAACCGTCTCTACAAACTTCCTAACACAGCAACAGGAAAGCAATTTAGTTGCATAGCTCTTGAACTTCCTACATATGGAGCTGGTGTACCAATTTACCAACGACCGTCACGCCTTGCAGGCGCCAGGTCAACCATGTAGATTGGTTTCAAATTGGATCGAATGTAAGCACCTCTGACCTTTCAGGGTTTCTTGGCAGTTCTTGATTTTGGAGGTATTTGTTAAGTGATTATTGATGAAGCTCGGTTGCCTTGAAGACAAAATCATATAATATTTATTTTTAAATCATTCTGTTTTGTCCCACTGCTGAGCAAAGTTCTCACCAAAAATTACCTATTAGATTAAAAAATTTGTACAGGTACTAGATACTTAAAAACAACGTTGTAGGTACCATGGAACATATAAATTCTGGCAGCTAAGAAAGGTTTTTTGTGTTATATGGAATCCTTAGATTTTAATTAGTTATTTTGTTTATATTATTAGCATAGTATCTTCAACCAAATCAAAACTAAGAATCATAAGATGCAAAAGAGATGAGTCAAAAGCGAGAAGAGCCCTTAAAGATGTGTGAGTGTGGAGTTGTGATGTTGAAATATTTATCATCATTATCTGGATCTATTCAGTAGCACTCCTAATTATCTTAATGATCTACTTGAATAAACATAATGTAGATTTCCGATACTGCTTGCGTAACTGATTAGCTCATGGGCCCATTGGCTAGATCATTCCAGACTACTAAGAGGTCTTGATTAATTAATACATTTGTTCAGATATCTGTAAACATATAGATAGCTGTAATAAATACTGTTCCATAATCTTTTGCGTCTTGTCTTAGGGTGCCTTTCTATAAGAGATGTGCGAGGATGTGTAACTGTGATTTTTTTATTTTTTTTTTTCACCAAAGCTTTGCGAGGAACTTGCGCGGTGCGAGGATGCGTAGCGGACTCTGCTGAGATGTGCGGACACACATTCCTCGCTCGCGTCCCTCGCACACATTAGCCGTACATATTCTTCGATCATATCCCTCTCGCTTTTTTGTATGCAAAAATACCTAGCCCTGTTATTCCTTTTCCACCAGAGCTTCGATAAGCCTTGCTAGGAAAATAAAGCAACCTCCTGGTCTGATGGAAAAGCACCCTTATTATAATGTTTATCCCTTTGTTTGTAGAATTTCTCTTCTACATTCATATAATCCTCGTGTTTACCTCCAGCAATATAATAAATGAACATAAAACAACATCTACTTAGATGATTCATTAATGCTTTTCAGCATTTCCAACGTTTGGAGCGCTTTTAAGTTAGTCCTTCACAAACCCAGCCGCTTTAAAGTGCTGGAAATGCTGGCAAGTATAAAATGCAAACGAGAAGAGTGGGACTTAAAAAAATACCGCTGAAAACACTAAAAGTAATTTTCATTCATGATACGAACACAAGGACTTCTGCGAGTGTATGGACAGCAGCTGTTAGAGCACTTGTTTCAACGGATTACGATAGTCCATTCTCGTTCGGTGTTTCCATTTTGCAGTCATAAAATATTAACGACTTTTCGCACTAGTGACTATCCATAGCCACTTCAGTAAAAGCCGTGTTTCCGTGTTCCGAGTCGCTTGCGGCCAATTGTTGTAGCTACCCGTTTATATAGCTCGCCTGCCTGAGTTTGCGATAAGAGATTGAATTTAAGTTTCAATTTCGCTGAATTTTCTCTATAGAGGCAATAGTATAAAGAAAGTTGGTGGAAACTGGAAGGAGTAACAATAAAAATACACCAGCTATTCTTATACTCACCGCGAATTGAATTGGAACGACATAGTTAAGGCGCTGCTCTTGTTGAAAACTGCACTTGAAGTGCTTTCTTTAAAGCGA
Organism: Lacanobia oleracea; assembly: GCA_950371165.1. Taxonomy (NCBI): domain Eukaryota; kingdom Metazoa; phylum Arthropoda; class Insecta; order Lepidoptera; family Noctuidae; genus Lacanobia; species Lacanobia oleracea. The sequence continues at coordinate 17,500,594 of OX493397.1, forward strand.
ATCTAGATGATGACAGGAACAAACACACGTTCCTGTTCAGAAGCTCTCAGCAAACTATAGCGCAAGTTCTACGGTAAATTTCAACACGGTTCCAAGATCGAAATTCGATATCTGTCTATTCTATTTCGTGCCTACAATTACTGTAGCTGTGTGGCACATGTTCCTTTTAGATATAATCTGCAGGCTCACAATAGATCCCTCCCTTCGTAACGTGTCCTATAGAGCAGATACCAAGCACTGTTAGATCTCCCCTATATATGTACAAAGATGACGCCATGTCGTGTGATGAAAAGCAATCTTTACGATATTATGTTGTTGTGTTATTCGGTATTGATGGAGAGGTTTTTATTAAAAGTCTGCCATACTGAGACTATCTTCGACCACATTATCGCTTATATTTTGACGTGTAGTAACGTTCACATAAGTATTTTGGTTTGGGTCAAACACAATTTATATCTTGAGACTAGAGATGCCGATGCATTCCATCAGCTTCTACAACAAATCTTTTACGGTTCAAGCGGTGCGGTTATGGAATGCCTTGCCCGTGTCAGTAAGACGTGCTCAATCTTGGTCCATTTTTAAATAATTGGTCAAAAATCACTACCTTTCTCTTAATTGTTTTTTTTTTCAACTATCTTTTCTGTAACTTATATGGTGTACATAGTAAAGAGTATTCTATTCTATTCTATCATTCAAAAATTAATAAAGTATCTAATTCAAATTGATATTATGTTCGAAACGAGTATTGTATTGTATGTATAACAGCTATGATAAATTTATTATGTTACGTTACTATACGTCAAAAATATTCGTGCTAGGCCGTTTCTGTTTCTTTCTTCTTATCCTCTTATTAAATGTGTGTACATATTTTTTTTAATAAATAAATATGCCCTCAGGTGAGGTAGTAGCCAAACGCGTGCCAATCAATGGTAAAAAAAACTTGCCAAAATCTCCGAGAAACATGACAAAACTTGAATTATTTTTTTTTTTAAGAAAAATATTTTAACTTTCAAGCAGAGCTACACCCTACCTTCATAAAACTACGCAAATATTTCTTCGAGACAAAAAATTAAATATAATAAACGTCCAGCAGTAATGAAATACCATCATTTACCAGGACAACGCCGGTGAATTTATTTTATCAGCATAGTTACTTTTCATTTCGTAAAACAAAGAACTTTGCAGGTAGTGATGCCTATACAGGGTGACTTAAATTCGTTGACTTTCTTTCAGGGGGTAAGAGTAGGTACTTATGGCCTAACAACTTACGTATTACCCAGCGTTACCAGATTTCTTTTTTTGCCAAGTCGGGAATTTGAATCTTTATGAGTAGAAAAAGCAGGATTTTTTTAAAGAAAGCGGGGCATTGAAAAAAATCGTATATAATCAGAAGTTTTAAGTATTTTATTTATTTAATAATATATTATATTTAAATCAGATTCGCCCTATCGCCTTCGTACGTTTTCGCGGTAAATATTTATTCTGTGGTCGAGTTATCCCCGAAAAGCATGACGGAGCTGACATCCCGCCTGACACATAAAAATAGGGACGTCCCGCCAAAATCGGGACGTCTGGCAACGCTGGTATTAACCTAAAAACCAGATAAGTGCGAGTCGGACTCGCATACGAAGGGTTCCTACTAGGGATTTCGGTCTCGGAAGCATTTTCAGTCCCGGGACCAGTCTCGAACCTCGGAAGCTAGTCCCGGGACTCCCGGGAAATTCGAGACCCACGTGTTTTTTATATTAGAATGGTTTTTTACGGATACGTTACGTTATGGATGGAGGTATTGCAGGTGTGCAAGAAAATGGTGATTTTAATATTGTTTTGGAAGATAAACTAGACTTATTTTGGTAAAAATAAAAGAAATGGCAATGACATAGTTTGACTTAGTCAATGATAAACTATAGAGGGTGAGGGTAGTAGTGAAACTGACTGAAGTGTGTGGTGGTGAACTGTGAATTAAATGATAATTACGATTGTAACTGTTTATAAATCACATTTATTACAAATTTACTCTTTGATCAATCTGACCAAGCCAAACATTACAATAGAATATTATAACAAATAGAAAAAATAAGATAGCAATCTTTCACATACATATCACGCACTCTTCGGTTTTACTCTGCCTCTGTATCCCTCCACATTCATTCATACTTAGCACTACACAGCTAACACAACATAAATATACATAATATACCATTTAATTTACCTTCACACAATTTTTTGGGAAGTCGTGAGAAAAAATACATATTACTTTAATATAACATTATTTATTTACAGGTAAATAAATAGGTAGGTATGTACTTGTGATAGGCCAGGCGTCTGACACTCCATACAACCGCCCACATATAATAGCCTACTACTACCTACATAAAACACAAACGTAGTAAAGTAATAGTTACCATTCTTTGCTTAGGCACTGTTGCTATCACAAAACGAGATTAATTTGTACTTACGTTTTTATAAATCACTTGTCATGTCACCAGTTCACCACTCACTACAGAACAGACCGACGCGCTTCACTCGCTAGGGGCTACTGGGGCCAGCGGGTGTGAAAACAACGAGTCGGATGCGCGCGCGGGGCGGGGTATAAGTTCGGGTCTCGCTCGGGCATTGTCGGGACGCATTCGGCAAGCGGCAGTGTCACTAGGCGGTACATAGTGCGCGGCGGAGAATTTATAAGTATAAAATGTACAAATAAATTCTGGTGTTAAGAATATTTTAATGTTTTTCTACCGAAACATTTGGTCTCGAAGTTCCCGGGAATTTTTATTAAGTCTCGGTCTCGATGATAAAAGTGGCGAGACTCCCGGGATTTCGAGAATCGAGACTCCCGGGGCGAAATCCCTACTGTAAGGCGACGTGCTTCCAAAAGGACTTCTATCGGCTGATATAATGATGATTCGTGAGTAAGAATTTTGTCGAACTTTGACTAACTAGGTATTGGCATTTAAAAGGTACAGGCGAAAAACAAGCAATTTCATAAAAACCACTTTTTCTGTATTTTCGTTCTAAGGCGTCGCTGTAAGGCGTCGTTCTGATACGTCTTCCTAAGGCGTCGCTGTAAGGCGTCGTTCTAATACGTCTTCCTAAGGCGTCGCTGTTAGGTGTCGTTCTAATACGTCTTCCTAATGCGTCGCTGTAAGGCGACGTGCTTCCTAAAGGAGACGTTCTAAGGCGTCGTTGTAAGGCGTCGTTTTAAGGCGTCGTTGTAAGGCGTCGTTCTAATACGTCTTCCTAAGGCGTCGTTCTAATACGTCATCCTAAGGAGACGTTCTAAGCCGTCGTTGTAAGGCGTCGTCGTAAGGCGTCGTTGTAAGGCGTCGTTCTAAGGCGTCGCTGTAAGGCGTCGTTCTAATACGTCTTCCTAAGGAGACGTTCTAAGGCGTCGTTCTAATACGTCTTCCTAAGGCGTCGCTGTAAGGCGTCGTTCTAATACGTCTTCCTAAGGCGTCGCTGTAAGGCGTCGTTCTAATACGTCTTCCTAAGGCGTCGCTGTAAGGCGACGTTCAAAGGCGTCGCTGTAAGGCGTCGTTCTGATACGTCTTCCTAAGGCGTCGCTGTAAGGCGTCGTTCTAATACGTCTTCCTAAGGCGTCGCTGAAAGGCGTCGTTCTAATACGTTTTCCTAAGGAGACGTTCTAACGCGTCGCTGTAAGGCGTCGTTCTGTAACGTCTTCCTACGGCGTCGCTGTAAGGCGTCGTTATAATACGTCTTCCTCAGGCGTCGCTGGAAGGTGTCGTTCTAATACGTCTTCCTAATGCGTCGCTGTAAGGCGACGTGCTTCCTAAAGGACTTCTATCGGCTGATATAATGATGATTCGTGAGTAAGAATTTTGTCGAACTTTGACTAACTAGGTATTGTGCATTTAAAAGGTACAGGCGAAAAACAAGCAATTTCATAAAAACCACTTTTTCTGTATTTTCGTTCTAAGGCGTCGCTGTAAGGCGTTGTTCTGATACGTCTTCCTAAGGCGTCGCTGTAAGGCGTCGCTCTAATACGTCTTCCTAAGGCGTCGGTGTAAGGCATCGTTCTAATACGTCTTCCTAATGCGTCGCTGTAAGACGACGTGCTTCCTAAACGAGACGTTCTAAGGCGTCGTTGTAAGGCGTCGTTCTAAGGTGTCATTGTAAGGCGTCGTTCTAATACGTCTTCCTAAGGAGACGTTCTAATACGTCTACCTAAGGAAACGTTCTAAGACGTCGTTGTAAAGCGTCGTCGTAAGGCGTCGTTGTAAGGCGTCGTTCTAAGGCGTCGCTGTTAGGCGTCGTTCTGATACGTCTTCCTAAGGCGTCGCTGTAAGGCATCGTACTAATACGTCTTCCTAAGGCGTCGCTGTAAGGCGTCGTTCTAATACGTCTTCCTAATGCGTCGCTTTAAGGCGACGTGCTTCCTAAAGGAGACGTTCGAAGGCGTCGTTGTAAGGCGTCGTTGTAAGGCGTCGTTCTAATACGTCTTCCTAAGGCGTCGTTCTAATACGTCTTCCTAAGGAGACGTTCTAAGCCGTCGTTGTAAGGCGTCGTCGTAAGGCGTCGTTGTAAGGCGTCGTTCTAAGGCGTCGCTGTAAGGCGTCGTTCTAATACGTCTTCCTAAGGAGACGTTCTAAGGCGTCGTTCTAATACGTCTTCCTAAGGCGTCGCTGTAAGGCGTCGTTCTAATACGTCTTCCTAAGGCGTCGCTGTAAGGCGTCGTTCTAATACGTCTTCCTAAGGCGTCGCTGTAAGGCGACGTTCTAAGGCGTCGCTGTAAGGCGTCGTTCTGATACGTCTTCCTAAGGCGTCGCTGTAAGGCGTCGTTCTAATACGTCTTCCTAAGGCGTCGCTGAAAGTCGTCGTTCTAATACGTTTTCCTAAGGAGACGTTCTAACGCGTCGCTGTAAGGCGTAGTTCTATAACGTCTTCCTACGGCGTCGCTGTAAGGCGTCGTTATAATACGTCTTCCTCAGGCGTCGCTGGAAGGTGTCGTTCTAATACGTCTTCCTAATGCGTCGCTGTAAGGCGACGTGCTTCCTAAAGGACTTCTATCGGCTGATATAATGATGATTCGTGAGTAAGAATTTTGTCGAACTTTGACTAACTAGGTATTGTGGATTTAAAAGGTACAGGCGAAAAACAAGCAATGTCATAAAAACCACTTTTTCAGTATTTTCGTTCTAAGGCGTCGCTGTAAGCCGTCGTTCTAAGGTGTCGGTGTAAGGCGTCTATCTGATACGTCTTCCTAAGGCGTCGCTGTAAGACGTCGTTCTAAGGCGTCGCTGTAAGGCGTCGTTCTGATACGTCTTCCTAAAGGAGACGTTCTAAGGCGTCGTTGTAAGGCGTCGTTCTAAGGCGTCGTTCTAAGGCGTCGTTCTAAGGCGTCGTTGTAAGGCGTCGTTCTAATATGTCTTCCTAAGGAGACGTTCTAAGGCGTCGCTGTAAGACGTCGTTCTAATATGTCTTCCTAAGGAGACGTTCTAAGCCGTCGTTGTAAGGCGACGTCGAAAGGCGTCGTCGAAAGGCGTCGTTGTAAGGCGTCGTTCTAAGGCGTCGCTGTAAGGGGTCGTACTAATACGTCTTCCTAAGGAGACGATCTAAGGCGTCGCTGTAAGGCGTCGCTGTAAGGAGACGATCTAAGGCGTCACTGTAAGGCGTCGTTCTAATACGTCTGCCTAAGGCGTCGCTGTAAGGCGTCGTTCTAATACGTCTTTCTAAGGCGACGTTCTAAGGCATCGCTGTAAGGCGTCATTCTGATACGTCTTCCCAAGGCGTCGCTGTAAGGCGTCGTACTGATACGTCTTCCAAAGGCGACGTTGTAAGGCGACGTTGTTTGGCATCGTTCTGATACGTCTTCCTAAGGAGACGTTCTAAGGCGTCGCTGTAAGGCGTCGCTGTAAAGCGTCGTTCTAAGGCGTCGCTGTAAGGCGTCATTCTAATGCGTCGCTGTAAGGCGTCGATCTGATACGTCTTCCTAAGGAGACGTTCTAAGGCGTTGTTGTAAGGCGTCTTCCTAAGGCGTCATTGTAAGGCGTCTTTCTAAGGCGTCGTTGTACAGCAATCTTCTAATACGTCTTCCTAAGGAGACGTTCTAACGCGTCGCTGTAAGGCGTCGTTCTATTACGTCTTCCTAAGGAGACGTTCTAAGGCGTCGCTGTAAGGCGTCGTTCTAAGGCGTCGCTGTAAGGCGTCGTTCTAATGCGTCGTTCTAAAACGTCTTCCTAAGGAGACGTTCTAAGGCGTCGCTGTAAGGTGTCGTTCTAATACGTCATCCTAAGGTGCCGCTGTAAGGCGTCGTTCTAATACGTCTTCCTAAGGCGTCGCTGTAAGGCGTCGTTCTAATACGTCTTCCTATGGCGTCGCTGTAAGGCGTCGTTCTAATACGTCTTCCTAAGGCGTCGCTGTAAAGCGTCGTTCTGATACCTCTTCCTAAGGAGAAGTTCTGAGGCATCGCTGTAAGGCGTCGTTCTAAGGCGTCGCTGTAAGGCGTCGCTGTAAGGCGTCGTACTGATACGTCTTCCTATAGAGACGTTTTAAGTAGTCGTTGTAAGGCGTTTTCCTAAGACGTCGTTGTAAGGCGACGTTCAAAGGCGTCGCTGGAAGGTGGAGTGCTTCCTAAAGGACTTCTATCGGCTGATATAGTGATGATTCGTAAGTAAGAATTTTGTCGAACTAACTAGTTATTGTGCATTTAAAAGATACAGGCGAAAAACAAGCAATTTCATAAAAACCACTTTTTCTGTATTTTCGTTCTAAGGCGTTGCTGTAAGGCGTCGTTCTGATACGTCTTCTTAAGGCGTCGCTGTAAGGCGTCGTTCTAATACGTCTTCCTAAGGCGTCGCTGTAACGTGTCGTTCTAATACGTCTTCCTAATGCGTCGCTGTAAGGCGACGTGCTTCCTAAAGGAGACGATCCAAGGCGTCGTTGTAAGGCGTCGTTCTAATACGTCTTCCTAAGGAGACGTTCTAATACGTCTACCTAAGGAAACGTTCTAAGACGTCGTTGTAAGGCGTCGTCGTAAGGCGTGATTGTAAGGCGTCGTTCTAAGGCGTCGCTGTAAGGCGTCGTTCTGATACGTCTTCCTAAGGCGTCGCTGTAAGGCATCGTACTAATACGTCTTCCTAAGGCGTCGCTGTAAGGCGACGTTGTAAGGCGTCGCTGTAAAGCGTCGTTCTGATACCTCTTCCTAAGGAGACGTTCTAAGGCATCGCTGGAAGGCGTCGTTCTAAGGCGTCGCTGTAAGGCGTCGTTCTAAGGCGTCGTTGTAAGGCGACGTTCTTATACGTCTTCCTAAGGAGACGTTCTAAGGCGTCGCTGTAAGGCGTCGTTCTAATACGTCTTCCTAATGCGTCGCTGTAAGACTTCCTACCATAAACCGAATTTAAAACACGTTTCTTGTGGGAGCCCATATAATTTTTAATTCGATCTTTATAATTTGTTGTTATAGCGGCAATAGAACCTACTATTACGGCTCTTGAGATACATCCCGCTGACAGACAGACGGACAGACGGGCAGCGGAGGCTTATTAATTGGGTTACCCTCGGGTGCGGAATCCTAAAAATCACGAATAAAAATGACTCATTACCTAGATCTTGTCAGGTATTGTACCCATCATCTTTTCTCCCTGTACCATGTTGCTTGGGGTCGGCGCAACTCGATTTCTGCTTCAATGTGGTTGGCAAATGAATGCTGACCTCAGATGGCGCCACCACTACACGAACCTTTGTCTAAGTGAGATAAACATAGTCTGTGATTCAAGTCTTTAAGATTCATTTGTTTGTGTATTACAGGCAGTCTGATTGCTTTTCAAGGTTTATAAAATCGAATCCGCATTATCTTACATTATAGGTTATGCGAGGTTATGTGATGCAGGTAGGTTTGGGATCGCACAAATAATTGGAAATCGTTTTTGACGATCTAATCAAACTGAAAGTAATCATTTACCTAATTATTTACCCATCTTTTCATCAAAAACTGCTTTGTGCGCTACTAGCGCCACTTTGACAGTTATCGGTCCCATTCTTACTTGTCAATCGTGTGTGACCGTGTCTCTATCATTTATCCTCTTTTTTTTTTCAAATCATTCTTATTATTAAGTTAGTTGAGAATACAATTTAGTATTCAAGTAATTTTTCTGTTTTAATTTTTGATCTTATATTGAGTACCTACTTTCGTCCCTAGAAAGATGGATGGGCCATGGATTAAACGTCATCCTGTAGCTACAATAATAACAACAAAAGGTATTCCAAAGCTGGTTAATATAGAGCAGACTGTTTGTAAAGTCCCTCTTTGCTATTTAATTTTCATTTTAATCTACCAGCGGATAAACAAGTTGAACAATATTGTTCTGTTTCAAACGCTTATCATGTTGCGCAGGCATTTAAAGTTGGACTTTTGAAACTTGTGCTATAATAGTGCTTATTATGATTGTGAACTGTTTGGGGCTTAGGGGCTGGCATTCTTTGTGATTATATAGGTCGGGCTTTGGAACTAAAATGTTTTCCGATTTCCTATTTCTTCTTTGTCTTTAATTAAACTAGCGTGGGTATGGAATATGGGTTTAGAAGTGTTGTGACTCTGCATTTAAGTTTTACGTAGGCCTCCCACAAGGTAGACCGATGACTGGTGAGGGTCGCGGGAAGCCGATGAATGCGAGATGCACAGGACCGGTTGTTGTGGGGGAGGCCTATGTCCAGCAGTGGACGTTTTCGGCTGACAAACGATGAGGTACTAGCTACTATAATATAGCAAATGTTCAATTCATAATGAAAGAAGTACTAAAACTACTAGATAAAGTACACAAAAGACGAACGTTTACATTTCCAATTAACTTAAATTCATATTGATATGAGCAACTGCACACAGTGAGAATTTCCAACAACGGCTAAGTTTCGCTTAAATATGTAGGTACAGTGTTTAGTCTTCTCCCCAACACAACCACAACGTTTTAATTACAAAGTATTAGTAGCACTTGCTCTGCCAATTAATAACCTTTTTGTATTTCATAAAACAGATTAGAGTAAACAGATTTATTTATAGCTAATTACAATTTCTAGGAGAAATGTGAAAAAAAAATGTGTACCAGATCCATTTTATCTCTACCTACCACTAACTAAGAGCATTTAGGAACTACTCACGCTATTTCATAAAAAAAATAATTTCGTTATCCTTGGACATTAATTAACAGATTTTAATTAATCCTAAAAGTGATTGGAAATTGATTAACAGATTTTAATTAATCTTAATACGCATATTCAAACTAACCTTGTGGTTTAAAAAGCTAGTTCTGGCTATTTAGACAGAGAGAGCAATTTTAAGTAAATTTCTGTACATCTTACATTCTTTGCCCACGTCTCTTCCCGTTACGCGGGGTCGGCTTTCTTAATCCTTCGGTGCACTTCGCAGGTAAGCATCTGGTCTGGGTGGTTGGTCTGTAAGGCCGAGCTTTTGCGTGTCCTTCCGGGCATTTGTCATCCAGGTAGTTTGCGGTCTACCTCTCTATCTATTTCTTGTAGCCATAGAAACGCACTTTATCACGCCTTGGTTTTCACGACAAGTTTTCAATAAATAGAAAGTAAAAAGTACTCTCTATTTCTCTTAGTCTTTTTCAAAAAGCTATCAACTTACACGTTATTTTGCGAGTTGGGCTCGAAATTGAGTGATAACAGCTGCACGGTTCGATTTTTGACTTTAGCCACCAGTGACCATCCTATACACCCTGATTGGTTATTGAGTTCGTTCCTTCAAATGGGATTGAGACCTTGTAAATCGCGCACGTTCATATCATTTATGCCAGAGAGTATAAAATACCGTAAGGAGTATATACTTAAGTACCTTTTTACATAGCTCAAGGGCCAACCGTGAAAGAATTTGCTTCGACTTATTAGAGCTACCAGAGATCCTAAAACAAACAATTTTTTTATAACATCACTGTAATAGGTACAATCTCTCCTTTACTCATCATCTGCCTAGCCTTTTCCCAACTATATTGGGAACGGCTTCCAGTCAAACGAGATTCATCTGAATACCAGTATTTTATATGGAGCGGCTGCCTACCAGACCTCCACAAACCATTAACACGATAGTTCTTGGCAAGACTGAAGTCAGATTATCAGACAACTGACAATCCGTAAAAAGATCTACAAATGACAAACAGGACCAACGGCTTAACGTGCTTTCCGAGGTACGGAGGAAACTCGATAAGTATGTTAAGATGGTTACCCATCCACAGACCCACCTTGGCAAGCGTTGCTTAACCTTGAAAATCGACCCGTGCGGCTGTTATTCTTTTAGCCACGACCTTCCGTTTCTAAATTTGTGTCTACTCAGGTGACCTTAATTTATTGAGCTACGTGAACTTGTAATCTATATCTATCTTATACAAACAGCTGAAGAGTTTGTTTGTTTGTTTGTTAACTTCAACGCGCTAATCTCAGGAACTACTGGCCCGATTTGAGAAATTCTGTCAGTGTTACATAGCCCACTTATCGAGGAAGGCTATAGGCTGTATATCATCACGCTAAGACCTATAGGAGCGGAGCAGTAATGAAAATTGTGACGCAAACGAAGTTGCGCGGGTCAACTAGTCATATATATTGTTAAACCCTCAAAACCAAGTCATAAAAATCCAATTGGTTCCCGAAGCGTTACTTACACAGAATTACGCTGTTGAGCTGAAAGCGTTATTGTATTAAAACTTTTGTCCACCAATCTCTAACTTTATACCAAAATCCAATTTCTAAGCTTTCCTTATTCCATACGGTACAAGGCTCATATTTTTAACTTTTAATACAATATTCGCAACATCGAACGAGCATTAAGTATTTCTTGGTGCTTTGTAAGATTATTGTGTTATGTTCTCGGCTTTTTATTCTAGATTCGTTTACCATTCTTCCTTGGTGAAAAATTAGGTAGTCAGTCATTGGAAAATGAAGCTGATTGCCAAATATATCGCCAAAGACTACCAAAAGTATTTTAGGTTCTAGTGCAAGCGTGCTCGATCTTCGATCACATCATCGCTTACCGTCAGATGAGATAGTGATCAAACGCGTGCCTACCAATAGTAAAAAAAAAAAACAAGTTTTTGTTTTAGTTAGCCAAAATGGTAACGGTAACGGAATGGTAGAACTAACCAATTTATTTATACAGTAAGGAGAACACCACGATACCTACTGCTCATTAAAACAGACTTACGACAGATAATGATGTATGAGGAACGCAGACCTAGTTAAAAAACTTAACAAACATATAATACAGTTATTATTAATCTTTTAACAAAAATAAATAGATGTAAATACATAATTATATTAAAACTAGTTGACCCGCGCAACTTCGTTTGCGTCACAATTTTCATTACTGCTCCGCTCCTATTGGTCTTAGCGTGATGATATATAGCCTATAGCCTTCCTCGATACCTAAATGGGCTATCTAACACTGAAAGTATTTTTCAAATCGGACTTTTAGTTCCTGAGATTAGCGCGTTCAAGTAAACAAACAAACAAACTCTTCAGCTTTATATATTAGTATAGATATAGATATAAATAATACACCTTCTTTGGTTCACTGTTTGGTGTACATAAATCATTTTTTTTTTAAATCCAAAACCTAGATACTCGTACCTTACCTACTCTTCGGAATCAAAATAATATTGCAGCTTGAAATACTTGGCGATTGAATACATTGTCACCATCTATTATGATCAACATGAAACACCAAATAATCTGAAAAAGAAATAAAAAACCGGCCAAGTGCGAGTCTGACTCGCCCACCGAGGGTTCCGTACAAAGTTGCTACAAATTGCTTTGAATAAAGACAATGTTTTTTATGATTTTATTACAAATGTATAGTTTTCAGACTTTTCCCTATACTTATTTATTTATTTATTTATTTATTTAACAATTTATGAAGAAAAGAAGAAGAAGAAGATATTACTTGCCAAAGGACATTGCTCGTCGTATATACATAGCTCGCCTAAGATCCAACAGAGAGGTTATAATTACGTCAATAAAAACATTCGGTATGTAGCAATAACTTAGCATTTACTACTGAATGTAAGTACGACAGATGCGCGCTTCTTGACATTGAACTATAGGAGTCGGGAGTCTTATGGACATGCAAGGGTTTTATTAAGGATTTACTTTTTCATTTTCGTGTGATTATAAAGTAGGTATAGCATGTAGTACATACGCGCCAAGTGACATTACTACCAAATGTCAAATGTTGTCATCTGTCAATTCGTCAACTGTCAGTGTCGATATTATTGCTCGTTTCAAACAGCGCTTTCAATCGAGTTTTTTGATAAGGCTTATTATGTTTCCGCGACATCATAGCGGACTGTTTGTAACTAAAAATCATTATCGTATATCAAGTGTTGAGAATACTGACGCTTGTCTGTGTCAAACTCCTATAAGAGTGCTGTTACAAAGACTTGGCTCTATGAGCTATAATACCTTTGCCTATTAAAAACCTCAAATTGAACCAAAAAATAATAGAACTATCACCGAGGAAAATGACGGAAGCTAAAGACGAAAGTGAATACTTTTTAAAATGTTTTCGAAACTAAAAATTGTTCGTTCTATTAAAATATAAGTAATGTATACTATTAAAATAACTAGTCATTATAGTAAATATTTCATGCGTGTTGGTCCATAGGCCATTCTTTACAATGTCCTTTCATAGTTAAGGTGGATGCTCCAGGGTAGCCCGCGAAATTCAAATATTATTATGTTTTTTGCAATTCGCCGGTCAGTGTGAAGCTGTATGTGGACCAAATGCGATCCGCGACCGTAACGCGTATTTATCTAAAGAATTATAACCATTTTAATCATCAATATAGCCCTCTAAGTTCATGTAGTTCGAAAGAATGATTATTTCTGAAATATTCATTATTTCGAACTACATGAACTTAGAGGGCAAAAAACATAAAAATATTTGAATTTCGCGGGCTACCCTGGAGCATTCACCTTAAACGGGAAATGCCCTAAACATTTTGAGTGTCGAAATATACGTTTTTTGCGGCATAAACGACCGAATATTTTTTCTACGTTAATTTATAAGTTTGATTTTTCCACAGCTGTAAAGGGCCATAGACCTGAGTATATGGTTTTAATTTCAACTCGATACCTCCACGCGTTCCCGAGATAAATGGTCGAGACAGACAGACGGACGGATAACCAAGTAATCCTACAAGGGTTCCGTTTTTTCTTTTGAGGTACGGAACCCTAACAATAACATCGTTGGTAACATAAAATCTAATTTGCCAATAAAAAATAACAAGAAACTTTTGCTTATCCACGTCTGGAGTAGCAGTACCTACCTATTTATAACGGGTTTGTCGTAGAGAATTTTTATAGCTCAATTAGGTACATTGCCAAGCATGTTTGTAATTCATTTGACCGTATACGAGTATTATTTGACTAAAGAAATGTATGTCTATGAGCATACGGTAGGCAGGTATCCACGTGCATAGCAGTTGTTGGATCTGAGTGCCAATTCTACGAATTTTAAAATAACGTTCGCATTTGAGGTGCGCTATCTGTGAAAAATGTAAGGAAATTGAGGCTTTGAGGGTTCCGAACATCCGTGAAATACGGAACCTTTATAGGATCACACGGGTGTCTGTCTGTCTTTCTGTCACAGCCAGTTTTCTCCGGATCCGATTCTGTTGAAATTTGGTACAAATATGGACTTCTGTGACCCAAACACGGACATGTTACGTAAATAAATAAATTTTTAGTATGGGGAGCACTTTTGGGGGTCAAACCAGAAAATAAAAAAGTTTTTCAAACCGAAACGTGTGTCATATCAAACGAACAGGCTAAATTGTCCAGTGGATCCGGAGAAAACTGTCTGTGATAGACAGACAGACAGACAGACAGAGAGTCACACTTACAGACAGACGGACGGACAGATAGACAGGCACTCGAGTGATCCTATAAGGGTTCCGTTTTTTGTTCGGAACCCTAAAACTGAAATTGCTTCGGAACCCTTTGCACGCGAGTCCGACTCGCATTGGGCCAGTTTTTTTACATATTGCGGCTGAGATGCGAATACGAGCGTTACTTAAAAATGAATAGAATTGGCCCTCTGGTTACATAGACAGCCAAAAGCCAAAGGCTTTATTAATTATTAGTAAAGGAAATATGCGCCTTTACGCTAAGTAAACGAAATTACAACAGTACATTAAGAACAGCATAGTGTTACACCAGGTGCCATTAGGAATTAAGGACGGAGAGAATTAAAAAAAGAAAGGCATAGATATAACAAACATTTCTATGGTAGAAGGTATAAAACGAAGTTAAAGTTCAAACTACTGTTAGATAGGTAGGTATACCCATAGAAAGCTGCAGCGTAGCTGACACAAACGACGTCAATAATACGATAGCGGGCGATAACGAGATTAGAATACAGTGACTAAGTCAAACATAATTGGAGCCGCATCATTTTCAACGACACGCAAACTCCTAATTACCATTTTCACGCAATAAGCTACATCCCAGCTTCCAGACTCATACCATTGAGAGATAATAAGCAACAGCGTGCACTTCACTACTAATAACATCATACTACTTACCATCAGCATTCAGGATGCCAAACGCTGCTTTGTTCACTATATGAACTAACTAATGTGACGGGCTGTGTAGGTGGTACAGTTGAAAAAGCTATTTGATATACGGGCAAAAATATTATTTAAACACATACTAACATAAAGTCACGCTTTTATCCCCAACCCGCATTGGAGACTGGAGAGTTTGAACAACAGTTAGGTAAGAACACCCGCAGAAAACTGCAGTTTGAAAAAACTTGACTATACCCGTAGAAAACTGCAGCTTAAGTAATAATACAGCACAGGACTGTAAGATCAGAAAACTAGCAGTTTCAACGACACTCCGGCTCTACACAATATCATTTGCACGCAATAAGCTACATCCCAGCATCCTGCCTCATGCCATTGAGAGATAATGGCAGCAGCATGCACATGACTGCTAATAACATAATATTGCCATCAGCATTCCGGATGCCAAATTTTGCTTTGTGCACAATGTGCACTAGCTATGTGTTGGACTATGTGTTAGTACAGTCAAAAAAGCTATTTGGCATAGAGGCAAAAATATTAATCGTTCCACTGCAATATGCATTTTAATAAACGTAACATTATTTCGCGCCTAAATTTTTCGAATGATTCTACAGAGGTGTGCCTATGGCATACCCACATTCCACCAGCCCTGGAAAGAGTTTCCTTTGCTGCACTAAGGCCATCTAAAACTATTCACCGCTACTTAGCGATAAGCAAGCTGTGGGATGAAAATCACCTATCGCCTCCTGACTGCTTTAAACCTCAGGAACCCCTGCCTCCTGAATCGGAACTACAGCGGCAAATATAGAAAGTACCTATCAATCCTTGGACCTTGACTTTACAGTAGCGCTTGCGACCACTGGACGAGGCATTTAGCACGAGCAATTTAATTTTGTGTGTAAAGTTCTAACCCACAGAATTTATGAAACACTTGACTACTTGCAGCACACTCGCAACCTTGTTGAAAGCAGTCATTGTATGTTAGTTAGCTGCTTCATGTCTATACACCAATCTCCTTGTTTGACTGTAACAGGTCTCTTTGTAGCGTTCCATTATAACATTATAACAAACAGCTGCATAATTTTCTTCATTCGTGCACACAAATGAGGCAGGATTGGCAGAGTTTCAAAGGTTTTGTCATTTGCAGTTTCTGCCATCTGTTATAAGAACCCAATTCATGGCATCTGTTATAAGAACTGAAGCAAGCTTAGTTTTATTTCGGTAAGAAAAACTACACAAACAATGTTATAACGACGCTTCATTCATACAAATTGTTTTAACCCGTAGCCGTAGAGCAATTGTCTCGTATTCGGATCGTTGTCGCATCGCAACTGTTTGCAATTCTGCAGGAGCTTCTATCTAGAACAAAATCTCATGAATCTGACAAGCTCAGTAATCTCCAATCATATATGTAGGCCACAATTTCTTCCAAGAGCAAGTCCGAATAGCAAGGAATTACTATTAGGGTCTTCAAGTCAATAGTGAATAGGTTACTAGGTGTGCTCCATCATCAACCACATCATCGCTTTCCAAAAGAAATTGGTGACAAACGCAAGCCTATCAATTATAAAAATATAATATTATAACATATCTATACTTACTAATATAATATAAAGCTGAAGAGTTTGTTTGTTTACTTGAACGCGCTAATCTCAGGAACTACTGATCCGATTTGAAAAAATATTTCAGTGTTAGATAGCCCATTTATCGAGGAAGGTTATAGGTTATATATCATTACGCTAAGACTAATAGGAGCGGAGCAGTAATGACAATTGTGACGCAAACGAAGTTGCGTGGGTCAACTAGTATTAATATATGTATATCTAAACTTACTAATATATAAAGCTGAAGAGTTTGTTTGTTTACTTGAACGCGCTAATCTATGGAACTACTGGCCAAATTTGAAAAATTCTTTCATTTTTAGATAGCCCATTTATAGAGGAAGGCTATAGGCTATATATCATCACGCTAAGACCAATAGGAGCGGAGCAGTAATGAAAATTGTGACGCGGGTCAACTAGTCAATCATAAAAATATATCTTCTCGTAAGAACGGTACTGAGGTAAAGCAGTGTACCTACCCAAGATATAATGCGCCAAATCATCGTTCAATTCCAACATACTTTCAATAAAAGAAAAACGCTTGAATTCTCCTTGTAAGAACATCTTTCGTTCGTGTAATTTCAGTCTCTTTTACCGTTTCTTCCATTTAATTCCACAAGTACTTATCGGATATACTTCGCAGGTTTTATCTCCGGGATTTTTTTCATCGTATTTCCGAGTCGATGTAGCTGGCCATTTCTCATTAACTTTTCTAAATAATTAAACTTAAAACAGTTTCACGGATTCACTGTGCTTACAACGAAAAACTAGGAATTCAGGTACCAGTTATTTCTTTGTAATAGTTGAAAGAAAATGCAATAACAAGGAAATGGTTTGTGAGAAACCGAGCAAGTGCAAGTGGGACTCTCACACGAAGGGTTCCGTACCGTAAACCGAAAAAAAAACACGTTTCTTGTATATACCTATAATATTATATTATTATATAATCTTATATTGTTGTAGCGGTACCTAATAGAAATACACTATTAATTAAATAATACAATATTAATTACTAATAGGTTAACCCTAAAACAGCGGAAAACCGTCATAAAGGCCCTTTAGAATTTCCCAGATCAAAGAAACAGCAGCACCGTCGATCAGCCGACGTTGAAGTTGAAGAAAGGATCCACAGACGTCTCATCTGCCAAGCCAAATTAACCTAATGCAGCAGAAATTTACATGTCTGACCCCAACAGTTACTCGTACCTACAGATTAACACGATATGACGATACCCACTGATGAGACTTAGGTCTTTTTTTACTATTGATAGGCACGCATTCTACCTCACCTGATGGTAAGCGATGGTGTGTTCGAAGATGGGGCACACTTGCCTAGAAGTAACCTATACACTCTTGACTTAAAGACTCCGAGGTTGTAGCTATCAAGAAATAATACACAGACACCGGCAGGGAATTCCACTCCTGAGCTATAGGTACCTACGCACTATAAATATGTTCCCAAAACGTTTTGTGCGTGTTGGTGGGATGTCCACCACGTACCGGGGGCGCATCGGCAACTTGTGGTCCGATGATGGAACGGGCGGAATTAAATGATGCAATTCCGTCGCACATTTACAAAATGTCAACTGGGATCAACGGCTTAAAGTCTTACAAGGTACGGACGGGTCTCGATATGAATGGACGGTCGCGGTCACCCATCCATTGATCAAACGTGGCTACCGTAGCTAAACTTTCCATCGTCCCATGCGGCAATAAGCCCTATAGAAAACAAAAACAAAACTTGAACCTCACGAACCCATTTTCCCGGAATTACAATTGGCTATTACTTAATTCAGTTAAAAGTTAAAACGGATTAGTTACCGATCTTAATTGTCTAAAGACTAAACGTATCGCGGTCCAGCGATATTGTGTGAAATGGACCGGCAAACGATACGAATCGATATCAGGGAACTAAGCACACCCTTAGGTAATAGAATTATATCGGTACGCTAGCTTTAGATGCGAATTTGTACCTACTCTGGTATTTTTTTCTGCCGTTTAACGGTGCTTGATTACTGTTTGATGTCGTTTCGGTAGCACTTGAACACATCTAAACGCTTAAAATCTCAGGTAAGTACCTAAGTAGGTACTTAAGTTAGGTAACTTTCTTTTTGTTTTTAAGGATGAGAAATTATCAAATGACTCCTCCCGCTTTGGGTGAAGCAGAAGGGAGTGTCAGACTCTTACTGACTAAAACCCACCCGTGTTCCTCATAATGCCCTTTGCGTTCCAGGGCCGCGGTGACTCTTTCGAACAGATTCCGCAACACCTAGTTAGGTACCTTTTTATTTTTTTAAGGATGGGAAATCTCAAATGACTCCTGCTTTGGGTGAAAGATTAGGGGAAGACACTGTAGTTCAAAACAAGGTACCTAAGTACCGTATTTGATAATAATTCCAACTATTTTCAGAAACGCGTGGAGGCTGATACCTCCACGCGTTCTGAGAAATAGGATCTTGAGAGATAGAAGGACTACAAAGGGATCCTTAGTGCAAGGGTTTTTCGTTTAACTTGAGAACCTCCTCCGTTTTTTCGTCGGTTAAAAACAACCATGATCGCGCGCAACGTACCACAACCATAGCATTATCAGCCTATAGCGTACTTCTGGGCCATAAGACTGGTACATCAGTCTACCCTGAGAGCAGGAGTGAGCCGTCAATACCTAATCCGCGCGCCCCGTGCCCGTGAGGTTTGTTAAATGTCACATGTTGGTGAATTTCTGGCTCACGCACTTTTTTTTCAAGGATAGGAAATCATCAAATGACTCCTTCTGCTCTGAGCGGAGCAGAGAGGGAGTGTCAGACTCTTACTGACTAAAAACCATCCGTGTTCCTCCTAATGCCCTTTGCGGTCCAGGGCCGCGGTGACTACCGTACTGAACCATTTTGATACAGAACCCTAAAAACATATGCTTCGTTTAAATACTGATTATGTTATCAAGTACCTAATGACAGTATTTAGAAAATCAAAATTTCGAATCTACTTATCGTTATTTTATCTAACCTTACAAAACCAACAAGTTTTTAGAAAATATGAAAAAGGTTGCTACACTTTCTGCCGCTGTTCTTGGGTGCCGTCCAAATAGATAAAGTTTTATCCTCGACATACCTAGGGCAATTATGAACGTGATAATGCTTTCCAACCAAAATAGATACCAATCCTTGAAATAAAACACTAGCTACAAACATTCCTAGACAAAAAGAGATTTTGTGAAGTTTTTACTGAAACACTCGCTTTCATATTGTTTATTTATTTATTTATTATATACTTTATTGTACACCTCATTGTCTACCGCTTGACTTCTCATTTTGAAGAGATGAAAGCACCTGTTTTGATTTTGACAATCAAAAAAGGATGCCTTCTTCAATATTCCTAATCACTGCTACTCCTGTAGCGACCTTAGTGCGAGTTTTGTAACGTTCTCGATCGCGTTAGCGTAAACGTCAATTTGTATTGAAACTGGATAAGCGCCGTCTGGCGACAGTAACAGAAAACCTTTTTTTTTTCTATACAATTTGACATAAGCGAACGTTTACGTTAACGCGATGGAGTGCGTTAAAATACTTACACTAAGCCCTCGAGAGCTAAAATCAAAAAAACAACGAATCTATGTACCTACATATCTCGATAAGTTAAGTCACGGAGAATGATTCAACATGGATTCAACTGTCTTGAATCCCGCTACCCAAATTAATCAGGAAAAAACTTTTTTAACCGACTTCCAAAAAAAACACATTTTAATTTCGGAATTGTGTTTTTGATTATTTCGTTTGTGACACCGACTTCCGAATTTAAAGTTATTTTTTACTTTGTAGTGTTTTGTTTTTGGAATCCGTTTTATTTTTTTGTAAAAAAGGATTTTTTATTTTTCACTTTTTAGTGGTACGCAGGTACCACTAAAAATTGACACAAACACAGCGTGCCGGCGTGATGTTATGTTATGAACTGGTGTAAACAATCAACAGACATGCGATTTCTGAAATCGAGATCCATTTGCTATCATTTATTGAAGAGTTCCGTTGCCTACCTCCGAAGTTCTTCATCAGATCTTCACCAAATTTAAATGGGACCAGTAAATTCTCTTCCAAACAAAAAAAGAATCATCCAATTCGGTTAACAATTGGCGAAAATATCGCTGAACAAACATTTTTCATGGGATCCCATCATCAGATCCTGACTTATACCTTCCATCTTTAGCTCAGCAACATAAGATGATGATTACCAGGGACAAATATCTGATTTACATTAGAAAGTTTATGAAAAACATTGTATGTGCCTACAAAATTTGAGGGAGAAATCGGTGAACATAGGTACCTAAATAAAAAAAAAAACAAAAAAAATACATACAACCGAACATAGAACCTCCTCCTTTTTGAAGAAGTCGGTTAAAAATAGAGTGGGATAAAGACAGGAGACGCAACACTTAGATCTATGAATCTAAAATAACTTTTTCATACGTACAATAATACCAGCGAAATATTTAAAATCAAGATAAATAACTAACACTGTAGGTACCTACATATTTGCAAGTTAGACGCTGCAAGGGGTTGATCTGTCTGATTCTGGCATATTCGCAAAGTTTGCCTTGTTAGACTGTTTGTGAAGTTTTGTTGTGTTGAGTGTTACGACCTCTTGTCTCTGTTCTGCCGTTAACAACAATTTACCTACGCTACGCCAGACTGCACTTATCTATTCTTACCAGACATAAATATGTTCATGACACTTTAGAATTACATAAATTAAACAAGAAGTTTTTGGGAAAACGTAACACTCAAAATACGTGAAGCAGATCTTTTTAGCGTTCCGTAACCGAAGGGTAACCAACGGAAACCTATTACTTACTAAGCATCCAACGTCCTGTCTGTCAGGGAGCTTTATCTAAAGAACAGTAGGTACCTAGGTATTAGGTACTTAGATAGCTAAAATTTTCATAGGGCTCCCATACAAAAAACGTGTTCTTTTTCGGTTTATGTTACGGTGGTTGGTCGTTCGTGTGAGAGTCCCGACTCGCACTGGGCCGGTTTTTCACAAAAATGCAGGGTCAGTCAAGCTTTTATGAGGATTCTAAGCGGGGATTTTATTAGACGGTTTCAGTAGACGGACTTGCCCGCCAACGGGTCATGTCCGCCTGGCTACTGTAAGCCTGTTCTATGACTGTTAGTTTAGTGTGTAACCCATAGACTAATATGTGTGACCGTCGCTGACAGACTGAACTATACCATATACAGTCTAAAGTAAGTAGGAATACCTTGCGTGTCTAGTGAAATCCCCGGTTTAGTTGTATATTTCGCCTTTATTAGACATGATCGTGCTTTTCGACTTCGAAAGGAAAAGCGAAAAAAAAAGATAAGTGAAGCTAATCATTTTAGCAATAAATATTCATATTTATTTTTGTCAAATTCTTTAGGTACGACAAGCTTCGGCAACGGATACACACGAACACAAAACTATCCTCAACGAAGGACATAATTGAATTACATTTTGAGCTCCTGAACACATTAATCACTTTTACGATAGGATAGTAGCTGCTTCCAACACTGACCTCCCCAAGCTACCTACCTGTTTGATCCCTTAAATGAGTTTCCACAAGGCTAGGCAGAACTAAATAACTTTCTGCCTTATTAATTACTATGTAGGATTATTTTGTTATGAAACCGGAGCCTAAAATAATGTTTGTTTTCGAGAAAATATTTTTGAGCAATTTTTGGGTGGGTAAAGAAAATTTAGTTTTCCAACAGTATCCCTACATAATTTATAGAACATGGACATAGATATTTTTTTTATTCCTTTTGATCGTTTATCAAAGGCCATTAGAAGGCTCGTATTCAAAATGATCAATATTCCCAGTATTTCACGTATAAATACGGGAAGGTATTAGGCGTAACACGTAGGTATAACCTACACGTACGTAGTTAAGCATTACCATTTGCAAAGAAAGAGAATTTTGTTTTAATTCTGCATAGACAAAACGCACATTATAAGAATACGTAATATTATAATATTTAGACACCATAATATTATCGAATATCAAGCAAAATTTCAGTATTTTTACGTACTTAAGTATAAAAACTTTTGTAGAAACTCCAAAATATTTTCTTTATTTTTGTAAACCAAGCATAATAAAGTAATCCGTTTTTTAATCATGTTCAAAAGTGACACTGGCTCAACGTACGAGTTTTATTCCAGCTACTATGCTTTGATTGATAGTTGAAAGAGTGATCTCGTTAGAGGATAGGAATAATTTTCAGTCCAAGCAACCCCTCAATTTGTATCTATGTCAACACATTCAGAAACAAGAACCAACTTCATTTCACAAAGTGAAAGAAAATACCAAAATCAATTCCAGTCATTAATTTATTTCATAAATACATTCTTAATACCATAAAAATAGTGGATTTGATCTCTCTAAACATTCTTAATGCTCATACAACCAGTATGCAGACTATGACAACTACGTAACAATAAAAACTGGATAACCTTTAGTATCACACAATTGCACATCATTAATACACTGCATTAACCAATCTTTGTAAACATGCCTTACATCTGAAGGTAATTTCTTCGCCAATTTCTTCATTTCCTCCAATTCAATCTCGTTTTTGTTATGAAGAACAAAGTCAACATCTGTTGACTTTACTGACTTGACAACAGTACCTCCATATGCGATCCAGTGTCTCTCAAAATGTTTCCGTTCGTCCTCTGTGAAGCTTATGAAATCTGGGTAGAAACCTAAACGTTTATCTTTGAAAACATTCGGTAAAGGAGTCTCTGGTATGAATAGGAACTCTTTGCTGTCCACCTCATCCTCATCAACACTCATATTACTCTCTTCTTTGACATCAACGTCTGTGGCCATAGTGATATTACTCTTATCTGAAGAGTTCGAGCGATTTAGTTTAACCTTTCGCTTTTCTTCCTTTTTGATGAAGAACCTATCTATTGTTTTTTTAGGACTAACTTTGCTAAGTTTGTTAGTACTTGTTTTGGCTTTGGACGGACTAACTTTCATTTTCTTTGCAGGGGGTTCGTCTGAGGTTGTAGCTGCAAGTTTATTTAGAAGAGACACATCTGTTTTTTCTTTAGAAGTTTTATATAGATGTTTTAGCTCTTCTAGATTGGTTGCTGTCTCCCAATCCTTGTCTGTTCTTATTCTGGTTACTCTTGGGAATCTCACCGATATACCATCGGCTGTATGTAAATTCGCCTTTGTTAATTCCGTCCCTGGAAACAAATTGATGCATAATAAATAGGATTGCAGTTATAATATGCGGCAAATCATGTTATAATTTTATTGAATTCGCGGTTTCATTGCTTTTGTGTTCAACGACATTAATTATTAACGGAATATTGCGAGTTCATTCATTATGTTAATTAAGTTTATTACTAAAATCATGCTCTATGTTTTTCAACGGTTTTTTGCAGTATGTTGGTCTCTATTTATTTTATTTTATTTTAATAAGTACAGTGACAGACTACAGACTTAGATAATACAGCACAACTATGACAATATATTATACATAAATCTGAAGTCCAATTATTACTGTACACAGCGCTCAATATCTAATATGCTTCTTTAGCGACAATAGTGAAAGTTAAGGTTATATACCTCTATTTTCATTATATTTATGTACAGTAGCAGTACATAGCTTGACTTACTGCAACAAGGCATTCTCAGGTACAATCTAGGTTTTCACACATATATACATAAGCTCCCGCCAATTTCTCATGGCGGTAGGCTGGGTAGGCAGAAACTACAAAATGCCATCTGCTTCCATTGTTTCATGTTTCATAGGTACTCCTATAGCTTTGTTTACGTTTCAAACATCTGTTCATACACACATGCTACTGTGAACGAGTTAACGTAAAATTTAGCTAACACTTATCAAATATGAAACATACCAGTAATCTCCCAAACAGGTTGTTTCTTAGGGTCTGCAGCAACAAAATCAGGTACCATTCCTTTATTGCAGTCCAACCAAGATGGGACTTTATTGCTGTCCTGTGATATTTTCACCATGAGTGGCGCTAATTCTTTCTGTAGCCTTTCCAACGTACTGTCGTCATGTCCTGTGTGGACTTTCGTTACCGTCACCCACCGGTTGCGACGGGTGTCACGGCAACCCATCAGGAATACTGACATCATACCTCCTTTCTTGCCGGTACCTGCAAAACAAACGAAATAATGTTGTAAGTTCATCATTTAAGTATTTCTTCTTATAGCAGACCATTGGCGTATCTAAGGATTTTGTCCAGGGGAGGCCTGGCCCCCAACCTGAGATGACGCCCAATAAGAAAAAAGATCGAAAGTGGAATTTTAGGTCAGTCATAGTCAAAAGACCCAGGTCCACAAACCCGGGGCCCAGGACGATATTAGTAAGTTGACTGATGCAGGAAAGTTCTAGAAGTTTAAGAGTGCAGAATACAATAACAGGAAAGGTTAAGAAAATCACAGATTTTAAAATCCAAGAGCGAACGAAGCGAGCTAGAAACTTTTTGCACTCCATCTCATTAGGTTTTTTATATTATTTTTTATTTGTTATATTTAAATGGAAGAAACTTTTTTGACATAATGCACAAAAGTTACACACACAGTTTTCTACACTTGAGAGTGTAGAATGTAAAACCGAACGAAGCGAGCACGAAAATTACACTACGCAACAAATGAATTTATTTTTTCACCGAGATTTGATTATGGGATTTGTAATCATCATGGTACAGAAAATTTAGGACGGTAAATCAAACTTTTCAGTCACGTATAGATGCCCCCCACGAAACTCCTCTTTCTCACAAAAACTACTGAACGTACGTAGTTGAAATTAGATACGCATAATAATTTTTATGCCATATCAAAGAGAATACTTTTCTTTCCAGATTTCCCCTGGACAAATTTCACACTCTCACGCTGAGAAATTATTATCAGCCGATGGCAGATGTTAGTCAGCTATTAAAATTCTGTCTTAAATTTATTATTATAAATAACAAATTATTTGGCAGTCAGATTGATTTCCTTATATTATACTGTGACAGCAAAGGGGGATGATGAGCTCATATTTTGAATATAATAACTCCTTAGTCATGTTTTAGGTCATTCTATTATATACCTAGTACATTTATCAATAATGGCTATTGACAAACAGGCTACAAAAACAGAATGTTGTTGCTTTAGAAATAACATCACTGCACACATCATCTTTATTGAAGGTACTGCTGCATCATAATTATTTGCTTACGTTATCCTGTTTTATTTGTTTATCTTTGCAGCCAGTGAGTCAGTATTTTCCTTTTATAGCAAGCGAGGATTAAGTTACATACATTGTGACATTTTAGTCGACTTACAACGGCAAACCATATCCAATGACTACTACACATTTGAATTATTAAAAAAATTAAAATATTAATTATTACCATGACGCATGACGTAGTTTGAAACATCCAGGAGCGTGTATAGACTTGTGTTCCAAGGAAGGCGCGGAATGGAACGGCGACATTGTTTTGATACGTAAACATTACTAACAGGATGTTTCATAATTCTAAAATGTATTACTTATTTTTATTGTACCTATCATCTTAACGAATTATTAAAAAAAATGCGCCTTGAGGTAGTTTATATCAGGTAAATTAAGTGGGCCGCCTTTGTAAAATAATAATGGCACCGTGTATAGTAGCTGCCTCATCAGACTCATGTGCCTATTGCTACAGAAGAAGCCTTCCAAATCTATGGTCTAGCAGCATTGACATTAATAAAGGACAGGGCAAACCGCACGTATTCCTAAAGCCACAAACCCTTCTAGACCGAAGCGAACCCGCCACGCCCGCGACGTCGGCAATGTTCGGGAGCAATCGTGTGAGTGAGACTAAAAAGCCGTGTTTCTTGTATGATGAACGCGTATAACCAAACATTTGGACGGCCCTATATTTACTTTTAAATTTGTAATATTACAAAAGCATTGTCTTAATACCTACCAAACCAAGCTCCTAGTACAACAAGATCTGCGGTGTCAGCCATTGCTCCATCAAACAGATAGTCTTTCTTCACTTTCAACCAGTGCCTTTTGCCTGGTTCATAGGTAGACTCCAAGTCTTTGAGTACCAAGCCTTCTAGACCTAGTTCTAATACCTGTAATGTTTAGAGAAAAATTTCATATACATATAAGGGGATAAAGCCCAATTTCTCGAACAAAAATATTGTTTTCAACAGCAAATCATCATTCATCTTGTGACGTCTCAATATTTTTCCACAACTGTGGTTCAGTATTTTAAATTTGTTTCTTGGATGAAAATTTAAAAGTAATTCAGTTAAAAACCAATTACGGCGATAACCTTTAAATAATTATTTTGAGAATGTAAGAGATAACAGTAAGAATTGGTACTATTAACACAAAAATATTTTCACATCCTCAACAATTGAATTAAGTATCTATCTTGATAAGTGATAACAGTATATAAAAAATACCTCAGCAATCATTTTTGCTAAATCAGACGGCTTTTCAATTAATTTCTGTTCAGAAAACATGACATGATTTGTTACTTCTACCATATTGTCATGAAGTATCTGTCTCCTTTTCCTTATAGGTAGATCTATTAAGACTTTGCCATTGTAGTATAAACAGTCAAATATGTACAGACACACTTGTGCATCTTTAAATTCTGATTGCTTATGTACACCTAATGTACCGAATGGCAATGGCTTCCCTGTATTCACATCTACCATTAAAACTTCAGCATCCAGAATCATGTCTGTACCTTTTGGGAAAGCTTGCGGTAAATAATCCTTGAAATGATTGACTTTGTGTGGCATAACTGGTTTTAATGCTCTTGAAAAATATTTGAACTCGTTTCCTTTTTTATGCACTTGCACTCTTTCACCGTCATATTTGATTTCTGAGAACATTCCGTTGGGACATTTTTTCATTGCCATTTCAACTGATTTGCAAGCTTCAGCCAACATCGGTAGCACAGGAGTCATAAGAGAAAGTTTGGCTTCAAAACCTTTTTGGATAGCGTCTTTATGTTTTACGGTACTACTTTCAGACATAATTCTATCTAACACCATACCAAGGTCTCTGGATGTTTGGAAGACACTGTAAGCATCTGGATGGACCCCTTCTAAAATATGTTTTGGTCCAGCATTTATTCGTAAATCTCCCTTTATTAACCTGATAAGCATTTTCAAGTCTTCAGCAGTACATTTCTTTACAATCTTCTTGAAATGGTATATTTGTTCTTCTTCTTTTGTTAGTTTTGAAAGATCTTCTAAGAAGTCTTCTATCTTTTGAATTGTAAGAGTGCTGTCAGATGCTGGTTGTACTGATCTTGATTTTAGAAAGAAATGTTTTATTGTATCAGCAACATCGCCCTGTTCCAAATGTGTCAACATGTCATCATGATCGGTGTTAAATACTCTTGAAAACAATTTGACCAATTGTTTACTTTTTAAATTATAGACTCTTTTGCATACTTGTGGTAATAAAAGCTTACACCATAATGTTAAGTTGCCTTTGAAGGTGTTGCCATTGGTGCCTTCACTAAAAAAATTATTGACTACTGCTGTTTTTTCAGTATAAGCATCTACTTTAGAGATTTTCTTACATAACTTGAAGAATGTCACAAACTTATCATCATCGGTTTCCACTACCTGCTCTTTAGGACTCTCATTACTTGCAGTTTTTGTGGGACTAGGTTTCAGGGATGCAGTCGAAACGTTTTTAATAACCTTAGCTGTATATTTACCACTATTTTTGTCAGCATACAGTTTCTCCATTTCATTTAGCTTTTTCAATATAAATTCTTGATCTTCCTTGCTTATACAGCCCCAGTTAGCGAAGTCATCTATCGAGTCTACGCGTTTGGTGGTGGGTCTTTGCTTCAGTAGGGCATTCATGAAGCAGTCCACGTGATGCCATGATTTCATCGATTGACCGTCTCCGTATGGACTTGCAACAAGCTTCGCGATACGCAATTCTCCACTGGGACAGTTAGTTTTACATCCCTTGCACGAAGCTCGTCCACCTTTAGCTCGATCTACGAAAAACGGCGCGGATTCCCCCATGGCTTATTATTACACTTGATTTTTAGACATAAAGATAAAATAAATCACTTTAATTTGACACAATATTATTCATGCACGTTGATAGATAAAGTTAAAATTAAACATATGTGAGAATCATATTACAGAATACGCTATATTTACTTTGAAAACAAAATAAATATCGGTACAAGAACCAAAACATCGCGTAAAAAGAACGTTTTGATTTGATCACTGGTGTCAAAATGTCAAACTGACACAACAAAATGACAGTTCTAGAGATGAGCAACACTTCGAGAACTTATTCTGAGTCGATATTTTATTTCACACCAAAGTAATAAATCAGGAAATGCTACTTCACTAAAAAAAATCGTGTAATTTACACGATTTTTTTATGATTTAGTGTTAACACTAAATCGATTTTTGTCCCTGTTCTTTTATCACATCTCCGTGGTAAAATAATCCAGTCGAACCGAAATGACCTTTGGGTTCGATTGGTTTATTTTACCACGTCTGCCTCTATTGACGTTTCGTTTCGCGCATGCGTCGATTTAACCAAGTATTTGCCGTGTTTGACGCCTGACCGACGTCCCGACGATTCAAAGTAACGCAACTTTACCAAACTTAACCGCTGTTGTTGCGTTGATGGTTTATTATTATTTATTTTCAATTTTTTTTAATAATCGATAACAGTAATCCAGTGTTAGTACAACGCTAGATGTAAATTGAGTTCAATTTACATCTAGCGTTGTTAGTACCTACATAAATAAAAAACAAATAGAGTTTGAGGAGCAGCTTTTATGTCCACATATACTTTGAAATGCTACTTCAATAAAATACTTTAATTAATTTTTAGGTTTTTTCAACTCGTCCAGCCCATTAGATAGATGTTTGTTGGATTCTACTATACGCAAGGCCGTGTTTCAGCCAGGTTTTTAAAATAAGGGGATAAAACTTACCTATTGCAGCATAGTGTCTTAATTTAAAATTTTCTTTTTTTACAGCTTCATCATGTCACCAAGAATTCAGCAGCGATGGTACGAAACATGGCACGCTGACATCCCCTCACTACCCATCGCCTTACCCTCCGAACACTCATTGCCACTACGAATTTTTCGGGAGAGGCAAGGAGCGAGTTAGATTAACATTTCAAGACTTCTACTTATACAAATCTGCTGACGGATCTATTGAGTAAGTATCTATCGTTAAAATGATCAATGATAATGGAAGTAAATACAGTGCGAGTATTTATAATGTGCACATACGAAAATGTGGGAAACTATGCTTACTAAAAAGACGGAAAACGTATAAAAAAATCTATTTTTTTTATGGTTTTATTTAAATTTTGTTCGCTACTCTAACCCTGTTGTAAACAAAACGGTGTACCTTTTCAACTAAACGGTCTATCGCCATGAAACCAACTTAACAACAACAACTCAAAGTAACTTAAATTTCGGAAGTCGGTGTTAAAATAGGTACGAAGAAACAATTAAAAACCGTGACTTCCGAAATTAAAGTTATTTTATACTTTGTAGACTGTAGTGTATTTTCTTGCGACGACACCTTTATTTAATGCGAAAATATAAGAACATACAGCATTTAGGTTGGTGTAGCGTTGCCTAATGTTAATGAAAACGGGAGTCAATATTTTAAATTTCAGCAAAATCAAATACAAACACTTAATTATTTTTACAAATAATAATAAAAATTTTATGCAATTTCAGCTGTACAAGCGTAGATTCGTTGCAAGCATTCGTCAACGTGGATGGGCGATTAGAAAAAGTGGAGACGTTCTGTGGAATCGACCTCCCCAAGCCTATTATGTCGAATGGACCGAAACTAATGCTGGAATTCCGTGGAACGCAATCGTCGAGGTACTCGAGAGGATTCAAAATATCATATTCATTTGTAGAAAGTAAGTATAAATTGTTAGGCATCTTTTATTTCTTTTAAAGGGTATTTAATAACCTATTATTTTTGCTTTATTTTTACAACAAGACGTTACTATAATTATGTTTTATGGCTCAGTGGTTAAGAGGCCTCGGGATCTCATACTTGTTTTCGTGGCTTCAAACTCGGGCAAGTACTATTGGGCCAAAGTGAAATTTTAAATTTTAAATGGTAATACCTATAGGTACATATTTAATACTTACTTTCCTGAAAAGGCCTTCGCCTTGTAGTGGGACAGATACAGGCTGGTATTGGTAATTTGACCTTGTAATTTTTAATTTGATTGGTTGGTAATTTGACCTACTCGGTGTTTGACGAATTTGCTAAGTAAGAAAACTAGTAGCAGAACTCCGCCCTTAAGACGACCCACTAACCGGTCAGACCTTAATAAAGTTAGCTTCGGTTATTTCTGGTCACAATACGGATAGACCTTTTGACTAAAAGCTCTTAATCAGCGTGAAGATACGAGTAGCAATGAGTAGGTAGCTAATACAAAGATAAAAGATTTCCACTCCACCCAAAAAGTCATCAAACACTGCAACCTATCTTGAAGTCATCAAACACTCTCCAAATATTTTTTCAGATTTCGGAATAAACACAGGGAGGCAGTTGAAGGAATTTCCATGCGCGTTCGTGTATAATAGTAGTGAAGCGCGCAATGGTACATTTGCATCTCCAAACTCGCCGGGACCATATCCAAGAGATACCGAATGTACATACTTCTTTCACGGCGGCGAGACTGAGAAAGTGCATCTGCATTTCACGAATTTTGACGTTGAAGGAGTTTTGCCGTAAGTACTTATTTATTATTTCCAATTACCTGGAAAAACTTTCAGAATGCAGTAAAGAATGAAGTAAGTTGTTCATATTCAGAATTCAGGTATTTCTGTATTTAACACTGATCAAGATTGAAAATAAAATAGCTTTGGTTTCAACCAGAATTGCGAAACGAAACTACACTATATTCCAAACATTTAGGTATGTTAGTTCCACAGTTCTGATTGCTTTTAGAGTTTGTGACCAGGATCCTTGTTTAAGTATTATTACAGACAAGTCAAGAATGGCGCTACATATCTATAATAAGTTGATAACTTAACCGAAGCAAAAAAAAAAAAGATGGTATAGTCATAGTCGGATGACTATGAATAAAACTATAAGTCAGATATTGGAAATAGGAACACTCTTAAAAGATTTTTGAACTACCAATGGCTATTCCAACGTATTCTCAAATAACCCATATTAAAAACACTAATATTTTTGTTACCTGTTTCAGATGCGAAGCAGTATCGGCGAGTGATTATGTCGAATTTTCAAACTATATGACTGAAGACAATAGATTCGGTAGATATTGTGGGCAAATGAAAGAATTCCACGTAGAGTCTGAAAGGAATTTCTTCAAAGTCACATTTAGGTCAAACGACCGCTTAGATGGTACAGGTTTTAAAGGAATCTATCAGTTTTTAGAAGCTACTGATGAATATCGAGCTCCACCGGTACAAGATAAGGCTTCACATTCTATATGTAAGTATTTTTGCCGTCCGTGTGTTATCCGTGGTTATAGAACCCGTGTCTATAACACTAGTAGAGTGGCTGAAACTGATGCCTACAGATATTTAAACCTGATATAGCGCTCAACCACCTCGCACTGATCTCGCGTGGTGGGTTACGCTTACGGCCCAGTCTCTGTCACACAGAGGAGACATATATCAACAGTCAGTGGGAATATTAGGTATAGGCTGAATTATGCTATGCCATTTGAAAGTGATGAATGAGTTAAATACACTAAGCAAAGCGAATGAAATCCACCACTCGGCTATTTTCGGTTCGATTCCCATAGCACACATTTTTTGGTTATTATTATTGATCTTTTTACAAGAACTAAAAAGATTTTTTTTTATTTGTTATGGGTTTGCTCTTGACTCTAGTCTATGTCAGAGATGATAGAGACAAACTCTACGATGGAGCGAGTCTACCCAGAAGGAGTCTGTTCACTCTAACTTTCATTTAATTTAATTTTCTCATTCCAGGTATACTTGAACATTTTCTAATGCTGATCATCCTCGCGATACCGCAGCTGCATCATCAACTATATCATTAAATAAAGTGATATTAGATTAAATATTATTATAAATTAGTCTATAATCCTGTATATTTTGTATAATAGTATGTGCCATACACCTGTATAATTACGTAGATATGCAATATTTTCTATAAAGTCGCATTTTATGTTTTCCTCTATTACTTACCAACTAAAGCAATACCATGCGAGACACAATAAAGATTTATTCATAAAGGCACGTCGTAAAACGAAATAAATTATTTGAATTGAAAGCGTTTTTTGTATTACTTTTAAAGTCCTTTTTCGCTAGTAAAATAATTTCAGACATCTCTGGGACCCTCATGAATCCCGAAGGACAGACAGAAGAGCCAGACCGCGAACTACTTGCAACAGTGACGATAGAATCTAGTGCAGCTATCAAAGCATTTTCAAAAGTAGGTACATGGTTTTGCAGTAGGTATACGCTATTAGTAAGTATTAGCATGTCTATGGATACGGATGAATCAGGATCAAATAACCTACATATCTTAGGAGCTCAAAATAGTGCAAGCGTCAGAGTGAGCATAACTGTGTCGCATTTCAACCCTCTAATCCAGCAACTTGTACGACCCATCGTGCAAATTGGTGCTCATCGTTAACAACTGCAATGCGATTCTGTAAATCTTTCCGATGGAAAGTAAGCAAGGGAGGCCTTTGCCTTGCAGTAGGGCACTACGGGCTTGTAATAATAAACTTCACCATTTCAACGACGTCGAAAATGGCAGTACTTATAGAGGTCGCTTTGACTTTGCTTTGACTGCTGGTGTAGTGTACAAAGGCAAGATAGGAGCATACGATAAACTCCGCATTCACATCCTACTACAGTTCCGTTGAAGTACCACTATGCGAGCTTCGAGTTATATCTTCCCTCTTGGGCTTGGGTTCGGATGCGGTATAGAGTGAACTGAACTGTACTCTGAAATGTGTTCTCGTTCAAATTTGAAACCACGTGTTACTTGCAGCGATTTCTATGTAACACAATTAATGTTGAAAAACCTAACGATGCCAAAAGTAATAGAATGAACCTACCTACATTACAGAATATAATCAATTCGATTTTAGTAGGTAGTCTATTTGTACCATTTAGGATTGCTGTTTACCAGTTCATATGTAGTATGTTACAAACACTGAATGTATGACTGTAATGTAAGGCCACAAACAAGATTTAGTTGAGTATATAAATCAGTGTCAACTTTTAGTGAGACAGCTTAATAAATACCGATGTTAAATCACAGATTTAAATTAACTACGTCAAAATCTCAGTAACATCATAAATTGCTGCTCAAGTAGGCGTTTAGTTGCATGACAAGTTGCAATAACGATTAAATGGGCAATTCCGTGTTAAAGTGTTTCTCTTACATTTAATATGACTGCAATACCCTGGTTATAGTCATTGATAAGAATGTCTAGTTTAAGCCTGCGCTAAAAAGTAAGTAATCAGGATTAAAAAGTTATTTATTTATTTATGTACACATAATATACTTAAAAAGAAAATAATTAATTAATTAAACTGAATTATTTGACCTAATCTATCTAATGTGTAAAAAAGTCTGCCCACATGACCCTTGTCGTATTGGTTCTGTAAACACCAAAATATACGTTAATTTTTATGAAACAATAGAGCAATGACTGGTACTGATAAGACTAAGAAACTCGTATTTCGAATCACTGAATTACAATCGTTTCTTATTCTGTGCCTATTAGTAGCCTAATAATAAGACGATGACTTGACTTTAATCAGGTGCAGTCACTTTAAATAATTCAAAACATTTGTAGGTAGGTATAGGTTTTAGAGCTTTGTAAATACCGCTACAAATTCGTTCAAAAGCTTCTTGACAAGGCACTAGTTTGATATATAGTTGTTAGGTTATTTATGTTCTACCTTGTTCCCTGCTTATCGGTGCTCAGGAGCTGGTCAACTTTTCGAACTAGATTACTACTCTGTCAAGAAAGTACCGGGAAAAGATCAATAATACACAAAATGTCTGTTATTCATCCAAATTTATTTTATCACCTTCAAAGTATGCTCCTTTAGAAACGATACACTTGCGCCAACGAATAATCCATTCATCAAAACATTTTTTAAACGCTGCTTCCGGAATTGAGTTCAGTTCTCGCCGCGAATTCTCCTTTATGTCTTCTATCGATTGAAAACGGGTGCCACGAAGTGGTAATTTGAGTTTAGGAAAAAGAAAAAAGTCAGCAGGAGCCATATCTGGTGAATATGGTGGTTGCTGGATGGTATTTGTTGAGTGTTTGGTTAAAAATTCGTTCACAATGATAGCTTTGTGCGAAGGCGCATTGTCGTGGTGCAAAATCCAAGAATTTTCTTTCCACAAATCTGACCATTTTCGTCGAATTTGCTCTCTTAAACGCCGCATAACGCTCAAATAATATTCTTTATTTACCGTTAGACCTTCCGGTAAGAATTCAGAGTGCACAACACCGCGATAGTCAAAGAAAACAGTCAACATGACTTTGACTTTTGATCGACTTTGGCGTGGTTTTTTCGGTTTCGGTTCAGTTGGAAGGCGCCACTCCGAAGCTTGTTGACTAGTTTGCATGTTAAACTCGTAAACCCACGTCTCGTCACCAGTAACAATGCGTTTCATGAATGTTGGGTCCGAACTGACTCGTTCTAGCATGTCCTCAGCGACTTTCATGCGATTGAGTTTTTGGAGAAAATTCAGATCTTTTGGGACTAGCCGAGCAGCAACATGTTTCATACCCAAATGATTAGTTAAAATGGTACGGATCGACTCGTGAGATACAGAAAGTTCGGCGGCTATCTCTCTCAGAGTTGAATGGGGATTTTGAGTCACTATTTCCTTCATTTTTGCGATGTTAACTTCAGTTGCAGACGTTGACGGCCTACCAGAGCGAGGCAAATCTTCCATCACATCTCGACCGCTTTTGAACGCTTTGAACCACTCATAAGCACGAGTTTTTGATAAAGTCGATTCACCGTAAGCCTTCTGTAACATTTTCAGTGACTCCGAACACGAAATTCCATTGGCGATGCAAAATTTAAGACAAACTCTTTGTTCGATATTTTTATTTTTATTACTAAAACCAGCACTTTATTTAATATAAATAACAGATGCAACTCAAACTCCGCGCCAAAATGGAAAACAGTTGTGCCAATCTAACAACTACAAAAAAAAAATGAATTTGGAACCATAAACAAATCATCCATTCCCGATACTTTTTTGACTGAATGTACATGCATTAAAACAAATAAGAAGACTATATTACCCATATTTATTTAATATCAATACAACTGGTACAACACAACGCAGAATTCCGATGTCTGTAATGGAATTTATAGACATCGAAATTCTTTAGTCACAGTAAGTAAATATAAGTTGCACAAGAAGTACCTATCTGCATGCTGTAACTAAAGTAAACAGCTACAGATAGGTACTTGAAAGTAACTACAATAATAACAAATTGGCTTTACAAAGTTTATGGCACGCCACAATGATACTCATTAGGTACACGGATTGTCAAATAACATTAGGGAATGTTGCGCTAATACCAGTCTTTTGTGTAATGAAGAATTTCAATTAGCCAAGTATTGTGGGACATTATTCTCGAAGACATTTTCTTCCTGCCTGCACACGGTTAAGCTTTAGCGCCGCAGGTTGCATAATAAGAGAAATGAATAGGAGGTATCTCTGCCTATCTACCGTTGATGAGCGCCTGAGTGCGATTGTCAAGGTACCTACTCAGTTTTCCCTTTTTTTAATGATGAGAAACCGTCAAATGACTCCTTCCGCTATGGGTAGAGTGGAAGGGAGCTGACTAAAACCCACCCTTGTTCCTCCTATTTCCCTCATGTTCACGTTCAGTTCCTCAACCCTGGCAGACTCAGTTTTCCCTAGGCCTAATAATGGGCTACTGCAAAATAAATAACTGTACCGACGTCGACCTGTCTACAGAAAATAGTACTATAGCTAGGCAGTCACTGAGATCTTGATTCGAGCAGCAAACGTTCTTAGCTTCTTATTCGTATGTCGCATGAAACTAATTTAAAAATATATATTAAGGCTTTAAAATAACACAAGCTGCTAAATTAAATCCTGTGGAGCTCGCCGACTTTAAAAAAATTAAATACCTATCTTATTCGTAACTTAGATTTAAAAGTTCCAGTCGGATTGTACAGACGCCGTCACATCAAAGTACCCAAAACTGACAAATTTTCCCAATCAACTTTGATCCTACAACTTCATATACAAAGTTCAAAATCTATTAAAGACAGACAGATAGTTGTAGCATAATGTGTACCTAGAACTGTGGAAGCAATAATAATAATGATTAAGTAAGTATTTAATTTGCAAAAAATGTGGTAATTGAAATTATTTAAATTGGTGCAAGACACATCCCGCCATACTATGGTAGCATGTGGCATAAATAGTAGCTTTGTACATCACTAAACAAAGTTTGTAATGATATTTACACACATAATCAATCTAAAAAACAGATCAATAATCTTTACTAATATTTATTATAAATGCGAAAGTAACTCTATCTGTCTGTCTGACGCGCTTTCACGCCAAAATTACTGAACCGATTTAAATGAAATTTGGTACCGAGGTAGTCTAGAGCCTGAGAAAGGACATAGGCTACTTTTTATCCCGAGAGTGGGTTCCCAAGGGATCACGCGGGTGAAGTCGCTGGCAGAAGCTAGTATTTTAATAAAACAACATCACCATGCAACACAAGTACCTAGGTATATACGAAGAAAAATTTAAAAACACGAAATACCAAATAAAATACCGGCCAAGTGCGAGTCGGACTCGCACACGAAGGGTTCCGTACAATAAACCTTACTTTTTATTATTTGTTGTAGCGGCAATAGAAATACACAAACTGTGAAAATTTCAACCCTCTACCTACGGTTTTTTACCTACGGTTCATAAGATACAGCTCGCTGACAGACAGACGGACGAACGGACAGACAGCGGAGGCTTAGAAATAGGGTTCCGTTGGTTACCCTTCTTCCGTTGGTTACCCTTCGGGTACGGAACCCTAAAAACTAGAATATTCACATTTCTAAATACAAATTACAACAAAAATACTATGACAAATACAGACGAATATAATCAATTCCGGAATTTTATTGTGTTGAATCAATAAAAAACTTAGTCAAGCTCGTCTTAAAAACAAAGTCATTGCACCTCTACTTTCGCCTCGGTTCATTGCTTGTCGCAGAGTTGTAGTCCGCGCGTTGACAGGTGTGGCGGCGCCACCGTCGCGTCGTTTAGTTCGCTATTCACGCGCGATCCCCACTCCGTTTTACGTCAATTTGAGTTCGTTCGCCGCTCTCTTCGGTGTCGGTCGGTAGGCTGTACGAGATTATTGCCTAATTCCGCGAAACTTTTTCCGAAGTAAAGGGATGTGACAGTAAACAGCGTTATTTTGATAATTTTTGTGTGGTATATTAAGTGTAAACGTTGTTATTAGTTGTGACTACGTAAAGTGTTAGGCCGGAGTGGTACTGTGAGTGTGATTGTGGTCACAGGTGTCGCATTCCAGGGGGGACGCCGACGCAGCCTCTGTACCCGATACAGTAGGCAGCTGAACCGCTAGACAACCCTATTTTATTTGTAAGTAATCTATCGCCTTACTAATTAGTGCCAATAACCAATTAGTACCTTCTTCATGTTGCCTGCTCACCGTTAAAAGGTCCGTTCAGTTCATGAAAGCTCATTAATTTTATTAAGTAGTGGCAGGTTCAAAACGATAACTTTGCTACCTACTATGTAAGCCTATCTAGCTAGTACCTATAAGATAGTTAACCTAATAAATAATTTGAAATACAACCTACCATTGACCGATTCCAAACACAACAATCTGCAAACCTACTTAAGTAGGTAACTGCTTACAAGAATTTCGCGTAAGTAAACAAGAATTTGTAGGTTTAAATACCTTCATGATGATGTTTATTTATTTAATTTGCTAAATATTGATTAGTTTTAGTACGGAAGTAAGTACTTACCTGTGTTCCATAGTACGCAGGTCCTTATTATAACTACCTACTTATCGCCAAATTTCCGGTTAGATACCTACCTAACATATTTATGTATAGGTAGGTACCTAGATATTTTAGTGTGGATAAGTACTACAAAAAGCCTATGCTGGGTAACGGGATAGACGCTCAGCCTGTTTTTCTTAAGACGTTGTCAATGCTGCCCATCCGGCCCAGTACCTATTCATCTAATAGATCGCATTTTAATAAAAACTAATCGGTAAGTAGGTATATACTTATCTTATTTTCGTACAATATCGGTCAGTTGGTGACGTCACGTGTTAAAAAAAGTGCGAGTTGGACTCGCGTGCAAAGGGTTCCGAACCAATTTCATTTTTGTAACATTTTATTTTAACACTATAGACTTCTTATAAGTTTTCCTGTAATCTGTAGGCAAAGAACTATCTGCATTTTTTTAAATTTCCGGCTCATTACTTCCACAAGTAGGTAAACAAATAAAGGATGAGTATGGGGACACTTTTACCCCCCTTATGTCCACACGTAAGAGGGGTAAAAGTTACCCCGAGATCAAAGGTACCAAGTAGCAAGTTAGGGATATCACCGTCGCCCTAATAAACATTCACCGATGAACGTGGCCCTCCTAATGAAGGCTGAGAACAGCTAGTCTATTCTCTAAGTAACCATTTCGATATCGAGCTTCACTTGAGTGAGATAGCTGACAAAGTGAACTTTATTGCACACAACATAAAGGTCTTATCTTTATACTCACCTCGGATTCCGCTGTCGAGACTCGAAAATGTTGTTACAGAATAGGGGTACAGGACCTACTAATTTAATCAGTTTTGTCAAAAAACGATTTCAAATCGCGACGAAATAGCGATCGTGAGTATTAAACGTATGATCGATATTATCATGTCGCAGTTCTCGTTCTTATCAGAAACGAGGATGCTGCACTGCTGTCCATGCTAGTGACATAAATGTGATATGTAGTGTAGTACGTACAGCCTATAAAAGTACCCACCCGGTAGACCATTTTTAGGGTTCCGTACCCAAAGGGTAACCAACGGAACCCTATTACTAAGCCTCCGCTGTCCGTCCGTCCGTCTGACTGTCAGCGGGCTGTATCTCAAAAATCGTAATAGATAGAGAGTTGAAATTTTCACAGATTGTGTATTTCTATTGCCGCTATAACAACAAATAATAAAAAATAAGGTTTATGGCCGGTTTTCATCCTTGTTGCTAAAATCATAAAGACGAAAAGTGATCGATCGGGAACTTTCGCGTAAGTATTAGTAACTTGAGACCTACTCAGACTTCACACAGGTGCAATTTATTATGCAAAAACCTTCCTCGTTTATTTATCGTTTATATTAGTAAAAACTATCAAAATCCGTTGCATGGGTGAGGTGAAGTATGCGGAAAAACAATCTATACTACTATATAAAGCTGAAGAGTTTGTTTGTTTGTTTGCTTGAACGCGCTAATCTCAGGAACTGCTGGTCCGATTTGGAAAAATATTTCTGTGTTAGATAGCCCATTTATCGAGAAAGGTTATAGCTAGGCTATATATCATTACGCTAAGATCAATAGGAGCGGAGCAGTAATGAAAATTGTGACGCAGACGAAGTTGCGCAGGTCAACTAGTATATGTATTTATAAAAAATACATCTATGGGAGAAACAGACAGTCGAAAGCGACTTTGTCTTATTTATTATTTTATCTGGGAATATAACTTTTAGGGTTTTCCCTGCACCAGCTACACCGTAATTCAAATAACAATAATAGCAGTTCAATACGTGCTTACCTACCTACTTTGCTAAGTTCCTACAATCTGCACTGTTGTGAAATGATAGCAAGCCGGTACGGAGTTACCTACTCGTTTGTAAAGGTTACAAGAAACAAAGACAGCTCAATTTAATTTACACGTGGATGAAAATTATTTTACTGAATGCGATTGTAAAAAAACATATTTTCAAACCTACCTAACTCGTTCATCGAAGTCTGTGAGTCACTGACCTTATTTTTGGATAAATACATATGTTTTTTAAATATGCAAATTTGTCTTTGACTTTAGCTGTAGACAGAAATCTTATTATTCCAAGCTCTTTTTATTATTAGCGATCATGGCTATCCGTGCGAAAATTGGGCGCAAATCACTTACTTACTCAAGTCTTCTAATTCTGTAGGATTAGTTTGAAGATTGCTTTTGTTCGATGTTCGAACCTTAATTTTTCTGACTTTAAGAACGATCAGTCTAGAATTTAATGCTAGCTACGTAGTAAGCTAGTTACGTCGCGCGTCGTTACGTGCAATGCGGCGACTGCTGCAGTACCTACAAATTCGAAATCATTTGTCCTTTTAGTCAATCAACGCTTTTAAAAAATGAAACGAGCACTGTTCGAATTTCGAAGTGACGTTTATCTTTTAAATCCATGTGGCCAGTGTGCTATTCAACACTGGCCACATGGATTTTGTAATACTACTGAACTAAAGGCTTCGGAAATACCGGATAGGATACAAGGCATTCCCATTTTCTAGAGAAAGTCGCCGACTAGCATCACCATAAATTCTCATGAGATTTATGTGAGCTGAAGACTTGAAGATATTTGTATACGATTGCCCTGAAAACTGGTTGCATGTGCCTTTTTGAACGCATCTCTACAATAGGGTTTTACGGGATTTTGAGGATGTCACACTATACTGACGGCGGCTATGATTTGATAAGCTTTTAGAAGATCTGTAGAAGCCGTTATTTGTAAAAATTAACTGTATTTAATAAGTTCAAAACTATGACTCCCGATTTAAGGGAAAAAAATCCCGTTACAAATTAAACGCAAGGGAAGTGAATTAAAAAAGCGATTTTCTGCCGAAAACTCATTTAGCTAGATAACGCACGTTTATTTTTGTTTTTTTTATTTGTGATGGGTTTGCTCTTGACTCTAGTCTAGGTCAGAGATGACAGAGACAAAGTCTTGACAATATTGGTAATTTTAATTACTTGTGTTATAATGTTGTTTGAGAAACTGGGCCCACATACGAAAATAAATAAGTATATTTAACAAAACAGAAAATATCTTAGCTAACTTTAACGCTGATTGCACGATGCATTTATTTAAATGAATCTAACATTGCATGTAAAATGCTGTGTCATTACAAACGAGACCGATGTGTTCTTAATTTTCTGAATAATTATTTAAATATGATACGTCTGTCTATGATTGTCTACACATTGGATTGAATTTACTGCTTAAAAGCACTAGTTCTAATCTCGAATTCTAGAATAAATAAACGCCAGAATGTTATCTTTAAACATTGGTATTTCTTGACAAGTACCTCGGTATGACTTATTTTAACTAACCACTAACCAACGACCCTTCTATTCCATTCACCCTGCCTTTACGTGATTTATTAAGGAACTGCATTTAATACTGCCAGCATTATAGTTTACCTCATTGTAATAATATTATTGCAGAGTAAAACCTCATTGTCGTAAACAGGTCGTAAATGTTCGTTGTTGAATATTGATCTTTCACTTACGTAAGGTAGAATCAGTCAATACTGGAGGAGTCAGGCTATAGCTTTCAGAAATAAAAATATGGTGCGCACTGTCGTAAACTGTTTGTTAGGTATTTTATTTCACAGACAAGACAGTATAAAACATACCTTTTTAAGACTCAAAGACAATACTAGATATACACATACATACATAGGTATAATTTGGTTTCTACTGTGTGTGTACAAGTGTGCACTATTTACATGATTGGTTTTATTTTTAATAGACTCGGTGTATATACCTATAAAATATTTATTAACGCCAGACGGAAGGAATGTTCACATATCTATTGCAAAGATAATATAATTAATATTGTTTATAGTTTTGAAACTCTTGAAAAATAAACAGCACAGCTAATCTGTTTATACTTTCATATTAATATTGCTCATTGAATACCATACCATGGAAATATTAAAATATTCAGAGAGGCTAAACAAATTCTGCCTA
This sequence comes from Lacanobia oleracea, assembly GCA_950371165.1. Classification (NCBI taxonomy): domain Eukaryota; kingdom Metazoa; phylum Arthropoda; class Insecta; order Lepidoptera; family Noctuidae; genus Lacanobia; species Lacanobia oleracea. Next base: position 17,542,812 of record OX493397.1, read on the forward strand.
AATGATGCACTAAAACACCTCAAGTCTTATTAAAGTAGAGCACTTTCTTTTAACATTCAATGTAGGCTACAAAATACAAGATCACAGTGATGAGGCATCGCGAGTCTATACAAATTAATAATCTACATAATCTTTCGGATGTTGCAAAGCCTTCCAAAAACCAACCTATTCTTAGGTCTCGCATAAGCACTGGCTGCTTAGAAAGCAAAATCCTGTCCAAGCTTAAAAAAACAGACATTCGAAAAAAGAACGAACGCATCGTGCATAATGTGCACCATCATCATCCTCGTTCTCGTGCCCTTATCCCAATAAAGGTTTTCCGAAACCAGTGCACCAGGGGCCTAAGTGTGTAATATATTTCTGTAAAGTCACAGCACTCACAGCTATTCCTTTACCAACGGTTGTGTTCCTTTAACAAATTGTCATCATATCAGCCGAAACACGTCCACTACTGGACATAGGCCTCCACCAAGTGTCGCCACCACAACCGGTCCTGTGTGTCGCATCCGTCGGCTACCTGCGCGCCTCACCAGGTCAACGGTCCACCTTGTGGGAGGCCTTCCAACGTTGAGTCTTCCGATACCCAGTCGCCACTCCAGCACTATTCGGCCCCATCGACTGCCATGCACCTGATGTAAATGTGTAAAAACATGTGAATGTGACAGGTCCACGGACCTGTCAAAGCTCTAGTGTTTTGCGATAAAAGTTACGTTTCCAATATGGAAGACCTTTCGCCCTTGTGGGGTCAACTAGAGGCGAAAATTTTCCAGATAATCCTCATTTACTCGGTGCAGCATGTTTTCTTCCAAACATTATCCATATGGCATCATCTCAATTGCCTGCCAAGGTTGCGGAATTTGTTCGAAAGAGTCACCGCGGCCCTGGAATGCATAGGGCTTTAGGAGGAACACAGGTTTGTTTTAGTCTGTAAGAGTCTGACACTCCCTTCTGCTCCGCCCAGAGCTTCCAGGTGTAATTGTTGATATCCCATCTTGTAAAAAAACCATAGTCACCTCCTTTCATCATCTTTAATATGCACATCCCATTGTGCATACAATATTTTATTTATATAGCCACACAAACACTCAAACACACTGACGTAATAAACCCAAACAAATCTGTCACCGCTTCTGTATAACTCTGATCTCACGTTTCAAAACAAAAATTGGCAATTAATAGATAGGATCATTATTAACATCGTCAATATGAAGCTATTGTCTTTAGTTAAGAGTGTTGCTAACAATGCCTATCTGTTTAACGTGTATTGTGTAATGAAATAAGAATTGTACACGATTTTATCATTCAGTATTGTTGCGGTTTTTGTCATATCTCTGGCTGCTTGGTTGAAGGTAAAGTACGGTTAGTAAAGACTTCAACGCGTAAGGTTAAATATTTTATCGTTTGACAAAGATCTTTTTGCTTTGCTAGCAGACTATAATGGTTGCCTAATTAAGTGTCTCCATATAATTAACCGGAAAATAATTAGATAGTTTCATAAAAATATATTTTAATTTCTCAAAATTTACAGGTTTTCATACATGGTGTTGTTGTTACATTACGGGCTAAATAAATTTGAGACAAATGCCAAAGCAGATAAATTCAGTGAACCAATAAAAACAGAGGTTCTTTGACCAATTTTTGTGTCATGATTATGAAATAAACAGTGAATATCTGTCGACATGTCCCAAATTGTCCTTTAACCTTTTCACATGGCTACTATTTTATCAATAGACTAGGGTGACATTTCTTGAGGAGCTCGTGGCTAAATAATAACAGCCGCACGAGTCGATCTTGAAGGTTAAGCAATGCTTGCCAAGGTTGGTCTGTGGATGGGTGACCATCTTAACATACTGAGTTTCCTCCGTGCCTCGGAAAGCACGTTAAGCCGTTGGTCCCGGCAGTCATTTGTAGATCTTTGGCAGTCGTTACGGATTGTCAGAAGGCAGTAAATCTGACTCCAGTCTTGCCAAGATGTACCGTGTTACCCAGTTAATGAGTTGTGGAGGTCTGGTAGGCAGCCGCTCCACGTAAAACACTGGTATTCAGCTGAATCCGTTTTGACTGGAAGCCGACCCCAATGTAGTTGGGAAAAGGCTAAGCAGATGATGACTAGGGTGACATTTCACATGTTTTCCGATATAAAATTAAAATAAAATATGTAGCTTGACCTCCACCCCTGCCCCTAAGACAAGACATTTAGATTTCGCAAGCTTTTGCGGTGATTTTCTTGAACAAACTTCCTGGCGAAAACCGTTACAGTTATCTATTAAAGATACTCGATTTCGAATTGGCTTTTATTGATTGGAGTGCGGTTAAACAACGGTTTCAAGTGAACCTTTTATCTGTCCTAAGGCTAGTCTACTTCAGTACATGGCCTCATTTCCTAGGTAGCTACACTGCTACAGTAATCTTGAGGAGATACAAACGGTATCGGAAGATTACGTTACGCCACCTTTCAAACTGAACGCGAATTACAGTCACTTTGAATGACGAATTGTGGCTCAATAAATCTAGTCCGCCAAATACATTGTAAAGATACGTTTACGTCATTATCGGGATTGGAAATGATGTCACTAATTCCAGGCCTACGTATTTTGATTCGTGATTTAATTCTGCAGTATTTATCGCAAAAGTTTGACGACGAAACTAAGTTTACTAAGAATAGCTTAGGGCGAGTTTTTTGATTCATAGTTCCCCATTTGATAACACAATTTAACGATAAAAAATTCGTAAAAAAATAATAATTTTTCGACCAATTATTAGTTACTTACTAATCGGTTTTAACTATACCTAGTTATTTATTTGACCATTACTCAAGCTAAATATTGACCGAAAAACGCACATCAACAAAATTTAGGTGCCCATACCTATTTTCTTTCTTAGTTTTTTAATTCAATTTTCTCATATGCTTTCCAAAAGCATCCGTTGTCGTCGGTCAGTCATTGAAGCCAAAAGTTCCTTTTAGCACTGTGACATCAAACTCTTACTGAAACATCAAAAACTTAACAAATGCGCGGTCCAAAAAAGTTTCTGACACCTCTCATTGTATTCCAACTGTATTTCGTAAACTCACCTGCCATCTGTCATCGCCCCCGCAGTATTTCCTTTAAAAATTATACTTAGCAAACAGGTTCACTGTTCTAAGAAAACCTTGTTTTAATATTCTCACGAGAATTTCTGTGGCTAAATATGGTCAATTGTGCAAACACAAAACATTCCTCTTGCCTGATAAATATTTAATTCAAATGGTACCTGTTACCGTACTTAATGTTCTATCAATATGCAAGTGTTCTATTTAGGAGCGTTTGATACAAGTCCGGCTGGTGCTATTTATTTGTTTTATTCCTTACCAACCCACGCAACTTCGTTTGCGTCACAATTTTCATTACTGCTCCGCTCCTATTGGTCTTACCGTGATGATATATATCCTCGATAAATGGGCTATCTAACACTGAAATCGGAACAGTAGTTCCTGAGATTAGCGCGTTCAAGCAAACAAACAAAGTCTTCAGCTTTATAGGTATATTAGTATAGATTCTTTGTCGTACCAACATTTTTGTATACTATTCTTAGCAAAAATTTTGAAAATATAACGCCTAAATTACGTTAATGATTATTAGCTTGACCAATGGTCTAATAAATAACTATTAGTTAAAACTTACAATTGGTCCAAAAGCGCATTTTAAAGTGCCCTAAATTTTTACACATTGTATAGCTACGGGTCAAGAGACTCGCCGTAAGTTTTTCGAAAAGGCATCATTGGCAGTGGTAAGACTCAATCTTCAATCATAAAACGTAGCTACCTAAAGATATCTTTGGAGTTTTATTTTAACTGCTAAATACACTATTTAGGTCTTCGAAGTAAATTGATACTGTCCCAAAACATCGCTAAAAGTGCTTGCACAGAAAAATAAAGTAAAGCAACACACACAGCCTCACCAAAGTATAATAAAATATTTACCAAAAACTGCTGAGCTCTTCCACTGTTTTAACCTTTCTTCTTTCAGTCTAAGTTATTCCACCTTGCATATGATAACGCATCTCTTAAACAGAATAGTAATTAAGTTACTAATAACTAAGTACCCTATTTAATCACTATGCAGGCTATCCCACGCACCATCTAGCAAGGGATGAGCTGTTCCCATAAAATCGAGTTATGAGCCGATCTATGAACTGTGATTACGTATCCTGCCTTCTAAAGATTACGGCTATCGTCACAATTAACCGGCGGAAGCACCTAACTAGAACTTCAGCAATAAACGTTGAAAATAATTGCGTATAAGTGCACAGTACATTATTCCCCGGAATTACGCAAGAGGTGGGATCGGGAAGATTTATGATGTTCAGGAATTTCCATCAGGTCGATAGGCCGATAGATCTGACTCAGGACTAGAGAATTGCAAATTGCTGACGATTATTTTATTAGAATTACTGATCAGTAATAAGTAATGTCCAAAAGCGGTATACTACAAAGCTTCAATAGCGAACTCAAAAACATTTAACTCCTGTTTTTATGATCTCATCGACAGAACGTTGGCAATAAATTGTAAATTAGAAATACATTGCTGCCTTCTGATATGGCGAACATCGACTCTAAAAGTAAGATCTTCATTAGCGTTATTGATTGAGCTGATGATACATGCGTGTAATGATGGTACCTGTCTTATTGTATCCAACTTTTTGTACTCCCCAAACTATCTTTGTTGAACTGTCACTACACAATTTGCCTTCGAGGAATTGGACTCCTATTGTACCGTAACACTAATCAACATTTTAAGAACTAATTATTTCGTAAAGAAGCGGATGATGCGGCGAAAATAGACACCATTTAAAGATTGCTTTGAAATATTTAAAGGCTATTGGCCCGAACGAGAAATCCGTAACTTATTTTTTTGTTCAAACAACTGTGTTTGCCAACCGACCACGGAATATTATAGTGGAGTTAAAAGTCAATATTGTGGACACCATGTCTAAATCGTTTTTTGTTGAAAGCTTGATTTTTGTACTATCCGAGTAGTTAATGTGGGGAAGTAAGTTAAATGCGTGACGAATGAATTTCATACGGATCTCTGAAGCGTTGAAATCTTGCTATGATTGCGGTTTTTTGGTCTTTAACCTTGATATTTTGTATGTATCAGTCAATGAAGTTGTCTGGTGTCAATTTAAGTAAGGTTCTTGCCACAGAAGGATACCGAAGCCACAGAGAAAGCCAATTCCATCAGAAATAAGGGGCTGCATGTAGAGACACTAAAATTTTGTTTGGAAATCAAGTGTCTGTGATTACTTGATAATGTGTGACCCGTAGTCCGTTTTTTTGTAGAGGCGAGCATAGAGAGATCGAGATAGCGTAGAGAGATCTCTTTAAGTCATCTCAGAAATTCTGTGCCCAATATTACTTGTGGCTAACCAAATATTTTACGTCTCTAAGCTCGCATGAACTGTTAAACATTAATGACCTCACATCATTTTGACTTTCAGTTTCTCCAAAAATGGAGAATTGCCTTCACGCCCAAGAATTTCTGACAGCCCAATTTCTACAGCAAATCATACTGACATATCATTTATTGTGATAAATTGTTCCAATCAATCGTAACACATTATTACATAATCAATTAGATTCAAATATCTTCAAGTGCATTGTTCTGTCAAGTTAAGGTCGACATAGACTTGATCGTCGTCGCCCTTGCACTATATTCATCGCTTCGCAACCGAACAAGTCTCGATATAAATAACAATGTTGGTGATTATGAATTCGTTACTAACATTTACGCATTAGATACGCGTAGTTCGATGAATGGTTCACTATACTTCGGGTAGAGTCGGAGCTTTTCGCTCATGGTCAACTTGCGATGGTAGAAATTGTTTTGCGTGTGGATGTAGAAATCACGGGGAGTATGGATCGTTTGAAAAATGATATTTCGATGGCTTTGGAAGGTAGGGAACCTTAAAATAAGAGCCCATAAGAGATGCACAGAAGAAAAGGACGCAGTAGGCGTAAATTCCACTGAGAAAGTAGAGGGGCTTGAGTTTGATGAGGAAATTGCAGTAGTGGGATGACTGAAAAAGGATCAACACCAACTTCAGTGTAGGCTTTGCTTGGCGAACAGTGACCTGCGATACATCGAAGAAAACAAATAAGCACCGTATGAAATATCTTAATCTAACTCTTATAATTTCCAAGCTAGCGATCGCAATTACCATAACATTCCACAATGACTTAAAGCTGATATCACATCACATGGTCATGTCATACATATTACAGAAATTACGCGGTCTAGTAATAACTTTTAACGATACTATCGATGGATATAGACTCCCTCTTATCGTAGATTCAATCCAAACCCAAGAAATACATTCAACCTTTTTCATTAACCATTAGTAGCTGTGTAAGTAGTTTATAATAACTATGTAGCACCGTAGAACGTCAAGTCAGCAAGAAAAATTAAAAAAAAAAAAAACGTGCGCTCAAGCACACGTCAATCGAATGTCATGACGATGACTGTAACATGACGTACGATAAATGTTCCTAACATTCTGAAGAACCGAATTCCTTTTTCGAATATCTTTGAAATGGCAACGGCACTTAGTATAACTAGCTACTACATATTCTTTTATAAGATATTTTTATTGCGCATAGACAGGACCCATGAGGTCTTCTTGTCTCTGTTAAAGCGGTACTTTTCTACCGCGGCATTTCAATTGGTACTTTAGACGTTGAAGTAAAAGCAAATACCAATAAAATAAAGCGTACTTAACTTCTAGAGAAGGAATTTTTATTTTATACTTTCGTAAAATCTATACATTTAAGAAAAAGGTCGTAAAAGATAAGGTCAACAGAATTGTCTTTCCTCAACCTCGGAACTTATTAGCCCAAGTAACACGAGGAAACAAGATTCCAATAATGGCCAAGCAATGCAAAATCATTCGCAGAAACCACGTCAGTCTCGAATACCTCCGTATTAACAATTTATTATCTCCAATGCAAACATCATGGCATGTCGCAATCGCATTGTTTTATCTGAGCTTGAAGCACACTAATCTAACCTGTTGAGGAATGTAAGGCCGTGTCTAACAGCCTTTTCTAAGGCACGTAGGACCATATTTATCTGATGTGACAGGTATGAGAATACAGCATGACTGTATGCATATTTGGACACGCAAATTATGGGACACAGGGTGACAAATTGAGTAATTAGTCCGTGGCCACGATCTTTGGTAGCTGCTGGTTTTGTTGCGAAATTCCTGCATCTGTGGTTTTAATCCAAAGGATTTCTGGAATTGTAATCCTTATTATTGTGTCACACAATTGCAATAAGGAGCTTAAGGGATTATTATTGCAGTGTGTCTTATCATTAAGATCAGCTTCCTGAATATAAAGTTCTGCTTCAAACAGTTCAAACAGATTAAGTACCTAAATAATTAAAGTGATCGATGTTTGTAGTCTGATTTGTAACCCGTACCTCTTTGAGTATTAAGTCCAGAATTATGACGTAAAGAATAAAATCAACCTCAAAACATGAGTCAAAAAATAAACCTAAAAGTTTTCGTTGGAATATATCCTTTTAACTCAAAATCATCGATGACATAATTTAATAATCTATGGTCCAATACTTCTAATCGATCCATTAAGAAATTATCCGGAGAGAAATAACGTTTAACTGAATAATGGCTATGCAGCGAGACACGACTTCTGATTTCAACTGCAACAATAAATCTAATACTTAGAACACGGCGTGTGTTGGGAGCGGCTTACCTTTGGCTGACGAGGTCGAATAATGTTAATACCTCTGCAAGAAGCACTGTATCTCCGTTATTTATGTCTACACTTGCATCTAACGTGCATTTGGCATTTTACTGTTTGTCAGGGTTAAGAACTCTGACTGGGAAACTAAGCATGGCTGTTTAGAAAGCTTTTAAGAAGAAAGTGAATTGTGCATCTGCATTGGCTCTCTCTCTTTCGGATCTATGATTGGCGTCAGTGTATGGCGAATGATGGGCAAGGCCTATCCTCATTCAGCTCGTACATTCTAACGAGACATTGACAAGTGATAATGTATGTTTTCTTTTTTGTTCGTACGGAGAATAATTGAGTGAGAGAAGGGCAAAGCTCACTGGCAATGTCTGACAAGCATCTTGTCAGTAGCTTCTTTATGCTAACGTGCCTGCTCCATTACTAGGGCAACCGTACTGAGCAGTTGATGTGAGATTCTAGTTTACCGTAGAGCCTTGCTGTCATTTAATGCTATCAGATCTTTTTGCCTTTGCAGCTGCCGCTTCGCTTCATACAACAAGGTCACATTTTACATTTAGCTCGTAACTAACAAAGATGTAGATTATTCTCTGTATCGAATTAGACACACTTTTTGCAAGTTACCATCAATGGTCATGACAACATGCACACATGTAATTCTATAGTGTTAGCCTCGGTGTTGGCAATTTGCATCAAACCGTACCGCAGTGTCAACACGACCGAGAAATCTGTCACTGCTGTCACAATACCGCTGTCGTGTCTCCAAGCTAAATATTTTACGTAAGTTTAGCCTTATAGGTACAGAGACAATGGCTGCCTTACCTGATAAATTATTTCTAACTTATAGGGTCATAATGGTCATAATCGAGCAGCCGACTTTGTAGGTGGCAGTCGATATCGTTATGTCAACTATCTAGTGTTATGAAATGCACTTACTATACGTTGTGTTTTCTTTACTTTCTCATAGTGTACCAGTTAAATAAGCTTTCGCAGTTCCCTGATGCATAATTCATTAGAGTCAGGTGCTTTGATGGAATATATTTGATCTAGTTTTTCTTTTGGTTCAGGCTTTTAATTAAATTGACCTGAAACAACTGACGCACACATTTCACTTTACGTAATCAATTTTCTGGACTGAAAATTAAATTCCGTGATTTGGCTTCTGTTCTGATGATCCGTCATAAATTATCATGAAAGACGTCAACTACTGGACTTTGGTGTTGATAAATTTTTGGTTTGGTGCTTGCTCTAAGTGAAAAAGCTTTGTTTTTCGCTATTCGTTTGCTTTCTTTTTTTCGGCGGTTTAATCTTTTGGTTAAAAGTTATTCGTTTATGAAAAATATAGCTAGGTCTAGTATACTAATTAGGTTTGGTAGGAAGGTAAGATTTAAAATAATGAAAAAAAAAATCGTTTTATATTGCTTTGAAGCCTTCCTTTAACACATCACATGATAATTGGTTATGTAAAAAGTTTGCACACAACTGCAACCGCCAGCGTTGAATGAAAGAGCAACAAAAACACTTCCATTCTCAGAAGAAGCAGTAATGTACTCTTTTCATTACTTTTATGAATGATACTTTATTGACTACGATTATAATGTAGGTGTAATTTTCTCCTTCATCTGGGTCTATAAATTAAAAATGTGTTTCCTATAGAAATCTTTACGATTGCGAGCCTCTTGAATAACATCATATTCTTACATAGTAGTGTTTTATGGACTGCGTATTCAATTATGTCTTTCGTTGAGACTACCTACGTTTATTAAGGCGATTTACCTTGAAATAGTATCCTTTTACATTGAGTTATTTCGTTTTTAGGGTTCCGTACCCGAAGGGTAACCCACGAAACCCTATTACTAAGCTTCCGCTGTCCGTCCGTCCGTCCGTCTGTCTGTCAGCGGGCTGTATCTCAAGAACCGTAATAAGTAGAGCTGAAATTTTCACAGATTGTATGTTTCTATTGCCGCTATAACAACACATAATAAAAATTAAGGTTTATGGTACGGAACCCTTCGTTTGCGAGTTCGAATCGGCCGGTTTCTCTTTTCAGTATTAACAACTGCGGAAAAATATTTCTACTGTTATGTAAAAGACACTTTCTTAAAAAGGAGCGTTTTTACTAAAACAATGGAATTGATAAAATATTTTCACGAGTTACGAAATGGAAATTTTAGGAAGTGGTAATAAAAATATTTGTAGAGAGCGACTTTATCAAATTGCGCAATATTTATTTATACACGATTTTAAAGTTAGAATTGAAACACCATTTCGATTTTGTCATCTCAAACCAAGTTTTTATTAAATTAACATAAAACAACTTTATTTTTCTCGTTTCTTAGCAGTATCCTCGCTCAACTACTTTTATTATTAGATCATTTGTGACACTTATTAATACAAATAGCCAGTATTAATTTATTTAAGTACTAAACGATCTGCTAATAATATTAACGACTGACAGGCTGTAGGAATGTACTCTAGATAGTAGTCGACCTCAACACGGTGCGAGGACACCCAGCGGTGACGACCACACTTTTACTAAGTAAATGATTAATTAAATACCTTATATTTAGTAAAGAGCTCTTGGTTAAATAATAACAGCCACACGGGTCGAAATTCAAGGTTAAGCAACGCTTGCTGAGGCCGGTCCGCGGATGGGTGACCTTCCGTTACATACTGCGTCTAATCCGTCTTTACTAAGTAAATAATTAATTTAAAAATAATGTATATTTAGTAAGGAGCTCTTGGTTTAATAATAACAGCCACATGGGTCGAAATTCAAGGTTAAGCAACGCTTGCTGAGGCTGGTCCGCGGATGGGAGACCCACCTTCCGTTACATACCGAGTTTTATTCGTCGGAAAAGCCGTTGGTCCCGGCTGTTATTTTAGGTATAGGTACAGAAAATCTGACACCAGTCTTGCAGGGCAGGTATCGTTTTACCCAGTCACTGGATTGTGGATGTCAGATAGGCCACCGGTTTATACAATTCGGTTTATATAAAAAAATAGTTGACCCGCGCAATTTCGTCTGCGTCACAATTTTCATTACTGTGATATAGCGGCCGTGATGACATAGCCTATAGCCTTACTCCATAAATGGGCTATCTAACACTGAAAGAATTTTTCAAATCGGACCAATAGTTTCTGAGATTAGCGCGTTCAAGCAAACAAACAAACTCTTCAGCTTTATATATTAGTATATAGATACTGGTGTTCAACTGCATAGGGCAAAAGCTAGGCAGATTGATTGGACACTAATTACTATTTACCTAAGTGAATACTTTAGGAGATGGAATCTGCGGGCTTTGCCTTAGTCAGCGTGTAGCTACTATCTTTACTTCGCGCTTAGGAATTCTACTAAATAAGGCAAAAGTAAGCACCTAATACTTAGCGTTAAGTCAGCAAATTACTATAAGTACACCCACTACCTACTTGTGGTAATTTTCTAAGTACGAGTCTAATTAGATCCTGCTTGTAGGAACTGCACGCATCCTTGGCTTAGTACCCACCAGATGTTGGGTAAACACGATGTTTAGAAGAAAAAAACTGCTACCTGTTTTTTTGGATAGTAACAGGTAAAGATGAATATTTAGTGTTTTCTAAACTATTCTAAGGATAACAAGTATAATGCGATATAAATAATCACTGATGGATTTGAATGGAGTGGAGATACACTATCACCGAGTGTATTTAGGATTCTTTAATACCTGTAAAAATCACGAGCCTTATTGACCACGAACAAGTGCGAGTTGTACTCGCATACGATTGGTTCCGTACCATAAACCTTTATTTTTATTATTTGTTGTTATAGCGGCAATAGAAATACACAATATGTGAAAATTTCAGCTCTCTACCTGTTACGGTTCTTGAGATATAGCCCGCTGACAGACAGACGGACGGACGGACAGCGGAGACTTAGTAATAGGGTTCCGTTGGTTACCCTTCGGGTACGGAACCCTGAAAAGCTAGTATCTAATAAAAAAAAAAACAAAATTGAAACCTGACCTTTTAGGTTAACCACAAAATAATTGCCAAGTTGTTTTTTCTACTAAAGAAATAGGTACAATATTATTTCTTCGTGACTATTTTGACCTTGTCCCCGTCGCATATGTAGCGTGCTAGTGTTTTATAGATTGTAAGACAATATTGAATTGACACCTTTAAATAAAGAAAAATAAGCCGGTACCTTACCTATTGATTTTTTTTTTCGAGAATAGTTCGCTGATCATGTTGACATTGTCATATCCTTACTAATATTATAAATGCAAAAGTAACTCTGTCTGTGTGTCGAACCACTGAACCGATTTAAATGTTTGGTACACAGATAGTCTAGAGCCTGAGAAAGGACATAGGCTTCTTTTTATCCCGGGAGTATGTTCTCTAGGGACCACGCAGGCGAAGCCGCTGGCAGAAGCTAGTTAGGTAATATAAAGAGTTGTAAATGATAAGGCAGAACCTTACACTATAATAAAGAAAAGACAAGAGTGAATAGGTTACTCTAGGCAAACGTGCTCTATCTTCGACCATATTCAAATTCAAATTCAAAGCATTTTATTTCAAATAAACCATTCACAGGCACTTTTGAAACGTCAAGGTCGGTCAGTCAAAAACATGGAAGCTATTTGCACGTTCCAAAGCGTAGATCTCTATGGAGAAGGAAGAACGTGCAAGAAACGCCACGGACACTCTTTTAAATCATGTTCTGGTTTTACAAAATTTCAAGTTACATATACTTGTTGCTTCTGCATGTGAGGACAATGCAAAGGAAAAAAAAAAGGGCTTATTATAAGAATTTTAAATATAAAGATTAAAATAAGCCAATGGCGGTTAAGAGATGACCAATCTCAACCGACGGCGCCTGTTCACGAACATGACGCGTGTATCGGCATATTATCGCTTACCATCAGGTGAGATAGTTAAGTGGTCAAACGTATGCCTATTAATAGTAAAAAAGACAGACTATATCGGTTCTAAAATCAAATGCCATTTATTCAACTTTCTGAACGTCAGTGTTACTGTAAAAATGGCCGGACCTGTCACCACTTCCGTGTTTTAGCTGTAAGGCTCAAATCAAACCGAGATGGCAGCAAAGCGGCGCGCAGGTTCAGTGTCATATAAACTTAATCCTCATCACAGTAACACATAGTATCGCTTGGTCGCTTGAGAAACTTGAAAAGGTCGCGCGGCCGCCCGCGGCGCCGCGAGCATTCCGACGACTCCCGCGATAATATATGTTACAGTAATGAAGATAAAGTTTAAAATTATATGACACTGAAACTGCTCGCCGCTTCGCTGCCATCTCGGTGTGACTTGACCCTAAAAAAGATGTGGTGGAACCAACTACCCAGCAGGTTTTATCATGTAAAGATTAAGAATTCGTCTGAGTAAACAAGGAAATCAAAATGGAAATAAAAAAAGGTTATTTCTTACTCCGCATATGGTTTGGTGAAATCTTTTATTACCAGATGAGGAATTGAGGAAATTAACGAAAAGATGATCAAAGGGCCTATGAAAAACTGCAACCCCATAATTTTGGTTGAATTTTATCGGACATACACAATTTATACTATAATTCAAAAATACGAATATAGTATCTAATTCACATAAATATTATGTGTGAAACGAGTACTGTAGCTATGGTAAAATTTTACGTTACGTTACTACACGTCAAAAATATTCGTGCTAGGCCCTCTGTAGTGCTATTCTGTATCAACATTTTCGAGTCGAAAGCGAAATCCGAGGTGAGTTTAAACATAAGACCTTTATGTTGTGAGTAATAAAGTTCACTTTGTGAGCTCTGTCACTGAGGTGAAGCTGGATATCGAAATGGTTGCTTACAAAATAGACGAGCTGATTCTTTCAGTTTTATCAGCGATCGTTTCTTTTGCCGCCATTGTCCACTACGTTTGGAACATGGAACATATAAGTTTGCCACAAAATGCTTTATTATTATTAGCTCTGAATCATTACTGGTACCGCAAGTACGAAAAACGATTAGTCCTCGCAAACATAAAACTTAACTGAGCGTTTATTACTGAGCAATAAAAAACTGGAACTGTCAATTTGGATCGTGATGCAACGGACGGTATCACTGCTGCTTCAGCAACATTTGCCATCTCTCTTCTTTATCCATGAATTGCACTACGTCTATCTCGTTCCCTCAACGATGCGTCACATGCCTTTTGATTGGACCATCAACTTGTTTGTATAGGTGTTTCATCGAGAGATGGAATCGACACACGGGTATCCTGTGGACATTTTTTCCTACCCATTATAAATAAACGCGTCCGAGGCAATAGAAAAATAAGGACCATATAAACGACACGGTCTTTTGAGCGTATCTTGTTGGAAAGCTTTGTTAAAATCTTTGTGTGGGAATCCAGTGGTCATAATGACATTTTTGTGGCTTAATTAATGCCTTGAGCGCATAGTGTGTTGCGCCCCTTTGTTCCCATCCAAAGGCAACTCGCTATTCAAGATTCAAAGGCATGCAATGTCCATTGCTAGTGTACTTTATTACCCATGCAAATGATTAATTAGGTTTTATGATTTGTCGTGAATGTAATTCTAGTCTTGATCTATTCTTTTCAATAGTGCTTGGAAATAAAGATAACTGTTAGGGACAGGATGAGCTATCTACATTATTTATTCCTTTTTATGGGCACATGAAAAGAGCCTCAGAAAAGAAACAAGAATGTAACTACATAATTCCAAAATGGCTTCATAAACAGATTACATGGTATTCGACATGTACCGTTTGTTAAATAAAGCGCACCGAAGATACACCTGTTCCATTTCTCAATTCGGTCTCAAAGAATGTAATTAGTCGTTGCCCAACTGTTCCGCTCGATCAATCTTTGTTTTGGGATTCCAATCTTTTTGTTTTATCATTGAACGTCTTTATTACGTGTCATTAGAGTTCACAAAACAACGGGAATCTTTCAATTAACGCTGACGACAAATGACGTTTGCGGCTCATCGGGCAGGAACGATCGCTGGCCGAGAGGTTCCGAGACACGGCAACGGTCATCGTCTATAGAATTAAGAAACTTCACCAGATAAATTCGTCAGATAATTTTTATTACGTATAAAATTTTATATTCTGTGTTAGTTATGTGCTGTGTTTACAAGCCATCGGATTTAGCAATGTAGTTCGATACATATCTCTTAAAAATATAAAAGCTTGCGTTGATTAACCGGATAACCTACTTCATGAGTCAATGGTTTCGTAAATTTATAAACTTGATGATTCATGAAATCATGTCACATCCGCAAACCATTTAGTCACATTTTTTCGGAATAATTTTCTGGAGGCTGTATTTACTAAGTACTGATGATGATGCCTTTGAACTTTAAAACCAGCTGTATTTTTTGTACCGTGAGACTCAGTGAGACGAAATCGAATTTCCTCTGACTCGTCTAACCGCACGGTCTATCCTGCGGCTTCTTTGAATGTGCTCGAGCACCGTGTCGTTACCCCTTTCCCCTCACCTCACAAACCCGACCACCGCACCGCCGAATCCTCGGAACCACGGTCAATCGTCTTTTGTTTGTTAAACGCGATACAAAACCAACACGTACACGGAATAAGGCACCGTCGTATTTACTCTTTTTATGTTCTCTCAACCGGTGCAGCCTCTTGGCCGCAAAACAAATAAAAGGTGCTCCAGATCGATATTTATGTATGAGCACCGATTACTACCTCTATGTTGCAATGCAATTGTGACTTGCAACAACGAAAGTGTGATGTAGCGTTTTATAGCTAAAACATGACGAATAGATTATTTATAGGCTTATTATGTTCAGGCCTAAATGGGATCTTATTTTATCAATGTTTTCTGCCAATGGTGAAGTAACAAGTTTATGGGTGAAATATTTCTTTGCGGGGAATTGTTAAATTGTTGGTGAGAAACTTAAACGACCACTAGCTTTAGCAATAGCACCAGAGTCTGATTTTTTTTGTGAAATAAAACATTTACCGGTAGACATTAACGGGTCCGGTCGACAGGCGTTGGAGCGAAAAATCGATCCAAAATGAAATAACCGAGCAATTGAATGCACTTAACAATACTTATCTAATTTTGGGGTCTTGGACCAATTGTTCATTGCCGCAATGAGAGCTCATTAGAAATTGGGCACTTTTAAACTGGTTCTAAGATCGATAAGTAAGTAAGTATTTTAAGACTCGAGAAATCTTCTCTTTTTGTCCCAAGTTCATTCACCGAGCTTTACTTAAACGTGAACCAAAAAATAAAACCAACTACTAGCAAAAACCCGGATTCCACGATCCTCATGTAGTCACGTTATATTACTGCCTTGTTTTAGACTTTAGAGCTCCCATAAATTTTGGCGTGCCCAAAATAGCTCTTAATAAGCTGGGATCGGTAACGAGTTGCAAAGACATGCAGGAAACATGACGTCATTTTAAATATTTTACCTGTTTCCATGCACCAAGCTTTATGAATGTGTTATTTCATACTTAAACATAATTGCTTAGATCCCTATCATTATTGTGCACGGCGGGATGGCTCCCGGCAAGGGAAATAATCTCGCCTTTACTTTTGGTCGCATGAAAAAACTTGGGTCTTTCTAATCGTGGGAAGTTCCGATGACTTTGTTTTCGATTACTTCCATTATGTTTGGAATGACTCTATTTGAAGAAAGTGTAAACGTGTTTTATTCTTCTGCTACTGTTTGATCTTCGTTTCATGCAATTTGTTTACCATTAAGTTGCCCAATTGTTGTTGCTTTAGCTTTTAAGAAAACGTGACCGTTTACTGGAGTTTCTTTTTCGTCCTCTCAGACAATATTGTCAGTAAAAATGTCTGAAGCACTAATCTTTTTTCTATAATATTCAAATGTGCTGCTTCGTCTTTGATGGACTACAGTTCCCCTCTTCAATTTGCTAATGGAACTGTCAAGGTAGTTTTAGCGCTATTTGATAAAGTTACTCAATACACATTTGTGTTGATATTCCTCGTTAAGTATATTAAATTCGATATACGAGTACATGTACTTTTTCTTTACCCACCGTCACACCAGGTACACATAAACCAACAGACACTTGATACATGCGTCATACCTCCGGATGTGGTACCCTTACATCTGTAGAACCTGTTTGAGACAACGAACTTTTTGTCCCACTATCTCGTCCATTTGTTTGCCGACTCTTGGCCATTAGCCGACTGTTGATGTTAGATGTGATAGAGGAATGGGTGCGGCTTTATATTCATATGGCCTTGCGATTTCGGGGAAGGATTGTAGTAAAAACTGTGATTCGAAACATTAGTGTAGCTTCTAATGAGCTGTGTGGGTATTTCGTTTTGGTATTTGGTGAATGGAATATTTTTTTGTCAGAAATAGTGTTTCAGTCATTAGTGTTCTTCAAATGCCTCAGTAAAGTTGAAAGCGTGAGGCGTTAGTATTTGGTTTGTAAAACTGAGAGAATTGGGTGAAGTAAATCTATCTTTTCTCTCTCAATAAATCACACTAAACAGCGTCAACGTCACTTCCTTGCAAAACACGACAGTAAAAGACAACTATTTCACAATCCAACGCAAAGCTGATTAAGTAGACCGCATCAGTACTAAACATCTCCGCATCGTATTCACTACGATGAGAACAGAACGATACTATAAAGTTAAATTGCATTTAAAGCATGGTTCACATGTTCCATATTCCCGTTCTCCCACGTAGGTTCCCATTAAGTACTGCATGCGATCATCAATCTAAAGCCGGAACAATAGGCTTAGGAAGACTTTAGCGTCGCGAATTTTTCGAACCGAATCGCATACACGTGTGAAATGACGTTTCGAGTCGCTGATGTGTGTATAACTTTCGATTGTTGTATTGTGAAAGCTTCGTGCAGTATTGGGTATAGGTGTTTTGTTTGAATAACGAGTCGTATTGAATGTTTTAGCTTTTGTTCTGTTTTAATGGTATGATATTAGACACGTCTGTTTGTTGTCATGGTTTAGCAACGTCGAAAGAGGAAGCCTGTTCAGTAACTTTTTTGATATCTTTTTATAATTATATCCAGACTCTAAAAGTCTAACTCATGAATTAATAATTATTTACTTTTTCCGATAAAACATGTTTGGCCACGACTTTTCATGGTTCTTGTAATCGAGTAGGTGCCAGGTTTTAGTTTTTACTCCTCTTTTTGTATTAATCTGCAGATTGCAATTCTCTAAACGTATGCAAAATTAAATATCTGCCAGAGGTTGTATGCAAACCTGTTGGCCTGATGTCATTCGCCAAAAATAACTTGCTGCAGGTTATTTAAAAGCCAAACCCAACTAATGTCGAATATAACTTTTTGTGCGTGAACAGAACATGCTACTTATAAGGTTATCCTAGGACATGAGATCAACGATTATACCGTTTTTATATGTTCATTGAAGGTTTATTCTAAAAACGTTAACTGAAGTAAACTCCTAAACAGTATCCATTAAATACCCATGAATGGCAGGTAGTTGGTTTTAACATGAATGAAATTAGCATAGAGCGATGCCCCAGAAAGCAGTGCTTACGGCAATGTTTCGTACCAACACTTAAATAGATTGCCTTTGTTTAGATCTCCCACGAATGGTAACGGAACATTTTTATGTTTGTTGTCATTTTTATGTTTTCATTTATTGAATGTCATTTATTGTATTTAACCGTGACATTTCTCATACATATTAGTAGTAATAATTTTATTAATCGTAACACCTTTTATTTGCACATTAATTCGCAGAAGTCAGCCATTTTGTTTCATAAATTAATCACCGATCTTTTAAAAGCCATGCTTTCCTCTTCTGAAACAATAAAATGGAGAATAATGTACCTATTGTGAGAAAGTATTTTATGCAAAATGACGATGTAAAACCGATTAAAATAATAATATTTAAAGTGATTTAATATCTCTTATATTTTGCCCTTCGTAAATATTGGTTGCATAAAACGTTTCTCCGACCTTTTTATGTCTTATCCAATATCCATTCTTTGTCTCTTTCACTTTTCATATTTCAAGTGGCATTTACTTATGGTTGAGTAATTCGGTTCACTTTTTTAATGCACTGATAAGTTGTAAACTCGATTTCCTCATTGGTGGGTAGGTTCCAGTATAACAGTATAAATATCATTTAACAGGACTAGCTTTTTCCCGCAACTTCGCTCGGGTCATCTATTCTTGCACCAAAATTCGTCAAAATAGATTCGGTTATTTATGCACCTAAGTGATTTTAAACAAGTAAACTAACATTCGCATTCATAATATTACTTAAGAATGTTCAAAATCTTTAAAGAACTTCGACTATATTTAACGGTTGTATTCTAGAATCTACTACCGGTATAAATACTGCACGTAGTACCTAGAGCTCTGTAATCTGTAGCAGTAACCATCAGAAATGAGAAGTTACAAGTTGTTAGCCCTTACTTACTAGAGTCAAAATAACTTATTTTTCCTCTGACTCACAAATTGCTCTCCTATCAACTAATAGGCTATCATTTTCCTTCATTACGAGGTCTATAAGAAAACAGCGTGGTATTCAAAAACCGTATCAAAGTACACACCGCGAAACAGTTTACTATACGGCCCAGATATTACCGTTTTCAATGTACTTACAAGTAACTCGTTTTTTGAGGAGCAGTCGCAACGCCATCGTCAGTCGTTAACTGTCAAAAACACTCCTTACATTTTATCATAAGTTTTTGATTGATTGCCGCGGAGATGCTATTGCGACTTGAATTTGAACGCATTAACCATCTACGAGAATTGGCCCAAGTTGTATTCAAATATTATATGGTGCAGGTAGTTGTGCATGACAAGCAATTATTGAGGATGTGATGCATGCCCTGTGAAGGGCCTCCGCACTGACACTGCGTTTGGGAAGAGTGAAGAATGCCCCATTTAGCCAGGTTATGTTTACAGTGGCCAACCTGGGTTTGCAGTCGGTTGAGATTTCCAGATTGGCCACTGAAGTTTGCGTACAGGGAGCCGATGTTCTGCGGGGGGAAGAAGTATGGAGGGGGAGGGTGGTGCCTCCACTGTGCACATCTCGTCTGTACACTAATCGCTTTTGTCTGCTGTACTAACATTAAATTCATCGTCGACCATACTTCTAATAAAGATATTATTAAACATAAATTACGTTCAATGCTACGTTCAGGTAATTAATGGTTTGGTCCAGAACTCATGAGTTTCGATCGTTCAATCAATGTTTTGTTTCGATTTTCGATCATTCGTTTCGTAAGATCCCAATTGGTGGTCGTTGGGTTATTTCGTATGAACGTTATAATATTTCCTTCTACGGATTTTGGATTTACACTTTTTATTTCCTGTTTACTTTCGTGAAAGGGAAACCGGTTAAAAATGTTGTGGTAACTTGATGTAGTTACGAGTACTTTGTGTATAAAAATTAAATAAAGTTAATGCGTATAGTTAAACTTTTCCCCGTAGAAAACTAAAGGGATTTTGTTTTTTTTATATTAAATTTGGAAATAAGGCACCTATCATACCTACTTAATAACAGAAATACAATTCAAAATGGATACCAACACTCAGATATTATCTCATAGGATGTTAAGGTCACTGCTGTCAATGTTTAATTAATATCTTATTCGCGTGCTCGTCAAATAATAACGTTAATTAACTTTAGAATAAAAGATAAAATCACGAACTAACGAAGGCGGTGATTCAACTGTGAAGCATTAAGAATATTAATTACGTGGTATTATTTAGACACTTGAGGAGGAAACTTATTCATAATATTCATAAATCACTAGATACTCGTATAATCGAAGATTATAATCAGAAATTAAAGTGAAGCAAAAACACGCTTTTCGCAGAAAACTTCAGATAATATTGACATCAGTATGAGGTCAATTCTCGTACTCGACTTCGGGCTCGTAATAGGGTATTTTACTAAAAAAAAAAATTTGTCCGTCAGATAGTTTTTTTTTTTTTTTTTACTATTGAGGCACGCGCTTGACCACCATCTCACCTGACGGTAAGCGATGATGTGGTCGAAGATGGAGCACGCTTGCCTAGAAGTAACCTATTCACTCTTGACTTAAAGACTCCAGATTTTCAAAATATTGGACACAAATTTTTTATTTTTTCACGTAAACAAAAAATGAAGAGGATACAGCGAGTTGAAGACACGCGTGACATTGTGTGGTAAGATTGTACCAAATTTACCAAGCCACGTGACGTCACGCGCTTACGTGAAAAAAGAAAAAATACGAGTCCAATATTTTTTAAAATCTATCTGACGGACTAATTAGATTTTTTTAGTTAAATACCTTTTTTTTTACTATTGATAGGCACGCGTTTGACTACTATCTCACCTGATGGTTAGCGAGGATGTGGTCGAAGATGGAGCACGCTTGCCTAGAAATAACCTATTCACTCTTGATTTAAAGACTCCTAATAAAAATAACTATATACATTATGAATATACAAAACCAAATACGATCAGGCGTCGAAAAATTCCTCCGCATCGTTGTCATCCGGAAAAAGGAAAACATAGAGAAAAAAAAGTTAAATACCCTATTACGACTGATTGAGGCTGAATGCAAACCAACGGCCTTACAGCCATGCAAACATTCTTAAAAAATACGGCACGGGAGCTAAAAGCTTGATAAGTGGATCCTTATATCGAACAAGTTTATTTATACAAACATCTGAAATGAAAGGCAAAATCATTTAATATTCTCACTTTCTTGCATATGTATCTCAAAAAGAAAAGCCTGCCACTCAGTCAAGATAACGCACGCCACTATTGCTCTATTCTCGTGCCAATAGATGGGGTGACGCCACCAATCTGATTCCCTCACGGCATCCAACTTTATCGCTTCCGCCTGCACCGGCGCGGCGCGGGCGCCGAGAACGCAAGTAATAGCAGGCCTTATCTGAGACAAAAAGACCGACGCCACTATACCATGTTTTGGTCCGTTTACCCTATTTAAAGGATGTTGTTTTTGAATAGTCCTTAGTTCCGATAACAATATCCCATATTTATTTAACGCTTGTCTGTTTTGGTTGTATTTATAAGCTCTTACTTGGACCATAGTAGGTATTGTTCCAACCGGTGACGATCGTGTTTCAAAAGTACTAGCGGCATTTATACCGCCAAATACGAACTACAAAAAATGACCTCATATCACATAAATCCTACATCGCGTTTTAAAGTTCTCCGCGCGATTTGAACTTAAACAACAGCCATACAACAACCATCGGGCAGTTGCCTACCAGACACAACACCCGTCTGATCGGAGGATCCTTCCTTTTCAATTGAAGTTGTGGGATTTCATATCCTGTTTCCCATACCTCTATGGTACCTACAGTAGGATTTATTGTTTGGTTTTATTTTTTTTTGTAAATTTTACAATTTTTATTTTATTTTCTTTCAGGTAAGTTTTCAGTCATCTAAGTCTCAAACATCATTATCACTTATTGAAAGCCGCTTGGTAGATATCGGTAAGCTATCTTATAATTTACTAACTTGCTTCACCTATTTATCTTCTTAGAGCAGTGTTTTCCCAGCATATCAGTGCCGGTGTTCGTAAAGGAAACTGGTCCTCCGCTTCTTAGGACCATTATTGATGATTTAGAGATAGTTTCTTGGTTTTGTTGCTTTACCTACCGCTGTCGCCACCTTTCTAAAAACTTCGTTTATCATGATTCTTATTTTTTTTTTCGCAAAAGAAAAATCAAATACTATACGACACAATAGAACAGCTAATATGCGAAGGTGAGCTTTAACCATGATTGGCTTCTCGTAGAGCAAAACTCAGTGTGATAAAGAACTTATACTAGAGCGATATTCTCTGCATTGGAATGCAGCAGTTTTCCGGCATATACTTTTATCTTAAGTCAATGGAATCCTTTTCACTCGTCACTTCGTCCTTACCTTCAAAACATTAGAATACCATCACGAGAACAAACGATCGAGTAAGTCTCCCACTACAGCTTACACTTATGAATAATTCCGAATTCAAGTCCATAAAATGTTCCTAAATCCCTTATTCGTGACATCTTTACCGCTATTCCATAGTCATGTGATTCCCAGGCCGTTACACCCTGGTTGTTCACAGCTATTACTCCATTACTGGCTATTATGCAAGAAACCAACTCAGTCACATCATCGAAGTTCGAACAATGTCAAGTGTTCGCTCACTAGCATTTTCCCGTTGCATTCATTGCCATAACGCTCAGCGATTCACCTATTTCGTCTAATGTTTTTATGCATCGCGATTTGTGCATAAGCCTGCCCATTATCGGTACTTGTGTATTCGCAACATGATTTTTAAATCGTTTCAGATTATATGACATTTGAATTGCTGATTCGGCTTTGATATTGTTGTGCTTTTGAGTTTTACCATTTATGTATAAATTCCTATGGTGGTTTTTTTGTGGAAGACAAAGGCGTGTCGTTGAATTTCAAAAAATATAATTAGAAGAATAATTTTCTTATAAAAAGACGTGTAGGTATTTACTCAGTAACATTAGCGGCTGTTTAAATATGCATGATGATGAATTTTCTTCATTTTTCTTAGTCATACTAATGTCATACTATAGTAAATAATGAATAATAATGTCAATAAAGTCATAAAATTACGACGTTTTACGGAAGGCAGTACATTAGGTTAGTAATAATTGGTAACACTACGCTTTGCCATCGCAAAACAATGATTGACATATTTTGGAAGTAGTTAGGTCTGCTGTGGTGTACATAATCGGTGTCGATGAACAACTTCAAACATTCAAAAGTGCCTGTAAATGATTTGATTTAAATAAATGCTTTGATCCTGAGTTCGTCAACACCGATTACCCTTGCCTTAAAGCAAATTCCTACACCGAAACACAATTCCGGAATACATCACATTCCAGCACTTTCTCTCAATGCCAACAAAACATACAGAATGACCTACACAATTTAGCATCGCACATTTGTCACACAACATAATCTCGTGCATCTGGCAGTCGGCGCACGCGCAGGTTGACATGCAAGCCACGCACGCATCGGATAGCATCGCGAACATTGGTCCCTCGTGTTTACAAGGATTAGCTTTATCAATAAATATATCCTATTTAGTTTTTCAGATTTTTGTTAGTCCCGATGGTTTTGTGTCGATGATCAGCGCCACCTTTATAATTTTTAAAACAAAGTTGAAGTGAGATTTTTGTTCTCTCGTTTCCATCTTCTCTTTTGTTTCTACTATCACAAATAGATATTATTTGCTATCATCATCTTGATCACCTTTTTTATCCCATGTAATTTTACACACTATCCATCTTTGGCTCTTTGGTTTGCTTTTACTCTTATAAACTCTTCTCGCATGATGAAGGCATTATTAAGGTTGTTCTTTGTTTTATAATTAAGGGAATCTCGGTGGCATTGCGAGAAACTTTCTCTTTATTTTTAAAGATCTTGATCTGATCCAATTTTGCTTACCAAATCAATTCCTTTGCCAGAGTATAGATTTTATTGATAACTTTGTCAACGTCAGTCAAATGGCTTAATCGTAGATCTTAATTGTTAGTTAAGAATGGACGTGACACTGTAGTAATTTTGCGGCATCAATCATTCCAAACAGCTTTACCTACATCAGGTAAGCCTAATAGTACATTTTTAAGCAACAATTGGTCAGAAAAACGGGATCCTTTGCTTAACTAGCTAGTAGCTTTTAGTTAAAATATGAACGATAACCAAACCCTGGCCTTGTAGAACAGTGCTGTTCGCTATTATCATATTGATACAGTTAATTATTTAAGTGCCTCTTGCAAAAACTTTGATGAGATGTTGCTCAGAATATTTCAAATTCAAAATCATTTATGTCCGGAATACATAGACAAACGTGAAATATGCGGTTTCGTAAACAAAGCCAACTCTTTAATATCAGCAATTAAGTAGATACCTACATTGTTAGATTCTATAATAACAAAGACACATTTAAATATTCATGAAGGTTTGTTAACTTCAAATCAAGGTTTATCGTCTTAAATTACGATCGTTAAATCGGTCAAATTACATATAAAATTATTAGAATCTTCCGCATTCCATCACAAAGCAGCAATTAGGGAACGTCACGGTTATCAACTTTCGAATCTTTTGGGAGAGTACAAATTCCTTCCATTGCCATTTTTGGTCCTTATGCTCTTAAATGACGTATTTCAACCACAGTTTAGTAGAGATGGGCCGATTGTGGACTATGCCGACTTACGACTACTCGCCTTTTGAATGGTCTTTCGACTATAAATTGCATTCTTAAAAAATAAAAGTAGTTTTTCAGTAGCTAAATAAGTGCCAAATGATCGGTCTTCCCGAATTCCCGAATCTCGACTAGTCGATCCATTTCTACAGCACAGATGAAATCGTATGGAGTCCGTACGTCACGGTTGCTGACGGTTGCTCGGGTCACTGCCCCTGAACTCGTCTGCATTTCCTCTATTTACTGGTTTACTGGTGTACTAACCTCATGTTCTGGCTTATTTAGGGCATGAATTGAATGAATATGCATTGTTTAAGTCAACGCGTAACAATGAGTAGGCTCTTCGGAGTGAAGAATATGTATTTATGCAGACGGTTAATTCCTCCACAGAATGTGATATAATCTTTGTTTGAAACACAAGATTTTGTCATAAATTCAGAACTTGGCATAGGCTTGTACCTTCGGTGACCCCCGTAATGTAATCGTAAGTGAAAAGAAGTTTAGAAAATGAAATGATTATGTAGGTACAATAGTTCACTCGCTTAATGGCAGATATATTATCTCAAAGAGAGTGGTTGCGTTTCACAGCAATTTTTGTCCCATTATTTAATCAAATCATTTCAAACGTAACACGTAAAATGTCATCACGAACTATACTTTGAGCACATTATCATCTCATTAACTAGTACAGGCGTCTACGATCGTGTGCGAAATAACCCATCTGCCTGTGGTGAAACCTGCGCGCGCCGACCTTTGACACATAATCCAAGATGGCTGCCGAGCTGTCAAACTAAATACTCTTACTTTCCGTATCTGCTAACGAATCATATTTTACCGCTTTGTAGCCCCTTTTGAAGATTCATTGTGTCTTTGATTCTCAGATACAGTTGTGAAATCATTTTCGAAGAATTAGCACTTTTTGTTACCTGAATGACTGACTACCGGTGGCCGTATTGATTGTGTAATTCAAACTTTGATCAGTCTAACTTTTCTGTAGCATACTCTATGAAAGAAATTAAATTACGCAAATTATCTATCCAAATGTAATTTTCGGGTATACTATACCGAATTACTTACTTTCGGGTAAACTATTACTTGCGAATAGGCATTTCTAATTCGCAAGTAATAGTGAATCAGTTCCGGATAATGTCGGATAAGATATGGCGCGTTATTTGAGTCCATAAACGTTAAGTAGCCGTGCAAATCTGGTATCGTATACATACTTGAATTATTTATTTAGACTTTGAAATTTCGCCGAGATGTATTCATTGGGCTAACATGCCATTGCTAGGAAATTAGTGTGTAAAGTTACGTGATTTTCTTATGTTACTTGTTTGCACTGGTTCATTTATCATGGGCAACCTCGATTCGCCTAGCGCAGTCAAGCCATAGAAATTGTATACTACAGTTTCCTTATGTGTTCCTTCGTCTCTTATGATTGATATCTGAAGTTTTCTGCTGAGTTTTTTTACCGATTCATGTTGTCCGTTTAAGTTATGACTTGAGTGAGGTGTTTCTTATGAATCAGTGAAGAACTTGTTTGTTGTTTTTATGAGTTTGTTTTATTCATTAGTTGTCGTCCACTGAATATTCTTGTTCTGTATTTTTAGAATCGACTCATGAATTTTAATTTAACGATTTTTAGGTAGCTGATATTTGTTGTAGTTTAAGAGTAAGTCTTAGATTTCTAGCTTTATCATTGAAAAAAATAATATGATTGAGTCCAAAGGTTCTTATTCAGTTCAGTTCAGCTTAATGAAGCTGATTTTATGGTTAGTTTAGCTGTAATAAGCCGTAAATCACCATTACTTTTACGACATAAACTAGACCTCCGCCAGCCGTTGGTTTACCTACTAGCTTTTCCTCGTGGCTCCGCTCACGTTCGAAATACTATTTAATTTTATAGCCTTTAATTGCACCTTTTAAAGGTTTCATGTCTAGCTTTGTTTATTTCTCTATTACTGATCGATCACCGCAATTAAGTTTTATTCTCAATAGTAATAGGTATTTAGAAAGGGTGTATGGGGGAACCCGGGTGCTACTAAAATGCTCTAAAATGTGCCTGTTTCTGAACTCTGCTTTTTGGTCCTTCGGCCTTCGATTTCGACTTAGAACGCGATGCCTACGGAAATACGCACAATTTATGCTATTGAACATATGATTAACCTATAATCTCTAACCTACTCAAAGCTTAGCATACGGATGAAAAACGTTACCATCCCACTCAGCCACTCGGCTCGTAAGAGTAATGAGATAACGGTGTTTACAAACAATAGACCAGAAACTTGTCACCATTCATACAGCTATCTTCGAACTTCGAATGCAATGGTGGTTCCAGTTGTATCAGCCAGTATTACGATGCATTGTCTGTGCATAGAATAAAATTTTATGCACAGCGCATAAATATCGAATGGTCACCGCGCTTATGTGTCTGATCTCTAGCGACGCGACTTACGGATACGCAACGCAATGTTTCTCAACCATAGACAACGTGACACGAATACCTGATGCATCACCCAGGCCAAAGGGTAAGCAAAAGAACTGTTAATAGGTACAAGCGAGCAGACACTCAGGCTGCCAGCCAATTATGTAAGCCAATCCGGTAACTGCATTTCAGTGCATTGACCAATCGCAGCCTCCTTACAGTGTCTATGTCTGCCTCATTATCTTTCGTATTCAGTGGAGCATACTATTTGCTTACTGCGGTTTGTACAGTCCGTAATCCAACCACTGCTTATCGAAAATTGTGAAGATATACTGTTACTTTTACCATAACCGTGTGAGTTAGTCCTCGTATAATTTTACACGATACTACTACCGGAAGAAAACACTTTCAGTGTCTGTTAGGCCGTTAAAGAAGTGGGACTCACTTTCTATATTGCATTAGCGGTAGTCTTGCCTGATAACTTCGTAAGCTGTTTATCATATACAAGCATCGTCTATACGTTGGTACTTGAAACAAGATGCGTGTGTTGAACAATCGGTGTTCCACTTGCGATGAAGCTACACGGAGCTATTGACTTTGACATTTCGAACCGTCTCTTAAAGGTCTTTATGATATTTCTGAGATTCTCAGAACGCTATTTGACAAAGTTCACAGATCGTAACTTGGTAGAACTAATGATGCTTCGTCACCATTTCTGATTCCACCAAAGAGTTTCCAAAATTAGCAAACAGACGCGCCTTTTCATTTATTATTTGAAACACCATTAGCCATGTTTGGTCTTTACGACTTTTCTGAGAAAATGTAGGCGGACAGTTAACTTTACAGACGGAAGTATTACAATAAGAATGACAATAACGAATTTGCATAAATTGAAGAAATGTCACATGAACCTACTTTAAAAGATAAAATTGCATGGTTCGAACATCTAGGTCAGAGGAAAGTGTGAAATAAACACCAAAGTACTCAAAATATACAAAAAGCAAAGATACAGCTAAGAAAATTTCTTAAGATTTACTCATTCATAATTCCATGAAGGAGACAATAATATGAGCAAGAATGACGCAAAAAATTAATGATTCTTTAAGATAAATCAACAAAGGCGATCTAATATTACTACATAATAAACGATTCTTCTTAACCCTTTAAACTACGCAACGAAAACAAAATCCTTCTAGACCATAAAGCCGACCTAATAGAAGCCATTCGTTATCACTTCGTGTTGTATAAACAACTTTAACAAGTACCTTACGTTCACATACACGACACTTGACCGGCAAACCCTGTAGTCTATGCTATTGTGGCCTATCTGGAAGTAGGACTCGCTTTCTATCTTGTGTTCATGCGTTTTCACTAGTTGATAATCATTTGTGATTTCTCTATGACGGTATTGTAGGAGATTGTTTATTTTATTCGTAAGGATCCGTACAGCCGTGACAATACAAATCAAAATGTTTCTTTACACAAATGTATACTGTCTAAGTTATATCATGTACCTAATTATTATATTTATAAAAACACTGTCGTAAAAAATAAAAAAAAACGGCTCGCACACAGATAAACCCTGTGAGGTTTACGTTGTATGGCAAAAATCAAGTGTAACTGTAGATTAAGAACTTTGGAAATAAACAAATAATAATAAATAATTGAAGGACATTACTGTACTATCTCCAGCCTTAGGACCTTGAAAGTATTTAGAACAAGGAAATCCATTATTCCAATGGTTTATCTTATCATCCTTCAACATTTGCGAGGTCAGGAGTCGTAGTAATGCCATCATGATTCTGTTGCGAAGAAAAGATGGTGCTTTCGGTAATATATATATTTTATAGCTCCGGCCCTCTCTGGCACTGGAATCATGATGACATTCAAATATCATAGTACCGCACCGGAGATATAGGAATAGTAATAAAACCTTAGGAATTGTAAACAAACACAACTGAAAACATGGCATAGACAAGTTGTAAAGATTTGTAATTAATATCGATCGATTTCTAGGAAACCATAAATTATCTATTGAACTAGCTTCGCTTACACCAGTTACTTGTTAGAGCGTGATTATTAAATCTATTAAACGACTGAAATACTATCTATTATTATCATCACGATTTAGCATTCCCGACTTCTGAATTCATTACGAAACTAATAACCATATTGACATTGCGAAACTATGTTGATTTAGTTGGCGGACTTCATTTGTTTCAAAACGAACTATCTGATACTCTGATATTATCATAGACCATGTTGACGCCGTGGCGGCCAGTGCTAGAAACAGCCCTGTCAACACTTACTATTCAAACGGAGCGTGTCACCGGCTTACCGTTTGCTTGCACTAAGACACAAATGACGTATAATCCTTGACGAAGAGAAGAAGTTGTGTACTCAATGAGATTAGTACATACTGCCGTCTCTAGACCCTTCCGTGCTCTATCTTCAATACCTTAGTTGTTTGTTACGCATTAGGAATGTACTAAAACATGCCGTAGTAAAATCAATAGAATAATGGTTCTTGTCGTTTCCTAAACGATACATTATTAATATTTCTTGCATGTACTTTATCTTGCTTGATAATGTAACAAAACATACCTAATACGGATATAATAGGAAGCGGGTTGATAGATAAACATTTAGATCGAATAGTTTACATGTGCTGCAAATTACTGTTCGGTATTGTTGTAAAATGGATAACAATAAAACGTGCTTTACTCCTGTAACGGTATTATGGTTAGTTCAGATGAAGAGGAAAGTGTACCATAAATAAAGACGATGTAATATAAATTCAATGGCTAGTGCGTACGAACATGGAGCTACCGCTATTAAAAACCATGTCCAATTAGTGGAAACCGACTAACCTTTAACTTCCGATGCTTAAGAGATGTGACGGGTCGTTAAAATGTGTAGATGTCCACATCAAACAATTTTCCAATACTTGTTTAATAGCCCCTGTAAAAAAAATAAAAAACACTGCTAATGAAGCGAGTGTATTCACTGCACATCTAACGACCGAGCTCCTTCTAATTTTAGCTCACTAATCACTTGCACTAATCAAAGTGTAAACATGCTGTAATATATTATCAGAGTTTGACAAGAACAAGCTCTAAGGTCTTGATTTTCTATGTGCGGAAAGCTAGCCTGCGGCGATCCTGGCGGGGATGTAATTAAAGGGCCGGAGTATGTACTACACCGTATAGGGAGCCTAGAGTTATGGGACTTATACTAGAAACACACTTTATTACAGTTTAAGTTGTGTAACACAAAGGTTGTGTGAACTAGGACTTAAAACTTTCGTTGTGCAAGCAACCCTAGTTTTTCAAAGTGATCTCGACACCTTTCCTTTGCCTGTCGAATCAAAAACAAATAGAAACAGTTCGAAATTCAATCTGCATTTCTTAGTCTTGCCCAAAAATATAGTGTGCCAGCATTCCGATTCGTGTCTAGCTTACGACTTTTATTTATTTGAAGTTCAAAACTGCTTAAACGAAAGGCAAATTCTTGTACTTATAAAAACGATCAAATTCAAGTCGGAATATCATCCATAGGCAATTTTGACATTAAAATGTAGGGAAGTTATAAGTATTTTTGACAGATTGCGACTGCAATGTGAATGCAAAATATGTTTTCACGCTAGATTTTGACGTGTTCTCAACATTCAATTGTGAGATCAGCTTAAAATAACTGGGGATATGAATTTAGGGTATTTTTCTGGAAAAATTATATCGTGCTTGTTAGGAATCCTAAGTTTTCTACAACTTTTTGTTTTTACCTGTGAGAACCTGTAATTAGCTCTATGCCTCATATACAATTGTTATCCATCTGTTGTAGCGGTTTTTACTCCTATCTAAATCTATCTATACTCTATACTAATATATACATATAAAGCTGAAGAGTTAGTTTTTTTTGTTGGTTTGCTTGAACGCGCTAACCTCAGGGACTACTGGACCAATTTGAAATATTATTTCAGTGGTAGATAGCCCATTTATCGAGAAAGGCTATATAACACGCTAAGACTAATAGGAGCGGACCCGGAAAGTTGCGCGGGTCAACTAGTGATTAAATAAAATAAAAAACAAACAGGTTATTTGATAATGTACATTTTTTCGGAAATCGTTAATCATGAAATTGCTGCGTTTTAAACCCCACTTGCATATGTTAGCATTCAATCTTCGAATATTAACCTTCGGAATCCATTATTCAAATGAGAATCTTCTAATATTTGTTTGATTTTCATTGTCAAGACAGCATGCAAATTAGGCAAAACACAATATCATATTCATAATCACTTGGAACCGTATTTTGTTTATAATCAAGTGTCATTTTGTGAAGACGATCTTGACACCATACTTTAATTGCGTCATTAATATGTTAAGTTGTGTTGCAATAATAAATATGTTAACAGTCACTAACAGGTGCTTCTTCTAATAATAAGATATTATTATTTTAAGAATTTTGTCGTCATTGTTGCTGAATGAAGTCCATGAACGTTTTCGTATTCAGTAACTAGCTGACCCGCATAACTTCGTCTGCGTCATATTTTTCACTACTGCTCCGCTCCTATTGGTCGTAGCATGGTGTTATATAGCCTTCCTTCATAAATGGGCTATTCAACACTAGATAATATTTCAATTCGAACCAGTTGTTCCTGAGATAAGCGCGTTCAACCGATAAAACAAACAAACTCTTCAGCTTTACTATAAATACATATTAGTATTGATACAAAGATAGATACCTACACCAACATACGTTTGGTTCGGATGTATGTATAATAACATAGTACATATATTCCAGCCCCAAGGAACGTCTTACTTAAAAGGCGAGACAAGTTCAAAAATAAAGAAAGCTTTTTCAATAAGCAAGTGTTATTTCTGTCTACGATATGTAAAAAATTCTAAGTAAGACTCGCTTAAATTGCTAGTTAAGCTTCAAGTTGGGTGTAAAACAAGTGACTCGCTCAAGGCAAATACTTGGGGAGATTACTGCAATGTTTAAATTGTACTCTAGGGGTGTGCAATCTGGGGCTGCGGACTTAGTTCGAAAGAGTCACCGAGGCCCTGGAACGCAAAGGGCACTAGGAGGCACACGGATGGGTTTTAGTCAGTAAGAGTCTGACACTCCCTCCTGCTTCGCCCAGAGCGGGAGGAGTCATTTGATGATTTCCCATCTTTAAAAAAAGGGGTGTGTGTAAATACACGATGTCCATTATGTTAAGATGTTATGTTACTGACGCTGGTAAATCTAATGAATGCCAGACCAGCGACCGACTGTAGAACAGTTTAGTAAAATAATAATTCAGTGTTGATCAAAGATCCATAGAGTAAGTAACGTCTTGCAGAAGAAGACGGCTTGCTGCCTTATCCTCATAATCAGAATTCCTATCAGATATCTTCTCAGACCTATCGCGTGACGCGTCAGACTCTTAATCAGTTTTGAATTTCTGAAATTCCCAGAGGCGCCAAGGAATATCTAAATCATCGTATTTCAACAAATGTTATAACGTAATCAAATACATTTTTTTCAAACAAATGTCCGGTGATCAAAAAGCAAAAAGTCACGCAATAAGAACATTAGGTACGCAATCGCATCGTTAAAGAATTTGTAAAAGTATTGCGCTGCACTTGCTTCACCGTGTCATCTGCCTAGCCTTTTCCCAACTACATTGGGGTCGGCTTCCAGTCAAACCGGATTCAGCTGAATACCAGTGTTTTACGTGGAGCGGTTGCCTACCAGACCTCCACAACCTATTAACTGGGTAACACGGTACATCTTGGCAAGACTGGAGTCAGATTTTACTGGCTTCTGACAATTCGTAACGACTGCCAAAGATCTACTAATGACAGCCGAGACCAACGGCTTAAAACGGAGGAAATTCGGTATTTTAAGATCCACAGACCAACCTTGGCAAGCGTTGCTTAACCTTCAAGATCGACCCGTGCGGCTGTTATTATTTAGCCACGAGCTCCACTTGCTTCACCGTGTATCATCCTTAATATGATTCCAGAAGCTTACGAAATTTTAGTCGATAGATCAGTCATTTGACAGCGGATATGTACTGAGAAATATCTGAGAAGTTAGCAACAGTGTATTGAAATATACACTTATGATAGTTCTGATTTAGTAAAGCAAGTTATGCGTTCAAAAACAACATCAGAACGATCTGAACCTGGTTATGGAAATTAAAACCGCAAATGACGATATCGGTCCCATTTTCTACAGCTCAAAGGTGCTTGAGTAGCTTGTTTCCGGCTACGACCAGATTTCAAGCCCAAGCAAAAACTGATAAAACGAATAACCTTAGTTTCAGATCACTAATTTGTTGACAACCTTAAATAAAAACAAGCAACCCTAAATTGGTGCAAGAAGCGTGTGATTTACAACGAGACACGCCGCAGGCGACAGAGTTCCTAAGAAGATCTACAGATTGCGGCTGCACTGTAATACACAATACATTTAGCTCTACGTCTATTTACCTAATACAGCATGAGAACCGTGCTAAAGTCGAAAATTTCAAACAGTAATTGGCGATTGTTTCGTTCATTCACTTCATTCCAATTCAATTTCGTGATATTTATAGCGTTTAAGTGACCATACAGCGGTCAAAAGTCACTCGCTCGGATACCTAATACTGCGTATCTCGTTATTTCGAAACGTTTGCACAATTTGCTTATTATTCGGTAGTTAGACTCTTTTGCCGGTAATATTCCACACCGCTTCAAAGTAAAACGTTCTAAGAATCTTTAGCACACTTCGAGATTTCACAAGTTTCTTTGCGTGTGTTTGTGAATGTCAAGTAAGTATTTGTAAATTGAGAAGTCTTTAAAATTATTTCAGTAATACGTACGTATTTATGTCAGAGGTAATACTGAAAAGGTCAATATTAATTTTAGTAATTAGTATTAAAACAGCTTTTTGAAATGGCTTGCAATTTGGACACGCAACATGATATTGAGCTTGTAAATTAAGTTCAGTAATTTCATCAAAATAGAAGCGATCCTTCACTTAACATATTCTGACCTCAGCGTTTGCATTAACCTTACACGATCAAACTTCCGACTCGGACGATCCGAGTATTAACGAAGATAGCCGAAGTACTCATAACATTTTCCAGCTATCTCCTAGCAACGGATTACCTATGTAAACCTTCGCACGAATTGAATGTCTTAAGTAAATAGGTCAGCATGGTGCTTGCAGGCCGATCACTTGTCACCTACTTGCACCTAGCCCTTTACTGTTTACCGTGACTTCACACAATTCTTAGAATACTTACACCACACTCCAGCTTTGAAATTTAAAACCTTTATTCTGAGCGTAAAGGTACAAGTCTTCCCTACTAATTACAGATTGAAGCAGTACCGCCTCGACTTCAGATTTTCTTATTCCTCATAGTACTTACTATGACACATGTTTAAAACATGGAAGTAAAATTATAAAATGTTTCTCTCACTGTATTGCTTTTCTGCGTATTAGAATCGTATTCCTGCATATCCGGGGACTCTGGTGCCCAGTTTAGCTTGGCACTTCTAGCGGCTCGCTTTCAAAGGTAAATTCTAACTGAGTGTAGAATTTTCTATCTTACCACCTGTCATGTTATTCTTGGCACCGGAACGTATCAACTTTCATATTATTTGACAGCTCATATCTGAAGTTTAGATCAGACCTAACTTCTCTATAGTAACAATGTCTTTCCTATCCATTTCAGCTTACGGATGAGATTAAATCAATGATACTAACAGGTACATTGGAAGAAATGCTTTTCCGTCTAGCATATTAATGGCAACATTAAATTGCATTATAGGGACAAGCCTCGCTGCTTTACTTTGTTATTTAGTTGGTTAGATAACAAAACAGTTTAGCATCTTAGTTCTCAAGAACATTTACTTTATCTTCTGAGCAAACGGCTCTTGTTCAAGTATTCCAATATTTCTCAGGTTTATAAACATTAGCAAGGGCTTCCCTATTGCCAATATGAAGTCCTTGAACTTCAGTTCGGTTCAATGAGCAGAATAAGTAATATGAAACTATAGCTTCCTTGCCCCTGCCCTGCATGGGTAGGGCTTCAGTGTGTTCATGTTTCTTGTGCAATGTAGCTAAAGCATCATCATGCGTTGCGTTGCATAACGGCAAAAATCGCAAGTCTGAATAATTTTCTGTCTATTCCTACTGCTTGTATGTTGGAATCCCTTAAAGATTTCGATATTCATACATATCTAATGCTTTTCAGTTCCTGCCACAGCCATTTCTTCGTTCAAAAGATAGCCTCAATCCTTGTTCACAAGCATTAAAGGATGTCACAATTTATTCATTTAACGTGCAAAACTCCCACGTTTGACCGGCACAAGTGCAGGCAATTCTCTGAATATGTAAATTTTAGTGTCCATAGTACTTTTTGTCAGCTAACGAGGTGTTGAATCGGTTCTTAATGCGAGATGAAATGGACTATGAGCGTAAATTGTCGTTTCTGTTTTACATATTGATATTAAATCGACGGTGACCTGACCAATGGACTCTGTATCGTTTGTCTGCTACAATCTAATGGGGCTGAAGACCATTCATTGCACAAGCCATCCAATAAAATTGTTTGTATCTGTGAATACGAGTTATTTTTTTGCCACATATTCGGTTGTCCATAAACTAATTTGCGAGTCCAGTTCCTTAAACTGGGGTTCAGTTCCTTAACTTCCACAAACAATATGTGATTTACCTACGAGAAGTGGATTCTCGTAGGTAAATCACAAATTGTTTGTGTTTTAGATGAATAAGATTTCTGTGTAAAGAGAATACAAATCTTACCTCAAGAACTTCTTCAGTGATCTTCGTCTTTATTGACTGTTTGATTAACGAATCAGACACGACACACCTACAAAAGGTTCATTACAGATTACTACCGCTTGAATAGCTTTTCGCACCGAGTGCTATAAACACTTATTGCCAATATCCTTTAACCAAAAACCAGTATAACTGGACTAGTCACGGACGGGGCTTAAGATCCCGTTAGGAGAGTAAATCACATTAATGCTTTCCTACGCGTTGTACCCGTCATAGTGTGGCAGAGTTACATGTGGATAATTACGCGTATAATCCATTTCCGATGGTTTACTATCGCATTCCCCTTGAAATAGGCTTTGAACAGTTTCAGAGGCAAATATTCACACTGCAAGTGAATCTGTTGATTTTAAATATAGGCTCGTCCTCCAGAAAGGCCTACAACAAGCTTGAAAGCATTATCCACTGTAGCATTGATTTCCAACTAAAATAAACCAAATACGTCGACAAAATAAATCTCTCACCTAAAACGGTATCTTAAAACACGACAAACTTAGAAATAGCCACAGCATAATCAGATTGCAGCGTACAAAATTCCTTTTGTAGAAGCTATAAAGAATCCTAATCTCCAAATGAAATACGCAACTAAATCAAAACGTATCAGTTCGAAGACAATGTCTCAGCAGGTGAACACGGCTGATGACAACGGAGGTAGAACACAGTATTCTGTGAGCATCGTTCGTTCTATCACATAAATTATCCGCGTGCTCCCATACGGTGCGGGTTGCGCTTGCGCTGGGTCAAGGCATAAGCTGGGAGAGATTAGCGATTTATCTTGGGAGTTTGGTGCGTACATAAACGATGTAGCGTTTGTAATAATAAAAAAAAACAAAGTCCATAGAACCAAACTGGTAAGACTAAGGACAAGACTATAATTCTGTCACTAAAGCACTTAGTCTGCCTGCAGTCTGTTTCATACCTTAACAGCCACACATGAATGAATACTTCATTCATCCTTTTATTTCTTTTCAATGCAATAATTGACTTCGTTGATATGTATAACGCATCGTTAAAGGCGAGAACAGTGCCATTCTCCAACACTAAGCCATTAAACGCCATTTAATATTCCATACAGGCATCTGAGATAAACAACCTATCCGCGATAAAATCGCAATCGATTCGCAATTAATTCCCTTCACACGTACAAAAAATATATTGGTTACTAATAACAGTAATTCTATCCTAGTTAATTACATTTTTTCGCCACCCACTTGTGCCTTGGGCCATAAATATTGTAACTAATGCACGCCCATTCGCTGTCAAGCGGTACCGGCGGTATATCGGAAGAGGTGTGCAGATACGAACTGGTTGACGTATGCTACGTTATTAATTATAGCCAGTCTGCTGAAGTATTTTCATATAAGCATGGGAATTTAATCGTAAGGTCTGTTAGGAAAAGCCCATTGGTTAACGAGACGTGCGAATTAGTTGTTGGTTAGCTTCAGTTAGTAGGTAATTGCCTATGCAGCGAACAGGCGGTGGCTAGAAGTTTTATATCTAGCGCTGCATATGATCAAGTCAATTTTGTCTACCCTTTTTGGTTCATTTGCTTCAGTTCTGATTATCTTTTACGTCGCTCTACTTCCGACAAGGACTCTGTTCGTAAGTCCGAATGAAACATTGCATGTCGTTTCATCTGTGTGCACTATTACAGCTATTCGCCTTGTTGTAGGTCGAACAAGTTTGATCGATGGTTTAGTATCAACACAATCGACTGGACTGTTATTCCGTTTTGTCTACACAGTTGCATATTGACACAGTAAACACTCGCCGATCATGGACTCACGAGCTCTTATTCTAATGACTGCAACTCGTTCGATTTAAATCACTTAGTTGTAATTGTAGTTTGTTCGTAATTTGTAGTGTGGCATATTTAGACCAAGCTGTCTCATTGTTGGGCTAAGCTCCTTTGAGGTTGAGGCTTCCACCGGTTTAGATTATACTAGTTTTATTAGATTCGTCGCAAGCCCAGTACCTACATATTTCCAACTGCTTGTTCTATTTCATTGTCGTTACTAATACCTAGTAATCTAATATCTTTGACTCCATTGCGTAGACTTACTAATATTCCTATTAATCTTACAAAACTACGCAAAATTCTTGTTCTGGGAATAGGTTCACTATGATTGCCCAATTTGAACTGGTGACCTTTCGGTCGTAAATCCACACCCTATCTCTGGGCTATGTGTCTATCGGTTAAATGTAAATATCTTAAAGGCATTTTAAGCGACCTGACTTGATATGCACGACAGATTTGTAAAATGGCACGGAAAATGGTCCCAAATATCACGCACTTATCCGCCTATTTGTAAGCGAAACAATGGCGGAGAGACGTAAAGATAATGTTGGATACAAAGTTGAATACTAAAGGGGAGCTTGTCGTATGGTTTAGAATAGATAGGCTTGGTTATCTATATTGGAAGATAGTACAGTACAGATAGGATAATAGACGATAATCAGATTGCAAAAGCTTACACCACACAGTCTAACCAATAGTCTCCCCAAAGACTGCCGAGACAATATTACAATAGCAGAAGATGAGATTTCTGACAGTTATGCTGATAATTTAAAACAAAAGTTACTTGAGGTGCGCATGATATTTCTTCGGTAAACAAAAGAAAGATAAAAACCTGCCAGTTTGTCTGACTTTGTACTTATTGGACTTGTAAAGTTAAAGTTAGCATCGTAGGTAAACGAACTCATTATTCTGTGCTAAAGATGTATGGCGCATTGCCAATATTCACTTGAGCTTTGGTTCTCTATTTGGTAAGCTATTTAAGAAGTTATGCAGTGCTTCAGCGTTATACCACTTTATACTTATGAGTTTTGATTTGATAGTTTAATCTGATAATTTAACAATTATAGTACTGAAAAAAAAAAATACAACCGACTTCCAAAAACAAAACACGACAAGGTACAAAATAACATCGGAAGAAAGAACTTTAATTTCTGAAGTCGGTGTTTTTGGTTATTTTTTCGTTTTTTGACACTGACTTCCGAAATTAAAGTTCTTTTCTTTCTTCCGAAGTTATTTTGTACCTTGTAGTGTTTTGTTTTTGGAAGTCGGTTGTATTTTTTGTACAAGTTTTTTTATTTTTCACTTTTTAGTGGTAACTAGATACCTGCGTACGCATTAACAGCGTACCAGCGCAATGTTATGTTAAGAACTGGTGTAAACACTAAAATAACATGCGATTTCAGCAATCCCGATCCTTTTGCTATCATTTATTGAAGAGTTCCATTGCCTACCTCCGAACTTCTTCGTCAGATCTTCACCAAATTGAAACGGGACCAGTCTCTTTCAAACAAAAAAGAATCATCCAAATCGGCTGACAATTGGCGAAATTATCGCTGAACAAACATTTTTCATGGGATCTCATCATCAGATCCTAATTTATACCTTTCATCATCAGCTCAGCAACATGAGATGATGATTACCAGGCACAAATATCTGAATTGCGTTAGAAAGTTCATGAAAAACATTGTATCTGCCTATAAAAATTGAGGGCTGCCCTCGATTTTCGTGGGATCCCATCATCAGATTCTGACATGGTGACAATGGGACCAATCGAGAAGTATACCCTTTCAGATGAGAAACAAAAAAAATTCAAATCGGTTCATAAATAACGGAGTTATGAGGTAACAAACATAAAAAAAAAATACAACCGAATTGAGAACCTCCTCCTTTTTTTGAAGTCGGTTAATCATGTTGGCAGGTTCGGTTTTAGCAGGAAGCTTTAATATTAACGACTTCAAGAACGTTAAGTTCGGTAGTAAATATTTCCCTCCGTTTACTTTATGTCTTGCTTAAGTATTCTCAAATATCTATTAGAGATTCGACATTTACAAAACTTGTAGGTACCGCTGTTGGGTGTAGTTGTGACCTATCAATTCTTAGTTTGATAAACTCAAGCTGCCAATGTAATTCATTGTTAAAATACAAAACACTATTCGTGAGGTAAATATAACAGAGTATTGAAGCTGTAAAAACATGAGACACTTGAGGTGGTAATATATATTCCTAACTACCTATGTATTTTTGATTAGGCTTTAAAAGAACTGCAAATGGTCAATGGCGTTGCCGAGTTGTTTAAAATCCCATTATGTATGCGTTGTCACGCACTTCCTTTACAAAATGTACAAGAATCAAAAGCGGTAACTACAGAAGATGCCGCTTCTATAAATCATTCTAATATGACAGAAAGTTGTACGAACAGATTTTTTTATTTGATGCTAGGGTGTTGTGTACTAAGAATTTTTGTTAAATTTCTTGAGTCTGCTGACTTCTAAACCACGTTACGTTTTTAGTTTTTAGGGTTCCGTACCCAAAGGGTATCCAACGGAACCCTATTACTAAGCCTCCGCTGTCCGTCCGTCCGTCCGTCTGTCAGCGGGCTGTATCTCAAGAGCCGTAATAGGTAGACAGCTGAAACTTTCAAAGATTGTGTATATCTATTGCCGCTATAACAAAAAATAATAAAAACTAATGTTTATGGTACAGAACCCTTCGTGTGCGAGTCCGACGCGCACTTGGCCGGTTTTTTTTTCACTAAAGAGCGATGAACGAGGAAGACCTGTGTATACTACATAAATAATTTGCAACAATGCGAAGCCGGGGTTGCAAATAAAGGATGTAAAAGATATTTGCCAAAAGAAGGTCAGTCATAGTATTAAAGAGAATCAATTGATAGGCTAGCACCACAAGTCCCTACAACAGAATGTTGTTTTAAACAGAGGTTGAGCGTTAAATGCATTCAGTGATTTATAGTACGAGTGGGCCTAGATCTCTTAGCCCTAACTTAATTTCATAGTGCAAACCCCATTTCCTGTACCTGTTACTACTAATTAGTACTTTACAAATGTTGTAGTTGCCTCATAGGTAAGGTTATATAAGGTTGCGTGAAAACCATAAAATAAATAAAACAGTAATGAAATCGTGATAGCATGTTCTTTAGGACTTTAATGGTTTGTACAGAATGTATGTCTTTGTGCAGTAGAAGACCGTGTTTATTACCATTTTTATGACCGATCACGTTATATAAAGTACTGTTATTCTGAATAATGTGGCTCCTCAGTATGGAATGCGTGTTGGTTGTTCTAAACTCGTTGTAATTGATAATCAGGGACCGCGCGTAGGGTTAGAATACCAACCGTTATTTATGTATGGTAATGTAATGTTTGGACCAACGAATGCTGTTGAAGATGGGATATCTTACTGTACTTACATTCACTTAAGTTAGAGGTCTAACTCGATAAATGTTTTCATAGACCTCCGTGTCGATATAGGCGGAAATGTGCTCTTGTTGACTAATTGGCTAACAGCTAGTTTGCCAAGTCACTAGACTTGGCAAAAGGATTTGTGGTCGCATACTAAAATGTGGTTTCAACATTATTTTTAAAAAAAAATATAAATATTTCAATATTAATAATAAAATTATTGATAGTTCCAACCTACATAACATACAGCCATATCAGTGACAATCACAAAATCTAGATAAAATTGTGCAGTAAACCTACTTTACTAAACCAATCTCATTTTAACGGTACTCTGTATCAGAAATGGCGAATCAATAAGCTATAAACACTTAAAGGTTCCATTAAATCGGTTACTCAGACTTTGTTCCTTTGAGGCATAGAACGTACACCAAACCATTAAATTTTTACGATGGAATAATCTTATTCATAGTCAGAGAAGCATGACTAGAGCCACGTTACTGTATTGTTATTAAGGAAGTAAAGGTAAGAGTCAAGACCAATGTCTCTGAATCTAAAATAAACGACTTACATGAAGACAATATCTTCAGGAGCAGTTAAAGAGGAAGGAACGTTTTTGCAGAAGGTGTTAAACCTGCACTTATGATATCTTGGTTTTAGCCCCATTATTCATCATCGTCAGTTCTTATTACTGTACCCCTGCCTAACCTTTCACGTAGTGTTCCGATATGTTATATTTCCTTGCCATTTTCTTGTACAAATTCGACACAGTCGAACCATGCATTACGTTTAGCCACAGAACATTGTTCACGTCGGCTATACCTCAAACTCGATCGGTACGTGAGTTACAAATATTGCTGCGTTCTCGAAATTACTCGCTCGTGACAACATGTTTCTTGTAATATGTGTCGTGGAGTCAATATTGTATGGATGAAGATTTATGTACAGTAGGTACAGTACTGGTCCATAAATGGGAAGAATATGAGTATCTGCCAGTACAATGGTACAAAGGAATGCTCGGAGAAACTGTGACAGCTCAAAGACTGCTGCTCATCTTTCAAACATTTATGAGAATTGTTGATGCAGTAGACTAAGAATTCTTCCAGAACGAGAGCGGACTAAACGTTTACCCGTTCAGAGCACCTGAATTCCGTCAGATGCCAGAGTTACAGGATCGGTCCATGCTGACGCTACAGGGCTGCAATGATCATCATCTGCCTAGCCTTTTCTCAACTATATTGGGGTCGGCTTCCAGTCAAACCGGATTCAGCTGAATACCAGTGTTTTTCGTGGAGCAGCTGCCTACCACACCTCCACAACCCATTAACTGACTGATAAATGACTTACTTACTAACACGGTACTTCTTGGCAAGACTGGAATCAGATTTTCTGGCTTCTGACAATCCGTAACGAATGCCAAAGATCTACAAATGACAGCCGGGACTAACGGCTTAACGTGCTTTCCCAGGCACGGAGGAAACTCAGTATATTAAGATGGTCACCCATCCACAGACCAACCTTGGCAAGCGTTGCTTAACCTTAAAGATCGACCCGTGCGGCTGTTATTATTTAGCCACGAGCTCCTCGACCGGCTGCAATGATGATAAAACAAAATTTTATTCTTATTTATGTTGGAAATTATGAATAATTATTATTTCTGAATCCTTCGCTTTTTTTTTCTGACCATTGCAAGATAGTTGAATCTTTCTCTGGTACTAGTCAAGTTGCATTTTTCTGGTGATCGCCACTGGTGATGCTGGCTGGCAGGAGTTGCAGTGGTTGGACACAGTCCGCTAAACTGTGCTTGCTTGCGCATCCATCGGGACTGGTTCTTTCTTCGCTTTGTCGTCAAATACGATGCACAATGTTGCTTCGAATAATCGATTCACAAGTCAACAATACAGGCCCTTCTTTTACCTGACTTGATCAGAATGGTATTCACCTTGGCCCCGATGCCATCGCACGACAGCACCGATACAGTCGCTTTTTTAAATCGATGCAGGAACAAAAATATTTTGTTAATAGTTGTGGATATGATTGATCTAAGCATTCGGTGACATTGCCCTGCTGAGTGAGGTTAGAATAAAGCGTGCACTATATGAGTATGGCAGGAGACTGGGTATTTTGGTGCACCCTGGCGAAACATTCAGCCCGGAAGAGATCATGAACCAAAGACGAGTTTGAATAAACGTATTAACAACCTGTTAGTGGTCTTCGGACGAAGATGCAATATAAAGACTAAATAGTTGCAGAAGTAAACGTGACTCTAAGGTTAACAGTGTGATAGTGTCTACCTAGCGCATCATCGATAGGTGATTACCGCGTGGCTATCCACGACCTGCCTCCGCAGGATCTTTAACTTCTTCGATCACATAGCCAAAAAGAAAACGACTACCTGAAAAAATACTTGTGTCAGTAAAATACAGGTAAAACAACAGATCAGGTCCCTGAGTCCACCAACAAAAAAGGCATGCCATCTTCTGGAGTGTTCGAGGCGGTTACGACTCTCAGCAATGAGGATCATGACACAAGGAGGAAGAGGTCTACCTCTATATACTTTTAGCCTTTTACGATTTAATGCTTACTACTTTTCACGTTTGCAAATTAACACAGGGACGACGAATTGCCGATTAAGTGTTAATAGCAGTTTTACGACTAAACTCTCAATGAACTTCGTGATTCGCGTTTTACGAATAAGGGACTTTAATTAAGAAGATACTGTACCTGCAATTGGTTGTCAAATAAGTGCAGACAAGACTTTCTTTGGGACTTCCTATTTTGTTGAAGGATTGAAACACCCGAGGCAATAATAATTATATCTACAGCTTTAGAATTTAAAGAATATATTAATTGCCATTTTGACCTCCTGAGGACACACACTTAGATATTCCGACTACCCAGAAAAGATACGTCTAGGGACGATTGACGAGGAAAGTCAAACCAAATATGGTAAAAGGCTAGTAAAAGAGAGAAACAGACAGTATTGGCATTATTGTCCCGATAAATGTTATAAGATGACATTTTTAGGAATTATGTCGTAAAACTAAAGCCACCATCGAAGAGAACCGTGATGACACTCGGTAAAAGCTCTTTGAACTCAGCCCAATAAAACAACA
This sequence comes from Lacanobia oleracea, assembly GCA_950371165.1. NCBI lineage: Eukaryota > Metazoa > Arthropoda > Insecta > Lepidoptera > Noctuidae > Lacanobia > Lacanobia oleracea. The sequence continues at coordinate 17,587,348 of OX493397.1, forward strand.
CAAATATCAAGTAACATATTACAGCAATAAAGGATGTAATCGCGGATACACATAACCCTAAGATAACCTATTAAATCGCGATTGTAAACATAATTAATTATACTGACATAAAACAGTTACATAAAATCAAAAACGCAATAGCATTTCAATAAGCGTGGTTACCATAACGGTTCGTTCAATCCGTAATAGGTCTAAACGTATGCATTAAGTCACGGAGATATACGCCTCGTAAGTCTCGTTTCGCTTTCAGAATCACGAGTTTTGCTCTCGAAACGACGTTTAAGATACATTATGTATGGTCTACTAACACGCTTGGCTTGTGAATTAGAGTGTAAATATGTAAACAAACACTTCTTGCTTGGAATGTTCAAATATCTATTGGTTTTTAGAAATACAGCCGTGTTTTCGGGTAACATTTCGGGACCAGTCAATTTGTTTTCCAGATATATTTGTTTTCAATATGACAAATGGTTCATGAATACACACAGTTCGTGAGTTTACTGAGGTCCAACAAATTATGCGTATGTGAAACGTATTTGGGGACCCATAATAGTCTATAGTATACAGTTAAGGGGGACTACTGTAGAGGCAGTAGAGATTGGTTAAGTCGATGCTTAAAATGTATGGATAGCAGTTGGAATTTGTTAGGTCATGCTTAGATGCAATGTTCGTTCGAAAGTGGAACGTCATAAAGAAATGCTCAAGTGAAAAGAAAGCTCATTACTGCTACACCTGAAGTAAAAATAGAAACAATCAGAATGCAATGTACCATACATCTTTGTTTGTACCTTTCATGTTATCAATAAAATAAATCACACTGTACCCGAGGTATGCTAAGACACCGCAGAACTTTTTATTATGCCAGTTGTAAAGGCTATAACCATACAATACACAGTGATGCGCTAATCTGTTTGACACAGCCCCGAGCGTTGCCTCTCGGATTTGTAGACTAAACTCAGCAATAAATTAAAACGACTTCAAACTTAATACCATCAATCGAATATGGTTTTTAAATCAGTACTTGCAAAGTTGAATTTGGTATGCTTCACGGGTAATAGATGCGTCGTCGATATGCTCATGCGGTGTTCCGTTAGCCGCTCACCTGCGCCCGCGCTTCTCTAGTTATGCTAATGGCTGAACGCGGCTCGCTCTCAGACTCTCAGTACTAAGTACTGGGAAACATGGAAATAAGTCCACTAGAAGATTTAGTAGTCGTATTCCCTTGTATGTAGATTTGTACTCGCAATATTTTCCTATGAAAACGGTGCCTGCACACCCAATAGAAGTCCAACGTCATTACGTAGTCATACGTATTCAAATGAGACAATCGTTTAGATAAGCATTTCGCTTGAAACACTATATTACGTTCATAATGCTGATAATAAGTCCCAATCGATTCCTGTATAACATCGAATTTACTTAAAACATATCCTAGCAAGACAAAAGGAATTGATAACTAGATATCCGGTGTATTTGGTGATGTTCCTTATCTAGTATGCACCATTTATATCAGGGTATGGAGATATTCTATGCAGTGAACGAGACCGTGGGTGGATGCGAAACTGTAAAGGAAATGGATTCCGCTGTACGTGTTTGAATCGATTTCTCGAGACCGGGGTTAAGTGTGCAAGTAAGATGTTCCCTAGTTTCATTTACGGGCAAGCGAGACCACTTCATCGGTATTCTAATTCTGAGTCACGGTATGCGCATGCCTAATTGTGCATGCTAAGTGTTATGTTATAACTTTACAAGTTGTTTCTATTAAAGCGCCTATGTTATAATATTGCACGTCATAAATGCTTCACGCTAAAAGGTTCCCGACAGGTTTCTTTTGGCTTGAAAGTAATTTTTGTAATTAAAAGCGTTTTACGCACGAACCATGGTATTAAATTGACGTTTTTATTTATAGTTCGTGTTTATGAAGTAGATTACGAACAGGGTTATCGAAACTAAAAGATTTCTTAATGACAGCTTCATATTAACAACGACTTCAGTCACTTTCATCTTGCACAATTAACACTAGATGACAGCAAATTGCTCTTCTAATGAACAGTTAAAGTTCGACAGTATAGTTCATTAAAGTTTCACAAAGCATGCTATTGTGTGCGATGGGCCGACAGAAGCTCTTGGCGCAAGCGTGAGACATCTTAATGGATCAACTCTGCACGCATCGCTTTGTCGTCGGTATCGAGTACATCTCGCGTCGACTCGTGAAATCGATCACTGCTACACAATCGATTGGTGACGTAAGTTTTTACACTCTAGTTTCGTTAGCGTCATTATTGAATTAGCGTGTTACAAATAGTACCGTTAGTAGGTTGTTATTGAAAACGCTCACGTAGTTAATGATTTTCGATCGGTGAACAGTATTAGCGATAGTTATAAATTTCGCAAGTGATCGATTTGTAGGCCCGCCCTGAAAGTCACGCAACTAGGCTAACTACGAAAAGCCTCGTCAATAGAATAGATTGAATTTATTCAGAAACTTCCATTTGTAACCAAAAGACCCTTTAGTTTCAAGTTGTGTATTGTGCTTATTTTTCTGCACAAGAATATTTTTTCAACGATTATTTTTCTTTGGTTATTTGTGTCACAGTCGACCAAACTGTTATTCATTGAGCCCTTTGTGGACAGGCTTGCATGAACATTCTCAAAAGCTTATCGATTTTGTTCGCTTGCAAATCGAATAAAATATCATAAAAGAGAAGCGTGACTAAGTTGTGGTTATGTTTTTTTTAGGGCCTGATCCCGTCACGGCTGTCACCAAAGACTACAGTTGTCTAGCTGTCACCGTCTGTTCCAGTTGCTGTCACCCATTTGTCAGTTAAGACTTTTTCACCGGTAATTCGATTAGCGGTGTTATCACGTTCGTGAGTAGACCGTTTGTTCCGCTATTCCACGACTCGGGCAAATTCGTGAATTTTCACAGCACGTGCATGTATTTGATAATGGAGAATCGGAAATAATGGAAGCACTCGGCAAGTCGACACGTTTTTGAAAGAATGTAATCGCGTTGCACAAGCGGTGAGTAGTTTAGACTTACTGTCATGGAGGAATATGTCCAATATAATGTAGGGTCTTAACATTGTCATCGCTAATCCTGTTAGACTTCAAGCGTACCAATTCCAAGGGCTTCCCAAGCTGAGAATTCAAACATAAATCGAGTCTTCATTCTAAGTGGCACAAATCCACGAACACTTTATTTTTTTGTTTCACTTCTCGATCTTTCCGTATCTTTCTTTTTAACTCACTTCCCTCGATCCCGTTTTCAGCATTAATTACTAAGAGCAGTATTGATATCTATCTACTGGATGTCAAGCAAGCCTTTTTGCTGTTCTAACTGGAAGCTATTAGCGATGGCTTAGTTTTTTACCTGAGATTAACTATCTATTACGACGGTTTCTATGTTGTGGGCGTAAACCGTTTTTATATGAACCCAGTGCTTGCGATAGATTGACAGGAATTCTTGCAAATAGGTTTCTTAGAAAACATTACTTAGTTTCTCCAGGTATGTTGATTTACAAGTCGTATTTGATCATGTAACTTTGTAACGGTGGCAGGTTGGAAATGTGTACGTTAGATGAAATTAGTGCTAGAAGAGCAATAGAATTCTTGTTCTTCTTCAGACAAAGCATTGTTTTTCAGGCAAACTCATTTTATTCCCCAGCAACAGTTGTTGATCCAATTACCCCACATAAAAAAATCAAAGCTGTTTTAGAATTCATACTCATCATGCAAAGAAGTAGTTGGCGTGCTGATACTTACACTTCTTGTTTATAAATAAGCAAACGCATACGCTCATTGTTTATCAGTGCAAGATGACACAACAAACGCCACAACATCTCAACGAACAAACAATTGTGACCTAATTACTGCTCACAGCACAATGCTAACTGATAGAATCATCTTAACAACTAATCATTTACCTTCCTAGTTCA